>JAGIQG010000021.1:21002983-31002983 GCA_024679065.1 Sphyrna mokarran
AATCCCACGAGTATTGGCCTTGTATTCATAGAATCTACAGTGTAGAAGGAGGTCATTTGGCCCATCGAGCTTGCACTGACAACAATCTCATCCAGGTCTTATCCCCACAACCCAACATATTAACTTTCCTAGCCCCACTGCCCCTATGAGGCAATGGCCAATCAACCTAACCCGCACATTTTTGGACTGTGGGAGGAAACTGCAGCACCCGGAAGAAACCCATGCAGAGACAGGGAGAACGTTCAAACTCCACAAGACAGTGACCCAAAGCTGGAATTGAACCTGTGTCCCAGGTGCTGTGAGGCAGCAGTGCTAACCACTGTGCCACTGTGCCACCCTTAGTCGTCCCTCTGAGTCTGCATTCTTTAGTGTGGTTGGCTATCTCAAGATTATAAGAGAATGGAGTTGAAGTAGGCCATTCAGTCCTTTGAGCCAGCCCTGCCCTGAGTTTGTGTCTGATCTAACGATCACTAAGTCTATTTTCCAGCTACTCACTTCACTTTTCCCGGCTCCCTCTGGTAACCTGGGCGACATGGGCTGTGGCTGGCACCTGTTTTTCCATCCGTGTGGGAAAGGTGAGAAAAGTCTGAATGTGGCTGGC
This sequence comes from Sphyrna mokarran, assembly GCA_024679065.1. NCBI lineage: Eukaryota > Metazoa > Chordata > Chondrichthyes > Carcharhiniformes > Carcharhinidae > Sphyrna > Sphyrna mokarran. Next base: position 21,003,585 of record JAGIQG010000021.1, read on the forward strand.
ACAGACATGAATCCTCCAGCACTCTTCGCCGTTCTATCACAAGTTAGTGCCTGCCCGAAGGTTCAGGCTGGAAATCCATCGCATTCAAATCAGCTTTGGAGTTAATCTGCCCAGAAGATCAGAAGAAAAGATTTGATATGAAATTAGAGGATGGATAAATTAATCAATCCAGAGTTTAGTCTTTGATCAGACTGAGGATGTCAGCACCATTCTGTGCAGCGTGCTGCTGAACTTGGTGGTGTAATATGGATCTTTGATGCTTTTTTTTGTTAGAGTGGGATTATTATGTAAAGATAAGTCTGTTTCAAAACTAGAAATGATCCAAATTGAGCTAATAAATGCATATTTAAATCTCATCTGAATGCGAAATTGATTCCAGTTATTTCATTAATACGTCAGTGAACATATATCTTCAGCACAAGCACACTGGGACTGGAATATTCACATTCAGCTTCCCATAGTCATGGTAACTATATGTCGTGTTACACAAATGTGTTGACTATATCTGTAACTTATGAACCGAAGTTTTTCTGTTTCGTACACACTGTAGCTAACGTCACTCTGAAACATGATAAATTATAGAATCCTTACAGTGCAGGAGAGGCCATTTGGCCCATCGACTTTGCGCCAACTCTCTGTCAGTGTATCTTACCCAGACCCTCTCCCTATCCCCGTAGTCCCATACATTTCCTAATCCATCTAATTTATACAAATTTGGACAGTGGGAGGAAACCACAGCACCCCGGAGGAAATCCACGCAGACACAGGGAAAGCATGTAAACTGCACACAGTCACCTGAGGCCAGAATTGAACTTTGGTCCCTGGCGCTGAGAGGCTGTAGTACTAATCATTGTGCCACTGTACCCACTCTGTGAGGAAAATGCAGAATGCGTTATTCTCTTACCAAGCAGGGACTGGAATCTTTTCAAATCACTGAGTCTAATTGTTGTTCAGTAAATACTGACTGAGATTAGTTGCTGTCCAGGCTACAAATCAAAACCCTGGCTTTCTTCTTTCCTAACTATAATTAGTGAGGTTACTCAGAGGGTGCATCACCCTGGCTCCTCTACCAACTGGCTGCATTTATGATTTTATATATTTATGTTGCAAACTCTGTGCTAATTTTGAAATGTGATAGAAAAGAGTCTGGATTTATATAATCCCACATTCTAGAATCATCGAATCCTGACAATGCAGAAGGAAGCCATTCATCCCATCAGATTTGCACCAACCCTTACCCAATAACCCCACATATTTATCCTGCTAATCCATATATATATCTAAGGGACAATTTAGCATGGCCAATCCACCTAACAGCATGTCTTTGAACAGTGAGAGGAAACCAGAGCGCCTGGAGGAAACCCACACAGACATGGGGAGAATGTGTAAATGTCACACAGATAGTCACCCAAGACTGGAATCGAACCTAAAACTGTGAGGCAGCATGCTAACCATGGTGCCACTGCGTTGCTCATGTGTGTACAATGATGTAGAGGTTACACTGAATATTTAAATGACATCTTCCAATGTACCTCTAAGGGTTCAGGAGGAACTGGTTTTACCTTTGGATATGGTATGGTGTCAAGAAGTGTGCGAGATGTCAGGGGAGGAATAATATACCATCATCCCCTGGTGTTCGTAAAATTTGCAGTGAACAGTCAGAGCTGTAATTAGAACATTCAGTCACTAGGGGACAGCAAATCAGTAGAAATGACAGCTAATCGACCACAATGACCTGTTTTATTTCTTAAGAGTTGGATTCTCACGTTTCTGAACATCTATTGTTTGTGAATTCATGAAAAGTGTGCTCAGATTGTGTGACCTGTACTCCTTGTGATGCCCCAACTCAAAACCTTTCCTTTTTTTTATTTACCGTCTCAGCCTCCAGGTTAAGAATGTGGAGAGAAGCCCTTTTGGTTCACTGAGTGCTCTCTTTCAGTATAGTCCATGTACAAAGCAACATTTCACAATCATTATTCTCTTGAGGGAGATGCCCAGAACAGACAGGTGAGATCTTTTTATACTCCAAAACATCTACAGTACAAGCCATATGAATCAGTCCTGACTAGTGACATTTGACAAGCGGCATGATGACACAGTGGTTAGCATTGCAACCTCATAATTCCAGGGAGCTGGATTCAATTCCAGCTTCGGGTCACTGTTTGTGTGGAGATTGCACATTCTCCCCATGTCTGCGTGGGTTTTCTCTGGTTTTCTGCATAGTGAAAGATGTGCAGGTTAGGTTAATTGGCTATGCTAAATTGCCCCTAGTGTTGGGGGATTAGGAGGATAAATATAAGCATTCCAGGGATGGGAACTCGGTAGGATTGTTGTCAGTGCAGGCTTGAAGGGCCAAATGGTTCTCCTTCTGCACTGTAGCTTCCATGATTCTAAGCGACATTTCCAAGTGTTTAGCATAGAATCGTGAATAAAAAACCTTGAGTTTGCTCACCTGATTTTCAATGAGTACATGTACACCTACTCAAAGCCTTCTAATGATTAATCCTGAGAATTATCCAACTTTCTATTTAAAAGCATTCGATTGACAGCACCAAAAACATTCATTAGGAGTTTGTTCCACAGTTACTGCTCTGTGGGGGGAAAAATATCTCCAGCTTGATGTTTCTGAGTTTTAGAGCTGTATCCTCTACTTCCCTGTGAGCGACCAAAAGAATGCTTCATTCCAGCATTGGGCCAGCTGCCCAGTCACTTCCATGACAGGGAGACAAGACTAACATCTGCCTCTTTGCTTGTTCAGTTGGCACATTTTAGAGACAATACTTTGGTTTCTCCCCGTCCTCTCTTAAAGGGACAAACACTGTTGTGTTGTGGTCTAATGAGTGTTGGACACAGGCATATAGAACGTCTCAATGTTGGAAGACATCATCAATCCACCCAGTTCATCCTCCTGCTATCCTAGAATTTTCTTCAACAGCACATTTCTGTTCAAGGTATGTGTTAAAGTTTCATAGAATCAGAAAATCCCTACAGTGCAGAAGAAGGCCATTCAGCCCATTGAGTCTGTACTGACTCTCCGACAGAACATGTTACCCAGACCCATCCCCCCATTCTTGCAATTCCATGCATTTATCCCACTAATCCCCCAAACCGACATAGCTTGGGACTCTAAAGAGCAATTTAGCTCAGCTAATCCACCTAACCTGTACATCTTTGGAGTATGGCAAGAAACCAGAACACCCAGAGGAAATCCACGCAGATACAGGGAGAACGTGCAAACTCCTCATAAACAGTAACCCCCAAGGCCAGAATTGAACCCAAGTCCCTTGTGCAGTGAGGTAGCAATGCTAACCATTGTGCCACCATACCACCCAAATTTACCTTGGAGTGAACTCGGCTGCTGGTCCTGATAACCACCCCTGCCAGCCTCACTGGGAAGTCATATTTGAATGTGGAGTGATTGTTGAATATCCTCTTTTCCATCTATGCCTGTCACACTCATTCTGCTGGTCCTGTAAGCGCAGACTGATGGATACCGCAGAGCCTTCTGAAACTGAAAGCCTTGAGACTGTTGCCCTTTGCTCTCCTGTTGTGTAACAAAGGGGGACTTAGTGGTAATGTTGCTGCACTTGTAACTCCAGCCTGTAGCCCTGGGTTCAAACCCTATCACAGCAACTGGTGAAACGTAAATTCAATTCGTAAAATCGGGATATTAAAGGAAAACATAGAACATAGAACATAGAACATTACAGCACAGAACAGGCCCTTCGGCCTTCGATGTTGCGCCGACCAATATAAAAAGCAATGCCCCTCCAAACTAAACCATTCCCTTCTCTTCCATATACTTATCAACTAACCTCTTAAACGCCACCAAACTTGGCGCATCTACAACTGCTGCAGGCAGGGCATTCCACTCCCGAACCACCCTTTGGGTAAAGAACCTACCTCTGATATCCGTCCTATAACTATCACCCCTTAATTTAAAGCTGTGTCCCCTTGTGCTAGCTTTCTCCATCCTAGGAAAAAGGCTATCACTGTCCACCCTATCTAAACCTCTAATCATCTTATATGTTTCGATTAGGTCCCCTCTTAGCCGCCTCCTTTCTAACGAAAACAACCTCAAATCCCTCAGCCTCTCTTCATAAGACCTGCCCTCCATACCAGGCAACATCCTGGTAAACCTCCTCTGTACCCTCTCCAATGCCTCCACATCTTTCTTATAATGTGGGGACCAGAACTGCACACAATACTCCAAGTGCGGCCGCACTAGAATTTTGTACAGTTGCAACATGACGTTGCGGCTCCGAAATTCAATCCCCCTACCAATAAAAGCTAAGACTCCATATGCCTTCTTAACAACCTTCTCGACGTGACTGCCTACTTTCAGGGATCTATGCACATACACACCAAGATCCCTTGGTGTTCATCAACACTACTAAGAATCCTACCATTAGCCCTATACTCTACACATTTATTATTCCTGCCGTAGTGCATTACCTCACACTTTTCCACATTAAACTCCATTTGCCACCTCTCGGCCCAGCTCTGCAACTTGTCCAAGTCTCTCTGCAAACTATAACACCCCTCTTCACTATCTACCACTCCACCGACTTTAGTGTCATCTGCAAATTTACTAATCCAAATAGTAAATTAGTAAATAACACTCGTCATCAATTGTCGGAAAAACACATCGGATTCACTGAAGAAAAGCTGCTGTCCTTACCTGGTCTGACCTACATGTGACTCCAGACCCACAGCAAAGGGATTGACTCTTAAACTCCCCCTGAAATAGTCCAGCAAGCCATTCAAGGGCAAGGGAAAAGAGGGATGGACAATAAATGCTGGCCTTACCAGTGACACCCACATCTCATGAAAGGAGGGTAACACACTGGCATAGTGGTTGCCCTGCTGTCTCACAGCACGAGGGACGCAGGTTCAATTCTGGCCTCGGGGTCACTGTCTGTGTGGAGTTTGCACGTTCTCCTGTGTCTTCGTGGATTTCCTCTGAGTGCTCCGGTTTCCTCCCACAGTTCAAAAGTGTGCAAGTTAGGATGATTGACCATGGTAAATTGCTGCTTAATGTCAGGGGGATTAGCGAGGTAAATACATGAGGATATGGGGATAGGACCTAGGTGGGATTGTGGTCAATGCAGACGCGACGGGCCAAATGGCCATCTTCTGCGTTGTATGAATTCTATGATTCTACGAATTTAGAAAAATGCTTTATTGTCTATTCTCCTAAATTTTTTTTGTCTGACAGCTTTTACAAAGGGTCATCTGGATTCGAAACGTCAGTTCTTTTCTCTCCTTCCAGATGCTGCCAGACCTGCTGAGATTTTCCAACATTTTCTCTTTTGGTTTCAGTTTCCAGCATCCGCAGTAATTTGCTTTTATCATAGAATTCCTACAGTGAGAAGGAGGCCATTTGGCCCATTGGGCCTGCATCGACCCCAGTTCCATCCAGGCCCTATTCCTATAGGTTAGGTGAATTGGCCATGCTAAACATTCTCCCTCAGTCTACTTGAACAGGCACTGAAGTGTTGTGACTAGGGGATTTTCCCAGTAACTTAATTGCAGTGCAAATGTAAGCCCATTTGTGACTGATACATAAACTTCACTGCGAATCTCTTGATACTAGAATCAATTTAGCATGGCCAATCGAGCTAATCTGCACATTTTTGGACTGTGGGAGGAAACTGGAGCACTCAGAGAAATCCCACGCAGATATAGGTTCAAAGCACAAACTCTACATAGACAGTGATCCTAGGCTGGAATTGAACCTGGGTCCCCAGCGCTGTGAGACAGCGGAGCTAATCGCTGCACTGCCCAACATTTTCAACGAATGAGTGAAATATTGCATATTTCTAAATGCCAAAATCTTTCCCCGCTCATACTCATTTTTCGGTAGTAAGAAAGGACGAAAAGAAGACTAGAGTTGTTTTGTGAAAAGTTACGAAACTTCCACGTTTTGCAAACAAGGGCTAATTCAGTCCTCTTTCAATGTTCTCATGTATGCTTGTTGAGAGTTAAAGATAAAGGATAGAACAGGCTGGGCCAGTGAGACCTGTTGTTGGATGTGTGAAATCAGAACAGCCAACACCATGTTGCTAAGCTGATAATATGACACCAGATCATTCTGTGTTGCTATGGTGGCGGGTAAATACCCAGGACGCCATTGTCCGTAAATTAGGCCACGAAACGATGTTGTGGGATATTTGAAATTCTTCACATGTTTGTCTGACATTCCTCTCTCCTTCCACTATTTTAGCGGAGACATTGACTCTATTGAATTTTAAGTGCATCTTCAGCTGCTGCAACCCTACCATTGGAAACAGGATCTGTCAACCGCTCTATAAACGCTTCTTTGGGTTGGTTGAGGCCTATCGTAAGGAAGACTCGCCAGCAATTTGATGGATTGCATTCTGGCCGTAAGAAGTAATTCCACTCGAGGAAGATGTTTTACCATCAATTGACAAACAAAGCTCTGTGTGCACTCATCATCAAAATCGTTTTAACAGAGTATGGCACCAAGAAAATTTCAGAACTGGCAGGGTCGGGAGAGGGGGTGAGGCAAGTCAAGAATTCCCCCACTCCGCCTTCAGCCCCACACCCATCCCCTCAACCTCCAATGACCGAAGCTACCTCTGAAAATAAAGCAAAACTCTCATTGCTGTCAGAGGCCAATCATGACTATCTCCATGTGTTGCTGCAGGGCAAGATCCCACACCTGACCATCTCCAGCTAGGTCACCAATGCTCTTCTCTCCATCGCAGAGTAAAGACATGGGGCTATTACTCCGGATTGTTCAAGCTCTAACTACTGTCTAACTGTAGCAGCCAATTAGCAGTCTATAGTAGGACTTGGAATAAAATCCAGGTTTGGGCAGAATTTGTATCGCATGAGCACCAACCAATGGCTATCTCCAGCAATAAAATGCCCCACGTCCTCCTTCAGTGGCCATTGCTGGCACTCCCCTTGCCTCTCTGTACCAGGGAACATCTTTGGAGGCCACCATTTGCCAGAAGCTTGACTCAAACAGACTTATCAACAACACTGCAGATATAAAGGCCGTAATTTTACTGCCCCATCTCTGCTATGGGAATCGGAGCGAGTGAGGGATGGACAATGGAAAGGTCTGTTGATCTCTGTCAGGGTTATACGGTTTTGGGACAAGCGAGGCCATAAAGTGCAGGAGAACGATGGCGATGCTCTCCTAGAAGGATGCAGTACCAACACTCGCAAAGCTCAACACAAGCCAGAGTGCCTGATAGCTACACATCCAGCAGTGTGACAACAGTACATCCCAAGCATGGGATGTCCTGCAACAGCTCACCAAGGTGACCATAACAGCACCTTCCTTCACCTCTGAGAAGGCCAAGAGTAGAAATGTGATATGAATAATCATCACCAGCTGCCATCCAGACTTAGGCATTTATCACCATTTTTACAATGTTGCTGGGTCAAACAGCTGGAAATTAATGATCATTGCTGTCTCTGGGACAGCAGTAGTGCCAGCGAACTACCTTCTCGGGGTCTTTCTGCTCATATCCCAGAAACATGGAACAATGTTTAGAACTGAAGCGAGGAGAAATTTCTTCACCCAGAGAATGTGTGGAATTCACTACCATAGAAAGTAATTGAGAACCAAAGAAGAAATTAGATATAGTTCTTGCAACTAAAGGAATCAAGGGGAAATGGGGAGAATCAGGATACTGAATTTGATGATCAGCCATGATCATAAAGAATGGCAGAGCATCCTTGAACGGCCAAATGACCTACTCCTGCTTCTACTTTCTTTGTTTCTGTGAATCCAGTTTGTTGGTTATTCTTTGTAAGAGCTTTCCCCAAACGTTGAGCCAGGTACAGCAGCCAGAAACAAAATCATAGGTTAAACAGATCCCCTGCAAGACTGTGCATTCTGCCCATGATGTAAAGAGAGTGCCTCTGGAACCTCAAAGCAGCATTGCACTTCCAACCCATAGCATCTAAAACAAGTTTGCTTGATGCACATGCTGCTTAAAAAGTGCGGCATACTCTGATGTGTGTTTTCTCTCCTTCATACATTTAATTGTAAAAGCTTCCTTTAGAAGATGGACAGTTTGATACTCTGACAATGAACTTGCTGCTGTCAACTTCATTTTCTCCCCAGTAACATTTTTCTCTGATTTTCATCTCTTCTCTTGGACTTGCTTCTGGGCTAGCTTCCTGGCTTCAATATTTGTTCTGTTCTTATAATGATGGGAGTGGTGAAAATTGAAATTACTTGTTATTTGTGAAATGCATCTTCAAACGCCTTTGAGTGGCAGGACTGTGCTTTACGCTGCTGCCTCACAGGGCCAGGGAGCTGGGTTTGATTCTGATCATGGGTCCCTCTCTGTGTGGAATCTCCCTGAGTCTGCATAGATTTCCTCCCACACTCCAAAGATGTGCTGATTAGGTTGATTGATAAATTGCTCATTAGTATCGGGGAGATTGGCAAGGTAAATGTATGGGGTTACGGGGATAGGGCCGGGGTGAGATCATTGTTAGGTAGGCTCGATGGGCTGAATGACCTTCTTCTGCACTGTAGGGATTCTATGATTCTGTGAAAAGCAGTTTTCTCAGGAATTTATAAGAGTGCTTAAAGCTGCTTAAGTACAGGAAAAGGATTTTTGTTTTTAAAAAAAGCTACTTTTAAAAACCCATTTCGCAAATGCTGAGTGCTTCCAGTTTTCTCAAATCCCATTGTTATTAAAAGTATGACAAATATTTTTCAGCCTTTCTGTACCTCCTCCAAATGAGCTTTTCTGTGTCTGTGCTTCCAGTGCAGAGGTTTGCAAACTGGGAGGATACATTGGGTCATGAAGGTTAATGGGTCCTGTTGGATCTCGTCATCCACCCAGATGAACAGATGGAGAGAGTCGAGTGAAGCTTAATGACCTTCGCCTCTGAAGGTTAAAGTTTAAAGTTTATTTATTAGTGTCACATGTAGGCTTATACTTAACACTGCAATGAAATTGCTGTGAAAATCCCTTGGCCGCTGCACTCCAGTGCCTGTTCAGGTACACTGAGGAAGAATTTAGCGTGGCCAATGTGTCTAACTGGTGACCCCATTAGTGAAGCACCACAAAGTTGTCAAATTTTCCTTCATAAAGTTTATAAAATTATGAGAGGTATAGACAAGGTGAGAAGTTGGAAGCTTTTTCCCAGAGCAGAAATGACAATTACAAGGGGACATAAGTTCAAATAAAGGGGGGGAATGTTCAATGGAGATGTTTGGGGGAATTATTTTACACAGAGAGTGGTGGGGATCTGGAATGCACTGCCAAGTGAGGTGGCTGAGGCAGTTAAGTTAGCCATATTTAAGACTTAGCTTGATAGGCATATGAATAAACAGGGAATAGAGGGATTTAAGTGGTTGGTTTAGATAGGACAATGTGATTGGTGCAGGTTTGGAGGGCTGAAGGGTCTATCCCTGTGCTGTACTGTTCTTTGTCTTTTGTTTTTTTTTAGCATCAACAGTAATGGGACTGGTCTCCACATTTGTAGCAGGTTCAATGCTGATCCATGGTCAGGAGCAGGAATGCTGGCTGACTTTTATTTCACCCTCTCTACTCCTGTCCACCACACCCCCCAGCTATACCCAGATATGCACAACCCCTCTCCCAGCCTGGCCTCCGCTAAGGGCAGTGTAGCCCAGTGATCAAAACGTCCTGTAAACAGAGTGGACTTGCGCTCCCTTATCTTGAGGCAGCAGCAAATGTGAACTGATTGCTTTTGGATTATTACAATCCCGGGGGGAGGGTGGAGGGCTGAAATTTATTGTACATTTTAAATATTCTTTGGATCGCTACTGAAGACATTCTTTCTCTCAGCCCTGGCCTGTCCCACAGCTCTCGGTGAGATGTTAGTATTTTTATCCTTAAAAAGACAAGAAAATACACCCACACGGTGGATTGTTGCATTAATGAGTCCACACAGGCCTCATTAAAAACAAGATTGAAGGAATTAAGTCCAGTAAAGAGCCTTTTTGCCAGAAAGAAATTAAAATTAGACTATAAGCCTAGTGTACTAGTCCATACTCAGACAAATAAAGAGAATAAAAAGATTTAATGCTTCTAACAGAAAGTGAATCTTCTGGCTTCAAAGTGTGAGGCAAATCCAAACCTTTTATTTACTTCCACAAGGGGGAGGAGCAATCATCATTATCGGAAAGTGTACCGATTGAGCAAGGTTGGATTCCACGCTGGTAATCTCTTGTTAAACCTATTTGAAATTGTTCACACCCACTGATTGCAGAATCTAATCCCTCAGAGCCAGACCCTTCTTCCACCGCTGGCCACACAGCTGATGCCCCCTCTGATTTGTGAAGGGAATTATCTGGCGGCCAGTGGAGGGGGCAGGTCTGGTAGAGGGGGCAGGGGGATGAGTTATCTGTAAATAGCAATGTCGAGCAAGTTGCTGTGGCTCTGTGTGCGTGATCCCGAGGTTAGGGCATCTATATTTGTGGTCTTCCATTCACAGGAGTCAGACCGTGCACCCGGCAGCTATCATTCCTGCTGCAGCAGAACAGATGCAGTTAACCCCTTTGGTGCCGCTGCTGAGCTGGCACCGCGTCAAGATGCATCGCTCAGTTTTCCCAGTCCCTTGGGAGGATTTTGAAAATGCAGCATTTTTCTTAGAGAGACCTTTCTAATTCTAATGTGCAGGAAATGCTGGTAGTGACACTTCGCTCTGCACTGGCCCCAAATCTATTCCTATTCCTTCCAATTCTTACCTCCATGTTTCATGGCAGAGCTCACAGGGGTGGCATGGTAGCACAATGGTTAGCACTGCGGCCTCACAGAGCCAGGGATCTAGGTTCGATTCTGGCTTAGGTCTATGCGGAGTCTGCATGTTCTCTTCGTATCTGTGTGGATTTCCTCCAGGTGCTCTGCTTTCCACCCACAGTCTGAAAGACCTGCCGGTTAAGTGCATTGGCCATGCTAAATTCTCCCTCAGTATACCTGAACAGGTGCTGGAGTGTGGTGAGTAGGGGATTTTCGAAGTAACTTCATTGCAGTGTAAATGTAAGCCTACTTGTGACACTCATAAATAAACTTTAAATCTTTCCTTTGTGGATATGTGTGTTAGGGGGCAGAGCCTCACCTGAGTAATCAATTTTAAAACTGAGGCTTGATGGTGAGTGTCCAGAAGCTATTCCACTACTGGCATCATGGCTGAGTCCACTTACCCACTGCTGCCCATGGGAATAGACCTCCCCAGCAGGAATGTGTGGATATTGTTATGTGTTGTAAAGTAATTCATCTCTGTGTGATTGGTCACATACCATGTGCTGTGGTATCATCAAAGGCATTCGCAGAGTTTATATCTTTCTTGCAAGTTTGACTTCAATCTGGCAACAGCTCTATCATAAACCTGCATTGAGTTACTTCAAAATCTACAGTGTGGCATCTTATCACTCTTTCTGTACAGTTCTGGTCACCCTATTATAGGAAGGACATTATTGAACTAGATTTACTAGGATGCTACTGGGGCTTGACTGTTTAAGTTATAATGAGAGGCTGGACAGACTGGGACTTCCTTCTCTGGACCATTGAAGGGTGAAGTGTGATCTTATAGAGGTCTATATAACAATGAGATGCATAGATCAGCTAGATAGTCAATATCTTTTCCCAAAGGTAGGGGAATTTAAAACTAGAGGATATAGGCTCAAGGTGAGAGGGGAGAAATGCAAAAGTGTCCAGAGGGTCAATTTTTTTCACACAGAGGGTGATGACTGACTGGAACAAGCTGCCAAAGGTAGTAGAAGAGATGGGTACAATTTAAAAAGCATTTAGATGGTTACATGGACAAAATGGGTACAGAGGGATATGGACCAAATGTAGGCAATTGGGACTAGTTTCGGAATTTAAAAAAAATGTCGGCATGGACAAGTGGGGCCGAAGAGCTGTTCCCATGCTGTAAACCTCTACAACTTTGTCTTGTCAATACATTTGGGTGGTCAAAACATTTAATATACAGCAACAAGATAAAGACTGGCGATGAGAAGATGTTTTTAGAAGGCTTTTCAACAAAAGCCCAGCTTTAAACAAAACTGGAAGTTTTGCAGGAAAATGTTCAATGGAAAGTCAATTTTTAAAGATAGAATGGATGATTGGGAAGGTGATCGGTTGGGTTTCTGAATGGATCGTTTTTCTTTCAACCTGAGTCTTGATGTTGAGAGTAAAACAAATCCAGCATCTCAACTCTTAAAGTGAATTGCAGAAAGCCATTAATGCAGAGAGAGAACATCATGAAAAAACATACAAAACCATGAGTAGGCTGAAAGAAAATGTTTGCTTAGCGTTTTGAAGCTGGATAGAATTCCAGGCTGCGGAGACCTTACACGTGGCAGGCTGCAGTAATGGAGACCGTCGGAGAAAGACAGGGAGTCTCTGAACTCTTAAAGTTCAGAAGGCGATAGCCTAGTGGTATTATCGCTAGACTGCTAATCCAGAAATCAGCTAATGTTTTAAGGCTCAGGTTCGAATTCTGCCAAGGTAGCTGATAGAATTCAAATTCAATAAAAAAAATCTGGAATTAAGAATCTACGGATGACCATGACACCATTGTCAGGGAAACTGATCTGGTTCACTAATGTCCTTTAGCGAAGTAAATCTGCCTTCCTTACTTGGTCTGGCCTCCACATGACTCCAGAACCACAGTGATGTGGTTGACTCTCAACTGCCCTCAAGCAACTAGGGATGGGCAGTAAATGCTGGCCTGTCAGTGACACAAATGAATGAAATAATTTTAAAATGGGGAACTACTATTCCAAAGAAAAAACTTACAAATAAAGCTTTCTTTACTCAGTAAAAACGAGATTGATTGCTGACCAAGAAGTAATTCGAAAGATAAATTCAAGCTACGGATTCAACGAAAACAAAACAACAAAACAAATAATACAAATTAAAAAGGAAGAGCAAAAAGAAGTAAGAGGAGAGGAAAAGTTAAAGAAAGTATACAATTTATTAATGGTAACTACAAAGGTGACACCATAGCGACGTTCAAATGTGGAAACATGGGATTCTTACAAAGAGAGATTTCAGTGTTTTCTGGCTGCAAGCAAGATTCTGGATGATCTTAAAAGAAGTCACTTTCTGAAGTGTAGTATATATAAATCCTTTACATTATGACAGCCCTGTCCATTCTGAGAAGTGTAGTGAAAAAAATCTATGAGGAACTGACTAAGATTCTCAAGAGTAATTTCTCACCTAAGTCACGCTGAGGGATGTCAAGAGGAGGGTGAATTCATCACAACACTGAGAAGGTTAGTAAAGAACTGGAAGTTTGGCTCGACCCTCGAAGGCACTGTGAGACAGATTTGTTTGTGGACTTTGAAATGAAACAATTCATAGATAATTGCTCACTGACGGCTCTTTAACACTGAAACTTGATGCTGAGATCGCAGAGTCCATGGAATTGGCTGTTAAAGAAGATTCCCAAAAGAAAGGCCACACTACCGATGCATGTTGGATCCAATCCTGAAGATGTGCAAACACAGGAACGCGTCAAGATCTAAAAAATGGGATCTACCATATATCTGATGAGAACAAAAATTTCCAAGTTGATACTGGATTGGGAAAGATCCAGGGATTTAAACCAAGTGACCTGTCCAAGAAAAGGGATACCCAAAATTTCTGGATTTATCCTAGATTAGATGGACAAGAAGTAAAGGTGGAAGTAGGTACAGGAGCTGCTGTATCATCTCTCTTGGAAAACATATACAATCAGAAGCTTAAATATTTACCATTAAAATCTTTAAACATATACTGAAGAGCAAGTTCCAATGAAAGGATACATAATGGTCAAATAGCAGAATTGCCTCTGCACATAGTAAAGGGAATATTTTCTTGCAAAGAGTACAGGAAAATCAAACTAAACTATGGAGCAATTAACCAACTGGTTGACAGAAAGAACACACTACCAAACCTTCTGGAGAAGATGTTCAAGACTATCCCAGGACCTATGACTGGAGTGGAGGCAAAACTCAAGATCAAACCTGATACCAACCCTCAAGGTTTCAAGGCAAGAACTGTCTGCTCTGCAGGTAAACTTAAGATAGAAGTGGAACTAGAGAACTTAGTCAAGCGGGGAGTGATCAAACCTGTAACAATGAGTGTTTGGGGAACCCCAAATGTAGCTATTGTTAAATCTGATGGTGCTGTATGTATCTGCAGGGACTTTAAGATGACAATAAGCCTGTCAGTTGGTCAGTCGTCTTACCATTAACCAAGGACCTATTCACTGGACTGGCTGGCAATCAGCAGTTCAGCAAGATAGACATGTCCCAAACATACTTCCAGGTGTGGGTGGCAACTGAGTCACAACAGCTGCTAACAATTGTTACCCACAAGAGATCATTCCGATATAAACTCCTACCATTTGGAATAACATTGGGACTGCCAATATTCCAGTGATCAATGGATCAAATATTAACTGGCCTCAACAGTGTCCAATGCTATTTGGACATCATTCTAATCACAGGCAGAATCGGACAGTAACATTTACAACCCTTAGAGGAAACACTGAAGCATCGAAAGAAGTACAACCTCTATATGAACAAAGATAAATATGAATTTTTCAAGTAACCATGAGTTATCTAGTTCATGTAATAGACAAGGGTGACCACCACAAAGAACTTAAGAAAATCACAGCAAATCTAGGTACACCAGGACTACAGAGTGTGTCACAGTTATGGACATTTTTTGGACTAATTCATTATTATAGGAAGTTAATCCCATGCCTTGCAACCCTAATAAATACCTACTTTATACTTTATTGTGTGTTAACCAATAATGGAATTGGGCGAAAGAGTGTGAAAGTGTGTACAAAGGAGTTGGAGACAAGCTCAAGTAGTACAAGTTACTGCTTCAAAATTCAACTGGCATGTACTGCATAGCCCTACTGGATGGATGTTGTTGTGTCTCTCTTCATGGCAACTGGAGAGGAGCATCTAATAGATTTCATGGAATGAAGCTTTTCAAGCCCAGAATAAAACTGCACAACTTGAGAAAGAAGCAGTCAGTGTAATGTTTGGCCTTAAACTATTTCACCAGAACCTGTTTGGCAGACAACATACTTTGTTGGCCATTGACAGCCATTTGTGGTCCATACCAGGAAAATCCAACTTTAGCCACAAGTCCTTTTGAAAGATGGGAATTGATAGCATCAGCACGTAATTATGAAATCAGGTATTGGAGATCAGAACAGCTGGCCAATGCTTTATCCAGACTGCCACATCAGGACAAAACTGAATCACAAGGCAGCTGCATCAACATATTGTATTTCTCTCAGGTGCAGAATGACCCAATAACATCATCGCAGGAGCAAAAGGACATAGCGAATGACCTGGTAGAATCACGAGCATGGTTTTAAGAGGAATATCACTGGACAAACAAAAGAAGAATCCTGAATTCAGACCTTGCACAATGAGGGAACTTGATTTAATTGTCCAAAAGAGAGTATTGCTCTCAGGAATCAGGTGACCAGCCCTCGCTGCTTATGAAGCCAGTTCCTGGATCCACTACGCAAAGGTCATCCAGGCCTAGTGCAGGTGGAGCTAAGATATTTTTGGTGGCGAGGACTTGACTGACAAACAGAAGAAAATGTGGGGCAATGTCAATCATATGCTAGAATATGGATAATTACACCTCTACAGCCACTTCGCCTATAGGATTGCTAAAACATCCTTGGCAGAGTACACATATCAACATTGTGGGACCTTTTGATGGCGACAAGGGTGATTTTCCCAAGCTGCTGCACTTCTTGAGTAGCGCAAAGGCCCAGGAGAAATCAGTAAGAATTTAGCAACACCAATTATTAATCCAACCGATTTATTTGATAGTAAAAAAGCGAGCTTTCAACACTCTTGTGTCTTCCTCAGGCAAGCTTTTGAAATTGGGCCTTTTGAAAGATGGGAATTGATAGCATCAGCACGTAATTATGAAATCAGGTATTGGAGATCAGAACAGCTGGCCAATGCTTTATCCAGACTGCCACATCAGGACAAAACTGAATCACAAGGCAGCTGCATCAACATATTGTATTTCTCTCAGGTGCAGAATGACCCAATAACATCATCGCAGGAGCAAAAGGACATAGCGAATGACCTGGTAGAATCACGAGCTTCTTCCTCAGGCAAGCTTGCCTGAGGAAGACACAAGAATGTTGAAAGCTCGCTTTTTTACTATCAAATAAATCGGTTGGATTAATAATTGGTGTTGCTAAATTCTTACTGAGTTCTTACCACCCCAATCCAACGCCGGCATCTTTACACCAGGAGAAATCAGCAGTGGCTGCTTTGTGGGCTTTCTGCTGGGCAGCTGAGCCTCCATGCATTTCCCAACCGAAAAGCAGCATGGCAGTGATTTACATATTTAATTAGCAGGTACGCAACTGAATTCCACCCCTCTCCCATGCCACTGGCATCTCCCTCCTCTCCATGTTGATGTCAAGCTGATGGTGTTTACAATTGCTCTATAACAGCTGCAACTTGGCATGGAAGCACCGAAGAGGAGCGAGGAGGTAAGTGTTATGGAGCTGCAGCCCCTCAGAGTGCAGGGGAGGGTGGAGTAAGGGACTGGAGACTTTCTGTGTGAGGTGGGGAAGGTCACTGAGTGCTGGAGGTGCTGTCCCCAGTCACAGGGATGTTCCATTGTTGTCTCTGTGGGGTGGGGTGCTGTTTGCAGGCGCAGGGATATTCCATGGTTCTGGCTGCGGGATAGGGAGAGGGGGAAGGCACCATAGGGCTCATCAAGTCAGACAACCGGTGCTCAAGCGGGGTAACACAGTGACAAAAACCGTCACTCTGATTACTGCGAACCTTCACCCGCCTCCTCTTAGTGGCCCTACAACTTTCTAATCTTACGTGGTCGACTGATCCATCTAGATACTCTGCCAGGATGCACATCAGAGGTGGAGGTGCCCAGCTGTGACTTACACCCTTTGCCTGTGAAGCCCTTGGACAGCACCCCCTGAGGGCAAAGACCTGCAGTTCCGCGGCAGACCTGCAAATGGCACTGATGTTTCTGTGCCACTCCTGTTCGTCCAGCTGACCCTGAGATGCCCCGTTGTGAGGAAATGGGAGTTCAGAAGGTCTGAGGAGGTCAAGATTCTCCCGGGTGGAAAATTCCGGCATGAGTTCCAGCCCTTCCTTCTCCCTCCGTGTGCGCATACACCACAGTGATGCTCTATGGGTTGCCAGGACATCTGGACTGACTCCACAAGACTTAGCGTCACCTGGCCTTGCCAGTCCTGGAGGCCCAGATACATCTGCCCCATGGTCTGTGATTCCTCGGCTTTGGCCAAGCTCTTGAGCCCCTTCGTTACAGAATTCTCTAAGTGAGCCAAGCTTTGAAGCACCTCAACGTTAACTCCATGAGCCTGGGCTAAATTGTCAAGGCTGATAGCTAGGGCCTAATGTGTCCCCAGAATCCCAGTGAGAGCCTGAACCATGGCTAGCTGTGTCTCCAATATGTCCCCCAATCCCCGTGGTCATGGAATGATGTGCCTCCAGAATGCCATCAACACCCTTGCCTATGTCCCACTATACCCCCTAGGATGGCCTGTACCTTGTCACCCATGAGACCAAATCCCTGAGCCAGACTTTCCATTGCGGATGCCACCTTTACAGTGAAGGCCTGGTTCGCACAGTGTGCCAGCACTACCTCCTGCAACAGCAGTTTGTTAGATGCCTCACAGCATGGTTACTGCCAGCCATTCCACAGCTCCGTGAGGTTGCTGATTCCTCTTCGCGAGCCTTGGGATGACTGATCTCTGAGGCCTGGCACTTGGCTTGGGACCAGCTGGAACCTCGCCTCCAGCAGACTAATGCCCAAATCCTTGGATGTTTCTGTCTCCACCCAACAGCTGCAATGTGCTCACCAGTAAGGGACGCAGAAACCTCAGCACTAACATGACCCAACATGGTGATAGTCCCTGTGTCGGTGGGCTGTGTTGTTGATGCCTGTGCTGATTCACTGGTGCTGTCCTCAGAGAAACCCTCACGGCCTCCCTCCAAGGTGTCGTCCAAGATGTCCTGGAGAGTCTTAGCAGGAGCAGTAAGGCAGGAGGTGGGAGGTGCGGGCGTGCGGGAGCGGGTGGCGGTGACACCAGAAGGGCCTGGAGTATCAGAATCAACCCATGTAAGAAAGGACACAACCTGTGCAGCATGGCACTTACTTCAAAGAAGACCTTGGGAATAGGGTTCAGCTGATGCTCACTTACATGCTGGATGGTGACCTGGCTGTTGGTGATCATTCTCTGCTCCTTTTCCCCTGCCAAACCCAGAGCGCGCTGGCCAAATCCCATCAGCAAGGGGCAGCTCACGCCATCATCAGTTTTCTCCCTCTCTCTGTGGTTAGGTGCAGTTTTCTCCTGTGAGGACATAAGGGCGATTGAAAGCATGATGTATGGAATGGGGTTGCAATCTGTTTAGGGGGTAGGGAACGCATGTGTGGGCCATTTCAGGGCAATGTCTCCCCGTTGTGGGGTGCTGGTTTGGTGGGAGGAGGGTGTTGCCACAGGAGTTAGAGGCAGTGCTGGAGGATGAAGAGAGTGCAGTTGATGGCTATTTTTGGGGGCATGTGTGGAGATGGTTTCAAATTGTAAGCGCAGCATATGTACTGGTTTCAGAATGGGATGAAATCCGCCACAATGGAAAGAACCATTGAGGAATTAGATGAGTTGTTTGGAAGATTTGAACAGCCCGAACAATTAGTCAGTGATAATGGAATGCAATTTACATCTCAGGAATTTGTGGATTACCATAAGAACAATGGTATACAGCACCTAATGACAGTAACATATCATCCATTGACTAACGGGGCTGGCAGAGAGGCTTGTACGGATACTGAAAAATTACATCAAAACGTCACTATCCAGGAGAGTAAAAAAAATTCTCATTTCCTATCAGAACACGACTCACACCACCACATAAAATTCATCATAATGTTGTTCCTGAGAAAGGAGAATTAAATTTGATCCACCTGACACTGCCACAATAGTAGAGCAACAGCAGCAAACACAAGTTACTCACCATGAACAACCATTGAATCTGAGGAGTTTTAAACAAGAAGAAAGGTGAGGAAGTACTCTACAAGTGAGATATGGCTCTGTGTGACCATTCTAATTAAGGCAGGGCCTGATTTCTTATACAGTGCAATCTGATGGTGAGAGTATATGTTGGAGACACACAAATCAAATCCTCACTTCAAAAAGTGAATTAGTGGAGACTTATGGCAGACACCCAAGGCTATGAAATCCCTGAACCAAGGGTTATAACAGAACCAAGTTCAGATTCTACTTCAGTAGAAAAACCAACCTCTCTGGGAGATGACACTAAAGCAACTTCACGGGGTTAAGTACCTGGTATACATGAGGAACAGGATATCAGACTCCAAAATGTCGTATTCTATGTTAATTAAATCATTACTCACCAATAGACTCTGGTATTAATTGTACATATGTGGATAATAATACTTGGTAATGTAACTGATGTTCATAGCAGGTAATCATTAATGTTTAAGTGTTTGTTGTTGTAGTACTGAAGTAAAAAGGAGGGATGTTCTGTATTGTAAAGTAATGCACCGCCATGTGACTAGTTATATGATGTGCTGTGATATCACCAGATGCATTTGTAGATCTTTATCTCTCTTACATGTTGGACTTCAATCTGGCATCAGCTCCTAAATAAATCTGCGTTGAGTTGGTTTGAAACCTACCGAATGGCATCTTATCATCTTTTGACTTGTTAGTATTACTCATCAAAACATGTAATATATAACAGATATCAATCAGCTGGAGTAAATCGGAGGCTGACCCAAGGCCGGATTTTCCAATGCCTGTGATGTCGGGATGCAGCACATTGGAATTCCAATGCCTCCAGATGCACTGCAATTTTCAAAGGACTGGTGGTTGGAGAGGGAACAGAAATCCCAGTTGGCAACAATTAACATTCTATTCAGCTTCCTTAGGAGCTGGTTAAGGGACAGGAGACAGTTTTTAAATCTGAATTCAGCCAACTCAAAAAGTACCCAGCTATCAGGATGCCCCACAGGGTCAAGGGAAGAGCTTTTTGTAACAACAGAAGTTATCAGGTCCTCTGGTAACCTGCATTGGAATGGGCCCTTTACCTTAGTTTGACCCAGTGGTTCTGATTGTCAATAATTTATCCTCCATGGTCTTCTGTTGAGTTGCCTGCTCTCCTTGACAAGACTGTAACAGGCTTCAATATGGCTGCCACTTGCCTTTGTAGTGGGCAGTTCCCACTTTCAGGAGATACTCAGTACCCACTAATTGGATGTTGAAATTTCCTCCTGTCCAATTAGGACATTTAGATTTAAAAATAGTTACGCAAGAGTGACACATTTCAGCCGTGGAGTCAAGTCCTATTACTTGTCTGAGTGTCAAGCTCCCAACCCCTGAGTTGAAAATTTTGTCCCTGATGTTTGTAAGACTCACATTCAAAGGCAGCCCCTCCCACACTGCAATCTTTACCATCTAGAAGGACAAAGACAGCAGATGCACTACTACCTGCAAGTTCTTCTCCACGCCACACACCATCCTGACTTGGAATGGTATTGTTCTTCCACTGTCAATGGGTCAAAATCCTGGAATGCCTTCCTTAACAGCTCTGATGGTGTACCTACACCATATGGGCCACAGGAGTTCAAGAAATGGTTCACTCTGATGTTTCTCAAGGGCAACTAGGGGTGGGCAATTATTGGTGGCCTTATCAATGACACCCACATCACATAAAAGAAATTAAACAAAAGACTATGGCCCAATTTTATCATCAAGTTGTGCCTGTTTTTGGACACAGAAACTTGGTAAAGTCGGGTATGAGGCAAGTAACACAATCCGTGACCACCTCCGCACCTGGTCCCCCTTTACCAAGCCCCTAAAATGGCCACAATCGGGGCTACGTCTGAAATGGATGCAATGGCAATTTAAATGCATTTAAAAAGACTAATGGGTCAGATGCCCAAACTTATCAGCATTTCCTCCTTTACCATTGTGTTCGCCCATCCAGATTTGGTGCGAAACAGACGCGGTCCATAAAGGTCCGATTCTGGCACTCCAGCTGCTGAGGAGGTAGTTCAGAGCTTCCTGCAGCTCTCTGACTCAAGGGGGTGGGGCGGGTCAGATCACTCTCTAGTGGGACAGGGAGGCAGGCCAGATGGCTCCCTTGTTGGTGGAGGGAGCGAGAGGGTCAGATTGTTCTCTGGGATGGATTCCTTTGCCACTCTGTGTGCGGTGGGGGGAAGGAGAGCAGGAGGCTGTGATCGGTCTTGATAGTAGGGGCTGGGGGAGAAAAAGGGGACGGTAATGTTGTTGGAATGGGGCAATGTCTGTGGGGACCAAGGGGGCATTATACAACCCAGCAACGATGCGGTAGGGGATCGTTTTTCTATTTTTTTACTATCGAAGGCATCAATCGGAGCTGCAGGATTTCGGGTGTATTAAGTTTCACCCACAGACTTCTGCAGCACGATTCACAATTGCTGCCCTTTTTTCAGTCAGAGGCACCTGAGGATAGGTCTAAATGTCAAATCTGAAACACTCCCAGCTTCAGAGCTTAGAATCAAAACAGTAAGGTGGGATTTTCCGGCCACGTTCGTCCTGAAACTGGAAAATCCCTCCTGAGGTCAATGGACCTTTCCGTGGTCCATCCCTTGCCCACTCTGGTTCCTGTGCTGGGTGGGACGGGAAAACTCCCCGCTGTGTGTTTTCTTTTAAAGTATTTTGGAAGATTAACTCAGCATTACACCACCAAGATTTCCATCAAAGCAGACAGGGCCTAAAGGGATTTATTTTCTGAATAATTTTCCGTGTTGAGACAGGAAGTAAACCTGCTTGAAACTCCAAATGAGGATCCCTTTAACTAATTGGTCTGAAAGACAAAAAATGAAATACCATCGAAAGAAATCCAGGCATATTTTGGGCCATAGAAACATAGCTACTGGAGGAAGCATTAAACTTGAATCTGATTTTTTTATGCTATTTTAAACTTGTTACCCTGACACTTATGCAGTCTTTTAACTTGTAAGATAAAAGTCAGTGTTTAATGACCTATTCATGAATTTCTTCCCAACAAATGGGATATATATTTTTGTAGACCATCATTTTACAAATATTTGTCTTAGATTGAAATATAAGTTTGCATTCTATCTTTTTGTCTTGTACTTGTCAAAGAAATCTTAACTTTAATGAAGTCCTGTAGGAATATGTTTTAGAGCAAAATTGATTCCAACCTTTGTAAGAGGCTCATTATAACATTAACCTGACTGTCGAACTGACCTGTTGCAAACAGTTCAGACACAATAGGATGCCAGGTAAGAAATTGGTAGGTATGTTCTCGTTTTGCTTTAGCGAGGTCCTATTACATTTGCCTTCTCCTCAGATTCCATGGGCTGCTGATTATGGAGTACTCTGTCTCCTAGACTTATGCTACCAAATAAATCTGTTGGATTTTAATCTGGTGTTGTGAGACTTCTTATTGTATTTACCTCAGTCCAACGCTGGCATCTCCACATCCTAGTGTAAAAAGCCAGAGATGAGCTTGGTCCTGTTCCAGTGGGTCCTCTGACACCCATTTATTGGTAAAGGCAGGACTTCCAGCTCCATCTTAGGCAGCAGGTCCCATCACTGAGAGCTGCTGGCAGGTCTGCAGTCCCAACAGTGTAACCAGGAACAGTGGCTATTGCTGGGAAACGTCCAACCCCATCCGTGGTGAGACATGGAAATTGGGGTAGTGGGGGGAGGGGAGAGGGTGAGATGGGGGAGTGGAGATGGGTAGTGTTCTTCCACTGGGCCAGGCTGGAAAGCTCAGGTGAGGGAAGTGAAGGTCATTGTCTATCAATTGGCCTCTTAAGGACTTCAATTGGCTCACAGATAAGTAAACCACCTCCCCCCCCTCATCGCTGGTAATATTGTAGCGGGGTATGTACATGATAAATGTAACACCCTTGACATTTTGTATGTTTCCCACTTACAAACCTGCCAATGGGGGAGGAGACAGTGAAATCCATCCAAATGGGTTTGTCACCTCTTAGAGAAATCATCAATTTAAATCCCAGATCTATGAGTAATTCTTAATAGCCAATTGTTTTGCTAGCTGGAAAAATAACCAGAACTTGCACATAAGGTAATTTAGTCGCTATTTTGAAATTATTAGTTGCCACATTACAATTTATGGATGGAATTATTAATTCTATCTGAAACAAAAGGCTAGTTCAAATTTGAGAGAATTCAGACAAAGCAGGATAAGAACCTAAAATTCCATTTGGATTTTCCCAGTCCCCCAGTGTCAGCGAGTGGGTGACCAACCTCAGCTCCTAAATCTTTAATTTTCTAACTGCCTTATGCTGAGTTTTGTATCAAAAGGAATGACAGCTCAGCAGGTTAAAAAGAGAAAGATTTATGACAGTACTATAGCACCAATATTTAACATTATCAAATCATCAATTTAACAGTAGGCCTCGCTGGAGACAGGGTTTATATAGTATTTTCTGTAATTTTTATTCATTCAAACTCTCAAAACAATCACCTCACTCAGACTGTCAATCAATTAATGCATTTTGAGAACAGAATAAATGACTTTGATGATATAATGGAACCCTGTTCCTGTTCTTCCAATTATTACCCTCCAGTTCCTTTCCTTTGAGTTAGCCCTGGTTCCACTGGCGCACTCTTGATTCTGAGTTCGAAGGTCATGCATTCCATGTTGTACTCCAGAATCTAGAACACAGAATCCAGTGCTAACCCTCCGAGCAGCTCTCAGGGAGTGCTGCACTGGCTGTTGGAGGTAGCACATGTTAAGATGAGGCCTTCCCTGCTCTTGCAGATGTACATAAAAGATTCCATGACAATGTTTATTAACAGAAGGGGATTTTTCTCTGGTGCCCTTGCCAACATTTACTCCTCAACCAATAACCCCATGGCCAAAATGTTTCATCCCCACCACCACCAACACCCATAGAACCTTACAATGCAGAAT
This sequence comes from Sphyrna mokarran, assembly GCA_024679065.1. Lineage (NCBI taxonomy): Eukaryota > Metazoa > Chordata > Chondrichthyes > Carcharhiniformes > Carcharhinidae > Sphyrna > Sphyrna mokarran. Next base: position 21,027,565 of record JAGIQG010000021.1, read on the forward strand.
GAGGCCCTTTGGCCCATCGAGTCTGCACCAAACACAATCCCACCCAGGCCCTACCCCGATATCCCTACATATTATACCCACTAATCCCTCTAACCTATGCATCTCTGGACACTCAAGGGCAATTTCTTTGCATGGCCAATCAACCTAACCTGCACATCTTTGAATTGTGGGAGGAAACCAGAGTATCCGGAGGAAACCCACACAGACATGAGGAGAATGTGCAAACTCCACACAGACAGTGACCCAAGCCAGGAATTGAACCCAGGACCCTGGAGCTGTGAAGCAGCAGTGCCAACCACTATGCTACCGTGCCACCCCTTTCAACCCCATGATTGGTGTTCCGCAGTGAACCAATGGCCGATGGTGGGATCTTCCAGTCCCACGGGACGCCAGTTGGGGTAGTACAGTGGTACTATGGTTAGCACAGTTGCCTCACAGTTCCAGGGACTTCTGGTTCAATTTCCAGCTTAGGTCACTGTTTGTGCAGAATCTGCACGTTCTCCCTGTATCTGCATGGGTTTCCTCCACATACTCCAGTTTGCTCCCACAGTCTGAAAGACGTGCTGGTTAGGAGCATTGGTCATGCTAAATTTTCCCTCAGTGGACCCAAGCAGGTGCCAGAGTGACTAGGGGATGTTCACAGTAGTGTTAATTTAAGCTGACTTGTGACACTAATAAATAAACTTTAAACTTTAAAAAAATCTATGGGCTTTTAAGTGCTCACCCATCCCTCCGCTAGGAACCTGCTGCTGGGGATTGACTTTGATGGGATTAGAAGAGACTGCTGGCAGGAAGGGCTGGAAAATCCTGCTCCTTATGTCACTGTCTCATCGCTGTATGCTGGTCCTTGCTTTGTGTAAATTGGCTGCTATGTTTCTTACACTGTAATAATGACTATAAAAACACTTTACCACTTTAAAACATTCCCAGGTTATGGAAAGCATTGTTTAATTGTATGCTTTTCTCTTATTCATTCCCATTCTGTTAAGATTGCTCTACAAATGGTAGCTGATTATTCTAGGATAGAGTTGGATGGAAAGCAGCAGAATTTCCTTGTTTCTAGCAGCCTGCACAGTGAGCCATTTTAACTGAGCATCTTGCTCTTATGGCCATATATACGTCCTTGGCGTGTTGCAATGCCCCAGTGTAGCCTAAATAAATTGGAAAAGCAAGTTCTCATCTTCCCATTACACAGGTTACAGCCCTGAGGACTCAACATTGAGTTCAACAACTTCAGACTGTGACTTTTCTTTTCTCTCTTAAAACTCTTTTTAAAATATATCCCATACATTTATTGTTGTAATGCAAAACCCATTGCCTCCCCCTCACAACACCCACAGGCCATCTGTCTTTTATTGTTAAAATTGTTACATTTTGATTTGATTTATTACTGTCACATGTATTAGCATGCACTGAAAAGCATTGTGTCTTGTGTGCTGTACAGACAGAGCATACCGTTCATAGAGAAGGAAACGAGAGAGACTTGAATGTAGTGTTACAGTCATAGCTAGGGTCTACGAAAAGATCAGCTTAATGCAAGATAAGTCCATTCAAAAGTCTGACGGCAGCAGGGAAGAGGCTGTTCTTGAGTCTGTTGGCCCATGAACTCAGTCTTTTATATCTTTTTCCCAATGGAAGAAGATGGAAGGGAGAATATCCAGGTGCATGGGGTCCTTAATTATGCTGTCTGCTTTGCCAAGGCAGCGGGAAGTGTAGACAGGGTCAATGGATGGGAAGCTGGTTTGCTCGATGGATTGGGCTACACTCACCACCTTTTTTTGTTGCAATCTCTCCCAGATGCAGTTTAACATCCAACACATTTCTCCCTCTTTTCAGTTCTGATGAAGAGTCATACAAATTTGAAATGCTAATTCTTTTTTCTGTCCTTACAGATGCTACCAGACTCGCTGAGGTTTTCCAGCATTCTCTGTTTTTGATTTTGCAGTCCGTGTTGGCTTCTGCTGATAATTCACGTTAAGCTCAATCTTGGCCCTAATTGTGCACTTTACAATTGTAAGTGCACCGTTACCAGTGACGCTATTTTGGTCACTCTCTGCTTCTACCAAAAACCAGACTTGCATTTATATAGCAGTTTTCACAGTCACCAAAGGGCCGGTCAATTAAAATGTGGTAGCTTTTGCAATGTGGGTAGCGTAGCAACCAATTTGCACAGCCAGCAATGTGATAATAGAGTAAGAGGGGATCTCATAGAAGCTTAGAAAATTCTAACTGGATTAGACAAGGTAGATTCAAAAAGAATGCTCCCAATGGTGGGGGAGTTCAGAACTGGGAGTCATAGTTTGAGGATAAGGGGTAAACCTTTTAGAGCTGAGATGAGGAGAAATTTCTTTACCCAGAGAATGATGAATCTGTGGAATTTAATACCAAAATGTTGTGTGATTTCAAGCAGAAATTAGATATAGTCCTTGGGACTAAAGGGATCAAGGGAAATGGGGGGAAAGGGGACCAGGATATTGAATTTGATAATCAACCATGATCATAATGAATGGCAGAGCAGAACTGAAGGATCAAATAGCCTTCTCTTGCTTCTAGTTTAAATGTTTCTATGTCATTCTGATGTTGATTGAGGTTTAACTGGGGAATTTTGCTCTTTCAAAAGAAATGCCTTGGGTCATTTACATCTATTCCAACTGGACTTCAGTTTCATTTACATAGAATCCCTATAGTGCAGAAGAGATCATTTGGTCCATTGTGACTGCATTGACTTTCTGACAGAGTATCTTGCCTCAGCCCTCTCTACCTGCCCTATCTCTGCATATAATGCCCTTTAGGGAAGGAAATCTGCCATCCTTATCCGGCCTGGCCTACTTATGACTCCAGAGCCACAGTAATGTGGCTGATTCTCAATAGCCCTCCAAGGGCAACTGGGGTGGCAATAAATGCTGGCCAGTCAGAAAGGTCCATGTCCCTCATATGAATTTAAAAAAACACATATTTATCAATAATCCATCTAACCTACATATCTAGAGCCATGAAGAGGCAGCTTATCATGGCTAATCAACCTAACCTGCACATTTTTAAATGGTGGAAGAAAACCGGAGCACCCAGGTGAAACCCAAACAGACATGGGGAGAAAATGCAGATCTACACAGATAATGACACAAGCTTGGAATTGAACTTAGGTCCCTGGTGATTTGAGATAGCAATGCTGACCATTGTATGACAGTGTTGCTCACATAATCATTTTGCAAGCAGAACTGCCACCAGTGGAACAACTCCCCCAATGCAACACTTTCCCCAGTGCAGCACCTCCCCCAGTGCAACAACTCCCCCAATGCAACACTTTTCCCACTGCAGCACCTCCTCCAGTGCAACAACTCCCCCAGTGCAACACTTTCCAAGTGCAGCACCTCCCCCCAGTGCAGCACCTCCCCCAGTGCAACAACTCCCCCAATGCAACACTTTTCCCAGTGCGGCACTTCCCCCCAGTGCAGCACCTCCCCCAGTGCAACAACTCCCCCAATGCAACAATTTTCCCAGTGCGGCACCTCCCTTAGTACAACACCTTCCCCTGTGCAGTACATTCCCCAGTGAAACACCTCTCCCAATGCAGCAACTCATCCAATGCAGCACATTCCCCAGTGAAACATCTGTCCCAGTGCAACACCTCCGCAGTGCAGCATCTCCCCCAGTGCAGCAACATCCCAGTGCAGCACCTTCCCCAGTGCAGCATCTCCCTTATATAGCACCTCCGCAGTACAGCACCTCCCCCAGTGCAACATCTCCACCAGTGCAACGACATCCCAGTGCAGCACCTTCCCCAGTGCAGCAACATCCCAGTGCAGCACCTCCTCTAGTGCAGCACCTCCCCCAGTGCAGCACCTTTCCCAGTGTAGCAACACCCCAGTGCAACACCTCTGCAGTGCAGCACCTCCCCCATTGCAGCATCACCCCAGTGCAGCAACACCCCAGTGCAGCACCTTCCCCAGTGCAGCACCTCCCCCAGTGCAGCACCTCCGCCACTGCAGCACCTCGGTAGTGCAGCACCTCCCCCAGTTCTGCAACAACCCAGTGCAACATCTTCCCCAGTGCAGCAACACTCCAGTGCAGCAACTTCCCCAGTGCAGCATCTTCCCCAGTGCAGCACCTTCCCCAGTGCAGCACCTCCCCTGGTGCAACATCTAACCCAGTGCAGCAACTCCCCAATGCAGCATATTCTATTGTGGGGCAACACTCCAATGCAGCACTTCCCCCTGTGCAGCACCACTCCATTCGTAACACACTGCTTTTATTTTTGTGCATTCGCCTTTGGAGTGGGCGACTTGAAGCTGGAACCATGCAACTCAAGGACATGAGAGTGAGCCACAGTTGACCCACTTCCTTACTGAGCATGTCGAACTTGGCTAATGTGAAGCCTTCCCGATTGTGATGATCCAGCGCCACAGCACATGGTGTATGTATACACCATATCATTTGGGATCGGCCTGTGCACGTAGATCATGATCAGCACCGTCTGGAGAGACTTTGTTAATATTGAAGGGATTATGTAAATCGTTTCCATGATGTTCTGCTCCTTATATTGAAATGAAAAGAACTATTACTGCAGCTCAGCTGATAATTATGAGAATTCTTTCATAATTTTGTCTGTTGCACCATGTTATTTTCTACACTGTGTCACTCCGTCAGGACCTGCACAAGTCTTGCTGAGGAGGTCCTTATGTAAAGCTGTGCAATTATTGCTACTGGATAGTGTCTGTCAACACTGCTGTCACCAGCCTTTTACTGAGAGGGAGATATTGTGACAATGAATGGATTTAGCACAGTCCACTTGTAAACTATATTGCTGCTGCCTTCCCTGGTGTTAACTTTTCTCTGTGAATTAAAGTTGTTTATAACAAGCTCTGGTGTTTGTCTCATTTTGTAAAAATAAGTAACTAAAACCACTTTCTTTGGGGTTGAAACACACAGATTTTTCTTTTATTTTTAAATAATTGTCAACCCAGTAAGGAAATGCATTGGTCGGCCTTATTTCTGGCTTTTCCTGCTATAGTTTTCTACATGGACAAAAAAAAAACCCATGCCACCATGCTGGGAATCACCTTCCCCCTCCCACTCCCCATCTACAGACATGAGGATTCCACCTTCCCTCATTAACCTCCCTATCAAAAACTTTCCTCCTCTAATGGAGAGATAATAGAGTGAGGAAGCCCTCCAATGAAATGTTATTGTATGGCAATGAAGTTCCTCACTTTTCAAGGCAGGAACTCCATTACGTCATTGGTGGGATGATCAGAACAGGAATTCCCACCAGTGTAAAATCCCTTTGGGAGACTCCCATTGGGTTCTCTAATCCCATCAGTTTTCCTGCCCTTCGGGAAAGGAGGGTGGAGAACCCCGGCCATTAGGTGTGAATATTAGCAAGAATAATGTCTGGTTTACATTTCATGATTTGGAAACAATTGCTGAGGTATTGCAATGGGCAGCCTCTGTGGGCAGAATCTGCCAGTCCTGCCAGCAATGAGAAGCAATGAGTGGTGAGGGGGAAACTTAATTTAGTGAGAGGCCAGGAATCCCTTTCCCCATGTCGGGGTGATCTTTGGCAATTAGGTTCTTGGGACTTTAAAGGCAAATTAAAGGTGGGTCATGCTTCTCAATGAACAATGTCGAGAAGATCATTAGCATGTTGTACACGCTCACTACAGGGTAAATGGCTGGAAATACATTTCCCCTCCAAATTACCTTCCAGCAAGAAATCAGCGTGTTCACTTTTACAACTGCATATTAATGTATAAACCTGGCAAAGTATTCTTCATGATGTGGAGATGCTGGCATTGGACTGGGGTAAACACTGTAAGGAGTCTGACAACACCAGGTTTAAGTCCAACCGATTTATTTGATAGTAAATTCACAAGCTTTCACCGTTTGTCCCTTCATCAGATGAATGGAGAATTTTAGCCTCAGACAGAGCATATAACAGCACAGACAGTGTGTACAGATTACTGATTAGAATGCGAGTCTTTACAACTCACCTGCTATCCTTTGAATAGGATAAACCCATAACTCCATCCACTCATCCCGCAAATCCCTCTAACCTACACATCCTGAAATATTAAGGGGCAAGTTAGCATGGTGAATTCACCTAACCCACTCATCTTTGAATTGTGAGAGGAACTGGAGCACCCAGAGGAAACCCATGCAGATATGGGGAGAATGTGCAAACTCCAAACAAGAATTGACCCAAGCTAGGAATTGAACCCAGGTGCCTGGAGCTGTGAGACAGCAGCGCTAATGACTGTGCCACTGTGCCGCCCCAAGTGGGTGTGGTTCAGTGTGTTCATCTCCCTCTTACTATGCCCACCCTAATCCAAAGGCATCATCTCCACATCAGGTCTTCATCCATGAATAACAATAAGTTGCCACTGCATTATCCTCTTCAGGGAGTATTTATAAATGTCAGCATATGCTCAGGATAATGGCAGTGTGAGTTGTGTGGAGAGTGCCCAAGGAAATAACGAAGAATTAGCAGGGAAATGGTGATGCAGTGGCCGGACAAAGATGGAAGGGATAGTGCAGGTTGTTCCAGTGCCACATAAATAGCTGGGTTATTGACCTCATGAGGTAACAGTGGGGATGGTGACTTCCTGCCTTCCCTTGCCTTCTATGGATGCATAGATGATAGTGCAAGATTGCACATGGTCCAGCCCCCTCCTACTCAGGGTAAACCTCTGCAACATCCAGTTCCAGCACCAAACCCAGATTATGATGTAGAGATAGCAGCACTAGGCTGGAGTGAGCACAGTAAGAAGTCTCACAACACCAGGTTAAAGTCCAGCAGGTTTATTTGGAATTATGAGCTGTGAGACCACTGCTCCTACGGGCAGCGCACTGAAAGCTCGTGACTCCAAATAAACCTGTTGGACTTTAATCTGATATTGTGAGATTTGTGACTGAACCTAGAGAAGGGAAGATCCCAGCCACTGAGTGTGTAACAAACAGAAATGTGTAGAATTGTCTCAGAATGATCCACTTGTAGCCCAACTTTCCCATTCTTCTCCTAAAGGCCTTGACAATTATCACCAACAGCTCTTCAATGTCTTGTCAGAGTTGACCTTTTTTTAATGTCTACATCTGGAAAGTGAGAGTTAACAGACTATTTAAACATGAACTTTATTACAATAAAATCCAATTCTGCTCTCATCTAAAATTCACAGAAGTACACTTTTCAGGAGGAGGGTGCTGGAGGATAATCTGGTGCAGTGAAATTGAGATTCGCTCTTCCGTATCTAGAGATGGACACAGTAAGAAGTCTTGCAACACCATGTTAAAGTCCAAAAGGTTTATTTGGAATTGTGAGCTTTTAGAGTGCTGCTTCTTCATCATTCACCCGAGGAAGGAGCAGTGCTTCGAAAGCTCATGATACCAAATGAACCTGTTGGACTTTAACTTGGCGTTATGAGATTTCTTACTGTGTCCACCCCAGTCCAACGCTGGCATCTCCACATCATGGAATCCAGAGATGTTCAGGACAATGAACTAGGCCATTCCCAGTCGAGTTCCGCTACCTAAACACAGACTACAGATCAAATGATGGACTTTCTGATGTGTATGACTTAGTACAACAATGGTTGATGTCTTCACTCATGAGGCAATGGGGAAAGAAAGGAAACAAAGCCAAATAGAATTAGTTTCTCATTTTTGAATGCTAAGATGATTCCAGGCTGTACCAAGGGTACTATTTGATTTGGTTTGGAAAACATTTTATTGAGCATTATTTTCGATGTCAATGCTTGAAAGATAATCTTGTGAGAATTGTTTTGCTTTTCCTCGAGGGGTTTTCTGATTGCTTCAGTTCAGGCTTACGTCTGAGTTTCTGATTGGTTTATCTACTGTGACCATTCGGGTAGCCGATGCCATATCTGAGAATTCCCAAGTTCTTACAGAGTTTTTGGAAACAAACGTATGAGAATTCAATTTCACTTTGCAGAAAAAATGAAACAGAACATTTTTGTGGTCTTGTGGACACCAACACTGACATATGTGCTTGTCTAATTGAATTCACATGCAGCAATTAAAAAAAAAATCTTTTGGAGGAAAGCTCTTCAATGTAAGTGCTAAAAATAAAGCAACACAAATGATGCACACGCTCAATGAAATATTTATCCATCAGTTTACACTAAGATTTTAAAATGAAGGCGACGGATGGGAGTTACTGGCAGCAAAGCTTCATGAATTATGGCACAGAGGATGAGGTCATGATGTGGAGATGCCAGCGTTGGACTGGGGTAAAACTTTAACCTGGTGTTGTAAGACTTCTTACAGAGGACAAGGAACAGTGCATTTGATTTGGAACTCAGATTCTTCAAGACCTGCTGCTGTTGCATAAGAAGTACAGTAACAGCCACTCACAATTTGGGACAGAAATGGGGTTGGGCTCCTAAATTTGTCCTGTCATACAGAAGGGATTGTGCAGTGGTAAAGGGAGACGGTGTAGTGTATTGAAGCAGAAACTGGACATCAATTTGGCAAAGCTGGTGTCAGGAGGTAACGGACCAATCCCATTTGGATTTTAATCACCTGGATGACATTGATCTTTTCTGGTCCTGTACCTTCCCAAACTTCAATAAAGACTCCAGGATAAAATATACCCATGTAAAAACCTTTGTACAGAATGCGAGAGTGATACCTGTCAGAATGCGAGCTGAATGGGGAGATTTATGTAGATAAGAGAAAGATCAGTGGGTTTTGCTGTATGAGGTATTTTGCAGAAAAAAAGATCTAAGACCAAAGCTTGTTAATAATAAAGAAAAAAAATAATAATTTGGTGATGTGACAGATAAGAAAAGGGAACAGACGCATACTTCTGAAGCCGCTGCACTACCCCCTCTCCCCGCTCCCAAACCCCTCTCCCCCATTAAACAGCTAATTAACTTTGTTGCCTGGAGCTGAGGGGTAACAGTGTTGAGAAACTCCACACTGCGCCAATTTCAGAACATTCCTCTGGCTTCGCCACCTTGCGATATTTGCATCTTTCTCATTGTTATTGAAACCTGTCAAAAAATATACAGATATCACAACAAGATAGCAATTTATCCTTTGCAAGTAAATACTTTGGCACCTTAAAAATTAAAGTTATAAAGTTTAAAATCACAGTACTTCCAGGCCTACCCCCCCTCCCCTTTATTATCCATAGCCATATGATTTATTATATATTTTAATGATCATCTTTAACTCTCTCCCCTCTGATTAACCGACACTCACTGAAACAGATCTGTCCAGTTAGTAGCCTTGTGGTGGTGTCCCTGACGTGTTCTTCCTTGTACATAGATATAATTGGAAGGTAGAGAGGTAGATATCATAGTATATTATTAAAAAGAAAGTCTTATCCCAGTGTCATTACACGAGAGAGTATGTCAAAACCTTGCTCTCAGCGACGCTTGAGTCTCACAATCTGTACTTTGAGGAGATCACTTTATTCTCAATGATGACAAGCCATGCTGGAACACGGCAAGCTCAGAACAGATGCATGTTTCTTGAACAATAGGAATTCGTCCCAAAATGAGCTGCATTCTTGTAAAATTAGAGTGAGGTCAAATTCATTCTCTAAAGAAGTTATATTGTCACTGACTCTCTCCCCATTGACATCAGAATACCTTTGGAGTATCCTGGTGGTCACCAAGTCTAAAATTGTTTTTGATCAAATACTGTTTATAATTGTTTCAAAGATGTTTGTCTCCGGCTGCTGAAGAGCACAGCTTTTGCCCAGATGTTGTTGGGCTTCCTTTCCTACTTGCTGGATGGTCCCCACATCTGAGACACTGCTCATCTTGCCAACTCCCTCTCTGGGATGAAATAGCCCCTTTAAATAAATGACATTTGAATCATTTTCCATGAATCTTGTAAACTACACAGATCAAAAGTAAGGAAAGGAACTTGATGTTCCTGTGGCACATAGCCATCCAAGAACTGCCTCTACAAAGAGTGTCGTGAACAGATCTCAGGAATAATGAACTTGGAGTTAGCTTTGAACTTTCTCTCAGGCAATCCCTCCATTTGAATGGTTTCTGAGACAGCTGATAAGCCCAATGCACCATCTGCAGGCTTTGCCACATGTGGGGCAGGTGGTGCTTAGAGGGCTGGGTAGAAGGGTTGTTGGAGGTTTATGCAATCTCTCTGATGCTTCCATCTGACTGCACGTTCTGGACAAAGGGCCAGATTTCAGGACTTGTCCCTCGCTGGAATCTTCCTATCATTGAATCATACAGTGCAGAAGGAGGCCATTCAGCCTATTGAGTTTGCTCCAATCACAATCTCACCCAGGTCCTATCCCTATAATGGCATGCATTTACCCTAGCAAGTCCCCTTGACACAAAAGGGCAATTTAACATGGATCAATCCACCTAACTCGCACATCTTTGGAGTGTGGGAGGAAACTGGAGCACCTGGAGGAAACTCACGTAGACACAGGGAGAATGTGCAAACTCCACACAGTGACCCAACCTGGAAATCAAACCTGGCCCCTTGACCCTGTGAGGCAGCAGTGCTAAGCACTGTGCCATCATGCCTAAAGTCCTGTCAAAGTTCAATGGAATTTTGATTGGATCACTGTGATTCCTGCGACAGATCTCGCCACAGCAGAGCTGGGAATTTCTTGCTGAGATCTCTCAATATGTTCAGCACCTTCCCAAATGAATCTTCCCCATTTTCGTTGGTCAAAAGCCAGGGACTCCCATGAATAGGTGAGGATGTTCGAACTCTTCAGGGATGCTTCGAACAACTTTAGTGTCTCAGACTGCTTTATCTAATGCATGGGATTTTCAGTATGTTTTGTGGTAGCAGAGGTGGTCCACCACTGATCTTTCAATCCCACCGCTGTCAACGAGGCTTCCTGTTATTCACACCCTCCAGTAATGAGAGGCCATGATGGAGGATCTATTGGCGGAACCAGAAAACCCAATTGTTAGGACCACCTGGAAAATCCTACCTAATGTGATTCTAAATGAACCTTGATGTGTAAGTACCTAGATAAATGATCAACATTATGAACCTATCATTTTAAATGTGTATTTATCATGGTTGTATCCTTCTTTGGAAGCCTCTTTCTGTAGTGCTGTGATATGGGGTTGGGAGGGTGGGGAGTTTTCCGAACCCTCCCCCTACAGAAATCGTAGTGGGTTGGGGGGGAGCGAGGGGAGCGAAGGGGGTAGACAATACAAAAAGTCATTGATGGGGTTTTCTGGTTTTGCAGCGACTGTGGTTGGAAAATCCCCCCTCTCCCCATTTAAATCTCAGTTTGATGATTAATTGTATAGTCTGTTAGATACTTCTACAGTAGATCAGCCTAATTTATTTCACTGGGACATTGGGTCTGATTCCAAACAGCCTTCTATGCCTGCATTCAAAATCTGGAACAGGCAAAGCAATACTTCGAAAAAGAGTTTACATCTAACTTGCCCATATTCCTCAGAGGCGCTGACTATCGTCTGCTGTGCTTCCTGTTTTCATTTCAGTTTTCCGGTACCTGTGGTATTTTGGCATTTTTACAGAATATTTTATTGATAATGAAAAATGTAGGTTGAATTTTTTTAAAAAAGTATGCCTTGCATGAATTGCGTCCTATTTTCCACTATAAAATTTTGAGAATTTAGAAAAATCAAAAGAAACCAAATTAGATACAATGTGCGGGATTCTCTGGCCATTTGCAGTGATGGGATTCTCCGGTCCCGCTGCAGTGAATGGAGACTCGGCTGAATGCTCAATTCTCCGTCCTCACTGGCAGCAGGCATGAACTTCCGGAGAATTCCAGCCAATATTTAATAAGGAAAGTACTATTTGGCCTATCAAACCCATTCCTTGCAAAGTGTATACACACATTTTCAATAATGAATTTTAGGAATTTATTTAACCAGCTGCGAGGAAGTTTTCCATTGATATTACATCACCCTCGACACAGTCAAGCAGTCTAAATGCATCAATACCTTCATTATTCAAATTTATCCATTATCTAAGCATGGAATATTCATTATATCTGCACAAAAAAATATTGCAGCTATTGTACCCTGAGTATTTGATCACCTCTGCGTATACATAGTTCTGCAAACTACAATGGAGATTTCAGATCACTGGCAGGTTTTATTCAAAGAAATTTAAGGTCAGAACTCTTAGAGTTATAAAAACAGGTGGATAACAAATGTGACTTAATCTGATCACTGCTTATCTACCTCCGACTCTCTCATTTCCAAAAGACCATAAAGTATAGGAGCAGAATTAGGCCATTCAGTCCACTGAGTTTGCTTCACCATTCAATCATGGCTGATATCTTTCTCATCCCCATTAGAACATAGAACATAGAACACTACAGCACAAACAGGCCCTTCGGCCCACAAGTTGTGCCGAACACATCAAAACCTACCCAGCCATAGACCTATCTATAACCCCCAATCCCATTGGATCCCATATACTCATCCAGAAGTCTTTTAAAAGACCCCAGCGAGTTCGCCTCGACCACCACCGACGGCAGCCGATTCCATTCACTCACCACCCTCTGAGTGAAAAACTTTCCCCTAGCATCCCCTCTGTACTTGCTTCCCTGCACCTTAAATCTGTGCCCTCTCGTCGCGACCATTTCAGCCCTGGGAAATAGTCTCTGAGAGTCCACCCTATCTAATCCTCTCAACATCTTGTAAACCTCTATCAGGTCGCCTCTCAACCTTCGTCTCTCCAGGGAGAACAGTCCCAGCTCCCTCAACCTGTCTTCATAAGGCATGCCTCCCAATCCAGGCAACATCCTTGTAAATCTCCTCTGCACCCTTTCAATAGCTTCCATGTCCTTCCTATAGTGAGGCGACCAGAACTGCGCACAGTACTCCAAGTGTGGTCTGACAAGGGTCCTATAAAGCTGCAGCATTACCTCCTGACTCCTGAACTCAATCCCTCGATGAATGAAGGCCAGTACACCGTAAGCTTTCTTAACCACATCCTCCACCTGGGAGGCCGATTTGAGAGTCTTATGGACCCGGACCCCAAAATCCCTCTGCTCTTCCACACAGCTAAGAGTCCTACCCTTGATAGTGTACTCATTCATCCCGTTGGATCTGCCAAAACGGACCACAACACATTTATCCACGTTGAAGTCCATCTGCCACTTCTCCGCCCATTCTCCTGCCTTTTCCCCTAACTCCTGATCCCCTCATTAATCAATAGCCTATCATCTCTGTCTTAAAAACACTCAATGATCTGGCCTCTACAGCCTTCTATGGCAAAGAGTTCCACAGATTCACCACTCTCTGGCTGAAGAAATTCCTCCTCATTGCTGTTTTAAAGGATTGTCCCTTTAGCCTGAGATTGTGTCCTCTGGTTCGATTTTTTCCTGCTAGTGGAAACATCCTCTCCATTCCATCCCAACTGGTTTTCATGAGATCCTGCTGAGGCGTGGCTGACTGAATGGTACCACTTCTCAATATAGTTTAATGAAACTATTGATTTATTGGTGACACAGGTAGGCTTATATTAACACTGCAAAGAAGTTACTGTGAAAATCCCCTGGTTACCATACTCCAGCACCTTTCAGATACACCGAAAGAGGATTTAGCATGGCCAATGCACCTAACCAGCAAGTCTTTCAGGCCATGGGAGAAAACTGGAGCACACAGAGGGAACTCATTCAGACATGGGGAGAATGTGCAAACTCCACACAGACAGTGACCCAATCTTGAATTGAACACGGGTCCTCGGCACTGTGAGGCAGCAGTGCTGCCTCCAAGTGGCTCAAAGGTTACGATAGTTTTTAATAACTGAATATTGGGCAGTTCTAATGTGGTCCAGAGATGTCTAGTTGAGATGGAAGGTTCCCCAGGAAACATTTTTCAAAAAAAGTGTTTTTTTTAATTCTGAAGAAGCGATTTAAACTAATTCAAATTTAATTGAAAATTAAATACTGCATGTATTGTGTGCAGCTGCCAGGATGTTTTGTTGATGGTATAAGAATTTGCTTTTCTGCAGGTGGAGGGCATTAATTGGCATTTTACTTCAGGACATATAAAGAGCCACTTCATGTTAAATTGGGAGGCATATGTCTGTAATGTTTCAGTGTATAAGTAAATGTTAGATTGAGTTGACACTGGCTCCAGCATCGTCCCTCACCAGGTCAGTTTCTGAAATATAATATATTGTCCTCGCCCATGACTGCATTTGACTTGTTTGTAGTCCTGAAATGGATGCCATGTTGGAGGGCATGACCCAACCAAAATCCCAACATCAGCAACCAATTGAGCCTTTGGCTTCAATAATATTTGCACAATCTGCCAGTACTCGTCAATTTTTAAAAGAATACATTTTGCACCACTTGCCTTGCAAGCATTTGCCTGAGGCTACATCCCAGGGGATAGGGAGGAATGGCAGTGAGGGTAATAGGAGGTGAGATGATCATAAAATTCTGAAGACCACTATCTAGGAATGTTTAAAATATTTAAGTTCACTCATTTACGAGTGTCACTTATGCTGTTGAAGTATCCTGAGCAGAGTGGTCTGGGTCATTGCTTTACTCATCACCATCTTGTCTAGTAATGGGAACATATAACTAGACATGCAGTTCAATTTCTATCTTGCAATCTGGCCAACATGGATGAGAAAAATTGGGAGGAAATGAAGAAGTTACATCTATCCACTTTAACACATCCTAAGAAAAGCCTGAGGTGATTCACATTAAGCAAATTACTGATGGAACACGCACAGCATTCTCTGACTAATCTGCTAAAGTGTTATTATGAGCAAAATCTAACAGTGGGGCTCAGGATCTACATCTATCTAACCCAATGAGTTCTACTAATAAATCCAACAGAAGTATTACATAAACCAGAATATTACCTCCTCCACTCACACTGTGAATGAGCAGAGGGGTGGCCAAGGCAGGGGAAGGTAAGGAGTGGGAACTTATGGTAAAGTCAGGTAGGATAGATGAGGGGATACCATGCTCATTGACTTCCTGCCTTTAGGGTCTCTACTACTTTAGCAACAGTGGGTGGGCACTTTGTCATCTGGGTATGTTGCCCAGTAGAAGCTGGGGGCCTACTTTGTGGAGTCTTCTTGAACTAGTCACAATATGTTCCAAGAAAGTCTCCCCACGCCTTGCACAATGCCAAGAGCCATTCCGTGAAAAGACCGTTTTGTTCTCACAATTGCCCCACCTGCTCCTCCCCACTCTGGGCCACTGAATTGGCCCTGCTGACCCTCAGCCCAGGGTTGTCCAGCCTCAGCCTGCTGCAGTACCAGCAGTGACCAGTACACTCAGTGGTGCTGCTGAGCCTAAAAGAGCTGCCCTCTGATTGGGAGGACAAGCAGCTCTTGGAGGTGTGACACGCCAGAGGGGCAGAAGCCATATCGCCAGGCAACTAATTGGCTGAATCACATATAATAGGGTTGTGGCTTCCACGGCTAGCAGAGGTGGGCTCAGCCCGAACTTTCCAGTCAGAGGGTGGGCCACTACCTCTGTGTTAAATCCCAACCATAACATCATAAATAAAAAGTGGCATAAGCAAGGGAGTTGACTGTGCTTCCTGCCAGACAATTATTCAATTAGTCATAACATATGCCTAAAGATTTCTATTTGCAATATTAGAATCTGTGCGCTGTCTGGTATTTAACAGAGGCGTTAGCTCATTTATAATAGGAGGATTATGAGGTGACCCCTATTGGGAGTGTGCGTGGACACTGAGCGAGAGCAGAATTGTGTTCAGATGCAATACTCAGAGTCTAAATAAATGAAGTATTTCATTTAGGCTCTAAGTAGGAATTCAGGATGATAACAGCGAACGCCCTTTTCACTGGAAGTAGGAGGTTCATTAATGTACAACAATGGTCTCTCACCTCCAATTCTGGTTTTGACTGACAACCTCTCTTCCTATGGACCGATACTGACGCTGAGTGAAATGAGACCAAAGTAGTGTTAAGACCCCTAGTTATTTACTTTATTCGCCTAACAGGGAAAACAGTAATTACCACATTGCGCATAAAAAGATCTCATCTTTCTTTACAGTCAGGCTGTCAGTGAAGCATGATTAATTGCCACAAAGATGTCTAAGAGTACTTAAAAACACACGCAGTTTTGTTGGCCTGCTACAGGTGGTGTCATTAAATAAGATACACTAATAGGATCTATCTGGAGAGAATAAAAAGTGTCCCAAAACACGCGAGATGGATTTTGACGATCATGATTCGCTCACACAGCATTTCCTTCAAAATTAGCATAGATAAATCATAAATTGTTCGCAGGGTCTGATCCCGATCTCCTGTGAAACAACAAGTCATTTTACAATCAAATCTGACTTTATCACATGTAGTAATATACACTGGCTCCAGGGGGCAATGATGTATTTCAGCGCAGTGCCCTACCCTGGACACAGTTTAATTCACTTGTTTAGATTTCTTCTTTCATTGGGAACTGGGGGGAGGGTTTAAGGAGTTTGTTGGAAAATGGAAGCAGTCGCTCCCGTGACCCACATTCCGTGCTAATGCGGAATCCACATCAACTTTCTTTAAAAAAATATATAATTTTTTTGCCAATTTTATTTGCTTCTTTTCACCAATTTTTTTTCTCCCCTCCTTCCTCCTCCTCTCCCGAAGTCTTTGCACTTCTTGCTGGCCTACAGCGAGCACCACATTATCCAGTCATTAATCCTCAGCCCAACACCAGTCTGTCTTCGGCGATGAATCTTGAGACTCTGTAACAGGAGGATTTGGCCAGATTACTGTCACTGCCATAGATGTGCACCTCCAGTGGGGTTTGTTGAATAAAGGATCAAGTTTCGCCAGAACCTGGAGCAATTTTCCTTCCCTCAGCAAGAACCCTAACTGACTTCCTATAATCCAATAGATACTGAGGCCAATCCTCACCCAGCTCCCCCCAACCCCCAACCAACACTGAGATTCAATTTTGCTCTTTAAATTATGACTGATTCTGGTCCCTACGGCTCAGCGAGTCTTTAACCGGCTGAGCCGCACGTTAACAACACCCGATTGTACTTATAGGTTGTGAATTCAATCCTTACAATTTCCCTTAAGTATAACAGGGGACAGTCCTGTTTCAAGAATTTTTGATCAGTTTTTGATGCTGCGACAAAATCCTTATCTATCCACCTATCCTTCCGAAAACAATGGGTGCCACGTTGGCCTGAATACGGCTCACATTCCCAGGCCGGTGCCATTCTCTTCTGATATTGCAAAGCTCATGAAAGCAACACGTGGATAACCCACTCTTCGGTTTAGTTCCCTTGCCATTTACCCCCGCTCCCCTACATGCTTCTCTGCTTTCCCCCAGCCCCCAAAGCAGGGTAGGAAGATAACCGTCCCCACCTCGGAGACACTCATGGCAATGAGACAGCTGAAAGAAAGCGTTGTGAAACATGGGGAGGAACATAGAAGCTGCATCTTACTGCCCCGGGGGCGGTCTGTGTCATTGCCCCACCTCTGGAGACAGACTCCTGGTGACGCATAAAAGTGCAACATGATGACTTGCCGTCTTGATTCCCCTTCCTCTCCAGGCAACATTCCTAGCCTCCATTCATTTGCTTGGCTGCATCATATGTGAAGAGTCAAGGGGGGGGGGGGGGGGGGTGACGGGGGAGGCAAGTCACCACCACGGTTAGAACTTAATGGCACAGTAACGCATGCAACTCATTAATAGCAATGGGGTAAAGCAACCAGAGACACTATTGATAGACACTGCAGTGTAAAACCAAGTGCATCCTGAAGAGATGCACAAATAACTCGTTTGCCCTCATTTGCTGACTCTCTAGTCCTTGTAAAAAGTCTCACAACACTAGGCTAAAGTCCAACCAGTTTATTTAATAGTAATCTATAGTAATTTGATAGTGAAACTTCCATATACCTGACGAAGGAACAGCATTTCCAAAAGCTTGGGGGATTACTATCCAATAAATTGGTTGGACTTTAACCTGGGGTTGTGAGACTTCTTACTGTGTTTACCCCAGTCCAACGCCGGCATCTCGACATCATGTCTGTTCCTTGGACAGTGCTGATCTGAAGCATGGGGGAATCACTTTTTCCTCAAGCCACGCCTTGACTAGGTCGACAGCAGTGGAACAGGAGTGGTCATGACAGGTTGGTCCAGCCCTTAGTTGGAACACTCTGTTACAGTAAAATGTTAGCTCCACCAAAGCTTTACTCAGAACCTGTTATACTTCCCCATTAGAATCAATTGAAATTTTAAATGACAGGGATGGGTTTTAAAGTTACCACGACACTATCGAGGCCACTCTGTTCAAATTTTCAACAAGTCAGTTATTTGTATTTATAACTTGAAAATCATGGTCACCAATCCTGCTCCTTTAGAATCCTGTTTGACTGTGCCATCACTTGCCTTGCTGGTGTTTTCATAAAGTCAAATGATTTTAAAGTTGGAATAGAATTTCTTTCCTCTATTCAAATTATTAACTAGCCCTTATAAGAAAAATACTTATTCTTCTTTTATTATCATTCTTTCCATTATCAAATAGTTTATTTTATTTTAATCTTTTTGCCGCCAGCTTTGTAAGTCAAATTTGTTGATTTATCTCTTTCACCACCTACTGTATGGTCAAGTAATGTACCTGAGCTGAGAGAATTAATGGGTTTGAACTTGACCAGTTCATGTGAGGTGTTTGAGAGCAATCTTCAATAAGGTTCTCCACTGATCATAGAATCCCTACAGTGCATAAGGAGGTCATTCGGCTCATCAATACATTATCTTACTCAGGCCCTATTCCCATAACCCTACATATTTACCCTGCTAATCCCCCTAACCTATACATCTTGGGGCACTAAGGGACAATTTAGCATGTGCAACACACATAACCTGCATATCTTCAAACGTTGGGAAGAAACCAGGCATTCCGGAGAAAATCCACGCTGACACAGGGAAAACGTGCAAACTCCACATGGACAGTTACCCAAGGCTGGAATTGATCCCAGGACCTTGCCCTGTGAGGCAGTAACACTAATCATTCTGCCACTGTGCCGCAAATTAATGGAATGCCATTCATTGCACTGCAGTCTTGCACCATATCATACACTGTGATATCAATGAGCTGATCTCTGGAGACCCAACACATAACATTTTTGTTGAAACTAGAAGCATGGAGTAGGATTTCCTTCCATTTGGGTGGTAGGTATCACTGTTTACTCTCAGGGGAGCACTGGGAAAACTAGCAAACTGGGGAAGAGTTGCACAAATAATTTATCGGTCATTTTTGAGCTCTGCTCTCCTGTGGCCACTTCCTGTAATGGGGTACAAGGTGACATTCTACTTTCTCCAATCCTTATTCCCTCCTCTAGGGAAGAACTTGGGAACATGGCCTCACCAGAAAGATGACTGGTATAATGGGATGTGGGAAATCATGGCAAGAATTCATATTCCACACCTCACCCAAATGATAACAGCACAACATCTAAATCCTTGCTGTTTTATAACCCACACTAGTGATAATTACTCTGGACAGTTTAAGGGAAGATCCTGCAGTACTGGGACAACTGCACACTGTGGATATTGGCGCTGTTTTTTGCAAGCCAGCCTGAGTTAAATTCTGGGTGCCCATTCCATCCAGAGATAGGTTGCTCTGGTTTATTAGAATTTGATTTGATTTATTATTGTCACGTGTCTTATACAGTGCCATGGCACGGTGGCACAGTGGTTGGCACTGCTGCCTCACAGTGCCAGAGACTCGGGTTTGATTCCTGGCTTAGGTCCCTGTCTATGTGGAGTTTGCACATTCTTCCTGTGTCTGCGTATGTTTCCTCTGGGTGGTCTAGTTTCCTCCCACATTCCAAGGATACATGGGTTAGGTTGATTAGCCATGCTAAATTGCCCCTTAGTTTCAAGAGAACTAGCTATGGGTAAATGCATGGGGTTACAGTATAGTGCCAGGTTGGGATTGTGGTCAGTGTAGGCTTGATGAATTGAATGGCTTCCTTCTGCATTGTAGGATTCAATGATTATATACACTGAAAAGTACTGTTCCTTGTGTACCATACAGACAAAGCACAATGTAAACTACCATACTTAGAGAGGAAAGGAGACAGTGCATTACGTAGTGTTACGGTCATAGCTAGGGTGTCGATCAGCTTAACACGAGGCAGGTCCATTCAAAAATCTGATGGCAGCATGGGGAAGTGTTGGTTACACCTATCCACATACTCATTGATGTCCTTTGGGAGACACGGATAGAGGGTATACAGGGGGAGGGTGGTGTATCTCCCATCTGGAGCGATGTTCTGATGTGTAGAGGCCAGGAAATGAATTGAGTTTATTGTAATGAATAGGTTATTGAGATGCTCTTGGTATTCCGTGCGGTTTGTGGGCCCTTAGCCAGTGATTAATAGGATGGTCTTCTGAACAAAAGGATGCAAGGTCACCCAGATCACAGGGGAGCAATGCAGCAGCCGCGATGGTTTTAACCAAAACAATTTATACACTTAACAGAACCAATGCCATGTAAACAAGAGAAGACAATTGCGCGCTGTGATTAAAGTTGCTGCTGTACAGTGTGCCTCGAAGGTCAAGCAGTCTGGTTTCTGGAACAAAAAGTTGGTTTTGTACCACAAGAGATAAAAATGAATTGATTTTTGTTTTAGAAGCATTTCATTTTCAGACAAGGTGAGACTGAGTATCGCAATGACCTGGAAAATTGGGAGTTGGTGGAAAAATAGGATCCGTGCCAGCCGCACTGCTGACCCCAATCAGGTTCTCACCCATAGCAGGCAGGAACGCAGTACACGTTCAAATCCAGAACTTTAAATATAATTAGTGGGCTTGCCACCTGAATCAAATATCTCCCACTATTCACCCACCTCCAGCAGGGTCTACACCGGCTGGCCTTTGATCCAGGTTCTCATAGCAATGTTCTTCCACACACCTGACAAAGGAACACCATTTTCAAAAGCTTGTGAGTTTACTATCAAATAAACTGGTGGCACTCTAACCTGGTATTGTGAGACTTCTTACTGTGTTTACCCCAGTTCAATGCTGGCGTCTCCACACCAGGCCAGGGTGTCAGTACCAGGGGGTAGGCACTGTTGGCACTTCCAAGGTGCGTGGCCTACAGGGGCCTGAATGGGATGGCTGAGGGGCAAGAGCGTGGGCTGAGGGGCAAGGGCGTGGGCTGAGTGGGGGTTCTGAGGGAGGAGGGGTGCTGAGTTGGGGTTCAGAGGGAGTATAGGCTAAGTAGGGGCACTGGGGGTAAGTTCTGCTGAGTTGGCGTTCTAGGGGGAGGGACTGAGTGGGTGTTCTGAGGGGGGAGGGGGTTGAGTGAGGGTTCTGATGGGGAAAGGTGCCCAAATAGAGGTGTGAGAGGAAAGGAGGGTGTTGGGTGGGGTGTCTGAAGGGATGGGGGTCTGGGTGGAGTGTCTGATGGGGGTGGGAGTCTGGGTGGGGTGTCCGACAGGGGTTGGGATCTAGAAGAGGGACTGTGTGGAGGTCTGAGAGGGTAGGAGGGCTGAGTGGGAGTTCTGAGGGGCATGAGTGGAGGGCTTGATGGGGAGGCAGGCTGAGTGGAGGTGAGGGTCAGGGGGTGAGAGGAGGATGTATCTCTTTGGTTAGGGGTTTGTGGCACTCCCTTGGTCAGCTTGGAAACCACCATTTATGTTTTATGTGGGGCGGTGGGGAGCTTGTCTCTTAGCATGAAGATGCCATTTAAAAGTGTTAGCCCGGTCTCAGATCAGCAGGTTTGGCTGGCGGGTATTCACTTTGAATAAATTAGCATCCAGCAGGATTGGAGAATTCCATTTGATAGATGCTGCTTTCCATTGGCATAAGCACTTAGTCCCAACTCGGAAGAATCACAGTTTGGTTGAGGGGACTATGAGAATACAAACAGAGAAATATATTTTTGTGATTGTCACATTGATGTACTTCTGCCAGATGAGCAATTGTCTTTTAAGTTTGTCAATTAGTTTGGAATTGCGTTTTCATTACTTTCTCTTCTGCATTTAGCTGCAGGCGGTACCACGTCATAGGTGCTTGCATCCAATATTGCTTGAAAATTCAGTTTGTGCCTTTTTCGTCATCCCCTCACTCCAGCTGCAAATAATAACCTTCATTTCTCAGATACACCAGCTGAAGTCAGGGTGCATACTGAATTCCTGCACCTTAAACTGAGCTCCCTCAACAGGGGATTGAGTTAAAGAGGAGTTGGGACATTTCCTCATGCCCTACACAACACTCAGCACTTTAACCATTGAAAATGGGCTACACTGTCTGAGCATTTTCTTGCTGTGTACTTCTTTACATAGATTTGATTTGCTTACACTTTACAACAGTGTCTGCACTATAAAAGCATTTAATTGGCTGGGAAGAGCTTTGAGATGTAGTGATGTTATGAAAGGTGCTATATAAATGCAAATTCTTTCCTTCTGCACCCAACATTATACATTGTAGTTTAATGACTCAAAGCAGAAATTGAACCTGAGTCCCTGATGCTGTGAGGCGGCAGTGCTAACCACTATACCACCGTGCCAATTCCATAGAATCATAGAATTGCTACAGCGCAGAAGGAGGCCATTCAGCCCCACAAGTCTGCACCAACAATAATCCCACCCAGACCCTATCACCATAATCCATGTATTTACCCCACTAATCCCTTTGACACTAAAGGGCAATTTAGCATGGCCAATCAACCAAATCTGCACATCCTTTGAGTGTGGGAAGAAACCAGAGTACCTGAGGAAAATCCATGTAGACGTATTTAGTATTTTTAATTCTATCGAATAAAAAACAAGGTGCATTCCTGGAATGTTATGAAGCAAAAATTCTCCTCAGATTATATATCAACATGTGGACCAGTGGCCAAAGGTCTGGTGAGAAAGCTAGATTTTCAATGTATTTTCATTGTGGGTTTTACTCTATCGCTGGCACAGTTGCTGTTCACTGGCAATGACTCCATCACTGGGGCAACTGTCAGAAGCTGAACTATTCACAATGTTGTTGTGATAATTGATTTGTGATGAATTTCTGATCACACATCTGCGACTTCACTAATACCACCATTATTTTGCATTTTTCATCTCTTGCTACCTTCGTAACATTGCCTGACTTTGACTTGCCTCAGCTCATCTCATGCTGAAACCCTCTTCCTTTCTTTCTCACCTCTAGACTCTGGATGACCTCCTATCATGTACCTCTGTAAAGTTCAGGCCATTCAAATCTCTGCTGCCCGTGTACTAACTTGCACTGCATGAAGGCTGTTCACCTCTCACCTTTCTTCTCACTGACCTACATTGGCTCCTAGTTAATTCATCTCTTGGGTTCAAAATCTCCTCCTTGTTTTCAAAACTCTCCATGTCTTTGCCCTCTCCCTGTGTCTGTAATCTCTTCCAGCCTCACAATCATATAAAATTGCCATGCTGTTATCAATAAGGAAATCCAACTTTATAGAGAAAAGGCAGGAAAATAGGGTTGAGGATTATCACATCAGACCAGTCATAATCTCACTGAATGATGGAGCAGACACTCGATGGGCCAAATAACTTCTTAATGCTCCAACATCTAATGGTCTTCTGGTTTCAAATTCTTTCCTCTTGAGCATCCCTGATCATTATTTATTCCAGAATTGCTAGTTGTGCTTTCAGTTGCCTGTTTGGACCCTAAGCTTTGGAATTCGCTGCCCAAATATCTCTGCCCCTCTGAAGACACTCTTTAAAATCTAGCTTTCTTACCAGACCTTTGGCCACTGGCCCACATGTTGATATATAATCTGAGGAGAATTTTTGCTTCATAACATTCCAGGAATGCACCTTGTTTTTTATTCGATAGAATTAAAAATACTAAATACGTCTACATGGATTTTCCTCAGGTACTCTGGTTTCTTCCCACACTCAGAGGATGTGCAGATTTGGTTGATTGGCCATGCTAAATTGCCCTTTAGTGTCAAATGGATTAGTGGGGTAAATACATGGATTATGGTGATAGGGTCTGGGTGGGATTATTGTTGGTGCAGACTTGTGGGGCTGAATGGCCTCCTTCTGCGCTGTAGCAATTCTATGATTCTATGGAATTGGCACGGTGGTATAGTGGTTAGCACTGCCGCCTCACAACATCAGGGACTCAGGTTCAATTTCTGCTTTGAGTTATTTTTTTGTGTGGAGTTTGTACATTCTCCACATGTCTGCATGGGTTTCCTCCAGGTGCTCTGGTTTTCTTTCAAAGTCCAAAGATGTGCTGGTTAGGTGGATTGGCCATGCTAAATTACCCCTAGTGACCAAAGATATTTAGATTAACAGAATAAATACGTGGGGTTACGGAGCAAGCCTGGGTAGGACTCAGTGCAATCTTGATGGGCCGAATGGCTTCCTTCTGCACTGGAGGGATTCTATGGATTCGATAAGTCTGGGTTATTGTTGTCTTTGTGAGGCCAGGCTTTGACATTGGGTTTAATTATTTGTAAGAGTGTTGTGCACAAGTGGCAAGTAGATATTTGGAACCAAATGTTTTTTGTATAACTTTGACTGATGATGCAGAAAAATCTCAAGAGGTAGAGGATATAAGAGAGAGAAAGAAACAATAAAGAGGAAAAGCAGTTGTACTTCCCTGCATTAGAGATACAGGTCAGAAGGTATCATGTGTGGTGCTAACTGCCCTGTAATTCATTCTGCAACAAAAGCTTATGTTTATATAGCATCTTTAATTGAAAGAGCATCTCAAAGGCAGAGAGTGTGGCAGAAAAGCAGAAATATTTAGGCAGAGGAGTCCCCACCTTGGGGGCCCAGACAGCTGGGGGCATGGCCACCAATAGTGCAAGTTAAAAATAGGGGAGGCACCATTGGGAGGCCAGAATTGGAGGGCTGGAGAGAACACTAGTGACGCTGCAACTGGAATATTGTGTGCAGTTCTTGTCACCATTTTACAGGAAGGAGATAATTTCCCTGGAGAAAGTGCTGAGTAGGTTTACAAGAATGTTGCCAGGGTAGAAAACTGTATCTATGAGGAGAGATTGGATAGCTGCTGTTAATTTACACTGAAAATAGAAAACAGAGTCAGAAGTAGGGCAGTCAGCCCTTTGAGCCTGCTCTGCTATTCATTTTGATCATGGCTGACCATCAAATTTAATATCCCGATATCGTCTTCCATCCCATATCCCTTGATCTCTTTCGTCCTAAGAGCTATATTTAATTTGTTCTTGAAATCATAAAACATTTTGGACACAACTACTTTCCCTGGAACTTGATAGAGGTGAACAAAATGATGAGGGGAAGAGATAGAGTGGGTAGGATAAAACTGTTCCCCTTGCTGGAGAATTTTAGAACCAGGGGACATAGATTCAAGATAAATGACAGTAGGTGTAGAGAGAACACCAAGAAGAAAATTTTTATGCAGAGAGTGGTGGGTGTCTAGAACTCACTGCCTGAGGCAAGGACACTAACCCCATTTAAAAAGTACTTAGATTGCTTCTTAAACACTGTAGATTACGAAGCTGTGGGCCAGGTGTAGGAAGGTGGATTATTACCAGAGCACAGTGGCACAATGGTTAACTGCCTCAGAGTTTCAGGGACCCAGGTTCAATTCCGGCTTTGGATCTCTGTCTGTGGGGAGTTTTCACATTCTCCCCATGTCTGTGTGGGTTTCCTCCCACAGTCCAAAAATGCGTGAGTTGGGTTGATTGGCCGTGCTAAATTGACCCTAGTGTCAGGGGGATTGGCAGGCTAAATACGTGGGGTCAGGGGAATAGGGCCTGGGTGGGATTGTGATTGGTGCAGTCTTGATGGGTTGAATAGCCTCATTCTGCACTGTAGGTATTCTATAATTAGAGAGAGGCACCTGAATGTTCTCAGGCTATAACAGGCAAGATGGGCCGAATGGCCTCCTTCTGTGCCGTGACTGTTCTTTGGTCCTATAAGTAATAAGGGGGATTTAACTTGACAGTGCTTAATATGAAACATAGCAGTGTGTGATTCAACTCGTGCCAATGTACTTTTCTTCCTGTTAGTCAAATAAATCAAGTTTGAAATGGGTGGGTTCAAAGGCGTTTTTTTTGAGGGGAACCGGAGATTGAAATCATTTTGTAATGTTGAGGTGGGTCATTAATGAAGGACGTGACACATTCACTCTGCTGAACCGAGTCTTCATGGCTATTTCCCTCTAATATGTCTCCTTGCTCCCTCTCGGACGGAGCAAATAAGGAGCTCTCTTGGCAGCTGCTTCCAGCGGTGCTCTGCAATCAGCCAAGTGGAGATGCAGTCAAGCGTGCCCTCGACGTTCCTCCCTCTCCTCGCAGGAGGCAATGTTCTGCTTTTAAGCAGCTTGAGCAAGCAGAGTCCAACAAGGTTTCCGCCTGTATGAGAGTCATTCTGCTGAGCAGCCTAAATGGGAAACAGCACTCGGATCCGCTAACCACGTGAGTGATAGCTTTCCAATGGGTCGAGACAGAATGATTTAAAAAAATAAAGAATGAATCGTTAAGGCCAACTCTTTGTATCTGCAACATATTACACGGGATCAAATTCTAATCGAGCGGAGAATTCACATCCCTCGAGTTTTTACCATTCATTCCCTTTCAGGCAGATTTTCTGATTCAGCTACCAAATTTCTGCACAATGTCTCTGTCGCCTAAATCACCCGCCCTTCACTTCCACCCCCAACATCCAAACTCCTTCATTGGTTAGAATACCTCTTCAAAAAATAGCCTTTCTACAGCAATTTGTGCTGGATCTTCCTAACACTGCTACTGGTCTATCAACGTCCTTTGACACTCTTTACACTTCCTACTGCCTCAGAAAAGCAGCCAATATAATCAAGGACTCCAAGCACCCAGATATTCTCTCTCCCACCTTCTCCCGTCTGGGGAAAGTCTGAGATCATGTACCAACAGACTCAAGGATATCTTCTTCCCTGCTGCCATCAGACTTTCGAATGGACCTACCTTACATTCAGTTAATATTTCTATCTCTGTAATATATGGGTGGCATGGTAGCACAGTGGTTAGCACTGCTGCCTCACAGTGTCAGGGTTTGATTCCTGGCTCGGGTCACTGTCTGTGGAGTTTGCACATTCTCCTGGTGTTTATGTAAGTTTCCTCCGGGTGCTCCGGTTTCTTCCCACAGTCCAAAAGATGTGCTGGTTAGGCCATGCTAAATTCTCCCCCAGTGTACCCAAAGAGGCCTCAGAGTGTGGTGACTAGAGGATTTTCATAGTAATTTCATTACAGTGTTAATGTAAGCCTATTTGTGACACTAATAAATAAACTTAAAATATATATTCTGCACTCCCATCTTTCTTTCTCTATGTACTCTATGAACAGTATATTTTGTGTTGTGCGCAAGAAACAATAGTTTTCACTCTACTCCAATACATGTGACAATAACAAATCAAATCGAACCAAATCAATTATTTCTTTGCTGATGATAGCAGCACATTTAGAAGGGCAATCTTTTGCGCATTATCACCGGTGTATGGGAGATGCAGAGACTCTTGCAACTGTCTTTTCTTTTTTTGGTAATACAGCAATAAAATAGATTTTTGAAGTCATGTCTTTTCGTTTCCATTTATATTTCTTGCAGAATGAATCATTAGACATATTGAAATATTGCACATGAAATTTTTTGCCCTTTGCAGGCATGCACACAAATTCACCCTAATCCAACATTTCTTAACCTACTGAGGTTCAGTGTAATTCTGTTATGAGAACATTTTGCGAAGCTCAGACACCCCACTTGTTTCCATAGATACCCATTCTGTTAAGTGTATAACGTTGAGTCGTTGTCTCTTTTAAGCATCTGCTTTCCAGTCTACGCACACCATATCACATTTTAAATAGCAGGAGATTAATGCAGCATTTTTTAACCTTTGCATTTGTTAATCAGTTAATTGCGCTTCACTATTTGGATCAGTTTGTCAATTTATTGTTTAGTCACTGACCAAACCCAAAAAGAGCAATTTTCTAAATAAATCTGTCTTTTCGTCCTGCACTCACAGTATCTAGACTTCTGTATCTCTTTGAATATTGAAACAATCTGGGTCAGATTAAGACCACCCAGGTTCCCAGGAAGATGTAACCCTTTATTGCTGGGTTCATTATGTTACTTTCTTCTGCTGATGTATACACTTCTTCCATACTTACATCATTCCTCTGATGGTATAATTATTATGACCTGTTTTAAAAGGTCTTCCACAAATTTTATTTGTTACTTTAAACAGCTCATAAACGCCCTAACGATAGAGGCAGTAGTTTACATTTAATGATAATAAATACGGCGAATGTTTACCGGTTATTAGTTGCTCCCACAGAGCTTCAACACTTCATGACAGTGGTGATTCAGCCTGTTCCTAATCATGCAATGTCTGTGGGGACGGTCACACCTACTGACAGATTGCATCTTTCTGACAATCTCGATCAAGGTAACAATTGCTTTACTGGTAGCCTCGCAACACCATGACAACTAAATACTTCTGAAAACATTTGAATTCGAGCGCAGACACATATTTGAGTCTATAACTACTTTAGAGGTTTTGACATCCGAAAGAAAAAGGGCAAGAAATTTGTTTAGGCCTAAAGGAGGAATATGAATGGGCAATGATAAGCTCAGATAGAAATGTGAGATCTTAAGCATACTGATGCTCGATTCTCATGAAGTCGCAGCATCAGAGGGAGATGGGCAATCTTCTTTTTTGAAGAGGTAAGTCTTTTTGCTCTGGGTTGCATTAAAAGGTCTTCTAATCTGCTGAGCTGGCAGGCAATCTCATAACTTGTAAAATAAATCTTACGCTGGCTGGAAATGGTGAATACTGACTGGAAATAATGTGAGGGGAATTCAGCAGACCTGATTGTAGGTCATGTCGGATTTCAGTGCGGTGGCTTTGGCTGTTCTCTTTGTGTTGTGTTTCTGAAAAGGCAACATTCTGACCGGTTGAATAGTGTCATTTCAACCTTGATTGAGTATAGTTAGGCCTCATGAGCTGAGTGGTGCAGAAATCACCCCATCAACAATCAGCATGTCATCTGTAGCATTAGAACATTCTCCACCACTGGCCAACTGTGTACTGTTAGAAAGCTGCAAGAAGGAAAAAAGCACCGGAGAAACAAAGTGTAATAGTAGCTGGAGCAGTGATCAAAGAGTTAGAATGGACTGTCTATTGTGTCGACTGACTAAGGAAAGCAGAACGACTGAAGGACTCAACCTGTGGTCTTGTCCTTTAATCAACCTGTCTCCCCTCAATTCCCCAGTCTGGCACAGCCAGATGACCGTTATTACTTAATACTTCAGTGATTTCCAGGCAGGTTCCTGAGGTCTGGAAGTCTGCCAGTTTAGTATCCCTCGTCAGAGTGAATGCACCAATGGGCAGAGGAAGGGATCTGTATAGTATCGAAAGCCCTATTATTAACATGGTGTATGAAAGTTTCAGGTGTAGGAGGTTTTTAACAAGTACTCTGGCCTTTTTATTAATTTGGATCTATTGAAACAAAATCAGCTCAGGCCCATTTTCTGCTATATTTAAGGTACAAATGTTATTCTTTAAGTAATAAAGAAAAAAGCACCACAAGACCATTATCCATCATAAGGTTTGTAATCTAACTGGTCGCTGCAAACTATTAAATAAGTGGAAGGATTATATCTGTTAGTCTGATGTAAATTGAACAGATAGGTTCCTAATAGAGAAGGTTTAAAGGATTAAAAGTGGTTCAAGACAATCAAATTGGGCTTGAATTCATGTACACCTCCAGAAATTATTTGAGTTGCTCGCGTATTTCTTTTAATAATTTGAAATTACATTGCCAAATGTCCAGCACACAGACTAAAACTGCAGTTTTTGAGAATTACAGTCATTTCTCAGACAGCTTATTTATCTTAGGATTGTTGGTCTAAAAGCTGGAAACAAATGATGTGACTACCGACTGGGCAAAGATAAAAAAAAATGACGTTTCCTTTTTGTAAAACTACGGGTGATTCCAAATTTAATAAGCAATTTGCCCTTTGAGAATATCCCCACCACTACACTATCCAGCATCCATAATGTCTAATGATGAAATGGGACACACATGTAGATTCAATGTATGAGAAATAAAGCAAGGGATTGTATTAAAACATGAACCTTCGTAGTGATGATTTATGATCCCTTTAAGGAAAAGTGACGAGATTCTGTATGAAATATGCTAGCCAGGCTTGGCATTCCAGCTTAACATCTGGGGCATCCAATCAGTTGGAATTAATCCAAAAGCAAGCTTTTAAAGATAATATTTAGAGATTTAACTTATAATGATCTTCTTAAAGTAGAAAAGGAAACTTGTATGAGAGACTATTTCTCGATGTGCAGCACCCTGATAAGACATTGGCCCATTTATTAATAAAATCTGAGGTATCATTGAGATCTCATTCACCAGTGTAAGTGGTTGACTTTTTATTCAGCATGAAAAGAAAGGGCCTGTTTATTTGATGCTTAAATCACAGGTGATATAATGTGTGCTGTCCATTTTGAGGTACATGGTTCTGTCTTCCAGTCAGGATTTACAATTCACACAGTTCCTTCTTATTTACTTCTGACTCTTTTGCGTGTAAGTGTCCATGATTTTAAACACAAAATCTTGTACGATTTCAACATTGTTTTGAAATTTGTCCACGATTTCGACTGCCTTTGGCAAAGTTCAACATGGGGATTTAAAATAGTAAAAAATAGATAGTAATTAAATAGACACACACTTAAATTGTAATGATTGCATTTTGACTGGATAGTAGATAACATTTTGACCAAAAGTTCATAGATATAGGGGCACAATTAGGCCATTCAGTCCATCGAGTCTGCTGCATCATCCAATCATGGCTGATGTGCTCCTCATCCCCATTTTCCTGCCTTCTCCCCATAATCCTTCAACCCAGAATGTTCTTTTTAACCATATATACTGCTAATGTGAATTTGATAACAACACAACATGAAATTTGATGTTCTATCCTTCTAAAATAGTTTTAAATTTCCATGCTTATCTTCAGTGCGGCAGGTTACAAATCATTCAGCACTGTATGTTTTTCTGTATAATTGCATTATGTGTGATTCACAAAGTACTTTGCTTTGGTTTGATCCAGGCTTGTGAGAAAAGTTTCATTATTTTGGGGTCCATCTTTCTTCTTGCTCTCCTCCCTCCAGTCCCACCCTCACCAAATGTTCATCACACTCGATTCTGAACATCACACATCTGGTATCTGAGAACAGATGTTGAGTAGAATGAGATATAACATGTGATGCTCGGTCTGGAACTGGATGTAAGTTTTATTATGTTGAGAAAAATAAATTGCACAGGCCCTTCAAAAAAAAACTCTGTAATACTTATTGGATGAGAGTTTTGCCACTCACCTAGCTGGCAGAGGCAGCTTGCGGGATCATCCAGTCTTGACAATGGCTATGCTGTTTTGCAAGGCTCACCCATCCTGCCACTGGGGAATCTGCCAAGGGGGTTGCCTCCGGCGGGCTGGAACATTTTGCTGGCATTAGGAGCTGGAAACACCTATCCAGTGTCTTTTTATTATGTGTGTATTGGTCCCAACTCTGCACCCTCCCGTCCCACCCAATGGCTTTGACATAAAATATCCATCACTGCTCTGGTTGCATCTTGATTATGTAGATTTTCCCACCCCACCCACCATGGGAATTGTAGTGGGCTGGACATAAATCATTGCAAAGATCCATTGTTCTCGGGTGGGATTTTCTGGCCTTGGGGCGAGTGTGGCAGGAAAATCCCTCCCATGATTTCTAATGAACTAGCTGATCTCAGCCAGAGTGTCACAGAATCCCCAGTGTGCAGGAGGAGGCCATTCGGCTCATCAAGTCTGCACTGACTCTCTGACAGAGTATTATCCCTGTAAGCACATATATTTACCCACTTATTCTCCTAACATATAAATGCTGGGACAGTAAGGGACCATAAGGTACAATCCACTGTCTGATCCAGTGGCCTCTGTGGAAGACCTGTGTGCGTGGCTGACAGTCAAACTCACCTCTGAAACCTTCTGTAATAATTCCAGTTCACCAGTTCCGCAATGCAAGGTTTATTTACATATAACTATAATACAGAGGTTTGCAGCCTCATGCTGCCTTCAGCTCCTGAGATGGTTCTGGAATTGAAACCTAAGGTCACCAGGGTGACACCCCATCGCCCCCCCCGATTGATTCCCTAGGACATATGATCCTTACTCCGCAGATGGATGCTTAAAGGAGCAACCACATCCTCCAGGGCCTTTGTGCAGGTGCACGGGCGGCACAGTAGCTAACACTGCTGTCTCACAGTGCCAAGAGCCTGGGTTCAGTCTCTGACTTGGGTCACTACTGGAGTCTGAACGTTCTCCCTGTGTCTGCGTGGGTTTCCTGCGTGGAGGTACTCCAGTTTCCTCCCACAGTCCGAAAGACGTGTTGGTTAGGTGCATTGGCCATGCTAGATTTTCCCTCAGTGTATCCGAACAGGCACTGGAGTGTGGTGACTAGGGGATTTTCACAGTAACTGCATTGCATGTTAATGTAAACCTACTTGTGACAATAATAAATGACCTTAAAACCAGATATAAATATTGATGACTTTGATAAAGGATGGGAAGGTGGTGTGAAAATATGTCCAAGGAAAGCTGGAAGAAAATTAGAAAAAAAGGGAGTGAGTACTGTGACAACATAATAAAGCAGAAGCAGTCATTCTGTGTAAGGAGTAATATCTTACATGTTTTTTTCTATTTTTTTGTGCCTTAGTGCATCCTTCAAAATTTGAAGGAAGACGAACGTTTGTTAATGTAACTTTCTTATTCAATTTCAAATGTCTCCCCCTGGAAGGGGTTGTGGGAAGAGCTGGTGCCTGTGTATTCTTCCCCCACCCAGTCTTGGTTCGAAGGCAATTATTGCACTCTTCCAACTGAAGCAGGAGGCTCTGCGGAATTAATAGACCAGTGGGAAAATGATGGTGGAAAAAAAACATACTTTGGTGAATTAAAATTCTGAAGAGGTAAAACTTTTGATCCCGTGATCAGAACAGAAGCTCCTTGTCACAATGATTAAACATTCAATGTTTCTGGGTTGTCCAAATTATAGGGAAATTCTTCCCTTAAATTTAAAAAAATTTTTGACACAGCGCAGGAAAAACAAAATATGCAAAGAATCTCTTAAAATGGCTGACTAATATTGAGTCGCGTCTGCAAGTCCCGGCAGGAGGTTGGTACAATTTACATTTTATTTGTTCTCCAGCACAAATCAAATAAATATTCATTAAACAGTCTGTGTGTTACGGATGTTGTTTCCAGGAGTTGGAGCAGGATAATCTCAGGCATGTACCTTCCAAAGCTTGTTCAGGATTCTGGAGTCAGTCTGTGCATGGGTTCACACCAGCATGACACTGGCACCGGGCATGGCGCAAACATGGCCCTGGTATGACACTGGAGCCAACGCTTGACAAGTGCTGGCTGTCTTCAGGCAGCAGAGGAGTCGAGCATGGCCCTACAGCTCCGGATTGCCTACCCGCACAATTGGGCCCGATACCCCTGGGTCTCCACTAAGCAAGTTTCAGTGTGGACATAAGACAAAATGTCTGCCGGTCACCTGACTATTCTGCCCATGAAAACAGCCTGCTGTGCAGGAGCTTCCTCTTCATGCACCTCGACAGCTGCTGCATAGATGCTTCCAGAAAGAAAAAAACTCAGTACTGAGAATGGGAAATAAAATTGCATTTATACGTCCCAGTTTCCTCCCACAGTCCGAAAGACGTGCTGGTTAGATAGATTGGCCATGTTAAATTTTCCTTCTGTGTACAGGTGCTGGAGTGTGCAACTAGGGAATTTTCACACTAACTTCATTGCAGTGCTAATGTAAGCCTGCTTGTGACACGAATAAATAAACTTTAACTGTAACTTTGGGCCTCAAGGGGAGTGCTGTTCAGAATGGACACCTTTAATGGTTTGCATCAATACTTTCACAGTCAGTGCAGCATTCCCAGGGGAAGCTGATGAATAATGGTGGATGTTGGTACATTCCAGGACAAATTAAAAAATAAAAGAAATAAAAGCCAGAATTGGATCTCCTAAAATAACACAGGTGCATGTAGATGCATCATAGAAAGCATCCTTTCTGGTTGTATCACAGCTTGGTATGGCTCCTTTTTGTATGGAACTACAAGAAGTCATGAATGTAGCCTAATCTATCAGGCAAACCAGCCTCCCACCCATTGACTTTGTCTACACTTTCCGCTGCTTCGACAAAGCAGCCAGCATTATTAAGGACCTCACACACCCAGGACATTCTCTCTTCCACCTTCTTCCGCTGGGGAAAAGATACAGAAGTCTGAGGTTATGTACCAACAGACTCATGAACAGCTTCTTCCCTACTGTCAGACTTGTGAATGACTTACCTTGCATTAAGTTGATTTTTCTCTACATTTTAGCTACAACTATAACACTACATTCTGCACTCTCTCATTTCCTTCTCTCTGAACAACATATGATGTCTGTATAGCATGCAAGAAACAATATTTTTTACTGTATGTCAATACATGTGACAGTAATAAATCAAATCAAAATCAAATCACTTCAGTTTCTGTAAGCACACAGGAAAATACGTATACTGGGCCATCTTAGTTGAAGACAGAACAGGAGCTGCAGAATCTGGCAATCTGGCACCAGCCAGCTCTGAGAGGCAGGAGTGATTATTGATACCCATTTATTCTCTTACTTCATAAAATCATCCTAGTATGAATAGAGTGGGCTTAACAAACTGATAGGAGCAAGCACTGAGGTCAGATGAATTTGATGCCCAGTGCAATGCAAAATGGGTAGGGTTCACATTGCTACAACTCAATCAAGATCTTGCATTTCAACATTTACTGTACAGGCACCAGGAACAAAAGGGACAGCATGTGGTTGGGGCATGGGGGATGGGGGTGGTTGTTATATTAACCTCCTTTAACATCTGAGCAATTGAAATTATTTAAGAATTGACTCAATGGACCTTTTCATTAATATGAAGGGTCAACATTTTAAGGTTTACTAAAATATTAAAAAGAAAGTGCAAATTGTTATTTGTGGTTTTCCTTATTTCCTGATCAGCTGCTGTTTAACATGAAGTGGTGACAGAAGTGTCCAAACAGGTTTACCAGGGTTACTGCCAGACATTGTACCCTCACTGGTCACTCCATCCTATCTCAGCCCTCAAGGTTTCAAGTACTTTCCCAAAGAGGCTCGCTCACTCAATTGGGCAGAGAAGATGAAAAGAACCGAAGATGGTGAGGGGAGGGGTTAGAGACATAGTGCTATTATTAATGGGGCTGTAATCCAGAGGCCTTGACTAATGCCTTACACATTCCCTCCACAGTAGCTGCAGAAATTTAAATTCAATTAACTAATAAATGATAGTCTCATTAATAATGATAATAAAATTACCAGTTTGTGATAAAAATCTACCTGGTTCACCAATGGGCTTTGGGGGAAGGAAATCTGCTATCCTTACCTGGCCTAATGGCCCACACAAGACTGCAAGCCCACAGCAATGTGGTTAACTTTTAACAACCCTCTGAAATGACTTAGATAAAGCCTTTCAGTTTTATTCAGTTTATGAATGTATCTGCATCACATTGAGTGCAATGGTTCAAGAAGGTGGCAAGCTTGTGGGCAATAAATGCTGGCCTGGCCAGTGACCTTCACACCCCTAAGAGCAAACCAAAGGCCATTCACCATAGCCTTTGCAGGGTTTTAACCTACAAAGAAATGTTTATGGTGGGGGCCACTCAAATGCAATTGTGATACTGCTGTCCCAGCATTGCAAATGATCATGTCCCAGCAGTGTGGCTGGTCAGGGATTTCATTCTGCTCCTATCACCCAGGTAGAAGAACTCCCTGGCTACTCCTGATCTTGATGGATATAAGCCCAATGATTTTGCTTCTCTGGTGTTCACGACAGTGGAATTCTCTGGTCCTGCTGCAGTGAACTAGAGATTTGGCTGAGCACCAAATTTCTAGCCGATAAAAGAAGCATTTAGCAATAATCAAATGTTCTGTGTGCAACCTTATCGCTCATTCACGCCACGATCTCGTTTCAGCAAAGAGAGAAATTGGCAAATCTTCGTTCACTGCAGCGGGATTGGAAAATTCCAGTTGGAAAATTCCATCCACTGTCTTAGGTATAGGAGTGCATGTTGGCAGTAGTTTAGTAACACAGCTGTTTGCTTCCTGCCAGCTGATTCCAGAATGATATGTGCAAGTGTCAGTTAACCAGGAATGCTAGTAAAATTGAAAGATAAAATGCTGGAAAATCTCAGCAGGTCTAGTAGTGTCCAAAAGGAAAGAAAAAGGCTGACATTTCAAGTCAAAGAGTCCAAAGCTTTGACAAAGGGTCGTCTGGACTCGAAACATCAGTTCTTTTCTCTCCTTACAGATGCTGCCAGATCTGCTGAGATTTTCCAGCATTTATTATTTTAGTTTCAGATTCCAGCATTCACAGCAACTTGCTTTTATGCCAGTAAAATCAGAAGGAGCAGATCAGAAATGACAGAGTGGGCTAAACACTCTGGCCCATTCTCCTATGAGAGTGGACTAAACACCATCAGGTGAAGTTTAGTACCAGTGAATATATTGTATAGCGGAGAGGAAGGTAAAATAGACAATCAGCAAACTTAATGAATGTTATTTAAACAACTGAGAAAATTAAAAGAAACTCAATTGTCTAAGCATATGCAAAGCTTATGATTCCAGATCAATGCAGAACATCAATCAGCAAAGCCAATAGAACATTGAACTACATAAATGAAACAGGAGACTACAACTCCAAGGAAGTTATGGTTAAATGAAAGCAAAATACTGCATATGCTGGAAATTGGAAACAAAAAATACTAAATGCTAGATAAACTCAGCAAGTCTGGCAATGTCTGTGGTGAGAGAAACAGAGTTCATGTTTCAAATCCATGTGACACTTCTATAGTTTGTTCCTTGTTTTCTCCCCACAGATGTTGCCAGACCTGCTGTGTTTATTCAGCATTTTCTGAAGCTATAATCAAATTGGACAATCACCGAGTGAGAACGCACCTCATGTTCCATGTTAAATCCTGGTCAGTAAGAAACAAGGTGGGTATTCAAGTGTTGGAGAAAATGTAATAGCCACAACTATTTCAGGGTAATGGGGCTCTGATTTGCAAAAACCAATGAGAGAATCTTAGATGTCTCAATACAGATAATATACCTGTGAGAGGTGGCTATATAGAAATGTACAATGTAGTAAATGGTGCAAAACAAACAACATGGAAAACATCATGAACGGAAAGTTAGGAATACAATAAAGAGACATAGGCTTGAGCTTGTAAAATATAACTTTAGGACTGGTATCATGAGATTCTTCTTCTTCACGCAGAGAGTGAATTGTCTCTGAGGAAAAGAGTCAAAAATTCTGGAATCATTGAAGGAACAGCTGAATACTGTGGGGTGGAGGATGTTCAGCTATTCTGGCTGAATTAATTAACATGAGATTGAGTTTAGCCTTCCTCATTGAGGAGTATTTTACAATCTCAATGGTTGCCACAGAGAAGTTTATGACACTAAGTGTGCCAATCTGAGTGCTGATGAATCATAGAAGCCCTACAGTGCAGAAGAGGTCATTCGATCCATCTGTCTGCACCAACTCTCTGATACAATATCTTACCCAGACTCATTCCACACCCCCACAATCCCTGTAACCCCACACATTTACCATGACTAGTCCATCTAATCTAATGTATACATCTTGGGACACTAAGGTTCAACTTACCATGGCTAATGCACCCAATCTGAACATCTTTGGATTATGGGAGGAAACCGGAGCACCCAGAGGAAACCCATGCAGACATGGGGAAAACATGCACAGACAGTGACCCAAAGCCAAAGGTGAATGCAGGACACCGTGCTAACCACTGTGCACCCCAAGGATGGTGGTGAGACACAGTATTGGGAACTGAAAGTTAAAATTAGGCAAAAATATTTTTACTAATATCCACTATCCGATATTTCAATAGAAAGCATCTCATGTGGTGACCCATCAGTCACATGCTTGAATGTTCATGCCACACATCACAACACGTCTTCAAATCAGTTAGAATCTGCAAAAAGGGTGTAATTTTGTTTTATTCTTGTTTCAAAGATAAAATGATGCTTAACATTTTGCAGCAGGGCAAGAGTTTTTGGGAGAGGTGACAGTAAGTGATTTTTTTCACCAGTAAATCACAATCTGTTTAATATCCGACATTATATCTGTCATTAGACATAATCGCTCACCATTATAAACAAGGCTACCTTTTGACACAGCAAGGCTTTTATGTTTTATACATAGGAAAATAAGACGGGTGTTGAGAAGATGGAATATGAACCCTGAAAGGCATTTGTATCTATTGTAATGATTTATTATAAATGTATTTCAATATTCAGACTTGGGGTGGGGGGGGGGGGGGGGGGGGGGGGGGGTCAGCAGGGGTGGGAGGGGAAAAATAGGGTTCCACTTATCAACACTTTGGGCATCTGTTACATGCTGGTATCTGGAATAGTTCCATAAGAACTGGCACACCAATGGTGGTTGAAAAAAATTGCCCATGAGCTTAATAACCATCCACATTTAATGCTGCTAAATTTGTACAAACCTCTTTGTTACTCACTTTTGGACACCTGTTTTTCTTCTGAGTGTTCCGATTCCACGCAAAACAGAGAGAAATACAAATTTGTTTATTTTAATTTATGGATTTTTTTTTTCCTGTGTTTTGATGTTACTGAATGCAAGGTACAAAATTTCTGACATAAATAAATGCAAGATATCAATCATTTGAATGGTTGAAAGGTTTTACAAGGGTCATAGAATTATAGAGCCATACAGTGCAGAAAGAGGCCCTTCAGCCCATTGAGTCTGCACTGACCACAATCCCACCCAGGTCCTCCCTTCATACCCCTGCATATTTTACCTGCTAATCCCTTTAATCTAAGCATTTTAGGACACTAAGGGGAAATTTTAGCATGGTCAATCAACCTAACACGCACATCTTTGGACTGTGGGAGGAAACTGGAGCACCCAGAGGAAACCCATGCAGATATAAGGAGAATGTTCAAATTCCAAATAGATAGTGACCTGAGCTGGGAATCGAACCCAGATCCCTGGAGCTATGAAGTAGCAGCGCTAACCACTGTGCTATAGTGCCGCCACAAGTCATTTCTCTAGTGAGATACGTTCTTCATTACATTGTACATCATAAAAAGAAAAATAGATAATTGGGATAAAATGCACCAACCTGTAGCCCAGTCCAGGACTTGAATCAGCTGGAGTTCAGTAGATAGCACGCCTACCTCTGAATCATTATGCTCTAGATTCAAGTTCCATTCCAGTGCTTCAGCACAGAACATCAAGGCAATACTGAGAGAGTGCTGCACTGTTAAAGGTGATGTCATCTGGATAAGACGTTAAGCTCAGGGTCCCATCTGCCTACTTGGGTGGATGCATAAGATCTCACAGCACTCTTTATACGCCTATGACTGTGTGGCAAAATTCCCCATCAACTCAATTTTCAAGTTTGCTGATGGCACCACTATAGTGCATCAGATCTCAAACAATGACGAGACAAAGTATAGGAAAGACATCGAGAATCTGGTGAACTGCTGCAATGAAAATAACCTCTCCCTCAATATCAACAAAATGAAGGAGATTGTCATCGACTTCAGCAAGTGTTGTGGAGGACATGCCCCTGTCTACATCAATGGGAATGAAGTAGAAATGGTCGAGAGCTTCAAGTTTTTCGGTGTCCAGATCATCAATATCCTATTCTGGTCCCACCATGCTGCCGCTATCGTTAAGAAAGCCCACCAATGCTTTTACTTTTGCAGGAAGCTCAAGACATTTGGCATGTTAGCTACAACTCTCACCAACTTTTATAGATGAACCATAGAAACATTCTTTCTGATGGTATCACAGCTTGTATGGTTCCTACTCTGTCCAAGACTACAATAAACTACAAAGGGTTATGAACAAAGCCCAGTCCATCACTCAAATCAGCCTCTGATTCATTGACACTGCGTACACCTTGGAAAAGCAGCCAGCATAATCAAGAATGTCACACACCCCAAACATACTCTTCCATCTTCTTCCGTAGGGAAAAAAATACAAAAGTCTGAGGACGTGTACCAACTGACTTAAGAACAGCTTTTCCCCTACTGCCATCAGACTTTTGAATGGACCTACCTTGCACTAAGTTGACCTTTCTCTGCACCCTAGCTACGGCTGTATCACTATATTCTGTGTTCTCTCCATTCCTTCTCTATAGACAGTATGTTTGGTCTGTATAATGTGCAAGAAACAATACTTTTCACTGTATACAAATATATGTGACAATAATAAATCAAATCAAATTTTGAAAGGCCACTATTTCTGGGAGTTACCCCTGGGCCAATATCTATCCCTCAATCCACAAATAAAATACAGAATATTCTGGCCACTGTGACACTGTTATCCACATTCAGAAACATTGATGGCGAATGAATGTTGGCTTGTAATGCTAACAGAAGTGCCATCATATACTGCAGCAAAGTATCACTCACTTAGAATGGTAAGCCTTAAACCTGAATCTCTTTCATTTATTCCTCATTTTTCACAACCAATAATGCTCACCATCTTGCTACAAAATAATCTCAATTTACAGGTTGCTCATTTCAGATTTACACAATTTTGTGTGTAATTCTAGTATGGACAACATAACCAAAATCAAACTTCGGCTCTGGACTTGACTTCATACCTTATCTTCACCACAGAAAAGTGAATCTTCAAAAATGGAGGCCTTGGAAGGACTTGAAATTCATTTTTAATCTTTAAATACTAGAGCAGAACTGCCAGGTTTTGCAATTCTTGATAATGTTAATATGTAACTTTTATTCAGCATACAAAGCCCTTCTTTATCTTTGTTGAGAACAATGCACAGAGTCAGCAGTATAATTCCAGTCTGTTGGTCCTGACTTACTCTCAGCAGGTTCTCACTCTGAACTGATTCCTTTGGTACAAAAGTGTGCTTACTGTTGAGTCAAATGCCAAGCATAATTTAAGGGGCAGAAGTGCCATTTTAATAGCACTCGTTATATCAGGAGTGACATGTCAGAGGTCGTTATAGTGTGATGGATAGAAGAGGACATTGAATGAGAGAGTGAAAGAGAGCTTTTGGGGTTTGGATTGGGTGGTGACGGGTAGGGATGGGTGAGGCATTGGGGATGAACAAACCATGGACTGGAGAGACTTGAGAAGACAGAAGGGGAAGGAGAAAGGTAGACATGTTGAGGGGCAGGGTTCTGCTGGAGGTAGTCTGGGGAGAAGGGAAAACAGGCTAACACTATGCCTTTGAAGGGACAGCACGGTGGCACATGGTTAGTACTGCTGCCTCATAGCAAAGGACCCAGTTCAATTCCAGTCTCGGGTCACTTTCTGTGTGATATTTGCATGCTCTCCTCTGGGTGCTTGGTTTCCTCC
Organism: Sphyrna mokarran; assembly: GCA_024679065.1. Lineage (NCBI taxonomy): Eukaryota > Metazoa > Chordata > Chondrichthyes > Carcharhiniformes > Carcharhinidae > Sphyrna > Sphyrna mokarran. Next base: position 21,068,969 of record JAGIQG010000021.1, read on the forward strand.
CTCAGTAAAAAGATGTGCAAGTTTAGGTGGATTGGCCATGGTCACTTGCCCGTTAGTGTCAGGGGGATTAACAAGGTAAATGCATGGGGATATGGACTGGTGGGATTGTTGTCAGTGCAGGCTTGATAGACTGAATGGCCTCCTTCTGCACTATAGGGATTCTATGATTGTATGTTTCTATGTATAAGGAAGGGTTAGTAGTGAAACAATTAATGGGCCTTTGACTAAGACTAGTGCATAATGCAACATCGTGCAGACACAAGGCTAATATAAAGTTTTATTGTATTTACTCTGCATTACATATTGTAAATAAATGAATAATACGTGAAAACATTTGACAAATAGCTACCATGTACTCCCATCCACATGACTTATCCCTATTTCACGGCCGGATCTCTCTGACTGAGACAAAGTTGGTCTCGGAGTTTCCTTATTATCAATATCGCAATTAATCAAAGGAAAAGTTAGCATTTGTGAAGCTTCATCTGTTTCCTATTCCTGAGTCACAGACCCACTGCCACACAGATTAAAGGTTTGTGTGATTGCGATAAGAAAGAAAATAGCAGGACAAACCTAAACAAAGGTTAACTCTGTCCCGGGGCAGCTTGTTCGAATCTTTTATTATGGGCTTGAACTGGTGAAAGAAATTTAACATCATTCATTGAGACAGGGATGCTGTTAAATAGGAAGCCGGCCAAGATTTCAGCACTGCAGGGGTTAACCTGGAAAGAAAGGAGAACAAAAGGATTTCGCAGCCAATACGGGGCTACCAGGATTTTGGGACACAGTGATTGGTTGGAAAGAGCCCTATGAAGCTACAGACGGGTGGGTATGTCAAAGCCACGTGGGGTAAGATTAGCTCCAGCTATTTACACAGCACCTCAACCCCAGACAGCTTGACTTGCCTGTTACTCGCACTCAGCTGAACGCCTCTATGCTTTGGTGGCAAGACAAATTCTCATTTAGCGATATTTTAAATTCGGCCTGAGATGGCTTGAAATATTCGGAAATGCCTTCAAATCGTTTCCAGATACAGAGCAAGACCCTGCCATTGTCGCTTTGAGTTTACTCACTCTCCCCCCCCCCCCCACATCCCCCAAAAAAGTGTGGGCATGAAACGGGATGAGACAAAATGTGGAAATGAAGTGTGATCGCTGGGCCCCTGAATTGGTTCAGAAAAGATTGTGATGCTTCGGACAATATCCCGAGAAAGTATTTAAAAGATGCGTCCTCGGTGCATCTCCTTGCTTTGTTAAACGCATTCGCTGAAAGTGCTCTCAAGAAAATCTGGAAGTGGAGCATGAAATATTTGATATTGTCTTTAAATCGTCTCGGGAGACAGGGGTGGGGGGGGGAGAAAACCGGGTCTCAAGTGGAGACTTGGAGACCCCTCCCCCACCTGCAATGTTTGTCCCTAATTTAGTTTGTTTCCAACTGCCACTCCAATCAAAGCCAGTTAGAAGGCAGAGAAAAACAAGCGAGGGTGCCCAGAGTTAAGATGGAGGCAAGTCTATTTAGCCTGTGTCATTCAGCAGAATCCGGAGCAACAATGTTGTCGGGTTCACTGATGGTCAATCCCTTTATATTAAAGGCGCAGAGTTGATAACAGGAAGTGTAGAGCATCTGCTTCGATAGATAAAAAAAAATCTTAAAGGGAGCAGGATTGCCTAGGTGCAAACAACGGTACAATTAATCTTGTGATTACATTGCCGAATGCTTAAAAAAAATTAAAAGACACGGTTTGTAGAGAATAAAGGGGCAATGGAAGCATTTCTCGCCCCTTTTGCCAAGGCCTGAAATTCTATCTCACAATCGTAGATGTGAAATGTACTAATGCATCTCTATCGCTCAAAATATTGTCAGGTTATTGTGAGAAGACTCTGACATCTCTTTCAATTAGTTTTAAGAAATACCTTCACAATACCGTAGACCAACAGTCGAAAGAACAATGGAAGCCTCGCACTATCTACAGAGACTGGGGAATGGGTTTTTTTTTCCCCCGAATGGTTTTGAAACATTTCATGTAGCTTGGAGCATTAAGTGATGATTCACATGTGTGCACAGTGTTATCGCTTTTGTGTTCGGTGAAGTGTGAATTATCACTGTTGGTGAATGGGAAAATTAACAACAAGTGTCCTTGGATAAACATAATTCCGAGGCTACAAAGCTTCTCCAACCAATTTTAACCTTGTGGAGAAGGAGGAGGGGGAGGGAGCAAGGTTAGTCGAAATGACAGTGGTGTTTGTTTAGTTCGGCATCCTTATAAGATTCGTATTGCTCCAGAGCTTACTTATTTATTTAATTTCAGGTTTTCAGCACCTGTAGTGTTTTCCTTTCTGTTCCAAGAGTTTGAAAGGCAAAATACAATGTCAGCTTTATTTTCCAGATTTTAAAGCCTCACACTTCCTGTAACCTCCTACAGCCCTCTCAGAATTCTACTTTGCTCCAGTGTTTCCTCCATCTATTCTCCAAACTTTTGGCCTTCAGTCATGACATAGTGGTACAATGTTTAACACTTCTGCCTCACAGTGTCAGGGACCCAGGTTCAATTCCTGCCTTTGGGTCATTATCTGTGTAGAGTCTGCACATTCTTCCTGTGTCTGTGTGGGTTTCCTCCTGGTGCTCTGGTTTCCTCCCACAGTTCGAAAGACATATTGGTTAGGTACATTGACCATATTAAATTCTCCCTCACTGGACCCAAATAGGTGCCAGAATGTGACAATCAGGGGATTTTCACAGCAATTTCATTGCAATGTTAATCTAAGCCTACTTGCGACACTAAAAATAAACTTTAAAAACTTGAGACCCCATCATCTAGAATTCTCCTAATGGGAAGAGAGGAAAGGGGTGGAGGAATTGGCAGTAATATTGCTCAGCTTGTGATCCAGAGACCAAGGCTAATGTTTTGGGGATGAGTTCAAATCTGGGCAGTTCATGGAATTTATCTTCAATTAATAAAAACAATCTGAAATTGAAAGCTATTCTCAGTCGTGACAGTCGTTAGGTTTAGGTTCTGGGTTACGGTGATCATGAAGTTATCATTGGTTGCCTTTAAAAGCCTATTTAGTTCACCAATACCCTTTGGCGAAGGAAATCTGCTGTCTTTACATGGGGCTGCAGACCTAATGCAATGTGGCTGACTCTTAATACCCTTCTGAAATGGCAGAGCAATGTGAGCAACTAGAGGTCACAGCAGATGCCGGTCTTTCCATCTCACCAAAGAATAAAGGATTTACTGTTGAGCAAGAGTGGCCATATTGATATAACATGTAAGAAAGATCCTGAGGGGTCCTTGTGGGAGAGTCTAGAATTAGGGGTCAGTAGGGGTCATCCATTTAAAATGAGGATGAGATGAAATGTTCTCACTCAGAGTTTTGCGAGTCTTTGGAACCCTCTTCCTGAAAAGATGGTGGAAGCAAGAGAATAGAATAGATTCTTGGTAATCAAGGGATGATGATAAGTTATTGGGAACAGGCAGAGTACAGATTTGAGGTCACTATCAGATCAGCCATGACCTTAATGGACAAAATTTTCATGATGGCAAATGCTGACCCTCAGTTGCCTGCTGTCATTTCACTGATCTCTGCTTGACAGTGGGTGGGATCTTGTCTATTCTTGGAAGGAAGTTCCGCCCCTTAGAGCTGAAAGCTCTCCAACCTGTCCTGACAGAATGCTGCAGTGGCCAGAAGTTCTCTGCCTGGGACTCTTCTTAAGGCAAGCCCAGGGTGCCTTAGGGGTGCCTCAAGGGGTTTGCGAGAAAATGATTGTGACATCAGGGGGTAAAGCAATGGGGAGGAAGAACCAGAGCTCCAAGGTCCCAAAGAGCAGGGCATTCCAAATGTGAGGGAACCTTCAATAACAATATGCCCCTCCATTCTCCCACCTCCCCTTCTCACCCAAGATGGAGAATTGTTACTTTTTTGGTTTCCCATCCTGTTCTGACCCACACTTGCCTGCCGAAAAATTGAAGCAGTTTGGGTAAAGACTTTTATGTCCACTTGTGCCTTAGTAGGGAAAGGGTGGGTTTCCACTGAGGTCTTGCCCACCCCATTATGAAATTGAATCTGGGTTGGGGGAGGTGGAGTCTCAGAGGACATCCAGTCCATGCAATTTATGTACCTCCCTCCCCCCTCAGAATCTGCCTGCGGGAGTGTAAATTTTGCCCATTGAATGACAGAGCATGCTCCAGTGGCTGAATAGCCCCTCATTCGTATATGTTAATGAAGGGTGCCTGATCCCTGAGGGGGGATCACTTTCAGAAGAGAAAAACAGAGGCAGGAAGAAAATGGAGAATAGAAGGAAAAGACATTTCAGTTCAAAATGCATTGCCTGATGAATAGTGAGTACAAGACCCTCTGATATCCTAAATGATTCTGCCTGAATTTTGAGTTCCCTGATTTTGAACACATTCCTTATTGACATTATTAATAATTTGTAAACTCAACTCAGCTGAGTTCTGCGTTCGGCCAAAATATTTCGTTTTTCACACCATGTTTTGACCTTGTGTCCTAACCTCTTTGGTTTGGAATTTGCTTCAGACTACTAGTGTTCTGCTGCCAAAGTTTCACTGGGAGTCTGCTGGAGAACCTGTTTTGTATTTAAATAGTGCTCTTGTTGCGTTTCTGATAAAATTTTCAGCAGTTTACATCCAAGGAAATTCATAGCCACAGACTCCTGCTTGGGTGGTCTCCAGAGAAACTGCCCCTCCCTCCCTACGCCCCCCCCCCCACCCCTCACCCCTCCCACCTCAGGGAGCAATATGGTGGAACCTAATCCATTCCTCTCCTGGCATTGTCTCGCCCACATGTACTTTACAACAGAAGTCACTAGATATCAACAAGGAACAATAATTCACGATAATTTTCTCCTTCTTCCCATCATAGAGAAGTTGCACAACGGGATGGCCATCTCAGTCCCAGCTAACTCAGCACAGACAGAATGAAAAGGAGTCCTTACAAAACAAACAGAGGCACGGTGACACAGTGGATAGCACAGCTGCCTCACAGTGCCAGGGACCCGGTTCAATTGGGTGACTGTGTGGAGTTTGCATGTTCTCTCCATTACTGCGTGGGTTTCCTCTAGGTGCTCCAGTTTCCCCCCACAGTCCAAAGATGTGCTGATTAAGTTGATTGGTCAAGCTCAATTGCCCTTTTGTGTCAGAGGGATTAGCAGAGTAAATATGTTATGAGAATATGTTGTCCATGCAGGTTCAATGGGCCAAAAAGCCTCCTTCTACATTGCAGGAATTTTATGAATTTAAGAAATTTAGAATGAGCATTGCATTTCAATAAAAACTTGTATGTACAGGAGTCCCCATCCACCATTAAACATTCACTCCATTCACTGCCGGTGCGCAGTGGTAGCAGTGTATACCAAATATAAGACACACTGCAACAACAAGGCTCCTTCATCAGCACCTTCCAAACCTGCAACCTCTACAACTCAAAAAGCCAGGGGCAGCAGAAGGCCACAACCTGCAAGTTCCTCCACAAGCCAAAAATCATCCTGACTTGGAACTGTATTGCCATTCCTTCACTGTCAATGAGTCAAAATTCTGGAACTCCCTCCCTATGTGGGAATGTGCCCACACTGCTGGGTTGCAGCGGTTCAAGAAGGTGTCACCACCTTCTTGAAGGCAATTTGGGATGGGCAACAATGATGGTCTTGCCAGTAACACCCACGTCACATAAAAGATTAAATGGAAATGGTGACTTTGGCATAGAAAAACATCGCGAAGTGCTTTATATTGGCGTCATAAAGATAAAAATGCATGCTTAGCCAAAGAAGGTGGATATCAAGAACAGTAACTAAATACTTGATCAAAGAGGTAGATTTTAGGGAAAGAGCTTGAAGGAGATGAGAGTGATAGAGAGGAAAATTGACCCATTTGGGATTATATGTTTGTTTGCTGCTAAAAATTATTTTTCTGGGGGAATTCCACATTGAAGATTAGATAACAGCATTCCAGACACTTTAAACTCCTTTAAGCATTTTCTCAAGACAGTCCTAGATTTTACATAAGGAAAGATTCTATAGCACCATTGTAAATAAGAGTAGGCAAGTTCACTCAATTGTTCTAATCTTTCCCTTAACTTATTTATTTATTATTGTCACAAGTAAACTTACATTAATGCTGCAATGAAGTTACTGTGAAAATCCCCTCGCTGCCACACGCCGGCACCTGATTGGGTACACTGAGGGAGAATTTAGCATGGCCAATGCATTTAACTAACCAATAGGTCTTTTGGATTGTAGGAGAAAACTGGGGCACCTGGAGGAAATCCACTTGACATGGGGAGAATGTGCAAATTCCACACAGTCAGCCAAGCTGGGAATCGAACCTGGGTCTCAGGAGCTATCGTTATTAATGCAGTTGATCTGATCACGTATCACATTGTGGGGCCTAGTTATGCACAAGTTTTCTACTGCATTTCCCTACATTACAATAGAAAGAATGCAGAAAAGATTTACGAGGTTGCTACTGGGACTTGATGGTTTGAGTTATAAGGAGAGGCTGGATAGTGTGGGACTTCTTTCCCTGGTGGGTAGAAGGTTTCTAGGTAATAGAAGTCTATAAAATAATGAGGGGCATAGATGATTTAGATAGTTAACATCTTTTTCCAAGGTAGGGATGTCTGAAACTAGATGGCATAGGTTTAAGGTGAGGGAGGAGAGATGCAAAAAGGTCCAGAGGGATATTTTTTTCACACAGAGGGTGGTGAGTGTATGGAACAAGCTGTCAGAAGTAGCGGTAATTTGTCCTTTAAAAAGATTCAGACAGCTACATGGCTAAGATGGGGATAGAGGGAAATGGGCCAATGCAGGCAATTGGGACTAGCTTAGTAGTTAAAAAAAGGATTGCCATGGATAAGTTGGGCCAAAAGGGCTGTTTCCATGTTGTAAACCTCTATGACCTAATAGCGGCTTCATTTCATTGGCATTTCATTGAGCATTGGGATATCCTGAAGTCATAAAAGGCACTACACAAATGTAAGTCCTTTTTAAATGTTAGGAGCTTGAAAGGAATTGAGAGGCTGGCTGTATTCTGGTAGAAAAGGATTATGTCCAAAGTTCCATAACCCACTTCGCCTACTGCAGGAGTTTTGAGATCACTGTTTGCCTGAACTGAAAAATTAAACAACTGGAATGGACGCAAGATTTGTCTTTTCTTCCATTTGATATATTATTTCCATGCTTATGTTCAATTCTTACATTTGCTTCTAATAAACTATTCCACTATGAGAAAAATAGCAAATCGGATAAAAAATGTCAGAGAATGGATACAAAAAAAAACTATAAGAGCAGATCACTGTAAACAGAATAAGAAAACAACAGGCCCAAAGGTCAAAGGTAATTAAATGCAGGGAAAGGTAGACCAAACAGTACATTAGTGAGCTGTGGAAAGTGACAAGTCTTGCATTATTAAGTTATATTATTGTGCGATTTATCACACCACTGTAATATTTTCATTTTCACTGATGTGAAAGATCATTTTTTCTGGACTGTGAACGTATCATCAGAGCCCGCAGGGTTGAGTGTTAGGGCAGGTTTCAGTCAGATTACCCACGAGGCAGGGACTAGCTGGCTCCATGACATCTCGCAAAAATCTTTCACTACTCTGCTTGAAAAGGTTGGCATGTGTGATGCATTAGAGGGAAAGAAACACCCCGTGGCATGTTTGCGAGGGGCAGGGCTCTGGATTATTGCGTTCATTTCTAATATCTGTGTGACAGATCTCTCTGATGGGCATGTCTGTGAGGGACACACTGACTGTCCCTCGCTGCAGGGGAGACGGCAGGAAAATCTGCGGCTTTTATTTTTCTTCAGAGCAGCCCAGTCACAATATGCACAAAAAAACGATTTTGTGAAATCTTGCGTGCAAATAAATCAAGTACATTAACCACAAGTTACTTATCACAATCAGTTTAATCACCCACCAATGCTTTCTACATAAATTCACCCCCTACAATATAATACATCGGCAGGGTACTTACATTTTACTGAATATCATCACCATTAACCATCTGCATTCTGTTGTTCCTGAGTAAACATTACAGCAACTTGTGATCAAGAATACACGAGAATGGATGTGGTGTTGCGCTGTAAAGTGTAAAATTGCTTTGTTTAATTAGATATCCTCTGTGGTGAAAACTGTAGAAAGCACGTTGAAGTTGCATCAACATGCAGCAAGACTGAATATTTGTGAGGTTCATTCTCATAGCACCTTATGTTGAAATTTGGCAGATGCACTCTTGACGAGAATTAATTGCCAGGAACTTTCCACTCTCTTTCGCAGTGCTTGTTACAATCAGTCTCTCACGGGATGTGGGTGCCGCTGGCTAGGCCAGCACTTGTTGCCAATTCTTAATTGCTCTTGTGAAGGTGGTGGTGAGCTGCTTCCTTAAACCGCTGCAACCCATCTGGAATAGGTACACCCACAGTGCAGTTAGAAAGGAAGCTCCTGGAATTTGATACAGTTACAGTGAAGGAACAGTAAACTGGTTCCACATCAGGATGGTGTGTAGCTGGGAGGGGAACTTGTAGTGATGGTATTCCCCTGCATCTGTTGCCTTTGTCCTTTTTCGTGGTAGATGTTGTGGGTTTGAAGGTTGCTGCCCAACGTACCTTGGTGATTTGCGGCCGCACATTTTATTTCTGGTACATGCTGCTGTTACTATTTGTTGGTGGTGGAGGGAGTGAATAAGTGAGGTGGTGGATAGGGTGCCAATCAAAAGGCTTTATCCTGAATGGCTTTTAGCTTGTTGAGTATTGTTGGAGCTACATTCATCCAGACAAGTAGAGAGCTTTGCATCACATTCTTGACTTGTGCCTTGTCGATGATGGACAGACTTTGGGGAATCAGGAGATGAATTTCTTGCTGCTGAATTCCCAGCCACAGTATTTTATTGGCTGGTCCAGTTCAGTTTCTGGTCAATGGTAACCCCAGGGAGAGTGGAATTGGTAATGCCTTTGAGTGTAAGGGAGATAAGTTCTCTCTTGTTGGAAAGGGTCATTGCCTGGTGCTTGTATAGTATGAATGTTACTTGCCACTTGTCAGCTCAAATCCGAATGCTGTCCAGGTCTTGCTGTATGGATGGCTTCAGTATCTGAGGAACCACGAATGGTGCTGAACATTGTGCAATCATCAGCAAACATCCCCACTTCTGAACTTATGATGGATGGAAGGTCATTGATGAAGCAGCTGAAGATAATTGGGCCTGAAACACTTCCCTGAGGAACCTCTGCAATCATCTCAGAGGGACTGAGATGATTGACCTCCAACCACCACAACCATCTTCCTGTGTGATCGGTGTAACGCCAACCAGTGGAATGTTTTACCCTTGATTCCCATTGACTTCAGATGTATCAGGGCTCCTTGATGCCACACTTGGTCAAATGCTGCCTTGATGTCAAATTCTCTTTTATCCTTGTTTCAGCCAAGGCTGGAATGAGATCAAGAGCTGACAGGCCGTGGCAGAACCCAAATTGTGCGTCAGGGATTAGGTTTTTGCTGAGTTGGCCCATCAAGTCTGCACTGACTGCAATCTCACCCAGGTCCTGTTCCTGTAACCCATGTATTTACCCCGCTAATCCCCCTGACACCAATGGGCAATTTAGCATGGCCAATCAACCGAACCCACACATCTTTGGGCTGTGGGAGGAAATCAGAGCACCTGAAGGAAATTCATACAGACACGGGGAGAATGTGCAAACAGAATGTGCCCACAGACAGTGGCCCAAGCAGGGAATCGAACCGGGGTCCCTGGCACTGTGAGATAGCAGTGTTAACCAGTGTGTCACTGCATTGCCCCGTTACAGTTGGATTCCTATAAGTATGGGGTGTCACTGATGGTCACCATATGTTGAAAAGGCATCTTTGGAAAATTCTTCATCAACAGGAAGGGATTACGTTTCCTGAATTTCCCAGTGGTGAGTGATGCCAGCCACCTAAATAATTACAACAGTGTGTGACACATCCTGTCTCTAACAATCAGGACACTGCTAGGCTCTGCCTTTCTTGTCACTGGATTTGCAAAGGTAGGGTGGTACTTCTCCAGTGCTCTGAGGTGTTTTCTGTATGTTGTATACAGTGATAAACCATGATCATTGTCTTCAGTTTAAACTCATGTTAATCAATCTCTAGAAGGGGAAGATTACAGACAAACAAAATCCATTTGTGTCGCAACATCTTGTATCAAATATCTGGAATTATATATAAAGGAATAAAGTCTGTAGTCAGCAAAATTCTCCCTTTCTTGGTGTTCCTGTGCTCATCATTAGCAGTTCGGAAGAACAGAGGTTGAACGGTTTTCCATCGGGAAAAAAGGCAGTTTTTTGCAGGTTTCCATATCTTTAAATATTCACCTCAAAGAACCGAATTTTGATGAAAATCCCGACACATTTCGGCAAATATCACACAACACCTACTTTGCTGCAAAGAAAAGAGAGTCTAATGACATTTACAAAGCGATCTTGTGCAGGATGAATATAGACTCTCTGCTTATTTTTCACTCCTCCTAACAGTGTCTCTTTTTCACATTTCCTCATGTCTTCTGAAAATAAACGGTTGCAAGAACCATTTGATCAAACAACACTGCTCCCACAGGACCTGGGGCCGAGCGCTGAAAAAAAGAGAGAAAAACAAAGGCCGTCAGTCACCAACACTTAAAGCAATCAGTTAAATATGAATCTCTTTCTCATTCCTACTCGACAGTAAACTGCTCCCACTGGGAGCTTGAGAAAGCAGACTGCCCGCTCTTTCATGTTTTAGATTATTTAATTTTTCTGTCTTTTCACGCGCTCAACAAGTGACAGCGCCAAGCGTTCCTGGGTTGGGTACGCCAGTGTGCACACTCCAGAAATCTCAACCCCTGCTCAGGTCTGTGCCGGCTGTCAGGAAAATAGGTTTCACATCCAGTTCTCCTTGTGACTCACAGTAAACCTTGCATTGACATGAGGTTGGAAATAGGCAGCAAAGTGGGACATGTTCTACTCGTGGCATGCTCAGACCTGAGTACAGGGAAAGTAGCATGACAGCTGTGGCACAGTGGTTAGCATTGCTGCCTCAGAGCGCCAGGGATTGGGGTTCAATTCCTGGCATGGGTTACTGTCTGTGCAGGGTTTGCACGTTCTCCCTGTGTCTGCATGGGTTTTCTGCGGGTGCTCTGGTTTTCCCCCACAATCCAAAAAATCTGCTGTTTGGATGCATTGGCCATGCTAAATTCTTCCTCAGTGTACCTGAACCAGGCACTGGAGTGTGCCAGCTAGGAGATTTTCACTGTAAACTTCATTACAGTGTTAATGTAAGCCTACTTGTGACTAATAAATAAACTTCAAACTTCAGCGAATGGCAACTAGGGAATTTTCAGGTAACTTCATGTAAGCCTACTTAATAAATAAACTTAAACTTAGAGAAATTGAACAAGCAATGACTCTTTTACCAGCTTACACCTGGGCTTAGGGCCTTGCCTGGGAGGTAGCCCAGTACCAGAAATACTCACTGCCCACAATCGATGGAAAAACATGGTGGTCCGTACTCTGCTTCATGAAACTGTTTCCAGGAGTGTGCAGCTGTATTCTAGACATCTTTACAAAAGGAAAGCCCCCTTGTTTCATGGCAACCGATAGAGGATAATTGGGAAGTTTCTGAAAAAGTGGCTGGCCTGCAATGCCAGCTTGATGCCAGGAGGGCAGACTGAAAAGAAAACTATCCTTCACTCAACCCATAAGCACATCCAAATTGATGGGACAGCTTTCTTAATTCATATCATAAGCTGTGATCTAATCAAACAACATTGAATTTTTCAATGAAATAGGAACCACGGTGCCTAATGGAAATTGGAGCAACAGCACCTCATCTTTCAAGTGGGCACTTCTGAACTGAATACTGGGTTCAACAACTTCAGAGGAAAACCCTCCCCTCTATGTTCACCCTATTTCCATTTATGTTATTCCATTTCATTTCATTCATTCATTTTATCCTCCTTTTTTTCATTTCTATTTTTCCACTTCTCCATCCCAGCTCTCCTTCTTTCCATACCCTCCCCCCTTTAGTGCAGCTGCCACTTTCCTCAGGCCGTTCTTTAACAACGTGTACCTCTGTTCTGCTATTCTTGCAGTCTATTCACTTAATGGACGCTCCTAGCACTTTCTCAGCCTTCTATATCCTCATTTACATTCTCTTTGTCCAATTCCATACTGCCCACCCCCGATCCCAGTCGTATAAAACTCTGCTGATTCTCTTCGCTCTGATGAAAGGTCATCTAGTTCAAAATGTTGGCTCTAATCTCTCCCCACAGCTGCTGTCAGACTTGCTGAGATTTTCCAGATTTTTCTGTTTTTGTTGCCTAATTGAAACATGTCTCTAATGAGATTGTAAAAAGGCTCAAGTAGCCCAAAGCTTCTGCATATGCTCCGGACGCCATTGAATACAGATCAGTGAGGTGAGGGAACAGTGTCCTGCCGGAATAGTCCCCCAAATCCCGAGAGCGTTTCCTTTCGTTGCTGTTCAGTTTGGGATGGTCGATAGACAAGAGTGCCAGCTCTTTATCCAGCTGCTGGATTGCTCTAACAATGAAGGAGAGTTGACTTGTATTCTTGAAACACCTGCCTCCCCAGCAGTGAGAATGAAAATATGTGGACTATTCTTGTAAAAGCACTTAATGCAAATAAAAAGGGAGATCTAACTGCCTGGGCAATAATGGAAGTGGAAAGCAATTTATTTGTCAGGCACATCTGCTTTTGCATGTGTTTATGTATTGAATTATGCTTGTACATACATAGTGGAAATGTGAGTGTAATTCAAAGTGCTTCCCTCTTTTTATGATGCAGTAAAGAGAATGAAACCATGCTGTCCAAGCTAGATGCTGTAGTTTTCTCGTTGATCTGTGAGAGTTGTTTAGATAGGCATGCTTTGAATACATTTCTATACTGCAAATCTACTCATTTCAGCCTTCCAGCACATCACTGGTGCCTCCATGTTCTTATTGTTGGAGTACACAGTTCTGGGAGACTGAATTTCACCAAGATCAAAACTCAAGACTCATATAACAGTCCCATCAGAGCCCGATCTTAATTATAAGCTCATACAAACAGAATGATCACATGGGTTCATTAAGTGTTTGTTTGAGATATGATTTCCATGGTGATGACCAGAGGCCCTGTTGTGATTGGCCATCCCCATGGAAATCACACTTAGCCAATTAGAAAACATGATAACCCCTCTCTGTCTGTCTGTCTGTTTCTCTCTGTCTCACACACATTTAATACATCAGTCATGAGGTCATCAGTACGTTACCTGATGCCTTTTCATTACAACTAAATCTCCACAGGAGCTAACATGGCATTTAAATGGGTAATTTTAGCTGTGCAAGCTGGGGGCAGGACACACCTCGAAAGCCACCAAGGGTTTGAATTCCCACAGGGATTTTCCTGATTGCGTGTAACTTCTTTATTGGGCTGGAATACGCGTGGATGCAGGCTCTGCCTGATACAACCACCTCCCTGCTGTATTATCCTGCCTGAACATAGAGGCCAACTTTTGAAAGAGTTCACTCTACGCAAGGTAATCTGTGATTTCTTGTTTTGAGATTTACAAATGTGAGTGAAATATTTTCATTTGCAGGTTTGGGGATGAAAGCGTGTCCCAACATGCAGCACTTACCAATGGAAGATACCACAACATCCATTCTACAGGTCTTTCTGAAGTCCTTGGGCTTCAATCACTCCATCTCCTTCATATTGTGTGCCTTGCAAATCACAGAGATTCCGAGTATTCCCTCGTGATTTTTTTTCTCCTCAGAGGCCTGTGATCCTGTGAGGGTCACAATTCCATGGATGCTGGAAATTCTTCTTTTACTTCATTCAAGGAGTTGCTCTTCGTCTGGGAGCCTCATCAGTGAAGCTGGGATCTGTCTGAAAGGTACCACGAGGGAGAATGAATGAATATGGTGAGACTTAGTACTACCTCACCATCCAAACTATGTTTCCCTCCATCCACTATTCATTCCTCCCTCCTTCTTAGCATTAATATTATAAGTGCATAGATATAGATACAGCGCCGAGCTTAACTCATAGATCACACTCTCTCTATGTGGGATGCTTTGTGACTGAATACCCATCAGTCTAATTCTGCCCCTAGAAATTGGCCTTCCCATTAAATATAAGAGGCACATGCTCCCATTTAGTTCTTGATTTTAGGCTTTTTATAAAGGATAAGCTTACATGCAGACAGCATTTCAGGTTCAACCACAAACTTAATAATTAACAAGAAAAACACTCCTATTGCTCTAATACAAGAATTCTAAACTTGAGTAATGGTGCCACACATGTTCAAAACTACCACTTATTAATAGAAGCTTTCACTGAAATAGCACAGCCAAAATCCTACATTCCTGTCCAAACCTTAACCAGTTAAACTCAAACCCCCTCAGAATTTAGTTGCTGCCTTTAAACTATTCTTAAACCTCAGCCTTAGTATCTCGCAGATTTTGAAGATTAACCTCTTACAATATTGCCTTCCACTGTATGTTGATGTTTGGCCTGTTTATTTACACTATGTCCACGAGGCCTTTGGAATTTTACATTTAATACAAGTTCAGTTCCGATCCTCCCACTACTTCAATATCTCAAACACTAGAGATATTATTTCCAATGACAAATCATTGGGGATTTTCACAGTAAGTTCATTGCAGTGTTAATGTAAGCCTACTGTGATGAATAAATAAATAAATTCTTACAACATTGCATGTCCTGAAACTGTAAAATCTCGTCCGAGGTCAATGAATCTTCCCATGGTCTGTTCTTCACCTACTCCGATCCCCGTGGTGGGCGAGCTGGTAAAATTCCAGCCTTTATCTCTCATATTTTAGGAATTGCAAGCCTCGGTCAGATTGTTGCATATATCTTAGAATCTACTAGCTTAAGATATATGCCCCTTCATAACCATTTCTCCCAGATTTTGCCATTCAGTTTTTCATTTCAGCTAACAAGACAAAATGAATATATACAATTTTCATAACTAACTCTGCAATTTCTCAAACATGAAACAAGTCTGAGCCAAGAAGGAATTTCAATGTTGAGATAAAGATCTCACCAATATAAAAATGCTACTGTTCGTGACACCCCGACTCTAAAATGTGAAACCAGTCTGATCCAAGAAGGTATTTCAATGTTGAGACCAAGATCTCACCAATGTGAGGATGCTATTGTTCGTGACACCTCTATTAAATACTGTCGCTGTGCCATTTATTCATTCTGTCTTTTCTCTTCCTCAGAGTGCCAGCTAATCCTCAATTTGTACAAACTCCCGAATTTTATCACCATAACTAAGTTTGTAGAATTGTCACATTTTCTTTAATCGCTTCTTGTGTAACTTTTGTCTCCACGGGGTAGTTGTACCTCTGTAAAATGAAGAATGACTGGGGCTATCTTGTAAGTCCTGGCACGCCACCTTCCCTGTCAGAATTAACATTAACCTGTTCCTGGGTTGGGTTATGGCATACCTGACATCTGTAACTCAGGCTTTTAGGTAATGAATTTCAAGTAGTACCATTTTGATGGTGTTACCAATGTTTGGGGACCATATAAAAGTCTAAAGACTGAATCGAGTCCAATCCAGATCCAGATGCTTGCCATTGGTGTTTAAAAGCAATAGCTACCCGCTCTGGCATTCTGATCCCCCCAACATATAAAACTTTTGCTTCTTCTCCCACCATTTATCCAAACGAGATTTTGTATCCCATTTGCCCCATGGAATGAATCTAAATGAATTGATTCCCAGTCTCTCCTAGTCTCCAAATACATCAGCATTACTCTGATCTATCTTTCATAGCCACCAGCACCATCCCACTGGGGTGTTTGTCCAACACTTCAAAAACACTGGCGTTCCCTCTTTCATCTGTACCATGCTGATTCTAATATTTAACCTTGGAAAGCTGGTAAGCGGTAGAGTATTTGGGTATATTTGATGCCAACCAACCTGGTCACATTTCCTTAAAATAGTTACCACAGTTACGGGAGAAAATTTAAAACATACTCATCCACATGAAATCTTTATCACAGATGCATTATATCCCAACATTATAACTTCTGAAATGCATTAAACCACCAATTGTTGGAAAACCAAATATGAAAACAGGCCACAAGGGGTTAAGCAACTTTTAAGTGACACAGAGAAATTAAAGAGACAAAAGACTCCCACACAGACTCTCAGCATTCAGTACAAGCATGCAGCATAATTGGATTTAACACTTCCAACATCCACTCACTGACAGACACTGAACACTAGAGCACAGACACACAAAATCAAACAGGACATTATAAAACACACAGACAGAAACTGAATCCACTCACATACACACCATGTTTCTTTTACTGCTCACTCAGCATTTTAACTTCACCATGGGCATTTTAACTTCATTTCTTACTTTCCAGTAACCATTTTCAATGGATCTGAACTGAGGTCTCTGATATCTCCCATCCCGTTTCCCAGAGATTTCTTACTGCTCAGGGTTGGTAGGTGAGGAGACGTCGAGGGTACCCTGGGTCAGAATGTCCGGCTGCCCCTCCTTACCGCTCTACTGTTTGTGTCCTCGTTATCAAAGATGCCAAGAAACAGCTCCGAACTAGAGTTCAAGGCTAGCCACACCGACACCCACCAATTATGGCAAGGTCCACACGACGTAGCATGTACAATCGCTGGCAAGTATGTACCCCTCCCTGATGAGCTTAATGCATTCTATGCCCATTTTGAACAAGAGATCAGCAAGGAGATCTCATTCACCCTGGGAGCATTGGCTGAACCGGTATCCGAGGTCACCATTACAGATGATAGATCAGCCTTCTTGAAAATTAACCCACGGAAAGTGACTGGCCCGGATGGGCTACCCGGACGAGCACTCAGATCCTGTGTGGACCAGATAGTGGGGGCGTGGGTATTCACAGACATCTCTAATCTCTCTTTGACACCGACTTTAAGTCCTTACCTGCTTTGAGAAGACACCCATCATCCCTGTACCAAAGAAAAACCAGGTGGCGTGCCTCAATGATTACTGCCCAGTGGCTCTGACACCCATCATTATGAAATGCTTCAAAAGGTTAATCATAGCCTGCATCAACAGCAATCTCCCAGCTTGCCCGGATCCATTATAGTGTGCTTGTCACTGCAATAGGTCCACTGCAGACACCATATCCCTGGCCCTACATCAACTCTGGCATACCTGATACTTATGTCAGACTCCAATTTACTGAATACAGCTCAGCCTTCAACACTATTATTCCTACAAAATTCATCTCCAAACTCTGTGGCCTGAGGCTCAGCTCCTCCCTCTCTGACTAGATCATAGACTTTCTAACCCATAGTCTGCAATCAGTAAGGATAGGTAACAACACCTCATCCATGATCATCCTCAACATCGGTGCCTGGCAAGGCTGTGTCCTCAGCCCCTTACTATACTCCTGACAATGCCAGGCTGGCACAGCTAGGGATCCAGATTGCCACTTTGCTCCCCCTCACCACCCAGGGAGCCTCAATGGCCTTTGGTGCCATCGGCGAAGCCATCATATTTGGTCCCAGTTGATGGGGATCATAAGTGAACCTTGCTGGTGAGGATGTTCACCAACGAGGCTGGAAAGGCAAGTGAGCCCAGGTGATTATATCCCAGGCTCACTAATAATATTTAAACCCACATTAACATAGATTTAAGTGTTGTAATCAGTCTGATCTCATTGGAAATTTGGGTTGGTGAGATCGTGAGAGCTAAGAAACTGGGCGCGAACCTGATTTTTGGTCTCTCGTGATCTTACCGGCTTGCCCGTACCATCAACTGGATGGAAGAGAGGATAAGTCCCCCCACACCGCCATTGCCCATCTGATTACCATCTCTGAAAGATAAAGGGACATACTTCTATCTCATCTCAAGATTCTTGGCTATAATGGCCTAGACAGATGAGTATCTTTTCCCAACCTCCTTTGAAATACCCATCTGAGGGTTAAAAGCTCGGCTGCCTGCCTGCCAGGAGGCATTCTTCTGGAATTATATGCTTTTTTGGTAGCTATTAAACTTATTCTATTTTAACTCCAGAAATTCTGGTTGTATTGGCTCCTTTTCAAACGGTCTGGAAAAGATACCCACGAGGGACTGGACCTTGTTAGATTAGAACTTTCTTGTTACCTGCCATTTGAATAAAAACACAGAGCCAGTCTCCTCTCTTCACCTGGGGTTTGTGGCAATTAGGGAATACCCCAGTTGGATGATGACAAATTGAGGGGTCTTGCACAGCTTTTGAGGAACCCTACTTAGAGCTTCTCATTGTATAAACAACCCTGATTATCAGAGCCTTTCCTCACTTCATCCCAATCTATATTCCCTTTTCCTGGCTATATCCAGGCCTCTGATAATGCTAGGGCCTATGGCCAGCCTCTTCATATTCCTGAAGAGGCCTGTAAGCCTATCCTGTAAGCTGCCTTAACATCTTCCAGTTGCCCCTCAGGCCTCGCTGGCTCCCTCCAGATTGCTGGCACATTGCTCCTGTGATGTCTGACACTCCCTCCCTGGCATTGTAAATATTTTATTGCAGTCCTTGATGTGCATTCTACTCTCTTACCCTTCGCTGCTTAATTTTGCCACCAGCTTATCCACCACAGCTTTTCTATCATTTATCCAGTTCTCCCACTCCTCCATTGATCAGTTCTCCCAATCCCCAATCGTCCAGTTCTCCCAATACTCCGTCATCCAGTTCTCCCACTCCTCCATTGTCCAGTTTTCTCATTCCTCCATTGTCCAGTTTTCTCACTCCTCCATTGTCCAGTTCTCCCAATCCTCCATTGTCCAGTTCTCCCAATCCTCAATCATCCGGTTTTCCCAATCTTCCGTCATCCAATTCTCCCACTCCTCCATTGTCCAATTCTCCCACTCCTCCATTGTCCAGTTCTCCCACTCCTCCATTGTCCAGTTCTCCCACTCCTCCGTTGTCCAATTCTCTCACTCCTCCATTGTCCAGTTCTCTCACTCCTCCATTGTCCAGTTCTCCCACTCCTCCATTGTCCAATTCTCCCACTCCTCCATTGTCCAGTTCTCCCACTCCTCCATTGTCCAGTTCTCTCACTCCTCCATTGTCCAGATCTCTCACTCCTCCATTGTCCAGATCTCTCATTCCTCCATTGTCCATTCTCCCACTCCTCCATTGTCCAATTCTCCCACTCCTCCATTGTCCAATTCTCCCACTCCTCCATTGTCCAGTCTCCCACTCCTCCATTGTCCAGTTCTCTCATTCCTCCATTGTCAATTCTCCCACTCCTCCATTGTCCAATTCTCCCACTCCTCCATTGTCCAATTCTCTCACTCCTCCATTGTCCAATTCTCTCACTCCTCCATTGTCCAATTCCCCACTCCTCCATTGTCCAATTCTCTCACTCCTCCATTGTCCAGTTCTCTCACTCCTCCATTGTCCAATTCTCCCACTCCTCCATTGTCCAGTTCTCTCACTCCTCCATTGTCCAATTCTCTCACTCCTCCATTGTCCAATTCTCCCACTCCTCCATTGTCCAATTCTCTCACTCCTCCATTGTCCAGTTCTCTCACTCCTCCATTGTCCAATTCTCTCACTCCTCCATTGTCCAATTCTCTCACTCCTCCATTGTCCAGTTCTCTCACTCCTCCATTGTCCAGTTCTCTCATTCCTCCATTGTCCATTCTCCCACTCCTCCATTGTCCAGTTCTCTCACTCCTCCATTGTCCAGTTCTCTCACTCCTCCATTGTCCAATTCTCCCACTCCTCCATTGTCCAATTCTCTCACTCCTCCATTGTCCATTCTCTCACTCCTCCATTGTCCAGTTCTCTCACTCCTCCATTGTCCAATTCTCCCACTCCTCCATTGTCCAGTTCTCTCACTCCTCCATTGTCCAATTCTCCCACTCCTCTATTGTCCAATTCTCCCACTCCTCCATTGTCCAATTCTCTCATTCCTCTATTGTCCAGTTCTCTCATTCCTCCATTGTCCAGTTCTCTCATTCCTCCATTGTCCAGTTCTCTCACTCATGCATTGTCCAGTTCTCTCATTCCTCCATTGTCCAATTCTCTCACTCCTCCATTGTCCAGTTCTCTCACTCCTCCATTGTCCAGTTCTCTCACTCCTCCATTGTCCAGTTCTCTCACTCCTCCATTGTCCAGTTCTCTCATTCCTCCATTGTCCAATTCTCCCACTCCTCCATTGTCCAGTTCTCTCATTCCTCCATTGTCCAATTCTCACACTCCTCCATTGTCCAATTCTCCCACTCCTCATTGTCCAATTCTCTCACTCCTCCATTGTCCAGTTCTCTCACTCCTCCATTGTCCAGTTCTCTCACTCCTCCATTGTCCAATTCTCCCACTCCTCCATTGTCCAATTCTCTCACTCCTCCATTGTCCAGTTCTCTCACTCCTCCATTGTCCAGTTCTCTCACTCCTCCATTGTCCAGTTCTCCCTCTCCATTGTCCAATTCTCCCACTCCTCCATTGTCCAATTCTCTCACTCCTCCATTGTCCAGTTCTCTCACTCCTCCATTGTCCAGTTCTCTCACTCCTCCATTGTCCAGTTCTCCCACTCCTCCATTGTCCAGTTCTCCCACTCCTCCATTGTCCAGTTCTCTCATTCCTCCATTGTCCAGTTCTCTCATTCCTCCATTGTCCAGTTCTCTCATTCCTCCATTGTCCTCTTCTCTCACTCCTCCTTTTCCTCCTACACTTGCTTCTGTTGCTCTGTTTGAATTTGATTTTGTCTCCACAAACACAGTAACCAAACTACCTTTGATTTCTTGTGTGTGCTGCTTCCTACACATTCTGCTACCTGATTGGACAGTGAGCAGTATCGGTTCCTGTGACCATGATGCAAAAAGATTCCATTTACATCCATTTATTGTTCCTGCCATTCTAACATTTTTATAAAGGAGAAACTTACACTAACATGAGGTTTTAGACTCAGTCACAAACTTAAGTATTAACAAAAATTACCCCGAATACTCTAATACAAGAACTCTAAACTGGTGTAGTGATGCTGCACAATACACAAAACTAAAAGATTAATCAAAATCTTCACTGATAAACATCAGGAAAAAAGCCCACGTTCTGCCCAAACCTTAACTCAAATCTCCTCATTGTTTAATTATTACTTTCAAATTATTTTTAAACCTTAGCCCCAATATCCCTGGGATCTGACTGATACTACTCCCACAAGGTTGGTGTGAGAGCAGTGGGTCCATTCTGTTTGGGGGATGGGTGCTGATCTTTTCAATCTCTTCTAGCCTGGTTCCTGCCTTGGTCCAGACAAACCCATTCCTTGCCATGTTGTTTCCAGGACTGAAGCAATGGATCCCATTCAGTGTGTTGCCTCTGGCTCCTAATATGTGATAAACTCCATTTCTCCCCAGCTGTTGCCCAGATTTCTTTGTATAACGGTTGTCTGGGGCTACCTGTTTTGTGTCTTTAGGAGGATAATGCCCCAGGGCCTTTACCTAGAGTCAACATGGTTTTGGTACTGAGATGCTTTCAAGAATCACAGATTATTACACTGCAGAAGAGGCCCTTCAGCCCATTGAGTCTGCACTAACGCATGAAATATCCTGACCTGCCCACTTAATCCCAGTTGCCAGCACTTGGTCCATCGCCTTGAATTTTATGGCGTGCCAAGAATCTCACCAACTTACATACATGCATGCACTTTAGAAAGCATTCTTTCTGGTTGTATCACTGCTTGGTATGGCTCCTGCTCTGCCCAGGATCACTACAAAAGGTAGTGAATGTAGCCCAATCCATCATGCAAATCAGCCTTCCATCCATTAACTCCGTCTACACTTCCCGTTGCCCCGGCAAAGCAGCCAGCATAATTAAGGACCCCATGCATCCCAGTCATTCTCTCTTTCACTTTCTTCCATCAGGAAAAAGATACCAAAGTCTGAGGTCACTTACCAACTAACTCAAGAACAGCTTCTTCTCTGTTGCTGTCAGACTTTTGAATGGACTCACCTCGCATTAAGTCGATGTTTCTCTACACCCTAGTCATGACTGTAACACTACATTCCGCACTCTCTCATTCCTTCTCTATGAACGATATGTTTTGTCTGTATAGTGCACAAGAAATAAAACCTTTCACTGTATGCTAATACATGTGACAATAATAAATCAAATCAAATCAAACCAAGAATTCATCCAGGTTCTTTTGAAAGGATGTGAGACATCCCACCTCCACCATCCTCTCAGGCAACACATTCCAGGTCATCACCGTCCTTTGAGTAGAAAAGTTTTTTCTCAAATCCCCCTTCTAAACCTCCAGCCCTCACTTTTAACTTATGTACCTTCATAACTGACCTTTCAACTAAGGCGAGCAGCTGCTCTCTATCCACCTATCCATGTCCTCATAATTTTACTTTGAAGATTAACCCTTAGAGTGCAGCCTTCCTTCAGGTGTTGAAGTTTGGCCTATTTATTTGCACTGTGGGGCTTTTGGGGGTTTTATATTTAATACAAATCCAGTTGGAGGGAATTCTGATCCTACATCTGCATTTCAAGTGAATGATGCCCTTAACCTTGGTACTCAAACACAATGGTAGAACTTCTAGCATAACAAGCAGAGAAAAATCTGGAAGGAAAGTGAACAAGAAGTGGTAAATACTTCAGCCTCAGGTTACACAAACACGGATATTTCTTTCCCCAAATCAATTTGACGTGAATGAATAGACGGGGGATTGAGGTGAAGTAATAATATGCTGATGTAAATTCACCTGACTACTCAAGTCTAAACAGTGCCTTCATCTGGCTTTTTACGATGGAATTGAATCAAGTCCTGGTTCCCTCTGGATTATAAAGCTCTATGTAAATAGTACAATAGAGGTTGGAGGTGAGTGACTCGCTGCTTTAGCTCCGATGAATTAACTCAATGAATTTATTTTCTCGACAGGTTTTGTGTGTGGCCCCCTGCGTTCTGAGCACTCCCAAACACCCCCCCAACACCATCTTACACCACCACCGTCCTCCCCCACCCCCGCACCAGCAAACACATCTCAGCTGCTTTATTAGGCTGTCGAGAGGCCGTTATAAATCTCACAATCTGTTTGACCTGCGGCTTGCACACCGCTCCTGTCTTCTGTAAGAGGCCTGGAAGCAAGGCATGATGGATGCAGACTCAGCATGAGACTTCCCTTCAGAGCTCTCCAAACAGGCCAGGTTGGGAAGGCGAATATTGGCTTGTTTTGGCACATGGGATAAAATATTGTAAGCCTGCTCCCCTTTTAGCTATTTGTCTTCCGCGGTCTCCTAAATGAAGGAAAATTGAGCAATTTGCGTGTTGCGGGCTCTTTAGTGTGCTGTAAACTGTGTGAAGACATTTGAATAATTTAAGACGGTGGCAGGTTGGTGTTCCTTTGAGGAAGGTTGTAAGGATTGGCTGTGTACAGACTCACTGTGGGAGCCTGCTGTACAATACCCAGCCTAACGTAAATCATCCTGTCACTCAGTCTCAAACATGTACTTAGTTCATCACAACAGAATACTTATTACAGACTATCGTACCTTTACAACCTGTTCCACCGTTCCGTTTCCTTTTAATTCATTAACCCTCTACATACTCTTTGCTGTGTGGTAGTTGTTAATCCCACCAATCCAAGGGTATTATGCTTTAAACTATTGCATTGAAAACTGGATCTGCTTTTACCAAAACAAACTTTGTTATGTTGCTCGGTTGCCATGGCACTGGACATAATTCTCATTGATTGCTGATGCTAGCAGCTACAATGCCACAACTTTTGTACGAACCTGCCATGCGAGAATCCAAAAGAGGTCTTGAAGGGCACAGGACAGAATTTCTCCATCAACAATAACAATATTTACATTAGGAATACCTTAGCGCAGTATTGAGGTGCCTGGCTGTAATGCAGATGCCACAAGATGCTTTGAAACCCATCTAAAAGCTTACATTTATGTATTTTACATGTCAAAGTTGAGAGGCCGGAACCTGCACATTATATCATGTGAGACACAGGCATCTCTTTTAGTAATTTGTTGTCAGTTAAACAAAGAGGTAAAAGATGCCTCGCTTGACTGCAGTATGAAGAATGATCCAGTCCACTGCAATATTAGGATGCTTCATTACAGTGTGACATTTGTAGATTTGACTCCACAGGGTAAATTCAATAATCCCATACACCCAGCTTCACACTCTGTACAAAGAGAAGATGGATTTGGAAATTTAAGGTAACAGGGCTTTAATTCTTGCCCGGTTCCATGCACATTGCTGAACATTGGAAGCTCAGGATCATTGATTTTACCTTAAAGTTTATTTATTAGTGTCACAAGTAGGCTTACATTAATACTGCAATTAAGTTACTGTGAAAATTCCGGAGTTACCACACTCTGCCACCTGTTCGGCTACACTGAGGGAGAATTTTGCATAGCCAACATCTTTCAGACTGTGGGAGGGAACTGGAGTACCCGGAGGAAACCCAACCAGACATAGGGAGAACACGTAGACTCCACACTGTAGCCCAAGCTGGGAATCGAACCCGGACTGTGCCACGGTAATTGTGTAAAGAGTTACATAAAAACTGGAGGGGAGTGTGTGTTTTAACCCTCCAAGCATATCCACCAATCATTGAGATCATTGCTGATCTGCAACCTAATACATTCCTGGTTGTCCCATGTCCCTTAATAGCATTAGTTAACAAAAACCTATAAATCTCAGTCTTAAAATTAACGATTAATGTAGTATCAATAAAAGGTTTTACTCACAAACCTTTTGTGAGTAAAAGTGTTTCCTAATTTCACTTCTAAATATTCAGGGTCTAATTTTTAGAGCATGTCCCAAAGTCCCGAGACTCACTATCCTTCCAATTTCTCTTAGCTTCTTGAAAACTTGGATCAAGTCATTCCTTAACCTTCTAATTCCAGGGAATATAATTTCAGTTTGTATCTTTTTGCAGATTAACCCTTGGTGTTCAGATACAGTTCTGGTAAATTTACCCTGTACTCTCTGTGCAAAGCCAACATATTCCTCTAAAGATATGGTGCTCAGAACTGCTCACAGCTATTCAGTACAAAGGAAAAACTCACATTTTATAAAGTGTCTTTGATAGGCATAGGACATCCCAAAATACTTTACAGTCAATGCAGTATTTTTGAAGTGTAGTTCATATTGGGGTATAGGAAATTCAACAGCTAATTTATACATTTTCCCTGCAAAATGTTACGGTGACTATTACACTCCCCTGATAGTGGATTTGTAGGCAGTGGTCTGGGTTTAAAATGGATTTCATGTTGGGTTCCTGCCCACTCTGACCTCTCCACAATATTATGCTAGGGCAGGTGAAGCTTCGGCTGGGGTGTCCGCCCTTGCCCTAGAACATAGAACCTCGAACATTTGCCCTAGGTGTTGGATTGGGGTAAACACAGTAAAAAGTCTCATAAACCAGGTTAAAGTCCAACAGGTTTATTTGATAGTGAACGCCTCAAGCTTTCGGAGCACACTGTGCCTTTGTCAGGTGAGTGAAGAGTTCTGTTCAGAAAGCACAAGAACGCATGGGCCAAGATTTTTCAGACGGTGGGCTTTCCTGTCCCTCCATCTGAAGGGTGGGCAGGGATCACATCCCTGTCAATGCTGTCCGTCCCCAGACATTTCACACTCCGACTGGTGTTAATTGACTGGAATTCTCTGGTT
The DNA here is from genome assembly GCA_024679065.1 of Sphyrna mokarran. Taxonomy (NCBI): domain Eukaryota; kingdom Metazoa; phylum Chordata; class Chondrichthyes; order Carcharhiniformes; family Carcharhinidae; genus Sphyrna; species Sphyrna mokarran. The sequence continues at coordinate 21,094,653 of JAGIQG010000021.1, forward strand.
CCTGCAGTGCCACAAGCTGCAGTGACCAGAACGGAAGCTGCATGACCCTGGAGCTGAAGATCCAGGATTCCAGGAAGAAATAAGTTTTGGGTGTCTCAGGATGGGGAGAGTAGGAGAGGTCGGGAGGGGGCGGGGGTTGTCAGCAGTGAGGTTTTGAGTACCAGAGGCTGAGGCTGGGGGGATTGAAAGATGCCTGAAGCTATCAAACCTTAAGGGAGAAGCTAAGTTAAAGGGGGCTTTGGATGCAGGCGCACACCATCCCTCCTGCCTGGGGCCCGAACCTGATTATTTTCAGATACCTCCCACACCCGGGAACTCCCCTCACAGCCTAGAAATTGAGACTCAGTGGGAACTGGCCCTCAAAGTAGTTTTAACTGGTCTGTTTCTGAGCTGTAATTTTCTATGGGCATCTCTTTCACTTCTACCCATTTTGTGCCCCCGCCAAAACTGATTTTCAACCCCCTTGTTGTTTTCCAGGAACGCGGGAGCCTTAAGTCTACGTAGCGGTAAAGATCAGGCAACAAGCAAACATCTGGATCTGGCCTTAGATTTTGAATTGGTTGATTAAAGGCCACCAAAATGGACAATTTGTTTTGAAGTAACTTAAATTTCCCATTCTCAGGAGGAAGCAAGACTTTTTTTTAATCAAATCAGGGAAGCCTTTAAATGAAGTTTCAATGCCTCAGTATCTAAATTTCATGGTGAGTCTAGTGAATATAACACAGTTTCTCGAGGCATCCAGGTACGGTTAATAAATGCAGCCTCAGTGTCACTCACACTCTGATAACCAATAAAGTGGAAAGGTGGAATGCTTGCGTGGTGGTGATTCAGGCTTGTCAGTTGCAATTAACTTCTTAAGTCTCATCCCAACTGTTGGAAGAGTTTCAAAAACTTGGTACTTGGTTCAAGTTGAAATCTTCCATATTGTGAACAATAGAAGATTTATGCCATTTGACCTTAATACTGTCACTTCATTTGCTGTAGTTTCCTCATTGTCACGGGGTCAAAATCCAGGAACTCCCACTGTGGGTTTACGGATTGCATAGATCGCAGCAATTCAAGAAGGTGGCTCAGAACTACCTTCTCAGGTGCAATTAAAGATTGGCAATAAATGCCAGCCTAGCCAGTGATGTCTAAATCCCATGAAAAGATGTAAAGAAACTTAAATGTGACAATGAGTAAGCATCACAAGAACCAGGGCCTAGATTTTGCGCTTCCCAATTTTGAGGCCGAGAGTAGTGAGGGTGGGGAGAGTAGGGGGAAGAATGCGAGCGCAAAATTACATGGATGGGATTCCCTCCGGATCTTACCAGCTCTGAACAGAACCCAAATTTATACTGGGGTAGACAGGGCCTCAAATGGGAAGCCTGCTCTTGCTCCTGTTAACTGGCCTAAGTGCCTTTTCCCACCCAGTCTCAATTTTTAGGTTTGTGGCTGCTGGAAAGTTTAGGGTGTGCGACAGAAATGTTTTCAATTCCTGACCTCAGGCCTGAAGGGGGCAGCAGGGGGAGACACATCTCCACTAATAGATCTTCCTGACTGCGGCGCACTCACCTCAAGGACCAGATAACCCAAATGTCCCTTCATCGCCTTTCCAGGAGTTTCCCCCCACCCCGTCCCCAGGATCCCTAACATTTACTCGAATACTTAGTCCTAGGTATGTGACTGTAGTGCCTCTTTTAGCCAAGCTGATTGGTCGAGAGGTCTTCAAGGCAGGACTTGTGGGGATGGAAGTTCCACCTACGCCAATTAATGCTCATTACAGCATAAAATGGCAGCGGGCCTGTTGGTTCTGGTGGGGACGCGTTCCCAGCTGACTCTCTGGATGGAAGAAGTCAAGTCCCCACCATCTAAAAAACTCAGGCCCAATTTTCCATTGTCTATTGGATGGCATGACAGAAGCAATACTAACATCCTCCTGATCTATTAATTTATATCAAGAATTAGTGAAGGCAGATAAGTCCATGATGTTTAGTGGTCTAATCATCACTAGGCTTAACATTAGTAACAACAGCCTCATCTACTCCTGTGGAGGCTTCCTTGCACAATGACAAGAAATACTTCATGGCAATGAAGTGGCATGGAGATAGCATAGTTAGCACTGCTGCCTCACAGAGCCAAGGGCCCAGGTTCCATTCCCGGTTTGAGTCACTGACTTGCACATTCTCCTCGTGTCTGCGTGGGTTTCCTCCTGGTGCTCCAGTTTCCTCCCACAGTCCAAAGTTGTACAGGTTAGGTTGATTAGCCATGCTAAAATTGCCACTTATATAGGGGGACAATTAGGGTAAATACATGGGATTATGGGGATAGGGCCTGGATGGGATTATGGTGAGTCGATGGGCTGAGTGTCTTCCTTTTGCACTGTAGAGAATCAGTGATTCTATGATTCAATGGCTTGTTTGGTGAGTTTACTGAATAATATGGTGCAAGAAGAGAAGGCATCAGCAGAAGTAGTCAACAAGCATCCACCGGAAAGCATTTTTGAGAGTTTGCTGAATGAGTGGAGGGAAAGAGCTGAGAATTGCCTGATTCCCTACCATAAAATGTCTGGTAAATGCTATACATTAACTCGTTTGGTTTAATTTAATTTTAGAGATCCAAATATTTAAAAATGGAATAAAGATTGAATTTTAATATTGATTTATCAAGAACAAACCACAAGCTAAATATTTTTCATAAGTGTCATTGCAATGTTTCATGAAGACTTCATCTGAGAATGATAAAATCCTGGAAGATTCCAGGTTCAGTGGCTGGCCTGAATTGAGTTAGCTCGAGTTTAGAGATGGCAAAAGCATGCTTAATATCTATGATTATATCTGCTCATATAAACATACAAACTAGAAGCAGGATTACAGCATTTGGTCCTTTGAACCATTCATTTTGATCATGACTGATCAGTAAATTCAACATCCTAATTCCTTCCCCTTCCTCCCATTCCATAGAATCATACAGTGCAGAAGAGGCCCTTCAGTGCATCGAGTCTGCACCAACACATTAGAAACATCTGAACTTCCATCTAATCCCACCTGCTAACACTTGGCCCATAGCCTTGAATGTTATGATGTGCCAAGTGCTCATCCAGGCATTTTTTAGAGGATGTGAGGCAACCCGAGTCTTGATCCCTTCAGCCCCAAGAGTATATTTAATTTCTTTTTGAAATTACACAAAGTTTTGGCTTCAACTACTTCTGTGGTAGTGAATTCCACACATTCACCACCCTCTGGGAGAATAAATTTTTCTTAAAAGGTTTACCCCTTATCTTCAAACTGTGATCCCTAATTCTTGTCGTTTTCCCCCCTCCCTACCCCACCCAACCACCACCACCATTGAGAACAAATTCTAAAATTCTATAATTAGAATTTTATAAATTTCTATAAGGTCTCCTCTCCCTCTTCTAAATTCCACTGAATATAATCCTAACCAACTTAGTCTCTCCAAATATGGCAGACCTGCCATCTCAGGAATACAAAAATATCCATTTCAAAACTAATATCAAAAGGCCAATTTCAAGAAAATGTCCAGGGCAGTCATGATACGTGCAGCTGCACTATCTTACCGTAATGTCAAACACAAGCTATAATTTTAGAACACGACTTATTGCCAACTGCTTCACTTCTGTCTCCAAAACTCTCTGGAATGGCACTGTCATCATGAAGTGACTTGTGCCATCATGAGTGATATTAATTTGTAATTTCAATGGCTGACCAAATATATACTGAACAGTTTAAAAAGGAATTTTTATAGAGACAAGAAAAGACACCGACTAAAGATGGTTGTTGCAAGTCACCTGATACCCAATATTGCCAATGATCAGTTGCTGAAAAGGTCCAGTATGGAGTACAATTCAGGCTTGCCATGACATCCCCCACTAGAATTTCACAGCTGAAGACATTAAACACCACTTCAAAGGGATTGACTGAAAGGTACTTGGCATTGCATTTATATTTCTATATGACCACCTCTCCAATGGAGACTGAAAGGCTCCCAGCACAATAGTTATATTAAAGATGGTTTCCCATCTCATCAAGATGGATAATGATTCATTTAGTGGGTTAAAGGATGTAATACTACAGAACCTAATTACCTCCTCTTCATCAAGACCGCCACCTACACCACCACCACTCCTCCCCCTGCCATTCACCACCACCACCGACAGTCATGAAACAAAAACAACCATTAGTTCAGAATCAGGCAGAAAAAAACCCTTCTGAAATCATTTTGGGGAGAGAGAAGTCATAGAATCATAGAAAGGGAAACAGTGGTACAATGGAAAGCACTGCTGCCTCACAGTGCCAGGGACAGGGTTCAATTCTGGTCTCAGGCGATTGCCTGTGTGTCATTTGTACATTCTCCTTGTGTCTGCATGGGTTTCCTCCGGGTGCTCCAGTTTCCTCCCCCAGTCCAAAGATGTGTGGCTTAGGTGGATTGGCCATGCTGAATTGTCCCTTAATGTCAGGGAAATTAGCAGGGCCAATACATGAGGTTACAGGGATAGGCCCTGCATGGGATTGTTATTATTGCAGACTCGATAGGCCAAATGGTGTCCTTCTACACTGCAGCAATGTAATGAGAAGTCATGTGATTGAACCATTTTTAAATCTCTTTAATACAGCATGTAAAAAGGTGAGTAGTGTGGGAAAGCTGCCAATGAGGCAATAAGAAATTCCTTCCTCTTCTCTCCCAAGTAAGACCCTACCTGTTGCAGTTTAAAAAACAACAGTTAGTAAATTTTCTATCAAAAGGATTTTCAGCTGCAACACCTCTCGACTGGAAGAGGCAGATTATGGACTAAAAGGAAATTGTCTCCAGCAATCACAGTTACATGAACTTTAACTCAGTTCCTGGTGTCTGAAGGAACTTGGGAAGATGTCTGCTGCAGCTCATAAACTGGGAACTTTTCGTTTTTCTTACTTTTTCAACACTGAATTTGTCTCACAGAGTAACTATCTACAACATATGCAAATTTTGCATATTTGCGTGTGCGTGAATGTGGCGTGAAAATTCATGAAGTGTGGGTTTAAACTCAATTTTACCTTTTTAAATAGTTTGTTGACTTGATTTGATTTGATTTATTATTGTCACACGTATTGGGATACAGTGGAAAGTATCGTTTCTTGCGTATGATATAGACAATACACACTGTTCATAGAGAAAGTAAGGAGGGAATGCAGAATGTAGTGTTACAGTCATAGCTAGTGATCAACTTAGTGCGAGGTAGGTCCATTCAAAAGCCTGATGGTGGCAGGGAAGAAGCTGCTCTTGAGTCGGTTAGTACGTGTCTTCAGTCTTTTGTATCTTTTTCCTGACGGAAAAAGATGGAAGAGACAATGTCCGGGTTGCATCCTTAATTATGCTGGCTGCTTTTCTGAGGCAGCGGGAACTGCAGACAGAGTTAATGGATGGGAGATTGGTTTGTGTGATGGATTGGGCTTCATTCACAACCCTTAGTAATTTCTTGCAGACTTGGGCAGAGCAGGAGCCATACCAAACAGTGATACACCCAGAAAGAATGTTTTCTGTGGTACATCTGTAAAAGTTGGTGAGTGTTGTAACTGATATGCCAAATTCCTTTACTTTTCCGAAAAAGTAGAGGCATTGGTGGGCTTTCTTAATTATAGTGTCAGCATGGGGGGAAGAACCAGGACAGTTTGTTGGTGGTCTGAACATCTGAAAACTTGAAGCTCTCAACAAAATCCACTCACTTTCAGAGCGCTGCTCCTTCATCAGGTGAGTGGGATTTCAGTTCACAAACAGGGCATATAAAGAGTCAAATTCAATTTACAAAATAATCATTGGAATGCAGTCTTTAAATGGATTCAAGTCTTAAATGTGAGTGGAAAGAGGATTAAGCACAGGTTAAAGAGACATTATTGTCTCCAGCTAGGACAGTTAGTGAGATTTTGCAAGCCCAGGCAAGTCGTGGGGATTATAGATAGTGTGACATGAATCCAAGATCCGGTTGAGGCTGTCTTCATGATATGTGGAACTTGGCGATCAGTCTCTGCTCAGCGACTCTGTGTTGCCATGTGTCGTGAAGGCTGTCTTGGACAATGCTTACCAGAAGATCAGAGATCGAATGCCCTTGATCGCTGAAGTGTTCCCCAACAGGAAGACTCTTGTCTGGTGATTGTCGAGTGGTGTTCATTCATCCATTGTTGTAGCATTTGCATGGTCTCCCGATGCCTCAAAACATCCTTTCCTGCAGTGTAGGACAATGTTGGCTGCGTTGCAAGAGTGTATACCGTATACCTGGTGGATGTAGTTCTCACATGAGATGATGGCATTCATGTTGATGATCCGGCATGTCTTGCAGAGTTGCTGTGGCAGGTTGTGTGGTGTCGTGGTCACCGTTCTCTTGAAAGTTGGTAGTTTGTGGTGGACAATGGTCTGTTGGAAGTTGTGCAGTTGTTTGAAGGCATGAAATGGGAGTGTGGGAATGTCCTTGGTAAGATGTTTGTCTTCATCAATGACATATTGATTGTGGATTCTCCACTGCTGGAAACTATTGGATAACGAATAACACTCTGTCTGCCATGTCCTGTGTTTGTCTTCTGAGGGGGTCGGTGTGGTTTTTCGCTGTGGCGCCTTGGAATTGTCAATCAATGAGTCGAGCGCCATATCCTGTTCTTATGAGAGCATCTTTCAGCATCTGGAGATGTCTGTTGCAATCCTCCTCATCTGAGCAGATCCTGTGTGTATGGAGGGCTTGAGCATAGGGGATGGCTTCTCTAATGTATTTAGAGTGTGTCGATGGTACCTGTGATGTGGAGATGCCGACGTTAGACTGGGGTAAACAAAATAAGAAGTCTCATAACACCAAGTTAAATTCCAAGAGGTTTATTTGGTAGCAAAAGCCACTAGTTTTTGGAGCACTGCTCCCATATGATTCTGTTTGTGAACTGAAACCCCACTCACCTGATGAAGGAGCAGCGCTCTGAAAGCTAGTGGCTTTTGCTACCAAATAAACCTGTTGAATTTTAACCTGGTGATGTGAGACTTCTTACTATGTTTATCCTAGTCCAACACTGGCATCTCCAACCCATTGATGTAGACAGGGACATGTTCTCCTTTACACTTGGTGAAATCGATGACAATCTCTTTAATTTTGTTGACATTGAGAGAGAGATTATTGTTGCCGTAACAGTTCACCAGATTCTCTATCTCTTTCCTGTATTCTGTCTCGTCATTGTTTGAGATCCGACCCACTATGGAGGTGTCAGCAAACCTGAAAATCGAGTCTGCTGTCTTTAGCTGGATGGGTTTTTTATTCAACAGAAACTAACCCCTTTTTTTGTTTTAAACCTCAAGAAAGCTGGTCAGGCTTGTTTCTTTGCAATCAGTATTTAGATGGTTAAACACAGACATCTTTTCCACTCTGAATTCATGAAAAGCCCTGATGGGGCGGTATAGCAGAGAGATCTTTAGCCCTCCTCCCGTGGCTATAAGAGGCGACATGTAATGATCAATTAGCAGCAGAATCCACATTTTAAATGTTGGCTGCTGTGCTGCAAGAGGTGTGCACATTACAGGTGCAATCTGCACTTATTAAAGGAAGGATATAAACGCCTCTCGCTGAATGTGACCCAGCCACTGTGGAGATTTTCGCTGTAAAACAGCTGGCGGAGGGACAGATGCTGTTCTCTGCACTCCGCCCAATCTTTTCACTGACTTCACCGGAACGGTGAATCACACAGGTGTACGGTCCGGCAGTGGAGTGAATAATGGTTTGCTGGTACTCTACCATCTGTCTGGCACCCCATTGAAGTTGAATATCAACCTCCCACCCCGCCCCCACCTCCCTCCTCAAGCACCATGTGAAAAATGCAGAGTAAAGTTTATTATTGTGGTGAAAGCTTTAAACATAATGAGGGGAGGCAGTGGTCTAGTGGTATTATCGCTAAACTGTTAATCCAGAAACCCAGCTAATGTTCTGGAGACCCAGATTTGAATTCCGCTATGGCAGATAGTGGATTTTAAATTCAAGAAAAAAATTATCTGGAATTAAGAATCTACCGATGACCATGAAATCATTGTCAATTGTTAGAAAAACCCATCTGGTTCACTAATGTCCTTCAGGAAAGGAAATCTGCTGTCCTTACCCATACTGGCCTACATGTGATTCCAGAGTCACAGTAATGTTGTTGACTCGCAACAGCCGTCTGAGCAAGGGAACTAGGAATTGGCAATAAATGCTGGCCAGCCAGCAATGCTCAAGTTTCACCAATGACTTAAGAAAATGATGAATGTAATATCATAACAGCAAGATCAATATCTGGAATTGTACAATGCGAATACAGCACGGCCATCGGCAGAAATCAGCAGTCCTGAGAGGATCAGAGAATCCTACAATGCAGAAGGAAGCCATTTGGCCCATTGAGTCTGTACCGACTCCCTGACAGAGCATCTTAACCAGGTTCAAACCCTGCCTTATCCCTACAGCTCCACACATTTACCCCACAAATCCCCTTGCCTATGCATCATGGGCCTCCAAGGGGCAATTTAGCACAGCCAATCCACATAATCGGCACATCTTTAGACACAATGGGACAATTTAGCATACCAACTCAACTAACCCGCACATCTTTGCACCATGGGAGGAAACCAGAGCAACTGGAGGAAACCCATGCAGACACAGGGAGAAGGTACAAGCTCTACTTAGACAGCTACCCAAGGCTGGAATTGAATCTGGGTCCCTGGTATTGCTGTGCTTAACACTGTGCCACCGTGCCGCCCAAGGGGAGGATTTTGGTGATGAAAGGAGATCAGCATGAATAGGCACAACCTATGTCACTTATTGTTTTTGGCTGAGGTTAAGTCTACCTCCCTCTCCTTGTTTCTAATCTTGGAACAGCTATAATAGCCTGTCCTGTTAGTGATACATGGTTACACCTCTGTTAATAGATCCCAGTAGGTGGCACCAGAATTACAAGGTCAGATCTTGTGTGTGCCAAAATTCCTTTTCGTTACTAATTTTTTTGTGACAATAAAGTGGGCATGAACAAAACCAACTCTCTGATAGGAGATTACTTTGTGTCCATTTACTTCCGCTTAAATACAGAGAGAAAGTACTTTCTGCTGAGAATTTCACGTCAGACAGAAGTTGGGAATTCTTTCCTGAAGAAAAATAGAACTGAATTGATTTCAGGAACAAATACAAAAGGAACAAAAAGGGACACATTGGAGAGGATGTGAGGATTAACATGAATGAAGATTCATCAGTGAATCACGGAAAAAATATTGGACCCATTTATGAATTGATAATTTATTAATTTCTCTTTTTAAGTTCTAAACAAACTTATTCTGCTCACATAGTAAAGATGGAGCTGAAATTCTGAAGCAATCTGTCAGTAAATCTACTTGCTGAAGGCTGATACTCAAAAGTTGACCATTTAAAATGGTGCAAAAACGAAATATAGATAGTGCAGACATGAATGGTTAAAAACTACAATACTCTCCACATGGGACTGGAGCATGATAAACTGCTGAGCAATTTTTAACCGTTTCCCCATACACATAAATCTCATTGTGCTAACCTCAATCTGAGTGCTGTTATACCACACTATCGGCTTGAGTCAGGTAGCTGCAGAGTATAAGGCACAGCTGCCAAATGAACTGATGTGAGCCTTTTTCACAACTCACCACACTCGGAGGTGCATCTTGAGCCTGAGTGCGATGTCTCCCGGAGGAATCTCACATTGCTTCTCTTCAGGTAGAGAAATAGGAACAGGCTTCCAGCAGAGCCAGAACCAAACAAATTAAATTAAAAATGTAGGGCCATTGAAGAGACACTGCATCAAAGTAAACAGAATCTCAAAAAGAAAGTTCAAACGTCAAAGTGAAATGTGATTAAAGGAGTCAATAAAGCACTCCAATCCCTGCGATGCCACTGGGTATGGAATGCCTCGATGGTGCCAGCTTCAGAAGAAGGATAGACAATTCCTTCAACTGCCAACTTGACTAGGAGCAGGAATAGACCCACGAGGAGTTCCTCCTCCCTCCCTCCAAGCACCACCCCCGCTCCCCTCCACTGTCCCTCCAAACCCCTCTGATATCTGGAGCTTGGGACTAAAGTGCAACCAAAAACAAAATAACAGATTTCTCAGAAAATTAGGTGCAGCTTAGGACGACTTACGCCTGCGTGGTCTAAAGATTCCACAAGGCTGTGAAAGATCCGTGCATCTTTGGTGAACCAACGGAGCCTGTAGCTATGTGGGACTTGCTTCTCCTCAATGTGCATAGGAGCCAAACCAGGATATGGTGCAGGATTTTACCACCCACACCACTGGTGTCATCCTCTGGTGGTGGCTGTGGTGGGCCTTTTAAATTGCCACTTATTTTGGTGGGACCATAACATCCCACCAAACCATAAAAGTCCGGCTGTGGTTTTGGAAATGTTCTGCTTCCATACCTCTGCACAGCTGAGGCAACTTCATATTAAATGGAAGGTTTCAATAGAACTGCAGCATTCGTTTCTGCCTACTTTGTAATGTAGAAATGTCACATCATTGACTAATTGTCATTAGTATCCTTCTGTCTGCTGCTTCTGAAGTGTCCCTGGGCTATTGCTACAACTGAAACTCCTGCAATGGATGCTGTGGATGCAGGACTGACCTGTAAGCATCACAGTACAAAAGGCTTTGCATTTTTTGCCCTAGTTTTACAAGCCAGTGCCAATATTTAATCCTTGACTGACTTGCAGAATCATCAGATAGATTTCTTCATTCAGCTTTCACTGGTAGAGCAAGCTTGAGATTGGCAAAATAAATCAGGTCATTTCAAATTATTTTTACTTTCCTAATATCAAATCGAGAAGTTAATACAAATCAAACGTCACAAATATTTTATAAATGTCAGATAAAAAAAAATACATTTATATGTTGTAATTTATGCTCAATCATCCGTGTTAAAATTCAGAACGATGAGGTTCCCACAGATCTTTTGTTAATATTTGTCACAAGTTGCTGAGCTTCTTTTGCTCTTACCAGCTATGAACTACAATCAGCCGTTAACAAATAAGAACCAATGCTGAAATAAAACTGCTGGAAATACTCAGCAGATCAGGCAGCATCTGCAGATCAAGAAGCAGAGTTGACAGTCAGAATCTTCCATTCTGGAGTCTAAGTTCAATGGCGGGTGTGGTAGTGGTAGTGGGAGTAGGAATGAGCAGGATGCTTGTCCATGCTCAATTTTATGCTTATCACCTCACTGAATGTCCTTCCATAAGGAGCTTGCTGATTCCCAACGTGAGGACAAGCAGGAAGTTTCTGTCCTTGCTGTTACTCACGGGGGTTGAATGTTCGGATGCCATATATAAAGGGCACTCGGACAACCTGCACTATTCCTTTCACCTTCACTGACCTCCCTTCCTGCTAATCTTTCATTCCTTGGTCATCCACCATGCAATTTGTACCCCCACCATCCAGAACTGGCATTTACAGATTCTGCCTAAAGAGGACAATGCAGTGGAAACTCACCATAAATCAAGGAAGTTGTCTACTTCACTATGTTTGCGTCACTTATGTGCAATCATAAAAGTGAATGCTCTCATTTTTTTTGCTGGCAGGAGAAACCTAATTCTGGCAAGGAGGCCATTTAGTGAGCATGTGTGAATTGTTAATGCACTGCTCCCAACATTGTTCACCAGGAAGCTCGACTTGCCTTTAACCTGCCTTTAAAGACCCAAGAATTTAATTTCTAAAATTCATCCCATCATCAGGAAACCGACTATTAGCCTCATGGCAAAGTAAGATCCCCCTGCTGCCCACTGAGCTCCCTGCTGCTAACATGTCTGGAAGATTTCGCTCAATGTTTCAGGTCTGTGAATCTTCATCAGAGCTGGAGCAGGTTTTCGAGATGTGATAGGTTTTTGAACAAGGGGTGGATTGAAAGAAGAATCCTAAGGGAATGGTGACAGGGCAAGGAAGAAAAGAAGCAAAAGATGTGCCTAGGGCAAGTGTACAGCTGAACGAAAGAACCATTCTTTCAGTCGATGACAATGAGAAGGTAGATGAAGAGGTGAAAAGCATAAACAATGCAAATGATCAGGAATCTGGGGGTCTGCCCACAAGTGAGTCTTTGGACACAGAGAGGAGGCTGCGTGCAGTCAGGTCCTCTCCCTCTTTAGGGGCACCATGTTGTCATCTTTCCCCATGGCAGCTCTGGAAAGCAGCAGTCAGTCCAGAAGTAGGACAGAAGGTCTCAGGACTAGCACCCATCCATCACTAGCTGCAAACTGCGGCAGTGAAGAGAGCCATGAGGTGGAGATGCTAGTGTTGAACTGGGTTAAATGCAGTATGAAGTCTCACAACACCAGGTTAAAGTCCAACAGGTTTATCTGGAATCATGAACTTTCAGAGTGCTGCTCCTTCATCAGGCGAGAGAAGACAGCTGCAGCATTACTGGTGGAAAATTGGGATTGGGATGGCAAGGTGATTGCCTGGCCTGGCCCCCCGTAATTCCAATAAAATTCCCATGATGAGCAGCCTGATTGCAAACAGAAACCATTTACATGGGACATGTTTTAGGGAGAATTTTAAAATTCACTTCACTTGATTCCTGGTCATAGACAAACCTCGAGGGTTAAGATCCCAGGAAAGAGAAGCGAGACTGCATAGAGTGTAACATAGATTGTAACAGCATAAACTGTAACATGGACTGCAACGGCATGGATTATAACACGGGGAAGGTCCAGCAGAGAACAATGCAAGGATAGGTAATAAGCCCGCAGCCACCCCCATACACCCACCCCACCACATCTAGTGAGCACCTAATTCAAAACAAGATCATAAAAAGCTTGAATTTCGGTTGTTTGTGGTTGGAAATCTGATAAGGAGAACTTGAAAAAGAAGTGACAGCACATTGGTCTGTGCAGTTAGTGTTAAATTGATCCTCTTGCTACAGGATTTCCTGTTTGGAAATCTAAAGTACTCCCCCAGTAGCTCAGCAAGTTTACTAAGTGAGTGGCTGAGTTACACAGAGTGGGGTGTTTTCCAATCCAGTCCTTAGATTTATGTTTTCGCCAGCTGACCCAGTAACATGGAGGGTGGGAGTTGGGGGGGGGGGGGGGGGTGGTGGAGGTGGGCATTGGAGGGGTGACCTCCGTGAAAACAGTCAGCATTTTGACTCTTGGTGAAGTGCGGTTGCCAGAACCGTACAATATGTGACCAACCCTCACGTGTTTAAGAACAGAAGAGGTAGAAGCCATTCAGCCCCTCAAGTCTACGCCACCATAGTTAATTGGAGGATGGCTGATCTCCTGGTGGCCGTTTCCTGCCTACCCTCTATAATCTTTGACTCGACTGTAGATCGAAAATCTGTTTAACTCAGTCTTGAATATATTCACTGGGGGTGATTTAGAGCTCGCACACTCTGATTGCGGGAATGGCAGTGCGATTCGCACTGGTGAGCTTCCGAGTTCTGATTTTACTAGCCCCTCACCGCTGAAGTGACGCGACCACAGAAAGCTCATGTTAATACATTCCTATATCATTAGCGAGCACGCTCTCTGGGACTTCCTCCCTCACTGAATAATCAACAGGCGTCACCCTATGCTGCCTAAGGAGGACAATGCAGTGGAAACTCACCATAAATCAAGGAAGATGTCTACTTCACTATGTTTGCGCCACTTGCGTGCAATCATAAAAGTGAATGCTCTCATTTTTTTGCTGGCAGGAGAAACCTAATTCTGGCGAGGAGGCCATTTAGTGAGCATGTGTGACTTGTTAAATGCATTGCTCCCAACATTGTTCACCAGGAAACTCGACTTGCCTTTAGCCTGCTTTTAAAGACCCAAGAACTTAATTTCTAAAGTTCATCCTGCCATCAGGAATCATGGCAAATTAAGATTCCCCTGCTGCCCACAGAGCTCCCTGCTGCTAGCATGTCCGGAAAATTCCACTCAATGTTTTGGGACACTGATGCCATTTACAACAGCTCTACATAACCATGAACCTGGTGCCTTCATCTCTGAGGGGGGTATGGAGGTGAGCTTTCAGGCAGCCGGAAGTCTGAGGTCTGTACTGTTCAGGGAATGTTGGAGAGGACTCGGGAGACGCAGATAAGTATGACTCGGGGTTGGAGATGGGGAACCATTTCGGGAGAGGGGTTGGGAGGGGGTCACCTCTACCTTTCCTTTAAAGGTGTTGTGAAGGCTGGTATGCAGATAATGCTTCCTGTGTCCTCCTTCCTGTGTTCCTGCCCATATCGCAGCTGAGAGGGGGCCTTTTCTGAGTGGGGCCAGGAAACAGGGTGGGAGGGAGCTAGCACTGTCATTCTCACACTCCATAGGGATGAGACGCCAGGTGAGTGTGGTGGTACACCTACAGCTTGGTGGCATGAACAGACAGGATGGAGGCTCTGTGCAAGTGAAATTTATTGTCAAACATTCAAAACAAAATGGTAATCTATCGACACTATCTACACCCTTGCCCACTAAGTGACTTTGGTTTTGTAATCTTCCTGACACTTCCATTAGATCTAGGTATATCCCCAGGACTGTCAGCTAAGGTTAAGGCAACCTGTTGACTTCTGAGATGTGTTGAAAGGTGTCCCTTGTGGGGCTGGGACCTAGAAGGCCCAGACCTGCTTTTGGGCAGCACGGATGTTTGGCCGCTTCCCTCCTCAGTGTCTGAGCCTGGAGGTGTGTCGCTGTCAAGGAGGAGGTGTCAGATGGGTTGGAGACATGCAGGGTTTCCTGGCTGGAGGGCCCCAGATTGTATTCCTGCTGGTCTTCTTTCCTTTGGGTTCCTAGGGGCTCCTTGTGCTCCTCCATGTGACAAAAGGGTAGCTGGAGTGAGATCCAAAAGCACTGCTGTCCTCTGTCATTGACACTCGTGGATTTCCATCAATGCCTGCACCATGCAGTTGAACTCCTGCATCGTGAAGACATCTCAAGGTCTCCACTGTGAATACAACCCTGCAGTGTTGGCTTCAGTGCGTTGCAATAATGGCACTGTCTCCACGGACAGAAAGCAATGGGATTCTTCTAGTCAGCCTTGTACTCTGAGGAGGACTGTGTCATCCCTTCCTGTCACTCATAACTCTGCCTTTGCCTCTCCGGCAGCTGTGGGATGACTATGCCCCAAGGACACATCATTGGCAAAAGGTTTAGCACAGTCTGGGACTCCGGCATCCCTCCTAGTGCTGGTTCCCTGGGATGTCACTGCCTGCTGTGGATCTTCAGTCATGAGGTTCTCAGCATTGAGTGATCTAGAATCCTGAATGTATGGTTTACTGCCATTAACAAGTCCCAGATACTATCATCTGGACTTACTTACCTTCACTGCCTCACCAGCCGAGGTTTGCCCTGGTGAGAATCAGATACAGCCTTCACCAGTGGAGACCATTGAGACCTACAGAGTGGTCAGGGGCAGGCCAGGCAGCGCCAACGCAAAAACCTCTTTTTTTTAACAAAATAGAAAATGTTAAAGCGTTCTTTTATTTTTTGTTATATTTTGTCTTTTAAACCTTTCTCCTATTCCCTCTCCAACCAATATGAATTATCTTTCCTCACAGACATTTCTCTTCATTATGTTTCCTCCTTTCACTCGTATTTTCACAATCTGGGGAGTTGATGGTCTCTTGATATTATCACTAGACTATTATTTCAGAAACTCAACTAATGTTCTGTGGCCTGGGTTCGAATCTTCCTGTGGCAGATGGTGGAATTTGAATTCAATAATAAATATCTGGAATTAAGAATTAACAAATGACCATGAAACTATTGTCGATTGTGGGAAAAACCCATCTGGTTCAATAATGTCCTTTAGGGAAGGAAATCAGTCATCCTTACCTGGTCTGGCCTACATGTGTCTCCAAACAGTGCAATGTGGTTGACTCTCAATTGCCTTCTAACGGCAACTAATGATGGGCAAGAAATGCTGGCCAGCCAGTGATGCCCACGACTCACGAACGAATTAAAAAAACTCACTAATTATTCCTCATGAGAGGGCACAAGGATATATATTGCTCTGGATCACCTTCATCCTGGGACTTAATTGGCATAGATGAAAAGAGAGAAAAGTTATTCGTGTTGTGAAAGCAAGTTCCTAAACTCAGACCAAACCTGTCAGCGTTTGTAACTGGAAAGATAGATTAACAGGCAAGGTTGCATTGGCTATTTGGAGGAAAGAAAATTTGGAGAAAATCTAGTAAAGTGGGGTTAAAAGTTAAGGAATTGATTTTCAATTCAGAAATTCAGTTGTAAGGGCTTAAAGATAGGTTTGGTAAGCGCCACTCTGATAGGCCTGTTGCTAGATGGTTAAGTGCATTCCTGTAGGTCTGTTTCTCATATAAACCAGGCCCGGAGTTAAGACACTGATTGCAATTGCAACCCATGATCATTTCCATCTAGAAGGACAAGGACAGCAGGTGCATGGAGACGCCACCACATGCAAGTTCCTCTCCAAGCCACTCATTTTCCTGATTTGGAAATATATTGCTGTTCCTTCACAGTCACTGGGTCAGAATCCTGGAAGTCACTCCCTAATGGCATTGTGGGTCAACCCACAGCACGTGGACTGCAACGATTCAAGAAGGCAACTCACCACCACCTTCTCAAGAGCAGCTAGAGATGGGCAATAAATGCTGTCCAGCCAGCAACACCCATGTCCCACAAATGAATAAAAAAACATATTTTAAGGAATCCATGGACAGAGCATTCAATATACCTGCCCCTCTGTATTGGCAATCTAACTAGGAAAAGGGCTGAAATCTTTCTCACTGTTTTCTGTTATATATAGCTAGAAGGAGGAGACCTTGTCAGCCACCATCAGCCCAACTGTGATCTATGCATTATAATGTATGTAGGAGTTTGGGGTGCATAGTGCCCCTTTAAGATTGAAGTTCAGGTGACCCCTGGGAAATTAGTTCCTCGCAATGTGGGACCCAGTTGTGCAGTCTTAGACCCGACTGTGGAATAGTGCACACTTCTAAAGAGCTCGCAGTGTTCAAGTTACCAAACCTATCTTGTAGTTCTTTATGCATCCTAAGTCAATAGGTGGGTACACAATATCAACAAGGATGTGGAAGCATTGGAGAGAGTGCAGAAAAGATTTACCAGAATGCTGTTTGGTTTGGAGGGTAGGTCTTATGAGGAAAGGTTGAGGGAATTGGGGCTTTTCTCTTTAGAGTGGAGGAGGATGAGAGGCGATTTAATAGAGGTTTATAAGATGATGAGGGGGATAGATAGAGAGATTATTTCCTTGACTATTACTGGACTATCACAGAGACTATTACTAGGGGGTATAACTATAAGGATCATGGTGAAAGATGTAGGAGGGATACCGGAGCTCAGTGAGTGTTTGGGGTATGGAATGAACTGCCTGCTGTGATAGTGGAGTCAGACACTTTAGGAACTTTCAAGCGGCTTTTGGTAGGAACATGGAGCACATCAGAGTGATAGAGTGGGGTAGCTTGATCTTGGTTTTGAACAAAGTTCAGTACAACATCGAGGGCTGAAAGGCCCGTACTATGCTGAACTGTTCTATGTTCTATGTTCTGTAACCTCCCTGTTTGCCTCTCAAGGACAAAGTGACAAGCCTTTGCCAAAATTCCTCAGGCTGATAAGCCAGAGAGCTGTATCAGGATCCCAGACTGGCACCTGTAGCTTGCCTGTCACACTTTAAAGTGAGGCTAACAACCTCAAAATTAAGTATCCCCTTCACTGCTGGTATGATTGGTACATTCCAAACGTCAAAATCGGCCCCAAGATACATGGTGGCGCAATGGTTAGCACTGTTGCCTTGCAGCACCAGGGACCCAGGTTCAATTCCCGGCTTGGATCACTGTTCTGTGTGGAGTCTATACATTCTCCCTGTGTCTGAGAGTTTCCTCCGGGTGCTCCGGTTTCCTCCCACAGTCCGAAAGACATGTTGGTTAGGTGCATTGGCCATGCTAAATGCTCCCTCACTATACCGAACAGGCGCTGGAATATGGTGACTAGGGGATTTTCACAGTAACTTCATTGCAGTGTTAATGAAAGCTTACTTTTGGCAGTAATAGATAAACTTTAAGCTTCAGGCTGGGTTGCCAGCTGTGATTAAATGTATTCCTGAGGGTTTCACTGTATGACTTGGCTACATGCTCCAATGATTGGTCAGCTCACACATCCATCCATGTGATGTTCTGCCTTCCCATATCAATTGGAAAGGAAAAGGACTCATTCCCAAATTAGATGATGCTCGACAGTTGGCTGAATAACCTTCCCTTTTTCAATATTTTTTGTACCTGGCAAACAGAAATTTTCAAAGAAAGTAATAAAGAAAAACAATTTTAAGAAATTTGTATGATTTTCCTCCAGGTTACATTGTCCTGGAGATAGATCTTCAATGCCTGGTGACTCCAGGCCAATCCTGGAGAGTTGGCAACAATATACTCTATTTATTAGACAGCATTTATAGGATAATAGCTTGTGAATAGGTTTTTTTTTACTGAAGTAGGGATATGCTACATTAGTCACAATGAAAATGCATTTGTAGAACAGAAAAGGATTGCAGCATCTGAAGGGGAAAGATAGAAGGTCACTCCTAAAGCTTGTACTGGGCAGCAGTGTGGAATAGCAAAACAGAATTATCTGAGAATGGGGAGTCGAGATAAGAAACCACATGAAATCAGAAATACACTTATGGAGACAGGAGATGGGCAAAGCAGTCTCTCCAACTGCTTCTGCTCTCCACAGTGTAGAGAAGGCGATGAACAATTACACATCTCAGACAGAAGCTAAGTTTGGGGCTTGAGATATTGATGTTGGAGGACCTGAATAGGCAGCTCATTGCGACTGTAGTAACTTCATCATAGAATGCCTATGATTCTATGCGTAGAATCCATTTAGCTCATCGAGACTGCAAATCCCACCCAAGCCCTATTCCCACAACCCCTAGATATTTACCTGGCTAACCTTCTGAGGCTAAGGGGCAATTCAGCTTGGTCTACCCGACACATCATTGGACTGTGGGAGGAAACTGGAGCACCTGGAGGAAACTCTCGCAGACACGGGGAGAATGTATAAACCCCACACAGACGGTGACCAAAGACCAGAGTTGAACCCGGGGTTCCTGGCGCTGTGAGTCAGCAGTGCTAACTACTGTGCCACCATGCCAGCCCAGTATGAGGCAAGTAATAAACTAAAGGATTTATTGATTGAGAAGAGCTATGTACAACAAAGGGTTTAACAGCACATCTATTCAGGTCAACTACTAAGAATGCTCTGACTCCAGCTGAAATCTTCCAGCTCCGGGAATGTGTGCCCTCGCTCCTGATAGGCTCAGGTTCGTGCTCCATTTGTTCTGGCCTGATTGCGTGGTCCGCGAAGAATTGTGCATTAAAGGCTCAATGCTACCTCAGCACTTTTGTCATGGACATTGGCATCCAAAATGGAATGACAAGAAGAATAATTTTTAAAAATCTATTAGCATGACAAGTTTATTACATTAACACTGCAATGAAGTTCGTGTGAAAATCCCCTAGTCACCGCATTCTGGCATTAGTTCGGATACTGTTACTGGGCAAAATTTTGACTTCACCAATTGCCCATGAAATTATCAGGAGACAAAGATGCCATAATGTAGAAAACCAGCATTGTGAGGCAAACATTTCAGACATCACTGACCCCCATCTTCAGAAGTTTCTTTCAGGCGTTTCAAGAGCTTACAAACACTAAAGAGTTAAACTTGTACTATGCGTTCACGGACACTCTGATTAAGTGAAGTGCAACAGAGGAAAATAGCAACAGGAATACTTTTGTCATCACCTAGACTTTGGTTAAAAGATTGTGAAGGAACAAAGCAATAAAAAGGCTGGCTCTTAATCCTGCTGAAGCATTTTACAACAGGCACTTGGACTTAACCTTAGACAAACATGACATCATTCGGATGTCCTCATTAAGGATTCAGTTAACAGATTGGTTGTTCTGAGATTCTGTATTGTTTTCACTGCTCTGTTCCCTCCTGAGACACATACAGCCCTAATAATGACAGAATCTTTCATTTTTGCTTGTCATTATGTGAACACACTTTGTTTTATGAAGATAGACCAGTATTATCGTATATAAAATTAGGCTGCGATGCCCATGGCCATTTGAATCAATGTGTCATTTGGATGGTATATCTTTGCGATGTCTATAAACAACACTGTTCTCTACTTACATCAATCTATCATTGACATTCATGACATTTCATTAACTGGGAATATCATTAGGAATTTACAAATTCCAATCAATAAAATGCATAATCATACAAATCACGGAACACAGTCATAAGCAACAGATAGTTTAGCACTCACCAGGCTAGCACTACTTGTCATGAGGACTAACGTTGAAACAATTCATGCACTAGCAGGCTGTGGGAAAGGCTCAAAACGCTTGGGATTTTGGATTCAAACCTGCAATGCCTCAAATACATCGGGCAAAAAGTTCTCCAGCCTCGCAACTGCTTGGAGGTGGCGTATTGTTTGCCAGTGGCCGGATTTCCTTTCCCACTGCGGTTAATAGGAATTCCCATTGATGTCACCACATACCGGCTGGAAAGCCGTGGGTAGGATGCATTACCAATAGGACCAGAGAATCCTGCTGGCATGAATGGCCAGAAAATTCCAGCCATTATATTTACAGCACAGAAGCAGGCTCTTCTGCTTAATAGGGTTATGCTGGATAAAAGCTTTGACAAAGATTCATTTAGACCCAAAATGTCAGCTCTTTTCTCTCCTTTTCAGATGCTGCCAGACCTGCTGAAATTTTCCAGCATTTTCTCTTTTGGTCTTCTTAGGGTTATGCAGGAGTTTATGCTCCATATTAATCTTGTCACAATTTATGTAATCTCATCTTATCAACTAAGCAATTGCTAACAACTCTCTGGGAATCATGGGTCAACCGTACACAGTATGCAAAATTGAAAAAGAAGTGCAGGGGAGCATTGACCCTAGCCTAGAAAGTTAAGACAAGTGAAGCTAGGCTAATGAACACCCACTATTACCACCTTTAACTCTGCTCTAATCAGCTACTGTTGGGATATTAAAAAGAAATGAGATTTGGTACCGATTCCTACGCTTCCTGTACAGTGCAACACAAGTTGCTGCTTGAGGCTGCCATAATCCCAGGGATGGTAAAACTTCTGCAGGAAAGAAAGTGTGATTATATCTTTATTTACCACCTTTCATGATTCTGGATGTCTCCAAAGTGCTTCACAGCGTACTTTTGAAATATTGTCCCAGTCTGTGATGCTGGAATGCCAGTGAATACGGAGTAGGGTATAAAAGATTCATAATGTGTACTTAAACCTTGTTTCCTTCATGATGAATGGTTGATAGAACACTTGTTTCACCGGATGTAAGTCGCACATAAACATGGTAGTAACAGAAGTGGGAAAAGCGCTGATTCAGCGTTAAATCTCAATTTTTATTCCATTTGTACTTATGCAATCATGTCCCTGACATGTTAACACTGAGGAGCAGGGAGAAAACACTGCACTCTCAACAGCACACACAATATTTCCATTGTTAGCTTGCAGGATTAAAAATGGCATATTCAACCTGTGGCATCCTGCAGCTGCTGTTAGTCCTTGGTCAGTGTCAACAGAAACTGTACAATCTGCTAAACGACTTTCATTACAGCGCTTTGCACTCATATTCAATGAACAAGCTGTGTTATGTGGGATTAGGTATTCCATCAATAGAGGGTCACGGCAGCAAATAAATAATCCACAGGAAGAAAAGTTTGCAATCTCTTTTTTTCTCTGGCTCGCTACTGTGAAGATGTCAGTTTTAGATGATGGAATCAAGCGTTATTGAATGTTCCAGTGTCAAGGCTGTGCTCCAAAAATACCACTTAAAACCAACAGCAAAATTGTCAGCCCCGAAGGACAGTCATATGGCCTCAAAATATTGGATGGATTTCTCTCCCCTCCCCACTCCAGCCCTCCCCTCATCCCAGACCACCGCTTGGCCTGTTATTTGACAGCAGGGGGATGGCCCACCATTAGCCGACAGCAGGATGTCCTGGTCCGCCACTCTCAATGGGATTTCCCATTGAATCAACATTGAATTCACTCCTCACCCCATGCTGCCAGGAAACCTGTCATGGGTGTGTATATTCAGTAAGAGGTCTCTCTACATCATGGGTGTGTATTGTCAGCAGGACTGGAAGATTCCAACGACACGAAGCATGGGAAAATCCCACCTATTAACTCCGTTTCTCCCTCCATAGATGCTGCCACACCTGCTGAGTTTTTCTAGCACTTTCTGTATTTCTAGCAGAATTATAGAACCATAGAATCTCTAAAGTGCTGACAGAAAGCATTTGGCCCATCAAGTCTGCACCGACAACAATCCTACCCAGATTTTATCCTCATTGCCCTGCTAGTCCCCCTGACACTAAGGGACAACTTAACATGGCCAATTTGCCTAACCCGCATATCTTTGAACTGTGGGAGGAAACCAGAGCACCCGAAAGAAAACCCACACAGACACGAGGAGAATGTGAAAACTCCACTTAGACAGTGACCTGAGGCCAGAGTTGAGCCCAGGTCCTTAGCAGTATGAAGTAGCAGTGCTAACCATTGTGCTACCCTTATTTATACCAGCCTGAATTCTGCACATTTCTTTCCTATATCCTTGCAGCCTGAGCGAGATGGTCAAACTGTGGGTGGCTTTTAACTGAGCACTAATATCCATTAGAAATCTGCTCACAGTCCTTCCAGACATTAAAGTGAGGAGACCACTATCATTAAGAGTCAAGGTAGGAATTCAACAAAAAGGAACATATCATTGTAATCAAGAAGAATTGTTAGGGATCAGATCAGAAACTCCAAGGTATATTATGAAGTTAGACTAGACCCCAACTACTTTTGACTTTTTGCATTAGCATAAAGGGTAAGGTATTTCATTCCTGGTATGATTCTATTGATCCACTTTTGTTATAACAAACTTTATTAAACAATATGGTTTAATTTTAACAAGAAGAATTAGTCTCACTTTTACCAATTGAAATATATGAACATGATAAGATACAATTTTAACTACTAGCCTATCTCTATCAGTTCCAATTTAAGCAATATTCTTCATAGCAGTAAACCCTTCTTCAAAATAAGTTAACAAACAACAGGCTTACGTACTAGCAAGTAATCTGTTAATCCTCCAGCCTCCAGAACACCTCTGGAGAGAAAGTTATATTTTTTGCCAGGTCCGAAACCACAATCCCCCGAGAGAGAGAGAAGAGAGCTCCTTCTTCTTGCAGATCCAAACTGAAACTTCCTACTTGTTTCTGTAAGCATAACTTCTTCCATTAGCACATTACACAGTTTCTGTCAATCAAACTATTCAAGCCCTATTCTGAAACCTCAGGGGACAAACCAAAAAGTAAACAAAATTGCATTAGCTCAGCTTAAAATGAACACCCCAAAAGCTAGGATCAATTCTGCTTCTGCACTCTCAGTATGTGTGCTACCTAGCAGACAGATTGGCACCATAAACTAGAGTTGAATTTTAAATATATTTTTTATAAGAAACATGATACAAACATATATCTTAAAGGCAAAGTATCGTCATAGAGTCACCATTAAATATCAACTTTTATTCCATTTATATTTATGAAGTATTGCATAATGTCAAATATTAATGGCATTAAATAAGTATTTTTAACAATAAGTTTTCATCTATAGCTGTCTTTATGATACTTTAATTATCAATCTTTGGTTCAGTACTGAGATTACAGTGGTTGACTTGTGGAGATGTCATTTATTTCTACTGTATATAAAAGGCAGGAAAGGACAAAATGTTAACTATCAAATTCTGCAGTGTAATATCATTGGATACTTTAATGGTTATTGGTTATGTTTATCAGACGAGGAGGTGATGTGGAAGTGAGAGCCTAGTGGTATTACTGCTCGACTATCAATGCAGAAACTCAGCTAATGCTCTGGAGACCTGGGTTCAAATCCCACCATGGCAGATGGTGGACTTTGAATTCAATAATAAAAATCTGAAATTGATAATATACTGATGACCATGTAAACCATTGTCAATTGTCAGGGAAAAAAGTATTTGGTTCCTTAATGTCCTTACTTGGTCTGGTCTATGTGTGACTCCAGCCACACAACAATGTTATTGATCTTCAGCTGCCCTCCAAGGGTAACTAGGGACGGGCAATAAATGCTGTCCAGCCAGCGATGCCCATGTCCCACAAATGAATAAAAACAAATCAGAGAATTGGAGAGTTTCTTATACCTGGTACCTGTATAATATGTGTGCGCCAGCCAGTTATGCACATCAGGTAAATTCATATAACTTTTCACACTCTGATATGTTTCATTCATTCTTTGTTATATTTGATTGCCTCAAATTGGTGCAGCATTTTCATAAATAACAGTGAGTGCACTTTAAAAGGATAAAAGTGGGTGTCAGGCACTTTGAAGCACATGGATGACATGATAAGGCACTACATAAATGCAATTTTTATATACAAGTACCATCATTCTATTGTCACTAAATGATGGTTATAGGATCATTACAATGCAGAAGGAGGCCATTCAGCCCATCAAATCTACATTGGCTCTTTGACGGAGCATCATATTCAGAGTACACCCTCACCCCATCGCCCCAATCCCACAAATTTATCCTACTAATACCTCTAAATGACAGATCCTGAAACTAAGAGTCAATTTGTCATGATCAATTCAGCTGTCTATGGTCATTAGTCATATATAAGTCATCTCAGTAATCATAAAAAAAGTACATCTAAGAATTAGTTGCACTAACAATGGGCCAATTGAAATAACAGAGATAAAGTTTTAGCTCATGAGTCAATTTGTAAACAATATAATTCAAAACATAATGGACAGGTTTCAACATGGTATGAACCAAAGAAATTCTGAATAGTGGAGAAGATGCTGGATCCTGGAACAATGGGAGAAAGGCAAATTGACTTTATTTTAAAGAACATTGTGTGTTTTTCAATCTAGAATGTTATGGATTGTCACAGCTGCTGTGGTGGATTTTGCCATAGCTGCCGTCAAAACGTGAGCAGAGTTTTCAGTGCAGATTGTTGGATATGGATTGTGCTGAAACCACCTCTGTGAGATGAAAGCTCTTAAAAAAATGCATCTTTTTTTTCAGTTTTGTAGTTACGGAGCATCAGCTAGGCAAGGAAAAGCCTCAAAGAAGTGCTGCATAATTGCAATAATGAAGTACAACATGGCAGAAATATAAGTTGTCCTGAGTGCCGCTTCACCTGTTCAAGATACTGTTATTATTTTATATAGTTATAAATCTTTTTGTTTGGTGAGGATATCCCAAGATATATGAAGCCAGAGCAGGTAAATAAAGTAAAAATCAGACAAAATCTAATTAAAGGCAAGAGGAGGATCAAAGTTCTGACAGAACCATTTCTGTTCTTATTCAGTGTTCTCACTAAAGAGCAAACATTTACCCAATGATGGCACCAGATATGACAGTCAAGTTACAAAGCCAGAGTTATCTCCAGCTCTTGTCAGTGTGTGTGACATGCTGACATAATTACACAATAGGAGGATGTTAAAGTAATTCCAAAGTAAAAGGTAAAGTTGCCATAGTCCCAGATGACAATAGGTTGCTCTCCTCTTTGAGGGGAACAGCTGGCTGGTGGTGATTTAACCTGAGGATCACCACACCCCTATTGAGGGGTAAGGTTGAGGAGGTGGGACCTTCATGAATTAACTCAGCTGGTACGGCAATTGAACTGTTGACATCGTTCTGCATCAGCTGTCCAGCAAACTGAGCTAAACCAACCCCCAAAATATTTCTGCTATGAATGCTTCAAGCATGATAAGAGGTTGGTTCCTAGAGTGAGATGTCAATACAACATCATGACAAAGTGGAAGAAAGTGTTGCATTTATATAGATCCTACCATTCCCATCAGATATCGGAAAGTGTTTTACAGGCAATGCAATAATTTTAAAGTGGTCTAATGGAAGAAAAGTGCAGCTGTTTGCATACAGCAAGTTTCCACAAACAGGATAATCATTTGTTGCCATGTCGATTGGCCATAAATATTGTCTGGTACTTCAAAGATAACTCCTCTCCAGTGTAGCATTATAGCCTGTTCTACATCCACCTGAGAGGGACCTCAGTTGAATGTCTCACTTGAAGGATAGTATTGCATTCTCTGCTACAGGGGTACATTCCAGGACCTGACTCCACAGACGGACTTCAGGGAGCACAGGTATTTATCAGCAGGTCTCACTTACTCCACACTCCAATTCTGACTGCCCTCCTAGGGCGGTCCCCGACAGATTTCCACACACTCTGAATTACACATCCATTTCTCTAAAGGTGCTGAACATACATAACATTTAGGACCTCATGCCCTCAGTATCAGCCGTGACTTTTGTGTTGAAGTGCGGGGTGGGATCTGAACCCCAAATCTTCTGACATTTGGGGCAAAGAATGCCACCAGCCGTTGCTGCAACAGTCAAAGAGCACCAGGAATCACGGCATTGTAAATCTGCCTAGGACAGATGAACCTGAGAATGCCCAACTCCCTTCCCCCTATGTGGTGATTTCTTAATCGTACCACTATGGGAAATAGTGAAGTTTAACCTCTCAGTGGATTCAAACACATACAGCTAAACAAATGGAGCCTTGGGACTCCCAAAAAATGACTTTCAATACAGTTGTAAATCAATACACCATTCTCACCTCTCAAAGCTTCCAGTAACTCAGAACTCCACATGCTAACAAGAGTCACAACCATGCTCTGGTTGCCATGGACAGAGGACCAAACTCTTCAATATTTCTCTTCATGTTGGATTTGCAAATATCAAGTTGAGGTAAGGAAGGTGTTTTAATAAATACACTTTAATTAGTTACAGAATACAAATGCATCAGACCCTTGAAATTATAGTTTCTATTACTTATTTATTAGTCTCAAGTAGGCTTACATTAACAGTGCAATGAAGTTATTGTGAAAATCCCCCAGTTGCCATGGTGCCCGTTTGGGTACAATGAGGGAGAATATAATGTGGCCAGTGCAACTAACCAGCACATCTTTCGGGCTGTGGGAGGGAATTAGAGCAACCAAAGAAAACCCACATCGACATGGGGAGAATGTGCAAACTCCGCATAGATCCAAGCCGGGAATCAAACCTGAATTCCTGGTGCTATGAGGCAGCAGTGCAAACTACTGTGCCACTTTGTTGCCCCTAATGTGGTTTTGAACTGACAATGTCCTGATTAAAACTGATCTGGAATTTTCCAGCTTTGTTTCCTACTGAATCCCTAAAATTATGAGAAAACTATTTTAATTTTATTGTCTTGTTTTTCATTTCTTTTTCAACATTTTCCTTCTTCCATCTTTTCTCCTAAAGACACTAACATCGAATGGGGATGGTTCCTCAAGTACTGCCCAAATGTCCTTCTTCATCCTTTCCTTTCTTCCAATTTTCCTTCAGTTCTGTTCTCCAATTATTCCTCTGATGGTGGTGACCCATTGCTGCAGAAGTTTATGACCTCCAGCAACCTTCCACTATCTAACCAAAGTACTAAGCAGCTTGGACAGAAAGTGTCATGAGGAAGTTTTATCAGAATTGGCTCTCAGCCCTGTTCCCACCCAAAGGGAATTCAGATGAATTTCCACCCCCTGCTTAAACTAAAAGCTCTCACACACTGAACAATCAGAGGAGAACTCCTCTAATAACTACTCATTAAAGATAACTAGTCCACATTCAATTAAGTTGCACTCATGTAGTATTATATTTCTGAAAGGTTAGACTGATAGCCACTTCAAACTGATCAGAAGTTATTTGCTTGTAAGGTAAAATAAACCATAATAAACAATGTCAAGCCAATACATCTCAAATGAAAATACCCAGTAAAGGATAGGTGCCGCTGGAAGGAATGAATATTTTCTTAAACATTGGCTGTCATTGTTTTGGCTTCTAGCCATCAGAATAAGATTACAAACTCTCCTTCACTCTGCCTGAGAAAACCAATACAGATATAAAATCTGCCTGTTGAATAAACTGCGTTTCATTTACTCTCCTGCTCTT
The DNA here is from genome assembly GCA_024679065.1 of Sphyrna mokarran. NCBI lineage: Eukaryota > Metazoa > Chordata > Chondrichthyes > Carcharhiniformes > Carcharhinidae > Sphyrna > Sphyrna mokarran. The sequence goes on from JAGIQG010000021.1 coordinate 21,122,664, forward strand.
TAAATATGGTTTACATTTTTGGAGGATGTGGGCATTGCTGACTAGGCATTTATTGCCCATTCCTAATTGTTCTTGAGAGTCAATCACATTTCTGTGCGTCTGGAGTCACATGCAGGCCAGGCCGGGTAAGGGCAACAGATTTCCTTTCCCAATGGACATAAGTGAACCAGAAGGGTTTTTAACAACAATTAACAGTGGTTTCATGGTTGTCATTACACCTTTAATTCCAGATTTTTATTGAATTCAAATTCCACCATCTACCATGGTGGGATTCGAATCCAGCTTCTCAGAGCATTACCCTGAGTCTCTGAATTACTAGTCTAGTGACAATAGCACTACGCCACCACCTCTCTCGAAACCAGGACAATGACGGCAGAGACTGCAGTCCCCAGTGACAGAATGAGGAAGTTCCGACTCAGGTACTGAGTCAACAGATATAGTGCAGAATTGAAACTGTCTCAGTTATGTACATGGTCCAAACTGCAGGAAGGGTGTGCATAAAAAAATGGTAGTGGGATGATGGTGGGATTTCCAAATACAACCATCATTGTGGTCATTATGATGATTATTTGGAGTTGCCAACTGTGGTTGGACTTATTCTGGAGGCATTGGCAGAAGCAATATCTCAGATATTGCTTCCGCCAACATTGCATGGTGTGAATAGGTTCTTGGACTATGATTGGCTGTATGAGCAGCGATACATAAATACAAATCCTGTCTCACCTCCTCTTACTGTTGCCAATGTGAAATAATCGGAGGAGAGAATACTGGAAACATCAGGAACAAGAAAATCCGAACGTCAAGCCGTTTGTGAAAAAGCCCTTTGCCAGGCTGCTCTGTGCACCCAGAGCACTTTGGATACAGTTATAATTGAGAACCTGCAAACAGGCGAAAACATTTCAAATTGGAATACTGATACTCCAATGGAACTAGAATCAGAATGCCGTGTAACCCTGCAATATTCCATTCCAGTCCAGGCTGCCCCTGCATGAATTTCATACCCCTTAAAGTTCATGCATTATTAAAGACAGAATAATTATGAAGCAAGCGTCCATCTCTGAAGTAACACCATAATAAATACACTGTGGGAAAAAAATGTTCAAAAGTTTAAATGTTTAAAATCTCCAACAACAATTTAGTGCACACAGGAAAGAGACTCAATGGCTTAAATTATTATTTTTCTCCAGGGGAGATTATATTAGCAATTGTAATGTTGCAAAAAGGGCATTTATGCTCTAAGTATGAGTTGTAACTTTCTGTTGTGAGTTTTGTTGAACAATTAATATGTAAATCCAGAAAGGTCTTAAAATTAACGGGGAGGTTGAGAGTGAGTTGTTGTTTGCAGAATGGAGCAAATTGCTCAACGAATCTTGATGAATTGCAACTCGTGGTGGTGATCTTATTTGGTTTAACTTGGCTTGCCAATTTATCCATCAGAATCATAGAATCATAGAATGCAGAAGAGGCCCATTGAGTCTGCACCAACACATGAGAAATACCCAACTCCCACCTCGTCCTATCTGCCAGCACTTGGCCCATAACCCTGAATGTTATGATCTGCCAAGTGTTCATCCAGGTACTTTTCAAAGAATGTGAGGCAACCCGCCTCTACCACCCTCCCAGGCAGCACATTCTAAAGTGTCACGACACTTTGGGTAAAAAAGATTTTCCTCTCATCCCTCCTAAACCTCCTGCCCCTCACCTTGAATCTACGTCTTTAAAGGGTACCTCATTCATAGCAAGAATAAATCTTCCACCTGCCCACATGGAGCTCTCAAGGACCCCCTTTCCATCCCCGATCAGAATTCATACTTCTCTGCACCACACCTTAATCATCAGCTCATTCCCTTGATCAGTGACCCCTGCTGCCCACAGTCGGAGTCGACACTACCTCTCTCAATGGCCATCATCTGCATCCCCAACTCTTCTGTCCGCTTCCAGCCACTACATACAAATGAATCTCCTTCTCCCCACCATGAGGATCCCACTGAGGCACCTTGGCACAGGTTGACATTGCCAGGTTGGCAATGCCAGATTGGCACAGGCATAGTACTAACCTGGCAGTGCCAACCAGTGCTAAGGAGCATTGCCAGTCCTCTTTCCTGGGGCTATAATCACCTTTATGCCCCCAGGGAGACCTCAATGCCAGGTTCATATCTAGGTGAACCTGTTGTAACCTGTACCAATGTGACATCACATTGGCACAGTGTCTAACATAGCGGGGGAAGGATGTCAGTACCTGGCATGGTGCCAAGTTAATTATATTAACATCTATTCAAATGCATGTAAAACATGCATAATGAGCATAAATCTAATGATATCACCAGTAAGAGGTGGGGAAGATCCAAAATCGTAGTCTCACAAATGGAACCGTGACTTCCAGATCTTGAGCTCCCGCTGGCATTGGAGGATAAGCATGGGCTCAAGATCACCCCCTATGCTATGGAATTTTCTTCCTAAGTTTGGGGCTGATGATGCTTGTGGACAAAGTTGCCCCAACTCATTCAATGGCATCAATATAAAACATTGTTTTAAATGTTCTCAGAAGACTTTCTTTGGCCACTAGGAGATTTATACCGATTCCAATATGCTCCCAGTCATTGCTACATGCAGTAAGTTGTTGCTAGAGATTTCAAATTGGGTTGGCAATCTTATTTAGTAGGATAGACAACTGTTGATTGTTAGCCTGAAGATGGATGGGAAGTGAAACAGTCGAGAGAAATGTGTTGAATTCAATATATAATTAGCATTTATCCCTCAATATTTGATGTCTATAAATAAAGAGCAAGCAGCGCAGCAACTTTATTGTGAAGGCATTTATTAATGTCGCAATGTTTTATCACTTTCTATTGTTTCATGTCAAATCTGAACACAAGTCCCTGAGGTTTTCTTGGTGTACTGGTATTGATGTAGATGTCTGTCTGTGTGTGTCTGTGAAGGTAGTGTGTGGTCAATATGACATAATATATTGACAATTCACATCAGAAGAAGCCAGTATTATGCATGGTGTTGTACACTGTGTTTTTCATTTAATTTGGATATAAATTACGTTTGCACATTAGTGTTTAATCTCACCTCCACTGGCCCATCAGAATGACCCTGTCTCTTAACTAACACGGACATGAAACACGGAGTGAGTTTAACATTAATGAAAACCTCCCTCACATCTCATTAGGAGAAGACGCAAGGCCTTGTTTAATGAATTATTAAAGTTCCCCATTGGTTAGCGGTAGTTAAAAATTAATTGCATTCATCCCTTCTTGTCATTTGTACCTGATAGAACATCACTTTTATTGATCAAAGATGTGCCCTGTCATAATTTATCTTTGTTCAGCATTTGGGATAAGGAGCATTTTGTCCTCATCACACAACTCAATGTTTCTTTTAATGTTTTGAGGAACATCTATCACTAAAGAAATTGACTGTTTCAAGGTCTAGTTATGTTATATTTTTAAACTTCTTGAAAATACTCTTCTGAAATCCAGTGGAAACAAAAACAAGTTAGCCTTGTCAGTAGAAATATTTCTCATTGATCACTACAGTAGCCCATTTCTACCAAATACTTATTGAGTGGTTGAATATCTCACAAGCATTGCATCCATAGAACTCCTCCATATGTGATAGAAATGCTTTTGCGAATTGAAACAATGTACCATAAAGGTTTAACACTTTATTTTAACTAACTTAAAACAGTGTACAACACCGTTGAACATTTCTCCTAATTTTTGGGTCATTCAAACCCAGGAAAGTTTAGATGGTAACTATAAAACTATACTATGGACACATTGAAACTCTATTGGATCCTGTAACAACTCCCTACTCCACTGACTGCCACGTGTCCCTCTCATTTATTTCCTATCCTCCTGACTACCCCACTAAAAACTCACTTACTCCCATTTCCTGACAATCTGCCTGGCCTACACTCTGATCTACCACACTGTCCCCACTCCTTGACTCCTCTCAGCAACACCTCGACCATCCCAATCCTCTGATAACACTCCTGATTCTGCTAAACCCCCACCCCCGATTACCCCTCAACCAGCTGATAATACCTGCCAATTCACCACCTGACTATCCCAACCCCCAACCGTTCCCGACCACTTCCCCAATTCCATCTAGTCTCCTACCCTGACCATCCCCTGACTACATCGTTCACCCTGACTACCATTCTGACCACCTAACTATATTCCTGATCCCTTTGATCCATCATATCCCCTCATCCACTCACCTGACACCCTATATCCTCATTCATCCACCTCCCATCTATCCTGTCACCCTCTTAGCTGTCACTACCCCGTCCCCCAACACCTTAGCCCCCACCCACATGCCATTCTACCGCCTCATCCACTTGCTATTCTGTCCCCTCAGCCAACCACCTGCCACCTTAAGCATTCATCTCTGTCATGTTATCCCGTCTATGGCTGGCTATCCTGTCCCCTCATTATCATTTGCTAGCCTACTTCCTCACCCACTTACTTTACACACTTAGCTTTCTCTCTGCAGCTCCTCAAAGTGACCTTGGAACATTTAAACTTACTAGAATATGGCAGGTGATGCTGTGAAAAGGGCATGGTTTGCCTTCCTATAACCCATCAAGTCTGCACTGATCACAATCCCACCCAGGCCCTATCCCCATAATCCTATGCATTTACTCTAGCTAGTCCCCCTGACAGTGGCAACTTAGCATGGCCAATCCATCTAACCTGCACATCTTTGGACTGTGGGACGAAACCAGAGAACACCCACACAGACACAGGGAGAACATGCAAACTCTACACAGACAGTGATCCAAGCCAAGAATCGAACCTAGGCCCCTGGCACTGTGAGGCAGCAATGCTAACCAGTGTGCCACCATGCACATACTCATAGTATGCACATTTTATAAATGGGACATGCAGCTTGTGTACTGACTTTATACATATCTAAAGTACACATTGGTTTATATTGTCCCTTTAAGATATTTAAGTTCTGCTTTAGTAATCCACTTCCATATTTATCTTACAATCAACTCCATTTAATGACGACTACAATGAAGTGTTTGTTTTGACCAGGTGGGTGTGTTATCATGGGTGTGTTGGATAGATAGCATTGTTTAACAAATGGATATTATCACACATAGATATCAGTGCACCACACAATGCAAGATAGTGAGGACAAGTCTAGTATCTTGGAGACCAAATAACAAATTTTAAGTACTTAGATCGCAATTGCTAAAATCCCAAAGTTTACACTTTAGGCAGTACAGGGTACAGGTCCCTTGTCATTAACGTGCAGGAATGAGCAACACGGTAGCACATTGGTTAGCAATGCCACCTCACAGTGCCAGGGACCTGGGTTTAATTCTAGCCTCAAGTGACTGCATGAGTTTGCATGTTCTTCCCATGTCTGCGCGGGCTTCCTCCCACAATCCAAAGACCTGTAGGTTATCATAGAGCAATACAACATGGAATCAGGTCCTTTGGCCCAACTGAACCATGGTGCCCTCCCAGCTAATCCCAGTGGCTTACGTTTGGCCCATATCCCTCTAATCCTTTCCCATCCATGTACTTATCCAAATGCTTTTTAAATGTTGCTATTGTACCTGCATCAATCACATCCTTTGGCAGTCCATTCCGTATACACACCACCCTCCGTGTGAAGTTGCCCTTCAGGTCTCTTTTAAATCTTTCCCTTCTCAACTTAAGCCTATGTCCGCTAGTTAAGTTCTCTTTCCCTGGGAAAAGTACCATGTGCATTCATCCTATCTATGCCTCTGATGATTTTATACACCACAATAAGGTCAACCCTTATCCTTGTGTGCTCCAAAGAATAAAGCCCTAGCCTGGCCAAACACCCCCTATAGCTCGGGTCCACGAGTCCTGGCAGCATCCCTGTAAATCTTCTTTGCACTCTTTCCAGTTTATTAATGTCTTTCCTATAACAGGGTGACCAAAACCATACACAATACTCCAAGAGTGGCCTCATCAATGACTTATACAACTTGATTGGCCATGATGAATTGCTCCTTAATATCAGGGGGATTAGCAAAGTAAATACGTGGAATTACAGAGAGAGATCCTGGGTGGGATTGTTGTCAGTGCTGGGTCGAATGGCTCCTTTTGCACTCTGGGGATTCTATGACTCTAATGTAGGAAATGCCAATGTAACTCTCATATCAGGTCAGCGTCTAGCTTCATGAGGTATCGCTGTAATATCCCATCAGAGTGGCTGTTGTAGACAGTTTGGGCTTGACATTACATGGGATATGACACAAGCTGTTGAGAGATTTGTTGTGTCTCATGTTGTAAACTGAGTCATTAGAAATGTTTTGAGAATGTGGCTGTTCTTCCCTGCTCTCAGAACATTTCAGACTCCCCATGCTGCTAATGTGGCAACACATGTGTTTGGAGATTTACACGATGGCAGGAGGTGCCAACATGAGATGTAACGGGCTGTAAACTGCTTCCAGTAGCTGCTGGTCACGTCCAAGCACAGCTTAAAAGACCTGGAGTACAACTCAATGTAATCAACCTTGTACAGCCCTAAATCAGCCATGCATTAGGAAGAATAAACCTCATTACAGGTTCTGCCTTTGAATTTCAAGCCCTTGTCTTTATTTGAGATGTTAAACTGAGGGCTGATCTGCTTCCTAAGATCTACATAAAAGACCCCATGGCATTTTTCAAAAGAGAGAAGTGGAGGGTCTCTGTGATGTCCTGGTCAATATTTATCCATTGCTATGTGAAATTTAACTGCCACATTTCCTATATTACAGCAGTGACTACACTTCAAAAACACTTCATTAACTTGATGAAGTCGTGAATGATGTTATATAAATACAAATCTTTCTTTCCTTTTAAAACTGCAAGAGGGTCATTTCATCAACTGATACCAGATGGAGGCAAATATTACTCTGGAACAACCTTCCAGGAACTGCGCTGGGGAACTTTTGCCAGACAGCTTTGATGATTGAAAAAGTCCTAATTTCTGGTTGTACTGATTGGACTCTGAACTTCAGAGGCACGCCTTTCGTGCAAAGGAATCAATGCACACCATGACCATGTGTGCACATATACAAAGTCAACTCCCTATTGAAGAATGGAGGAAGTATAAACAGCAAAGGAGTAAAGCTGTCAGGAAGGAGAATGCATCAGAATTCAGGTCACAAGACCTGTTTGTCAGTTTGTAGTGTCACTGAAAATTCATCAAAGTTTTTTCCTATATAACTATTTGTTAATTTATAATATATAAAATCAAAGAACAAAGAACAAAACAGCACAGGAAACAGGCCCTTCGGCCCAACGAGCCCGTGCCGCCACCTCTGTGTTCCCACTTTTACCCGTGATCCCTGTCTATGTTCATAGACCTATGCATTGAAACCAAATTTGAGACAATTTAGGGAGAACTTGTTTTGCCAGTTAGCCTAAGAGCACATCTTTGGGATGTGGGAGGAAACCAGAGCACCTGGAGAAAACCCATGCAAGCACGGAGAGAATGCGCAAACTCCCACAGACACAGGCTCAAATCCATGTATCTGCACAGCACAGCGATAGTCACTGAGCTGTCGTGTTGCCCATCGACTGGTCCAGGTCAAGCGTACACTAACGACACAAAGCACTAGGATACTCTCGGAAAAAATCCAAGAGCAGCCCTCTCACGATCCATCGCGTGTATGCCCCTTGTTAGACAACAAGGTGGACCAAAGTACCTGTAGGATAAAACAAATACATCAATATCATCAACTATTTACACACTTCCCAGGGAACTCCCAAGGCTCATGATCCCTATTTTAAATCAGTTTTCTATATCCCTCCATTCCCATTCTGTTCATATGCTCATCTAAGTATCTCTTAAATAACTCCATAGTACCTTTATATTGTCCAGATCTTGCTGCATTTGAACATGAACTGATTTTGTATTTGAGAAGTCACAAATAATTTGATTTGATTTAACTTATTATTGTCACATGTATTGTTATACAGTGGAATGTATTATTTATTGCCCTCTGCAGACATAGCATACTGTTCATACAGAAAGAAAGGAGATTGAAGTGTTACAGTCAAAGCTAGGATGTAGAGAAAGATAACTTAATCTAAGATAGGTCCATTTAACATTGTACAGTCATCAGCAAATATTCCCACTTCTGACCTTATGATGGAAAGAAAATCATTGATAAAGTAGATGAAGAAGGTTGGACTAGGACAGTTCCTTGGGGAACTTCAGCAATGTTGTCCTGGAGATGAGATGATTTATCTCAAACCACCACAGCCAAATCGTACAACTACGTTTATTATCTTTTCAATTGCAAGTTCCTATGTCTCCATTTTATCATGAAATGGTGGCACAGTGTTAGCATTGCTGCTTCACAGTGCCAGGGACCTGGATTCGATTCTCGGCTTAGCTCACTGTCTGTGTGGAATCTTCATCTTCTCCCTGTGTCTGTGCGGGTTTCCTCCCACAATCCGAAAGATGTGCTGGTTAAGTGCTAAATTCTCCCTCAGTGTACCTGAACAGGAGCTGGAGTGTGGTGACAAGGGGACTTTCACAGTAACTTCATTGCAGTGTTGATGTAAGCCTACTTGTGACAATAATAAATAAACTTTAAACTTGAAATGGAAACTGCCCATGCAACACTTGTTGCACTGCAGTTACATGCTCCCACCACTGCGGCACTGAAATCCCTCAGAGTTTGCTTCCCAGGTTGGGATTTTCCAGCTGCACTCGCCTCAAAGCTGGAAAATCCTGCCTGAGGTCAATGAACTTTTGCATGGTCCCCCCATGATCCATCATGACGATTCCCTTGCTGGGTGGCATGAGTAAATTCCACCCCTATTAAGCAACTAGTGAACAACTAAGTCTGAAGTTTCTCTTTTACCTTCAGCAAGTTTATTCTCAGAACACTTAGCAGAATAACAGTTGCCTTCTGCTTCCTCTGTCCAAGTTGTATCCATTTAAAGTCCTTTGGAGATTGAACCAATAACCATTGCCTACCTTTAAGGATATAATTGCCTTAACATTGGAATTGCCAAGATATGTAATTGCTAATGCATCGACATTCTCTCCAGTCCTAAGCTTGTATTTCAGAGAAGGTTCAAAATCTGTGGCTGGGATTTTCCAGCATTGCCGTGGCATAATGCCATGGGCCAGCTAAACTTCCATTGATTTTTGATGGGAAAGGATGATCCTGGTGATGGGGGGGGGAGCTGGATGATCCCACTCGATGTTACTTGTGAACTATATATTCTGGTATTCAAGCAAAAGTTACAAAATCTAATCAGAATCTCATATTTGTGTTAAGAATGAACCTACCTCGCACTAAGTTATTCTTTCTCAACACACTAGCTATAACTGTAACACTACATTCTGCACTCTTTCCTTCCCTTCTTTATGAAATGATATGCTTTATCTGTATAGCGTGCAAAAAATAATAATTTTTACTACATGCTAATACATGTCTACACTCTGTCTATACTTACCTCCGCCTTCCCAAAGCAGCCAGCATAATTAAGGATCCCAGGCCCTCTGGACATTCTTTCTTCCACCTTCTTCCTTTGGGAAAAGCATACAAAAGTCTGAGGTCATGTACCAACTGATTCAAGAACAGCTTCTTCCCTGTTGCTGGCAGACTTTAGAATGGACTTACCTTGGACTTTCTCTATGCCCTAGCTATGACTGTAACACTACATTCTGCAGTCTCTCATTTCCTTCTCTATAAACAGTATGCTTTGCCTATATAGCGCTTTCACTGTATGTTAATACGTGACAATAATAAATCAAATCAAAATTAAATCAAATATGACAATAATAAATCAAATCAAATCAAATATAGTGCATAACTTTGAAATGGGAACTGATTTATGTCTATACAAAGTGATCCAATTGCCCCTGCCCTCTAATTCTACTTTAGCTGAAGAATTCTCTTTGGTATGGCTCACCTGTAAAGCAAAAAGGCGATTCATGTCTCTGCTGTGGGCACCTGCATTAGGATCTGGTGTTTCTGAGTACAGTGGACGCATGGTGTATTTCCAGCAATTGCAGTTTTGTTCTTTTCATTTCTTGTCACTTTATTTCTTAGTTCACCATAACGTTCTACCTATAAGCAGTGCCTCAGTAAATCAACAGTAAAAGTAAATCGGGAGAGAGGGTGGGATGCGAGTGAGGCTGGTGGGGAGTGGGGTGGGGGGGGGAACAAGATGTGGTAGGGAGGGTCTTTATTTTCTTAAAAGTTCAAAGTTCAAAGTTACTTACTGAGAGGAATGGTCCCTCTCCATTATGCTTTCTAAATGAGAATGTGTACTTGTAACGTGCTGTAACCATAATGAACACGCCTAAAAGATGGGGAATTGGTGAATGGATATTTGTTATTAATCAGTTTAATTGTTTTCTTTAAACTGAGTAAAGAGTCACTTTATATCATCTGAAGTAACCTTTGTGCTACATAAGTACCTTATGTAGTACATAAGTACCAAACATCAATTAACACATTGTATCCTTTATCATTGAACCAAAATCACTCCATCCCAGTATACTTTGCCTGGATACCTGTTCTTTAGTAAGAGGGATAATTTGCCATGTGTATCTCAGAATAATGCATTTGAGGCATTCAACTTATCTTCTTTTAAGTTTATTTATTAATCACAAGTATTGACTGGTTGTTGCATTCATTTAGTATTTTCCTGTCTGCTATCTTAATGGGGATATTAACCTTTGTTCTTCTTTGTTTGCTGTTAGTCTAAAACAGCACCATTGGCCAAAAGTGTAAATGGGAAAGAGAAAACTGAATTTACTGCTTTCAAAGTACGCGTAGAATATTCTTGAGAGCAACGCGTAATGAGTCAGCCGCAATGCTTGTTGCCATTAAAAACTAACTTGGGTCATTGAGGAGGTGTATGTTGGTTTAAATAATCATTATGTGACATCCCCACTGTTAGATTGGCAAGCATCTCAGCATCAAAGCCACATGAGGCCTACTTCAAGTGGGTCTCATTTATGCCAGTGCGATTTTTGTAACTGAAAAATGTAGTGCCTTGCAGTGGAAAATAGAGGTGTAAATGAGTCAGATCTTGCCCACCAATCGCATGGAGCACCGGAACAATGAAGTGAGCAGTTGGGGATCGCTAGCAGGAAACCAACTGACTAGCGAAAGAGAATTTCAATTCACTTCCAGGCAAAGTTGACTCACTTCCAACTTTAGATCATAAAGATGAGCTTCTGGAAGCTCAGCGAGGTTTCTCAATGAGCCTTGCTGTACTACAACAAGTTTGGGCAGATTACTTGCATGAAACGGACAGGCTCTATTTAGGCTGGCGATGCAATTAAAATGTACATTTCTTGAGCTTTTTCTCCATTCGGTTGTGTCGTTACACATCAGCTTTAGCCAAATTAATCCCGTTATTTGCCTAACCCCGCATTTGACCACATCAGGGATATACTTAACATTAGCCACATTTCTGGAGACTGCTTTCGTTTAGTTGCTTTAACCCTTAGGGCTTGCATTATATTAGAAAAATTCCGACATGTCAAGCTAAATTTAAACAACGATGGGCTGGCTCCTAGTGAGTGGGGAAGGGGGATTTAAGGGGCAGGCAGGAAAACTGACGGTGGTAATCATAGTCGAAGTAAATACACAATCTTTGACTCTCCTTTTGAAGCACTGTGCAGATAATGAAGCTTATGTCGAACACTCGGGACCTATGGTGCTTCCTCATTCCAAGGTTACACCAGTGTGACTGTGGGGCTCCAGGAAGCCTCAGTATTCCAGAGAATTGCCTGCAGCTTTGTCATGGATAGGGCAAGCTGGGGCAACGCATGCACTATTAGGAATTCTGAAACAATAAACCAGCTCGGGGGTCTAATATTTTGTTTATGCTGAGCTCCAAGCAGTAATCAGTGCTCGACATTTAAAATTACTGAGGCCAATTTGAGTTCGACTATTGAGCTCTTGCTTGCACTCGCAGGCGGCCCTACCCAAAGAAGAAACAGCAGTGCTGCAGATTGTGTAGAAGGACTGCAAGCAAGGCTTTTCTTTTGAATGATAAAATGTTTCAGTTTAACGTAAAGGAGGGCTGCCGCGCTGAACTGGCTACTGATTGTCTCCACCAGCGTCACAACTTGTCTTTGCTGGAGGATGGAGAATAATCAAGACTGAGTTGTCCCATCAGCCTAGCAGGATAGAGATCAACAACAACATTCCAACTCCCATCACCTCATCCCTAGTGTTGCCAACTGTGACTAAACGTACATTGATTTTATTTATTATTATCACATGGATTGGGATACAGTGAAATGTATTATTTATTGCGTGCTATAGAGACAAAACATATCATACACAGGAGAGAAGGAAAGGAGAGGGTGCAGAATATAGTGTTTGCTGCAGAGAGGGTGTAGAGCAAGATAAGCTTAATATAAGGTAGATCCATTCAAAAGTCTGATGGCAGCAGGGAACAAGCTGCTCTTGAGTCAGCTGGCATGTGTTCTCAGACTTTTGTATGTTCTTCCCGATGGAAGCGTGGAGTCCTTGATTGTGTTGACTGCTTTTCCAAGGTAGCGGGAAGTGTCAATGGACGGGAGGTGAGTTTGTGTGATGGATTGGGCTACGTTCACAATTCATTGTAATTTTTTTGTGGTCTTGGTCAGAGCAGGAACCATACCATACTGTGATTCAACCAGAAAGAATGCTTTCTATGGTGCATCTGTAAAAATTGGTGAAAGTTACAGTGGTCCTGCCAAATTTCCTTTGCCTACTGAGAAAGTAGAGCATTGATGGGATTTCTTAACTATATTGTCAGTGTGGAGGAACAAGGGCAGGTTGTTGATGATCTGAAACCTACAAATTTGAAGCTCTGCGCTGTTTTCACTTCATGGAGACAGAGGCATGTTATCCACTATCCTTTCCAAAGTCGATGACTATCTCCTTTGTCTTGAGAACAAAGAACATACAGCACAGGAATAGGCTCTTTGGCTCACCAAGTCTGCACTGATCATGTTTACCTATCTCGACCAACCATCTGTATTCCCGTCTGTTCATGTGTCTATCCAGATAAGTCTTAAATATTTAACATGTTTGCCCCAATCACCTCACTGGGCAGTGATTCCAGGCCTCCACCACCCTCTGTGTAGAAAACATTCCCTGCACATCTCTACTGAACCTTTCCAACCGTATTTTGAATTTGTGCCTCCTTGTAATTGTCATTTCTGCCCTGGGAAAAGAGCTTCCAACTATTCACCTTACTTATGCCCTCATAGTTCGATAAACTTCTGTCAGGTCGCCCCTCAGCCTCTGTCTTTACAGGGATAATAATCCCAGTTTATTCAATCTCTCCTCATAGCTAATACCCTCCATAAATGGCAACATCCTGGTAAACGTTTTCTGCACTCTTTCCAAAACCATCACATCCTTCTGGTAGTGCAGCAACCAGAATCGGACACAGTATTCCAAATGTGGCCGAACCAACATTTTAATTTGACATAATTTGTCAACTTTTGTACTTGATGTGCTGACCAATAGGGGCAAGCTTTCTTCACCACCTTTTCCACCAATGCTGCAACTTTTAAAGATCTGTGGACTTGTACACTGACATTGAGGGAGAGATTATTGTTTTCATGACTGCTTCACCAGATTTTCTATCTCCTGCCTGTACTCCAATATTGTTTGAGATCCGACCAATTATGGTGGTTTCATCAGCAGATTTGAAAATTGAGCTGAAGCAGAACTTGGCCACGTGGTCATAAGTGTGTAAGGAATATAGTAAGGGGCTGAGGACACAGCCTTGAGAATAATCATGGAGGAGATAAGTCACTGACATGCAATGCCAGGGGTGAGGCCACGCAAGAGAACAGAACTCATCTCCGCCACTCGCATAACATAGAAGCAGATGTATTCACATGTGTGATATGAGTCACCATAAGTACGTTTGACAGCAACATAGTTTTATTAGTACATGTTCCTGTTGGTTTTGTTTGATTAATATAAATGTAAGGTAAGTATTCATCTTTCAAATAAGATTGTTGTGATGTTTTTATCACATTTATTAGAATGTTTCAAATAAATGTGTTGTCTTGTCATGCTTTTAGCATATATGTCTTTTTTTGGACATTAATTAATTCACATATTTAATAAAAGAAAACACATGAATTTATTATCTTTAGTTGTGAAAAAGCAGGAAATGTTTATGGTTTCCATTACTTGTCGTTAATTATTTTGCAATGGTAAGTGAAAGTAGTAGGCTAGTTTTGGTAGCAAGTCCATAGGGTCTTTTGCCCTACATAATGAATGAAAAACTTTGAAAACCATGAAGTTAAATGGAGACTTGATTTTTTAAAAATATTCATTCATGGGACATGGGCATCGCTGACTGGCCAGCGTTTATTGCCCATCCCTTGTTACATTTAAACTGAGTGGTTTGCTTGGCCATTTCAGAGAGCAGTTGAGAGTCAACCACATTGCTGTGGCTCTAGAGTCACATATAAGCCAGACCAGGTAAGGACGGCAGATTTCCTCCTCTAAAGGGCATGAGTGAACCAGCTGAGTTTTTCCAACAATCGGCAATGGTTTCATGGTCATCAGTAGATTCTTAATTCCAGATGTTCTTATTCAATTCAAATTCTATCATCTGCTGTGGTGGGATTTGAACCCAGGTGTCCAAAGCATTAGCTGAGTTTCTGGATGAATAGTCTAGCGATACTAGATATTAGAGGCTTAGATAGGATGGACAGTGATAGCCTTTTTCCTAGGATGGAGAAAGCTAGCACGAGGGGACATAGCTTTAAATTAAGGGGTGGTGGTTTTAGGACAGATGTCAGAGGTAGGTTCTTTACCCAGAGGGTGATAAGGGTATGGAATGCCTTGCCTGCTTCAGTTGTAGATGTGCCAAGTTTGGTGGCGTTTAAGAGGTTAGTAGATAAGTTTATGGATGAAAAGGGAGTGGTTTAGGTTAGAGGGTCACTGCTTGTTCCTAATTGATCGGCGCAACATCGAAGGCCGAAGGGCCTGTTCTGTGCTGTGATGTTCTATGTTCTATGTTCTATATACTAGGGTATCACCTCCCCAGTCAGGCCATTCTTATATGTTTAAAGGTAAATGGATCTCCCAGTGATGTATTCATCGTCTCTGGACTGCCTTCAGTTTCTTGTTCCTCAATTCTCATAATGAATCACATAGTGTGATAATAACTTAATGTCAAAATGATGGCTATTGTATTTCCCGTTGAGTTTTTCTGAACCAAGTTACTATAATTATACACTGTGTTGTATATCAGCTTCCAAAATTGTTGCTGGTTTTTTGAAATTGCAGGATTAATATATAGTATTACTTTGTAATCTAATAAATCCAAGTTTCATACTGTTTCTGAGTACACAAGTCTAAACAGCTATCTGTTTCTACTGGGGTCTTTAGCATCAATTCAAAATGATCTATTTAAAGTTGATTCACTTGAATAGTAATCATTTCATGTGTTCATATACCCAGTTTCATCAATACACAATATTGCATCATCCGAATCCCAACAAGGTGTAATATTGAACTTTTAACTCTCTTTCCACTGATGTTGCCAGACCCATAGAGTGGAATTTAACCAACACTTCTGCCCAAGGTTCATACGATCCACCCAAGGTCAATGGAGGACGCCGTTCTCCGAGTCTTGCCCACCCCTGGATTCAGGGCAGACATGTCAGTAAAATTTTGGCCATTGAGTTTGTCTTATTTTATTTCAGATTTCCCAAATCTGCAGTATTTTGCTTTTATGTTATTGATGCAGGACTGGGCAGTTTGCATCTTAATGAAGAATTTGGCGGTGGAAGAACTAATAAGGTTGACACCAGAAAGGGAAAAATAAAAAAAAGATGGATACTGTGGATGGTACATTTCCCACATGTTTTTAATCATTGTAAACTCTGAGTTTACAATTGTTGAAAAATAGATTATTCAATTTATGCTGAATTGTACCAGCTCAGAGGGTTCTGTCTCACTCTTTCTCGGATAGTCCCTAGAAGCAAGAAGGCATTTACCATGGAGTCTATTCCATGGCATGAACCTATGTGTGGAGTGTTCTAATGTGGGAAGGCTGTTGTGCTGCAGTTCTGATATGATTCTGGCTGAGCAGGAGATTCTCCCACTCCTGCATCAGACATATTGTCATATCGGAAGAGCCTGCTGCTTGATAATCAACCGTTTGGCCACATTACAAATGCATCTTCCAAATTTCCAGAGTGAGATTTGAACTCATAAGGTTCTAACACAACTTAAATTGAAAGAGTTCATGTGCATTAGTGAGGGAAGCCTTCCAGCCTGGGCTAGATTTGAATCCAAGGTCAATGGGTGGAAGGTTAACATTCTGCCACAAATTACAAACTCTCAGATAGAGGTGGATCATTTGTTCTTGAAGAATTAAGATCCTAATCCAGCAATGTCATCCATTCAATTCTCACAAGAGATTTTTGAATTAACATTGTGCCATGCTGGTATTGGGCAGGGAGAGATATTAAGCCTAACTAGCCAAGGGAAAATGGGTGAGTGGCCAGTTGAACATCTCAAGTCAGTTAGCTGGTCTGTAGAGACTTGACCTGCTGGGATATTTAATGAAGGCAACACAAGGACATCCACATAAAGAGCACATTACTGCTTAGTATGGAGGGTCATGAACACACCTTCAGAACCTGACTCCAATTTGCAATAGTGGGCCTGAGTGGCAAATGTATTTGGGTTTCCTGCTGGGCTGGCTTAGAGAAATAGGTGACCAGAGCTCTAGGAAACCCTGAAAGGTAAGCTCCCATTTCAAAACTTCCTCCTGCTGGGGCCAGAAGACAGAGCACTCTGCTGAGTCCTGAAGAATCCTAGGTGCTACAATTGTGCCTACCTATAATGACTTTAATCAAACAACTGAGGTGGGCCTATTAGAATATGAAGTCCCTAATTAAGTGAACCTTAAGTTAATTTGATTTTGTTTATTTGGTTGAACAAGAAAAGATATCCCTGATTAAGGACCAAATTGATGAGCCACTCAGGAAGCCCCTTGCTTTGTATTTAACCAGTAGTGCCAGTTCCTCTGAGGCTCTGAATGGAGTCTGCTAACTGAAAGCACTCTGTGTGCTGCTATCAGACTTGTAAATTTTGGTGAAGGGACTTCTACCTCCAAACACTAACCCACCCACCCACCAACAATCATGAGAGCTCTCATTGGAGCAGTTGACCAGTCAATCCTATAAAGCTACTCTTCACACACCATTAGCAGGAACCTGTATTTCTCTCTGTTGACTTGCTGTTTCAAATGGGTCAGAAGTCAGCCACCAGCATTAAATAGGAGTTAAAGTACGCTGGCCTTCATTTTTGTAGCAGGGGTTGAGTTTTGAACAAATATCAAATATCAAAACTCATCTATCATAAAGTAGGACCATAATCAGGGCCAAACATGTCTTTTCCCAGCGATTATTACACAACACACTTTCCCAGCTTGGTTGAGTACACATAAAGCTGTCTAACAGAACCTGCAATGATAAAATCCATCCAATATTCAGCTAAGCATGCCTAAGGCTTAACTGCATTTAAGAGTAATTAATCCGGACATTTTTATGAGGATCAGTCAATCCAGTACAGGTGCAGTTGTGGTTGAATCAGCACTAATACTGAACCAGTTCTCTTTAACTCTCTCTGCTCGTGTAGCCTTACTGCTCCGGGTTAAAGGAAAACAGTGAGAAAAGTGATCTTTCAACCATTTTCTAGTTTAAGTAACCCTAATGCTGATCAGTTTACACCAGCGGAAAATGACTTCTGTCAGCAAGAGTATGTTATTAGAGTGGCAGTAAAAGCTGTTGAATGGCTGTTTATCAGTTCAAAAGGCACATGGTAGGACATGTGGCAGACTCTTTGGAGCCTAGACCATTGACCTTCAATTGATTAGAGGAGAGGGAGACCCATCTGACACCTTGTTAGAGAGTTCATAGGTCATGTGACTCTCCCTTCACCTTTCTGAACTCCAGCCTTTAACCCTTTGGGAACAACTGCACGGTTTGTTTGAGGGGATTTGTGTGAAGGGATGAAGGGATTTTCCTGTAACTCATTGCATTTTAATTTCAGCTTTCATAATCAGCACTAGAAATGCATGCCAAATTGTGATGGAGAATGAATGAAATAAAAGCATCGACAATCAGCATTTCAAAGGATCAAATTCTATCAGAGAAATTGCAAATGTTGTTCAACACAAGGACCTATATTTATATAATGCCTTTAACATGAATGCAGTAGGTGAGATTTTTTGGACATTAATGCCAGCAGCATTTTTTTGATCCTGCTGCAGTGAATGGACATTTGAATGAGTGCCAAATTCTCCATCCTCGCTGGCAGCAGCAGTGCAGCGTGAACAGTCGGAGAATTTTCCAGCCAATGTCTCAGGTTGCTACACAGGAATGTTGTGAAGCAACATTAGACATCAAACCACACAAGGTGCTATTAGGGCAGATGGTCAAAACTTGGTCAAAGAGGTAGGATTTAAAGAGAAGGCCAAAAGGAAGACTGGTAGACAGAAGGTTAAGGAGGGAATTCCAGGGCTTAGGAATTGTATCTGAATGCTTGGAGAATTTACTGTATGTTGGATGAATTAACAGTGCGAATTGAAATAAATGAGTACAATATGATTATGATTACAGAGACATGGTTACAAGGTAATCAAGACTGGGAACTGTATATCCGAGGATGTTCCATACCTAGGAAAGACAGGCTGATAGGGAAAAGAGATGGAATGGCCTTGTTGTTCGGGATGAAATCAATACCACAGTGAGAGAGGATATTGGCTTAGAAAATCTAGGTATAGAATCAGTCTGGGTGGAACTAAAAGGCAACAGCATGTGGAAAACATTAGTGGGAGATGTCTATAACACTCCAAACAATACTGGTAAGGAGATGGCATTAAACAGGAAATTAGAGTAAAAAGTATCACAATACCATTTTAAAGTCCAACAGGTTTATTTGGATGCACGAACTTTTGGAACACTGCTTGTGTGTCCAAAGTCACCAGACTGATTCCTGGCATGACAAAATTGTCACAAGAGGAGAGATTGAGTTGATGAGATCTGTATTCACTGGAATTTAGAAGAATTAGAGGGATATCTTATTGAAATATCTAAAATTCAAGGAATCACAATCGCCCGCCACTGCAATTTTAGTGGACCGGTCGCGGAGAATGCAAAACGTCAATAATGGTTAGGTGGGAGTTTAGATCAGTGCAGCTAGAAAATTCTGTCCAATGTTAGCCCATTAGGACTGAGATGAGGAGAAACTTCTCACTCATATACTGATGAACCTGTCAAATTTTCTATCACAGAAGGCTGTGGAGGTCAAGTCATGAATATATTTCATAAGGAAATAGATTTCTATACTCTAAAGGAATCAAAAAGAGAGAGTGGGAGTATAGGGTTGAGATAAAGGATCATCCATGATCATATTGAATGGTGGTGCAGGCGTAAAGGGCTGAATGGCCTACTCCTGCTCCTACTTAATACATTTCTATGTTAAGGAACTGAAGGTTGAATAATGAAAGTCAATAATGGATTTTTTAAAATTAGCCTATTGTATTAATGGTGTGAGCTTTGACTTTAAAACAAGCCTTGTGCTCATCTTTATTCAATGTTCATTGTGCAATAAAAGGAGTATTCAATCAGTGCTTATAATGTTATGATGTTGAACACCATGAGCAGAATTAACTCTTGATTTTCCTCAGAATATCCCAAGCACCGAGTAGCCAACTTCATTATGTAACAACATTGGCTTTGCTTGGTGCTATCTTTATCTCGAGTTGAGACTAGCACTCTTACTAGCTGGCTAGTTTCTCGTCCAACAAACACAATGTAAAAGCAGCAGATTAAATGTTTTTCCTTATGTGTCATTTGTTTTCATATTGCACAATTTGTGATTGAAACTATCAAGATGAAATATTCTAAGCTAATCCCAAAGATAATGCAGGCAATGTTTGAATTCATATCACTTTTGCCGATGGTGACAGCACCTTAAAACTTTGCTCTGACTCACATTATCCTGAGGCCATTGTCTATAGATGAAATATTTTGCAAATTAGGGCACATATCTATCACTTAACTATGGAAATACTGAGCATTGTTCATTTGTTGATCGTTTTTAAATGGAAACAGTGCATTGGCTGGATACTTTGCTCTTGCTGCCCTCTCAACAGCCTTCCTCTCTGACCTCACCCGCACATGCAGGAAGCTCCAAATTACCCAGATCCCTTATTCACTGCATTCAGAGAGAAGAGTCCACTTTGAAAAAAAGCATTTGCATAAATCTAGAATAGCCCTGTGGAGGATTGGGAAGGTAAAGGAATTTAAAAAGTGGAGAAGCTCAATGCTTTATCTGCAATTCCAGCCTCCCCCCAACCCCCGAACCTCACATAAGTAAAATCTTTTGTGAGGTTCAGGTCATGTATGGGAAAACTTACAAGGGTTTATCTCACATGAGCCTGCCTCTGGGGTGTATAGACTGATCGTCATTGGTACTGACAGCAGGGAGGGTATAGGAGTGTTCAGCCATCTCCCCCGTGAATGCTCACAGTTGTATGGGAGTAGCAGACACATGTACCAGATAGAGCATAGCAGCAGGTAGATTATGTAAAATGTTTGCCATCTAATTACATTGAGTGCTGCAGAATGATTATACGCCTCCTGGCATCACAAGGTTTTATAGTTTTGCCCAAAACAATGTTTATGTGTTCTCCAATTCTTCAATTTTTGCTACACCAAAAAAAGCGGCATTAAAAGAATGCCTTCAAGATGGAGAGTTAATAAAATCATAAGATAATGAAGGTGGAAGAATGCCTTTTGGCCCATGCAAATTTGTTCAATAAATGAAAATAAAAAATAAGAGGTTTATTAATTGAGTGTGAGTGCATTGTAGCTGAAACATTAATTGGGATATAAAGTGATTTGAATATTGCGATCTGTATTGTGATACCTACTGCCAAAAATCTTCTTAAGGGCATGTGGATCCTGATTAACATTTTAACAATATGTCCTGGGGTTTTCCTGTGCAGAAACATCTTAAGCATCTCCCTGTGTGTTGTCTCATGAGTTAAAAATAACACTTAACATCAGTGACACGCAAGAAGGCAAGTGCTAAATTGAGGTGCTCTCAACCCAGGCTAGGTTTCTCAGATGTTGTACACCGGGCATCACCATCGCCAGCAAGAATGGGGAATTTGGTGCTCCATTCAGCACAGTGGGATTGGAGAATCCCAGCTGCAGATGAGGTCAGAGAATTCCAGCCATCCCAGTTGCACGACTTTCAATCACCTAACTTCTTGCTGCTCCCTTGCTCCTTCACTCTCTCTCTGTGTGCCTTTTTCTCTTTCTTGTCTTTCTGATCGAGCGGAAACTGAGATGTCCCGGAAACTTTGCAATTGTTGTGATCAAGCATTTTGTAAGTAGCTATTTTGTTATTTCATCAATCCACATTAATTACAAGATGCAGAGACGAAAATGGAGAATCAGTTATGATTCGCAAATATGGTTTTAAGGATGAGGATGGATTGGCCAACTGTGATCGAATGTGTTCCTGAAGGTTTCATCACATAACTTGTCTACATGCTCCAGCCATTAGTCGGCCAATACATCCATCATTCTGACACTGCTTTCCTGTATATGGTGGCACAGTGGGAGCAGCACAGTGGTGCAGTATTTAGCACCACTACCTCACAGCACCAGGGACCCAGATTCAATTCTGGCTTCAGGTCACTGTCTATGCAGGATTTGCAGTTTCTTCCCGTGTCTGCGTGAGTTTCCTCCGGGTGATCTGGTTTTCTCCCACAATCCAAAGAGGTGTGCGTTAGGCCATTATAAAGTAACCCTAATGTCACAGGGTTAGCAGGATAAGTGAGGGTTATAGGAATAAAGTCTGGGTGGCATTTTGGTAGATACAGACTCGACGAGCCAAATGGCCTTCTTTGGTATTGTAGGGATTCTATGAATTCTACCCTATGGAAAGTAAAAAGAACTTACTGTCAATTGGATATTTTTTGACTGTCAGCGAGACAGCATTTTTCTTTCACATTTTCAATTGTTCTGTATCTCACAAGTGAAGTTTGAGAGGCGATTTGATGGAAATAGTCAAAATCATGAGAGGTGTGAACAGGGCAGATGGGGAGAAACTTGTGTTATATTGATATAAACAGCAATCGTTCATAAGTGATTGTGTAAACAGGTTGTGGGTTCATTTATTTAGACTAGGCACGTGACATTATTTATACATAGGTAGAACGCTTGAAATACATTAGCAGCAGAGCTGTGTGAGCTTGTGCTCTGCTCAAAATCAAATGTGAAACTAAGACTGGATTGCATGACATCTTTCCCTTCTAGTGATGTCCTGCTGCAATCTTTGAAAGTATATAACAACATCACCCTTCCTTGTCAAACATATTTTCTCCCCCTTCCAAAAAAGTGTAACTATTTGCAATATATATCTGTTTTTGGTCAGTGTAGATAGAACTGATGAATCTGTGGATTGCTAAAGTGTAAAGGTAATCCTTTGGCTGGAGGTTTCTTTAATTGCTCACAGTAATCTTGGATGTTGTTCCTGATTGCATTTGGGATCTTGTCCTAGATGCAATAGGATTGTAAGTTCATTGAGGAGCTGTAATGGATCTGATTTGGCCGCAGTCACATCTCTCTGTTGTGCCTTCGCACATAGTGACTTAAAATAGGACCTTGGTTCCAAACAAGTTCTTATCACCTCGACTGATGGCTGTGTACCTTCCGTGGGATCCTGGATATGAACTTGTTGCCCTAAATCTAACTTAGGCAATTCTATTATTTCAATTCTATTGCACACATTGGTCATCTTCTCTTGCAATTTTAAAAGTTGTTCTTTAGTTTCTAAGAGGGTAGAATGGCTAAGAGTAGGTAAATTGGCATGCAGTGGTCTGTCAAACATGGCCTCTACTGGTGGTAGAATGGTTGAATTTATACTAAGGTTAACATTGCGATTTGTAGATCTCTGCATTTGAGAATTGGGGATTATGCCATGGAAATCATTCATTCAGCAAAGCTGTTAGATCTGGAGTAATGAGAAGAAATAGTGTGTTCAATATTCTACTTTTTGTATATGCCCTGAAATGGCTTACCAATAAATTGAGGGACATTCTCTGTAATGATTTCACACATCACACCAAATAAACTGAGAACAGCACTTAGTGTGCGTGCAACAGTTGTTCCTGATGTATTGTGCAATTGTTGAATGATAGAGTAGTTAATAATGATGATTATGATGATGAAAGCAGTGTCATGGACATGAAAGAGGTCAAGTGTGATTTTGGACTGGGTTGGAACTTCATTTGGAATCAGTGATTCTTTGTGCTGAATTGACAAAACACTCCTGACATGCCTCATACAACTTCACAATGAGATCTGTATCCTTGTTCATATCCAGCCCATAGACTGTTTCTCTTGTGAGTCTTCTTGCCTGATCTATGCCCATGTGTAAGTATTGAAATTGTTGAAAAATATCAGGTTGCAAATGTTCTGGTATGATGACCTGTCTACCTTTGAAAATAAATCGCGAGAGATCCCTAGCTTGTCCCAGTGAGGCCAAAATGCTCTTTGATATTAATGGACATACTGAATTGAATCAGACCATCCTCAAATGATGGTTTCCTGAAGTGACTGAAGGTTAGACTCTTTCACCATTTCTTCCTGTAGCTGCTGGCACTTGCGTTGCGCAAAATGTGCCACATGAGTTGATGGATTTGCATTCTCCGGCAAGTGTAACATTGCAGCTCCCTTGAGCCTACTATTTTTGTCAAAATATTCTGGATGTTTTGATATTAGGTTGTGAATGACTCTTTCTGCTACATGTCTTGAAGAATTGATGGAATGCTGGGTATTTCCTTGATGCATGTAGAAGACCAAGCATTCCACAACTCTTGCCAGATTCTAGTAAATGCATCAACAACTGGGATTGTACACTGTACCTGTACAGTGTTGACCTGTGAGGGCCACTTTGTACTTACATCCATCCTTAAGTTGTTCTTTGTTGCTATATATTTTGGACTTGGTCTAGCAGATCTTTTGGAATGCTTCCTAGAGAGTGGATGTGATCAACAATTCTGTCTGCTAGCTCTTTATTTGAAACATCACAGTATATTTCTATTTTTTTTCTGCATCTGCTAATGAAGTGGCCTATAAATTCTGTAGACAGTTGTCCAAATGACATGAACCCTACTCAATGAATATGGAAGTTTAATCTAATTCCGAACCAGTCTTCCCATGTAGCCCACATATTTTCAGGATGGTTTGGCTTTTCTTCTGTTAATCTTAATGTGCTCTGGCTGAGTAGGCTTCCGTTCCCAATTGCTACACAAATTTTTATGGCTTGTTTGTCTGGTTCAGACACACCTGAACCAAGAAACCATAGTTCCGTACACTGTTTGAACATTTGAATTTGATCAGCTGCATCCAAATTCAAACAGGGGAATTTTGTGGAAATCCTAGCAATATCCCTTTGACTTTCCTTCTCCTACAAACCAAGGATGAGTATTACTATAGCCACTTTTGCATGCTTTCCCAAAACGTTGCCCATCTTTCCAGGAAGAGAGTTCCAAAGATTGACAACCCTCTGAGAGAAAGAATTTCACCTCATCTCCATTTTCAGTGGATGACCTTTTATTTTTAAACTATGACTCCCTCATTCTAGATTCTCCCACAAGAGGAAACATCCTGTGCAAATCCACCATGTCAAGACCCTCAGGATCTTATATATTTCAATCAAATCCATTCTAAACCTCAACAGATATAAGGCCAACTTTTCCTCATAAGACAACCACCCATTTCAGTTGTTAGTTTAGTAAATCTTTTCTGAACACCTTTTGACACATTTACATCCTTCCTTAAATAAGGTGACCATGCTGTACATGACACTTCAGATGAAGTCTCATTAATGCCATGTCCAATTGAAGCATAGTGTCCCTACTTTTGTATTTAATTCCCCTTGCAATGAATGATAATATTATATTAGCTTTCCTAATACCTGCTGAAACTGCAGATGAAACTTTTGTGATTTATGCACAAGGAGACCCAGATCCTTTTGCACCTGCAGGCTCTCCAATCTCTCACCATTTCGATAATATGTTTTTTTATTCTTCTTGCCAAAATGGACAATTGCACATTTTCCCACATTATACTCCATTTGCCAGATTTTTGTCCACTCACTTAACCTATCTTTATCTTTATGTAACTTCCTTATGTCCTCTTCACAACTTAGTTTCCAACCTATCTGTGTCATCAGCAAATTTGGTAACCATTATTCCATTCCTTCATGCAAGTCAATTATATATATTTTATCTAGTTGAGGTCCCTGTGGCACGCCATTCATTGCCAATCTGAAAAAGATCCATTTATGCCTATTCTCTGCTTCCTATTGGTTAATCAATCTTCTATTCATGCTAGTGTTACCTCCTATAACATGAGTTTTTATATTCTGCAATAGCACTTGATGTTGCACTTTATCAAATGCCTTCTGAAAATTTAAGTTTAGTGTATTCACTTTTATCCACATACATGTTACTTCCTCAAAGAACTCCAATAAGATGGTTAAACAAGATTTTCCTTTCACAAAACCATGTTGGCTCAGCTTGGTTATGCTGAACTTATCCAAGTGTTCTACTATAACTTCTTTAAAAATAGCTTCTAATATTTTCCGTATGACAGATATTAAGCTTACTGGCCTCTAGTTTCCTCTGTCTGCCTCTTCCCTTGTTGAATAATGGAGTTACATTTTGCTATCTTCTAATCTAATGGAAACTTTCCCCGAATCTAGAGAGTTTTAGGAAATTAAAACCAATAGTTCAACTATCTCACTAGAGACTTCTTTTAAAATCCTAGGATGAACTCCATCAGGACACAGGAATTTGTCAGCCTGCATCTCTAATAATTTACTCAGTACCACTTCTCTGATGACTGTAATTTTTCTGAGTTCCTCCCTTCCATTTCCTGATTGATTGCTGCTTCAAGGAACGTTACTTGTATTCTCTCTAATGAAAATGATGCAAAATTCATCTGTCCTTTCCTTGTTTTTTATTATCAATTCTCCAAACCCAATTTCTACAGGATCAGCACCAAGTTTGTTAACTCTTTCAAAATTATTTATAAAAACTTTTACGACCTATTTTTATATTGCTGGTTAATTTTAATTTGTAGTTTAATTTTTCACTGATGGCGCGAGCAAATCAGAGGCAGGCCACCAGGAATGTTCTGTGAAACTTGTGAAAAATATATTTTTTAAAGATATGACAACTTTTCTCCAGTTTTCTTGCTGAAACCGACCCTTTGAAGAAATATTGGAAAATTCCATCCATAGTTTCAGAGCCACTCCTCCCCTTCTTTAACTGAATGTAAAATTCAATCATATTATAGTTGCTACCACCTAGGGCAGTTTCACTGTGAGATTATTAATTACTTCTATCTCGTTGCACAATACCAGGACTAGTACAGCCTGGTTGGCTACAGAATATGTTACTCCAAGAAATTATCCTGAAAACATTCAATTAACTGTTTCTTTAGGCTCCTTTTGCCTATCTGACTTTTCCAGTCTATATGCAAATTGAAATCTCTCTTGGTTATCGCCGTGCCTTTCCATCAAGTTCCAGTTAATACTTCCCTTCCGCTCCACCCTACCATGCGGTTACTGTTAAGGGATCTGTAAATGACTCCCACAAGTGACTTCTTGCCTTTCCATTTCTCATCTCTACCCAAACCGTTTCCACATCCTGGTTACCTGAACTTAGGTCATCCCAGTCTATTGTGTTAATCCATCATTAACTAACAGAGCCCCTCTCCATCCCCAACCCTCAGTCCAAAACCTCATCTTCACTTCCTATCCTTCCTAAATATCCTGTATCCATCAAAATTCAGGTCCCAATCCATGTAGCTCAGCAGCTATGGCCCCTACAATTGTTCTAAAGTCCTACTTATCTATTTCTACATGTGTTCTCAGTTCATTGGTTTTGTTTGAATGCTATGATACAGAGCTTTTAGTTTTGACTTTTTGTCCTTTTTATAACCTTTTCTCGTCTGTGATTTACTATTTCATTTGTAATCTCTAACCTGTCATGGTCTGTTTTACATTTCCTGAAATAATACCTTTCTCTTTTGCCATGAATAGAATTCTTTGGCCATACATGCCCCACCTCTGCAGTCAGTGAGAATGAAAAGTTTGGCGGTCAGTCAAATCTCTGTTCACTGCAGCAGGATTGGAGAATCTGACCCCTTGTCTTTGCTCTTTGACTTACCATGTCTTTCCAGATTTTGATTCGATTTGATTTATTATTGTCACATGTATTAGCATATGATGAAAAGTATTGTTTCTCCTGTGCTAAACAGACAAAGCATACTGTTCATAGAGAAGGAAAGGAGAGGGTGCAGAACGTAGTGTTATAGTCATAGGCAGGATGTAGAGAAAGATCAATTTATTACAAAGTAAGTCCATTCAGCAGTCTGATGGCAGCAGGGAAGAAACTGTCCTTGTGTCGGTATGCTCTTAAACTTTGGTATCTTTTTCCTGACACTAGAAGGTGAAAGAGAACATGTCCAGTGTGCATGAGGTCCCTGATTATGCTGGTTGCTTTGCTGAGGCAGTGGGAAGTGTGGACAGAGTTAATGGATAGGAGGCTGGTTTGAGTGAAAGACACAGCTTCACTCACAACCCTTTGTAGTTTCTTGTGGTCTTGGGCATAGCAGGAGCCCATACCAAGTTGTGATACAACCAGAAAAATGCTTTCTATGCTGCATCTGAAAAAGTTGGTGAGAATTGTAGCTGACATGTCAAATTTCCTTCGCCTCCTGAGAAAGTGGAGATATTGGTGAGCTTTCTGAACGCTATTGTCGATGTGGGTGAACTAAGATAGGTTGTTGGTGATCTTGATACCTAAAAATTTGAAGCTCAGGCATTTCTACTTCGTCCCCATTAATGTAAACAGGGACTTGTTCTCCACACATTTCCTGAAGTCAATGACAATCTCTTTCATTTAGTTAACATTGAGGGAGAGGTTATTGTTGCTGCACCAGTTCACCAGATTCTCTATTTCATTTCTGTACTTTGTCTCGTCATTGTTTGAGATCCGACCACTATGGTGGTGTCATCAGCAAACTTGAAAATCAAGTTGGTGGGGAATTTGGCCACACAGTCATAGATACATAAGGAGTATAATTGAGGATTGAGAACATATCATTGTGGGGCACTGCTATTGAGGATGATCATGGAGGAGGTGCTGTTGCTTGTCCTTCGATTTCATCCTTTGTCCATATTATTTAGTTTAAAACTCTCTCTCTGTCAATATGCGGCTCATAAAAACTCACGTCCCATCATGTTTCAGGTGTAGACCAACCCAACAATACAGCTCTCACTTTCCCCAGTACTACTGCCAGCGCCTCACAAACTAGAACCCGCTGCTCTCACACCTGTCTTGGAGCCCCACATTCATCTCCTGAATTTGATTCTTCCTATGCCCGTTGCATATTGCTCAGATAATAATGCACGGATTATGACCTTTGAGGTTCTGCTTCTTAATTTGGTACCTAGATTTCCATACTGACTATACAGAACCTCCTTGTTTGTCCTGCCTATTTCATTGGTATCTATATAGATCATCGCAACTGGGTCCTCCTCCTCCCACTGCTCTCCAGTCTGAGCCAATATACCCTGGCACTGGGTAGGCAACTCAGCCATCTGCGGAGAACGGTTTCAATCACTCCCAATGTACTATCCCCTACTACCACTACATTCTTTTTTGTTCCCCTCACTTGAATGGCTTCCTGTACCACAATGCCAAGGTCAGACATAGTCACCTCCCAGCCCCCACTGTCATCCAAACATGTTGAAAAACTCAAACCTGTTGGACAATTACAATAATTAGCCTCACAACACCAGGTTAAAGTCTAATAGATTTGTTTGGTAATACAAGCTTGCTGACATTGTCCCTTTATCAGGTGAACGAAGAGTTCAGTTCACAACTGAACACAGTAAGACTACTGACTACCCCAGTCCAACGCCGGCAGGGGATTTTCACAGTATCGTCATCATAATGTTAATCATAGAATTATAGAACCCTACAGTGCAGAAAGAGACCCTTTGGCCCATCAAGTCTGCACCAAACACCATCCCACCTATCTCTACATGCCCATATCCCTACATATTACACCCACTAATCCCTCTAATCTCCGTTATCCTGGACACTAAGGGGCAATTTCTTAGCATGGCCAATCAACCTAACCCACACATCTTTGTGCTGTGGGAGGAAACCGAAGTACCTGGAGGAAACCCACACAGACACGAGGAGAATGTGCAAACTCCACACAGATAGTGACCCAAGGTGAGAATTGAACCCAGGACCCTGTGAAGCAGCAGTGCTAACCACTGTGCTACCGTATTGCCCTTAATGTAAGCCTACTTGTGACAAAATAAAACTTAAACATCCCACCATTTTCTCTTATGTCACAGTCCTTGTTTAAACCTGTTGGCAAAGCCTGGCAGTTTCAGCAAAGGATAAGCACTGAAGAGCAGAAAGCCGACCTCAATAATACGGCAAAGAACTGAAGGACAAAACTGAAAGCAGAGTGGAAGTTCCAACCATTTATAACTGATATTTGCAGGTATGGAGTAAGGTGTTACCGTATCCAAGGAAATATTGTGGACAGAAATATTATCGCAATCTGGGAGAGGGGAATGTGTAAATAATCAATTAAAAAAGAGAATCCATTTGCTGGAAATTTGGGAAATCAAATCTAACTTTTCTGGGAATGCACAGCAGATCAGCCACAGAGAAAGAAGCAATTGATTCATGTTTTGGATGTAACCTTTCATTAAGATATTTAATGAATTGCTTTCTGCTTCCAGCACTTACTGTGCACATCACATTCAACAACCATCTGAGCTATCAGAGCAGCGAACTCAATTTGAGAATCCTGGTAACTGTTCAAGTTTCACAACTAAACTAATGTCTGCATGATCTACCCCTTCCGTCTATTATGTTACCTGCCTGGAAGATGCTGTTAATTTGCAGTGATTTGCATGCGTCTGAATGGAAATAAAGCTTCTATTGACACAAAGCTCTATGTGTGTCTGCTGGAAAAGGAGCAATGGGAACATTTAAATCACAAAGAGACCTAATAATGGAATGGAAAACGTAATGCGATCTCTGTGAAGCAAACAAAGTACCAACAGATAGAGAAAGGGACAGAATGTGCAGAAAATTGTATCAGTGGATAAAGATACTGATGGAGTGAAGCCATAAACTTGGAGGGTAACTGCATCGAATGGTATCCTGAGTGATGTGGAGATGCCGGTATTGGACTGGGGTCAGCACAGTAAGAAGTCTCACAACACCAAGTTAAAGTTTAACAGGTTTATTTCGCAGCATGATTTTTCAGAGTCTCATCTTAGGAAGAAGCCTGAGACTTTGAAAGCTTGTGCTGGCAAAGAAACTTGTTGGACTTTAACCTATGAGACTCCTTATTATATTGAGTAACAGAACCAGTGAGAAAACATCTGGAATGATAGACGGCTGGCTAAGATAGACTTGCCTTCATCTGAATGCTCTTGATATCTCATTCCCTCCTCCTTAACCCACTCGTTTCCTATCTATGTTGAAAAGCTGCTTAACCTCCAACCTCTCCCAGTTCTGATGAAAGATCGTTTGCCTAATTGTTCACTGAAAACCTCCGACTTTGTCCTTGGCTGGCATTCTTTGTTGTCGTCACAATGGATAGAGTTTTAGCTGTAATGCCAGATTCTCCTTCTCACTTCACGGGCACAGACAAGTTCGGAGAATCCTGCCCGTAAACTCCGGGCAGAATTTTGCCCGGCAGGGGCAGGGCCAGAAAATGCAGCGAGCTGTTCAAGAAGTCCATTGACTTTGGCAGGACTGGAAAATCCCTCCGCCGGTGGCGAGAGGTGCTATAGAATTCCGTCCTCTCTTTGCAGATGCTGCCAAACCTGCTGAGTATTTCCAGTTTTTCCCGTTTCTCTTATCCAAAAACTTTGGGTGAGATTCTTAGACCTCCCGGTCGCATGTGTCCCACCAGCGAGAGGTGCCGCATTGTTTGCTAGCGGCAGGATTTTGTGATACTGTCGCTTTCGATGGGAATTCCCATTGACATCACCCCATGCTGGCGGGAAACTCGTGGGGAGGGGGGTGTGCAGTCAATGGGAACGGACAATCTTACCGGTGTGAACAGCCAGAGAATTCCAGCTGTTTCTGGGTATGAGCAGCTGGCTCAAGTTTCTTTCAAAGATATTTTTCTTTGGAACTGGTCTGGCTGTTCAGTCTTCAACCTTTTCATTCAAGAGCTTGACTAAGCTCCATCGCAGTGTCTCAAAGAGAAGGAAGTAGGTGAAATCTGGTTCCAACAGTTGTGCAAACTGGCAGCCACATGTACATCCTGCTCCATTTTCTCTGCCATCGACACAGAAGAGAAACTCAAGGAGGGTGTAACACTCTGATACTGATTCACTAATGCCTAAATACACGGTCAGTGAAGACCAATTTCATTCCTAGAATCAATGTTTTGGAACACCCACAACAAGAACTTTTCTCCAGCTGCGCAAACGGCTGCTTCTAACTATAGTCATAAGAAAATATATATGTTTTCTTTTTCCTGAGAGAAGACCAATTCCAGTTCTTGGCAAAGCTCCGGCCATTAGCATTCCTGATCATTCCACAGGATTTTTTTGGCAGTGAGACGAAATTCAAGTTGTAGCTTTTCGTACGTGCTTTGTTATACTGACTTTTAGTAGATAATTTTAGTAGATCTTTTAGTAGATAATTCTGCCCACACTCATGTGGTACTCGACTCAGAATGCATCGGACCTAGGCCACTGCATCCTTTCTTTCAAATAAAACCGGAAGCTTTCCCTTTTGTGCCAGCTCTCTTCCTCCACATCATCATTTGCCATGTCGCCAAAGGAATCTCGGGCCCGCTTTCTGTCTTGTGAAAGGGGAACAATTTTTGATTACAGCCACCTGCATTAGCTAATCATTCGGCAAAGGGAAGGGGATTTGTACAGATTGACACTGCTGATTTTGGAGAAGATTTTTTTTCTGGTGCTGTTCACCTTAGCTGTGACGGTGACATTGTATTCTGCACCATCTCCTTTTCTTCCCTATTTGTAGTATGCTTTGCCTGTATAGCACGCAAAAAACAATACTTTTCACTGTATCCCAATACATGTGATAATAATAAATTGAATCAAAAAAGTATCCTGAAGGAAAAAAAACAAACATCTTCTGTTATTGCAATGCCTTTGTTTAATCTTGTATTAGAATCTTGGGTGGCACATTTCAACCTCCCCAACTCTTCCCCACAACATGCTTTATGGTGGGAGAGATTGTCTGCCATTGATCGGTGAAGGGATTTCTTGTTGACTGCACCCTCTGTCACCCAGGGATCCACAACAGCAGGGAAATGTTGGCAGGAATGGCCGGATAATTCTGGCCTGCGTCTTTTCTGGCTCTGTGTCCAGTGATTCATTCTATATTTAAGAATTTTACCTTTATTCTGAGATTCTATTCTGCCTGTAAATATCTACATTTCTCAGGCAGTTTGCTTAAAAATACATTTAATTTTTCAGCTATTTTAGGCTGATGAGTCTTGCAATGACATAGGTTGGAAAATTCCAGTCACGGAGACTGCGGAGAACTCAGTAAATGGGTCCAGTAAGGCTAAGAGAGAGTGTACAAAGCATGATGAGACAGATGGTCTGAGATGTGTTTGCCTTAACGTAAGGTGCATGAGTGGTAAGGCGGATGAGCTTGGATTACTACATGGAATTATGATGTGGCAACTGCAGAGACTTGGAGAAAAGAAGAGCAGGACTGGCATTTAGCATTCCAAGATTTAGGTGCTTCAGGCGAGAAAGAGAAGGTGACGAAAGAGGTGGTGGGGGGTGTTGCTTTACTGATTAGGGAGAATGTCACAGCTATACAGAGGGAGAACACCTTGATGGGATCATGCAGTGAGGCCATATGGATAGAACTCAGGAACAGGAGTGGTGCAATCACACTGTTAGGGTTGTGCTAAGGGCTCCCACCAGTGAAGTGAAAGAACTGATATGTTGGCAGATTATGGGAAGGTGCAAAAACAAGAGTTGTTATGGTGGGAGATTTTAACTTCCCCAATATAGACTAGTATTCCTGTGGTGCCAGGGGCTTGGACAGGGCAGAGTTTGATCAGAGTATCCAAGAGTGCTTCTTATGGTAAGTTGTAGATCGCTCCTTCCTGAGTTGGACTATCTTAGATTCGGTTCTGGGGAACAAGTCCAGACAGGTGACTCAGTGGGGGACCATTTTGGGAACAGTGATCACAATTCTATAAGTTTCAACATACTTGTAGAAAGGGGTAGAAATACTCCCAGAGTGAAACTGGGGGAAGGAGCGAGGGAATGTAGACAGGGAGTGGCTGTTTAAGGGTAAATCCATACCAATATGTGCGAGTTTTTTAAAAGTCACTTGTTAATAATTCAGGACAAGTATGTTCCTGTGAAAATGTAGGATAAAGATGTCAAAATTCAGGAACCCTGGATGACAAGAAAGACTGTGAGTTTAGTGAAGGAGAAGAAGGAGGCATACACAGATTTCAGGAGATTAAAAATAGATAAAGCACTTGAGGAATACAAAGATAGCCAGAAAGAGCTTAAACAGGGACTTAGAAGGGCTTAAAGGGGCCATAGCATGTCCTTTGCAGTCAGGATTAAGGAGAATCCCAAGGCTTTTTATGTACACATAAGGAGGAAGAAGGTAGCTAAGGAATGGATGGGTCAACTCAAGGACAGCGGAGGGAATTTGTGTGGAACCAGTTGAAGTGGGTGAAGTTTTTAACAAGTAATTTGCATCAGTATTCACAAAGGGGAAGAACATGGTGGATGATGAGTATAGAAAAGAGGATTTTGACATTCTAGAACATGTTGAGATAAAAAGGAAAGAAATATTGAAGATTTTAAAAAACATTAAGGTGGACAAGTCCCCAGGACCTTACAGGGTCTGTTCCAGAATCCTGAGTGAGGCAAGAGAAGAAATTGCTTATGCCTTGGTCAAAATCTTTGGATCCTCTTTAGCTATGGGCAAGGTACCAGAGGTTAACTTTGTTCCCCTGTTTAAGAAGGGCAGAAGAGAAATCGGAGAAATTACAGATCTGTGAGCTGTTTAAGAAGAACAGAAGAGACAATTCAGGAAATTACAGGCTTATGAGCCTTACATCAATGATGGGGAAATTATTGGAGAAGATCCTAAGGGACAGGATGTACTCACATCTGGAAAAGAATAGCGATAGGCAGCATGGTTTTCTGAAAGGAAGGTTGTGTTTCACAAACTTGATTGAATTCTTTGAGGAAATTACAAAAAAATTGACCAGGGCAGAGTAGTGGGATGTTGTATAAATGGACTTTAGTAAAGCCTTCGATAAGGTTCCTCATGATCAGCTATACAGAAGATGAAGTCATATTGCATCCGAAGCGAGCTGCTAAGATGGATACAAAACTGACTTGTGCATAGAAAGCAGAGAGTAGCATTGGAAAGGTACTTTTCAGACAAGGTACTTGTCTGTGATAAGCTGTGTTCCACAAGGATCAGTGCTGGGCCTGTACTGTTTGTAATATAAATGATTTGGAGATGGTCTGATTAGTAAATTTGGAGATGATACAAAAATTGGGGGAATAGCAGATAATGAGGAAGATTGTCAGAGAATACAGCAGGCTATAAATTAGCTGGAGACCTGGGTTGAAAGATGGCAGATGAAATTTAACCTGGATAAATGTCAGGTGATGCGATTTGGAAGGTCTACTGCAGAAGCAAAGTATACAATAGTGGTAAAACCCTTAAAAATATTAACAAAAAGAGGAATCTGGGCATGTCGATCCATAGTTCCCTGAAGATTCAACTCAGGTGGACAAGGTGTTGATGGGGGTGTGAGGCATGCTGGACTTCATCAATCAGGATGTTGAGTATAGGATTTGGTTCAGCCGCATTCAGAGTATTGTGTGCAATTCTGGTTGCCACACTACCGGAAGGATGTTGATGCATTGGAAAGGGTGCAGACAAAATTTACCAGAATGTTGCCTGGTTTGAAGGATATGGGTTATGAAGAAAGGTTGAACAAACTTGCATTATTTCCATTGGAACGTCGGAGGATGAGGTCTGGGGAGGTCCCTGATAGATGTTTACAAGGTTATGGCAGACCTGCATAGAGTGGATAGTCAGAGTCTTTTTCTTAGGCTTGAAAGGTCTAAATAAGAAAAATTGGCTGGAACTCTACCATCTTGCCTGCCACAGACTGGGGCATAGGTTGAGAATGAGAGGGGGAAGTTTAAAAGAGAAATAAGGGGTAAGTTTTTCACATAGAGGGTGGTAATGCCTGGAACATGATGCCAGAGAAGGTGGTAGAATCACTTTCTATAACAACTTTCAAGAGGCATCTGGATAGATATCTGAATATGGACCATGTAGAGGCAAGGAAATATTAGATTAGAGAAGCATCTGTGTCGTACAGACTTGGTAGGCCAAAGGTTTTTTCTTGTGCTGTACTGTTCTTTGTTTATTAAGAATGATTCAGCTCGCTCTGGTTTACAATCTTGATGTAGGACTATAAGATATAGAAAAGAAGATTATTCCATCTGCAATCGTGGTCTGCAATTTATCAACACCATGACTGATCTGGTGTGAAAATCCTCAACTCCACTGCTCCATTTTTTGCCCATAATATTTGATTCCCTTACTGATTAATCCTTGAGCCTACCTAATGATCCAGTACCTACAGTCTATGATAAAGATCCACAGATTCACTATCCTCTGAGAAAAGAAATTCCTCCTCATTCCCGTCTTTCTTTATGGTTATGTCCTCTGGTGCCAAGTTCACCCACAAGGGGAAACAACCTCTCAGCATCTACCTTGTCAAGACCCCTGAGAATTCCATATGCCTCAATAAGGTTGCCTTTCATTCTTCCAAACTCTAATGCAGATCTAACCTCTTCCATAGCCAGGATCAACCCTGTGACCCTTCTCTGTACTGCGTCCAATTCCTGTATATCTTTCCTTTGATAAACAGTTCAAAATGATTCCAGGTGTAGTCTAACTAGTTTTAGCAAGACTTCCCTATTTTTATCCTCCATTCCCTTTGAAATAAAGGCCAATTTTAATTTGCCTTCCCTATTATGTTACCTATTATATGCCAGGAACCCTCAGGGTCACATAAACATTTAAATCCATTTAACCAATGATTTGCATATGTTTCAAATTCTCTGCAAAGTGCAAATACCCCATACATTTGTGGAGCCTCCCTCTCCAGCAAGTTGTTTAATTGCTCACCACCATTCACAGCTGGATGTGGCAGGACTGCAGATCTAATCCATTAGTTGTGGAATCACTTACCTCTCTGTGTTGAAGTTTATGCTGTTTGGCATGCATGTAGTCCTTTGTTATAGCTTTACCATATTGACACCTCATTGTTAGGTATGTCTGCTGCTGCTCCTGGCATGGCCTTCTGCACTCTTCATTGAACCAGAGTCGTCCCTGACTTGGTGGCAATGGTAGAGTGGGAGATATGCCAAACCATGGGTTTACAAATTATGGTTGAGTACAATTCTACTGCTGCTGATGGCCCACAGCGCCTCAAGGATGCCCAGTCTTGATGCTAGATCTACTCAAAATCTATGCAATTTAGCTTTGTGATAGTGCCGCACAACACAATGGACGATATCCTCAATGTCAAGATGGGACTTTCTTTTCAAAAGGATTGTGCGGTAGTCACTCTCACCGATGCTTTCATGAAGAAATATATCTGCAACAGGCAGGCTGGTGAGGATGAAGTCAAGTATGTTTTTCTCTCTTATTGGTTCCTTCAACACTTGCCTCAGACACAGTCTAGCAGCTATGTCCTTTAGAACCTGGCCAGCTTGGTTTGTGGTGGTACTTCCTGGCCACTGTTGGTGATTGAAGATCCTCACCTTGCCACTCTTATCATTTCCTCCAAGTGATATTCAACATGGAGGTGTATGAATTCACCAGCTGAAGGGGGAACGGAACGTGATAATTAGTAGGAGGCTTCCTTGCCCATGTTTGCCCAGTACATATAGCTGGTACTTTTAGCATCCTTGTAACAATTCTCCTTTGTTTTGAAATTAAAAGTTTTGATCCCAGACACCCTTGCCATAGAAAACTGTCAAAGGCTCCCTAGATGTGACAGGCCTCTATAAATGCATGTCAGTGGGAGGGATATTCCAGCCTCGCTCGGGCGAGACCAGGAAGTCCCGTTGGAGGTCAATGGAAATATCAGACTCTTGCCTGTGCTGATTCCGTGGCAAGCAAGGTGGTAGAGTTCCAGCCACTCTTTCTTATTTTTGAC
The DNA here is from genome assembly GCA_024679065.1 of Sphyrna mokarran. NCBI lineage: Eukaryota > Metazoa > Chordata > Chondrichthyes > Carcharhiniformes > Carcharhinidae > Sphyrna > Sphyrna mokarran. The sequence continues at coordinate 21,160,020 of JAGIQG010000021.1, forward strand.
TTAGAATGCAGGAGACAAAATACGCAGTGCACTATTTTTCTGGTTTTTACTGATCAGTCTTAGAACAAACAATATTTCTTCTTTAAACTACAAATTGCAGGTGGCAACATTCATAAACCAGTAAGATCATTTGAGACATGGGAAAGCTGCAATGGTTATTGTAATTTTATTTTCTATTTGCTCAACAATTCGCTAGACCAAACTGAATGTGTATGAATTGGTATCTGTAATTTGGAGAGGCATGATATTACAACCAGATGACAGGGACATTGCAGGAGCAAACTTCTCTCAGACAGGACAGGCATGATTTCTCGAAGTACCCAACAAGCGGGAAAACTGGATGTTCTTTTGGGTGAGTTTTGTGAATTTATGGAACTCAGGGCAACACAAAAGCCTTCAGGCAATTCACATCAGTAGGCAGCACCCCTCCCCAGCCTCTGATTGCCGGCCTCACATCAGCCCCCATCCGTTGCTCTCCTATGCTATGCTACTTGACCAGCGCAGCAGGCCTGGAAAATCACATCCAATCAGTTCAGTAACTGTTCAACCTCTTCACTATTCTGGTTTTTAATGGGTTTCTCTGGCTGGGCCATCATTTATTGCCCACCCCAGATTGCCCTTAAGGGAAGTTAAGAGTTAACCACATTGCTGTGGATCTGGAGTCACATGTAGACCAGATAAGGATGGCAGATTCCTTTCCAAAAGTACATTGGTGAACCAGACGGGTTTTTATGACAATCGACAGTGGTTTCATGATCACCATTTAACTTTTAATTCCAGATTTTTATTAAATTAAAATTTCACCATTGAACCGAGTCTCCAGAGCATTACCTTGGATCTCTGGATTACTAGTTCAACGATGCATGGGGTAGGTTGATTGGCCATGACAAGTTTTCCCTTAGTGTTAGGGGACTAGGATGGTAAATATGTAGGGTTATGGGGTAGGGCCTGGGTGGGATTGTGGTCGGTGCAGACTTGAAGGGCCAAATATCCTCCTTCTGCACTGTAGATTAAATGATTCTAATCCAGTGACAATATTACTACGCCCCGGCTCAGAAGCATTGTGAAATTGTATATTTTGCACTCTATCCACAACACCTGGTTGAATTGTATGGCCTGCAGTAGCTAAAGCAAATAGGCCGATTGTCCAATGCATGCATTATGTGCAATCAGTAACACAGTATTAAAATATTAGTGACATTTATACATCCAACAACCAGACCAAATGTATCCCAGATGTTAGAGGAAATCAGTTACTCCACTTTGACCAAGTGCTCTTCTGGCTAACTTAAACCGTCTACTTCTGTGCATATCTTACATGGAGAAAACATGTCAGTGTGAAGGATGTATTATGTGTGCTGTTCAGGGAAACACACTTTTTAACAAGCCCCTTTCAACATGATCTTTGGAGATGGTTTGTCTCCTGTTTCTTTATTGCACTGTATGTTTACATATAATTCTGAATGAAGCGCATTAGTCCAATGAATTGTTTTGTCACAACAGTGACCTCAACTGTCACTATTTATTCAGGATACATTGTAAGAACATGGATCTGTACACAATGGTGATGCACAGTCATGAGTTTATGGCACTGCTGGTTTTATCTGTACTCTTGCCTCTGAATCTTTTAGCCATCCTCCATGGAATGAAGTGTAAGGCTCTTCGACTGGAACAGAATTGGTTTCGGGCTGCTCAGGGCCCCTCGGCCTCAGAAGCTCTGCGCAGCTGTATGGTTTGAATACTGTGCCTGAGCCTGTGTTTATCAGGATTTAGCTGAACCTACACAAAACAAGCAGAGGCAAAGGGAACAAAGTGCGCCCTCTCTTTCAACATCCAGCAAATAGGAGCAGGCTCACCTGCCTCTTGACAATGTGCCTGCCGCAACCGTGCTTTCAACAAAAGAAATCTCATCCAGTGCGTTTATTCGGTCTCAAACGCAGCCAGCGCACATTGGGAAATTTCAGAAATGATGTTTGCATTCCAGACAGAATCATTGCTAATTAGTTTGATCTTTCATGCTATTCACTTCAGTTGCACTGAGCTATTTGTGCAATAACTCTTCAATCAGAATGTCGTTTTAAGGAATAAAAATAGTAAAAAAAGACCTCAAGATTGTGTTTTTGCTTTGGTGCAATCAGTGATCTGACGTGAATAGCACCCAAAATTGAACAAGTTTAGCAAAGCATTTTTTTAATCAAGTTTCCCTTCAAACTCATTGACATATCACCATGTATAAAATTTGCCTCGAGCCAGAGCAATTGGGCAATGCTTCAGGATAGAATTTTTCAAAACAGCAACGTGAATTTGTACAGCACCTTTGACATAGTAAAAATGTCCCAAACGCCTTTACCAGAGTGTTAGCAAAGAGAACTTGACACTGAGCCACATTAGAACATATTCAGGCCAATTTGGTGACAGAGTTAGATTTGAACAAGATTCTTAAAAGAGATAAGAGAGGAAGAAAAGCAAACATGTTTAGGGATGGAATTCCAGAGCTTAGGGCCTTGGCAACTGAATGGTGGAATGATTAACATTGGGAATGTGTAAGAGACCAGAATTGGAGACATGCAGACTCCTTAGAGGGCTTTGGAGCTGGAGGAGATTACAGAGATAGAGAGGGACAAGACCATGAGGCATTTGGAAACTCAGATCCGCATTTTTAAAATTGAAGTCCTGCTTAACTTGGAGCCAATGTAGGCCTGTGAGCACAGAGGTGATGGATGAATGGCTTAGAAAGTTTTGGATGACTTTGGGATACAGAGGGTGGAACACGGGAGTATGTTGATATAACAAAGAAATGAAGGTTTCAGCAACCGATGAGGTGTTAAAAAGGTTTCACTTTAAAAATAGTCCTTGATACATTTAAGAGTGATTATGTAGTAGTGTTTGGTACATACAGCTGAAAATGGAATTATCACAAATTTTTGATTAGAGCATCTATCATAGAATCCCAGCGAATCATAGAATTCATACATACAGAAGGAGGCCATTCAGCCTATTGAGGCCTATCTAGGGTACCATCTGTGTGTACTCTAATTGTAAACAACTGGAAATGACTCTTAAAAGTTATGATGTGGTGATGCTGGCATTGGACTGGGTAAACACAGTAAGAAGTCTTACAAAAGCTCTGCCCTGAAAACTAGTGGCACCTGCTACTAAATAAACCTGTTGGACTTTAACCTGGTGTTACTGTTATTTAAAAGTTATACAGAAATATTTGCTAATCATACGGACGTACAGTCATTAGCAATCTAAAGAATATATGAAAAACTTATAAAACATGAATGTCTATGTCCAAAGCAACCACCTTAATTTTAAAAGCCTCTTCAAAGTCCTGCAGATAGGAGCTATTGGAAGAAACTTGCAATTTTTCAATCCATGGTCAGTTTTCAGGTAGGGCTGGCAATGATTTTTAAACTAATGCGATAAATTGTAAAAACTCAATTTGAACTGGTCATAGTTTGCATTGAAGATTCTCCAACCCTTCACAATGTTACATCGATCTTGGGCAAACTGCACTGAAAGTAGCAAAGCAACCTAGCGAAAACTCCAAGCTTGCAAGACAGCAGCAATAGTGCTGCTGTCTCTTGTTGTACTGCGACACTGGAGGTTGGCACTAATTCAGGCCACAGTTATTCCTACTGGAAAGATATTGCCAGGCAAACCTTCCCTTGCATGCCTTATGACAATGGTGTAGAATAGGGGCCCCCAAACTATGCCCTGCGGGCCACATCCAGCCCGCAGCAGGCCGCATCTGGATCAGAATGTGGAGACCGCTGGTGTAGAGGGTATTTTTTGCATCTAGCCTTCTAAATCTTAGTGAAGAAAGTAGTCAGAACTTTTGGGAAAAAAAAGCTGGGGGAAGAAAGCAACAAAATAAAACTTTTATCAAGAGGAATAAGTTTTTTGAAGTAAATCTTTTGCTACTTTTGTAACAGGATGACATACTGCATCAACAATGGTCAAAGTAAGTGGAGACAATGGCATAGTGGTATTGTTGCTAAATTAGTAGACTAGAGACCCAGGGTAATGTGTTGGGGAACCAAGTTTGAATTCCACCATTGCAATGGTGAAATTTGAATTAAATAAAAATCTGGAATTAAAAATCTAATGATGACCATAAAACCATTGTCATAAAACCCCATCTGGTTCACCAATATCCTTTCGGGAAGAAAATCTGCTGTCCTTACCTGGCCTGTCCTGCAAGTGACTCCAGACCCAGTGAATGCAGTTGACTCTTAAATGCCCTTGGGGATAGGCAATAAATGTTGGCTTAGCTAGCAATGCCCACATCCCAAGAATGAATATATTTTTAAAAATCTTTTGCGCCTTCACCATTGCATATTGCATGGACAATGGAGTCAAACTCAAATACATAAGTCTGCAATGGATAATCTTTTTCCGCAGGTAGGTGGTAACAATTGTCATTTAATTTCAGGAGTTTTGAAATGGTCTTACCAGGATGCTAACTTCTTAGGGTAGTGCACAGGTTAACCTATTCATATGAAATTCCAATATACATATATATATTATGTATATACTTATATACACATAGCTGAAGTACAGTCATAACCTGTTTTTAGTAATAACTGAAACAACATATCACGCAAAGAACTTTTACGTTAATGCGCTAATCTGTGATCTGTCAGAGAAAATAAAACATTCAGTTGCTGTGTTCATTCATCCCACACTAATCTCCAAGATAGCTGCAACCTTTGCGGCACAGGCTGCTTTCCTTTCTGCAGTGTTTTCTCATCATGCACACACTCAATTACATGAAATGCTGTAAGGAAGCTCCATCATCTGATTTAAGGATAATCAATCAGATTTCTGCTCCGGAGGCCTAGCCCATCAATTACAGCAAGTTGTTCCACAAGAAACATGCAACAGCCTGTTCTCTGCTGCCATTACTCACCGGAATTGGGATGAACAATATGAATTGAATGTGCTTATTTGTCCCAAAGTTCCACAGAAGCAGCAAGTGACTAAGATAGAAGCTGTAATTACAGATAGCGGCCAAAGAATTTGGATTCTGCGCTACCAAAACAGCATCTGTGCTGTGTGTGCACACTTTTCTGGTGAGACGTATACCAGGGACTATTTTGGTGAGGTATGTGGCATGAGCATTGGGAACATGCAAATTGTGACGTCTAGGGACTCGGGTTCGATTCCAGCCTTGAGTGACTGTCTATATGGAGTTACATTATCTCCCCATGCCTGCATGGGTTTCCTCCAGGTACTCCAGTTTCCTCCCACAGGGCAGAGATGTACAGGTAAATTGGATTGGCCATGTGAAAGAGCCCCTTAGTGTCCCAAGATATATAGGTTAGATGCATTAGTTGTGGTAAATGTGTAGGATTACAGGGATAGGATGGGTAAGATGCTCTGTCAGAGAGTTGGTGCAGACTCGATGGGCTGAATGGCCTCTTCTGCGCTGTAGGAATTCTAAGATATTCAACAAAAGTAAGAATTCTCCGCTGCTGTTATTTAACATAATGATCTGATTAATCTGCTACCTTAATCACTCTGGAGGTGAACTATTATATTCATCAGATTGTGAGGCATGATGCTCTGCCTTATAAAACTCATCACTACGAGGACACAGTCTTTTCACCAGGGATACCGTGAGCAGTTAAGGAACAGGAGGAGAAGGGGATCCAACCAAAACATACTCTTTCTGACTCAGCAGATCATGAGAACTTCACCTGAATATGGTTCTACTCAACACAAGCCAAAATCCCCATTGTACCACAGTCACATTCCTTATCCTGCCTTCACAACACCCTCTTGAGTAGAATGCTGAAATAAAGATTAACACAAAACAACTACTCTCGACCAACTTAGAATCATCATAGAATCCTTACAGTGCAGAAGGAGGCCATTTGGCCCATCAAGCCTGCATCAACAACAATCCTGCCCAGGCCTTATCCCCATAGCTCCACATAATTACTCCACTAGCTCCCCAGAGACAATGAAGCAACTTAGCATTGCCAATCAACCTAACCCACACAGAACTTTATCAAACAAACTATCTGACATTACACACAAAACCCAACTGTTCGCTCTTGTGCAGACCTTTGTTGACCTGGATGTAGTTCCTCTACATCCACTACATCCATCCTTTTCAGCAGCATGGATGCTGGACGACTGCTGCCTTTCAGTGGGAAGACTGCAGATGGCCTTGCAGAACGGCCTCAAGTAGTTTTGATTCTAGAAGGCCCAGCTCTGCATTATGCCAGCTTGGCCTGACCATCTGCAGCCTGGGCTGGTTGGCTACCAGCCAAGGATCTTGGATCAGTTGTTCCTTTGTTTGGAGAATAGCCAATGTTGTTCCTTAGTTTAAGAAAGGTAGCAAGAATAATCCAGGTAATTACAGACCAATGAGCCTCATGTCAGTGATAGGGAAATTATTGGAGAGGATTCTTCGAGACAGGATATATTTGCAATTGGAAGTAAGTGGACATATTAGTAAGAGGTAACATGGTTGAAGGGGAGGTCATGTCTCACTAACTTAATTTAGTTTTTCTAGGAAATGACGATGATGATTGATGAGGGTAGGGCAGTGAATGGACTTCAGTAAGGCCTTTGGCAAGGTCCCTCGTGGCAGACTGGTGCAGAAGGTGTAGACGCATGGGATCAGGGATGAGCTGGCAAGGTGAATATAAAACTGGCTTGGTCAAAGTAACAGCAGAAGGGTGCGTTTCTAATGGAGGGCTGTGACAAGTGGCGTTCCTCAAGGATTAGTACTGGGATCTTTGTTGTTTGTATTATTTATATAAATGATTTGGAGGAAAATGTAACTGGATTGATTAGTAAGTTTATGGATGACACAAAGGCTGGTGGATTTGCAGATAACAATGACGACCATCAAAGGATACAACAGAATATAGATCAATTGGAGACTTGGGCAGAGAGGCGGCAGATGGAGTTTAATTTGGACAAATATGAGATAATGCATTTTGGAAGGTTGTATACAAATAGGAAATATACTTAAATGACAGAACTGATAGGCAAAGGAATCTGGGTGTACAGGTACACAGGTCACTGAAAGTGGCAAAGCAAGTAGCATTGAGTTTAAAAATTGCCATTGCTCTTACTTTATACAACTTTAGTTAGGTCACACTTGGAATATAGCGTTCAATTCTGGTTGCCACACTATCAGAAGGATGTGGAGGCCTTGGACAGGGTGCAGAAAAGCTTTACCACGATGTTGCCTGGTATGGAGGACATCAGCTATGAGGAGAGGTTGGAGAAATTTGGTTTGTTCTCACTGGAACAACAGAGGTTGACGGGTGAACTGATAGAAGTCTACAAGATTATGAGAGGCATGGACAGAGTGGGTAGCAGAAACTTTTTCCCAGGGTGGAAAAGTCAATTTCTGAGGAGTATAGGTTTAAGGTGAGAGGGGGAATCTTTAAAGGAGATGTACGAGGCAAGTGTTTTACACACAGAGAATGGTGGGTGCCTGGAACTTGTTGCTGGGGGAGGCAGTGGAAGCAGATACATTAGTGACTTTTAAGGGGCGTCTTGGCAAATACATGAATAGGATGGGAATAGAGGGATACAACCCCTGGAAGGGAATATGTTCTTGTTAAGTTGGGTACCATGGTCGGTGCAGGCTTGGAGGACTGAAGGGCTTATTCCTGTGCTGTAATTTTCTTTGCTCTTTGAGTGACAGCAGTGGGAATGCAAATGTTGTCTTCCTGAAAGAGGATAGCAGATCTGAGCTTCACAGAGTCACAGCCACTTCCCTACAACAGCACTTCAGAAAACTGAGAAATCCATGGTGAGTCACTTCCTGACTTAATATCCATCATCTACACGGCTCCACCTGCCTGGATAAGTGCAGCTCCAGCAACAGTCAAGACATTCAGCCCCTGTATCCAGGAGTTGAGCTGCCAAATGTAATTAAATGTGTTCATGGAAATGTCATCATGTGACATGCCCCCAGGCTCCAGTTGGTCAACCCATCTATCTTTGTGATATACGGCCTCCCTATGATAATCTGGAAAGCAAAAAGATTCATCAGCCAATTGGATGATGCTTGACTGTCAACCAAATAGTCCTTTTTCTCTGATTTTTATTCTTTTTATATCTTGTAAAGGAAATGTTCAATTTAGTTTTCAATATTATCTTCTTTAATGTCTTCTTCTTAATGGTGTTTTTCCAGGATTGCACACAGCAGTGTCCTGGAGACTGATCTACAATCCCGGGAAATGCCAGATCAAACATGGAGGGTTAGAAACTGTAACCAGGACAGATTACTGCTTGATTGGCATCCCATCTTCAACATTCACTGCCTCCACCACTAATGCAAGGCAATTACCATTTAGAAGGTGCTCTGCAGCAACTCACCAGACTGCTTTGACAGCAGCTTCCAAGCCCACAACCTCTACACCTAATAGGACAAGGACAGCAGACGCATGGGAAAACCATCACTTGTAAATTGCCTTTGGGTAATGCACACCAATCCAACTTGGAAATATATCACCATTCCTTCATTGTCACTAGGTCAAAAACCATGAACTCCCTACCTAACAACACTGTGGGTGTACCGACAACACATGGACTGCAGCGTTTCAAGAAGGCAACTCACCATCACCTTCTCAAGGGTAATTAGGAATGGACAACAAATTCTGGTCTAGCTAGCTGTGCCCAAGCCCCATGAAAGAATGAAAAAAATAAAGTTTAAAATTTATTTATTAGTGTCACGTATTGGCTTAAATTAACATTGAATGAAGTTACTGTAAATATCCTCTAGTCGCCACAATCAGGTGCCAGTTGCCAATTATTATCGATTGTTGATGAGTAGGTGAAGTGGAGTAGATGATTTGAGCAATGCCTGTGACTTGTGGTTCATTTATAAGAATATGGCATTGGAAGATATGTTTGCTGACCTTGAATACTCATGTGAGGTCATTAGACTTTTCCCTGCACTGCATTAAGTTCTCAGAGCTGGTCTGCTTGCAAAGACTGTTGTGGTGATTTGTTCCCATTGTCTTCTCAGTGGGAAGCTTCCTGTGGGTAACGGAATCCTCTTGTCCTGCACCAGGACCTCCACTGCTTATTAGAGAACATTGAAGCATCTCCTTATACAACATGTTCCCCATTCTTCCTGCTCAGACTCTTCTCCAGCCACCTTGAGCACATGCTGCAGTCAGAATGCACCTTCCCTTTAAGACATACAGGGAAGCTGGAAGTAGTTCTAGTTTTACATGAACCTTGGCACTCTGCCGAGATGTGCACTCGACAGTTCTTTAGACTCTGGATTATACATATTACATTGATGTGCCTGATATCAGACTCCTCTGCACCTGGAAGGACAAGACTTTACTCGGAACTCAGTGGGAGCAGGAGACTCCTGAGAGGGCAGCAGAAATGCTTCAGGGATGTCCTGAAAGCTTCCTTGAAGAGATCAAACATCCTCCAGATATTACAGAATCCATGACAGAGTCATACAGGCATAGAACACGGAAACAGGCCCTTCAGCCCAATTTGTGCATTCCAACTAGGTTGACCAAAATGGAAGTTTAATAGGGAAGGCATTGAATACATTGAGAGGCAATATTGGGGGTACATAGAAGCAATTTTAAAGCTTCAGAGACAGAGCACACAGCCCCAAAATATTGCATCTGCCCTAACCTTTTGAACACCGCCTGCCTGCAAATGGCAGAATCTACAGATCGTGCATCAGATTTATTAGCCTTCTCAGAACCCAGTGAACTGAATTAAAACAAGTCAGCTTTGATGCCTGAGGGACGGCCCAAGAAAAGAAAGAGGATTCACTGCTAACAATATAATAAGGAAGTAGTATGAGATTTGCTTACTTTCTACAACATAATTAATGGGTGTGGCTGCAGGGAGAGGCATTGGTGTAGAGGTATTATCACTGGACTAATAACCCAGAAACCCAGGAGTCTAGGGACCTGGATTTGAATCCCATCATGGTGGGTGGTGAAATTTGAACTCAATAAAAATCTGGACTTAATGCAGGAAATTATTACTGATTGTCAGAAAAACCTATCTGATTCACAAGTGTCCTTCAGGGAAGGAAAGTTACCGTCCTTACCCAGCCTGGCCTACATGTGACTGCAGGCATACAACAATGTAAGAAATCCCACAGCACCAGATCCTTAATGTATCTACCCCAGTCCAACACTGGCATCTCCACATCATGCCTTAGTTTCAGAATTGTTTTTTACCATTGCATTGTGCCTGTTTTCAGGCATGAAAACATAGTAAAGTCAGGTGTGAGGCCATTAATGCGATCCGCACCCATGACTGTGCAGATTGCCACTTTACCGAAACCCAGAAATAGCAGCAATCCGCTTCACGCCCAAAGTAGGCACATTTGCATGCATTTAAATTGAATTAATTTAAGTTGCCCGGCCAACTTTATCAGCATTTCCCCTTTACCACTGCATTTGCCAATCCGGAACCGCGCTGTAATGGAGCTGCTAAATAAAAGTCTGAATCGGGTGCTTCAGCTCTGAACAGCATGTTCAGAGCTTCCAACGTATCTCTAACTCAAATCAGTAGTGGGAGAGGAGAGGCGGGTCAGATCATTCCCTGGCTGGGGCAGGGGGGAAGGGAAATGAGGGCAGACCGTTGTCTGGTTAGAGGTAGGGGAGGAGGAGGTGGGTCAGATGTATCATTAGTGGGGGCGGGAGGGCCGATCGTTGTCTGGTGGGAAGGGAGGAGGAGGGAGTCAGATGTTCCTCGGGGTGGGGGGGAGGGGAGGGGAGAGGGGGTGAGTGATGCAGATTGTTGTCTGGAGGTGGGGGTGAGTGAGCCCAGATCATTGACAAGAGGGGGAGGAGGGAGGTGCATAAGTTGTATCTGTAGTGGCAGTGATAGGGGGTAGGCCGGATCAGTCAGTGGTGATGAGAGGAGGCAGATGGATTTCTGGTGGGAGGGTCAGATCTTTGATGGGAATACAGGGGAGAGCAGGGGGGTCCACTGTCACTCTGCAGGTGGATGGGAGTGTCAGAGATAGCGATCAATCTGGATAAATGGGGGGATGGGTAGATAAGGGGGACAGTAATGTATTTGGGTGGTGGGAGGGGGTGGATAAGAGGGACAGTGATGTGGTGGCAGTGGGAGGGAGTGGATAAGGGAGACAGTGATGTGTGTGGGTAGTGAGGAGGGTGGGTAAGAGGAATAGTGATGTGTGTGGGTAGTAGGGGAGTGGATAAGGGGGACAGTGATGTGTGTGGATAGTAGGGGGAGTAGATAAGGTGGACAGTGATGTGTGTGGGTAGTAGGGGGAGTGGATAAGGCGGACAGTGATGTATGTGGGGGCCATTGCTCCCGTTTTTCATTCCCGGATCGCTTTCTCCGCTCTCTGTGATCTGATATGGGTGGGCTTTATCAAATTTCAGATCTCTGATCGTTTTGGCCACTCTAAGTCCCACTCACATCGTAAATGGGACTGGGGATGGCTAAGCGCATGTGCGGGCACCTGAAAGCAGATTTCCAAATCGGATCTGAATTACCCCCATATTCAGCACTTAGAATGAAAATAGTAAAATTGGGACAGATAAGTCATGTATTTGATAGACTGCTTTGAAATGTTGCAATATGGTTGACTCTTAAATGCTCCCAGGGACGGGCAATAATTGCTGGTCTTGCTAGCAACGCCTACATCCAATGAGCAAATTTAAAACAAAGCTTAATCACGCATTGTCATCCCCTCACCCATTATTGGATCTCATTCAATTATTCCTCCAATGCATCATTCTACAAATTCTTATATTCAAATACTAGAAATTCAGCTGGACTGTTCCAGACCACAGAAAGAAAGGTGTTGTGTATCCCATTAAGTTTAAGATGCTGCATACAGGTATTTATGGAGTAACAAAGCAACGTGTTGAAAGGAATGAATGTTCCATAAAAAACCAGCATGCTGACGATGTCTTGGCTTTCATCCAGTGTGTGAGGCTCGTTTCATGTTTACTCCATAAACTCTTTTTAATGTTGTATTACCCTTTAGTGATTAATAAAATGTCTGAGAAAGTTCCTACACGTGATATTTACTGTAAAGATGTTAATCGTCTTTCATGCTGTTTATAAGGGACCACGAGCAGACGAGCTGACCAAATCATTGCCTGATTCTAATTCTTTTGGCTATCTGATTGAAAGCGGCTGAAAAGAGTGGGTTCAATGGCTGTTTGAGTTGGTGGATGCTTGAGCTTTAGCCTAGTTAGCTGTTGCTGGGCAATGCAGAAGACTGAGAGCAGTTAAAGATCTTTTGAAGAGTGTTGCATAGGCTGCTAAAGGCTTAAGGGTCAGGACTGGAGGTGACTAGGCCCAAAATCTCAAACCATTGTTCCCTAGTGCTGTAATCCCAATCCTAAACCATTTTGTAATGAGACCAGTTTAGGTTTGGAATGTCTCCCAGTTGCTGTAGCTAGCCCATCAGCAGCTGTGGACATTTATAATTTAGAAGAAAATTTACTTGTCTTCAGGGCCTACCTCCATGTTGAGGTGCCCTCTCTCTCTCTCACTCTTTCTCTATCGTCACCTGCATTGGCAGCTCCCCCCATATCCATTGGGACTGCTGATGTATCGCTTCGGGAAGCCTCTCATTGCTCCTCCAGCCTAGGGAGACTATCCTTTTCCTTTAAAATTCCAGCCCCATACCTCACATTTAGCATGGTTATCCAGAAAAAAAAAGACATTCATTTTATTGAGCACAATAGATCTCATTTCAAGTTGTACCTGACAGACAATAAAATACCACAATAATACCACAGAGACACATTGGCTTATCATAAAGAACAGCCAGGGTGTTCTGGTGCAGTCTATCTATCTTTGAATCAGAAGCTCTGGTTCAAGTCCCATTCCAGGACCTGATGGCAAGAAAGATGAGTTATAACATGACCAAACAGGTTGAATTTCAATCTGTTAGACCTCCCAACATATGTCAATGACAACGTAAGGGTAAGGGTGGGAGAGATTCCTGGTCAACCATATAATGGAAAGAAAATTGGATCTCCACCATATTACCAGACTTCAACATCTATATAAAAGTTCATGTTACAGAAACTTGCCCCTCTGGGATTGAGGGGAGGAGGGTAGGGGGGTAGGGCTCAGTTGTCTGGCTGATGTGAATCAGATAGGAGCAGCAGCACAGAGTGTAATCCCTGTTCTGGCTCAGGTGGGTTAAGGACGGACTTCTTGTCCTATCTTTGGCAGAGCTTTGGGTCAGAGATGTCTTTGGACAGAGAATTGCAGAATGTCCAGATTCTGAATGCTGTGTTGAAATGATGTTATAAGTGAAGTGAGGAGATATTAAAGACAAATGCGGTGAGACTATAATGGATAAAAACAAAATGGCACAACCTCCACAGCGGAGGAAGAAGACAAAATGCCAGTGATGCAAAGGAACCTTAAAAACAAATCATGGGGATGAACTTAGTGGAATTAACATAAATTAAAAATTGATCATTGATAAAATAATAAAATTTAATTTAGATAAAGCTCTGGATCTAATGATTTCCATTGCAGAGAAGTGAAAAAAAAAACAAGTGTGACTCACAACTTTCTAATCACCTGGTTCAGGAATTGGTTTGAAGGATTATAGATCCATTATTGAAGAAGGGAGGAGATAGAAAGCAGAACTGTTAGTGTGTAATCTGTCATCAGAAATAAAGTGACTCAGCACTTGGACAAGTCTGAAAAAATCCATCTGGTTCACTAATGTCCTTTAGGGAAGGAAATCTGCTGTCCTTATCTGGTCTGGCCTACATGTGACTCCACACCCACAGCAATGTGGTTGACCATCAACTCCCCACCATGGGCAACTAGGGATGGGCAATAAATGCTAGCTGGCCAATGACACCCATGTCCAATGAATTAATAGAAAAGTATGAGCTGATCAGAGAGAATCAGCATGGATTTGCTGCAGATCATGAATCTAGTTAACATTTTCGAGGACATGGTGGATGTGCATGTCCCTTCAAAAACATTTCTAAACATATGAACATACAAATTAGGAACAGGAGTAGGCCAATCAGACCCTCAAGCCTGATCCACCATCAATAAGATCACGGCTGAATGGATAATAACCTCAATCCACATTTCCACCCACTCCAATAACCTTTTACTCCCTTTGTTTATCAGGAATCTGTCTGCCATTTCAAAGACTTTGCTTCCAAAGTCATCACCTTTTGATGAAGAAAGTTCTGAAGATTCAGGACCCTCTTAGAGGAAAGGATTCTCCTCATCTCTGTGCTAAATGGACAACAGTTTATCTGGAAAGAGTGACCCCCCTCGTTCCCACATGAGGAAACCTCCTTCCCCCATCCATCCCATCAAGACCCCTCAGGGATCTTATGGGCGGGATTTTCCACGCAATCTGCCACATGTTTCATGGTGGCAGATGTGGCTCGCCATTAGCCAGCAGTGGGATCCTATTGTTGTCAATGGAATTTCCCGTTGAATGCACTCTTCGCTGCTGGGAAATCTGCGGCAGGGGATACACTGTTGGCAGGATTGGAAAATTCCGGCCTTTATATTTCAATCAAATCCCCTCTTACACATCTAAACTGCAGCGGATACAAGCCTGTACACGATCATCTTCAGGGAATATAGATTTCCAGTGAGGCAAAGCTTGTTATTTTTCTGGTGTTAATTTGGATCCAATTTAGACCAATTTGGATTTGGATTATACTGATGGCTGCCTTGAGTCAACTCGTTTACTGAGACAGATTGAATTACTGGCCCAGCCCTTGCATTAACTTTTAGATGAAGTGGCAGGAGTTTAGTTTCGATGGCTTAAAATACCATTGATGTGAAGTTCCTGCTTTCCAACCATAAAGAGCTCTGGGCATTAAACAGTGTAAATACCTCCACCAGTTACACTTCATCGCTTACTGTAATGCTGCGGCAGAATTTGAGTGGAGTAAAAAACTTGCTGCTGAGAATGAGATGGGAAACGTAATCCCCATGTAAGGATTGCAGTGTCAAGGAGCTCCAAAGTAATCAAGTTAATTAGAATGTAAAGACAGCAAACCAAATTAACTTCAGAAATGTAAACGCAGCCTTTGCATCAACGTGTCAGTGAAGCTTGAGTGACAAAATACACAACATGCAAATGGTGCAGGATCCATGTCTCATTTAAAAAAAACACGGCTTAGTGAAATAAAGACTGAGCGTGATTGTTGGCATAAGGGAGCCTGCTATAGTTTAACAAAACAAAGCTACACCCAGTCTAGGACCCCGATAAAGAATGCTAACTTGGGGCAAGTAGGGAGGGAACCTCGTGCTTCAGAGTGCAGTCCAGTGCCAGTAAAGAAAGCTAGCACAACATTGTAAAAAGGAGAAGTGATTAAACCCAAGTTCGAACCTGCTGAAATATTTTCGGTGGAAGTTTTCTTTAGCTGCAAATCAGATTCTCGCCCGAAAAGGGGATGAGTGTGTTAGATTTTGAGATAAGTGAGAAGGACCCAGAGTGGACAGCATACCTCCACGTCGCTGGGTTAAATTGTTGTCACAGTACTTTATAAAATTTACGCATTTCTAGCATCCCAGAAGACATGCCCATTAGAATTGTAATTGGATATTCTTCACAATTCCCGATGTTTTATTAGTGCTTTCTAAGTACAAAGATGAAAAAGAACTCTTTTTCTTCAGAGTTTCCATCATACTGAAGTTTAAAATTTATTTATTAGTGTCATAAGTAGGCTTACATTAACACTGCAATGAAGTTACTGTGAAAATCCCCTGGTAGCCACACTCAGACGCCATTTTGGGTACACTGAGGGAGAATTTAGCATGGCCAATGCATCTAAACTTTCACAATGTGAGTGGAAACTGGGCCATCCAGAGGAAATCCTCACAGACAGGGGGAGAACATGCAGACTTTACACAGACAGTGTGCCAAGCTGGGAATCCAACCCAGGTCCCTAGCACTGGAAGATAGCAGTACTAACCACTGTACCACTGTGCTGTCCCAGCTGAGGAGGCTTCAGGCCTAGCTATTTTCAACAATCTGCTCTGAAAACTCTACTTACGTTTTGACCGCTGTGGCAAATTTAAAAATATTCCAAAATAATCAACATCATTTTAAATGGAACAATCAACAGCTTTCTAAAATGTCAATTTGCTTCAACTCTCAGTGTCAACAGTTGCTTTAAAAAAAAATTCCAGGATCTGGATCCATATTTTCACTAAAAATTAATCAGTTCTTCTTTGAAATGTGCCTCATCTGTCCACTATGTTGGTTGAAATTCGTTTTTGAGGTAAATCGTTCACAGACAATCAGTCCAACAGACAATTGATGAAATAATAAGATCTCAGAACTGAAACATTGGGTGGGTCAACCTTGATTGGTCAGCACTCTTTTGTCACACACTATAAATTCTTTACAATTTGGCATTCTTACATCTGTCCTGATGAGTTTAAGATGAAAAGCTTTGACAACATGCCTCTTTTTTCAACAATAACCAATTTTTGTACTACTAAGCAACTAAACTTAAGTGAATTGCCACAATGTCTTCCATGGTAAAGTATTTGGGAGGCAGTGTCCTGGTGGTATTATCACTAAACTATTAATCCAAAACTTGTGCTCATGTGTTGGGGATCTGGTTCAAATCCTGCGAAGGATTTGGTGATGGAATTTGAACTCAATAAAAAGAAAATCTGGAATTAAATATCTGCTGAAACAATTGTCAGGGAAAACCCATCTGGTTTCATTAATGTCCTTTAGGGAAGAAAATCTGCCGTCCTTACCTGGTCTGGCCTACATGTGACTTCAGAGCCACAGTAATGTTGTTGACTCTCAACTGCTCTCTGAAATGGCCAAGCAAGCCACTCAGTTCAAGGACAACTAGGGAAGGGCAACAAATGCTGGCCAGTTAATGACACCCATGTCCCATAAATGAATTTTTAAGAAAATCTAAAAGCCATTTATTTTCTAATTTAGGTAATATTTTCTTTCATTCTTTCTGAATCTGCCTCGGTTTAGATACACATCTCATTGTTTTGAAGTCTCCAGTTTTCCTCCACAGTCTGACTGAACTCAGATGTCCCTGAATAAATCATGGCTCCCACCTCAGCATTCCCTCCAACAGGGGAAGCCCTGATCGTTGAGCCATTCTCATCTTCCTATCACTCCTTAAGTAAATGCCAAAGATGGCTTTTTCACCTTTTGTACACTCCCCAAGTGTAAAAACAAATTCACTTGGTACTGAATGAGTGGATTATTATTTCCCGTTGTGAGTCATTTCTCTTTTGCATGTTTTCAAACACGCTGATGTAATTTCCACTCTGTGCACATTCGTAACTCAATGAAATATTCAATTTCCTTCTACAATTTGATAGATTGCAACATAATGTCAATAAATGTAAAGACACACATTGTGGGATTCAGATTCAGCAGCAGAATCATATACTGATGAAAGATGAATTATCTTTCATCTTGCCGGTAGCAGTTCTTCTCCATACCTTTTCCAGCCCAACCATGTTCTAATTTCATAGCTGTTCACAATGTTCCAGGCGCAGCATTAACAATGTCCTGTTTCAGATGTAGGCAAACTGATCAAATTCAGCCCATGGGAACTTTTCTTCTGGCCCTCGAGTTGTGATGCATTCATAGAGACTTATTGCCAGGCTATCCAGGGTGAAACCTTCTCAAGAGCAACAACTGGAGACTTTGAAAGGGAAAGGCCATCATTTTACCTGCTTTAATCTGTACAGAATGACCTCTAATGAATGACAGCGGTAAGTGGTCCAAAATAAGCCAAGGAATCATGGCTAGAGTAGAGGGCCTTTTGCAAAGTGGGAAGGGAGTGCAGCAACTATGTGAGGGGAGGGATAGCATAGAATGGAGAAGTGCTGAGAGTAGTATAAAGATTTAGTATAAAGTATAAAGAAGTAGTATAAAGTATAAAGACAGCCTTCTGACTGTCTCCTCATCTCTATTAACACTGAAACAGGTTGAATTGAAGTGGTTTAAACTGGCAGTGGGTATAATATAGACAGGTTATAAAATTTACCTGTAACTATGCCTATCAAATATGTTCATTGATTGGGAAAATAATAATGCTGCTCTGATTTCAATGATTAATAGATCAATATTTCTTGCACGCCTACTTATAATACACAGAGAACATGCAGTGGGCGTGTTGGGTGAGGTGGTGGTTGTGGAGATATCTGATACCAATATGTAAGTCTTACTTTCTTAAAAGCAAGGCTACTAGGATGACACAGTAGCACAATGGTTAGCACTGTTGCCTCACAGAGCCAAGGAATTGGGTTCAATTCTGGCTTTGGGTGACTGCGTGGAGTTTGCACATTCTCCTTGCGTATGTATGGGTTTTCTCTGGTTTTCCCTCCACAGTCCAAAGGTGTGCAGGCTAGGTAAATTGACCATACTAAATTGACCTTTAATGTCAGGGGGATTAGCAGGGTAAATATGTGGAGTTACGAGGATAGGAACTGGGTGGAATTGTCATTGGTGCAAGTTTGATGGGCCAAATGACCTTCTTCTGTACTGTAGGGATTTATGATTATTACTAAGTATTCCACATTTAAATACAACATTTTCATGTTGAGTATTGTATAATATTATAATTTGGAAGGGACAGGGTTCTGTAATTGCTAACCATATCTAACCATTTAGCTAACCTCAGGTAGGTCTTCATACAATAAATACCACTACAAATTTCAGTGGTAGCTGTTGTTAAGGCAACTCATGTTTTGCTCACCACTCTCAAAAGCTCATCAAAATTTTGAAGTGGCCCTCCAGCCCAAAGAATTGGTATCACGTTTCTAAGCAGTAGCTGAATAATTTCCTTCCATTGTTACCCTCTTTGCTTTTTTTCATTATACTACCCAAGATCCCTTTTTCTATTTTAGTGAGATATTGGCTTCATGATGTGAGGGATCCATTTCCTCGGAATCCCAGATCCCACTCCTGATTCATCTTTCTTCAGTATATGATTCGGCTGCTGACTCTGGACACCGCAATGTGTGTCTTTACACTTATTGATGTTATGTTGCAATCTATCAAATTGTAGAAGGAAATTGAATATTTCATTGAGTTATGAATGCGAACAGAGTGGAAATTGCATCAGGGTGTTTGAAAACATGCAAAAGAGAAATGACTCACAATGGGAAATAATAATTCACTCCTTCAGCACTAAGCTATTTTTTAGACTTGGGGAGTGTACAAAAGGTGAAAAAGCCATCTGTGGCATCTACTTAAGGAGTAATAGGGTGGGAAACTGCAATTAAGTCACTAGATGAGAGTGTTTGACTTACGTATTTCCAACAAGAGGAAGGATTACAATGAGTGGCATTTGATGAAAAATTTATGTTCTGTAGATTGTTTATCTTTGCCCTGGGTTAAATGTCAAGAACATCTTTTTCACAAACCACACCTGTAAATGGAATTTAACAATGCAAACGAAGCAAACTTGATCACACAATGAGATTGAATACTCTCAATCTATTTCCGAGTATACTCCAGCAGCACAAAATTGCACATACTGTTCAGTACTAATTAGTGCTACGTTGACAGTTTCAGTTGGAAGCACATGGATGGTTAGTAGGAAAATGAACCCATTTAAACTGAGACAATAACAGGCACTATAGTGATGGTCCCTTTAAAGATCAATCTGCAGGGTAAGGATCACGTGATCTGGGGAATCAATCCGGGAACAGGGTGGGAGACATCACCTTAGTAAACGAAGGCTTAAACTGGTGAATGAGCATCATTACATTTAGTAACGAGGATGGGATTAAAATATAGATCCTCAGATTGAGAATCCAGTTTACGTTGAAGTTGGAAAAAGAACAGAGGGCTTACCAAGATGCCTCTCTTTGGATGGATGGATCCATTTAACTCTTGCATGGAGGATTGGGCACAGTATGTAGAGTATCTTGGGTATTATTCCACGCAATGAAATAAGGGAGGTCCAAGGCAATTCTCCTGAGTGCATGTGGAACCCGATTTGTAGAATCACATAGTGCAGAAGAGGCCTTTTGGTCCAACAAGTCCACACCAACATGCGAGAAACATGTGACCGCCACCTAATCCAATTTATTACCTATTCACCTTTACCACCTAACCCCATTTAACCAGAGGGCACAATCTCAGGCTAAACGAATGATTCTTGAAAACAGAGATGAGGAGGAATTTCTTCAGCCAGAGAGTGGTGAATCTATGGAACTCTTTGCCACAGAAGGCTGTGGAGGCCAGGTCATTACGAGGTGCCAAGTGCTCATCAAGGTGCTTTCTAAAAGATGTGAAGCAACCAGCCTCCACCACCTTCCCAGGCAGAACATTCCAAACTGTCACTATCCTCTGGGCAAAAAAGTCTGTCCTCACATCCCCCTAAATCTTTTGCCCCTCACTTTGAATCTATATCCCCTTGTGACTGACCTTTAAACTAAGGGGAACAGCTGTTCCTTATCCAGCTAGCGTACTGTGTGCAATTCTGGTCACCAAATTATACAAAGGATGAGTTGCACTGGAGGGGGAGCAGAGTTTGCTGCTTGGAATGGAATATTTAAATTATAAAGAGAAGTTGGATAAACTTATCCATATCTAATATTTCCGTGCCCCTCATAATCTTGTACCGCTCGATCAGGTCACCCCTCTGTTCCAACGAAAATAACCCAAGCCTACCCAACCTCTATAAAGAGACTTCAAGAGGCTGGATTTTGCCTTAAGAAGGACAAATATACTTTTCAAATCACTGAGCTAGCCTACTGGGATACTCTTTAGAAACGCAAGGATTACACCTGGAAGACAAGTCATGCAGGTGGCAGCAGTACCCAAAAACACATTTGAGCTCAATTCACTTTTGGGAAGAATAAATTACTATCAGCATTTTTTTTTTAACCAAACTTGTTGATGCTATTTACCCCCTTGCATATTCTGTGAAAGACTCACTAGTCTTGGAAAACTCCCCAGAAAGAAGCTTTCAACAGAGTAAAACAACTGGCGCATTCTTCCAACTTGTTAGTACATCTCTACGCCTCTGAGGAACTAGTGTTGATCTGTGATGCCTCTTCATATGGTGTTGGTGCGGTGTTGTCCCATAAGATCGACGATGGATCTGAAAAGCCAAGCAGCTATGCCTCAGAAGCTGAAAAGGCTACTTACAAATTGAGAAAGATGGATTACCAACAGTTTTTGGTGTCAAGAAATTCAACCGGTACTTATATGGTAGTTTCTGAAGAAATAAAATCATTTACTGGCAAACATGGATTGAGGTCCCAGGACAGCATCATTCTCTGGGGAGCGAGTGTAATTGTCCCTGTGCCAATCAGAGAACCGCTTCTAATGGAATTGCACAGTGCTCATCTGGGCATCTGCAAGATGAAGATGCTCACTAGAAGTGTGTGGTGGCCTGGCATTCGCATTTTTCTGGTAGTGTGGCAACCAAACTGCATGCAGTATTCCAAATGCGGCCTAACTAAAATTTTACACAGCTGTAACATAACTTGCTAACTTTTATACTCAATGCCCCAGTTGATGAAGGCAAGCATGCTGTATGCTATCTTGACCATGCTATCCACCTGTGTTGCCACTTTCAGGGATATGTGGACCGGCACACCCAGATCCCTCTGTATATTAATGCTCCTGAGGGTTCTGTCATTTACTGTATCATGGCCCAAACCACAGTCATAGGGATTCATTTAGGGTGGCTTTTAAAAGGTTGCTCAGAGGAGAGAGAGGGAAAGATTTAGTGGGGGAATCCCAAAACTTAAGACCTAAGCCACTGAAAACGTTGCAACCAATGGTGGAATAATTAGAACCAGGGATATTCAAGAGGCCAGAATTAGATAAATCCCAACACTTTGAACCTGGAGGAGAGATAGGGAGGGGCGAGGCCATGGAGGGATGGAAAAACAAGAATGAGCTTTGTAAAATCATGGTGTTGATTGACCTGTGGCTAATGCAGGTGAATGAACAGATTTGATTTGATTTGATTTATTATTGTCACGTGTTAATATACAGTGAAAAATATTGTTTCTTTCGCACTATACAGACAAAGAATACTGTTCATAGAGAAAGTTAAAAAGTTTATTTATTAGTCACAAGTTGACTTACGTTAATGTTGCAATGAAATTACAGTGAAAATCCCTCAATCGCCACACTCCAGTGCCTGTTTTAATAAACTGAAAGAGAATTTAGTATGGTCAATGCATCTAACCAGCACATCTTTCGAACCATGGGAGAAAATTGGAGCACGTGGAGGAAACCCATGCAGACACAAGGAGAATGTGCAAACTCCACAGTGACCCAGTGACCCAAGACACGAAACGAACCCAGGTCCCTGGCGCCGTGAGGCAACAGTGCTAACCGCTGTGCCACCTGCGCTGCTCCAAGAAGAAAACAAGGGTGTAGAGAAAGATCAACTTAACGCAAGGTGGGGTCCATTCAAAAATCTGATGGTAGCAGGGAAAGAGCTGCTCTTGAGTTGGTTAGTATGTGACCTCAGACTTTTGAGGGATGATGGGAGAATGGCACTATTGTGAAGGATTTCATTATATGGTGGAAATCCTCATATGAAAATGGGCTCACACCACAGTTAAAATAACAAAGGAATTTGATACTTGTGCACTCACCATTTGTAGTTGTCATCTGCTTAACATTAATCTTAAAGCAACCACAGTGTTATAACACACAGAGTCTGATTACTTGAAGCTGATAGCTTATGAATGGTTGGATTTCCTGCTTTTCCACTGAACTAGTATAATTTAATTAATGTTGCAGGAGTTTGATCCTATATGTGGATTTGTTCTACTGGCTTCTAGAAATTGAAAATACTTTTAGTCTTTCATCCTGTGTGGTATCTACCACCCTGAAAAATCAATTTGCACCAAACACCACAAACAAGAGATAACAAGCACATTTATGATGTTAGGTTTAATCCATACAAGAGTTGAATATTCTACTGCTGCAGAGTTCTCTCTTACATTTAACTTGCTTCAAAGCGAACCGACACAATAAAAGCACATTGTTCTAGCACGACACAAGGAGCACACATTGCAGGAAGGTTAACCCACAATGATGGGCACATTTGGGTCAGATAGGAGGTTAAAGTGTTAAAAATTTGATCCCAATCTTGCCTGTGCCCCCCCCTGCACTTCAGGTTTTATTCGACACAGCGCTAAGGAACAAGCAGCCTAGCTGCTCCAGGGATCAGAATTGAGGCTTTAACGTCATCAGTTCCCATTCTCATTCATCCTGGTCAAATGGCTGGGTTTCCTGAGTCTAGATCATGGAATTCCTACTGTGCAGATGGAGGCCATTCAGCCCATCGAGGCTGCACTGACAACAATCCCACCAGGCCTTATCCCCACAATCCTACATATTTACCCTGCTAATCCCCTTGATATCAATGGGCAATTAAGCATGGTTAATCAACCTAACCTGCACATATTTAGACTGTCGAAGGAAATCAGAGCATCCAGAGGAAACCCATGCAGACATGGGAAGAATGTGCAAAATTCACAGTGACAGACACTAAGGCCAAATTCACCCAAGGCGAGAATCGAACCCAGGTGTCTGGTGCTGTGAGGCAGTAGTGCTAACCACTGTGCCACTGTGTCGCCCCAGCCTTTCTATTACTTCACTGGGTGAAGCATACCTGTCTGTGCCATCTCCCATTTTGGGACACACTGCAGAAACCGCTCCAATCTGCTCCAGACATTCCTCTGTGGCTCCTCTAATCTCTTCCTGAGAACTTCGATTCCTCCCCACACCCCCAGGCCACTGATGCCTCTCTCACATCCCCTCATGCATTAATAAAGGCATTTCTCAAACTATAACAGGAATATTTTTCCCAGGGAGATGAAATAAATAGATGTCAATAGCCTCAAAATAATAATCAAACCTTGCAACAGTTAAATTTCTCTGCAATATCTGATGTTATCAAATTGTTAACTTTCAAGCAAGAAACTCTGAATGTCACGTTAGTTGAGAATGTTTTTTTAAATCAGTGATGTCATTGGGGAGGTGACACTAAGTCAGGCTTTCAGTTTTGTTTTGGGAAGGAGCAAGCTAAAAAGCAATCTCTCTCTGTCCCAGTTCTTTCTGTTTGGTTTTGAATCTATTATCAAGTAGCTGAAGGGGAGGCTTATGGCCATCTTACCTTAGAGGAGCTGCGTTTTGGGAAACAGATTTGACTACAACTTCTTCTAAGTTTCTTTGTAAGAGATTTTTGGCATTCAACACAGGGGTCTGGATATTTGTAACAAGTGAGCATTAACCTATGTCATTTTGTGCTTACTTGGAGGTTTGTTATTAGACATTGGCTTTTGTTGGAACACATTGAGATATTTTCTTAAGAGTTATACATTATTGTGGTTGTTGTGTTCCTTAATTGTAATTGTTAAAGTTCTTGTTAATTGTCTTATTATACATGTCAACAATATTATTAATTAAATTTTGGATCCTCGTGGATCAGTTGAAACACATCTGAAGTGAAACCTCTCCTGCTCACTCTCGCCAAATTCAACATAAAATATTACAGCTCAGGCGAACTTCATAGAACACCTTGAAGTATCCGCCCTGACTTGTAACATGAGCAAATAACTACAATCCTTCCAAATGTTCTGGCTTCACCAGGCACTTTGACACCTGTTGAATGTTGCATTTTCACAGAGAGAGCCACTACACTTTCATGAAGATTTGCACCCTGAACATGCAGGTAGGTAGCTGACAAACTCACTATATCACCAACCAGGTGTTTTAAATGGAACTCTGTTATGACTCCCTCGTTCTGCTGTAAGTGGTTTTACCTCAATGTTTTGAAGAAGATAGCTTTCATGCTTGGCTGCTTCTCAGCAATGCTAAGGCACAAAGCTTTGAATGATGACACTGCGCAAATTGTGGTTCAACAGCTGAAACACGACACAATAAAGCAACCTGAAGTTGCATTTCCATAAAAACCATTTGAAATACCAAAATAGATTTCAGATCTCTGTTGGAGCACAAGAATGTAGGATCTAGAAAACCAGGTAGCTCTTTGCAGTTTATTCTGTGTTCGATAGATTAGCCTGATGAATGAACCATTGCCTGAACGCCAGGCCATGGACTATCCACATTATAGAATCCCTACAGTGCAAGGGGAAACCATTCTGCCCATTGAGTCTCCACACTGAAGGAGAATTTAGCATGGCCGATGCACCTACCCAGCAGATCTTTTGGACTGGTTTCCAGAGTCTGTGATCTATTATTGCCCTCTACTTCTCACCAACTGACAATATGATATGAATTGAGAAAGTTTAAAATTGTCTACATCTCTATGGCACGATTGATATAAAACTGTTCCTTGACATATCCCACCCATGCCCTAGCTCCATAACCCCATGCATTTACCCTAGCTAGTCTCCTTGACATTAAGGAGCAATTTAACATGGCCAGTCCATCTAATCTCACATCTTTGGACTTGGGGAGGAAATCAGACCACCCAGAGGAAACCTGTGCAGACACAGAGAGAATGTGCAGACTTCACACAGACAGTAACCCAAGCCGGGAATTGAATCTGGGTCCCAGGCGCTGTGAGGCAGCAGTGCAAACCATTGTACCACTGTGCTGCATATTGTTCCAGCAGTGGGCATGGCACCAGGAATATGTATACAGAGAACTTTCTCATCAAAATAAGCTTTGCTGCGTTCTTCTTTCACACAACACCAACCAAAAAATTGCTTTCGCAGAGATAATGAGGATCTGCTAATAGTGAGATTTTGTGCCAATCCATACATTGGTTAGGTGCACCCATAATGTCAACACTGTTGTCTGAGTGAATTGAAGTTAACGTAAGATCGCACCCAATTCCTCTCAATCCGGATCCAGCTCACTGCCTCCCCAATAATGTTATTAATCTCCCAACACAGGCAGATATCTGCACTTTCTCACCATAGCTCAGTGATGCATTCCCACCCTCCTCCTCACCACCCCCTCCATCCCGAAGTGGAAGCAGATGGTATGCTTTCACCCAGCCACAATGGGTCAAAGTGCTGTGGGAGATAACTCAGGCTGAAAACATATGTGCTCACTCAAACTGAATCAAGAGAATTTCTCCTGTATCTGGTCGCCATCCCTTGACCTACTTGGCAAGAACAAATGACCGCACCGTGTGCGTGATTGCAGACACTAACCTTGATTAGAGATCTAACGTTCAAGGAAATTCAAAGGAGCTCAAGAAAGGCGGTTTGGGCCTAAAGTTTAGAATAAAAAATCATTTACTGTCATTCCCTAGAATTCAGCAAAGACTCTGCAGACATGAGGCGAATGTGCAAACTGCACACAGTCACCCGAGGTCAAAATTGAACCTGGGTCTTTGATGCTGTGAGTGCCAACCACTGTGCCAACGTGCCTCCCATGTCTATGTTAAATTTGATGCGGCACTCTAAAGTTTATTTATTAGTTGCAAGTAGACTTACATTAACACTGCAATGAAGTTACTGTGAAAATCCTTCGTCGCCTATTTGGGCACACTGAAGGAGAATTTAGTCTGGCCAATATACCTAACCAGCACATCTTTTGGACAGATTTCCAGAGTGTGTGATCTATTATCGTCTTCCACTTCTCATTTTTCACAGCATTTTAGAAATTGAGAAAGTTTAAAATTGCCTACAGTTCTATGGCACCTTTGATATAAAACTGTTCCTGGGCAAAGCCCTTCTACTTTATTCCTTCCTCACTCTGAAAGAAGTAGGCCCCTAAGATCTGGAAGTCCTGCATGCTGTTAACTACAGGAAACTCGGGAGTGTAAATATTACAAAATTCAGGCACAACATTGATCTAATTTGTAAGCAACACAAACTATATTTAACTTCTCCTGGGAATCACCTTGTTTATGTAGGTCACCCTTTAAGTCTTTGACTACAACCACCTGAGGAGACTGGGGAGTTGTCACCTGTATGAAATATGAGAGTTAGCTCCAAAACAACAATAACGCAATAAGTAAAAATTATGCAGCACTTGTGATGACATGACGACCTGTGACGCTTCACAAAATGGAACGAGGGTATAATGAATACCACACAGGAGCTGGGACATAAACAAATGAAGCAAAATTGTGAAAGTCATGGGTTGAGGAGATGGATTATGTAGCGGTTCAGAGTAGTGGTCGGAAGGCAAAGATATCTCCAGAGACTGTTTCAGAGTTTGGGGTCACACTGACTGAGGACTCTGCCACTGATAGTGGAGCAGACAGATGGAGATTGTACAGAAGCACAGCGTTCGAAAAGTGGGCCATGTAAACTGAGATGCAACACTAGAATATTTTGCATAAATAAGGTGGAAATAATATGAAAGGATTTGTAAGCAACAATAAAAACATTCTGAATTCAATGGGCAGGAAGCAAGTGAAGGTCGATGAAGGCTGGGATTCTGGATGAGTGGAATTTAGAATGGGACAGAGTGTGTGGAGCAAATGAGAACTCGATGTTTTGGAGTTTGTGTGGAGTGAGTCACAGACTGACTAGGAGAGAATTACAAAGGTTGAGTCTGCAGGAGACGGGTAGGGTTTCAGCAACAAGGGTGGGTGAATAGGGGTTGGAAGCAGATAATTCTTTAGTGATGAGAGGGGAGAGGTTTGAAGTTCAGTTCAGAGTCAAATGGGAAATGGGGCGGTGCCTAACTAAGAAGGCCCCTTCCTGTGAAGGAGCCACCGATAGTCAAGAAGTGCAACACCAGGCTACAAGATAAATGTAAATAATTTATCATCGACACAACTTCATCAGAACTTAGCTGAATTTAGAATGGGACAGAGTGCATGGGGTAAATGAGAATTCAATGTTTTGGAGTTTGCATTAGGTTGATGACTCATTCTTTCCATAATGTAATATTTAACATCATAAAGAAAGGAAGACTTACATTTATATAGCCTAATATCTTCTAGCTGTGTACAGCATTGGGATCTTTAGGTCCTATTGACAGCACAACCCTCCCCACCATGGATTTCCCGGAGTATATTCAACGGCAAAGTCTATCAACAAAGGCAGAACCAGAAGATTCCCCTGCTGCTGCCTCTGCAGCTGTAAAACACAATGGGTTTCATGGAAAATTTTGCCAACCATAGTGCCCAATTGACCCTTGATTGAACTTCAAACCTCTAGTCCATCGCTAATGTGTTACCAGCCTCCATCTTCACCTCCAACACTGCAATGCTCCCTCAGCGCTGCACTGAAATGTCAGCTTTGATTTTTGTACTCAAGTCCTACTCCAGAACCTTCTGATTAAGTGCAAAAATGCAACTAATCTACTGCTGACACAGTAATTACTAACTTTTCAAATTGCTTCATCTGATGAGCTAATCTGACTGAACTGCAAAATACTGCAGATGCTGGTTATCAGAAATAAAGTAAGAAGTCTAACAACACCAGGTTAAAATCCAACAGGTTTATTTGGTAGTAAAAGCCACTAGCTTTCGGAATGCTTGCTGCCCCTCCAGAGCAAGTCTTCTGAAAACTAATGGCTTTTGCTACCAAATAAACTTGTTGGATTTAAACCTGGTGTTGTGAGACTCCTTACCGTGTTTACCTCAGTCCAACGCCGGCATCTCCACATTATATTAGAAATAAAAACAGCTGGAAATATACAGCAGGATGGGCAGCATATGTGGAGGCTGAAAGAGAGTTAACCTTTCATTAGAACTGAACTCAAAACAATGTGACTTAAGTAGACAAAGGGTCATGTAACATCGTCAGCAGAAATTCAAAAAGGAAAGATTTTGCCTGACATTGATAACATCAATTTGCATTTATAAACTGCCTGCAGAACAGGACAATCCAAAGATACTTCACAACACTTCTTGTCTTTTTGAGGAAGTAGATTGTGGAATGTCCCATGGGATATTAGATTTTGTTTAAAAGCCTGTGACAAATCTATACTTAAATGGCGGGAATTTAAAATATAACCCAAGAATGGATAAGAAATGGAAGGATAGACTGTACTGGGTACTTGGGTGATGACTGATGCCATTGTGTGGAATAGGGTGTGATGGGCACAATCTTCACCTGGAGCTTCCATGCGATTAGATTTTACTAGCTCTGTAGGAAGGCCTAGGCAGGACAGGGCTGCAGCCTGGGATGGGGATGGGTCCTATAAAAGAGCGAGGTATAGCAGAGACTGGAGCACTCACCATCTTACTGCTGCCGTGTCATTCTGCCAAATTCAAGGCAGGTAGAGGATGGGTCCACCTTCCCCCACCTCACACCCAAATGCCAAATGAGCTAATTAAGTGATTGGTTAAGAGCTGCTTCCCACTGGCAGTGGCATTTTACCAGTAGCAGGTGGACCCTCTATTGCACAGAGAGACGAAGACCATCTCATGAATCCTGGTGATCTTCATGTGGTCTTGGGTGGAACTCCCTAGACCGTTCTTGAAAAAGCAATAACTTGCACTACAACTGGGGATGCCTGACTGGATTTGGTGACACGAGTCCTGCCTACAGCCCTTTCCCCCAAAAACCGAGGCCTGCCTGATTGGCACCATCCACACTAGACCCCACTTACCAGCTCAGAGGGCAGCCTGCTCCAAAGATATTCCCTCAGGGGCTGTCCTCTCAGTGGCACCACTCCCAGTAGCACTGCTGAGCTCCAGTCCCTCTGATTAAATAGCAGCCCTGGTGGACAGGAACCCATTCTTTAGAGCAATGGGAAATGCAAGGTCACATGCTTTGTTGATGGACAGCCAGAAAATGCAGGTGGGGCTCCAATGACAGGCCAGAACCATTTCTATAGATGGACCCGGTTTTCTTAATCATTTATGGGGCATTAGCATCGCAAGATAGCCCACATTTATTGCCCAACCTTAGTTGCCCTTGAAAAGGTGGTAGTGACAACTGAGTGGCTTCCTAGACCATTTGAGAGGGCAGTTGAGACTCTGGAGTCACATGTAGGCCAGACCAGGTAAGGATGGCAGATTTCCTTCCCTAAAAGACATTAGTGCACCAGATGTCTTTTTTCTGACAACTGGCAATGTTTTCACGGTCTTCAGTGGATTTTTAATTCCAGATTTTTTTTATTGAATTCAAATTCCGCCATCTGCCATGCTGGGATTTGAACCCAAGTTCCCCAAAACATTAAGTGAGTTTCTGGTTTAATAGGCCAGTGATAATACCAGAAGGCCATCGCCTCCCTGCAGCCGGCGCTCAGTGAGTGTACACAAGTACGTTACCACAGGGAATTGGACAGAGAATCTGAATCCTCCTTTATGGAGCCAAGCCAGATATATGAGCCTAAAGTGGGCTGGTTGGGTGGATGGGTTGGGGATGGGGGGGTTTAAGGAAGCAATCTGTGGAATGTCACTTAGCAACCTGAATGGGTTTGAAGATTATTGTGGATCTGCTCCACTCGGCCTCACAAACAAAATGAAGAAACCTTAGATCTGTTTTCTGAATGCTGTCCAGCTATCTGCTTCAGAAAACAATGTTTTGTACCAAAGAGCAATGCATACAAAGTGTCATTAGTACATGAAAACAATGTGGGACCCAGATTTAAATATTTACATAAAGTCCCCGCACATTTTTCCACTGCGAGGTCCACTTGCAAATCATAGTAGGAAAACCTTGGGTGACCACTAGCTGCATGACTTCTTTTCCACAATTTTTTTCATCTGCCTACAGCCCCCTCTTCCAGCTTGGAAGGGTGCACAGTGGTTGAAAAATCACCCCCACTGTTTCTAATTTACATTAAGGCCTGAGGTTCAGAAGCTCAATGCAAATGGGCTCAAACTTGCAGATGATGCCAATCCAAGCAAGCAATTAAATCTGACAAATGAAGCCAGGGCCCTGAAGAATGAGTTAAGTCACTTTTAATCATTGAATTGTTTTAGTTCAGGTGGGGGAATGGTCAGTTTCCTTAGTCTGGATTGCTTGCAACTTGTCCATGCTGCCCTTTTTCTTAACCCGTAAGTTAGTCACAATTGCCTGCATTTGGCTCATCTTCCCCTATGCCCATTTTATCTATGCAACTATCTAAATGTGGATGTCATTAATCCAGCTCCCTTTTCTGTTTGATAGAAGAGAGAACTGTAGTCCTCAGCTGGTGTAAGGATGTCAGACCATGCAACCTGAACAGCTGGCTATAAGTGGCGAATGAATGCCAGTGCACCAGGAAACAAACTAAACCAATACCTTTACTGAGGGCAGACTAGGACATTTTCATAGTAACTTCATTGCAGTGTTAATGTAAACCTACTTGTGACTATTAAATAAACTTTAGAATGCCACATCAAATTTAATGCAGATGTGGGTGGCACGGTGACACAGTGGTTGGCACTCATAGCATCGGAGACCCAGGTTCATGTCTGACTTCGGGTGACTGTGCAGTTTGCATGTTCTCCCTGTGTCTGTGTGGGTTTCCTCTAGATGCTCCTGTTTCCTCCCACAATGCAAAGATGTGGTTGTTAGGTGGATTGGCCATACTAAGTTGCCCCTCAGTGTCAGGGAGATGAGCAGGGTAAATACATGGGGTTACAGAGATAAGATGGGGTGTGATTATTATTGTTGCTAGCTCGATGGGCTGAATGGACTCCTCTGCACTGTCGGGATTTTATGATTGTATAGTACAAATACAAGGCTGATCCAGTATGGCGGACGGTACACAGTTGGCATGGGATGGGCATTTATGCCACTTGCCTGGCTGGTCCTTCAGGTGTCTGCTTGAG
Source organism: Sphyrna mokarran (assembly GCA_024679065.1). Taxonomy (NCBI): domain Eukaryota; kingdom Metazoa; phylum Chordata; class Chondrichthyes; order Carcharhiniformes; family Carcharhinidae; genus Sphyrna; species Sphyrna mokarran. Next base: position 21,191,663 of record JAGIQG010000021.1, read on the forward strand.
AGCAGACAAAGGGGCACCTCAACCAAACTTTTATACCAAAACCCTGTGTCTTACAAGGAAATTGCTCAGCCCTCAAGCCTGGTCCAAGTAAGCGGGCATCTCAGAAAAAATACAAATTGGCAGCTGAACATACAGCGGAAAATGAGAATGGTGTGAAAAGCCGGAGCAGCTACAGTGACGCAATTCACCTGGAATCAGTGGCTCCTTCTAACTACATTCATTTGGTGCCAAAATATTGTTGCACGTTAACTGGGATTGAAGTTTGAGTTTAATCAGTGTTAAATAATGGCAGTTTATCTCACCCTTGTTAATCGACCAACACACAACAGCATCAAACTGGGCTTGTACTGTGGCAGCAATCTTCATAATCAGCTATTGTTACCCGCGAAAAAAAAGATAATATAAGTACATTATAGACACACTAGGAGCAAGCAGACTGTCAAAATGATATACTCCCTATACACAGTACTGAATAAATAGAGAAAACTGAATGGCAGTCTGTGTAATATGGTTTTTATTTCCGAGAGTGAGTTATGGTCAGACATATAAGTGAAAATGAAAAAAAAATTACAAAGACTTCAGTGTTTGGTTTCTAACACTCCTGTCATACGTTTTATTTAAAACAATCTGAAGCAGTTCCAGCTGATAATGCCTTTGCGGCTCCAATTTATATTTTGCTCTTTTTCTCTCTCTCTTTCTATCACACACACACACACACACACACACTGTCTTTCTCTCACTCTCTGTAATTCTATACTCTGCTCCACACACGTGCATCTTCTGTTGTGCCCTTTGCCTTTATCCTGCTGCGTGCCAAAAAAATGAGTTCTCCATTGTACACATACTCACCAGGACAAACACCAGCCATTAATTCAATTACTGTCACAATTCTGATGTTATATTAACAGCTGCAGTCAATGCCAGTGTTACACAGCTTTATTTAAAGTTTTAATTTGAAGTAAATTTAAATGTTATTTAGAACAATCAAACCTGATTTTATTCTGTATAAGGAACCTGCATACAGGCTTCTGAGCTGATTTAATATGCAAGTTATTTTACACTGTTAGACAGTGATACGTAAATTATAGTTTTGCAGCTCAGCACACACCGTAAGTAAATTTGTCTGCTTGTCTCTCAAAGTCTTTGACTATATAATCAGTTTATTGTCTCTGATCTTAGCCCTGACAGTCACTAACACCGAATGTTACCTCCAGCACCAAGTGTGAAGAGCTCAAGGGTTAGAGCCATAGAGCCATAGAAGTTTACAGCATGGAAACATGCCCTTTAGCCTAACTTGTCCATGTTGCCCGTTTTTTTAACCCGTAAGTTAGTCCCAATTGCTTGCATTTGGCTCATATCCTCCTCTGCTCATTTTACCTCTGCAGCTATCTAAATACTTTTTAAAAGACAATATTATACCTGTCTCTACTACCACCTCTGGTAGTTTGTTCCAGACACACATTACTGTCTGTGTGAAATAATTGCCCCGCTGACCCTTTTGTATCTCTCCCCTCTCACCTTAAACCTATGTCCTCTAGTTTCAGATTCCCCTACCTTTGGGAAAAAAATATTAACTATCTAGCTGATCTATGCCCCTCATTATTTTATGGATCTGTATATCCCTCAGGCAAAAAAGTCCCAGTCCACCTAGTCCCTCTTTATAACTCAAACCCCCAACTCCAGTAGCATTCTAGTAAATCTTTTCTGCACTCTTTCTAGTTTAATAATGTCTTTTCTATGATAGGATGACCAGAACTGTACACAGTATTCCAAGTATGGCTTTATCAATGTCATGTACAATTTCAACAAGACGTCCCAACCCCTGTATTCAATGTTCTGACTGATGAAACCAAACATGCCGAATGCCTTCTTCAGCACTCTGCCCACCTGTGACTCCACTTTCATGGAGCTCTGAACCTGTACTCCTAGATCTCTTTGTTCTATAACTGTCCCCAGCATCTTACCATTAACTGAGTAAATCCTACCAAAATGCGTCACATTATCTAAATAAAACTCCATCTGGCATTTGTCAGCCCACTGGCCCAACTGATCAAGATCCTGTTACAATCCTAAATAATCCTAGATAATCCTGGGGTTCTTTCTATCCAAAATTCAAACCACCCCTTTTATTCCTCTTTAAATCCTCTTCCCTGAGCAGCTAACTTCCCAGTAACTTGACGTCCCATCCTCACCCACTCTTAGCTACCCCCACCAACATCTTCCAGTCCCTCCTGCTTTTCCAGCTCCATTCATGCGTAGCTTTAGAAATCCACTCTGGCCTCCATCTCCTGCTCCCTCAATTCTCTCCTGACCTATCCCTATCCATTAAATTGTTTTCCTCAGATTGTTATGTTTGCTCTTCTCTTTCCTTCAGTTCTTTTCCTCGCCCCCATCAAAGCAACTGTTATCATCCCACTTTTGGAAGTCTCTAATTCCCTTTCTTTATCTCTAATTCCCATTAGATCCTCAGCTTCTGCATCTTTGCCTTAAGAGCTCCCTCATTCTGCACTCCATCTGCAATCACTCCCTGTGTGCAGCATTGCAAGCTGTATTCTACCCCAACTAAAACACTGAGAGTGACCTGGTCAATTCAGCATGCCGGCATTCCTCGCAACACAAATTTCCTCTTTGATCTCTCTGCGGGATTCTCCGATCCTGTTCCCCACTACCTGCGCACCCGCACCCCTCCCCCCTCAATGCCAACGAGAACAGTGTATTTGGCACCTAGTGACACTGGAGGATCCCAGCCGCAGAGGAAGTTAGAGGTTTCCAGCGACACTGTTTAATCAAATTAATGGGGAAGCTGTGGTGTAGTGATAAAGTTATGAGTTTAGTAATGCCAATGCTTCGGGGATATGGTTTCAAATCCCATTACAGTAACAGGTGGAAATTAAATTAATAAAGAACTGGAATATAAAGTTAGCCTCAGTGATGGTGACCATGAAACTACCATTAATTATCATAAATCTTTCTGGTAAACTAATGTTCTTTAGGGAAGGAAATCCTCCATCCTTACCTGACTTGGTTTCTATGTAACTCCAGATGATGTGGTTAACTCTTAACTGCTCTTTGAAATGATCTAGCTGGTCACTTAGGCAATTAGAGGTGGGCTATAAATACTGGCCCTGCCAATAACATCCACATTAAATGAAGAAATGAAGAACAATTGACTGCACCTCCTCCATTACACCCTGTATCTTCTTCTTACTTTTTCCAGTGTCCCTTTCCTCCAACAACTTCTCCTTCTGTGTCCATCCAATGGTCCCAAATGTGCCTCAAGGCTCTATCAATGGCACTTTCCAATTCCTACCTGCTCACAGCCCCTTGGTAAAAGTGGGTTAAACTTCCTTATTAACACTGAAGACAGCCATTCTACCTCTTCTCTATTATTCTGTGTATCAATAGTCAATACCAACCCATAGATTAACATGAAAACAATGGTAAAATCTAACATTCAGGTCAATCAATCCACAAAATGTTACTGGTGATTAAAGTGATACTGAGTGTTAGCCTCAGAATGTCAGCCTAAGTTGTGTGCTGAAGATGTGAAATATTCCATAAGGATCACCAACTGAATCAAACTGAAACTATCGTCATGATCAGTGACGACATGTATTTAGAACATAGAATATAGAACAATACTGCACAAACAGGCCCTTCGGCCCATGTGTTGCGCCAATCACATCTACCAATCCACAGATCTATCTATAACCTCCTATCCTATTCTTTTCCATATACTCATCCAGAAGTCTCTTAAAAGACCCCAGTGAGTTTGCCTCAACAACCTCTGACGGCAGTCGGTTCCATTCACTCACCACCCTCTGAGTGAAAAACCTACCCCTGACATCTCCTTTGTATTTGCTTCCCTGCACCTTAAATCTGTGTCCTCTCGTAGTGACCATTTCAGCTCGGGGAAATAGTCTCTGAGAGTCCACCCTATCTATTCCTCTCAACATTTTATAAACCTCTATCAGGTCGCCTCTCAACCTACGTCTCTCCAGTGAGAAGAGTCCCAGCTCCCTCAACCTATCTTCATAAGGCCTGCCTCCCAATCCAGGCAGCATCCTTGTAAATCTCCTCTGAACTCTCTCAATAGCCTCTACATCCTTCCTATAATGAGGCGACCAGAACTGCGCACAATACTCCAACTGGGGTCTGACAAGAGTCTTATAGAGTTGCATCATTACCTCCTGACTCCTAAACTCTATTCCTCGATTAATGAAGGCCAGTACACAGTATGCCTTCTTGACCATTCCTCCACCTGCGAGGCCAATTTAAGAGTCCTATGGGCCTGGACCCCGAGATCCTTCTGCTCTACAACACAGCTAAGACTCCTACCCCTTATATTGTACTCCTTCATCCCATTATTCCTGCCAAAATGGACCACTACACATTTATCTGCGTTGAAGTCCATCTGCCACTTCTCCGCCCAGTCTTGCATCCTGTCTATGTCCCGCTGCAACTTTTGGCATCCCTCCAGACCATCCACAACACCACTGACCTTTGTATCGTCGGCGAACTTACTAACCCATCCCTCCACTTCCTCATCCAGGTCATTTATGAAAATGACAAACAGCATGGGTCCCAGAACAGATCCCTGGGGCACTCCACTGGTTACCGACCTCCATGCAGAACAAGACCCATCCACAACCACTCTCTACCTTCTGCCGGCAAGCCAGTTCTGGATCCACGAGGCCAAAGTCCCTTGGATCCCATGCCCTCTCACCTTCTCCAGAAGCCTTGCATGTGGGACCTTATCAAACGCCTTACTAAAGTCCATGTACACTACGTCCACCGCCCTTCCTTCGTCAATGTGTTCAGTCACATTTTCGAAGAACTCAACTAGGCTCGTAAAGCATGACCCGCCCTTGACAAAACCATGCTGACTATTTCTAATCAGTCCAAACTTCTCCAAATGTTCATATATCTTATCCCTCAGAAGCCTCTCCATCAGCTTACCAACCACTGAAGTCGGTAATTTCCTGGACTATCCCTGTTCCCTTTCTTAAAGTATTTGGACTCGACCTTTATTCACCACTCCTCGATTGATCATAGTAGAATTTTTTTGTAAATTAAAAGGATGAAAGTATTAATTCACTGTCAGTCCTCACCAATTTAAATGCTGATTAGAGAAGATTCAGTCCAGCAGGCTAAATGTAAACACAAAGGTCTTTTGTGCTAAAATCTATTCAGGTAAAGATATAAAAATAATTAGAAAGGTAAGCACACATCTAACACTTTGCAACACGTACACACTCACAAGCATGCAAAACTACAAGTTATACAGTACAGGAGTGTAATGAATCTTCAAAGGCAGAAGTCTCTTCATCAAAATCCTTTTATTTACAATTCCAATAGCAGTATGCAGAGTCCTGTCTATCAGCAGTCCACCTTCGGGAGTGCCACAAGAGTTGACACTCCTGGTTAGGTGCAAGGAAAAGACTCTCTGTTTGGCTCATCAATTGACTCCTTAATCAGTGAGATCCTACTCCAGTAGGTCAACCTCAATAGCCTGATTGGAGTCATTACAAGGGGTTACTTGTTTTTTGCCAAATTAAAATTTAATGATAAAAGGTCAAAGAAAAATAGACTCCATTGTTTAGGAGTCTTTCACTGTTGTTTGTGGCCAACACAGATTTTATTCAGGAAGGACTTGTAATTCCAGTGGGGTTGTGGCCAATGTAAACTGTTATTTCTGGGGAAGCAGTCTCCTTTAAACCATAATCCATCTTTTCTAAAAGTGTACCTAAAAGTGATTCCTTTCGATTGAAGTCATCCAGTTCAGTGTTGGATTCCAGAATGTAACAAGTAGCTTCATAGACAAATGATGAGAGCCAATAATTAGTTCTTGTTCATTGTTGAAGTAATTCTTGACATCAGCATGTGTGAAATGTCTTAGGAGGTTTTACTTGGTGTGTCCTACTTGGAATCCACAATGGAAACTTCCAGAAATTGACCACGTTGTAACATCAACCATGTCAGGTGACCTGTGGCAGCCATCTTGAGTCAGTGTCTTTACCTGTTTTATGAAAAAACATAAAGAAGTTCAATATGTTTACACCTGACGAGCCAATGAAAGGTTAATATTATATACTTCACATTATTAGGACACTGTGAAAGAGGAAAGATATTTTACTGAAGAGATAGAAGTGCCCCCAGAGAATGGGGTTCATGATTCTGTGCCAGCTCTTGTGGTTACTTTCAATGACATGAATGCATTTAGATTCCTAAGTCTGACTCTAATCTTTTCTCAGCACTAGGATCAAATAAGAAGCAGTTCCCTCAAAACATGATGTATTATTGCTTGTCTTTCAGTTGGTAGATTTATAAAAATAGTGGTAGATTTCTTGATGTTCTCCTTATTGCTAACTGTTGGAATATCCATTTTCCCAGGTGGTGTTTATCATACGATTTACACTATACTGACCCTAACTCCAGTTTACACAGTGAGCTTTGATGTAGTACCTGCCTTCTGTGATTCGTTTCCCAGCTGCAAGGAGATGAAAATCTTCAGAAAGCTGGTACAATACAAAATAGGGAAATCTTGTTTTACCTTCATGTCAAATGATGGGCCAATGGAACTAAAGTTCATCCCAGTATTTGTCTCCGGACTCCTGGCGGCCAAAGAACATAGGTTGGGAATTTTTCTCAGGGTTGCTCCCATTCTGCCCATGGAAATGTGAGGGAAATGCTCTTTCCAAGTGGCCAGATAGGAAATTCCCAGCCGGTGTGTTTTAGCATTTTGGCATATACAGGAAGAGGAACATCAAACAAGCAATAATGCATCATGTTTTGAGGGAACTGCTTCTTATTTGATCCTGGTGCTGAGAAAAGATTAGAGTCAGACTTGTCTATATCCAGTACAGTTCCATCTATGTTCCAGCAGTGATTAGGGAGCAGCTATTTCTCTCAATGCCAGGAGACATCCCAGAATATCTTCTCTGCAGATAAATAATAGTGAGTTTTGCATCTGCAGAAAGTGTCCTCAATCAGCAGTTGACTCAAGTGGTTTTAAGCGGGAACTCGATTTCATTCAGCTGGAATGCCAGCCCAATTTGGTCGGAGGCAGCATCAGATTCAGCCAGACTGCCCATTCCATTTAGCAGCAATGTCATCTAAATCAGCTGGAATGCTGAACCTAGAAGACCGTCCGATTCAGCTAGAGTCCCTATTTGATTTAATAGGAGCATCCATCCAGTCCAGCTGAAATTCCCATTCAATCCATCCAAAACACCATTTGATTCTACTGCAATTCCTGTTCGATTCAACAGAAATGACAGGCTAATTCAGGTTGAGTGCCATGCAATACACAGATTGAAACCCTATAATGCACACGTGACTCCAAGTACTATATTGGGACTCTCTGGGGTGGAATGCAAGACACAGAGGCTGGTGCGCTTCTTCGATGAACCTCTTGCTTAGCAGGTAGACCATTGTAAATTTTGAAGGTTAACAAACTGGTGTCAAGTGGTATGAGAAAGTGCACCAGCCTTCAGATAGAAATGTTCCAAATGTAATTCCCCTCACAAAGTGCAGAAGAGAAATGTTTCAAGGGTTTTCTGTGTGAACATAGAACATAGAACAATACAGCACAGAACAGGCCCTTCGGCCTTCGATGTTGTGCCGACCAAAATAAAAAGCAATGCCCCTCCTAACTAAACCATTCCCTTCTCATCCATATACTTATCAACTAACCTCTTAAACGCCACCAAACTTGGCGCATCTACAACAGCTGCAGGCAGGGCATTCCACTCCCTAATCACTCTTTGAGTAAAGAACCTACCTCTGATATCCGTCCTATAACTCATACCCCTTAATTTAAAGTTGTGTCCCCTCGTGCTAGCTTTCTCCATCCTAGGAAAAAGGCTATCACTGTCCACCCTATCTAAACCTCTAATCATCTTATATGCTTCAATAAGATCCCCTCTTAGCCGCCTCCTTTCTAACGAAAACAACCTCAAATCCTTCAACCTCTCTTCATAGGACCTGCCCTCCATACCAGGCAACATCCTGGTAAACCTCCTCTGTACCCTCTCCAATGCCTCCACATCTTTCTTATAATGTGGCGACCAGAACTGCACACAATACTCCAAGTGCGGCCGCACTAGAGGTTTGTACAGTTGCAACATGATGCTGCGGCTCCTAAATTCAATCCCCCTACCAATAAAAGCTAAGACTCCATATGCCTTCTTAACAACTTTATCCACTTGACTGCCTACTTTCAGGGATCTATTGACACATACACCAAGATCCTTCTGTTCCTCAACACTATTAAGAGCCCTACCATTAGCCCTATACTCTACACATTTATTGTTCCTGCCAAAGTGCATTACCTCACACTTTTCCACATTAACTCCATTTGCCACCTCTCGGCCCAGCTCTGCAACTTGTCCAAGTCACTCTGTAAACTATAACACCCCTCTTCACTATCTACCACTCCACCGACTTTAGTGTCATCTGCAAATTTACTGATCCATCCCTCAATACCCTCATCCAGATCATTTATAAAAATTACAAACAGCAGGGGCCCCAAAACAGACCCCTGAGGCACACCACTCGTCACCGAACTCCACGATGAATATCTCCCATCAACCACCACCCTCTGTCTTCTATCTGCCAGCCAATTTCTAATCCAATTAGCTAAATCACCCTCTATTCCACACATCTGCATTTTCTGTAGAAGTCTTCCATGGGCCACCTTATCAAACGCCTTACTAAAGTCCATATATACTACATCAACCGCCTTACCCCCATCCACCTCTCTGGTCACTTTCTCAAAAAACTCAATGAGGTTAGTAAGGCATGACCTACCCTTCACGAAACCATGCTGACTATCCCCAATCAATTCATTTCTCTCTAAATAACTATAAATCCTATCCCTAATAATTCTCTCCAATACCTTGCCCACAACAGAAGTAAGACTCACTGGCCTATAATTCCCTGGAAGGTCTCTCTTCCCCTTCTTAAACAATGGGACCACATTCGCTATCCTCCAGTCCTCCGGAACCACACCCGTAACCAACGAGGACCTGAAGATCAGAGCCAGAGGCTCTGCAATCTCCTCTCTTGCCTCCCAGAGAATCCTAGGGTAAATCCCGTCCGGCCCAGGGGACTTATCCAACTTCAAACCCTCGAGAATTTCTAACACATCCTCCCTATCTACTACAATACTCCCCAATTTGCAACCCTGTACCTCAGTGCTCTCCACAGCTACATTTCCAGCACTCTGCGTGAATACCGAAGAGAAATATTTATTCAGTGCCTCACCAATCTCTTCAGGCTCCACGCACAACTTCCCACTGCTGTCTATGACTGGCCCTAATCTTGCCCTAACCAATCTTCTATTCTTAACATATCGAAAGAAGGCTTTAGGATTCTCCTTAATCCTATCAGCCAACATCTTCTCGTGACCCCTCTTAGCTCTCCTCAATTCACTTTTTACCTCCTTCCTAGCTAATCTATAGCTATCCATTGCACTACCTGAGCCTTCAAGCCTCATCCTGACATAAGCCTCCTTTTTCTTCTTAACCAGCAAATCAACTCTTTTCGTACACCAAGGCTCTCTTACTCGTCCATTTCCTCCCTGCCTGACAGGGACATACTTATCAAGGACTCGCAGCAGCTGCTCCTTGAATAAGCACCACATTCCAGATGTTCCCAGTCCCTGTAGTTCCCTAGTCCAATCTATGCACCCTAATTCTCTCCTGATGGCCTCATAATTACCCTTCCCCCAGCTATAACTACAGCCCCCAGCTTCATGCCTATCCCTGTCCATCACTAAGGTGAACGTAACCGAATTGTGGTCACAATTCGATTGTGATGGGGTTTGAGTGTGATGGGGTTTAACCAGCTGTTTACATGAATGTTAGTGTTTCATCAAATTTAGCACATAAACTACCATACATTATAAAATTAACACATGGAGCGCTTATCATCGCACAAAACAGAAAATTGTCCTCATAGGAAGGAGGTGTAGACATCACTGTGTCACAACATCATTGAAAATGTACCATGATGGCAGGAACCAGTAAACTTTCAGAATGATGTATTGTAGAGAGCTTCCTAACTGCTCAGGATGTCTAATATGGCCTTTTAGCATTTGAAAGACCTTTCTGATAAGACAGTGGGCAACTTGGAGTGCGACGCTGTGTTTCTGCAGCCTGATCCAGGCACAGTTCAGGTTAGGATGTTTCTTAATGGGTTTTCGGGTTGGAAGTGCACCATTTTCCATTGCAGACTTCCAGGGTCAACATGTCACTAATACCACTGGTGGTGATGGGGATGTGTGTGCAACAGCACTATTTCTGGCGGAAGGGAAAAATTGCATTAGGTGATATTTTTAATAGGGACGGGAATAATTAAATGTGACACAACACTGTAACAGAAATAATGACTGCCTTTGGAAAGGTCCAATCATTGTTTCAACTCATTACTGGACTGTGCCACATCTGAAGAAGGAGAAGATTAAATGACAGGCAAAAAAAAGGAAATGAAACCAAAAGCTTCAGCAAAATATTAGAGTAAGAGAGTCATCGAGGTTTATAGTATGGAAACAGGCCCTTCAGCCCAACATATCCATGCTGCCCTATATTTTAGTAACTAAGATAGTCCCAGTTGTCCACGCTTGGCCCATATCCCTTGATAGCCATCTCACTCATGTAACTGTCTAAACACTTTTTAAAAGACAAAACTGTACCGGCCTCTATTACTCCTCATCCCCTTCTGTGTGAAAAAAATGCCCCTCTGGGTCCTTTTGTATCTCTCCCCTCTCACTTAAACCTATGCCCTCTAGTTTTACACTTCCCCATCCTTGGGAAAAGATATTGACTACAAGCTGTTCAATGTCCCTCATTATTGTATAGAACACTATAAGATCACCCCTAAGCCTCTTACACTCCAGAGAAAAAAGCCCTAGTCTATCCAGCCTCTCCTTATAACTCAAACCATCAAGTCCCGATAGCATTCGAGTAAATGTTGCAGACAATTGACATAGAGAGGCTCCATTATGCTTCCAGTATCATAACGTCTGAAGGGGAGATGGACCGATTGAGATAATTCCTTAGATGGTGGATTTTTGTCCCACTGAACAGGACCATCAATAGGATCATGTATCTGAAAAGCAGTGGATCCAAGTTTCAGTCCAATGGACTGTAGTGTCAGTCATATATACTGTTCCTACCAAATGTCCGATGAAGGGTCACCCAGATTTGAAACATTGGTCCTATTCTACCCCAACAGTTGCTGTCAAACCTGCTGAGATTTTCCAGCATTTTCTATTTTTGCTGGAAAAACACTTACCTCCTCCATGCAGCATTCCTTGCCCCCCTTTAGCTGCTGGGTTTCAGAGTCCATTAAACTGGGAGTGAGCAGGTCAAGGATTAGGTTTTGAGATTTGTTTATAGTTTTACATAATCACTTAAACACAAATATCATCAGAAAAAAAAATTACTGATTGGCTGAAATACACAATATTATTAGAAACACTTTGTGTCTTTTATTTACTGTCCTGCACCTAATATCCTTTTAGTCATTTGTGGGAACTGGGTGTCGTTGGCTGGCCAGTATTTATTGCCCAGCCCTGGTTGCCCTTGAGAAGATGGTGGTGAGCTGCCTTCTTGAATCATTGAAGTCCATGTGCTGTGGGTTAACCCACAATGCCGTTAGGGAGGGGATTCTAGGATTTTGACCCAGTGACTGCGAAGGAACAACAATATATTCCCAAGTCAGGATTGTGAGTAGCTTGGAGGGGAACTTGCAACTGGTGGTGTTCCCATGTACCTGCTGCCCTTGCAGCAGATTGTGCATTTGGAAGGTACTGTCTAAGTATCTTTGGTAAATTGCTGCAATGCATCTTGTAGGTAGTACACACCGCTACTACTAAGCATTGGTGGTGGAGGGAGCAGATGCTTGTGGATGTGGTGCCAATCAAGTGGGCTACTTTATCCTGTATGGTGTCAAGCTTCTTGAGTGTTGTTGGAGCTGCACCCATCCAGGCAAGTGGGGAGTCCAATTTGTGCCTTGTAGATGGTGGACAGACTTTCGGGAGTCAGGAAAAGACAGAGGGTTCCTGGCCATTCTGTTTATGTGGCGAGTCCAGTTGAGTTTCTGGTCAATGGTAACCCCAAGGATGTTGATTCTGGCTGCCCATTTCACAAGGGCTTGAATAGCATTGGAAAGTCAAGCAATGGCCTGAAGTAGGTGGAACCCATGACAGTCAAATTTCCAGGCAATAACAATGCTATAATTGAGAGAAGCCAAAATAGAACGATGTCTCTCATGATCTACGAAAGAATTATCTGCACTGAACCTAAATAGTCATTTGCACTCCAAGTTGATTATTTCCCAAAATCTGTTAATGCAAAATGTACAAAGATGTCCTTGGATTATACGAGACTCAACGAGAATTCATTATATTTGCACAGAGTTATTTAATAGTTAGGTTTGGATTCTACCTGGATATTTTGTTTTGCAATTTTCTTGTGTATATTTGTTTATAATGAATAATTTCTTCAACATTAAATGTTAACGAACTGATTTCAGCTTTTAACAACGGTTCATAAAATATTAATCGCGGCTGTAATTACTTGCCTCGGTGGCGAGGAGCTCATTCTGTCAGTTCCTACCCTCTGCTTGGCTGCACTATTCCATTCACAAGACTGTAACATAACTAAAGACTGTGAAAGCTCTGTGCCTATATTTGCCCATTCATTCAGAAATACCCCTGCACTACCCCTGCCCTCCCCCCCACCACCCCCACAACACAGCCTTTTTTACTTGCCCAGCCTCTTTCGTACAAAGGGTGGGGGAGTCAGAGGGATGGGCAGCTCATTCATTTTGGTTTCAAAGTGCATTTTGCTGACTCCTCACTCTGAAAGAACAGCTCCATGGGGAAAGATTTCCTCTAAGCACGAAGTTTAGTGAAATCGTAAACCCGTCCTTTATAAGCGCGTTTACGATTTTGCTACGCTTAGCTCGCAGGAGAGAATAAAAATCTTCCCTCCATATGTTTGAAAGGGTGCTGCACTCCGCCTCGCACTCTCTCCTCGTAAACCTCATGCGTAACAGTTCCCCAATGTTCAAAGCCCTATGCATTGTATAGTCAGCGAACACGCCATGCGGGAGGCACTCTTAGCGCAGAGGTATGTAGCCCTGTCCCTGCACTTAAGAAATTGAAAAGAAAGTAGGACCAGGAGAAAGAATTCTAAAGGCATGGCCCTAAGAAAAAAGAACAGTAAAACGTCTTGAAAGCTGAACTTAAAATATCCGAGCTACCAGAGCAATAAGCACAGAGCAAATACAATTTATGAAAAACCTGTTTTAAAACTGCTCATTGCCAACCATGTATTAATAGCTCCAGTAATTGATTCAGCAAGTTTTATGCTGGAATAGTGAAGTTTGAACTAATTAAAGCGCCAAGCTATTGCCTCATACTTTAATTAGCTCTCTGTCCCGTAATCCAGCATAAAATTCACCACTGCCTCATTAAGTGTTAATTCCCTGCAGTAATTATCGCTAGGTTACCCTGCCTTATCTAGCTATATTGTAATATGCCTACCCTTGTCCCTAGCGGGAACAAACAGGGTGCCTAATGGAGCTCCAGATCACTGGAAGCGTCAAGGAAATAAAAACACCCCACAATTTCTTATCTCAACAATCCCAAAAGAAGCTGTTCTTTCCAATGAGAAAAGTTGAAGGTACGAGTTTGAATTTAAAAAAAAATGTGACTGTAGGCCCCAGCTGCAACCTACTTGGGGATTTGTTTGCTGTTTTTAACCGTTCAAGTTAGAGAGGATAATCTCGCTGCAGTAAATTATCAGGACACTGGGTAATGAAACTATCAACAGTGCAAGAATAAAATTACATTTGTTATAGTTTCAGATGGAGGCCGTTTGTTTTAGTGGCCGAAAAACTCAAGTGTTATGCGGATCAAAGGAAGGTCCACTGTCCTTCAAAGTGTCAGGATCATCAACACTAAAACTTTATTATCTTCATAATTCATTGTTTTCTGCAGAGAGACACAAGGAAAGAAAAAGGAATTTATTACGTTTGTGGTAGTGACACATCATTGTAAATCACTCCGACTAGATATGCAGCTGCCAGTGTTGGGTGACAACCAGTTCTGTCTAGTTTTGGGCAGCGTTGGACTGCCCAGCCCCTTAGGAAAATGAGTAAAACCACATTGGGCTTGCAGATGCTGATTAGGAGAAAATGCATCATCATGAATTCTTTAACCCTTTTGGCTCGGTGGCAGCAAAGCAGTACGCCATATGAAATGATTCTCACCAGTTTTTACAAATCACCATGAAAAGCATTCTTTCTGGTTGTGTCACAGCTCGGTATGTCTCCTGCTCTGCTCAAAGCTGCAAGGAAATACAAAAGGCCGTGAACGTAGCCCAATCCATTACACAAACCAGCCTCCCATCCATTGACTCTGTCTACACTTCCCACTGCCTTGACAAAGCTGCCAGAATAATTAAAGATCCCATGCATCCCAACCTTCTCCCTTCTTCCATTTGGAAAAAAATACAGAAGTCTGAGATCACATACAAACTGTCTCAAAAACAGCTTCTTCTCTACTGCTGTCAGACTTTTGAATGGACCTATCTTACATTGAGTTGATCTTTCTCTACTCCTTAGCTATGACTCTAACAGTACACTCTGCACTCTCTCATTTCCTTCTCTATGAGTGGCATGAGTGTCTATACAGCGTGCAGGAAACAATATTTTTCCCCGTATGTTCATCCATGTGACAATAATGAATCAAATCAAAATATTTAAAGGATTTCAAGGCGATATAATGTTTCTGTTCTTTCAGACTGCTGGCCATCCTCCACCTATCTTATTGAAGCTTGAAAGGTGGATGACTACAGAATATCCACCTTTCCTGGACTTTTCAAATTTCTTTCTATCTAGACAGATGATGTACGTAAAACAAACATTCTATTTAGGTTGGGGGATCTTCATATGGCGCATCGCACTGAAGGTTTAAGAGGCCTATCCTTCGGGGACAGTTGCTGCCACATGAAGCTACCCAGTGCGTTGTGGGTTGCTGTTTTCCACATTGGCAGCTGCTGCCAAATCGCTGTAGCCACTGGCGATAATGTGTTATACAAGCTGTTGCCATCTTCTTCTTTCATTGGCTAACGGCTCACAGGGGTGACAGTCGATTTTTCGGGCCTACATTTCATGATTTCAAGCATCCCACTACCAGAGTCATGGCCCCTCACTGGGTGATCTGCCTGCAGTTATGTCAGAATTTGTAAAGCGCCCATCTCCCATCCTCTGGGTGTGCCTAATCACTGAAACCACCTTAGTTTGCCCAAATCTAACATACTTTTGGGCTCTTCCATTTAAGGGTATCCTCTTTACTTTATTTTGTAGTGCTCAGGAAAGCTTGAACAGGGCCAGCAGAGGAGGATTAGACAAGATTTTAGGGGAAATTGGCTGCCCAGCAACTCTCCTCAGTCTCATCCACTCCTTCCATGACAATATGCACTGACTCCATTTCCAACAGGATGGACTGATACAGGACTGTGTCCTAGCTCCCACTCTATTTGGCATCTTCCTGCCCTGACTCCCAATCTTTACTCCCCTGCAGATATAGGAATCTAATTGCCCACTCAATCAGACAGGAAGCTCTACCATCTATCAAGACTGAAAGGCAAGACAGAAACATCTCACATCCTGATCAGACAACTCCTGATAATGCTGCACTAGTCACCCACACAAGAGACTATAACTATGCCTGTAACTATTTCAAAGCGCACCTTCACAATTAGACAGGATTCAAACAAACCATGGCAAATCATGGGTGGGATTTTTTCGCCGGTCTCGCCCGGAAACTGGAAAATCCCACCTGAGGTCAACAGACCTATCTATCATCCTCCCCTCATCTGTTACAATTCCCATGGCGGTAGAATGGGAAAATTTGCCCCAATATTAATTTTCCCTCTTCTATCCTGTCATGTGATATTCCATTCAACAGTTACAGGCACACCCAAGCTTGACCAACATTAGCCCTCAAGTTGGTTCAATTTCCTGCAACAAAGATTAAACATTTTCCTTCCTTCCTCTGCTGGGGGTGGGTATGTGTCATAATTACACTGATTGTAGTGCTCTCCCTTTCTGAATGATCCCAGGCAGTGGGTGTTGTAGGGTATTCAACCATTTTTGTTTCCCTAGAGAGTACATTAGGGGTGATGTTATGGAGGTCTATAAAATAATGAAGGGCATAGATCAGTTAAATAGTCAACATCTTTTCCCGAAGGTGGGGAAGTCTCAAACTAGAGGGTATAAGTTTAAGGTGAGAGAGGAGCGATACAAAAGGGTTCAGAGGGGCAATTTTTTCACACAAAGGGTGATGGGTGTCTGGAATGAGCTGGCAAAGGTATTAATAGAGGCAGGTACAATTTTGTCTTTTAAAAAGCATTTAGATAGTTACATGGAGAAGATGGGTATAGAGGGATATGAGCCAAATGCGTGCAATTGGGATTGGCTTATTGTTAAAAACTGGGCAGCATGGACAAATTTGGCCGAAGGGCCTGTTTCCATGCTGTAACCTTCTATTACTCTTTGACTCTCTCTGTGGCCTGTCTGTTCAGTCTAAGTAATATAGCATAAGACTAAAATCTTCTTGTTGAGAATCAAGCACATTTAGTCAAGTTATGAAAGCGTTTGGTTTAAGAAAGTTCACAGTTACTGTGATAATTCGTACAACAGTAGCTAGAATAATGCTCAGCATTGATCATCAGGATATATAAAAGCCCTACCTTGTGAGGACATAATATCTCTAGAAAGCGCTGGTGCCACCATAACTAGATGTGTAAGTTATTCCCCTAAAATAAACAACAATTCTAAATAACTAAAAAACAGCCATCCTCAAAGACTGCCAACCATATCAACATTTTCTAAAATGCCATCATTACATGTTGGGCAATTCCAGTTATTTTAAGAGAGACAGAGTAGTAGGTTTTAATAGCATGCATCTGCTAAATTATACAGCTGCTGCCGAATAGAAATTTCCTGCAATTAAACCATCGAGTAAAAAGCCTTTAACATGGAATAGTAAGTGGTGAAATTGCAGATTTTGCAATCGATTAAAAATTGCCTTATTACACTGAGCTAGAAATTCTCACATAGTAAGAAAATCCAACACTTAATTAGCAAAGGAAGGATATGCCACAATGAAGCCCATTGTGAAAAAGAGAGTTTTGTCCATTCGATTGAAATCTATCTTCCTGTTTGCAGTTATAGAATTATAACAACAGACTGGTTCAGGCATATATCAAATCAACCTTGGAGCTGGTTATTCCTGTTCTAACTCAATTCATGCCAATATAAACTGACAATAGAACTCATCACCTGAACTCCCAAAGCATGAATGTTTGCCATCTATTCCTCTCTGTTCCAGCAATGACCCCTTACAATGGAACAATAAATGGAACAATTCCTCTAACTAGAGGTCCACCTGGATTGATACATACTCAATCCATTGTAGCTTTTAGGTAGAAACTAGATAGTGGTTTATCATATACCCCCATGCACATGCAGAGCTACAACTGGCATCCAACTGGTAAAAAAAAATTATCTCTCTATTCAAATGACACTGTTTCATCAACAAGAGGAACAAAAAAGATGGTTACCATGAGAACAATGAGTATTGTTGGGCCTCCTGTCTTCCTAGCTGCCATTAAGGAGTTTTCATGGGATCTCTTTTGGATGTAGCTCCTCCTGATTCTAAAAAAGGGAACTTTTAACAAATAGGGAATTTAATAAAATAATGCTGCCATATGACACAACAAAGAATTATTCCTGAAGCCCTACATTTCTCTCCTTTTCCACATCGCTCAGCTTTCTTCCTTTTAAGGTATAATTGCCGCATATTTTTAAATCAAAATGTATACTCACACTTACAGATTCCATCTGCCACTTTTCTGCCCATTCTCGATCAAATTCTACTTTGCTCCTGAGAGTTATTTATTGTGCCATCTATTTTAATATTATCAGCAAAGTTAGGCACCATTTCCTCCAGGCCTTTTATTCAAGTCACTGACAAACATTATACAAACACAAAATGCCTTACAACAAAAGCCTGTGGAATATTACCAATCCACTACAAACCTCCCTAAGAAACTGCCATGACTTGCTGTGTTTTTCCCTTCTGTCCTTCCCTTTTAAAATCCAATTTGCTCTCCTTCCCGTTTTTACAAACACTTCAATCAATTAAAATCTGGGGTGTTAAAGACATGTTGAAAATCCATATAAACTGCATCCACCGTGGATTTCCTTATTAAACATTTCAGTCACTTCCTCAAATAATACCAGCCTGATACTCAACATGAAGCCTGTAAGTCATTTTTTTTTATTACTTACTTCTCTTTTCTAAAAAAGAAGCATGGAATAAAGAGTGCATAAAAATATAAAGAGTTTGGCAATTACTTTATTAATTTGCTAATTTCAGTCCAAAACTGAAATCCTCTCCCTCCCCACCACCCAATCTCACATAGAGCTTCAGTATAGTGATAGTTATGCGAGCACTCACTCAGAAACTGAGCTCCAAGTCACTACTGATTACTTCTCACCCAAAACATTAAAACTGCCTTTCAACTAACTCCCATGATTACAATCAACAGGGAAATCCTGGAAAAAGAGATAATTTTCTGTATCTTGGGAGCCTCCCCTTGATGAGGGCAGATATAATGATGAAATTCATCATTGCCAACAGTATGCCTGTTCAGCCTTTAGCCAGCAGAAGCACAGAGGATTTGAGGACTAAGATCTCAAGTCTGAAACTATAGTTATAGTTTACCGTGCACCCAGATACTTCAGAGATTTGAACAAGTGCAAGCAAGCACCTCAAAGCACTGGAGAAGTAGTGCCAGCTGTGCCTCTGAAGATCCTCCAAATCCAATAGCAAAAAAAGTGGTCCAACTGTAGTGTTCTCTCCCAAGGTAACTTGCCCAACATTGAGGAGTTAATCACCCAAAGCCAGTTCTGCTGGGTGGGACATGTTGTTTGTATACCTGACTCCAGACACCTGAAGCAATTACTCTACTTGGAAAATGATCGTGGCAGGAAACTCCCAGGAGGTCAGTAGAAACACATCAAGGATATCCTCAGAGAAAAGGGCAAACATCCTTGCATTTGGGAGTTTTTAACTTGTGACCAACCACAATGGAAAAGGCTCAATGGGGAAGGCACTAAACTCATCATGAGACTTCAACAAGAACACACAGAAGGAAAATTAAGCCATTGAGGGAACGCACCATGCAATCCATGCACCCAACCCTTCAGACACCACCAGTTCCACGTGTAGCAGAGTCTGCAGATCACACAATGGACATACCAACCACCTCAGAAGTCACTGAACTGGAGTGAAAGTAAGTCATTCTCAATCCCCAGGGACTGCCTAAGAGTTAGAGGGGCTTTGTTCCTTTGTCACAAGCTCTGATGTGACAATTTCTATAATGGCTGGAGAAGCATAATTAGAACATTGGACAAAACAACATTTCATTTCATTAATTCCCTTTATTACAAATGACCTAAACCTGTGATACTTATAGTGAAAAATGACAGATGGACCTGTCATTGATCAATCTGCCATGCTCACTCCTAGTTCAATTCTATCGTTGTAATCTCACAGATTCAAGAAATATTGTAATAGATTGACAGGGTAGAAAGATGTGCGGGTTAGGTGAATTGACCATGCTAAATTGCACCTTAGTGTTGGGGGATTAACTAGGGTAAATGCAAGGGGTTGTGGGGATAGGGCCTGAGTGGAATTGGGACATGACAGGCTAGAACCACAGATCAGCAATGTTTATGTCCAAGCACTCAGCTTACTTGCACTTCATTTCATTCGGGTTCTTCTTAGATAGTGTTACCTAGAATCATAGAATCCTACAGCGCAGAGGAAAGCCATTCGGCGCATCGAGTCTGCACCGACCACAATTCCATCCAGACCCTGTCCCCACAATCCCTTGCATTGCATTTGCCCTAGCTGGTCTCCTGACACTAAGGTGTAATTTAGCACGGCCAATCCACCTAATCTGCACATCTCTGGACTGTGGGAGGAAGCTGGAGCACCCAGAAGAAAGCCACGCAGACATGGGGAGAACATGCAAACTCCACATAGACACAGTGGCACAGTGAGGCAGCAGCGCTAACCACTGTTCCGCCATACCGCTCAACGGTTATCCTCAAATTTCTAGATCTGCAGGAGGTGGTCAGAAATTTCATCAGTATTATTCAGAAGCCATTTGTGGAACCAGATTTTATTTTAGGGAGGGTTTTAACCAACTAAAACTGAGTATATTACAATCAGAGAGCGCTCTATGACATGACTTGTTACACCTTTGTGTTCAAATCATAAAGTAATACAGTCTGTTTCTTCTGCACCTGACTCTGTGCCATCTGTTGAACCTGTTACAATTCCACAATATTCTCTTTTGGCGTCTCAATTCCTCTGACTCTCAACAATCTTTG
Organism: Sphyrna mokarran; assembly: GCA_024679065.1. Classification (NCBI taxonomy): domain Eukaryota; kingdom Metazoa; phylum Chordata; class Chondrichthyes; order Carcharhiniformes; family Carcharhinidae; genus Sphyrna; species Sphyrna mokarran. The sequence goes on from JAGIQG010000021.1 coordinate 21,212,147, forward strand.
TTCCGCAGCTAATTCACAGCATTTTTCAATGTGCCGACAAGTTAAAGGAGATGGCATCAATGCTGGGTGACCTTTAGAAAGATTCATGGACCCCCTGCTGTATCAGCCATCCCCCTACCTTGCCAACAACACCACTCCCCCCTCGCCCCCACAACCCACACCCCCAGCAGGTTAAAGGAAGTGGAATCACAGGTAAAGTGCATCGTTAATATTCAGGCTGCAGGGGAGCTCAGATATTGCAGATGACAAGCCTACCATTTGCGTCTACTTTGCCTCTGAGCACTAAAGTCGTAGAGATAAGTGTTTCCACCAGCCATATTCATTTCTCTTTTCAAATGCTCCATGGACACCGCTGGTGCCTGCAGTGCCTCACTGCCTATCCATCAGTCCAGCCCTCAGCACCACTCTCACGGTGGGAACTACCAGACTCCATTGGAATGGTCAATGATGTCCTGTGTACCAGCAACCTGCCTGCCCATAGAACATAGAACATTGCAGCACAGAACAGGCCCTTCGGCCCTCGATGTTGCGCCGACCAATTGAGAAAAAGCAATAACCCTCTAACCTAAACCATTCCCTTTTCATCCATAAACCTATTCACTGACCACTTAAACACCTCCAAAATTGGCACATCTACAACTGACGCAGGCAGGGCATTCCATACCCTTACCACCCTCTGGGTAAAGAACCTACCTCTGACATCCGTCCTGTAACCACCACCCCTTAATTTAGAGCTATGTCCCCTCATGCTAGCTTTCTCCATCTGAGGAAAAAGGCTATCACTGTCCACGCTGTCTAATCCTCTGATCATCTTATATGCCTCAATAAGGTCTCCTCTTAGCTGCCTTCTTTCTAATGAAAACAACCTCAAATCCCTCAGCCTCTCCTCATAAGACCTTCTCATAAGCCCATCATCCCTAATTGGACAGCAAACAAGGGTGACCTCTTTATTGAGCAGTCTCCAGTAAGATTCTCTTATTAGCTCACTTCTGATCCATATGAGGTCAGGACCAAAGAATTTCCCATTGCTTGATGCTTTCCTAAGAACAGGTAACATCTCATGTTTCATCGATAAGTAGCTTCCAAAGATGAACTTTCTTGACTAAATTGCCATCTGAATCCCAAGGCTGTAACGATGGTGCTCATTAGACGTGGTCATGTGACTTGGGAGGCAGGAGCTGAAAAGACACTCAAGCAAAATATTGCAGCAAAAAGGTGGGCGAGTCACACCAGTTTGAATTAGCTAGAGTAAAATGTCAACTCTTTGCAAATTTAAAACATCAGCCATAATTTGATTTCATTTAATTTGATTTATTATTGTCACATGTATTAGCATACAGTAAAAAGTACAGTTCCTTGCACATTATTTAGAGAAAGCATAGTGTTCATAGAGAAAGAAATGAGAATGTGCAGGATGTGGTGTTGCAGTCATAGTTAGGGTGTAGAGAAAGATCAACCAAATGCAGGGTAGGTCCATTCAAAAGTTTGACGGCAGCAGAGAAGAAGCTGTTCTTGGAGTTGGTTAGTGTGTGATCTCAGACTTTCGTATCTTTCTAGATACTCTGGAGAAGGTGAAAGAGAGAATGTCTGGGGTGAGAGGGGTACTTAATTATGCTGGCTGCTTTGTCAAGGCAGCAGGAAGTGTATGTAGAATCAATGGATGAGAGACTGGTTTGTGTGATGGATTGAGATATATTCATGATCTTTTGTACTTTCTTGTGGTCTTGGGCAGAGCAGGAGCCATACCAAGCCGTGATATAATCAGAAAGAATGCTTTCTGTAAAAGTTGTTGAAAGTTATAGCTGACATGCCAAATTTCTTTTGTCTTCTGAGAAAGTAGAGGCATTGGTGGGCTTTCTTAACTATAGTTATGATTGTTGAAGCAGACACTGTGCTCTGCAAACAATAAACTCTTAACTGCTGCGGGATGTAACTGTACGTATGGTGCGACACAGATGCATAGAGAACTGTCGATGTTACACCTGGCCACTGGTCAGAATGAGAGTATTATGCATGAATTTAACAAGGATTTGCTGGAGTTACATTGCAACCAGCAGATAACAGGATCCAATTAGTAGCTGCAATATAAATCTAATGTTGAAGACAAGTGTTTAACATTAAGCTCCCTCATTACTGTCTACTTATGACTAACCAGAGATATTGGATAGATTTTAAACTTGCTAGCTGAGTATAAAATTGCTCTTTGAAGATACCCATTTCAATGGAAATGAAAACTTAATTGTTTCTGTAAAGGGTGGATAATCTACAACCAGTATTATTTTATACCTGAAAATAGGATGATGGCTGTCAATCATCCACGTATATGGTACCATTCTTACATCAGAGAATGCCTGCTTTTAGAATACACTTCTTTATTGACAATGCACTGCCAGGAGCAGGAGACAAATATAGCGCTGGATATAATCTTCCAACAGCATCCAAAAGCAAACTTTTCATAGGTCCATAAATGGAGATTGGATGTGTGGAAAATAAGTCCCTGGAACGAGAAAAGCAAAGAGCGTGATCTTATCAGCCGTTCACACTCCGCTGCCACTACAAGCAAGGATGAAGAATTTGGTGCCCAGCCACATTTCTGTTCACTGCGACAGGACCAGAAAATCCCACTGGCATGGACAGATTCCACCCAGCTACTTGCATTTATATAATGCCTTTAACAGAGTAAAACATCCAAGAGAACTTCATCGGGATATTATCTATATCAATTTGACACCAGTCATGTAAGGAGACATAAGGGCAGGTGACCCACAAGGTGGGTTTTAAGGAAGATTTAAGGAAGATTTCGGTGGAGAAAAGTTCTGGGGGTTAGGCGTCTCCAGTGAAACACCATTTCAGGGCATGAAAATATAGAAGTCCAGAAGAGGTGACGATGGTTATCTGGGCAGTTGCTAATAGTGGAACATCAGAATTGGACTTGTTATTGCAAATACTGCACAATTGCATCTTCAACACTTTCTTTCCCTAGCTGTAAGGTGGAAATATCACCAATTTCACCTCAGGGGGTTCCACAGTCAGTGTGAAACTGACTTCTCTACTCCAACATGTATTGAGGTTGCCTGGCAACTTGCTAAATAAATAAATAAGAAAAAAAACGAAGTGGACAGAGACGGAATAAGCTGTGTGATATTTTCTAATAAATAAACTAATTTATAAATTATAACAACTAATAAATAAACTTTAGAACTGTAATAAGTAAATTTAAAAACAATGTGTAAGGGTACAACGTAAAAGCGGGAGAATAGCCGTTCCCATTTGAGGGGGTGGTGTAGGCACGATGGGCTGAATGGCCGCATTCTGCACCATAACAATTCTGTCATTCTGTGTTTCTGTTACCCCAAGACATTTAAAGATATTTTAAGCCTTTTCCATTAACTGTTCCAGGTATTTTTAGTGGCATTTCCTTCAACTTCACCATTCTTTTGTTAAAACAATGTTAAAATTTGATTTGGGTTTTTTTCCAATGGTTTTTTTTATTTTTAAAGAGCAACACAGCACGGGAAACAGGCCCTTTGGCCCAACGAGCCCGCGCCGCCGTCATAACTATATAGTAGCAATTCCATTATCCTATTCTAAATTTAGGTTATTCCTAATATGGAAGACTCTCACGATAGGGACAATTTGTTTCTCTTTTTTTTCTTCCAGAGAATTCCAGCCATGGACAAGATCGGAGATTTCCAGCATTAATTTATTCACAGCAATACAATTCCCAGATGGTCTCCTTATGAAGGCTTTTTTTTTGTTGTCAGCTCAATGCTTGGACTCACACAGGGAGAATGTGAATTGGGATGAGGGGCAGAGGGAAGGGAGCTGGTGCCTTCATTCCCCTTCAGCACGGGTCATCACCTTTCAGGCACAAAATTAAATCTCCAAAAGTGACTGACACAAGTGCAAGTAAAATTAACTCTGCTTAAGAGCAGCTGGGCAGAAGTACAAAAGATGACAATTTGTAATTTATGCAGGTTGGATAAAGTGGTAAAATAAAAGAAACAACAGGAATAGGTGCAGCAGATCAGGATTCAGTGACTAAAAGAAAAGAGAACGTCACACCAAGATTCAAGATGGCGTCGGATTGTGGCAACTTCCTGTGAGCTGTCCCCAGCATTCCCTGTGATTTTATCTTTTACTCTTACTGTATGCTTTTAAAACTTTATTCTATCTCTTTTAAACTCATTACAAATGTTCTATTTCAATCTCTTACAGATTTGGTGCTTCCTTGCTGTCATCAGACTTTTGAATTGACCTATTTTGTATTGTACTCTGTGCCCTCTGCACTATATTTTTTATTATTTATTAACCACAAGTAAGGCTTACGTTAACACTGCAATAAAGTTACTGTGAAATTCCCCTAGTTGCCACACTTCAACACCTGTTCAGGTCAACGTGCCTAACCAGCATGTCTTTGGGAAGAAACCAGAACAACTGGAGGAAACCCATGCAGACATGGAGAGAACGTGCAGACTCCACATAAACAGTGACCCAAGCCGGGAATCGAACTTGAGTCCCTGGCGCTGTGAGGCAGCAGCGCTAACTACTGTGCGACCCTCTAACATTATATTACACTATAATGTTACACTATATTCTGCACCCTGTCCTTTCCTTCTCTATGAATGGTATGCTTTAAACATAGAAACGTAGAAGATAGGAGCAGGAGGAGGCCATTTGGTCCTTTAAGCTGATCGTCCAACTTAGTAGCTTAATCCGGCTTTTCCCCCATAACCATTCACCCCAAGTGCTATATCTATTCACTGTTTGAATGCATTCATTGTAGCGTTCAAGAAATAATACTTTTCACTGTGTACCAATGCATGTAACAATAATAAATCAAATCAAATCAATAAAGCTCTAGTCCACGTGGACACTGTATTTGAAATGATTGAGTCCATGGCTTGATTGAAAAAAATGCATTTTGCAAAGAAGCTCTCTCCATGGATTGACTCTCCTGTGTAACTGTGAAACTGTCAGCAATATAATTTCACTGGTGGACATAATGAATTCTATCATCACTGACTCTGCACAAAGCACACATCAAGTGATGGAACTATGCGCGGAGCAAGTCCTTCAACATGATAAATGCTGGAAGCTGGGAATGTGCTAGTTCGTACCCATTGTCAGCACCACACACTCACTAATTAGGTAGACTACCAGCTAAACATAATTTAAGCTCCTGCTAAGTGACCTCAACAACTTGTCTTTCATTCTCATCCTAAAACGGTGCCTTTTCCTGCTCTACTGCAACTGTTACAGTTTCTCCTGCACCATCTGTCCTCCCGAATCGAGTTGCCAAATTAGTTCCAATTAAAGATAAATTAAAGGGAGGCATGTGCAGTAGGCTACTGTCCTCAGGGAAAGGATTAAGATTATCCAAATTAATTTTCCACGAGGAATATTGTCGAAGGATGAAGGATCTATGAAGGAAAATATGTTTAATTCTTTGGAATTAAAGACATTATTTCCTGCAATGGTCAAAATATATGAGGCAAACTGTATTTGCTTTGATCAGGCCAAATATTATGCTTCTGCTTCCGCCCTCCACCTCCACCATCATACTTCTTCCTTCATCCAGAATGAAATACTTTACAGACATCTCCAATGAGTTAATAGCCAGGATCCAACGTGATTGTGGAGCGGAGTTCTCTGTTATGACGGAGGAGTGCCGAGAGACATCCAGCGAAGCAGGTAAGCGCATGAATTATTCACAGCTAGTTACATTAGAGTGATCATTATGGATTTCTTCTTAAATAGATGGAGGAAGTTGGGGTGAATCATTGATCTGAAATTACAAAGTGGAATAAGCTATGTAATATTTTCCAGCCGCAATATAAATGCTTATTGAATGGAATTTATTTTCAGGCATTCCAAACTATTCCAATGCTTTCATTATCCTCATTTCAGCCCATTTTATTGTCTGAAACTGAGACTGTGACCTAGGCTCAAATCAAATAAAAAGGATGGGTTTTTAACTTCTGACAAGAACAAACGATTAAATTTTACGCTGCTACTATGCTGTTATGTGCTTGTCAAACTCAGACAGCTGTGATATGAATAGTTTGGGCACATTGACTTATCGAATTACTCCATTTGTTCTGCTGCTCAATTCACAACATAGTTTATTATAAGCATCTGCGTTAATTTGTTAAAAATATATATAACTGCCTTTCGGGGCCTCAGGCGGTCTCAATGTAATGTGGTCTCCTTGCAGGAAACAGAGCAGCCAATTCACACACAGCTAGTTCCCACAAACATTTCTTTCAATTTGTTCCTGGGCGTCGCTGGTTGGCCAGCATTTATTGCCTGTCCCCAGTTGCCCTTGAGAAAGTGATGGTGAGCTGCCTTCTTGAAATGCTAATACAACCGAGTGGCTTACTAGGCCATTTCAGAGGGTCAATCACATTGCTGCGGCTTTGGATCCACATGTAGGCCAGACCAGGTAAGGATGGCAGATTTCCTTCCCTAAAGGATGTTAGTGAACCAGATGGGTTTTTTTTTTCCCACAATGGTTTCCTGAGGAAGCTGAAGGAGCCAAAGAGCAGCAGCTGGACGGAAAGCAATTCGAAGAAGCTGTGCTTGCAGTAACCCTTCCCCTCCCATTTCTGTTTGTACCCCATGATATTCCTACAGCTCTTGGAGAAGAGGCACAGAGACCTAAGATAACATTTCTATATTACAACAGTAACCACATTTTAACAGGTACTTCATTGGCTGTAACATGGTTTAGGCCAGACTGCGGTCTTTTTTTTTATTGCTTGTTGTAGTGGAGATCACTGCAGCTTTGAGCCTCTTTATCTCAGGATGTTCACTAGCTGCCACTGCGGATATCAGACTGTCTCCGTCCACATTGCATTATACAGGTGACTGATGTCACACACTCTATGATTGAGTGGAGAGTTGAAAGACCATGAGTCCATTGAGAGTGTTCTCCTTTACAGTCTCCTAATCTACCCTTTCTGAATGATTGCAGGAGCTCTCTGGCATTGCATTGATCCATTTCTGATGCCCAGAATGTATTTTTCTTGCAAAGATTGGACACATAAAGTTTGCTCTGCTTCATTGGAAGATCTGGGTTTGAATAAAATTTCCACTGGCCTGTTTGCTCCTCAGTACTTTTTACCTGTATGGAACTATTCAGGGGTATGGATTTGTGTCCTGGTGCTTGGAAGAGGCACAGCATGCGAGAACCTCAGAACTTGGAGCAAGAGTAGACTATTCAGGCCCTCAAAATTGTTCCACTATTCTGTTTGTGCCCCCACTGCCCCAGTTTGTTGAGACCACACCTGGATATTATGTGTAATTTTGGCCTCCAGGTTGCGGGCGGCATGGTGGCACTGTAGTTAGCACTGCTGCCTCACAGCAACAGGGATCCAGGTTCAATTCCAGCCTGACTATCAGTGTGGAGTTTGCACTTTCTCCCCGGGCTGTGTGGGTTTCCTCCGGATGCTCCAGTTTCCTCCCACAGTACAAAGATGTATAGGTTACATGGATAGGCCATGCTAAATTGATCCTAGTGTCAGGGAGATTAGTAGAGGGTTAAATATGTGGGGTTACGGGAATAGGGCCTGAGTGGGATTGTGGTCAGTGCAGACTTGATGGTCTGAGTGACATCCTTTTGCAGTGTAGGGATTCTTATCTAAGGAAGGAAGGACTGTAGTGAAGGTTCACCAGACTGATTCCTGGGATTGTTGTACAAGCAGGGATTGAATCAACTGGGCCTTTATTCACTGGAATTTAAAAGAGTGAAAGGAGATCTAATTGAAACGTATAAAATTCTAACAGGGGTCGGACAGACTGGATGCTGGGGTGCTGTTTCCACTGACACAGGGGATCTGGAATAAGGGGTCACAGAATTAAGATATAGGTCAATTAGCAGTGAGATGAGGAGAAACACAGGATGTGAGATTCTTTACCACAGAAGACTGTGGACGCTAAATCACCAAATATATTTAAGGAGGAAATAAAGAGATTGCTAGACTCTAAAGGTGTGAAGCGTATGGAGAGATAGCGGGGGTGTGGTGTTGAGATAAAGAATCAGCCATGATCATGTTGAATAAATGCTGAATAGCCTACTCCTGTCTCTAATTTCAGTGTTTCTATGTAACCCTTGACTCCCATGTTGATCAAAAATCTAACTCGGTCTTGAATATACCCAATGACTCAGCCCACCTGGGTGTCCGGAAGAGAGAATTCTACAATCCAACAACCTTCTGAAAGGAAAAGCTTCTTCTCATTTCAGTCTTCAATGGAAGACACCTAATTTTTATTCTTTGAAGTCTAGGTCTATGTTTCCTCCGCAAGGAGAAACATCCTCTCGGTATTTATCCTGTCAAGTCCTCTCTGGATCTTATATATTTAAATAAGATCACTTCTCATTGTCTCAAACTTCAATGGGTATTGACCAATTTCTTCCAATTTCCCCATTGGATAACTCCTTCATCCCAGGGATCAGCCAGTGTCAATGCATCTTGTGAGAGTGAAGGTGGGGAGCGTTTGACCCTCTGTCAATGAAGCGATTGTTTGTGTGATGATGCTGTACTATTTTGATACACAGGGCGGCATGGTGGCACACAGTGATTAGGCAATGGTGTCTCACAGTGCCAGGGACCTGGGTTCAATTCTAGCCTCGGGTGACTATCTGCGTAGAGTTTGCACATTTTCCCCGTGTCTGTGTGGTTTTTTTTTCCAAACTCCAAAGATGTGCACGTTATATTGATTGGCTGTGATAAATTGCCCCTTCATGTCAGGGGGATTATCAGGGTAAATATCTGAGGAAGGAATGGGGCCTGGATGGGATTGCTGTCACTGTATGCTCAATAGGCCAAAAGGCCTCCTTCAGCGCTGTAGGGATTCTATATTGATTTGATGTGTAACGGCTGGTTCCTTTAAGAAGCAGAGTTTTGTTACAAGAGTTGATTTGTCTGGTAAACATGCAACCAAGGATGCAGGCTAATAACCAATTTTAGCTTGGAATGTGTTACTCTGTAGAATTAATGGATCTTTTGTTTATTTAGGTTCTCCTGGGATTTTAGACCAGCCTTGTAGAGTCATCTGAATTTTTGATCAGGTTGATTGACAGGGTAGAATCATGGGATTAATGGAAAGAGCCAAGCTTGTCAGAAAGCCAGTTTCATTTTCATAGAAATCATATAGTACAGAAAGAGACCATTCGGCCCACCAAGCCTGCACCAACCATAATCTCATCCAGGCCCTACCCCCATATCCCTACATATTTACCCACTAATCCCTCTAACCTACACACCTCAGGACACTAATGGCAATTTTTAGCATGGCCAATCAACCTAACCCACACATCTTTGGACTGTGGGAGGAAACCTGAGCACCCGGAGGAAACCCACACAGACAGAGGAGAATGTGTAAACTCCACACAGACAGTGACCCAAGCTAGGAATCAAACCCTGGTTCCTGGAGCTGTGGAGCAGCAGTGCTAACCACTGTGCTACCGTGCCACTCATACAAGCAGTTGCTACCGGGGCTGGCAGAAGAAAGCAGTGTCTATCTTTCTAGCTCTCTAAAAGCTTCCTGAAAGCTCCAAACCTGCAACTTGAGTCAAAGAAAGCTTGTAGTGTTTTGCTAATTAACTTTAAAGAGAGCTTAAGCTTACTAGAGAAATGTTACTTGATTGGAACTCAAAGTGATAGGTTGGCAGTTAAGACTTGTATCTTGTCATGTTGAAATGTTGTTCAATTATTGTGGGTTGAGTTAATTTATTTGTTCGAATTAAAATGTGTTATTAAATAAAGTTTGTTTAGATAAAAGCTCCCCAATCGCACTGGAATGAAACATCTAGTCCTCACACTAACACCAAAATAAATAATTTTTGGGGTCCAGTCTGGCTGTATAATATATCTTGCGGTTTATGATTTGAATCATAGAAACCCTACAGTGCAGAAAAAGGCATCTCACCCTTCAAGTCTGCACCAACCACCATCCCAAACAAGCCCTACCCCTTATCTCTATACATTTACCTGGTAATCCCTCTAACCTACGCAACTCAGGACATTAAGGGACAATTTTAGCATGGCCAATCAACTTAACCTGCACTCCTTTAGACTGTGGGAGGAAACCAGAGCACCTGGAGGTAACCCATGCAGACATAAGGAGAATGTGCAAACTCCACACAGACAGTGACCCAAGCCAGGAATTGAACCCAGGTCCCTGGAGCTGTGAAACAGCAGTGCTAACTGCTGTGCTATTGTGCCGCCCGTTTGATGTCCTAACAAAAATTCCAGGCTCTTTTCTGGGATTAAAAGCTATAAAACTGGGTGTTAAGGACCTGGATTTTTTTTTAGGTGTTGCATTCGGATAGTTTAAATAGGGAGTGCCTAAAGCTTTCCTGAGTGTGGAAGATGACACTGAGTGATTTACAAAAGATAGTTAAAACAAAGGTTTTTGATTTGGCAAATAAGCCACAGTTGACTGTACCTGAAGGGGCGAGGCAGGTAGACATAATTTCAATGATAGCTCAGCATTCACACACAAACACAGTCTGCTTGGAATTGGCTAAAATTCATTTACGAAAGAAACAGTTGCAACGTGAAAAGGAAATGGGACAGCTTGAAGTAGAATGAAAAGATAAGAGAAAGAGAGAGAGATAATTGCAGTGGCAAAAGAAAAAGAAATAGAACAAAAGAAAAGAGAGAGAAGCCATGGCAAAGGCAAAAAAAAGATAGAGCGGCAAGGGAGAGAATAATCCTGGCAGAACATTTGGCATATGGAACATAGGTATAGAGAGATATCAGCCAAGTGCGGGCTATTGGGATTAGTTTAGGCATTTAAAAAGAAGGGTGACACGGACAAGTTGGACTGAAGGGCCTGTTTCCATGCTGTAAACCTCTATGAGTCTAACAGGGAACAGAAAGAGCGTTAGAATTTCAGGAAGTGGAAGGAAAATTTCAACTTAAAATGGTAGAAGCACAAAATGATGAGAGTGGCAGCAAAAATGGCCGATGAATTGGTTCATAAATTAAGCTTTAGTTTTTGACATCAATTTGAATCTGTAGAAATTGAGGAAAAGAGAAGTCCTCAGGTGGTCAGGGCAAAGGAGGCTTGTTGGAGACAGCAAGGATAGTGTGTCTCAGATTAAAAAGGAAACATATGAAGGCTGGAAGAGAAATAAGAATCCTTAGATTGAAGTCAGACACAGTGAACATGTTGACCAAGTAAGACCAAGCTGGGGAAATAGGTGAGGACAGTGTTATATTTTGATGACATGTGTACACGCAGAAAGAAATGTAATGAAGTACTGGGACTCAGGGTTGGAGTGGTGAGGGAAGGTAATGTTGGGCAGTGAGAATGTGTGAGAGAGATGGAGAGGGGCAGTCTTACCTTTACAGTCTTGGTAAAATCACTTCTTTCCTGTGCTGCTGCCAGTCCCTAACATTTGCAACATTTACATATCTTGCCATTTTTTTCCACTGCTACTGATAAAGGTGGGGATCTAATGATGCCCACTGAGAAAGGAGACTTCTATTGTGCTGCAATCTTGCTATTTAAACACCTCCACAACAGTATGAGGAAATATCAACACGCTGATTGAAGCCGTGGTGTCTGTTGGGCCAGAATATCTTTAGTTTATCATTGACAAACATACCTGCCCTTTAAGGTACCACCTTTATGCCTCAGCTTACCTCCTGACATTATTTGCTCCATCAACTGTTGTCCTCCCCACGGTGTGTGATTGGCTGCTCACACTTAAATTAGATCCAGTCGTAAAAATGGGTTCTTTGCCGACACCATTGGGCAGACAGAGCGAGGACGGGGCCCACCTAATTTCCTGCGATAAATGCCGTCCCTCACTCCCGATTTGATTAATTTTCATTGTAAAGCCTGTCCCATGAGCCATCAGGCACACCTGATCAATAAAATATCTCATAGATTGTGGATCTGCCGCATTTAAAAATAAACTTACAGCAGAGAAGGAGGCCCTTCAGCCCATTGTGGTTACATTGTTTCTTCAAAACACCTGTCCAGCTGGTTGCATCGCAAAGCTTTTTCCCCAACTACCTGACAAATATTTCCTTTTTTTAACAACGTCCCCTTCGAAAGTTAATTCTGAATCTGCTTCCACCAGCCTTTCAGACAACGCATTCCAGATCATAACAAGTCACTGCGCTAAAGAAATTCTCCTCATCTCCCCTCTGTGGTATATTTTATTGATTGTAGTGTAAGAATGTCAGAGTGACTCATTGATCAAGTATCATCCGAGCCCCTTGTTTACTAGTACTTGCACAGAAGTTGTGTAGAATTCCAGGGCCATGCCTGCTCATGATTAATTGGCCTTTTGCAGGCAGAAGACAGGAGCACCTTGTAAATAATTGAAAGTTCAAAGCAAAGCCTGACACATTGAGTACTGCAGATGATGAATGAGTGAATGATCATGGCAGCATGGTATCCACTTAACATCGGACATCTCCTGGAAAATTCTTGCACTAGCTCCACTACCAATGTAAAGCTGTTGGCTTGTGAAACGGAAATGGTGCTGCAGAAATGCCGCAATCTTTCTCAAAATAGTCCCCTTTTTTGCCTATTGGTGCCCTGCCTTTTGTGCTGATCTCTCATAGCTTGTGATATGTGCAAGCAAAAGCTAGCGATACACACATGTCAGTGCTTGTGGTGTTACGGGTGCTATACAGACTAGAAACTGGGCACATTGTATCACATGGGGCTGAACAGCACTGAACTATGTTCTTATACCCAGCCTGACAGGGGAGTCAATCAATGGGTTCGACAAGCTGTGTTGTTGTCCGAGAATTATTTTCTTTTCTGATACCCCTTATAAATAATGTAGTCGGATAAATGATGTACATCTCATAAGTGGTGCTTGTCTGCTGTCTGAATTGCAGACAGCTCCTATGTAGTGTGCATGTTTTACATTTGCGCTATTAGTGTTTATATGTAGCGATACAGTAATTGAAACTCCTTTTTTTGTTACATTGAATATAAATTCACATATATTGCAAATTCATGGTTGATCTTCTGGTAGAGTTCTTACTACAAGTAGTGTGAAATTTGTCTAATCCTGAAATTAGTGTTGTTGGAATTCTTCTGACTGCTGTAAACTGCAATTGCAAATGCAAATATCCTGTGGTCATCAACAGCCCAGAGAAGCAACACACAGTCGTAAAATCATAGAATCCTACAGTGCAGAAAGAGGCCATTTGGTCCATCGAGTCTGCACTGACCACAATCCCATTCAGGGCCTAACCCCATAACCCCACAACCTCATACATTTACCCTATCTAGTCCCCCTGACACTCAGGGGCAATTTAGCACAGTCGATCTACCTAACCAGCACATCTTTGGTCTGTAAGAGGAAACCGGAGCACCCAGAGGAAACCCATGCAGACACAGGGAGAATGTGCAAACTCCACACATTTACCCAAGCTGGTAATTGAACCCGGGTCCCTGGCACTGTGAGGCAGCAGCGCTAACCATAGTCAGCTGGATAAATTGAACACTGCCTTTCTGCATGTTTTTAAATTTACTGGGATCTCACTGTGTAAATGCAGTTTGCTGCAGCTCAACCCAAACTGAGGAAGAGAGTTGATGGGGAAGATGAGGATTGATAAGATGTTGCTCTTGGCGCTGATGGGGATGATTAAAAGGCATGTATTATTTAAAATGGGCCACTTGGAGCCCAACTACTACCTAAATTTGAGCAGACATTGACACTAGAATGTGCCCACCCCCTATTAAAAGGAAAGAATTTGTAACTTTCTCACATGGTTCACCTCAAACTGCATTATAGCTAATGAGATACAAGGCTATAGTTTAATACAGGAAACACAGTAGCCAGTTAACTCACTGCAAGCTTCAACAAACAGAAAAATACTTGTGACCAGCTCATTTGTTGAAGCAATGTTTGTTGAAGAATAAATATTGGGGACAACTCACCTGCCCTTTTTCAAAATAGAATCATGGAATCCCTACAGTGCAGAATAAGGCCATTCAGTCCATTGAGTTTGCACTGACCAGAATCGCACCTAGCCCTATCCCTATAACCCCATGCATTTACGCAAGTTAGGCCCCTCCTGATATTAGAACATAGAACATAGAACAATACAGCACAAACAGGCCCTTCGGCCCACGAGTTGCGCCGATCACATCTACCAATCCACAGACCTATCTATAACCCCCTATCCTATTCTTTTCCATATACTCATCCAGAAGTCTCTTAAAAGACCCCAGTGAGTTTGCCTCAACAACCTCCGACGGCAGTCGGTTCCATTCACTCACCACCCTCTGAGTGAAAAACCTACCCCTGACATCTCCTTTGTATTTGCTTCCCTGCACCTTAAATCTGTGTCCTCTCGTAGTGACCATTTCAGCTCGGGGAAATAGTCTCTGAGAGTCCACCCTATCTATCCTTCTCAACATTTTATTCTCAACATCAGGTCGCCTCTCAACCTACATCTCTCCAGTGAGAAGAGTCCCAGCTCCCTCAAGCTATCTTCATAAGGCCTGCCTCCCAATCCAGGCAGCATCCTTGTAAATCTCCTCTGAACTCTCTCAATAGCCTCTACATCCTTCCTATAATGAGGCGACCAGAACTGCACACAATACTCCAACTGGGGTCTGACAAGAGTCTTATAGAGCTGCATCATTACCTTCTGACTCCTAAATTCTATTCCTCGATTAATGAAGGCCAGTACACCGTATGCCTTCTTGACCACTTCCTCCACCTGCGAGGCCAATTTAAGAGTCCTATGCACCCAGACCCTGAGATCCTTCTGCTCTAAAAAACAGCTAAGACTCCTACCCCTTATATTGTACTCCTTCATCCCATTATTCCTGCCAAAATGGATCACTACACATTTATCTGCGTTGAAGTCCATTGCCACTTCTCCGCCCAGTCTTGCATCCTGTCTATGTCCCGCTGCAATTTTTGGCATCCCTCCAGATCATCCACAACACCACCGATCTTTGTATCATTGGGGAACTTGCTAACCCATCCCTCCACTTCCTCATCCAGGTCATTTATGAAAATGACAAACAGCAGGGATCCCAGAACAGATCCCTGGGGCACTCCACTGGTCACCAACCTCCATGCAGAACAAGTCCCATCCACAACCACTCTCTGCTTCTGCCGGCAAGCCAGTTCTGGATCCACGAGGCCAAAGCCCCTTGGATCCCATGTTCTCTCATCTTCTCCAGAAGCCTTGCATGTGGGACCTTATCAAATGCCTTACTAAAGTCCATGTACACTACATCCACTGCCCTTCCTTTGTCAATGTGTTCAGTCACATTTTCAAAGAACTCAACTAGGCTCGTAAGGCATGACCTGCCCTTGACAAAACCATGCTGACTATTTCTAATCAGTCCAAACTTCTCCAAATGTACGTATATCTTATCCCTCAGAAGAGTCTCCATCAGCTTACCAACACTGAAGTCAAACTCACCGGTCGGTAATTTCCTGGACTATCCCTGTTCCCTTTCTTAAAGATAGGAACCACATCCGCAATCCTCCAATCCTCCGGAACCTCTCCCGTTTCCATGGGCAACGCAAAGATCATCGCCAGGGGCTCTGCAACCACTTCCCTCACCTCCCACAATAACCTGGGGTACATCCCATCCGGTCCTGGCGACTTGTCTATCTTGATAGAATTTAACAGGTCTAACACATCCTCTTTCCTAACATCCACATACTCAACCTTTTCCGTATGCCGCAAACCTGCAGTGCAATCTCCCAGTTCACTTTCCACTGTGAATATCGAGGCAAAGTACTCGTTAAGCACCTCTGCCATTTCTTCTGGATTCACACAGACTTCTCCCCCTTCACCTTTTATAGGCCCTATCCTTTCTCTTCTCAACCTTTTACTTTTCACGTATTTGTAGAAGGCCTTGGGATTCTCCTTAATCTTACCTGCCAAGGCCTTCTCATGACCCTTTCTGGCTCTCCTAATTTCCTTTTTAAGTTCCCTTCTACACACCTTATACTCCTCTAGATCCCTAACATCCCCAGCTCTCTGAACCTTTTATATACCCTTTTTTTTTTTCCTAACTAGGTTCACCACTACCTTCGTGCACCACGGTTCCCGCGTCCTACCAGAACCTCCTTGACTCCTCAGAACGTTGTCTTGCAGTGTCCTAGACAAACATTCCTTGAAAAACCGCCACTTTCCTTCTGTACTCTTCCCCAAGAACACCTCCTTCCAGTTTATGCGTCCAATTACTTGCCTAATATTTTCATATTTCCCCTTACTCCAGACATACATCTTCCTAGCCTGCCTGATCTATCTCTTTCCATCGCTATCGTGAAAGAGATAGAATTATGATCTCCATTCCCAAGATGCTCATATTAAGGGGCAATTTAGTACAGCCAATCAACTTATCCTGCATATCTTTGGACTGTGGGAGGAAGGAAACCCACACAGACATGGGGAGAATGTGCAAGCTCCACACAGATAGTGACCCAAGCCAAGAATCAAATCTGGGTCCCTAGCACTGAGAGGCAGCAGTTTTAACTATTGTGCCACCAAGCCGCCCTGTAGGGTGTAGTGTTTTTTCTTCTGCCCACCTGAGAGGGCAGCTGGAACCTTGGGTTAACATTTGATCTCAAAGGCAGCAGCAGGAATTCTCTAGTCTCCCACATCCCATAACCACCACCAGCGGGAATGCAGAATTAGGCACTCAAGTCAAAATGCCATTCACAGCAAGTGGAAACCAGAGAATCCCAGTCATGGAGGAGGTCAGAGAATTCTGGCCACCATCTCTGACAGTAGATTGTCATTGTCCATCTGTGGATTTGGCACTCAATGTCTCTGGAATGGATCTTGGGCCTACAACTTACTGACTGGGAGGACAAAGCGCTACGCATTGGACTAAGGCCAACAGAGATTTCTGATTCCTAACAACTTATTGTGTATGTACCGAGTTCCATGTTTAATCCAGGTGAAGTGTAAAGCCTGCAGACTCTAGCAATAGGTGTCTTAGCAATCTACTGACAGTGAAGAGGCATGTTCTGTGGTGATTGATTGGTGTATTAATGTGCGATCCCTGATAGTCTATTGGCAGTAGTCTGATAGATGCCTTATCATTGGCAGACAACCTAAATTTTTGACACAAATATCTAAAACGTGGCTTTGTAAATCCCTTGTTGTGGGTTGAAAAAGTCTGCGTGCACATATACACTATTGTGCAGCAACTCCTGCAAGAGCTCAGTTCAGGTGCCGACCAGAATTGACCTCTTTTTTAACATTGTTACTTCATGGCAGCCCAGAAATTCTTCGTGGCACTAAGTCAGGATGCTCACTTCCCAGTGGTCATGTAATTTTTAAATGTCAGCACAGGCAATAGCGACAAGAGCCTGGCCTGATTGTACAATTATTCCACACAAATGCAAAGTGCTATCGATTTTTTTTTTTCCCTGGCTCCCTTGTTGCTTCTTTCTTCAATGCATCATTGCACCCGGCACATATATTGGATGTGGCTGTGAGTATTTCTGACATCGCAATTGTTGAACAAGCTACTTATGCATGAACAGAGGTTTTGCGATGGTAAGTGCTGTGAGGCTAAAATTCAGAAAAAGGTTTGAATGTATCGCAAAGCAGATTATCCTACATGGAAAATTGACACCTTTGGCCTTCTCACTGCCTCAAGATTTTAGGCTTTATTTTGGGATCTCTGTTGATTCACTCTGAGGCTTATCTTAGCCTAGAAGTTTATACGCACTATTTTGTGGCACTTTGAATAGGTCATTCTTTGATAATTTATTCCTTCATGGGAAGTGGGCATTGTTGGCAGGACTGACATTTGTTGCCCATCCCAATTTGCCCTTTGAGCTAAGGGGCTTGCTCAGCCTTTATAAAGGGTATTTAAGAGTCAACCACATTGCTATGGATCTGGAGTCACATGTAGGACAAGCCAGTAAAGACGACAGATTTCCTTCTCTGAAGGACATTAGTGAACCAGGTGGATTTATACAACAATTGCCAATAGTTTTATGGTCACCATGTCTGAGATAGCTTTCAATTCCAGGTTTATTAGTGAAAATTAAATTGCGGCAATTACCATGTATTTAAACCCATACCCTCAGAGGTTTCACCTGGGCCACTTTACCACTTTACAATTACCATTGAATTACCACTTTCCCACCGTCTGCCCTGGGGAATGATCACCGTGACTGAATGGCGAGGCCCAAACCACATTACCATCAATCTGCCGTTCGCTGGTGAGGTGTGACTGAAACAGCGGGCCAGACGGAGTGACAGGCTTGGGTAGTGAGTGGGAAGTCAATGGTGGCCTCGCAATCGGAATGGTGGGTAGGTGGAGCAACTTTCAGACAAGGTGGGGATGATGATTATGATGGGGAGTGGAGGATAGTGATGGGGAGTAGCATGGAATGAGGATTGTGGAGGGTGATGAGGAGTGGAGTGGAGTGAGGATTGTGGAGGGTGGTGGAGAATGGAGTTAAATGAGGATTGTGAAGGGTGATGAGGAGCAGGTTGGAGTGAGGATTGTAGAGGATGTTCCAGACATTCACCACCCTCTGTGTAAAAAAACTGATCTCACACATCTCTAAATTTTACCCCATGCACCTTAAACTTATGTCCCCTAGTACTTAGCTTTTCTATCCTAGGAAAGAGCATCTGACTATCCACTCTGTCCATGCCACTCGTAATCTTGTAAACCTGTATCAGGTCACCCCTCAAGCTCCATCATTCCAGTGAGAACAAACCGAGTTTATCCAACCTCTCCTCAGAGCTAATACCCTCCATCAGTGTAGTTGATGATCAGTGGTCAGGGTGGGGGTGGGGAGGGGAGGGGGTACGGTGGGGGCAAATGATTGTGGTGATCGCGAAGCATGCTGCGTTCTAAAATTTAGATCATTGTAACTTTGATCCAAAGAAACAATTCGAAGGAATGCATTGTCTCCATCCCGTGGGAACACTCGAGAGCACAGCTGTATACTCCCAAATTCTCGGGGGCACAGTTCCATACTCACTGCTTGAGGCTGGACAGAGACAGACCCTACTTTTATATTGGCTTTTCTTCCAGGGCCACTCACTTACTGTCTGATATGACAGCAAGGAACACCGACACGCTTCCCTGCACATTAATGAACTTTTTTTTTTATAAAACTCAGGTACATCTAAATCTGAAATGTCTGAAATAAATCAAATTCATCTAATCCGAAAATTAACTGTGACAAATTTAGGCCAATTCAGGCTTGTAATTTGATTACACCTGGTGTGGATGAGTGATGATGTAAAGGATGAAAAGATATAAGCCAAATAAATCTGCGTATAAATAAAAAAAAGGCTAGTGCCTGCAGTCCAGAACATAATGAAAACTTTTATTGAATCAACTCTCAAAATGGAAGTGATTCCTTTGCATTCTGGGAACGGTGGGGTGACGGGGTATTGTCAAATTCCAGTGGTATTGTGATTGGATATTTCACCATTATCTTTTCAGCTAGACAAGATTCAAGCTCTCAGCTGACGGACTGGAGACTGAAACTCCACCTGGTTCAGCAATTTAAATTCAGTGAGTCGCTCACACAGAGTAGCGAGATCACAAGGTTGATTGCTGGGCACTTTCGGAACTCTGGCTGGAATTACTACAATTGGTTTCAGTGCACACGTTACTGAGAGCCAGGAATAAATAACCAGCCACAGTTCTATCTACCCGATCCCTACTACAAGTGTACACTCAAGCGGGGATTTTCACAGTAACTTATGGCAAAGTGGTTAGCACTGCTGCCTCACAGCGCCAGGAACTCGGATTCGATTCCTAGTTTGGGTCACCGTCAGTGCAGAGACTGTACGTTCTCCCCATATCTGCATAGGCTTCCTCCCATAGTCTGAAAGACATGCTGAATAGGTGCACTGGCCATGCTAAATTTTTTCTGTGTACCTGAACCAGCACGAGAGTGTGACGACTAGAGGATTTTCAGGGTAAATTCATTGCTGTATTAATGTAAGCCTATTCACAAACAGGGCATATAAAGACATAAACTCAATTTACAAAATAATGGTTGGAATGCGAGTCTTTACAGGTAATCACGTCTTAAAAGTCTAGACAATGTGAGTGGAGAGAGGGTTAAGCTCAGGTTAAAGAGATGTGTATTGTCTCCAGCCAGGACAGTTAGTGAGATATTGTAAGCTCAGGCAAGTTGTGGGAGTTACAGATAGTGTGATATGAACCCAAGATTCCGGTTGAGGCCACTCTCATATGTGTGGAATTTGGCTATCAGTTTCTGCTCAGTAAAACTGCGCTGTTGTGTGTGGTGAAGGCCACCTTGGAGAATGCTTACTCGAAGATCAGAGTGCCCATGACCACTGTAGTGTTCCCCAACAGGAAGAGAATGCTCTTACCTGGTGATTGTCGAGCAGTGTTCATTCATCTGTTGTCGTAGCATCTGCATGGTGGGTATAGGTGAATGACAGGGTAATGATGATGTTGAATTAATAGGTCTGAATCTTCGGAACAATGTCGTTTGCTGATTATTGCACAATATTCAGCACCATTCACAACTCCTCGGGTATTAAAGCAATCTTTGTTCATTCCCAGCAATTCCTGGACAACTTTCAGGTTTGAGCTGGTAAATGGCAAGTAATATTTGCACCCCAGTGTCAGGCAATGACCGTCCACAACAAAAGAGAATTTAATAATCACCCTTTGACACTTAATGCCATTTCCATCACTGAATCCTCCATTATCAACATCCCTGGGGTTATTATTGACCAGAAACTGAACTAAACCTCAGGGTACAAGAACAGGTCAGAGGCTGGGAATTTGCTGGCAAATAACTCACATCCTGTTTCCCAAGAAACAGGATGTGATGGAATATTCTCCACTTGCTTGGATGAATGTAGCTCCAACAAACTCAAGAGTCTCAACAACACCCAGGACAAAGCAACTCATTTGATTGGCACCCAATCCATCATCTCCAACATTCATGTCCGGGGTTCACTGACAAAGCTTGTTTGTACCATCAACAAGATATAATGCAACAACTCACCAAGGCTCCTTCAACAACATCTTCCAAACCCTGTGATCTCCGCCAATTAAAAGGACAAAGACAACAGATGCATGGGAACATTAATGTCTGTGGCTCCTTTTGAACCACAAATCACTCTGATCTTTGAACTATAATACCATTCCTTGCTGTTGCTAGATCAAAAAAATTTTTATTCATTCATGAGACATGAGCATCACTGGTAGGTCAGCATTTATTATCCATCCTTAATTGCCCTTGAGAAGGTGGTGGTGAGCTGCTTTCTTGAATCACTGCAGCCCCTGTGCTGTGGGTTGACTCACAACGCCATTAGGGAGGGATTTTGACCCAGCGACTACGAAGGAACAGTAATATATTTCCAAGTCAGATTGGTGAGTGGCTTGGTGAGGAACTTGCAGGTGGCGCTTCTCCCAATTTTCTGCTGCCCTTGTCCTTCTAGATGAAAGTGGTCGTGTATTTGGAAGGTGCTATCTAAGGATCTTTGGTGAATTGCTGCAGTGCACCTTGTAGATAGTACACACTACTGCTACTGAGTGTCAGTGACGGAGGGAGTGGATGTTTGTGAATGTGGTGCCAATCAAGCGGGCTGCTTTGTCCTGGATGGTGTCAAGCTTCTTGAGTGCTGTTGGAGCTGCATTCATCCGAGCAGGTGGGGAGTAATTCACCACACTCCTAACTTGTGCATTGTAATTGGTGCAGAGGCTTTGGGGAATTGGGAGGTGAATTACTCGCCATCATATTCTTTGCCTCTGAGCTGCTCTTGTAGTCACTGTGTTAATGTGGTGAGAGCAGTTGAATTTTTGGTCAATGGTAACCCCAAGAATGTTGACAGTGGGGAATTCAGTGATTGTAAAGCCATTGAATATCAAGGGACAGTTGTTTGGATGTCTGTTATTAGTGATGGTCATTGTCTGGCATTTGTATGGCGTGAATGTTACTTGCCCCTTATCAGCCCAAGCCTGAATATCATTCAGGTAGCAGTACCAGGTAGCAGCAGAACTCCAAGTGGGCCATTTTAAATAACATAACTTTTAATAATCACCAACACAAGTGCATAGGACTATGGGGATAGGGCCTGCATGGGATTGTGGTCAATGTAGCCTTGATGGGCCAAATGGCCTGCTTCTGCATTGTAGGATTCTATGATTCTATGAGTTGTGAATGGTGCTGAACATTGTACGATCACCGGCAAACAATCCCCACTTCTCACCTTATGACGGAGGGAAGATCCTGGAACTCCCTCCCTAAATGTACATTCAGCACACTGACTGCAGCAGGCAAGACGATGGCTTCTCTAGGGTAATTATAGCTCAGCAACAAAGGCTGACCTGGCCAACATGACTCAAATTAAAGAAAATACCACCACACACTCTGTCACCAAAAACCACACAGACTGTGACACATTGACAAAAGGTTAAACTTCATTATCAGCTAAAATAAAACTGTTACATGAATTTAACAAAGCAGATCAGATTGGTGGGAGTGGTTACAAATAAAGCTTTTTCTTGAGATTCAGATGGTGGTAAAGAGCTCCAGCTTTATTCTTGTAGCCTGCATTGTCAGATGAACCTTACTCACACTACTGTACTATGTTTTTCCCCTAACATTTTCTTTGGAAATTCATTTTCTTCAACTGGTCCCTTGCGGAAAGGCGGAAAGTCTGGAGGGAGATGCAAGCTGCCAATGACATCTTTTTGTTCGTACTTCATATTTCAAATGAGCTCTTTCTCATTTTCTCCTCTTTCCTCTCCAAAGACACAGCCCTCAGCTGAACAATGTGGACCAAAGCACGCAGCATTTACGATGCACATTTCACAGAGCAGAAACATGCCAAGGCATTTCACAACAGGACAGAAGAAAACAGATCCACAAACCGAGACAGAGTAGCAGCTGG
Organism: Sphyrna mokarran; assembly: GCA_024679065.1. Lineage (NCBI taxonomy): Eukaryota > Metazoa > Chordata > Chondrichthyes > Carcharhiniformes > Carcharhinidae > Sphyrna > Sphyrna mokarran. The sequence continues at coordinate 21,235,030 of JAGIQG010000021.1, forward strand.
GATTCGGTCGAAGAGCTGGAAAGGCGCCGAGGTGGAGAGGTTTGGAAGGGATCCCTGGAGTACTGGGCCTGAGGCAGCTGAAGGCTCTGCCCCCAAAGCTGGGACAACCAAAACACCCTTAGGTTCAGGCAGTCCACAGTACGTGGTCCAAATGCCCATTCCTCGCAATAAGCTATGCCAGGAAGCCTTGTTGGACTATTTAATTAATCATGGAGGCTATCACAGTTCTCACTAAGTGTTCACACCTGGACACTTCTGAATATGCTGCTTTTCTTTCCTGCTCCATAACCCAGGGCGCTGAATTTTATTGTAGCAATTAAACCTGCCTGCCCCAGCAAGCAGCAACCATTCCTGGGATAATTACCTGTTTCGAGCTGCTTATCTGTGTTGCTTTTAGTCACCTAGGATCATGGATGGACCCAGGCCACAGGTGAGTATTAGCAGGAAGAAAGTTTGTGTAAAGACGTGCAGGTTAGGTGGATTGGCTAAGCTAAATTGCCCCTTCGCATCCCAAGATGTCAAGGTTAGATAGATTAGCCATGATAATGTGTGGGGTTACGGGGAGCAGGGGTGAGGGGTGGGGGGGGGGGAAATGAGGGCCTCGGTAAGATTCTCAGTCGGGCGATATTCTCAGTGTTCAGGCTGAAAAACCACCTACTCCCTTGACCATTCAAATCATCTTTAATGACTTTTGCAGGGCTGGAGTTACAAAGTGAGTCGGGGTTATTGAGAAGCCAGGTACTTCTAATCAGCTTGGGTGTTGATCAACACCCAACAGAATATCAAGTTTAATGGAACGACTGCGTAAACCCACCACTCTTCTCCAGCAGGACAGAGCAGCGAAAAGATAAAGAGCTGAGCTCTCATAAATCTGGGACAGCTGAAAGGTTACTTCTTACGCTGCCAGCTGCGTAAGTCCCCTTCTGCTCCACAGCTGCGAATTCACAGCTGATTCACAGCCCAGTTTTTTAATGCAAACCAGGTGCTCTCAGTTACTCCAATTTGAGATCACAGTGAAAGAAAAACTCCCACCTTCAGAATGTCAGATGGAAGTCAGCAGTGAAGCAGTGGGATTTACATCGGACTCAGTTAAATAGTCAAGTTGGAATCTCTTTGTCCTTTCCAGGCCTGAAGGTTAACACTATCGCTGAGGTTGGCCGTTCTGATGCAGATGGCCCTGTGAGCAGGGTGAGGAACCATGTGAGAAACTAGTAGAAAAACAGAGGGATCACAGCCAGTTTAGATCATCTGGACCTGAACGGGATATGCAGAGTTGGCAAGGACAGATTTTTTTATATATGGACAATGGCAAATGTGGGTGTGCCAGGTTCACAGCAGAACACAGTAAGTCAACTTATTGCAGAAGGGTGAGGGCTGTAGTTAATGCGGTGATAGAGCCAGTGAGGATGCCACGTTCTCCTTTTAAGGAAAGAGTTCATTGCATCAAGTGATACCCAGGCACTTTGCAGACAGTAGTGATCCTTTTGTGGGATCGAGTCCCTGGAGGTGGAAGTTAGCTCACCTGCAGAGAGCTAACCATTAATCAGTACAACACCCAGCCAAGGCCTAGAATTGTGGATGAACCCACGTCACAGGTGGGTAATAACAAGAAGAAAGTTTGTCCAAAGATGTGGTGGTTGGGCAGATTGGCCAAGCTAATTTGCTCCTTAGTGTCCCAAGATGTCACGGTTAGATGGATTAGCCATGATAGCTTTGTGGGGTTATGGGGATAAGGTGAGAATTGGGCTTGGGTGAGATAGTCAGAGAGTTGGTGCAGACTTGATGGGCTGAATGGCTGCTTCTTGCACTACAGGGTTTCTAAGTTGTAGGTTAGGGGTGGTGAAGGGCATCAGCAACAACGCGGGGATGGGGGACAATGGAGTTTTAATATGGGAAAGTCCACCTGTTCTGATACCTTCACAGATCTGCACACCTTCAGTAAAGTTCCTTCACAGTTGCTACTATCCTACCATTTATTGAATACTCCCAAGCCTAATTAGTCTTCCCCAAGTGCATACCTCTTACTTCTCTGGATTTCATTCCATCTGTCATTTTCCTATCCTCGCATTAGTTCATTAATATCTTCCTACAGTCAACAACTTTCTTCCTCGTACTTATAACACCTTCAATCTTCTTAATCATAGCTGCAACGTTTAAGTTTAAATCATTGACATAACCCACAAAAAGCAAGACACTGTTACTGAGTCCTTCAGAACCCACTGGAAACTATCTCCCAGTCACAGAATAAAGTCATCGGCCATGATCTTTTGCTCGGAGGGAATCTTAGGTCTGATGTGCCACTTGCCCTTTGATCCCAAGATTTTCTAACCAGTCTGTCTTACGGAACCTTGTTAAAAGTCTTGCTAATATCCTCATAGATCATGTCAAATTTGAGGCTCCATTGACCCTCCATGTTACTGACTCAGAAATTTCAATCCAATTGGTTACGCATGATCTTTCTGCAAAAATTTCATGTTCCAGTTTAATGGTAAGTTTGTATTAACTACTGGAAACTGTATATGTAGGTACAGAAGTCCAGGCTAGGAGCTGTCTCCATGCTTGCTTCTACACACAGCTCTGTCTAACACTGACTGTCCTCGATTAATTTGTGCCTTTCTAAATGACAATTTGACACGTTCCTTCAGAATTTTTCTCCATAATTTGTTCACCAGCAGTCTAACAGACCAGTAATTATTCAATACAAGCTTTCTTCCCTCTTTAAGTAACTTCTCTACTTATAGGGCGGGATTTTCCAGCCGCGCCCACCCCAAAACAGGAAAATCTAGAAAATGCCACAGACTTTTGCTCGGCCCACCAACCCACACAGCCACTCCTGAGGTGGCAGGACAGAGAATGGGATTTTCCAGTCCACTTCCTCCCACCACTCATGGCATGTTTTCCAGAGATAGACGTAACTCGCCATTGGCTGCCTGGGAAATCTTACAGTCCTGCTGAGATTTTGCATGGCTCATATCCTCTGCTGCCTGTGAACTCACCACAGGAGGAGGCTGGAGTGGGTGGGAGAGGGGGTTGTTTTTGGAGGAGGGGGAGGGTCGGTCTTCATTAGCGGACTGGAAGATCCCAGTGGTGGGAAGGGCCAGAAAATTTAGCATGTAGGCCTTTGAATTTTTACAGGCCACTGGTAAGTCACAGTGTCCATTGTCAGTGGATGAACGTAATTCCTTCTACACAGGATTGGGAGCAAGATTTCTTAAACTCTCCATGGAGGTACCTAAAGATCAGAGCTTATAGCTGCACATTGGCAAAATGGACCAGCAACTGATGACAGGAAGCATCCCAAAATCATGTCTACAGAAAACTGTAAAGTTCTGCACACATGGGGATGGCCTCAACTGGGATCTTGGGTTCATGTTACTATCTGTAACCCCCATGACTTGCCTGGACTTGCAAGATCTCACTAACTGTCCTGTCTGGAGACAATAATCTGTGCTTCGTGCTCTCTCCACTCACATTGTCTGTACATTTAACACTTGATTAGATGTAAAGACTCGCATTCCAATCATTATTCTGTAAATTGAGTTTGTGGCTTTATATGCCCTGTTTGTGAACAGAACTCCCACTCACTTGATGAGGGAACAATGCTCCGAAAGCTACTGATGGTTGCTACCAGATAAACCTGTTGGACTTCAACTTGGTGTTGTGAGACTTCTTACTGTGTTTACCCCGGTTCAACGCCAGCATCTCCACATCATTGGAATTAAAAACAGGACGTGCCGGGAAGAAAAATCAATGAGCTGGCGGCATCTGTGGAAAGAGAAACAGTATAAACTTTATTTGTTAGTGTCACAAGTAGGCTTACATTAACACCGCAATGAAGTTACTGTGAAAATCCCCTAGTCACCACAGTCTGGCACCTGTCCGGGTACACCGAGGGAGAATTTAGCATGGTCAATGCACACAACCAGCACGTCTTTCAGACTGTGGGAAGAGACTGGCGCACCTGGAGGAAACCCACGCAGATACGGGGTGAACGAACATTTTCACACTTTCAGTCACCCAACCTTGGAATTGAACCTGAATGTTGTGAGGCAGCAGTACTAACCACTGTGCCACCATGTCACACTTCAAGTCCAATATGGTCCTTCATTAGAAAAATTCTTCAGTTCTGAAGAAGAGTCATGCTTGACTCAGAATGTTAACTTGGTTTCTCTCTCTACAGATGCTGCTAGTCCTGTTGAGTTTTTCTAGCACTTTTTTTTTATAATGATAACCCTAATTGGGCCAAACCTTTATAGATGTCTTTCGGTTCACATTGTTTAAACAAGCACTTATTAGTAAACTCTTCTCTTGTGGACAATTTGAGCTATAAACTTTTTTGGACCCATTTCGAAAATGAGAACAATTTCTACATGTATTTTACTGTAAAATGGCAGAATTGTCCTGACACCATCTGTATTTCTGCGAAGAGTTTAATATTGTGAGTAAACACTGATTGCTAAAGCGATAGGGATACAAATTGAGTGAATTGTAAAATGATGGATTAAATTAAATAATTTTTCTGAAATGACTGAACCCTATACCAACTGTACCACAAATCACACTTTGATCAGGATTCTGTTCCAATCAAGTCCTTAGAGACTTCATTTAATACTGACTCAAAAGTTAAAAACAGCCTGTTTTGATGGCTAACCATAGTGACAGTAGAAAGCACCTGATGAAATGTTTGAAAATTCCCCAAAGACCTTAACATGTTTAAAAAATACCAGAGGATCTCGTGTAGCACAGGAAGTTGGTGGATGTGCTCGTTTCAAAAGACAGAAGTAAATTGCAATGTGTTCCTTTAAGAAGTTGCCATTTTTTAACCTGAAATCCAAAGGTGGCAATTTCCATCTATTTATCATCAGATTATAGAGAACTATTGACCAGCACAACCTTTTTTCTGCTGTAGACCAATATTAAAAGAAATATTTTTGTGAAGGTTTATTGAGGGAGTACATTAAAGAATGATTTTTGAAGATTATGATGCGAAGTCTCCAGAGTGTGTCAATATTCCCAGAGGTCCCCGGCGCAATGAATATTTCAAAACTGCTTTTGCTGAGGCCACTAGGGCAAAAAGGCACATCCTGAGGCCCAGAAGCAGGGAGGGTGTCTCTCTTGACTGGCAGTAAATCCAGGATGTGTCATGTAGCTCAGGAGACATAAATAGAGAAATGACTAGCTTTCTCCCCAACCCCCCTCCCCTGCACTCCTTCTTCTTTCTTCATTATGGTTTCCAGTGCTACACACAAATTAGCACATCTGAAGAGTAATGAATGTACCTTTGAATTTCCATACACAAAACCACATGCAATCATGCAAAAATGAGAAATCCCAGAACATTTAAACGTTTTTGCATAGGAACAGCATCGCAAGGTGGCCATGGTAGAGACAAATTAGAACAATATAATTCACGTAGCATTTGTATGCCCTCCAGCAGATGCTGAAAAAAACATGACCTACCCCTTAGATTTTCTATTTTTGACACACCCTTTATGCAGCCGTGTTTTTAGAGGTAGCAGGACCATTGCTCAAACGTCCTGCGGCACAGAGGACTTGTCCCACAATGGCCTGGTTTTTCATTCAAAGTCATAAACTAAAACTAGGCCTACGTTTTCCTTCTCTCTTTTTTTTAGCATATGGAGTTTTAACCACAACCTCACCAGGACCAACTTGTACGGCAGCCTCCAGAAGGGCCTGCTTGCTTCATTGATGCCCACTGTCCATTCGGGGGGCTGCAGCCTTAGGACTAGATTCTGCTCCTCCCCAGTTTCAGTCAGGCTGTCTGAGGCAGATGAGTAATGGAGGTGACTTTGTTCCTCACTGGGAAGCTGAGCAAACCGGAGGGAAAGCCGAGTATTCCCAGACTAGTGAGTGATTGCCGAGGAGGATTGGCAGAGGCCTGGGAGCAGATTGTCTGCCCACTTTCTTGGCTGAGATAATGAGCTAGTGGGACACATGGGGATGGAGTGGTGATAGTGAGAAAGTGGGGGATGGGGAGGGAGGGGCTGCTAATGGAAGGGGAGGAAAGAACCTAAAGGAGGGGGTAAGATGATAAAACCTTCTGAGTGATGGATAAAATACAAGCACAACAAGGCCTATGTATTAAAAAGGCATTGGTTTGGAAAGATTAAAAGTATTTGCAAGCTTTGTGCCACAGGTAGTATAATTAAGATGTAACCTTTATTTATTAATGTCACAAGTAGGCTGACATTAATACTGCAATGAAATTACTGGGAAAATCCCCTAGTCGCCACACTCCGGCGCCTGTTAACGTACACTGAGGAAGAATTTAGCATGGCCAATGAATCTCACCAGCACGTCTTTCGGACTGTGAGAAGAAACCGGAGCATCCAGAGGAAACCCACACAGACACGGGGAGAATATGCAAGCTCCACACAGACGGTGACTCAAGCCAGAAATTGAACCCACGCTGTGCTAACCACTGTGCCACTGTGTCAAACCCTGAGGGCCGTTTGCTGATATTGTTACTGACTGGAACCAGATTGGAGTGAATGGTACAGAGCTTTGCAGTTGATCTTTTGTCTGGGCAGTTGTGGGCTGGGTGACATCAGTGATCTGGAACTCCCATTGCACTGGCATGGGAATGCATTTCCATTGCCAGGATGTGTCACAATAGTAAGAATAAAAGATAAATGTTTTCCTTTCTGTCCATTACCTCATGGGGTATCAAATTAATGCAACGGAGCCAGGCTTAACTTTGGCCTAAGTCTGGATCATATTTAGTTATTTTAGGCCTCTGTGATAAGTAAACTTTGCAGGAATCGGGGAAAAATCAGCATGAAAAAACATGCTGCTGTCTTGATCTTTAAAAAAAACACTCACGCAGTCATGATATATTAAGGAGAAACAGAAGACTTGGAGATCTGATTGATGTGTTAAAAAGTTTAATTCCGTTAACAGGAAGTGGAAGGTCCTGGTGCAGACCCTTCCTGCTCTCGGAATCCTCATTCGGAACAGTTTGGCTTTTTGATCTTGGAATTATTTCGATGTTAGTCTCGTGTGTCTCTGGATTAAGGAAAAGAAAGCTGCCCAGAGTTCCTGCTCCTCGATGCAGGTTTGTGGGCATTAAACAAGGGATAAATATAGCTCACTAGATGAATAGGCATCGAGACTCAATGACAAAGGTGATGGGACAGAAGTGGCACAATGATTCGTACTACTGCCTCACAGCGCCACGGACTCAGGTTCAAATCCCGGTTTGGGTCACTGTGTGGAGTCTGAACGTTCTCCTCGTGTCTGCCTGGGTTTCTCCAGATGCTCCGGTTTCTTCCCACAGTCCGAAAGACATGCTGGTTAGGTGCATTGGCCATGCTAGATTCTTCCTCAGAGTACCTGAACAGGCACAGGAGTGTGGCGACCAAGGCATTTTCACAGTAACTTCACTGCAGCATTAATGTAAGCCTACTTGTGACACTAATAAATAAACTTTAAAAATGTGCTCATAATCACCTTTGGAACAAGCGAATCGCGGACAACTATGGGAAGCCATAGCTGAGGAAGAGGCGTGAGGAGAATGGGAAGAAAGCTGTGGAAAAATATGAGATGAAATTTAAAAGATAAAGGTAGATGGGAAAGTTATCAAACAAATTTGAAACAAATTTCCTGTCGTCAGCTGTAAGAAATAATGTTGACATAATGGGTCCACACAGCTAGTGACCGTTCTCCCTGTAAACTTATTGTTTCTAAAAGTCTCAACACATTGGTTGTCAGTCTCGGTCCAAAGCGACTTTCCAAGATGAATTTGATGATTAATGCCTGTTTTGAAAACGGGAGAGCGCAACAACAAAAACAGTTCCCGGCAGCATTGCTCAGCTACATTAAACCAAAGGGACTGCCTCGATTGGCAAGTCATTGCACACATGATTTGATTAACAGATGTGCAATTCAGCGTTCAGGAACTTTTACAGCTAGCACTTCTGGGCAGCATGTCCCTTAGTCATAGAAACTAGGAGGATCCCAAAATCAGTCTCCCATCTGTGCTTCATTGGCCAATCTCAGTCCGTGTGGAGAGCTAAAACAGTGCAGTGAGACAGAGTGGAGTGTTTAGAACAATCAGGCAAGATTCCCACTGGAGGCTCAAAGATGATGGCTGAGTGGTATTATAGCTGGTCTACTAATCCAGAAACTCAGTTAATGTTCTGGGGACCTGGGTTCAAATCCTGCCACAGCAGATAGCAGAATTTAAATTCAATAAAAAAAGATCTAGATTTAAGAGTCTGTCATGATTATCATGAAACCATTGTTGATCGTCAGAAAAACCGATCTGGTCCCATTAGGGAAGGAAATCTGCCATCCTTACCAGATCTGGCCCACATGTGACTCCAGGGCCACAGCAAAGCGGTTGACTGCCAACTGTTTCTGAAATAGCCCAGCAAGCCATTCAAGAGCAACTCGTGTTGGGCACTAAATGCTAGCCCAGCCAGCAAAGCTCATGCCCCAGGAATAAATAAAAAAACTTCATGCCTTGACAATAATGGCCTGGATTGTGCAAGCAGAAGGGGAGGAATGGTGTCCTCTATCAATGAAACTTATAGCTACCACCATGGGATCTTGTTATTTGGCATTTAATCCAGCACAGGGGACCAGTGCCATGTCTGAGCAGGGCAAGCTGCAGCTTATTCCTTTAGCTAATCAGATGGAAGAATCCTTACTGAGACACGCAGAGTCCAAACCAGGAAGATCAAGTTAGAATATTTAACCAAATTATAGATAATGCACAGAAATTGAAATTAAGAGCGGGGAAGAGAGCTGAGATTTACTGGAAAAGAGAGAGATGAGACAATAAGAAAACACTACAAAGAAGCAAGATCTGACCTGGGATCTTGATCTCGATTCTGTTCAGTTTTTAGTATTGGACCATTGTGCTGCATTTACTCACAAGGCTAACAGGGGAGTTTGGCCTTGCCCTATTTTTTGCTGCATTTAGTTTGGCACAAGACTCTGCTAGCTAGCATGCTCTTTTTGCGTCTAGTAACAGTGACACAGGTGGAGATGAGGTAAGGTTATCTGCTTACAATGCAGCCACTCCCTTGCTACATAATTCCCGGTAGAGTCATAAAACATTAATCCTGTGACAACAACAGTGAGCCTGAAGGCATTTAGATTTAAACCAAAACTTAGGAAAAGTACAGAGCACGCACCTTCTTATTCATCACTGCCCAACTGAAACCAGTTTTAGTGTTTTACCGTGTATTTTCAGCAAAGACAGATTACATGACAAGTCTTGACACTTGAACTGAAATGGGGTAGCAGAGACATCTACTTCCTGTCTGTTTTCAGTTTTTCAGACTGGTATTGATGTGCTCTCCGTGGAAATAGTCTCTTAAGGTTGACCATTTTCTACACAAAAGCTGCAAACAAACCCAAAGGTGGAGATCTGAAGGAGAATTTTCAGTTTTCAATCAGCAAGTTGTCCCTCTGTTGGAGAATGACACCTCTTCTTCCTACACTAACTTTTGAATGAACTTGGATATCATAGAATTATAGAATCCCTACAGAGCAGAGAGAGACAAATTGGCCCATCGGGTCTCACCAATTCTACAACAGAGTATCCCACTCAGGCCCTATCCCCGTAACCCCATATATTTACCTCACTAATCCTCCCAACCTACACACCTTGGGACACAAAGGGACAATTTATCATGGCCAATCAACGTAACCTGCACACCTTTGGAAAGTGGATGGAAATTGGAGCATCCAGAGGCAACCCAGGCAGACATAGAACATAAAACACTACAGCACAAACAGGTCCTTCAGCCCACAAGTTTTGCCGATCATATCAGTACCTACCAGGCCATAGAACTATCTGCAACTTCCAATCCCGTTAAGTGTCATGTACTCATCCAGAAGTCTCATCCAGAAGCGAGTTCGCTTCTACCACCACTGATGGCAGCCGGTTCCATTCACTCACCACCCTCTGAGTGAAAAACTTACATCTAATATCTCCTCTGTACTTGCCCTCCAGCACCTTAAACTTGTGACCATTTCAGCCCTGGGAAATAACATCCGACAATCCACCCTATCTATTCCTCTCAACATCTTATAAATCTTTATCAGGTCACCTCTCAACCTTCGTCTCTCCAGGGAGAAGAGATCTAGCTCTCTCTACCTATCTTCATAAGGCATGCCTCCCAATCCAGGCAACGTCCTTATAAATCTCCTCTGCACCCTTTCAGTAGCTTCCACATCCTTCCTATAGTGAGGCTACCAGGGGACATGGGGAGAACGTACTAATTCTACACAGATAGTCACCCAAAGCAGGAATTGAACCTAGGTCCTGGTGCTGTGAGGCAGCAGTGCTAAACCAGTTGCCACCCTATAATCACCATTATTATGGCATTATTATATTGATGCATGTCGCTCCTCTGATTGGTAGATTTATCTCATATTGATTTGATTTGATTTTTATTGTCACATGTATTAGTGTGCAGTAAAAAAATATTGTTTCTTGTTCGCTATACAGACAAAGCATACATTCATAGGGAAGGAAAGGAGAGAGTATAGAATGTAATAACTAGGGTGTAGAGAAAGATCAGTTTAATGTAAGGTAGTTTCATTCAAAAGTCCAATGGAAGCAAGAAGAAGCTGTTCTTGAGTCAATTAGTAGATGACGTCAGACTTTTATATCTATTTCTCAATGGAAGAAGGTAAAAAAGAGAATATCCAGGGTGCGTGGAGTCCCTAACTATGCGGGCTGATTTTCCAAGACAGCAGGAAGTATAGACCATGTTAATGGGTGGGAAACTGATTTGCATGATAGATTGGGCTTTGTTCACAACCCTTTGTAGTTTCTTGTGGTCTTAGACAGAACAGGAGCCGTAGCAAGATGATGCAACCAAAATAATGCTTTCTATGGTGCACCTGTAAATATTGATGAGAATCATAGCTGACATACCAAATTTCCTTAGTTGTCTGGGAAAGTAGAAACATCGTTGGACTTTCTGAATAATAGTGTCAGCATGGAGGGACCAGGACAGGTTGTTGGTGATCTGGACACCCAAAAACCTGAAGTTCTCGACCATTTCTACTTCATCCCTGTTGACATAGACAGGGGCCATGTCCTCGCTACACTTCCTGAAGTCGATGACTATCTCCTTCATTTTGTTGACATCGAGGGAGAGATTATTGTTATTCCACTACTAGTTCACTGAATTCTTTATCTCTTTCCTGTACTCTGTCTCGTCATTGTTTGAGGTCCGACCTATAATGATGGCATCATCAACAAATATGAAAATCAAATTGGAGGGAAATTTGGCCACACAGTCATTGATGTATAAGGAGTATAGAAAGGGGCTGAGGACACAATCTTATGGGGCATCAGTGTTGAGGATGATCATGGAGGAAGTGTTGTTGCCTATCCAACTGATTGTGGTCTATGGGTTAGGAAGTTAGGATCCAGTCACATAAAGAGGGGCTGAGCCCCAGGCCATGAAGTTTGGAGAATGAGTTTTGTAGGATTAATGGTGTTGAAGGCTGAGCTGTAGTCGATAAATAGGAGTCTGACATAGATGTCTTTGTTATCTAGGTGTTCCAGGGCTGTACTAAAGAAAAAGTTGAATACAAACAATTAATTTGTGCAAATGGGTCGAAGTGAAGGTGCTTTAAGGTGAAATGTTATGTTTTACTGAAGTGGTAGTGGCAAAAGTCCTTGTACACTTTTTGAAGTGAATCTGTCAATGGGCAAATGGGGATTGCTGTGGTGCATTATACACAGAAATCATAGAAAGAAACCCTACAAGTACAGAAAGAGGCCCTTCGAGTCTGCAATGATGACATTCCCACTCAGGCCCTATCTCCATATCCCTATATATTTTACCCACTAATCCTCTAACTTATGCATCTATGGTCTATTTAGCATGGCCAATCAACCTAACCTGCACATCTTTGGAAGGAGAAAAACCCACACAGACACGAGGAGAATGTGCAAACTCCACACAGACAGTGACCCAAACCAGCAATCGACCTCAGATCCCTGGAGCTGTGAAGCAGCAGTGCTAACCACTGTGCTACCGTGCCACCCAATCTCATAACACTAGGTTAAAGTCCAACAGGTTTATTTGGCTGCAAAATCCACTAGCTTTCGGGGTGCTGCTCCTTCGTCAGGTGAATGGGAATTCTGTTTACAAACAGGACACATAAAGACTCAACCTCAATTTACAAAATAATAGTCGGAATGCGAATCTTTACAAGTAATTAAGTCCTAAAGGTACAGACAATGTGAGTGGAGAGAGTGTTAAGCATAGGTTAAAGAGATGTGTATTGTCTCCAGCCTGGACAGTTTGTGAGATTTTGCAAGCGTAGGCAAGTCATGGAGGTTACAGATAGTGTGACATGATCCCAAGATCCTGGTTGAGGCCATCCTCATGTGTGTGGAACTTGGCCATCATGTACATTATACAGACAGAAAAGAGATAATTTAGGCATTATTGAAATGGGGCAGGTAGGCTTGGTTTAGGCCAAAATTGTCACAAGGTGCTTAAATCACGAATGTTTAAGAGGTTGGGGGTTAACTGCAACATCCACACTCTGACATCAGAAAGTGGACTTGGAATACTAATCCAGCGCCAACATTGGGGATGAAGCCAGCCAATCAACTAACCAAACATGTGGAACAGATGATGTGACTGGTGTTTATTTATCTATAAATAATAGTACTAAAACGGAGGAAATGGAAATGTAACAGGACCTCGGGACATGGGGCTGACTCTGTGTGTTGTTTTGATTGATTATATGGACACATGGTTTTCTATGTCATTCTCATTAATGGAGAGAGATTTCAGGCAGGATTTTCAAATCATGCACGTTCCCTGCCCATCGCCATAAATTTTGCTTTGTTTTATTTCCCTGCTTCTCCCTTATGTTGACCCCATATGGTTGCTTTCAAATGCAGTGACACCTCCTCAGTCAAAGCAGGATTCCTTGGGCCACTAAGAGAGTGGAATTCACATTAATTTGAGTCAAAAAGAAGTGTAAGGTTTTGGGTGGTGAATAGCATATAAAGTGTTAAGGTGCAAAGGGCCTCCCAGTGTGCAGCCTGCCAGGGATGGTTCACAACTTTATGACATTCGAGTTAACAACAATAGACACTAAGGACATTTATAAATTGAAAGCCTGTTTCGAAATTACAATGCTGGTTTCGAACTTACAATACCACGCCAGTGAGCAGTAAGTTTTTCACCAACTATTATGTTCCTTTATGTTCTGCCTTTTCTAACCGCAAGAAGGACAAATTGCTTCTCAGATAAGAGTATAGAAGTGTCTTTGAAAGTGAAGGCACTATTACATCACAACTGTAAGGCAATTACTGTGAAGCAAGTTCTTTCACTATTCTGTGAAAATAGGATATTATTGCGCTTTAGTTCAGGAACCAATCCTACATTTATAACATTGTTCCTATGGGAAAACTGCTTTTGACTTCTGACACAATTGGATCCTGTAAACGACTTTGTAAGTCAAAACATCCTAAGTCTGAGGACTGCCTGTAAAGTAATTATTATGCATATATTAGATGGGATAGGTTGCTATGAGCTATTTGGTTGTAAGGATGGAACTAACCGTGCTGCCTCTTTACAAATTTGTGACTCCCACTAACACAACCTTCAGAGTAAATATAGTCAGGGCAAGAACAGACCCAGAATAGCTGCAATCAGCCAGTTCCAGGACGCGTTTTCAAAAAATGATCGTAGAATTTATGATTTGTCAGCTGGGCTTTGATCTTCACATAGGGATTAGAATCTAGTTCAATCTTGGCTTGGGTCTATCTGTGTGGAGTTTGCACGCTCTCCAAATATCTGCATAGGTTTGCTCAGGGTGCTCTGCTTTCCTCCCACAGTCTGAAAGACATGCTGGTTAGGTGCATTGACCCAAACAGATGCTGGAGCATGGTGACTAGGGGAATTTCACGGTATCTTCATTGCAATGCTAATGTCACCCTTATTTGTGACTAATTAAGGACTCTACACACCTCAGACTTCTCTCTTCCACCTTCTTCTATCAGGGAAAAGATACATAAGCCTGAGGTCACATACCAACCGACACAAGATCAGCTTCTTCCTGCTGCCATCAGACTTTTGAATGGACCTACCTTGCATTAAGTTGATCTTTCTTTACACCCTAATTATGACTGTAACACTTCATTCTGCGTTCTCTTCTTTCCTTCTTGATGAATGGTATGCTTTATCTGCATAGCGTTCAAGAAACTAGACTTTTCATCGTACCTAATACATGTGACAATAATAAATCAAATAAACTTTAAAATGAAATGAGAATTTGAGGTAGGATTACAAATGCACATTTGTACTCAAAGTTGCTCCAAGAGCAGCTCCAAGGATAGAGCTAGGATGCAGTTGAATTTGAGCAATTAGTTGCATTTCAGATCCACGCTTCCCATTTCAGGTTATCCTGATCAGAAGCAGAAATTTAGAAGAACATCCTTCTCTGTATGATCAATTCAATTAGAGACACAATTCTTGAAGAAGGAAAGGTACAGTTCTTTGCGCAAGATGCTTGTCGGGGAGAGAGCTAGAGAAATGTACGCCTGGTAGGATAGTTCTGATCAAAGTTCACAACCTGAAATGGAGAGGCAGCAATTTCCAGTCCCGCCCCAAGTCAATGGTCTTTTGGCTGCTCTCTGAATTTTCCAGTCTTGCCCCCAGCGATCTCTGTCATGGGCAGGACTGGAAAATCCCAGCTGTTATTGTCACAGGACTAGTGATTCGGAGACACAGGATAATGCTCTGGGAACTTGAGTTCAAATCCCACCATGGTAGATGGTGCAGTTTGAATTTTAAAAAATTTGGAATTAAGAATGTATTGATGACCATGAGACCATTGTCGATTGTTATTAAAAACCCATCTGATTCACTAATGTCCTTTAGGGAATTTTTAAAAAATCTGCCACGCTATCTGGGTAAAAGCAAATTACTGCTGATGTTGGAATCTGAAACCAAAAGAAAAAAATGCTGGAAAATCTCAGCAGGTCTGGCAGCATCTGTAAGCAGAGAAAAGAGCTGATGTTTCCAGTCCAGATGACTCTTTGTCAAAGTTTTGACAAGCTTTTCCCTATCCCTAAGATGCTGCCAGTTTGCTGAAATTTTTTAGCATTTTCTCTTTTGGTGTCACCCCTACCTGGTCTGGCCTACTTGTGACTCCAGATCCACAGCGATGTGCTTAACTCTTAAATGTCCTTTGAAAACACCTAACAAACTGGCCGGTTCCAGGGCAATTAGGGACGGGCAATGAATGCTGGCCAGCCAACAATGCCCACATCCCCTGAACAAATAAAAAATAAAGTGAATCAACAAACAATTCTGTTTCTCACTGATGCTGCCAGAGCTGCTGAGTGTTTCCAGCATTTACTGATACCATTTCACATTTCCAGCCTTTGTGGTGTTTTGCTTTTGCCTGGGTCGGGGTAGCCTCCTTGTGCTAAGGGAAAGCAGATGACTTCGATAGATAGGGATCCCTTCTGACCACCAGGGAAACGGATACATAAATCAGTCCACACAAACTGCACTTGCGAGGTTAAGTTTAAGCTGATCTTGGGTCTGAAAGTATATCCAAAATATATGAGACTGTGGCATTGTCAGTGAAGTTAGAACTCTGCTCTGGTCCAGTCCAGATCCGGAACTGATCCAAATTAATCAACATATGGGGCTTGGTTGGGCGAGAATATGACCTGTAATACATTAAACTGTCCACAAGAATGTTTTGAAATAAACACATCAGGAAATACAAAGAATAAAACTGGTGGGCGATGCCCCTGAAAAACACACTTAGCCAGTGACTCCTTCCTGTTTGCAGGATCTCCACGCCAATAAGTAAACTTGCTGGTACATGACCATGCTGGTGTAGTCTTTATAAATCTGCAGAACCGACATAACAGAAAAGCTAAGACTGTTTATCCTAAAGACAAGCCCAATGCAAATCAAGAATTGTCCTAACTTAGGCAAGACTTTAAGGATGGAATTCTCCCGAAAAATACCAAAGTGGGAATTTCCAGCCGCGCTCATCCCGAGACCAGAAAATCCCAGCCGAAGCCAACAGACCTTTGTGCTACTGGAATCAGATCAGGAAATTCCGCCTCAGTTTTCATAACGGTGAGAACATGGAGTGGTCTACACCAGCCTCTCAACTGCGCAACACACCACAATCCTTCCACACACTTTGTTGTTGGGACTTTCATGCCAGTAATGGGAGACTGGGGCCTAAATACGTTGGTGAATTCAGATTCAGAACGCTTGGCCACCATTTTGCAAGGACGCCCCAGTCTGAGAGTGCACCAGCATTGGAATTTTGAAACAGGCCCTCAATTTATAAATGTCCTAAGTGTCTATTGTTGTTAACTCAAATGTCATAAAGCTGTGGACCCTTTCCTGACAACACCAGAACCTCCCTCACTGGTGGCATGTTCCCTCACCCCCCCCGCCCTGACACGGGTCTCTGGCATCAAGACCCTCCTGATGACCCCTCCCCTGTCTGACCAAGACTCCCAACATGCCCCCCCACCCCGATTAAGATTTCATGATCCACCCCAGTATGACTCTCATTCCCACCACCCCCTCCCTACCTCCTGTATAGCGTCTGAGGTCATGGCCCACACTCTTTCCCTCAACACTGCCTCCGTCATGCTGGCGGTGCCTAACTGACCCCACCAAGCTGTCCTGTGGCCACTGCTGGGCACCGCCACTGTGCTAGTTGGGCACTGCCCAATAGCAACTCCTTGGGCATGCTTCCAATTACTTGGAGTCTTTAATGGTCCCTGAGTCTCCTGGTATAACCATTGCATCAGGTCTCTGGCAGCAGAAACCCATAATGATTCTCGTCAAATCCCACCCAAATTCCATGCGCTGGGATTCGGATGGGCTCTGCATATTTAAATGCTACTTTCATTATGCTAATTGGCCTCATTCCTTTCAGGATTTTGTTGGCAACTTTTGCACGGCAGAGAGTGTCATGAAGCCCTAACTGCAATTAGGTAACTTCCAACAACAAACGCTTGTATTTAGCGGGGACTGTTTATATGGTTGGAAGCTTAAATGCATTTCATAAAAGTGTTACAGGATGAAGTTTGACAGCAAGCGGTGGGCTGTACATTGCAGATACTCCAGGAGCAAACTCTCTGGTCTGTGTCAGCCATCAGTGCTTTTTATTTTAATGATTACCCCAGTCAAATTGCCCAATAATTTTGCTGCTAATGAACCCATTCTACTTTCATCAGGTGTAAACTCAAACATTGGTATTGTGTTGACAGCTAGAATTTGGGTTAGTTGCACTTAACACTGATGGTTTTATAGTCATACTCACGAGCTCTTGCCAATTGCCTGAATTTTGCTAAAAATTGATTCCTTCATTCACAATTTCAATGACTTTAACAACATTGAGTGAGTCAAAGAAAGTGTGCTATTAAATGAACAGTTTCTCTTCGCAGAGTTCATAATGTGTACATTAAAATTCAATTCAAATATGGATTTCTGAACTAACGTTTTCAATAGATCGGGAAACAATGCCTAGCAGGAATAACTGGACATCACAAGTGACATTGTCACATGCATGGAGAACTTAATATCTGAAATGAAATTTGCAGGGGATGGCAACTTTCAAGAAGGTCACCTGGATGATATTTGGGAAATTGGTGGGAAGAAGCAGAGAAGGAAGATTTACACACTCTATCCACAAAGTTCGGACAGCAGGAATTCCTCCAAAGCTGTGAGTGTCACAAACTCCTTTTGTAAGTGAAGTGTTTCACTTCGCATCATGAATGAGGCTTCCCACCTGGTCCATTACAGAAAGCAGTGCACCATCAGTTCCTGAGAGGTCCGGACTACCAGACACCTGCTTCCCAAGAAACCAACTGGCCAAGTGCTGCCATTCAAAAGGAACAAAGGCAGAGACCAAGCGAACGAGCTTCAGATGAAAACTCCTTACTCAAAATAAGCAGAGCATTGACCTCTGAAATCCTGACCATTCTTTTACCTCTGACTATTACATGTATTCAGTTGATCCACCGTCTGAAGATTTAGAAAGACCATTTAGGGCGGATATGAGGAGACGTTTCTCCACCCAAAGAGTGGAATTCATTACCACAGGAGGAATTAGTTGATGCCAAAATATTGAATGTATTCAAGAGGCAGCTAGGTATAGCAATTGGGGTGAATGGGATCAAAGATTAAGGAGAGAAAGCAGGATTAGGCTATTGAAATCGACTATCAGCCAAAATCGTGATGAATGGTGGAGCAGGCCCAACGGCCGAATGGTATCCTCCTGCCCCTATCTCCTATATTTCAATGTGCGTTTGTAAACCGAATGCGTATTGTAAACTTGTAAAATAATCCAACTTCACATTGAGATTCCAGTCCAAAGTGGTTGCCAAATAATGGAAAATGCTGGTGAAAAATGACCTTACAGTCGAGTAGAATTTTAAGTCAGAGTGTTAAGCTTAGAATTGTTAACAAGAAAAAGAATATGATAAACCACGTGGCGCTCGCAGAGTGATTTGTGGAAATGAGATAAAATAGTGATTGAAATGTTGCCGGTGTAAAAGATATGCAATGATTTAAGCTCCTTAAAAAAAAATCTGAGCAGCAGCCATGTGGCTGAGAGTGTGAAGATATCTGGCGCCCATGTGGGAAAGCTGAAACTGAATCCTAAGCTGCAGTAGAATTCACACTCCGATTCCCTCTGTCCAACAGCAGCTATTCCACACTTTTTAACTGACCTTGGACTGCAGGAGCCGGGGGGTAGCGGATGGGAGATAAGTGCACGAAAGATATTTCAGTGGTCCTCAGACGGAAAAGCCACGTCTTAAACTTTCTGAGTTAGACGTTTCAAGCAGTGTTTTGTTTCAAATATGTTTCTGTATTCTTGCGTGGAGTTCTTAAACACTAAAGAGGAGGGTTTGCCATATAGACAGTGCTATCGTGGTGCAGAGAGCATTGATTCTTCCACCCCCTCCCTTCCATACTTGTGACTGTGATTTATGCTGCAGACTGTAGCCTACAGCTGTTCTGTTGCATTTAAAGATGGGATTCATCCACTTTTTATAACAGAACATATTTTTTCTTGCTGAACCCTCTACCAGAATACTGTCACATTACTGCACAGAATCTGCCTCACATCACGTTCAGGCAAAAACAATACTATGGTGTGATGCAGAGTAGGGGACTATGTTTGTGATTTATCTTTTTAGGTGACATACTAATGCAGATTCAGGACCTTCCCCAGTCACCACCAGTTCCTACAACCTGACTAATAACTTTGGGTTGTATACAGATGAGTATTTTACCCAGCAAGATCTTGCCGACTTTTCTTTGACAGAGTGAGTGTGAATGGGGAAGAAATCTCAGGAGTCAGTAATTAGGATTCTGAGTTTTGTCCATCTATATTTTAGTTACGAGCAATTTCAAGAGCTAGAATTGTTGGCCGGCAGCTCCCTAGCCACATTAAAGGCACTGTGATTTATCAAAGTTTCCCACAAGCCAGCATAACCCCATCCTGCAGTGTTGTACCATGACTAGATTCAACTTTCTCCTTAAACTTTGCCAGCAAGTTAAATGCCAAATTCAAACTGGGAACCTCATTTAGTTGTTCAGCAAAAGTACAAAACCTTGGCCCAATTTAAGCTCCCCTGGTTAAGGGAAAGAAATAGGTCATTTTGCCAGTTATGGTCTGTTCTATACCAGTGAGAATTATTTTGGACAATTCATCAAAGCTTACCATCACCTCCATGCCTTTGTGCTACATTTGGAAGGAAGGTATTAGATAAATCAGGAATCAGCTTTAATGATTTCTTCCCCTTGCATTTTATTCTGTGGAGTCTGGGTGCATAGTATTTCACAAGGATATAATCTGTGGTGGTTCAGTGACTGTAAATAAGGCCTTACTGCCCAATGGATTATTTTTTGACATTGGTTACTTGGCAGTTTTCATGATACATTCAGATTCATTATCAATTAACGACGTACATTATTAAATTCCTTGGTCATCCACAGGGGTTGCTTACAGTCTCGATCAGTCTATGATATTTATACGTGTAAGATATCGCCATCCCCCTCCCCTTATGCACCAGCATTTATTTTCAACTTCGAGATGCAGATTTGATCCAATTTAAATTTGTTCCCCAGTGGGAGGCTAATCTAAATTTTGAATAGATCTCATCTCACACTCATTCCTATCTCACAGCTAACGCACACAAAAAAAAAGAGAAAAGAAACAGCAGAGCAAATATGCTAACTGACAACAGATGTAAAAATGGCTTTGCTCAAGTTACACAAAGCTATATGATTGAAGAGATTCTACCAGTGGACTTTCGAGTTATTTTAGAAACTAAAGGCTTCCTTCATTCTTTAAAGAGACAGTAATGTTTTGTGACAGATTACTGCAAGTTTTGTTTTGCCAGACCAATGGGACAAATCCAACATGGCCGCAGTCAAAGGAAGCCTCTGTAATTTTCATAATAGCCGTGTTTTTTAACCAGTTCCAAAAACACAAGTTACAGCAAAGCTGAAATAAAATGTACATATCATTTTGTAGCAAAGACTTTGCTTCTTTTGCTTTTGATAGAAAAGATAGTCGGACAGTGAGGCAAAGAGTCAGTGGCATTAAAAGTGAACATTACTCATGTTCTAAATTTCATGCTGTCCCAATGACTGGATTCATATTTCAGATCAGTAAAGCAGAGTTAAATACTTCAGATTCTCTTTAGGATGCAGTCTTTGGAAGACCCCCCTGCTTTCATAGAAACCTGCTTTCATAGATGGCCATTCAGCCCATCGAGTCTGCACCAACACCGAGGCCTTATTCCCGTAACCCCACAAGTTTACCCTGCTAAACGCTCTCATCTATGCATCCCAGCACACTAAGGGGCAGTTTAGCCTGGCCAATGCACCTAACCTGCAGATCTTTGGACCATGGAAGGAAACCGGAACACCCGGAGGAAATCCAGGCAAACATGGGGAGAGCATCCAAACTCCGCACAGACAGGAATCAAACCCAGGTCCCTGGAGCTCTGAGGCAGTGGTGCTAACCACTGTGCCACCATGCCATCCCTTGAACCGTGAGGGGCACCTTGGTTTCTCTGTTGAAAAGGAATAATGTACGCTGAATTCAGGAATCGTGTCGTGATAGGGAGCGTCATACAGGTGATTAGGAATTAAGGGACATTATCATGGCGGGGAGGGGATGGCATGTCTTCAATGTGCTCAATTCGTGGAGAAGACGAAAATGTGCTCTGGAACAGAAACAGAAAATGCTGCAAGTGTTCAGCCAATTTGGCGCCACTGTGCAGAGAATAGATGAGCTAACGTTTCAGGTATGGGCCTATTGTCAAAACAAGTACACTCCAGAGCCAGACAAGCTTAGACAGTGATAAATTAAATATGGTATGAAATGATGTACATAGTGGGTGGGATTCTCTGACCACACTCACCCCAAAACTGGAGAATCCCACCCGGGGTCAAGGAACCTTTGAATGGTCTGCCCCTCGCTCACTATGATTCCTGTGGTGGGCGGAACGGGAGAATTCCTTCCCTTTCACGATCTCAAAATGCCCTAAAGTGGTCCAAAGTGGGAAACACGGTGGCCATTCTTACAAAAGCAATGTGATAAATGATTAAATATTGAGGTGATATTGGTTCAGGGGTAAATGCCGACCAGGGAAACTGAAAAGAGAGACTTGCACTTATATAGCACCTTTCATGAGCGCAAGATGCCCCGAAGTGCTCTACTAGTTTAATGGTTAAAGAAAAGGGCGATATGGACAAGTTGGGCCGAAGGGCCTGTTTCCATGCTGTAAACCTCGATGACTCAAAGAAATACTTTTGAAATGGAGCGGCTGCTGCAGTGGAGGAAGAGCGGAGCCGATTTGCTTCACCGCAGTGCTTTGGGATCATTTTACTGCCACCAGGGACAAAAGATGGGGCCTCAGTTTCCAATCTTCTCTGAAAGACAACACCTCTGACACACAGCACTCCCTCAGTACTGCAGCAGGGTGTCAGTGTAGATTACGTGTCGGGAGTCAGGCTTAAACCCCATGACTCTGGCATCTCGCAAGCTGCAAAAAAATACACCAGCACAATAAACTCAACATTACAGCAGGAAATGAGCAGAACAATGACAAATTTAGCAAAGCAGCAGCTGACACCTAATTTGCAGGACTCCCAGGTCACCGCTAAATTCATCGTTCATTTGTTTTACGTGGCCCTCGAGTCCCCCTGAAATGAGACCAGGCCTCCGAGAATCCTAGCTGGGCTGAATTCAGAACTGGCTGCTCTTTCACACTCCTGTTCGTTTTTCAGCCTGCACGGCAGCCTAACTGTTCATACATCATTAAAGGCTGCTCCTGGCTCCACATTGACATTGGAGGAAGCTGTCTGCACACACTCCTCCCCTGTTTTCCTCATTCCTAGCCTGACCTATCAGTTGACCAGCTTCTGGGGCCACTGAAATCGGAAGGCTGTGACCCATGACTTTCTCCAGAGTGCCTGATTGATTACCCAGCGTTCCCAGATTTGTGGCAGCACAGTAGTTAGCACCATAGCACCAGGGTCGATTCCAGTCTGTGATCGCTGCCTGTGTGGAGCTTGCACATTCTTCCCATGTCTGCATGGGTTTCCTCTGGGTGCTCCAGCTTCCTCCTATAGGTTAGGTGAATTGGCCATACTAAATTGCCCCTCAATGGCCAACAATGTGTAGAGTCAGAGAATTGGCCATGATCAATGTGCAGGGTTACAGGAATAGGGCCGGAGCACGTGCCTAGGTAAAGTACTTTTTCAGAGGATCAGTACAGACTTGATGGGTTGAATGGCCTCCTTCTGCACTGAAGGGATAATGTGGATTCTGTGGATTTATTCTAGTGAGTTCAATGATAGATTCTTCAGTCCTCTATCTTCTGACTTGACTACTGGTTCACCCTTACTGGCCCTGAGTCTCCATGCAAGTTGCTGTTCTCCTGTTCCTTTCCCATGTGCCGCTGAATTCAATGAGGAAAACCACTGATCTCAGACAAAACTGCACAAAGTTGACTGCTGTGTACCACCTTCAAACAGTGCCACAAGATTCTTATACGTAGCTGATATAATCTTGAAGAGAGGACAGAATTACAGCAAGTTACAATGTAAGGAGTATTCATGGTATACAAATAGTGACCAGACTGCACACAATACGCAAGTTGTGGCCTAACTAATATTTTACATACTTCCAGCATTACCTCTTATATTTTATTCTTCAGCTAATCCACCTAACTCACACATCTTTGGACGAAACTGGAACATCCAGAGTAAACCCATGCAGACACAGGGAGAATGTGCAAACTTCATACAGACAGTCACCTGAGGCCGGAAATAAACCTGGATCGCTGGCACTGTTAGCAGCAGTGCTAACCACTGTGCCACCATGCCGTGGGGTATGGGGATTGTGTGTTGCTGAGGGGTCCGTGGGGCAGGGTTATGGAGAGTATCATAGAGTATGGGGATTGCGTGTTGCTGGAGGTCTGTGGGGGAGGGTTATGGGGAGTACATGCTGCTGGGCTGGGGGTGAGCAGACTTCTTTAACCGCTCCATCTGTCTCTCCCGTTCCCCAAATTCCAATTTCCACCCCACCCCAACTTCAGGTTGACGAGATGATTTTTGTGATGCTACTCACAAGATCTGTTCTTTTGGTTGCTGCTGGAGCTGAGGAGGAGGAGCAGGAGGGTCAATTGCGGGCAGAGGAAACCCAGGCTTTATCACGTGCAGCTGTAGATGGAAACGGCCGCTGGAGGCAAGATGTGACTGCCATTTGCTCTGAGGTTGACGGGGAAGGAGCAGGAGAAGGAGGGAGCAGAGACCCTGGCAGTTCAGCACACAAGTGTCCTTCGAACAACTGTCGGGCATTGCATACCACCTACAGCTCTGACTTCAAAAGGGGACCTGTGCCATTTGTTATAGGACCTGGCATCTCGGGGCACAGGGAGGCATCCACTCCCATGGCTGTGAAAGTGACAGTCGCCTTAAATGTTTACACCTCTGGGTCCTTTGAAAGTGCCAGTGGAGACTTCATGGCATTTCCCAATCATCCTTCCACAAGTGTGTAGAGGAGGTCAGGGATGATCTGTGATGTCCATCACAGGTCCATCTGTGATGATTGAGGGCAGGGTGGGGGGACAGACGGTCATGTCAGTTAGCCATCGGGGCCAGGGAAATGATGAGGGGGCCATGTGCAAGAGAGTCCAGGCAGGGCTGGGGAGGGTAAGCGAGTCAATAATATTGGGGAGGAGAGGGTGTTCCCCAATGTCTGTGTGGGGAGGGGGAAGCTGTATCTGGTGCAGGAGGACTCCTTTTTATCTGCACATGCCCAGTTAAGCCCCACCCACTAGTGGCTACATTTGGTCAGGCCCATTTTTTCAAAGACTGAGTGCATAAAATTCAAAAATTATCCAAAAAAAATTGGATAATGTCCAAAGGATGCATGACTGAAGCCTGGACATGCATATTTTACAGAAGTCACTTCAACCATCAGCTGCTACGAGTGCTACAGTTTCCTTCCTGAAAGAAGACATCAGTTGGATTGGTTTATTGGCAAGAAGACAACAGACTTAATGCAGGGTGATTTCTCAAATAAGACGGTTTATTCAAGTTTGCAAACAGAAGAAATGCGTTCAAGACTGCTGTCAAGATATTTCTCAAGGCATCATGAACTCTCCTGTTTTCACGCCAGCTGGACACCTAGAAAAAATCTTTTAAAATCTGCCCATTAGATTATAGAATCCCTAATGCGCAAAAGTTGGCCATTCAGCCTACCAAGTCTACACCAACCACAATCCCAACCAGACCCCATCCCCATAATCCCATGCATTGATCCTGGCTCATCCCCCTGACACTAAAGGGCAATTCAGCAGAGCCATTTCCACCTGACCCGCGCATCTTAGGTTTGTGGGAGGAAACTGGAGTACCCGGAGGAAACCCACATAGAACTCCACACAGATAGTGACCCAAGCTGGGAATCGAACCTGGGTCCCTGGCACTGTGAAGCAGCAGTGCCAGCCACTGTGTCACTCTGCATTAGGAATATATGCACTTATTGATAGACACTCCTGGCATTTTCTTTCTGAACTTTAAAAATCATAGTATGACCCTAGATAACTAGTGAAGTACAGCAGAGGAGCTAATTTTGCTTAATAAAAATTGGTTTTCTGATCAAAAATGTGCAAAATGCCTACATTATATTGTAACGGATACAGGCTTCCCATTAAGGGATCCAAGCCAGCATTTTAAAATTACCTCTGGAAAGAATGACGTATGATCCAGGCCAAACTTTTACTTTAGAGACTTGCGGGATGCTTCAGGTTTATTGTTGGTATGCAAACTAAATGGGAATTATCCACTGGATAGCGTTTTCAGGAGCAGGGTCCAACTTCAGAAGAGGATAAAGCAATCGAGGAATGTAAAATAATTCCAGATGAACTATCCAACATCTATCCCAGTTGAGCAGCTCACTATTCCTTCAACATGTTCTGTCTCGTGCCAAACCATTTTGTAGAGTATTTGCTAATAGCTTGTGCAGATAGGGGAGACGGCATCAACAGGTTTCAGTGAAATTCATAGACTGTGGAAGCCAGGGGCACCAGACAGTCTGGAGGGAGTTTTATGGAGGCCACACAGAGTGGGAACGTGGTGAGCTAGGTGATTGAATTAGTCAGAAACCAACATTTTGCTCCCGACAGCCAATTGATATTTTGAGATTAAGGCTGAGATTCTTGCCCCAATGGAGATCCTCTCTGTCAAGTCAGAAACAGTGGAAATGGCCAAAAATCCTAGCCCTTGAACATGCCATTTCCAATTTCCATGGGCGCAAGACTGGAGTTTGGCCGGTGTTCGGACATGCATGTTTTACAGAAGTCACCTCATCACTTCAACCATCAGCTGCTACGGGTACTACAGTTTCCTTCCTGAAGACGTCAGTTGGATTGGTTTTCTGGCAAGAAGAAAATCATCCTGATTTAATGCAGGATGATTTCTTGAATAAGACGGTTTATTCAAGTTTGCAAGCAGAAGAGATGTGTTCAAGACTGTTCTCAAGATACTTCTCAAAGTACGTGTCTTTGTGAGTTAAGTTTACAAAATTTCCATATTTATCCTCCCAGCTGCTTATGTAACCAGCCCTTCCTTGTTCCAAGCACTGCCCAGACTGACTCTTAACATGATTTTTATTTCCACATTGTTCTTTTTTGTCTCTTTTCCTGATTATGAGATAGAATTGTCACATCCCATTACTGGTCTTTCCCCTAATGCAATTATGTCTCCTAAGTCACGTCTCATCCTTAATGCTTAAAGTTTTTTATGTCCCCTAACTCTTCCACACTCCAAAGATGTGCAGGTTAGGTTGATTGGCCATGCTAAATTGTCCTTAATGTCACAGAGATTAGTGGAGTAAATATGTGAGGTTACGTGGATAGGGTCTGGGTGGGATTGTTGTCAGCACAGACTCAAGGGGTCAAATGGCTTCTTTCTGCACTGTAGGAATCCGATGATTTTACAAGATGATTTACTCCTCAGAAGATCAAATCAGGCCCTGTATTTTGATGCAGAGCCTGATATTCTTTTAAAATTCTGGTACAGAAAGTGGTGTTACTATTTTTTTCCTGACAGTGCTGTATATAGAAGTGAAAGGGAGCAATTGCCATTTCTTCTATGCAATTGAAAGAAGACGCTATAGTCTGTAGTGATAGATGGCATTTCATAGCTGGACTGATCTTCATGATGCTGGAATTGGCTAACTCCGAAAATAAGCTCGGAGAATCATAGATTTCACCACAGAAAATTTGAGATGCTGCTGTGATGAATGCTAAATGATGTGGAGATGCTGGCGTTGCACTGGGGTAACCACAGTAAAAAGCCACAGAACACCAGTTAAAGTCCAACAGGTTTATTTGGTAGCAATATCCACTAGCTTTTAGAATGTTTCCTGCTCCTTCATCAGATGATTGGGAGTTCTATTCACAAACAGAGCATATAAAGGCACAAACTCAGTTTACAAAATAACGGCTGGAATGCAATTCTTTACAGGTAATCAGGTCTTAAAGGTACAGATAATGTGAATGGAGAGAGCGTTAAGCACAGTTTAAAGAGGTCACGGGCATTTGGCCCTTGATCTTCGGATAAGTGTTCTCCAACATGGCCTTCACACACATGACAGGGCAGTGTTGCTGAGCAGACACTGATAGCTAAGTTCCGCATACATGAGGGCGGTCTCAACCGGGATCTTGTGTTCAGGTCATATTGTCTGTAACCCCTATAACGACTTTTCTGGGTTTGCAAATTCTCACTCACTGTCTTGTTTGGAGACAATACACATCTCTTTAACCTGTGCTTAACACTTTTTCTATTCACATTGTCTGTACCTTTAAGACTTGATTACATGTAAAGACTCACATTCCAATCATTACTTTGTAAATTGAGTTTGTGTCATTATATGGCCTGTTTGTGAACAGATCTGCCACTCACTTGATGAAAGGGCAGCACTTCAAAAGCTAGTGGATTTTGCTCCCAAATAAACCTGTTGGACTTTAACCTGGTGTTGTGAGACTTCTTACTATGAATGCTGCAAGCAGCCCTGTGCTGTTCATTGGCAACTCCCATCAACAGGAGCTCTGGTGAGTCCAAAGTTGTCATAAGCCGTGGAAAATTTGTCCATACTGACCTGCATCTCTGGCTCTGAGCCAGCATACAGGGTACAGTCATCAGCAAAGGGGAAATCTCTCAGAACAGTCTCTTTCACTTTGGTAAAAGCTTGAAGTCTCCTTCTTAGTTGCCAGAGATTGCATCAAAGTGAAAGTCTTGTGGCGCAGTGGGTTAGCATCCCTGCCTCTGAGCCAGACATTTCAGGTCAGCAGCCACCCCAGGACTTGGTGGTCAAAGAAGGTGCGTTCATAATGTGGCTAACAGGTCAAGTATCAACCTGAAAAATCTTTCCAAACCTGCCAATGGTGAGTGGTAAGGAGCAGGGAGAGACTCCTGGTCAGCCAGGAGTCACAGCATAAGCGATGGCCCTTCTCATAGTAGCCTGCTCAGTTTCCTCCATAGGGTTTAATGAGGCATCTCTCAAGGCTCTGGCGACAGGTTAGTGCCCTGTTCCTGGAAACACCTCACCACAGGGACAAATGAAAGTTTGCCTTGCACACCACTGGCTGTGGGGAGAGAAACAACAACAAGCAACCATGGGTACCCTGAGAGAGTCCTTCTGAGTCTAGATGTTAAAACCAGAATAAACCTCAAATTCATTTCCAGAGATGGAAAATTGAAATCTCTTTTGTTAAAATTGTTTTAAACTACAAATAAGGCAAATTTTAAATCTGATAAGAACCGAGAAGAAAACCAAGGCCTGAAAAGGACAGTTTACATTGTGATTGAAGATTAAGATCACAGGATAAACATTGGTTTTTGGTGCACCAGTTCTGAGCAAAATGGTCCAATTACTCTGATATTACTCCAGCCCCTTCAATGCATTAGTCAAAGCAAATCACTGCAGATGCTGGAATCTGAAACCAAAAGAGAAAATGCTGGAAATCCTCAGCAGATCTGGGACCATAGAAAGGAGAGAAAAGAGCTGCTGTTTTGAATCCAGATGACTCTTTGTCAAAGCTAAAAGGCATAGAAAGTGGGAAATATTTATACTGCAGGATAAGGGAATGAAAGATGAGTCATAGCCATAGAAACTAGGGGAAAAGGTTGCTAGTAGCTGTCCACAGAGAGAATGGCCAAGTGGCAGAGAAGCTGTAAGCTGTGATGGAGATGTTGGGAGAGGGAGCGAGGGGGGGAAGGAATGGGACAGGGGTAGAATGTAGAAAAGGGGAAGTGGGCAGGAGAAAAGGTAAGGGAAGGCGGACGAAGTAGGGGGAAGGAAAGAGTGGGGAGAGAGAAGAGAAATGAAGTAAGACCATAAAGAAATAAAAGATAGAGAACAGTAAAAAATTAAATAAAATAGAACGAAAACAAAGAGGACTGAGATGGGTTAGAGCAAACCATCTGATGTTGTTGATTTGATGTTGAGTCTAGAAGGCTGTAAAGTGCCTAGTCAGAAGATGAGATGCTGTTCTTCCAGTTTGCATTGAGATTCACTGAAACATTGCAGAAAGCCAAGGATAGACATGTGGGCATGGGAGCAGGATCGTGTGTTAAAATGGCAAGAAACTGGAAGGTCAGCCTCCTGATTACGCACAGACTGAAGGTGCTCAGCAACATGATTGCACAGACCATGTTTGGTCTCTCTGAAATAGAGGAGATCATATTGGGAGCAGCGAATGCAACACACCAAATTGAAAGAGGTGCAAGTGAAACGTTGTTTAACCTCGAATTAATGTTTTGGAGCTTGGGTGATGAACATAGGAGAGGCAAAGGTGACGCGCCTTCTGCAATTGCAGAGGAAGATGTCATGAGTGATGGGGGAGGTGTTGGGTATAGTGAGGAGTGGATTAGGTTGTCCCGGGGGGAACAGTCTCTGCAGAATGCTGACAAAGGGAGTGAAGGGAAGATGTGTTTTGTGGTGGCATCACACTGGAGTTGGCAAAAATGGCGGAGGATTATGCTTTATATGTGGAGGTTGGTGAGGTGAAATGTGAGAACAAAGGGAATTCTATCCTTGTTCTGGGAGGGAAGGGAGGGGGGTGAGAGTCATGGCATGGGGGGGGGGGGGTGGACTGCACGCTGTTGAGGGCCTTGTCGACAACTGTAGATGGGAATCCACGGTTAAGGAAAAATGCGCACATATCAGAAGCACCACTTTGGAAAGCGGCATCATCAGAACAAATGTGACTGAAATGAAGGAGTGAGAGAAAGAGATGGAATCCTTACAGGATGTGGGATGTGAAGAGCTGCAGTCCAGATAGCTATGAGATTCAGTGAGTTTGTGATGAATATTGATAGATAGTCTATTGCTAGAAATGGAGACAGAAAGCTCAAGGAAGGAAAGGGAAGTGTCTGAGATGGACCAGGTGAAGGTGATGGAGGAGTGGAAACTTGAAGCAAAGTTGATGAATTTTTCAAGGTCTGGACAAGAGCATGAAGTGGCACCAAAACAGTCATCGATATATCGGTCATCCCCCTTCCCTTACCTTTTCTTCCCCTGCTTTCCCTTTTCTACATTCTACCTCTGTCCCATTCCCGCCCCCTCTCCCCCAACATCTCCATCTGTCACAGCTTACAGCTTCTCTGCCGTTTGGCCATTCATACCCTTTAGTCTCTCTGTGAACAGCTATTAAGCAGTCTTTTCCCCTGGTTTCTGTGGCTATGACTCATCTTTCATTCTCTCTCCCTGCAGTGTAAATATCTCCTGCTTTCTATGCCTTTTAGTTTTGACAAAGGCTTATCTGGACTCAGAACATCAGCTCTTTTCTCTCCTTTCAATATAATCATCAGGAGGCTGATTCATGTTCCTTCCAGGAAATTAGTCAGTAGGAGCTGGGCAAGTACAGGTCCTGTTCTGCCCATTTCTTTCCACTCCAACGGACTTTGCAAGGGATCCTGAAGGGGACCTCTGAACGTAGTCCATAGAAATATCCACTTATTTTTCCACAGAGTTGGCGGAGGGAGTGCTGGAGTGCTTCTCTCACCTTCATAGCCATCCTGAAGGCCGGTTCGCATTCAAGCCCTCTCTTTCTCCTCTTGTACCACAAGCATCACAGCAGCCTCAAATGGTCCCCCACTTCACCAGCAACCTGACCAAAGGCATGCTGCAGGTTTAGACAGCTCTGCTGAAATGAGGCCCAATGTTAATGAGGCCTCCATCCTTGTTGTTCTGCACAGAGAACATTCCTTGGACCAATTCAAGATTAAATTTATCTCTTGAGAAGTTTTGTGTCTATGTTAGGCAAAACACATCAATAAGAGATCAGTAGGTACTATTGCCCTTCAAAAAATTCTCCCCTTTAACCGGGTGGCATTGTGGCACTGTGGTGAGCACTGCTGTCTCACAGTGCCAGGATCCCGGGTTCAATTCCACACTTCAGTGACCAAATGTGCAGAGTTTGCATATTGTCCCCGTGTCTGTGTGGGTTTCCTCTGGGTGGTCCAGTTTCCTCCCACACTCCAAAGATATGCAAGTTAGGATGATTGAAAATACAAATTGCCCCTTAGTGTCAGGGGGATTAGCAAGATAAATACATGGGGTTATAGGGATAGATCCCTGGTTGGGATGGTTGTTGGTGCAAGCTCGATGGGCAAAATGGCTTCCTTCAGCATTGTGAGGATTATATGACTCTATAATTAACCAAAATCTCTGTTAAATAGAGCCTCATTGGGTACAAACCATTTCTAACCTTCAGACGTGTAATCAGAAATAAACTGAGCTGGTTCTGTCTAACCCAGATATTAGCAAGAGGTGCATCATATACCCCCATCCCCAGGCAGGGTTGCAGGATGAGCTGTTGGAATCATAAGCAATGACCAAGCCAGCAATGAGGTGGAGAGTGTGGCGATTCACTACTAGAACCAGTGCCATGTCCTTTGATATGTTCCCGTAAGCGTTTCTGTTTCTTTCCATGATTCGAATGGTATCTGGATAAAGTTTCTCTGAGGACCCATCAATGCCCTCAAGATGATTGTCAATAAAACCATCATTCTCTAGTTATCCCCACCCAAAGCTCTCACAGCTGTACTTAATCCCCCACCCCTTTTCCCACCCACACTCTGACAGCCCTCTCCCTGTCACCTCTCTGTTAGCTCATTCTTGTCCACCACCCACACTGACACCACTCGCCACCCCTTCTCCGACAACCCTGCCCTCACTCTGGCATCACAGTGGGAAAAAGGCTTGGGAGAATGCTTCTGGTGGTACAGTGGTTAGCACTGCTGCCTCACTGCACTGGAAACCTGGATTCGATTTGTGGCTTTGTGTGGAGTTTGCACATTCTCACTGTGTCTGCGTGGGTTTCGTCCGAGTGCTCCAGTTTCCTCCCGCAGTCCAAATATGTGCAGGTTAGGTGAATTGACCATAATTCCAAAAGTACTGACATCAATGTGGGCAATCAAAGCATATTTGAAGTAAATCCAACTGCTCCATGTACTTTATAGGTTTTGTAACTGTGCAAAAAGCTAATTTGACTTTTATTAGTACGGGGAAGGATAATGTGAATTAGCAGAAATTTGACGCTAAGTCAACCACTGTAATCGGGCATTTGAGGTGGGCCTGTTGGAATATGAATTCTTTGATTTAGGGCCAAATTGATGGGCCACTGAGTGAGCCCCATGCTTTGTATTTAACTGGGAATGCCAGTTCCTCTGGGACTCTGATTGTAGTCTGCTAACTGAAAGCACTCTATGCTGTTGTCAGACTTGTTAATAAAGGGATCTTGGTGAGGAGACTTCTGCCTCTGAGGACTTATTACACAGTCAAACTACATTATGTTACACTTTCAATCTATAAGAAATGGAATGAGTTTATACATGTAAAATTCAAACAGTTTGAACTATTAAGAAGACATTCTTTTAATTTGACAATGGCAAAGATATCCCATAGAACTCAGTAAAATAGTGACTGGACTGCTCCAAGGTAACGTGACGGCAATGATGACATTTCAGAAGTATTTTATTGGATGTAAAGTGCTTTGTAACATCTGCTTTTTTGCAAAAGTATTTGCTATTTGTAAAATACCTGAAAGAACATTACAAACATTTCAAAATGACCATCACACAAAGTACTATTCAGGTTCTCCATATACATCATGTTGCACTCTGAGATGCTTCAATGCAGTCAAAGAAACATTTCAAAATGGTCATTACAAATGGTGCGAATAATTCAAGTTGTCTACAGAGATCAAGGTGCCCTCTGATGTGCTTTCATACAATTGCGATACATGTAATATTCACTATGTACATTCAGTGTCTGTCATACAAGAGTGTTTGATATAATGCCCCTCCCCTCAGCTCAGTATGGCTGAAAAATCCCAGATAGCCGTCCCTTCCCCTCCATCTCTGGGGCAGCCACCCCAAATCCCAGCGCTCCAGACCTTGGAGCATACCAATCCACAATGCTCAGTCAGAGACAACCTGAGACATCCTTTTTTTGGTACCTTTTGGTACTTCCATTCCAACCAAAAAGCAAAATTTAAATTGAATCCAATTCGTGGTCCCCACGTGAGGGACAAACAAGTTCCAAGCTGACAAGGTGAGACATTGGGCTCCATCTTGGGCTCGATCAAACAAGATCCAAGCTGACAGGATGAGACATTACATCCTGACATGATTTGATGCTTTTTGATTTATTATTAACACATGCATTAGTATACAATGAAAAGTATTGTTTTTTCTGCGTTCTACAGACAAAGCATACCACATAGGGAAGGAGAGGAGAGAGTGCAGAATGTAGTATTCCAGTCATAGCTAGGGTGTAGAGAAAGATATATGTAATGTGAGGTTGATCCATTCGAAAATCTGATAGCAGTGGGAAGAAACTGTTTTTGAGTTGGTTGGTAAGTGTTCTCAGACTTTTGTATCTTTTTCCCAACGGAAGAAGGTGGAAGAGAGAATGTTCAGGGTGGGTGGGGTCTTGGGTTATGCTTTTCTGAGGTAATGGGAAGTGTAGACAGTGTCAGTGGATGGGAAGCTGGTTTGCGTGATGGACTGGGTTTCATTCATGGCCCTTTGTAGTTTCCTGAAGTCTTGGACAGAGCAGGAGACAAACCAAACTTGACACAACCAGAAAGAATACTTTCTATGGTGCATCTGTAGAAGTTGGTAAGAATTGTAACAGATATGCTAAATTCCCTTAGTGTCCTGAGAAAGTGGAGGTGTTGATGGACTTTCATAACTATAGTGTCGATGTGGGGGATTCAGGACAGTTTGTGATTTGGACACATAAAAACTTGAAGCTCTCGACCATTTCTACTTTGTCCCCGTTGATGTAGACAGCATCCTCTTCACTCTGCTCCCTGAAGTCGATGACAATCTGTTCCATTTTGTAGACATTGAGGGAGAGATTCTTTATCTCTTTCCTGAACTCTGTCACCTCATTGTTTGAGATCCGGCCTATAATGTCATCACAAACATGAAAATCGAGTTGGAGGGGAACTTAGCCACACAGTCAGAGGTGTTTGAGGGGTATAAGAAGGTATATAAAGAGTTTAGTATTTTAGCCAAAAGGCCAAGTTGACTTTTAAAAACTGCATCAGGTAAAGCCTCAGTTTAATATCATTGACTGCCCTGATCCTTTACTCTACACTAAACCGAGGAAATGACCATCGCAGACATCAGCACGAGTGCAATGGGCTAGCCTTGTCCCCTATTTGATCATGAGTTCACCTCTGCCAGATCACCCGAGACATCTTGCAGTCTTGAAGGACGCTACAAAAATGCAAGTCTTTCATGATAATGTTACTGCTTTGTGGGATCAAATTCACATCTGATTGCATGTGTCTGGAATCATGACTATCTAATTAAGGTAAAACTGAACTGAAAGATGTGCATTAGCACACTCCACTTCATCGTATCACAAGGTGACTTGAAATTCACGAAATCCACCCCGTTGTGTTGTTTTCAATGCAAATGAGCTGTGAATTCTGCAGCTGAGGTCTTTGGATTTGCCTCCAGGTTACAAGCAATAGTTCAAAAACTACACAAACAGGGCTTATTAAGTGACATCAGGAACAAATGTACTTAATATATCCAATAAACCATTAGCTAAAAACGAAAAGAAATCATACAACCTGAAGTAATAACTCCTAAAAACAGTATTTGGAATTTTTCATAGAATCATAGAATCCTACAGTGCAGAAGGAGGCCTTTCAGCCCATCAAGCCTGCACTGACAACAATTCTACCGAGGGCCTATCCTCATAATTTTACGCATTCCTCCTGCTAGTCCCCAGACACTAAGGAGCAATGTGGCATTACAGAGTTATAGAAAATGTGAAAACCTCGGCCCAGATTAAAAAAAACTTCCAGAAGTAACACACGTCGTATACAATATAGAAATATAAATACATATCTATTTTTGCAGTTCCCTGCAACTACGAGAAGCATATCAAAAGGAAATCACTTTTAAGTGGCCATCCAATATCCCAAGGGATCACTTAGCTAAAAATAACAAAACTGCACATTCATCACCATGGAAACAGAATTGCACCCAGAGTGGGAGAAGTCTGACCATAGTTCGCGAAAATCTGCTAATTTTGGCCTGCCATCTTTAATAAACTCAGTGTAAACAGCTTTGGTTGACATTCTAAGTCTAAGCAATTCTTACAAACATAGACAAATAAAAGTTTACAGCTGTAGGTTGTTTCCAATCATTTTCCAGCTCTCAGAACAGCAGGAGAATGACTGATGAGTGATTTGAATTGATTTATTATTGTCGCATGTATTAGGATACAGTGAAAAGTATTGTTTCTTGCGCAGTACATGGCCAAAACATACCGTTCATAGAGTACAGGCTGGTGAGTTTGACATCAGTGGTAGGGAAGTTGTTGGAGGGGATTCTTAGAGATAGGATGTATAGGCACTCAGAGCGTTGCGATCTGGTTAGGGATACGCAGCATGGCTTTGTTAAGGGGAGGTTGTGCCTTACAAACCTGGTAGAATTTTTTGAGGAGGTGACGAAAACAGTCAACGAAGGACAAGCCGTTGATGTCGTCTATGTGGATTTCAGTAAGGCGTTTGACAAAGTCCTTCATGGGAGGTTAGTTGAAAAGGTCAAGGCTAATGGGATAGAAGGACAGGTAGCTAGATGGATAAGTAACTGGCTTGGTAATAGGAGACAGAGAGTAATAGCAGAAGGGTGTTTTTCTAGCTGGAGGTTGGTAACTAATGGTGTGCCGCAGGGCTCGGTACTGGGACTCTTCTATTTGTAATATATATAAATGAGTTGGAAGAGGGAGTAAGTGGAGTGATCAGCAAGTTTGCAGACGATACAAAGATGGCTGGACTTGTGGATAGTGAGGAGCATTGTCAGGCGATGCAGCAGGACATAGATAGGCTGGTAGCTTGGGCAGACAGATGGAATTCAATCCTGATAAATGTGAGGTGATGCATTTCGGGAGAAAGAATGTAGGAGGGAGGTATATGATAAAGGGTAGACCTATTAAGAGTATAGAAACGCAGAGGGACCTGGGGGTGCAGGTGAACAAGTCTCTGAAGGTGGCAGAGTAAGTGGAGAAGGTTGTGAAGAAGGCATATGGTATGCTAGCCTTCATTGGAAGGGGTATAGAGTAGAAGAGCTGGCCTTTAATGTTGCAGTTGTATAAAACGTTGGTTAGACCTCATTTGGAATACTGCATCCAATTCTGGTCGCTTTACTACCGGAAGGACGTGGAGACTCTGGAGAGAGTGCAGAGGAGGTTTACCAGAATGCTGCCTGGTATGGAAGGTCTGAGTTACGAGGAGAGGTTAAGCAAATTGGGACTGTTTTCCTTAGAAAGACGTAGACTTAGAGGAGATCTAATAGAGATGTACAAGATTATGAGGGGTATAGATAGAGTAAACAGGGTTAAGCTTTTTCCTAGGATGGACTCGAATAGCACGAGGGGTCACGGGCTTAGGGTGAGGGGGGTAAGGTATAATTTGGATGCTAGAGAGAGTTTTTTTCACACAGAGGGTGGTGGGGGATATGGAATGCGCTGCCAAGTAAAGTGGTGGAGGCAGGTACTCTGGAGTTATTTAAGAAATACTTAGATGGGCACATGAACAGAATAGGAATGGAGGGGTATAGAAAACTGATTTAAAATAGGGATCATGAGCCTTGGGAGTCCCCGGGAAGTGTGTAAATAGATGATGATATTGATGTACTTGTTTTTATCCTACAGGTGCTTTGGTCCACCTTGTTGTCTAACGAGGGGCATACACGCGATGGGTCGTGAGAGGGCTGCTCTTGGATTTTTTCGAGGGTATCCTAGTGCTTCACGTCGTTAGTGTACACTTGACATGGACCATTTGATGGGCAACACGACAGCTCAGTGACTATCGCTGTGCTGTGCAGATACATGGATTTGGGCCTGTGTCTGTGGGAGTTTGCACATTCTCCCCGTGCTTGCGATGATTTTCCCCGGGTGCTCCAGTTTCCTCCCACATCCCAAAGATATGCTCTAAGGCTGATTGGCAGAACAAATTCTCCCTAAATTGTCTCAAATTTGGTTCTAATGCATAGACCTATAAACATAGACAGGGGTCACGGGTAGAAGTGGGAACATCGAGGTGGCAGTGCGGGCTCGTTGGGCCAAAGGGCCTGTTTCCTATGCTTTTTTTTTGTCCTTTGTACATAGAGAGAAGGAAAGGAGAGGATTCTGAATATAGTGTTACAGTCACAAATTGAGTGTAGTATAAAATCAACTTAGTAAAGTTTATTTATTAATCACACGTAAGGCTTACATTAAACACTGCAATGAAGTTACTGTGATATTTCCCTACTCACCATACTGTGGCACCTCTTCAAGTCAACGTATCTAACCAGCACATCTTTCAGACTGTGGGTGAAAACTAGAGCACCCTGGCAAAATCCGTGCAGATACAGGGAGAATGTGCAAACTCCACACAGATGGTGATCCAAGCTGGGAATCAAACCCGAGTCTCTTGTGCTGTGAGGCAGCAATGCTAAGTACTGTGTTATCCTGCTGCTCCAGGTCCATTCAAAAGGCTGAAGGAACAGGGCAGAAGCTATTCTTGAGTCAGGTAGTACAAGTGATCTTGGAGTTTTGTATCTTTTTCCCAAAGGAAGAATGTGGAAGAGAGTATATGTCACATTTTACTTTGAATTAAGATGTGTAAATTGGCCAAACGTGGCTACACTTAATCCTTAAGTCATTCACTTAGACAAATAAATAGCAGCAAGAGATAGTTGATTCATTATACTGCATACTCTGTGTTATTCAGCCAGCAGAAGAGTTTGCCCACTGGGCAACAAAATATACATTACATATTATTTGCGATACAAAATAATAACAGCAATAATAAAAAATAACTAAGTAGTGGAGGCAAAGACGAAGAAGGCTTGGAAATAAGAGCAGTAGAGAACAATCTACTGCATCCATCAGCTCCTGGGGAAATGGAACAGTGCCAGTGGAATCCATTGAATCACAAAAAAACCACAAGCTATTGAAGGCAAGTTAAGAAAAGAGTAAATTCTCAATAGAAGTGAAAAAAAAATCTCTCTGCCTACTGGATAGCTCTGCCTCAATTATTGAACCTTTTGCACTGAATCCTGCTCACACACAATGCATATTCCTCAGATGTAAACGTATTATCCAGTCTTCCATGCAAGCCTCACTTTAACTCTATCAGAATCCTTTTGTGAAGTTAGAGCAATTCTGCAGATAATTCAGTCCCGTTTAGAAAGCCAATGTTTTTGCTGAATCTCTTGTTTTGTGCTGCGCCCTGCCCCTTGGCTGTGGTGATTGTAAGTTGCTGAAATTGGGACGGTATGATGGCACAGTGGTTAGCACTGCAGCCTCACATTGCTAGGGACCAGTTTTCAATTCTGGTCTCAGGTCATTGTCTGTGTGGAGTCTGCACGTTGTTTGCGTGGGCTTTCTCTGAGTTCTCGGTTTCCTCCCATAGTCCAAAGATGTGCGGGTTAGGTGGATTGGCCATGTTAAATTACCTCTTAGTGACAGGGGGACCAGCTAGGGCAAATGCAAAGGATGATGGGGATTGGGCCTGGATGGATCGAGTGCAGACTTGATGGGCAAATGGCCTGTCTTCTGCACTGTAGGACTCTATAACTCCCATTCTGATAACT
The DNA here is from genome assembly GCA_024679065.1 of Sphyrna mokarran. Classification (NCBI taxonomy): domain Eukaryota; kingdom Metazoa; phylum Chordata; class Chondrichthyes; order Carcharhiniformes; family Carcharhinidae; genus Sphyrna; species Sphyrna mokarran. The sequence continues at coordinate 21,273,738 of JAGIQG010000021.1, forward strand.
GAGTGCTCCATGTAGAAAAGACACCCACCTCTTATTCTGTTTGAATATCCAAAAGTGCATGTGCTCCACAGTTGATCATGTGGTTTGGATATGGGCATCTCAATACCATGTTGCATTGCATTCTGGACTATAGCCACAGATTGACGCGCTATTCTTGATCCCTAGGCTCCATCATCTTTGGCCACTGTTGGGAATTATAAATCATGAATAAATCGTAATATGAATCTTCAATAATTTGGAGTGAGCAACATAACCTACACATCACTGACAAAGGGAGTGGGGTTGGCTCCTGTCAGAATGCCCGTAACAATTTGCATGCAGTCCATAATGAGAGGAGATCTTATACATGCATCCCCCTTTTCTTTCAGCCTATTGATTGCCTTTGAAAAGTAAATGAAGCATAAAGAATGCACCATGAAAGCTTCAATTAACTCCTGTACACACTGTGACATTGTGCACTGTGGACTGCCAATATAATCACCCCCCAGGAGTTTGAGAGGACCCTGTTGCTGAGGAGAGATTCAAGACAGCTGTAATATTGCCACAGCTACACAAACCTGGCTTGATTGAGCAAGAGAACGTGTCCACATCAGTGACGCACAAATTTCAAACATGCCTTTCCTGTTCAATTTGAACACACTCTGCCTTTAGATCATAGCTCATTCCTGAGCTTTGCAGATCCAAAAGATGTCCCTTGAACATCATGTTGCCCTTCAAAAAAATTGGTCACTAATTCCAACCCCCACCAACTGCTCCCACTTTGCATACTCAGGTGAGATTTTTATACTTCAACACTCTTGCAAAAATAGAATGGAATGGGGATACCATGTGTGGGAAAGGATCCATTATCAACTGTTCAAAACAAAATCAAGACTTGTTTTTGTATACCTGAGGCATGAGATTGCCCTCAGTAATAAATGGTTGATCTCTGCTCATAAGGAAATGTGAAAGTTATCATTCAAATCTAAACTAAACCAGATTCACCACTTGACAAATTAATTAATTGGAAGATTTTGCAAATGTCCAGAAAGTTTTATCTTGACAATCGCCAGCATCAATGTCAATCCTATTTACATCCAATTGAAAAAATTCAGCAAAGTTTATTTTGAGAAAATAAATTTTCCACTTAAGAATGTTTACTGACAAGGAGCATTTTCCTCAATGCCTTTTAATGGGCGGCATGGTGGCACAGTGGTTAGCATTGCTGCCTCACAATGCTAGGGACCAGTGTTCAATTCTGGTCTCAGGTTTGTCTGTGTGGAGTCTGCACATTCTCCCTAAGTCTGCGCGGGTTTCTTCTGGATGCTGCAGTTTCCTCCCAGATGTGACAGTTAGGTAGATTGGCCGTGCTAAATTGCCCTATAGTGATAGGGGGACCAGCTAGGGCAAATGCATGAGATTATGGGGATTGGACCTGAATGGGATTGTGGTCAGTGTAACCTTGATGGAAAATGGCCTCCTTCTGCACCAAAGGGCTCTAAAACTTTCATTTTGATAACTGACAAAGAGTCATCTGACTCAAAACATCAGCTCTTTCTTCTCCTTACAGATGCTGCCAGACCTGCTAAGATTTTCTCGCATTTTCTCTTTTCGTTTCAAATTCCAGCACCGGCAGTAATTTACTTTTATCCACAGAATAAGTGTGAAAGATCACTATCTATTCCTTACCCTGTAGGATGTCTTTGGACTTCCAATCTATTCTGGTTAGACAATAGCCAAAGTTTTACCGTTCAACCCACCGTGGGAATCAGAGCGGGCAAGGGGCAGACTGTAGAAAGGTCCTAGGCAGGATTTTATGGTTTTGGGATGAGCGAGGCCGTAAAATCTCATCTGATATCTGTATTGGTCACATGATCAAAATTGGCTAGAGATAATGAGTTTTGATCTAAAGACCCAGAAAATATCTGGGCAACCTGCAGGAAAATACAGAAGGATAGCAGCTACAGACACAGCCGTGACAGCAATGTTTTAAGAACTGGGAGGTTGTAAAATCTTTTAAAGGATCCAGCCTGATACCAAAACTTCATGTCTATCTGTAAAGAAATTTGACTTCCTGACATGGAAAATCACAAATGCCTGCCTTCACAACATGCTGAAAATTCATTGCTTCAAGGAAACCCTATAACAATCCAGATATCTGTCTTCAGCAATTTGAAGCCATCTGAATTACAATTCAAGTGTGAAAAAATACTTTGTTCTCAACTGAGTCCATAATGTCTGGTTTCTTACAAAAATAGTAAAAAGTCTCACAACACCAGGTTAGAGTCCAACCAGTTTATTTGGTAGTAATGTCACAAACTTTTGGAAATGGTATTCCTTCGTCAGGTGAGTGGAAGATTGGACAGATCTTCCACACACCTTTCTGAAAGATTGTGAGATTACTATCAAATAAACTGTTTGGACTCTAACCTGGTGTTGTAAGGTTTCTTACTGTGTTTACCCCAGTCCAATGCTGTCATTTCTACATCATTCTTACAAAAAGTCATAGAACCATAAAATTCTTACAGTTGAGAAGGAGGCCATTCAGCCCATGATCCTGCATCAACTGTCTGAAAGAACATCTTTACTTAGGCCCATGACTCCTCTCCCCCATCCCCCGTCTTATCCTTTGCAACCCTGCATGTTTACCATGATTAATCCATCTAGCCTACATATCTTTGAACACTAAGGGACAATTTAGCATGGCCGATCCTCTTAGCCTACTCATATTTGAACACTAAGGAACAATTTAGCATAGTCAATCCATCTAACTTGCACACATTTGGACATGAAGTGTGAACTTATCTTCTGGTTTACCACTTGTTGAAGTGCACTATCTTCTTTAATTGTATCTTTTTTTGAGTACATGATGTATCAATGGTGTAACATTTAGACCTGGCCTGACTGTGTCAATGAATAATCTTTGTTATTTTTAAACTCCAAAAGGTTTGCGACTGTTTAATTAAATTGGCCAAACTCTATAGGGAGCTTAAATATGCAGATATTTACCTTTCCAACAATGACACCGACTGTGGACCATGAGGGAAAGGAATTGGGGAGATTCCCCATCTAAAGCAATAATACAAGACACAAATGTCACCTTTACCACAGATTACATATTTTTTCTGACTGCTGAATTACTGAAAGAAGAAACGTTGAAAGACGTCTATATAACAATGATCCCTACTGTACCTTTTACCATGACTCCCAGAGAAGTGAACAGAAAAGGTTGATTATTATATTGTAGAATCCTTTTGTCATTCTTCAAGTCACAAGCTAGAAAATGGAGCAACAGGGGTTCCCTTCACCATCATTTCTTTCTCCCCAGAAAAAAAAATTCCAAATTGAACCACTATGAAACAAAAGCACCGTGAAATGACTAAATCACATTTTGCAGTAACGGCTACTGCCATTTTGGGGGGATTTTGATTATACTGTCTGTTTAGAAGGAACTGCAAATGCTTGCATCTAACTAGTTAGCCCGCAGGAGGGCTGAACAGCAAAAAAAACCAAATCCAGATGTATGGATAAACGAATTACAGAAAATTATGTCCTTTCAAATCAACATTTTTGTGTGGTGTGTGAGCTACTGACTTTCATCCGTGAACATTATTCCCTCACATGCTTCGTAGATCTCAAAATAATCATTAATGTGCAATAATTTATGAAACTGTTCACCTCTTTATCCCGATGTTGTTAGCAGAGCAATTAAAAACAAACTTCTAAAAAGTGAGAGTGGGCTCGAGTGCACGATCAGGGAGTAATGCTGTTGGATTATAAAGAAACAAGTTACTATTAAAAAGAAGTGTCACTTTACTTAAAAAAAACCTACTGAAAGATAGGAACTAACCATCACAGAGGGAGTTGACAATGAGAGGGGTGTGCTCTGCTGCTTACCTGTGGCTGTGAGAGCTATATGCAAATGAAAATTGAAAATCTACAAAATGTCTGCTCTAGGAAGGCAACAAATAAGCATTGCACATGTCGCAAACCTCACTCCAGCTAAGCAGGCTAACTTCGATAGGATTGTACATTTACTTTTCGAGATTCACCTGGCAGCATTTAGCAGAAGCCAGCAATAAATCTCTGAGCTCAGATATCACATTGCCAAATTGTAAATCTTCAATTGTTTATCAATGTCATCTGAATGTGCATCAATTTGTTGATGTTTTAATGTGTAGGGGAAGACTTGGGGAGTAGAGGGAGCGTGAGTTATGTGTGTCCCGATTTGAATGTGCCATGTTGGAAAAGGGGTCAATAACCGGTGGACAGCCTGTATGACATCATCTGGGTTGCTGTGCACAGATTTAAAAGAGATTGGCAAGGGAACGTGTGACTGTGTGGCAGAATGTATCTGTATGAGCGTTTGCTTGTGTGTGTGTGTGTGAATGTTTGTGTGTGTGTGTGAGTAGGCATTAGTGTGTGTGTCTGTGTGAGTATTTGCATGTGTGAATGCTTGTGTATGTGTGAGCATTTGTGTGTCTGTCTGAGTGTTTGTGTGCATGAGTGTTTGTGTATGTGTGAGAATTTGTGTGTCTGCCTGTGTGAGTGTTTGTGTATGTGTGAGAATTTGTGTGTCTGCCTGTGTGAGTGTTTGTGTGTGTGTGAGCATTTGTGTGTGTTGCTGTGTGAGTGTTTGTGTGTGTCAGCATTTGTGTGTGTGTCTGTGAATACTTGTGTGTATGTGTCTGTGAGCATTTGTGTGTGTTTGTGAGAACATTTGTGTGTGTGTCTGTGTGAATGTGTGTGTCTGTGCATTTGTACATGCTTGTGAGTGTTTGTGTGTGTGTGTTTATGCATCTATGAGTGTGTGTATGTGTGTGTGTGTGTGTGGGTGTGCCTGTGATGTTTGTGTGTGTTTGGGAGTGGTGATGTGTAAGTCTTTGTGTGTGTCTGTGCATGTCTGAGTGGGAGAGGGTAGTACATGTGTGCGGGGCCTGGAGGGGTGGTTGGGAATGGAGGGGGTAAGGTGTGTGTGGGGCTGGGGGGTTGGGAATGGAGAGGGTAGGGCGAGTGCCGTTAAAGAATTTAGTTCTGTTTTCCCTGCTGGCTGTTTTGCTGTCATCATCTGTCACAATGAACACCAGAGGGTGACTGATGTGAAATGTAGCTTGTAGTTTGAGTTGAAGTTATATCATCACTGACTTCACTGCATGCTGCAAGGGAGTACTGTACAATAATATATAATGCTATATAATTAGAAATTGATTTTCAGGCTAAACTGCATCACATTCTTCCACAGTTAGCCCTATCCCACAGCTCTGCTTCATTCCTGTGGTTTACCTTTCTTAGGCTGCAGGTCAGCAGCATTCCTTAAACCAATGCTGCAGGCTTTCCTCAGGCCTTTGGCACTCCCTCTCCCCTTTTAATGCCATTCTTACCCTCCCTGAGGCCTCACAGCCACCATTACCTGGCACCATTCTGTCTCACAAACACAATTAGTAACCACTATCTCAAACATCAGTAGCTCCTGAAGATCAGCTGATAAGTTTTCATATCAGCACTCATTTACGTTTTGATGTATAGTGCAGCAAGTATTTTGAACCTGAAAACTCCAGAGTGGGAATCTCCTGAAGTGCATATTCCTCGAGACCATGTCATACCTGTACCATCAATCGACAGTTCCAACGTGCCACAGCGATAAACCGCACTGACCTCCTCAGAAGACGAACACGGGACAAGGTGGACAGAGTACCCTTTGTTGTCCAGTACTTCCCAGGAGCGGAGAAGCTACGACATCTTCTCCGGAGTCTTCAACATGTCATTGATGACGATGAACATCTCGCTAGGGCCATCCCCACCCCCACACTTCTTGCTTTCAGACAACCGCACAACCTTAAACAGATCATTGTTCACAGCAAACTACCCAACCTTCAGGAGAACGGTGACCACAATACCACACAACCCTGCCACAGCAACCTCTGCAAGACATGCCAGATCATAGACATGGACGACATCATCAAATGTGAGGATACCATTCACAAGGTACACGGCACACACTCTTGCAACTCGGCCAACGTTGTCTACCTAATACGTTGCAAGAAAGGATGTCCCGAAGCAAGGTACATTGGGGAGACCATGCAGACACTACGACAGCGGATGAATGAGCATCACTCAACAATCACCAGGCAAAACAGTTCCCTTCCTGTGGGCGAACACTTCAGCAGTCATGGGCATTCGGCCTCCGACCTGCGGGTAAATGTTCTTCAAGGGGACCTTCGTGACACATGACAGCACAGAGTTGCTGAGCAGAGACTGATAGCCAAGTTCCGCACACATGAGGACGGTCTTAATAGGGATCTTGGCTTCATGACACACTATCTGTAACCCCCGTAACTTGCCTGGGTTAGCAAAAAAACCTCACTTACTGTGCTGTCTGGAGAAAATACACAATTCTCTAACCAATGCGCAGGATTCCCTTCACACACATTGTTAGCCACTTTAACACTTGAATAGCAGGTTAGATGTAAGGATTCGCATTCTAATCAGCAATCTGTAACTGTCTGTGTGGATATGAGTGCCTCTGCAGATCAGAACACTGCATTTGCCTGACGAAAGCACAACATAGTGTCAAAAGCTTGCGGATTTACTATCAAATAAATTGGTTGGATTTAAAATTGGTGTTGCAAAACTTTACTGAGTATACCTGTACAGTCCAGTTGTTTACTAAATTCAAGGTCATGTTCCAGCCAATGGATTGAAGATCACTGCTACTTTTGTGTGCAGATTCTTGGAATTCATTACTTAATCCTAACTGCACATCTTATTGGATTTTGCTTTTGTCGTCTAGATGTCCGACAGACAACTGACACCCATCACTACATTTGATAAGATCTAAGTAATCCTACGGGCACATTTGATTTTATTTGATTTGACTTATTTTTGTCACATGAATTAGTATACAGTGAAAAGTATTGTTTCTTGCGCACTACATACTCAAAGCATACCATTCATAGAGAAGGAAAGGAGAGAGTGCAGAATGTAGTGTCACAGTCATAACTACGATGTAGAGAAAGATCAGCTTAATATGAAATAGCTCTATTCAAAAGTCTGAATGCAGCAGGGAAGAAGTTGTTCTTGAATCAGTTGGTATGTGACCTCATTCTTCAGTACCCTTTTCCCAACAGAACAGAAGAGGATGTGCCTGGTGCGTGGGGTCCTTAATTATGCTGGCTGCTTTCCTGAGGCAGCAGGAAGTTTGGACAGAGTCAATGGATGGGGACGCTGGTTTGTGTGAGGGACTGGGCTTCAGCCATGACTCTTTTGTAGTTTCTTGCTGTCTTGGGCAGAACAGGAGACAAGCTAAGCTGGGATAAACCAGAAAGGATGCTTTCAATGGTGCATCTGTAAAAATTGTCGAGAGTTGTAGTTGACATGCCAAATTTCCTTAATCTTCTGAGAAAGTATAGGCATTGGTGGTCTTTCTTAACTGTAGTATTGGCATGGGAGGACCAAGATAGTTTGTTGGTAAACTGGACACCTAAAAACTTGGAACTCTCAACCATTTCTACTTCGTCCTATTGATGTAGACAGGGGTTTGTTTTCCTCTATGCTTCCTGAAGTCAATGATTATCTCCTTATCAAGGTTCACTTGTATGATTCCTGTTGTCCATTGTGGAATTCATATATAATCCTCAGGGACAGAGTCAATAATCCCAGTACTGGGGAGCCAGAGCTGAATAAACCCCAGATATACTTAGGGACACTACAGTGGTTGAAATATAACTAAAATATTCTAGTATAACGGTCTGTCAAATATAGGGTCAAATGGGGACTAAGCATAGTACCACCCATACGGTGATGTAAGAGACCATATGACTCTCATCCAGGAGTCTGTCTATTGTTGGACAGAGCCATGTGAACAAGCTCTGTCCTGCTCTGCCCAAGACTGCAAGAAACTACAAAGAGTTGTGAACAAAGCTCAGTCCATCTCACAAACCACCTCCTACCCATTGATTCTGTCTATACCTCTCGCTGCCTCAGTAAAGCAGCTGACATAATTCAAGAACACATTGCATCCTGGACATACTTTCTTCCACCACCTTCCATTGGGAAAAAGATATAAAAGTCTGAAGACGTACTAACCAAATCAAGAACAGATTCTTCCCTGCTGCCATCAGGTTTTTGAATGGACCTACCTCATATTAAGTTGATCTTTCTCTACACCCTAGGTATAGCTGTAACACTACATTCTGCACATTCTCCTTTCCTATTCTATGAACAGTATGCTTTGTCTGTATAGCGTGCAAGAAACAATACTTTTCACTGTATACTAATACATGTGACAATTCAAATCAAAAAGCAAGAATGGAGCCAGCCCCCAGCTACATTCCTTTACAATACATATGTACAAAGTCATTGTCATTAAAAAATACATATAAGTAACGTACTTAAGACTACAAAGACTTCAATACGATCTACTGAATGGTATCCAATAACCTACAACTAAAATGTATAACTTACCAGGCCTGCTTTGTGAAGCTTACCTATTTACTGCAGTACTCATAGAATTACAACAGTGCAAAAGGAGGCCATTCAGCCCATCAAGCCTGCACCAATAACAATCCCACCTAGACCCTATCTCCATAACCCAATGCATTTACCTAGCTAATTCCCCTTGACACCAAGGGGCAATTTAGCACAGCCAATCAATCTAACCTACATATCTTTGGCCTGTGGTAAGAAACTGGAATATTTAAGGAAACACACGCAGATAGGGGAAGAGTGTGCAAACTCCAAACACACAATGATCCAAGGCCGTAAATGGAATATTGATTGCAAGGTTATGTGGATTGGGGGATGGGTTAGTACTGTGGGGGCAGTATTCTAAACCCTCCCCACCATGATAGCCCAACCCATGCATGCTCCATTCGTATGTAAAACTTGCTAGTTAGTGATCAACAGAGCTCTCAACACTGCAATATGCTTCCCTCAGGTATTAAATCGAATGCATCACAGAGAGTCAATTTACTTTTTTCATCTTTTATTCTTGGGCAGATCATCTTGAAGCCACCTGTAACCATTTGGCAAAAAAAGAGTTTGATGGAGCAGGCTCTATGGAGGAATGGGCAAAACTTACGGAATGGGTGGACTTGATTTTGCCTGTTCCTTGATCACACAGTCACAGTTTCATCGTGCTCAGTGTCAATAAGGCTCTGTCAGGCATCCGACAGGAACATTCTGTGACAGCGATGAGCAGAGGGAATATGCACAGTTTAGCCGCAGTGCTGCTTCAAGTTGTGTTTGTGACCACAGAGAAGTGAGTATCCCACTGGCTCAGCACTGGATCACTCAGGGGAGATTTCAGAACTCCCTTTGTTTTTCGTTCATGAGCAGAGTTGTCATCTTCTGCCCTCCAAAGTTCCCATCTGAATGAATTCTTACTTATAGCTGTCATTCATAATTCATTCCTTTCTCTGTTGCTCTTTGACATTTTGATTTTCATTTCTTTTTTTTCCTCCCTTTCTTTCTTCCCTTTCTTGTTTTCTCTCTCTAAGGTTCCTGTCCATATCTTCTCTCTCTCTCTCTCTCGCGCGCTCACACACACACATTTCACACACGTATGCACTCTCATGCATACACACAGAGTTGTAATTTATTTGGAGTTAATGAGTAAAAGCAGGGGCCAATATTAGCTTCATTACCTTCCATTCGTCATACTCTCTCCTAATGGAAGAACCACCATGCTGAGACTCTAATGGTTACATTAAATTAGAAACCTCTCAGTTCTCTTTTTCTTTCTCTCTCTGAAAAAGAAAAATCTATTTTGATGCAGGCAATTTCTCCTTTAGCTGATTAATCATAAAATGGACTCTCCCTTGCAGAACACGCTAATTCCTCTGTTAGGAGCAAATGGGGAAGAACCTGCCCTTTTTAGGAGACAAGGAACAAACTTGTATGCTGATTACATATCTGACCGGAGCTTAAATGGCACAGTCTGAATGGGGGGCAAATTAAGAAATGAAGTTAGTGAATTAAGAGGAGGCCCATTAAAGGTTACCTGAGGGGAAAGCGAATGCAGTCTGTAATTTCAAGCATGCATTGTGCGAGCAGTTGTAAATCCTGCCAGAATCTAATTCGCTTGGCAGTAAAATTCCGTCGTGTGCTTTTTCTTTCATTCTTTATCATCTTCCACCTGTTTGATGTGGATTTAACTCATTTCTCAGTTTGCTTTCATCTAGTTTCCAAAATGCAATAAATCCTTCAACACAGGTGACAAAATCCTAAAAGTAACATGTTTTCATAGTGTTCCCTTGGTTTCATACATAGTTCCAGCAAGTCCCCAGGGTGTATTTACATTACGGCAGCAAAGTGCACTCTGCTTCTGCCTGATACTCAGTCCAGCACCAGGGTTTAGCCTGGGTAGAAAAGCATTCCTTACAGAGCCAGTCTCACTCTAAAATCAAATACTCTATTGCAACGTGCCATTAATGTGCTGAAAATGTTCACTTTGCTGCTTACAAAATCCTACCAGTTGATACTTCTAGATACAGGAACATACTACTGCTGCATTCTCTAATTTTATATTATTCCCAGTTACATGAAAATATGCTTTGTGTTCACTTTATGGATCAGTTGCACCTTTCTTTAGCAAAGATATTGAATAATCAAGACATCCTCCTTCACCAAAACCTGATCTTTTTTTCTCATTCATTTGTGGGACAAGGGCATTGCTGGCTGGCCAGTATTTATTGCTCTTGAGAAGGTGATGGTGAGCTGCCAACTTGAATCACTGCAGTTCTTGTCCTGTGGGTTGACCCACAATGGCATTAGGGAGGGAATTCTAGGATTTTGACCCAGCAACTGTGAAGGAGCGGCAATATACTTCTAAGTCAGGATGATGAGTGGTTTGGAGGGGAACTTGCAGATGGTGGTATTCCCATTTATATGTCCATCTATGTCCTTCTATAGGTGCTGCTTGAATGATATTTAAGTAATAGATCTCAGGCTAGCTGTGCTACAATGCTGGTTTCTTCCTCACTCACTCTCAACAACATCAAAACTCGTGGTGGGTGTGGGAGGTGCTTAACATTTAGGCCTTAATCTCTGGTAGTTTCTTGTGGTCCCAGTCCCATTCACTGCAGCACTGCAAGGACTAGAGTGAAGGGCAGGAGTGCCTCCTCCAGAAAATCTCAGCAAATATCACCTTTTTGCTTAGAAGCATGTGTAATACTCCCCAACACTACACATACCCATTAGTTACAAAATAGAGGCAGTTTTAAACAGTGGCTTCATTCCAATGAGAACCAAACTTCTATCATGTAGGGCTCTTAAGCAGACTTCATGGTAGGTAGCACGATGGCACAGTGGTTAGCACTGCTGCCTCACAGCACCCGGGACCTGGGTTCAATTCCGGCATCAAGTGACTTTGTGAGTTTGTACATTCTCCTTATGTCTGTGTGGGTTTTCTCCGAGAGTTCCAGTTTCCTCCCATAGTCCAAAGATGTACGCATTAGATGGATCGGCCATGCTAAATTGCCCTTCAGTGTCAGGGGGATTAGCATGGTAAATATGTGGGGTTATGGGAATAGATACTGGGTAGGATTATTGCTGGTGCAGGCTCGATGGGCCGAATAGCCTCCTTCTGCATGGTAGTAATTCTATGATGCCCATCCCTAATTACCCTTGAGCTGAGTGACTTGCTGGACCATTTAACAGAGATAATCACATCACTGCAGGCTAGACAGGGTAAGGATGGCAGATTTCCTCCTCTTAAGGATATTAATGGACTGGACGGGGTCTTTTTGCATTAATCAATGATTTTGGCCCTGCTCACTATTACTGAGGCTAGTTTTATATTCCAGATTTATCAACTGAATTCCAACTGCACCAGCTGCCTTGTGGGATTTGAACCCGTGGCCCAAAAGCATAAGCCTCCAGATCAGGGGATTATTCATTCAGTGAAATTCCCACAATGTCACCATCTCCCCAAGATTCTATTAAGCTTGACTGGCATTGAGCCAATGATCACGATGCTCAGGCGGTGTCTGTGACAGGGCAGATGGTGGGAAAAGATTTCAGTGAGAGAGAAAACATCCTGAGATCACAAGATGCAGATTTCACTCAAATCCGCATGTGTCTAACTTCTGACAGTCTCTTCCTGAATATCCTGTTTCAAACAACTCGGGGATATTGGAAATCAGATATTGAATAAGAAGTCAGAGTTCCTCTCTGCGGGCATGTTTGAAGCAGCCTTAAAGTCCAGCGCAGTTAAAGGTTCTGGAGATTCCAAGACGGGCCTTGGAATAGAGTCTAGGCTGCATCAGGAATTCTCCATAAAGCAGCACAGGTGTATGAGCTTCCAGGTAAGGAGTAAACTGGACAAGACCTAAATGCTGCATAATTTGGCGCTTCAGCATCCAAATTCTCAGTGCTAAGGGTATTGTTTTGGCCCCGAGATGGTGGCTGTGGCTGTATACCTCAGTTGACAGCCATATTGAATGTCATTCTAGTGAAGATGTTTGCAAGTGTCTGCTGGAAATAATAAGAATAGGCAGATTGTGACATCAATTTGCATTAGTGTATCACGCTGATTTGATGCAAGCACTTCCATTTTGGAACTCGACGCTCTAGCTAATGCCTTCACTTAATCTCGCACAGGGGAGCATGTCTTCAGCAGCAAGGAGGAGCCCCATCCAAAACCAATAAAAGGGACCATCAACCACTGCCTGCTTAATCACTGATTGGTGCCTGCTGGCTCTTGCTGAATTTGTGTAAGTCTTTGGTTGTTCCAAAGATGTGCGGGTTAGGTTGATTGACCATGCTAAATTGCTCCTTAATGTCAAGGGTTTAGCAAGGTAAATAAGTGGAATAATGGGGATAGGGTCTGCTGGGAGTGTGGACAGTGCAGACTTGATGGGCTGAATGGCTTCTTTCTATACAGTAGAGATTCTATGAAATGTGTGTAGAGCTCTTTAAAGTTGCTAAAGCCAACAGGGACTGCTGTGGCATGCTCTGATAGACTTGATTCTAACTTCAAGGCTTCTGCACAAACCATTTGCTTGGAATACAACACAATTGGGAGAATAAACTGAGAGCAGCAGTACAGGACAAGCTGCTGGAAGTGGGAGGAGCAGATAAACGGAGAATGGAGAAGGGCTCTTAGCAGCCAGACACATCGGCCCAAAGTGTACAGTAAGTAATTCTCCTACCTGAACATCAGTGGGCAATAGGAGACATCTTCACGTTTGCAAGGTGTCCTTACTAATACCTGCCACACTGCAGTCCCAGAATAGGACAAGGACATTGTTGCAAGTGGCAATGAAGGTGAACCTAGTCATGAACATTTGTGTTCAGTTCCTTCCAGCTGGAGTCGTCAATATTTGCAACATCTCACAGCTCCACTGATGTATCAGGAAGGTCAATGAGGCTCTGTCCTCCAAGAGACCTGAACACATTTCATTCTCCCTTCTCACAGAGAAGCAGATGAAGCGAGTAAGGCTTCATGAGGAGTGTGGGCCTCCCCTTTGTGCTACAGACTGGACACACAGCATGTTGCAGTTGACACATGTCAGCTTTGTGATGTATTGCAATTAAAAGAGATTCCACTCCCTCAAAGTCTACCTTCTGTGTGACCATGCGTAGCGTATCACACAGCTCAGTTATCCTGGCAGTGGCCATGATGCCTTCATTTTGTGGCAGCCCAGAGTGCCAACTGCGCATGTCAAACCAGGGGTGACCAGTGGGTGACAAGCGCTACTGACATGGCTCACGTGACCCCTGTGTGCCATCAGTGCTTCCCCAGGTGGGTAGCATGCTCACAAGCACAGCTCACCAAGAGCTTACCCATTGTCACCAGAGACACGTAACAGCGAAGGGCAAGTATCCCAATTCTCAAACTAACACCAGGATGTGAACACAGCAAATTCTGGAGCATGGCATCCCTACAAAATGTGACAGGGCAGATTGTTGAGGTGCTGAAACAGTCCTGTTGTTTGGACTATGCTTGAGGAGACCTGCAGTGCTTGGCAAAGCACCTCAAAAGATTCCTGGTTGTCTGGCATACTGCACAATGTCACCACTGTGAGGGTTGACATGCTGTCAATATCAGAAGCTACAGGCATTGTTCATTGAAATTCTCCTTGCTCCTTTCTGGGGAGGTGAAGCCATCAAGTTTTTCTTTAAACATGTGACCTTTGCCTGGTTATTGAACACATCTCTCTCCACAACCTTGCTCTCCTTTCCACAGAAACTGATGGTTTTTGCTATTGCACTCAATACAGTAAGATGCTGAGTGCTGGGCCATAATGTTCTGCCTGGTACATGCTGTTATTTGTGGTGCCAGTACATACAATGCTCTTTATTAGAGCACCTCAGCTGGATTCGCCACTCCATGTTCATCAGTGTGACACAATCTTGCTTTGTAAGTGTCACCTAAAGTTGACCTCAGGAAAATGGCAGCAGTGGATTGACATAATTTGTACTTGGCAACATATTTCATTCGGGGATTGTTCATTGATTCTAAAACTTTAAATAGTAGCCAGTCTCTCCTACTTCCAGTACCTTATATCCATGCAGTGAATAATGATAGCAACTAACTACCACTGGTTGAAATGTGTAATTGAAAATTACAATTGAGCATTATTTCCGCCATCCAGCCTCTCATTATGAGATTAATTTGCTCTTGATCACTCTGTCATAACCATTAATACCAGAAGGATAATCGGAACTGACAAGGAATATGGCCATTAAATCCACCCAAAGACAGCCACACTGTGCGAGGGGAAGCAGGACCCTCTTGTTTGGGAATGGCTACTCAAGCTATTTTTCATATTCCAATGTTCAAAGGTACTGTGTTTTATATATTCTCACTCAGGTGTGTGGTAATATCCATTAAAGACTTTTGTCCCATCTGCTTGGGTCAGAAGTGACAGGACATCCCATTCTGAACTTCCTCTCTGCTGTATATTCTGAAAACATTTCCAATTGTGAATGAGTATTGCAATCAGAAAGATGGAGGGGAGGGGGGGAGTCTTATCGGCATGAATGGAGCCTTGATAAATCTCCAGGGTTTCAGTCTGGAGGTATATTATATTCCGGCAAAGTGGATGGCACTTCTGATTAAATTTCTCATTCATATTCCTCCTTTACAGCTGCCAGTGTTTGCTAATAATCTTAGACCAACATTCAACCATTAAACCCGACACAAAGATCAGACACAAATGGGATGGAAGAGGGAAGGGTCGAGGATGGAATGCCAATGCGTTTTGAAAAAAATCTTTCCTGTGGAACCAGGTTGCAATATCTTCTTTTGATGACCTAAGTGAGAGAACTTGTCTTTTGCCAATTATAGAATCATCGAAACTTTAGGATAGAGAGAGAGGCCATGTGTCCCATCCTGTCTGCGCCAGCCGAGAAAATGAGCCATGCAACATAATGGGGTCAAAAACTGATAGCCAAGTTCTGCACACATGAGGACGGTCTCAGCTGGGAGCTTGGGTTCTTGTCGCACTATCTGTAACCCCCATGACTTGTCTGGGTTTGTAAAATCTCACTTACTGTATTAGAACATAGAACATAGAACAATACAGCACAGAACAGGCCCTTCGGCCTTCGATGTTGTGCCGACCAAAATAAAAAGCAATGCCCCTCCAAACTAAACCATTCCCTTCTCTTCCATATACTTATCAATTAACCTCTTAAACGCCACCAAACTTGGCGCATCTACAACAGCTGCAGGCAGGGCATTCCACTCCCTAATCACTCTTTGAGTAAAGAACCTACCTCTGATATCCGTCCTATAACTCATACCCCTTAATTTAAAGCTGTGTCCCCTCGTGCTAGCTTTCTCCATCCTAGGAAAAAGGCTATCACTGTCCACCCTATCTAAACCTCTAATCATCTTATATGCTTCAATAAGATCCCCTCTTAGCCGCCTCCTTTCTAACGAAAACAACCTCAAATCCTTCAACCTCTCTTCATAGGACCTGCCCTCCATACCAGGCAACATCCTGGTAAACCTCCTCTGTACCCTCTCCAATGCCTCCACATCTTTCTTATAATGTGGGGACCAGAACTGCACACAATACTCCAAGTGCGGCCGCACTAGAGTTTTGTACAGTTGCAACATGATGCTGCGGCTCCTAAATTCAATCCCCCTACCAATAAAAGCTAAGACTCCATATGCCTTCTTAACAACTTTATCCACTTGACTGCCTACTTTCAGGGATCTATTGACACATACACCAAGATCCTTCTGTTCCTCAACACTATTAAGAGCCCTACCATTAGCCCTATACTCTACACATTTATTGTTCCTGCCAAAGTGCATTACCTCACACTTTTCCACATTAAACTCCATTTGCCACCTCTCGGCCCAGCTCTGCAACTTGTCCAAGTCACTCTGTAAACTAAAACACCCCTCTTCACTATCTACCACACCACCAACTTTAGTATCATCTGCAAATTTACTGATCCATCCCTCAATACCCTCATCCAGATCATTTATAAAAATTACAAACAGCAGGGGCCCCAAAACAGACCCCTGAGGCACACCACTCGTCACCGAACTCCACGATGAATATCTCCCATCAACCACCATTATCTGTAGACAATACATATCTCTTTAATCTGGGATTAATGCTCCTTCCACTCACATTGTTGGCCACTTCAAGACTTGAATAGCAGGTTAGGTATAAAGATTTGCATTTTAATCAGTAATCTGTAAACTCTCTGTGCTGTTATATGCTCTGTCTGAGGCCAGAACTCTAAATTCACCTGACGAAGAGGGAAACCTTGAAAGCTTATGAGTTTACTATCAAATAAAGCGGTTGGACTTAAACCTGGTGTTTTCAGACTTCTTACAAAGAAAACAAATCCAGCCTATCCAAACTTTCCATCGCTGCAACTTTCCAGTTCTGGCAACATCCTTGTAAACCACTTGTGCAACCTCTCCAATGCAATTACATCCTTTCTATAAACTGATGAACAGAACTGCACATAATACTCAAGTTGTGACCTAACTAATGTTTTCCAGCATTACCTCTTACTGCTTCAATTAATCCACCTAACTTTCACACCTTTGGACAAAACAGAACACTCAGAGGAAACTGGACACGGTTTCAGACATGGGGATAATGTGCAAACTCCACATGGTGACCCAAGGACCAAATTGAACACTGGCCTAGGGCACTGTGAGGCAACAATGCTAACCACTATACCACCATGCAGCCCTTAAAGGAAGAAATGTAAAGGATTCAATTTTTGCTGTATCAAACTATCCTGCTACCTTCAGGATTCTCTGAACGTTCACTCAAAAGACCTTCAAATTCTCCACAACCCTCAGTATCCTCCAATTTATTCTGTAATCCTTTGCCTTGTTTGGCTTTCCTAAGTGCACCATCTCACACTCCTCTGGTTTGAATTCCATTTGCCATTTTTCTACCATTCTGACCATTCCATTGATATGGATTAAGGCTGAGGATACAACCCCTACAGTTTATGGCCTTGACAGCTGAAGGCAGGGCCAGCAATGATGGAAGGAAGGGAGTGAGGAATGTGTAAAAAGGCAATTTTGCTTCAAGCAACTTGGGCTTCACACCTGACTACATCTGTAGAATAGGAATTCATCACCAAACTGACAAGCAGGCACAACATTTGCAAATTCTGGTGAGGCAAGAATGGAAGGGGGAATAAAAAATCCAAAAAAGAAGGTGAGCAGTGAACTAAATGTTTGAGAAATGTTCACCAATGTTTGTACAGGAGGTACCTGACTCATATGACGAAGGGGCAAACCCCAAAAACTTGTGGGTTTACTATCAAATAAACTTGTTGGACTTTAATCTGGTGTTGTGAGACTCCTTACTGTGTTTACTCCAGTTCAACGCCAGCACTTCCACATCATGTACAGGAGGCAGCAGAGATATTGCCATGACCTTTTGATGATACGCTGAGATACTGCAGCTGAACTCATACCAACTTGATATGAAAAACATCTCTTCTGAGAGTGGAGCAGAGATGCTTCTTTCAAATAACAAGGTGAATAGCTGAGATATATATTTACTGAGAGCTGAGAGAATATTTAATGGGCATTTACACCTTCAGGAAATGCTACAAATGCATTTTAAGTTAATTTATCAGTGTCACAAATAGATTCATATTAACACTGCAATGAAGTTACTGTGAAAATCCCTAGTCTGCATACTCCAGCGTCTGTTCAGGTACACTGAGGGAGAATTTAACATGGCCAATGAACCAATCCAGTTTGTCTTTCAGACTATGGAAGGAAACTGGAGTACCCAGATGAAACCCATGCAAACACAGACAGACTTTGCACAGAGAGTGACCCAACAGGAATCAAACCAGTGTCCTTGGTGCTGTGAGGCAGCAGCGCTAACCACGGTGCCACTGCGATGTTTGGGACAAAGACACAGAAAATTAGGCTGATAAAAGACCAAGGACCACCTAAGTTGCTTTCTACTGTTCTGGTAAAGACATGGTGGAATGATAACAAGCTCTATTATGTAAATATTTAAGAACAAGAGTATATCTACCTCAGGTTTCGTCAGTGTTGTGTTGGCAGCACCAACACAGAACCAGAATCCAACCTAACTCTCCCTGAGTGGGATGAAACATAATTGTTCACCCTCCCTGCCCAGCCATTGAGGATAGAGAATTTGGCGCTCAGCCAAACCTTCACTCACTGCTGCAGGTAGAAGAATCCTACTGGCATGAATGGCCAGAGAATCTCAGTTTCTAAGTTTCTTCCCACTCGGAGAGTTAGGTCGGATTCTGGCTCAATGTTGGCACTGCCAACTCAGCACTGACTCTAAACCTGCAGCAAATATACTCTTATTCTTAAATATTTACATTACACTATCTATTATCATTGCATCATGTGGTTACCAAGCACAGTCATTTCATGGCACTTTTGTTTGATTCTGTGTGGAACATAAATCCAGGCCCATATCCAACCTGATTTTTAAGTGCTGAGAATATCAATTGGATCTTGGGACCTTAATTTAAATGTTTAAGAGATGAGGGATATACATTTAAAGTTCTAATGCCTGCTTCATGCGTGCATGTATCCAGGCATGTTCTGACCTCTTTCCAGCCGAGCGGGAGCCAAGTAATCTAAATAGCTTTCTGCTTGACTGGAACACCAACTGCAGCTACAGGTCTCGGCTATAAAAGGCTGTGTACCTTAAGTGGTTTTGCGGAAGGAAGAGCAAACAAAATTTGTTGCATTTTTAGTGCATTTCATGAAGTTTAATGATGTATAAATAATGCTACAGATTTATAGGGCCCGTAGCTTTAAGGAAAGATTGACTGTGCTCTCTGTGTTCACTAGGTGATGTATATACTGGGTGGCACAGTGGTTAGCACTACTGCCTCACACTGCCAGGATCCCGGTTCAAATCCCAGTTTGGGTCACTGTCTGTGTAGAGCTTATGTACTCTCCTTATGTCTGTGTGGGTGCTCCGGGTGCTCCCATTTTCTCCCACAGTCCAAAGATTTGCAGGTTAGGTTGATTAGCCATGCTAAATTGACCCTAGTGTCAAGGGGATTAGCAGGGTAAATATATGGGATTACAGGAATAGGGCCTGGATAGGATTGTGATCTGTACAGATATGATGGGCTGAATGGCTTCCTTCGGCACTGTAAGAATTGTATGATGTCCGGCAAAGTTGCTGGATTAGAAGGATTGTTAGGCCACAATTATATTCAGGCCAAATTCAGTAAACAATTAGAAACTGCACTCAGTCCCAACAACAATTGAAATATGCTTATTTAGCAAGTAGAGGTTATAATCATTTTTTTTACAGAGTATATGATGCTAAGGGAGATCTACTAAATAATCAATAAATTTCTATTTCATGATACTTGTGGATGATGCTAAACTTCTTCAATGGAAAAAAATTGTAGCCTGTTTAATATTCACTGCCAAATGGTTCAACATTTCTTCTCAAGTTCTCCTACCTCTTCCCGAGATGGGGGCAGGTGGGGGCAGTAATCCCTCTTCCTTTAGGCCTGTGTTTGGTTCTGAAATGGGAGTCATGCCTCACAAGTGCATTCCGACAGGGGGGCTTGGAGCCAGCCTGAAGTCAGGCCTCCGGACCTCTTTGATATTATTGGGATGAATTAGTGCTTCTGCTGTGTCCCCACACCTACTCAATTAAGAAGAATAAAATTTGGGACACTTGCCATTCCATCTGTGGCTTGAACAAAATTCTGGAGGAAGGAGGGATGAGGAGGAGAGGGTGAGGGGAGGAGGATGGAGTAAGGGGCAGAAGGGGGGGGTTGAAGGGAAGCATAGGACTAACAATTGGGTTTATTTGTATTCCTGATGGTTCTATCCCCACGCCCCATCCAATAGTTGGCCAATTCATCTGTCTTCATGGATTGCCTTCTTACACAAATTGGAAAGTAAAAAGATATATTACCCAATTGTATGAATAGAATCGTACACTCAGGAGGCCATTCAGCCTATTGTTTTTGAATGTGAATAGAATAGAATTCCTACACTGCAGGAGGAAACCATTTTGTCCATCGGTCCTACACCGACAACAATCCGATCTAGTCTCTATCCCCAGAATCCTATGTATTTACCCTGCTGATCTCCTGATGCTAAATGGCAATTTAGCATGGCCAATCCACCGAATCCACACATCTGTGGACTGTGGAGGAAACCAGAGCACCTAGAAGAAGCCCACACAGACATAGGGAGAATGTGCAAATTCCACACGGACAGTGACCTGAGTCACTGTGACAATGGACAGTGCCCAGAATTGAACCTGAGTCCCTGGCACTGTGAGGCAGCAGTGCTAAAAACTGTGCTGCTGAGCTATCCAATTAGTCCCATTATTCCTCTCCTCTCCTCCACCAACCCCCACCCCCACTCACAATAGACCCATAATATTGTTTATCAAATAAATATATCCAAATTCCATTTGCAAGTTATCTGTAACATGTAACTCTTTTTTTAAATGAAACCAAACAGCTTCTTCCCCCTCCATTCCCCTGTGCCCCACCATTTTTAATACTTTTACGTCCGTCTTGAAGTTTCAAAGTATATTTATTAGTGTCGCAAGCAGGCTTACGCTATCACTGCAATGGAATTACTGTGAAAACCCCCTAGTGAAGAGAAATGTTCAAAGTAAATAAGCTTTTTAAATGCCCTTATGATTTTTCTCCAGGGCTGCACACAGCAGTCAGTGATTGATGTTCGATTCCTGGAGACTCCAGCCCCGTCCTCGAGGGGTCTCAGCCCTAGGGATGCAGGGGAGAGGAGAACCTAAAGGGGACTAATTGTGGGAAGATAGCAGCTATCAATGTATTTAGACCATTATTTCAATAGTATTTTTTTTTGCAAAATCATGTGACCCTAATGCAGGACTCAATATACTTGTATCATTCCTCTAGTAGCTACATGTTTGCACCACAACCAGGTCATTGTTAATAGCATACAGTCCTTCTCCAAACATTGTTCTGTCCCCTGGAGTGTTGGAAGCAATTTGGGGGCAATTCCAGCTCCATAAATTAAGAAAATCAATAGCCGCTGCAATTTCTGGTCTGCGTCTGGTAGGAATTGTTTCATGTGAGTAAATGTCCCTCATTTAAATAGAGGAGACTTTGTGGAAAAGATAACATATTATTAAGGACATAGGATAGTAATAACATCATTTTCAAGAAGATTATGGTCATTATTGACCCTGAGCTGCTCATTACCGGCCTAAGCAAAGTGAAGGATGATTATGGGACCCTCAGGGTCAGTAATGATTATAATGTCCAAACAAAATGACTATTTAAAATGTTACTGCCATCGCAGAGCACCCTCCTTAAGAGTGTAAGTGATTTTCCACAAATATTTGTATACCTATCACGGGAATACACTTTAGAAGGATTATGTATCAAATATTCAGATATATAAAGAATTTGAAAAATACCAATTCATATCCATTTAAGAGCCCACAGCTGGAAAGAGGTTGCTAGATAGTGGCTTCTGGCCTTGTCAGCAGTAACTGCTGCAAAGAGGAGGGTTGCATAAATACAAGTTGAATTTGCATCCATCTCCTCCAGAGGCCTCATTTACATTGCAATCCTGCCTCGAAGAGGTGCAGATTTTGCAGTCGTTTGGTCGCAGCAATTGAAATTTTCAAATAACTATGCAAAGATGAAAATGCCCTCGATGTTACATTCTGGGCAGGACAGATAGCTGATGGGTCTAAAGCCAGCAAGCGACATTGTTAAAGTTTATTTATTAGTGTCGCAAGTTGGCTTACATTAACACTGCCATGAAATTACTGTGAAAATCCCCTAGTCACCACACTCTGGTACCTGCTCGGGTGCACCGAGGGAGAATTTAGCATGGCCAATGCACCTAACCAGCATGTTTTTTCAGAGGAAACCTGAGTACTCGGAGGAAACCCATGCAGATACAGGGAGAACATGCACAATCTGCACAGACAGTGACCCAGAATCGAACCTGAGTTCCTGGCCTTGTGAGACAGCAGTATTAACCACTGTGCCACCATGTCACTGTGCCACCCATTGAGTCATCTGTCTGGGACAGGCAGTGTAGTGATTGTCTCTTTAACAACAATATAGCAAAGTAAAGCTAACATGGCCCATAGAGGTTTAAACTAATATGTCAGGGGAATGGGAACCTATGCAAGGATTCAGAGCAGGGGGAATTAGGAACAAGAGGGAAAGACAGTAAGGAGAATAAGGAAAGTGAAAGCAGAGAAATCAAGGGCCAGAGTCAAATAATGATCAGGTAAAAAAATAGTAGGAAAGGGAAAGGAAATGTTAAAAGTACTTACCTTAAGGTTTTGTACCTAAATGCTTGGAGCAAAATAAACAAAATGGATGAATTAGTTGCACAAATAGATGTAAAGAGATAT
This sequence comes from Sphyrna mokarran, assembly GCA_024679065.1. NCBI lineage: Eukaryota > Metazoa > Chordata > Chondrichthyes > Carcharhiniformes > Carcharhinidae > Sphyrna > Sphyrna mokarran. The sequence continues at coordinate 21,296,558 of JAGIQG010000021.1, forward strand.
GATGTAGTTAGCATGACAGAAACATGGCTCCAAGGTGAGCAAGGATGGATCTAAATATTGAGGGCTTTTAGTGTTAAAAAAGACAGATAGAAAGGAAAAAGTGGTGGAATTGCATTGTTGATAAATGATATTGATACAATATTGAGGAAAGATATTGACATAGATGATGTGAAATCTGGATAGGTCGAGTTAAGAAACAACAAGGGACAAAAAGTGTTGGTGGGAGTAATATACAGACCACCAAACTATTGTGGTAATGTTGGGAAAAGCATTAGATAGGAAATCAGAGATGCATGTGTTTAAGGAACATCTGTGATTATGGGTGATTTTAATGTGCATATAGATTGAGAGTCAAATTAAGTCAAATACAATACAGCAGGAATTTCTGGAGTGCATACAGGATGGTTTTCTGGAGCTATACATTGTGGAACAAATTCGGATTGGATATTGCGCAATGAGAAAGGATTAGTTGGCAATCTAGTTGGTAGAGAAGCCTTGGGGATGAGTGACCATAATAAGGTAGAATTCTTTGTCAAGGTGGATAATGATGTAGCTGACCCTGAGGTTAGGGTCCTGAATCCCAACAAAGTAACTATGATGGTATGTAACATGAATTGGCCATAATAGACTGGGAAACATTACTGAAAGGAAAGACAATGGACAGAAAATGCCAGGCATTTAAATAACGAATAGCTGAACTCCAGAATTTGTTTATTCCTATTTAGTACAAGAAGGTAAGAGAATTATGACCAAACTATGGCTTACAAGGAAAATAAGAGGTAGCATCAGATTCAAGGAAGAAGAATACAAATTGACAAGGAAAAGCAATGGGCCTGAGGAATGGAAACAGTTTAAAATTCAGCAAAGGAGAATCAAGGGATTGATTAAGAGGGGAAAATAGAGCATGAAAGTAAGCCAGCAGGGAATATAAAAATCAATTATAAAAGTTTCTATAGATATGTAAAGAGAAAAGAATTGATAAAAATGAACGTGGTCTCCTACAGTGAGAAATGGGAGAATTCCTAATGGGGAATAAAGAAATGCCTTTCTCTCTGTCCTTCCTAAACATTGAATAGCCCTCAATATTTAGACCCCATCCTTGCGCACCTTGGTTATTCCTTAATAGGGAATAAAGAAATGCCTGAGGAATTAATTTGCTTCAGTCTTCACAAAGAAAGATATAAATAATGTACCAGAAGTGCTGAGAGAAACATGTTTTAGTGAAGAGCTAAAGGAAATTAGTACTGGTAAAGAAATGGTTTTGGAGAAATTGATGGGATTGAAACTTGATAAATGTCCAGATCCGGATAATCTTCATCCCAGAGTATTTAAGGAAATGGCTCTGAAAATAGGAGATCTATTGGTGGTTATTTTCTAAAATTCTTTGGCCTCTGGAATAGTTCTACAGATTGGAGGGCAGCTAATGTAAGCCCATTGTTCAAAAAGGGAGGGAGAGACAAAACAGGGAACTATAGACTCATGAGCCTAACATCAGTATTGGGAAAGTTGCGAGGGTCCATTTTCAAGGATTTCATAACTCAGCATTGGAAGGCAGTAGTATAATCAGACAAAATCATTATGGATTTATAAAAGGGAAATAATGCTTAACGAATCTGTTGGAATTTTTTGAGGATGTAACTCATAGAGTTGACTGAGGAGAATTAGTGAATGTGGTTTATTTGGAAGGTTTTCAACAAGATATCACGTAACAGACTACTATGAAAAGTTAAAGCACATGGGGTTGCAGGTAATGTCTTGAGTTGGGTAGAAAGCTGATTAGCAGACAGGAAGCAAAAATTTGGTATAAATGCGTCTTCTTCTGATCAGTGACTAGTGGGGTTCCATAGGGATCTATGCTAGGACCCCAACAGTTCACATTTTATATTAATCATTTGGAAGAGGGAAATGAATGTATTATCTCCAAATTTGCAGATAATACAAAGTTAAGTGAGACGGTGAGCTGTGAGAAGGATGCAGAAATGCTTCAGTGTGGACTGGACAGGTTGAGTGGGTGGGCATGTGCATGGCAGATGTAGTATAAGGTGGATCAATGTGAGGTTATCCACTTTGGTAAAAATGATAGGAAAACAGATTATTATGTGAATGGGTATAAATTGAGAGAGGTGAATACTCAACAAGGCCTTTGAGTTCTCATGCATCAGTTGATGTAAGTAAGATGCAGGTACGACAAACAGTAAAGAAGGCAAATGGTATGTTGGCCTTCAGAGCGAGAGGATTTGAGTATAGGAATAGAAAATTGCAGAGTTTGCTGCAATTGTATAGAGCATTGGTGAGGCCACACCTGGAGTATTGTGTGTACTTTATGGACTATAGTGACGGTTTACCAAGCTAATTTCTGGGATGGCAAGTCTGTCATATGAGAAAAGACCAAGTCAGTTAGACATATTTTTATTGGAGTTTAAAAGGGTGAGAGGGTATGTCATAGGAACTTATAAAATTTTAACAGAGTTAGACAGGCTGATACAGAAAGAATGTTCCCAATGGTGGGGGTGTCCAGAATTAGGGGTCATAGGTTGAGGATAAGGGATAAATCTTTTAGAACTGAGGTGAACAACTTTGACGAAGGGTCATCTGGACTCAAAACATTGGCTCTACTCTCTCTCTCCACAGATGCTCCAGACCTGCTGAAGTTTAACGGTAGTTTGCGGGCTGAAGATCAGCAGCCACTTTACCGACATTATAACAGTGACCACACTTCAAAAGTAATTAATTGGCTGTAAAGCACTTAGGGATATCCAGTAGTAGTGAAAGGTGCTACATAAATGCAAGTCTTTATTTCGTCTTCTGAATTGGAAGTAACAAAACGTATGTGAGAATCTGGAGGAGAAATCCAAATGCTGGAGGCATAAACTTGGGGTGGAATTTTCAGACCCTCTCCACCGCTGGGCTTGTCGGTCCCACCGAAAGTCAATGAACGTTTGGTTAGCCCACCCCATCTGCTGTGGCTGGGCGGGGTCTGGAAAATCCTGGCTTTTGTGTTGCCTCTTTCAGGGGTGGCACGGTGGCATAATGGTTAGCATTGCTGCCTCGCAGCATCAGGGACCCAAGGTTCAATTCCAGCCTTGGATCACTGTCTGCGTGGAGTTTATAAGTTCTTCCTATGTCTGCGTGGGTTTCCTCTGGACGCTTTGGTTTCCTCCCATACTCCAAAGGTATGGAGGTAAGGTTGATTGGTCATACTAAATTGCCCTTTGGTATCGGGGGGACCAGCAGGATAAAAACATGGAGTGAAGGAATAGGGTCACAGTGAGATTGTTGTTGATGCAGGGTCAATGGGCTGATTGGCCTCCTGTAGGGATTCTATGACTCTAAGACAACTGTACCCCCAAAAAATTATTCACATGTGCTGACTGTCAGGTGGCTGTTTACTTGTGATTGTTCTTCAACATCAAGCTAAACCCACACATGCCAACCAGCCATCGTTTACACAGTCAATGATTCAACCCAGGTGTCAGCTGTTCAGCAGAGAAAGGTCTCAGCTTCCTTTCTCCTGACTGTAAATGGAGTTTGTCAATGGAGGGCAGGACTGGAGGACCAATCGGATCAAATAATTACTTTAAAGGAATTAATTAAGCATCATCATTAAAAACAGATGATCTGGTTGTTTATTTCATTGGGGTCTTGCTGTGCAGAAATTGGCTGCCATTACCACACTATTGCTAGGCTGTTCTGTCAGGTGCTATATAAAGGCAAGCTGTTCTTTTGGATTGTCTTTATATCACTATTTAAATAGAGGATAGAAGAATAATATGAGCAAGAAATTAAGTGTTTGCTGTCACATAGAAACAGAAATAGGCCATTTGGCCCTACAAGTCTGTTCCACCATTCATTTTGATCATGGCTGACGATCAAGTTCAATATCCTGATTTCTTCCTACCCCCATTTCCTCCTCATATCCCTTGATCTCTTTTAGCCCCCAAGAGCTGTATCTAATTTCTTCTTGAAATCAGACAACGTTTTGGCCTGAACTATATTTTGTGGTAGTGAACTCCACACATTCACCACCCTCTGGGTGAAGAAATTTCTCTTCACCTCAGTTCTTAAAGGTTTATCCCTCATCCTCAAACTCCCCCACCATTGGGAACATTCTTTCTGAATCTATCCTGTCTACCTTGTTAGAATTTTAGAAGTTTCTGTTTCTGTTGCATCTAACATTCATTTCTAACCTCCATCATCCTAAATTTTTGAAGTGCACAACTGGGTGTTTGATAAGGGGGGCAAAAAGCAGCTTTATCTTCAGGCTTGACCCTTCATCACAATTCAGTTTGAAAGGTTTATTTTGATGAGATTTAATCCGATCACTCTTGGAAGGTGTCGCTTGTTTAGAAACAGTTAAATTATCAGTCATGGCGCTAAATGTCTGAAGGGTAGGGGTGGCCACAGCTAGGATTTTGCTGATCTCTATTGCTTGAGTCCTCTCTAAGCTCATTGAACCCCAAATGATGATGAAGTGGGAGGGCTGGTGTGATTTGGGGGGGGGAAGGGAGTTTAGTTCTAAGTTTAGCTTCTTGAAAAACAGAAAGGGGGTATGTAAGCTTTCTGTAACAGCCTGGGTCACTGTTTGTGTAGAGTCTGCACATTAGAGTCATAGAGGTTTACAGCATGGAAACAGGCCCTTTGACCCAACTAGTCCATGCCGCCTTTTTTTAAACCACTAAGCTAATCCCAATTGCCCACATTTGGCCCATATCCCTCTATACCCATCTTACCCACATAACTGTTCAAATACATTTTAAAAGACAAAATTGTGCCCACCTCTACTACTGCCTCTGGCAGCTTGTTCAGACACTCACCACCCTCTGTGTGAAAAAATTGCCCCTCTGGACACTTTTGTATTTCTCCCTCTCACCTTAAACCTACGCCCTCTAGATTTAGACTCCTCTGTCTTTGGGGAAAAAATAATGACTACTTAGCTGATCTGTGCTCCTCATTATTTTGTAGACCTCTATAAGATCACCCCTCAGCCTCCTATGCTCCAGAGAAACAAGGTCCCTGTCTATTCAGCCTCTGCTTATAAGAGGCTGGGGGTATGTTCTCCCATATCTGTGTGAGCTTCCTCAGGATGCTCTGGTTTCCTCCCATAATCTGAAGGATGTGCTGGTTAAGAGCATTGGCCTTGCTAATCTTGAACCCAAACAGGCACCTGAGTGTGATGACTGAGGGATTTTCATAGTAACTTCATTGCAGTGTTAATGAAGGCCTATTTGTGACTATTAAAAATAATAAACTTTAAATAAATCACTTACATTATGAACATATTGCCAGCAACTAAGGGTTTACTAAGAGTTTATATTCGACTTAAGAACTTAATGTGATAAAAGTATAGGTCATGCTGAGGATAGCTGACCCTCCAGATAGTGGTCTTAAAATGGCTGCTACAAGAAGCAAGGGAGAGACCTGATGATTCACCCTGTTTTCTGACCAATCATACATTTCCTTGCATTGAAGATGCAGATAGGGAATGTCTTCACCTTACTCTTTCCCAGTGGAATCTGTGTCTGTTCTCTTTCTTTTAAAAACATTGTTAGGATGTCAGTCACTAAAACAAAAAACATTCACAGATGCTACCAGATCTGCTGTTGACAGAAACAGAGGCCCAAATTCTCTGACCTCACTCGCGACTGGGATTCTCTCGTCGCTGCTGAGAACGGAGATTTGGCTGAGCGCCAAATTCTGTGTACTCACTGGCAGCGGTAATGGTCTATGGGTGACAGGAGAATTCCACTGAGTGTTGAAGTTCTAGGTCTGTGACCTTTTATCAGGACTGGGAAAGGTTAGAAATATAACAGATTAAGATTTCTGATATCTACCAACATCTCAAGTTTGGTTTTTAATCCATAGATCTATAAACATTGACAGGGATCACGGGTAGAGGTGGGAACATCGGTGTGGCGGCGCGGGCTCGCTGGGCCGAAGGGCCTGTTTTCCATGCTCTTTTGTTCTTTGTTCTTTGTTTGTTCTTGACATGATGTCTTAAACATGCGCGCCAACCACAATCTAATGTCCCTGTTAGCCACCAGCGCAAATCCCGTAATGGCCACCAAATCTCACAAGGAGCCAAAAATAGGATTTGTTGCCAGTGAGTTTGAGTTCTCCCTTCCCCACCATACCCTCACTGTCCTACCCCGCACTCACCCCCAACCCCAGCCCCGCCCTAGCTCCACCCCGCCACCTCCCCCCGCCAGTGACATGATCAGGCTCACACTAAGAAAAACTTGCATCTGATTTCAATACATTAATATAACATGTTACTAAAATGGATATTTCCCTCCTCCATCAGCGATATGAGGGTTGGGGATGTCCCCGTTGTCCACTGGGGGACCTGATCTCCATAGAGGGGTTTCCAGTTTCCATGGAGTATGGCGATATCTGGAGGGGGAGAGAGGTAGGGGGAAGTTTTATTGATTACCGACTCCCAGCATTTCCAGTGTGTTTAGACTCCAGCCTTCCAGCTGGCTCTATGATCTTTGCCAATGTTTTGAAATTCCAGAGTGATCAAGGAACAAAGAACAGTACAGCACAGCAACAGGCCCTTCTGCCCACTAACCCTGCACTAACACATTTCAAAACTAAAGATCTCTCATCTCTATGTAGTTCGTATCCCTCTATTCGTTGCATCCTCAAGAATCTGTCTGAATGGCTCTTAAACATTGTTATTGAATCTGCTTCTACCTCCTCTTGCAAGGCATCCATGCACTTAGCACCCACTGTGTAAAAAACCTGCCTCTCACATCTCCTTTAAACATCCCCCCTTTTACCTTAAATTAAATCTTGATCAGTTGGGCCAGTGGGCTGACAAATGGCAGATGATTTTTTTGTTTAGACAAATGCGAGGTGCTGCATTTTGGCAATTTGGACCGGGGCAGGACTTATTCAGTTAATGGTGGGGCACTGGGGAGAATTATAGAACAAAGCGATCTAGAGATACGAGTTCATAGCTCCTTAAAAATGGAGTCACAGGTTGACAGATTGGTGAAGAAGGCATTTGACATGCTTGGTTTCCACGGTCAGAAAATTGAATACAGAAGTTGGGATATCTTGTTGAAGTTGTACAAGGTATTGGTAAGGCCAAACTTGGAATACTGTGTACAGTTCTGGTCAACCTATTATAGAAAGGATATTATTAAACTAGAAAGAGTGCAGAAAAGATTTATTAGGGTGCCACTGGGACTCAGCCTCACCTTATAACTCAAACTCATAGTTTGAGTTATAAGGAGAGGCTGGATAGACTGGGACTTTTTCCCTGGAGTGTAGGAGGCTTAGGGTTATTTTATAGCAGTCTATAAAATATGAAGGACATATATCAGCTAAATAGTCAATATCGTCTCCAAAAGTTAGAGGAGTCTAAAGGTAGAGGTCTAAGATGAAATGAGAGAGATACAAAAGGGTTCAGAGGAACAATTATTTCACACAGAGATTGGAGAGTGTCTGGAACAAGCTGCCAGAGGTAATACTAGAGGCAGATACAATTTTGTCTTTTAAAAAGCATTTAGACTGTTACATGGTTAGTATGGGTATCGAGGGATATGGGCCAAACGCAGGCAACTGGAACTAGCTAAGGAGTTAAAGAAAGAGCAGCATCAACAAATTGGGCGGAAGAGCCTGTTTCCATGCTATAAACATCTTTGACTCTACATCCCTGAGTAATTGACATTTCTATTCTGGGAATAAGACTCTGACTATCCATTCTATCCACGCCTCTCATAATTTTGTTAACTTCTATCAGATCGTCCCTCAGCCTCCAACATTCAAGTTAAAAGAAACCAAGTTGGTCCAATCTCTCCCCATAGCCAATACCTTCCAACCCAGGTAACACCCTGGTAAACCTTTCCTGTATCCTCTCCAAGTCCTCTGTATGCAATATTATAATTGTGACCAAGCTAAAGTTTTAGATAACTGCAACATGTCAATTTTTATACTTTATGCTGTGTCCAATGAAGGCAAGCATATCCACCATGTTCTTCTCCTTTGTGAATACTGATGCAATGTATTCGTTAAGGACCTCGACCACTTCCTCCAGCTCCATATATAAATTTGTCCTTGAGTGGCCTATCCTTTCCCTAGTTACCCTTTTGCTCCTTACATACAGGTGTACAATACTGTTAAATAGGATGAGAAAAGGTATCTGTGAAGCCAGCAAGTTTCACATAGCTTTTCTCACCTGCTCTAGTACTCTGATATTTTCTGAAAAGTGCACCCCTATCTTTCTGCTTGGAGGAACAAAACACCCAAAAAAAAGGATTGGAATTTGAACTGGAATAAGACCAGGCTTGGAGCTGAACCACCTGGGGTTCTGATTTCAGCAGAAAATATCCAATTCATCAAATCATTTTCCATTCTCACTCTCCTTACCCCACACAGAGTTTGTATTCCAAACTTTGTCTCCCCCGATTTCAGCATTCTTCATATTTATGCATTCTTCATCCGCTCTCTAGTTGCAGCCAATAAAGGAGACAGTATATATTACAAATCATAATGCTTTCTGCCATGGTTCCAGAGGAATGATGATGGATCATTAGTCAAAGATAACAAGATGTGCAATGATTCTGGAAAGCTCTGCTAGCTCCGGTTAGACTACAGCCCCATGTACTGTCGCCTCACTAGAAATATGTGCAGTATAGGTGGGTACATTCAAAACAGGTTGAAATCTGTCAGCCTTGGGTTTCAATGGGTTTTGTGCATTCCACTTTGGTTTACTTTCAAGACTTGAAAACCTAGGATTCTACTGAGGCAGCAAAATAGGTTTGTTGTATTGCTGGAAAAAGAGATGTATTGCCAAAGTTTTTTATTTTGCACTCAGCAGGGCAAAAACAAGAATGCCAAATTTCAAGCGATTATAACAATTTATACCAGAGCAGTTATCTCAATATTGATAGCTCAAATTTGGCTGGACTTTGTTTGTCAGGATTAACCTGTTGGCAAAGGTTGAAAGAAGGAAGGAGACAATGCTAAATAGAAAGCCTCATGGTGAGTGGATGGTAAGGATTAGACAATTGGGATTTTCGAAATGCATTTTTAAATGAATTAGGAGATATTTGTTTCAGGGCTTGGCACAGATGGAACCCTGACCTGGAGGGGGAAGAATGATGTGGGTGGCAAGTGATACAAGGAAGTGATTAATACAACAGGAGTTATGAGGCTACATGAGATGACAAGGTCAAAGGGGTGATTTCAGTGAGCAGCCAATAAGGGACTTAATGTCAACAAGCAACATGGGTTCAGGGAATATCGTCAGTGGGGGCGATTTTACAAAAAAAAAGTCTAAGTGCCTAACTAGTGTGAAAATGGGAGAGTTTTAGATCCATTTTTTGGATGAGTCCAAATTCAGGATCTTAGACACTTAGACAAATAAAAACATGGGCTAAGCCATTTTTAACCACTATATGGTGCGGACAGGGTTTAACTCACCAGCAAACTTACTGCAGCAGCAGAGGCCTTTGGTTGCACACACGCAATGGCAACCAGCAGAAAGATGACACATGTGAGGGAGCTGTTAGCTCCCTGCAGCTGGCCTCAATGTAGCAGCAGCAGCCACCACCCCCCACCACTCTCCCCCCTCCCCCAACTGTCTGGGAGCTCTGTGGCCAATTGCAAATCACTTCCCTGCTTCCCCTGCTGGGCAAACCAATCCGTCCCCGCTCCCTCCTACTGCTCAGACAGATCATTCCCTCCCCTTCCACTGATCACAGTACAGATTGGAAGTGGTCACCTTCCCTACCCGACGAGGCTGCCTAAAATAAGCATTGCCTCTGGAGGTCCCAATTTAGGCTGATTTCCCTCCCTTCAGGATCCACCCCCTTCAGGGCCCTCCCCTGTAGGATCTGCCTCCTGAAGCCCTGCCCCCAGCATTACCCAATGGGCATAAGCAGGGTGCCCGTGGGCTGTGGTAGAGTGTCAGGCAGGCATCCTGATACTGCCAGCTGTGATCTTTGTCAGAGAGAACCTGCCCCAGCAAGGGCACAAGGCAAGTGAGCCAACACATCGATTACATGCAAATAATGTTTTAAGTTTGTGTGTTGGAGGCTGAATGCACCGGAAATTCAGTGCCAGAAAGATTGCAAGAGGTGATAAATCCAGTGTGAACCTGATTCTGTGGCTTCATCACAATTTTACTGGCTTGCCTCAGCCATTGATGGGTCGGGCAAAGTGTAAAGTCAGCTCCAAAGAATGGAGATGCAGGATGAAAGTAGACAAGAGAAAGGTATGAGCTGGACCAATTAAACCTTGATTGGTATAATATTAAATAAACCATTCTCGACCAGTTCAAATACATGTCAATGTTGTTCAAAATAAAAGCAAAACACTGCGGATGCTGGAATCTGACACCAAAAGAGAAAATGCTGAAAAATCTCAGCGGGTCTGGCTGAATCTGCCTATTGTACAAATGTCTCCCACTTTCTATGCCTTTTAGCTTTGACAAAAGGTCACCTGGACTTGAAATATCAGCTCTTTTCTCTCCCTAAAGATGCTCCCAGACCTGCTGAGATTTTCCAGCATTTTCTCTTTGGGTGTCAATGCTATTCTTCCTTTTCCTCAGTTTTACACTCAGCCTCCTTGTACTGGCACCAATAGTCTTGCTTCTCACCTCATCCCTCACTTAAAGCTCTGTTGCTTTCTTCTTATTCATTGTCAAACCGGTTGTGCTGGGCAGGGTTGAGCCAAGCCCTTGCGGCCCCCGTTTTAAGTGCTTCTAATTGGTACACTCAGTCCTAATCTTTTTCCTGTCCTGTCAGATGAAGCGATTTTAGCTCTCTGTCTGTGTCATTGTGAGCTACACTGCTCATATTTACTGCTGTCTGCTTCTTGTAATTTATTTAATTGTACTTTGAACAGCTTGTTTTTGGTATTCATCCCACTTTAGTTGCTGTCAACTGTTATAATTCAGCCCCTCTCACAACTTGCTCTATTCCTGTTTACAGTGATTGTTTTTCCATAGGTGAAGCCAGGCAGTGAGATTGGCAATCTGAGCCATCTGCTAAATGAAGCGAGCCAGCCTCAGGGTTAACAACAACTGTTCTTCACTGGAATTCATAAAGGATGATGCACATAAGCGACAGATCTCTCCGCTAAGTGGAAAAACACCATGCTGTCGGATAACAGGTTATTTAAAATTCAAGATCGGATTTATATTCCTGAAATAAATTTACACGGAAGAGAAACAACGCAGCACGGTGGCACATTGATTAGCACTGCTGCCTTACAGCACCAGGGACCTGGGTTCAAATCCTGGCTTGGACCACTGTCTTTGTGGAGCCTGCACATTCTCCCCGTGTCTGTGTGGCTTTCCTCTGGGAGCTTCGGTTTCCTCGCACAGTCCAAAAGATGTGCAGATTAGGTGAAATTGGCCATGCTAAATTGCCCCTTAGTGTCAACTGAGCTAGCATGGAGTTATGTGAATAGGGCCTGGGTGGGATTGTGGTCGATGCAGACTCGATGGGCTGAATGGCCTCCTTCTGCACTGTGGAATTCTAATCGTTCTAATCTAACGCTTATGCATTGAACACTTCAACTGTTTCCAAAACCCAAATTATCACAAGATTGGGGCATGTGGAGGCCTTAATCTGCATTGATTTGCATGCAGAACATGCTTATCATAAGATTTCTAACTCAGTACCACGTGGTAGAAAGCAATAGTTAAACAGAAAGAACTGAGCAACACAGGGCTGCAGGCCAGATGCACCCACTCACTCTTTGAAAGGGAGAATGGTTTCTTTGAAGAAGATTCTTTCTAACACAGGCCACTAATTATAATATTAAATTAATTCTATCATTAAGTCAATGGGGATATGGGTCACAGCCCAACCACTCTCTGGAGAGATGCTAATCATATCAGAGCAGCACAGTGGCACAGGGGCAGTCTGGTAGCACAGTGATTAGCACTGCTGCCTCAGTGCCAGGGACGTGTATTCAATTCTTGGCTGGGTCACTGTCTGTGTGGAATTTCATATTCTCCCCATAGAACATAGAACATAGAACATAGAACATTACAGCACAGAACAGGCCCTTCGGCCTTTGATGTTGCGCCGACCAATATAAAAAGCAATGCCCCTCCAAACTAAACCATTCCCTTCTCCTCCATATACTTATCAAATAACCTCTTAAACGCCACCAAACTTGGCGCATCTACAACTGCTGCAGGCAGGGCATTCCACTCCCGAACCACCCTTTGGGTAAAGAACCTGCCTCGGATATCCGTCCTATAACTATCACCCCTTAATTTAAAGCTGTGTCCCCTCGTGCTAGCTTTTTCATCCTAGGAAAAAGGCTATCACTGTCCACCCTATCTAAACCTCTAATCATCTTATATGTTTCGATTAGGTCCCTCTTAGCCGCCTCCTTTCTAACGAAAACAACCTCAAATCCCTCAGCCTCTCTTCATAAGACCTGCCCTCCATACCAGGCAACATCCTGGTAAACCTCCTCTGTACCTCCTCCAAAGCCTCCACATCTTTCTTATAACGCGGGGACCAGAACTGCACACAATACTCCAAGTGCGGCCGCACTAGAGTTTTGTACAGTTGCAATATGACGTTGTGGCTCCGAAATTCAATCCCTCTACCAATAAAAGCCAAGACTCCATATGCCTTACTAACAACCTTCTCGACCTGACTGCCTACTTTCAGGGATCTATGCACATACACACCAAGATCCCTCTGTTCGTCTAGACTACTAAGAATCCTACCATTTGCCCTATACTCTACACATTTATTATTTCTGCCATAGTGCATTACCTCACACTTTTCCACATGAAACTCCATTTGCCACCTCTCGGCCCAGCTCTGCAACTTGTCTAAGTCCCTCTGCAAACTATAACCCCCCTCTTCACTATCTACCACTCCACCGACTTTAGTGTCATCTGCAAATTTACTAATCCATCCTTCAATACCCTCATTCAGATCATTTATAAAAATTACAAACAGCAGGGGCCCCAAAACAGACCCCTGAGGTACACCACTTGTCACCGAACTCCAAGATGAATATCTCCCATCAACCACCACCCTCTGTCTTCTATCTGCTAGCCAATTCCTAACCCAATTAGCTAAATCACCCTCTATCCCATACATCTGCATTTTCTGCAGAAGTCTTCCATGGACCACCTTATATGTCTGTGTAGGTTTCTTCCAGGTGCTTTGGTTTCCTTCCACAGTCCAAAGTCATGTTGGTTAGACGCATTGGCCACATTAAATTCTGTCTCAGTGTATCCGAACAGGCACCGGAGTGTGACGACTAGGAGATTTTCACAGTAACTTCATTACATTGTGAATGTAAGCCTACTTGTGATTAATAAGTAAACTTGAAACCTTTTGGAATTTCTATCGGACATGACCCCAGTTAATAGTTGTTGTGATAACAGAGAGGGAAACCTCCAATTTTTCTCCCACTACTTAATTTAGGTAGTACGGAGGCTCAGGGGGTAACGCTACTGTCTCACAGTGCCAGCAACCCAGGTTCAATTCCGACCTTGGATGATTGTGTGGAGTCTGCACATTCTCTTGTCTGTGTGAATTTCCTCTGGGTACTCCGGTTTCCTCCCACAATCCAAAGATGTGCAGATTAGGTGAATTGGTCATGTTAAATTGCCCCCAAGTGTCAGGCAGACGAATAGGGTAAATACATGGGGTTAGAAGGATAGGGCTTGGGTGGGAGTGATGTTGGTGCAGACTCAATGAGCCAGATATTCTCTTTTTGCGCTGCAGGAGGGTCTATGATTCAATGAACTTACTCACATTATCATGGCGATTTTGGTTATACAACATTGGTCTTATTAAGTATTTTTCATGGGCATCTGGGTAACAATAAAAAAGACACAACTCCACCCAATTCTCCCCCACCCTCCTCTCCTCAGTATTGCATCAAATTGCTTTTCTCCAAGTACGATGTATTGCTTAATGCTCAGGCTCAGAAGCAACGGGCATTCTTACCGACGCAGTTATATGTAAAGCACATTAGCCCAGCCAGAAGTTCAAATGGAAATACAGACGGATGTTTTAAGATATTGCACAGGACAAAGCCTTATGTCTGTCAGGTTTTTAAATCCCTGGAAGTAATTCACAAGATAGTTACAGATGAGGAAAGTCATTCCACCCATCCAAATGCATCCATCATTGGAAGCCCTCAAATCCATCTAATGTAGCAACCAATTATTTTTTAAATGCTTTCAGGTGTTTTTCTTTTGTCACCACTGGACATTCACTCCACATGTTGATCACTGTCTGCTTGAAGAGAAATTCCTTGCTCTAAGCCCCAAATTCACCTTTTATTAGTTTGAACCAAATCTCGTTCTTACAAGTATTTTGAAATAATACTCCAGAATTATTTTTTCCATTTCCTTAACTATTCTATGCATCTTAATAAAATCACTGTTCAGATTCCTCTTCTCGAGAGTAAAAAGGCCGGAGGAATTTGATTGAATAGCTCTTGAAAGTAGACAAGAACCTGCACAATTAACCCTTGCCTATCCAATGAAATGCAGGTAGCATGACATTCAGGGTGTGGTCTGATCAGAGCGATATAAAGTTTGATCATAATTTCCCCAATAATATTCTGTCCTGCTCCCATTCTGGTCCTTCCATACTGACACTATAGTTAAGAGAGTCCACCAACTCCGCTACTTTCTCAGAAACTAAGGAAATTTGGAATGTCCACTATGACTATCACCAAACTTTACAGATGCACCATGGAAAACTTCTTTCTGGTTGTATCACTGTTTTGTATGGCTCCTGCTCTGCACAAGACCGCAAGAAACTACGAAGAGTTGTGAACACCATCACTCAAACCAGCCTCCCACCCATTGACATTGTCTAGCTTCCTCCTACCTCGGAAAAGTAGCCAGCATAATTAAGGATCCCACACATCCCGGACATATTCTCTTCCACCTTCTTTCATTGGGAAAAACATTCTAAAGTCTAAGGACACGTACCAACCAACTCAAGAACAGCTTCTTCCCTGCCACCATCAGACTTTTGAATGAATCTACCTCACATTAAGTTGATCTTCCTCTACACCCTAGCTATGACTGTTACACTACATTCTGCACCCCTTCCTTTCCTTCTTTAGGAATGCGTATGCTTTGTCTGTATAGTGTACAAGAAACAATATTTTTCACTGTATATTAATACATGTGACAATAATAAATCAAATGAAATCTACTACTTTGATTATGAAGTTTTTACTGTTATAATGGCTATGTTGGTTGCTGCTTTGCAAAGGTTGTGTATTTAGCATTTTGTTTGCAAATACCTTTCGTGTAGTACACGTGACATATTTTTTTCTTCCTATGTGAAATATTTTGTACTGATCTGAATTAGTCAATGTCAGAGACCTGGGTTACATTCTAACCTTGTATGACTGTCTGTGTGGAGTTTGCATGTTTTCCCACAGTCCAAAGATGTGCAGGTTAGGTGAAAGTGACCATGATAAATTGTCTCTTAGAGTCCTAGGATGTTTAGATTAAGGGAATTAGTGAGGTAAATGTGTGCAGTTATGGGCATAGGATGTGTGGTGAGCCTGGGTAAGAGGTTCTGTTAGAGAGAGGGATCAGAATTGATAGGCTGAATGGACTCTTTCTGCATTGTAAGAGTTCAATGACTGAGTACTTAAATTTCATTGACATTGTTTTGCCCCATACATACTTCCCCACAGCTGCTGTGAGATTTCAGAGCTGCTTGCCCTCCTGCTTTCGAATCATCTGCAAATTTGGTTGTGTTGCACTGTGTTTGTCTATCCAGCCCACTTACATCAATTGAAAACTAGTGACCCAGTTTGCAATAATGCAAATTCATAGCGTTATCCAGCTTTTGTGGAAAATGTTTTCACAACAATACGGAACTTGCATGATTCTTGTTTTTTTCTCTCTACCAAACCTGGTCATTGCCTCCATTGTTTTCACATTGGCTATTCTCTCTGTTAAGATGTGATAGAGAACATGGCATCAAAATATCTCTTCCCACCAAAAAAAGAGCTGGAAAACACAAAATGTTGTAGAATTGAAATAAATTAAAGTATTTGAACATTTTACAATTTGGACCTACCATACACAACACTCGTTGCCTATGTGACTAGTTTGCTTTCTATATATAATTGAGTGTAAGAAAATGACAATTCTGCCAACATAACATGGATACAAAGCTCAACAAATTTTATTTGAATATTTTATAACAAGAAGAACCACTTTGCATTATCCTTTTATGGTTTTATTTAGCTGTTCTGTATGGAGTTTGCACATTCTCCCTGTGTCTGCATGGGCTTCCTCTGGGTGCCCTAGTTTCCTCCCACAGTCCAAAGATGTGCGGGTTAGGTTGTTTGATCATGCTAAAGTGCCCCTTAATGTCTCAGGATACTTAGTTTAGAGGGATTAGCAGGGGTGAATATGAGGGGTTATGGGAGTTTGTTGTCAGTGCAGATTTGATGGGCTGAATGGCTTCCTTCTGTACCATAGAGATTCTATAATTCTGTGTTCTGTTTATCGTCTCTTCAAAACTGACAACTCCTCTCCCTCTGAGCATCATCCTGCACTTCCGTCTGTCCAGACAATGTCACTTTTGATTTTAACAGAAATCTTATATGACTGCTTTGAAAATGGAGGAATAAAGGACATCATCTTTTTTGTCCCTCCACAAACAGGAAAAAGTCATTTTGTGAATAAGCCCAACCTTCTGTTGTGGTTCAGGGAGATCAACCATGAACTGCCCTGAGCAACTGGGAACAGGCAATGAATGTGGTCTTGCCAGAAAAGCCACATTCCAAAAACTGATATTTGAAAAAAGTTCCCTCCAGAAACATTTTAAATTGACTCAAACTTGCTTCAGTGTTTCCCTTCTAGCTATTCCACAACTCTTGAGGTGAAGTATGCTGGGTAAGTTTTTCATGCAGAGAGTGGTGAGTACCTGCAATGCGCTGCCAGAGGAGGTGATGGAAGCAGACACATTAGCAACATTTAAGAGGCATCTGAATGGGTACATAAATAGGGAGGGAATACAGGGATATGGACCAAGTAAGGGCAGAAAGTTTTTGTTTAGTTCAGTTAGGACATCGTGATTGGTAAAGGCTTGGAGTCCTTTGCTGTACTTTTTTCTGATTTTTATTCTACTAATTCTGGGCAAACTTTTGCCTGCCTTTCCTTCTTACCAATCATCTTCTGTTTTTAATTCAGTTCCCTAAGTACTTGATCCCCGCACCAATGTAAACAATTTGCCTGGAGAAATTACTTGAAAGCATCTTCAAAACTTCAGTGAGATTACTTTGAAATTCCTTTTCCAAGGCAAACAACTCCAATTATTTTAACATTTCCTCATTGAATTCCCTTATAATAGATAAATATATCATAAACTTTCCTAATTAGACAACAAGCCACATCACAGTAGCCTGTACAGCTAAGAATACCATGCCAAGGAATAATAGTGGAGGCCCTATGGCAGCAGGAATGGAACCAACACGCCATCCTTAAAATAATTTCCGCATCACAGATCTCAGCCCATCCGCTCACTAGGCGTAGGTGCCATGCCAACAGTGGGCACTCCTTAACCATTTCCACACTGGCCAAGGCCTCTGCACGGCAAATCGGTACAAGGGGTGTGTTGCAGGGAACCCACACTGCAGCTATGGTGCACCCCAATCAATGATGCACACTGTTGGAGATTGTTCTCTGAAAACATTCAGCAGAGGGATCAGAGCGTCCCATTTAGCCACTGCAAAAGCTATTATTTATATGTTGATTACTGCACACTCTAAAAAAATTACGAGACACACTGGAGATGAAATTTAACATGAACAGAGACATAAAGCAAGGAGGAATGTTTTTGCTGCTTTATATTCGGATCTGTTAAAGTTACCAGCACCTCTCTTGACTCCCCCACTGTTGCTAAATTATCAAACTTCCAGAGTGTGGTGACTAGGGGATTTTCACAGTAACTTCATTGCAGTGTTAGTGTAAGCCTACTTGTGATATTAATAAATAAACTTGAAGCTTTTCTTATCCAATACTGGATGGGCAGAAATTTCCTCCAATAAAATATTAGGAGACTGAAGTCGTTGTTTTCAGTCACCTTTCCAAACCCTGCTCCCTAGCTACCAATTCCAATCCTCTCCCTGTCAACAGGTTGGCCTAAGCCAGTCAGTTTGCAACCTTGGTGTCCCATTTGATCCCAAGATGCATTCTGATCTGATAGGCGTGCCATTGCATGACCACCAATTTCCACTTCCATGATATTGCACAGCTTCACATTTGGCTCACCTCACCAACTGCTAAAAACTATCTCCGTGGGGCAGGATTTTATGATCTTGCTCGAGTGAGACCAGACATCCCCGCTCAAGATCAAAGGACATTTCTGTTGTCCGCTCCTCGCCCGCTCCGAATCTGCGCAAGAGGGTAATATTCCAGAGCATGTCTTCATTGCCTCCAGACTCAATGGCTGATATTTTATGACCTTGCTCAGGTGAGGCGCGTAAAATCTAGCCCGAGACTAGTGGAGAATTCCATTCCGCGAACATCGCCCGCCCCAATTCCGGGCAGGCCAATAGAATTCCAGCTGACTGCTCCAACACACTCCAGCACAGTCGTCCACTTTTTCCTCTCTTTTCTCAGATACCATGCCCTAAAAAGATATTGGCGATAATAAACCTCCATGCTTTGGTTCACATTTATGCTCAGTAATGTACTGCAGTGATTTGTCATAGCTCCCTGCTCTTACTGTCTGCCATATAAGCATATCAGAAGGATTTACAGGTTAACAATCAACCCTCTGGCCATGTCACAAAGGTACCCCAAGGTGGGACTTGAACCTGGAGTACTTGGCTCAGAGGTCCACTGTGCCAATTAACTGTGCCAATTAACCCTCCTCAACAAGGTTTTATGCTCCGTAAACTTCAAGTTATTTAAAACTTTGCTGCCCATATCTTAACCAAGTCTTGTTTCCTGATTGGCCTTATGTTTGCTGACCTCCATCTGCTCCCAGTCAAGACCCTGACTTCTCATGTATCTGTTTTCAAATTTCTCCATTGTCCTCTGATGTTGCTTCCAACTGCACAATCCGTTAAGATATCTACACTCCTCTAACTCTGGCCTCACAGCCATTCCTGATTATGATAGGTCCACCATTAGGAGCATAAGGTTTAAGGACTTTGAGTGGAATTTTCCCATCTCGTCCACTTTGGGAATCCTGAATGATTAGGTAATCCCTTCATCACCTGATGAGGAGTAACGCTCTGAAAGCTTATGATTCTCAATAAACCTGTTGGACTTTAACCTGGTATTGTGACAGACTTCATACTGTATCTAAAATCTAACTCAGCATTGAATAAATTCAGTGACCGACCGTCTACAGTTTTCTGGGGAAGTGAATTCACCGATAAACTACTTGCTGAGAGGGGAAAAAAAGCCTCATCTCTGCACTGAAAGGGGGACTTTTTATTCTTAAGCTATGTTCTCCTGTTCTGATCTCCCCCCACAAGAAGGAACATCCTCAGGGTATCCACCCTGTCAAGTCCCCTCACAATCTTATATGTTTCAATGAGATCATCTCTCATTGCTCAAAACGCCAGTGGGTATGGCTCAACATCTTCAGCCTTTCTTCAAGAGATAAATCCTTCATCCCGAGAATGAGTCATGTGAATCTGCTCTGAATTGTTTCTAATGCAATTATATCCATTTTCAAATAAGGAGGAAAAAGCAATTCCAGATGTGGTCTCACCGAGTGCTAGTACAGTTGCCGTAAAATATCCCTGTTTTTATATTCCAATTGCCTTGCATGAAATGCCCATATTGCATTTACTTTCCTGCAAACTATCTGATTCATATACTGAGACATCCAGGTCCCTGAATATGACTAGGTTCTGCACTTTCTCACCAATTAAATAATAAGCTGCTTTATTATCCTCCCTGCCAAAGTGAGTAAGTTCATATTTTCCCACATTATACTCCATTTACCAAATTTTGCCCATTCGTTTAATCTATTCAGGGGCGGAGTTTTACTAGCTCACCCGCCCAATTGTGTCACCAACTGAAAAATTGGGATCACGCCCGATTTCTTGGATCCTGAGGTTTCACGAGAGCTGGATTTCTGGCGCAGTCAGCTTCTCACCAGAAATGATCAGGAGGCTGAATGATTTATTTAAATATATTTGACTCACAATTTACATGTGTTGCATAAGCCTAGCGCTCAATCAGCTGGGCTCACTTACCTTTATGACTCACTGGGAGAGGTTCTCTCCACAAGGAAAACACCTGCTCACCACGAATGGGGAACAGCCCTGTCGGCCTCGTTAGTCAAACCGGAGGCCATGAGGACCCCCAGGCAAGGCTGAGGGCAAAGCAGGGTGCCTCTTGGGCAGTACCACTCTGGCAATTTGGCAGTGGCAGCCTGGCACATTAGCAGTGCCAGCCTGGTACCTTGACAGTGCTGACCTGGCATCTTGGCAATGCCAGCCTTGCAGCTGCCGGAGAGTGCTCAGTGTGTACCTACCAGGCAGTGCTGGGTGCAGGACCTATGACTGCAAGGCCATGGGGGGAAGGGCATGAAGATATGGTTTGATTGGGGGAAGAGGGGGCACTGCACACTTGTTAACGAGATTGGATAGGGGAGGCAGCCCATTGCCGCTCTGCAGTTGCGATCGGATGGGGAGGTGGGTGGGGCATGCCTTGTGGGGATCTTGATTGGCCACAAGCCCCCATGACTTTTGGCAGTGGGGAAGCTGGTTGCAGTATCAGGGGGCTGACAACTCTCTTTGTCAGTCAGATTCCCGCAATTGCTATTGAGCATGTGCAGAATCAAGAGGATGGCATATGTGCAGTAGCTCCCTTTGCAGGCTGGCTGGTGAATTGAGCCCAACCCTCTCTCAGTAGCAGCTAGAAACAGTCTACACCTTTTTTCAATGGTTAAGTGCATAAGAAAACTCGCACAAAAAAATGGATCAGGAACTCTCTCATTTTCACACGAGTCAGACACTTAGAATCAATCTTCTAAAATTCCACCCTACATCTCTTTGTAGACTCTTTATCACCACTTGCAGCTTACTTTCCTACCTCCTTTGTATCAGTAAATTTAACTATCATACATTTAGTCTCTTCATCCAAGTTATTGATATTGATTATAAGTAATTGAGGTAGTATCCATATGGTAAGTAACTAGTTACAACTTATCAACCCAAAAAAGACCCATTTATCCCAAGTCTCTGCTTCCTGTGAGCTAACAAAGCCTGTACCATGAGCTCTTATTCTGTTTAATAACCTTTACTGTGCCACATTATCAAATACCTTTTGGAAATCCAAGCACACCAAATTTTTGGATTCCCCCTTTATTCATCTTGCTGGTTGTTCCTCAAAGGACTCTTAACAAATTAGTGAAACACAATTTCCCTTTCACAAAACCACGTTAATCTGCCTGATTGTATTAGGATTTTCTACATGACCTGCTATAACCTCCTTAATAATAGATTTTAGCTATTTCTCTACGACAGATGTTAGGCCAACTGGTCTGAAGTTGCCATTTCTCTCTCCCCCCTTAAATAAAGATGTTTAATTTTCTATTTTCCAATCGATTGGAACCCTACAGAATCTAAGGAAATTTGGGACATTGTAGCCAATGACTATTTTTGCAGCCATTTCTTTGAAGAGCCTGGGATACAGACCATCAGGTCTGGGGACTTTTTAGTGTTTGGGTCTAATAATATTTCCAAATAGCTTTTCCCTGTTGATAAATTCTTCTCTAACATTCACCTTTTGATTTTGAAGCATCTTTGGGATGTTTTCTAAGTCTTCAACAGTGAAGATTAATATAGAATACCCATTCAATGCTTCTGCCATTTCCTTATTTTCCATGAATTCCTCCGACTGTCTCTTTAGGATTTGTTTATTTATTAGTGTCTCAAGTAGGCTTACATTACCACTGCAGTGAGTTACTGTGAAAATCCCCTACTTGCCACACTTTGGTGCCTGTTTAGGTACACTGAGGGAGAATTTAGCATGGCCAATGCACCTAACCAGCACGTCTTTCGCACTGTGGGAGAAAAACGGAGCATCCGGAGGAAACGCACCCACGCAGATACAGGAAAAACATAAAACTCTGCACAGTCACCCAAGCTGGGAATCAAACCTGGGTCCCTGGCACCGTGAGGCAGCAATGCTAACTCATGCTGCTCACTTGCTTCAGATACTCATTTTCTATTTAAAATCTTTTAGAAACACTTTTGAACAGATTCTATTTTTCTAGTTAGCTTTCTCTCATCTTTTACTTCCTCTCTCTTTAGTTTTTGCTTAAGTCAGTTTTTGATCGTTCTTAAAAATCTGAATAATCTTCTGACCTATTACAAATCTTCACCAATTTGTGCAGGAATTTGATACTATCTTTCACCTTCTTTAACCATGGATGATGCAACCTCCACAAAAAGTCTTTCTGTCTTTCTAACTGGGATAAGTCTTTGATGAGCGTTAAGTATCACCTTAAATGTTTACCACTGCATCTCTACTGTTCTACCTTTTAAAACTGATTTCTCAGTTCAATTTATTCAGCTCCACCTTCATGCCCTTAAATCATCTTTACTCTAAAATCCCGACCAGTTGAATCCCGCAGGATCTGCCCACAAATCTGTGTTAAGTGGAGCTCCATAATCGCTGAGGTGGCCCCATTCCCACAAGAATGCACCTCTATGTAATCTGATATGCCTACAGAAGCAGTCTGTGTCAGAATCAACAGATTCAAATGCCAAATGAAAACACTAACTCAGTAAATATGTGAAAAAGTCTTTATTCAATTTGTTCACACCTTACAGTGGTCTGACCTTGTAAAAGGCCGTAGCTTTCCATTGAAAAATGGTGGGAGTTAGTTTTGGGAAAAATTCTATAATCTTTTTCTGCAGTTTTTGGTATTCACACTACAATCTGCCATGTTGGCAATGAACTCAAAGATGTGTTTCAGTGTTTTTCAGTATGGCCACTGACAAGTTCAAACAAATTTGGATAAATCAGAATTTTATGTGTGGAATTTTGGCTTATCCTGAGAATCATAGTATGGCATTTGTAATTCTGCCAGTGGGAATGGTTGATGACTTTAACATAAATGGAATTTCCTGTCATTTGAGAACAAAGAACAAAACAGCACAGGAAACAGGCCCTTCGGCCCAACGAGCCCACGCCACAACCCCAATGTTCCCACCTCTACCCGTGATCCCTGTCCACGTTTATAGATCTATGGATTAAAAACCAAACTTGAGACAATTTAGGGAGAATTTGTTTTGCCAATTAGCCTAAGAGCACATCTTTGGGATGTGGGAGGAAACCGGAGCACCTGGAGAAAACCCACGCAAGCACGGGGAGAATGTGCAAACTCCCACAGACACAGGCCAAAATCCATGTATCTGCACAGCACAGCGATAGTCACTGAGCTGTCGTGTTGCCCATCAAATGGTCCAGGTCAAGCGTACACTAACGACGTGAAGCACTAGGATACTCTCGAGAAAGATCCAAGAGCAGCCCTCTCACGACCCATCGCGTGTATGCCCCTCGTTAGACAACAAGGTGGACCAAAGCACCTATAGGATAAAAACAAATACATCAATATCACCATCATCTATTTACACACTTCCCAGGGACTCCCAAGGCTCATGATCCCTATTTTAAATCAGTTTTCTATACCCCTCCATTCCCATTCTGTTCATGGGCCCATCTAAGTATTTCTTAAATAACTCCAGAGTACCTGCCTCCACCACTTTACTTGGCAGCGCATTCCATACCCCCACCGCCCTCTGTGTGAAAAAACTCCCTCTAGCATCCAAATTATACCTTACCCCCTCACCCTAAGCCCGTGAACCCTCGTGCTATTTGAGTCCATCCTAGGAAAAAGCTTAACCCTGTTTACTCTATCTATACCCCTCATAATCTTGTACACCTCTATTAGATCTCCTTTAAGTCTATGTCTTTCTAAGGAAAACAGTCCCAATTTGCCTAACCTCTCCTCGTAACTCAGATCTTCTGTACCAGGCAGCATCCTGGTAAGCCTCCTCTGCACTCTCTCCAGACTCTCCACATCCTACCGGTAGTAGGGCGACCAGAACTGGACGCAGTATTCCAAATGAGGACTAACCAACGTTTTATACAACTGCAACATTAAAGGCCAACTCTTGTACTCTATATCCCTTCCTATAAAGGCTAACATACTATATGCTTTCTTCACAACCTCTCCACTTGCTCTGCCACCTTCAGAGACTTGTTCACCTGCACCCCCAGGTCCCTCTGCGTTTCTATACTCTTAATAGGTCTACCCTTTATCATATACCTCCCCCCTGC
Source organism: Sphyrna mokarran (assembly GCA_024679065.1). Lineage (NCBI taxonomy): Eukaryota > Metazoa > Chordata > Chondrichthyes > Carcharhiniformes > Carcharhinidae > Sphyrna > Sphyrna mokarran. The sequence goes on from JAGIQG010000021.1 coordinate 21,320,856, forward strand.
ATTCTTACTCCCGAAATGCATCACCTCACATTTATCAGGATTGAATTCCATCTGCCATCTGTCTGCCCAAGCTACCAGCCTATCTATGTCCTGCTGCATCGCCTGACAATGCTCCTCACTATCCGCAAGTCCAGCCATATTTGTATTGTCTGCAAACTTGCTGATCACTCCACTTACTCCCTCTTCCAAGTCATTTATATATATTACAAATAGAAGAGGTCCCAGTACTGAGCCCTGCAGCACACCACTAGTGACTGACGTCCACCTGGAAAAACACCCTTCCTTTATTACTCTCTGTCTCCTATTACTAAGCCAGTTACTTATCCATCTAGCTACCTGTCCTTTTTAAATCATTATGGTTTCACTGTATTTAGATTTTAAACACTATTCCTGGACCCACACTTATCGCCTTCAGACTGATCTTGAAATTCCATCATTTTATGATCTCTGACACTGATACACTCCTTTACTGTGAGGTTAGTGAGTTATCCTATCTCATTGTGCATTATTAGGTCTAGAATAACCTAATCCCTGTTTAGAGATAGAATGTACTGTTCTAAGAAATTGTCCTAAATACGTTGTGTGAGCTAATTTTCCAGGCTACGTTTGCCAATCTGATTTGTCCAATCTACATGTAGATTAAAGTCACCTGTGATTATTGCAGTATAATTCCCATTTATTTCTTCTTGTGTAGTCTGTCCTACAGTGTGACAACTGTTGGGGACCAATAAACTGCTCCTACAAGTGTAGTTACTATTTATAGCGTTACTAATTATTATCTCTGAGCAAACTGATTCTACATCTTGCTCTTTTGAGCTAGGGTCATTTCTTGCTGCTGTATAGATGTCTGACTTAACAAGTAGTGTGACAGCTGGTTAGGATGGCAAGTGGATGGAGTTGTGGGTGGGTGCGATTGCACCTGGGCATGGTGGCAGTTGGGTGGGGTGACATCTAGGAAGGTGTGTAGGGAGGTGAGCAGGTAGGTCAGTTGGAGGGTAGTCGGGTCAAATTGGGAGGATTTATTAGATTGGGAGTGGACAGATTGGGTCAGAGGATTTGGAGAAAATGGGTGATTGGGATTATTCAGGTTGGTTCGGGAGGAGCTGAGGGGATGGTGTGGAGCAATGTGGGGAGTAGGGGAGCAGGAATCTGTTGTTCAGTTATCCAGGATTTATTGAATTGAATTAAATTATATTGATGTATTGTCACATGTATTGGGATGCTGTGAAAGATATTTTTTTTGCGAGCTGTTACAGACAAAACATACCATTCATAGAGTACATAGGGGAAAAAGAAAGGATAGGGTGCAGAATATGGTGTTACAGTTAGCAATAAGATGACGAGAAAGATCAGCTTAATGTGTGATAGGACCATTCAAAAGTCTAATGGCAGCAGGGAAAAAGGTGGAAGATAGCATATCCAGGATGCGTGGGATCCTTCATTGTGTTGCCTGCTTTCCTAAGGCAGCGGGAAGTATGGACACTTTCAATGAATTGGACGCTGGTTTGTGTGATGAAGCAGAGTTGCCAGCGTTGGATTGGGGTAAACACAAGACTAGCTTTAACCTGGTGTTGTGAGACTTCTTATTGTGTGATGAATCCAAGGTTTAAGCTAGGATTTTTCTGTTTAACATTTCCTGAATAACTTTCTAGATAAGTAAGTTTGATAGGGAACTGCTCAAAAACTTTGCTTCTAACTTAGAGATGGAAGCTTTTGCAGAAAGTTCTAGGGGTGCAGGGGAATGGAGACCAGAAAACCTAGATCTATGTTAAAGGTGCTATATAAATACAAGTTTGTTGTTGCTATTTTTCATGGAAATGAATATTCTCATTTATTTCATCTCGTATACTCTGTCCTACAGTGTGATTACTATTAGACGATCAATAAACTACTCCTACAAGTGTAGTTATATTTATACCGTTATGGAACAAGGTGCATTCCAGGCAACATATACAGTATTGCTGTTTGTAACTTTTCCCATATCCAATCTCTACAGCAAGACAAAAAACCTTTAGATTATTAAACAAATATAAATCCTGTACTCTGCTGATAGCTTAATGGATACATCAACCTGTTAAACCCCTGTTCTGATCAGAAATTTGTACCAGTATTCCATTTAACTCATCCTCAAAAAGTGTCAGCTTGGCTCAATAAATAGTAAGCTTAGAAGGCTACGACAATTTTGACATAACTTTGCAGGACAGTGCAATACTTGCAAGTTCCCTTTACTCATGTATAGTTTTAAGTTACACAAATCTACCTAGCCTCAATTGAAAATGGCAATGAGGGGATTGTGTAAAGCCCAGTCACTGAGTCAGACAGTTTAAGGAGTCATAACAAGGGAAGAAAAAGCACTGAATTGCATCTGGCAATATTGGGTTTTAAATAAGAATTATTTTTAAATGGACACACAAGCCACTAGCTGAATTGCTGCAGGGTGATTCAACAAGAGACAATGGAACACTGCCCTGATATCATCGGACAAGATACTTTGAAAAAGCATCCAGCACATAATTACCTTCTCTGCTGGAGATAAATGGACATAATGGCTATCTCATCAAGAGATTCCCTGTGTAATGCCCAGAGGGATTTTGTGGATTCACCCTCCCACTTGGAATATGCAAAGATTGGGTTAAAAGTCAGCTGAAAACAGCCCCAGGTTGTCTGTGTGTGCGTATGTGTGCTCTGTGAGAACAAGTGCTGGAAGTTTGACACAGAAGTAAAAAGCACAGATGCAGAATCGCTGAGCAGAAACTAATAGCCAAGTTCCGTGCACATGAGGACGGCCTCAACCAGGATCTTGGATTCATGTCACACTATCTGAAACCCCCACGACTTGCCTAGGTTTGCAAAATCTCACTAACTGTCCTGTCTGGAGCCAATACACATCTCTTTAACTTGTGTTTAACCCTCTCTCCACTCACGTTGTCTGTACCTTGAAGACTTGATTATCTGTAAAGACTTGCATTCCAATCATTATCTTGTAAATTGAATTTGTGTCTATATATGGCCCTGTTTGTGAACACAACTCCTCACTCACCTGAAAAATGACTCTGTAAGCTTGTGCTATCAAATAAACCTGCTGGACTTTAACCTGGTGTTGTGAGACTTCTTACAGAGTAAAAACCAGCAAGCACACTCACAGCAACCCTACTAATAGCTATATTTGCAGAAAAGTCTCAACTTTCTCTCACGCTTTGACTGCGAAAGTAAGCTCAATCATCTAGAGCACCAAGCTGAAAAAAGAACTGGGAAGATTCTCTGCCAAATTACAGAACCCTAAATCACAAAACTGACAATTCACCTTTTGAAGTCAATGCTATTTTGTGCGTTGAATCGCAACGGTTGCAATTCTCACTTATTTACTCTTCACAAATCGGATACTTTTATTATTTTCTTATTTCGAACTCAATTAACCCCTCTAATCTGTATGTATATGCATGTATTTTTAACCATTTTCTTGCCTTTAGTAATTAATTAACTCATTCTATCCTTAACTCAAGAAAGCCAGGTTAACTTGGCTCCTTTTAAAACACAACTATGGGTCTGGGGGGGAAAAGGATCTGAGACAAGGGATCCTTCCGACTTTAAATCTTTTTGGGCCCAACAGAAGGACTTGAATAAAGACATGGTTCATCCCATCTCAGCCAGGTTTGCAACAGTTTGGGATTATTCCAGCAGGACGCTGATAAATTGACCAGGTCTCACCTGGATCAGTAACTTTGGGGGATGCCTTTTATGTGCATCACAATAAAGGTTCCTTGTTGAATCCTTAGTGCAGTTATTCAGAAGCTACAAAGTGAGAACAACCAGTGAAGAGAGAAAACAAATAGGTTAACTCCCGGATTTCCGGCCATGTTCATCCTGAAATCCAAAAATCCTGTCTTAGGTCAACGGACCTTTCCATGGTCCGCTCTTCGCCCACTATGATTTCCTAAGCGGGTGGAACAGCAAAATTTGCCCCCTGATGCCTACCCAACAACTAAGATCAGAAAGTGCTAACATGTGTGCATATTACACACTGCGGTTAAATAGTTTACCAATACTGCTGTGTTCACTTGGGTAGCAAAGGAAGTCCAGCATCCATTGAACCATCAGCAAGATGCCAATGTCAGTCAAGAGAGAATAAATAAGAACCAGCATGCTATTTTTTTACACTGCATTGTAAGAGTTTAGTAAGACACCTTAAACAGGCTGAATTTTAAAAGCTAAAGACTTTGATTTTTTTCTCATCTTTACAACTCCCTTTCACAGTACACACCAAAATATAGAGAGAGGCAATGGCCTAATGGTATTGATGCTAGACTATTAATTCAGTTTTGGGGAACTGGGTTCAAATCCCACCATGGCAGATGATGGAATATATATTCCATAAAAAATATCTGGAACTAAGAATCTACTAATGACCATGAAACCGTTGTCGCTTGTTGGAAAAACTCAACTGGTTCAACTAATGTGCTTCAGGGAAGGAAATCTGCCATCCATACCTTGTCTGAACTACATGTGACTTCAGAGTCCCAGCAATATGATTGACTCTCAGGTGCCCTCTGAACAAGGACAAATAGGAATGGGCAATAAATGTTGACCAGTCAACAATGCCTATATCCCACAGATGAATAAAAGAAATTAAAAACAAATGTAAATTTTGTTATGTGGCCAATTTTAAAGAAGGTGTCCTATCTATTCTTATAATTGAACATTTGAATGGACACATGCCACTGGAGCTCTTACAGAGCTTAGCCTTTGGACTACAGAGTACAGTCAAAAGAATGGCCAGAATTTTACTGGTCTGCTCACCACGAGAATCAGCTGCAGGGCGGACCATGAAAAGATCTGTTGATCTCGGGGTGGATTTTATAGTTTCAGGACGAGCAAGACCATAAAGTCCCACCCAATAAATTACTTTCTCTACAGATTATCGCTGCAAAACATCAATGCTATAAAAATTGGCATGACCACTGACGTCCATAATAATCCTGAACTGTTCACAGTTTCTGTATATAAATTTCTACCTTACAGACCAGAACATTTGTTGCCAGCAACCACCTTTTTACTGCGACTTACCAATGCATTGATCTGCATTTAGGGCTACAACAATATAAAGTGTTTCTGCTGGGTTCCAGCAGGCTCCAATTTCCTTTTATTTCATCATTTAAAAATAAAATTACAATGTCTTTCCCCTATAAAAGTTCCAAGATTGGTCGGCAGATGTGGAACAGATGTGAGAGTACAAATATCATGACATCACAGGCACCATAATGAATATCCTTCATGCTCAGAATCATTGAGAAACTGGGCAAGAAGTAAGTATTGTCTTGGAGCCAAAAATAAATAAAACCCTGACGAATCACTCAAAGAAAATGCAAAAGCTTCGTTTAAAGGACATGGTGAAATGCACTCCCAAAGACCACAGGCTAGTGCCATTCATTAACAACGAAACAATTGTGATGGTAATTGCATGCACTGACTGGTTAAAATAAAACCTGACCCGAAAATATAGTTAAGTTGTCAAAGTCAGATGGGGTTGGGGGTGGGAAGGAGTTGGGCGGTTGGGGAGGAGGAAGTCACCATTTTGGTCAACTCAAACCACAAAACATGGATTACCTTTCAATTCCAAGATTGACCAACCAGCATTCCCTGCATAGATGCACTCAATTTGCATTATCAATCATTACATTAGTGCTGACCCATCAGCACTGAACTGCGTTTGCATGAGTAGAGATTGCCAAGAGAAGGCCATATGCTACACACACTAAACCTTTGGCCTGCTCAAAGTACTATAGCAGGGGAGAGGGGTTTGGCGATAGTATGCAAATTCTCTTTTATCACAATGGCACATTCAAACTTCAATTTGGACTACTAATTAATTGCTTGCAATGATCTGACTGAGCTTCCAAACAAATTATAGAATCATAGAATCCATACAGTGCTGAAAAAGGTCATTTGGCCCATTGAACCTGCACCAAAAACAATCTCAGCCAGGATCTATCTGCTTAACACCCACATATTTACCTCTCTGGCATTTAGCATGGCCAGTCAATCTTACCTGCACATCTTTGGAATGTAGGAGGAAACCGGAGCACAGCAGGAAACCACACAGACACGGGGAAAATGTGCAAATTCCACCTAGTCACCCAACGCTGGAATCGAACCCAGATCTCTGATTCTCTGAGGCAGCAGTGCTAACCAGATATGCCACTGTGTTCATCCGAGATTTCATCTTCTTCCATCTTTTGCTCTATGACTGCAGAGGCCTGTGCAGATATCGTTCTCCAGGGTGGAGTGTGGATTGGCTTCATTTCCGATTTTCTCCCTGTATCTGCGAAGAAGTGGTTCCATTTCTTTCTGCACCTCCTCCTTGTGGATAGATTCCTCAGTCTGTCAATGACACGGCTTGTGGACCATGGGTTGGTGCAGGGAATATGAAGGCTCATAAGGGGTGGGTAGAGGGACATGGATTGGCATAGGAGTTATTAGCATGGATAGGTATATATGGAGCCAGTAGAGTGATACAGGTTAGAAAAGGGGCCATGTGTGTTGGGGAGTGGGGGAGGAAACGCAGAGAATGGGGATGTGGGGTAGAGACATGGGTTGCCATAGCTGTATGAGAAGCCATTGAGGAGGGAGGGTGGTGAGGCTAAACCAACCGGGCAAACCTGCACCATTGTGTTTGATCAACAGACTTCAGTCTAATTCCTAGAAAAATTTCACTATTAAAATAATTCTCGCAATGGAAGTTACGTGCAGCATTTGAAAATATATACTTTTCATGACGTAATATCATAGGTATTACTAAGGATGAAAAATTGTATAGTTTTTAGTGTTCCATGTGAGAGAGAAAGTTGATTTCTTATTTAGATTTAACTAACATCAATCCACTAAAAGATGCAGCAACTAGTCATTTTAGTTGGGTGGAATGCAAGTTTGACAACAATTACAGAATTGTGCACAATTCAAACAAAGGCCTGAGGATTAACAAGACTTTCTTACGGTTCACTTTAAACCCTGGAATATTCCTTCATTCACACTAAGTGTCAAGGCTGAAAATGTAAACGCTTTATACCAAACATTTAGAATGAAGGAAAGCCGGTTTATTCCACTTTAAAACTACAACCACAATTTTTAAAAGCTAGTTATATTTATTTAAACTGATTTGTGGTCAATCTCACCTGTTTTGACCATAAATATAACTAATAACATTGCCTTGATGTTAATATATACACTTACTTACTCGTTTAGAACTCTCTCCACCAACTCATTTTCAGCAGAGGCTAAATACAGCCCCAATTTTAGTAACTTTTGTGTTTTGATTTATTTTGATATAATCAATTTCAGTGAGGTCAGTGAGCCAGCCGGTCAACTTAACCACATAATTTCAATCTCTTCCTCAATACACTTCTCTAATTCTGATCTTTCCATACAATGGACATATGCATGCATTAGATGTATCTCGGAATCAGATAGAAAATTTTTTAAGAATTATTTTGTGGGAGGTGGGCATCACTGGCAAACTTGCCCATCCCCAATTGCCCTTGAGCTAAAGGATTTGGCTATTTCCAAGAGCAGTGAAAGAGTTAAACATGTTGGAATCTGAGATCACACATAGACCATCCCAGAGGGTGTCAGATTTCCCATTCTGAATGACATTAGTGAACCAGTTAGATTTTTATGACAATGAATGCAAGCTTCATGGTCATAATTACCAAAACTAGCTTTCGTTTCCAGATTGTATTAATTGAATTTAAATTTCACAAGCTGTCATAGAATCCCTACAGCACAGAAGGAGGCCATTTGGCCTACTGCACCTGCACCAACTCTTTCTCACAGAACATTTTATCCAGGCCCTCTTCCCTCTCCCTGTTCCCGAAACTCTCTCACAATTACCATGGCTAATCCATCTAACCTACACATCTTTGGACTATGGAAGGAAATTGGAGCACCAGGAGGAAACCCATGCAGACAGGGAGGATGTGCAAACTCCAGACATGTAGACACCCAAGGCCCGGATTGAACCCAGGTTCCTGAAATTGTGAGGCAGTGGTGCTAACCAATGTGCCACCATGGCAAGATTTGAACGCCAATCCCCAGAATATCAGCCTGGGCCTTTGGATTACTAGGTCAGCAATATTACTACTTTGCCAAAATAGTTACCACATAGGCATATATCGTTAAGACATATTGAACTCACAAGCCAGTCTTGTTGGGTGTCAGGAGTGTACAAAAGACAACAATATTTAATCTTCACTAGATTTGCCCAATGAATCTGGATAAAGGTACAAGTGTCCACTTTGATTCAATGGTTGTGTTGAATTTTCCCTGACAAAAAGACAATATCTAATTCCTGGTAGTGTGTAGTTCTATCACCTCACTCAGCAAGAAAGACAAATGTCATGTGACTATTTTCTCTTACAGCAGTTACTGAGGAGATTAGTTTCACTTGAAGTTATCACAATATTTGCTAAAGTTAATTACTTGTACTTAACAAGTGTCAGTATTTGAAGGATTTTTATAAATTAGCTGACATCAAGTTCTTGGTAATTAAACAGGAGGGAGAAGAGTTAATGCCTGAACCACTTAGAGATGAGAAAAAAACAATGAAACTAATACCAAAGTTGAGAAAAGTCATCAAATTGAAATTTTGGCCAGAATCTTATTCTTGTGATGGGACCCCCACCAATGAGCCTGAAAGCAGGGTCAACACCATTTTATATCTCTTCAGGACAGGGGACAAGTGACAAATTGCTTGCAGTTTGAACTCCTGTCCCTATCTTTAAGGATGTTTGCTCACCTCCAGGAGCGACTGGCCAACCTGATGGCTGACAGCTCTGCAGTGCCATTGGGAGCAGTGGCCAATGCTGAGATTATAACTGGATTAAGAGAATGCCTATGGGTGGACAACAGCATCCCACCAGACAGGCAGACCCTGGCAAAGGGAGGTATTAGTGAGCACCATAGCCATGGGGGTGGCCATTGCTACTATGGGGATCTTTTCCATGGACGAAAGAGTAAGTGAGTAGGAGCGTCTCAACTGGATTTTCATCAGGGTTTACCTGGCAGTTTCTTCATGTGGCAAAAGAACCACCCACTACTAGTAAGATGTCATTGCTGATGGAAAGAGGCGTTTAATTGCTATTCAAGAGGTTCAGATGGCCTCTGAGTGGAAGGGGCATCACCACTTTCCCTATGACTTGGTGGCAGGGAAACAATAGGCTGCCCATGTCCATTTTCTCTTGCCATTTCATTGATCCCTCTCCTAACCCATGCCAGTAAGGTTGGTAAAGTTCAGTCCATTCACTCAGTTGCTCTCCACTGCTTGACCTGCTGCATGTTTTCAGCATTTTGTTTTTATTTAATGAGATTAGAACTTAATTGCCTTAATGATGAACCTAATGCTCCAATCACATTGAATCCCTACAGTGCAGAAAGAATCATAGAATCATAGAATCCCTACAGTGCAGAAAGAAGCCATTTGGCCCATCGAGCTTACATTGACAACAATCCCACCCAGGCCCTAACCCCATATATTTACTGTACTAATCTCCATGACACTAAAGGAGGAATTACTAGAATTGATAATTTAGCGTGGCCAATTCATCTAACCACGCATCTTTGGATTATGCGAAAAAAATCAGGGAACCCGAAGGAAACACTAGCAGACATGGGGAAAATGTGCAAACTCCGCACAATGACCTGAGGTTGGAATCGAACCCAGGTCCCTAGTGATGTGAGGCAGCAGTGCTAAGCACTATGCCATTGTGCCCTCCAAACTAAAGACCACAGTGGAAATAGAGGCTGGAGAGGCGGGATGGGGCAGGAGCACAGGAAAGTGATCATGAAAAGTTTCGTTGACCTCGGGTGGGATTTTCCAGTTTGGGGGAAAATCCCGTGCTTTATCTTTGGTTTATTTGTCTCCGTTATTGGGAGGGAACAGCAATTCAGGGTTTAGAAATCCCTCAGAGACATGTCCAGTTTGGCAGTTTTGACCTGTTACCATGGCGCAGCATCTTGGTGCCCCAGTGCCATTGAGAAATTGGAAAACGTACTTTGGATCTGACCAACACAGGTCTTTTTCAAAAACATTGTCTAAAAATAATCACAATTTGATGTATTCCCTTGAGGAGCCTGGCTTCACTTAATTTCTAAAACAATGCCCTATCAATGATCTTTTAAAAAAAAAATCATCATTCGAGCATACATACTGTTGTTCTGTTACACTGGAAGGAACACTACAAAATAGGAGCACTCCTGCAGGGCAAAATGAAGCAAACACACTTGGACTGGGAGAACAGAATAAGTCCTTAGAATAAGAAAAATTTTGCAATAGTTTGGATGGTTATCTCAAGATACGCCATTTTTCAGATGTAAGCCAGATAAAGCTGACCACTGGAGCCTGCCCCTTTATGCAAAGCAAGGGGTTGACAGAGAGCAGAGCGACTACAGCAAAGGTCAGAGGCGGAAACAGTTATTTCTATGGTTAACCAACTGTGATAAATTTTAATCAAGTGCAGCTGTAGCTGTTTAATGAACCGTTACGCGAGACGCTCCCCTAAAGTTTACTTCACCCACCGGGACTCACAGTCTGTCATAATCATAAAATAATAACAAGAGGACCCAGAATAAGTGCGTCTCTTACTCTCTGAGGCTGGGGCTGACAGTTTAACATCAAAACGCTGAATTAGGTACCAAGCAGAAACATTTTCTGGATCATTGTTGCCAAAGACAACTGGCTTGACAACTACTGTGCCCTTCAGGCCACATGTCAATTTCTACCCTCTGACGTTTAGTGCGAGAAATGATGAAGGTAATAGCTTGACATGGTCGGAAAAGATGTTTTGAATTGGTTACAAAAGCCCTTCAATAGTTAAAGGTTAAAGCGCACGCTAATGAGAGCCAATGCAATCAAATAAAAATGCTTTATGGCAGATAAAATCCGTATCTGATTTAACAGTACAGTATTTTAATCGAATACCCTGTTATAATGAGGAGAAAACTAGACATAAAAGATCATCAGCAGCTTGCATATGAAGGTCATTGTGAGGCTAAGGTCTAAGGTTAAAGAGTTTTACAATATTCACTGTATTCTGTAATGTGAGACTGAACGGCCTTTATTTCCTTTTGCCAAATACCTCCCTGCTCTACTGTTAATGTTAAGTCACCTCAGTGGAGGGCAGATGGTTACAAATATCAAAACGGCATGTTTTCATTTTAAAGCAGCCTTGACGCCAGTTATATTTTTAAGGTTTGATTGCAAAATATTTTCTTCCAGGTGGCTTTTCCCCAATTTACATCGCTGAACTTGGGAGCTTAGAAAATAGTGTTAGTGATCTCTCTCACGCACACATGGCTGACTGCATATACTGTCACTGCCTGACTAACCAACAAGAGAAAAGAGGGGTCAGGAAGATCATGCAAACCAGTCACCACTCTGAATTGAAGGGGAGCTTGGGTGCAGGGATCATGGCTAGTTCACCCAAGCAGCCAAACCAGCAATCTTTTGTTGGCACCTACACCCCATTAACAGTTTCTGTGCAACTGCCTCCTATTCACCCACATAAAGCACATTTACTTGGGGGGAAGGGTGGGGGCAGCTGGCATTCATAGCAACTGCTAAGTCCACTCTCCATCAACATTACCTCCAAAGATAGAGAGCATAGAGATTGGGTGGCATTTACAAACCCAGATTTCATCAGGTGGGTTACTGAAGACATGGGAGTCAAGTTTAAAGTGTATTTATTGGTCACAAGTAGATTTTCATTCATACTGCAGTGAAGTTACTGTGAAAGTCCCCCAGTCGTCACACTCCTGTTTTGGTAGTCTGAGGAGAATTTAGCATAGCCAATGCACTTAACCAATACATCTTTCGGACTGTGGGAGGAAACTCTCGCAGACAGAAGGAGAACGTGCAGAGTCTACACAGGCAGTGACCCAAGCCAGGAATCAAACTTTGGCTTTGTGGGGCAGCAAATGTTTGCACTGGGAAAGTAATCTAAATGCTGCTTCTAAGTCCTAAACAATAAACTGAAACTGCCTTCAGATAGTGAGGTTTACAGTGGGTGGGAGAGTTGACGTAAGTTGTCTGGGTGCTGCTTCTGGGTTACCCTGCTCCCCACAATAAGATATCGCTGACAATAAAGTGGGCGACAGACACCCAGACATCTCTCAAATGTTCAAACTGCTAACAAGGCTGTGCTAAAGACCGTGCTGATACCACCCGGTTTGTTTTTCTGTTGCCAGGCAACCATAAACCTGGTGGGACAAGAATTCAAGAGTGATACTCATTTGCCGGATCCACAGCACTGTCTCGACAGTGTACTCAGCCACATATTAAACACACGATTCACAAATTCCCAACCGCAGTCATGCTCATATGCAAATGTTTTGAAATGTCATGGCAAATCATTGGAATTGAAATATGCTTTGATACGCATTCAGCAGTGCTGGAGATAGATTAGAAACAGTTATCCCAGGCATTGTGGATGAAGACACTGATCATTGTTCAGACACGATGACTACAACCAAACCATAGCCACAGAGTGCTTCCTGTTTTTTTCAATGGAATAAATCTCTGCTGGGGTTAACTGCTGCAACTCCAGAGAAAAGCCTCACATTGTCCATACAGAACTCACCCCTTCAGCCAGAAACAAAGCACCGCAGATGCTGGAAACCTGAAATCAAAACAGAAAATGCTGGATAACAGCAACATTCTTCTTCCTTCGGGAGAAAGATACAAAAGTCCGAGGTCACGTACGAACCAACTCAAGACCACTTTCTTCCCTGCTGCCATCAGATTTTTGTTTTGGACTTACCTCGCATTGAGTTGATCTTTCTCGGCACCCTAGTTACAATTGTAACACTGCTTTGTCTGCACAGCGCGCAAGAAACAATACTTCTCACTGTATACGAATACGTGTGACAATAATAAATCAAATCAAATCAAAATCAAATACTGCGGATGCTGGATTCTGAAACAAAAGCCAAAAATGCTGGGAAATTTCAGAGGTCTGGCAGCATTCATAGAGAGAGAATAAATCCAAATTTTTCAAGTCTGGGTGCTATTCTTTCTCCATAGAGATGGCACATTGGTGACACCACTGCCCTCACAGCACCAGGGACCTGGGTTCAATTCCTGGCTCAGGTTGCTGTCTGTGCAGAGTCTGCACATTCTCCCCATGTCTAAATGGGTTTCCTCTGGATGCTTCAGTTTCTCACACAGTCCAAAAGACATGCTGGTTAGGTGCATTGGCCAAGCTAAATTCTCCCTCACTGTACACAAACAGGCACTGGAGAGTGGCGATGAGGGGATTTTCACAGTAACTTCATTGCAGTGTTAATGTAAGCCTAATTGTTACACTAATAAATAAACTTTAAAACTGTAGATAATGCTGGAGCAGTTAGAATCATAGAATTCTACAGTGCAGACAGAGGCCATTCAGACATTGAGTTTGCACCAACCAAAATCCCACCCTAGCCTTATTTCAAACTCATTCTTTTCCCTTAGCTAGTCTTCCTGACACTAAAAGTTAATTTAGCATGAAGGAAACCCACTGACAGGTGCAAGCTCCACACAGACAGTGACCCAAGCCAGGAATTGAGCCCTGGTCTCTGGTGCTGTGGAGACAGCAGTGCCAACCACTATACCACTGTGCCATCCATGATGACAATATCACAAAGCTGAGACGTCTTTCACCCTTGTGCTCGTACTTGTTGATTACCTGAGCTGTTAGCTTGTTTTGTGGTTTGGTGCACTGAGCCTCTGGTGCCTCAGAGCAGTGGGACACTCGATGTTCCACAAGGTGAACCTGTCACTCCAGCAATGTTACCAAGGGAGATGTAAAGATAAGCGGAGCTCAGGCACAGCCCTACAGTTGGGTGAGGGTGAATCACAATGGGCCTCTCTCATCTTGAACATCTCAAAGGACACTGGCAGTGCCAAGGATGGGTTCCATAACCAGCTGATGTGCTGTGTGGCTGGATGGAAATAGTAAGGGAGCAAAAAAACCTGTAATAAAGTTTGTCTCATTATGAGTGTGGAGGAATTGGTTTAAGATTTCCTGAGGTCTCTGATTATTCTTCACACTCAGAACAATAAAGTAATCGGTAATCGGAAATGACGCTTGAGTGGCATGGTGACACAGTAGGTTAGCACTGCTGCCTCATAGCACCAGGGACCCGAGTTTGATTTCTGGCTTAGGTCACTGTCTGTGTGGAATTTGCACATTCTCCCTGTGTCTGTGTGGTTTCCCTCCAGGTGCTCTGGTTTCTTCCCACATTCTGAAAGACATACTGGTTAGATGCACTGGCAATGATAAATTCTCCCTCAGTGTACCCAAACAGGCGCCAGAGTGTGGCAAGTAGGGGAATTTGAGAGTAACTTCATTACAGTGTTAATATAAGCCTTACTTGTGATAATAAATAAACTTTAAACTTTTAAATTTAAACAAAAATATTAAACAAGGAATCAGTAGTGGCATAACTGCTGCACTCTGACCTGAGTAGAAAGGTTGTGGGTCAAAGTGTCATTGCAGAAAAGTGCTGGCTTGAGCCTTCTGGGAACCTCCGCACTGGCCACATCCAAGATCCTGAGATCATGGGGTGGGGTCTAATCATAGATTCCTTACAATGCAGAAGGAGGCCATTCAGCCCATTGAGTCTGCACCAACTCTCTAATAGAGTATCTTACCCAGGCCCCATTCCTCAACCTATCCCCATAACCCTAAACACTTATCATGGACAATCCACCTAACCTACACATCTTGGGACACAAAGGATCAATCTAGCATAACCAATCCATCGAACAGTCACATCTTTGAGCTCTAGGGGAAGTCAGAGTGCCCAAAGGAAACACACCAACATGGAGAAAATGTGCAAACTCCACACAGACAGTCACCCAAGGCCGGATGAGGCTGCACTGCTAACCATTGTGCCACCCACTCATTAGCATTTCAATCTCTCCCACCAGCATCAATCTTACTCATTGGGAACTGACCAGGGTCTTGATGTAGAGATGCCAGTGTTGGACTGGGGTAAACTCAGTAAGAGATCTGACAACATCAATTTTAAATCCAACAGATTTATTTGATAGTAAACTTGCTAGCTTTTGGCCTTTGTAGCCTTCGTCAGGCGAATGAGGTGTTCTGGTCTGCACTGAGCACAGGTTAGAGAGATGTGTATTGTCTCCAGACAACACAGTACGTAAGGAACTGATAGCCAAGTTCCACATACGTGAGGATGGTCTTAACAGGGATCTTGGCTTCATGTCACACTATCTGTAACCCCCATGACTTGCCTGGGTTAGCAAAAAACCTCACTTACTGTGCTGTCTGGAGACAATACACATCTCTCTAACCTGTGCTCAGTGCTCTTTCCACTCACATTGTTAGCCACTTTAAGACTTGAATAGCAGGTTAGGTGTAAAGATTTGCATTCTAATCAGCAATCTGTAAACTGTCTGTGCTGATATGTGTGCTATTGCAGACCAGAACACCTCATTCGCCTGACGAAGGCTACAAAGGCCGAAAACTAGCAAGTTCACTATCAAATAAATCGGTTGGATTTAAAATCGGTGTTGTCAGATCTCTTACTGAACTGACCAGGGCACAGCTAAAGGGAAATCCCTCACCCCTCCAAAAAGTCTTTTGGCCAAGTTCTATTACACTGAGCAGCTCAAAATAACACAGAAATCTGGTTGCACCATGAACCACCAAATTATTTCACAAGATATTTCTCCTGGAAATCCAGCCTCCTATTCCTGAGCAGGGGCAGTTCGAAAAGAGAGGAATGTGCACATTTCCCCAGAGAAGTTGGTATGTCAAGACTGACTGTACACTTCAGAAATACATTTACCAGATTTCACATACTTTTCCATTCTTGAGATCTGGCTGCATCCTTTTAAACTATCCGATCACAATCCAAAAAACGTGCTGGTTAGGTGAATTGGCCATGCCAAATTCTCCCTCAGCGTACCTGAACAGGTACCAGAGTGTGGCGAACAGGGGGATTTTCACAGTAACTTCATTGCAGTATTAATGTAAGCCTACTTGTTACAATAATAAATAAATTTGAAACCTGTTATTCATCACGCTTGAGAATGAGTTCTTGCAATTCTCACATTAGAATTCCTGCTTCTGTCCACATGAGGGGAGCAACACAAAGATGGACTGAACTTATTCAAAGTCGACCAATACACCAGAAGTCAAAGCCTGAGGAAGGATAAAAGGCAGCTTGATGGCATGGCAGCACAGTGGTTAGTACTGCTGCCTCACAGCACCATGGACCCAGATTAATTCTAGCCTTGAGTCATCGTGGAGTTTGCATGTTTTCCCTATGTCTGCGTAGGTTTCCTCTGGGTGTTCCAGTTTCCTCCCACACTCCAAAGATGAGCAGGCTATGTTGATTGGCCATGGTAAATTGCCCCTTAGTGTCAGGGGGGGTTTAACCGGGTAAAACATGTGGGGTTACAGGGTTAGTGCCTGGGTGGAATTGTTGTTAGACTCGATGGGTCGAATGGCCTATTTCTGCTCTGTAGGGATTCTATGATTCTATGATTGATTCTATGAAAATTGCAATTTGCCCTTAGCTCAACAGTAAGATTGTAATTTGGATTTGATTCAAGGTCGTATTTTGATTTTGAGCTGCTGCAGAGAATAGTAATTTGAAACAGATTTTGCTCAACGCAAATTTTTCCTCAGTGAGGCAGCTTGGAGGTAAAGGACCATCAGGAATGTGGCTTCTGGTTCTGAGCATGGTTAGAAAATGTCCTAACCTTTGGGCTATTTACCCACTGACAGCTATACTGTGCTTGATTATTTGCTGGACTGCAGAGTTGTGCAGAATTGCATACGTCAGTGTGAAGGAATGTAATGTATTGGTGGCACAGTGACGCAGTGGTTAGCACTGCTGCCTCACAGCTCCAGGAATCTGGGTTCAATTCCCATCTTGGGTCACTGTCTGTGTGGAGTTTGTACGTTTTCCTCATGTCTTTGTGGGTTTCCTCTGGGTGCTCCAGTTTCTTCCCTCACTCCAAAAACGTGCTGATTAAGTGCATTGACCATGCTAAATTCTCTCTCAGTGTACCCCAGCACGCACTGGAGTGTAGTGACTAGGGGATTTTCACAGTAACTTAATTACAGTGTGAATGCAAGCCTACTTGTGACTAATAAATAAACTTTAAATTTTAATGCTGAGATATCTGATGCTTCCACATGGTAATCAGAGTAGGCTGAAGTAGAGGAAGAAAGCAATGTCAAAATGATAGAAATTTGCAGAACAGAATGAGGCTATTTGGCCCACTGAGCATTGATCAATGATAGCTCTTTAACTGTAACCATCTATTCTCAAAACTGTATTGTACCCTATCTCCCTGTCTTCAATATTTTTCCATTTTAATACAAGTCTGCCTTGATGGTCACGTATGGTAAACATGTTCTAGTAGCCCTCAGATTGAAATTTCCCTTTCATTGTTTAGATTTTTTTTAATGTATTCTTTCATAAGATGTGGCTATCACTGGCAAGGCCAACATCAGCTGTCCATCCCTAACTACCCTTGAACTGAGTGGCTTGCTTGGCCATTTCAGAAGTCAGTTAAAGAGTAAACTACATTGTTGTGAGTCTGGAGTCACACATAGATCAGACCAGGTAAGCACAGCAGATTTCTTTCCTGAAAGGGCATTTGTGAAATAGATGAGCTTTTTATGATAACCCACCATGATTTCATGGTTGTTACTGCTGAGACTAGGTTCTAATTGCAGATTTTGTCAATTGAATTTAAATTCCACTGGCTGCCATGTGCCTTAGCCTGATCCTAGTGGATTACTAGTTCAAAGACAATATTCTATTTTAGACAAATCAAATAATCAATTAAAGTAAATCAAATAAACTGAGGGATAAATTAATATAACAGCCTTTTAAAGGGACCTTGCTCTAGCCTTAAGCAAAAACTAATTACAAATATAACTGAAAACATTAAACCAAAATGAGATTGAGAGGGTTGATAATGCACCCCTTTCCACATGGTGCTCAGCGGGCAAAGAAGGGCTCAACAGTGCCAATGAACACTGCGTGCTCCCTCTCCAAGGACACCCTGCTATGTATGTAGTCACAGTAGAGGGGCAATTGAATGAGATTAGCCCCTCAGTTGCCAGCTGCCTACTCTTGTTGAGAATATATTTGGCCAGGCCCAGAAGCAAATCTATGAGGAGGTTCTCCTCCTTCTCTGCCTCCCGCTGTACCGGGTGCATATCAATCAGGATCATGGGGCTGGAGTGCAAACAAAACATCAATAAAAAGATTTTTTAAACTGAAAGGGGTGCGGTCGAAAACAACCCTTTTTCAGCGTGGGCCACAGAATTCACAAGACTGCAAAAAAGGACAGCATCTTGGGCCGATGCCAACAATGGCTGTGTGGGAGTAACACCCTCCACCCAGGTCCCTGGGAAGGGCTCCTGCTTAAAGGGACCTCCGTCACTGGATGGGAACAAGATGCACCAAGGCATATCCGGATGACGGACGGTCACAGGGAAGTGAAGGGTGTGAAGCAACAGACCATACCAGACACAGAGGGCATTTCCATGAAGGTGGTTTGGATTGTGGGTGCTGGCTCCCGGGGGACGGTGGGGGAAACGAGGGGGGGTATGGGTCTTGGGGCCAATATAAAATGCCACCTGAGCAGGCTGCACTCAGACTGCAGTGTAACACACACCAGGGCATCCTTGAATCTTCTTGTGCCATCAGGTCTAGGTACGATCATTCCGAGGTCACAAATGGTACTGGCTGTGAGCTGGACATCCATCGCCATGCAACACATCAACATATGGGGTTTCATCCAGCCCACTCCTCCATCATCTAATACATCTCCAATCCTAGTTACCCTGGCAACCACAACCCATCCTTTCATCAGCCACCTGAAATGGTATTGGATAGAGAAAGAGATTCCTGAGCAGCAGTTCCCTGACGATGGGGGAGAGATAGGGTGCGAGGTGACCGTGTTTCAGGCGTCCTGGTAAAAGATGGGCAAAGCCTGCAAGGATTCACAGAGACCCCATAGGTTTACCAATAAGAGCTGCATGTCATAGTTCAGGGCATGATCTTGATGGAAGAAATACATCTTCAGAGCACACTATCTAAGAGAGGACTAAGTGTAGAGATATCGCTGTAGGGTCTGTAGACAGAAGGTCTTGCTCAAAAAACTAGCTTTCATTTTCAGATTGTATTTATTAAATTTAAATTTCACAAGCTGTTGTGGTGAGTTTTGAACCCCTAGAGTATTAGCCTGGCCCTTTGGATCACTAAGCCAGCGACATTACCACTAGATTGCTACTTCCCCTTATCATTATTTACTGCTAATATATCAACCAATGGAAACAATGGCTGTGAATTTCCCATCCCGACCTACTAATATTTTGGTGGTCTAGGTCCTGCTTTCTCTCCATGCTTCTTGATCTCTTTAGCCACAAGGGCCACCTCCAGATCCCTCTTGAACATCTTTTTGTGGTAGAGAACAGCTTTCTATGATAGAGAATTCCACAAGTTCACAACTCTCTGAGTGAAAAAGTTCTTCCTCATCTCAGTCCTGAATGGCTTACCCCATATTCTTAGACTCTGAGCCAGAGTTCTGCAGTTCCCCAACATTGGAAATATTCTTCTCTCATTTATCTCTCATCCAGTCCCATCAAGATTTTACATGTTCCTATGAGATCAACCTCTCATTCTTCTAAACTCCAGTGAGTACAAGCCTAATCGATCCTGTCTTTCTTCATATGTCTGTTCTGCCATTCCGGCGATCAGTCTGGTGAATTTTCACTGGATTCTATCAATAACAAGAATATCCTTCCTCAGACTAGGAGACTGAAGAAACTGCACCCAGTACTCAAGGCCCTGTATAACTGCGACAAGACATCCTTACTCCTATACTCAAATCCTCTTGCTACGTAGGCCAGCATGTCATTAGCTTTCCTCACTGTCTGCTGTACCTGTGACTCTTCCACCATGACACCGAGGTCACGTTGCACTTCCCCTTTTCTTAAACCGCCACCATTCAGATAATAATCTTCCAGTTTTTGACACCAAAATGGATAACCTCACATTTATCCACAGAATATTGCATTTGCCAAGTATTTTCCCGCTCAGCCTGTCCAAGTCACCATGCAGCCTCTTAGCATCCTCCTCAAAGCACACACTACCACCCAGCCTAGTGTCATCTGCAAATTTGGAGATACTGCACTCAAATTTGCAGACGACAGAATTCTCCCTTAGTGCCCTGGTGAGATTAATGGTGGGTGGAGTTGGGGGGAGGAGGTGGAATTTGGCAGGAAGTGCAAAACTTGGTTTCATGCCAACATGGATCTCCCAGTGGTGTCTGCCATTGATGATGCACTTCCTGCCATCATACCCAGGTGCCATACTAGAGAGACCGATTGGAAGCCGCTAGAGGCAGGTGTGAAACTGATTTAATGTGATCCAGATCAAGATCCAGCTAGATTCCTGCCCCCATGCCCAATTCTCTGTTATTCCAGCGGAAAACATGCCATTCCAGAACACACCTTGAACAGAGTACCATGCAAAGGTAGGGCCCTACCTGAAGAAAGGCTGAGGCTGCCTCCAGAGTTTGGGGCTGAGCTGCAGTGGGTCTGGGGGGAGCATCTATCAGGTGGATCTTCCACCTTTGGTGTCTTTGAGGAAGTCCAACCCTCTGGTCCCAGAGTGTTCCTGGAAATTCATTTTCTTTCTTCAAAACATCCTGAGATGTCTTTCCTTCTTGAGTGGTGGGTCTGTGGTTTCGGGCACCTTTCGACTATAACACCTGGGTTTGACGGCAGGAAGTGCATCATCAAGCCCATCCCGCCATGGAAGACAGCACAAAACCCCCAGCTGCATAATTAATTCTGATGCGGATGGAAGATATGACGTGATTTCATACAGCCAAAGAGGTTTACAGCATGGAAAGAGGCCCTTCGGCCCAACTTGTCCATGCCACCCTTTTTTTTAAACCCTAAGCTAGTCCTGATTGCTCATATCCCTCTATACCCATCTTATCTATGTAACTATCTGAATGCTTTTTAAAAGACAAAATTGTATTTCCTGTTGGCTTCTGCAGTGGGAAACATTCCATATCTCTGCCCCCTCTCCGGATGGGGGAATTCTGCCTCACACCCTCACATTTGTTTTCAGTGCCTATGTTGTAGTTTTTCAAACCTCCATTCTCCCTTTTAACAATCTACGAGGTTCACTGCTAATGGGAATGTTGAAGGGTGGGTAATTGGGTGTAATGGGTGGCTAATTCACAACTGTGAGTTCTGTGCCCGCAGACAACTGATCTCTACCTATCGATGTCTTCCTCCATTCCAAGTTCAGATTCTTAAGACCATGGGGTCATTCTCACCGTCACTGCCTGGGGTAGTAATCTGGCAGAGCCAACTTCCCACCCATTGCAGAATTTGTTCCATTTTCACTCCATTGGGAGACAATGAGATGAAAAAGGCTCAGGCAAGTACAACAGTGGGTAAGAAATCTGTTCTGTTAGCTAACTATCCCAAGCAGTGATAGTGAGAATCATTCCTTCTGTATCTAAATGGAAACTAATGGGTTTCTAGCAGAGACCAAGGGATGTATCATTGTCCTGACCATAGTCTGGCAGATTGAAAATGAGAATCCTAAAGCAAAACAAAACTCAAACATTAGCAATATGAACATCAAGGAAGAGAAGCATTTTCTACTTTCTGAGTATAAATTGTATTTTCCAGTTTACTGATTTTCAAGGAACTAAAAAAAACTCATAGGAATCAATGTATTAATAGATATTTGCTTGATCTGATAAACCAAAAATTGAGGAAACTGAATAGCTTCACTTCTATTGGCAAATATATTACTTAATGGTCATTCTTGATGTAATCAAATTGAAATACATCTTCTTTTCTCTTGTTTCCAAATGTTCATCATAGAATCCTTGCAGTGCAGAAGAGGCCATTTGTCCCATCAAGAAAGGCACTGACTCTCTGAAGGAGAATCTTATGTGTCATCAGTGTGAGGAAATATTCCCCACTTACCTGGGCGAGTGCCGCTCCAAAATCCCTTAAGGAGCTTGACACCATCCAGAAACATTCACTCCCTCACCATTGAAGCTCAGTAGCAGTGCTGTGTACCATCTACGAGATGCATTGCAGGAACTCACCAACGGTCTTTAGACAGCATCTTCCCAAACCCATGACCACTACCATCTAGAATAATGCTTCTCAATGTGTTCAGCACCACAGTGCACTTCAATGAGACAAACAATTCCACAGCACACCTATGTTTTTTGCAGCTGAATCAATTGCTCATTGATGACACTTTCTCTTATTTTGACTTTAGTTCCAGTCTTATTAGAAAGGTTTGCAACC
Source organism: Sphyrna mokarran (assembly GCA_024679065.1). Taxonomy (NCBI): domain Eukaryota; kingdom Metazoa; phylum Chordata; class Chondrichthyes; order Carcharhiniformes; family Carcharhinidae; genus Sphyrna; species Sphyrna mokarran. The sequence goes on from JAGIQG010000021.1 coordinate 21,343,229, forward strand.
TGGTACATACAGCAAGTATGGATCAGATGTATTGATGCTTCAAATGTACCACAGAATACACCGTCTTTGACAGCGAACACAGATACATTTTCAAAATCTGCCCAACTCAACTATTTCTAACTGCTTGTTGCCCTAAATCTGTTCCATACACTGCATTCAATTCAGGCCTCTGAATTTCACCTTTTCATGTTAAGAATTGAATATGATGTGAGATATTGGCATTAGACTGGGGTAAACACAGGAAGAAGTCTCACAACACCAGTTAAAGTCCAAATGTTTATTTGGTAGAAAAATCCACTAGCTTTTGGAGGACTGCTCTTTATCTTAAGAAAAAGCACTGTTCCAAAAGCTAGTGGATTTTACCACGAAATAAACCTGTTGGACTTTAACCTGGTGTTGTGAGAAGAATTGAATAAACGGAGGAATCAAACTCATCCATTTCTCCTTCAATCAGGAAATATAAAATAAATTCAGTAAGGAAATACGGATCCAATCAGGTTTGCCACATTTGCTAGACTGTTTTGTTTTATTATAGTATTAATAACAAAGCGCGTGTGGCTTGGTTTCTATGGTGACTCATTAAAAAGTATCACATGATCTCAATTTCATCCATTGGCCACTTACGTTTAGAATGTTCACATTTTAGAATCGAAAGACCAATACCTCAACTTTTAAAATATTTGATGGTTAACTTTCATAAATTTTATGAGTTGAAATTTTGTTGGATAGTGTTTAAGATGAAACAATTTGTTTTGCATTAATATTCATCATTTTGTATGAAATTTCACAGCCTACTTGTACAGTTCTCACAGGCCACCAGTGTGGCACACCAGTTGGAAAGCACTGATCTAGAAGGATAAGAGTAGCAGATATATCGGAACACCACCGCCTGGAAGTTCCCTCCATTCACCATCCTAATTTGGAAATATATCACGGTTCCTTCACCGTCGCTGTTTCAAAATCCTGAAATTCCTTTCCTGACAGCACAGTGGATGTACCTACACCATAGGAACTGCCATTGTTCATGAAAGCGGTTCACCACCATCTTCCCCACAGTGCAGAAGGAGGCCATTCGGCCCATTGAGCCTACACAGACAATATCCCACCTAGGCCCTAACCCTTTAATCCAATGCATTTATCCTGCTAGCCCCGCAGTACTAAGTGACAATTTAGCATGGCCAATCCACCTAACCTGCTCATCTTTGGAGTGTAGGAGGAAATCCACTCAGACTTGAGGAGAATGTGTAAACTCTACACAGTCCAGAATTGAACCATCCCCCTGGCATTGCAAGGCAGCAGTGCTAATCACTGTGTCACCATGTCGCCCTTCTCAATTAGGGATGAGCAATAAATGCTGGCCAAGTCAGCAAAGCCCACCTTCCCTGAATAAATTTAAAAAAACATGCTGTGAAGAAGTCATTTTCTTTGATTAATGGAAGATTTAATAGCTAAACCTTGAAAAGCTAGGGCTGTAATCTAATGAGGATACAATCGCTGGTGGTAAGAATGATACTGGTGATTCACGGCGCAGTTTTATGTTATTGGCCTCCTTCTTTCTAATGTTTAGGGAGCATCTTTTGGCATGCACATCATTCCCAAAATAACTTTGAGCTGATATTGTCCTTTTTGAAATGTGGTCAGTGCCATAATGTGGGAAACGCAGCAGCCAAAATCTCAATGAAAGCAATGCTGCTCAAGTGATGTTGGTTGAGGGGTAAATGTTGACCAGGACACCATGGCCCTCAGTTTTTGTGCCAGTGGATTCCTCCAGGCCATCTCACAATTTGTCATCTACCACCGCATCTGAGAGGCCAGATCACCTTCACTGCCATCTGTCTATCAGAATTACCCTCAGTGCAAGGGGCCATTATGTACACATGCACAATTCTATAGGGCCCTTATCTCAATGGTGAGGTGTAGTGAAACCTCAAAGGATTCACTTCCTTCTTTCCCTTTTGCAAGATGTGAGCAAGGCCAATATTTATTACCCATCCTTAATTGACCTTACATTGAGTTGCTTGCTTGGCCATTTCAGCATCAAACAGATTGCTGTGGATGGCAGATTTCCTTCCCTAAAGTGCATTAGTTTTTACAACAACTGACAATGGTGGATATCTATGCTGTGTTTGTGAACCCAACTCTCCACTTACCTGATGAAAGGGCAGCACTCTGAAAGCTTGTGATGCAAAATAAACCTGTTGGACTTTAACTTGGTGTTGTGAAACTTCTTACTGTGCCTACCCCAGTCCAAAGCAGGCATCTCCACATCATGACAATGGGCTTCATAATCATTAACAAGACTTTGAATTTCAGGTTTTTTACTGAATTTACATTTCACCATTTGCCACGTGAGTTTTAAACTCCCCCGAGCATTACCCTGAGCCTGTGGATCACTCGTCCAGTGATAATACAACTACACCACCATCTCCCCTGAATGTGTAGTTGGTGTGTGGCCATCATGTTGGTGGATTCCTGCGTTCCTTGCAACAAACATGATTTTTTCTCCTTGCTAATCAGTCTACCAGCCTTCTTTGTGCTGCCACATCAAACCGCAGGCTCACTGCTCAATGACACAGGCTCTCCACTCAACATGACTCCCCTTTGACACTCAACTATATGAGGCCAGGGCTCCTACAGTGACAGCCATGTTGCTACTGGGAACGAGCAGACTACCGGCTGGAGCACTCGCTGGGTGCTCTCAGGTACTTGCTGGACCACATCTCCGGCATTGTGGTGGTTTCCTTCATCTGCACAAGCTAATCTTCATGAGGGCACAGTCCATATCATCTGTCATAGTTAAATAGCTGGAAAAATGTGGAATTGCATGTTGAGGGTGGCAGTGGTTGTAACTCTGTGAGAGTGATGTGAAGGATGTGACTGTTGGCACAAAGCCTGATTGGCAGGAGATGAAGTTGGACGGGTATGGGGCACTGAGCAGTGTCAGGTTAGTAAGCTACAGCTTCTGATGATGCATTTATTAATCTGGATAATTCATGTGAGATCATTGAACTTTTTTTCACGCACAGAATTCAGACATTTGTCATTGATCTCAGTGACTATCTGTTCTCACATTGTCTATCTGGCCTTCTATGGAAAGATGACCTCTTTTTCATCTTCTGCAGTAAAGCCCCCAGTGCTGCATCAGAAAACCTGGGAACACACTTTCTATCCTGCTCCTTTGGTTTCTTCTTGGCCACAATGTTGTTCCCAGTCACTGCTAGAAAGTGCTGCAGTCAGAACTCATCTAACCCTTCAGAAGTCTAAGCTAGCTTTAATCAGAGCTAGGCCTGACAGAAGCCCAGGCTCCCTGCTGAGTGTGCAGGAGCTTGGGTAGGACCGCACTGAACACCAGCCCATTCAGGGGGATGAGCTGAGAGCACAAAGTTTATGTGCTGCTGAATCACTTCTCGCACAAAAAAAAAATCCCCATGCCTGCTAACGATGCCCGTTCTCAACTGATAAACTGTGCAGCAGTCCCTCAGTACTGCTCTGAAGCATTAGCCAAGATTCAGTGCTGTTCCAGCATGGGAATCTCACAGCTCGCTGACCCAAAAGTGAGGCATGACTGACACTTTAATGGGATTATATCCTTACATTTGCATGTATTTTTTACAGGGCTCACCAAACATGACCATGCAGAGGCAGGGTAAGATAGCACAGTGGTTACAATCCTGAACTAGTAATCCTGGGTTAATTAAATGGAGATACAAGTTCAAATCCTGTCATGGCAATTTGTGAATTGAACTCAAATAATTAAACATGGTAAGGAGATGTAGGAGTCTCTTCTCAATTATATCTCACTCTCCACACTCTGCAAGATAAACTGTAGCTTCTTTCAGCAGTAACACTGTTCTTTCTCCATCCTCCTTCACACACTGCCCCTCATTCACTGCTGCTGCTGAGATGCTGATGGATTCTGTGTCATATTTAGGAAAGAGAGACCAGTCTTTGTGAAGAATTACCGTCACTCGATCTGGGCAGAGTATAAACTAGCTCCGACACTGGCTTCACGTGTAATAGAAGAGGTGGAGGTGGGGTCGTCATTAACGTTACCAATTGTGACTAAATGTATCCCTGGAGGTTTCATCATGTGATTTACTCCCCCGCCAACCCCACCCCCACACCCCCACTCGTCATTGGCATTTTTTTGCAGGCAAAGCATTAAAATAAGGGAAGGCATGTTCACCCCTTCCCTTCATTGGCAAGGGTGTGGGGGAGGGAAAGATGTAAAAAGCTTCACGAACCATGGACTCCCTCCTCTCCGAGGTGTAGCACCCCTTTTTCAGGGGCACTTGGGTAAGGAAAACCTGCACCCTGGGCACCTACCCCACCCTCTCCCCCAGTGCCACATTTCCTGGGCTTGACTACCCTTTTCAAGGAAACCACTGGCCCAAGGTTGCATGTGATGCCGGACCTGTGAATCAGCACAGAGATAATCCGGACCCGGCCCACAGTGCTGAGAACTTCAACAGGTCTGAATGAGACGGGAACGGGGCCGGATGTTCACTTTCCCTGAGCTGGTGGTTGGTGTATTTTGAATGCTGCACGTGGAAACGGGAGTGATGTCCCCTCATTTTGTCCCTCACCATATCTTCCAGCTGCATGGACATGCTCTCTCGTCCTTGCTGGCAGCCAAAATGGAGGCTGCTGTTGGCACAGCATTCACTCCCAGCCATTGGTCAACCAATATATCCAGTCTTGTAACACACTCCTTCCCTGCACCTATCAGGAAGCAAGAAGATTCATCACCCAATTGGACACTGCTTAACTCAGTCAAACAGCCATTATTTGCCTGATTTTCAATACTTTTACCTGGTAAAGAAAAATGTATAAAGTGACAATGTAACCAAAGCCCTTACAAATTTTCTTCAGCATTCTGTTCCAGATGTTGACCTTCAATTCCCGGAGACTCCAGGCCAATTCTGAGAGTTGGCAATCCTAATCTTCATGTCATGAACAAGCTGGAGACAAGGGTTGGAATACCATTGCTGCCAACTTACTGGAGGTCAAAACCACATCCTACTTCTGGTATAGTTGCTGACATGGACAGTACAGCTTGCTGAAAAGATGGCAGACGGGCATACATTTGACCTTGGAACAGGGGGAATAAGAACAGATAGAACACCCGCCCAATACAGTAGGTTCCGCTGCTAAAGAAGAACAGCAGGTAGCTCGGCTGCCCTTTCATAGACAAGTAACTTCTGCATATAGGCTGCAATTCTCTGATCTCGAATGCCCTGCTCTCACTGCCAGCGACAAGGGGGAATTTGGTGCTCAGCCAACTCTCCACTCATTGCAGCAGGACTGGAGAATCCCAGCCGCGGGTGAAGTTGGAGAATTATGGCCATATTGTTCACACACGATCAATTGGGTAATACAGCAGAGGGTTACCAGTGCCTGGCAACCATTCCTGAGGTATGGCATCACCCTCTGGAAGAAACTTGATCACAAAATCTTTTTGAAAAAGTCCCTAACAATGAAGCATGAAAGAGAATTCTTTTATCTGACAAAAGCGCCTTATGGCCACTGTCAAAACAATTGGGATGGAGAGGCCCAACACAATGCCTATTTGAGCTGTGAGTTAGCAGATATTTGAATGAGGATAACAGAAAATGCCATTTGAGAACCAGACAATATTCTGATCATTTTGAAAGCACAATTGGCCTCAACTTGATTAATTGTTGCACCAATGGGAATGCTATTTGATAGCAGTTATTGAAAGAAAGGACATTGCTTCATTAATTCTGCTTACACTGTTGTTCTGGTTATCAGAGATGCACACTGTAGAAGGTACATCAAAAATATTAAGGTATATTCAAGATCCAAACACATAATTGTTATTTTCAATGTGTTATTTTTTTAAATGGTGTATTTTGCACTCCATTTATTTCTCACTGAATTCCTGTGTCAAAAGAGATGAACATTAACAAACTGGTGGGGTGTAAAGTTAAAGCCATCACAATCCCAGATGAGCATAAGCCGCTCTCTCTTTGGAGGGAGAGAGTTGACTGGTGGAGATTTAACCTGAGGTCACCGCTGCTCAGACAAGGGGCAAGGTTGAGAAGGTTCATGAGTAACCTCAGCCAGAATGGAAATGTCACTTCACATCACAAACCAGTCATTCAGCCAACTGAGCTAACCAACTCCTGGAATATTCTGGGGACTTGGATTCAAATCCTGCTACGGCAGATGGTAGAATTTGAATTCAATTAAAGAAAATTTGGAATTAAGAATCTACTGTTGACCATGAAACCATTTTTGATTGTCAGACAAATCCATTTGATTCACTAGTGTCCTTCAGGGAAGGAAATTTGCCGTCCTTATTTGATCTGGCCTATATGTGATCCAGAGCCACAGCAATATGGTTAACAAGGGCAGCTAAGGATAAACAATAAATGCTGACTTGCCAGTGATGCCCATGTCATATGAATGAATAAAAATGTAAAAAGATTAATGGCTAATCCATTAACTTGCAATGTCACACAAACAAGGGAGATGTGGTATCATTAATATTTGCTGAAGGTGGCAATGGGAGCGTTACCATTATTCTTAATGCCCCAAGGCTAACAGGGAAGATTGGTCACCTTTTCTGCTCACGGTCACCATTTAGTGCATCACTGGAAGAGCACATATGCGGGTGTCATGGTGAGAACAGGACTGGGGTTGGTTACTTTGCTCTTAGCAATGAATCCAAGCATTGATACTCAATGACATAAGCTGGTGGACACTGGCTCTTTGGACAAGAAATTGCACGAAGACCAATGTCCACGAATTGCAAGAGGTCACTATTTGCAGCAGAGGTTGGGACAGATGAACACTTACAACACTGAAAAGTAGCATCTGTTTTCAATTAGACTTATCTATAGTATATCTGCCTCCACATCCTGGTATTTCCTTTCTCAAATCAGGCAGTCTAATTATATAGGGGAGGCTTTCTACCTCCGATGTAGTGTGTATTTAGCAGCGAAGTCTGGTTAGACCATGTAAACCTCTAGCACAATATTCAGGACCTGAAAACTCTGGCTATTTTAACCAGTATTTTAACTGAACATCTCTTCAAGAAAGGCTGGTGTTCAGTGTGTGTGTCCAGTGTATGTTGCTGAAATGTAGACAGTTGAGCAACTTGCATATTGCAATGATTTACATACTGAATTTTATGGTGCATGAACCCATCAAGTAAAATAACTTCAACTGGATGGCGTATCCTCCAAGCGATATTTGCTGCAAATATTTTGAAACAATGACACACTCGCCAAACCCCCTTTTTTTAAAATATTTATTCAGAAGCCAAGTTATCTATAAAAATCTTAATACTAAAATGCTTTTACATAGAGATCGTGTCCATAAAACTTATTTTTTTTTAGTGTTTACACAAAAACTGAGACCATAGTCATACTTTACACATTTACAATAGGGTTTTTACTACATTTAAACACTTTGTTTCTTAGAATAACAGTTCCTTCCATTTCAACAAAAAAACTGAAAACAAAATAAAAACAAAAAAAAAATCCAACAAGCTTAAAAAAAAAGCTCTCCAGGGTTTTCAGTTTCAAAATATTTTAATATCTAGTAAATAACTCTGTAATATTGTAGTTTTTTTATTGTATAATTTTTTTAAAACTTCTCCTAGCCACTTGTAGGATTAAAACACTATTGAGCAAGTCTCGGACGGGCCTGCGTCTCACTTGCCCACTTATTTGCCATGATGCATCACAATTCCAGTCCCCAGAAGCTTTCACTTTACAAGCACAAAGAGAGAGAGAGGGAGAGAGGAAAAAACAGTGAAACCTCAGCCATCAGTGAACAAGTATTGTACTTGTGTCACTGGGCTGAACAGATAGGTAACAGAACGCTCAACAGATTGGTCCAAGGGTGACATCACAGAAAGTACCAGATGGAGTACAGCTGAACCTCCTTTTGTATTGGGGGGTGATAGGTGAGGGGGAGTGGGGCTGGCGCTCCTATTATACGCCACTGAAAAATTCTTATCTTAAAACCTTACATACAAGGGCCATCCTAAATTCAACCCTTTTGTAAAAGGGCGAGGTCCCCAAGGTTCGGTCTCTGGCTTCATCGCTTGCGTTTCTTATTTCAAGTGACAGGAAATTTTGTGGCATACAAGCAAGAGATTCTTGTGTACAAATAAGAGCCAATATAGACCAGCTCACATGACAGTGGAAATTAAAATCCGCTTTTTTTTTAGTACATATGTAGAGCAACTTTTCTTTTGTTCTTAAGTTGTACCTTTGAAGGTTGTGAACAGGCGCTTTTGTAACCATACCTGTATGTCTTTATTCTGGCTACCTGTGACATACCCACCTAATCGCTGTTTCAGAAACTCGCCAATATCTTTGCGAGCCAGAAATTCCTAACAAAATTACATTTTCCCCGTGAGCTGACCTTTGCAGGCAATGGGTCAATAATAATTTTACTGGGGCGAAATGCAGTTTTTAAAAAAAAAACTTCCTGTCATTTGTCCTTGCATAAGAAAGATTTTCATTCAGTTCGTCTAAAAGAGCCTGGGGCGGTGTGTGGGGAATCTGGTTCTCTTTACGTTTCAGCTGTTGCTATGGAGTTTACAGATCCCGGTTCCCCCACCCCATGTTTGACGAAATCACCCAGTTGATTGATGAGGTTGACCTATTAAAAATACGGGATATGTGATGGTGATGTCACACTGCACCAGTCTATATGTAAAAAGGTCACTAAGTGAAAGTTAAAATGTCAAAGATTAGTCTCATATATATATATATATAAAACAAAAGCATCCTGCAAGTTATCTTAAATACATTTTTTGATATATAAACAGGCAAACTCAAATAATCCGTCTGGAGGGCAGCCATGTTACATGAAACAAAAGGAAGATCATGCATAAGCCAGGTTGATTTTCCATAGCATGGTACTGTTGGAGACTATGAGGAGTATGTATGGCTCTGCATGACACTCTCAACAAAGTGTTAAAGAAAAAAAAAATCCCCAAGAACTGAGATGCAGCAGTAATATGTGCTGTATATATATAAAAAAACTTTTTACAACATATTAGTGTTTCAAAGCAACAAAACAAAATACTACATTGATAACCTATGCCAAGCAATAACAAACAACATGAACTCAAACTTTTAAACACCTTTTGTAAACTGTGGTTGTGATCTGTTTAAATGGAGACAGTGTCCCTTTTACGATAACTATGCAGGGTTACCGACAGGCTAGTGTGTGGTGCCAATCTACAACAAGGGTCAAGTCAAACTTTTCCTTTCACACATTCTAATGCCTTAACATCACCATGAAACCACATATGGAAAAGGATAGGAGAAAGCAGTACAATATTAAACTATGTATATGCTAAACGTTCCCAACCATTGTTCCACCTCTACACCCCAAAATCAGATGACATCTGCCCCTTTGCTTAAAATGTTGAGGTTTTTTTTGCAGTTGGCATAAAAAAGCCCAAAGGCTACAGCTAGCACCTTTCCAAAGTTAAATCAATATTAACAAATAGTTTTTTGATCTCTCCAAAGTCACCATAGTATATTGCAAAATGTACACAAAGATCCTCATGGGGAAATATTTTGCTCCTCGAGATAGGCTGGCAATATTGTACCAGCACAGGAACTGATTCTGCAGCATTCACATGTCAGTAATGTGATACCACGACAGTGCTGATCTTTACAGTTTAATTTTCACACTATTATTTCCAGTTTTTCAATAGGTTTTGATGACAGTGCAGTATCAAAATTGTTCTATTAGTAGTCCATTTCTACTTGTTCTTATCATGACGGCATAGGTTTGCCTTACTTGCAGCTAATTAAAGATTAATCTGAGCACTCCCTTGTGGGGTTAACAAGGTATGTTATGGGACCTTCAAAACTCTTAGTGATGAATTCACCTTCTCACATTCAGCCATCTTAACAGTTTTGATCTGTTTTTCCCACTTCCTGAATGCAGTTCCAGGAATAAGTGGTAGAACAATTAATTCACATTAAACACGACAAATAGTTTTAACAGTAAATATAAATTACAAAAGGTAAAAAGGCTTTAAAGGGAACCCATTTCCTTGCGCTGATTGTCCTTTACTTAGGAGCTATTTCTTCCATGATTGATCGTAATGCTGAAGTGCTAATTTTTGTTTTTGTTTTAATTGTGAAGACAAATTGCTCTGACTACATTGGTGATAGGCTTGTCTCAACGGTGCTAAATATCAGTTACAAAGTGCTTTGGTTTTAAAAGCAGTGAAATATCTTTTTGCATCCCTTTGCTTTTTTTTGATCCAAATGTACCCAATATCCACTTTGGTGCACTTCAGTTTTAAGGATGATACTATGAGAAGTTGATTGAAAACAGTCACAAAGTGATTTAACAACAGTGACAGGTAGGGTAAATACTAGATCAACATCAGTGCAGAGTGTGTAAAACTATCAACAGCCTCAGTCCAGACTTTATAAATCAAATATCATTTCATATCTCCACTAAAGTTCTTTCAGTCCTGCACCTGAGGCTGCATTAATGATGAATGGACAGAGTATAACATCGAACTCATCCACAATGCTGCTGAGAGGCAACCATATGACCTAGTGCATGTGCGTTCTAACCTGCAGATCTAGGGAGTGGTGGCGCACAGATTCTCATCTGATGAGTTCCAATCCCTTCAAGGGAAGTGCTGAGGAGAAGTGAAGCACATACCCCAGGACCAGGAAGTTTGTGTTTCATTTCTCTTTTTGCGGGGCGTGGAAGTGAATTAGTCAACACCACACACAGGCCTCACTCAGCTGGTGTTTTAGGAAGAAGGCAGATAGAGACAGAATTGGGGACCTATGGACGCAGAAGGAGATAGTGTTGTCACGAGCTTGTAGATGTACAGATTTTCTGCACACTCATTTTCACTGAGTGTTAACAACTTGTGAAAACCCTAAATGTTCAGGGCAGCATGAGAGACCAACGTCTCAAACTCATCCCAACTGCTGAAAAGGATGTGTTTACACGAGGAGCTTTGTTTATTGGATCGAGGTGATGATTGAATTAATTCTGGAATGGTAGTTTGCAGCTGGCACCCATTACATAATAATTCACTAGAGTGAACAGTAAACCACAGAAGCAGAGAGAATAATATCACTCCACTCAGTCAATCAGCTTCAGATTTTCCTGACCCATGTGATAATATCATGAGGATTTTGAAGAGGTTTTTGGATAGCTGCTTATTTACTTAATTAATAACTTATAATTGCCCAAACCTTTCCCTGTGGAAAGCTGGCCAGCACCATTTTCATGTCAAATGCTCAAATTGGTCAGCCACATCATAACAATCAGAAGAAGCCACTAATCACAGTCGTCTTAAATAATTAGGTCAGAATTCTCCGACCTCGCCTGCGGCTGGGATTCTCCAGTCCCGCCGCGATGAAGGGATCTGGCTGAGCGCCAAATTCTCCATTCTTATCGGCAGTGTCCACCAGACTGAAGAATCCCAGCCTTAGTGTTTGTAATTATTTTTCCCCTGAAAAGCGTTGAAGTATTTTTAAGTTATCAGTAGATAGTCAAATATCACCACCTAAAAAAGACACAATAAAAATGGGATTGGAACAGACTGTGGAGCGGAAACGCTGCAGTTTGGACAGAATGTCAACAGAAAGATAGGTTAATACGTGGAGGGGTGGGGGCTTCATCGTATCTTCAGGACTGAATACATTTCCTCCCCTACAAAAGAATTGCTTTTTGTTCTCTTTCTGATATGCTGGCTGTATATTTGCAGCACTATTTGTATTGATTTTAGCATTCCCTGCTTTCTGCTGGTTTGTGATACAGCCTTCCAAGTCTGCCTCTGTGCTCCCCGATACATGATTGTCTGTCCATTAAGGTGAATGGACAAAATCAGGCACAGGAATGCGTAAGCCCCACCAACCACTGTCTTTGACAGCAGTGAAACCACAGTTATGGGATAAAGCTGCAATTAAAAATAACCGACCTGGTGAAAGTCTAGGTCAGCCCTCACTCAGTGACACCTTTATTTTCTTAATTATTACATTAGATCGTAAAGCATTAATAGAGAACTTAAACATAGTTAGTATTTGTCTATGGCCAAAGATGTGCAGCTTAGGTGGATTTGTTCATGCTGAACTGATTCTTTAGTGTTGAAAGATGTGTTGGTTAGGTGTATTAGATGTGGTAAGTGCATGGGGTTACGGAGATAGGGTGGGGGTGGGGAGCATAGGTAAGATGCTCTTTCAGCGAATTGCTGCATACTTAATGGACCGAATAGCCACCTTCTGCACTGTGGGGGCTCTACAGTTCTTTGGTGACCTGTTGTCTTGAACAAAGCCCTCTTCCATAATACGTAGTTTTTATATACCTCAGGGTTGTGACAGATTTTGATGGTTTTACATTTCTAGTTACCTTCAAAGATTAAATCAAGAAAACATGATCTTCACCATGAATAATGGAGTCTATTTGCAGTCTCCAAACCTTTGTTGTGAATGGGGGTCCAAAGAAAAACTACCTCTGGAACAATCACAGATCACAACTTAACAGCCAGTAGTCTCAGAGATTTTTAAAGCAGCATAGTTTCTCTTTGTTGTCCATCCCAAACAATTGTTTAAATTCAAAACTAAAGGAATCAAGGATTGTTTTATGTTAACATTTATGTTCTGTGCGACTTACTTTCAACAGTTTATCTTTTCAATGACTCACTGGCGGAACTTCCTATCAATTTGAGGTAAGCAGAAATCTTTGTAAACTGCATAAATTGAATGTGTTATTTCCGAAAAATAGAAATACCTTTTGTGGCCGGTACAGCATAAATAGAGGCAGCCTTCAAAGGGTTCTGTTATCATTCACTGGTATGTTTTTAGTAAACCAATCAAGACTTCTACTTCCTGAACGAAGCAGGTTTCCACTCTTTACCGAAGAGGGGAGGTAATAGGTGTACTATGAGGGGATTTTCTCCAATGTGTTGAACCACCGTTATTTCACAAAGGATTGCTTTTTCTATTAGTATTTGAAGCTTTCATACAGAGCCTGCATAAGCTGCTAAAAGGGAGACTGTCTCTTTAACATTTGTGCAACAGAGAGGGAACAAACATGGCTGACCATTCCCTAAATGTGTGCAGAATTCTGTACAATTTTCAGCAATAGGGATTATAATTCTCTTCACCAATCACTTTTTTTTTAAAAAAGGGAACACTTAATCCGTAGAGTGAATCACTCAACAACTGTTCAGTTAGGAGGTTAGAATTAGTCTGACAGAATGATGCCACATACTGTCTTGTGTAAGAAAACAATCTTCTTCAAAGTCTTTTTATTTTCCCTTTCTTTTTTTTCTTCAGAAGTTCCAGCGAACACGCAGTCTCAGCTGAGCTGAGTAATGCACTGCATTAAAAAAAAATCCTGGGTTTTTACAAAACTCTCCAGGAGAGAAAGTAACAACAAAATGTTAGACCTGATTCTGCTTTGCAAAGTGGAAAGCAGACAGAGGTACTGGGAGTGTATGGCTTGTATGATGCTCATTTTTCTTCTTTCTCCAATCTACGCACACATACATACACGCACGCACGCACACTCACACACGCACGCACACACAAATAAATTCCATGCTGTTTGACCCATGGTTGAAACCTGCTCTCATCAAGGTCTAGTTCCCATGTGTCCATTCCAACTTCCTTGATTCTTTGAGGCCCAGCGTTCACCTCTAAACCTCCACTGTTGTGAGGGCCTAGTTCTCTCGTGTGCAAATTCAGCCTGGTCGACCCACAGATGCCTAGAAGTCATGCGTTGAAATTCCAGCCCGTTTAGACGCCCTAAGGGTTCCACTTTGGTAAATCCAGTATTACTGATCCTCAGAAGATTTAGTTCTTACGCATCCATAAACCACGTTGCTTAATTATTATGTATCCAGAAACCATTTTGCCGATCAGTTAAGGGATTGCTGTGAATGATTCCAGGACTAGGTATGAGCCTCAAGGCATTGATAACAAATTTCCAGCTCCAGTCCATCTTGCATCATTTTAAAAGTTCATTAGGTGAGTTAGTTTTTTTTAAAATCAGAATGGTTTCTCAATCCCTGTTAGTGTGGTGCAAATCCAGGCTATATATTAATTCATATATTTAGTCTTAACAGAGACTGGGCACTCCATCTGCATTGAGAATTCTTCCTATTGTAGGGTCGTAGGTTCCTGCCAGGTAGTACAAGTCCTGGCTGTCTTGGTACTTCTTGGTTTTTATCATTTGTTCATACTGCTCCAGGCTGACCACCTGACACTTGTGAGAGATAGTCTGTACATCGTTCTCATCTTCGTGACAAGATTGGTACAATGCTTTCTGGAACAGCAAGGGAAATTCTTATTAGAATATAAGCTGAGCGCTGAGATTCACACTGCAGCAAACTATAATGTGAATAATGTTGAATAATAAATAAATTGTAATAAAGAATAGTACGGTGCACAGTAGTTAGCACTGCTGCCTCACAGCTTTAGGGACCTGGATTCAATTCCCGGTTTAGGTCACTGTGTGGAATCTGCACATTCTCCCCACAGTGAGTCACCCACGGTGTGTGGATTTCTTTAGAGTGCTCCAGTTTCCTCCCACAGTCCGAAAAATGTGCAGATTAGGTGGATTAGCCATGCAAAATTCTCCCTTAACGTACCCAAATAGAGGCGCCGGAATATGGCGACTACAGGATTTTCACAGTAATTTCATTGCAGGTCTAAATGTAAACTGACTTGTGACACTCATAAATAAACTTTAAAAACTACAGAATCAAATACAAGTCCTCATGACTTGTGCCTACACAAAAATAAAGTGAAAATCAAACCAGAATGTTATGTTTGGAAGATGACCCAAATTGTGGCTTTAATATTCAATTAAATGTGCAGGTTAGGTGCTTGGCCATGCTAAATTGACCCTAAGGCTGAAATTTCATCCTCCCCCCTTCCAATGAGAATCATAGCGGGCAAGGGACAGACCTTGGGTAGGACTTTAAGGTTTCGGGATAAGCGAGGCCATAAAATCATGCCCTTAGTGTTAGGGGAATTAGCAAGTATATATGTGAGGTTATGGGGTCTGGGTAGGATTGTTGTCAGGGCAGCCTCGACGGGCTGAATGGCCTCCCTCTGCACAGTAGGAATTTTATAATTCCTCTCCTTTTATAATTAGCTCTCCCAGGTCAACAAAGTTGATGGAACAAAGATAAAAATGTGTTCTCATATAGCTGTAGTACTGCAATGAAGTGGAATATCAGGACATTGCATTTAGGTGGAAGCAGGCAGCAATTTGCATTTACATTAGTGTTCTGTGCGTAAGTAAAAGAATGCACCAAACCGACGGATTCAAGACTTTAACCTTGGCTGAGAATTTCCTGTCCTTCCTAGGACCTTCCAGTTCCACCAAAGGTGATCCTATGGTGGGTTCCCTGCAGTGCAGTAGGTAGCCAACGCAAATGGCCAATAACCCGTTGCCGTTACTGCCAGAAACACATTGGAGGGGTGGGGATCAGAGGGGTGAGGATCGGGGGGGTGGGGGCGGGGGGTACGGTTGCAAGGGCAGTAAGTCCTGACCCTTCGGTTTTTAGAAAGGAAGCCAATTCTCACAATGATTAGCCCAATCTGACCGTTAGTATATTAAATCTCACCTTGCCATCGTTGCATTTTTTGCCCAATTTTGTTTCCTCCGGATGATAAAACCATTTCACTTTAACCACCATGTTGCTCCCCCAAGATTCCCACATGCTTTCGATCCGGCCAATGTACGGCAGATTTGGGCGCCCAACGGAGAGGAACACAGCGCAATCGCCAACACAAATGGTCTCCCTCCCTCTCACAACGGCTTTGTAGTAAAGTTTCTTCGCTTTCCCCTTCATCCCTCGTCTCTGTGGAGAACAACCAGACTTGGTTAAGAAATAAGACCAGGAAATGCTGGAAACACTCA
Source organism: Sphyrna mokarran (assembly GCA_024679065.1). Taxonomy (NCBI): domain Eukaryota; kingdom Metazoa; phylum Chordata; class Chondrichthyes; order Carcharhiniformes; family Carcharhinidae; genus Sphyrna; species Sphyrna mokarran. The sequence goes on from JAGIQG010000021.1 coordinate 21,359,138, forward strand.
GCTGGTCAGGCAGCATCTGCAGAACAAGAAAGATCATGGCCTTGTCAATCATATTCAAGTGTTGCAGAACTATATTGTCACCTATTCTTTTTGTTTTTCATTTTCACCTCTTGGGATAATTTGCATTTTTAGAACTGAGAGGAAAATGGATAATGGTCAATTAGCTTCCTGTTTCTCACCATGCTACTTAGTCTATTTCAATTGGAGAGACAATGGGCGGGACTTTACAGCCTCGCTCATCCTGAAACTGTAAAATCCCACCCAAAGTTAATGGACCTTCCCATTGTCCACTCCTCGTCCACTCGATTCCGGTTGGCAGGCGGGGTGGGAAAATCCTAGCCAATGGGATGACTTGTAAATTGGGCTGCTGATTCCCTGTCACCTAGTTCTTGGTAATAAAAGCTCCAATTACTGACCTTTTGACTAACTTCAAGCGTCAGATCAACCCAAGATGGGGTGCAATGCCTCATCTTGTTAGCTTGCAACTTGTTGTCTCCCTTGTGGGGACTTGAATTGGATTCAACTGGATTTTGAATTTGGTTTTTGGAGCAAGCAAAGCATGGATTTGTGTTTGCCTGGTCCATTCTGAGCATTCGCTTTGTAGCTTTTAAGAATGGAATTGAAAATATAAAAAAAATTACTCAAAGCTCCAAACACCCAGCTTTTTTCCTAAAGCTTCCTCAGTTATTTCTTTGTTACCCCTTAATACTTGACTTAAATACGCCCATAACTGGTTCCCCATACTCTGCTCTACATAAACCTGTGATGATCTAAAACACTGCTGCCTGTTACCTCAACTCGCACCAAGTCCAGTTCCTCTATTAACCCTGCAGTCACTGACCAATATTAACTCCCAGTCAAGCAACATACTGACTTTAAAATTCTCCTGCAATCCTTGGGGAGGAAGGTGGGGGGAAAAAGTGCGTCTATGCAGTTCAGTTAATTTTAATAGAACTCTAACAGTACAGAACATAGAACATTACAGTAGAAGGCCATTCAGCCCATCGGGTCTGTACTGGCCACAATTCCACCCAGGCCCTACTTCCATAACCCTCATTCACCCTGCTACTCCCCCTGACATTAGGGTCAATTTAGCATGGCCAATCAACCTGACCCACACATCTTTGGAGTGTGAAAGGAAATCGAAGGAAACTCATGCAGACACGGGGAGAAAGTGCAAACTCCATACAGACAGTGCCCCGAGGCTGGATTGAGCCTGGGACTCCAGTGCTGTGAGGCAGCGGTGTCAACCACTGCGCCACCATGCCGCTCTGCTTGACTATTGGCTCACCTCAGAATGACATTATTGATAAACCTGTTCCTGATCAGTATGTCCCCCTGCTTGCAGGATACACAGAGATCGGCCTGAGAAGAAAAGGCTTGGGTCTAGCTCTTTGCACCTTTCGGACTGACGCCCAATATACCTCTTGGCCCTGCGGAGGAGTGAGATTAATGGCAGTGTTATAGATGTCACTGAGGCCTACCTGAGTTGGCTTCCCGGACCATTTCCAGAGCTGTCGTGCTGGGAGAAAGGAGGAGATTTTGGGGCGATTTTCCACAGATGGTAACCTTTGTCTCTTGGATAACTCCTTGGCCTTTTGAAGTCTGAATTCTTCCTGCCTCTTTAACTTGATCTTGTTAATAGGCATCACGGACTTGACGGGAAAGGAGGGCGATGACATTTTTGGCTCGGCTTGTCGTGGGTCTGAGGGGGTCAGCATTGCGGGCACGGGGTGCGTCATACAAGTTTGAAGCAAGACTGTGGAGTCATCATCAGAACTGTACGACGAGTCATCGTTGTCTGACGAACACAAGCTGGAAGTGGAGGTAGAACCAGATGTTGAAGATGATGAAGATGCGGAAGATGAAGAAGAGACAGACAGCCTAGACATGAATCTCGATGTGACACTCTGCCGCAAGTTTCTATTTACATCCTCGTCCTCAGAGTACGAACTGTGACTGTCACTGTCACAATCCATACCAAACTCTGACTGACCGGTGTACTCATTCATTGCTAAGCTCATTGGAAGGTTCTGAAGTTGAGCGTGCTTTCCTTTCAGAAGCTCTATCCTTCCATTTCGCTCTTTGCTTAGCTGAGAGTAGCCGGCAGCAACTTTCCCTCCAAATTCCTTCTCGCTCATGAGCAAGGCTTTTCCATTTTTAGTTTTTGGAGATGTCACCCCTTCATGATCCAATTTCACAAGGTATTCTGTCCCTGCTTTTCTCTTCCCGCCTTTCGGAACTGCGACATCCATTTTTTCCACCCTCCGATACTTTAGGGCCTTAGGGTTTGACGTGAGGCTCGAACTGCTTCCAAAGGCTGCAAAGGTGTTGGCAATGCTGCTGAAGGAGTTGACTTCAAAGCCACCACTGAACACAGGAGGAGGAAGGCCTTGCACTGGAAGGAATCGCTCTTTGCCCTTCAGCCTCTTTGTGCTTCCGTTGAACTGGAAGAGGTTCTCTAAAGCAGCACTGCTCTCGTTGGAGTTCTTCTTCTTTCTCTGGACAATTTCTGGCCAATTTATCAGTGTGTCGGTCTTTTTACTGAGCATGTGTCCCGCTTTCAGCAATGTCGACACTTCAGAGTTTAAAACTCCTTTCCCTTTTTTTCCAAAAAGAAAGCAAACAATTAGTCTTGTATAACTTTCATTGAGAATCAGAACATTTTACTGCAAAGTGATCAATCATCCCTCTGCACAAATTAGAATAGTACAAATCTATAGATAGATACATTACCTGTTCTTTATGAAGTATCACTGCACATTCATGGTCCTTTACACTATTAATCCTGAAATTATTTATAGATCTTATATGTTTTCTGATAAATAGGCCTTGCTACAGTCTACAAACCCCATTTTCTACTGATCTGTTGTAAGATAAAATCTGAAAATTAACATTGTGGTCTTAGTGTGATAATATTTTAAAATGTTAATTTTAACATTTATTCAGGGGGCTGGTAACTGGTTCACTAGTTTTTTTGGTTGGAAATGGACAATTGTCCCCTTGGCACTTAACATATGTTGGGCTTAAGGCTTTCCTATCAATAGTTGCAAAAATAAATAGGACCTAATGGCTAACAGCAGCAAATTGTCTATGGGGGCTCAGAACCATAGAATCCCTACAGTGTAGAAAGAGGCTATCTGGCCCATTGAATCTTCACTGACTCTCCAAAAGAACATCCACACAGGCTCTTTCCTCTGCCCTATCCTCCTAACACTGCAGATTTTATCACGGCTAATTCCCCTAACCTACACATCATTGGACACTAAGGTGCAATTTAACATGGCCAATCCACCTAACCTATACATCCTTGGATTGTGAAGGAAACCCATGCAGACATGGGAAGAATGTACAAACTCCACACAGTCACCCAAGGCCGGAAGTGAACCCAAGTCTCTGTCACTTTGAGGCAACAGTGCCACTCTGCTATCTTATTTGTACATGGAGAAGATAGCACTCCCTAGATAGTTAATACATATTAATGGAAAAAAAGGGAAAGGAGTTTTAAACTCTGAAGTGTCAACATTGCTTTCAGCTGTTTGCTACTGAAGGACACTGGTCCGTTTTTCTGAGCATAGCACATGGTGGTTTTAGTTCTAAGATGTGGGTAAGCCTAAATGGGATACAGGAATATCCCATTTTAAAAAGGAGGTACCTTCCTGGAAACCACTACTTAAATCAAAACTACTTATATCAAAGCAAGTTGAATGTATGTAATATCAGGAGAAGCGCTAACAACTCAAGACTTTTGGCACCAATATGTTAACATAAACAGGAAATAAACAAAACACAAATGTAAATAAATCCACATTCCCAGTGATGTGGCAAAGAACCAAAGGAAGCGGCTTTTGGTTTCCCTGATTGCTCCAAAATAAAGCTACAAAATATATCCCCGAGATACAATCCGGCAAATCTTTGCAAGGTCAATTTCATTTAATAGTGACTCATGTAAATTTGTTTCACCCTTTGAAATGACCAGCTCATCTGTGCTCATTACCCTCCTGGTCACAGAGCAAAACCATACCTGACACACCTACCAGAACATCACCGCCCCGCCCACCACAGGAATTGGAATGGGGGATGGATGGAAAATGGGAAGGTCCGTTTATCTTGGACAAGAATTTACAGTTTTGGCACAAGCAAGGCTGGAAAATCCTGCCCAGCATGTTCCAGAATGGATGGGGGGGGGGGGGGGGGGGGGGGGGTTGCAGCAAGTACTAAAACCTAAGTTAGAATGTTCTGGAATATGGGGCTACAGCCCTTCTATTTGTTAACCCAGTCAAGAACTATGCAGACAGTTATAAACAATTGCTTGCACCAAACTCCCAACTACCTCATAACAGGGTAGCATTTGAAATTAGTTCATGGGTGGTAACTTTTTAACTGCTTAAAGAGAAAATTACGCTGTCGTGGACTATTGAAGCAGTTGTATTTGTTATATGACAGCAATAATGAGGTGATATAATTTAGCTCATACACACAGCCACGTGTAAACATGTTTAATTCGAACACTGCTAAGAACTGATGCTCTTGCTCATTATAATACAAAGACAGGAGTGAGAACATCTCCAACCTGACAAATTGTTGAACCAATTGTAGATGGGAAGCTAGAGACACAGGGGACCACGATGTGAATGGACAGTTAAAATTGCCAACGTTAGTCATTCATCCTGGACTGGTAGGTTTGAAATTTGAAATGCTGTCCTAAGCAGGAAAAACAGCCACCTTACCAAAGAGCTGGCGGATCTTTTTAAATATACAGATGCCAGTTTCCAGTGAAGACATCAGGACTGGGCTGAAACTTCAACTTGGGGCATTAGGAGGCTGGGGGGTGATAGTGATTAAGTGGAATGCTGCCATAATTAGTTGCCAGGTTATCCCAGTGCAGAATCGCTGGGCTGAACGGCCTCCATTTGCACTATAGGATTCAATGATTCTATCCCAGAGAAGGGGTTAGAAGGGGCGCAAAAATGTAACTTCTGAAAAAAGTACCTTTCTTGTAGGGTCCAGTAAGAAGTCTCACAAAACAAATTAGAGGCCACCAGGATTTATTTGTGGAAAGCCACTCACTTAAAGAAGGAGCAGCACTCGGAAAGCTTGTGATACCAAATAAACCTGGTGGACTTTAACCTGGTGTTGTGAGACTTCTTACTGTGCTCACCCCAGTCAAATGCTGGAATCACCACATCTTAAAGTTTATTTATTAGTCACAAGCAAGGCTTACATTAACACTGCAATGAAGTTACTGTGAAATTCCCCTAGTCACCACACTTTGGCATCTGTTCGGGTCAATGCACCTAACCAGCATGTCTTTCAGACTGTGGGAGGAAACCGGAGCACCTGGAGGAAACCCATGCAGATAAAGGGAAAATGTGTAAACTCCACACAGGCAGTGACCCAAGGCGGGAATTAAACCCAGGTCCCTGGCACTGTGAGATAGCAGTGCTAACCACTGTGCCACCTGGATAGGCACGATTGCTTTCCTCAGCCTCGACTGGAAATTTTCTGATTTCCCTGCTGGCTGCAGGATGGTCTGTTACCAATGTTACCATTCACCTACTGTTGGCAGGTAGACAGGTCCATATAGCTCCCAACTTTGCGCTGCTTGCCAGCATTTTCCCACCCAGACTCGTCGACAGAAGGAAGTAAAATACTTCAGGCCTTATTCCTGGAGCAGTGGGGTGAGTTTCTTGCTGCCATACTGCATCATTTGAGTCCAGAATAAAAACCGGGGCCTGCTGGCCACTCCTGCATCCTAAGGCGGCAGTCGCAGAGAGTTGTAACATGGAGACTATAACATGGCATGATGTGCCACTGAGTTACTAGCAGCACCGCAGGCTTCTGTCCTGGAAGGAAAGTGAAGCAACTCTTTTGTTCGTATCGCCAGATTTGTTAGCTTTGATTTTTATTCTGTATTTAACTTGGTTAAAAAAAGAAAAACAGAATAAAAAAGGGGCATATCCTGAAACAGGATAGGACATGCGGGCCTGACATGAATCACAATGGGAGGGAAGTACTAAACAATTGCCATGGGATCTCAACATTGTGTTACTATGCACATACCGAGCACAGCTGTGCTTTGCAACTGTCTGTTTTTCGTGATGTCATTAGTCTATTGTCCACCATCGTTTACTGGCTCGCATCAATTGATGAACAACAGTGGGAACTATCTTTCATTTATAATCGCACGTCGGCCAACTGAATGCTGCATTTAATAGTTATAAGATCCTTTTATCCATCCAATTATATTTGTTTGCCTACATGGAAACTGAAAGTGCATTTAATATTGAGCCGTCCTTTCATCTGTGTTTTACAGGCAGTACAGCTACTGTCTCTTTGTTGCTCTCAGACAGTTTGGCCTGAAGGAGTGAGTGTAGGAGTGGCTAGTCCCCCTTTCTGCCGCACACTCAGGCCAACTTCCTCTTACAACCTTGACTTAATTTACATTTATTGCAGTTGTTTGACTGCTGAAATGGCTTCGCTGTATACACACAGTCATACTGAAGCTTCGCAGAGCTCTTCTGTATAAACTGAACACTATCTGCTGTGCCGGCCAACGCAGTGAAGTGAATCATGCGTGCTGCCAGAAGAAGATTTGTTACTTCCTTCCCCACAATGATTTTGTCAGGTTTGTTGTCCGATTCGATTCCACACCATTGTACAAACCCCAGCACAGTTCCAGCTCTTTGTTTATGCACTATAGTAGTTCCGCTGTGATCTGACTTGTGCTGGCCCAGTGACAGCTTTCCAAAATTTAAGAAGCAGCCAAGTTCACGTGTTGCTCAGTGCATTTCTAAATAGCACCTTTCCCTGCAGTAGAAAATGATTTCGCTGTTTTCAATCGCTCTTTTCAATCTGCTGTTATCACAGGCAGTATTGTAGACTGTGTATTATTGCATACTGTCACTTCCTTAACTGACAGACAAACTCAAATATTAGCATGCAAGTGTGGTTGGACTTTCAAATGAATCCAATTTTTTTGAACAAATGTACATAACCAATTGAGGATTTGGGTTATATTTAGTTATATGATGCTTCCTTCTTCAGAAGAATGGGTGGTGCAGTAGATCAGACACAGGTGTTTTACCTGAGGCAGCCAGGTTCAAATAGTGACTGGAATGATGAGATGAAAATCTCCTCTGACTGATTGTTGTAAAGAGTGCGACATGAAACTCTGGGGTAGTTTCAGGCTACTTCTGAGAGGTGAAGGGCCTGTAGCACGTTCCTGTTCCTAATCTGGCAATCCCATACAGATGCAGGGAACGGAAATCTTCTGTTGAGGTTCAGGATGGGGCCAAGGAAACTCAACACTGCGTCACAGCGGCTTGACTTGGGAATGCTTCGTTCTCACAGTTTGCGCCGGAAATAGGAGAATGCCCTGTGATAACATTTCTCCCCTGCATTGGTGCACATAGTACTGTACACCTCCCTGTAAAAACCAGCTCAAAGCCAACCTTACCATTTTAGGCCAAAAATAGCTCATGCCACACTCCTGCTGCAGCAATGTTGGAGAATTTGGCACTTGGCCAAGTCTCTGTTCACTGCAGCGGGATGGGAAGTCCCATCATTCTGGCTTTTGTGCAAAAGCCAATTCCAGTTTTTCAGGGATCAAAGCTCAAACATTTCACAAAAAAGGATCAGAATTCTTAGGTTTCTGCTGCCAGCGAGGACTGAGAACGTGCCGCTTGGCCAAATCTCCATTCACTGCAGCAGGACTGGAAAATCCCAGCCATAGGCGAGGTCGAAGAAGTCTAGCCAAGATATAATGCTGCAGATGTTAATGATTCGATTTCATAGTAAACGTATAAACACTAAAGCAAATTATTACTGGTCAGTAAATAGTTGAAACATTTGTACATTTAGCTTTTGTTTTAATTTATTTGAATTATTAAATTAATTGGATTAATAAGGATAATTAATATGAATTATTTAGTCTGGTTGGTTTTTAACTTATTCCATTACAGTGATATTCTTTCTGCTCAAGTCAAACACACACAATAACCCCTTGAAAACATTATTCACTTCAAAGTCAACCCTATGAATTTTGTGTCAAAGAATTGGTCTCAAACAGTTGATTTTTTCATAAGTATATACTGTAATTGAATTTTAAGTTAATGTTATTAGTGTCAAAAGTAGGCTTACATTAACACTGCAATGAAGCTACTGTGAAAATCTCCTAGTTGCCACACTCCAGCACCTGTTTGGGTACACTGGGAGAAAATTTAGCATGGTCAATGCACCTAACCAGCACATCTTTCAGAATGTGGGAGGAAACTGAGGCACCTGGAGGAAATCCGTGTAGACACGGAGAGAACATGCAGACTCCACACAGACAGTGATCCAATCTGGTAATCGAACCTGGAATTTGCTGTTAGTTTCCTTTAACCAGCAATATTACCAATTGGTGCTCTCTGCATTGGATTTTTATCCACTAGAATAATTTACACTAAGAATCTCTTGACATTCCATTCTTACAGATATAATATCCTCAAGAATGATTTGTCGCTGGGTTGTCGCCAAGCTTAAGAACTGGTCCATAAATTCTGCAATTTGTTTCCTAGTTTTAAAGAAGCCACGGGGCAGCATTTTCACACTCATTCATTTTTCGCTTCCCTCCCCTATAAGAAAGTCGATTCATGCTGGCATGAGGGCAAACTGGCGTGCATTATGACTGATCTCCCACGGTGTGCACCTGACTAGCCGATTTCTCAGATGAGTACATCATTCATGGGTCATGCCTAGGCATTGCCACCTGGCATTAGCCAGGGACTATGCCCCAGGTACTCCTTAGGTCAGGCTGTGCCAAGTGCAGTTCTCAGCCAGTGCCAGGGGGCAGTGTGGGCAGAGGATCCCCGGTGAACTTTTGTGTGCTGGGGCAGTCTTTAAAAATGGCGCTGTGAACTTTAAAAACAAAGTTACTGGCAGGATAGGGTGGGCTCCTGCTACCATGGTGCTGTGGGACCTAACTTGGAGGGATTTTTTTTCAATGTTCCCAACAACACAGCAGAGGAAGCTGCCCAACACCACTCTTCCTGTCCGCTGTCACACTCTGCCTAATACAGGGAAACATCCGTCCTACATCACAGCAAATCAATGGCCAGGATCTTTTGTTAAGATTACGTTGTTTGCTGCAATGCATTAAGAAAGTGTTGATGGGACAAGTTCCTGAGAGTCCATGATGTTGGGAAATTACACAAACATGAAAATCCCATTGAAAATAGCATGCAGTGGTTATAGAACCTATTTACAGTCTTACAGTGAGATAGACGCTGAGCAAAAATAAACCCACCAGCTTTTCCTTTCACTGAAGCCTTCTTGGCAGAATTTTTGCTCGATTCGGAGGCTTTTTTTCCATCCAGTGTATTATTCTGGTTGCTTTCTGCATCTTCTCGCTTCTCACTGGGCAATCTCCGAACTCGAAGTCTCCCATTGGATACCAACAATGCAGGAGAAGGTTCTGTACCTGTAGAAGAAAGGTATATACTGAAATGTGCTCTTTTTGAGTTTTTTTTTTAAATTGCTGCTGTAGGTGCTTCTACAGTTGTACTGCTTGGAGTACATAAATTCCTAGAAATACAAATTTAAGATCAGTGTAATTTAAAGAAATGTAGCTTTCATTTTCATCTAAAAAGAACTCAAGTAGTATCTTCTAAATAAATGATATTCCTTTACAAACTAGCCAAATAGCTCTTGGAAACTTCAACTAGCTCATCTAAGCCAACATAGAACATTACAGCGCAGAACAGGCCCTTCGGCCTTCGATGTTGCGCCGACCAATTAGGAAAAAGCAATGACCCTCTAACCTAAACCATTCCTTTTTCGTCCATAAACTTATCTACTAACCTCTTAAATGCCACCAAACTTGGCGCATCTACAACTGACACAGGCAGGGCATTCCATACCCTTACCATCCTCTGGGTAAAGAACCTACCTCTGACATCCGTCCTATAACCACCACCCCTTAATTTAAAGCTATGCCCCCTCGTGCTAGCTTTCTCCAACCTAGGAAAAAGGCTATCACTGTCCACCCTATCTAAACCTCTAATCATCTTATATGTTTCAATAAGGTCTCCTCTTAGCCGCCTTCTTTCTAACGAAAACAACCTCAAATCCCTCAGCCTCTCTTCATAAGACCTGCCTTTCATACCAGGCAACATCCTGGTAAACCTCCTCTGTACCCTCTCCAATGCCTCCACATCTTTCTTATAATGTGGGGACCAGAACTGCACACAATACTCCAAGTGCGGCCGCACTAGAGTTTTGTACAGTTGCAACATGACGTTGCGGCTCCGAAATTCAATCCCCCTACCAATAAAAGCTAAGACTCCGTATGCCTTCTTAACAACCTTATCGACTTGATTGCCAACTTTCAGGGATCTATGCACATATACACCAAGATCCCTCTGTTCATCAACACTATTAAGAGTCCTACCATTAGCCCTATACTCTACACATTTGTTATTCCTGCCAAAGTGAATTACCTCACACTTTTCCACATTAAACTCCATTTGCCACCTCTCGGCCCAGCTCTGCAACTTGTCCAAGTCTCTCTGCAAACTAGAACACCCCTCTTCACTATCTACCACTCCTCCGACTTTGGTGTCATCTGCAAATTTACTAATCCATCCTTCAATACCCTCATCCAGATCATTTATAAAAATTACAAACAGCAGGGGCCCCAAAACAGATCCCTGAGGTACACCACTTGTAACCGAACTCCACGATGAATATCTCCCATCAACCACCACCCTCTGTCTTCTATCTGCTAGCCAATTCCTAATCCAATTAGCTAAATCACCCTCAATCCCATACATCTGCATTTTCTGCAGAAGCCTTCCATGGGCCACCTTATCGAACGCCTTACTAAAGTCCATATATACCACATCAACTGCCTTACCCTCATCCATCTCTTTGGTCACTTTTTCAAAAAACTCAATAAGGTTAGTAAGGCATGACCTACCCTTCACAAAACCATGCTGACTATCCCCAATCAATTCATTTCTCTCTAAATAACTATAAATCCTATCCCTAATAATTCTCTCCAATACTCTGCCCACAACAGAAGTAAGACTCACTGGCCTATAATTCCCTGGAAGGTCTCTCTTCCCCTTCTTGAACAATGGGACCACCTTCGCTATCCTCCAGTCCTCCGGAACCACACCCGTAACCAACGACGACCTGAAGATCAGAGCCAGAGGCTCTGCAATCTCCTCTCTTGCCTCCCAGAGAATCCTAGGGTAAATCCCGTCCGGCCCAGGGGACTTATCTAACTTCAAACCCTCAAGAATATCTAGCACATCCTCCTTATCTACTTCAATACTTTCCAGTTTGCAACCCTGTATCCCAGTGTTCTCCACAACTACATTTACATCTCCCTGCGTGAATACCGAAGAGAAATATTTGTTCAGTGCCTCTCCAATCTCTTCAGGCTCCACGCACAACTTCCCACTGCTGTCTCTGACTGGCCCTAATCTTGCCCTAACCAATCTTCTATTCTTAACATATCTAAAGAAAGCTTTAGGATTCTCCTTGATCCTATCAGCCAAAGTCTTCTCGTGTCCCCTTTTAGCTCTCCTCAACTCACTCTTTAGCTCCCTCCTGGCTAATCTCTTGAACACCCATCAACCTAAACTAAACCTTGGCAATCCAATCTAGCAGCCCAATCTAATTCAATATCCAAACTAATCTTGGAAATCCAGTGACAAATAAACTGAACACCTCAATCCAACCTAGAATTCTATATTTTTTTATTCATGGGACATGGGCATCGCTGACTGGCCAGTATTTATTACCCATCCCTAGGTGCCCTTGTTCAAAGAACAATTGAGAGTCAATCACATTGCTGTGGCTCTGGAGTCACATATAGACCAGGCCAGGTAAACAACATTAGTAAACCAGATGGGTTTTTCCGGCAATTGACAATGGTTTTGTGGTTATCGGTAGATTCTTAATTCCAGATTTCATTAATTGAATTCAAATTTCACCAGCAGCCATGGAACCTGGGTCTTCAGAGTATTAGCCGAATTTCTGGATTTAACAGTCTAGTGATAATACCAGTAGGCCAAAAGCTCACTAGACAGACAAACATTCTGAAACTGACAACTGACCTGTAAGCACAAATAACGGATACAGATTGATGGCTTCCAGATTCAGCTATTGATCTATGTTGCCCGAGTGCCAGTAGAAGTTGGCCCTAGGTTTGCTCGGTGTCCCGGGGAGGGGTAAATCAGACATGTTTGCTGTGCCTCATCACTATCTACTGTAACCTTTCGGAAAGTATGAGCACGAGGGTAGCACTGAGCTTCGCAATAATGCAGTTCGAGGTTAATTAGCCTGCTGATAATGCATGGCGTAGACTCTGCTGACCATATAAGTAAATCACCTGTAGATTCCACGGTTCCAGCACCCATGGAACACTAATGCAGCAAAAAAAATGAATGCCTTGGGGAGGAAGAGAGATAGGGGATAAAGAAAACTAGAGAAGAAATTCAGATTCGGATCATTAAAGAGGATTAATTTTACAACTTTATTACCTAATGTGCATTATCGTAATATTTTAATATCAGTGCTGTACTCCTCAGTATATTAAACAATGCACTAAGCAAACATGATTTGAGGAGCTCATAAGTGCATGATACATTTTTATATCCTCTAAATAATGGATTTTTTTTCAATATTTCAACAAGCAAGAATAATTAAGTCACTGGGGAGTGAGAAACAGGTGATCTTTTGCTCGGTTGATTGAGCCATAAAACTCTTACACACACACACATTTGGAACAGTCATGACTTATGGTTCTTCATAATTATAAGAGTCTCCCATTCGCTTTTTGCATGCAAGATACGTTTATATGTGCACTTGGAGATGATATTTCTTAAATCTTTAAAATTCAGTGGGTGTCTTTCATATATATGGGAAAGGCACAACATGATGGTTGAGATTTTTTTTTAAAAAAATCACTATTCCCAAGCTAAATAACTTGGGTGACTCCCAGATTCAGTTCTGAGCTATTGGATCATTTTCTCCATATCTGTGTGTTTCCTCCAGGTGCTCAGGTTTTCTCCTACAGTCTGAAAGTCGTGCTGGTTAGGTGCACTGACCACACTAAATTCTCTCTCAGTGTACCTGAATAGGAGCCAGAGTGTGGCGACCAGGGATTTTCACAGTAACTTCCTTGCAGTGTTAATGTAAACCTACTTGTGATACAAATAAATAAAGAAAATGCTTCCCCCCTTGAAATTCCCCAAGCTTGTGTGTAAAGATTGTGTGACCAAAATGCAGTCTTGCTCCCCAGGTTTACTCACACTGGATTTTATAATCTGGAGGGAGGAGACGGATATTTGACAGAGAAATTCGTCCCACGTCACCATCATCAAATTCCACGGTGACACAATCATCCCCATTCTCCTCTTCTTCCTCCTCACTGGTACTGCCTGCTGGACAAAATAAAAGCACAGGAGAAGCTCTGGTTACAGAGAGGGTACAGGTAACAAGAGATGACTACTTCCAGCATTTAATATTGTCTCTTTTGTTGATTCTGATAAATTAAAATGAAGACAGCATTTAAGGCAAATAGTAACATTCATCACTATCGTACCACTGATTCACATATTTACCTTATCTGAGCCATGCTGTGGAGATGCTGATGTTGTACTGAGGTGGGCACCATAAGAAGTCTCACAATACTAGGCTAATTTGGTTTATTTGGTATCAGAGCGCTGCTGCTTCATCAGGTGAGTGGAGAGTTGGGTTCATAAACCCAACTTGATAACCTGTAAAGGCTCGCATTCCAACTATTATCTTGCAATTGAGTTTCTGTTTATATACGCCTTGTTTGTGAACCCAACTCTCCACTCATCTAATGAAGGAGCAGTACTCCGAAAGCTTGTGATACCAAATAAACCTGTTGGACTTTAACCTGATATTGTGAGACTTCTTACTGTGCTTATCTGAGCAACCATTTTTAAAATGAGTCACAATACAATCATTGTGAATTCCAGCATAAGAGTCTACTAACTGTGTACATATTTATATTCAGCCCTGTACAATGTGTAGTGTTGAGACTATCAAGTTATTTATAGTAAAAAAAATTGAACCAGCCTTTGTTTAGCCAGGAAGAAAGTGGTGTAACTAACAAACTGCTGACACATCATCAACAGTTTCCTCATAACATTTACCTTTAATTTGAATGCATATATTTATAATTCCAAGTTACAGAGCGGTGTAATACCAAAATTGCACTATAATCCTCAACACTAGCAGGAGGAGAAGGAAATAGTTGTCCCCTACAGACCATGCACTCAACTGACTCGTTATTCTGCTTCTAAAACAAAACTTCTCCATTTCACTGCACAAAGTACACAGAAGATATTTTCTTTCCCTCCCCCGCCCCCGCTGTCTTCGTCCCCAGCATAACCAACACCCTCCACCATAACTGAAAGGGTGGAGTGATGGACAGATTATTCCTGTTTATTTAATAGATTCCCTTTCTATCTATATCAACACATCTCTCTCATACATCTGCTACAATGTGCTTGTTATGGCAAGATTTGGCCCTTTTTAGACAGACTCCCTTGACCACTACTTATCCCTTAACCAATGACACTAAAACAGATTATCTGGCCATTATCAAGTTGCAGTTTGAGGGACCTTACTGTGTACAAATTGACTACTGAGTTTTCTAACTTCTCACAGTGACTAAAATTCAAAAGTACTTAACTGGCTACAACATGCTTTGGAACATCCCGAGGTTGCAAACTAAAGGCAGCATCTAAATACTTAAGCCTTTCTTTTTCCCCAAAACCTCAGCGCATAGGATGGCTGATTCAGCAGAAACAATGACGCATTTGAGAAAACAGACAATACATTCAGTTGGGAACACTGAGTTTAGTGACAGATTGGTATTGTGCACATTTACAAGCGATGGTGGTATTTCCTTCAACACAACTGGAATTAAAGCATTATTTAAAGGAATAATTAAGTATTCAGTCAGCGCAGATATAACACTTCTTAACTATGGACAGCAGTCACTATTGATTGGTGATAAATTTCATAAAATCCCGAAATATAACTGGATTGATCTCTTATTGGCTTTTGGTCACATAGTTCCAATTATATACAGTTCTGATTAGAAGTGACATTTTCAAGTTATTGCATGTGAAATGAATGCATTGATTATGGATTTGAGTTTATTTTTAACCTGTTGCATCTAAGTCACCCAGGTAAAAATCCACTTTGATCAATTCTTCTGGGTTTCCGCAATGCTGTCAGTTAATTCCTTCTGTGACTCTTTCCTGCACAGAATTACCTTAGTCAAACTGAAAATTACTCAAGAACTATCCTGCATTGCAGAGCTTGGTCTGAATAAGGAATATTCAACCTCACCTTTAACATTAACTGTTTAAAAAAAAGCACTGCCAATCTGAAACTTACAGTCAGAGTGGAATGGTTCTAATAACTCTTGTCTAGACTTCACTTGATTGAATGAGGCTAATGGTCAAATTTTAGGCACTTTTTAGCCAGAGAGAGTCCCCAATTTCACCAACACTGCAGCATCTGCCTCCCAAGCAGATGGTCACATACTTGAACCTCAGTGACAATCTGTTGACACAGCGGATCCACTTCAACTGTTCTTCTTTAAAGCACAAGACCAAGTGATATATTTTGGTGGGAGACCCAAATAAGAGTAAAATATTGGGATATAGAACCCCCCGGGGAGCAGCTCAATCAAAGAAAGCAAGGTGAGAAGTAGGGGTAAGAGGGAAGAAATTAAAGAAAGAAGGCAAGAAGAAGAGAAAAGAAGGAATGAAGGCAAGCAAAAGGGAAGGCAAAAAGGAGGGTAGGAGAGACAGAAGGAGGGAGGGATGGCAGGAAGGAGAGAAGGACAAAATGAGGAATGGAAAGGAGTCAAGATGGGAAGACAGACAGAAGAAAATGGAGGAAGCTGGAAAGAAGAACGATATATACATTTACATATTTCACATTAATCCTTTCTTCTACAACAACATGAAAAGTTTCTCTCCACAGATACTGACAGACCTGTGGAGTATTTCTGACATTTTTGATTTTTATTTCAATTTCAGGTGAGACTTTTCTCAGCTGGTCTTAGACCGCACAATATCGCTCCACAAAATCAGGCCTTTTTGCGCCCATTGTGCATTTGTAAAACAGGCGCAACAAGGTACAATGGCTATCCCATTATCTTTGTCCGAGACAAATTAATCCTAATGGCCAATTATGGCTGTCATGGAGGTCCCTATGACCTCTCCCATCTGCTCTACAAAAGGCTCTGTATCTTTCCCATTGAAAATTTTAAAAAGAGAACGTTGATTCGGAGTGACTATTCTTCTTTCAAACAAAAAAAACAAAGCAGATTGAAAGGGGCTGGGAATACCTGTCTGTCTGAACCACTACCCTTATTTCAGCCAGAAGTCCTGAGATGGAGGGAGTTAATTGCACAACTTCCCACTAGGCTTTGATAAACGACATCTGGATCTTGCACTCCCCAGTCACATTCGACCTTGCAGCTCGTCAGTGACGGATATGACCAGTCTGTTCTCATCTCAAACATTCATACCAGCGGCATTTCTCTCTACTTCACTCCAATATTATCAACATCCATCACCGCTCTCTCAATGTGAGTAGCAGCATCATTTACACAGCTTGCAATATTCAGCATGCACCACAAATCCATCACCTTAATGGAGTACTAATTCAAATTTAAATGTTTGTTCAGCAGCTATGGAAGTGGCCTTCGGTAGATAATTATATGATATTGTTTTTCTGCTGACAATTGTAGCAAAGCCATATAACTGACCCATGGCCCCCTTATCTCTTAGTGAAAAATTCCAGTTAACCAGATCATTCCCGCACCCCCCACCCCCTTCCTTTTACTCCTCAAACATTGCTTGATTTCATGTCATACTAATCATTCCAGCACTATAGGAGAGTGAGCAAGGACACGCGCTGATCTGCAGTTTTCTGCAGAAATGGACTTTATCACAGAATACATCCTCCAAAACAACCATTAAAAACAAATAACCAATAGGAATGTAGGAACGGGAAATAAGGCACTCAAGCTTTGTGCTGTAGCAAATCATGGCTGACCTGTACCTCAAATTCACTTACACTGACTCCGTCTTACCCAATAGCCTCTCCCTAACAAACATCTAATGATCTAACTCTGCAGAATCTAAACTGATTCTGGGGGAGAGCCTTCTAGTTTTTCCATTAACCTTTTCCTGAAATATTTTCTCATCTCACTCCTAAACAGTCTGGCTCTAATTTTAAGAGTGTGCCCTTTTCTGGATGTTGCAGATCAGAATATTCCTGCCCCAACTGCCACAGGAACCGTAGCAGATGGGACGTGGACCATGCAAAGAGCCATTGACTTTGGGTGGGATTTTCCAGTCTAAGGGCGAAAGTGGCCAGAAAAACCCATCCTCTATATGTAGCAGGAGAGGATTTGATGGAAACAGACCTAATTTCTCCTCTTGCTCCCCATCCATACATAGAAAGATGAATTGATTTTGATGTCCTCCTTTTAAGCGACAACGTGTTTCCCAACCTCTCAGTTTTGGTTGCAATCCAATTTCTATTATAATCCCATGGCAAACTTGCGATAGGGTGAGCTGAGATGAGTAACTTACTCGCACAGACTCAAACATGCAGGAGGACGTTGTCGCCATGTAGCCCCCAGCCTGAGAGATAGCGAAAGGAACATTTACAGGGAAAAGACTACAGAGCAAAAAAAAATTGTTTCATATGAACCCAGAGTTCAGAATCAAAATGGTGCATTCCTTCACAGAGGTCAGAAGGCTGAAAAGTAATGATAGATAATTCACTTTTCCAGTAGCGGTGATCTCTATAATCAGATGGGCATGTAGGGATGAATCAGCCTTGTAGGTGACGGTATAGAAGTACAGAGGGTTCAGGAGAAACAGTATGGATGGGGATCAGGCATTCAAACCTGGACAGAGCCCATTTTCTGAGCTGTGGCTTGGTAGATGGAAGATGGATAACCGCTCTGCTGTACAGTAAGACAATAGGACTGGTTGTCCCAGCTAGGAGGCGGTCATGTCCCATCTCTCCATTTTGGCTTTGACAAAATGTGCATATTCTTTTGCTTGGGTTCCTGACATTGTTAATATTAAGAACTTGAAAAGAGGATTGCAGGGTCTTATACCCTAGTTGATAACTCCTTTCTGGTTTATTTTACAAGATGCACTGAGCAGTTCACCAAGGCTCCTTTGACAGCACCTATCATGTCTGTGACCTCTGCCACCTAGAAGGACGAGGGCAGAGGATGCATGGAAACACCACCTCAGCAAGCTTCTTTCCAAATCACATACCATCCTGACTTGGAATAATATCACTGTTCCTTCACTGGCACTGGGACAAAACCCTCCCTGACAATATGGTTGTGTGTACCTACACCACATGGATTGCAGAGGTTCAAGAAAGCAGCTCATTAACACCTTCTCAAGGGCCATTAAGAATAGGTAACAAATGCTAGCCTAATCACTGACTTCCAGATCCCTCAAAAGAATAGTAAAATAAAACAACACAACTGGATAATGAGAATTTTTTTCCCAGGGCAGAAGAGCCAATTATGAGGGAGTATAGCTTTAAGATACAAGAGGCAAGGTTTTTTTACACAGAGGGTGGTGGGTGCTTGAAACTCGCTGCCAACGGAGATAATGGAAGCAGATACAATAGTGACTTTTAAGGGGCATCTTGAAAAATACAGGAATAGGATGGGAAGGGAGGCATATGAACGACTATGGGATAGGGGATTTTAGTTCAGTTGGGTAGTGTGGTTGGTGCAGGCTTGAAGGCCAGTCTGTTTCTGTGCTGCAATTTTCTTTGTTCTTTGTTCTAACTACCTGCAATTTGCAAACTTAGATATGTGACTTTTAATTTCTTTATCAAGGTACTAATTTACATGCTGTATGGTGAAGATCCAGGGAGAATAATATTTGCCATGTCCAGCCATCAGAGAGCAACTGCTTTAGCCCTACACTCCTTCAACTACCTCCGCAACAGTTACCAGGCTTGCTGCAGCACTGTAAACAAATAGATTTAATTAAAAATGGACAGAACCATGGGGTCAGAATTTTAAGTTCTCATACCGGTGAGGGATTTGGGGAGTGCAAAATTGAAAGGACAGGTTCCTGTCTGCCCCTGGTGATTTTACACTGGGGCAGCGGGGAACCCACCCTTGGCCTAACTGATGCCTCTAAGTGGCCAATTAAAGACCGTCTCCCAACCAGCCCCAAGGATTGAACTAGAGTAGAGTAAGGCCAAAAATCAACTGAGTTACATCTTGGGCAGGAAGGGAAGGGTGTGCCTCCATCAGAAAATGGAGTCAAGAACCCCTCTCCCATCCTCCTCATAGCCCCCCCCCCCTCTTAAAATCTGGTGGTCTCCAGACCTCGTTTCCCCCTGCCCATCCCAGCAGGCTTTTTCCCACGAGACTATGATCACCCCCTCGACAGGTCTTTTCTATCCTCCCCACTCTGGGACCCCTTGAACTTACCTGGACCTCAGGTGCCTGGACTTAATCTCAGGCGTCCTGGTGCAAACCTTCCTCTGTCCACTGCAGTGCTTTTGCTACAGGGACTGGGGAGTAAGTGGCCATCTCCGCGAGTGAGGTGCAAGTCCCATCCGCAGCCACTTTCACTTGGGTTGATCTGAGAGTGACAGGGGCATTTAGAATAGCCAGGGACGTGTTCTCCAGATGGCGGGAAGCGAGGCCCCCATCACCTGAAACATTCAGATGGTGATCTCTGAAACGCTGGCAAAAGTCCCTGGAAGTCCATGGAACAAAAACGGAACTGATTTCATTCAATCAGTGTTAGTCATCCTGGTCATGGATATATAATAGTTATCAGCACTAACACAGCTCTTTAAGTGGAGCAAAGGAGGCATATACAGCATAAATCCCAAATGAGGATGGAAACTTTGATCAATCAAGCTCGCATACAAATGCTTAATGCACTTATGCATGTGGGCTATTTTGACCAAGTGTTGATGCTGCATTAAAATGGGTACCCAAGGGCTTCCAGTTTGAGTGCATTAGTGTTTATACATGGAAATTACCACTCAAAATGTCTGCTCCAGAGTAATCTTCTGCAGTGTTCATATTACTGCTGGAATGTTCCCTGAGCCTGTTTCTGTTCTGCACTGGACTGTGGGATGAGTTTCTCTCATTCATACGTTAATTAAAAAAAAATCAAATTGTCCCAATTTGAACCACTCAAGGTGCTGTTTCCACTTATCTTTAATTAAATTGGACTGTGTTTGGCTCTTTCCAGCCATTTAAAATATGTGTACTTCAGTCCACATTGCAGATTGACTTCCATTCAAGTGGTTAGTCACAGAAGTGAGAGGCAGAGATTCATGCTGAGCCAATTACAATTTCCTTAATTTAAGCTGGAGCGGCGCAATTATTATTGCATCTAACAACGACTGTCAAACTGGTTCGTCAATCAGAATTCAGTCCCATCCTGACACTTTGACAGAGCCGAGATGTTGTCAGGTTTCATATGAAAAGGTTTGATCAAAATTGGATTTTCTGAAGCTGCAGTTTTCTCCATCACCCTCAGCAAGAAAAGGAGCCGGAGACAGTAAAACAAAACAGTAAAAAATGGCTCCTGCTGCTCCTGTGTTTGTTCAAATGGCTCTGCTGAGGTGCGATCAAGACAGTCTCATGCTACTGCTCATACTGATGGAATGAATGAATACAAGGCACTTGGGCTAAGATGAATAACTGCAGCGCTCGCTGCTATCTCCTTATTCAGCTGAGGTGTTGCTAGCCTAAACTTTGTGTGCTTGAAGCATTTTATTCAACGGTAAGTTTTTTTTGTCCTGTGCTAATGCGTGGCTTGCAACATATTTTGGAGTAATGGTGAATGGATAGGGGTGGGAGGTGGGGGGGACGAGATGGGAGTGGGGAGTGAAAGGATTGGATGGGGGGTGGGTGTTGAAGGGACGAGGTTGTGAGGAGTGAAAGGAGGGGGTGAAGGGACAGGGTGGAGGAGTGAAGGGACAGGATGGAGGGGTGAAGGAATGGGAGTACAAAAGGTGAAGGGATGGAATGAGAGGAGTAAAGGGAGGGGGACAGGGGTGAGATGGCCAGGTAACAACAAAGGCTCTATAAACTGCAGTTCACACTTCAATAGATCCAGTGTCAAAACTGTCATTTTTCAAAAGCAATCAGACAAATGATCAGAATTATTACAGTTTTGCGATAAAAGGCTACAATATTGTATTTCGTTCTGGATTAACATTGTAATCCATTCTTTTTCATTCCATGTCATATTTTGCTCAAACATGGCAAATTATTTTTAAGGTGGGATAAGGGCCAATTTCTGGAAGCTTTGAGCCTTCTGGTAGGACACAGCTTCCCAACTTCACTCTAGGCCCAAATAGGGAGTCAGGATGAATCTCTCCTCTGACATATCCGACTGGCGAGTGGGTGCAGGTTAACTCCAGGAAACAAATACTTTCGAAAAACACCTCTCTCACATCCAATTAAAGGTTCTCCCCAACTGCAACAAAAGATGTGTCCTGTTATGACCATTGTTACTTTGTTGTGATGCTGAGGCTGTGTTTTTATTCCTAAGAGAGCGTCTGCAGCAGAGATGGCTAATGGCTGCATCAGGAGATTGAAGGTTTGCCGACATAATCCTTTCTGTCCATAACAGTGATCCGTGCGGGCGACTTCGTTAAACCGAAGAAATCTCAAACCTGTTTCAAATTGCAGCTGCTCAGATGCAAAGTGTGATCCGCAATTCTCCCTGACAACGTGGGCTTCACTAGGATGGTTCTACCGAAGGATGGGTCCTTTGCTGGACAAATCAGCAAACAGTCAAAAGCGTGAGGTTGTGAAAGGAGCAACCACAGTTTTCCTCATGAGGGAAATAAAGCTGACACCGCTTTTGATTTTCCTCCTATCCAACAATTCAAAATGACTGCTAATGTTGGCCCACTGTCCTGTCGATGTGGCTTATCTGTGCTCCATCTCACAAGATGATTTTGATGATGATGCTCTGGATGAGGTACAGGAAAATCTGATGCTCTTTCAATTGGTGTCATCTGTGTCCTGCAGGCTCTTTTGAAGATAGTTGGATTTTCAATGGCTGGTAGAATGGAGGCAGCACAATGGTTAGCACTAGTGCCTCACAACTCCAGAGACCTGGGTTCGATTCTCCGTTTGGGTCACTGTGTGGAGTTTGCATGTTCTCCCCTTGTATGTGAGGGTTTCTTTCGGATGCTCCTGTTTCCTCCCACACTCTGAAAGACGTGCTGGTTAGGTGCATTGACTATACAAAATTCTCCCTCAGCGTACCTGAACAGGTGCTGGAGTGTGGCACCTAGGGGAGTTTCACAGTAACTTCACTGTAATGTGACTGTAAGCCTACATATGCCTAATAAATAAACTCTAACTTTGTCTATGTGGAGTTTACACGTTCTCCTTGTATCCGTGTGACTTTTTTCAGGGTGCTGTGGTTTCCTCCCATAGTCCAAAGATGTCCAAGTTATGTGCACTGGCTATGCTAAAACTGCCCTTAGTCTCCGTAGATGCGTCGGTTAAAGGGATTGGCAGGGTAAATATGTGGGGTTACAGGGATAGGCCTGGGTGGGATTGTTGGTGGTGCAGACTCTATGGGCCGATTGGCCTCCTTCTGCACTGTCGGATTTCTAAGATTAGAAACTTGGCTGCTAAGACGGACCACTTGTCCTGCAGGCTGATCTGGACATCTGTCCAGCCATTCCAATTCATCTTGGGACATTTTGAAAGACCAAATTAATTCTTGATGCAGGAGACAGATGTACGCACGTGGACTCATTCTTCTCATTATCCCAATGGTGATCTCAAAAGCCCCTTTGGAATCACTGCAAGACCAGCATTAGTCAAACACCAGCTCAAAGCAGATTCAAACGCCAGCGTAACATGTGCACCGTAAAACAGAAATGACCAATCAAAAAACTAACAATACTGTCTGAAATCAAAAATTGAAAAGGCACCCTGAAACAGCACTATGAAATGGGAAGCTTATTCACCTCCCACTCACTCCAATCTGATATCCAGAAAAAGGAACATTACAGCACTGCAACATTAAAACTGGAATGACAATCCACTCCCAACTGACTAAGTCCCAAGGTCATCAAAAGGTCCATGCCTGCAGTTGGCTTTACACTTTGCAGTTGCTAAGTCAAATCGCTGCACTGGAATTGAAATTATATCAGATTACAAAGATAATTTGCTGGTAATCAATGATATCGCTGGCATTTTATATTTTTTGCATTCAATTTACTTTGGCCAATTTGAGAAAAGAGTCTTTTGTCACAGAAGCTGAGAGGAAGAGAGAAGGAAATCGTTCATCTCAGCAGTCAGACACAGAACAACTCTGCAATGATCATCCATCCTAGATTAATGACATGTTACATTACTTTCACGCCACATACTATGGCTGCCCTATGGAAACTTATTGTGGATGCGCACCTCTAAATGTTACAAAGCAGGAGAGCAATTGTACAGCAACCTATGTTCCAAAGTATCTCTCGTGCTCCAGTGATGAGTGGATCTGTCCATTTAATTTGTCTTTGGGAGTGATTGTCAATGACAACAGGCTGAACATGATGAAGGTCATGCAGGAGAACAACTATAATAACATGTGTGGCTCTGCACACAAGCTAGAACTTGCTGTCAATTCTGCACCTGACAAACTCCAGTCTTTACGTTGGACACTCACCAATACATCTAGCATTTCCAATTATTTCCACAGGTCTTGGAATGAAGGGAGCTTGGAGGCAACTTTAACTTCAGCAGGAGGGATTTTCCATGCTCGCCATAGCAGTAGAAGTGAGCTATCATTGGCTGGCAGTGGGATCTTCCCATTCCTGTCACTTTCAGGGTGGTTTCCGGCATCAGGTCTTTCCCGGTGGTGGGACTGGAAGAATCTGATGGCATGAACGATCGAAAAATTCCAGGCAACGTGACTCCTCAGCACAATCTCAAAGGGTGGGATTTTCCAGCTGTGCTCGCCCCAAGACAGGAAAATCCCAGCCCAAAGTCAATGGAGCTTTGCATGGTCCATGCCCCAAATGTTCAAAATAGTCCTCACAGTGAAACTGAAGCACGGACTGACATTTTGCAAATCCCCCATGATATCTCTTCCAGCAGCAGAAGATGGTTGGTGGGTTTCCCAGTGGCTGGTGAACAATAGAAATAGACATCGGCTCTGACGGGACTGGAAGGATCCACTGGCAGCCAACAGTAAGCCACCTCCGCCCATCAGGAAGTCCTTCTGGACGGCTGGAAAACCCTGGCCATGAGCTCCATGTCATTATTATTCTTCATGACACTAAAACAGAGTTGGACCTGCTCTGTGTTAAAAGTATGGCCTCATTCCTCCCTATCTCTGTAATGTCTGGCTCTACAATCCTCCTAAAACTGCTGCGCTCCAATTCAGTTCTCTTACACATTTCCAATTTTAATCATTCTACCATTGGTGGCCCATGTCTTCAGCTGCCTGGAATTTGCTTCCTAAACACCGTCATATCTCTTCCCCATCTCCTTCCTTTGAGACCTTAAGACCATAAGAAAGAGGAGCAGAATTAGGCCATTCAGCCCATCGAGTCTGCTCCACCATTCAATCATGGCTGATATGATCCTCATCCCAATTTTCCTGCCTTCTACCTGAAACCCTTGATCCTCTTTCTGATCAAGAACGTATCTATCTCTGTCTTAACTACACTCAGTGACCTGGCCTCCACAGACCTCTGTGGCAATGAGCTCCACAGATTCACCACCCTCGGCTGAAGAAATTCCTCCTCAACACACTTCTAAAAGAACGTCCCTGAGATTCTAGTTTCTCCCACTAGTGGAAACATCCTCTCCACGTCCATTCCACCTCGGAGTGAAGGGTAAGTATACACACTGAGCGCATTTAAGACAGAGATAGATAGGTTCTCAGCATTCTGTGAGACACTCCTGAAAATGCACTTCCTTGACTAAGTTTATGGTCATTTAGTCTTGTGTGCTTTGTGTCCAATTTTGTTTGATAACACTCTTGCGATACATCTTGGGACATTTTACTAAATTAAAGCTGTTGTGTAAATACGAATTTGTTGTTGTTTATTGTCCAGCATCTTTCTTCATGAGTTACACGAGGACGTAAATGGAACTAATTTTAAATCTGTTGCCGACACGAAAATGCGCACAAGGGATGCTAGGCTCCAGTGTGGCAGCCATTCTTTAACTTGTATAAATATAGTGTAACACACGTGTGGCTCAAAAACTCCAGGTAGGTTACCACTGAATATTACAGATTAAGTAAAAAAAACTACTGTGGCAGAAAGATTATCGCT
The DNA here is from genome assembly GCA_024679065.1 of Sphyrna mokarran. Taxonomy (NCBI): domain Eukaryota; kingdom Metazoa; phylum Chordata; class Chondrichthyes; order Carcharhiniformes; family Carcharhinidae; genus Sphyrna; species Sphyrna mokarran. Next base: position 21,384,515 of record JAGIQG010000021.1, read on the forward strand.
AATCATTCATAGGATTGCAACAACGCAGGAGGCCGCCATTTGGCCCATCAAGCCTGCACCAATAACGATCTCACCGATGCCCTATCCCTGTAAATCCATGTATTTACCCTGTTAGTCCCCCTGACATTAAGGGGCAATCTACTATGGCCAATCAACCTAACCGATACATGTTTGGACAGCGGGAGGAAACCCACACAGACACAAGGAGAATGTGCAAACTCCACACAGATGGTGACCTGAGGTCGGAATTGAACCTGGGTCCCTGGTACTGTGAGGCAGCAGTGCTGCTGTGTCCTCCTGCTTCAAGCAAGGTATGCAAGAGTATAGGTGGCAAACGACTGGCATTTTAGATTGAACATTAAGTACAGAATGGCCATAAGCGGTCCAGGTATTCATGAGAGCGTTGTGTCCTGTCTTTGCCCTCTCACAACTCCCAGGATAATTAAGTTCTACAGCTGGTGCAGACATTGACTAAGTGAATGATATCCGGCTTTCGAGCCCTTACTTATTAGAATAGGCATCAAGAGTTAGCGCTATTTACTTTAGGGAAACCTAGGCTTAGATCAGATATGATTGAGGTTTTTAAAGCAATTAAGGGCTTTGATTCAGTCTGGCTGGACAGATTATTTGAGATGAATTGGGCTAGAAAGCATGCATACAAAATACTTTGGCAAAGCAGTAAGTTAGATCCTGAGATGTATTTCCTTTCATTGGGTTAAGGCCCTCTAGAACAGACAAGTGAAAGATGAAGGAGGTAACGAGTTGCTGTAGCCTACTAATAAGAAATGCGACATATTCCTAAGAGGATATTCCTAGTTAGAGAGAGTAAGTTTTCAAGATAGCTGTTATTATGAAGAATATTGAGTGCTATACTGGAGCCTTAAAGCTTGAGTGCCTTTGGGAATCAGCAAAGAATTTCCAAGATAAAAGCAAATTACTGCGGATGCTGGTTATCTAGAACAAAAACAAAAAATTTCAGTAGGTCAGAAAGCATCTGCGGAGAGAGAATAGAGCTAAAGTTTCAAGTCTGGATGACCCTTTGTCTTTTCTGAATTGGGCATACTTCAGTTCTGGGGTTTTTTACTTTCCCAGAACATGCTTATATGGTTCGAGAATGGGTTGTGCCAATGTCTGGATGAAACTGATGGTCTTTTCCTTTATACAGACCCAGGCAGCAAATACATGGAACTGACTCTCTTCAAGAATTTACTCACTCCAAGAATTTAGTGTTAATCTGATAACAGAATCAGTCTGCATTATTCTACAATGCCACCGATTACTAATTATTTGTTCATGGGATATGGGCATCGCTGGCTCAGTTAGCATATATTGCCAATTCCTGAGGGCATTTTTAAGGGCATTGCTTTGGGTCTGTGGTTACGCTGAGATCACTGAGATCAAGAACGGCAGATTTCCTTCACAAAAGGACATCAGCGAACCAAATAGGTTTTTACGAGGTGAGAGTCTGGTACTTTTAACGCTCGACTGTTAATCCAGAAATTCAGCTAATATTTTGGGGATTCTGATTTGAATTCTGTCATGACAGATGGTGGAATTTGAATTCAATAAAAAATATCTGGAATTAAGAATCTACTGATGACCAATGGAAGTTTTGTCGACCCCACATTATAAGAAAGATGTGGAGGCATTGGAGAGGGTACAGAGGAGGTTTACCAGGATGTTGCCTGGTATGGAGGGCAGGTCCTATGAAGAGAGGTTGAAGGATTTGAGGTTGTTTTCGTTAGAAAGGAGGCGGCTAAGAGGGGATCTTATTGAAGCATATAAGATGATTAGAGGTTTAGATAGGGTGGACAGTGATAGCCTTTTTCCTAGGATGGAGAAAGCTAGCACGAGGGGACACAGCTTTAAATTAAGGGGTATGAGTTATAGGACGGATATCAGAGGTAGGTTCTTTACTCAAAGAGTGATTAGGGAGTGGAATGCCCTGCCTGCAGCTGTTGTAGATGCGCCAAGTTTGGTGGCGTTTAAGAGGTTAATTGATAAGTATGTGGAAGAGAAGGGAATGGTTTAGTTTGGAGGGGCATTGCTTTTTATTTTGGTCGGCACAACATCGAAGGCCGAAGGGCCTGTTCTGTGCTGTAATGTTCTATGTTCTATGTTCTATGTTGGAAAAATCCATCTGGTTCACCAATGTCCTGTAAGGAAGGAAATCTGCCATCCTTACCTGGTCTGGTCTACATGTGACTCCAGAACCATAACAATGTGGTTAACTCTCAACTGCCTCCGAAAACTACTAGAATTGGGCTATAAATATTAGCCAACCAGCAACACCCATGTCCAACGAATGAATTAAAAACACAATTGATAATGGTTCCCTGGGCATCATTAGATTTTTAATTCCAGATCATTATTGAATTCAAATTTCACATCTGGTGGGATTGGAACCCAGGGCCCCAAAGCATTACCCTGTATCTCTGGATTACAAGTTCATTGACAATACCAATACACAGCTCCCACATGAATACTGGAAGAGAGTCTTGCATGCCATCGGCATCAACAACTTGCATTCATGTGGCATCTTTAATCTAGCAGAATATTCCATGGTACTTACAATAAGCATATTTTGGACACTGAGCTACAGAAGGTGATGTCAAAGTGTAGACTTTAACCAGCAACGCATAAGAGGAGAGAAACAAAGCAAGCTGGAAAAAAACATTGCAGAGTCTTGGGCTTAGGCACTGAAAGCCCGACTGCCAATACTGGTTAAAAATTAAAATCAAATTTCACAAGAGGCTGGAATTGAAGAGTGCAAGAGTCTTAAGGACATAGAGTTAGAAGATATTTTAGAGAAAGGGAGGGGTGAGACCATAGAGGAGTTTGAAAACAAGTATGGTCATTTTAAAATTGAGATTCATTTTAAAATTGAGGTTTAACATGTAAGAAGGCGTACGGTGTACTGGCCTTCATCAATCGAGGAAATGAGTTTAGCAGTTGAAAGATAATATTGCAGCTATAAAGGACCCTGATCAGATCCCACTTGGGAGTACTGTGCTCAGTTCTGGTCGCCTCATTACAGGAAAGATGTGGAAGCCATAGAAAGGGTGCAGAGGAGATTTACAAGGATGTTGCCTGAATTAGGGAGAATGCCTTATGAGGATAGGTTGACGGAGCTCGGACTTTCCTCCTTGGAGAGATGAAGGATGAGGTGTGATCTGATAGACGTGTATAAGACGTTGAAAAGTATTGATTGACTGGATAGTCAGAGGCTTTTCCCCAGAGCTGAAATGGCTGCCACAAGAGGACACAGGTTTAAGGTGCTGGGCAGTAAGTACAAAGGAAATGTCAGGGGTAGGTTTTTCACTCAGAAAGTGGTGGGTGCTGCTGGCAACAGTGGTGAAGGCAGATTCAATAGGATCTTGCAAGAGATTTTTAGATATGTGCATAGAACTTAGTAAATGAAGAGGTTATAGGTAAGCCTAGTAATCTCTAAGGTAGGGAGATGTTTGGCACAACTTTGTGGGCCTAAGGGCCTGTATTGTGCTGCAGTTTTTCTACGTTTCTATGTTCCTCTAGGACTGGGAGCCAATTTAGATCAACAAACACATGGATGATGAGTAGTCAAAACTTATAGGATCCTACAATTCTGAAGGAGGCCATTTGGCCCACCAAATCTGCGCCAACCACAATCTCACCCATGCATTTATCCTAGCTAATCCCCCCGACACTAAGGGGCAATTTAGCATGGTCAATCCACTTAACCTGCCTATCTTTGGACTGTGGGAGGAAACCAGAGCTCCTGGAGGAAACTCACGCAGATATAAAGAGGATATGCAAACTCTATACAAAGTGACCCAAGCCGAGAATTGAACCTGGGTTCCCAGCACTACGAGGCTGCAATGCTAACCACTGAGCCATCATGCCAGCGACTCACAACAAGTGAGGATGTCAGCAGCTGAACCTAAGTTTACGGTGCATAGAAAATGAGAGGCTGGTGTTATGAGAATCAAGGGCACTGACAGAGAAGCTGAGGCAGGATTGGAGTTAGGCATGCTATTCAGGAGAAAGTAGGCAGATTTGGCAATGGAGGGATAGTTTACTAAGGCCAGAGTCCCATGGTGGGGGGGTGGGAGGGGAGGGCTGGAATTTTCCAGCTGTCCACACCCCACCGCCACCACCAGTGAGAACGAAAAATCTGGCACTCAGCCAAATCTCCGTTCACTGCAGCTGGACTGGAAAATCCCACAGGCGTGGACAGCCGGAGAATTCCGGCCAGGATTTCATTCATCAAAGCTGTTTTGGCAATGTGAGGGCAGGCGGGAACCGGTTGGGAAGAAGTCTAACATGGAACTGCAGGAAAGATGGACACTGGATTAGTGCAGCAGCGATCTGTTCAAGAAGTTTGGAGAGGAAAAGTTGATTGGAGATGGACTTCGCAAGGACAGAGGGGTCAAGGGGGAGGAAGATGATGACGGCAGATTTGAAGATGAGGGAGAGATTGCACCTGAAGCGAGGGAACTGCTAACATGGGAGAGAGAGGGAAGCTGAGTGAGCAAAAGTTAGTTATGCCCTGTAACAAAAGCAGCAGAGATCTGATTCCATTATTCCTGGTCACTTGACCTCTCCTTCTCCCAAGAGGCAACTTCTCCATATTCATTTCTGCATTTTGCAAAGTATCTAAAATGGCAATCATTTTTTATTTCAGTGCAAATGCTAGTGCAGACCTGCAAGCAAACCAAATGAAAATGAATGACAAAACTGCTAAGTGTGTATGTGGAAATAATATTAAGTCTCTAGCAAACTAAGCCTCCATTGTATTAACCAAACAATACAATCTCCACCCCAGACACAAAAGAATGCTTTTCACTGCATCAAGTTGCATCTCCACCTTCTACATTATTTAGCCGAGTCCTTTCAGCACTCAAACAAATTATAGTGATTTTGCTAATGTGTCACTGCAGGGTGCAATGACTTACCATTTTTACAAAGTGCTCTGGCATTTTTCCAAATGCCGTACCCTTTACCAAATTCCATATAATTTTCTCAGTGATGTAACTCGTGCCTTTTTGCAAGTGCCAGGAATTTTTTTTAAACATTTCTTGGTATTGCACCAATCCAATTTGTCCAAGTACCTTCTTCCTTGTGACAGGTCAAACACAATAATGGAACCGCAGTGTCACAGGTGAACCCTTCCTGGGGCAGGTACACTGATCGTCCAAGACTTTGTCCGGTGATAAATCAGATAGCTGCTGAGCTAATAAATTAGCGTCACCGTTGATGTGTGAGAGTTATTAACAACAACAGCTTATATGTATGTACTACCTTTAACATAATGAAACATCTTGGAGGTGCTACGCCAGGAGTACCCCTGAACTACCTCAAGAGATATCAGACAGATGACCAAAAGCATGATCAAAGCAGTAGGTATTGTAACTTCATTGTAATGTCAATGTGAGCCTACTTGTGACACTAATCAATAAACTTTAAACTTTTAAAAGAACAAAGTAAGGTAGAGAGACAGAAAGGTGTAGCTGTAGGGATGATATCGTAGAGCTAGTTCAGCACCCTGGCACTGTGGTTAGCACTGCTGCCCCACAGCTCCAGGGACAAGGATTCGATTCCTGGCTTGGATTACTGTCAGTGTGGAGTTTGCACATTCTCTCCCGCGTCTGCGTGGGTTTCCCCTGGGTGCTCTGGTTTCCTCCCACAGTCCAAAAATGTGTGGGTTAGATTGATTGGAATGCTAAATTAGCCTTTAATGTCCCAGGATGTAAGAAGTTAGAGGGATTAGGAGGGTAACTAACTGGTGTCGGTGCAGACTTGATGGGCCAAATGGCGTTCTCCTACGCTATAGGGATTCTATTCTATAAAAAGCTTAGAGCCCAGATAATATCGAAGTGATTAAAATCAGGGACGCACAAGAGGCCAGAATTAGATATGTGTGCAAATATCTTGGGGGGGGGGCTGTGGGGCTGGAGGATATAAAGGGTGGAGGGGGGGAGTAGTAAGGCCACGGAGGGATTTGAAAACAAGGATAAGAATTAATGTTAATAATCAAATTTAAACAAAAGCTAGTGTGCCTTGTGTAATTTTCAGGTATGTTTGCATGTTAATTTGGAGTTAATTAATACATTACGCATAAGCAGCAAAGCTGTGGTGTGAGGATAAATTGACTTGACTGGTGAAGTATAATATTTAATTTTTAAAAAGCAAAGCAAGCAGCAGTGGCCTACAATTAAAGCAGCATCAGAGTATCAGACTGCAGCTTCTTCCCCTCCTGTACTCAAAATGGCACAATGTCAAAGCGTGTGAATCAATTGCTACATTTATGCACAGACACCATGTGTTACTGTGCAGCCCCGTCGTTTAGAAGGTCCCGCCTTAGGTCACCATTAAGCTGGCAAGAAGAGACCCTTCCAGCACATATATATATGCACGCAATGTATTAAAGCTGAAAATATCAACTCCACAACTCATATGGAATCGGTTACTGTTCAATCTTAGGAAGCGAGGAAGAAAAGAGATTTGCTTGCTCACAAGTTATCCAGACGTAATCAGCCAATTTCCTTTAATTCTATTTTCATATTGGCTTTTTTTCCAGCTTTCATACTGCTATCCCCCCCCCCACACAACCCCATTCCTGCCACCGCACTCAGGCCTGGATCCCCATTCACATGTTACAATTCACTTCCTCGGGTTAAAGTTCAAACAACAGTTTTTGGTGCTTGAAATGTTTAAACATGCTCCCCCTCCCACTCTCCCCCTCCACCCCCTCATGCCAGGTGGCACGTAATTTTTAAAAGACAAATGGGATCAGCTGCAAACTGAAGATTGCGTGGACTGCAGATGGAGGGTTGTAAATCTTTGGATTCCACCATGATTAAGCGCAGTAAAAGTTGTCGAAAGAAATCAGTATGTTGCAGTCAACTTAAAGTTGCAAAATCAAACCAACGGTTTCAGGATCACTGATATAGTCCCCAAAGGGCTGATAACTTACCAACAACTCGATATGAAAACCAAAACTTTGTGCAAGCCACTCTTTCCCCTTCCCCACAGGATATGTCAGCATTCTCCCTCCCACGTCTTCTCAGTTCATGTTGAACTTGGTCTTTCCTCCCCCAATCCAACACACAATGTTATCCAGCTTCATCTACCTTCCTCCAAGATACTATTCCCCAATTGATCCCCTTCCTCCAAAGATATGCAATTCGGTGGGTAAATATGTGGGTCTCTGGGGATAGTACCTGTTTGGGAGGGGGGGTGTTGCTCTGAGGGAGAGCTGGTGCAGATTAGAAGGGTATGCTAAATTGCCCCTCAGTGTCAGGGGGATAATGGGGTAAATACATGGGAATAGGGCCTGGGTGAGATTGTTGTAAGTGCAGTATCAATGGCCTCTTTCTACACTGTAGGGATTCTATGATTCTTCCATATCCTTTCCCTTTCTTTGCCTTCTCACTTGTCCCTATCTTTAACACCATCCTTCTTCCACACCATTGTCATCTATCTCTCCACAATTTCAATATTCCCTCCTCCCCCTCCCTCTTTCCTTTATGTCCTTTTTTCTATTTCCCTTTAATCTCTCTTTCTCAATGTCATACGCTACTCTTTTCCTGCTCCCTTTCAATGCCATCCATTTCCACTTCACACTCCCCCACCATTTTCCCCTGTCCCATCTCTCCTGCAATGTCATCATCATTCCTTCCCTTCCCACTCTTCTCAGTGGCACTCCTGTCTGGATGATAATGGGACCACTGCTGGATGTTGCATGCTGCAGTGAAAATTCTGCTAAGTATTCTCATGTACAGTGTGTAATAGCTACATGACCAGCCAAAATTGCTGGAGTGAAATGAGGGGCCTGCTTTGTATTGAAAACATCTGCAAAAGAAAAGGCTGGCATGGTGGCACAGTAGTTAGCACTGCTGCCTCACAGCTCCAGAGACTTGGGTTCAATTCCGGCATCGGGTCACTATCTGTGTGAAGCCTGCCCATTCTCCCCATCGCTGCATGGTTTCTTCCAGGTGCTCTAGTTTCCTCCCACAGTCCAAAGACATGCAGGTTAGGTTAATTGGCCATGCTAAATTGCCCCTAGTGTCAGGAGGTCTAGGTTGAATACCTGTGGTTAAGGCCTGGGTGGGACTGTTGTTGGTCAGACTCAATAGGTCGAAAGGCCTCCTTTTGCATTGGAGAGGTCTTATGAATCTATGACAGTAGGTGTGTATAACATAAACAACATCACCTTGTATCTATAAAAATCACTGTTCTTTTTCTTCCTATGAATTAACTTTAATGATATGAATGATCTTAGATTTTACATCTTTGCATCATGGGGTGTCTCTCTTGAATTCAGTTAAGAGTGGGGTAGCATGATGGCATAATGGTTAGCACTGCTTCACAGCGCCAGGTACTCAAGTTCAATTCTGGCCATCAGTGATGCCTATGTCTCACAAATTGTCTGTATCAAAGTTTGCACATTCTCCCCATCTCTGTGTGGGTTTCCTCTGGATGCTCCTGTTTCCTCCCACAGTTCAAAGATGTGCAAAATAGATTGATTAATCATGCTAAATTGCCCCTTACGTCCCAAGATGTATAGGCTAGGGGAATTAGGTGGGTAAATATGTGGGGCTCTGGGGATAGTACCTGTTTGGGGGGGGGGGTGTTGCTCTGAGGGAGAGCTGGTGCAGATTAGAAGAGTTGAGTGGTCTCCTTCTGCATGGTAGGGATTCTATGAAAAAAAGAGAACTGTCCATCGTAAGAGGTGTGACTGTGACTGAACTGCTTTTTTGGTCTTTTGGACTATTTTGACAATGGACTTTGGATTCCCTGGCCCAAAACAAGGTGTGTCACTGGAACAGTGCTCTTAGAATGACTGCACATGTCATGGAAACCAATACAAATTCTCAAGCTCTCCTCTCTTTTTATTCATTCGTGGGACATGGGCATCACTGACTTGCCAGCATTTATTGCCCATCCCTCATTGTCCTTGGAGGGCAGTTGAGAGTCAACCATATATGTGGCTCTAGAATCACATATAGGCCAGACCAGGTAAGGACAGCAGATTTCCTTCCCTAAACAACATTAGTGAATCAGATGAGTTTTTACGACAATTGACAATGCTTTCACGGTCATCAGTAGATTCTTAATCCCAGGTATATTTTATTGAATTCAAATTCCACTATCTACTGTGGTGAGATTTGAATCTTCCTTAGAACATTAACTGAATTTCTGGATTAATAGTCCAGCAATAATACCACCAGGCCATCGCCTCTCCAATAGGAGGGTGGGCCTTGGGATTAAGCGGTGACTGTTCCTTTCCATAGAAATTAAGTTGGAGAACATTATTTCTCTTAGTTACATCAGTGGGTAGGTGGGCAGATTGTCTTATGCTGGGCTGGTAGTAGTGGTGTGGCACAGCAAAGGAAAAGACAATCTTTTGACCTTGCCTACGTCAAATGTCCAGAAGGGGTAGGTTAGCGGTGATGATGGAAAATCCAGTCCGTTGTTTAAGCACAACACAATGTTTTCTATGCAGTAATGTAACTGGGAGCTATTCAGAGTGTTCTAACAGCTAACAGCACAATGATGTACAAATGAAGCACTAACAGCACAGGGGATGCAGTCACAATGCACAATGAGAAGCTGTATTATCATAACACTCCAAAGAAAATCAAAGTCATCACAATAATCTCCAGGAAGACAATGAGTTGACAGTCGTGCACAGGGACAGCAACTGCTCCACAATACAAACAGAAGTAAAGATCAGTGCGGAAAAACAGCAACATGACATTACTGCACAGGGAACCAACAACAGTCACAACACTGCGCCTGGAGGCAATGACATTTCGACTGAAAAGGAGCTTCAAGTTTCAGTTAGACAAAACTGGTGAGGAAACGCTGCAAACATGTTCTATTTTAGAAAGTTACTTTTGGTTTTGGGGAGTGGAGGGTATTAAAAGTAAAATCTGAAACCACAACTCCAGCTAACAATCATTAATGGGGCACATTAAATCAGAACAGTTTGCTCAGGTTGCAGGGGGAGCTGATGAACTGGACTATGTACGAGGGTCAATAACAAGATTACATTGTGTGCTGAGGGGGAGCTGAGCGAGACAGACTTTCCAGAAACACCTCTTTGTTTCGATGCTGATATCTTGAAACCTTCACACTCACATTACTACTTCACTTACCAATAGCGTGTGTCACATTAAAGTGTCCCAGTGGCTCCCAGCTGACTGGGAGAAATCTGTTAAACGGTCCATGAAATATTTGATAGTAAAAAAGTACTCATTTAACCATCTCCAGAACTACTGTCAGCTGGGGCCTTTTAATGGTACTTTCACCATGGTGACAAAATGGATTGAATTTAATTAGTTCAATAAAGGGTATATGTAACAAAACTCAACTCTGGCAGGCACAAGAAGCTGGCCGGCTATAATCTTGTAATGGTGGAATGAAAAAGCAAGGGTGAATGTTCCCAAAGGCTTCAGGACCCTGACATTGAGACTCACTGAGTGTCCTGAGCCTCACTTGCCAGTGGTCGATTCGCCACTTGTTCACAAAAGTGGTTTTCCTCTCCTAACAGGTTACTTCTGAGTTTGCCATTTAATTAAGATTGACAAGTTACAGGGGTTGGTTCCAGACTCTGGTAACTCCATCAGAGGGCTCGGAAGCCCCACTGGGAGGCGTGGACGTGGCTGAAGCCAGTCAAGGATCACGAGTAGATGAACAGGGAAGCGCTCACTGAGAGAAAAGTTTACTATAAAAATCCGGAGGGATCAAGCAGGCAAGCTGCTCAGTGAGAGGAGAAACCTCTCCAGGTGGCTCTTAGGAGATGAAGGTGTGCTCTTTCCTGCCCTTGGCCTCCTCTTTGGGACATGATCCTCACCCTTCCTCTGCCTTCCCCAACCCCTCAGCCTCAGAGTGCTGCAGGGAGGTACATAGAACATTACTGCGCAGAACAGGCCCTTCGGCTCTCAATGTTGCGCTGACCAATTAAGAAAAAGCAATGACCCTCTAACCTAAACTATTCCTTTTTCATCCATCAACCTATCCACTGACCTCTTAAACGCCCCTAAACTTGGCGCATCTACAACTGCAGCAGGCAGGGCATTCCATACCCTTACCACCCTCTGGGTAAAGAACCTACCTCTGACATCCGTCCTATAACTAGCACCGTTTAATTTAAAGCCACGTCCCCTCGAGCTAGCTTTCATTGAGCTGGCAGCCCCCCGCACTACACACTATTATTTGCTGCCCCACCGCCGCCACCCCCCCCCCCCCCCAATCTGAAAAGCCCCTAATTGGGGCATTAAATATGATACTGGGCTGATTTCGCATTCAGTTTGAGAATAAGAAATGTAGGTCTAAACGCCGTGTCTTAAACATAAATAAAGGCAATTACAAAGGTATAAAGATAGAATTGGCTGAAGTGGGCTGAGAAAATAGGCTTAAAATTGAGGTGCTAGTGAATCAATGGCAGACATTTAAGAAATGAATTCATAATTCATATATATTCCACTGAGAAAGAAAGACTCGAAGAGAAGAATGCATGATCTTTGGCTAATCCTAAGGAAGTTAAAGATGATGTCAAATAAAAAGGAAAGGCTTACAATGTTGTAAAAAATAGTGGTATCACAGAAGATTGAGAATTCTTTTAGAAACTGGGAAGAGTATGACAGAAAACCACCAAGAAACATTAAAACAGACGTTAAAAGCTTCTACAAGAATATGAAAACTAAAAGCATAGCTAAAATAAAACAGTCCCCTTAAAGGATGACACTGCAGTATTAATAATGGAAAACAAGGAAAAGACAGACTTTGTTCAAATCTTTCTATGTGTCTTCACAGAAGAATACAAAAAAAATTGCAAAAAATAGCAGAAAATCAAGTGGCAAAAGAGAGAGAGGAGAACGTAATACAATTGCAGCCACTAGAGGAAAGGTGATGGGCAAATTAATGGGACTAAAGGAAAGAATACAACTAACGTTTCCAGTCTGGATGACCTTTCATCAGAGCTAAGAAGAGCAAAGGGTCATCCAGACTCGAAATGTTGGCTCTATTCTCTCTCCACTGATGCTAACAGACCTGCTGAGATTTTCCAGCATTCTCTGTTTTTGTAATGGGGCTATGGGCTGATTAGTCTGATGGACCCAATGGCTGCGTCCTAAGATCCGAAAAGAATTTGCAGCAGAAACGGTGGATGCAATTTTCCAAAATTCCTAATAAACCCCAGCAGACTGGAAAATAGCAAATGTGACACCCCTATTCAAAAAAAGGAGTTTTGGAGTGGGTGATGTTGGGGGACAGGAAACCATGGCCTGTCAGTCTAGCATCTGTCATAGAGAAAATGATGGAATCAATTAATAAGGAAGTAGTAGCAGGACATTTGGAAAATCACAATACAATCAGGCAGAGTTAATATGGCATTGTGGAAAGGAAATTGTGTTTGATTAACTTATTACAGTTCTTTGAAGAGGTAATAAGTGGGATGGATAAAGGGGAATCAGTAGATATAATCTATTTGGATTACCAAAAGACATTCAATAAGGTATCACATAAAAGGCACGGTGTTGGGGTGATTTATCAGCTTGGATATTAGATAGGAGAACTAACAGGAAGCGGAGAGTCTGGATGAGTGTGTCACTTACAATTTGGCAACTATAACCAGTGGAGTGATACAGGGAGAAGTGCTGATTATGAACTATATTTAATGACTTGGATAAAGGGACTGACTACATTTAGTCAGATTTGCTGATGATACAAAAATAGGTAATAAAGCAAGTTGTGAAGAAGGTCTCCAGTCTGGATTTTCATGGAGTTGGGGAGTCTCTGTTGGTCTTTATCACTGGCAGTTGAGGTTCAATTCCGAGATTCCTGGCTCCATTCATGGTGCCCCCAATTTCCAACAAGGTGAGATAAGGGTGCGAGCTGTGTATGATCACAAAGCCACACACCGGTTGGCACCATTATGGAAATAGCCCCCCCATATTCATGGAGCCGGGCCAGCTTTTCAAGGATATGGTTCACAGACCCTCAGAGATGTCTGGATGAAGGAACCTTTTGAAATCCAAGTTCAAATAGTATAACTCATCCACTCCTCCATGCCAGTCTATACCTCTCTATCTGCCACTCCTCCCCACCCCAGCCTCATATACCCTTGTACCAAGCTATCATCTTCAAAACATCCATGGGCCCTCATATCTTCCAAGCCAACCAATGCCCTACACCCATTTCCATGGCCTCTCATAACCTCCATGCCAACCCATGGCACTTCCATGCCCATTCATCCAGTGTACCCTACAGTAATCGTCAAGTGTGAAAAGTTTTAGTAAGTCATTCACTGTGTTTGAAAAGAAGCTTTTAGTATAGCCCTACAGAAGTGTCAATCAGCAGACATTTTGACTATCAATCGCAGAAATTGCAAACACTTGATACCAATTTATTTTGCGCAATTAAACACTGAAAAATTGAGAAATAGATTTAAGAGAAAGAGTTGTTAATGAAGCAATGTTTTTCCCCGAGTACAGGTGTTTTAACAGATTAATGGATGTCTGGGCTCTCAGCCAACCAAGCATAATAAGTGTGGTAGGCAGAAGGGCTGACATGGAGTGTAGAATGGGATATTGGTGGATGGGCACAGGCTGGCATAAAGTTGGCATGGCGAGTGTGTGTGTTTGTATGTGTGTGTGTGGATATATGTGTGTGCGTGTGTTGTTTGTGTGGGATGGGGAGGGGGCTGAAGGGACGTGAGGGTTATAGGGCTGTTATCTGTTTTATTGCTTCTATCACAATGCCTCTCAACTCTTTCCATGGGACCCAATTCATTGTGCGTCCAGTCCCTGTGCCACTCCGGAATGAAAGTTCATGAATCACAGAAGGTTAGTATGCAATTAAGAAATAGCGTGTTGGTCTTTATTGTAAAAGCTGTGCGGGAGTGAGGGGAGGAGGAATTGTAGTACAGAAGTAGGGAAGACTTGTTACGACCGAACATAGCATGTATCAGGGTGCCATCACCATCACTGTGAGGCTGGGGAAACTCTGCCCCATATTTTGATTGGTTGTAGGGTGTAGATTCCAATAGATTTACTTCCTTTGCAGTCTCAATCCTTTTAATAATCATCTACACATTTCAAATCCACAGGACCCTAGCTCCTATTAATGACATAGAGTCATAGAGCTTAACAGTAAAGGAAGAGGCCCTTTGGTCTATTATGTCTGTGTTGGCCATCAAGCCTCTATCTATTGTAATCACATTTTCTAGCACACGGTCCGTAGCCTTGTATGCTGTGGCATTTCAAGCGCTCATCTAAATACTTATGTATCGTGAGGGTTCCTGCCTCTATCACCCTTTCAGGCAGTGAGTTCCAAGTTCCCAGCAGGTTCTGAGTGAAAAAGCTTCCCCTCAAATTCCCTCTAAATCTCCAGTGCCTTACTTTAAGTCTATGCCACACACTCTATTAAAGAGAATGATTTATTCCTATCTATGCCCCTCATAATTTTGTACAGTTCAATCAGGTCCCCCTCAGTCTTCTCGCTCTGTTGAGAACAATCCCAGCCTAGCCAGCTATGGCTATAGATTGCTTTCTTCAGATCCTTCATCCATGTGCTATATTGACAAGTGAAGATGTGGCACCTACTTTGGATGATGGTTCCTGGGTACAGGCAGCGTGATTTCTGACTCCAATAGGCACACACCCTGGTAGCTGGTGGCAGGAACTGCGTTGAAGGTGGTTTGACATCAAGTACCTGTTGGTATTTTTAAAAAATTTATTTAAAAGGTCACTAAAAGTAACATTGATAATACATCATACTCCAGAAGTACCCATGTGAAACTAAACCTTCAAAATAAATGATCAGAATAAGTTTTTAATACTAAATTGCTACAGTTATCAATTCCTGGTAAAACCCAAATCCGTGTTAAACTAAAAAGAATGCTTGGAATTGGTAAACACTCTTCTCACTGGACATTCACACTTAGTCTCTCCACCCCCATAAAACCCCCATCTCCAGCGAGCCAGTGCTTTAGAGACAGTTTTTATTACTGGTCTCCACCCTGTAAGGTTGGCATTAAACCACAGAATGATGCAGCAGAGAAGAACATAAGAATATAAGAACTAGGAACAGAAGTAAGCCATCTGGCACCCTGGCCTGCTCCGCCACTCAATAAGATCATGGTTGATCTTTTCATGGACTCAGCTCCACTTACCCACCTGCTCACCATAACCTTTAAGTCCTTTACTGTTTAAAAATTTATCCATCCCTGCTTTAAAACATTCAATGAGATAGCTTCAATGCTTCACAAGGCAGAGAATTCCACAAATTCACAACCATTTGTGTGAAGAAGTTCCTCCTCAACTTAATCGTAAATCTGCTCTCCCTTATTGTGAGCCATGCCCCCTAGTTCCAATTTCACCTGCCAGTGGAAACAATTTCCTTGCTTCTATCTTAAGGTGGTCATTCAGCCCACTTTCAGTTCTGGGAAATTGTTAGTCACGGCCTCCTATCCTTTTTTCAGATTTTTTCCCCTTCAAGGATTCATCCAATTCTCTTTTGGAAGTTCTTGAAAGTGCTCTTCCAGAGTTCCAGATCATAACAACTTGCTCCGTAAAAGAAATGGGCAGCACGATGGCACAGTCATTAGCACGACTGCCTCGCAGAGCCAAGATCTCGAATTCAATCCCACTCTTAGATCAATGTCTGAGTGGAACTTGCACGTTCTTCCTGTGTCTGCGGGGGTTTCCTCCGGGTGTTCTAGTTTTGTCCCACAGTGCAAAGTAGTGCGATTAGGTGGATTGGCCGTGCTAAATTCTCTCCTAGTGTTAGGTGGACCAGCAGGGTAAATACATTGGGTTAAGAGGATCACACCTGGGTGGAATTGTTGTCAGTGCAGGCTCAAAGGGCCAAATAGCTTCCTTTTGCAGTGTAGGGATTCTATGAAAAGCAATGGTGCCCTCCTTGATCCCACTGTCTGAAAAATGATGTGAGGGTAGAAAGTGTGAAATATTCCAAATTCAAAGCAGATTGACATACTTTGACCACTTTACCCTCCGCTTTGGGCTCTAGGTTACTAGCTAATTGCATCCCAACATCAAACATAAATTTTTTCCAAAGCTATCACTGGCTAAAAGTACCATTCTAAGGCATCAGAGAATATTCATATTTGCATCTTTAATTATCTTTCATTAATAGACTAGCCAAGGTTTGCACTGTGGGCAGTGGGAAATGGTCATGAAAGGAACTCACCGCTTCCTGCAGCAGTTGCTCCAGGGAGTAGATTCTCTGTCGGTTTCCTCTTTCTCCTTCAATCACAACACTGTAGCTGCACAAAGGCAAGGAAAGGCCAGTTACTGCCACACTGCGGCAATACATCCAAGCATGGAAATATTTCTGAATTCTGTAATTGGATAGGATGTTACAGTTGATGTGGGTCAGGCCTTTAAATGGTTTTCTTAGTTGGAGGAATGGAAGGAAACTCCTGGGAGCCAATAAGACTGTTTGGATTTTTAGTGCGGCGAGTGCAGCCATGTCAAAAACACAATCCTCCCACTGTCAGCTGCCCAGGGAAATACAAGTTGCCTGACTTGTCTTGTTCCAGGGCAATGGCAAAGCACTTCATACGTAGGTCTTGTGAACTGTTGTTAGATTCACTGGCCCTGTCTCTGGATAACAAACAGTGCCGGGTGGGAAAGCAGACAAGGATGAATGATACAGGAATGTCTGAAAGCAGAATATCAAAGTGAAGGCAAAATGTGAATGTAACAATATGTGTGTGTGTGTGTGTGTGTGCGTGTGTGCGTGTGTGTGAGTGAGAGAGAGAGAGAGAGAGAGAGAATGAGTGTGTCTTGTGTGTGTGACATTGTGTGTTTGGAATGTCTGTGTGTCTGGGAGGTGCATGTATTTATGTGTGGTATTTGTTTGGGGCGTTGTGTGTTTGGGAGTGTGTGTCTGTGTGCATGTGATGACACCATGATGGAAGATCATCACAATCAATTTGAGGTCTTCCCAACAGCCCCCAAACTCACCAGGATATAGCTGTAGCTGTGGGCTGTCCTGTGGAGAGGATGTGTCCCCTCCATACTTGTGCTCCAGCAGCTGTGGCCGTTTTTAACGTCAAATATATTTTAAGTTGCTGACCCTCCTTCTCTGTTACCTGCCAGGTCAGGCGGCAGCTTCCTGTTGGTGTTCTAGCTTCCAGAACCTACCCTCTGACCTTAACTGGAATGATGGGCACATTCTCCAAATGCTCATTGGCTGATCCTGCAAAAACTGCTGAGGGCTCACTGCTCCCAGCTTGGTGCAGGGCCTGGACCTCATCTGGAAATTTGGGTCTCAAGCCCAATCAGAAAATTTTGCTCCATGTCTCATTCGAATCCATGTAAGATTCAATCCATTTTTGAGGAGAAACTAGATTTTTAAACAACATTTTAGGCAAATGCTCCTCACTCATTTTTATACTTCTGATTTCTGATGGAAAGTTCTTCCAACTAGGGGAACTGTTTGGGATGGTCTGGAATACACAGGATGGCAGGGGAGTCCTACAGAGCAGTTCAAAACTGCACACACTTTTTTTACCAGGGACACCCAGGAAAAAGTCACAATTACCATGAAACGGAACAAAAGTAAAATTGCATCTTACATGTCGGGTGACTGCAGAATTTTGACACTTCCTGCATAAAGTAGTTTGTCTTCCTTTGGTATGAGAATGCGAAGTCCTTCCTTCAAATCTTCTTTACTGATGGCACAGGATTGAGGGACTAAGAGAGAACAGAAACACACAATATTGTTGCTTCAACTGTTTTCCAACAGTTCAATATTGAATGCTAATTAGGGCTGGCACAGTGGCACAGTGCTTAGCATTTTGCCTGATAATGCCAGGGACACAGGTTCAATTCTGGCTTCGACTCTCTGTCTGTGTGGAGTTTGTACATTCTCCTTCTGTCTCCATGGGTTTCCTCCAGGTACTCCAGTTTCCTTCCACAGTCCAAAGATGTGCATGTTAGGGGGATTAGCTATGCTAAATTGCCCCTTAGTATCATAGAGATAAATAGACTAAATAGGTGATGGGGACAGGGCCTGGATGGGATTGTTGTTGGCGCAAGCTTGATGACCTCCTTCTGCAGTATAGGATTTCTATGATTTTAATGAGTTATGGTTGGGTCCTTAAATTACCATAATAGTTTAACATAGAACTAACCTTACTGGATTAATCTGCTCCTGTCTAGTCCTTACTTTACCTACAGAGTCTGATAGATAATTGCCTTATTCCAATCTGAAATACTGGTTTTTATCAAAGTTACTGTTCAACAGGAGAACCCGAAAGTCCAAGATAAGGCCGGATTGATCTGTCTCTCCAGAGGAGTAATTATGACAGTTACAACAATTGTGCCACCCCCTCCACCACAGTTACATAACACCATGGTTCTGAACAACTTAGTTTAGCCTTAAAGCTTTTGATAAATGGGGAAAAGACAGGAGAACAGGGATGAGAAAAATATCAGCCATGATACAGTAGAGGAGCAGAGTCATTGTCCGAATGGCCTAATTCTTCCCCTATGTCTTTCAAGGAAATATTCGCTGCTTGCATTTGTTAAGCTATAAACGCCTTTTTGTTCATCTCTCAAGGTTTTAAATTTAACAGACATAATTATGAGTAAATTTTCACCTCCGACAGGGGTAGTGATTAGAAGTAATAAGGTGCAGGTTGCCTCACAAAAAATCTGGATATGTTGTCTTGGATATGAAGGGAGGTCAGCTTGGGCGAACATGTTGTAAAAAACAGAGGTCAGGTATATTGAAAAAGAAGTTCGTTTTCATTTGCAGTGAAACATTTTGTTATTAGAATCTGTACAGATGTATGGAACCTACAATTTAAATGGCAGTCCCTGAAGTCCTGGCATATGATCAATGTAACCTTTAACTCAAATTAAAGAATTATAAGAATATTGCTATCTTCCGTGATACAAACAAGAATCCAAGTAGGAGTCCTGTAAAATATTTGGAATTTTCCATTTCAGGAAGTACTTTTTTTTAAAAAAGCCAGCTGATCCATCCCTCCAACTTTACTTTGTACTGAGCAGTTGGCTTACAACTTGCTCATCTGTGACCTTGATTGCTATACAGTACTCAGCAATTTAAAAAAAAAGAACTCCTACCGCACGATTCCACTGAGCAGCTCACAGAGGCATTCTCATCTTCCTCAGAAAAGCTGCTGTCTTCATCGAACGCAAAATCATCCTCTGCAGCAAAGCTTTCCAACAGTTTACTGACAGCTCGTCCCTTTGACTGCAGGAAGCAAGAACAAAGCTCTTTTAAATGCACATTCAAATTCATCTTTCCCTCAATGTGTACTACATAAGTGAAACTTATCGCCTCCCCCCCTCCAATTTTATACTCAAGTAGTTGATTCTCCAGCCTCCCAGCTGAGTGCTTCCCGTTGGCGGGATGTGGCACATTGTTGCTAGTGGCATGTATCTCTGGTCCCATTGATATCACCCCACACAGGGGTTCGCTGTCAGCAGGACCAATGATTTCTGCTGGTGTGAAAGGTCAGAGGATTCCAGCCATTATATTCAAAGTCAGCCTGTCCTCGTTTAAACTCACACCACGTCCTGTGCAGCCAGTACCCCTATGTGCTTCCTAACTTGTAGGGCAGGATTTTCCAGCTTCGCTTGCCCTGAAACTGGAAATCCTGCCTGAGGACAATAAACTTTCCCACAGTCTGTCCCTCGCTCACTCCAGTTCCCATGGCAAATGGGACGGTAAAATTTACCCCATATTGATTCTTTGATTGGCAACACCTTAGTTTTAAACTTCTCGTTTTTAAATTGATCAATGCCTGTGCGCCCCTGCCCCACCACCTCCAGGGTTAAAATTCTCCTTTTGTCCTACTCAAAACATGGTCTTCTGTGCTTCGCCGTTTTAGTCATTCAACCACTATTGGCCATGCCTTGGCCCCAAGGTCTGAAATCCCCACCCTAATCCTTTCCACGTCTCTTCCCTTTTTGAAGAGGCTCCTCAGTTCCTACCTTTTTTATCAAGCTTTTTGTCACTAAGGCAGCCTCATGAGGTTCAGTTTGAAATATGTTTCAGGACTGTTCAGCAAATTCTGCTCCCTCAGATCTACAGGGACCGATATTCTGATGCAGAACTTGAAGCATCTTTGGCCAACTTAAGAAATTCACATGGAATTGCATTAAGCTAATCCTTTGGAACAAATTAATGGTTTTATGAAGCCTGTGTTCTCAGCACCTTGCAGTACAACTGTGAAAAATAGATGGCTCACAGCCAACGAGGAAAGAAGCTCACTAATTTCTATACAGTCAGAGAGCAGTGCGGGATAGAAACAGGCCCTTCGGCACAACTGGTCCAAACTGAACATGGTGCCCTCCCAGCTAGTCCCAATTGCCCGTGTTTGGTCTACATCCCTTTAATCCTTTGCTATTCATGTACTTGTCCAAATGCTTTTTAAATTTTGCTATGAAGACACCTCATCTGAAGTGGATTGCTGCACACCTGCCATCCTTCATAGATTAATAGATGCCAATGACGAATGTTTCGGTGTATGTAAAACTAACTAACCCGAACTTCAGTAGCTGTCACAATGCCTTTTCTTACCAGTTGCAAGATCCCATTTCCCCATTGTATCTATCAGGCAAATATTTGTATGGTCTTATAAATACTGCTGATCATATGTGCAGCCCTCATCTCTGTAACTTAGATCATTTTGACCATTACACTGTTTTGAATTTATTCATTTATAGGATGTTGGTACTGCTGGTTAGGCAGGCATTTACTGTCTGTACCTAATTGCTCTTGAGAAGACTATCACATATACACCAAGCAAACTACCAAGGATTGGATTCTCTCCCCGGAGTAGAGATGTATAGAAAACACATATTAGATTGGAGGGTTTGAATACTCCTTATGAGATGATTTGAGTCAACTGGACACTGTTGGTTAGACCATAGTGCGATTGAGGAGCTGAATAGATAGCTCCAAAATCACAAAATCAATTGGCTAATTTTGTTCTGTTATTTTCAAACAAATGATGGGAAAAGACTGCGGAGATTAGTGGAGTATGTATGAGCTCAGGGGTGCAACAAAACCAGGCAAGCTGGGCACAGAATGATGTTATTTGCAAACATTAATCCCATTCTACACATTTCAGATTCTGTCTCCAATTTAATCCTGAGCTAAACACATTATCAAGTTATTTCATTAAAGATTAATAATACAGTGGGACCACATTGGGGCAACTATTCTGACATCTAACATCCTCAAAAACATTCTCCTTAAATGCATGTTTTAAAACTATACAGGCGAACAAGCATTTCATTAAAATAATATTTTAATAAGTTATGCACTTTTTGTTGCTTTTTTTTCCCCTCAGATGTCATAGAAATCATAGAAATGCTACTGTGCAGAAAGAGGCCATCTGGCCCATCAAGTCTGCACAATTCCACCCAGGCCCTACCCTGTACCCTTACACACTTATCCGCTAATCCCTCTAATTTACTCATCTCAGGACACTAAGGGGCAATTTTAGCATGGCAACCTGACATGCACGTCTTTGAACTACGGAGGAAACTGGAGCACCCGGAGAAAACCCAGACAGACACGAGGAGAACGTGCAAACTCTACACAGACAGTGACTCAAGCCGGGAATCGAACCCAGGTCCCTGGAGCTATGAAGCAGCAAAGCTAATCGCTCTGCTACCGTGCTGCCCCGCTTTGATCGGTAAGATCCGGCCCATTGGGAGGCGGAATTTCCCCATTCCGCCCACCATGGGATTCGTAGCGGGCGGGCCATGGACCATGCAAAAGTGCATTGACCTCGGGAGGGATTTTCCAGGTTCGCGGCCAGTGTGGCAGGAAAATCCCCTTCACTGTGTTCAAACATCAGATGAAAAACCACTGTTCTCAGATTTTCCTCAGCGATTATTCATGCTCCCTGTGTATTTTAGCCAATTTTTTAAAAGTTTATTTGAAGAAATGGTAGCTGATAAATGAACCAGCTCCTATTTCTCCAAAGGATTCAGAGTTAATGATTCATTGACAGAGTCTGCTCACCTCTTTCACTGGAAGTTTACTCTTTAGTTTGTTCAGCCTATTCCGATTATATTCAGTAGGGGTGGCCCCTTTCTGCGAAAGGCACAGTCCACTTGATTTCTGATGTAGAAAAACAAAAAGGTAAACGTCAGGCTTGGATTCAGTTACAAATCAAGTCAAATCCCATGTGGATGTTTCATTAATAGAAGATTTGTTCCAGAAGATCCAGTCAACCTGTGTGACACAATTAACAATTAGTGAAAAGAATCCTGTCTCTCCAGGCATCCTTTATTCCTCCTTTATTCTCTCCTGGAATGCAGGCATCGCTGACAAGTCTAGTATTTGCCTAGGTCATTTCAGAAGGCAAATCTCACGACATTGGAAAAATGGACGCTGAACTCAAAGTGGAGATTTTTATTAATTCATGGGCGTCACTAACGAGCCAGTATTTATTGCCTATTCCTAATTGCCCGAGGACAGTTGAGAGTCAACCACATTGCTGTGGCTCTGGAGTCTCCTGTAGGCCAGACCAGGTAAGAACGGCAGACTTCCTTCCCTGAAGGATGTTGGTGAACCAGATGGGTTTTTACAACAATTGTTTCATGGTCACAATTACTGAGATTAACTTTTCAATTCCAGATTATTGATTGAGTTTAAATTTCCCCAGCTGCCATGATGGGATTTGAACTCTGGTCACCAGAGCATAAGCCTGGGCTTCTGGATCACTAGCTGAGTGACATTATCACTATGCCATCACCACTGGTGTAAAATATACAGCAATATGAGGGTTATGCCCATCTGATCCCTGCCTTTTTGCAGCAGATGTGTTCATACAAGAAACTACCTGACTGAAGTTTTTCTCTTAAGGCACAGAATCATAGAGTCCCTACAGTATAGCATTCGGCCCATTGAGGTTGTACCAGTCCCTATCCCACTCTGCCTATTCCTGTAACCCCACATATTTACCTCCCTAATCCCCCTCACACTATGGGTCAATTTAGCATGGTTAATCAATCTAACCTGCACAGCTTTGGACTGTGGGAGGAAACCGGACCAGAGGAAACCCATGCAGACACAGGGAGAAAATGCAAACCCCACACAGACAGCGACCCAAGGCCAGAATTGAATCCGGGTCTTTGTTATTGTGAGGTAGCAGTGCTAACCACTGTGTCATCATGCCACCCTCAAAGCAAATGCTGCATTCTTCAGGTCTATGAATGAGTAAATGGCCTTTGTCGCTGTAAATGTAAAATAGAAAGCACCTCTTCTTCATGGTATCCAAAGAGGATTCTTCAGGGGCAGATCTGGGTATCAGCAGCGTCAGCCTGGCAGCCTCGAGCTGTGATGTGGATGATGTGGAGATGCCAGCGTTGGACTGGGGTAAACACACTAAAGAAGTGTGACAAAACCCAGGTTTAAGTCCAACCGATTTATTTGATAGTAAACTCACAAGCTTTCGAGGTTTCCCTCTTCAGAAACTTTGAAAGCTTTGAGTTTACTATCAAATAAATCAGTTGGAATTAAACCTGGTGTTGTCAGCCCCTAGCGAGACAGGCCAAACCACTCTGCAGTTGCATTTGAGAGTCTGGTGGGGGGAGGGTTAACAGCATGTACGAACCTGTGTGGGAACCCCCTCCTGTTCAACAGCAGCTTGCCCAGTAAAAGCTGCCAGGGCATCAACCTGGTGTGGGTAAAATAGTTACGAGGGCAGGATGGGGCACTTAAGTGACCATTAATTGGCACTTGAGAACCTCAGCAGGTCCAAGAACGGGGCAGGCACCCAATGCTTCCTGTGAAACAGGAGAAAGGTTGAGGGTGGATGAATAGGTGGGGATGGACAGACGTCAGTGCAGGAACAGTAAAATTCCGCCCTGTATATTTTCAGCGTAATGCCAAGCATGATTTTGCTCTGTTTCCACACAGACATTCAAATCTTCTCTCAGTGCAGACATAACTGGGGTTACTTGACTACAGAGAGCTCGTAATTTCTCATGACTCCACTGTTACCTCTGCCATCACTGCAAGTAGGATTGTGAGGTAATGTGATTAGGAGGTTTGCCTCTTTGAAAGTTGTGCAACTACTGAAGCATGCGATAGAGTCAGTTTCTGTGATGATGGCATGATGTGTCTTGAAAGCCGAGCTGATAAGTCTTTAAGCTACTCATATTTCTGACGGATTGCTGGGACTTAATTTCTTGACCACAGTGATGTAAAGCGAGGGCCCTGCACCAGCGCAACAACTCGTCCATGAAATTTCTAATTATAGCAAAATGAGGAGCAAATGTTACAAAGCCCGTGACAGCTCTTTGAAGAGCCTCCGAATGTAAAACTCCGGTCAATGGTCATTAACCCTTGGGAGGATTCCAAATGGGCTGCTTTTCTGTCTCCTAAAATCTGCACCAATTATCTGGCCTACTTTCAGTGAGTTAAAGCACAGGATTATGTTTAAAAAAAAATTCATTTGTTAAAAAAAATGCACTGAACTTTAAACAATTTACCACTCTTCAGAAATTTGTCCATTGAAAAACTCAGCTCAAATACAAATTAATGGTGGCACAGTGGTTAGCACTGCTGCCTCACAGAGCCAGGGACCCGAGTTTACTTCCAGGCTTAGGTCATTGTCTGTGCCGAGTTCACATGTTCTCCCCGTGTCTGCGTGGGTTTCCTCCAGGTACTCCGGTTTCCTCTCACAGTCCGAAAGGTATGCAGGTTAGATGCATTAGCCATGTTAAATTCTCCCTCAGTGTACCCAAAGAAGCACCAGAGTGTGGGGACTAGGGGATTTTCACAGTAACTTCATTGCAGTGTTAGTGTAAGCCTACTAATGACACTAATAAATAAACTCTAAAACTTTAATGGCACAAGATGGCATAGTGGCACAGTGATTAGCATTACTGCCTCACAGCTCCAGGGACCCAGGTTCGATTCCCAGATTGGGATACTGTCTGTGTGGAGTTTGCACATTTTCCCCGTGTTTGCATGGGTTTCCACCAAATACTCCATTTTTCTCCCACAGTTCAAAGATACACTGATTAGGTGCATTGCCCCTTAGTGTTCCAGGACGTGTAGATTAGAGGGATAGGATCTCAGTGGGATTATTGTCGGTGAAGACTCAATGGGCTGAATGGCCTTGTTCTGCACTGTAGGGATTCTGTGAAAGTTTAAATATGGGAAATTCTGGTTTGTGTTGCATCGAGTATCTTTGGAGGGGTTTAACCTTTTTATTTGCTCAGTTCTAAATCTATTTAAAAGTTACTAGGTATTCTATTTGTATGGCAGGATTGAAAGAGGTTTGATCCCATTTCCACACCTTCATTCCATTCTGCAGCCTGCTACACAGACGGCCGACTCAACTGTTGCAGCTCGTGACTCAAAGGTACTTTTTAAAACGCTTTTACTTCAAATGAAAATGTTGCCGGGAAACGCAGAGCAAAGCCTGCCACAAGTACATCGCCACGTGATGAAGCTCAGCATGGAGCAGTGAGACTTTTAAACAAATAAATAGTTTAAGGAATTGCGTGTCGAATAAATTGCAGCCAAAAATGAATGCGTCTACAGTCACAGGGAAAACAGAGACAGACAGACACGGAAGCCAGTCCTCCTTACTGCAGACTGGTGCAAAGGACACGGCTATTATCGAGTCCAATAGCAACAACTACCTGGGTCTACACAGCCGCTTTAATGCAGAAAATCTTACAGCATTGGAAAAATGGACACTGAGCTCAAAATGAAGATTTATTTTATTAATTCATGGGACGTGAGTGTCGCTGGCTGGCCAACATTTATTGCCCCCCCTAGTTGCCCTTGCTCAGAGGGCAATTGAGAGTTAACCACATTGCTGTGGTTCTGGAGTCACACGTAAGCCAGACCGGGTAAGGATGGCAGATTTCCTTCCCTGAAGGACATTAATAAACCAGATGGGTTTTTCCAACGTTCAATGATGATTTCATGATCATCAGTAGATTCTTAATTCCAAATATTCTTTATTGAATTCCAATTCCCCCACCTGCCATGGTGTGAGTTGAACCCGGCTTCCCTGGACATATAGGGAGAAGAAAGCAAAAGCTTTGTTGTCAAAGAGTTGGATTCTAAGTAAAATTCAGAAGGAGGAGGAGGGAGGGAATTCCAGAGAGAACGACCTTCTTGGCTACCAAAAGTGGGTGAAGTGGAAGAAATGCAACTGGCTAGTGTGAGAGAAAGAGTCCTGTGCAGAGTTTGGTGTTTAGGACTGGAGGGATTTGGGGAGTTGCGGGAGAAAATGTGCAGTCAATTTAAAAACATTTAATCTCAAACTCATTTTAGTCAAAACGATTGGGCCAATGTCAACCCCTGGCTTGTCTGCTGGATAGGGTTCAGGACGGCAAGGGGAAGGAGGGGGATGTGGGATCATAAGATCAAGTTGTGCATTCACAATTTTTACCCACTTAAATTCAGAAATTCAAATGACCAGGTCAGTGCTCACCAGTGGCTCAGGTCAATGACTTCACTTTCCATTGTAAAATTTATTGGTTTCGAGGAAGAACGTTCCTCCCTAATCCAAAACTGCACCCTGGGCCTATCCTCTTCAGAAATTCTTCCATCTTTCAATTGTAGACTTCCTTATCCCTTCGACCCCACCAATCACTGTAATATCTTGCCCTGGATTGTCTGCACAGATCATAGGAAGAACCTAGATCTGTCACCACCGCTCTGCCCAGTTCCTCCCCTCCCTGCTTTCCCCCTTCCCCCACCCCCTTTTCCCACCTGCCACTCTTCCAAACATCCGTTACCATTCTCGTCCTCACCAGGCTGCCAAAATCCTTCCTGCTGGCTCCAGTTAAGTGTGGGAGAATTGTGGGATTGTAAATGAGGCCCAGGGTTAGCAGTCAGGGGGAAGAGGTGGGAGGGAGCATTACCTGTTCCACTACCACACCAGAGCTCTCTGCCGCAATGTGAAATCAGCCTTTATTAATCTACGGCGCGCAGACGTTCAGAAATCTGGTGACACATCCCAGATGCCATTCCTTTTTTTGTTGTTGAATTGTGGACAGTTTAGCTGTAAGATTCTGGCAATCGGATCAGCCCAGCACTCTGCTGTACTAATACACTATCACACAGTAGCAGGCCTTGGGCTCATGCCAGGGAGTCTCTGCTCTGCTAGCCTCCAGTCATGGCTGAGCTATCGCTGTGAAACACAGAATCCGAGTACTGCTGCTCAAACAGTGGGAGTCGGGAAAATTCAGAGGGAAATCTGTCCCACCATTGTCATGTGTGATTGAGGAAGCTTTAAAGTTGGAGACATTGCGAAGCCGAGAGAGTGCAGGACTAAGGTGGAGACAAATAAACAATTCTAAATGAATCCTTTATCGATACATTCACCAACTTGCAGGTACAGTTACTCTCAATGAGTGAATGATGCTGGTCGGTGATTGAGGTGCTATGGTGACGCAGCACTGGAAGCAATTCTCAAGGAAATCTGTGCAAAATGGCTTCCTGTCACCTGAAGCAAAGAAACAGTGGTGGCAGCTGGAGAAAGGAGTGTCGTTAGCACGTCCCAATCCTTCGGCCAAACACAGTGGCGCGGGGGCAAAAACTGGAAATATATTACAGGGATTTTAAAAACAAATTAAGATGCGGATTTTTCAATAGGGAAAGAGTCAGACTTGGCGGAAACATTGGGTATGGCTAAAGGGGGCTGCCACCTTGACATAAAACAGAAAATTATTGAAGGCTCCGAGGTTAAACAACCTACCAGTGAAATGCCTAGAGCCAAAGAATGCACAACAGGGGCAATGAAGTAGAGCATTCGGTTTAGGTTTGAAATGTGTTGCTTTTCCTAAAGCCTATCTATGACGGTAATACTACATTCTGCACCCTCTCCTTTTCTTCTCCCTATGTAATCTATGAACGGTACATTTTGTCTGTACAGCAATGCTTTTCACTGTATCCCAATGCATGTGATAATAACAAATCAATCAAATCAAAACCCTACCTTGAAAGTAGCTTGCAGTACTTTGTTTTTCCTGGTAACATTTTTACATCTGTTGGCAGACCCTTTTTTGGTCTGCTTTCGAGATGCCAGTTTTGCGGGTACAGAAGGGTCGCAGGGAAGCAGGGGTCGCAGGTCAGACTCAAAACGGCGCCAAATCGTCACTTCAGTTCCCCCCTTAGTGTTCTTCAGTTTTTTATTCTTCCCGCCCGTTTTCAGCACTTTCTTCTTCAGCGCCGGCAGCTTCTCGGTCTTCTTCGCTGCGTTGCCGGATTCCAGGCCGTGCTTGGCAGGGCGCTTCTTAATCTTCACGTCACCGTCTGCGCTGGAAAATCCCAGCGTTCCTGGAAACACAAGAAGAGGAATTGACAGTTCACGGGGCTGGCCTGCCCAAAGGGATAAAATGGGGACTCGCCCATTTCCCCCCCTCAATCCAAATCCTGCCCATTTGACAAGACAGCCGGAATCTGTCTCTGGTGACCTTTAATCCAGGCCGGACACTTGGGAGTAGAAATGGAAAAAGGATCAGCAGATGCTTACAAGGGCTGTGCAGCACACTTGAAGATGAAGGGGTCGGGGCTGTTAAGATCACTGCAGATATTTAGCTCAATTCTGTGAGCTTCCCCGAGGCGCTTTGTGGAATGGGGGGGGTGGTGGTGGTGGTGGTGGTGGTGGGGGGGGGGGGGGGGATGGGCTGGTTGTGTTTTCACACAGTGGCATCTGTCAACAGTGATCGTGAATGGCTACTGCGGAATTAGTCCTTACTCGTAGGTGGTCCCTCCGCACAGCTGTGAAGTAAAATGAGATTTGAATAAAACTAAATCCCTCTACCATTGTTTATCAGCAGCAGCTCTTTGCAAGAATCGTCTGGAAGCGGTCCGCTGCCACGTGCCGACCGTGCAAGTTTCCTATGGACGTATTTTTTCCCCGTAATAATAAAATCATAACTGGGAATGGAAATATGCAGTTGTGGTTACATGTGGCAGGTGGTCCCTATTAACAGATTTTTATTGCGAAGTACAATTTATGAGGCTTTTGTTTGGAGCTTTTATGGTTGTTTTTTGACAGTTGGCTCTCACTCATGGGTGGACGTAATACTTATTTGAATGGGCTACAAAAAGTAAATTTAAAGAGAGGAAACTCACTGTTAGCCAAACATTTTAAAGTCAAAGTGTGCGCTTCACTCACTTGTGATTGTTCTGATCTGAGTGAGAGGTGATTTTTTAAAATGAGGGTATCGCTGGCCAGCATTTGTTGCCCATCCTCAACTGCCCCTGAGAAGGTGGCGGTGAGCCACTTTTATAAACTGTCCAGTCCATGAGGTGCAGGTACACCTACTGTCAATTAGAAAGAGATAGAGAAAATTCCAGGATTTTGATCCAGTGACAGTGAAGGAATGGAGATATATTTCCAAGTCAGGATGGTAAGGAATATACAGGGGACCTTGCAGGTGCTGGTGTCTCCTGCCCTAGTTCTTCTAGATGGTAGAAGTTGTGTGTTTGGCAGGTTGTGTCGAAGCAGCCTTGGTGACTTGCTGCACTGCTTCTTGTAGATGGTACACACTAGTGCCACTGTGCATCAGGGACAGTGGAAGTGCATGTTTAAGATGGTGGGTGGGTGCCATCAAGCAGGCTATTTTGTCTTGGATGGCGTTGATCTTTTGAGTGTCATTGGAGCCACACTCACCTGGGTAAGTGACTTGCATGATGTAGATAGTGAACAAGTTTTAGGGAGTCAGAAGGTGAGTTACCCACCACAGAATTTCCAGGTTCTGACCTGCAGTTTTGGACATGATCTGTTACTTACCCAGAAGACCTTGCCTTTCCTTTTTCTTCTTTGCTTTCTGATTGGCTTCCAGCTTCACGATGGAAGAAGGCGATGGACCAATGTCAGCCGCAGCGAGTGTTGTCGAGTATTCCGCACACAATCCCAGGTTGGAGTCTTTAATTGGCAATTCAGCAATGGCATCGCTGCCATCAGCACTGTTACAGTTGTTATCATCCTCGCTCACATCTGGACCAGAGAAAGGGATTGGGCAGGGAAGGGGGAGACAGAACAAATTATCCAAGGTATCCATTCACTTGTTCTTTAATACTTTAATTATTTGGACAAAATGCAGTGTGGAAAGTGATGTTTGTGTGGCATGGCTTGTTTTGACAATGGGTCAATGTGCAGACAAATTACTGGGCAAGGTTCACAATCCTGCACGATGCTACAGTCAATTTGGTCACGTCTCAAGCTGCCAATAAGATTGGCAATTCAAGGTGTTAATTGTCCCTAAAATGGGTTATCTTATTTTGCAATGATCCCACTATTGACAAATGCAGAGTTCACTTCAGCAGGAATTCCAAGTTAACAAACTCTTTGGATGAGCGGTCTCTTGCCTTGGATGTGCGAATTCAAAAGTAAGATTCCATATTTTCCATTTGTGAAATGAGACAAGGATCCCAGTTACAATGGATTTCAGATGATCAGAAGCTTGTACTTTTAACACTGGGCCAGAGAATAGTAACCAGTCACTCAGTTTGTAGATCTCTGCCACTTTTGACAAGTATCCCAGAAACAAAGGACCATGTAATTATGGATGGCACGATAGCACACTGGTTAGCACTGCTGCTTAAGAATGCCAGTGACTACTATCTGTGTGGACTTTGCACGTTCTCCCCATGTCTGCGAGGGTTTCCTTCAGATGTTCCACATTCTGAAATAAGTACTGGTTAGGTGCATTGACCCGAACAGGTACCGGACTGTGACGGCCAGGGAAGTTTCACAGTAACTTCATTGCAGTGTTAATGTAAGCCTTACTTGTGACAAATAAATAAAATAAAATTAATTAATTACCTCACTCACTAATAGCTGCTCTCCTTGTATTGAGGCATCTCACCTCAGTAATCCCTCGTCAAGCTATTATCTGCACCTCACCTTCTGAAGAACTATGGACTTAAGCACATCCGATGACAGAATTTTGCTAAGTATTGATAAACCAGTGTTGTGCACGCACCGAGGTGCTGTGCATGGGGCCGATATCAATCCATCCATGTCACACTATCTTTTCATTTCAAAAGCATATACTTAGAATTGAAGGATAGACTTGAAAATCTGGACCCTTGTTTTATTAGAATAGGCAAGATAATGGGTGGTTGGATGGCAGTATGTAACAAGTATGAAGGGATGGGGTGCGGTAGACAGAAACAGAGCACAATGAGAGGTCAGAGATATAAAAATTAGATATGGAATTTAGGATAGAAAGCAGAAATAACTTTTTATATATAGGGATTCAAATCTGTGTAATGCATTAGCGGAGTGGAGTGGAGACCATGTTGACTTGGGTGGTTGAACAAAAGAGTGATAAGGAATTCTGTAGACAAGATGGGCACATGGGATTGCTACTTGCTTAGAGGATGGAAGCCAAGAAAGATGGCCTGGTGCATATTGTCATTCCTAAATGGTTCTGTGAGGCACTGTGTCCATAAGCAGCTTACCAGCATCTGAAGAGAAACCATCGCTCTCTGTGGACATCCATTCCTTTTCATTTACCATGGTCTGAGTTTCCTGTTTCTGCTTCTTATTGCTGGCTTTCTGCACCTTGACTCCAACCGTCCTTCTCTTTTGTTGGACACTAGGTTTCTTTTTAATGACAGAATTAGCCTTCTGAGCTGCTTTGCTTTTTGACAAGGTGGCTTTGCTACTCGATAAACTATCTTCTTCTCCTGATTCCATCTTCAAGGCTATAAGCAAAAAGAAAGTCGGCACCTTCAATGATGTGGGCATCAGCAACTGAGCCAACATGTATTGCCCATCCCTAATTGGATATTTCCAAAGGCACTTAAGAGTTAGGGTCTGGAGTCACAGGTAGGTCAGACCGAGTAAGCTTGGCAGACTTCCTTCCCTAAAAGACACTAGTGAACCAGATGGGTTTTTACAACAATCGACAATAGTTTCATTCATGGTCATCCATCCGCCTTCAAATTTCACCATCTACCATGGTGGGATTTGGAGCCGGGTCCCCAGAAGATTACCCTGGGTTCCTGGATTACTCATCCTATGATACTACCATTAGGCCACCACCTCCCCTGCCCGAGTCCAATATCATATTAGATAGTGCGTGCAAACACAAGTTTTCTGTCTACAAATCTTTTAATTTTTGTTGGCACAGCACATTACCCGGATTTGGCCTATATCCCTTTATATCTATCTTAACCATCATCAGACTTCTCTGCCAAATTTTTTAATATGAATTCACAATGGAATCTGTCTTTGTAATTCTGTCACACTATTGTTAAATCCTCTCATCAGTTATCCTTTACTATATATCGCTCCCATGTCTTGTTCCAGCCAAGTCTACTTCTCTACATGTTGGATTTTCTATCTAGCTGCCCATAATTTTAGAAAATCAAAGTACTGCATACAAAATTAGGAGCAAAACATTTGATTTTTTTTTCCTGAGAGCACTGCATAAAATATATGATTTCTGGGTCTACAACAGGTTTATTTACAATGCTTTAAAATATCTCTCCAAACACAAAATGTGCACATACCTCCACATCCCAGCCCTAGCATCTTTTCGCAGCTCGCTTTACATCAACTAAGTTTTCACCTGGGCTTAACCAATCAAGCATAGTGAGCAGTGATCAGTTATCAGACTCTCATAATCAATCAAGGAACAATTGAACACTACAACAAGATATGGAGCAGGATTCTCTGGTCTCTCAGCTGTATGGTTCTCAGTAGTGGGAGATGGTGTGCTGTAGGCTGGTGAGGGAGATCCTCTGGTCCCACCGATGTTGATGGAATTTCATACTAAAGGCATCCAATGCTATCGAGAAATCCACAGGTGAGAGTGCACTGCCAATGGGACCAGTGAATCCCACCAGTGCGAATGGCCAAAGAATTCCCGTCTGCATTTCTTATTAAAAATGGGAACTAAATTCCACCTGCATGTTCTGCCCTCCAACCCTGCTTTATCCGAAGATCACCTGACTCCCCCAACATGTGCAATGCCACAGGCAACTGCCAAATAAAACTGAATAATTTAAAAACATGCACCTTAAGAAAATGATCTTTAAGTAATCTATCACAGCCTGTGCCTGAGACTTGTGGCAGATAAAGTTCTAAGTTTCCAAAGGACAATTCCAGATAACTGAAGTTCTTCAGCATCTTAAAAGAAAAAAAGGATTGTTTGCAGAGGTGACCTAGATTTAAAATTAAACTCCTGTCATCTGTAAGTTTGCCCTAGAATGCGTGTTTCAAAGTTGTACAATTACTCCAACATTGGTGTATGGGATAAGACTTTCATAAGCAGTTTGTGATTCGAAAAATTTAAAAACATCAGTATATCAGCCAATGATTAATTAATTATTGCATTGTGTTAAGCCTGTCCTACTTTAGTGCTAATAATGGTTCGCAAGGGTGGGGATGATTTGGGATGGATCTCTCTGCCCATAAACTTACTTTTAAAAAGTATGTACAAGGGAGGGAGAACATCTACTTTTTCACACTTTTACACTTTGATGTAAATGCTCTTCATTTCTCCAGTTCTGGCGAAAGCTTATGTTTGTAATTATTTACCTGCCCACTGCTCTCTGCCTGTTGTGTGTAGCTAATGTTTCTGTATTTGTTTTAGATTTCTAATTTTTTTTAAAAGCCATGAAGGGATTGCAGATATTGCACTCAAACTATATTTCATTTTAGGCAGCACGCTGGCACAGTGGTTAACACTGCTGTCTTGCAGCACCAGGGACCTGGGTTCGATTCCTGGCTTGGGTCACTGACTATGCGGAGTTTGCGTGAGTTTCCTCCAGGTGCTCTGGTTCTTCCAACAGTGTGAAAGACGTGCTGGTTTGGTGCATTGGCTATGCTAGGTTCTCTTTCAGTGTACCCAAACAGATGCCAGAGTGTGATGACAAGGGGATTTTCATAGTGACTTCGTTGCAGTGTTAATGTAAGCCGACTTGTGACATTAATGAATAAACTAAACTTCAAATATAGTCTGATTGCTCGTGGACACCATTACATTTCTGAAACTCTAACCCTAGTTCTGCATTGTCAAACAACGCACATACCCTTCTCAGTGGTTACTGTAATATGTTTCGCTCTATCTTGGCTGTGCGGGATTGAGGCGGTCTTTGCTTTCCCCAGTTGTTTCTGAATCTTGCCAGGCAGGGCCGATGCCTTCCCTCGGAAAGGATTGGTGTTGGCTGATTTCAGGATGGCTGTGGAGTGCGGTTTGTTTGCAGCTTTCCCCAGTACTTTTTGCTTTGGCCTTGAGCTGTACTTCCCCAATTTCGATGTGAGGCTGGTTTGAGGGGTGTCCTTTTTGCCTCTTGGTTTAATCTAAAAGAAATCCATGTTACGTAAAGTAAGATTAAAATACGCATTTATTTACATTGATGTAAGTTCCCAGTGTTTATTTTGAGAACCATTTTATTACTTCAACACCAAAGTCCATCTCAGGCCAATGTTTCATTTTGTCAACTGTGCTTCTGAAAACTAACCAACTCCACTCCAGATTGGAAGTTAATGGGTTGAATACATTTTGTTAGAATCATGTTCCTCACGTTACACTGCCTAAATACTGCTGCCAAATGAATTCCCCCCCACCGGTCTTCTCATTTATGCCATCATTCCCTGATGGACCTCAAATCTGTAAAACGTCTGAAATATTTCCCAAAGAAAACATATATGTTCTGATATGCAAAACGTAGAATGAGAAAGATCTCTGCACATTCCTCCATCCATCTTTCCGATTGTATCACAGCTTGGTATAGCTCCTGCACTGACCAACTGTAAAAAACTACAAAATATTGTGAATGAAGCCCAATCCATGAAGCAAACCAGCTTTCCATCCATTGACTCTGTCTATACTTCCCACTGCCTCAGCAACGCAACCAGCATAATCAAGGAGCCCACGCACCCCTGCCATTCTGCCTTCCATCGTATTCTGTTGGGAAAAAGATATAAATATCTGAACACGCACACCAACCGACTCAAGAACAGCTTTTTTCCTGCTCTAATCAGACTTTTGAATGGACTTACTGCATGTTAAGTTGATCTTTCTCTACACTCTATTGTTACACTACACTCTGCATCCTCTTCTTTCTTTCTTTGTCTGTTTAGCGCACAAGAAATTGTACTTTTCACTGTGTCCCAATATGTGTGACAATAATAAATCAAATCAAATCTGCATTGAGAAAGATTTGCAGATTTTTGCAATTCTTTTGCAAAAGAAAAAGAATTCTTCTGAACCTGAACAAGGCAACTTCTTGCGAGCAGTCCCCAGCATACCCTCTAATTCTATCTTTCACTCTCGATTTATGCTCTTAAAACTGAATTCTAATTCTTTTAAATTCTCTAACCATGCTCTTTTTAAGTCTCTTATATATATTAAGCTGATTTTTCTCTATACCCTAGCTATGACTGTAATTCTATATTTTGCATCCTCTCCTTTCCTCCTGCCCTATGTACTCCATGAACAGTTTATTTTTGTCTATAAAGTACACAAGAAACAATGCTTTCCCAAAACATATAACAATAATCAATCAAATCAAATCAAATATGACACAGGAACGAGGATTCATGAAACGGAAGACAGAAACAATGTGCCCACTCCAAGCAAAGATAAACCAGGCAGAAAGAAATCTTTGTGTTTTTTTTGCTTCTCTTGGGCAGTCACAGAGATGGGCTTCCCACCAAAGGTGGGGGGAGGTAGGAGACAGATGTGATCAGAGGACACAACTGTTTGGTTTTGATGCGCCAGGCACTGTAGTTGGGGCAGTTTTGATGGACTAGTTGGCCTTTTCCTGCCTGTCGATGGCACATCTTCCAAATAAGTTTCTGACATAAATGTGACGGAAGTCGTAAGAAAGACTAATGCTGGAATTTTACCACCTCGCCTGCAGAGGCCAACGGAGAATGCCGTTCTGTGAACCTTGCCTGCCCTGATTCTGAGGCGGGCGAGGTGGTAACATACTGGACTAAGTGTGTTCGAAAGGTGAATGCCAGAAGCAGATGACAATATCTCCCATTGGTGAGAGGAAAGAGAGGTGTGAGGCATTTGTAATGAAAACTCATAATGAAATTATTGGACTAACAACGTATCTACTTCAAAAAGAGACGGCAAAATAGCCAAATTTAATTCATCTCCTGTTAAGTTTTCCTTCAATGCCACTTAAAATGTAATAGATTTGAATGCTGGATGTGAACTTGAGGTTCAATATAATTGATACAGCATAGCCTGGGAATCACTCTGTGACTCACAGCTGTATTTTCCTGGATGAACAGCTAGTGATTTTAATTTTATTACTTTGGGTCAGGTGAGATCAGATAAACTGATAGGATATTTTGTGGGGCAGTGTAGTGTCCCTACTCCTGGGCCACAAACTTCAGGTTCAGGTCCTGCTCCAGACTGAATGGTCATGGTAAGTATATTCATAATATGGCCAAACAGGTTGTTGGTCAGCCTGTAAGTACTCCCAATGTGCTTGATGGTAGGGTGAGAAGAGGAGAGAGTTTCTGTGTGTCATATTGCAGAAAGTAATGGCAAACCACTGCAGCATTTTGCCAACCACCATCATAGACCAATCCACTGGAAGTCCATGGCTGCCAACACCCTTTTAGGACCTGGTGCCTGGAGGAGGAAACGGAATCCAGCAACACAACATTATATTTACATCAAATCTTGTTACTGTGTTTTCCTCTTTGCCAAGGAGGTGATTAAACCCAACAGACAGGTTTTCTTTAGGAAATGTTTGGGACTGGACTGAGCAAACAATGATGTTAACAAATGTTTTGTTTAGTTGGTGTAGAGGTGGATTTGAAGAGGGTGCAGAAGATGATCTTTTATCTGAGGGGGAAATTACTGCCTTTTGACCTGTTTCGATCCTTACAAGAGTCTGTTCATCCACCTGATTTATTCCTACTGGATGTACCGTGTTGTTGCCACAACAATTTTTGTCAGTTTATATTGAATACAGTCATTGCTTATCCTGTCTGTGAATCCAGTCAGACACATCTGCTCAATATATTTTCCACAGCTCACAAATGGTAAATAACATCTTTAAAACTGCAGGTTTATTAACAAGATTTTTTTAAAAAATGCAGTGTACTGCATCAAAGCGTAGAGAAACGTTAGTTCTTGAACTTTCACAATAAATATATGTTTTCTGAAAAGCTCAATAGAAGTTACTGTCACAGTAAAATAATTTTTCCTGGGTCAAAATTCTGGAACTCCTTTCCTAACTGCATGATGGATGTACCTACACCTGAGGGACCTCAGTGACTCACCACCATCTTTGCAAAGGCACTTCACCTGGACTGGGCATTAAATGCTTGCCTAGCCAGCAACAGTCACATCCCTTGAATGAACAAAAAACTCCTTTCCTTTTTTTTAAACAAAGACCCACCTTGCGAAAGAGAGGAAGTTTTGTTCTGAATAGTGCCTTTCCCAACCTCCAGCAGCTCCAAAGTGTCTTTCTAAGATGTGGAGTCCCTCTTCTATTGGGTTTTGGCTACCATTTCCAAAGATGTGCGGGTTAAGTGGATTGGCCATACTAAATTGCCCCTTAGTGTCAGGGAGATTGGTAGAGTGGGGTTACGACATGGCCTGGGTGGGACTGAAGTTGGTCAATGGGCCAAATAGCCTCCTCCTGCAATGCAGGGATTGCATGATCTAAGTGACACTGTGTACACCATGACAGATACCATTGGTAGACATAACAATCTTGGAGGGGAAAGCGGGGAGACATCATTAGCTAGGTCAATCTGATCTTTATTTCATGTTCGGATACACATTCCTCTCGGGCATGGGATAATGATTCAGGTGTACATTCACCGGCTGAATAAACTCCCTCCTCAATTGAGGATATACAGCTTTATTGTGGAACTACTATCGCCAATCAGGAGCTGATTTCAGCCAACTCAGCAGACAGCAGGGAATGAAGTTGATGGAATATCAGCTATCAGCATGTCCAGCTCCATCCATACTGAAATTTCTCATTGTTAACTGAGCCACCAGATGAAAAAGGTCCAAACATTAGGCAGGTTTGTTGGCGGCGCCGTCGAGATTGATTTACTGACCTCTGACCCAGTCTTACTGCCACCATATTCCTGTTCCTTGCTTTCCCTCCCAGGGAGCTTGCACTTCTTCTTCTTGGGCTCTGCTTCGTTCCTCAGTTCCTCGCACAGGAGACTCAGGCCTGTCCTGAAGGACCTGGAGGTAAACAAAGAAAAGGCTATCTTCAGTACTCAGCATTGTCCAGGGCGGTTGCTGGAACAAACGCATCGTGACAGGGCCACTTGGCCTCACTGAGCAAGACCCAGCTTGATGTGGTAACCTCTGAATCACTAATTAAACTAGATTACCACGGGACTATTCACCGCTGCTTTCGAACAGTTCAGAGATAAATTTCTACTCCGAGTCGCTCAGCATCAAGTTTCTAATTGACCGCTGGGACACGAACTCTGAGGAATTTTCCACTTTCCGTGAGTTAGGTATATTTTCCATTGATTTCCTTCTCCACACCCCCCACCCCGCCCCATTTCACAAAACTACACTGGCGGATATTGAAAGACAATGAGAAAAATGTGTAGAACAGATGGTAGCGATTCCACTTTCCATACATTTCAATCCCCTTCACACCGAAAGAACAGACTCAATTCAAGGTCAGATTAATTGTGATGCTTCTCTCCCCCCCCCAAAAAAAAACGCTCTCTCAGCACTTGCGCTCACCTCTGCTCTTGAGGCAGTTCATGCACTGGGCAGTATTAAATTACCGCCCTGATGCGTGTGTTGCAGTTTTCTTTGAAGCAGAAAGTGACAATAGATCAAGAGGAAAATAACCCCACGGTGATTTGCTACTAACGGTTTTACTGCAAACCCGTTGTAAAAAGAAAGGACCTTGCACGCGGTAGTTTTGGAGCATAAACAATTTCAATCTCCTGTGCAGATGTGGTGCAGTCAGAGAGTATAATCAGGAAAGTCAGAGCTGACCTGTTTGCTCATCCTCCGTAACCATTTCCTCACACTGACAGCCTGTGAAGGGTCCTCAGTGTTGCCGGTGGAACCTGAGATTTGCTGCTCTGCAGTGAAACCACAGCCGCGTGATCTCATCTGGATTCAATCCGAACCATCTCACACAGGACAGCAGCCAACGCAACAAAAAAAAACCCTCTTTTTTTTCCAAGATTTGGGTAGGTAAGGTCAAGGAACTGAAATGTGACCTCTTGTTATTTTGATGTTGCGTTTCAACTTTCCATCTGTTTGCTATTTGGCTCGTAATTTTGTTAAAACTCCTGTTCATCCGCATCTGCTTTTTCAGCGCTTTCGTCGCAAGGTTAATACACAGATTGGAAATGTCAGTGATCACACAGGAGTAAGAAAACAGTCAAGCAAACCTCAATCACCGGGTAATGGGAGAGGGAATGGCCCCTTTTCTTTCTGGCATTGCAGTCTGCGGGCATTACTCCGGCACCCACGCCACCCAGCCATCACTATGGTGGGAACAAAAAAAACACCATCTGGGAACACTGCAGAGGAAAGCCTGTGTTGCAGGCCCACATTTTAAATCCCCTCGTCTGGGGTTCTTGATGGATCTGCAGCTCAGAGAAATCCACATCCTCTTGTACTTCAGAAATATGCACCAAATGCTTTGCTTCGAAATAAACAGAATTTCAAACCGCTCTCTCTCATATGCCTTTGTAATTTTCTTGGATAATAAGGAATACCGGTCCATTGGGCAGAACGGTGGCACAGTGGTTAGCACTACTGCCTGACAGCGTCAGGGAGCGGGATTCAATTCCGGCCTTGGGTCACCATGGTTCGCACGATCTCTGCATTTCCTCCCACAGTCCAAAGATGGGCTATACTAAATTGCTCCATAGCGTCAGGGGGATTAGCAGGGCAAATAGAACAAAGA
The DNA here is from genome assembly GCA_024679065.1 of Sphyrna mokarran. Lineage (NCBI taxonomy): Eukaryota > Metazoa > Chordata > Chondrichthyes > Carcharhiniformes > Carcharhinidae > Sphyrna > Sphyrna mokarran. Next base: position 21,424,397 of record JAGIQG010000021.1, read on the forward strand.
ACAAAACAGCACGGGAAACAGGCCCTTTGGCCCAACGAGCCCGCAATGCCACCTCGATGTTCCCACTTCTGCCCGTGATACCTATGTTTATAGATTTATGCACTGAAACCAAATTTGAGACAATTTAGGGAGAACTTGTTCTGTCATTCAGCCTAAGAGCACATCTTTGGGATCTGGGAGTAAACCGGAGCACCTGGGGAAAACCCACGCAAGCACGGGGAGAATGCGCAAACTCCTACAGACACAGGCCCAAACCCATGTATCTGCACAGCACAGCGATAGTCACTGAGCTGTCGTGTTGCCCCTCAAATGGTCTAGGGCAAGTGTACACTAACGATGTGAAGCACTAGGATAGTCTCGAAAAAAAATCCAAGAGCAGCCCTCTCACAACCCATCATGTGTATGCCCCTTGTTAGACAACAAGGCGGACCAAAGTACCTGTAGGATAAAACAAATACATCAATATCATCGACAATTTACACACTTCCCAGGAATTGTGGGGTAAGATGAGATTGCAGGTTGGTACAGACTTGATGGGCCAAATGGCATCCTTCTGCATAATTCTATGACAAAGAAACATCTGCTGTTGTATTAATTCAGTTAACAGGCAGAGATAGGAGCTCCTATTTTAGGTAACCAAATATAAAATTAGCTTGACTTTTCCAAAAATTCATTTAATGCTTGCAGAAGCAGATCTAGATAACCAGCTCATTTATAAAAATACTCATCTGCACATTTTGTGTTGATGCACAGCTGTGTTAGTTTTATGGCAATGTAATGTTTCTACATAAAACACATGGTATTCGGTACATAAAGCAGGCCATTTGGCCCAGCCAATCCATGCCAGAGATTATAGGGACCCTCTGGTCTTTCCTCATCTAAATTTATAGTTGTAATCTTCCACCCTTCCCCACACTCTGTCATATGCTTATCTATATCTATAATATTTGCTTCAACCACTTACTGTAGCACCGAGTTCCACATTCTCACCACTCTTTGGGCAAAGGAGATTCTTCTGAATTCCCTGTTGAATTTCCTGGTGACTACAGTATCTTATATGGATGATACCTAGCAATGCATTTTTCTGTAATTGGAACCATTCTCTCTTCAAAACATTTCATCATTTTAAATATCTTACAGGGTGACCCATCAACCTTTTTTTTCAAAGGAAGAGAGACTGTTTGTTTGTCAAACATCTTTACAAACATACGAGTTAGGAGCACGAGTAGGCCAAAAAGAATCTCGAGCCTGAATCATAGAATCCTTACAGTGCAGAAAGAGGCCATTCGGCCCATTGAATCTGCACCGACCACAATCCCACCCCATCCCCACAACTTCACTTATTTACCCTACTAAACCCTGAAGCTAAAGGGCAATTTAGCATGGCTAATCAACCTAATCTACACATCTTTGGACTGCGGAAGGAAACTGGAGCACCTGGAGGAAACCCATGCAGACACAGGTAGAAAGTGCAAACTCCACACAAACAGTGAATTGAACAAATGGGAATCAAACTCAGGTTGCTGACGCTGTGAGGCAGCAATGTTAATTACTGTGCCACTATGCCTGCTCCACCATTCAATAAGATCATAGTCAACCTGATTGTAACTTTAACCCCACATTCCTGCCAGTCTCTGATGACCTTTCATCCCTTGTTAAGAATTTATCGAGCTCTGCTTCAAAATATTCAAAGATTTACTTCCACTGCTTTTGAGGAAGAGAAATCCAGAGACTCACCACCTCTCTGAGAGAAAAACATTCTCCTCATCTCTGTCTTAAATGAGTGACTCCCTCTTTTTTTAAAAGTGATCCTTTTCTGATATATAAACCAACATATTTCTTATATCTTCCTTGTAAATTTTCTCGGTACTCGTTCTAATGCCGTTCCACCCTTTTCCTAGTACAGCTACCAGAACTGCAAGCAGTACTGAGTGTGGTCTAACCAATGTTCCATATACAGTTGAGCAAAACTTTCCTCCTGTTCAAGTTTATCCCTCCAGCAGTAAATCCTGGTGCTTGGCCTTGCTAATCTGTGGTGAGACCTTTAGTGATTGGTGTATTTGTATACCCTGAGATCCCCAGCTCGGCTGGCACAATGTGTACAGTGCAACTCACCACATAAACCTGCAAGAGTAGGCTAAAAACAAGGAATACTGCAGTGAGTAACTCACCTCTTGACTCCTTAAAGGCTGTGCAACACCTACAAGGCACAAGTCAGGAGCATGATGGAATACTCCCCGTTTGCCTGAATTGATGCAGCTTGAACAACACTCAAGAAGCTTGACACAGCAGCCCGCTTGATTGGCACCACATCCACAAAAATCCACTCCTGCCAAGACCAATGCTCAGTAGCAGCAGTGTGTACTATCTACAAGATGCACTGCATCAATTCACCAAAGATCCTCAGACAGCATCTTCCAAACCCACGACCAACTCCAACTAGAAAGACAAGGGCAGCAGATACATGGGAACAGAACCACTGGAAGTTCCTCTCCAAGCCACTCGCCATCCTGACTTGAGAATTTATTGTCATTTCTTCACAATCTCTGGGTCAAAATCTTGGAATTTCCTCCTTTATGGCTTTGTGCACAGCATGTAGGCTGCAGCAATTTAAGAAGCTCACCACCATCTTCTCAAGGGCAACTAGGGGAAGGGCAATTAATGCTGGCCAGTCAGCGATGCCCATGTTCCCCAAATGAATCAAAAAAAACTCCAATCAAAATTAAGCAGAGGTTATCAGATTATTGGAAGAATGTAGCCTATTACAAATCCAAGCCAGTTTCAAAACATTCCCAATGTTTTGTTATTTAAATTGTTAATCTTCTTACTGCCACCAAACTTGCAAATTAACTTGCTGCTGTTTGGTAGCAAGATTGAATTAGCATTTGATTATAGGCTGGGTAGCAGGGCTCAGCATTGCATTTTCCACAGCTAGAGGGTGGTTCAGAGCTGTCAGTGTAAGTTGGGCTCCCAGCCCCATGAAGTTGAACCACCATGGTGTCATATTTGTGGTAATTCAGACATTTGGGAAATAGACCAAATATATAGTGAACAAATTAGAATCAGCTCACCCCATTTAATCAGATGAAGCAGCGTTGTAAGTGGTAGAATTTCAATGCAGAGAACATTGATGTTCACAATCATACGACACAGAAAGAATTCAATATGATGCATGGAACGGTTAGACAACAATATGTTTCATTATTTTCAATCTTCACGCGTGCTGTCAAAAGAACCATCAAACTCCTTGATTGGAGGTTCAATTTTCTAAGCCCTCTTTCCCATCAGACATCACCTACTGCTCTTTAGGGCAAATTATTACTCAATTAAATCCCCGCATGTAAGAACAAAAGGGAAACTGTCTCCATAATTTTAACTTTTATTTATTTAATTTAGTGCCTGAGCAGCCAGTAATCTGATTTGGAATGAAACACGACATGAGCCTGGCTTCAAGTTGCACAGTCAGCATCGGGTTCTGTCAGCAAATCTCACATGATTGCTCTTACCCTGACCTTAAGGCCTGTTGCCCTTTCCTGACCTCAGAGCCAAGTGTCACCAATGTCCTAAATCGCTCATGCATGAGAGAGAATGCGACCCCTGTTCAACTGCTTGAGCACCGTTGGAACGCAACAGAATAAACTTCATCTGGTTAGCATAACAAAAACAAAGGTTTAATGGGTAAGAAACTGCCGTGTAACCTTTGGATCTGGTCAAGTTCTGCTTAATCGGGATATGATCTTTTGTTTAAGAATAGCCTATCCTTTCCAGTCTCACACTTTGAAAATAAATAGTTCTAAACTCCTAGGCACATTGCTGAGTATATAACTCCCCAATCCTCTCTCAATCATACTGTTGAATAACATTTACAATTATTACTATTATTACAATAGGCAATTAGAAACTTAATTTGCGCATCATTCATATTGGCAAACGCCATTGGGTAATGAGATGTGAGTTGACCTAATTAGATGGGATAGTTCAGTGAGACATGCAGTAGCGGGAACAGTTACCAACTGACTAAGTGTTTTTTGGACTCAGGAAAACATTTTTCATAAGTGAAAAGCTTGTGTTTATATGGAGTAGGCTTTCCAGAAATGGTTTGGCCAAGAGACTTGTAGAGCTGAATGAGGATTTGTGCAGCCCGGTATACAAATATATATGAATCATAGAATCATAGAATGGCCCTTTGGTCCATCGAGTCTACAGCGACACATCAGAATGGGATGGGATGGGATTCTCTCAAAAAAATTGTGTTGAATTTGCATTAAAAACTGGAGTAAATCCCGATGATTATTTTCAACGGGATTCTCAAAATGAATCTCCCACACTCTGTGCATCGCAGAGTGTACAAGTGTGAAAAATCAGTCGGTAGGGCCTATTTCCACTGGAGAGGCTGACAGCATACGGGCCACTGTGCATACGCTTATCTGTCAGAGCCAAGACTGGTACATAGACCCCGCACTGCCAGTCTCCTGATCCAGCAAAACAACATCGCTGCCCTTCAGACCACCCACCATGGTCCTGACCACTGGTCCCCGGCATGTCCGGGCCAGCTTCAATCTTCTGCCTCTCCCTTTGCAGTCCCAAACCCTCTCCACCTCCTCGCAGCCCCAATCCCCCACTTCCACCCTGCTCTGGCAGGCTGATCACCACCCCACCCCCACCAACACCCTCCGCCACCTCACGCCCACCATATATTAAGCTGATCCTTCTCTTCACCCTATCTGTAACTGCAACACTATATCCTGCCCCCTCTCCTTGCCTTCTTCCCATGTTCTCTACAAACAGCATGCTTTGTCTGTACTTTTACTTTTCACTGTATCCCAGTACATCTGACAATAATAAATCAAATCAAATGAGCAGCTAATGGACCACCTGGCATTGCCCTAGACAGCGGAAAAGACAACGCCAAAACAAACAACCCTGCAAAATCCTCCTTACTAACATCTGGATCAAAATCCTGGAATTCCTTCCCTAATGGCATTGTGGGTCAGCCCACAGCACATGGACTGCAGTGATTCAAGAAGGCAGCTCATAGCACCTTCACAAAGGCAACTAGAGATGGGCAATAAATGCTGGCCAGCCAGTGACACCCATGTCCCACAAATCAATAAAAAAAACAGGGAAATTTGAGTTTCCAGTGTAATGTTTGCCATGTGGTTTTTTCCCCCCTACAATTGGTATTTTAAAAACTTCAGTTTTTTTTAACAGTCCAAAAGTTAAAATGGTATCCATTATTTCACTAATAATGAAATGGGATGGCATGGTGGCACTGTTGCCTCATAGCACCAGGGACCCAGATTTGATTCCCGCTTTGGGGTTACTGTCTGTGTGGAATTTGCACATTCTCCCCATGTCTGCTTGGATTTCCTCTGGATGCTCTAGTTTCCTCTTGCAGTCCAAAAGATGTGTTGATTGGGTGCATTGGCCATGCTAAATTTTCTCTCATTGTACCTGAACAGGCACCGGAGTGTGGTGACTAGGGGATTTTCAAAGTAACTTCATTGCAGTGCTGAGATAAACCTACTTGTGACACTAATAAATAAACTTAAAACTTAAACTTAATGCTCCCTCTTACTTTCCTTCAAAGGAAACTTCAAAGAAGTGACAGCCCAGTCAAGAATAAGAATGCTCCTTATTTCAGATTACTGGCATTTCCACAGCATGTTCCAGAAAGCTTTCAGCTTACTGTACAACGGCAGTACGATACAGCTCATGTATTCACATTGCTTACAGCTTCCACACTGTATACTGCAAATGATCTTAACTTCCAGCATTTGGCATCACACTTCATGCTTTGGATTACATAATGCAAAGCTGTGCCAACAATCAAATGGAGATGTTATCACTATGTCACTCGCAAGTGAAATCAGATATTTAAATGCTTAAGATTGTGGGCCCTCCATTCACTTCAGCTGATGCCAGCATCAGGCAACAGACTGACGGTATTAACGTGTGGAATATTAAAGCAAATGATTAGGGATCATAATTGGATCAAAAAGGGGGAGGTGAGATAAATGTATTCCTCACAACGCCAGCCAAAACAGACTCATTCAACTTTTCAGTATACTCTGAGAAGAGCAGGCCCACACCTAACACGGTGAAGGAAAGTTAAGTTCACCATAAACCATCTGAAATTGTTGCCTTTTAGCTGCTCTGTTTTCCAGAGTCCCTGCAAATGTTGAAAGCCAGAGTATGGGAATCTGGCTGGATGACATGGTGGTCCTATATGGTTTATGTTTTAGTGCGCTGGGACTCAGATCTGGTGGGAAAAGAGACAGACCAACAGCTGTATCCTCACCCAAGCCAACATGCCCATAACCAAGGTGCGAATCACTCAAAACCAGCACCGCTTGGCGCAACATGTCGTTTGAACGCCTGACTCCTGACTCCGTGGCAACTGCTCTGCTTGGAATTGACAGGAGGATAGTGGATTTAGGGATGTCCTCAAATTAGCCATTAAAAAATCAGTCATGCCCACAGACTCATGGAAGTTCCTGGCTTGTGACTAACCAAAATGGAGAATGTGCAATCTGAAAAGGCATCAAACACAATCAGGAGGCTTTGTTGGGGACAAGAAATCAAGGCATTGGAAAGAGCACACATAACTCCAAACTACCTCCCGCCAGAATTTTACGCTTCCACTGTTGGTCCAGAAGGAACTCTCCCAATGTAGAAATAAAAATATAACAAAACTTGCTTTGCCTTATAAATCAAAGAAATGTTTAATAAAGAAACTTCATTACTCCAAACTTGAGGCCACTCCAAGCAATTTAAGAATTCCCAACAGGTTCTTATTTATACTGATCATCACATCATTCTGTTACATGGTTTGCTACGTCAGCTGACTCTTACAGCTTGTTAGCATTGGTCACATTACAATAGATTACAATGTTGTCACTGGTTATATTTTAAAACCCACTCCTCCCCACCATCCCCCAATGGGTTCCAATGGGGAAGAGGAGTGTAAAATTGCATGGATGGGATTCCCTCTAGGATCATGCCCACCTTGACCCAATATTACACTGGTTCGGGCAGGAACTCAGACTAGAAGTCCATTCATGCCCCACTTAATGACCTTTCCCGCCGAGCCTCAATTTTTAGTTGCCAGACACCAGATGGATCATGGTGCCAAACAGAAAAAGTCTTCCTCATCAATCTCAGGCAGGGGCTGGGGGTGAATGGTGTGCTTCAATTTGAAGCCTCCTTCAGATTTGGGGCACTCTCCCCTCAGAGACCAGGGAGCTCTGATCCATCCTCTTTTTTCTGATCGACTTTCTGACATCAAGATCATCCCACACCCAACCTTCCAGGGTATTCCTCACTCTGTCTGTCACCAGGTCCCCAGATATTTACCTGAAGTACAGTCCCAAGACTTAAGCTCAGATATGGCATTGCAATGTGTCTTCCGGCCACTGCAGTGCTGTAGCTGGAGGGGCTGGCAGCTGACAACCAATCTGAACAGCCAACAGCTCTCCAAGGCAGGATCCTTTCCAAAGGTTTTGTTTTTTTGGCTTCCTACATGTGAAATTTCCCAGCCGTCACATATAAATACCAGAATTGGTGGCATGAGGCCTTTAAAGGGGCTTTAATTGGGACTGCCAGCATTCCTTTGCACCACTACTTCATTAGGGCCAAAGCAGGAAGCAGCTTTGGCTCCATTCGCCATTTAAATGCCCCTCCACCCTCCCACCAAACATGGTACAGGAGGGGACCAAAGTTTCTGTTTTTACTGCTCTCCCAATACTCCATCTGCCATGGATAAACTTGCTTACGTCTGCTGATATCCAGACTTTTCACCCTATGTTGAACTGGCCAGTGAAATCACGCTGGTGAGAAAAATGTACATAAAATATTTCCATGATGAAAGAATATGCTGTCTGCTAAATTTGAGATCATTCCCAAGACTTCATTGCCGCACAACTGTTAAATCACAAGTGTGTTTGAATGTACTCAGCCTGTACCTGTACCCAAACTCTGCTTTAATGAGCAATTTAGGATTGTTGTGAGCTTGAATCTTTCTGCAAATGCTTTGTAAGTCGGTGGCTGCTATCAACTTGAGTAGAAGGTAGATTTATTATCAGGTAGCTAAGATTACTCAATGAATTATATTTAACATGCCACAAATGATGGCCAGAATTTTCTGGCCATTCATAGCCCCTCTGCTGTTGCAAGAGAGGACAGAGAACTTGGCGTTTAGTCGAATCTCCGTTCACTGCAGCAGGACCAGAGAATCCTGCTGGCGTGAATGACCAGAAAGTTCCAGCCCAGTGGTTAATCAAAACTGACAAAAATTCTAAAACTGAAGACCCTTCCCCAGGCTGCAGTACACAATGACAATCTTCTGTACCCCCAACATGTGCAATCTTCCCTTCCAAATCCAGACCCCAGCTGGAGGCAAACTAATAAACGTATGGGGAGTTTTGGGGTGGCAGCGTTGAAAGGGAACAGAATGTGTGCTGTTACTAAGAAGTTGATTAATGTGATTTAACATAGAACATAGAACAATACAGCACAAACAGGCCCTTCGGCCCATGAGTTGCGCCGATCACACCTACCAATCCACAGACCTATCTATAACCTCCTATCCTATTCTTTTCCATATACTCATCCAGAAGTCTCTTAAAAGACCCCAGTGAGTTTGCCTCAACAACCTCCGACGGCAGTCGGTTCCATTCACTCACCACCCTCTTAGTGAAAAACCTACCCCTGACATCTCCTTTGTATTTGCTTCCCTGCACCTTAAATCTGTGTCCTCTCATATTGACCATTTCCGCTCGGGGAAATAGTCTTTGAGAGTCCACCCTATCTATTCCTCTCAACATTTTATAAACCTCTATCAGGTCGCCTCTCAACCTACGTCTCTCCAGTGAGAAGAGTCCAGCTCCCTCAACCTATCTTCATAAGGCCTGCCTCCCAATCCAGGCAGCATCCTTGTAAATCTCCTCTGCACTCTCTCAATAGCCTCTACATCCTTCCTATAGTGAGGCGACAAGAACTGCGCACAATACTCTAAGTGGGGTCTGACAAGAGTCTTATAGAGCTGCATCATTATCTCCTGACTCCTAAACTCTATTCCTCGATTAATGAAGGCCAGTACACCGTACGCCTTCTTGACCACTTCCTCCACCTGCGAGGCCGAATTAAGAGTCCTATGGACCCGGACCCCGAGATCCTTCTGCTCTACAACACAGCTAAAACTCCTACCCCTTATATTGTACTCCTAAGCTTCCTATATTTCCCCCAAGGTTCTGTCTTAATGAAGCTTGATATTCACAGAAATTAAGTAGACTCTGTCTACATTTTCTGCTGCCTCAGAAAAGCAGCTAGCATAATTACAGACCCCACACATACCGGACATTCTCTCTTCCACCTTCTTCCGCCGGGAAAAAGATATAAAATTCTGAGGACGTGCACCAACCGACTCAAGAACAGCTTCTTCTCTGCTGCTGTCAGGCTTTTGAATGGACTTGCCTTGCAGTAAACTGATCTTTTTTTACACCCCAGCTATAACTATAACTCTACATTCTGCACCCTTAAGTTTCCTTCTCTGTGAACAGTATGCTTTGTCTGTATAGCACGCAAGCAACAATACTTTTCACTGTATGCCAATACATGTGACAATAATAAATCAAATCAAAATCAAGACACACTGGTAACGTTATGCAAAGGAATAGGTTGTACTGATAGATAATGCCTTAATATGGTGTGGGTCTTATGCAAAAAATTCTCTTGCACTTCCTGGCCACATATCACCGGATGAAGGAGCTTGAGACTCCGAAAGCTAGTGCTAAGTAAACCTGTTGGACTTTAACCTAGTGTTGTGAGACTTCTTACTGTATATATTGGTCAATAATAAGAATCAAAAGAAGAATCAAGTGAAAGAGAGCTCACATCAGCTGAACTGCAGCCAGCTGAAGTTGTCTTAGAGGAGCAGACGCTTGCTGCTGCCCATGGGAAAGGAAGGGAAGTAGCAGCATTGAAAGGCTCTGGAGGGGATCACTAAGCAGCCATACAATGAGCGGTTGAAAAGGTGCCACAAGAGTTGACGGGGCAGCTCGGCTGGTTTATGGGACTGGGCTCAACCTCAAAATATTTCACTGCTTTGGGATGTATTCCAGACTGTGTTCTTCCGTGTGCTCCACAGTAGTGTTTGATTTATCGTCTTTTCCAGTTGCACCGTTACTCATGCCAGTTTTCACGGGGAAGGGTCAGCCTTTGCTTGTGTGTAATGTAAGTAAACTAACTGTGATATCGAACAACCAAAAGAGAAAACGCTGGAAAATCTCAGTAGGTCTGGCAGCATGAGTAAGGAGAGCAAAGAGCTGGTGTTTCAAGTCCAAACAAGCCTTTGTCAAAGCTGAATTATCTGGACTCGAAACATCAACTCTTTTCTCTCCTTACTGAAGCTGCCAGACCTGCTGAGATTTTCCAGCATTTTCTCTTTTGGTTTCAGATTCCAGCATCCACAGTAATTTGCATTTATCCAATGATATCGTACAATATTGCCAGGTAAGAAATGATCACGGAATTTAGTTTGGGTTTTGTCCGTGGCGCTGTCGCAGTGTTTAGATGTTCTACAGCATGTAAAATGAAATTAAAAAACATACACTGTTATTAAGCAGAAGTTAGAGCTACGTTTTGATCATAATGGCCAAAGCTCTGCCTAATTGCCTGTACATTACTTGTCTGTGCACATTTGTACAATCATAGAACAATACAGCACAGAACAGGCCCTTCGGCCTTCGATGTTGTGCCGACCAAAATAAAAAGCAATGCCCCTCCTAACTAAAACCATTCCCTTCTCATCCATATACTTATCAACTAACCTCTTAAACGCCACCAAACTTGGCGCATCTACAACAGCTGCAGGCAGGGCATTCCACTCCCTAATCACTCTTTGAGTAAAGAACCTACCTCTGATATCCGTCCTATAACTCATACCCCTTATTTTAAAGCTGTGTCCCCTCGTGCTAGCTTTCTCCATCCTAGGAAAAGGCTATCACTGTCCACCCTATCTAAACCTCTAATCATCTTATATGCTTCAATAAGATCCCCTCTTAGCCGCCTCCTTTCTAACGAAAACAACCTCAAATCCTTCAACCTCTCTTCATAGGACCTGCCTCCATACCAGGCAACATCCTAGTAAACCTCCTCTGTACCCTCTCCAATGCCTCCACATCTTTCTTATAATGTGGCGACCAGAACTGCACACAATATTCCAAGTGCGGCCGCACTAGAGTTTTGTACAGTTGCAACATGATGCTGCGGCTCTTAAATTCAATCCCCCTACCAATAAAAGCTAAGACTCCATATGCCTTCTTAACAACTTTATCCACTTGACTGCCTACTTTCAGGGATCTATTGACACATACACCAGATCCTTCTGTTCCTCAACACTATTAAGAGCCCTACCATTAGCCCTATACTCTACACATTTATTGTTCCTGCCAAAGTGCATTACCTCACACTTTTCCACATTAAACTCCATTTGCCACCTCTCGGCCAGCTCTGCAACTTGTCCAAGTCACTCTGTAAACTATAACACCCCTCTTCACTATCTACCACTCCACCGACTTTAGTGTCATCTGCAAATTTACTAATCCATCCTTCAATACCCTCATCCAGATCATTTATAAAACTTACAAACAGCAGGGGCCCCAAAACAGACCCCTGAGGCACACCACTCGTCACCGAACTCCACGATGAATATCTCCCATCAACCACCACCCTCTGTCTTCTATCTGCCAGCCCATTTCTAATCCAATTAGCTAAATCACCCTCTATTCCACACATCTGCATTTTCTGTAGAAGTCTTCCATGGGCCACCTTATCAAAAGCCTTACTAAAGTCCATATATACTACATCAACCGCCTTACCCCCATCCACCTCTATGGTCACTTTCTCAAAAAACTCAATGAGGTTAGTAAGGCATGACCTACCCTTCACGAAACCATGCTGACTATCCCCAATCAATTCATTTCTCTCTAAATAACTATAAATCCTATCCCTAATAATTCTCTCCAATACCTTGCCCACAACAGAAGTAAGACTCACTGGCCTATAATTCCCTGGAAGGTCTCTCTCCCCCTTCTTAAACAATGGGACCACATTCGCTATCCTCCAGTCCTCCGGAACCACACCCGTAACCAACGAGGACCTGAAGATCAGAGCCAGAGGCTCTGCAATCTCCTCTCGTGCCTCCCAGAGAATCCTAGGGTAAATCCCGTCCGGCCCAGGGGACTTATCCAACTTCAAACCCTCGAGAATTTCTAACACATCCTCCCTATCTACTACAATACTCCCCAATTTGCAACCCGGTACCTCAGTGCTCTCCACAGCTACATTTCCAGCACTCTGCGTGAATACCGAAGAGAAATATTTATTCAGTGCCTCACCAATCTCTTCAGGCTCCACGCACAAATCGTAAGTTAAGTTTATTTATTAGCATCACAAGTAGGCTTACATTAACAACGCAATGATGTTACTGTGAAAACCACTGGTGCCAGTTTGGGTACAACGAGGAAGATTTCAGCATAGCCAATGCACCTAACCAGCACATCTTTTGGACTGTGGGAGGAAACCACGCAGACACGGGGAGAATGTGCAAACTTCACACAGACAGTAACCCAAGCTGGGAATCGAACCCGGGTCCATGGCACTGTAAGGCAGCAGTGCTGACCACTGTGCCGCCTCATTTGCACATTTCAAAAACCTCACTACTAGGATTCCACTGGAAAAGATGGAAGACAAAGAAAATCTAGCTCCTCCACTTCTACTTTTGGTCGTCTCCTTTCCATAGTGCCACTTAAAAAGGCTGATTTTTGACTTTTCCTGCTGTGTGGCGGAATGGACCACCTGCCTCTTGGACCACCTTGCCCATTTATTGTAATCGGATGAAAGTCATTCTACTTCTATGATGGCTGAATCATCTGCTTTGCCAGATCACTCCCCTGTTAGATCACTGTCCTGCCAGATCACCCCCCTGTTAGATCACTGTCCTGCCAGATCACTCCCCTGCCGGATCACTGTTCTGCCAGATCACTCCCCTGTTAGATCATGTCCTGCCAGATCACTTCCATGTTAGATCACTCCCCTGTCAGATCACTGCCCTGCCAGATCATTGCCCTGCCAGATCACTGCCCTGCCAGATCACTGCCCTGTTAGATCACTGTTCTGCCAGATCACTGCCCTGTCAGATCACTCCCCTGTTAGATCACTCCCCTATTAGATCACTTCCCTGCCAGATCACTTCCCTGCCAGATCACACCCCTGTTAGATCACACCCCTGTTAGATCATTGTCCTGACAGATCATTGCCCTGCCAAATCACTGTCCTGGCAGTCAAGTTGAGGATTATCAGTGCCGAACTGGTGTTATTGAGTAAACCAACTGAAGGAAATGTTTACATTTATAAAATGCTGGTATGTTTGTAAAATGCAAAAAAAATTAAATCAATGGATCACTTTTGGGTTTAATTAATTTTAATATTGCAGGCAAAAAGCTTTTCTGCCTCACAGCACCAGAGACCCGGGTTCAATTGTGGCCTCAGGTTAATGTCTGTACGTTGTTTGCATATTCTCCCCATGTCTGTGTGTGTTTCCTCCCATACTCTAAGGATGTGCAGGTTGGGTTGATTGGCCATGCTAAATTGACCCTTAGTGTCAGGGGGATTAGAAGGGTAAATAGTGGAGTTACAGGAATAAGGCCTGAGCAAGATTGTCAGTGCAGACTCAATGGACCGAGAGGCCTCCTTCTGCACTGTAGGGATTCTATGGAATGCCATGGGCAATTTGCACACAACAAGGCCACAAAAATCAAAGGAATGGGTGACCAAATAATCCGACCAGAGCACCCACAGAATTCCTCCTTCTTTCTTCAAATACTATCTGGCATCTTTAGATCTGCTTCAGTAAATTGTCAGGGCCATGGGTTCATATTTCTTCCAAACTACATCCCTGTCAACAATGCAGCACTTCCTCAGTACTGCAGTACAGCGTCATCCGAACTTATCTGTTCAAATCTACTGCTTGAATCCATATCCTCTGACCCACAGACAGAAGGCTACCAACTGAGATGAGGAGCTGAATTAATTTACAAATAGAAAGTAAGGATCACGAGAGAGCCCTGGAACAACCCAATACTGATTTAACTTTATTTTTCATAAAGTGCACTTCAGTAACTTCATTCAACTGGATCTCTTGGATCATTGCTTCAGCAGGGAAAAACAACCAATGTTTATTCTAATCTTCAAAAAAAGATTAATTGTTTGCATTTACATAGAATTCCTACAGTGCAGGAGGAGGCCAATTGGCCCATTGAGTTTGCACTGACCCTCCAAAAGTGCACTCTACCTACGTCCACTCGTCCACTCTATGCCCATGATCCAGCGCATAAACTGTGGCCAATCCACCTAACGTTCACATCTTTCTTTGATTTGATTTATTATTGTCACATACATGAACATACAGTGAAAAGTATTGACTTTTTTTGCACGCTATTCAGGCAAAGCATACCGTTCATAGAGAAGGAAATGAGAGATTGCAGAATGCAGTGAAAGATCAATTTGATGCAAGATAAGTCTATTCAAAAGTCAGCAGGGAAAAAGCTGTTCTTGAGATATTAAGGGGCAACTTACATGGCCAATTTACCTAATGTACATGCCTTTGGGGACCAGAGTACCTGGAAAGCCACACAGACATGGGGAGAACTTGCAAACTCCACAGTCACCCAAAGTCAGAATTGAACCCAGGTCCATGGTGCTGTGTGTGAGGCAACCACTGTTCTACCCCTAGCTGTTTCACAGTACAGAACTTCAGTATTGAAGGAACAATATTGACAAAGCTTTTCATTTTATACTCAAGACATTCACAGGTATAAAATGTCAGGGGAAATCAACAAATTTATACTGTATGAAAAAAAAGTGGTGATTGGTTGGCAAGTGGACACTGATTGGTACAAGCATCGCCACGGAGAATGCAGCAGTTTGATGGTGATTGACTGTTAACTGCCAAGAATTGTTTGAACTTGAAACAAGGATGCTTGATTCTGACTGGTGAAGAATTATTGATGATGTGTTTGCTGACTGCCTTCCATTGCTATTATCCTTTTTTTTACACACCCATTGTGGAAGTTGATTTATTTTAGCCCCATGTTACCTTATATGATAAATTACTATCACCCCAAATTTCATTCAGATTGGGCAGACATTGTTTAATTCAGTTTCTGAAACTGGATGGGAATCAGAGTTTCCATAATTTCCCAATTTGATAAGTACCTACTTCCTAAAGTTTCACATTATTGTCAGTTTTGCATTCCTACTCATTATTATGCAATTTTAAAACTCATTTAGCAAGGTAATGTGTGATTAGTATGTCAAATGTTAAAACAAATGGCACTGAATTTATCATACACTCCAGGAGTGAATCTTCAGCAGCTGTGAAGTAGTCTTTAGAAACCTACATAAATTCTGCATATTTTCAGAATGTCTCAGGTCAAATTCAATCTCAACATATTTCACTCTAAAAAAATTCACACAATTTTTTTATCTGCATGTGTTTTGCACAAGACTTTAGAATTGGCAAATATAACCCATAACCTTCATTCTAAAGGAACCTACAGTTGAATTGCCCAAGCATTAGTCAAATCATCGCAATTGGGGCAGCACATTGGTACAGTGGTCAGCACTGCTGCCTCATAGCGCCAAGGACTCAGGTTCAATTCTGGCCTGGGTCTGTGTGGAGTTTGTATGTTCTTCACGTGTCTGTGTGGGTTTCCTCCAGGTGCTCTGGTTTCCTCCCGCAGTACAAGGATGTGCAGATTAATTGGACTGGCCATGCTAAATTGCCTCTTAAGTATCCCAAGGTTAGGGCGATTAATCTTCAGGGTTGTAGGGATAGGCTTTCGATGGGTTGCTCTGTCAGAGAGTCAGTGCAAAATTGAGAGGCCAAATGACCTGCTTCTGCATGTAAGGATTCTATAATTCTATGAATTGCATATAGGCAACCAATATGGAAATCTGCATGAAACCTTACTACTCAGTAATTTATGTATTTAATATCTTTCAATAATAGATTATGCAGCATTAGAGTCACTACTAACCAACCCAGGTTATCAACGATTACTTGATTTATATGACTAGTGGGCTCAGGTTGATAGAGATCAGTAGAAAGGACATCTTAGTATTTCACTAATATTTAGAGATCCACATCCCATTTTATCTCACTTCAGTGATTCATTGGTGATGAAAGTCATTCATTTTTTCGCAATACAGTGTTCAAGTTGGCAAGGTAAAATTTATTTATTAGTGTCACAAGGCTTACATTAACACTGCAATGAAGTTATTGTAGAAATCCCCTACTCACCACACTCCAGCGCCTGTACGGGTACACTGAGGAAGAATTTAGCATGACCAATGCACCTAACCAGCACATCTTGTGGGAGGAAACCAGAGCACCTGGAGAAAACCCATGCAGACACGGGGAGAACATGCAAACTCTCCAGAGACAATGATCCAAGCTGGATATAAAACCTGGATCCCTGGCACTGTGAGGCAGCAGTGCTAACCACTGTGCCACCATAAGGGACTTAAGAACTTGGGGAGTTTCTTTGGGCAGAGAAGGTTATTGGAAGATTTTGCAAGATTATGAGGGTTTTTGAGAGAGTAAAGAGTGGAATGTGGTTGCTGCAGCCTCACACATATTCACCTCTACCTTTCGGCTACGTTGTTACTGAGTTTAAGATTCTTGTCCACCTAGCTTTTAGTACGTGTGATTAATTGCATCTTGCCAGCTGAGATTTCCACTGAAATCCTCCCGACTTATGTGTATTGTTTACAAAGCACCACAGAGACAAAAGGGCTGATTGCACAAAAAAGGAGCAAAGTAAGGTTACAGATTTTTTAACCACTGTAAAGATACTTCCTGCAATTCTTTACAGACATGTTCTTATTCATTTTTCTTGACACCCTGTTTTTGAACCACAATGGCACTGATTCAACTGGCATTTCCTGTAGATTCTTCAACTCCTCGCTGAGGGTAGGACTGTAATGTGAGCTATTTTTGCAAAAAAAAAGCAGTAGTTGAAAAAAAGCACTGCGTGAAAGAGATTATGAAATAGAGCCAGTACATTAAAAAATCTTCCCAGAAAAGGGTCAAGTCTAAGCAAACTATGATTCCCTGGCTCCTGTGGCACAAGTGCAAGGGTTAGGTCATGATAACTGAGCACATATTTGGTGTCAAAGAAGGAATTTGTGAGATAGGATTTAACTGTCTCTTCTCTTCAATTATAAAATGGAGTTCCACGGGGAGAGATGTGACATTCTTTATGACCTGAAGGGTTCTGGACATGTTCTGCTGCAAAAGGGGAGTATCACTGATGCCCCACTCAGACCGAAATGAGCAATGGTGAAGGCTGCCCTGCTATATACCCTCTCTCAGTTTGTCATTTTGCTTTCCAATTACTTTGACGCCAGCAGATGTGAGAAATCAGGGAAGTGCTGAGTTCAGCTTTCCCAGCAGAGTAATTATCTTTCACATAACACCTCCCACTGGCCCTACCTACAAATGTGAAACCTGCTGCTTCCAAGATACAGGAACACTGATCTTAATTGAAACGTTGATGATAAGGAGCAAATGAAGCCAAGTGAAATCGGCTTGATCTGAGAATCATCTCACCTCTATTCCTGTGCCGGTATCAACACTTGTCTCCTCCCTCCTCACCTCCACCCCTCCCCAAACCCAAACACTGCTTTTGGTCCCAATCTGCCTTTACCCCACTCTAACGCTGTTAGCAAAGATAGCACCTTTTGTGACAGTCGGTGTAATCACATTTTTATGACTATTTTGCTGGAAACATACTATTGCAGAGCTGCAGCAATCAGGTAAAATTCATCATTGTACGTTGTTCAAGTTTGTAATCCAGCTAATAATTAGCAAAAGCAATTGAAAGATGCGGGTGGGGGGACATTTTCCAGTACCTCGCACGACTAAAATCATGATTGGCAAGAAGGACAATAGAAAGGTGTCATTGAAGGGTCCGTTGATTACAGATGGATATTCCCTGTTTCAGGCCAGGCGCATTCAGAAAATCCCACCCAGGGATATTGATTATACTGTCTGACAAGATGAGAATTTGGACTTCTGACCCTCGGATCATGAGTAGGTCCCTCCCCCTGACAACTGCAGCCACAGGCTGTTTCATATTCTTAAAACACGGTTAATATTCATTGGCATTGCATGTTATTGTGCAATGCCAATGAATAAACTAAATTTACAAGAAGGAAAAATCACGGAAAAAGAATGAGGAAGGTCTGATGGCTTATCAGACATTGTGCTCCTGAAGGTCATGTGCGATGAACCTAATGGTGAATGATTCTACCCCAATGAGTTAATTTCCTGAAGAAAGCTGCTACCGGATCCCCAGAGGTAATCAAGCAGGACTCCAGCATAACGATCCACTCCTGTACCTGCGACATTCAACTGGGAGCTGGAGCAGAGCAGCAGAACCAGGCATACAGATTATTTCATCACTGCAGTCTTTCACTCAGACTATTATTTCCAAATCTGGAGCTAACTAAATATTTGACAACTTTATTTGGAATAAGTTCACTGACACAGTATCTGCTTGTTAATTTTGTTTCTAGCGCTCTTCCATGTCATACTCCCTCTATTTACTCTGTAGCGATTCCAAAAAAGATAAAGAGGATCTCTTTTTAAATAAGAGGAGCACAAGAGGAGACCACTCCACCCGAAGTACCTGTGCTAGCTCTTTATGACTGCTGCTCTGTTATAGCCACTCCACCTTGCTGTATCTCCTGCAAATGTGTACTTTAAGTACTAATCCGTTCCTTTTGAAAGTCATTATTGAATCTGCTCCTGATACTCTTTCAGGTAGTGCATTTCAGACCATAATAATTAGGAGAGTTGAAGAAAATTGTCCTTATCACCCTTCTAATCCTCCTTCCAATTACCTTGTGGCAGGCTTTATCTCCCAATAACAAAATATTTCTTATTACATAACATCCTAATCGAAAGCAATTGCATTCTTGAGATTGTGATGTGAGCTTGTAATGAGATGTTGGGAAGTAAAAATGATTTGAATCTTTCGAATGGGAGATTTGGAACGTATCACTGTGAACGCTATACTTACTCTCCAGTGGGCAATGTTATCAAGTGTTTGGGAATGCAGAGCTGGGTACTTGCTGTGTTTAGTTGCTATTCAATATTGGAAATGAGCCTGAAATAGGCACTAAACCTTCAATTTGCATTCTCAACAGGCACATTGGCTTTTCCATGTCGGCACCTCACATGATCACAAGGTGCTGTAACAACTATAGCAGAATGACTGGGAATGCACAACATGCCATTCTGGGTCTTTCGGTGTCTATTTTCTACTTGAAGATGACACTGCGCACTTCAATTTCTTTAATTGCTTGGTAATACAGATCTTGAATCTTGTTGAAAAAAGGAGACACACTTTCAAAGTTTGTCCTCTTGCACCCATCAGGATAGACACCAGAATGCCAAATTTCAAAGGGAGCAACAATTAATACTGCATGCGAAAAGGGGTGCTGAGTAGCTGGCAAGTTGACAGCGATTGTTTGAAATGCTACAATTCTAAATGCACAAGCTAACTGGTGTCCCCCATGTTTTGTTTCTTTGTCTAGGCACGTTCTTTTTGCCTGCAGTGTACTGATCCCTGCATATGAATATATGTAGCTTCTAGCAAGCTTAAGTGGGCCACATTGTAAACCCGACTGATAAACTTTACATTGGTTATTAGTGTAATTCTTAGCACGCCTGACATTGTTCAGCAAATGCGGCCCTACCACGGAATTACATATAATGTTGGAATTGTTCATAACAGGCAGACTGTACTCAACTCATCCTTGCCTGCAAAATTTAGAACATTATGTATAATGTTAGATGTGACTCCATGGCTTGAGTGAGCTAAGGATTACACTCGCAATTGAGATTATCAATCAGATTCATAATGTCACTCGCTTACACTTACTAAAAGCTACAGGGGGAATCTTATAAAAAATAGCAACGTGACAGGGTCTGAGTGAAAATGGATGTGTTTCTCTTCAGGGAAACAAGCTAGTTTTCTCTCCAGGTTTATGACACTTTGTCAAAAAAAAAAGCAGTGGCTCATGCTTTATGTTAAGAAGCGGGATCTAAAGATATTGGCAAAGCTCGGTTGCACTGAGAACAGGGCGTCCCCAAACAGAGGTAAAAATACTCTTCCTCCTCCACCCCCCATTCCACCATAGAGGTCTCAGGCCTTCCCCCCACACCCCCCCCTCCCCCACCTGACTGTTTACCTAACAGCCAGCACTGGTATCCCACCCTGCACCTCGAACATCACCAGCATCCCCACTATTCCCACATCCGCTCCCCCACCTCCTTCCATGACCACAAATAAATTAATCCCTACACATGATGCTCTCCATAGGACCCATACGTGGCACGATCCCCTGCCAACCTATGCCAAGCAAGGGGGGGTGGCTGTTGGGCAGTGCCAAAGCACTATCTGGCTATGTCAGTCTCTCCTGGTGGCTAAGCTTACTTTTGCACCCACGGGGGGATCTTCACAACAGGCTCACATCTGTGTGAACCTATTGTAAATCTTGTCGGTATTAAGATATGGCTAGCAGGGAGATATGGTGAGGGGGGGGGGGGGGGGGGGTGTATCATTATATTAAAATGTATTTAAATTTATGGAAGTCAGGTTCTTGTCCATTATGGGCCTGAACTTGATCATGCCAGCAGCAAGGGGCAACAAAAAAAAGGAAGATTAAGATCTTGCCGATGAGGTCCACTACTTTTGGGTATTGCTGGATCTTGAGCCCTTGCTGCTGATCCTGCGGACGGTGAGTGTGGTTTCAGGATCGCCGCCACTTATATCCATATGCAGTGACCTGTCCTCTGCAGGCAAAAGGGACATGTCCAGGATTGCACCTTTCTGAATTAACAAATTCAAAGGCATGGGGAAGAGGAATTCTCTTCTGCATTTGTCATGGTAAAGTCTCGACCAAGCAAAGCTGACTTTCCACCTAATCAGTATCCCTTTCTTCTGCAGAACAAATCATTGTTCCTTTTGCTTTTAGGTATTCTTGCAAATCAATCCTGATGAGTGAAGAACGAAAAACTTTAACAACAAGTCTCTTTTTTCAGCAAGGCTCAAGTGTGTGTTTTAGTTATTATTGTCAATATGGATGTAATAAGACACACTTGCCCTGGGCACAACAATGTTATAGGAACTGGAGTGCATCGCTGTTACTCCAACAGTATTTCTCGCAAGATAGGTGACAACTGAGTACCACTTAATGAGGGTCTGCGTTAACCTTGCTGCTAGTCTAAATTAATACAGAAGATCTATGTTGATGACATGGCTGCACATATCATGAAACAACCAACAGGAGTTATGGTCAAAGAGTAACATAAAAATACCATGAGCTTCAACAAGCATTTACTAAATTGTTTTGTTCGTTTAGAGAATCGTAGAATCCCTACAGTGCAGAAGGAGGCCCTTCAGCCCATTGAGCCTGCACCAAACATAGTCTCACCCTTTAACTTCATAACCCCATGTATTTATCCTGCTAATCCACCTGACACTAACAGCAATTTATCATGGCCAATCCATCTAACTCATACATCTTTGGGGCAAGGGAGGAAACAGGAGTACCTGGAGAAAACCCATGCAGATGCGAGGAAAATATGCAAACTCCATAAGGACAGTGACCTCAGGCCAGAATTAACCTGTGTCCTGGCACTGTGAGGCAGCACTGCTAACCGCTATGCTGCCATGAACACATGGCATAAAATCTGGGCAGTTCAAAGACTGACAGATAATATTACAATAATGTCTTTAAGCATTTACTTGTTAAAAAAAATGTTTGAAGAGGTAACTAAACACTATTAACCTCTAAGTAGGCGGACGTACACTATATCACTGGTTATATATCACCAGTTATGCTCATTTGAAAACTGACCTGCAAATAACATCTAGTCTGCCTGAACTCAGATGCTGCAAGAGTGAACCCTTTGTCCTCACGGGGGGATTTTTGTTGTTGAAAGAAAGCCTTTTGCTTTGAAGGGAGTTTTATTTCTGCTGAGGGCAGTAGGGTTCAAGCTCCCCACATAATCTGGGGGCTTGGAAACATCAGAATGAATGCAATCAATTAAATGTTAATTATTGGGTTTTCACCAAGGTTATGTCACTGGAATTCACAAAGGCAGACTTCCCATTCTTATCTCCCCTAGCTGGGGTCAAAGTTCAGAGGCTACTCGATCACACAACTTTCTGGAGCAGGCCTTTGAGGAGTTTGCTCCATCAGCAGGTTGAAGAGAATATTCCAGGTCCGGCTGCTTTGTGCCTCCAATACAAATTACTACAGAGATACAACAAAAAAGGGACTGTTGTAGCTAGCTGCTTGCTCAACCTGACAGGCTTTCCTTTGGGAAGACAGGAAGACAGCAATATGCTACAAAGAAACACGCTATTCACACAGTTGCTTAAGGATGCTATGCCATTCTGATAAGGTTTCTCAATTAGTCATACAAAGCACTTCTACATTAATTCCCAACATGACTATACCAGAACTCACTTCAGGTAACAGGATTGATGTAAATTCACAGGCCGACTCCCTTTTATATATTATTTCACAATGCAAATTTGAACTCATACAAGAGGATACGAATGTCTATGAGCAGGTGCCAAAAACTCCATGGTGCTAGTCTCTCTACCATGTCAAGTCTGAAGAACTAAAGGGTATGAATTTCCACGTCCTGCACATCAGAGAAAGACCTGAACAAGACCTTCTGAAAAGGTTTGGTCTATAGAATGCATACATTAATACTGTGGCTTGCAGAACAATTAAATTCCTGGAATCCAATAAGCCAAGTTCATTCCCAAAATCTGGAGTGAAAATATATACAGTGAGGTTTCTTTTAATTTATAAGGTCTAGGAAATGTTCTGACTGCATTCAAGCGACAGCTCGATTTGGAGTAAGGTAGAATTTTCACTCATTCGGAAGAGCCCTAACCCTGCTCCATATATTGGGAGCAGAGTCATTAGCATACATTGGGCTGCTCCAGTAAGATTTTTAACACAATGTATAACTGGCTATTTCTGGTAGCCACAGAAAAGGCAGAAGAATGGGGATGAGAAAAATAGCCATAATTGAAATGGCAGAGCAGACTTGATGGGCCAAATGGCCTAATTCTCCTATGTCTTATGGTCTTATACGATTGATTTAATTGGTCACCCTTATGATCTATTGCCATAGGAAAGCTTTCCATGGACTGGCAAAATATGCTGAGATCTAATCCGAGCACAAGCAAGAGCAAGAGTGATGGATTAGATCAGCTTGCCATCCCCTTCTTTCTGTGATAACCACACAGAAAGACAGATGTAAATTACTGGGCTGCAGGGCAACTAAACCCTGGGCAAAGCCAAAAAGGTCGGTACGTCCAACATGACTGGATCCCACCCTAAAATAAAAGCAAATTATTGCCATCGCTGGGATCTGAAACCAAAAGAGAAAATGCTGGAAAATCTCAGCAGGTCTGGCAGTATCTGTAAGGAGAGAAAACAGCTGATGTTTCGAGTCCGGATGAAGTAAGTTGTACAACATTAAAATATCTACAAACCAGTTTCAACCTGTTGGTTCTAAATGAGGTAGCTATGACCACATGTAATGAACACCAATGAGATTCTCAAAAAATTTATTTGTGGCTGTTAAACAGATGCTTCAGAGTTTCCTGATTCAAAACAGTTTCAAACTGGTCTTGGGGATTATAAAGCACTATTGTTCAGGGGCTGTTCCAGCATCTCAAGCAAGGTTGCACTTATTGTCAATAAAATAAGTCATTAGTCATTCAATTCTGTGGTCTAATGCTTCCTGAGGTTTGTTTGTCCCCAAACTATTACTTTTGACAAAGTCTCCTACTGGGAAACTAAACCATTTGTTCAGCTTTAACGTGATTGGTGGCTTTGTACAAATTGTACTCCCCTCACTGAATCGGTAAGTTTGATACATTGCATGCACCAATCACATTACCAGCTTGCTGCGTCGGTGGGGGTGGGAAAAGAGGCAATTTGTACCACAAAAGAATTGAATTAAAGAGGATCTTCCAGTGTGGGAATGCCATCCCTGCTTTGATAATGAATGATAATTAGTCCCTGTGATAATGAACACTATCATAGCATTGCCAATGGCTTTATCTTCTGCAGTGTTGGGAGTCTTCGTACAAGTTTGGAATTCGTGTCTGTTGTGGGCTGCATGTTGATAGCACACGGGACACATCTCGAAAGAGTGAAAGATCTTTTTTTATTACTTTGTAGCATCCTTTCTTATAAATACTTGTTCTCAAATTAAGCACCATATTTGAGATAGGCAAATTAATGTTCAAAAATCCTTGACCACAAGGAAATGTGTAAAAACAATTTCAAATCAGTCTGATGTCAATGTTTTGTGATAAAATTACTGCAGGTGATATAAATATAATTCTTGGTAAGCTGGAATGAAAGTCATAGCTATTAATAATCAAGCGTTTGGAGATAATATGGTCAATGGACCTCCAGTGATAGTTTAAATTTCTCCTTTAATGTGTTAAATTTTTTTTGCCATTCTTTCTCAGTTAGTCACTAGATTGCAGTGCAGAAACATTAGTATTATTTATTTTGTTAGCAAGTTTCCTTGCTCTGAAAAGAGTAAATGAAGTTTCAGCTCTTGGTCTGAGCTGCAAGTCTGCAAAACTGAACAACAACTTGTCCTTACATAGCACCTCTAACATACTAAAACACACTATAACATGTCACAGGAGCATTCTCCAGCAGAATCTGACACTGAGCCACATGAGGAGATGTTAAGACAAATTACTCGACATTTGGGACAAATAGGTAGGATTTAAGGAGTGTAATAGAGTAGGGAGGGAAGAGAGAAATAGAGAGGTCGAGAGATTTAGAGAAGGAAGGCCAACGCTAAGAAACTTCATTAAGTTTCAATGGAATTAACAGCCACTAACAGCAGTGTGTAGATGGAGCAACTCAAGCATTCATCCCCAGGTGTGGCAAAGATAAGAGCCAAGGTCCGCAGCATTTACACAACTGCTGATCCCTGACCTTTTGCAGTTTGTTCATGTGGATGTGTGGGAAGGGTCAGTGTGCTGACATCTTTGTTGCCTGGCAGCATAGAGCAAAAGTAAACTTAATTGTAGCCAGTGGTTTGTGTACATTCTCTGACATCAGTAAAATCCTGACAGCAGGTGGGATTTTCTGTATATCTAAGTGGGGTTTGTACAGTTCCCACTGCAAACTTCTGCCTAATTCATCGGCCAATGTAAACATTCATCAACTTGAAAAACAGCAGCGGCGGAATGGGTATCCAGTGGTCCACCTGCCCTCAAACCAATGAGGCACTTAAGGGGCCAATTACCTCCTTCTGTTACTACTGGTGGAGTCCATGCCATGTGGCAAGGCCATCAGGTAAACCCTGGCAGACTAACCTTGGCATGGGGTTTTGAGTGCCTCCTGTTTGGGTGCCCTGGTGCCCAGAGAAGGCCTTCCCCCAACTTTTTGGAATATTGTCATTGTTACAACGTGGAAAATGCAGCAGCCAATTTGTGCACTGTAAGCACCCACATAGAGCAATGCAACGCTGCCCAGGATCATCTATTTTTGTGATGCTGATTATGGAATAAATATTGGCCAGGACACTAAGGCTAACTCTTCTGGCCTTCTCTGTAATGATGCCATGGGATCTTTTTAGTTCACCTGAGAGAGACAAGCGATTCCTCAATTTAATTGCCTCATTTGAAAGACGCACTTGTGACGGCGCAGCATTCCCTCAGTACCCCACTTGAGCTTCAAGCTGGATATTGTGCTCCACGGGGACAGTAACTAATAACCTTCTGACTCAGAGATGAGTGCTGTCACTGAGCCACAGCTGGAGATAGTGTTCAGAATGTACAGGTATTTTAAATCGGAAAATAACCACTTACTTTGCCTTTTTGCTGTCACATTTCTCCAGTTCACTCAGCTGTCCAAGAGATGACAGGACAGTGGAAAGATGTTTGCGTTTCCGTGGTCGCCCAGGTCCCCGCCTTGCTGGGCTTCTCGAGTTTTCATCTCTCCTAGGAACCGGAATATAAATAAAGCTATCAACATGTCATCGCTGGATTTTCACCTTGTATTTTGTGTATGTATCTCCACTTCAGGTCACATGACAATTTCCCAGCCCCCTCCAGCCAATAGGTGAGAATATCTGGGCTGTGACCTTTTCTTACAGCTTTTTTTTAAAGGTTTATTTATTATTGTCACAAGTAGGCTTACATTAACTCTGTAATGAAGTTACTGCGAAAATCTCCTGGTTGCCACACTTCTGCGCCTGTTTGGGTACACTGAGGGAGAATTTAGCATGGCCAATGCACTTAATGAACGTATTTCAGACTGTGGGAGGAAACGAGTGCACCCGGAGGAAACCCACACAGACACAGGGAGAACATACAGACTCTCCACAGATAGTGACCCAAGTTGGGGATCGAACCTGGTTCCTGTCACTGTGAGACAGCAGTGCTAACCACTGTACCACCGTGCCTATTAGCATAAATGTTGCTTCACCTCCATTTGGCCAGGAAAAGAAATTATTTGATAAATTGAGATGAATTACGTCCATTATTTTCACCATGAGGTGGAGTGCCTCCTGAATTTGCCAAGCTTTGGTTAGCTGCTGAAGAGAAAGCGGATGGCATTTTCCCAACCAAAAGCAGACACATTAAGGATGAAACATAGTCCTTTGATCAAACACATAATGTCAAGTTCTCAGCCAGTTGGGAAGCCTGCCATTAGCTACATTTTGACAGGCATAAGCATAATATTTTTAATGTGATTCTTTTTTTCCTCCGAATGCAACTCAAAACTCCAATTTACTCCAGATAATGTTCACATTTCCAGTGTGTTTTCTGCTTCAAGGGCAAACGCCTCATGAAATTTAACCTGCCGATGGAGACAAAGCCAGAGATTTTGACGTCACGCAATGAGCCAGCAGTTTTCCACTGACATTATACCGTAACAGACCATAAATTCTCAAATTACTACAAGGTAAGGTGCATCCAACCCCTCGAGTGGGAAGGTCATTGGCAAGTTTAGTAACTGGCCCAAGATGTTCAGCATGAGATATGATGAAAAGCATATTTCGGTAATGTTTAACTATTAGACAGATAATGAAATGAAAGAAAGAATACAACATGGTTGAACCCTGTGTCAAACACTGGTGTGGTTTAGGTTCACATGAAGAATGGCCAACCAGGAGGGGTAGCAGAGGATGATGGGTATGTGTGGCCCTGCAGGCACCACTGGAACTGAGAAGAAAATTGGGAACTAATGCTGAGTGTAGGTGTTGTGAAGGCCTTGCAATGCTCTGGGGCTGGCTACTGGCTCTTTGTTGACATGGTGCAAGTGTTTTCCCAAGTTTTTCCCTTCTCTTCTGAAAGAATGTGCGACTCAATATTCTCCCTGTGTGCTGCAAGTCTCCAGATGTCAAGCCATTTTTCTGCCATTGACTCAGTCTCTGAGCTCAGGCACCCAGTCTTGACAGAAACTAACCTTGTAGGCCATTGAGGCTCACATGTTTGCAGCACTGATCAGAAGTGGGGCTCCTTGCTAGACTACCCCTCTCTTGCTCTGTTGCACTGAGGGCAACTGCAATAGCCCTCTGTCACTTATCTAAAAGCTGCTAATACAACTCTGACATGGATCTTCCTGATCCAAGGAGATCCGCATCTCACAAGGTAATGCATTCATTCTTCGAATTACTGCGTAGCTAACAGGAAAGTTGGAATATTTTTGGAACAGTTTCACCTTTTACCAAGCCGTGTTGTGACATTGTTCATCTGAGGCGTTGATTCTGCATACAATTAGCACATTTCTCACATGGTGTTATCATTTGATGTGAGCTGCTTTGATGATTCATTCCTAGACCTTTCAGCTTCTCTTGTTAAAACAGCCCTGCATCACAAGCTTTCATCGTATTCTTGCCCCGTTAGGTGAAGGAGAATAAATTATGTGTGTTGGATCAAAGCCTTAGCCACGCGGCTGCTGTTATACAGACCGAGCTGTGTGCAGAGACATAACTGGGCACAGTGCAAATACACCTGGAACTGGCTGAGCGAGACTGTGTCGGAGCAAGACTGTTCAAACGTCCGGAATGGAGCCGGGAATGATCAGGAAGGAAATTAGGGATGGGGAGGTTTTGGGTGGGGTGGGGGGAGAAAGTCAACCAAATTGAAGAAGTGAAGATGGAAAGATGAAGGCTAAGAGGAATGCCCTCCTCAGTGGAACTAATCTGATTCATGAAGGGTCAAATTCTTTAATACCATTAGCAAAACAGAATTGCAGCAAACCACTCAAAAAGCATGGAAAGCAATTAGCTGGAAGCTCTGTCAGATCCGATCTGAACTCATACTTCTAATTCCAGCTCTATCACATGTTTAAATGGATGATAAGAGATGGCACCCACTCGTGATCGTGTCTCCTTTGAAGTTTGGCCAGTTCCCGTTGCTTTTCCTTGTAGCGACGCTGTAGTTCAGCAAGCCTCATTCGCATCTCCAGCTCCTGTGTGTCCATCCCATCAATTGCAACCTTTAGAGGACAAACCTTGACCATAAAAAAAATCAATGTAAATGAATCAACCGCACTGTAAAAGGATTATCCCACTAAATCCAAACCACTTTGGGTCAATACTGATATGTTATTCCTAGATTACTTTTCTCAGTGGTGTAAAAGAATCTCCGTCACGTTGTACATATGCCAGCTCTTACTCCGCTGGCTTTCATTTTTATTCATTTCTTAATCCAAGTTTAAAACCATTTTCCTTTCCTCACTAAGGTGACACATAAAAGGATAAATAAAACACACTAAAATGGGCCCAGTCTAAATTCTTTCATATCCAATTGTGTGCCTTGATCCTGAAACTAGACATAGATTGGTACATCAATAAATTGTCCTACAAATGCTGCATGTTAGCTGACAGCATACGATCCGAATCAACTCCTTTCCAGTCACTTTATATTTGTCCCTGGATTGCAGTGCTGCGATTCACAGCTGTGTCACATGGATGTGTCGTGAGAATAGGAATGCCAACATTTCAGGCCTGGCAAAATCAGGGCTGGCAGTGCTATACTGCCTCAATCCATGTTGCGATTTCAACCACTGTCCTTATTTGAATGGACTCCGTAGAAAGAAAGCAGTGCAAGTATCCAAAGACTCCATTTCCCAATACAACTGTACCATGTGAGGGTCCCTGCTGCAAGTCAAACCTTGGAACATTCAGTCCAGGATTTGTTGGACTTGGTGTAACTCCTCTGAGACCGGTGTCCCTTCACCAAATTTAGATTTATTGGCATGGTAAGCAATACTCAGACAGGTGCTTCCTTGTACAGAGTATAAATCTCAAGTGCCATAAGTCTGACACTCCTCATTATATACATATAATCAGGGAACTCTTTTTCTCCCCAACCAACTAAACAAAATCAAATTAACTTAGGGACAATTCAAAAAGGGCAGGTCCCTAAAAGGAGGGGAATCGCCCGAAACAAAAGACAAATTGGAAAGGAAGCTTAAAACATCAAATTAAAATGTGATCAAAGGGGGTCAATAATACACCCCCATCCCTGCCGTGCCCAGTGGACATGGAAAGCATCAACGGTGCCCTCGGACACCGCATGTTCCCTTTCCAGGGACACCCGGCCGTAAATAAAGCCGTGGTAGAAAGACAGATAATTAGGTTGGATGACCCTCCTCGATCGCCTGATTGTCTTAATCAGGCAGCTTGTATGCTAAGAGATCCACATTGTGGTCCTCATTAAAGTCGTCACAAGTAGGATAACAGATTCAGGCAGGAAGAATTAGATGTGTGTGATTCAGGACGCCTACCAAGTATTGTGGAACCTAACATAGCAAGAAGCTACTTTCCTTATTCACTGTTGGTGCAGAGGGTAACCCAATGGAGCTGAGCTAATGATGTCTGCCTGGCTGTTACTAAATGCACCGATAAACTCACCGTCTCTGCCTTTGGACTCCATGAGTACTTCCTCCTTAAATTCAGCACCCGGGGGATGCGCACTGTGTAGGGTCTGCTTGACCCTGTGTCAATATGGTGGACACCCATTTCAAGGGGTACTGCTTCCACCAATGAACGAGCAGCAGCAATAGTTGCAAGGCTTTGGAGATCATGAGTAAGCATAGCTTCGTCGTCCCCTGTATACAAGAAACATTTTCATATTTCATTAGCATTGATGCATTGTCTTATGTGCGATCCTTTGCAATACAACCTTACTTTGTTGAATTCTATCTTTAGTTCATTCTCTCTCCCCAATTGCCTAAAGAAGTATTGCCTGCCACCAATTTTCACATGTTCACCATCAGTTTCTTTTATTGCCTAATTTCTTAAAGAAGTTCCTTTTAATTCCTCTCAAATTATATCTCCTATTCCCTCAATTTATTTCTGCAGTTTATTCTTTGCTTGTTGCTACTGATTAGGCAACTACATGAAGTTGAATAAATGTTTGGAGAAAATTGTTCTGAAAAATTAATGGGCAAGGTTCAAAGATTCAAGAAACAAATAAAGTCTTTCATCTTTGGAAATGGAAGCTATCTTTATGGATAAGAAAATGTAATAAGATCGGGGTAGAATGCAGTATCAATACTTGTACAGTGATAACTTTCCTATTAATCTAAAAATCAGGTCAGAACATCTTTGCTTCTAGTCTACATACCAAACTCTGCGCAACCCCTGGCATCATAAGCATTCTCCAGCTAACTTAGTCCTTGGCTACAATCTCACTCTTTCACCTGTTCCAAGTAGCTTGGCTATGCTCCACAGGCCAGTAGCAACAAGCAAAACACCAGAATAGCTAAATTGGATAGGCCCCCCGAGAAACAGGTGTCAGGATTGTGATTTAGCCCTCACTCATTCAACTGGTTGCAGGCAGCAGATCAACTATATGCTTCCTGCTCAACTAAGTGAGTGCTATGTGCAGCCAATAGTAACACCTCTACTTCCTTAGGAGGCTAAGGAAATTCGGAATGTCCGCTACGACTCTCACCAATTTTTACAGGTGCATGATAGAAAGCATCCTTTCCAGATACATCACAGCTTGGCATGGCTCCTGCTCTGATGAAACCGCAAGGAACTACAAAGGATTGTGAATGTACTCCAGTGCATCACGCAAACCAGCCTCCTATCCACTGACTCTGTCTACACTTCCTGCTGCCTTGGAAACACAGCCATGATAATCAACGACCGCTTGCTCACTCCTCACACACACTCACTTCCACCTTCTTCCGTTGGGAAAAATGGGTGAAACTTGATGATAAAATTGGGCCCTTAGTGTCAGGGGATTTAGCTGTATAAATACATGGATTACGGGGATAGGACGGAATGAGATTGTTGTTTGGTGCAAGCCCAATGGGCTGAATGGCTTCCTTCTGCACTGCAGGGATTCTATGCTCTTTGGACACCAAGGGACAACTTAGCATGGCTAATTCACCCAACCTGCACATCTTTGGAGTGTGAGAGGAAACTGCAGCATTCGGAGGAAACCCAAGCAGACACAGGGAGAATGTGCAAACTCTACACAGTTACCCAAGGCCGGAATTGAACCTGAAACTCTGGTGCTGTGAGGTGGCAGTGCTAACCATCGTACCACCCAATACAGAGATCAGATTCAGATGGAAGATTCACAGGGGCAATGGTCAGGAAAATTTACCCTAATATTTTCTGTCTACTGTATTTTTTTTCTGGGGTAAATATGGGAAAACACTTGCTAGCCACTCATATTTACATAATGAAAAAAGCTCAAACTGTCTAATGTGGACATCTGTTCCGGAACAACATGCACCACCTTTGCTTAAAGCAGTCACAGTTACAGGTGCATCATAGAAAGCATTCTTTCTGGTGTATCATAACTTGGTAAGAATCCTGCTCTGTCTAACTCCATAAGAAACTACAAAAGGTCATTGATGAAGCCCAGTCCATGACACAAACCTGCCTCACATCCATTGACTCTGTCTAGACTTCCCGCTGCCTTGGAAAAGCAGCCAGCATAATTAAGGACGCCGTGCACCCCGGACATTCTCTCTTCCACCTTCTTCCATTGGGAAAAAGATATTTAAGTCTATGGTCATGTACCTGGACTCTA
This sequence comes from Sphyrna mokarran, assembly GCA_024679065.1. Taxonomy (NCBI): domain Eukaryota; kingdom Metazoa; phylum Chordata; class Chondrichthyes; order Carcharhiniformes; family Carcharhinidae; genus Sphyrna; species Sphyrna mokarran. Next base: position 21,456,601 of record JAGIQG010000021.1, read on the forward strand.
GAACAGTTTCTTCCCTGCTGCCATCAAACTTTGAATGGACCTATCTCACACTAAGTTGATCTTTCTCTACACCTTAGCTATGACTGCAATACTATATTCTGCACTCTTTCCTTTCCTTCTCTTTGACTGTATAACACTGTATGCTAATACATGTGACAATAATAAATTAAATCAATTTAAATCAGTACAAAATAATAGTATACCAGAGTTTCTTTGACATCTGAGAGGGCAAAGAAGAAGCTTTGGTTTAATGTCTCCACTAAAAGACAGCAATTTTGACAGTGCAGCACTCCCTCAGCCTGGATTATGGGTTCATATCTCTGGAGTGGTGTTTGAACTTGCAATTGTCTGCCTCATGAGAGGCAAGAGTGCTGTCACTGAGCCAAGGCTGGCACATGGTACCAGACAACAAAGTTAGCAGACAGAACAATTTTTGCTTGAGGGAGTTCTCTGAATAAACTCAGAAAGAGTAATCTTCAGCCAGTTTTCTTGTGGAAACTGCAGCCAGCCTCAAAGAGTTAAAATCAAATTTCAGGCAAATGTTGGTGGTGTAGATCTTTGAAAGGGTCATAGACTAAAAATAAGTAAATTATGTCAACTCATCTTAGACAAGACAAACGCATGATGTCATATAACTTTGCAACACAATGCCTGTTCTCCAATTCCCTGGTTATCCTATAGGAATGACCTCACCTAGTTTCCAACAAAGAGTCGCTAATGGATTCAATATGTCCTAAGATACTTCAGCAACAGTCAATCACTTTGGCCAGAAATGATCAATTGGGCTGATAAAAAGTTTTTATTGATTGAAAAACGTAACAAGACTACATGGATTCAATAATTCAACATCCTGAGTGTACACGTAGTGATTATATTTGTATTCTGTAACTTGCAAGTTTGAGGAACAGAAAATTCAAGTATGTTTATCCCAGCTTGTGTATCTCCATATATATATTGTGATAATCAACGCATGTGGGTACATAGTGGCTGGAATCTTTTGGCTGTTCCCACCAGGGGGATTGTTCCGGTCCTGTTGATGGTGACCCCACATCATGCGTTTCCTAGCAGAGGGCATGCACAAAATGGGAAGCCCATTGTGCAGGAGGCACGGAAAACCCCGCCCAATGTGGGTATGCATGCTATATGTGTTTTAGCTCAGATTTCCTTCCAGTAATCAGATTGGTAACTGTCATGTATGTTGGGGTATGTGCCTTTAAGAGACCTGGGGCAGAAGTGGGGTGACCTGGGACAGAAGCTCCATCCTGGTGGTGCTCGCCAAGCAGTCTTGTGCTGGCTGTGCTCGAGAATAGACGTGTTAATAACCAGTTCCAGTTAGTTTCTCAATTTCACATTCTATTAAACAAGCCCTTTCTTATATGTGTCACAGCCTCTTGTTATAAAGCACATATAAAACCTAAAAGCTTGTTGGATGTAGCACACTCTTCAGTACAGTAGCTGTAATGGTGTGCCCAATTTGGGAGCACAGTCCCATTTTGGACAGCGTCACAGCACAGTGGTTAACGTCACAGTGACAAGAATGTAAGTTTGATTCCCGGCTCAGGTCACTGTCTATGCGGAGACTGCACATTCTGTCTGCAGGTGTTTCATGTGGGTGCTCCGGTTTCCTCCCACAGTCCGAAAGACATGCTGGTTAAGTGGACTGGCCATGCTAATTTCTCCCTCATTGTACCTGAACAGGTGCTAAAGTGTGGCGACTAGGGGATTGTCACAGTAACTTCATCGCTGTGTTTATATAAGCCTACTGTGACACAAATAAATGAACTTAAACTTAATCAGAGTCTGTCTGACTCTTCCATCCGGCCTGTTGACTTAACTGGATTAGACAGAAAGCATCACCTATGGATTTGAGGCCTTTTTGTGAGAGGATGGTGGTAGGACCTCATTTTTAGATTGTCAATCCCAGTCAGCTGGAACCAGCTGCATCACCTACCTTTGAAATGAACCCCATTTCACATCAATTTCAATGGAAATAGTCAGCTAAAGCTTTTGGCCAATGTCCCACACCTGGCCTACAGCCTGGATTTCAAAGTGCATCTCTTTGCCATATTTTGTTCTGCCTTATCAAAGATTGTAGGCATAAGGCATAGAGCATTGGCCTTTCTGAGCCATCGGTCGGTAATCCTGACACAGAACTACATTCAGCCCAACAAGTCTAAAGGAAAGAAGAGAAAAGAAAAGGGAATTTTTCATCATGAACGATGAGATGAGGATTGACAATTCACGTTTGTTCAACACTTCTGTACAGATGTGGAAACCCGACTCTGTGGATTTTTACCTCTGTCCCCAAAGAATATTTAGGTAGTGGGAGCAATTAATTTTAGACAGCACCTTATACATCTGACGGTCAAGTGACAATGAAGCATGCCAGTTAGTATTTAGTTTAAGCTGCAGTGCCCCTTTCCCAGTTTTGTGATGATTGTTAATTTTGCTGTTGCCAGGTCTCCCAGTATAATTCCTTTCCTGCCCAGGCAGTGTGAAACTTGGCAATAATCCAGGGAACTGGAGAATGGCATTCATTTTAACATAGTGGAATAATGATAATTAACCCCTCACTGTCATGTCAAGGATAATGGACGAATGGCCCGAAAGTACCCAAAAACATGGTATAAGCCACTTCCTCTGTAACTTCAAGGCTTTCTATGTCACAGGTACGAAATAAGTTAGTGTGCATATACATGCACATTATATGACACGTATGTATTCTATGGTACATTTGTGAGGTTAGGTACATATTCTTTGATAATTTTTTATATTCGCTCAAGGAATATGGGCATCATGGGCTGGGCCAGCTTTATTGCTCATCACTAATTGTCCCTTAATTATGTGGCTTGCTGGACCATTTCAGAGGGCAGTTAAGAGTGAACCATATTGCTGTGGGTCTGAAGTCAGCCAGACCAGGTAAGAATGGCAGATTCCTCTCTTAAAGGACAATGGTGAACCAGAAGGGTGTTTACAGCAATTGACAATGATTTCATAGTCATCAATAGACTTTCAATCTCAGAATTTTTATTGAATTTAAGTTCCACCATCTGCCATGGTAGGATTCGAAATTAGTCTCCTCCAGAGTGTTAACTTGGGTCTCTAGATTACAAATCCAATGACAATGCCACCACGCCACTGCCTCCTGCAGATACACATTTAATAACATTAATAATTAATCAGCTATTGCCACAGTTTTGGTCCCCTTATTTGAGAAAAGACGCAATGGCAATGAAGGTGGTTCGGAAGAGGTTCACTTGATTGATTCCAGAGATGAGGGGTTTGTCATATGAAGACAGATTGAACAGTTTAGGCCTTTACTCTCTGGAATTTAGAAGAATGAAGGGAGATCAAATAGAGGTATATTAGATGATAAAAGCATAAAGTAGACATGAAGTGGATGCTTCCTCTTGTGGGTCATTCCAGGAGAGAGGCTATAGTCTTGGAATAAGGGGTAGCAAATTTAAAACAGAATTGAGGAGAAACTACTTTTCCCAAAGGATTATGAATCAGTGAAACTCATTACTCCAAAGTGTGGTGGATGCTGGGACAGTGAATAAATTTAAAGAGAAATTAGACAGATGAAGGAGCAAAAGCAAGGAAATGGGGATGGGGAGGATACCAGCCACGACTGAATGGCGGAACAGATTTGATGGGCCAAATGGCCTAACTCTGATCCTATATCTTATAAACTTATGAATTTATTGTCAATGAACGCAGGTCCAGTATCCTTCAGCCATAAATCTGAAAATCGAACATATCCAAAAACTACACTTCCTCTGAATGTCATTGACCTTTAGCGTGTGAAGTCGAGCTGTTTGCCTGCACTGCTTATCTCATAAGTTTTGTGGTGAACACGTCAAAAAGAAACCAGTTACTGGTACCCAGCATTTATTATTCTGTAACACATCTGACTTTTCTAACTGTTTTATCTATTTCAGATAATAACAAGCCGAGGATATGGCTATTGTAATGTAAGTTTATAGGTGCTATCTGAAAACAGAAATGGTCCGAAATCTGAAATGCAATCAGCCCCAAGAGTTTTGGATAAAGGATACCCAACCTGTGCATGATAATCAACATGTGAATGTGCATATAGTTTATATTTTATCTAAGAATTGTACTGTCGATATTTTAAAACACACATCTTGTTATCGTATGCAACTGAACCCATCATTTTATATGTGGCAAGTGGCACAGTGGTTAGCACTGCTGCCTTACAGTCTAGGGACCCGGGTTTGATTCTCGGCTCGGGTCACTGTCTGTGAGGAGTTTGCACATACTCCCCGTGAGTGCATTGGTTTCCTCCAGGTGTTCCAGTTTCTTCCCACAATCCAAAAATGTGTGGATTAGGTTGACTGGCCATGCTTAATTGCCCAATAGCATCAGTGGGACTAGCAGGGTAACTACATGGTGTTACGGGGATAGGGCCTGGTGGGACTGTTTTCGGTACAGACTCAATGGGCTAAATGGCCTCCTTCTGCACTGTAGGAATTCTATTCTAGGATCCAGGCAGCACCATGTTGTTTAATATGTTATTAAAGATACGTGTTAGATACATATAAAAATGATGCTCAGTTGCAAAAGATGTGGGAGTACTCCTGTTTTTAGCTGGATATGTGTGGATGATACTGGTGTCAGAATTTGTAAAAGTGTCAATTTATACATAAAGTTCTTATGAAGAACTCAAACCAAGACAAATGATAAATTTTCAGTCATTTCTGTTCAATGAGATGGGATTGTTGAAAGAGAGACTTTCAGAGAAAATAATTTAACTGTGCATTCATTGACAATAGCTGTAGAGATTAAATTTTACTCTCAGCCTTATTCTGCTATTGAACAATCCAAACATTAACAGTGATCTTCAACAGCATTGAAAACTAGATTTGTTATTTTCCCTCTTGCTCTTTTTTCTATATTATGCACCACTCCATGTTGGGTGTGAGTGAACTTTTGTTGACTGCTTCCAGAGAATTCTGTGATATTGGTCTTGGGTAACATTCGCCACTGGTGTCAGCGTGGGTGATCCCTACTTGAGTCACTGCGCAAGATCTTTGCCAAAACTGGGGGCCTGCTTTCAAAGAAACAATGTTGTGTTCGCCTTCTCCATAACAGGACACGTTAGTTAGTCTTAGAATCATGGAATCCCTACAGTGCAGGAGGCCATTCATTCCACTGAGTTTGCACCAACCATAATCCCACCCAGGCTCTATCCCCACAACCCTATGCATTTACCTTGGCTAGATCCCCTGACAATAAAGGGCAGTGTAGCATGGCCAATCTATCTAACCCACACATCTTTGGACTGTGGGAGGAAATCGGAGCGCCCACAGGAAACCCACGCAGACATTGGGAGAATGTGCAAACTCTACACAGACAGTGACCCAAGCCAGGAACTGAACAGGGTCTCTGGCGCTGTGAGACATCAGTGCTAACCACTGTGCCAATGTGCCGCCCCTAACGTCCTGACGCCCAGCCCACTTACACCATGAGCTGGAATCCTGAGCACCAACTGAGGAACAACTGCTGCATATTTGGGATTTCTGCAAGTGTCAGTAATGACCAATCATGCTGACAGCGTGTATGCTGTGTGCTCAGCATCCTGCCCAACCGCAGCCTGCAGAAGCTTGCAACATCTGCTTGGTGTCAGCAATGATGTAGAGATACTGGCGTTGGACTGGAGTAAACACTCATGACTTCTTATGATCAGACTTCTTACGGTGTCAGCAATACCATGGCATTCCAAGGAAGCTCTGAAAGCTAGCTCCTGAAAGTGCCTGCATTGCCTCCGACTCAGAAGACTTTAATCAAGCTGTGTTCACCCAGTTTAAAGGGAACAATTTAAATTTGATTTGATTTTAATTTGACTTATTATTGTCACATGTATTAGCATCCAGTGAAAAGTATTGTTTCTTGTGCGTTATACAAACAAAGTATACCGTCCATAGAGAAGGAAAGGAGAGAGTGCAGAATGTACTGTTACACACAGTCATAGCTAGAGTGTAGAGAAAGATCAACTTAATGCAAACTAGATTCATTCAAAGGGCAGCAGGAAAGAAACTGTTCTTATGTCAGTTGGTACGTGACCTCAGACTTTTGTATCTTTCTCCCGACGGAAGAAGGTGGAAGAGAAAATGCCTGGGTGTGGGGTTCTTAATTATGCTGGCTGCTTTGCCGAGGCAAGGGGAAAAGTAAAAGAGTAAATGGATGGGAGGCTGGTTTGCGTGAATGGGTTGGGCTACATTCATAACCTTTTGTAGTTTCTTGTGGTCTTGGGCAGAGCAGGAGTCATACCAAGCTGTGATATAACCAGAAAGAACGCTTGCTATGCTGCATCTGAGCCTTCGTGTCGTACTGAGTGGGCTGCTGCTTTCAGATGACACTTTGGGCTGGACGTTGTCCTCCGAGGCTGACCTGCTGCCCAGCCACTCTCCACCCAAACCTAGGAAAAGATTTACTAGGATACTTTTTTTTAGAGCAACACAGCACGGGAAACAGGCCCTTCGGCCCAACGAGCCCGCGCCGCCGTCATAACTATATAGTAACAATTCCATTATCCTATCCTAATTTTAGGTTATTCCTAATATGGAAGAGTCTCAATGTAGGGACAATTTGTTTCCCAATCAGCCTAAGAGCGAATTTTTGGATGTGGGAGGAAACGAGCGCCCGGAGAAACCCAACGCAACCACGGGAGAACGCGCAAACTCCCGCAGACACCGGCCCAATTCCAAGTGTCTGCACAGCTACAGCGATAGTCACTGAGCTGTCATGGTGCCCTTCAGATGGTCCAGATAAAGCACTCATTTACGACATGAAGCACCAGGCAACCCATGAATCAACATCCAAGAGCTGTCCTCGCACCACCTGCCGAATGCATGCTCCTTGTTGGTCAAGTTGGACCGAATTACCTGTGGGGAAAAAAAGCCATAGTTAAACAGTCCTACTATATCCCTCTATCTGCATACCGCTCGTGGCTGTCCAAGAGACCCTTAAACAGCCCTAGCGTGCCTGCTCCCACCACCTTACTCGGCAGTGCATTCCACACCCCCACTACCCTTTGTGTGAAAAACTGCCCTCTAATATTCGTCTTATACATAGCCCCCCTCACCCTAAGGCCATGACCCCTCGTCCTATCCATTTCTGAAGGTGGAAAAAGTTTACCACCATTTACTCTATCTATATCCCTTATAATCTTATACACCTCTATTAGATCCCCTCTAAGCCGACGTCTTTCAAGGGAAAACAACCCCAGTCTATTTAATCGTTCCTCATAAGACAGTCCTTCCATACCAGGCAGCATCCTGGTAAACCTCCTCTGCACTCTCTCCAAGGACTCCACATCCTTCCGATAGTACGGCGACCAGAACTGGACGCAGTATTCCAAGTGAGGCCTAACCAACGTTCTATACAATTGCAACATCAAACTCCTACTCTTGTATTCTATACCCTTTTCTATGAAAGCTAACATACTATACGCTTTCTTTATCACCTTCTCCACCTGTGAAGACACCTTCAGAGACTTGTGAACCTGCACCCCCAAGTCTCTCTGCGTCTCTATACTCCGAATAGTTTTACCTTTTATCCTATAACTCTCTTCTACATTTTTCCGGCCAAAATGCATCACCTCGCTTTATGGTAAATTATTAAAAGGATTAAATTCCATTTGCCATCTATCTGCCCAGTCTACCAACCTATCTATGTCCTGTTGTATTGCCTGGCACTGCTCCTCTGTACCCGCCAATCCAAGCATCTTAGTGTCATCAGCAAATTTGCTGATCTCGCCACCTACCCCAACTTCCAAGTCGTTTATGTAGACCACAAATAGAAGAGGACCTAGTACTGAGCCTTGTGGCACTCCACTAGTGACAGGCTTCCAGTCGGAAAAAGAGCCGTCCACTACTACCCTCTGTCTCCTCCTCCCGAGCCAGTTCTCGACCCATCTACATACCCGGCCCTGTATCCCATGCGCCTTCACCTTCTCTATCAGTCTACCATGAGGAACCTTGTCAAACACCTTACTGAAAACTGATACTATCGGAACTTGATGGTTTGAGTTATAAGGAGAGATTTCTCTGGAGCATAGATGGTTGAGGGGATCTTATAGAGGTCTATAAAATAACGAGGGGCATAAGTCAGTTAGATAGTCAACATCTTTGCCCAAAGATAGGGAAGTCTAAAACTAGAGGGCATAGGTTTAAGGTGAGAGGGGAGAGATACAAAAGGGTTCAGAGGGGCAACTTTTTCACACAGAGAATGGAGAGTGTCTGGAACAAGCTGCTAGAGGTAGGAATAAAAGTGGGTTTTGTCATTTAAAAAGCATTTAGACAACTACATGGGTAAGATGGATATGGAGGAATATGGGCCTTTGGAACATTGGGAGTAGCTTAGGGGTTAAAAAACAGTGACATGGACAAGTTGGGCTGAAGGGCCTGTCTCTATGTTGTAAATCTCTACGACTCTATTGGCAATCTTAAAAGATCGGGGAGGCATTGGGCAGGCTTGGGCCCAATTGCGACCCTTATGTGGCCAATTAATTGAACATTAGTTCAACTTTAACACCCCCTCCCAGCCTCCAGAAACAATACCTGTAAACCAGATTTTCTTATCGCATTGTTGTTTGTGGGGCTTGTAACATGCAAAATGTTCCCTTACAGTACAATATATACTATACTTTGGAAGTATTTCAAAGGGTTTGGAACAGTTTGGGACTTCCAGCAGTCACAGAAGCTGTTAATACTTCTCACTTACTTCAAAAAATGGCAGCCAAGGGCAACCCTTATAAAAACAAAATAAAGGCATGAGGGGATGATGGTGGGTGAGTGTGACAGTTAGCAATGCTTGAAACTTCCTGAAACATATGAAACTTAAAGGTGAGATTTATATGGCATCAGTTTATAGGTAATCTGCAGGATTCGTTTTTTTAACTTGCATTGCACCAATTTGTTCCCATTGGTAATGAATAAGAATATGGGTCTTTAGCAACAAATCTCCTGGCAGAAAAGAACAATGCTAAACTAAAAAGGGGCACTATAGCATAGTGGTTAGCATTGCTGCTTCACAGCTACAGGGACCTGCGTTCAATTCCTGGTTCGGGTCACTGTCTGCGTGGAGTTTGCACATTCTCCTTGTGTCTGTGTGGGCTTTCTCCAGACGCTCCGGTTTCCTCCCATAGTCCAAAGATGTACAGGTTAGGTTGATTGGCCATGCTAAAATTGCCCTTGGTATCCTGAGATGCATAGGTTAGAGGGATTAGTTGGTCAACTTGTAGGGATATGGGAGTAGGGCCTGGATGGGATTGAGGTCGCTGCAGACTCAATGGGACTAATGGCATCTTTCTGTGCTGTAGGAATTCTAAGTCAATTCTAATTCTAAACGAAAGCAGTGGGAGTTTCATAAGAAAATACACCTCTGACAACGAGAGGCCACCTCAACTATTCCCTTTCCCACTTCTAGTAAGATTTCAATCATTTAGACCAATCTCTCCACATTAAACATGTAGGACCGGTAAACACCTATCAGAGAGAGGGAAAAGTTCCCAAGTATCAAAGGTAACACACTCCACTCTCATTCTGATATCCCCTCGATCGCTTCTGTTGGCAAAACACCGTCCCTGCTCCCCGTTGAATCTGATGTCCGCTGAGCAGTCACCACTCATTCGCAAAAGCAGTCAAAGCTAAAGAATCCACACTCCTTCTCTTTCCAACACTCTACATTTGTCCTAGTGTGGCTTTTAAATCTTGTTTGCTTCTGAGTGGGTGATTTCACGGGGGAAGTCGTTCCTTGTGTGCAGCTGCAGGAAGTGATCAGACAGGGTTCCTGCCATGCTGGTGTAGGCAGGCGGAAACGTTTGATTGCGTTGGGCGACATCACGGACCTTTGGCATTGTTCTCTCTCGGTGTTCTGAGATCAGAGTGGAATACAGGCCTTTGGGGAGAGCCGTTTTACAAGACAGATTCTTTATCTTTTTGCAACACAAAGGGAGAAGGGCCTCAGGAACGGAGGATTGTTTTTGGCACCAATCTAAAGGTTTTAATATTCAGGAAATAAGTCATTGTTGCATTGTGCCCATGTTTGTTCTATAAATACCAAAAAAAGAAATGATACACTAATTTGATCCTTTGCATCACATCCTTCTCTGACCTACTGCAGGAAAAATGGATTTTAAAAAGGCCTCTTTTTATACAAATACATTCCCAAAAATCTCAATAACAAAGTAGCTTCATTTTAAATGAATAGATTGTATGATTTCAGCTAAAATACAGCTAGCATTAGAGTATTGTTGCAAGGACCAAATAGCTTCAAACAGGAATGTAAAGTAGTAAACGGTTTAGACAAATACGAAAACTAATCATGCACTCTAGTGTTCTTTGAACGGGGCTGTAAGCAAAATTATTCTGTTATGAAATAGTTTTTAACTCAGCAAACCCTTCAGGATATAGTAAATGAGCTGAAATGATCTCAAAGCTTCCATCCACATTTATAAATTGGCCTCAACGTCCCCACCCTCTCTCTGGCCTACATGCAGCCAGAATCTGGACAAATGCCTTTCCCTTTTGCCGCATCGCTTTCAGTTTAGGCTCGCACTTTGGGCTTTACTTCCCAACTTTACTCCATAGTATGACATCTTCCCTACTTCCATAAATGTCTTGAAATCTTACATTTTCAACCCTCTCCTTTAACCCCTGGTCAGTGTTCATTTTCCAGCCCTTGTTCCAATGTTCTTGGGGAATTATGTTCCATTAGAGGCATGACACAAATACAAGTTACTGGCACTTTGGACTCAACACTGCGTTTAACAATTTCAGCCTTTAATCTCAGCCTCAATTTGTTTCCTTGCCTTTGCATATCTTGATCTTACTCCCACTTTTCTCTTGTTTTGCTTTAAGGTATCAGCTGTTCATCGTCCTGCCATTTACACCTCCTCTGGACACATCTTTTTGTTTCTTTGTCACGTTGCCACACCCTTTTGGCTCTCCCCCTCACCACCTCTTTTGTAATTTGATCTTTCCTGTCTTCCACCCTATCACAGACTTACCACTTTTTCCACCACTTCATCTGTATAAAACTTTTTCCATTTCTAACTTTCCCCACTTCTGAGGGAAGGCTGTTGACCTGAAACGTTAACCGTTTCTCTGTCTGCAGTTGCTGACTGACTTGCTGAGTATTCGCAGCATTTTTTTTTGCTTTTAAATTCCCATTTCCAGCATCCAGAGTCATGTGATTTGACAATACTAGTGTTTCACTGATATTCCAACTGAAGAAGTAGCTTTTAACAGATGTGCCTTTATTTTATTGATTCCTTATAAAAGAAAGAGCTTATCTTTATTTATAGCGTTTTGCAGCTAATGAAGTATTTTTGAAGGGTAGTAGTGTAGGAAGTGCAGCAGCCAGTTTGTGCACAGTAAGGGCGGAATTTTACTGGTACATTTGCCTGAGATTTGTACGATCTCACCCAAGGCCAATGGAGTCTAGCCCACCCCTGGAATTGTGAACCGGTAAAATTCCAGCCTAAGACTCCACAAATATCAATGGAATAAATCAGTTGATTGTATTGGCTGGGGGGGGGGTGCATGTTGGTCAGGGAACTGGAACACTCTCTCTCTTTATCCTTGAACAATACTCTGAGATATTTCACCTTCACCTGAGATGAAGACAGGGCAACAGTTTGGACTTTTCCATGTGCGAAACGGTACCTCCGGTAGTACAGCACTCTCTCAGCACTGCACTGAGATGGTGCACTCAAGTCCCTGAAATTGGAATTGAGTCTCTAGCTTTCTGCTCCAGAAATGAAAATGCTACCACTGAACTAAGGCTGACACCTAACAGCTCTCTCACTGAGTAATTGTCCAATTGGTTTAATAGCGTCATCACAAATCTTACCTCCAGCTGAAACAGGATATTTAATGATGGTAAGGCAATAGCATAGTGACATTGTCCTGGGGTTTGTAATCCAGAGACCCAGGGGAGTGCTCTGGGGACCCGGGTTCGAATCCCACCATGGCAGCTAGGGAAATTTTGAATTTGATTAAAAAATCTGGAATTAAAGGTCTAATGATGACCATTGTTGATTGTGATAAAAACCCATCTGGTTCACTACTGTCCCTTGAGAAAGGAAATCTGTCTCACCTGGACTGGCCTACATGTGACTCCAGATCCACAGCAATATGGTTGACTCTTAAATGCCCACTGAAATCGAGACGCTAAGTTTAGGGGCAATTAGAGATAAGCAGCAAATGTTGGCCTTGCCAGGGATGCCCACATCCCATGAAAGAATAAAGGAAATAACTAGATCTTGAACAGTGCAGTTCACTAATCTGCGCTTGTTCCAAAAATTAAAGTTTTTTTTAATTAATGTCACAAGTAGGCTTACATTAACACCACACTGAAGTTACTGTGAAAATCCCCTAGTCAACACACTCCAAAGCTGTTTCGGTATACTGAGGGAGAATTTAGCAAAGCCAATGCACCTACCCAGCATGTCTTTTTGGAAGAAACCAGAGCACCTAGAGGAAACCCACACTGATACGGGGAGAATGTGCAGACTTCGGAACCAAGCCGGGAATCGAACCCACATCTCTGGCACTGTAAGGCAGTGATACTAACCATTGTGCCACCATGCCACCATTTGAACAGTTAAGCATACCCTTAAGTTTGCATGATATAAATGGAATATTCCTCTTATCGTTAAATGGGATGTGTAAAATTCCTGAATTTTAGAGATTTGGCATGCACCCCAATAGGAATTCACATTGGTTTAAGATAATACTTCTTCTCATCAAATGTACTCATCTTCCCTTCGAGAAGATGTTGACTATTTGGTGGAGTCCCCTGGATCTGGGGTGCATTGCCAAGCATGCATCATTTTTATTTGAGTCACAATAGTTAGTGTTGACAGGCAATGTTCAGCATGAGAGCCAAGTACTATTTTGACCTCACTCACACACTTTCACTGAAGTACCACGTGGATCGGAAGAAGCAGTGGGAAAAGGGGATGAGATTCCCTTGTTTAAAATGACATATGTAGAGACCAATGTTAGTGGCCCTCCCACCATTCTGGCTCAGATCGGCACACACCAGAGATCAGTCCAGGAATATTAGAAAAGGGTTTTGGGTGAGACCTGTTATGATGGCCACAGCAGGGAGGAGGAGGAAGGATCGTCAGTAGATCTCCACTGGGCCTCATTAAATATCAGCTCCCCCCTTGTGCAAGTGGTGGCTCACTCAATATATAAGGAGCAGTGCGGGGGGTTTAAACCAGCTGGCTCCATGCAGGCCGGCAGTCAATAAATTTGGCATCGATCCACACTCTACAGCCGTTGAAGGGCATTCGGATACCACTGTAAATAAACAGGTGATTGGTAATGGATAACTGGCCTTGGTAAGATTAATACAAGACCAAAACTTTGCAAGTGTAAGTGGGGACAATAGTCCTCCAACATAATAAGACTGAATAGTTTTCTAAACAATGTTCCCCCTTCACCTTTAATCCATTCACTGCTTGTGTAACCTTGCTGTGTGCAAACTGGCTGTTACATCAGTGACTGTATATCAAAACTAGCTGTGACTGCTATGGAACTTCTTGAAGGCATGGTGCTACATCTACATTATTGTTCCTTCTCTTGATATTCTGTATTGTGTACTTACTCACTGGATAAATCAACCGATGTGTGTAAAATGCATTAAAAGATCCAATCAGCTAGGGACATATTAATTAGCAGAGCAGGTTTAATGGGCCAAATGGCTTATTCCTGTTCCTATATTCGTAATTAGACCAATTTTATTTTGAAATTCCACTTAACACCTGGAATTTCAAAAGCCCAGTCATCACTCAGATTTTTCCATTCAAGTTTTTTTTTGGTGAGGGGGAGAGAATTATCCAATCATAGGAACGATCAAAGTGACTACACAGTTAAGAAGAAACTGAAAAGGATTAATTGAACCGCCATCGCTGCAGACACTGATGCTGGATAGAGTAACGATGCATTAAAAGTTAAAGTAATTACCTTGACTGCTGCCGTCACAGTTTTGTTGTTGCTGTTCAAGTTCCGCCAGTTCGCTCAGCAGAGCTATTCCATGCGTCCCTGAGCAGGGGTAATAGGTTGAGGTTGGAGGGTGCAAAGGTGCTGCGGGGGCACTGGGCACCTCAGGCTCTACAGCAAAGAGCTCTCCCATGCTGAGGCCAGCTGCCACCAGGGCATTCATCCCTGCCATGCAGTCCAACCGCCACCTGAACACTTCATCCCTCTCCGCGGCATCGTGGCTAATTTCTGGATCTTCGTCATGATTCGCTGGTTTGGCTTCCTCAACAGTTTTGCATTCCTGGTTTAGGTCGGTCTCAGCTCCTGAACTCAAGTGATCAGAGTTCCTTATGTCCAACGTTTCACTGGTTAAAGTGGCGGATTCACTGGTCGAGTGAGGTGACTGGGTCACTGAAATCTCTAACCCACCCTCTCCTCCTGTAAGTTCTCCGTCTGTGACAATTCCCTGAGAAGCAATCAAATGCCTCGAGCATTCCACGTTTTCTTTCGTCGGTGACTCAAGTTGCTCCACAGTCGAGCTCTCCGCTAGCGATGCGTTTGCCGGCTCCTTTTCTTCTGAGGCGCAGAGAATCGTGTGCGTGTTTTGCTCCACCACATCCAAGTCATTGGATGCGATCTGCTTGTCGGTGGGGTCTGCCTCCTCCACCACATCGGGCCGAGTATCACAGTGAATTTTCGCTCCAGGCGTAAAGGTTCGAGACTGCTCCGGTTCAGCCGCTGTGGTGACGGGTTGCATAGTTTCGGGGTCCGCGGGATCGGCAGGGTGCACAAGTGGAGTAGGGGAACTGTAGCCCATGGCAACGGCTGTGTATGTGTAACCAGGTGGGAGATCTGGAAGAGAGAGTGAGAAGGAGCGTGTTTTAGCCAAGACATTAACTCTCATCACTCACCAGAATCTGAGATTATTCAATGTGGTTTTACCAGTAGAGACATTGATTCCTGCAATCATGGCTGCCTTACTACCATAACGGCAGCCACTCCGTTTAAAATTTTCAGCAATTCTCCACGGTGATGTCCATTTTTGGGTGCATGATCCCATTGTATAGAACAGGAACTGTTCAGTGTAGGGCTTACTGGGAAGTGCAGTTGCTATGTTAAGCCCATTTTAATTTATTTCCCTTTTCACTCTGATAAATTGAACATGCCTCAGTAGACAAATCATCGCTTACAGTGACTGTAATCATAATGCCAGGATACTCACTCTATGTCAACCTTTTGATGCCCGCAATCTCGTTTCATTCAGGTGGCTTGTGTTCACAAACTGTTACGCTAATGTCAAAAATTATTCACGGAACAAAGAGCCCCAGTGGAAGTGGGAGCAGGGGCCGTGTGACGGTCGGGAAACTCTGAACAAGGTTATCAATTTGTTTCTAAGGGTGAAAGGGTTAAGCCTCATCGCTTCAATGCTCCTCACCCTGAACTGATAATCTCCCGTCCGATCGTCCAGCTGTCACCGAGCGCCGGCAACAAAACAAATGTTATTGCTCTGTCTTCCCCAAGAACTGTGAAGGTGCCCCTGACTCTATCCTGGCTGGCAGCATCCTGACTAACTTGTCATCAACTGAGTGTAATTAATGATATCCATCCGCCTCCTTGACAGTACTACCAGATGAATATGTATCCTTCCACCAAACTGCTTCCTTCCCAAGGACTGATGAAGGATAAAAAAGGTTCCTATCTCAAAGGTTGCTCAGGCATTTTCTGCCTTTCTACTCCAAAATAAATTCAAAAGAATTAGCAGCTGCGAGTCGTCTGGCCTTGAATATTTGAAGGAAAAACATCGGACTTCAGTGTCTTGTCTGTCTTACAGTCATGTGGTTGGCAACAGATATGACACTAAATTGATTTTTACATGGCAAGTTGTAAGATTTAAGGACCATGCAAAGTGTTTTGAGATTTAAAAAGAAAAAAATAGAAAAGGAGTTTTCGGTATAGTGTTGCCCGTTGGGATTCCTTTCTTTATTCCCTGTGGGGAAGGCAGGCAATTGGAGCCTGGATTCTCCCGGCGGGGCAGAGAGCAGGAGCTGGGACTGTTTCTTTTTGGGTTCCTGATTTGACCCTGAGTGAGGGGGAGGAGGTGAGGGGAACATCGTTCCGCAATTCTCACTGGCACATCCCCTTTATTGGCATGGGGACAGGTTCCATGCCCAATTAAACATGATGGGCTCCTAAAGTTGAAGGACCAAACAGAAGCCTTACAGCTTGAGAGGGGCAAGTAACTTCGTGGAGAGGGGATGGCCTATGATTATTATTGCCAGACTATTAATCCAGAAACTCAGATAATGTTCTGGGGACCGGGTTCGAATCCTGCCATGGCAGGTGATGGAATCTGAATCCAATAAAAAAAATCTGGAATTAAGAATCTACTGATCATCATGATTGTCGATTATCGGAAAAACCTATTTGGTTCGCTAATATCCTTAAGGCAAGGAAATCTGCCGTCCTTATCTAGTCTAGCCTACACGTGACTCCAGGGCTGCAACAATGTGGTTGATTCTCAAATGCTCTCGGGCAGAATTCACCAAGCATTGGATTGTTCACCCACTAATAGGGAACGTAAGCTGGGATTAGACCGTGGTGAGACAGGTTAGTTTTACCCTACTGATGATTACGAAGTGTTGTTGCAATAGTAATCCTGCTCAGCACGAGATGAACCACAGGTTCAAACAGTTGGTGTATGTGCTTGGCTGAGGAGCCAATGGCGCAAAGCTACCATCTGTGGAAATATGACTGAATGCCTCTAAATCAGAAATCCCGCCTAACAGTAGGGAGGGACAATAAATGCTGACCAGCCAGCAATGGCCATGTCCCATGAATGAATAAATAAAAACTGAGAAAACACTTCAATGTGGAGGCAACCTCTCACCAACTCTTTTTAAGACTTTTAAATACAGATTCAGCAACCAGCTACCAATTTGGGGAGGGGATGGGGAAAATGCCCCCTCCCAAACTACAAAGTATAACCTTTGGTTGCTCCCCACACCCAGGTGCTGAAGGCCTCTAGGCCTATCTGGAGCATTGGTGATCAAATCTGCCACTGGATGCCTGACTTCAGGCCGTTCAGCTGCTTCCAACTGTGCCAGGGAATTCCCAGTCAGTCCGCATTAAATATGGTTTACATGGAGAGGTGGGTAACCCTGCCAACTTGAATACAGCTTGGCAAAACTGACCTGCGCTGGGAATGAGATTAGGAAATTGGCATGCAGCCCGGCATGAGTGTTTTCAGGACCTCTCTGCCTCTGATCCCATCCTCAAACTCTCCACTTTAACAGGGATGAGTATTTTATTGTTACAGGGTGTTTTACCTCTCTGCCCAAGAGAAAACCTACTGAAATCTGGTGAGTTTAACACTTTGTTCAGTGTCCAATATCGTTATCAGATCATCTACTCTTTCAGCTGTAAATTTGAAAGCTGTCCATTTATTAATATTCTCCTGGTAATGTCCAGAAAATGTTAAAGAATAAACACCTAAATATCAGTCTCCACTTATTAGCTGTGCTTCCCTGTAACCTGAGATGCCAAATTGCTGTTTCCTGCCCTTCGCCAGGGTATTTTGCTATTCATTCATGATTTGTGGGCATTGTTGGCAAGACCAGCCTTTATTGCCCATCTCTAATTGTCCCTGAGACGGTGGCATTGAGCTGCCATATTGAATCACTGCAGTCCATCTGTAGGTGCATGCACAGCGCTGTTCAGGACTTCCAGGATTTTGATCCAGCGACAGTAAAGGAATAAAGTTCCAAGTCTGGACGGTGAGTAGCTTAGAAAGGAACTTGCAGGTGGTGGTGTTCCCATGCATCTTCTGCCCTTGTCCTTTAGATGGTAGAGGAGGTCACAGGTTTAGACAGTGTTGTTGAAGGTTCCTTGGTGAGTTGCTGCAGTACATCTTGTAGACGGTACACTCTGCTGCCACTGTGTGCCAATGGTGGCGGAAATGAATGTTTAAGGTAATGGATGAGATGCCAATTAAGCATATTGCTTTGCCCTGGATGGTGTCAAGGTCCTTTAGTTTTCTGGGTGCTGTCAAATGGAGAGTGTTCTGTCACACTCTTGATTGTGCCATGTCTGGAGGATGGCGAATGTGGTCCCACTGTTCAGGAAGGGGAAGGGAGACTTTCCGGGGAATTATAGGCCGGTGAGTCTTACTTCTGTTGTGGGCAAAGTATTGGAGAGAATTATTAGGGATAGGATTTATAGTTATTTAGAGAGAAATGAATTGATTGGGGATAGTCAGCATGGTTTTGTGAAGGGTAGGTCGTGCCTTACTAACCTTATTGAGTTTTTTGAAAAAGTGACCAAAGAGGTGGATGGGGGTAAGGCAGTTGATGTGGTATATATGGACTTTAGTAAGGCGTTCGATAAGGTGGCCCATGGAAGGCTTCTGCAGAAAATGCAGATGTATGGGATAGAGGGTGATTTAGCTAATTGGATTGGGAATTGGCTAGCAGATAGAAGACAGAGGGTGGTGGTTGATGGGAGATATTCATCGTGGAGTTCGGTGACAAGTGGTGTACCTCAGGGGTCTGTTTTGGGGCCCCTGCTGTTTGTAATTTTTATAAATGATCTGGATGAGGGTATTGAAGGATGGATTAGTAAATTTGCGGATGACACCAAAGTTGGAGGAGTGGTAGATAGTGAAGAGGGGTGTTATAGTTTGCAGAGAGACTTGGACAAGTTGCAGAGCTGGGCCGAGAGGTGGCAAATGGAGTTTAATGTGGAAAAGTGTGAGGTAATTCACTTTGGCAGGAATAACAAATGTGTAGAGTATAGGGCTAATGGTAGGACTTTTAATAGTGTTGATGAACAGAGGGATCTTGGTGTATGTGTGCATAGATCCCTGAAAGTTGGCAATCAAGTCGATAAGGTTGTTAAGAAGGCATATGGAGTCTTAGCTTTTATTGGTAGGGGGATTGAATTTCGGAGCCGCAACGTCATGTTGCAACTGTACAAAACTCTAGTGCACTTGGAGTATTGTGTGCAGTTCTGGTCCCCGCATTATAAGAAAGATGTGGAGGCATTGGAGAGGGTACAGAGGAGGTTTACCAGGATGTTGCCTGGTATGGAAGGCAGGTCTCATGAAGAGAGGCTGAGGGATTTGAGGTTGTTTTCGTTAGAAAGAAGGCGGCTATGAGGAGACCTTATTGAAACATATAAGATGATTAGAGGTTTAGATAGGGTGGACAGTGATAGCCTTTTTCCTAGGATGGAGAAAGCTAGCACGAGGGGACATAGCTTTAAATTAAGGGGTGGTGGTTTTAGGACAGATGTCAGAGGTAGGTTCTTTACCCAGAGGGTGGTAAGGGTATGGAATGCCTTGCCTGTGTCAGTTGTAGATGCGCCAAGTTTGGTGGCGTTTAAGAGGTTAGTAGAAAAGTTTATGGATGAAAAGGGAATGGTCTAGGTTAGAGGGTCACTGCTTGTTCCTAATTGGTCGGCGCAACATCAAGGGCCAAAGGGCCTGTTCTGCGCTGTAATGTTCTATGTTTCTATGTTCTATGTGGACAGGCTTTGAAGAACCTGAAGGTGAATTAATTGCCACAGCATTCTCAGGATTCCAGTGACAGTGTTTGTAGAGCCTGTCCTATTAAGTTTCTGGTTATGATGACCCCCAGGATGTTGATGGTTGGGGATTCAGTGAGGCTGATGCCATGAAATATCAGGGGGAGATGATCAGATACTCTTTTGTTTGAGAACAGTCAATGATTGGCTCTTGTGTGGCATTAATATTAATTCTACTCATTAGCTATGCGCACAGAATCCTTCAGCATCTGAGGAGTCATGAATGGCACTGGACATTGTGCAACCATCAGCAAACGTCCCCACTTCTGACCTCATGATGGAGGAAAGGTCATTAATGAAGCAGCTGAAGAAATTTAGGCCTAGGACGCTACCCAAGGAATTTCTGGAATTATGTCCTTGGATGAGATATTTGGCCTTCAAGAACACAAAAATTTTCCTTTGTGCCAGGTATAACTCCAACCTGTGGAGAATTTCCCCCCCGATTCCCATTGCCTTTGATTTTATTTGGGTCCTCAATGCTGCCTTGATGTCTTGAGCAGTTAATCCTACATCATCTCTGCAATTCAAACTTTTTGGTCCATGTTTAGACCAAGGCTCTACAGTGGTTCTGGCGGAACCCAAGTTGGGTACTGGTAAGCAGGTTATTGGTGAGTAAGTGCCACTTTGATGGCATTGTCAATGACAACTTTTATCTCTTTAATGGTGGTAACAAGTAGACTGATGGGTAATTGGCCTGGTTGGATTTGTCCTGCATTTTGTGAACAAAGCATTCTTGGGCGATTTTTCATATTGTCAGCTAGATATTGGTGTTATAGTGGAGCAGCTTGGCTCGGGGCATGGTTAGTTCTGGAATACAAGTCTCCAGCATAACAACTGGTATATTGTCAAGGCCCTCTGCCTTTACAGTAGCAGTGCCTTCAGCAGTTTCTTAGCTTCACATGAAGTGAATCAAATTGGCTGAAGATGGGCATCGCTGATGAAGGGGACCTCCGGAGAAGGCTGAGATGGATCATTCATTGACGCTTCTAACTGAAGATGGTCACAAATACTCCACACTGACGTGGCTCCTCTATCATTGAGGATGGAGATATTTGTGAAGCCTTCTCCTCCTGCTGTTTAATTGTCCACCACGACTCATGACTGGATATAGCAGAACTGCAGAGCTTTGATCTGATCTGCTGATTTTGGGATTGCTTTAGTCTTTCTCTCACATGCTGCCTCTACGGTTTAGTGTGCATGTTGTTTTGTGTTGTAGCTTCAACAGGTTGGCACCTCATTTTTAGGTCTGCCAAGTGCTGCTTCTGTCATGCCCTGTTGCACCCTCTTTTTGCTGTAGCATCTACCAATCATTCCCAGAACACACAACTGCATCTGACAAAAAGACTCTGAGTTGTAGAAGTTGCAAGGGGCATGTACATCTTCCACTGATTCATTGACCAATATTCACATTAATCTCTCACCACTCATCTGGATCTGCTGGAAGTTATATACAGGAAGAGAGAACACAGAGTAGAGTACATGGATTCATCCACATTTCATTCAAATAAGTATCAAGACATCGATCAATTCATACTGTATACTAACCAGTCCACTGCTATGCTAAAATATTTGTCTTCTAGCTTCCCTGTCAGCTTCTGAAGTATCAGTTAGACTCTCAACAACTTGAGCCTTTCAATTTTACGTCAAACATTTGTACCTTATTTAGTGTTGCTCACGTACCTGGCTCAAAGCTTTCTGGATAATGTTGGGGTGGCTGTCTTTCCACTCTCTTTTCAGCTGCTTGACTTTCTGTGGCATTCTGGGAAGGAGGAGGAGTGACTGCTGAGGACTGTGGGACAATGGCAGGATCTGAAGAAGGACAAGAAGGTAAAGGACACACAGCAGTGGGCTGGGGGGTGGGGCACTCAGATTTGGGTCCAAGAGAAGGAGAATGGTGGCATGGTGAAAGCTTGGCAGAACACATGCCAGATGGCAGTATGACAGGTGAAGAATGACTCTTGGGAGAGTTTAAGGCAATTGTTTTGTTTGATCTCCTATTCCTCTCTAGAGTATGTTCTTCTGCTTCTATCCGACGTTCCTCTGTTTTCCGATGATCCTGAGGAAAAGAGAGTATTCACTTGGTGAATTAATACTGTTAATATCAAAGCCTCTTGCTTTGTTCTGTTTTCCTACAAATAAGGATATATCAAGTCTACACATTAGGTTACTTAAGAACAACAGGGCAGGGGTAAGGCATACAATTTCTCAAGCTTATCCTGTCATTCAATTAGATCATGGCTGCTCTGGATTTTAACAAAATCCATCTATCTTGATTTCAAAACCCTTAATACTGCTGCCTCACGGAAATATGTCAATGCTTACATGGGCGACAGGGAGACCGCTATCTAAACCAAATAAAGCTGCACTTTGTCAATGAAATGATAAAACTTATATTTTATATTTACAAGCTCCACTGGGAATTCTCATATCTAATTTGATAGCAGTTTCTCACAACTTCCTCTTATACTATAGAACTCCCATGGCACCACTCAATTGCTATAGTTTCATAATAAGTGGGATGGGGAGTAGAGCTGAAAGAAGGCAGATGCCATCAAATACCCAGCTGAAGTTTGAGTCTTGATCTCTATCTCATTGCTTTCCATTTCAGATACAATGTTATATGATCCATTTCAGACAACAAAATATTTCATCACAACAAATGTCCAAAATCTCTTAAGATTCTGGAAAGGTCCCATCAGATTGGAAAATAGCAAATGTGGCTCCTCTATTCATAAACAAAGGGACACAGAAAGCAGGAAACTGCAGGCCAATTAGCTTAACATCAGTCACAGGGAAATTGCTGGAATTTATTGTTGAGGTGGTTATAGCCAGGCATTTAGAAAATCTCAGTGCAGTCAGGTAGAGTCAATATGGTTTTAAGAAAAAGAAATTATTGAACTTTCCCGAGGAAGTAAAATGCAATGTAGATAAAGGAGAACCTGTGAATGTGATGCACTTAGATTTCCAGAAGGTATCTGAAAAGGGGCCACATCAAAGGTTATAAGCAAAATGGGAGCTCTTAGTATATGGAGTAACATGTTTGCAGGGAGAGAGGATTGGTTAGCTAATATTTTTAAAGAGTAGGGATAAATAGGTATTTTCAGATTGGCAAGATCTGATGAGTGCAGGACCATTGAGATTATCACTGAGGCTTCAATTAGTTTCAATTTATATCTATGACTTGAATGAAGGGACCAAAAGTTACTCAATTTGCTGATGACACAAAGATAAGGAGGGAAAGTAAGTTGTGAAGAGGATGTAAGGAGTCTGCAAAGGGATATGGGTCGGCTAAGTCAGTGAGGGGAATAAAATGGCTGATGGAATATAATGTGGGAAAATGTGAACTTGTCCACTTTGGCAGGAAGAATAGAAAAGTAGATACTATTTAAATGAAAAGGAATTGTAGAACTCTTGTGGTACAGAGAGATCAGAATGTCCTGGTACATGACTTAGCAAAAGTTAATATATGGGTAAAGCAAGTGATTTGGAAGGCAAATAGGAAGTTGTCATTCATTGCAAGGGGAATGGAATATAAAATTAGGGACATTTTGCTACAGTTGTACAGGGTGTTGATGAGACCATATTTACAGTACAAGAGGATGGTACAATTTTAGTCTCCTAATTTAAGGAAGGAAATAAATGTGGTAAAAGGAGTTCGGAATAAATTCACTGAGCTGATACCTAGAATGGGGGATTATCTTATGAGGAAAGATTGGCCAGGCTAGACCTGTATCCATTGGAGTCTAGAAGATTGAAAGATGATCGTATTGAAGATATGTAAGATCCTGAGGTGGATAGTGAAAGGATGGTTCCCCTAGAGCTAAGGGACATGTTTAAAATTAAAGAGTCTTCCATTTAGGACAAAAGAGAAAAAAAATTCTCTCAAGAATGTTGTGAATCTTTAGAACTCTCTTTACTCAGAGAGTGGTAGAGGCAGGGCCAAAAAGTATTTTTAAAACACAGGAAAATAGATTTTTGATTGACAAGGGAGTCAAAAGTCAATAAGGGGTGGGGGACTAAGGCCACAATCAGATCAGCCATGATCTTACTGAATGGTAGAACAGGCTCGAGGGGCCAAATGGCCTACTCCTACTCCTAATTGGCATGTTTGTATGCAGTGCTCCAAAAGAGGTGCTCCTCTCACAGGTCACAGAATCATAGAATCCCTCCAATGCAGAAGGAGGCCTTTCAGCCCATCAAGTCTACACTAACAACAATCCCACCTAGGCACTATCCCTGTAACCCCTGCTAATCCCTCTAACCTATGCATCTTCGGACACCAAGGTGTAATTTAACATGGCCAATGCACCTAATCCATACATCCAGACAACAGCTGGATGTGGGCTGTTGGTAAAGTTATGGGGAAACGGGAGGTCAAAATATCAATTTTCAAAAAAAATCAGGTTGCGCAGACAAAATTCATTCATTGCACTTTGTCCTTACCGCTAGTTGTGAGTGTCGTTGGAGTTCAAGTGCTTGTGCCCTTTGTTGTTGTTGTTGTTGCTGCTGCTGCTGTTGCTGTTGTTGGTGCTGCTGATGTTGTTGTTGCAGCATGTAGAGTTCTTGCTGCCGCAGGAGCTGGGAGCGAGGATACACGGAAAGCTGCCCGGGATGCTGCATGTGCGACGTGGGTGCTCGCGCTGGATAAATAGGTGGCCAGAGAGAATGTGCAGGATCCATCACTTCAGCTGGAGGACCCCAGCAAAAGAAAGAAGTACATTTAGATCAGATCACAGTGCCATCTTCTGCATTTATAGACACCCTGTTGTTTCGACATATTGCAGCATTCATTCTGAGATCATTTTACATTACAATCAATACAGAAATTATCTATCTGTGAAACCAAATGTAGAAATCAACTTAGTTCTTATTAAAATTCAATGATTTAATGCAGGGAAAAAAAGGTTTAGTTTTAGAGTCAATCTCAATTTGGGACTCATAGACATCTTCAGATCTCGTGAGAAGCATGTCAGTGATTCTTAACATTCATATTACAGCAGAACTTGTAATTACCTCGTTCCGAATGGTGAGATACTTGGGAACGTTTCATTCCTGAATTATGTATTATCTTTCCGCTTTTGCACCTTGTTGTAGCCAATGCCCACTCCCAGGTTAATTATCGCGTTGGTTAGGTGTAGCATTCACGTAACTCTGGTCAAAGGATGCATATCATACCCAACCTGAGAGAAATTGGGCATTGCTTGCTCCTGAACAGGTTACCATCACTTGACCTCCACCCAGAAATAGACATATATCTAGTTAGCTTTCAAATTGTTCTACCCCGGCTGTTCATTGGCTGTTTGTCGCACAAGACCATAAGACATAGGAACAGAATTAGGCCACTCGGCCCATTGAGTCTGCTCTGCCGTTCAATCATAGAATCATAGAACCCTACAGTGCAGAAAGAAGCCCTTCAGCCCATCGAGTCTGCACCGAATACAATCCCACTCAGTCCTATCCCCATATCCCTACATATTATACCCACTAATCCCTCTAACCTATGCATCCCTGGACTCTAAGGAGCAATTTCTTAGCACGACCTATCAACCTAACCCACACATCTTTGGACTGTGAGAGGAAACCGGAGTATCCGGAGGGAACCCATGCAGATATGAGGAGAATGTACAAACTCCACACAGACAGTGACCTGAGGCGGGAATCAAACCCAGCTCCCTGGCGCTGTGAAGCAGCAGTGCTAATTACTGTGCTACTGTGCCACCCATATCATGGCTGATATTTTTCTCATCCTCATTCTCCTGCCTTTTTTCCATAATCCCTGATCCCTTATTAATCAAGAACCTTAGTAAGCAAGTTCAATATTGTTTATATCAGGTGAATCATAACGGGCAACAAAGAAATGGCAGACTAGCTGAATAAATACTTTGGATCTATCTTCACTAAGCAGGATACAAATAACCTTCCAGAAATACTTGGGGTTAGGACATTCTAGCATGAAGTAGGAACTGGAAAGAAATCCTTATTAGTCAGGAAATTGTGTTGGGGGAAATTGCTGGGATATCTGATAAATTGCCCAGGCCTGATGCTCTGCATCCCAGAGTACTCAAGGAAATGGCCCTAGAAATGGTAGATGCACTGGTGATCATTTTCCAGCATTCTGTATACTCTGGAAGAGTTCCAATGGATTGGAGGGTAGCTAATGTAACCCCACTTTTAAAAAATGGAGGGAGAGCGAAAACAAGGAATTACAGACCAGTTAGCCTAACATTGGCAGTAAGGAAAATGCTAGAATCAATTATTAAGGATTAATAATTAAGCATTTGGAAAGCAGTGACAGAATTGGTCCAAGTCAGAATGGGTTCACTAAAGGGAAATTGTGCTTGGCAAATCTTCTGGAATGTTTTGAGGATGTGACCAGTAGAATGGGCAATGGTGAAGCAGTAGATGTTGTGAATCTGGCCTTTCAAAAGACTTTTGACAAGAGATTAGTGTATAAAATTAAAGCTCATGACATTGGGGGTAATGTGTTTACATGGATAGAGAACTGGTTGGCAGACAGTCAGCAGAGAGTGGGAATAGACAGGTCCTTTTCAGAGTGGCAGGCAATGACTAATGGGGTGCTGCAGGGATCAGTATTGAGATTCCAACTATTCACAATATACAGTAATTATTTGGATGAAGGAATTGAATGCAATATCTCCAAATTTGCAGACGGCATTAAGCTAGGAGGCAGTGTAAAGAGGATGCTAAGAGGTTGCAGGGTGATTTGGACAGATTGGAAAATGCAATATAATGTGGATAAAAGTAAGGTTATCCACTTTGGTGGCAAAAACAGGAGAGAAGATAATTATCTGAATGATGACAATTTAGCAAAAGAGGAAGTGCAGCGTGACCTGGATGGCATGGTGGAACAGCCGCTGAAGGTTGGCATGTAGGTACATCTTGTATGCAGGTACAGCATGGCATTAGTGGTGAGGAAAGCTCATGGCATGTTGGCCTTCATAGCAAGATGATTTGAGTATTGGAGTAACAATGTCTTGCTGCAGTTATACAGGGCCTTGGTGAGGCCAACCTTGAATATTGTGTGCAGTTTTGGTCTCCTAGTCTGTGGAAGGACATTCTTGGTATAAAGGGAGTCCAGCAAAGGTTCACCAGTCTGATTCCCAGAATGGCAGGACTAACATATAAAGAAAGACTGGTTCAACTGGGCTTATACTCACTGGAACTTAGAAGAATGAGAGAGGGTCTCACAGAAACATGTAAAATCCTGATGGGACTGGACAGCTGGATGCAGGATGAATGTTCCTGATGTCAGGGAAGTGCAGAACTGGGGGTCATAGTCTAAGAATAAGGGGTAAGCCATTCAGGACTGAGATGAGAAAGAACTTCTTCACTCAGAGAGTTGTGAACCTGTGGTATTCTATATCACAGAAAGCCGTTGGGGCCAGTTTGTTAGATACGTTCAAAAGGGAGTTGGATGGGGGACTTGTGGCTAAAGAGATCAAGGGGCATGGAGAGAAAGTGGGAGTGGAATACTGAAAGTGCATGATCAACTGTGATCATAACGAATGGTAGTGCAGGCTCAAAGGGCCAAATGGCCTACTCCTGCACCTATTTTCTATGTTTCTATGTCTATGGATGGCATGGTGGCACAGTGGTTAGCACTGCTGCCTCACAATGCCAAGGATCCAGATTCAATTCCAGCTTTGGGTCACTGTCTGTGTGAAGTTTGTATGTTCTCCCCGTGTCTGCGTGAGTTTCCTTCGGGTGCTCCAGCTTTCTCCCACAGTCCAGTTTCCTCCCACAGTCTGAAAGACATACTGGGTTAGGTGCACCGCTACTGTAGCCGAGCAGGCACTGGAGTGTTGTGATTAGGGGGTTTTCACAGTAACTTTATTGCGGTGTTAATGTAATCCTATTTGTTTAATAATTAAACTTTAAATTGGCAGGCACATTCCAATCAATAAAATTCCCACTTACAAGGGCAATGCTGCAGGACTGCCGCTAATATAGTATGATGATTTCCAGATTGTTAATGAAAACCCCCACATTAATAACTTCCACAACAATGTAAATAATCTGGTGCGATACATTCTTAGTGGATTACATTTGGCTAAATACAGAATTCCATGTTTCTGTTCGGAGCCCTGTTCACAGGAAGCACGGGTCAGTAATTGGGATACAGCACTGTAACCCAGACTTTACAGGCACACACTCCTTTTGGGCATGATTTCATCCCATACTTTGGGACTATGAAGCTAACCCTCTTGCTTTGTGAAAAGATGGCCCAGTGAATTTGTTGGTGTATTAGGAATGAAGTACTTTATCCCTTTATGTATTCAGTTGCATTTACTTCAGTTTAAACATATGTTCTTTCCAGTGGAAATTTCTATTGTTACATTGCCTGTTTATTTCAAGCTCTCTGAATGCAGTTTTAAGTTAATTAATGTCAAAGTCAAGCAGTTGTGATACGGATTCCAGTTTGATGGGAACGATATTGGAATCACTGGACTCCATCCTCCCAGTATAACCTTGGCTTTCATCCTGTGGAATTAACTTTGGATTATACCAGCCTTTCATCGGGAAACAGTATGGTTAGGGGAAACATGTGATTTCTTTCAAAGGTTTGGGGGATCTATAAATGGTTTTAAGAATGCTTTTCCAGAATCTGCATCAATTGTAATTTTCTTGGATAACAAGAAATACTGGTCCATTGGTTAGCAGAATCGTTAGCCAGGGACCTCGGTTCGATTCCGATCTCGAGTGACTATGTGGAGTTTGCACACATGTCTGTATGTGTTCCCTCCGGGTGCTCTGGTTTCCTCCTACAGTCCAAAGATGTGCAGGTGCAGGTGTTAACTGCCTTTTAATATGCCAAGGTGTGTAGGTTAGGGGAATGAGCAGGGTAAATATGTGGGTTTACACGGATGTGGCCTGGGTAAGATGCTCTGCTGGAGAGTTGGTGCAGACTCGATGGGCGGAATGGCCTCTTTCTGTACTGTAGGGGTTCTATGATTCCATGTGACATGGTGATTTTTGACCTGCAAGCAGTATAAACGGGAAGGAAGATAAGAAAGATGTTGTGCAGTCAGTGAGATGCAAAGGAGCACTACAAGCAGAGAAGCTGGTAGATGAAGGCAATCAATACACAGATAAAGAAACAAAGAGAAAACAGACAAGGACAGAAACAGTAACATAGAGTGAGAGGTGAAGAAGCATATGACTCTCAGGAAGAGGTCAGTTTTCAGTTTGGCAGTAAAGGAGACAGGAATTCTCAGAGGTGGCTAGTGTGTGTCGGCTAGGAGTATTGAGAGCATGGAAAGCAGTGTGAGTAGCTTGGGGACGTTAAAAAGTTGGGTGTTTTCCCGCAAGTGGCTAATTCATCAAGCAGGCTGATATTGGTTGGTTGGTTTAAAAATAACTGTGGGAAGCCACACCATTAGGACCCAAGAGAGGAGGGTTTGAAAGGGAATGCATTTCACCTCTTCATGATGTACAGGTCTACTTTGCTGATGAACAGTAAACCCGTGAAATGCAAAAGTATACACTGCTATCAAATAGGGCTCCTGATCTATTTGATTTGCATTTGGTGGAAGTGTGCAGCTACGTAACGCCACATTTCATTTAAAATAAAAGCTACTTGGGGATAGTGCGGGGGTTGGGGGGGCGGAGTCATTCAGTAAATTTGATTATTTTGGTTTATGGTTTCCCCAAAGAGATTGTAATGTGGATTCTGGGCCCCCACTGATTAGGGAACACGCCACACAAACTTCTATTTCAAATGGGTGTATGATCTTAGACTGCGTGAAAATGAATAAATTTCTGTTAAGGCTTGCTTCACTTAATTCATACCTTTAGAAAAGAGGACGCTTGAGACGGCTGTGTGAATGTTAAACACAGAAACATACGGATCTGATTTTCAATACATTTCTAAATATGTTCTAATTACACATGTCAACTATAAATGATACAGAATTAGATCCAGAAAAGGGAGAGATTTGGCTATTCCAGGATTTGAAAGCGAATACATTTCACCTCTTCATGACATAATGAACTAATAGTAGTTTATGCTCCCATTACTCGTTGCTATGTTTACTGTGACACCTCAACACAAAGGACAATAGGAAGACCACCACAAGCCCAGTCTACCTCGAACAGAAATGAAACTAACAGAGGAAACAGCACGCTTCTATCAAAGTTAACAGCATGCGTGGGTTTATATGATCTACACTTTCTAGGAAGGGCCTCCCTTTCTCCATCTGGTCTTTATTAGGTGGATCTTTTTAAGTCCATTTAATTTCATTGTTATAAATTATATAAAAAAAGGAAAGGAAATATCAAATATCTTGTTTTATCATTAAATCTCTTTCACATTAAAACATTCATCTGATTTTTACAGAACTGCACCACGTGCCTGCAAGGGAAGGAGAGGAAAGGAAAACTTGCATTTAAATAAGCTGCTACACATCCTGCAGACACCGCAAAGGATTTCACAAACATATCAGCTTACAGCAAAATTGAGCATTAGTGTAACCATTGCAAAAAGAATGGGAACAGAGTGGAACATTTTCAGGAACAGCAATCACGATATGGGATGAATTTTATCAATTTGTTTAGCTTGTTTGAAAAATATACAAGGGTGAATAGGGCTTATATAATAAAGTGTCAGAAGTAACAAATGAATTTTACTCTGCCCACCATTAACACAGTGCATTACCGAGATGATGAGGCGTTGGGTGTGGTGCTGGTGGCTCAGTGGGAAGGATAACAAGCTGGGCTGAGGGATCTTGGGAAAGTGGGAATACTGTCTGCATGGCACTTGGCATCGACGCTGGGAATCCGGGTGGTAGGTTTGAATGCAGAGCTGGGTGACCGATTCCTATGTTGGTGAGCAAAAAAAAACATATAATTTGTAAAACACAAACAGTGCAAAGACAGGTTAAAATGTACACACTGTGATGCACAATTATAGGAAATGAACTGCTTTGGTGAGATTTCAGGCACGCTTTAAATGCATCTGCAGTGTCATCGTACAAAGCAACCAGAGAAATTTCTCTTCTATGTATTATAGCATCTGTACAGTTTTCTCATCTTCAGCTGTCACTCACTCAGATAATACTTTTTCTTCCTGAGCACACTGGTGTTAAAATATCTCACAGCAATATCACCAAAGGAAGCAAGGGGAAAAAAACAAGGATATTTGATCCATCAAAATGCATCTCTTTGGCAGATCAGGGCACTGCTCTATTAGCTGCCCCATTTAGTGCATCATGACGGGAAGTTTTACAAAAATGTCTTCCAGATTTCCAATGATGTTTGCATTAGTGTTAAACAAAATGGGAAAAGGGTATTACAGTCTCCCAGTAGAAACTGAAGACTCAATTTAAATGTGCTTCAATGATACGTTTGTGTGTTCTGGAACAGAAATCATCAAATATGTACATAAGAAGGAAAGAGTTAACTTATTCGCTGTCATAGATGAGTGCACTTTGACCGTTACTAAACTTCATTCTACCACATGGTATCGATGTTGTCAGCAAATTTTATATTACAAAAATGTACCTCCTCCTTCTGATTTATGATCAATTTAATGAAATTGAGAAGAGGAGTAAAGCAAGAAAGATAGTAATTAAGAACAGAAAGGAGGGACACATATCCTTTTACAGGGAGTAATGACAAAGCAAATTATGGGATGATGCTACCACAGCAATAGTGTATTTCTACAAATCCTACCTCTGTACTTAAAACTCATTGCTTTGACCAAGCTTTCTGATCTCTCCACATCTCCTCGTTTGGCTTAACAACATTCTCTGACGATCCCAGTGCTTGACCAAACTGTACATCCTTTTGCACCTTTTTCGCTTCAACTGGGCTTTCCTTGACTGCTTTAACAAATCCCTTTGGTTTATCTTGTTTTACCACATCAGTCTTCCCAGTGCTTTTTTTACATCACCAACACTGCGACTTTAAATGGCCTAATTTAATACTGTGAAAATATCTGAGGCTTTTTGATTCTCCTGTATTTCCTTTTTAACCTGAGGTACACTGTCTTTACTATCTCCCCCAAGATCCCCTTTACCTTTACCACCTCACTATTTCTCTTTTCCCAGTTTCTATCTCTCACGATTGAAACTGATGTTGGAAACCAAATTTTGATTTATGAACTAATTCAGAATCATCTGCCATTTCTGCTGCCAACCTCACAGTTTTAACCCTCTGTTCTTCCATACGTGTTCTCAGTACATTAGAAAGTGAATTTTTAAACTCTTCCAAAATATTCATTTCTCTAACAGCTTCAAATGTCTGGTCTATTTTCAAAGCCCTTATCTACCTATCCAAATTAATAATTTGAAATTGATCCTTTCAAATTATGTATATGTTTGACCAGGTTCTTTCCTTAGATTTCTAAACCATTGTCTGTAGGTTTCTGGCACCAGTTCACATGCACCTAAGATGGATTTTTTCACCTCCTCATACTTCCCAGAAATCTCCTCTGATAGTGATGCAAATACTTAAGTAGCTCTACCTGGCAACTTTGTTTGAAGCAGTAATACCCACATGGTCTGTGGTCATTACTTTTCTTTAGCCACTTTCTCAAATGAAATGAAGAAGACTTCTACATCCTTCTCATCAAATCTTGGCAACGCTTGGACATATTCAAATAAATCCCCACTAAGCTTTTGACTACGAAGCTCTTACTCCTTCTCTCTGTCCTCATGATTATACTCAACCTGTACTTTTTACTTTAACTCCACCAATTTTAACTGATGTACACTTTTTATTGCCAGTTTCCGAGGTTCAAATTTTCTCTCTCTTTTTCTTTTTCCTCTGCTGGGCTATCTTTTCACTTTATTTTCCCCTTATCTATAGTTCAAGCAATTTCATTTCCTTTTCTGTTGTAATTCAAACTATTTTGCTTGCTGTTCCTCTCTTTCTTTTATTTTGAATTCAAGCTGCTTTAATTCATTTTCATGTTCAAGCTGTTTCATTTGTAATTGAATTTTAGCTATTTCTAATGATTCTGACTGAGTTTCTGGCAATCTTAAATGCTGAGCTTTCGCCACAATTATTTCCCCTTTTTTTTTACACTGTCTATTGCAATATTTTTGCTAATTCCAAAAGCTTTGTTTTAGTCACCTTTTACAAACCACCTTATGTGACTTCCTCTACTCCCCGGAACTTCTTAGTCTCTGAAAGAGCAATTGTTCTTCAAAGAACTCCCTATTTAAACCTGAATACATCATCTGAATTTAAAACACCAATATACTCACTGTCTTAGAGATCAATAACCCCAATTCAATCAAGAAATAGAGATTTTAATCCTGGACAAGACCTCACGTGTTTATGGTTCAGGTCAGAAACTTGAAAGTATTTTATAGAGCCCACCTGACTGATTAGTTTTGCATCTTGAATTTGACTAGGATAAGCATGATAGATTTCACGTCAGGTATGATTCTAACGATCTACTAAGGAGATTTTATCGAACAAAATTTATTTAAGAATATAATTAAGATGCATAGTAAGAAAATTAGCATGAGCTCTTATCAATTACAAACAAGAAACAAAACAAAAACAACCACTATAATGTATAACTCTTAACAAATAATATCTAATGTGTTCCAATCAAACTAATCCCATAGACAAAAAACCCTTTTCTCAGGTTTAACACAGCAAGGACTGCTCATGTGATGCTGGATTTGAGATCTTTGGATGAGATCAGCAGTTCTCTGCAGAGACTCAGAACAGTTTGAATCAGAACTGTTTCCTAAATCACCAACAGCCGATTTCCCCCTTCAGAAAGGCAGGGCCTTGCTTTCAGCTAACCAGCAGAATTTCCAAAAACCAGGCAAAGAGAGAGAGACTTCTTTTAAGCTTGATGCCCCTTCTAAAGCTCAACCCCAACAAAATAACAGCTTCAACTAAAAACAAAAGAACTCCTGTCTCCTGACCTGCCAGCCAGGTTTTCTCCTAATAATGCAGAGTCAGAAACATCCTAGTAAAAATAAACAAAACCCCTGTTTAAGCAGCAATAAAAAGATTCTCATAGTCACCCCGGCAGCAATGAGATAAACAAACTGAAAAGCTTTGCTCACAACTGCGGACTACATGATTAAAAGAAAACACTTCTTAGAAGTACACTAATATCACACTATCCATGGACATCCCACAAATAATTTAGAAAATTCAAAGGGAAAAACGAAAAATTGAACAAAAAATACAACTGGAAAAACAGAACCTTAAAGCACTGACTAATCCTGTAAAAATCAGACCCCTCCAAAAATATTCTTATAAAATCTAAATGGAAGGCCAATAAAATTGGGAAGTACAATCATCCCAACAAAGGAACCAAATCAAAACAGGGAATAAAGAATCAGAATGAGTCACCGGGCAATTATAGAATTAATCCAGTTTGCTGTCCAAATCACACATCATTCTGTTCTGCATCATCTCTTACACAGCGAGATTACTTTGATAGTTTCCCAAGACATAGAAAATGAAGGCGAAAATAATAGAAAAATGCTTCACCTTTTGGAACATTTCTTGCAGTTGTAGTTGAGAATGGATGGCTAGTTTTGCTTTTTAAACGGGAGTTCAGCATAATCATTTAGAGCTAAACGTTTTCAACAAATGAACAAAATTACCCCGAAAAAGAGGTTAGTCCCTAGCCATAAATAAATGTACTTCAGCAATCTGATCTCATCAGTTTAACTACCAACATTAATAACTGGAAGGATATGGTAATGCTGCCCTGTTGGAATCTTCTGGCAATTATTGGGATCAGTTATAATAACACAGTGGGTGGGTTAATGCTACTAGGTGGTACAGGGGAAAGTACAACTGCTATACTGATATTCTGGAACGATATTTTAATGAATAATTTTCTGATGTGTTCATCTGTTTTACCGTCAAAGATTTGGATGAATTACAACTCAGGGTAGAGGGAGATAGCATTAAAAACAAAGATATTTTGATCAGCGATGAGCATGCAAGCTATGTGGCAATCCATCACACTTCCAAAACTAATGAAAAATCCACATGGATGCGGAGTATACACCTTCTCCCCGTGTCTGCGTGGGCTTTCTCTGGATGCTCCTGTTTCCTCCTACAGTCTGAAGATGTGCGGGTTAGGTGGATTGGTCATGCAAAATTGCCCCTTAGTGTTGCGGGGGGAGCTCGCTAGGTTAAATGTCTATGGTTACAGTGATAGGGCCTGGGCCGGGTTATGGTTGGGGTAGATTCGATGGGCTGAGTGGCATCCTTCTGCATTGTAGGGTTCTATGATTTTATGTGCCTTCTGTTTGTCTAGTCTATGGGGAGGCAGCATGTTTACCCAAATCCAGAGGAACTTGAAGACACTAGGCTGAGGGAACTCAAAGAATGAGCAGGAATATTGAAGAGACTTTTACCAGTTAACCCAATATTTGCACAAGAAATGCAAAGTTTCCCTGTCGTTTGATCATCACGAACAATTTAGCCTAGTAAGACACATGGAGGTCCCTGCTCCCAGTGACAGGTTCATTGCTTCAGGCTCCAGCTTTTCAATCATCTACAGTACATTAAGTACCACAAGCCGGCCTGGCTTTGCTGTTGGATTGTCACAAAGCAGCATAGACTTGGTTCCAAATCTTAAATAAAGGTCTTATTAAGGATGTTAGTTGGTCAGGCTGTCGGTCTAATGATAACACAATTTCCACTGACATTTCGAGATAATATTGGGCATCGTTCTGATTCTTGATTTCAGTGTGGATGAGCTCAAGGAATTCAGTGAATCAAAAATGGTTACAAAAGGCAGCGGTTCTCAGAGGAACTGTCTACAATATAGCAGAAAACAAATTGATTTTACGGAGCTGTAGAACTTAAAATATTCCTTTGGATTGGAGAATTATTTCGAGTACATTAGTTTAAAACGAAAATTAATTTTACGCCCGCATCCTCTGGTTTTGTAGTGTGCTAAACGATGAAAGATTTTTAATGTGTTTAACTACGAAAGGTTATTAATTGATGAAGATAGAGGACAAGAAACTAATGCAGTCCTACATAACTGTAAAATAATCACAAAATGAATTAAGGAGCAAATTAGGAAATGCCATCACATTGACAGGATTAGTTTTTCTAATTCTCTACCACAAACCATTGTTGAAACAGAGTCCATGAATTATTTGAAAAAGGAATTAGATTGTGGCTTGAAAAGTGGATGCAGAGAGCGAGCAAGAGAGTTGGATCAGCAGCACTACATACCTCATGCAGAGAAAAGCAATGGTGCGGACTGGATGTGTCAAATGGACTGTTCCTGAGCAGTGACATTTTAGAATTCTTTATAGGGTGCAAAAATCCAAAACATATTTTAAAAGTTTTAGAATTTAACGTTTATTTATTAGTGTCACAAGTAAGGCTTACGTTAACAGTGTAATGAAGTTAGTGAAATGCCCCAAGTCGCCACACTCCCAGCACCTGTTCCAGTCAATGCACCTAACCAGCAGGTCTTTTGGACTATGGGAAGAAACTGGAGAAACTAGAGGAAACCCACGCAGACACGGGGGAATCTGCAAACTCCATGCAGACAGCTACCCAAGCCCGGAATGGAATCAGGTCCCTGGCGCTGTGAAGCAGCGTCTAATCAACTGTTTGGGGCACCGCTCAGCTATTACAAACAGAACTCTTGTGCCTGATCCATTTTTGACAATCCAGATGCTGTGTTTCCAAACTCAGTAATGAGGAGAATTGCCTCACTTACGTGTTGTGTGTGACAGCAAAAAGGATTATCTTGTACGAGTGGTAATCAGATACTCCCTCAATTCTAATGGCTGGATTACTTGGTTATGGATCATAGAATCATAGAATCCTGACCATGCAGAAGGAAGATATGAGACGACCCATCTTGGAAAACAAGAATTTGTAGAACTGCTCAATCAAATGTAACCTTTAATGTTTTTCCTTAAGAAGGATATGCTACTTCTACTGCAGGAGGCAGTAGCATTGTGGTATTTTCACTTGACTAGTTAAACCAGAGACCCAGGGTAATGCCCTGGCAACCTGGGCTACAATCCCACTACAGCAGGTGGTGAAATTTGAATTCAATATAAATCTGGAATTGAAAATCAAATGATGACCGTGAAGCTATTGTAAAAACCCATTTGGCTCATTAATGCCCATTAGGAAAGACCTTACTTGGTCTGACCTACGTGTGATTTAGCCTACCTACAATTTAGCTTTGGATAGTCAGAGGCTATTTCCCAGGGTGGAAGTGTCAGTTACTAGGAGGCACAGGTTCAAGGTGTGAGGGGGAAAGTTTAAGGGAGATGTGTAGGGGAAGTTTTTCATGTAGAGAGTGGTGGGTTCCTGGAAAGTGCAGCTAAAGAAGGTGGTGGAAGCAGACACATTAGCAACATTTAAGGAGCATTTGAATGGGTACATAAATGGGCACAGGGAGGGATATGGACTGAGTAAGGGCAGAAGGTTTTTATTTAAGTTAGCCTAGGGTCTTCCAAGCTCTTTGAATGTTGGTAAATAGGGTGTGCCTTATTACACATACACTAACTGTACTCATGCACATTTTCAGTTTAGTTAGGAACTTCTGTTGGTGAATGCAGAAAGAAGGATGTTGACATTCTAGGGTATATTGAGATAAAAAGGGAGGAGATGTTGGAGGTTTTGAAAAGCATTAGGATGGACAGGTCCCCAGGGCCAGATAGGGTCTATCTCAGAGAGAGGTGATGGAAGAAATTGCTGAGGCCTTGACCAAAATCTTTGTATCCGATTTAGCCACAGGTGAGGTACCAGAGGATTGGAGAGTAGATAATATTATTGCTCTATTTAAGGGGGGCAGAAGAGACAATCCAGGAAATTACGGGGCTGTGAACCTTACATCAGTAGTGGGAAATTATTGGAGAAGATTCTTAGAGACAGGATGTACTCACATCTGGAAGAGAATAGGCTAATTGGCAATAGACAACATGATTTTGTGAAAGGGATGTTGTGTCTCACAAACATGATAGAATTCTTTGAGGAAGTGACAAAAAAGTTGACCAGGGCAGGATATAAATCAGATGAAAAACTGGACCAAAAGATGGCAGATGGAATTTAACGCAGACAAATATGAGATGATCTGATTTGGAAAGTCTACAGCAGAAGGAAAGTATATAGTAAATGGTGAAGCCCTTAGAAATATTAGCATGCATGCAAATCCACAGTTCCCTGAAGGCGACAACTCAGTGGGCAAGGCGGTCAAGAAGGCATATGGCATGTTGGCCTTCATCTTTTGCAGTGTTGAGTATAGGAATTGGAAAATCATGTTGCAGCTCATTAGACTTTGGTTAGGCCACATTTCGCATATTGTGCACAATTATGGTTGCCACACTAACCGGAAGGATACTAATGCATTGTAAGGGTACAGAAGAGATTTACCAAGATATTGCCTGGTTTGAAGGATATAGACTATGAAGATAAGTTGAACAAACTTGGATTGTTTCCATTAGTGCGTCAAAGGATGAGGGGGGTCTGATAGTGGTTTACAAGACAGGCTTGGGATAAAATGGATAGTCAGAGTCTTTTTCCCAGGGTTATCATATCAACTACTCAGGGAGCATAGGTTGAGAGTGAGAAGGGGAAAGTTTAGAAGAGATGACAGGGATAAGTTTTTCACACAGAAGGTGATGAATGCCTGGAATGTGCTGTCAGAGAAAGTGGTGAAAGATGATTCTATAACAATGTTCAAGAGGCATCTAGATAGATACATGGATAGGCAGGGAATAAGGGATACGGAACACATAGGAGCAAGAAAATAGTAGAATAGAGAGGCATCTGTGTTGGCACAGACTGTGATGGGCTGAAGGACCTTTTCCTGTGCTGTACTGTTCTTTGTTCTTGTGATTAATTCCTTCAGAAGATTTTGGCAATCTCTCTCGCCTGGATAGAATTAAGGCAAATATCAAATTTGAAGTCACAGGATGTCCTTGCACCTAATTTCAGTGGCTGGAGACAACTTCGGCATTTGTACAACTGTTTTCATCTGGAAATTGGCCTGTGTATATTCTAAGCGGCTGACAGTACCAAATGAGCTTCCTGGTTTCCTTCACATTTATATGCATTTTCAAATGTAACTCCAGACTCTCGCTTGACAAAGGCTGTCTTTCATTTTGTGACTGAGGCATGAATAATACATTATTCACTTTCAAAATGTGGGGTTTTATTTTTGCTCCATCCCAACTATAATTCTCCATAAAAGTTGCTCATCTCCTCAACAGCTGCATCAGATGTCAGAATGTTTTCTTGGGCTGTTCTCACCACATATGATTTCACCATTGGCTTTCTCTCATGACTGGCTCATTTGTGCTTTTAGATTTTACCCTCAGCAACACAGTCGTGTGGTAACTCTGCTGTCTACCTGGACCAAGGCTCCTTCTTACTTAGTGACGTACTTTCAATTCTTAACCTTCTTCCATCTTTACTGAGTTACCGATAGATGAGCCAAGGTATATATTCAAACTGATACAGATGGATTGATATATTGATGAAAATGTTTAAGGATATGTTTACAAAGTTTATACTTCCCATACGGGCGAGCCCCATTTAGCAATAAATGCACCAACCTTTTTTTCTGGGCTGTGCATATCATTGTAGAATCCCTACAGCACAGAAGAGGCTAGTCAATCCATCGAGCGTGCACCAATTTTCTGATGGAGTATTTTACCCCGATCCTCTCTGTTACACTGTAACCCCATACATTTACTGTGGCTAATCCAGCTAACCTACACATCTTCAACCACATGTCTTGAACTCATTATTGTTGATATTCTTTCCCCTTTCAAACACTATTTAAAATAAATTTTTTATGTAAACAAGCCAAAGGTTGGTCAAAGTGAATCTCACTGTCTCGTTTTCTTCTTATATAAAGAATAATAAAAGATTGTGTCAGCTATGCATTAGATAACAGTGTGAAAAGGTGCTCTGGCTGTGGGTCAATTTGAACCTGTGAACTTGTATGTTGCTATTTCATAAACGTAAGATGCTAAGACTGACCGTACGAATGTCCACCCATCCACACAGAGGGGCTGCCTGTCCTTGGAAGCCAATGTGGAGGCGTAAGGTGAGGATGTGCGTTGGGATCAGTTCCTAGTTGGTTGGCCTGTAATGATGATCCTCCAGTGACCATCAGGTTTGGATTCAGGTCTGCAGGACACCCACTAGCAGGACGGATTCGTGCAAATTCCACAAGTTCCTTGTTTTCTCTGAATTTGATGAAAATATTTTGAGTTAGTGACAATCATCTTTGCTCTACATGGAGCATTCTCAGTGCATGGGCAGCAACAGTTCAAAGAGAACACGCACCTTCATCTTTCCAAAGGAAAATGGGGAAAGGCAATAAATACTAGCTTTATCAATGATGCTCATATCCCAATATTGAACTTAAAATGTCTCAAGTTTCCTTGTCACAATGTTCAAAACTTCATAGATTTTGAAACCAGCCACATAATTCCTTTCCGATATCACTGCAATTACTAAACCCTGTATTCTTCATGTTGAGACCTTACTCCTGTACTGAGGTACCAAACAGACCATAAGTAGAGAAGTGTAGACTTCATTTCTATAACGGATAGATATTGGGCCGGATTTTCACAGCCGAGGACTGTCCACACAGATCTTTAAGAATGACATGCGGGAACCAATTCCAGCATTCCCGGCCCCATTTCCAGAGCAGGATAAGGGCATGAGCTAGTTTGGGTCACACGCCTGCACTATCCAGCCCCATTGAGGCGTTTCCGAGCTGGCTGCAATTTTCACAGAGTTGCACCAGTTTCTCAAGCACTCATGGTTGATCATCCATCAGAGGTGTCACGAACCATAGTCTGGATGAGGGAAACTTTTGAAAAGCAAGTCCACAAAGGTCTTAGCCATGCCCTCTCCCATGCCAATTCATGTCCATACACTCATGTCCAATGCCCTCCATGCCAACCTATGGCATTTCCATGCCCATTCAATTAGTATACATTCTGCAGCAAATCAAAGAACTCAGCAGTAACAATGGATTGTGGAAAAGCTTTTAATGAATTTATTGATATGTAATTTTCTTTAAAATGAAACTGCTTTTACTACAGCTCTATAAAAGTGCCAATCATCCAAACCTTTAAAGTGCCAAGAATAAAAGCTACAAACCCTTTATAACTCCTTACCTGTGAAAATAAACATTGTGAACTTTGCAAATTATATCTAAGAGAAAGATCCATCTATGAAACAATTCCTTTTCTAGTATGTAACTTTTTCAGCAGACAAATGTATGTCTGGGCTCTCAGCCAAGGATTAATAATAAAATCTGGCTGAGAATTCAGACAGGATGAAGAGATATGTAAGTATCATGGTTGGCACGGAGCATCTGAAAGGCCATGGGAAGTGGGTAGAGGGCATGAGATGGTATGAATTACTATGGATGACAAGGGGGAATACGTAGATGGTAAGGGGGTGTTAGAAGTGAGGGCTAAAGGGCCTTACTGTTTTTATTATAACTGGGACAAAGTCCATGAGCACCGAGGCGGGCATAATAACCAGCCTAACTTGGCACCTTTTGCTTGAATGCAAACTGTCTCCAGGGACAGCGGGACCAATTGGCAGCCACCCTCACAGAATAAAAAAATCCTGCTTCTGTGGGCACTTTCTCCTGAGGTGGGCATGCTGAGCTGGGAAATTTCCAGATTCCAGCTAGCCATCTCCTGGATGAACATCCGACCCAAGGATTCGCAATGTTGCCTTATTTCTGAGTCGGTTGGTAATTTGTCACCAAACAGCTTGCTCAACTGAAGTAATTGGGTGTGGGGACCTCTCCACAACTAGCAGCGTTTCCATTTCATGATCTGGAAGGTAATGGAATTTATGCGAAGCAGGCCAGCCAAATATTTGTTGTTTCATCCTCTGTGAGATGGAATATTCATTTCATTTGCCATGCTGAAAACGGACATATTTTGTTCAGCTTAAATGATCTTCTGACCAAGTGTAAAGCCAACTGCGCCACCCTGGGATGTAAGCATCATAGTCCATGAGTCAAGCATGCAGCCGGCTCCTTGTGTTTAACTCTCCTTTGCAGTTTTCCTGTCACTGAAACTCTGCAAGACGTTTTTTTTTAGCCTATATCTCCTTTTTATAATAAATAAATCTATAGAACATATTGAACATTTATAAATTCAGGATTGAACTCAGTTGGGTTAGAATGATAATCCAGTCAGAGTCGAAGAATCAATGGGAAGTTTATGCCACAGAAAGAGACCACTCGGGCTATTGTGTGTGATTGTCTGAATTATTAGTGGCGCAAATTGGAACTGTCAAACCCGCTCAAACTCACAAGCTATTCAATAAATCACAACCAACTCTGATCAATTGGGCACAGGGGACAATAAAAAAAAAGGACACTAACAATGACAGGTACTTATTTCATGCTGTATTAATACATAAAATATCTTACCGTAGTAAGTGGTCCCTTTCCCTGTCCAAACGCGAGAGCCCCATTCTTTCCTCACGGAAATGATTGTTTTCTTCCTCTGCTTCCAGGTCAATGACATAGGCGCAGCGCGATGATCCTGTTAAAGGAAAAGAATCATTTGCCATTAACCAATAGCAACAAGCAGCAGTGAAAAATCCATACCAAGGGTGGAATTTTCCAGCCCTTCCGCAATGGCATGTTTTCCATCAGCAGAGCTGGCCCACCATTGGCTGTCAGTGATACTGACAGGATGTTGCACGCCCCACACCCTCTATCACCAGGGAAAGTGCCATTGCGGGGTGGGGGGGGAGGCAATCTCCAGCAGTGAAACTGGAAAATCCCACTGGAGGACAGGCTGGAAAATTTTGGCCCAAGTTTATCACAATGATATAGCTTAATGTGAATTCTAGTCAAAGTAAATGGACGTCAAAGTGAACGGTTCTACTTTACAAATAAAGATATTCAATAGAAGTTATTCCTAATTTCTGATATTTAATTCACACTGCGTGATCGGCAACCGCATAATTCCGCATCATTGACATCAATATGTTGACGTGTGTGATGCCTTGTGGAAAATTTCTGATGATTTACTGTTGATGTTTACAAAGCTACTTCACTTATAAACTTGCACAGAGAAATTTGCAAGTTCTGCATCCAGCTTTGGTTTGGGCGAATACTAAAACGACATGGCAGATGAAAAATGATGATGAAGGAATTAACTTTGCAGCACTGAAATACTTTGTAGGTTTTATATGAGTTATATTTCTGGGTCAGGCATCTGTGCAAAAGCAATAAAAACTGAGAACTCATTGCAAATTGATAATAACAGAATTGCAAACATATGTGGAATTCCTGTTTGATTGCAACTCAAAGTGCTCTAAAGATTTTGATCATTTATATTTCCAACTAGATCTTTGAAGTTCTTCTCTAAGCTCAGAGTAGGTGACATTTGAACAGGCAAATCACAACTTGTTTTATAGACCTAATTTTGGACACTTTGTGGTCTGTATTCAGAACAAATTACCTTCATGTATGGCGTGAAAGCAGGAGTGGGATACTGAAAGTGCACAATCAGCCATGATCATACTGAATGGTGGTGCAGGCTTGAAGGGCCAAATGGCCTACTCCTACACCTATTTTTTTATGTTTCTATTTTTCATAGAAGGAGGAGGCCACTTGGCCCTTTGAGGTTGCTCTGCCGTTTAATACTATCATAGCTGATCATCCAACTCAGCTTAATCCTGTTTTCTCCTCATAACTTTTGATCCCATTCGCCCCAAATGTTATATTCGGCCACCTCACTTTCATAGTGGAAGTGAGGATAGTCAGTCCAATCTGTTAAGATTAAGAGTACAAGATCAGCTACTGGGAACTGTGATTCATGTAGGTTCAGTTGTACAATGTCAAGGATCCATATCTGCAACTGAATCACTACAGGCTCATAAACTTATGAAGTTGAAACAGTGAAGGCAAGGCCTCCTGAATTTAACCTGCAACTCCAATATGTAACTATTCGGGGAATTAAAAAACTGCTACAATGGCATTTAATCATAACCCTGCATTTAAAATATTCCCAAATGACCTGTCACCGGGGAAGATTGATGACAGACTTGATAGCTTTCACCAGCATTCCCGCAGAATATTAACAATCAGATTGATAAAAATAATTTTCAAAATTAATTCACGTTGTTGACAGAAGATAAAAGCAAAATACCTCAAATCTGAAACAAAAACAGGAAGTGTTGGAAAATCTCAGCAGGTCTGACGGCACCTGTGTGGAGAGAAGAGAGCCAACGTTTCGTGTTTCCTCATGCAGACCTGAAACATTTGGATCTGTTGCTTCTCCACAGATGCCGTCAGACCTGCTGAGATTTTCCAGCATTTTCTGTCATTGTTGTTCACAGAAGCATTGTTTGACTACTTACTAACATGCAGCATCTGACCTTTTAAACCAGGAATATGTCGGTGTTGTCTGCTGGACTCAGCACTGCAAGGCAGTTCATTCTTGTTCTGGTTGTCTTTCTGTCTTGCAACTGCCACTGCGATACCAACCGGAGGCTGCCGTACCTCCCCGTCGCCCTGAGATGCCTCACATTCTCTGCCTTTGGCACAGTCTGGACGCTCCAAATCGAGATTCGTTTTCCCGCTTTGGAATTTAATCTCCTGATGAACACAGCTGGCCCGGATGTTGCCCAGACCTCCGAAGGGGGTCTTCTGCCCGACAATCAAAGCCTGCGTGCCGGGGGGAAAAGAGCTGCTGTACTTCAACAAACTCTTCATGGCCGACACTTCGTCAGTTTGACCCAACATCTCTTGGTTCAGCACAGATCCTTGGGACAACATTGCTGCCTGCTGTAAACTTGAGCTAAAAGGGTCCAGATAGGAATTTTTCCTTTCCTCCCCCAGGGGAATCTGAGGGCTCTGCCATGAAGGTATGTGAGATCCATTGTAGCTCATACAACTGAGCTCCGGTGGCCTTCTCTTCATCTCCGAACCACTTCCAATGTGCTCCACCTCAGGAAGCTTATGGTGCTGGTGCCGTATCCTGGCCACTTTCTGCCCCTGTGAGTCTTTCGGAGCTTTCTCGTGTGCATCAGTGCTGTGCTCCCGGTCCAGCATGTAACTGGAGTGGGTGAGTTTGGCGCAGCATGTCTCCAGCTCCTTCGAACAGAAACAATCCTGAGACTGTGGCATAACATAAGTGCTACCTTTCCCTGAGGGGCCCTTGGCTGCCTGAGGTGTGAAGGG
Organism: Sphyrna mokarran; assembly: GCA_024679065.1. Taxonomy (NCBI): domain Eukaryota; kingdom Metazoa; phylum Chordata; class Chondrichthyes; order Carcharhiniformes; family Carcharhinidae; genus Sphyrna; species Sphyrna mokarran. Next base: position 21,501,373 of record JAGIQG010000021.1, read on the forward strand.
CATCACCATCTGTGCACCAGTGCTGCTACCACACTGTGGTTTGGATTTTATGGCTGAGTTGTGGGGCCAGTCCATTCCTTTCCCGTCCAGCTTCAGAGGCGTGTGCGAATTGGGAACCGTCCCCCCAATGTCCGACCTCTCTGTGCTTTTGTCGTGCGTCTTCTCCTTGCCCATGCTCCTGTTGACCTTGCAGTTCTCTGCCGTGACTTGAAATGGCCGACTCTTGTCACTGAAGTGTCCCACTGAAGGCACGTACGTAGGCCCCGTCACCTTGAGCTCCCTGCTGGCCTTATCTTGAGTTGGGTAAAAAAGGTCTAAGTTGGAATGAACCTGCAAACAGGGGAATGTTCCAGAGGCTGTGCTAGATGATGAAGGAATGTTAGACAGGGAAGAAGGAACAGAATACGCAACAGAATGGTGTGGAGTTTGCCAGCTGTCCGAGCACTCGACATGCATTGGACCAGAGGGGCCATTTTCTCGGAAGTCCCTCTCAAACCTTAAGCTCTCTTTGGTACACCTGCCTGGGGTATGAATGTCCATTTGCCTCGGTAAAATCCCGCCAATATTAGTGCAGCTTGCTAATAGAGTCTTATTGGAATCTCCATTCATAACTTTGGAGTTTGTTAAACAGCTATTTAAGTGTTTATTTCTGTTTTCGCACATGCTATTATGCATATTGGTTATATCTTCTTTGCACCTAACATCTGGCATTAAGGGCAGCACAATTTTATGCCTGTCTTTTCCATCTTCTTCTGAATGTCTCTCTTTGTGTGTCCGCTGACTGCTCATTGAACCGGTTTCATTTTTGCTCATTCTTTCTTTATTGGCTTCCTTCGCGGTTAGGAGTCTGTCGGTTTCTTTGATGGTCTTGTGGGAGTGGCTCAACTCTCTGTCTCGGCTGCAGGAACCAATGGGGTGGCTGGTGGCGGCTCGGGAAATGGAGGGAAAGCTGTGATTGGTCGAGAGCAAGGTGGGCTGTCCAGGTAAATTCCTCAGATAGAAACCATCTGCAAGTTGAGAAAGAGCTGGTCAGATCAGCGTGCGATCGTACATCAATAATGACACTTCCTTCCGCAAACTTGCATTACTTACCTGTTGCTCAACACAAAGCTCCCAGGCGGAATTTTACCAGTTCACACCGCCCATCAATGGGCGAAGCAAATCGGTAAAATTGCGTGAGAGCTGAGGAATCAGAATAGTACCCAATTTCTCGACTCATGTGAACTTATGGAAATGAATAAGAGACTGAATAAATTATTTGAATTTATTAAAATCTTTGTTTGCACATAGCAATAGCCAGCTCGGTCCTGAATTGTCCATTAGCGTAAGCCTGCTTGTGACACTAAAGTTTAAAAGAAAAACCTATTGTGCTAAAAGACAACTCAGAAATGTTGAGTATCTCACCCAATGGCTATCACTTACAGGTAAGTTTGAATGGATTTCGGAATGCCTGCTTCTGGGACATATTGGGAAATTCTAGGGATGTTCCTCAAAGACTTCCCTTAATTGTTTAGTAGGCTATTTGACTACAATAAGCATCACAGACTAACCTAACCCTGTTTTCAGCAGGACAAAACACATACACAACTCCAGCAAGAGCAGGAGGCCTAAACAATGTGCCCTTCTCTAACCTGGGACAGTAAGTATAACTACAGCTCCCAGCCAGCCCACATGAAGTGATTCAGCACAGAGCAGAATTTGAACCAGAACGGAGGTAAAGGATAAGAGATTTAAAGTGGATGGGAAGGAAAACTTTTTCACCCAGAGGGTGGTGGGTGACTGGAACTTACTGCCTGAAAGCACAGTGGAGGCAGAGACCCTCATAATATTTAAGAAGAGTTTAGATGTGCACTTGTGATGCCAAGGCATACAAGTCTGTGAAATGCTGGAAAATTTGATTACAATAGTTAGGAGGATGTTTCTGACTGGTACAGACACGATGGGCCGAAGGGCCCTTTCCATGTTGTAAACCTCAATGACTCTATGGAGAAAGGCTTGGCATTAATTTTTAATTTGCTAAAAGGCTTCTCCCTCCTCAAACCAATAACATCTTCCAGCTCAACAACTCTCGGAGATCTCTGCGCTCCACCAATTCAAATCTGTCACATATTCTCAATTTTAGTCAGTCCACCATTAGCGCCGTGCTTTCAGTTTCCTGGAATTAGGCAGTGGAATTCCCGCTCTAAACCTCTCTGCCTCTTTAATTTTGTCTCCTCTTTTAAGGCAATCCTTAAAGATATCCCTTTGTCCATGCACTTGATCATGTGTCCAAATGCCTCCTTATTTGGACAGTGTCAAATTTTGCTCGATAAAACTCCTCTGCTGGGATACTTTGCTGCTTGAAGGGAGATTAACAAATACAATATATATTATAATATAATATATAATATATTAACAAATAAAACAAATACAAATTGTTACAGAAACCAAAAATTGCTTCAAGAAATGTGAGAATAAAATGGACATTGAGGATTTTGTAACAGCAGGAATTATTAGATTAGATGATTAAAGCATCCAACATTTTGCTGTGTTCATAACGTGTTAAAAAGCACATTTCAGTACGTAGGAATGAACTTGATCTACTAGATCAAACCAAGAAAATGCTTGAAACTTCAACCCCCCCGGGACAAATCTGTCAAATTTAAAATCATAGAATCCCACAGTGCAAGAGGCCATTCGGGCCCATCAAATCACAATGACCACTATCCATGCAGGCCCTATCTCCACAATCCCATGCATTTACCCTAGCTAGTTCCCCTGACCATTAGCATGGCCAATCCACCTAACCCCCACATCTTTGGAGCGTGGGAGGAAACTGGAACACCCAGAGGAAACTCACACAGACACAGGAAGAACACGCAGACTCCACAAAGACAGTGACCCAAGCTGGGAATTGAACCCAGGTTCCTGGCGCTCTAAGACAGCAGTGTTAACCATTGTGCCACTGTGTCACCCCAGAGTGCAGAAGACAAAATGTATGGCTCACAGACAAACCAATGACAACATGGATGTCCTAGGCAAGAGACAATCTATCGTCCCTCTGTTTGGATTAACACCAAGCTTTGATTCTCTTACTTCATCACTGGGCGATTTACATGGTCATATGAAGTGCTAGAGAAGCTGGATTTGTTTCTCGTGAAGCAGAGAAAGAGGAAATTTTTGATGAATACATGAGGAGGAAACTGTTTTTACTGGAAGGCAAATTGGTAATTAAAGAACACAGACTGAAGATAATTAGCCAAAGAAATCAAGAGGGTGAGGAGCTTTTTTTTTTACACATCGAGAGTGTAATTTTCCAGCCCCACCTACTGTTGGGATATTCCAGTCCTGCTGAAGGCCAGTGGACTTCTGACTGGCTACATGATCAGTGGCAGGTCCCATATGGCAAGGCCAGAAAATCTAGGCCTCAGCTTTTAAGACCTGGAAAGCATTGCCTGAAAGGCCGGTGAAAGCAGATTCCACAATCACTTTCAAAAGGGAATTGAATAAAAGTATGAAAAGGAAAAACACTCCATGGTAATGGGGAGAGGAGTGCGACAGATAGGCTGCTCTTTCTGAAAGAAGGCTCAGGTGTAATGGGCAGAATCAACTCCCTGTATGCTGCCTGGTTTCTAACTGCATGATCTAATACAAAACACTACAGGCCCACCTCGTGCTCATGGTGAAACATGTTAGGACTCTCACTCGCAAACTCATTCATATTTCCCTTTTGAAACCACCTTGCATAGAAAGGTAGAAATATAGCAGATAGGGGCAGAAAGAGGCCATTTGGCCCTTCAAGCCTGCTCTGCCATTCATCACGATAATGGCTGATCATCCAATTCAATAGCCTAATCCTGCTTTCTCCTAATAACCTTTCATCCCATTCATCCCAATTGCTATATCCAGCCAAATCTGGAAAACATTCAATGTTTTGGCATCAACAGTTCCTGTTTCATCCTGACTTGAATTTCCCTTGCTTTCCCCATTGGTCTTCCTTCTTCCTGCTCTTCCCCCTCTTTGTTTCACCTCTCTCCTTTCCTGTTTGCTTTACTGATTCCTCTGTCTCTCTACATTATGCTGCTTCTTGTGTATGGAGTGGATAACGATAACAGTTTTTGTTTTGCTGGAATTGCGGAGCTTTGTGTGTCCTTTTCATTCCCATGAATAGGGTTTGGCACCGCTCTGCCGTGACTTGGGTTCAGTTCTAATCGGGGAAGTTCATTCACTTGGCTTCCCCTAATGGTTTGGTAGGTGCCGCCTATTGTTCGTATGAAGTCACTTCATTTGAATAATCTTTTCATTTGAATTTTCTTTTGCACAAAGAGCCTACAGTGCTGTTTTATTTACATTGCGTAGATCAAAATACTGGAAAATTTAAATTTTTGGAATGCAAATAACAACTTTGAATGAACAATCGACTCAAAACCACCGCGTTTTGTGGATGATAATGTTATAGTTCCGGCAGGGTGAGGTTCAAACTCAGTTTGTGTTTTCTCAGTCTGGATGACAATGAAGGTGCTTTAGATGCAACTGAGCTGGATAGAGGAAACTCAATGGTGGATATTCAATGGTGTTATTGTGTGTCTATACGTGAAGGGGGTAGGACGGCAGGTGAGAGAATAAGAGTGGGTTCAGCCGCAATTCCACCCATTTCCTCTACAGGCAAATGACTTAGCAACAAGCAACCATCCAGAGACACACATGAAAAATGAACACATGAGTAGAATACTATAGGCTGAGAATGACTGCAGGATTGTCCATCAGCACAAAACATCATTCTCTCTGGAGACGGATAAAAAGAGGAAGGAAAACTCCATAGGGCTTCAAAGACACACTCTACACAGTCTTAAAGTTTATTTATTAATGTCACAAGTAGGCTGACATTCACACTGCAAATAAATTGCTATTAAAATTCTCCAGTCGCCACACTCCGGCACCTGATCAGGTACACTGAGGGAGAATTTAGCATGGCCAATGCACCTAACCAGCACGTCTTTCAGACTGTGGGAGGAAACCAGAACATTTGGAGAAAACCAACACAGACACGGGGAGAACGTGCAGAGTCTGTACAGACATTGTCTCAAGCCAGATATCGAACCTGGGTCCCCGGTGCTGTGAGGCAGCAATGCTAACCACTCTGCCACTGTGCAGTCCCTAAGTTGTAGAATGTATTCAGTACGGTTGGAACAAATTGAGATGCTACCTTAGTAGATTGCCCAATCAAGGAAACAGCAAGATGGCACAGTGGTTTGCACTGCTGCCTCACAGCGCCAGGGACGTAGATTCAATTCCCAGCTTGGGTCACTGTTTGTGTGGAGTTTGCACATTCTACCCATGTCTGTGTGAGTTTCCTCAAATGCTCTGGTTTGCTCCCACAGTCTAAAGATGTGTGGGTTAGGTGGATTGGCCATGCTAAAATTGCCCCTTAGTGTCAAGGGGACAAGCTAGGGTAAATGCATGGGGTTGTGGGGATATGGCCTGAGTGGGATTGTGGCCGGTGCAAACCTGATGGACTGAATGGCCTCTTTCTGCACTGTAGGATTCTATTCTGTGAACAGGGAGGATGATATTTAGTTAAAAGACTTAAACAAATAGTCACCGGTTCGATTTCAGCTTACAAGACATATGTAGCATTATCATTAACCTAAGTATCACAATTAAACTCTAATTTCAGTGTTTACTCCACATCATGAATCAGTAAGATTTTCTTCTGGTTACAGTTTTTTTTCCCCAGAGTCCTGGATTTTATTTGAAATAAGTGGTAAAATGCAAGATGACAACTGCAGCCCGATGAGCCAATCCATTAGGTAATGTTTAGCAAATACATACAGCAATTATATTTAGGTTGGATCTTTCTGGTTAAGTCAAAATGCAGTGTTGCAGACCAAAATTAGGCTCACGACTGATGGAAAATGACAACATACAGCACTCTGCTAGATAAATAAATGGTCATAATTGCAATAGTTAAGTGTTAGTTCTGGTAAATGGAAACACAGTATAATTAAAACATCGTGATGTTATTAACATTGCTATTTTGTGAGCTAAATTGAAAATGCATCTTGCTTATGGTGGATATTTTACTTGCCTTTTTGTGTATCGTAGAACCTATGTTGGCCGTAAAGTACACTGTTGCTGTTACTGTGGTGATCCAGGTGGCTCATGGGAAGGAAAGTGGAGGCCAAACTGCTTGAAAACCTGGAATATCCTGGGACTGAAGAAAACAGAAGGTTAGAGTTGAGCAACGCAGTTGCTTAAAAGAAGGGGGATGAGCTTGTTTCTTTTCTGACTATACTTCAGTTATCGCAGTCCAGGCAATAAAGTGGTTTTCAAACAAATGTCCTCTAATTGCAAACAGACCATGAAAAAGAAACCACTGAGGTTCCAGTGCTTCTGTGTATGATGAAAAAGAATAACAAAAGATAGAATCTCCACATTCCCTGTGCTTTATTTATGACTGATAGAATGGATTCAACTACTGTACTTTCACAGAATCATCTGGCATGTTGCCCTTCATTTTGAGCCTCAGTTCAACTGGGGATGATTTATCAAAAAGGTCACTTCTCATTCTCCCAAAATGGCAACCAACAATAAATTACAATTAAGGGTAAGTTAAAAATCCACAGGGTCCGTTAAAATCTGTTTTTATCACTGCTGATAAAATTCATCAGGATTACAGAGAGAAGGAGGCCACTCTTTCCACTGCACCTGTACTAGCGCCAATTCTTTTACTGGAATCGTCGACTCAAATCTGTCCTCCTTGCTTTTCCTTTTTATAGTTATTTTCACGTGGTTACCAATTTTCCTTTACAAGTTTTGCAAAACTGTAAACAGAAAATCCTTGGGCACACCACGCTCCAAATCCAATCGATCTGAAAAACACTGATTTTATTTTCTACCCATGCATCTTCTTTAAAACCACACACCCTCTCTGTAACTTGTTTCAGATGTGCCCCACCTTATCAAATTCCTTCTGCAAATTCATCCATATATCTACTCTCTTTATCTTATCATTCCACAATTTCTTCAACAAAAATTCAATGAAGTTAGTCAAGCACAGCTTGCCCAATCCAAGTCCACAATGATTGTCCGCAAGTCGGCATCAATGTTCATGAATTCTATCCCTCACTAAGAGCTCCAAGCCTGGAATTGGAGGGGGAGGGGGGAAAATGGGATCTGGGCTCCATTGCATTTAAGTGAGATGGACTGGACATACCAAACTGCCCCTTAGTATCTGGGGGACTAGCTAGGGTAAATGTATGGGGTCATGGGGATAGAGCCCAGGTGGGATTGTGGTTGGTGTAGACTCGATGGGCTGAATGGCCTCCTTTCGCACTGTGGGATTCTATGATTCTGGACACGAGGACTGGACATGAAGTTCTAAGAATCGGCCTATTTCCAACCAGTCCACTGCTGATCACGAGTGAGAACAGAAGTGGAGTGCCTAAGTGATGACAGGAGAAATGCTGGAGGCACAGAAGAAGGGAAAGATGTCCAAAGATGTGCAGGTTAGGCTGACTGGCCATGCTAAAATTGTCCCTTATGTCCTGAGATGCGTAGGTTAGCGGGATCAATGGGTAAAATATATAGGGATATGGTGATAGGGCCTGGATGGGATTGTGGTGGGTGCGGACTCGAATGGCCTCTTTCTATACTGTAGGATTTCTATGATGAAGGAAAGGATCCAATTTTCTGCATGGACTTTGCACAAGTTCAATTGCAGGAGCTTGATCTCCCTTTAACTTCAATTCTTTCTCCTCCTGGTGCTGGACCCTGCTGTATTTCATTGGATTTTCCCTGTTAGCAGTGATGAGCTCCTCCTCTCCAGTGTAATTAATGCTGGGGAGCACGCCCTAAATGTATGGTGAACTCTGAACCAGAAAAAGGGACAGGACTCGTGGAAGAGGGGACCAGAAGTCTCTGAACATCTGGCAACAAAACTACTGCACAGAGACTTAGCATGAGCTAGCCTTTGATTTCTGGTTTATCTGTTCTGCTTTCTCTGAACAGGGTTGTGAAATTTACCATGTGCCTTTAGTTGTGTGGCATAGTTTGCATTGTTAAACATTTTGGATGATTATGGTTAAAGTTTCCGTTATCTACACCCCGGCACTCTGCACCCACACTCTCAAAGGTTCCTCAATATTCTGGTTGCTTCTTTATGACTTTACATCTAGCTTAACCATATTTAACAGTTATATTTCTGTTAGTTATAACTACCAATGGATTTTTCCACATTTTGCATAGGTATTCGTACAGGTTTAATTTCACCTTCCGCTATGCAAACTGAGGCAAAGTACTTGTCAAATATCATTGTTATTTCCTATTGCTTAATTACAAGTTGGCCCTCCTTCATATTTAATTTGTCCCATCCTTCCTTTCAATATTTCATTTCAATGTGCTTATAAAGGGTGTTGGTACACTCATGATACTCAGTTCTACCTCTCCAGCTCCTCTCTTGAGCTCTCCATTGCCTCTGTGCTGTTGAGACTACTTATCCCACATCCACTCATATCTTTGTCACTTGACTATTCCTTTGTTCTCCAGGCTGGCCTTCAATGTTCCACGCTCTGTATATTTTCATTCATTCAATGCTTGCCTACTTCTTTCTTTTCTAATACCAAGTCCTGTTGCATACTAGCCCTTGCTCTCACTGATTTTGATAGCTCCCAATCTCCTAATGCCTCAAATTTAAAGTTCTCAGCTTTTTGCTTAAATCACTGATGATTTCACTTCTCCCAATCTTTGTAGCCTCCGCCAGCTCGAAATCCAGGATGTTCTTCCTGCACACTATCTATTCCACTAACTCCATTCCCACTTATTGCTCAACTCGTTCTTTTATGGCCAATGTACTTTACTGACCATTGGCAATTGTCCGTCTGGATCCCATACATTGAAGATACGTGGGTTAGGTTGATTGGCCGTGATAAATCGCCCCTTAGTGCCAGGAATAGTAGGATAAATAAATAGTTATGGGGATAGGACCTTGGTGGGATAGTGGTCAGTGCAGACTTGATGGGTCAAATGGCCTCCTTCTGCATTGGAGGGATTCTATGATTCTAAATGTCCTGTACTTCTGATCATTTTATATTTAAATATCTCTGCTGCTTGATTTGCCATTTTTTGCTATTAACATTCGATTAATCTAGGCAAGGACGACTTTCAACCGACTGAATTCCTTTGCAACATCTTCAGCTTCAGTTTTTATTTTTCTGTGTTCGTTTTCATCGCGAATCTAATTTGGAAACAGGCCATAATCTAAGAGTTCAAATATCTTCAGGTCCCTTACTTGTCCAAGCTTATTAAATAGAGCTAGAACTAGCATTGCATCCTTTCTTGCTCACCCTGATGAAAGAAACAGTTTTCAATGCAATTCAAAGAAGTGCGCCTCCTGTTGATCACACATGTTTGTCTATTCATTGCTCCTGGCGACTACTGCAAACAGCATTAGACTGGTTACAAATCACATCCTCAATTTATTTTCCACCACATAGTGGCCTGTAATGCGTTGCGCATATGTTAACTTATTCCTTTATTGCTGCTTAACTCAACCCAGACACAGTCCGTCTCAGGATCGCCATTGTTACAAATCCTTCATCTCAATGGGTGGAAACAGATCTTTCATTAACAATGGCCAATCCTTTTCTTCCTTTGGTATTTGCCCTAAAAGTTTTATTGCCTGGAATATTTTGTTACTATTTCCATCCCAGCTGAAGCAAGGTTTCAGTAAAAGGCTAAAATATCAAATCCTTCCACTCTAATTAGTGCCTTTATATACTGCGGTCCCGATCCATTCATATTCCTTGGGATGTCGTCTCTTTATAGTATTAGTCTTACTTTCACCAGCATTTCTAACTTTACTATTAAGTTAGACTATTAAGTTAGACACGACGCTTGAGCTTAATTATTCAGACGTTTTGTCAATTGTTTACTTGAGTCCTTCACAAAGGATCTTACAGTAAATCTTTTAATCTATCCTTCCCAGAACATATAAGATTAAACTCATACCTAGTTCAATTCAAGTCATCAAAATTAATTGAGCTTATGAAAATTAGAATTTACATGTCATCTTCTAGGCAAAGTGGGGATGGGGAGGGAGCAGTGGTAAAGGGTGGCATGGTGGCACAGTGGTTAGCACTGCAGTCTCACAACATCAGGGACTCACATTCGATTTCCAGCTTGGGTCACTGTCTATGTAGAGCTTGCACATTCTCCTCATGTCTGTGTGGGTTTCCTCTGAGTGCTTCTGTTTCCTCCCACAGTCCAAAGATATGGGGGTTGAATTTAGCTATGCTAAATTGCCCCCTTAGCGTCCCGGGATGTGCGGTTAGAGGGAATGGCAAGACAAATGTGTGGGGTTGTGGGGATAGGGTCTGGGTGGGATTATTGTCAGTGCAGACTCGATGGGCCAAATAGCCTCCTTCTGCACTACAGGGATTCTATGATAAATGAGGTATGAGTGGACAGGAAGCTCCAATGACAGATGTGCCCTATACTGGGAATAATTATGCAAAATGATTCAATTCTGAGTTCATTTTCATAAATGGCTACACAAATAAAATCTTATGAATTTGAGGAAATCATCGGAACAAGATTTCCTGTCTGTCATAGCAAGGACTTGTGTTTTGGCATTTTCTCCCTCCTTCTGCTACATCACTGCCGAGAAGGTTCGACAGAAGTGTTTTTTTCAAAATCCCAGGCCAGTTGGCTGCACTTTCAAAAGCCAGCAATATTACTCAGCTGGACAGGAGCAAAAAAAAAATGGTTATAACACTACAAGACTGTGCAGCCCACACAAAGTTCGAATTTAGGCTTTGCTGCCCTCTTCAAAAGCCCCAGCAGAAACACTGTTTACAATAGCTTATTAAGATATCCAATCATGGTAACTCCATTTTTGTGGGTCATTGAGTTATTTGCACAGCGTTCACCTCAACTCATGCTCTTGTTAATGTGTTCGACCACCTTCTGTAGGGATTCATTTTCATCTGGACTGATGCCAAGTCTGCAATAATCTGCCTTGTTTTCACAGTTGTTCTGTAGCCTTACTCCCCGAGATAACGAAAATGTTTTTTGTTCGGCACTAATGAGTATCTTATTAACCCTTCCATTGGGATGAATTGCGTGATCTTGGTGTTATTTTCAAGGGGTGACATGTCCTGTTCCTATTTCTAGCTGAAGATCATTTTGCCTTGGTCACCAATAAGATAATAAAGTGTTTAACCCAATCTTCATTCCCACCAAAACTTTTAAACACCTCCAGTTTGAAACTGTAAGAATGTTGCAAAAAGCACAACATAAGTGTTCACATAAATTAACAGACACATGATGATGAGTGATAAAACACTTTCTGCCTGACAAGTGGAGCATAGAAACATAGAAACTAGAAGCAGGAATAGGCATATACAGCCCTTGAGCCTGCTCTGTCATTCATTCTGATCATGGCTGATCATCAAATTCAATATCCTGATTCCCCTCTTCCCCCACAATTCTTGATCCCTTTAGCCCTAAGAGCTACATCTAATTTCTTATTGAAATCAAAGAATGTTTTGACCTCAACTAATAAACTCCACAGATTCACCATTCTCTGTGTGAAGAAATTTTTCCCCACCTCAGTTCTAAAAGGTTTACCCCTTATCCTCAAACTCAAGTTCGGGACTCCCCACATTTACAGGTAGGTTTATTTTGCATTTTTAAAAAAAACTCTGGATAGTTTCCTTGGTTACATCATCATCAGCTGTCATGGTCAGACCTCTCCCTCCTTTGAACCAGTATCTGCCCAGTATCTAGATGCATGGAAAACCATTGTTCCTTCTCTTCAGCATCCAGGATGTTACCACAGGATCTTTATTGGGCAGAGGAATTAAGATTGTGGCTTAAGCTATCAACTGCAAGGCAGGTTTGTTGAACATTAAGCAAGTACAGCATGCAATATAACAGAGTGTTTACAGTAATTATAACCTTTATATTCTCCTTGAAATATCAAAAACAACAGATGCTTTCCTGCACTGACCTTCACATAAAAGTGACCCTTCAGCCTCAGTTGCATATTTCATATGTGGCTTGCTATTAGCACACAGTGTCTGATTAACCTCAAGCATTGAATAGCCTCAGACTAACTCAAATTTCTTTCAAGATATCTTGGTACAGAGACCAGCAAGAGCTCCATAGTTACATCACCAGTCCCCGGATTACAGATACAAAGTTTATTTCCTGCACTCAAGGTCTGTAACTTTAGGACATTGATACTTATTTAGGGAGCTTTCAGAAACACTGCCAAATAAGATGACACCAAGAATTCAGTATTTAATGAGTATTAGCATGTTTAACGGTCATTAGTTCCACAGAAAGAAGATAAAGGAACATATTAATATCTTTGGTATGCTAATATAATGCATATTGTTTGCAACATGATGGATCAACACTTCATTTTAACCCATTAAGACTGTAATAGTCAAGACAGAATTCAATAAATAATCCATCAGCTAATTTTTGTCACTCCATGGCATTTATGCACATGTTTTCGTCACTCTAGTTGAGCTATTTGATAATTTCCTTTGAGCAATTCAACAATAATTTGAACACAACACAAACAATATCAATAATTAACAAGCACATCAAAATCTGTAATAATTTCAGAACAAACAGAACTTAGTTCTGTTTGGAAAGCGCATTCAAGAGCAGAACTTGATCCTGATGGAGGTAAAAGGTAAGCCCCAAAAATTCACAGTTCACTATCGACACATCAGGCTGTATTGTCTTAATAACACGATTTTATTCATGCCACCTCCTTGCACTGAAACAATAGTACAACATACGCTATTTATAAAGGGTGCATGCTTCAGACTGAATGTACTGTCTGCTGAGCAATCCATTAAAAACATGAAATCTATTTTTACTTTAATATACATAGTTGTAAAATATATGCATTTCTAAGGAAAAATTAAAATGACATTACTGATGTCCAATTAGTCACTCTTGTAAAACTCTTAACCGAGCCAATATTGTTCCATCTTGTCTAGGTGTGTGCTTCAAGCAGATGTTATGGCAAGGGGTCGGAAATATGATGGAAATGGGTTCCCAAAGAGCTGCTTCCAAGCCACCAGGAAATTTGCATGCAGCAAATAAATCCAGGTGCTGAAAGGGTTAACATGCAGTCGTTGTATTAAAGCTGTCTCCTTTAATTAGGGTTGTTAAAAGTTTAACTGGTTCCACTAAAGCAAATGGGAGTCTGTAAATTCCAACTGCAAATGCCTGACTCCCACACGGAGTCACCTTTCCCCCTACAGAAAGTCACTCCCATTGTGACAGATGGACATTAAACATCTGTGCCGCTAACTCTAATGCACAGTGTAACAATTCCACCTCCCAGTACCACAAGACAAACCAGGCACTTTAGAACCGTGGCTGATGCCCCATTAACCATAATTTCCAAAATTAATTTGCAGGTACATTAAGAACAAGTTGTAGATGAGATGAAGATTATACATGCGGGTCGGATAACTGCATAACTTTGTGCAGAAGACTGATCCCTTTTTGATTTAAAAAAAATTTCACGAGACTGGTAAAGCTTGAGAATATATATTGGCATATTTGACCAAATGGATTAATTTGTAAATGGATGTATAATTGGGCATAGTGGCGATAGGACCAAACTATTTTATGATGGTTTGCAAATCCCACTATTCAATCCCAACTTTTTGAAAATGTCGCCCAGTTCCCTACCTGTTGTTTTAAAGAGTTGTACAGATGTACAGCAGAGAAACAGGCCCTTTGGCCCAACTTATCTATGCCGACCAGACTTCCTAGATTGAACTAGTCCTATTTGCCTGTCTTTGGCCCATATCCCTCTAAACCTGTCTCGTCCACATATGTGTCCAAATGTCCTTTAAATGCTGTAATTGGACCTGCCTCTGCCGCCTCCTCTGGCAGCTGATTCCATATACGCATCGCCCTCTGTGTGAAAAAGTTGCTTTTCGAGTTCCTTCTAAATCTTTCCCCCTCTCATCTTAAATCTATGTCTTCTAGTTTTGGACATCCCCTACCCTGGGGCAAAGGCTTTAGCTGTTCACCTTATCTATGCACCTTATGATTTTATAAACCACTATAAGGTCAGCCCTCATCCTCCTTGGCTCCAGGGAAAAAAGTCGCAGCCTCACCCTAAACTTTCAACACTGAGCTGCTCCTTGTGAAAGGACTCAAATAAGGTTGGCTGTGAGAGAGTAATATGATTTTAAACAGTCTGCGGATTGATTTAAAAACAGATTCTACCCATCTCGTGCTCCCAATATGGAAGCTTGGTAAAATGGCAGGGCTTCACATGCTTTCCCTAATTATGGGAATGTATCTTTTCTCACTTTCCAGGGAAGCAAGCGTAAACCAATCAGTGATAAAATCCTTCATTCAACACTACTCATCGCTGTGCACTAAACCCATTTTTACTACAATTTTGCCTCTAGTTCATTCAATCTAACACTACTGATGTAAATGGAAAGGGAGAGAGAGAATCAGAAACTGAGAGAGAGAGAATCCCAAAGAGGGAATCATCAATAGAGAGAAATCACAGAGAAAGAAAGAGAGAGAGGGAGAGAGAGAGCATCCCCTCATGTCCAATCTGAAATACTTAAGACCAAATAAAAGTTGCATTTCATAGTGCACTTATACACCATCACATTACAACAGATGCAACTTGCGAGGGAGGGGAGGATATGGAAAAAGGGTTGAATTAACCAAATCTTCAATAATCTTAAAATAATTCAAAAGCTATCAAAAAACTATCACAAATACCGAATAAACTGAAAATATCTTCTACTGCCACAGACCAGACATCAAGTCACATGTTAGGCTTGCTGGCAAATCATTACAAGTGCGTTACATTGTCATACAAGGAGTTAACCATTATTCTACAGTATCTAAAAGGGAATAATGACCTACAATTAACATGTTTAAGTTTCTTTTCCCCATGAGAGAGCACTACAGCTTTAAGAGTGGAGAGGAACTGTATGATACACAAGTGTGCAGTGCCTTGCCAAGAGCTTGCTCCAACACTCACTGGCAGCCACTAACACACCAGAGAACAATGACTTCTGTATTCAAACAGGGAGAGTGCGAGAGAGAACAAGTCTGTATCAAAAAAAAATCATTTTTAATAGTAACAGCTGTCCCTGGAGCCATGACCCTGACAATGTTTGAACACTGAAGCTCTTTCAAGGAGTGACAAAATAAGCACCGATGCAGCTGTGCGAGGGAACTCATTTACAGTTCGGGCAGATTAACGCACATGTCCTGAATAGGAGACAAGAATTTTGATTTACGGAAGCCAAAGATTAACTCTTAGGGGTCAAAATAATTCTAACACTGATGAATAATGACACACAAGTGTGAAGACATCTCTGGGCACATCCACACCATAAATAGGGCTTTTTCCAGTCCTATCAGTGTGATGCGGAGTCTTGGAATGGATATTTTAAAATCTGTATGTGTACGTGTGTCTGTGTATGTAAATGTATATGTGTATATGTATGCATGCATGCGTGTCTGGATATATACATGCACATATATATATATGTGTGCATGTGTATCTGGATGTATGCATGCATATCTGTGTTTATACGTATGTATGCATGTGTGTCTAGATGTGTATGTAGTACATATTTCTATGCATAAATATATATATATGTATGCGTGCGTGCATACATTAAACAATGATATTTTGTGCATTTCTCAATTCTCTTATAAAAGAAAACTAAAGCTAAAGTGGAGCTGGGCAGCAAAGTGACACAAAAAATGATTTTACTGGTATAAAATGACATAAACACATGGATATTGAAATCCAACAAAAATTCAATGCACTGCAGGTTAATCCTATGATTTAATACATTGTTCAATCCCGCACACAGGCAAAATGCATACCATCCTTGTAGCATGGACCTTGACCCAGGAATTCTGATTGAGAGAATGTGCCATAACACAATGCAAGTTTATGGCTGTTCCAGAATTCTGAGTAACATCAATGTGAGAGAATAATGTCGCTCTTCCCCAGTACAATGCCAGCAATGTCTGGGTACAAACACAGAACAGAGATCACACTTCATGTTCAATAAATCCAAATGGCAACAGCGACTTTTGTCTCCCTAACGTTCAGGCCAATCAGTTTTTTAATCTTGATCTTGTGTTATAGATATCGATAACAATCAAAACAACAGCAACAAAATAACTCTGCTGTTCATTGCACTGCAACAGTTTTGTTTCCAACACATACAACGAGAGATTTGATCGTAGTACAAGATCTATTTGACAATGAATCATGTTTTCATCATATTTGTTGGCAGTATACATTTTCCACAACGATACAATAAATGTACTAAAGGTATAGATCACTAATGCTATATAAGTTGGCAATCACAAAAGTCTGATCTACAGCATACTGAAAACAGGTTAAAGCACTATCATTTTGTATCAACTATTTGTTGCATAAATAAGCATTAAACAGCTCTTCCAGAATTTTCAACAGCTTCGATGTGCTTTCAGAAAGAAACCCCACAGGATCTTTTAACTCCTGCTGAAACAACCCCACACAAAGGATAAATATATCTTCTTATCTGTTTTTTTTCCCTTGTATCTCCAGCAGCATCAATAGCCTTCCACAGAGTACAGAACTTGGACCTACGCAGCTGACTGCACCACCTTTATAAAGAAAAATCCTACAACAATACATTCGATTGGAAAGAAACACCATTAGGGTGTTCATCCATCTCCTGATCTCTCAGTATTCTTGTATTAATTTCAAAGTCAACCATTTTCACTTTGACTTTTTTTTATTAGTTAACATCGAAAGAGAAAAAGGGCGGTGAGAAATTATCAAAATGAAAATGGGCTTTGCGTGTGACAAGTGAAGCGTCGACATTGAGGGTTGGCACATTGCGGAGTTTTTCTTTTAATTCCCACTTCTCCCACTCAATTCTAATAAGATCAGAAGAAAAGGCCAACTCATATTAAGAATAGATGTTAAGTGGGAAGGCAACAGACAGGCGTGCTGGCTGGAGCAATCATATTTCACAGAAAATATTGAGGATTTGGTTAACAGCAGCATTTATATTTTGGAAGAAATGCATATGTGAAACTCGTGCACAGAAACTGGAACAGGAGCCAAATCATTTATCATTTTTTCACCAAGTCATCTTCCAACCAGATTAGTGAAATGGTCCCTATGCAACAAAACCTGGACAACATTCAGGCTTGGGCTGGTAAGTGGCAAATACCATTCACACCACTCAAGAGCCAGGGAATGATAATCTCCAACAAGAAAGAATCGAACCATTGCCCCTTCATATTACCATCGTTGAATCCTCCACCATCAATATCCTGGGGGTTTACCATTGAGGCCAAACTGAACTGGACCACCCATATAAATACCGGGGTGACAGGAGAAGGGCAAAGGCTGGAAATCTGTGCTGAATAACTCACCCCTAAAACATGTCCATCAGCCTTAAGGCACAAGTCATGAGTGCAGCCCGACAACACTCAAGAAGCTCAATACCTTGCAGGACAAAGCAGCCCATTTGATTGGCATGCCATCAGCTACCTTCAACATTCACTCCTTCCCAGCTTCGGCGCACACTCACAATAATGTGTGTATACCACAGTAATAGAAACATAGAAGATAGGAGATGGAGGAGGCCATTCAGTCCTTCAAACTGCTCCACCATTCATCACGATCATGGCTGATTGTCCAACTCAATAGCCTAATCCCACTTTCTCCCTTCAACCTTTGATCCCATTCACCCCCAACTGCAGCACATACTGTAGCAACTCACTCTCCTCTAACAGCACTCTCCAAACTCGTAACTGTTACCAACTGGAAGGAAAGGGGCAGTGGATAGTTGGGAAAACCATATTTCCTAAGTTCTCCTCCCAACATCACCCTGATTTGGAACTAGATCACAGTCCTTCAGGTCAAAATCCTGAAACTCCATTCTGAACAGCACTGGGCCTACCTAAAGCAAATGGACTTTAGAACATAGAACATAGAACATAGAACATTACAGCACAGAACAGGCCCTTCAGCCTTCGATGTTGTGCCGACCAAAATAAAAAGCAATGCCCCTCCAAACTAAACCATTCCCTTCTCTTCCATATACTTATCAATTAACTTCTTAAACGCCACCAAACTTGGCGCATCTACAACAGCTGCAGGCAGGGCATTCCACTCCCTAATCACTCTTTGAGTAAAGAACCTACCTATGATATCCGTCCTATAACTCATACCCCTTAATTTAAAGCTGTGTCCCCTCGTGCTAGCTTTCTCCATCCTAGGAAAAAGGCTATCACTGTCCACCCTATCTAAACCTCTAATCATCTTATATGTTTCGATTAGGTCCCCTCTTAGCCGCCTCCTTTCTAACGAAAACAACCTCAAATCCCTCAGCCTCTCTTCATAAGACCTGCCCTCCATACCAGGCAACATCCTGGTAAACCTCCTCTGTACCCTCTCCAATGCCTCCACATCTTTCTTATAATGTGGGGACCAGAACTGCACACAATACTCCAAGTGCGGCCGCACTAGAGTTTTGTACAGTTGCAACATGATGTTGCGGCTCCTAAATTCAATCCCCCTACCAATAAAAGCTAAGACTCCATATGCCTTCTTAACAACTTTATCCACTTGACTGCCTACTTTCAGGGATCTATTGACACATACACCAAGATCCTTCTGTTCCTCAACACTATTAAGAGCCCTACCATTAGCCCTATACTCTACACATTTATTGTTCCTGCCAAAGTGCATTACCTCACACTTTTCCACATTAAACTCCATTTGCCACCTCTCGGCCCAGCTCTGCAACTTGTCCAAGTCACTCTGTAAACTAAAACACCCCTCTTCACTATCTACCACTCCACCAACTTTAGTATCATCTGCAAATTTACTGATCCATCCTTCAATACCCTCATCCAGATCATTTATAAAAATTACAAACAGCAGGGGCCCCAAAACAGACCCCTGAGGCACACCACTCGTCACCGAACTCCACGATGAATATCTCCCATCAACCACCACCCTCTGTCTTCTATCTGCCAGCCAATTTCTAATCCAATTAGCTAAATCACCCTCTATTCCACACATCTGCATTTTCTGTAGAAGTCTTCCATGGGCCACCTTATCAAAAGCCTTACTAAAGTCCATATATACTACATCAACCGCCTTACCCCCATCCACCTCTTTGGTCACTTTCTCAAAAAACTCAATGAGGTTAGTAAGGCATGACCTACCCTTCACGAAACCATGCTGACTATCCCCAATCAATTCATTTCTCTCTAAATAACTATAAATCCTATCCCTAATAATTCTCTCCAATACCTTGCCCACAACAGAAGTAAGACTCACTGGCCTATAATTCCCTGGAAGGTCTCTCTTCCCCTTCTTAAACAATGGGACCACATTCGCTATCCTCCAGTCCTCCAGAACCACACCCGTAACCAACGAGGACCTGAAGATCAAAGCCAGAGGCTCTGCAATCTCCTCTCTTGCCTCCCAGACTTTCAGGAAGGTGGCTCAACCTTACTTTCTCAAGGACAATTAGTGATAAGGAATAAATGTCGGTCTTGTCAGTGACAATCACATTCCATGAAATAATTTTTTAAAATGATAATTAAAGCAACTCCACTATGGGCCTCTTCTCACAGTGCATTCGCTGATCTACCAAAATGGAACATGTTTGCAGATGGATATTTGCACAATATAGTCCCAAAGATTTGTTCAATGTAGACATTTATAGAAATAATCAATTTCACCAACTGCTTTGCAAATAGGGACGCGCATTGAAATTGTCAGCCAGTGGAACACCAGTTTTAATTGCAATAAAATGGATCCGGAGGCCCTCCTTACATCGCAATGTCCGTTAACCCTCCTTGTAGCAGCTCTGGTGTCTCAGTTTGTGCGGATTAGTGTAATGTCCTTGACAGTTCGATTAACTCAGTTCAATCCTTTACATTATGGGTGAGATTTTATGGTTTTGCTCAAGCAAGACTGGAAAATCTTGCCTGAGGTCAACAGAGAGTTCTGTTGTTGGACCCTCGCCCACACCGATTCCGTGGCGAGTGAGGTGATAAAAGTTTTGGCATACGTGTACGATGCATCAGGGCTGAATCATCTATCAGGGAATTTTAAAAGGTTCAGTGTTGTATCAGTATTAGAACTAATGCCCGAATGGTTCAGCAATGTGGTATGAAGTCACCTGGGATTGGCAAGGTCTTGAGTTTGATGACTGTGCCATTTATGTGTTTTTATACTGCCTAAAATCAGTGCATTTTGTACACAAGGGGTTTGTGCTTTCTTATCCTCAAAGCAATTTAACTAATTCTAGCAGCAAGCTTTTTGTCACTTTAAAGATAAGAAGGGTCATTTATTATCTCACGTATCCCAGAGGCTTAAACATACGATGTCTTGCTCACTATCACTCACGTAAAAGTTAGACATAGATAGGCCTAAAACAACACAATTACAACTTATAATAATCTGTCTTTTTTGTAACAGGTCTGTAGTTTCTTAGATGAAGTTGATGCTTTAGTGGCAAAATTCTTATTCAATGGCAGTTTCTTGTGATTGAATTTCCAGGAGGCTGGTTCTCAGGTAAGTTGGGAAAGCCCTTCCCTCTGTTAAGAATCTCCTGCTTTCAAGGTGTTGCTGTTTATTACCTTGGCTGCTTGGATGTCTCACAGCCAGTCTGTTGCTTTCAGTGATAACTGTCTTCAGAACAGCTTCTTGCTGTTATTTTAAAAACAGGCAACTAGCCTAGCCCTCTCACCACCTGACCTTCTATAAAATCATGATCCTTTTCCAAATAGGATGGGTGGCTAAGGTGATTATATATTTTGTGTGAATCACTCCTGGGGAATTTGAGACATGATGTAGAGATGCTGGCATTGGACTGGGGTAAACACAGTAAGACCAGAACACCTCATTCATCTGACAAAGAGAGAAACCTCAAAAGCTTGTGAGTTTACTATCAAATAAATCGGTTGGACTTAAACCTGGTGTTGTCAGATTTCTTACTGAGTTTGAGACAGCCAGTGTCTTTGTATCTAAATGACCCCTTCATTTTGAAATGACCCATTTGGTCTAATTTCCAGAAAAGGCATGTTCCCGCTTGAAAGGGGAGAATATTTCAATCCACAAGAGAGGTCAGGCGATCTTTTTGTAGCCCTTTTGTGATTTTTAAAAATACAAGGTATTGTTGGAAAGAGTGGAACAAAAATGCTGTGGTGTCAGACTCAGTTTGTGATACTCTTCCCAAGCATTCTGTCTCCAAGTTCCATTCGAGAGAGTCCCTCTCAAGAGACTTGAACACAGAAATTTCATCTTATTACTGAACGTAGTGCTATCTTTGGGAATGGGAAGTTAAATAAAGGTCCCACCTTTCTCTACCAGCTGGACAACGAAGATCCCATGACACCATTTTGAAAAGGAACAGGGGAGCTTAGCCTTGGTGTCTGCGCCAACATTTCACCAACAATCAACACTAATAAAGCAGATCATTGTTGTTTGTGAGAGCTTGTCGTGAGTAAATTGGCTGCTGCATTTCTTACAGCAGCGATTACACCTCAAAAGTACTTTATGTGAAGAACTTAGGGAGATTCTGGGTACATGGTAGGCAGTGTATAAATGCAAGACATTTTTCTTCAACTGAGGGTGAAAGGAGCATCTGCTGAATTATTCATAAAAACACAGTAGGAAAAAAAAGCAGGAGTAAGCTGTTTGGTCCTTTGAATCTGCTCCGCCATTCATTTTGATCATGGCTGATCATCAAATTCAATATCCTGATCCCACCTTTCACCCATATCTCTTGATCCCTTTAGCCCCCAAGAGCCATATCTAATTTCTTCTTGAAGTCACACAACATCTTGGCCTCAACTACTTTCTGTGGTGATGAATTCCTAACAGTGAATTAGCCAGAAGATGGCTTTGGGTGAAGATTAAGTAAAGAAGTGACCGCATCTGGTTCTTAAGCTCCTGACAACTTCTACTTTTGGAGGGACATGTATGAGAACGCAGCAAATGGTGAGGAATCTTGGCCATTGCCTTTGCGTATGAAAAAATGAGGATGTGCCACATCCATGATTTGCCAATGTATACCAGTGGCCAGTGAGGTTCCACGACACCAGCAAGTACATACTCAATTTAAACTCTACTGCCCTGACTGACATCTGAAGAATGGTTAGCTGGGTGAGGTGGACCCACTGGGGCTGAAGTAACTGAATCTGTGTTAGAACTCCACAAGGAAGTGAAAATTCCAGGTGAGGTTATCTGCCAGTACACCAGCTGGGAGATGAGTAGGGGGGCGGCCTTATCTGGCTGGTCAAGCTTTAAGACAAAGGAATTTGTTTCCAATTGGAGTCGCATTGTAACTAGTTGAATGTGTCCATACTTCTGTGCTATTTAAAAATCATTAAGGAGCATTCTCTAAAATATAAATGGCACTAAGCAGCAATGCTTGTTTGCAGAGCTGAGGCGGACAAGATGAGCCAAATGGTCTCCTTCTGTACTGTAACAATACGTGATTCTGCAAAGTCATAAAGTACATGATTTATACAACGATTTTTGAAAATATTGATAGCTTTATATGGGCTCTCACCAAACAAATGTGAGAGAATGACCATTCGATCTTATGCTTCATTTCCCGCCCCCCACCCTGCAAGATAATACTGTGCTAGTCCTTAATTGCTTCAGTGCTCTTTTGTTCAGGAAAATAAAAACGCTGGAGAATTTCCTTAAGAATCTTTGACTCATAAATGACTAAAGTTGATGTTACTGCCAGCGCTGACCAGAACATGCGAAAGAAATTCACTTTTCCCTCGACACCCAAGAAATCCCCCTCTTAAAAAAAAGTGCTCTCATCACCAAGTTCCAGAACGGAATTCATGAAGGGCCTGCAATTCTATTTCCCAATAAAATGATGAAATTCTTTGACAAGGCGGATAAATAGAAATGTTCACAGCAAAAGAAGAAAATTCCCATTCCCCAGATGCCAAAGAAATCCTTTTTCTTTCTGTGGGAGTGATGGGTCTTTTCATCATCCGGACAAGTGATTATGCACACTGGAAAATACAGCAGCAATAATACATTGGAAACTGCTTTCAAATGTTTTACAATCTTTTTTTTAGGGGTTGTGAAAAGGGGAAAATGAAATCCATGAAGACTGCACCACTATCTCTAAAATCTTCTGATTTAATTTCATTGAATCATAGAAACCCTATAGTGCAGAAGAAAGCCATTTGGCCCATCTCATCTGCACTGACAACAATTCCACTCAGGCCCTATCTCTAAAACCCCACATATTTACCCTGCTAATCCCTCTGACATACACATCTTGGGACACTAAGGGACAATTTAGCATAGCCAATCCACCAAAACTGCACATCTTTGAACTGCGTGAGGAAATCCACACAGACACAGGAAAAACACAGTCACCCAAGGCCAGAACTGAACCTGGGTCCCTAGCACTGTGAGGCAGTAGTGCTAATTGCTGTGCCACTATGTCACCTCCAGAGCCCCACCAGCCTAACCAATAGAGTTTAAATTCATATTTTTTCAAACTCTAGAATTGAAAAGCTGATCTCAGGGATGTTGATCACAAAACCATCATCGATGTCCGATAAACAAATCTGGTTCACTAATGTCCTTTCAGGAAGGGAGGGGCATGGGTTTAAGATGCAAGGGGCAAGGTTTAAAGGAGACACGCGAGGGTAGTGGGTGCCTGGAACTCGCTGCTGAGGGAGGCACTGGAAGCAGATACAATAATGACTTTTAAGGGGCATCTTGACAAATACGTGGATAGGATGGGAATAGAGGGATATGGTTCCCAGAAGTGTGAGGGGTTTTATTTTAGTCGGGCAACATGGTAGGTGCAGGCTTGAAGGGCCAAAGAGCCTGTTCCTGTGCTGTAATTTTCTTCATTCTTTGAAATCAGCCATCGTTGCCTGGTCCGGCCTACAGGTGACTCCGCAACATTAACTGCCCTCTGCAATGACCTTCCCATCCTTTCAGCTCAGGGACAATTAAGAATGGGCAATAAATGCTGACCTTGCCAGTGACACCCAAATCCATCAAAGAGCAAAGGAAAAAAATTGCAGTTAAACTAGCTTGCCTGGAATAGTTTGATCAAAACTTACAAAAGCTGTTCTTAGCGAGAAAAGATCTGCGAAATGTATACCTCTACAATTAATCAGAAAACCAATCATCCTTAAAAAAATTGGACTGAATTTTCATTGAGCTATCTTAGTAGTTTATATGGTAAAGAATTTAAAGAAATGCACATCTGAAGATCGGTTAGCTCAGTTGGCTGGACGGTTAGTTTGAGATGCAGGAGCTACATCAGTGACGTGGGTTCAGTTCCTGTGCTGGCTGAGGTTATTCGTGGAGGTTGATTTAACGTGCTTACAGAGCATTATCAAGATATGAAATACTTTTAGAAGCACCTAATAACATTGTAATCGTTGAATATACATCTGGGTTGCAATTGCACACACTAGCATTAAGTCTGTGCTAGTAACCTGGACACATAACTGGCACTAGTCTACAGTTGGAAGTCATTCATTGCCAATCCTCTATATTTTCAATAAAACTCTCACTTCATCTTAGTTATGTGGACCATTTTACCCCTGAACTTGTTATTTGCCGCTCTGGAAGAAAAACCTGATAAAACATAGTCGTTCTCAAGTAACAAGAAATAAAGATTTAATTGGTTGGGCCCACACTGCAGCAATAGAAAAATAACATTTCCCCTTTGAAGAATATTTTCTCCACAAAGGCAACCATAAGCCAGTTTGTAATTAAAAACTCATTTGTGAGAGCCAACAAATAAATTCACTTCCTTAATCCATCATCATTTTATAGACTGGATATTACTGCTTTGCTTCTTTTATGATTTCGGTGAAAGCGAGTTGCTTTCAGCTCCCAAGAGAACCCCTCAACAAACTGACCTCCACTCAATTTTCCCAGGGCAGCTCTAACCTCCAATCGGCTTACTCCTACATATGTTCCTGAATGCTCACTCTATAACCCACTTGGTTCACTTATTTTTTAGAGAAGGAAATCTGCTGTCTTTGCCTGGTCTGGCCTACACTGACTCCAGACCGACAGCAACATGGTTGATTCTCAAATGTCCTCTGAAACAGAGGGCAATTAGGGATGGGCAATAACTGCTGGGCCCAGCCACCAAGCCTCACATCCCATAAAATGAATAAATTAAAAAAAAACACAGCTCCTTTCTACTCCATTACATGTGACATCGGAGTTAGCTTCAGTGCAGGGCTTGTACTTATCTAGGTTCACACCTGATGTCCATCTGCTTCCACTGGTTTCAAAGTCCATTTAATTCAAGCTGATTCCTTCAATGTACACGTGTACTACTTTGTTTAACTTATGCCTCTAGCTTATTTCAAATGAAACTAGTAAACCACTCAGGAACTCTGACTCATGTTAAGTCTGGGAGTAGTGAGCAACACATTCTCTCTCCAAGCAATGCCCTTGAGTTAGTGGCTTTGGTTAGCAAATAGCTTGCTATTCCTTTCAGTAAATGCTTCCAAAAAGGAATATAATTTCTGCTTTCTGGATCTGGAATCATAAAATCCCTACATACAGAAGAAGGCCAATTGGCCCATCAAGGTTGTACCAACCACAATACCATCAAAGTCTTATTCCCGTAATCCCACATATTTATGTTACTAATCCTCCTGACAGCAAGTTCAATTTAGCATGGCCAGTCAACCTAACCCATACATCTCTGGACTGTGGGAGGAAACCCACACAGACACAGGGAGAAAGTGCAAACTCCACACAAACAGTGACCTGAGGAATTGAATCTGGGTCTCTAGCACTGTGAGGCAGCAGTAGTGCTGACCACGATGTCATCTCTTTTTTTTCCAGTTAAAAAAATGTCTTCTTCATTGAATGTCAGAATTTAGCTAAAACAAACTTCTTACAGCAAAGTCTCAGTTAGTGGCTGTGTTTTTTTTAAATAGGAGAGAAAAAAAACACTTTCGGAGTGTTTCACTTTGCAACGTTGTAAGATTTAAAATTCCACTGAGTACTTCCACAGCAAAATCCCAGTCATGGGCACCTAGGTGAGATCAAGTCAGCCAAACATCAAGCCTTCTCAATCTTAATTCTTTCTTCAGAAAAACAGTTGTTTTTCCAGCTACTGTAAAAACATTGGGCTGGAAGGGCAAAGCAGCAGCCACTTATGTGGTACAGCCATCCAATCTACTTAATATACATCATGCATATAATATACAGCATTTATCCAATCTAGTTCCATATACACTATTCATCTAATATACAGCATTCATCCAATATACTTCAATATATATCATTCATCCAATATACACCATTCATCGGATGCACACCATTCGTCCAATGTACACCATTCATCCGATGCACACCATTCATGCAATATATATATATACACCATTCAATTTTCTTCAATATATACCATTCATCCAATCCACTTTCATTAACAGCATTCATCCAATATACACCTATCATCAATATACATCATTAATTCAATTTACCTCAATGTACACCATGCACCAATTTAGTTAAATATACACCATCATCCAATATACATCAGACATCCAATTATTTCAATATATACTATTCATTCAATATACTTCAAAAGAAAAACGACCTTGAACAAATAGTGAACTCTCTTTCCCAGTACAAAGAGTCACCCGATTTTGAAACTCACCTGAAAAAAAGCATTATGGAACAAAACATTTTTCTCAGAGGCACCCTTTTAACATTGCAGCAGTCATGGAGGTGAAATGGTGTTGACTGTAACAGGCATTCTGGGTCCAAACAGAATTGAGAAACCAGGTCAGTTTAATGCGGTTTCACTGCAGCTGGTGTCCCCACAAACTGCTCTGAAACCACGGCACTCTGACAGCGTCTGCCACGGACGGGTGTACTCTGGGATAACTCTCACCCACTGTTCCGACCTTTGTAGACCAGACTGCACCAGTATAGGAAATTGCTCCAGTTTGGGTAGGCCATGACGAGCCAGGTGCAGCTTTCATATCGTTAACATGTTCTGAGCCAGTTACAAACGCGAGGGTCGTTCAGTGAGTCTCAGGAAACTTGAACTTGTCTGAAAATCTATACTCTATTCATTGCTACCTGTTTACAATTGCCATGTCATGAGTAAATTTCACAATATGTGTTGGTCTCCATCAAACGCCAGTTCAGACCAATTAGGCACAGTCAGTGAGAGCTGAACACTCACTCTAACTTTGATCAATCTTCTATCCACTCTCCTCCTTCCAAAATATTAACCTCTGCTGCACAAATTGGCTGCACTCAATATGAAAATTATGTTAACATTTTTTCCCAGCTTGTACCCGGGGACCAGTTTCACCATAATTTTAGTTTTTAGTAAGGGAGGGGTGATTACCGACTCTGGTTACACTTCCTGCTACCTCGCAAAAGCAGCCAGTATAATTAAGGACCTCACAAATCCCAGACATTCTTTCTTCCACCTTCTTCAATAGGGAAAAAGACACAAAAGTCTGAGGTCACATATCAACCGACTCAAGAACAGTTTCTTCCCTGCTGCCATCGGACTTTTGAATGGACCTACCTCGCACTAAGTTGATCTTTCTCTACACCCTAGCTATGACTGTAACACTACATTTTGCACTCTCTTCTTTCCTTCTCTACAAACCGTATGCCTTGTCTGTGTAGTGTGCAAGAAACAATATTTTTCACTGCATATAATACATGTGATAATAACAAATTAAATGAAAATCAAATTAAAGGAATCAGCAGCCAGGAAGAGGAGGGAGCAGAAAGTGGAAATCTGGGTGATTTGGAGCCCAGACATTCCTTCTGCAGGAATGGCCATACGCATTCAAAATCCAGAAAGCGCGATTCACGCCGGCGAGTTTCCAAGTTCCTAATGAGCGGAGAGGTGCGAAACATGCTGTGGGACCCTGAGAAGCTCATTTTAATGTATTAATATCTCACAACAGTTTTCCCGTTGGAAAGTGCATACTGCCATTTTTTTAATAATATTCCCCCCTATGAGTCTACAGTTGCTGGCATCTTCTACTGGATGGCTGGGGACAAGAGAAGAAGATCTATTTGACTCTTCCACAAATAGCCCATCAACAGGAAAGACTGGCTCAGGAAACATACTGCAGTTTACCAAAGCAATCTGAAACTGGAAGAGCGATTTCCACATCTTTACGCAATGAGCTGTTAGAGCATGGTACCCTCTGCCACGGGAAACGGCTGAGGCACAGACCACTACTTCCCAGAGAGGATAATCAGTTGAAGCAGAAAAAGGTGAAGGACTGCAGAGAGGCTCCCTCTCCTGTTGCTCTAGCAAAGAATCTGCACAAATACAGCCAATATCCTTCTTCTGTACTGTAAATTTCTATGGTTCCATGGTTCCAAAATACAGATGCTATTAACGTGGACACTGCTTCCAAAACAAAACAGAAAACAAACTCTGCACATGCCAGTACAAACACATGGCTGCAAGTGTTTACAACACCCTCATCTTAAATGCTCACTGGTGATTTTTAAAATCTGTGTTGGGTAAGGGAAATAAACACTGATATTTGATGCATGATCCGCCTAATATTTGGTATATAAACAATTCCAATTTCAGACCTTTCAGAGATCTCACCTACGTTCAGAATTAGGGAATTTTCAATATTTTATTTAAACGCCTGTTTGAGGGCAAATGGAGATCTTTTTGAAAAAAATTACCCAGCAGACCATAGAATGACAACTTTTTAATCAATTCGCTAAAGATTCACCAGTAAAATCATAGAATCCCTACAATGCAGAAGGAGACCATTCAGCCCATTGAGCCTGCACCAACAACAATCCCACCCAGGTCCTATCTCCCAAATCCCACGTATTTATCCTGCCAATCCCCAGACACTAAGGGACAACTTAGCATAGCCAATCCATCCAAGCACACATCTTTGGACTGTGGGAGGAAACTGGAGTACCCGAAGGAAACCGGAGTATCCGAAGGAAACCCACGCAGACACAAAGAATGTGCAAACTCCACATAGACAGTGACCTGAAGCCGGAGTAATATACAACATAACAAGCTGATTAATTATTTAATTAGATTAAATGAAATAATGCATTCTGGTAGGTCTAATAAGATAAGAAATATACAATAAATGGCAGAACTCTTAAGAGTATTGATAGGCAAAGGGATCTGGGTGTACAGGTACACAGGTCACTGAAAGTGGCAGTACAGGTAGAGAAAGTAGACAAGAAGGCATACAGCATGCTTACCTTCATTGGCAGGGACACTGAGCTTAAAAATTGGCAAATCATGTTGACGCTTTATAGAACCTTAGTTAGGCTGCACTTGGAAGATAGTGTTCAATTTTGGTCGCCACACTTCCAGAAGCATGTGGAGGCTTTGGAGAGGATACAGACAAACTTTATCAGGATATTGTCTGGTGTGGAGGGCATTAGCTATGAGGAGAGGTTGGAGAAATTTGGTTTGTTCCCACTGGAGCAACAGAGATTGAGGGGAGACCTGATAGAAGTCTACAAGATTATGAGAGGCATGGACGAGCAAATAGTTAGAAGCTTTATCCCAGGGTGGAAGAGTCAATTACTAGGGGGCATAGGTTTAAGGTGTAAAAGACAAGGTTTAAAGGAGATGTATGAGGCAGATTTTTTACACAAAGAGCAGTGGATGCCTGGAACTCGTTGCCAGAGGAGGTAATGGAAGCAGATATGGTAGTGACTTTTAAGGGGCATCTTGACAAGTACATGAATAGGAAAGGAATAGAGGGATATGGTCCCTGGAAGGGTAGGGTGTTTTAGTTAAGTTGGGCAGCATGGTTGGTGCAGGTTTGGAGGGCCATAGGGCCTGTTCCTGTGCTGTAATTTTCTTTGTTCACTGTTCTATAGTGGTATAAGTACATGAAGTCAGCAATGGCAAGGGGCAGCTTTAAACTCTCTGCAAAGTCAAATTTGAGTCCGTAAATGATTCTGCAAATGGGAAAAACTCTCTCCCATCCTTGTATGTGGGATTTATCACTAATGGTTTGGTCTCAGAATCCTTCTTTGCTTTCAGGGATCTTCTAATGTGGAAATAGTGATATTGAAAGAGGATCATGATCAATCATGACAGAACAATGGAAAGACCCAATTTTCATTTCTCATAGAAATACTTTAAGACCCCTTTGGCTCCCGGACAATCTCATTCATGTCATATTACATTGACTTAAATTCTTTGCTCGCACGTTCATTTTTCCTGACGCACTTAATATGATAACAGTAAGAGATGTGAGATATGTAATAGTAAGATATTCACTTGATATGAAGGAAACATTATATTTACGAGATGTGGATGTTGCTAGACATATCAACATTCGTTGCCCATTTCTAATTGCCCTTGAGAAGGTGCTGGTGAGTTGCCTTCCTCAACCGCTGCAGTCCTTATAGTGTAAGTACAACCATTAGGGAGGGAGTTTCAGGACTATGACCCAGCGACAATGAAGGAGTGCCGATATATTTCTAAGTCAGGATGGTGAGTAGTTCGGAGTTCACTCCAAGATGGTCATGTTCCCGTGTTTTTGCTTCTCCTTCTAGATGGTAGTGGCCATTGGTTTTGAAGGTGTTGCCTAAGGAGCCTTAGTGAGTTCCTGCAGTGCATCTTATAGATGGTACACATTGCTGCTACTGAATGAAGGAGTGAATGTGCCACT
Organism: Sphyrna mokarran; assembly: GCA_024679065.1. Taxonomy (NCBI): domain Eukaryota; kingdom Metazoa; phylum Chordata; class Chondrichthyes; order Carcharhiniformes; family Carcharhinidae; genus Sphyrna; species Sphyrna mokarran. Next base: position 21,532,093 of record JAGIQG010000021.1, read on the forward strand.
CAATCCGAGATTATCAGTTCTAAGTCATGCTTTAGTTAATGATTGTGTTCAGCGACCACGCATCTGGTTTGACCCAGATCATTGTATCATTTTGCTTAAAAATTAGTTGCTCCAAGGCTTTCTTTATACAGGCATAACATGAACAAGGCTAGTGGAAAGGGTTCTCTTTAGCTACTGAGCACAGAAATCTTTTTCAATGCGTGGTCCCTTTAAATTTTTTGCATGGAGACAGACAGGGAGACATCCCTGACATTTTCACATGCAATCTGGAATGATTTAGAACAATGGTAAATTTGCCATGACACCACAGCAGAGGCCGATTTATATTTTGTGTGGTCCCATATGCCACATCTAAGCCAATCAATGCTGGGATATTTTTATTCTTAGAACAAACTAAAGGTAAAATGCTGCAGATTATGGACATCTGGGATAAAAAAAACAGCAAGTGCTGGAAAAATTCAACAGGTCTGGCAGCATCAGTGGACCTTGAAATTTGGCCAAGATCAGGAGAAGGGTCATATTGGACTCGAAATGTTAACTTAGGGCAGGATCTTCCAGTCCCGCTGAAGATAAGCACCCATGGGCAGAAGAGCCACATCAAACACCTTTGACTTTGGTGGGACTGGAAGATCCTGCTGGCAGCCAATGGTAAGATGCCTCCATTGTCAGAAAACGCATCGCGGGGGCGGGGTTGCAGGAGGACTGGAAAATCTATCCCCAGCTTCCCCCTCTGCAGTTGCTGCCGGACCTGCTGAGCTGTTCCATCGCTTGCTGCTTCCACTTCTTTCCATTGCTCTTTCGACACCCCCCCCCTTCCCTTATTCCACTTGCCTCTTTTCTCTTCCGTTCTCTCTTCCTCCCTCTCCGTCCACTGAGAAATTAGTAAACGTAATCCTGGTTATTTGGTCACAGTTTGTTCTTGACAACCGCCACAGATTCAGAGCTGTCCTCCTGCTTCTAACCACAAATCCTGAGTCAGCCACCAACCCAGAAACTGCCTGACCCACAGACCTCTGTTTTTAATTTCATTTCTCCCCGATCTTAACTGTATTTCCTGTGTGTTTTGCCAAGCGGTACACACAGAAGAATTTCTGGCGCCATTCTGAATTCAGCCATCACTGTAGCTATTTTTATAATAACTCTGCCCTATCAAATCTCCAAGCATAGATGTGGCAATATACCATATTTAAAAAAGCCCTCAGAGATTTCTGACAATCTATGTTCAAATTGAAAGAATAAGTCTAAAAGAATCCAATTTTTATGCAGGTGACAGGTTCCACATTTGTCCTCAGCTAGGTTCTCAATAATTTCTGAATGGAACTTAAGAATTGATTCCAATCCAGGGTTTACAAATTTGATCCAAATTTACTGAAAAGGGCATTTAACCTCCCAGAAAGGCTGAACAAATTAATGCCATGCTTAAAAAATAATCATTCAAATTAGCCTCCCATAAAGAGTAGTTACACCTAATTTGGAGGTCTTCAAAATAAAGGAATCTTGTATGCGCTGTTACCAGCAGGTCAGCAAAATGCTGAAGCATTAAAATTTGGATCAACGCTGTTAGGAGTTTTCCCCCAGGCAAAACTTGAGTGACGGATTTTGGTGCAGGATGTGTATTAAGGAACCAGCCGAGGAAATGGGAGTTAAAATGTGGCTAACAGCCTTGGCTAACTGATGGAACAGGTTCAAGAAGATGAATGATCTACATCTGAAAGTCGCCAACCTCAACTGTGCCATCAAGGCAAAGTCTGCAGCAAGTATCAGGTGGTTTCCCCACACGGGGAGGAATCAATGGGCAGATAACCATGAGCACCTCCTGGTGGCAAGGTAACACAACAGTTCTGGCAACGGCAAGTACAGTATTAAAACATATTCTCGTCAAGCGAGAGTGGAACGCAATGTGGCGGGAGCTAAGAGTCGGAAAATGTTAAAGATTAAAATATGGAGGCGAGTTCAGCAGTTTGCAACTACAAGAGCTGATTGCAATGACTCTCTGAGCCTCCATTCACTGACTGGGTGCGCTGATGTATACAAACCACAAATTTTGTACATATTTTTCAATATGTCAAGTGGTAAATTTCTATTTAACTATCTCCTAATCAGCTGTAATTTAATTAGCTACTTGTAATGTGGACTTTTTAACACTGCTTTCACAAGATTGACTGTAATCTTAAATGCTAATTACATGGTGCTCTGTGGCTTAAAGGGTGGCCTATCACTGCTTTAGGATGCTCTTTAATTTGAACGCCCTCAGTGTGTGCTAACGCTGACCTGTTACACACGGCTCCTTAATCACAATCAACTTTTAATTTGAACCACACACAAATGGTAGGCTTTGTTTAATTTGGCTGGCAGTTTAAAGTGGGTTTTTCAGTCACACGAACAGTAGTTTGAAGTATGGCGACAGAACATGCAGTTTAATATTTATAAGATGAAAAGGAGGTTGTCATTTAATATAATTGCAGGGAAGACCGCCAGGTGAGGTGCCAACCCCAACAGCAGTAAAGAAACCCTTCTCCTCGAGCAGGGAGTGTTCTGATGGGAACATTATGAAACTTTAACCCTGGATCCTCATTGTTTCCTCATAATGAAGGGGTTTTAGGCAAGAGGGAAAGACAGGGAAAAATGCTATTAATCTTTTCAAAGCTGATCCTTCAATGGACATTATTCACAATCAAATCAAAAGATTTAAACAACTTCCAAACCAAAATGCCCCAGCAACCATCTATCACATGTTGCTGTTTCATTCCTTTATTGAGCTTTTTTGGCAAATCTTATCCTAAAAAAGCTCCTCTGTCCTGCAAACCATCTCCATTGGGGAGATAGCAGAGGTCAGGCTTAACGCTTCTTCAAAAGATGATGGTCCAAGCTGACATGTGCGGCTGCAGGAGAGAGATAGCACATGTCCCCCTCCACTCCTCCCCCCACCATCGCCCTGGCGGATGCCTCGCCCTGTTACAATGAGCCAATAGCAAGCGGTCCAGGGCCTTAAGCCGGGCCTTTTGATTGGGATACAACTCACAGGTTTCTGAATGCTGAAGTCTTTTAAAATTAAATTGCTCTTTATCCCTTGGTACACATTCTCCTTTTCAAACAAGGTGAAGTTATATCACTTAACAGCATCTTGAGCACGCAATAGATGAGAAAGAAACAGAATCAGAGAACGAGTTGATGTGTGCCACTCTTGTAATGCCAGCTTAATGAGCCATCATAAGAGATACACCGATAGGTTTCCGGGTGAAGGATAATGTGTGTGTTGGGAGCAGGAAATGAAAGAGAAAGTACATGGAAAATGGGAATTAAAAACAGGAGATATAGATCTTCCTCCATTCACTAACTTCAGAAGATGAAATATATGAATATAAAGTGGGATCTTTATTAACTTGGAGTTTCCATTTTCTATTGGGTTTCAAGGTTCTCTTGGGTGATATCCCATTGACCATCTGGTAGGGTGTCTTCAACATTAGTTTGAGCTCATTATCTCACCATCAACATCTTCAAGTTCGTAATCATCTTACTGAACGCCCTATCATCTTTAGAGTTTTTATTCATTCACGAGACATGGATATCATTGGCTGGCCAGCATTTATTGTTCATCCCTAGTTGCCCTTGGAGAGCAGTTGTGAGTCAACTACATTGCTGTGACTCTGGAGTTACATATAGGCCAGGCCAGGTAAGGTTGGCAGATTTTCTTGCCTAAAGACATTCGTGAACCAGATTGGGTTTTTCCGACAATCAGCAATGGTTTCATGATCATCAGTAGATTCTTAATTTCAGACTTTTTTTATTGAATTCAAATTCCATCATCTGCCATGGTGGGATTTGAAACCGATTCCTCCAGAACATTAGCTGAGCTTCTCGGTTAATCATGTTGCATAATGCCATTAGCCACTGCCTTCCATCGTATGCTTTATGCGGACACATTGCCTACCCTCATTCAGAAAGATAATCTTTTAACTGGTTTGACCGTGATCATAGAATTCCTACACATCAGAAGAACCCATCAAAACAACAATCCCACCCAGGCCCAATCCTGTAACCCATGTTTTTACCCTACAAATCATCCTCCAAATTGTCACTAAGGGACAATTCTACCATGGCCAAGCAATCTGACGCATACATCTTTGGACGGTGGGAGGAAACTGGAGCACCCTGAGGAAACCCCCTCGTAGACACGGGGAGAATGTGCAAACTCCACGCAGTGAACTGAGCCAGGAACTGAACTCATATCTGTGCCATCAGAGCTTTGTCATCCTTGAAACTTGAAAGCTGCTAATGACTTTAAATTATGCCGTATATTAGTAACAAATACGTCAGTGTTAAAGTGGGGCGTTAAAGTGGATGAAGTAATTTCATTTAAATCCGTGAACTTTTCTTTGTCAATTTTTTAAAAAATTCTTTCACGAGGTATGACGAGTATTTGTTTTCCATCCCTATCAGCCCTGAATTCATGCAAGGTGTGAACTGAATTTGCCATGGCAAGCGTTAGGGAAAAAAAAGATCATTATTTGTTCCATTGACCACTGATCACTGCAATACATTTGAAGGAATGTTTTTCAAACATTGCATTTGATGTATCAAGGATCATAAATGGAGGAACAGTGATATAGTGGTTAGCACTGCTGCCTCACAGCACAGGGACCCAGGCTCCATTCCAGCCTTGGATCACAGTCTGTGCAGAGTTTGCACATTGTCTGCATGGCTTCCAGTTTCCTCCCATACTCCAAAGATGTGTGCCTTAGGTGGATTGGCTGTGCTAAATTGTCCCTTAGTGTCAGGGAGATTAGCGGAATAAATATGAGGGATTCGGAGATTTTTGTCAGAATATCGGTGATATTCGAGTGGCTTCTACTTGTTATGTTCAGCAGACTACAATAAATTTCATTTATGCAGCACTTTTCGCATTGAAAGTTAGCCCAAGGTGTTTCACAGAGAAAGAACAGATGCTAAGCCTTTGTGGGCATTAAGGCTCTTGTTCAAATGCTCGGTTTTAAAGAGAGATTTTTATAAAGTTGGGGAAATTTGTCGAGAGACAGATGGAGAGCAAGATCCAGACAGTATGATTATAAACAATCTCAAAAAGCCTCCTCCAAAACTAGCCACTTGACCAAAATTTTTCTGTTGCTGATTATTTTTCTTCCTTTGGTTTGGTGTTTGTTTTCTTTATGTCACTGCGACATGATGTGGATAGGCTGAAGAAGAAAGAGACTGATAATAGCCATGGTCACAAAGGATATCATTTGTGAATTTGATCAGAGTAGCCTTGGTGTTGTCTGCAATGTGTGGGCCTGATTGAAGGGATCGGAACAGAGAGCTGAGGTGGAAGTGAGCATTGAACTAGGGCACCCATGTTTATAAACTTTAGCAGTAAAAGGATAGATTTGAAATGAGGTATAGTTGAAGATGATAAGTGAAGAATGGGCTTTTTGTTTCTGGTGTAGCTTAGAAACAACAAGGAGTTCCTTAGCGAAGCAGCTTGAGGTAGGGTGAGGGAGAATGTGATGAGGAAGCTGTGCAAAGAATTGTATAGATTTCAACAGATCAAAATTTTGGTGACAATGGTATGAGATAAAATCTTTCTCTCTTTTAAATAAATCCATCCCAAAGGAATAAGAGCCCCAAGATTTCCATCATTAAAGATATTTGTTTTTGATCAAGATGGAATGGTCCTTAGTTAGGCTGACACATAGTCATTCTTCTCAAGTTAAAGTCACAGTATAATCTGACTCAGATAAAGATTCATGGAAAAACTGCAATAAAGTATTAAATGTGTATAGTGAAACAAGCCAAGATTATGATTTTGAGCTTTTGCCAGTCAGTAAGAAAGTATATTCCTCAGACTTTTGAGAAATGTGTGCAGGTAGTGCTAAGCTTCAGAAAAATGCATTGCTTGCAGTCATTTTTCTTAGATAAATCTTCTAAAATGTCCAAATTTCTTTGTAATAACCTAATATTTTGACATTTAACCTGACATTCCTTCAACTGCCAAAAATTTCCTCTACTGAGATCCCATCTTGAAGTTTATTTCTTAGTGTCACAAGTAAGCTTACATTACTGTGAAAATCCCCAAGTCACCACACTCCTGTGGCACCTGTTTAGGTACACAGAGAGAATTTTAGAATGGTTAATGCAACTAACCAGCACATCTCTTGGACTATGGGAGGACACCGGGGCACCTGGAGGAAACCCATGCAGATTCAAGGAGAACATGCAGCTCCACACAGATAGTGACCCAAGCTAAGAATCAAACCTGGATCCTTGGCACTGTGAGGCAGCAGTGCTAACCACAGTGCCATCAAAGAGTTAGTGTACTTTGAAAGCTTAAGCTGAAGAGTGCTTATCAATTCCTTCACTATCAGCAAAGCAAGGGTTGTGTATGTATTAGGGATTCAGGGAAGAAGTTACTACAAGAGAGTTATCTAACTGTTCATATTGCTAAATATTGACTTGTCTAACATTGCTTTATTTGTTCTTTGGCACTGTTCAGTCCCTTCACTGCACTGAGTCATTTTGTGTCTGGCTCAAAGCATTCTGAGGTCAGGTATAAACTGGCAAATGCACAGCCCACTGTATTCTCATAAAATAACATCACTTCCCTATCTTCTCTCCACTGTGCCAAATTGGATAAACCAGCAGGGATGGTTGTTTAAAAAGCAAGAGGAGCACGTAGTTTGCTTATTGCACTATCAATATGCCCATTGCAAAAATGATTCAATTATATATCAAAAATTTAAAAACCACAAACATTTTTAACAAAGCTAAATTAAATTTGCTCAGTGAAGTATTTTCTATTCCTTCAGTTTAATCTTCTGAATGCTTCCCTGACCAAACATGTGTCGTGATGTTGTAAAGATTAATGTAAGCGCGATAGAGAAACCTCAAAGCCTGAGTTAGAATGCACTGTTATTAAATTCAATCCACAGGATTGCTCCAGCGTTAGACTCATGTTTGCAATGTCATTCAATCACTAGGTTACTAATATAATAAGAATAGTCAAGATATTTTATTGGTCTGAAATGTCTTTACACTGTTGGCCTGTTTAACCCTTCTGGTTCTGGAGGAGATAAGAATGCTCAGCATAAGTAATGACAGGCCTCTTGAAAATTGATTAAACTCTGTTTCTTGATATCAAAATGTAGGAACATACAGTAGGTCCAGATTTTCTTATCATTGACCAATGACCAGAAGGTACCGGCCCATTGGACTCTGGTTTTCACTTTTAACCGAGGCCATGATCTTTCAGCCCTGCCTGCTGCCGGAATTTTCTGGTCGTGCTGGAAGTCAATGGACTACCATTAACCTGCTTGCATCCCCCAGGACGGGTCTCAGGACTGGAAAATCCTAAGACCACACACTGTATACAGAAGGCATGTTATTTGGGCGCCATATCTTGATTCTTATCTTTTACTGAAACAACACAATTCTCAGTTAATTCAACATATGTAGGGGAAGCAGTGGCATAGTGGTAGTGTCATTGGACTTGTAGTCCAAAGACCCAGTATTATGCTGTATGGACCTGAGTTTGAATCCCACCATGGCAGATGGTGGAATTTGAATTCAATAAGAATCTGGAATTAAAGGTCTATTGATGACCATGAAACCATTGTTGATTGTTGCAATGTCCTTTAGGGAAGAAAATCTGCCATCCTTATCTGGTCTGGTCTGCAGCAATGTGGTTGACTCTTAAAAGCCCTTAGAAATGAGTAATAAATGTTGGCCCAGCCAGCAACTCCCGCATCCCATGCATGAATAAAGAATACTTAATGTTATTAATCTGACTGTTTGGTGGTCCAATGATCTACTAATATCTGTACCGCGGATGATGCTGCCAGATTTCTGCAAGCCTCGAGATTAAAAGCCCTCTTCCAAACCTAAAGCAGACATTTTGGTTCAAATAATCACATTGGTTGACTTCATGTTCAAAACTAATGATGTTGTCTGAAATAAAATGTGGCCCCATTACTGCAGTGCTAATAGTAAAAGCTCCAGTATGAAAAAAGTGAGTGCAAGATTAAAGTGGCTGAGTGAAGACATCAGAAGTGGAATCTAAACTGCCCGCTGACCCCATTATCAACAGACATGTTCCTCTCACTTGAGACGTGTACGGCACTGTGTACCTCAACCATCATCACCAATCTTGCAATGCAGTCGGAGAAGTCAATTCCACTTCACTGAGAAGAAGTCTTGCTTTAGTGAAGTATGCTGTCTCTGAAATAAATACAAAATGTTCTGGGAAAAAAAAATCAGCTGGTCTGAGAGCAACAGTGGAGAGAGAAGCAGAGTTAACATTACTAGTATAATATGGCTCTTCTTCATTTATTGTTGAGCTCAGCTGAAAATCAAAAGGCTCTCTCTCAAAAAATGGTGGGTTGCTGAAGTAACAAGTGGCCTGAGACTCAAGGAGGTAAGTGTGCTAATATCTTTGCTATTGAGTTGTTAGTCCATTATAAAACTTTATACATTTAAACTTGGATAAAGTGTAGCAACAGCTCTATATTGTTCTCTATTTGTGCTTCAGTATACTATCACAGCTTATTTAAGATAGAGGAAACAAGCTATATATTTTACAAGTTGCTTACATAGAAACAATCAAATTAAAAATTCAACAGAGTTTACTTACTTGTTGCGTAAAAAGTTATAAATTTATTTTAATCCCCTATATCATAGATGCTTTTTTGGATAGGTCTGGCTCTTCTGGTTTTGGTTATCAAAGGGTTACAGGATCAACACAATGCCCTTAACTCCTCAGACACACCACCTCGTGAAGTCAGCTCAATGATAGACAGAAAGACAGGCAATGTTGGCACGGTGCATTGAGCACTGGCACCGCGCCCAAATTCAGCTTGACAATTTGCCAGCTGGCTCCAACACGCCAGGGCCTGATCGTAAGAAGCATGCGGCTGCCTAAACTGTGTTAGCGGAGTCCTCATTGAATCCCAGTCTGTCGGAGCAGTGGAGAGTAATCATCCTGAATGGGACAGTCAGTGCCCTAGTGTTAATGATGACATGCTTCAGTGGGGAACAGAGGTGATTAAGATTTGCTGGGTTTTGTCCGTAGAAATAAAGAAAAAAAAAGGACACAGTCTTAGACTTGAGATGCCCTCAGATTGTACAATAGGAAAAATACCAGTGATGAACCGTGCCTGATATTCATCAATCTAATCCAACTCTGAATGGCTTAGTTAGCAAATCTGGTGGGGATAGTTTTTTGACTTGTTCAATTATTGTCTAATTATCTATCTTAAAAAGTCACATGTACGATCGCCACATACACGCATAATTATTAGTTGAGGAAGGTCTCAGCATTATGCCTTAACTGCATTTGACACATGCCTGCCTTTTACCCAGCTCAATCTTCAGTCCATTTTCTTTTTCCTAAATTAGTAACTCATCTGCTGGAGTGGTGTATATATATTACCTGACAGACACACATTATTTGCACATATGCAAAAAAGCAAGCTATTTATTTGCTTGCCGTTGAGTCACAGATCTTATAAGTCTTCTGATCTGCAGTTTGATTTTTAGATGTGGTACTGTTTATTCTTCTTAAATGCCTGTGGCTAAGGGTGTGCAAAATTAGGTTACAGCCTCCTTCAGAATTGGAGAATTTGCTTTGATATACTCGTCTTTGATCTCTTCAATTGGCTTTTATTTTTTAACTACAAGTGGGTTAAAATTGCTCAATTTTGTGGAGCAGAATATGTGCCAGATGTTTTAGGTTCTCTACATGTGGGTGACATTAATGCAATACCATTAATGATATAAAAAACGTAATTCCTCCATTGATGTTAATGTCGACAACCTCTTTCAAATCACACCAACAACTAGTGCAGTAGGAGCTAGAATAAACGGTTAGCCTCATAACCTGTCCAAACTGATCCAATTCATTGGGAGGTGAGGTACACCATCCAAAAAGGAAGAGGCATTTTATTATTATCACTCATTTGGTTTTTGAAACCTGGATCATCTGCTGGAAGACAATTTCATGGAAATTTCATTTATTAACAGAATCCTTAAAGTTCAGAAGGAGGCCATTCAGCCCATCGAGTCTGCATGTTATTCAAGCACTCTTCCTATGCCCTGACCCTATAACCGCACACATTTACTATGGCCAATCCATTTTACGTACACATCTACGCAATAATTCTATGATTCTATGATCTATGATCCTGGGCACTAAGGGACAATTTGCCATGGTCAACCCTCCCAAGAACATCATTGAATCATAGAATCTTTACAGTGTAGGAGCAGGCCATTTAGCCCATCAAGTCTGCATCAACAACAATCCCATCCAGGCCCTCTTCCTGTAACCTCATGTATTTATCCTGCTAATGCCCTGATACTAAAGGACAATTTTGCATGGCTAATCAATCTAACCTACCATCCTTGGACTGTGGGAGGAAACCAAAGTACTCGGAGGAAACCCATGCAGGCAGGAGGAGAAGGTGCAAACCCCACAGAGACAATCACCCAAGGCCGGCATCGAATCCAGGTCCTGGCGCTGAGGGGCAGCAGTGCTAACCACCGCGTCACTGAGACATAACTTATCCAGTGTCTATCAGGACATTTGTGTGACTGGGCAATTGTTCCATAAGCACCCATAACTGTGTCTTTTATGGTAGCTCCAATTTCTTCTGCGATCCGTATGGAGTTTCAAAAGACATTAGAATATTCCAAAGTGTTCATTTGGAAGGCAAAACTGGGGGAAGCAATTTTCTTGTTGTACACTCGAATGCCTGAATCTGCAGCTCTGGTAATTATAGGTGAAGTTTAGAACATTGTTTGGCTGCTGGTTGCATACAGGGTCAGTTCCTTTTGTGTGTCCTGCTGTTTTTTGTTTTGGGCGGGTTTTGTTTTACATTCTATACAAATATGAAAAGCTGATTACCACTGTCTGATCGTATTTCCTATTGTAATGGCTGAAAAATGCATTGTGAAGGGAAAGGAGCAAGCATCAAAGGACTACAGCAAACAGGTGCCTGCAGTTCACCAGGGTACATTTTTTTCTAAAGTGATCAGCAATTCCTATTACACACAAGCTAAATACACAATGATGTTTACAGAGACTTAAGATAATGGGAGAAGGTTTCTTCTGAAACTGAGCCTATTATTTCTAGCGGTTTATCTGTACTCTTCTATTGGAGTGATTTTCAAACTTCATGGCATTTTCTTTCTCTTCTGAAATGGTGGTTGTCTGGTTTTTTGTTATTCATTCATGGGACATGGGCATCACTGGTTGGCCAGCATTTACTGTAACATGATGTTCGGTAATGATGACAAAGTACTCCTTACTGTTAAAGGTGGTCAAAAAGGGGGTGCTTTGATGGCACAGTGGTTAGCGTTGCTGCCTCACAGCACCAGGGATCCGGGTTCGATTTCCGGCTTAGGTCACTGGCTGTGCGGAGTTTGCACATTCTCTCCATGTCTGCGTGGGTTTCCTCCGGTTGCTCTGGTTTCCCCCCACAGTCCAAAGACATGCTGGAGAGGTGTGATGGCCATGCTAAGTTCTCCTTCAGCGTACCCAAACAGGCGCCAGAGTGTGGCAACTAAGGGATTTTCACTGTGACTTCATTGCAGTGTTAATGTAAGCCTACTTGTGACACTAATAAATAAAATGGCTTTCTCTGTGCTGTAAGTGTCTATAACTTGGTATTTGTTATGTTTGAACAGTTAGTGGTTCACAATTTATTTTACTCCTTTATTTTGGAACAAATATGAACTTCTGTTTGTAACGTCAGCAAGACTAAGAATACATTTTCAAAACTGCACACAATGCTATTTTTTTCATAATTTCCATCAACATGAAAGTTTAGTTGACAAGAAGACTGCGTGTGCTACAATTGTATGTGTTCAAGAATGAGTTTCAAACACTGCAAAGTGGCTCGGTGATTTCTCTTCTGAATCTGACATAAAATGCACTGAAATTTATATCTATCAATGTCACCCTGTAAGAAATGTTATTCTAAAGATGTGTATGTGTGTGAATCAAATTTCTCTCCCTGTTATTTTAATGGACATGCTAACCATTTTGTTTTCATTTACTTAGCACCACAATTAAAATAGCAGGAAGAGGCATTTGATGATTGTATTAAGTATTCATAAGCTAACAACACTCCTAGTCATTTCCACTCTATGTGTCACAGGTAGTGGTACAGTAGCTAATTGTACTCCAAAGAGTTTCACTTTCTTCGTTCAGTTGGTGAATAAAAACACCATTTGGAAAGATAAAATGTTATATCGACTAACCAAAATTCTCACGATTGAGCCTTATAGCTTTAAAGTTCAATAATCTGATGTCTTCCTTGTGGTAGGATGTTTGCATGAAAACTGCTTACAATTTAAATAAAATCTTAAAGGAAACAGAATAATCAACCACAATGTTTCCTTTCAAATAGTTTCATTTATTTTGTAAATGAATGGCTGGCGGGGGCAGATTAACTTATTAAGAAAACAGTCTGGGCAAAGCTCTTGGATTCCTACAACTGTTCTGCAGTGAAAATTACTTCAAATAATGCCACCTTTTCCACCTCACATCAAGCCACACAAAAATTGACCGTTTGGAAACTTTAAGTCAACTTTCAGGATAAATGTTTCCATAGCTGCAGAAAGATAGGGATATTTTTGTACATATTTGTGTAGACTGGGACAAAGGTTCAAACTGGCAAAGGGCTAGTATGGTGTTAAAAGGACAAAAAAGAATCTTGGAATCGTTTCAGAGTCTGCGCAAAGGGGGAACTGGCAGTTTTCCTGCTCAGATGAGTAAAAATGGGCCAAGCGGGCAATCTCCTCTGCATTGATCTTGTGAAGAGATTGGAACGACAATAATAAGCTCTCGCTGCCACGGATTAAATATAATGTGACATTCTAAGAACTCCTAAAAATCAAATAGTCCTTCATTCTGGGAAAGCATCAATAAGAAGGGATGTTGGAAGCTGTGGTGCCTTTGAATTACATTTGAAAGCTGTGGGCAGGGCTTAAGTACATAAACTGTTCTTTCCCTGATGACTTAGTAAACAGCACAACAAATCAAAGGAACATCTGTCATAGGCAGTGCTCATTTTAAATGCTGCAACTCAACAAAGGTTCCAGCACAAAGTGTGAACAATGGATAAAAGAGAAAAGATGATTTTAAAAGAGATTAAAAATAAAATGCAAGAGAAACAAAAGTTAATGGGCCGTAACTTCCGAGCTCCTGGCAGTGTGGGTGGAGGCCGGGGGGGGAGGGGGGGGGGAGGTGTTAGTTACACTGAAGATATGCTGGGAATCCTCTCCCTTCACCCCTGTTCACCCAAACCCCTCACCCACCTCTATCATGTTCCCAGGTAAGAACTGAATGGCAATTCCCAGGAAGTTCAAACTTCTGATGGACAATTGCTCTGTATTGAAATCATTCAAAGACTTAAATTGCAAATTTCAGACAGGCCCTCAACAGAGATACACCTATAGGTACCCAGAGAAGAAACAATTAAAACTGCTTGTGGATAACTATTGTACTGATCCATGTCACCAAACTACTCCCAGAATCACAGAATACTATGTTCTAGAAGAGACCCTTCAGCCCATCAAGTCTGCACTGACACATGAAAGGCCCTGATCTGTCCACCAAATCCCACTTGCCAGCACTTGACCCACAGCCTTGAAGGTTATGGCGTGCCAAATGCTCATCCAGGTACTTTTTAAAGTATATGAGACATCCTGCTTCCACCACCCTCTCAGGCAGTACATTCCAGACTGTTACCACTCTCCCGTTCCCCTCACCTCACCTCATTCTTTATTCACACAGGACAGAGAAATGATTTATACCAGCTCTCCATCCATAGAGACTATCAAGATCCCCCAAACCACCACATGATTCTACAAACCCATTCTGGCCACGTGAGGGAATATCTCCAATTGCATAACACCGATGAAATCTGGCAGAGAATTTGGGCAGAAAACACCTTTCCAAATTGGGTAGAATCTCCCGTTCTGGAGTCCGAGTTTGGTGGCAGGTGGGCAAGCGGAAATGGTTTCCGTGGAAACAGGCGCAAACTTGCACTATTCAGCTCTTTAAATATACATCCATGAAGAGCTTGTTGATTCTCATGGTGCAGCAGGGTGGGGTGGGGTGGGGTGGGGTCGGGGGGGGGGGGGGGGGGGGGGACAAAAAGTTACCATTCTCATCATTACCTCATGAGGTCAAAGGACCAGGCAATATTAAAAGATAATCTGCCTATCCCTCGCATCTTTGCCCTGGCACTGCTCCACCCTTCTGTGCTAATTCCTTGGGTGGGATTTTGCAGCCACCCTTACTCCAAGATGGGAGAATCCCACCTGAGGTCAATGGACCTTTGCATAGTCCTGTCCTGCCCACTACAATTCCAGTAGCAGGTGGGATAGGAAAATCCTGCCCTTTGTCTCATTCTTGGTCTCTCTCCACACAACTTACACTGTAACCATCCGGTCTCAACGTAGGCTGCATTAACAGACACTCCTCAAAGACAACACAGTGATTAGCATTGCTGCCTCGCAGCACCAGGGACCCGGATTCAATTCCGGCCTTGGGTGTCTGTGTGGAGTTTGCACATTCTCCAGATATTTGCAAGGATTTCCTCCACGTGCTCCGGTTTCCTCTTACACTCCAAAGACGTGCAGGTTGGATTAATTACCCACGCTAAATTGCCCTTCAATGTTAGGGTAAATAGGTGAGGTTACAGGGATAGGGCCTAGGTGGGGTTGCTATTAGTGCTGACTTGATGGGCCAAATGGCCTCCTTTTGCACTGTAGAGATTCTGTGACAATGCAGCAGAAACTCAATCATGGAAGAATTCCACGCCACAAGATTCACGCCACCTTCGTACAGTTGTAAAGGTGAACTTTCTAATTTCTTGCTGGCGGGAAACTTAATTCTAGTGGCCTTTTAATAAGAATGCATGACATGCTATTGCATGCAGAAGGGCTTCTCAACCTTGTTTGCTGAGAAACCCAACTCACCAAGGACACAGTTTGCCAAATTTTTTTCCCACTATTGGGAAACTCATGCCAAGTTAACAACTCCCGTCCACCAAACTCCCTACTGGTGATGGGACAGGAAGATGCCAAACACTGTCTCCAATTCAACATCTCAACTACCAGGCTTCACCCTCCCCTGAAGCATGCGCACAACCCTCAACAGAATAGGGACTGGACATTAGTTGATGTGGTTACCTGACATACAAATGACACCTTGTCTAGTTGAGGCTGCAGAACTCTGTGCCAACTGCGGAGCACGCCAGAATATCTCTTCCCGACTCAAAATTGTGGGTGACATCCTGGAGTCACACTTGCTCTCCAACGGGGCATTGGGCTTTATCGGGAACTTGACATTAGAACTGGGAAAACAGCTGCTGTTCCGAAAAGGATAAGGAATCTTCGTTTAAAGAAGTTTGTTGTATGAATGTTTGAATGTGTTCAAGAGGTGGTTATGTACAGCACGTGGGGCGAACAGGATCAAAGGTTACGGATTAGCTACTGAGTTGGACAATCATCCATGATGGTGATGCATGGCACAGCAGGCTCGAAGGGCCAAATGGCCTCCCTCTCCCCCTATTGTCTATGCTTCTATGTTTAAATTCAAAGCATTTAAGGATTTTGATTTGTGAGATGTTTCCTTTAGTGCTTTGTTCTTGATATGTATTAAGTGTCAAGTATAAACTTCATAGCAAAGTATCTTGCAATCTACTCTACGTAGTAATGCAGTGAAAGGCACAATGTAACAATCAGGGATAATGGTATTGTAACACTGCATTGCATCCTGCGCCACTGAATTTGTAGTTTTTTAAATTACAGTTTTGATTTCTTTTCTTGAAGATACAATTAAATCCCTGCAGGAAGAACAGCCAAAGGACATAATTGGATTTTCAGAAGACATTTGATAAGATGTCTCAAGTAGGTCTCTTAAGGAATTAATCGTTAAGTTATCTTGCTGAATTGAAAACTGGTTTGGCGAAGGAGGTGGGGCTGACTGGAAAATGCTAAGCTGGTGGAGACAGGGGCAGCGGGTGGGGGGATGGAAGGATGCAGAGGGAGGGGGATGTGGCGGGGGGATGCAGAGTGGCGGGTGGCGCTGATTAAGAACAGTGGCTCGTTTCCTCTGTTGCTCCCACAAACAGTTTAAAGAACCTTTTGCATCTGCTGGTGATCCCGAGCAACACAGACAGCTGACAAGTAAAGGGGACAGGGGCTGCATTCAAGAAATCTGGAACAATCAAGTAACTGAGTAGAGAAATGGATTTTGCTTCTCATTATCAGTACAAATGCACACTGCTGCATATCGAAATGGTAATGTTCACCTGCAAGTAAAGAACACAAGAAGGATTTGAGTGTGGTCACTGATAGTCACTGAAAAGTTCCAGCCAGGTTGGAAATGATCAAGGGCAGGATTCTCCGAACTCGCGCCCCACTGCCAGCCAGAGCGGAGAATTTGCCACTCAGCCAAAAGTCCACTTACTTCAGTGGCACTGGAGATTGTCAACCACATGGAAGGTTTCCAGCGCAGATATCAGGGAGAAGAAGGGCTAAAATATTCTGATATCATCCACGGCTGGGATTCCCTCATGCTGACGGAGTGAATGACGGATGAAAATGGTCAGTCCAAGCTGAGACAGGAGCAATGTCGAAGCAGGGCTGTGCAAGAAGGTAGGGGAGAGGGCAATGACTCAATGGCAGGGCAAAGAGTCAAGGAGATAATGAAGAATACAAACAACAAAAGGCAGAAGGAAGACCAAGGGGAGGCGAGTAGGGCCTCCACAAGATTCCACTGAAAGTTCCCAAACAAGGGGGCCAAATGATACCAAACTATTTACAGGAAGGGGGTGCATAAAGACTCCAGATGTGATGGGTAGGGGTCCAAGAGGGGCATGGGGGCCTCAAGTGATCAGCTGGCAGGAGGATGATTGAAGTGGAACGTCTTAAAGCTGCTAGCCTTGTCTCTCTGAGTTGCTGACATCCTACACAATCAGGTGAAGACATCTGGGTTGGAGAGAGTGATATGAGTGTGCAGGGCTGGTGTTTCAATATGGCAGCAGGAACCTTCAAACCTACCAGGTGATTAACTGTCAGTCCACCAGGGAACTCGCCTGTGCATAATTAATGAAGTTCCAAGGGCAGCAATCTGCCACTGGATCCTGCCATTCAGGCGGGAAAAGCACCACAAGAGACATTGGAACAGCTGCTCACCACTGCATTTAGTCTCAAAAATGGAGAATTCTGAATTATTAGGCCTATACCCTCAGGAACTTAGAAGAGGGAAGATCAAATTGAGTTATAAAAGATGATAAAAGCTATGGATAAAGTAGACATGAAGTGATGCTTCCTCTTATGGGGCATTCTAAGACAAGAGGTCATAGTGCCAGGCAGCAAATTTAAAACAGAGTTGAGAACAACTATTTCTCCCAAATGGTTGTGAATCTGTGGAATTCGCTACCCCAATGTGCAGTAGGACAGTGAGTAAACTTAAAGAGGAGTTCGATGGATTTTTATTTGGTAATGAGTTGAAGCGTTCTGGGGAGAAGGGAGGAAAATGGAGATGAGGAGTCATGATTGAATGGGAGTGCAGACTCCATGGGCCAAATGACTGGATTCTGTTCCTATATCTTATGAACTTATTATTCTGGTCTTATTTGTAACAGTGGAGGGGATATTTGTGTGCAGTTTCAGCACTGAATATTCAAAGACATATCAGCTCATTCAACTAAGTTTAGACTGGGGCTTTGAAGTTTAAATTCTGGAGGGATAGTTACACAAGAGGAAACTATTTTCACTCTGGAAAGATACAATCCCAGTCTTCAGAATGTTAACAAAAAACTGTACAGGTGTTACACATGATGCAATTCGCATAGTAAGTGCAAAATTAGATCGCTGGTAGTTACAGCTATACATTAGGTTTACTGCCCCCAAGGAGTCATGAAAATCTGGAACAGGCTCGCAGGAAAAAAAGCAGTCAACGATGTCTTAATTAAACTCTTCAAAAATTAGCTGGATCGATAACTGCTTGAAATGTAACTGAGTGTTATAGAGGTACGTGATAGGTAGGCTTTTACAATCTCACTCATCCCAAAATGGTAAAATCCTACCCCAGGTCAACAGACCTTCCCACTGTCCGCCTCTTGCCCGTTCTGATTCCCGTGAAAGGATGGGCGGTAGAATTCCGGCCATGGGCTGAGATTATCAAAGACTGAATGGGAATGCAATGGGTCGTACACTTCTTTTGGAGGAGACAACATGGTCTGTAGAGAGATATGAATGGATAGGCTGAAGGCAGATACAGTGGAGTTTTGCTTAACTGTTTCTGAAATGCAGATTAATAGGAAGAGTAAAAGCTAGACAGATTGTCCAAGAAGTGGTAAGATAAAGCATGAGCTAAGTTTCTTATTCTTATCCTTCAGCTTTTAAATTAAAATGGATAAGTTGCCAACATGAGAAATAATTCCATTGGAATCTTTGCCACGATTTGATTGCGATGAATTTTCAAGTATCAGATGTAAAGATCTACAGCAATATTTGGCAACAGCTCTTTAAAATGGAACAACAGGGATGAATTATACCACAGCCCTCTCCACTGTATGGACTCAATGTTGTCCAGGTGCACCCTTTTTGATATATTATTGTGTACTGGACCAATGTTGTCACCATATGCACTGACTGTTCATCCCTGTGCCATGATATGTGTGTCCCTCTCCTTCGGTCATTCTTTTGCACTTCCCTCTCAATCTCCCATAGCATAACATTTCCCATTCCTTTCAGAACTTTTGTGAAGAATTTGATTTGATTTAATATTGTCACATGTGTTGGGATACAGCAAAAAGTATTGCATCTTCTGCACTATTCAGACAAAAACATACCGTTCATAGAGTACATAGGGAAGAAGCAAAGGAGATGGTGCACAATATAGCATTGCAGTTACAGATGGGTTGTAGAGAAAGATTAATATATAATATGTCCATTTAAAAATCTAATGACAGCAGGAGAGAAGCTGTTTTTGATTTGGCTGGTGAGGATGTGTAGTAAAGATAAGGTTATCAATGAATATCAATACCACATTGCAAATGTGAAGATGGCACAATGGTTAGCACTGCTGCTTCACAGGCATCAGGGACCTGGGTTAAATTCCCAGCTTGGGTCACTGTCTGTGTAGAGTCTGCACTTTCTCCCTGTGTCTGTGTAGGTTTCCTCCAGGTGCTCCAGTTTCCTCCCCCAATCTGAAAGACGTGCTGAATAGGTGCATTGGCCATGCTAAATTCTCCCTCACTGTACCTGAACAGGTACCGAAACGTGGCAGCCAGGGGATTTTCACAGTAACTTCATTACAATGTTAAGGTAATTGTGCTACTTGTGATAAATAAAATTTAAACAAATGCCCAGACTGCAACAGGAACAGTATTTGGAGTGGTGCACTGCAGAGGCAACATAGAACCATAGAGATTTACAGCATGGAAAAAGGCCCTTCGGCCCAATTTGTTCATTCCTTCCCCCTTTTTAACCATTAAGCTAGTTCCAATTAACCGTATTTGGCCCATCTCCCTGTAAACTCATCGTACCCATGTAACTGTCTAAATGCTTTTTAAAAGACAAAATTGTACTCGCCTCTACTGCTATCTCTGGTAGCTTTTTCCAGACACTCACCACTTGAATACGAAAAAAATTGCACCTCTGGACACTTTGCATCTCACCCCTCTCACTTAAACCTATGCCCTCTAGTTTTAGACTCCTTTATCTTTGGGAAAAGATGTTGACTTTCTAGCTGATCTATGCCCCTTATTGGTTTTATAGACCTCTGTAAGATCACCCCGAAATCTCATAAGTTTCAGTCTATCCAACCTCTTCTTATAACTCAAACCATCAAGTTTCTGTAACCTGTAGTCCCTAGTGAAACACAACAATGCTACAGCAGAGATCCCAGGACAAGCTGTGTATGGGTCTTCTGGAATCTAATCTGCTCAAAATTCCCCAGGATGGCAATATCAATCCTTTAAATGATACACAGATGGAGCTCCACAAACAAAATAACTAATGGCAGATTCTAAAGAAGCCTTATTTCATTTGAGCGGTTTCAAAATTAAGCATAATTCAGCATAATCAAATTTAGCATAATTAAGGGCCCAATACATGCCAGACATTGTTTCTTCCAATTGTGCTGGGTGTGTAGAGCTGCAGTTCCTAAGGGATAGGGTTAAGGAACTGGAGATGCAGCTTGAGGATCTTCGTCTCATTAGGGAGAACGAGGAGATAATTGACAGGAGTTATCAACAGGTGGTCACACCAGGGCAACGAGAAGAAGGTGCGTGGGTGACTATCAGGAAGGGGAAAACTCGGGTGCTGAAGAGCACACCGGAGGGTGTCCCCCTTCATAATAAGTACTCCTGCTTGAGTACTATTGGGGGGGACAACTCGTCTGAGAGAGCCAGCAGTGGCCCGCTCTCTAAACCTGAGCCAGTACGCAAAAAATCTAAGAGAGGAAAGGCGATACTAATAGGGGACTCCACCGTGAGGGGTTCAGACAGGCGTTTTTGTGGACACAGGAGAGAGTCGTGGATGGTGGTTTGTCTTCCTGGAGCTGGGATCTGGGATGTTTCTGGACGCCTCCCAGACATCCTGAAAGGGGAGGGTGAGGAACTTGAAGTTGTGGTGCATATAGGTACTGCAGACATAGGCAGGAAGAGGGAGGAAGTCATCAAAAGGGATTATAGAGAACTGGGTAGGAAGCTGAGGAGGAGAAAAGCGAAGGCAGTAATTTCAGGATTGCTGCCTGCGCCTCAGGAGAATGAGAGCAGGAATCAAATGAGGTGGAGGATGAATGCATGGCTGAGGGACTGGAGCAGGGGCAGGGATTCAGGTTCATAGATCATTGGGACCTCTTTAGGGGCAGGTGTGACCTGTACAGTAAGGACGGGTGGCACTTGAACCCTAGGGGGACTAATATCTTGGCAGGTAGGCTAGCTTGGGCTACTGGGGAGTCTTTAAACTAGAAAAGCTGGTGGGTGGGAATACCGATGGGACGGTGAATAAGGAGGTTAGTTCCCAGGTAGGGAAGGACTGTAGGCACTCTGAGAGGGGGGTTAGGCAGGTGGTGGAAAAGGGAAATATCCTGACTGAGGGGCTGCGGTGTGTCTATTTTAATGCCAGGACTGTAGTAAATAAGGTAGATGAGCTTAGGGCGTGGATTGCTGCTTGGGAGTGTGATGTGGTGGCCATTACAGAGACTTGGTTGTCCAGGGACAGGACTGGGTACTTCAGGTGCCAGGATTCAGGTGCTTCAGGAGGGACAGAGTTGGGGGCAAAAGAGGAGGTGGTGTGGCACTGTTGATCAGGGACAGTGTCATGGCTGTAGAGAAGGTGGAAGACGGGGAGGGATTGTCTACGGAATCTCTGTGGGTGGAAGTTAGGAACAGCAAAGGCTCGATAACTTTGCTGGGTGTATTCTATAGGCCGCCCAATAGCGGCAGGGAACTTGAGGTGCAGATAGGGAAACAGATCCTAGACAGATGTAGAAATGACAGGGGTGTCATGATGGGAGATTTCAATTTCCCAAACATCGACTGGAATATCCCAAAGGTAAGGGGTTTGGATGGTGTGGAATTTGTTAGGTGTGTTCAGGAAGGTTTCCTGACACAGTACGTGGAAAAGCCTATGAGAGGAGAGGCTGTACTTGACCTGGTGCTTGCTAATGAGCCAGGGCAGGTGTCGGATCTCATGGCAGGAGAGCATCTTGGGAATGGGGATCATAATTCTATCTCTTTCACGATAGCGATGGAAAGAGATAGGATCAGGCAGGCTAGGAAGGTGTATGTCTGGAGTAAGGGGAAATCTGAAAACATTAGGCAGGTAATTGGACGCATAAACTGGAAGGAGGTGTTCTTGGGGAAGAGTACAGGAGGGAAGTGGCGGTTTTTCAAGGAATATTTGTCTAGGGCACTGCAAGACAACATCCCGAGGAGTCAAGGAGGTTCAGGTAGGACGCGGGAACCGTGGTGCATGAAGGTAGTGGTGAACCTAGTTAGGAAGAAAAAAATGTATATAAAAGGTTCAGAGAGCTAGGGGATGTTAGGGATCTAGAGGGGTATAAGGTGTGTAGAAGAGAGCTTAAAAAGGAAATTAGGAGAGCCAGAAGGGGTCATGAGAAGGTCTTGGCAGGGAAGATTAAGGAGAATCCCAAGGCCTTCTACAAATATGTGAAAGTAAAAGGATGAGAAGAGAAGGATAGGGCCTATAAAAGGTGAAGGGGGAAAAGTCTGTGTGAATCCGGAAGAAATGGCAGAGGTGCTCAACGAGTACTTTGCCTCGGTATTCACGGTGGAAAGTGAACTGGGAGATTGCACTGCAGGTTTGCGGCATACGGAAAAGATTGAGTATGTGGATGTTAGGAAAGAGGATATGTTAGACCTGTTAAATTCTATCAAGATAGACAAGTCGCCGGGACCGGATGGGATGTACCCCAGGTTATTGTGGGAGGTGAGGGACGTGGTTGCAGAGCCCCTGGCGATGATCTTTGCGTCGTCCATGGAAACGGGAGAGGTTCCGGAGGATTGGAGGATTGCGGATGTGGTTCCTATCTTTAAGAAAGGGAACAGGAATAGTCCAGGAAATTACCGACCAGTGAGTCTGACTTCAGTGGTTGGTAAGCTGATGGAGAGGCTTCTGAGGGATAAGATGTATGAACATTTGAAGAAGTTTGGACTGATTAGAAATAGTCAGCATGGTTTTGTCAAGGGCAGGTCATGCCTTACGAGCCTAGTTGAGTTCTTCGAAAATGTGACTGAACACATTGACGAAGAAAGGACAGTGGATGTAGTGTACATGGACTTTAGTAAGGCATTTGATAAGGTCCCACATGCAAGGCTTCTGGAGAAGGTGAGAGGGCATGGGATCCAAGGGGCTTTGGCCTCATGGATCCAGAACTGGCTTGCTGGCAGAAGGCAGAGAGTGGTTGTCGACGGGTCTTGTTCTGCATGGAGGTCAGTAACCAGTGGAGTGCCCCAGGGATCTGTTCTGGGACCCCTGCTGTTTGTCATTTTCATAAATTACCTGGATGAGGAATTGGAGGGATGGGTTAGCAAGTTCGCCGACAATACAAAGATCGGTGTGTTGTGGATGTCTGGAGGGATGCCAAAAGTTGCAGCGGGACATAGACAGGATGCAAGACTGGGCGGAGAAGTGGCAGATGGACTTCAACGCGGATAAATGTGTAGTGGTCCATTTTGGCAGTAATAATGGGATGAAGGAGTACAATATAAGGGGTAGGAGTCTTAGTTGTGTTGTAGAGCAGAAAGATCTCAGGGTCCGGGTCCATAGGACTCTTAAATCGGCCTCGCAGGTGGAGGAAGTGGTCAAGAAGGGGTACGGTGTACTGGCCTTCATTAATCGAGGAATAGAGTTTAGGAGTCAGGAGGTAATGATGCAGCTCTGTAAGACTCTTGTCAGACCCCAGTTGGAGTATTGTGCGCAGTTCTGGTCACCTCATTATAGGAAGGATGTAGAGGCTATTGAGAGAGTTCAGAGGAGATTTACAAGGATGCTGCCTGTATTGGGAGGCAGGCCTTATGAAGATAGGTTGAGGGAGCTGGGACTCTTCTCACTGGAGAGACGTAGGTTGAGAGGCGACCTGATAGAGGTTTATAAAATGTTGAGAGGAATAGATAGGGTGGGCTCTCAGAGACTATTTCCCTGAGCTGAAATGGTCACTACGAGAGGACACAGATTTAAGGTGCAGGGAAGCAAATACAAAGGAGATGTCAGGGGTAGGTTTTTCACTCAGAGGATGGTGAGTGAATGGAACCGACTGCCATCGGAGGTTGTTGAGGCAAACTCACTGGGGTCTTTTAAGAGACTTCTGGATGAGTATATGGAAAAGAATAGGATAGAGGGTTATAGATAGGTCTGTGGATTGGTAGATGTGATCAGGCAACTCGTGGGCCGAAGGGCCTGTTTGTGCTGTATTGTTCTATGTATCTATGTATCTACGTATTCTTCTTTCAGGAAAAAGATACAAAAGTCTGAGTTCACATAGCAACCTTCTCAAGAGCAGCTTCTTCCCTGCTGCTGTCAGACTTTAGAATGGACTTACCTTACATTAAAGTTGATCTTTCTCTACACTCTAGCTATGTCTGTAACACTACATTTTGCACTCTCTCATTTCCTTCTCTATGAATGTTATGCTTTGTTTGTATAGCGTAGAAGAAACAATGCTTCTCATTGTATGCTAATACACGTGACAATAATAAATCAAATCAAATCAAAAATTATGAGAAAGCCTTTATAGAACTGTATTAATTTATTAATTACTGTGCTATCTTAACATATTATGTGAAACTTGTTACAACAGCAATGTTTTACAAATCACCATGTCACACAAAGGCAATTAATAGCAACTCTTTGTAACATGAGAACGCATTGTGAAATACTTCGTAGATCATGCACTCGAGAAACACGATGTATTTATGTACTGTAAACCACTCGAAGAATCCACTCACTGTATGCACTGGGTGGGGTCTCTTTATTGCGCTGCTAATCTAAAATTCAATCTGAAATGTCTTGTTAATGAACCTTTTCAACTCCACATTTACTTTCCAGGAGCACGGTAATGATTTATAAAATAGTTTTTCAAGTGCACAAGAGAGCCAAACCACTTCTCCAAATGAATGTGAGGTTCTCCAGCAAACTTTATAAACGTAAAGATTTATAGTTTAACTTGTAAATCAGCTGAAGTGCGCAGAGATCACTATTTGGCTGAGTACAAATTCCTGACGCTAAGCTTAAAGGGGAAATTCTAGCTTGGTTGAGAGGGACAGTAGATTTCATTTGTTTACTCTCATGAATCCTCTACCCAGAGCCTGGTCCTGTGTAGCATGCTGCCTTCACTATTCCTAGTAATATTCCAGAGAGGTGACCTGCACGCAGTCCGGAGTTTGAAACTTGCCCCAAAATCCTTAGCTTATAAAATAAATGTAAAGAGACATACTTCTCCTCAAAACAGAAAGTGCATCTAAAAGGTTAACAGGTCAGAAGTGAATGTCCTACAGCGAGAAACCCCAATGATTTTCCCACCCAGGCGCAACATTGACACCCAGATATTTCCGCAACATAGCAGCTGATTAAGGATGCTTTGCAGAGAGTTGTGTTTGTTATTAAACTATTAAAATGCATGATTTCACAGACAGGATCAAGTTCCCCTTTTAACTGACTAGCAGACATCAGGGGTCCTACAAGTTCAGGTACATCCTAGGTCGTTTACAAGGAGATCTGCTTCTTTAATTTTATTAAATGGATGAATGTTTCAGAAAAGTCGGTTGGTTTCACAGGAAGTGAGGCATTCTGATCAGTTTGCCCAGAAGTATCACATGGTGCACTTCTGGTTACAGTTCTGGCACAGGCAAAGTGTGGGGGTTTTGACATATAGTTATCAGAATCCCCAGCAAAAACCACTGAAAATAACACACACATACACATGCAAGCAAGCATGTGCGCACACACACACACACACATTCATACACATTCACACACACACACACATTCATACACATTCACACACACACACACATTCATACACATTCACACACACACACATTCATACACATTCACACACACACACATTCATACACATTCACACACACACACACACATTCATACACATTCACACACACACACACATGGACGCATGCATATACACAAAACAAGCATGAAAATCAGCAGTAGATCATTTTGGTTGCACCCTGGAGTAGAAATACATTTCCAAATCTAAGGCAGCTATGTTTATCAATCTTAGGAGGGATATAAAAAAAACACTAAGTTAAAGCTTTATCGAGGGAAATTGAGAGAGTTATATCTGTAAGAGACCTTTAGTTCAATGAGAACAATGAGATTGATTGGCCTTTTGTGTTTTAAACATATTGACTTCTTTTTCATTCTTCGATATAGATCAATTATAGATCATGAGTTAATTTTTTAAAAATATGCCTGGAAATAACAAGTGCTTAATGTGTTCATATCAAGTTCCGCTACCTCACTGGAAGCGTGAACGATATGTTTTAAATGAATTAACGCTTCCATTAAAATAGCAGAGGAACTTGATATGACTGTGTTAAGTGTTCAGATGATAACATCGCTCACATTATTTCCAAGCCTTCTTGAGTAGGAAGAGGAGCTGCAACCCTTCATATTAACCAGGATTTTGCATCAGTACGAAATTGCTCAGCGTCATGAGAACTGCTATTGAGTCACCTGAAATTAAATTTCAATGCTGTCACTGATCTGTCATTCCAGAGGGATCCCTCCTTGCTACAAAAATGAGAATCTGGTTTTTTAACAGTTGCTCCCCCTAAAGCCTGTATCATGTATTCACTCAGTCCTGGCATTGTCTGCAAACCCTTTATCACAAGGATCCTTCATAAGTACCTTTCCATTCTGTTCAATGTTAATTTGCATTTTTCTATCATTTACCGCTCATGAAATGTAAAAATGTTTGTAAAATGGCTAGCAATTGTCTTGTCTCTGTATACTTGTATATTCTGGGTTTGCCTGCAGGATTTACCAAACAAGTTTCAAACTTTATTTGTCATGCTGAAGATGCACAAACAAAAATGTTACGAAAGATTGGTGATAGTGAAGGGTATTTTCTGTTGGCTTGCCTGAATATAAGTTTAAATTTCACTGATTGAAATTTACAGAGATATCTTGTCCTTTTCTCAATTTAGAAATTCCGAGAATTTCCCATGCTCTGAAAATAGCTTACAGATGTTTTGGAAATCTTAAATAAGTATAAGCTCACGAAGCTCAGAAACAGATCGTAGGCAACCATGGGGTTAGCGAGTGCCAACACGGGCTGGTTGGCCCAGTTGTTTTAGAAGCTGTTGAGCCCTCTAGCTCTCATCTCTCAAACTCTCTTAGTCATCCCATATGGTGTCTGCAACTCATGCCTCCCCATTCAATCACTCTCCCCTATGCTTCCTCATACCACCTGCATGCCTACCCATGCCTCTAAATCACCACCTTGCCCTTTCATTCCCCCCATGCCATCTCCGTGTCAACTCATGCCTTACCCATGCCACATGGCCCATCATGTCCCAGATGTCACCTCCAAAATCACCTGTTCAGTGTCCACCATAGACTGACCTCAGAAGCAAAAACTTTTGACAACGCAGTTCTTAGTTCAACACTTGATCATAAAAAAATGTCCCGTTCATGAAATCTATTTCTTTTAAATCTCCTGAGCCGGTTAATCTCTGAAAAACAACCTAACTTTTACAAAGAATTCCCATCGAAAACAATTAATTCTTTAAAAGTCTATTTAAACTGACAATCGAACGGTGAATTCAAATCCCCTGCTGAGATAACTGATAATTTTGAAATTCAGCCAAGCTTTCATGTTAAGAACCCTTGGGCAAGGTCAATAAAAATCTCATTTAAAATCGCATGAGTCGATGGTCATTTTTCCAGCCTGCAACCTGTCAATAAAAGCAGCCCAACGAAGGAGATTTCTAATGCACACTGACAGATTCGGTCTGTATTTTTCACGTTTAAAGAGCAAAGGCCTTTAAAATCTTCTGATTGAAGGTCATCCACCCATTTATGCCTATTGCATAAGTTTATGGTTCCCACACTGTGGTAAGTGAACCTGGACCAAGCAAGGTAGAGCACGATGGAACTGAATTTCCCTTCTGTGTGAGTCATGCCTCACCCAACTCCCTCTGCCTGGAAAAAAGGGTCTATT
Source organism: Sphyrna mokarran (assembly GCA_024679065.1). Taxonomy (NCBI): domain Eukaryota; kingdom Metazoa; phylum Chordata; class Chondrichthyes; order Carcharhiniformes; family Carcharhinidae; genus Sphyrna; species Sphyrna mokarran. The sequence goes on from JAGIQG010000021.1 coordinate 21,559,814, forward strand.
GAATATAGTTCCCGTACTTTGTCATTCAGGTTCCCCACTCCACCATTTTTAACGAACCGCAAGTTTTCCTGATTCCGTAAAAATTTTGCCTCAGATGTCAGGCAAAGGATTAAAAACCACAAAAGGCAGCTGGAGCCTAATTAACATGCCAAAGGTATGGACGGTTGGCTTTCATTGGGCTGCAACTGAACTTTAAGTGACACAGAGTCTGGAATTTCTGACAGCTGCTCCAAATAAAGACACATTGATTTCCCCATACTAAGTGGTTCCTCTAACCTTCTTCATGGTCAGGAAGCATGGTCACTCATTAAGGAAGCCTTCATCCACACACTCAACCCTGAGTTTTTTTTATTGTACCTACCTTCCCCATCAACCACCCGATCTCAAACAGCCCTCCCCACCTAACTGCTACCATCCGATCTTAAAACATCCCCCTCATTTCCAATTGTTGATCATTCAATCCCTAAGACTGCACGATCGCAGGGCACAGATCTATTGCCAGGCCTCTCATCATCAATGTTCTCTTCCACCCACTGACCCCAAGAGAGATAACCTGACAATGTGAATATGAGGCCCAGGCGTTACAAACAGCAGCGACCTCTTGCCTACCACCCGCCTGGTTATCAGGCCAGGTAACTCATTCACTTCTAGCCTCCACAGCATCCTTCTCAGGCATTTCCTGTTAATATTGTCAATATCTAGCATTATTTCTATTAAGAATTAGACTGAAGTTCAATTTAAACTAGTATCAAGTGACAAAGACTCTATACAGATTTTTCTATTCTTCTCACATTGCTCTTTCTCCTTTTATCCCCAGTGGGCAGCTGGCTAACATTGAACTTACAGGAAATCGCTGACAGGCCATCAGTTAATACATTTAATCTATCTTTAAGATGATATCTTATGTGCAAGCAAAGAGAGTCCAAGAAGAGGGAAAAAGAACAGAAAGCAAAGGGTAACATAAAAACAGAGAGGCAGAGGTAGGCAATTCAGCCCTTCAAGCCTGCTCCACTATTCATGTTGATCATGGCTAATTAATGAATTCAATATCTTGATCTCTCTCCCTTCCTCTCAAATTCCTTTAGCCCCAAGAGCTGTATCTAATTTCCTTTTGAAAGCAGACAACGTTTTGGCCTCAAGTACATTCTGTGGTAGTGAATCCTCCACCTTCTAGGTGAAGAAATTTCTCCTCTCCTCAATTCTAAAAGGTTTACCCCTTATCCTTAAACTATGAACCCTAGTTCCAAACTCCCCCATCATCGGGAATATTCTTTCTGAATCTATCTTGTCTAACCTTTTGGAATTTTATAAGTGTCTATGAGATCCTCTCTCTCACAACAGGGGGAGAAGTGGATGTTGATTAGATGGATAGAATGTCCACATTCCCCTAGGATCTGTACCCAAAGGGTCTGTTTTGGATGTGTCTCTTCTCTTCCATGCATGTAAATGATTTCGGAATTAATGACAAGAAGAATTATATTGAGGTTTCTTATCAATACCAACTAAGACACTGCGACAAAACATAAGGAACACGCAGGAAGAGCTTGAAGAGTGGGCAGCTGGAGGTGCATGCAGTCCCAAGCTGAGAAACCTGGTGTAGTAACTTACCCTGAATATTCTTTCACAAAATTGAAAGAGCTGCAAGATTGAAGCATGCAGAAATCATTAAAAATGATCTGTGAATTCTGGCTTCTATACACAGATGCGTTGAATATGAAACCAAAGAAATAATTTTAAAACTAAAGACTGGTCCAGTTGAGGTACAGGGCATGTGATTATAAGAATATTAGGATCACAGGAATGCTCACTAGAATTGTACCAGGAAATAATTATATTTTAACAAAAACTAGAAAAGTTCAGTTTAGTTTAGCAGGAGCAGAGAAGGTGAAAAGCAGATCAAATAAGGTTTCCAAAATGATGAAGAGTTTTGAGACAGTAAATACCATAGCGAATAAAAGCAAATTACTGCAAATGCTGGAATCTGAAACCAAAAGAGAAATTGCTGGAAAATCTCAGCAGGTCTGGCCGCACCTGTAAGGACAGAAAAGAGTCCAGATGACGCTTTGTCAGAGCTGTCTATCTTTGTCTTCAATAGACCAATGAATTGGCCTCCATAGCCTTCTGTGACAATGAATTCCACAGGATCACCACACTCTGGCTGAAGAAACTCTTCCTTATCTCACTATCACAAATGGATTAAAATTAAAAATCAAGGAGCCTCAACACTTTGAATCACAGAATTCCTTTGTACATAAGAGGCCATTCAGCTCATCAAGTCTGCACCAGCAACAATCCCACTTTCTATGTCGTTTAGCTTTGACAAAAGGTCATCTGGACTCAAAACATCAGCTCTTTTCACTCCTACAGATGCTGCCAGAAACACTGCACTGAATGACTGTTTTCATTGGCTGACAGAGGTCGGCCTCAGAACTGAAGGAAGCACCAACATGGGCTGATGGGCCTTTCTCTAGGTTGGAATTTCTACATGATTCACCAGAAGCAGGAGATGGCTACAAGTCTCTTCAAATCTGTCCTGACACTCAATGCGATTATGACTGACATGTGCCGGCCTCTCAGCTCCTTTTTTGTGCCATTTCCCCACAACACTCTATCCCTCAATCTATCAAGTATTTATCCACCTCCATTTTAAATACTTCCAATGATTCTTTAATTAGAAAAATAGAAGGGAAAGTTAAAAGAATGCCAACCATTCTTAAAAAGATTTGCGACAAGTGCCTACTGAGATAGAGCCTACCTGACAATTCGAAAGAAATGGATTAGATATTGCAAAAAGGGCGAAGGCAAAGGAGCAGGGCAGGGAAATGGAATGTAAAGTAGATCGCTACAGTTAAACAGTTATCAGCACAGACCTGACCAGGCCTCATTCTGGTTCAGAAGTTCTGTGATCCTACAATTAGAAGTTTTTTTCCCATAGTCTCAGGTATTGAGAATTAGCTGCATTGTTTACATTGCAAGTAGGTAAACAACAGGAGTGAGTCGCGCATTATGAAATTAATTGGTTATCAGTTGATTGACATGTGCTGAATGTCACCGTAAATCTGCCCCAGTCAGGTGCGCCGATACAATGTCAACACAAGCTATTTACTGTATGATGCAGCAAAGGATTTTATTTCACATATACACTTACAATTAAAGTTTATTATAGACAATTCATACAACCGTAGAATTCCTACAGTGCAGAAGGAGGCCATTTTGCCCAACAAGTCTGCTCCAGCCACAATCCCACCCAGCCTCTATTCCTGTAACCTCACATATTTACCCTACTAGTCCTTCTAAATGATTCCTGGTGATCAAGTGATGGCATCTTCAGTTAAATGCAAGACCAGTTGCCAAACACTGATATACAGAGTGAATGACGCGTTTTCAGATTCTCAGGAGCTATACAAGCACTGACGAACATTCCACATTGCGCATCATCAATACAGATTTGAATATTGACCAAGACAGGAATATTGAAAGCTTTTCGATGATGCAAATTCACGTTGAGAGTTTTATGAAGATTTGTTAAATAGAGGCTGGAACTTTCTGGCTATTCATGGAGGTGGGATCTTGTATTCTCGCTGACAGCACGCCCCAGTCATGGATTTCCCAGCAGCTTGGGGAATGAATTCAATGAGAAATCACATTAACAGTGACAGGACCAGAAGATCCTATCCCTCCAGCCATGAGAAAGACATAGTGGGGAGCTCAGAGAATCCCTTCCAAATTCTCCAATGAGGTGCATTTTAGGAAAATTATTTCCATTCCTGTCAATGGCAGATATCATGGAATCCCTACAATGCAGAAATAGACCATCCAGTCCACTGAATCTGTACCAACTTTCCAAAACAGCATCTCAACCCGATCCAGCCCCACCATCCCACTGCACCCTCTGTAGGTCCATAACCCTGAACATTCACCGTCCATCTAACCTTCACATCTTTGGACTTTGGGAGGAAACCAGAGGAAACCCAAGCAGACATGGGGAAAATGTGCAAACTCCACTGAGACTGTCACCCAAGGCCAGAATTGAACTTGGGTCGAAGGAGGAGTGCTAACCACTGTGCCACCTCAAAGTTAGAAAATTGTGTGTTTGAATCAGATTCCAGAGACTTGTAGGTAAAAATCTCTGCTTGCACTCTGGTGCCATTCTGACAGAGTACTGCATTGTCAGGACTACATCCTTGGGATGAGATGTTAAACCAAGGTCCTGTCAACTTTTGGTGAATATGAATAATCCCACAGCATTATATTGAACAAGAGCAGAGGTGTTATCCCTGTCTTGCTAATGCTTACCCCTCACTCAACATCACAAAAACATAAGGCCATAAAACCATAAGACACCGAGGCTGCATTAAGGCATTTGGCCCATCAAGTCTGCTCTGCCATTCAAACTTGGCTGATATGATTCTCATCCCCATTCTCTTGCCTTGTCCCTGTAACCCTTGATCTCCTTATTGATCAAAAAACTATCTATCTCTATCTTAAAGACACTCAATGATTTGGCCTCCACAGTCCTCTTGTGGCAACGAGTTCCACAGATTCACCACATTCCAGCTGAAGAAATTCATCCCCATCTCAGTGTTAAAGAAGCGTCCCTTCACTCTGAGGTTGTACCCTCGAGTTCTAGTTTCTCCCACTAGTGGAAACATCCTCTCTGTGTCCACTCAATCAAGGCCTCTCAGCATTCTGCAAGTTTCAAATAGCTGCCTCCCCCCCATCATCCTTCTAAACTTCATTGAGTATGGATCCAGACTCCTCAACTGCTCCTCATATGACAAAGCTTTCATTCCTCGGATCATTCTTGTGAACCTCCTCTGGACCCCTGTGGGAATTGGCTTTGTAAAAGTTGGCTGTTGTGTTTATTGGCTTTCCAACAGTGAAAATACATCCTTGGTTCGAAGGTATGTTGGGCTGATGCGAGGTTGTGGAAGGCACTATTTAACTGGAAGCTTTTTTCTCTCTATCAAATATTATGTTCTTTTAAAAAAAATGTATTATGTATATTAAAGCCGGGATTAAAACTTTGAACAGAGAATATCATCAGATGCATGAATTTTTAATCATTAATAGCATCAAATGCAGTTTCTGGACTAGAGATTTTGTTTTAAATCAACGTGCTCCCTGAATTAACGATGGAAGGAGTGTGGCTATTCATTTTGATTGTCATGACTTGTAAAAATGATTATAATTTGATAAATGTTTTAATGAGTCAAACAAGAGTTTGCTGATATTCACTCAGCACAAGCTGCTGATGCAGTTCTTGTCTCCTTGGACACAACACTCTGTGACATTGCAGTACCAAGCACTGGTGAGGAGAGCTCCACACACACACAGACCCACAGTTCAAAGCACTCCACACCACACTCGTGCTAAGAATAAATCTTCCAGCTTCTCTCTGTTTCCAGCCCCTGATGTAAACATGTGTGGGGAATCCCACTGAGAATAATATTATTCAGCCCAAGGCCACCAGATGTCTTACCACCCGGACTTCCAGTCAAATGATGAGCACAGAATCGTTCCAACTGTAAGTCGGAAGCTTTCTTTTGAATTTAGACCTTGCGCTAAGACTCGCCGAATCTCTCGGGACACGGGCCGTTTGAGTTTCTTACCTTCATGGGAGTGGGAAAACCAGATCTGCGACGTCGCTGAGTGTGGACTTCGGAAAGCGGGCTCCGAGGGGGATGATGTGGGGCCTGCAGGATGAGCAGGTGCTGATCCCAAGCTGCTGGCCAGGAAACTTCCCATGAATGTGGCCGATGAGTTTCCCATCAGTGCGTTGCCTGGTGCATCCAAAAAAGAGGAAGGGAAAACAAATACCGGCAAGGTTAGTTCTGTCTTTCAGCGATACATTTTATTCTACAGACTTTGTACTGAGGACAAACGTTACTTGTGTTTACGTTGTTTGCTTCTTAATTCTGTCTGTCACAAGTAAACACCCCAAGGCAAGTGTGAAGCTTTAAAGGCAAGTAAACTGAGGTGAAATAGGTTGCTGCCACCCCACACAATTAACCACTGCATTCAATTGTGTAACCACTATTCTTTTTAAGCTCCATAAACCCCAAATCAAACTTCCGTTTCACTATCTGTTTGTATTTGTGTTTAAAATTGCACAGTTCTGGGAGGAAGGCCAACTCTTTAAGGTCTGACTTGAGTTTGGGCTGTTGCAGCCCAAATCTTTAGGGTAGCCCACAGCACAAAACCACCCACAACTTGGCACAAGTCTGCGCTCCCAATGAGACAGAGAGAGGCCATTAAGATGGTTGGATTGGAAGGATCATTTTCCTGTGGTTGAGGTTAAGGTGATGCAGGATAGAGAGAAAGAAGCTTTGTTTTGTATCTGTCTGAACTAAATCGGAATTCAAAGGAGTATAATGCTGATCCAGAGCGGCAAAAATGCTAATTTATTTAATTCCCTCACACTGGGATCCTTCACTTTGATTTTTTCAACAGAAGGGATGTACCAGCTACAGATGTGAGATCGAGGGAAAAGGACAGAATCACTAACATGTAAATTGGTCTGCAAAAGCAGATTCTACCGAAGGGGCTGAAAATCCTCGGCCCTCACTACTGAGGCCTACAAACTGAAGCAGGTTTGTACAGATTGGATTTTGACATTGTCTCAGAGTTCCTATTGGCCCATGTTTGGACTGGGGCAAGCACAGTAAGAAATCTCACAATACCAGGTTAAAGTCCAACAGGTTTATTTGGGGCAGAGCCTCCCATTACACTAAATAAGGCCATTATAATGGGGTGGGGACACAGGGCTTAAAATGGGAACCTTAAAGATCTCACAGTTGTGGCTTAGAAAATGGCAGTTAGGGGATTGATTGTTTTTCCACTCAGAAGGGATTCGTACACAAGGCTCATGGAAGCCGGCTTTCCCCTCACCACACCCACCCACACAAAAATACATGCATACACACCCATCCTCACACACACACACATCTACCCACACACACAAAAACACACACATTCACACACCCTCACACACAACACATAGTCACAAAAACACACTCTCATACCCACCCTCACACACACATACACGCACACACTCACACACTCATACCCACCACACAGTCACACCCACCCTCACACACATGCTCATGTCCATCCATACACACTCACACTCTCATACCCACCTACACACACTCACACCCAACCACACAAAAACATACAAAGCCAGCACCCACCTACACAAAAACACACACACACATCCTCACAAAAACACACAGTTACACCCACTCACAGACATGAGCACATGCATGCATACACACACAAACTCTTACACAAACACACAAGTCACATGTAAACCCACATGCAAACACACAGAACACACACAAAACTATCCCAGATCATCAACTACAAACAGTGACAGTCTTACAGCAATCTTGGAAATAGCTAAGAGCTGGTTAGCATATGCATGTTTACATAATTTTTACTCCAGGTCAAAGAGCGCAAACCCAACTCTATCAGCCAATTTATCAGGTGATGTCTTCAGGAAGATGTATGGTTACATGCATTGCCAAGCTAAATTCTCCCTCAGCCGGACTAGGGGATTTTCACAGATAAATTCACTGCAGTGTTAAAGTACGCCCACTTGTGACACTAATAAATAATAAATAAATAATTGCATGATTCAAAGGACTGAAGACTCTGCAATCGAGATGACTGCTCCTAAGTCTCAGTTTAGTTCTATTGGTTACACTCTTGCCTCATCATCAGAACCGTGCACATTCAAGGCCTAATTCCCCACTTGAGCACAGAAACAATGTTGACATTTGGTGCGTTGCTAGAGGTTGAGATAAGATACAAAGCCATCGGCTGTTCAGGTGTAAAGACTGATACTATTTGAAGAGGAGTGGAAAACATTCCAAAGTGTCTCACAATTTATTACTTTTGATGTTTTGTGCACTGTCGTCATGGAGACAAGACGTCTCACATACTGCAGTAAGACAGCTAACCAATTAACCTGTTGATTGAGAGATGAATGTTGATTCGGACACCAGGAAAGATCTCCCGCTCTTTTGGCCCACAGTGTTTTTTACTTCAAGTTTAATATCGTATCAGAAAGACAGAACCTCTGACAATGCGGCATCCCTTAGGTACTGCACAGTACTGTCAGCCGAGACCACGTGCTCGAGTGGGGCTAGATTGGACAACTCTGTGAATCCACCATTTTCTTAGCCACCTGACTGACACCCTTATCTTAAACAGCAATGCCAAATTCAGATTAACTGGCCATGCATCTTGTTATGGGATCTTGCTGGGCACAAATGGGCTGCCATATCTGCTTAAGCCATTACAATGACTACATTTCCAAGCAAATTCGACGGTTGTAAAGCAGTTGAGGGATTTGTCGAGATGTGATAATGCACGATATAAATGCAAGCCCTTTCTCCTTTTGGGGAAAGAGTGCGTCAGGGCAAACAGATTACAAGGAGGAGAAAAAAACAGGTAAAAACAAGAGGAAAAAGAAAATACAACATTAAAGTTTATTTATTCATATCACAAGTAGGCTTACATTAACACTGCAATGAAGGTGTTATGAAAATCCCCGAGTCGCACAATGAAAGCAGAAAATGCTGGAAGTACTCAGCAGGTCAGTAACGCCTGTGGAGAGAAGCAGGGTCAATAACCTGAGGGTTAACACTCCATAGACCTGCTGAGTATTTCCAGCATTTTGTGTTTTTATTTCACATTTCCAATGTCTGCGGTATTCTGCTTTTGTGCTAAGGAAAAATAAACTCCCTTTAAAAAATAAAGAAAAAAAGGTCATGTCACCAGACCCTACAGCAGACTCGACATGGTTAATGGATAAAATGTAGTGTAGCCGGTATCATATGTCCTACTTCTGCTGGCATCGTTTCAGTACAGACACACAGAGGAAGAGCGTGTTTTGCTTGATTCAAGCGTCCATTCTTCATGTGGCCTCGGGCTAAACTGGTACTCTAAAATACATCAGCCAGTTTTTACAACCATGCAATATTTTAAGAATGTTCGTGGGAAGCATGCCTTCAAGCCCCCGGCACAACCTCTTTGTATGTAGCATTTGTCAGACAGTATTTGCTCTATCCAATGATGCTGAGTAGGCGCTAACACATGCAGGACACACCAAATGCTCTTATTGAACAATTTAAGCAATTATCATTTCGCTGCAAGACTGGGAGTGATTGTTAATGCGGGAGAGGGTCAGCGGGTACAGGGCATGAAGGAATCCAGCTTTGCCAGTTCATACACCCTTTACAGCTTTCCACTGAATGCAAATGCTCGAGACACAGGCACATTGAGCCAGTTGTACAGACGCCTACTGTTTGCTGGTACACTAGTAACACACATCTGTAGTCTGCAGTCTGAGGTGATGGCAAACCATAGGAATACGGGTGAACGGAACTGGATTTAGTCTATCGTACGGCAAATGGGGTATCAATGTGGGCCCAATGTGACATGCTTATCCATCAGTCAAGGGCTTTTCCACATACAAACAAGGACAGGAGTAGGCCACTTGGCCCCTCGAGCCTGCACTGCCATTCAATAGGATCATGACTGATCTACTTGTAACCTCACCATTTGTAAGACTGTCAAATATAGGAGCAGAAATAGGCCACTCAGTCCATCAAATCTGTTCTGCCATTCAGTCATGACAGATAAGTTCCTCAACCTCATTTCCTGCCTTTGCCTCTATATATGCTCTGTGAACATAACTCCTCACTCACCCGAAGAAGCAGCAACGTTCCGAAAGTTCATGCTACCAAATAAACCTGTTGGAATTTAACCTGGTGTTGTGAGACTCCTTACTGAGCTTCCACATAAGACAAGGGCTACTCTTCAGCACCAGTGAGCTAGTAGAATTAAATGTTAATTGACTGTCTGCCTCTCAGATCTTGCTTGCAAAACTTCCCAGCAGAGGAATGCATCGGGGCAGATAGTAACCAAATGTGGTCCCCACTATTTTTCCACACTTCTCCCCTTCTCCACTACTATTCGCTCAGGAAAATCCAACTCTCAAAGCCGGCTAGTTACAAAATCCAATGGCAAAGATCCGAATACAAATCATTTGATATAAGCAGGTAAGATACATCCTTCCTTCAAATAGAGAGAATATATTTTCTTATGAAAACCGTCCTTCTCACCTTAGCTCTGCTAGCCCTGGTGATTTAAGTTAGACACTGCTCACCATCTACCATGAGACTGGACATTGTCTAGGCAGAAATTTTAAAGTGTCTGGTGCATGGGAACTGAAGGATGGTCTGAACTGAGATAAACCCAAATGCTGCGGAATAAAACTGAAATATCTATTCAAGCAATTCAGTCCCCGCAGTTCACTTTCGCTCTTGGCCCTAAGACTGACTCACAACAAAGTGCAGATCGAGCCCCTGAGGTTCCCTGATGCCAATGGTCTGACATATCCTCACACTTGTCCACCATTGTATAGGCCACTCTTTGAAACTGATCCCAAACCTGAATGTTGTATTGTGGTTGTCCTCAGTAAGATCACTGAAATCTGTCTTCTATTTTTAAATGGTGTCACTGCTTTAGTAAATATCAGAACTTCTTTACGATTCTGTCTTTATAGTTGTAACCATTTTTATGTGTGAGCTTGAACAAGGTTTGACTGCATTCAACATCACAACCCTATCAATCCTGTTCCTGCCCAACTTTCAGCCTAGCACGTTTCTATGGCACGGCTCCCTACATAGTTTATCAGTTTTTCCAAGCAACACTGGTTGATATTTTGGTGGCAGGTAGGAACAAGGTCAACTTTAGGTGGACATAGCTCTCAGACCAGGGAGTGAACTCAAAACCTTTCTGAATTCCATAGTTCAGTACTGTACCAGACACTGAGTGGATCTACTGGAGAAGCCAGCATGTTGGCACTGCCTAATCACTCCACTGTTAGCGGAGAGTGGCGCTTGGGTTCAATGTGGTGGGAAATAGCTAGAGAATGGGTTAAAGTAAATTAAAGTTGGCACAAACTTCTGGAATATTCAACTTGATTAATTTTTCAAAAGAAATGCTTCTTCTGAACACTCCTATTTATTCTCCTGATGGGAGTCTTCCTCCCCACACAGCTTCCTTAGGGACACATTCGCTGCCATTGTCCCCGATGTCTTGCATGCATTTTGTCAATGCCATCGGCTCTCAACCAGTCTTTCTGTTTTGTGCCACTGGCTTTGCTTGGTGACACTCCTTTTCCCAGCTTCCTCTCAACTGTCCTGAGTTCACAACCTTTATTGCCTCTCATTTGTTTCGAAGTCCCTTTGAGCTGAAGGTTACAAAGCTTATAACTGTCACTAGCCATCCATGTCCGTTGGGTGCATTAATCCATTTAATTGCCTCAGCCCATCCTACTATCCAGATCGTTCTCTTCTCACCATCGTCTTACTGTGCCTCTCGGGTTTCTGCAGAAATGAATTGTAGCTTGCCTTGCGGGCTGATTAGAAGGGTCCATATCTGATGGCTCGGCGTTAGGGCGTTTGGATGTCAGATGGGGAAGCCCATGATTAAATTAGCTGCTTGCGTTGAGCGGTTAAAATTTCACAATGGCCCTTCAGTGAAAAAATACAAAAAAAATCCAGAGAATAAAAATAAAGTGCCCCAGTGGGATCTTTAAAATAGCAATTCCTACCTAGTAGCCCAGGCTGGTGAAATTAGATGCAGGTGGTTAGACAAGATGAGGCAACCTTTGAAGCAATAACCTCACAGCAGGGCAGATCCTTTGCTAAAATTCTTCGATTCATCGATGTACCATTATTTATGGCAAAAGAATCAACTGTGTAAAACATCATTCCTATGACACCACCCCTCCACTGTGCTTTAAAATGTTCCCAAAGACTGTATTTTAAAATCTGTCTGATAACAAAAGAGTTTAGACACGTATTACCTTAATCCATGTGAACGTGACATTTATAGTCACTGGGAAATTTTGTTCCCCTTAAGCTCTATGTTTTGATGCCAAATGCAATTATATTTTATATACTGAAAGTGCATTCTTGATTTCTGTGAACTTATTCCGAAGCAATAACTAGGAAGTTAGAAGGAAATTATGTAGATGCTTATCAATATATTTTATCTGCTTTATATTGTGCGTCTCTGTTAAAGTCCATTTACTGCTTCCATATTACAGTAAATATACATAAAATTGCAATCGCATTGCACAAGTTCAATTGCTACTGAATCAAAAGGTCTTACTGAGAATGTTCAGTCATCATTATAGACTATAGACAGCGAGTTGAAAATGCACCTTATAAAAAGTAATTTGACACTTAAAATGTCAATGATGTGATAACTAAATATTAATCAATTTGACATTTTTTTCTTGAAGCATTTATAAAGGAAATCTTGCCAACATTACCAAAGGTCCCTGTTCAATTTCCAGCCTCTGGTTCCATTCATTACATGCAGTCACACTTATACATTTAGATTTGAGGTTGCACAAATTCATTTATTTCGTTTTCATGACTCCCTGATTTTGAATGATGCCTGATTTTTTTGTAACTATCTATTAAACACATTGGGTGAAATTTTATCAAAATGGCATCGCGTTGGTCTCGATGCAAAAAAAAACTGAGGGTTTCCCACAAACCGCGCCGGCGTGTTTTTGATCTGAATTTTACAGGTCATTAGTATTAATTTTTATCTCTGTGACTTTCTGATTCGCCACCGTGTAATGATTTATCTGCAGCAAGCACTGAGAGTCAGCATATACATGGCTCACCAGCACATGTTCCAGAGCAGAGGGGTGGCAACGCACTTCACATAGGGGCCCTCGTCGGACCGCTGAACGGGTTTGCGCAGAGAAGGGCACTGCTGTTCCCCCACTCCAGGAGACAGCCCTCCAGCAGGATAACTGCTCCCGCCTGCAGTGGCAGTCCTGGTCAATGCAAACACCACGGAGGGTGCTGGCTGCCTAAGCGATTACCTCCAAAACCCCCTCACGGGAGGTGAGGCTCCAGGTTCATGCTTATGCAGATCTATTATAAAGGCGCCCAGGTTGGTGAAATTAGATGCAAGTGGTTAGACAAGATGAGGCAACCTTTGAAGCAATAACCTCACAGCAGGGCGGATCCTTTGCTCAAACTTTTCGATTCATCGATGTATTATGGCTAAAGAATCAACTGTGTAAAACATCATCCCTGTGACACCACCCCCTCCTCCACCGCGCATTGTAAAATTCCTGTATTTTAAAACCTGTCTGATAATGAGAGACTTCAGACACGTGTTACCTTAATCCATGTGAACATGGCATTTATGTTATGGCTCGCTGAATATCCGGTAATGGGGGAAGTGCCAGAGAATGTGTATTAAAATGAACTTCCTGCCATCCTGCAATGTGTTCCATGCCACTTCACCAAGTGAGGTACCGGGAAGATGGGAACTCGGAAACGTGCCGGTGTGAATCCCACTCCCTGGATTTTGAGCACGTGCCGCCATTCCCGCAGATGGAGAGCAAGGGCTCAAACCCCCCCCCCCCCCCATTCTCAATCCCAGCTGCAAGACCATCCGTTAGTGGGGGCATATATTCAGTCTGTCTTTAATTTAGCAAAACAAACGGCTCATTTAGGGTGAAAATATTTACAAGAGTGACCCAGAGCGTTCGCAGGTCAGAGCAAGATGCAGCACCATAAAGCACTGACAACTGCAAAACTGTGTCGAGTGGTGCACAGTACAGCTGCACAGTAATGACTGGGTTGTAATGGAGGAGTGTTTTATGTTAAACAGTAAAACGGTAAACATCATTTCATTTCATAGTACATGGCAGCAAGCGACTATCCTACTGTGCACTAGTAAAGGTCAATGATTTCTGCTATTTTGCTATTTAACATTAAGTTCATTTTTGTCATATTGAATATACACCATTTCTGGTAGGGTTTTTTTTCTCTGATCAGGCAAGCACCAAATGAATGGAGTTCGTTGAAGAGCTACAAGCTGAGACATTAAAACCATCCACCCGGAGCGGTGATCTCCAAACATATAGGGAATGTCATTAAGAACTTGCTTTCTTGTTATTTGTGTCACTTCTCTTTATCTTATCTTTTCTTCTGTTTTTCTCAAGCCAGTTCCTCCACACACACAAGACACGCAACATCCCCAACTGCTGGCTATCGAAAGGAAAGCAGGAAGCCTGAGAAACTCCAAGCTTCCTGTAATCAATGCCATCAACTCACATCAGTCAAAATTAGAGCGAGGGTCTTCTTCTTTGATTCCGGCTGCTCCCAATGTTATGCAAACAAATGTCAATAATTGTATTGTTATAACTGAAAATCTAATGCTATTCAAAATACAGAAAGTATGAAAATTGTACCTTTTGAAGTTTATTTATTATTTCACAAGCTTGTAGGCTAACATTAACACTGCAATGAAGTTACTGTGAAAATCTCCTAGTCGCCACATTCCTGTTTGGACGCACCGAGGGAGAATTCAGCATGGCCAATGTATCTAAGCAGCACATCTTTCAGATTATGGGAGGAAACTGGAGTACCCAGAGGAAAGCCACGCAAACACAGGGAGAGTGCATAGATTCTGCAGTGACCCCAAGCTGGGAATCTGCTACTGTGAGACAGCAGTGCTAATCACTGTGTCACCCCCATTTTGGTTCTCAAGAAAAGTTTGACTCTTTCAAGTGAGATTTAATGAATACATGGCCAATTATCAAACGTTAGGAAATAACCTTCCTGCAAAGATGAATGCAACCCTCCACCCCCAAATAAACAACTTATAAAACGAGAAATTGTCAACAATTACTAATGTGTGGCTGGTCAAATACTGTGCACAAACTTTGTCTCTCCCTTCCCCCTCCCCCATCATAAATAAGTCAGTTACCAAGGACCGCAGCATCTCCTTTACAGTAGACAAGGTCATTAGACAGAATCCTATTGTTACACCACTATATCTCAAACACACCCAGAACTGGACCACCAGATATGCCCACAACTGCAATACTGTGTTATCAGGCCCAGCTGATTATTGCACCCAACATCTCATTCACTCCACAACTGGGCAGTCACCATATGGAGAACACATTTCCATGCTTTCACACATTCCGACTGAAGCCAGTGCAAGTAGGAAACATGGGCCACTTTTTGCCACCTTTGCCAAGTGAGCAGAAGGCCAACATTAGTGTCCAAACCTGAGTTGCAATTTAACTCTGCAGAATAGCCACTATGTTATTTTGCCATCTTTCTTCAACCCTAACTCTACTGGATAAACAATTGCTCTGACTGACTCTGTGCAGCCAGCATAATCAAAGACCCCACACTACCCAGACATTCTCGCTTCCACCTTCTTCCTTCGGGAGAAAGGTACAAAAGACTGAGATCACGTATCAACTAACTCAAAAACATCTTCTTCCCTGCTGCCATCAAACTTTTGAATGGATCTACTTTGCATTAATTTGACCTTTCTCTTCACCCTAGCTATGTAATAAGTCTCACAACACCAGGTTAAAGTCCGAAAGGCTTATTTGGAATCACCAGCTTTCAGAGCTCTGCTCCTTCCTCAAGTGCGTTACCTGACTCAACTGATGAAGCAGCAGCGCTCTGAAAGCTCGTGGTACCAAATAAAGCTGTCAGACTTTAACCTGGTGTTGTAAGACTCCTTACTGTGCCCACGCCAGCCCAACACTGGCGTCTCCATATTACCTTAGCTATGACAGTAACACCACGCCCTCCTTTCCTTCTCTACGAACGGCAGCGAGCAAAAAAGCAATACTTTTCCCTATATTAGAATACATGTGACAATAATAAATCAAATCAAATCAAAAACCATCATAAGCACGGGTCAAAGCCGGGATCTCTAGGTCAGGATCACAAGGGGATATGCTATTATCCACTCACCGGTTAGCTATTTTTACAGCAACAACAATGTGCTTCGCTTTCAACAGAAGATGATAGGGAGGTTAATAAAAGGCTGGAGACCACCCTACCGAGCCCTTTCTTGAGTCGAGCCAGACTGACGGCGTGTCCCCCTATGCTCTAGCTCTCCCTCATAAGGCATCAGAAAATGGAAGTCGTTAGGGCAGGAGAACTGAGCATTGCTGCGGAGACAGAATGCTGCTGCGCTCAACAGGAAACCCGAGTCGCAATTTAACTCTGCAGAGTGGACAGCCAACTGTGTCATTTTGACTTCTTTCTTCAACCCTAACCCTGCTGGATAAACAATAGCTGCACCGCAGCACAACATGCAGACAGTGATTAGTGCTGTAAGTGGAAAGCACCTTTCAGAGGCATGTTTAAGCTTGCCGCTGTTATTTCAAAGCACTCCTCCACAATAGGTTCTTTAAAAGATTTAGCAAAGATGGGTATTATTTTACTCAGTACAGTGCTGTGGTTTGCAGCACAACAGCGCAGGGATTTCCCCCTCCCCTATATCAAATGCATTCAGTTCACTCATCCTTCATTGTGAACTGAAGGCCTTTTCTATAAATAAACAAAGAATACGTCCCAACTCACAGCGTAGACAAAAGGGAGAGAAAAAGTGGAGCAAACGCCACACAACGGGCTACATGTTACGAAGGACAGTCAATCCTCCCATTGTTCCCAAAGGGAAGACAAGCAAAAAAAACTACACGGGTGCTGGTTAGCGAGATGGACCAAAGAGCTTTCTCGTTCCCTTGCTTTGTTTCCAACGATATTACTGTCAGATGACAATCTCTGGTTCAGTATGAAAATATTGCCACTGTTCTTTCCCCCCCCCCACAAGTGGAGGAAACCCACTGAGTAAAAAAAATCAGATTTGAAAACCATTGAGAGCTAAATTGTTTGGGTTTCTGAGAAACCTTTCCCGTAATGCAGCCTGGAGGTACGCCGCTTCTTAATGCTACTTGTTTTCCCGGTAGTGCAGGTGTCAAATCCTGTGAATTCTGTGCATTTGTACTCACTTAATTGCACAAACTACACCTCTGAACTCGGACGATAAAGAAACAGCAATTATCCACTATCTGTTTTGTCAGGTATCTGCCGAGAAATGATTGCTCACTATTCAGAGCTCATTTCCATCCAAGAAAACTGACCCCAGCTGTCAGTAATGCAAGGATGATGCCTGCCTTGCATATGACACAGAACGTTGCCAGGAAAAGACAGGTGAGCTTTAATCTCTTTTTTCAACAAAAAAAGGAATTACCCGACGTGGTGGGTTTGTTTTCTTTGCATCCAAAATTTTTAGTTTAGCCAGTCTGAGGTGGCACCGTGGCACAGCGGTTAACGCTCTGCCTCACAGCGCCAGGGACCCGGGTTCGATTCTCGGCTTTGGCCACTATCTGCACGTTCTCCATGTGTCTGCACGGATTTCATCTGAGTGCTCCGGCCTCCTCCCACACTTCACAAGAAATGCAGGTTAGCCACATTAACCCATGTTAAATTCTCCCTCAGTGTACCCAAACAGGTGCCGAAATGTGGCGACTGGGGGATTTTTCACAGTAACTTCATTGCAGTGTTAATGTAAGCCTCTTTGTTACCCTAATATAAACTTAGAAGGAGCTTTGGGAGAACATGGATACTGGAGATGGTCATTCAGCCCCTCGAAACTGTTCCATCTCAGTGCTTTATGCCTCTAAACAAGTGTTGAAGCGACTCAAACATCTTTCACTCATGGTTTAATCTCAGAATCAGGAGTGGCAAATCAGTAAGAAATTTCTGTGTGCAGATTTTTCTAATCTTATATAATATTCAACATTAATAACTTACTGAAAGTCATATTTAAATAGTAAGGTGTGATCAAGGTTTAGATGCACAGAGCACCAAGATAGAACAGATTCGAGGGGCTGAGTGGCGACTCCAGCATACATGTTCCTCTAAAGCTCCCTCTAAATCTAAATTCCACCTTGATTTTTGACACAAATTCCCCCATTAATAAGCTTAATAAAAGTTTACGTGAGACCAGGAGATTCATAAAATCCCTACAGTGTAGAAGGCGATTTGGCCCATTGATCTGCGTTGACAATAATCCCACCCAGGCTCTATCCCTGTATGCCAGTCACCCCACATATTTACCCTGATAGTCCCCCTGACACAGGGGAATTTAGCTTGGCCAATTGACCTAAGCCACACATCTTTGCTCAAGGAAACCAGAGCATTCGAAGGAAATCACACGGGACGTGGGGAGAAGGTGCAGGCTCCACACAGACAGTGATCCCCAAAGCTGGAACTGAACTCTGGTGCAATGCTAACCAATGAGCCGCCCCAATGTTGTCATGGCAACGTTCTCATTCAAGCAGTTCAAAAGCGACATTGTGCTTCTTTGGTGTTCGAGGAGTTAACAGCCATCGGCAAAAGGATACATTTATTCCCTCTTTGGGCTGGATTTTAACACAGGTCAGGCAGAGGCAAAGGGCAGAGTTTTTCAAATGGACCGCACCGGTGAGAAGGGAACCATTACTCCATCTGTTTGGATTCATTGTGAAGCCAGATCCCACTGGTCAAAGGATGTTGTTTACTCCGGGGGATGTTCACTACTTCTGGGTTTAGTTACTGTGAACAGACATCTGGGTTACGTGGTTACTTGCTGAATCCTTTTGGAATCGGAAAGAGTCCAGTGCACCTGAACTCAAGAGTTGTTTGAAACTTGCCAAAGTAGTTGGCAGCATTTCAAGGTCTGTCACTGCAGGTTGATTAGAGAGTGTTCTGGCTGTTTAAGTGGGCATGCAGGCTTCATTCCTGGATCTCACACTTCAAACACCATCATTTGTGTATCGGTTCCCAAAAGGCATTTCAACTATTTTTCAGATTTTCCTTGTCTTGTGCACGTTGCAAGCAAGGCAGTTTCAGTTTGGCTGTTTGTGACGTACAATAACAAATACTTCCCAGTGAATACATCTTATGTGGATTTTTACAATTCAGCTGCATTGCAGCAAAGCCCATTGAACAGAATCATTTCAGGAGATAACATGGAGAGTGGTTGCAAGTAATTTAAAAATGGGTGGCCAATTTATACAACTGGTGGCAGGATGGCACAGTGATGAGCATTGCTGCCTCACAATACCAAGATGCCAGGTTCCATACCAGCCTTAGTGACTGTCTGTGTGCGTTCACACAATCTTCCTGTGTCTGCGTGGGTTTTCTCTGGGTACTCCAGTTTCCTCCCACAATGCAAAAATCCAAAGAGTTAGGATGATTGGCCATGCTAAATCATCCCTGTCGGGTAAATACGTGGATTGTGGGGATAGGATCTAGATGGGATTGAGGTCGGTACAGGCTTGATGGGCTGAATGGCCTCCTTCTGCATAGGAATTCTATGAACTGCACAATTTCTCTTTCTCCAACATCAGCATGAGCTCTGAGCCCATCCCCTTGTCTCCCCTCAACCAAAGATCAGCATCTCTCAGTATGGATCACTGATATTATTTGGAAACAGGAACTTGTATCATGTTTCTTCCCCCTGCACCAAATCTATGACCCAAAAGTTTATTCATTAGTCACAAGTAAGACTTATTTTAACATTGCAATGAAGTTACTGTGAAATTCCTACAGTCGCCACAGTCCGGCACCTGTTCGGGTCAATGCATCAAACCAGCATTTATTTCACATTGTGGGAGGAAACTGGAGCACCCAGAGAAAACCCATGCAGACACTGGGGTAACGTGCAAATTCCACACAGACAGTGACCCAAGCCAGGTATCGAACCCAGGTTGTTGGCATTGTGAGGCAGCACTGCTAACCACTGTGCCACCATGCTGCAATCAGGCTGATGCCAGATGATGATCTTGCCCATCTAAGGACAACAATGCAACCACAGTAACTCTTCAAGACTGCAGTGGATAAAGCAATTGGCATGTTGTGCAGATGGAACTTCTTACTTAGATGGGCGTGTGAATAGCATAGACTTTTCAGCCAGAAACAATTCTAAACTGGCTACTCAGGACAATTCCTTCATTACAAGGCTGCTTTGTTTTGAGGAAGGCAGTAATGCTCCTTATCACTAAAAAGGGCTGAATTTGGAAAGCAGTCACACCACATATTGTTCCTGAGCAGACGATAATCATTTAAAAGGTTTACGTGAGTTGCTAAAGGCTCTCCACTGATCTGATAGCATCGACTCTCAGCTCTGCACTAAACTACACAACACAGCAGCGGGAGGAAACTTTGAGAATATCGAATCTAAGATAAGAGGCTCCAGTAGGGCAGATAAAATCCGAGAACAAAGCGGTTCCACCTCAGGATTAATCTATGTTTAGGTTTGCAGTTCTGGCTTCCTTTCCTGTACATTAATGGTGGAAAGCTACGTTACACAGGAAAGATCTCTGAGCATACTCACACTACATTTACGGTGCTGTAGCCACCTCAATCTCACTGGCACCAGCACGAACTGTACGAGCCTTCAGCCAATGCAGAACATCACTGCATGAGCTGTTCATTCCGCAATCCACCAGCAAAAGTAAAACATGAAACACGAGAATCGAAGCAGAATCGGCAATAGTCAAAAATGACAGTCAATAATGTCAGTCCAGGGCAAGATGCATTTCACATGAAGTCTGGCAAGAATCCCCGGAGACCTTCCCCACAATGGCCTCGGCTGATCGGGGTGACACGCAGTGTTTAGCACTGCTGCCTCATGGCACCAGGAACTTGAGTTCGATGCCTGGCTTGGGTCATTGTCATTGTGGAGTTAGCATGTTCTCCCTGTGTCTGCGAGGGTTTCCTCCTGAAATACTGCTGGTTAAGTGCATTTACCCAAACAGGTGCTGGAGTGTGGCGACCAGGGGAATTTCTCAGTAATTTCACTGCAGCGTAATGTAAGCCTTACTTGTGATTATTAAATAATTTTAACTTTGATAGTCCATGGAGTGCTGTCACTTCTTTCCCTCCTTTACATTTTTGATTACATCCTTTCCAATGTCATGTTATTTCTTAGGCAAATAATAACAATGCATGGTAAACTCCAGCAGCTATCCACATCAAGGCACCCACCATTGTGCATTTCAATGGGATTTCATGGGATCTCGGTCCATAAAATTTAGCTGATTCCCAAGCAATGGCAACAAACTGCATGCTGCAATTGGGTCTCCAGATTAGAAACATTCTGATCGTTTGCCATTCTCCAATGTCACTCACTGCATACATGTGGATACTCCATGACACCTGCTACAGTCAAATAACCTGTTGCAGGGTGTTCGTATAAGCCTCTCTCCCTTCTGAACATGTGCGGGCTTTAGTCTACAAGAGAGTTCTGTTCTCTGTTGCTCCTGTTTTCATTTGTTTACTACTTAGTTATTTATGTAAAGAAGGTCCTTCTTTTGACAATACATATGATTACCTTATTTGTGGACTCAAGTTACCACAACCACACGGACGCTGAGTAAGTTGAGTTGCATCTGAGCAATCACTGCTCAGCACGACTCACCACTGGGAGATGGAGGGAGACAAAAAGCTGCCAGGAAAAATTGTGTCTTTGTCCAGAATTCCAAATGATTCTGGGTGCAAAGTATGGGATTATTAAAAATGCATCCCCAAATTCACAAACTTCATCTTATTAAAAGCAAAATACATCAGATGTTGGAAACTTGAAATACAAATGGAAAATGCTGTAAAATCTGAGCAGGTCTGGCAGCATTTGTCGAGGGAGAATAGAGCTAATATTTCGAGTCTGGTTGACACTTTGTGAGCTCAGTTTCATCACTGACTATAATTAGAAGCATAAAAGATAGGAGCAGGAGGAGGCTATTTGGCCCTTCGAGCCTGCTCTGCCATTCATCACAACTCAATAGCCTAATCTTGCTTTCTCCCCATAACCTTTGATCCCTTTCGCCCCAAATGCCACATCCAGCCACCTCTTGAATACATTCAATGTTTTGGCATCAACTAATTCCTGTAGTAATGAATTCCATGGGCTCACCACTCATTGGGTGAAGAAAGTCTCATCTCCATCTGGAATGGTCTACCCTGAATCCGAGAGAACGTGAACCCATAACAGAGTTCTTCTGAAATCTGGAACGCGTTTTATTTGGTGCCTTCCCAACCCACCCACCAGTTCCAATTTTGGGAATCCAAAAAAAAATTTTCTGGCTGGCAATCCCCATCCAGCCAGCTGCAATTGTTAGCGGACTGTTAATCTCAGCTATCCCCCCCGTGAACTTTGTAAGGGAGATGAACATTTAATATCAGATGGATATGGGACTGTGACAAATCCTGTAGTTAGGCATCTATTGAATACAAATGGAATAACTTTTAGACGTGCTAGCCAATCTATAGATACGCTTTATGCAACAAATGAACATAAATTAGCAAATAAATGGCTTGCTATTGATTTGTGTGCAATGTTAAATTAAGAACATGGACTCCTTTGACTCGGAGCACATCCCTGAAGAATGAGAGACTAATTAAAAATTCATCCTGAACACCTGTTTCTTCCACCTTTGCCCCTTGTAGCAGCATCATAATATTCGCTAATACTTAAAGGTTTCAGGGTCGCACATGTCATTCTCCTTTTCAGAAACCTCCTACTTCTGTAGTCATTTTCTATCTATTTTAGAGCCCTTGTCTCTAATTACTGCACTGGAGCACACCATTTGTACTGAGGATGCCAAAGCTACAAGTTATTATTAAAGCGGTAAGGACCACAAATTAAGTCAATTAAATGCGCTTCCACAAAACTTTAATTACCGATATGACATTCTGAAACGAATCCCTCACATTCAAGACACCGCCAGTTTGCCTGCAGGAGTTTCTAAAGCTGTGCGAGTGTGTTATCAGAGAGAGAACTTGCCATTTACAGAAGTTTGAAAACCTTGGGTGGAAATTTCCAGCCTCGTTCGTCCCGAAACTGTAAAATCCCACCCGAAATCAATGAATTTCTCCGCAGTCCGCCCCTCGCCTGCTTCGATTCCTGTGGCGGGCAGGATGGTAAAATTCTGGCCTACGAATAAATATTAGAATATCTGACTTAAGTATTATGGGTTTTTACATTTAAAGTTTATTTAGTAGTGTCACAATTAGGCTTACGTTAACACTGCAGTGAAGTTACTATGAAAATTCCCTAGTCACCACATTCCGGTACCTGTTCAGGTACACTGAAGGAGAATTTAACATGTCCAATGCACCTAACCAGTACGTCTTTTCGACTGTGGAAGGAAACTGGAGCAGCCAACAGAAATCCCTACACGCAGACACAGGGAGAATGTGCAGATTCAGCATAGACAGTGACCCAAGCTGGGATTCGAAGCCTGGTGCCTGGCGCTGTGAGGCACCACAGTGCCGCCATAATGCTCATCCAATCATTGTTTTGAAGTGACGTGAAATAACTTTTTGTGGTCCCAATAGAACAATCAGTTTTGCAATCTTTTTGTAACATGAACCTTCTTTGTTAAAGTAAATTAGTTTGCTGATAATTTTACTAATTCAAACGTTATTACTGTCACAATGACTTCAGTATACAGTGAGCATAAGAGATACAAATATGTCATGAGCACAATGAATTTATATTTCACAGTACTCCAGCTTTGCTTTGTGTTTTAGTAATTAAGCTTACCACTGATAAGATCAGTAGTTTTTCCAGATGAATATTTTCAGTGCTTCTGTGATAGCAAATATAATTATGTGATGCTGTTTTTAGATTCTCAATTCTTAGATTCTTAATGTCAGTTTGTCCAGAGTTATCCTACTTTCCCTTGAGGTGAATTTTGCATTTTATAAACTTTTGTTTTTCTGTCTCTTCTTTTGTGAAAAAGGTTTCTTCTGATTTTTTTCTCACAAAACAAATATTCTGATAATATTGCCTTTTCGATTTCCTTATTTGATCTCAATGAGATTGTGTCAGGATGACTGACTCATAACTTATTCAAAACATTCAATTTATCATCTTTTGTACTAGTCACTGGCCCAAGGTGATAATATCGGTTTCATTGCCATGCAGTCTGAACACAGGCTGGATATAAACAGGTTGCAGTCTCAACACAGGCTGGATGCAAAGAGGTTGCAATCTGAACACAGGCTGGATGCAAAGAGGTTGCAATCTGAACACAGGCTGGATGCAAAGAGTTCAGTCTGAACACAGGCTGCATGCAAACAGGTTGTAGTTTAAACACAGGCTGGATGCAAACAGGTTGCAATCTGAACACAGGGTAAATACAACTTGAATACTGGATGCACTGGCAGTACAGGTCAAATGCAGTCTGAATCCTGGACACACAATTGGACATGGAATGCAGTCAAATACAAACAGCATGCACGCAGGCTGTGAGAAGTTACATCACAGTGTGTAGCAAGTGACTCAGAAAAATATTGTGATATTATAACTCTTATTTTGTCTGAAATGCCATTGATTTACTCCCATTTAAAAAAAATCCCGATCTCCTTGGCCTCATTGAGTCTCCGCAGGCCACACAAATCCTTGCATCACAGAAGTGCCACTGTGTCCCTTGCATATGATAACATTGCAATGAAAATTAAACACGGCTGTTTCCCCCATTCACACCATCCCCCACCCCCCCACCCTTCCCAAAATGCCTCGTTCACCTGGCTTGTTGGCAGTCGGGTCCTCCTTAATCTTTTGAACACTGAGTAACTTGTGAGGATGTTTGATTAGAAAATGTTATACCCGAGCAAATGCAGTGCTGCCAAATGACTTGTACAGAGTAACTGTAAAGCAGATTTGAGATATGCATACTGAGGCCAAGACTATTATATCGTCTTAATAAATATAAATAAGGCTCTTTTTATCTTAGACCGAGTGTGTCAATTTGGTATTGAAAGAGTTAATACAGCACATATACACATACACACCATTTGCAGTGAATGTTAATAATAACTTCCTCTGGACTCATGCAGCTTTAAGAGTCTGCGATTAATTCAGTTTAGAAGTAAGGAAGTGATCTGAGTTTTGTGGACCTGTTGCCAGCTACCGCCCACATCAGGCCTTGTGCCTGCTGAATAGCAATGAGATGATTCTGCTGGATGTGGTTTACATTCCTACACCTACAGACACAGCAGTCTCCACACCTGGCTCTGCTGTCTTCAGGCAAAAATGTGAAGACCAGCCCTTTCCATCTTGTGCCAACTCCTGACAGAGCTTGGAAACAGCAGATGACTCAGCGTTAAAAAGCTGGGACGCAGGGCTCTGTAACAGATCATCTCTGTTAACCCTCTTGCTGCCTTTCTTTTGCAACAGTTACTATAATGTTTAATTGCATGCTTAGAGAAAACTAGTTTGGCCTAAACAATCACATTCTTTGGTACTCTCAGAAACTGCAAGTGTAAAAGGGCCGGGCTCCCATACCTCAGTAAACACAGCCTGACCCCATTTATCATAGAATTTCTACAGTGCAGAAGCAGGCCATTTGACACATTGAGGTTGCACTGACAACAATCTCACCCATGTCCTATCTTCATTACCCAACATGTTTACCCTACTAATCACTGACACCAAGGGGCAACTTAGCATGGCCAATCATCCTAATCATTTGGATCTTTGGGTTGACAGGGCATTTCACCCAGATCCTATCCCCGTAATCCCACGTACTTACCCCACTAATCCTCTTAGCATACAAATCTTGAGATACTAAGCATCAATGCATCTTTGGAGAGTGGGAGGAAACCAGAGCACCCAAAGGAAACCCACACAGACCTGGGGAGAATGTGCAAACTCCACAACAGACAGTTAGCCAAGATTGGAATTGAACCCCCTGGGACCCTGGTGTTGTGAGGTAGCAGTGCTAACCACTGTGCCACTCACTTGAATTGGCTCACTTTATTGTCCTGGTTGCCATTAATCTCAGATTTTCAAGTTTGAAAGTCATTTAAAATTTTTTTTTTGTTAGATCCATTGAATCATTGGCTGCTCCAGTTCATCTGCGTTATCCAACCTTCCGGCTGGAGAAGGCTAGCAGGAAAAGTACTTAACAGGTGATATATTTTCCTGTGTGTGTAAAATCCAGGAAACATTTTTGGAGCTAACTGTCGTGACAAACCCAATGACATTCCAGTAAAGGAATGTATAGTTTTTCAAAACACAGGAAGCGATGTACCCTGGCTTTGTTTACAATCCCACGACGGGGCCCATATTTCAAGGCTCACCCATTAGCCGTGAGCCTCTCAGGTACCAAATCTTTCCCAGCTGGGTCATGTCTGATTTCCACACTGAGCTACTTGCTGAAGAAATGTCCACCAGAGCCTGTGAGCTCTGCAGCTGATCGTTTAGAAATACTAACCGCGCAGGAAAAAGAAATAATCAATTAATTCCCATCATCACTATTTCCCTGGACAGTCGGGAGACTTGTCTACATTCCCTCCCCCATTAGGAATCAATATGATCGAGCCTCCAATAGCTCCACCCCTGCTTCTCATTAATGTCCATGTGCCTGCTCTACAGCACATAGAGAGGCTCAGGCCTCTGGAGTATCCACTACGCTAAGTTTATGACGGGAAGAATAAATGTAAGCTTTGTAAAATGGCAACACGGTGGCACAGTGGTTGGCACTGCAGCCTTACAGCTCCGGGGGTGCAGGTTCGATTCCTGACTTAGGTCACTGTCTGTGTGGAGTTTGCATGTTCTCCCCATGTCTGTGTGGGTTTTCTCCTACAGTCCAAAGATGTGTGGGTTAGGTTGATTGGCCATGCTAAATTGCCCCTCAGTGTCCTGGAATGTGTAGGTTAGAGGGATTGGTAGGGTAAATATGTGGAGTTACAGGGATAAGGCCTGAGTGGGATTGATGTTGGTGCAGATATGATGGGCCAAATGGCCGTACTGTAAGGATTCTGTTTCTAGGTATGGGTTCCTCAGTATCTGCTGCTGAGCATTAGGCAGTTAAACATGCGGATGCAGTCATCTTTTTTTTTATTTTAATACGCATTTTACTGAATACTTCATCCACCTGTAGACAGTTAGAACAACCATCGAGGTTTACACCCACTTCAAACTAAAGTTATAAGAGCTATCAGTTCATCCTGCATTTAAAACATTGCAACAATGCTCAGAGTAACCAGGAAATATCCCCTGGTCACTCAGTCTCACTGCTGTCTCATAGCGCTAGGGACCCGAGTTGGATTCTCAGCTTGGGTCAGAGTCTGTGCAGTCTGCACATTCTCCCTACCTCTGTGTGGGTTTCTCCGGGTGCTCCAGTTTCCTTGCACAGTCCAAAAGACATGCTGGTTAAGTGCACTGGCCATGCTAAGTTCTCCCTCAGTGTACTTGAACAGGCAGCCAAAGGATTTTCACAGTAACTTCACTGCAGTATTAATATAAGCCTATTTGTGACACTAATAAGTAAACCAAACTCTAATAGTTCCACCGTAGAAGATATGGTCCCAGATTTGGCTTTCCCAGACAAGTGCACGTGGAAGCGAGATTATTGAATTTACTAATAGGCTGCACATGGTTAGCTACCTCACAGAACCAGGGACCTGGATTCAATTCCAGCCTCAGGTCACCGTGTAGAGTTCACACATTTGCCCCGTGTCCACGTGGATCTCCTCTGAGTGCTCTGGTTTCCTCCCACCATCCAAAGCTGTGCGGGTTAGGTTGATTGGCCATGCTAAATTGCCCCTTAGTGTCAGGGGTATTAGCAGGGTAAATACGTGTGGTTATCTTTATAAGACCCTTGTCAGACCCCACTTGGAGTACTCTCCGCAGTTCTGGTCACCTTACTACAGGAAGTGGAAGCTGTTCAGAGGGTGCAAAGGAGCTTTACAAGGATGTTGGCCGGTGGATGGGGAGGCATGTCTTACGAAGATAGGTTGAGGGAGCTAGGTCTCTTCTCCCTGGAGAGATGAAGGTTGAGAGGCGACCTGATAGAGGTTTATAAAATGTTGAGAGAAATAGGTAGGGTGGATTCTCAGAGGCTATTGCTCAGGGCTGAAATAGTCATTACGAGATGACACAGATTTAAGGTGCTGGGAAGCAAGTACAGAGGAGATGTTAGGGGTAAGTTTTTCACTGAGGGTGGTGAGTGAGTGGAATCAGCTGCCATTGGTGGTGGTAGAGGCGAACTCGCTGGGGTCTTTTAAAAGACTTTTGGACAAGTACATGGGATTTAATGGGATTGGGGGATTGGGAGTTACAGATAGTTCTATGGCCTGGTAGCAATGGATATGATCAGCGCAACTTGTGGGCCGAAGGGCCTGTTTGTGCTGTAGTGTTCTATGTTCAATGGGATAAGGCCTGGGTGGGATTGTGGCTAGTTCAGATTCGATGGGCCAAATGGCCTCCATCTGCATTGTGGGGATTCTTTAAAAAGATCCCCCTCCTTTCCCCCGAATACAAGTGAGACAAAAGTGCTTTTTTCTGTGTAATCACAGAAGTCTAGCATCAGCAGCGATGTTAAACCATTTAAAATAAACAGGTTAACACCCTCATTAGCACAGTGGACGCAGGAATGTCCCGGCACACAGGTTTTCTACGTTAATGTCGGCTGGCTGTAAATTCATGCTCAGAATCATTAACTTCCAGCGGATAAATTAAGCCTTGACCCTGGCCAGGATGAGGCTACTACGTCAGAACCCGGGAGATTAAATCCCAAAGCTGGGAGTAAATGTTATTTCCAAAGAACGTAGAGTGTACGGAAGTCAGTCACATCTTTTCACCAAAATGTGTTAAACTGGCTGGAGCGGATGGGCCGGTGAAAGCATTTCTGTGCGGAACAAAATTTGAGCTGTGTGCAGGAAGGAAGAAAACGAAGAAAGATGTGCAAACCTCAGCAGAAGCCATCGTCAATCTGGAGAGATTCCGGCCATTTGTCCTGTGGAACTGTGCTACACAATATCTCCCTTTATGATACCCTAGTTTTAGGATGGTTGGAGGAAGGGTGGGGGGGAGGCGGGTAACTCTCCAGGCTGCACTGGCAGTCCAGAATGGAAAACCGTCAGATTAAATATCTATAGTAATTCTTCAAATGAACGCCACAAAGGATAGATCAGGTTTTTTTAAAAACATGAACACTGGATTCTTCACATTACTACAGTGCATGCATTCAATTACAAAATTGAATTCAGGTTTCCTTGGGTTTAGAATTTCATACCACAAATACTGATTCATTTACGAGTTTCTGAGAATGCCTTTCAACCTTCCAATTCCCTCTTGCTGCGATCCTTAATATTACAGAGAAACATATGACATAAGAATGAGTTATGCAGATGATGCAGATCAATAAGCAGGAAGAAGAACTGACTTTATCTTCGATCACACGAGTCGCACTTTTGACTGAATTAGAAGCCACAACAGCGGAGGTTTGGTAACCACCGGTTGCTGACTGGAGCTTCATGCTGAATCTATTTATATATTATTACTAATAAACAACTAGGAACGGCCAGACTCTTAATTATCCTGTTGACCAGAAGGGCTGCCTAATACTTGCATCCTCCCACCTCAATCTGATGAGTTTCATCTGTTTATTTTATTGACTCAGCGGCCACAGAAGGTAAAATGAGGAGGGAAAAGGTCATTTTTCCATGAATCGCACCTTCTGCCAACCAGTAACAGAACCACAGCGGCTGCACTGATGGAGAAAGCTGTAACTCGGGTTACTGGCAGGAGCTGGGGCAACAGCTTGTAAAAGGCATTTGTTAAGCCATCAGGTGTAAAATAACAACTTTCTGATATTGGAGTACAGGTAGTATTACAAGGAGTGAATTCAAAATCCGCTGGCCTCCTGTGAGTGCTTCAAGCACACTCAGTCTTTCTTAAGGTTAATGCTAAAAAGAAAAAAAATACATGAATCATATTGGAACTATTCTCTGATGAGTTGTCATTTCTGGTTTAACGTTCAGTTTTCCTTTGACATGAATATTTTTCTTCTTCTGTAAGGCAACCCTTTAAAATAATCTTCATTCTAATGCTTCAGAGTTGTGAAAAATTTGGGACAAGTTAATATCCAAACCTCCATTCCCTTTCAATAGAAGGCAGACAACATACACCATGGACCTTTTTAAACTAAAATTTGTGGTAGTTTGCTGGATTTCTGGCATGATTTGTCCCATCAGTATAATTGATTGTAAGTTTGTTCTGTACAACAGAGAGAAAGGCTCTTTTACAGAATTTTACGCAAATAACTTGATTTAGTTTGCAATCCCCCCAGTGGCACCGGGGTAAACAGCAGACAATACAAACCAATATCCCTTCACTATGGTAGAGCCACGGATAGGTCATTAATAATCATTTACAATATCAGCCATATGGTCCATCAGGAACCTGGGCTGTTGGCAAATGAAAGGTTTTAAACATTATTGAGAGGGAGATTCCTGGAGAGTCTCGCTGCTTCGGAAATCTGGACTCACTTTGGCTGATGAAATAAAAGGATGGAAGGAAATGTATGGGTATGAGTTAGGAAGGGACAGGTAGAGATTAGCAGAAGGAAAGAGAATGAAGTGGAGAAGGTGAAAAGCACAGGGGTGTGGGACTGTGGTGAATGTACTGTGATGCTGCTGTCTCAAAAGCAAAAGTGGAAGCGCACAGTGTCACAGACGCAAACTGTACTGCAAGTTGTTCATTTAAATCAGGGCTACACTGCCTGAATCACATTTTTTCTCAGGCGTTGTTGTGTTCCCAGTAGGGGCTCACTTTCCAACCAGACGGTTGCCGTTCTGCTGTCGAGTGGGGAAATAAAAGCCACAATGTTAAAAACAACAAACAAGACAAATTGCTCTAATGAACAACATAGAAAGCATAACTCTGACACCCGCAGTCACCCTTGCTGCTCCTGCCCTGTCTAGTATTGACGCAGACTTAAAAACACACTTTGCATGCGAACTGTTAGAAGACAGTTTAATGTCACACTGAAATAATGTACATTCAATGTAGCTTGAAGAATGGCCAGATGAGTAGCAGTAAAGGATAGGGGGGATTTAGTGACTGCAGGGGAATGGGAGTAATATAAAGGAAGAGGAGTGGGGTGAAAAAACAGGGTATGGAAGAATTCTTATACTGAATAGAAAATTATTTGAAAGCAACAGAACCACAGTGACGCAGTCACATTTGGAACTGACTGAAGTGAAAAAAATGACAAAGTTTTTTATTTATTAGTCACAAGTAAGGCTTACATTACATTGCAATGAAGTTACTGTGGAAGTCCCCTAGTCACCACACACCAGCACCTGTTCGGGTACACTGAGGGAGAATCCCAGCATGGCCAATTCACTTAACCAGCACATCTTTGGACTGTGGGACGAAACCGGAGCACCCAGAGGAAACCCAACCCACGCAGACATGGGGAGAATGTGCAAACTCCACACAGACAGTGACCCAAGCCAGGAATCGAACCCCTGTCCCTGGCGCTGTGAGACAGCAGCACTAACAAAAGCTACAGGACAGTGCATTTATTAACAAAGTATTACTTCAAACACATTCTTACACTATTGTACATATTGGTCTTCAACGCTTCTCTATTACAACCATGCCAACTCCTATCTCGGAGCTTAGAGTCCCCCAGTTTGCCATTGTAGAAATGTCCTAATCTCATACGGTTTTTTTTCCATGACAATGTCCAAGACTTTTAGCATTTCTAAAGGGAACATTCATTTTCTTCAGTTAGAGTGATTCCAGATTCTCCAGGCAGTGAGATGCACCAGGAAGCAATGTTCCCACAGTGTTTAAAACCATTTAACATCAATAGACACAGGCGTTTGTGTAGCTTTTTTTTAAACCACGGTGCAATACCACAGCCAAAAATGTATTTGTGACATTAGAGGAAAATTCCTAGTAATTTTAACAGTGGCTGGAGGCTTTAGGGAGTTTTCTTAAAGTAATGAAGTTCACAGATTGGTGTAATATTTCACTAAGTTTCTATTGGAACTTTATCCCTATTAGTGCAGCTGCCAACTTTTTGGAAGGAAAATTCTCGATGAGACTCAGGCGACGCCTGAGTAAGAGGGGAGATTAGGGTGAACTAGGTGTAGGTGTGAGAGCCTATGGAGATGATTCCCCTAGCTTCCCGCTGGGCGCCACGGCCTCTGTGCGATCCAGCCACCTGATTTCCAACATCACCAGCCTCCACATCTCTTCCCTTCCCACCAGGAGTGTTTCACTCCAGCAGGGTTTACAATAGCTCCCCACTAACAGGGAGCTAGCGGCCCCACCCCGCTGGAGTGAAGAGAGGCCGTGGAGGCACTCCAGGAGGTCACAGTTAAGGGCACTGTCCGAGGGACAAAGTGGCAATGCCCAGAAGGCATCTTGGCTCTGCCCTCTGGCATCAGGCAGTGCCAAGGCGGCGTGGCCAGAGGAGGTGGGGCCTAATTGGGGTGGGTGATCACTGGGGGTGGGTGGAGTCCCACTCTGCAGTCGATATCAGTGGGGGAGGATAGGAAGGAGCTGATCGGGACTGGCCATTGGGGTGAGGGGGAGTGGGGGATGTGGTCAGGGTTGCAAGAGCGGCTGGGACTGTGGGAGTGAGTTAGAGGGGTGGAGAAGATTGGGACTGTCGGGAGGGGGTGGGAAATTGATACAGGCTGGGTGGACAGGCTGGGTGATGCTTAGTTCGGGAGGATATGTCAGGGCACATCGGCTGGAGAGGGGAGAGAGCGGGGGACGGGAGGGGGGAATCATACATATCGGTGTGTGGTCAAAATTAGTGTAGGTGTGTGTTTATACCTGGTGTAGGTGGGTGATTATACCTGGTGTGGGTGTGTGATTACACGTGGTGTGGGTGTGTGATTTTACCTAGTGTAGGTGTGTGATTGTACCTGGTGTAGGTGTGTGATTGTACCTGGTGTAGGTGTGTGATTTTACTTGGCATAGGTGTTGATTTTACCTGGTGTAGATATGTGATTTTACCTGGTGTAGGTGTGTGATTTTACTTGGTGTAAGTGTTGATTTTACCTGGTGTAGGTGTGTGATTGTACCTGGTGTAGATGTGTGATTTTACCTGGTGTAGGTGTGTGATTTTACTTGGTGTAGGTGTGTTGATTGTACCTGGTGTAGGTGTGTTGATTGTAACTGGTGTAGGTGTGTGATTGTACCTGGTGTAGGTGTGTGATTGTACCTGGTGTAGGTGTGTGATTTTACCTGGTGTAGGTGTGTGATTTTACTTGGTGTAGGTGTGTTGATTGTACCTGGTGTAGGTGTGTTGATTGTAACTGGTGTAGGTGTGTGATTGTACCTGGTGTAGGTGTGTGATTGTACCTGGTGTAGATATGTGATTTTACCTGGTGTAGGTGTGTGATTTTACTTGGTGTAGGTGTGTTGATTGTACCTGGTGTAGGTGTGTTGATTGTACCTGGTGTAGGTGTGTTGATTGTACCTGGTGTAGGTGTGTGATTGTACCTGGTGTAGTGTGTGTGTTATTGTACTGGTGTAGGTGTGTGATTGTACTGGTGTAGGTGTGTGATTGTACCTGGTGTAGGTGTGTGATTTTACCTGGTGTAGGTGTGTTGATTGTATCTGGTGTAGGTGTGTGATTGTACCTGTTGCAGGTGGGTGATTGTATCTGGTGTCAGTGTGCGCTTATACCTGGTGTAGGTGTTGATTGTACCTGGTGTAGGTGTGTGATTGTACCTGGTGTAGGTGGGTGATTGTACCTGGTGTAGGTGTGTGATTTTACCTGATGTAGGTGGGTGATTATACCTAGTGTCGGTGTGTGATTATACATGATGTAGGTATGTTATTTTACCTGGTGTCAGTTTCTGATTCTACTTGGCGAAGGTGTGTGATTACATCCAGTATGGGTGGTGGGTATACCTGGTGTAGGTGCATGATTGTATCTGGCGTAGGTGTGTGATTTTACCTGGCGTTGGTGTGCAATTGTACCTCGTGTAGGTGTGGGATTATATCGGATGTAGGTGTCTGATTGTACCTGGTGTAGTTGTGCGTTTGTTCCTGGTGTAGGTGTGCGATTGTACCCGATGTCAGTGCGTGATTGTACCCGATGTCAGTGCGTGATTGTACCCAATGTCAGTGCGCGATTGTACCCAGTGTTGGTGCGCTCTAGTATCTGCGATAGATGTGCAATTGTACCTGATGTCAGTGTGCGATTGTACTTGGTGTTGGTGCACGATTGTACCCAGTATCAGTGCGCTCTAGTACCTGCTGTAGGCTCGTGATTATGCCTGGTGTCAGTGCGCAATTGTACCTGGTGTAGATGCACAATGTACCTGGTGTCGGTGCATGATTGTACCCGGTGTCAGTGCACGATTGTACCTGGTGTCGGTACACGATTGTACCCGGTGTCAGTGCACGATTGTACCTGGTGTCGGTGCACGATTGTACCCAGTGTCGGTACGCCCTAGTATCTGGTGTAGGTACGCGATTATGCCTGATATCAGTGCGCGATTGTACCTGGTGTCAGTGCGTGATTGTACCTGGTGTAGGTGTGCAATTGTACTTGATGTAGGTGTGTGATTACATCTGGTGTGGGTAGTGGCTACACCTGGTGCAGGTGTATACTTATACCTGGTGTAGGTGGGTGATTACATCCAGTGTAGATGTGCAATTATGCCTGGTGGATATGTGTACTTATACCTAGTGTCAGTGCATGATTTTACCTGGTGTAGGTGTGTGATTATACCTGGTGTAGATGGATGATTATACCTGGTGTGGGTGGGTGATTATACCTGGTATAGATGAGCAATTATACCTGGTGTCAGTGTGTGCTTATACTGGCATAGATGTGTTTAGATAGTCAATTTCTATTAAAGTATTCTCAACTTTTCAAAATTTGGTGTGGGTGGGTGATTATACCTGGCGTAGGTGGGTGATTATACCTGGCGTAGGTGGGTGATTATACCTGGCGTAGGTGGGTGATTATACCTGGCGTAGGTGGGTGATTATACCTGGCGTAGGTGGGTGATTATACCCGATGTAGAGTCTGCATCTTCTTCCTGTGTCTGCAGGGTTTCCTCTGAGTGCTCCAGTTTCTTCCCACACTCCTGAGATGTGCAGGTTAGGTGGATTACTATGGTGAAATGCCCCTTAGTGTCCCAAGGTAGACAGGTTAGGGAGATCAGCAGGATGAATATGTGGCGTTACACAATAAGCCTGAGTTAGATTTGTTGGGCCAAATGGCCTTCTGCACTGTAGGAATTCTATGATTATGCACTGTCGAGACCTACTGCTATAAGGGAGCATGGTCCAGTTATGTGCCCCTTCAGTGAAGTATATCAGATAAACTCAGTGACATTGTTGATGACATATGAATGATCACTTGAACTAGGCTGTTGGTACAGCGGACCAGCTGCTGGACAGTGCGTTTTGAAGATGAGGCATAAAACTGGAGCAAAAAAAAAGCAGAGAATTCCAGAAACGAGTCCGTGAACATAAAATGTGACAGCATAGTAAATGCTGGTACATGACAGAGAAAGGACAACCTAAAGAGATATGAAAATTGGGATAGAAACAAAAATGGTAAAACCCACTGAAGGAATACTGCCAAATGAGGGTCAGCATTCGCTTTTATCCTGCATTTTCCAATGGTGGAGACAATAAGATATGTTAGCAAACTCCAGGTGTCTCACACCCCTACCCCCACACAGGCAAGTATCAAGTTTTGAAAAGTTGATAACACCTTAATAGAAATTGACTATCTAAACACAGTGGCAATGAGGAGACAAGCAACAAAATTGGGAACCTCGCGTTAAAAACAAAATGCCTGCCGAACATATATTTAAAAAGTCATTCATTTTCTCCTTCTCCTTTCCAAATCACTTTGATCTCTCTGGTTATAGGATCACATGACATGCTGTCTGTTTGGATGACAACCCGCCATTTGCATCTGTAAGTTCTGTAAGAAGACTCGTGGCTGCGGACAAATAAACTGAACCCAACTGAGTTCATTTTTGGCACAGGGTGGAGATCAAAGGGAAGTTCAGGAACCTGTCACAGAGTCCAATAAATCATCCATTTCTCCCCGCCAATCAGGCCTATCCATCTGCTGCACTAGACAGCCTTCCATTTTTCTTCCAGTTCTTTCCGGCACCTGCCCTCCCCCCATCCCATTTCCTAGTACCGTGCATCAATTCCAACCATCAGAATAACCAGAAAGTCCTTTCCCAGGTGTCTATCAATAGACCCTTCAATCGGTCGAGATGGAACAAGCTTCACTCCATCATCAAAATTTTACCAGCACGCATGCCCTGGAATCAGGGTGGGTGAGGCTCACAGAACAGAATTCTCTGTTGGTCTCAGGCAGGATTTTATGAGCCTTGCCCAAGCGAGGTTGTAAAATCCTGGTCCTTATGTTTGTATTACTGTGCCAGAGCCACAGGACTTTATCAAATGCTGCTTTTCCCAGAAGGAACCACAATTTGATGTAAGATGTTGTGATAGAACCATAGAAAATTACAGCTCAGAAACAGGCCTTTTGGCCCTTCTTGTCTGTGCCGAACCATTTTTTGCCTGGTCCCACTGACCTGCACTTGGACCGTATACCTCCACACCCCTCTCATCCATGAACTCATCCAAGCTTTTCTTAAATGTTAAAAGTGATCCCGCATTTACCACTTTATCCGGCAGTTCATTCCACGCTCCCACCACTCTCTGCATTAAGAAGCCCCCCTCTAAATGATGCAATGCTTCATATTCACCAACTACAATAGGTTAGTGATATATCCGAGTAATGGACTGCAGGCTGAATTCCACTAATGACGCAATGCTTGTTTCACAAATTTAATCTAGCAGTGAAGGTATCACCATAGGTTTGACTGAATGAATCATCAGCATCTCGATTGAGATTGTGACAGATTGGATGTAAAACTTCAAACCACTTTTCTTCCCTTTTCTTCGCTTCACTCTCTTCTGAAGATGTCTTTCTCTGCTCAGCTGCATTGTGCAATCGGAACCCATCACCCTGCTCAATTTATAAGGCTGGACAATGGACGTCAGTGGTGATTTGAACCACAGAAGTTGTCACGGTGAGCCTGTTTTTGTTATCAACGTGTAGTTAGGTGCTGGAGCCCAGGGTGATGTTCCTCTCACGGTCGCAGTGAGCTAAAGTAAACAGGGGTCAGCATGATAGCACAGTGGTTAGCACTGCTGTCTTACACCACCAGGGACCCAGGTTCAA
Source organism: Sphyrna mokarran (assembly GCA_024679065.1). Classification (NCBI taxonomy): domain Eukaryota; kingdom Metazoa; phylum Chordata; class Chondrichthyes; order Carcharhiniformes; family Carcharhinidae; genus Sphyrna; species Sphyrna mokarran. The sequence goes on from JAGIQG010000021.1 coordinate 21,596,724, forward strand.
TTCCTGCCTCGGGGGTCACTTTCTGTGTGGAGTTTGCTCATTCTCCCTATGTCTGCATGGGTTTCCTCCAGTACCCCACTTTCCTCCCACAGTCCAAAAATGTGCAGGGTAGGTTGATTGGGGTTCAATTGACCTAGTGTCAGGGAGATTAGTATGGTAAAGATACAGGTTTACAGGAATAGAACCTGAGTGGGACTGTAGTCAGAGCAGACTTGATGGATCAAATGGCCTCCTTCTGCACTGTAGGGCTTCTATGAAACTCTAGCCCTCCCCACTACTAACAAGGGGAGAATCAGCCAATCTGGCACAGACTGCCATACATTGGAAACTTTTTAGTCTATGTATCTGAGTTAAAGGTTTTTCTTAATCTAGGATTCAAGATTAGTTGGTTAACTGTAATAATGCTGGCTTCTACATGATATTCTCCAATCAACAGCTGAGGCAAACAGACAACAGAGGCCCTACATTTGTTCCACAGTCTGTGCTGAGGGTCAGCTAAAACAGCAGCCCTTCCTTTGGATGATCTCCTTGGGACTTGCTTCCATTCCCACTCAATGGGTTTTGAGATGGCTGATCCGTGGACCCTGTTATACATGGGACAGGCGATGCTTAGAGAATCAGGTAAAAGTCGAGTGGTTGTTTGGAGGTTTGTGCTCTTTCTCCGACACCTTGACATGACCTCCGTGTATCCCTGATGTAGCGCTTCAATGTATTCGGTTTAATCTTCGCCACTTTGATTGGTCACAGGCGAGAGATATCCATGAGTCGACACACACGTGAAGTTTCTTCAGGGGTAGTTTGAGGACATCCCTAAAGTTTTCCGCTGAGCTCCCAGGGGTCTCTTGTCGTGACTGAGTTCCAATCGAGTTGCTGCTTCAGGAGTCAGGCATACGAACAACATATCTGAGCCAGCGGAGCTGGTTTTGAGTGATTAGCATCTTGGCGCTGGTGGGGTTGACTTGGGAGAGAATGCGCTGTTGGACCTCCACTGGATTTGGAGACTTATGCAGACACATCACTGGGGGCACATCCCCAGCACTTTGAGGTGCTTGCTGTCAGTTGTTCAAACCTACAGTGCATTGAGGGGCATGTAAACCATGACCTTACTCTCAGAATCGCAGCAATAGGAGCACCTTGACATGAAGGGAAAGCAATCAGGATTCTTAACTCAATTAGTATCTAGAACCTCTAGCCAGAAGTATGCATTGATACATTACAGTTGAGGATAGAATCACACCTTTGTGATTCAACAGGCTGGTAATTCACACTATAAAGATTCATGTATAAATAATTATTCCTTCAGAAAGGTATCAAAGGGTGGCTAGTGTCTATGGTACCAAACTAAAGTGAAAAGATAGCACCTTTGGGAGAATTAGGGTGGGATCAGGTTAAAACATGTGAGAATAATAATACCTCTAAATGCATAAACCCACGTATCTGGTTGCCAATGATACTACTCAGAGGGAGCCTAGGGTCTGGAACATTGCTATGATGTTTCGCTGCTAACATTGTCTTCCCCCGGCTTAAAGTCAATATTCTAAGCCCCCTAGCAGGAACAATCCCAAATAATTCCTGAAGCAATCAGAAAGTAATCACTGTGAAAACTGGTGAGTGCTTGTAAAGTTCAGGTCCCAAGTCACAGAAAAGGTATGTCCTTGCTGTTGAATATAGCTTCTCACTTTTAACAGAACTGTGATGTTTGGAAAGTGACAATCTACGTTTTTTTTTCCCATCTGGATAGACAATAATTGGGCAATTGAGAATGATTCCATGGATAGACCAAGAATAGAGAGTTTGGAATCATTATGGAGACTGAGCAACAAAGGTCAATGGGAATGATTATGGGTCGGAATGTCTTGGAATGATGAGATAACTGAAATAGACGATCAATTTTACCAGTTAGCCTGTCTTACTTAACATCATAGGTTCCTGGATTGCAAATGAAAGCACAGTGGTGAACAGAATTGGTGTAGATAGCTTCCCTCTCTTTTGGCTAAAATCAAGTATCAGATCTATCCCAAGATGAGGTGCACTGCCTTATTTTGTCAGCTTGGATCTTGTGTGTCTCTTTTGTGGAGACAATGCATTAGATTCAATTTGAATTTGAATGAGTTTTTGGAGATGGATTAAGGGCTTGCCCTCCACTGTGTCCACTGGCTTTCTAATTTTGAGAATGCAGTTTTAAACAAAAATTAAGTGACCACCACACTTCATGAAAGATCTCAAACTGATGCTCAGCTTTGCCAGTTAAATACTTGCATACACAGGGTGGGATTTTCCAAGACTGGAAAATCCCACCAAGGTCAACGTACCTCAGCATGGTCCACCCCTCCCACCCACCCGCTACAATTCCCGTGGCGAGCAGGATGGGAAAATTCTGTCCATATATATGAACAACTGTTGAATTCTTTTAGGCATTTATTTAATTCAATGGACCTTTTAGTTAAATAAATTTGTGAATTAACACCAGTAAATGCTCAAAACGGTGTGGAAAGTACACAAGAGAAAAGAACTGTTCTACTGTCGGGACATTAAGAACCTGGCTTCCTACAAGCCCTGATCAGCAAACACATTACCATGTCATTTATATGCAATCAGAGACCACATTTAAAATCAATAAATCAAGTTGCTGCCAGGCCACCAATGCTATTATTTTTCAGTCTGAAGGCAGTAGCGTGAAAACTGTCTGAAAAGACAGGAAAATTGTGATTGCCATTAACTGGAAGGAAGGCGGAGCTATGATCATGACCTTCTAACTATTTTCACAGAAAGTAATGGCAGAATGGTGGGAAAGAAGAGACAGGCAGCATTAATGGCAAAAGTCATGTACTCCATGATGTCAAGGATCGCTGCATCATAACAAAGAACAGTACAGCACAGGCTCTCCAAGCCTGCACCGATCACATTGTCCTATCTAGACCAACCACTTAGATCCCTCTATTCCCCGTTTGTTCCAATGCCAATCAAGATAAGTCTTAAATGTGGCTAACATAACTGCCTCAACCACCTCACTAGGCAGTGCGTTCCAGACCCCCACCACTCTCTGTGGAAAAGATTTCCCCCAAACATCTTCATTGAACTTTTCCCCCTTATCTTGAACTTGTGACCCCTTGTAATTGTCATTCCTCCCTTGGGAAAAAGCTTCCAACTGTTCGCCCTATCTAAACCTCTTACAATTTCATAAACTTCTATTAGGTCGCCCCTCAGCCTCCATCTTTCCCGGGAGAACGATCCCAGTTTATTCAATCTTTCCTCATAGCTAATCCTGACCATACTAGGCAACATATTGGTAGACCTTTGTCTGCATTCTCTCCAAAGCCTTCACGTCCTTTGGTACAAACGCCTGAGAAAATGTAGCCAATACCAATAGAGGAATAGTGGAGGTTAATAGTGATTATAATTGTAAAGAATTTCTTCAGCTTCATTTGTGTTTCTCCCTTCAGAAAAACAGATTATTTTTTTCTCCCACCCACCTGATAGTGGGATTGTCTCCAAGGGATTGTCTATTCTAGCTTTATCCAAAAGCTAGATTTGAATAATATATTGTGGTCCAGTCATCATCCGGTAACATTAGTGTGGACTGGAATTCTAACTCCAGCTGCACTTTTCCACTATTGTACAAAGTTTCTTTTTGGTACAATTCATCATCTTTCCTTTATTTATAGTGCCTTCCCTCAACTTCCCTTGCACGTATAGAATTGCTCAGCTGTGGGTGGTGCAACTCGCTGTGGTCTATGCCAGCGAGTGGGAGGGTGCAAATTAGTTCCCTATAGAATTCCCCGCAAGAACCAATCCTGAACCCAGCCAAGCCATCATGGAGAGGCCACTGAAGAGAGCTCAGGCCACTTTCACAACAGGGAGCGTTGTCCTGGAACGCTATTGTATACTAATAGATAGTCAGGTATTGAGCAACATGGAGACACATACATGACCAGAAATTGTCAGCTGCACAACCATAATACACAGCGACTCAATAATTCCAAGGCCACAACTGGATGACCACAAAACATTTCAAATTGTAACTTATTGCAAACACTGAACTGGCTTATATTAATTTGTCATCTCTGAAAAGTTCAAAAGAACTTTAAAATCAAAAACGGAAGAATCATAGAATCCCTACAGTGCAGGAAGAGGCCATTTGGCCCATCGAGCCCACATCGACAACAGTCCTACCCAGGCTCTATCCCTGTTACATCCCCCACATTTTACCCTCCTAATTCCCATAACCCTAATTTAGCAATTTGGCCAAACCATCTAACCTGCAACAGACTGTGGCAGGAAACCGGAGCACCTGGAGGAAACCCACGCAGACATGAGAATCATGCAAACTCCACACAGACAGTGACCCGAAGCTAGAACGGAACTTGGGTTCCTGGAGCTGTGAGGCCACAGTGCTAACTGGTGTGGTACCATGCCACCTCGAGAATATAAGGACATATATTTTCCAAACGTTGCGGTTAATGATGAAAACATTTTTATGTAAGTATGAAATTCCTCTGTTAAGATCATGACAGCCTGGACTGTTTAAATTTAGTGGTTTGATGCCTTTCTTTAAATTTCATCAGATGCTTTAATACATCTTTTGCTCATATCACACAGCATGAATGTGTTTTGTTAGTCAAACAAATGGAAAGAATTTGTGGAACTAAGCATTTATGGGGTTATTGTAGAGAAGATGCTCTTCTCTCCTCCACTCTTATATAAATACACATTCGTGTCTCAAGCATGACTGTCTCATGAATAAAGGTACAACTTACTTTTATGTAATCAAAAAACCTCCAATCAAGTATGGCTAACTCCAACATGTCTAGTTTGATTAGCTGAGCACAGTCTTGTTAATAGAGCACAGTTCATCTTAGGAATGAGTACAGCTCTATCATTGTGTCCCAAATGATTTTGACTCTGCTGAATTAATTCCGGGATCCTGGCTCTGTCCCTGAGACAAATTGCATCTGTAGTCTCTCACACTCTCTCCTGCCTCCACTGAACATCTGACTCAAACTCCTGGCATCAATCTCACTCCCAACACTCACATAACTCCAGCAAACTGGAGTTCTGTGCCAGTTTCCCATCCTCTGCAGCAGATATCCTGTTTTTCCTGCAATCCTCCTCACTTCTTTTTTAATCGGAACATGAACGTGCGCATGTGTGTGTCAAGTCTCTCAAACCCACGGTGCTGGAACAAAAGGGATCGCTGACTTTTGAAGGGAAATGAATCTTTCTCGCTTTCTTCCTTTTTTTAAAAAAGAAAGTAACCATGTTGTGTGCTGGCGAGGGAGAAATTAATCATCTTGAGACCCGAATTTTGATCTGGGTGCCCACCAGTTGTAGCAGCTGGATTTCCAAACAGAGGGAAAGACGGTTATTTTCCAGTTCAAAACCAGTGCACCGCCAAAGCCCACTAGCCACATTTTAACCTATGAATAGTCAATCCCCTTTTCTTCAGCTTTCCACATGTTAGAACCGTAACCCCAACGTCAATTCTGCTCTCTGTAAAAACATCGATAATAATCTTACAAATGAGATGGTACATGAAAGAAATAAGAATCATTCAAGCATGTGTCTGTGGTTAGCACCTTTTAGCAAAGGGAAGAGGAAAGTAAAACTGTAACCATTGTACATTCAGTTAAAGAAATGGGGATCAGCCTGTTTTTTTTTCAGAATTTATCACACTTGATTTTTTTTTAAACCAAGTTGGAAAATTCTACAGATGCAGAAGCACAGTCTGAAAAGAGCGAAGATAAGTGAATGTTTCTGGTGTAAACCCTTCATCAGAATTATAAGCTTCTGATGAACATTCACATCCAAAATAGGAAGCTCTCTCGCCCCAGTGCATTGGCAGCATTTCTGTCTCCGTACAATGGAACCAAGGTTAGTGGTTTGGGAAAGAACGGTGCAAAAAAAAATGCAGTCAGAACTGTTCAGCATGCCAACAGCTTTGGATTGGTTTTTCAATTTATCAGAGCATTTCCTACAAACTTGCTGGGATAAAATTGAACGGCTGAAAAATCTACGCAATGTCATTTTCATATTTTAACTGTTGTGTTACATTTGAGACTGGCTCACTCTCTCCCTCGCTCCACCTCTCTGAGTGATTTTCCAACTGTGTATTTTCATATTCCTAGAGTACACACAAGGAGCTCAGTGTGGCCTCACAGAACCAAACGCAAGTAGTAAAATATCCAGAACCTGTAATTATATAACTAAAAGCTGCAAGATTCTACTTTACGAAGACACATGGTTCCAACTGGTTGTATGAGAAAGTTGGTATATAAAAGAGCGCACAAATTTATGTGATGGTGAAGTTTACCTAAATGGCTGCATCTTTCCAGTGGGAGATGGTTAAATTAATTTATTCAAATGCACATAGCAACAATGTCAGGACGTTCATTTCATATTTTTTAAATCCTTGCATGCTTTTTTTTAATATTTAAAGATATGAATACACTCTGAAGAAATGTAATGATCCAATTAGTCAAGAGTATTTGATTCCCATTTAGACCTCGCACCACAGCAATGAGAAACAAAATAATAAAATGACATTAAAACTGAATCAAATCTCACACACAAAAACAAAAGCTGTAATTTGTTTCTGAAACACTCGATTCACAATTGCATTTGTATACTTCAGAGATGCATTCCGAAAAGATGTGTGCGACTGACTGATGATCTTAGAATGGGTGTAATTCCACAATGTGGGTCATGAAATGCAAAACACTAAATAATCATATTGTGTTTGTTTTTTTTCCAAAAAGGCCAATTTAAAAGGTTCTCATTACCTGGTCTAATATTGTGCTGCAGCATTTTCAATGAAATACGTTGGTGGGAATGCGTAAACACAGTTATGAATTCATTGCAGAAAAGCACAGGCAAGGAGAAAGGGACAGCATTTATTCTGTTCCTATTTGTCTTATTTGACTGTCGGCTGCATTGACGGTAGCTATCTTGGCTAATAACTCTGAGTGCTGAGTGGCCCATGTTGCATTCAGAGTACACATATATACTGTCATGTAGCACCTGCAAAAGGAAAATGGTTGTCTGTGTGGCTGTCGTACAAAATATTAGAAAGTGGTATAATCATGAGAGGGTCATATAAAATTCTCAGTTTACAATATCCCTTGATTGAGCTAAAAAAAAATCCATCTCATCATAAACTTCTTTTCGGTATTTTCACTCAGTACTCAGCACGGCAGAAGATTTGATAGACTAATGACAGGTGTTATCCTCACCTATCATGCCTGAATCTGAATCTCCATTGTAATTCGTTTTACTGGACTCTAATAACCTTTTAAAAGCTGCACCTCCTCGTACATTTTTGTAATTTTCTTGGATTTATAAAGTTGAACTCCTATTCAGGATGGCACTTCAAACTAACAACGAATTGAGCAAACAGCTCGTGAGAAGGTTGACGTGCGTGTAAAGTGCGCGTATAATTCGAAATGCTGGGTAGTGTTGGCTCAGAATATTTGACAACCCTGAGCCTATCGTATTCTCCATATAAAAACATAATGAAAATAAATAGGGAGAGTGCAAATGAGCTTTCAGCCAAGAATAGAAAGAGAGAGAAGCAACATTGACTTGAGGAGACGATGGGAGATTTCAGAAGGGTTCGATAATATTATGTAGAATACACTTTTTCCACTGACATTTTATTTCAAAACGATTAAGGGCACATAACTGCAGTTAACACATTTAAGCATTTACTGATAGGTAATGGGGTTCTGAAATATTGTGGATATTATTTTCCATTCCCCCACCCCCCAACTAGCACACCTCCTAATATATATCCAATAAGAGCAAACGCAGTCTGCTCTTGCAATGTACTGTGAAGAATGCTGGTGCATTGAATTCTGAACACTGGTGAGAATATTCAGCAGTCAGAGGGTGAAATGAGAAATGATCTGCAGATGGCAATTAGAGGGATCCGTACAGGAGATAAAGGATGTCATTTTGTGATGTTATACTTTCAACAGAAAACCCAAGGGAAAGAGACGCCGTGCCTTTGAAAATAAAAGGCCCGAGCCTATTTTTGTTTTGCATCATCACATTAACAAAAGTGGTCATTTGCAGTTTTGTTTTGATTAAAAACTAAAATTAGTTGCATTGTTGACAGAAATAATGACTTGTTATACATTTTAAAATGTTTATATTTTCAGTTCTAATTATGTCATCTGTGAGACCTGTTCAAAGCCATAATTATCATTTGAAACCTGGACAAGCTTCACATCTGCCGTGGAACGGAGCAAGCCCAAACCCGTCTTTCTTGAAGCACTTTACCTAATTGCAGGATGGAATCAAAAAGAAGCAAAGGGAATGCAGACGCAAAATAGAATGTGCACTGTCAGTTAAAGCACGGGAATCTTCTCAAATTGTTATTTTACAGTTTTGGAAAAGGCGAGGGATAGTGAGACAGTACACTCTCTTTGTGTAGCCTTTACTTCTAGAATTGGCTAATGCTCCCCATCTTAACATCACAGCAGCACTAACTACGCGACGATTCAGAAATCAAAAAACAAAGCTAGTCCATTTTGAAAATTTGAGACTGCAATCTTTGAAATGAAATTACAGCACAGACAGGTCCCTAGATTCACTGTGAGCTTAGCCAATGATACAGATCAGGAAGGCTCCAGGTCTGATCTCTGCTGAGTTAGCTATTCGCAGCCAAATAGCAGGAGAGACGCTACAACTGGTCTCACTGCCCTCGATCAGAGAAGAGAACATCAGCCAAGGTACCTGCGTCTGGTACCTATCCAGTGATCACTGCTGTGTGCTATGCTGCCAAATCCAGTCCCTATTCAGATATTCCTCACAGCTAAATAGACTTAGTGTCCAGGCTAACACAGAAATAAATGAAATACTTAAGGTAACTCGTACTCATGAAATCAAGCAATAGCAAAGGACCAAACCATTCAGGTTTTTTTTAATTAAAGAAATGAATAGATTGCAAAAAAATAGTTTTGCTATATTTCCAAAGTAGTTAATAAGCTTCATCAACTAAAATCTATTAGCAACCTTTTGGACACTGTGTAAGTGTTGTAACCTATTAAAATATCTGTGACTGACATTATACAGTGACCACTGAAAATACAGCAAAGCTGAATGTCACAAAGTCTTTTGGAGAATAGCAGCATAATATGGGATCTGTTAACATCATTTTGGGGGAAGAATTAAAATTTAGGTTTGCAAAGACAGCTCAGAAACTCCCACAACGTTGATCGGTGAATATTTGGAAAATAACTAAGCTAACATGAGGAGATAAATGCGTGTAGAATAAAAAATAGGAAGTCTTCAATAAAAGCCCATAAATCATTTTTTTTTAAAAAAACACACAACAGTTAGAACTGAAAAAAATCTCTCCTATAAAACATTACCAAATATAGAATTGAAACTTGTCATAGTCAAATCATCAAATTTCTTATAGTCATACCATACTCAACAGATGAGGTTGTCTCATGCAATTTATGAACAGAAATGTGGTCATTAAATTCTGCACAAAGTAATGTCTCTTTCATTTGATTTCTGCAGCTGTATGCAATTGCTGGAGGCAGAACCTCTGTTTTCTAATGTGCAGTTTTACTTGAAAGAGTATATTTATGATTAATAAGAGATTTTTATACTGCATTTGCCTTTAAAAATTTTCCTCTTTCAGGGGATGAAACTACACTGAAGGGCAGATTTGAGTTCAGGGAGTTTGCATCCTTCGATCACATGTGATTATGAAAAACTTGCCATTGCACAATGTGATTATAGTATTGCTGAAGAATACAAAGGTATTATTCAAACTGATTGGTTTTGCCACCAATATTTTCATGGGAACTCTTAACACCAATTTTCAAACTGATTAAGAGAAATATTCCTCCCTATATAAGGAAGCACATATCAAATATCAAGGAAGTGCAAGTAGCAATTCCCTTTAATATTCAAACATACCATTGTCACATATTATTCAAGAGGCAGATATTGCACATGTACTGTTACATAATTTCTGATTAGGAATTAATGGACAAAATGATATGACTTCACATACATTAAAGGTCCTTATACTCCTGGAACTTCATATGAATATTCAGAGTTAAGGCTGAGCGTAACTTCAGCTTTATGCAATATCTGGGTCAGTTAAAAACAATGTCGGATGCAATATCATGGCAGATTAGATATGTGTGTCGCATTTACTACAACTAAACATGCTGCTCCAGAAACAGCATGGTCACAGAACTATCCTGCTCACTAGCAATAAATTCCTGATGACACAAGGGCATTCATCGAAGGTCAGGTAATGACAAAAATCAGCACCACCCACTGGGTGTGTATTCATTCTGTGCTCTTTTTTGTCGGAAGTGAATGAAGCACTTTCTGTAAGCTCCGTTCATGAATCTCTTTTAAAAAAATAATCACAATGAGTGCTTTACAGAGGATAATCCTACAATTGGTACATTTTAAACTTAACTGTTACTTGTTCTAAGCATCCAAGGCTAACCTAATTCAATGTATGGTTTGCAAGTAGTGATATTTTGAGTATGGTGTACATAGTTTGGGTGAAAACAGTCTTTAAATACCAAAGTTTTCGAACTCAGTATATGATACACTCCATCAAAGACTAATGTGCATTTCAATTCTGAAATAATGTGAATTTACTGTTGTTTTAATACATGTAAGTTTACAACCATGTTTAGAAGGACTTACCTTCTTCACTGATAGTGCATTGGCCTGACGGGTCCTTGCAAATACAAGACTGCAATTAATTTGTTTCATACTCAGTAATTCTCAAGCCATGTCTTCACAGTGTGCAATGTAATTAGAACCACCAATTGAGTAAGTCACTTGTACCCATCTGTTACTGTACACAATTCAGACAGCAAACAACTAAAACTAGCATTGCTATTTAGTGTCTAAATGTTGGACTGCCTATCTAACAATTAAAGTATATTTTTTCTTGTTGGATTACAGTGCAATATAGCTGCCTTTCTTTAGTTCAATGGGGTGCTAAGATGGAGTGGGTGAAATAAACAAAGTCAACCGTAGATCCTTTCTGTGGTCAATGTTTAAATTAATGGACTGGTTGTTAAAAGTAGCTTGAAAAGGAAGAAGTTGTGCAAACGTCCCATTAATTCTGCTAAAGTAGAAGTATCTATCTTTGTCCTAATAAATCGATGGTTATCAAAATAACTGTTAGTCCTATCACTAACAGCAATATAAATTTGCAGAAGGTAAGCATTTGGCCCTCATATCAAACAGATTAATTCAAGAGCATTCCAACCAAACCCCGAGTGGGTATTCATTCTCTTTTTAGTCCTGAAACAAATCCCGATATAGTTCCATGTATGAACCTACACTTGTATTAGTGTCAATGTATTTATGAATAGAACTTCATATATTAATAGATCACTGATTGGGTTAAATGAAGTCAGATGCAGCATAAACACCAACATAGGCCAATTGAGTTGAATCAACCATTTCTATACCGAAACTTGTATGTGATTTATATTAATAGCTTTTGGGTCTGCTACGGATGTCCAACTTCCTTTGTCCTCGTTGTTTCTATCTCTTTGTTTCAATCAGGTTAGTTTCATTGTTGTTTGATTATTTTTATTCCCTAATCATATCACTCAAACCTCTCTCTCTAATCGTTGACAGAAAATTCTATCCCATCGCGGTGCAGTCACTCTGGAAGTCTGGTAATACAGTGGGTTTGGTATTCACCTTTCACCTTTCAGGACTCAGGCCTGAGCGTAAATCTAACTAAGACAGCTGACAGGATTAAAGTCTATTCCATTTTCTGGCTATAAGGGATCTTTGTGGAATTATCTTGCGCAGTGTCAATCCAATTTCTAATGGGTGTGGGCGCGCAGCATAAAATTGTCCCGAATTCAGCACCAATTGGCATTCATTCAGAAGAAACCACAAGATGAGTGATGTGGAGAATGGAAAAAAGACACACTGGTCGCATCAAATATGGTCTTCTGAGCATGGGGTTCAAACTTATTGTTGGGGGCAGTTTAGCAGGAACTATTCTCAGCATTCCCTAGTGCCATACTTAATCTGGAAGTGCTTGATACTGACACTGGGTGCATGAAATGGGAAGATTTATATTCCCTCGGGTTAATACTATGAGTGCAAGTGTTTTAGTAAATGTTAAAAACATGACATAATCACTATGACAGTTTCTCATCATCCCATTATACACCACTAAAACAATTCAACAATTGGGAAAAATATGATCACATATCTACCCATCCCACCTTCCAGTTGCTTTAATGACTTTTCCCACGTGACCCATTATCCCTCACCAATGGTCCTGAACTGAGATATGTTCTTCATCCAATATTTCATGACACAAGACTGGTTCCTTCAGCTTTGGTCCGATGTTTGCGACACATTAAAGACAGCACATTTACACAAAGACTTCAATATTCCCACGCTGGCTGACTGCCTTGTGTGCCTGCATAAGGAAAATAATCTGGCAACAGAGTACTCCCAGCCAGGCGCACCAGCTTCATGTGCTCCCAAGACACTGCCCCCAATCCCTGCCTTTTCCTCATTGAAGTGGCACCATCGGTCTCTGAGAGCCTTGGACTACTGACCTCGCTCTTCTTATCCTCTTACCATTTCCTATCTGCTCTGCTTTCAGTCTTCATACTACCAAATAGCCATTTCATACTTTCACCACTTCTCCCTCTGTGGTCTTGGTCAAATTGTATTTCTCCACTTAGGCCCTGCCTCTGCCAACCAGCTTTACTGAACAGCCATAGGCTGACATACTTATTTACTCAGAACCCTCAGGTTGCATGTGCCATACCCTTCCTTCTCCACCCTCCCTTCGAGACACAGCCCAATTCTTCTTTCCAACTAGAGTTTTACCTCCAGACTCGCTCAAATTAGAACAGGGCAAGGTAGCAAATGGTAATCCCTCAGCAACAGACAGAACAAGTATTACTTGTGTGACAATCAAAGGCTTTGCACTACGTGTCTGCCAGTCGATCACCATAACATACGACCAGAGAAAGAGAAAGTGCATTATATACAAATGACACAACTCAGAGAGTAAGGGAGGGAAATGGGTGAAGTATGTGAAGGCTGCCAAACAGAAAGATCTGCAGAGAGTGACACATACAGAGGAACACAGAAACTGCATGACACATGTGCACAGAGTGTAAAAGTTACAGAGAGGAGACAGGGATAAGGAAGATTTATACAAAGAAAGAGCACAGAATGTTGCTGTTACAAATAAATAAAGGAATAAAAGAAGAATCATGTATCTTTAAGGCTTACAAGATAGAAAAAGAGACAGTTTAAGGAAATACAAAGTAAGGAGACTAGAAAGAATTTAAAACATAGATGTTGAGAATTGGGGGGGTGTCCCCATTTTTTTTAAGGTTTTGCTTCTGAGTAACAACAATGAAGGTGACCTGGTGCATCACAGACTACAGTCTCTTTCTCCGAGCATTGTTTTAACAAAATCACACTACCATTCTTCTGCTAATTAAATGTTCCATTATTAAATAAAACTGACATATTGCTGTAACAGCACTCTTCCAACTTCTCTTCCACTCAGGTCATTCTCCAATCCATTACAGACTGCCAACTTTGGGGATCATGATGCCACAGAAAATGCAACAGGTCTGTGCAAAAGCTAATCCCTCAGAACATATACTGTACACTGCAGGATAAGGGAAAGTTTGTTAACAGGTTACTTACTGACATCCAACAACGCAATTCAGACATTCCTCAGTGAAGTGTTTCTGCTCCCTTGATTCAGTAATCAAAGTTGTCCCAGTGATATTATTAATCAATTATGCCTGCTATTGTTTTGAAGTTTAAATGTTTATTTATTATTGTCACAAGTAGGCTTACATTAACATTGCAGTGAAGTTCCCATGAAAGCCACCTAGTTGCCGCACTCCAGCGCCTGTTCGGATACACTAAGGGAGAATTTAGCATGGCCAATGCACCTAACCAGCACATCTTTCAGACTGTGGAAGGAAACCGGGACACCTAGAGGAAACCCACGCAGACACAGGGAGAACATGCAGACCTGTATAGACAGTGAGCCAAGCTGGGAATCAAATCCAGGTCCCTGATACTGTGAGGCAGCAGTGCTAACCACTGTGCCACCACGGTTAGTTCCTATGTTGCCAACAACAGTGTCCAAACTAAGATTACTGGCTATAAATTATGTTTTTGGCACAGACATGGATTTGAAGACGACTCCTGGCTTGCATGATTGTGATCCATGCATGGTCTGAGGCAAAATCTGACTTATTTTGCACAAACAGAAAGATTTGAAATCTGTGTGGCACACACTGTGAAGAATGTACACACGATGCAATTATAACTACATACAAAATTGAACAAGTTTGTTTTAATGAATCAGTCAGAAGGGAACCTTCAGGCATTAATTCACAGCAAATAGAATTGAATGCTGCAGTGTGAAACCCCATTTGTTTTCTCATTTACTCTCCTTCTCAAATGGCGATGGCCATTCATGCTGGGGCTTAGATCCAGATACCGGTAACCCTCCAGTACCTCACCAAAGAGGCCATCCCTATACAATGAGAATCGGCATTCATCAATACAATAAGGGTTCGCAGCCCATTTGACCCGAAGAGGCAACCAACTGAGTTCTATTCTCAATTCCGCAAAGTCCACCCATAAGCACTTTCCAAGAGGGGTCACTTGACAGTGATCGTGAATGGAAATGCTGGCAGATTTCCCCTTCTCCTACTCTAGAGATAGTGGGGCCAACTGTATCTCCCACACTGCCAACACCTGCTGAGAGCAACTAATTCAATGGAGACAAAAGATCAAACTGGGCCCTTCCTAATCTCTATGGCTTCGTACCGTTTATCCACATGTAATCAGAGAAGCATTAAGCATCACTTAGGGCACAACTATAAATCTGTGTTGTGATGTGCTAACTAAATCTGAGTAAAACTATGGGCAAAAAGTGCAGAGTTATTTACTCCTACCTTTAGTTTGGGAGTAAAAACATTCATTTCCTGATATAAGCTTAAATCCAGCTGCAAATTCAAATCACCCTCATGTAAACCTCTAAATCAAATAGTCGGTCACTATGGCCCCCAAGGAAAGCCACAGCATAATAGGTCTAACAGTATTAGGTGTTTTATGTCAATGAATACTTTATGTGCTATACATGTCGTGTGATATGTGGTGGATGTTTGTGTAGTCAGTTGCCTGGGTTCCAACAAGGCTACAGAACAGCTCCTGACACAGACTCAGCAGAATCTTCCAAGCAGCTCCCAAAACAGACTCAAAACGCAGCCACAGTACAATTCGCAATACATTTCATGTTAAAACGACCAATGCAACACCAACAAAGGTCCCAAAATACTTCCACGTTCAGCTCTAAACATACATTCCCAATTCCAACACACAATGGCAAAAAAAAACTCCCAGGATTCATCCCAATTCAACTCCAAGCACACTCCCCTCACAGCTCAGGAAGAACAGAAATACTTCTCAAATTATATTTTTCAAAAGTCTTTTTTATGAATACAAAGTCAAACTTATTTCCAAAAACAATCAAGGTAACACAGTTACAAATGTTTCACCTAATAATATTTCATATAGGGATGGCTTTGTTATTGAGGATGCTTTTATATTCGTAACAGCCAGCATCCAAAAATCATTTTGGTAATTATATCAAATCCAGAAATGGATGCATTATGAACACTGCAAAGATAGATTATTTTGGGGCTAAAGTATTAAAGCAAAATTATTTTTGTTTTTTTTTAGCCAATTCCTGTACATTATTACCATTACTATATCTTTAAGTTTATTGATTGGTGTTACAAGTAGGCTTATATTAACACTGCAGTGAAGTTACTATGAAAATCCTCTATTCACCACACTCCAATGCCTGCTTGGAAGGATAATTTATCACAGTCAATGCACCTAACTAGTGCATCTTTCAGACTGCAGGAAGAAAGTAGAACACCTGAGGAAACCTACGCAGATACGGGGAGAACGTGTAGACTCTGCATAGACAGTGACCCAAGCCCGGAATCAAACTCAGGTCCCTGGCGCAGCTAACCACTTGCAAAATAAACCATTGACTCTGAGCAAAAGCAAATACAAAATAATGCTACTTTTGAAAATGCTCTTGGAAAGCAGTATAAGAAAATAATCTGCACAGCATTCCCGCAAGTGAATCAGTCAATTAATTACTTTTAAAGTACAGTCACAGGTGGCAAAAAAAAATGAAAATAGCAAACAAAATGTCACTCTAAATAGAAATATATAGAGTATATTCAAAACTGTTTACTCCTCAAGTAATGATTAATTCTCCATAAAATGTTGTCTTCCTGCCTGCAGAACTTTTGGCTTACGTACTAAAGCTTGCCTTCTTCCTGTCACATGGCATGAATTTTTTAAAAATATAATGGCTGTAGTTAACCATAGTGCAGTTATATTACTGGATCATTTATCCAGGGGACTGGACTAATTAATGGTTATGGAGAAATTATTTCAAATCCCACCACAGTAGCTGGACAATTTAGATTCAATTCATTAAATAAACCTGGAATAAAGTGACAGTGACCATGCAACTACCTAGAATGTTGTTTTAAAAAAAATCTGATTCACCATTACCCTTCAGGGGAGGAAATCTGCTGATTTAATCTGGCCTGGCCTACATGTGACTCCAGACCCATAGCAATATAATGACACTCCGAATTGGGCTAGCAAATCATTCAGTTGCACTGAAGAAGGGAGCTAGCTCATCGCCACTTTGTCTAGGGCCATTAGAGATGGGTAATAAATGCATTTCTCACCAGCACTGCATGGGTGAATACAAAGAATAAGTGCTCAATAAATAAAATTTAAGCAAACTAAAAAAAAAGACATGATATAAAAAGTCATAATTAAAAATACTTCAAGGCCACAACAGATTCTCAAGTCCCGAATAACTGCAATCTGAACGCGGCATTCAGTTAATCAGCCATTAACGTTAACAAGAAAGACAGAGGCTACTTTATTTCCGAGGCTAAGGTCCAAATGGAATCACTTAGTAGTCGAGCAAAACGTTGATGTTAACTTCAACATGTATAAAAATAAGAACTAAATTATTTAGAGATTTCAACGCCAGATTGCTACTGTTTACAGTCACCAGGCTAGAATATGGAGGTGAGAAAGTGCAACTGTTTGAACAAAATAGTGAAATATTTCTCTTTCTCTTCTCTTCTCGCACCACCCCCCCCCCGTCCCCACCCCGCAATACACTCCCTCCCGCCCGTAACATAGCACAGGCCCTACAAAACAAAAACTGCTACTAACTTCAACTGCAGCTATCAGTTTGCGAATTGCCGCCTGCGAGCAACAAAACTGACTTCAAAGCCTGTTCCTGCAAAATACTAAGGGCCACCGAAAGTCTCTGAATTATAATCTCATGTGTGTTTTAAAAGAATATTTTTCCCCTACAAGCATAATCGTGCTTCTGTTAGAAAACAATTTACAATTAATTTACTAATATGGATAAGTGGGTAGATTGGATTATCGTGATTGAAGTGTACAGCCCCTTGTCGAGTGCACGTCTAAACATTTTAAACAGTGCAATCTGCTTGCCACCGCGCGGTCTGCCCACATCTTTCTCCCAAAATATGTAATCTGTTACAGCAACAACAAAAAAAAGTTTGGCGATTTTTTTTTGAAAAGAGAACTGGCAAGTTGTTGGGAGAATACTGGGCTTGATGTTTGAGGGCAATTGCAACTGGGAGATTTCAAACGAGATCTCCACCGAAACTCACTCGGGAAATTCTTGGAACTGGACAATTCCAAGTAACGAAGTGAAAATGTTTTCTTCCCTTCCCCTCCCTCCCTGGGAAAAAAAATTCCGCTGATTAAATTGCACCAGGAGAAATCAGTGCAGAAATGTTCTCATTAAAGCCGCTTTAAATGAGATATATATACGGGGGGGGGGGTGCTGTTGTAAATGGGGAAGAAAATAAAACAGGCGATGCTTTTCTAAACAGAGTCTGTGAATAAGATCAGCAGGAGCTGGAGGGTAAATAAATAGTAAGATTAGAGAGGGCGGGGAACTCCATTCAAACCCAGGACAATACGGCAGCTCCGAAAGCTTTAGCAACTCCCGAGTCCTCACTTTTTTTTAAAAAAAAGCAGAATATGGCAAAGGAAATTTAAATTAGCAATTTGATGGCTGGGATAAAGGCATGTAAGAGCGTGAACAGACTCGAGGCCCGAGCTAAAAGCAAGCAAAGGTTTCAACTGGGAGGCGAATAAATCCCCCTTTTCCGATTTGACCAAGGGTGGGTTTATTTTTAAATCAGGGTAGAGGGCTGAGGGAGCGTTTCTTCTTCTTTAGTACCGATTATTTAACACTTGGAAGTTAATATCTCTGCTGTTTGGTTTGGTAATCCGAGGCGGGGAGACAGGATAAACTGTCTCAGCAACAACCGCCCCCCCCCCCCTCGCAAACAGTTCGCCGACTGAATCAGCAATCCAATCCCAAACCACGGTGCAGTTTATTCTGTCTCATTTTCCTTTCCAGCTGATAGCTTTATGCTTTACCCCGATCATCCATTCGAGTCCCCCTCCTGGCTTCAAGCTTCCTTGAAAAAAGCTGGGAAATCGTTAACAAAAGCCTGGCTTCAAGGACTGGAGGAGTTTTGTTTTGCAAAAGCGTTTTTTTTTGTTGGTGTGCGCCAGGAAACCAACGCGTCCCTCCGAAAGAAAGTACAGTAACTGAGAATGGAAAGAAACGACTAAGGGAATAGAATGCTGAGCATTTTCGGTCCAGAGATTTCAACAGGACCAACTGTAATCCAGTTTCGGAATCTCCCTGCGTGGTATTCAAGAAGTGTGAAAAAAACTCATACTTTTTTTTAGAAAAAAGTTTGGTTTGGGCAACACCATACTGGAGCAAATTACCCTGGAAAAAATAAAGGGTTTGCCTGTAAGAGCCCGCTTAGTCAATGGGGGCTGGTTTGGAAGATCCTACGTTATCTGCGTGCCTCCAAGTGGCGTTTGGAAAGGACATCGAATTTGCTGCATCTTCGCCCTCACCTTGTCATGTTCAGATGTGGAACACCCTAATCTTCTAGTTATTGTTAGTTGTTTTAATTTACGCCATTGCTTGTTTACATATGTATGTGCATATGTATATATATGAGAGTTTGCACAATGTCTCCTCTCCTTCTGGTAACAGGGCTGGATTTGTTTTTAGGAGCAAAATGGGATTGTCTTCAGGGAATGTCGAAAGTACATGCCGCCAAAACAGCAGTAAATCCGTGTCTCGGTGACGCGATCCTTATTTGTAACCATTTTAAAAGATGCAAAGAAGTGGCTTTTCACGATTTGGTATTTCCTTAGCTTTCTTTGATTCGCTCCCAGTTCCAAAAGTATCTTGAACTTGTCTAAGTTTCCGAAGGTAAATCAGAAGCATTGACCCTTTTTTTAAAAAATGTAGGTTGCATGGTCAAAATGCGGTGATTCAGAACCGTCATCAAAACCCAAGGTAGACTTTCCCAGCCCGGGTGGATGGGTAAGTGGGAATCTCTGCCGGTCCGAAATAATCAACTTTGATTTAACAGTGTGAATAATGTTTCATTTCTGCTGAGAAACGTTTTAAAAAATCCCAGGCTCCCCTGAATTTTTATTTAAAAAAAGGACTGAAAATATGGAGGTCTGGGGGAGGGGGTGGTACCCAGAACTTGATAAACAAAAACCGATTAATCAGTTACAATACAAAAGATCGCGACTGGACATTTAACCCAGCGATCCGTTCCTAGTCGCCCAATGACTGAGAAAGAAAAAGCTACCGAATGAGGAGAGTGTGTATACATTGCTGGAAAATGCCTGCTTTTAATTCCCCACTATTTCAGTTACATGTACATCTGCAGAGTACAGCCCGTGCAAATGGATCATATCTGTATTTGTTTCATATTAAGTATAAACTAAACGTACACTTATCTAATCAATGGTCGCGACCTTAAAGTCCAATTTCATTATTAATAAATGCCTATAATGTTTCTAAGCAAATATACTGCATAAGCTCCCCGACCTATCCTGGTGTGATATTCATTGAGGTTTGCCTATGTACATACCTGTCCCCAGGACTGTTTCCGCTGGGTTTAAATGAAACGTTGGCTTTATGTACATACCTCGCTGATAAAAAGTACACACACACACACACACACCAAGGCATCTATCTGGCTGCATCTCGCCATTATCTGCCTTCATCTGATCAAAGTAATAAATCAACTCGTCTATCGACTTGTCTGTCCAATAAATCTATTTGACTAGTAAAACTATCTAAATATTGATCTCATTTTCTATTGACAGGCAGTCCCGCAAATAAAATAGGGGATCTTTTGCGAGTGGGCAATGTGTCTGGGGAGGCGAGTGGGGAATTGGAAGTGACATATGACTGGGGCTAACTAAAGGTAGAGAGAAAAACCGGGTGCGTGTATATGTTTGGGAGATATGGGAGAGAGAGAGAGAGAGAGCGGTGAAAATGAGATTCTTTGTATCGTCTTGAACAAAAGCTAGCAGGGACGGTGACCAAGTACAGAAACCGTCAAAGGCGGGGGTTGGGGGTGGGGGAGAAAGGGCACAGAATGAAATTCTGTAGGAGGAGGAACGACATTCACGTGGCGGGGGCGGGGGGGGGGAGGGAGAGATCGGCCAGTTTTAAAACCCCCGAGACCCTATGACATTGAATTTATAAACGGGTGGCTTTTAAGGGTTTGGTTTCATTCTTGGGGCAGTTTCCTTTGAATCGATCCAATGGGGACAGGAGAATTGGTCGGCGCTTTAACCCCAGATAGAGACCGGGTGTGACAAAAATAAATCATCAAAAAAAATATAGGGACTGCAGCAATAAAACAAAACCTGCCTGCGCCAACTATAGAGAGCACCGTTTTCCATTTTGGAAGGAGCTGTATGCGAGACGGCGTCAGTAAACTCCCAGCTCTGAATATAGCTTTGCTGGTTCTGTGGCGAACGCCGTGCAGAAATGGCAAAAAGACACGAAGGTCACTTTTTGGGGGGTGGGTATAAATCAATCGGACATTGATATCCCTGTATCTGGGAGGAGAAGGGGTTGTATGCAGATCCGTGACTGCCCCCACAACTGCAAATCAAGGAAATAACTTCTGGTCGGACAATTCAAGTTTTTTTATACCCCCCTCCCCCCACCGTGTTCCACGGATTTCCATGTTATCGGCTCACGGCCCCATGGGAATGGCAACCGTGAGCAAATTCCTGAACCCGCTGGCTCCATGGGCACCGTGTATAATACCGTGGGGCCATGTATCTGTGAGTGAAGAAGCTACAACAGCACCAATCCGATTTATCTCGCCCGGCGTTTGGAATGTTCTTTACTCCCAGATATTGTTCGGTGGTTTACTTTCAACTGCCTTGCAGTTTAAGAAAATTTTCCTTTTTTTAAAAAAAAGTCAATTCCTGTATGGCGACAGATATAAAAATGATAAAACTACACCGAGGCAACATGAAAAGAAGGATTATAGAGATAATTCGAGCAGATTTTTTTAAAATGTTGCAGCTCTGTGTTAAAAACGGAAAATGTATTCCTTCTAAATGGCTTCATTTGTTGTAATGTGATTATTGTCCGTCAATACAAGGGTCAACTGCCAGTTGAAAGCCTGAACAAAGGGATATTTAAAAACTCATATCTCTTTAAAATGTTCGTCCAGCGCTCGCCCCTCGTCTCCACGTAACGTGCATTGGTCAAAAAAGGACAAAGCTTGTTTGACTTTAATCAATTGGGAGAGCTGGGTCACTTCAGCGAAAATGTTGGGGCTGCCTGCTTAGATTGGTTTATATTGTAGTCGGATTAATAAAACGTCTTGACTCGGTGCCAAGTGCATCAAGCGAAACGCTAAAAAAAACCCCCACATATTTCCACGACTGTTGCTGCTTCTAGAATTCGGAGTCTGCAATCTCAAAATGTGGTGGTGATTTCAATATTCCTAGCAGTCTTTAACTGGTCAAATTCCCTAATGAAGGTTACTAATTCACAACTGGGATTATAATCCACAAATTAGACCGTTTCCAAAGACAAATTTGTCGCCACATTAGGTGGAACTCGCATCATACGGTATTAAATATTTTTAACACTGATCTATCAATCCAAAAATATTCTAAGTAACAACCTTCCTTTTCATTTGACTAATGCAATACTTGCTCAGTATTTGCCTCCAAGCTAAAACAGTCTGGGATGGAAAATGACTTGTTTTAATATATATGGCGTGGAAATGTATTTTTTTATATTCCATGTGCTTCGTAGAAACTCTGCAAGTTATCCTGAAGCCACGCAGTGGAGACGGTGCCCGGGATTTTACAGGTTATCTCAATCATAGCAATTTAACCATTTTTCCCATCTAAGACATAAAGAATCGCGCCACATCTTTTACACTCTTAACCCCACCAAAAAGATTATTCGTTTGCTAAATTTGTCAATGCACACAAAGGTAGCGGTGAATGGTTTATAATTCTGAGGGTTGGGGGGGAGGTGGTGGGAGTGTGGAGGAAGGGGGGGTGAAGGGGATTCTCCGTAGTGACTTAAGTGATGTCAAGATTTTTTGCACAAATATTACCAAGCCTCGCCGAAACCCTCGCACTGGCCAGCGCCAAAAGGAACGCATGTGTGTCTATCTGTATATGTGTGTGTGTGTATGTGTGTGTGGCCGTCTGTCTGTGTATGTGTATCTGCCTGTCTCTATGTCTGTGTGCCTGTATTTGTATGTGCGTGTCTCTATATATGTGTCGGTGTTCCTCTGTATCTGTCTGTCCGTGTGTCTGTGTGCGTCTGTCCCTGTGTGTCTCTGTGCCTCTGTGTGTGTGTCCCTGTGTGTATGTGCTGTGCGCCTGTGTTTCTCTCCTTGTGTGTTTTTCTTTTTTTTACCTGAAACTTGATCCAAACTATATACTTAAAAATCATCACTGAAAAAAAACATCGACATTCAAAACATCTGTTCTGAAAAAAAAATCCCCGAGAACTGACAACCTCTTTATTCTTGTTACTGCCGTTATTAGAGAGAGGGACGCCGAGGAGAAACATTTGTGAAGTACGGCGAGGATATGAATTGCAATTTTGAGCTGGAGAAAGTGAATTGGAATCGGACAGAGAAACGCTGCCCTAGCCCAATAGAGCACCATTGATATTAAACTATATGTGTGTGTGTGTGTGTGTGTGTGTTAGCCTGTGTATAAAATTAGTACCATTCGAGAACATGGCGTGCAATTCAGCATTCGCCCTTGAGTTTCCTCTTTCTCGATCAGAAGTAGAATAGTTTTGTTTTTCACTCCCAACGCCTGGGTAATATTTGTTTAACAGGATACCAGAAACACTTGACCAAGCCTTTCTGGATGGCGAGTGAACCCATTTTCACCCTCACACTTCGCAAACCATTTTAGAAAACGGATTTTCCATCAGTACAGAGCCGCAGACACATACACACACATAGAGGCACTGCGTTAAAATACTGGACGTGACACGGGCCATCTCTCTCTCCTTGGCTCTTTATTTGAATGGTTCCATTCAATATTGCTCTGCACTATTACATTTCTGCAGAATATGCAGAAGTGAGCGGTCAGAATCTTTATGCTGTATCAAAATACACGTCTCATATGAGCAGCCTGAGTTGCCAATGTGACTACAGTCTCTTTGTGGTGAGGGGCAACATTTGAATACATGATTTGCACTCCACTTTCTTGCAAACTATACCGCGCTTATCAGGGTGCTTTTAACAGTATGAAAAACAATGCTATTCAAGTTAACCATTATCCCAGGAACGTTTCGAGCTCTGCATGTTAGCAAACACCCATTCATTTTCTCCTTCCTGCGACATGGAGACATTAACAAAAGCTTGTCTCAGCCCATGCTTTGGGGACATTTTTCAGAGCTAGTTTACAAAATTATTTATTTCGACTAGCAAGCCTAGGCTTGTATTTAAGCTCACACACACACACACACACACAGAGATTCACTAACCTGAATGTGTAGCCATGGGGAGAGGAGATGGGAAGTATTTTGCAGACTGGAAGTGGGCCGGGTGCGGTGCAGTGCCGTGGCCGGTCGAGGCGATCCGCCCGACCGCTCGGTGCGACAGGGCGCCCCGCTCCCTGGCCGCCTCCACGCCGAGCGCATGGGAGAGGAGGTGGGGAGGAGGAGCGAACTCCCTGCCGTCCATCGCCCCGAGCCGAGATCACCCACCCCACAATGTACAGATCCACAAAGCCAGGCGAGCCTCCGGGAGGGATTCAGGCGGGTCCGAGCTCATCTGTCCAGCCGCTCGCGTCTGCCATGCCTCTGTAAAGACAACGGAGAAGGGGAAGAGAGGGGGAGAGAGAAAGGAACGGAGGGGTGGAAAGCAGCGATCAATCGCACGGCTTACTTCAAACCCCGGGCACAGAAACTTCGCGGGCTCCCTCCTGCCTTTCTGGCAGCCGCCATACTGCACCAACAAGTACAATAACCTCAGAGAGAGGGAGAGAGAGAGAAAAAAATCTCCCACCCGTCTTGTTCATTCAAAACCCCTCCATTTCCAGCCCCATTTTAATGACAGAGAACAGGAAATTCAAGAAAAACTCACAGCCACTAATCAGCTCATGCATTCCAATAAGAACCAACGCCCGAGACTATTTTAATAATACATATATTTTTGGAGAGAGAAAAAAAATCACTCTCCCTTATAAATCACACCAATTTACCTTAACACTGCCACGCTGCTCAACAATGAGAGAAAATTAAGCCAAACACTACACTCACAGAGGGGCTGCATTCAGCGCACGGATCCCGGGGACATAAATTACTCATGACATTTAGAGGATTAAACAATGAAATGTTTATTAAAGGCGGCCCCGTTTCTAAGACGAATTGGTTTGTGCGACAGAATCTGTCCTTTTTTTTACCATTTTGTCCAGTTCTGTGGGTAGGGTAGCCTTTCTACACCCGCTTTCAGGCGAGTGCGCATCCAGTGTGCTCTCTCTCGGCGGTTTCATGCCAGAGAGGTTATCACTCATTTGGATCCCCGTCATTTGTCTTTCATCCATCTCCCCTCTATTTTTTTCCATCAGTCCCCCCCCCCTCCCCACCTTGCCTCCCCACTTCATTTCCACCTGACATTAATTTCAGGATGAAATTGCCACTGCCACAACATACTGATATTTACACAGAGAACTGTGTGAAATATTTTAAATACTAATGTTAAACAAATAAAAGGTTGCATTTCGCACCCCCCTTGCTTTCTACCTCGCCCATTTCTCAAATCAACCTCACCATCTTAAAAGTCGGTTTTTATTTATTAAAAAAAATCACCCAACATAGAAAACACACACCAAAAATCCCCAAAAATAGACTGCATCACGCGTTCTCCAGCCAGCACGCTCTAACAGAGATTGCAATTTAAAATATTGACCATAAAAAAATTAGCAGTCAATCGGCGGAGCACAATACATATTAAAAAAACAATAATTAGGAATGGATTGGCTAAATTGCCCCCTTTTTAAAATTTGGGCAATCGAGCTCTCAATTCATACCGTTAAATTCAATGTGTTATCTTCGCTTAACGTTCTGTGTTTTAACATAAAATTCCAAACGTTCATTTTCTCGCCGTCAATACAGCGGTGAAAATTGTTAATGATGTTTACTGCCCCTGTGCGTTTTAGGTTTTTTTTAAATGATACCCTCTGTCCAAATTTTGAATATGAATGAAATATCTGGTATATTGCAAGAAGCAAGCTTGCTTCAAGCTCCTCGTCTCAATTGCTTGCTTCACAAAAACACAAAAGGTTTTCATAGAGACTTCACACTGTTAATTTTATTTTCCTTTAAATTAGGGAAACGTTTGTGGAGGTGCTTTGGGGCCAAAGGAAGTGAATGGCATCTGCGAGGAAGCTATTTACAAGAGGCGCACCTTCCTGCCGAATGCAGCCGGGCAGAGTGCGCACAGGGCGGATACACACGCAAGGGCGCCCCGCTTGGAGCAAACTGCTTCCCGTTTCTGCACAAGACGAGGCTGGCATTATCCACCAGCCGCAAAAATAGAGAGCGGCTCATTGATTACGTTATTTTAATAACGGCACAAAAACGGAAAATACATTAGGTTTACGCTTAAAGTAGCAAATATTTCAATTTATTTCCAGAATGTTGGTATTTTTGACTTCCACTGTATAGATGTAGCAAAAAAGAACGTGTACTTACTGCAATTCCGAGCATACACTGCCTTATTGTGAGAAAAAAAGCGAAAGAAAAAGAAAATACTAATTTTTAATTATCTGGACGCTATGTGACATGCTACACTTCTGAAAAGGTTGCAGTTGAGAAGGAGCACTAAAAGATTTCTTTGCTTCAACAACTTGTCTGTACAATGAGGCACGCACTGCTAGCAATCCTGGGTTCCTGTCAATCAAATTGTGTAAACAAGACCCCCATTGGCTGGCGGCCCGCCAGACTCCTGTCAATCAAACTGTGTAAACAAGCCTCTGATTGGCTGGCGGCCAGTCCGCACCGGGCTGCATGAAAAGCCATTAGGGCGCGGCGACGGTTTCGGGGCGCCCCTCGCTGCCAGTCGCCGGCAGAGAGCTATAAAGGCGAGTGACGGTTTCGCGGCGGCCACCACAGAAGACCCAAATGGCCCTAGAGCAAGAAAAGGGAAGAGTGGAGTTTGGAGTGCAGGAGGAAGGTGATCTTTCTTTTGCAGGGAATTGCTATTGGGGGGGAGGGTGGGAGTTTTACATAGAAGGAAAAAGTGCAAACGTGAGGCAGCAGAATTGCAGAAGAGATTGGAGAGAGAGACACACACACACACATAAGCAACGTGGAAGCAAAGGACAGAATGGGACAGGGGAGGAAAAAAAAGTGGTGCTGTGAGCAGCCAGATAAGCAGACTTTCTCCACCGCCAGGAAGAAAGCAGCAAGATTACTGCGACAGAATGAGGAGCAACAGCGGGCATTGAATGGGAAAACACTTTAAAGTCATTTAACATGTGCCAGGGTGAGTGTCAGAAAGATAAAACTGTGCCCAAAAGGAGAGAGCTGGCGGTTTCAGAGTTTTACTGCACACAAAACGAGAATTCGCCAAAGGAAGGGAGAAAAAAATCTGAGATCGGAAGAAGTTGGAACAATCAGCAGTTGTTCACGATAGGGGGAAGAAACGCAACGCAAAATGCCTGGCGCGAAGAGGAAGTTTGAAATGCAATGTGCAGAAAACACATGGTGTGTGTGCTAGCTTCCTCCTGGGCAGACTTCATTCTGCATTGCAGAAGTTTCAAGACAAGGGAATCGTGCAAACTCAAGGTGGGTTAAAAATATAGTTATTTGTTCTAATTCTATTTGTGTTATTTATTGTGCAGCTACCAGCTCTCGTCTGTGTGTGATATGTGTGTGTAAAGCTCTATGTGTTTGATTTACTCACCCGTCCTATATCTGATTTGTAATTCTCTCCTTTTTGCCTCCTCTTTCTCCATCTCTCCTCTCCCCCTTTCTCTCTCCCCTCTCTACCTCGACCACCACCTCTCTCTCCCCTCCTCTTCTTTCGCTTCCCTCTTTCCCTCTCCTCTCTTTTCCCTCTTCCCCTCCCCGTTTCTATCCCTTTCCCTCTTTCCCCTGTCTTCCCCTCCCCCTCTCCTTCTCCCCCTTTCTCTCTTCATCCTTTTTCCCCTCTTCTCTCCCCTTCCTCTCCTCTCTTCCCCCTTTCCCTCTACTTTCTCTCTTCTCCCCTCTCTTCTATTGCCCTCCTCCCCCCCTCCGCCCCCCGTACACCAACAGTGCACAGAGGAGAGTCCTGTTGAAGCCTGGAGGACCAGCGGATAGGATAATTAATGCAAAATGACTGATGGCTGTTGAAGAAGGCAAGTCCTGCAAAGAGGATTGTGCGTGATCAATGAAGCATCACTGACTGACAGTTTCCTTCGATCTTACACCCAGATCCAACTACCGGAACAAGGA
This sequence comes from Sphyrna mokarran, assembly GCA_024679065.1. Lineage (NCBI taxonomy): Eukaryota > Metazoa > Chordata > Chondrichthyes > Carcharhiniformes > Carcharhinidae > Sphyrna > Sphyrna mokarran. Next base: position 21,624,670 of record JAGIQG010000021.1, read on the forward strand.
TGTGTCAGCAGAGGCCGGAGGCTACTCGCTACATGCTTGCAATGCAAGGCAAAACGCAACGAAAAGGGGGCCACGGCAGAGAAACGAGAGGCTTCTTCCTAAAGTAATTTTATATAATAAAAACAGAACACCGAGGAAACGCTGGGTATAAAAAGCCGTGTTCAACTACATCTAAGAGCGGGAATAACCTACACTGATTTTATATATATATATTTAAACTCTACATCATTCATTCACAAGCTTTAGTCTAAGATTTGTTAGCTTTGTATCGATTGACTACAGAGGTGGGAGCTGCAGAGATAGCTGGACATTAACCGTGTTAAAATCCACAGTATCCTGCCATTTCAGACCGACTTCCATCAATTTAGGACCAAAATCTCTAGGGTTTCATTCAGAAACCAGTTTAGTACAATGGAGAAAAATGACAGTATTTCACTGAGGAAAGCAGAGTCTGGTTTTATTTTTCTTTTAAATGCCAGCAATTCAAATAGGCAAGGTAGCGGCTGTAGGGTTTCAAGATAGATTGGTTTTTAAAAAAAAGCCTCGGAAGAAGGGAGACTGTTACTTTAATCCACCTAGCTTTGGGCGAATGTGAGAACTCTCTAATAGGGTTATGCATCTGTGTTGCATTAGAGATTGTTGAGGTCACCCCTCATAAACGGAAGAAGCTATTGGCCCGGCTGCTTCATTACGATGTATTTTATTTGGAAAAAAAAGAGGAAAAAAACGTAAAAGTAAACGGGGCTCGAAAAGAGCCGAGAAGTCAGTCCGCGGCCGGTGAATGTGTAACCCGCGTGTTTCGATCGCCGTGTGTCTTGCAGAGAAATGTTTAGGGATATGAATCGGAACAGCTCGCGTTTCCAGAGCGCTGGATTTTTTTTAATGTCGTTGGTTGTTGGGACAGAGATCTGGTTTTTGAGCTTTTAACAAGTTGAAACCTACCGATAGCCATAACGACTACTTTTAACCATCAATTAGAGAGAAAGTGTTTGAAAGGTAAACCAGATGTCTGTCCGTACTTAGTATTAACATTCTAAGTGACTGTAACGGCAAATCAAAGAGACACATAAAAACTGAAATAGCTCGTAAGGTCAGACATTGCCTTCTTTCGACTCGGAACAGCTTTTATCCCTTTTTTTAAAGATACACTTTGCACAATGGGCCCCTTTATTGTCGGGTGGCGCGCTCACGTTCTGGTGAAGTTGCTAACATATAATCGCATGGAAGAAACTTGCCAAAATGATTGAAAATAAAGATAGCGAACGCCATTCGCGGCTGCGATGCCTCCCTTTTGGCCATTTTGTTTTAAACCCTCTTATTTATTTGACAGATGAATCTTTAAAGCGCGCCACACTTTTTAAAAAAAAATCTTTTATAAAAGCGTTGTTCAAGAATGCCCTTTAAGTTCTGCTACTTTCTTTGCAAATCGGCCACCTTTCAAGGGGCGAGCTAAATGTGCAGCGAGCACAGTGTTTACAACAGAATCAACTCCATTTTAAACCTCTTGCTCGGTCCAGTTACCGCAATTGTTCATTTTTTTTCCTCACAAATTTCCACATTTAAGATCGTGTGACGACTTTTTTTTTAATTGCGAGCGTAGACTAACATTGTGTGATTTCTCTAACAATATCTTCCTCTGACATGGATTTTTCCCCTCGCTGTTTGATTTTTTTTTACTATATTGAATTCTAAAAGAATTCATGTTTTTACCGTCCTGCTTCCTGAGACAACTAAGCAGAGGGAGTGCTCAGTTCAGCTTGAACTGGGGAAGCTAAAGTGCTTTCGCAGCAATTGGAGTTGTAATACCTCAGCAAATTCTGGGGCATATCTTAAATGATGTGGTTTCGAATCTAGGATCCCTCTCTCATACATATTTGGAGTACCCCCATTGAAAATTAAACTCATAGTTCAGAGTCAGAACTCAGGCCTTTGTGGCTAAGTTTCATTATGGAGCATGTTTGATTTCTGGCGCTTAGGGCTGTGCTAAATCACAAAAAGCACACTTCCTTCACATAACCCTCAAAATTGCAGCCACGCTTTTAAATAAATCTGATTTATTTAATCCCTCGGTTGCTAATAATCACCATCTTTCTCTCTATATTCCTAAATACAATGTTGGGATCCTGATCAGATTTTTTTCATTTGACGAACAAACAAATTCTAATTATCCATTACACGCGGATGACATGTTGGGACATCCCAGTGCTGCGTTTTTGTGAATATTCTGCCGAATTGGAAATTTGATTTGGCGTTTTCTGAATAAAGGGAGCTCTGTGGTTTTGGGATAACCGCACCTTCATTCTGAAATCTAACTGCAGTGTTACATGCAGCCACATGCTAGGAATTTTTAAAAATAAAACAATTGTATGTTGATTCATTTCAACATTGTATTACAGTGGTCTTGCTATTTCTGTCATTTTTTTAAAAAAAAATTGTATGGGCTTTAGACAAACCGTCTTTTTTGTTCTGGGCTGGCCATGCTTTCTGTAGTAGAGCGAGGTAATGTCTTTTTTTTCCACTTTAATGGAGGCTACTTTTAAAAATGGAGGGAATGATCTAGAGCATTGGTCCCAACAACCCGTCCAAAGGGGGCTTTAAAGCGAAAAGGACTTCAAGACTTGTCACAGTTGTTCACTGTCAATTTACTATCAAACAACACGAGGAAAGAGCAGAGTCAACGTTCAATATGTGCGGTGGTTATTAGCAATTGCGATCCGCTGATGAATTTATGCATTGTAACGAATTTAATTACGGATCTAAATAAATGTTATACACGGCATGCAGATGGCTATTTTAATATTGTATTGGGTTACCCCGCGTCTTTTGCTTGCACGCCGCAGGCTTGGCTTGGGCCGGGCTCGCAAAAGGCCGGGCAAATCGCGAGGGCTTCCCCCCCACCCCCCCGAGATTGGAAGGACTGCACTGGGTTCAAATTGCAGGAGGAGGCCGCTGATTGTGTCCTTTTTTTTGCAAGAAGGACGATGAGACACGGTTCTTATGTGTTACTGCAACCCCCCCCTCCCCCACCCCACTTCTGGATGGAAGGATGTGACTGTGAATATAAAATGTGCACGTTATTCTACCACACCCTCAAACAAGGAGTTTAAAAACGAACATTGGTACGGCCTGCAAACATTCTATTTATAACGCATTTTAAAACTGCAACTCACAGAGCTAGGATGGATATTTCCCAGACTATTAAAATTACTTGTGAAGGAGGGGGGGGGGTCAGCTTTTTCAGTGACAGGGTATAAATCTGACTACGAGATGATAATGTGAAGTTGCCCGGGCGCGGAGCTGAGTGAATTACACTTTCGGTTTCAGATCTTATCAATCGGAAGACTTGGCTAGAAATCTGCATTTTGTCAAAAGTTTCAAACAAAACTCTTTGAGAACAGTGGGTTGCAGCGAGAGCGCCAGACAGACATGGAAACGGGGATGGAGAGAGCAACAAAAATACAAAAGGGGGGGGGGGATACATTCATCTGGAATAAACCGAAAGCCCCGAGAGAGAGGAGCTGGCTGGAGAAGCTGGGGCAAAGCTGAGGTCTGCATATTCAGACTGTAGGCTGAGAAAGCGGCGGGGGTTTTATTTCAATCTAACATAACGGTGCAGAATCAAAAGGGGGGAAAGTGTAGCGTGTTTCGAGGGGTTTGCGAGGAATGAGACCTTCCGAATTCTGACCGAATAAAACGCATTCATCTGCAGATTAATACTATTTAAGCTTTTGGAGTTAAGGATCTACACAATTTGTTCTCTCTCTCTCTGGGTGTGTGTGTGTGTCTATGCAATAAATCCAAGCGGCTATTCAAACGTTAAACAAGAAATCGTTGCAACCTCGCAGTTCGGTGGTGGCAACGCTCATGGGGTGTGTTTGGCTAATAAATAGGTCGCTATTTTTGCCACAGTTCCTCGGGATAGCGCCGATGTAGCCGGTGTTTCTCACATTGTCATTTAAAGACACCAAATACTTTGCCGCAGTGGGAGCACCCACATGAAGCGAATTACAAAGCGGCGAATGCGAAAAAAAAACCCGACGAATAACACCCAGATTTACAATCGCAATTCCGTCCTCGTGATGTTTGATTTGCAGAGCGGCCCTTGCAAAGCTCGACAGCGTTTGCCTGAAGAGCCGAGTTCATCAGAGCGTCGCCCGGACATTGCAGGCTTCCTCTCTCCCTCTCCTCTCTCTCTCTATGTCTGTCTCTCTCTCACACACACACGCTCTCCCCTCTAAGTGTACTTCAAGCCGGTGAACTCGCTGGAGAATTCAGCAAAATGACATGGACACAGCGAAGCTCCGAGAATGAAACTGAAAACACGCACACACACACACACACACACACAGACAGACTCTGCTCCCTCTCACACACACGTAAACCAAAGTTAAACTCGAAGCGGTTTTTTTTTAATTTGGCAACACTAAGTGTGCTGGGGAATCCCCCACTGCACGTGTTACAATGATCTTTTTCAAGGTGCACTGATATTGAAGTGAATCCTCTCACACCACACACATTTCACTCGCACACGTTTGAACCTAAATGCCGAAGAGAGGCAGAGATTAACTTTCTGGGGAGGGGGCGCGATGTGGATACGTCTGAATCCAGTTTGATTCAGATGGCTAAATTTTGATTACATTTCCCCACTGGGGGAAGGGTGAAAAAAATCAACATTCTTTATCCGACAAGCTTTTTATTTTGATTTACTGTGTGTTCCCCACCGCATTTTAAACAATTAGCAAGCCAGCCTTCAGTCAGGGGAAACACAATGAAATGATAGTTGATTATAATAACGTCCCCCCCCCCACACAGACATCACAAACAGTTCCCCAAAACGCGGGATTCTCCTTTCAAACTCTTTCTTTCCCCTTTTGTTATTTAAGGACACAATGCCCAATAAAACAAATATCTAAAAAGATGTTCTACTTTTCACACCCGGCCCCGTAAGGTGCCTCAAATCGAGATGTTTTTTTTAAAGATATTCAACAATATTAACCTTAATTTGAAAAAAAACGGATTCCGCAGATAACAACAGGATTACAGCGGTCTGCATGATTTCACTTCCTCCATGCCAACGGCCGACTATCTGTACATCGCCAAAAGAAAATACTCGAATTTCTGTTATAATTTGATTAAAAATAACAAAAGGCGTTTTGTGCTCCTAAATGTACTGGAGTCCAGGGTTTAATCTATTCGCTTTAAGCCTTCAAAACAACATCTAATTGGCAACCTATTAGTAATCCGGCAACTGAAACCCTGTCAGGTTTTTTTTTACATTTAAAAAAAGGATATATCGAAAGGGGGTATGAATGACTTTGCAGAATAGAACAGTGTCGGGTGACAACTCTGGATAGAACCCCAGTTTTATTTAAAGAGTATAATGTTGGCCTTGTCATGAATGTAATTGCGTGAGTTGTATTAACTACATTTTCGGCAGCACCCGATTTTTAAGTACATATATTTATTATATGTTGTATGATCATACTTGCCAGGCATTTTATTCTGCTGCAGTTTATTACGCGTTCATGTGTGCCCTTCATTCCCGATGCATCAACATCCCGCCCGCAATGGAAACGCGAGGGAGAACAATTTTAAAATAGAATAATAATAATGTCACCGGCCTTTCAAATTAGCACAGCTAAAGCTGCCCAGATGTGAAAATTCACGCATTTGCTTCGGGTTTTCACCCACTAACATCCAGCCTCGTCTTTTTTTTCGAGCACAAACGGAACCACAGCTCTGGAAATCAGAAGTTTAATTTAAGTAGCAAGGGACACTTATCGCGTTCACAAGCAAAGAGGGAAATAATATGGGGGCTCCGCCATTCTCACCCACACGCTTACTGCCAACATTCCCAGCGGAAACCCACTGCGTATGAAATGTATAATTTACTTCAAAAATACCCCGGTTCCAAATTGCATATTTTTCCTGCTGGATTTCCAAGAACTATAAATCCCATATCTTGCCTCTTTCACAGCATCGTTTCAACTGCTTGCGCAGTTTTAGCACTGAATTACAACCATCCTATTCCCAGAAAAAAAGTTATTTTTAATTCTGAAATGAATCGGCAATCCTACATTCCGAAACAAGAATCAAACGCAAAAGCACTGCAATGAAAAGTTTACACTGCTTATTATCCTAAAGGACAAATGATTTTAGGATATCTTATCATTCAAACCGCCTTCATATGTTTTTATATATATATATAATGGTCTCTTTCATTGCTGTTTTTTTTCTCTCTCTCCCACTCCATACATTGTGTTTATTTATAAATACCCCGATGGAAAAAATAACACCATTTTTTTAAAAACTGGACATACCGAGAGGAGGCAGATGGAGAATGTTTCCGTTGTAAATATCTGTTCGGTTTGTGTTTTTGTCCCCGGTTGCTGATGGATGGATGGTGCTCAAACAGGACTCTACCTGTCTCCCTATACAGTATGAGAGGGAATGAACTCGGTCAAACAGATGCGCTCTGCGCTGCCACTGGCTCACAAATTTACGACTAGCTGACGTGCCTTTTCTCCCACAATGGAGCCGCTTGACATTAACCATAAAATTGATGAGAGAGAAGCGAAATCTAATCTCTTTTCCAGATCCTCTCCGCTTTTCCCCCAGTTTTAGTATCCCGCTGACCAGGCAGCCTGCTCCCTTTGTCTCGACCCCCGGCGTTTCCGCCACTGTGTGTTGTGTTGTTGGGGCTTTCGCCCCCCCCCCCCCCCCCGAGGGGTGGTGGGGATTGTGGGTGGAGAATATATCCCTTCTCTTGAAAAAAATCCTAATTTTGCGATCGGAAGAGAAAAGAAGCTGCGATTGTGCAAACTTCCCCCCTCCAACTATTGCTATTGTTGTGTTCACGGTATTTACAAAAGAAAAGGGAAGGACTCTCCAAACTGAACCAGGAACTCGTCAGCTAACACCAAGCCCCTCCTGCAGAAAGAAAGGATACATTTAAAGAAATGGATTCACATTAAGGGTTTATTTTGATTCTGCTAGGGGATTTATTTTAGTGTATTTGCTGTTGACTGTATTTCCGCAGCTCCTGTTCCCGCACTGAACTATAGAGGACACACACACACACACAGGCCCCCTTTGCTGTTACAAGCTCGGATTTCCCCCCCTCCGGCCAGTAGCTGCTTCATTGTCCTGAACTCCCAGCCGAGGTCATGACCCCGGGGGAGAGAGTGACGTCATTTGGGGAGCACCCCCTCTCCTGGCCTGACGTCACGCAGCTGTTCCCCCTTGTGTTCCATCACCCGAGTGACGTCATCCGCCACAGGAAATCCCCGCCATCCGGAAATTCAAACCAGATTAAATGCTAAGGAGAGAAAATTGTACCATTTTACACCAAGCAGCCACACCATTCCTATTAGGGCTGGATTTTATGGCCTTGCTCGTTTCGATAACGTAAAATCCCATCCAAGGTCAATGGACCTTTCCATGGTCCGCCACCACTCACCTGCTCTGATTTCTGTGGTGGGCGGGATGGTAAAATTCCAGCCTTAAGAGTTCGGAAACAGGCTCTTCGGCCCAATACGTCTATGCTAACCTGGTTTCCTAAACTGAACTAGCCCCTACATTTGGCCCATATCCCTCTAAATCTTTCCCATCCACGTATCTGTCCAGTATACACATTTCCACACATACTGTGCAGAAGAAGGCCATTGAGCCTGTACTTGCAACAATCCCACCCAGGCTTTGTCCCTGTATTTACCTTACTAATCCCCCTGACAATTTAGCATTGCCAATCCACCTAACCCACACACCTTTTGGACTATGGAAAGAAACTGGAGCACCCAGAGGAAACTCACACAAATACAGGCAGAATGTGCAGATGCTACACTGTCACCCAAGCTTGAACCCAAGATTGAACCCAGATCCCTGGAGCAGTGCTAACCATTGTGCCACCAGGCCGCCTTTTCTCCTTTTAAACTAACTCCCCCACCCCCATTCTTCTGTTAGTATATTGATTACTCATGTTCACGTCAATTCACCCCTATCACTTACTTTCTTCTCCATCTCCTTCATCAGCTTGAACAACTGATTTCAATTCCAAAGTTGTGAGGATTCGGTGAAATGACTACATTCAGATGTCCCTTAGTGTCGGGGGATTAGTAGCATAGAGTGGGGTGACAGGGATTGGCCCATGGTGGGACTGTTGTCTGTGCAAGCCCATTTTGCCAAATGGCCTTTTCCTGCACTTAGAAATTCTATGGTTCCATGAATTTACAAGATCCCCAGGCAGTCACCGGCTCAGTGACCTGACTGTATCTTGGTTACCTGGGTCCTCATGCATCCCAAAACCTGGGGATATTTATGCAGCTGATGAACTGTTTAATGTATACAGTTGTCTTATCAATGACTACCTGGAATGCAGAGGAAGAGAGGGAAGTGGGATAATAATAATGTTATACCTGAGTACCCCAGACCTGGGAACTTGTGCCTTCAATTTGGCTGAGACCCAAAGATATTTTTAAAAGAGAAAAATAATGAATGTTTACAGTACTGGGAATACTCTCGGATAAGACTTTATTAACTTCTTCTTGAAGCTTTCCTTTAAATGCATCATGTAGTTTTCACAGGGAGCCATAAACAATCATATTTTTATTTTTAATTGCCAACACATTGATTCTTCATATAAATTTTTCTCAAATGAAAACAAATCAATTGAACATTTATTCTTTTATGATGACATTGCTTATCCATCTATCATGTTTGGTTGTTTGATCTTTGTCTGCAGTGTATAGCATTCCATCTCATTCATTAGCATTTCACAAAAGTTTAATTTTTCCTGCTTTATCACCCACAAATCAAAATTATGTAAGAAACTACCCAGATTACTTAATTCTCTGTATGAGTCATTAAACTCTCAGATTGCCATAATAAGAAAAACAAATGTCTCTTGAACTTCTAAAAACACTTTGATTATGTTGCTGCAGTCTTAAGCTCCCAGTTAATTTATTTTTGCCTGAAAATCATTTTGTATTTTTCTGACACTTTGTTAACAGTTTGAGTGAATAACAATGGAAACAACTTTTCATATCACTTGTTTATAAGCACCTGCCAGGTTAAATCACTTATGGTTCTGTTGAGAATTTTGAATGATAATCAAAGAACTAAATATCTTGAATATTCCATTGGTAGAAGGTAGGCCACTAGTACAGCCTTCTGCACTAGCTCTTTGAGTGGCACAGTTGTTAGCACTGCTGCCTCACAGCGGCAGGCACACAAATTTGATTCCTGGCTTGAATCACTGTCTGTGCAGAGTCTGCATGTTCTCCCTGCATCTGTGTGGGTTTCCTCCAGGTGCTCCAGTCTCCTTCCACAGTCTGGTTAGATGCATTGGCCATTCTAAATTCTCCTTCAGTGTACCCGAACAGGTGGTGACTAGGAGATTTTCATAGTAACTTTATTTTCGTGTTAATGTAAGCCTACTTAAAAAATAAACATAAACGTTCTGTGGAGTGATGTCAATATTACTGTTAATTTAGCTAGTGAGTAAAAGGTCACATTGTATCTGAATGAAAAATTTATCTTTTTACAATCTGTAAATGTATCACTGAATTTCTCCCCAACTTGGCCAAGTGGGACAAGCAGCATTCGAAGCAATAGTTCTCCAATGTCTTCTATTTAAGTTTATGCCTTCTTCATATTGACTACCAGTCTGATTACATTCATTGACCACGATTGCAGTGTCTAGATACCAAATTGATGGCCATCAGCATGGAGATCACCCAACAACATCAACGTCTGAATACTGTGTGACGGTTGCAAGAAGACTATTTAGGGCCATATGTACCTAAATGATTGTAAACAGCAGTGCTATTGGCACTGTACTATGTTTACACAACAGTCTTTATTTTGTATGTGGTCTTTCCAAAACATTGCCAAGATACATCTTACGCACTACAGCTCAAACTGAGACCGCGTCAAAGCAATGAAAGCAATATATTGGCAGTTGCTATGTGAGATGACAGTACAGGCATTTTGGTTACGATTTGAACAACATGGTACTGTGGTACTGGAGAAGCTTTTCCAGAAGGCATTCTGCACTAGGTGCAAATTAAATGCACTAGCAAGTTTTCTTGCACGCTGCACTTTTTGTCTGGCAGCAGATTTCTTCAATAGGTAACCTCCCGCTCAGATAATACCTTGTTGCTCAAAATTCTTATTCCAGTAGTTCTATATGCGCACCACAAGAAATATTGCCTGAAATACTACATGACAGTTTTGCCCAGTAGGTGAATTTTCTAAACATGTTTAAAAGCTAAGTAAGAAGCATTCTTTTGTCAGCACACTACAGAGTAATTAAAAAGGAGGATGCTGCTGGGTGATTTGGTGATTCAGCACACGCTGCACCACAGATGGTAAGTCTCAAGTTCGTAAATGGGATTTCCTACATAACAAGTTTTCTTATGACATGAAACATGGAATGTTACAAAGAAGAGACCAGGAATTACTCACAATGCAGGGAGAGGGCTATAACAAGTGATCCAGGCACCATGGGCTACATTTAACTGTCTTCTAGTGGCAGGTTATTCAACAATAAGGAAATACGTGACGTCCACAGGACATCCCAAAGTGTTTCAAATTAATTAATTAATTTGAAAGGTAGGGAAACACAGTATTCAAATAGTGCACCTCAAGTTCCCACTAACAGACCAACTAATATATTGCATTGATGCTGACTGAGGAATGAATGTTGCACCAGACTTGTGGAGAACTCCCTTCCCTTCTTCAAATTGTGCCACGGGAACTTTTACATCTGAAGGTTTGGACAGGATCTCTGTTTAATATTCATACAAAAGTTGGTAATTCTGGCAATGCAGCACTCCCTCAATCTGCACTCAAGTGTCAGTTTATATTGTGCATTCAAAGATTGTGGCTGACTTTCTGACAAGAGATGAGAGTGCTTCCAACTGAACCATGCCCACATTTTAGCAGAGGCCCAGGAGTCAGAGGAAATCTCTTCAGCTACTAAGTGATTGGAGGCGTTCAAACAAGACTTCCTAATAAAAATCTGTTTTTTATGAGTGTGTGCAGTAATCACCAAGTCAGGCAATAATTTCAGCAGTGGCAAAATGAAGCTCTCAGAGCCCTCTGATGAATTTGTCAGGGGGGCGGCCTTCAATGACGTGAAATCAGTGCGTGCTTGCTTTGCTTGCAAAATATGTTAAAGGCAATGTGAGCATAATCAATGAATTTTTCTTCTCCCATTCATGAATACACCACAAATCATCTTCATTAAAATGCTGTTGCCGATTGAAAAAATTCCAAAATAAGATTTTCACGTTACATCTTTATTGTAAAAACTGTGTCACAATCACACTTCATCTGCCATCCTTCACTTCACTAGACAGAGACAATTGCAAAATTAAATTGGCAACAAAATTGTGGTTACTTCCTTCTCCCTCCTTTTAAACTTAAAACTGTGGCATCATAGGAGCTACCAACGTACTACTCATGGAGCATGGAACAAACCCCTTTGCCAAAATTTTGTCTGATCGTTATAATTGTTGGAGAAATCCACTCAATTGTAAACAATTACTATGTGGTTTATAAATAAAAAACCAATTGGGTGGACCTAGTATCAATTAAAACATAGGGAATCCCAGCTCATTTCATCCTCACAGCCCTTCTTGCTAATATCTGGAAGTTGGTGTGCAATATGAGAGGTTAATTAAGTAACACACAGCTATACTCACAGAATCCTATCCATCAACCAATATCCCAAATTCCTGCATCGCCATTCCAGGGCATATTTTCACTTATTCAAAGTGGGGAAATGTTGATTTGCAAAGGCAGAAAGGGTTGGACCATAATCAAATGAAGGAGATCTTGGCAATGTTTCTTGGTTATTTTTATGGTACTGGGCCTCATATCACCAAATTTATTCCTTACAATTTGCAATAGTGGATTTAGGTTGAGGGCTTATGAGTTTTTGTCAGGATAATTGCAGAATATCACCTTTAGTATTGAACACTTCTTTCAAGTGCATAACAATATGGCTTCAAATTGCTGCAGAAGTTTCCACTATACTTCCCACATAAATCAGGAGGAGAGCAGCAGAAAAGGGACGGGTACTCTTGAACCAAAAGAGAAAATGCTGGAAAATCTCAGCGGTTCTGGCAGCATCTGTAAGGAAAGAAAAGTGCTGACGTTTCGAGTCCAAACAACCCTTGCCAAAGCTGAGCTAAGCAGATCAGTTTTATCAAAGGGTTGTCTGGACTTGATACGTCAGCTCTTTCCTCTCCTTATAGATACTGCCAGACCTGCTGAGATTTTCCAGCATTTTCTGTTTTGGTTTCAGATTCCAGCATCCGCAGTAATTTGCTTTTATGAAGGGCATGCTCAAGTTTACTCAAGGTGAGGCAGAGCATGAAAAAAGCTAAATATTTGGCATGGATCAAGAACTTCCGGACTCTAAAACACTTGAAACCACTCAGTTGAACAGAATAAAGCTTCCTCTGATTATTTAAGGCCCTGGCCTACCAATGGACCACACGAGCTTGCAGCATCATCTAACAGAGAGCAAGGATCATTACAGATCCTCCAATGACAGTTTGCAATCTGATCAATAAACTGACTGGGCTGGTTAATCATTAATAGGTTCCGGAAGAACTGCAGACCTGCTTAGCTCAGATATCTGATTGCCAAGATTGCCACAGAGGATCAACACAATTCCAATCTCCATTAGCAAGCATATCATCCTGGAAGCAACACGAGTCTAAAGGGTCCCCACTTACCATCCACCCCAAGAAAAATAATTAGTGATTGGTCTTTGGACGGCTGACAAATGTAGATTTGTGCCCTGTTCCAGGATCACAAGTATCTGATTCATCAATATTAACTTTTCCGATGTCCAGGCTAACTATTCTTATGGGGTTTCTGAGCCAGATTGTCAATTTATGTTGAGTTATGAGGTTTGGGCTTTAGATCCACATATAATAGGTTGTGGGTTGAAACTGCTTAAAATTCATTTCACTTTAGGACCCTTAAGACTGGCAGAGAGACACTTCTATCAGTTGCAGTACATTCAAATTCAAGTCCCATTAGTGAATGAACAGCGAGTGGGTTATCTACTTGGTAGCACTGCTATGATTTAATGTCATTTTTATAATATTTAGTAACTAGGACCAATATCTTGATTTAAAAAAAAACGTATCTCTCACTAGTATCATCTAAAGGCCAACACAGTTTCAGGAATGTGTCAAGAACTCGTGATTTCTTTTTTTAAAAAAAAAGGAATATCACCAGTGACAGCAAAACAATGGCAGCTGATTACAACACACCTACAATGATGGTCCTGCAACACTTCTCTTGTGGCTAATGAGCCACCTAACCAGTATAATCCAGATGAGAAATGTGGAATTATTGCTGAAAATGTCCAAGTACCAGCAACAAAAATCTGATTTGACAGCAATTGTCAGAATGTTACTGCCTTGCCCATCCCAGGCAGAGGGATTTGGGTGTCCATATGAATGAATTGCAAAAAGTTGATATCTCGGTACAGCATGTAAAAATGGGGTGTTGGCATTTATTGCAAGGTATTGGAGTATAAAAGGAGAGAAGTGTTGTTGTAATTGTATAAGGTGTTAGTGAAACCACATCTGGAGTATTATGTCCAATTTTGGTCTCGTTATTTAATGAAAGATGCCTCCCACTGTGGCATTGGGGGTAGTTCAGAGAAGGCTCAACAGATTGATTCCAGGGATGAAAAGCTTGGCGTATTAAGAGAGATTAAATAATTTGGGCTTATACTCATTGGAGTTTAGAAGGATGAGAGGGGATCTGATTGAGATATATAAAATTTTAAAAGGGATTGATAAAGTAAACGTAGGCTAAGGGTGTGATTCTCCCAGCCCGTTGTCCAATGCAGTGGATCGGGACACTCAAGTAGAGGCTGTTTAATGGGCGTCGCACTGGGCACCATGGGGCTTCGACAAATCTCTGGGTGTCAGATTTCCAGCACCATCAGCTCATTGTCAGAACTTCCATTAGCTGACCCGGGACTGAAATCTCTGGATTCAAAAGCCTCTCCCCACAGGATTGTTTCACTCCAGCAAGCTTTACAACAGCTCCACACTAATGGGGAGCTAGTAGTCTGGCCTCACTGGAGTGAAACGTGGCCATCAAGGACACCCAGGCGATCAGGGGTGAGAGGACATGACTCCTGGGTATTGTCAGCTCAGCAGTGCCAGCCTATCCCCTGACACTACCCAAAGGGCAAGGGCCAGGGCCCAAGGAGAGGGGCGAATGGGGGTAGGACCTATGGGGGCAGGGTCTCGGGAGGGTGGGGGGATATCCCACTGTCACTCTGCACTCAGGCTTGGTGACAGAGGAGGGGAGGCCGCGCTCAGGGCTAGCAATTGGAATGGGAGAAGGGAATCAGCCTTCTGAGGTGGAGTTGGGAGTCCAGGGTGTCAGGACTGTGGGAGTGGTGTGGAATGGGGGGATCAAGGTGGGCCGGCAGTGGGTGGCCTGGACACATTGGGAGGGGGGAAGCGATTGGACTATGGCAGGGTTGGAAGAATAGTGATGCGGGGTTGCGGGACTGGCCAGTGATTGGCAATGCAGGCAATTGCTCATGCGCCAATCTCGCCACTGACAGATCAGCACACATGCAGTGCTCCACTCAGCAGTATGCTGCCAGCCACTCCAGCTGAAATTGGTCCCACCCACTGATATTTCAGGTGAATCACATTCTGCGGTGCACAGAGGTGGGAGATTCATTTTGAAAATCCCGCTGAAGAAGCCAGCAGGATTTACTCCAGTTTTTACGTGAACTTTTTTTGGGAGAAACCCATCCCAAATGTGTAGTCTTATGAGGACAATTTCAAATAGGTTGAGAAGCAGTGAGAGGAGGAGAAACTACTTCATGCAGAGGGTAGCAAATTTATGGAACTCACTGCACCATAACTCAATCTGAATCATTGAATGGTTTCAAGAAGATGGTTTATTTGTAATAAAAAAAGGGAAAGTGGGATCATGAGGAACAGGTGGGGAGGTGGATTTGAGAGCAGGGAGGGATCAGGTATGATCTGATTGAATGGCGGAGCAGGCTCAAAGGGCTGAATTTGGCCATTTCTGCTCCTAATTCCTATGTTCATGTGTATGTCCTCGCATCACTGAAATATTATGAAAAGTGTAGCCAGCAAAATAGCACAAGTGAAACCATGCAAAAAATCATGATCTGCCAGGCCAGGGGACAAAATGGACTGCAAGGGAAAAAAACTTGTCAGCCCTATTACTATTGTTCAAACACTATTCTCACCACATTGTGTTTAAATTTATAGAATAAAAACTACTACATAATATGAGAGTCTAATGTTCAATGACTTTGGACCCCCATGCCTTAAGGGACTCATTTAATCTGCTGACATAATAATACATTTATTCAGAAGGAAAGTTTAGAAATTACTCCTTTTCTGTTGAGATTGGAAGAGAGGACAGCATTGGTACTGATAATATATTCGACAATCTGCACAATATGTGAAATCATCGCATCCATAAACACTAGTTGTGAAAAAGCACATAATGGTGTTTGCAATGACGATGCAGTACCCAAATGGATAAGGGCATTTATATATTCATGATGTGTCATCTCTCTTATCAATGATATGGTCCTCACTCCACTTAAAGCAGGTACCAGCATATATGCATGGTGCAACAAATCTATTGAAGCAATGAGCTTCAGTGAGAAAGGGAGGCCAATAGTAGTTGTTAACAAGATGTGAATTGCTACATAGTGGAAGTCCGTCACTGCAAATGCCTCAACTCAATTCTTTGGAAAAAACAACTTTAAAAAAAATGTTATTCCTTTCTCCAAGTTACAAAGCCAATGCATAGAGTGGATAGGGCAAGCCCCTAATCCATTTCCTTGTTTCCTCTAAAAACCAATTCACATTCAAATTGAATCCAATTCATCGTCCCCACAAAAGCGACATACCAGATCCAAACTGACAGGAGCATTACACCTGATCGCGGGTGTGATGCTACACTTGATCTTATCCAAAAGGCCAAGAAACCAACAACATCTAAGTGGACCTACTTTTGAATAAACTGTAACAGCACCCTGATTATAACTGGGTGTCACTTGCTTTGTTAGATATAGTACAGCAAAGTGTTCAACTTATTCTCAGCAGAAAGCTCTAAATCCCAAACTTTCACTGCCATCTCTGCATAAGTGATGCATGAGAGCATTGGTTTTTTGCATTGCAATCTTCAAATTATCTGCAACTGAGCCATTATTTATGCATGCGATAAATACAGTAGGGCCATTCAATCAGAAATGCTCTTATTTCTCATGAATGCTCCAACTGTTGCTATGAATGCTTTGGTACACAAACTCAAACGCACAATCATGACCAGCTACAACTCTCTTGGAGAATTGCTTTAGGCAACTATTCATGGCACCTCATGAATGCCTACTGTTTTATGCTCATGCATATATTAAATATGTGGAAGGCCATCGAAGCAGTCTGCTGGCACTTGTTAGTAAAACCAGAAAATACTGGAAAAGAAGCAAGGATTCCATCAGCGTCTGAAAAGAGAAAAGCTTAATTCATCCTTTCACTGTCGATTCTTTCCCAGAACTTCTGAAATGCAAACTTTTATATTCTCATCTCAGGTGGTCTCCAAATTTCTCTTTTTATTTTTGACTTCCAGCATTTTCAGTCTTTTTCTTTTTACTTCTATTGAACAAATTCATCAGCACAACTTACATTGAACAATGCATGAGGACTCCAGCACGAATGAGCCCTTGCCAATGATTTTGATTCTTCAAGGTGAGTCACATGTACAGGTTGAAAGCCTTTTGTATTCTCTGTAGATCATCAACTGTTATGTATCATCAGTGCTACTCATTCAGCTGTGAGAGACTTGCTGGTAGGACACATGCACAACCAATGCAGAGAAGCTAATGATACACTGGAGGCAAATTCACCAGCAAAGCACATTAAACATCTACATCAGTAGCCTCGCACAGATGAATAAAATTAATTCACTTTTAATAAACCTTTCAGCCTGCCAGTCCTCCACAGCACAGAAAGAAAAGTGTCAATTGTCCAAAAGCAAATAAACAAAACACACACAACAGACAGCAAGAGCCAAACAAATAATTATGTGCAAAAAAATATGAGTGCTCAACTGTCGAGTTACCTGGGGAAAAAAATGGTTATAAAACACTGACACTATGTCTCCAAGTTTAGATCTACTGCTGTTTCTGCAAATTATTTGTTTTGGATGATATTTTTGTGTTACACGTCTTATGGTATCTCCTTAAGTAAGATATTGAATAAAATGGTGGATTCCTGAGATGCCCTGTACGGATGCCTGGTCAGTTCCTTGTATAGATTTAAGAAGGAAAGTGGCCTTACCTATCCTGGCAGTGCAGAGTGAAGGAATGACTTGTGCTTCAGATTTTCTTCGACCAACTCACACGTTTCAGTGACTGCCTCCTCTTTGAGGCTTGGAGCCACATTCATTGCTCAACCAGCATTTATAGGTAGCAGACTCTGTTGTGATACATCCACTGCCAGGGCTGGAGTCACTGTACCTATGTCCTCTATGCTCTTGAGCCAATTCTGTTAGATTTGTACAAATCACCTATTAAGCAAAAGGCAGAGATTCAATAGAAAGATGGAAAATAAAAGCAGGAGTAGGCCATTTGGCCCTTCAAACTTGCTCCATCATTCACTTCGATCATGGCTGATCATCAAACTCAATATTCTAATCCCATCTTCCCCCTCCCCTTCCCTTGATTCTCTTAGCCCCAAGAACCATATCTAATTTCTGCCTGAAATCACACAATGTTTTGGCCTGAAATGCTTTCTGTGGTAGCGAATTCCACACATTCACCATTCTCTGGGTGAAGGAATTGCTCCTCATTTCAATCCCAAAAGATTTACCCTATTGCCGTCCCTAATAAGGTCCCACTGATTCCCAAGTGTCAGGGCGGGATCGAATGAATCTGGTCCTGACCAGCTGTTTGTAGACCCTTTCCATCCGGAGTTTATAAATATGGAATTATTGAGCTAGTGAACGGAACCTCCCATATAACTGACAAACTTCACATTTGACCCTTCATTTAGGGGATAGATTTGACGTAACTTTTGTTTTCTACTGGGTAATTTCTGAAGAACAATAACATTTGCCTCCAGCTTCATATTTCTGTTCCAAATTTTATTACATTGTGGAGGGATTTTCAGCTTGCGGCTAAAAATGGGATGCTGATGAATAAAAATCAAATGGAATGTAGACCTGCCAACATACTACCTCTTTTCCCTGTCTTCTGAATTGGGGGTGGGTCTCAATTTAGAGGGCTCCTGCCTGGAAGAGACAGGGCCCTAATGTATATATGCTAATCGGGGTCAAAATATGTTGTCAAGGTCCCAACATCATTTTTGTCTTTCTCCACAATAATACTGCCAGCTTCTTCTTCTGTCCACACACCATGGGTGGTACGAGTTGAGAGCCAGCCATTTTCAATGTTATTTAAATGGTTCCTCAGCTGCTTTCAAGTACATCGCTGAAGAGATTTTGGGAGATGTTTTCCATTGTTATGTTTTTCTGGCTATTTTAGACCATTACAAAGTGGCTATAAAACATCCTGATCACTTCAGGGACCTGGCAACACACTTTGTTCTTCATGGTGGTCCTTCTGGCAATTCCATTCTGGCCAGGAAAGGCAGCATGATTAGAGTTGCAGCTGCATGGAGAACAGACTGGATCCTCCCCCTTCCCACAGAATGTACTGACCCGGGACTACATATCTGCCGTTCCCTGAGGAATGATGCAGTTGTTCTTCTCTGGGGACACTGCTATAGTGTGGTTGCACCTTCTGTACCAAATCTCAGAATTATCGGATTGTTACAGAAGGAAGTCATTTGGCTCATTATGTCTGGACCAGTTCTCTGAATGAGCCATTTATCGAATGCCATTCTCCCACCTTTTTCCTGTAACCCTGCGCATTCTTCGTTTTCAGATAATGGTCCAATGTACTTTTAGAATGCTTCAACTCAACCTGCCTCCACCACGTTCTTAGGCAATGCAGGGCCTGACCATTTGTTGCATAAAGATTTTTTGCTTCATGTCGCTTTCTCTTTTGCTGATCACTTTCAATCTGTGCCCTCTCGTTCTTAGCATTTTCACAAGTGACAGCAATTTCTCCCTATCCACTCTGCCCAGAGTCCCTCATGGTTTTCAATACCTCTGTCAAATCTCCTCTCAGCCTTCTTTTTCTTCACTAAAAACAATCCCAATTTGTCAAATCGACCTTCGTAACTCAAGTTTCCAATCTCTGGAACCATTCTTGTGAATCTATTCTGCATTCTGTCTTTGCATCTTTCATAAAGTGGAGCACCCAGAACTAGATGCAATATGTGAATTGAGACTGGACTAGAGACCCGTTCAAGTTCAACATAACTTCTTTGTTCTGTACTCTGTGTTCCTTCTAATGAAGCTTAGGAAACTCTATATTTTATTAACTACTCTCTTTATCTGTCCTGCCACTTTTAACAACTTATACACATGTACAATCAGGTCCCTCTGCTCTCCTATAATGGATAGGAGAGAGGTCAATTTAAACTACATTAATTTCCCCCCTCACCACCAATTCACCAGCAGAAAGGTATTTTGATTTGTTTCCCTCTTTATAAGCAGTACTGTATTTCCCCACTGCTCAGTTTTGGTACGATCCAATTTTCTATTAAGAACCCCACAGTAAACTCAGGATAGGATGCTCAAAAGGGTTAGTTTATTGGCACACACTCAAAATGCTGAAGAGTCGCAACATTGCTTCACACTCAGAGAGCAAAGAGAAGGATGGACAAAATAAATATTTACAGTAAATAGACAACAGAGAGAATAAATATTGGTTCATGTGGGGTCCAGGATCCAGAATCAAAGTCCAATGAAGCATTTCTTCCTGAGATTGGCAGGCTGAAAACAAATTCTGTATAATATACTTCTCTAGTCGATGTTAACTTCATATGATGACATAGACATGCAAGGATGAATCAGCCTCGTAAATGAGCATACAACATTTCCAGCAGAATCAGTATAGATGGGGCTAAGTGTTCTCTGTGAGGTATCCAGTTAGATAGTAAACAGCAGACGGAGACCTTCAGTTCAGCAAGGCAATATAATTGGTTCCACAAGCTCGAGGACCATGCCACATGATTCCCACCTCTCCACACTGTCTTTGACAAGGGATGTGTATTCCTCATCTGGAATACACTTCCTCATCTCAATCTTTAAGAATTAAAAGGATCCTTTGTCTTAGCAAATGAATAGACTCCGGTTTACCAGCTTAGGTCATGAAATGCAAATGGTCTTTGTATAGCTCAATTTGAATTCAGTTCCTGCAGTCCGTTTGAGCTGATTTATGGCTCCCCAGAAGTAATGAGTTGGCAGTTTCCCTGACACTGCCAGGTAGCTTATTTTATTAGAGATGGCTGAGAGACATAGATCCAACCATTTAAAGCAACCATTTTACAAATAGCCATGAGGATATTTGTACAGTGAGAGGTCTTAGTCCCCCCACAAACATTGCAGCTTCAGAGAAAAGAATTAATTCTATTTCATTTTTTTTGTGGTCTTTTGAAGGAAGAACAGAAAGGGAAGAAGTTTTCATTCATTCTCTCCTTCACACTGGCACGTGAGGCACCCAGCTAGCAGGGGCAGTGGCAATTAACTGTTGAATTTTACTTTAGGGGAGGTTAAATCTGTAGTGTTGCATCAACAAGGACACTGGGATATGGAATGATTAAATGACCTGGAAAGGTCTAAGGTAGACAGGCAGTAAAGAAAGCAAATAATATGTTGGCCTTCATAGCTAGAGGATTTGAGTATAGGGATAGGGATGTTTTGCTGCAACTCTGTAGGGTATTGGTGAGGCCAGACCTTGAATGTTGTGTGCAGTTTTACTGTCCTTATCTGAGGAAGGGTGTCCTTGTTATAGAGGGAGTACAGCGAAGATTTACCAGACTGATTCCTGAGACTAAGCCAGTTAGGATTATTATCAGTGGAGTTCAGAAGAGTGAGAGGGGAATTTCATAGAAATTTATAAAATTCTAACAGATTATACAGAATAGAATCAAAAAGAACCTTCCAAACGGTGGAGGGATGGTGGCGGGGGAGGGGGGGGGAGCGTGGTGGTTCCAGAACTAGGGGTCATAGTTTGAAGATAGGGGGTAAACATTTTAGAACTGAGGTGAGGAGAAATTTCTTCACCTCAGTGGAATTCACTACCACTTTTGGGTCTTGGGACTAAAAGGATCAAGGGATATGAGGGGATCAGGACTTTGAATTTGATGATCAGCCATGATCAAAATGAAAGTAAAGTAGGCTTGAAGGGCCTAATGGCCTATTCCTACTCCTAGTTTCTATGTTTCTATGAAAGATTCAAAGGTGATTTTGTGGTAAGTTCATCCAGGATTGGAGTTCTGAATGTTCCTCTGTCGGGGATCAAGCATTGGTAAAGCTTTTGGTTTCAGAACTCTGCCTGTTCAACTGATGATTAAGTGTCTTCAAAGGGTCTGGGGGTTTTTACAGGGTGGTTGGTACACAGAGGAGGAAATAATGGTTTGACTGCCTGGGGCTATCTACAGAGGAATGCTGGCTATCTCACTCTATGAATGACAGATCCTTTGATCAGAGGGCTCAGTGGCTCTAGAGTAACTTAGCTGTGCTGTACCCAGTTGGGTAACCTGTGGGTTCAGCTGTCCAAACTCAGGGACTGTGGTTAGGCTGAAGGTCAGTGATATGGCTATTTTAATGGTACATTTGGCCTCTTTTGGTGGTTCCTGTCTAGAGTCCAGCTCAAACACTAGCACCATTTGATGTTCCAGTTCCTGTTGCTAGGTGCTATGGGTTGGCAATGGGAGGGGCAGTCTGCTACTGAACTTCTGCCAGCCTTTCTGGGCCCAGATAATAGGAAGACTGCCCTTTGCCTTCTCCTGCATCCTTGACAGGTACGTCTACAGTGCTGTAGACCATTACAGGTGGGTTGTTATTGATCATATTAAATGCAGTCAAGTTCCCTCATGATTCTGCCCCGAAGTGATGGGTTTGGGACCCAATCTGGTTGAAATTTCTCTGCTGGTCAGTTGGGTGGTAGGTTGCATGCCTATTGGAACACTACTGCCCTCTGGTGGATGGTCAACTCTTATTGTACCTCCTTGCTGCTTTTCAACTAAGTGAGGCATCACCCTCATTCTTTCTTGGTCAATTTGGGAACATTTCTGGTCCCCACTTAAATTTATCATAAAATTGCCAAATGGACCAACCAATGGCTTCTTAGCCACTGCCTTTGACTTAGTAGCTGTTACTGTTCGAACTTATTTCTTGTCCCCTGGAACAACAATGCCCTAAAATAGAGGTATAGCTCTGGCTACACTCCTTTATGGCATTTCACTCCCTATCTGTTTGTCAATTTGGGGACCCTCTTTAACTTTATTTAAATTTGGAATTTGCCAGCCACACTTCAGGCAATTCCTTTACCCTGGTCTTCTGTGGTTTAAAATTTGTTCTCCTGCATGGGGCATCTTCCTCACTAACTCTTTCCTTGCTTGCAGACCTCTCTGGTTCCTGTTTAAGTCTGGGACATGCTGTGAGTCAGTTTTATTTAATAATTGACAATAATTTGCTTGTTAATTCCTATTTAATTTATGGTGATTGTGGGCTGTATTGTATTGGTGGTTAGCTCAAATAGGATTTAGTGTTCTTTGTTTCACTCATGTATGTACATATTCTATTAACCATCCCTGGATCTCCTTTAACTTCAGTGGCCTGGCTTTGGCCTTGTTTCATCAAGAAGTTCTTGCTCAATAGTTTTATTTCACCCTTTTGGAACTCAAAGCATGCCCCAGATTTTTGCAACCCTGCAGATTTCTCCTGGCTGACACTAGCCTCTTTGCTTTTGCTGGCTAATGCTTTGCTGCCAACCAGATTGTTTCTGAGGAGGAAATCTATTTCTGGTTCAGGGATAATTTGAACTGTAACAGGGACTAAAATAAAGGTGGTCCATATGGGAAGATGTAATCACAGATCCTCCTCCCACACCGCTGATCAGGCTTTGATCTTCAGGGAAGACTCGGTGGGTAGATTTAGATTTCCATCCAACATTAGGGACTGGCTGACCCATGTATCCAGGAGCAGTAATACAGAAAGAAATCCCACAACACCAGCTAAACGTCCAACAAGTTTATTTGTAGCAAATGCCACAAGCTTTTGGAACACGCTGTCCCTTTGTCAGATGGCTGGGTGTTCTGATCACACACAGGGCACAAAGACACAAATCCAGGAGCAGTATAACAGACTTGGTCAAATCCTGGATGGATATACGGACATTGTCTCTGAGGACAAAGCTCCGAAAGCTCTCTGAAATTTTGTCTGGCTCAGACTCACAAAATGCTATGCATTTTCACAAAGTGAAGTTTCAGTCTCAATAGTCTCTGAGGCTGAGCTGCACAAACCATTGAGCTGTGCTTTGGGGCATTTCTCACATGGAGTCCTATCAAACCTGCAAGCTTTCGTTGTTACCTCCAGCTCTAAGGTCTTATTTTATTACAGTGAGAGCACACCAATCTCTGGCTTTCCCCTCTCACACTGCAGGAGGGCTTCATTTCCAGTTTATGCAAGGTGAAAGGGATGGTGCAGCTTGCAATGTACACTGTCCTGATACAAACACCTCTGAAAGATGCTAGTAAAATCATAGAATTATACTGTGCATAAATATCATCACATTACTATTCTAATATTGTGGTGATATCCAGTTGGCATTTTTTGAGGTCACACACTAACTGAAAATGGAAACTGAAAAATGGACTGGAGAAAGACAAAGAAGCCTCCCAGATTCTAACGAAACCAAAAGTGAAACCAAACCTTGTGATAGGCAAAAGCCAGTTGAGGCTCTACAAAGTGACATAGAGCTCAGTAGTAGCAGTGATGAGTTCAATGGTGCAGTACAAGCAAGTTGAAGAACAGCCAGAACCAGAAGATGAGGACAAGTTGCTGCAGCTGTTCTCATTATGTGAAGGTAGTTCTGGTGGCTCTTTGCCATCAAAACAGAGTTAAGGAGATTTTGGAGATGTTTACACATTTTGCTGAAGATGAGGTCCATGGAATTGTGCTGCTGTTGGCTGGAGATGAGACAAAATCATAGAAAAGGAGCTGAAATTTTTCATAAGGGAGACAGAGGTTTGAAGAATTTTGTGACTGAGTTTGATGACCTACATGCTGTCTGAATTGCCAAGCCAATTTGTAAGACCTGTCTTAGTTTGTATCTTACTTTATTTAAGACTTGAATAGCAGGTTAGGTGTATGGATTTGCATTCCATTCAGCAATCTGTAAACTGTCTGTGCTGATATGTGTGCTTTTGGAGACCAGAACATCTCATTTGCCTGATGAAAGCTACAAAGGCCGAAAGCTAGCAGATTTACTATCAAATAAATCGGTTGGATTTAAAATTGGTGTTGCCAGACTCTTACTTAGTTTGTATCTCCCAGTGATTGGAAGTTATACTTAATAATTGACCATAATTTACTTGTTAATTCATATTTAATTTGTGGTGATTGTGGGTTGTATGGTATCAATAGATAACTCGAATAGGATTTAGTGTTTTCTTTGTTTCACTCTTGAATATGTAAATTCGATCAACTATCCTCGGATCACCTTTAACTTCATTGGCCTGACTTTGGCTGTGCTACATGAAGAAGTTCTTTCTCAAGAGTAATGGATTTTATTTCACTCTTTTGGGCCTCGAAACATTCAAGGTAGAACACTATTTAATATTTTCTTTGTTTCACGCCTGTATAGTAAAACTTCTCTTTTTAAGCTGTGAAATTGATTGGCTTCATTCTTTTAGTAAGAAACTTGCATTTCAGATTTCTTTTTTATGAAGGAAGTTACTTGTCTCCACCGAGATTGTGAAAGTAACCATTGAGGGGATCATTCACGATGTGGCTGAATAATGCATTTTGATGCAATGCCCTGAATCCCTAACTGTCATTGTGGACCCTTTCAGAACATTCCACAGAGTTTCTAAGCTGCCTGGCAGACAGGCCAATGCATTGACCAATTGCCGGTGTACACAAAACGTACTTCCTTTAAAAGCATGCCTCCAACGTTACATAGTTGCCCTCTTCCGCTAACTTATGATATGTGCATGCCACCACTCCCCCACCCCTACCCATGCATCATCTCCTTAAACTGTGGGCTGTTTTACTGGCCAAGCTTTTCATCTGCTGTTACTTGTGATGCGTGAATTATCCAGTGCATGCTTCTCTGTGAAATACCGATTCTATGCTGATATTTGACAGGGTGGGACCAAGTGACAAACCCTGGGGCAGAGTGAGGGGATGGCATCTCGCCACTCCATGTTTCTGCAACTTCCAAGGCATCTGACCTGAAGGAAGTGAAGAAGGAAAAAAGGCACGGAATTAGAAATAAGCAGACCTTGCACAGTGTGATCTATCACCAGGTTTTAATTTTTTTTATTCATTCGTGGGACATGGGCATCGCTGGCTGGTCAGCATTTATTGCCCATCCCTAGTTGCCCTTGAACTGAATAGCTTCTTTGGCCATTTTAGAGGGCAGTTGATGGTTAACCACATTTCTCTGGCTCTAAAGTCACCATGTAAGCTGGAACAGGTAAATATGGCAGAGTTCCTTCTCTAAAGGACATTAGTGAACCAGTTGGGTATTTCCAACAATCATCAATAGTTTCATGGTCATCAGTAGATTCTTAATTCCAGATTTTTTTTATTGAATTCAAATTCCACTATCTGCTGTGGCAGGATTCGAACCCGGGTCCCTAGGACATTAGTTGAGTTTCTGGATTAATAGTCTAGCGATAACACTAGTCCATTGCCTTCCTCAATTGATCATACGGACTGTATGAAAATCTTTTGTGGAAATATGAAATGACGGGAATCCTGACTATCTGCCTTCTCACTGATGATCCCATGCTTCATTATTGTCATACTGTCAGAGGTCAGTGCTGGCACTTTGCTGTTTGTAATATACGTAAATGATTTGGAGGAAAATGTAACTTGTTTGATTAGGAAGTTTGAGGATGATACAAAAATTGGTGGATTTGCCAATAGCGATAAGGACCATCAAAGGATATAGCAGGATATAGATTGGTTGGAGACTTGGACAGAGAGATGGCAGATGGAGTTTAATCTGGACAAATGTGAGGTAATGCATTTTGGAAGATCTAATACAGATAGGAAATATACAATAAATTGCACAACTGTTAAGAGTATTGATAGGCAAAGGGATCTGGATGTACAGGCACACAAGTCACTGAAAGTGGTAATGCAGGTGGAGAAGGTGGTCAAGACAGCATGCTTGCCTTCATTGGCTGGGGCATTGAGTTTAAAAATTGGCAAGTCATGTTACAGCTTTATAGAACCTTCTTAGGCCGCACTTGGAATATAGTATTCAATTCTGGTTGCCAGATTAACAGAAGGATGTAAAGGCTTTGGAAAAGGTACAGGAAAGATGTACCTAGTATGGAAGGCATTAGCTATGAGCAGAGACTGGAGAAACTTGGTTTATTCTCACTGGAATGAGGGGCACTCTGATAAAAGTGCATAAGATAATGAAAGGCATGGACAGAGTGGATGGTCAGAGGCTTTTTCCCAGGGTGGAAGAGTTAATTACTAGGAGGCACAGGTTCAAGGTGCGAGGGGCAAGGATTAAAGGAGATGTACGAGGCATATTTTTTATACAGAGAGTGGTGGGTGCCTGGAATTCATTGCCAGGGGAGATAGTGGAAGCGGATTCGATAGTGACTTTTAAAGGGGGCCTTGACAAGTACATAAATAGGATGGGAATAGAGGGATATGGTTCCCAGAAGGGCAGGGAATTTTAATTAAGTCGGGCAGCATAGTCAGTGCAGACTTGGAGGGCTGAAGGGCCTGCTCCTATGCTGTAATTTTCTTTGTTCTTTAATGTGTATGCAAACAGAAGTCTCGTCTGTTTTCCGATTCTCCTTTCTGGAAGTGGAATGTAAGTGTGTGCCCATTGAAGCTATCTGTGGCTCAGAGGATAAGAAGAAGCTACAGTTTAACCAAAGGATGAAAAGGTTACTGGGGTAAAGCAGATCTTCAGCATGGAGTTCAAGCAGAAGGAGACAGGAGAGTGGGAGAAAGAAGGATTGATAACCCTTGAGTGAAGGGTGCCGTATAATTAAGAGAGTAATAATAATGTGAAGGGGAATTGCACTTCAGCAGATGTGGTGAGATTATTATATTTTCCCTTCATCCTGGGAACAATGTTGACACTGTCGATTTACTCAACCTCTCCACTGTATTGTAGAGACATCAGTCTGGACACATGCATCTATTCTCTGAGCATCTCTATAGCTGCTTTAGGGGCCTGGAGAATCCTGAAGGAAATCAATTACTCCATAGAATCCCTACAGTGCAAAAGAGGCCATTCAGCCCATTGAACCTGCACCAACACTCTGACAGAGTATCTTACCTATCCCCACTACCCTGCTCTATCCCTGTAACCACACACATTTACCACTGCTAACTCCACATCTCGGGACACTTTGGGGAAATTCTGCATGACCAATTCACCTAACCCTTCCATTTGGAGTGTAAGAGGAAAACTGAGCACCCAGAAGATTTCCACACAGATATGGGAAGAACACCCAAACTCCACTCAGGCAGTCCCTCATGCCGGAATTGAACCCAGGTCCCTGGCTCTGTGAGGCAGTGCTAACCACTGTGTCACTGCACTGTTCTAGAAAATTGATTCCATTCACTGCTGTTGAAAAATGCATCTACTTATTAAGAGGCTATCAGGTGCCCTTATGTAAAGGCTATCCACCTGAATTTCCCCCCTCCCAATTAGCAAGCTGTCTATTGGAAGAGTGGCTATTGTTGGAAATTCAACAATTAGATCCTAATAATCCTGACCACAGGAATGGCTTGGGCCTCTGGCAGGTGGAGCTTTTCCAAAACCTGCCCAATGTGTGTTCTACGCAGCTTTCTGCTTTCTTTAGCTTTCACTCAATTGTTTATTTAACTGTAATAAAAGATGGAATAAGAATTTTGTTGATGAACTGCAAGTCTGTGTGCGATTGTTATCACCCAATCTGAACTCATACCAGCTGTTGTTATGAAAGTAAGTCAGGTTGCAGGCATGAGTTGGCACATTTTCAACTATGTCAATAAAATCCTGGAATAATTTGCTACTTCTAGTTAGGCTCTTGTGTTGGTGCACACAAGTAATCAAACCAAGTGCAGTCTCAGGTCAAGTGAGGCTAGAAAATGAAGTAGATTTGGATCGGGAGATGTAAAGTAGATCCTGTTTTAAAGTGATCAATTCTCTCCTTATTTTTATATTACAATTATTAATTTTCACCTTCGCATTAATAGTGGAAGCTGTTTATTTGAACTTGCCACCCAAAAATGCCATCTGTTTGCCAAAGACAGTGCCACAGTGCCTCCACTGGGTGAATGGTGAAATTACAGCCTGACAAGTTTACATAGATTGTTTCAATTATTAATGTAGTCGTAGGAATTCATAATGGGGGAAAAATGCAGGAACAGTGTGGAAACGTCAGATCTTTATTAGATGATAAAAGGGTGCAGTAGAGTCAAAGTATGCGGCTTTGGGGTGGCACAGTGGTGCAGTGGTGCCTCACAGCTTCAGGGACCCAGGTTCAATTCTCGGCTTTGGTCACGATCTGTATGGAGTTTGCATATTCTCCCCATGTTTGCATGGTTTTCTCCCACAGTCTAAAGATGTGCAGGTTAGGTTGATTGGCAGGGTTCAATTGCCTCTTAGTGTGCTGGGATGTGTAGGTTAGAGGGATTAGTGGGGTAAATTTGTGGGGTAGTGGGAATAGGGCCTGGGTGGGATTGTTATTGGTGCAGACTCAACGGGCTGAATGGTCTCCTTCTGCAATGCGGGGTTTCTATGATCAATAAATTGGTGTAAACAGTATTTAAGGAGTTCATGAATGAGGAAGAGAGTTTTTTTATTCATGCGTGGGACATGGGCATCACTGGCTGGCCAGCATTTATTGCCCATCCCTAGTTGCCCTTGGTGGTAAGCTGAGTAGCTTGCTAGTCCAATTCAGAGGTCAGCAATTACATTACTGTGGCTCTGGAGTCATATGTAGGCCAGACTAGGTAAGGATGGCAGACTTCCTTCCCTAGAGGACATTAGTGAACCAGATGGGTTTTTTCTGATAATCAAAATTGGTTTCCTGGTCACCTGTAGATTCTTAATTCCAATTTATTTTTAGTGAATTCAAATTCTACCATCTGTGTGGCAAGATTCAAACCCAGGTCCCCAGAATTTTAGCTATGTTTCTGGATAAATAGTCTAGCGATTAATAGTCTAGCAATAATACCACTAGATCATTGCCTCCCCTGAGCGAAAGTTACTGTGAGCAAACTGGGAGTGAGGACAAAGAGAGGAGTCAGTTTGAGAAAATAATTCACTGTTGACTGTGGGAATGTGTCTCTTTTTTTTAATCAATGCAGACCCACTTGCATGAGAAAGGGAATGGGGTAACTTTTGCATTCATTGCTTGAATGTAATCTGGCTGATGACCTGCCTGTATAGAACACACCCAACTACATTCCTCGTATACCATGCACACTTCCATGCACACACCACACAGACTGCATTTGGCCTAGGCTAAATCGATAAGCAAGTAGAAGTCCTGATTTATCCCTTCCAGGTTTTCTGCCTTTTGAGTTCTGTAACATATTCCATAGGTGGCAGCAACTCTCTGGTATCTTATCAGAATATCTATTCATCATATGTGAGGCTATGTAGTGGGCAACATCTCTTCTGAGCCTAATGTAGTCCATTCAACATCTACCAAAGTACACTTTCCAGCAGGAGTCAATGGACAGCAATCAAGAACAGGGGGTTAAGCTGATTTTTCTTTGCAAATCATTGTCTCTGACTGTTCATCTGGCTGAGGCCAGATAACACAGCATAACAAGATGGTTGCACATGGGATCTTCAAAATCTAGATGGTTTAGTTTGCAACATCTTTAATTTTACATTCCAAAATCAGACATGCACTTGATTTGAATGCAGATAAAGTTGCACAAAATGACGTTGGGGATGTGTTCAGGCATTATCTTACATGTGTACAGCATTGGGGTCGGCAGAAACGTGTGGGAGTCGAATATGCACCCATCAACAAATAACAGGACAATTAAGGCCATTAAGAAGCCTATTGTATGTGATTTTATATTGCTGAGTGATTATTTTTGCTCGTCACACAGGCAAAAGTGTAGGCAGCCAACTTGTTTTCATCAACTTGGCAAATAAGGAGGGATGAAAGATCCCCAGAGAACAGGCGCTTTTCATTTATTTGTGAATTTGTTGCTGCCTGAATTTAGACTTCTGCCTGATTTCCTTCAGATTTCTATAATTTTGTAAGCCTGCCTATTTGTATTTGAGGATCTCTCCTTCCCTATCAGCTTTGTTTATTTTTTATTAGTGTCACAAATAGGCATACATTAATACTGCAATGAACTTACAGTGAAAATTCCCTAGCTGCCACACTGTAGTGCCTGATCAGGCACAGTGAGGGAGCATTTAACATGGCTAATCCACCTAACTATCACGTATTTCGGACTGTGGGACGAAACTGGGGCATCCAGAGGAAAACGACACAGTTATGGGCAGAATATGCAGACTCTGCACAGACATTGACTCAAGCCAGGAATTGAACCCGGGCCACTGTTTCTGTGAGACAGACTGCTAACCACTGTGTCACTGTGCTGTCATTTTGCCTGAGGATTGTAGTTGTAAGGCATAGGTCCTTGTGCATCTCATCTAATAGGGATAGCACACCCAACTGATGAGACCTCCTCTGAAGAGGATGAGAGGGGCAGAAGGGAGAGGAGAATAGGGAGCACAGACAGCGTCTCAGAGAGAGAGACCATTGAGAGGATATGCACAGACTCAGTCGGTGCTTTAACAGCAGAGAGCTTAATGGCATTAGGATCTACAGAAAATACCATTACCTTGTGGTTAGAGGCAGCACTCCAACTACCTCCAAAAATAAAGGTTAGTGGTACAGGTCAAAACAAATTGAAATTCTAAATCAGATAAATACAACATGGAAGCAGGGCCAGGCGATGTGTCGTAGCTGCAACATGTGGGAGTTGGTGGACCCAATTGAGGTTCACAGTAGCCACATCCTCAGCTCGAGGAACTTTGGATCAGAGTTAGTGAGCTGGAGTCTGAGCTTCAGACATTGTGGCACATCAGGGAGGGGGAGAGTTATCTGGATGCTGTGTTTCTTTTAGACTGTCTTAAATTCTGTCAGTGATCAGGAGGTGTGACGGTGGGTAAGTCAGATAGAGAGATCCAAAAAATAGCATTGCAGGAGCCTCAGCCCCTGCCCTGGTCCAACAGGTCCTTGTTCCCTGAGTGAATGAGAGCAGGAACTTTCGGGAGGATGAACAAAATAACCATGGCACCATGTTACATTGATCTATTCAAGTGATGGGAGGATAGACCAATGTGCTTGTAAATGGGGACAGTAAAGTCAGGGGAATAGATACTGTTCTCTATAACTGGTATCAAAAATCTCAAAGGCTGTGTTAGTTGCAGTGTTGGACTTTAACCTGGTGTTGTGAGACTTCTTACTGTGCTTACCCCAGTCTAACGCCAGCATCTTCACATCATGATTATCTGTCTGGTGCAAGGATTCAGAACATCTCGTCTAGGCTAGAGGGGAACTTTTGGTGAGTTGGAGAAGGAGGAATCCAGTGGTCCACCAAGGTACCAACTACATTTGTAGAATGAGGAAGGAGGTCCTGTGTTGGCAGCTTGAGGAGTTAGGTACTAAATTGAAGAAGATAACTCCAAAGTTACAATCTCTTGGCCACTACCTAAGCAATATGCAAATTGGCAAAGAGTATATAAAATTAGAGAGATGAACACGTGGCTCAAAGAATGGTATTAATTTTTTTTTTTTATTAAGCAACACAGCACGGGAAACAGGCCCTTCGGCCCAACGAGCCCGTGCCACCGTAATACCAAATACATTATCCTATTTTAATATTCCTATATAATAATATATATATTAATCCTAATTTGGAAAATTTTCACCATAGGGACAATTTGTTACCCAATCAGCCTAAGAGCGAATTTTTGGGTTGTGGGAGGAAACCGGAGTGCCCGGAGAAAACCCACGCAACCACGGGGAGAACGCGCAAACTCCCGCAGACACCGGCCCAATTCCAAGTGTCTGCACAGCCACATCGATAGTCTCTGAGCTGTCATGGTGCCCTTCAGGTGGTCCACATAAAGCACTCATATACGACATGAGGTACCAGGCAACCCATGAATCAACATCCAAGAGCTGTACCCGCACCACCTGCCGAATGCGTGCTCAAATTATGGACCGAATTACCTGTGGAAAAAAGCCGTAGTTAAACAGTCCTAATATATCCCTCTATCTGCATACCGCTCATGTGGCTGTCCAAGAGACCCTTAAACAGCCCCAGCGTGCCTGCTCCCACCACCTTACTCGGCAGTGCATTCCACACCCCCACTACCCTTTGTGTGAAAAACTGCCCTCTAATATTCGTCCTATACATAGCCCCCCTCACCCTATGGCCATGACCCCTCGTCCTATCCATTTCTAAAGGTGGAAAAAGTTTACCTCCATTTACTCTATCTATACCCCTTATAATCTTATACACCTCTATGAGATCCCCTCTAAGCCGACGTCTTTCAAGGGAAAACAACCCCAGTCTATTTAATGTGGTATGTTGGAGAGGTGGGCATCTGTTCGTGGGGCACTGGGTCAGTACTGGGAAAAGTGGGGGCTGTACTGTTGGAATGGCCAACATCTGAACCATTCTGGAACCAATGTTTTTGTGGACTGTGTAACTAGGGAAGTACAGAAGACTTTAAACTAATAGGTTGGGGTGAGGGTTCGTTTGTACAGAAAATTAGGAAGTCAAAGTCAAAAGAGATAGGAGGGATGAATGAGATGAGATCTAATTGAGATGCACAATATGATAAGAGGGATTGACAAAGTAAATGTAAAGAGAATGTTTCCTTTTGTAGGGCAATTTAGAACAAAAGGTTATATTTGTAGGAAAAAAGGGTGGCAGATTTGAAGTAGAAATAAGGAGAAATTCCTTCTCCCAAAGCATTGTGAGCCTGTGATATTCACCTCCCCAATGTGTAATGGATGCTGGGACTTTGAGTAAGTTTAAGGAAGAGGTGGATAGATTTTTAGTTAGTAAATGGTTTAAAGAGCTATGGTGAATGGGTAGGAAAGTGAAGATGAGGCTGAGAGGAGATAAGTCATGATCGTATTAAATGGTGGAGCAGGCTAGAGAGGCTGAATTGACTACTCCTGCTCCTAGTACTTACAATTCTTAAAAAATGTCTAATGTCCAGTGCTGAAGGAGGCTCCGCCTCCCGAGGGACACAGTGACAGCAATATATGGGCTGGAAATCACTCCGACTGCTTGGCCAGTCACCCCAAGCCAGTTGCTTTGAGGGTCACAATGGCCCTCAACTCCTACTGCACTGGTTCTTTTCATGGATCAGTGAGAGATCTGCGTGTCTGTCTCAATCAGCTGCAAATAGTTGTGTCAAGCTTATTATGAATGACACTATCTTTGGACATGTTGCATATTTATCCATTACTGGACAGGTAACACCAGCCAAGTGGAGAGACTCAGAGGCTTGTTTGTGATAGCTAGGTATGCCCGGAGTGTCATAGATTGCATTCCTTTGGCTATCAGTGCCCCAGCAAGTGAGCTGGGAACCTTTGTCAACTGAATCATGTCTCCAGAAGGGCAATAGTGGAGAGACCTTCAGGTTGCTCAAGGTGCACTTCATTGCAATGTCCATCAGAGTGTGTCCTGCTTACTGTCATTGTATGTTGTATCTTGCACAATCTGACTCTGGTAAGGGGGGACCCAGTAGATGTTGAGGAAAGTGAAGCAGCTGAAAAGGCCAGAGAGGATGACTGTAGTGATGGGTCTGAGGAAGAGCCCGGTGAAGCACAGACTGAGGATGTGGTGACAAACAAGCGGAATCTTCAGACAGACCAGGACAGCTTGACCTTATGGACCTTAGCTTGGCATCCAAGGCATTGATGCTTCCTCATTACCAATGGAATAGTCTCCTTTACAAACAATTGTGAAATGCTGGGCCAACCTTAAACTCCAGCTGAACACTATATAATACAGTTAAAAGCCTGTGCTGCATCTGGCAACTATTGCAACCATCAAACAAACTCAGCCCATTAAAGCAAAATCAATGCTTATCTAACTTACAAAGCAGCAATAATGAAAATACAACATGACCAAACTTACACAAATGTCAAAATAATAAAAGCAAATAATGGCAGGAATTCTCCAACCATTCACACCTCACTGTTGCTGCAGCGAGAATGGAGAATTTGGCACTCAGCCAAATCTCTATTCACTGCAGCAGGACTGGAAAATCCCAGTCGCGGGCAAGGTTGGAGAATCCAGCCCAATGTTACCCATGACAAGCTTTTGTTCTGTGCAAGGTGTTTCCAATTTGTGTGTGCTGAGTCTCGACGCTTTCCTCCCCCCTGGTTGGTAGCAACATTGGAAGCAGCCCTCTGACTCTGCTATTCTAATAACTTTAGCGGCTGTTCCCTGGCCAGTAAAGCCTGAGCACGCTCCAGCTGGGAGGGTGAATTCAGCCCTCTGGCTCAGCACTCCACAGTCATTGCAGTATCATCAAATACAGTAGCAACTGGAAAAGGAGCAGAGGAACTGGAGCTCACAGAGGTGACAGGTAACTTGCCCATTAGCCTGACTGGGTCTATATTTGGACCTTTTTGTTCACCATTGATGGACGGGCAATCATGCAGTGCTAAATGTCTCCTGAGAAAGGGAGGACCCATCATCTATGGTTAACTCAAAAAATTAAAATATAAAACTTAAACTAAAGAGCATATAATGGTCCACACATAGCTGGTAGGTCAGAAAATGGGACAGAATATAAAGAAGAGCAAAGAACAACAAAAAGATTAATAAGGTGGGAAAAACTGAAATGCTGACTCCAATCAAGGTGGGGAGGGGACCTTGTGGTGGGCTGGGGTAATAGCGCAGTGGTTAGCACCGGGAATCCAGGTTCGATTCCCAGCTTGGGTCACTGTCTGTGTGGAGTTTGTACATTCTCCCCGTGTCTGCATGGATTTCCTCCAGATGCTCTGGTTTGCTCCCGTGTTTCAAAGATGTGATGCTAAATGGTTTGGTGATGCTAAATTGTCCCTTACTTCAGGGAGATTAGCTAGGGTAAACACATGGGTAATGGGGATAGGGCCCGAGTGAGATAGTTTTGGTGCAGACTCAATGGGCTGATTGGCCTCCTTCTGCACTGGATGGTGCTATGATGATATATTCTTGTTATGATTGGGTGCCCTTTAACCTGGCACCCAATCTTAGTTGAGAGTTGAGGCCCCGCCGGTTTTCTTGCCGGAGACAACACACTGCCATTTTTGGTAAGATCCAACTCCCATGGATATTAAATAAGAAAAAAGTTAACAAAGTGAACATTGATTCTACATGAAGTGAGTCTTGGAAAATAATAATGGAAAATAAGGAGCCGGCAGATAATTTGAGCAGGATTTTTGCATCAGTCTTCACTACAGAGAATACAAATTACATTCCAGAAGTAGCTGTAAATCAGGAAATGGAAGGAGGGAGGAATTAAGGAAAATTACAGTCCCAGATAAGTGGTGCTGAGCAAATTGTTGGGGATGCAGGCTGGCAAGATGATGGTCTTCCTCCTAGGGTCTTAAAAGAGTGGCTTGTGAGAATTTTTTCTTATTTAATATCCATGGGAGTTGGATCTTACCAAAAATAGCAGTGTGTTGTCTCCGGCAAGAAAACCGGCGGGGCCTCAACTCTCAACTAAGATTGGGTGCCAGGTTAAAGGGCACCCAATCATAACAAGAATATATCATCATAGCACCATACAGTGCAGAAGGAGACCAATCAGCCCATTGAGTCTGCACCAAAACTATCTCACTCGGGCCCTATCCCCATTACCCATGTGTTTACCCTTGCTAAGGAATTTTCCAAAACTCCTTAGATGAGGAGGTTAGGTTGGAAGATAGCAAATGTAAGTCCATTATTCAAAAAGGGAGGGAGACAAGAAGTGGGAATCTACAGGCCTGTTAGTTTAGTATTTACATAGGGAAAATGTTAGAAATGTTATTATTAAAGATTTTATGACAGGGCGCTTAGAAAAATTTAAGTTGATCAGGCAGATTCAGCATGGTTTTGTGAAATGGAAATCATGTTTAACTAATTTATTGGATTTCTTTGAAGGAGCAACAACTGCTGTCATAAAAGGGAACTTGTGTACTTAGATTTCTAGAAGACATTTCTAGGGTGGCATGGTATGCAGTTGTTGGCATTATTGCCACACAGCGCCAGGTGTCTGGGTTTAATTCCAGCCTTGGGTGACTGTTTGTGTGGAGTTTGCACATTTTTTCTGTGTCTGTGTGGATGCTCCTGTTTCTTCCCATATTCCAAAGATGTGCAGGTTAGGTGAATGAGCCATGCTAAATTTCCCTTTTGTGTGCTATGTGTCAGTTAGGTGGATGGTAAATGTGTGGGCGTATAGGGATGGGGTAGTGGAAAGGAGTTTGGGAAGATACTCTACCAGAGAGAGTCAATATAGACTCGAAGGGCCAAATGGCTTCCTTCTGCTCTATGACATTTGATAAAGCCACATCAAAAGTTATTGTGGAAAAATAAAAATTCAGAGTATGAGGAGTAACATATTGGCATGGATTGGAGATTGGCCAGTTAGCAGGAAATAGAGAATTGGCATACATGGGTCTTTTTCTGGTTGGCAAGATGTAACAAATGATGTGCCAAAAGGATTAGTGCTTAGGCCTCAATATTTAACAACTTCAATAAATGATTTGAATAAAGGGATCAATGGCAAGGTTACTACATTTGATGATGGCAAATATAGATAGGAAAGTAAATTGTGAAGGACATAAAGTGATTCAAAAGACATGGATAGATTAAGTAAATGACAAATGATCTGGCAAATTGAGTAAAATATGGGCAAATGTGAAATTTCCCTTTTGGTAGGAAGAATAAAAAAGAAGCTTATACAATGGTTTTACATCTCACTGGAGACCAGGAGGATAACTAACTAATGTTATCTAAATGGTGAACGATTGCAGAGCTTTGAGATTCAAAGGGATCTGAGTGTCTTAGTGCATGAATCGCAAAATGCTAGAATGCAAATACAACAAGTAATCAGGAAAGTTAATAAAATGTTATCATTTATTATGAGGGGAATTGAATGCAAACGTAGGGAGGTTATGCTTGAGTTGTACCTAGCATTAAGGAGACCACATCTGAAGTACTGTGTGCAGTATTGGTTACCTTATAAGGGAAAAATGTAAATGCATTTGAAGACCAGGAAAGGGGGGGGGGTGGGTGGTGGCAATGGTGGGTGTTGTCTTATAAAGAAAGATTGGACAAGCTGGAGTTGTATCTGCTGGGGTTTAGAAGAGTAAAAGGTGACTGGATTACAATCTTTAAGATCCTGAGGGGTCTTGACAAGGTGGATTTTGCAATATTGTTCCCTTTTCTGGAAGAATCTAGAACTAAGGGTCACAATTTCAAAATAAGGGGTCACCCAATTTATGGCAGGGTTGAGGAGAATTCCTTTTCCTCTCAGAGAGTTTTTGGAACCCTGTCCCCCAAAAGGCAGTGGAAGAAGAGTTTTTGAATATTTTAAAGCCAGCGATAAATAGATTCTTGATAAGTAAAGGGGTGAAAGGTTATCGGAGTTAGGCGGGAACGTGGCATTCAGGTTACAATCAGATCAGCCATGATCTTATTGGATGGCGGAGCAGGCTCGAGGGGCCGAGTGGCCTACTCCTGTTTGTAACTGGTGTGTTCATACTAGCACTGGCGTAATTGACAAAGATGTGTATTGGTCAGCATTATGAACCCTCAATCATAGCATCATTTGAAAATTCTACATCTGAAGGGTGGAGGATGTTGTAGGAGGAGGGGGTTGGAGGAAGAATTTACCGAATATCAGTATTGCAATGCACCTACTCATTGAGTTGCTGGGAAGGACAAAATGAAGGTATTTAAAGTTCAAAAGATTTTTCCAAGAATGTTGCCCATTTTTCTTCGACCTGGTTCGGTAGACGATTTGGTTTGCTTCTTTATATTCAAGGTAAGCAGTTTATATTGCATTACACCTTACATTAAATGTTCATTATTTTGGGATTTTGTGTTCTGGTGGCTTGAAGCCATTCTTGTAGTCGCCTTCCCATCCTGACAGTGGATTTTTCAGATTACAGTTTGATACTGTAATTATCACTGTGCCATCTATCTAAAGCAAAATGTTTATACTTTTTCCCCTCCATGGCCCTCAAGGGAAGTTGTACCAACTGACCATCAATCTTGTGTCTGGTTTTTATTCCCTTGGTACTGAGTTAATTGAGCTCCAACAGACCCAATATTCTGAATAAAAGGGAGAAATATATTGTAAGTCTGCTAGTCTATTAAAGAAGAGGATTAAAAAAAACACGTGGTCAAAAGAGGAATGACAATAAATATGTTAACTCCACCCACTTAAATGAAACAAATGTTTGGCAAGGTTCTAATATTGGATCTGATAGTGGTTAGCAACTAATGGGGTGTTAAAGCAATGGTTTTACATAAACAATAAAGAGATGAGCATTAACAATATGGCAGTTACTAATTTTGCTGAGGAAGCTGTCTATAATTAATGGCCTGATTATCGCTCCATTTATATTGCACTGCTAGGACCATTGCTTTCTGGTAATTGTACTGGGTTGTCCACCACTTGTTGACCATAGGTAATCCCATAAAATTTAGTCTAATGCCCCACCAAACAAAATCTAAAAGCCACTTATTCTACAGAACTGCTTCCAAAAGCATTGGTCTGGGAGATTTTGGACTGGATTTTCCCTCGGGCTTTGGGACCAGGGAATCAGGTTTGAGGAGGGGCAGGCATCGAACCTGCAATTGCTGGACGTAAGCCTGGTGGTTCAACTTTTCCAAAATATTGCAGTTGCTGGAAATCTGTAATAGTAACAAAAAAGGAAAGGCTGGAAATGCTCAACAGGTCAAGCAGCACCTGTGGAGAGAAATCGAGTATATGTTTGGTTGCCTTTCATCAGGATCACCAGCTTGTTCTTTCCATCTCCTCTTTTAACCACCCTCTTTGGAGCAGTATACAGGCTAGTGGTTCAATCAGAGGGCCAGAGCTCTGCAACCTTGGCACCCCTATCAGGAGAGGTGGGTGCTGCTGAGGCAGGTCATTGACCATGAAGGCACCCTGGAGGCATGAATATAAATTGAAAGTGATTAGTGCTGAAGGTGTAGATGGAAGGGAGACACACACACACACACACACACACACACACACACACACACACACACACACACACCACCTCTTAGATGAACGAATCATCTAAGTTGAAATGCTGTAAACTCGATGTGGAATTCTTAGCATATATATTTGCATCCACATTTCAAAAATCTCTATCTTCCTCAGATCTTTAGATTTCCGTACATGAAAGTGAATAGAATAGAGCATCTTATGAGATATTTTGCTTGTTACATAATTGAGTTTTCTTGTCATTAACACATCCTTCACTTCGCA
Source organism: Sphyrna mokarran (assembly GCA_024679065.1). Taxonomy (NCBI): domain Eukaryota; kingdom Metazoa; phylum Chordata; class Chondrichthyes; order Carcharhiniformes; family Carcharhinidae; genus Sphyrna; species Sphyrna mokarran. Next base: position 21,664,352 of record JAGIQG010000021.1, read on the forward strand.
GAATTACTTCTGGCTATCTCTATTTTTCTTCAAACTTCCGCATCACTTCTGCTATCTCCTGTTATTATTTGTCTTCAATAGACAAAGCTATCTATGTGTTCCAGTGTAATACCATTTACTTCAAACTCCACGCTGGTTCTTTTTCATGTATTTCTTTTAACTCCCATTATTGTTGTCTTTTTGGTGTTTTACTCAATCCATACTCTAAACCTTTACATTTCACTTGATCTATGTTGTATTTTAGTGCCGTAAGTTTGTTATGGTTTTTCCTCTAAATTTGTACCCTTTAAAACACATAGAATTCTCTGAATATTTGTTTTCTGTGTGCAGATTTGAATAATTTCGGCAACATTACACAGCCTAGTTACACTCCTCTCTTCACCTTAAATATTATCCATCGTTTAGTCTAAAGCTCACTAATTGATCCCAATACAGACTCTGGATAAATCTTACATCTTTACTGTCAACGTCACATTTCAGCAGCACAGTGATTAGCTTCCGGTAATAAGCATGATCACTCGCTTTTTCATTGTCTATGAAGCATACGTAAATAATGTGGGAGGAGTGAGGAGAGGAAAGGATTTAAGAAGTTGCACAAAAGAAGATTACTTGCATTCTAATGCCATTAATGGGAAGTGTTTTTAACCATCTCCTGTTGCTCACTATGCATATTCTTTTAATTTATGATGTTAAAGAATACTTTTGTCAAGTTGCTAAAATATGTTTGGACTTGTTTGCTTTTGTAATTAACACAAAATGTAATGTAATACTTTTGATGAATAATGTTAATGTATATGCAAATATCTATTCAGCAATGTTCCAATTTGCCAAATAATATTCATAATAGTCAAAGGAACTTCAATCTCATTATGTAAAAGACTCATGTAATATCTTTGATAGCCAAAATATCTAAAGGAAAATGGTTTATTACTGAAGGAGCCTAAGCCATAGAATATTAAGAATCATGTACATTTATAGCACAGAGGGAATTCTGATGCCCATCATACCTGTACAGTTTTCTTGCTACGGCAACATAAAACTAATTCAACCCTGATAGAGTGCTATGCTTCAAATAGTTATCATATTTTCCCTTAGAGGTACCACCTTCCACCATTTCCTGCAATGAAGCATTCCATCCACCAACAACACAAAGTCATGTCTCTTTTTTTCAGCAAAACTGAAGTTCTGTACTACCAAACAACTATTAGAAACCTCAGAGTTTAAGTACATCATTTTCCAAGAATGTGAGTGCAGGTAAACAAAACCATAACAAAAAATAATAGAAATGTGGGTTTCACAAGTCAGGTCACAGAATGCAAAAGTAGTGTTGATGAATTTGTAGAAAACATTAACTAAACCACTGTCAGAGTACTCCATAGAATTTCTCCTCACCCTGTCTGTGACAATTTGATTTGATTTATTTTTGTCACATGTTTTGATATGCAGTGAAAAGTATTGAAAAGTTTCTTCTGCATCGCACAGACCAAGCATACCATTTGCAGAGTACATGGGGACAAGGAAAGAGAGAGTGCAGAATGTAGTGCTACAATCATAGCTAGGGTGTGGAGAAAGATCAACTTAATATAAGATAGGTCCATTCAGGAGTCTGATAGCAGCAGGGAAGAATCACTTGGGATGTGACCTCAGATTTCTGCATCTTTTTCCCAACGGAAGAAAGTGGAAGAGAGTACGTGTAGGGTCTAAATTAATGACCTCCCATTTCTCCTGAACCAGAAGAAATTGGTTGTGATCTCATCGGCTGTTCATGCCACACTCCTGTCAAGGTATTTGGTGCCCAGCAAAGTCTCGGTCACTGCAGCAGGATGGGAAAATCAGGATGGATGCAAGAATGACCAAATTTCAAAGAGAGTATTTATACTGCATGAGAGAAAAGGTGTTGATTGCTTGGCAACTTGGCTTTGATTGACCTGGACATTGCCTTAGAAAGAGCATCAGTCATCTATTCTCTCCTGTGTTCTTGATATTCAAATGATGCAAGTTATCCTGGATATATTCCTTTCACCAGTAGAGAACAGGTGCCTGGATATGAATGTTTGTATCTCCTAGCAAGCATACTGGGGAGATGCCAGTGTTGAATTGGTGTGGCATAATAAGAAGTCTCACAACACCAGGTTAAAGTCCAACAGGTTTATTTGGAATCATGAGCTTTCAGAGCACTGCTCCTTCATCAGGTGAATATGATGAACTCACTAATGAAGGAGCAGTGCTCCGAAAACACCTGATTCCAAATAAACATGTTGGACTTTAACTTGGTGCTGTGAGACTTCTTATTGTAGCAAGCAGAAGCATTGTGAATCCAATTGGTAATCTTAAATTGGCTCTTAGCGTAATTTTTAGCACACTTGGAATTACTTATCAAATGCTACCCAACTGGGGAAACACACCTAACATTGGATATTGTGTTTTGAGTTTTGCAAGCTGGTTTTTGTTGGTTGAAACTTGACTTTCTTGCCTCTGTCCTGATGAGTGCAGAATGAGAAAGCTTTGACAGCTTGTCTCTTTTTTCAACAATCTTAGGTTTCTCTATTAATCAACACTTTTCATATGTATAACACATGTAGGAACAGATGAAAGTGAGCCAGACTAGAATGAATAATTTTCTATTCAGCATTATACAGTGTATCGTGTATGGTTAAGTCAAAACTGCAAGCGATAGTGCATGCAGTGTATATTTTTCTCCTTTTATCAAAAAGGGAATGTTGGGGAAATACTTTCCTGCATTATTGCCTCTTGGTTACTGGAGTTTGCCAGGGTCACGGTGACTGTTGAGGCTATCTTGGGTGAAACAAAAGATTTGTGCAGGAGCTATTTTAACCACCACATGGAGCAATCTGCATCACACCAATCCATCAGGTAAATCAGCCTCCCATCCATTGATACTGTCTATACTTCCTGCTGCCTCAGAAAAATAGCCAACATAATCAAGGACTCCTCGCACTCCAGACATTCTCTCTTTCACCTTCTCCCATTAGAAAAAAGATACAAAAATCTGAGGTCATGTAATAACAGGCTCAAGAACAGCTTCTTCCCTGTTGCCATCAAACACTTAAATGGACATAACTCGCACTAAGTTGACCTTTCTCTATGTCCTAGCTATGTCTGTAACATTAAATTCTGCACGCTCTCCTTTCTGTATGAATGAAATGCCTTGCCTGTATACCATGCAAGAAACAATACTTTCCACTGTATACTAATACATGTCATGATGTAGAAATGTTGGCATTGGACTGGGGTAAACACAGTAAGAAATCTCGCAACACCAGGTTAAAGTCCAACAGGTTTATTTGGTAGCAAAAGCCACTAGCTTTCAGAATGCTTGCTGCTCCTTCGTCAGGTGAGTGGGAGTTCTGTTCACAAAGAGGGGATAAACGGCCAACGTTGTCTACCTGATACGCTGCAGGAAAGGATGTCCCAAGGCATGATACATTGGGGATACCATGCAGACACTATGACAGCAGATGAATGAATACTGCTTGACAATCACCAAGCAAGAGTGTTCTCTTCCTGTTGGGGAACACTTCAGTGGTCACGGGCATTCAGCCTCTGATCTTTGGGTAAGCGTTCTCCAAGGTGACCTTCATGACACACGACAGCACAGAGTCACAAAGCAAAGACTGATAGCCAAGTTCCGCACTCATGAGGACAGCTTCAACTGGGATCTTGGGTTCATGTCACACTATCTGTAACCCCCACGACTTCCCTGGACTTGCAAAATTTCACTAACTGTCCTGTCTGGAGACAATACATATCTCTTTAACCTGTGCTTAACATTCTCTCCACTCACAATGTCTGTACCTTTAAGATTTGATTACCTGTAAAGACTCGCATTCCAATTGTTATTTTGTAAATTGAGTCTTTCTATGCCTTGTTTGTGAACACAACTCCCATTCACCTGACAAAGGAGCAGCAAGCACTCCAAAAGCTAGTGGCTTTTGCTACCAAATAAACCTGTTGGACTTTAACTGCTGTTGTGAGACTTCTTACTACTAATACATGTAACAATAGTAAATCAAATTAAATCAAAACAGCTTCTAATTTGAACTGAACTAAGCAGAATGATATTGGACAGGGATTGTGGAGACTCCTGACAGAAAAAGGGTAGAAGCATCATTCTTGGTGCTGTCCAGCATGTTCTTAGCATTTAGCTCTATGGAGGTTTATGGCAGCTTGGGTCTATTTTTAATTGAACCAAATCAGAAAGCAGTGAATTGCCCCAATGTCACTTAACAAGATAGAACCATGAGTCCCTTTTTAACGGCACCACCAGTATAACATAAAGAATGTGATCCAATTGAACTCAAAGCTGCTTAAAATAAAGCAAAAGGTCCAAACTAAACTAAAAAGAACTTCACAACTAAATTATGATGTTCTAAAGTACCCTATTCTCAAAGAAGGCTTCAAGCCTACCAGGTTGCACCAAACACTTCAAAGATTGAGTATCTTCTAAAGTCTCTGCTTCAAGCTTGGTCAGGCATTATATTCTTCTTGCTGAGCATGCTTTTGAATGAATATGATGCAACAAGGCAAATTTGCAATGTTTTAAAGTTTTTTTTTTAAAAAAACTCTCATTTTGTTTTCACAGAAAATACTTTCTCTTGGAGTGGCAAAATTGCACACGACCCCTGCATGGTCTGCTGTTGTCCAAATTTAGCAAAACTGAGAATTAATAAATTGGAGGTACGACAACTCAGAGGTCAGCCCAAGAGCAAATGCCAAAATGCTGCCCTTGTAAGCAGCAGGTGATCAAAAATCTTACTCAGAATTGGAATAGACATGCTGTCTTGAGTATTTTGATTATACAACAGATCAAACAGGGTCACCAACTATTGCTACACTCGCTAAAATGTTACTTTTGATGTGTGCGGAAATGTGCAGAGGCAATTAAGCTCCCTAATAATGCCACGATTTAGCTACTGTGAAATTAGATCTGTGTATTAACATCAAGAAGAAACTTAAAGTTAAGACATGCTACTCAACAGCAGTGTTATTCAATAGTTTGCCTTGGCATGTCATAAAGTACATCTGTCTGCGTATAAGAGGTAGCAATTCCTCTGCCTGACAAATACCTTCTACACTCCGGTGTTGTGCTGTGTTGTCATCATGCCACTGGTATGTTGCTATTTATAAGACTCTGGTTCCCATTCATCACTTGAATAGGAAGCAGGGACTATTTATTTGAAATGTGACTATAGCCAAAAGTAATTTGCACACTTGGAACCTAATATGGTGATTAAGACATTTTATGTCACAACCCTGCTGTTCTGGGCTCACGTTCTCCCAGTTCTGCCTGCACAAATGTACTGGCCACACTTTTTGTGTCAATTGTTAGCCAGATGTTGAGGGAACCTAAAACTGAAGCAGGCACTTGTGATCGGAGGCAATTATGAGTTTATGGGCAACCCATGGTGTCATATTATCATTGTACTTATATCTTGCACCAGCTTAACTGAAGGCAGAACTAATTATGAATTAAAGAAATTAGAACTTTTAAAATTATGCATACTTATAAATAGATGAAGTTGGCACCCCTGTTGAGTACATACCTTTGCCATGTCGTGTTAACGCAATGTTATTGCAATTAAACAGCTCTTCCTTGAGGCTATTCCCTGCCTGCTTGATCTTCTGTAACTGAAAGGCATCCATCCATTTTGGGAGATAATGGATTGTGCCCAGAGTGTGTGTCTCTCCTGTGTTGAACATTGTCTATTCTGGCTGTAGGGATGAATTGTGAGTGGCATTCCCATCCCCAGGTAGCACAGATAGCCAGTGTTGGCGTAATGTTTTTTTTGCTTCCGGTGGCTCTCTGTTTTGCCATCTGTCATTTCCTTTGTCCTCCACTTTCTCCACGCCCTTCCCATCTGCATGCCTCCAGACGCATTGGTCAGTTGCAAGGAGTCCCCAGGCATTGACTCCAATCTCGGTCCATATGATGCCCGTGTATCAAAAACATGGGTGATCTGTTGGTCTTGTGTTCCTAGTAAGCATGTCTTTGGGGACTGAGTGTCATCCATTTGGCCCAAATTACCCAATTAATGGGATCACCATTGGCTGGAGGTCAAGCATGTTGGGATTGTTGCGCGCTGGTGTATTACTTAGCAGTCTGTCTTACCAAGGGATTTCTAATGATCATCTAAGGCAGTGAAGGTGGAAGCTGTTCAGCTGTATTTCTTGCTCTGCATGTTTCCCCGCTGTATTGGAGGGCTCTGAGAACACAAGCCTGGAAAGCTTTGAAGTTTTGGATAGTTTGCAGTTGGACCACACTCATCCTCTCAACTTTGACAAGACAACGGCAGCCTTGGAAAACTTGGTGTTGATTTTTGCATCAAGGGACAGGTTGTTAGCAATTGTTAATCCATGTTATGTGAAGCTATCAACGATCACCAGAATGAGGTCATCAATGTTCTTGGAAGGTGGAGTTTCTATGTCCTAGCCTGTAACATTGGATTTCCCAATGTAGGTTGCCAGTCCAAACTTCTTGCAGGCTTTGGAGAACTGAGCTACAAATTGTTGCATATTGAACTTTAGCACAGGATGCCAGTGTGGCATCAAAGCAAACAACAGCTCATGGACTAGGAAATTACTCACTTTGGTCTTAGTGTGGAGTCTTGCCAAACTGAACAGTTTGCCATCAGCGCTGGCATGCAAGTAGAGACAGGGAGAAAAATGTACCAAAAGAAGGTGACACTGAGATGTAGCTCTGCTTTACCCCACTGCTGATGTTGTTCCATTGTAACTGGCAAAAGTGTGCATGTTCCCATGGAAAGAAGAAGTGCCACCCAGTTGCCCAGGCCGACAGTCTATTTTCTGCAACAGTTTAAAAGATCCATTTCAGACAAGGTCAAATGCCTTGCTGAGGTCTGTGAGCACAATGTTGAGTGGCACTCCTGCAACTGCTAAAATGAAAAAATCATGTCAACTGTTGCTGTGCCAGCTGGGAAGCTGCACTGAGACGCAGGTAGGTATGTGATCTGGTCAGAGCAACATGAGCAAAGACCTTCCCACAATACTTAACAGGGAGATGTCTGAGTAAGTGTTACAGTCAATGCGCTCCTCTTTGTTCTGTACAAGGTGACTATAATTGATTCAGTTGTGTCTTGAGGCACTCCCTCAGCTGGGGTGGGGGGATGTGGGCTGGACATTGGGGTGCTCCAGGGGTGGGGATTCTGAACTGGCCAGCAATCGAGCTGGTCCCACCCCCAAGTTTTTAATGAGGTTCACGATTGGGACATCTGCAATGCACTGAGTGTGAGATTCGAGCGTGAAATTGAATTGGGAAAATAGTGATGATGTAGAACAGTTTTCCCACCAATTCAGCACTTTTGAAAGAATTGCCCCCATTCTTTCTGAATCTACCCTGTCTAACCCTATTAGAATTTTATAAGTTTCTATGAGATCCCCCTCATCTTCTAAACTCCAGTGAATATAAACCTAACTGCCTTAGTCTCCCCTCATATGATAGATCTGCCATCCCAGGAATCAGCCTAGTAAACCTTTGTTATAGTTTGTATAGTAAGGGGATCCTTCCTCAGGTAAGGAGACCAAAACTGCACACAATACTCAAGATGTAGTCTCACCAACACCCTATACAATTGCAGCAAAACAACCCGATCCCCATACTCAAATCATCTCACTATGAAGGCCAACATACCATTTGCCTTCTTGATTGCCTGCTGCACTGCACACTTACTTTCAGAGAGTCATTCACAAGAACTCCAAGATCTTGTTGAATTCCACCTCTCTCAAATTACACCCATTCAAGTCATAATATGTCTTCTCATTACTCCTACCAAAGTGGATAACGTCACATTTATCCCCATTATACTGCATCTGATATGCAAATGCCCACGTGCTCAGCATATACAAATCACACTGAGACATCTCTGCACCCTCCTCACTGCTCACCCTCCCACACAACTTTGTATCATCATAATATGGCGAGCCTGCTGTCTACTCCTTCATGACAGTAAAGTCTGGAATGGCGCTAAGAGTTTCTTCAGTGACAATGTTCTCTGTTGCACGGAGTTTGAGGTGTGCTCCGCCCATCTTTCCATCTGCTAGCTAGGGTCAGTGACGGTCGTTCCTGTTTTTGTCTTCAGGAGAGTGGATTTCTTTGCTGCTGGGCCTGTTCCCTAATTGATTCCTTCTGTCTAGTATCCCTTGACTCAGTAGCAGTTTGTATGCAGTGTTCTAACCAGTATTGATGGGTGCAATGCTCAGCTGATTGCTTGGATTTCTTTCTAGCAACTCTGAGAGCATCTAGATTTTGTTTGCTAGCGACCTGCTTGTAGCTCATGAGGGCTCTCCTCTTGTTTGTGGTAACTGGCTCCATTTCAGTCTAATTAACCTCAAAGCAGTCAGCATTCCTCTGATCTCTTTTCCTAAACTAAACAACTAAACAATGAGAAACACTACAGACAGTTACCAGCAGATCCGACCAAAGAACACACTCGTCAACTCAACACTCTGATCGAAACCCTTGATCTGGACCTTCAGAACACCCTCCGGGCTCTCATTCCACGTACTCCCCGCATTGGAGATCTCTGCTGCCTCCCAAAGATACACAAGGCAAACATACCCGGCCGTCCCATTGTATCGGGCAATGGGACCCTGTGTGAGAACCTCTCCGGCTATATCGAGGGCATCCTGAAACCCATCGTACAAAGAACCCCCAGCTTTTGTCTTGACACTATGGACTTCCTACAGAAACTCAGCACACATGGAGCAGTAGAACCAGGGACACTCTTTGTCACAATGGATGTCTCGGCGCTCTACACCAACATCCCCCACGATGATGGTATTGCTGCAACTGCCTCAGTACTCAATGCCAACAACTGCCAGTTTCCGGATGCAATTTTACAACTCATCCGCTTCATCTTGGACCACAATGTCTTCACCTTCAACAATCAGATTTTCATCCAGACACACGGAACAGCCATGGGGACCAAATTCGCACCTCAGTATGCCAACATCTTCATGCACAGGTTCGAACAAGACTCCTTCACCACACGAGATCTCCAACCAAGGTTATATACTAGATACATTGATGACATCTTTTTCCTTTGGACTCACGGTGAACAATCATTGAAACAACTGTATGATGATATCAACAAGTTCCATCCCACCATCAGACTCACCATGGACTATTCTCCAGAATCAGTTGCATTCTTGGACACACGCATCTCCATCAAGGACGGTCACCTCAGCACCTCACTGTACCGCAAACTGACAGACAACCTCACAATGCTCCACTTATCCAGCTTCCACCCTAGACACGTTAAAGAAGCCATTCCCTATGGACAAACCCTCCATATACACAGAATTTGCTCAGATGAGGAGGATCATGACAGACACCTCCAGACACTGAAGGATGCCCTCGTGAGAACAGGATATGGCGCTCGACTCATCGATCGACAGTTCCAACGTGCCACAACGATAAACCGCACTGATCTCCTCAGAAGACGAACACGGGACACGGTGGACAGGATACCCTTTGTTGTCCAGTACTTCCCCGGAGCGGAGAAGCTACGACATCTTCTCCGGAGTCTTCAACATATCATTGATGACGATGAACATCTCGCTAGGGCCATCCCCCCCCCCCCACTTCTTGCTTTCAGACAACCGCACAACCTCAAACAGATCATTGCTCGCAGCAAACTACCCAACCTTCAGGAGAACAGTGACCACAATACCACACAACCCTGCCACAGCAACCTCTGCAAGACATGCCGGATCATAGATATGGACGACATCATCAAACGTGAGGATACCATTCACCAGGTGCACGGTACATACTCTTGCAACTCGGCCAACATTGTCTACCTAATACGTTGCAAGAAAGGATGTCCCGAAGCATGGTATATTGGGGAGACTATGCAAACACTACGACAGCGGATGAATGAGCATTGCTCAACAATCACCAGGCAAAACAGTTCCCTTCCTGTGGGCGAACACTTCAGCAGTCATGGGCATTCGGCCTCCGACCTGCGGGTAAATGTTCTTCAAGGGGGCTTTCGTGATACACGACAGCGCAGAGGCGCTGAACAGAGACTGATAGCCAAGCTCCGCACACATGAGGACGGTCTTAACAGGGATCTTGGCTTCATGACACACTATCTGTAACCCCTGTAACTTGCCTGGGTTAGCAAAAAACCTCACTTACTGTGCTGTCTGGAGAAAATACACAATTCTATAACAATGCTCAGGATCTCCTTCACACACATTGTTAGCCACTTTAACACTTGAATAGCAGGTTAGATGTAAGGATTCGCATTCTAATCAGCAATCTCTGACTGTCTGTGCTGATGTGTGCTATTGCAGACCAGAACACTGCACTTGCCTGAGGAAGACACAAGAGTGTTGAAAGCTCGCGGATTTACTATCAAATAAATCAGTTGGATTAATAATTGGTGTTGCTAAATTCTTACTGAGCTCTTTTCCTAATGCAGTGAGTGTAGGGTTCTAGATGGTGTTGTGCAGCTGTTCCCATTTTGACTTTGCACACTGACCTCGGGTACTGTTGTCCAAAGGAGCCTAATCAAGGATGATGAGGAATTCTGGGGTCTTTTCTAGGTGAGTGACACAGTAGGTATTGATCCGAGGGTGACCTTCCATCTTGGTTTATTATAGATGTCTTAGTTAAAGCCTGACTTTGCTACATATCAGAGAGCCGTCTGTACTGGAATTGCGATGAGTCTTAAAGATACTGCTGGGGATAGTACATCTGGTGATGGTGAGGATCTAGCTGATGCCAGTGGTATGATCTCCAAAGTTTCCAGGATACCTGGTGGCATGGTTCAATTTAGACGTAGCTGTTTAGAAAGAATCTATAGTACAGCATAGCTCCAACAATCTCTGTCAATTTTAATTTATCTTGCCAATTCCTTGTGCCATGTGCGCGTTGGCCATGCCATGTAGTCAGTACCCACTCTTGCATGAAGTTCCCTAGAAGATACAAAATCACAATGCTGGGGATTCTGCCTATAGAATTGATCTTCAACATCTAGGGTGGAAGTGAGTATTGGGGTGTAGATGCACATGATGTTAACCGAGCCAATATTTGTTAACAAGTGAAGAGAAAGAAATCTTTTTTAGCTTCTGGGGTGGAGTTCAATTATCATGAGTAGATCTTATTTCCTATATTATGTAAAATTAACTTACTTCTGAGAGTGAAGTTCAGAAACTTTGACTCCTACTGGACCCCAGAACTGTTGTACATTCGCACACGCACAGATCAACATTTTCATGTTCTTTGGGACCAGCATTCCTGATCATAAGAAAACATGGAGTGACCTGGAGCAGTGTTTCATTGTTGGAAAGTGTTAGATGACCTGGAGCAGTGTTTCATTGCTGGAAAGTGTCCCAGGTGAGGGATAGGAAGAGGACAGGGAGATTTCCCAAAAGAAGAATCACAGAGAGGGGGAAAGGAAAAGGTCTCAGTTCAAATAAAAAGAGATTGTAGAGGATCATCTTTCAATACGCATGTTAGTTTAATTTGTTCATATGTTGTTAGCGATGATGGCTAACCAGCATTTATTGTCCAACCATAATTGCCCTTGAGAAGCTTCCTTCTTGAACAACTGCAGTCCATGTGGTGTAGTTACATTGACAGTGTTGTTAGGACAGGAGTTCTAGCATTTTGACCCAGGACAGTGAAGGAACAGCAATATATTTCCAAGCAAAGGATGGAAACAACACCGTTTGGTAGCAGCTCTGCTGCAGGAGTTGCCAGAAAGCTGCAACTTAGAATCATAGAATCCCTACAGTGCAGAAGGAGGCCATTCAGCCCATCAAATCTGTACCGACCACAATCCCAACTTGCTGACAGCTTACCAGCTATGGAACTCCACTTTGAATTTTTTGTCAGGGTTTATTCACATAATCTTTTTCCCTCCTGAGACAGTGCAGTGGGGCTATTTATCCTTAGCTGGGGGTCTAGTTCATGAGTGCCAAGGCATAACGACAACCCCTCAGCTGGGAGCCAGGCTTCCTCCGAGCCTTTTGTAATTTTGCTTGTGCCTGTAGTTTGTGTATGTGGTCAGACAGAGGCACTACATAGGGCCTGCTGATGAAGAGCTATGTACTGGCAGGAGAGGTTCATGCATTTATCTCTTTTTTCACAACTGTTACAAAGCTAGCCAGCAATGTGAACAAAAGCATGAGGTGACAAGCTGACCATCCACAATGTGCCACTCACTACGTGAACACATTTGGCATCACAGGTCAACTAGAGATGTAGTTATGCTCTGTAACTACAAAACTTAGGAAGCATGGCGGCACAGCAGTGGGGTGGCACAGTGGTTAGCACTGCTGCTTCACAACGTCAGGGACCTGTGTTCCATTTCGGCTTTGGGTCACTGTCTGTGTGGAGTTTGCACATTCTCCCCGTGACTGCATGGGTTTCTTCTGGATACTCCATTTTCCTCCCACAGCCCAAAGGTGTGCAGGTTAGATTGAATGGCCATGCTAAATTGACCCTAGTGTCAGGGAGATTAGCGGGGTAAATATGTGGAGTTTCAGAAATAGGGACTGGGGTGGGATTATGGCGAGTGCAAACTGAATGGGCTGAATGGCCTCCTTCTGCATTGTAGAAATTCTATGATTCTAAGAGCTTCCATCTCACTGAGGAGGTTTCAGGCCAATCGATATCCAGCAACCTGCATTGAAAATTCCACTCACATTTTGACAGTGTGACAGGTTCAGTCAGAGTTGCTGAGCCAATCCACAACCTGAAAACAAACAGCATTTAAAATGAACCAAGATGCCAATTCTCAAAAGAGAAGTCAATTTGTCCAATCTTCCAGCAGGAACGGGTCCTTTAATAAAATTCCAGGATCCGGATCTGCCTGTGCATCTTCGCCAGAAACGAATTAATCCTTCCCTGGGCTGTTTCCTATTATTGCATTGAAAACTGTGATTGAAATATATTGTTTATGGACAAGACCAGCAGATGGTGGGTAGGGCCAGAAAATCATTTCCATCACTTCTGCCCACCTTCAGTGATGGAGGTAATTATTCTTTCATGGGTTAGGATGAATTTCCCTTTCTAGTCAAATTTCACAGTGATTATCAATATGAACTTTTTAATGTTCCCAGCCAGATACCAAAGTATTGCCTATTGGAGCAAACTTGGCATGTCCTTCTTTGCTGGTAGGTGATTAATCAAGAAGAAGTCAGCCATAGCCATAATCAGAGTACAACTCACTCAGGTATAATCTCCTGAGCAAAGAGGATAAAATGAAATGGAAAAAAAGATTTACAATGATACAGCAACTTATAATAATTCAGAAAGGTCTCCAATTACTTCATGTCTTTAGGTGGCTTTAAAGGATTTATATTTGTGTTGGTAAACATTAGAAATAAGATATAATTTTAAGTGGAGGTTTAATCTAATGTTTCTATGCCTGCAAAACCTATAGTTAGATTTATGCTGGAGAAAGCTTTTTGTATGTGTGTGGGTTCCTTAATTTCCAACTGTGTTTATATTGTGCTTAGGGAGAGCTATGGTGTGAAAAATAAATAGGCCAGCAGAGGTATTCAGGAGTTGCTTAGCAACAGGAGGCCTGTGCAATTTAAAAAAGATTTAAGTTTTAGTTTCAGCTCTCTATGTTGCATCTGGGGACAGGACATCGAGGAGCAAGCCACTGTCTGCACGGGATAAGAGAGTTACAAAGATGCAAGTTCCTAAGGAACAAGTTACAGTCCAGGTAACAAGGGAATTGGGAACAGGAAGAATGTCTATGACAACTGGAGTTAAAAGAATGGAGACTAAGGTATTTAAGTGCATTATCCACCAAAGAGTAAACAAAGGGTTCTGAATTAAAGAGACAATTGTAGTAACCAGATTTAAAGTAGAACAGCAGACTCCAGAGTGAACTCAAATGTTTGATGCCATTATAAAAAGGATCTGGAAATCAGGAGCTAAAGCAATTGTGAACAGTTTGTACAACAATCAAGGCAAAGAAATCCTAAAAGGGGCTGGTGTAAAATCTTGGACTGGATTCACTGTTAAAAATGGAGTGGAAGCTTTGGAAAACCTGGTGTGGATTTCAGAATGTCAACCACAAAGGAAAGGCATTATTATGTGAGAAAGTTTAAAGATATTTTTGGAAGTGGAGCTTGGAAACTGTCATGTGACAATAATCTGGAGGGATTCTGAAGAGAATTCCATTGACACTAAATTGGGTTCAGAGTGTTGTGTACTTGACCACAGCCAATCTGTGTGCTTAAAAGAGATTTTGTGCTAATGAAACCATTGTATAGTTTAAGATGTATTTTATAATCTATATTAATCCTCATTCATTCCAATATTGGAGACCACTAACTTGTCTCTTTCATTTGGATCAGTCTGAAATTATTTTGTATGAAGATCATTTTTAGCAAATCAAGGGTTGAAGAAACAATCGTAAAATTGAGAAAGAAATGTAACATGGAGAAATGGGAAGTAGTGGCAGTTAGAATCTTTACCCATGTGAACACTGTAATTAAGGCAGTATGGTGGTACAGTGGTTGGTACTGCTACCTCACAGTGCCAAGGATCCAGGTACAGTTCTAGCCTCAGGTGATTGTGTGTTGTTTTCACATTCTCTCTATGTCTGCATGGGTTTCCTCTGGGTGCTCCAGTTTCCTCATATACTCCAAAGATCTGCAGCTTACATTGATTGGCCATGGTAAATTCCCTCTTAGTGTCAGGGGGATGAGCAGGATAAATACTCAGCATTAAATGGATAGGGTCTGTGTGGGATTGTTGTGGGTACAGACTTGATGAGCTGAATGGCCTCCTTCTGCACTGCGGAGTTTCTATGATTCTATCATTAAGCGGACAGTGAGGTCAAACACCTCAAGTGTTCTTCAGAATAATGCCAACAGCACACATCCAATTCCCATTCCAGCTGAAGTAAACTGGCAATCTGCCATGTCCATGAGAGTGGGAGGCAATAGCAAACCATCACTGACAAAAAACCTCCCCCCACACTGCCAAGAGAAGCAGCTCAGAATGGAACATCAGTGGACAGTGAGTCAAGGAGCAATCCTCGCATAGAGCACATGTAAATGAAAACAAACTACAAAATAAAGACACAGCCAATAGTTCTCTAATCTTATTCGATAACACTCAACATTAGAAACTTATTTTATTGACATTAATTGACAGAAAAAATATATTTTGTTGTGGCAAAGGGCATTCTGTTCTGAAAAGGTTAAAAATGTTATTAATATTCTATGCAGAAATACTAAACAGCAATAACATTTGGAGCCTGCATTTATAAATCATGGCAATAAAAGCACTGAAGTATAGAAAAACCTCTCTATAATGGTCACCCAGGGGACTACCAGAAATGATCTTTATAGACAGCTAGCCATACAGATAAGATTTGTTTCTATGTACAGAAATGGCATCGGAGATGAAGCATACTGATGCTTGCAAGCTTTTTTCTTCTAATAAAACATTGTTTACAGCATAGCTTTCAATTTCCTATTAAGTGTTAATGCTTGGATAGATTTAACTTCAACTGAAATTTTTATTAGCGAGGAAGGGTAAATCGGACAGTGGCAAAATTACTCCAATCCTTAAGAGCCAATCTAGTCAATAATTAATGCACCAGGAGTCAAGGAAAAATGTCGGCATTATTTAGGGAAACTTTAGGCTGGTCTTAATATGCCCGGGTATAACAAAACCGCGCAGAAATGCTTTCACGTGTTGTACGCGTAGTAACAGCTCCACAAAAGAAACACCCTCATCCTACCAGGCCTGTCTTATCTCAATTATTTTGCAGCGAGGCTCACTGTTTGTTGGGAAAACATGTCACTTGTTTCTCGAGAGAAGCAAAATGCGCACACCTTCATTTAACATGCTTGTTATTTATTCTGCCACAATTGCTTTGTTTTAATCAAACTGAACGCAACACTCTGAGCTTGACAAAGATATTTTTGTGATCCCGTGACAATTTGACACTGACAGGAAATTCTCAAGACTTTTTCGGCTCAATTGGCATTAACAATGTATTTGCATTACAACAGTAATAACACTTCCAAAGCACTTCATTGGCTGTGGAGTGTCCTCAGACATCCTGAGGCGGTGGCGTTACATAAATGCAAGTTTTCACTTCCATGATAGAATTATTTTCCAAAATGCAAAGTGAACTATTGACACATCACAATCTTTTCTCTTATGTTGCTTAGTGTGGATTAATTAGAGTGTAATTTGGACTGCAGTAAAACTATGGCTGTGTATGGCTGGTTATGTTTTGCACTTCCGCCTTGATTGCATTTTCAATCTATTTGATCGTTGATAGGCAACCTGTAGCTCAGGGGCCACATGTGGCACATCTGGGTTTTGAGTTGTGGCCTATGCGACATTTTGTCAACTGTTGCCCATATGCAGGGTTGCCACATTCTGTTGACTTTCATCTGCGTAGGTTTTTTTACCTACCAGCATGATTAAACTGATTTGCACTTAAAGCAAAGGCAAGTGAAGTGCATGCTGGTAGCACACAATATTGCCTGTGAGATCTACACACTCCCTCTTGTCCAAAGTAAATATTTTTTTCCTTGTTACCATTCAAAGTTGATGATCGTTCTACTAGTATATAAATGCTTGATGCTTTGTCTATAATTCGTTATGAAATACTTGGTATATGTTAAATACATTTATTCATATTCATGGGGGTCAATGGAACAAGTTCGACTTCAATCTTGCAGTCCATTGAGATGAAGGACGGCCACTCATACAGCTCATTCACTAGCCTAGTTTGTCCATCACTGTAAGTGTGATTCATGCAAACCTACAGAAATCAGGATTCTCACTTGCCCATTCTCTAGACATTTATATTTCTAACTACTGAGAGCAAGCTCCACACATGAGTAACAGCATCCAATTGAATGTAACTGAAAATTGGTGAGCAATCAGGCAGAATGACATATTACCAGATTTATGTTTAAGTTTATTTATTAGTAGGCTTACATTAAGACTGCAATGAAGATACTGTGAAAATTCCCTCGTCTCCATACTCCGGCACCTGTTTGGGTAAACTGAGGGAGAATTTAGCATGGCCACTACACCCAACCAGCATGTCTTTCAGACTGTGGGAAGAAACTGGAGCATCCAGAGGAAACCCAGAGGAGAACAGTCAGACCCTACACAGACAGTGACTCGAGCTGGGAATCCAGATCTCTAATGCTGTGAGGCAGCAGTGCTAGCCATTGTGTCACTGTGTCGCTGTACAGTAGATAGATGAGGCTCCATCGTGTAAAAGTAATGTTTCATGCACAGTGAAGCACCTCATAGCCTGGCATACCTTTCCAGAAAAATAAATATTTTAATTATGCCATGGAGTGATACAACGAAACTGCAGGGAAAAAAAGCAACAAAATAATTTATGAAAAGGTGAGTCCTTGAACAAAAATAACCATTCTGTTAAAGCATACGCTTTTTCCTGTTCACTGACATTAGTGGAAAATAATTCTGGATTACCTATAGGTGAGGCATCTGTATCAGGAACACCTTAAATCAGTCAAAGAATAGAAGGTGCTATATTGTCCCCACAGTAACTAATCTTCCTTCTCCTCCTTTATATCATTATTGATGATTGATGCCAAGGACCTTCTTCCCTACCGTCCATTCTTAATCTACTTTACCTCTCTGCTTCTCATTTAATAAACTTCTCAATATTTAGCTGGTCACCCAAGACTTTTGTACCCCTTTCCCACCTCCTTCTCCCTCCCTCTCCCAAACACTTACCCCAGCTCAGTACTCTGCCGTTCCACTGCTATAAAAAATCGCCTTGGGAAATGTTGTACATTGAAGCCACTAGGCAGATACCAATGTTGCTGCTGGTTTTATTGCTGTTGTTGTCAGTTATCATCCTTATCTGCTGTCTGAGTTCAGGTTTGCATTGCAGGGTCTCCTGTCCAGGAGGAATGCTGCATATGCATGGGTATATGATTGCAACTCTCTTCAACAATTACAGGTTTTAGAAGTCAGTCTTCTCTGAACACTGAAATGAATGTTAGGTAAGTTGGAAGAGGTGCTCAAGTTCTTCTAGAATCTCTGGATTTACAATGTGATGCCAGCATCCTTGTACCCAAAGCAATTTCAATGATGGAACGAATGAGAACCCATTCCAGTGATCCTACAGGTTGGTATCAGAGGCTTCAGTAGAACCCTGAAGGGCAATAATCTCTGAAGTCATAGGGTCATAGATTCCCTACAGTGCAAAAGGAGGCCATTCAGCCCATCGAGTCTTCACTGACTCTCGGACGGAGCATCTTACTCAGGCCCTATCCCCATAATCCCATGTATTTACCCCACTAATCTTCCTAAAGTACATTTCTATCAACATTAAGGGGCAATTCGGCACGACCAATTCACCTAATCTGCACATCTTTGAGTATGGGAGGAAACCAGAGCCCCCAGAAGAAACCCACACAGACAGGGGAATAATATGCAAATTACACACAATCATCCAAGGCTGGAATCAAACCTAGGTCCCTGGAGCTGTGAGGCAGCAGTGGAGTTATATCCAGTCTAGCTACGTAAGTATATTTGCTAATTAATAAAACCGTTAGATTATCTGACCTCCATCAATTCATACACATGTGGGTCAAAATGTAATACACTTGGGTGAAGCCAGTTGCAATACTACCACATTTTATTTCCTTTATCCAGAGTAATCAGATTATTCTTTTCCTAAGCCTGATTGAGAAATTCTTAAACTCTGTCGGTAGAGAGTTTCACTTTGTATTTCAGTTGTGATTGTGATAAACTGCTTACACATGCATTGTAACATTGTGGGGCTTCTTTCAATAGATTCTTCCGCATTCAGAGTCAATCTTGCTTCTTTAGGGTAATGGTGTGCTATTGTTCTTTGATGTTTGTGGCACTTCCATCTGCTTCTCAGATACCAAAGAATAGTGGCTTACTGAGATCATTATCTTGTGGTCACTGTAGTACCATCTGTAGCTTACACTTGATCATTATCAGAACGCTGCTGTGAAATGTGTTGCTGTTCTGAAATTTGCTCTACTGTTCACTCAAACTCGGCAAGGAGCAGGACAATAGCACAGTGGTTAGCAGTGCTGCCTTAGAGCGCCAAGGACCCAGGTTGATTCCCTGGCTTGGGTCACTGTGCGAAGTCTGCACATTCTCCCTATGCCTACGTGAGTTTCCTCTAGGTGCTCCGATTTTCTCCCATGTTCTGAAAGACATGCTAGTTTGGTGCATTGGCCATGCTAAATTCTCCTTTAGTGTGCCCGAACAGGTGCCGGAGTGTGGAGACTGTGCCAAATTTGTGAGAATAGGATGTTTCATTCCAGGACTAATTCTTCTGACAAATTAGGGATCTTTATCAAATCAAGCTTTATTCATAACATAGTTTAAATATGACACTAACAAAACAAAGCAGCCTAACTCTTAACAGTTGAACAATCATTAAAAAAACGAAAGAACTCTACATTTCTAACTTATCATTATTTCAGTTCCAATTAAGCAACAGTTCTTCTTCACTTAAATGTCACTTTAAATATAGTTAGCCAATCCAGGTATACTTGTTATAAATTGTTAATAGCCTTGAAACTTTCAGAGAAGTTTTAATTTTTAGAGAAGCTTGCAGACGTATGACAACAAACAACCCCTGCCAGAAGCTGAAAACTGTTTCTTTGCTATAAGCTTATCTTCTCCCATTAAATGCATAGCCCTGCCTACCTAATCAAAAACCCCAACTTCTATTCCTTCAATCAAAAAACTCCAGAGGGCATTTTCATCTATAAACAATAATCCATTAGTTCCCTCCTAAATAAGATATGGAGATGCTGGTGTTGGACTGGGGTGGGCACAATAAGAATATTCACTGCACTCACCTGATGAAGGAGCAATGCTCTGAAAGCTCATGGCTCCAAATCAACCTGTTGGACTTTAACCTGGTGTTGTGAGACTTCTAACTATGCTACAAAGCTAAAATGAGTAATTATCCTGCTTTCTCAGCTATATTTCTACCAGACATACTGACTGCTTTCAAACAAAACTAAATCTTAGAACATTCCGCTTAAATATAAATTATATCATTAGCATAGCATCATCACATTTGTTTTATACCTGAGTTAAGATGTCTTGTAATTTATGATGTTATACCACACTCTGAATCATCTTGGTATCAAAATTTAACGCTCCCACAACGGATATCAAATTAAAATGACTCTTGTACAACTATAATGTAACGCATTTGAGCTATGGTATTAGTCACCAGTCAAAAAAGATATCTTTGAGAAAGATCAACTGCCACAGCTAAGAAGGTCGATAAAACAAGATAGTGAAGCAGAAGAACAGCTGAAACATCCTCAAATGCCAAAGACTGGAGTCCAGTGTTGAACTTTACAAGTGAAATGTTTGCATTTATGCTCACCAGAGAAGATGGTAGTTGGCGATTTGGTTATTGCAGATAATTATTGTGGACTGTTCTGTAGGTGTAATGAATGCTGATTTTATATCAGTGACTGTTAAATGACTGTAAGTTTGGAGAAGTTAGGAGACTTCTTTAGTAAAACAAAATGGCATTATTTAGAAGACATGCGTGTAAGCCCTCAGCTAGTCGAAAATACCTCTGCACTAGGAGAACTCCTCCCTATGGAGAGAGTCTCACATTAAGTCTCAAATAGTCACATAGGCCGCATAACCCTCTCCTCGGTTAAAGGGACCAACACCACAATAAGGAAGTCTGTAAATAGGCAGCATGCCTGCTGGTTCAAATCTTATCTGAATGGTTGTCCAGTAAATTGTACAAATAATTGCACTACTCCCATGAATTTGAGTTTCAAGGCTGCCTGACACTTGGTTATATTCAGCTGTTAACAGTGACAAAGGATTTGCTGTAAAGTAGGTGGGAACAATTGCAGAATAATTAAGACATTAGGAAAGGACTCAGGGTCATTTCAGTTCAGGAATACAGGTGTGGGCATCCTTTGTGTTTATCAAATCCGTTTATCAAGTTATTAAATATAACCTTGCACAGAAATATGAGAATAAGTTAAGTAATATCCCATTTGTATTTATAGTAATACAAAGATCATACTAACTATGGGTCAGGACCTGAACTTAAAGTGATCTCCCAGGATATGTAATTAGGGTTGCTTCAATTCAGTTGTAAAGCATAATTAAGTGAATAACAGTATTGTTTATACTTGGCCATGGAGCATGATTTAACTGCAAATTCACAAAGTACTCTGAATTTTCAGCTTAGTATTAGTGGGACAATTCATGTTTCTATAGCGATATTGATGCATTGCAAATGGATGCATACATGTAAGAGTAACAAAGTTGAACACCATGCAGTTCAATTTCCTCAGGTTGTATGTTGGATCAAACACTTCCCTCAAATTCATTTGTGCACTATTTTAGCACAATTGTTGATTTGATTTGATTTATTATTGTCACATGTACTGTGACACATGAAAAGAATTGTTTTGTGCGCTATACAGGTAAAACATACTGTTCATAGAGTACATGGAGAAGAAGAAAAGGAGAGGGTGCAGAATGTAGTGTTACAGTCATAGCTAGGGTGCAGAGAAAAATCAACTTAATGTGGGGTAGGTGCATTCAAAAGTTTGATGGCAACAGGGAAGAAGCTGTTCCTGAGTTGGTTGGTACGTGACCTCAGAGTTTCTATCTTTTCCCTTATGGAAGAAGGTGAAAGAGAATGTGTCTGGGGTGCCCAAGGTCCTGGATTATGCTGGCTACTTTGCTGAGGCAGCGGGAAGTATAGATGGAGTCACTGGACGGAAGGCTGGACTTCATTTATAACCTTTTATAATTTCTTGCAGTCTTGGTCAGAACAAGAGCCATACCAAGCTGTGACACAACTACAAAGGATGTTTTCTATGGTGCATCTGTAAAACTTGGTGAGTCACAGTGGACATGCCAAATTTCCTTTGCCCTCTGAGTAAGTAGAGGTGTTGGTTGGTGGGTGTTGGTTGAAAGTGTTGGTTTTGGGAGTGTGCTCCTCTGTTACATTGAGGAAATGTGTACCTGTACATAAATACTGAGACTATGTATTCATTTCTGAGCTCAGGGAACAAGAATAATTGAAATATTCAGAGTTATGAAGTACGAGTTTGAAGAAGTTTTGTTTAGAAGAATCAGGATAATTGGACAACAAATGGTGTTTCAAAATACAGAGGTTACAAGCAAAGCAAAAGTTTAAAAGGTACATCTGTTCATGTATGCTGATTATTTTTTATAATTCTATAGAATTACACAGCATTTACAACACAGAAACAGGCCAATTAGTCCTGCAGGTACATACTATTGTTTATGCTCCATACAATTCTACTCCTAGCCTTTTACATCAAAAATATCCTTTTTTTTCTGCCTCATCTGAATATCAAACTTCCTTTCAAGTACATCCATGATGGTCCTCTCAGCTATTCCCAATGGTAGCAAGTTTCATATTCTAACCACTCTGGTAAAGAACTTGCTCCTGAAATTTCTATTGAGTTTATTAGTGATAATTTTTTATTTCTGAACACCAGTTCCAGTTTCCCTTACAAATAGAACATTTTAAAGACCTCTAGCAGGTCACCACTCTGTCTTCAGGTTTAACATAACTTGTCTGCTTTTCAATTCTGCCTCTTTAGTAATGAATTTAAGCTCTTTGTTCATATTGTTATGGTCTTATTAACGATGATCCAAAGATGCGTTCAAAGATGTGCAGGTTAGGTTGATTGGCCATGCTAAAATTGCTCTTAATGTCCTGAGATGTGTAGGTTAGAGGGATTAGTGGGTGAATATGTAGGGATATGGGGATAGAGCCTGGGTGTGTGCAGACTCAGTGAGCCAAACGGCCTCTTTCTGTGCTGTAGGGTTTATATGATTTCTATGATCATTACTTTTATAATGCTATAGTTCTTCTTTTAATGGTCCATCCTTAAACAAACGGATGTGTCAGTTTCCAGGATTGCTGTGAATATCAATATTTACTTAGGTATTTGCTTAAGACTCAGGACTGCCTGGCTCAGAATGCTGAAAGTCACATGATTCTCAGTGACATTTTAACAAAATGTTTGTGTTCAAAATGTTAAAGTATTGTCTGAAAGTTCATAATGTACTGGATCATGACATCGGACTAAGTTCATTTAACCACTATTCTTTGTTGCCTGTTCTATAATCACCACAGTGTGTATTTTGCTATTTGATTGTTTTGACCTTAACTAGGAGTCTAACATGCATATCTTACTGATGATTTTATGGAAATCTAAATGTATTATTTTTACTTCATTGCCCTTATCTGCCCTTTCTGTTACTTTCCCAAAGAGCTCAATATTGCTGATTAAATATGATCTTCACTTTTAAATTCCATCTTTCCCACTCTATTATATTTCCAGTTTCTGGATTTCTCCTAGACTCAACTGATCACTGTTTTAAATGGTCCTCACTGCTGTACTCTTGCTTGGTTTGTCAGTAATTTTTTTTCTAGTTTATTTTCCCTTATTCCATTCCCTAAAACTCAGCTCGTTCCAATTTAATAATTGTATCTTTCTCTTCCCTATTTTCTTCTCAAATTTTATTTGAATTTTGTTATGTTTTGATCACTACTGCCTGGATATTCTCCTATATTTATTTCACTTATTGATTCTTGTTTGATTCCCACTGTTCAGTCTAGCAGTGTTCCTCTCTTGTCCTTTATACATATTTTGTAAGTTGTGAATACATGCATTATAAAAACTTTATTTCCATACTCTTTTTGGGATCTCATCTTGCCAGTTTTTTGGAATGGTTGAGACATTCCCATGATTATTATTGTACACATCTTTCTTTACTTATTTCTTCCTCCAATTGCTTTCCACTATGAGGTGAACTATTGCATTCCCCGATAAGGGTGCCTCATGCCTTCTTATCTGTTACTTCAATCCAAAGGCACTTTGTTTCTAGTCTCTTATGTCCTTTGTTTCCACTGCCATTATGTTATCTTTAATTAGTGTAGCCACCCCAGTTAACTTCTTCCTTCCCTAAGCTCCCTAATTATGTTGCAACTTACAGTATTTAGCTACCAGCCCTGTTCTTTGCTCAAACATGCTTCAGTTGTCCCACCATACCTAGTTTCCCACTATCACAATATAATTATCCCATTATACTTAATTCCCTACCGTGGAATATTGCCTCCAGCTCCCTCATTTTTGTTTGTATGTTGTGTACATTGCTGTACATACAGGATCTCATAGTCCATCTCATAATGCAGTCGATATTCTGTTATCTTTCAAGAGTAATCTGGATTTATTTTTGTTGAAACCTGATTTAAGACAATAAGCAGCAGTTCCTAGGATTTCTTGGATTGTAATTTGGAACATTTTCTTTCATGCCAACTTTCTACACCTATTTAGGGCAGCATGGTTGCACATTGGTTAGCATTGCTGCCTCGGCACCAGGGACCCAGGATCCGTTCGGGTTTTGGGTCACTGTCTGTGTGGATTTTATACATTCTCCCATGTGAGCATGGATTTTCTCTGGATACTCTAGTTTTCTTCCATAGGGTTAACTTGATTGGCCATGTTAAACTGCTCCTTGGTATCCAGGAGATTAGCAGGGTAAATACGTGAAGTTATGGGGATAGGGCCTGGATGGAATTGTTTGGTGCAGCTTGATGGGCCAAATGGCTTCTTTCTGCACTGTTGGATTCTAAGATGTTCTATAATTTTCTTTTTTCATACTCTCTCCTCATGGCACTATTTTGTTGGGGAAGTTCTTAATTTGTTTCTGACATTCTCGAGTGCCCACCAATGACCATTCTTTATATAGGCACCTTGATAATAAGTATGAGCAGGATACTTGATTATGGAGATGCCCCACTTGAATTGCATCATATCATCCTATAAAGCTATAAAGAAAAGTAAGATGGGTTATGAGAGTAAATTAAGTCAGAATATAAAAAAGATAGCGAGTTTCTACAAGTATATAAAATGAAAAAGAGTGGCTAAAGTAAAGTCTTTTAGAGGATGAGAAGGGGATGTAATAACTGAAAATGAAAAAATGGCTGAGTCATTGAACAGGAATTTTGTGTCGGTCTTCACGATGGAAGACACAAAAAGATGCCAAAAATTGATGACAGGAAAGCTATAACAGGTGAGGACCTATCATTATCTCAAAAGAAGTAGTGTTGGGCAAACTAATGAAGCTAAAGATAGACAAGTCTCCTGGTCCTGATGGAATGCATCCCAGGATACTAAGAGATCTGGCAGGGGAAATAGCAAAAGCATGAGTGATAATTTACCAAAATTCGCTGGACTCTGGGGTGGTTCCTGCAGATTGGCAAATGGCAAATGTGATGCTACTGTTTAAAAAAGGTGGTAGACAAAAGGTAGGTAACTATAGGCCAGTTAGCTTAATTTCTGTAGTAGGGGAACTGCTTGAATCTATCACCAAGGAAGAAACAGTGAGACATCTAGATAGAAATTGTCGCATTGGGAAGACGCAGTATGGGTTCATGAAGAGCAGGTCATGTTTGATTAATTTGGTGGAATTCTTTGAGAGTATTACATGTGCAGTAGACAATGGGGTACCTGTGGATGTGGTGTATCTGGATTTCCAGAAAGCATTTGACAAGTAGCCATAACAAAAACTGCTGCATAGATAAAGCTTCATAGTGTTACAGGTAATGTATCAGCATGGATAGAGGATTGGTTAATTAACAAAAAGTAAAGAATGGGGGTATATGGGTGCTTTTCTGGTTAGCGATCGGTGACTAGTTGTGTGCTTCAGAGATCAGTGTTGGGACTACAATTGTTTATAATTTATATAGATGACTTGGAATTGGAGACCAAGTGTAGCGTGTCAAAATTTGAAGATGACACTGAGATGGGTGGCAGAGCAAAGTGTGCAGACAATGCTGAAAGTCTGCAAGGGGGTATAGATAGTCTAAGTGAGTAGGTGAGGTCTGGCATGGAATACAATGTTGGTAAATGTGACATCATCCATTTTGGTAAGAATAACAGCAAAATGGACTATTATTTAACTGGTAAAAAATTGCAGAATGCTGCTGTGCAGAGAGACCTGAGTGTTCTTGTGCAGGAATCTAAAGAAGTTAGTTTACAGGTACAGCGTGTAATTAAGGAAGCGAATAAAATTTTATCCTTCATTGCTAGAGGGATGGAGTTTAAAAACAGCGAGGTTATGTTGCAACTGTAAAAGATGCTGGTGAGGCCACACCTGTGGTACTGTTTACAGTTTTGTTCTCCTTACTTGAGAAAAGATATACTGGCATTGGAGGAGTGCAGAGAAGATTCACTAGATTGATTCTGGAATTGAGAAGGTTGCCTTATGAGGAGAGGCTGAGTAGATTGGAGCTATACTCATTTAAATTCAGAAGAATGAGGTGAGATCTTATAGAAACATTATGATTATTAAAGGAATAGACAAGATACAAGCAGGAAAGTTGTTTCCACTGGTGGGTGAAATTAGAACTAGGGGGGACATAGCTTCAAAATAAGAGGAGCATACTTAGGACTGAGTTGAGGAGGAACTTCTTCACCCAAAGGGTTGTGAATTTGTGGAATTCCCTGCCCAATGAAGTAGTTGAGGCTACCTCATTGACTATTTTTAAGGCAAAGGTAGATATTTTTTGAACAGTCAAGGAATTAAGGGTTATAGTGAACAGGCGGGTGAGTGGAGCTCACATGAAAAGCTCAGCCATGATCTTATTGAATGGTGGAGAAGACTGAAGGAGCCAAATGGCCAACTCCTGCTCCGAGTTCTTCTGTTCTTATATTCTTCTGTCCTGCATTCTGGTGTATGGAGGAGAAAATTAGCCAGGACTCCTGCTTTTAATTGAGGCAAAAATAAATCAAGGTGAGGAAGGGAGATGAAACAGCAATTGGAGAAAAACAGACAGACGCTTTGTGCATATCCATTGCCTTTGCTCCTATTGTTTACGTGGGATAGGCAATAAACAAGAACAACTTGAAAATCAGCATTTTTGCCATGATCTTTTAAAATAAACATCAGTCCTACTCCACTTCTCCCTTCTTATCTCAAGTGCTCATTCCAACTATGGTACCAAAGGTGGAATCCCTACAATGCAGAAGGAGGCCATTCGGCCATTGAGTCTGACAATTTATCTTACGTAGGCTCTCTCTGTAACTCCCAATGTTTACCATAGTCAATCAACCTAACCGACATATCTTTGGAATGTGGGGGGAAACTGTAGCGTCCAGTGGAAAACCACGCAAACACAGGGAGAATGTGCAAACTCCACACAAACAGTGATACCCCTGAGAATTGAACTTGGGTTCCTGGCACTGTGAGGCAGCCCATGCTCTTCAATATGTTGGTCAAGTGACATCATTTATGTATAAATCCAGGCTTTATGGTTGCATTCATCCCAAAATCAGAAAATCCTGTCCAAGTCAACAGATCTTTGCATGGTCTACCCCCCTCTCCCCACCACCCCTCACACCTGTCCTCCCCACCCCACTTCCCCCACTCCTCGTCCTCTACAATTCATGTGGGTAGGCGTAATGGGAAAAGGATTGAAGTGTAGCAGGACATTCACAACTAAGTCTCAATTTATATTTGCCAGATAGTAACGATTGACAGTGACAATAGTTGCTGGACATTGGACAGATGCAAGATGTTGAACAGATTTCTATTCTCCCTTGTCCAGAAATGGAAAGTAATACTGGACTGACTGCAAAACAAGCTGTCAATTTATTATTGTTTTATTTAGATTTCACCCAGAACAATTTCATGCCCAATAACTTCATACAGGCAGTACAGTGGCACAGTGGTTAGCACTGCTGCTTCACAGATCCATGGGTCTACGTTTGATTCCCAGCTCAAGCACTATCTGAGTGGAGTCTGCACATTCTCCCCGTGTCTTGCATGGGTTTCCTCCAGATGCTCCGGTTTCCTCCCACAGTTCGAAAGATGCGCTGGTTAAGTGCATTGGTCATGCTAAACTCTCCCTCTGCGTATCTGAAAGGGCCCCAGAGTGTGGCCACTAGAAGATTTTCACATTAACTTTATTGCAGTATTAATGTAAGCATACTTGTGACACTAGAATCATAGAATCCCTACAGTACAGAAGGAGGCCATTCAGCCTATCGAGTCTGTACCGACCACAATCCTACCTAGGGCTTAGTCCTGTAACACCGTATATTTACCCTGCTAATGCCGCTGGCACTATGGTCGATTTAGCATGGCTAATCCAAATAACTTGCACATCTTTGGATTGTGGGAGGAAACCAGAGCACTCAGAGAAAATCCACACAAACACGGGGAGAATGCGCTAACTCCACACATACAATGACCTGAAGCTGGAATCGAACCCAGGTCCCTGGCGCTGTGAGGCAGCAGTGCTAACCACTGTGCAATCATGCTGCTAATAAATTAACACAAAGACACTAATAAATAAACTTGAGACTACAGCATTTTCATGAAGTTGCTCAAAGTGGGAATCCGCATATTTATTACTGGGTTGCTTGGTGAAGCAAGTCAGGACAGATTGGGAGTTGCTGATAACGCTGCGAAAGAATGTTGAGGATGCCATATACCAAAGGAATACCACCTCAGCAAAACCTTCCCTGCGGAATGAATACTACAATTAGTAACAAACACACAAAAATTGAAGACTGACTGGTTTAATGTCCCCTAAGGAAATAGCAAAAACTCTGACAGATGACCAGCCCCGTGAGTTTTTTTGAGCACATCTTCAAAGACAAAGAAATGATATCTTAGCAACACTCTTATCAGCAGAAACTGTAAACCAAAATAAGGAATGCCTAATGCAATCGGCCGGAAACATCAAGATGTTTCTTCTGAAGCAAGAGAATTTTAGCTATCAAAATGGTCATCAAACCTGGATTGCTGAAATCAATTGTTATCATAGAATCCCTGCAGTGCAGAAGGAGGCCATTTTGGCCCATTGAGTTTGTACTGACTCTTACTCAGGTTAACATCATGATCCCACATATTTACCCTGTTAATTTCCCTGGCATATACATCTTGGGACTCTAAGCAGCAATTTAGCATGGCCATTTGGCTCATCGAGCCTGCACTGACAATAAAGCTAGCCATATCCCCATGTATTTATCCTGCTAATCTCCTTGGCATTAAGGAGCAACTGAGTATGGCCAATTTACTTGACCTACACATCTTTGGACTGTGGGAGGAAACTGGGGAACCCGGAGGAAACCCATGCAGACACGAGAGTACGTGCAAATTCCACACATACAGCCACTTTAGATCATAATTGAAGCCGGGTCCCTGGCTCTATGAGGCAGTAAGAAGTCTAACAATACCAGGTTTAAGTCCAACTGATTTATTTGATAGTAAACTTATTTACAACTAAGACTTGTAAAGACTCGCATTCTAATCAGTAATCTGTAAACTGAGCTGTTGTATGCTCTGTCTGAGGCCAGAACTCTCCATTCACCTGACGAAGGGGCAAATCCTGAAAGCTTGTGAGTTTACTATCAAATAAATCAATTGGACTTAAACCTGGTGTTGTCAGACTTCTCACTGTGTTTACCCCAGTCCAACGCTGGCATCTCCACATTTATGAGGCTGCAGTGCTAACTACTGTGCCACAGTGTCACCAATCAGAATGTAACTCAAATGTTTGTGCTGTACATGAACTATGTTAACTGAGAGTACGTTTATTGCGATTGAAGACACTACATCACCACATTGCTTATATTCAGATCGCAATAACTAAACAAACTTACTTCCCGAAAATGAAAGTTGCATGCCAGAAATACATCTATAAAGTTGACACCTCTTTGAACTATTGCAGTGACGCAATTCTCATATATCCATAAGAGTAATGAATGGTAATAACCTTCACCGTCAAAAATATAACATTTACACTTGTGACTTGTGCTTCTGTGCAAAGAATGTAACCAGTCTTGTTTATCCTGTTTCATAACTTTTCTGTGTTAAATATTGTCACATTCATTTGTGGCTGTGCGAATATTATACATTCGACACAAAACTTTACTGAATGCCTTGGAAATGATTTTCTTTTATCTTTGTCCTGAGGACCTGTGAATACTTCTTCTCTGGAATTAACAATGAATATCAAAGGCTCATTAATGTTTACGTCATTGCTTGCAAACAGACCCTCATCAGCTCAGGGTTATTTGGCTAATACCTCAGGTTTGTGAAATGCTAATTCATGTAAGTTTGCTACTGTGAGAGGAGACAAAGTCATTATCTGTAATGGCTGATTCATCAAGAGATATTCTAAAAGGAAGGTGGTTGATGTCTCAAGATTAACATTTGTGACATGAGGGATCTGCTTTGATCTGAGGTGCCAAGAGCCTGCATAATAAGATATATTTGGAGTTGACTCTCCCAGTTTTCCATTTATTTTCATGTCACGATGGTGAAACAGCACTCTGCAAGGTCCACAATTCTAAAAATAAACCCAGCCTTCTGAATACCTTGCTGTTTTCGAGTTTGGGTAAAACAGTGTGCATGTTTAGCATTGTCCTGCTCTGCTGTATTGGTATTGCATCTGTGTGTAGTTCTCATAACACATTTGTTGCATGGGGGCACAATGGTTAGCACTGCTTCCTCACAGCACCAGGGACGCAGGTTTGATTCCTGGCTTGGGTAACTGTTTGTTTGGAGTTTGCACATTCTCCCCATGTCTGCCTGTGTTTCCTCTGGGTGCTCTGGTTTCCTCCCACAGCCTGAAAGATGTGCTGGTTAGGCGCATTGACCAGAACAGGCGCTGGAGTGTGGTGACTGAGGAAATTTCATAGTAACTTCAATGCAATGTTAATGTAAGCTTTACTTAAAGAACAAAGAACAAAACAGCACGGGAAACAGGCTGTTCGGCCCAACGAGCCCGCGCCGCCACACTGATGTTCCCACTCCTACTTGTGACACTGACAAATAAACTTCAAAAAAACTTACAGTTTAGTATTTACTTCACCCATTAGAGAGCAGGAGTGCTTAGTAGGAAATCACAGCAACATCCGGTGTGTAATCCAGCATTTACAAGTATAGCTACCAATCCAGTGGGATAATATTTCCATACATAGCGTTTTATGTTGTGTATTTTGATTCTCAGGAGTCGCAGGTCCACCTTTGGAAATTACAATTAGCTCTGAATACAAATATGTGTTTAGATATCTTTATAATCCAGCTACTTTTATAGAATTCCAGCATTGACCTATTGGTTAGCACTATTAAGAATTGCCTTAACTGAGATATGCCAGCATTTAGGATCACAAGGAATCTCCCTAAAGAAGTGCAGTGAATCCTGTCAGTGTTCTGGCAAAATGTTCCTCCTTCAACAATATTACAAAGAACTGTACACATAGTGGCCAGAATTTATGACCTTGCTTGGGCAAGGTTCGTAAAATCCTGCCCAAAGCCAGTGGATAATTTCATTTTGCGAGTCATGCTTGCCCCCATTCTGAGGTTAGTGGAGGTGGGAGGGGGGTTCAAATTCTGTCTACAGTGTCTGTTGCATTTGTTTTAAGATAACAAGATACATTTGGTCAGCTGGATGTCTCACAGGCTTTAAATCGATCAGCAAGTTCGACCAAGGTACTAGGAAGTTGGAAAAAAAACAGAAAATGCTGGAAATAATCTGCAGGTCTGGCAGCATCTGCAGAGAGATTAACAGAGCTAATTGGAGGGATTTTCTAATGCCGTTCCCCTGCCCCCAACTCTCCCCCAACTCCCCTCCCCCCTCCTACCTGTGGTCTATTTCCGGCAATGGAGGTGACCTGCCATTAGTGGATGGAGGGATTTTCCAGTCTTACTGATGTCCGTGGGATTTTTCGTGTCCTGCACCTTCCATCACTGGACAACACGGCATGAGGTGGGCTGGCGAGGCTGCAATTGGCTGAAGGACCTGAAGATCCCATTGGTGGGAGTAGCCAGAAAATGTCAGCCAACATTTCAAGTTCGTTATGACTCTTCATTTTTCCTCTTTCTGGAATCCACAGTTTCTCCCTATTGAAACACACCCTGCTCTTGAATCCAGGTATCTGATGCAGGTGCCAATGGTTTAAGGAAAAAAGTGTGGTGCAGAATTATTGCTAGAATTTAACCAGTTAAAACTACAAAGTTTACCATCCAGCCATTATAACTCTGGTTTACCAGACTATCTGAAACCCAGTGGAAAGAGTCCAGTGACACATCTATTCGCAAAGTTCTATCATTGACAAAATCTCACTCTTCAGTTACCTGTGGTGCTCCGGTGTCTTGTGACTCTGTTTAGTTTGTGTATTGAATTATGGAGCCAAGCACAGAGGGTTGAATGGTTTTGAACTTAGAATCATAGAACCCATAGAACCTGTATAGTGTGAAGTTGGCCATTCGGCCCATCAAGTCTGCACTGACCATAATCCCACCGAGGCCCTATTCCCATAGCCTCACATATTTAGCTTGCTGATTCCCTGACACTATGGTCAATTTCAGCATGGCCAATCAATCTAATCCGCACATCTTTGGATTGAGAGAAGAAATCGGAGCACTTAGAGGAATTCTACACAGACAGAGTGAGACTGTGCAAACTCCACACAGACGATGACCTGAGGGCAGAATTGAACCCGTGCCTCCCTAAATGATGAACAACAGGAAGCAACCCTCTCACATGTCTATTCTCTCTATATACTGCCATTAGCAGTGTTTCCCCTTGTTTTTATGATTATGAATCATCTTTCATTCCCTCACCCTACAGTATAAATATTCCCATTTTCTATGCCTTTTAGTTTTGACAAAGGGTCATCTAGACTCAAAACATCAGCTCTTTTCTCTGCTTACAAATGCTGCCAGATCAGCTGAGATTTTCCAGTATTTTCTCTTTTGGCACCTAATCAGCACTTCTTTCAGACTAGGGGTCAAAACCGGAGCACCCGGAGGAAACCCACATAGACAAGGGGAGAACGAGAACTGCACGGACAGTGAGCCAAGCTGGAAATCAAACCCAGGTCCCTGGAGCTGTGAGGCAGCAGTGCTAACCATTATGCCACCATGCTTTCCAACTTGCAGGTGTATCAAAGATATCCTCCCCCAAAAAGGTAGATTGCTGGAGAACAGAAAAGCATGGATTTGGGTTTTCATAAGATGAGCAGCAGGACTGCTCTATCAACCCAATTGGTTGACACTACCACCAATCTTAATCTGGCTTAGATGTACTGTCTTATACTGTGTGTGGCACAGTTGGGAAGACAATGCTTACGTTTTAAGAAGAAGGCTCGAACCACTGATCCGTCTTTTTCTGATCATTCTGCAGATCATTCGAACATCCGATGTACCTGCTGCAACAACCCAAAAGGAGAATGATCTAAGAGCCATTGATGCTTACAGATGTCAATGTCACTATCTGGAAGATGACACATTCCACTTAGGCAATGAAAAGCCTGACACAGACCAATCTGACTGCTGCTATTTAACCATTGCCTTTTCATTTCATTCATCTTCCTTCTTATTCTATTATTTTACAATCAAAACACACAGATAATTAATGTCACTTCCAACAAACTTACAGGTGACTATCGGAATTGAAGGTGGGAGTCATTACAATTCTTCACTGAAGAGTTCACATGATTACATAAACCACAAGGCCAATGTATTGTCATTTCTTAAGTAATCCAATTAAAAATATAATGTTGCTTTCGACAGTAAATGCAGTGGTGCTATTTTGAACAAATAAAAATTCAAGTCTGATTTACTGTTGCAATCTGTGAAAAGCACTTTTATCCTTGATAGCAGTTTGCTGTGGATAACACTGGTGACCAGGACATTCCAATCAGTTGTGGTGTGACCACTTCTGCACTGAAGGAATAAATCGCAGCACTAACCCTGCTTCCTTACTCAATGAATTATACAGTTGAACTGCCTCGATTTCCAAACAGCTGGCTTCCATTCTGATAGCTAGCATTGAACTAAACCTCTACCAATAATATTCAAATTTATAATAAAGTGAAATCTTAGATATTAGTGGTTCTTGATTCTTCATAAAAGAATCCCAACAGATTAATTTACCAAATTTTACTGAACAACAGAGAAACTTCACTTGCACTTTTGGTGCATTTTTGATTGATAATAATCCTATGAAACATCTTGCAACATGTTACTATGTCAAAGGCACTGTATAAATGCAAGTTGTTGTTGTAACTGTCCGTAGCTCTTTTCTCTCCCTTTCTCATAGTCTCTTCCTCATGATTTGTGAGGCTTTGTCAGCTAGATCAGAATTTATTGCCCATTTCTAACTGCCCTTGAGAAGGTGTTGGCGAGTTGCCTCCTTTAGTTGCTGCAGTCCATGCAATGTGGGCACATCACAGTGCTGTTCAGGAAAGAATTCCATGATTTTAACCCAGATACAATGAAAGAACAATTTCAGAGATCCAAGAATGCTGTGTGACTTGGAGGGGATCTTGCAGATGGTAGTCTTTCCATGTGTCTGCAGCTCCTTTTGTTCTACGTAATATAGGCTGTGGGTTTGGAAGGAGCTACAACTTGGATCTCTAATTATATCCATATCAAACTCATGGAACTGTTTCCCTAACAGCACTCGGATGTGCCTACGCCACATGGACTGCAGCAGCTCAAGGAGGCAGTTCACCAGCACCTTCTCAAGGGCAATTAGGGATGGGCAATAAATTCTGACCTAGCCAGCAAAGGCTTTCAACCCATGAACAAATAATGTGGGGGAAAACCAAGAGAAAGGGAGAGAGAAGAGCTATAGAAATTTATAATAACAACTTGTATTTATAGGTTTGCATTTGAGTACTGCATACTCTCATATTAGATAATTCCTGGTCATTTCTGATTGCTTGGCATCTCTGGTTAACTCCAGCGTTTAAATAATGTTACAAAGCTGCTTTTTGGCACCTTGGTCTTGTTTAATTTGGTTACTGTCTGCTGTGCTGAATGACGAATGTTCTATACTAAGCAAACTCCCCATTACTCACTGGCCTCGGCACATAATATTCCGTGTTTAACTAAGTCTGTTGCTAATAATTCATGCACAGATTGGAGAAGGTATATAAATAGCAAAGTATCTGATAAACATGATTAAGGATATTTGATTAAAAATAGACATTTAAGGTGCAAATGAATCCCAATATAGGATGTGTCTACAGTCACTAGAATGAAGAAAGACTGGAAAACTGACAGATACAATTTTTGGTCTCATCCTTTAATCATCTAACTAATTCTCTACTTGACAAGACAGTGTACATGTACATTAATTACTGCTTAGACACACAACACACGTAAATGTAATATACAAAGCCCTCCTGGTCAACACTGAAATTAGTGGAAATTTATTCTGGCCATTTTTATGAAAAATAGCATTTGATACATTTAATTGTAGTAATCTATAGGTGGCCCCTTCCCAAAATCAAATTAAGTTCATTGAGATCACAGGGTAGTATCTTTTCAATTATTGCGATAGACCTGAATATGACAAGAAGATTACTGGGCAAGGATATCACAGATTTAGGCATAATTATATCATTTTGGTTAGGTTTAATTTGGACCAACAGTTTTTCTTTCCCATACACATTGCAAATGTTGACATCAGCCCTGGTGCAGTCTAATGTATCGATGCTAACACTTGCTGGTTGCACTTTCTAAGCATGTAGGGTAGTCTGTTACGGGCTATAAATATATCTGATTTTCTGAATTGCTTCAGAGCTCAAGGGTGCAAACCTAAATTGGCCATTTGAATAAAATATATGTTAAGACAAATGTAGAAAATATTGCACAAGAATATAACTTTTTTAAAGGATGAAAATATGAGGCATGTTCTTTTTTAAACACCTACCCATCTCATCACTGTAATCTCATTATTTCTTTCTCCATAAATAGATCTTAGAATAGAATGGCAACAGCACAGAGAGAGGCCATTTGGCCACTCATGTTGGTGCTGGATCTCTGTAAGTGCATAAAATTGCCGGACCATAAGATATAGTCCACTCTGCCACTCAGAGAGATCATGAATGATGTGCTATGATAATCGTTAACTCCACTCTCCTGCCTTATCCTCATAATTCTTGATTCCCTTACAGAGTCAAAATCTGTCTACCTCAGTCCTGAATATATTTAACAACCCAGCCTTTGCTGTGCTGTAATGAAATCTGCAGATTCATCCTCTGAGAAAAGAAATTCTTCTTCATCTCTGTCTTAAGTGCATGATCTCTTACTCCAAAATTATGCTCTCTGGTCCTAAATTCTCCCACAAGAGGAAACAACTTTTCAGCATCTTTCCTGTCAAGCCTCTGAGAATCTTATATGTCTCAATAAAGTCACCTCTCATTCTTCTAGGTTCCAATGAATACAGGTCCAACCTACTCACTTCTCCTCAAAAGAAAATGTTTCCATTTCCAGAATCAACCTAGTAAACCTTCTCTGGAATGCCTCCAATGTTGGTATATCTTTCCTCAGATAACGGGACCAAAACTATTCACAGTATTTCAGGTGTCATTTAACTAGTGTCTTATATAGTTTTAGCATGATTTCCCTATTTTATACTCTATTCTCTTTGAAATAAAGGCAAGCATTCCATTCGCCTTCCTTATTACCTGTTTAACTTGCATGCTTTTTTTTGTTCTGTAGGTGTGAGGGTTTCCAAATCCGTCTGTGCTGCAGCTTTCTGCAGTCTTTCCCCATTTAAATAATATTCAGCTCCTTTATTTTTCCTCCCAAAATGCATAATTTCACATTTTCCTACATTATATTCCACCTGCCATGTTTATTTGGCTACTCACTTAGCCTGTCTATATTCCTCAGTAGACTTTTTCTGGAATAGATTTTCCATGAGAATCATCACAAGTACTGCATACTCTCATATTAGATAATTCCTGGTCATTTCTGATTGCTTGGCATCTCTGGTTAACTCCAGCGTTTAAATAATGTTACAAAGCTGCTTTTTGGCACCTTGGTCTTGTTTAATTTGGTTACTGTCTGCTGTGCTGAATGACGAATGTTCTATACTAAGCAAACTCCCCATTACTCACTGGCCTCGGCACATAATATTCCGTGTTTAACTAAGTCTGTTGCTAATAATTCATGCACAGATTGGAGAAGGTATAAAAATAGCAAAGTATCTGATAAACATGATTAAGGATATTTGATTAAAAATAGACATTTAAGGTGCAAATGAATCCCAATATAGGATGTGTCTACAGTCACTAGAATGAAGAAAGACTGGAAAACTGACAGATACAATTTTTGGTCTCATCCTTTAATCATCTAACTAATTCTCTACTTGACAAGACAGTGTACATGTACATTAATTACTGCTTAGACACACAACACACGTAAATGTAATATACAAAGCCCTCCTGGTCAACACTGAAATTAGTGGAAATTTATTCTGGCCATTTTTATGATTTGATGGATGATTTAAAGATCCATTGATCTCAGCTGGGAATTTCTGGACTCGTTGGATGCGACTGGAATATCCCATCCATTGTGCCATCCTCATCACTTGCCTTCCCACCTACTTTTGTGTCATTTGTAAACTTGGCAATAGTACATTCACTTCCCTTGTCCAAGTCACTAATACATATTGTGAATAATTATGCCCCCAGCACTGATCCCTGTGACACTCCACTTGTTACAGATTGTCATCCTGAAATGTCCTTCTTATCCCAACTTTCTGTTGTATGCCAGTTGGCAAATCTTTTAACCATACTAATCTACTAGTCCGACACCATAGGCTCTTATCTTATTAAATAGGCTTTTGTGCAGTATCTTTTTGAGTATTCGTTGGAAATCCAAGTATATTACATCTACTGGTTCTCCTTTATCTATTCTGCTTATTATCATGTCAAATTCAAATGGATTTGTTAGGCATGATTTCCCTTTCATGAAGCCATGCTGACTCTGTTTGATGTAT
The DNA here is from genome assembly GCA_024679065.1 of Sphyrna mokarran. Lineage (NCBI taxonomy): Eukaryota > Metazoa > Chordata > Chondrichthyes > Carcharhiniformes > Carcharhinidae > Sphyrna > Sphyrna mokarran. The sequence continues at coordinate 21,702,217 of JAGIQG010000021.1, forward strand.
TTCCAAATACTCTGCTATTGTATCCTTTCTAGTGGACTCTAACATTTTCCGAGAGACGGATGTTAGGCTAACTGACCTATAGTTACCTGTTTTTTATCTTCCCCTGTTTTTGAAGAATTGACATCTCACATTGGCATTTTCCAATCATCTGGGACCTTTTCAGAATTTAAGAATTCTTCAAAGATTACACCATTGCATCCCCTATCTCTGTAGCTATTCCTTTAATATCCTGGGATGCAATGTATCAGCTCCAAGGGACTTATCAGCCTTTAGCCCCATTAATTTCCCTAGTACTTTTTCTCTAGTACTAGTTATTGTATTTATTTCCTGCCCCCTTTTGCCCCATAATGTTTAGTATTTTTGGAATATTATTAGTATTTTTCACCATGAAGACTGATGCAAAGGCCGGAACTTTCTAGCTGTTCAGACCAACGGAGATCTTCTGGTCCCGCCAATGGTGCACCTCCTGCAACGGGTTTCCTAACAGTGTGGGTTGGAGTCAATGGGAAATCCCACTAATAGTGGCAATACCAGAAGATCCCTCCACTGGGCAATGGGGTGCTGCCTCCTACCACAAGAAAGACACCTTAGAGAGGCCAGAGAATCCCACCCTTTGCATTTATTGAACTCTTTTGCCATTTCCTGATTCTCTATGATTACTTTCTCATTCTCTAAGGGGCCTATGTTCACTTTGGCACCTCCCTTTATACACATTGAAAGAAACTCTTTCAGTTTGTTTTTATATTGCTTGCTAGTTCATGCTCATGGTTTATCTTGTCCTCATTTTTTTGTCTTTTTTTTTAGTTTTTCCTCATCCTCTGCCTTACCATTAGTTTTTGCAACATTGTATGTTTTATCTTTCAGTTAATACTATTTGTAACTTCCTTGCTGAAGAATGTTTGTGGGGCAACACAATGGCATGGTGGTTAGCATTGCTGCCTCACAGTGCCAGCACCCCAGGTTCAATTCCAACCTAGAACGACTGTCTGTGTGGAACTTCTCCCTGTGTCTGCATGTATTTCCTCTGGGTACTCTGGTTTCCACCCACAATCAAAAGATACGCAAGTTAGGCTGATTGGTCATGCTAAATTGCCTCTTTATGTCAATTTGTCAAGAGAATAGTAGGTAAAGTAATTGGGCTTATGGGGAGAGGGCCTGAATGGGATTGTTGTCAGTGTAGGCTCGATGGGCTGAATGGCCTCCTCCTGCACTATCTGAATTCTATGATTTATTCCCTTCTTAGAGTCCTTCTTCCTCACTGGGCTATATCTTTATTGTGAGTATGAACTATTTTCAAAAATATCTGCCATTGCTGATCAACTGTCTTTTCTGCTAAGTCTCTTCCCAGTCCATTCTGACCAACTCTGCTCTCATTCCATTATAATTACTTTTATGTAAGTTTTAGTATAATTGTTTCTGACCCAAGTTTCTCACTCTCAAACTGCATGTTAATCCTATCATGTTATGGTCACTATTTCTTAGAGGATCTTTTACTCTGATGCTGTTTATTAAATCGGTCTCATTACACATTACCAGATCCAAAATAGCCTGATCTTTGATTGGATCCATAATATATTGCTCTGGTAAAGTATCTTCTATGAATTCTTTCCCATGGCTACCTCTGCTAATTTGATTTTCCTAATCCACAAGAAAATTTAAATCACCCATGATTAGTTTTTTACGTGACCTCATTATCTCCTGATTTATTCTCTACCCTACTATTATCTATTGTTGGGAGGCCTATAGGCTATTCTGACTAGTGTCTTCTTCCCCTTGTCATTTCTGACCTCTTTCCATATGGATTCTACATCTTCCAATTCAAGATAATTTCTCATTACTGGACTTGGAGCCATAGAATTTTTCAGCATGGAAACAGGTTCTTTAGTCCATCGTGTCCATGCTGGCCATTAAATACCTGTCTATTATAATCCCATTTTCCAGCACTTGGTTTATTCTTATTCCTTATCCCATCCTATATTAGCAAAACTATACCACCATCCTTTTCTTCCTGCCTGTTCTTATGAAACTTTACACATGAATGAATGTCTAATTCCCAGCTTTGATCTCTTTCTAATGGCTATAAGATCATACCGATTAATCTCAATTTGTGCCATTTATTCATTTATTTTGTGCCAAATATTATGACCGTTCATGTCACACTACTATCTTGGTTAGTTGCAATTTTCTTCCCCATAGCTCTGAAAATATTTATCTGCTGATCATTATCCAATATCTACAATTGAATCTGCCACAACTACAGTCTTAGGCACTGCATCCCTTAGTGCACACAAAGCTTTTCCTCATGTTACCTTTGGTTCTTTCTCCATTCACCTTAAGATGGTGCCCTCTGATTCTCATCCCTTCTCCAGAAGAAACATTTTTACCGTATCTGCTCTGATAAAAACCTCTTGTAGTTTTGAACACTTCTATCAAAATTCCTCTCTACTTTATCTTTCCTGAGAAAACAGTCCTATTTTTTCCAATTTATGCTCTTAAGTGAACTCTCTTATCCCCATAGCCGTTCTTGTAAATCTTTACTGTACCCACTCTTTTGCCTTCCAATCCTTTCTCAAGTGTGGTGCCCAGAATTGGACATAAAACTTGGACATAATTGGACAAAAACTTGCTTTTGCATTAAAAATTTGGAGATGCTGGAAATAATCTGCATGTCAGGCAGCACCCATGAGGAAAACAAAGTTAGGGGCTAGATTTACAATTGGTGACAGGATTCTTGCCCAGGTTGGAGGGGAAACTCATTTTGCTTCCACAGGGAAGGCCTGAACAAGTCCAGTCCTTCTCAGGCACTTAGCTGGCCTTCCTCAGGAGTTAGGATTGTAGCAGCGAAAATTAGAAACCTCAACATCCCCCTCACCCACCCCTCTCCCCTGCCCTCCACCCCAACTCTCAATAGCCAGCTTGAATTAAAGAGTCCAAACACAGTAATCTTATAATTCTTCATATTTGGAACACTGGGTCTTTCGAGAGGAAAGCCATGTGACTCCGATTTCATCCATGAGCTATCACTAAATTCCACTGGGCTCAGGGATAATTTGTATCCATTGGCTCATTACGAATCTATTGGAGAACCTATTACAAGTGAGTGGGTATCTTGCATTGGCCCCTTCCCAACTCCAACTTTATCTTAAAGGTTTTCCCACAGGCCGGACACTAACACTTAGTGATCAAATGGTCTGCCTGCTATGAACTGGATTAAATTCCGTCCAATGTTTCAGATCAGGTGAGTATTTCCAGCATTTTCTGTTTTCTTTTTATTTTAGATTTCCAGCACCTTGCTGTTGTTTTTTGACTTTTCACTCTGTTTCTGAAACAAAGGGTTCTGTATGATTAACCAACCACTTTCCCAAGTTGCCCCAACACCTTCAGCAATATGTGCACGTAGCCCCAATTCCTCTTCTCCTGCATCCCCTCAAGTCCAGCTTGTGTGTTCCTTTCAATTCAGTATCTTTCCCTAGTCATTTACTTCTCAAACCCAGTGCTCTTTAGACAAATCATAGCGCATTACCAAATACATTTCCAGAGAAGTGCATTGAATACACTTATTTTATTCAAATATATCTGCTGTAATAGCAACCAGTCAAAGTGATTACTTAGTTTGCAATTTGAAGTTACAAGCTATTTGCATTTGACATTGACGGTACAAGACTTTAGTTTAATTTTAGCATATACTCAGACATTAGAATGTATACACCATATCGTAATATCTAGTAACTGTAGATACCATTTCATATTCTAAATCTGTTGGTTAAATGACATTCTTGCCAGAATGTCCTTAGATTTCTAACTTGACAAATTCAGAAAGAAAATTACATCAACTCTCTCTTGCAACAAAGAATGCTTTCTTCTGAAAATTTCTTTTATTTGGAATCTTTTTGCACAACAGTATCTAAGGATGGGCAAATATAAAGCTGTATTGGGCTCAGATCCCATATGGAGTATTCTGAACAGTTTTGGTCTCTGTATCTAAGGAAGGATGTGCTGGCCTTGGAAAGAGTCCAGAGGAGGTTCACAAGAATGATCCACGGAATGAAGAGCATGTTGCATGAGGAACGACTGAGGACTCTGGGTTTGTACTCGTTGAAATTTACAAGGATGAGGGGGGGTAGAATCTTATTGAAACTTATAGGATACAACACAGCCTGGATAGAATGGAGGTGGAGAGGATGTTTCCATTAACAGGAAAAACTAGAACCAGAGGGCACAAACTTAGGCTAAAGGGACAATCCTTTTAAACAAAAATGAGAAGGAATTTTTTAGCACTTCTTCAGAGAGTGGTGAATCTGTGGAAATCTTTGCCACAGAAGGTTGTGGAGACCAGGTCATTGAGTGTCTTTAAAACAGAGATAATAGGTTCTGGTTAATAAGACGATAAGGGGTTATGGGGAAAAGGCAGGAGTATGGGCATGAGAAAAATATCAACCATGATTGAATGGCATGCAGACTCGAGTGGCCTAATTCTGCTCCAATGTCTTATAGTCTTATGCTCTTACATGCATAAAGGTGGCTAGTTTTCTCTCCCATGCTCTCTCCTGTGGGTATAGTTGCTCAGATGTGGCTCCCAAGGTTTCTATACCTCTGCTATCCTTTCCAGTCATTATTATTTGTGAATATACCCTTAGCCTGACTCCTGGCACACTATTCCATCGTTGAAGGGGTGCTATCCAACCTGAACCTTTTTTAACACGCACTTATAAAGGCTTTCAGTTGAGGCATCTAATTACCAACTAGTAACAGGGATAAAAGTTAATGAAAAAAATAAAAACTATACATCCCACTAGATTGTAAGAGAGTCATATTTTCAGTAGTACTATTTTAATGAAGTTACAGGTAGCAATAAGCAGTATTTAAAAACATGTTCTATTAAGCCACGGGCTAAGTTTTGTGTGTGTACATGTATGTGCGCGGGCATGGTTGTGCGGATGCATTTTATTTGATTTTTTTGTCCCCCTGTGGTTAAGAAATCAAGCAGGAAGGATTTCTTAACAAGGTTAGAAGTTGATAACCTAAACATTTCAAAATGTTCTTCCATTACAAATAGATGTGAACCTATTCATTACATTCCATCACAAAATCTTGCATTTTGTAACAACAAATTCTACTTTTCATTTCAAGATTTGTTTAAATTTAATAAAAAAAAATTGAAGAAAGAAACTGATCTTGTACCCAATGTAAAGTCAGAGGCAGCACCTGGCACCTGAGCTCTGAGTTTTATTTAAATATCGCCTGGTACAGCTTGCCAGTTCAGGGTGATGGGAAATCAACTATTTGCTATCCTGAACTTGCTGCACTGTCAGGAGGGGAACCTCCTCTGTGCCCATAAAAATAAAGTGGAAAATTTCCTGGACCTTGTTTTTCAAATGATGTCCAAGATTGCCACTTAGTGCCTGGTGCAATGAGATAGCGTGTGCCCAGTGTACAGCAAACCTCTACTTAAGGAGCCAACGCCTGTTTCAGATGGGCGCACTGTAAGATTGAGTCAATTCCATTTTTCATTGGGTGACTATGAGTCTAGATTCCTGTCCCCCATTCCTGTTGCCATTAAATAGAGTCGTACAGATCCCTAATTCCATTTTTATTATCACAAGCACAAAAGCAACCTGACACTGAGTTCCATGCTAAAGTAATCCTTATATTTATCCAAGGTAAATAAATTGTTCAATGAAACAGCTGAGGCCTTCTGTAATTCCCAGCATTTCAGCAAGTGTCCATAGATTGTTCTTAAAAGAATAAATGCTTGATTTTGTATGTATTGCTAGATGGGGGAAGGAAAACAGAATTTTATTGTATTCATAAAAAAATTATGATTATAACTTGTTCCTTCGCAGTTAGAGAAAATCTGTTTATGATCCAATTAGGCTAAAGAAATTAACGTATAATGCATGGACCTTAGGTTGAATGAAGGATTATTTCATATCAGACAAACAACTGTATGGAGCAGATCACATGATGCAGACATATTCTGCAGATAGGTGTGGGTGATCATCAGATGAAATCTCATTTAGGTGGAGCAATGCACACTTAACCTTAATAATGTTGGAATCAAGATGTCTCTGCAAGTAAGTACATTGCAAAGGGCAGCACTGATCCGTATAAACCAGGAAGGCCCCAGACTTCATGTTGAGTTAGTTCATTTAAAGAAGGGTAATAACACTTGGCCTCAGGGTCTCCAGACTAGGCAGGGGAAATACCATGAAGTTTCTATTGCTGATTACTTTCCAGCGACCCCAGATGGAGCGGGGTGTGTGCAAATGTTGGGTCAAGAGATGATCTGCTTTGACTTTCAATACATCATTGAATACAATGGACTTACACTTTGCATTGGTTCCTCCACATGCTCAGAATTATCCAAAGTGTTTTACTTTTGAAGCTGTTGTAACGAAGATAAATAAATGGACAATTTATCCTGCAGGAATATCCCATAAACGACAATGAAATGTCTTGACATCTGTTTCAGATTGGTGGAGGGATAAATGTTGGCCTGGATAGTAAGGACATCCCTCTGCTCTCCTTTGAATAGCACTATGAAACCTTATACAATTATAGGTTAAGTTAGGCCTCAATTTAATATTGCATTCAAAGATAACATCTCTAACAATGCAGCACCCAGTTAGTACCGCACTTAAGTGGCATCTAGATTATTGGCTCATGATTCTGAAATGGGGTCTGAACGAAAATACATCCGAATGTTTTTTGTTTGTATGTGGCAGATTTGTTTAGGTAGTGTGAGCCCTTTAAAATTTTTAAATTGGCTGCACAACTAAGTAATTTAGAAGTGTTGATTTGTGCACAGCCTATGGGGAACACACGATCTGCGGGTTTCACTCATATTAGAGAAAACATTGCCATGAACACATAATCTGCTGGCTCATTGAGAAGCATCCAACACAAACTCATCTCTAGATACAATGCACTGTTAAACACTGAGTAGTTGATGAAATGCATTGTTTTGGCTCATGCACTTCTGGCTAACCTCTCATTTTCAACTCCATTAACTTGAGGTCATCTAAAACCTTGTTACCCTGTCCTAACTGCACTATGTCCTAATCCCACTCTTCACCCCAGTGCTTGCTAACTTACACTGGCTCTCCTTCAAGCAATGTCTTTATGTTGGAAATCACAGTGGTTAGCACTGCTTCTTCACAGCACCAGAGACTCAGTTTCAATTCCAACCTTGGATCATTGTCTGTGTGGACTTTGCAAATTCTCCCTGTGTCTGCATGGGTTTCCTCTGGATGCTCCGGTTTCTTCCCACAGTCTAAAAATGTGCTGGTTAGGCCGTGCTAAATCCTCCCTCAGTGTACCTGAACAGGCGCCCATTTGTGGCAACTAGGGGATTTTCACAGTAAATTTCATTGCAGTGTTAATGTAAGTTTACTTGTAACATTAATAAATAAATTTTAAACTTTAAATTTTAGATCCCTCCATGGATTCGCCTCTCTCAAGCTTTGTATTCCAGCATAACAACTCTGAGCTACCTGTGCATCTCCAACACTGACTCTTCAGCACACTAGATTTTAATTGCCCCACTTTTGATAATCTGGCTCCTAGCTGCCCGAGGCTAAACATTCTGGAATTCTCTTCCTGAAATTGCACCTGCCTAATATCACCTTCCGTGCCTCCATGTCAAATTTTGTTTGAGAAAGGTTTGGATGTTTTATTATTTTCAGGCACTATATAAATATAGGTTATTGCAGTTGTAGTTACTATCGAATTTACCAAAGAGCCAAACAGTGAAATAGGAATAAAGAAAAAATTAGAGAACGATAAGATCTCACTGGTGGATATTTATGTACAAGGGAAAATGTGTGTCCAAATAATGGACAGAAATACAAGTGTGGAAAAGAATTGGGAATTTAGACAAAAGCTGCAACAAATCTTTTGAATGTGCTGCATTCACAGTAAAAAACTCAGTATAACATCAGTAGAATATCACAGAGAATATCTGCTTAGTTTAAAATAAAGCACATTCAATTCTGAACAAAAGACAAGAAATATTGCAAGGCCATTTGACCCATTTGCTTTTTTTCTCTGCTGGATCAATTCTCTTGTTTGGTGCTGCACACAGTTGCTCCTCTCTTTTATTTCTTTTTCCCTCTGGAACTAGAAGTCTTTATAATACTTGTCTAATTCCAAAACAGTGAAAATAAAAAATCCCATTTCCAAAATTAAAATAGTGATATCATCAGATAACTTATTTTGTTTTATCATTCTCTCCGATCGACTATAATAGATGTATAGGTTTTATATATATGTATATATATATGTATAATATGTTTATGTATATATAGAATGCTGAGTAGAAAATCATACAATATGATTAGATTTCTGCTTTTGAGGTTGACTTGGTCCCTTGTGGAATAAAAAAACTATTACCTGGGCGGTTGTTCAAAATATCCATGCTTTTTTTTAATAATGCAGGAAGCAGTTAATTTCATAAACTCAGATTTTTGTTATTGGAAAGATTAACTATATTACAGGAAAATAACGAAACCGTGTGTTTTTTTTACATTGGTTGAATAAACCTTTTAAGACGACAAAACAGTGCGAGATTATTTTACTCTATTTTATTACAGTAGACAAGAAATGTATATCCGTACAAGAAAGAATACTTGCTCCATTTGGTTGCTTTTGAAATATGGTGCTGTCATCTTTTTTATAACACTATTTTTGACAACTCATATCACCAAATTTAGTGCAGGCAATTTTTTCATTCACTGAAGCACAGTAATACTGAACCATACAAACATGTTAAATACTTTCTCCACTAAATAACAGTGCCATCTTGCTTGCTGTCTTTAAAGAAAATGTGAAGACAAGATTCAATGTCTAACCAAAATTTCTAAATTCAGGGCATGGACAATAAACTGTACCGATTTCAAAATGCTTTGTATTTACTCTTACCTTGTGAGAGTTAATCTCTGCTTTAGAAATCAATTCTGTGTTTCCAAATTTCTGCCAGTTAAAGGCAGAACATTTTGAATTTTGAACTTTCAATTTGTTAACATTCACAGTCTCCACAATTTTAAACAGTGGCTCCCTGTTTTCAGATTTCATTTGAACCCCCGTTGAGCTACGTAAGCAGGGCTGGTATGCATACTGCTACTATAATAAATGCTTTGAGGAAATTTTAAGATTTAAGGAATGTCCTACGATTCCTTATGGTTTATCTAAACACAGGGAATGGGCTGAAATCTTTACATTGGGTAAGCAATCTGCAATTGGCTTTTTGAGAAACTGTCTTTTGAAAAATCCTCGGAATTTCAAGAAGACATTAAACGTCATCCTTGTTCAGATATGTTCACTGTTATGTTACATCAGAAATGCAAATGCAATGACTGAAATATTGGCAAACAAATGTCTTCAAAGTGCATCTAACAGTTGAAATTCTGCAATGAGCCTAATTAAAATAAATATCTCAGTTTCTTCATTGGATATGGAACTGTACATAATTATCCTCTTACCAATGCATTTTGCTATTTACCAAGCATGAGATTTTAAAACATAGAATATAGAAGCAGGAAGAGGCCATTCGGCCCTTTAAGCCAGCTGACCATTCATTTTCATCATGGCTTATCATCAAATTCAATATCCTGATCACACCTTCCTCCCATATCACTTAATCTCTTTAACCCATAGAGCTGTATCTAATTTCTTCTTGAAATCACACAAAATTTTGCCCTCAACTACTTTCTGTGGGAGTGAATTCTACAGATTCATTACCTGCTGGGTGAAGAAACTTCTTCTCACCTCAGTCCTAAAAGGTTTACCCTTTATCCTCAATTTATGACCCCCTAGTTCTGCACTCCCCCACCATTGGGATCATTCTTTCTGAATATATCCTCTTTAAAAGCATGATTATAGTTCGTTGCTAATTTGGAAAATTTGCTCTAACTTAGGAAAATAATTTTGTTTCCTCTAAATGATTAAAGAATTCTTTTTGATAAATTATTTTGACTACTTTTAAATGTAAATCATCCAGGCTGCACCATAATACATTTATTGAGTTACGTTGAAATCATCCAAGTAGGCATTGGATAAACACGATGCTAGATGGTTTGGATATTGTGGAGTCCATTGCCAAGTTATTACCAGACTGCTTGATTTATGGTGCACGCTGAATTAGACTTGAACATCACTTCAAGACATGACTTCTTGGACTGTGTGGCCAATAGTTCTTTCTTCCTTTCCAAGAACCAGTCCCTTGTCAGCCCTGGCAGGTCTAAACACATGGGCCAATATTAATGCCCCTCATTTAAATTTCCAAAGGGATTGTTCTATGGATCTTCTGACTGGGAGAAAGAATGATCTCAATTGAAACCGCTTCTATTTAATTGCATGAATGACACTATCCTATTTTTGTCTGCATGAATGCCTTAGAACATTTTATATAAATAAGGAACACTGATCAGATATTGCTGGGAGGAAGAAATGGCTCTGAATTTAACATTTGATTTCAGTGCATACTACACAGGTTCCGTGACATATTGGCTCAAGTCAACATATTTTATTTTCGTTTTGGGTTAGTCACATTCCTTTAAAGCAAATCCTAAATATAATCAGCCTGCAAAAGGGGCCACACCAACCCATCCCTAGCAATGCCATAGGCCAGAATTTACTATGGAATGCTGTTTTTACCAGTTATGAAACATACAATTATCTCCTCCCTGGACATATTGTTCTGCGAATTGAAATCACAGAAAACAGTGCTTGAAAACATGTTTGTCAGTCTTCCTTATTAGCTCATCAGTATGCAGAATTGGTGCTTTTCATTACTATTATTAAGCGATGACAGTAACAATTAATTCTCATTGGACTGACCCCCTGTGTTAAATTGAAGCCAGGACTGACTAAGATCCAGGTAAGTCCAAAATGCTACAAAGCTGCCTGGCTAAAGTTATTTGGATCTATTGCATATTATCTATTATTATTATTATTGTTATTATTATTATTGTTATTATCTAATAACTAAGAGCTGTTGTTGCTCAGGCCATGTTCAAATTTTATTGTGCCGTCACACCATTTGAAGAAGTATGCAACTAGCATCATCATACACATGTATCTTTCAGCCAAATCATACTATGCTGGACTGATTGGGTAGCACAGTGCTTTAAACAGTAGCCATTCACCTCTGGAATTTAGATTCACAACCAGTTAAAGCTGAATTGATAAAACATTGCTCTTTTTGCTTGTTACGTGTCTGTAATCCTGATCCTGAAACGGCGTCTAATCACAGCACAAAATCTGCTTCTCAATTAGCACACTTATTCAGAAAAAAAGAACAATACATCAGCAGCATAAAAAATTGAAGACGAAAAGTTGACTCTTCTTTTTTTACCCTCTGAAGTATTCCAGAATAGTCACCCATATTAACCAAAGGATTAACTGAAGACCATCTTAAGACCTCTGTCAATAATGTTCTTTAATGAGAAACCCCCAGAAATGCATGAGAATCACTGATCCTAAATTTTCTGAGTTTCCCATTCTGCCTGTAGGGGAAGAACCTGAACCCCATGTTGCTTTCCAAACTGATTAACATGATTAAGATGCCAAGATTCATTCACTTATAGCTTGCTTGTCTCTGACTCAGAAGGTTCAAGGTGCACTCCTAAGACTTGAGCATATAATCTGGACTGACATTTCAGTGCAGTATTGAGGAGATGCTTCATTATCTGAACAGTCAGATGTTAAACTTGAGTTCTAACTTTCTGTCAGAGGGTTGTAAAAGATCCCATGGTACTAGTCAAAGAAGGGCATGGTAGTTTGCTTGGTGTCCTGGCTGTTATTGATCCCTTAGCTAACATCACCAATGCAGATTATTTGATCATCTTGTCATTATTTGATCTATCTTGTCATTGTTGGTTGGACCTTGGCGACTAAATTTCCTGCATTACAACAATGACTACAGCTGAAAAATATTTGTTTGTGAAGCATTTTGGGATGTTTTAAGGATCATGAAAAGTGCAAAATTTTTCTTCTTTCTATCTTGTGGGAGTAAATATCTCACAGGAGTAAATGAGTAAATGTAGAATATTGTGAAATGGGTGATAGTGAACCAGCAGTCAGTTTTAGAACTCTTGCAATCATTGAAGTCAATGGAAAGATGGAAAATGAGCTACCATCATTCTTACGCTACAGGGTAAAGTCAAGATCTACTCCATAGTATGAAAATCCCCGAGGAGAGACAAATTCCTCCCCATTGCCTGCACTAGATTGCCAAACCTCGTGCTGCCCTTTCACCATTTTTAACTCTTACAAGTATTTGCCCTGAATTGAAATTGGTGATATGTACTTTTAAACTTTTTAAGAAAAAAAATTAATGAAACAAGCATTTGCAAAAATCTGCTACGTTAAACTTATTCAAAATGTACTTGTGATTAGTGAGCTGGGTTAGTTAAAGCACTAGAATCTCCTACATTTTAACAGTGAATACATTTTGAAGTACTTCACTGGCTCTTCGGGGCGCTCTGTATTCGTGAAAACCATTGTATAAATGCAAGTATTTTGTTCCTTTAAAGATTCCCAATTGCTTGTTCTCATTTTAAACATTTTCTTATATTTTGATATCGGCTGCAGGGGCAGGCAAGTCTTGTTTTGATTTCTGTTATATTTCCTCCTTAGCTTTCACTTGCTGCCTGTCCCTGCGTTAGATTCCCCACTGAGTGTGTGTCCTTCTCTGTCCAGGATGATCTCTTTCTGGTCCTGCGCTTAGGTTAATTTGTAACCGATTAGAAAGAAACACTGTGGCAAACATTCTGACCCCACAAAAAATCCACCTAAATGATGTTAGGACTATTTCTTGAATGGGAGCCAATGGTTCCTTTACAGTCCAATGCTCCGGCTGCTCCATATCTGGGATGGAGATGGATGCACATTTGTCCCTTTTGTATGGGAATTAGCTATCCCAATTAGCTTAGCTTAGCAGCCTTCCGTTGCAACCAGGTGAACTGTACTCATTGCCCATTGGTACACTCACTTAAAAATTGAATCAGGTGGGCCTTGGGCATCCATGGGCGCAATCAGATTGCTCTCCTGGCACCTGGATTTTTCAGTTATTGGCTGCCCCTTTTTCGGTTGAAAATGACCCATTAATAAATGAAAAAACAGGACCCAATGATGACGCAGAGAGAACACTAAATCGAGTACCAGAAAAGCAGTGGAGGCGATGGCCTAGTGGCATTATCACTAGACTATTAATCCAGTAACTCAGCTAATGTTCTGGATTCGAATCCCGCCACTGCAGATAGTGGAATTTGAATTCAATAAAAAATATCTGGGATCAAGAGTCCACCAATGACCATGAAACTGTTGTTGGAAAAATCCATCTGGTTCACGAATGCCCTTCAGGGAAAGAAATCTGCCAGTCTTATCTGGTCTGGCCTACATGTGACTCCAGAGCCACAGCAATGTGGTTGACTCTCAACTGTTCTCAAACAACTAGGGATGGGCAATAAATGCAGGCCAGTGACGCCTACGAATGAACAAAATAAAGATAGTATGGAGAGCAATAATCAAAATGAGACCAAGATTATAGGCAAAATGAAAAGAGGTTGCCCATTTGCATTATTATAAATTGTGTTTGGCTTTAAATGCTATGTCTCAGCAGCATATAAACCTTATCATTATCATCAACTTTATCATTATCTTGCTTTGTTGCATTCATTTCAGTCCTTTTTTAAAAAAATAAAACCGTAAATAGTGATAATGGGATTTTAGCTTGACAGTGATATGAAACCTCACATGAGCTGAATTAAAATTAGTAAATGTACCATCATCAGTCACGAAGCAGGCAATGATTCAGCTTCAGTAACCTGCTGATCCCATAACACATCTATTTACAGTAAATCTGACTTTTCTCCTTCCAGGCACTGACTGTTCTGCTGTGTACTTCCCATATTCTTACATTTTATTCCAATTTTCTAGCATCTGCTGCTGAATTCAGTAACTATTCCATTTCAAACCCGAGTGATTACTCCACATTTCCTGACATTGGCAGGAAGATGTCAAAGTTGCTTGTCACTGATTTATTAAAGGGATGACGGACACTTTGATCTCTACTTAATCCGTAAAATGCAGCTTTTTAAAATTCATTCTGGGGTTTACTGGCGAGGCCAGCATTTATTGCCCATACCTAATTACCTTTGAGAAGGAGATGGTGAGCTGCCTTCTTGAATCTTTTCAGTCCTTATGGCGTAGGTAAATCTCCAGTTCCATTATGGAGGAGTTCCAGGATTTTGATCCAGTCATGATGTGGAGCTGCCAGCTTCGATTGGGCTGGGCACACTCAGAAGTCTCACAACACCCAGGTTAAAGTCCAACAGGTTTATTTGGTATCATGAGCTTTTGGAGTACTGCTCCTTCTTCATGTGATGAAGAAGCAGCACTCCAAAAGCTCATGATACCAAATAAACTTGTTGGCTTTACCCTGGTATTGTGAAACTTCTTACTTTCATCCAGTGACAGTAAAGGAATGGCAATATATTTCCAAGCCAGGAATGGCGAGAAGCTGAGAGGGAAACCTTCAGGTGCTGTTATTCCCATGCCCTTGTTTTTCTAGGTGGCAGTGGTTATGAGGTTTGGAAAGCACTGTCTACAGAGTCTTGTTGAGTTTCTACAGTGCATCTTGTAGACGGTACACACTGCATTTCCATAGATGTTATTTTTAACTATGTAGCATTTTACTAAATGTTATTGTTTCCCCCTTGACAAATTGTAATTCATTTTAGAAAAACATAACTTTCAACTAGCTTTTGGTGTTTTTGGGTTGGTTTGGGGTTGGGTGGTTTTTTGGTGTTGGGGTGGGTGTGGTGTTGGTGGGTTTGGTGGGTTTGGGTTTGTGTTAGGAGAGAAGGGATGGTTTAGTGGAGGGCATTGCTTTTTATTTTGGTCGGCACAACATCGAAGGCCGAAGGGCCTGTTCTGTGCTGTATTGTTCTATGTTCTATGTTCTATAACTAGCAATTAATTATTGTTGCCGCAATGAATGGTTGGAGTCTGGAACGTACAGTCTGTAGGTTTGCTGGAGGCAGATTCAATGGAGGTATGCAAGAAGGCATTGGATGATTACTTGAACAGAAACAATGTGCACAAAGAGGGGTTAAAGGCAGGGGAATGGCATCAAGCCACGATGCTCATGATGAAGTTACTGCAAAAATCCCCTAGTCGCCACATTCTGAGGGAGAATTTAGCATGGCCAATGTACCTAATCAGCATCTCTTCCGGACTGTGGGAGGAAATCGGAGCACCCTGAGCAAACCCATGCAGACACAGGGTGAACATGCAGATTCTGCACACAGTGACCCAAGTAGGTTTACCCCAGTCCAACGCCAGCATCTCCACACAGTGACCCGAGACAGGAATCCAGCCTGGCTCCCTGATGCTGTGAGGCATCAGTGCTGACCATTGTGCTGTGTCTGAAGGGATGGTGGAGACAGGAGGGGCCAAATGGCCTCCTTCTGCGTCCTGACAATTCTGTGAAGCAGGATCGAATATAAGGATGCTGGTGCTGAATTAAATTGTAAGTGCAGAGGAACGCAGGTTCATCGGAAACAAGAGGCATCTCAGGAGTTAATAACATCGCTTCTGCATACAGGGAAGCAGAGGGAACAGTGTAATCAGATGCAGGGCAGGGCTGTCCTGGGGTGAACGCTGTTTCTGTTCAGAGCAAGGCAGAGTCGGCTGGAAAGGAAAGGGAACTCTGCTGCCATTGGGCAATGACGGGCCGGGCTTATTGGTCGGGGGAGGCTGGCAATGCGACAAGCAGATCCAATGAATGGCTCTTCCATTGACCTCTTCCCGCCCTCCAGAGGATCACTGCTTCCCCCCCCCCGCCCCCCTGGGTAATAACAAGCAGCCAGAGACTGGATACAATCTGTAAGATCCGGGGGGGGTGGGGGGCGGGGAGAGCCAGCTAGTGCCTTTCTGAAATAGTAACATTTTCAGGCAAGCAAGGAGAATGGGCAAATCCACGCAGCACTTTTCAAAAAAAAGTTTAATCCTCCCTTCATTTCTTTTTGGGGGGGGGGGGTTGTACAGAGAAAAAAAGCTGCTGTTTTTTTTTAATATGCTGCCAATTCGCGCTCAATATACGGCGGGCTGATGGCTGCAATTTTCGAAATGATTGAAGTATTTCCCAGTCTTTACGCGGGATGGGGTGGGTGGGGGTGGGTAAGGATCACAGCAACATTGAAAACTCCACGTGTTCGTCACAATGCTGCAAAATGCATTCTAGCGAAGGTGCGGAGATTACATCTGCACAGCACCATCCCCACTCACCCCCCCCCCCCCGACCCCCTCTCCCCCTTTCCCTACCCCCTCCCCCACTCCCTACCCCCTCCCCCCACTCCCTCTCCCCCACTCCCTCTCCCCTACACTCCCTAAAAACAAAACCTCATCACTTTCAGCCAGACGCTGGGAGATTTGCTGATGGACAAAGTTTCAATGACAAATTGAAGAAATCGTCTTTGGAAACCGAAAATGGAGAAATAAGTTGATTTCCCCTCTCCGTCCCCAATACCACCCTAATACCCTCTCCCCCCTCTCAATACCACCCTATTACCCCCAATACCACCCTATACCCCCAATACCACCCTCTATTACCCCATCCTCCAGACCACCTTCTCCCCCCCCCCCCCACCAAAAAAGTCTTTAAAAAGAGCGAAAGAGATGGAGGACAGCGCGGACGGAAAGTAAAGTTGGGAAGCGATGGAAGAATTTCAGCAAAGTCTCCAGAAGGAAAGGAGGTGGGGGAATGGTTTGGAGGGGGGGGGGGGGGGACAGGAAACGGCGTGTTTTGAATTAAGAGAATTTTGGGGAGGGTGTGAAGAAAAAAATAAGCCGCGATGAAAATGTGTGATCGTTGGATGAGATCCGGCGCGGGTTAAAATCCGGCAAAGGCGTGAGCAAAGTGAAGGTAATGTTCTTCCATTGTCCTTTCCCATTACAGCGGCTCTGAGCAGGGGAAGCCCGGGCTTAGCTACCAGAACAATAGAGCACATGGCCTGGACACGGGCAGGCAAAGCTTCATCATTATCATCAAACCCTTATTGATTTTAATTTTTTTACATTATTCAGGTGGAAATGTAATTCAGACGGGTTATGGGGAATTATTTACCAAAAAAAAACACTGGGGAGGACGTCTGAGAAAGGAGTTTGTTCATTCTGAGTTTAGACTTTGTAATTTAGGAGTAAAAAATCGGATCTACTATTGTAGAGGCTTGACCAGTTTCTCTTCGCCTTGTTGGTTTCGCTGCCACTTGCGCTGCTATAAAATAGAAAATGGCTATATTAATCACCGCTGATACTATCTTCCAGGGTGTGTGTTTTTTTGCGCGCCCACCTCACTGAAAGCATGTGATTGGAAACGTGTTAAAACATGTTTAACATAAATATTTTAATGAAGGGCTGTGCAATTGTGTGTGTGTACATATATAGGGAAACACGTTTCTCTTAATATGGTCATCCACAATTCAGTCGAGATAATTTATAAAGCTCTCAGATATATCTTGCTCCTTTTAAACGCTGTTTAAACACTCTTCAAATGTATTAACTTTGCAATTCATGTCGCTTTGTAACACGTTGCAGCTCTTGTTAGGGTTCATGGTTGTTGAAATTCTCAACAACACAAATTTTAACTAGAGCAGCTCTTGGGAACAATGTTACAGCAAATCACTAATACTGATTTTTAAACTATAATAAGGATTCAGTGAATCTTATGCTGTATAATCTTTATTTCTCACAGTTGTTTGCCATATCTGTAACGCGAATGGCGTAAAATAATTTGAAACAGTTGCCGATTAAAGTTTTTTTTAAATTGAATTTGAAGTTGTTCTGATCTTTTTTTTCACCCGTGGAAGTTTAAAGCCAAATGTCTCCTTTGGTTTCCCGTCCATTGACATTTACATTAGGATTCACTGAAGAAACAGCCCAGTTAGCAGGCATTAAATTACTTTGAACAAAAAGGGTGTTGCATATAGATACAATAATGCTATAGTGATTTATTAAAAGATTTTAAATTCGCATGTTTGAAAAAAATGCAGTAAAGATTTTAAAGGTTGGTAAACGCTGAGTCACACCTCGATTTTCACGTGTAAAATTTGATTTTTTTTTACGATTATGCTGTGAATGGAAACGGGTCCTGTCTATATACTGATTGAAACGAAGATTAGTAGCCTGATATTCAAGAACCTCTAATACTCTCCCAAACAAGCAGTGCTAAACTTTTTCCTCTGGTTACAGCCCGAAGACGCTAGCCTAGGTCACTTGCCAGAACTTGTATTCATTCAAAAACAAGGCCGCAAGACTATCAAGATTTGTAGGCAACATTTCATTCTGCAACGGTGCAGAAATGTAGCAGGGACGTGCGCAATCCACTGTATTTTCTGAATATTTTTGTTATGAATTGCATTTTTTAAGTCAAAGATGACCGGACTTGTCTCCTAATGCTGGACTTGATTGATATTGTGTCGTCTCTATTCACAATCTGCACAATCTTTGTAAAACCCGCTGTTGATGTTGTTGCAAATGTGCTAACATTTGTGTTGAAGGCGTTTTGAGTGTCTGCTTTACGTTAGGGGTCGGGGCAGATTGTGCTTGAATTGTTTTGTTTTTTAAACTATTCAGGCTACAACCACAATTGGACCGGCAACGGCAGTCCCACAGACTGTGCCTTTTGGCGAAGATTAAGCGTCAGATCAAGCCCGAGATGGGGATGCAATGTGTTATCTTGTCAGCTTGGATCTTGTTTGTGTCTCTTGTGGAGACCATGAATTGGATTCAATTTGAATTTGGTTTTTGGAGTTAGCAAGGAATGGATTTGGGTTTACCCAGTCCTTTCTGAACATTAGTTTGTAACTTTAGTTTTTTTTTAAAAAAAGTTGTGTTTTCGAGTCCAAAACCGAATGAGTATGGATTCGAAACTGATTTTATTTATTAAGAGTTTTTTGTTAAATGAAGATACGTGTTTGGGAGCACTTAAGTGCTAAAATGGGCGCCCACTTTTGACAATATAAACCTATCCATTAACTTTTTGTGCCCGAGAATCTTTTTTAAGTTTTTCATGGAACTTGGGACATATTTAGGACGCGGGTGTTAACACAAGCTGAGGTGCTGGGGCTTTTTTTTCGCTAGGAGGAAGATTCTCGACTTTGCGAACAATTAATTGGTTACGAATATAGGATCTAATATTCTGCACCGCGTTTATTTTTACTTAATAGCTCACACCTATTATATGAATCCCAGCGTGGGGGGGTAGTGGGATTTAGATATGTGATTACACCGACTGTTTCAGAGTAAGACACCGAACAGTTATGGAGTTTATCAATCCACTTCAGTTACCAATATCAATCCAATACCAATATCCAATTACCAATTGAGATACCAATTCGATTACATTTTTTCGGGGGGAAGGGGGTGAAGAGGCTTGGAATTCTCCAAAACAGGCAAAGAAATGGCAACACGTGCATCGAGCAAATTCTGCTTCGGAATCGGCTGGGGAAAGGGTAAACAGATTCTTTGTATTTCCTGATATTGCCAGGGTACTGGAGAGAGAGAGAGCTTGGCCGGTAATGAAAGGTTTGCGACGTGGAGTTTTAGACTGCGGTGCCTGGAAGTCTTTTGACTTGATTTTTTTTTTGCATGTCTCAACACGAAGCAGGTTTGGATGGCGTTTGCCTTGTGAGTTTCTGCACACACACACGCGGTTGGAGCAATAGACAAATTTTCAGGCCGTCACGCACAAGTTATATGTGACACTCTTCCCTGTTTCTGGAGAAAATGTCGACCCACAACAAAATGTCTCTGATTTGTGCCGATTCTCTTCTCATTCATTCTGTTTCTAAACCTATTTTCTGCATTAAGAGGGACAGAAATGAATTGTAGTGGGATGCTGCACAAAAAAACACAAGAACGTACACTAAACCACGTAGCAGGCACTGTTAATTTCCAATCTTACTCATTGTTATTTAAGAAGGCTTTTTCAAAGAAGGACAAGAACTTTTCAGTCTATGTCGTTTCACACACGTTGATTTCTCAATATGCTTCTCTGTCCATTTCATCTGCTTTCGGCGTTGCTATTAACTCTCAATCTTTGCCTAAGAAAATAAGACAAACATCAATTCTTTCTCCCCCCCCCCTTTTAATCTTTATTTTTGCAAGATAAAACTTAAGGAACAGCGTTTCGAAAGGGCGTAACGATGAGGCAAATAGCTGGGGGGAATAAAAAGGGCAAAATGAAATAAGACCTAACAGTTAACCCCGTTTTCAACAAATGTTCAGCGCTCCTGGAGAAAAAACGAAGCGGGGGGAAACGTATTAGGATCTGGGTGTATGGAAAGTTCTTAAAGTATTTAAACCTTTTTTAAAATAATAATCGGATGTTATTTCAGAAATCGAAGTGTTTGGCGTATCATCATCCCATCCCCGAATAGCGAGGCTAGATTCACTGCTACATTTAGTTTAGCTTGCGTTTCCATGAATTTTGCAGACACATAGGGTTTGGTCTCAATTCTATCCGCCAAATGATTGAAAAATATAAACTACAAATCCGAAGGAGCGATGAGCTCACATTCTGCGGTGGGCAATTTTATCTAATTTTAAACAGAATTGCCACAAACGAGCAGGATGTTTAGCAGCCAGTGGCGTCTCTCCCAGGACAATCCTGATGGACTCTAAAAGTGCCAACGGATGTTAAAATTGTTTTGCGTTGCTTATTAGTTGGCAAATATTGAAATGTTCGGGATTTTTTTAAAAAAAGTATTTTTTCCTCATCTTTATTTTCAACCAAGAAACTTTCCTGATAATGTTAAATTGGCTTTGAAGGGAGAACGCTCTATGATTCCTATGCAAAAAACCGCTTTCATTAACTCACATTCAACATCAAGCATAAAGAAATGGAGTGCGTTTCCCCATGGTGGAGCGGGTTAAATCCTGTCCCCTCCGTGTAAGGCTGGTCCTCTCCCCATTCTCATTGCATTAGGGGGCGAACACCCCTGAGTTTTGCTGCACATTTCCTTTGAGGGTAGAACCGAGAATTCGATAGCTCCTCCTCGCTTCCCAGCCCAGCAATCGCGCCCTGCAATCGGTTGCCTTTAACAAATTCAGGAGGAGATGGGAAGGGCTGGGGGAGAGCCTTGCCATGCTCCGATGGCAGGGCCGCCGGGTTTGTGGACATTTGTGACTTGCCATTTAAAGCCACGCAGTTAGTTCCCTGACTGCAGTTGGAAGATAAACTGATACAACTCATCTAAAACTGTTTAGAACTCACCTCACCTTTTGAATGCCCTGCTCGAACAATCGCTATACAACATATAGCAGTCTTTTCCAGCGAATTCTTCGAATGTAGAAGTTTTGTTTAATGACATTAAAACAATACAATGTATTTTAAAATAGCTTCAAGACATTATGATATTTTAAATACACAAACTATACTAAATAGGATAAGCTATATAATCAGCATTTCTATTGCCCAGGTTAATTTAACATTAACCACACATTGAGATATTTTAAGTTTACAAACAGTATTATATAAGGTAAGTTATATAACTGCTATTGCCCAAGTTAATTTAACATTAAGATATTTTAAGTTTACATACAACATTAAATAAAGTAAGCTTTATAACCAGTGCTGCTATTGTCCAGGTTAACATTGACACACTGAGATATTTTAAGTTTGCAAACATAATTATGTAAGGCAAGTTTTATAACCAGTGTTGCCAAAGTCCAGGTTAATTGAAACATTGAAATATTTTAAGTTTGCAAACAGTATTGTATAAGATAAATTTATGTAACCAGAGTTGTTATTGCCCAGGTTAAATTAACGTTGGACGGAGTAACCCAGTGAGAGCCAATTCCGCACGGAGAGCTTTCTCAGTGCGATTTCGGATTGGTAGCAAATGCGGCTCTCGCAGTAAAACAAAATGATCAAAAAGGTTCAAGGAAGATAAATGCTAAGGAACTACACCGAGAGGCGGTGTCATGTTTTAAGAAACTTCTTCCCTTCACAGTCTGGGCTGTGAGGTTTAGGGAGTATCACATTGACGGTCGGTAACTCGTGGAATTAGATAAAAATCTCACCGTGTCCCTGCCACAGTCTAATGAGGAAAGGTTTGCCAATGCTGAAACTGGGCCATACTATTATATACTCCCATCTCCCTCATATCAGTTTCACACAATTTGTACCCCTCTGATTTTATAAAAAACAGTGGGGGACAAGTGGTGGTTGTAACCGGGAATCGATCCGAATAACAATGCATCTCATTTTAAACAAGAGCTAATCTTGCAGGAATTTAATTTGAAGACCAGGTTGCAGGTGAAGAACAAATGTATCGTTTGCTTTTGCCCCAACACAGTTGTATACAGAGTGCTTTGGTCAATTCGACCATTTCCCATCGGGAGGAACTTTAGTAATGAAAAGTTAAATGTCTAATGCGATTGGAAACTTTTGTTGAGGAAGCCGTTCGGGTGAGGTTGACTTTTGAAGCGGTAAGCGATACGAAGTCTAAATCGATTGGGATATATCCCTGTTAAAAAAGGAAGGGGGGCGGGGAGCTGACACGTTATATTTTTCTCTTTGAACTGGGGTGGCTTACTTCGTCAACATTTCTGGGAGTGAAAAAATCATAACACACACACACAGCGGGGAAGAGGAAAATCAAACGCAGATGGCGAATAAGGGGAGTCCTGTGAATGGGATGAGTTGATAAATGAGTTCTAATTTTAAGTGTTTGCCCCGATCAAATAACCATAAAGAGAACTACAATACAGACATGTAACAACGTTTTAATAATAGAAAATTGCACATCTCCAGCACATAACCAGAGTTCTATCCAATCTGACCCCTAATGAACCTGGGGCAGGATGTAATATTTAACAGCGTGATTCCTTTTAGAAAAAGCAAGTTTAAAGTAAAGGCCTTTTACAAAGCCAATATTCTTCTAATCACGCCATAATTATCTTTTTATTGGTGTGGTTGATAGATTTTTACGGTTTTTTTAATTCAAAAAATGAAAAAAAAAACAATTTCATCTTCTGCACAGGAAAACTGCATTAGCCTGCGACACAGTAAGTCTTGTACAAAAACAAAATGCAGAATTAACCCAATAACACCGACTTGGTAATAAAGCTTCAGAACAGGTTTTGAAATATTTTGGCAGGGGATTGATTTCTTTTGGAAAGATTTCATTTGGTGACTGGAACAGGCTGGGACTCCCTCAGATAACATGCCTTGGATGCGATCGGGGCCTGCCAGCCATAGGACACACACCCAAGAGTTTAATCATCTGTCCTTCAAACAGCCCTTGCTCCCGTTGGGCAAGTTTATGCAATGCTTGTCTTTACCTGGCAGAGCCTCATCCTTCCCCAGTGCATCTCCTTTTTGCCGATGAGACAAAAACACGGGAAATCTCGAGGCTGAAATTTCTGCAGCAAGACATGTTTGCGAGGGTAGCCGTATGCCATGAATTTATTACCGTGAGTTGCATTTACAGACAGCTAACACATTCAAACATATTGATCTACATTGAGAGCATATACTCCAGATATTCTTTTGCACTGTTTTCTGCACCAGTTTCCTGGAGGGTGCTGACTCATTCTGTGGTAACTTTTTGGCCCTGTATTTTTTTTGCCCAAGAAATTCCATGTGAGTTCAGACAATGAACATTGGCAGGCTATTCTGTAGGGACATTCTATCTGTTATACTCAAACCTGCATTTCTCTAACATGTATTGGGTGGCAGTTGTTAGCACAAGGCACCCAGATTCCGTTCTGGCCTTGGGAGACTTTCTATATGGAATTTGCACTTTCTCCCTTTGTACCTCCAGGTGATCCAGTTTCCTTCCTCAGACTAAAAATTTGTGGATTAGGAGGTTTGGCCATATAAATTGACCCTTAGTGTCTGCGAGATTAACAGGGTAAATATGTGCTGTTACAAGGATTACAGTAAAGTTTATTTGTTAGTTACAAGTAAGGCTAACATTAACACTACAATGAAGTTACTGTGAAATTCCCCTGGTTGCCAGATTCCGGTGCCTGTTCAAGTCAATAAGGTGCCTTTTCAGAGAGTCAGTGCAGACACGATGGGCTGAATGCTATATGGTCTCTAAATCCATACGCTCTTAAATGATTCATCAATAAAAATCAGGAACTTTGACTAATTTTATTCCCCCGTCCCTTGCTGTGAGGTGCTGAGGCCAAATCATGAGTCCCTACAACTGTCCATTTGAGATCCGTTTAATAGGCTGGGATGGAATATGGGATTTACCATAATGAGTAATTCTGCACTGGTTCTGCACTGCATGTACTTTTTAATATAAATTAGAATAAGAATTTTTTTCAAGACACTATATTGTAGTGCTTTCCATGAAGTTGTGATATTGAACTCTCTATCTGCACAGATGCTCCAGGCCTGTTGAGTTTTCCCGGCATTTGCTGTTTTGCTTGTGATATTTCATGTAGCTTGAAGCAGTAGCTGTTCATTTAAGCATAGTTACAATAGGAAAGTTTTCTGAATTTTTTTGTTACAGTTTCTCTCTTCTGACCAGAAAGCACTGTCATCTTACTGTGGTCAGAAAAGACATGGTAGTTTCCAGTATATTCATTCAAGTGGTCACAATTTACTTGTGAGTCATGACAATGAAAGGCTTGCATTTATATAGTGCCTCTCATAACCAGTGGACGTCTCAAAGCAATTTATAACCAATATAGTACATTTTGAAGCTTAGTCTCTGTTGTAATGCTATATATACACACAGCAAACTCTATCAAATTGCAAACGTGATAATGATTACATCATCTTTTTTGGGCTGTTGATTGAATAAATATTGGTCAGGACATCAGGGATAATTGCTCTGCTGTTCTTTGAAACAGTGCCAAGGGATCTTTTACATCCACCTAACCAAGCAGATGGAGCCTCGGCTTGCCATCTCATCCAAAAGGTAGCACTCCCGACCGTGCAGTGCTCCTTCTTTGCTGCACTGGAGTGTCAACTTTAATTTTTTTTTATTAAAGCCCTCCAGCAGGACTTGAACCCAGAACTGTGTGACTCAGATGCAAGATAGCTACCAGCTGAGGCATGCTTGATAATGAACATTGTGGGTGATTCAATTACTGGAAGCATCCCACCCAACCCCAACTATTTACACCCAATGCCCAGATACATGCAGGTCCATTCAGGAGTTGCGGGATCAAGCGAGGAAAATCTGAGTGATCTTCCATATGTTGCCAGTCAGAATGACGCCAGTTATAATTTGCTCATAGTAATGCTGCCTGAGTGTACCTAATTCAGTAAAGACAAGGGTTACTTTTCTTGATTAATAAGTATCTAGTCATGTTTGCTGGAAGTAGATGGATGTGGATTTTGATTGACAAAGAGATTGGGCTCAGTTTTCTTTGCTAGTTGAATACTCTGCCAGTGCTCAATGGAAAAGTGAGGATTTGCATTTATGTAGCACCTTTCACCACCCCCAGAATGTCCCAAATTACTTTACAATCAATTAAGTATTTATGAAATATCACATCGGAAACACAACAACCAATAGCAAAGCAATAATGACTAGGTAATCTGTTAGTGATGTTAGTTGAGAGGTAAACATTGGTGAGGACACTGAAGTCCCCAGTGCTTCTTTGAAATGGCATCACCGGATCTTTTACATCCACTTGAGATGGCTGACTGAGGCACCAATGAATATTTCCTGAAGATAGCATCTCCAACAATGCAGCTCTCCCATCAGCTTTGTGCTGGAGTATTAGCCTAGATCTTGCATTCAAGTCTCTGGAGTGAACATAAACCCTCAACCTTCATAGCTCAGGAGCTGTGAGTGTTATCAGAGAGCTATGGAAGATGACTTTCAATTTGTACAAAGGATAAATATTGGGGCAAAATATTGGATGGCTCTTTGGTTTTTTATTCATTTGTGGGAATTGGATTCGCTGGCTGGCCAGCATTTATCACTCATCCTTAGTTGCCGTTGAACTGAATGGCTTGCTAAGGCATTTCAGAGGGCAGTTGAGGCAACCACATTGCTGTAGCTCTGGAATCACATGTAGGCCACAGCAGGTAAGGATGGCAGATTTCCTTCCCTAAAGGACATTAGTGAGCCAGATGGGGTTTTCTGACAATTGACAATGGTTTCATGCTCATCAGTAGATTTTTAATTCCAGATATTTTTGTTGAATTCAAATTCCACCAATGCCATGATGGGATTCGAATTCGGATTAGCTGTGTTTTTGGATCAATAGTCTGGCAATAATGCCACCAGGCATTGCCTCTCCCATCATCTTTGAGAGCACACCATACTATGAGTCCCTACCATCAATCGAGAACATTGAGTGAAAAATAGTATTTGCTTTTAATTTTTATAAGAAAACATTAATCAACAATGTAATGGTGAAAGTTTCAGAGTATATTGGTAAATCACAAGCACGTGATTCTTTCTTGTATTCACTCTATCTAGTCTGCTTTTTGCATACAATTAATGTTTTTTTTAACTAATTGAGCATTTAAACCATGAGAAGAATCTCCTAATCTGTTAGCTAAATTAAATTCCACAATAGATGTTGTGTACAATATGTGAAATTAATTTCTGAAAATATTCTCTGTGTTTAAATTCATAGTCTATAATTAGAAATGGAGCTGAGATTGTCATTAATAAAAGGGAGAGATTGTTTCAGTCTGGAAGGAGAATGTATATAATTGCTTTGCACCAGCTTTCACCAGTTTATTTTGAATGTCTTATATATATAAAAAATCAAGTGTCAAAGCAATTTTAACAATTCTAAATTAAAACAACATTAACTATATCTCCAAGCACATCAAAAAGCCCCTAAATAACCATTATTGGACATTATCATTCAGAACAGTTAATGTTTGGATTCTCTAGTGAGAGAAATGTTAATATTTCATAAGATTTGACACCCTCAATAAACTCATAGTAAGTTTGTTAGAGCAACGTTGAACATGTCGAAAGAGAAAGTTCCCTTACAGATATTAAAATAGGCTACTCAACTTTAGGTGCAATATTCTCTGTAAGTAACAGGGAAGGAAAAGTGCAAGTTTATGGATATTTATCCATTATGTAGATTTTTAATGCAGTATTAAAGCTAGTTTACTCTCCACCCCCCCCCCCCCCCCCCCCCCCCCTGCTTTAGCTGTCTTGGCCAGAGAAACCTGAGCTTCATTTATGAGACCCCAGCAAGACATTTTCTCCATGTGTATGTCACCTGCTTTATTTTGGTACACTATAACAAAACTATAATATAATGGGATAATCAGCTCAATTTAGAAAAGGCAGATTTGTGCCCTGATAGTTGCCGGAAGAATTGCTGCAACAAGAACACTACTGTGCCCATGGTTTGTGGAGGTTTGTCTTGGAGGTCTCAATAGTACCAGCAGACCCAACCTTGCCTGAAATTGGCTTGTTATCAGTGGCAAAAAGTACTATCTAAGCAAGGATGTGCTGGCCTCGGAGAGTTCAAAGAAGGTTCACTAGAATGATTCCAGAAGTGAAAAGCTTGACATATGAGGAGCACCTGAGATCTCTGGGTCTGTTCTCGATGGAGTATAGAAGGATATGGGAGAGATCTCATTGAAATTTGCAGCATAATAAAAAGCCTGGACAGAGTGGACTTGGCATGATGTTTCCATTCGTAGGAGAGACTAGGACCAGAGGGCATAGACCTCAGAGTAAAAAGATGACCCTTCAGAAGTGAGGAGGAATTCCTTCAGCCAGAGAGTGGTGAATCTATGAAATTAATTGCCACAGAGAGCTGTTGAGGTCAGGTCATTGAATGCATTGAAAACAGAGACAGATAGGTAGAGGTTAGGGGAAAAATCAGGAGAATAGATTTGAGAAACCTCTGATTAAAGCCATGATTTAATGATAGAACAGATTCGATGGGTTGAATGGCCTAATTCTGCTCCTATATCTTATACTCTTGCAAGATATCATCATGCAATGGAGACTTGCAATAGAAGCTCTTTCCTCCTCACTACACTAACAAAAATGATTGATTTATCTCGGGGGGTTTCCCTCCAACTTTGGGCAGCAGGTTTGACTGAGCGAGGTGCCCACTTTGGATGCCATGCTCAGCAGCGTGTTCGATTATCTTCAGGATCCTACATGTAATATAGGATTGTCGACACACATGGCTCCCACCTGAGTCAGATGGGGCATCTTGGCTGCTTAAAAAAAGTGGCCAATTAGGTGGCAGTTCACAGAAATAAGGTGGTACATCTTTGCTCAACTATCTTAATTGCACACCCAGACTCCATCCCACATTCCAGTCTCAGCTAGGATGGGATAAAACTTCCCCTCCATGTTAATTAAAACAGATGTGGAATAGGATGGCTTTGCCCTTAAGCCAGGTGAAACTACTTCGTAACTAGATCACGTCAACCATCAGATTTTCAAACTTACATTAAAGTACATCAGCACCGATCTTCCACTGAAAGAAAGTTAATGTAATTCGAGACATTAAAGCAGAAATTTATTGAGGCTCTGGGAGAGATGTTGGGGCCTTCTGCACCACCACCGGTCATTTTATAAATGTAAGCACTGTGGGGAAGGGAGTAAATGAAAATGGGTTTGCAAGTCTCAGGAGTGCTTGGTGGCGAGGTGGAACATTCAGAAGGACACACTTACTGGCTCCACATTAAACATAAGAAAACATACCTTTCTGCTGATTGCTAGGTCGCAGCCATGCCTGGAAGAAATTAGCCAACTGTTGCTCTGCTCAGGCCAGCTTAATCTCCTGGACTGATCCTAAAACTGGTACTTTAAAGTAATTGTGGAAAGAAGCAATGGAAACATGAGGAAAACCCTTTTTACTCAGTTGGGATGGGATCTGGAATGCAGTGCTTGAGAGCGTGGTGGAGTTAGGTTCAGTTGAGGCATTGAGGAGGGAATTGAATTGTTTGAAAAGATGATGAATGTGCCACACTATGGCGAATAGCACAAGGTAAATTGCTTCTTTGGAGAACCAGCACAGACATGATGGGCCAAATAGCCTCCTTCTGTGCTTTAACAACTTTGTGATTACGAATATATAAGGGACCTGACATCTGTCTTAGGCTGCTACTCCAAACACATGAAAAAGCGCTTGGCTCAATTTCAACATGAATATTTTCAAGCCCAGTGAAGTTCAATTTCTACCTCATTGAATTGATAAGTAGTGATATTAATTTGTCTAAGCCTTCAGTTTAGACCCACATCAACTCAATCAATGGGAATCTTTCTGACCTGCTCCTGGAGTCCTTACAAATGCTTGTGTCTTTTGGTACATTACTGCAACCTATGAATTTTAAATATTCTCAAGACTTGAAATGATGGTTGTTTACTCTCCCAGGTCAACCTCATTCAGGGCATTCAGTTAGCTGGGGAAGTTAGCTTCACCATCTCTCCATTGGCATCTAGCTGAGTGGGATTGCTTTTACCCAGTTCCATTCTTATCAATTTACAGAGAATCACCTACAATGGCTTCTCTTCCCAATCCAATACTATTGTCATCTGTGTACCCAGGATCTACCTTTGGCTTTCTCTTATTTCTCATTGATAAGCTATCGCCCCTGTTAACTTCTACAGGTACATTGATGACACCCAGCTCTACATGGTCACCACCTCTGTCAACCCCTTCACTGTCTCTAAATAGTGACACTGCTTATTTAACATCCAGCACTGCATCAGCAGAAAATTCTTCCAATTAAATATTAGGAAGACTTAGGGTGGGAATTTACCTTTGACTTTTAATAGCTGTCAAAATTTTCCCATCTCGCCCACAATGATGGCCACTGCTTCAAGGCTGGAAAAATTCCACCCTAATGTCATTGGGGCAATCTTACCTGCCATCCATGCCATACTCCCACTGCAGTGAGATCAGAGAATTTGGCATCAGCCATTCAAAGAACAAAGAAAATTACAGCATGGAACAGGCCCTTTGGCCCTCCAAGGCTACACGACATGCTACCCAACTGAACTAAAACTCCCTATCCTTCCAGGGACTATATCCCTCTATTCCCATCTTATTCATGCATTTGTCAAGATGTCCCTTAAAAGTCACTATTGTATTTGCTTCCAGTACCTCCAGCGAGTTCCAGGCACCCACTAACCCCTGTGTGAAAAACAGGCCTTGTACATCTCCTTTAAACCTTGCCCCTCACACCTTAAACTTATGTCCTTCGCCCTGGGAGAAAGTTTCTGAATGTCCATTCTGTCCATGCCCCTCATAATTTTGTAGACTTCTATCAGGTCGCAGTAGGATGGGAAAATCCCATTGGTGCGAATATTGGTAACATTCTGGCCATTGTCTTTGGTCCCCATTTATTTCCACCCCTGCTTCATCCCTGCCTCAACTCATCAGCTGCTAACAGTTTCATTCATGATTTTATTCCATCCAGATTCAACTATTGTATTCCTGGCCGACCTTCTATGTTCCATTCTCCATAAACTTGAGGTCATCCAAAACTCTGCCACCTGCTGCCTATATGATAATAGTCAACAGCTGGATATATAAATATATATTTTTTATGTTTCTGTAGAATGTTTAAAATTTCAGCTTTACTCTATAGGCAGTTGGTGTGTCTGAAAAAAGAATTAGTTCAATGGTTGTAAAAGTTTATTAATCATTTCAGCTAGGCATTTGTCACTTTGATGATCTAATGGACTTTTGTTTGCACAAACAATTCTTTGGGAAGTTGATTGACTGGGTTATATGATAATGTGGTTAACGTGTGGAGCTAGGTCTCTAGCAGGGAAAACACTAAGTAGTTGCAGGTCTGCTGAAGTCAGAGGCATGAGCAGGCTGTTCCTGACAATTCACTCACAAAATCTCTCTGAAAGCTTGCAAACTATTAACACAATTTATAGCAAGTATGTCTGGGTTTGCTAACAATATTTGGAAGTGGTTTTGATCTATGCATGAATGGGGCTTATTCGGATCTGAAACAGTCAAAAACCTTTATTGTTCACCTGTTAATCGTTAAACTGCTTCATTTGTTTGAGTTATAGCTAAAGTGTGTTTTAAATAAAGCTTGTTTTAATATAAAATATACCTTGTCTGTGGAATCACTCCTGGAGAAAAATATCCTATCATCACATTTATGTGAAAAGAATCCACAGAGTCCAGAGAAATGCAGAAGAATGCCATTCAGCCTAACAAGTTTGCACTAACTCTCAGTCAGAGTGTCTCAACAAGGCCCTCTCCCCCATCCTATCCTTGTAACCTTACACATTTACCCCACTAATCCACCTAATCTACACATATTGAGACACTAAGGGACAATTTAGCATGGCCAAGCTGCCTAATTGGCATATCTTTGGACTGTAGAAGGAAACTGGAGTATTAGGAGGAAAGCGACATAGACATGGGGTGAACATGCAAACTCCACACAGAGAGTCACTGAAAGCTGGAATCAAACCCGTGTTCCTGGTGCTGTGAAGCATCAGTGCTAGCCATGTGACACTGTGCCACCATACTCCCCATATTGGTGTTTAGTCTGGCTTCCTAATGTAGCTTAGGGTTGTTGTCCAATACCCTAACACTTAATTTGCACCAAGTCCCATTCACCAATTACCCCTGTGCTCGCCAATCTATGATACAGCATCTGCACTATTTTGCTTTTAACTAAGACCTGGGAACTGGAGACTAGGTAAGCATATGGTCTCCCAGGGCAGGTAGGATAGAGAAAGCTGAGGGGGAGTGCATTGCATGAGGGTGGCGGATGGCAGGGGGTTGGTGAGAGTAGGAGCGATCAGGGTCTCGGGAATGGAGAGGGTGATTGGTGGAAGGGTGCTCCAGAGGTTACTGGGCCTGAAGGGAAGATTGGAAGACAGTGCAAAATTCTGGCAATAGACTTGAGCATATAAGCCAGTTACACTCCAGGCCAGCACTATCAGAGGTACTGTCTTTTAGATGAAATATTAAGATAAGTTTATGAGTGGATGTGAGAGGTCCCAGAGCACTGTTTGAAAATCAGAGGAGCATTCCGTACGTTCTGAGCTAACACAGTTTCTCAATCAACATTCTTAAACCAGTTATCTGGTCATGCTGCATTGATTACAGTTTGAGGCTGTGTTGGAGGTAATGTCTCACAGTATCGCAATGGGGCCAATACTTCAAAAAATACGTATTTGGCTGTAAAGTGCTCTGGGACATTTTGAGGTTAATGAAAGGGGCTATATAAATGCAAATCCTTTCCTTAAATGGTTCCAAAAATCAAAGGAATAATAGGATAGGTCAAAGGAGGGAAGATTGAAAAAAAATGCTGTATCAGTTAAGGAGAATGGAGAACAGGAATATGGATCCAATCAAAAGCCTCATTTATTTTATATCAGGTCTCCAAGTTTACATCAATCTACAACTATGCCACATATGTTCCTCTGAACTCCATTCATATGGTTTCATATCATTCAGTTTTAATTATTTGAAGTCCTTGGAGTAAAATGAGACTTGAACTGCCTTTGGGCCTAGACTCAATGCTACACAGGCAGTATGGATTTGGGCAGAGAGGTGCCTGAAACTGGACATTATCTTTATTTGGTGTCTGCTGTGCCCCCCCAGAAATGATGCCCTACTCCAGGGTTTTTATCATTTTCAAATTAATTTGATTCCAAGCTTGGGACTTCCAAATATTACTCAACTGGGCCAAAGAAATTATCAGTCTGCAGAATGTTTCCTGTGGCTCCGCCTGTTTTTTTTAACCTTCATATAAACATAAGTCTAAATAGTTATGGGCAAGCGATGAAGTTACAGTGTTGTGATTTTATTTGCTTCAAAACCACATAACCATCTCAGATTATCAATAGTGAAACATCAGAGATTTCATCCGTTGTAACATTTAATTGGTTATGAAATGACTGCAGGGTTGTCAACTTTACTTCTCCATCTGGAAGTCCATTCCATGAATCGATATTCTTTATCTGAGAATAATCTTCTCAATATCAGTGCTACTGTGAATTTATGACCTCTTATCCTATTCATGAAAGCTGCTTTAAATAATTTTCCTAGTTTACTTTTTCCACGCTGTTAACTATCTTTCATGCAACCGTAAGATCACTCTTTGATATCCCCTTTCAATTTTGAAAATCCTGTGTTATTTCAACTGTTCCTTCTCGATCAGATGCCTAACACAAGGGAACAATACTGTGGTTCTTCCCTCCACTGCTTCCAATGCAAGAACATTTCCCTTGTGGCTTAGTGGCTCAGACTGGACACAATATTGTGGTCTGACCAGGGCGCTACAAATTTTGATCATGACTTTCTCTGACATATATTTTATTTTTCTGGAGATATAATTCAACAGCTGTGCACTGGTAGGACGTGCAGAACGTCCTCAGGCACCAAGGTCCCTTCATTTTCTTTCAACACTGATCCTGGAATATGTATGTTTTCTATTGTTCCTTCCTATTTGCAGTGCCTTAAACTTATCTCCAGTAAATTTCATCTGCCATATTCCCATTCACTGACATATGTTGCCTCCTCTGATTTCAATGCTTGCCCTAGTTGGGTATCATCGACAAATTTGACCAATTTGCATTGATTTTCTGCATCAAACAGTCCAAGCCATTGATGCAAATTAAAAACAGTAGCTGGCCCTGGGGCAGCCTTCTTGCTCAGTTCCCATCCAAACACAACTCCTCCAACGATTGTGTTTTATTTCACCCGTCAGCCAATTTCTTGACTATTCCCAACATGTTTTATCCAAAACTAACACCATCATATTCCAGTCAGAGCCACATGTTATCACACCATTGGTGAGACATTCTAGATTCGAAAAATGATTAGAACCAACATGTTTAGCTAATTGCCTATTGGCATATTGTATTTGGAGGTTATTTGTCAGCAAAACCTTTTTTTTTGCCAATTATTTCAATATACCCTCATCCACTGAACTTCTTGTTATCTGATGTATGGCCAATGGAAAAGCACAACAACCATGTGAGTGGTGGCCAATGAAAATAACAAATTTAAATGGTTCAGTTCCACAAAATGTTCTGTGAAAATAAAAGGCATATAACCGAACTTTGTAAAGGAGTGTTAGAGGCCATGGTGACATTAAAGTTTAGATAATTTTGTAACTTGCTAATATTTTGCTCTGTTGGCTTATGATGCCATTTCATCTCCCACTGAAGCTTTTGTATTGTTTATTATCTAAATAATGGAGCTAAAAAACCCTAAGGAAACATAAACTTTGGAAATCATCCATTATCCAAAGACGCATGTTCACTCCTTTTGATCCATAAGAGTAGCTTTTGTACAAGAAAAAAGAAAACATTAGTTTATGCAGTCTGATAGCAATAATGTGGTACCCTCCCAACACCATGTCTAGGGTCCAATACCATGGCTGCTTATCACTTACATTTACTGGCATCATGTTTGCAGACTTTGTGGGTGGGATTTTCCAACCACGCTCGCCCTAAAATAGGAAAATCCTGCCCGAGATCAATGGACCATTTCATGTTCCTGTCCCACCTGCTACAATTTCCGTGGTGGGTGGGATGAGAAAATTCTGCCCTGTGAATCTATTTTTAAAAATTCATACAAGGGACGTAGGTGTTGCTGGCTTGACCTACATTTATTGCCCATCCTCAATTGCCTTGCGGAAGGTGGTGGGTGAGCTACCTTCTTGAACTGCTGCAATCCTTGTGATGTAGGTTCACCTACAGTGCTGTCAGGAACAGAGTTCCAGGATTGCGACCCAGCGACAGTGAAGGAATGGCGATATGTTGCTGAGATACTAGTGATATAGTAACACAGAAAAGTACGTTCTTATTTCAGAAGAAGAAAAATCTACATTGCCCCATGCCATCCCAACTAAATTGTCAACTGACACCCTAATTACAGAGTAACACCAAAAAGTGTTAATGAAAAGTTCACAACCTTCATTGTCTTACTTTCTTGGTTGCAAAGAAATTCCAAATGGCGTATTGTCCTTGAAGGCATGAAAGGAAAATTGGAATTAACGGAAGTGATGCATTCATTTTGAATCTTCACACCATACCTTTCTGCCAATTAGAATCCTGTGTGAAGATAATTGTCTAATTCTTGGTTTCATTTTTTGTCTCTGGCTGTTTCCCCATTAGAACCATGTTTGTCATATACATTATAAAGATTGACTAAGAATAGGATTTAATTTATTGCTTGTTCCATGTTAAAAATAAACCTCTCGATGTAGTGAAATCAAAATGGAAGTCTCAGACCAAATTATTTAAAAATAAATAAAACTTAACTAAATAGTATTTGAGTAAAATAGAGTAACGGTTCCATTTACTTGCAGATATAGGGTGGAATTGTCCAGCCATTTATACCCCACTGTTGCTGCCAATGAGAACGGAAACGGGAGGCAGTGGTCTAGTGGTATTAACTCCGCTAATGTTCTAGGGAAACAGGTTCAAATCCCGCCGTGACAGATGGTGGCATTTGTATTCAATTAAACAAAAATGTGGAATTAAGAATCTACCAAAGACAATGAAACCATTGTCAATTGTCGGAAAAACTCTTCTGGTTCACTAATGTGCTTTAGGGAAGGAAATCTGCCATCCTTATCTGGCCTGGCCTACATTTGACTCCAGAGCCACAGCTATGTAGTTGACTCTCAATGAGAGATGGGCAATGAATGCTGGCCAGCCAGTGACGCCATGTCCCATGAATGAATAATGAAAAAAAAATTGGCACTCAACCAAATTTCCGTTCACTGCATCCCGAGAATTCCATCCATGAGTGAGAACAGAGAATTCCAACCTTAGTCGCAATGATAGTTAATTGAAATATTACTCCAAGTGAAATGGATGCTTCGACTTAGAGTGCTGGTTGTTGAATTTTGTACATTTATTATATTGCGGTACCTCATCTGAATATATGGAAATGTCAATCATAGTTATTGTTCAGTAACAAATATAAGATATAATAAACATAATAGTATAAATTTTAGACTTGGTTTCGGGTCTTTCAGCATTGGTGCTCACTTGCAGTGTTGCTTTAAAATGTTTAGATAGTCTAGAAAAATAAATTACATAAAATATAAATTAGGGAAAGGAAACTACTTTGAGTTAACATGTTAGACGATTAGGAGCATTAAAGCATTCCCAGCCTAGATGAAATGTAGTACAATAACCTAAATCTGTACTTAGAAAGTCCTACTCTACCCGTATTTACTTCCTTATGTACATGATGGTATGCTGTTTGTGTCTGAGATGATTCAATATGACACATCAACATGGAATATTCAAATATGTATGGTGATGGTGGGGAGCGGGGGGATATTTTGTGGAATCTATAAAGTGTAGGAAACCTTTGATATGTAGAACGACTTAATTCAGCAGAATGCAAAGCCTCCATTTTCTGATGGTGGGTTGAGATGCAGAGATCAAGTCAGTGCTGTGTTTGTGTTATGTTTAGCCTCATGCTGGCATGTATCATCGAGTTCATACTTGTAATATATTTGCATGGCACGGATACGCATTAGCATGAGTGAGTTTTCAATAAACTCCTACCCTCATGATAACGTCAGTGACGTGTGAGAATCCAGGGGCACCCTGTTCACGGTCGTTTAAAGGTCCTCTGCAGGAGTCAGCTTCATGCAGTTATGTGTAAGGTTTTCCATGTTTAATTCTACACGAGGGAGGGGAACAGGAGAATGGCAGCTTCCAGGGAGGTGGTAGGGTAGAGTGGTGTGGGGATTGGCGTGGGTTCAGGGGTATGGAAGAGTGAAAGGGGGGTGGTAATCCAGGGGAGGAGGGAGACTGGAGTTGGGGACATGGAGGAATGAAGTGGGAAGGGCTTGGTGTTCTGGATGTGGTGGTGATGAGGATGATGAGAGCAGTTAGTCAGGGGAAGAAAATGAGGTACTAAAGGGAAGTGTCATGATTTGCCAATGAGTATCTATGTCAGGTGTCAGGCTGTTAAGAGTCCTGATTGGGCTTTGAGTTCACCAACAACATTTCGAAGGAGATGCAATTAAAATTGGGGATGTTCAAACGTCCTAGATTAGAGGAACACAGAGATCTCAGAGGGCTGAGGGTTTGGAGAAGATTACAGAAATGGGGAGGAGTGAGGCCACAGAGGAACTTGAAAACATGGCTGAGAACTTTAAGATGAAGACATTTGATGAAGAGCTGATGTAAGTCAACAAGCTTCAGGGGAACGGGACTCGGTGTGAGTTAAGAAATGGGACAGTAGGG
This sequence comes from Sphyrna mokarran, assembly GCA_024679065.1. Taxonomy (NCBI): domain Eukaryota; kingdom Metazoa; phylum Chordata; class Chondrichthyes; order Carcharhiniformes; family Carcharhinidae; genus Sphyrna; species Sphyrna mokarran. Next base: position 21,739,398 of record JAGIQG010000021.1, read on the forward strand.
TTTTGGATGGCCTCAACTTTATAAAGGATAAAATGTGGGAGACCGACAAAATATGTAATGGATTGATCACGTCCAGGTATAACAAAAACATGAGTGACGAGCAACAGATTAGCAGAGACACGATTGAACTCGGGCACAGAGTAGGAATAGGCGTTTCCAGTGATGGCAGCTCCTTTCTGAATTGAATATAAGACCAGGCATAGACTTGATTAGTCTCAGGGAGGGAAATGGAGTTGGTAGCTATAGGGAATGTAGTTTGGAGCAGGACCAAACACAAAGCGTTGGATTTTCCAGCCCTGCCTGCTGGTGAGGCCCTCTGGTCCCACTGAAAGATGGGTTCCCTGGCAATGAGACAGATGAGCCATGCAACATGCCAGGGAACTTAGCAGGACTGGAAGGTCTCACCCTTGATCAGCGATGAGACACCTCCACCACTGGAAAATATGTTGTGGAGATTCTAGAAAATTCTGCTCCATGCCTTCCAAACATTCAAGTGGAGGAAATTTCTGCTAATCCAGTACATTTTTTTAGTTTACTTATTAGTGTCACAAGTGAGCTGACATTAACACTGCAATGACATTATTACTGTGAAAATCCCTTCGTCGCCACACTCCGGCGCCTGTTTGGGTACACTGAGGAGGATTTAGCACGGCCAATGCACCTAACCAGCACATTTTTGGATTGTGGGAGGAAGCCCATGTAGACACGGGGAGAATGTGCAGACTTCACACAGACAGTGACCCAAGCTGGGAATCAAACTTGAGTCCCTGACGCTGTAAGGCAGCGGTGCTAACCACTGTGCCACCGTATGGATGTTGAATAAATAATCTGATAATTTAGCAACAGTGAAAGAGTCAGGGGAAGTTATGTTGAGGTAGAGCTGGGTGTCATCAATACACATGTGAAAACTAATGCCGTGCTTTCAGAGATGTCATCCCAAATGACAGGATGTAGAGGAAGAATAGGCCTGGCCTAAAGATAAATCCTTGGGTAGCACCAGAGATAACAATGCAGGGTGTGATAATGCTGTGTCTTTAGAAAGTGTATTTTAATCATGTTTCTCTAAAGGTTTTTCAAGCAGATCCAAGCATTTTAGTTTGGCACTATTTTGTCCACAACCTGTGTCCTCTAATTGCTACTGAAGCAATATAATGGACACTATGTTTATTTTTAATCTGGGCTAATGCAGTGTCCTCGGGTTTTATGATCCTTCGGGGATTGTTGAGTGGAGCTTGATTGACTGATTGACAGGTCAGATGATACCTGGGGACAATTCTTTTCTACAGAAAAGCCCAAGGCTTTAGTTTCATTTTTCTCAGATGCTGTTTGGACATGAAACAGAAAGCAGTGTCTCTTGTTTTCCCCTCTCTCTGGAGTTGGAAATTCTGCTTTCTGTGAGTTGCTGTTAGAAGCTAGTAGAGGCAGGCAGTGTCTCTGTCTCTTTCTCTCTTCCCAGAGGCTTTTTGGAAAGTCCCAGGACTGGGAAACCTGAGAGTTTTAATCCAACGTTTCAAAGGACCAATTCATAGCGGGTGTTATAAAGCTGAAAATCCAGCATCATGTGAGCATACTTGCTTTTTGTGCCAAGTCTAGGGTGGGTGTGAGTTTCTGGAATGTTGTTTGACTTAGAACATCATAGATAGCTAGCTGTTAAGGTTTGTAGTACATCATGTTTGATTCTTATAATTGGTAAATCTTATGTTAATTTTTAAAATTATATTTTAACTGTGTTCTTGATTAAACTTTGTTTGCTGAGTTTAAAGTTTATTTTTTGGTCACAGGTAGGCTTACATTAACACAGCAATGAGGTTACTGTGAAAATCCCCCAGTTGCCACATTCTGACACCTGTTTGGATACACTGAGGGAGAATTTAGCATGGCCAATGAATCTAATTAGCATGTCTTTCAGATTGTGGAAGGAAACTGAAGCATCCAGAGGAAACACATGCAGACAATGGGAGAACATGCAAACTCCACACAAACAGTGACCCAAGTGAGGAATCGAACATGGGTCCCTGGCATTGTGAGGCAGCAGTGCTGACCACTGTGCCACCGCAGTCGGTCACTTGAACCATTCCTGGAGTGGAATACCTTATGCTCATCCCTACTAAATTCAAATGTAAAAACTTTGTGTCTAGGCTATCTTCGTATAACACCTTGGAGTTTCTGGCCTGGGTTTTAACAGGGGGTAGGAAGGGAAGCTAGTGCAGTGATCCTCTACAATTAGATAGATCAGAATGGATCCTGGTGTTGGCAGTCCCACTGAGCTTGATCAAAGTAGAATGTTATGTGTGAAAGTACATCAAAGGCTGCAGACAGTCTAAGAAGAATGAGGAGAATAGTTTACCTTTGCCACAGTCACTTTGAGCTCATTTGTAACTTTGTTAAGAATATTTTGGTTCTATGACAAGATGTAGGCCAGCCCAGAAAGATTCAAACATGGAATTCCTGGAAAGATGGACACAGATTAGGGAGCAACAACATGTTTCAATTCTCTAAAAAGGAAAGGAAGGTTGAATGTAGAACGGAATTTTATAGGGACAATGGCGAGGGGTAGTGACAGCAGACTTTAAAAGAGAGAGAAACAAGACCTGAAGAGAGGGAAACGTTAACAATATCAATTAACATAGGGATCAGAAAGGGAGGTTGGGATAAGGACTGAGGTGGTAGAGGCGAGACTCATGGCCAAGATGTGATCAGAGGTGGCATGGGGGAACATAGGAGAAATACTGGAAGGCAAAAAAAAACTGGCTTCAATCCACTTCAATCCATTCACAGATATTTCTTCTAATGCGCAAGCATTCACACCAAGAATGCTGGATGCACCATTCATTCTCCCGTAAGCAAAACGTGCAGAACCTGAAGTGGCTAGGTCACTTTAACCTCCATTATACGCTCCCCCCCCCACCCCGCCCATGACTTGACAGGATTTAAAATTATTTCAGCACTCCATTTCTACAGCAGAGATTTTCCTTTCTCATTGTCAGGTGCTGCAGGTAAGAGCAGATCTCCTTGAGGCCCTCTCACAGAGAGGAGATGTCAATTTCACTGGGGGGAAAGGGAGATGGGGTTTTAGGCTGCCCAGCTGAGCACCAAGCCCCAGTGTATGCACACAGCTTTGATATGAAGTTGCTGAGGCTTCCCAGCAAGCTGAAATTGTTGAAGCCTGTTGAAATCTTTGATACAAGTTCAAGTGCAATTCCTTGTAAAAGATTCAACTGCTAAATCAATGGATTTCTATCATCCTCCAGCCACCTGTGTTTATTTTGATTTGCCTTCATGATTGACTATATCTCAAGCACCCACTCATTCTGACCTCAATATAGACAGAGTCTAATTCTGACTGACAGCTTGTTGTTTCACTTTGGTTTTTGCAAACTACTTCAAAGGGGGATGGGGGGGAATGAAGGGGCTGTGTGCGGCTCTGAGGGAGAAGGGGAGGCTGAGGGTGAAAGGGGGCTGATGGTTTTGGGTCATCTTCATCCCTTCATAGCGTGTGGATGGGGTGACTTATGATTGGGAGTGGAGGGGGTTGATGAATCTCTTTTCTGAGGTGTTTCTGATGCTTCGCTGGATCCTCAAGGTTTAGCTTGCCATGTCTCTGCTTGTGGTTAGCGCAAGTAAAGCCCACCTGGTGCCATTCATGCTGGTGGGTCGGATGAATGGCAGGAGGCTGGTCAATGGCCTGTCAAACCTACTAATGACATTCAAATTAGTGGGCTTACATCATTATCGGATTGCTGCCTCTCTGGGGGAGAACTCAATCGGGGCTAAAAGGGTGGGTCGGTGAATCCTGAGAGCAGTCATCCATAGAGAGAATGCTGATTTTTGGCCAACACCCCATCCGTCAGGATTCTAGCCAGCCTCCGAAGGGATCAGAGAATCATCTCTAAGAATGTAAATATACTGGGGAACATGTTCATTTCATTAAAGAAAATAGCTGGGAACAGTTTTGAATAAAGCTTCCCAAAAAGACAAAAGTTAGGAATGAGCCAGAAGATGTTTTGAGGAAAGAGAAATCATTTTACAGACTACATTTTAGCCGCTTGTTTGCAACATATAATATTGTTTTGAAGGGGAAGGGAACGGGAGGAGGGGTGGGGAATAAATATAACTGCTCATTTAGCTGTGACTCTTGAAAAACATAAAAAATAGGAGCAGCAGGAGGCCACTTGGTCCTTCAAGCCTGCTCTACCATTCATTATGGTCATGGCTGATTATCCAAAATTGGGTGATCAGTCACAAAAATTGCAATTTTCATGCAATTTTCCTATTTCAGGTTTGTGCATGCTCACAATGCGCAAAGGTAATATGATTGATTTAATGACCATCAAATAATCTGACTAATTCTAATAGCCTTCTGTCCCACTTTTCAAAACTTCTGATTGGCCTTGACAGCTGCCAATCTAACCCTCCAAATAACATTGATCTGACAGGATTAGGTCTCTTTGAAAAGATGTGATTTGTTGACTTTGATATTCATAGAATCATAGAATCACTATAGTGCAGAAGGAGACCATTTGGCCTGTCGAGTGCATCAATCACAATTCCTCCCAGATCCTATCCCCATAACCTCACTTATTTATCTTACCCCATAATACTAAGGGACAATTTAACATAGCCAATCAACCTAACCCAAACATTTTGGACTGTAGGAGGAAACTGGAGCACTCGGAGGAATCCTATGCAGATGTGGGTGCGAACGTGCAAACTCCACACAGACACTGACCCACAACGGGAATTCGAAACCAAGCCCCTGGTGCTGTGAGGCAGCAGTGTTAACCACTGTGCCAGCGCCCCATATTCTGTAACTCTAATGGAAAATGCTGACTTTCTTATGAAACACTGACAGATTGAGAAGTATTGAAACGCAAGCAAAATACTCCAGATGTTGGGGATCTGGAATAAAAACCATTTCAGCCATTGGCTTCATATCTTGATTGTCAGCTGAAAATGCACATATGAGATGGGAGTATTGAAAAACTCTTTCACTGGGGAGGAATATCACAGCGAAATCCAATCCAGTTCTCATGTTCGTACACAAAACTTTCCATTTCTTCTTCTCTACCCAAGGGCAAATCCAACCCACAGTGCAAAAACCAACATGGGGTCAGGCAGAGACAGATATCTACTCCATCCAAGGCAGGGAAATCCAACCCAATGCTGTTGATACCAATCTGATCCACACTAGCCATCCAACCAACTAGCTCCGTCATCCCTCTGCCCCCACGAGTCTGAGTTGCTGTGGCAACAGACGCTTTTACGTGGAAGTTGTAGCCTGAAGAGTGAGGCTCCAATTTCTTTCTATCACAAAGCTGACCACGACTCTCTCCCAGGAACCTCTCCTGCTCTTGCCGTCTGCTATGAAATATGTTGGAAGAATTTACAACTTGATAATCAATCAATGCACCTTCCTTGACCATCAAGCCCTGGAGTAGAACCTGAACCCAGAGCTTCTGGCTCAGAGGCAAGGGGTGGGATTTTCTGGCCATGCCCGCACAGTACAATTCCTGTGGCAGACAGGGATATGAAAATTCCACCCATGAAATATTGTCTTATTCATCCAAGGGATATGGGTGTCGCTGACTAGGCCACATTTATTGCCTATCTCTAATGGCCTTTAAGAAGGTGGTGGGCTGATTTTTGAACCCGCAGCCCATGTGGTGTAGGTAAACTCACATTGCTGTTAGTGAGTCCAGGATTTTGACCCAGTGGCATTGAAGGAAGAGTGATATATTTCCAAGTCAGGATGGTGACTGACTTGGAGGGGAACTTCCAGCTGGTGGTATATATCTGCTGCCCTTGTCTTTCAAGGTGAAAAAGGCCAGGGGTTTGGGGGTAAGTTGTCCAGGGTTTGGAAGGTGCTGCCTAAGGGGTATGGGTGAGTTCCTGCAGTGCATCTAGTAGATGGTACACACCGTTGCTATTGTGCATCAGTGGTGGAGGAGTGAATGTCTATGGAAGAGGTGCCAGTCTTGGGGGCTGCTTTGTCCTGGATGGTATCAAGCTTCTTGTGTGTTATTAGAGCTGTACTCATCCAGGTAAATGGAAAGCATTGCATTACTCCTGACTTGCACCCTGTAGATGGTGGACAGGCTTTGGGGAGTCAATGGATCTACCCACTGTGCCACAAGATCACCCTCATTTCCTAATAGATGTGATATAATTGTGTGTTAGGCATGGCATAGTTGGTAGCAATCTTGCGTGGAATTTTCTGGCCATTTGCACCAGTGGGATTTTCTGTTCCCGCTGCAGTGAATGGAAATTTGGCTGAGGACTAAGCACTCCATCCTTTCTTGCAGCGGCAGTGGGGCTTGAATGGCTGGAAAGTTCCAGACATTTTCCTTTGAGTCGGAATGATCTTGCTTTGAAATATGAAAACTTGTGGTAAGAAAACTTAAATAGCAATGAAAATGTTGACTTTCTGAGCACTATCCCATAAATGGTAATAATCAACTAGTAGGAATAAATAGTATTTCAAAATAATTAAATAATTACTGTGTTTATTGCTTCAGTTTGTTTAATAATAGTGATATAACTCGTTCTTGGGAACATGATTTCTAAAAAGAATAGTCATATTCCAATCAGAGTTTGCATTCCATGGTCAATGATTACATTTGATTTTAGTGCTCAGTATATTTACCTCTTGCAGAACACATCTTCAGCCAATTCGACAGCCCCATCTGTACAGCCATGGAGGGGATGTAGCAATTACCCCAGTCCCTTTCATATACGGCCATCCTGTATTGGTTCTCACAACTGCTCTGTCTCCATCTTTGAGATTTTCATGGCCACCAAAGCTTCTGTTGGCCCACCAATCGGTGAGTTAGCTTTCACATTCATGGAATATGGGCATCGCTGGCTGGCCAATATTTGTTGCCCTTCCCTAGTTGCCTTTGAGAAGGTAGTGATGAGCTGCCTTCTTGAATGGCTGCAGTCCATGATGGGTTGACCCACAGTGCCATTAGGGAGGCGATTCAAGAATTTTGACGTGGCGACTACAAAGGAACGGTGATATATTTCTAACTGGAGAGGCGATATCCTATTATATTATCACTCAACTATTAATCCAGAAACACAGGTAACGCTCTGGGAACCTGGCTTAGAATCCCACCATGGCAGCTGGTGAAATTTGAATTCAATAAAAGATATTTGGAATTAAGAGTCTACTGATGACCATGAAACCATTGTCGATTGTCAGAAAACCACATCTCAACTCCAAATACATAAAGGGCAAAAGAGTAACAAGAGAGAGCGTAGAGCCTCTTAAGAATCAATAAGGTCATCTATGTGTGGATCCACAAGAGATGGGTGAGATCCTAAATGAATATTTCTCATCAGTATTTACTGTTGAGAAAAGCATGGATGTTAGAGAACTTGGGAAAATAAACTGACTTGAAGAGTGTACATATAACAAAGAAGGAGGTCCTGGCAGTATTAAAGAGCATCAAGGTAGGTAAATCCCAGGGATCTGATGAAATGTATCCTAGGATGTTATGGGAGGGGCTAGGGAGGAAGTTACAGGTCCTCCAGCAGAGATATTTGAATCATCGACAGCCACAAGTGAGGTGCCTCAAAAAGATGGCAAATGTTATGCCTTTGTTTAAAAAGACCATTCAGGAAAAGTCTAGGAACTATAAGTCGTGAGCCTCACATCTGTAGTTACTAAGTTGTTGGAAGGTATTTTCAGAAACAGGATCTGCAGGCATTTAGAGAGGCAAGGACTGATTAGGGACAGTCAGCATGGCTTTGTGAGTGGAAAATCATGTCTCACAAATATTTTGAAGGGTAACTAAGAAGGTAGATGAAGGCAGTTGAAGTTGTCTACATGGATTTTAGCAAGGCTTTTGACAAGGTACCTCATGTAGGTTGTCGCATAAGGTTAAATTTCGCAGGATCCATGATGAGGTAGCCAACTGGATGCAAAATATGCTTGATAGAAAACAGAGAGTGGCTGTAGAGGGTTGTTTTTCAAACTGAAGGCCTGTGACCAGTGATATGCCTCAAGGATCTGTGCTGGAACCACTGCTATTTGTCATCTAAATTAATTGGATGAGAATTTAGGAAGCATTATTAGTAAGTTTATAGATGGTACCAAAATTGGTGGCATTGTGGACAATGAAGATTATCTAGGATTACAAAGGGATTTTGACCAACTGGGAAAATAGGCTGATGATTGGCTGATTGCGTTTAATTTAGATAAATGCGAGGTGATGCGTTTTGGTAGTTCACACCGGGGCAGAACATTGAATACAAGAGTTGGACATCTTATTGAAGTTGTAAGGATATTGATAAGGCCACACTTGAATATCCTATTAAAGAAAGGATATTATTAATGTAGAAAGAGTGCAGAAAAAATGCTAACGATACTTGATAATTTGAGTTATAAGGAGAGGCTGGATAGACTGGGACTTTTTCTCTGGAGCGGAGGGGACTTAGAGGTGATCTTATAGAGGTCTACAAAATAATGAGGGGCATAGATCGGCCAGACAGTCAATATATTTTCCCAAAGATAGGGGAGTTTAAAACTAGAGGGCATAGGTTTAAGATGAGAGAACATAGAACATTACAGCGCAGAACAGGCTCTTTGGCCCTTGATGTTGCGCCGACCAATTAGGAACAAGCAGTGACCCTCTACCCTAAACCATTCCCTTTTTATCCATAAACTTATCTACTAACCTCTTAAACGCCACCAAACTTGGCGCATCTACAACTGACGCAGGCAGGGCATTCCATACCCTTACCACCCTCTGGGTAAAGAACCTACCTCTGACATCTGTCCTAAAACCACCACCCCTTAATTTAAAGCTATGTCCCCTCGTGCTAGCTTTCTCCATCCTAGGAAAAAGGCTATCACTGTCCACCCTATCTAAACCTCTAATCATCTTATATGTTTCAATAAGAGGGGAGAGATACAGAAGGGTCCAGGGGAACAATGTTTTCTGCACAGAGGGTGGTGAGTGTCTGGAACAAGCTGCCAAATGTAGTAGTAGAGGCGGGTACAATTTTGTCTTTTAAAAAGCGTTTGGATAGTTACATGGGTAAGATGGGTATAGACGGATATGGGCCAATTGGGGGCAATTAGGACTAGCTTAGTGGTTAAAAAAGTGGCAGCATGGACAAGTTGGGCTGAAGGGACTGTTTCCATCCACTAGGCCAAGACTAATGCTTGGGGACATGGGGGCATATCTTAACAAATTTCCATGTTGTAAACCTCTATGACTATATGGTTCACTAATATCCTTTTGGGAAGGAAATCTGCTGTCTTTACCTGGCCTACATGTGACTCCAGAGCTACAACAATATAGCTGAACTCAAGTATGCTCCAATGACAACTAGAGATGGGCAATAAATGCTGGTCAGCTAGTGAAGCCCACGTCTCACGAACGAATATAATAAAAAAAGGATGTATTCTGAAATAAACTTTGTTTAATAAAAGCTCCCTAGTGGGTCATTTGAATCATACCTGAGGTGAAACGTCTCACACTTACTCTAGCTAAATTCAAACAGCAAAAATTATGATGCAGGTGGATGATATAAAACACCTTAGAATTTCTGAGCTGAATTATAACTATGGCATTATTTGGAGAAGATCGTAGGATAGTGGTAATGTCACATGGATTGAAAATCCACTAGGCCAAGGCTAATGCTTGGGGACATGGGGGCATATCTTACCAAATTAGTCTGTGGAATTTAAATCCATGTAATTCATTTAAAAGAGAACGTAGAATTGAAAGCTAGTCTCAGCAATGAAATTGTTATTGATTACGATAAAAATCCATTTTGTTCACAAATTTTTTTTAACAAAGGAAATCTGCCATCTTTGCCCAGTCTGGCCTATGTTTGCCTCATAATCGCCCTGAGCAATGGCTTAGTTCAACAACAGTTGAGGATGGGCAACAATTGCTGGTCATACCAGTGACACACACGTCCCATGAAAGAGTCAAAAGAAAATAAGCAGGTGCAGGAGCCCTGGCTGATATTTCCTACCCTAATCCAGAGCCACTTTAGTTAATTGCAGCTAAATCCAGTTTCTGGTCTGCCTAAATCACGTACATAACGCAGCGTTCATTTACTAACAATGAGCTCTTTGTCCCAATTCCAACATACCATGTTTTTTTTAACTTTGGGCAAATATTGTAAATCTATGGAAATGAAGGCAGGATACCTTGTGATAAACAGCATGATGTGCACAAATGCATATTTAATTTATGAAGTTATGACATCCGCTGGGCTGAAAGTGAAGACATTCCAGTGATCCCTCTAATTTTTAATGTTAGGACTCATGGCCTTGTTTGATAGAAGAAAGTCTATCATTCTTTAAGATCTGAACACTGGATGTTCTTGGGGGACGGGAAAGTTTTTAAATTGAAGTTTTATATGATGCCTAGGGAGAACTAAGGGAGGGAATCATGTGACTTTTTATCACTGCTACCACATGGCGTCAGTCACTGACATCCATTTGTACAACTATTGCTGAACTTCAGAAGCCAAAATTTCAAACAAAATTTCAGGAATTTACAAATTATTTCATGTGCTGCTTTGCTATTTAATCAAATTTCACTTGGTCACTGCACAGCGTGTTGAAACTTTCTTATGTATGGAGATGGGCCAATCTCATCATTTTAATGTTAGGGAATTAGCAATCTACAGGTTATCTATCTAATTCCTCACTCTCCTGAAGTCAGGTTAAAAATAATTATGTTGTACGGATTCATATTTCTGATTCAACTGAGTTATCCTGCCATCAGCTGAATAAAAGGCACATTGCAAATCAGGTTTTTATTACACAGTTTCTATGGGAAAACGCATGGTGGTCAAACACAATAGAAAAGGTCAGGCAGTGTTATCCCCAGAAATATTCCCAGATGAGACCTGTTATCAGAGTACACCTGAACTTATACTCCTTTTTAGTTAGTAAGGCAAAATGTCTGCTTAAGGTTTTTTGCTGTGTCTATGTGCAGATCAATAGTAGGTACACTAAGCATGTAAACAAAGCAACAATGTGCATTTATATAGCACCTTAAACATAGTTCCACAGTGTTTCACTCGAGCATAATGAGACCAAAACTGAAACTGAAACAGTGACGGAGATATTTGGTGACAGAAAACCTGCCCGAAAAAGTTTGATGTAAGGAGCTTCTAAAAGGAGGAGATTGAGTTAGACTATGAGAATCGTAGAATCCCTACAGTGCCGCAGAAAGCATTTGGCCCATGAAACCTGCACTCTCAACAATCCCATCCAGATCTTATCCCCATAACCCCACATACTTGTCCCACTAATCGCCCTAAGAGTTGATGAGGATGAGTGATTTAATGAGGGTGTTGCAGAAATTTGGGCCTAGATGACTGGGAGCATGGCAAATGGCTTGTAGGGAGATGGGTGGGGTGGTGCTTGGTGGGGGGAATGTGGGCTGGAAGAGGTGGATAGGTAAGAGAGTTGGAGAAGTATAGGATTCTGTGGGGCTGCAGAGCTGAGAGTGGTTACAGAGAAATAAATGCTGCATTGGCAGTGGGGAGTGGGGAGCAATGCGGGACAGGGGTATGGGCATGGAAGGGAATGGTGGGGTTGATGCTGAAGACTATGGAGAAAAAAAACGAGTATTTTAAAAATGATGACTCTGCTTTAAAGGCATTAAGAGGGATAAAGAGATAACTCAAGGGCATTTTATACGTTAACATTACATATTCATGGGTAGAACTATTTTGATAGCAAAAGGTGAGAACATGTATTTGCATGTTTATTTTCGACATTACACATTTGTCAGCATTTTGCAATTTCTGTCGATATTGGCTCACCAAACGCTGTTTGAAATGCAATCCATTTAACAGATTGTTATCTTTTTGTCACGGGGATTGAAGCCCTGAACAGTAAGTTTTGTTTAGAGAAGGAGCTGGCACACACACCCTGCCCTGAAGTTCTGATGTCAGTGATTGGCGTGGAGTACTACTGGAGAGCAAGGGGTCAGCAGTAAGTTGTGAGCAAGGTCTGTGCTTCAAAGTCTGCGATTTTTGTTACCAAACTAAAATGTCACACGCACAGATCGCATTCCAACCAGAATTTTTTTGGCAAACACGATGCATAAGTGACAACACTTCAAGGAGGATTCTATTTCCATCGCTGACTGTACCCTTACAGTGAATTGAAAGTAAATATTTGGTGAAGAATCTTTACTGCTGTGGCAGCTACTTGACGTGTAGTATTATTTTTATAGAAATGAGTGCAGGACTTAATTTGTGGGAGCAGTGAAGAAAAAGAGTCACTGAGATTCATTGTCAATAAGGGGAGACAATGGTCTAGTGATATTATTACCAGACTATTAATCCAGAAACTCAACTAATCTTTTGAGGACCTAAGTTTGAATCCCACCACGGCAGATGGTGGAATTTGAATTCACTAAAAAAAATCTGGAATTAAGAATCCACTGATGACCAGGAAACGATTGTTGGAAAAACCCATTTAGTTCACTAATGTCCTATAAGGAAGGAAATCTGCCCTCCTTATCTGGTCTGGCTGACATGTTAACTCCAGAGCCACAGCAATATGGTTGATTCTCAATTGTCCTGGGGCAATTAGGGATGGGCAATAAATGCTGGCCCATCAGCGATGCCCATGCCCCACAAATGAATAAACAAACCTCCCACTCCTCTAACTAAACCAGTGGGGACAGCAGGCATTTATATATCGTTCTGTGCTCTAATATTTAAATATGAGGTTGAAATGTGTTATTCTTAGATTAGTTCTTAGTTCTTTAATGCTACCACTGATGTCCGAATCTATGGTGTTTGCAACCATCCCAAAATATTTGTGACGTAAGTTGACCTCAAGGAGTGAGATGTGTATGGAATCCGCATGTTCTCTCCATGTCTGCATAGGTTTCCTCCAGGTGCTTCAGTTTCCTCCCACAGTCCGAAAGATGTGCTGAATAGGTGCACTGGCCACGCTAAATTCTCCCTCAGTGTACCCAAACAGGTGCCAGAGTGTGCCCACTAGGGATTTTCACAGTAACTTCATTACAATGTTACTATAAACCTACTTGTGACACTAATAAATAAATTTACAACTTTGGTGGATTTTTGTTTAGAGTGCTATCGATTAGAAATGCTTTTATCATTTGAAACTTTTTTTGTTTTGCGACATGTGGAATGGGCAGGTTTGGGTAACAACAGAAAACACACCCAGGTTGATATTTTTTACGTCAGAGCCCTGTTAACATTTGGATATGTGTGCTAAAAAAATGGGCAAGGGCGTGGAATGGCCGGGTTTCATCCTCATAACCCTGAAAGTGCATTTTTGAACAAATCACAGTCGGATGGAGCAACACCACACGAAATGTACAGGGGAGATGTAAATCATGTTACATTAAGGAAGCAGTGACATTTTGATGCAGAGCCCCTATGAGCTTGGCATTGTGAAACATGAAGCAGCCTTTGAGAAGGAAAGTCATTTAAAAGGACAGGTCAGCCAGATTTTATTTTGCGGTGGTGTATTTAAGTGGGTGCCAAAACGGCGCCGAATTGTAAAATGGAAGGTAGCAATTAGTGTACAATATCCGGGAGCAGGGGAGCAAAGGAGTCACTGATATGCTCCTTTTTCATCTGTTAGCATTGCCCTTATGTGACGGATGTTGTTCATGTTCTAACCGCATTTGAGCTACGTCAGGCAAAAGATAAGCAGTATTTCCAGGATGTCAGGAAGTGAGGCCATGTCCGAGGAGGAGGACTTCTATCATGGTAACTGGAACTTTCTGAGACTTGCAAAGTCTTTAAAGGCAAAGTTTCATTAAGGAATCAGTAATTATAGCTATGAAACTTGTTGCAAGAAGACACACAGTTGGCAGGTATGTCCAGAATCACAACATGTTTATCGTGCAGAAGGAGATCATTGGCCCATCGTGTCTTCACCAATCCTCTAAATAAGAATTGTGGTTTAGAGCCATTCTCCTGTCTTTTCCAGGAATAACTGCAGCATATTGTTTTTATTCAAAAAAACATCTAATGCCCTTTTGAATGCCTTGATTGAATTTGCCTCCACCACACTTTCAGGCAATGCATTCCAGCCCCAAACCACATCACATTGGCTTCTTTTGTAAATCATCTTAAATCCATTCTCTATCCTTTTACAAGGGGGAACAATTTCTTCCTATCTATTCTATCCAGTCCCCCTCATGATTTTGAACATCTCTATCAAATCTCCTGTTAGCCTACTTCTCTCCAAGGAGAACAGTGTCCCAACGTCTCCAACTTATCCTCATAACTGAAGTTTCTGATCCCTGGAATAATCCTTGTAAACCTCTTCTGCACTCTCTTCAATGCATTCACATTCTTCCTGTAGTGTGGCACCCAGAAATGTGCACAATATTCCAGCTGAGGTTTAACTAGTGTCTTGAATAAGTTCAGCATAACCTCCTTGCTTGTTGAGTTGATTGGCTGTACTAAATTGACACTAGTGCCGAGGGGATTCGGAGGGAGGCTATCTGGGATTATGGGAATAGGGAATGTATGGGATTGTGGTTGGTGCAGATTTGATGGTCGAAGGCCTCCTTCTGCACTGTGGGGATTCTATGAATTCTATGACATGTACCTTACACTCCTAGTAATAATGCCCAGGATACTGTTTGCTTTATTAACTGCTCTCCTCACCTGTCCTGCCACCTTTAATGATCAATGCATGAATACATCCACATCCCTCTGGTCCTGAACTCCTTTTAGAATTTTGCCTCTTATTTTATATTCTCACTCTGTATTCTTCATTGGTAGTGAAGGTGACAGATAGTTTGAAAGTTTTCACCTCAGGTATTTACAAGGAGAGTCAGGACAGCAGAAACATCACATTCCAAAGGTGACTGATGCCAAGAGCAAACTGTGCCCTCACTTTCCCCATTGGCGTGGCAGTGCAGCATGAGGCAGCAATAGCTTTGTTGTTAATAGGCAGGCTTCCCCAGGGTCCGGGGTGTCATCAATGGCACACACATCACCTCCATGTGCTATACTTGACAGCCATGCCCCATAAACCATCTATAAAGGACTCCACTCAAATAGGGTTCCGTTCGTGTCTGACCTCGAGCACAGAATGGGCAATTAGTTGAATTACTGATTTGAAGAATCTTTAATAAACATAAATTTCCATAAACGAATAAGAATGAACTTAGCAAACAATCAAAAGTTCATGCTTTATGCAGTTTCCCAATTTTGTATTTAAAAAATTAATTTCACCCATCCCCGGAAAAAATGGTTCAGAAGATAAAGATTTTTAAAATGAATTTTCAACATTTCAACTGAGGAGACAGAAATCCATTGTCAATAAATAATCTGTGTCGACAGTTCAAAAGGACTACAAAAGAAACCACAGCGGTTGCTAATCACAGGTCTTGTCTAACTTAGCACTTTATAATAAAAAAGTTACAAATTTTTAAAAATGTGACCTGTCTGAAATAAATCTTTTGAGAAGTCAATCTCCCAGTTATTTGAAAGTCTTTTGGACAAAGGAAAGGAACTCATAAATCCTCGTGTGAAGCAATCCTTTGCTTCAAATCGAAAAACTACTAATGCTTGCCCAGAAATTCCTTCAACCTCACATGCTCAAAATGCAGACACACGGCTGGGAACTGCATGGAAATTCTGTTAGTCAAAACTTGGAGTCAGAAAGTGAAAACTTTCAGAAAGATTTTCAAGTAGATTCAGTTGGTAAATTCAATTGGTTGGTTAAAATCAGATCTGCAATTATTGAGAAAGATGGCAGTCAATTTTTAGAAAAGTTGCTAAAAACAATCTTTTTGACAAATTAGTATTAATTTTGTCGGATGACATAGCTGCAAAAGCAGGACTGCTGTGAGGAGTCAATTGTGCACCAACTCCCCGATCCACATTTGATTTGATTTGATTTATTATTGTCACATTTATTAGTATACAGTGAAAAGTATTGCTTCTTGCACACTATACAGACAAAGCATACCATTCATAGAGAAGGAAAGGAGAGGCTGCAGAATATAGTGTTATAGTCATAGCTAGGGTGTAGATAAAAATCAACTTAGTGTGAAGTAGGTCCATTCAAAAGTCTGATGGCAGCAGGGAAGAAGCTGTTCTTGAGTCGGTTGGTATATAACCTCAGATATTGTATCTTTTTCCTGATGGAAGAAGGTGGAAGAGAGAATGTTCAGGGTGCACAGGGCCCTTAATCATGCTGGCTGCTTTTGCAAGGCAGCAGGAAGTGTAGACAGAGTCAATGGATAGGAGGCTGGTTTGTGTGCTGGATTGGGCTTCATTCACAACCTTTTGTAGTTCCTTGCAGTCTTGGATAGAGCATGAGCCATAACAAGCTATGATACAACAAGAAAGAATGCTTTCTACAGTGCATCTGTAAAAGTTGGTGAGAGTCGTAGCTGAAATGCCAAATTTCCTTAGTCTTCTGAGAAAGTAGAGGCATTTCTTAACTGTAGTGTCAGCATGGGGTACTAGGGCAGCTTTTTGGTGATCTGGATACCTAAAAACTTCAAGCTTTTGACCATTTTTTCTTCATCCCTGTTGATGTAGACGGGGCATGTTCTCACTATGTTTCCTGAAGTCGATGACTATCTCCTTCATTTTATTGACATTGAGGGAGAGATTATTGTTGCTGCGCCAGTTCACCAGATTCTCTATTTCATTCCTGTACTCTATCTCGTCATTGTTTGAGATCCAACCCACTGCGGTGACGTTATCAGCAAACTTGAAAATTGAGTTGGAGGGGAATTTGGCCACACAGTCATAGGTGTATAAGAAATATAGTAGGGGAATGGTGACAAGAGGCAGTGTCATCAATGAGGTTTTGTGTGGTACTGGATCAAACCAAAATGTATCTGACTCTTAATTTTGCTTGCACAAGTGCGAGCCTTGGTTCAGCAGTGTCACTCTCACCCTTGGGCTCAAGAGGTTGTGGGTTCACTTTCCACTCCAGAGACTCAGGCACATAATCTGGGCTGATTCTGCAGTACCGAGGGATTGTTGTATTAAACATAAAAACTAGAAGCAGGAGTATGCTATTCGGCCCTTCGAGCCTGCTCCTCCATGCATTATCAACATGATTGATGATCAAATTCAATATCCTGATCCCATTTTGTTCCCCATATCCCTTGATCCCTTTAGCCCCAACAGCTATATCTAATTTTTTACTTGAAATCACACAATGTTTTGTCCTCAGCTAATTTCTATGGTAGTGAATTCCACACATTGTCACAGGTACATTCTTTCAAACGAGATTTTAAACTGAGACTCTGTACTGCCCATTCAAGTAGGTCTAAGAGGTTCCACTGCATGATTTGAAGATAGCGAGGAGATATCCTGAGTAGTACTTATCCCTCAACCGAAATTTGTTGTCCACTCATTATTCCATTGCTCTTTGTGGGATCTTGCTGTGTGGAAATCGACTTCATTTTTGAAAATCGTTTGCTGTTTTCTTTACCATTTTGTCTGATCAAAATAAAATTAGTATCATGCCATCAATAGTTTGATTCACTTCTGTTGTACATGCCTCTTCTTTCACTGAAAACTGATGTAACAGCCAGTGGACAGAATCGTATTCTGACCAAACTTGCAAACCAAGACTGGGAAGTCAAGCAGGAAATACCCTTTGCATAATCCCTGTCCAACTTGCCCACGCCTCCCACTGAGACTCTTAATCAGGGCTGAAATGTCTTGTAGAAAATGGGCACGAACTTCATTAAAGCCTTGAAGTCTTTTTCACTTAAACAAAAAACATCTGAGTGAGATTTATGATTTTCTCCTTCAGGATGCTCTGTCAGTCCATTTAGACTGGGTGATGAGGGGAAGACATGTTCTGGCCTTAAACACCTCATTGCTTGAAGGTTTATGGGATTTTCTCGCTGAAATTATTTGCTCCATTGACGCTTCCCATGTTAGATTTGTGTGTTATTTTGCTGTGTTGTCTGCTCCATTTGTGTCTTCCCATTTTCTACATTGGTTTGCCTTCCATTTCCATTTCTGTGTTTTAAAGACCCGCAATTTTGCTTGCTTCAGTCAAAATTCACAGAACCACAGAATCTCTACAGAGTAGAAAGAGGCCATTCAGACCATTGACAACAATCCCACTCAGGCCCTATTCCTATAACGCTATGTATTTAGCCTGCTAATCCCCCTGATACTAAGATGGATGGCCAATCCATCTAACCTGCACGTGTTTGCAATGTGGGAGGAAACCGTAGTTCCCAGAGGAAACCTACAGACACATGGAGAATGTGCAAATTCTATGTAGACTATTACCCAAAGCTGGAATTGAACCCAGCCCCCTGGTGCTATGAGGCAGCAATGCTAACGCAGTACCATCGCACTGTCCTCAGAACTTGGGAATTCCTTGGCGTATTTCTCTCAATGTCTTCAAAGAATCACACAGAGCTGGATGAGCAGCAGAATACTAAAGGTGAAAGGTGATGCACCTATCCTTAACTTATGAACCGGGTATGTAGCCTAAGAATGACTGAGAAAATCTATCTTTGTAAGTTCCATTTCTCCAAGGAGGCTGGTATGAAGTTATGGAATCTCCATATTTCTGCAGACAACATTGACCACAGATTGACTCATTCAGTAACTATGGAGATGGCCGTGTCACTAAACCTTCACTCTGGATGCTGTGAGACACCTTTGTAAATATGTGCAGCATCAATCAGTAATTTACCAGTGTGTAGTGCGGACCATTCAACAAAGTTAACATTCATACATTTCCTCATGAAAAACCGCCAACATAAAGCCCTTGTGGTTCATAAAAGCTATTACATTCAACCCCCTACACTAATTGCCATGGCCTTCATGAGTTTCATGAGCCACAGGGGGTTCCATTCAATCAAAGCGTAGGTACCCTGTAGCCATCAGCACAGAATCATGCAACAGTCAAAACCCTTTTATTTTAAGATAATCCATCATACTTGTGTTATTTTAAATTGAACACAAACTGGACAGATGGCTGCTAGGTGACCAAAGATACCTTGTTCTGCACTGGCCTATGACCCTGTTGAGACAGTAATATGACAAGATACATGCAGCTCCCAGGATAATTGTGGAACATATATTTAGTCTGTTGAATTAGTGCTTCAGATTCCTGGAAAGATTAAGGTTGCACCATGATATAGAATCATAGAATCCTACATGCAGAGGCCATTCAGCCCATTGAGTCTGCATCGACCACAATCCCACCCTGGCCTTTTGCTATAACCATGTGCATTTACCCTAGCTAATCCCCCTGAAAATGGGGGGCAATTTAACATAGCCAATCAACAATACCCGCACATCTTTAAAGTGTGGGAGGAAACCGGAGAATCCAGAGAAAACCCAAGCAGAGATGGGAAGAACATGCATACTTCCCACAGTGACCCAAGCCAGGAATTGAACCCTGGTCCCTGGTGACGTGAGGCAGCTCACCATTGTGTCACCATGCTTCCATATTCCTACTGAAGCCCATTCTCACCAAGACTAGTCATATGGAAAATCTAAATATGATCTTGCTTTGAAATGTAATGAATATGTTTTGTGGTAAGAAAATTAAATAATAATGAAAATGTTGACTTTCTGAGCACTTTCTGTCCTTTATTATGGAGATACCCTGAAATAACATGGCAATAATCAAATTGTGACAATAAATAACATTCCAAAATTATTAAATAATTACCATGTTTATTGTTTCAGTTTGTTTAGTTACAGTGACATAATTCATGTTCTTGGGAGAACTATAGTTGAATGTTTGCTTTCTAAAAAGAATGGTCATATGCCAGTTAGTGTTTGCATGCCATGGTTACTGATTACACTTGATTTTAGTGCTCAGTATATTTACTTCTTGCAGGACACATCCTGGGCCAATTTGACAGCTCCATCAGTACCATCATGGAGGGGATGTAGCAATTATCCCAGTCCCTTTCATATATGCCCCATCCTGTACTGGTTCCCACAACTGCTGTCTCCATCTTTGAGATTTTCATGGCCACCAAGCTTCTGTTGGCCCACCAATTGGTAAGTTAGCTTTCATAGATATGCTTATTTTTTTTATTTCCTCATGGAAAATGGGCATCGCTGCTGGACAGCATTTATTGCCCTTCCCTAGTTGCCCTTGAGAAGGTGGTAGTGAGCTGCCTTCTCGAATCACTGCTGTCAGTGTTCTGTGGGTTGGCCCATAATGCTGTTAGGAAGGGAATTCCAGGAGTTTGACCCAGCAACCGTGAAGGAGCAGCGATGGCCTCCCCAATTGCTTGACTGTTAGTCCAAAAATCTGAATAAAGTTCTGGAGAGCTGGGTTCGAAACCCACCACGGCAGATGGTGGAATTTGAATTCAATAAAAGATACCTGGAATTAAGAGTCTCCTGATGACTGTGAAACCATTCTCGATTGTTGGAAAAACCCATCTGGTTCACTCATGTCCTTTAAAGAAGGAAATCTGCCATCCTTATCTGGTCTGGCCTACATGTAACTCCAGAGCCACAGCAATGTGGTTGACTCTCAACTGCCGTCTGAAATGGCCTAGCAAACCAGTTATATCAATTGCTTATACAAATAACTTGACTACTCCATCCCCAACAAGGATATTTCCGTACTATCTATTCCAGTCTAAAAGCACAATTTTGATGAATTGAAATTTCTTTCAGCTCCATGTTGTAATGTTGAAAGCTGCCACTGGTGACAACGTGGTTCCAGTTGCCAATTCAGAACATTGTCAGAAGGATGGCAGTCAAAATTTAATGCAGACATTTAGTGCAGACATAGTTATATCAAATAGCACAGTGATTAGTACTGCTGCTTCACAGTGCCAGGGACCCGTGTTCAATATTGAACATGGCATACTGTTTTATGTTGAGTCCATATTGTATTATAGCCTTACATAAAATGATGCAATTTTATAGTTCCAAGACATTTTTGAACACCTCTTTCTATATGCTGCTGAAACACAAACCTATGAAATGGCTTTAAGGTATTGTCTGACTATAGCACTATACAGTTAGATCATGTTTTCCTCGAATTTATATTCAGCTGCTTTGGTTATATAGTTCAACATCTTTTTAGTTTTGTTGATTGTTGCTCTGTATTGCTTTGAAGTATTTAATGTTGTGTCTGCGGAGATGCCTACATCTCTTTCAACTTCAATCTTAAGTATTTCAACATAATTGATAGGGTATGCATCTTGTTTTTCCTTCTGTTGTGCAGCATCTTGCACATGTCATAAAATCCTTACAGTTCAGAAGTAGGCCATTCAGCCCATTGAGCCTGCACTGACCACAATCCCACCCAGGGCCTATTCTCATAACCCCACAGATTAACCCTGCTAATCCCCTACCTGACACTAAGAGTCAATTTAGCATGGTCAATCAACCTAACCTGCACATCTTTAGACTGTGGGAGGAAACCAGAGCATCCGAGGAAACCCATGCAGACATGGGGAGAATGTGCAAACTCCATACGGCCAGAATTGAGTCCATGTTCCTGGCGCTGTGAAGCAGCAGTGCTAATCACTGTGCCGCCATGCTGTTTGATACAACTATGACTGCATTAAATGTCCGCATTAAATTTTGACTGCCATTTTTCTAACAATATTCTGTCTCTCAGATATCCAGGGCTGGAAACAATTCCGCTCACCACGGGAATCTTAGTGGGCAAGAAACGAACCATTCAAAGATCTGTTGATCTCGGGTGGGATTTTCTGGTTTTGGGGCGAGAGCACGGTCAGAAAATCCCGCTCAAGTTGTCCCCAAACAATGTTCCAACCCAGGTCAGATATCTCACCTCAGATATGTAGCTTCTGTCCAGCAATGTGTTGTTGTTGTGTGTGTTGGAGAGATGTATTGACAGGAGCAGAGAAATCTGCCCCAAAGTATCCATGTCTTGAATGCAGCACAGATGGCAGCATAGTGGTAATGTTACTGGACGAGTAACTCTCCAGAGATATGATTAATTCTCCAGAGAGTTGAGTTAAAGAGCAATTAAAATATAATTAACAATGATGATAAAATTATGAGATTGTTATAGCCCCATCGGGTTCACTAATGCCCTTGAGGGAAGGAAATCTGCTGTCTGTACGTGGTCTGGTCTACATGTAACTCCACATCCACAGCAGTATGGATGACTCTTAATTGCCCTCTGAAATAGCAAAACAAGCCGCATAATTGTATCAAACAGGAACAGGGAAAAGTGCTGCAAGTGACTGCATGCCACAAGGACTGAAACAAAAACAGAAAAATGCTAGAAAATCTCAGCATCTGCGGAGAGAGAATAGATCCTGGTTTTGAGCCTGGATGACCTATCGTCAGAATTCAATTGTTTAAGAAGGAGCTCACCACACCACCACCTTCTCAATGGAAATTAGGGACAGGGAGTAAATGCTGGCCTTGCCAATGACACATACCCCAGGAATTGTATTAAAAGAATAAACTTAAAACTTGGACCACATTTAGTTCTTGAAATCTAAGAACCAACCTTTATGTAAAGTGATCCGATGTATTCAAACTTTAACCAGGAGCTGGATGTATTGCAGGAAAGGAAAAGACGCTTAAAAATGAAATAGTGATTGAAAGATGTTATATTAGCCAGAAATAAACTGATGTCATTATGCTATTATGGTGCAATATGTAAGGCGCCCTGAGCTTGTGTCGAACAAGGCAGCTTTGCTTTTTTTTATTTATTTCACAAACTCAGAACAAATTCCACACAATAAGATTTAATTATTAATTTGCAAGTTTCAAATGCATGAGAGAATTCAATAAGCAATATTTAAAGGGTTAGGCAGATGCAGCATTGAATTTTATTAGCGCTTCAAGGGCATGAATGCCCCCCTTTAACATAAAGTCTCTCCGGGGACCAATGCATTTCTCACATGAGTACACACTGCAGACATTCAGTTGTGTGCACATATTATACAGTTTAATACAGTCACAAGCTGCAGAATGGGGAGGGACCTGAATGAGGTGAAAAGACTGAATTGAGAAGGACTGCTTTCCACTTTCAGAATGTTCACTTTATGATGCGTCGTAATCTTCCCAATTATTTGGTTCATTAAATCCTGCCCCAAAATAAAGTAAAATAACTCTTGATTTGATTGTGCAGCTGAGTTCAGTACTAATAACCTTTGTAAAGCCTTCAGGCAAACACCACACTTCAACCCAATTCACCAATCCATTCTGGTCAGGTAAGATTCCACAGTGCAGTATTAACAGAAGATAAAAAATGAACATCTCTGACCAACATTTTGCCATACTTTCCTCACAATGTTTTCCAGTAGTATTGTGGAAAAGTGTGATCCACAGGCCAGAATGTAAATGCCTGGAAGCCCAAATCCCAGGCAATGAAGGGAAAATGTTATGTTGTGATCACATTATGGAATGAGGAAGTCTCTAATTCATTTATTCAATCATCCCCAATATTCTTTTTCATTGCTATTTCAGATGTATTTCAGTCAGTGCCTTACAGAAGCACAGGTACATCTCAACAGGTTGCCAACATTCATTTCAGGTATTCCTGGAGATTTGATCATGTGACATTTGCCAACATGCAATCAATCACATGACATTGTTGGTCATGCTTAATCATGTGACATTTATCCATGATTTGCAAATGTAATTCCAGTTTCCTGAGTATAACCAAGTCGCAGATAAAATATGACCTTGTGTCTTAATGTGAGATGCATAACATTATCTATCAACTAAAAAGAACATAAAATAGAAAGATTTTACAATTGAAATAAAAACTATCCCAAAGTATCAAGCCCAACAAATTGCATTGATTCAACAAAATAAAATCATCAAGCCAGGTAACCACAAAAGATTTCAGACAACATTGTTACATTTGACAAGCTATAAAAAGCTATGAAACAACTAATGATGCAAAGTAAGTTCAGTTTGCTGGCTCACACACCCCATATCTGAAGCAAGATTTGGGGAGACACATTCCACGGAGAAGTATCAAAACTACCTGACTCTGAGGTCATCTCACACTATACAGCAACACAAATCACAGGCCCACAGAGATTCACTCGGTCTCTGATACTCTCTCTCTCTCTCTCTCTCCCGCAGTTTGTGATTCTCTCTCTCCCTCAATTTGTGATTCTCTCTCTCACTGTATGCGATTCTCTCTCTCCCTCAGTTTGTGATTCTCTCTCTCTTTCTGTCTCAGTTTGTGATTCTCTCTCTCTCTCCCAGTTTGTGATTCTCACTCTCTCTTAGTTTGTGATTTCCTCTCCGTTTGTGACTCTCTTTTTCTTTTTCCCTTGTGTGATTTTCTCTCTCAGCTTGTGATTCTTTCTCTCTTTCTCTCTCTCCCTCAGTTTGTTGTTCTCTCTCTCTCTTTCATTTTGAGTTTTTCTCTAAGTTTGTGCTTCTCTCTTTTAGATTGGCATTCTGTCTCTCTCTCTCTGTCCTTCTCTCTCGCCATCTCTCTCTCTGTCGTACTATCTCGATCTCTCTCTCTATTTGTCATTTGCTCTTTCTCTCTCCATCTTAGTCTTTGATTTTCTCTCCCTCTTGTGATTCTGTCTCTCCATTTGTCATTTCACTCCCTGACCCTCAGTTTGTGATTCTCTCTCTCTTTCTTAGTTTGTGATTCTCTGTCTCTTTCTATTTGTGATTCTTTCTCTCTTAGTTTGTGTTTCTCTCTCTTTCTCAGTTTGTGATTCCCTCTCTCTCTCCCTCTGTTTGTGATGCTCTCTCTCTGAGTTTTTGATTCTGTCTCTCTTTTTTATTCTCTCTCTCCATCATTGTGTGTTTCTCTCTAAGTTTGTGATTCTCTTTTTTAGATTGGCATTCTGTCTCTCTCTATCCTTCCCTCTTGCTATTTCTCTGTTGTTCTGCCTTGCTCTCTCTCTCTCTCTTTCTTTGTAGCTCTCTATCTATCCTTCTGTCTCACTCTCTGTCTCTCACTGTCCTCTCTTTTGCTCTCTCTCTCTGTCATTCTCTCATGCTCTCATTATGTGACTCTCTTAGATTATAATTCTCTCTCTCCCTCAGTTTGTGATTCTCTCTTTCTCTCTCTCTCTCTCCCAGTTTGTGAATCTCTATTTCCCAGTTTATGATTCTCTCTCTCTGTCAGTTTATGATTCTCTCTCTTTCTCTATTTGTGATTTTCTTTCTCTCTCAGTTTGTGATTCTCTCTCTGTCTTAGTTTGTGATTCCCTCTCTGTTTGTGACTTTCTTTCTCTTTTTCCAGTGTGGGATTTTCTCTCTCAGTTTGTGATTTTCAGAGCTTGTGATTCTTTCTCTCTCTCTCTCCCCCTCAGGTT
The DNA here is from genome assembly GCA_024679065.1 of Sphyrna mokarran. Classification (NCBI taxonomy): domain Eukaryota; kingdom Metazoa; phylum Chordata; class Chondrichthyes; order Carcharhiniformes; family Carcharhinidae; genus Sphyrna; species Sphyrna mokarran. The sequence goes on from JAGIQG010000021.1 coordinate 21,764,639, forward strand.
GTTGTTTTCTCTCTCTCTCAGTTCATTATTCTCTCTTTCCCTCTCCCTCAGTTTGTTATTCTCTCTCTCTCTCTCTTTCATTTTGTGTTTTTCTCTAAGTTTGTGATTATCTCTTTTAGATTGACATTCCGTTTCTCTCTCTCTCTGTTCTCTCTTGCCATCTCTCTCTTTCTCTCTCTCTTTTGTTCTCTTTCACTCTTTCTCTCTTGTCATTCTCTTTCCCTCTCCATCTTAGACTTTGATTCTCTGTCTTGTGATTCCCTCTCTCTATTTGTCATTCCTTCTTCTCTCTGTCCCTCAGTTTGTGATTCTCTCTCTCTCTCTCTGTGATTCTCTTTCTCTGTTTGCGATTCTCTCTCAGTTTGTGATTCTCTCTTTCCCTCTCTCTCTGTTTCTGATCCTCTGGGTTGAGTTTTTCCACAATTGCAGAAGTCACACTGCCAAGGCTGATGTGCAATCGTTACCTGCTGTCTCATGTTTTTGTAACCTGGAAACACATTGTGCCGGTGGAGACCCAATGTGGCACAATCGAGGGGCCATGGGTGCCATCAGGTGGCCAGCAGCTCCGTATCCTGGGCAGTGTCACCCTTATCTCAGGTTCACACCAGGGAGATTGCAAGTTGGGCCAGGCTGGTTGGAATGGGAGAGTGGATGGGGGATGGGGTAATATTGCAGCAGCATTACCAATGCTATGGATTGGCCATTGCCATTGGAGATCCCTTTGCCCCCATGCAGTGGCTATTGAGGAAGCCATTCCCACGTTGGGTACACACTGGCAAGCTGCCAAGATATGCCTGGTGGTCTCCACAGCTGTCGGCAGACCCTCCAATGTGGGCAGGACAGAAAGTGGCTCTTCACGGAGCCCATAGCTATCTAACATGGCAGCTCAGAGGGTGCCCACGCTACTGACGTTTTCATCATCAGCAGTATACCATGGTGAAAGAAAGATATCACACTGTCTTCCTGATACCTTTCTGAGCCACATCATCAGCCTTTGTACATCCCAGCACAGCAGTGGCTAGAGGAGTGTCTATGTGGACTTCTTGATAAGCAAACCTGATGCAGTAAGAGGAGGCAAAAGGCTCCTGTTTTGAAGGGCACTGAGTGTCAGATTGAGGGATCCAGCATCGGGAAGATGGGGCCTGATCAGAGCCAACATTCCTTCCCATCTGTACCTCTGACCCCACCCTCCACCCAAACTCCCTCGTCATTGAACCCCAACTGTGATATTGAATCAGTCCATGTTCAAATGCTGCAAGACATGGACAATATCCAGGCTTGGGTTGGCAAGTAGTAAATAACATTTGCGCCACACAAGTAATATGCAATGACTATCTCCAACAAGAGAGAATATAACCATCACCCCATGACATTCAGTGGTATTATCATCGCTGAATCTCCCACCATCAACATCCTGGGAGTTACCATCGACCAGAATCTGAACTGGACCAGCCATTTAAATAGTGTGGTTATCAGAACAGGTCAAAGGCTAGGAATCCTGCAGTAACTCATCTCCTGACTCCCCAAAGGATGTCCACCATCTTCAAGCTAGGAGTGCAATGGAATACCATACATTGCCTGGTTAGTGCAGTCCAAGTAACATTCAAGAAGCTTGGCACCATCTAGGTCAAAGCAGTCCGCTTGATTGTTACCCCTTCCACAAATGTTCTATCTCTCCACCATCGATAAACAGTGGCAGCTGTGTGTACCATCTACAGGATGCACTGCAGGAACTCACCAAGATTCCTTAAAGCATCACCTTTCACACTCACCATCACTACCATCTAGAAGGACAAAGGCAGCAGATACCTGGGAACACAATCATTTGGAGGTTCGGCTCCATCTGACTTAAAAAATAAATCACTGTTCCACTATTGTTGCTAGGTCAAAATCCTGGAACTCCTCCTTAACTGTTCTGTGGGTGTATCTACACTTCAGGGACTGCAGAAGGAAGCTCACCGTCATCTTCTGAAGGGTAACTGTGGATAGGCAATAAATGCTGACTTAGCTAGCCGCGTCCACATTTTGTAAGTTTGTTAAAACATTTGGGACATAATGTCAACATTTGTAAATGGCACAAAAATTGGAAGAGTGGTTAATTGTGTCAAGGTCAAGTGACTTTGGAAAGGCATGCCAGTTAGCAAAATGAGTAAGAAGAAGTGAAATTCACTTTAATACACAATTTACGAGGTGGTACATTTTGGAGGGAAGAATATGAAAAGGTCAATGACTCCAAAGGCAAGATTCTGAGCTCCCACTAAGGCTAAGAATGGAGTTAGGCAACCATTGTGAATTCGCCAGCATCATTCCCCCCCTCCCCCACTCCCACCAAGCCATTTTCCTGGAGTGAGGTGGTGGGGGGAATACAGCAGAACCACTTGCCAACAAGTGGTGGGGAACCAGCTAAGTCTGAATCAATGAAGACTTAAAAGCAATCTCATGCCTCAGCCTGAATGTAATATTAAGCACAGGCCATCCTGTAGGAAGCTCCCCTTCCTGGCCATTCCCCCACCACCCCATCCCAGCCCCCCACCCCAATCCTATCCCCAACTAACAAAGAACTCAATCTTAAAGGCCTTTTTGAATTGAAAGCTTGAAGAAGTTGGAGAGATGCAGCTTCCATTTTGAAGCATCCACTCCTTCATTTAATCACCATGGCAACTTGCTGCTGTTTCCAAAATTGAAGACCTCTGACTGGCTATCCAGCTTTGCGGAATCGGCCACCATCCTCAGTGGGAGAGTAGGCTCAGCCTCTGGTCTTTAATGGAACTTTCTGGAGGGTAAGTACAATGAGGGAATGTTTCCCACACAGTGCAGGCTGCTGGTCCACATCCCAGCGTGAGGGAAAGGGTCAGAAGTCCTCTTAGAAACGCCAACCTACATGTAAAAACTTCAAAAGAAGCAGAGAAACAAAGAGACTTATGAAGTTTCAGTCCACAAATCATCAAAAGAATGGCAGATAAGTTACAACAACGGTCAATGCAATGCTATTTTATGAATAGTTGCATTGAAAGCAGACCTGAAATACTAAACCTGTATAAATCATTGGTTGAATCACAAATTGAATATTGTACCTCTATTGGTCATCTGATTGTTGCATTGTAGCGCTGCAAAGAGTGTGCAGAAAGATTCACTCGGACAAATTTGGAAGTGGGCGTCTTTTGTTCTGAAACAGACTGAACAATCTGAGGATCTTTTACTGAAATAAGGAAGATTAAGAGCAGCTCCAAAAGATATGTTTCAAAATATGAGGAGTCAATAAAGTAAAATGGTTTCATAAAATCCCTGCAGTACAGAAGGAGACCACTGGGCCCATCGAATCTGCACCAACTTTCTGACATTGTGGGGGGATTTCGTGGTGTACCATGCAAAGGTCTATTGACCTCAGGTGGGATTCTCTAGTTTTGGGGTGAGCATGGCAGAAGAATCCCACTCTGCACCTTACCCCCAGGCCTTATCGTCATGACACTTATCCCATTAATCCCCCTAACCTACACATCTTTGGACACTAAGGGGAAATTTAGCATGGCCAATCCACCTAACCCGTCTATCTTTGGAGTGTGGGAGGAAACCTACGCAGACACAGGGAGAACATGCAAACTCCACACGGACAGTGACCCTTTTCAGAAATTGAACCTGGGTCCCTGATGCCGTGAGGCAGCAGTGCTAACCACTATGCCATTTCCATTGGTTGGTGAGTCAATAACTAGAGGTCAAAAATAAGAAAACATATTACCAAAAGAAAACGGGAGCTGAGAAGGAATGCATTTACATAAGGGATCGTTTTACCATGGAATTCTAGTTCAAAACTATTAGAACTAAAATGTCGAGTAGTCTTTAGCAAAGAAATGGATAAATATCTAAAAAATCTTTTTTTTAAATCGTAGGCAATTGTGATTAAGTGGAGAATATTTTTCAGAGGTCAGCTAAAGGGCTTCTGACTGTGCTGTATAAATTCTATAATCCCATATTCCTTGATTTGATTTGATTTATTATTGCCACATCTATTAGCATGCAGTGAAAAGTGTTGTTTCTTGCACACTATACAGACAAAGCATACCTCATAGAGAAGGAGACGAGAGAGAGCAGAATGACTGAATGATTATCTTGATGCCAGAACTATGCAATTGATTGGATTTGATTATCCTATCCCACTCTGCTCACTGAGATAGAAGAGAAAAATATAGACCTGAGTTTTCATGTCTCTGTTCATGCTGGATCCCAGTTCTGGAATTCCTGCACACCTCCCCCTGCCCCCCGTCACTGCTGGCTTGTAGGATTTTTCTCTTCCCAGGATAAGATTAAGTTGGTGAGCCCGCATTCAGCAATCCCACCTTTGCCTACTATAGGAGTGGACATTTTAAATTCTCCATGCACCGTCCTTCCCCCACTTCTGCTATTTCAATGGAGTCAGACATATTTTGCGAGGAGATGTCATTCACAACACCTCTGATCCATGAGAGAATCCCTGCCTGGAGTCAGGCATCTTTGATCATTAGGTTCAAAACATATTGCCAATTTCAATTGTCAAAATGCAGGATGATAAGTTATGCATGTTTTTCCTAATGGGATTTTATCCTTAAAAATGCAAGTGATCATTTAAACTGGACATTAAGTTGTGTTCAGATGATTAGAGTACTTTTGCCGGTCTTATTCATTCAATGGTATTGGGGATCAAATATTAATATGTCATCTGAAGACTGTGTTTTAATTTGCATCCTTTCCTTGTGTTCTCACCTATATACTCTATGAATGGTATGCTTTGTCTACAAAACATGCAAGAAACATACTTTTCACCGTAACCCAATACACGTGAAAAGTAAAGTTTATTTATTAGTCACAATTTGGCTTACATTCACATTGTGATAAAGATACTCTGAAAATCTCCTAGTGACAACAATACATCAAATCAAATCAACAGTTGTGCAAAGATATGCACATTAGGTTGATTGGACATATTACATTGCCTTCTAGTATCAGGGGGATTAGTAGGGTAAATATATGAGGTTACAGAGATTGTTGCTGGTGCAGACTTGATGGACGGAATGGCCTCCATCTGCACTGCAGGGATTGATTCTATGATTCAAAGTATTGAGGCTTCTTGATTTTTGATTTTGAACCATTCACGATAATGAGATAAGGAAAAATTTCTTCAGCCAGAGTGTGGTGATCCTGTGGAATTCATTGTCACAGCAGGCTGCAGAGACCAAATCATTGAGTGTATTTAAGACAGAGATCGACAGCTTTGACAAAGAGCCATTTGGACTCAAAATGCCAGCTCTTTTCTCTCCTCACAGATGCTGAGATTTTCCAGCATTTTCTCTTTTGGTTTCAGATTCCAGCATCCAGTAATTTGCTTTTATAAAGATAGATAGGTTCCTAATTGGTAAGGGGATCAAAGGTTAAGGGAAAAGGCAGGAGAATGGGATTGAGAAACTTAACAGCCATATTGAATGGTAGAGCAATTCGATGGGTTGAATGGCTTAATTGTGCTCCTATATCTTATGATCTTATAGAAATAGTATAGAAAAAGTAACAGCTTAATATTTCTTCTCCCTTTCTTCATGTTCAGACGGAAGTGGTGGATGGCCCTCATGTCTTCCTTCATCCATTTCTACATCGAGTTCTTGTGAACCCCTTTTGTTCTTTTGCTGTGATATCACAAAGTGTTCTCTCATTCTCCATTGGTTAAGGGTGCAGGATTAAAGAAGACTATAATTATTTTCAGTAAAATAAGAAATGTGAAGACTATAATGGATAAAAACAAAATCAGAGTTGTGAAGCTTTGTTAATAGAAGCAACATGATATTCCATAATGCTACAGTTCACAAAAGGTTATGAGTTAAGCTTCTGGCAGAAGAAGCCACAAAGCTTGAGGTGTTCTATGTAATGCTTCGCATAACAGCCTACTAATGTGACTAATGGCATAATTGATGGTTGGTGTAAGGCAAAAGAAAGCAGATAGAAAGTCAAATGGCATGTACTTAGTTTAGAATTGCTCTCTCTTAATGGCCAGTTTATATTGCAGGATTGCTTTAGGAAATAGTTCAGCAATAGCAACTTAGATTCTGGGTGCTGCTGCAACTATCTAATTTGCAATGCAAATTGTTTTTTATTTTGCACAGCTGCTGAAACAGTCACATCCCACGGAACACTTGTGCAAAGTGTTAAGAATTTTGGATCCAACCCATTCACGATTAGGATCACAATTGAAAACACCAACAGTGCCATTATGTCATTACATTTTTCAGAGGATCATAGAATCCTTACAGTGCAGAAGGAAGCCATTCAGGGCATCAAGTGCCCTGACTCTCCAAGAGACCATCTTACCCACACCCTATTCCTGTCATTTACCCTAATCTATCTATTTTGAAACACCAAAAGGCAATTTAGCATGGCCAATTAACTTAACCTGCACATCTTTGGGTTGTGGGAGGAAACCGGAGCAACCAGAGGAAATCATGCAAACACAGGTAGAATGTGCAAACTCCACATAGCCAACTACTCCAAGCCTGGAATCGAACCTGGGTGCCTGCTGAAATGATTCATATTTGGAGAGGGAAGGTGTCTGGATCCCAAAGTTAGATGACAGGAGATAAAAATGACAGCAGACATCACCCAGTGCCATTGTTGCCAAACATTTTACAGGTTGCTGTAGTAAGTGCTTTTCCCCCAGTGGTGCACGATGAAGGACCCCCCCCCCCCCACTCTGCTGATGTATTTCCATACAACCAGAGTAGTTGTTGTTCAACGTTGTAACGCTGCCACTGCAGATGGGCCTGCCAAAAAAATACAAAATATCTCCAATGATCTTTATATATGGGCTGAAAGCACACAAAATCTAATTTCCAGCACTTCAGTCGCAAATGGCAAGGCAAATTATTCAAGGTGAATCAATAACTGAGGTACTGTGAGGAAGCCTTTTTCCAAACAAGTATTCAAAACTAGAACCATTGTTGATTAGAGGAAGAGTTCTTGCAACCTCTTCAACATCATCACAAACTGTATAAATTATTCCTCAGTTATGTGTGTATTTACAAGGTTCCATTGTTAGTTAGGCTCTATGCATTCCTCATTCAGGTCTATCACTTAGAATTGGGAGTTAGAAACTTAACTCAACCTTCTAGCTACTAACTAAAATCAGCAGGCAGAAAATGCATAGTTTCAACAGTCTTCCAGCAAATTCTTGTAGAAAAAAAGTACTTACATTGCTTTCACGGTGGCTGGATTTCAGTTCATGACCATCAGAGCTGCTGATCTGAGTAATGCTGGATGCAAAGCCCAAAGATTACACTTGCTGTCTTGCTCACATGTCCAACTGTGACTTGTTGCAATGCTCCAGCAATGCCCAATGCAAACTGGAAGAACACCTAATCATTAACCATGGCATGCAACTGGCATTTGGCCATTCTTTTTAGAAAACAAACATTAGTTTTCCCAAGAACATGAGTTGCATTACTGTAATTGAACAAATTGAAGCAGTAAACATGGTAATTATTTAATAATTCTGAAATACTATTTATTCCCACCATTGATTATTGGTATTTCTTTAATAAGGGAAGTACTCAGAAAGCCAACATTTTCACAACTATTTAAATTTTCTTACCGCAAGTTTTTCACAGAAAATATTTCTTATATTTCAAAGCAAGATCGTATTTAGATTTTCTATATGACTGGTCTCGATGAGGATGGGTTTCAGTAGGAATATGGAAGGCATGGTAGCACAGTGGTTAGAACAAAGAACAAAGAACAAAACAGCACAGGAAACAGGCCCTTCGGCCCAACGAGCCCGCGCCGCCACCCCAATGTTCCCACCTCTACCCGTGATCCCTGTCTATGTTTATAGATCTGTGGATTAAAAACCATAGGGGGTGGAAAGGAGAGCATAAAATGGAGAATAAGATGCATGAAATCAAATCAAATAAATGGGAATGGGGTGTAGGGGAGAGTTCATGCTCTGAATGGTTGAAATCCGGGAAGCTGTGGAAAGATGAGATACTGTTCCTCCCTCAGTCTACATGTGTCAGCATTAACGGGGAATTCCAGGGCACCTTGAAAAGGCAGAGATCTTGTGCCACCATCTTCACCCATTTTTACTACCACGTTTCCTTGAGAACTGATGGCATACGAGGAAGAGGGGAATAAGTCTTGAAGTCAAATACAAATACATGAATAGGATGGGAGTAGAAGGATACAGTCCCTGGAAGGTAGGGGATTTTAGTTCAGTTGGGCAGTGTGGTCGACACAGGCTTGGAGGACCGAAGGGCCTATTCCTGGGCTGTAATTTTCTTTTTTTCCTTGTAATTTCTTTCAGGGGATTTATGTCATTGAATTGCATGTTTGTAAAGGCCTGAAAAAGATTTGTCCAACAAAATAGTGCCTCTTTAAGACCAAGTCTGACAGCGGCAGGCTTCACTACAGAATAGATTTGTTCCATATATGAAGTTTTAAAAAAAAATTATGCCACTCATTGTCTCTGAAGTGTAAGCTGTTCCATTCATAATTACATTTGCTCTCAATGCCAGGGCACTTCCCGATCTATGCTGACCTTGCACCCTTTGCTTACTCATTAGAAATAGTTGAAGTCGAGTCCGTGACATGTGAAGCTAATTATGAATTCCTGATGAAAACAGTTATACTATGTTTTCTCTTGTCAAAAAATCCTATTTGCTCAGAAGGAAAATCAACTGATCTCTGACACATTGAATTACGTTGAAGCATACACGCAGCGCGAACACTGAAAAGATAGAACGCATTCAGTATTATTAGAATTTAACTAGTGTAAACATTGTGAACATGAAAGGTAATTTCAGTGAGAAATCTTATGCTTAGCAAGCCGGCAGATGTCTGCATACGATGGGGAACATGCAGATTTAATTACATAACGGGGCACAATGATTTAAAATCCGCAATTAAGAGTTCAGATAGGTTACTTAATCTGAAGGCAACAGCCTTTCCCGGAGCATGCACTATATTTTGTGCTTCACATAATCAGCAGTGTTAATAAAAACACAAATAGTGGGTAGAAGTGTAGTAAGGCGACCTTTGGCCCCTGTCTGGTAAGTTATGAATTATAATGTAATGGGATATTCACTCGGAAGCTCAGTAAGTAAAGGAAAGATGGCAATGCTGTCCTGGTTGACTCTCACAGGGCTGCCTACAGATGGGTACAGGATGGCACCAGTGCAAGTTTGAGGATTTGGTCACACAAGGAGCTCCTCAGCTCCACTCCACAAGGGGAGGTGTTTTGTTGTGTGAGCTGTTGCAAAGGAACCTTAGTTCATAGAATTCCTAGGATACAGAAGAAGGCCATTTGGCCCACAACACTGTACCGACCACAATCCCATCCAGACTCTATTCCCATAATCCTACACATTTACCACGCCAATCCTCCTGACACTAAGGGACAATTTCATATGGCCAATCCAACTAACCCACATGTCTTTAGACTGTGGGAGGAAACCAGAACACCTGGAGGAATCACGTGTAGACATGGGGAGAATGTGCAAACACCACATAGGCAGTGACCTGAAGCCGGAATTGAACCCAGCACCCTGGCACTGTGAGGCAATAGTGGTAATCACTGTGTCACCATGCCACCCGATGTGTTAGCTTTCCAGATGTTTAGTGAAAGGCTTATTTTCAGAAACTTAGTGAAAGGCCTCAGAGAAGGAAACAGCAGTGACCTGGAGCTAGAAGAACCATCACCTGCATTTTGAAGCCCTATGGTTTTGGATTGGCAGCAGTGTAGATTTAAGAGTTTCTCACCTATTCTATAAACTTTTCTCCATACCAGTGGGTAGTTTGCTAGAGGTGGGGTGCAGTAGAGTGGCACAGTAATTAGCACTGCTTCCTCACAGCACCAGGAACATGGGTTCAATTCTGGCCTCAGGTCTGTACGATATTTGCACGTTCTCCCCTTGTCTGCGTAGGTTTACTCCAGGTGCTCCAGTTTCCTTCCGCACTCCAAAGATTTTTAGGTTAAGTGGATTAGCCATGCTAAGTGCACAGAGTTATGGGAGAGTGGGGAGTAAGATGTTTTCTCGGTGATTTGATGAGTCGAATGGCCTCCTCTATGAAATCTATTGCAGTGAGGAAAATGGTGAACTGGGTTGCTGCACTGAGATAGAATCTGTGGTGATTCAGTTGGGGTGGATTACATTTTGCATACCATGGGGGAGGAAGTTGAAGGATGGTGATCATTTTTCAAAGGCAGCTAAATTTCAGGAGGATATTCCAGAAGCCTTTGAGCTTGATATAGTCAAAGGATTTTACGCAGTTGAGAAAGGTCCAGTACAGTGGTTGATTCTGTTCCTTGCACTTTTCATGAATTGTCATCCAGTGAAAATCCTGTCTGCAGTAAAAACAGAAAATGCTGAATTAACTCAGCAAGTCTGGAAGCATCTGTGGAGAGAGAACTGGAAACAGTTCTCAGTGTTTCTCTCTCCATAGAAACTGCCAGCCCTGTTGAGTAAATCCAGCATTTTCTCTTTTTGTTTCAGATTTCCAGCACCTGTAGCATTTTGCTTTTTATCATGTCTGTGATTCCTCTCAATGGGCAAAAACCTCACTGTGACTTTGGAGGAAATTCCTCAGCCGTTGGGAGAAAGTGGGAAGCATCCTTGCAATATCAGGTCTGTGGCAAATGGCTGGGGCTGGGGGAACAGTGAGAGTATTCTGTTATTACCAATCACACTTATCCCCGCTTTCTGAATCACAGCATGCTTGCAATTCCACACTCATCCCCCTCTCCAGCATCTGATCTTCCTAGAAGGGGATTTGAAATTGTGCAAGAACCTTTATGTTTTTCGACTGTCAAATGGTTTTTTTAACAAAATTGGGACATTAGAGGAACAAGTCTCCAAATTATCCATCTAGAACATAGAACATAGAACACTACAGCACAAACAGGCCCTTTGGCCCACAAGTTGTGCCGAACACATCAAAACCTACCCAGCCATAGACCTATCTATAACCCCCAATCCCATTTGATCCCATATACTCATCCAGAAGTCTTTTAAAAGACCCCAGCGAGTTCGCCTCGACCACCACCGACGGCAGCCGATTCCATTCACTCACCACCCTCTGAGTGAAAAACTTTCCCCTAGCATCCCCTCTGTACTTGCTTCCCTGCACCTTAAATCTGTGCCCTCTCGTCGCGACCATTTCAGCCCTGGGAAATAGTCTCTGAGAGTCCACCCTATCTATTCCTCTCAACATCTTGTAAACCTCTATCAGGTCGCCTCTCAACCTTCGTCTCTCCAGGGAGAACAGTCCCAGCTCCCTCAACCTGTCTTCATAAGGCATGCCTCCCAATCCAGGCAACATCCTTGTAATCTCCTCTGCACCCTTTCAATAGCTTCCACGTCCTTCCTATAGTGAGGCGACCAGAACTGCGCACAGTACTCCAAGTGTGGTCTGACAAGGGTCCTATAAAGCTGCAGCATTACCTCCTGACTCCTGAACTCAATCCCTCGATGAATGAAGGCCAGTACACCGTAAGCTTTCTTAACCACATCCTCCACCTGGGAGGCCGATTTGAGAGTCTTATGGACCCGGACCCCAAGATCCCTCTGCTCTTCCACACAGCTAAGACTCCTACCTTTGATAGTGTACTCATTCATCCCGTTGGATCTGCCAAAATGGACCACAACACATTTATCCGCGTTGAAGTCCATCTGCCACTTCTCCGCCCAGTCTTGCATCCTGTCGATGTCATGCTGCAACTTCTGACATCCCTCCAGACCATCCACAACACCACCGACCTTCGTGTCATCGGCGAACTTACTCACCCATCCCTCCACTTCCTCATCCAGGTCATTTATGAAAATGACAAACAGCAAGGTCCTATAACAGATCCCTGGGGCACTCCACTGGTGACCGACCTCCATGCAGAAAAAGAGCCATCCACAACCACCCTCTGCCTTCAGCAGGCAAGCCAGTTCTGGATCCACAAGGCCAAAGCCCCTTGGATCCCATGGCCTCTCACCTTCTCAAGAAGTCTTGCACGTGGGACCTTGTCAAATGCCTTGCTGAAGTCCATAAAGTGCCCTGTATGTAACAGAGTGTGCAGCTCACAGAAGTAACCTTAAATTTACCTCAGAACCAAGCGAACAAGTCATCCCTGATTCTGAGGGCTGACTAAAAGGAAGAAGAAGATTATAAAAATGGTTCTCGGGATGTGGGTGATGCTGGTTGGGTTCTATTGTTACTTATCCCTTGTTTCTTCAAGAAAATAGATGTGAGCCTACTTGCTGAATTGACCTGGTAGTAGTATCCATTATGGAATTTCAGAATATTATGAAGGTTTGAGGATGTATTTCCAAGTCAGTGTAGTGAGTGGCATGAAGGGAATTTAAGGCGATTACGTTGCCATCATTTGTTGCTATTGCTCTTCCTATTGATAAAGATAACTGTGTGGAGTTTACGCATTCTGTTTGTGTGGGTTTCCTCCAGCTGCTCCAATTTCCTCCCACAGTCCAAAGATGTGCAGTTTAGGTTGATTGGCCAAACTAAATTGACCCTAATGTCAGAGGATTAACAGGGTAAATGTGTGGGGTTATGGGGATAGGATCTGGGTGAGTCAGTGCAGATTCAATGGTCTGAAAAGCCATTGTAACATGGGAAGGAGTTACTGCTGTAAAAACCTTGGTGAGTTGCTGCAGTAGATCCAGTTGTCATGGAGAGGGTAAATATTGAGTCCACTGGCAGGAAAATCAACCAAACAACTGCTCATCCTAACTAATGCTGAGTTTCTTCAGCGATGTAACATCCAGGCGATGGTGAGTATTCCAGCACATTCTTTGAATTAATTGGCTCTTGTAGGAGGCGGACTGACTTTGTAGGTGTTAGGTATGCAGGCCCCTTTAAGAGGGCGGGTCAGGTGACCCTGATGTGGGGTCTGGAAACCGCCCCTAAAGCTACTGGAGGGCTGGAGTGCGAGGAATGCTGTTAATCAATAAATCCTTCGTGTCCTTGTGGCTTGCTTTTGTGTGTGAATTCTTTGGAGCTGCTACCCCCACTCTGGTCGTTGCAGATGTTACAATACGGTCAGGATGTGAGTCGTTAACTACAAGTGTCTAGTCTCTGCCCTGCTCTTGTAGCCACCAGAAGTTACAAGGGGAGGAAAAGAGGGGAAGAATCCAATCCTTATAATAATACATTTTTAAATGTTTGGTTTATTTTCCTTGCATTGTGGAGCTAATTGTTCCAGTAACTATCACCGCCTGATGCAAGTCCAGACTGTTACCTGCTTTCGGTTCCTTCACTGAACAGAAAATATCGAAACAGAATAAATGTTGTGTGAAAAATAAGCAGTGGATCAGGAACGGCAGGACTGGGAAAGTCCTTAGCTCCTGGTACCGTCTTTGAAGTGCTCATCATTCACAGGAACACCATTCATCACATTAACTTTGTTGAATCTGATATCATTTTATACGATGTACTGAATCTCTTTAATCTGAAATAACCATTTGATGGGTTTCAGGTGTCTCGGATGCCTGTGGGTTTACCCTTTATAACGTCAAGGACAATGGAATTAAAACCAAATGTAAATATTTCTCGAAACAGTTTGGAATACATTCCACAGCCGATTTTCATTTCTTTAAATGAATTGCACCCTTTCATATTCATCAACTGTTAGTTCATCGCCACAAAATCCGACAGAGAGAAATCACAAACACATTGACAAAAGTGTTACTCCTTCATCTCTAACCTTTCCTATCTACTGTGATTCGGTATTCCTAACAAGAAAGCTATATTACAACTCAGTTAGAAAAGAGACCCTGATTCAACTGTTGGATTGCACTGAGATCTCAGGCGGAACAGTAGGTGGGATGTCAGGAACGGTATTCCTGGGCTGGAATTTTATCCCGGTGGGAATGTTTGCAGTTCTTCCAAAGTCAGTGGAATTTTGAACGGCTTTCTGCATCTCACTGCAACGGGGCTGTAAAATTCCGCCCTTTGAACCAGGAGTAAAAGAAGTCAAGTCTGAACTCCTACTCCCGAATGCTTTCCAGTGACCCCTGCTGGAAATTGTATATGCCTACATCTCGGGAAAGAACAGGATCGTGTGCAACGGTGAAGAGGCCCATGGTTGAATAGCTTGAGTGTATACATTATCCAGGGGTCTCGCAATTGGGTTGATCGCTTGGGCTGAGGTAATGGTGAGCTGCTAGCACCTACAGGGCAGCATGGTGGCACCGTGGTTAGCACTGCTGCCTCACAGTGCCAGGGACCCGGGTTCGATTCCTGACTTGTGTCACTGTCTGTGCATGTTCTCCCCGTCTCTGCCTGGGTTTCTCTGGTGCTCCGAGATCCTCCCACAGTTTGAAAGATGCGCTGGTTAGGTGCATTGACCATGCTAAATTCTCCCTCAGTGTACCGAGCAATGCTGGATTGTGGCGACTAGAGGATTTTCACAGTAACTTCACTGCAGTGTGAATGTAAGCCCTCTTGTGACACTAATAAATAAACTTTTAAAAAAAAGGACACTAGTAAAACCAGCAGCTGACACGTGAGGGGAGAAAAAGAAACCTTTCAGTGCAATTTAGATTTCGGTTTCCACTTTGGTGCATCAAAATTTAAAGCTATGTCTTAACATTAAAGCTGGAAATGGATGTACAAGTTCTAAATGTTAGAGAAAGATTTCATGAGTATTTATTGCTACCATCTCAATTTGCAAATGGCAGTGTAAGAGTGTGTTCTTTTACTTTGTGATTGTGTGAAATAGTTGTGGAGATGAACCATTTCAGCAACAGGACATCCTGCAGGAATCCCTCAGGGTAGTGTCCTAGGCTCAACCAGCTTCAGCTGCTTCATCAATGACCTTCCCTCCATCATCAGGTCAGAAGTGGGGATGTTCGCTGATGATTGCACGATGTTCAGTGCCATTTTCTGATACTGAAGCAATCCAGGTCCATATGTAGGACAATATTCAGGCTTGAGTTGATAAGTAACATTCACGTCAGGCAATGTCCATCTCCAACAAGAGTGAATCTAACCAACATTACTAGTGCTGAATTGTCCATTAATAACATGCTGGGGTTTATATGATCCAGAAACTGAACTAGACTAACCATATAAATACTGTGTCTACAAGAGAAAATCAGAAGCTGAGAATTTTGTGGTGAGTAACTCACCTCCCAACTCACCAAAGCCTGTTTGCCACATATATGACAAAAGGCAAGAGTATGATGGAATGTGCTCTACTCGCTTGGCTGAGTGTAGCTCCAACAACAGTCAAGGAATTCAGAACCATCCAGGACAAAACATCCTGCTTGCTTGGCATCCTATCCACCACCTTAAATACTAATGGATGGGGTTTCTTTTAACTCTCTCCCACCCATTCCCCCCTCCCCCCCCCACCTTCATCTGTTATAACATATCCTCAGATTTCAGTTTCACTACCATTTGGCCTTTCACACCTTTTATTCTCGCTATGAACTGCCATGAGCAGCCTTTCTGCTTTTTATCTGTGGCTGTGACTCATCTTTCATTCCCTCTCCCTCTCCCTGCAGTACAAATATCTCCCACTTTCTGTGCCTTTTAGCTTTGACAAAGGGTCATCTGGACTCAAAACATCAGCTCTTTTCTCTCCTTGCAGGTGCTGCCAGACCTGCTGAGATTTTCCAGCATTTTCCCTATTTGGTTTCAGATTCCAGCATCAGCAATAATTTAAATATTAATTCATCCCAGCACTAGTGCAGCTTTCCACCAGGGCTCCTTCAACATCTTCCATACCCGTTACCTCTACTGCCTAGAAGGAAAGGACAACAGGTGCATTAGGAATATCATGACTTCTACAGAAAATGCAGATGTGTGGAATAGAGGGTGATTTAGCTAATTGGATTAGGAATTGGCTGGCAGATAGAAGACAGAGGGTGGTGGTTGATGGGAGATATTCATCGTGGAGTTCGGTGACGAGTGGTGTGCCTCAGGGGTCTGTTTTGGGGCCCCTGCTGTTTGTAATTTTTATAAATGATCTGGATGAGGGTATTGAGGGATGGATCAGTAAATTTGCAGATGATACTAAAGTTGGTGGTGTGGTAGATAGTGAAGAGGGGTGTTTTAGTTTACAGAGTGACTTGGACAAGTTGCAGAGCTGGGCCGAGAGGTGGCAAATGGAGTTTAATGTGGAAAAGTGTGAGGTAATGCACTTTGGCAGGAACAATAAATGTGTAGAGTATAGGGCTAATGGTAGGGCTCTTAATAGTGTTGAGGAACAGAAGGAACTTGGTGTATGTGTCAATAGATCCCTGAAAGTAGGCAGTCAAGTGGATAAAGTTGTTAAGAAGGCATATGGAGTCTTAGCTTTTATTGGTAGGGGGATTGAATTTAGGAGCCGCAGCATCATGTTGCAACTGTACAAAACTCTAGTGCGGCCGCACTTGGAGTATTGTGTGCAGTTCTGGTCCCCACATTATAAGAAAGATGTGGAGGCATTGGAGAGGGTACAGAGGAGGTTTACCAGGATGTTGCCTGGTATGGAGGGCAGGTCCTATGAAGAGAGGTTGAAGGATTTGAGGTTGTTTTCGTTAGAAAGGAGGCGGCTAAGAGGGGATCTTATTGAAGCATATAAGATGATTAGAGGTTTAGATAGGGTGGACAGTGATAGCCTTTTTCCTAGGATGGAGAAAGCTAGCACGAGGGGACACAGCTTTAAATTAAGGGGTATGAGTTATAGGACGGATATCAGAGGTAGGTTCTTTACTCAAAGAGTGATTAGGGAATGGAATGCCCTGCCTGCAGCTGTGTAGATGCGCCAAGTTTGGTGGCGTTTAAGAGGTTAATTGATAAGTATATGGAAGAGAAGGGAATGGTTTAGTTTGGAGGGCATTGCTTTTTATTTTGGTCGGCACAACATCGAAGGCCGAAGGGCCTGTTCTGTGCTGTATTGTTCTATGTTCTATGTTCTATGATCTGGAAGTTTCCCTCCAAGTCACATCCCATCTGACTTGGAAATATACCTGATGATGTGGAGATGCCAGTGTTGGACTGGGTAAACACAGTAAGAAGTCTGACAACACCAGGTTTAAGTCCAATCGATTTATTTGATAGTAAACTCACAAGCTTTCGAGGTGTTTTGACCTCCTCATCAGGTGAATGAGGTGTTCTGATCTCAGACAGCACATATAACAGCACAGACTGATTAGAATGCGAATCTTTACACCTAACCTGCTATTCAAGTCTTAAAGTGGCTAACAATGTGAGTGGAAGGAGCACTGGGCACAGGTTAAAGAGATATGTATTGTCTCCAGGCAGCACAGTAAGTGAAGTTTTGCAAACCCAGGCAAGTCATAGCGGTTACAGATAGTGTGACATGAACCCAAGATCCCTGTTGAGACTGTCCTCATGTGTGCGGAACTTGGCTATCAGTCTCTGTTCAGCAACTCTGCACTGTCGTGTGTCATGAAGGCCACTTTGGAGAATGCTCACCTGAAGGTTGGAGGCTGAATGCCCGTGACCGCTGAAATGTTCGGCAACTGGAAGGGAACAGTCTTGCCTGGTGATTGTCGAGCGATGTTCATTCATCCGTGTCATAGTGTCTGCATGGTCTGCCCAATGTATGATGTCCTTCTTCCCTGGTCCTCTTTAGTATAGAATGTAGCCTTTACAAACTATAGACCACAAGTATATCCCTTACAAATTCTTAGCGATAAAAGTAATAAATACCCAACCACGCTACCCAGTCAGCTGCTTCCACTTGCCCCACATCACTTTTGAATCCTAATGTTACCTGATGTCTGAAGGACACATCTCCAAGACCGCTTCAGAGTGATGCTGATTGCAGGACACTCTTCCCAGGCAGTTTCACTGTGATTCTGACTGAAGGACACTCTTCCCAGGCTGCACCATGGTGATGCAGGACACGCTTCCCAGATTCATGTGATTTATATCTAGCTTTACCTCATCAAAGTGTTAATCAATTAGCCCCTCAGACCATTGGAGAATGCGTATGGTTGCAGATCATGTGAGATTACACCATGCAGGTTTTAAAACGCAGTGATTTGTTCTTGTTGTGTGATCTCTCTGTCCACATTATTGCCCTCAACAGTGGGCAGTTAGGGTCATGATCATTGGGAACATGAGTTACTTACAACAGAATCCAATGATACTGAGCCCAAGTGGCTGTCTAGAAAAGATCCAAAATTGCAACGAACATATTGAAAAGGCAGGCTAAAATATTGAGTTATTGCAGGGTATTTTAATAGTTTGTTGCAGACTGAATTAATATTTTAGCATTGTGCATCAATAGTTAATCAAAGTACAAATTTCACATGAGCTCAGTCTTCTTGGTTCAGCAACTAATTTGGGTGGATTTTCTCGACAGATTTTAAAGTGCAAATAGATGTGAAACAGATTTTCACTGCTGTCACTTAGCACATCCCCACCATGCTGGCTGTCAGTCACTAACAGTGAAACCTGTTAAATACTGCTACTGGATAACAATTCTACAGGAATTTACACCTTGAATTCCAAATTGCGATTTGAGCTGACTAGTGCTGTTGCCAAGTTATATCTCAACTCAAATTCATTTGTTACCAATATATATATTTTATTAAATTCCTGAGATACCACTGAGTCATTGAACTAAAAGTTTTAATTAACAAATATGGCAAGCTAAGCAACAGCAGACTACTTTTTTAATCTGCATCTCTGAGTCTTCCGAATACAGCACTGCTTAGGTCAGAAACTCAACCAGGGTACAATTCTGTTTTTCTTTATTCATGGGTATTGCAGGCCAGACTGGCAGTTATTGCCCATCTCTAATTACCCTTGAACTAAGTGGCTTATTTCAGAGGGCATGTGAGAGTCAACTGTACTGTCATGAAGCCACATTTTGGCCAAACCAAGCAAGGATGGCGGGATTCCTTCCTTAAAGGCCATGAATAAACAAGATAGGTTTGAACACAGGTTTTTAGGGGCACTGCATCTTAGTTAAAGTTAAAGTTTATTTATTAGTCACAAGTATCTTACATTCATACTGCAATAAAGTCACTGTGAAAATCCTCTAGTCATCACATTTCAGCACCTGTTCAGCACACCGAAGGAGAATTTAGCATAGCCAAAGCACCTAACCAGCATGTCTTTGAACTGTGGGAGGAAACCGGAGCACCCGGAGGAAACCCATGCAAACACGGGGAGTATGTGCAAACTCCACACAGACAGTGACCCCAGCTATGAATTGAACCCAGGTCTCTGCTGCTGTGAAGCATCAGTGCTAACCACTGGATCTATCAACCTTGGAGGGAGTGAAGCACAAATTCAATAGAAGGCAGTCAGAGCTGAAAGAGTTAAACTGTATTCGTAGTTTACATAAACTTGACTTGTATTCCCTTGAATACAGACTATTGAGGGGGTGACCTGAACATGGTGTTTAAATTGTGCAGCAATTGTGAAAGTAAGAGCAGCACAGTGGTTAGCACTGCTGCTTCACAGTATCAGGGACCCATCTTCATATTCCTGCCTTGGGTGACTCTCTGTGTGGAGTTTGCATGTTCTCCTTGTGCCTGCATGAGATTTCCTCTGAATGCTCCACTTTCCTCCCACAGCCCAAAGATGTGCAGGGTTAGGTGGATTGGCCTTGCTAAATGCGTGGGATGATGGGGGATAGGGAGGTTGGCCTGCTGTTTTGGAGAGTTGATGCAGATGTGAGGGGCTGAATGGCCTCTTTCTGCAGTAACGGGATTCAATGATTATATGGAATTCGATAGGGTAGAGGTATAAAGAAAACTGTTTTCTCTGACTGAGGAATCCAGAAGAGGGGGAAATAATTAGACGCCAAACCTTCCAGGAATGAAGTCAGAACATTTTCCTTTCCAAAAAGGGTTGTAGAAAATTGGAACTTTCTCTCCCAGTTCCCTAAACCCAAAAGGCTTTTGAGACTGGAAATGTTCCAGGTGGAGCTTGATGGATTTTTGTTAGTCAGAACATTAAGGGTCAGGAACAAAGCCAGGTACATGGAGTTGAGATCAGCCATGGTCTAATTGATGGCAGCACAGACTCAGGAGGGCGAAGGGCCTGCTCCTGTTTACATGTTCCTAGGAGGTAAAATCGAACGCTGTTGCATTTGAACTTTGAAAGAATACTGAGGCACCAGCTGTGACTAATAGTTCTTTCTAAATTCTACTGGGGATTTTTAAATGAATACATTTTGTAAAACTGTGTATAACTGCAACATTATGCTAATTATAATCATCCTCTCTGTTGACCTATAGCCAATAAAAAAATCTGATCCAGAGCTATCAGTTGAGCACCTACACTGACATTTCCCTCGTCAAAGCAAGGGAAATGACATTCCTTTCTAACAGCTAAACTTTAATCCAAGGCGGTTAATCTTGTTAGTGGAAGATGGCACTTAGCTTTACAATAGTTCAATGTCTGTGGCTATTGGGTTAGCTAAATGTGGCACTGGCTGAGAAAAAGGGGTAATTCAAGAAAATACATCAGCTTGTTGTTTCAAATGCTGCCGGTCAGATTTAATGATACTAAATGCGAAGGCAAAGGGTGGAAAATGGACAAGGATCTGCTCCTGTATCCTAACTTAATTTTCCATCAGTCCATTGTTCAGACTCTGGCAGAGAGAGCCTGTCCAGCTTTGACACATGGCAGGGATGTAAAGACATCAGATGTTCTATACCAGAGGCGAGGAAGTAGTGGCATTGTCACTAGACTAGTAATCCAGAGACCTAGGGTAAGGCTCCGGGGACCTGGGTTCAAACCCCACTACAGCAGATGGTGACATTTGAATTCAGTGTAAATCTGGAATTAAAATGCCCATCATTGAACAATTGTCATAATTTGGTTCACTAATACCCTTTAGCGAAAGAAATCTATCATCCTAGCGCTGCATGTTTCTCCAGCTGTGGTTGACTCTTAACTACCCTCTGAAATGTAAACCAATCGGTTCATGGGCAATTAGGGATAGGCAATAAATGCTGGCCTTGCTAGCAACAGTCACATGATTTAAAAATAATTCCGTCATTATTACTTCACGTACACTGAACATTCTCTGGATAAAAGGGCCAATCATTTAGGACTGAGATGAAAAGAAATTGCTTCACTCAAAAGGATGTGAATCTTTGGAAGTCTCCCATCCACAAGGCTGTGGATGCTGCATTGTTTAAAGTTGGGGCAGGCAGATGTTTGGTCTCTCAGCGAATTAAGGGATCTGGGCAGCAGCAGGAAAATGGAGCAGATTCCAAAATCAGCCATGGTTGATTGAACTGAATGGTGGAGCAGTTTCGATGGGCCAAATGGTCTATTTTTCTCCTATTTCTTGTATTCTTGTGAGCCATAATCAGACCAATATGAAACTTGGCATCCATGTTTGCTGGTGCTAAATGAAGATGCAGCTGTGTTTAAAAGGGTTGGCTTATACATTTGCAATATGTTGTAAAAGTATTATGACTGCATCTTTTTACTCTTTTGTGTTTGCCACCTACTTTACCATCTGCTTTTGTGCCATTGTCCTTATGGGCTACCATTGATTCCCTTAAAAACAGGAGGAGGCCATTCAGCCCCTTCTGTCCAGACAACAAAGGCAACAAATCCAGTTCCATTAGAAATTCCTCTCCACCTTTGTTTTTTGGAAGGAGAAAGAGGAAGAGAAACAAGAGAAGCCACATTGGTGAGGTTGCGTCATAAGGTCATTTCACCAGCTCAGTGGAAAACCCCCTTCCCCTTGCATTCTGCAACCCCTAAATTTCCAACCATCCCTCCCGCACACATACACAGATACACACACCAACATGCCAGAGTATGCAGGCAGAGGCGCTACCTGTATTTAATAGAGGAACAGTGACTGCAGCTCACCACCACACACCCAGCTCTGCCAGTCGGGATCACATCATGTTCCTCACAACATTGCCACAGGGTCATTGCCAGGCTGCAAGTGCAGCACAAGTGACACAGTTTTGCATGGGTGGATCGAACAGGTTTCCACAGCACTTTTCCCTTGAGGTAATAATTCTGTCGGCTTTCCCGTGGACAATGGGTTGTACCATGACCGAGCACTGCAATTTTACTAGCAGAGCGGTTTGCCTAAGGCCTGGGAAGTCACAGATGCATCCCAAGTGGCCATATGTGCTCCTTTGATCATTACCAGAACATAGAACATAGAACATTACAGCGCAGAACAGGCCCTTCGGCCTTCGATGTTGCGCCGACCAATTAGGAACAAGCAGTGACCCTCTAACCTAAACCATTCCACTTTCATCCATAAACTTATCTACTAACCTCTTAAACGCCACCAAACTTGGTGCATCTACAACTGACACAGGCAAGGCATTCCATACCCTTACCACCTTCTGGGTAAAGAACCTACCTCTGACATCTGTCCTAAAACCACCACCCCTTAATTTAAAGCTATGTCCCCTCGTGCTAGCTTCCTCCATCCTAGGAAAAAGGCTATCACTGTCCACCCTATCTAAACCTCTATTCATCTTATATGTTTCGATTAGGTCCCCTCTTAGCCGCCTCCTTTCTAACGAAAACAACCTCAAATCCCTCAGCCGCTCTTCATAAGACCTGCCCTCCATACCAGGCAACATCCTGGTAAACCTCCTCTGTACCCTCTCCAATGCCTCCACCTCTTTCTTATAATGTGGGGACCAGAACTGTACACAATACTCCAAGTGCGGCCGCGCTAGAGTTTTGTACAGTTGCAACATGACGTTGCGGCTCCGAAATTCAATCCCCCTACCAATAAAAGCTAAGACTCCGTATGCTTCTTAACAACCTTATCGACTTGATTGCCAACTTTCAGGGATCTATGCACATATACACCAAGATCCCTCTGTTCTTCAACACTATTAAGAGTCCTACCATTAGCCCTATACTCTACACATTTGTTATTCCTGCCAAAGTGAATTCCCTCACACTTTTCCACATTAAACTCCATTTGCCACCTCTCGGCCCAGCTCTGCAACTTGTCCAAGTCCCTCTGCAAACTAGAACACCCCTCTTCACTATCTACCATTCCTCCGACTTTGGTGTACTAAGACATATGTCAACAGAAAATGATGCCATTCTCCCATTCTGCCACTCATTTGTGAATAGCAGCATGCCGTCCTGCTAGCGAATGCTCACTTCTCAGGGAGTAGCCACAAAGCCCCGTATTTGAAGGCAGTCTTCCATGTCACCATTCTTTACCATAGAAAGACAAGTCATGCCAATCAGCCTCCTGGCTGGTGATACCCTGCAGGCTTTCCTAGACCTCATAGCTGAGCAGCAGGGTAACAAATCATAGAACTCCTACAGTGCAGAAAATGGCTATTTGGCCCATCGAGCCTGCCCAAACCCCATCCCCATAATCTCATGTATTTACCCTGTTAATCCCCCTCACGTTAAGGGCAAATTATCATGGCTAATCCACCTATCATGCACATCTTTGGACTGTGGGAGGAAACTGGAGCATATGGAGGAAACCCAAGCAATATGGAGAGACGGTACAAACTCCAGACCATCACCCGAGGTGGGAGTTGAACCCAGGTCCCCAGCACTGTGAAGCAGCGGTGCTAACCACCATGCCAGCATGTTGCCCTTAATTATGGTTCATCAACCAGAGGCATCTTGAAGTTGCAATTCAAGGGGCTGGTATGATCATTCTTCGATACAATGAGATTCTGAGGCTCATGATGGCATGCAATGTACTGCACAGTTCTACTTTACAAGGAAGCTT
The DNA here is from genome assembly GCA_024679065.1 of Sphyrna mokarran. Classification (NCBI taxonomy): domain Eukaryota; kingdom Metazoa; phylum Chordata; class Chondrichthyes; order Carcharhiniformes; family Carcharhinidae; genus Sphyrna; species Sphyrna mokarran. The sequence goes on from JAGIQG010000021.1 coordinate 21,788,322, forward strand.
AGATTCATAGAATCCTACAATGCAAAAGGAGGCCATTCAGTCCATCTAGTCTGCACTGGCCACAATCATTATGGTTGATACATATTTAAGGTAGTTTATTTTGGAAGCTTTGCGATATAAATCTATTTTTACTTCTCTATATGCATCTGAGAACAATTTCAAATGATGTAATATTTCTAGAGGTTTAGAATCAAAGAATCTTACAGTGCAGAGGGAGGCCATTTGGCCCATTGAGTTTGCACTGACCACCTTGGCCCTATCCCTATAATCCCATGTACTTACCTTAGCTGGTCCTCCTGATATAAGGGGCAATTTAGCATGTCCAAGTCAACCTAACTCACACAACTTTGGACTGTGGGAGGAAACCAGAGTACCCGAAAGAAACCCATGCAGACACAGGGTGAACATGCAAACTCCATGCAGACAGTGACCTGAGGCCAGAACTGAACCTGGGTCACTGCCACTGTAAGGCACTAGTGCTAACCACAGTGCCACCATGCCACCCCAAAGAGGCAGCTTCCTTAGAGAAAGAAGGCCCTATGGAGAGCAAGGGCATCAGGAAGAGGGGAACATTCTGGAGAAGATGTGGTTAAAAATGCTGCTTTTCGCTACAAAGAGTGAAGCAATATGATTTCTCAGCTGCATCTTGTTCCTTCTTACCAGTATGATTCCATTTCTACAGATCCTGGTCCTGGGGCAGCACCTGCACGATTCCCATTCATACCATCTGCAAGAAAATTATTTCCAAACTTTAAGGGAGGTGAAGGCTAAGGTAAGATTTGATCGAGATGTTCAGAATCCCTAGGGTGCTGGACGGAATAGTTAGTGGGAAACTGTTCCAGTCACAAAAGGATCAAGAATGAGAGGGTATAGACTTAAAATGATTTGCAAAATTTTAAGGAAAAAACATTTTCACAGAATGAGCATTTTTGAGTCTGGAATGCACCGACTGGAAGTGTGGTGGAGGCATTCAAGAGGGCACTCGATGATTATTTGAATAAAAACAATGTATAAAGGAAGAGGGAAAGGACAGGAGGATGGCGCTAAGTCAGAATGCTCATTCAGAGAGCTGGTAAAGATATGATGGGCTGAATGGCCTCCTTCTACATCATATCAATCCTCTGATTCTGTGAAGGACGTTTGTATACTCAATAACTTTGCTATTACCCTAGCTTAATTAAGAACCCATACTGTGTCTGGATATCTACCCAGTTCTTACCACCTTGCAGTGTATGAATTTGGCATTTCCATGTTGTCTAATGCTTCTGCTAGGTGAAGGCAAATTACTGCAGATGCTGGAATCTGAAACAAAAACAGGAAATCCCAGAAAATCTCTGAAGGTCTGACAGCACCTGTGGAGAGGGAGAATAGAGCCAATGTTTTGAGTCTGGATGACCTTCATCAGAGCTCCTCAGTGTTGGTTGAGTGGTATGTGAGATTGCTGACTGTTGTGTGTACAAAGCAGCTCTCACGGTCGAATAGGTCCTTGCCTCATTGCAGCTGAGGCTAGAGACATTTTTGTGCCCACACCGGGTGAAAATAGGTCTTTCTGACTCTCACTCTACAAGTACAGCTATCCTACGAGAGAGAGCAGCAAGCAGTAAACTGTTCCTCCAGTGTCACTAATACGGTGTACACTTTACATGGCCACTGATTTACAGCAAAGTAGAGATTCAGTTAGCTGCAAAATTGGTGAAGTGTCAACATGTAGCTCGTAACCAGATGGAGAGAATGACAAGTGCATGCAACAGCCAGTAGATCCACATTAGATTTGATGTAAAATGGAATTAACCAACATTTTGAGGTCAATACTGGAGGTGGATAGGAGGACATTGTACTGCGTCCCTTGGCAGTGACTAGAAGTAATTCAAAACTCTTTCACATTGCCCAACTCAATCCCAAATGATACTTCCTGAATTTATAATAAGTGCTGATATGATTTAAAAAAATGACAAAGTAGAGTGCTAACATCTTAACAAAGATGTCCAGCATTTCCTCTTTTTAACAATGCACTGTCCTTTTTCCTCATCACCACTGCTATGTGCAAATAAGCACTCAAATTAGTGTGTGGTAAGAGCCAACAGTTTTTAAAAGAAACTCCTTCAAAGGCTAACACTTAACATCAGTGAGGGCATCACAGTATATTTCTCCCCATTGGGGTACCAGCTAGTGTTAGGTTAACAAAGTTGCTACATTTATCTTTCCTGCAGTTTATGCCACTAATTATGTTGTGTGGTAATTGTGCTATGTGCTGATGCACTCATGGAAATGAGCCATTTCTGTCCATTATGTGCAAAAGTTGTTATTCTATTACCTAGTTGTCAGCTTCTAAGTAACAATATCATAAGTATTATTATGAATGCCTGTGCTTAAAATAAAAGACCGTTCACTTCACATGGATAAAAAGGATTTGGAGTGTCGTTTTCCCATAAATGATATGTTGCTGATGCCAGTAATGCAGACCACAGATTTCTCCCTCCATATTACTAGCACTTTCCAGGCGCCAACTGGAGAAACCATGGACATCAGCCAGTCAGCAATTCATAATAGTCTTTTTCAACTCACTACTGCCTTTCTTGGGGCAGGGTATCCAATGTATTCATTTTCTGATGTGTCTACAAGAACATGCGGAAATCAAACTTGGATTCATTATCAGAATTGGAGCATAGGAAAACAGGAGCAGGAAGAAGCCATTTAGCCCCTTGAGCCAATTCTACCATTCGGTGAGATCATGGCTAATTCCAAATTCCTGCTTCCCTTAACACCATGACTAACAGGAGTTTGTTTATCTCAGTTTTATAATGATCAATTAATTAATCATTAACTGTTGCTTTAGAATGAGTGTTTCAAATTTCTACCACACTTTGTATGCAGGATTTTTTTTAGTTTCACTCATGAAAGTCTGGATCTTATTGTTGATTAGGCCCTGAGCCTTCCCAAACTGCAGAAATATTTCCTTCCAACCCTAACCCTGTATGTTCCTCTTAATATCCTGCAACTTTAGCTCCCTTATCATGGGCGGTACGGTGACATAGTGGTTAGCACTGCTGCTCTGAGTGCTGCAGTTTCCTCCCACACTCCAAAGATGCGTGGGTTAGATTGATTTGCCATAATAAATTGTCCCTTAATGTCAGGGGGATCAGCAGAGCAAATGTGCGGAGTTCCAGAGATAGGACAGTGCCTGGGCAGGATTATTGTCGGTGCAAGCTTGATGGGCCAAATGGCCTCCTTCTGCACTGTTGATTTTATGATTAGATGATTGTTACAGTGCCAGGGACTGGGGTTCGATTCCCACTGTCTGCGTGGAATTTGTACATTCTCTCCATGTCTGCATGGGTTTTCTCTGGATGCTCCCATTTCCTCCCTTCTTGCAAGAATGTTGATTGACCATGGTAAAGCCCCTTAGTGTCAGGAGAATTAGCAGGATGAATACGTTGGGTTATGGGGATAGGGCCTGAGTACGATTGTTGTCGGTGCAGACTCAATGAGCGGAAAAGCCTCCTTTTGCACTGTAGGGCTTCTATGATTCTATGATAAAGGCTAGCATTCCACTGGCCTTTATGATTACTATCTGTACCATCTGTATCCAGATTGATTTTTTTTTTAAAGATTTGGGAGTGCAATTAATTCTATTCAGCTGCTCATCCATGAAATGTGAATTAGCACATCTGCCTAAACAGAACTTCCTGACATAAAGGTCTACAGCTAAAATATCAACTCAACTTTTTCTTCACTGATCCTAAAGGACATGCTCTGCATTTCAAATTATCATTTGTATTCATTGGAACTGTGTTTTAAATAATAAAGAAAGAATATGGTTTCTTTCATAACCCCAGGGTATTCCAAAGAACTGGGCAACGATGAAGTACTTTTGAAGTGTAGGAAGAGTTGGATCATTGGGAAAAAGGCAGCTAATTTTGTATAGAGCCAGCTTCCATAAACGACACTGTGATAAAGGTCAGATAATCTGTTTGTATGATGTTCGCCGAGGAATGCACATTGGCTATGGCATTCAGGCACAACTTGCTCACTCTTAGAAATAGTGCCCAGAGATCTTTAATATCTACCTGGGAGGAACAATTGATATTTGTTTGGCTTTTTATCCAAAACACAGCTCGTCCAGCAGGACAACACCATCTCAGTACCCCAGTGAGGTACCAGCCCAAGTTTTGTGGTTAAGTCCCCCAAGCGAGATTTGAACCTACAGCATTCTGATTCAGGAGAAACAGTGACCACTCCTGCCGACTAATAGCTATGTAACTGAATGATATCACAGATGTGTGTGTACACAGGTAATAAAATTACAGTATTATACCAAACATCTGGCATGTAAATCCACATTGTGTATATCATGTGCATTGGCAAACATCAAAAAAATTAAATTCCATTTATTCAATTTACAACGATATCCGCCTACAGCCTTTTTGTTAGCTTACTGGAGAGAAACTTCAATCATAACATTTTAATAACACTCACTTTAAAATGATCCCTAAGTTACAAAACATGTTTTGAATTCTGGCAACTGTTGAGCTCTTTATTAATATCCAGTGTTCAAATGCTGAGAAGTCTTCATCTGCATCGTAAATTCCTTAAGTGGGGACTACGGCCGGTATTTTCTGGCCATTCATGCCAGTGGGATTTTCCGGTTCCACTGAACACCGTTTTCCCGGCGGCGAGGGCTACATTTGGCAGGAAACCCCGTTGACAATGGCAGGACCAAACAATCCCGTCGCCAGTCAGTAGTGGGCTGCCTCTGCAGCAGGTTGTGTGGAAAATCTCACCCTGTGTTTAAACAGTAAACTATAGTGGGATTTTCCAGCCCAGCCCCCACCAACGTATTTTCTGGGGGAGGAAGTTGCTCGCCATTAGCCACCAGCAGGATCTTCCTGTCCTGCCGATGTCTATGACGTTTTGACTCTTATCATAGGGAACTAGCCACAGGGGGTCACCTTCGGCAGGACTGGAAAATCCTGCCAGCAGGAAGAGATGGAAAATCCCACCTTATGTTTTCCAAAAAAGCTGGGGGAGGGGAATTGTGTACATTGCCTTGTGAGTCCTTTCATAGCAATTAAATTCCAGAAGATTACTCCAAATGTGAATATTGCATAATGGAAGAAGATGAAAACAAGATTGGGAAGGAGGGGAATTAGACTTTCAACAAAAAGGTAATAACATTTATTTTCTTTTATGTTGTTCTTGTTCCTTTAATCCTTTCAATATGTCTCAGATCTTTGGCTAAGAAAGCAACTAGGAAAACAGAACTAGCATTCAGCTTATTGTACTATTAGCAGCAACAGTAAACTTTACAATTAATAACAAGATGTAAGGACTCAGAATTAATGAAAATACATTTTTACACTTTATTAGAGGCTTAGGATGGACAAAATCTTTGAGTTATTTTTGAAGTTCTGTTAGGTAGGTAAGCTTTTCACATTGAGACGTACAACTCGATCCATCACAATGTAAGATGTCAGGTTTTTTTAGCCGAGTTTGGGAATTGATGGAAAATTTGCAAGTCACTTCACAGATTTATATACCTCATTTTCCCAAAGAATCTCAAAGAGCAAAAAGTTGGACATTATTACTGCTGTGTGTATAAAATATTTAATCTTTTTTCAAACATAATTTATGTCTCTTTTGGGTTTTGTGATTGAATGCTGTAAAATTGCCCAGGTAATACTCTGAACAAAACTGCACTATTAGCACCAAAGCTTCAAAACGACTAATAACACAGGAACATAGGAATTAGGAGCAGAAGTGGGCAAATTCGAGCCTGTTCTGCCATTCAATCAGATCATGTCTGATCTCTTCCTGGTTTCAAATCCACCTCCTTTTGTCTTTTTTTATTATTAGCAATATATCTATCTCCATCTTAAAACCATTTATCAATTCAGACTTTCCCGCGCTAAGGGGCAGTGAGTTCCACAAATTCACTACCCTCTGCAAGAAGTAGTTCCCAATCTCAGTTTTAAATCTACTGTCTCTCAACCTATACCTGTGACCTCTTCTTTGAGATTGCTCCATAAGAGGAAAGATTTGGTCTGCATTTACTTTATCAATCCCTTTTAAAATTTTATATTTCTCCATCAGATCCCCTCCCAGCCTTCTAAACTCCAACTTTGTTGTAGGACTGTTGGCTGTTAGATTAATCTTTTGAAAAAAAAACTAGGTAGATTTAATGACATATCTTAGTTAAATATAAAACTGGCAAAGTATTCAACAGATTGGCAGTGTGAGTTGTGAATTACTGAGGTGAATGACTAATAAACAGACGTTTCAATTTCTCACAATGGCTTCCTTATAAGCATCCAAATATAAATGAATACTTTACATGTAGCTATATGTATACTTATGGTTGAAATATATATGCTTTAAAGGCACTTCTATGCAAGTACAAACTTTATAAATAATTATCTATGAACAAATATGTTAAACTGTTGCTGAGCGTAAAATAAGATTTATTTATTGGTCACAAGTAGGCTTACATTCACACAGCAACAAAGTTACTGTGAAAATCCTCACATTCCAGCACCTGTTCAGGAACACTGAGGGAGAATTTAGTATGAGCCAATACACCTAATCTGCACATCTTTGGATTGTGGGAGGAAACTGGAGCACCCGGAGGAAACCCACACAGAAGCAGGGAGAATGTGCAGATTCCACACAGACAGTGACCCAAGACGGGAATCAAACCCCAGGTTCCTGGCACTGGGAGGCAGCAGAGCTAACCACTGTGCCACCATGCCGCCAAAAGTATTTTGTTAACTGAACTATTCCAGTGCATACTCTATTGAAGGCTAAACAGATAACAAGAAAAACAAACAGCACTAAAGCCAGGGAAGTCTATGCCATGTAACCATTATAAACATAGGATATAAAAAGAATTGTGTGACTGTCGCTCACACAAATTGCAGTTCGGAGAACCAAGTTGTATAACACCTGCACCTAAGTGAAAATGTTATCATTTGGATTACCCAAGTTCTGAGATTGTAAGTTTATTTTGATGTACTGTGTATTTTCTTAAAATTACACCTTGTTGTTTCTTTTTCAAACGGCTCTGCCTGTCTTTTAGAACAGGAAGGAATAACACAAGTAGCATATTCTGCACTGGGAGCACTGACCCCAGATTTATACTCTCACTGCAGCTGCTGTCGACTATAAGTTTTGGAGTTGGCAAGGTATAACACTGGATCTGTGCTGCGGGATGATACAACATGGGTTTGTACCCAGGGGTTAACCTTTTATGAGCTGCACCTTTCAAGGGAGAAGACAAATGGAGACCAACCAGGTGATTTCCCACAGGGAAAGTGACAGAATTAAAGGGTGAGTCATGCAAGGCTTCTCTCATGTGTTTCCTAGCAGCGCGTAGTAGAACAGCATTGGCAGAGGACTGGGAATATGCTGGCAGGTTCCCAATTGGCAGGGGAATCAAGCGTGACCCAGCTAAGGAGAGGGGAAAAAACTAAGATGACTGACAAAACTTTTAGAAAAAAGAAGAAGCACAAATGCAATGCATTGATTGCAAGGATGCATACCTATGAAGTGATTATATTCATTGTTTACTCCCTGTGTCTTCAGTATATAACAAGTTTATTATTTATTATCTTCCAACGTGTAGCATAGCGCCCTCTGGTGCATACCAAATGAAAATTGCAACTGAAGCCGAGGATAGAGTTTTCAAAAATGTTAGATCATTCCAGGTTTTGCAATGTTGTTTAAAAAAAGGTGATTTTTTTGTTTAAAAAGGGCGGCACAGTGGTTAGCACTGCTGCTTCACAATTCCAGCGACCTGGGTTCAATTCCCGGCTCGGGTCACTGTCTGTGTGGACTTTGCACATTCTCCTGTGCGAGTTTCTGTGTGAGTTTCCTCCAGGAGCTCTGGTTTCCTCCCACAATCCAAAGATGTGTGGGTTAGGTTGATTGGCCATGCTAAAATTGAGCCTTAGTGTTCTGAGATGCGTAGGTTAGAGGGATTAGTGGGTAAATATGTAGGGATATGGGAGTAGGGAATGGGTGGGATTGTGGTCGGTGCAAACTCTTTCTGCATTGTAGAATTCTATGATTCTAAAAAAAAATTAGTTAATTGATGGTAGTGATCTGGATGGAGCTACTATGGAATAGGGCCTGAAAAGACAATGTAGAATAATTAGTAGAATCTGCAAAAACTTAACAGTGCAATCCATGTATGTACTTATAGGTGAGAATTTTCCCATTCTGCATGCCAGGGGAATCAAAATGGGTGAGGGACAGGCTTTGGAAAGGTCTGTTGAGTTCGGGTGGGATTCTCTGGTTTCGGGACAAGCCCGACCGGAAAATCCCACCCAGAATGAATGAAAACAGATAGGAAAAGAGGAACAAAGGAATTAGGAGCAGAAGTAGTCAGATTCAGCCGTTTGAGCCTGCTCCAACATTCACTCAAAGCATGCCTGATCTCTCCCTGGTTTCAAATCCACCTTCCCGCCTGTTCCCCATCTCCCCTAATCCCTTTTTAAAATCAGAAATATATCCATCTCCTTGTTGAAACCATTCAATCATTCAGACTCCACTATGCTATGGGGCAGCGAAAATTAACAACCGCATCCCCCTCACCCACAAGAAGTAGTTCTTCCTCATCCAAGACAAAAGTTATGTTTCATGTTTGTTCCCCTCCCTTCCTGACTCATTAATGATGTTAAAATGTTAGACTGAGGCAGAGCAGGCTCGAGGGATCGAATGGCCTGCTTCTGCTCCTATGTTGTTATCTTTGTCTGTTGAGGTGTGTGACTATGGATATCAGTCAGTTTTCATGACTGCAGCTGATTGCACCCTTCATGTGCAGGCATAAATGGTAAATGGTGGCTGGTAATTTGACAAGGGAGCTACATGATGTGTTTCCCTGATATCCACATATGTGCACTTTCTAGGAGGAATAAACAGATAACAACAGGAATAGGATCTTCAGATGACACTCCATTCCCTATACTCTAAGGTTAATTGTCGCATCCTGAATCCCTACAGTGCAGAAGGAGGCCATTCAGCCCATCAAGTCTGCACCAACCACACTCCCATCCAGGCATTATCCCCATATATTTATTCTGCTAGTCCCCTGACACCAAGGGACAATTGAGCATGCCAATCCACATAACCTGCACATCTTTGGACTGTGGGAGGAAATTCACGCAGACATGGAGAGAGTGTGCAAACTCTACACAGAGTGACCCAAGCCGGGAATTGAACCTGGATCCCTGACGCTGTAAAGCAGCAGTGCTAACCACTATGCCACTATGCTGCCCCAACTTGTGTCATTCTGGCTATGATCATCTCATGTAAATAAAATCAAAGATCAAGATGGTATTTGAGATGCAGTTCCTCACTGGGCATCAATTTACCAATTAGGCCAATAGGGAAATCATAACTTATTGTTAAAAACAGACAATGAGCACAATATGTGCACTGAGCTATAAGCATTTCCATACAACAAGGATTTCTCTGCTTTATTCCATTTGCTCTCATGATTCATTCCAAGAAAACCACCTAAAAAGAGAAGATATTTCCCTGTGTGATATGAGCAATACAACCACAATAGAAAACAAACAGCTGGAAATGCTTGGCAGGTCAGGCAGCATCTGTGGAATGAGGAACAGAGTTAATGCTGAGAAACAGTTAATGAAGTGTTAACTCCATGTTTCTTTCCTCCATGACCAGCTGAGCAGTTGCAGCCTTGTTTTTCATGGAGCCAGCATTGGTTGTAATTTGCTTTTGTATTAAGAACTACATTGGGTGAAATACTACAAAACTTGAGTTTTGCTGAAGAAATAGCCATGCTGTCAAAGCTTTTTGTCTTGAACTCATCAGGTCAATTTGCAAGAATACCAAATGTTGAGTGAACAACAATTTATCCTTCATGAAAAGAAAGTCCTGACAGATTGCCAAGTGGATTCTGATTGATAGAGGCATGATCATGAAGAATGCCACACAAGGAGAGTCCACTTGCCAACCAACCAACATTCTTCTTATGCAGTATAAATTATTGTTCCCTTTACATTTGGTTTGCTTGTGGATTATTCTGATGAGTGATAAATGAAAACAACATGTGTCTTTGTTCAGCAATACACAATTTAAAATATTGCAACAGTTCAACTGAATACAACTGAGTTAGGCTGCATGCATTGTCAATGCAGGTATTGTATCTTGGCAATTATAGTTAATTTCATAGATCTAAACCTACGTGTCCAAACTGCTGTGCATAAGCCAGATGTATTCAATGTGTTCTTGCATTTAAAGTTATAGAGTCTTTTCATTCCTATTCACTTAACTGTTGGATTGAATTGTAGAATCGCTACAGTGCACAAGGAAGCCATTTGGCCCAAATAGTCTGCACCGCCTCTTACTGAGGCTTACCACATAACCCCACATGCTCACCTTTCTAATCTCCCTAACCTACACATCTTGGAACATCAAGGGGCAATTCAGCATGACCAATCCACCGAACCTGCACAGCTTTAGACTATGGGAAGAAACTAGACCATGAAGTGGCAATCTACGCAGACACGGGGAGAACTTGCAAACTCCACACAAACAAAGCTGGAATTAAACCCGGGACCTTGGCACAGTGAGGCAGCAGTGCTAATCATTGTTTCGCTGGGCTAGTTTGGATAGGCTGTTGCAACTTCATTCAGTAAAACTTTAATAATAACCCTGATATCTCTGAGTATTATATGTGAGAATTATGCATAAATGAGAATAGTGCATACTCAGGTATTTTCCTAATTGTTTTTTTTATCCATTTTCCCCCATGCAGGAGGTCTGTACTATAATCCCAACAGGGTGATTGCACCACTCCTGTACCTGAGTTCCAAGCATATGGCCTCACTGCATGATGCCATCAAGATGTCCTCCCTCTGTAGTATTGTGACATTCTCCCTAATCAGTGAAGCAACACCCCCACCTCTTTTGTCACCTTTTCTACCTCACCTGAAGCACATAAATTCTGGCACACTAATCTCCAGTCCTGCCTCTCTTTCATCCAAATCTCCGTAATTGCCACAACATCATAGTTCCATGTAGTAATCCAAGTTTTAAGTTCATCTGCCTTACCTGTCATACTCCTTGTATTAAAGCAAACACATTTCAGACCATCTGTCCTGTCATGTATTGTACACTCTCTCTGTGTTTTCTTTCTCTTAGCCTTACTGGACTCATTCACTATCTCTTCACAATCTTTGTACTCTATACTGCGGCCCTTTCTGATTTATGTCTTGGTTTCTCCGCCTTTCACTTCTCTCCTTCCTGCCATTTATTTCTGTCCCATCATACTCCCTCTGACTTCCTGTATCAGTTCCCATCCATCACCACATTAATTCAAACCTTCCCCAATAACACTAGCAAATGCTCCTTCTAGGACATTGGTTCCAGTCCTACCCAGGTGCAGATCATCTGATTTATACTGGTCCCACCTCCCCCAGAACTGATTCCAATGTCCCAAAAAATTGATACCCTCCCTCTTGCTCCATTCCTCAAGCCGTGTATTCACCTTAGCTATCCTGACATTCCTACTCTGATCAGCACATAGCACTGATAGCAATCCTGAGGTTACTACTTTGAGGTCCTACTTTTTAGTTTAACTCCTAACTCCCTAAATTCAGCTTGTAGGATCTCATCCCATTTTTACCTCTATCATTGGTGCCTATATACACCACAACAGCTGGCTGTTCACCCTTCCCCCTCCAGAATGTCCTGCAACTGCTCTGAGACATCCTTGCCCTATGCACTAAGGAGACAACGTACCATTCTGGAGTCTCATTTGCGTCCACAGAAACATTTGTCCAGTCCCTTTACAGTTGAATCCCCTGTCACTGTAGTCCTGCCACTCTTTTTCATGCCTTCCTCTGCAGCAGAACCAGCTGTGGTGCCATGACATTGGCTGCTGCCACCTTCCCCTGGTGAGCCATCTCCAACAGTATCTAAAACATTATATCTGTTTGGAGGGAACTGACCACAGGAACCTCTGCACTGCCTTCCCATTCTTCCACTGTCTGGTACTCACCCATTTCTATCTCCCTCAGTAGTTTTTATCTGCAGCATGATTAATTCAGTGAAAGTGCTATCCATGACTTATTCAGCATCGTGGATGCTCTGAGGTGAATCCATTCACAGCTCCAGAGCCATCAAGGAGTCAAATAGTGGGACACATTTCTTGCATGCAAAGGAGCCAGGGATGCCAGAAGAGTCCCTGAATTCCCACATCGCACAAGAGGAGCATGACACAGGTTTGGGATCTCCTGTCATGACCTAACCTTTAAATTAACTTACAACAACAACTACAATGCCAAGAGAAAAAAGAGAAAGAAAGCAAAGAAAAACTACTTTATTCACCAGCCAATCACCTACCTGTTGTCTCATAAAGGTTTGATTTTTTTCCTTCCTCTCACTTGCTCTTGAGTCTCCCTCACAGGTCCACCTCTCCACTCCTCCCAGAAATGAGCACCTCTTTCCCCTCAGCACCGAATTCCCACTCAGCTCCAAATTTCCTCACTTTGGCTGAATCTCACTCTGGCTGCAATCTCTCTCCCGCTGGCTTGTGTAAGCTCACAGATCCATCACTGGAACATCATCAGTGGAATGTTGTTTGATCCACTCTAACTCTAGAGTGTTGACTCCAATTGCAAAAGCTACTATTTCTGTTCCAGCTGAGATGCATTAATTCACCACAGATCAGGGTTGAAGCTGAATGTGCCTTGCCTTACAATGCAAGGCAGTAAACATGGTAGAACACTTATCCATCAAGGCAAACAACAAAAACTGAAGTCTAATTCCTTTGCAATTAATTGTAACTGTAATAATAATGTGAAATAACTTGTAAGCTGTTGTGGTAATTATAAAATCACTTTAACAGCAAAAAAAATGGCCAGTTTTCCTCCAGGGTTTTGGGCCAGTCAGAACCTTTCTGCTTTGATCAGCAATTCAGGATAGACAATAAATATTGGTCTAGCTAGCAATGTCCATATCCCATACATGAACTTTTGAAAAACCTTGCAGGAAATCAACAGAGGTGGACAGAAAGTAGAAAAATAGAGATGAGGGCACAAAGATTGGGAAAGCAAAGTGGTATGAAATTAGAAAGATCACTCAAAAAAAAGGTAAAAATGAAGAAATATGAACATTGGCCTGCACTGGTTTTGTATATCTTAAAATGGATCACCAATAAAAACTGAGAAATAAGAATACTGGTCCAAACTGCTTTTTCATAAATGGATTTTGCTTTAAATGGACTATTTTTACTGATTGTTGCACTGGCCGAAAGACTGTGAACTTAGAACATGGTGAAAATGTTTTTTTGACATTGGCTGGGATTTGCCTGCCCCATTGCTGCAGGATTCCCTGCGGGAAATTCCAAAGACTCCATTGGCTGAATGTTATTGCTGTTCACCTCAGCAAGATTTTCCCATTTCACCGTAGTAAATGGATGTTTGTCTGTGTGCCAAATCCTCTGCCTTCACCGCAGCGGGAGTGTGCTGCGATCAGCCAGTAAGATCAGGCCCATCTTCTTTCGGATGATCCCAATATGGTGGAAAAAATCCTACTCATCACCTTTGGTTCAGTGGTGATCAAATAGCCCAGGAATTATGTACTATCCGTGAGCTGGACAACCCCAATATATTCAATATACTTAAAGTTTAAAATTTATTATTGTCACAAATAGGCTTACATTAACACTGCAGTGAAGTTACCCTAAAAAGTCGCCACACTCCAGTGTCTGTTCGGGGACACCGAGGGAGAATTTACATGGCCAATGCACCTAACCAGTATATCTTTTGAGAGGAAACTGGAGCACCCATAGGAAACCTATGCGGGCATGGGGAGAATGTGCAGACTCCGCTGAGACAGTGGCCCAAGCCAGGAATTGAATCCGGGATTCCTGGCATTGTGAGGCAGCAGTGCTAACTACTGCATCACCATGATGCTTTTGGCCAACTGTAGAAATCTGGCGTGTAATGTGAAGTTTCAGTTCACAGCGGCACAGCCAGTTAGCAAGAAACTGCGGAAGTATCGGAAAATATGATAGAGGGATGCATAGGATGGAAATGTGCAAAGAAAATTGCAAATCACGTCAGCTGATCTTTCATGGTTTAGTTCAAAACAGGAGGCTGAAATCTCAAGGGACAAGACTTTACAACCAAAATTACATGCTGCAGCCCAAAGCATCGTTCTAAAACACAGCAGGAAAGGGCTTTCAAGTTTACCAAAGCCCTCTGCAATTCAGTGAGGTAATTAATTTATTGCTTCCATCAAAGGATACAATTTGCCAAGCTATTTACATGTACTACTCATCACCAGTCCACTGAAGCTCCTATCAAGGAATTATTTGTTCATCTCCATCTGTGAGAGGCAGCACGGCTATAAAAGCTTGGCAATATTGGTCCAGTGGGGTTGGGCTGTGTTCCTTGTACACATTAAACTCTATAGCTTCCAGTATTGTTTCTAAGAGCCTGCAGAGTGAGTGTGGAATTCCTGTTATGTGTTGCCAACAGTGTGACTTTCTAAAGCATATCCTTTCAATGAATAAATCTCCTCTCTCTACTTATGTGGTGTGATAAACTTTGGGGCAAACAGGGCCACACCCCACACACATCAAAGCAGGCTAAAGAATGGATAAGCAACGCTGCACCACATTCTCCACTCCCCCAGACTTGAAAGAATATCTTTTGTGTGGGTTAAGGCAGAGCAGAACCAGGAGGAAGTGTTTAACTCAACCATAAGTGCAAAACCATGCCAATCTCTGTCCGGTTTTCCAGTCCTACAGATGACTCCATGGGCAGAATTCTCCCCTCTGGAACAAAGTCCCATGGCGGGGCAGGGAATGGGAATATTTTCCCAGCGGAGGCTGATGGAAAATCCCTTGGCATAAACGCAAAATACTGCAGACGTTGGAATCTGAGGCAAAAATAGAAAACTGCTGGAAAATCTCAGCAGGTCTGACAGCATCTGTGGAGAGAGAGCAGAACCAATGTTTTGAGTCTAGATGACCTCTGAAGAAGGGTCACCACAGTCGAAACATTACTTCAGTTCTCTCTCCACAGATGCTGTCAGGCCTGCTGAGAGTTTGTAGCATTTTTCTGTTTTTGCTTCAAATGCCGTGTCATGCCCTGTTCCCGATCTCATGAATTATGCAGCTAAGGGTTTTGTGACATATTCTGAGGTGAGGCAGGCAGGATGATATATTCCCCCATCTGGCAGTAGCTGGTGAAGGCCAGCACTAGGAGGATAGGAAGGCTAATGGATGATGAGCTTTCCCTTACCCAGATTAGTACTTCACTTTGTTTCATGGGGTCAGTTGGAGCACAAAAGTTTCAATTCCCCCCACGCCAGATTGCTGCCGTTCCCCCTCTTCCTCCTGAGAAACAACTCCCCTAAATCCCCTGGAACCCCCTATCTTTGCTCTTATCTGAGCGGCTCTTTGTAACATTTTGCTGCCCAATTTTCCAGAAGGCAGTAGGAATTTTGGGAAGTGAACCAAAAGTAAATGAAACTCAATGGTTGGCATTCCAGTGGCCTCAGACTGTGAGGATTGGCAGGCAGGCTGGGGATGACTCAACGTTGGCAGGACTCAGAAACAGACAGAGTGGCTTAGCCACCATTGACTTCGGTGGGAAGGAAAATCCTGCAAGATGTGTAAAGGCGTGGCAGACCCACTAGAGCCATTTTCTGTCTGGTGATGATTATTAAATATGACCTTTCATTGTCTAAACTGAGCTGTTTGCTTGGTTGGCATCCACAGAAGCAGGCTGGAGAAAGTTATTGCAGCTTTCTGTTTAGCAAATGGGATCAGAAAAAGGAAAAAAAAACATTTTTAGGGAATAAATCTTCCTTTAGAATGAGAAATTATACAGGTGAGGGGAGGGGAGGGTGTGGTGATGGTGGTAAAGACGAAGGATTATAAGTGAGTTAACCCAATGTGTGTTGTAAGGGAATTTTTTTTTTTAGTTTTTTTTATCCTATTCTTAAAAGTTACAAAGCCAATGTTTAGAATGGACCGGGCAAACCCAAATCCGTTCCCTGCTTGCTCTAAAAAACAAATTCAGAAATTGAATTGAATCTAATTCAAGGTTCCCACAAGGGAGACAAATAAGATCCAAGCTGACAAGAGAAGGCATTACAACCCATCTTGGGCTTGATCTGACACTTGATCTTAGTCAAAAGGCCATTGGAGTCTACAATGAAGGAAGAAGGGACTGAAAACCTTGGAAGTTTTCAGCTGCTTAGCAAGCGGCATCAGGGATTTGTAAAGGTGCATGGTGCCTATTGAGCTTGATTTAATTTTTTAGTACTGGAAAGTACAGAAGTACTGGAAAGGATCTGTCTATACACATTATTTATATCAATATCCAGGAGGTATGTGGGCAGCACAGTAGATAGCATTGCTGCCTCACAGCGCCAGGGAAATAGGTTCAATTCACACATTGAATCACTGTTTGTGTTAAATCAGCACATTCGTCCTGTGTCTGTGTGAGTTCCCTTCGGGTGCACCAGTTTCCTCCCACAGTCTGAAAGATGTGGTGGTTAGGTGCATTGGCCATGCTAAATTCTCCCTCAGTGTACCAAAATAGGCACTGGAGTGTGGCGACTAAGGGATTTTCACATTAACTTCATTGCAGTGTTAATGTAAGCCTACTGTGACACTAATAAATAAACTTTAAACTAAAAGAAACAGAGCAGAATACGTTCAAAGCTGGTGAAAAGCTAGAAGCAGCAATGTCCAAAGGGACTTGGTGGTGGAATGGGGAGGGGTGGGGAGGTTGTGGTATGAGGGAATCTGTGAACACAAACCAATAAAGAGTCATGGACAGGTACAGGTATAGTGGCCTTTGTATCTGGAGGATTAGAATGCAAGGGATTAGAAGTCAGACAATAACTGAACAAAGCCTAATGTTAGACCATAACTGTGAGTGTATTACACACTGAGTTTTGAAATGTAACAAGTCTGATTGACACCTTAACCTTTCTATAGACCAGAGGCAGACATCTTGAGATCAATAAGATTTCTCATAAAGATACACACGAATGAAGACTACTGCTGTCCTTGTACCTGCAACACATACCACACCTAAGTATCTAGTGAATTTGAAGAGAGTACAATACAGATCGATTACAATTATACCTGGACTCCAAGAGTTAAATTACAGAAATGGATTATATAAACTAGGTTTTTGCTTCCTGGAAAGTTAAAAAATGATTTGATCAAAATTTTCAAGATATGAAGAAATATGGCGGAGGGTAAATATAGAGAAGCTGTTTTCACAATTTGGGGAGCCAGGACTAGGTGAGAAAGTTTATAAATTAGAACCCGGGCCATTCAGGGATGAACTTAGGAAACATTTCTACATGCAAAGAATTGTAGAAGCTTGGAAATCCCTTCTGCAAAGGACTTTTAATAAAAAATTAAATGTTAATTTCAAGTCTGAAATTGATAGATTTCGGTTAACTGAAGGTATTCATGGGGTTTAGAGAAAAAGTAGTCCAATGAGGTATTAGGTTATTAGGTCAGTCACTTACACATTGTATGTTAGAGCAGGGAAGTGCAATAAATCCTACTCCTCTATTCCTGTTCCTGTGTTCTTGAGGCTACATTTTTAAGATCTTTTGCAATTTTCCCAGAAAATATTGAACACGTAAATATTTGTTACTGTTACAATCCCATCCTGGACAAGCCAAATCCCAGAATGAAACTTGGCTTGATAGATCCTAACTGTTTTTTTTTGAGAAACCATGAGGGAAAGTTACTGCACACATTCACATGCATCTGCTGATGATTTTTAACACAAAGAATAAAACATTTTTTTCAACAAGAAGAGTGAACTATGATACACCAGACAAACATGTTGGAATGTTCTCAATACAAACACTAGAAGATGATTCAAATTCCCACTATTCCTTCAACCCAACAATATGTTACAGACACATAAACCAGTGAAGAGTTACCACTAGCTTGACATAAAGACTCCTAGCTTGGGACTGGCATATGGGCAAAACAATTTTCTTCCAGATAATTCATTTGATGCATCTCATCCAACTCATATCTTTCCTCGAGACACCCAAATCCACATTCTAAACTCACTATCTAATCAACTGCAGGACCAACATGTGAGTTCCCTGAACTCAGTCTTCCGGAAGCCTTGGAGTATTTCATACCTCAGAGAGCTGAAAAAATCCAATCTCACTCTCATACACACTGAACTCTTCTCTGTCTTGCTTTGTGTTTTGGGCTCACTTATGACTGTTGCTAGGCAACAGCCCAGTTTTTTTTCCACTTTGTGTTTTTTCCCCCAAAATCACAAAACATCTCACCCCTTTTTAACTCATCTCTTTAACTTTGGGGAAGTAACAACCACATTAATATAAGCAACTCAAAGATTGACTTTTCAACCACAGGTCCACTTAGACTTCCAAGTACTCAAAGCTCATAAACCAAAAATGAAACTGAAACCATTTGCTTTTCTGAACACGCAGATCCAACTTACAAATTTGAAATGTTCCAAACATTAGTTTTCAAGTTTTAAACAATTAGGGTGGGATTTTATTTCCTCGCTCATACCAAAACTGTAAAATCCCACCAAGGTCAACAGACCTTTCCATGTTCTGTCCTTTGCTCCCTCCAAATTCCCGCGGCGGACAGAATGGTAAAATTCTAGCATAGACTCTGTAATTTGAAAATATACAATTACTTTTCAACTATTGGATTAATAGGAATTGTAAACTAACAGTTAGAAAACCTTAAATTATCCAGAAAGAAATGGTCTCAGATCAAACCTTTCTGTGTTAAACAAGAACACTTAACCAGACTGCTGTAAGCACAGATTTCAACGTAAAACCAAATGTTTGGCTAATCAGAAGAGGTTCAGATTCCTATTCATTTTTGTTCAAATCTGCCCAATGTCAATGTGGCTTTCTATCCAGAATACTAAAGGTACAACAAGCAACCAGCTTTTGAATCAGTATCGAGTCACCATATTTTGCAAAAAGTTGACTTTCAAAGATAAATCTAGGCATAGTGAGAAAGCTAAGTTACAATTTGTTGACTCAAATCACATGGTCCAAATCCATACTTGTTGCATTCCATGAAGGTTTGTAGAGGGTAACATATTAAAGTTAAAAGCTGCAGGGGGAAACATAGTGTCATAGCACATTCTAATTCTTGGGGGAAAAGGCACAGAGATGTTGTTATCAGTTGAAGAAGTGAATATCAGTCATGCCACAAAATAAAACAACGTTGAGACAAGGAGTGGAAGAGGTTCTCCCATGAGGTGGGAGGAAAGGAATGAGGAAAGTAACATTGGATCCCCTCTTCTTTCTTCTGTTCTAATGCTCTTCTTAACACTCTGCCCATTGATTAAGGACAGCATGGTGGCACAGTGGTTAGCATTGCTGTCTCACAGCACCAGCGACCCAATTTTAATTCCAGCTCGGATCAATGTCAACATTCTCCCCATGTTTGTCTGGGTTTTCTCCGGTACTCCAGTTTCCTCCCACAGTCTAAAGATGTGTGGGTTAGATGGATAGGCCATGCTAAATTGCAGGGCAAACAAGTGGGGTTATGGAGATAGGGCTTGGCTGGGATTGTTGTAATGCAGACTTGATGGGCTAAATGGCCTCCTTCTTCATCGTAGGGATTCTATGACTGCAGTTCGCAGGTTCCCAGCAGTTTGCAATCCACATTCTAGGTTGAGGGAGAGGAGTGACCCCCTTGGGTTTGAAAAAGTCAGTAATGATCCAATGACATTGCATGGAAAATCCCATCTGGTGCCACTTTTCTGAGGTTTTGGAATATTCACACTACATTAAAAGTTTCAGAGACAGAAATGTGAACAGATGAGACACAAACAAAAACCATGTCTTTTTTTATATTCTTAGATTTTTCTGATGTTCCAAATATTTGCTTTTATATTGAATATGGGATTGCTTGGAAAATACATGAAAACTATGAACTGGATGCAATTAATGATGTTTCATCTTGGTAAACTCAAAATCTATCTGGATTATCAAACATTTGAAGCCCATCCATAATACCCCGGTCATACTCTTTTCCACTTTCTACTGTTGGGAAAAAGATACAAAAATCTGAGATCACAAACCAACCAATTTAAAGACAGCTTCTTCCCTGTTGCCATCAGCCTTTTGAATGGTCCTATCACATATTTAAGCTGATCTTTTTCTTCACCCTATTGGTAGCTGCAATGCTACATTCTGCACGTTATCCTTCCCTTCTCACCTATGTACTCTATGAACAGTATGCTCTGTCTGTATGACTCACAAGAAATGATATTTTTCACTGTATATCCCCAATAATGTGACAATAGTAAATCAATTCAATTCAATCACATAAGTCTCAGTAAAACCAAAGCTACAAGCTTTGTTCTGTGACCAAAAAGATATTTAAAAGGTTACTTACCAACTGACTCAAGAAAGCTTCTTCTGTGCTGCCATCAGACTTTTGAATGGACTTACTTTGCACTAAGTTGATCTTTCTCTACATCCTAACTATGACTGTAACACTACATTCTGCACTCTCTCATTTCCTTCTCTATGAACGGTATGCTCTTTCCATATAGCGCATAAGAAACAATACTTTTCACTGTACGCTAACACACATGACAACAATAAATCAAATCAAAAGAAAATTCAAATTCAAAAACATTAGTTCAATTGATAACCTGATTGTGCAATAAACAAGCATAATTTTTTAACTGCCTGTTGTACAAATTCTTGGCTACAATATATTGATTTCTGAATTTAATATAAGTTATCTGCAGTGGAAAGAGGGCTTGAAGCTTTTTGCCAATGTGAATTCTCTAACACTTCCAAGGGGTTAATGATTTTTTGCATTCTGGTGGACAGTGTGAATCTCATCATCATGATTTACTACACACATGCTCATTTTGTCAGACTTGGCAATTAATATCATTGCGTCCCAAATCATAAGCAAAAGGCCTGGAGTTCTGCAGGCGTTGGTGACTGGAGCAATAAGTCAGGGTAGCTCCAGGTTCTAGTGTAAACAGAATGTTTAAAGAATGTCAGAACGAATGAGCTTTGAGTATAACTAATCCTTTGTATGGTTTATTGAGTTGAAGAATAAAATAAGGAGATTACTTTTATCTACAAACTTATCAACACTATTTTAGTCATATCCAGTAATTTATTAGGTTTGTCCATCCACTACTCTGTGTTAAAATTCAGCTATTGTATTGAGTTCTAGCTGCATGTATTAACAGTGGAGAGGGAGGGAGATGTTAGTTAATCCTACATAACAGCAATAAACCTTTAATGGCTGTAGTATTCCCCAGGCAATATGACACTTTCATTCTGCTGGCACTATGGATGTAACATGCAAAGATCTGTTATTTTCTGCTTGTGGCAAAGCTCCTTGAAATATTTGCATATCCTCAGAGTAAACTTCACTGTTAATATTTTCTATAGCTGTGGGCTTAAAATGGGTGAATGGGGCATCTGCTAATTATTAGTTCCATCTTTTACTTTCAAGCTATTACATATTATGACTAGTCAGTCAGCTGTGGCTTAGTGGTTACACTTTCACCTTTGAGTCAGAAGGTTGCAGAGTTCAAGTCTCACTTCAAATACTTAAGCACAAAATCTGGGCTGACACCCCAGTACAATACCAAGGTGTTGTGGCACTGTTGGAGGAGTCATCTTTTGTGTACGTGAGACATTGAGCCAAGACCTCAGGGGCTAAATCTGATGGCCCTGGAAACTGGATGCACAAATCGTGATACACTATTAGCCCATGTCTATTAACTTTAAGGCAGGCAGCATGATGACTTTTAAGCTGTTTTAAATTATTTCTGTGTTCAGCCAGCACCGGAGATAGGCCAGATGCCTGAGTCAGAGACCAATAGGAGTGACTTGCAGCAGTTAAGGCTAAACCCTACTGCTTAAGGCTAACCTGTATCTCTAAACAGGAGGCATGTTATGGTAGGAGTAATTGCTGGGATGCTGAATCTAATCTGGGATTCAGCACATCAAAGACAGCAGGCATTCTGAGAGGCAGGCACTGAGGAGGCATGGTAGCACAAAGGTCGTCTCACAGCGCCAGGGACTTGGGTTCAATTTCAATCTTGGATCATCAGCTGTGTGGAGTTTGCACATTTTCCCCACATCTATGTGGGTTTCCTCCGGTTTCCTCTCATAGTCTAATTAGGTTGATTGGTCATGGTAAGTTGATCTAGTGTCGGGGGGATAAGCAGACAAATATTGGGGGGGTTATGGAATAGGCCCTAGGTGAGATCATGGTTGGGCCAAATGGCCTCCTTCTACACTGTAGAGATTCAATGATTCTACTTTTCCACACAGCACTGGAGGTATTGGTAGAATTGGTGAAAAGGTGGCAATATGCCCTATATTGATAGGGGGCTAGGTGACTCCCAAGCACATGATTAAAAGACAGCATATGCTGTGGAAATTAATAGCAAGAATCTAGCCCTGAGGATGCAATATCACAAGAAGCTCAGTGATATCACACAAGTGGTCACAGTCAGTGAATGCACCTTTGGATTCCATATCATTATCAGCTGCATGCCTGGTCTTAGATAGTGGTCAATTCAAGCAATTAATCTATTCACCAGAATGCCTACCTAATGCTCATGTGTTTCAGCTCAGCCTCGCAGGCTTAGCACTGTTGCTCACATCACACCCATATTTTACAGCTTGCTCACACTGCCAACCACAATGACAGCCACATCAACTAAGCAGATTTCACCACACTTACTGACACACTTCCCCCTCACATGTTGGACAAGGTGACACAGATCCAAGGCAGCGCACAGTACTCCAATAGAATTTGGCAACTTTAATCAATTGCAGAAAGCACCAAGCATTTGTTGAATTAAAGATACAACAGCCACATGAAATCAGCCAGCATTTAAGCTAATAGCGTTTATGGGTGGGAGGTCTTTCATTCCCCTTAACATGTGTTCAGTTGTGGGAGATTAAGGGATGGCTTTAGCTGAAATGTTTAAGCTCCTATATAACATGCTGGCATCAAATTGCATGATGATTTCCATGATCTGTATGCCCTACATACTTCTGATGAATTGGGCACACGAAAACCGTCATCAATATGGCATCCAAGAAGGTTTACCAGGAAAGTATGTGCGTGGGCCACAGATAGCACTTACATAGGAACATAGGAATGAAGAGCAGAAACAGGCAAATTGAGCCCTTCAAGGCTGCTCCGCCATTCAATCAGATCATGGCTGACCTCTCCCTGATCTCAAATCCACCTCCCCACCTGTTCCCCACATCCCCTTATGACTTATTTTACTAGAAATAAATCTATCTCCTTCTTGAAACCATTTAATGATTCAGATTCCACTGTGTTATGGGGCAGCGAGTTCCACAAATTCATCACCCTCTGCAAGAAGTATTTCCTCCTCATCTCCCCCATCTCCAGCAAACAGGCCCAAACAAAGGACATTATTGATCTGGATTTCAAACCACCCATATACCTTCTCCCATAGATGGCACATTTTGAAGAATAGCGTGAATGTTCTCCCTGTTATGTTGGCCAATACTTATCCCTCACGCAACACCATTAAAGCAGATTTTGGATCATTATCACATTGTGCACAAATTGGCTACCGAGCTTTGTACTTCATCAGTTGTGAACATTTCGCATTGTCTGACATTGTGAAAAATGTTAGTATTCATGCAAGTTTTTTCTTTTAATGTGCTGTAACTTTCACATTCTCTTGCACTTTCCTTCCACACCCTAGCTATGACTGTGACATTACATTCTGCATCCTGTCCTTTCCTTCTCTATGAACAATTTGCTTTGTCTGCATAGTGTACAAGAAACAATACTTTTCACTGTACATGTGATAATAATAAATCAAATCAAAGGGTACAGTATGCCATTCCTCTGATCATTGCACCCAAGATCATGCAGTAAACCAAGCAGTGTGCTGGGACATTTCTCTAATAGTCTTTACTCTTCATCCTGCAGTTTGAATATTTTACAGGAAGAATTGGCCAATGGATCAGTAATCTATTATAGCCTAAGCAACTCTTCCCTATCAATCCAATGGGAACTTATCAGCAGCACCAGTATAAATTAAGCTAATTATTCTGATGTAACATTACAATCATGGGAAAAAAAACCCAATTGCCAATGATCATACTCCCAGCTATCACCAAAATGATGATTGTGCAGCAATTGTGAGAAAATGGAGCTTGAGTTAGTGCCAGTTCTCTTCTGCCCTTCTCTTCCAGTTGTTGTTCTTCGGGTTGGTGAGTATCTCCCAATATCTCATCCCAGTAACCATTCATTATCTCGTGAGATTAGCACAGAATGTTAGCATTATCTCCCATTCTCTCCCAACTTTGACGCCTGTGCCCATTTCTGGAAAGTGAGCAGGAACAGAAATGATGGGTGACACAGTGGCAAGGTAGTTAGCACTGCTGCCTCACAGCACCAGGAACCCGGGTTCAATTCCGGCCTCGGGTCACTGTGCTGAGTTTGCATGTTCTCCCTGAGTTTGCATGGGTTTCCTCCGGGTGCTCCAGTTTCCTCCCACAGTCCAAAGATGTGAGGGTAGGTGGATTGGCCATGCTAAATTGCCACTTAGTGTTGGGGATTAGAGGGTAAATATGTTGGGTTACAAGAATAGGACCTGGGGGGGATTGTGGCCAGTACAGCCGAATGGCCTCCTTCAGCACTGTAGGGATTCAGTGCTACAGTGAAGTTTCCCCTTCCTAACTCAGAGGGACGCTGAGAGTGGCAACAGCAACCCCATCACAAGCTCAGCTGAAAAAAGGTTAGTTAACATTGAACATACACCCATCCTTTTGTCTGTGCGGTTCAGTTGCTTAATTCTTTTAATCAGCCTGTTGGCTAAGATTAAATGTAGGAACAAACTTGAGATCAGGTGTAATGCCTACTCCTGCTAGCTTGGAGCTAGTATGTCTCTCTCATGGGGACCATGAATTGGATTCAATTTGAATTTGAATTGGTTTTCGGAATAAGCAAGGGATGGATTGAGGGCTCGCCCTGTCCAGTCTGAGCACTGGCTTTGTAATTCTGAGAAAGGCACACACTCCTTTTGAAAAATTAAGGCAAGAATCCAACTTTGTATGCATTTATGACAGTCTATTTTTGTGAAGTGTGGGTATTTCCCAGTGAGATCTCTTATCAATCAATTGTAAATGAATCATTTGCAATAAGCAAATGTGTTTTTGGTGGCTGGATGAGGTGCTATTCTATTTGAATGTTTGAAACCTCCTGATAAATTACTACAAAGTCAATTCTGTCCTATTCATGTCACTTCATAAGGCACTTATTCCAGCAAATAACCTGACAGATTCATGGAATACAGGAAGTGAACTAGATATCACCACTTCTTGTCCCAATGCTGTAAAGTTACTCATCTCACTGTTACACACTTCTAATTTGACGAGGCTTTATAAAAATGCTTCATGATAAGCAGTCTTATCGAAGAGAATTTCTTCTCAAACCATCATCTCATCAATCTTCTGTAAACGCTTACTGTTGTGCAGAAAATCAATTAATTTTAAAAATGCAATAATCCCTTCAGGACCTCATGAATGAAGGCACTGTTGTCCCACTGTTTCTCATGCTGAGCAGACTGAAAGTGCTGAACCTAACTTCTCAACAGCCAGCCCCAGGCTTGTATCCACCACTCTAACATATTCAAGACAACACCAACAATATAAATCAGTTTCCAAAGCTACTTATAACAGCTTCAACATATTACCTTGGCCATATTTCTTTCTAGATAGCCCCAGTGCAAGCCAGTACCTTGTCTGATACAATGCAGTAAATCACAAGTTTCTATTCTGGAAATTGAAAACTTGTCGAACATAGTGTGGTTCTAACTTTTAGACATAGCGATGTTGTCCTAATAAGCTGGATAGTTAGTTGCAATGTATGTCGCAGAAGGCTTGTGTTGGGTCTAATCATTCGTCTGAAGAGACAAGAGGACAGTACTGTTACAAGTCTTTAAATGGTTTTCTTTTACTGCAAAGAACTTAAAAATTAACATAACAAAGCAAAGAAAAATGAACTTGGAGATTGGCTTCTAGCCAGAACTTCCAATTTAAGAACTGAATTGAACTGAACTCACACGTTGTAAAACCAAAATATGTTTCAACCCTTATCTTGTTCTCGGAAGTGTCTTTCACAAGCTGTCTCCATCAAGAAAAATAATCCATGCAGCTGCTGTTATGGAAAGCTTTGAAGACTGTTGCTTGCCTGCATTGTTTACCCTTCAGGAGTGCAGTCAATTTTAGCTAACCCCATCATGCCTTCTGATTCTATATGTAGTCAAGTAAACTACAATTATCTGACTTGACAGAGTTAGTTAACCCCTACAGCCTAGCATTTAAATGTAATTACACATAGGTAGAAATATCTTAAAATGAAGTCTTTGCATAGACTGAAGCAAATAGTGGTACGCATATACAAAATCCCTCAGCTTGTCACATTTGAGTAGGCTGGTTTATATTGCGCACCATCCACTGGTGTTGGAATTGTAAAGACTTCATTTAAGACCACAAGATAAGACCATAAGACATAGGAACAGAATTGGACCATTTGGCCCATTAAGTCTGCTCCGCCATTCAAACATGGCTGGTATTTTTCTCATCCCCATTCTCCTACTTTTCCCCCATAACTCCTGATCCTCCTGTTAATCAAGAACCTATCTATTTCTGTCTTAAAGACACTGAATGACCTGGCCTCCATAGCCTTCGCCACTCTCTGTCTGAAGAAATTCCTTCTCATTTTTGTTTTAAAGGATCGTCTCTTTAGTCTGAGACTGTGCACTCTGGTTCTAGTTTTTCCCACTAGTGGAAATATTCTCTCCATGTCCATTCTATCCAGGCCTCGCAGAATTTTGTAAGTTTCAATAAGCTCCCCCTTTATCCTTCTAAACTCCAACAAATACAGAGGGAATGTAAAATGCTTACGCACAGTAGGCATAGGCACATTATGTCCTACAATTACGTATGGCCTGCAGTTCTTTGTATGAATTAGTATATGATATACACACAGAGACACATACACACACACACACACACACACCCTTTGGAATGCTGAAATGTGTTTGTCTTTCATGCTGGATTATAATGAAGTGGTTTAAGTTCACACTCAAGGTGGTGAAAGGTCAGTACTTAGACAAACAAATCTCCAAATGCATATTACTAAAGCCTATATTCATTCCATTGTTATTAGCAGTGTAAAATTAAAAAAAAGCCCTGAGTACAAAACCAAGCTATCAATGGTTTAGAAGCAACCCTTTCCCCTGAATTGCAACCATTTTATATCTAATTAATCTGTGATTAATTCAGCCTCAACTGGAATATCATGGCCAGTTCTGGACATCAAACTTTAGGAAGGATGTGAAGGCATTAGAGAGGGTGCAGATGGGATTCATGAGAATGACTCCAGAGATGAGAGACTTCAGCTACTTAGCTCTCTCGGAGAAGTTTGAAGTGCTTTCTGTGGAGAACAGAAAATTGAGCGGCATTTTGATAGAGTTGTTCAAAGTTGTGTGGGGCTTGGACACAATCGCTAAGGAAAAACTGTTCTCGCTAGTGGGAAGGATTGAGAACAAGCAGTTACAAATTTAAGAAAATTGGCAAAAAAAATTGTGAAGATATGAGGAGAAATCTTTACACAGAGTGAGTGGTTAAGATCTGGAATGCTCTGCCTGAGAGCGTGGTAGAGGCAATGTACATTGAGAATTCAAGAGGGACCTGAATTATTATCTGAAAAGGGAGAATGTGGAAGGCCACAAGGAAAAGGGAGGCAATGGCACTAGGTGAACTGCTAATTTGGAGAGCCTGTATCTCCTCTGTCTCTTGCTTTTATTCACATGTATAATAAAAGAAAACCAAACTGATTGGGTTGTGTCATCAACATACATACATATTAGGAACAGGTGGTAGGCCATTCAGTCCCTCCAGCCTGCTCCACTATTCAATAAGATCATGGCTAACCTCAACCCTAAATTCCCATCTACCCTGAAGACCTTTCACTCCCCAGCTGCATATAAATCTGTTTATCAGTGCCTTAAAACTATTCAAAGATTCTGCTTCTACTGCCTTTTGAGGAAGAGAATTCCAAAGAATCATGACCTTTTAAGATGAATAAAGTTCTTCTGGTCTCTGTCATAAATGGGTGACCCTTTATTTGTAAAAGTGACTCCTAGTCCTAGTTCTAGATTCTCCTACATCTATTCCAATCAACCCTCTCAAGAAATCCTTAGGATCTTACATATTTCAATCAAATCGCCTCTTACTCTTCTAAACTCCAACGGTCACAAGCCTAACAATTTAACCTCTCCTAATAAGGCAACCCACCCATTTGTGGTACTAGTATAGTAAACGTTCTCTGAACCACTTCTAATGTATTAACATCCTCCCTTAAAGAAGGAGACTAAGACTGTACTCCAGATGCAGTTTCACCAATGACATGTATAACTGAAGCATAACTTCAGTATGCTTGTGTTCAATTCCTCTCGCAATAAATGATAACATTATATGAGTTTTCCTTATTACTTGCTGTGCCTGCATGCTAACCTTTTGTGATTCATGCATTAGGATACTCAGATTCCTCTGCATCTCATAGAAACATAGAAAATAGAAGGAGGAGTAGGCCATTCGGCCCTTCAAGTCTGCTCTGCCATTCATTTTGATCATGGTTGATGAGTCTGGGCCCTCCATAGTCCATCACAAGTGTTTCTAACTTGCTGTAGGATTCTGTAGTTGCCTGAGATTAATTCATTTGTAATTAAAACCATCAGTCTTTGCTTTTCACACATTCTCAGAATTAGCAAATTCAATATCCTGATCCCACCTCCCCGCCAAATCCCTTGATCCCTTTAGCCCAAGAGCTTGTGTTAATTTATTCTTGAAATCATGCAATATTTTGGCCTCAACTATTTTCTGTGGTAATGAATTCCATAGATTCACCATGCACTGGATGAAGAAATTTCTCCTCACCTCAATCCTTAAAGATTAACCTCTTATCTTCAAACTATGACCCTTGTTTCTGACTCCCCTACCATCGGGAATTTCTTTCTGTATCTACCTGTCTAATCCTGTTAGAATTTTATAAATTTTTATGAGAATCCCCCTCACCCTTCTAAACTCCAGTGAATATAATCCTAATTGACTTATTCTCTTCTCATACGACAGACCTGCCATCCCAGGAATCAGCCTAGTAAACCTCTGCTACACTCACTGTTTACCAAGGATATCCTTCCTCAGATAAGGACACCAGAACTGCACAAAATACTCCAAATGTGGCCTCACCAACACTCTGTACAATTGTAGTAAAATATCCCTATTCCTATACACAAATCCTCTTGCTGTGAAGGCCAACATACTATTTGCTTTCTTTACCGCCTGCTCTATCTGCATGCTTACTTTCAGCGACTGATGCATGAGGACGCCAAGATCTCATTGAGTATCAACCTTTCTCAACTTACACCTAAACAATAATCTGTTTTCCTATTATTGCTACTAAAGTGGATAATCTCATATTGATACACATTATACTGTATCTGCCACGCAGATGCCCACACACTCAGTCTGTCCAAATCACACTGAACCATCTCTGCACCCTCCTCACAGCTCACCCTCCCACCCAACTTTGTATCATCTGCAAATTTGGAGATAATACACTCAGTTCTTTTTTCCAAATCATTAATATATAATGTGAACAGTTAGGATTCTAGCATACCCCACCAGTTAATATTGGAATAATAGCAATTCTTTGCTTTCTATCTGCTAGCCAGCTTTCAACTCATCTCAAGACACTATCCACAATCCCACGTGCTTTAACTCCACATATGTAAAACCTTGTTGAAAGCCTTCTGAAACTCTAAAGAAACCACATCTAATGGTTCTCCTTTGTCAATTCTCCTAGTTACATCTTGAAAGGATTCCAATAGATTCATAAAGTATGATTTCTCCTTTGTAAGTTCATGCCGACTTTGCCTGATTATACCACTGCCTTCCAAATGCCGAGTTAGAGATTCTTGACAGTTTCCCCAGTACCGATTTTAGACTCACTGGTCCAGAATTCCCCACTTTCTCTCCACCTCTTTTTTTGAATAGTGGTATTACATTAGCTACCTTTCAAACTGTAGCAACCAGTCCAGAGTCCAAACAATTTTGAAAAATGATCAGCAATGGTCATTTTCCAGGACCACTTCCTTAAGTATTCTGGGATGAAGATTATCAGGCCCTAGAGATTTAGCCATTTTCAATCCCATTAGTTTCCCCAAAACCATTTCTCTGTTAACACTGATTTCCTTCAGTTACGCACTAAAACTTGTGTTTCTCAGAATTCAGGTACATTTTTCATGTCTTTCTTCGTGAAGACAGAAGCAAAAAATGAATTTAATTTGTCAGCCATTCCTTTGTTCCCTGTTATGAATTATCCCATTTCTGACTGTAAAGGGCCTACATTCATTTTTTAAAAATCTTTTTCTCTTGACATACCTGTAGAAAGTTTTAGTCAGTTTTTATATTCTTCCCTAGCTTACTTTCATACTCTATTTTCCCCTTCTTAATCAATCCCTTGGTCCTCTTTTGCTGAACCTCAGAGCTGTGCAATTTCTCAGCATTTAAATAACTGGCTTCTTTTTAATTCTTCCTGCAAAAGTGGACAATTTCATATTTTCCCACTCACTTAATCTATACATATATATATATATATATATATATATCCCTTACCAGCCTTCTTATGTTCTTTTCACAATTTACTTTCCTGCCTATCTTTCTATTTAGCAAATGTATCTTTGATCCCTTCATCCACGAACATTTATATAAATTGTAAAAGACTGAAGTCTCAGCATTGATCCTTGTGACATGCTACTTGTTCCATCTTACCAGTCAGAAGATGACCCTTTTTTGCCTATTCTGTTTCCTGTTAGCTAGCCAACCTTCTTCCATGCCAATATGTAACTCTGAACACTATGAGTTTTTATTTTCTGCAATAATGTGATTGCCTTGAAATTTTCTAAGTATTCTGCTATAATGTCTTTAATGATAACATCTAACATTTCCCTATGACGGACATTAAGCTAACTGACCTGTAAGTTCCTGCTTTCTATCAACCTAGTGTGGCACAGTGGCACAATGGTTAGCACTGCGACCTCCCAGTGCCAGAGACTGGGTTCAATTCTGGCCTTGGGTGACTGTCTGTGTGGAGCTTGCACATTCTCCCTATGACTGCTTCTTCTGGGTCCGGTTTCCTCCCACATTCCAAAGATATACAGGTTAGGGTGGATTGGCCAGGCTAAATTGTACTTAGGGTTCCAGTTGTATAGGTTAGGGAGATTAACATGGTAAATACTTGGGATTGCAGGGCACAGGTCTGAGTGGGATTGCCCCTTAGTGTCAAGGGGATTACGTAGGGCTATAAGAATAAGACTAGATGGGATTGTTGTCAGTGCAGGCTTGATGGGCCAATTAGCTTCCTTCTGCACTGTAGAAATTCTATGATTCTATGATGAGGATGCTGGTAAAACAAAATATAAATTATAACTCATTCACTTGAAGGTAGGTTATTTTTGTTTTATCCATTTAGCGGAGTTGGAATATCAGCTAGTGATAGATAAGGCAATGTGCTTTTCATGTCCCGAGGAGAGCCGCATGTATGAAAAATGATATGCAATGACATTGTAGAATTGCTTTTGTATGGGCCTTAGGGAGCTATTAACAGTGATGATTCCTGATGATCAAGTTGCATGGGGCTCAGAGGGAATCCAAAGGTAGACTTGTTGGATTCATAACTTCTAATGTTGGAACTGTTTTCAGCAAAGCAAGCAAGGGAGCTGATCTCCATCTTTTCTTTCTGTTGATAACTTTTACTGAAGCCCAAAGAAGCTAACTCCTGGGGATAAATTTAAGTTACAGACTCCTGATCCTGAGACTAGGTTGAATTCTGGTTTGGGAACCCAGAAGGAGCTGTGGCTGGATCCTGAAAAGGAGGAGACCAGTTAAAAGGTTGACACATCTGGTGCACCTTTCAATTAAGAATGTGAGTGGGTTTTGCAGCCAGGAAAGCTAATAGGGGTTCCCCCTGAGGTCTTGTAAATTCTAAAAAAATACTTCCAGGACATTATTGCAGAAATGCTCCTTCTGGGTTGTAGTAGGCCTGTGGATGCAGATCCGTGCAATGATACCATCCATCACCAGGCTCCATCATGGAGCTAGTTCACCAACTGAGAAATGCAGTGTGTGTCTGAAGAATGCTTTCAATTGGAATCGTAATTGGCCTAATTGACTACCTGCCACAGATAGGCAAGTATCTGCCACCATTCATCCCCAGGGAGGTGCTGACATACTAGCCAGTATCTAGAAATTGCCATCACTCCATCTCCACCTCAAATTTAACTCTTAATTAAAGATCTCCAAAGCTTTTGCCCATCAACCCATCTGCTTGGCATTCATTTCATTCAGGACATAAATCTCCTACTCACCAATTTTCCTCCCACCTGACCATTCAGTCAGTTTTCTAGCCCTTATGTAGCCAAATGTCATCAATTGTCCTCATCCCCAGGACCATCCTTTTTTTAAAAAAGAGTCAGTCACCCATTCTTCCAAAAACCTATTCATCGCTTATCTATCCCTTTCTACCATCATCCAATCTTTAGCCTTCTTTACCTCTTTGAAAGTCCATTAACTGAGGCATGACCACAAATGCCCATTTTGAGTGAAACACTACTCAAATTCTCCCACTCTGCTTCTATTCTACTCATACCATAGGAAAAATCCTTACCTAACGTCATGAATGACCTCTCACTGTGACTGTAGATGGTAGTGCTTTATTCAGTCATTATCGCCAGACCTCACCTGTTGCTCAAACTTTACTGTTCCAAGGTCATTTGAGGTAAATTGAGATCCACAAGTGGTCCATTTGGACCCATTCATAAGGGTGCAGATTGCACAATGAGCATTGATTTGAGCAGGGCAGCCAATTTCTCACAGGATAACATTGATGTGACCTACTTCAGCATCGCCTTTTTATGGCGATTAAATTGCTCTGACCCTACTTATGAGATTTCCAACAAGGCCGCCTGCCCCAATAACCAGTGGCACAATAGTTAGTGCTGCTGCCTCACAGCACCAGGGACCTGAGTTCAATTCTGGCCCTGGGTGATTGTTTGTGTGTGGTTTGTACATTCTCCCTATGTTGGTTTGGGTTTCCTCCAGGTGCTTCAGTTTCCAGTTAGGTAGATTGGACAAGCTAAAATTGCCCCTTAGTGTCAGGGCAATTAACAGAGTAAATACATTGGGTTACAGAGATAGGGCCTGGATGTGGTTGTTGTTGATACAGGCATGATGGACTGAATGGCTTCCTTCTGCACTGTAGGGATTCTATGTCCTGTCAGCTGTGAACAATACGCAGAGTACTGACCATACTCAATCAACCTGTAGTTTCAGTGATTGGGCAGTGCTTGCAGAATGATCCTGAGTGTGCTAAGAATTACAATAACAGCCAATTAAAGGTTATTAGTCAGTCTCTTGATGTAGCTCATTTGTGCTTGCCAGTTGCAACATATGCATGTGCTATCTTCTGTAGGTAAATGGAACATGTCTGGGCATTACACCTTTCTTGAATTAAAAGTGTCAGGGGACAATAGTTCCCGGTACATTCTCCATAGCAAAACTTCAACCAATAGTTGACTTGCCAACCAATCAGCAATCTTTTGTCATACTGTATAAATTGTTGTTTCCTTTGAAATTTGGCATTCTTGCATCAGTCCTGATGAGTGCAGGACGAAAAAGCTTTGACAGCATGCCTCTTTCTTCAGGAAGACTCACATTCTGTACTACAAAAAAGTGAAACAAATTGAAAACAGGACAAATCCAAGATGAAAGATCTGGCACGGAGTGTAGTGAAGATGTAATCCAAATCTCCAACACTACTGAATCCTTAAAGTAAGCAGCAAAATAAGTAATTAAGCACTAGTATTAGGTCACTGAAACCGTTAAAAAAAAACTGAACAAGAATTCCTCGATTTTCTAGCACTATGCAACGTTTCCACAGTATAGAATTAAGTGCAGCAGATTTGTGGTGTTTTCTTAATTCATTTGTTTTTAAGTCATTTCTTTTAGTTGGAATTCCAACCTGGCCAGTTATTTTAAAGCTTCTTGTTTGAATTAAGTGAAAAATGCTAGCGGTGTCATTTGTAATGATATGTTGCGAAATTGTTATGGAAGGAATCAGGAGGTAATTGGCCATATAGTGCATGTGGGTGGCTCTTTAATGCAATTCAGCTGTGATTTTCTCCACATTAGGTAACAGATACCATCAATACAATGATGCCTTTACTCAACGTAAGAGAGTAATAATATTTACACTTATCTTCTCTAAAATTACAATATTTGAAATTAAAATGAGCATTCTACTGTACCCAGGTATTTTGAATGTAATAGTTATCTTGATCCACCATTACATGCGAAGCAGTTAGGATGAATTACTGTAAACCTTTGGAAGCAAAGCCAAATGCTCAGTCTGTTTTACTTGTGCTCGCAGAACGTTTATAGAGTCCAGACATGCAACTTCCTGTTTTTATTTTAACATTCTTTCTATTCATTCCAAATTCTCATTCTTTCCAAGCAATTTTTTTTCTTTGACATTATCTGTGAAATATTTTGCATGACCTTCCTCTGTATCCCATGTCCCATTACATTATTTTGGGCAGTGAGTCATGATGGTAAATGCTTTGCGCCACCAAGCCAGCACAAGGTAGCTTTCCCACACTGTTACTCAGTTGAACGGATCCCAAGCTCTTTCCTTGCAGCTCCACATCAACTAATCGTGTTTGGCTATTATTGCGTTACGGCAGAACTCTCGCATGAACTGTTACTTCGTCAAGCTGCAGATTTTGGCACAGAGATGTTGTTTCAGGATTCCTTATTGAAGGGAGCCAAATCCCAAGCACCTGAAACACAAACTTTGGACAGCATTTTTCCTCCCTGGGCAGGAAATAAAGTTTGGCTGGCAGGGGGTGGAAGGCGGGGAGGGGAGGGGTGGGGGGGAGGGGTGGGGGTGGGGGGTGGGGGGGTCAGTGGAGGGGGGGGAGGCAGAGGGCAAGAGTCACTTTTGCCCTCTGGGGCAAGATTTTCACAGGGACTTCCCCTTAATGGCCTTTGGAGACAGATAGCCCGCTTTAAAGTATGCAGTGGCGAATTAAGTAAGACAAAAGGTGCTTCAAGAAGGGGCACTCTCTCTCCAACTTTTTTCCTTGCTTAAACAAAAATAAAATGACTTTTTTGCAACCAAGACACTGTCAGGTAAAGGGTCACCTGACATTGATGCAGTGTCACATAACTAACTGTGCAGTATAGTGGAAACATAAGTACAACCTTGTGTAGGATACTGAGATGTATAAACATCTGTACATAAACAAGAATGGTTTCTACAAATAACAGTTTAGGGTAGCACTCTTGGGGTAATAGGCAAACCCTTAAAGAAAGCCCATTTAGACCCAGAACTCAAACAGAAACAGCAAACAGAACATTAAGACCCAGGAAGACTACAGGTGAAGACTACAAACTTGAAAGAACTGCAAATCCTTGGAAAAGGGCTAAAAAGAACTATTGAAAACTCACCTCAGAATAGAGCACCATAAGTACAGTGGATGTAGTCTAGCACATTGGCCAGAGTCCAGATAGCAGTGAGTACCGATCACAGTTTACAAGTCTAACTATTGTAATAGAAATAGATAATTATTACATTCTAAATCCCTGCATACTGTGGAATGCTTATTTTAATTTCAAATATTGTCATTTTAGAGAAGATAAGTGTAAATATTATTACTCTTACATTGAGTAAAGACATCATTGTATTGGTAATACCTGTTAGTTAATGTGGAGAAAATAGTTCCGGGCAAGCATGGAGTCTACATTGTTACTCCTAGAATCTTTTCAAAGCTTTGAAGGCTCGCAACAGGCTCAGCATTGGTATAATTAGAAGAAGAGATTCTCCAAATACTGAACAACTTCAGATTCACTATGGGAAGAAATGAAAGGATTAGGTCAGTACTTTAGTATATACAGTATGAGTTATAGAAGATGATGTAATAGCGAGTTAAGGAGTCAATGAGATTTCAAGCTCTTAAAATGAAATCCTCCTGCATTCAATTCACAATTTAGTGTTTGAAAGAACGTAATCATTGATCAAGAGAAAATTTAACAAGAGGAAACAAAAATCAGATGAATATATGGATTCCTTTACAAATGACCCATACACACCAGCAGAAAATTATCACAACAAGATCCTCAGAGATGAATGAATGTGTGTTTGACTCGTGCTTAAGTCCTTAATGAAACCTTAACAGATCTTTTGCAAAAAAGAGATCTAACTCTCACAAAGGCAGAGCACAAAGC
This sequence comes from Sphyrna mokarran, assembly GCA_024679065.1. Taxonomy (NCBI): domain Eukaryota; kingdom Metazoa; phylum Chordata; class Chondrichthyes; order Carcharhiniformes; family Carcharhinidae; genus Sphyrna; species Sphyrna mokarran. The sequence continues at coordinate 21,824,739 of JAGIQG010000021.1, forward strand.
ATAACAGACTGAGCTTAGGGGGCAAAACAGAACAGCTATTCATAGGCAGAGTGATGTTTCTTGGAAAAGAATGAGTGAGGTCATTCAGTAAAGCAAGTAGCTGAAGGAAAAGTCCATAAAATTTGGGAAAATCACACCAATCGCCATCTTGAAATGAATGCTGTTCAGGTGGTGAGAAACCCTACACAAGAATGCCCAGCAGGGGGAGCAGAGTGCCACAACTGTGAAAAGTTAGGATGAGCAGTCTGCCAATCTAAAATACAAGTAGCTCACAGGAAGAAAGAGAAAGTAACAAGGTTAAGTCAAATCCAAGGAGTTGGCGATTTTAAGTGACCAATGAAGGACAATTTTTTTGTCTCCCTGTAAATTTTGCCTAGATCTGGAAGGCTTGTGAAGCAACTGCTTAATGAAAGCTGGCAGTCTCTCAGCAGGCTATAGGCTGGGATGAATTCTCTTTTATGGACTTGTTGTGGCCCATAGGTGCCTCCCCCCCACCCCACCACCACCTCCCCCCGCCCTGCCCCACTCCTCTGGTAACAATCATTCTGAAAGGGTAGCCTCAGCAATGGCCACCCGCTAGCGATGGTGCTGCTGAGCTGCTAGCTCTCTCATTGGATGGGCAGCGATTCAGGACGGGCCGCTATCATTAATTAGATGAAAGCACCAACGGTTGCCACTTAATTGGCCCCCACTGGCAATGTGCTTCTGCAGGTGTGGCTGGCTGCCGACACGGGTCACTTCCTGCTTTCAGCCTTGCCAATAAAATCTCCACAAAATTCAGCACAATAGCTGTGTCTGTGAACATATCCTACAGCAGTGGCTGGCAACCCGCAGCCCAGGGGCGGGATGTGGCCCATCAGGGTTTGAACTGCAGCCCACAAAGCATTTTGATGGTCATTAGGTGCTCCTCTTCTGAGGCTCTCATCTGACACAGATCATCTAAGTAAACAACTGCCTTAGATAAATCTTGTAATAAGCTCTCCATTGCGCATTGAATGATTGCACAAGTTGATGAAACTCCAAATGGTGTACTGGTATAAACCCTCATGCGTGTTAATAGTGACAAACTGCCTAGCTGCATCATTCATTTCTAGCTGCTGGTACCTATGACTCTTGTGACACATAAGGTGGCACAGTGGTTGGCACTGCTGCCTCTCAGCACCAGGGACCTGGGTTCAATTCCAGCCTCAGGTCACTGTATGTGTGGAGTTTGCATGTTCTCCCCGTATCTATGTGAGTTTCCTCCTGGTGCTCCAATTTCCTCCCACACTCCAAAGATGTGCAGGTTAAGTGGACTGGCCATGCTTAATTGGCCTTTGTGTCGGGGGATGAGCAAGGCAAATATGTGAAGTTATGGGGATAGGGCATGGGTGGGATTGTCGTCGGCGTAGGCTTTATGGGCCGAAAACTCTCCTTCTGTACTGTAGGATTCTATGATGTCTAACTTAGTGCAGGTTTATTCAGCCATTTGCCTTAACTCATCATGAAAACTGCTATCACCTCCCTAGGCTCTCACCATCAAGTTAAACATATTTCTGCATAGTCACTGAGGGTCACCAGATGGCGTAATGGTTAGCATTGCTGCCTCACAACATCAGGGGGCCCAGCTTGATTCCTGACTTGGGTGAGCGTCTGTGTGGAATTTGCACATTGTCACTGTAACTACATGGGTTTCCTCCGGGTGCTCCGGTTTCCTCCCAGTCCAAAGATGTGCAGGTTAGGTGGATTGGCCATGATAAATTGCTCCTTCGTGTCAGGGGGACTAGCTGGGGTAAATGCCAGGAGGCATAATCATTCATACCAGAGTTTTGTAGTGAATTCAATGCTGAGTTAGCACTTCCAAACAATCCACCCACATCTCCTAAGAGGCTTTATCTCATTCTTCCCTTCCTAGTCTCCTGAATTCTTGGAGCTATGAGGATTTGGTAGTCCCGGGTTAACTGTTTGCAATGCTGAGTGGACTCTGCATCATTGCCACTGATTCTACCATAGAATCCATAGAGCCATAGAATCCCAACTGTGCAAGGAGGTCTTTTGCTGAAGGGGTGTATTTTGACTTTTGATTGTTAATCAGTGACACGTACCTGCTGACTGCGATTCATGCAACAAATCAGCATTAATAGATCTGGCTCCAGTGTAGAGACCAAATGCTAGCTGGCTTAGACACAGGAATGCCTGCTGATAGCAAGACCAGGTAGGTCCTGAGGGAGAAGGTGAAACTATGAAAGGCAAGTCTAGACTGGTATCCATAGATTCCCTACAGTGCAGGAGAAGGACATTCGGCCCATCGAGTGTGCACCAACTCTCTGAGAGAACGTTTTACCCAGGCCTAATCCTTGGTCTCATCATCATAAGTCAGCCTCTTACCTCTGATTTCCCTGACAGGTATTGAGGCAACACTTACACAGAATCACTATTGCTTTCAACTCTTTACCATTTGTCTATTTATCCCATCATTCCATATGCTTCTCTGGGGTACAGAATGAGTCTCAGCCATCCTTCATCATCCTACCCACGATCTTCTTATTTTGATTACCAAATGTCCAGTGAGTGACCCTTCAGGTCTCTAATCTAAATTTCTACCCATCCTGGCTCATGTTTTGTCGGTGCTCTGACTACAATTGTTGCTGTCTGCTAGGAAACAGGGCCCTCCCCTGTCCATATTTTCCAGAAATTGGTGAACAGTCAATGCTGGTTTATCATACCTGATTCCACTCTTCACTGAACTCACCACATTTAGCACACCAGGAAAACCCAGCCAGACACACCAGGCGCAAGTTTCCTGTCCTGCTTGCCATGGGAATCGTACCGGTCGGGACGCAGAAAGTTCCAGGCAGGATTTTCCGGTCTTGGGGCGAGTGTGACCTGAAAATCCCATCCACCATCTTGTCACAGTTTCCCCATCAAGGATGAAAGGGGTCTCATAGCTAACTTTAAAGTATTACAACTCAAATTCATTCATCAGTTTGCAAAGTTGTAAAATGCAGGTCTAAATTTAAGTTTTAATATCAAATGGATCCAACCCCAACCCCCCCATCCCCACCTCACTAGAGAATTTAAATGGAGTAACCTACAGTAAACTGACACCGTTGTCTCAATTTAGTTCTGTCCTCCATCCATTTTGTTATCGGCTGTGTGCAGCAGCGTGCTGGACAGCTGCGTGACTTCAAAGAAAATTGTCACTGTCTGATTCCCATGGTGAATATATCTCAGGGACAGATACCTTCAGGCAGTTCCAGCTTCCTTTTAACATTTATCATCAGGCTACATGTGCCTTCCAGACTTTTCAGTTCACCAGAAGAGAGACTGGAACTCCCAAAAGATAAAAGAAGATGCTGTGAAAGAATCATTTTCAGAGATGACACATGGGGGCCATTGTTTGAGTCAGTCTGAAGCCTAATCTGGTCCACGAATGAATAGGACTCTTTCTGAACTTATCCAGTGAGATAAAATCTGACTATTTGACTTTTGTCTTTAACTCCAGCAATATGAAGAGTATCTAATCACCACAGTAATTACCAGCTTGAATGCGATTTTAATGATTTGAAGAGAAATTAGTCTTCTCTTTTCTTCATTGGTAATTTAGAAAGCCCAGATGTTCCAAGCGTAGCACGAGGGTGACATTTTTTTGTTGCAGTTTAACTGTCTTAAAAGCTGTTATATCTTTGCATATGTTAAATCTTTGTTGCGGGAGAGTTGAAGTGATAATGGAAGACCGTGATCCTATTTTAATTTCAACAATATTGCTCATTTCAAATCGTTTCAATAGCAAAGTGTTTCATTATCTAAATGAGAAAATCCCACCTGTCAAGACATTCAGAATTAAGAACTTGGCTGTAACAATGGCAACAGGCAACAACAACTTGCTTTTACATAACACCTTAAATGTTGTAAGACTATCCTGAGGTGCTTCACAAGCAAATGTGACAAACAACCAAATAATTTCATCATTGGGTCAAATGACTGAAAGTTTGATCAATATTTGGTTCAAATAGAGTCTTATTAGGGGACAAAAAGATAGAGAAGTGATGCTTCAGGGAAGGAAATTCAGAACTTAGATGACAGGGGTTCCACAGCTGGCAGTTGTGAGGTGAAACTGGGGTATTCACCAATAACCAGAGCTGGGAGAAATCCATAGAATCCCCACAATACAGAAGGGTGCCATTCAACCCATCAAGTCTGTACGGACAACATCCCACCCAGGCTGTACTCACGTAATCCCACACATTTACCCTGTTAATCTCCCGACACCACGGTAAATTTAGCATGGCCAATCAACCTAACCCGCACGTCTTTGGACTGTGGGAGAAAACTGGAGCACCCCGGACAAAACCCACACAGACATGGGGAGAACGTGCAAATTCTGATCGGAGGCCAGAGTTGAACATGAATCCCTGGCACTGTGAGGCAACAACGTTAACCACTGTGCCACCCAATGTAGAGTTGAAGGGGAGTTCTAAGTGTGAGGAGATTACTGAGGCAGGGAGGAGAAAGACCACGTAGGAATTTGAACATGAAGGCAAGAATTCGAAAGTTAAATGGACTCGGTGCCTGTGCAGATCAACGATCAGAGAGGTGATGATTGAATGGGACTTACCATGAATTAGGATACAGGCAACAGAGTTTTGGATGAGCTCAAGTTTGTCGAAGGTGTCAGGTAGGAGGCCAGCCAGGGAAGCATTGGGATAGTCAAGTATGGAAATAATGTAAGTGTGGATGAGAGTTTCAGCAGCAGATAGGCTGAGATACTGAGGGGTCAAACCTTGTGAAGTATCCTGCAATTGTAACAAAAGAGATGTAGCAGATCCTTAATCATATGTGTAGAATTATTGTGTAGAATCATATGTGTAGAATTACTGGTGATACATGTCCACATTCAGCGCTCGGTCTGATCCAACTTCTAAGATGCCTCAAAGGCCTCTCCCTTGATCACACTAACTGGGAGGTGAATAAGTTAACATCCTCCAAGTGAAATCAAGGCACTTACAACAAGATAATGCAGACATGACGTCCTATCTGACTCATTCTCTCTTGGAATTCATCATCATTCTGTGATAACTTTTCCCAGGTTGCAATAGTAGCAGAATTTGTGTAACTGTAACTGAAAATTCATTACATATTACTGCAATGTATCAATAGATTTTTCCATATTCCTAAAAGTACAGGGGGAAACACAATGTAACATTTTGGCAGATTTGTAAACATGTATGACATTTTTGATACAATATTGCAAATAATTCAGTTTTGAAGTTAGGAAGTTGAATTGACAATTTAAATATTGATATAAAATTGTAGCAAAAATATAAAAGATTTGTGATATCTTAGCGTCAAATATGGTGCCTGAAAATTGTCTGGAATGGATTGCAGATACAGGACATATGATTCTACTCTGGTAAATTAGACCAATCCAATTTTTTGCTTGTCTTTGGATAGTGCTGTGAATAGCACTCAGCTGTAGGCAGCCAGAACTGAGTTGACATGTCTCCAACAGAGAGGGCAGCAGAGAAGGCAATCTAACAAAATGCCCCGATCTCACAATATACTACACCCCCTCCCCAGTTAAAAACATTTATTATGCATTATCATGCATTAAAACGTAAAACAGTACATGTAGCAATTTTAGGACCTATATTGAAGGAAGGATGTGTTGGCCTTGGAGAGGATAACACAGTAAGAAGTCTCACAACACCGGGTTAAAGTCCAACAAGTTTATTTGGCAGCGCTAGCTTTCAGAATTTCAGGCTCCTTCACCAGGTGAGTGAAGAGCTGGGTTCACAAACAGAGCATATACAGATACAAACTCAATTTACAAGAGAATGGTTGGAATGCGAGTCTTTACAGGTAATCAAGTCTTAAAGATACAGACAATGTCAGTGAACAATGTTACCTGTGCTTAGCTCTGTCTCCACTCACACTGTCTGTACCTTTAAGACTTGATTACCTGTAAAAACTCACATTCCAACCATTATCTTGTAAATTGAGTTTATATCTGTATATGCCCTGTTTGTGAACACAGCTCTTCACTCACCTAATGAACAGAGATGAATTTCTTCAGCCAGGAGATGGTGAGGTTGTAGAATTCATTGCCACAGAAGGCTGTGGAGGCCTGGACATTGAGTGTATTTAAGACAGTGCTTCTTGATTAGTAAGGGATGAAAGGTTCCAGGAAAAAAGTGGGAGAATAAGTTTGAGAAACACATCAGCCATGATCAAATGGTGGAGCAGACTCCTTGAGCCAAATGGCCTAATTCTGCTCCTATATCTTATGGCCTTGTGCACAAAAGTTCTCAGAATATAATAAGACTTTCACAATATTGATAATACCTAAAAATGCAATAGGTTGGATACTCATTTTACTGTGATTATAGCCAAAGCAGATATAACCAGAATTACCAATAATTTGCATGTAAAGTTTTTCCTTAACACCAGTTTATCAAAAATGTCATAATTTAAGAAGAAATAATGAAAAGAATTATTGACTTCTTCTCACATCCTTTCAATTAACATATCTTTTTTTTGCTCTTTCTGTCTGGGTATCTTCTTCCATTCCCATTTTAACTTGACTGTGCTTTCTTAATATCTCTGATGGTGAGCAATCTGTTGTACACCTGGGGTTATTCTGTAAGAAAATGGAAAATGATCTCACCTGTGTTGAAGAGAAACATGAAAATTATTGCCTAGTTGTCACCGAGCAAATACTTCTGCAGACACTTCCACAACCCATGTATTTCTTTCTGTTGCACATTCAACGCTTGGTGATACAGTTGTTTTAAAGTCTGTTTGGATCCATTCTTACTCAGAATTATTTCAAACTCCTTTGATATAAAACATGAATCAATTTCTGACAGCAAAACCTCTGACAATCATAAATCACAAACTAACGTCCAAAACCTCAATAGGCTTGGCAATCGTGGTGTTGGGCATAGACTCAACATTTATCTATTTGCTATATAGCTATAGAAGAAAACAAGGTACTCTTTTCCTTCCACTTCAAAGAAATTGATGTTAAATGGATCACTGAAACTAGATGCACATTATTTTCTCGATAGGTGATTTATTTACAGAATGCAACTTTATATGTTTGCAGTTTCTCTTTGTAAGTGCTCTAAGTACTTAATTAAACAGTGCCCTTCTCTCTTGTATCTTAACAATATGATTAACATAACGTTAATAGATCCCCTTTCTTTCTTTAAAGAGTAATTTTTTAATATATTTAACAGTTATAAAACAAATTATAAGAGACAGTGATAAAAGAATGATAAGAGCCAGAGTTTCTGCAACAAGAGTACTTTAAATCACTTTTTTAATTCTTTGCTTCCAAGGCCAGGGACAACATTTTTACTCATCCAGAATAATATAATCACAGCTGTATTCAAATTCTCATCCAGAAGATTGGCATTGAAAGGGCCACTAAAAATTAGTAATTTCATACCCTTCAGCTCACCCAAGGCAGGAGTTTTTCTGAATTTAAGTTCTTTAATGTTTTATTTGCCCTGAAAACCTCTACAATTGTCGAATATTTCATCAAAATTCTAAATTCCAATTCATCATAACTGGCATTAGGTCTTGTCTAAGTAGATAACTAATTTAATTGACCAAACTTCTTAGGTATAACTTCTTCTAGGATGTAAAATCATCTTTCTGTGAGGATTTGGTCTGCTTAACCTGGATATGATGAATACTTTCTGAATATATGTGTTGATTCAAGGTTAGTTCTAAGCTATTCTGATTAACATCTAAGCTTATTTGTTTAAGGTCCTATGAAGTCTGAACTCGCAATCTTAAATTTCCCTTTTATGTTAACTGTAACAAATTGCTCAAATTGTGCAGAACCTCCTCATGAGAAAATCATTGACGTGCGTCATAAATATACGTGTGAGTTTATCTTTGTGATGCCGCGTACAGCATTGATGGATCTGCTTTGAGTGGAATACAACCTACATTCAGCAAGACAGACCCAACTGAGAAATACCATACCCTCATCAATCCATAATCATATTCATTTAATTTCCTCAGCTTCTCTGTGACATCACTCACTTCTTTAGGTGATTTTAAATGCACTTTTCTTAGAAAAGTTTTACTCAGCAAATTGCAGCTTTTATATAAATTGCCCTACATTCTCATTGATATCTGGCTCGGTGGCACGGTGGCACAGTAGTAAGCACTGATGCCTCAGGGCGCGGGGGACACAGATTCGATTCCCAGCTTGGGTCACTGTCTATGCAGAGTTTGCATGTTCTCCCTATCTCTGTGTCAGTTTCCTCTGGGTGCTCCCATTTCCTCCCATAGTCCAAAAAAATGTGCTGGCTAGGTTCATTGGCCATGCTAAGTTCTCGCTCAGGTGCCAAAATGGTGACTAGAGGATTTTCACAGTAACTGCATTGCAGTGTTAATGTGAGCCTACTTGTTACGCTAATAAATAAACTTAAAAGGGCTGAAAAAATTTTTGAGATAACTTCTCTTGCCTAGGCGGAATTCACCCTAACATCCTGATCACCAAGAATCTTCACAGAAGCCACTAGTTTTGCTTTACCCTTTTCTATACATTTCTGTCTGTCTGTTAAGGCTGGCTGTCCCTTGGCTGCCCCCTGTTGACCCAAGGCAGGAAAATCCCACCTGAGGTCCTGAGGTTCTCCCCAATTCTTGTGGTGGGTGGGACAAGAAAAGTTTGCTCAACATTTATGAACCAGCAAAATAAGGTGAAACACTAGAAAGCAAAAAAATGCAAACGCAAGGTCCTAGTGACTCTGATACTAGATCCTGCACTGGCAAAAGAACCTTTGAGTGTGGGAGGGAGAGAGGGAGTTTGATTAAGCTATGTGATAGACCAAGGTCTGCAGAATAATCTCGGAATACTAAAGAAATAGAAACCCTCATGATTAAGAAGGCTCTGTGGCTGCAAAAAAATTAGGAGAAAAATGAATAAGAGAGGCAAAACACAGAGCTGGATAGTGGAAAGAAAACCTCTTCTCCATCATCTTGCGCATTGAGTTGTTTACATTTTCTGGTGACTTTTCCTGCTCTCTCTACATTGGTCGCATCCCTTCATTCACTGGATCCTGCTGGTATGTTCGCTATCTCCATATTGACATTAGGCAGTTGTCCTTTGGACACAACAGTCATATCCTGTGCATCATTATCACTTTGTTTATCATCATCAGGTCTCTTACCTATTGTATTCTGTTCCTCATCATGGTCAAACATATGAGTATGTGAAGTATAGGATGCCTCATCAGTTCTAATAGTAGCTCAGAGTTTATAATCAATCCTGATTAACTGAGATGAATGGAGCCTCATTGTTTGACTACCGCATACTGGAGAATTACTGTCTTTCCATCACCATCTTATCACTTTACCCAGACCTTTCCACTCTTTCTGACCTTTTCACTCTTTCTCTTTTACAGCATACCAAATCCCCAGGAGATAGGGTTTATCTCTGATGGTCTCTTGCAATATCGTAAAACTCACTGAATTTTGGTTTGTGTGCTCAGATTTCTGCTTTGATTAATGGAAAGCATTCAAATGCACAAAAAAAGAAAAACTAATTGCAGTCTCTCCTCTGGCAGGGGGGATATCACACAGTACAGATGGTATTTGGGGGATTCCTTGCATAGGCTAACTGAAACCAACTATAAGCCCCAATCATTTGAGAAGGTAATGCTGGTGAACAATTTCACAGATAATTATGATTCAGGTTCCAAATGTAATGGATTTTTATCTTCTGTCCAAATTTATCCAGAAAGTTAATCTGTTGTATCAAATACACACAAAAGCCCACCAGCATCTGTCCAGGGAAGTGAATTCCACTATTGCCAGCAATGCCTAGAAAATGTTTTTTTTAATAAGTTGAATCATTTCACAACAACAACAATTACTCTGGTGCTTTTGATCACAATAAGTTTTCCAATTACTTTAATTATACAAATGAGCTCCCCTACATCATCCATTTTTTCCTGCAAATTCCTACTTGATCAACTTATTTTCGCAAAATTTATGTTTTCATTCATCCTCAGTATTTGGATATCACTGCTAGGTGAAGGATTTGTTCCCCATCCCCAGTTGTCCTTGAGAAGGTGGTGATCAGCTTTCTTCTTGAACTGCTATTGTTCATGAGGCTAAAATAGTCCCACAGTGTAGGGAGTTCCAGGATTCACTAATGATGGTGAAGGAATGGCAGTGTAATGTCCAACTCAAGGGAATGATGATAAATTGAAAGTGATTGGTATTCTCATTCAGTTTGCTACACTTGTTTTTCTAGGTGGTGGGAGGCGGAAGGAGCCCTGGGCAAGATGATACAATACATCCTGCAGATAATACAAGTTGAAGTCACAAGACACCAGTGAGTGAATGTTTAGCTGCTAGATGGGATGCAGATCAAGCAGACTTGGTTGTCCTGGAAGGGAGTTGAGTTTCTTGTGTATTGTTGCACTTGCATCCAATACCCTCCTGACTTGTGCCTGACAGTTGATGGAGAGGCTCTGGGAAGTCATGAGATGAGTCAGTTGCTCTAGGTGAAGCCTAGATATCAAACTAAACTTTATTACTGCACAAACACTAAACACATTTGTACAAAATTATCATTTGATGTTTCAAGGCTCACTCGTCTTAGCCAAAAGTACTTTTCTGGAACATTAAGATAAAATAACAAGATGTAACTAGAGGCAATTTTAAATAGGAGATTTGTGCTTTGTCCCTGATCATCGCTTTACACAAGACAAAATTGGAAGACGTTTGACTGGTGTAGCGATGGACATGTGTTCACCAAAACATTCCGGATACTTTGATTAAGCCCTGGTCCTCAAAGATATAATTAACTCTGCAATGGAACACTTCCACAAAAAGGAAATATTCCCGCTGTCTGAAGTGTTAGAGAGATGGTTTAACAGCATGGTAATTGATAATATTACATCTCTGCAGTATTCCATGAGGATCTCCGGATTGGTGCAGAATTCTGAGATGTGATAGCGAGTAGCTTGCCTATTTCAGGTATAAATGTAAAGATCTGTCTTGTGAACGCGAAACATTTAGTAATTACAAAGAAAGTGTGAAGCTGCTATCAACAATGCTAATTATTGGGATGCATTTTCAGAACATTTGATTATGCGTTGAGTAAGTGATTTTAACGCTTGAACTTTAATTGATGTATCCACATTTAGAATGTTATGTCAAAAACAGAAAATGCTAGAAAGTCTCAGCAGTTCTGATAGCATCTACGGGGGGAGAATAGAGCCAATGTTTTGAGGCTAGATGACTTTTCGTCACAGCTGAGAGCAAAGAGAATCAGCAGAGATTTATACTGAGGATGGCAAGGTTGGGGGTGGGATTGGGTGGGAGTGGTGGAATAGGACAAAGGGAATATAAATGAGGATACAGAAAGCTGAGAAGGTCCTCAAAGTGTCCATTAAGTGATCGGACTGCAAGAATGGCAGAACAGAGGTACAGATTGTTAAAGGAGTGCCTGGGATTTATAGAACATAGAACATTACAGCGCAGAACAGGCCCTTCAGCCTTCAATGTTGCAATGTATGGCAGCTGTCCTGAAAGTGAGGGGAGAAGGGGAAGTAGGGGGGGCATGAAGGAGAGTTCATTGGGGTTCACTGGAACATTGCAAAAGGCCAAGAACTGGGAGGAGAGCAGGATGGTATTTTGAAGTGCCAAGCAACAAGAGGGCCTTGGAATGGAAATGGGGTGAAGGTATTCAGCAAACTGGAGGAACATCTTCTGACTGGGCACTTTATAGCCTTCTGGACTGAACATTGAGCTCACAACTTCAGAGGATGAACTCTCCCCTCCACCTTCACCCCATTTCCATTTATTTTATTTAATTTTGTTCCATTTCATCTCATTCATCCGTTTTATCATCCTTCTTTCTCACTTCCATTTTTCCACTTCTCTATTCCAGCTGTCCTTCTTGCCCCTTCTCCACACACACCCCCCTCCTCCCTCCCCATCCCCCTTTCTTCCTTCCTACCCTTTCAGGGCAATTACCATAATCCTAGACAGTCCCTGAACAATCTGCATCTCCGTTTTGCTATTCACACATTCTGATCATTTAATGGACATGTTTAGCACCTTCTCAGCCTCCTGCATCCTCATTTACATTCCCTTTATCATTCCACCTCCCCTCCCCCTTCAGTATAAAACTCTGTTGATTCTCTTCACTCTCAGCTCTGATGAAGAGTCATCTCAACTTGAAACGTTGGCTCTATTCTCTCCCCACTGATGCTATCGGACCTGCTGAGATTTTCCACATTTTCTGTTTCTGTTTCAGATTCCAGCATCCGCAGTATTTTGCTTTTAGTTTAGACAATTGTGCGCAGATTTAGGCACAGACTCCAAAAAAGCACTCATGTAAAAGACAGAGCCAAGAGTTCTTACTGCAGTTACTGAGGAAAACTCATATATAGTGGATGGGTTTTTCATTTCAGAAGAGAAAGGTGAGGATACAAATGTTTGAGATGCTGAGACACAGGGGTTAGATGGATTATTTGGCAGGGGATAATATCCGGCAATAAATGCTATCAATTTTTATGCTAACTACATGTAGTGCAACTTGCTGCCTGAACATTGCAGTTTTGCATAAAAGGTTCTGGAAAAGGTGAAACTATTGGTTTCTAAGTGGATTTGAGCAATAAATCATTTGCCCCAGGCATGGATAATGCAAATATATCTCAGAACTAAAAGACAAAATTAGCAAATCTCAAGGAAGACGAGAGATTAGCAAATTCCCTCGGGGTTGACGTGTGAAGTAGATTCCTGTCAAAAGCAATTAAGATTGTGCTGCTTAAATTCCTCAAAAAAGTAGTCCAATAACTTTCTGAGTTGGAATGGAATTGAATGCTATAAGAAGAGTTGCTGGCATGGATGCTTAAATGACTACGAAACACAGCGGGGTGGAAACTCTTTGGTACCAGATTCCAGTGTAGACTGTGCTCTAACTGGAAATCCCGTAGCTGCTCTGAAATTTGTATTTTACCAATAAAAATCATTGAACTGCGACAGACTTCACTGTTACGAACATGGAGGTTTAATTGAGGATTAACAATTATTATAACACCGAAAAAAATCACTGCATTTTTGTTCATTTTAAAATGAAACATAAAAATATCCGGGGGAATGGTTCTTTGATACAGATCTTAAGCATTTAAATTACACATTCCTGGCATCAATCACTCTCATCCCTTGCCCAAGCAGTCATTATTCAGCTGGGATTTGAGTACTGTCGTCTGACTATTTGATTAGAGGAATATCTCAGTCAAGGTTGATCGTGGTGTCACGTGAAGTCCATTCATCGGCCCATCTGGCAGGGATTGCTGGACCATGATCAGAAAGTGAACATCTGTCTGATTTTCCCTTGACTGATCCAGAAACATTGATGTCACTTGCAGTCCTCTTACTGTAATCAGAGAAATATTCACATACGATTGTGGCTCCAATCGTATCTCTGAGTAAGCGAAGTAGGCAGATGATTTGGAAACTCACCTGATGATCAGAAAAACCAGGCCAATTTATTTTAACTTTCCATCTCAGGATCATCTGCAATCCTGCTGGAAATGAACAGCAAGTCAGTGGGAAGTGATAGAATCTCATGTAATCTGACTGCTGACTCAAGCTAAATGAAACTTGTTGAAAATTTGTATTGAATACAGGATTTGGGATGCTTTTTGAAGTTGTATAAGACATTGGTAAGGCTGCACTTGAAATACTGTGTACAGTTCTGGATACCCTATTATAGAAAGGATATTACTAAACTAGAAAGAATGCAGAAAAGATAACTAAAGTGCCACCATGATTTGATGATTTGAGTTATAAAGGAGAGGCTGGATAGACTGGGACCTTTTTCTCTGGAGCGTACAAGGCTGAGGGTGTGACCTTATAGAGGTCTATAAAATAATGAGGGGCATAGATCAGCTAGATAGTCAATATCTTTTCCCAAAGGTAGGGGAGTTTAAAACTAGCTGGCTTGGTTTAAGGTAATGAGGGAGAGATACAAAAGGGCCCAGAAGGGCATTTTTTTCACATAGAGGTGGTGAGTGTCTGGAACAAGCTGCCAGAGGCAGTCGTAAAAGTGGGTACAATTTTGTCTTTTAAAAGATGTTTAAATTGTTACATGGGCAAGATAGTTATTGAGGATATGGATCAAATGTCAGCAACTGGGACTAGATTAGGGGTTAAAAAAGGGGCAGCATGGACAAGTTGGGGTGAAGGGCCTGTTTCCATGCTTTAAACCTCTATGACACCCTAGGAGAGGGATCTGTTGTGAGGCAGGTGTAAACCTTCCTTGCTGGTTCTGAGACATTTCCCCTGACCCAGAAAGTAAGTTTAACATCACAGCTTCTGACTCTGGCACCTCATCCCACAGATTTGATTGATAGCAAAGATCACAGTGCCAATCCCATTCAGATGACTGGTTAAAATTGCTGTCAGGTCAAGATACATCTTCGGGACCTTATATAGATTTGTAAAGAAGACCAGATTGGCTTTGAGTAGTCGTTCTTGCAGCCTACTCAGCAAAGCAGGTTAAAATTCAGAAAAGTTCAGACCTGAGACACTGGGTGGGATTTTCCATCACGCTTGCCCCAAAACCCAAAATCCCACCCAAGGTCAAGGGATCTTTCCATGGTTTGCCCCTCACCTGTGGGACACTGAAATATACTGCACTGGGCCCGGTCTTACTAGATCCCCACAACAATCAATAGGCACGGTGAGCAGATAAAATTGTGTGAAGAAGCTTAAATTCCAGACTGCTTCATTGTGATACTGACTGCTGGACACTCTTCCCAGTGATATTGCGATACAGACTTCAGGAGCCAGCCTGGGAGGGTCCTCAGGTGATGGTCAGGGTGTAGCTAAGGTTGAAGGAATAGTTAGGGTGGTCCAGTGAGGAGGAGGGGCAGGTATTCAGTACCATAGTTACGTAGTAGTTTAATCCTTCTAACTTTTCCTGCATTGCTACTCTATCAAGAGAGTCAGAACTATCTGAAGCCTTCAATTTAAACTGAGTATTGGATAGTTCCTGCTATGGGGGAATTTCCCATCAGAAATTTGAATTTCCTGGAAATTACCACATGTCCCCTTTCCTCCTCTTACCTCTAGCGTCCCCCACCCCAACCCCGGCAACAGAAGTTCTGGGCTTGTATGATTTTGTACATTGTCTCAATTTTACATAAACTTTATGGACCTTCAGTTGCCGAGGCCCCAAGCTCTGGAATTCCCTCCTTATATTGCTCCACCTCCCTACTTCACTTGTCTCCTTTAAGGCACAGATTCAAACCTACCTCTTTGATAATTTGATATATCTCCTTATGTGGCTGGGTGCCACATTTAGCTTTTATCACACTCCTGTGAAGCACCTCGGAGTGTTTAATTATATTAAAGGTGCTGTATAAATGTAAGTTGTACTTGCTGACTGTGCTATGCTGTACACATGTTAACGAGCATGATGGGGTAAATTTTCCAGTCTTGTTCACCGCAGGAATCATTGCGGGAAACAGAAAATTTGACAGAACATTTAACCGTCCGCTGACCACGGGTGGTAATTTCCATCTTGGGGCAGGTGTATCCAGAAAATCCCATCCATTAGCTCTGCAGTGAAGTGTTGTTTTCCAGCAATGGACAATCCCAGTGAAAAAGAAACAGGAACTTTCAGATAGACAAGTCACGTAAGTTTCATCACCCACTGAAATGTGTAACCGATAAAATCAATCTTCCCAGGGCAGGATTTTCTCCATGTGTTTACTGCGCTCATCATCTAAGATTAAACTTTAACCACAGCTTGCTTTAGCAACAGTTTAATCACTAACAGCCCCGCTCTTGTTGAAATGTATAATTTTGCCGTACAATTACATAGCACGCACAAGAAGCAGACTGATGACTCCACCTTAAAGTTCCGGGCTAGCCAAGGGTGACCAAGTGAGTCAAAAACCCTTGCTGAATTCAGGATAACAGCTGAGCAGTTTAGAATCCTCCCATCAATGCACGCCAAGAGGCTGGAACCATCCCAACCGCCCGAGTTATATTAGGAGGGAATTTAGTATAATGAAAAATAACTGATCATAAAATGCAATATCCAATTTGTATTGAAATGCATCTTTTCAAAATTCGCAAAATAATGCGTTGGCATGATCTTACCACCTATTCACGTTACACTCCTGATGCAGCGAAGGTGGAAATTTTGATAACAAGCCAAATTTCCATTCATTGCAGCGGGACAGGAATATTCCATTGTCGTGAATGGTCAGAAAATTCCAGCTTATATTTTTAAAAACAAAACAAACCCCAAATCTGACTGAATTGTTTACCACAGATCATGTCATATAAGCCCACCTTCAAAACTTCTGTAAATCCTTCAAAAATAGGCGGTCATTCTTATATTGGATGTAAAATCTGGCTGTGATTCAGAATCCTCCTTTAAGAATTCACGGCTCGCAACAATTCAGTCTGTTGGTCAACTTTTCATATCAACAAAACAGCTCAGCTTTGATGAAGGAGGTTTCAGAAGGAAGGCAGTTGGGGTAAAGCTGTTGTGTGCATTCTGACCATCCAAAAATAATTTCACTTTTTACACCCTAGGGCTGGATCACGTGACCTCGCTGGAGAATTCTGTGGACTCGGTTGGAGTCTCCGTAAAAAGGCTTTGTGTCCTTTACAAACGCAACAATGTCGCTGCTGTAAAAGCCAGTGTCCTTTTCTAAAAACCTCGATACGTTGAGAAGTGTAAAGTGATTCATTTTGGTGGGAAGAAAATGGAGAGACAAGTATGTGCATAGATCATTGAAAGTGGTAAGACAGATGGAGAGTGCAATTACCAAAATATATGGTCACTGAAATCTTACTGCCGTTCATGCCGGCAGGATCTTACAGTCCCGCCGACGGCACACCCCCACCGTGGGTTTCCCAGTGTGAAAAACATGATCAACAGGAAACTCTGTTGACAGTGGTGGGATCATAAGATCTCACTGCCCGTGAACTGTGTACTGCCTCCTACCAGCACAAAACACACTGCAGAAAGGGAGAAAAATCCCACCTGGAATTGTGTGCTTTATTAACAGAGGCACAGAGAATAGGAGCCAGGAGGTTATGCTTAACTTATACAAGATACTAATTAGATCTCAGCTGGATAGCTTTGGGTGCCACATTATAGGAAGGATTTTTTAAAAATCACTAGTCACAGGTAAGGCTTACATTAACACTGCAATGAAGTTACCGTGATATTCTCCGAGTCGCCATGGTCTGGCACCTGTTCAAGTCAATGCATCTAACCTTTCAGACTGTGGGAGGAAATCGAAGTTCCGAGAGGAAAGTCATGCAGACACGGGGAGAACGTGCAAACTCCGCACAGAGATCCAAGCAGGGAATCAAACCCGGGTCCCTGATGCTGGAAGGCAGCTGTGGTAACCACAGTGTCATCATGCCGCTCTTTATTGTGAATGCTTTGGAGTGCAAAAGATTTTACAAGATTGGTTCCAGGGATGAGAAACTTCACTTATGAGGATAGATTAGAAGGATTGGGACTGTTCTCCTTGGTGAGAAGGAGGCTAAGAGGAGATTTGATAGAGATGTTCAAAATCATGAGGGGAATTGGACAGAGTAGATGGGAGAAACTGTTCCCATTCATAAAAGGATCAAGAATGAGTGGGCACAGATTTAAAGTGATTTTCAGAAGAAGCAGATGTGATGTGAAAAAAAAACTTCTTCAATTCCTTTCTCGCACAAGCTTTTCATGAACAATGAATTCCCTCACTGCAGCAGTCGTTTGTCACACTAGCAGATGTTACATGGCTTAAAAGTAGCTTCATACTTCATTTCTTTTTGCTGGAGGACCCATTTCCGTTCATCACTCACCTTGCCATTGCAGTCTGCTTGGTGACACAGACCATATCACTTGCCTGATCCCATGCACCAACATAGAAGATAACATACAAAAAACATGCATTTTTAGGGTGAAAAATTGAGGCCAATTACTCGTGCAAATATGGCATTTTTGCTGCTCAAAAGATGAGGGGGTTATTCGGTAGAGGTGGGGTGGAGAGTCAACTCATATGCTGAGCACGTGCAAAAGCATGATTTCTGGTTCTATTAAATTGGGACTACCCTTACTGATATGCCACAATCTCCCTTGACTGATATGCACAATCTATAGTAAATGGCACCTGAGGGAAATTAGGCACAATGGTTAAAGTGTATCAAAGCTGTTGTGTGCATTTTTGTGAACAGCAAGACTGTTGCTGTAAATTTATCAATGCTTGATTTCCTTTATTTATTAGTATCACAAGTAGGCTTATATTAACATTGCAATAAAGTTGCCGTGAAAATCCCCTAGTTGTGACATTTGATGCCTGTTCGGGTACACTGAGGGAGAATTTAGCATGGCCAATGCATCTGACCAGCTTGTCTGTGGGAGGAACCGGAGTACCCAGTGGGAACACGTGCAGAATCTGGGAGAGCCTGCAGACTCCACACAGACAGTAGCCTAAGCTAGGAATTGAACCTGGGACCCTGGCTGGCATTGTAAGAAAGCAGTGCTAACCATTGTGCCACCGTACCACTGGTTATTACGGTTACTGATTTGCTTCAAGCGTGGTTTCTGTCTTTGGAAGAAGGTTGAAACTAGTGCATGGAGGCAGGAGAAAATGAATGAAATTCTGAAGGAGAGAACACAGACAGCAGATCCTCAGAAGTGATCAAAAACAACAGGCACTCAGGAAGCCTTGTGACACAAAACAGATAAAAAGGGATTTGTTTCGATATGACTTGCAATGAATAACAGACAAGCAGAAAGTTGAGAGATTTGTTGAAAATCAGGAGTGATAAATTGTTTTGAAATTAACAGTCTTTCCAGTTGTACATTCTAGTAGAATGAATCATGTGGTTTCAATCTGACAGATTAAACTCTTAATGATTCTCAATTATCCAATTTGGTAACTGAAAAGAAAGTTTGTAGCAGGAGGCAAATGACATTTTACAGAACACAACGTTCAATTTGTGTATTAATCCAAAATTTGAAAAAGAAGTGAGTTACTATTAGAAGAATCAAAACCTTTCTGTCAAAGACTTTTGCCATATATTTGCGTTTTACATTCTTTGAGATGTTTCTGTTTATAAAATTCTTTCTGGACCCTATTAAACTGGTTTTTGACTCAATTGTATCAATGTCAAAAGTTGAATCAAGGCCATCAACATTCTAGCCTTTCAGAAGGGGCAATTTTCGCTGAATAATTTAGGTGTGAAATAGTGTCTGAAGTTGTTATATTGCAGCATCAAAAGGAACCTAGAGTTATCCAACCTATGTCACAAAGCAGACCTGAGTAAGTACAAAAAGACAAGATGCACTGGAACACTATTTCACATTCCAGTTATACCCACTATTCTGACTAAGAAATATATCACCGTTCCTTCTTCATCATCATCAGGTCAAAATTCTGGAATTACCGTCCATCAGCAATGTGAGAGCATCTTTAACATACAATGATTCAACACACCACCATCTTCTCAAGGCCAATTATGGATGGGCACTAAATGCTAGGTTTACTAGTGGTGTCCATATCATAGAATCATAGAATTGCTATAGTACAGAAGAAGCTATTTGATCCATTCAATCTGCAGTGACTCTCTGACAGAATATCTTGTCAGGCCCTCTGCCCACACTCTATCCCCACAACCCTACATATTTACCATCTAATTTACACAACTCAGGATACTAAGGGACAGGTTAGCATAGCCAATCCACTAATCTGCATTTCTTTAGACTCAAGAATGAATTTTTTAAAAGTTGATTGAAAGTAACTTGAGTAGTTTTTTTCCCCCCATAGTTATCATTATTATTGAATTCTTTCTTTCTGCCATCAACAGATAGGATTAAAAATTAAGTTCACATAAAGAAAATTACCGTTTTGTGTTGATCCTCCTGAAGGGACCCAGAGTAATGCAGACATTTTCAGGGTGGCATAAATGCCAGGATGCCAGTCCATTGTTAGCCAAGAGGAGTTAGCAAATACCAAACAGATGGCAGAGGAATTTGACATTACTTCAGTTTTGTCCTTGTTAAGTCTCTCAGTTGCTGTCCAGTAATAACGCAAGTCCAACTTCTTCACAAACTCACTCAATCCTCTTTAATCACTCCATATACACACACCCAATACCCAGTGCTGCCTATAACCCCTTTATGTCCTGGTGAGTATTATTAAACAATTAACATACAAATTAGATTTAACACGGAAGATAGGCAATTAACCCATTCCTAAAAGTTCTCACTCTGACTCTATCCAAATCCTTGCAATTGGTCACTTAAATATTGGGCCTTCAATGTTTTGAACCGGTAGTCACACAGTGAAGACACTATTTACCAGGATAAGTTCAGAGCACTGCCCTGCTACTCGAGTGTGGTTCCAAGAAGGGAAGTGCAGGACCATTATCAGGCCAAAGATATAAACTGTAAAATGAAATTCCCGACATGGAATGCCAGCAATAGGATGAAACCCATTACCTTTGCTCTTTTATATCTTTGCAGGCTTCACAATCAACATGGCGAGTAGATTGAATTCTCAGGATTGCGAGAATTCCAACCCCCCCCCCTCCACCTTCGACAAGCCTCTAAAATGCCTATAGCAAAGATGTAGATGGGTGCAGGAGATGTGCTCCCAACCAGACAGAACTGCAAACATTTTCATAACACAGGTATGACCCAGTAGATCTAGCTTCAGCCTAAAAGTCTGACTTCCAAATCCTTAGCCACCAGTTAGGCAAGAAATCTGCCACTACAAACTCTTTTACACTTACAGCAGGCATGTGATTGAAGGGTCAATCTAGTCAATTAAAATACAAGTGAGCTTTTGACTTGGTTTGAATATTTGTTTGATTTTTCTGCTCTATTTGGATTTAAGAGTTCATTTTTGAGTTTGAGAAGTATATGAAAACAGCTCTTTTCGGAGTTGAATAGTCTGAAGTCATTGAAAGATCAAGATAAGCCAGAGCGACTTGATCGAAGATCATCAGCAAATCAGCACCCAGTGCGAAATTTAAGAGGCCTTTTGTCAAATCCTTTTTCATTTAAGCTTTTCACAGCAGACATGAGTGTTTTTTTTAATCTTCTTGGAAGTGATAGTTAGTTTAATAGTTACTCTGAACTTGCAGTGCCAGTGTGCTACTATTCATTGGGGCACTTAACAAATTTGTTTGACAACTTGTGGTATACATATGGCCTAATAGAATGTTTATTCCAGCATATTGCAAAGGCCAGGAAGATCATGTCAGGCACGTGATAAAACCAGTAGCCAAAATACAGCAACAAAGAGTTCTTTGTTTGACCCGGGGCGAATTGGACAGAACACACTTTGGTTTGTAGGGAGTTAGGGCACACCTACAGGTCTCAGCGAACATGAAAAAACATCTAGTGTAAAACCACATAATCATAACAGTAACCAATTAACTGCAACAGAGCAGATCTAGAGACAGACTCAGTATTGACCTCACTGATTTTTTTGTAGCCTGCAGAGTGCATACAACCATCCACCTTCACTTCTAATTGACAAGTTGCATTTGGCACAAATTAATAAGATACATAGCATCAAAAACAATGTGGAAGGCAATGGGTTCAAGGATGGGGAAGAAAATGGGGTTTCAAATCCCAGCCCCAGTCAGTTAGATTTTATACATTTTTTAAATGCCTGGAAAAGTTCAAAGAATTTAAAAATTATGTCTCATTTGAAGGGAACTATGCTTTTAGATTTCTCATGGTCTTTG
Source organism: Sphyrna mokarran (assembly GCA_024679065.1). Lineage (NCBI taxonomy): Eukaryota > Metazoa > Chordata > Chondrichthyes > Carcharhiniformes > Carcharhinidae > Sphyrna > Sphyrna mokarran. The sequence continues at coordinate 21,846,480 of JAGIQG010000021.1, forward strand.
TTTTTGGCTGTCTGCAATGTTCTGTTGCTCAGTGTATGTAACTGGAAATCTAGCTGCAATATTAAAATCTCCACAAGGATCTCAGGTTCCAGCTGCAAGTCATAAAGATTTGCAAGAAACATTAACTTTGGGGAATTAAATATTCCAATAATCCTTCCCATGCCTATTTAAATCCAAGGAGTGGTGTTTATAACCTGAAATATAATATGACAAAAATGTAACAATAGCACAATAGTTTTATTGCAATCATTACATGACAAGAACAATGCCATAGAACCATGGAAGAACCACAGAGAGTTACGTAACTCATACCTGCATCAACTGAGCTGCAAGAAGAGACTACAGAAGGTATCTTTATTTGCAGTAGAGAAAATTGACTTGGGTCTCAATGAGCTATTTCAAGCCCTTCAGCATTTGGACAAGTTAAATCTCGAGAGACTTATTACTATGATACCATAATACTAATGAATGATTATCAGAAGAAACTTAAAAATTAGGTTATTGGATTCGTGATGACCAAAGCTAATAGATTCAGTTATGTTAAAAAAGTTTGGACAAGTATTTAGTAAATCAATTGGGAAGGGTTATGGATAATGAACTGCATATTCTACTCAGGAAATTGGTTTTGCGCTCAGAACCAGCGCAAATTGGATTATGCATCTGGAATGCATCCCCAAAGACTTCTATACAATTGGGTTTCGTTTCTATAATACTGCAAGCTATGGAGAACAGTCACGACCTTTTCAAATTCCTCCAGCTCTGTTGCCAATACTTCAGTGACAGCTTTAACCAATGGTAATAACCAGCTAACCATTTTAACACTGCATTCCACGTGATGACACCCAGATAGATCTCACCAGCATTTCTCTCAACGCCTCCATTGTATCTGACTGCTTGTCTGACATCCAATTCTGGATGAACAGAAATGATCTCCAACAAAATAATTGAAAGACTGAAGTGAATGGCCCAGAACGTCCAACTTCTGGATGGTTGTACCCCAGAGACAAGTCACCCAAAGCTGGAATGAAACCCAGGTCCCTGGCACTGTGAGATAGCAGTGTTAACCACTGTGCCACCATGCAGCCCACACAGCAAAGGATTAAAACCAGTTCTAAATCCTACTACTGAACCCCTGGCTCCCCATTGAACACTTGAGCCCCCGATTACACACCACCACTTGACCACTGATACTCTAATTGTCTCCCTAAACACCAAACCACATTCCCAACTAACACCCAATCCAGCTATTCTGCCAACCATCCCGCTATTCCTTACAGTATCCAACCACCCTCCTGACCACTCAACTACCTACTTGACCCACCTCCATCCACTTACCTCCTCATTCAACTGCACCCTACCTCATCATCCACTTGATTACTCCCTCATCCATTTACTTGTCTCTCTATTCCCTCTCCCACTTACCTTACACACTTGCTTCGTCTCCATAGCTTTTCAAGTGACCGCAAACCTATTTGAAATGTTAGTTTTATAGAGTGTCATAAATGAGGAAAGCGAGGTAGAGAGGAGGAGAGGCTGTGGAATGAACTTTCAGAGATTAGGACTTAGGGGACTGAAGGCACAGAATCAGACGAAATGATTAAAATGAGGAATTGTAAAGTGGCTTTGGAACCTTTGAACTTGCTGGAATATGGTAGCTAGTGCCATAAAAAGAGGGTATGGCTTGGATTCCCTGGACACTCCTACAGCAGGATGGAAGGACTCCCATACCAGGTACATTCCACATTTCTGTGGAGGCTTGGTTTGGACATCTAGAGAAGAGATGTGGAGTAAATGTGAGTAAAGTGACAATTTGAAGGTAATTGCCACTTCTTAGAAATTTAGGCTTCTGACTCCACCACAATCTTCATTCTCCAACCACTGAACTCTGTCCCTCTCCTGGCATTTGTTTGAGACTAAACCAGACTGTATTGTATTTGATTTCAAGATGAGATTTTAACCACATTCCTCAAAAAGACGTCTTTTTCCACCTCCTTGCATCACTGCCTGACTGCATCCATACCCCTGCTTAGCTGTTGCTGAAGTCCTCCAAACCTCATTAGTTCTAGAAGACTATTCAATGGCCAGTCACTCTTCTTCCACCCTTTATAAAATTAAGGTCATCCAAATATTTGCCAACAGATCCAAGTCCTGTTTACTTATCACTGCTCTGCTGACCTACATGAGGTCCTAATTAAGCAGAGCTCAAATTTTAAAATTCTCATTCTTGTTTTCAAATCCTTTGTCCCTTCCTTTCTCTGTCACTCCCCCCAGACATATAACTCTCTGAGATAGTAGCCCTCCTTCAATTCTATCCTCCTGAGAATTCCTCATTTTAATCAGGCCTTCAGTTCCCTAGATCCTAATCTCTGAAATTCCATTTCTCAGCCTCTCTTACTTCCTTGATGACACTGTAAAGTCAACATATTGACCAATTTTTGGTCATTTGCTCAAATGTCACCTGCTGTGGCTTGGAGTCATGACTGTGAACCCCCATGGACATTTACTCTGTTAAGGGGGGGGGGGGGGGCTACATAAACATAAGTTGTTGTTGTTGACATGCTCAAATAAATGACTACTGTCACCATCAATCTGGGCCCGAAAACCTTCTGATTCCTCAAATAATCTCTTCGAAGTGCTTTCACTGCCATTTGTCTTCTTTGCTATCTGTACTATTCAAAATATTTAGGCTGAAAAGACATGGGGGGGAAAGAGCGGGCATCCTGAGACAAACACCAAGCTGAACCAGAATGGGACCTCTGGCGCTCAGCATGGCAAAGGGAACTAGCTCAACTGCCCACTTTCTCTCCTAAACTGTAGCCTCTTGTGGAGATGGTAGTATTAGAGCTGTAAGGGTTAATGTGTGGGATTGTGTAAACAAGACCACCCATAATGATGATATGAGGATCTAAAGGGAAAATGTTCCTAGCTTCAGCAGCACAACACCAAGTCACGTATATCAGTATATATTTCAGTTATATCTAATACACCAGCTTTTGTTTAGACATACCAACATCTCAGCAATCAATCCTTAGCCAGTCCAGTCATGATATATACAATAAAGATATGCAGCTATGAGGAGGTCTGGAGTTGAGAGACTCCAGAAAGAGCTTTGATGTCTGCCCAGCAATCATTTTTGTTAAGGATTGTCATTTAAATTCTAAATAAAAGTAATTGAAGTTTCTCATCCAGGCTCTGACCACTATTCCAGCTTGGAACCTGGCAGGGGCCTTTGTGGCCATTTTGCCTAATTTCAGCCGGAGTTAATCCTGGCCTCACTGGGTGAGGTCTAGTGACATTAGCTCTCAGCACTGGGGGCGTGGGACTGGGGGTTCCTCATCACAGTATATGCCACTTCAGATCTTGCTATGGAGGGGAAGGAAGATTGGATGGGTTGGTGGGGGGCATAAGAGATCTAGCCCACAAGCTTGATCAAAAGCTCTCCCATAAACTTTGCCCCCAGCTTATTGATATTCCAAACTAATTTTAGACTCTTATAGCACTTTCCCAATGTAGTTACGGAACAAATGCAAGAGAAGCTGATTCTGAACCCCAACATTCTTGACATAAAAAACAGCAGTGGTCTGAAAATAAATCATAAGACATATCCATAAAATGAAATACTTTTTTTTAAAAAAAGTACCTGCATTAGATTCTTGCAGCTAAACCTTATGATTATGCCTGGGATCTGGGGTTTGCATGTGGTTTGATGCTTGAGATGTAACACTTTTTGTTAAATTCGGTAGTTGAGAATATAATTTCATCACCTGTGATTTCCATTGGATTTTTTTTCTGCATGTCTGCAACATTTTGGTTATTTCCAGTTATTATTTAGACTAATTGCACTTCATACAATAGATTACAACTCGAAGGCTGCCCTGAAAGCCTAACCAAATATTAATCAGATTTTGAGCAAGTGCTATAAATAGGGAAAGAGAACAGGAAGAAAGTCGTCAGGAGTAAATACTAAATGTGAGTTCATAGTGCAGAAGAAGGCCATTCAGCCCATCAAACCTGCAGTGAGAATGATCCCATCAGGCCCTATTTCCGTAACCCCACATATTTTGTCTCCTAATCCCCCTGATACTAAGGGGCAATTTATCATAGCCAATCAATCTAACTGGCACATCTTTGGACTTGGTTCTTGTATTACTAAAATAAAGTCTGTTTAAATAAAGGATGGAGCAGTACTTATTCCAGTGCTTTACATGTCCATAAAACATGTAAAACATCTATAAATCCTCCAGTCTCATTTATTCCCTCCTGTTAGGGTGTAACCCTAAGACTTTCGGATATCCTCACAGAGTTCCCAATTTAAATATTATTACTGCTCAGTGAAATTTCTCTTCAAACAAGAGTTAAAATTAGAATGTAATTGCTGTTGTTAGTTGAAAAATTGTCCAGACTGACGATTTCCATCCTAATTCTAGCAGTTAATAGAGCCCTACAGTTCACCAACTATGGATACTTCTTTAAAAGGCACAGTTCTGTAATCAACAGCTTCCAATATCAAGCTGATTTTTGTCTCTGGAACGTTCATTCTTTCAGCAAATTAATTTTTACTCTTAGCACCAGCATATATGTGCCCGCTCTAATCTGCATGTGTAACAGGAGGGAATAAATGAGACTGGAGGATTTATAGATGTTTTACCTAGTCATTATGTCATGATTAAAATCATAGGAATGTATGAATGTACAAAATAAGAAAAGGCTATTTGCCATATCTGGCCTTTATTTACTATGTAGGCCGCATCCTGTTGGTAAATGCCACATGTGCCTGGAGATTAAAAGTCAGCTCATATTCCTTTAATGATCACTATCCACTAATCCTTGATGTGCACACATTGGTTGAGAATGGGATCTATTAAGAGATCACATGCTCTGCTCCATTACTTCATTTCCCCTTGAATTAAATAGATAATTTAAAATATAACCATCTTTTCAAAATTTACACTCTTAACCATGTCTGGGAAATTACTTATTTTTCACAAGTTCAGTAAGAGCAACGCTGTTGCATTGGGTTCATACATGTCATATTTTCCACCATAGCCTGGGGCATAATCCTATCCATATGTCTAGAATGGCCATTATTTTCAGGTAAAACAGACTTAATAACTTTATTTTATTCATTTATGATCTTTGCCAGTTGTAAATCTCCTTTTTATTTCTCTTTGAAATTCAATAGCTAAAATCTCTGAATGCAAATTTCTACTCATATTGCATTTACTTGTACCTGACTTTAGTTTGGTCATAGAATCCCTACAGAACTGAAGGAGGCCTTTTGGCCAATCGAGTTTGCACCAATCACAAATCCCACCCAGGTCCAATCCGCATAGCACCACGTATTTATCCTGCTAATCCCCCTCACACTAAGGGTCAATTTAGCATGGGCAATTAACCTAATCACCACATCTTTGGAGTGTGGAAGGAAACTGAAACACCCGGAGGAAACCTACGCAGGCATGGGGAGAACGTGCAAACTCTGCACAGACAGTGACCCAAGCTGAAATCAAACCCGGTTCCTTGGCACTGTGAGATAGCAGTGCTAATGACTGTGCCATTGTCACCTCCACTTCAAATGTAGAACGTAGAACGTAGAACGTAGAACATTACACTCCGTTTGATGATTTAAACTTTGCATAACCCTCACAACCTGCCTCACTGTACACCACAGTAATGCTGAATAAAAGATATTCTCTTCACAGTGCGGAAGGAGGCCATTCCACCCATCAAGCCTGTGCTGACTCTCTGACAAAATAGCTTACCCCTGTTCTCTCCCCTACTCTACCCTCATAACCCAGCTTATTACTTGAATAGGTGTAAATTGAGAGAGATGGATACTCAGTGAGACTTTGGAGACTTTCTGCATCAATCACTGAAGGTATAGCGGGCAGTAAAGAAGGCAAATGATATGCTGTCTTTCATAGCGAGAGGATTTAAGTATAGGGATAGGGATGTTTTGCTACAATTGTATAGGGCTTGTTGAGGCCACACCTGGAGTATTGTGTGCAGTTTTAGTGTCCTTTTTTGAGGAAGGATATCCTTGCTACAGAGGGAGTACAGTGAAGGCTTACCAGGTTGATTCCTGGAATGGTAGGTCTTTCACATGAGGAGAGATGAAGTCAGTTAGGATTATTTTCAGTGGAGTTTAGAAGAGTGAGAGGGGATCTCAAAGAGATTTATAAAATTCTAACAGTGTTAGACAGGAAAAAAATGTTCCCAATGGTGGGGAGTCCAGAACTAGTGGTCACAGCTTGAGGATAAGGGATAAAACTTTTAGAATTGAGGTAAGGAGATATTTCTTTACCTGAATCATGGAGAATGTGTGGAATTCACTACCACAGAATGTAACTGAGGACAAAACGTTGTCTGACTTTAAGAAGAAATTAGATGTAGCTCTAGGGGGCTAATGGGATCAAGGAACATGGGAGAAGGGGGAACCAAGGTGTTAAATTCGATGATTAGCTATGATCAAAATGAATGGCAGAGCATGCTTGAAGGGCTGAATGGCCTACTCCCCCTTCTAGTTTCTATATAACTCCACACATTTTGCAAAGGCTAACTTTGACATCCACAGACACTAAAGGGCAATTTTTACTATGGCCAATCCACCTCATCTGCACATTTTTGGAATGTGGGAGGAAACCTGAACACCAGGAAGAAACCCACACAGACCCTGGGAGAGTGTGCAAACTCCACACAAAGAGTCCGTCAAGACCTGAATTTAATCCAGCTCTCTGGTACTGAGAGGCAGTGGGAAAGTGATGGCCTTCACTGGTAAACCTTCACTGTACTCCCTCTGTAGCAAGAATATCCTTCCTCAGAAAAGCACACTAAAACTGCACACAATACTCCAGGTACTGAGAGGCAGTGGACAGTGGCAATAATATTGCCAGATATTATTATTGCCAATAATATCTGGCAATAGTGATATTATTGCCAGACTATTACTCCAGAAACTCAGCGATTGTTCTGGGGACATGGATTCAAATCCTGTTATGACAGATGGTGGAATTTGAATTCAATAAAAAATATCTGAAATTAGGAATCTACCGATGACCATGAAACTATTGTCATAAAACCTATCTGGTTTACTAATGTCCTTTAGAAAAGGAACTCTGCCATCTCTATGTAGTCTGGCCTACATATGGCTGAAGAATCACAGCAATGTGGTGGATTCTCAACTGCCCTCGAGGAACTAGGAATAGACAATAAATGTTGGCAAGCTGGCAACGTCCATGTCCCATAATGCATAAAAAAGTACTATGCTGTCCTATATTTGGACATGTTTGATGTCAAGTCTATTAAAACTCCTAGGTCTTTCCTCAGCATCGCTTTTGAATAGTTCAACATGAACGATAGAATTCGTGTGCTTTTTTTTTTCTTCCTATGTGCAGAACTGCAGCAACTTGTAAACATGAAATTACATTTGCCACCATTAAGCTCAACACATTCCAAACCACAGATAGAACCCAAAACTACATTTTTCTTGAATTCAGCATGAAATATTTACAATTTTCTCTGCTGTGGCTTTGAAATGTTCAATCAGTGCATCTGTGTTGGTGAATAGTTTATTTCTTTTCTGACCTGAGAGAGGTATTTTGTGGGTACAAAGATTGTGTGATAATCAGTCAGCTGCTGTGATTTGAAACACGGTGTGCCTACATCTTCACACTTCCTTTGCACTCACGCTAAATAAGTCAACCGGAAGACCAAACACTTGGAGGTTCAATCCTAATGTGTTATATTTTGTGAGAACATCCATATTTTTGCAAAATAAATAACCGTAATATATTGCAAAACCATTATCTTTAAAATATTCCAATTGATTGGAATGTTTGAACTCATCTCTTTCCATCTTTTGAAACCATATTCAATTTAAACTGTGCATTTAGGATAATATCAAAATGATGCATTTGCTTTTAAATTGTGCCAAATGTATCACTTGCATATCTTCTATCAATTAGCGAAGCCAGGAATTGTATAGATTTTCACAAATCTACTTGAAATAGTGAGAACGCAAATGATGGAACTCCGGTTGCTTTATTTCTGTTCCAAAAATGTTTTGAAATCAATTCACAGCATCTGTGAAAATTAGACAGATGTTATTTCTCCTCAATTTGAATTATTGCCTGGATGTAGATTAAGATTGCACATTCATACTTTAAATAGTGAAGTTTTGACACAGATGGCTACGATTGGTAGAATGTACATTTGTATTAAAAGCATGAAACCAGTTAGAAACATAGGAACTGGAAGCAGGCTTGGGCCATTTGGCCCTTTGAGTCTGCTACGCAATTCATTATGATCATAGTTGATCATCAGATTCAATATCCTGATTCTCCCCCACTCCCCTCCCATATTGCCTAACCCTTTCAGCCCCAAAAGCTATAATAGTGCTATCAGAATTCAATCAGAGCACTGTGATCTTGTCACAAAAGCATCGTTGTCTTCCTAAAGAAGTCGATTTTACTGGCAAAATCGGTGACCAAGAATCTTGATGGTCATTAGCCTGGCTAACCAGGTTTCTCCCAGTCTACGAACAGGTTTCACTTGTTCTTGCTGGAGGAATAGAAGAATCTGAGGTCTCAGAGCAAGGAATAGAAAGCAAATTTGAAAAACATGAGAGACATGAAAAACATACTTTAAAGGAGATATTACCAAAACTTAAATGAAAACGGAAGGCAAGGGCATGAGCTTTATAGGCCACCTATGGGCAGGATAACAAGTGTAAATTAAGATACCATGTCACTGTTGGCAAACCTGCTCCTGATTCACCTGCCCTGACCCTCCCCATGATCATATGGGCTGACAGCAGACATCAGGAGGATTGCCCCCTGTGATCCAATTGAGTTCTTTAAGTGGGCAATTAATGCCCAATTAAGGGCATCATCACCACTCTGAAATAACAGATGCTGGAAGAGGCTTGCGTATGAATGTAACCCAGCACATTTAATTCTGCAAGCTGCTGGTCACTGAAAGATGAAATACCTCTTTCCCGGACCCTATGTGTCAATCAAAATCTCCCCTCCCTTTCACTGTTTTGTCTCCCCAAATCCCTGTTATCTCCTCCCCTATCCAACATGCTCTCCACAAACCCTCTCCGCAACTACTGCCCTCAACTCCCACCCCTTGCTGTCAACAATATCTTAGACATACCCCAATGTCACCCCAACCTCACTGACTTACTTACAGTACGTGTGCTTGATGCTGCAGAGTGTGCAGAATTGGCCAACTACTCTATGAAGTGGTATATTCTCCTGGAGATGGGAAGAAATCCTGCCTCATAGTAATTAAACGGCTAATGACCAAAAGGTTAAAGTGCACAAGCTGGCTTAGTTGAGGGGGGTTCTTCTGAAAGTTATGTTGTGGTGCATGGTGGAGCCCACCCTCAACATAAAATCTAGCCAGGAAGTGGATAAACAGATGTGATACCAGCCAATGATGATGGAAAGAGGAAACAAAAGAAAAACGCATAAGTACGATGATATTAAAAAGAAATCAATGAATGCAATTAGAGAGGGAAAGTGTGACTAAGTATTGGAGCTAGATAGAAATCAGAAATTGTGAATTATGCAGCAGAAGGTGAAATCTTTCAAAGATGGGAAGAAGTAACAGCACGTAGTGCATGCATGAACAATAAAGATGGCAAAATATTGTTTGAAACAGATGCAGTAGCAAAAAGATGGACAGCGTCTGTAAGTGAATAGTACAACAACCCCAATTGTGAGATCCCTCAAGATATAGAGACAAATGAAAGACCAAACATTGTGATATCGGAGGTAAAGAATGCTTTGAAATTGATGAGTACAGGAAAAGCTCCAGGCATAAATGAAGCATCAACTGATATCTAAAGCCTTTTGAGAAACAGAATTAGGAGTGATAACAGAAATTTGTGATCAAATATATACCAAATGATACATTTCAAGTGACTTGAGACATTCATTATTCGCTAAGTTACCTAAAAAACCTAAAGCAATGGAAAGCAATCAGTTTAGAATTATAAGCTTAATGAGTTGCCTCATTAAAGTGATCTTGGAAATCATAGAAGAAATGATAATACGTTTGAAGTAGAAATTGGTAAAGTGCAGTCTGGATTTAGACCTGGAGTAGGAACAAATGAGGGATTATTTGATACAAGAATAATCTTACAAAAATATCTAGAAATAAATAAGAATATTTATATTTGCTTCATAGATGGCAAGAGTGTTAGATCATGCACATTAGCAAAACCCAATAGATATGTTTCTGAAATGTGACATTAGTAGTAAAGGTGTGAGATTTATCTAGAGCATCAGGCTTAAAGATGGACAATCAGATACGTTTCAAGTGAAGAGTGTAGTATGACAAGATTGTGCACTGTCACCAAAATTATTCAATCTGTACCCAAGAAATATTCAGAAAGTTAGATCTAATTTCAGAAGTAAAATTTGGAGGCAAAATTTAACAAAATTGTGACATACTGGTGACTTATTAATACATAATAATGTTGAGTCATGAGAGGTCCTACAATATATTGTGGATCGAGTAAAATCTGCAGGTTTACAATATGGATTGAGTGTGATCACCAAAAAGACAAAAACAATGATAGATAGAAGGAATACATGAGAAGAAACTAAAGTGAAGATTAAAATCCGGGGTGACGCAGTGGAACAGGTAGATAGGTTTAGAAGATGATGGATGCGGTGCCGAACTCAGAAAAAGGATACTGATAGCCAGAAGTAATTTCAGGAAGGTGAAGGACGCGTTAACAAGAAAACGCAAGGAAACAAGGAAAAATCTCATAAGATGCTATATTCTCTTCATGTTCCTGAATGGAAATCTGGATAATACATAAGGTTCTAAGGAACAAAATAGAGGCCTTTGCAATATGGATGCCAGAATGTAGTTAAAATTCTCCACTTAGATCATAAGACAAATGAAGAGGTGCTTGAAATTGCAACAGCAAAACGAAATCTAGAGAATGACATCCAGAAAATAAAATGTCAGTATTTTGGCCATTTGATTTGAGCTGAAGAGCTACAGGTATCTATGCTGGAAGGCAAAGTGAAGGGCCACAAAAAGAGGAATCAAATGGTCAGAATCCTGTGGTGAGTAACTCACCTCCTGAACCCCCAAAGCATCTCCACCATCTACAAGGCATAAATCAGGAGAGTAAAGATACACTCCACTGTCCTGGATGATTATAGCTCCAAAAGCATTCAAGAAGCTTAACACCATAAAGGACAAAGCAGACCACTTGATTGCTATCCCTTCCACAAAAATTCAGTCCCACCACCATTGACAAACAATCAGTCGTGTTCACCATCTCTTACATGCACTGCAGTAACTCACCAAGGTTCTTTAGGCAGCACCTTCCAGACCCAAGACCACCATCATCCAGTAGGACAAGAGCAGCACTTACATGGGAACACCACCATCTGGAGGTTCCCCCCTCCACCCACAGGTCAGTCACCATCCTGACTTGCAAATATTTAGTCTTTCCTTTCCAGCCATTGGGTCAAAATCCCAGAAACCCCTCCCTAACAGCACTGTGGGTAACCTACACCTCATGGACTACTCACTATCATCACTAGCAATGGGTAATAAATGCTGGCCTAACCCACATCTGTAAAAATGCATTGTAATAATTGAAGACTTATCCAAACAGAGGCTATTGTATTTGGACTGTTCAAAATAGGTTAAAGGAGCCACAGAAAAGTAAATTGTTGTTGTTGACCGGAAACCGATAATGTAAAAATAAATCAGGAGGTCGTTCTCCAACATGAATGTGCAGTAAGAAGAAGCAGACACAAACTGTGGTTTTGAACACACAAATGGAATTACAAATGCTGGCCATCTAAAATTCAAGGGCACAGGATTATGTTGTTTGGAAGTGTGTGAAGGCAAAAAAGAATCTGGAAGGAGCTGGGAGCGTGAATATCTGATTTTCATACAGCAATTAAGGTAGGGAACAATTGTTAAATTAATGATTTGCTTCAGTTTTGGTCTTCATAATGAAAAAATACGAGGAAAAATACTGGAGATGTAGAATAGGTAAGAGATTAGTGGAAGTTACAGTGATTTGTTTGAACTGAAAAGTTTTAATGGATAAATCATTAAAAGATTCAAACCAAATGCCACGAAGTCTGAAATGAAATAGTAAACTGTGGGTGACTACTTATCACTCACTCATATGGATTCAAAATAATAGACAGAACTTTAAGGAGTAAATGTTAGAAGAATATTCACAGGGGCAAAAAGGAGGCAATTTAACTACAATGGGTGTGCCCAACTCATCTACATCTGGTTTTAATGGAGGTTTGGTCAGCAGATAACCACCCTGCCCCCAGGCTGTGAATATCATGTTTAATCCATCTACCAAGTTTAAATTTGGTTGGACAAGTTGGCAGCTAAAGGGGGATGAGGACTGCCTTGTGAAACATGAAAGAGTCTTCACAACGTTGTTAGTGAGCCAGGAAGAGCACGAGCGGTTTTCTTGCCTTGAAAGAACAGCCCCTTCCTCACACCTCTATCCCCGAGATCTTCAGTGTGCTCATACTGTATTTGTGCTTGGTGTAGGCAGCAAAACTCAGTCTGACAGGAGTGAACATCACCTCATGACTAGGGAAAAGAGAACAGATATAAATAGAGCATTCACTTATTGACACTGTCTTCCAGCAATTGGCGGTGTGCCCCAACCTTTCACTCTATATATAAATTACCTGAATTCAGGAATAAGAGGTGTATTTCAAATGTACAAATGATACTTGCTAAGTGATACAGGGATTGGTAATGGAATTGCACTGTGAACCCCAAAGAGAATTGCAAAATGAGCAGAAAATTGCCAAAGGACATAGATTAAGTAAGTGGGCAGTATTCTGGCAGATGCATTTTAACATAACAAAGTTATAGTACACTCTGGAAATAAGAATGGCAGGTGGGAATATAGTCTAAATATGGAAGAAACTGAGACACCTAGGGGTCTACATATAAAAGTCATTAAAAGCCAGCTCACAGGCACAAAAACCAATCACTAAAGCTAATGCTTTAATGGACTTCATCACAAGACTAAAATATGAAATCAAGGCAGTATTACTGTTGTTATACAAAGCATTGATCAGAACTCATTTGCAATCTCTGATGCCCATCTCAGGAAGAGTATCCAGGCCTTGCTGGGAGTCCAGAACAATCTACCAGGATGATTAAAGTATTTAAACTAATGAAGGGATTTGACTAAGTGTGACAAAAAAAATGAAGCAATCTGTATTATTTATTAGATTCTTTCTTGTTGATCAAAGTACCTACTGCTTAATGTTTCTTCAGGCTGCAGAGAATATACATTGTGCTCATGGATGCCAAGAACATAATTATGCATATGTAGATCATTCCTGTGAGACAAAGCATGGTTAAATATGTCAATGTATGTGGAGTCCAGTGCCATTAGTATCATTCTGTTCAGCAGCATCCTTAAGGGCTATCTGGACACATGCTAATTTCTTGTCATCAGAAGCTGATCAAAGAGTTGGAAGCAGATCAATATGTTTCTCAGAAGTTGGGGGGGGGTGCAGAGTGTGGTGGTGGACGGGAGGAGACAGGGGGATTGCATCATCTGTTCAATTCAAATATCGCATGCAATTGACATTCTGGGGATCTTGTAAACTAATAGGTTTAATTGACAGAGGTAAAGGCTGAATCAGAATTGTAACAGGGTTACAATTCTTTGAGGTCCCATCGACAGACAGCTCTGCAGCCCGGAGGTTCCCATCGCGCCCGACTACATTTAACCCACCGATCAGTCTGAAGCCAGGAGTGCCAAGTTTAATCACAATATGACATGCTTGTGCAAATCCACGTAAGGAACTCCCGACCGCATTCCGAGAATTCATTTTATATTGCTGGCTTGCACAGGAAGCAAATCTTTGTTGTTTTTGACATTTTCAAGGAGCAATTTGTGCTAACAATAATATAGGTAAATTGGAATTGCAGGGCATTGTGTCTTAGCATAATTACTGAGGTGCATCCATCCTTGACCTCCACTGCTGACCCTCGACAAAGTTCACCAAGTATGGGGGAGTTTCCGTGATTTAGATGCTTCTGTTTGCTAAGGGCACATCTGAGACACAAGCACCACAACCATAAAGCAACCATGAAGCAAAAGCAACATGTTGATTCCCATGGAGCCTCTTGCTAAAGCTGCTGTTTTAAAAATAAAGAAAGGAGACAAATCTTCCATGTTCCATAGTCTTAATCTGAAGGCCAAATTTATATCTTCCTGGTTCATGTCATTGAAATTCGTGTTTCAAACTTAGTGGGGCGAATTTTACCAAGCTGTCCACCCCAGGAATCGAACGGGTGAGGAATGGGCTATGGAACGATCCATCGATCTCGCTCGGAATTTTCTGGTTTTGGGGGCGAGTGTGGCCAGAAAATCTCACACAGTATATCTTCATGCATTGAAACTGATGGAGGATTGGCACAGGATGGATGAAGAGAAACTGTTCCCACTGACAAAAGACTCAGGAACCAGAGGACACAGATTTAAAAGGCAAAAGAACTAAAGCAGATAGAGGGTGAAGGTTTTAAGGCAGCAAATGATGTAGCTCTTTGGGGCAAAAAGGATTAAAGGACATGGGAAGGAAGGTAGAATCAAGATATTGAATTCAATGATCAGTCATGATCGTAACAAATGGCAGAACAGGCTTAAAGGGCCGAATGGCCTACTCCTACTTCTATTTTCCATGTTTTTATGATCTGCAAAATACAGCCTAAAAGAATGGTGAATGCATACTCATTTATGGCTTTCAAAAGGGAATTGGGTAAGAACTTGAAGAGAAAATATTCTAGGGCTATGGGTAAAGAGCAAGGGTGTGGGAGTAGTGGATTGCATTTGCAACAGGATAGAAATGCACTCAATGGGTCAAATTGTGCCATACTGTGCTGTAACCAATCTATCATTTTATTTTGTGTTTAAATACATTCTGTTGAATATAAGAATTAAGTGTGAAAACTATTTGGAAGAAAAGTAGTCTCAAATGTTACAATTCTCAATGTAAACCCCTATTCTGACAGAGCAACAGGAGCCTCCATTAATTTGTGTGATCTATATAAATAATATATAAAGATAATTAAGAAAGGAGCAAAACCATGGGAAATCAAAAAGATTATGCTCAATATTTTAACATTGTTTTTTTTTGTGGTTTTAACCTCCAAGACAATCATTTGGGATTAAAGAAAATGCTCCAGAAAAGCCACCAAAATCTGCTAGCTTGTAGTTTTGGCTCTGGATTGAATAGTAAAAATAGTCCAATTTGATTCACGTTAAAATGCCACAACAAATGGATTTTGGCATAGCTTCAATCTCAGGACCTCAGCTTAGTTTGAAAGCTGTTGGGATTTCACCAGGATAACAGACAGTGAAGTAATACAAAAAGTGGATTATGTTATCAAGCTCTGCTATTTGGAGCCTGCTTCAGAATCTAAATGTATTAGAATAACAATCAATTTATATGTTATTAATGAGCTAAAAAGGAAAAGAATGCTTGCAACAAATCGGAAATAGAAACACTAAGTGCCAGGAATCAGCAATTGCAGGAGAAACCTGGGCCAACATTTTAGATGCACTGCAAGCACTTCCTGCTTTTATTTCAGTCATTCTATTCATTAATTAATTAGGAAGTTCAATTTTTTTTTGTTTAGTGCTTCACTTTATGAATAAGGTGACTTTACTGTGACCATGGTAAATTATCTGTGCTTATCTTTCTTCAACCTCTGGCATGGTTGAATACGCTGTCCCTCTCCAACTCTCCTTCTCTGTTGTCCAGCATGGTACTGCTCTCGCATAGTTTTATTCTTGGGTTCTCCAGTCATTGTCAAAGATCACCTACATCCTTCAAAATACTCCTTAAAACCTATCTCTTTGACCAAACATTTGGCATCTTCCCTAATGCAACACAGTGGCACAGTGGTTAGCACTGCTACCTCACAGCATCATGGACTTGGGTTCAATTCCCATCCTGGATCACTGTCTGTGTGGAGTTTGCATGTTCACCCTGTGTCTGTGTAGATTTCGTCTGGATGCTCCAGTTTCCTCCTACAGTCCAAAGATATGCAGTTTAATTTGATTGGTCATGCTAAATTGACCCTTAATATCAGGTGGATTAGCAGCATAATACAAGGGGTTATGCGGATAGGACCTAGGCGGGATTATTTTCGGTATAGGCTCGATGGAATGAATGGCCTCCTTTTGCACTGTAGGAGTTCTATTCAATTCTATTCCCTTATGTGGTTTGGTAACACGCTGGTGAAGTGCTTTGGGATGTTTAACTATGCTAAAACTGCTGTGCAAATGCAGTTTGTCCTTGTTATTAAGACACGATATTTAGCTCTTTTATGAGGAAGGGGAACCACCTGTGTCTGAAAAGCAAGGTGTGACTTACAAATACCAATCCAACTTTTTAAACAAAAGAGAAAAGAGTTGAAATCAGAGAGGGCTTGTTGGAAGAAGGGTCTACAGGGAATGATCAGTGGGGATGAGAGGTCCCATTGCCATTCTGTGGATCATTGATAGAGGGAAGGAAGTAGATGATGGAGGCCTGGCCATCCAGGTGAGGGGGGTGGTTGGGTGGGGCGGATGTGGTTGGGGCTGCCAGGTGGGTTGGGCTGCAGAGAAGGGGGTGAGGGGTTGCAGAGGGCAGGACTGTCCAGAGAGGGGGTGGGTTTTTGGGGGGGGGGTATGAGGAGACATTTCCTGCCCAGGCTTAACAATATCTCCCTCATCAGTGAAAATGACCCCAGCTGACACAACCTTGAGTGCAAAGCTTCCATATTTCTAGGTCAAATGAATCCTGACAGTTCAACACAAACCAAATTGCCTCAGCACCTTGACTCATACTGCTTCTGGTACAAACAGATATGTCAAGAAACCTGAATGTATTAGTGCATTCTTTCCATAAACAATCAAAATGACCATTCTCTTCCTAAACTTATAAATAAGAGTGGATCTTTCTGAAAATTAATTAAAAATAGACAAATGTTGAATTTTATTTTCAGCATATCTTGACGCAGACTCTTTGTTCCCTTGGGAAATAGCGGTAGAAGGATTCCGAGGCTGATTATCAACATATTAAAATGCATTTTGAACACTCCTTCCATGGCCAACAAGTCCTGGCATTGGCCACAAACACAAAGCTTCAGGAGGCAAGAAGGTTATCACTGTGCCATAAGACCTCCCAGAATGTATAATTAAAAGCAGGATACTAGAGATCCAAGATAAAAACAAAAAGTGATGGAAACTCAGCAGGTCTGACAGCTTCTGTGCTGAGAGAAATAGAGTTACGGTTTTGAGTTCTATATGACACTTCTTTAAAACCCGTGTGAAACATTAATTCTGTTTCTTTCTCCACAGATGCTGCCTCAAGTGCTTAAGTCTCTGCAAAGAGAGAAAGTTGTTGGTTAACAAATTAGCTGATAAGACTTTATTATTTTCATAGATTCATGAGGGCAAGTTTGCTTTAAAGATGCAAAAAAAAAGTTAGTTCTATGCCTTGCTAAATAGCAAAATACATAACAGAACATATAGTATTTTTGAATAACAAAATGATTTAAAAATATACAGATTTAGAGAGCTTTTAAAAAAATTCTCAAAAGAAAGCACTAGATTTTAATAGAATTGATGGAAACCTGATTGGATCATAATCCTCATGCAGCCTCACAATGCCAGGGAATTGGGTTCGATTCCCAGCTTGGGTTACTGTCTGTGCGAAGTCTGCATGTTCTCCTTGTACTTGTGTGGATTTTTCCCAGCTACTCCGGTTTCTACCCACAGTCTGAAAGTTGTGCTGGTTAAGTGCTAAGTTCTCCCTCAGCGTACCTAAATGGGTACCGGACCATGGCGACTAGGGGATTTTTTCACAGCAACTTCATTGCAGTGTTAATGTAAGTCTCCTTGTGACAATAATAAATAAACTAATAAACTAAATCAACACAATCTTGACTTTCAATCCAAATTGCCCATCTTTTTATTTCCCATCCAAAATATCACGCAACTCAGTGCCTGTCTGCTATCTTATACATTTTAACAGCTTTTAAATGAAATCCTTTTGAACAGATTGGCAGGAATGAACACTGAGTGTTTTAGATTTAACAGTTACAGCATCACTTACATTTTTCTGTTGAAAGCAAGCAAGCAAACAAACAAAGAAACAAATATGGTCGGAAATCCAGGGAGTGCAGTAAAAGTTCAGATCCTGGCTACTTTATAGATTTGGTAATACTAATTGAGAACCTGTATCAAGTTCACAATCCCAGGGGAAATGATTACGGGATCACTGTGAACTGGATTGCTCTCACACAACTGGCATGATGAACTGATCTTACTAGATACAGTGAGATCATTTTACATGTTAATAATTTATGTGCTTCGAGCAGGAATAAAAATGTTGGAGGAATTTTGCAAAGCTCAAGAAAGACAACCACGATTTTCCCTTTGCCAAAGTTGGATGAAAATTGCGGGTGTCATCAAATGGACTGACACCACACCAGTGATGCGTGAAATAGACTCCATAGGTAAATTGGCAGAACAATATAGCAACATGAATAGATCACTAGGTCATTCATTTTATCTGTATTCCACCTCCCAGTTATCATACAAGCCTGGATTTTCATTATTGAAGTGGGTAGTTGGAACTGAGAAAATACCTGGCTCATTCACCTGTCTCAAGAGAAAGTACCCACAAAGGTGGATTCACTGTCAGGTGAGTGGGAGCAGTGAGGTGGGGGCTGCTGCGAGGGGTGCATTCTGCATGGTTGGGCGAATGGGTGGTGGCAGGTGTGGGTTGCAGTTGGGCCAACTGATCTAAGAAATAAATTAGACGTAGCCACTGGGACTGCTTGATGTGGAGGCAGGTTGCTAAAAAGGCCTGCCTTGGTGTTGTGCAACTTTGTCCTAATTAAACCTAAAATAGAAAGGCTTTCCAGCCCTCACTCAAGCCCCGTCAATAACACCTCAAGCTCCACCCCTCACCCCATCTCAGGCTATGTTCACCCAGCCATGGCCCTTCCTGACCCTTACGCCCATTTATGATCCAGAACAAATTAATCCCATTGTGACAAGATGGTTATTTTGCACTATGTTGAAAAAGTCCTTAAAAAAACGTCACAAATACATGATGAATATGTGTCTGAGACCCCAGACATTCATTACGCTGATGAAACGCTTAAGCCCCAGGGAAAGCGTTGCTCTATCTCTCTGATCTCTGCTGTCAATTTCACAATTTTTATTTACACAAAGTTTAAGAGGTTTTGAGTTCCTGGAGTTTCTGTTATTTATATTTTAAAGGATCTGGATGATTGAGCTACACTGGAAAGACTTTTTTAACATAATGGCGGGCAATGAATAAATGAGAGTTTATTAGAGAGTTTATTTAGAGAGTTATTTATAAATTTATAAATTAATAAATTTTTAAATTTATTTGTTTATTTATAAGTTATTTATTTATTTTATTTTAGAGTTTATTTAAGGAGTTTTCTTTACACTTCTGATTGCCGTTATAAGGTGCATTGGTTCTATACTATCTATTATGGATGAACAGGCATGGAAGTACATAGCTTGGCACAAAGAGCATGAGTGGCCATGAAGAGTGGGTGGGGGTATCGCTTTGCATAAAGGGCATGTGGGACCATAAGTGATTGGCATATTCTGGCATAGGAGGCATGCAGAAGGTAAGTGGAGGGAATAGCTTGACATGGAGTGAATTTGGACCTTGTCGTGGGCCATTAGCTTGACATGCATGATAGAGACACTAGTTAGACAGACAGACTCTGGGGAGGACCTTTTGAACTCCTCTTTTAAAAGGCCCCCTCAAATAGACTATTGTTCATAATCTCTCTGAGGGGCCATGAACTGTGAATCTTTAAAATCCTGCCCAACTCCATGAAAACTGTAGAGGAGTAGATACACCTGCACAATCAAGCCAGTTAGGTTCAGAGTGGAAGGTGTGGGCTCTTAGCCTAAACCAGCCCACACCATTAAAAGACAATTGTGAAAATGGAACAGCCTGTGAATGGGATTAGGTATCCCAGAATTGGAAGCTGTCAGCCATTTTCAAAGAGTCCCAAAGTCATCCCAACTTGGCTAAAATCACAGAGGGTGTGCCTATCTGTTGCACGGTATTAAAGGTTTGTAGGAGATGTTGCTGATATATTGGCCAATAACTCTAAGAGGACTAAGATCTTTTTAATTTGCCTCATTTAGCGAATGCATGGTTTTATCAGAGTTCTTACTTCCAAAAAAGTCAGAAAAGTGTTCTGACTCCCACGACTCCCTTGTTATCTCAGCAAGACGTCTCTTCAGCCCGTAGTTAGAAAGGACCCAGAATTATTCATGTTCTGGTCTATGACATGAAAACTAGGAGACTGCAGAGGGCATTTGTTGGGTCCATCTTGATAGTGTGCTTGGTGAAGGTTTCAGTCTGGTGTAGCACCTTATGCCCCTTAAGGATGGATTTTTAGTCTGGACTGACTTTTAAACATACACTAACAAATATATTAAGCTACTTAAATACTAACTTAGATATAGTATATTGCAAACATTGCTTTCAAAAATAACAGTAACGTGCACTGACAGCTCAATTAAGATGATTAGTCTTTTAAATATTTGAATATCAGGCTTGTTACAGTCATAAACAGTAATAGAAGGCTCTGTTTATTTTAAAAACCCACAGCCTGTTTAAATCCATCTTGAAACTTCTGGCCTTATTATCTTCCAAACATTAAAACAATAATACCGGTAATTGGCAACCGCACAACAGATGTTCTAAGCATTTCATTTCTGCATGGGAGAGCTGTGGTAGGTAATGGTGGCCTTGGGGATGGAAATGCTGGCATCTTCATGAAGGATTGTGGTGATGTTCTTGGAATAAAAATGATGAGCTCAGGAAAGGTGGCAGTCGTATTGATGAGGCAACAAATACTTTGAGGATAGGACTGCAAATGTCTTTGGTGCTACTTTTCATTTTATCATGCCTCTCATATCCTCCATATGGAGTAACACACACGATGTGAGTCTAAAGGTCAAAGTGAGAATTAGGACATTCTGACAACACTGGTGTCCAAAAGATAAAAAGAACACACTAAATTTAACATGTTTTTTTTCGTGAAGGAATTTACTAAATGGAATTGTTAAGGAAACAACAATGCTCCAAGAAAGGCAACAATTCATCCTACTGGTTATTGGAGACAAAGATTGCTGCTATGAAAGTACTGTCTATAATCTTTAATGATGTGAATATTTTACATCCTAATTGAGGTGTTTTGAATGATAAATCCCTGTTACTGCAACTGCATCTGACACCACCGTATAAAAGAATTAAGATGCAAGATATATAGTGGCCTGCCACATGCTATGACAAGTAGCTTTCTTAGTGAGGCTGACTGGCTAACTCATGCGACGCAGTCACGGTATGGTTATAATTAGCCTCATGAGTGGAGATACTTATCGTGTCATGTGCTTGGCTGCAATACATTCTGCTTATAATTACTGTGCAGCTTCACTAGAAAAAGGTAATCAGTTTATGTATAGTATAAATAGTTTATAAATGTGTATTCTGGAAAATTGGGAAAAGCTGATGAGCGAGGGCACTTTGCCATTGTGTTAAAGTACTTCTTGAGTTTCTAACCACTCACTACACCCCTGGGCTTTCAGGAATTATTAACTCCATCTCGGAAAAGCTCACCTTTGTAAACAGAATGTAGTTGAAAAATAAAATGACGCCACTTAATTTATTTCTGTGAAGAGTGGGCTTGTTTAAAAATTAGAACAATTAGAGCTAGCACTGATAAATCATTTTTATCTCAAGTAAGTTCTGCAGAAAGCTTTATCAAGTGTAGAAATCATCAAAATTTCTGATCCAGAAGTTCCCAAACTATTTTTTTTTGCAGAAATTGCTGCAGAAAATTCATGTCCCATGCATATCCCCCATCTTTTGAAGAAACAATGGATTGAACTTTAAGGAATGTAAAATGAATGGAACAGGGGGCCACCTTTTAAATACTTGGATTGGATGTTTAACGGGCAGCTGATCTGCCCCACTAATTTTGTGTTTTCTGCTACAGTTGCAATTGCTGGCCAATATTTTTGCATTGGACAGAGGATTTAATTTCCTCAGCTTATATGAATATATGGTAATAATGGTATCAATATATAATTAGAAGACCAGTTAAAACTCTATTAAGGCAGTTATGACGCAATAAAATGACCATTATTGGTGAAAGTAACCCCCTCCTGTGATAAAAATCACCAAGGCTTTGCCTAGAATTTAGGCCCTACATCTTACTGTGCCTGATATATTTGTAAATCATAAAATAAAGTAGTGCAGGATGAGATCATTCGGCCCATCGAGCCTGTACTGACAGCAATCCCATCCAGGCTCTGCCCTCATAACCCCACTTATTTTCCTAACTAATCTTATCTCCCTGACACTAAGGGGTAATTTACCATGGCCAATCGACCTAACCTGTCCATCTTTGGCCTGTTGGAGGAAACCAGAGCACCTGGAGGAAACCCATAAAGATACAGGGAGAAGGTGCAAGCTCCACATAGACAGTGACCCAAGCTGGAATTAATCCCTGGTGCTGTGAGGCAGCAGTGCTAACCACTATGCCATCCATTGAATGTTAACCCTTTGCTCTGTGCCATTGAAACCTCTCACTCACGAGTGAGTCCCATTTCCAGCTGCTGAAGTAAGATCTGGATGTGGCCTACGAGCACCAACAAGTATGTACACGTCATCAAGAATGCTGTTTTTTAGATAGAACATAGAACGGTACAGCATAGTACAGGCCCTTCATCCCTCGATGTTGTGCCACGCCATGTCCAAACCCAAGATCAAGCTATCCTACTCCCTATCATTCTGGTGTGCTCCATGTGCCTATCTAATAACCGCTTGAAAGGTCCTAAAGTGTGCAACTCCACTTTCACAGGAGGCAGTGCATTCCACACCCCAACTATTCTCTGAGTAAAGAATCTACCCTGGACATCCCTCCTGTATCTCCCACCATGAACCTTATAGTTATACCCCCTAGTAATAGTTACATCCACTCGAGAAAATAGTCTCTGCACGTCCATTCTATCTATCCCCCTCATCATTTTATAAACCTCTATTAAGTTGTCTCTCATCTTCCTTCACTGTGAAAAGGAATCTCTTTTCTGGAATCTCTCTAGCAGGCTTCACATGATCCACAACTTCATACTGTGGGTTTCTTGATTTGTGAATGCTGCTCCATCTGTGGCTACTATCAGCTTGTCCTTTCAGAGATACTTGCTCACTGGGAGCTACATGGTCCGCATACTTTAGATTGAGTCTGGCTTGTCCCTGGTGATTGTTGCAATTGGAACATGAGCCATAATCACTGCACATGGATCAATGGGTTGCCAATGCTACTGATTGGCTTGGAGATTCCAGGAATTCAAATTCATCTCCAAGATACTGACAACTGTGTGCAATAAGAGAAACAAATTATAGGGGTGATAAAAAGAACACTTGTTCAGTCACAAAAAATGGAAATGGGAGATTGTGAAGAATCTTCCAGTCTGGTAAGGAAAAGGCTGTTTGCTTTTCAAGTAGCATGGGAAAATAGTGAACCATGAGGCTGGGTGTGTTGGGTGACCAATCATGGAAATGTGGAGAGTAGGCAACTGGAAGCAGGCTGTCATTTGATGAAACTTCTAGGAATGTGTCAACTTTTCACTGACAACATTCCCCCAGCTGAAAAAAACAGTAACAGGATTTCACCCTTCACTGGATTATGAAATATAGCCATATATTAAATGCACACAATTTATATTTGTTCAGAGCAAGCATCTTCCCCATCCTGCTTGATAATCTTGTCACAAACATAGGAATTAGGAGCATGTAGGGCCATTTCATCCTTCAAGCCTGCTGTACCATTTCATAAGGTCATGGTTGATCTGATTGTGGCTTCAACTTTACTTTTCTGTCTACCCGCTTTGACTCCCTTGTAGATCAGGAATCTATCTATCACAGCCCACCATTGGCTACCTCTGGTCTGTTTATCCGACCATACCAGTTTCAATTAGTATAACAATGTCAAACTTAGTGCAAAATAATTTTATCCTTTGTGAAGCAATGGTCATGTATTTAATTCATTATTGGTTGGATATGGAAAGTGCATTGTTTTAAAATGAATGAAAGATTTTTAAACATACATCATATGAACGTATGAATTAGGAACAGAAGGCTAGATGGGTCCTCATGCTTCTGCCACCATTCAATCATAACTGATCAGATTGTAACCTCAAAATAATCATCAACTTCAGGAAGCATAGTGGAGGACATCAATGGTAAGGAAGTGAAATGTTTGACAGCTTCAAGTTCTAGGTGTCCGGTCTTGTCCCTCCACTCCAATGCTATTTTAAGAAACTTGTACTTTCTCAGGAGGCTAAGGAAATTTGGCATGTCTGCTATGACTCTCACCAATTTTTACAGATGCACCAATAGAAAGCATCCTTTTTGGATGTATCACAGATTGGTATGGCTCCTGCTCTAACCAAGACCGCAAAAGATTACAAAGAGATGTGAACATAGCCCAATACATCATGCAAGGCAATCTCCCATCAATTGACTCTGCCTTCACTTCTTGCTGCCTCAAAAAAGCAGCCAGTATAATCTAGGATGCCATGCACCCCAGACATTCTCTCTCCCACCTTCTTCTGTTGGGGAAAAGATTCAAAGGTCTTAAATCACGTCCCAACCAACTCAAGAACAGCTTCTTCCCTTCTGCTGTCAGACTTTTGAATTGGCCTACCTTATAAAAAGCTAATCTTTCTGTACACCCCAGCAATGACTGTAACATTACATTATGCACCCTCTCCTTTCTTTCTCCTCATGCACTCTATAAACAGCATAATTTGTAGACAATAGTATGCAAGAAACAATACTTTTCACTATATATCCAAAGGCATTTTACACCTATGTAAGGAGCAAAAGGATGGTTAGAGGCAAGATTGGACCTCTCAGGGACTGAGGAGGGGATCTATGCTTAGAGCCTGAGGGAATGGGGGAGATCCTGAATGAATACTTTGCGTCGGTATTCACGCAGGAGACTGGACAGATGTCTGTGCCTGATGTGGACAAAGTTGAAGATTGGTTGAGGGAAATAAGGATTACGAGGGAAGAGGTGTTGGGGCTGTTAGGCAGCTTAAAGACATATAAAGCTCCGGGGCCTGATGGCATTTACCCCAGGCTGCTAAGGGAGTTGAGGGAAGACCTAGCTGGGCCTCTGACGCAAATCTTTGTCTCTTCCTTGGACACAGGTGAGGGCCCAGAGGACTGGAGGATAGCAAACGTAGTACTGTTGTTTAAAAAAGGTCAGAGGGATCACCCAGGGAACTATAGGCCGGTGAGCTTGACTTCAGTTATAGGTAAGCTAATGGAGAGGATCCTCAGGGACAGGATGTATGAGCATCTGGAGCGCTGCGATCAGATCAGGGATACGCAGCATGGCTTCGTCAAGGGGAAGTCTTGTCTTACAAATCTAGTGGAATTTTTTGAAGAAGTGACAAAAACAGTTGATGAAGGACATGCTGTTGATGTCGTCTACATGGATTTCAGTAAGGAGTTTGACAAGGTTCCTCATGGTAGACTGATAGAGAAGGTGAAGGCGCATGGGATACAGGGTCGGGTATGTAGATGGGTCGAGAACTGGCTCGGGAGGAGGAGACAGAGGGTAGTAGTGGAAGGCTCTTGTTCCGGCTGGAAGCCTGTCACTAGTGGAGTGCCACAAGGCTCAGTACTAGGTCCTCTTCTATTTGTGGTCTACATAAACGACTTGGAAGTAGGGGTAGGTGGTGAGATCAGCAAATTTGCTGATGACACCAAGATGCTTGGATTGGCGGGTACAGAAGAGCAGTGTCAGGCATTACAACAGGACATAGACAGGTTGGTAGACTGGGCAGATAGATGGCAAATGGAATTTAATCCGGAAAAATGCGAGGTGATGCATTTTGGCCGGAAAAATGTAGAAGAGAGTTATAGGATAAAAGGTAAAACTATACGGAGCATAGCGACGCAGAGAGACTTGGGGGTGCAGGTTCACAAGTCTCTGAAGGTGTCCTCACAGGTGGAGAAGGTGATAAAGAAGGCGTATAGTATGTTAGCTTTCACAGAAAAGGGTATAGAATACAAGAGTAGGAGTTTGATGTTGCAGTTGTATACAACTTTGGTTAGGCCTCACTTGGAATACTGCGCCCAGTTCTGGTCTCCTTACTATCGGAAGGATGTGGAGTCCTTGGAGAGAGTGCAGAGGAGGTTTACCAGGATGCTGCCTGGTATGGAAGGACTGTCTTATGAGGAACGATTAGATAGACTGGGGTTGTTTTCCCTTGAAAGACGTCGGCTTAGAGGGGATCTCATAGAGGTGTATAAGATGATAAGGGGTATAGATAGAGTAAATGGAGGTAAACTTTTTCCACCTTTAGAAATGGATAGGACGAGAGGTCATGGCCATAGGGTGAGGGGGGCTATGTATAGGACGAATATTAGAAGGCAGTTTTTCACACAAAGGGTAGTGGGGGTGTGAATGCACTGCCGAGTAAGGTGGTGGGAGCAGGCACGCTGGGGCTGTTTAAGGGTCTCTTGGACAGTCACATGAGCGGTATGCAGATAGAGGGATATAGTAGGACTGTTTAACTACGGCTTTTTTCCCACAGGTAATTCGGTCCATACTTGACCAACATTGAGCATGCATTCGGCAGGTGGTGCGAGGACAGCTCTTGGATGTTGATTCATGGGTTGCCTGGTACCTCATGTCGTAAATGAGTGCTTTATGTGGACCATCTGAAGGGCACATGACAGCTCAGAGACTATCGATGTGGCTGTGCAGACACTTGGAATTGGGCCGGTGTCTGCGGGAGTTTGCGCGTTCTCCCCGTGGTTGCGTGGGTTTTCTCCGGGCACTCCGGTTTCCTCCCACAACCCAAAAATTCGCTCTTAGGATGATTGGGTAACAAATTGTCCCTATGGTGAAAATTTTCCAAATTAGGAATAATATATATATTATTATATAGGAATATTAAAATAGGATAATGTATTTGCTACTATTTGGTATGACGGCGGCGCGGGCTCGTTGGGCCGAAGGGCCTGTTTCCCGTGCTGTGTTGCTTAATAATAATAATAATTAATAATTAATAATATCAATATATGTAACAATAATAAATTAAATCAAATCAATTCCACACTCCCACCTACCCCAGATAGCATTTAATAATTGATCAGCTACAAGTAAGAAAATGAAACATCTGCAAAATTTGAGAACTTAACATAAAAGCAGCAGGCAGTCAATATCTGTGCAGGAGACATTGTGCTTTATTTTCTTTGTTTTTATAGACACTTACAAAATTCTACCAGGGTTAGACAGGGTAGATTCAGAATGTTCCCAATGGTGAGGGAGTCAAGTAATAGGGGTCAGAGTTTGAGGATAAAGGGCAAACCTTTTAGAAGGTGAGAATTTTCTTCATCCAGAGGGTGGAGAATGTACACAATTCACTACCACAGCATGTAGTTGACGCCAAAACATTGTCTGATTTCAAGAAAAAGATGAGATATAGCTCTTGGGGCTAAAAGAATCAACGGATATTGAATGGGGGGGGGGAGAAATCAGGATATTAAATTTGATCAAAATGAATAGCCCATCAGGCTCGAAGGACTGCTTCTAATTTTTCTGTTTCTATGGCGGGGTGGAGTCAGACACATAAATCAGCACAACAATGTCAACCTCAGAGCAGAATTATTTTATTTCATAAGAAGCAACAGTCACGTATTGGTCAATGATTGGTTGGAGATAGAGACCGCAAAGGTAAGTAGAAAACAATCCAGCATGGTGAAATGAGTCCTCCCTGCCGCACGGGCGGCGAAACGAGGAGGAGAGAGAGAGCGTATCCATCCGTTCCGGGCAGCACTTGTTGTTAAACGAGGACTTCCTGGAGACGCCGGCGAAGAGAGAGAGAGAGAAAGAAAGTGGAAAGAGTGAGAGAGAGAGAGAATGTGACTAGGTGGCGGGTTAAAGGAGAGGCTGGTAGGAGGAGGAGAAGGCCTGACTGAGCTGGCTCCTCTGGCAGTGAGAAGTTATCCAGACGGCAGAGAGGATAAAGGGGCGCCTGTTGTTGGCGAGCGCCGGAGGGGAAAGCGCCTGGGCCGGTAACGGAGGGGAGAAGAGTGCTGCGAGCTGGGCCTGGGACTGCTGCCTGGTGAGGAGTTTCACTGACAGGACACTGAGTGAGACAGAGAGCAGAAACACAGCGAGAGGGAGAGAGAGCATAGACAGGGAGACACAGAGGGTGAGCACAGCCACACACACACACAGGGAGACAGAGAGCACAGACACAGCGAGAGGAAGAAAGACAGAAAGACACACACGCAGACAGAGGGTGAGCACGACCACACAGAAACTGAATGTAGTGAGGGAGTGAACGCATAGGGAGACACAGAGGGTGAGCACAGTCGACACACAGGGAGACAGAGCACAAATACAGGGAGCGACGGGGTGAGCACAGCCACACACACCATGAACGCAGTGAGAGTGAGCACACAAAGTAAGCACGCAGGTAGAGCGTGAACACGCTGAGAGCACAGCCGTGCAGAGAGACTGAGCACACAAAAGGAGACACAGGGTGAGCGAAAACACAAACATAGTCAACATATGCACAGGGCGAGAACGCACACAGGGGAAGAAAGTGCGTCCACACAGACGGAGTTAACAGGCTGTTGGTAAACAGAAACTTCCAAACTGCAGAGTTTGCTTCTCAGCATTCGCCACGTCACAGCAAAGTGCTGCTGCCCCTCAGCCGCTCGACTCTCACTCGCTTTTCTCACTTCAATTTATTTTATATCCCGTATTCCATCTTTTTTGCTGCAGCCTTAGCCACGAACAACTTCAGTTTCATTTTAGGTTGTTTGTGTATTTACACATTGTCGAATTTCCAAAATCCCCTCTTGTTTCCTGCCTTTTAGTTGAGTTTACTTTGCTTTTTTTCTCTCGATTAGCATTTTAACTATCATTCCTTTTCCGTTATCTCACTTTTTCCGCTTTATTTCAAGCTTTGAGCCCTGTAAATATCTCGTAATTAAGTTATATACAACTCACTTCAGCTTGTTACGTAACAGATTCCGTCTTGGGTGAGGTTTCCTTTGAATGGAGTGCCATAATTTACCTTCCATACTGATGACTCCATACCAAGACTTTTTTCCTAGGCAATCACTGCAGAATTAGTAAACGCTACAATGAATTTCAAACTTGGAAATTGCACGTTGAGATTTAGAAAACACTTTACAATGCGGGCAAGACTCAAATAGGCAGCTATTTTTCTCGTTTTTATAATCACAAGTCATTAACTGTACTGTTAATACTGTCAACGTCAGAAGAAAAGTAATCCACGGTGAAATCAGTTTTTTTTAAAAGCCCTAATCTGAGATTCTATGATAGCTTCCCCCCGGCCCCCCCAAAACTAGTCCAGTATGACGGCTTCAAACTGGGGCTACATCATGAACGTGGTGAACAGCATAGTGGGAGTGAGTGTCCTCACCATGCCTTTCTGCTTCAAACAGGTGAGTGCTCCGTTGCAAAGGGTCTCATTTATTGAATTTTGTTCAAGGTATTTTTCACGTGCATGTTTTGTTATAATTAAATGTGATAACAAGTACATTTCAGTCTGGCTCTCTAGTACATTGTGCCTGGAATCAGAAGGCCATGATTTCAGACAAATTGTAATTCTCGGAGTTGAGCACATTTTCCAAATTGACATTTTGGTGCAATACTGATCAAGTGATATGTAGTTGCAAGGTGTTGCTGTTTGTTTGAAAGTCCATGGATGTGTTAAAAGTGGGTGTCAAGTAATAGGCATTATCCAGAGAAAAGTAGGAAGTCAGAGTTTACAGTATGGCAATAGGTCCTTCGGCCAACTTGTCTATGTTGCCCTTTTAATCACTAAGTTAGTCCCAATTGCCCATGTTCTTGTGCACTGAGCAGTGTCAGGGTATGTAATTCACCTGTCGTTTATGGGATGGTGCTATGGGCAAATTGGTTTCTGTGTTTACTAAAACACCTTTTGCCTCTAAATGTGTTTCATGAAGACACCAAATATAATCTGTAATCACAAGTTTGTTTTCAATCTTTCACATTCACTGTTTTTGTCCTCGTGTATACCAGTAATATTTGTGGCTGTATACACAGTTTCCAGCACCTAGTTATGCTCAGTGTATGTAGTTGAACTGTGTATTTTAAAAATTGCAAAACACACAAAGTCTTCATTGTCTTTAGTTACATTCTAACAATGGTGCTTAATACTGTTATCAGTGAATCAGGACTTCTGTTCTCTTTGATTAGGTTGTGAAAAATTATTTGTTCCCATTAAGATATTAACATGCACTTTATGATGTCCATTTTTAGTTATTTTAAAGTTTGTTTTAGTGTCACAAGTAGGCTTACGTTAACACTGCAATCATGTTACTGTGAAAATCCCTTGGTCACTACAGTCTGACATCTGTTCAGTACACTGAGGGAGAATTTAGTATGGCCAATGCACCTAACCACATTTTCGGACTGTGGGAGGAAACTGGAGTACCCAGAGGAAACCCACGCTGACATAGAGAGAATATGCAGACTCTGCAAAGACAGTGACCCAAAGTGGGAATTGAACCAGTTCCCTGATGCTGTGAGACAGCAGTGCTAACCATTGTGTGCCCCCTATTATGGCATATGTAACTAATGCAAAGCTAAATAAAATGTATTTTTGTGATCATAATTCTATAACTCAATTTAAAACATCCAATCTATGGAATTTTTGAAGTTGTATCATTGAAATCCTGCATTTAATTTCAGATGAATCTCTTTTAAAGTAGATAGGTTCTTGTGAAAAGAATATGGTAGCTATACACAGAGGTTAATGTTCTACTCCTTACTGAATTGTTTCAACGGAAACATGTGAGAAGCCCTGTGGATAAAAAGTAACCAACCTATCCGTTTTGTGTTGTTATATGAGAATTACTCTGGGAGTATGTTACCTGGTGTTGTCCTTGCCGCGAGCTTGTTGGTTTGAAAATGTAAATCGGGACTTGGAACCTGCTGTATGTTGTGTACTTTGTCTAGTGTTGGTTGTATGGTGATCTCTAGAGGTCAAATAAAAATAGAAGGGCAACAAACCTAATCCAATGTGACAGTTGAGGCATAAGGAAAGATTGAAATACCTTGGGAATTTCAGCTTTGAACAGACGCAAAGAATATTAAACTCTTTGAGTATGAGATAGTAAACAGTATAAAAAGGCTTGTGAGCACTACTTCAAGCAAAACTACAACAGCAGGACAAGGAGCTCATAGTATGTTTGGATTCATGTTAGGATATTCTGAAAAACCATAGGTAAGTT
The DNA here is from genome assembly GCA_024679065.1 of Sphyrna mokarran. Taxonomy (NCBI): domain Eukaryota; kingdom Metazoa; phylum Chordata; class Chondrichthyes; order Carcharhiniformes; family Carcharhinidae; genus Sphyrna; species Sphyrna mokarran. Next base: position 21,877,892 of record JAGIQG010000021.1, read on the forward strand.
ACAGCACAGAAGGAGGCCATTTGGTCCATCTTGTCCATGCCAGCCTGAGGACCTCCAGTTGCCCTTTCTAATCCTATTACGCTGTACCTGGCCCAAAGCCTTCTATCTTACAGCACTTAAGGTGCAGATCCAGGTATGTTTTAGAGTTTTGGTGTCTCTGCTTCCACCACCAGCTTGGGCAGCGAATTCCAGATACCCACATTTTTTGTGTGGAAAAAGAAATCTCTCTCGTGTCCCCTTTACGCCTTCTGCTACTTATCTTGAATCTATATTCTCTGGTTCTAGAGTTCATCATCAAGGGAAACAATTTTATCCTGTCTATTGTCTTTTCCCTCATAATTTTGTACACCTCTATCAAGTCTTGGTTCCAAGGAAAATAACACCAACCTATCCAATCTCTCCTCATAGCTACACTTTGCTATCACTTTTCTATCATTCTTATCAACCACCTCTACACACTCTAGAACAATTGTTGTTCCTGCAATATGATAACCAGAACGGGGCACACTACTCCAGTTATGGCCTCAGTAGTTTGATTTGATTTATTATTGTCACATGTATTAGTATACAGTAAAAAGTATTGTTTTTTTGCATGCTAAAAAAGAGAAAGCTACCAGAGTGCAGAATGTAGTGTTATAGTGATAGCTAGGTTATAGAGAAAGACCAACTTATTGTAAGATAGGTTCATTCAGAAGTCTGATGGCAGCAAGGAAGAAGCTGTTCTTGAGTTGGTTGGTATGTGACTTCAGACTTTTGTATCTTTTGACAGAAGAAGGTGGAAGAGAGAATGTCCGTGATGCGTGGATCCTTAATTATGCTGGCTGCTTTGCTGGGCAGCAGGAAGTGTAGACAGAGCCAATGGGTGGAAGGCTGGTTTGCATGATGAATTGGGCTACATTCACAACCTTTTTTGTAGTTTCTTACAGTCTTGGACAGAGCAGGAGCTATATCAAGCTCTGATACAACCAGACAGAATGCATTCTATGGTGTATCTGTAAAAGTCGGTGAGAGTCATGGCTGACATGTCAAATTTCCTTAGTTTTCTGAGAAAGTAGAGGCATTGATGGGCTTTCTTAACTATAGTTGAGAACAATATAGTATTGGAATAGTATAAATCTCATAAAATTGAGAGATATAGATAGGGTAAACAGTTGTAAACTTTATCCCAGTGTAGAAATGACAATTACAAGGGGGCACAAGTTCAAGATTGGTGGGGAAAGGTTCAGTGGAAATGTGCGGAAGAAGTTTTTTACACAGAGGATGGTGGAGGCCTAGAATGCAGTGCCAAGTGAGGTGGTTGAGGCAGTTACATTAGCTACAATTAAGACTAACCTTGATAGACATATGAACAAATGAGGAATAGAGGGATATAAGTGGTTGGTCTAGATAAGTAAATGTGAACGGTGCAGGCTTGGAGCGCCGAAATGACTTTACCTGTGCTGTTTTGTGCTTTGTTAATGTCAGCTTGGGGGACCAGGACATGTGGTTGGTGATCTGGACACCTAAAAACTTGAAGCTTTTGACTTTGTCTCTATTTTGTCCCTGTTGATGTAGACAGGGACATGTTCTCCACTACGCTTCATGAAGTCGATGACGATCTTTGTTTTGATGTCGAAGGAGAGATTATTGTCTTCACGTCAGTTCACCAGCTTCTCTATCTCATCCCTGTTTGAGATAGGTGCTTTGGTCCACCTTGTTGTCTAGCAATGGGTCGTGAGAGGGCTGCTCTTGGATTTTTTTTTTGAGAGTATTCTAGTGCTTCACGTCATTAGTGTACGCTTGACCTGGACCATTTGGGCAACACGACAGCTCAGTGACTATCGCTGTGCTGTGCAGATACATGGATTTGAGCCCGTGTCTGTGGGAGTTTGCGCGTTCTTCCCGTGCTTGTGTGGGTTTTTTCCGGGTGCTCCGGTTTCTTCCCACACCCCAAAGATGTGTTCTTAAGCTAACTGGCAGAACAAATTCTCCCTAAATCGTCTCAAATTTGGTTTTTAATCCATAGATCTATAAACATAGGCAGGGATCACGGGTAGAGGTGGGAACACCGGGGTGGCGGTGTGGGCTCGTTGGGCCAAAGGGCCTGTTTCCGGAGCTGTTTTGTTCTTTGTTCTTTGAGATCTGATCCACTATGGTGGTGTCATCAGCAAACTTGAAAACCATGTTGGAGGGGAATTTGACCATAATCATAAGTGTGTAAGGAATATAGTAAGAAGCTTGAGAACACAGTCTTGCGGGACACCGGGATTGAGGATGATTGTTGCTTACTTACTGATTGTGGTCTGTGAGTTAGGAAGTTCAAGATCTGGTCATAGAGAGAGGAGCTGAGGCTCTAAACTCCAGAGTTTAGGGATGCGTTTTATAGGAATAATAGAATTGAAGGCTGAGCTGCAGTCAATAAATAGGAGCCTGGCATGGGTGTCTTTGTTTTCTAGGGTTGTGTGCAGGGCCAGGGAGATAGTATCTGCTGTGGACCTGTTGCGGTGGTAGGCGAACTGTAGTGGATCCAGGAAGCTGGAATTGATTCGTGCCAGGAGCAACCTTTCAAAGTACTTTACAATGATAGTGTTTTATACAACTGCAACGTTATATCATTTCATATTCTGTATGCCTTATTTACAACCTTGTCTATATGAACTGCTGCCTTACGGACCTGTGTATTTGTATGCCAAGATCTCTCACTTCATTATCTTTAGTATATTCCCATTTATTGATGTTGAATAGTTTACCACCACTAAATTCCCCACTGTCTATATCCTTGGGGTTGCACTGACTAGAAACTCAACTGGACTTGCCATATAAACACTGGCTACAAGAATGGGTCAGAGACTAGAAAAAATACAGCGAGTAACTCACTGCCTGATTTCCCCAAAGCCTGTCCACCATTTACAAGGCACAAGTGAAGAGTGTAATGGAATACTGTCCATTTGCCTGGGTGGGTACAGCTCCAATAATACTCAAGAAGCTTAACGTTATCCAGGACACAGCAACTGCTTGATTGGCACCACGTCTACAAATATCCACTCCTTCCATCACCAGTGCTCAGTAGCAGTTATCTACAAGATGCACTGCAGCAATTCGTCGAAGATCCTTAGACAACACTTTCCAAACCCATGACAGTTCCACCTAGAAAGACAAGGGCAGCAGATACATGAGAACACATCACCTGAATGTTCCTGTCCAAGCCATTCACCATCCTGACTTGTAAATATATCACTGTTCTTTCATAGAACATAGAACATTACAGCACAGAACAGGCCCTTCGGCCTTCGATGTTGCGCCGACCAATATAAAAAGCAATGCCCCTCCAAACTAAACCATTCCCTTCTCTTCCATATACTTATCAACTAACCTCTTAAACGCCACCAAACTTGGCGCATCTACAACTGCTGCAGGCAGGGCATTCCACTCCCGAACCACCCTTTGGGTAAAGAACCTGCCTCTGATATCCGTCCTATAACTATCACCCCTTAATTTAAAGCTGTGTCCCCTCGTGCTAGCTTTCTCCATCCTAGGAAAAAGGCTATCACTGTCCACCCTATCTAAACCTCTAATCATCTTATATGTTTCGATTAGGTCCCCTCTTAGCCGCCTCCTTTCTAACGAAAACAACCTCAAATCCCTCAGCCTCTCCTCATAAGACCTGCCCTCCATACCAGGCAACATCCTGGTAAACCTCCTCTGTACCCTCTCCAATGCCTCCACATCTTTCTTATAATGTGGGGACCAGAACTGCACACAATACTCCAAGTGCGGCCGCACTAGAATTTTGTACGGTTGCAACATGACGTTGCGGCTCCGAAATTCAATCCCTCTACCAATAAAAGCCAAGACTCCATATGCCTTCCTAACAACCTTCTCGACCTGACTGCCTACTTTCAGGGATCTATGCACATACACACCAAGATCCCTCTGTTCATCTAGACTACTAAGAATCCTACCATTTGCCCTATACTCTACACATTTATTATTTCTGCCATAGTGCATTACCTCACACTTTTAATAGTGTAGTTGGGTCAAAATCTGAAATTCCCTCCCTAATGGCATTGTGAGCCGGACTGCAGGATTCAAGAAGGTAGCTCACCACCACCTTCTCAAGGGCAAATAGGGATGGGCAATTAATGTGGGAATGCCAGCGATGCCCATATTCCACGAATGAATAAAAAAATCCTTATAACCGTTTGACATCCCTAAATGCATTACTTCACACTTCTGTTAAAATTTATCTGTCACTTTGCTGCCCACTCCTCCAACCCATCTATTATAATTTTGTAAATTAAAGCTATCACTATGTGGCCAATCTTTGAGTTGTCTGCAAATTTCCCCCCACCTTCACATCCAAATCATTAATATATAATAGCAAGAGTTCCACCACTTGGCTCTTTTAAACATATAAAATTCTGATAGAGTTGAACAAATTGAATGCAGGGATGATGTTCCCCTGGCTGCTGGGGGTTCAAAAACTAGGGGCTCTGTTTTTTGGATACGGACCATTTAGGACTGAGTTAGAGAGAGATTTCTTCATTTGAGGGCAATGAAGCTCTGTGGAATTCTTTACCACGTAAGGCTGTGGAGGTTGTCATTGAATATATTTAAGAAAGAAATAAACTTTTAGACACTAAAAGCATCAAGGGGTATGGTGAGAGAAAGAGGGTCTGATGTTGAGGTAAAGGATTAGCCATGGTCACAATGAGCAGGTTCGCTAGGCTGAATGATCTACTGCTATTTTCAATGTTTCTTGATATAGTATGATCAAAAATAATTGGTTATCTAGGTAGGAAAATCAAGGCAAAAACCTGGGCCCACTGAAGAAACAATTTCAATGCTGAGAATATTGTGAACGACCAAGATATGGTGAAAACCCTTCTTGCTCTATATTAATTTGAGACAATCAGTTTAACTTTAATTAGCTCATATGGTGGAATTTGTTTACGGAGTTGGAGGGTTTTGGATTGGTGCTCCACTTCAGAATTTGATCAGAAAAATCTAGGCAGCCAAGTGTAGCTGTAAGGGAGCACTGCAATGTAAACGGTGCAATCCTTTAAGATGTTAAACTGAGATAAATCTCTGTCCGTTTCAGTGGTTCATTTGAATGATAAGGATCTGGCACTATTTATAAAAGAGCAGGGAGTCTCCGGTGTCCTAGTTGATGCTTTCCTCATTGCCAGCACCTAGTTCACAGGTTTTTTTTTCCCTCATTGCTTTTTGTGTGCAATTGCTGTATCATATTTGCTGACAAACTAATTTGCCTTTCATAGGAATTTATTGTATGTAAAGTATTTTGCGATGTTTCCGATGGGCATGTTGTGGTGTTATATCAATTTAACTTCCTTCTGTACGTTAACCATGTGGTTAGCTTTATCGTCTTGCAAGCATTCCTTGCTATTTGTAATAAGATTGAAAGTGTAGACATTCAAAACAGCTTTTCAGGAAGGAATCTGCAGGTTCAATAGTTATAAATGGCTTCTTTCTCGCATTTTGACATCATCTGAATCCCTGAATTAGATTGGAACCTTGAAGCTACTCCATGGTATCATATTGTTTATCAGAGGTGCAGCTTCAATTTGATGTTTTATCTCCCTTTTGTCCTGCCTGTGTGGTTACAAGCTGTCAGTGCCCTGTATGTTTTCATATGTGATGGCTATAATCACAAGGTGCATTAAAGATGTGATTCCATCAGCACAGATTTCTCAAGAAATAATCCTAAGTTAGCTTCTGTGCACAGATTTTCTATCGTTTTGAGAATAAAGACTCCGGGAATGTAATCAAGAGGTTCTGGTAACATAAACTCTTCTCGCAGTTTATGTGCTGGGATCATATTACAGTCCATTATGTCTCTCAACCATCGTGTATAATCTTAATGGATGCTGCATTGCTGCCATTATGGTTATATCTTTGCTTATTGACGGTATTTTTTTTGTCCACTGGTATATCACAGATATTATTACTGCTGTCTTGCCACCTGGCTTCAGCTCACATGACAAAAAGAGGCCATTTTACTGAAAAATAATCCGCATTCTTTTATGTGCAAAAAAAAATGTTCTACAGAAATTATGATGCTAAGAGTTTCTGTTTTATTGTACATTGTTTCAGAATAGTAATCTGATCTTTGGCATTCAAAGGGATTACATTTTGATTGTTCAAATCTTTCCTAGCCTACCCTTTCTATTGTCTTTTAGTCCCATGTGCAGTACACGTTTCCCTGCACAGGCAGTTGTAATAATTATTTTGAAGATAACTGCATTATGCAGAAAGATCATTAGTACCAGCAGTCACTTTTATTGTATCCAATTGGATAAAGTTACATTGGTGTCAGAATCTGCTTGAAGCATTACAATGGCTTTTACATTTTTCACAATTTCTACAGTGGGGGCATAATCATTAATTTACAGTTTGGCCAATTTTGTGTCTGGACTCAGCTAAAACTAACTGTAACACATTTGGCCTATTTTAAATTCTCAGTTGTCACCCTGCATGATATGGCCATGGCTGTGTTGTACCAAGTTGGCTAAATCTGAATTTTGTCCTCCCTCAAACCAATCCTTCAAATTTAGTTTTTTCCCTGGGTTTGCACAAATGTAAAAACTGAAACAATGATTTGGTATCATCAATATCCTTGGGGTTACCATTGAGCAGAAACTTAACTGGACAAGCCATATAAACAGTGTGGCTATAAGAGCAGGTAAGTATTGTCCAGACAAAGCAGTCCATTTGAGCAGCACCTCATGGACAACATTAAACATTTATTCCCTACGCCATCAATGCAGAGTGGCAGCATTGTGTACCATATACAGTGACTGCAGCAACTCACAAATCACCGTTGTCAACACCTTCTAGATCCTGTTCCCACTTGCAAGTTTCCCTTCCAAGTCACGCATATCAAAGGAAGAGCAAAGAACAAAACAGCATGGGAAACAGGCCCTTCGGCCCAACGAGCCCGCACCGCCACCCCGATGTTCCCACCTCTACCCGTGATCCCTGTCTATGTTTATAGATCTATGGATTGAAACCAAATTTGAGACAATTTAGGGAGAAATTGTTCTGCCAGTTAGCTTAAGAGCACATCTTTGGGATGTAGGAGGAAACCGGAGCACCTGGAGAAAACCCACGTAAGCACGGGGAGAATGTGCAAACTCCTACAGACACAGGCCCAAATCCATGTATCTGCACAGCACAGCGATAGTCACTGAGCTGTCATGTTGCCCATCAAATGGTCCAGGTCAAGCGTACACTAACGACGTGAAACACTAGTATACTCTCAAAATCCAACAGCAGCCCTCTCACGACCGTGTATGCCCCTTGTTAGACAACAAGGTGGACTACAGCACCTGTGGGATAAAAACAAGTACATCAACAACATCATCTATTTACACACTTCCCAGGGACTCCCAAGGGTCACGATCCCTATTTTAAATTAGTTTTCTATACCCCTCCATTCCCTTTCTGTTCATGTGCCCATCTAAGTATCTCTTAAATAACTTCAGAGTGCTGCCTCCACCACTTTGCTTGGCAGCGCATTCCATACCCCCACCACCCTCTGTGTGAAAAAACTCCCTCTCACATCCAAATTATACCTTACCCCCCTCACCTTAAGCCCATGACCCCTCGTGCTATTTGAGTCCATCCTTGGAAAAAGCTTAACCTGTTTACTCTATCTATCCCCTCACAACTTGTACACCTCTATTAGATCTCCTCTAAGTCTACGTCTTTCTAAGGAAAACAGTCCCAATTTGCCTAATCTCTCCTCGTAACTCAGACCTTCCATACCAGCCAGCATCCTGGTAAACCTCCTCTGCACTCTCTCCAGAGTCTCCACATCCTCCCGGTAGTAAGGTGACCAGAACTGGACGCTGTATTCCAAATGAGGTCTAACTAACATTTTATACAACTGCAACATTAAAGGCCAGCTCTTGTACTCTATACCCCTTCCTATAAAGGCTAGCATTCCATATGCTTTCTTCACAACCTTCTCCACTTGCTCTGCCACCTTCAAAGACTTGTGCACCTGCATCCCCAGATCTCTCTGCGTTTCTATACGCTTAATAGGTCTACCCTTTATCATATACTTCCCCACTATATTCTTTCTCCCAAAATGCATCACCTTGCATTTATCAGGATTGAATTCCATCTGCCATCTATCTATCTGCCCAAGCTACCAGCCTGTCTATGTCCTGCTGTATCGTCTGACAATGCTCCTCACTATCCGCAAGTCCAGCCATCTTTGTATCGTCTGCAGACTTGCTGATCACACCACTTACTCCCTCTTCCAAGTCATTTACATATATTACAAATAGAAGAGGTCCCAGCACTGAGCCCTACGGCACACCACTAGTGATTGACCTCCACCTAGAAAAACGCCGTTCCGCTATTACTCTCTGTCTCCTATTACTAAGCCAGTTACTTATCCATCTAGCTACCTGTCCTTGTATCCCATTAGCCTTGACCTTTTCAACTAACCTCCCATGAGGGACTTTGTCAAACGCCTTACTGAAGTCCATATAGTTGACATCAATGGTTCGCCCTTCGTCGACCGTTTTCGTCACCCCCTCAAAAAATTCTACCAGATTCGTAAGGCACAACCTCCCCTTAACAAAGCCATGCTGCGTATCTCTAATCAGATCGCAACGCTCTAAGTGCCTATACATCCTATCTCTAAGAATCCCCTCCAACAGTTTCCCTACCATTGACATCAAACTCATCGGCCTATAATTTCCAGGGTTATCTATCTCTACTACCCTTTTTAAACAATGGTACCACATTAGCTATTCTTCAGTCCTCTGGGCCCTTACCTGTGTCCAAAGAAGAGACAAAGATTTGCGTCAGAGGCCCAGCAATTTCACCTCACGCCTCCCTAAGCAGCCTCGGATAAATGCCATCGGGCCCTGGAGATTTATCAGTTTTAATGCTACCTAGAAGCTCTAACACTTCCTCCTACGGTATGGATATTTCCCCTGGTCCACAGCTCCCTCAGAGACAGGAGTGGTCAACAGGCCCCTCTCCTTCGTGAATACCGACGCAAAGTATTCATTCAGGATCTCCCCCATTTGTTGGGCTCGAAGCACAGTTCCCCTCCTCTGTCCCCAAGAGGTCGATTTTTTTTTTTCCCTCTAACCACTCTTTTATTCCTAACATAGGAGTAAAAAGCCTTTGATTTTCCTTAATCCTATCCGCCAAAACCATTTCATGCCACCTTTTTGCCCTTCTAACTCCCCGTTTAAGCTCCCTCCTACTCTCTCTATATTCCTCGATGCTGTCTCTGTTCCCAGCTGCTTTGACCTATCATACGCCTCTCTTCCTAACCAAGTCCTCAATATCCCTAGTAATCCACGGCTCTCTAATCCTAACTTGCCCATCTTTCCTCTTAGCTGGCACATATCTTTCTTGCAGCATTTTCAGTATTTCCTTAAAAGACTCCCACATGTCTGGCATGGACTTACCCTCAAACAACTGTTCCCAATCAGTTTCCATAAGTTCCTGCCTAATCTGACCGTAGTTAGCCTTCCTCCAGTTCAGCACTATGCCCCTAGGGCAACAAGCATCCTTTTCCATCTGTATCCTAAAGTAGACAGAATTGTGGTCACTGTTAGCCACATGTTCCCCTACTACAACATCAACCACCTGCACTGGCTCATTACTCAGAACTAAATCCAATATAACCCCCTCTCTAGTCGGGCTAGCCACGTACTGCTCCAACGATCCTTCCAGTACACATTTTACAAATTCCTCCCCATCTGAACCCCCAGCTCTAGGTACCTTCCAATCCACCCTTGGGAGATTAAAATCTCCCACTATAACAACTCTGTTCTTTCTGCACCTATCCAAAATATCTTTACGTATGCCTTCTTCAACTACCCGTGGGCTGTAATACACCCCTAGCATAGTAATCGCTCCCTTTCTATTCCTCAACTCCACCCACAGCGACTCCACTCCTAACTCCTCTGTATTGTCCTCCCTCTGCACTGCTGTGATGCTCTCCCTCACTAACAATGCCTCTCCCCCACCTCTTCTGGACTCTCCTCTGTCACGCCTGAAACACTTTATACCTGAATATTCAGCTGCCACTGCTCCCCTTCCTTTAACCACATCTTCGTCACCACAACCACATCCAAGTTCCTTGCAAACATTAAGGCCCTAAGTTCATCCGTTTTTCCTGTTACGCTCCTCGCATTGAAACAGACGCACTCCAGACCTCCAAGCCCACTCCTGACTCGGAATGCCATTCCTTCAGGAGGCTGCGCTAAATCGCAGTGCTCCCCAATAATACAGTTGATATATCTACACCATTATGATTGAAGTGGTTTGAGAGCACAACTCATTGCCTCCTTCTCGAGGACAATTAGGGATGTGTGACAAATACTAGCCTAGCCACGGACAGTCCATGGAAGAATTTAAAAAACTCTTGCATTTGCAATTATTTAAGAAAATATAGAAGGGCTGATTTTTCCTGCATTTTTTTTTCTCCAATCCGGGCCCAGAAAGACAAACATTTTCTGTTTAAGCCCATTATTGATGGATCAAAACCCCTGGCTTGGTTCTGTCACATCATTCATGGCTTGGACAGGAAAAAGGGAGTGCAGTTGTAGATCTGAAAGACTTGAAGCTGTTTGCTTGGATGCTAGCTGTAACGCATTGTGGCTGGTTGGATCCCATGATGAAGTTCAAAACAAGTTAAAATGTTTGTTTCCCCTTTAGCTTGCTGATGGACTTATTCATTCTAGAGGGACCGTGGTTGCTTCTGAGGCAAGCACAACTCAACATTTTGGTCTGTCCGATGTCTTGATTCTCCATGGCTGCTAGCCTAAGGGGAAAGGCAGAAGGCAAGACATTTCTTTTTGTCATCTTAGAATTTTTACCAATGCCTGTGCCCATTGTGCAACTGTGCCAGACTTCCCTATGCCTGGGGAATCCCTGGAAAACATAAAGGGATGAAGATGTGGGGTCATTTGTGTTTGCCTCATTTTCTCTGTACCTTTGCACACATGGGATGTAATTTTCCTGATGCTGAAAGCCAGGGGTCTTTTAGACTTTAAAGTTTTTTTCTTTATATCTTGGTAAATAAGACAGCTGTGATTGGCCCACCAGTTGATGCTCTGTTCATTTCTCCACATCTTGTAATCCTCCACTTCTCTAGTCGCCAGTAAAAGTCTCCTTCAATAGCAGTATGATGGGAGGGAAATATGATGTGGTTTCCCATTGCCTTCCTTATATGTTTAAAGGAAATGCAAGTGTTCTTAGTAATAGAAACTCAGCCTGCAACAGCTGTTGTCCGTCTAGGTTCTAGCTGTTTTGCCATCACCATTGAAAATTTGCATGTTAGGCTATTGGCCATAGCTTCAATCTTGAGCATAGGATAATACAAGGAGAATCACCTCGTTAGATCTTAAATGATCTTGCTCCCCTTGGTAAATGAGAAATAACCTTAATAACAAAATAGATTGCACAATTATCAGTTGTCTTGATAAATATTCTTTTCAAGAAAATGCAAAGTTTTGTTGAATTGAAAGTCATTATTAACCCTCATTCTAGCTTGCAGGTTAAAAGTATTGATCCTTTTGGTATTGTTTGGGTCTGATTCAGGTTTTCAGGACGAGGTACACAGTACAGTTTGACTGGAATGAATTATTGATGAATACTTTAAAATTGCAAATGTACATTCTGTAGGATCAATTATGTTGCATTCCATAATTTTGCTGGTGCATCTTTCAAATTAGAATGGATATCTTGCCTCCTGATTTTTTTTTAACTTTGCAGTGTGGAATTGCACTGGGAGTTGTCTTACTCCTCTTCTGTTCTTGGATGACGCACCAGTCCTGTATGTTTCTGGTGAAGGCAGCAAACACCAGCAAGCGCAGGACATACCCAGGCCTTGGTAAGAAACTCTGCGTGTTAGTGCCAATAAAAGATACTTGGTTTCTAAATCTACAGATTACTCAAGGTATCACTGTATCAAAAACTAGCAACTTGAAATAACTGCTTCCTCTCCTGTGTGTTAAGCAAATTGCCATGTATTGTCAGTATGCTAAGTGTCAGCCACCTACTTATTATGAGAAGCATCAGTATTGTGCCCAGGTCTTTCTTTAGTTGTTTCCTATTCAGAAGAACTTCAGTAGTGCTCAACCACAATGAAATCTGCTGACTCAGTCTAGGTTAATAACTATGTGGTGGAGAAGCCTAATTGTTTTCATTTCACAAATCTGTTTTGAGCACAGGTCAGCCAACAACTTGGGGAATATTGTACTTTTAAAAATTTGTTAATGAGTTGAAATCAATTGTTGTAAGACGTTATGCTTGCTCTTAATGGACATTGGATGGTTTAAGGTCCAAACTATTCATATTGCACGTACTTCACTACATTTCCAATGTTTCCTGCTTTAGTCTCTTCACAACTTTATGCTCTTATCCCTTGTCTTGGTACAAATGGATTTACTTTCTGGACAGCACCATGTTTGGCTAAAATGAAGTGATCAAGCTAGATGCAATATTAGCTTGCATTTATAGGGCACTTTTAACACCAATAGTCTCAGAGCATTGCACAGAGTGCAAAGAAGGAATATAAAAGTTAGGGACAATGAAAGTTTTTTTTAAAGACAGGAAGAAAAGTAGCAAGGAGGCTTTTGGAGAGATGCCTGATAAACTGCAGAAATTGTATTTGAGATCCTTGAAGAGGAAATAGAGGTTAGAAATGGAACGGCTGATGGAAATAAATTCAACAGTAATCTTTGACAAGGAGAGGGTGATGGCATGTGCTTTGAAAGTGAGTTGGCAACAGTGACTGCAAGCCAAGCCATTTATGATAGTGAGCATTAGAACAAGGGAAAGCCAGGATTTGGAAATGGGAAGGGGTGAGAATTTGAAATGAGACCAAGGGGTGGAAGATGGGTTAGAACAATTGGTATTTGCCAGCATTAACTGAGATGTCTTCTTAAAATCAGAAGCATAGGCTTAATAAATTCATAGCAGTGTTGAGGATGTGTGCTTGGGGCAGTTTGAGACTAAGTGAGGGTGATAAAGCTAAAGAAGAGGAGATGGAGAAGTTTGTGATTCAAAACACCATGGGTAAGAAATCATTGGACATAAATGCTAATGGAAAAGAATATGGAATAGTTCAAATTGCAGAAATCACAGTGGTGTTTAGGAAAGTATTAGTAGATGAGGACTTTGTGAGAGGAACAAGGAGGTGGAAATTTAACTTGCTCCACTGTGAACTACCTAATGTATAGATTTTTCAACAGACCTGTGTGCGCTTGTGTGTAAAATAACCTTGAATCTTGTTTTCGATTTATGACTTTCCACCTGGAGCCCTACTAAATAGCAGTGCATGTCCTTTTAAGGAAGGGTAATTCCACAGGGACGTATAACTAATAGATCTTTACCCATTGAGTTCTTCTTGATGTAATAACCTTTGCATTAACTACTTAAATTCTCAGTGGCTACACCACCATTTAGTATATGTTGCTGTTGATATTTGTGATGTTGACCGAATACTGCTGCAGTTTTAACATCATGCAACAATAGGTGACATATCTTGTTCAGCTTTTGAAAAGTTTAATCTTCGTAATGTGTGGTCAGTCGGCCACATTTTTCTCCTTCCCTGCTGTTTTATTTAAAGTGGTAAGTTCTGAATTCATGAATTCAGAATTCAGTCAATCTACTGACGTAAACAGGGAATGTCATTGCAGCTGAATGCAATATGTGAGAGTACTTTACCAATATATTAGGTGTCTTGCTATCTCATAGAAGCTATCAGTCTCGAGTTACTGTATTCAAAATAGCTGACCTAGCAATGGGATTTTTACTGCACTTCTGCTGACTTGTCTGTAATATCTAATTCCAAATCATAATGGATTTTTCAATACCTTAGAATTTATTAATACACTAATCTTTAAAGGGAAGCTAATTCCATAGTGGGAAGTCTTATAGGTATTTGATAGCATTCTTCATCTTAGCTTTGGAATAATTTTTTAAGCAAACACTTAAAAATTATTTGCAACCAGGAGAATCTATTAGTAATTATGCATCCTTGTGGAATTACCCTCTTCAGTAAATGGTATTTAGTGCTTTAGTGTCTCGTACCAAAATTTGGAAACTATAGAAAACTGGTGCTGACTCTTTAGTGGAAAATGTAACAACACTTGACCATGCACCTCAGGGATTGGTACATGTTTTAAAATTCTTTCACTTCAATCACAATTACTACAAAAGCAATTTATTCTGAAATATAAATTCAAATCTATTCCAAGTGTTTGTACTGTTGCACTTTCTAATCAGTTACCTTTTAATTTTTAGCTTTTCACGCCTATGGAAAAGCAGGCAAAATGCTGGTCGAGACCAGGTAAGCTTACGTTACAATTCAAGGCTGTCATTAAATATGCTTGCACTATGGTTTGAAGGGGTCATGAGTCAAAAATAATTTTCCAGCTATTGTCAGATTTCATCCCCTTTGATTGACAAGATGATTTTTGGAATTTGTAAAACGGCCTTCATAACAACCTGTAACTAAGGATCTGGTGCTGCAGCTGGTGGCATGCCAGAGAGCCCTAAAAAATTTCACAGACAGTTACAAAGAATTAGTATATACCAATCAAACCTGTACATCTTTTCAAAAATTATCTATATCCACTCTCAATTAATAGTTAGAATTGCATAATCTATAACATTTGAGTATAGTTGTCCAATTACAATTTATGCACATCTACTTAATTATCACATCATGAAACATGTATTTTTCCCTACTTATTTATTAACTTCCAAACGTGTACAATAGAGATATGTCTGACCAGTGGTGTATCAAACTCCCTTGCCCATTGTCCCTTCAGTTAATGGACACTGACAAGTTGCAGCTGCATATGGTTCAGTTGAATTCTTGTGTGCATATTGTGTAACTAAAACCTTCCTTGTAAATAAAAGTTTCATGATTCTTGACTTATCTGGAGACTGACTAGTTTTCAAGTATATGGTTTCTTAGAGTTTGTCTTTTGAGGATTTAGCAGTTAACTGATTTATTTTTTAAAATAATTACCCTTCTAAAGGGTATAATAAATAAAATCTGGATAACAGGTCAGGCCATACTTACCAGCAGAAGCTGAGTTTAACATTGAACCAGAGATAATTGTTACGCCAGTCCCATCATGCACTGATTTTCTGTTTAAAGAAGAATTGTGTAATTATTCTAGAACAGAACTGAGAACATGGCAAATATGATCAGTCTCATTGTAGAGCTCACATGTCTGACTACTGAAAATCTTGTCATTCTGAAGTTTCTGGACCATGCAGTTCATAATAGAGAAGGGGTGTAAGGAGATACAAATCTTTTCATGATTGTTGTGATTGGGCTATAGAACAAAGCACTGGAGAAGAATGTGGAGAGCTATCTGGCATTTCACCCTGTAAAAGGTGACGAGAGTTTAATATTTTAAAATCAGTTCTTAATCTTAAACCGACATAGAGTATGCTGTGTGTTCTTATAGGGGTTTCTGCACAAGATTTTCTGCACGTAGTGATTGTTCTTTTAAGGGCAGCATAGGAGAAGAGGGTCAGCTGCCTTAAGGCACCAATTAGGTCTCCCTGTAGGGGAGAATCCACTTTCTTTGGCATAAAGCATGTCAAAGATATGTAGGGACTGAGGCATCGAGGATCTACTCCAGGACAAAGAGAAGGTTGCCAGCTTCTGTAGAGTTTTTCCTTGTTGATGAATATTGAAGTCTGTAGCATGCATCATTACATTGGCGATGAAGATGGTATAGATTAAGGACACTGCTTGTGGTCTGAGTTGTGTGAGTAGTGCGATTATGAGATATTGCTAAATCCTGAGAGCAGATGCAAAGCAAACCTGAATTGGCCGTTACAATCAAAAGTTTAGAAATATATAGACAAAAAGATGGAGAAAAAAATAGCCCCAGAAGCTGGAGCTATGTATGATTTTGACTTTTTTTTTTAAAAAGTGGAACTCCATTAAAATTAAAGAAGGCACAGAATGCAGAGTTTAAGGGAGAAAGTGCCAAGGGAATTGCAGGATCTATCCCAGAAACATGGAAAAACGAAGAGGTGAAACAGCCTCCCAGTCAACAGTAGGGCCTATAAGGAAGATGGGTTGCAACAGCTGTTGCACTGAACGGAGGGGTTCCGGGAAGGAGTCCCCAACCTGCTTAAAGAAAAATTAGTTTAAAAAGTTTTAGAAGTAGTAGTCCTGAATAGATAGAACCGGATCTGCTAGTGAAAGGATCAAAAAAAAGGTGATGGGCATATCAAAAGGAAAAAGCATACTCTTCAAGTAGCTAAAAGAAAAAAAAGTTGCAGAGGTCAAAAAGGAGAAGTTTTGGAGTGTTGGAAGAGAAGTTTAAAAAAAAAACTCAGGAGGATCTGCCAGTTTCATACCAAAAGGGAAAAGCAGAGAGAGAGAACTGGCAGCTGCTGACAGCTTAATGAAAAGTTGACAGTCTTAAAGTGGTAATGCATTTAATGCAGTAATCACAAGAAGGAACAGAAGGCAATGGACAGGAAATCAAAGGGTATTTATCAAATCTGATGAGTAACTGCCAACATTCTGCATGCTACTTTATTTCTAGATGTCCATTTGCCAGTCAGAACATTGGGTCACTTTTCTGGTTGGTTTTTAGAAGCAATGCATAATAGCAATAAATTACCAGTACTGTAAATTGTTGGTTTACTTTTGTAAAGTGCTTAGCAAAAGATTAGTCCATTAACTAATCTGAAGTTTTCACTACAATTTAAACGTTTTCCAAGATGCTAACAGTTGTGCTCTAGACCTCTTGAGCTGATGTTTAATGGGAGGTTAGGAACATTCTCTGTAGGTGTGTATATATAAGTAAGATTGAGTGCTATGGAATTAGTGTGCAGATTTTGGATTAGTTTTGGTGAGCACAGTTGTGCTTTGTCATTTGTCGTCTTTACTATAGATAGAAGCAACATGATGCACTTGGAAAGGCTCTACTTCAAGCATGTCAACATGGTGCTGGGTATTGAACTCAGAGTTGTTATGTAAGACAAGGATATTATAATGCACAAATTATTGAATCCTCTTGAACAATGCAATAAGGCTATTATAAGAGTAAGTAGAGTGTTTGAGTGTATTGCCAAGACAATTTTCCATGGGATGTGAGCATTGCTGGCAATGCCAGCATTTGTTGCCCATCCCAAGCCATTTTGGGGCAGTTAAGAATCAACTGCATTGCTTGGGTCTGAAGTCACGTAGGCCAGAACTAGTTAAGGATGGCAGATTTCCTTTCTTAAAGGACACTACTGAACCAGATGGGTTTATACAACAATCATTTGTAGTTTCTTGATTACCATTGTGGAGGCAAACTTTCAATTTCATTATTTAAAATGGAATTAAGTTCCACTAGTTTCTATGTGGGACTTCAACCTAAATGCCTGGAGCATTAGTATGGAAGTTTAGATTACTAGTCCAGTGATATTATCTTTATGCGATCGTCTGTTAGAAAATAATATACTTTCCTTCCCAACTATATTTCGAATGCTGTGCCCAGTTTTGGTTCCTTGTGTGGTGTGACGTCTAACTATGTTATGGATTATGGGTCTTAACAGAGAGATTTGTATATACAAATTCAAAGCAACACAACAGGTTTTATTGGAGAACTGCTGTTTCAGCTTTTCCATAACAGATTGAGTTTCGTGTGGTAAATGTGAGGTTTTCTATTTTAGTCAAGAAAACAAAATGGCAGCACTCAAGTTTCTCTTTATTAGATTTGGTTATGAGGGATCTGAGTGTGCTTGTGCATGAATCATAGAAAACTAGTATGCATGTACAGCCGGTAATAAGACAAATTGAATTTTAGCATTTGTTGCTAAAGGAATAGAATATAAAAGTAGGAAAGTGTAGCTGTAACTGTACAAGGCCTTACTGAGATCACATCTGGAGTATTATGCACAGTTTTGATCTATCTTGAAGGATGTAGTGACATTGAAGGCAGTTCAGAGAATGTTCACTAGATTGATTCCAGAGGTGAAGGATTTGTCTCAAGAGATTGAGCAGTTCAGGGGAGAGGAGATCTAATTGAGGCATATAAGATACTAAAAGAGATTGACGGTCAATATAGGGAGTATGTTTCCTCTTGCGAGGCAGTCATACCTTTAGGATAAGGGTTAGGAGATTTAAAACAGATGAGGAAAATAATTAATTCTGTTAAAGGGTCATGAATCTGTGCAATTACTTCAATGCAGTGGAGGAGATAAAATTAGTAATGGGTTGGAGGAATGCAGAGTTCTTGGAGGAATGCAGAGTTCTTGGAAGTACTGTGAGAAGTGGAAAGCATACCGACGTGGGCAGTCTTGATGGGACTAGTTTGTCTTTACTACTTTTTTGTATGTTTGTTAAAACTTCGAGAGGACGCAAGTTGCCTACTAGCTAGCAATTTTTAAATTTATTTATTAGTGTCATAAGTAGATTTGCATTAACACTGCAATGAAGTTACTGTAAAAATCCATGAGATGCACACCTGTTCTGGGACACTGAAGGAAAATTTAGCATAGCCAATGCACCTAAATAATGTTTTGCACTATGGGAGGAAACCAGAGCACCAGGAGGGACTGTTGCAGAGATGGGGAGAATCTACACAGTGATCCAAATCTCGGTCCCCTGGTGCTGTGAGGCAGCAGTGCTAATCACTGTGCCATCATGCTGCCCTCGAGGCAAACTAAATTTGGAACAATGGAAGTTGTGCCTTTTCCGTAAGAAAAAGCCCTTTGATCTTCATGGAGGGAAAAGGATAAAATAAGTAAGTTAAATAAAAGAATAGAATGCAAAAGTATACAAAGTGGGAGAAAGCTCCAATCTTGGACTTCTGAGGCTTAGTACTTGTATCTTATTAGGACTCTGATCACATTACTCAAAAGGTCGTTTACAATTTAAACTGTAATATTTCAGTTTTGACATCTAATCCATGCAGCCGAATAATTGCAGAGCACTGTTCTTGACTAATTATGGACTTCCTTTCTTCAGTAATTAGACTGTAATTGACTCAGATTGAAAGGACAGGTCTCTACTGCTTGGCATTTTTTTTTGCATCTTCAGTTGAAATACAGCATTATGAAATCTTAGAGGCTTCCAGAAAGACTTGATATTTCAAGTTGTGTTTTATAATTGTTTTGGGCAGCTACTGCACTGTCACATGCGTATTAATATAAAGCTAAGTTGACTTTGGTATTTTGCCTTAAAGATAAAATTTTGTCTTTTGTAACTCAGAATTAATGTGAAACTGCACCTAGAAAGGTTCCAGCTATTTGGAATGTTTCTAAACTGAAGTACAGTTTTTTTTTTATTGCTCTCAGATTGTTTGCACTCACCTGCATCCCCAAAGGCAGATTTCTTTTTTTCAATAGTGAAGAGTTTTGCACACGTACAAGTAGACATACACAGCTGACATTTGTCTGAGATGTATACCGAGACCTAAAGGTGACAGGCTGCAGTATAGTTTTTGCCTGTGGATGTGCATTGTAACCTATAACATGAATTTAGACTACTTTATCTTAATCAACATTTGACAGCTGAAAATTCCAGATATTCAGAATTTGTGTGGACATTCTTGAGGCAATTATATTATAAGGTCTGCTGTATGAATTTTCTGTGTTGTAGTATTTACAACTAAAGTGCTGCCTAGCCAGTTTTGAATTCCCTAACAGATGCACTATTATAGCGCAAGATTGAAGGGTACACAGGAGGTATACTTAAAGATAAAATCTGCAACATTTATGAGCTATTTTTGATTTAAATGCATGCCCTCAGTAATGATATGATTGACCCTTTACAGTAAAGAAATTATTTCAGATCTCATTAAACATTAATAAATCAGCATTTTAAAAAAAATGAAGTAAGAAAATAGAATGTTAACTATAAAATCCTAGCTTTATGTGACCGACAGCTACTAGTGAAATTTAACTAGTACCGAAATGCCGGCATCAATATTTTTTGTGATTTTACTCTTGTCACATTTCCTGTTTCTTTCACTTTTTTTTGTTTAAACTTCTTTTCCTTGCTCCTTCATGGTCAGTCCTGTTCTTACCCACTGTTGCGTTTGCAGAATTAATGAATCATATTTAACCCACTATCTCTGGTAATCTTTTTATCTTTGTATCTTTTACCTGTGAAACGTGCTATTTTTGTGTAAAAAAAAAAAAAAAATTCCATCACTAAAATGGAAACATTTTGTTAAAATTTTACTTCTACTTCTCTACCCTGAATTTAAATGGCACTTACTAAATGTCAAACTATCAGTAATTTGGATCCCTGTGTAATGCGATACTTGATGTCTGTTTCACAGTAACAGGGTAAGTTCTATCGAGTACTATCTGTTTATTCCACGTATGCATGCTTTTTTTGGATGTTGGTTACTATTGATCATACCACAATATCATGGCTGATGGGATATAAAGTAGGCAAGCAGGGGTGGGGGACTAATTATTAGTGAAGAGTCATGTGGATAATGTAAGGAGAGCAAGAAATTAACTAGGATGTATTTACATGAATGTCAAGGACCAGTAGAACAGTAATGGATTAGTTAGAGCGGTGATAAGTAGGGAGTGAATAGATTATTGAACTCAATTAAAGAAAGAGGATCTGTAAGGAACAAATTCTTATTCACTTGAGCTAAATTTTATGGTGTTATGGGAAGTACAGAGGAGGAAATAATGTGGATGAGGCAGCAGTGTGGGAATGTTATAAACTGTTGAAATGAAGGAGTGAGTTGGGTGTTAGAATTGAGTATGTGGGTAGAACGGAAAGATGAGAAAAGATAAGTATTGGTAGGAATCTGTTGGAGGCCAAGGTGGATGTAGTACTCGAAGTTCAGAAAAATGTTAGTTGTAACATCTCGGCTGTCACTACGGAAGATTTTAATTTTCTTAACTCTGACATTGCGACAGTCCATATACATGAGAGAGTTTATCATATACTTTAGGAATCTTCATAAGGTGAAGGAATGTGCAAGATAAAAGCGATCTGCTTCTTACTCCCGGTTAATTAGTTATGAGCCAAGTTCAACTAAGGGAATATTTGGGATCCAGTGGTTATAATTTTAAGATTGAAATAAGGACAATGTTTAATAAAACCAAGCAAAAAACTGCCTTTCAGGCAAGCAGACTTTTTTGTCGTGAAAGATGTATGAAAGGGAAGCTCTATGTCTCAATAGAAGCAGGCTATTCAGTCCCATGAGCCTGTTCTGCCATCTAATTTTACCATGGCTGATCTGTACCTCAGCTCTTTTCACCCACATTTATTCTACATCCCTTGACACTCTTGGCTAACAAAAATCTTATCAATCTCAGTCACTGAGACAGCAAACATTGGGTCTGTCAGTGATATATCCATGCTGTGTCCTTATGACTATTTGATGCTCAGTGTTATACCTGAGGGATGCTTTATAAAGCTAATTTGTTTTTGAACCATTAAGTGGGTATCATCCTTTGAAAAAGGAAGCAGTTGCCATTGTGTGAAATGAGTCATCTTACTCATCTATGCGAAGGGGGCAGTCTCTTGTATTTTGGGGTTTGATATTTATCCATGATAAGTTTAAAATTTTTAGAAGTTGATTGTACACATGGTAGAGAAAAAATTCCATTCCATTTTTTGACAAAGCAGAAAGAAAAAAAATTCATTCGCGCAGAAGTTCAGTGGGTCGGATTTGCTTGCTATGAACTTTGTTTGATGGTGGGATGATGTGGAAGAATTTTATGACTGAGGAGCAAACCTAAATCAAACAAGAATTTAGAATCCAACAGGTTTATTTGGTAACACAAGTTTTTGGAGCACTGCTTTTTCACCAGGTAGTGATGCAGTGCTCTGAAATCTCGTGCTAACAAATAAACTTGTTGGACTTTAATCTGGTGTTATGAGACTACTTGCTGCACTCACCTCAGTCCAATGCCCGCAACTCCATCAAGAATTTAGAAATTACCATTGACACATTAGTGGGTGAGCATTTAGTATGTGCGTGTATGCGTACATACAGATATATTAATCTGTTTAAAATGGGATGAAAGAACAGATGAAGAAACATAATTTTCAGTATTCGTCTCCTTTTTTGAGCTACATGCCTTGAACTGTTGTATGGTTTGGGATTTTGTTGTACTTAGCGCTAGTGAGCCTGGAGCCTTTTGATTACACACATTGAGTTATAGAGGTTCACAGTGTGGAAACAGACACTTCTATTCAACTTGTCCATGCTGCCCAGTTTTTACCACTAAGCTAGTCTCAATTGCCTCATGTGGCCCATATCCCTCTGTACCCATCATACCCATGTAACCGACTAAATGATTTTTAAAAGATAAAATTGTAATCGCCTCTACTACTGTCTTTGCCAACTCGTTCCAGACACTCAGCACCTTCAGAGTAAATAAAATGCCTCTCTGGACCCTTGTATATCTCTCCCCTCCCAGCTTAAATCTATGCCCTCTAGTTATAGATTCCTGTATCTTTGGGGAAAGATGTTGGCTATCTACCTTATCTATACCCTTCATTATCTTATAGATCTGTATAAGATTATCCCTAAGCCTCCTATTTCCAGAGGGAAAAAACATCCCAATTTATCAGCCTTTCTTTTATAGGAAATACTTGGGTAAAGGAGAGGATGGCAAGTTCAGTGACCCAGTTTTGCTAGCAATTTTAAAATTGCAGCTTCAACTATCACAGAGTGATGCAGGTTGGTAAAATGACTTTCAAGGAGCCATAAACCTGCAATCCGACATCTTTGTTCTGTAATTCTCCTCAACACCCTGCCATTAATGGAGTAAATCCTACGCTGATTCGATCTACCAGAATGCATCACCTCACAGTTCTCTAAATTAAACTCCATCTGCCGTTTGTCAGTCTATTGGCTCCATCTGCCATTTGTCAGCTCCCAGGCTTTTCACTGCAGCCCTCCTTAAACAAAGGCGCAACATTTGCTATCCTCCAATCTTCAGGTGCCTCATCTGTGGTTGTCAATGACTCAAGTATCTCTGCTCGGGATCTGCAGTTTCGTCCCTAGCCTCCCCAATGTCCTGGGATACATTTCATCAAGTCCTGGGGGTTTATCTATCTTGATGTGTTTTAAAACTTCCAGCACATCTGTCTCTGTAATATGTACACTCCTCAAATCATTACTATTTATTTCCCCAAGTTCCCTAATATCCATGCCTTTCTCAACAGTAAATATGGATGAGAAATATTCATTTACATGCTCCGAATGTTTCCTGAAAAGCATTTTATTGTTTGGAGTTGATATCAGAAGTCATGAAGAGCTATTTTATGGTGGTTTTAACAGGCTTTTCAGAGTGTATATTGCATCTGAACATAATCCAATTTCATCTAATGACTGAACATATGCACTTTCCTTCGAAGATTTCTGGCTAGCGATCAGGAGTATGTCCTAATTGAACTATTTCTGTGCTTTTGCATTCTTCACATATTATTAAGGGTTACTGAATCTTCCTGTTGCCATTGCAACTGAAATGGTTTCTAAAACCGTGCAGATAAAAGATAAAATCTGTGATGTGTCCTTGTCTTTCTGGTTGCATATCACACAAGGTGGTGCATTTATGTTAGCTTATCACCACTTAGACTAGGTAGTGAGAGTGAATTAAAATTGCAGGGATATTAATTATGTTTTATATTTACTTTCTAGCTTGATTGGCTTGATGTTGGGGACGTGTATTGCTTTTTACGTTGTTATTGCTGATTTAGGATCTAATTTCTTTGCTCAATTGCTTGGACTTCAGGTAAGCAGACTTTGCACATGAAAGTAAACTTTTTGACTTCAAAGAGTGACATGCAAATACACTAAGGTAGTTGTATATGCTAATCAGATTAAACGGGGAACAGTTTGTGGTGCACAGATTTATCTGAAGCAACGATTAGTAGGAGTCCCATTCATTGCGAGTAGAAACAAGCTTCATTAGTTTAGTTTAATTCTAAACTTCATTCAGTGGCTTTACGATATTTGTAGTTTTTTTTTGCAGAACACATTTGATCCGTGCTGCATCCCTATTTTGTCATTTTGACATCAACGCTCAAATTGTGCTATAATTAAAGAATGCTAAAATCATGCATGCAAATGAGCCATCAGATTCTTTTTCCATTCCAGGGTCAAATGTCCGTCAAACTTCATTGAGTGCTTGTGAAGTCATTTGAGTCCCTCAACAAAATGACAGCTTCCCTGATTCCTGTTGAATTCTTTTATTCCTTTGAATTTTGTGACAGTAATAATTTTCAGTGATGACCTTACAATGACCCCTCAGAGGCTGCCATTATTATACTTTTGATGCTGCTTGTAACTGGCAATATTATTGTTCTCTCTTTAGCAAAATTGATGAATTATATTTTTATTTAAAAAAAAAAGTTGGTGAATGAAGAATAGAAAATTGCAATTTAATCTTTCATGTTTCAAACCATGTTTCATGTGACAAACCATAAATCCATCAAGATTCACGTTGCTTGGCTCTGACCTTTTTTGCACTCTGATTAAATTACAATATTATTACTCCAGTGATTTATATTTTGATGTATATTGCATTTTTAGTTCCTGTGATCTATTTACAACTGGATTATACCTAGTAGAAATCCACTTGTGCTGTGACCTGATGGGGTTCTAAGATTTGTTTATTCTTTTTGCTGTCATTTCTCTATTTTAGGCAACGCAAGGATTCCGTGTATTCTTGCTGTTTGCAGTCTCGGTATTTATAGTGCTGCCACTGAGTTTGCAAAGGAACATGATGGCTTCAATCCAGTCCTTCAGTGCCATGGCTCTAATATTCTACACTCTCTTCATGTTTGTAGTGAGTACCCTAATTTACATTCAGCTGTCTAATTTTCCGAAGTCTTTTAATTTCTCTTTTATCTCTGCTTGAATGTATGTACATGATTGTAAATAAGTGTTTGAGTAAGTCTGGTAGTAATTGGAGCTTTGAACCTTCAAAGGCAGTACTGTGTACTGTTGTAAAATTTATTTATAAGTTGCATAAAATAGGATAAAATTGAATTTGAAATTATTGAATGCATCTATATATTTAAGAATGGATTGCATATTTGTGTACAGGTGTCATGTAAGATTTTGCTTCCCGAATAAAGCTGGTTTAAATGGTTTTAATAGTGCTTTTGCTTCATTAATCAGCCACTAAAATGCACATTGGAAAATGAAATTGAAATCAAATTTAGTACCTATTAGCAAAACATAAAGTTTTTAGTATTACTGTTGTGTTTAGGGAAAATACAAATCAAAAAATTAATTCTGAAAGAACAAATGTAATTTTGTGTAAAATTAAGGCTTTGTAACCCTTTGATTTTCAAAAAAAAATTAATTATATTTTGGAAAACAGAGTACAATGGAAATAATTAAATGTTTCTATATACTGACAGTGGTTTTTAAAAGATGGCTTTTTTCCTGTCTGATGTCCTTCAAGCCATTTAATCTCAAAATTAAAAGAAATTTGCAGCAAAATTTTAAGTGAAGTGAAATGTGCAAAGTGCTAGCAATATGAATCTGGAAGAGAAAAGGTCAGTTCATGGATTGGTGTTTTATTTCAGATTTGTAGTTTTCCTTCTTAATTTTACTTTTGTTAATGTTATACACCAAGATGTAAATAAAACACAACTTTGTTTAGTTTAATAAATTTTTAATTTCTCAGGTGCAGCAGTAGCATGTTCCATTTAGTAGGCACAATATTTGATAGATAATGTAACCTTAAAGTGAGTGTGTGTGAGAAGCTATCTCCTTTTACAGTTATATTGTTGAAATGTGTAGAATTTTCTTCTGGAATAGAAACAGAATTGAGGAATGTATTGCAGCTATTGATGCAGTGGAACCTTTGTGATACTTTATTATAAACATAGTAATAGCATTACATTGCTGTGTTCATCAACTACTCATTCATATGGGAGTAATAAACTTGTATATGAGCTGATGCTTCTCTCTCAACCCCCAAATCAATACTCTCTGTGGGTGGTCATTTTGTATGATATTCAGCAGATAAGATCATGAGCTGTTTTACTTTCCAATCCAGATTTAGTCATTTTGTGAGACGTAGATCTGAAGTACAATGATTACTGTACTTTCTTTTTAGTTTTATGAAAATACTATAAATGTTTTACTTTTGAAAGCAAAAATAAATGGCCGTTTATATACTTCAACCTTTGCTGTGTAAGTTTTGATCTTGTATCTAATTCTGAGCAAAGCAAAATAAAAACAACTTACTTGATTAAAATAATTTTAGATCCAGTTATAAACATTATTTGTTTCCATTGCTTCTTGTAAGATAGTAATGACCTCAAGAGTGTGAGGTGTCATTTCAGTTGAAGTAAAGCTTAGAGGCTATGTGATATAAATAGAATGCAGATGAGGAACAAAAAGGAGGTTCAGAAATTAAGGGATTAGAGTGAAGGCAACTCAAAGGAGTGACTGCACACGTCAAAACTCCTAATGATAAATGGGATGGCTAGCCATCGCGTGAGCAATAAATAAATGCAAATTAAAAATACGATTTTGTGCTGCTTTCCTTTGCATTTGAAAGTTGAACACCCTGAAGTACAATTGGTATGAGGTAATGATGCAAAATATGCAGCATGACATTGGACAATGGAGGCAAAGATACAGAAGGATTGAAAAACATCAGTGATCTTTTGATGAAGATGACCATTTGCATACTAGTGTAAACTTTCAAATGATTAGCTCAGTTAGTTTTGACTACTATTGCTATTTTCTGATCCAGGGCCACTTGTTGCTGATACTGGTTTGCTTTGCTGCTGACTTGTATGGATCACTGAGTTTCATCTGCAAGGTCACATCTAAGTAATGGCAGAATTTTGGTAGAGCAATCCATGTCCTTTCGTCTGATCTATTAGATTAATGCTACACACCAAGAAAGGTCATTATTAGCCTCAGTGATTTGCAAGATAATTTATGAGCTTCCACATAATGCAAACTATAAAATAATTTCCTTAAAAATAACTGACCATGTAAAAAGATTGTTATGTTAATGTTTAGACTACAGATTTATTCAAAAGAATTAAAGATAGATTTGAACATCTGTTTTAGAATCATTAACTGTTGTGTGCACTGTAAGCAACTAAATTTTAAAATATCAACAAACTTTGTCAACTGCAACAAGTGGATCCATTTTCAGCTAATTTAAATGCTATGATTATGTTAATATAAATGTTAATGAATGTAAAACTCCCATTTTCGTTTTTTTCATAAAAACCTTATTTAGTTTGGCCACATGCATAGAAATTGTGAATGGAAATTCAAAAATGCTGTTTTTCTTCTTCAGAGAGCCTTCAGGGTAATAACCATGTAATATGCATGACCAATTTTTTTAAAAAAAAAGAGATCCCCTTCTCATTCATCCCATAAATCTCAGTTGGGAGAGTTGGAATGCTTGGTTTGAGCGCACCTCCAGAACTGCTGTTTGGTGAATCAGCCCACAAGTGCCCTGAATGGTGCAGACTAGAATTCTCTTTGTGCTTTTTTCCTTTCTTGTGATTTCCCCTTTGCAGCTCCTCCAAGGTGAAAATCTGTGGGGAAACTTGTGGATATTAGATGGTGGATTTCACACCAGGGTATACCTACAAATTAATAGTTGCGTTTTTTTACATTTTAAACATTTTAAGATATTTTGTTATATGAATTTTGTATAATGAATGTCCAAGGATATATCTTTCAGATTGATTGATTTGCTTTGGAATTTATACCTATGCATCTTCCTTTTTCTTCATAGTTGACAGGGCCCCTCATCCACATCTTATCCATCTTCTGTTTTTCTATTGTCATTGCTTCCCTTCCCTTCTGCCCACCAGCATTTAACTAATCATCCTTGACCATTGCCACCACATCCAGTGTGACGCTACCACCAAAGACATTTTCCCCTGTCAGCATTTCGAAGGGACTGTTACTTCAATGGCATCCTGGTTTACATCTGATCCCTTGCCCATGGTACCATGCAAGCACCAGAGATATAATAACTGCCCTTCTACCTCCTCTTATTATCTAAGGCTACAAACACTCCAGGAGAAGTAATGATGTACGCCTATGTCTTTCAATTTGGTATACTATATTTGCTGCTCACAAGACAGTCTTTTCATTGGGGAGATCTGATTGCTTTGCAGAATACCTTTGCTCAGTATGCAAGCTTGATCCTGAGCTTTTGGTAGTATGCTATTTTAATTATCTACCTTGCTCTTATCTCTGTCCTTGGCCTGTTATAACATTTTGAAACAAGCGCAATGCAAGCTTGAGGCACAGCACCTCATTTTCCGGTGAGGAACTTAAGTTTGTGACTTAATACTGCGTTTAACAATTTCAGATAAGCTGTGCGCCCCCCCCGCCCCCCGTTTTTTTTTGTTTTGCATGTGCCAGCCTTAATCTTCATTTCATGTCTTTGCTTTTGAGCATTATGTTCATCTGCCATTTGCACCCACTCTGGATAAATCTTTTGTTTCTTGATTGTAACCATTGCCAATGCCTTTTCCTTTCATACCATGTAGCTTGTGTTAATTTTTTTTTCTGCTTGCCAAACTATCTCTCAGCTTACCTGTTCTTCCCTCCCCCCTCTCCCCCACCCCATCCCAATAATTGCTTAAAGCCCTTATACCTTGCTTTTTAAGACGTGAAATGGATTTGTTGATACATTGGTGGAGATAGAAACCCTGTAATTGTGCCAAAGTATTAGACTCTGCAGTGTGCTTCAAGGCCAGTCAAGATGGACAAACGAAGAAGGGCCAAAGTATCTTTTAATCTTGTGATCCTCAGAGACAATGCTTAAGATGACTTACATATTAACCCTGTTAATTTTGGCACTCTCCCTCACAACAGGTTGTACTATCTTCCTTCAAACATGGCCTCTTTAATGGTCAGTGGCTTAGCCGAGTCAGTTACATTCGCTGGGAAGGCATCTTTCAGTGTATTCCTATCTATGGCATGTCTTTTGCCTGCCAGTCGTAAGTACCTGGTTTATTTTTCTAAATTGCTTTGTACTGTTGTGCAGTACTTTGTGCAGCAAGAACTTTTCACCCTTAAAGCTTACTTGTTGGAATTGATTAAAACTGCATGATCATATGGAGGAAGTGGAATCAAAAGGACAAGAACTTGAATTTACAGTGTCCATTGTAGAAAAATGTCCCCAGATGCCTTGCAGGCGTCAAGAACAAAGTTAATGAAGGATGGATGGATGGTGGAAGATTGTAGGGAGGAAATTTGGATCGTGGAACTTGAGCAGTTGAAGGCACAATTATCAATAGCAGGGCAATGGGATGCACAACAGTCATGGTTGGAAGAACAAGAATTCTGTGGGATAGTGGGACTCTAGGGCTGGAAGATGTTACAGCAATACTGAGGGATGAGGTGATATAGGAGTTTAAACATGAAGACAAAACATTTAAATTGGAAGATCAAAATCCAATGTAGAACACACAGGATGTTTAATGAATGATTGGGACTTGGTATGAGATAAGATGTGGGCAGCAGAAACGTTGTTTCTCTTAGGCTCAGTACCTTTCAGTCTTTAGAACTTAATGTAGAAATGAACCATTTCAGAGAAGGCATTAATGAGTCTTCCTGTGTAGTACCAATTATCTGGGTAGAGGAGGGGTTGGTAAGTTCAGTGACCCAGTTTTGCTAACAATTTTAAAATTGCAACTTTAACTATCACAAAGAGTGATGCAGATTGGTAAAATGACATTTCTGAGCAATTTACCTCAACTGCTACTGGAAGTAGGTGTGCCAGTTTTTTTGGTAATATCATTTTGTTACAATGGCTATATTTTGCATTTGAATCGCATATGTTTTCATATTTTAGAGATATGGCCAATTTTTGTGGTACTGTTGTTTGTAGTATAATGTAATCTGCCACCTTTCCATTTGCAGTTATCCTCCATACAAAAGGCACCTCATCTTATAGTTTTTGAATTAACATTCTGCAGTAAGAATCGATCACATGATTATATGAAAGTCAAGTTCAGTCATCAATGTAATTATTATATAAGGATTGAACTTAATTTGTGATAATATCAGTGTGATGCCACTTTCACGAGAGATTGATAAATGCAATTTCATGCTATTACCTTGTGTTATACTCTCAACATTACCCATAAGTTTGTGATTGCAGTGCATCACTGTGTCCAGATTAACCCACTACTACATCAAGTAACTAAAAGCCCTCCAGTTTATAGTTATAACATTCTGCTTTACTGAATGAAAATAGTAGACATGAAACTTGCAATAACTCTGGCAGCACTAAAAGAACTGTTTATTACCTTAAACTTTAAATATAACAAGACCAATTCTGTATCATACATGTGAAGTGCTTAAATATAAAAATACATTTTATTTCCAATTTCTTGAAACTAAAATTAAGCAATTTTTGCCAAAAATATTAAGATAGACTTTTCTCATTTTCACTTATACTCCCTAACCTGTTAAATTCAAAATATTCCACTATCCACCTGAGAATGATGTAGCAGAGTTGTATATGTTTTCAGTGCATCACTGCTGATCTGCCTAAGAAGGTGAAATTTGAGTGTCTGGAAAAAAAATTCTGATTTATAGTTTCATATCAATTACTTCTGTAACATATTCAAATCAATTCCAAGACACAAATTTCACCTTTTAAATTAATTTATGTATTGTCCCTAACCTTTCTCACTGACCACTTTTCCACAACGGTTGAAACTTATGGTCCTGACCTAGCATCTCAACTGGATAGCATCTAACTCATTAAGTGTTGAGATTTGACTCTAATATAATGAAAGATGACTTGATCATTAAAATAATTTGTGCCATCAGATGTCTTGCATCTCCAAAATAATGTTATGAACATTGATTTACTTTGTACTGCTCTCAAAATTCTATAGGCAAATACACATCTATTTTATGAACACAATAGTTTCATTATTAGTGCAATGAATGGTCACTTTTTTTGAGAAACCTTAACAATGAACCCTCTGGAGAGCATAGAATTGATGATATAGAGATGTCGGCGTTGGACTGGGGTAAACTCAGTAAAGTCAGGCAACACCAATTTTAAATCCAACTGATTTATTTGATAGTAAATCTGCGAGCTTTCGGCCTTTGTGGCCTTTGTCAGGCGAATGAGGTGTTCTGGTCTCCAAAAGCACACACATCAGCACAGACGATTTACAGATTGCTGATTAGAATGCAAATCCTTACACCTAACCTGCCATTCAAGTCTTAAAGTGGCTAACAGCAGAGGTTAGAGGGATGTGTATTGTCTCCAGACAGCACAGTGAGTGAGGGTACTCGAGAGTACCCTTTGTTGTCCAGTACTTCCCCAGACTGGAGAAGCTACGACATCTTCTCCGGAGTCTTCAACATATCATTGACGATGAACGTCTCGCTAGGGCCATCCCCACCCCCCCTCTTGCTTTCAGACAACAGCGCAACCTCAAACAGATCATTGTTTGCAGCAAACTACCCAACCTTCAGGAGAACAGGAACCACAATACCACACAACCCTGCCACAGCAACCTTTGCAAGTCATGCTGGATCATTGACATGGACGACATCGTCAAACGTGAGAATACCATTCACCAGGTACACGGTACATACTCGTGCAACTCGGCCAACATTGTCTACCTAATACGTTGCAAGAAAGGATGTCCCGAAGCATGGTACATTGGGGAGACCATGCAGAGACTACGACAGCGGACGAATGAACATCGCTCAACAATCACCAGGCAAAACAGTTCCCTTCCTGTGGGCAAACACTTCAGTCACGGGCATTCAGCCTCCGACCTTCGGGTAAATGTTCTTCAAGGGGACCTTCACGACACGACAGCACAGAGTTGCTGAGCAGAGACTGATAGCCAAGTTCCACACACTTGAAGAGGGTCTTAACAGGGATCTTGGCTTCATGTCATACTATCTGTAACCCTCTTGACTTGCCTGGGTTAGCAAAAAACCTCACTCACTGTGCTGTCTGGAGACAATACACATCCCTCTAACCTCTGCTGTTAGCCACTTTTAGACTTGAATGGCAGGTTAGGTGTAAGGATTCGCATTCTACTCAGCAATCTGTAAACTGTCTGTGCTGATGTGTGTGCTTTTGGAGACCAGAACACCTCATTCGCCTGTCGAAGGCCACAAAGGCCGAAAGCTCGCTGATTTACTATCAAATAAATCGGTTGGATTTAAAACTGGTGTTGCCAGACTTTACAGAGCATAGAATCACAGACTGCAACTTCAGGATTTCCTTCCCAAAGTTGCCATCACTTTCAATGGAAAAATGAAGACAAATACTACCACAGAATCTGGACCAGTTGCTGAGAAATTTTAATTAATTTTCTCTTTTAAAAGTTGTTTATCAATTTTCGTTTTTATTTCTTGGGGATGGCTGGTGCTGTATATTTTTAAAATCTAAACCAACTAAATTCATAATTACATACTTGGTTGCACTTCAGTTAAATTCAGTTGTTCAGGTATGAAAACTTCAGCTTCCTTGTATGATATTATGTATTTCCAATATTGTGATTAAAAGTCACCACAATTGAAATTGTTCAAGCCATTGAAGTTTTTCAGCAACTTAACTCATTAATTTGGTATCCAACTGCAAAGAATATAGAATCCCAGTGGTGCAGAAAGAGACCATTGGACTCAGCAAGTCTGCACCGAAAACAATCCCACGCGGGACCTTTCGCCGGAACCCCTCATATTTACCTGGCTAATACCTCTAACCTACACATCCCAGGACACTAAAGGGCAATTTAGCATGGCCAATGTTCCTAATCCAACATCTTTGGACAGTAGGAGAAAACTAGAACAACTGGAGGAAACCATTGCAGACACAGGGAGAATGTGCAAACTCCGCACAGACAGTGACCCATGTCAGGAATCAACCTCAGGCCTCTGTCACTTGAGGGAGCAGTACTAACCACTATGTTACTGTGCTGCTCAAGTTGCCACATCTTGAAATCCTTGAAGACTTTTGTCTCAGTTGTGTTGTCAGGCAGGTTATTGCAAATGTTTGTTGAACATTGGGTAAGGAAGTTCTTCCTACTATTTATTCAAGATTTAATTTCACTAACTTTTATTCTATTCTACCAGACTTTCAAGCCATCTGTATTTATGAAATGCCATTTTTTGAGTTGACTTTCTTCCCAAGCTGTCGAGTTTGTTTTCCTTTAGTATATCCTTATGACTCAGTCCCTTTGTGCTAGGTAACATTCTTGTCAATTTTTTATGCACCCTCATCAAAGTGTGCATATTCTTTTTATGGTGTAGAATGAGACAAATTAGAACATAGAACACTACAGCACAAACAGGCCCTTCGGCCCACAAGTTGTACCGAACACATCAAAACCTACCCAGCCATAGACCTATCTATAACCCCCAATCCCATTGGATCCCATATACTCATCCAGAAGTCTTTTAAAAGACCCCAGCGAGTTCACCTCGACCACCACCGACGGCAGCCGATTCCATTCACTCACCATCCTCTGAGTGAAAAACTTTCCCCTAGCATCCCTCTGTACTTGCTTCCCTGCACCTTAAATCTGTGCCCTCTCATCGCAACCATTTCAGCCCTGGGAAATAGTCTCTGAGAGTCCACCCTATCTATTCCTCTCAACATCTTGTAAACCTCTATCATGTCGCCTCTCAACCTTCGTCTCTCCAGGGAGAACAGTCCCAGCTCCCTCAACCTGTCTTCATAAGGCATGCCTCCCAATCCAGGCAACATGCTTGTAAATCTCCTCTGCACCCTTTCAATAGCTTCCACGTCCTTCCTATAGTGAGGCGACCAGAACTGCGCACAGTACTCCAAGTGTGGTCTGACAAGGTTCCTATAAAGCTGCAGCATTACCTCCTGACTCCTGAACTCAATCCCTCGATGAATGAAGGCCAGTACACCGTAAGCTTTCTTAACCACGTCCTCCACCTGGGAGGCTGATTTGAGAGTCTTATGGACCTGGACCCCAAGATCCCTCTGCTCTTCCACACAGCTAAGACTCCAACCTTGATAGTGTACTCATTCATCCCGTTGGATCTGCCAAAATGGACCACAACACATTTATCCGCGTTGAAGTCAATTGGTACAATACATAGTGTTGATACATCAGCGTACTATTAAACCTCAGTATAATCTTTAGATCTGTTGCCTCAATAATTGTAGGATTCACTATAGTTCAGATATCCAAATTGTTTTTATTTTGAATTAATTTTTCAGGTGATGTATTGTTCTATGATTAAATTCGCTTGTGATATTCTTAAACAATTTCTTGATTCTTGACTTGTAAAAAATAGTTACGAAGAACTTGTACAGAAAAGTAGTATTAGTGGATTACTCGTGAATTAATCTTATTTTGTACATTTGGGGATAAATCAATGTGTTGCTTAAAATTACAAGTTTATTTTCATAATTCTAGCCAAGTGCTGCCCACATACGACAGTTTGGATGAACCTTCTGTTAAACGAATGAGCACTATCTTCACATCCTCTCTGAATGTGGTTAATATGTTTTACATAACTGTAAGTCTTTGATTTATACTGCATATAACTAGACAACACTATACTGGCTTGTGTAAATTAATAGAAGCAACTTGAATTTAGAATGAATTGAAGAGCATGTTATGTATTACAGTGTTTCACATTATTATATCTTGTAAGCAATGGCAGCACTATATTTAAAGTGAGGAAAAAAATTGAATAAAATAGAATTTAACTCAACACTTTAAATTTATCTAAATGTAATGCTTCACTAGTGTGGCTAGAACAATATGTTCAAGAGATTTTTTCTGACAAACCAAAGACAATAAAAAAAAACTTATCCAAAGTTTAGTTTGGATCTTAGCCCTTTAGATCGAATGAAGGAAATCTTTTCATTCTATTTTCAGTTGGTGGATAGACTGATTAAGGAGAATTAGAAAAAATTGACCTATTCCTGTTGATGTGACAAGCCTAATGCCTGAATCTTATTGACTAACGTTTGATATTGAAGAAAATAACTTCTAGTACTTTTATAATTCATTTTGTTGGGAGAAAAACCCTTTATTGCATCTTGGCAATGAGTGCGATTGGAAATTTGTATCTGATTGTAGCAGATAAGTAATATGTGCATACAGGTCAGGCCAATACAGTATACAGTCTCAACTAACACACGCTTACCTGTGCCTCTGTGTCCATGCCAACTTTTTTGAAAAGAGTTCAATTTTTTCCATAAAGTAGTTTTATATCTGCATGGGAAAGGTAAATCTGGAAGGATCTAATGAACGTATAACAATATCAAAACCACTGAAATAATTTAAGTATGTATTGTTGAAGCTATGTATTTAAAATAAAATGTTCAATTTTAAACTATTTATTTACAAAAACTTAACCAAAAAAATTGTTAGTGTCTCCCAAGATTGGTGTCATGGTATTTTCATACATACCTGTTTTATTGTAATAATCTTGAGCAACATTGCTCTTAGATTAATCTAATTTTGGCAGCAAATTACTTCATTTTAGTGGTTACTGTTGCAATACATACAGTGGTGAAAATGAACTGTTGTGTTCTGTATGTTATACAAAAAAAGTGCACTTTTGAAAAGCAAATATGTATTAGTGCAGGTCAAGCATCTTTTATTTGTAAATCCAAAAAACACTCTTATGAACCTCATCGATCTTTACCATAGCAAGTCCAGTTGTTTCTCTGCACTGTTTACCTTGTTTGTGTTTTATGTAGTGAACATGTCAAAAAGAAACCTATTCAGTGATACAACTTGCTTTTCTAAAACTACATTTATTTTAGACTATAATTAGCCGAGGCATGAGCTATTGTAATGTAAGTTTATACCTGCAAGAGTCAGTGCAGACACAATGGCTAGAATTTTACCGGCACGCCTGCCCCAGAATTGGGGGGGGGGGGTGGTGTGAGGCTTGCAGAATGGCATTTTCCGTTGGCCATGGGTGAGATCTTACGAGCCTTGGACAGGCGAGGCAGTAAAATTGTGATAAATAGTTCAAATGGTTTCCATCAGCACTGTAACGATTCTTTAATTCCGTACTCAAAAAGATCTGGAATCTAACGTTCAGAGTTTCAGATAAAGGATAGTGGACTTATGTTTCTAAGATTACAATATTTTGCACTGATTGCCAACTCATAGATGAGGATAATGATGGATATTAAATTTAATTGCTAAATATTAAGGTAAAAACAGCAGAATTGTAAAGTGTACTTAATCCCCATCAATGTTGTTATCCAACAGGTTGGTTCTTTTGGTTATATCGGTTACATTGATAACATTGCTGGGAATGTAATGATGAACTTTCCCTCCAACTTGGTGACAGAGATGATTCGTGTAGGATTTATGATGTCCGTTGCTGTGGGGTTCCCCATGATGATTCTTCCTTGCAGACAAGCTCTGAACACCTTTCTCTTTGAGCAGTTACAAGTAAGTACACAGTATAAACATAGCAATTTTGAAAAATTAATTATCTGTACATAACAAAGATACGGTGTGGAAGAGATGGAGAAGGTTGATTTAAATATGGCTATAATATAAATATGTTCTAAAAACTACTTAAAGCCCACTGTTTCAAATCACAGTTTGCTCAAGTTTATTCTGTAGCGTTAATATTAGGACTACACTATTTATGATGACTTTTCTGTTGGCTCAAAAGCAATCTGTCCCCAGTCATGAATAATGGTGAAAGCAAAATACTCTGGATGCTGGAATCAGCTGCCAAAACAGAAGAGGCATCCTGACTTGAAACATTGGCTGTATTCTGTCTCCGCAGATGCTGTCGAGGCCTTTTTTTTTTATTAAGCAACACAGCACGGGAAACAGGCCCTTCGGCCCAACGAGCCCGTGCCGCCGTCATACCAAATAGTAGCAAATACATTATCCTATTTTAATATTCCTATATAATAATATATATATTATTCCTAATATGGAAAATTTTCACCATAGGGACAATTTGTTACCCAATCAGCCTAAGAGCGAATTTTTGGGTTGTGGGAGGAAACCGGAGTGCCCGGAGAAAACCCACGCAACCGCGGGGAGAACGCGCAAACTCCCGCAGACACCGGCCCAATTCCAAGTGTCTGCACAGCCACATCGATAGTCTCTGAGCTGTCATGGTGCCCTTCAGATGGTCCACATAAAGCACTCATTTACGACATGAGGTACCATGCAACCCATGAATCAACATCCAAGAGCTGTACCCGCACCACCTGCCGAATGCGTGCTCAAATTATGGACCGAATTACCTGTCGAAAAAAGCCGTAGTTAAACAGTCCTAATATATCCCTCTATCTGCATACCGCTCATGTGGCTGTCCAAGAGACCCTTAAACAGCCCCAGCGTGCCTGCTCCCACCACCTTACTCGGCCGTGCATTCCACACCCCCACTACCCTTTGTGTGAAAAACTGCCCTCTAATATTCGTCCTATACATAGCCCCCCTCACCCTATGGCCATGACCTCTCGTCCTATCCATTTCTAAAGGTGGAAAAAGTTTACCTCCATTTACTCTATCTATACCCCTTATAATCTTATACACCTCTATGAGAACCCCTCTAAGCCGACGTCTTTCAAGGGAAAACAACCCCAGTCTATCTAATCGTTCCTCATAAGACAGTCCTTCCATACCAGGCAGCATCCTGGTAAACCTCCTCTGCACACTCTCCAAGGACTCCACATCCTTCCGATAGTACGGAGACCAGAACTGGGCGCAGTATTCCAAGTGAGGCCTAACCAAAGTTGTATACAACTGCAACATCAAACTCCTACTCTTGTATTCTATACCTTTTTCTATGAAAGCTAACATACTATACGCCTTCTTTATCACCTTCTCCACCTGTGAGGACACCTTCAGAGACTTGTGAACCTGCACCCCCAAGTCTCTCTGCGTCTCTATGCTCCGTATACTTTTACCTTTTATCCTATAACTCTCTTCTACATTTTTCCGGCCAAAATGCATCACCTCGCATTTATCCGGATTAAATTCCTTTTGCCATCTATCTGCCCAGTCTACCAACCTGTCTATGTCCTGTTGTATTGCCTGACACTGCTCTTCTGTACCCGCCAATCCAAGCATCTTGGTGTCATCAGCAAATTTGCTGATCCCACCACCTACCCCTACTTCCAAGTCGTTTATGTAGACCACAAATAGAAGAGGACCTAGTACTGAGCCTTGTGGCACTCCAATAGTGACAGGCTTCCAGCCGGAAAAAGAGCCTTCCACTACTACCCTCTGTCTCCTCCTCCCAAGTCAGTTCTCGACCCATCTACATACCCGACCCTGTATCCCATGTGCCTTCACCTTCTCTATCAGTCTACCATGAGGAACCTTGTCAAACGCCTTACTGAAATCCATGTAGACGACATCAACAGCCTGTCCTTCATCAACTGTTTTTGTCACTTCTTCAAAAAAATTCCACTAGATTTGTAAGACAAGACTTCCCCTTGACGAAGCCATGCTGCATATCCCTGATCAGATCGCAGCGCTCCAGATGCTCATACATCCTGTCCCTAAGGATCCTCTCCATTAGCTTACCTATAACTGAAGTCAAGCTCACCGTCCTATAGTTCCCTGGGTGATCCCTCTGACCTTTTTTAAACAACGGTACTACGTTTGCTATCCTCCAGTCCTCTGGGACCTCACCTGTGTCCAGGGAAGAGACAAAGATTTGCGTCAGAGGCCCAGCCAAGTCTTCCTCAACTCCCTTAGCAGCCTGGGGTAAATGCCATCAGGCCCCGGAGCTTTATATGTCTTTAAGCTGCCTAACAGCCCCAACACCTCTTTCCTCGTAATCCTTATTTCCCTCAACCGATCCTCACCTCGTGGCCCCTTTTTGCCTTTCTAATACCCCTTTTAAGATCCCGTCTACACTCTCTATAAGCTTCCAGCGCTGTCTCAGTCCCTAGTTGCCTAGATCTAATGTAAGCCTCTCTCTTTTTCTTGATCAAGTCCTCAATCTCCCTGGTAAGCCAATGTTCTCTAATCCTACCTTTCCCATCCTTCCTCCTTGCCGGCACGTATCTTTCCTGCAGAGATTTTCCAGCATTTCATAAATGAGTCCTGGGTTAGCCAAGTGGATTATTACATTATTCCACTGATTGGTGTGAAAGCAGAACTTAACCAAAAAAAAAATGTTGAAGGAGAAGTATAATCAAGTGCACCAGTATCACTATATATTGTTATTATTTCAAAATACTTTTGTGTTGAGAAATTTCCAACAGTATGTCACCCCGTGTTGTGGACTCATTCTTGTTAGGAAGGTGAAATTCCTTGCAGATGTTATGTTGATGCCAACTACAGACTCAAGTCAGCCAGAACAATTCAGTAGGATTAACAGAATTGTACGTTTACTTTTAAAGGGTACTGAATAATTCACCAATTCTTTCTCCCCTATTTGATTTCAGCAGAAAGATGGTACCTTTGCTGCAGGAGGGTATATGCCACCTTTGCGGTTTAAGCTGATTACTGCTGGCATTGTGTTTGGTACTATGTTGGGTGGAATTCTGATTCCTAACGGTAAGATGGCTTCACTTAGCTTGGCCCTACATTTAATGAATTTTACTTCATTTGAATGTGTAGAAATATTGTGGTTGGAGAAGAAAAACAAAATCTGATCACTGTTCTCAGTACTTTCCCAGCTGTCCCTTTTCTGACCACTTGAATATGAGGAAAAGTGTTTAGAATAGCTGGCAGATGGTTTTCAGCAGTTTCATCAACAGTTACTTCATTCTGAATATTGCTGCAAAATAATAGTAATTTTGTTGTACCAGGATACAGTAATGCGCATCTTTGTCTTTGACATTTGTTTTTTTCCCCCATAGTTGCACATTTTGTGAGGGATGGTTTTCAGAAAGCATATGAACGAAAAATCAGTATCTTTAGTTGAGTTTAATGCAGATTGTACAAGAACATTTGAATAGCAATAGGCCCTTGAGCTTGTTTCGCCTTTTAGTGAGATTATGACTGACCTGCAGCCCCACTCTATATACTTGCCTTTACTCCAATATCTCTTAATATCTTTAATGACCAAAAGTTTGTCAACATCAGTTTTAAATTTAACTACAGATCAGCATCAATTGCTGCTTGTGGGAGAGAGTTCCAAGCTTATACCATCCTTTACATGTAGAAATGTTCCCTGGTCCTGATACCAAAGAAAAGACAGGCAATATACCTTAATGACTAATGTCTGATGGCTCTGACATCCATCATTATGAAATGCCTTGAAAGGTTAGTTATGGCACAAATCAATTCTGGCCTGTCAGATTGCCTGGATCTTCTACAGTTTGACTACCACCATAGCAGCTGCCATCTCCCTGGCCCTGCACTCAACCCTGGAACACTTGGGTTACAAAGACACTTATGTCAGACTTCTATTTATTGACTGCAGCTCAGCCTTCAATACCATTATTCCTATGAAACTCATCTCCAAACTCCCTGGTGTGGGGTTTGGCTCCTCCTTGTGACAAAAGCATTAGGATTAGGATCCTGAACTTCCTAATCTACAGACTGCAGTCAACAAGGATAGGCAACAACACCACCTTCACTCTCAACACTGACGCCCCACAAGACTGTTGTCTTCAGCCTCTTGTTGTACTCCCTATACACCTATAGTCCCCATATCATACACTGTTATGCATCTCTGTGGCTGAATTTCCCTCCAACTTGATTTTCAAGTTTGCTGATGACATCACCATAGTCGGTCAGATTTCAAACAATGACAAGATGGCGTACAGGAAAGAAATAGAGAATCTGGGTGAACTGGCGTGACGACAATAATCTCTCTCTCAATGTCAACAAATGAAGGAGATTGTCATCGACCTCAGGAAGCATAGTGGAGAACATGCTCCTGTCAAAATCAATAAGGACTAAGTGGTCAGGAGCTTCAAGTTCTCAGGTGTCCAAATCATCAACAACCTGTCCTGGTCCTTCCATGTTGACACTATCATTTAAGAAAGCCCATCAATGCCTCTATTTTCTCAGAACGCTAAGGAAATTTGACACATCTGCTGCAACTCTCTCCAACCTTACTGATGCACAATGGAAAGCATTTTTTCTGACTCTATCAACTTGGCATGGCTCCTGCTCTGTCCAAACTGCAATAAACTACAAAAGGTCGTAAATGCAGTTCTGCCTGTCATTCAAACCAGCCTCCCACCTGTTGACACTAAATGCACTTCCCGCTGCCTCAAAAAAAGCAGCCAGCATAATCAAGGACCAAGGCACCCTAGACATACTGTCATGCGCCACCTTCCATTGGGAAAAAGATACAAAATTCTGAGCACACGTACTGACCAACTCGAATAGCTGCTTCCCTGCTGCTATCAGCCCTTTTGAATGGACCTATTTTGCAATAAAAACAAAAAATTACAGCACAGGATCAGGCCTTTCTGTCCTCTAAGCCTGCACTGACCACGCTGCCTGACTGAACTGAAACCCCCTACCTTTCTGGGGACCATATTTCTGTATTCCCATCCAATTCATGTACTTGTCAACATGCCCCTTAAAAAAATCACCCATTCCCACTACCACCAACCAACCAACGCCCCAAGATCACCTACCTTCCAGCTGTGCATTCCAGGCACCTAAGTTGATCTTTCTCTACACCCTAGATATGACTGTAACAATGCATTCTGCATACTCCCCTTTCCTTTTCTGTGTGTGGTATGTTTTGTCTGTATGGTATGTTTTGTCTGTATGGTATGTTTTGTCTGTACAGTATGCAAGAAACAATACTTTTTATTGTATACTAATACACATGACAATAATAAATCCTTAAAGACCTGGCTCTAAGTTGTAGACAATGTGTCAGTTTTATGCACCCCAATAAATCAAAATATTGTCTATTCTAGACTATCTGTTCACCTTAATTATTTTAAAAACATCAATCAAGTCATGCCATAACCTTCTAAATTCCAAGGATTACAGTATAACCTCCTAATTTTGCCATTGGAGCCGTCCTTTGTATAACATAAATCTAACTCCGATTCCCTTGTATCTCAGATATAAAAGCCTGCTATTAGCTTTTTGGATAATTTTCTATACCTCTCCATAACTTTCTGATCCATGTGCTTGGACTCCACCCCACCACCCACCTCCATCCAGTCTCTTTGGACTTCCACTGTTTCTAGCTTGTCACAATTTTGTCCACTTGTTTTTTTTATTCAAAGTGGATAACCTCATATTTATCGACATTGAAATTATTTGTTTCAGTTTTGTCCATGATATAGTACAAACAATTACAACACTTGCAGGCTTTTTGTGTGTTATGAATGAAGCCTCCTGCAGTTTAAGGGGTTCTTGACTTTGTTTGATAGTGAGCCTTAAATTACAAACAAATTCTTAAACAGACTTTAGTTTTAACTTGGCAATGGCTGAAATGTGACCTAGGGCAAAATTATTTATTTTGATAGCATTTTAAATAGATGGCCACTTTCAACAAACTTCATCAAGCATGCTTACTCATGGTCAGAACTGAAATGCAACTTTTACTATTTCGTATTTTCTTTTATTCATCAATCAAAAATCACCTAGGTATTTTCATGGCCACTATCAGGACCATGTAAAAGATTTTCCTCAGTGATCTGTGAGCTAAGAATTTGTGTAAATTTTTGAGTGATTCAATCACAAGACAACCAACAAAGTTGTAGTCTTACTGAAAGCAAAGGATTGCTTCTTGCAAACTTACTGCTGTAAGTAATTTAAGTAAAAGTGACAGTTACTCATTGAATACTCATTGAATCATTTGGGGCCCCTGCTGTTTGTAATTTTTATAAATGATCTGGATGAGGGTATTGAGGGATGGATCAGTAAATTTACAGATGACACTAAAGTTGGTGGAGTGGTTGATAGTGAAGAGGGGTGTTATAGTTTACAGAGTGACTTGGACAAGTTGCAGAGCTGGGCCGAGAGGTGGCAAATGGAGTTTAATGTGGAAAAGTGTGAGGTAATGCACTTTGGCAGGAACAATAAATGTGTAGAGTATAGGGCTAATGGTAGGGCTCTTAATAGTGTTGAGGAACAGAAGGATCTTGGTGTATGTGTCAATAGATCCCTGAAAGTAGGCAGTCAAGTGGATAAAGTTGTTAAGAAGGCATATGGAGTCTTAGCTTTTATTGGTAGGGGGATTGAATTTAGGAGCCGCAGCATCATGTTGCAACTGTACAAAACTCTAGTGCGGCCGCACTTGGAGTATTGTGTGCAGTTCTGGTCCCCACATTATAAGAAAGATGTGGAGGCATTGGAGAGGGTACAGAGGAGGTTTACCAGGATGTTGCCTGGTATGGAGGGCAGGTCCTATGAAGAGAGGTTGAAGGATTTGAGGTTGTTTTCGTTAGAAAGGAGGCGGCTAAGAGGGGATCTTATTGAAGCATATAAGATGATTAGAGGTTTAGATAGGGTGGACAGTGATAGCCTTTTTCCTAGGATGGAGAAAGCTAGCACGAGGGGACACAGCTTTAAATTAAGGGGTATGAGTTATAGGACGGATATCAGAGGTAGGTTCTTTACTCAAAGAGTGATTAGGGAGTGGAATGCCCTGCCTGCAGCTGTTGTAGATGCGCCAAGTTTGGTGGCGTTTAAGAGGTTAATTGATAAGTATATGGAAGAGAAGGGAATGGTTTAGTTTGGAGGGGCATTGCTTTTTATTTTGGTCGGCACAACATCGAAGGCCGAA
Source organism: Sphyrna mokarran (assembly GCA_024679065.1). Classification (NCBI taxonomy): domain Eukaryota; kingdom Metazoa; phylum Chordata; class Chondrichthyes; order Carcharhiniformes; family Carcharhinidae; genus Sphyrna; species Sphyrna mokarran. The sequence continues at coordinate 21,921,523 of JAGIQG010000021.1, forward strand.
GGGCCTGTTCTGTGCTGTAATGTTCTATGTTCTATGTTCTACATACAAAGATTAAATGCAGGCGAGAATAAAAATGTATTTATAAAGGTGAAATTCAGTTCTGCCCTGTAAGATTTTGTTGCAAGCTATAGTTTGCAATTGACATGTTGGTTTCCTGGAGTGAAGGATTGAAATTGAAGTGATGTGTTCAATAGCTGCAATGGCTTCTACAATTGATTAGTTAGTGTTTGCCTTTTTGTGTGCACTCAGCAGGCCAAACAGATTTTGGGAGAGAGAGAATTCTTGTTCTTCACTAATTCTGTGAGTATGGCACTTCAGAATTGCTCAGGTTTCTGGATACCTTCCTCTGTTCTTTCTTGAGAACCTCTGTGTCTCAGAATTCTTCCTGAGTGTTCTGTACACACTATGTACTCAGCCTGTCTTTATCACAGCCAAAGCAAAACAGCTGCTATGTTAATTTTAAATGACCCATTGTTCTACCAGGCAAAGAAGTTAATTATGTTGAGATCCTGGAAGTCCTGTCCTATTTTCTCAAAAGCTAAGGATCTTTGTGGCTTGAGAAAATTTATTGGACAGCCCTGGAGGAGTCTTGCATTTTAATGACTGATCAGCACAGGAGATGATCATCTGAAGAGGTTTGAACAGACACAATAATGCCAAGAGGTCTATCCATATCTTCATTTGTAGACTCAATTTGAATCCAAATATGTGCCTTTAAAGCAGCTGTCCTTAAAAGCTACAATATGATTATATATTTGTAGCAACCAAGTTAATGTCAGTAAACAATCCAAAGCCTTCTTTCCATTTTATACACAATTTAAAAATAAAATGCAGTGATGCCCTTTAGCCAGGTTCACTTCAGTAATTGTGAATATTGTTTTGTAATTACCTTAAATTCTTTGTGTTTTGTAAGTGCCTGTTCTCATGACCAGGTAACATTTCTGTATTAATAGCTTGTAAATATAGAACATTAGAATTCCTACAGTGCAGAAGGGGACCATTCAGCCCATTGAGTCTGCACTGACGCTCAGAGCACCAAGCCTGTCTGCATAACCCCATACATTTACCATTACTAACCTGCACATCGTTGGACTGTAGGAGCAAATCTGAAACCTAGGGAAACTCACATAGACATAGGGAGAACATATTCCACACAGTCACCCAAGGCCAGAATCAAACTGAGATCCCTGGTGTCATAATGCAGCAGTGCTAATCACTGCCACATGTTATGCTTAATAATTGAAAAATTAGCACAGTCCCTTCTTTACTAAGACTGATGCCTAATTTTCCAATGCTGTTAATGTATTACGCTCTGTCTGATGGCTAAAGAATTTGCAAGGCTGAGTCAGTATAGGAATCTCCCAATCTCTAGCTTTGATGCAAACTGTGCGATAGACATGTGAAGAACAGGTCTGATGACTTAAGTTGATGGCCATCCTTCTGTATGGTCTGTAACCAAGGATTAGACCTTAATTTTGCAGCCTGGCAAGATGGACTTTGATTGCATTTGATGATGTTAGTGGTGTGAGTGGAAAAACTAAAGTGTTTGTGTGACTATCAAATAAAATAGTTACCAAAAAGACAACTATGATTTAAAAAAAAACAGATTTATGTAGGCTCTTAATTTCATTTTTCTACACCCTGCTTGTAGACTGAAATTTACAGTTGTTTTCTGATTGTCATTTGTTTGACTTTCAAACTAGTGAGGTGCAGTAGTTTGTTTGACTTTCAAACTAGTGAGGTGCAGTAGTTAGTTCATGTACTTTCATACCAATAATTCCTTTCTTTTAAGATCTTTCACTCTGAAGTTTATAAAAAAGCTTTTTTTTAGTTATAAGTAAGCTTACATTAACACTGCAGTGAAGTTACTGTGAGAATCACCATACTCCAGCACTGACCCTGGCTTTTCGCAATATTACTTAACCATTAAAATCAGCAATTTCATGGTATGGAAGTAAAATACATTGGATACTGGAAATATAAACCAAAAACTATTGGAAATCCTCACATCTGACAGCCTCAGTGACTAGAGAAACAGAATTAATGTTTCAAGTCGATGGCCTTTGATTACAGTATTCCAATGAAAGATCAATGTTACTTTTAAAGCAGCTGTGCAAGTTAGTAGGAAAATGATTATTGTAAAAAATTTTTTGATTTATCACGTGTATTAATATGTAGTGAAAAATATTGTTGCTTGCGTGCTATACAGACAAAACATACTGTTCATAAAGAAGGAAATGAAAGAGTGCAGAATGTAGTGTTACAGTCATAGCTAGGCTATAGAGAAAGATCAACTTAATGCAAGGTAAATCTGTGGTCCTTAATTATGCCAGCTGCTTTTCCGAGGCAGTGGGAGGTGTAAGAGTTAGTGGATGGGAGGCTGGTTTGCACAATGGATTGGGCTATATGCACTACCTTTTGCAGTTCCCTGTGGTCTTGGGCAGAGCAGGAGCCATACCAAGCTGTGATATAACCAGAAAGAATGCTTTCTATGGTGCGTCTGTAAAAGTTGGTGAGAGTTGTAGCTGACATGCCAAATTTTCTTAATCTTTTGAGGAAGTAGAGGTGTTGGTGAGCTTTCCTAACTATAATATCAGCAAGGGGGGGGTGGTGTGTGGAAATCAGGGCAGATTATTGGTGATCTGGACACCTAAAACTTGAAAGCTCTCGACCCTTTCTACTTCATCCCCATTGTTCTCCTTTTATGCTTCTTGAAGTCAATGACAGTCTCTTGTTTTGGTTGTATTAAGAAAGTTGTCACATGGGCGAGCCGTTGATGTTGTCTATATGAATTTCAGTAAGGCGTTTGACAAAGTCCCTCATGGGAGGTTAATTGAGAAAGTCGAGGCTCATGGGATATAAGGACAGGTAGCTAGATGGATAAGTAACTGGCTTAGTAATAGGAGACAGAGTAATAGTGGAAGGGTGTTTTTCTAGCTGGAGGTTGGTCGCTAGTGGTGTGCCGCAGAGCTCGGTACTGGGACCTCTTCTATTTGTAATATATATAAATAACTTGGAAGAGGGAGTAAGTGGAGTGATCAGCAAGTTTGCAGATGATACAAAGATGGCTGGACTTGCGGATAGTGAGGAGCATTGTCAGGCGATGCAAGAGGACATAGGCTGATAGCTTGGGCAGATAGATGGCAAATGGAATTCAATCCTGATAAATGCGAGGTGATGCATTTTGGGAGAAAGAATGTAGGGGGGAGGTATATGATGAGGAGTAGACCTATTAAGAGTATAAAAATGCAGAGAGATCTGAGGGTGCAGGTGCACAAGTCTCTGAAGGTGGCAGAGCAGGTGGAGAAGATTGTGAAGAAAGCATATGGTATGCTAGCCTTTATAGGAAGGGGTAGAGAGTACAAGAGCTGGCCTTTAATGTTGCAGTTGTATAAAACATTGGTTAGACCTCATTTGGAATACTGCGTCCAGTTCCGGACGCCTTACTACCAGAAGGACATGGAGAGTCTGGAGAGAGAGTGCAGAGGAGGTTACCAGGATGCTGCCTGGTATGGAAGGTCTGAGTTACGAGGAGAGGTCAGGCAAATTGGGACTGTTTTCCTTAGAAAGACGTAGACTTAGAGGAGATCTAATAGAGGTGTACAAGATTATGAGGGATATAGATAGAGTAAACAGGGTTAAGCTTTTTCCAAGGATGGACTCGAATAGCACAAGGGGTCACGGGCTTAGGGTGAGAGGGGTAAGGTATAATTTGGATGCTAGAGGGAGTTTTTTCAGAGGGTGGTGGGGGTATGGAATGCAGGCAAGTGGTGGAGGCAGGCACTCGAGTTATTTAAGAGATACTTAGATGGGCACATGAACAGAATGGGGATGGAGGAGTATAGAAAACCGATTTAAAATAGGGATCATGAGCCTTGGGAGTCCCTGGGAGGTGTGTAAATAGATGATGATATTGATGTACTTGTTTTTATCCTACAAGTGCTTTGGTCCACCTTATTGTCTAACAAGGGGTATACGCGTGATGGGTCATGAGAGAGCTGCTCTTGGATTTTTTTCAGGAGTATCCTAGTGCTTTACGTCGTTAGTGTATGCTTGACCTGGACCATTTAATGGGCAACATGACAGCTCAGTGACTATTGCTGTGCTGTTCAGATACATGGATTTGAGTCTGTGTTGTGGGAGTTTGCGCATTCTCCCCGTGCTTGCGTGTGTTTTCTCCAGGTGCTCCAGTTTCCTCCCACGTCCCAAAGATGTACTCTTAGGCTAATTGGCAAAACAAATTCTCCCTAAATTGTCTCAAATTTGGTTTTTAATCCATAGATCTATAAACATAGACAGGGATCAGAGGTAGAGGTGGGAACATTGGGGTGGTGGCACGGGCTCGTTGGGCCAAAGTGCCTGTTTCGTGTGCTGTTTTGTTCTTTGTTCTTTGATCAGTTCACCAGATTCTCTCTCATTCCTGTAATCTATCTCATGTGAGCATTGCAAATGTTATACTGTTGTTCAAAAAAGGGGTACAAGAATAAAGCCAGCAACTACAGGTCAGTCAGTTTGATTTTAGTGATAGGGAAATCTTTGGAAATTATAGTTCAGAGCAGAATCAGTAGTCATGTTACATAAGCATAGAATAATTAAAGAATGTCACCATAGATTCATTAAAGGACAATCATGTTTAATTAACTTGCTGGAGTTTTTAAGGAGTTAATGGCAAGGGTTGATGTGATATATACGGAGATTCAAAAGGCACAGTACTACAACACAACAGACCTATGAGCAAAATGTTAGCTCGTGGAATGAAAGAATGAGTAGGCACTTGGGTAAGAAATTGGCTGAACACAAAAAACAATTATGATAAATGATTTTCAGATTGGAGGAAAGTGTGTAGTGCATCTCTCCTGGGACTTCCTGCTTTAAATTGTGTTCAGGGCATGACTTCAAAATTTGCAGGTAATATAAAAATTGGCAATGTCAACTGTGAAGAAGTTTTCAAAGAGACAGATGGATTGGGCAGACAAGTGGCAGATGAAGTTCAATGCAGAGAACTGAAATTATTCATTTTGGCACGAAAAATATGGAGAGACAGCAAAAATGAAAGCAAAATCTCTAAAGGAGGTGCAGGAATGTGGGGACCTCCGTGTTAAAGGGGCATTGAGTACAAGAGTAAGGAGGTTATGTTGGACTTGCACAAGACACTAATTTGGCCTCATCTGGTTACTGAGTTCAGTTCTTGGCATCCTACTTAAGGAAGCATATGCAGACTTTGAAGAGAGTACAGAGGAGATTCACAAGAGTGATTCCAGGGATAAAGAACTGTAGATATGAAGGTATATTGTTGAGATTCCCCTTGGAGAAAAGACTGAAGGGAGACTTGATAGACCCTGAACATACAGATGGTAAAAAGCCAGAAACTCTTACCTCTCAGGAGTATATTGAAGAACTAGAGAACACTGATTCAAAATAATTGGAGAAAGAAGTAGAAGTAATATGAGGAAACAGTTTTTCACTCACAGGGTAGTTGAAGTCTGAAACAAACTTTCTGAGAGGGTGTTGGAGGCAGATTTGAGGCATTTGGAAGGGAATTAGATTGTTGTCTGGAAAGAGTGCAAGGTTATGGAGATAAGGCAGTACTGTTGGACTAGATAGAATGCTCTTTCAGGGAGTGAGTGCAGACTGAATGGGCTGAAAGGCCTTTTCTGCACTGTAAAGATTCTGTGATTCTGGTATTTGAGGTATTTGTTTGTAGTGTCATGCCTGGTTGCTTTAAATATGAGAAGAAACACACCAGTTCCACTCATGAAAGAGGCATGTATAACTCAACATTTTCACTGGTGAATTATGCGATCATTTTCACTTGAATAATAAATATTGTATTGGACAACTAAATATAGACAACAACAAACTTCTGACTAGAGTTCAAAACTATGATTCAATCACTTCATGGCACTGGCATTTTTAAACTGCTGAGCCATTGTCCTTGTGATGTTTATGATGCTGTTAGAATAATTTATTGTGGACTTGTTCAACAACTTGCATTTATATAATGCCTTTAACATTGAAAGTCCAGGGAATGCCAAAGCAAAATTTCTTTTCTTTTCACACATTTTATGACACACTTGTTAAAATGTGACAAAAAATAGTAGAGAACATTATAAAACAATGGAAAAATGACTGTGTTAAAAGTTTGGTAGTTTGTTAAAAGTTTGTAGCACAAATCTGCATTTTTTCTGCAGCATTATAGTCTCTGGAATAATTCAGCCCAGTTATACTGTTTATTGGTCCAGTTATGTCCTTCAAATTTAGGAGCTACTGAACTGTTGTCTGGTAATGAATTCCCTGATGTTTACTATTGTGTGTGTAACTGGGTATGTGTCTGTGAACATTTGAAAGATAAAGGACAGGAACACAACAGCTGGTCCATTCAGTCCACCCCATACAGACTTAATGTCCGAACTATCATGATTTATAATGCTCACTTTCACCATTATTCATGTGACCTGGGAGAAGCTAATAAGATGCAAAAGGTAAATTTAGGGAGGAAAAAATCAAAAAATTGCCTACATTGGGCAATTAAAGCTAGTCCAGTAGAGCATATTGACCTCAATTTATGATGCTTATTATTCCACTTAGCTATTGTAAGTCATCATCTCTGTACCAAAAGAGTTGATCCTGCCCTATTTTGAAATCAACATCTTTTCCACAGGTCCACTGTCCTTTGGGGAGAAGAACGAGCACCTCATATCTAATCTACTTCTGCAACTTAAATGCATAAACCTAGTTCTCCCTGATCTACCTCATCATAATTATTTATGTGAACATATTAATTATTTCTGGCACCTTTAGCAATATTCTTCCCAACCTCCATTTAGCATTCCTGCAGAGCCACTGCTTTTCTGAACTAAGCAGACTTAGTTTCTCATAAGTTCTAAATACTGTGTTATTTTAAGCCAAAAATCACTGCTGAAAGATGAGGAGACATAATATTTCAAATCTCTTTCCTGGATAGGAGATCATTCCATTTAGGCCTAATAATAACAAAAGATAAAACTGGTCATTTTGGGTCTCTGTCATGAAAATTACAATTTGCAGTGATTATTTATGATACTAATTTCTCCTGTCTGTTAAGAATGCTTGAAGAGCTTCCCCAGGATGGTCATAATGCGCTCATTTTTTCCAATGAATCGCTGTGTGCATTCATTTTTCATAGTGACTCGCTGTAAATGCTCTAGAATTCTCAGTAATGATTCAGTGTGATGTTCATATTTCTCAGAATTCACTTCAATGTGTATCAATTTCTCATCATGTCCATGTCTCCCTTTCCACAGTTACTTACTTGTTACTTCTCAGATTCACTCTTCAATTTATCAGAACACTTCTTTCTCCTGAAGACCTCTGTGATTTGCCTGTTTTGCTCATAATGTTCTTATCACATTTATTTGATGTGATGTCCTCCCTTCCTGTAACACCTATCGTGTAATGTCTGTGACTGAGTGTGATAGCGTTGTTTTCCAATGGAAATCCATCACGGTACCAGTTTTTCATCATCTTAACAGTACATTTGTTTTTCCCAGAGGCTTGGTACAATAATAAAGATTCTACCATCAGCTTGCAGTTGCTGTAGCTCTCTTATTTCTGTGTAATATTCCAGATCATTCTTATTCCTTATAGGGATTTGTTGCAACAGTTATTTCTCTCAGGGATTCATTGTGATGCAAAAGATGCTCTTGTTTCACATAATGACCTATAAACATTGACTTGTGACCTCAATAAATTCAAGACTTCATTAAGTCGTACCTAAACTGAAAGGGTATTTCCTCACAGAATTTTAATTTATAAAGTTCATGACAAAATTTTTAGTTTGTGAACATGTTTAACAATGCAACCTAAAGGTTGCAGTATATTTGCACTGCTGCAATGTTCACTTTTTTTTACAAAGTATATTGGAAATAGTAGGAATGGCTTTTGTACCTGTAAACGTGTTACGAGCACACGTTTTGTACTCCTGTCTCTATTTGCTTTAGAACAGTAATCTAACAAGCCTGCAGACTTAAGATTTTAGTCACCTCACAACCACTTTGAAAGGTTCTAATAATCTCAAACCTACAGTGTAAAATAAAGGTCATTTGTCTTATCAAGTCTGCACTAACTTCTGACAGAGCATCCTGCTCAAGCCCTATCTCTGTAACCCCATGCATTTACCCTGCTAATCCCCTTAATCTACACATCTTGAGAGTTAAAGGGACAATTTAGCATGGCCAATCTATCTAACCTGTCCATCTTCGAACATCGAGGAAAACTCATGCAGACACTGGAAGAATGTGGGAATTTGCACAGATAGCCACCCAAGGCCAAAATTTATTCCAGGTCTCTGGAGCTGAGACAGCAACACTAACCATTCTGTCAACGTGCCGCTCTAATATAAAATAATATGAATATATTTTTGAGTTCATTGCATTTTGTTGCAAATGCAGGATAAGCTATCAAAAATATAATGGGAAAAAAAGTCATTTTCTGGTGGTTTCGTTCTGACTCCTTGGGAAGAGCAAAGGGTCCAGGAGAATGTTCCAATCTGTAGATAAGCTTAAAACAGTGATTGATCAGCAGTTATCTAGTGTACAGAGAAATAGTTACCCGATGACCTTGGAATGTGCCTATAAGGAATTACCTGCATTTTGTGCCTCCTTATGGTAATTGATATTTGTGGGCCTTAAGGGAAGGGCAGAATGCATTCAATGTCATCTCAGCAGAACAATGCATTGTCTTGCACATCACAAGGCTGTTGTTTCCTGTGAAATTGGTATTCCCTGCCTCATTCGCAATGTCTTATGTAATCTGCTAATATATTTTACATTAGATTAAATGGCAAAACTGCTAACCTTGCACAAATTGTTGCAACTTTGCACAGGACTTGGATGGATTTTATTACCTGTGTCAGAGTAATGTTTAATCACTTTGATTCCTAGCTTGGCATAACTGTTGAGTGATACTATAAGTTTTATGTTCACATGGGCAAATGCTGAAGAAACAGTAATAGAGTTAGTCACGGTGGTGGCAACTGGTTGCTGCCGTGATTTAAAAATCTGTATTGAGTTTGAATTCACTCTTTATTTAGAGCTGCACAGATTAGTCCTGGTCCCACTTTGTCATACTGTTCCTTCATGACATCAATGACAGACATGAGGTCAACTTCTGCATTTTAAAAATGGGACTTGCCATGATCTCTGTCTCCCCTTCGGTGTCTTTGTGCTATCGGCTTGTGCGTTTTCCAACCATTCTTGGGTAAATAACAATTCCCTGCAGTTAAGCATTTGGAAATGAGAGTCTTCACCTCTATCTCCTATCACAAATTCTGTACATTTGCCTTGTCTCACACTGAAGTAGTCTGTTTACATGCTCTCTGTGGTCGATTCAATTGCAAGTTGTAGTTCCAACCCCATAACCTCCATCACAAAAGTTGCCAATTTCAACTTCTGTAACAGAGCTTGCCTTTGCCCCACCTCTCTCCAACTGTTGAAACATTCATCCATGCCTTTCTCACATCAGAACTTGACTGTTCTAATGCTGGACTCCATGCTTCACCCTCTAACTGTCAGCTACATCAAAATTATTTTTATTGACTGATGGCTCCAATTTGTAAATTTTCAACTCCTCCATCTCTTCACAGTTTTAGCAACCTTTAAATAGTAATACTAGTTGTCACCATCTAATGAAACTGTTTTGTTTCTCTGCTGGTTGTAAGGACCCTACATTAAATCAACTTGGAAGCAGTTGTCCAGCCAGCAGAGATCCACAACTCAAATAGTTGGCACAAGTTGACATTCATGCTCAAGAATGATGTGAGAAATGATTTGGGAACAAGATATGTCACCTTTGTGTAGTGGGCAGTGCTGTTGCTCGGTGGCTGTTAAGATATAGATATGTCAATCTAGAAAGGGAGTGCAGTCTACAAGTGGCAGTGGTCATGCATGCCACAATGTGTTTTAATACTGACATGAACATTAAATGTTTCTTTATCTTGTTATCTTGAGAGGAAAAAAATGCAGTGGAGAAAAATGACAATTCTAATGCCCCAAGTCCAAATGATTTGTCTTTCTAAACTCATTACACACAACTTACAGAAGACAGAAATTGTTTAAAGTGGCAGCAAATCAATAATACAGTTGAATAAAGTTTTTGTAGGGATGGAGGACTTTGATGTTTTTCATCATAAGTTACGAAGTAGAGTAGTTTGATTATTTGATATAACTACCCAGATGGTCCATCTCGATTTTATTTGTGACCATGCAAGTTATTGTTTCGTAGTTCTTCTTTAATGATTCAGTATATACTGATGACATTTTCCTGTTGTGCATGTGAAAGTCAACGGAAGATTATTGCACGAGTTATATTGATGGCAGGAATGGTTAATGGAAATTGCATGACAATTTCAGGAAAGCTATTTTAGTGGTATTGAATGCTCAGATTCATATGAACATCTGACCAGTTTAATGTGATTAGCAACAAACTAAGTAATTGATCAGTTGCCTTATTCATGGGCAAACCGATACTAACATGTTAAGGGTACAATGTAGATAAAGTTGATATACTTCCCATTTAAAATAAGGTTACTGATTTTTTTTTTTTTGTTAATTTTGTTTAGCTTATTGGTAGGACAATTTGTACATCAGTTAAAAGGAGAGAATAATCATGACTGTGGACAACAATACATTTGCAGTTCAGAATATTAGATACTATTACTGAAATAAGTATTTATGAATTCAAAAGGGCAAGCCTTATTTGTTGTTGCACTTGTACGTTAGACCAGAAAGGATGATTTATTTTTATATTCTAACACATCTTGTTCTTCCTTTGTCAGTGGAAACGATCCTTGGATTGACCGGTGCCACCATGGGAAGTCTGATTTGTTTTGTTTGCCCAGCGCTTATCTACAGGAAAATCCAGAAGAATGGTTTCACTTCACAGGTTAGTTTCCTAATCTGCAAAAGAAGCAGGAAGTCTTTATACTTCTGCCCTTCAAGTTCTAATTATAAAAATAACTTTTGTCTCACTTTCACACACTAATTTTGTAATTCCCTAAATCCCTCTCTTTCTTTCTGAAGGCAGTGGTGGGGAGTGAATGTTAAAATATCTTAATATTATACTAGAGGGGTTGTAGATTTTGCATGCATCCACATTGTTACAAAGTTTATGTTTTGACTGCTACATCTGTCCTTTTAGAGAATAAAATATAAGGTACATGGATATTTATAATATGGCAGAACTCATCCCCCTTAATTCTGGTGCTGGTGCTAGAAAATTTGAAAAATAGTGTCTCACTTACATCCTGAATAATACCAGGATGTTTTGCTCCATATCTGAATTCCCTGTCTTTGGCCTTCACATGCCTTCAGACTTCAATCCTTCTAAACAACAACTATTTCACTTTCTTTTCCAACTGTTCCTACAAAAGATGTCTTAAAATTTTGTTTAAAATCAGCTACCTCTAGTTCAGGTTAGTTTCTGACAAGTAAAGAATTTTTGTCAATAGAAATACAGTATTGCATATAATAAATCACTGATTTCCCGATCAGATGAAAGTTTTGTGTGATCTAGCTCAGTGGGGCAGCTAAGCTAGTTTTTCTTCCTAGTCATGCAGTGTTCCCTTGTGACATAAAGGAAATGAAAGGTTTGTCCCTCCTCTCCAAATATGTCCTTCTGTTGGCTTATCATGGAGTGGTATTTCAGCTGTCAATCATCTGGCCTGCTTCGCTGAAGGAGATGAGATGAGGAACACCTGGAAATAAAAGTAGTTTGAAATAGAAGAAGTGCTGTGCAATTTTATTATTAGTAGAGTTATGTAAGCCTTATGGTAGTTGCCATAGGCAATTCTAGACAAAATGACAAAATGGCAATGAAAGATAACTGGTCTTATTATTTCATTTGCTATAGCTTGAATTACATCAGTGTCATTCTAGATTTATATGTACATAATTTTTCTGGTTTAATTGTCCTAAGGCAATTGCAACCAGAAATTCTCTCTAAGCATCTATTTTGGTTGTCCCAAATGATGCAGCTGCAATGCCATGAGGACTGAATTTCACTGACAGCTTTTAAAATAAACACATGCATTTAATCATATGACAGTTTTAAAAAAAAGTCTTGTGACATTTAAATTATCAAATCGAACGGAGAAAAAAAACAAACTTTAGAATGTTAATTTACGCTAATTATTTTTCCCTCTCCTTTTGGGGTAGGGTTTGCAGTACTTAAAATTAAAAGTGGAGCAATAAAAGGGAAATGATTGGAACAATTGACTGAAGTAGAAATTGATGTGTAGTATCCAATAACATCCTTCAGTTGTCCTTAATGGCTGAAAATCTTGCCTAATTTTGATTTGTGGTTAGTGTTGCAACTTTGCTCATTTTTTCTGTAAATTGTGTCCTGTTCCATTTTTTTCCTCTTGCATTTCTTTTTACGTAAGTAATATAGTATTCTAATGCAGATTTTGCTTAACATGTTACAAAGGCTTACTTAGTTCCTGGTAGACATAAAGCCACATGATGCCTTATGTTATCCTTTGTTCTAATTAAGCTGAAACATGTTTAAAAATGTTGAAGGAATTGCTTTCTTGATGTTTGCGGCTAAACCAACCAAAGGATAATAAAAGCACATTATATTTTTTTTAAATGTCCCATATTAGTGTGTTGATGTGGAAACACATTTTATAAATGGAACAAAATAAGAAAAGATTGTCTTTGATCTAGTCACTTAAACTTTATTTAGACTGTACAATTTATAGTAAGCCAGCTGGCTATGTTTTCGCCATGGCCGGATCTTTGCTAGCATGTAAGAAGTTTAAATTAAAGACATTTTTTTTGTTTTTTTTCCTAAGAGAAGACTGATTTAATTGCCTGGTCAACAGGTTTGTAGTGACAGATGGCACAAGGAGGGTTGTTCTCACAACTCGGAACATTGATCAGGAATTCCTTCTTGTAGACTAACCCATTATCCAAGGTGAAGAGATGCAAATTTACTAAAGCCTTTAGTATTCCACTGTTTCTGAAATGATGTTGGTGTTTAATTAAGGGACATATTTGTATTTCACTGCCCTCTTGAACAGGCTTCAACATTTTTTAGTTAACAGATGAAAGAGTTAACAATGTGATTCTCCAAATTGTTAGTAAGCTTATGCAATGACAAAATGTGACATATAAACAAGAAAAGTCAAAGTTAAATCTGTCTTTCCTGAATCAACTGATTTCATGTAGGACTGAGGCAACGGTTCTAGCCTGTAGTTTTTAGATAGGAGGACAATTTGCCATGTTTTTAATTGGGATCCAGTGTGCCTCTGGGTAACTGGTGAAGAAAGGAGAGATTTGATTATGAAATTCACTCATTTTAAATAATTTGTTAACATCATTGCCAAAGTCCATGCAGCTATAGTGGACAATTGGCAGTATAGCAGAGGGTGTTTCTGGAACCACAGTGCAATAAGGGAAGGTGGAGAAAAAATTGGATGTAGGGAACAAAGAAAGCAGGAACCTGCATTATTAATACAATGCCTTTGCATGTTTTGCTTTTGAAAAATGCAGTTATTTGGTAGAAAAGTATGACAGCTAACTTGCACACAGCAAGATCCCACAAAAAGCAGATAATTAATGTATTTGGTGGTGTTGGTTGAGGGGTGAATGATGGGCTGGACACCTGACAGAATCTCCTACTTCTATAATCCATCTGAGTTGCCAATTGTTATGTTGGTTTATAACTAACAGTGACCTTGTGGAATTTTTATGGATGGAATTTTCCCGTCCAGCCCACCACAGGAATTGCAAAAGTCTGTTGATCTTGAGCAGAATTCCCTGGAATTCTGGGGTGAGGATGGCTCAAAAATCCTGCCCCATGAGTAGCAGTTGTACGTGACCAGTTAAGTTGAATTTGTGGACCAACGCAACAGTGTTGTTGGATTACTTAAGAAAAAACTCAACTGGCTTACCACTGCCTCTCTCGAGAAGGAATATGCCATCCATGTCTCGTGTTTATTTTGTACATTTATTGGATGTAGTTGTCTCTGGCTAGGCCAGCGTTTATTGCTTATCCCAAATTGCCCTTGAGAAAGTGGTAGTGAACTGCTGCCTTGAATCACTGTGGCCTAAATGGTGTAGGTACACTCAATGTTAGGGAGATTCTGTACTTGACTCTTCATATCAATGGGGAAATTGGCAATGAACAATTAAAACAATCTTGCTAATGGCACTCACACCCAAAGAACAAATCTATCAAAACCTGGTGTTAATTCAAAATGTGGCACTTAAGAAAATGTAAGCTTCTATTGGTACTGCACAAAAGTGTCAGGCCAAATTATACGTTCCCTTCCTGGATTTAGGATTTAAAAATCAGAACCGGTTGAACAAAATTAAAATGTAATAAATTACAATTTAAACTATTTGTGTTATTAAAATTTTACTATGGCTGCGATTCTCCCAAAAGTGCTAAATTGGTGGGAGAACTAGTCTAAATTCTGACTGTTCTGTCAGTTGTCCTTCTCACCTGAATCTCTGCATCCTGTGCACTGAAGAGTCGGGAATCTCGTTAAAAATCCAGAGGGATTGGAGCCTATTGTGCTAAAGAATGCTGCCACTGCCCCTCCCACTCCCACACTTCCACCCACTCCCACAGCCTGACACCCCTCCCTATCCTGATATCCAGATACCACCCCCCTCACTTCCAGCCCACCCCAAACACTACTCTCTCTTCATCCCAGACTGATCCCAATGCTGAACGGCAGCAGGGCCCCACCCTTTGGCATGGCCTGATGGGCAGTGCCAAGGTGACTCCTGGGCCGGGGTGCTTTGCCCTTTGGGCCATGCCAGGTGGCATAGCTGGCATTGTCAGGGGGCACCACTCCCTGCTGCCCCATGCCCTGTGGGGCTTCGATTACCCCTCTCTTCATTCCAGTGGGGTTTCCCAGAATGTGGGTAGCTAGTCTGAACCCCACCAGAATGAAATAATCCTGACTAGATGGGAGATTCAATTGATTAACTAATACACATATTTCAAATGCAAAAATGATTTAAATGACTTACAAGCCTTCCTACCGGTTTCCAATGTGGTCTGTCTGGTGACTATTTGCTGGCTCGGGGAGTTGCAAATGCACAAACCTCTCTTCAAGGCTGGAGGTGCGTATTTCCCACCGTGACCTGGCAAAAAAGTTGTGGGTCATGATGGGAAAATCATGGCCTTTGTTTCAAAATCCTTACGTCCTTTGTCTGCTCTTCGTTCTGGGTGCTCTCTGGTTTTTTAAACTGGTGCAGTGGCTTTCATATCTTGAGCTAAAACAAGGAAAGAATGACAGAATTGCAAAGATGCAAAAGGAAGCCTGTTTGCATCGCTCTTCAAATGAGCAACTTGCCCAACACCATTCCCCACCTCATAACCCTGCACTTTTTTTCTTTTCAGATAACCATCCCCTTGACTTAAGTACACCATTATTTAACTGTCAATGACCAGCTGATGACATATGCAAGCTGGAGAATTAAGAAAAGAAAGAAAAGGTTGAGTTAGCTCTGTTGACATTTGGTGATGACAAATTGGATCTTCTGTAGCGACCTGATAATCTAATACTTGAGCCAGGCAGTTACACGGTATTGTAGAGCACTTGATCATTTAAAGATTAGGTCATTGATGTTATTTAGTGGGATTAATCACTGGTCACTCTTTCCAAATTGACCTGAGAAAACCATCTAACTTAATATTCTGAAACCTGGCGTAGACAACTTGTTGGAAACTTACCAGTGTGCTGTGCTGAGGACCTGCCTGGGTTTAGCTGACTATATTCTTGCAATATTGTTAATGTGCCAACTTGGAGGCTCTCAAGCTTTGGCCTGTACATGATTATTGTGGACTCGGGCGAAATGAGGCGTGTCCCTACAAAGAGAGCACTTATCTGTAAAAACAAAATGGAAGTTGTGCATTTTTGGATTTCCTGGCTTGAAGTCCCTTGAGCATGGGAATGGGTTTTTATGCATGTCTCATCAAAATATATAATGCATCAGGGATCCTGAGGTTATCTAATACAGACAAATGGCAAACTTTGACCAGTGGCCATGATAACTTGATACTCTGAGATAGTTGAATCCTAAACCAGAGTTCTTGCTTTATTCCCTCCCTCATAAATCTCATTCTGAAATTTAATCTTTTGTGCATAAGGAAAAAATTGCATTAATGTAATACTGTAAAATAAGATCTATTTGCATATATATCAATACCATTCTTTTCACTCGTGATGCTTTTTCAGTCTATGTCCCGATTCTTTTAGTGATGCCTTACACTCCATTTACCTTTATAGTGATTGTTAAATTGAAATGCTTATTGTTACACTGACAATTGATATTGTAACCAGTGCTAAAGTTGAAATGCTTTTTGGGATGTTGGTCATGAGTACATGATGCACCAGTGAAACTCTGTTTCATATCCAGGTTTGGTGTAAAGGGGAAGGTGTGATTTGTTTCAAAAGTGTTAGTCCTTGATGCCCAATATTAATATGTCTGCCTTAATACCTAGTTGATTTTTATATATGTATACTTTTTTATAATGGGAGTTCATATTGATCAGATTATAAGCACATTGTTCAATAGGTCAATGTTGCTTTATCAACCATTTCCAGATATTCCAATTAACTTATGCTCACTCCAAACAGCAGATGAATTTGGGTGACAAGCAAAAATGGGATTTGCAGAAATCCATTGTTATGGTAGCTAACAATTGGGAAGCCAATCATCTTAAAAAGTCTCTTCTTTTTTTCCCCCCCACAATGCTCTGATTGACGGGAGTTTTTTTAATTTGTTCATGTAATATGGGCGTTGCTGGCTGTGTCAGCGTTTATCCGTGAAAGCATTTAAGGGCTAACCACATTGCTGTGGATCTAGGGACACGTATTGGCCAGGCTAAGTAAGACAACAGATTTCCTTTCCTAAAGGACATCAATGAACCAGGTTGGTTTTTATGGCAATGACTTCCTGGTCATCATTGGACTGATTTTTAATTCCAGATTTTTTTTTTGAATTCAAATTTCACTGTCTGCCATAGTGGAATTCAAACCTGGATCCCCAGAACATTATTCCTGGGTCTCAAGATTGTTAATCCAGTGACAATACCGCTGTGCAGTCGGACATCAGAGTGTGGCATTTTTGGCTGTGTAAAAATTTGGAAACTTGTGTTGTTTCATTGAACCTGCACTTTGCAAAGGCCATGATTGTTCCATTAAATTAATGTTAGGTGGGGCTATTGTATTTATGAACTTAAAATTGTATTATACTTTTGAAAATTGGTATTGCAGATGACAAATTGAAAATATATCATGTTCCAATTTATAAAGGAATTGTTAAAGGAGAACCTGGCTTTATGGCATATTATTTGCTGTGATTTTCTGTTTCCTGCCTTGAAAAGCAGATGTTTCTTTTGGCTGAACAACTGCTGTATTATTGCCAGAAATCAGTCAACTGTTTTCATGACAGCTGGTTTCCAGCTTTTGCTTCATTTTCTAACACGGAAGTGGCATCCATGCAGAAAACTGTTGCAAAATACATTGACACATGTATTAAGTTGTTGCTTTGGGGGCAAACCAGATTATTGGACTGTTGAATCCATGTGAAATATAGTGAAATTTGATGCCTTAAATTCAGCCGTCATTAGAGTTGTAAAATTAAGATTTTATTCAGTGTGAATCCTCACAAGCAGAAGATACTGTTTGATGTCGAGAAATTATTGGATCTTAAGATAATGTTGAGAAAAATTTTACAATCTGTTGCTCTTGCATATTGGGGAGGAAATTCCAGGGCTATAAACTCTAGTGCAACAGGAGAGTATGTATAGTAATTGATGGGTAGGATAGAGTTACTAGGGAGTAATACTATTCATGATTTCAGATGCCTGCGTAAACTTTAAAGTTAGAGCATTTTATGGTTCTTATCTTTAAGATTGGTTTTTGACTGATAGCTTCCTTTTAGGTATTAGTTAATTAGTATAATATGAGCCAGTTTCAGCCACCTTTTACTACAACTGTGATAATTGTTTTGTTATAACTTATGCAAATGTTCGATACAACACAGACTAGTAAAGGTATAAATAAAATTCTAAATTCATCCTACTATGGACATGAGAAGCTAAGGAGAAAGCAATGCTGTTTCAGTATTAAATGTGTTAATTTTACAGTAAGTAATTATTCTCTCTACTCCTGCATCTTCTGTGCCTAGGAAGAACAAAGCCAATATATTGGCACTACTTTTCTTCTAGCACCTTTTTGTAGCCATCCTTCAGACTGTTGAACTAAGAGGGCAGGAAGGGGTCATAGCCAGGCCTGGTCTCTATGTGTACAGGATGCCTTTTATACCTGTATGATCAAAAGTGAAAGTGTTTTTCTTTCATTCACCCTCTCAATAGAGATGGGTACAACAACAACCCCCTCCAAAATCACTACCCTGTCTGTGATTATACCAGGACAGTTTAAGGATCCAGGTGAATACTTCCCACACTTGCGGTACTAAGGTCTTGTATTTAGTAAGCACAGAATGAATTTGCTTAAAAAGCCTTTTCAAGCACCTTTATGATATTAACTGGACAATTGGTTGTGTGTCAGCTGTTGGTAGTGCTCCTTGTTTTCACTTCCTGCATTAATTACCAAACCTAACATTAACAGGTTAACGTTGAATCATGTCTGCTATTGGCAAGTTGGTAAATTACATGTCGGATTATTTCCACCAGAACTTTCAGCCATGGCTACAGCAGAATTCCTGTTTTGGATGGCATTATGAATGCTGAAAGGTGATACCAAAATACTAGCCATTTTAAGAAGCAATTCTCTGATATAACTACATCATTGTAATGATTCTATTTATTAAATGCTTATTCTTTTGAACTTTTTATTTTAACATGTAACAGACCAGTTAAATTTTCAGCAAGAGACAACATTGTTTGAAAAGTATTTTCTTGCAAAGGAAAGGAATTTGGAATATCCCTTGTGGAAAATACAAAATGCTTTTGATCAAATAAGGATCATATGTTTTGACACTTATGGTCCCTAAGCTTTGTGATCTGATGTTTAAATGAGAAAAGTTTATATGACTGAAAATGTCTAACATTACATTATTAAACTGCAATCATTGATTGTTGGATTTTTCTATTGACCTCACCCAATTTTAGATAAAACAATGAATGTATCTTCGAAATAGTTGGTGAATACTATATATATATGTTGATATATTTGAATTTCTTCAGATTATTCTGTGGGTTGGTCTCGTTATTCTGGTGATCAGCACATTTATTACTCTGACTGCCACAAGTGAACAACCGGTGACACCTGAAAAGCCACCACAGGACATTGACCGTGAGAAGCTGCAAAATGAAATGGATCAGCAACAGAAAATCTCAGGTAAGTGTGAGAGTGAAGAAGACAAGACCTGGGTGATTTTAAAGATTTTAACAGGCTGGTTAGACCTTGCCACTGAGAAGCATGAACCACAGTTTAATGGATGGCTAGCAGATATGGTTTTGTTAAAATATAACACAAGTTATTTGGGTAAGAAATTTAAATGCATAAATGATGTAAAGGAAAATTGGTGGCATTGTGATTTATTGATTATTTGTAATGAAGAACTAATTTACATTCTACGAATGGAAGAGATGAAAGGGAAGTGCCAGAAAGGCTTTCAGTTGAGTGCAACATTGATGCATGTGTACCTTGGTTTTAAATTAAACATTTTTTGAACAATTGATGGTTATTCTTTGCAATTGGCTTTTATTTTGATCCTCCATTTTGACATAATAGCATAGAACCATGAATACTAATGGTTCTAAGTACAGCTGACCTAACACATTTGCCCTGATCTTTGGGTAACAGAAGAAAGCCACCAGATACACGCATGAATGGGATTTGGGGAGCAGATGAGCATCTCATTAATATGTCAGATAGTATAGCAAAATGAAAGAAGTAGTAAACTCTTTTGAAGTATTGTGCATATGTTATGCTTTCCAGTAAATGATGCAGCTAAAACAAACAGCATTGAATTATTATCGTGCAAATTTTTAAAACATTTTCTCTGCCAGAGTTCTAGGTTTCCATTATTTTTAAAATAGCGTGCACTGAACAATGTTAGTCTAATTTGAAGAAAACTTAAGAAATTTCATGCATTATATGGGCTCATTCTTGCCCTAACCTTTTCATTATTAATATCTACTTTTGACCTGGGATCTATATGTTCTCTAATGATCTGCCCTTTGCAGATTTGTGAGATGTTTGTTTACAGGTTTGAATGTAATTAAATGGTAAATGTTGCATTGGTGCATATTAAACAGAAACTGAGGTTGTTTAGATTTATTCAGTTAATTTAGATGATACAGAAAAGAAAAATATATAAGAATAAATCCATAACAACTCAGTTGCTATTTGAAAGAAAATTTCAGTGGTTGCAAATTTGGCACATATCCTTTGCTTTGGATTGTATTTGAGGTTACCCTCATGTATAGTGTAGTGGAGTAGTTTGACTTGATGGCAGATCTTGGAAGATATTCTGGTGCTGCTTTAGAGACTTGCTTTCAGTCCCTTAGGTTTTCAGACTATGATATATTTATATAATTTATATAAATTTAAATTATTATATAAATAATATATTTTTAAATACAATTGACAAATGCTGTTGTTAAGAGCTTTAAATTTTTTTTTGCACCTTTTACTTTAACACGAATCAGAACCAATGTAGATGAAACTTGAATCAATAGATAAATTATATTTCCAATAAATAGGTAAATTTTATTTCAAGTGGTTAATACAATAAAGATGCATTTTGTGCAATCATAAGCATCTCCAGCACTACCCATGTAAATTTGGCACTGCACAATTCTACCAAATGCAGTTCATTATTAATGTAAGCTAAGTCAAAAGTTCTATCCAACAACAGCTTTCACTTCCAAGTTTCACAGGTATGAACGTCATCAACAAGACAAACTTTTATGAACCTCTTTCCATCAGGTCATGAGAGTCCTAATGGAACTACCGGTTCATGGTTTGGCCACATCTGGGTAAACATTCAGTATCATCAAGCTATTCACACAGTTTTCAAGGTTTTAGACCTTTTTAAATTGGGTCAGACATCCAAGAGGACCTGTCTCTTTTTTTGCCAAACAAAAAAATTGACATATCCTGAAAATAATTTGCTTCTTTGTGCAAAAATTCCATCACAGTGGTACAATGGGTAGCACTGCTGCCTCTCAGCACCAGGAACCTAGGTTCAATTCTGGCCTTGGATGACTATCTGAGTGGATGCTTGCATGGGTTTCCACCAGCTACTCTGGTTTCCTCCCACAGTTCAAAGACTGTAGGTAGGTGGATTAACCATGGTAAATGCCTGGAGAGGGTGAGATGCTGTTTCAGAGATTTGATGCAGATTCAGTAGGCCAAATGGCATCTTCACTGTAGGGGTTCTATGGTTCTTCGTTGTCTCTGTCTGCTTTATCTCTGTGTCTGCATCTGTGCTATTGTGATGACTTCAGTCAGGTCATTGAAGTTGGCCTATTGGAGTATCAACTCCCTGATTAAGGATGCAATTGATGAGCTAATCAGGGAGTCTTTGCCTTCTACTTAATCAAGAATGTCAGTTTCTCTGACATTTCTGGAAATAGACTGCTAACTATTAGCACTCTGTGTACTGCTGTTAGAGTTGTAAATAAAAGGATTTCGGTGAAATGATTTCTGCCTCCGAAAACTTATCGCAGCTGTCACCCTCCATCTTCTCTGCTTCTTGCTCTCCTTTATTCAGGCCACATGATTTCTGTCTCAACTTCCACCCTCTTCGTACTGTTTTCAAATCAAGGGTCACCAGCTCACATGGACCAATATTTTTTCTTATCCAAGAAAATTACTGATGAAACATTGTTAAATCCTCTTCAAATGTTCTTAACGGTTAGATTCCCTAGACATTTTAAAGAAGTTATAAAAATTCTTGCTGCTTCCTGGTCAAAAGCATTGTATTTGTGATTTAACTATATTAGCATATTGTAAGCAATGTTAACTTAATGCCCTTTACTCAGCAAAATCCTTTCTCCTGCTCATTTTGAACCAATTCAAAAGTTTGCAATAACAAACTTCCCTGATGCTTGCACAGAAATTTCCTCTAATTCCCATAGCTGTGCACTGTATCTTTTACAATTGATGTACACTTGCACATGTTAAAGGATACGTTGCTTGTGCAATGGCGTGTTTGTTCCTGGCACTGCATGTTTCTGATTGCTGTTTGGCCTTGCAGATTTGAGAACTTCAGTTACACAATTAGTCCATTCCAATTACAGAATACCTTGTTACTTATAGTGCATTGATTGGATTAGGATTCAATGAGCTAGTTTGATCTAGGGCCTAGATGCCAATGCATGTTTCTTTCATTAAACTTCACGTTCACTTTTACTTTTTAAAAAAAAATTCAGTAAGGCCATAGACTATAGCTGGAATGTTACGGCCGTTTATGCCAGTGGGATTTTCCCATCCTATTGCATTGAACAGAGAGTTGGCTGAGTGCCAAATTTTCTGAATTTGCTTGGGAATGGGGCATGAATAGCTGGTAAGATTATTCCCTATATTTTTCTGACAAGTATTTTGACATTAGGTCATTTGTAATAAGATTTATATGATTTGTTTTGATATTATTGCAGTTTGGTTAATATACAATTTTCAGGCTATGTATAGTTTATTGACTTAAAAGTTTGGTACTGCATATATGGGTAGTTTAAAATAAATGGTATTTTATGTTGGATCATATTGATATTTATTGTGACTAATTAATTTTAGTGTATGAAACATGCTACTAGTTTACGCATGATGCAAGATTGACAAATCTTGATAACTTATAGCCATCCGTTAACCAGTGTGATTTAGCCCATAACTGGTGCATTTTTTATGAATGTCACAATGCTATATGATTTTATTTAAAATTCTTGTATTCAGATGGAAAAATCCCTTTTGACGCATTACAATTTATACAAATTGTAATTGATATGTAAACGTCTGTGACATTGTGCGCTCAACCAGTCAATAAACAATTAGTGTACCAGCTTTAAAAATATTACTACATTGTTTTAACAAAAAGTATTTATAGATTAATGGCATTCCTCTGGCATATATTGCCTAGTAATCATGCCAAGATTTTTGCTAACGGGGTCTTTGTTTGTGTGATAATTTTCGTAGGATGATAAACTATTTCCATTTCTTTTTGCCAGAGTCAGATGAGATCACTTGTATGGAAGTTCCGTGTATTTGATACCCTGAGTTTGCTCTAGCAAAAGAATCAATGATACTTTCAAGATGCACAGAGCATTGTTCAATACAGTGAAAACAGCCAGTTGTGAAGCCTGACAGTTTCATACTGGTGTTTTCATCTGAGCCAATATCCTGTACGTTTTTGGGAAGAGTCCATTTCTTGTCTGTCACCATGGCCTTGATAGCATCTGTCTCCTTGGTAAAGACAGATGCTAAGTACCCATTTAATAGCTCAGCCATGCTCAATGCCTCAATGTATAAATTTCCCTTTAGGACCCTAATTGGCCATACTCCTCCTCTTACCATGTTTTTACTGTTTTATATGTCTAGTGAAGACTTTGGAATTCACCTTTTTTGTAGGCTGCCAATCTTTTCTCGTTATCCCTCTTTGCTTTTCTAACATGCCTTTACATTGGTCGGCGCAACATCGAGGTCCGAAGGGCCTGTACTGTGCTGTTATGTTCTATGATACCAGAATGATGGGTCTAGTGAGGGTGAAAACTCATCTGTCGATCTATTTATAAATATTTATCTCTTTAAAAACAATTGCTGTGAACCTATCAATATATAATTTTCTTCAATAAACGGAGGGAGGATACAATGAAGTGATAAATGGCAAGGAAATTCCCTTCGAGTATCTGTTCTAAAATGTTGGCGCCATTGACATGACTAGAAACTGGATGATGGTTAGATTTTTTTCCTGTCAAAATTAACTCTTCCCTTTGTCTCCTTCAAAATATACTTTTCCTAATTGAAGGAAAGCAGACAATTTGTTTGCAGGTTCTAACAGTGCTGAACTTATGCTAGCTTTTAGGTTTGACGTGAGTGGTAAGGATTGATTTGAACAGGTTTTCTTCAAACTGAATCAATGGCTAAATCTTTATATTACTGATTTTTTTGCTGCCAGGTCCACCAGGAGTTACAAACATATTTGCGATAAATTGAAAAAATGCAATGAATATAATTTGCATTATTCACAGCAACAGATCACATTATTTATGTTTGCTACCAGCATATGAGGACAAGAATTATATTTTCACTTAGGCTAATTGTGATTTTTCCCTGCTTCAAGAAATCTGCTGGATTATTTTCACCTTTCCTTCCCTCTACTTGAAAAAAGTTTCTCGATGCAATGTTACCAATTAAAATAAAAGGATTTTAAAGAAAATAGTTACATGATTATAGGATTTCTCAAATTTGAGGCTTGAGAAACAACTCAATTCCAGACTTTTTTAAACTCCCAATTTGAGCATTTCAGAAACGTCTTAGTTCAAACATTACTCCTTCTGTTTTATGTATTGTTCCCAATATAGTTCCCAACTTGCAGCAACTATTTAACCTGACAGGGTAGGATTTTATGGATTGGCGCGATGAGACAGGAAAACCCGATCTGAGGTCAAAGGACATTCCCGTTGTCAGCCCCTCACCGCTCTGATTGCCGTGGTGGGTAAGGTGGTAGGATTGCGGTGGAAATATGTAATATTTGAATCACCTGTGAATAATTATGTTTAGACAATCCCAGTATGTTAGATTATAAAATCGTAACATACATTCTGATTGGATATTTCTAACGTAACCTTTGCTCTTAACTGTATGGCTATTAAATTACTGGGAGAATTGGAGTAATTTTGAATTTATGTGCAAGTGTTAACAGAAGTAGTACAATGCCTAGAGTTCTATTGAAGTTCCAACAACGGTTGCCAATCGAATGCGCTGGAATTTTCCAAGTTTGCTGGAGATCAAAATTTGCTGAAAAGAATACAATCTACAAGTTAGACTTGGGTCTTGGGCATTTCTTTCAGTGTAAGCCTGTCAGCAAGGTCTTTCTAAGCAGGTGCTACGTGACCTTGCTTTGACCTTCACCATCTGTGTCCTGTTTTTCTTGATGCAAAAATACTCCAATTCTGCATTCAAATGGAGCAAACATAAAACACGTGTCCTGGGGATTATCCTAACATTGGGCTGTCACAATAATTTATTACCAAATTAACTAGTCCTGATGAGACAAAATATTGATTATTTTTAGCATAATGATGGTAATGTTTAATGTGATAATTGTATGAGCTGTGGCAGTAATTGTCACTATGTTAATTGTGCCTAAATCCTTTCACGTGACACATCCTGACTTTCTCGGAAGGAATCTCATTATGGTCTATTTGGAAGAGTCACATAGAATGTGGTTTGAGATGAGCTTCATTTCAGTAACGGAAATCTGCATTATTTTCTTGTATTTAATAGTTTGTATGTATTTTTCCTTCAAGTGCTGATGGGCAAGCATGATATTTCCAATTACTTAAAAGATATGTTGGCACTTCCCAAAATTAGGTGAAAATATTTACACATTCTAACAAAGATCAATCTGATTTGCATAGAAGATTTGCTTCACATGAGTTCTGAAACAGGTTCAATTCCCGGCTTGGGTCACTATTTATGTGGAGTTTGCACATTTGGGCGGCACAGTAATAAAGCGGTTAGCACTGCTGCTTCATAGCTCTAGGAACCTGGGTTTGATTCCTGGCATGGGTCACTGTCTGTGTGGAGTTTGCACATTCTACTTGTGTCTGTGTGTTTCATCCACGTGCTCTGATTCCCTCCAACAATCCAAAAATCTACATGTTAGGTTGATTGGCCGTGCTAAATTTGCCCCTTGGTGTCCTGAAATGTGTAGGTTAGAGAGATTAGCAAGTAAATATGTGGGACCTAGGTAGGATTGTGGTCAGTGCAGATTCGATGGGCCAAATGGCTTCTTTCTGTGCTGTAGGGTTTCTGTGATTCTATGAACTACTTTGTGGCTTTACTCCTTTCATCTGTAACATCAGAAATTAGCCTTTTTGACAGTGTATAAATCCAGTACTTTATGGAAGTGGCAAAGAGATCTTATCCTTGAAAGAATAAACTTATAAATCCAGTCATGATCATCAGAAAAAAGGTCACTTATCTGAAATGTTAACTCAGTTTCCCTTTGCACCAGTGCTGCTTGATTTACTGAATTTTTCTAAAATGTTGTTTTTATTTCAGATTTCCAGCATCTGCAGTGTTTTGCTTTACCATAATACCATTTTAAGTAAGATCCATCATGTTTTTGAAGTATGTCAGAGAGAGAATATTTAAGCGTTTATGTTGATCCAAAAAAATAAGAATTGGTGTAACTTTTGAAGAAGTAGTTTTCTGTTTTGATGGGGACAATTTTTAACCTGTCCTGCTTTTCTTAATTCATGAGAAACAGCATAATCAAACTTCATAAAGTTTAGAAAGTATTTAATCTAGTTGGGGCAAAGCAGAATGTATCCTATGTTTAACCTCTTAACAGCTGATGATTTCCTTTACCTGTGACTTAAACAAGTATTTTTCCAACGACACTGTTGCTACCAATGGTGAGAAACTTGAACTAATTTTTTTCTATATGTTTTGTCAACTAATCCATAATTTCTGTTTAACATTAAATCTATATTCTGACCATTTAAGTTTAAGAACATAATTATTTCTGTATGCACATGCCATATAAAGAAAATTTACCAGGAGCTATTTCATATAATTTATTGAATAAATTTAACATTTTAAAATTTCAGTCAGATCCATCACGATTAATCCATATGGTGCATGTCATATATTAATGAATGAGTAATGCTCAAATCCTGAGTATTGCATAGAATTTGAATGCTTGCTTTCATAAGCAATAAACCTCAAATATGAATACAGCTCTTTTGTGAGTCAGTGAGGAAAGTATGAAGCTTATTTTTTATATAAGAATGGAGTCTGCAAATGTATTGAAACAAATAATGAGTATATTTGATTGGCTTCAAGGTAAATGATTAATCCTTCATTTATAGGAGTATTGCTTTTGGATTGTTAGATTATAGATTTGAATGTCGAAGTGAGTGGATAATCCAAATTGAGTGTAGTTGTGTAGTGTAAGATATGAGGATCATGTGGTTGGGCTGGATCCTGTGGAATATTGAGGTAGGAAGCTGAACTAATTGTGTGAGGGCACACATTCTGGGTTAGGAAGGATCAACAGTCAGAGCCAGAGACGAGTAGTGTAGTCGTACAGTTATTCTGTCGGATCCTATTTGTATATATTGTTACTTGTTTTAGCAATAAAGCCTTTGTGTTCTGAAGCCTCATTGAATCACCCTCGACTTATTATAGTAGCATTGGTCATACCTGACTACAAATAAAGTTTAACCTGAATCTGTCATATAAGAAAATGCTCAACATGTAAAGAAATACTCAACAGATCTGACAGCATCTGTGGAGAGAATCAAGAGTTAACATTTCAGGTTGAGGTGACCTTTTATCAGAACTGTAAACTGAAGCTATGTCTTTTCTTGGCTTAAGTGGAGCATAAATATACATTGTACCATTTCAAGCTGTGTGCCATTATGGTTCCCAAAAAAAATTTCTTAAAAAACAGATTAACCAATGCTTTGTGGGTTTTGCTGTTTACAAAATGTTTGCCATATTTACAAAGAACAAAACAGCACGGGAAACAGGCCCTTCGGCCCAACGAGCCCGCGCCGCCACCTCCTCCTCGATGTTCCCACTTCTACATGTTGCATTTCAAAGTGATTAATTATACGTGAAGCGTTGATAGACATTTTTGAAAAGTATGATAAGGTAATTACATTGATGCAAATTGTCATTTGCTAAACGGGCTTGTTTGCAGTAGTGCTCTTCATGTTTGGGATGTTTGATCTTTTTGCTTCCTCTACAGAGGGGAATTAGAAATTATTTATATTTAAGGATTGGCTTATGTTTCAAAATGGAGTTGGCATGGTGACAGATTAGCACTGCTGGCTCAGTGCCAGAGATCGGGATTCAATTCTGACCTTGGTTGACTGTGCAAGCTCACACTAACATTCTTCCTGTGTCGTTATGGGTTTCTTCCCATACCCCAAAGATGTGCAGGTTAGGTAAAATAAAAGCAAATTACTGTGGATGCTGGAATCTGAAACCAAAAGAGAAAATGCTGGAAAATCTCAGCAAGTCTGGCAGCGTCTGTAAGGAGAGAAAAGAGCTGATATTTCAAGCCCAAACAATCCTTTATCAAAGCTAATGTGTAGAAAGTGAGAGATTTCTATACTGCAGTGTGAGGGAGTGAAAGGTAAGTCATAGCCCCATAAACCAACTAATAGCTGCCCATAGAGAGAATAAAGTTGGAGGGGGGGTGGTGGCAGGGAATGATTGGCACAGAGGTAAGATTTGGAAAAGAAGCAAAGGAGGAGAAAAGATAAGGGGCATAAAGTAGAGGGAAAATGTTAGGCTGGGGAAAGAAAAATGAAGAAAGACAATAAATAAAAGGTAGAGAACAGTAAAAAAAAAAATGAAGACCAAGGGATCAAGGTGGAGTTGAGCAAATAATCTAAAGTTATTGAAACTGGAAGACTAAAGTGCCAAGTCGGAAGATGAGATGCTATTCCTCCAGTTTGCGTTAAGGTTCACTGGAACATTGTAGCAAGCCAAGGATAGACATGTGGGCATGGGAGCAGGATTGTGTTAAAATGGCTTGTGTTAAAACAATTGTAGATACGTCATGCTAAATTGCCCCTTTAGTGTTCAATGATATGTAGGTTAAGTGGATTAGCCATGGTTATGGGGCTAGGGCAGGGAAGTGGGCCTGGGTAAGAAGCGAGTTAGTGCCAACTTGATGGGCTGAATTCCTTTGAACTGTAGAGATTCTATATATATTGAAAAGTGTTTAAAAGCTGACTGCCTCAAGTGTCTTTATTCGTGTATACCCGTTGATGTTGGGATCACTGACTTCATCCCCTTTTCAGGGAATGTAGGCTTTTCAATCAAATCAGTTATTTCTATTCTTAGGCATCCGCAACCTTAGGCATCTGCAATATAGAGATGCTTTATTATCCTGACCATTGTACATAACAAGTAGAGTTTGTTAATTAGCACATCAAACTTTCTGCAGTTTGTGTGGAAAATCTTTTTAAACTGGTGTAAATTCACTTAAATGTAACGCTTACAACTCAATCTAAAATTCCCTGGTTAAAAACAAACTGTTCAAAAATCTCAAAACATTTCCAATATGTTTCTAATTCTAGTAGAGCATGTGCTCATCAACTTCTTTGATCAGTAGTTTACCCCTTTAGACCTCTGTATCCTTTTCACAATATTTTAAATAAAAATTGAAGTATATTCCATTCCTCTCTTTTCTGTATCACTCATAATTTCTGAATGTAGTAGTTTTTATGTTTAGTTAAATGGGAACTTAGAATCCCAAATGTGCATAAGAAGGCTATTTGGACTATTGAGCCTGCACCAACCACTCTCACTCAGGCCCTATCCCTGTAACCCCACCTATTTACCCGCCTAATCCCCCTGACACTAAGGGTCAATTTAGCATTGCCAGTCAACCTAAGCCACATGTCTTTGGACTGAGAGGGGAAACTAGAGGAAACTCCTGCAGAACATCTGGAGAATGTGCAAACTCCACACACTGACCCGAGGCTGGAATTGAATCTGGTGCCTGGCACTGTGCCACCCAACTTGGGCAGTATTTCTGTAGGATACTCAACTGACCATTCTTCATGGATGTAGACAGTCTTTTAGCTGGCTATTTAATTGTTAGAGAGCATAGCAGGCAAGTGAAAACCTGTTCTTCTATTTATTAAATATGATTGGTAAAAATCCTAAAAGTAGGTTGGCTGATTGCTTGAATCATGCATGCAAATCCAAAGGAGAAAAAGAAAATGGTATCTCAACGGAGAAAGTGAATTTCCCTAATGATCTAATGGGGCTGAGAAGGAGAAGCCAACAAATCGTATCAAAAAGAATCTTGCCTTTTTTTCCCTTTTAACCTTTGTCGCTGAGGGTGCTGAAACTATTGTGGTATCCCAAGTGAAATGACCTAACTTGGCATTGGCTAAACAGGAAACCTCAAACATTCTGCTTCTGTGCCTTGGTACTATATTGAGCTGTATCATTACTCAGCAGTAGGGACATAATTTGTCACATTTTAAGGTATGGTCTCTTTTTCTTTTGCCTTGTGCCATCCCTGAGTGAAAGATTTTTAAGGTTTTACCCAGTTCTGCTCAAAGAGGCTACCAGTAAGTAGATAACAATGTTCGGTGATAATTTTCTTTTATCACCTATACATTGTTATCTACAATCTAAAAATTATACAACAAAGCATATGAAAATAGTGGAGATGGAGGATGAGATCCTATGATTCAGCATTGTCTGCTTCCGAGTCCACTTGGAGCACTCTGTTTACATCATTGCTTTTACATCCAACAGATCACACTCTGCATTGCTTTCATAACGCAGATATTTTTCTTACATGATTGGGTCTCAAGCCTGAATGTTAACTTCCCACTAAGAGAACTGACTTAATCAATGGAATGGCATATAATTCCTCTGAATTGAGTTCCAGTCTCTGAAAATTTGTTTCTACTTACCACAGTTATCTTGAGGAAATCAAACCCAATGCATTCTAGCTTGGTAGGAATGCTGCCGCTGGGTAGGGCTTACTCTGACTGGCAACACTATTTATTTAAAAAAAAACTACATTTAAAGCTGAATGCTGCCAGAGAGATGGCTTCTTTAAAACATTTCATATTTTCTTAATGCGTAGGTATCCTTATTTCATTTCCAAAACCTACTCTGTTGTCATCTAATAATAAGTAATAAGTAAACAGGGTAAACTGATTATATTTATGAAAAGCTGGGAATAATTATCGAATACCATGGAAGTGTTTAGATCCAATTCTTGTAAATTCTGAATGCTGTACAGTTAACACTGAATGAAGTCAGAGGTATGCTTTTTCATTTTAACAGTAAGAAGTCTCTCAATAGGTTAAAGTTCAATAGGTTTATTTGGCAGGTGATGAAGGAGCAGTGCTCCGAAAGCTCATGATACCAAATAAACTTGTTGGACTTTAACCTGGTGTTATGAGACTTCTTACTGTGCCCATCCCAGCTACCTTCTCCACATTTTCATTTTTTTTAAAAAGGCACGAGATAAATTAACTACACAGTTATAATTCTGCCAAACCTAACCATTTAACAGTAGTTTGATGGAATGACATTTGACAGGCACATCACCAGCTGCTTATTCCTTCTATTAAGACTCACTATAAATTTATTTACGATCAATGAGTTTTAAAATATAAGGATGAGTTTTGCTTTCAAAAGAAGTAGGCACATAATTGTTAAAGAAATTGTGCATAAATAACATTGTGTAAAACAAATACTTCTAAGTCCTGTGCTCTGCTTTACACTTCATATAGAACTGCTTATTGATGATTCGTTGGATTACAGTTGCAATTATAATTAGGGAAATGGAAGTATCAAACAAATTACAGTACAGAAGGTGGCTACTTAACCTCTGACGGTGCTAGCCCTATTTTCCTTTCCGCTCTATCCTTTTTATATTGCTTTTCAAACATTTATCTAGTTCTGTTTTAAATGAAATGAGTATTTAATCCTAATAGATGAATATTGTAAAGTATTCCAAGTTCTAATACACTCTATGCAAAATAAATATCTCTAACATTTTTAAACTGATGATTCTAGCTTATACCTTTTTGTTACTAATTTGATAACGAGCAGAAAACTATTGTTTACCATTGTGATGGTCGCTATGCTTTTGGGGAAAACCCTTATATTGATCATATGACCAAGTTGCAAGTTGGGAGGTAAACAGTAGTAACAAACAGAAAATGAATTGCAGGAACAGGGATGGTGAGGGGAAGAGAGAGATCACTGTTTTTAAGCAGTTGAGTTCAGAACAACCTCATTGCAGGGAGCATTTCTTTCAAGTCAAATTCAGTTGAAATTCTGTATGCTGGCAAAAGGGATTTAAACCTTTTGAAAACTGAAGCAAGCTACTAACACAATGTTGGATTTCTGCGATAGCCTTACTGAGAAGAAAAAGATTGCAATGTTAGAGCATTAAAACCTGAAGAGTTCTGACCTGAGGTGGCTACATTTGAGACATCAGTGATATCTATGTTGAAGTGGGAGCCTAAAACTATATGATGGTTGGAGGGAATTTGAAGGGACAGCCTTAGCAGAAGTAATGGAGAGCCCAAGAAATTTCAACCCTTGCATGAATCTTTGAAACAGAACCCAGCCCAAGTGGTTAAGTTCCAATTTCTGATAAGCATCTGACTTAAGTTTTTTGGAGGTGTAAGTCAAGTAGTTGTAGAAAGAAATTTGAGTTTAAAAAATTGGGTTTAGAGTATAAGTAGCAATGTTTGTGTACTTTTTAATATATTTAATGTAATTAGTCAGGATAGAGTGCAAATATTACTGTGTTTTGTTTTGGTGTAGTTAGATTATTTTTTAAACAGTGAATCCTATTTAATTATTTTAATAAATTCTTGGGTTTTTGGATATCCACCAAATTATAAAAACATTACTGGTCTCCAATGAAATCAAAACATCACCAAATCTCTTAAGCTTATGCTTCTTTGAAAACCTCAGTGAATGCTTACCTCCATACTTCAATGAAAGAAGTTTTAAAAGTTGTTTTAGTAATTATCATCTTCTATTTGTATACTTGAGACAGAGGTACAACAAAGAGCAAAATCAGAATATCAGTAACATAGTTGCACTCGCAGGTAATTACGTACAGGTAGGTCCAAGATTGTGTTAGTATTTGTAACAAAGCATATTGAAAATGTTAAAGTGAGCACAATCCCATGATAGAGTGAGCGTTTACGCAAAATTCATAGAATTATAGGAACACTGCAGTGTGGAAGGAGGCCATTTGGCCCATCAAGTCTGCGCCGACCAGAATACCACCCAGGCTCTATTCCCGTAACAGCATTTATTCTGCTAACCCTCTGACACTAAGGGGCAATTTAGCATAACCAATCAATCTAACTCGCACATCTTTAAGAGTGTGGGAGGAAACTAGAGCACCCAAAGGAAATCCAAGCAGCCTTAGGGAAAATGTGCATACTCCATACACATTGACCCAAGGCTGGAATTAACCCCAAGTCCCTGTGAGGCATAGATTTAACTGGTTAGTGGTCATGCCCTTTACTGTATTTGGTCTGAGGTGCGCAGATTTATTTCATTTTTGATTATATTCTTGTGCGCCACTATATAGTCTGACTAGATG
Organism: Sphyrna mokarran; assembly: GCA_024679065.1. Taxonomy (NCBI): domain Eukaryota; kingdom Metazoa; phylum Chordata; class Chondrichthyes; order Carcharhiniformes; family Carcharhinidae; genus Sphyrna; species Sphyrna mokarran. The sequence goes on from JAGIQG010000021.1 coordinate 21,954,843, forward strand.
CCTGCAGAATAAATAATACCCACTTGAAACATACCTGGGTTGTACAAGTGGTTTGGCACTACAATTAATGACGTTGCTATATACTTTGACACTTTCTCCAATCATGTACTCTCTGAAGAAGAGTTTGGTCCCACCCATGCCTTCATAATACAAGTTTTCTGAGTTCTAACTCTTCTATTCCAAGTTATCCTGCCACATAATATCCAAGGAAAATGCTGTGAAAATACATCTGGTTGATCGAGCGCATATTGCAGGGCACCCAACAACTTAGACGAATTTTCACGTGCTTTGCAAATATCCGGTAATAATATAAGGCCACAAAGCCAACCCAGATATACATATCTGTAAGCCTGACAAATAGTCATACTTAACAAGTATGACTATATTGACAAAATGCGTGTTGTTCTTATGATGGGTCTAAATTCATTTCTATTTGTTCTTTGATATCCGTTTGAATTACAACTGCTAAGTGTGACTGCACAGCTGTGCTTGCAAACAAGTTACAAAGGCGCTTGTTGGACTTGTGTGTAAAAGTAAAAAGCAGCCTGATGTGTATATAAGATTTGTTTGTATGGTTACATGATCTCTTGGAGGCCAGGTCCTTTCTCACTAATCTTATTTCATTCTTCACTATAAGTGCTACTCCTCCTTCTTTGCTACTCTGTCCATCTTTCCAAAATATTTTTGTACTGGATATTTATTGCCGGATCTTGATCATCTTGCAACCCTTTTTCTGCAATGATTAAATCTAAATCATTTACCTCTGTCTATCTTGATGCAACTGCATCATGAATTCAGATAAAATATTTTTAATTTCTATTCTCTGCAATGACTTTATTCTTTGATGTATATAGTTTTAAACTCTCTGCCCCTTCATGTCTTGTTTTGCTTTTCTATGCTGTTCTGATACTTTAATCTTTCTCTTTGGATTTTTAAGTCTCCCTTCACCCAAACTCTCCCCTGACCCATTAAGGTTAAAGCCCTGTCTGTACCTTTTAATTCAATTTTGGCCAGGCCAGTGATTCCACCCTATTTAAGGGCTTGTTCTTCCCTGAGTAGTGGTACAAATCCTAATAAAAGTATAAATTGTTTTTCCTTTTGAGATTTGGTATTCTTTCAAATGTACCCTGATGAGGAGTAGGCTTTTGAGACTGAGATGAGAAGAAATTTCACACTCAGGGTGGTGAGTCTTTGGAATTCTTTACCCTGGAGAGTAAGAGTGGAAGTTCAATCATTGAGCATGTTCAAGGAAGAAATTGACAGATTTCTGGAGACTAATGACATCAAGAGATAGGAAGATTGTAGGGGAAAGTGGAATTGCAGTAAATGATCTAACTGAATGACAGGGCAGGCTTGATGAGCCAAATTGCCTACTCCTGTCCCTATGAATGTAAAACAAAAAGCTTCAGCATGTTTCAGCAATGTTCCTGGTATACGTTTCTAAAATGTTTGCTGTAATACCCTGCCCAAAATCACACAATACCCCATATGTAATTTAAGTATTGAGTATCAGATTTTGTATTTAATGCCCCCTTTTTAAAAATATCCCATTTGGTTTTTATGGTGGTTTCCATTTGCACTGTGACCTTTTAAAGATTTATGTATTTATGCTCCATGCGCTGTTTGATCTTTCTGCACCTGAAGCTGTTTATCAGTTTTGCCTTTATTGTTTGCTTCTGCTACTTTACTCAAATATACTAGTTTACTTTGATTTGAATCTTCTGTTTAACTGACTGCTAACTTGTACGTCTTGCTGCAATCTCCTTTATTGTCGATAAGTTTGCCATACCCCTAGCTTCATTATAATTTCTGTTATGATTATTTAATTAGCTAATTGGGCATCCTTCATGTTGGAAGATGATGTTCTATGCCAAGGGTGTATTTAAGGTTTTCATTACTTGCAGAGGATTTGGGCCAACTAGAAAAATGGGTTGAAAAATGGCAAATAGAACTTAACGCAGACAAATGTATTGCATTTTGGAAGGTCAAATAAAAGTAGAATGTACATTGTAAATGGTAGGACTCTGAAGAGTGCAGATGAACAGAGGGCTCTGGGAATACAGGTACAGAATTCCCTAAAAGTGATGTCACAAGTGGATAGGGTCATAAAGAGTGCTTTTGGTACATTGGCCTTTATAAATCAGAATATCAAGTATAAAAGTTGGAGTGTTTTGGTAAGGTTGTATAAAGCATTGGTGAGGCCAAATTTAGAGAATTATGTACAGTTTTGCTCACCTAGTTACAGGAAGGATGTAAATAAGGTTGAAAGAGTGCAGAGAAGGTTCATGAGGATGTTGCCGGGATTTGAAAGGCTGAATTAGAGAGAGAGATTGAATAGGTTAGGACTTTGTCCTGGAGCGTAGAAGAATGAGGGGAAATTTGATCAGGTGTGTAGGATTTTGATGCATAGAGATAAAGTGAATGCAAGCAGGCTTTTTCCACTGAGGCTAGGGGAAAATAAATCAGAGGTCATGGGTTAAAGGTGAAAGGAGAAAAGTTTAAAGGGAATATTAGGGGTAGGGGGGCTTCTTCATGTAGAGAGTGGTGGGAGTGTGGAATGAGCTGCCGGACAAAGTGATAAATCCAGGGTCACTTAACATTTTAAGAAAAACTTGGACAGGGACATGGATGAGAGGGGTGTGGAGGGATATGGTCCTAGTACAGGTCAGTGGGACTAGACAAAAAATGGTTTGCATTAACAAGGGCCAAAAGGCCTATTTCTGAACTGTAAATTTTCTATGGTTGCTATGGTATCACATCATCTGTTGTGGCTTGGAGACCAGTTCAAGAGTGGCAATCCCTTCTGCAGCAGTCAGAGACGTAGGCACTGTTCTGCAGTCAACTGACGTTTTTTTCCTTCTGGGCATTCTTTTCCACCATCTGGATATTTCTTTTGCCTCCTGTTTTCTCCACCTTTTCTAACAGTTTCCGGGTTAGCAATGAGGACTCTTTGTAAAAACTCCGATTCGTATCAACTTTTTGCGGACGTCCTTGTATTGAAGACATAGACGACCTGTTGGTCTTACGTTGATGCAAGCTCGTAATAGGGCACATCTTTGGGGATGTGATCATTAAACATCGGCTCACATGAACCAGCCACATTTGACACTTTTGCCAAGAGATGCCCAATATTTTTGGCAAGGGCGGTGTTCTTGTCCTGCACAAATTGTCCATGACGTGTTTGGGTCCTAGACCTGAACCCCAAGGTGTATTATGAAACCAGATTAGACCTCACAATTTTGCTGTTTTGGTGTCTTAACATAGGTGGTATAATTCTATTAACAAATTGGAGATCTTTATCAAAACAAGCTTTATTCACAACACTTTAAATGTAACTCTAACAAAATAAAGCAGCTTATCAATTGCTAAAATGAAAAGAAACAATGCTAATTTCTAACTTATCACTTTTCGTTCCAAATAAGCAATATTCCTCTTAGACTTATTTTAAATACAGTTAGCAAACCCAGGCATAGTTGCTATAAATTTAGTTAATACTCTTGAAGCTTTCAGAGAGATTTTGATTTTCAGAGCAGCTTGCAGACTTCTGTCTTTAGACAACACCAGCCAGAAATTAAACACTCAACTGAAATCAAATTGGCACAAATCCTTGCTACAGATCTAGCTCCTTCCATTAAACACTATCACATGACCTTATATACCTAAACCAAACCTCCATTCCTTTAATCAAAACCCTCTGAAGGGACCTTTTCATCCATAATCATAAATCAATTAGTTCTCCCCTACATGGCTAAAATGAGTAATTATCCTGCTTTGCAAGCATCTGAGTCACCTGCCTGCAGGAAAAGAAATCTGAACTTTAAGAAGTATACATATACATAAATGTAATAAAAGCTCAATATCATTATTTGCTACTGCTTTGTATTTTTGGTTAATCTGCTCTATCCTGACATCAACTCTCTTTGGCATTTTTTATCTGTGATGCTGTTTACACTTATGGGACTCAGTAAGGCTGTCAAACTGTATGCCAGGGCTAATGGTAAGTTGTTCAACTTGGCAAGATTGCACACCAAGACTAAAATGCTCAATGTCTTAGTCCGTGAGTTGATTTTGCTGATAATACTGTGTTCACGTCCCATACTGAAAATTGGTTCTTCTGGGCCGGTAAGGAATTTGGGTTAACAATTAATGTCAGGAGATCAGAAACGTCACCTTCCAACGACATTGACAAACTTATTTTGATGATTGTCGACAGCTTCACATATCCTGGATCAGCAATTGCCTGCAACCAATGTTGAAGTCAAAGCTGTAACTCTTACAATTGCATCCAAATCTTTTACATAAATGAGAACCAAATACTTGGTATACTAAAACCAACATTTCACAATCTTTAAAAGTTGTTCAGAATCAGTGTTGTTTTCAGTCCCTGCCCTCTTTCACTTTAAATATGTTTTTCTTTAATACTATGTGCCTTAGCTTTAATGTCCCTTATTAAATGTCCTCTGAAAATCCATTAGTAAATAATTCATAGATCACTGTCTGAAAGAATTGAACTGGACTGGTGTGATCTGCCCATTACAAATCTATGCCTTACTGTCCCTGATTAGTTCATGTCTTTCTAAATATTCACTAATTTCATTTCACATTATTAATCTTGAACATTTATCCACAACTGAAAAAAGACCAATTGTCTTTAATCCTTTGATTTCCATTTTTTGTACAGGGATAACATTTATCACCACCTATTCCTCCTGGCAGAATTCCTGTTTCAAAGAAATCATGACTCCCTTTCCAAATTCCTTTTATTACTTTGAAGCTGTTTGAACGTGGATAATTTTAATCTTGTTCAGTATTTTAAAATTTAAATTTTCTTCTGAATATTTACCTCCTGGAGTTGCTCTGCCACACACTCAGGCATTTCCTGTCATTGCACAATGAACTGTAAGGTCTGATGTGGTTATTAGTCAATTAATATGAGCACAACTGTTTGTATCCATTATTCCCTCACTTTATAACTGTGTAATCCTACAGCACATTTGATTTATCCTTTTGTATGTTTTTATTAATGATGTTGCTATTTGTTTGTTGTATTCTATCATTACCCTCAGCCTTTCTAATGTCTCCTTCTATGCTTTTTTTCCTCTATTGTTACCATTATTTTGATCATACTTTTTGAAAAAAAAATCCTTTCCAACCCTAGCCTTTGATGCCAACTCTTTACTTCTTGTCGGAATGTAATTTAACTGACACTTTATTCGTTCCCTCTTGAAATATCTTCCACTGCTTGCCTGTTGTCAGTCTGAATTCAGTCCACTGGCTAATTTCAACTCTCGCATCTTTATCTTGGAATTCTTTTTGCTCCTGTTTTCAAAGTGAGCTTGTTGACATTATAGTTGCTACTTCACTCATCACCAAAAATGGATCTAGCAACGCATCTCCTATTGTTACAGTAGAGCAATTCATGCTTTCACTTCTCTGTGGAAAATTTCTGGTATATTCTGCTATATTGTCACATTGATTGAAAATATTACAGAGCAAAGTATTGATATATTATCAGTTATCAAACTAACTCTTTAGAACTGTTGTTCCACAAGTTGAGGAACAGCTATTTGGTTTACAAATTCTGTTGATCTGGAGAATCGACCCCAGTGAATAATGTGGAGGAGGAAGAATTTGTATGTGCATAATGCATTATTATATTTTCAGGACATCTCTCAGGTAATTTTTTTTCGTCGAGCTGCTCTTATGTAGGGAAATGTGGCAACTAAGCTACATGCAGCAAATCTCACATCAGTGAACAAATAATTGGCCAGAGATAATAGTCCGAGAAGACCCTGTCAACATAACCGCAAAGTTAATGGTGCTCCCCATTATTTAGTGCAAATGCAACAGCAACTCCAAGTGAGAGCAGTGCTTGATTAAATGCAGATATCAAGAATTTGTTATTAGCTTAACAAACACTACATTTCCCTGGCTACCTTATCATTTAAATGTGCTGAATGCTATGAAGTCCCTGCATTGTTTCTGTGTAAACAGTGAAATCGCCACAAAGTTATGTCATTTCAAGTTTTATGCACCTTTTAACAATGTGATGAGTGTTCATTATTGCCTGTCAATCATAAGAACATAAGAAATAGGAGCAGGAGTAGGCCATCCAGCCCCTTGAGCCTGCCCCGCCATTCAATAAGATCATGGCTGATCTATAGTGGTTCAGTACCACTTTCCCGCTTTCTCGCCGTAACCCTTAATTCCCTTATCAATCAAAAACCTATCCACTCTTGACTTGAACATATTCAGTGAGGAGCCTCCACTACTTCATCAGGCAGAGAATTCCAAAGATTCACCACCCTTTGCGTGAAGAAATTCCTCCCCAACTCTGATCTGAACCGCAACCCCCCTCCCCAAATCTTGAGGCTGTGCCCTCTAGTCCTGCTATCTTTGCTAAGCAGGAAGAGTGTCTCAACCTCTAACTTATCCATCCCTTTCATTATCTTATACGTCTCTATAAGGTCCCCTCTCAGCCTTCTAAACACCAAAGAGTACAAACCTACTCTATTTAGTCTCTCCTCATAATGCAATGCCCTCATCTCCAGTATCAGCTTAGTGAACCTTCTCTGCACCCCCTCAAAGGTCAATATATCCTTCCTCAAATGCAGCGACCAACACAGTAGTTCAGCTGCGGCCTCACTAGTACCCTATACAGCTGCAAGAGTAGTACCTCCCTACTTTTATATTCTATCCTCCTAGCTATAAACATTGCAACATTGCATTCACCTTCTTAATCACCTGCTGCACCTGCTTGCTGTGTTTTTGCGATTCGTGCACAAGGACCCTCCGGTCTCTCTGTACTGTCGCATGCTGCAGCTTTCACCATTTAAATAGTAATCCTTCCTACCAAAGTGGATAACCTCACACTTGCTAACATTATACTCCATCTGCCAGGTCCTCGGCCACTCACTCAACCTATCCAGATCCCTCTGCACGCTTTCCACATCTTCCACGCAATTTGCTTTTCCACTCATCTTCGTGTTGTCAGCAAATTTCGTCACCCTGCACTCAGCCCATTCCTCCAGATCATCTATGTAAATGGTAAATAGTTGAGGCCCCAGTACTGATCCCTGGGGCACTCCACTAGTCACCAGCTGCCAATCAGAATAGCACCCATTAATACCTACCCTCTGCTTCCTATTAGACAACCAATCCTCTATCCCGTCTAACACCCTACCCCCAACTCCCTGCACCCTAACCTTCTGCAGAGGGTACTAAAAATTAATTGCTCAAAATAGAGCCTTACCCCTTCAGATTAAAAAAGTTTATTTAATGTTGTTTTTTATTTTCCTCAATTCACTAGGAAGTAACTTACAAGTTCCCCAGTATCTTATTAGGGGCTACCCTAAAGATTGGGGGGGGGTCCCTCTCAGAACTTTAGTCATTACCTTTTCTCTGGCTTGTCAATTTCACTGGACCTTTAGCTACTGTAAACCAGGTAAGTTTAATGCCAATAAATGGAAAAAAAAAGAATGTGGCCCTCTCTGACTGTCCTGTACTTCAATGCTGGACCATGTACAAACTGCGCTTTCTGAATCACCAGCCTAAGTTGGAAGGTTAGGTGAGACAAGCTAGAAAAAGAAGTCTGACAACATCATGTTTAAATCCAACCGATTTATTTGATAGTAAAGTTGCAAGCTTTCAGGGTTTGCCCCTTCATCAGGTGAATGGAGAGTTTTTGCCTCAGACAGAGCATATAGCGCATACTGTCTGTGCTGTTATCTGAGGCCAGAACTCTCCATTCGCCTGACGAAGGGGCAAACTCCGAAAGCTTGCGAGTTTACTATCAAATAAATCGGTTGGACTTAAACCTGGTATTGTCAGACTTCTTATGGTGTTTACCCCAATCCAATGGCGGCATCTTCACATCTTGGAAAAAATTCTTCCAGTAATTGGGCATTGAATGACAATACAATGTTGATCGCCATTCAAGAAGTTCAGCCCGTTATTTCTCTCTCTACCTGATTTGACATTGAATTCATCCATTCCAAATTACACTACCTTGTTCAGATCTTGCGCTGTTCATTTCACAGTCATTGAAGCTGATTAGCTAAGGAAATGCCCTGTTCATTCAGATCGATCCCAGATGCTATGTAGAGGACAGAGTATATTTCCATATGCACTGCCAGCACATTGCCCTTTTAATCTCCATGATATTTTGGGAGGTCAAATTAATTGACCAGTTACAGAAGTGTTGTGCCATTATGCTTTTGTGTCAAAATGCTTGATTTACCTTTCCTTAAGAGGTAGGTTAATGCAATGCGTTTGCTTTTTAATGGGCAGTAAGTATTTAATTTTGTATTGACTACGAATTCCATCATTCTGTTTTGAAGCTACTATAAATTAATACTTCTAAATGTAGTGAGAGTTACAAACAGCAAAACTGAAAAAAGTGGTAAACAAAAAAGATTCCAGCCTCAAGGGGATAAATGCACTTAATGGAAGTATTAATAGCAATACAAAGATATTCTCCACTCATTAGTGTGCAACTACCAAAAGGGAAAATGCTGACTGGAAGTTTAATAAAAGTTTGAAATGCATATCCAAGCCATGGCCTTAAGGCATTATTTAAAAAAAGGATTGCAAACATATTTAATGTCTTGCATTTAATCATGCCCTCCAAAGTAACCTTACAGGTCAGTAGACACTATACCAAGATTACAAATGTGTAACTGCCTTCTGGCCATGTTCAGCGTAAAATATTTGATCAAAGGTAACAATGTAATATTGCCCTTTAGCATTTGAATCTTGTTTCCAGAACAAATTTTTTTATGTTGGATTTGACTGGCAGTTCAACAAAATGTAGAAAACAAGCTTGGTTTCAGTAAATAGATCAGATTGGAATGCTTGCATTCTGTGTTGACATGAGGTGATTCAAAGAACTTCAGAACCAAAAACAGGTGCTTGATGTCAACTTGTTGCATTTAACATGGAAGTTCTGAATTTTTCACTCAACTGTTTAAACTTTCCCTAGTTTTTTCACTTCTTGATTGGCTTGTCTGACTTGGATTAGGAGGAGGAGATAGATAAATTACATTCCCACTACAAATTACTTTCCAGCTGACATTTGTACATATCATGAAATTATGGATCTATATTGTAGTCTGTGGTTAAAAGAAATGATGTTAAAAGCTAAATATTGCATCTCAAATGTTAACTATATATTTGAGCAATTTGTATTTATGAAAGCCAGTTGAAGTAAATATGTAGATGCCATTTACTTAATGAATAGCTAAATATTTACCTGTTTTGCTTCCATTAATAAAAAGAAAATGGAACTACATGATGCAATTGAATGTAAGTAAAACTGATGAAATGAAGGGGTCTTCTTTCCAAGAGCTGTAAAAATCCAAGTCAAATGAGTTTAAGGAATTTGGTTGCAGCTCACTGTATAAGACAGCATATTTAATAGAAATAAATAGTCAGGATTCAATCAAGCCTAGGAGGATAGTGGAAATATTCACACTACTACAGAAGGAGGCATTTTTCTAGGTTGAGGTTCAAAAGCATGGTTGAAAACATATGTTCGACAATAATGTCCCATGAGATAAAAAAAAATTAATTTTCTATTGTATAAACAATGCACCATGCGAACAATGAAAAATACTATATTTGTTTCACATATAACTAAGAGTTTGAGTCTTCCCTTATTTAGTGGATTAATTTTGGCATGTCACTATTCATCCTGTGCATCCTCTATGCATTTCTTCAACTCTGTAGAGGAAAAGTACTCAAATAGCCAAATGGCTACCAGCCAGGGTGAGTTATGGTATAATCAGATCTGTCCTAACATGAAATTGCAGCCATTATGGATGTGGCCTTAGAATCTGGGAAACAGCTGTTTTCTGGTTAACAGCATGTGCACTATATACCAGCACAGCCTTTCCATCACCTGTGCCCCCTTAATCAATAAACATCTGTTTCCCATTCAGTTTACACAAGCTTGTTTTATTTTAACATGTGTTTTCACTTTGAACAACAAGTACCTTGTTTTTGCTTTGTGAATTGATTTTTAATTAATAAGTTGGCTCATGGGATTGGCCAGTGTTTTTGTTAGTGAAGAATAAAAACAAAAAGCAGTCAACCTGCTCATAATAACTATTTGGTACTGTTTAATGGTAAATGATGAGGGGAGAGAAAACTGTCTCTCCACCCTCTTCTTTTAAAAAGAAAAACTACTACTGTTGTTTTTGTATTAGAAAGCACAGAAGGAGACATTATTACAATCCTTATGTGTATAATTGAGATTGGAAACATGCAGTGCATGGATAAAAGTTGGCGGTGGGAAACTACAAAGCCTGTCTGGATCTACGTTTGAGACTAATCTGACATCAGAAACATGACTAGAAAACATATTACTGTACGTGGAATTTTGTCTACAATTTGCATGTGACTTCACAGCCATACCATATGCAGTCCATTGTGGCGTGGCAAAGTTGTGCATTTTACTTTGCTCTCCTCAATTCTTGCCATCATCACTACCAATTTTGTCTACTATTAACAGCAGTTCTTATTGTAATCAGCCCAATTAATCTGGGGAAATAATTAAATACATAATTGCCAGTGTAATTGGCATTTCTTTAAGCAAAAAAAGTGTTTCTTTCCATTGTTAATGACATTACATGTGAATTACAGGAAATAAAATTAAATATTCAATTCTATTTCGTTATCCTGTAGATCATATAAGGACACCCCTGTCCATCAGACCAACCTAAAACATTTTTCTCCCTTGATGAGGGAGTGCTGACATGAGGGGTGGGTAGATTAGTATTTTTCCAATGCATCAGTGAGGTGCTTTGCTACTTCAATCTTGATTCAGTTGAGAACTGACAATATATGGCAAGTAATCTTTTTTAGGACTATTCCTTCGTGGGATTAGAGTACTGCTGGCAAGATTGCATTTATTGCACACCTAATTGCCCTTGAGAAGATGGTGGTAAGAACTGAAGAAAAAATGAGCAAATTTTTTTTTGATTTAATTATTTCCTTTCAAAAGGGCAAGTTATTTGGTATCAAACCTTTGATTGTACTTTCTTCCATTAATATCAAGATCTTATTCATTTGGCAAAGTTGGAATACATCTTTCTCCTGTTGTTGAAAGGCAAGCAATGCATGTCAGTGTGTATATACTTTTTAAATCATTTATGAGGATAAATTGTGCACTGGTTCTTAGCAACATCATATCTGTGCTAGTATGTTTTAATGCTGTCGTCATGTCAGAATATTGAAGACCAAGACAAATTCTATTGTGGCATGGGAAGGAGGAGAGCTGTCAAAATTTTATTAAAGGTACTGTCTATGTTGTGATTACTCCTCTTTCGGTCTTGGGGCCGCACAATGACACTGGTTAGCGCTGCTGTCTCACAGCTCCAGAGACCCAGGTTTGGTTCCGGCTTTGGGTCCCTGTGGCTGCATTGGTTTCATCCCACAGTCCAAAGATGTGTTGTTTAAGAGAACTTGCCATGTACAGATTGGAAATGCCTCAGATTGGAATTTGCCATGTTAATATCTCACTTAGTGTTAGGAGCATGGATCGGGCAGTGTGTGTAAGGAGCATCCAGGAAGACTTCCTGAAACAGTATATAGATAATACAACAAAGGAAGAGCCCATGCTGGACCTGGTGTTGGTCCAAGTGGTTGATTCAGTAGGGGAGCAGTTTCTTTATAAATTGCAACAATATTAGGAGGGAACTGAAGAATGTAGCTTGGGGGCAGATGATTCAGTTCAGTAAGCTTTAATGAAATGATGGATGAAGATAAGTGCAGTCCTCAAGTGAAGGTGCTAAACTCGGGGAAGGCAAGTTACAATGATATTAGGCAAGAATTGAAGAATGTAAATTGAGGGCAAATCAACATCTGGCATGTGGGAGACTTTCAAGTGTAAATTGATAGGGATTCAGGACTAGTACATTCCTGTAAGGATGAAGGATAAGTATGGCAAATTTTGGGACCCTTGGATAATGAGAGACATTGTGAGCTTAGTCAAAGAGAAAAAGGAAGCGTTTGTCAAGTTGAGAGGCTGAGAACATACAAAACAAGTGTGGATTACAAGAAAAGTAGAAAGAAACTTAAGCAAGAAGGGCTAAAAGGGGTCGTGAAAAAATCATTGACCAGCAGGATTAAGAAAACTCCCATGGCTTTTTATATATATATTAAAAACAAGAGGGTAGCCAGGGAGAGGATTGGCCCATTCAAAGACAGGGGAGGGAATTTGTGCATGGAGCCAGAGGAAATGGGTGAGGTATTAAGTGAACACTTTACGTCAGTATTCACCAAAAAGAAGGACTTGATAGATGATGAATCTGGAAAATGGTGTGTAGAAAGTTTGAGTTATGTCGATATCAAAAAGATGGTGGTGCTGCGGTTCTTGAGAAACGTTAAAATAGACAAGTTCCCAGGGCCTGATGGAATATAGCCCAGAAAACTAAGAGAAACAAGGGAGAAAATTGCTGGAGCCTTGAGAGAAATCTTTGCATCCTCACTGGCTATAGGGGAGTTTGCTGAGGATTGGACAATAGACAATGTTATTCTTTTGTTTAAGGAGGGTAGCAAGAATAATCCAGGTAATTACAAACCAGTGAGCCTTATATCAGTCGTAAGGAAATTATTCGAGAATATTCTTCGAGACAGAATTTACTGCCACTTCGAAATAAATAGACGTATTAGCAAGAGGCAACATGGTTAAGTGAAGGGGAGATAGTGTCATACTAAATTGTTCAACTTTTTTGAGAAAGTGATGAAGATGATTGAGGGTATGGCAGTGGATGTTGTCTACGTGGATTTCAATAAGGCCTTTGATAAGGTCCCTCATGGCAGACTGGTGCAGAAGGATCAGAGCTGAACTGGCAAGGTGGATACAGAACTGGCTCAGACATAGAAGACAGTGGGTAGCAGTGGAAGGATGCCTTTCTGAATGGAAGACTGTGACAAGTGGCATTCCTTAGGGATCAGTACTGGGACCTTTGTTTGTAATTTATATAAATGTTTATGAAGGAAAATGTAACTGATTAAGTTTGTGGACAACACAAAGGCTAGTAGAATTGTGGATAGTGATGAGGACCATCAGAGGATACAGGATATGGATGGATTGGAGATTTGGGTGGAGAGATGGCACATGGCATTTAATCCAGATAAATGTGAGGTAATGCATTTTGGAAGACAAGCCATATACAGATAGCAAATATATAGTAAATGGCAGAACCCTTAAGAGTATTGATAGGCGGAGAGAAGGGGTGTACAGGTGCGTAGGTCACTGAAAGTAGCAACTCAGATGGAGAAGGTAGTCAAGAAGGCATACGGCATGCTTACCTTCATTGGCCAGGGCATTGGAGTTTAAACCAGCACCCTAAACCTGTGTCCTCTTGTGCCAACCATTTCAGCCCTGGGAAAAAACCTCTGAGAATCCACTCGATCAATACCTATCATCATATACACCTCTATCAGGTCACCCCTCATCCTTTCTCTCTCCAAGGAGAAGAGACCGAGTTCTCTCAACTTATTAAAGCCTACAAGATTATGAGAGGCATGGACAAAGTGGATAGTCAGAAGCTTTTTCCCAAGGTGAGAGTCAATTACTAGGAGGCATAGATTTAGGTGGGAGGAACAAGGTTTAAAAGAGATGTACGAGGCAAGTTTTTTTTGCATAGATGCAGTTTTTTGCATGGTCTTTTTGCACTGGTGCCTGGAACTCGCTGCTGGAGGAGGTAGTGAAGCAAATGTGATGGCGCATTTTGACAAAATAGGATGGAAATAGAGGGATATGGTTCCTGGAAGGGTAGGGGTTTTTGAATTCTGGCAGACAGCATGGTTGGTGCAGGCTTGAAGGCTGAAGGGCCTGTTCTTTGTAAATAGCGCCTTGATGTCTCAAGACATGTAGGTTAAATGGGATTAGCCATTGTGTATGTGTGAAATTATAGGGAAAAGGTAGCGGAGAGGGTCTGGGTACAATACTCTCTCAGGGAGTTGATGCAGATTCGATGGGCCAAGTGGCTTTTCCTGCACTGTAAAGATCCGATGGTTGTCCTCCACAACTTTGCAATAATTAATAAAAAATTAAAACCAATTCTTTATCATAAGACCCATGAAATTTACTATAAGTTAGTCTCTTCACGTTATTGCCAAGTATTGCTGGCTTCTATGGAACCAAACAGTCCCAGACATTGAGTTTTCTTAACTCCTGTTGACTTATTGATTTACTGGGGATAGTATAACTAACTTCTTGGTACACTATTTATGAGCCAAATTTAAAATATGAAGAGTAATTTTTAAAAGTTTAAAAAAACTGCAATGAAGTTACTGTGAAAATCCCCTCGTTGCCACACTCCTGTGCCTGTTTGGGTAAACTGGAGGAGGATTTGGCACGGACAATCTACCTAACCAGCATCTCTCTTGTACTATGGGAGGAAACCCAAGCAGACATGGGAAGAACATACAGACTCCACATGGAGAGTGACCCAAGCCGGGAATCAAACCCTGGTATCTGGTGCTGTAAGGCATCAGTGCTAACCACTGTGCTACCCTTAACCACAAGATAGAGTAGAGGCTGGATAATTTGAACTTTTAGATATAGTTAAAATTATGCAAAATTAATTCCTTGGTTCGAGCAAATCTGCTCTTAATTCATAAAAGTAAACTACTCCAGTTACTGCATTCTCTTTATTTCTTCTATGTTAGAACTTCTTTTCAAACTCCCCGGGATTTTCTTAATTGTTTCCTTCAGGCCATACTAAAATGGCTACCTCTCAATTTTCTTTTCCATATCCTAATCGCTTGCCAGTACTTCGACTTCACTCGAGTGTTTTATATTTGTTAAGAGTATTCCATACAGGTTTCTAGAATGCTTACTGCAAAGGCAACTGCTGTTACAATTATTGAATGGATTTCTGTCATAATTAAAGACAGTCATATTTAGAGAAGTGTTCCAATTTTATAGCACTTGTCTGGTTTGGCAATTGAGAAAATAAAAAGCATGTCTCTAGTTCCCATGTCACTAATTGGCAGGCTGTTGCAGCTCTCCCAGAATGTTGTCCACTCACTCAAGATGTGGTGACTAAATCAAACCCAATTCTAGCCTTGTAGCAGTGATATTGCAACTAAAGTTCTGATATATGCAATAACGTGGTAAGTGCGATTCTTTATTCAACGACCAGTGCTCATTTGAAAAACTTTGTTTTGCAATTCAGTTGTTGTGAGCGTGGTTCAGGCAATTTCTTGTGATGAAGTCAAACAGTCTGTATGGGCTTCATGACTGCTGGCGAACCAACTAGAATCTGGAAATGAGATTATCAAGGTATTAATGCTTCTTTAAAGTAAATGAATATTAAATAACTCTTTCTTGTGAGTTCAGTTCAAGGAAGTCTAGAATTCCTTTTGTTCAGTGTCAAGATTGATAAGGAGGAACTACAATTGACTTCAATATCCATTGGTTAGGTAAAGCAAAATCACTGAGGTTTCTTGACCTTACTGAATGCCACTGCAGAAATGTAATCATGTCTATGGGGATTGTTGAGTGAGAATCCCTGAAGCTTGCTGATGCTCATAATCTAAACTCCTATTGCATATAAATTGCAAGTAATTTGAACAAGGTAGTGGAGGTATGTACAAGCATACATCAAGTTCTTTCCTATCTGTCATTTTATTGTGTGGCTATAACTAATAAAGTTCAGGAAAGGAAGGAAAAAAATTAAAATTCATGATTATTCCCTTGCACCGAGATTAAGCAAATAAATACTGCTAAGAATGATCTTATCCAAGGAGGATGACAACTTTGCCACTCATTGGGGTGTTGTCATTTGTGTTCTTTCTAATTGCATTACTTTGCTTTCACTTGTGGATTATATGGGGCTTGGCTATCAATAACGGCTATCAATAACAATATCAATTCATTGTTGAATGAATGGACATTCATGAATGGACATGAATGTGTATATATGTATATACACATTACATATCAAATGAACTACGCTGGAAGTGGAAGATAAGTATTTGGGGAAATAGAATTATTTTTGCTGGATTCAAATATGTTGTACAAGTCAGGTACTTGTAAATAATATGGGGAAGTAAAATATTTCTTTTCTTTTTTTAAATAATAGATTTTAATACAGATTGGTTTTATTATCCACACTGTATAATGAATGTATCAGGTTAGCTTGTAGAGTAGTCACAAATTAAATACAATACACAATAGCACAATATTATGTGAGCTCATTTTTTTCAGATTAGACCGTGTTAAAGCTGTCAATAGGGCAGTACGTGGGAATGAGCAGGATGATACAACTGACAAAATTGGTACACAACGTTGATTACATTGGCCACAACAAGCAATTTCCTCTCCAGGATGACATATGGTTCTTTAAGACCTCTCCATTCACTATTTTAAAAATGTTTTGTTTTTCAATGCAAAAGCTAATCCAAGGTTTGGATGTATTATTTGGAAGTTTAAGTTGTCAACTGTCAAAGTAAATCTTTCCTAACATGCAAATTAATTCATAATATGTTTCATAATAGTTCAAAGTTGAGAATTTCTAAACTACATCAGGAAAATAGAAATTTTATAACTTTTTTTAATGGACATTTAGAGTGTGATATGAAGTAAAACTTTTTAGCTCACAGACTTAGCAGATCTGTGTTGACATCTGATGCTTGTTCTTTTCCTTCTAAATCAAAAGTGGAAATGGGAGGAACATTTTTCACAGAATCAGAGAATTGTTATGACACAGCAGGAGTCCATTATGGCCCATCGTGTCTGCACAGGCTCTTTAAACAGGTGTCATAACATAGTGCCATTCCCCTGCATTTTCCTTATGCCCCTGCCCCTTTTGATCATGCAAATAACCCAACTATTCTATAGCATTGGATCTTCAATCAGAATCTTTCATCAGTCGCTGCAATGAAAGGATTGTTTGAAAGATGCTGCGTCAGACAGAGGAGTTTCATTAGCTGACCAGTTGATGTCATTGCAATACCAAGAATGTTCCATCTCCTGAGACAAAGATGGCACAATCTTAATTACAAATGCTGGAAATACTCAGCAGGTCAGGCACTATTTATGGAGGAAAAAAAAACAGAATTAAGGTTTCAAGTCATTGACCTTTTGTCAGAAATCAGAATGCTTCAGATGCAACAGGTTTAAGTAGATACAGAAACTTAAAAAGTTGGGTGGGATAGGGAGGAAATGATGAGGGAACTTTTGTGATAAGGTAGAAGGCAAGAGTGATTAAAAGGGTGCAGGGCAAAATGCTAATGAGGAAAGATAGAAACCAAGAGAGAGGTTTAGACGAACTACTAATTACATAGTAGAATCATTTACCAGCACTTGCTGGCTGAGAAAATGGAAGTAATGATGTGGATCTTTAATCAAACACTGACCAAAACTCTCCATTCACCTCACATAGGGGCAAACCCCAAAACTAGTGGGTTTACTATCAAATAAACTTGTTGGACTTTAACCTGGTGTTGAGACTTCTTACTGAGAAAATAGGAGCAGTGGTTATGGTCTGGAATTATTAAGCTCTTTGACTCTGGAAGATTGCAAAGTATCTAATTGACAAATGAATTGTAGTTCCTTGAGTTTTTCTTGAGCTTTGTTGGATTGGTTTAGGAGGGAGAGGGCAGAGAAGTCAAGATGGGAGTGGGATGCAGAGATAAAACCGCAAGAAACCAGAAGCTTAGGGTCATGCTTGTAAACAAAAAAGGTACTCAGCAAAATGATCACCCAACCTCCTCCTGGTCTGCCAATATAGAGTGAACAATGAGTATAGTGTTCAGAATTTAAATAAGTACGAGTAAATCACTGTTTCACATGGCAGCAGTGTTTGGGGTCACTGGTAGGAAGGAATGATGAGATAAGTGTTGCATCTCCTGCTTGCATAGAAAGGATTGGTGGGTAAAAGGGAAGGAGATGGACATTATCTATTTGTCTCTCCATTCTCTTTCCCAAGAAACAAATCACAGAGAAACATTAGGGGCAACAGTGCTAACACACGTGAGGATATATGCTGCTAATCAATTCACAATAAAAGAGAACCTTTTTCCATTCTGAACAAAAGAAATAGAACATAGAACATTACAGCACAGAACAGGCCCTTCGGCCTTCGATGTTGCGCCGACCAATATAAAAAGCAATGACCCTCCAAACTAAACCATTCCCTTCTCTTCCATGTACTTATCAACTAACCTCTTAAACGCCACCAAACTTGGCGCATCTACAACTGCCGCAGCAGGGCATTCCACTCCCTAACCACCCTCTGGGTAAAGAACCTACCTCTGATATCCGTCCTATAACTATCACCCCTTAATTTAAAGCTGTGTCCCCTCGTGCTAGCTTTCTCCATCTTAGGAAAAAGGCTATCCCTGTCCACCCTATCTAAACCTCTAATCATCTTATATGTTTCGATTAGGTCCCCTCTTAGCCGCCTCCTTTCTAAAGAAAACAACCTCAAATCCCTCAGCCTCTCTTCATAAGACCTGCCCTCCATACCAGGCAACATCCTGGTAAACCTCCTCTGTACCCTCTCCAATGCCTCCACATCTCTCTTATAACGTGGGGACCAGAACTGCACACAATACTCCAAGTGCGGCCGCACTAGAGTTTTGTACATTTGCAACATGACGTTGCGGCTCCGAAATTCAATCCCCCTACCAATAAAAGCTAAGACTCCATATGCCTTCTTAACAACCTTCTCGACTTGACTGCCTACTTTCAGGGATCTATGCACATACACACCAAGATCCCTCCGTTCATCAAGACTACTAAGAATCCTACCATTAGCCCTATACTCTACATATTTATTATTCCTGCCATAGTGCATTACCTCACACTTTTCCACATTAAACTCCATTTGCCACCTCTCGGCCCAGCTCTGCAACTTGTCCCAGTCTCTCTGCAAACTATAACACCCCTCTTCACTATCTACCACTCCACCGACTTTAGTGTCATCTGAAAATTTACTAATCCATCCCTCAATACCCTCATCCAGATCATTTATAAAAATTACAAACAGCAGGGGCCCCAAAACAGACCCCTGAGGTATACCACTTGTAACCGAACTTCACGATGAATATCTCCCATCAACCACCACCCTCTGTCTTCTATCTGCTAGCCAATTCCTAACCCAATTAGCTAAATCACCCTCTATCCCATACATCTGCATTTTCTGCAGAAGTTTTCCATGGGCCACCTTATCAACCGCCTTACTAAAGTCCATATATACTACATCAACCGCCTTACCCCCATCCACCTCTCTGGTCACTTTCTCAAAAAACTCAATGAGGTTAGTAAGGCATGACCTACCCTTCACGAAACCATGCTGACTATCCCCATTCAATTCATTTCTCTCTAAATAACTATAAATCCTATCCCTAATAATTCTCTCCAATACCTTGCCCACAACAGAAGTAAGACTCACTGGCCTATAATTCCCTGGACGGTCTCTCTTCCCCTTCTTAAACAATGGGACCACATTCGCTATCCTCCAGTCCTCCGGAACCACACCCGTAACCAACGAGGACCTGAAGATCAGAGCCAGAGGCTCTGCAATCTCCTCTCTTGCCTCCCAGAGAATCCTAGTGTAAATCCCGTCCGGCCCAGGGGACTTATCCAACTTCAAACCCTCAAGAATATCTAGCATATCCTCCCTATCTACTTCAATACTTTCCAGTTTGCAACCCTGTACCTCAGTGTTCTCCATAACAACATTTACATCACCCTGCGTGAATACCGAAGAGAAATATTTATTCAGTGCCTCTCCAATCTCTTCAGGCTCCACGCACAACTTCCCACTGCTGTCTGTGACTGGCCCTAATCTTGTCCTAACCAATCTTCTATTCTTAACATCTAAAGAAAGGATTAAGGAGAATCCTAAAGCTATCAGCCAAAGTCTTCTCGTGTCCCCCTCTTAGCTCTCCTCAGTTCACTCTTTAGCTCCCTCCTGGCTAATCTATAGCTATCCGTTGCACTAACTGAGCCTTCAAGCCTCATCCTGACATAAGCCTCCTTTTTCCTTTTAACCAGTGAATTAACTTTTTTCGTACACCAAGGTTCCCTTACTCGACCATTTCCTCCTTGCCTGACAGGGACATACTTATCAAGGACTCGCCGCAGCTGGAAGAAAGGTAATCAAAAGTAGAAATGACAGCTTTTCCGGTCAGTTAAATGGGATAAGGATTAGAGGAAATGTATTGATGGCAGTCAGATATTTCTTTGGCATTTCTACTATTTAATTTTGTGTGATGATTGCAAAATATATTTTTGCATACTGGACTAATTGAGAGATTTTCAAGTGTAATTGGGGATGGGCAATAATTGCTGGCCTTGCCAGCAACAGCCACGTCCTTTGAATCAAATAAAAGTAATGGGAAAGCTGTTTTATTTTTCATTAAGCATTTATATTTAGTATAATATTTCAAGGCCACAGAATGCGACAATGATGCTGTATTAAAATTAAGCAGTGTTTCATGTATCCCAGTATTCAGAGAATCATAGATGCCTACAGTGCAGAAGGAACCTATTCAGCCCATTGAGTCTGCACTGACCACAACCCCATCCAGGGTCTAACCCACAACCTCATAAACTTACCCTAACTAGTCCCCCTGACACTAAGGGGTAGTTTAGCACAGTCAATCCACCTAACCCACACATCTTTGAACTAAGAAGAAATTGGAACACCCGGTGGAAACACAGACGTGGGGAGAATGTGTAGATTCTACACAGGCAGTGACCCAAACCGGGAATCAAACCCAGTTTCCTGGGTGCTGTCAGGCAGCAGTGTTAACCACTGTGCTGCCCATTTCAACAAATTATTTTTTGTGGAACTACAACCAGAATCCTCCCAAGAATACAAGAGGTCACTTTTTTAAAAAAAAACTTTATAATAATTAATACATAACATTTTTCTAAAATGTTTTCCTGTATTTCCAAAACACACATTTGAGTTTATTGCAAGCTCACTAATAGCAAACAAAAATAAATCCAGAATATTTTGTTGAAACTTAGTTTGGTATTCAATGTGTTTAAATATATTTTTAAATTCTTCTGTCAAATAAAAATTTTAAAAGCAAAATCTAAATAAGAGCAGTCTTGAAATCTGAAACTGGAAGACCATTGATCTGTGCTACAAACTGAAGTTGATGCCTCAGAATAATCTGGTGTGTTTTAATAATGTAAACAATTTCCAGCTCGGACTGGCAATTTCAACAGGAACGGATCCTTTGTAAAATCGCACTAGAACTGTTTGTGAAATGCTATGGGATAAGAATTCAAATTTTGGTTTGTAGGTGTCAAGTTGTGCAAAATAAAATCTCTGCTGGACTTCCTCTGACCCATGAACCCTGTATATGGGGAATGCAATAAAGCTCCAAAATACTGGCAACTTCAAAAATAGCAAACACTGCCTCAGAACCAAAGAAAATGAAGCTAAACATATTCCTGAGTAAAGGCCTCAAGGCAACTAAATAAGTTAAATAGTGCTTTATTCCATTGGCATTCCGAATTTTTGTGTTTTGGGATCACGTTTCATAATTCAATTTATGGACTTGGAATTGGAAGGCTGTGTAACAAAAACTTGTCATGGTGCATAGCTATAGCTGTAGTCAATGTTTCATTCAGTTATATTATAAGGGGGAACTGTAGACTGCAAATTGCTGGAAAAGGATGCGCAGAGAGATCTCAAACAATTAGATGAGTTACCATGACCTCTGGAGAGCTCTGGTGTTGTTGGAGCTTGAGCTCTCTGCTCTGAGTTTCAAGATTCTGGATTGTATAACATTTAGGCTCAGTAACAGTAAATCCACAATTAAATTATGCTTCACAAGGTTTCCGCTGAATGCTGTCAGTGATTCTGCATCTTGAGTTCTCTGCACTTTTGCAAGGAGTGTTCAGAACAGTTAGTTTGCACCAAGAGGCATGGATTAAAAGAAGCAGGCTAAATGAACACTTACTTGGAATTTATAGAATTTGACACCATCCATCATAAGGTGTAAATTGATACTCGGGTAGTCTGCAGCTGAAGGCACTCAGACAAACTGCAGTAAAGTAAAGGTATTACAGATACCTATTTAGAATGTGGCCTCCCAGATCTTTTATACTAGGAGTTACTGATGCGTTTTGTACTTCAAGGTAAGTTATGGTTAATTGATATCTGTACAAGCCACTAAAATGTTGAAGGGTTTATAGTTACAAAGAGTGAAGGAAATATTGTAGTATTGCCTATTTCCCTTCATGGAATTTTAAATTATTTGTCACAATGAATATTGAGTAATTCTGGTGCTGAATGGACACCTATGACTTGCAGGGTTATGTTCTTTATTCACAGTAGTGTAGAATTTTACAACCCTTTGTGATATAGACATTGAGGATCACATTATCACTTGTGTATATCTCTGTACTTTTGCAGTGGAGTGCCATATTGTCTGTCTGTCCATTTTACTTTTTTATTTTTACCTATCTAGTAATTTGTTTGGAGATGTGTATGTCTAATATGCATAGTTAAATAATAAGCACCTTCAGTAAAATCCAAAGTTAATTTAGTGTTTAGATGTTCAGATAAATTTGATAATTATTAGTTAATGGGAGACAAAAACAACTAGCAAAGATATGGACCAATCTCTAAAATAGTTTTTTCCATTGTGTTGGTCTTCATAAGTAAGTACTATGACAAGTAACTTGATGAAAACCAACAAAACTTTCAACTGAGAATAATTAGAATGTGAAGAAGAATTACAGTTGCCTATTAAACTATGCTTTGGAGTATTAATAAGCAGCTGCTAATTATGCTTCCGAATGCTATTGAACTAATCTTATAAACTGTATTTCTGATGCATTTAGTTTGCCCCGACTGTCTCGGTGATGAGAATTTTTACTGTATATGAAGGAAAACCAGTAGAAATCAATAGATGGATCTGTTATTCAAGAAGTCTCTTGCATTGACAAACTTATGTTGATGAAATAGGTTTGTCTCATTATAATCCCAACAGCAAATAATACACAAAAAACTTAATGAATATAGAATGAATTTATTTTATTGAAATATGAAATTGTTTGAATGAAATAGTAAACGAAGAAGTTGTACAGGGGAAATTTGCTGCCAGGTTGCAGAGCTGCCGATGTCCCATTCATCCAGAAACCTCAGGGTGCCAGTTGATGCACACAATACATGGTGCAGAGGCTTTTGCCTCTGCCCTGAAACGTGCATGCAGAAGTACACATGGAAAGCACTGTGGAGCAAAACAATTGCTGAAATAACATAAACAGGGCCCAAACACTGAAATCCCATTCACAAAATGAGCTATTGAAACTATGACCCTAACAAAATGGAATGACCAGTTAGAAACAAAAAAAAAATCTATGTACAGGCATTGATGTCTTTCACAAGCCCTTTGAACTGCTTCCTTGTATTAATCGCCATGTGAAGAGGAATGGAACACATATACTTATTAGTAAAACTGTCAATCTTTTTAAAAAATTATCTACTGAAAAAATATCACTCACTTTCAGTTCAGGAACTTGTGTCATTATATGGAGGAGTTCTATGATTATTGAACCATTCTTCTGAAATGCTTTCAGCGTTCAGAGTGGATTTTAATATAGCAACTGTAAAACATTCACTGGTTTATTGCTAGTGCCAAATAATATAAACTACAAATTAAGTAGAGAGCAAAAAGAAAAAATAAATCACTATGATGAAAAGAGAGCACATTTTTGGTTTTTTAAAGATTTTTTTAAAAAATCTATATATTTCTGGAGAATTAACTTATTTAGTAAAAATCTAATTGGTTAATTTTAATCATGTTCCTTCTTCCTAAAGATATTTAACTTTTTAATATCTGTGGCAAAGCATTGCTTTTTTTGGGCAGGTCTTGTTCATATTATCTGATATAATGGCAGACATAATTTATTTTTAATTCTCCATCCTATTCCCACTCTGGCCTCTCTGCTCTTGGCATATTGCTCTGCGTAAGCGAGAGGGAACAAAATCTCATCTAAGCACCTTGGAATCTTTCTTAACATTGAGTTCAAGATTGTAACTCCTATCGTGTTTGCCGATACTGGTGTCTGTCTGAGCTGTTCAGGATTTTTCCATTCATACTTCCATCTGGTAAACCTTTTCACATGTTTTACATGTCCCATTACCACTCCCTTTGACCTTGTGCCATTAATGCTTTATCAATTAATCTCTCATGCCTTTTCCCTTTCAGAGATCTTCCTTTTTTTCTTTCTTCCCCATCCTCTCCTTTCTTACTCGTTTAAAACCTGTTTCTTTTCTCAATTCTTTGTTCATCAACCTGAAGTGTTAAGTCTGATTTTTCTCTCTCCACAGATACTATCAGACCTGCTGAGAATTTCCAGCATTTTCTGTTTTTATTTCTAATTTCCATCATCTGCTATATGCAAGTTTAGATTTGAACTAGTACACTATCGTATGGTGACATTGAGACTGTACAGCTTTATACAGATGCACAAAAGTAGCTGTTATTTTTAGCCCTTGTACTATTGTAATGTGGTTACCTGAATAAGAGATCCATGACTGCTTAATATGTCCAAAAAGGAGTTTTTTAGGCTCAAACTTCACTGCAGCTTTTCAAAAATGTTTGTTTTGCTATATCTATGGCGGTTATGCAATTTCAAAATAGAAATATAGGGAGCAAAAATTCAGAAGTTAGACTGCTGATCAGTGTAACTTCTTTATAGTTGATAAGAATTATTTTTGTGTGTAAAAATTATTAGATTGAGATCTGTGGACAAGTTGGTAAACAATACTGGAACAGCCCTCAAGTATGTTGTGCGTGTGTGTGTGTGTAAATCACTGCTTCTGGAATTTGCTTAGCCTGTGAGAATTGGCTGATTGTAATTCCAGCGGAACACAGGTTTTATAGTCCAACACACTTAGCTTGTAAAACCTGACACCACTCATAAAGTCTTAAGTGCTACACTATTTTGCCAGCATTATATAAAGCAACCTCCAGGGTGATTGTTAGATTACCATAATTATTGTGCATTCCAACTTGGATTGTTTCATATAAGATGAATATGGCTCCTTGAAGATCATTTAAACTCTGAGAATATGTTAATTTCATATCCTCTTGCTCCCTTTAATTCTACGTCCTGCTGCGGAAATGGCTAGCTTGAGAGAAACTTTTACAGTTACTGTGCAGTTTATGCCTTTTCAAAGGATTTTTAAAATGTGCTCTAAAATCCTTTACCAATAGTGATGCATTCAAGTGTCTAAAGCATATTCTTTAAGCAAAGAAATGTA
This sequence comes from Sphyrna mokarran, assembly GCA_024679065.1. Lineage (NCBI taxonomy): Eukaryota > Metazoa > Chordata > Chondrichthyes > Carcharhiniformes > Carcharhinidae > Sphyrna > Sphyrna mokarran. The sequence goes on from JAGIQG010000021.1 coordinate 21,980,099, forward strand.
ATTTATAATACAATCTAAAATTTAAATTTATTAAACCCTGCTACCATTTTCCATGTTACTTTTGTGCAGTGTCAGATTCATCTGGTTCTTTATAGTGAAATACAAATTTCACAGTGTTAGCACTGCAGCCTCATGGTATCAGGGGCCTGGGTTCAATTCCTAGCTTGAGTCACTGTCTGTGGAGTTTGTACGTTCCCTTCGTGTCTGCATGAGTTTCCTCCCAGATGCTCTGGTTTTCTCCCACAGTCTGAAAGATGTGCTGTTTAGATTCATTGATCCAAATAGGCACCAGAGTGTGGTTACTAGGGGAATTTCTCTAACTTCATTGCAGTGTTAATGTAAGCCTTACTTGTGACACTGATAAATAAACTTTACGTTTTGTTTTTTGTTGGAAGAATCAAATCTTTGGTTTAGAAATGTCTGATTTATATTAATGATCCAACATTTTAACGCAATTAAGGTGTAAACTTACACCAAGATCAGAGATGCATAATCATTGTACGTCTTAGAATGTCCATTTAATGTTCTGTGGTTAATCCAGTAATCTTTGCATTTTAATTATAAATGTATACCGATCAAGATAATATAAACCTAAATACAAAAACTTTTTGGAAACTTCATTAGAAATGAAAATTGGCTTTGGCTTGCATTTTACAGCCAAGAAAATATTGGCTATTTTTTATTCCAGCACTATTTGTGCTATCACTTCCTCTATTGCCTGGAAACCTTGCATTTATGTAATGGCAGACACACATATCTCGATTTAAAAACATGGTTTGCAGCTTATACTATTGTTGTAGAATAGAGTCACTGGCACCTGCCAGATCTGAATTTCTCCACAGAATGGCAAATTTTCATTTCGGGTTGAGGGTTACCTGGAGTAAACATTTTGTGTTCCCCTAGTAATCAACATAACCACAGGTTGTTGTTACCATCCAAATTTGTTTTCCATTGGATATAATAGGAGTACAGGCAGGACAAGGGAAAAAAAAATGCCTTATTTGAACCAGAATTCACATGTAACTGTTGAAGAGTTGGCATATGTCACATAGTAATTGCTGCAGCTGTCTCCTAATTGGCATCTACAGGCAGTGAGTGGTACTTGTTGAGATTACAGCTTTAGAACATAGACTCTGTGACAGATGTGAAAGGCACAGGTTGTAAGCCTATGAAAACACATGCCAAAATCAAGGGACAATGTTCCCCAGTATCATTTAATGTAAAGAAAATTGTAGTATAATAAATATTAACTGGCATTATGTAATAAACTATTGCCACTGGATTGAAAAAAGATATAAAATGCATGTAATTTTATAACCATTGGGGTAATAGTGCACTTGTACAACTTTAAACTACCATCATATTCATTTCTATATGTTGTCTAAAAATGATTTCACACTTGCATAGAGAAAACACTCTTTCCCTAATATTTTCTAAAAATGATATACTTGAAAACTACAACACACTTTCAGAATGGACAGATTATTTCTCTGTAATTTTTTTTATCTCTGGTGGTAGATCTCTATAATGTTCTTCATTACCAATCCCTGCCTGGAGTCAAATCGCAGGCAAAGCATTGGTCTTATTCATGAATGAGGGAAAACAATGTTGTCCTGCAGATATGTTCAAGGTAGAACTTTGATTTTGTATTGATACTGGGGCATGACATTATTTCCATGTATTTATGTATCTTTTGTATATTTTTCCTTTTTAATTAAACCATACATTTATTTTGCTTAATTACTAAGCAGCTATACTTGGTTTTAGTCCATGCTTTTGAGTCATAAGAAGCTGTTAAAGACAAAGTATTCCAAAAGATAACAGGTGGTTTGGGGTAAATTCCATATACAAAATTATCCATTATCCTTTGAGGTGCAGCCAAAAGATTACACTAAGCAAAATGAAGGAGCCGCATACACTTTCAGAATTTATTCATAATGAAATATATTTTGACACAGTTCAGTTTGGAACCCCTCAGTTGCACTATTTTTCATCCTAAATTGGACCAAAAATCAGCCACCTGTTGTTACTGTTCATTTCCTTGATGCTAAGTAGCTTTCCTTTGCATATCTTGCTCTTACTTATCATCTGTGATTTCTGTGGTCTTTGAGCTGTTCGTAGTTTAATTTTGAGGAATCTTTATGACCCTGACAAAAGAATCATTTTAACACCAAACACGAAAATGCTCCATTGAGAAAGAGAAGTTGGTCAGTCCAGCCTGTCCCTTACAGTTGTGATTCCTTGTGTATCATGTCAATAAGTTCACTATCTTCTCAGGGCGTGCAGTCTTCTGGCAGAGGAAAATAAATTCAAAATCCAAGGTCAGTTCCAGTAGGGCAAAACTGGAAAATTCCTGTGGGATGTAACCCTAATCCATAAGACCATGATTGTATTAGTTGCTACTTGTCTTTTAGATAGTGTGTCCTTTAAGCTAGCCAAGAACCAGCCCAGCTATCTCTTGAAGTTGTATTGGAAATCAGCCCTCACTACACAAGACAGCAATTTGTTCCTTAGGTTTGCTGCTCAATGAAAAAGAGAACACTCGACATCTAAACTATTTGCTCCCTTGCATAATTTATATGCATACTCCTTGTTCTCCCCAGCCTATCTAATTGAAATAATTTGTCAACTTCAATCAAATCACATGCTTCTTTAAGGTAGATGGACTCAGCTCTTTTAGCCAATACAAGCTGTTTCTCTTCTATTCTGAATGTTTGGTGGAAGTTTATTTTCTGACTGCATTGCATCCTGTATGTGTAGGGGTGGGTGGGCTACATACTGATGGAGTGTTGTAGCCACTTGCTATATCGGGCTTGATTTGAATGTAATTTGTTGTCTTCTTCCATCCATTCGCTTTGTTTTCAAGCCATGCTTAAGTTTAAAAACACACTTTTCAGGGACACAAGTTTGAGTTGCAAGAGATACAATTGAAGCTTTCCAGTTGTTAGCCTTCTTTTACACTAATTATACTACCAATCATTTAATTCAAATCACCCATTCTGTTCTAGCCCTGTCAACATTTTTACTAATAGTATTATATAACCATCTAATATGCCACAAATCCATATTCCGATTTCTACTCATTTATATCATTCGTAGAATGTCATCTGTGAGGCAGTCTTTTTTTGCCCTGAGTGCACATGAATCAGATATAGGTCAGTGGGTCTGAATAACGTTAAACTGAATTCTGTAGAGTCAGCGAGATTTAGTACCTATTAAGAGTAACAAATTGCCACCTGGGTTTCATTGTTTTAACAAAGTTAGTACAATAGAAGCCTGTTGACCCCTTCACCAACATAAATGTGTACAGTATAGGTTTGAAAAGACTGCACACCAGAAAGCTATTCATTCATATTTGTAATCTGTATATAATTTATAACACATTTCTTCAGTATTACAACTAATCACTGAAAGAATTATGGCTAGTTTGTGAGAGGAAATAAATATTTGCACAGAGCCCATTCTATAGTGTTTGTTTTATCCACCTGTCCTTGATATTAAACTGCTTGCCATCCAGATGTTCCCATTGTGAAGCTTTCTTTCTGATTTTGAGAGATATTTTCTTGACATTACAGCCAACAAGTCTCAAAAACAACAATCTTTCAGCATACAAAAATATGAACTAGGAGCAGAGGCCCTTTGGCCTCAAGTCTGCTTTACCATTCAATAAGATCATTGCTGATGTGTTTATGTTTTGAATTCTACATTTCCATTTACCCCTGATAACCTTTCATGCCTGTACCTAAGTATCTACTTCAGCCTTTGGAATAATTCCATGTCCTCGCCTCCACCACCTTCTGAGGTAAAGAATCCTCCTTTGTTATAAGAGGACGATCCCTAATATTAGAACTGTATCTCTGAATACTGGACTTACCCAGAAGAGGAAACGTCCTTTCTGTGTCTACCTTAGCAAAAGTTTCAGGATCTTGTATAGTTAGTCACACCTCACTTTCCTAAACTCCAGTGAAAACAAAGGCCAGCCTCTCCAGTTAATCCTCATAAGACAGTCTGCTCATTCCAAGCATCAACCTTTAAAACCTCCTCTGAGCAGCCTCCAATGTATTTATATTCCTTAAATGAGCCCAAAATTGTGCACAGTATTCAGGATGTAATCTCATCAATGTGTTCTATAACTGAAGAAACATTTTTTTCTTTTATGTTCAATTCCTCTTGTATTAAAAGATGACATTCCTTTAGCCATCTTCATTATATGCTATACCTATATACTCTTTTTTTTTTTGTATCTCATGCACTACAACACCTAGCTCCCTCTGCATTTCAAATTCTGTGATGATTCCCTGTTTAAGTATTATTCTTTATTCTTTCTGCCAAAGTAAACAATTTAACATTTTCTCACATCTAATGCCAGTCTGCAAATTGTTGCCTACTCGCTCAACTTGTCTGTATCCATCTGCAAATCACTTGTGTATTTGCAATTTTTTTCCCTACTTTGTGTTGTCTGCAAATTTAGCTACCTTGTCTTCATTCCCCTCATCTTAAGTCATTGATGTAAATTGTAAAAAAGTTGAGACTTCAGTAGACATCCCTGCAGGACTCCACTTGTCATATCTACCAATCAATAAAGACCCGGTTGTGTGTAGCCTTAACTCCTATCAGCACGCCAATATGTTAACCCCTACACCATGAGCTCTTACTTTCTTCATAAAGGTTTCTTGCCAGTATACATACCATTCTAATTAGGTTGATGAGGTCTGGTTGTTAATTCTCCTATGTCTTCCACATCCAGAAAATGCAAAACTTTAACATTTGCAATGGTACCCTATGCTATACTGTTTGTTGTTTATTAATTCGTGAGACAGGGATGTCACTGGATGGTCAGCATTATTTGCCCATCCCTAGTTGCTCGAGGGCAGTTGAGTCAACAGCATTGCTGTGGCCCTGGAGTCATATGTAGGCCAGAGTAGGTTAAGTTGGCAGTGAAAGACATCAGTGAACCAGATGGGTTTTTCCAACAATCGACAATGATTCCATGATCATTAGTAGATTCTTAATTCCAGATTTTTTTTATTAAATTCAAATTCCACTATCTGCTGTGGTGGAATTTGAACCGGGTCCCCAGAACATTAACTGAGTACTGGATTAATAGTTTAGCAATAATACCACTAGGCTATTGCCTCCCCCAAAGAAACCCCCTGATGTTTGTTTGTGACAGATTATCTGAACGTGGATAATGGCTGCTGGAACTGGTCACTCACTGTCAAATTGAACACTGAACAATTTGAAATATCAGGGTACCCTTAACTAAAATCTTTTTAATTGATAAAAGACACCATATTGATAGTGGTAAACCCTTTAACAAATTTATAGATTAAGCAGCTCTGTTCAGTATATCTTGAGCTATTCATACTGCCCATGCTTAGTAAAAATGTAAATAACATTCAGAAAACCTTGCTACTTCTGAATTATTGATGCATGTAAATTCTTTGGCTGAGTGCAGGATTTAGATACAACTGGTCCACGACTTAATTCAGGGGCAGACTTGGCCTATGTGTGGCGAGTAGCCAACTTTGAAGTTAACCAAATCTGACGGGCTGTTTCTGCTGATGCCAGAATACCTATAAAGGGCATAGCTAGGATATGCAATATTCTGAGAAGAATACAAAGGGAACTGCCTCACTAAAATTAACTAATTATGTACTCTGGTGCAGGAAGAAAATATAGGACTGCATCACCCCAGTAGAAGTTGTGTGACTTCCAACATATATTAGTGAATCTGGCCTAAGGAAGGGAAAAACGATTTCACAAAAAAATGCCTTTGGGAATCCTTGCTACGTATGTAGATTTGAGATGAGTGGAGCACCTTTCCTCTGGGGGGAAAATGCTGTTGGCAGATTTTGAGGGAAAACAGCTTGTTAATATTGCATCTTGGAAACCTTAGGTGCATAGGCAATGTGGGGTAGCAGTGGGTGTCTTTGACATATTGAGTTGAAAGCAATCCAAAACCCTGTTTCCTTCTAGACTACAAAAAGCTATCTTTCATTATATAGTTTTTAAGAGCAGCTTATCCATTCTTAGAAAGCTTTTATATCCGCCAAATGTGTTATGAGGCTGCACCTCAGAGGAATCCACCGTTGTGAAGGATTTCTTGGTTCTAATCATCCTTCTGTTTTGTAATGTAGAAAGGGCTCTGGTTTTGTGTAGATTCCTGCCCTTTTTCAGTGTGGGGGCCTCGTTAGAATGTGTATGAAAGCCATATATGTCATTCTGAATGTACGTCACTTGATGAAAAGGCCAAAGGTTGACTGGTCAGGAAGTTCCTCTTTGTGTGTGGCTGAGATTCTGAACAGTGTGTGGTTCATACTGCTTTAAGCTTTGTGCGCAGTTAAGTTCCTTGAAATCTGTCCATGTTAATTCACTTGAAGACTTGGCATTTTAATTCTTTCTGTTGATGCTTAACCCTTTGCATACTAAATGATCTTGAAATCTTTCAGAAAACCTATTACCACAGCATTTACAAAGTAAGTTCTAGCCTAGGATAAGGCAGAAAACAATGTTGTATGGTTGCTAACCTTTTGCAAGTTTGGAAGGATCTGTGTTATCAGTACAAGAGAATTGTGAAGTATTTTTTCTAAATAACACACTCAATGGTGGAAAGTTGGTGTGATTTATGCATTCTAATTATTTTTATCTTATTCTTCTTTCTCAAAGAAAACTCTTCCAATTTTATCATCTCGTTAGAGATCAGTCTATGAATATCTCCATGGAGGCTATGACACTCCATCAGTTGAACTGGGCAATGAAGAAAGTAATCCCTTTTTGAATGGATTTCCCTCCTCTCTCAGTGAACATGCTGTTAAAGTGATGTGAAAAGAACTTCAGACTGAGTGCATATTGGAAGCATGAGTGGAAAGTTCAGTACTGTGGGCAATGCACTGACATTCTAATTATTTCATGTTAGCTGTTGCCCAGTAGGCAATAGTCCTGCCTCTGAGTTAGAACATTGCAAATTGAAGCTCCAGGATTTGAGGACTTGAGTTTATTATCTCAGCTAACAGTTTTGAGGGGGTGCAGCATTGATTAGCAATGCTGTCTTCTGAATGACATGTTAAATCAAGGCCTCTATCTCCCCCTTAAGTGGGGCATAAATATCTTGGAGCACTCCCTCAACATTCAACTTTCAACCAACATCAATACAACAGATTAGCTGGACAGTTATCTTGTTTGCTGCCCAGAGGGGCATGCTGTGCACAACTTGGTGTTGTGTTTCTCCACAAAACAATTCTGAATATGCTTGAAAAGTAAGACATTGTAAACACTTCAAAAAAAATCTCGATTTATATTGTCATGCCTTTCACAACTTTAGGGCATCCCAAAATGTTTTACAGCCAATAAAATGCCTTCTTTTGAACTACATACACTGCTGTGATATAGGCAGTGTTCAGGTGTAAATATTGATCATAGCACCAGGGATAAGTTGCCTACAATTCTTTGAAATAATGCTATGTAATATTTCATATCCAGCATAAAAAAGCAGACAGGACTTTGGCATAATATCTCATCAGAAAAGCAGAACCTCTGACAAAATAGTATTTGCGCTGCAGTCCAGTCTTGAATTTTCTGGACTTCGACTGACAATCTTTTGATCCAGAGCCGAGGACACTATTAATTGAGCCACGGCTGAATTTAGTACGTCCCAAAGATGTGGAAGGCACTATTTCCATGCTGTAAACCTCCATGACTCTATTATGCAAACTTCTTGGGCGAGATTCTCCAGCCTCCCAAACGCTTATTTCCCAACGGTGGGCTGATCGTTGGTGGTGGGATTCTCTGATTCCGCTGTTGTTAATGGGATTTCCCACTGAAGGCACTCCACACAGCCGGGAAACTGGCAGGTGTGACTAGAGAGTTTCACAGGTGTGAGTGGTCAGAGAATTCTGGTCTTTATTGATTTCAAATAATTAACGTAAATAATCTTTTGAGTTTAAATTTGAAAGTTTGCAAATTACACAAAACTTGGCAATACATTAAATGTGTTCATTTTCCTACATATTCTGTTTTTGTTTCAGATTCCACCATCCGCGGTATTTTGATTTTTGATTTGATTTATTGTTATATGTATTAGTATACAATGAAAGTATTGTTTCTTGTATGCTATATAGACAAAACATACAGTACATAGAAAAGTAATGAGATCAGAGTACAGAATGTAGTGTTACAGTCATAGCTGTGGTGTACAGAAAGACCAACTTAATGCCTTTATTTTGTGATGAGGAAAGCAGTTTAATTGCAATGGTACAATTTTAAAAAGGGATATAGGAACAGGACTCTGGGGTTTACAAACACAAATCTCTGAAGGTGACAAGACAAGTCAATTCAAGCTATTTGTTTTAAGGAAAAGCACACAGGCTCCTTGGCTTTCTAAACATAAAAACAGAATACAAAAGCAAGAAAGTTTTTTGCTATTCATAAATAGTAGGTTTAGCTGTCTCCAGCTGGAGGATTATTACCAATTCTGAACACTGCATTTTTGGAAAGTATGGAGAGAGTATAACAGATTTACTAGGATGGCATCAGGAAGGAGGGTCTTTGGTTTTCCTTGGCAGTGAAAGGGTTATGGATGGATTTAATCAGAGGCATTCAATATTCAGAGGGATTTTAACCAACTAAATATGGAGAAACTGTTTCCACCGTTTAGAAGATTGGCAACCAGAAGAAGCAGACTTAAGATGACAAAGTGATGTGGGGAATGAGGAATTATTTTTGTATAGCAAGTTACGATATGAAATTTATTATATGCCAAGTTAGTGAATGCAAATTCAATAACAACTTCCAAAAGGGAACTGGATAAATATTTAAAAGGGCTGTGCAGGAAGCACAAAGAACTGGGATTAAATGAAGAGTTATTTCAGTAAAGCTGGTACAGGCATGATGTGCCAAATGGTCGTCTCCTGTGCTGTAAGATCCTGTAGCGAGGCCTGTTGGCATGTATATAGTCAGTCTCGACCAAGGGAACAGGCAAGGTATGTTCATTTGTTCAGATTCTGTCACCCCTGTTGGGATATATTTTATCTATTCCATGCCTTCCGTGGGCGCAATTGCAGTTGGGAATGGGCCTGTGTAATGTAGATGTAAACTCAAGTCCCTGTGGTGGAACATTACAATATTTTCCATCTCCTCTGCTGTTTATGCAAAAAGTAAGTGAAGATGCTGTGTCTTTGTGCAGGTGCTGTCACTTGGCAATTATCACCTTAGTAAGTTCAGAATCTTGACTGAATTATCAGGAGAATTTCCCCACCAGAAGCGAAGCATTTCCTCAGTCACTGAGGAAGATTTAATGGGTGAAGACTGGGAAGTATTTGAATTAGGGACGTAGATGAGAGAGAATACTTGATGTCGTGAAATTAAAATTCCCTTGGAAGAAGTGGAGCTTAAAAGTAAATACACGTTTCAATTTTCCTGCAGGCCTGTTGGCACATTTGAACTTCACTGTTATGCATTTTTATTACACCACAACAATCAAAACAGCTGTCCTGAAGTTGGATTTTAAAAAAGACTTGATTCCAAATTATTCCTCCTTTTATGGAAAGTAAACTGCTTTTAGCTCTTTGAAGATAGTGTTTTAGTTTTCAAGCTAAATGAAGTGAACGAACTGTTTCGAGTTTCTTTCGGCTAAATAGATCTTTTTATATGCTGCTGTTTTAATGCTCTTAACCAAAAGGTTGCAAAGGGATATGCCGATTTGGTGAATGAACGCACTGATATGAATTTTTCAGAGTCTAAGCATTGTCCCTTATTTTTCATTACAGTACCATTATATTAATAGAAATATTAGTTTGAATGCCAGCAGCTCTAAACTTTAAAGACATCTTTTTCAAAATGGGGAACTTCTAATTTTAAACTTTCCTTTTTGATTTTTCCTCCTTGTTTTGGCCTTCCCACTCTTTACGTTTACACTTTACCCAGAAGGTTGTGTGCAGAAACTGCTCTCCGACCATCTTGCATTGGTTTGCCTGAGTGTGGTTGCAGTTACCTTTTGTTGCCTCATTTCTTTTGGATAAATACCCTACTTTTACTTTGTCTGCAGTAACTCCCACTGCCCCGCAACCTCTGTTACAGCTTAGATAGAGAATTTGTATGCAATCAGTGATACATAGCACTGATATTGCTATCAGCTATTCTCCCTAGACTTGTGACCAGAGATTTGCTGTAAAGATTTCATTTGCTACCCATCAATGCATCCTCGAGCCAGTTGCTTGTAATTTTAAATCCTAAGTCTTTTGGTGTGTCTGTGCCCAAACTAATCAGAATGGGTTGCTTTGTTACTGTTTAGTGTTTAAAAAAACGTCCCTAATATCTTCAGTTGGTGGCAATTCTGAGTATTATTTTGGAGATTTTTTTTCGCATTCACGATGAGTTGCTGAATTGTTTTGTGATGTTTATCAAATTCAATATACTTGGGTGTGGTGAGCCTTGAGATTGTATGCTTTTTAAAGTGAAGATGGCAGATTATTTTATTTGTGTCCACATTTAATGGGATAAATAAACTTTGAATTTATAATGCAACTTTGCATTCAGTAAATAAATACATGCCATAATCATATGGATTGCTTTGAAAACTACATTAACCCAACATCATCCTTAGGGGTGATAATCTATACTAAAATTTGACATTTCAACCATTTTTAAGTATTTAGAATTACTTATTTCATTATATGGAAATATTTGATACCTGGTTAGTAACTGTGGCTGTTTTGAGATGTACTGTTTTTCTTGGTACCTTCTTAGTCATCTGTGACTAGTTCATTTTTTTGAAAAGTTAAATTTCATATTGTGTTCAATGCATCAAGCTCACATTATAGTACCCCATTACTAATAATTCATTCAAAAGACAAATTTAGCTTTGGTATAAAGATGTTTGGGTGTCCAAAACAGACAAGAGGTGAAATGAAACTAATTCTGCCAAGAACTTCCTTTTTACTTTACCTTTTAATCTCGTGGGATCCTGACTTTGGATCCAGTTACTGTGACAAATGTAATGCACATCAGTTCCTTATATCAACATCTCAAATGACTTTTTGGAGTGGACATTAGTACTCGGTTAATTTTTTTTTTGCAAATCTATCAACCATCACGCTTGTTTTTATTTTCTGCTATAACGTAGTATGACAGAAGGAATGTAATGAGGTAAAAGTTAAAGCTTTTAAATGAAATAATTCTCTGAATCAGTTTGTATTACTTCAGTACACACTCTGCATTTTGTCCCATGGTTTGCTGAACTGATGGCTGCTAACTTCCTTGAGCCTTCAGCATTGGAAGGTTTTCAACGAGATTGAAATGCTTCTCTAATCCTACACCAACATCGAATAATTTAACTTTAATTCATGCTGTGTATTGAAACACAGTGAAGTAGCTGACGAAAGTGCAGGAGTCATTGCTGAAAGCTTTAATCATGAGGTCCTTTGTTCCAGCTAGGAATTCCTGTATACCATGTATTGCTGCTAGTAAAGAAGTATTTGTTTAATTTGTTCTAAGATCTTGGTGATCTGTGGATGCTTAAGGGCTTGCTTGATACTGCTTATAAAGGTAGGGCTCTCAAGAGATTAGAATTAAATTGTTAGTTTTGTACTTTGTTCTGTGCTGTAGTTTAATATTAAGTTTGTCTTAATTCTGAAATTGGGTTTGTTCTGCTGAAGATATGGAAGATCGATTTACCTGCAAAACTTTATAATAAATCGGCCACTTTCACTTCTAGTGAAAGCTGATATTGTTAGAAACTGTTCAAGGATTTTATTTCCAAACCTTAGGTACTGTGTAATTCAAATTGCAGCATTGTTTAAAAATGATCAGTACAGTATACAATGCTACTGAACTGTCAATTCAAACAAAATATCTGCAATAATTTTCCAATTCCAGTATTAAAAAGTGAATTTGGATGGCAAAGATGTAACTGGCTACCACACAAGATATGCTGCAAATTTGTCTCTCAATCATAACTGGGATACCATTCCTGAGAAATTAAATCTTGTTAGCAAGAGGAGATGGACAGAAAGTCCTTCCTCCTAGCAGCTGGTTAAGAGTAGCATTTTCCTGATTTTTTTTTTCCCCAGATCAGAACTATGTATGGCGAAATATTGCCAATGATGATATCTAGAGAATAAACAGTAATCTATTTTCTTTCACTATTAATTTAGTCATTAAAATGCTTATAAGTAAAGTCATAGAGGATCACAAATAAACTGAATGGAGAATATTGGAGTCTTGGCTGGATGTGCATGGGCACACTGTCAGTAAATAGATAAACCTGCCCCAAAACCATCAGAAATGCAGTAAACTCCCCAGTGCTTGCTTGTGCTATGCTCCATTAGCCTGGTTTGTACTACACGTGTGGTCTGTGATGCTTGTGGGAGAACAAACCATCAGGGAATGGCAATGTATTTGTCTTCCAATCTGATTGGGGGAAAAGAATCTGACTGCCAACTGGTCAAAGTAAAATTGAAATTTCAGCAAACAGGTCAGCATAAATTAGAGCAGCAATTCTTTTTAAAATGGTTGCCCTGAAGGACTCGTATGGAATTGTAAAATAATAGTTTTTTATTTTTAAAATAAATTCTGTACATTTGAACATTGAATGAATATTTAAAAATTAAAATTTTAAAGTGACAAATTTATATGTTGTAATTCAAATGCTATTTGCTCTGATGCCATGGTTTCAGTGGTGTATATTGCCACCTATTGATTATTTTAGGAACTATAGTTTCTATAGGCAATAACTTTGAAGAGATGAAATCAATTTTTTTTAGCTACCCTGTTAAGCAATTATATTGCTGCCTTTAAGAACACAGTTTTGCTTTACAGTCAAGTATGCTTTTCAGCCTTTATATTTGTGATCATGATTTTTGTTGTGTACAATATATTAACTTGAGCAGCCTCAGACCTAGTGTCTTGGTGTTTTAACACTGCTATGTCTAGACCTAACTGTGTTCAGCTCAATAAAGACTGCTAACTCAGCTCAGACAAACTAACTGAAAGCAGGTGGAGCCCAAATAGAACTTTACAGTCACTGAACTAGTAACTTTGTAGAGATCAGCACAAGCCATGCACACCATTTTAAAGCAAACATTGATTTAGGTTTCCATATTGGTCAACTACACTTTCTAGTAATTTAGGCATGGTATTTCAAGAGTCAAGAGTTCTGTGGAGTCACTTAAAAGCCAGTCTGAACAGTTAGCACTTTGTGGGATTGAATAGAGTTCCGCTAATGCGGAAAGATAGAAAAATAAATGTAAAAATAATGCCAGATATAAAGGATTACCTAGATGTGCTCAGTTCACCATCCAAAAGTAATTCCTTGCTAAATAAAGATCTTGCACTTGTCAATTCTGTATTAATAGCGGTTTAAGTTGCACATAGAGTTCTTATAAATACAACATGAGTAACTTGAGTGTTTGTGGTTTTAGTTCAAAACAGTGTGCTTAAAGAAGCTGGTGATGATCGAGACCGTCCAAAGTTAGACAAGGATGCTGTAGAGCAACCTCAGATAAAGGTCCCAATAGAACCACCTGAAGAAAGGAATGAGAAAGGCGAGGAAGTACAGCTGGATCGGCCTGACCAAGGTACTACAGATTATGGCTGTATGAGAATTTCACTTCAAATTGAATTTGAAGATTTTGCTATTTACAGACTGACAGCTTGTTTTACTGCTGACGTCAATACGAATTTATATTTGCTCCATCTCTGTACTGAAAAACAAGGTAGTCTCTGTTTGTCTTTGTGCCTTTATCGGTGTTCTATGAGCTGATCTTGGAGATTACAAAGTGGCTCGGAGATCATTTCCTTTCCAGTTTCCCCTTTGTGCACATCGGAAAGTACCAAGCTTTAGCACAACACGTGTTCAGAGTTTGGGAGTGATGCACATCCCTGTTCGCATTGATTCTCAATTGTAAAAATTAGATCAGATTAAAGATATTGCTAAATGCTTATAATGCAATGAATGAAAATGTCTTGAATAAATCAAAATTCCAATCAAAATTAATGTTTATTCCACTGGTGGATCAGAAATGAGGGTTTTATTTTTAAAAGTGCAATTTAAGTATCTTAATGAGATAATAAATTGACAGCAATGTAATTAGAAATGAAGATTGATGTCATTAGGTGCATTGAAATAAGCAGCACAGTAGGTACTCACCAATGTGCAACAACCAAGCACACATGGGAGCCTCAATTTGTGTACAATGAACAAAGAAAGCCGATCTAAGAAAGAGGAGAAAGTAAACTGATTAAATAGCCTGTTTTTTTTTCAAAATGCTGGTTATTTAATTTCTTCACAATATTTAAACTTAACCATAAAATGTTCCCCACAACCTTTGGAAACATATTAAAGTTCTCTCCTGAAGTTTATTCATCATCTGACCTCAAATCTGGATCCAGGATACTGGACAGCTGGTTTTTAATCCCCTGAGTAATGTCACAGGACTGGCCAGCCTGTTGGGATGATGAATTTGATAAGTCATCTACATTGATGAAAGTTATGAATATTATTGAATTCAAATCAATTAATCACCTCGCTTTTGAGTCCATTGTACACAAATTGACCAAATGATATTGATTGACACGTTACAGCTTCATGCTGTCTTGCTGAAACAAGACGTACATACATGATATAAATATTTTCAGAAATCATGATTTTATATAAAATGAGAAAAAATGAAAGATAAAAAACACTTTTTATAATTGAGTGACAGTTTTTTTTTTTAAAAAAAATTCCCAGCTGCTGTTGTAAGTTGCTATAGAATTTGCATCTGGCTTTTTAAAAAATTATCTTTGTTTTTAGGGGTTGCTCATCCTGTGGGAGAGGCTCACCGACATGAACCACCCATCCCACATGACAAAGTCATTGTCGATGAGGGAAAGGATGGGGATGAATCAAATGAACAGAAGCTTCCGGCGATAAAAGACAAGCAGCCAAACGATGGAAAACAAGAGGTGAAAAAGAGTGTCAATGAAAAGGTTAAAGATCTGGAAGAGGAAAAGGTGGTTAAACCTGGAATAAAAGAACAAGGAAAAGGAGTTGAAAGCCACATCAATGATGCTGGAAATGCTCCAGAGATTGACTCAAAACAAAAGGGCCAGCCAGACAAGATGGAACCCGAGGTTCACGTTCAAGGTGCAGTGCCCCTCCAAGGTGGGGAATTGCAACAGCAAAAGCTGAACGATAACCATGGCAAAGTTCCTAGAGAAGAAGATTCAGTGATTCATAATGCAGAAGGGAATATAGAAAATATAAAGAACAAAGAGTTGGAAAATGGTAAGTTGCATCTCAGGCAGCATGAACAACTTGGGCCAAAGGGTCTGTTTCCACGCTGTAAAACTCTTGACAATGAGTCTAATGGGATTTATCTAAAACCCTAGTGAGTGCGATAGTGGATTCTGCAAATGGTACATTAAGCAGCCACATTACAATCATGGTGAGCAGAAAATGGATATTGAGTCATGTGGCAGGGTCATCAGTCAAATGAACCACTTTGCCTCGGTTGGTTAGTTGCTAAGCTTGTTCTTTTATGTCTGCACTCAGCCAGGTGAGTGTGAGGGACTCGCACTCTACCCTGAGCCTTCAAGATGGTCCCTCCAAGCTTATTCACCAAGAGAGTGAGCTACTCGAGTATGCAACCTCTGCTTTGCTGCTTTACCACAATGTTGGTATGGGTGTCTAGTCAATAGTACCACCTCCTAAGGTGTCGACAATGAGGAACAATTACCAGTATCCTTAGTCCTCCTCCCTCTCTCCCTACCATGATGTAGTGATTTCACTGGCATCCAACTCTCAAACTGAAAGCTGCACCAGTTCTTAACTCTCCTTCATGCAAAGCCATGGGAAATTGACGAGTATGTTTAAAAGAAATTGCAGTAGCCTGTCTGCTGGCTTTCAATATTCCTAGTTGAGCTGTGCCAATCGAATTAATCCATTCATCTAATTATTTCCTGCAGAAATTGGATGTTTCCTCCTGATGATGGCTGGCATTTTCTTTGACCAAAAAGTATTTAATATTGGTTGACCTGAAAGCAGAAATGATTTTATACCTTCATTTGCTGACTTAAAATTTTTGCTATGCAGCTAACACCAGCAAAATGGCATTCTTTAATAAGGCCTGATTGATCTGTCCATTGCTGGGGCAAAAACCTGAAGTTGTGGAGGATTGGGGGAAGAAATATTAAATTCAGAGAAATCGGTCTAGTTACTGTGATAATCTGTTAAAAGGGTACAATGTTCGAACGTCTCTACAATACTGCTCTCAACTATTTTGTGGTGCAAGGTATTTTTATATCCCCTTTATAATAGTTCTTGCCTTTATAACAGTTCTTGTATCAGTTACATATTGTCATCTGTGTATGCCCTTTATATGTCTATAAATTTTCATCTTAATTGGTTAACTACATTATTCTTTCTAATTGCTGCTTTCTCTTTAGTAATTAACCAGACAGATTGCACAGAAATCTCTCCATAATTTCCATCCCATTATATTCCACTGAAAAATTCCACACGGTCTCGCTCTAAATTTTCTCCTGTTCTTAAAAAAAAAATTGGGAATTATATTTCTGCAAAATTAAGTTCAGGAAGGAAGTGCCATTTCACTGTTGCACAGGTGGGGTGATATTTTTGCTCCCCTACTGGATACTGGAGGAGGTGAACAGTGTTATCCAGGTACAGACAGATCACTAAATATCTACATATTTAGAAACTCTGTTGGCAGGAAAGTGACAACTACACACCGCCAGCTAAATTATGTGACCAACCTTACACACCAGTTTTATATTCATGGTATTGAATTTATGAAGAACGCTGATGCTCTCTAGTGTTGGGAAATTGTTTCTGCAATTGACTGAAAGGACAGATAAAAATATTATTTTAGGCAACTTCATGTTCCAGTGCTGCATAATCCAGGTTTGTGCTTACTTCGTAGATATACTGGTCATACGTGGAGAAGTCAGTTTGATCATTTTCTTTTTTCACCCTGCCCCATTAAGATAATAAGAGAGATTTGCCAGCCCCGGAAAATGCGGGTGCAGCTGAAATACCACAAGCGCATGTCCGTGATGAGAGAGACAGTGAAAATGCAATTTTAGAAGAAAAGCAAGATGGAAAGCCAGCTGAAGGAGGAGACGGTGAGTTAGTGTCAGAAAGTAGGTTGAGTGGTACAGTTTTTTAAGATATTGAAATTTATTTATTATTGTCATAAGTAGATTTACATTAATATTGCAGTGAAGTTACTATATTTCTCTAATACTTTCTTAATATAGTCCAAGTTGTCTAAATTATCCTCTATGTTCTCTCCCTTTGTGCTCCCTTTTTTATCAGCTATTAAAAAAGTATTTATCAATGGAAGGTTACTGCTCTTTTAAAACTGCACTCCCATTACATCCCAAATTGCTTTAGTTGGCAGTTGCAAAACAAAATGAAATGAATTTTGGAAAAACTCTGGCCGATAGCATATTTCACTTAATACAAGGAGCAGAATGCACAATGCTATCCAATATGTGGCTTTCTCTGTTATGAATAAAATAACTAAATAAGAAATGAAACTGAAACTTTTACACTTCCAGAACAGTACTTGCAGAATTTGCATTTGTCAAATCCATTTTGGGTCATTTGTCTTTCTGCTTCAGTGCCCCAGACATGACACTCACCTCTACTATTTTAAGAGATATCAGGCAATTTGCAGGCAGAAAGTGTGTTCTTCCTTCCTGTAGAGCAATACTTATTGTTTGATTGCTTGGGGAAACATAAACATGATCCCCAATTCCTATCATACTTTGGAACAGTGTATTAGATCAGCAGATTAATGAGTGGTAACAATGTATCAACTGTGAAATGTTGATGAATTTCTCGCATTGTATTAACAAGCCTTGGACTAAATTCACAACTTCATGTTATTATGTTTGTGTTCCCCTCCCTTCTGTCCCCAACTAAAAAGGAGATATGGAATAAATGGAGTTCAGATGCAGATCAACCATATCAAACTGCAAGGCCAAATTGGCAAGAGGGGCTGAAGGGACTATGCCTACTCCTATCTACCTAAAAGTTCCCTAACTTATAAACTAGAAAGAAAAATTGTATTGGTTTGAAAGTACAAAGCAAAAGCTCAGTTTTCCCTTTATTTATTAGGAAAAATGCTGATTTCATGTTGACCCTTTTTCTAATAGATGATGAAAAACACATGGACCACATAGTTCTACTGAATGTGATTAAAGAACAGCAGGAACAGCAAAAGCGACTCTTAGACCAGCAGGAGAAACTATTAGCTGTGATTCAGGAACAACATAAGGAGATCCACCAGCAAAGGGTTGATGATGAGGATAAAGGACAGCAGGGTAAGAGTCATTGTGGAAGATAGGATAAGCAATGTTTTATCATACTGAGCATCACTACAATGGAGAAATTCATCACGCATTTCTCAATTTTTAGCTCATTTACTGATTTTAATTTGTTTAGTATTGTTACATGAGGACACTATTCTGAAAGAACTAGAAGAACTAAAAACACCTCTAACTTCAATGAAACAGTTGTAAAACCTGACTGAGCCTCTAAACGTCTCTCCCATTCCACTGTGGTATTTCCTTGACCTGGCCCAGCCCTGATCTGAAGCCCATATACCTGCAATGTCTGAGACCCCTGTGTCCATGTTTGAACCTCCATATCCCATCCACTTATCTTCGGACAGTTGCCTTCTTCTTAGCCTGTTACTTTTAATTGACCTTTAAACTTATTTGCTTTACAGCAGCCACTGCCATAAAGAAAGCTGGAGTGGTGGGAGGCCTCCTTCACTCCACTTTATTTACATTTCCAACACAGGGCCAGTGTTGCCTGGATCTTACCCGGCCTGAGTCAGGAAGGTCGGACAAGACAGTCGCTTAAGATTTTTAGCACAGCTAAGGCAGTACCAAATGGTAATCTGATGCTGCCTTCCACTTCAAAGGAATTATGGCCCTTTATACTATAATATATTTTCCGTTAAATAATCGCCCATTAGTGTGTGATCTTTTTAGAACAGACATAGGAGGTGTTAGAATTTGTAATTTATTAGCAGCTCACTACTGTATATGGCTCATGTGAATTTAGTAACCATTTCTGCAAAGAAGGTAATAATTGATATTTGATAAATTACAGTAAATACTGTGAACTTAGAACTTCAATGCAATCAGTCTAATTTAAGTGGCATCTTAAAATATACGGTGATAATGCTAGCAAGAATATTTCTTCGTTATTGGCCATTCCTGTTGCATGATGTGATTTACCATCAGTCTGTTACCTCAATTCTTTCTCATCGTTTGTCATAACCATCACATTAAGAAAGCAGTGGAGGGAAATATTAACATTTTGTGACATTATACCTACTCATAAGCATCTAAATTTCGTACCCATATTACCTTGTGTTCTTTTGAAGCAAGGTGAACTTGAAAGCATTTTAACCTTTTTGAATACTTCACAACATTGCAATATGTTCCATCTCAGCTATTGTATGAGCTTCCAAATATACACCAGTTGTCTTTTCTCATAGTCACGGAGCTTTTCCAGTTAGTGTCATAATTCTAAATAATAGCTAGCTAACAGACATTCCTATAATGAACCCTTGCGCTCTGTCTTCCCCCAGTTATCCTCTTCCATCTCCTCCCCCGCTCTCTTCTTCTTCCCTCTCCCCCCCCACCCCCGCTCTCTTCTTCCCTCTTCCCCCTCCCCTGCTCTCTTCTTCCCTCCCCCACATGTTGCACACTCGTATGCTTGAGCTATATGTATATTCAATGGAAGGGGCTTCACTGAGATGGATTAGCAGCTAGGAGTCTTGTTGTCACAGAACATCACTGGGGCAAATCTTGAAGCCATTTGTTTTAGTAACATTGATGATCAATCTTTATCTCTGTCTTGCAGATTCATAAAAATTGACTAGATGTGTTGATTCATCAAATTTAAATAGATGTGCAGCTTTAATCCTCAAGCAGATTGGTGTTCCGTAGCATGCATTATTTGAAGATGTTAGCTATGCGAATGATGGTTTAACATTCAACCTGCTTTTAAAAAAAACTGTCAGAGAATCTCCATCTTTTAAGATTGTGATTGCTGAGGCAATAGATTTATGTAGTTGAAATGAATAATATCGATTTGTAATGTATTGTTGCTGTTATTTGGAGTATTGCACATAATTCTGTGCTTTTAAAAAGATATGTGCACAGGCTACAAGACTAGCTATCGAAAGAGACTCCTGAAAATATTTTTCCTCCCTTAGGGAAACAGGTTTGAGGGACATGATGTGAGTTTTAAAGTTGTGATGATGAGGATGGATGACGTAGCTCTTGTGTTGTTGTTTGAAAGAAACTGGGAGAGAAGTTTAAGAAATTGATCTAAATTTAAGTCAAATAATATTGCAAACTTGTAGAATAAACTGCCATCAGGTGCCATAAGTATTGAATCTGTTGATTGTGCCATCGTGTACCAAATTCCTAGTTTAGAAGCAGAAATATTGAAATAGATATTTCTAAGAATAAATGTGGAATCCTATTGAGCTGTGTTGGCCTTTTTCTCATGACTCGGCTTCTGTGTATCCCTGTAAAACATTTGTCTCACCTTTACTTTTTTGTTTATGTCTAATAGACGATGAAAACTCCGTGAAAAAACTGACAGGTGAAGAAAAAGGTGATCATATGAAAAATGTTGACTCTGTGAATAGGCAGAAGCCTAATGTAATCAATGCTGATTCCCAAGGCGACGCCAGTAAGGATCTACCAGCGGCTGACCACAACAAGGATGGTGTTGAACCTAAAGGTGCTTTGCAAGGAGCTCACGGAAATGGCTTTGAAAGCCAGAATCAAGCTCGTGACTCCAAACAGGATGATGAAATTGGAGTTAATGTTGAAGCTCACCAGAATAGAGACAAATTTAAAGGAGTCGTTCAAAAGATTGATGCTCCAAACCTTCCCCCTAAAGGTAGGGATGGTGAAAGAGTGGTACCACAGCTTGATGCTGTTGTCCCGAAAGCGGTACCACTTGACGAAGAAGCAAAGGTTGCCCAGGAACACGGACTTAAAAATGCAAATGTTCCCTTAGAAAATGAGGTCAAAGTTCAAAGGGAAGGACCCAATGCTGGAAATAGAAATGCAAATATCCCAGATAACGAGGCCAAAGTCCCAAAGGCTTCTGAAAATCTTGGTATTAAAGCAAAATCAAAAGATGAAGTTCACAAGATTGAATCTGAAATTGAGAACAAACCTTTAAAAGCTGAACGTGTGGAAAAATTTGGGAGTGATGAAAAAGTGAAAGCTGGGGATAAGGGTACATTTCAGGAAAATCCTAACCTTCCAGGCGGCCACATTGAAGACCGGAACCAAAAAATGCACCTGCTTATGGGTGCAGGTAAACTTCCCAAAAATCAAGGAGAAAATCTTATTGCGAAAGCACAAGAACGCGATGAAAGGCAAATCGAGGAAGATCCAATGAAAAGTCAGAAAAAAGAGAAGGTTTTAGACAAAACCAATGACCTCCATCAAGTGGACCCTAATGCACCACTAAAACACAAGGAAAAGAATCCTAGCCAAAAGAATGGTGAGCCATACAAAGATTTGAAACTCGATGGAGGTGGCGACCTTCGTAGAAGAAAGAGAGACCTAAGGCCAAGTATAGATGAAAGCCAACAAGATGACAGTGGTAGATTGATCATCAGCCTTGATCCGGTGCCAAACTTCAAAACTGATAACCTCCGAAGTGCACTGGAGAGCCAGCTGAAACAGGTAGGAGGAGCATCATTCCAGATCGTTCAGAGTCGGAAGATAAAGCAAGTGACAGATACAAAAAAGGATACGTGATTCAAATAATGTTCTCCAACCCCATCACATTTCCAGAAGAAGCCTATTTGAAGTTGGAATAATACGTCCCTGGACATGTACTAAGCTACCTTGGTGTCCTATGCGCAGCTTAAACAGTGTCATGTCTGCATTCCATTGTGGGGGGAAAAAAGTCCACACAAATCTGATCAATTCAGAAGGACTTCAAGAAGAATTCTGAAGTAACAGACCAAAAAAATTCAAACAAAAGCAAACAGTTGTCTGAATTTAGTTATTTGCTGAAATAATGAATATTCTACAAAGAAATTAACCAATAACTGTACCTGTGTAACTCCATATACTACTCATACTGAAAAGCTGATTACCATAAGGAAGTGTCTGTGAATTACAAGAAATTGCAATTCCTGTCATTCTGTGCATCTGCAATGAGAAGCCACCAAGAATGATTGAAAATGACTTTGCTGTTGGGATTCTGACAGTTAAATGTACCGTTGATTGTATGAAGGTCTGTTTCAAGCCTTGGAAATGCCATTACTAGTGTCTTTTTTCCTCTCAGGGCAACATTGCTGTTTCATTGTAAACAGTAGGCGCTTTTTGTTGTATGGATTTCTAAATGGTTGTTCATTAGGGCAGTTGATTGTATATTTTAGTGTAAAGATTTATACAGTTAATGCCTAATTTGTTTACATGTGTGCACGAGAAAGCTAACTCCTAGACCTACATGTAATAGTGGCTGATGTTTTCAAAATTTAATTTCAAACATTTCAACTTTTTCTCCCAAACTAAATCAATTCAGCACCTTACATATTTTCTTTAAAATGAGGTCTGTTCTCTTAATTTGCTACATTAATTCTAAGTAAGCATATTGAATTTTACTGTAGTTGCACCTATAGTAATTTTGACAGTGACCCCTGAGTAAATTATTTGATGACATGATTTTTTTGCACAATGTGTATCTCGTTGAGATAAAGATACAATATTTAATTGTAGCATTTGTCTAATCTTTTTGTATAGTGTACTCATAAGCAAGACTATAATGCCACCTGTAATGAAAATTAGGTACAACCGATTTACTTTTAAATAAATAATCTGGAAGAAAGTCTTCGACACAATTTCCCCCTTGTGTTCATTCGTACAAATTTTTTAATAAAGAATTGACATTTTTTTTATTAAGTTGCCTTTACGAATTGACCTCTGTCTGCTTGCCATTTCTAATTGTAATTTGAGAATGTTCTTAAATCTGACTAGAATCGTGAGATTCCATTGCCAGTGCCACACTATTCAATAAAAATATATCGAGCGGTTTAAATGTCAGTAGTAGAAAATCACTTGTTCAAACCAACCCTACAGAAATGCATTGGGAACAGAGAGCAAAAACCAAGTGCTTTTTCTCAGCCAAGGACAGGGAGATAAATTTATATAAGAATGTGTCTTAAAGCATAAACGTAAGTCTGCTGAAGTACATCACTGGTATTTAATTAGTTGGACTGTTCAAATAATCTGTTGGTGCCACTGAGCTATTCTCACTTGAGATCTCCCATAAATGTAATTTAGTAATATATTAGAAAAAAACAAATTACAAACATCTATTGTTGAAAATAGCCAGTTTATATAAACTCTGCACACTTGTAAATAATTGCATTAAAACATATAGTATAATGTGTTCTCTATATGGCTTGGAATAGATAGTAGTTTCCAATTTCAGAACTGTCTTTGTGTGACTATCAGTTTTATTTATAAAAATTGATCAGGACCGAGGACTAGGTTATTGTAAATACCCAAATTATTGTGGCCTAAGCATAGTCACTATTTTTGCAAATATTTTGAGGCTATTGACTTCCAATGACTCTTGACTTTCTCGTCATCACCAAATCACATAACCATTGGCTGATTTTTGTTTTTGAAAAATATTTGCACCCTATGTATATTTAAATTTCATAATAGCTGGTTGCTACCAGTGCTGTAAGGGATCAAAGGTTAAAATCGTCCATGTACCAATTATTGTTTCTGTCTCATTTTAAATGTAATTTAAGTTGATGCATGTGCTTTTCTGCATTTGTCATCTAGTAACATTGCAAAACTGTAGAGCATCTGCTGTTACCAGCAGACAATGAGTTAGTTTTAAATGAACTGATATTTTGCGCCAGCTCAACGAAGAGGATGAGTCTGCACTTAGACCCTGACTTATGCTGCTTAAACTACCTGATGGGAGATGAGCAGACACTGTATTTAATGCCTTAGCCTCTGGAGTTCCTTGTTTCCTGTAGATAAGTGCCTGAGTTCCACTCGATGCCTTCTGTCAAGGTCCAGCCAAGTTTTGTGAACCCATCATATGGGAGTGTAATCTATATTTCTTACTGTAGGTTTCAATAAGTACTGAAATCCAATTCCCAACTAATTCAAGATTATTTATCACCTTTTCTATCCTTGTCATTACTTAAATGTTTTATTACCTTTAAAATACTGTATTGGGTTAAACAATAAGACATTGATAAGGATAAAAGTTGAAGAGCAAAATTTAAAAGTCAGTTTTCCAGCTTGTTACCTCACCGGAATTTGGCAAAATTTAGATGGTGTTTTTTTTCCCCAATCTCTTGAAAGATGCTTACATTTTCAACCAACCATGCTTTTTAGAATTGCTTATAATTTACTGTACTCTGTATTGAGAATTTTCTTCCACTGCTTGTTGTTAGGCCCTCTGTGAAATTGCAGCACCATTTGAAGCTGTATTCCTCTGTCATGTTGATCCATCCTAAGTCAGAATTTTTCTTCAACTGATCATCCTTCAGGTTTGAAATATGGTGTAAAGTTAACAAAGTTAAATCCAAGAACTTGTGAAATAAAACTGGATGATGAACGTGGACGAAACTATTGGCAGATTAAGATGGGGAAACATTACTGATGAGCTAATCTTAAAATAACATTCCAAATGAATATTAGTTACAGGTGGAAAATGAAATAGAACATA
Source organism: Sphyrna mokarran (assembly GCA_024679065.1). Lineage (NCBI taxonomy): Eukaryota > Metazoa > Chordata > Chondrichthyes > Carcharhiniformes > Carcharhinidae > Sphyrna > Sphyrna mokarran. Next base: position 22,004,856 of record JAGIQG010000021.1, read on the forward strand.
TCTTGCGAATGCACTCTGTATTCTGTCCTATTGTAAATGGTTGGTTTATCAATAAAGTGCAATTAATAAAAATATCTTGCATTGAGTTTTCTCTTTTTCTGCTTCATGAAAATGTTGCTAAAGGCAGACTCATAGCAAAAATGTTCATCAAACATCAAATGTACATCAAAAGTACTCTGGTTCATTCAGCATTTTTTATTTAATTTGTAGTGTAAGAATGATGAACAGCCAAACACATGTAATAAACCATATTTCATTCATGGTGTTGATCATAACTAACTTACTGTTGTTACTTGTATAAATCCTGCAATATACATTTTCATCCTCATTTTTCTTGCTAGTCCATAATTAAACATCATTGAAAATGTGAATTTTGTGTTTCCTGTATTGACCATATCCAGACTGAGAGTAAAACAAAATCTTATTCTGCATTTTAAAAATTTCAGTTACTCTGGTTTTGTTGAGTGAGGTTTGACTTCAAAAGGCATTTTGGTGGGGGGGGGGAAGTAATTTGATTTGTTCAACTTTTTCTTGGACTCACTCCCTTGATCTTATTTTCTGTTAATCCTTGGTGATTTTCTGTTGCCAGCTCCAAGCCAATTTTGATCCATATGTTCCCAATCTCTTTACTCCTGCTGTAATTTGCATAGATCAAACAAGTGGCAACCACAGAACTGTGACAGGAAAGAAGTGACATCTCCAGGATGTTTGGGCCATTTTATAGTTTTACTATCTGTTTAAGATGATATTTGCATTTACACAGGACCTTTTCACATTTTTGTGAATTTGTCCTGATCAGAATAAGATATAAAGCTTCAACAATATGTCTCTCTTTTCAGCAATATTCAAGTTCTGTACTACGAAGCAACTGTTTGCATATCCTTGTATCTAATTCCAACAACTTGTGAACATTTGGGGAGCAGTGATATATTTAAGAATTTATAATCCTGAGATGTAGCTGTTGCAAATTTATCAACAATGAAGACATAAACGAACAGATTGCAGACTTCCTTCTTTGAAACATTGAGCTAAAAGATCAATCATTGAAATAATAGGGTAACATCGATATGGGATTTTTAACGGTCAAGCTTTTTAAGTGACAACTATTGGATGTACATCCAAAATTAGTGCAATTTAAAAAAAAACTGTATTGCTAATCCTTGCAGGGAAAATTAAAATCTGAGAAAATGTACAAATTTCAGTATTATTACTGAAAAAGAATATGATTCAGACGGAAATTCAATGTTAGATGGAATTAGAGATCTGAGTAAACTTGATACCATCAAACTGATACATTCAGCACAGATATTAAAGGAGTGAATGTTTTATTTTATCACAAGCTCAGCTACTACCACCTTTTCTCATTGAAAAGTTTGGCAAATAGAATTATCTTTATCGTAATTATGCCTAGAATTATCCCAGACCAATGTAACATTTTCTTCTCACTTACCAATCCTTTGCATTCTACTGATGGATCTAGGCATTCATTCACTGAGGTTTAGAGCAATTGTAGACACAGTGGCACCACTGCTAAAAATTCAATTAATATAAGGATCCTGAAAAAAAAACACAAGATTTTGCTTTGTGTTTTGTGGACAAGTTTTCACCACAGTATCACCAGCTGCAATGTTTGAACCTACTGATTTCAGCTCCGTATCCCAACAAAAAATAATATTGCACGGGAGAAAATATCTTTCAATCCCAACTCAGTTCTGACCTCACAGTTACTTCCCTGGAGTTCAATATTTGCTAATATTGTGAAAAACCCACTCTCCTTGGGTACAACCCCCATCTTTAATGGATTCCATTCCACTTCTTCAAAAATCCATTCCAGACTCTCAAGCCTTTTTTTTTTTACCACCATGCCTCTGTGGGGACTAACTTTTCACACAGTTGTCACTGTTTCCCTTGATCCTTCTGTCTTATCCAAATATTACCTTTTATTCTCCCTGTCTTGCCAGCTTTCTTCCCAGTTTAAAAGACCAATGTTGCCTTTCGCTACCCTTACTAGTTCTTCCCCTATTGCTTCAGCATCTGACCTATCTCTGTCGTTCCTTGGGACTTCTCGTCTTTAAAAAAAATCAGTGCAAAACTCGCTGCCCCTGAAGTTCTCATTGTTTGCTTGGATAGAAACTCAATTTAATCTGAGATTTGATATTTAGGACTCAGTTAAGATACGTTGATTTTACACCACCCTAAATTTTATCCTAAACTCTACTGAAACTGAATATACTATAAATCTGCTAATTAAGATGAAGCTTTGCAAATAATTGGGTTCTAATTTCCAACTTACACCTCCAGAAATAAGAAATTTAACGCGGGTAAAGCTGATGATAGAATATTTATGTTGATTTACCATGCTATATTATACTGTTCAGTAAAGCCTTAGAATTTGTCATTAAGACTTATCTTTTGTCAGAATTTGTTTTGCTCTTTATTTTGGAGACTCCAAGCTTCATTTAGAAGTCTGCTCTAGACTATTTCAGGAAACTTCTTCCAACAGGACGCTGAGCAGAAGGTTGCATATTGCGTTTCTACATAGCATTTGCTTTGTTAATATTTCATTTTTGTGCAGAAAGGAACAACAGTTGGCAACCCAAGAAAACAGGTTTGACACTATCTTAACCAACTTCATATATCAATGCAGATCATTCCTTCCTATATCAAGAAGCTATTTTGTTCTTTGGTAGTTTGTGTCCTAGAGTGCTTTTGAACGCTGCTATTCTTGCCATTTGCCACACGTCTTCAAAAATTCATCTAACGTTCATCTGATATTCCAGCAGCCAGTTAGATGTATGGCTGAAATATAACATAAACAATGCTATAAAGCTGCTTAGAGGCTGGTTTCTCCAAGCAAGGGCTGCTGATAGAGAAATCAATGCCATGAAAAACCAACCTCTGGATAAGCTGGAAACAGTAGGAAAGTCCTCAAGGTCCAGGCCAAGGTGAAGTGGGGAAGAGATGGATGGCAGAGTGAGGTAGGCATTGATCATGGGGCAGGAGGAAAGAATGAGTTGGCATTGAGCAGGAGGGAAGATGGCCATTGTGAAGTGACAGGAAGGACAGCTGCCTTGGTGAAAGTGAGACTGAGGGAGGTGAAAGTGTGGATGTCTGATTCGAGAATCCAGCTCCCCAGCAGAATTCCCAATATTCTGCTGAGCAATATGTTGGTGCTTTTTGCAAACAATCATTTTGTTTTAATTCTTCAATATAACTCTATCTCAGGGTTCCATCCATACTCTGTGGTCAAAATAGTTCTGTATCCAGAAAAGTTTTGGAAACCTTGCCTTATACCTCCATTCAGAGACATCCTGCTCCACCTCACCTCTAGCTTGAATTGTGCATCGCTGTTATATGAATTCCTCATCTATCCATAATCACATAAATTAATTTTAAATTTGACATCTCCATTCCTTTTCCTCAGCCAGTCCTCATGATTTGCCATAACTTTGTCCTTTCTTCTCTGGAATCATGTACAATCTTTTCTTATTGAACATCCATTCAGAAATGTTCTTTGAAAAAAAATTGCTGTTCCAAAAAATCCAATAAAAACTGTCAATCACTAACAATAAAGTATCAATAAGAGGCTTCAAACATGTCACATTCATGTCCAAATAAACACTGGCGCATTGACCAAACTATCTCAGCAAAGATAACTTATTCTAACCACTTAAAAATGTCAAAGTAAACAATTTACTTCACTTATCAAATCAGAATCCCTGCTGAATGCCTGCTTTTATTGGTCTAGGCTCTTCACCAGGCATACATGAGGAGGAGTTGGGCATCTGGGGTTCCACCTGTCCTTTACATGGATAATATTAACAAAATAAGTAAATCCAGATTTTTTTTTTAAACAACTTAAATTCTCCAGCTGCTTTGGTGGGTTTTGAATGCATGGTGCTAGATCATTAGTTCAGAAAGTAACAAAACCATTTTGCTACCATTCCTTGATTGAGGAATATAAATATTCAATATGATCAGGCAAAAATTGAATAAGGTGGTGTTTACAGATAAACTCATGTAGAAAGATTTTCTGTAATATACTTTTTTTTGCAACATTTATTTGGTGTTTTAATACAGTTGTGTGATGCAGATAATGAAATAAATGCTACTTAAGTTTATTTATTAGTGTCATAAGTCAGCTTACATTAATGCTGCAATGAAGTTACTGTGAAAATCCCCTAGTTGCCACACTCCAGTGCCAGTGTTCGGGGACACTCGGGGAAGAGTTAAGAATAGCCAACGTACCGAACCAGCATGTCTTCTGGATAGTGGAAGGAAGTCCAGGCAGACACATGGAGAATGTGCAGACTCCACCCATATGTGACAAGCCAGGAATTGAACTGGGTCTCTGGCGCTAACCACTGTGACACCTTGCATACAATGTTCTCAAAACACAGTTGAATTAACTCAGTGTTTCACAAGGCATAATGTATTATTTCATTAGAAGTATGACAAAATTTACAATGCAGAAAGCTAAGTAATAATTTGCCAACCAGACAAACAATCTCCATTTTTTTAATTCTCATACATACAGTGCACTCATGCTAAACAAGATTGGTAATTAAGATAACTAACATAAAAATAGGAACAATAGTGGGAGCTCTGAAGTCAAACAGTGCAGATGTTGTAGTTGGAGTTTAGGATCAGGCACATCATAGCTGTCCTAAGTAATGCCTTATTCAGAAATATTAGATGCAAAATGTTCAAGTTTTGAACAGCTTTCATAAAAAATAAACATGCACCAATGCTAAGAAAGTTTAAAAAAGATTGTTGTTTATTTGAGTTGAATCTACTCTTTAATTTCACGTTTCATCCTGACATGCCTGTTACAGGATGCGGATGGTCAGATTTCCTTGATAACAGATTGATGGGACGGTATTTATGTGCAGTAAAGATCCGTCGATAACTCTGCAGAGATCAACAGTTGTTCTTTATCTTGCTTTCTTGGCCTGAAAAGAAATAAACAAAAATGTACATTATAGCTGCTGGAAAAAAACCAAAAAAAGATATTAAGGAGGATGGTCACGTGCATTGCTGCATAGTGTGAAAAGCATATGAAAGAAGATGGGATTTCATCCTTCACTGAGTTTCCAGTCTCAGGCTGGTTGTCAAGATTAATCTTACAAGGTGAGAAAGGAGAGAGAAGTCAAGAGGTCAGGTTATACAGATTGCTGTTAGTTTCAGATAGCAGAATTATCAAATAACAAGAGGGCCAGGAAGGATTTTTAACAAAAATTGTTTTGTTGCAATGATTGGTTCAGAGCCTAAGTTTCAGGCTCTTAAACAGCAGGGGTAATTCAGAGCCTTGTTTTTATTCTTTTATGGGACATGGGTGTCACTGACAAGGCCAGCACTTCTTGCCCACTTCTAATTGCCCTCAAACTGAGTGGCAGTCCAGAATCAACCACGTTGCTATGCATCTGGAGTCACACATAGACCAAACCAGGCAAGGACGACAGATTTCCTTCTCTAAAGGACGTTAGTGAACCAGATGGGTTTTTCCAAAAATAATTTTATGACCGCTTTTAATTCCAGATTTTTATTGAATTTAAATTTCACCATGATGCGATTCAAACTCAGGTCCCCAAACTATTAGCCTTGGATTACTAATCCGGTGATGATGTTCTTACTTCCCCATGTACTGGAGTTAATAAAAATAAATTGACAAAATGATTAAGATACAATAATGCTTACATATTAATTATGCTTCTGTTACCTACAAATGTCTGCAGTATAATGAAAATCATGAATAATTATGACCTTATATAGTTGTAATATTTAGCTGACAGAACACATTCTGTATGAGTTACTGAGTATTCTATGTATACCATAGATTTGTTAAATATTGAGTGGAAACAATGACTTTTGTGCAAAATATTTTATTGTGTCTTCATTGTTCTACAGTCTGTCTCATGCAAAGTCTATTTGGCTAGCAGGGATGGAAAATCCATTAGTTGGGATTGAAGCTAAATAACTGCAGCTCATGCAGCCCTACGGAGACAATTATAATACATCTGGAATTGACTTTGAAAAGACACATACATTTGGGTACTACTCCCACAAAACTAAACATTACAATATATTTATGACCGACAAAATATTTGCAGCTGCTTAGTTTAAAAAATATATTGGTTAAAGGAAAAGTTATATTACTTCCAACCGTAAATAACAATATAGTTGGAACTTTAATTTTGGGAGTTTGAAATATTAAAATATACTGGCCAGAAAAGAAATGAATGTAGCTACAATGACCTTTAGGTGCACCACTGTTTACTGTAGTCAACTGTGCATAATATTTAAAACTATTTCAGTTATGGAAAACACATGTTGTAACGGTACACATATTTTCAGTCTCTTTTACACATGAAATGTTGCTTTTCTTCTCATTTTTCATTCTCTGCTAGTAACAACTTACATTTACAGTAAAGCAGCTTTTAAGTGCCTGAAACTCTTTTGCGCAGACGTCCTTTCTTAGGTCCTTGCTTCCCTGGGTATTTGCAGCCACACATCTCCCGTACGCTGATGCCTTTGAATCAAAAAATCAGAGAAGAAATAAGCAAACAACTTATAGATAAGCAATTACAGCAGGAGGAAAGGTGATATTAAGGAAACTACTTAAAGTTAAAATAAACAGGAAGTATGAGTAGCTGTAAAGAGTAATAACAAGGCTGATGTTTTAGCTTTAAGACTCTTGTATCTGAAAAGTAATTAAGCACTTGGACGAAGGAAAGAAGAAAATAGTAAATAACAACAGAAACATTCATCATAGAGAGCAAATTAAAACAAGGACTGCCTGACGTCAGCTTCTTGGATAGATTATAGCAAGGCAATAAAAGGAGACAAAAAAAAAATTAAGTGGGGAAGATGATGACAAGTGCGAGAGAAATCCATGCAAATATAATGGAAAGAAAGTGTTAAAAAAAAATTCAGGGTTCAGAATTGGGAACAGAAAAGGGCTGGAAACACAAAGTAGGCTCATTGCTCACAGCAAGAGAGAAAAGAAAAGCCCGACTTTATTAAATTCAGAACAGAAAACTGAAAAGTGTCCAGAACAATACATCATTCTGTATGCTTTGCATAGCAATGATGTATGGCACACAGGATTTTATTTATTGGAAGCAAAATATTTTGTTCTTAACATTTGTCTCTTTAGTATTTGAGTGAGTCTGGATATTAAAGTGCTTATCAATTAAGGGCTGGAACAATCTTTCACTAACCTTAATCTCTATATTGCTGAATGTTTTAAATTGTGACCATTAACTGCACTCTGTACACCTTGTGAGAAAATCCCTGGTGAAAGACTCTTCCTTGTCAGCCTCATCACTTGGAGGCTCCTGGTTTGTCCCTACATCCATGCTGATGACACCCAGCTTCACCTCTCTCAAATCTGTGACTATCTTTGTGTTGTCAGACTGCCTTATTCACATACCTTTGCATATTGACTGCAGCTCAGCCTTCAGCACCATTATTCTGACAAAACTCATCTCCAAATTCCATGGCCTGGGCCTCAGCTCTTCTCTCTGCGACTGGATCCTGAACTTCCTCAGCCACAGATAATCAATAAGGATAGGTAACAACAACAACTCCAAAATCATCCTCAACAATAAAGCCATACAAGTCCTCTATTATGCTCCTTGTACACCTATGACTGTGGCCAAATTCCCTTCCAACTCGATTCTCAAGTTTGTTGGTCACACCACTGTAGTGGGTCAGATTTCAAACAATGATGAGATAGAGAATCTGGTGAACTGGTGCAATGACAATAGTCTTTCCCTCAATGCTAACAAAACAAAGGAGATTGTCATCAACTTCAGGAAGTGTAGTGGAGAACATGCCCCTGTCTACTTCAATGGGATGAAATAGAAATAATTGAGTGTTTCAAGCTTTTAGATGTCCGGATCATTAACAACCTGTCCTGGTCCTCCCATGCTGACACTATAATTAAGCCTACCGATATCTCTACTTTCTCAGAAGACTTATGAAATTTGGCATTTCAGCCACAACTTTTACAGATACACCACAGAAAGCATTCTTTCTAGTTATATCACAGCTTGGTTTGGCTCCTGGTCTGCACAAGATTGCAATAAACGACAAAAGGTTGTGAATGTAGCCAATCCATCACACAAAGCAGTCTCCCAACCACTAACCTTGTCTACACTTCCTGCTGCCTCAGCAAAGCAGCCAGTATAATTAAGGATCCCAGCCATTCTCTCTTTCACCTTCTTCCAATGGGATAAAGATACAAAAGTTTGAGGTCAAGTGCCAACCAACTCGAGAACAACTTCTTCCCTGCTGCCATCAGACATTTGAGTGAACCTACCTCATATTAAGTTGATCTTTCTCTTCATCCCACTTATGACTGTAACACTACATTCTGCACACCCTCTTTTGCCTCTCTGTGACCGGTATGCTTCGTGTGTAGAACACACAAGAAACAATACTTTTCACTGTATACTAATGCATGTGACAAATTAAATCGAGTCACGTTTTCCCCTAATTGAACATTGGGAAAGACAGAAGTCATCATTTTCAGACCTTCCACAAACCCCACTGCCTCACCAATGACTCTGTCACTTACCCAGGCTACAGATTCAGTCTAAATCATATCTTGCTAAATCTTGAGTCTTGTTCAGTAAAAGTCTTAGCTTCAACCAGCAACATCTTACTCATCAACAACATGATCTCTTTCCACTTCAACAACAGTGCCTGCTCCCGGCATTAGCCATTAGTTCTGTAGCCTGTTGCATCTTCAATGACTCTTTTTCTCTCCCGCACATAGGCAATAAGCTCCTCTGCTTCAATCTCCTCCAGGTTTACAATCTCCCACATCTGTCAATACTATGGTCTTATGTTCTGGGCCTGATACTCATACTCTGCTCCCAATCCACCCTTAGTCATGGAATTTGTAGTCACCTCTTTTGTACAACTCTCTCCCTCTCAGGAAATGTTGGAAAATCTTAGGTCTGACACCATTGAGGAGAGAACAGAGCTCTGACAAAAGGTCATCCAGACTCGAAACATAGTCTCTATTCTCTCCCCACAGATGCTGCCAGACCTGCTGAGATTTTCCAACATTTTCTGTTTTTGTTTCAGATTCCAGCATCCTCAATGTTTTGCATTAATCCTTCCCTAACCTTCCTTGGGTAATAGCTGGATTCTCAACCTCCTGTTAACTTCCATTCGTCAAATATCTCAGGAGGTGTTTCCTTTTTAAAGTGGACTTTGTGATATTGTGGGCTCTTATCAAAAGATTTTGCCCGATTCCAACATCCTGAAAGGCAATAACCGGATAGAATTTAAAAAAAAACTTGAACTCACTTCTTCAGCACATGCTGCCATGAAGTGGGGGAAGCTCCTGAGTTTCTCCCGGGTGCGGTTCCAGACCTCTTTCCCCGACATGGTCGAAAGGAGGTAAAGCTGCAGTTCTGCCCGACCTGGGCGCAGCCATCTTGGCCTCCATGATGAATTTCCGCTTCCGCCAAGGCCGAGGGGGGGGGGGGGGGGAGAGGGGGGGAAAAATGATCGGCGGTAGTGACGTCACCTGGTGGGAATGGGCGCCGATCGGGCGGCAGGCGGCGAGTGTTGATTGGGTGACGGGAACCGGGCGTTGATTGGCGGCGAGCGACAGATAGCGGGCGCTGATTGGAGAGGGGCAGGCGGGCGCCGACTGGCTGGCAGGCGGCGAGTGCTGATTGGGTGGTGGGCGCTGTCGGTCAAAGGTCGACGGGCGGCTGGCAGTGATGGCAACGGTGGGAGAGAAGCTGGTGTTCCTACAACGAGTGAGTGAGTGTGAGAGGGAGACATTGGGATTGGGGGGGGGGCACACTGTGTAGCAAGTCTCTTCCCCGGGAGGGAAGCAGAGCCTGTGGGTGGACAATGATGTAGAAAGCCGGCCCCCTATTCACCAGGCCCTGGACAAGCACCACTGATTGGCATGGTCAGAGTGCACCTTGATTAAAGTACCTTCAGGCAGCTTTGACCAGTGCAGCATCGTCACTGATAATTTATATATTCTATACATAAGTGTGCAAAATATCTATGTATTTAAATACATATAAATTTATATAAATATCAAAATAAATGTATTTGTGTAGCAACACTGCAATCCTCCTGGTAGATGGTTTGGTTTCTGTGTTCAATGTCATATGTGTATTGCTGTCTCTTTGCACAAGGGCTGACTGTTTTAAAAGTTGCTGACAAACTTTTTGAGACAAAAAAGACAAGTTTTTTTTTGGATGTGATCACCTTGTTGCAAGTCAAAATGAAAATGTACTTGCTCATCTCTTTGCTTGAACCTGCTGAAACAAAGAAACTGGGGAGTAGAATGACATTGAGTATTTGCAGCTTCTTTCCTGCCCCCTGCCCACAATTTTTAATTTTTTTTTAGAACGATTATCAAAATCTTGACTTTTTTGTTGATTCTTTGTGAAGATAATGGAGTATCTGATGAATTTTCATATCTCATTGGGCTTGGATATGCTGTCGCAGGATCTGCTTGTCCAGCTAGTGCTAGCTCTTGATATAATATTTTTCTGGATAAAAATGTTGAATTCCTTTCATTTTCTGTTCTGCACATGCTTGTCTTTCTTCAGCTTGTACCTGTTATTTAGCCCATATTGTCTTAGATTAATTTGACTAGTTCTTGGATACACAAGAGTATGTTTGTATTACTTTTATTGCTAGCTGTTTGGTCTTCACCTTTAGGGAGACAAAAGTAATTGGATTTCTAGCTCTGACAGCAACCCCTATTACCTTAGTCCTCTTACCTTGACCTCCCTGTTCTGTAGCAGCAAGTGAGTATATGTGGGTGGCTTCAAGCTACTAGGCTTGAATCTCTGGAGCCTCTTCATTGAATTTCAGCTATTCAGAGCTCTAACAAGCAGAGAATTTGGGCCACCTTTCCTGTGCACTGACACTCAGCCAGCTAGCCCTACTCTGCCCAGTTTAGCCTCCTTTTGATTTTCCCTGTTCCTAATGGTGATTCCATACTATGGTCAGTCCACCATTGCTCATCTCATCCATCCAGTGTTTTGGGATCTTCAGCCATCAAATATAAATTGGGTTCTGAATTTAACATGTGACTGAATGGGCTTGTAACAATAAGTATTTCCAAAACTTCCTCCTCCTGTATTGGAGGGGGGAAAAAATTAAGTGTTTGAATGACTGCTGTCAGATAGGAAACAGAATTGTTGGCTCATTTCTAAAAAAGAGAAATGATTTGACACTTTTACGCTTCCTAATAATGGATATTATTATTTTTTAAAAATGGCTTCCAAAATATTGGACTGTTACTATCCAGATTCAATTCCCTGCCTAAGTTCATCCTGACGATAACTTGAAAGACAACTCATTACATCTGTTGACAGCAATATTCTTTTCTTGGCTGATGGGTAAACCCTTGCCCTATTTCAAGTCGTGCCTTAGGATCTTTGTATATCCATCTGAGATGACAGATAGAATCTTTTGGTTAATGATCTCATCTGAAAGCTGCAACTCTCAACTATGAGTACATTTTCCGATGCTGTGCTGAATTGTTAGCCTACGTTATGTACTCCCAATTTCTAGGGTGGGATTTGAACCCGTGGTATTCTAGCATAGTAAAAAGAGAGACGTTGCTAAGGTAAAGCTAACATTTCAGTTATACTTTGCAGTACTGAGCTCAAGTGGTAACAAATAGAGGCCATGAGGGATTCTCTTGGCCTTAATGTGTTACAATTCTGCAGTTGTATTTGCCACCTTTTGTATTGATGTGACAGTGGAATTATTATTGTCCTTTAATTTGCAATCCCCCTTTGCTCACTGAGCCAAACAATGAATATGGCAGATTCTGCAAATTTTAAATAAAAACAGATGCTGGGAATAGTCAGCAGGTCAGGTAGCATCCATGGAGAGAGAAACAGAGTTAATATTTCAGATCAATGACCTATCATCAGGACTGAGAAAATTTAAAAATGTAATGGGTATGTGACTGTCACTGTGCTGTGCAGATACATGGATTTGGGCCTGTATCTGTGGGAGTTTGCGCATTCTCCCCGTGCTTGCGTGGGTTTTCTCCGGCTGCTCCAGTTTCCTCCCACATCCCAAAAATGTGCTCTTAGGCTAATTGGCAGAACAAATTCTCCCTAAATTGAAACCAAATTTGAGACAATCCATAGATTTATAAACATTAACAGGGATCACGGGTAGAAGTGGGAACATCGGGGTGGCGGTGCGGGCTCGTTGGGCCGAAGGGCCTGTTTCCCGTGCTGTTTTGTTCTTTGGTAATCCTCAGGTTTGAGGAATAACACCTGTTTTTTCGATTAAGCAAGTTTCAACTTTCTGAACTCAACAACTTTAGATTTTTAAACTCTGTTTTCCCTCCTCCATTTTGTTTCTTTATCTTTGCTTGTTTTGTTTTTTTCTTTATTTTTTGCTTTCAGAGACATTAACACACCTGCTCCAGGCATATTCCATTTCCTGCCCCATCACCATTTCCTTTGGCTCTGGAAGACTAGCCCCTCTATCATTCAAATTTGTGTATCTTTCACCTGCGTCACAGATCTTCCTCTGTCCTTTTCCCACCTACCCCTTGCACAAAACCTACTGCAGCCCTAACTTTTCCCAGTTCTGAATGAAGATGTGTTGCTCTGAAATATAAATTCTGTTCTTCTGTCCATAGATCCTGCCTGAACCTGCTGAGTATTTCCAATATTCTCTGTTTTTAGGCCTTTGTTTTAATTTGTTTTGGATTGATTGATACCACATAATGTTCTTTTACACAGTGAGAAATCCAGAAAGCACAAATTAATGTATTTATTTGAAAGTTTATTTCTAACCCAAAAATATGTTTAAAATAGGTTAAAGGTATGAGGGGCAACGTTTAAAGGCAATGTACGAGGCAAATTTTTTTTACAGGGGGTGTTGGGTGCCTGGAACTAATTGCCGGGAAAGGGAATAGAAGCAGATATGATAGTGAGTTTTAAGGGCTGTCTGGACAAATAAATGGATAGGATGGGAATAGAGAAATATGGTCCCTGGAAGAGTAGGGGGTCTTAATTCAGTTAGGCAGCATGGTTGGTGCAGGCTTGGAGGGCTGAAGGTCTCTTTCTGTGCCCTGTAATTTACTTTGTTCTTTGTGTGCTGACACATTTGCACTAAGATCTGAGATTACTTCACACTGGAGATTCATAGGAATATGTGAACATTAAAAATAGAAAATTACATTAATCACTTCATAGTGGTTAATATGTGAAGGTGACTGACATGACTTTTGATAATTAAGTCTTCATTTTTCTAGAATTAATTTAGTAGAATTTAATTTATTCACTTTGGTGCCTTTAATTAGAGCCTCTTTGTTCTTTAATTTGAAATGCAGCAGCTAGTTTTTACAAAATAATGAATGCTGATTTAGTTCTTCAGAAGTTTGAATTTCCTTGTTTGTTCCATTGTTCCTGTTCCGGAATTTTGGGTGCTGTCAGACAAAACTTTGTCATTCCTTCCCGACTAGCACGGTGGTACTGCTGCCTCACAGCTCCAGGGATCCAGGTTCGATTCCCAGTTTGGGTCACTGTCTGTGCGGAGTCTGCATGTTCTCCCTGTATTTGCATGGGTTTCCTCCAGGTGCTCCAGTTTCCCCTCACAGTTCAAAAGATGCGCTGGTTAGATGCACTCGCCATGCTAAATTCTCCCTCGGTATACTCAAACAAGTGTCAGAGTATGGTGACTAGGGGATTTTCACAGTAACTCCATTGCAATGTTTATGTAAGCATATATGTGACACTAATAAATGAATATTAAACTTAAATTTGACTTCTTTCATCTCTCCAGTCTCAAGGCAGTTAAAATATATAACCTCCAACTTGTCCAAATTTCTGTCTCCAGAACCCTGCTCCAATCCAAGTTTTAATGCTCATCAACCTTCTGCATGCCTCTTTTCACTGTGTGCCCAACTCATTTTCAAAACCCTCACCCTCAAATCACAAGTCCCACAGCACCTTAATCTTGGTCAGAACAGCAATCCAGGTTGCACACTGTGCTGGTTGAGATATTAATCTTGCTAGTCTTTTATTCTTCTGACCCTTATCATAAACAACACCTTCTACTGTCCTGTTCCCACTCTCTTGAACCTTTTCCTTGAATCCTTCAGTTTTTGCTACCACTCCTTTAGCCATATCATCAGTTGTTCTCTGAGCTAGCCTGTTACTTAATGTCTGTTTCATCTCTCTGTAAAGCTTGAGATGTCCGCTGCATTAAAACGCTTTGTTTATACAAGCTTCTGTTAGCAGTTCTGAGAAATTGGCCATTAATCCCAATTATGTTGACAAGGAAAACTATTTCTCCACATCTTTATTTAGTAGTCAGGCTGAGAGCCAGTTATGGGGTATGTACTCCAGAGAAACAACTTCTTCACACAGCGAGTGATTTGGGTCTGGAATGCACTGCTTTGAAATGTAGTGGAGGCAGGTTCAATTGAGGAATTCAAGAGGGCAATAGATGATTGTTCCTATTCAACTAATGTGCAGTGATACATGGGAAAAGGCAGGGGAATGGCACCAAGCCATGATGCTCATTTGGACAGCCAGTGCAGACACGATGGACCGAATTGCCTCCTGCAGCATAACAATTTTGTGATTCTGGTATCATACGAGGAGTTTCAGTGAAAATGCTTCAGCGAGGATTGGAATGGGACACCACAATCACAAGCAGCAACTGAGTAGCCTTGCTTATTTCTGTACTGATAGCTTGAATAGTGGTATAAGCTGTGGAAAGTGACTTTGATCATGTGTGGATTTTTCTGTCTTGTACAGTAAGTAAGCTGAGTGCTTTACAGCTTATTAGCAGTTCTTCTTGCATAACTGGTTGGATAACTAAATTCCTTTTGATATTTTTTCAGCTTCCTATGTTGATGAAGGCAACATCAGATGATGAAGTACCGTGTCCTGGGTATCTGTTTGAGGAGATTGCTAGTATCCTTGCTTGGTGCATCCAGGATTTCCTCCTGAGTTTAACTGTACAGCTGACTGTCAGAAAAGTAATAATGGATGTTTTGAATAAATTATTCTGATTTAAATAAATTACAAAAGCTTTTACACATCAGAGAAACAACATCTTGGAGTTGGTTTTAAATGAAATTCCTTTGAAGATCATCAAATGTTCCATCATCTTTCAGTTTTGTCCCCTTCTTTCCCCAAGATATGTATTCAAATACTTTCAATCCAACTCTGACCTATTCTCTGGCCTGTGCCATCTTCTCTGACTATGACCAAGAGGTATTATTTATTGTCCTCCACTAACTTTTTGGAAAATTTGATGCAATTGAACAGATCTTTCCTCAAACAACAAATCACCATGGCATTGTTGGGTGCTTGTTTCACATTAAGTCATGGATGAATTTAAACTTCCTATTGAGAAGAGTGAACTCTTAGCTGTCAGCCCCAACTGCAAACTCTGTTCCATTGACACTAATTCCATCAGAGTCCTTGACCTCTTACTCTGGCTAAAGAGAAAAGCCTTTTTGTCCTGTTCAACCCTGAGCAATGGTTCGCAACCCACTTCTCTGTTACCAAGATTGCCATAACCTTGTTCAATTTACCTCAACTCAATCCTTTCACCTTTGAAATTCCCAATGTTTGAAATCCTTATCTGTCATTTTGTCACTTTGAAACTGATTCATTTTAATGCTATCATTGTGGCCTTGCTAATTCCCATGCTCTGTCCACTATCACTTTGGTTTCATACTGAACTCCGTCACCAACATATTCAAGTTTAAAATGCCTGTTTTGATTTCAAATCATTCTATTGTCTTACTCCATCCTGCCTCTGAAACCTCCTCCAGATTTCCTTACCTTCCTCACTGTTCAGTCTTCTAATGCTGACCATTGGTGTATCGTTCCTCCCTTTGCTCCATTATTCTTGACAAAGCATTCAGCTGCCAAGGCCCTGCTTTTTGGTACTCCCTCTATAAATCCTTCATTTCTTCACTCACCTATAAAGCCTGCTGAAACCTTGGGCTGAAGTTTCCAGCCACACTCACCCTAAAACTAAAAAATCCGATCCAAGGTCAGTGGACCTTTTTCATGGTCTGCTCCCGTGCCCACCTCGATTTCCCCTGGTGGCAGGATGGGAACATTCCGCAGTTTGTCTTTTCATATGAGCCTTTAATCACCTCTCATCTCTTCTGGTTCCGTGCTTCCGTTCTGACTATTTTATGTCTTGGGATGTTTTGTACTCTGTAGCTTGTTGCAGTTATTTATCCAACTCTGTAGTATATTATAAGGATAAGAAGATATCATCAAGCTGGAGTTACTGGTTTATTGCCTCCCATGAGAAAATAATCAATCTTACACACTTAGTATAAGTTTGCGTTATGTTGGTGTTATTTCGTAACCGAATGGAACTGCAGAAATCTCTCACGAATCTGCGGGATTGTGTCAGTGTCTCCTGGAGTATCTGCTGGAGCGACTGCAGAGCCATTCGTGTCATGTCAAGCTGAAGGTGGGTGATATTCCTTTTTATCCTTTGTCTAGTGTAGATTCAGCATTGCTTCGAAGTTCTTAGTTCTGTACAAATAAAAGCTAGGAGCAACTCTGTTTGTCTTTCTGTATACCTTGTTTGAACTGTGTGATTTTTCTCGAACTGAGAGAAACTCCACACCCTCAGTGTGCAGCTGGCATACATATCACATTATGCAGGAAAATGCCCGTTATCCCAACAGCAGTCACGGTTAGCTTCTCTCTGCAGCATTCCTCTGTGCCAGCTGCATTTGACCTGCTGCGGTTAATCAAAGGCTGGGGAGGATCATCTGCTCATCCTAGTTCATACCTACATCATACGTGTAGGGTTACAGTGAGAACCATGCTGCCAGAAGAAAGGTTTTGGAGCACTCATTGACATCCTCCTAACGTTTCTGCCTGGATCACTTTGGGAGGAGTCATCTAGTGGTCAGCTGAACAGATCTCAAGATGTGTGTTGTCCTTCATGATCCCCAAGTTGACCATAATGAGGGAACAGCCTTGGTAAACACCTATCATGTTAAAGCTGAGGAGTATGAGGAGAGCAAGTGAAGAAACACATAGAGGACAGGAGAGTACAATCTCAATAACCCCTTTTTGCCCCAACCAAATCATTCATAAGCGATACCAATCTAAACCATAGTTCCCCATTCACCCACACCATGCTCCTTGCCAGTCTTCAATCACTGACCATTGCTTGGTCATCTTTTTAACAATGCAAAAATAAAAGGCAACAATATCAGAGAATTGTTGTGCAGTGCAGAAGGAGGTCATTCGGCCCATCGAGTCTGCAGCAACCATAATTCCCCCCCCCAGGTCCTCTTCCCATGCATTTATCCTAGCTAGTCCTCTGGCACTGAGAATCAATTTGGCATGGCCAATCCAACTAACCCGCACATCTTTGGACTGTGAGAAGAAACTGGAGCACCCAGAAGAAACCTACAGAAATGTGGGGAAGAACGTGCAAACTCTGCACAGAAAGTGACCCAAGTCAGGAATCGAACCCAGATCCCTGGTGCTGTGAGGCAGCAGTATTAACTACTGTGCCACCTATATAAAATATGGTTCGACAGTTTTAGATGGAATCCATATTGACATTAACTTTATCAGCCCACTATTGTCATTCACATTAAATAATAGTTCTGCTGTATTTGTGGCTATTGCCATGAAAGATGCCTCAAATCTCTAATCCAACAGG
This sequence comes from Sphyrna mokarran, assembly GCA_024679065.1. Taxonomy (NCBI): domain Eukaryota; kingdom Metazoa; phylum Chordata; class Chondrichthyes; order Carcharhiniformes; family Carcharhinidae; genus Sphyrna; species Sphyrna mokarran. The sequence continues at coordinate 22,022,547 of JAGIQG010000021.1, forward strand.
CTGGTCACCTTAAGTTTTTAAATTTATTTATTAGCATCACAAGTAGGCTTACATTAACACTGCAGTGAAGTTGCTGTGAAAATCCCCTAGTTGCCACTCTCTAGCGCCTGTTTGGGTATACTGAAGAAAAATTTAGCATGGCCAATGCACCTAATCAGTACTTCTTTCGGATTGTGGGAGGAAACCTGAACATTGAGAGAGAACCTGTGCGGACATGAAAGAACATGCAGATTCTCCACAGATAGTGACAGAAGCCAGGAATAAACCCAGGTTGCTGGTGCTGTGAGGCAGCAGTGTTAACCACTGTGCCACTATGCGTCTCCTACTGCACATTTCAGTAAAGTCTCACAAACCAGTTAAAGTCCATCAAATTTATTTGGAGTTAGGAGCTTTCGGAGTGCTCCTCCTCCTCAGATGAGTGGAGAGTTGAAATCACAAACAGGGCATATATAGACAGAGACGCAATTGCAAGATAATGGTTGGAATGTGAATTTTTACAGGTAATCAAGTCTTTACAGATTTATACAATGTGAGTGGCAAAAGGGATAATCACAGGTTAAAGAGGATGTGAATTGTCTTAACGCAGGACGGTTAGTAGGATTTTGCAAGCTCAGGCAAAATGGTAGAGGTTGCGTGTAATGTGATATAAATCCAAGATTCCAGTTAAGACCACCCAGTTGGGGAACACTTCAGCAGTCAGGGGCATTTAGCCTCTCACCTTCGGGTAAGTGTTCTCCAAGGCGACCTTCAAGACACATGGTAATGCAAATTAGCCAAGCAGGAACTGATGGCCAGGTTCCACACACTTGAGGACAGCCTCAACTGGGATCTTGCGTTCATGTCACACTACATTTACCTCCCACCATTTTGCCTGGGCTTGTAAAATTCTACGAACTGTCCTGGCATGAGGTAATTCAGAAAAATTTAACCTGTGATTATCCCTGTCTCCACTCGCATTGTCTATACCTGTAAAGACTTGCATTCCAACCATTATCTTGCAATTGAGTCTTTATCTATATATGCCCTGTTTGTGAACGCAACTCTCCACTCACTTGACAAAGGAACAGTGCTCCGAAGCCTTGATTTCAAATAACCCTGTTAGACTTTAACCTGGTGTTGTGAGATTTCTTAGTGTGCCCACACACGTCCAATACCATAATCCCCATATCATGCACATTTCAATCCATATTATGCGCCCTTTGATGGATGACCTTGAGTAACTTTGTATGTAAAGGATTCAATTTTTCAGTAAGATGAAAGCAAAGTACTGCAGATGCTGAAAATATAAAATAACAACAGAAAATGTTGGATAAACTCTACACCATTGGTGGCTGTGTCTGCAGTTGCCTAAGTAGACTCTGACTTCTGAAATTTCTCCCAACCCCTCCACCTTTGCACAGAATCTTCACAATGCAGAAAAAAATCATTCAACCCATTGAGTATGTACCAACTCTCTGAAAGATCATTTTACCCAAACTCAACCCTATCTTGCTTCTTCTGAATAGTCCAGAAAGTTGTCTTATATCTAAAAATCTGGTAAATTACTTAATAGACTAGCAACAATTGGATTTGAGATTTATGAAAGGTGTACATTTTATGCCATTTTGTATTAAAGTACGGTCAAGAAAATAACAGACTCAGCTCAAATTAAAAAAGGACTATGCACATTTGTGAAAGAAAGGAAATATACAGTTGCCAATAAAAGCCAAACTAAATGGCATTCTTGATTTCCAGCGAACTTTGGAATTTCTTTCCATCTTTGCCTGACAAATACAATTAATGAGCAGCTGGTAAATGAGCTAATTGCAAAAGTCCTGTTAAATAATGCAATGGAAAAAATAGAGTCTGGTAGTACTCAGATTGAGTGCACCACCTAAGTGAGAAATGTCATAATTTGCAAGCTTGCATGAAAATCAGACGGGATGTTAATTACAAAGAGGTATATTCTCTCTGGCTTGTGTCAGCTCAGTTTCACAGAGAAAAGTAGACAAAAGATGCCATTGTGCTGTGTTAGACACTTGCTTGGCTTATATACAGAGAGCTGTACAACTGCCTACTTCATCTCTGTGCTTTTTAATAGGTTCTCAAGATACTACGGCACGTATGTAATCATGGTTCATCTCAATTTACTCTGGAGCTTCGGAGGAATGCTACCTTTATTCAAGAGGTAACAGGTAGGAATTAAAAATAGCTGCTACAAGTAATGCCTTTGAATTGTCAGTATAAAAAAGAGCAGTATCTTAAACTGTGGTTCATGAAACAGCTGGTAGCAGATTGGCCGACTTATATAACGTATTGGATTTTCAAGGAACATTGGGCAGAATGTATAATGTGCTGCTGTTCTACTTCCTCCTGTTTTATTAATGCTGTGGGTGAAACAGTGCAGTCTTCAGTTGCCTTATAGCCAATACTGTCCTGCTTCATGCGAAGTCTGTAAACACGCACTTTCCAGCAGGGAGTCACTACAGGAGTGGGAAAATCTACATGATTGTATTCAACCTCTCAATGGATGTTGGGGGACACATTTATTGATGGCTGACTCTGCTTAACTGATTTTGTGCAGCCTAGGCCATTTTTGTACCATCAGCACATTGAATTTGTGCATTAATCCAGTGATTCATTAGCAAAGGCTCATATATTTGCTGTACATCTACCTGTATTTTACTCCATACATTCCCAGTTCAAGCATGTTATATAACAGGATGTATTATCTAGCATTGTTTTGGTAAGGCTGCCACAACAAATTAGTTTCACTTTTTGTGATAAAATTATGCAACTCACACATACACAAATTCAGAGCCATTTGTGCGAATTTCCCACTAAGTCAGGAGCTCCCCCACATCTGTCATTGTTTGCACTAGTAACTACACCCTGTCTTTATATATAATGTGCAATTGACTCTTCAGTTGCTGAGTCCTTAATGCAAATACAGGACTCAGTTATCATGCTTGCATTCAGGTGAAAGCGAATGAGAAAATCCAATGAGAGAATATGAAAAGAAAAAGGGAAGGATTGAAATATATATAAACTGGAACCAGATTTTGGGGAAACAAAACCTAAAACTGATAGACAGACAGGAAAACCTGACAACTGGTATTGTTGTTGTCCTTGACGCCAGAGGATACATATGGAGAGAAAGGTGAGATTCCTAAAACAGAAAAAAAATAAGCGTGGATAAAACCATCAAACCTATGATTAAAGGTAACCAAACACAGAAATTATAAGTACAGAAGTGGTTGTTAGAGAGCTGGATGAAAGTATGATTTCCCTCCTAAAGAAAAGCAAGTTTTAGATGGGGATACAACTAATCAAACTCTGATTCACTTATAAAAGCAGACGTAGTTGGGCTTTGATAAACTCCTAGCAAATAGTGAATGTTGAGTGGGCTATGGGGAAAGGTTTATTTGTTAACGAAGATCTCCACCAAAACTTTGGCAACAAGTGCTGGAAGACATTTTACCAGAACCTGTGCTGAATTTTTCCTCCTTGTGAGAAAACAGGTGGTTTCACCGTGAAATCTTCCCAAAGCTAAGATCACAAGGATTACATATAGTGGGATGTGTTGGTACTCAGTGCACTGCAACACTGGGTTAGCCCATATTTGACTTGAATATGTTAAGTAAGAGCGATTCATGCACTTTTGTCTAGTTAAAATCTAAGTTCCAAACAGCAATTCTGACATAGGCAGTGAAAGCACCCGAGGCTAAAGAATACTGTTTATCTGTTGTGATGTTTACAGTGGTGCTCAGTTTCTCAGAATCTTCTTCTTGACCAGCTACAATTTAATACAACAAAATCTATCTGACAGCCACCTATGGATGTCCAAAGGTGGTATTGGCAGGCATTTTTGGTCTATATCTGAATCACTGATGCACTGCTCAGATTGACATTTGCAGAAAAATGACCTTTGATTTAGCAGCTGGGATGCTCCCAGTGCAGAAAGCATCAGATCATTATGTATTTTGTCAAGCGTAACTTCAGTTATGTAAAAAAATTGAAAAAAAAATCACTGTTACTTTTATATTTGGAACCTAATAATTAATAGTTAAATTACATTATTTTGCATTTATTCAGTTTCCAAAGTTACTGAATAATGAAATTGTGATTTTGGGGGAGTTATTTTGTGAGTGAACTATGTCAAATAAATTATTTTAAAATATTTAAGACTTTCCGAGGCTGAACCAGACTATTTGCAATCTTGGTACTGTATGTGACTCCAAGAAGCTATTTCTGAAGCATACTTAGCTGGTCTTCCACATTCTCGCTCCATAAACTGAAGGTTATCCAAAGTTCTGCTGCAGAACTCTAAGTCCCATTCCTCTATCACCCTAATGCTCATTACCTACGTGGGTTCCCAGTTAAGTGATGCCTTGTTTTGAAGCCCTCCAACCCCTTTCCCCTCCCTTTCTCTGTATTCTCCCCTGTCCCCACAACCCTCTCAGGTATCTCATACAACTTTGACCACATATTTGGCCATCTGCCCTAATATGTTTATGTGGCTGTGTCTTAGAATTTGTTTGATAATGATCCTGTGAAGCAGTTTGGGGTGTTTTATGTTTAAAAAGGTGTTACATAAATACAAGTTATTCCAGTCTTATGCAAAATGCATTTTATAACTGAGAAAACTAAGACCTAAATAACCAATCCTTCAGCAACTATCAGTTGTTCAATTAAAATTTTTCACTGTGACTAGAGGCGGGAGGATATTGAGTTTTTTTAACTGGCTGAAGTTGTAAGTTCACAAGAATGAAATATTTCCGTGTCCCATCAGCTTTCCAGTCATCTCAATTTAGTGCTTGGCCAAGCGAAGGTATTCCATAGAAATCTTTGCTTTATAGCATTGCTAAAAATGAGAAGAAAATATAAGCTTATGTGACCTCAGAATTCAGAATTGCTCCATGGAATTTGGGTGTCTCTCCTTTAAAATGGGCTGTATGGCAGTGAAGTGGCTAGCACTGCTGCCTTCCAGTGTCAGAGACCCGGGTTCAATTCTAGCCTCGGATCACTATCTGTGTGCAGTTTGCACATTCTCCCCGTGTCTTTGTGGGTTTCCTTCAGATGTTTTGGTTTCCTCTCACAGCCCAAAGATGTGCAGGTTAGGTTGATTGGCCATATTAAGTTGCCCCTTAGCGTTGAGGAGAGTGAATATGTGGGTTATGGGATAGGACCTGGGTGGGATTGTTGTCAGTACAGGCTTGATGGGCCACATGGCCTCCTTCTGCACCATAGCTTCTATGAATCATGCTGAATGTTGTGCAATAGAACACAGATTACACGGTGGATGCAGCTGACTTCACAGTTTAAGTAAATTAGATCTGTGAATAACAATGATTTGCAATGAGATCATAATTACATTGTTGTGACGGTTCACAGTGGTACAAAGGGACTCGGCCATATTGCCAAATTAAGGAAGGAGGCCAAAATGTCTTGTAAAAGTACATACCAAAAGCTATTTCAAGACATTTATATTATCATCATATAAAGATTTGGAGCAAATAATGATGTTGTATCAAGTGAGGCCATGACTGCCAAAAGACTAAAGAAGAAGCCTATAGTTAAGGAGAATGTGGAAGCATTTTAAAAAGGTGAATCCATTAGGATCAGTTAGGGAAAAGCCTCAAGAGAAACGTATGAGAGTACAGCCTAAAAGGGGGAATTTTAAACATTCATTATCAAAAGATAAGCCAATGGAAAGAATAGACCAGCTGAGCTTATTCTGAAAAGTAAGCTCAAATAAGTGGCTGTGAGCGATGAAGAACAACTCTTCTCATGATGATTTGAGAAACGAGTTTATTCCTGACACAGCAAATCCCTTTTTCCATAACTGTCTGCATCATTGTAGGTTTCTTCCCATGATCTAAATATGTACTAATTTTTTTAAATTGTTGTATGAGTGGAAACGCAAAAGAAAATAGAATGTTCCTAGTTTTGTTTACAAATAAATCAATAACTGATCAATGGTTTCATTTATAAGGTTTTCTCAGTCATGAAATAGATGTCATGCAGCCCTCTGTTGTGTAACTTTGTGTAACAGTATTGCACTGTTTACTTTTCCCTGCTAGTTTTTAGTGGCCCTCCGGATCTGCTCCATGGAAATGCCCTATACCAGAGGGTGCGAACAACTGCAGAGGTATTTACATTCTTAAGGCTAGATAAATGTAACTTACCAGTCATTTTAAAGGCTTTCAAATGACAAGTGTTTGAAACTTAGATTAATCAAAACTGATACTCTCCATCTGCATGCTTTGAGAAATGTACAGAAAAGGCTTTGTGAAATCCCTGGAATCAGTGATTTAATGTCTCCTTTTCCTTGACAGGATTTAGCAAATTTGTTATTCTCTGATGCTTTGCCATATCAAACCTCATGTACTTCGTCTCCTTCCAGATTGTACCCAACAACAGGTAAAGTTTGTTGTTCAGAAATTTTGTTAAGTTTGAAATGCTTCAAGTCACGTATTTCATCCTGTATGTTCTCGATTTAAATAATCCTCTCTCACTATCTCCAATCAGCTAATTGTAGATAACATTGGCAATCATTTGTACCATTCACAAGAGATTAGTGAGCAAAACTAAAGCTCATGGCATTGGGAGTAATGTATCGATATGGATAGAGAACTGGTTGGCAGACATAAGCAGAGAGTGGGAATAAACGGGTCCCTTTCAGAATGCAGGCAATGACTAGAAGGGTACCACAGGATTCAGTACTGGGACCCCAGCTATTCACAATATACATTAATAATTTGGACAAAGGGATTGAATACAATATCTCCAAATTTGCAGGTGACTCTACGTTGGATGGCAGTGTGTGCTGTGAGGAGAATGCTAAGAGGCTGCAGGGTGACTTGGACAGGCTGGCTGAGTGGGCAAATACTTGGCAAATGCAATATTCTGTGGATAAATGTGAGGTTATCCATTTTGGTGGCAAAAACTGGAAGGAAGGTTATTATCTAAATGGTGACAGTTTAGGAAAAGGGGAAGTGCAGTGTGACCTGGGTGTCATCGTGGAACAGTCGCTGAAGGTTGGCATTGCCGGTACAGCAGGTGGTGAGGAAAGCTAATGGCAAGCTGGGCTTCATAACAAGAGAATTTAAGTATATGAGTAAGGATGTCTTGTTGCAGTTATACAGGGCCTTGGTGAGGTCACACCTTGAGTATTGTGTGCAGTTTTCGTCTCCTAGCCTGAGGAAGGACTTTCTTGCTTTTGAGAGAATCTAGCGAAGGTTCACCAGACTAATTCCCAGAATAACAGGACTGATAGATGAAGAGATACTGGATCGCTTAGGCTTGTACTCACTGGAATTTAGAAGAATGAGAGGGGATCTCATAGGAACATATAAAATTCTGATGGGATTGGACAGGCTAGGTGTGGGAAGAATGTTTCCAGTATTGGGGTAGTCCAGAACTAGGGGTCAGAGTCTAAGAATATGGGTAAGCCATTCAGGACTGAGATGAGAAAGAACTTCTTCACTCAGAGAGTTGTGAACTTATGGAATTCTCTACTACAGAAGGCTGTTGGGGTCAGTTTGTTAGAGACGTTCAAGAGGGAGCTGGACGTGGCCCTTGTGGCTAAAGGGATCAAGGGGAATAGAGAAAAAGTGGGAGTGGGATACTAAAAGTACATGATCATATTGAATAGTGGGTGCAGGCTGAAAAGGCTGAATGGCCTAGCCCACCTATTTTTATGTTTCTAATTTGCAATCCAAATGCTTTGTAGCATCATTAGGGAGGGCACTCATTATTTTACGCAAGGGATGTTAAAGGGCTTATACATTATATATAATGTTGAAAGTTAATAAGCCTCTTTTATGTTCTTTTGTAGTAATGTCAAGGAAAACAATTGTTAAAAAAACAGAAATAATTGCCTGTTTTCTGCTTCCTTTTGTTCTTGGGATATTAGCTTAGTCAATTGGGTTGACATATGAAATGTCGAGTGCTGTATTTTGAAGGGTTTAATGATTAATTTGATTTATTTTGAACATGAAAAAAATTACATTATGTGGTGCATAGATACAATAAATACCAAATACTATAAAGCACATACCTCATTAAAACAATACAAATTTATAATTTTAGAAATACAATTCAATTCTTACTAATTTTCCAGTTCCTAGACACATATGTTTCTCATTTTTGTAGTCCTATTATCCTAATAATATCTCCATAAAACACAAACAATACCATCATCTTATTCCTTAACTTTATATAAACTAAAAGATCTGATCCATGTACACATTTTAAACCTATGCATCTTTTCAGCCTTCATGAAAGAATTCATCTCAACCTCACAAACTGAAATACACATAGGCTGGGATTTTCTGCTTCATATATAATTATTGACACTTTCCAGTTCAAATAATTCCCTGAACTTTAAAACCTGTAAATTTGTAACTTATTTGTTGATAAGTTCTTGAAAGCTCATTTTGCATAACCTGTAGAGCTTTCAAACAATAATGTAAATAGGAAAGGATACATTAACATTACAAAATGTACACTGACTGTGAATATAGTATATATTTGTTTATTCAATTATCATTGTTTTTAATTTTAATATCTTTATGTATTATGTATATATGATTTGTAAAATAGATGCATTTACATAAACTCTTCTTCAATAATGACATTATTTATATTAACCTGGACATTTACTTTACTGTTACCAAATAACATAAATGTAGTCTGGGTTTTCCAGCCCCAACTCCCAGCAGTGGAGCAGGTCGCCATTGGCCAACGGGTTCCCCAGTGGCCACGGACTTTGGGACAGGAAGAATCCACCAGTGGCAGATGGCAAACAGCCTCCGCTGCTGGAAAACCTGCCAGAGTGGGGGCTGGTAAAACTCGGCCTTAATTTTACTCTGATTCAATGACGATCCATTTATGGAAAATCATATCTTTAATGCATCCAATTCTGTACCAACAGTTTTGATAGGCTGTTTAAGATCCCACCCAGAACTAAAAACATTGGTATTGCCTGCAAATAAATGCATTGGGATTCAGTCAATAGTCTAAGTTATTAATTCAAAATTGGCAATTATTAATATGTATTTCATAGTTTTAGAACTGCACCAGAGTTGATTTAGTTTTGTTGGATCTTCAAAAACTGACCAAACCATAACCAACACCCAAAAGATAGGAAATGTTATCCCACTTCTATGTAAAATCTTTCAACTTGGGGAATTATTTCAAATAAATTATATGGACAAAATCTGCGACAACCTGTGGATTAAAAGCAAAATACTATGAATGCTGGAAATGTAAGATAAAACTCAGCAAGAGGGACTGGTAGCACATGTTGGCGAGATAAATGTTTCGAGTCCAATATGATTTCTTCAGAACTGAAGATGGGCAAAAATGTGCGTGTTTTATGCTGTTGAAAAAGTTGGAGTAAATGGATAGGTTGGAGATTTGTTAGAAACCAGGAGAGATTAAATATCAGAAATGTTATGGAACAAAAGGCAAAGGGAATGGTAATGGTTGACAGAAATAAAGCACGAGTCCAAAGTAGATATTAAAACCTGGATAAAGGACGGATCTGTGCAAAAACGTACCAACTGGCATTGACAAAAAAATTGCAAGACAGAGCTCGCAGTTGTTGAACTTAATGTTGAGTCTGGAAGACTTTAAAATGTCTAATCTGGAATTGAAGTGCTGTTCCTCAAGCTTGAGTTGGCCTTCACTGGAACATTACAATAAGCTGAAAACAGAAGAGAGCATGATTTTGAAAAAAAGCATTGAATACAATGGACTAAATTGAAAAAGGTACACAAAGTACATCGTCAACTGGAAGAAGTGTTTGGGGTTTTGTTTGTAAAAAGAGAGTAGGTAAAAGGGAAAGTGTTACACTTCCTGTGATTAAGTGGGAGGAGGAGAAGATATTGGGGATAATAGAGGATGAGTGGCATGTCGGAAACACTGTTTTGAAAGACAGCTTCATCAGAACAGATACAAGGGAGATGGAGAAACTGGGAAAGTGGAATGCTTCACATATCCCACAAAGCCCTTACAGGAAGTCAGGTGTGAGGAAATTTAATTGTAGGAGCTGAGGGCTTATAATAAATATTCATAGATGGCCAATCCCCAGAAATGAAGACAGATGTCAAGAAAGTGAAGTATCAGAGAAAGATGTATGAAGCAGGGAGGAAAATGGAAATTGGAAGCAAAATTGCTTAATTTTTCCCAGTTCTGGGCAACAGCAAGAAGCGGCATCAATGTGGTCATAGAAAGTAGGAGCAGAAGTAGGCCATTCAGCCCTTTGAGCCTACTCTACCATTTAAAATGATCATGGCTGATAAAATATTCGATAGCTTGATCCCATCTTTCCCCTCCATATCCTTTGATCCTCTTCACCTCTATAGTTAAAGCTATATCTAACTCTTTCTTGAAAATATATAATGTTTTAGCCTCAACTGCTTGCTGTGGTAATGTCTTTGATATACCAGAAAAAGAGTTGGTAAAACTGGAAAGGGGAATGCTTCACATATTTCATAAAAAGATGGGCAGAACTAGAACTTTTATTTGGAGGAAATTCAAAAATTAAAGAAGAAGTTATTCAATGAGAGAAATGTTCAGTCAGATAGAAGAGAATGCTAGATGGAGACTAGGCCTTCGCTCGAGGAAGAAGCAGGAATCCCTCAGATTTTTGCATCGTCAAGGGTCATATTGTTTACTGTCTAGGTATTTGACTTTCTTTCAAAAATAAAGCATTCAGGTTTTTTTAATGATTCTCATTCTCTGTATGTTTTATGTTGATTAATTTTTTGGCAATGATTTAAATGCTGCCTGATGTAGTTGAATATTTGCTTCAGTAATGTCATTAACATAGTAAGAAGTCTCACATCACCAGATTAAAGTCCAATATTTGGTATTATGAGCTTTCAGAGTGCTGATTCTTCATCAGGTTCACTCATCCGATAAATGAACAGTGCTCCGAAAGCTTGTGATTTCAAATAAACCTGGTGTTGTGAGACTTCTTACTGTGCCTATCCTAGTCCAAAGCTGGCATCTTCATATAATCAGTAACATCACAATGCTTCATTATATGGGTCACTCCCTATACAACGTTTGAGACTGAAAGTTTGGAGACTAAGAATTAACTTTTATTAAAATTAATAAGATTTGAAGAAGAACTCTGCCATATCTAAGATTCCAGTCATTTAGATAACAGGGTGTCATAAGGGAGATTTGCTTGGGACAAGCTTTCTGGAAAACAAATGTCAATTAACATGGAAACAACAGACAGTTCTGGAAATATTGAGCCCATCTGACAGTACCTGTGAAGAAAGATAGAAAATTTTCTGTTTTTATTTCCGATTTCCAGCATTCACAATGTTTTGATTTTCAAGTAACATTAAACTTAATTCTCTTACAGATAATTTTTGGTCAAGTTTGGCAATGCCTTCCTGTGGATAACTACCTAATTCTAACAAGATAGATTGCTACTTATACACTATGGAAATCCACACACTATAGTAATTCTGTCTTTACCTTGTCTTTATCTCTCTTAGGGCCTTATCAGTCTCTCAGCCGTTCCTACCTCTACACACTTTTAAAAGCCAATGTTGGTGCCTTCTCAGTGCTGCTGCTTGATTTATATTGCCGCCTTTATCGTTCTTTTCAACCTTATTGAAATCATGCACTCTGTTAACTGATGATTCATCTAATTTTTATCATTCAGCTAGTTTTCTTAGCGATAAAGATGTTGCGAAATGGTGGATTTTCATGTTCCGTAAGCCAATCTAAAATTAATTTGGGATTACTTTTAAACATCAAAGAAATATTTAATGTGTGAAATATAATAATGTGTACAGCTTTATGATTCTAATTCTACTGCTTATGTTTCTTATTGCTTATTATTCAGTAGATTGCTTCACTAATGTTGATATTGCAGAGGGAATACATCCAGTAATTAAGCTGGGAACTGAAATTGTCTAACCTCTTTATTTTTTAAAACAATTTCCCAAGTATCTTTTACTTTCAAGTATTCAGTATTTTTTAATTCCTAACATTGATTAGATGAAGGAATTGTTTTCATCACTGATGCATTTTAAGTAAAAGACTCTGGGTTAAAACTGATCTAAGTTTAAGATGCTTCTAAGATCAAATGTCAATGGTGCTCCAACTGAATGGAAGTTTCTAAGTGAAATTTGGAAGATCAATTTTGTTTCTTTTCCTACAGGTATGGGTTCCAGTCCTTCTTCTGGCTCTACAATGCAAGGCTTTGGGCACACAGCAGGGAAAGTGTCTTCAGGTAAATGCAGAATCAGATCTTTGCTACAGAATCCTTCAGTCTTGTCTAAAGCAACACTGTCAGCGATTCAGTCATCAATTGGGTATTCTTTTGTCTATGAAAAACCTGGCATAGACTAATATCTTGATTTTTGCTGATGTCATTAGATGATTAGACTGATTATTTCAACCTTAATTTATTAAGATATCACTGATTGTGCTGCTGCATAAATGTATCTAATTTATTATTCTTGTTTGGATATTCCACTGAGTCTGTGTCTGTTTTGAGGTTTATTTTCAGAAAATTCTGTCTTGCTGTCCAACTGTGTTATCATTTGCAAAATTCTATGAGGGATTTTTCACTTCCATTTGAAGAGATTTGTTTTTTGAAGTGAAATGTTTTGTTTGCCTCAGCAGTGCTTTGACTAATCAATTGCCTGCCCTTTATGCAACTCATTCGATTTTCGTTCCATCCAGGCAGCGGAAATGAAAACCTGCCCTGTTTGTTTTTCAAGTGATTGTCATTTCAGTTCAAATTAAACAGATTTCAAGTAATTTATCATAAGTAGCAGCCCCAATGTTTCCTAAACAACTTCTAAATGGTCATTGGATAAACATATGGATGATATTGGAATCATGTAGGTTAGATGGGCTTTAGATTGGTTTCGTAGATGCAACATTGAGAGCCAAAGGGCCTGTACTACACTATAATGTTCTATGTATGTTAACTTTCAAGTTTGAACCCAGGAGCCATCTCTTACATAAAGCTACCTAATGCAGTTTGGCTGCGTTTTACCTTTTTACCTAACTGTGTTCATTCCACCTACAAGGCAGAAAAAGAAAATTGCCCTTTTCATGGTGAATCGCATATCTTTCATTGGCAAGTACGGATGGACAATATTGGTGTTCCTCTATAGTGATTAAAATGTCTGTCGTCCAAATTTGGTGTATTTTAGCATTTCTATTGCCCTTGGATTATTTGAAATGGATTTGCTGGAATTGGTCTTGGATGAGCAGAGCTGGAAATCTACAAATGGCTGACTAAATTTTAATTATGCACAGCTTTTGTCATTCGTAATCTCTCCTACTGGAGGGATTTATTAATCTACCACTGGTAAAGATAAAATATGAATTTAAGTATAGTTCATATATAAGCAGTATAGGGTAAGTTTTTAAACAGACCAGGCATCTTAAATGTGATTGGCGCATTGATCATTCTTTCTGCACCTTTCAGTGTCATTCAGACATACTGGTTATGAAATCAGGTGTGAAAAGGAGCTTTGACTATGATCGTGTTGTAATTGATCTTGAATTGTGCTGGATGAGGTACATGTTTTATTTAGTTATAGTAACAAGGTTAACATTGAATATGGGTGGCATGATGGCACAGTGGTTAGCACTACTGTCTTACAGCACCAGGGACCCAGGTTCATTTCCTGCCTTGGGTTACTGTCTTTGTGGAGTTCTGTACATTCTTCCTGTATCTGTGTGGGTTTCCCTCTACTCTCCGGTTTTTCTCCCACAGCCAAAAAGACATGCTGGTTAGGTGTATTGGCCATCCTGTATTCTCCCTCAGTGTACTCGAAAAGGTGCTGGAGTGTGGCAACTAGGGAATTTTCACAATGACTTCATTGCAGTGTTAATTTAATCCCACTTGTGACACTAATAAATAAATGTTAAAAACTAATTTAGCAAAACCCTTGGGTTGTAACTAGTGTGTGTACTGTCTGGAGAAGAGAAGTCATATATCAGCAAATAAACTTGGAAAAACAAGCCATTTAATGTTAGTTGTGGCTGTCTGTGATCCAATTGGAATAGTTCCAAATACTGCAGGATGGTTTGTTTATTGGAGCTCCACAAATAAAGTATTTTTTATTTTTGCACCAGTCTGAACAGTATCTTTAGCCGTATGTTCTTTAATTAAATAAGGTGTCTTTGATGAACTGGCATCAGAAATGCATAGACTACAGAAATAAATGCTTCCTATGCACAAATTGACAGTGACTTAAAAAGTTGCTTCATGAATCTAGATTTGCATCAAACAAGACTAGAATATCAGTGGAATACTGGTTGTAGTACAATACAGTATAAAAGTGTTATTTTTTACAACTTACTCACGTGGATTTATTACTAATGTGCTTGCCTCAGCAACATGTTGTTGCTATCATGTTTGGCTGCTAAATCATGACAATTAAAAATAGTGTTTATATTATTATCAGGTTCTGCCAGTGATGCAATTCTTAATAAGATACAGAAAGCAGCAGAAGTTATGGCGAATGCTGTACTTCCTCAAGATTGCCCCAAAAACCATGGAACCTATTATCATGCTGAGGGCTACCAGCCAGTATTGTCAACTGTCTCTGAAGCAAAAGAATTGAAACCAGTTTCTAAAAGTCCTGTTGCTAGACACACTACAAAAGGTAAGTTCAGCTTCCAGAGTTGGAATGGGTTAATTCATTTGAACAGTCCTCTCTCAGTTCCTCATTCTCCCATGCTAACCTACAAATTAGAAGAATTTTTTTCACTGCCTTTGTAAAGTGTAGTTTGTCTTGAAACAAGGTTGAAGAGCGAATACAGAGTTCTTTGGAAAACGTTTTTAGAAGATCATACACTAAGGAGAAGCGGTTTTTGCTCTGGTTTTGTTTTGGCTTTGGTATCATTGTGATGTATTTTCCTCTGCAGCAATTCATCACCAACCTGGTCTGCCAGGGGGAGGCTGGGAAGAAAGTGACAGTGGACACAGTTCCCAGGATTCCTCACAGACTAATTATATCTCAGATGGCAGCAATAGTAAAGCAGGTACAGACAGCCAATCCGGAGGCAGCAGAGAGAGCGGAGACTTAATGGAAAGGTAAAAGTATTATGAAAAAGTCTGCCAATAAGCTAGTTTGGTGCCAGTTAGTGAAATTAAATACAAGTTCAAATTTATGCATTTGAAGAGGAACTTATCTTTTGGTCACAGTGTAGCAGTGGGTATATTTGAAAACGTTTAAAAAATTAGGTACCAGATGGTGTGTGGGAACATAAGAGCTTGATGAAGGTGTATCTTGTTTGCACTGAGGATTGTGAATAATGAACCATGTTTCTGCTTTATTCTGGTCTTTGTATGAAAATGCTTAACGTGTTTCAGCTCATTGCCTTTAATTAGTGTCTGATTGGATTTCCCACAGTATTGAACATTCTAACAGACAGAAGCTCAATACACTATGTGTATATAAAAGATTAAAAATTCTTGTAGCTAGAACAACTGAATGTTTAGTCGTGTTATTTTGCCTGAGTTTTGTGTATTGACGTTATCTATAATAAATATATATAATTATATTCATGCATTTACAAGTTCAAATTTTATTTCTAATATGTTCAGTCCTTAAGTTGTAGCTCCATTTAAAGTGGTTAAAATATTATAATGAGCATGTCCTTTGCTAGCTTCTTAGTTAAAGTCAACAGCAAATGTTTTAGTTTCCATACAACTCAGTAAATTTTCCAATATGTGAAAGACTATAATTTGAATTTAACTTGGGGATGTTTTGAAGATTTGTATTGTGCTTTGAAGCTTAGAGCTGTCTTTCATTTTTGTTAGTAGAGTTGAATCGATAAACGTGAATGACTGTGTACAGGAAATAACCTTGGTGAACAACCTGACCCAAGGGTCAAAAGTATTTCTGACCAGAGATGAAATGCAGCATTTTATCAAAGAGTGAGTGTGATTTTATTAATAAACTATTTGATAAAAAACACTTTATTGAAATCCTGAGATAGGTTACAACAGAAGACTTTTACATTTCTGATATACACTGGAATGGATGATTTTTTTGAAAACAGTAATGTCCATAAGATTAAAATCTAAGAGTATATTCTTAATTCAGCATTCACTGTTCTTTCTGATCAAATTTTTGAATAGTTTAGTTCTAATAAAACTTTGGATGGCACAGTGGCTAGCATTGCTGCCTCACAGCGCCAGGGAACTGGGTTCAATTCCTGGCTTCGGTTCCCGGCTTGGGTCTGTGCAGAATTTGCACATTCTCCCCATGTGTTTGTGGGTTTCCTCTGGGTGCTCTGGTTTTCTCTCATAGTCCAAAGATATGCGGGTTAGATGGATTGACCGTGCTAAATTGTCCCTTACTATCAGGGGGACTAGCTGGAGTAAATGAATGGGTTAAGGGGATAGGGCCTGGGTGGAATTGTGGTCAATGCGGACTTGATGGGCCGAATGGCCTCTTTCTGCACTGTAGGGATTCTATGATTTTCTATGAAAAAGACATTTTGATTCACTTACCTTCTTATAGAAATTCTTCACAGACCTGTTCTTAAATATTTCTGTCAAAAAGAAATCAAATAAAGTATCCTCTTTGTAATTTGCTTCTGAGCATGGCTTCCATAGTTAATAGCCTGGAGCACTGTGCTAAACTATCTAAATTTATATTCACATGGGAGCTGTATTCCTTTCTGCCACAATATTGTAAAGCCAATGATACCTACAAAACTAAGGAATTTCTCCGTTTAGGCAGTGCATATTGCTTATTAATTTTTGTTTAATGGGATGTGGACATCATTGGCAAGGCCAGTGTTTGTTGCCCATCCCAAACTGCCCTTGAGAAGGAGGTGATGCACTGCCTCCATGAAGTGCTGCAGTCCATTGGGTGTGATTACACCACAGTGCTGTTAGAAAGACAGTTCCAGGATTTCATCCTTAAACTTGATCCTTAATCATCAAACGCTTCTGAGAAATTAAATCAATCTATTAGTCCCTCCCACCCACTGTTATATGAGGCAAGGGGAAGAGAATGATTGCTGGTGTTGGGGGAGAGAAGAGACCGACTGTTGGTGTGGGTGTAGGAATTAGAGAGAGTGCATGTTGTGAGAGTGTGTATGTGTGTGTGTATGTACGAGAGAGTCTGGCTCACTCCTAGGGTGGAGTTTCCCTGTACTGCCCACTGTGGGAATCTGACAAAATTTGGTGCACCATCTATAGTTCCCTGTACCCTGAGAGTGAGCCAGAAAAACACGATTTGACCCTCTCTCACAATCTTTATTAATTACTTAGTATTTAAGTAATCAATTTATTGCCTCGACATTGTTTTATTTTTGTTCAGGAAGTTGGTTCTTTTCTTCCACCTCAACACTTTATTGAAATTCACATTTAACATTGATCATTTTGAAATTTGCTTATTGGCTCCTGAAATAAGGAAAAGAATTGAAATGTGGCTTCTCGCATGAAAAGGTTGAACAAGCCTGATCGAGAAGATGCTTTTCAGTATTAACCAATTTACGCACTAGACCGTTTTAAATTTCATTCTGGGATACTGCTTATTTCTTGTCAAATTCAGTTTGATATAATACAGTATCTATTTCTGACCAAATTCAGGTGTGGCTTACTCAACTGTGAAGTGGTCGTGGAGCTTCTCAATGAGAAACTGAAGGACCTCTCCGACACTGTCAACATGGTATTTTCTACGAGTTTCATAGCAGTTCATTTATTTTCGAAGCATTGTGAAACATGACACAAGATGAATGCATGTCTTCCTCTTTCCTTTCAGGCTTGCTATCAGAAATCAATCAGGCTAATGATCCCGGGATTTGGCACAGTGCTGTAAAAGTTGTGTTGATGAGGTAGCATAGTGCTAAATTGGAAAACAAAAAAAAAAGTGTAAATACTCCACAATTAATGTATTGAATAATCGTCAGGTTATCTAAACACAGGTTAGATTCAAAAAAGGAGTAAAAAGATATTCCAATCAATTTTTAAAAAGTGCCTTCAACCGGGGACTTGAGATCAATTAATTAGAAAATGGGTTGATGGCACAAATCATTGCAAATGAGTATGATTTAGTGGCCCTTACAGAGACATGGTTGCAATGTGGTCACTACTGGGAGTTAAATATCTAAGGTATCAGATTATTCGAAAGGACAGACAGGAAGGTAAGGGAGGTGATATAGCCCTGATATTTAAAAATGACATTAGGGCAGTAAAGAGAGATGATGTAGGTTCCATGGAGAAAAAAGTTGAGTCCATTTGGGTGGAAATCAGAAATAGTTATTTTAACATTTTCATTCGAAGTGCTGGGTGGACTTGTGTTTCACATCCAAGCTTTCAACCTGTTCTCAGCGCCCCTGTACGCATTCCAGCTGAAAAAAATATCAGCAATTTTAAATAGAGCTGCACTAGCCTGTGGGTGGAGTCTGACGCACCCAAAATCCTGCAGCTCCAATCAGGGCTTCCAATGGTACACGCAGAAAAATAATGATAGAATGTGGCTCCCCCCCAACTTTGCTCCCAGACTGGATAATGCCTCCCCCTCACCACTACACTACTGACACCTTTATCCCCTTTCCCGTCTGCAACCCAGACCAATCATGGACACCCCCCTCCCTGCTTTCATCCCACTGATCTCAGGCAGAGTGGCAGCAGACCCTCCCTTTCCCCTCACTGATCACAGGCAGAGTGTCAGTGGACACCCCCTTCCTCCCTCTGCCCACCAATTTCATGTACTGAGCCATTGGAGCCACCTTCTCCCTCCCTACTCTCACCAGCCTCATGCAGAGAGCTGTTAGATGCTCATCACTTACTTCCTCACTAACTGGAGTGCCCGAATTGGACTTTTGTAGAGCATGTCTGTTTTGTGCTAAATCTGAATGGGTGAATGGGGTGATAAAGGGGAAAGGGCCAGTAAGATTGAGTGTGCAGCCAGTTAAGTCAATTTAAATGCGTGCATTTGCCATTTTGGGTGCAATCACTATCACGTCCGTTTCGGGCCTCGGCAAGGAGGCGGGCATGGATCATGCTACTCTGCTCTTGCCTGACTTTACCAAGTTTTCGTGCCCAAAAATGGGTATGACATGATGGTAAAATCAGGCCTAGCCAGAAGAAAAAAAATCACTGATAGATATGGTCTATCAGCTGCCAAATAATATCAGTGTGGGGCAAACAATAAACAAAGAAATAACTGATCCATGTAAAAATGGTACGATAATTATCATGGAGGATTTTAATCTACATGTTAATTGGTCAAACCAAGGCAGTTAAAACAGCCTTGAGGAGGAGTTCATAGAATGTATCCATGATGGTTTCCATGAACAATATATGGAGCCTACGAGGGAGCAAGCTATCCTAGATTTTATTCTGTGTAATGAAATAGGAATAATTAATGACCACACAATTAGGGATCCTCTCGGAAAGAGGGATTACAGTATGGCTGAACTTGAAGTGTGAGAAGATAAAATTCAATACCAATGAAACAAAGGAGACTACAATGGGATGAGGGAGGAATTGACTAAGGTAGACTGGGAACAGAAATGTTATGGTGGGACAATTGAGGAACAATTTGGATTTTCAAAGTGATTTCTTTTTACAGTGCTGAATCAAAGTATATACTAGTGACTGTAGAAAGAAGGATAATCAGCCATGGCTATCTGAGGAAATAAAGTATCAAATTGAAGAAAATGCATATGAAGTGGTCAAGATTAGTGGGAAACTAGAGGGTTAGAAAATCTTTAACAGTCAACAGAAAGCTATGAAGAAAGCTATGAAGAAAAGTAAAATAGATTACGAGAGCAAACTAGCCCAGAATGTAAAAAACCATCGTAAAAGTTTTTACAAATATATAACTTGAAAAAGTATTAGCCTATGGAGAATTAGAAGGGGGATTTAATAACAGGAAATGAGAATCGTTGAGGCATTGAACAGGTATTTTGTGTCGATCTTCACAGTGGAAGACACAATAGCATGCCAAAAATTGATGACAAGAAGGTTATGGCAAGCAAAGACTTAGAAACAACCATTATCACGAAGAAGGAATGTTGGGCAAGCTAATGAAGGTAGACAAATCTCCTGATCCTGATGGAATGCATCCCAGGATACTAAAAGAGATGGCAGGGAAAATGTACTCGTGATAATTTACCAAAATTCGCTGGACTCTGGGGTGGCTCCCGCAGATTGGAAAACAGCAAATGTGATGCCACTGTTTTAAAAAGGAGGTAGACAAAAGGTGATAACTATCGGCTGGTTACCTTAACTTCTGTAGTGGGCAGAATACTTGAATCTATCAACAAGGAGGGAATAGATATCTGGCTAGAAATTATCCTATTGGGAAGATGTAGCATGGGTTCATGAAAGGCAGGTCATGTTTAACTAATTTACTGGAATTCTTTTGAGACATTACAAGCATGGACGACAATGGGGAACCGGTGAATGTGGTGTATCTGAATTCGACAAGGTGCTGCACAAAAGGCTGCTGCAAATGATAAAAATGTACAGCATTATGGATAATGTATTGGCATGGATAAAGGATTGGTTAACTAACAAAAAACGAAGAGTAGGGGTAAATGAGTTTTTGTTTTGGTTGGCGATCAGTAACTAGTATGCCTGAGGGATCAGTGTTGGGACTGCAGTTGTTTACAATTTACAAAGATGATTTGGAGTTGGGGACCAAGTATAGTATGTCAAAGTTCACAGATGACATGAAGATGAGTGGTAGAACAAAGCATGCAGAGGACACTGAATATCTGTAGAGAGATATAGTTTAGTGAGTGGAAAAGGGTCTGACAGTTTGAGTACAGTGTTAGTAAATGTGAGGTCATCCATTTTGGTAGGCATAACAACAAAACGGACTATTATTTAAATGGTAAAAAAATTGCAGCATGCTGCTTGCAATGGGATCTGGGTGTCCTTGTGCATGGATCGCAAAAAGTTGATTTGCAGGTGCAGCAGGTAATTAAGAAGGCAAATAGAATTTTGTTCTTCATTGCGAGAGGGATGGAGTTTGAAAATGGAGATTATGTTGCAGCTAAATAAGGTGCTGGTGAGGGCACACCTGTGTCCAGTTTTGGTCTCCTCACTTGAGAAAGGATATACTGGCATCGATGGGGTGCAGAGGAGATTCACTAGGTTGATTCTGGAGTTGAGAGGTTGGCTTATGAGGAGAAACCTGAGTAGACTGGGGCTATACTCATTGGAATCTAGAAGAATGAGGAGGGATCTTATAATTGTATATATGTTTCTATAAAAAGAATAGATAAGATAGAAGCAGGGAGGTTGTTTCCACTGGCGGGAAGACTTAGAACTAGGGGACATAGCCTCAAAATAAGAGGAAGCAGATTTAGGACTGAATTGAAGAGGAACTTTTTCACCTAAAGGGTTGTGAATCTGTGGAATTCCCTGCCCAATAAACCAGTTGAGGTTACCTCATTGAATGTTTTAAGGCAAAGATAGATTTTTGAATAATAAAAGAATTAAGGGTTATGGTGAGGGGGCGGGTAAGTAGAGCTAAGTCCATAAAAAATCAGCCATGATCTTATTGAATGGTGGAGCAAGCTTGAGAGACGAGATGGCCCACTCCTGCTCGCAGATCTTTATAATAGTATATCTGTCCCTGTGGTGTAGAATTCCAGGATTTCATTCATACAAGCAAAGGGACTATTGTGACTGGAAGCTGCAATGCTTTGGACTATTAGTTTTCCTGAAATTAAAAGAATCACTATCACCCCTAACTCCAGAGGCACTGATGAAGATTGAAATTCTTCTGAGTTATTGTTTAGACTGTAGACATAGACCCTTCACAGATATCTTGGATTCCTTCAACTTGTGTTTACTTAACTATCTCAGCAGTTTGTTCACAAGCAAGAAATAGCAGATGTACAGTCTTTAATAGTTGTCTATTTATAGTGTATGGAGGAATTGTTTTTGTCCTTTTAAGTATATTCTTCATGGTGATTTATTTTCTTCATGTAGAGGTCTATGAGTATTCTCTCCACTCTGATGTGCTCTGACCTGTTGTCACATGATCAGATATTTACAATCACCCACAAGTGCCTGCGGCAATTGAGTGAGGGTAGACCAGGGCCCGTGACTAATCGAGCCACTAAGGTAAGTTACTTGTCAAAATTATCACTATTCCCACAGTTAAGAAAATATTTTCTTTCAAAACATTGCACATTTATAAGTAAGATCCTAGGGACTTATTTTAGGCTAATTGTTAAATGCTTGTAATCTTAAGAAAAAGTGAAATGATTCAAGTAGCAATTATGTTCTAGCCTGCCCTCAGTTTGTAATAATAAAACACATTAGTTAATGCTTATTCATTTTTGATCATACTTTTATTTCCCATGGTTATATTTTATATTTACTGGTTTATTCATCATTAGCTTCTCTTTAGGCCCAGCCTCCTCCCCTTCTCCTTAGTTGCCTATAGTTTACTTTAGTATAGTTTTAGCCCCTTCAGAATTCAGCGTCCAATAACAATTTTGGTATATGATGGTTATGACAACTAACACCTCATTTCATCTCTATGTTTAGTTGTGATTATCACAGCTCCAGAGATAATCTGATACTTCAGTATAGTATAAGGCAGTACTGCTGCACTGGAATGAGATTCTGGCATGTTTCAGTGGATGTGGTGTTGTTTGAAAACAGGAAATTCTTGCTGGGTTTTTACTAATGTTTCTCCCTCAACCCCAACCCACCAAAAACAGATTACCTCTATTCATCACCCCTGTCGTTGGTGAGTAGCTCTGTGCAGTTGCCTATATATTTTCTTATGCTAACTGTGGCTATACTCGAAAACAAATTCAGCGGTTATGAAGTGCTCTGCGATGTTTTGTGGACTTTAAATGGTGCAATTTAAATTCAAGCTCTTTCTTGATGGTGGCTGGAGAATGTGAGGGGGAGTTTTTTTTCTTCGAGGTGGATTGCAGGAATGGGTGCAAAATCCCAGCCCTGCACGCTTGAAGAACTGTTAAAGATGAAAGGACAGAGTTATCTGCAAAGATCTCACCTAAGTGCTGGGCTTGGCTTGGAGCGAAGTGCAGCTTCTATGAGGCTCTCTTCCTCAATAGAGAAAACACCATTGCTTTCTGGGAAGTGACATGGTATGGTGGACAGAAGGGAAAAATGCCTTGCCGTGTCTTAATACTTTAATAACAGTACTATTAAAATGCTTGTTGCTACAGGTATCAAGGAGAAAGTTTATTTTTAAATCGGTCGACATTTGCTTGGGATAAAGACTATCATTGTGGGAGGCAGAAAATCCTGGCAGTGCGCACTAAAAGAGGTGCCAAGGTAGAATCATAAAAGGTTCAAAAGATGTAAACATTTTGTTTATTTCTTTTAAAGATTCTGAGGCAGTTTCAGGCTTTGGATGGGAATAAGACGGTGACTCGGGGCCCGGCTTCAGAAATCGCTCTGACTGTTTCTCGTGATACCCTGCTATGTGATACTGTGACATCTTTAAGCAACTTCACTTCAGGGTCAAAAGAGAAAACATTGACTGAACCATTACATTGCCCTCCCAGATCGGAGAAGGTTTCACTATCGGAGAAAAAATCGGGATCATCTTTATGTTCACCTCCACAGTCACAAGGAAGCTCAGCCTCGCAAGAAAACCAGGGCTCAATATTTCCATCCCTTTCAATGCCAGAGGTTAAAAATCAATATACAGAAAAGCTAACTGAAATTTCATCTTGTGCAGCAGACCCTGAAAAACGTCAACTGCATTCAGAAGCTGTAACACAAACTTCTGTGACTGAACAAAACTCTCACTGTGAACAGCACAAGAGAATAGCTGCAGACTCCAGACAACAATCTGCACAGTGCCAGAGCACAGCTTCTGAAGACACAACAGACAGTAAACTCTCTTTGTTTGCTGATATGGTTCTGGTGGTACATGAATCACCTGCTCCCCTTCTCAAGCCCTGCATTAATCAAGGATTGTCCCGAGAAATGCACACTTTAGCAGAACAGAATAAAATAACAGTATGTGGTACAACTGAGGTGAAGATACCACACAGTGATCAAGGACAAATTGACTCTCAATGTAACCAGACATCTGTATTCTCCTTTCTTAATACGTCCTTCTCTTCACACAGCATCTGAATAGTTACTCAACCTTCAACCAAAATGAAGTATGGCACGTTCATGCACAAGTTATTTTAAATTTTGTTCCCACAGGTGAGGCATAGATTCTGTTTATCAGAATCTTGATTGTAGAATCGAGTGTTTGTGATGGTATCGTAGACACTGTCAAGCAGCCATCTTTAGAACAAAACTGGCAGCTGAAGATGAGTCACTATGGAATTCAAATGATAAATTTTGTGCCTTCAAATCAATCAAAACAGCAGTTTTAAACGTGACTGCTCAAGGTGGTTGTTGAACGTTCAATTTGTTAACAAAACTATAATTAATTGAATGTTGTACATTCTTCCACAGCGTACTTCAGGAACAGTGTGTTTGTGGAATGCAAATTGATATTTTACATCAATGAAATTGGAAGATATAGATTTGATTTCACATCACATTGTGTAACAACCAAAGCATGCTTTGGAAGAATATGATACTAAATACTATAAAATGAAAACAGGGCAAGTGCAAATTTCAATGATTGTGTTGTGCTGCCAACTTGTCACTGTGCCAGCTACTTGATGCAGGTGTGTGAAAATGAAAATAAGATCCTCATTCTGAAGGATTGTCTGCTTATGACAAGGGTGTGCCGAATCAAGTTAACAGAGTGGTTTCAATATATTACAAATGCTGCTGATTAATAAAAGTGCCATTTTTAATGTTGCACCAAAAGTTGTTGTAACTTAACCTTTACGTTTCACACCTCGTGTTTAAAGCCAAACCAAATTCTGTTGTCAGTGAAATATCACAGCCAAAGGTGATATTAAATTATCTTATAGCATAGGATCACAGTACAGGAGACAATTCGGCCCATCAAGAAAACACCGACCACAATCCCACCCAGCACTATCCCCATAACCCCTAATCTCCCTGACAGTAAGGGGCAATTTAGCACAAATAGTCCACCTAACCTGTTACAGTAACAATACAGTAACCT
The DNA here is from genome assembly GCA_024679065.1 of Sphyrna mokarran. Classification (NCBI taxonomy): domain Eukaryota; kingdom Metazoa; phylum Chordata; class Chondrichthyes; order Carcharhiniformes; family Carcharhinidae; genus Sphyrna; species Sphyrna mokarran. Next base: position 22,047,596 of record JAGIQG010000021.1, read on the forward strand.
GTGACAGTTTATAGTAATCTGTGAACTGTCTATGCTGTTATGTACTCTGTCTGAAACCAGAACTCTCCATTCACCTGACGAAGAGGCAAACCCCAAAAGCTTGCGAGTTTACTATCAAATAAATCGGTTGGACTTAAACCTGATGTTGTCAGACTTCTTACTGTGTTTAACTCAATCCAATGCCCGGCATCTCCACATTGTGGGAGGAAACCCATACAGAAAAGGGAAGAATGTGCAAACTCCACATGGTGACCCAAGCCAGGAATTGAACCTGGGTCCCTGGTGCTGTGAGACAGATGTGCAAACTACTATGCCACCAAGTCATGAAGGGTGAAACTCTGAATCTGAATTTTTGGAGACTGCATAAGGGGATTATGAGTGCTATTTTGGAGTACCCAGTGACAGGACACTGAGCAGAACTGACAAAAGTCTCAGAGTGAGGAGAGGAAATTACTAAAAAGAAGTACCTATGAAGATTTTTAACAGTGAAAGATGAGCTAAGGTAGAGCCACGTGGTTGGGAGAAAATTCAGTGCTGAACTAAATTGTGATACCTCATTGCTTCCATTGTATACTTCTGGTTGATTTGTGTAATCTCATTAGTGCAACATGTTGCTATCTGTGGAATGCATTACAACCCCAGACTCTACTTATGTAAATTTCTGTAATTTGTACAACATTGACTGAGTTGCTGACATTGCAGCATTTGGTGGGGGAGGGGGAGTTACCTAGAGGCTTAGAACATTATCATTAAAAATCAACATAATTTTTCAAAAGCAAAATTCTGATAATCATATTAGTTTTTTTGAGAACATAGCTAGAACAGACAAAGGACTACTAGTAGATGTAGCATATCTGAATTTGCAAACTGCAAACTTCGTAAAAGGTCAGTGGACAAGGTAAGAACTTATGGAGTTGGAGTAACATGTTAGCATGGAAAGAAGATTGATTAATAGACAGGAATCCAAGAGGTATTTAAGTTGGAAGGTTGTGATTATTGGAGTGCTGCAGGAACTTGCAATGTATTTTTAAGTGAAAAAACAAAGTAATGGTTCTGCATTTATTGACAATACAAAGCTAGGTGGAAGAGGAAGCTGTGAGGCTGCAAAGATATAGCCAAATTGTAATTGGGCAACAAGATGGCAGATGGGAATGATGTGTTAGGTTATTTACTTCGGTCAGAAGTAGGATATTTTAGAAGAGTAAAACCTGTAAATGTTGATTGTCAGAGAGAGTTGCGTGTATTTGGACAAAGAACACAAGGTTAGCATGCAGGTACAGGGAGTGATTAAAAAGGTTAAAGGCATTTTGGCCTTTAAAGGCATTACCATCTCTGAATGTCCCACTGTCAATATCTTGGGTACCATTGACCAGAAAACTGAACAATCCATACAAATGAATACCATGGTTACAAGCCCAGGTCAGAAACTAGGAATCCTGGGGAGAATAGTTCACCTCCTGATTCCTCAAAGTCTGAATATGATAGAATACACTTGACTGGAAGCACACAGTTCCAACAACATTCAAGAAGCTTGTCAAGGGCTAAACAGCACATCCAGAAACAATTCACTCCTTCCATATCAGAGACAGGAGTGTGCACTATGCACTGCAGGAACTTATAAGCCTCCTCAGACAGCATTTTCCAAATCCATGACTATTAGAACAAGGAGAGCAAACCACAGGGCTACTACCACCAATAAGCTACTCCCTCACTTGGAAATATATTGTCATTCCTTTACTATCACTGGTCAAAACCCCAGAACTCCCTAACAGCGTTGAGTCTACCTACACCACATGGACTGCAGCAGTTCAAGGTGCCAGCTAACACCTTCCCAAGAATGAATAAAAAGTCATTCTAAGAGGACGGGAGGACAGGATTAAAGAAGTCCTGCTACAATTGTGCGGGACTTGGGTAAGACTACATCTGGAATACTGTATGTAGTTTGATCTCCATATCTAAGCAAAGATGTATAATAATGGCATATCTGTATTGTCACTGGACTAGAAATCCAGAGTCTCAGACCTGCAAACTCGAGTTTGAATCTCATCATGGCAAATGTTGAAAGTTGAAAAAAATCTCCATATGCATCTGGTGTGTCATCCCAGGAATTATGAAATCTGTATTAAAAATGAAAATGCTCTGTTGCAACCAAAGCTAAACCACACTGGAACCTATATCCAGAGATGAGGACAATGCATGAAGATCCCTAAACACAACTGAATTTTCAAATATATCCACATAAGTATTGATAAAGATTTTCTACCCATTAATACTGTAATTCAGTGCACAAGTCGCTAGCTAACTATCAATTCGACTTGCCCTTTCCTCCTGCAAGAGAACCCCCACCTTGGTTTAGTGAATTTTTTTCCATGATATTAAATCTAACATCGCCACATATCTCAATCCTCTATCTTTAAAAAAACCACAGGTTGATGTTAAGAAAGCATGTTTTAAGTATCTTGACTAACAATTACTTAAATTATATTCAAAGGTTATGAAGTACATTGTAATTACTTTACCAAGCTTAATCATATTTTCACAAATCACAGAACCAATGGCATCTCACGGCTAAACAAGTTGAAAAGGTGCAGCATCATAAAATTGACAGTGCTTTCAATAACTCTGAAATCAAAGACTTGAGTCATCAGCAATTTAGGTAAAATAAATTTTATTTCAAAATTGTTGAAAGCAAGAAATGGATTCCTCTCAAAAAGAAACTTGAATCTCCTATAAGAAACAGATGTATTTTTGGCTTTAACAATATGAGGTCTTTAAACAGCCATGATCTTAAATATCAGACATATTCATTTTTAATCCGGAACACTAAATTTAAACTCAATTGCAAATCCAATGGTGTGTTGGATAAGGGCAAGCAACAAAAAAAAAGTCCCAAATTACTTTCACTGGTTCCAAGTTGATTGGGATTCAAAAAGCAAAGTGGCTGACGTAGACCAACCAGGTTAAAATGCCACATTTGTGCCTACTATCCACCAGGAACTGTTCTGAAAGGTTGCAAATTCCCATACTTAAAAGTCCAAACGCACAATAGTCATCATGCAGCTTGCTTTCTTTTCAACAGTGGCCCTTCATAGACATTCTGCTCTGCAAAATTCCTACGTAATTGAGCTAAACTTAATTATTTTCCCCTTTTTACTGCTTTACCGGAAACCATTTTTAACACAGCAAACAAAACATCTCTATTTTTAATAGAACTAGTTTCCAGGAAGTTTATTTTCTCGCTACCTCAGATGCGCATGCATCAGATGATATAATGAAAAGCAGGTCACTGTAAGGAATTACACAGCATTTTCAAGAACATTCCTTGGAAATGCACTGGATCTCTGAATTTTGGTATAATATTGTCTTTGATGTTCAAAAAGACAACTGTGTTACTCAAGTTCAGCCACCAGAAGAAATTCTAATTTTCACAGACTTAAAAATATTGGTATCAATACAGCATTTTACCTGTCATCCAGAAGACCAACTCCTTGGTGATCCATCAAAATTTGTACCAGTTTTGAAGATAAAGTACATCTTATATGTAAAGTTAATTGCTCCAGGTTAAATTGATCAGTGATTTTTTGAAAAATAAAACTGAGTGTAATTGGAATGTAAAACTCTCAAACCATTAAAAAGGTTCAACTTGATGGATTTATTTATCAGTAAATCACTGGTCATAAGTATCAGACACATTTTAGCAGTCAAATTATTTTCACAATTGGCCAGGAACGTCAAGTGTCATATCCTATACAATACTGAATAAATTGTTCGAAATTCAACCTCTGTGCTTCACTGCAAACAGTATGTACAAAGATGGAGTCGTAGATTGGGAAAACGTCTTGGACATCAATACCAGATTTCATGACTACTTAGTGCTGGAGATTTTATGGAAGATTCTGTTCGTGAATGGTGGGCTTCCACATCACTGGATTCTTGACTGCATTTCAAATGCATTTCATTAATTTTATTGAACATAAATGGTTACAATAATTTTTTGTACTCACTTCTGAAAGTTAAACTTGGTAACTTTAGGCTTACAAATAAAATAAAATCTCAAACTCTAGAACAAATTAAAAAAAAATCCCTGACAAAGAACAAATTCCCAGCCCCATTCCAAATCAAGAGTCAGGCATGTGTACCCTGAGGTTTGCTCAAATAATTAGGAATGTCATTAACTGTGTCATACCTGTGTTACACTTTTACCCAATCTTAACATACAAATAACTAAAAATAGAAGACAGTTATTTTGATCGTTTTACTTTTTTTTTGCAACTACCCCTTGCACACCCCATTCCCCCACCCCCGAAAGGTGTGGCTCCCGAGCTAGGATACAATTCCAAAGGCATCCTTTGGTATGCCACCTAGCTGTCTATAGCCTATTGGACACAGGGGTTACAGCAGTGGAACCCTCATGCTGTACTATGCTTGAACCTTTGCTGCATGCACATTTGGTTCTCCATCAGTAGAACCTATACTGCTGTCCCAACAATTAACAATGCAGGCCAGGGATCACCTTCATGGTCAGTGTGACTCAGCTATTCACAATGCACTCACTCAGCCACTAAGGAAGCTCACAACAGCTGTCTGTCTCACACCAATTACACTCGCATGTAAAAACTGCAAAATACAGACATCCAGAAACTGCTTATATCTGAGGCCAAAATTTAAACAATTTTTAAGCTATATTTGCATTTAAGGATGTTCAGGTTTAGTACAGGTTAAAATCATCTGTATCAAATGCAATCCCAGAACTATACAAAGAATAATATAAACCTAGATTAATAGAACCCATTTTGATGTTTTTTGATTAAACAGGTTCTAAGACCAAATCTTTATACCAATCCCACTGGAAACTTGATCTTAGAGATCTGCAGAGGCATTAGACTTTACACCAGTAATTGCATAAATTCCACTACTGTATCTGCTTCAGCCTCTGAACAACGATTGCAATTTCACAAATCAGTGGAAGTTTGCAGCCTGTTGTAAAATAGCAGAGAAATTGTTGTGAGCCTAATACAGGAGATCATTTTTAAAAGACCTTCAAAACTGGTCGAAATCCAGATTCATATCATTTCGTAAAATGCAGTGGGAATGCAAAAAAAGCTTCTTAGAGCAAGTTGACACTACTGCATTTGAAAGATAATCATCTTCTTTGTTCCTTCAACAACCCTTGTTGCAACATCACTGGAGGACTTAGCTCATATGCAGATTAATTCCACAGTGAACAGATTTAGTGAGTTAGAATTGTGCCAGAGAGGGTAAATGAAGCAATCAAGGCTACAGTTGTGCTATTATAGTCCCCACGATTTTGATATTACATTTCTCCAAGGGCATTTAAAGAGTGAAGAGATGTTAAATTTTTAACCAAATGGAGCAAAATAAGGGAAAAGATTGTGCAATTTAAATCATCTAAGTACAAACATCCACTCCAAAAGATTACATTTACAGTCCCTGTCCTTCATTGAAGGCACACAGTTCCACATTCTGGTCACGTTTGGTGTCCACGCTGATGTAAGCTATAGAAGTGTGCCTCTCTCAGGATCTGATTGATTTGGAAGTACGGGCCTTGTGCAGACTGTTCAGTGGAATCAGAAAACTGAAGCATAGTCGAGCTGCTGCCTGGCTTGGTCCGGCTTAGTATGACGTCGGCTGCTAAGTGTCCATTCGGTCTGTCAGGACTGCTGACTATACTGCTGCTGTCACTGCTTGAGGACTGCAGAAAGAAAAGAAATTTAGCTACTGAGAAAAACTCTCAAGTGCTACTCTAACAGGCATTGTGCACACAGCTGAAGTTAAATGTGCACATTCCCTCATAGCATTTTGCACATCCTGTGCCTGAACTGTCAGAAATCTCCCGGCAATACCAATACCATCCACAAGTAATGAGAAGTAAGACACACTGTAGAAATGTAAGAACAGTTAGCAGCATACTTTTACATACTTACAACATGTAAATTCAGAGTTTAGGCAGCAACCTAAATGGTAATTTTCAACATTAAAAAATTAAATATTTTAGTCAAGAAACACAGCTGGGCAGATGTGACATGATCAAGCTGATTATCAGCATAATTACACTGGAACAATAAGTTAGTAAAGACAGCTCAGGAAAGAGTGGGACACGCAATGGAGGAGTCATTAGGAATTCTGACTCCTAAATTGATATCTGCTACATTTGGCAAGGTGGAAGGAAAATACTTCCACATTCAGACAGACAATTGTACAGAGAAAGAGTGACTTTCTGCATGTGGCAGTCACATGGACACTCCCTCTCCCACTCCCCTCTATTTGTACTCACTATTGGTGCCTACCCAGCTCCACCATCCACTCATTGTTGCTGGCTCACTACTGTTTATTTTGTTTCTTTCACTTTTCGAATTTCCCACTGCTGTAAAATTGGAGAAGTCCCTTGCTGGTAAACCTAAATCCCAAATTCCCCAAATGGTGAAACACAGTTTTGTAATCCTCCTGGATTGAAAAGTTCAAAGGTGCCAAAATTAACAGCAGACAAAACACACTTCCTGAGAAATATGACATACTATAACCAGTAACCTGAGCCAGGTAATCAACAGCTTGCAAGCTTGATGTATTTCAATTTCCAATTTCATTAACCTAAGTTACTAATACTTGAGTCAACTTGACATTAATATCAGTTATTGGTTACACCTCTGTAAGAAATAGTACTTTTGCAGATTTATGCAGCATATCTTCTTGATGTTGAATCTCAGACAGCATCACCTTCCCTATGAAATTGCAGCAATAGTTATAAGTATGTTAAACTGGAGTTACTACAGAACGTCTCCAACATCAGCCACTGTTTACCACACACCAATTCTCCAAGTAACAGTGTGTTTTTGTAAAGTGCCTTCAGCTGCATTCTATATATTATCAAAATGTTAAAGAAATCCTCAAAAAGACCAATGTTTACTATTTGGATAACAAAAGATAATATTCAGCAGTTTGCTCCGACAATTCAAATTTCTTCTTAGCTGGGAAGAAATAAAGCCAATTATTTGTATCACGGTGCCTGGATATACTGGATTAAACACAAAGTTAATGGGCAGCCCAATGTTTTATATATTTCAATTCACTTAGGACATTACAGCACAGGACTCCATTTGACTTGCCATGTCCATGCAAAGCAACTCATCTTGTCCCACTCCCCTGCCTTTCCCTACAGCCCATTTCCAAATTTTTCCTTTCCGGAAAATAATCCTTTTGAAAGCCACGATTGCATCTGCCTTTAGCACACTCTCAGACAGCATATTCCAGATCCTAGCCACTCACTGTGTGAATCTGCCTTTAGCACACTCAGACAGAATATTCCAGATCCTAGCCACTCACTGTGTGAATCCGCCTCTTATGATATGGTCAGGCAGTACATTCCAGACCCAAACAAGGCTTTTCCTTGTGCCACGATTGTTTCTTTGACCAATCACTTGAAACGTGGGCTCTGGTTCTCAATCCTTTCACCAATGGGAACAGTTTGTCCTGAATGACACTATCTGGATCCCTATCGAGTTTGAACATCTCTATCAAATCTACTTTCAATCTTTCATGGCTGACAATGCTTTCAAGATTGGTATCATCTGGAAATTTTGAAGCTGCGCTCTGTACACCAATGTAAATGTCGTTAATGTCAGGAAGAGCAGAGCTCCTGACACTCTTATGGGATGGGCTCCAGGAATGGCATGCCATCCTTCCAACCCCAAACTTTCTTGATAAAAATATTATGAATAAGGGTGTTTAACAAAATTGTTTGCTGAATTATCAAAGTTATTTATTAGTTTTTTGGATGAAGAGCAGGAACAGAACATCTTCAGACCATCATATTTCATGTGCAAATTCTATAATTAAGACAGTCTTTTCATACTATATTTAAAGGATGACAACAGCACCCCCTAGAATTTGCTGCAAAGTTGCTGTGCCAACTGTTTTTTTGCAATAATCATGTGATCAGTTGTGATAATGAGATTCTACCCACTGAAAAAAAAGCAAATTATTATGGTGCAGGGAAAGGCCATTTGGCCCATTATATTTTCACCCGCTCTCCAATAAGCATTACAATTAAGTGCCATTCTCCTGCCTTTTCCCTGTACCCCTGCATATTGTTTCTATTCAAATCACTATCTAATGTCCTCTTGAATGCCGTGATTGAGCCTGCCTACACTATGTCTTCATGCAGTGCATTCCAGACCCAAACCACTCGTCTGAAAATTTTTTTTCTCAAATCATATTTGCTTCTGCAAATCACTTTAAATCTATGCCCTCTCATTTGTAATCCTTTCATAGAGTCACAGAGGTTTACAGCATGGGAACAGGCCCTTTGGCGCAACTTGGCCTTGCTGGTCTTTTTTTTAAAAACCCCTAAGCTAATTCTAATTGCCCGCATTTGGCCCACATCCCTTATACCATTTAACTATCAAAATGCTTTTTAAAAGATAAAATTGTGCCCACCTCCACTACTCCCTCTGGCACCTTGTTCCAGATACTTACTATTCTTTGTGCGAAAAAATTTGCCCCCGGACACTTTTGTATCTTGTCCCTCTCACCTTAAACCTATGCCCTCTAATTTTAGATTCCCGTACCTTTGGGAAAAGTTATTAAGCATCTAGTTGATTTATGCCCTCATTATTTTTATAAACCTCTATAAGATCAGCCTCCTATGCTCCAGAGAAAAAGTTCTATTCAGCCTCTCCTCATAATTCAATCCATCAAGACCCAGTAGCATCCTAGTAAATCCTATCTGCACTCCTTCTAGTTTAATATCCTTTCTATAATAGGGTGCCCAGAATTGCACACAGTATTCCAAGTGTGGTCTTACCAATGCCTTGTACAACTTCAACAAGACATCCCAATTTCTGTATTCGATGTTCTAACCAAAGAAACCAAGCATACCGAATGCCTTCTTCACCACTCTGTTCACCTGTAACTCCACTTTCAAGGAGTTATGAACATGTAACCCTAGATCTCTTTGTTCTGTAACTCTCCCCAACGCCCTACCATTAACTGAGTAAGTCCTGCCCTAATTCAACCGACTAAAATGCATTAACTCGCATTTGTCTAAATTAAACTCCATCTGCCACTGGTCCAATTGATTAAGATCACGTTGCAATTGGAGATAATTTTCTTCACTATCCACAATGCCTCCAATCTTGGTGTCATCTGCAAATTTACTAACCATGCCCCCTATAGTCTCATCCAAATCTTTAAATGACAAATAATAGTGAGCCCAGTACTGATCCCCGAGGCACACCGCTGATCACAGACACCCAGTTTGAAAAATAACTCTCTACAACCACCCTCTGATGTTCTGTCAAGAAGCCAATTTTGTGTCCATTTAGCTATCTCACCCTGGATCCTGTGAGATTTAACTTTATGCAACAACCCACCATGCGGTACCTTGTCAAAGGCCTTGCTAAAGTTCACACAGACAACATCAACTGTATGAGCAGGAACAGTTTCTTCCCATCCACTCTGCCCAGTTCCCTTATGATTTTGAATATCTTTGTCAAATCTTCTCTTAAGCTTCTCTTCTCCAAGGAGAACAGTTGCAACTTCTCCAATCTTTCCTCAAGACCCAAGTTTCTCATCCCTGGAACTATTGCTGTGTAACCACTTTTGCACTCTCTCCAATGCGTTCACACCCAATGTGCAAACTAATTGAAATGAAGGCACCCAAATATTAAATATTCCTCACCCAGTCTAATTTATCCAGATTATGATGCAGTTCCCAGAATAATCTTCATAATTAATGCTTTCACGAATATCTTTCAAAGGGCATTTAAAACTCATTGCACATTGTGCACAGCAGCATTCCAGAGAAAAACCTAGTTAGTAAAAGCATTTCCATACGTACTTTCGAAAAAATCTGTTACAAAAGGCAGACATTGACTTTTAAGTTTACCAAAGCAGCTTACTTCATGGTTAAAATCCAATTCCCACTCTAATGTTAAGGGGTTTATATGTCCTGTTATATATATATTCTTTCTCTCCATTCTCTTGGACATACTAACATATGCTGGGGTTTTGTTTTGGAGCAGGATGAACCATTACCTCAATCAAGTACCTATTCATGGACAGTTAGCTTTGGTAGGCTATTTGATTGAAGGACAATGTTCTCAAGACGCTACTTAATACTACAATTTTGAATTTCGATTCTAACCTCACAGTCCCAGCTGTCTCTTGGTAAATCTTGCAAAAATGTATTGTTGCTGAGACGTTTCGGTGGTGGGACAGAATGATTTTCTTCATCGTTACAGTTCCGTCTTCGCTTCCTGAAATCCGGTGGGTAGTGGAAGAGAGAGAGAGAATAAGACTTTAATTTAAATCTACAAACACCAATTAAGGTGCACAATTCCTTCAGCTTAGCCACTTGTGTTCATAAGATTCCCAAAAGACCATCCTCAAATGAAGAATACAAAATTATAAAGCTGACAAGATTTAGAATAGCAAATTATACAAGCTCAGCATTGAAGTTAATTATGAAAGAAGCTAAGCTGCCCATGGAGTTGGTCACGATGTGTGGAGTTAGTGTCATAGGAAACTGATGATTTTGTAGGTTGTTCAGCCCAAAACGAAATAGTGCACGACAATGGTTTTTAAGTTGCAGAAGGCAGTTGCATTATGACTCTTCAAGCCCCCCGTATCATTTTGAGGTCAGTTAGCATGGCTTTGGGGAACTACCTTCATCTTGCTGCCAGAACTGGTTGAGCTGGTTCTGCCCAACACCCAGCTTCCTATTGAAAAATAAGAGATAGGAATTTGGATCACTTGCCAAATCTAGATTTTCACCCCATTCCCGCTACTTCACAGTTAATCAGGTCCCACTCCTGTCATTGGGTTTTAGCAGGAAAGAGATGCTGAATGAAGCAAATGTTCCAACACCTTGTTTTCCTAAGAAAATATGAAACAGGAGGGAGTTATGCAGCTCCTTTACTGTGCTCTTTCAATCGGATACACCTCAACTCCACTTTCTCACCTGATCCCCATTCCAGTGAGAACAGTCATATTGGGCTGCATTCAATGGATAGAGCTAAGACACACCACCATTACTTGGAATGTATCTTTTGTATCTTTCATTGTGGGGTCAAAATCCTGGAACTCTCCAGCAGCACAGTGGGCTTGCCTGTGCCAAATGGACTGCAATGGCTCAAGAACATGGCTCATTTCCACCTTCTCAAAGGCAATTAGGGATCGACAAAATAGCTGATTATGCCACTGACATCCATATAGCAGAAAAGAGTAAATAAAATGGAAAAGCTGGGTCAGTTGATTTTCTTACAGGATGGTAGAGTCCTGCTAGAGAAGATACCCAACCCAACACACTTGTTGAGGGAATGCTGCACTGTCAAGATGCCAGCTGCCTTTCAGATGAAACTCAAGCTTGTTCTGCCCTCTGAGGTGGGCAGAAAAGATCTCACAGCATTATTTGAGAAACAGCAAGAGTTCTCTTCTGGGTCCCAGCCATTATCTATCCTTCAAACACCTGAAATACATTATCTCATCGTAATTCCTGCTACTATTAGTGAGAACATGCTGTGTGCCGATTGGATGCCACATTTCCTATGTTACAACAATGACTATATTTCAAAGGTATATCATTGCCTAGGATGTATCTTGGGTTAGCTTAAGATTGTAAAAAGCATGAGAATTGCAAATTCTTTCTTTAACTCAAGCCTCTAGAATGCTTCAACTATCTAATAGTTTTAAGAATGTTTCCTTCAATGAAACATATGAACATTCTGCATCACTTATTTGGAAAGTACACGCTGTATCCAAAACCTAGTACTGAGCCTGACTAGTAATTATACTTGAAACGACTTTGCTTTCTCCTGTTTTTCCAATTCTAGTTTGGCTCCAATATATTATTTAACATTTCACTCTTCATCTTCTCCTCAAAATGTTGATAAAGCTTGAAGAACAGCATGAATCACATGCAAAAACGTTTGGCTACATTTTCTGACCTTACTTAGTGCTTCCAAATTATGCTTTGGGCAATGAGTTCTTTTTTTCCCTGCAAACCACATAAACTTCAAAGCAATCGAGACATTTGTCAAAAACTTGAAATGCTGCCAAGATTTAGAAGTTGGGCGACTATTTTATATTATGGAAATGATGAATCTTCTTCAACCAGGGCACTGATTACAGGAGTTAGGAAATCATGTAGCAGCAAAATAAAATCTTGGTAAGGCTGCATTTGGAGTATTGCGTGCAGTTCGGGCCACCACATTATCAGAAGGACACAGAAGCTTTGAAGAGAGTGCAAATAAGGTTAACCAGGATGTTGGCTACAAGGAGAGCTTGAATCAACTAGCATTGTTTCCAATGGAAGGGCAGAGGCTGAGGGGAGACCAAATAGAGACCTAAAAAATTATGAGATAGACAGAGAGAATAGTCAGAAGCTTTTTCAAAAGTGGAAGTGTCAATTACAAGAAGACACAGGTTCAAGGTGAGAGGAGTAATGTTTAAGTGAGATGTGCAGAGTAATGGGTGCCTAGAATGTGCTGCCAGAGATGTGGTGGAAGCAAGCACGTTAGTAACATTTAAGAGGCATCTTGATGGGTACACAAATAAGGGGAATAAAATAATATGGACCAAGTAAGGACAGAAGGTTTTTTTTTTAATTAGGGCATCATGATCGGTACAGGTTTGGAGAGCTAAAGGGCCTGATCCTGTGCTGTACTTTGTTCCTTTAACCCACATAAACAAAAGCAGGAACCTGACTGAAACTGCATGTTTCTGGCAGTTCTGCAATTATCCTCCTCTTATCCAGCTCCAGTATCTTTGTCGCCAAATTGCAATAGTCCTTATGGATACAAGTTAATCACTAAAAGAATGATCTTCTGTGTTGGGTGTATATTGGTGAAACTACTCACTTTCCTTAAAACACAGCTGATGAATTCTCATGAGCTCTATCATTGCTGACACACTATATAAAAACATTTTAATCATGTTCTTGTAATTTGATTAACTACATTTAATTTTTATAGTTCCATACATGTCCATCCTATTGTCAAATGGTAAAATGATTTTATTTTGTGCTCACAAACACCATTGTTTAAAATAATCAGTATTTTGTAAATTAAGGGCTAGCCTATTAGTGTTTGTTTCAACCATGCAATGGTGGTGGAGGTGGCATTTGGCATGTTTGGTTTCATCGGTCAGAACATTGAATACAGGAGTTGGTATGTCTTGTTGAAGTTGTACAAAACATTGGTTAAGGCCACATTTGGAATACTGTGTGCAATTCTGGTCACATATTATAGAAAGCAGAAAAAATTTACTAGGATAGATTGAGTTATAAGGAGAGGCTGAATAGACTGTAACTTTTTTCTCTGGAGCACAGTAGGCTGAGGGGTGACCTTATAGAGGTCTATAAAATAATGAGGGGACAGATCAGCTAGATTGTCAATATCTTTTCCCAAAGATAGGAAAGTCTGAAACTAGAGGGCAGAGGTTTAAGATGAGAGGGGAGAGATACAAATGTCCAGAGGGGCCAATTTTTCACACAGAGGGTGGTAAGTGTCTGGAACAAGTTGCCAGAGGGAATAATGGAGACAAATATAATTTTGTCTTTTAAAAAGCATTTAGATAGCTACATGGATACAATGGGTATGGAGGGATATGGGCCAAATGCAGGCAACTGGGATTAGCTTAGGGGTTTTAAAAAGAAAAAGGACAGCATGGACAAGTTGGACCAAAGGGTCTGTTTCCATGCTATAAACCTCGATGCATAGTGGAAATCTAAAATCAAATCAATCTTAAAAAGAGACGAGCCAAATAAACAACAGACAGGAGTCTTATCAAACTCTCCATGTTTCTTAAATGGTATTACTTACAACTCACCATGGCAGTCCATTTACGGGACAGTTGTACCCAGAACTCATTGTTAAATGTTTATATTATTCATACAATCATTTCTCACTGTGAAAATTTCTAACATAATTGACTTTTCCAGCCAAGTATTGCAATAGAGTATAGACTTTTTTAGTTCTACTTGTTCCTGTCTGTTGAAGCAAAAACTACTTGAATTGAGTTTTTTATCTGTCAAAGATCAAATACATTCCGTCACTGACTTAAAACTAATTATTCCTAAAAATATTCTTTTTCATTTTACAGAAGTTTGACCATCCAGGCATGTGGCTACACAACATGATCCAGACTGGGGTTAACCATTCACTTACACCTTCCAAATTACAATCTAGATAAAGTTTATTGACTATTGTCACAGTAGGCTTACATTAACATTGCAATGACATTACTGTGAAAACCCTCTAGTCGCCACACTCCAGTGCCCGTTTGGATACACTGAGGGAGAATTTGGCATGGCCAATGGAGCGAACCAGGGAACTGGGGCACCCAGAGGAAATTCACGCTGATACGGATAGAATGCGCAGACTCCATACAGACAGTGATCCATCCAGAAATTGACCCTGGGGCCCTGGCGCTGTGAGACAGCAGTGCTAATTCCAATCTTACAGAAATTCTGTACAGATATAATTGTAGCAACAATCTCAAACCACACTACCTGTCTGGCACTTTACAATCTTAAAACCTCCACTAAGCAGCTTGGTTTAGCCACTCCCCTACAAGAGAAGGAATTAAAGAAGAAATTCTGTACTCTGTAAATGCAGCAAAATACATTCAGTCATAAAACACCAAAGATATTTCATATTTTTAAACAGGGATTCTTTTCAACTATTATCCTAAATAAAATTATATGGAAGATTACTAGGAATTATAAACAAATCCAACCTAAGCTAAATAATGGTGATTTTTTTTTGGTAACTCGGCTAAATCATTCATTGCTGTATTGTCACACTTTATCTCTGGAACAGAACGTTGAATGTAGCTAAGGCTCTTTGGATAAAATAAGAGTAGACTATCTGACATGATTATTGTATAAAGCAAATTGTGAAATCTAAATTTGGCTCTTAATTGGTACAAGTAAATAGCAATACACGTTGAAAAAATGATGGAAAGCAGAAATATGTCGATAGCGTAGAAAGGAGTTTTCTGGAATCAGAGAGGTTTACAGCATGGAAAGAGGTGCCTTAGCCCAATTTGTCCATGTCGTCCAGTTTTTACCACTAAGCTAGTTCGCAACTGCCCACATTTGACCCATATCCCTCTATACCTATCTTACCCACGTAACTATCTAAAGGCTTCTCAAAGTACAAAATTGTACGTGCCTCTAGCATCTCATTGCAGACACTCGCTACTCTCTGAACGAAAAAAATGCCTCTCTAGATCCTTTTTTTATCTCTTCCCTTTTACCTTAAATCTATGATCTCTAGTTTTAGACTCCCCTACCTTTGGAGAAAGATGTTGACTTGAAGTGCATTGTGCTTTGTTGGAGCTATCAAGAGACAACTGTAAACGAGAGGTTAGAAACAAAGTGCAAAATTGTAATATTAAGTATTGTGTATTAAAATGTGATGCAGCTCAGCCTGATGCTAGCCAAGTGGAAATGCTCACCTATTACAAGATTTGATTCAATGATAAACTTGGTTACAATGATAAACTTGGTTACAATGTTAAACCTGAATGCAAGCTGCTTAGGTGTGGAGAACCAGGCCCAGTTTTAAAGCTGAGACAGTAGGATGCAGCTTCCCAGTAGCTATTCCTGAAACACAACTGCACAGGGCTTTCAACACTTCTGTTATAGACCAAGAAATGAGATAATAGATGTCAGGTGCACAAATTCTCATCTCAGAACACTCATAACTACACCAGAGTGACTCAAAGTCTGCTAAGTTGGATCATACAATTGCTGCTCAATTAAAAATATCAGTTTTGGACTTGAAACCATGAACAGGCACATACTTGCACCATTCTTACACTTTTATCTGACCATTCGGTGCTGAATTTAGGTCTGCGTCGCGAGCAAAAAAGCCTGGTACCATCAGTTTAACTGTATGCAGTTGGGCAAAGGTTGATGGATAAAGCCAGAGGGATTGCCAAGATTTGTTCCTTGCAACTACATACTTAGAACACTACAGAGCAAGTGACCTATTTTGTAATGCAGAACTTGAATAAAATTTTGGGGACGCTGAAATCATACTCATCAATGGGGTTGAGTTAGCTGTCCATTAATTCTGACTTTCAAACATGTGATTGTTGGGAGTATTAAATATGTTCTGTTTTTTAATACATGCCCATCCAGAAGAGGTTGACCAATGTTTGGCATTACCTTCTACAGGGTATTACCTAGCCACAGTTTAGTGAGCATACTCAAAATAATGAGAAAGGGCAGCTGGGTAGGTAATGCCCACAGAGGAAATCAAACCACCATAATGCACTTCCAACACAAAACAGGAAATCAGATTTTGGAATCATGCTGTGTCTCTCAAACAATTTGTTGAAATGTGACACAATATATCTTGATTAAGAACATTTTCATCCTGAGGGAGGAAATTACTCTTAATTTACACAGTTGGCAATTTAGTACAAAAGGGTTTATGTTTATTGCTTGCCTTTAAGTAAACCACTGGATAAATGTGTCCATCCTGAGATTCCAAGAACAATAAAGTCAAACTACAGTGATGCAGGATGAATTAGGAAAATGAATAACGATATGAACACCAGAGGTGATTTAAAAACGAGATAACAATTTATTGGCGGGTGAGGGGGCTGCAGTCACCCTAGGAGTGCAGACACATCACTTGTACCCTGCAGACTGATCAAAGCCCAACTCACAATGAGCTGCCACCCACCATATTGGAGGAGGAGAAAGGAGCTGAAGACAATACATGTCGGGGCTGTGGGAAGGTCCCTTTAATACTGGAGGCAACAGTAAGGGCCGGGGGGCCGGCAAGGGGATGACAGAAAGCTGACCAGCATCAGGCTGCCTTCCTGCGGTCATTTATTTCCACACAAGCTGCTGGCTGCGCCACTGGGGCCTGGGTACTTCAGCCGCCCTTCACTGCCGAATTAGGGTGAGGGATGCCGAGCTCCAGCCACCGCCGCCTGGCCTCCCGCCCGCCTCGGGGGCCTCACATTCCCGGGTGCTGGCTGAGGAAGATCCTCGCGCTCTGTCTCCCTGACCCGGGGATAACAGGCCCAGGCCTTTCCGTGACTGACCGACCGGCCGGCCGCCGCCCATTACGACTCGACCACCACCCCACCCCGAGTCTCCTTCCCCCCAGGCCCCAGACGGTGGGAGGCGACGGGTTATAACGGGCTGGGTTGCCTGGCTGCGGGCGGGTAGACTGTCGAAAGAGCCAAGCTGGCACTCACCTGCCGTCTGATAACATCTAACCCCGGCTGCTGCTCGCTGTGTCTGAGCCTCCCCGAGCCTGGGGGGGCGGGGCCAGGCCGAGAGGCGGGGCCATGCACCGTGACGCGTTAATAGTGACGTATTACGCGGTCCACACTACGCCTGCGCACTCAGCTCGCGATCTCCTTCCCCCTCCCCTATCCGGCTCGCCAAGCTGCCTTAATGCGCATGCGCTCCATCCCGGACCCGCGAGCGGGCGGTCTAGGTGTCGGACACCGGAAGTTGCCTGACCTGGATTAGTTCCCTCCTACCCGGTGTTTAACAAAGGTTCCGCTGCTCTGGCTGGGTCCCACGGGTGTGGAGGACAATTCGCTTCATTTGTTTTGACACAAACTCGCAGTTCAGCTTTCAAAACAAAATGAAGGAGGGAGAATAAAGGTATCCAGGTTTTAAACAGGCGATCGGGATTAGGACGGGGGAGAGGGTCTGAGTAAGATGCTCTGTCAGAGAGTCGGTGCAGACTGGATGGGCCGAACGGTCTTCTGCACTGCAGGGATTCTGTTCTGATTCTTAGTAAATTAATCTGCTCCTCCAGACTTTCAGACTCCCACATAGAAATCTTCTGTACTGTAAGGATTCCATTCTTTGGGAAAACTTATTGATCCAGTTGAAAGTCAAATTTAGTGCGATCAAGGCGAGTTTTAAGAGCAGCGTGGTAGAGGATAGTAGTAATTACATGGAATAGCGATTGAAATATCTAAAAATGTAGCAGAAGTTCGTGTAGGTTTTAGTATCAGCCATAAGGTCAACAATTGGCCAAGTAGGAGGCGCAATAAGAAAAGTGCCATCAATTGAACCACAATTTAGAGAGGGTGTGAAGGCATTAAAGTGCAGAAAAGATTGGAGAAATTCTGGGACTCAATGAAGAGAAAGTTGAGAGGTGATTTGATAGCGGTGTTACATAGCAACTAGAAGTCGGAGTAGGCCATTTGACCCTTTGAGCTGCTCTGCCATTCATTTTGATCATGGCTGATTATCAAATTCAACATTCTGATTCCCCCCCTTCTCCCTTGATCACTTTAGCCCTAAGAGCTGTATTTAATTTCTTCTTGAAATCACACAATGATTTGGCTCAAAATCTGTTCAAAATCATGAACAGTCTAAACAGAATAGATAGAGAGAAAACTGTTGCTGGAAAAGTCGAAAAGCAATGGACATCAATTTGAGGTGATTGGCAACATAACCAAGAAAATGAACATGAGAACATGAGAAAAATATTTTTTACACAGTGAATGGTTAGGATTTGGAATGCAGTGTATGGGAGAATAGTGCAGAGGTAGACCCACTTGTGGTCAAAAGGGAACTGAAGAAAAAACAATTACAAGATGACAGAGAAAAGACAGGTTGGGGACTAACTGAGTTGCTGTTGCAGGAAGAAGACATGGAATAGAATTATAGCAAAGCTATGGTGCAGAAAGAGGCCATTCAGCCCGTCGTGTATGCGTGGCTCAAAATAAAGAAAAAAGAAACTTGTCCTTCAGTTTAACCTAATTTTTTGGCTCCTAGTCTGTAGCCTTGCAGGTTACAGCATTTAAGATGCAGATCCAGGTGCCTCTTAAATGAGGAGTGTTTCAGCCTCAACTACCAACTAAGGCAGTGAATTCCAGATGCCACCACCTTCTGCTTTTCCAATTGTTCCTTCTAATCTTTTTACCAATCAACTTAAATCAATGCCCCCTTATAATTGAACCCTCAGCTAAGGGAAACAAGTCTTTCCTGTCTACCTTGTCCAGGCTCCTCATAATTTTGCGCACCTCAGTCATTCTCTGTTCTAAGGAAGCCTATCCAATCTTTCCTTATTGCTGCAATTTCAAACCCTGCAACTCTTTCTCGAGCAATTATGCCCTTTCTGTAATGATGCTTTTGTACGCTGTAACAATTCTATAACTCTATAAATTCTGTCCGTTTATTTGAATAGTTCCCCAAACTCCTCCACAATTATTGGTTTTGGGAATCATTTTTTTAAAAATGAAGGATAATGTATCATGGCCTAAATACATTGTGCCAGTACCATGTATTTAGATTTTTTTTCATTTCCTGCCCACATGTACAACATGTCCTTTAGGATTATTGACCAAAGCAAGTGGCTGAGCTGAAGGATTAGGAAATCTGAAGTTCCCAATCTCTGGACTATTGGAATAAAATGACATTTTATTCGCAAAGTGCTTTACTGGGGTATTATGAAACAAAATATGACACCAAGCCATGTAAGAAGATATTATATTAGATAATCAAAGACTTGGTCACAGATGCAAGTTTTAAGGAATGTCTTAAGGAAAAACGTAAGGTGGAGAGATTTGTGAAGGGAATCCCAGAACTAAGGGCCTGGCAGCTTGATGGCATCACTACCAATGGAGGAGCACTTACAATCAGGAACCCTCAGAAGACCATAGTGAATGCTCAGAGGGTTTGGGGGTTGGAGGAGATTAGAGAGATAGGAAAGGAAGGGTAAGGCCATAGAGGGATTTGAAAAGAAGGATGAAAACATTAAAATCAAGACATTGCTTGTGTGAATGCTAATGTTACTCACTGAGCACAGGGGCGATAGATAAATAGGACTTGGTGTGAGTTAAGGCATGAGCAGCAGCAGACTTATGGTGACCTCAAGTTTACAGAGCGTTGGATATGTAAGAATGGCCAGGAATGCATTGGAATAATTGAGCCTAGAAGTTATGAAGGCAGAATTAAAGATGTTATCACCAGATATGGGGAAATGTGGTCGTCAGGTAATATTATGGCAGTGGAAGTTGGTGATGGCATAAATATGCAGTTGGAAGCTCATTTTGGGGCCACCTATGATACCAGGGTTACAAGTGATTTAGTCTAAAACTGTTACAAGAGGAAAAGAATGGATTTGGTAGTTAGACAATGGGAATTTGTAGCAGGGATTGAAAACAGTGATTTCTGTCACCCCAATATTTAATTGGAGGAAATTTCTGCTCACCCAGTACTGGATGTAAGTCACTGAGCAGTGGAAGAGTCAAGAGAGGTAATGGTAAGGTGGAACTGGGTGCCATCACAGTCCACGTGAAAGCTAACTCTGTGCCTTTGGATGATGGACAATAAGGAGTCAAGAATCAACACCAGAGGTAACACTGTGGGAGCAGGAAGGGAATCCATTGCAAAAAATAATCTGGCTATGATTAGATAAATAACAATAGAACCAAGTGAAAACAGTCCCAACCGGCTGGTGACAGTGGAAAGAGGATGGTGTGGTTAACTATGTCAAATAATTGTAGTCAGATCAAGAAGAGATGAGGAGGAATAGTTTGCCTTTTCCACAGTCATACAGGATGTTGCGTGTGACCTCAGTAAGAGCTTATTGTGAGACTGAGGTGGGGCAAAAATCTGATTGGAAGGATTCAAATGTGGAGGTCTGGGAAAGATAAGCATGGACTTGGAAGGCAAATTGTGTTCAAAGAATTTGGAGAGGAAATGGGAGGTTGGAGATAGTGTGACAGTTTACAAGAATGGTGGGATCAAGGGTAAGTTATTTTGAGGAGGGGTGATTGTTAGACTAATGGTTTTGAGGAATAAAACCCTTCTAATTTAAACAAACTCTAAACTTTGTTTTTAAATCTCTAATCCCCTTAATTTACAATACTTCAGGTACAAATAATTAGTATTTATGAATCCAATAGAATAAGATTTTACTTATACTTAACAAGCTGGGAAGACAATATGGAACTTTCTCATCTCTCAAGATCCCAGGAAAGCTCGGTGTTGTCAGCACAATGTCCCTCTCCTTTGTCTTTGTCTTTGAAGTAATGTTAAACTATGTCCAGAAGAGTAAACCCAGAAGTCATGGTAATACTGTGCCAACAAGAATTACAGTTTCTCAACTTTTATTTCCCAGTCTCCCATTCCTTGTTCTTTTATTGAAGATGGTCCAAGTTCACTCCTTCTGATTGACTGTAGAACACAATTCATCTCATGTCACCCTGCCTTTGTAACAACCTTTAGTTTTATAGGTCATAAACTCCAGAAATTTACATTCTGTCACAAATAAATGTGCATTTCCTTCTTGACACAGCAGAACCATTAACAGTCATGCTCCCTTAATATTTCTTAATCTTAGCCCCACACTAAAACTATTAAAATCAACAGTTTATTTGATTTAATTTGATATTGTCACATGTACTGCTGTACAATGAAAAGTATTGTTCTTGCCTGCTATACAGACAAAACATACCATTCATGGAGAAGGAAAGGAGAGGGTGCAGAATGTAGTGTTACAGTCATAGCTGGGATGTGGAGAAAGATCAGCTTAATATAAGGTCGACCCATTCAAATGTCTGATGGCAGCAGGGAAGAAGCTGTTCTTGAGTCGATTGCTACGTGACCTCAGGCTCTTGTACCTTTTTCCCGACAGAAGAAGTTGAAAGAGCATGTCTGGGATGCGTCGGTATCATAATATCAGAAAATAAAAGTTTTCTGTCTGGTTTAGATGCATTAAACCATGCATGCTTTGTTTAACGTAAGATGTCATTCTAAGTTCTCACTGTTTTAGCCATTCTTTCAAATAAACATCTCATGCTATTTTGGCCATTAAAGACATCAGCTCAACTCAAATGAGCTCCATCATAAAACAACTTTTCCTGTTTCCCCAACTATCTTGTCTGTTAATTGCCCAATAACAAGTCAGAACTGAACTACTTAATTTTAAAGTGTGTTTACAGAATAAAATCCATACATTCTGCAGATTATAAAAATTAGTAAAATTCTCAAAATCTTACATGATGAAAGTAGGTTTAAAGGCAAAAGGGGCCACACCCCAACAGAGAGAATCATTAATAAAATCAGCTAGCATGGGAACCAGATGGGGATGTTAGGTGGACAGCAGTTAAGTGGAAATAGGATTGAGGGTAGAAAGATAAGAAAAGCCCTATGAAATGTTCTCCAGCCAAGGATAGTTGACCAGTTGTGAACTCTATCTAAGTTCTTCAACCACCTCAGTCAACCCTTGATTCAGAAATTGTTTAATTTATTTCCTAGTTTGCTATCCATCTTCTCCCATGTTGGGTGATTAATAGTAATTAACTTTGATTTGAGCTTGCTACTGCTAATAATCTTGGCTGAAGAATGAAAAGGGATCTTAAATTATTTGAGAAGCCTAACATTGGTTTAAAACTAAAACTGCTGATTATAAAATCACAAGCTGCCAGATAGTTGCCATTTTTGCCCAGGATCATGAGAACATAACTCCACAAAATTATTCCATTTTGATAGAAATTATTTAAATTGCCTTCTATGAACCTATTTCACAAATCTATTAACCTTTGTGTAAATCAAATTACATCCAATTTCCATGCTCACTATTGATTTACTAATTCTTATCTGTGTTTCTTATCTCCCTGAAATGCTCCATTGAGAATCTGAATTGTTTGCTGTACTGAAAATTATGCTCAAATATATTCTTGTCCTTTGCTTCTTTTAATAAACATCCAATAATCTGCACTAAACAACAAAAATCTACCTGACGACTGCACAAAAAAATACAAATGCTTTGCAATCAGATTGGATTGTTCCTTATTCTTTGCTTCCTATTTTGGCATTGCATAAAGAAAACAAAACCTTGCATTCACCTGTATATAGCACTGTGCCCTACTCTAGGACATCCCAAAATGCTTTACAGCCAATTAACTACTTCTGAAATGTAGTCACTATTGTAAGTGAGAAATTGGGGTGGGATTTTCCAGGCCATACTCACGCCAAAACTGGAAAATTCCCACCCAAGATCAATGGATCTTTCCATGGTCCACATCGCACCCCATACCCGCTACGATTCCCATGGCCAGTCGGGGCGGGAAAAGTTCCTTGGTATCCAATCTGTGAACAGCAACTTCCTCAAAGTGCAATGCGATAACAGCTAGCTAACCTATTTTTGTGATATTGATTGAGAAATAGATATAGGCTGAGGCATAGGATAACTCCACTGTTCTTCTTCAGAATTGTACTGTGGGATATTGTGCGCCCTGCTGGGTATTGGTTTAACATCTCATCCAGAAGACAGCCCCTCTGACAGCATAACACTTCCCTACGTAAAGCAATGGAGGGTCAGCCTAGATTTTTGTGCTCGAGTCTTCAAAGCGGGACTTGATCCACTGCCTTCAGACTTAGAGACCAGAATGCAACAACTGATGTTACGCATAAGCTGCACGTTCATGCCTAGGTGGTAAGATACTGTGCAGTCCACATTGTCTCTTTCAAGATACTATGCTTGCATGAACGTGCAAAAAATTCAAATGAGCCCAGCTGTGCTCATTACAAAACAAAACAGGAAATATTGCTACAATATTGTATGGCTGACAACACTGAAGGCATTGCTTTCAATATCTTTTTTATTCTGTCTCCCCACTCCTGTGGCTTTTGAAGACTGAAATCAAATAGTGCTCTTTGAAAAATGGTTTGTAAGTTGCAGTGGCTTACTCAAAATATCAAACCCAGGCTTTTGGCAAATTTAAATTCATAGTCTGGGCTAACCAATATTGTGTTTGCAAATAGTGTACAAAATCTACTGTACATGTTATCATCATCGAGAAACACAACATCCTGCTTGATCTCACCACCACCTCACTCAGCTTCCTTCTTAGTCTGTGCATTGTCAGTCTGCTTATTCAAAATCCAATAATGAATGAGCAGAAATTTCCTTCAGTTAAATAGTGTGATAACTGAAGCTTTGCTCCTCTCCAACAAGACTGTTCCCTCGCCACTAATCCCAACCCTCTTCCTGGCAATGGTGTAGGGCTGAGTCAGACTGCTTGCAACCCAAGAAGAGCTCTCAACCGCAGTTCTCTACCTTTGCTAATAACACCTATTTCCACTTCTGTGAAATCAGCCATCTCTATCTTTGCCTCACCTCTTCTGATGAAACTCTTAATCATGTCTCTGTTATGTCTACACTTGACTATTCTTCCAGAGTCCTGGTTGGCCTCTCTCATTCCATCCATAAACTTGAGGCCATGAAAAAATTGCTAACCCATTGTCCTTCAACTTACCAGTCCATAGTAGTCCTGGTTAAACACCTTGGGTGAGATTTTCCGGCCATACTCACTCTAAAACCAGAAAATTCTACCCGAGATCAACAGACTTTAGCATTGTCCATCCTCCACCTGCTACAATTCCTGTGATGGGTGGAAAATTCTGGTCCTTAATTTTAAAATCCTCATCCTTGTTTTTAAATTTTTCCATGGCCTTGCATGTCCCAATCTCTATAATTTCCTCCAACCCCACAATATTCTGAAATCTCTGTGATCCTTTGTTTCACGCCTCTTGGATGCCCCCTGATTTAACCTGCCTGACCTATTTCACCAAGCATTTGAACGTGCGCCCTAATATCTTCCTGTATGGTTAGCTGTCATATTTGGTTTTAGAATGCTTCTGTAAAATGGCCTTGGGCCATTTTATCACATTGAGGACACCATATAAATAAAAGTTTTTAAAAGGATGATCTCACAGATCTTTGAAGGACATGATTCTTGTTTGAAAATCTCTTCCAGAAACTGGCGGTTTTCTGATTCTCCTGTTTGTACAAGAGATCTGAGTCATGGTATGTAAAACAAAAGTGCAACAGTAGAATAAGAATGATGTGTGACTTTGAACTGTAACCTGATTATCATGACATACCCATTAAGTCATTATCTTAAACTTGATATACCTTTCTGTTTTAATGGAAACATTTCATCTTCAGGGGAGGAACTGATCCTAAACAGTCATATTGAGGTGAAGAAATATTAGATGAACAGGTCATTTGTTAAACTTGAAGAATGCTAATGAGGATGCAGAGGAAAATGGCAGACTCAGCTTTTGCAGCAATAATATTGAAACCTCCGTCAATGATTTGAGAAAACGCTGGTCTTTAAACGTGCTGTTGTTACAAATGTCAAAAATGCCAACAGCTTCAACTAATCATTTCAGTTTGTGTATTCCATACTTTTGATTTAAGACTATTCTGTCCTTTTTGCCAATTTACATATGGAAAATACTTCACCAGGAACGCAAGTGTGTCCATTTTGTGGTAAAGCCTTTAAGCGACTAAAAGCACATCTTCCTCACTGTAAGGTGGCCAGAAGTGTGAATGGTAAATCTAAAGAGATGGATGCACAGCCAGAATTAAATTGCAAATCAGTGAGATCTCCAGAATCACCCAGCAAAAAGGTGAGAGTTACAGCAAATTCAGCAAAGCCTTTCACACAGAAAGAACAAGCAGCATCAACAAAAAAGTCGATTAATTCAACAAGTTTGAGAAGTGAATCATGGATTTCTGAACCAACCTTTTGGAGTAAGGGTTTTAATGAATCACAGTTCGGTCAAGGAGATTTGACAGACAAGAGAGAGCAGGTTAAGAAAAAAGGCCAACAGTCTGCTAGTAGGACAACCAAAGGGAAACCTAAAGAGGGAAAAAAGGAAATGGTCATAAAAACAAAGTCAAGTGAACATCTTTTAGAAAGAGACCGAGATAAAGTGGATCTGAAGTTAAAAAGTTTGACTAGGGCAAAAGTGAAGAGTACTCAAAAGATTGAAAGTAATAATTCTATAAAGAAAGAACAAGAAAAGTATGCAACCAGCTCATCGTGGCTCCCACTGAATGAAACGCAACATGTTGACTTGGTCTCAAAAAATATATTTTCTCCAAAAGTCAAGTCAATTCTTAATTCAGAAGACATTCAGACTGGACCAGAATTTGAGAAAGGAACAGCTGTGTTGGATCTGCAGACCCATGTCGACATACCACAGTCATCTTGTGCTGTCAAAATAAATTCACTTCACTTCATAAGACAAGAGAACGTGATTCCTGTGCTTGACATAAGATGGCAAACTGACCAGAATGAAGTCACAGGAGGAATGATCTCTAATGAACTAATATCTGAACAAAGTCCAATAACCAACATCAAAACTAGTGTGTGGGATCACATTAAAGACAATTTTTGTGGTACAACTACCAGTGCAAAGCAGGATTATATTTCAAAAGTGACTATAAGTGTGAAGGAAGATGATTATGGAGCTGATGTTTTAGAAAATAGTCGTCATAATTCATTGATTAAGAATCACATTTGCAGCAAAGTTATGGCTCCCGCACATGAGAAGGATTTAAATAAATCTGAAGGAAATTCACATACTAGTAATGCGGCAGTGAAGAAAATGGAATGTGACTGGAGTACAAATGGTGCTGCCCAGTCTGAATATTTGCATCTGTCACGAAAAGAAAAGTGCATGTTTGTATCAACGAGCTCCAGAAAAACTGTGTGTTTGGATGGAAGGATTAAAGAACTTCACCCGAACCTTTGCTCAAAAACTGAGATCGGAATGGAATGGTTTCCTGAGCTGTATCCAGGGTACCATGGCATTGGACTAAGTATGCTGCCTCAACAAACTAAACAGTTGGAAACACCCATAAGACTATCTGCCTCTGGGTGTGAAAATACAAAAGGTACACTTGGCAGTATGTTTTGAAAGTTTCAGTATGGTTCCACCAAATTTGCGCATTTTCTGATGATTGACCTGTTGCAATGTGACTTAATTGCTCGTTTAAAATCGTATTTGCTTTGGGGGAAAAAATGCAGTTTTCAAATAATCTAAATCCAAAATTATCTAATTTTATATTTTGTCACAGTATCTTGTAATTTGTCTCTCTTTAGCCTTTGTTTTTCTGACCAATGTCTGTGTTTCCTTACTATGGAAGCTCAGATGACCAAGTATATATATGAAAGATGTAATCTGTCTAATCTTACAGTGGCTCATCCAATCAATGTCATAGAACAAGTGCTTATTGCGTAAGTAATTGTGCCAGATTGGATTGGTTTATTCTAGTCCATTGCCTACAAGCACATGTTATTCTTCTTTTCCCCATTAAGAAAATACTCTCTACAATCCATAGAAGTCAACCTTCCAAACTCCTTTGCAAGGTTAGTCAGGTAGCTTAGAAATGAAAACTGCATTAGATCAGTTTTTGTATTGAGTAACCACTTTGAGTAGTTACAAGTGGGTTTTACATTAATACTGCAATGAAGTTACTGCGAAAATCCCTTAGTCACCACACTTGGGCACCTCTTCAGGTACACTCAAGGAAAATTTAGCATGACCAATGCCTCTAATCAGCACGTCTTTCAGAATGTGGAAGAAAACCAGAGCACCCGAAGGAAACCCATGCAGACACAGGGAGAACGTGCAGACTCTGCACAGACAGTGACTCAAGCTGGGAATTGAGCACGGGTCCCTTGCTCTGTGAGGCTACAGTGCTAAACACTGTGCCACCCGTCTCCAACAACAGAGGATCTAACCATCATACCTTGATATTCAATGGCATTACCATCACTGAATCCCCCACCATCAATATCCTTGGGGGGGAGGTTACCATTGGCCAGAAACTGAAATGGACCAGATGTGTAAACATTGTGGCTACCAGAGCAGATCAAGGCTAGGAAACTTGCAGTGAGTAACTCACCTCCTGACTCCTCAAAGTTTATCCCCAAGATACAAATCTGGAGTGTAATGGAATATGCTCCACTTGCCTGGATGAGTGCAGCTTCAACACTGAAGACGCTGGACACCGTTCCAGGACAAAGCAGCTCACTTGATTGCTACCCCGTCCACAAATATTCAATCCCTCTACCACTGATGAACAATGCCAGCCGTGTGTACCATTTATAAGGTGCACTGCAGGGAACTCACCAAAGTTCCTTTAGCAGTACCTTCTAAATGTATGACCACTGCTACCTAGAAGGACAAAAACAGCAGATACCTCTAGGAACATCACCACCTAGAGGTTCCCCTACAAGTCACTCAGCACTCTGACTTGGAAATATATTGCTGTTCTTTGATTGTCGCTGGGTCAAAATCCTGGAACTTCTTCCCTGACAGCAATGTGGATATACCTACGTCTTAGAGACTGCAATGGTTCAGGAAAACAGCTCACCACCACTTTCCCAAGCGCAACTAGGGATGGGAAATAAATACTACTCTAGCCAGCAATCCCCACATTTCATAACTGAATTTAAAAAATAATATTGAAATCTGTTGATACGTATTTCTGAGTGCACCAGCTAAGAATTATGGGCATTATTTTTGAGGTACATGGTGAGACGGTAATGTCACTGAATTAATAATCCTGATAAATGGCAGCTGATGGAATTTAAATTCAGTTTATGAATTCTGGAATATAAAACTAGTGTCATTTTGGTGCTCATGAAATTATCATCAATTCTTGTAAAGACTCATCTGGTTCACTAATACCCTTTAGGGAAGGAAATCTGCCATCCACATCTGGTCTGCACCTGTGTGTCCAGGCCCACAGCAACATGGATGACTCTTAATAATCCTCTAAAATGGCCTAGCAGCTACCCAATGCAAGGGCAATTTAGGGGTGAGCAAAAAGCACTAATCTTGCCAATGACACTGACATCCTCTGAAAGAATAAATGAAAAAGATATTGTGTGCACTCATGGAAAAGTCAAAATTTTTAGACCAAACTTTTAAGCAAAAGGGGGTCTACTTATACGTGAGTAATATTTTTCGAGGGGTTGAAATCCATGCATTTGAAGAGATAATTATTATCTTAAAACATAAAAAAAGTATTTATCAATTATGCAATGTAGAAGGCCCAGTGGTTAGCACTGCTACCTCACAGCGCTAGGAACCTGAGTTCAATTCCTGCCTTGGGGGAACTGCTTGTGAGTAATTTGCATGTTCTCTCCATGGGTTTCCTCAGGTGCTCTGATTTCCTCCCACAGTCCAAAGATGTGTGGATTTAGGTTGATTGGCCATGCTAAATTGTCCCTTAGTGTCAGCGGGATTAGCAGGATGAATACATGGTGTTATCGGTGGGATTGTTGTCGGTGCAAACTGGGTGGGCGGAGTGGCCTCATTCTACACTTAAAAGGATCAATGTAGGCTAAGCAGCTGTATCAAATGTGAGGTCAAAACCACACTCAATGCCATATTTCACATTAAAATTGCAAATAAGAATGTATCTCACACTTTAATTTATGGTAATTGTTATGCTACTCGCTCCCATTACCTAACATCATGGCAAGACTTGCCAGGTTATAGACTATTCTATCAACCACACCCCCAAAGAGTAGGCAAATGCATTTTTTCTCTTGTTTTTAAACAGTTTAATAAGATGTGATGCAGAGGATGATGTAAAAAATCATTTTTGGGATGTTGGCACAGTGGTTAGCACTGCTACTTTACAGCGCCAGGCGTCCAAGTTTCATCCCGGCCTCAGGTGACGGTGCGGAGTTTGCACCTTTTTCCTCATGTCTGCATGGATTTCTTCCATATGCTGCTCCGTTTTCCTCCTACAGTCCAAAGATGTGCAGGTCAGATGAATTGGCCAGGCTAAGTTGCCCATTAGTGCGTAAAAATATGCAAGTTTGGTGGATTAGTCACGGTAAGCGTAGAGTTATGGTGATAGGAGGGTGGGGGGGCTGGGGATTGGGGGCTTGGGCAAGATGCTCTTTTGGAGAGTCAGTGCAGACTCGATGGGCCAAGTGGCCTTCTTGTGCCCTTTTGTAAGATTGCCCCTTGGTACTGCACAACAGTTTCACCAAGAGGGAAAAAATAGCTCTGTTAGGACAAAAGAAATAACATCACTTTATATCTCATACGCTTATCCAGACTCCCCTTAAATGCATCCATATAATTTGTTTCATCCACATCCTGTAATATCTACCCTCTCAGTGTTCTTTTGAAGCAGTTTTGATGACATGCTTGCCTTTCCACTGGTAAAATTAAAACAAAATCACATTAATTTTACAGTTTGTATGTATGCAGTGAGTTGGTAAATTTTTCTGCAAGTACTTTATCGAGAATACCCATTGTCCAAGTAGATTTTATGGAAGCTGGATGAATTGTGGCTGAAACAGAAGCACAATGCAGTGTAGGTGTCAGTGGCATTGTTTCTTTTGTATTAACATAGCCATTTTTTTCCCCTGCTTGGTGTAATAGATTGCGCAGTAGCAAGGGGGCAGTTTTACAAAAGGACAGTAATGGAAACACTGGACTATAGATCTTCAGCTTTGGTTTTTATTAACCCTAACTTCAGAAAATCTTAGAAATCATAGAAACCCTACAGTGCAGAAGGAGGCGATTTGGCCCATCAAGTCTGCACCGACAACAATCTCACCTAGGCCTTATCACTGTAACCGCACATATTTACCCCACTAATCCCTCTAACCTGTGCATCCTGAGACAATAAGGGGCAATTTAGCATGACCAATGCACCTAACCTGCACATCTTTGCACTCCTGAGCATCCGAAGGAAACAAATGCAGACACGGGGAGAATATGCAAACTCCACACAGACAGTGATCCAAGCTGGGAATTGAAACAGGTCCCTAGAGCTGAGGCAGTATGCTAACCACTGTGCCACCGATCATGCAAATGAATCTTGCCTTGATATAAAATGCTGATGAATGAATAATTTATATTGTGTCTTTTATGACCTCAGGTTGTTCCCAAATGCTTTACAGAGAATGAAGTACTTTTTGAAATGTAGTCACAGTTGTAATGTAGAAAACACATTTAAATGCGGCAGTCTCCCACAAATGGTAGTGAGGTAATGACCAGATGATCTCTCTTAATAATGTCAATGGGGGGGATAAATGTTAAACTGGACATCAGCGGGGAATTCCCCATCTTTCCTGATGGGAATGGGCATTCCCATTGCCCATAAGTGTGCCATGGGAATTTTTACATTGATATGAAAGGTCCTGGATTAGTGGCTCAAATCTTCCAGTACTAATAGTGGTGATGCTGACAGGAGGCACAAGGAAATGGTGGAATGAGCCTGAATGAAGGATGCATTTAAAATGACATTGAAATACTGAACTGAAGATAGACCTGAAGGGGCAGGCCTTCGGTTCATGACAACAGAGGGGAAATGGTTTGGATGCAACTGCACTTCACCCCTAGGCCTCCCAACCCACCTCGACACAGGTCCACCTTGCTGCAGCTGGGACCAGAAAGATAAAAACGTAACTTAGAATGCAGTGAGCAGCGTAAGCCACAATTTTGCTGCTGACAGGAAGATCCAGACCATCATGTCTCATAGGAAACACAACACCACAAACAGTGCAGCACTTCCTTAGTCTGTGGATTAGAACTTAAACTCACAACCTTCTAATTTGGGGGAGGGGGGTGGGCAGCAGCAGAAATGTTCCCATTTGTAGCTAACAAATTCTTCCTGGGGCAGATGGAAATGTAAGAAACAAGAGAAACAAATTTGTCAGTAACACTGGAGAGAATTATTTTGAAACTTGTTTCCTGCAGGTTTTCGGAAGTGTTACAATACACACATGAATGCAAGAGGGGGAGGAGGAGGACGTGTGATCACTTTGATTTTGGGATGTGCAGCCTTTGGCTACATCTGGAATTATATTCGTGAGTATATCTGTGCTTTTGGACAGTCCAATGGGAACACAAAAATTATTTTTAATGATAAACCTTCATATTGGAATTTGATTTATTGATTTTCTATTGTTAATTATTTTACTGTGTGAATTACCATCAGTTAACATCCACTTTTTATCCTCCCGACCTCTGATAAAAATCCAAAGCGCAATTCCTATGCACTAGCAAGTAGACCTAGTAAAGAAATTAAAAGCCATTAATGATTTAACAAGTATTAAAACCTTTCCTTGCAGAACATGATTGCTGGAGAAAGAAACCGCTGAAAATCAAAGACTGACGTGTTTTTCTGATTCACTCATAAATCAAAAATGATGAAGATACTACCTTAAGAAAAAAGTACAAAGTGTTTTATAGTGAGTTTTAGTTATTGTCCCATGCACTATGTAGGAGAGGGCAAGGATATGGTGAGTTGCTTCATTGTGAGGACAATTTTAAAATTATACGTGTAATAAAGATATTATTTTTAGGCTGCCAGTATTTTTAAGTGAATATTTATGTAAGGCAATTTGAGAATGTACGTACCTAACTACTATAGATAAGAGCAGATTTTTTAAAATAAATGTGGATTTTATAAATATATTAAAAAAACTGACCTATGAGTATTACTTTAAGTTTATTTATCAGTGTCATAATTAAGCTTACATTAACATTGCAATATGGTTCTGTGAAAATCCCTTAGTCGCCACACTCCAGGCCTTTCAGGTGCACTGAGGGAGGATTTATCATGACCAATTCACTTACCTTGATCATCTTTGTACTGTGGGGAGGAAATTGGGGCACCCAGAGGAAACCTACGCAAACACGGGGAGAACATGTAGACTCCACACAGACAGTGACCCAAACCACAAAACGAACCCAGGTCCCTGGCCCTGTGAGGCAGCAGTGCTAACCACATTGCTACTGTGCCACCCTAATATATTAAAAAAAGATCGAAAGTATTACTTAAATGACAGCAAGCAAAATCTACTTGCCTGTAAGATTTTTATTATTCTACTATCTTTACGATTTTATTCCAGGTAT
Organism: Sphyrna mokarran; assembly: GCA_024679065.1. Lineage (NCBI taxonomy): Eukaryota > Metazoa > Chordata > Chondrichthyes > Carcharhiniformes > Carcharhinidae > Sphyrna > Sphyrna mokarran. The sequence continues at coordinate 22,080,306 of JAGIQG010000021.1, forward strand.
CCTGGTCATTAATCTAGTAAAATCTAGTATTATTTAGACGATGTCATTACTTTGAGAGCATAGAGCATTCTGTTTAAAATTCACTGAATGCACCGGGGAGTTGGTTACAGTCTGAAACGTCAAGAAAATTGTTGTGAGCTTTCATCAGATTTGTAGTAGGAGCTTGATTATTAAATTCCAATAAGGTTTTTATTTGTATATTTATTTTTCTTTATGTATATAGTTTTATTGGATTTTGTTTTATATTTAATTACTTCTGAACTAAGCATGATATTGGGGCTTTTGCTACTATGGATGCCTTACATTTATCAACATATTAGTTTATTGACAACTCTATCACATTGCTGGTGGAACCATGGATTTATGGAACTGTAACTTGGAGTGTTAAAAATTCTGCCACCCTAGACTTTATTTCAGTATTTCCCTGGAGTGGGAAATAGCAAACCCTTTGTTTACAATGGAAACAGACAGTTATGTGGCTGGATGAGAACTTGTATCATTGAATGTCATTAAATAATGGTTAGATGCTGTCTTACTGGAAAGAGTCATTGTCTGGCACTTGTGTGATACGAATGTTAAATGCTACTCATCAGCTCAAGTCTGAGTGTTGTTGAAGTCTTGCTGCTGCTGGGCATAGACTGCTTCAGTACCTGAGGAGTTATAAGTGATATTGAACCCTGCAATCATCAGTGAACATCTCCGTTTCTGAGCTTGTGATGGGAGGAAGATCCTTGATGAAGCAGCTGCAGGTGGGTTGGGCCCAGGACGTTGCTGCAGAAGTTCCTTGAGGCAATGTCCTGGGATTGAGATGACTCACAAAAAATATACTATTACAAACATATATAACAAGTACTACTGGTAAACTAGCAGGGAATGTTCCAGGTCAATATAGTTTGATGTCACTTCTCTAGACTTGCAAAGTTCCTATTGACTGCATGCAGGACAGGAATTAGCAGAGTTATTTACAGGTTTGTTATGAAGGAGTCTGAGGGCCTGGCATCCAATATTCCCAACCCTGAGCATTCTTCTATTACATTATCGTGAAAGGTGAATAATCACCTCTAGTCTTCACCATATCTGATATTTAATTAATGTGATTGGTTTTCTACTCATAGAATCCCCACAGTACAGAAAGAGGTCATTCAGCCCATCGAGTCTGCACTGCCCACAATTCCACCCAGGCCATTTCCCCGTAACTCCACATAGAATCCTTACAGTGCAGAAGGAGGCCATTTGGCCTTTTAGTACTAGATCTCATACAATGGACTTCCATTGTTCAAGAACAGAACTGGAGTAGCTGCAGACATGATACTGTACACACCACACTTATAACTTCATGATGCTTTGGGACTGTTTATTTTGTTTAGGATAAAGATAGGAAATGAGGGGCATGATCTGACCTGGTCTGAATTCTGTTGACAACAAGCATTGGTAGCTTGACCGTTAAAGACTAGAGGAAAGCCCAGTTTGTCTTACAATGAAGAAGGTGAGAGATTGTGGATAAACTGCTGATAGATTGTTGATAAATCTCATTGAGTGATGCCAAGAATGTAAGATTCTGTGAACAATTCTGCGGTAAAATGTAACTGGGTGTTTAGAAGATAAATAGACTCACAGTGCCACAAAGTTGGGCTTTGAGAGGGAAACAAGCCATAGCCATGAACTGTAGTAATCACCTGCAGGATGTTTTTTCAGATGGAAGGATAGAAGCAACTAGTCTCTGCTGTTCACCACACAGAATGTGAGAGGGAACTCAAAGAACAAAGAACAAAACAACACAGGAAACAGGCCCATCGGCCCAACAAGCCTGTGCTGTCACCCTGATGTTCCCACCTCTACCCGTGATCCCTGTCTATGTTTATAGATCTACGGATTAAAAACCAAATTTGAGACAATTTAGGGAGAATTTGTTTTGATAATTAGCCTAACAGCACATCTTCGGGATGTGGGAGGAAACCGGAGCACCCAGAGAAAATCCATGCAAGCACGGGGAGAATGCACAAACTCCCACAGACACAGGCCCAAATCCATGTGTCTGCACAGCACAGCGATAGTCACTGAGCTGTCGTGTTGCCTATCAAATAGTCCAGGTCAAGCATACACTAACGACGTGAAACACTAGGATACTCTCATGCTTGAATTAAAGAGACCAAATTCATGAGGCTTTAAATTAGACTGGAAGATTCACCTGGCTTTGGCTAGAGAGAAGGATCTCCATCTTAAACTTAAATTTGGGGATTAGAGATAATCCAGCTGGAAAGGGAACAAGCCATCAGGACCTAAGAATAGCTTAGGAGTGGTTCCTAGAGTCCACTTAAGGGAGAGAGTAAAGTATAACTATGGCAAGGTATTTTTGGTTGTTTTATAAGCTAAGTAAGGCAACTTTTCTACAGTTTAGAATATAAGTTGCCTCCAAAAATACTGAAAAAGTCAGCAAGTCTGCCAATATCAATCAGGTATGAAACAGAGTTCATGTTTTGAGTCACATACTCTTTGTCACAACTAAAAGGAAGGAAAATGTAAGAGCAAAAGAAATTGCAACAAAAGTAATAACTTTTTAGAAAAATGACACTTGGCCTGGTGTGAGAAGGGGAAGATGTTTTGCATTGAGGCCTCATATATGAAATATTAAAAAGAAGAATGGGGGGGTGGTTTGAGATGGAGGAGAAGGGTCAAAATCTAAAGTTGCCAAACTCAACATCGAGTCCTGAGGGCTGCAAAGTACCCATTTGGAAGATAAGATGCTGTTTTTCCAGATTGCACTGGATTTCATTAGAATGTTGCAGCAGGCCAAGGATGGACACATGGGCATGAAAGCAAGATGCTGAGTTAAAATATCAGCAACAGGAAGATTGGGATCATGCTTGTGGACTGAGTGAAGGTGTTGCAGAAAGCAGTCACTCAATCTGTGTTGAATTACCCCTTTGTAGGAAAGATCACATTAGGAGTAGCAAATATAATAAACCAAACCGAAGGAAATATAAGTGGTACACTGCTTAACCTGAAAGGAGCTTTTGGGGCCTTGAATAGGGAGGAGGTAAAGGGACAAGTATTGCATCTTCTGTGTTTGCATGGCACGATGTAGTGGGAAGGAGATGGAGATTGGAGGAATGAGTCAGAATGTCACAGAAGGTCCCTGCAGAATGCTGGTGGAGGCAGGAGAAGAGATGGTGAGGGGAAGATGCATTTAAATGGTACCATCATGATGGAGCTGGCGGACATGGCGGAGGATAATCTTTTAAATGCAGAGGCTGGTGGGATGAAAAGGAAAAGGGAGTCCTATCTTGGTTTGGGAGGGAAGGGGTGAGGACAGAGGCGCAGGAAGTAGATTAAACCTTGTTGAGTGCCCTGTTAAGCATAGCGGGAGGGAAACTTGGTTAAGAACGAAGACAAACATGTCAGAAGCAACATTTTTGAAAGTGGCATCATCACGACAGATGTGACAGAGGTGGAGTAACTGGAGACCTTACAGTAAGCGCAGTGAGAAAAGTCTTGTAACTACTGCTATTTGATACCTACCCTCATCAAATATTTATCAACTCGTGTGGACTAGTCCTAATATACAGCTGGTACCGATAGCTGTTTATTTTTTGCAATATGTGGCTTCATGTTAGAATAAGTTTTTGATGCTTCCAGCTAAAAACAAAAACCACATTTCACTGACAAGGACTACCAGTGTTACCATACAGATATTGCAATCAGTGTCCAGAAGGAGAAATAAGACCATCACACATGAAGGACGGTCAATTGGATAAAGTAATATGAGGTCTGTTCTCGTCACACAACTCATGTGTCAGGTTATTTGAAACTATATCATTAAACAATTTCTCACACCTAATGTTTTATAAATGGAAAGATGGAAAAGTCACCATTGAAAATAAGTGAAAAATAATATAAATGTCGTGAATGGGGTAATGAAATGAATTTAATCCCCTAAATCATATTTCTTAGTTTGAAAGAGGTACCACTTTGTCGAAGTCTTGAACTATTGCATTCCTGACATGTTGCAAAAGCGTTCAAGTGTACATTGGAAAGCTAATAGTGACATCTTCAGATACCTTCAAGTTATATTTCTCTGAAGTGATCAGGATGATGGAAGTAGGAGTTAGAAAGGAGAGACAACACAATTTTAACCCTAAAGATGTTGATAGTGAGGGTTTCACTGATGTTGATGCCATTGAGTGTCAAAGGGCAATGGTTAGATCTTATTGGAGATGGTCATTTCCTGGTGTAGCTGAAGTGCATATGTTACTCGTAACTTATCAACCCAGCCTGAATATTGTCCCAGTCTTGTTGGATATATGGATACATCTCTTACAAGGTTGAAAGAGGTGGGGAGGTCTAGAAGCTTAAGGCCCAGACAGCAGAAGGTGCAGTCACTAATAATGGAATGATTAAAATCAGATGTACGTAGATTAGGAAGGCAAAAGTATTCCTCTTTGGAGTGGGGAGGGGGGGGAGAAGTTGGTGGTTGAAGATGGGTGGTAGTTTAAGAATAATGGGGTCAAAGGTTTGTTTAATGAGATGGATGATGGATGTAGGACTTAAAAAAGGAGAGAAACAACACAAAAAAGAGAAAATATGGAGATGGGGGCAAGTTATGAAGTTAGGGTGTTCAGCAGCCAAGAAAACAGGGGGTAGGTTCATGGACAAGATGCTCAGAAAGGAGAGATAGGAGTGAAATGAATTCAGAAATGCTCAATGAAGAGTTAAGAACAAGTATAGCCTGGTGCATTCATGGGAGGGTGGGGAAGTGGAAAAGGCAGCTGATTGTCACTAAGATTGAAACTGTCCAAAGAAGTTCATGAGCTCCAATATATCATTGGAGCAGAGGGTGGAGGACACAAAGGAGATGATTTTGAGATGAGGATTTTCAGCAGAGAAAAGAAACTGGGAACTACTTTTGTATTCCAGATGACTCTGGAATAGTGGACAGACTGAGCAGGATTTGATAATATTTGACATATCCCAGTTAAATCTGGTAGTGTATAACTCAACCAAATGTTCCCCACATCCTTTTAAATCTCTTTCCATTAGATCTAAAAGACTGGCGATGAGGGTTGTACTGTGGGTGAGAAGGAATAATGGTTTTGTCAAGCACTAAGCCAAAGTTGGAGGTGAGGGTGCAGTTGAGCAAATCAATAACTGCAGAAAAATAGTGACAAGGTTCAAAGGCTATTACTAATTCTAAACTCATTACTAATCAGGGGCAGGATTTGAACATTTCTTCATTTCTTCCCCCCTTTCATAATATGGGTAGGATTATGGCCACGTCACGTGATCATTATTTAAACTGATAAGCTAAATTGATAAACCGAATAACCCCATTATCAAATAACTAGCATTAACATTTACTACAAAAAGTTTTAACTTAGTAGTTAATCACCAATTAGTAGATAGCAAATATATTTTAAAATAGTGTGTTTGTAGTCAACAGGAATTTGTAGCCAGAATATGCAAAATTATATCTTAAAGTACATCCTTTGTAACAGATTTGTGGTTTTTGAAAAATTTTGCCTCTGTGGCACTGCCTGTCATGAAATGAGATTTGAGATATTTCATATATATGCACACAGAATTTTTGCTTTTACTCAGTGACAGATGGATCTTAGGTGAAATGTTTAAAGTCACATTATTACCATCGTTCTATATTAAGATCGGGAATCAAAATGTTCTAACTCTAAAAATTCAGACCGACTGTAATTATTAAATTCCAAAATGGAACTTGGGATACTTTGCGAAATCATTTTTTAAAATTCTTTCGTGGGATATGATGTCGTTGGCAAGGCCAACATTTGTTTCTCATCCCAAATTGTCTTTGAACTGAGTGGCTTGCTAGACCATTTCAGATGGCTTTTGGATCTTGAGTCACAAGTAGGTCAGACCACATAAAGATGGCAGTTTTCCATCCCTAAAAGGCATTAATGAACCAGATGTGTTTTTACAACAAGTGACAAATGTTTCCCTGTATTAGACTTTTAACTCCAGATTTTTATTGAACTTAAATTCCATCATCTGCTGTGATGGGATTTGAACTTGGGCACCCAGAGCATTACTCTGGATTACCAGTCCAGTGGCAATACCACAACGACACTGCAGCAGTTTCCTCACATTTTCCTGTTTACATTCTAACTATGACTTTTTAAAAAGTGTAGATTTTGGAAAATATCATGATAACATAGCTTGTGTTTTTTTAAATGGATTGGAATATTTATCCCTGAACACCCTAAATTAGATCTTTGCTCTGCGATACTCCAATGGTGAATTTACACCGAAGTTTGTTGGAGAATGGACATCAAACACAGTTGCAATTTGGAAGCCGCACAGTCCATTGATTTTTGTCTACACTTGCTGCTGCCTTGGCAAAGCAGCTAGAATAATTAAGGACCCCACTCACATCAGATATTCTTCTGTTGGGAAAAGAGTACATAAGCCTGGAGTCACATACCAACCGTCTCAAGAACAGCTTCTTCCCTGCTGCCATCAGACTTTTTAAATGGACCTAACTTGCATTAAGTTGATCTTTCTTTATATCCTAGCTATGACTATAACACTACATTCTGCACACTGTTGTTTCCTTCTCTATGAATGGTATGTTTTGTGTGTATAGTATGCAAGAAACAATACTTTTCAATGTGTACTAATACGTGACAATAATAAATCAAATTAAAAAAGCAATTGCTGAATGTTGTCAATGTTTCCTGTACTTTAAAATCATTTAAGCATATATAAACCAGTGAGCCTTATTTGTGTATTTTTCACAATCTGTTAATAAGGTTATTTACTTCCTGTTCAAGGTGATTGTGGGTGCAATATGAGCTGCACGCGTTTCTACGTATATACCTACACCAACTAGAACCATTCTGACACTGGTGGTCAGAACCATTACAAAGCCAGTGTCCTATTTTTGCCATGGAAACAAATATTTTCTATCGATTTGCATAGTGTTATTATTTAATCACTAAATTCTCAGACATGCCAGTTCCTGCTGTGCATGATTTTCTCTTAGTAGACCAGTTTTACAGTTGGTCCCTAACCAGAATCTTTACTGGTGCACTTTCCCATTGGAAGTGTGATTCTGTGTGTTTGTCAATACAAGTTATGAAAAATACATATTGGGATCGATACTCCCTCCATGTTAATATTTAACAGTCGAGTGCCAGAGATCAGTGAATCAATGCAAACATTAAATGGTTTTCAAAAAATTCAGTTTCATTGAACTGGAAACTTTCCAGCCAGTAATATGGCTGATGACTAAATAAATTGGCAACACTCTGTGAAATGTGTTTGTTTAAAGGCAATATCTGGTTGTTTCCCCATGGTGATCATTTACAAATTCAGTCACATTTAAGAAAATAAAAGCTAGGGCTGCAGTAAGTTGACGTACTTTATCTGAAGCTGTGCATATCTTTTAGAATCCTGTCTGACTAGAATTGGAGTTTTCCAAAGATGCACAGTTTCAGCACTGCATTTATTAGAAGGATGAGAAGTCCCACAGTTTTCATACTTTAGATGTTCAATTCCCAGTCATGTTGCACTATTGGCAGAACAACTCGAGAACCTGCCCAATTCTTGCTGTGGCTACACCTAGCCCTAGTTCAGCACCTACCCACATACTGAACATGGAAATGGGTTGATAAAATGAGCTTCCTTCAAGTTATTTTCAGTCAATATACTTGTCACTCTAATCCTTTCATGGAAAAGCTCCAGGGAGACAAGAAGACAACAAGACACAATTTAAGGGAAGGCATCATAACGGGTAACAGGGTTGAACGTGAGCCAGAAAGTGCAGAGCAATAGGGAAAAGGGGACACGTCCTCTATCTGACCCCAAAAACCTTCCATCTTGTAATATGTGTCCCCCACCATGGCAGTGAATTTTCTGGATTTAAACAACATCTTGACATCCCAATTCCAGGACCAACACAGCTGTGAAGGTTAGAACTAGAATTTCTTGAATGGGGCAAGGGTGGTGGCAGAAATTAGTCACACACTCCCAAGATATAAAAATCAGACTTCAAAACAATGAGAATAAAATAGAGTGCCAATGGAATTGGTATAGGAACATGTTTTAGAAAACTCCACTTTCAGCTTCATTTAATAGAGCAATCACAAAAATCAAAGTCATTTATTTTTGAAACAAATATACAGGCATAAGGAGGACTAAGGAGCTGGGTTCTGTGAAAATGTATTTCTGATGTACCATGTATGGAAAAGATTACTAGAGTCTTTTCATTCCTGGGATCCAATTTTTATTGTCCATTCTGCTTTCCTGGCTTTCCAGTCCTCCAAAGGATTTTGCATTTCAGTTCTGTTTTGGGAAAAGGGTCATGTTTCCAATTGATATTCATGGGTGAGCAGTATCTTCACTTTTTGTTATCGCCTTGTTTTAAAATAAGGAAACAAAACAGCATGAATGCCATTGACGGAGGTGACTGTGCTGTAATTTAAACAGCCAGCTGAATTATGTTATGTGTTCTATTCTTGTGGTAATTGAAATGAAGCATTTGCACTAGGTCAGAATTAGAATTTAAGGGTTTCAAATTAAGATAACAGACATAAATTTAAAAACTAGTGAAAAATGATTATAAAACATATTAGAAACAGTGATAAATATTCTGAAGCAATCCATCAGGCCAGTTGAAACTGCTGGCTCTTGTCCTTGACTTTTGTGTGCTTAATAAATTAGCATTCTGTGAATTCAAAAGCTTATACATTTATATTCCATATATTATGTACTGCATGTGCCGATACTGAAGAAAAGAACATTTAGCTTAATGTGAATGGCTGATTGTAACTTTAAATTTCTCCTCACTGTACCTGAACAGGCACTGAAGTGTGCTAACTGGGGAATTTTTACAATAACTTCATTGCAGTGTTAATGCAAGTCTACTCATGAAGGTAATAAGAAAATTTCCAAAAACACAACTAGCTCCACAAGTCACTACATTCCACATTAAATGATTAACTCACTTGGCTTTTAGTTGAATTGGTTATGGCTGGATCCAATTTTAAAGAAATACATACGTATACAGCAGTGGTTAGCACTGCTGCCTTACAATGCCAGGGACCCAAGTTTAATTCCCAGCTTGGGTCACCATCTGTGCTGAGTCTGCAAGTTTTTCCTGTATGTGCGAGTTTCCTCCAGATGCTCTGGTTTCCTCCCACAGTTCAACACGCACACGCACAGTTCAAGAGAAGATATTCTTATAGTTTACCTTGCTTAGATTGCTGTTCCAGTCAATAAATTCATTAGTTGGACTGAAAAAAGTAGAAAATGAATAATTATTTACAAATTATTTAGCACCAGAAGAAAATTATTGCTGCATTGAACATGTGCTCCTGCTTTTTTTTTACTATGGCAAGTTAAAAGATTCCTTCGGTAACTTCCAAAGTCATATTGCCATCAACAGTAGTCAAGACGATTGGGTACTTGGGCATGTATTTTTCAGGGACGAGTGTATGCATCCCTATTATTTTACAGTTGTCCAGTTCTATATTAATGTTTTGTGAAGTAAGAACCTTTAATTATGTAGCTCTTAATACATCCTTAGAATATCTCAATGGCAATTCATATCTGACTAACTTATTTTTGCAGTGCAACCATTTTTGTCAAGTTGGCAAATACAGCTACCAATTTGTACACAGCAGGATGCCACAAATTGCAAAAATGATAAGTGACCAAATAACATTGATGTGAGCTCCCTGACATGTCATTTCAGTGCTGAAATGAGATTTGAACCCATAACCTTCTTGGTTAAGAGTGCTGCCTATTGACCCAAGCTGCCAATAAGCATGTGCATAAATGTTTGATGAATGAAACATTTGAAACCATCATGATATTTTGACAATCATTTCTTCAACATTTGAATACGTAGTAAGATTGTACCCAACTTCATAATCACCAAAATAGATGATTTTGGTCTAGTATCATAACTGTTTCAACAAACCAAGCAGGGCAGGATTTAATACCCCTTGCACAATACTTACTGTATATGCTTACATGCTGTCCCATCAGGGCAAAAACCAGCCAGATAATTCACACACATTATTTTCCTGATGTGTTTATTCTTGCAGAGTGGACCTGCCACAGAAACATTAGTAAGAAAACACTTGGAATATTATGTGCAGTTCTGGTCACCCTATTATAGAAAGGATATTAAAATAGAAAAAGAGTGCAGAAAAGATTAATGAGGCTGCTACCAGGACTTGATGATTGAGTTATAAGGAGGGGCTGTATAGACTGGGACTTTTTTCTCGAGTGTAGGAGGATTATGGCTGATCTTATAGAGGTCTATAAAATAAATGAGAAGCATAGATAAGGTAGATTGTCAGCATCTTTTCCCAAAAGTAGGGGGGTCTAAAACTAGAGAGCATAGGTTTAAGGTGAGAGGGGAGAGATACAAAAGGGTTTAGAGGGGCAATTTTTTCCCACTCAAAAAGGTGGTGAGTGTCTAGAAAAAGCTATCAGATGCAGAAATAGAGGTGGATACAATTTTGTCTTTTAAAAAGCATTTGGACAATTATGTGACTATAGAGGGATATGGGTCAAACACAGACAACTGGGTCTAGCTTAGTGGTAAAAATGGGACAGCATGGACAAGTTGGGCTGAAGAGCCTGTTTCAATGCTGTAAACCTCTATGACTGAGTGGAGTAGATTGTGTATCATATTGTTAATTCTCACTTTTTGTAAAATTAAATGCATTCACAATTTTAGAAAGTTCAATACTTTTTCACTTTTCTTCATTTTTTTTACTATTCATTTTGGGATTTGGGTGTTGCTGGCTTTACCAGCCTTAAACACCCTCAGTAATGTGCAATAAAGAGTCAACCACATTGCTGTGGATCTGGAGTCACAGGTAGGCCATATCAGACATATTTCCTTCCTAAAAGGATATCAGTGAACCAGATTTTTTTTTTTTTTAAATCTTGAAACAGTAGTTTCAAGGTTATCAGATTTTGAATGAATTTAAAATTTCACTATCTGTTAACTTACTCCTCCAGTGACATACCAATATACACAGGAAAATAACTAGTCATTCAGTGACTAGAATGAAGTGATCATGGGTTGAATGAAAATAAAAATAGTGTAAAACAAATAATATGAAATGTAGTTTTTATTTGTCAACATTCCCAGTGAACCAAGACCATTTTTTTGGTTTTGTTCCAATTCAGAGTCTCAACAAGTTGAGACATTCCCTATCCAAGCTGACAAGATAGGGCTCTAATCTCCAGTCTTGGGCTTGATCTACACGATCCAAGCTGACTAGAGGAGGCACAGCTCCTCCTCCTCCAAGGCTTGATCTCATTTGCATCTTAACCCAAAAGGCCGAGATGCCGCTTTTAAAAATTGCTTCAAATGAAGCTAAAATGTAACCTAACAACTTCAACAAAGCACAGCATGTCGATACTACATTTGATCACCAAGACCATCTGCAAGATGAAACAAGAGAAACTGCAAACTTAAGGGAACGTATCCATTTTTTACTGAAATTCTTCATGGTAGCTCTAACCAAATGATCCAAACAAAAAACCTTTCTAATACTCTTCTGATCAGAATCATCATCATTGCTTTGATGTTACTTGCGTGGAAGAAAACTAATGTACAAGCGTTCAGTGTTCATCTCAATTATAGCTAGTCTGCTGTGTCACTATGCACAGTGTTTCTCAGTGCAAGCAATGATGAGCATCTTTCACGTTATTAATTTTACCACCTGCTGGACAATGCTACTTAAAAATTAAGTAGTATTTGATACTGAGAATAAAAAGGAGCCTACAATCTTTTAGACTTTGCAAGATCTTCGAATAGATTGGAATCTGTAGAGAAATTGGTAATGAGTACAATATTGACCACAAGGAAAGATAAAATCAGCAATTAATTACCATGTTTGCAGAATCCTCGGTCATACCAGGGACAGTCTTGAATTTTTATTTGCGAATCAGTGTGCAAGAAAGGGCACTCTTGCTTATTACATTCACCTATATCACAAAGACGCAAGTTACATGAGCTCATTATTCCAGCACACTAATGTTATTCTAAGCTTTGATAGTGATGGAACACATTTCTACTGCTATTCCTTACACCAAAATTTAATCTTAAAGTGGATCCTCCAGGAAAGAAAAATGAAGATAAATTGATTTCTCGCCTCCAATGCTTGAACAAGCATACTGATTTGTTAAAAAGAATTAGATAAATGCAAACGATACCAGCATATGCGCCTCTCCCACTGATAATTTTGGCTCAATTTGAATTGCTACAGATTCTTTTACTAAAAAAATTCACTGTATAAAATGAGCAAAACACAAGATAAACAGTGTGAAACTCAAATTTTAAAAAATGAACAAATTTTTCTCCTTGTACCCCATTTCCGAGGACAACTTCTGTTGGGATAAAGATCCATAGGTTGCAAAAAATTTCCAATGTCTGTCCAGTTTGTCATGTGTACAGTTCAAAGTATGGCCCAGATTTTCACCATCATTCTAGTGTAGGGCTTTGTCCCTTACATGTACCTACTGAAAAAAAACCAATCTGTCCATTGATTCTATTGGAAAGGATATCTTTGGCAATACGCTCAGTTTTCCACTGTGATCATAGTAGTTGAATCTAGATGCAAGAGCAGCAAGCCACCACAGCCAATTCTATTTATATTTTACCTCCAATCTATCCAAGTGGGCAGCATGGTGGCATTGCTGCCTCACTGCCAGGAACCTCGATTCAAAACTGGAATTGAATTTGTGTGGAGTCTGCATGTTCTGCGCGAGTTTCCTCCAGGTGCTCAGTTTTCCTCCCACAGTCTGAAACAGTGCTGGTTAGGTGCATCAGTCATGTTAAATTCTCCCTCAGTACATCCAAACAGGTGCCAGAGTGTGGTAACTAGGTTATTTTTACACTAACTTCATTGCAGTGTTAACACAAGCCTACTTGTGATACTAATAAATAAAGTTTATTTCATATAGATTATGCACAATTCTGGCTGATTTTTCTCTTCCTTAAAGCCTGCATGTGCTTCAATGCCATCTTAGATTGTAATTGAATTTTGACTTATTTCCTGCATTGCAATATAGAGTTATACTAAACACAATGTTTGAGATGAATAATGGGTAGAAATTCAAGCTATCAATGAGCAAAAATCCAGCCCTATAGTTTTATTTATAGAGGTTAACATTAGAAGCTTATAGCAATTAATTTCAATTATGTTGTCTACTGACTACTTTAATTCAGCATAAGGCTTTTAATACCAATGTCAAATAGTATTTACCCATTGAAGCAATTAAAAACTTCTCTAATACAGTTGAAGTTACTTAAGAAATTAAGTACTTCACTTAAAAATCTCAGACCAATTAATTTCTCTTGCAATGATATGGTCAATTCAGAGCTGTACTAAAAAAGTTAATCTGACTCTTTACAGAAACACTGACGGATAAGCTTTCTGTTTAATGTATATACTGGTCAGAGAAGTATAAAAATTAATTATGTGCATTTTCATTTATTTTCTGCATCACAATATAGACATGTACTAATGTCAATATTTGCAATGTTTAAATGTATAGAAAAGTCTAGTTGACAATGTGCAAAATTCTAGCCCTACACATTTATTTATAGGGGGCGGTCAACATCGGAAGCTCATAGCAATTAATTTCAATTGTGTTCTCTACCAACCACTTTCATTCAACATTAAGTCATTTCATATCTTAGGAAAATCTGTTTCCAAAAAAAATCCTACAGACTTCTCAAGTTAGTCAATCATTATCCTAATGCATAGAAATAAATCTTACCATATTTTGAATAGAAGTAGCACCGTGGCATTTTGCTTTCATCATATTCATGTAAAAACTCACATTTATCACCCTTTTTACACAGACCTCGGAGCCAGTGTTTGCATACAATGATTTTGTCACCATATGTGTGTCGGAATGGGCACATTTGTTCTGCAATAACCAGGAGGATAGCATTAGGTACAACTGCAGCAAGGTTGAAACACTAGAAGTATTAGAATGGGTGCACTAAGAGGATAGGAGACAAAAGAAGCTGGTTCAGCGTGTAATGAGGCCTATTACCAAGATGTTCTGGAGAAGGCCTTTGATTATATTGAAAGGTTGACATTTGTGGAATATAATTTTCCAAAACACTGAATAATCCTATAATTATAAGTAATAAGACCAGAATTTAACCTTTTCTGCTATTGTAAGCAGTAATCTTGATCATAGCTATTGTAATGAGGAATTAATGAGCAATTATTCATTTAGTAGATCATATCAAATTGAACTTTTTTGTAGTTATTAATTGTCATCTTACACAATTAAATTTAAAGCAATGATTTAAGGTGGATTTTGAATATTTCTACAAGAACTTGCTTAAATCCATACTTATTTTAACTCACAAAACATCATTCACATTCTGAAATGGAAGGGGTGGAAATGCTTCATGATCTTTGCTAGAGATTTGTATTTGCAGGTTCACACCTATAATATACCCATGTAGAGTTCCAGATTGTTTCCATCAGAATGTCTCCCCCATACAGCCAATTCCCAGCTCACCACAGTAATACCAAAAGATATTCCCCTGCCCTTTCATCTCTCGTTCTGTTGTTCTTGCACTTCTGAAACTTAATCTTCAAATAAAAACCCAAACTTATCATCAGGTTTCCATTTTGTCTCTGCTTTTGGTTTAATTGAAAACATAATACATATTCCTATGCTTACCCATCGAACTTCAGGAAGATGCAAAATATTTCTTGTCACCAACTTCTTTTTAATATTTAAAGAACTTTAGCTTATCTAAAAACGTAAAGTGCTAGATTCAATCTATTCACTTGTACCTCAAACCCACCATAATATCACATTACAAATGCACAAACCTAATAGCTGTATCTTTTCATGTCTTAAACCTTCCAGACAGTCTGGCTCCAGTACATGTACACACTTTTTCACAGAATGATACAATATTCCCCACAAATATAAAAAAAGCCCATTTTCACTATAAAAAAATGGTATATAATTACTTGATGATGTATTGTCAGTGTGCAAGAGATTTTTTTTATTCATGGGATGTGAGCATCATTGGCTGGACCAGTATTTATCTCTCATCCCCAATTGCCCTTCAACTGGCCATTTCAGAGGGTATTTAAGAGTCAACCACATTGCTATGGATCTGGAGTCACGTGGGTCTGATGAAGGACAACAGGTTTCCTTCCCTAAATGACTTTAGAGGTCGTGAGAGGACTGCTCTTGGACCTTTTGAGAGTATCCTACTGCTTCACATCGTTAGTGTATGCTTGACCTGGACCATCTGATGGGCAACATGACAGCGCAGTGACTATAGCTGTGCTGTGCAGATACATGGATTTGGGCCTGTGTCTGTGGGAGTTTGCGCATTCTCCACGTGCTTGCGTGGGTTTTCTCCGGGAGCTCCGGTTTCCTCCCACATCCCAAAGATGTGCACTTAAGCTAATGGGCAAAACAAATTCGCCCTAAATTGTCTCAAATTTGGTTTTTAATCCATAGATCTATAAACATGGACAGGGATCACGTGTAGAAGTGGGAACATCGAGGTGATGGCATGGGCTCGTTGGGCCGAAGCGCCTGTTCCTGTGCTGTTTTGTTCTTTGTTGTTCTTTGTAGTGAACCAGAGTGGTTTCATGATAATCATAAAACCATAATTCCAGAATTTTTTTTAAAATGGAATTCAAAATTTCATCATCTGCCATGATGAGATTCAAACCCATATACCCAGAGAATTACACCAGGTTTCTGGATTATTAGGCCAGTGCTGATGTGTTCTACATTCATATGTTAATGATAATATTACAGAGCAACTCAAACTACACTTAAGGGGGCATTTCCATTCACAATTCAAACTTAAAAGTGATGCTTTAATGAAAGAGATATTTAGAAACATAAAATGGTCACATTCTCAGTACTTGAGTGATGTCCTTCATATCAATTAGTATCTTACCTTTGAAGCATTTACCTTTACTGAAAAGCTCACAGACTGCTGAACTAGATTCTGCAAACAAAGATCACAACATTTACAAGATTATTGATTTCTTTTATTTTTGCTGTTAATACCAGACACCCACTAACTAACTGTTTGTAGCATTTATCCATAGCTTTTCACTTTACTGCATTAGTGACAGCAACATTCTTACAAACTCTGACACCATCCTAAAACAAAACCATCATAAACTAGTGCATATTAAGTGTTAAGCTTGCACTTTGCCTATACAGACTTACACTGAAAATACTCCTATATCTCAGATTTGTCTCATTCAAATCAAGAGGATGAATAAGCACTTTTTTTTGCAGGATAACAAACACAAAAATGCATTTAAGAGTTTAAGATGACTAGATATCCACACAACTTGAATTTCCACAGTTTAATCTGGAGTCCATGACCTTTCCTTTCATAGTTAAAGTACACTTATACCACAGATCTCCAAGTGAAATGATTTCTGAAAGGAGTGCTGGGATACTCTAAATACAGTCACATCTCATGTAGTAAAGTTCCTGCCTGGGCAGCAAAGAGTGCTCTCCACCATAAGGAATTGGCTTGCAGAATTCTGGGGTTCCAAAAAGTTAGAATCCTTCCTATCATTAGGCCAAACTGTGGTCAATAATTTAAAGTGGCATGGGCTACTCCAGATCTTGCGTCATGAGATCCTGATCCCACCATAAAGTTTGGTTTGCTTACAACTTTCCAACTCTGAATGTATCACTTTGAAGTCAATCCAGCTCCAACAAGACCCAAACACTTAATCCCTGTTTCCAGAGAGGGCAATATGCTCCAAGCGGCAAGTACTAATGTTGCTCAATAGTTTGAAACCAAAGTCATTAAGTGGCATTTTGTGGTTTGTCATACAGAAAGAAAACTGAACTGATTTGTTTCAATTAATTCAAATTCCTGTTTACAAGTAAGTATGAAAAAACCAAAGTTACAGCAGCTGGAATTGTTCCTTGAATCTCTTCTTTTCACAAATTAATTCAGAAATAGTTGCAAGGGCAAAATACAAACTGAATTGATGGTCCAAACTTGTAGTTTTAGGTGTGGGAGCATATTTGTGGTATCATTACGAGATTGCTGTCCATTTTAAATATCTGAAATTCAGTTTCGAAGTATTGGATGAAATCTGAACTAACAAACAGAATAATTACTACAAGATTAGACACAAGTTTGCTTTAAGAACGTCAGATGTTTTGGAAAACATTATCCCAACTCTTCTTAAATGCTGATCTCTTTCAAGATATAAAGCCATGCATCAGGAGTATGCTGGAACACTCTCCAATTGCCTGGATAAATACAGCTCCAACAAAAAAAAAAAGGCTTAATGTCATTAAGGACAAAGCAGCCCATTTGATTGGCACTTCATCCACCACCTTAAACATCCAATTTATCCATTGCCAGTATACAGAATATGACTGTGCAGAAGAGGCCCTTCAGCCCATCAAGTCTGCACTGACACATGAAATGCCTTGACCTACCCACCTAATCCCACTTGCCAGCACTTGGCCCATAGCCTTAAATGTTATGACATGCCAAATACTCATGCAGGTTTTTTTTTAAAAACTGAGGCACCTCACCTCCACCACCTCCCAGGCATTCCAAACTGTCCCCACCCTCTGAGTAAAAGAAGGTTTTCCTAAATTACTCCCATACATCACTTTTAACGTGTCTCCTCATAACTGATCCTTCAACTAAGGGGAACAGCTGCTCGCTATCCATTCTAACCATGTCCCTCAATCAGGTCACCCTTCTGCTCCAACAAAAGCAACCCAAGTCTATTCAATCTCTTAAGTGTTCCATTCCAGGCAGCATCCTGGTAAATCTCCTCAATTGCATTTGTGTCCTTCCTACAATGTGATGACCAGACTACCATGGCCAGTGTGTTATCTATCAGACTCACTGCATCAACTTGTTAAGAATCCTTCCAAAGCATTTTCCAAACCACAACATCTACTGCCTAAAATGCCAAATGTAAATTCCCCACCAAATCTGATACAGTCCTAATTTTGAAATATTGTTTCATTGTCATGGAATTCCTCCCCAACATCACTCACAAACAGTAACTGTACATACAGACTACAAGCATTTTGGCATCATGTTGCTATCTGATCAATAAATTTGATAATCATGATTATCTGCAAACAATCCTTCACTACCATTATTCCTACAAAACTCATCTCCAAACTCTGTGACTTAGGGCTCAGCGCCTCCCTCTATGACTGTATCCTAGACCTCCTAACCCACAGATCACAATCAGTAAGGGTAGGTAACAACACCTCCACAATTATTCACAACACCAGTACCCCACAAGGCTGTACCCTCAGCACCTTATACATGCATGACTGTGTGCCCAAATTTCACTCCAATTTGATTTTAAAGTTTGCTCATAGCACCACCGTAATGGGGTCAGATCTCAAACAACAGAGTGTAGGAAAGAGAGACAGAATTTGGTGAACTAGTGCAATGACAATAATCTCTTCCTCAATGAAATAAAACAAAGGAGATAGCCATCAACTTCAGGAAGCATAATGGAGGATATGCTCCTGTCTATATATATGGGAAGAAGAGGAAATGGTCAGGAGTTTCAAGTTTCTAGGATTATCAACAACTTGTCCTAGTCCCGCTGCATCGACACTATAGTTAAGAAAACCTACCAATGTTTCTATATTTCTCAGGAGACCAAGAAAATTTGGCATATCCACTATAACTCTAATCAACTTTTATAGACACACTATAGAAAGCATCCTTGGTTTTTGTATTGCCCAAGACCACAAAAAACTTCAAAGGGCCATGAACAAAGCCCAGGCCATCACACAAATCAGCTGCCCATCTATTGATTCTGTTTACAATTCCACTGCCTTGGAAAAACAGCCATCATAATCAAGGACCCCAATCACTCAAGACATATTCTCTATCAGAAAAAAAAGAGTCTGAAGTCACATACCAACAAACTCAAGAACAGCTTCTTCCCAGCTACCACCAAACTTTTGGAATGGACCTACCTTATATTAAGTTGATCTTTCCCTACAGCCTATCTTTGACTGTAACACCAAATTCTGCACCTTTGCCCTTCCTCCTTTACATATGGTATGCCTTGTCTATATAGCACACAAGAAACAATCCTTTTCACTGAATACTCACATATACAACAATAATAAATCAAAAAATTAAACATTGTAAATAGTTGCCATTACATTTAAATTTCTACTACTGTGAAAACAATAGCAAACTTTTTCAATATGAAGGCAATTTATAGGCATAAGCATTTGTTCTTTTTTTCTAAAGTTAAGCTGCAGATTATAAAATGCCCCTTACTATCCATGCCAGAAAATGGCAATTCCATAATTCCTCTCTGCTGCTCCAAGACAATTTCAAAATCAAATCTCATTTTTTGTAAACCAGCTATCAACTCTTGCATCTTTCAATTGCAATTATGTATTCTCCCTTTTATCAATATTATTTTCACTAAGTATAAAGAAACAAGCACATGCCTGGACCATCTTGATTTATACACATATCAGTGGCTAAGGTCTGCTGGGAGTTAGTCAAATTTTAATTCTGTCTAAAATTACTTTTTGTAATTAGCCACAAATCACAATGTAAATATAGATTTGTTGATTAAAGAGTTGAATTTAATTACTTCCAAGTTAAGGTTTATTGTGGTCACATGACATGATTCAGTAATTGGCATAGAAGCTTAATTAGTTATTCTCTGAAAGCTGAGGTGGATCTTTTGTGTTTGTGGGTTAGGGTTTGTTGCTTTAATGAGTTATCTGCAAATATTTGCAGGCGTAATGGATTGGAAAAGTAATTTGCAGTTTTACAATTGCATTGTTTGGGAATATTAAAAATTGGTGATTTGTAAGCTGAAGTGCATTAAGAATTTTATCACTGTTACATCAACTCCTAACAATTCAGAACTGATGAAGTTGGGTAGGTACTCCAATCTGTGCTTAACAACATCAAGAGGAAACATTTTTCAACAGAAAACACCAAGTACAGGAAAAAGGATCTTGGGTCTTACCAGGTCTGTTGGTTTAGATTGTAATCGGTTTGAATATATCTTTAAATTGGGAGGTGGGCATTGTTGGCGAGGCCAGCATTTACTGCCCATCCTTATTGCCCTTCAGAAGGTGCTCACTGCCTTTTCCATGACTGTTTCCTTATGAGAGCCTTGGCATTAATGTTGCTGTTGCCACTTGACTAATAATTCATGGAAGTCTTAGCTGTTACTAGAATCTTGTTGTCCAACTTTGCAAAAAATCTCTCTTGCTCTCAATCTTTCCATATTCTGGTGGTACATAGGTCTGATTTTCCTTATTTCCTGTAGTTAATTATTCCTGGAACAGGTTGTTAGTCTGTCACCAGGTACTTAAAGTTTGAGGGGTGCCATTCCACATCAAGAAGATAAGTGATTGACAAGTAAATATTTTTCTTTTCTTTTTTCTCTTGGCATTGGAATTGTTGTTGTGAGTTAACTGAAGGAGATCCCAGAGTTGTCATGTTCCTCTTATGCAATGTGAAAATTCATGGACCCTTCAGGTGTCCCTGGCTCCCTCACAGGCAAGAATTGTGTCCAGTTGCTCCTGTTAGATTGCTTGATGGTTCGGGAGCTGGGGATGGACTTAGTTTGGTGTGGGGACAGAAACAAAAGGCAATAAGAGGAAAAGTGGAAGGCTGAGAAACCAAAGACAAAAACCAAGAAAGGCCACAATATAGAGCACAGAAACTGTGGATCACACAGGGAAGCCATATGGATAGAACTCAGGAGAAGGAGTGGTGCAATCACACTGTTGGGATTATACTATAGACCTCCCAACAGCCAGCCTGAAATGGAGGAACTGGTATGTCAATAGATTCTGGGAAGATGTAAAAACAATAGGGTTGTTGTGATGGGCAATTTTAGCTTCTCCAATATAGACTGGGTTTCCTTTAGAGTCAGGTGCGTGGATGGGGCAGATTTATTCAGTATGTCCAAGAGTGCTTCCTGAGGTAACATATAGACATGCCAACTCAGGAGGTGATATCTTAGATCTGCTTCTGGGAAACAAGCCTGGGCAAGTGATTGATGTCTCACTGGAGACCATTTTAGGAACAATGCTCACAATTCTATAAATTTAAAGATACTTGAAGAAAAGAATAGAAGTAGTCTCAGAGTGAAAGTACCAAACTAGGGGAAGGCTAACTATGACGGTATTAGGCAGGAGCTAGGGAATATAGACTGGAGGTGGCTTTTTGAGGGCACTTCAGTCCTACGCTCCTGATTGACGGACACCTGATGTGGAGAGGAGAGGGTCGGGATGCCAACCTCCTCATGAGCCTGCTCCTGGGCCCTGGCGAGACGTGCCATCAATCGGTCAAGGCAACGGACGATCGAGGGGGCTGTCCATCCTGATTGTCTACCATGGCTACGTTCATGGCCAGGTGTCCCTGGAGAGGGAGCATGAGGTGTCCGTGTGTGTAGTTGATGCCTTCCATACCCGCTGGCCTCCACAGGGCTGGGGTGTGTCATAGACCCCGACAATCACATTTTCATTTGATGTGTCTTAAGTTTCCTTTGTACTTTTGTTTTTGTTTGGGCTGTTCCCCTTCCTTTTGGGGAGCTGCCGTTTTCACTTTGTTCTAATTTAATTTGAGTCTGTTTACTTGGTTTGAGCTAAAAGACACACATTTGGAGTATTGTGTACAATTCTGGTTGCCACACTACCAGAACAATGTTGATGCAATAGAAAGGATGCAGAAGAGACTTATCAGGATATTTGGAGGATAAGGATTATAAAGAAAGGTTGAACAAACTTGGATCTTTTTCATTGGAGCATCGGAGGATGAGGGGCAATTGATAGAGGTTTACAAAATCATGACAGGCTTGGATAGAGTGGATAGTCAGTATCTTTTTCCCAGGGTTGGAGGATGAATTACTTAGGGGCACAGGTTGAGAGTGAGGGGGAGAAGGTTTAAAAGAGAGGTGAGGGGCAAGTTTTTCTTACAGAGGTGGTGAATGCCTGGAACATGCTGCTGGAGGAGGTGGTGGAAGCAGATTCTACAATTACAGTCAAGAGGCATCTGGATAGATTCATGAATAGGCAGGGAATAGAGGGATATAGACTATGTAGAGACAAGAAAATATTAGATCAGAGAAACATTTGTGTCTGCATAGAGTTGTGGGCTGAAGGACCTGCTCCTGTGCTGTACTGTTCTTTGTTCATAGCCACACTCATGCACATGAAACAAACAAAGGGGCAATTTAGCATGACAAATCCACCCAACTTGCATGTCTTTGGACTATGGGAGGAACTGGAACAGCCAACAAAAACCCATGTGTACACTGGGAGAATGTGCAAACTCCAAACTTGCATGTAAGGCCTGCAAATATGTGAATTATGCATAAACTATAAACATGGTTTAAATAAGAAGTATACGTGGTTACCTTGCTTAATATGAATGAATATGTGTTTGTAGTAGAATACATATGAGACTTGTTGTACACTGGTGATAAAATATGATAAGAAAATGCCAGTGTTGGATTGGAGTGGGCACAGTAAGAAGTCTCACTACACTAGGTTAAAGTCCAACAGGTTTATTTGGAATTGTGAACTTTTGGACTGCTACTCCTATATTAGTTGAGTGGAGAGGTAGGTAACATGCTCCAAAAGCTTGTGATTCTAAATAAACTTGTTGGACTTTAACCTCGTGTTGTGAGGCTTCTTACAGTAATAAAATAACATGTATTGTTGGTTATAATCTGACATCTTCCCAGCACAGTACTATCAACCCAATACCTATCACTTTGTGCAATGAAGTTGCCAAAGATCCTTACTGACAAACATGAGGGAAATCTGAATCCCCTTCACTTATAATAGATATATCCATTATCAGTGCAGACCATTTTCCTGCAGTCAATACATATTTCATACATGTGACATTTGCCTTGCTTAAATTTTAAAATCCTGGTTTGTGACTCTCTTGAACCTGATATCAAATTCAATCATATGATGATGATCACTATTGCTGAGATAATTCCCCACTGTCAGGCTGCAAATGAATTCTGGTTCATTACTCATCACAAAGTCTAATATGTTCCTCTAAGACATATGATTTGATGAGATTGTTATTAATACATTCCAGAAATTTATTGCTTCAATAACATCAACTGTTCTGTTTCTCCCAGCCTGTATGAAAATTTGAAATCCATGTTCGCCATTGCTTAATGGGAACTGGCTTGCCTGAGTGAGAATGTTGTGCATTCACTCCAGAGATCTGAGCACAAAGGGTTAAACTGACAATCCAGTGGGGTACTAAGTGAGAATTGATCTGAAGGAGGTCTAATAAATAAACTAAACTAAATAGATAGGACACAACAGATGTTCAAATTTAGGAAAACTTACATCTTTCTGCATTGATTGGTGCATTTTTTTTATTCATATACACACTTTCTCTCTCTCTCTCTCTCTCTCACACACACACACACACTCACACACTCACACACACACATATCAAACCAAGGGGCAATTTAGTGTTAATAACAACCTCATCAAATCATATGTCTTAGAGGAACACATTAGATCCACCTAACCTGCACATCTTTAGACTGTGGAAAGAAACTGGAACAACCAGCAAAACCCCATGTGTACACGGGGAGAATGTGCAAACTCCAAACTTGCATGTAAAGCCCACAAATTATGCAGGGGGGATGCCAGATTTTGAATGTAGAGCCTGTACTCCTCTTAAAACGATTGAAATTTAAAGTTGGGAAAGGTATAATCCACCTCCCAAAAATTATTAGACATTAACGAGCAACTATTTTCCAGGTCAGTTGCTTTGCTGCTGACTGTAAAATCTGGGGCAATTTTATAATGTTACTTTTGCTGTGATATCACTGCGGTAAAATCCTGTTACATGACATTAAACACCCAAGTTACTGCAATGAACCAGAAAGATTTTGAAGCTCTGTCACTCTGCTTTGAATTTGCAGCGTGACTGTTAGTGCTAATGGGAACTGCCACAATTAACAGCTGTCCCCTAGGATGCATGCAGCGAGGACTCAAATCTGTTGGTTGCTTGTTCCTATCACTTCATCGAGAAGGCCATCACAGAGATCATTCCAACTTCCTGGTTGTCTGTGAGGCTGACAACAAGTGTCACAACAGGATATGCCATCTCGCTAGTTTAATTACTCAATGCAAACCACACAGTAAAACCTTTGTTCAACCGTGGAGATTGAAATGATGGTGACTTTTACACATTCTTGTCATGTTTTCAGTTATGGGACCTGCAGGGCTAACTGAGATAAATGATTGTTTTCTGTGCAAGCCCGAGGCACAGATGAACTGTTTCAGATCATTTCTGCCTCTTTAGTTGCCACTAGGTGACAGTAATACACGCTACATACATTTTCAAATCATCAACTCTGGAACATAAGGCATTTTATGGTCAATTTAAGGGAAGGGAGGAACAGAAAGGAATCATTAATACTTGCGCCTGTCAATAACATTGACTTCTTTGTTCCACCTTCACTGTTAAACGTTGATCGCATGAAAGTCTTGGTGAGTGAAGACAAATCACTTACAAAAAAACCCCTTCTTCCCAGATTCTGCAATCCCCCCACAACTACAATAACACGACAAATAGAGAGAGCTAGTGCCCAGAAAAATCACCGATTTTTTTTTTTGGAATTGTACTCAAGCTAACTGGAGGCTTTCTGGTACAGTGGGTAGGGTCCCTACCTCTAGGGTGGGAAACTCCAGGTTCAAGTCGCACTCTGGAGTTTGATGGTTCTAGAAGGTGCATTCGCAATGAGGTCAAACACGTTTATTAACAGCCTGTAAATTATTTCAATGGCGGGTGGTAAACAGTGGGAGAGTTTCCTGCTCATCCACACTGCGCAAGGCTGCAGCAAACTATGACAGTACTTCACCGAGCATCATCGTGGAGCATTCCAATGAATGTCTACGGCTGCTAACACTCTCTTAGGGCATGTAGCATGAGGACTCAGACCTGGAATCACAAGGTTTGTACTGAACTTCTAACACACTCTCTTTGATAAATTCAGTAGATCTGCAAAAAAAAAGCACCTTTACACGTTTATTTCATATATTGTTGAAAAAATACATTTTGTAAAAGTTTTTCATCTTGCACATATCAGGACAACTGCAAGAATATCAATGTCAGAGGAAACAAAAAAAATTATACTACGTGATAGGATCTCCCAAACATTTTGTGGTGTAGAACACCAAGTGGCTTCCCAAGAGCATCAGGCACCCCCAAGCATTCTCATAATGTTGATGCCCTTTCATTTGCCACAAAATGGGTGCAAACACAGAATCAAATATAAACATGACTTTTGTAGCTATATTAGCAAGAGGCACACAGTCACAAATACATTCTCTAGTGACAGGGCTCCTTAATATTAACCCCTGGAAGTAGTACCCACTTTAGGAGTGGTTAACCTGATAATAGTTGAGTTCTCTTACTAAACATACTCAAATCTTTGACAAAGTACTGCATGGTAGGTTGTTGTATAAGTTAAATCTCATGGGAGCCAGGGTAAGGTAGCTAAATTGATACAAAATTGGCTTGATGACAGAAGTGACTGTAGAGGGTTGTTTTTCAAACTGGAGACCTGTGACCAGTGGTGTGCCTCACAATCGGTGATGAGTCCACTGTTATTTGTCATTGATATTAATGATTTATAATGAGGGGCATAGATCAGCGAGATAGCCAATATCTTTTCCCAAAGATAGGGGAATGTAAAACTAGAGAGCATAGGCTTAAGGTGAGAGGGGAGGGATACAAAAGGGTCCAGAGGACCAATATTTTCATGCAGAGGGTGGTGAATGTCTGGAACAAGCTGCCAGAGATGGTAGTAGAGGCGGGTACAATTCTATGTTTTAAAAAGTGTTTGGACAGTTACACGGGTTGGATGGATATAGAGGGATATGGGCCAAATGTGGGCAATTGGGACTAGCTTAAGGGTTTAAAAAAAGGGGCAGCATGGGCAGGTTGGGCTAAAGGGTTTGTTTCCATGTTGTAAACCTCTATGACTCTTATCTTTTTTAGTTACCTGTTGTCATTTTTAGTAGGAGGAATGATGCTGGAAAGCTGATTCTCATTTTGGACACATGCACCTCTCTCTCCCTAACACACATACTCACATCTCTCTCACATTTATGCACACACACCTCTCTCACTTACTGCTCTCCCTCATGTACTCACCCCTCTCCCTCACGCACTCATCCCTCTCCTTGTGCACTCAGCATTCTCTCTTACACATCTCCCTCTGTCACACATTCATTTCTTACTCAGACACATGCATCACACGTACTCATGCATTCATGCTCACACACACACATGCACACACACTGACACACATGCTCTCACACTTACACACAAACACATACACAAATACAAGACACTCTTTAATACACGTACACACACAGACATGCTCTCGCACACATAAACACTCGCTCTCGCACACAAAGACACGCTCTCGCACACACATGCTTACACAGACACACACACACACACACACACACACACACACACAGAAATTAGGGTTAAAATTGTATAAACATTAAACAACAGGTAGCCCCTTTTTGAGTCTTGGTGTGGTAAGATGTCTGTAGTTGTCTTCATAAGAGATACAAATTTAACATGGGTCCCAAATCAAAGAAAGATCTGTAAGCAAGATGAGGAACAACTTAAAGTACCCATATACTTGAAATTACAAATTTAAAATTTAAACTAATTGGTTTAAATTTCTATGTAGCAGACCCCATTTTGCTGTGGAAATAAAATACTAGGGAAGTAATTTCATTTTGTTTAGCATTTATCTATGTATTTTTTTCAGAAATAAAAACAACTCATTAGCTTGGAAGGCTGTGAGAAGACAGTTTCATGTCTTCTGGGAGCCAGAATAATGAGCATAAAGGCAGAGATGCATTCAGGGATATTCCTGATGGAATCACTAAGCAAGAATTGTGATTGAGGCCCATGCTCAGAAAAAAAAGTCCAAGTGCATGAGAAATTTAAATTGACAGTTCTGCCTGATGAAATTGTAGAAGAGATCAACACTGAATCCTCAGAGAAAAATTGAGAGTGAGACGTAGGAGAATTAAAGTGAATTCCTAACAGCTGTGGCATACCTTGGTTTGGACTCAGTAAACTTGAAGGAACCCTCAAGATTCTGTAATGAATATGGAACACATATGGAAATATAATAGAATAGGGATGTTCTGTTGGGATTTTGGGTTTAAATAGTAGGGGTTTATTGTTTACTTTTTTACTTATATTCATTCTTGAGATTTGGGCCTTACTGGCTAGGCTCATGTTATAATTACCCCTTCCTAATTGCTCTTGGAAACGTGGTGGTGAGCTGACTTCACAACATGCTGCAGTCCATGGGGCATAGATTGACCCACAATTCTGTTAGGAAGGATTTCCATGAATTTCATCCAGCAACAGTGAAGGAATGGCAATATAGTTCCAAGAGAGGATGGTGAATGTTTTGGAATGGAGTTTTCAGATGGTGGTGTTCCCATGTATCTGCTGCCCTTGTCCCTCTAGATGGTTGTAATTGTAGGTTTGGAAGGTGCTGTCTACTATGTTTATGAAACATAGAATTTGCTTAATTCTTATAGAGTAAAAGGTTTTATTTATAGCATTAGATCCCATGGTAAGATTCTTTCAGTTAATTACTGGGAATTTGAATTTAATTTTAAAAGTTAATGATCTCTCTTGATGTCATGATAGATTGGGTTTTGCTAGGGAATTCAACCTTTGTGCATTATAATCAGTCCTATCTTTAACCATGTCACGTGCATTCATTTAGAGAGGCTTTATAAGAGTCTGGTCAGACTATTATGAGCAATTCTAGGATCCATATCTAAAAAAGGATGTACTGGATTTGGAGAAAGTCCAAAGGAAGTTCCCAAGAATGATCTCAGGAATGAAGGAGAAGACAAATGAGGAGCATTTGAGGACTCTGGGTCTGTATTCAATTGAATTTTCAAGAATAAGGGGGCAGGGGGTGGGATCTTACTGAAACTTACAGAATAATGAAAGACCTGGATAGGATTGGGGAAGATGTTTCCATTAGTAGGCAAGATTAGGATCTGAGAGCACAGGCTCAAGTAAAGAGACAACCCTTTAGAACCGAGATGAGGAGAAATTTCTTCAGCCAGAGGATGTGAATCTGTGGAACTCATGGCCTCCACTGCTATCTGTGGCAATGTCATTTTAAACACGGCCTCCACTTCAGACCTTCTGACACATAGGTGAAGGTGCTGTCATTGAGCTAAGTCTACTTTGGTAGCTCAGTTGACTAGTGGAGACAGTTGTCAAGAAGAGTGTTACTATCCTGGGCGAATTAGAAAAGATGAACAACTATGGAATAAATTAGTGTTGCTACTTTCAATTACCTTGGCATTGGGTTGATTTAAAAAATGTTTCAGCTTTCAAAATTTGACACTAATTTCTCCTCAGAATTTTTAGATTGGAATGTTAAAATGGTGTCTTTAAAAAAACTATTATCTCATTACAGCAACTGAATCATAATCAATGTACACTATAACCATTTCACATTCTTGAAAAATCAGCAAAACTTGAAGTATATTGGCTGACACTGGCAGATTCAACAGTTTATGGAGACAAAACACACAGATTTTCTGGCCAGGATTAAAGCATTAAAATACTTCAAACAAGATTATCATGTGCTGAGTGAATATTTGCCAATAATTTTCATTTCACTTCATATCACAGATATCTGAATTTGATCATCAAGATATTGAATTTGATGATTGGCAATGATCATAATGAATGGCGGAAGGGACTCAAAGGGCTGAATGGCCTACACCTGCTTTTATTTTCTATGTATGCATGTTTCTATGTAGCTTTGGTGGAGGAAAAGGTGTAAAATTATGTTGAACTAGTTTTGCCACTTAATGCTTTTGAGATTTAAATTTGTTTAATTGCAGTATACAATTCCTGTTCTCTGTATTTTGTGCAATTGGCTGTGTTTCCTGAACTTGCAAACTTTGTGTGTATCAGAAACTGGAACTTCTGTTCTTATTTCTTAAAAATTGCCAGTGTGTGTTTTTTCTTCACTGAATTGCAGAATTGTTACAGCACAGAACAATACAAAGAGATGTTATTTGATTGGATTGTCTGGATGGGCTAGGATTGTCTGGCCACGCTTGCCCCAAAGCCAGGAAATCTCGCCCAAGGTCAACTGACTTTTGTATGTTCCATGTCCCACTGCTACGATTCCCGTGATGGGTAGGATGGGCAAATTCCGCCTATCATCTCTGCACCGGCCCTCCGGGTTAGTAATTTACCTGGTGCCATATCCTCACCTTGTCCCTGTAACCCTGAACATTCTTCCTTTTCTAATAACTGTCTGGTTTGCTGCTGAATGCTTCAAATGGCTTAAATGAATCCATCTCCACCAACACTCTCCGGCAATGCATTCTGGACCCAAACCACTTGCTGTAAGGAAAAGATTTTCACAGATAAAGAAATATTCCATCTATAGAAAATAGACTCTATGTGTTGAAGGCTTTGAGAAGGTTTAATACATGTTTTAAAATGAAGAGGCTTAATAGATATTTGTTTTCTGGTGAGCCAGCAATTTAAGTTTAAGGAATTTAAATTCTTACCAAAGTCAGGGCCAAATCAGATTTTTTTTAGAATAGAGGGTGTTGGAGCACTAGGTTGCCAGTGAAAGTGTTTGAGCTAGAGACTGTGACTTTTTTTATAGTGTAGTTTGGAAAAGCTTTGCAATGAATGATGACGCAGGTCTGTGAAGGGAATGTAGGGCAGTTTGATTAGTATTAGATTGCTACAGCAAAGAGCTGGCACAAACCTGCCTCCTGCTACGCTGTAAACTTGTGGTTTTGTAACATTTGATGAAAGAAATTCCTTTGGGTGATGTACAGATTTAAAAGTATTACAGGGCTAAATTTGACAGCCCTCAAAAATGCACGAGGAACTGACAATGCATGATTATCCTGCACCCAATCAATGTGATACAGACCCCTTGCCAACATCATATTATCTGTCCATTTCCGTGATTGCAATATGCAAGGGCTTCAATGAGACTAAACCATGAGCACTTGTGCACCATTTTGGCTCCCTTGCCTAAGACAGGAGGGAATGCAGTGAAGCTTCACTAGATCAATGCCTGGGATAGAAAAGGTTGTCTTATGTTGAGAAGTTGAGTTATGTGGGCTTATACCCTTTGGAGTTTGTAGGAACGTGAAGTGATCTCATTGAAGATTCTTCAATGGGGAGGCAGTAGCCTTGTGGTATTATCATTAGACTATTAATCCAGAAACTCAGCTAGTGTTCTGGGGACGAGGTTCAAAATCTCACTATGGCAGATGGTGGAATTTGAATTTGTTTAAAAAATCTAGAATTAAGAATCTACTGATAACCACGAAACCATTGTGATTGTCAGGAAAAACCCATTTGGTTCACTAATGTATTTTAGGTAAAGAAATCTACCATCCTTACCTGGTCTGGCCTACATGTGACTCCAGAGGCACTGCAATGTGGTTGACAGACCAGGGGAGTGACTCTGGTTCCACGGAGGATGAACCTGCTGTTTTCTCTCAGGACAATGGCATAGTCCCACTACTGTTGCTTGGCCAATGCCCTTGTCATTGCCTGACGTGTAGCCAGCCAGATTGTTGCTGCTGCCCAACATCCTGAGATGGTGTAGCCCAAAGATGGGTCTGGGAGGCCCAGAACTGCCCCAGCTTATCCCTCAAGGCCATCTGCAGTCTCCTCCACCAAACTCAGTAGCGTTCCACTAGACATGCTGTAGGCAATGGAGTAGCACTGCAAAGGACCACGAGGATACATAAAAAGCACATGGAAGAAGGGTACTAGGAGAGTTACCTGACAGTATGCTCACATAACAACTGGGTTTTGCAGGAGTGGAATCCCTTTCGATTCAGCTATAGGGCAGAATTTGCATATGTATCACAAAGCACTGCGCATGTGCTCAATATTATTCTGTACCATGGGGATGGCTGCAATCCTCACAAAATTATGTGCCCTCCTGGCTTGCTGCTCTCTTACAGGAGAGAATTAAATATATTCAGCTCTTTCTGAACAGCTCTTACATAACAGTGGGAGGCTAATGATTAAAATCTCTGGTTTAAGTCTAAAGGAAGCCTGTGCATGAAGGTTCATCGCCACCTTTACTACAAGTGGCAATGCAGTCCTCATCCTGTTCCGAGACAATCCTGTAACTGTGGCAGGTGGCAGAATTCAGTCAGGGTATCTTTACTGAGGTGAACACATCTCATACATTGTTCCTTGCTGAGGTTCAGATAGAAGAATTGCTCCTCGAATATCTTGGGTGGACGTGGTCTTCTATTGTCTACTTGAGCCCTTCGTCTACTTCTGGCAGCTTGCCTTGATTTTGCATCACTTCTGTTCCTTCTCACAGTTGTGCTTTCCAAAAGGAATATCTACATCAGTACCCAAATCTGGGAACCAGGTTTGTTCAGGCAAAATCCTTCAGCATCTGTCACACAATTTCCTGTACATTCGTGCAAATTTGAAGAACTCTTAAGAAGCACCAAACGCGTCAGGAATCATAACAGTAACTGGTTGAAATCAATCTGAAACTAACATGGAAACAAATGATGATCCTTTTCAATGAGATAATTCGGGGTGGGGTAGAGTTGGGAGTAGGTTGAAGTTGGTCCTTTCTGCTAATGAAAGCACACTATGAGATGCTGAGAAAGCATTAGCTGGACTGTTGAGCTTCAGAATTGAAATGCTGGCATCAGAAAAGTGTTACATGTTGATTTAATGTCAAGCTCTGCCTCTCTACATCCATCTGGTAGATACTCACTTGCCCTCATTATATGATGTTGGATGTGACTTGCACCTGAAATGTGCCCATATGCCACTGGCATCATTTCAGATCTCTATCTAAAGATGATCAGAACACTGAAAAAATGGGTGCATGGATCAGAATTTGGAGTAATTGGGAAGAATTGCAGTTTCTAGTCCTGCTGTGTTGTGAAGTGCTGTTCAGGAGCACCGATGAAATAATCCAGAAATCTCAAGCCTTTGCTACTTTGTCTGTTGAAGTGTTTAACAATTTGATTGTTTGACGACTCTATATGAGGAAGCATTTACATGATAAGAATTGCATCTCAGGATAATTGGTCTTGCCAATATTAAGTACTGGCATTTTTGTCATGCGACAAGACATTATTGTTGCTTTGATAAACACTCAATCAAAACTGATAGCTGGATGCCTTGCACAGTTGTTTTCCAAATGAAACTATTTCCTTAAAATCCAAGGAGCTGCTCAACTTGTCACCTTCAGTACAACAAGCCTCTTTTGTATGCTGAATACCATAAGAACAAAACAAAAAAATAGTTAGATGTAATTTACTACCAATTCCTTATAAGATACTAGTAGCAGCTGCAGGAAATATGGGCTTTTTGAACTGAGTCAGCTTAGTACCTATAAACTATGCTTTCCATTTTTATATTGAATTAATTTCTTTCTGCCTTTATGCTTATATATACGATCTTGATCTTGCAACTGTGTGAAAGGGTCAAGTAGAGATCCAAGTTTGAATACATTAAAATTGGTTGAATCTGTCTTCTGATTTGGTCTTAGTAATTAGCCATGGTAATGCCAATCCAGTCACGACTGTGAATAAAAATGTGGCTTTCAGCTCATGAGAGGCTAATGAACTACAACTCTAGAGCTATGAGCTTGAAATAGGTGGTCAGTGGAGGGATGGGACTATCAGAATAGCACTGTGCTCTCCCAGGATATCCACATTTACATTGGTGTGAAAACAAGGGGGAAGCAATGGCCCAGTGGTGTTATCACTCGACTATTAATCCAAAAACTCAGCTAATGTTCTGGGGATCTGATTTCGAATCCTGTCACAGCAAGTGTTGGAATCTCGTCTATAAGAAAATCTGGAATTAAAAAAAATCTGCTGATGACCATGAAGCCATTGTTGATTGTACAGAAAACTCCATCTGGTTCACTAAAGTCCTTTAGGGAAGGAAATCTGTGATCATGCCTGTGTGTGACTCCAGCCCAACAACAATGTGATTGAGCATGGGTAACTGGGGCTGGAGAACAGATGCTGGCCAACCAGCAATGCCCATGTCCCATGAAAAAATAAGGCACTGTTTTCCTGACTTGTGAATTGCAATGGGATATTTGAATTGTGTTGTGAATTGGCTTCATTAAAGCATAAGGCTGACCCAAAGAGTTCTCTTAATAGTGTCTTTGCATCTTATATTTAAATAGCTTGGAGCCAGCTTGAAGATTGGTGTACATGATAAATGAACATTGTAGGAGAAAACTGAAGAACTTCCTAAGTTTTCAGCTTGGAATCCTACTTTTCCATTGAAAGGATTAAAACTCTTCTGAAAATAGGATGTCTCCTTTCAGTCTTTGTGGACAAGGGCCGCACTTTGTAAGATGAAATGACACTGAGCGTTTAGCACAGAGACACGTCATTCAACACAATGAGTCAATGTCAGCATTTATGTTCCACACCAGTCTCCTCTCCCCCTACTTCATCTGATCCTACCAGAATATCCTTCCATTCCATTTCCTTTAACAGGCTAACGTAGCTTCCTCTTGTATTTGTCTCAACTGCTCCATGAGGTACATGTTTCACGTTCTTGCCATGTTTCCAATAGGAATGTTGGTTTTATTAGTGACTATTCTATATTTTTAAACTTTCTACAACTGGAAACATTTTCTTTATGTCTAATCTATTGAACTATCAGGTCTCAGCATTTAGATTTCTAGAGAAAGACACTAAAAGTTAAATGCAAATTTATTGAATGAGAAACTGAACAGAAAGCTTTGGCATCTGGGCTTCCTTCAAAGTTTGATGTTTTACCAGTGTTCCATCCCATTGCCATAAAATTCATAAAATCCCTACAATTCAGAAGAGGCCATCCAGTCCATCAAGTTTGCACTGATTCTCTAAAACAGTATCTTACTCAGGTCCTTCCCTGCTCTATCCCTATAACCTGACACATTTACCAAAGCTAATCCATTCACCCTACACACCTAGGGGCACTAAGGAGCAATTGAACATCATCAGCCCACCTAACCTGAACATCTTTGGACTGTGGGAGGAAACCGGAGCACCCAGAAGAAACCCATGCAGAAATGGGGAGAATGTGCAAACTCCACACAAAGTCATCCAAGGAATTGAACCAAGCACCTTGGAGCTCTGAGGCAGCAGTGCTAAACATTGTGCCACCTGGTAACAAAGAATACTTTTCTTTAATCTTTCGTGGGCAGCACTGGCAAGGCTAACTCTTTTCGTCCATTCCTAATTGTCCTTGAATAGGGTGGCTTGCTCAGTCATTTCATCCACCACATTGTTACGGGTGTGGAAGCACATTGCAGACCAGGCCACGTAAGGATGGCAGACTTTCTTCCCTAAAGGAAAGATGGGTTTTTACAACAATAGGTGATAATTTCATGGCCACCATTACTGAGACTAGCTTTATAAATTCCAGATAGAATTTAAGTTCCAATAATCTATCTTAGTTGCCACAGTGGAGTGTGAACCTATGTCCCCAGAGCAGCAGCCTAGGCCTCTGAGTTACTACTATACCATTATCATATACATGAACTAATCCTTTGCAAATAGTGGCATCAACTGAGATCTGACAAACTGATTTGTAAAAATTAACTTAATTTTAATCAACATTTTGCTAAAAATGGTCTTACCAGTTGGATGTTCTGTCATGCCATACATAACCTTGCCAATCACTGATGTTAGCAGAAGTCAAATTTATAACAATAGTACTGGATTTTTTTTTAAACATTTTCATCCTAAAAATGTGCTCAACATTGCAAGGTCAGCTGGCGGCTCCTAACTCTTGACTGTCAAATCAGTGGTGCAGCCCATTGATTTTTATTCTGGAATTTAATCGATGCAATTGATTAAAATGTCTTAACATGTGTTGTTACAACTCTCTTATTCAATAGGAGTTTGTGTAGTTAACCATTCATACACGAGCTGTTAAAGGTTACTGTCAAAATAAAATGATATCCTGCAGCAAATTTAAAAAAATTAATACTTCACCCATTCTTTGGGAAAGCAATGCAATGATATGGAATTTATTTGTTCTAATTTGTGCCATTATTATACCAAAAATCATATCAGTTTTCATGGTGATCTTACTATTTTCAAGTTACACTGAAAATTTGATGGCCATTCACCAGGACATTAAAACCATGAGATATAGAATCTCTACAATGCAGAAAGAGGCCATTTGGCCCATTGATTTTGCACCTACAATAATTCCACCCAGGCTCTACCCCATAACCCCATGCATTTACCTTAGATACACAGGGACAATTTGGCATAGCCAATCAACCTAATCCACACATCTTTGGACTGTAGGAGGAAACTGGAACACCCAGTGGAAACTCACATAGTCACGGGGAGAATGTGCAAACTCCAGACAGACAGTCACCCAAGACCAGAATTGAATCTGGTCTGTGGTGCTGTGAAGCAGCCGTGCTAACTACGGTGCCACTGTGCCATTATAAGAGCAGCGTTAGGTCATTTGGTTCATTGAATCTATTTTCCATTCAATCGTGGCTAATATGATTCTCACCCCCTTTCTCCTCCTTCTCCCTTGATCCCCTTATTGATCAAGAACCTATCTACCTCTGTCTTAAAGACACTCAATGACCCGGCCTCCACAGCCCTCTGTGGCAATGAGTTCCATAGATTCACCAACCTCTGGCTGAAGAAATTCCTCCTCATCTCTGTCAGTTCATTGCCCTTGAGTTCTTGACTCTCCCACTAATGGAAACATTGTCTCCACATCCACTCTATCTAGGCTCTCAGTATTCTGTAAGTTTCAATTAGATTCCCCCCTCATCCTTCTGAAACTCCATCAAGTATAGAGCCAGACTCCACAACCGCTCCTCATACGACAAACCCTTCATTTCTGGGAACCTTCAAACCAGGGTAAAATGACCAGGAATCTGTGTGAATGATTGGGACCAAGGAAAGCATGCAATGTATAGTATTGTCCTTCTTTCAATTTCCCTTTTTATCTTTCCAGTATTATGAAAGTGTGTGGTTGAAGCCATCAAACCATCTTTTCTTCCCTTGTGTAAGAAGAGATAATTGTGGAAGATTTGCTCTTAATGTATGAGTTTCTGATGCCATTAAAAATAAATGTTCAAAGGTGTCACTAGAAAGCACCAGGTGATTTCAGCTTCTGATCCATCGAAAAGCCTGAATGTAAACTTATACCTGTTCAGAACTGGGCTAAATTACAGAAAAGCTGCATTGTCTTTGCATGGGGATGGAGCAATGTTAATGAATCAAGTAGAGTGTCGGTGCCTGGAGCTCAAGGTTGGCACAAGTGATCAAAGCAATTCATGCACAGTGAGATTCTGACATGAATTTGCTTGAAAAGCATGGTGCAACTGTATACTTGCACAGTAATAACATCAAAACTTCACGGGGAGTTCCTATGTTTCAATTAGCTTGACACTTTTAAATCTGAAGGAAGAAAACAAGCAGAAGAGATGCAATTGCTGTCACTGTGTCTGTTTTTATGTCAGGTGCCTCAGCTTCAACAGACCAGTATCTATGTCCTTCATAACAATAGAAAATGCTAGAAAATTTCAGCAGCTCTGGTGGCATCTGTGAAGAGATAACAGAGCCAACATTTTGAATTGGATTGACACTGGTCTGACGAAGAAAGTTGGGTCTGTTTTTTCTCCACAGACGCTGTCAGACCTTCTGAAATTTTCCAAGCATTTTCTGTTCATGTTTCAGATTCCAGCATCCGCAGTAATTTGCTTTTTAGTTTTAATTTTCTTCACCTTGACTTTGATAATTACTTCCAGGATTCTTGAAGATTCATTCCACCATACATGGCCACATGATTTTCAATTTGTTACTATTCTTTTTCCATTCTGTTGCCACTTCAATAACTGTTGCAGGAACATTGTATCCTGAGCAAATGCCAGAGTCAATCAGGTGCTTTTTCTTCGTAGCTGGTCTTAACGACAGTTTTTTTTTGCTTGTCCCCTAGTTATTTTGTTTGTCATGTCTAGTGAATTAAGGGATAAAATTGTTAATCTTTGTATAATTCTTTTCTAGATCAGTTTCCTACTCCCCTCTCTGAAAGGTTAACAAGTAAATCAAACCATCTCTCCTTGATATTCAAAGATATTCACCATCACTGAATCCTCCACTAACAACATCCTGGGGGTTTCCATTGAGCAAAAACAATTGGACCAGCCATATAAGCACTGGACTGATTATATAAATACTATGGTTATAAGAGCAGATCAGAAGCTGGGAATTCTCCTCCTGAATGACTAACCTCCTGACTCTCCTAATTCCATCCACTATCTATAAGGCATTTCAGGAGTGTGATGAAATATTTTCCTGGATATGTGCAGCCCCAACAGCACTCAAGAAGCTGGACATCATTCAAGGTAAAGTTGCCCAGTGCTTGGCATTCTCTCTGCCACCTTAAACATTCAAACCTTCCAGCGCACAGTGGTAGAATTCTGTACCATCTGCAAGGTGTACTACAGCAAATTGTCAAACTTCCTTCGACCCTACAACACCCAATCTCTACTGTCTGCAACGTCAAGCTCAGCAAACCTCATAACCTGCAAGTTCTCCAAGTCACACCATCCTGCCTTGGCAATAT
Source organism: Sphyrna mokarran (assembly GCA_024679065.1). Classification (NCBI taxonomy): domain Eukaryota; kingdom Metazoa; phylum Chordata; class Chondrichthyes; order Carcharhiniformes; family Carcharhinidae; genus Sphyrna; species Sphyrna mokarran. The sequence goes on from JAGIQG010000021.1 coordinate 22,118,017, forward strand.
GTACTGTTCCTTCACTTGTCATTGGGTAATATCTTTGAATTCCCTTCTTACGCGCGCTGCGGATATGCCTACACCAGATGGACTACAGCAATTCAAGCAGGCATCTTCGCCACCACCTTCTCAAGGGCAATTAAGTTAATGGCAACAAATGTTAGCCTTGCCGATGGCACTCACATGCCATGGTGGAATAATGAAGAAGAACATTTGGAGGATAACTAACAGAGCATGACAGAATAGAAATTCAGAGGCACACTGGCTATGAAAATAATTTAAATAAAGACAAGAGGGAGACAGAGACTGTGAAATAGATTTATTTGTGGGTCACAAAGTTTTATTTTTACATTCAGCTGAATGAAGGGGATTCAAAGAATCTCCCAAGACATAGAAGCAGCATTTAAGCGATTCTATATTTAGATATTGTCGTGAACTCATTTGTCTATTGTTGCTTTAATTTTCATGGATGAGGCAGTGTTAAAAATAGACAGAAGGATTAGCATGATAATGGAAAATGGCTTGCACTGAAAGAGGCAGTAGGCAAACTTATTATTAATGACATGATTTAGACTTGTGTTGTTAACCACTGATGAACCACCTAGTAGGCTTATCATTTTAGTTGCTGCAAAATATTACATTTTAAAGCTTTGTTTCTAAGAAACATGCAGCTTTTGTAAAGAAAGACCTGAATGAGATTTATATACAGCAGCATGGATCCTTATTAACAGTTGTTGGTAGTGTATAACTTGAATATTACTGAAACAAATTGCTAGTTCTTCCGGACAAACACAAGAATGCCAAATTTCAAACAATTGGAACTATTTATACTGGGTAAAAGGTGCTGATTGATTAACTCTGGCTGAGGGATTGCCATGGAGAAAGCAATGGGGAATTTTGGTGCTGGTGTGATGCCAGATACGTAGGTCATACATCCCAATGACTGGCTGATCAAATCAAACAACATGTTCCTCTGGCTGTTCCCAATAGGCAGAACATAAACATGAATCAACCAGTATGCACTTATCCCAGAACAAAACATCAACTAACCAACTATTAGATGTGATTCTGTATTTAGACAGCACTTGTAGAATAATCCTGAGTGTGTTAATAGCTGCAATGATAACCAATTTAAGGTAACCAGTTGAGCTCATATGTGGTTTATTTATTATTCATTAGTGTCACAAGTAGGCTTACATTAACATAAATTTATTCTTGCTAGAAGTGACAGATATTCATAGGCAGGGGTCCTTTCTTTGCAAACAAAGATTCAAGCTTTGTTCCTTTTATGAATTAGCCACAAGTTTACTTTTGCTTTCTCTGTGGTACTATGGTCAGGTGAAGAGATGGGAAATGGTTCCCCTTTCTTTCTATTCCTTGTTTGCCTGCAACTGGTGTTCAAAAAAGGATATGCTTGCCAATTCAGTGAGTGATTAATTATTTTTGTGCAATGATTTTAAAATCCACAAACAGGTTTCCTTCATTTTTGAAAAATAAAAAATGAATGGTTTTTAACTGTACTTAAGCCACTTCAACAAAAATAATAAATCTCTAAGCTACGCACACACACAAACGGCACATATACATAAAGAGGTTCACACAAATAAAATAGATTACAAAGTGGAAAGATGGATTAGGTGATATTTAAAAAATTCAATAAAGATTAAAGTGACACTATTCCCATAGCTTGATGATTTAGGTGGATCCAGGCTGAGCTCAGTAGTCATTCTGATTTCGACGTTGAGATGGTTTGAAGAGGGAGATGGATGATTTATCTGTTCTTCAGGAGACAGTAGCTGCTGGGTTGAGTTCTTTAAAAATATCTCTGCTTCCTGTCAATCACACTGCTGCCTGCGCTGCTGTGCTTTTTCATTCCTTTCTCAACCAGTCACTCTTCTTCAGACCCTATCATCAGGCAGTCTGTCATTTCAGGGTAGGACACACTTTAACTACAATCTCTCTTTTTAGGCAATCCCATTGAGGCAAATTATTCCTCCTTCATTTGGCGATTCTGCTTTTCAAATCTAGCATGTAAAAGATCCTTGCTAACTTGTGTATTGATAATGGGTCATAGCTTCTTCAGAAAGGCTATTAGTATCGGATTGCCTCTCAGTATCTACTTACCCTTGTCAAATTTTGTCTGTGCTTGTTTCGCCCCACCTTCCTGACTCAAAACAGATAAGATCTAAGCAATGCAGGACATGTTGTCGTGGTGGAGTTGGGGAGATGGGGGATGTGTGTGAAATTGGACATGGTAATGGGTTTGAACATCATAGTGGTTGGGATTTTGGATATGGAGGAGGATCCAGACATTATAGGGAGGAAAGATGTGGACATAAGGGGGTAAGAGTTGGGTGGAGGGGATGAAGGTTGGGTTAGTGGGATGGTTGGGTTAGGCCAAGGGAGGGTGGTCCAGTCATCTTAGGTTGAGGGTGGGGCAGGAGCTCTGGTGGTCAGCTTGGGTTTGGCAGATCAAGTTGGGTCACTGTGGGGGAGGTCCGGCTGGTTTGTATCAGGATGTCAGATTGGAAGGGTGGAGGATCAGATCGAATCGAGTCAGGGTGGGATACAGAGTCTAACTGAGCTGGGTCTGGGTTCTGGTCATGGGGGTTGGGGAATCCTGAGCAAGTGGGTGTTTGGGGTTGAAGAATACCATGGTGGGGGTCGGGGGGGGATGTGGGGTTCTTGGGGTGCTAAGTGGGTCTCCTGTCGTGTTGGGGGAGTCCCATGCAGTTCTCAATCTGGTTCTTTAAAATAGTCATGCTGAAGTTAGAAGTGCTTTCATTTCTTCTAATTCTTTCAGTGTAACGCTGGCAGAACTATCCAAAGTTAGTGGTTAATATTTCTTTGTCAGATGGTTCCCAGCCCAGTCAATTGTCCAGAGGAAGTTAATTCTTCCAGGCAACTGGAGTGCAAATTAATTGGGAATTTCCGATACGGTTTTCCAGTGCATATTCCCTAAATTCGACGGGGGAGCCAGGAAGTTATGGGCCAATACTTTTGACTCTTAGAAATTTGATTCACTCCACACACACTTCTTTAGGTACCTAAAAATCAGAGATTTTGCTCTCAAAGCCTTGATGAATCAGAGTCAAATTGCCAGATTTAAATTTTAAACAATGTTTGGCAGCTGACTGTCATTCACCATCAACTAGTGCATTCTCCATGGCAGTACCTCAAAAAACCTGAATCTACTTGCCAACCAATAGGCACTTTCTTGTCATGCAACCAAAGTTATTTCTTTCCCTACATTGATAATCTTGTGATTGTCCTGATGAGTGGGGATGAAAATCTTCAATCAAAATGTTCCTTTTTTAACAATGTTGAAGTACTACCAATGGCTATAGGTATACCTATAGCGAAATATTTTCCAATGAGTTCCTTAACCAGTACACTGATAATCTCTCTGCTTTTGGAGGGAAAATCCCCATCTCCTGCCATGAGCAATCTTTTGCAAGCAAACAGTATCTCTGAGAATGCCGATGGCTTTTTAGAAAATTTGGAGATCATTATTCCCTAAAGTAAAGAATGTCCTGGTAGGTGTCCTGGCCCTCTGTCACCTTGGAATATTGGCTTATGACAAAGAACAAAGAACAAAGAAAATTACAGCACAAGAACAGGCTCTTCGACGCTCCAACCCTGCATTGACTATGCTATCCAACTGAACTAAAACTCTTCTAGAAGCGTATCCCTCTTTTCCCAACTTATTCATATATTTATCTAGACTCTCCTTAAAAGTCGCTATCGTATCTGCTTCCACTACACCCCCGCCACCCCTGCCGCCGGCAGTGAGTTCCAAGTACCCACCATCCTTTGTGTAAAAGAATTTGCCTCATACATCTGTTTAAACCTTGCCCCTTGCACCTTAAACCTCGTAATCAACTTTCCCACCCTGGGATAAAGCCTCTGGATATTCAGTCTGCCCATGCCTGTCAAAATCTAGTAAACTTCTATCAGGTCACTCCTCAACCTTTGCCATTCCAATGAAAACAAACCGAGTTTCTCTGACCTCTCCTCACAGCTAACGTCCTCCGTACCAGGCATCATCCTGGTAAATCTTTTCTGTAACACTCTCTAAAGCCTCCACATCCTTCAGGTAGTGTGGTGACCAGAATTGAATATTATATTCCAAGTGCAGCCCAACTAAGGTTCTGTAAAACTGCAACAAGACTTGTCAATTTTTAAACTCAGTACACCGGCCAATGAAGCATGCCGTATACCTTCCTGGCTACCTCCTTCACCTGTGTTGCCACTTTCAGTACCTGTATACCCAGATGCCATTGCCTATTAATATTCTTAAGGGTTCTGCCACTTACTGTATATTTTTCATCTGTATTAGACCTTTCAAAATATATTAACTCAGACTTGTTCAGATTAAGCTCCATTTGCTGTCTCTCCGCCCAAGTCTCCAACGGATCTATTTCCTGCTGTATCCCCTGATGCTATTTGCAATTCCACCAACCCTTGTGTCATCTACAAACTTACTGATCAAACCAGTTACATTTTCTTCCAATCATTTGCATATATTATGAACAATAAAAGTCCCAGCACTGATCTCTGAGGAACACCACTTGTCACATCCCTCTATTCAGAAATGCACTTCTACTGCTGCCCTCTGTCTTCTATGAGCATGCCAGTTCTGTATCCATCTTGCTAACTCATCTCTGATTCCATGCGACTTTGGTGTATTGCTGTTGGAAAGGCATGCACAATGACCCTGCAAGTTTCAGCCTGTGGTTTGCTAGCCAGCTCACTCACTGGCCAGCCACAATTCCTGGGCCAGCCCCGAACCTCTTCTCCCCATTATGGAAGGTCCCAATCTCCAGCCCCTGCCCAAACAGTTACTCCCTGCCCCACCCCAATCTTTGGCCTTCCTCTGCTGATGCAGAGTGGCAATAGGATCTCCAACTCAACTGATTGTCCCCTAGACCCTACCCCCAATAGGCCCCACCCCTTTGGAACTGCCCCATGCCCAGTAGGAAGTACCAAGATGCCCCCTGGAGAACACTTTGCTCCTTGGGCAGTGCCAGGGGACACAGGCTGGCACTGCCAGGATACCCATGCTCAGGGTCTCTATCCCCCATGTTGCCTGACCTCCTGAGGGGCCCCGATTGTCCTTTCTTTACTCCAGCGGGCTCATGCTTCTTGTTCCCCAGAAATGGGGAGCCACTATGGACCCCGCTGAAGTGAAACATTCTGGCGGGGTGGGAGAGACTAATGGACCCAAAGAATTCATTTCTGGGCTCACTAATCATATTCAAATAATATTAAAATTATTTACCTGCTCTTCCCATTGGTTTCCAGCGCGGATCTGGTGGCACCAGCAATCCAGGCTAGGAGAAACACGTGTGGTGGGAATACGTGCATGAATGGCTAGACACAAGATTCTCCTATCCCACTGCACTAAAAGACTAGCACAGCAGGGTTGGAAAATCACCTTCCCCATGAGTGATTTCATCATTCACAGATATAGATGGAGAATCACTTTCCTGCCTTATCCACATAACCCTGGATTCCCTCACTGCTTAAAGATCTGACCCTTCTCCCTCTTTTTCTCTTCAGTTTGGAATTCTATCTCTAATTTCTGATGTTCCAGCGTATCTTTGATAATGTTAGCTGAGTGTTTCAGGTTCTGTGCTTGTCTCCTATTCTTCATAGAATCCTTACACTGCAGGAGGCCATTCAACAATTCAAATCTACACCGACTCTTCCCCTTTCCCTGAAACCCCATGCATTTACCCCTAACCTCCATATCATTGGACACTAAGGGGCAATTTAGCATGGTCAATCCACCTAACCTGCACATTTTGTGGGAGAAAACAGGGGCACCTGGAGATACAGACAGTAAGCCAAGGCCGGAATTGAACCTGGGTCTCGAACAGTGTGTGTGGAGTCTGCATGTTCTCCTCATGTCTGTGTGGATTTCCTCTGGGGGCTCCAGTTTCTTCCCACAGTTCAAAGATGTGTGGAGTAGATTGATTTCTAACATTGACCCTAGTTTCAGAGGGAATAATAGGGTAAATGTGTGGGGTTATGGGAACAGGGTGGGATTGTTGTTGATGCAATCTCAATGGGCCAAATGGCCTTCTTCTGTACTGTATGAATTTTATGATTCTAACCACTATGTTGTCCAATTATCTCTTACTTCTTGACAAGGATTTGATATAAAGCTAGGGTTGGCTAAACATTTGGTTGGCAAGGATTTGATACAAATCTAGGGAGGACAGACAGCCTCTTGAACAGGTGAAACATTCTGGTTAGAAAATCTCTTCAGATTCAGTTTAAATTGGTTGGTGACAAGTTGTAGGCTTTTGCTTTTCCAAGCTTTTGGATGAAAACATATCCCTAAATCCCTTAATGGATAGGGCTTGTAAACTGTCCCAAGTTACTTCACTCTGTTTTAGGAAGGGACTGGCCTCAAATGTGGACATTTAAGTATTCTTTGGACTGAAAACTACTGGAAAACAACTATGGAAGTGTATAAAATACTTCTAAGGGTCAATTTAGTTTCCTGCTTCCAAATTCTCATTTCTCTATGGGTTCGTCTCAGATACAGCATCCAAAATTTAGTTACAATGCAGTGAGGAGAGTGGGGCTGGCTCCCCTGTGTCCCCACTGCTCATTTGACTGCAACAGGCTAAAAAAAGTTATACTTGCTAATTCCATGAACAGAATTTTCTGGCTGCGCTCATCTCAAAACCAGAAAATCTTTATCGAGATCAACGGACCTTTGCATGACCCACCTCTCCACCTGCTATGAATCCCTATGGCAGGTGGGATGGGAAAATTCCTGTCAATGAGGATTTAACCATTTACATGCTCTGATTGCCAAAAGCACAAACAGACAGGTTCCCTTGATTCTGTTAAAGAAAAAGACAAGTAACAAAAATGCTCCAACTTTCACACCGTCACACACATTTTGATTCACACAAAGGAAAATTGAGTACAAAGTGGGAAGATAGATTAAGTGATATTTTAAAAATCAAATAAATATTAATATGAAACCATTCTCGAAGTTTAATTACCAGGCTGAGTGTGGTCATCCTAATGGTTTTGCAGTTGAGGCAAGTGACAGATATAGATGGAGAATCCATCTGTCCTTCTGGAGACAAAAGTTGTTGGGTTGAATTCTTTCAAAATTTCTAGGTCAGTACCAAAGAAAAGGCCAAAAATATGCAGACAGGGTTTGACCTTGTAAAGGTAGGGAAACGAAAGAGAGAGTCCCACAAAATGAAGTTAATTTCAATTTCTTGACCATCTGATCAGTACTTCCATTGTCCACATAAATGATTTAAAGTTGGAAGGCATTGCTACATAATAAGGTATGGATAGTGGCTATTCACATCTATTAATGATGAACTGGTCTCTCTACTGCTCTGATGAAGAGCCATCCAGACTTGAAACATTGGCTCTATTCTCTCTTCACAGATGCTGTCAGACCTGTGGAAATTTTACTGCATTTTCCGTTTTTGTTTCAGATTCCAGCAGCTGCAGTATTTTGCCTTTTTCATTTAATTAAAAACTTTCTGGAGGTCTGGGTAACTGCTGAGACTCAGAATTACTGATACTTTTGTGGTTACCTGAACAGCTGGCTTTTTAGCCCTTTTAAAAATTAGTTTTTATAAAGAATGGCTTAGCAAAAAAGTCTTTGCCAATCAAGGTCAACTTGTGAACTACTAAGCATCTTACTTTTCTGTAGTATAAATTGTTGAGAATATATGAAATTTGGCATTCTTGTGTTCGTTTTGATGAATTGAAACATTTTGGCAATGTATCATTTTTTAGTAATACTTCAGAGGCTTTATTATACAAATTATACAAATTTGTCACAATCTCTGAATTTAGCATGTTAACTATAGATTTAATATCTAACATTATCCAATCTCAAAGAAAGACTCTCTGTTGCATCAATGTAGTGAGATTGAGGTCTTCCTGCTATAGTCTGTGTCCTCACCTATACCAATTTCAACAATCCCACCATTTTCGACCTTGTCCTACTTGCTTTATATCCCTGCATAAAACTTCCACTTCCCTGAGAACAGTCTTATGTCCTGTCCCTGGCTCCTTATTTCCTCCTTCTCCGACAGTGGCAGTGTTCCATGCAGGGATTGCTCTTTGCAATTTCTTTGTGCGATTTCTTACTACCTTCCTTTGCGCTTTCAAAGTCAAACACCATTTACTCCAGATAGCTTTCTCAACATAAAGATTGCTCCAGGTAGGCTTGCTGCTGTTCACCCTTTCCTGTACGTTGACTAGAATCCATTCTTCCGTTCTGCTTTTGCACTGGAGCGAGGCGACTTCTTGCGAGCTGCCCTTTAATTCCATCTTTCAGGAGTGGCAGGGTGGCACAGTGGTTAGCACTGCTGTTTCACAGTGCCAGAGACCCGCGTTTGATTCCCAGTTCGGATCACTGTCTGTGTAGACTTTGCACATTCTCCCTGTATCTACATGGGTTTCCTCCGGGTGCTCCAGTTCCCTCTCACAGTCCGAAAGGCCTGCTGGCTAACTTCTCCTTCAATGTACGTGAACAGGCGCTGAAGTATGACGACTAGGGGATTTTCACAGTAACTTCATTGCAGTCTTAATATAAACCAACTTGAGACACTAATAAGTAAACTTTAAACTTAACAACTTCTTCCCTGTTGCCTTCAGACTTCTGAACAACAAGGACTTTCATTATATCCCAATACTTGTGACAGTGATAAATAGTTTATTCTGTTAAGGAAGAAAGTCAACGCTAGAGGGCACAAATGTAACACTGTTCAGGAGCTGGTTTCCGAGCTGATGAATAGGATTCACCTGATGTAATCTGCAGAGACAAGTGTTTTTTCCTTGCACCGAGAGGTCACGTTTAATCTTGTGGCCACATGCTTTTGTTATTGAGTACTTTGGATACATTGCGGATTTATTGTGCAGGGTACGGATTTATTTTGACTTGAATCCTTTTTAAGTATTGAATTTCCTTATTTTACACAATGACAGATATGCTTTTTAAAATTGTTCAAAACTGGTAACCTTTTGTTGGGGAAATTGGAAAATCGGTTGCAGCATCAAACTCCTGTCACAATGTTTTTATTCAGAATCAAGTAACTCAGACCGCGAGTGACATGGTCAGAAAGAAATAAAAGGGTTAACTGAATAGTGCAGGGACTGAATAGATTCATTTAGTTTCTTGATAGGGGATAGGCTTGAAAACCATCATTGTTTACACTTTACAGAGGGGATATGTTGATTGGTACTGATCTATGTTTTTCAGTATAGAACCAATTATTATATTCAACATAGGGAGGATGCTGTTGCTGCAGTTCAGTTCCTGAGGCTGCCTTTGAATTGAGTAAGTGAAAATCTTCTTGAATCAGTCTCTGTATAACAGGGTGGCACAGTAGTTAGTACTGCTGCCTTGCAGTGCACAGACTTCATTTTGATTCCCACCTGGGTTACTGTCTATGCAGAGTTTGCACGTTCTCTCTGTGTCTGCGAGGGTTTCGTCTGAGTGCTCTGGTTTCCTCCCACAGTCTGAAAGATGTGCTGGTTAGGCACATTGGCTGTTCCAAATTCCCCCTCAGTGTACACGAACAGGCACCGGAGTGCGGCAGCTAGGGAATTTTCACAGTAACTTAATTGCGGTGTGAATGTAAGCCTACATGTGACAGTAATAATAAATAGTAAAGTAATCAATCCATGTCTTCTAACACTTTGCTGTTGTAGATGTGAAGCAAATTAACAGCTTGCACATCATTATCTGCAATGTGCTCTTTAGTCACATCCCTAAGCTGATAAGGAATCAGGCTGCAGGTGATATTGCACTCTATAACAAGTAGGCACTCGGTCTCGGTGTAAGGTCTAGTTAAGGCTATTTGTGGCCACTTCTGTTCGATTGGGCTGACATTGGCAGAGGAGAAGCAGACTCTGGAAGCTACAGGACAGGAGGGGGATGATGAGGAGAAGTTCAGCCAGGTTGACAATGATGATCATTTCTTTAAGAGCAATTGATTTTTCCATACCTATAGTTAACATCTGCTTATGTGTGCAAGACCGGCTGTCTCTGTCGCAAGGTAGCATATGTGTGTTACTGTTCTTCATCGGCCGTTCAGTATTCACACATTACTCTCTCTCGTCAATGATTCAAGACTAATTAGCATATATATGATGGCATGGAAGGTGCACGCTATTGATTTACAACCTAATTCCGGGTTAATGTCAGATGAAACTTTTTGTGTGTATGATTCTCTATCAGTATACATGGCGCAGTGTATGCCAGTCTTGTCTCTGAGTCAGGAAGTTCTGGGTTTGGGCTTTATGTGAGCACAAAAATCAAGGCTAACGTTTTAGTGCCGTGCTGAAAGAGTGCTGCACAGTCAGAGGTGCCACCTTTTGGATGATAAACAGTAGGCCCTGGGTGGAATTTTAAGGCCCCTCTTGCAGGTTGGATCTTCTGGCCTCTTCCCAAAGTCAATAGGCACTTGAATGGTTCACCACAATTCACGGCTCCTCCCCCTTGCCATGACGGGACTATAGAATTCCACTCCCTGTCTCCTGCCTCAGGCTGATGTAAAAAATCCCATGGTCCTATTTTAAAGAGTAACGGGGAGTTATCCCATGTCCTGGCCAATATTGGTCTCCTGATTAACATCATTAAAGCCAATGATCTAGTCATTATCACATTGCACAAATTTGCTACCTCACTTCCAACATTCTAGTAGTGATGACTGTTCAAATGTCCTTCTTTGATTGCAAATCACATCCTGTAGGTGTTGCAGAATTGCAAATCCTTCTCTCAATAACTCCTAGCTATGTAACGGAGGATGGAGGGAATCCTTTCTAAGCTAGAACTGACCTGTACGTATTGTTGCAGAACTACATACCGCCAGTCCCTTGTCTTAAAGCCCAGGTACTGATCCATGGAAAAAAATCCTTTCTCTCTCTTCCCTTCCTGGCTCGCAAACTAACCACATTGTCGGTAATAAACCAGCTGTTAGAAGATACTGGGTCCCTTATTGCTATCAGTGATACTACTGTAGTGTACGGTTCAGTAAGCTCTGCTGTGTAATCGGATACAGGGAGATGATTAAAGTGTAAGCTTGTAGAGGAGTCCTTTAATCAGCTCAAAATACCTCTGCTATAACAGAATACACTCAATCATACACTATGGCTTTTAGTGTTGTGCATGGTTTGGACTCTATTATTTTTAAGTGCCAAGACATCCAATCTGACAGCTGATTGCTTTCACTTGAGTCCATTCGTAACGAAGATTTCCTGTGGATAAATAATCTTTCCATGCTGATGTGGGCGATTTGAAAAATAAATAATTCAGAAGCTTTTATACAGAATTGTCAGTCATTAATGAAAAGCTGCTTTCTGTTCTGCAGGTACTCTGTTCAGAATGAGAAGTAGCAGCTTTAATCCACTGGATTTGGGAAAATGCACAGCTTGGTGCATCTGTGAGGAGACTGTCTGACTCCAAGGTTTATTTTCTTACAACACAGGAACAGGCCATTCGGCCCTCCAAGCCTGTGCCGATCATGATGTTTTAACGAAACTAAAAAAAATGTTCTACCCTTACTTGTCCAAGTCCTTTTATTCCTTCCCTATTCATCTACCCATCCAGATGCCTCTTGAATGTTGAAAATGTGTCTGTTTCCACTACCTCCTCTAACAGGCATTCCAGGCACTCACTATTCTCTGCGTGAAAAGCATCTCCCACATATTTCTCTTAAACTTTCCCCCTCTCACTTTAAACCTGTGCCACCTTGAAATTGACGTGCACCCGGGAAAAGGCCTCTGACTATCCACCCTGTCTATGCCTTTTTGTCGACATCTATCAGGTCTCCTCTCAACCTCTCTTTCCAATGAAAACAATCCTAGTTTATTCAACTCTCCTCATAGCCAACACCCTCGACACCAGGCAACATCCTGGTGAACTTTCTCTGCACTCTCTCCTAAGCTTCATGTTCTTCTGGTAGCATGGAGACCAGATCTGATAGTGTGTTTTATTCACCCTGGTGGGCAGACACTTAAATCCTGAGAGGGAAATTGCGCGAGAGAGTAGGGGAAAAACTCAGGCACCTGCTTAAGACATTTTCATATATATGAATGTCATGAAATTTGAAATGTTTTCAGATGGTTCAAATAAATGCATGCACAGGGAAACACAATTGTTTGTCAGATATCTTAACAAGAGGAAGAGTAAAAGTCATCCTGAAAATATCCTTCATACAATTAACAGCATTTTTAACCAAAGACTTGTTTATCAACCTTATTGGCTCTGTTGGTTTCATGTATTTCTTACAAGTTGTATTTAAACAGGTAGCACAGCGGCACAGTGGTTAGTACTACTGCATCACACGAGCAGAGATCCAGGTTCGATTCTCGCCATGGGGCATTGTGTCTGTGGAGTTTGCATCTTCTCTCGTGTCTGCATGGGTTTCCTCTGGATGCTCTGATTTCCTCCCACAGTCCAAAGACACGCACTTCAGGAGGTTTGGCTATGCTAAATTACTCCTTTAGTATCCAAAGATCGCACGTTAGATGGATTAACCATGAGAAATGTATGCGGTTATGGGGATAGGTTAGGGAAAAGAGCCTGGGTAAGATGTTCTGTCAAAGAGTCAGTACAGATCCTTCTGCACTGGAGAGGTTCAATGATTCCAAGATTAGTTCACTTGAGGATTGAAAACTGTGTTTGGGAACTTACCACTATTTATGCCGATGGGATTTCCCCATCCCATTTCACCGAATGGAGTTTTAGCTGGTTGTCAAATTCTCCAATCATGTCACGATGTGAACAGACAGTAAGATCATTCTCCCTGTCTTTGGAACCCTTCACAAACCAATTCAGAAATAAAATGGAAGATGACAACCTTAAAGCTGGTCTGTTAAATTTGTGTTATGCTGACAATGGACTACCTTAGGTAAATTTACATAGCTTTTTCTTTCCTTCACAAGATCCACATATAGTTGGGATCGGAGGGACCGCATTGATTTTGTCTGATTTCACCAACACCATTTTTGTGTTTTTATCCATCAAGGTGTAATTGCAAGAAGAAACAAACAAACAGTTTGTCTCTTCTTGCAATTGCATCTTGATGGAAAACAATCAGCTTTCCTCTCTGTCTTGGACCAACAAAACCTACTTTCAGATAGGTAAACAAACACACAATTAAAAATGAGACTCAGATTGACATTTTCCTGGCTTGGAGAATAATTTCCAAATTTTACAACTCTCAAGTATTCACTTCTACTTAGGCTTTTGCAGACCTTATTTCTTATTTTCTTTTGGTTGTGTTTCTATCTTGGATAAATAGATTTTTTTTGTCTTGATTTATTTTGTTGTGGCCTTGTCAGAATCATTCACACCTCTGTGTTAATTACCCCTCTCTGGTGGGTCATCGAGTGTGGGTGTTGCTAGGCTGGCACTCATTGGTGATTTCTAATTGCCCATCCCTTGAGAAGATGGTGGTTTCTGGTCTCATGGACCACTGCAATCCATGTGGTGTAGGAACATCCACAGTGCTGGTAGGGAGGGAGTTCCAGCATTTTGATCCAGTGACAGTGAAGGATGTGATGGTAGAAGTTCTTCATTAACCAACACAACCTTGGTACGGATGGTGTTCCCACAATCTAATGTTGATTTCTTAATGACGAAGGAGCATTAGAACAAATCAAGTCAAAATGGTGTGCGAGTTGAAACTGTTAATGATCACGTGACACTCTTGCCTTTCATGATGGCAGAGATTGCAGGCTGGGACTTCCTTTTGGAATAAATTGGGGAATTTTCTTTGTGGGCATCATTGATTAGGCCTGCATTTATGGTCTACCCCTCGGGTCTCAGTTATTACATATTATATTTAACTTGATAACTAGAGAACAGCACAGATAGCCTGACCTGTACTGGATGAAATTGAGCTTCTTGTGCATTGCTATGGCAACATCTGACAAATTGAGGTGGCAACAACCCTGATGATTGGTAAATAGGCTTTGAGATACCAGAACGCGAATTGGATATCACCATACTTATTCTTGTAGGCACATTGTTGACTTGATTTTCCAGCTCAATAGTGAACCCAGGATGTTTGAAGATAGGAAAGATTCTGTTGTGTTGTTGATGCCATTTAAGGTCATGAGAAATAGTTGGTGATTTTCTTACTGGAGATGGTAAATGCTTGGAAATTATTTAGTGTGGATTTGCTGACTATTTGTTAGCTGATGTAAGTTGTATTTTTATTGGAGGAGTTGTGAGCAATGTTGAGCATTGTAGAATTGGTTGTAACTAGCCACACTTCTGTCCTAGTGACAGATGGAAGGTTCTTGAAATTGCAGATTTCCAGGCCGAGGGTACTTTTGCAGCAATATCCCAGAACTGTAATGCCTGACCACTAACAATCACCACCATCTTCTGCTTTGTCTTAAATGATTTTGGACGCTACTGGCCCTGTTTTACCATTTTGATTCTAAGTGTTGGACGGACTTTGAACTGGGAATGTTTCAGATCTGACTTTTAGATCTGTTTTGAGGTGCCACTATATGCACACTGCCTGCAAAAGTATCAGCAATTCTGAATTGCACCGCAGAAACCTGTGGATGGGGCTAAATGTGCCCAAAACCCTGCAGCACTGATTGGTGCCTCCAACTGCGCAAGTGCAGAATAAAAGATAAAATGCTGCTTCCCTGCCACATCCCTCCTGAGCTGGATAATGCCATCCCCAGCCCGCACAGACATTGCCCCACTCCAACAACATTACTGACCCCTTTATCCCTCCACTCCCCTGCTGGACTGATCACAGGACTTTCTCCCTCTTCCCGTCCTCTGATCTCAGGCAGAGTGGCTATGGACTCCCCTCTCCCTTCTATTGATCTCAGGCAGAGTGGCAGTGGACCCAACTCCCCCGTCTCTACCGATTTCGAGCAACACCGATCTCAAGCAAAGAACCTTCGAATATGAGGCACCTACCGTCTCATTAACTGAAGTGCCTGAGTGGACTTCTAGGGAGCACATCTGTTTTGTGCCAATCCTGGAAGGCGAACACGATGGTAAAGGGGGAAGTGTGAGTAAAGTTGGGCACACAGCCCATTAAGTCAATTTAAATGCATATCAAAGCATTTAAACAGCCATCGCACCCATTTTGGGTGCAGTCCCGATTGCAGCTATTTTTGGGCATTGGTAAAGGGGCAACTGACTCGGAGGCATGCACAGATTGCACTACTCACATCATGCCTGATTTTACCAAGTTTTTGCTCTCAAAAATGGGTGCAATGTGATGGTAGAATTGGGCCCTACATGTTATTGCCATTGATCGTAGCTTTGCTCAGGCTCCTTGTGACAGGGTGAATGCTCCCTTGATTTTGAAGATAGTTATTCTTTTGTCTGTTGCAGCTAAGGTGGCAGCGGAGTCATGTGTGATTCTGCTGCAATCCAAACTTAGCATCGATAAGCAAATTGTTGGCAAGTGGTTGTTGCTTGACCAATATAATCATTTCAATGATTGAGTAAAGGCTGATAAGTCATTATTGGCTTGGTTTGACCCTCTGTGCTTTTTTTGGAGGTGACAACATACACATGAACAATTTTCCACATTCTTAAGTGAAGATTGTTGTCATATTTTGTTTCGGACTCCCACCAGCTCTGGGGTGCAGTTCTGCAGCAATACAGCCAAGACTAAATGAGAGCTTACTGCCATCAGTGTCTGTGCACTTAGCTGCTTCTGAATATTTTTTTTCAAAATACACTTTATTCATAAATAATCTGAAAAAGAAATTACAGAAAAGGCATTTCTAATCATTACAACAATGGAAAATATCATATTTACATTTTCCCTAATGTCAAAATTTACACTGTTCAGTTCAAAAATGTTCTGTGCATTATTGTACTGTCCAAGATAGCTGCTTCTTAATGCTACAATGAGTAAAGTGGGTTGCCTGGATATTTATCTATGATGGGGACCTCCAGAAAAGGATGAGTAAGGTTGTTTTCTTGTCACTTTTAGCTGAAGACACTTTTTTAGTTTATTTATTAGTGTCACAAGTAGGCTTACATTAACACTGCAATGAAGTTACTGTGAAAATCCCCTCGTCACCACACTCTGGTGTTTGTTCGGAAAGAATTTAACATGGCCATTGCAACTAACCTGCATTATGGTTAGTCAAACTGTGGGAGAAAATCAGACCACCTGGAGGAAACCCACGGACAGGGAGAACGTGCAGACTCCACACAGTTAGTGATCCAAGCTGGGAATGGATGGAGATGCATGATAGCCTGCTGTCATTCTCCGCTGGGTGAAATGTGTTTAGAGGTTTTTCTCCTGTACATTGGTTTTAAAACTCCTTAACTCTATCTGAGGCATGGATCTTAACATCTGGATAGCATGTGATGAAGCTTCACTAATTGGTGTCTGTTTTTACACACAAACAAAAGAATTAAAAGCAGGAGCAGGCCACTCTGCCCATCGAGCCTGCCATTCAATAAGATCATGGTTGATCTGATTTTAACTTCAACTCCATATTTGCATTTATCCTTGCTAACCTTTCATCCTCTTACTCATTAAAAAGCTACTTACCCTGCCTTAAAAACGTTCAAAGACTCTGCTTCCCTTGCCTTCTGAGGAAGCAAGTTCCAAAAACTCACGACCCCATTTGCTAAATCGTTATCCACACACTTAACCTAACTAGCCATGTCTCTTTCCAGACCTCCACACTTATTCTGGTGTCATCAACAAATTTGGCAACCATACCTTTGGTTCCCTTCATCAAAGTTATTTACGTAAATTGTAAAAAGTTAAAGCCGCAGAAATGATCCCTGTGGCATACTACTTATTACATCTTGCCAACAAGAAAATGATTCATGCACACCTACTCTGTTTCCTATATACTAGCCAACCTTCTATCCATGCTGATATGTTACTTCATAAACCAAAATTTTTATTTTCTTCAATAACCTTTGATTTGCACTCAAATGCATTTTGTAAATTCAAGTACAGTACATCTACCAGTGCCCCTGTATACACAGTACATCGTTTATTCAAAGAATTTCAATAAGTAGGTTAAATATGATTTCCCTTTCCCAAAACCATGTTGACTCTGCCTAATATACTTTAGTTTTTCTAAATGCTATCCTATAACTTTTTTGACAATAGCTGCTAACATTTCTCTACTAACAGACATAAGACATGTTTAGACATGCTTGAACATATAATGTTCTAACAAGGCGATATTTCTTTTTAAAATATGCCTTGTATTGCTCTGAGCGTGTTCTTATACTCTCCACTAAATGAGGATTAATCTCCTGGAATAGGAATCTTCTTGTTTTAGAGAGAATCTTTGATAGCCTCAGATTGCAATGAAAATTTTTCTTTGAAGCCAAAGCCATCTTGATTGGAGCATGGTCTGGCTGGCCCAAGGAACTACTTTGAACTGGGGGGTATTGTAATTGAAAATAAAGGAAGGGGAAGTCACCAAACAACCTTCTCTGAAGTCTGGCTCATTTTCCAAATGTTGCACTTGCTTCTCCCTGGCAAAGTGGCCAATGATGTTCCTGATTCTTAAACGTGGCATTCTTCATCTTTGATAAACAAGAAATAGAGAACAGCCAGAAAAATCCATCTCTGATCCCTAACATGATAATGCACTCATGCTGTATTGGGATTTCAATGCAATTTGTCTTCTTGTTTGTGGGTGTTTATGTATTTTAAACTGTTACTCCTTCATGAAGGCCCTTTTGGAAGGTTTTGGATTACTATAGCCTTCTTATTTCTTCCATGTATTGGGGCGGCATGGTGTTACAGTGGTTAGCATTGCTACCTCACAGCACCAGGGACCCAGTTTTGATTCCCAGCTTGGGGTGCTGTCTGTGTGGAGTCTGCACATTCCTCGCGATGCTCTGATTTCCTCCCACAGTCCAAAAGACTGCTGATTAGGTGCTAAATTCTCCCTCAGTATACGGTGTGGTGACTAGGGAGTTTTCACAGTGACTTCATTGCAGTATTAATGTAAGCCTACTTGTGACATGCTAAATAAACAGTACACATGTACATAGGCAAATATCTTGTGAATTTGGGGGCAATAACCATTACTTGCTCTGTTCCCCCCATTCACAGTGAAAACCTACAGACAAAGATTCCCCACACCTCTCAACATCAACATCCTTCACTTCTGTATATTTCCTATGTGGAGGATGACTCTGAGTTCATGTTGTTGAGTCCCTTCATCTTGTTCTTGCCTGTGAAATCAATTGTTCAATGTTGGTAACATTTAAGTTAACCACCCATGGTGCCATCAGGAGGCCAAGTGATGTTTAATGCCAGTGATGTCAATGATTCTGCTTTGCAGTAAATCCTCTCTTTAGTCTCATTAATGACACATCATGGGCTTGAAAGAAATGGAACAAATACTTGCTTTTGTACTGAAACTTATTGCATTGTTGAAGTGTCTCATAGCACTGCACGATTCAAATTATTTGAGTAATGAATGTTAAGTCAGATTCACTGCTGTTACAAGGACTGAATTTCTGATCGACGTGTTTTGTAATGATTAAATTAAGATATAATAGATGCATCTTAATAACTAATATTTAGCCATTACTGATTTGACCAAACCGATTTTGTGCAAATAAGCACCGACAGTTAAATCTTTCCTAAAGTTGAGGATGAAGTTGTAACAATTCATATTTAAGTTCTGTCAGAGTGGATGGTGCCTCTCCGGCTATTATTATTACTGATACTGACTGACTAGTACTTTCCATGGCTTTATTAGAATATTGTATGTCTGGGCATGTTTGAACATGTCTTGTGTCTCTGTGGGTATTTGAGTTATCACACAGGAAAAATACTATCAGTTTATTTATTTAACAACTTATTGCTGTGCAGTAAGTGATGGCTTTGCAGGATGGCTGGGCACGTTCCTGACAGATTCTGCTAATGGCTCTCGCACATGAGTTGCCCACAAGCAGATGTAGGAGAGATATCTGAAGTGCCATTCTTCTCTGCCTCCCTTCATGGTGGGACATGCCTAGGAACGAGTTGGTAACTCTTTTCACATCTCTTAACCTGTAAAATTAAAGATAAATTGTGAAATTCAGTGACCCTTTAACCAAGCGTGGCAACTTGAATATTAAAATGATGTGAGTTGATGTGAGTTGATTCCTAAGAAGGTCCTCTTGGAACTGACAGCCTGAGGTTTGGCAAATACTTAACAGTCTGGAAAGCTTGCTCTAAAGTACAACAAACTGGACAATGTTAAAATTGACTTTCAATTAAAGGAACATGCCGAGTGAATCAGGACAGCTGAGAATTGATGCTTCCATTAATGATAGCTAAAGTTACGAACACTTGCAAAAACTAAAGTTAAAAGTAAAGTTTATTTATAGATAGGGTGGACTCTCGGAGACTATTTCCCCGAGCTGAAATGGTCACTACGAGAGGACACAGATTTAAGATGCAGGGAAGCAAATACAGAGGAGAGGGTGGTGCGTGAATGGAATCGGCTGCTGTCGGATGTGGTTGAGGCAAACTCGCTGGGGTCTTTTAAAAGACTTCTGGATGAGTATATGGAAACGAATGGGATAGGGGGTTATAGATAGGTCTGTGGATTGATAGATACAGATGTGATTGGCACAACTCGTGAGCCAAAGGGCTTGTTTCTGCTGTATTGTTCTATGTTCTATTAGTCACAAGTAAGGCTACATTAGCACTGCAATGAAGTTATTATGAAATTCCCCTAGTTGTCACAATCCAATGTCTATTCAGGTCAGTGTACCTAACCAGCACATCTTTCAGACTATGGGAGGAAATCCACACAGACACAGGGAGAATGTGCAAATTCCACACTGCCAGCAACTCAAGCCAAGAATTGAACCTGGGACCCTAGTGCTGTGAGGCAATTGTGCTAACCACTGTGTCACCATGTCACTTCTGGGGCAGTTACGGACGCAATTCTGTAGAGCAATACGTTAGAAATTTTCTTTAGTTTAGAATTGAATGTAGTAATTGGGGGCATGATGAACTTTATAAGACTGCATGCTGTAAAAGCCATGGTAGGGGATCTTTTTCCAGGGCAAGGAAGGTAAATACCAGTGTAGATTTAAGTCACCATCTTTTTATTATTCATTCACAAGATGTGGGCATCATTGACAAGACCAACATTTAATGCTCATTCCTAATGACCTTAGAAGATGGTGGTGAACATAATCTTGTGTGTAACTGAATAGCTTGCTCAGCCAGTTCAGAGGACAGTTAAGAGTCAATCACATTGTTGTGTGTCTGGAGTCACACGTAAGGAAGGCATATTTTCTTCCCTAAAGAACATTAGTATATCATAGCATGAAATTTACATTTGAAATCTCATCAGCATTCATGCTGGTGGGATTTTCCCATCCCGCTACAAGGAATGGAGATTTGACTGACCGCCAAATTATCTGACTTCACTGCAGCGGGAGTGTGGCTTGAACGCTGGTAAGATCGCAGCATACATCTTTACATGAACTCTACAAGGTAGAGCAAGAAATTGCATCACCTCCTGAACTGATGTATACTGTGTCATTGCCTTAAGCATACAGTTAAAATTAACCCTTTATGCTGTATTTCCCTGTAGGGGAAGGAAAATTCCTAGTAACGTAGAGAGGGTTTTAAACATTTAGACATTGAAGCACTGACAGAACTATCAGCATTAAGCTAAGTACCTTTTAAAATAGACTTATGAGCCAACAAGAATGCAGTTTACAGACATGTGAAATGCAGGGAGAGATTCAAACAAGTGATTATGATTTTAAAATGCATATGTTGATATTGTGAATGTGTTCATGTATCTTCAAGAATCATTGTTCACTTTAGCCAAACGCAGTTTGCTGCGAAGTATCATGGTAAAGGGCTAAGGGTAAAGCCATATTTTAAGTGAATGTTAAAGGCCTGGGAGTGTGCAATATTTATCAGAAGAGTTTCTAATTGTTAGAACATTTAGAATATTTAATCAAATTCAATGAATAGAGTTTATTCACTGTCCAGATAAGATAGATGCATGCCCAGACATAGAGTTGTGTGCTAATCTAGTTTGGCAGACCTCTGGGGAACTGATGGGCATATTCATTTGAACTTTGAACTAGCATCGGAGGTTACTTGGCAACATAGGAAGTGGGATCAGCCAATACAGGAGTTAGCTTCCAGATTTTATGGACTAATAAATGCCAGAAGGTAAAGTGCAATTGGCTAAGGTATATGTCAGGTGTTATTAATAAATACTGTAAACTGAAGATTCTTGGTTCAAAGTAAGGAAATGAGAGAGAATTTGATAAGAAAAGTGTATAATTGATCTGTCTTGAACTCCAATTCATTGGAGCGGTCAGGTTGCTCCATGTCTGGAAAGACCTAGAACTGTTTGTTGACTCCTCTTAGTGAAATAAAGTTATGTCTTTAAAACTGGGACACTGGCTTTCATGAGTTTCGCAGTGTCTAAATTTCTGACATTACCCGGCCACCTCAGAACCCCACCAAAACTAAAAGTCAAACAAATGCAGGGTCACATCTCTGTCTCTGATTCTCCCCATTATCTCCCCTCACAGTCACTGAATCTCCCCATTACACTACATCTACCCACAAGTTGCTGACTTCCATTTCTATTTTTTTTCCACAGGGACAATGGCTGTAGCAGTTTCATTGGTCTACCCAAATGATCTTCAGCTCCTTTGGAGGAGATTAGAGTTTTGCGGCCTCCATGTGATCTCTCAAGCTCTGCTGAACAGAAGAAGAATTTGTGAGTGACTCTGGTTCACCAATCTGGTAATCAGTTTTCTGGATCCCTTGATGAATGCATTATCTCTTGTCTGTTCATTTGGGTAGATGATTGCTTTGATTGTGTACAACATAGAACATAGAACATTACAGCACAGAACAGGCCCTTCGGCCTTCGATGTTGCGCTGACCAATATAAAAAGCAATGCCCCTCCAAACTAAACCATTCCCTTCTCTTCCATGTACTTATCAACTAACCTCTTAAACGCCACCAAACTTGGCGCATCTACAACTGCTGCAGGCAGGGCATTCCACTCCCGAACCACCCTTTGGGTAAAGAACCTACCTCTGATATCCGTCCTATAACTATCACCCCTTAATTTAAAGCTGTGTCCCCTCGTGCTAGCTTTCTCCATCCTAGGAAAAAGGCTATCACTGTCCACCCTATCTAAACCTCTAATCATCTTATATGTTTCGATAAGGTCCCCTCTTAGCCGCCTCCTTTCTAACGAAAACAACCTCAAATCCCTCAGCCTCTCTTCATAAGACCTGCCCTCCATACCAGGCAACATCCTGGTAAACCTCCTCTGTACCCTCTCCAATGCCTCCACATCTTTCTTATAATGTGGGGACCAGAACTGCACACAATACTCCAAGTGCGGCCGCACTAGAGTTTTGTACAGTTGCAACATGACGTTGCGGCTCCGAAATTCAATCCCCCTACCAATAAAAGCTAAGACTCCATATGCCTTCTTAACAACCTTCTCGACTTGACTGCCTACTTTCAGGGATCTATGCACATACACACCAAGATCCCTCTGTTCATCAAGACTACTAAGAATCCTACCATTAGCCCTATACTCTACACATTTATTATTCCTGCCATAGTGCATTACCTCACACTTTTCCACATTAAACTCCATTTGCCACCTCTCGGCCCAGCTCTGCAACTTGTCCAAGTCTCTCTGCAAACTATAACACCCCTCTTCACTATCTACCACTCCACCGACTTTAGTGTCATCTGCAAATTTACTAATCCATCCTTCAATACCCTCATCCAGATCATTTATAAAAATTACAAACAGCAGGGGCCCCAAAACAGACCCCTGAGGTACACCACTTGTCACCGAACTCCACGATGAATATCTCCCATCAACCACCACCCTCTGTCTTCTATCTGCTAGCCAATTCCTAACCCAATTAGCTAAATCACCCTCTATCCCATACATCTGCATTTTCTGCAGAAGTCTTCCATGGGCCACCTTATCAAACGCCTTACTAAAGTCCATATATACCACATCAACCGCCTTACCCCCATCCACCTCTTTGGTCACTTTTTCAAAAAACTCAATGAGGTTAGTAAGGCACGACCTACCCTTCACAAAACCATGCTGACTATCCCCAATCAATTCATTTCTCTCTAAATAACTATAAATCCAATCCCTAATAATTCTCTCCAATACTTTGCTCACAACAGAAGTAAGACTCACTGACCTATAATTCCCTGGAAGGCCTGTCTTCCCCTTCTTGAACAATGGGACCACATTCGCTATCCTCTAGTCCTCCAGAACCACACCCGTAACCAACGACGACCTGAAGATCAGAGCCAGAGGCTCTGCAATCTCCTCTCTTGCCTCCCAGAGAATCCTAGGGTAAATCCCGTCCGGCCCAGGGGACTTATCCAACTTCAAACCCTCAAGAATATCTAGCACATCCTCCCTATCTACTTCGATACTTTCCAATTTGCTACCCTGTACCTCAGTGTTCTCCATAACTACATTTACATCACCCTGCGTGAATACCGAAGAGAAATATTTATTCAGTGCCAAGTAACAAGGTTACTTCTATGT
Source organism: Sphyrna mokarran (assembly GCA_024679065.1). Lineage (NCBI taxonomy): Eukaryota > Metazoa > Chordata > Chondrichthyes > Carcharhiniformes > Carcharhinidae > Sphyrna > Sphyrna mokarran. Next base: position 22,141,571 of record JAGIQG010000021.1, read on the forward strand.
GACAACTCATTCATCCTGTTCCATTTTATTGTACCTATCTGTTTGGATGAGATGTGAGTTCAACCTCTTGTTCGCAATGAGATTGATCTTCGATTGAGACTATTCACCGAGGTCAGGCAAGTTGTACGATTTGTGGTGAAAGCCATTATTCCACATTAGGCTAAAACAATACCCATCTTCTTTCTCTGTCACTTAAAAGATTTAGGATTCCATGTGTTGCAAATATCTCCGACAGTGATGTAATCAGTCCTTTAGAGGTGTGACCCTGCATTTGCTTGACTTTTAGTCATCTGAACTAGTAGTCTATTATGATCAAGAACATCTTGCCCATGTGTTCAACGACGTCCACTCCATCGCCTTGATGAAGAGAAAGATGATATCAACATTTTTTTTTATCAGCATACAATGAGTGTTATGCGGTATGATAATATCTCTTCTGATAATTTAGAGAGATTTGGCCATGACAGAGCATCTTGCTCTGGCTTAATATTTACTGATGCCCAGATGTCATTGGTGCAATAGTTCTAGCATAGCGTCCTAGTTTTAAAGACGTAACTTTATTTGATCAGTGGTCATTGAGAAGTCACCAAACAGTTCTAGGCCTCTCTGGACAAGGAGCAACCTGAACTCTCAATGAATTCTGATATATATAGTTCAAGACAGATCAATTATGCACTTTTCTTATCAAATTCTCCCTCCTTTCCTTAACTTTGAACCAACCATTTTCAGTTTACAGCAGTCATTAATAACATCTGACATATACCTTAGCCAATACCTTTTGGTTGGTCATTCTGAGAATTCTAAATCTGTTATCATAGCTACATTAATGACACTGAGATATCCCTGTCCCCACTGTTCATTGTACTGTCTGAAACTGAATTGAGTAGCATGTATCCTGGCTCACTGACCGGAGCACATTCTTCACTAGATTTCTGTGCATCTCTGATTTCATTTCATTGCTGAATTGTTGCTGTTAGGCTGATGATTGTTGTCAATGTGAAGATTTCCACCTCTAGAACAAAAGCTACATCACTTTGTTCAGATAGTGCCACTGGAATAAAGGATAAAATATCTGTTATAGTCTGCTCTTTGCCTGGAATATATTCTGATTTTGCATCAAACCTCATCATTCTCATTCTCATTGTACTCACATTTGCTAATTCCTTGGAATTTAAGATTGTCATGACGAGCTTGTGATTTGTCTCTATCCTGAAGTGGAGACCAAGAACATAACTTGTAAACTGTTCACAAGCCCAGGCAGAGCTCATGCTTCTTTCTCTGTCACTACATATCTCTGTTCAGTTTCTGTTGGTGAACTTTCTATCCAACTGTATCCGAAGATGCACAACTCCCAGACCTGTGGAAAATGCATCTCCATCCATAGTATGAGTAGCTCTGGGTTGTACAGACCTAAAACACCACTCTGCTGTGCTTCCCCCAGCACTATGTGTGTATTGTCTCATTACAACCACTGATGTAGTGACTCAATAACAAAGGCTCAATTTGGGTAAAATCTTTTCACCTTGGCTTACCATACAAAAACTCCAGAGCTCAGTCATGTTGCAAGAAGATGGAGACTCCCCGATTGCTTTTGTCTTCCGAGGATCAATGCTGATACCTCAAGGGACTTGATAGTTGGACTGTGAGAATTTGAATATAATCCTGCTTCCTGTAGACATTGCGGCACAGCTTGCACTCTCATATCATGTTCAGTAGATTGTCGATCAGAACATCATCCACGTGACTCTATTCAATCTTTCTAGGATGCTTGATATTGTTCTGGGGAAGATTTTTTTTGGCAGTGATGAGATTCTGAAGGGTTTTCTGTTGAAAGAAAACCTCCCAAAAAGGAGTAAAGAAAATGTGAGCAACTTTGATTCTTCATGTATGAGTGATTGCCAAAAGATATGTTTCAGATACTGAGAATATAGGGGGCATTGTTATTAAGTTTGTAGATGACATCAAGATTGGTGGCATAGTGAAAAAATTCCAATTGCAATGGGATCTTGATCAATTGGGCCAATGGGCTGACGAATGGCAGATGGAGTTTCATTTAGACAAATGCAAGGTGATGTCTTTTGGTAGATTGAACCAGGGCAGGACTTACCTCAGTTAATGGTAAGGCATTGGTGAGAGTTATAGAACAAAGTGATCTGGGGGTACATGTTCATAGCTCCTTGAAAGTGGAGTCACAGGTGGACAGAATGCATTCAGCATGCTTGGTTTCATCGGTCAGAACATAGAACTCAGGAGTTGGGACGTTTTGTTGAAATTGTGCAAGACATTGGTAATCATACTTGAAATACTATATGCAATCCTTGTCATCCTATTATAGAAAGGATATTATTAAACTAGAAAGAGTGCAGAAAAGATTTACTAGGATGCTACTGGGACTTGATGGATTGAGTTATAAGAAGAAGCTGAATAGACTGGGATTTTTTTTCTCTGGAGCATAGGAGGCTGAGGGGTGACCTTACAGAGATCGATAAAATAATGAAGGGCATAGACAAGGTAGATAATCAATATCTTTTCCCAAAGGTAGAAGAGTCTAAAACTAGAGGGCATAGGTTTAAGGTGAGAGATACAAAAGTGTCCAGAGGGGCAATTTTTTTCACATGGTGGGTGGTGAGTGTCTGGACAAGTTGCCAGAGGTAGTAGTAGAGGTGGGAACAATTTTATCTTTAGAAAAGAATTTAGATAGTTACATGGGTACAATGGGTGTAGAAGGATATAGGCTAAATGGAGGCAATTGGGATTAGCTTAGGGGTTTCATTAAAAAAAAAGGGTGGCATGGATATGATGGGTCGAAGGTCCTGTTTCCAAGCTATAAATCTCTATGGCTCTATGATTCAAAAATAGCTTCTTCCCTGTTATCATCAGGCTTTTGAATGGTCCTACCATATATTAAGTTGAATTTTCTCTACACCTCAGCTACGACTGTAACACTACATTCTGCACCCCATTCTCCCCTATGTACTCTATGAATGTTATGCTTTGTCTGTGTAGCACGCAAGAAACAATATTTTTCACGGCATACCAATACACGTGACAATAATAAATAAATCAAATCAAAGATGATGGAAACAGCATTCACCAAATTAAGGCAAACAAAATTGTATAGATGGTCAGTGACTGATGTTTACCATATCAAATGGACTTTTAAAAGGTCTTTACATACTCCACTTAGATAAATGGCAGGCCTAAAGAGACTTCAATAAACTACAGTTTTGAAGATGCAAATGAAGACTTGTTAACTAATTAGTGTTTCTGTTATGTGTAACTAATTGTTAAAAAACCATAAGGCATACACTGGAGGGGTGAGAAGAGAGAAAATACACATGCTGCTCCTATTACAGAAGCTTGAGAAACTTCAAGAAATTAATATTAATTTCACAGTTAGACATCATTGCTAGGATAACGCTGTCTAGTCAAACTCAAAATAAACATCAGCTTTAACAGTTTGTCTTTTTTTAAAATTTTTTTAAAAATACCTTGAAGGATTATGTTTGGACTTTGAAATGTAGTCAAGATGATTGACTCCTCTGGCTCGTGAGTATGCCATGAGGTTGCCTCTGGAGGCAGACATCTTAAGATCAGTTCAATAAATCTTCTCATAGCAACAGGAAATGAAGAACACCACTGTCCTTGTTCATTAAAAGGTTGTATAGAGTGGATAAAAATAGATACTTGAATCCTACAAAAGGAGCAGAGAAGATGCCGAACATCTCGGAATGTGAAAAAGTACAAATCTCTAAAACTCTAAAACCAATCATAGCTAGGGTGTAGAGAAAGATCTGCTGAACGAAGCACAAAAGGAACGAGGAAAAGAACAAAGAGATCACAGGCAGTGGTTGCAAGTTAAAGTTTAAAGTATATTTATTTGTGTCACAAACAGACTTACATTAACACTGCAATGAAGTTACTGTGAAAATCCCGTAGTCATCACATTCCGGCACCCATTCGGTTATACTGAGGGAGGATTTAGCATAGCCAATGCCTCTAACCAGCACATCTTTGGACTGTGGGAGGAAACCAGAGCACCTGGAGGAAACCCACACAAACATGGGGAGAACTTGCAGACTCTAAGACAGTGACCCCAAACGGGAATTGAACATGGGTCCCTGGTGTTGTGAGGCAGCAGTGCTAACCACTGTGCCACCAAGCCACTCGCAAATTACTGAGTGTGTAAAAATGGTTGCAGTTAGTTTTCTATCCCCAAGTCTAGTTCAATTGAAAAAATGAAACATGGCAAAACTGGCAGTTTTTCCATTTAAAGCGACAAAACTAGGAAGGTTTCCTGACACAGTACGTGGAAAAGCCTACGAGAGGAGAGGCTGTACTTGACCTGGTGCTTGCTAATGAGCCAGGGCAGGTGTCGGATCTCACGGTAGGTGAGCATCTTGGGAATGGAGATCATAATTCTATCTCTTTCACGATAGCGATGGAAAGAGATAGGATCAGGCAGGCTAGGAAGGTGTACGTCTGGAGTAAGGAGAAATATGAAAACATGGAGAAGGTGATAAAGAAAGCGTATAGTATGTTAGCTTTCATAGAAAAGGGTATAGAATACAAGAGTACGAGTTTGATGTTGCAATTGTATAGAACGTTGGTTAGGCCTCAGTTGGAATACTGCGTCCAGTTCTGGTCGCCGTACTATCGGAAGGATGTGGAGTCCTTGGAGAGAGTGCAGAGGAGGTTTACCAGGATGCTGCCTGGTATGGAAGGACTGTCTTATGAGGAACGATTAAATAGACTGGGGTTGTTTTCCCTTGAAAGACGTCGGCTTAGAGGGGATCTAATAGAGGTGTATAAGATTATAAGGGGTATAGATAGAGTAAATGGTGGTAAACTTTTTCCACCTTCAGAAATGGATAGGACGAGGGGTCATGGCCTTAGGGTGAGGGGGGCTATGTATAAGACGAATATTAGAGGGCAGTTTTTCACACAAAGGGTAGTGGGGGTGTGGAATGCACTGCCGAGTAAGGTGGTGGGAGCAGGCACGCTAGGGCTGTTTAAGGGTCTCTTGGACAGCCACATGAGCGTTATGCAGATAGAGGGATATAGTAGGACTGTTTAACTATGGCTTTTTTCCACAGGTAATTCGGTCCATACTTGACCAACAAGGAGCATGCATTCGGCAGGTGGTGCGAGGACAGCTCTTGGATGTTGATTCATGGGTTGCCTGGTGCTTCATGTCGTAAATGAGTGCTTTATCTGGACCATCTGAAGGGCACCATGACAGCTCAGTGACTATCGCTGTAGCTGTGCAGACACTTGGAATTGGGCCGGTGTCTGCGGGAGTTTGCGCGTTCTCCCCGTGGTTGTGTGGGTTTTCTCCGGGCGCTCCGGTTTCCTCCCACATCCCAAAAAATTCGCTCTTAGGCTGATTGGGAAACAAATTGTCCCTACATTGAGACTCTTCCATATTAGGAATAACCTAAAATTAGAATAGGATAATGGAATAGTTACTATATAGTTATGACGGCGGCGCGAGCTCGTTGGGCCGAAGAGCCTGTTTCCCGTGCTGTGTTGCTCTAAAAAAAAAATAGGCAGGTAATTGGACGCATAAACTGGAAGGAGGTGTTCTTGGGGAAGAGTACAGAAGGAAAGTGGCGGCTTTTCAAGGAATGTTTGTCTAGGGCACTGCAAGACAACGTTCCGAGGAGTCAAGGAGGTTCTGGTAGGACGCGGGAACCGTGGTGCACGAAGGTAGTGGTGAACCTAGTTAGGAAGAAAAAAATGGTATATAAAAGGTTCAGAGAGCTAGGGGATGTTAGGGATCTAGAGGAGTATAAGGTGTGTAGAAGGGAACTTAAAAAGGAAATTAGGAGAGCCAGAAGGGGTCATGAGAAGGCCTTGGCAGGTAAGATTAAGGAGAATCCCAAGGCCTTCTACAAATATGTGAAAAGTAAAAGGATGAGAAGAGAAGGGATAGGGCCTATAAAAGGTGAAGGGGGAAAAGTCTGTGTGAATCCGGAAGAAATGGCAGAGGTGCGTAACGAGTACTTTGCCTCGGTATTCACGGTGGAAAGTGAACTGGGAGATTGCACTGCAGGTTTGCGGCATACGGAAAAGATTGAGTATGTGGATGTTAGGAAAGAGGATATGTTAGACCTGTTAAATTCTATCAAGATAGACAAGTCGCCGGGACCGGATGGGATGTACCCCAGGTTATTGTGGGAGGTGAGGGAAGTGGTTGCAGAGCCCCTGGCGATGATCTTTGCGTCGTCCATGGAAACGGGAGAGGTTCCGGAGGATTGGAGGATTGCAGATGTGGTCCTTATCTTTAAAAAAGGGAACAGGGATAGTCCAGGAAATTACCAAACGGTGAGTTTGACTTCAGTGGTTGGTAAGCTGATGGAGATGCTTCTGAGGGATAAGATATATGAACATTTGGAGAAGTTTGGACTGATTAGAAATAGTCAGCATGGTTTTGTCAAGGGCAGGTCATGCCTTAAGAGCCTAGTTGAGTTCTTCGAAAATGTGACTGAACACATTGACGAAGGAAGGGTGGTTGTCGTAGAGTACATGGACTTTAGTAAGGCGTTTGATAAGGTCCCACAAGCAAGGCTTCTGGAGAAGGTGAGAGGGCATGGGATCCAAGGGGCTTTGGCCTCGTGGATCCAGAACTGGCTTGCCGGCAGAAGGCAGAGAATGGTTGTGGATGGGTCTTGTTCTGCATGGAGGTCGGTAACCAGTGGAGTGCCCCAGGGATCTGTTCTGGGACCCCTGCTGTTTGTCATTTTCATAAATGACCTGGATGAGGAAGTGGAGGGATGGGTTAGCAAGTTTGCCGACGATACAAAGATCGGTGGTGTTGTGGATGGTCTGGAGGGATGCCAAAAGTTGCAGCGGGACATAGACAGGATGCAAGACTGGGCGGAGAAGTGGCAGATGGACTTCAACGCAGGTAAATGTGTAGTGGTCCATTTTGGCAGGAATAATGGGATGAAGGAGTACAATATAAGGGGTAGGAGTCTTAGCTGTGTTGTAGAGCAGAAGGATCTCGGGATCCGGGTCCATAGGACTCTTAAATCGGCCTCGCAGGTGGAGGAAGTGGTCAAGAAGGCGTACGGTGTACTGGCCTTCATTAATCGAGGAATAGAGTTTAGGAGTCAGGAGGTAATGATGCAGCTCTATAAGACTCTTGTCAGACCCCAGTTGGAGTATTGTGCGCAGTTCTGGTTGCCTCATTATAGGAAGGATGTAGAGGCTATTGAGAGGGTTCAGAGGAGATTTACAAGGATGCTACCTGGATTGGGAGGCAGGCCTTATGAAGATAGCTTGAGGGAGCTGGGACTCTTCTCACTGGAGAGACGTAGGTTGAGAGGCGACCTGATAGAGGTTTATAAAATGTTGAGAGGAATAGATAGGGTGGACTCTCAGAGACTATTTCCCCGAGCTGAAATGGTCACTACGAGAGGAGACAGATTTAAGGTGCAGGGAAGCAAATACAAAGGAAATGTCAGGGGTAGGTTTTTCACTCAGAAGGTGGTGAGTGAATGGAACCGACTGCCGTTGGAGGTTGTTGAGGCAAACCCACTGGGGTCTTTTAAGAGACTTCTGGATGAGTATGTGGAAAAGAATAGGATAGCGGGTTATAGATAGGTCTGTGGATTGGTAGATGTGATCGGCGCAAGTCGTGGGCCGAAGGGCCTGTTTGTGCTGTATTGTTCTATGTTCTATGTTTATCCAACTCAATTAACAAGTCAGATCCCATTTGGAGTATGGTGAGCAGTTTTGGACTCCGTATCTAAGGAAGAATATACTGCCTTTGAAAGGGTCCGGAGGAGATGAATGCTTCCTGGAATGAAGAGTTTGTTGTATTGAGAAACAGTTAAGGATTTTGGTCTATTCTCGTTGGAGTGTAGAAGGTTGCGGGGAGGGGTAAGGGGGGAATGTTATTGGAACTTACAGGATCTGTATATACTTACAGATATTACAGGCCTGGATAGAGTGGATGTGGAGAGGATGTTCCCACTAGTAGGAAAAACTAGAACCAGAGGACACAACCTCAGGCTAAAGAGACGATCCTCTTAAACAGAAATGAGAAGGAATTTCTTCAGCCAGAGTGTGATGAATCCGTGGAACTCTTTGCTGCAGAAAGCTGTGAAGGCCAGGTCACTGAGTGATTTTGAGACAGAGATAGATAGGTTCCTGATTAACAAATCAGGGATTATGGGGAGAAGGCAGGAAAATGGGGTTGAGAAAAGTCCCGTCAAAGTAAATGGTCATTTGCTTGCCGGCTTCTCTGCCGGGGAACAGGCTGTAAGGTAGCGCCTTCAATGGGACCGGAAGATCTCACTGGTTGGAAAATCCCATCCAAAGCAGTAAAGTTATTTTTGTTGTTCCCCCTTCCACTCCCTCCCCGCAAGAAGTCCATCCCAGAAGCACATTTGTTTTTTCCTTTAGCCAGTGCTGGTGCCTTCAGTTTTACATTCTGTTACCGCATTGTGCAGCCATGTTGTTATCCTCCTCCAGGGACCAGTATCCTAGTTCAATAATTGTATTTTAGAAATACAGCAGGAATTTTAATTAGCAGAGCTTGTTCAAGACATTGTATTACAATCAAGTGATTTCCTTTCTGGCATCAATTAATTTTCACTGTCACTGAGAGCTGGGTATTCAAACAAAGAATTTCTCACTATCTCCAGGGTACACTGATTTTCTAACTTTGCCAAGCAGGAGGTTTTATTACGGCACGCCCAAATCTTGAATGCATGAGGACATTTCAGGCAGCGGTACTGATTCCTGGATTATGTATTCTTCACTCAAGTACAACAATACTTGATGCTGCTGTTTAGCTCAATGACCTTGCACCCACAGATTTAAACAGGAGAAAGTTCTAGATTTCCACTACTCTGTGTGTACAATGTTTGTCATATGGGACTTGCAAATGAAAGGACTTGGGAATAATAGGAGCCCGTCCATGCATTATACTTACATCACTTCGATTTTGCTTTGCGTCTGAGTACTCAGTAACATCACCAATGCTACACTGCAGCTCCCGTCCTATATTTAGCACTGCACAGTGTGATTAATCATACCCATGCGGGCACTGTGCTTGGCATCAGGTGCTTTGGTACCTTGGAGCCTAATTTCACACTGCAGTTCGGTCGCAAAAGAAGGATTGATTGAAAAATTTTAAATGGTGTTAGCCTTGTTATATGCTGTTACAATTTGTTCTCTATTTACAGCTGTGTTATTCAAGAGCTCCAGTCACATCTGCAGTTGTGTCTAAAAGACTGATGTAAGATGCACTGTTGCAGTTTTTAGATTTTGCCATTTTCCATTTTTCTGCTCTCATTGTAGTAGAGAAGAGATCAGAAAGAGAACTCTCTCCACTGGATCTGATCTGTAAAATAAAACCAATCATTTTGGTTCTTTCTAAGTACAAAGAACAAAGAAAATTACAGCACAAGTACAGGCTCTTTGGCCCTCCAAACCTGCACTGACCATCCTGCCCACCTGAATTAAAACCCCTTACCCCTTCAGAGAATCATATCCTTTTGCACCACATTTGCATTGTTCTTGTCTTCAGGTAACCTTGCAACTCTTAGTGAAGGGCCTGGGTTTAGGAAATTTCATGTTTGATCAAGCTGTACTCTGCCCCTTCTTCTCTGACTTAATTCTACTTCTGGACTTCATTATCCTTTCGTAAGAAGTCTGACAATACCAGGTTTAAGTCCAACCAATTTATTATCCTTTCACATAGTTCTTGTGTTGTGTCAGTAATTTCCAGAAAGGCCTGGGACTGTTGATGATGGTAGCACCTTAACTATGGTATCCTCAATGACAGAGAGGGAAGCCTGATGTGAGGAAGTGGGATTAGTACAGGAACAAGAAAATTGGAACAGGAAAAGAACCTTCGAGCCTGCTCTGCCATTCATTACAATCACGGCTGATCGTTCAACTCAAAAGCCTAATTCTGCTTTCTCCCCATTACTTTTGATCCTATTTACTTCAAGTGCTATATCCAGCCACCTCTTGAATACATTCTGATTGCTTCACTGATTAATCCTAATCCAAGTGGATGAAAACCAAGACTTTGAAAGAATTGAAAAATGCAGAGGCTGAGAATGAGAGCGTGCATTTGGCTCCATTGAAAATAAGGAGCAAAGGTCACTCTTCAGTCTGGACAATGGGGCACTATTTAATTTAAATGGTGGCAGTCTATCTTTCTGATTGATAAAATTAAATTTAGATTGTGTTTTTTTTTAGTTTACCAATAAGATGGTAGTTATTGTGGTAGAGAGTGAATACTTGATACCAAGAGGATGGGGGGAGATAGTAACATAGTGGTAGCATCGCTGGACAAGCAATCCAGAGACCCAGGGCAATGCTCTGGGGACCCGGGTTCGAATCCCACCAAGGCAGATGGTGAAATTTGAATTTAATAAAAATCTGGAATTAAAAAGTCTATTGAGGACCACTAAACTATAGTTATTAAGAACTTAGTTCAATGTCAGTTAGGGAAGAAAATTTGCCATCCTTACGCAGTCTGGCTTATATGTGACTCCAGACCCAGAGCAATGTGGTTGACTCTCAAATGTCCTCAGGGATGGGCAATAAATGCTGGCCCAGCCAGTGGCACCTAAGTCCAATGTCAAAATAAAAAAATTGTTGAGAGATTGTGCTGTTTTCAAAGATTGCAGTCCGTCAGCCTCATGAATGTTTTAAAGTTTATTTATTAGTGTCACAAGCAGGCTGACATTTGCACATTCTGTGCCTGTCTGGGTGGGTTCCCTCCAGGTAGTCTGATTTCTTCCCACACTCAAAAGAGGTATAGATTAGGCGGATTGGCCATGCTAAATTGCTCCTTAATGTCAGGGAGATTAGCAGAGTAAATACATAGAGTTACAGAAATACTGCCTGGTGGGATAATTGTCAGTGTAGGCCCGATGGGCCCAATGGCCTCCTTCTGCACTGTAGGGATTTTAAGATCTTCATTATCTTACATTAACACCGCAATGCAGTTACTGTGAAAATCTCCTCATTGCCACATTCCAGCACCACTCAGGTCATGCTGAGGGAGAATTCAGCATGACCAACGCACCTAACCAGCATATATTTCAGACTGTGGGAAGAAACTGGAGCACCTAGAGGAAACCCACGCAGACACAGGGAGAATGTTTGTGTGGAGTCTGCACAATCACCGAAGCCGGGATTGAATCCAGGTTCCTCGGACTGAGAGGCAGCAGTGCCATTGTGCCACTCTGCTGCCCATGTGTTGAATATAGTGTTCTGTGAGCTGTCGCTGGAACAGAGTTCTGCAGTTCATATTCAAGTATCCTTTGCTTCTTCTTCTTTTGATTTCACCTTATTGCGTTTTTAATGTCAAGTGCCTTCAACTGCTTCAGACTTTCTCTCTGGAAATCTCACATTAAATCTTTAACTTTGCTACTCTTGTCCCCAGCTTCAGAAGATTTTATAAAACCAAACTTTCTGATTATGTTTTTGGTCATGTTCCCCAGTTCTTTGTCTCCTCAGCATCTGTCTTTTTGCTCTATGTTGGGCTTCACAATATTCACAATTTCATCTAAATGCAATTTGTGGTTGACAGTTGAATGTAAATGCTAATTTATTTCCAGACAAAATCAGCAATCTTTTATGGAACATGTACTCAGCGACTATTGAAATTGTTTTTAGTATGGGTATCAGAGTAACATTGGCTGGCTTGACAATACGATCCTTTGACTTAATTTTCTGCTGATTAAATTTTTTTGCCAGCAAATTGTCATTATGCAAAAGCTCTTAGTGCAGAAAAGAGTTCCAATTTTCTCTGGTCACACGTACACAGAGTTTAATATGCATGGTTCAAAGTATCGCAATGGGATTAGTGGTATGAAATAACCTGCATTGCAAGATAAAGAATGGTTCACTGTAGTAGCTTGTACCTCTTTCTAACAGAGATAATAAATTTGATTTTCACAGAATCGGGGAGAGTCTGCAGACATTTAAAAGCGGTGCCCAGTTCGATTCCATGATTTCCAGCCCTACTCCTGATGTCCTCAGTTTTCCTCAAGATGGGATAAGGGGTGAGTGAGCCCACACCCTGCACTTCCCACCTGACCAATTCCATTGTAACAACAAACATCTCCTAGTTCCCATAATCCTTTGAAATGGGGACAGCTGTCCAAGGAGTTGCAGTGTATGTGATCCTCCGAAATCTCGGGATGCATGGTCTGAGTGAAGGAACAGTTTGAAAGATAAGTACAAAAGATCTTATCTATGACCCTCCATCCACTCCCCATGGCCCATACCCCTCTGCCCATGCCCTCCCTCAACTTCATACTCCATGGTAACCAATGGCATATTCATCTGCATTGACTCAGTACAAACTCTACAGAACTAATGAACTTGATAGTAACAATGACGTGCAAAAAACTTTAAAAAGACATTCATTCATTCTTACTGTTTCTTCAGAAAGTTGCTTTTATTACTTCCCTGTACAAGTGTCAATCAGACTATTAAAATATCAACTGTAGAAATTGCAAGCACATTATACCTCTATCTTGTTTAAAAATAAATACTGAGAACTGGATCTGAGAGAAAATTCTGTCATTCAAACAAAGTTTTCCCTTGGTTGCAGCTGTTCTAACAGACTAATGGATGTCTTATTTTTGAGTCAGGAATATATCATGAGGTTTGGCAGAGAGCTATTAACCTGTTGAAATAGCTGTACCCAAGGAACATATTGCATGATTGACTGTGAAAAGAAGAGTGTTAAATAATAAGTTAGAAATAAAGTATTATGTTATTCTACAATGGCAGGCATTTTTTGGAAAAATAAAATATAATGTTGTTCTATAATGACAAACTCTTTTTTATAGTCCTCTATAATGCATTATAGTTAATCTTCTGTGGAATAGTTATTGGAGAAAAGAACGTCTCCCTCAGGTGAGTAGGAAACTTGTACATCTAATATTTCCAGGTTCAAGAGCAAGAACCTGGAAATATTAGATGTATAAGTTATATTGATTGGCTGTGCTAAATTGACCTGAGTGTCAGAGGGATTAGCAGTATTAATATATGGTATAGGGTCTAGGTGAGATTGTAATCGGTGGAGAATCGATGGACTGAATGTCCTCTTTCTGCACTGTAGGAATTCTACGACTTGGGCATCAGGAGCAGGTGTAATGGCCTGAAAGTGCTTGTTTGATTGAGTAAATATGTAGATATGCCAGTAAAGTGAGCAAGCATGTAGGTTGGTGAACTCATAAGCTAGCACTACTGATGATGAGAGTTCTTTGCAGTTGACCTAATCAATTTCCCCACTTTGTGAATATGAACTCAGAAATCTTGATCCAGCCTCCATATCTCATTTGTGATCACAGTAGTATGTTCATGAACCACATTTGTTCTCAATTATTGAATTGTGCTGTGCAAAAAATCCAAATTTTGATGTATTTGGTGAAGACATTGTTATTTTGCCCTGATAGGATGGGCCTCCTTTGGCCATGCTCCTCCAAAGTCAGCGCCGCCCATGAGGTTGGGAGGACTCCTGATACTAAAGGACACTGATAACAGGTTTTCTTATAGCTGATAAAACTACAACCCCCACCTTCCCAGAGAAAACATAATATACCTGCCATCTGAAGAAATGTCATCCGCAGATGCTGCCAAATCTGATTAGTTTTACCAGCACTTTCTCTTCTTATATTAAAGATGGCTACATAGGATTTACAGATGTTTGGGAGAGAGTTCATTTTAAATTCTAGGAGTACAACTACAAAACCAGTCTAATGTAATCTGACTAGTAATTTGTTTGGAGTAGAAAAAGCAAAGAGATTTCACAAAAAATTGCAAAGCTGCACTGAATTCTTCAATAGACAAACACTATGTTTACGATACTTGGTGAATTTACAAAAACAATTGGACAGTACAGTAGGGATTGGTTGACCGGAAGTTAAATACTAGTACAATTGGTATTGTGTTGTGCATTAATGCTGCATACCATCTACTTTGTTAATTCTATAATTCTGTTAGAGCTCCTCATAGATTAAAGCGTGTTGTATGTATTACTTGTGATTTATTTAAAGAGAAGTAGGCAGTTCAAACAAGCTGATGAGGTTTGTCAAGCAGCTGCTAACCAGATTACAGTTTTAAATGAATTCATTTCATAATTGACCGTCATCACATTGTACCCAGGATTTTGCCCAATGATTCAGATGTGGTTCTTTATTAACTAGGCAGCCATGACTCAGATCCAAGGCAACAAGGCTAGAAGAAGGTTTAAAATTCTTGTCTGCATTTGTATCTTTCCTGAAGTTGTCAGGGGAATGACATGCCAGCTTTACCCTTCATGAATATCCCAGAGGAAACTGGGAAAAACAAATTTAAACAATGCAATTTTCAGGATAATTACCACCAGATTCTTTAATTTAGCTACTGATTAATTATGCTGTTCCCACTGTCACATTTTTTTGAAAAATAAATGACAACGAAATCCGTGGTGGCAAAATATGTTTATGCATTGAAAGCAACTGATCAAAAAAAATTACACACTAATGCAAATATTAAAATCACCCCAACAAAACATAATGCCACTAAAGTGGTGAAGGTTTTTGTCATTTGTTTGTTGCACCAATTTTGTAATTAGTTGGGTCTAAATTCCAGAATTCCAATCCCCAGTCCCGCCCTGAACACTGCAGTGGGGAGAACTCAGTAAGAATTTAGCAACACCAATTATTAATCCAACCGATTTATTTGATAGTAAAAAAGCGAGCTTTCAACACTCCCGTGTCTTCCTCAGGCAAGTGCAGTGTTACTGCACTTGCCTGAGGAAGACACGGGAGTGTTGAAAGCTCGCTTTTTTACTATCAAATAAATCGGTTGGATTAATAATTGGTGTTGCTAAATTCTTACTGAGTTCTTACCACCCCAATCCAACGCAGGCATCTTTACATCATGACTGCAGTGGGAACAGCGACAAGAGCCACAGTCAAAGGGAAGGTTCATTCCGGGACCATTAGGATCATAATTGCAAGCTTATTCACTTCCTAAATCCAACAAGAGAATAAAAACAATAATATTACCCCATTGGCCATCCACTCTTACATTTGAGCTTTACCCGTGTGCTATAAATCTGGTTCAGATTTGTTATTGCACGATTCTTGCATCAGTGAATCTTTTAACAAATTTATCACTGTTTATGGAAGCTCCAGATTTTAGCACACCATGGTGAGGGCTATACCTGCCACAACAAAAGAAGCAGAGCTATCACAGATGTCAATCTTTGGACAGAAGTTTCTGGTCACACCAGCTCCGAGACCGAAAATTCGCACCTTTCAATGGACCTTTAAATGGTCAGTCAAATTGTCCGTCTCATTCATGACAATTCCTGCGGCGAGAGTGGTGAGAAAATTTACCTGTTTGATTCTAAAAATGTTTTCCAAACGTTTGTGATGGTTAACGTAGAAACATGAGTAGGCCATTTGGTCCTTTGAGTCTGCTCCGCCATTCATTATGATCGTGGCTGATCATCAAAATCAATATCTTGATCCCACCTTGCCCCCCCCTATTCCTCAATGCTTTTAGCTCCAAGAGCTATACCTAATTTCTTCTACTTTCTGTGGGAGTGAATTCCACACATTCACCACCCTCTGGGTGAAGAAACTTCTCCTCAGTTCAGTCATTAAAGGTTAATCCCTTATCCTCAAACTGTGACCCGAAGTTCTGGACTCTCCCACCATTGGGGACATTCTTTCTGAATCCACCTTGTCTAATCCTTTAGAATCTTGTAAGTTTCTATAAGATCCCCTCTCACTCTTCTAAGCTCCAATGAATATAATCCTCATGGATTTAGTTCTCATCATATGATAGTCTTACTGGGAATCAGTTTGGTAAACTTTCACTGTGCTTCCTGTGTAGCAAGGACATCCTTCCTCAGATTAGGACACCAAAACTGCAGACAATACTCCAGGTATGACTTCATCAATGCCCTTTATAATCACAGTAAAACATCTCTATTCCTATACTCAAATCCTCAGTTAAAAGAAAAGATTTTAACTGCATGGTGAATAGTAAAATGTTGAACTTATTATTTTCACTTAATAGGTTTTGGCTTAATCATCACTATCAGTAAAAGTAGTGATGGCATGAAAAATTCAGGGAAATCCAATAAATTAGTGTGTTACCTACTGGTTATATCTGTCTCAAAAAAAAACTATTGGAAAATGTAAGCTGCTTAAAACAGGGACAGTTAGGTTATGCTGATGGAGCTAGCATTTTTGAGACTTTGAAGAATCTGCCAACTCTGAAAACAGATGTTTACCTAAGGCAAGTTGATAACAATGAGGAACATTATATAAAAGGGCATTGAATAAGGGGTTAGAGTTTCAAAGGAAGACAAGTTTGAACTTTGCATTTACACTCTAAATGGTGAACTTACGAAAAGAAGGTACTTAGGTTTGACTTCTGAAGAGGTTAATTCAGATAAGAGAAGAACAAAAGGGAAAAGCTGTATATCAGGAGATCATCAAACCAACGCAAGGGTAGCTCCTCCACAATAAGAATATCTCTATAACTCCTAGCAAGCCATGTGTAGAAAGCCTGCCTTGGAAACCAATTGATTTTTTTTAACCTCGGAAGCAAATTCCAAAGAGATATAACTGCCTGGTGTGGTAACTGTTACTAATTTTTTAAAAAACATAGTTTTAAAAGTGTTTAAGATGTTGTTGTATGCTCAGGACAAATTAGCTCTATAGGTAATGAAACAGAACTGTTTGGAACTCAGTAAAGTTAAAGATACTGTTTATAACAATTGCCTTAGTTAAAGATACCTCTAATTTAGTTTATTGTTATTCATTTTATTGCTTAGTAAACATTTATTTTAATTAAATCACCACAAAATGTTTGGGGCATAATTCTCTGGATTCTAAAACTTTTCCTTATATTATATCAAATTGCAAAATACAGTTGAGACCATTATTTCAATTTTACCTTCTGGGATTTAGAATTACCCAGCGTTTGCATTGGCTGTGTTCTTAACCCCACTAAGACTCCTTCTGCAAAGTGGAAGTATACAAAATTCAACTGCAAATATTAAACTATTCTCCAACCTTAACATAATCCCTATTCTAAAGTATTCAAGTAATAAATCTATGATATAAATGCATAACAGTGTAGATGTGAGTTACTTATAAAGCAAATGAATCTTTTTGTTCAATTTCCATTTGAATTTTCTTCTAGTATTGCTGATTATATAATATATACATTGTTACAATCCCAGTTGATGTTACTACTGGATGGGAAGGTCCTTGAATGGAATCCTGATTCAAAACACTGTGGCTAAGATTTTCTGGCCTTGCTCACCTTGAAACCGGAAAATCCCACCTGAGGTAGACAGAACTTTTCATGGACCACCACTCCAATTCCTGTGGCAGACAGGAATGTAAAATTCCAGCCCATAGCTTTTTTTTTTTTAGAAAACATAGATGAACAGTCACAGGATTACCAATCAGATTTTAACAACAAGAGAAAAGATAAGTTTTGATATTAAGCAATATTTCCTTTACTCCAACCTACTTTCACAAACGTACACAGATTTTAATAACATAGGTCACAAAGTTTGCTTGGAACTGAAGAATCATCATGTATTATCAGTACTATTTGATTGAAACAAATTCTTTTTTCCTTCCATTTCACATGCAGCTAAATTATAGATTGATGGTAATGTTCTTTCCTTTTGACCATTAAGACCACTACAGCTCTTGATAGCCAAGGAAGATATGTTCTCAGTGACCACAAAGTCCTTGTAATCCAATGGCTAACAGTGGACAGATAAAACTCCACTCTGAAGCCAAGTGGTAGTGGTAGCCAATGAAGCATTTCTGAATTTCTCCTCAAATTTCCCCATATGATTGTCATACAAAGGATTCCAACTCCATTCTCAAAAGACAAGCTTAAGAGTCTGTAATAAACAATACTTTCTCTCAGCTATTTTCAACAAGGATCCACCTCCAAGATTTCTAACTCTCCTTTTTAGTATTCATGTGTCTTAAATAGTCATGACCATTCAAGTTTTTTTGCTTAGTTTCAGCTGAATACTGTTGCCCCAAAGACTGGGATAAGGATTTCAATGTCATGATTGCTTCAAATATCTGTCTTTTCGCCCAGTCTGTCTCTTTTAGTCCTGTTTTTAACTTCGGTGAGCAATATCCTGCTTAAATTTTAGTTCCTGTTTTCTTTCTTACTTCAATCTTCTTGAAAACTTATCTTCATTCTCTAAAATTAGTAATCCTTTAGTTTCTGTGGGATTTTCTTTTCTGTCCATTTCTTTATTATATTGTTTTCCCTCCAGTAGAACTGTGAGAGCTATACTTTCTCTCACTGCTAAGCTTAATGAATTCAATTAAACTAAAAATGCACAGCCCTTTTTCCTAAATGTGGCCTGTGGTTGTTAAGCAACAGCTCATTTTTTTTCCAAGTTCTTGTTTACCTTCTTTGCTGTAAACTCTCCAAACACAATGGAGACAAAGCTTGAAAATCAAAATGAAACCAGAACTCTTCTCACATGCAAATACTTTTGTTTATTATGAATCTAGCTAGAGTTAACTAAATTAAATTCACTTAAATCTAAAGAGGACTTTACTCTTTAACAAATGCACATGAAGTCTTTATCCTCAAACACATTTTCATCCAGGATAAGTCATATATGTTCTGTACCAAAATCACCCAATGAGAGCATTGTGAACTTTGGTAACATATAGGATAGCAAATGGTTTGGCAAAATAATTTCTGACTGCCATTTGTGGATAAATTTGTAAATAGTTACAAATCAAGGATTGACATTTTAGCATTTAACACTTCACAACAAAAGTGACAGCACGACGAGAATGTACCTTGATAATGTGTTTGGGAATTATTGAATCAGAACTCTTGAGCTTGCATCTATTTTCAGTACTATTTGATTAAAACAAATTCTTTTTTGCTTCCATTTCATGTGTAGCTAAATTATGGATTGATGGTAATGTTCTCCCCTCTGGCTCCCAGTTCAAGTCCCACTCCAGGTCTTGATGGCTAAGGAAGACATATTCATAATACAGCCAAACAGAATCATTCTGTAAATCCTTCCAATACAGCTCTTGGCAGGTGGTAAGAGAGAGAAGTGAGAGTTTTCTAGTCAGTCATATTGCAGAAACAATGGCAAACCATTGCACTATTGTATTAAGCATAATCATGGACAAGACCATTGGAAATCCATGGTTACCTTTGGCTATGGTACCTGAAAGAGGAGGAGGAGGACATGTTAAAGGTTTAATGACAAGACCACTGTCATCATAAAACCTCATAATAATTGGACAGTTGAGGCAGAAAGTTTAAAATATTCTTTAGGCAGAAAAGATAAATTACATTGCAATTAGCTATTTACTGTCAACAAATCTGAGATTAAATCAATGCCTGTGGTCCTACCACATGCAGTCATCAATGGTGATGGGTAATTAGTAGCTCAGAGGTTCTGTGGTATATCTGACCTTTTTAAGTGTGAAAAATGTGGTCCTTCCAGCTTGTCCAATAAAAGACTGCTTTCACAATGTGTAAGCCACTAATAGGCACACTCGTTAGCCCATCAGCAAGCAACACAGTGAGAAGCCACTTCTAACTGAATGACCTGGAAAAGCAACAAAGCCAGTCACTGGCAAAGACAGAGTGAGGGCGACTTCATAGTAATGTGACCAGCAGAGCAATGTAGGCTGCAGTCACTGAATGGAGGGAAGGATGACTCAGAAACCTGGGCAAGGATCGGGGAACAGAGGCCAGGGTGGCAAGCAAAGGCCATGGGTAGAAGTGGTGGCTGGGAGCTGGGGTCGAGGTGTGTGTCTGTGTATGTTGTGAGTGCGTGCGTGTGTGTGTGTTGTGAGTGCGTACGTGCGCGCGCATGTGTGTGTGTGGTGAGTGCATGTGAGAGGGAACAAGAGATGATTGTGTGTGAAAGAGATAAGTGAATGTCTGTGTGTGTGTCTGTGAGGCAGAAAGATGTGTGTCTGAGAAAGGGAAGTGTGTGTATGTCTGTTATGAGAATCCAACTCTCCAGAATGCAGTCTTTCAGAGTACAAGAAATCAGTAAGGAGTTAAATGATTCTTAGACCAGCTAATAAACAGTTTTACACATATGTGAATGTAGTAAGACAATAAAAACAGGCAGTTATGATTTCAAAACAAATATGCTGATATTTTATGATATTTTAATGTATTTGAAATTCATTGTTCACTTTGGTCGAGCTAAATCACTGAAAGGCATAGTGGTAAAAGTCATTAATTTAAAGCCAAAGGTCTGGAAACTTGAGTTAACAGCAGTCTTATCGGTAGGATTCTACAAGGGAACGAATGTTGCAAATATAATGAATATATGAACACAAGGATACTTATGTCCCTGGATGCAGGAACACATGACTATTCAGTTTGGCCGATGGGAATGTCCACTTTGACCTGATGGTGGCATCTGCCATTACCAGGCGACAGGGGATGTAATTAGTGCCAAGAAGGGAGATTACATCCAGACTTAGAAGGACGAATAAAATATCACTATGGTATTAAATATCATATGGCTGGCTGAGGTACTTGACAGAGATTTGTACTGATGTATTACTGTTAAATGAAATTGATTTTACGCTAAAAAAGGCAGAATTATTGATTAGAAAAAATTATAATTGATCTGTTTCAGACTATGTATTTCAGGTCTTTCAGGGAGGTTCTGACGTTCTGTTCCAGAGCTATTTAACCCTTTGTGAGACTCCGGTTGGCTGTTGTTTGTACTGTCTCGTTCTATGTTTTAATTTAATGAACTTTGTCACGTCTTTTGCACAAAGATATTTGCCTTGAGAGTTTTGAATTATCTTAGTTTAAGATACAATTGGCCACCATTTAAAATTTTCCCACAATAAGGTCCAGGTTCCTAGGGGACCAAATTCGCATCTCAATATGTCAACATCTTCATGTGCAAGTTTGAACAAGACCTCTCCATTGTTCAGGACCTTCAGCTGATGCTATACCCCAGATACATCAATGACATTTCCTTCCTTTGGACTCAAGGCGAAGATAAAACTCACCTGTTGAAGGAGCGAAAGCTCGTGATTCCAAATAAAAATGTTGGACTTTAACCTGGTGCTGTCAGACTTCATACTGTGCCCATCCCAGTCCATCTCCACAACATATAAGAAGTAGTTAATACTTCTATCATTTTGTTTTTGTATTTATGTACTTATTGCACATAAACAGCCATTTTTTTGTGGTTTAATTCAATCACATAGTAAGAATGTTTCTTAGGGATCCGGTCAGTATTTTTGCAAGGTCAAAAGCATTTTGCAGATGGAAATTTTTGGAAAACCCTGAAATAACTAATCAGAGGAGGAAGATTCACAAGCATTCCCGTTCTCAATGATAGTGCAGTCTGCGACCTCAGTGAAAAAGATGATGTTGAAACATTTTCAACTATTTTCAGTAGGATTGGTAAGTGGTTGATCCATCTTGGCCTCCTCCTGATTTTACCAGTATCACGCTTATCACTCTTCAGCCAGTTTGATTCACTCCACGTGACATCAGAAATATAGCAAAGGCTGTGGATCCTGATGATATCCTAGTACAGTGCTGAAGATTTACATTTGAGAACTAACTGTACCCTTAGGTAGGCTGTTCCAGTACAACTACTGATTATGTGGAAAATTGCTGATGTCTGTCTTGTCCATAAAAGAACAGAACAAATTAAATCCATCTAATTACATCCCTTGAATCTACTCGTAATCAACAATATAATCACTGGCATTTTAATGTACTTCCACAATTAGAAATAAAAATTCTCATCATTTGTAGTTAACCTGTTGAAAACACCTTCCCAAATGTATATCAACAATTGAAATTAGTTGAGACACAAGCACTTTGGAAGTAAATTGTTGGTGATATCACTGGGGGCATATAACTTTCACATTGGTTCTGAATAACTGATAACTCTGTTCATTAAAGAATTTATGAAGATGACCTTCCACTTTGGCTACCTGTAAGACTCCTATCAATAATTGATTTGGCTGCAGGATTAAGTTTTTTATGGAACTCCACGTGGAGCAATGGGAGGGCAAAATTGTCAACCTATCAAAGCTTGTTGAATCATTCAGGTCCATGCATTAAACCCACAGAGAGAGATTTTGTTTCCCTGCCAGCTCGGGGTCAAGTGTACATTATTCAATACTCAACAGTGTTAGGAATGTATTCCTTTTGTTTGCATATTTCAAACATATATGAATTTATTGCAAAACTGTTGTTGGATTTCGTCAACCAACTGGAACACAACATGCTTCATTTTTCTCAAGCTAATTTGCACACAAGGATTTTTTACTGTTCTGTAAAACTTGTGTCTCGGAGTGTTACTGAACAATATTAATCAATGGACATTATATTATGATGACAGGTTGAATAGATTAAGCTTGTATTCTTTTGCACATTGAATCCAATTTTAATTTCCAATTCTCACTCCTCACCTGGTGATGCACTAAGGCAGATTTTTGTCTGTTTCCATAACTAGTTTCTCCTGGAACAAGTTACTAATGTGTCACAAGAAGCTTATAGCCTGAGAGGCGCCATTCCACATCAAGCATGGCTGACCCCGGAGTCTCAGCCACTCTTATCGCTAGTCATTGGCAAGTGGGAAGGTTTTGCAAGTTGACACCCAACCTGTTTGGCCGCATGATGAACACATTTTCGTTGGTTGAAGATTGGGGAGTGGTCTAATTAAGGTATTTATAACAATTGGAGTTGATGGGTGAAACCATTGCCTTTGTTGGGTAAATCCAAAACAAAGAGGCATAACCTTAAAAGTTAAGGTGGGCCATTCGGAAGTACTATTAATTTAAACACCTTCCAAGCATTCAAGGTTAAAGAGACAAACAAGAATAAGAACCAGCTCTTAGTTCATTCAACAATCTCCCTTTATTTAGGTAACAACTCAAACTTAAACAGTTGCAACTCTTTCAACTCTTTAACTGAATATTAACTCTAATTATTTAATTGAAAAGAGATACCATTGGGTTTTAAGAAAAATTGGTCAGAATTATTGCGATTGTGGAATCTATCCTTGTGGTATTCTCTGAAGAACTTCCTTCAGGGCACACTTCTTATGATGGTGGATCTCTGTAGAGTTATTGCTGCAGACAAAAGCTGTACATGTCTTTTATCTACAAATTCTTTCACTTGCTTCCTGAAGATTCTCTGGCATCCAGCCAATTGTGTAACTGGAAAGTGATCACACAACTCAAACAACCAATGAAATTATTTGTAAACAATGCCTTTTTGCTTAGTTCAGATTGCATGGAAAACCTACAACACGATACCACCAAGTCTAAATGGACTTAAGCCACTTCCCATATTTGGTCAACACAGGAAGCTTCAGATCATAGTTTCCTGACTTTGCAGATACTACACAAAGCTAGAGATCTGGCTTTAACTCTAAATTGACCAAAAATCCTGGTATGCTTTCAGCCAGAATAGCCATTTTAAAGCCAATATTGTCACTATTGCTCTAGTTGTTCTTTTTCCATCTACAGAAGTGATGTGAGAAAACAATTTTTTTGCACAAAGCCTCCAGGGAAGTATGGAATGCACTTTGCCCCTTTAAGCAGTTGAGGGGAGGCGAATTGAAAATTTCAAGATTGAGTTTGATAGATTTTAATTAGGCAAGGGCATTCTTGTTCAGAGCAGGCATATGGAGTTAATATGCAGATCATTCATGATAAAACGGAAATGGAGGAACAGACTCGCGAGGCTGTGACCTACCCCTGTCCCTCAGCTGCCTCAGGGAAAGACAATAATCAAAGAGAGATAGTGGTAAAATTAGCTGAACAACTCTTCTTTCCTGGTAGGATTGGGAAATTAATATAGCTGTCTGCTTAATAGCCATAATGATTCTTAAGGCTTTTATTTGACAGATTTTATACATCAGTAGTTCTTCTGCCTTATTCCCAATCTGAGTGGAACATTGTAAAGTGTAAACTATTTGCTGAAGGAGCAAGTTGTTAACAATAACTTTGGCTCACAACTATTAGCACTGTGAAAAATTGAATGTTTTTTTTCCTGCAAAGGGATATTTGGAATTGATTTTGTCTGAAAAAGGGAGGGATTCTGAACCTGAAACTTTCAACTCCAACTATTTCCTGAAGGGGCAATCAAAATGTATGATTTGTTTTGACATCCATTGACCCAGGCACTTGGCAAGCGTAAGTTACGCTGACAGAAATACAAATATATTGGTGTCTCTCCTTGAGACAAGTACATTAGATTTGTCTTAATCAACTAAAGGTTGACGGTATAGAGAACATTGTCACAGTTATTATGGTAGAGATCAGCTTTACTGTGCTTTAAAGAGGCAAAATCTGTCTCTGACTATGATATCCATCATTCTAATTGCCTCTTTGACTGTGGATTGAAAATGCTTTTGAGAACTAACTGGTTCAAGATCAAATGTACAATGCACAGGATCAATTAATACTGTACTGAAACTCTGTTGCAAAATTACATGAGCAATGCAGAGTGTCAGCTCCCTGTTGCTGTGCAGAAGCTGTTACCATTAGTCGATATCTGTCGCTTGGAAAGATCTAGCCCTTGTGAAGCTGCTGTAAACATTGGTTCACACTGCACCGTACCTACATGTAACTCTGTATTACAAATGCAACTGCACTTCCAAAATTCAGTGAGCAAAGTTGACCATCAGTAAGTTCCAATGAATTCAGCTTCATTCAATAGAGATTTTTTTTCTTTATCTGCAGGACATAGATGTCTTTGGCTGGATTGCATTAATTGCCCATCCCTTGTTGTCCTTGGAGGCAGTTGAGAGTCAACCACATTGCTGTAAATTTGGAGTCACTTGTAAGCCAGACCAGATAAAGACGGCAGATTTCCTTCCCTAAAGGACATTAGTGAACCAGATGGATTTTTCCGACAATTGACAATGGTTTCATGGTCATCAGTAGATTCTTAATTCCAGATTTTTAATAAATTGAATTCAAATTCCACCATCTGCCGTGGCAAGATTCAAATCTATGTCGCCCAAACATTAGCTGAGTTTCTGGATTAATAGTCTAGCGATACTACCGCTAGGCCACCAACTCTCCATGATTAGACATGCAGAGTGTCCTGATCTTTATTCCTGCTCAGCCTGTCCATATCTCACATTATCTTATATATTTCAAACATGTCCCCTCTTAGCCTTCTCTAGCTCGAAAGAAAACAACCCAAGCCTATCCAAACTCTCCTTACAGCTGAAATACTCCATCCCAGGCTACATCCTGGTGAATTTCCTCTATCCCCTCCCTAATGCTATCACATCCTTCTCATAGTGAGCGACCAGAATTTGCACATAGTACTCCAGCTGGGCCCTAATCAACATTCTGTACAACTGCAACATAATCTCCTTGCTCTATTACTCCATGCCCCGATTGATAAAAATAAGTGTTCCATATGCTCCAGGCCTTTGTGATCACTTAGTCAGTATTTCCACAATAGATGAACTTAGGTTTTACCAATGGATTGGTTGCTTTTTTGCTGTCTCCATCTCCAGGTAACCACCTGCATCCTCAGGATTCCTGCATATGAAGCATTTTCTTTTCAACTTCTCTTATTAGCAAACTGAGGACTGCAGGTTAACAGCCTCTGAGTGGTTATCTTCAGCAAGGGAATTTTCTCAAGTATTTATCCCTCAAAATTCAGACGATCTGGTCATGATCGCCAGTGGTTTGTGGGATCTTGCTGTGCACAAATTGGCCAATTGCATCAGCTGCACTTTAAAAATATTTCAGTGGCTGTTCAGCATCTGGGAGTTGTCTGAAGTCAATGCAAAGTGTTTTATGAATGGGAATTATTTTTTCCCTGTTTCCTTCCTTGCTCGTCTGGATGGAAATCTATTTAAAGCGGGGAACAATGCTACTGATTGCTTTAGTGAGATGTATGGGTGCAAGCAGCTCTTGTAGGAGAACTGAATCCATAAACCCCAAACTGAAATAGGAGCAAAGTAATATAAAATCATAGAATCTCAACAATGCAGAAAGAGATTATTTGGCCCATCGAGCCTGCACTAACAACTATCCCATGGAGGCCTTATCTCTGGAGCATTATGCATTTACCCTGCTAGTCCCCTAATATCAAGGGTCAATTTGGCATAGCCAATTAACCGAACCAGCACATCCTTGGAGTGTGGGAGGAAACCGCAGCATCTGGAGGAAACCCATGCAGTGAGAATGTGCAAACTCCACACAGACAGTGACCCAAGGCTGGAATCGAATCAGGGTCCCTGACATTGTGGGCCAGCAGTGCTAATCACTGTGCTACATAATTGTACACAAAATGATTTAGAGATACCTTAAATACCTGATGACAAATTATCACATCTTAGCACCAGCTGGCACATGACAGAATTCTTTCCATTCTTCAGAGGTGAACTGCAAACACCATAGCTGCTTATGGTCACAGAATGAGAAAAATGCCAAAAGAACAGTGGAACATTGTGGAAGGGTCAGTGAAGCAGCCTTTAAATTGAAAAGTGCTGAAGCAATAGTGTGTGTGACTGCCACTGTTTGGCACACTCAAATCACTATTTCCTTTGGACAAAAAGTCAAACTCTGATTTTTGGTGATGGCGTTTGACAGATAAAACCTGGAAGAATTCCCTTGCTCAAGATAACCACTGGGAGGCTGTTAAACTGTAGTTCTCAATTTACCAGTTACTGGCCCTAGTATTGTGAAATTGAAAAGAAGATGCTTAATATGCAGGCTCTTGAGGGTTCAGATGATTACCTGCAGAATGGAGACAGCAAAAAAATACTATCAGTGGGCACAATCCAAGCTCATCTGATGTTGGAAATGCTGGTGACAAATGTTTACTGACTAGGTGATCATGTGGAAATTAAGTTGTAATTCCAGCTATGGTCAAATATTTAATTGACTTTGTTCTGCAAGATTAAGTCTGCTCAGTTCAAATAAAGCACCATGGGTTTGCTGGGATTTGTGAAATTATTGTTAAAAGCAGTTAAAAACTGCAGATGCTGGGCTTGGAAATAAGTTACAACAACATAAGCAGGCACTCTATCAGCAAATATGGAAACAAGGCATTCATTGAGGCCAGCACTTGTGTATTCAGGATAAATGACTAATCTAGATCTTGTGTCAGTTTCATAAACAGTGTTCCCTGCCTTGGCCACACGATGAAACAAGGACCTTTCAGTAACAAAATTCCAAAGAGCCAGATACGGTGAACTATAACTGTTTCATTTGCTGTATGAATTGGGAACACATCTTGCAATGCATTGTGCTGAATGCATGTTCTCCTTGCTAGCAAGTAATTAAAGCTTGTAAGTTTGAGTACTCACAGTGCCTAATGTTGTTTGTACCCAAGTTGACTATAGTGCCTGGAATTGTTTATAACCCAGATATTTGACAATCACAAAGGCCTGGAGCAGGCTCATGGACATCCCTGGGTGTGTAAACTCTGCCCAATGAAGCTAGATTCCATGGATTTTAATGTTGGTCAGCTTTGCTCACTGAAGTTTGGATGTGCAGTTGCATGTCTATCTATAACGTTATATATAGATGTAATGAAGTATGAACTGGTGTTTACAGCTGTTTCACAATGTTTGAGAACCCAATGCTGAAATCTGTAGAACACTATACACATAATAGGGAGGGTAATTCACCTTCTGACTCCCCAAAGGCTATGTCTACAAGTCAGGAGTGTGGTGGAATATTCTCTACTTGCCTTGATGAGTGCAGATCCATCTTTATGATCATCCCACAGCACATATGCAAAAAAGAAAACCAGCGAGAGACAAATGGAATAATTCCATTTATTGATGCTTTTTTTTTATTCATTCATGTGAGCATTGTTGGCTAGGCCAGCATTCATTGCACATTCCTAATTACCCTGGAGAAGGTGATGTGAAGTACCATGTGGTCCAGGAAGCATGACACAAAGCAGTTTTCTTGATTGGCATCCCATCTGCCACCTCAAATATTCATTCCCTCCATCACCACACAAATAGCAGCAGTTGTGTACCATCTACAAGATGCATAGCAGCAACTTGCCAAGACTCCTATTACTGCACCTTCCAAACCTATGACATCTACCATTTAGAAGGACAAAGATAGCAGATGTAGGGGGCACATCACCACTTGCAAGTTCCCCTCCTAGCCACTCACCATCCTGACTTGGAAATATATTAGTGTTCCTTCACTGTCGCTGGGTCAAAGTTCTGGAAATCCCTTCTGAACAGCATTGTGAGTGTTCCTGCACCATATGGATGGAAGTGTCTCAGGAAGGGAGCTCACCACTACATTCTCAAGAGCAATTAAGGATGGGCAATTAGTGCTGGCTTAGCCAGCGATGTCCACATCCCATGAATGAATAAAAAAAAGTATCAACAAAAATAATTATTACATTTGTCCCTTGTGGTTTTTCATTTTTTGTTGTTTTTATGCTATTAGATGATCATATGTTTAAACAACTATTATTCTATAAGGAGGAAACAAGACAGATAAATACAATCTCAAAGCAAAATACTGCACTTACTTATTAAAACATAAACAGAAAGTGCAGGGAAATCTCAGCAGGACTGACAGTATCTGTGGAGGGAGAATAGAGCCAATGTTTCAAGCCTAGAAAGTAGTGAAAGTAATGTTGTGATCTGTGTCACTTGTTGCACAGTGGGGTTAATTGCATGGTGCAAATTGATGTTTTGAAGGGGATTTATTGGTGAATAAAATTGTGTCCTTCTGAGCAAAAGTCATGTCTTTGTATGTTGGCACACACTGTTGGATTAATTCAGCCTCCTTAAATATTAGCATAAATCCATTCGCCATTGATCCACGATCAATGTTCTCTGGATGGTCTGCTTGTGGAGCCTTCCATCTGTTCCACAAATGAAACTGCAAAACTTTATTGGCTTGAGATGCAAAACATCACATTGTCTGCCTGGCTATATCTTTTGCCTTGTCTTTCTGAATTTTGCAATGGCAGAACCATGATTTAAAACACCATAACAGCCAATTTTGTACTTTTGAATCCTGTTCAAAGATCTGAAGGGAATATTGGGATAGATTTCCAAATGTCGATTGTGTTATGGTCTTTGTACAGGCCAATTACTTCTAAAAAGAAATTTTAACTTATAGTAAATGGATGAAACAAAAATCATACAATATGATTTCAAATTTCAAGACTTTTACTGTAACAAACAATCTCAAAGCAATGTTGACTAATCATTATTTCAGTCAGCAACTTGTGCTGTAAACTACAGAAAAGATATCCATTTAATAGTTAAAAACAAAAATATCCCTCCATGTTTATACTTTATTCTGTCCTTTAAGTGGACAATTTCCAGCCACGTTACTCCTGATCCCCAGGCTAACTTTCACAATGAGGGTTACCATGCATATTCATTCCCAGTCAATGGTACATACTTGGTCTTTTCAATCCATGGTCTCCCACCGACATTTTATGTATTGAAAAATAGAGATTGGCTGCCTCTATCAGTTTGCCCTCTTTCTCCCCCAGATTCTTGCAGACTGACCATTATTTATTATGCACTTTTCAATAAAAACCTGGAATCCAATCCTATAATGGCTTTCTAAGGACTTCTCCTTTACAAAGCTCTATTGTCATGTCTACGTGAATCAGATGGGCCTTGTATCTAATTAGAGCTGCTAAGTAGCTTTTCTCTGGACCAAAAATTTATCTTCTTTTGAAATTAAAGAGGTTTTATAAATGGTTACATTTTAAATGCAGCTTCCTAACACTCTCGACACTTGAAGACCAATAGTATATATACTTTCTGTACCACTGTCCTGATCGTTGTTTGCAGGTATGAATGTCTTACACCTTCTTCCCTTAAAGAAGATTCTCTTTGTTAATCTTTAACTGTGAAGCCACCCAAGTTTGGTGACCCTCTTCAATCCTCTATTTACCCTAACTTAAAAAGACAGCTCCAAAACATAGAACAGACTTTTATGCTCTTCCATCATCAGGCTTCAAGGCGGGGTCGGGGAGGAGGAACGGAATGGGATTCATTTTGGATTCCATCCTTTCCCAACTTCACAGTGATTTTTATGCTGGAGTGGATAAGGCCTTGAATGGTAAGCCCACTCTTACCCTAACAGGGACACATAAGTGGCCAATTACTGGCCATTTAAAGGCCTTTTTGAATTCAGCCCGGCAGGAGGATTGAATTTACCATAAGAACATAGGAATTAGGAGAGGAGTAGGCTACTCAGATTTTCAAGCCTGCTCTGCCATTCAGTAAGAGCATGGTTGATCCTCTTGTAAGTTCACCCCAGGGTAGGTATCCCTGCCTACCCTGATAACACTTCACATCCTTTTTAATCAAGAATCTCTTGAGCTGTTCTTGAAAATTATTCACAGACTCTGCTTCCACTGCCTTTTGAGGAAGAGAATTCCAGAGACTCAAGACTGTATGAAGGAGAAATTTACTGCTTGCCCCCGTGACATGTTTTGCAGTGGCAGAAGTGGCTCACCATTGGCTAGTGGTGCGATCTTCTTTTCCCACCGCTGTCAATAGGGTTTCCTGTTCTATGCACCTGCTGTCCTGGGATACCCTCATGAGAGGGGTTTACCATCGATGGGACTGGAAGATCCGACTGGCAAAAATGGCTTGAAAATTCCACTCTCTTTCCTTTGCCATTTTAACAAGCTCTTTTTGCCACAATTTGTACTCACTCAGTGGGGAGGGGGAGAGGAAGGGGAGGGGGAGGGGTGGGTTTTCTCCGGGTGCTCCGGTTTCCTCCCACATCCCAGAAATGTGCTCTTGGGCTGATTGGGTAACAAATTGTCCCTATATTGGTCCCTATATGGGAATCTTCCACAATAGGCATGGTTATGTCATAAAGACGTTAAGACGGTGGCGTGGGCTCGTTGGGCCGAAGGGCCTGTTTCCCGTGCTGTGTTGTTCTTTGTTCTTAACCGTACATTCAAACTGAAATGTAACCACCAAAATAGATTTTAATGCACATTTTTTTCTCAAGTTGGTACATTAATGTGTTTAATTTGGTGGAACAGCAGCTTTATAGCAGGTTAATGTTAGCTTAAAAATCTAAATAAAGAAAAATGAACAAACAAGATACAAATGCATACAGATCACAATTTCCAAGTCCCCTCACAATGATTCAGTGATGCATTGCAAGTCTCTGGTCCCTGCTGATGTGACTGATGCATTCTCTTTTATTAATATTGTTGATAAATGTATTCAATCGCAAAAACTGAGTTCAGTTGACTGAACACCCTTTGTGGCTTGGCAAAGATATATTCGAGCTATAAAATGCAAATCATTCCCTCAAAAATCTCTTATTTTAAACTGTTTCATTTTGAGCTATAAAATAGCCAATTCTAATTGTGCTTCAGTTTCTTCCAATACGTGATAGCACTTCAAAATTAGTTGGGCTGAATCAATGGTGATGAAGTAGAAATGATTGAGAGCTTAAAGTTTCTAAGTATCCAGATCACCAACAAACTGTCCTGGTCCTTCCAGGCTGATCCTATAACTAAGAAAACCAACTAATGCCTTTACTTTCTTAGGAGGCTAAGGAAATTCAGCATGTCCGCTACGACTCACACCAATTTTTACAGATGCGCCATAGAAAGTATCCTTTCCAAATATATCATGGCTTGGTATGGCTCTTGCTCTGACCAAGACCGTAAAAAAAACTACAAAGGGTTGTGAATGTAGCTCTGCCCATCGTGCAACCAGCCTCTTACCCATTGACTCCATTTACATTTCCTGTTGTCTTGGAAAAAGCAGCAAGCATAATCCTGGACATACTCTCTTCCACCTTTTTCCATCACAAGAAAGATACAGAAGTCTGATATCACACATCAACCAATTCAAGAACAGCTTCTCCTCTGCTGACACTAGACTTTTGAATGGACCTACCTTATGTTAAGTTGATCTTTCTCTGGACCCTAGCTATGACTGTAACACTACACTCTGCATCTGCTTCTTCCCTACATACTTGATGAACAGGGTATGCTTTGTCTGTATGGCACGTAAGAAACAATAATTTTCATTGTACCCCAATACATGTAAATTAATAATAAATAAGAGCACAATAATAAATCAAAGCTGAAGTGAATACTCATGTTGTTGTGCATCAATGCATGGCTTCGAGTGGTAAGTCGCTGTTTGTGGGTTTCCCGGCTAAGCCATTGAGTAAAGGTCTATGAATAGAAGAGTGAAGAAAAAAATACAGTTGAACAAGTTTCACCTGACACCACGCTCAAGAGTGAAGAAGGTGCCGCTCTGGTATCATAACCACCAGAATGCAACATGCTGCAAAGTGGTCCCATTGAGGTGAAGAAGTATGACTTCAAAAGGAGGGAGAGAATTGCTGATCTGTGGAATTTGAAATTTTTCCCAGTGAAACTGTTTTGTGCATCAGGAGAGTTCAGCTTTTAAACTGATCTAAATGAATCTTAATTTCACTTACTGTAGAACCTTTGAACATGGTCATGCCATTCATATCTAATGCATGCTTATAGAAATGACAGAAATGTGCCTATTGATATGTGTTGTTAGATTCCAGGGCCTGGCTTCCTCCGATCCTTTTAACCCGCGTTCCCTGATAACTCCATGTTGCAACCACTTCTTGTGCCCAAGATGAGGAAACTTGAGTATTTGAGAGCAAGTTTTGAATCTACACAGTCTGAAGGGGAGCATTCCTGTTACTTGTTGTATACTCATGCGCAGAGAACACCTAAATTACTTATTGACGGAGGAAAGAGGCAGCTCGTCAGCTTATAGGCATGACGGAATAGTCTCTGTCAGCTTGAGGCACTGTGATGTGATACAACAATGGATTCAACACAGACCAGTGTGCCCTAACAATCAACATTAACTCCATTGTCACAAGCACTCTGCCTCACTGCACTAGTTGACATTCCACTTATTATAGCTTCCATCAGAAAGTGGTGGCAATTTAGTGATGTTTTAATTTTGTACCAAAGAGAGAAAAGCGCTGTCTTTCTGGAGCTTAAATAGTCCATGGCTTCCAAATTGAGAATGATGTGTGTGTCCTTGGAGGGAAAATTATCCCAACTTGCGGAGATGTGACTTCAATACCTTCTCCCAAAAGGAGGCTTATTCGGTGAGAAGGGCCAATTCAGGCCAGCCTCCTGGTGGATTTTACAATCTGCTGTATTTACAATTTTTTATGCATCAAAAATGGATTAAATTTTTTCAACCTGGCAATGCCTGTTCGGCGTATCATTACGACGGGAAGCTGCACTCAAATGACAATTTAGTAGGAAGTTTGTGATGTAGAGGGACTATTCATTAAACTTATTAGAGGTGGCCCATTAAAAATTGAAAGAAAAAAACAGTTTATTAATAGCTTTAAGCTTTTATTTAGCAGGAAACTATGTGACCTTATTTGTCATATTTATAGCAGAGAAGAAAGGAGCTTTAATTCTGTATTTCTGGGACATTGTGCAGATTCTAACTTTAGTTAATAGATTTACCAAGCTTTTGTCTTTACCTCATGAGAAATAGATCTAGAGGCTGTGACAGCTTAGTATAATTTGCTGGTTCATTAACAGAGAGCACCTTTCTCTACCGTCACTTCAACCATTCTCCTAATAGCTGTGGGCATCTTTTCAATGACACCCCTGTTTGAAGGGCAATGCAAGATGGAAGCAGACAAAACTGCAAAGTAATTTGGTTACTTTGAGTTAACTGTTGCAACTGTGATTTCCAGTAACTTCAAGCACCACAATGTCTTTATATTGCACCAGATGTAACAAAAGATAGTTTTTTGGAAATAATCCACAGTAATTTGAACATGTACCATTCTATACCTCAGCTGTTGATATAGGCAAAGATTTCTGGAGCAAAAAAAACCCAGAAAATGCTGGTAAATGCAGTAAGTCTGGCAGCATTTGTGGACAAAGCAGTTGAGTTAATGTTTCTTAGTGCTGAAATGTTTCCATTCTGCATTGTGAAAAGAATGCAGAATAAATGGCAAAAATTGATACGTCTATGGGTCTATTCTTTAAGCAACTTACATTTGTAGGACTTGTGAAAATAATTCCTCCTCGGCACACCCTTGCCTTCATCAGTCCTCTTTTGTGCTTTTATTTTTCTGACCTACTTGTTGCGTCCGTTTTCAGTGCCTTGTCAGCTGGATTTAAAATGCTCGCACGTCAGGAGATTTGAAGTTGCTTTCCAAATGTCTATTGTTCACTAATCTAATGGAGGGTGGTCTCATGGTGCTACAGTGTGACATTTCCCTGCAAAGCGAGGCCTCTCAAAGAAAATCAGTGGGCATGACAGATTTCGCTAAATTATTTACATTTTCATTATGCATGAAACTATTCTTGATATTCTAGAATTTTTTTTGTTTCCTTTCAATCCTTTGGTTATATTTTTCTTTGTCCATTCTCTGATCATCCCTCACAATCCCTTACGCTGCTCATTAAAAGTTTGGAAAATTGTCTGTTTATGGACCTTGTCAGTGACCACTATGAAAGGACCGAGGGTACCCTCTCTCTGGGTAGAGTGTGCCCTGCTGTGTACCCTAACTCTATTTGATATTTCCCTGTGATTGCTATTGGAAAGCTTTGCAACACAGGTTAGGAAAGATACAATCGTTTTTGTGCAGGTTAATTCTGAGCTTCTCTGTGACGCCGGAATCTGCGCTCTATGGGCTGTTTCCAGGGATCCACAGCGAAATAAACATTAACCGCAAATTTTTTAAAAATTCATTCACGGGAGATGAGCGTTGCTGGCTAGCCAGCATTTATTGCCCATCCCTAGTTTCCCTTGAACTGAGTGGTTTGCTAGACAATTTCAGTGAGCAGTTGAGAGTCAGCCACATTGGTTTAGGCCTAACCAGGTAAGGACAACAAATTTCCTCCCCTAAAGGACATTAGTGAAACAGGTGGGATTTTCCGACAATCAAAAATAGTTTCATGGTCATCAGTAGATTCTTAATTCCAGACATTTTTTTATTGGATTCAAATTCCACCTTCCGTGGCGAGATTTAAACTAGGTACCTGGAACACCATTTGAGTTTCTGGATTAATGATCAATGATAATAACACTAGGCCATCACCTTCCCTTGAAGGAGAGGGAGCGTTGGTTCTGTGAAAGGCTCTCTTAACTCATTTACCAGTGTTGCTGGCACATTCCAAGGCCCAGGATGCAGAGGCACTAGGAGGAAAGGCCAATGTCTACGCCTATCAGGCACATACACTGACAGGATGGAAACTGGATAAAACCTCATGGGCTATATATCTGACATGATGTTAGATGTATTTATGTATACACATAAATATTAAGTGTAATTGTAAATGCAGTGAGTAACAGATAGATTTGTTCTCACGTTATGTATTGTCAACTTTGAGAGGTCATGCAATGTACATTTATAAATTTTATGAATAAAAAATATTTCTAGAGAAAGAATATAATTAAATGTCCACGGTGGCATAGCGGTTAGCATTGCTGCCTCACAGCTCCAGGGACCTGGGTTCAATTTTGGCCATGGGTCACTGTCTGTGTGGTGCTTGCACGTTCTCCCCGTGTCAGTGTGGGTTTGCTCCGTGTACTCCGAGGTCCTCCCATCATCCAAAGACGTGCGGGTTAGCTAGATTGGCCAAACTAAATTTTGCCTCTGTGTCAGGGGGAATTAGTAGGATAAATATGTGGAGTTATGGGACAGGGACTAGGTGGAATTGTGGTCAGTGCAGGCTCACTTTTGCACTGTAGAAATTCTATGATTCTACATTTCTATGATCACAATGATTTGTATCGCAAAGGGGTCAAGAATGAAAGAACAGCTAATCCCATAATCACTGTTCAAAAATTAGGATTGCGGGTTCTTTCCTATGTTATGACCCCAAAGAAGAAATACGGCTTTAACCAGATATATCTGGGGATGGGAACTTAGACTCATAATTTTTGGACCCTCAATTTAAAATGTTTGATAAGAATGCTGCCCGCATACTTTTTCATGTCTGCATTTAATAAGATTACCATGTACACTGTATGACTCATTTGAAATAATCACCAGAAACATTTTTCCTTTGTAATAATCACATTTCTGTCGTGTACCTTCCTTACTCCTCCTGGGGACATTGAGCTAAGAAGAAAATGACCTTCACCATAGGAAAGTGCTCTCCAGACAGTATGAACTGTAGCAGAAGTTGTTTTTGTAAACTGAGGAATGCGGCACACAGAGAAAGGTTGCCATACTGAAGACTGGAAGGGCAGGCGGCGCCTGTGAACCAAATCAAAGCTCTGTGGGTTTCAAAGTGCAATACATGATGAGAGGCAGTAGATTGAACAGTGTGTTATGTAGTGTTGGAACCATAGCACAAAGCACAGAAGCCTAATAAGTTTTGGCCTCTAAATAGGAAGGGAAAACGATTTGTGCAGTGGGTTTTTACTCTTGTCAGGAGCTGGCACCATGATTGATTGAATGTCACACCATGTACAATGAAGCTGAAGCTATTAAAAATGCAATTAAACAAACATGAAGAACGACGTGCCTCTCTTCATAAATCATAAAAACAATTTCATTCTTTCATATAGGTATTATGGTAAATGGCATTCATCCTTATTAAACTATTTTTAAAAATGCATTATGGATTAATTTAGCACCATTTACATTCTGTGCTTTCTTAACCTGCTTTTTCTTTCCCCCTAATTTAACACCACAATTAAGCCAAGTGAAAAAGGTGGTAGGGCTTCTTACACACTTAATTTAAATCGAAAGGGCAAATGAGCGTAAATTATGACAGAGTGTGCTGAGAGACCACTCGGCATTATTGCAAATGATGATTTGTATTCAGACGACTAACACTGTATAAAGTCTGCCACGGTTTTGGAGATGGAGGTTGGTTTTGTTTTACATTCTTTTGTTGGAAGGAAATTTTGCAGGATATAAACTGCTTCTTCTGTTGTAATTAGTGTATGAACTTACAACAAACATCTAAACATTAAATAACACAAGAAGGTGCTTTAAACCAAGTTAGTAATAGAAAGTGCTGAGTTTACATATTTTCCGAGTTTGTGCAATGTTTTATTTTTGATTTCTCAAATATTGGCTTTTTTTTAACAAAACCTATTTGTACTAAAGATTTTATTCAGTGCTCAGCCCAGGATGGAATGTATTCCCAAACAAAATGCTTCATGCACAGACTGGAGTGTGCTCCAGGAGCTAGCTTTCTAATACACAAGTTTTGAACCAAAGCAAGTTAGTACAGGAGGAAGGGGATCATGACCTTCTGTTTCAGCGGAGGTCTGAACAAGATTCTTCTGTGGATTTTTCTTTTGTTCTCTGATCACTCACGTTCCTCTGTAGGCTACAGTTCACAACGTGAGTGCAGCAAAATACATTCAACTGCTTCACCAATGGATTTGCTGCCAAAAATTGCATTTCCTGAAGGCGCACATTCTAAAGATGTGTATTGATTAGCAGTTAATTATGGGACGTTCTCTTTCAATGTACAGAGGAATTTAACCTGACTGGTATAGGGAATCTCTGATCAAATATCTCCCCTCATTGAATGTGTTGAGTTACCTTCAACTAGAAAGGGCTTTTTTTCACTATTACAGGGATCATTTCAAGAAATGTCTGCAAGAAGAAACACTATTCAATAATAACTTCTAAAAAAAAACGTGTTGGGAATTGTATAGTCAAACAGTTTGATGATTTAAATGCCAACTAGTTTCGATCTAAATAACAATATTGTTATTTGTAACACATTGTTACTACAGACAGCTCAGTATTAACGCATCACTTCTTTGATTTGAAAAGCTTTTGAAATGTAGACAGAAAATGGCTTTCCCATGGAAACAAGAAGGCGACCAAAGCAGCAAATGAGATTCAAGAAGATAAATTATATCAGAGAGTTAAATACTCAGTCAAGGAAATGGGAGAAATTGATGGAAATAATGGGAGAAACTGAAAAACGAACTGGGAAGAGTTGACAGGAGTTAAACAGAGGTGGTGGAGATGGAGTTGACATGGCTAGCTGACAGAAACGAGGAAGAAAACAAGTACAAGCTGAATGAGCACTGAGGGAAAAGTCTGTATGATTAATGGAAATCTGTAGGAAGGCTGACAGGACAGACATTAATGGAATTCAAAACATATATGGATTTATGTGTTACCATGAGATTTTCCTGTGATTTTTGAAAAACTTACTTGGATTCTTAGACGAGAGAGAGACTACATCTAATTGTAAATGTGCAATAATGCAAACAGAAGTCGAGATAGTAATAATGATATAATGATGGGCATAACTGTGCTGAAAGTGGAGCAGGTGGAAGAAAATTCTTACTTAATAATGGGCATCATTGGAAAAATAGTGTCAGGAAAATTGCCAAAGCAAATACAATGCGTCTTTAGCCTGTAAAATATACGAATACAACCTTGCGATTTCAGAAATGTGTAATTCATGTTCCAAAACTTTTGATTTGAACAAGATCACTAAACTATTCATTTATCATGTGTGAAAATATTGTTGTGCTTTAAATAAAATTGACTTTGCCGCTGAGCCATTTGTAATTTATCTGCTATTCCTAAAAGTAAATATTTGCTCAGTCTTCAGCTTTACGCCTCCACTGGCCAATTCCACATTTTCAAACAAGAAATGTTAAAATGGAAAACCAAATGATTAAATTTTCAAGGTGATTTACCCTTTGACTCCAAGAAAGAAAGACATGCTTTTACATCATGATTTTATCCTTTGTGTTTAAAGGATGTGTTTAAAACATCTAACCTTTGTTGTAATATGGGAAATGTAGCAGACAATTTGTACTGAGCAAGCAGAGTTTGTCATAAGAAGAATGGTTAAGCACTCTGGGTCCATACTAGGTGGAGCTTAGAAGGATGAGGATGGATTTAATTGAAACTGAGAAGCCTAGATAGAGTGGATGTGGAGAGGATGTTTCCTCCACGGGGAGAGATTAGAAGTTGAGGGTACAACCTTAGAGTGAAGGGATG
The DNA here is from genome assembly GCA_024679065.1 of Sphyrna mokarran. Classification (NCBI taxonomy): domain Eukaryota; kingdom Metazoa; phylum Chordata; class Chondrichthyes; order Carcharhiniformes; family Carcharhinidae; genus Sphyrna; species Sphyrna mokarran. Next base: position 22,180,558 of record JAGIQG010000021.1, read on the forward strand.
CTCCTTTAAAATTGAGATAAGGAGGAATTTCTTCAGCCAAAGGGTGGTGAATCTATGGAACTCATAGCCACAGGAAGCCGTTGAGTGTCTGTAAGATAGAGATAAATAGGTTCTTGATCAATAAGGAGATCAAGGGTTACAGGGAAAAGCAGGAGAAAGGGAATGAGAATCATATCAGCCATGATTGATGGACCGAATGGCCTAATTTTGCTCCTTTAATCTTATGGTTATGGTCTTACGGATTGTACAACGATACTGTGAGGTTAAAAATAGTGGTCAGGGCTCCCTTGCTCCTCTTCAAGGCTATACCTTGGGATCTTTTATTTTCAGTTGAAGAGGGCAGATGGGCCTTAGAGTGGAATTTTCCATTCTGGAGATCAAGTCTGTTAGTGGGCAGGAAACCTGACGTGCTTGCCACTGGGTGGCAGGGTGGGTCCACTTACTAACCAGATGAAACACATTCTGTGCACACAAAGGTAACCTGGGTTGCAGGCTTGCATCCATGATGTAGATCTGAGTGTCCTAAAGAACAGTGCCATACTGGGGGCTCCATTTCAGGATGAAGCCTGATCATTTATCATAAATGAGAGCTGCTATTTGAAGAGATGCTATTGTCTGGATTAAGATCCATCCCCAGTGTGTAAAGCAGGAACCAATAACTGATGATTCTGCTTCTTGAACTGCCTTGCAACACTCCAGGCATGCTGCTGTGAACACATTGATGTTTGCAATGATGATCCTGCGTGAAATGCTGATATAATGCTTGAAAGGAGGGCAACATGCCCACTTGTTTTAAATTGAGCATTTCTAATTGAATGCTGGTGGAATCCCCATCCTTCACAGAACAGAATTCCATGGGCTGCTTTTCTTTCCAAAGATAATGTTCTTCGCAACTGTGAGTGTACATTCTGAGATTGCTGTCCTACACTTAGATGTTGAGGATAATAACAAATGTCTTAATGTCTATGCTGCATTGAAGGGACAGGTGAAATGCATTCAAATGAGCTGGTTTGAACTTCTATGGAATATATCAGCATAAGATACAGGTGTTTCTACTGAGTCAGATCTATACAATGACTCTTCCCATTGGGCACCCTGATTCTCACCTTCTCCGATGTCATCTCTTTCTGTGTCCTCCTCACCCAAGGTGAATTGAAACTCCTCCATTTATCCATGTGACAGCCCATTCCCCTTAGCAGTCCCAGAGTGTGTGGGGCAGAGCAACCCACAGAGCCACCACATCTCATCACAAGCGAAGACTTCTGTAGCATAGTCATGCCTCCCTGCCAACTTATTTGCAAAGTTAGTTTTCTAGGGTGTTGTTCCTTCGGGTTATTGGAATAGAGCTGCTCCATTTCTACTTTGAGACCAGCAGCTTCTAATTTCTGTGATTCCATCCACATCCCTCCTATCCTCCTTAACCCTCACCACATCTCCGTTGCTCTGATTGGGCTCCCGCTCCCACATATAACCCGGATGCCCATCTCACTGTTGTCAATATTCTTACTCTCCCCTCAAACCATTTGTCCCCATGTCCCATGTTGGCCTCACTCCTCCCCATTTTGAAGACCTTTGCAGAGTGACATTCAGAAACCTTCCCTAATGAGATAGTCGACCACTAACCCCCTCCCCTCACCCCTGCATCTCCCTTCCTTACCTATTCACAAACGACAGGCTGCAGATGTCTCCCTGACATTGACAGTGCCGTCTTTTCCCAATATCAATCCACCAACTTCTAAGACCCAAATGTGTGAGGGACTGACCACACCCTGAACATACAGGCCTTTACCCTCCCTGGACCACAACCAAGACAAGGGTGCCAGGTACAGCCCTGTAGCAAGGTCCGCACAATTTGAGGACTGCATTTATAGTCTGCCCCAACAATGTGGTCTTCATAGCCTCTGGACTGACTTACATTCACTCCCCCTTCCCTTAAACTCCCCCCAAGAAATCATGCATCTGTATCTAACACTTTTTTCTCTTGTTCCAGTCAGTAATCCCCCATCTTACCTCTGTTTTCCGTTCCCTCCGTTCCACGTTCCTGACAATGACGATCCCACCTCACACCCTAACCCTAGTCTTGTATCTGCCTTCACCCCTTCCCTTCCCACTGGTCTAATTTGATGATGAGCAGCCTTGGTGCAGAACTGGAATATTCAGAGATAGGACAGCAGCATGGTGAAAACTAAGTGAATGCTATGTGTATAAATCTCAAAGTTGCAAGTGAAGTGAAGGTTGCTAGGTGCACACCACATATATATAAGCTGTGACACTACTGTGCCTTGAAGAAATATATTTTAAATCATGTTCCCTACAGTTTTAAGCAGGCCCGAATCTGCCTGATTGGATGTCCTTTTATTGCTGCTTAAATGGCTAAAATGGGGTTTTGTTGATTTTTAATTCTAATGCACTCTCTGGGCCATTACGAACCTATTTGAATTTTATGGGAAGATTGATTGAGAGGTCAGGTGGGACTGTTTTTTCCTTCTCCCAAGAATTCTTTACTTTCAGTTTTGGCTGCTGGTTGGGTGGAAGATGGGCAGTCTCTTGGTTGAAACCTGCGTATTTGCCTCTCTCACTGGTATTAGAAGTTTGGTTATGTTTAAAGCAGTTTTGCTTACCTTTCTGGAGTGAAAATTCTCCTGTGGACATTGTGTTAGCTAGAGAGGAGCTGTACCACTATCTCTATCTCAAGGTGCTGGGATTTCCAGAACAGAGGAGCCAGTGTTTTAATTCTCTATCTAAAGAACTAATTGACAGCAGGTATCGCTGAACTGCAAAACCACATGAGCATTCTTAATTTCTTTGCTAAGCCTGTGACAGGTGTTTGATTATAAGGAAGTTTTTTTAGTATTCAAGCAGTGCATTTAATTGTTAAAGTTCATAGAATATCATGAGATTTTTTCTTGTTTGTAATTGGTAAAAAGTATTGCTAATTTTCTTTCTATATTTTAATTTCATTGTTAAGCAAACATTGTTTGATAAATGCTCCCTAGTGGGTCATTTGAATCATATCTGGAATGAGACAGCTGGAGTGGGATTCTTCCCCAAAAATTCTAAGTGTTTAATTCGTATAAAAACTGGAGGAATCCCACTGCTTTTTCCATCAGGACTTCAAAATGAATCTTCCACACTGCGTACTGCGGAGTGTACGAGCATGAATCTTGATTAAAATCAGTTGTCAGGATCTATTCCTGCTGGAGAGGGCCACTGTATATACACCAACCTGTCAGTGCCAAGATTGGGGAATGGACAGCGATCCTGTATTGTGAGCCTCCCGACTGCTGGTCAGCCCCATGACACCCCATTTCTGGGCCATACAATCTCCCCACACCCTGATGGCTGGCCTCTCGGATGTGTCCGGGTCAGCTCTGACCCGGCAGTCGATCCCCACCTCCCCCTCCCTGGAAGACCTGATTTGCCCCACCTTCCACCCAAGCAGCTGATCTTCTCAAACTCTTCTTAACCCTACCCCTCCCCCCGCAGCTCTGATACTATCCCCCTACAGTCCCTAACCCTCAGGAAATCTGGCTGCCGGAGCTGCCCGGAGACTGTGGTGCCCAGTGGGAAACCAGCTACCTAGCTTCTGCCTATGTCTCCTGGGAGAAACTCCTCTCCTCCCTTACCTTACCCCAGCTGATGAGAGTGCAGACCTGGTGGGCAGGTCATGTCATCCATATGTCTGATGAGCACATACCCAAGCAGCTCCTTTTGGGGAACTCTGTGCTGGAAGACGCTCGAATGGAGGGCAGAAGAAACGTTTCAAAGACACAGTCAAAGCCTCCCTGAAATCACTTGATATTGACACGACCACCTGGGAAATGCTGGCACAAAACCGCCCTACCTGACTCTCCACAAAGGCTCTGAAGTTCACAAAGCAAAGTGTATTGCTGAAGCACAACTTAAGCACGAGCTGCGCAAGTCCAGAACCACCAGTGTAACAACTATAGTGTCTACACAAGTCTGTCCATAATGTGCCAGGATATTCTGTGCCCGAATTGGCCTGATCATCTTCGGACACACTGCAACCAGACTCAAAATAACTAATAGTATCGAGGTCCTCAATCGATGATGATGGATGAACAACAACCCTAGCCACATTCAAAGTCTAGGCTGAATTTATAAAATACCTTGGAATTTCTGACCTGGATTGTAACAATGGTCTGACCAGTCGAACTCTTCACCAGCATGGCTATTGCATTTGGAGTGAGAATGTGATTCCAGTGAGCTGGGTTATTACTGTGCATTCACATGGAAATGCAAACTGCCTCTGGAAACACATATTATCCTGCTGTGACAGCCTTGTCCATGAGTTCCGGCTATTATTCCATCAAGAAACTGACTTTTCAGCTCCCATGTATTGTCTGTTCTGGTTCATTATGAACTGCAATGTTGATGGGATCAGAAAGTCCTTTCCATTGACTCTGATTTGGATTTAGAATAGATATATTCAGGAGCTCCTAGTTTAATTTGAACCTCCCCTCCTCATCCCCTGGGACTGGGATTCAATATTTCTATATGATAAAATATTGCCTTTCATTCCATTACGTGCCTTGTTTGATTTTGATACTGCTTATGTAAATCATCATGGTGTACCAAAGCCAAACATGCAGCATAACTGGGACATTACACAGCTACGGGGACATGAGCAGCTTTCAAATAGGGACATCACAGAGTAATTTATCCTTTCGCAAAGTGATGTGATATTTATACCTTGGGGATGAACAGGGAAAGGGAGATGCAGAGTCTGAAAGTAGAAATGTTAGCGAGAGAGGTTCAAAAACATGTGCTCGGTTGGGCAAATTTATAAGGATTTATTAGCTAACCAGTTTGGAGCCATAAATTAATTTTATTATGGTAAAAGAGCAAGAAGATTAATTGAATAATTTCTGGACTGGAAAGGAAAGCTGAGAGTTTTACAAGCAGCTCACAGTTGCAGTCATATGGCTCAACATGTTACATGAAAGACCCTTTCCCAATAGCAACTCTATGACATGGTATACCAGTAGTCAGTGCATTACAGGAAATCAGCCAGAGAAGGGGAGTTTTACTATCCGTCCTACACCCTAGGTCAGTCCCCTTCCAAAAGGAAAATCACAAAACAATGCTGGGAAGATTTCAGATCTATATATTATAGGACGGAGTATAGAGTACAAGAGCTGGCCTTTAATGTTGCAGTTGTATAAAACGTTGGTTAGACCTCATTTGGAATACTGCGTCCAGTTCTGGTCGCCTTACTACCGGAAGGACGTGGAGACTCTGGAGAGAGTGCAGAGGAGGTTTACCAGGATGCTGCCTGGTATGGAAGGTCTGAGTTACGAGGAGAGGTTAGGCAAATTGGGACTGTTTTCCTTAGAAAGACGGAGACTTAGAGGAGATCTAATAGAGGTGTACAAGATTATGAGGGGTATAGATAGAGTAAACAGGGTTAAGCTTTTTTCTAGGATGGACTCGAATAGCACGAGGGGTCACGGACTTAGGGTGAGGGGGGTAAGGTATAATTTGGATGCTAGAGGGAGTTTTTTCACACAGAGGGTGGTGGGGGTATGGAATGCGCTGCCAAGTAAAGTGGTGGAGGCAGGTACTCTGGAGTTATTTAAGAAATACTTAGATGGGCACATGAACAGAATGGGAATGGAGGGGTATAGAAAACTGATTTAAAATAGGGATCATGAGCCTTGGGAGTCCCTGGGAAGTGTGTAAATAGATGATGATATTGATGTACTTGTTTTTATCCTACAGGTGCTTTGGTCCACCTTGTTGTCTAATGAGGGGCATACACACGATGGGTCGTGAGAGGGCTGCTCTTGGATTTTTTTCGAGAGTATCCTAGTGCTTCACGTCGTTAGTGTACACTTGACCTGGAGCATTTGATGGGCAACACGACAGCTCAGTGACTATCGCTGTGCTGTGCAGATACATGGATTTGGGCCTGTGTCTGTGGGAGTTTGCGCATTCTCCCCGTGCTTGCATGGGTAATTGGAACTAAAGAGACCACTCTTGGCTCTGATTATACAGCATCTGTCTTAAGTACAAGGAGAATGACTGACCCAGGCAGAACTGAGCAAACTCTCACTGAAGAAATTCAGTGAATTGCTACTTTCCGCATAACATGACAGCCAGGTCCTCCCTATTCAATTGAAACAAATAGTTTACACAAATTAGATCCTTCACTATTCGAAGCACCTTAATCCTGGAGGGAAAGCAGTTCTCCCCCAGGGTTAATATTCACACGGCTCTTTACGGGCCCAATTCTCCAACCCCTTCAAATGGCTGATCAGAATCCCAATCTTCCGGTGAATGGGACATAGGCCAAAAACTGGGACTCCTGCCAGCTGTGAGGGTTCTTTGTACTCACCTGACCTGCGCTGCCAGCCCTGATTGAGTTCCCCACCAGAGTGAGTCAGTGCAAGGATGCCAGAAGACAATGTACTATGGGCATTGCCGAGGCAGTGATCTGAAGGGGAGCTGAGTAGAGGTTCAGTGGGGGAAGGTGGCTGAGTAGGGGTTCTGAAGGAGGAGAGTAGTGTGAGTAGTGTGTCTGAAGGGAGACGGGTGCTGAGTGGAGGTCTGAGGAGGAAGTAGGTTGAGTATGGGGGTTTACGGGGAACAATAGTCTGAGTAGGGTATCTGATGGGGAATGGGGTACTGAGCAGAGAGAATGCTGAGTAAGGGGTCTGATAGGGCAGGAGAGTTGAGGATTGCTCTGAGGAAAAGGGATGAATGGATGTCAAAGGGGAGGGGTCTGAGGTGAGAGGGGAGTTGAGAGATGCCTGAGAAGTTGGAGTTGGTGCATCTGGTCAGGTCTCTCTCCTGCCTGTGTGGTCTGGGAGTGTGCTTATCCATTATTTGTGTGTGATGGAGGAAGAATGTCCTCTTTGTTGAGGGATTGGTGGTGTTCTCCTAGTTAGCGGTTGGGGGGTTGGTGAGGAGGGGCACCATCTCATTTTATTGGAGGAAAATAAAACCCATTGGTCTGTCCATTTATTGTTCATGTTGTCACGCATGGATCTGAGTGGGCAGGGGATGAATCCATTTAAAAATGGCAGTCTGTCTTTGAACAGTGGGCTGCTCAAAATGAGCTTATCACCTGAAAGGATCTGCCAAAGCCAGATTTTTATTAAATTCAAATTTCACCATCTGATGTGGTGGGAATCAAATCCAAGTCCTCAGTGCATTACCCTGGATTATTAGTCCAGCAACAATACCACTATACCACTGCCTCCCTGTAAAGGGGGTATCTCTTTAAAATTTGTAGGCAGATGAAAAGTTGGATGTGTGTAAAACAGTGAAAATTCAGACTAATAAACAACAGTGGTGAAATTCAGGTCATTTTTGGACCGAAAAGTCAGATAAAATGAGGAGTATAAAAGGATCATTTTGAAGTAAATTGAGGAGAATCAATGTATATTGAATGGTACAATGCTAAAGATGTTGCAGCTACAGAGAGACCTGGGATTCACATCCTCGAAGGTGACAAGGCATGTTGATAAGGCTGGTCAGATGTAGGATCCTCGGAGAATAATCAACATTGGAGAAGAGGCCGTTTGTTTTCCCTTCCACTGCCCAGGGACAAAGTGGCCAATTACACATTTCAATTTCTGCCTCATCCTGACAACAGTGTGCTTTACACAAAGCCTTGTTTGAGTTTCGCAACAGAGGGGATGCTTATGGAATCAACTGTCACAAGGCCATTTCTGCAGATGCTGGAGTCTGAAACAAAAACAGAAAAAGCTGGAAAAATCTCAGCTGGCCTGACAGCACCTGTGGAGAGAGAAGAGAATCAATGGTTAGGATTTTCCAGTCATGCTTGCCCTAAGACTGGAAAGTCCCGCCCAAGGTCAATGGACCTTTACATAGATCTGTCGCACTCCGTTACAATTCCCATGAGCAGGATGGGAAAATTTCACCCAGTGTTTCGAGTATGGATGGCTCTTTGTTTGAAATGTGGTTTTTGTCTCACTGGGGATGAGAGTGAATGTCAAGATATTACTGTGGTGTAGGCAATTGCAGGATATCACAACGAGAATGTAAGATGGTGGATGCCATTACTGTATCCATCTTACCTCAAAGTCCCTATGTCTTCATTACAATATCTGTTGATAAATTTTTCCAGAGATTTTGCCTCTATTAACCTCTCCAGCAGAGGCCTATCAGACCAGAGCTTGACATTCATCAGTTTATAACCCTGTCCCCTTGTCCTGTAGTCACAATTTAACTTGTAAAATGGCTCCCAATTCACCTTTCCACTTCACTGAACAATATCAATGATTATAATTGGCATAGTATTGCAGCAAGAAGTGACTTCTTGTCATAATTTGTTAATATAAACCATACAATGAAGAGTCATGTGTATGATCTGTGACCATCTTGAAGTCCTAATCATAGCTTCCATTGTTATTTATGAAGTCAGCCCACTCCGTGAGTGCACAATGTGGGGGCAATTTTGACCCCACGCTCCGCGAGGGTGGGACTGGCGGTGGCACGTGCTCAAAATCTGGACAGACTCGGAAAATGTGGTTTGTGCTGATGCGTTTCCAAGTTCCAATCTACCTGCCCCCTTGTCAGTAGAATTGGGTGAAACGCATTCAGGGCCTCAAGAAGCTCAAATTTTATACAGTAATGAGCACCCTCTCTGGGATTTTCCCAGTCACCGGATACTTAGCGGGCACCTACTTACAATCGTCCAGGGGTCATTTACAACAGCTCCACATAACTATAAACCTGGCACTTCACCTCTGAGGGGGAATTCAGAGGAGAGCTCTCAGGCAGCCAACACCCTCTGAGGGGGTTCACTGCTAAGGGGGCACAGGAAATGATATGGGGGACACAAATAAGTGCAACTCAGGACTGGGGACAGGAGTCCCAGAATCGCCATTTTGGGGAGAGAGGTCAGGAAGTGTCACTCCTAGGTCTACCTTCCCTTCATTTCAGGATGCCCTTTGCTTTTAAGGGGTTGTGAAGGTTGGCATCCAGCAGTGTGCTCTCATGTTGTTGCCAAGCATCATGGGCAGGGTACTAAAGTCATTGGCCAGACTCTGTAGGAGATTAAAGATGATTTACATTGAGGACAGAGCTCCTCTCATTCTCAGCAATATGTCTGACTGGGAGCTTATCACATTATGCCTGTGAATGGGCTTATCACAGGGCTCAGAAACATGCAGTGTCATATACTACAGGCCCCGACCACATCCAGTAAGAAGTCTCACATCACCAGGTTAAAGTCTAACAGGCTTATTTGGTAGCAAAAGCCACTAGCCATTGGAGCGCTGGCTGTGCTTCGTCAGGTGAGTGGGAGTTTGTCAGGTGGGTGGGAGTTTTTGGGCAACATAAACATTTGACTGTTTCTCTCCTCGGTATCAGGGGCAGAAGGAATGTCCCTCACAGGGAGGGGGGTGTCAGATGGCCTGGAGACCTCCAGAGTCCCCTGATCGCAGGCTGTACTCCTGCTGATGCTCTTGCCTTTTGGTTACTGGGGTCCCTGTGACCTTTCACGAGATTGAGGGCCAATTGGAGTGAGATCCAAAAGCTTACACTTGTGGATGTGCATTAGTGTCTACACCATGTAGTTGAAGTCCTGCACCATGGTGCAGACATCTCCTGCCATGGAGTGCACGTCCTGCACCAAGGTTTCCAGTGCAGATGCCACCCTCAGTGTTGGCCTCAGTGTGCTGCTGTGATGGCACTATCTCCTTGGATAGAAGGCGATGGGACTCCTCCAGTCAGCCTTGCACTCCGAGGAGGGCTGTGTCATCCCGTCCTGGCACTCACAATTCTGCTTTTGCAGCTCCAGCAGCTGTGTGGTAATTAGGACACAACATCGGCAAGGGGCTCAGCAGAGTTCCAGTACCCTCGGACATCATTGCCTCCACCCGCTGTGAATCTTCAGATGTGAGGTTCTCAATAGTAAGTGACCCAGAAGCCTGCCTACTCAGTCAACCCACTGTGTATCAGCTGCATGCAGGTACAGAAGATGGTGAGAAAAGCTAATGGCATGCTAGCCTTCATAGCAAGAAGAAGTATACAAGTAAGGAACTACTTGCTGTAGTTATACACGGCCTTGTTGAGGCCATACCTTGAGTATTGTGTAAAGTTTTGGTCTCCTAATCTGAGGAAGGACATTTTTGCTATTGAGACAATCCAGCGATTCTCATGTTTGCCCGCGACCCCCACTTCACCAGCAGTGCAGGCATGCTCTTCCTCCTTCCTGGCCTGCTCGAGGTCTCACTCCTCAAAAGGCTTGAGGTTTCTGAGCTCAGCATGGCTCCAGCTGACTGCGGCACACACTCTTGCTGTGGTTGAGTTTGTCCTGCAATGACATGGATGGGGATGAGATTGAAGAGGATGATGTGGTGTGGCAGGCATGGGGCTTGAGTGAGAGTTGGAGTGTAAGGAGCGAAGCAGCCATTGAGGAAATGTGGTGATTGTGGGAAGGAGAGAAGGGGGAACATGGTGCCTAGTATTGATAACCCTCAGTGGCTGAGTGAGAGAAAGGGTTGCGGTGTGAGATGTGCGAGAGGTTTAGTGGGAGACTAGAGGTGGTTCCCTTACTCTGATTGACTGAAGAATTTCATTCAACTTCTTCCAATACTGCAGCCCCGTCCTCTTCTGGGGTGCTCTTGAGCTGACTAGAGCTGCCTCTGCATCCCCAGTGACAGTAGTCACCCTGCTGGAAGGCTGTCTCCTGGAATGGGGGCAGAGTATGTCCCACTTCTGCTCTATTCCATCCAGCATTCTGGTGAGGGTCCCTTGGGCTGTGAACTTCTTGGCTGCCATTTCCTGCGGATATGATGGAGCAAGCGCTGAAAGGTTATTTGTACAGAACTCCCCAGTGCATGCAGTAGTTAAATCATTACATTGTGTGTGACTCAGCGGGAACATGCTGCAGGAGCAGTGTAAAACTTGTGGATATAAAAATTATTACTAATGAGGCATAAGATTTAGTCTGAAATCCCCGCACACCGTTGGTGTTTCTCACTCCAGAATTGACTCTCTGTTATTTCTCCTTACACTCTTTGGTTTCCTCCATAAAGATCACTGGCCCTTAATCGCTCCAGAAGAAGAAAAGAAAACTCAAAGCCCTGATATTTTTGCATCTGCTGCATGTCGGTGTTTCTCTGACCAATTATAATATGACCACTACTGATTGCTGAGTCCATTAACACAGAGCAGAAATCCAACTAGGTGTATTTCTCAAATAAGTGTCAAGTTCCACCACGCCATTTAGGGTATAGAACATAGAACATAGAACATTACAGCGCAGAACAGGCCCTTCGGCCTTCGATGTTGCGCCGACCAATTATGAAAAAAGCAATGACCCTCCAAACTAAACCATTCCCTTCTCTTCCATAAACTTATCAACTAACCTCTTAAACGCCACCAAACTTGGCGCATCTACAACTGCCGCAGGCAGGGCATTCCACTCCCTAACCACCCTCTGGGTAAAGAACCTACCTCTGATATCCGTCCTATAACTATCACCCCTTAATTTAAAGCTGTGTCCCCTTGTGCTAGCAATAGGGTGATACCCTATTGCTAGATAGGGTGGACAGTGGGAAGCTTTTTCCCAGGTCGGAGGTGACAAACACGAGGGGTCACAGGTTCAAGGTGAAGGGGGAGAGTTAACTCAGATATCAAAGGGACGAATTTTACACAGAGAGTGTATGTGTGGTTGGGGGGGTGCCTGGAATGCACTGTCAAGCAATGTGGTGGAGGCAGACATGTTGGGCTCAGTTAAGACTTATCTTGATAGTCACATGAGCAGACTGGGAATGGAGGGATACAAAAATTGGTCTAGCTGGACCAATGAGCAGCACAGGCTTGGAGGGCTGAAGGGCCTGTTTCCTCTGCTGTATTGTTCTTTGTTTATTTACCCACTTGGAAGCAGCTGATAACAATGTTAGTTAAATCAAAAGACTCTCAGTTACAGAATATACTCTACTGATACTACAGTTTGAGCAGAAAGCCAAAGGTTCATGTTCAAATAAAGGTTTCAATTTTATGTTGAGCTGTTTTTATACTAATCTCTTGACCAGAAGTACAATTTAAATGTAATCTTTTTATGTGTTGTGTTACTGTTGTGTGATAACTGCTATGACTTGCATGGGAAATCACTGATTGACATCTCTGTGGGTTTCTTTGAATACAAGCTCCTTGAGGATTGATAATTAACCCACCAAGTGGAGCTCATATACTGAGGCCTGTATAAAGCAAGCCCCTGAGTGGGTCCACTATTGCTTAGTCTTGGTTGGGACTTGGTTCAGTTCACCACAGGTTTGTGGTCTGTGCTTTACTTTATTTTGTGTAATAAAGTTCTATTCCTTTATATATCATGAAACTCCTTCAAGGGCATGGAGCTGGATTTTATGACCACATAACAGGTGGTGTTTTTAATGACTGCAACACATACTAACTGCTTCATGCCCACCCCCAACCTGTTGTCTATAATTGGGTGGGAGAGAAGTAGGAGTAGGAAAATCACTCACTAAGTTGAGCATCCTTAGGCTTTTGAGGTCCTTAATTGCCCAAATTAATTGAGCATCAATCTGCTTCCACTGTCATAAAACATTGGGCAGTGGCAAGTAGGCAAGAATATGAAGGCTGATTTTTTTGAAAGGGCTTCTTTGGAAAGGAAGAGGGGGGGCATCAATGAATGGAGAAGAGACAAGGGGTAACCTCTGCACAATGAGGGGCACCCAACCTCCCTCCAGTTGCCACTCCTCTTTTTGTCCCTGGCTGTCTGTTCTCAAGAACCTGACCCCACTGATAGCCCTCCATAGGCTCTTTGATCACTGCCTGCCCTTAAAAGTCAGGACTTCCCATCTCCAATCACCACTGAACTTGTTCCTGTGCCTCCTGGCAATCCCAGCAGTGCCCACTCCTGTGTTTTGGCGCTGCCAAGGTTGCCGGAGCAATCGGCCAAACCACACCCTTCCATCCTTACCACCACTGACCCCAGCAGTGACCTCACTATTGACCCCACCCCAATAAAATCCACCTTGTGATTGATAATGCTGGACATGGGCTGCAGTGTGGAAGGAGTTGGTGTGAAGCCACATCAAAACAACTTTTAAATAAATGATTGAGCTGCTCCAGATAATTACAAAAGTTAATAGTAAGTGAGGACAGGCATTTGCATTTCAGATGTGTCTTAGGGCATTCTGCAGAACTTCCATTTGGTGTGAAGCTGGAGGTAGTCTGAGTAAAATATAAACAATATATCATTTAAACTAGGACTAAGATATGTAGATATATTAAACTGAGACAAGTGGATGGAGTGGGCAGATAAATAGCAAATGAAGTTCAATGGAGAGAAGTCTGAGGTGACATTTAAAGTTGTGTGGCACAATGGCACAATGGTTAGCACTGCTGCCGCACAGTGTCAGGGATCCGGGTTTGATTCCACACTTGGGTCACTGTGTGGAATTTGCACATTCTCCCCATGTCTGTGTGGGTTTCCTCTGCATGCGCTTGTTTCCTCCTACAGTCCAATGGTGTGTGGGTGGCCATGTTAAATGGCCCTTTAATGTCAGGCAATTCTAATGGGATTGTAGGATTTAGATTTTAGGCTGGAGGAGGTTACATCAAGAGGGAGTGGAGAACTTGGAAACAAATGTTGTTAGACCTTATTGCATATAAAAAAAACTATGCTTTGAATTTGCTGGCTGGAAATACTGAATTGATTATTTTAAATCTGAAGACATAGTCATTTGCATAATAGGGTCTTGACTGAGAGTGGAATTCGCCATCATAATCTGACCAAGTTAGAATTGGAATACCATAGTCATGATCATATTTATATCACTGGCCTGTTAGAGGGAGATGCGAGTGTGATAAGCACTTGTACATAAGCACCTTTTTCCTCTGAGAACTGGCAAAAGAACTGAGATGATGAACACCATAAGTTAATGCGCTCTCTCTCTGTCTCTTTCTCTCTCCCTCTAACTCTACAGGTAAAAGCTATCAGCACTCAAAGGTAAATTCTCCAAGACAGTGGGCAGTGCACCTACTACTTTCTAACAAATTACCATTGCATGCAAACCACACCAGTGGCCTCGAGCCTCAATTTTTAAAACATCCCTCACTGTTAAGTTCAGATAGAATAAGTTCAGATAGGTGCAGGCTTGATGGGCCAAATGGCTTCCTTCTGCACTGTAGGGTTCTATGATTCTAAGATATCACAAAGTTAATTTATTTTCAGATCTTTGCCAGCAAAATGTAGTCCTTTGAGGTGGAATAATGGGAGCAGATGATAATGGCAGTCCCATAGTCCCAGAGTGCAGGCAGTTTGAGTACTGAGGAAGTTATGAATTTGCAACACGGAACAAGCAAAATATTTAACTTAATGTAGAAGTTTCTTCTCGGAGACTTCCGAAGAGCTCCTTGCGAAACAGATTCTTTTTCGTGTGAGTATTAATTGCTCAGGCTTCAAAGAAGGAAAAAGATCTGACATTATTTGTAGCAGGCACGAGAAAGAAAATCCACATTTTTTGAAAAGAACCAACCTCTACGTTTTCGCACATCCACCATCTTACCCATCGGAGTTTTAAATAAAGTAATTTTTATTTCAATAAATGACATTTTTGTTCAGCTTTCTTTTGCCTTTTTAAATAGGAATAGGATTCTTTCCCAAGCTTGTCATGAATGGTAAACTTTGATATCCACAATTTCACTATGATTCTTTTTGAATCACTTCAACTTCAATCAATAATAGTCCAGATCTGAGAATATAATATAGTATCACTTAAATAAAATCTCTGCTAATTTTATAGAGTTGATTTCAACTGCATGATTGAAAAGGCAAAGGCATTATTAAATGCAAGGGTCTGACCTCAGTTCAAGCGACTTAAATAGCTTGAGAGCTTTCATCATTTGATTTGTCAGAGCCTTCCAGCTATTCATTATTCTATTTCCACATTATCTGTGCCTATATATTGTTTTGTTCAATGAATTGCAACATTTTGAAAGCACAACGATATGTTTGTACAGTAGATCGGCAACGAGTTTTTTAAAAAAAACATTCTAAATATGACAATTTTGTGGGTGATTAAATTTTATGGCTTTGTAATTTTCGGGAGTAAACACAAAACATTGTTTTGTTTTTGCCACCAGAGAGGGAGATAAGACAAATGCTTTGTAGCAGTGCTATTAATTTCATACAGGCACCTTCTGATAACATAAAGAGACAGACGCTTAATTAGTGGACCCAGGCCTTCAGGCAAACTCTGCTCCCACATGGTTTTTCATGAATATGAAGGAACTTTACAATCGACACTTGCCCGGCTTCATTAAATTGATTTCTCTTATCCTACTTGTTTAATACCATTTGAAATATTCTCTGCTCTTGCTACCAAGGAAAAGAGATACTATCTCGCTTCAGTTAAGAAAATATCAGAGCAAATTATTCCATTCCTTAAATCCATTGACTTGCAGTTCATCTGTGAGCGTGTACTGTGCATGTGATGTAGCAATGTATGAAAGCAACAAACACTCCAATTTTCTTTGCTTCTCTCTCTTTGAAGGCATTATTCTTAATGTGTTATTCTATCTGAATTTAAAAATGAGGGATGTTTCAAACATTGAGCCTCGAGGTCACTGGTGAGGTCTTGAATGCAGTGGGCAACTTGTCAGAAAATAGTGTGTGCGCTGCCCATTGTCTCAGAGAGTTTACTTTGAATGCTGATAGCTTTTACCTGTAGAGTTAGGGGAGAGAGAAAGAGACAGAGAGAGAGCATTCACTCACGGTCTTGTTCCTTCATCATCTCAGTTTTTTTGCCAGTTCTGTAGAGGAAAACGTTGCTTATATATAGGTGCTTATCACACTCGCATCTCCTTCTAACAGGCCAGTGACATAAATATGGTCAGGGTTATGGTATTCCAATTCTAACTTGGTCAGATTACGGCGGCGAATTCTACTCTCAGCCAAGGTCCTAATATGCAAATGATTATGTCTTCAGACTTAAAATAATCAATTCAGTATTTCCGGCCAGCAAATTTAAAACATAGTTTTTTTTATATGCAGTAAGGTCTGACATTTGCTTCCAAGTTTTTCCATGACATCTCCACGCTGTAACCTCCTCCAGCCTAAAATCTGAAATCTCTGCAATCCTTCAATTCTGGTCTCCTGTGTTGCCGTATTTGGTTGTTTCACCTTTGACAGCCATACTTATAGCTGCCCAGAGCCTAACCACTCAAAATCTCTCTCTGAGCTCTTCTGTATCATTATCTACTATTATCTTTTTAAGCCATTACTTAAAACCTACCATTAACCAAATTTCTGGTCACCCATAAGGAATATTTCTACTAATCCAGAAACTCAGCTAATGTTCTGTGGACCTTGGTTTGAATCCAGCCATGGTAGATGGTGGAAGTTGAATTCGATATAAAAGATATGGAATTAAGAGTCTACTGATGACCATGAAACCATTGCTGATTGTCGGAAAAACCTATCTGGTTCATTAATGTCCTTCAAGGAAGGAAATCTGCTGACGTTACCTGTCGGCCTATATGTGACTCCAGAGCCACAGCAATGTGGTTGACTCTCAACTGTCCTCGGAAATGGCCTAGCAATCCACTCAGTTCAAGGGCAGCTAGCGACAGGCAATAAATGCTGGTCAGACAGTGATGCCCATGTACCAAGAATGAATAAAGAAAAAATATAATGACTCTTACTTTCACTTATTTGCATTGTTTCTCTTGTATCTCTCAGTTCATCCCTTCTTCCAAAAAAACCTTCCTCCCATGATTAAGAGCTGGATCAAGCCCGAGGTTGGATGCAATGTTGTCAGCTTGGATCTGGTTTGTCTCTCTGGTGGAGACTGTGAATAGAATTCAATTGAAATTTCATTTTTGGAGCAAGCAAGGAATGGATTCAGATTTGCCCGGTCTACTCTGAGCATGGGCTTTGTAACTCTAAGAGTGGAGTAAAAATTATAAAGAACTCCCACACTTAACAAACTGTCACACTCTTTTCTCATTGCACCTTGTATTGAATGCCTAAAGCATAAGTTGGATGCCCTGGGGTTATATCTCTCACTGTTAAATATACATGACTTTTCCCCAGCTGCCCTGTATTCAGTACACACCTTAGGTTCCAATTCTGTAAAGAAAATTCAAATATGTTAACATACATGTTCAATGAGATGCTGAGTGGTTGTAAGCTGCTTTTATACTGGTATACTTGCTGTGAATAAAGACTATTATATTGCAGTGCCTCAGGCTATCCATCCTAAAATTGAGTGAAGTGGACTGCAAGCATTTTCAGTTCCCTTGGAGTACAGATAATCCATTAGCTCATACATCACATATTAGTTAAAATCCAACATAGTTCCATTTATTTTCTCTGATTAAATTTGGACATTTCCCCTCAGTTTAATTAACCCTTTTCTTGTGTGATATATAGGTTGAGACAAATAAAACATGCACAGGAAGTGATCTGCCTGGTAAAGGGCTCATACAAATAATTGTAACATCCTGTTAAATGCCATTCATTTGATCATGTAAATCTGAAGCATTATTGGCATCATCTCTGTAAGGAGGGTAGCACGGTGGCTCAGTGGTTAGCACTGCTGTCTCACAGTGCCAGAAAACTGGATTTGATTCTCAGCTTGGGTCACTGTCTGTGCGGAGTTTGCATGTTCTCCCCGTGTCTCGTGGATTTCCTCCGGGTGCACCTGTTTGCTCCCACAGTTTGAAGAATGTGCTGGTTAGGTGCATTGACCCGAACAGGCGCTGGAGTGTGATGACGAGGAGAATTTCACAGTAACTTCAATGTAGTGTTAATGTAAGCCTTCTTTCTGACCAATAAATAAACTTTAATAAATAAACTTTAAACATGCAGTAATAAATGACAAACTGTAAACATTCTGCAAACGTAAATATGAATTGAAAATATTGGAAAGGTGGATGGCTCAGTATCCAAAAATAAAGCATACAAGTTACTGCTTCATGTTTGGAAAATTATTATAACATTTTAGACCATCTTCTCCTTAAGATACTGATCGATCTGCTGTAGTTTCATTATTTCCTGCTCCAAATGTACAATTTTCACTTTGTTTCTGGATGCGTCCAATATTCAGCACAATCAGCGATTTCTGTGAAGTGGTTTTGAAACCAAATTGATACCTTAGAATTCCAGTGTATCCCCCACTAAAACCAATTTGGATCAATTTAGATTCCATTTCTGGTGCTGTGCTTACCTGTGTTGTTTACCAGTTACAATGAACAGTATCACTTTCAGTCCATCAGTTTGTGTGTCACCGCTGGAAACTCACTAGCACTCCACATCCCAGCATTATCAATGCCTAAAATTTACAGACCAAGTAATTTCTAATTCTGTATAGGTTGTAACCAGTTAAAAGGAAGAAGTAGTTGCTCCTAATCTAACTTATATCTTGCCTTCAGAACCTTTACTACTCTGGTCTTTGAATAATTTTTAATCTATCTTTGTTAACTGTTCAATTTATGAATGAATGAGTAATGATAGCTAGGAAAAGACCTCTGCTTCATCTAGCATGTCCCACACATCCCAATAGATGCTCTTCCACCTCATATGAAAGCCTCTTGGGAAAGAGTAAAAGAACTGATTATTGAAAAAGCAACTGTGTGGTATAAAACTCTGCAACATTCCTGTCCAAACCTCTTAGATCATCGAAATTATCTTAGAAGAGCGTTCTGGCAATGATTGATGCCTTGGAGTATCTATTGAGTTTCCTTTTTAACCAACTTTTGCTAAATTTTTCTCATAGAATTCCTGCAGTGCAGAAGGAGGCCATTCAGCCCATTGAGTCTGCATCAACTGCAATCCCACCTAGGCCCTGTTCCTGTAATAAAACATACTTACCCTGCCAATCCCCCTGACATTAATGGACAATTTAACATGGCCAATCAAACTAACCAGCACATCTTTGAGCTTTTCATTTCATTCCATTTGGACTTTTTATTTCAGTTATAAATAGCTTAACCACCAATTCCATCCTCCCCAACACTTCCACCAACATTCTTAAAGACATTCTTTTCTGCTTGCCACCATTTTAAAGAAAATTTCAGATACACAACACTTTCTTTATATTATTAGAGGGGAGGATGAGAGGAGAATGGAACTTGAAGTGGTTTCGAATTAATATTTGGGCGCAAGTTGTCTTTCTGCATTTCACACCTAATTAAAATTTAAGGTCAGCCAGTTTGCTTTGGAGAGGCTTAGATATAAATAACATGACAGAAACATTCCTATTAAAATCAGGCCAGTAGAATGACCATTAGACCTTTTCAGAGGACCAGCACAGACATAATAAGCTGGAGCCTCTCAACACTGGAACCTGAATTTAAATCCAGTCTAAGCACATCAGTGTGTTCTCTCCCTGACAGCTGCTAAAGCTTCTAAGGTAAATGGATTTTCACATTCTCAATTTACTTTCTGGTTGTCAGAGATGAATAGAATAATACTGTCTGGAAAGACAAGGGCAGAGGCTGCATGGGAACACTATCATCCACAATTTTCCCCCTAAGCCCCACACCTTTCTGACTGGGAAACATATTACCGCTCCTTCACTGTCACTCAAAGTCCTGGAACTCTCTCCTGAACAGCACTGTGGTGTACCTACACTGTGAGGACTGCAGCGGTTCGAGAAGACAGCTCACCACCACCTTCTCAAAGGCAATTTGGGATGGACAATAAATGCTGACCTATCCAGCGATGCCTGCATTCTGTGAAAGAACAATAAGAAAAATCTCTGCATTATGATTGTAATTGCACTTAACCAGCTAAGCACATTTGAACCATTATGGATAATCAACAGACAATGGCGAAAATATAGAAATGAATGATGTAGTGTGGCTTAAGCTGAACTTCATTAGAAACAGTGTAATATTCAGCAATACACCCTGCTGGTGACTCTGGCTGAGTGTTCACCTCGATTTGAAAGGGTATTTGATAATCTCTGGAAAATGACTTCCTTCAAAGTGACTAAGGTACGTTGTCTTTTCAATCCCTGCTTTATAGCCTAGTCATGGTCAGCAGGATGAAATGACTGCTAATTTGGCTTTCAGAACAAATGAAGCTGTCAGTAAAATGGGTCGATGGGCAATGGAAGTAATGGTCAGTCTGGTGTTAAAGTCAGTAAAATTGTGGGTAGGATGAGTTGACTTTCAATGACTGCTGGACCGAAATAACTCAATCTGTAGGATGGCCACTAAGCTGGATAGATACGTACTTCAGGTGGTTTCCAGTCACCTAGCTTGTACGAAACCTTCTGTAGACAAGATAAAGGTTAATTTCCACAAGAAAAAAACATTGGTGAGTCTTTGTGCAAAGTAGTTCTTGGGGTGGGGGGGGGGGGCGGGGGGGGTGGCGGTGCGGGGAAGCTCCTAGTTGATGGATAATTTATTCCTTTTATAATCCACTACAAAGGGGTTCATTGATTATTCTTGATAGTTTAGCTAAAATTGCATTATAGAAAATAACTTGGGGAAATTATGCAAAATCATGACTCTTTGAAGAAATGAATTAATATCACTAATTGTGTCTTTAGCTTTCTTAGCTCTTGTCCCTGGGCAGTTCTGGTGATTAGTCATGTTTTATGCTGAGTTAATAAAAATGATAACTACAGTCCTGGAGATGTACAGTATTGTCCACTTCTGATTGAACCTGTGAGAATTTGTCCTGTTTACTGTAAATTTGACAGATAACTAACACAGACAGATTCTATTGGTTCACCTTTGTATCAGTATTCAAGCAGAATATTGTAGAATATGGTGTTTCTCATCATTCAATCATTCGCCCAAATACAAGTGCCATCATTTATTGGGTGAGGGATAGGGAATAGTTTTAGTAATTTACAGCTTTAAACACTAGGCTCCATTTTGCAGATGTATAGAGCTCCTAACCAACAGGCAACTCTATAAAGTCTTGCTTTATCTAACAGCTCAGTCCTTATTTTGTCACTCTAAATGTCATATATATTTTAAAACCCAGAATATCATGAAGGTGGCAGAAACGTTATCTCCTTATTAAAAGAAGAATATGCAGGGATATACCCAACAAATTGAGTAGGAGGAAGAAACCAGTTAATGCTTCAGGAGGTGATGTCCTTGTGGTATAATCATTAGGCTATTAATCCAGAAACTCAGTTCTGGGGACCCGGGTTCGCATCCTGCCACGGCGGATGGTGGAATTTGAATTCAATGAAAAATACCTGGAATTAAGAATCTATCAATGATCACGAAACCATTGTTGGAAAAGCCCATCTTGTTCACTAATGTCCTTTAGGGAAGGAAACCTGTTGTCCTTACCTGGTCTGGCTTACGTGTGACTCCAGAACCAAAGCAATGTGGTTGATTCTCAACTGCCCTCTGAAATGGCTTAGCAAGCCACTCAGTTCTATCAATTGCTCAAGAAGGCAGCTCACTGCCACCTTCTTAATGGCAACTAAGAATGGGCAATATATCTTAGCCCACATCAGCGACATCCATGTTCCATGAATGAATAGAAAAAAGAGATGCTGAACACTCACCTGCACAAGATTGACTATATTGTGGGGACAACAAGTCTCATCCTGACATATGTTGCCATGCCTTCATGTTGCTGGATGTCTATCCTAAAAAATCTGACCTGAAACCATTCTGAATACAGCGCTGCCTCAAAGATTGGGTCCACTGAAGGAGAAGGCCAAACATTGCGATCTCAGGATACGGGGTGGCATGGTGGCACAGTGGTTAGCACTGCTTCCTCACAGAGCCAGGAACCATGTGTTCAATTTTGGCCTCGGATGATTGTCTGCATGGAGTTTATACATTCTTCCTGTATCTGCATGAATTTCCTCTGGGGAATCCAGTTCCCTCCCACATCTAGAGATGTATGGATTAGATTGATTGGCGATGGCAAATTATCTCTTTATATCAGGGGGATTAGCAGGGTAAAATACATGGGGTTATGGGGATAGGGCCTGGGTGGGATTGTTGTTGATGCAGGCTCGATGGGCTGAATGGCCTCCCTCTGCACTGTATGAATTCAAAGATAACTAGGAATGTTCAAATTCACCCAGCTCATGAGAACAATTAAAGAATTGGCATTCATAGATTTTTTTTCCTCCACTTTGTTGGGAATCTCAATGCACAAAAGTATGAAAACAATTTCATCTCCATGTGACTTTTAATTACCAATGTTTTGATGCCTGAATATACTAACCAATTATATGATGGAGAACACATTTGTCCCTAGTGCTACAAAGGGTTTCAAGGTAGAATATTAAAATAGGCAAGCCAATTTCAGAGTGCATTAAATTGTCTTCTGTAAACCTTATTAGAATGTCTACTGGCCTCTACATGGGGCATAAGCGATACTTTCTCACATTCACAAACTTGCTCAGCTCATAAATGGTCAGTGCTCAGGTGATATGTTTCAGTAATTTTTACTGTCCGTTTGGCACAGCTTCCTTGAGAAACTGATTTTGATAAGAAAAAGGGCCTCAATTTCAATTTGGCGGTTAGCATCACTGCAAGTGACAATCATCAATATTGTAATTTTGTGCTGTCAGTTTTCCAGCAGATGTTTCACAGGTTTTAGTTGAATGAGACACTATCAGATATGTGTACCTTTTGATGGACATATTAATTTCAGCGTACAAAAGCCAGGAAAGCAGATTTAAGCAAAATGACCACTCAGCAATGTTAGAAGAGTTAGCTCTCTGCTAAAAAACTGCAATTTTACTGTGCTTGTGGAATGATAATTTGTAACAGAAAAATGTAAATGACACCCGAATATGAGTTATTTAACAGTTTTCAATTTATTGTTCGAGAATTTGTTATAAGGATGCATTAGGAACTTATTCATGAGGAACTTGGTGTTTGTTTATCCTATAGAACAGGCAGCACGGTGGCACAGTGGTTAGCACTGCTGCTTCCTGGCGCCAGGGACCTGGGTTCAATTCCAGATTGTCTGTGTGGAGCTTGCATGTTCTCCGTGCCTATGTGGATTTCCTCCGGATGCTCTGATTTCCTCCCACAGTCCAAAGATGTGCTGATTAGTCGATTGGCAAACTTAAATTGCTCTTTAGAGTCCCAACATGATTAGGTTAGGGGGATTAGTGGGATAAACATATGGGGTTTTGGGAATAGGGCCTGGATGGGATGCTCTTTCAGAGAGTTGGTGCAGATCTAATGGGCCGAATGGCCTCCTTCTGCACTAGAGATGCCTCTCTATCTTCTTGCATTCAATGTAATTGTAAGTCACATATCGAAGAACATTAAATAGGAATGGTAGAAATTTGCTGGCACTCATTCCTTGGAATTGTGTATCTATTTTATTTGATTCATGTTCCATTCCCACTTGAAGAAATAGTAAAAAAGCAGTTAATTATTCTGAACGTTAAAGGGCTAATTTATGGACTTCAGCAATCTCTGAAACACCACCTGCTACAATTAGAATTATCACTAATTTAGATCCAGTCTGGAAAATGGGTGATAACGGCATTCACCACAATCAAGATATCTGTCATTGCCACTCATGCATAAATGTATTTAATCTAATTGTAGAGTGTTCTTAAGTTGTGACATGCTAACACTTCATCAACAATTGTCCCCCTTTTTGCAAGTTGCAGGCTGTGTATCATGCACGGCTAAAAGCATTCACAGGAGCTGCCACTAATTACCAATCAGTTTAAAGCGTTTTCCTACCCAAAAACAGTATTGTCCTGGTGTTCAAATTACTGTACTGGGAAAATATTCATAGTGGTGAGATTGAATAAAGCCTGCAGCTATTGTTACTAAATGAAATAAAAAAAAACTTTGCTTTGAAAATGATCATAAAGCTGCTTAATCCCTCCAGGGTATGTGACCTGTAATTACACTTACAGCAAGGAGATTTTGAAATGCTCCATTATCTTTCATGGAGGGATACCTGCTGTCCTTACCCAGTCTGACTGATGTAACTTCAGCCCCATGCCAGTGTGGCTGATTCTTAGCTGTCATGTGAAGTGGCTGAGCAAGATACCCAGTTGTGTCAAACCTCAGAACAATTTGTGATAGGCAATACATACCAAGCTTACCTGCAATGCCCATATCCTGAGAATGGGCAAAAACAAAAACAGAATATTGTTCCCAGCTAAAATTAATAGTGTTCTTTTTTTGCTATGTACTTATATAACTCCAAAAAGTTAGAACTTCTCAATGCAAAGCATGTTTTCTGATTATCTCATTACTATATTGTAGTTTCTTGGGTTCTTAATCTTATTATTACATTCTGTACATCTAAAAAAAAATTACACGGGCATTCCTGAGTTCGAATACCCTTGTTTGCAGATGTTCTACATTTTCATAGATCATGTTACGAACAAAACTTTAAATAGAATTCTTTGTGAAAACACAGCTCATCACGTAAGCCAGTGTCCCATCCATTGTCTATAATTCTCGCTGCCTCAGTAAAGTAGCCAGCACAATCAAGGACACCATGCACCTTGGACATATTCTCTTCCACCTCTTCCATTGGAAAAAGTCTGAGGTCACACACCAGCTGACTCAAGAACAGCTTCTTCCCTGCTGCCATCATACTTTTGAATGGACCTACCTTATATTAAATTAATCCTTCTTTACACTCTATGTATTGCTGTAACACCACATTCTGCACCCTCTCTTTTCTTTCTCGATGAGTGGTATAGCAACAAGAAACAATACTTTTCATAATATACTAATACATGTAACAATAAATCAAATCAATCAATAAAATGTGTTAATTAAAACATGGACAAGATAAGAACTATAGGAACACAGAAGCAGGAGTAAGCCATTCAGCCCATCAAGCCTGCTATACCATTCAATGTGATCATGGCTGATTGAACTTTTAACGCTTTTTACCCACACTAACTTCTAATGCATTACGTTACTGTTAATCAGAACTCTCTCATTCTCTACTGTAAGAACGCTTAATGACTGAGCTTCCACAGCCCTCTGCGGTAGAGAATTCCAAGATTCAAAATGCTCTGTGCAAAGAAATTTCTCCTCATTTAGGTCGTAAGTGGCATCCCACTTATTTTGTAATTGTGTCCATGGGAGACACCTTATCTGCACCAGCCCTCCCTATTTTCTTAAATATTTGTAGGTTTCAATGAGATCACCTCTCATTCTTCAAATCACCAGAGAATACAGGTCCAATTTATCCAATCTCTATTCATAAAACAGTCCTGCCTTCCCAGGCACAAATCTGTTGAACCTTCATTCCTCAATGACAATGATATATTTTCTGAAATAAGGGGATCAAAACTGTAACGGTACTCCAGGCGCTGTCTAACCAAACTCCTATAAAGTTGGAACAAGACCTCACTACTCTTGCACTCAAATCTTCTTGCAATAAAGACCAACATTTCATTAGCCTTTCTAATAGCTTGCTGCACCTACATGTTAGCCTTCAGTGACTTATGGACAAGGACACCCAGGTCCCTTAATACATCTACACTTTCTAAGTTCTTACCATTAGGAAACACACTGCACATCGTTTCCTTCTACCAAAATGAATTACCTCACATTTTCCCACATTATATTCCATCTGATATGTTCTGGCCCACTCAGTCTGTCCAAATTCTCCTGTAATCACTTTACATCTTCCTCACAACACACATTTCCACCAAGCGTTGTATCAATCACAAACTTGGAAATATAACATTTGGTTGTTAAATCCAAATCATTAATATTTCACATTATTTCTATTCAATCTTTCCATCAACAAAACCATGTATGCCTTTTATTTGTAGGTTTGAATGAGATCACCTTCATTCTTCAAAACTCCAGAGAATTACTGGGAGGCTAAATAGTTTTGCATGAGTTTGCCCATTCTCTATTCGTGAGACAGTTCATAAGGCAACACATTCAAGAGGTGGCTAGATACAACACTTGTGGGGAACGGGATCCAAGGTTATGGGGAGAAAGCAGGATTAGGCTATTGAGTTGGATGATCAGCCATGATCGTAATAAATAGTGGAACAGGTTCGAGGAGCAAAGTGGCTTCCTCCTGCTCCTATCTTCTATGTTTTTGTGTTTCATTTCCATCAACAGGATGACACAATTCCATTCACAGGGAGGCCAAATAGTTTTCTACTAATTCTGGCTGCTTACACTGAGCTGACTGTGACCCTGATTTGATAAACTTCCATTGATTTTACTTTCTCTGAATATAGATTTCTACACTGTAACCATTTGCAGATGGATTGCAGTTGCCCATTTGAGAAAATTAGCAAAAGCTTAGTCAACTGAAGCCTGCCAATTTACTTGCATTGCTCTGCTCTCTATTTTCAGAACAATAATTCAGTGAAATTTCTTTTTGAATGGGGATGTTTTATGGAACCAACAAAAATAGACAGACAAGTTCACAGAAAAAAAAAATCAATGCACACAGATTGCTATAATCCATCAGCACATCACCTCGATTGACACTGTTGGGTAACTGCTATTTAAAAAAATTCTTTCATGGGGTGTGGACATCACTGGCTGGGTCAGCATTTGTTCCTCCGTCCTGGTTGACCTTGGGACTTGCTAGACCTCATCAAGGTCACGGCAAAAGAATTCCCTGCTTTTGGTTAAATAATACCACAGGATCGTTTCTGCTCACCAGCAAGGATTTTAATTTAAGATCTCATCTGAAAGAGAGCACTTCCAATAGCCCTGCCCCGAAGTGTCAGTTTTGATTTTATGCATTATGTTTGGAGCTGACAGCAGTCGAGACTTCTGTCATGACTTTAGGGAAATAGGGTTTCACCTTTGCTGCCTTTATAAGTAGGCTACCACCAACTGTTTGTTTAAATAAATAAGGATATTAATCATGTCCTTGACACGTATAAATTATTAGTCACAGCTTGATCACTCAATAATTCTTTGTGCTGCCTTTCCTGGTTAAATTAAGATCTCTGTATCTGAGTAATAGAAATGTTCCAAACGTGTTCTATTAAAGCTGCCTTTTGATATTAGGAGAACACCACTTTGTGCTTCCATAAGTTATTCGTAGGACGACTGTAAAATCAATTCCTCCCTTCCAAAATTGTTACTATCTATGTTTGTGTGAACAAAATCTAGAACTTTTCCTCCAGTCCATTGGATGACACAGGATTGTATAGAGAATGAGTTCTGCTCCTCATAGAAACCCTACAATGCAGAAAGAGGCCATTTGGTCTATCAAGTCTGCACCGACCACAATCCCATCCAGGCCCTACCACTTATCCCTCCATATTTACCCACTAATCTCTCTAACCTACGCATCTCAAGACTCTAAGGGGCAATTTTTTAGCATGGCCAATCAACCAAATCTGCACATCTTTGGACTGTGGGATGAAACCAAAGCACCTGGAGGAAACCCATGCAGACATAAGGAGAACGTGCAAACTCCACACAGACAGTGACCCAAGCCGGAAATTGAACTCAGCAGCAGTGCTAACCATTGTGCTACCGTGCTACTTCACAGCTCCAGAGATGTGAGTTCGATTCCCGGCTTGGATCACTGTGTAGAGTTTGCACTTTCACCTCGTGTCTGCATGGGTTTCCTCCGGGTGCTCCAGTTTCCTCCCACACTCCAAAGATATGTGGATTAAGTTGATTAGCCATGCTAAAATTGCCCCTTAGTGTCCTGAGATGTGCAGGTTAGAGGGATTAGTGGATAAAATATTTATAACAGCATTTCTTTTTTAAGTGTAGGAAAGCATCCCAAGAATTTCTCAGAAGTATAATTAGACTGTAAAGTGACACTAAATCAGAGGGAATATAAGGGGTGGTGGCTAAAAAACCTGATCAGGAAAAGTGAAGACTGTCTTTCTTAAGGGGCAAATTTCTCATTTGAAAGGGATCAGGATTCTCAGATTAAAATGCAAAACTCTTTGTATACAATACAAGAATTTATCCTCAGCATCATTCAGTGCCATCTGAAGTTGAGATGGTTGTAAATTTGGATTGTGGATATCCAGTTGTTCTGCTTTCTTGCTGAAAACATTATGTCCTTTTCCACCTAACAATTTTTTTATTATACATTCACGGGACATGGTCCACACTAACTGGCTACTATTTACTCACTTCCTTATCGCACGCTATCCCTCCTGATGCCTCTTCACATTCTGTACATTTTCCTCACCTTGTTTCTGACACATCTCTGTTCACTTTCTTGTCTCACGTCTCTCTTTCTCACTTTTTGTCTCTCTGCGGAATGAATTGATGGGTGTGCCATGGAAAAAGTTGCAAGAAGCTCGGGTGGAATTTTTCAGTTTTGGGGTGAGTGTGGCTGGAAAATCCCACTCTCCTTCTCTGTTTCTCTATTTTCCTCTCAAGAATATAAATAGTTGTGCAGGGGTACAAAGGCCAGAAGAGAAGAGAGTGATAATTTATGCATGATGGCACAGTGGTTAACATTGCTGCCTCACAGCGCCAGGGACCCAGGTTCAATTCCTGCCTTGGGTAACTGTGTGGAGTTTGTACATTTTCCCTGTTTCTGCATGGATTTCCTTTGGGTGTTCCAGTTTCCTCCCACAGTCCAAAGATGTACGAGTTAGGTTGATTGGCCATGCTAAATTGCTTTAGTTTCCCCAGATATGTTATTTAGTATGGTAAATATGTGGGGAAAGGGGCTGGGTGGGTTGATGTTAATGCAGGCTTAATGGGCTAAATGGCCTCCTTCAACACTGTAGGACTTCTATGATTCTATGGATTCTATGCCAAACAGGACATATACGTAGAGGAGTTTGATAACTTGAACTCAAATTGGTATTGGGTATAAATGAAGTGGACAAGTTCACTAAAATATGGAATGCTTGAACTCGATACATTTGAGAGAAAGTTAGATAAATACACAAAGAAGGTACGGGTAGCAAAAAATGTCAATAAGGTGAGATGAATTAAGGTGGGAGAAGGCACATGTGGAATGCCAGCATAAATGTGTTGAGCCGAAAAGCCTGTTTCTGTAAAGTTCTATGTAATTCTATGCAGTGTGCATCAATATATCTGCCCAGAATTCGGAGGGTGTATCACCTCCTCCCACATTGATCTGCAGGCCATACACTGAACATTCAGTTAGAGTAGCATCTCCTGCTAGGTGATTGACCTGAGAAGGGTCTTAAACAGGGCAAGCTGCCCTGTACTTATCTCTTCCAGCAGAACGCTCATTCTGCAGCATTGAAAGAATTGCCTCTCTGTTCCTTTACCTGGGGACTCTTTTACATCCTGCAACATTGTCAATCCTTTCAATCTCACTTGTGAATTCTGCCCCATATTACAGCCTACTTGGGTTGAAAATAAGATGACCATGTATGAGCATTGAAGGACAGTTGCATCCCTTTTATTTTAAGAATGGTGTTCTGGAGATTGTGTAGATCTCTCTTTATTGGACATCTTGCATATGAATCAAATTGCACAGTAGTATGCACATTAGTAGAATGAACTGACCTCCTTACTCCATGCTATTGTGGATACAAATAACATATTTTAGCACCATTATTAGACATAAAGTTCAGGGCAATGATTTCAATGACACCCAGGTTGGCCACTTGGAGTATGAGCTCCCTGATTGAGATGATAATTGCCTGCTCAATCAGGGAGCCTCACCTGTATATAAATATGGGAGTGTCAGGTCTCGCTGACATTCTGGAATCTCAATTTGTACCTGAAGCACTCTAGGAGTTGAATAGAGTTTGTAAATAAAGAGAAATCTGATGCAGGGATGCTGGTTTCTAAGGAGTTATGTCATATATACGGTTTGGCCAAGATTTCAACATCATTTGGGAGTGCAAAGCACATAGTTAGTCACATAGGAATACTGCAAGTAGGGAGCTGAAACAGGCAATAGGCTTTAGCAAATGACAATAGGAATCTATTGCCTGTTTCAGGGTGAACTTTCCACATCTGTGCAGAAGGTTTTGCCAAAATGGTGAGCAACGCTTTTTTTGGTACAACAACGTTTGTGAGCATGATATCTGCCGTGTTGAATGATTAGATGGCCTATTTTGTATTTGTAAATGGGTGTGCCTCCAACAAATTTCCACATCAACATTGAGTTCCCCTCAGACCTCAAGGTTATTTCACAAATGACTCTTGAAAATTTGGGGCTGCTTTTGTTCAAACAGAAAAATTGGCAGGATGATTTGATTGAGCTAAATTAAGAAAGAATGTAAAGAATAGATACGAAGAGGCTGCATTCCAGAGGTCTAGAATAAGAGAATATTGATCTAGGATGAACTGTAAGAGATTTAGCAAAGAGAGGAGAAACTGTTCCACACGGAGAGTTATGAGGCTGTGCAGTACATGACACCAGAGCCACTGATTGAACGGAAACCATAGCAACATTGAACAATGCGTTCAATATATGTTTGAAGGAAAGGGAAATAAAAAGAAATGGGACAGGACCTGGCAAGCAGGATGAGGATGACTGCTCGTGTGGAAGATATGCATGAGCATGGACTGGCTGGTGGAATGACTTTTCCGTATTGTAATTCTGTGTAATTAGATGTTGGTGCTGAGTTAAGATTTCCATGCAATAAAGAGGAAATACAATTCTCTCTGAAGTC
Organism: Sphyrna mokarran; assembly: GCA_024679065.1. Lineage (NCBI taxonomy): Eukaryota > Metazoa > Chordata > Chondrichthyes > Carcharhiniformes > Carcharhinidae > Sphyrna > Sphyrna mokarran. The sequence continues at coordinate 22,211,079 of JAGIQG010000021.1, forward strand.
TGTTATTTGTGGCTGGCTATGCAACAGATATTACAGATGTGATCAAAACCTGGAGCATATTTACCTCTAAATTCTCTATGGTTAGGGATGAAGGAGGCTGTAAAATCATGCCCTTGTCTTTTGTTTTATGCAATAAACAATTAAACAGAGTTGTTTCTACTTACGGGGGCAGGGCGGGGCAGTTGTGGTTGTTGGAGGAGAATCAACAGTGTTAGCTTTTAAAGAAATCTTGGAAGGAATTTATTTAATGAATTTAAGGGACATTAGAACAGAGAAATGGTTTGAATTCTAGAACAAGTGAACAGATAGCCAAACCAAAGTGAGAAAGAACACTCCTCATAGTTCTTAGAATAAGTAAATAATTCTGTGACCCACCCCAATGAGTGCTGTCTCCATTCAAGCATTATCAAAGGAAACATCTTCCTAATTCTAAAGGGAAAATGTGATTGGTAGAAGGAAGATGGAACTATATATCTTCAACTAGGGATGGGTAATAAATTCTGGCCAGCTAGCAATGCCCATGTCGCATGAATAAATATAAAAAAAATCTGTTGTGGAGATGGTGGTGTTGGATTGGGGTGGGCACAGTAAGAAGTCTCACAATGCCAGTTAAAGTCCAACAGGTTTATTTGGAATCGTGAGCTTTTGGAGTCCTGCTCCTTCATCAGGTGATGAAGAAGTGGTGGTGCTCCAAAAGCTTTTGATTCCAAATAAACCTGTTGGACTTTAACCTGGTGTTGTGAGTCTTTTTACTGAATAAAAAAAAATGAAAATTTAATCACTCAGTCAGCCCAATGAGTGAATCCAACCTTCTATTCCTGGCGATGGTTTTAACTACAATATCAAAAATAAACCATTACCAGTAAAAGATTAAATGGCTGTAATTTAGTTTGCTTCTGAAGCGGTTGGATAATTTTCTATGGCTTTGATGTAAATGTACTGCCGGTCCTCTGATCTTTGTTTTTTATTGAATTGCAAAATTCTCTCAAGTATATCTTATTAATTAAACTTAATGACAAAGTTCTTTTATCAATGTGACTTGTCAGATAGGGGTCCTACTGCCGAGGTCAAAATGGGGAGTACTTAATATAACAGGCAGAGGTGCCCGAGCCTGCATTTTTCCAGAGGCTGCTTATTCTCATTCCCCAAGAGGAGCAACTCATCAGCCTCAACAGCGCCACAACCAGGACTGGCTGCTACCAGGTCTGAGCCTACAGAATGAGGATGGCCATGTTTCCTCAAAGTCAGATAAGTTGCCAGTAAGCCAGGCCCTAGCAATGATGGGGAGAAATTACTGAGGGAAGGTGGCACCATTGCTGTTGGAGGACTTGCTGTTACACCAAATAGTGTGAAAATAAGGTGTCTCCTGAAGTCACTGAGAAAGTGCCAGGGTTTACCTGGTGGTCTCTCCAGGTGCTGGTGACCTCCACCAGCCACCGATAAGAAGCCAATAATTGGCCATTTAATTATTTCACCTGCTGTCTGGTGAGCGGACTGTTTGTCTTCTCTTTCTATCACCAGCAGAATGGCATTTGAGCAGGAAATGTTGGACATGACACTCTCCACACTCCCTATGTCATTCTTCCTGCCTTCTCATCTCCCAGCCCTTCCCCAAAATTGGATAAAATTTATCCCATTGAAGTAAAAGAATTTCTTTAAACACATTTTATCTGATAGAAGAAGCACATGTTTTTTTTGCTGAACTACATATTCCTCAAGCAAAGATTCTAAATGAAGATGCAGCGGAAACCAAAATGAGATCAATACCCACTGATCAGATTCTCGGCTGGGATATCTCAGCAATGTCAACCACAGGACAATTGGGACAGAAGTCAACACTAAATCAGGACCAAAATGTTATCTACATTTATCTTGTTCTTCTTTTCTTCTCTTTTTTTTCTCTTGTTGCTTAATGCCTCTTTACCCTTTTGCTTCCTTTCCTCCAATTGAAACCAAAATGCTTGCAGACAATCTTATTAAGGACAGGCTGTTTACAAACTTGACATTTGTGGCAGTTGTTACATGGGAGAAAGCAATTTGCAGGGCACAGGAACAATGACAATGAATAAGCAGTTCTGCGGTGAGCTGGTTCCAGTCTCCAATAGTGCACTGTACCAGACTGAAGCCTGGATTCCAGGGCTATCACTTACAGTCATTTATTAATGTCGAATGCAGGTCCTATTTAGAAATAACAGCTCATTGGTCCATCTATTCTTAGAATGTACTTGGAGGAACTGTGACACTTTGGAAGTCCTTGTGTACCAATGGCTAGAATTTCTACCCTGTCATCGGTCATCTTTCTGATATATACTGCTTATCATATTGCTAACATACTGATAACTCCTCTCCCCCCTTACTCTCTTTTCAAGTTTCAGGAGTGACATTGACTAACTTCTGTCATTTATTTGTGTATTTATATGTGATGTGTTTTTAATTGTGCTGTTATGATTATTGTTGATGTTAGGGGGCCTGCCAATTCTCTCTGTCCTTATTGTCTCCAAAATTTCAGTAATTTTCTTTTTTGATTATTTTCTGTTTTGGTTTCCCACTTAACAAAAGCATTACAATTTTCTCTCTAATCACATTTCAGTAAAACCATTCTAAAAGGTACAGCTGCAAACTATTCCAATCTTAACCACTTAGTGACACAATATCTGTCCACTTCCTTCGGCCATAATCATGCTTCAAAGTTACAGAATCATAGAACTGTCCACAGTGCAGAAAGTGGCTATTCCATCCATCAAGCCTGCACCGAGACTCCGACAGAGCACCTTACTCAGGCCTTATCTATGTAACCCCATAGACCATGTATTTATCCTGCGAATCTCCCCAACTTGCCCATCTTGGGACAATTAAGGAAAGCCAATCTGCAAGCCACACACCTTTGGAATGTGGGAAGAAACTGGAGCTCCCTGGGGGAAACTCTCACAGACATTGGGGGAATGTGCAAACTCTACACAGACAATTAAGGACGCAGTTGAACCCTGACGCTGTGAGATAGCAATGTCAATCACTATACTGTGTGACGTCAAGTTGATCTGGAAAGTTTTATCCATCTGTTTCCATAGCAAGAGGTCTAATTTCAAGAGCCAAAACAGATTAGCTTTAGCTTAAAATGACAGGATATGGATTAACAAGGTAACCTAAATCAAAATTGCTCACAGGGCAACTCCAACTAACATTTCTACACCATCATCAGCATGGAAAAGCATCTAAAAGCACATCACTGAGGAGATGAAGCAGCTGCATAAAATAATTCTAAATAAGGAAGTGGTACTGATAAACGTGGACAGATGCAGAGACCAAATGACATGTGTTCTGGAATGTGAGGGAGGCAGAGAGAAGGTACCAAAGACTCTGACTACAATCTTTCAAACCCCCTTCCTTGTGGAAGTTATGTTGGAAGGTTACAGACCATCTCTGAAACAAGACAATAGAATAAATCAGAACTTCCAAACAAACAACTCAATCTCAATAGTGGGTAAACCTTATGAATCCTGAACACAAGGAAAATAACACTTTGCTTAAGACATGAATTAATTATGACCAGGAGGTATAGGCTTCTGAAAAACAAAACATATCTGAGAAATGTAATAATTATTTGAGGAAATAATGGGGTATATTGAAAAATATTAATAAAACAAATGTCCTAATTTTCATTAACTTACTCTTCAATTTTTCAAAGCATTCTTATGTAAATCATTATCCTGAGTGTGTGTTATTTTACATAGAACATGCATGAATCATTGCAAATACTTTGTTACATTTGTGACTTCACTGCTGATTCCAGCAGAGACTAATAGTTTGAATACTATTTGTAAATATACAAATTTCAGGAGTGGGATTTCTTGGACTGTTGCACTGCTCAAGTAGTGTAACAGACTGGGAAGTGTCAGCAGGGGGTCAAAAATTCCGTCATGATCTTCTCGGGCCCTTTTTGTCCACGCAATCAGCCTCATGTCAGGAAACAGTGCAAGGCTGATTACAGCATAGAAATCAGGATTTACATCTATTTAGCAAAGCACGTGATGGTGTTGTCCAGGATCACTGATATTTCTGACCCTGCCGTTGAAGGTCCACATGAGCAGGGATTATGTATGTTCCCAGTACAGTATGTGGTGGCCTTGCTACTAGGGATCAGAGGCCAATGAGGCTTCCCCAGATAGTCAGAGGCAGGGGGAAGGTAAGTGGGCATTGGACAGTGCCAAGGGATGGGGCCAGACAGGGCAGAGGCAGACTGCGGTGGTGGTGATGGGGGAGTAAGGTAGGAGGAGAAAGAAGGGGGAGCTCTGCATGCAGAGTGGGATCTGGTGTCATTGCTGGTGCTTGGAGGCTGGGTCCAGCCATCAGGGAGTGGGGGTTTGGGACTGGTGATGTTTGGGGCAGGGGTGGGGTTCGAGGTTGGCAATTGGGAGGCCAGCAATATTGGGATATGCGAGATCAATGCACATGCATAGCCTCCTCAGCAGCCTGATGCTTGTCTCTCTGCTGAGATTAGGCCCACTGCCCCTCCCTCCACCAATGTAAATCTGATGACATCTGTGTTACACAGAGTGCCGGAAATTCATTTGACTTTGCTTGCACAAAAAACAAGCGAGAAAATCTTCCATTGTCCTATCTGTTGGGCACCTTTTATTTCGGAAAATCGTGCCCAGAGTCTTTGAACCAATTGACTTTTTTGTTCAAAATCTTACTGATCAGAATGAGCACAAATATCAGCTTTATTTGAATGATTACAGCTTCATTCTGTTTTATGCAATTGTTGTATCGACTAGGCTTTTGCCACATTAAAGGAGTAGGTTCAATGTTGCTATTGACGTTACACCAGTAATAACTGTCAAGAAATCGGTAACACTCCACATATTGAAGTCTCGAGGTTACACTGAGAAGCAGAATCAATCCTGCAGCCTGCTTTAAGGAGCTGACATTGGGATTAATAGTACTCCTGATTCTGAGTATGCAACACTATTAATCAGGTAGAAATATGGGAGGGAAATGTATCAAACAAAGATGCAAAGGCTGTCCATCAGAAGGGTCTGCTTTGAAACTATACTGTTCTGTAACTAACCCTTGCTATATTTCATACTGATGCCCCTAAAATTCAAAGTTGGCAACAGTTATAGTGAAAGTTGTCCTACTGGCTGTCTTTTTACAACCATAATGACATTGCAAATCTCTCCGCTACAAACTGTTACCATGATGAGATGGATTCCACCACTGGCAGTTGAAGAGATGGAAAATTAATTAAAAGTATCAAACTGGACGGAGGGCACGAAACCAAACCAGAAATCTGGCTGGATTTTGTGGTAAACGTAATTATGAGGCTAACTGTATTCACCATTACTGATTTATAAAGGCCAAAGTTGACTGGGAACAGCTCCTTGCTGGTAAGTCTACAGTGGAGCAGTGGAGACAAACAGAAAGAAGATGGAGAGAGTACAAGTCTAAAATGTTCTCTAATATAGTTCGGAGGACTCTGGATTTTTAGGACAATTCAGGATTGGTTGTGGAAGAAGAGAAAAATTTTTGGCAAGTCCAAAGGGAATAATTCAACTGTGGCCTTAAGGAATATAACAAGCATGAGAGGAAACTTAAAAAGCAATTAGAAAAACAAAAATGGGGAATGAAAAAGGGCTAGTGAAAAGAATTGAGGAGAATGCTGAGATATTTTATGACTATGTTAAAGGGAAGAGGTTAATGAAAGAAAGAGTAAGACTCATTAGAGACCAAAGGAGCAATCTGTGTGTGAAGCCACAGGACATTGGAAGAGTCCTCTGAGCTTCCTAGTCCGACTATTCATAAAATACTCCCTCTTCTTGCTTCTTCTTCCAAGTGCATCACCTTGCACTTATCAGGGTTAAATACCATCTGACAATGAATATTTCACTTTTGTTTTCAGTCAGGAAAAGGAGAACATAGGTACAGAATTCAGGAAAAGAGACTATGAGGAATTTACGCAGTTTGACATAAGAAATGTAGAGATACAGAAGGCTCTGATGGGTTTAAAAATGGACAAATTCCTGGTCCAAATGAATTGCATCTCAGGCTACTGTAGGACGCAAGGCAGGAAAATTGTAGGAACTAGGACACAAATTTTTAATTTTGGAAGTTCTGGAGGACTGCTAAAGTGTTCCCACTTTTCAAGAAGGGTGTAGAGTTGAACCAGGGAATTACAGTCCTGCAAGTCAGTGGTAGGGAAACTACTGGGGAAAATTCTGAAGGAGAGAATTAAAATCCACTTAGGAAGGTATGGATTAATTAGGAATAGTCAATATGGCTTTGTCAGATTTGCTGAAAAAATTTGTTAGAATTTTTCAAAATTGTGATCTAGTGTGTGAATGGATGAAGTTCAGCTGATGTCATTTATATAGATTTTAGCAAAGCTTTAGACAAGGTCCCACATGGAGACTGATTGAGAAGATTAAAGCACATGAATTCACTGAAACTTGGTGAGATGGATCAGGAACTGGCTTAATAATAGGACTCAGAAGGGAGTGGTAGAAGGCTGTTTGAATGACTGGAGGCCAGTGTCAAGATTCAGTACTGTGACCGTAATTCTTTGTTATATGCATAAATGATACGGATGAAAATGTGGGGGGAATGATAAGCAAGTTTGCAGATGACAGCAAAATTGGTAGGGTGGTTAATAGTGGAGAAGGTAGCTGTAGATTACAGGAAGATATGGATGGATTTGTCAGATGGTATTTAACCCTGATAAGTGTGAGGTGATGCACTTGGACGAAGAAGCAAGAAGAGGGAATATTTTATAAATAGTCAGACTAGGAAGCTCAGAGGAACAGATGGATCTTGAGATACTTATTCACAGATCTTCAAAGTTGACAGAGCACATGAAAGGATAGCTACAGTCGTGACATAGAGTATATGAGTAAGGAGGTAATGTTGGAGTTGTGCAGGACATTGATTAGGCCAGAACTGAAGTATTGGGTGAATAGGTTGAGGAGTCAATCATGAGGGGGTATAGCTTTAGAGTGAGGGACAGGAGATTCAGAGAAGATTTGAGAAAAAGAATCACTGAGGGTGGGGGGAATTTGGAAAGCACTGCCTGGGGTGGTATAATGGAAGCTGGAAGCCTCACAACCTTTGAAAAATAATTGGATGAGGACTTGAAATAGCAAAACATTCGAGGATATGAGATTAGCGTGACTTTACTGGTAGTTATTGTCGCTGCCATTTGATTGGTTGAAGGAACTTTTCTGCAATATGACTTTATGGGGGCAATCTTACAAAAATTTCTATGTGTCGAATAAGCATGAAAACAGGAGAGTCTTGAACTCATTTTTTTTGGCGAGAGGAAAAATCAAATCTTATCACAGTTAGAAAATAAAAGAGACAAAGTGTGATTCTTGCCAGCTAGGGGAGTGCACAGAGTCGATTCACGCTGGGAAGCTGGCTGAAGACTGTTAGAGGGAGCTATTGCGCATTTGCGTCACTTCCCAGTGCACTATGTCCATATGAATTGAAAGATGTCACTTCCCCCACCCTCTCTGACATTGTGCCCCCCACCGCCCGATTGTCTCTCCTGAATGCGGCTACCCCTGTTGGAAAGCAGACCACGTTCACCCCCATGACTCCGCCCCATGTCAATCACCTCCTGGTGATAACCAATTGCAGAGCATGCAACTCCCATGCATTGCCTCCCCTTCAGGCCCCATCCTGACCCATAGGCTTGGCACTGTCCTGTGCCCAGTTGGCAATACCAGAGTGCCCCATGGGCACTGCCAGGGTCCCAGGCTGCCTGCCCCTGCCCCTGACCACCTGTAGGACCTCAATGGTCTCTAGTCCCACAGCAAGGCCATCATGCCTGGTATTCATTGGAGGGGACCATACGTGACACTTGCCATTGTGAGCTTCCACTAGCAAAGCCATGCAAGTGAGCTCGGAAAATTGCCTCCTGGACTCACTAATAATCTGGAAGTTAGAAAATGAATATTAAAATCAGCCTTACACCTTCCCAGGCACAAGGCTGCTTACACAGGCAATTCACTGCTGTATCATCGCAAAAAGGTGAGTTACCAGGTACGAACCCAGTTTTTTGTTGCTCTTGCAAGCATTTAGGCTCATCACACTAATCAACCATCATGACAATCCAGTAGGATTGTCCCTTATAACTTGGGGATTTTTGGCCACGCTTGCCCCAAAACCAGAAAATCTCCAAGGTCAATGGACCTTTGCATAGTCTGCTGCCTGTCCACTCCAATTCCCATAGTGGACAGAATGGGATAATTCCCTCCTGTAACTGTAAATCAAGTTGCAATTTCCATCAAGTGCAATCAGGGTCTTGTTGTCCCAGATGTTCTGTACCTGCAAAAGCTGTGTGACAATGATACCTTGCTGGGAAATTTGATTTGAAATGGCTTAAGGTTGCTGAATTAGGCTAATATATATGCACCAAACTTATCAGGTAATGTTAGAGCTGGCCCAACCCAGTTTTTAATGGTAAGATAAATCTTACTACTCAACATCCAACCTCTCCAGCATGAAAAATTAATTTGAATACTTATAGAGTCTCATTCTTCCATATTTTAATTATGGCTGAAGATTTTAAATAAAAAAAAATTAAATTGTGGTTTTACTTTTGTCTTTCTGTCCCTTCCTTTAGCTTCAACATCCAATATTTCTTGCCTTCTTTTTCTGCTTTCTGTTTGTGATTTGACATTGAATTACATGTTCCAATTGATGCATCAGGTTCCAATCTGCTGATCATTAATGATCTATTTAAGGCAACGCACAGTTCAGACAGTTTCCAGATGCTTTGTACCTGGAGCTGCACTCTCTCAAACATTAGTTACAACGAACTTACAATGCAAAAGTCATAAAGATATCGATGGGCAATTGTAATGAATGGCTAACATTAACAGTGATGTCAAAATCTTTCCCAAAACATTGGAAACACAGAGCATGTCAGGCAGTATCTGTGGGAAATGGGAAAGATGCTAAATGTATTGGGAGTTTCCGAAATGCTTTGTTTCTAATATCCAAATTACATTTTTCCACATAACTTTCAATGAGAGTAGAGTTTAGATAAAATAAATTAGGATCATATTTATCAATCCTCTGCAGCAGTTGGACTTCTAACTTTTTCAATATACAGAAGTGAGGATGTGTCAAAGAGTGGTTAATTGATGTTGGTGAAGGGTAAATAGGATGATACTGTCGGACAGTGGGCTCACAGTGCCTGAGATCCAAGTTCAATTCCGGCCTTGGGTGACTGTCTATGTGGAGTTTGCACATTCTCTCCATGTCTATGTTTTCCCTCTGGATGCTCTGGTTTCCTCCCACAGTACAAAATGCAAAGGTTAGGTTGATTTGACCATGCTAAATTGTCTTTTTGTGTTAGGACGATTAGGAGGGTAAAATGCGAGGCTAGTGTGTGAGTGGGATTGTTGTTGGTGCAGGCTTGATGGGCCAAATGGCCTCCTTTTGCACTGTATGGATTCTATGGAAAGTGTTAAATTCATTTAATTCATGATGTATTTTGATGATTGCAATTCTCATGATCATTTAAATTCTGGAAACATCGGGTAACTATTTGACAAAAATTGATCTGCATTGATTTGATAATTTTTTTTGACCATGTACATCTGGGGCAGCTTAGTGGCTCAGTGATGAGCACTGCTGCCTTACAGTGCTGGAGGGTTTAAGTTTGATTCCTGGCCTGGGTCACTTCCTGTGTGGAGTTGCACATTCTCCCCGTATTTGTGTAGGTGTTCTCCAGTTTTCTCCTGCAGTCTGAAAGATGTGCTGGTTAGATGCATTGACCTGAAATGTGGTGACTAGGGGGCAGTAACTTCATTGCAGTGTTAATATAAGCCTTACTTGTGACTAATAAATAAACTTCACTTTCAACATTATTTGGAATGCGGTATTCTTCTGTCTGCAATTAAGTCTGGCCTACAAATTCTTGTTTCTTGATAGTATACTTTTGTGCCAGGTGTTCATTATAAATTCTTGTGGCAACATTTATTATGAAAACTGTCTATATTAACTCGTTGAGCTGTAATTGTACCCATAGCCTTTGTGTAACATTCAGCATTGCATCCCCCAGCTACTCCACCTGTGGAGCTTCTTTCAAAAAGATTCTCTCATGCTCCAATTAATCTTGATTCTCTGCTCTCCAAATTCCCATCCTCCTGCTACAGCAACATAAATAATGCACTTAAAAATAATGACTTTAATACAGGGATTGAATTACATTTACACACTCTAACTGAGTTTCATCTGTATTATATTTGGTCTCGGCTCCGTCTGACTATTTTCCTCAAACATTCGAATCCCCGAAGATATTCACGTGCTTGTTCCAGGAAAAAGTACATCCAGCCGGCAAGCTGAAGAAGCCCCTTTCTTGTCAACACATCATGGGACTTCCATTCTGTTGCTTTTTACTTACGACTGACAGTTTATGAGATGCCAAGAGACCTGGTCAGGTCAATTTGCTGGAATTTTGACAACAGGAGAAGCATTGAGCAACTTGAACATAGGTATAAATTATAATTTTGTACATATTGGGGCCAAGAAGTTTAGATTCTTGTGTTCTTGAGCAGGGGCTAAGAATTCCACAAATTCAATACAGAGATATTCAATCTCTGTAATGGTCCCTTGCAAGTAGTGTCATATATAGTCTCATGAGTATTACAGTCTCTCAGTTATGTGGAACTTGAGACATGTATATTTAAACATGGACTGTTTATTGTTAATCTTTAACTCCTTACAGATCCCACATATTGCCACACATAGTGTTGTTGTCATGCAGATAGGCAGCTTCTCTCTGAGTCCATTACCATATTATTCTATACATCTTACCGTGATGCATATGGATATTGTCAGTGATTTGAGTGTATGAGGAAAATAGTCAGAAGGAGCTAAGACCCAATATAATTCACATAAAATGTGGTTAGAGTACAGTGTGCTGATGTAATTCAATGCAAGTAAGTGCCTTCGCTCTACTGTCCTACTTACACCACTGGTGGTTGTTTCCTTAATGCTGCTTGGATCTACTTCAATTCTGGTCATATTTAGGTAAACCTGAAACGGCTGATTGTCAGGCCATGGTTATTTTCTCTCCTTGTAAGTGTTAGTAAATATTTCCATTTTATGAACCACTTATAAATGTGAACCTGTTTCATGATTGTGATGTAAAGATGCCGGCGTTGGATTGGGGTGGTAAGAACTCAGTAAGAATTTAGCAACACCAATTATTAATATACTGATTTATTTGATTGTGAGTAAGAAAGTGAGTTTTGAAAGCTCACTTTTTTACTATCAAATAATTCGGTTGGATTAATAATTGGTGTTGCTAAATTCTTACTGAGTTCATGATTGTGCACAGGTACATCTTTGACCGTAAGAATTGCGTTCCACTCTTGTACCATAAGCACAGTGGAATCGTTTGCACTTTCAGTACCTGGGCGATGTAGGTTAAAAAAAATCACCCCCAACATAGGGTCTTGATCATATTGATCAATGGCATTTTGCTAAATTGTTTTTTCAAAGATCCATTGTCATTTTTACAAACAAAAAATATTTTAGGAGTAGATTGCCTTCCAACTTCTTTTCATTTGGATTTCCTTAGGCTTTGGCAGTCTGATTGTAAGAGCAAATGGGTAACATGCTCCTTGGATTCTGATTGCATCACCTTGTCATAGACGCATCCCAATTCAGCTATCCATTTAATCAACTGACTTCCACACTGCAATACTGATAAGGAAAACCATCGAATTTGATCCCTGGTCCTTACCTCTGTTCCCTAGTTCTCATCTTTAACTTTGGCAACTGTCTAAAGGCAATCTTGGTGCAGTTCTTGAGCCTAGGATGATCTCCTGACTACATCCCACTCCATCACCAAGTTTGCCTACTTCTACATCTAAACTGTGGCCGGGCTCAAACTCACTTGCTTCTCACTCATACCTTTTATTATATTATGCATTGCCACACCATTATACTGTAAGTGTGCTTGGTGGAGCAAGGGTTAATGTGGGACAGAAGAATAGAACAGTATGATTTATAGAGTAACAGGTAATGGACTTAGAGAACACTATGGAAGCTGTCTACTTGCATGACAATAACACTCTGCATGACAATATTTGGGATCTGCATGGAGTTAAAGATTAACAATAAACAGCTCATATTTAAATATACAAGTCTCAAGTTCTTTATAACTGAGATACCACAAACAAACACATAACACAATCTGGTACTTCACAATGTCACCACAAAACACCTTTATTACATTATTCTCCTATCTGGTCTTGCACTTAGAATCATAGAGTCATAGATTCCCTGTAGTGCAGAAGGAGGCCATTGAGATTGCACTGACAACAATCCCACCAACGCTCTATCCCTGTAATCCCATGTATTTACCCTGATAATCCCCTGACATTAAGGGTTAATTTAGCATGGCTAATCAATCTAACCTGCACAACTTTGAAATGTAGGAGGAAACCTGCTTACATACAGGGAGAATGTACAAGCTCCGCACAGTTACCTGAGGGTGGAATTGAACCCAAAATCCCGGTGCTGTGGGGCAGCAGTGCTAACCATTGTGCCAGCATTCTGCTCACTTACCAATATACATAAACTTATACCCAACCAATGCCCTCCTGCCTGTATCTTAAATTGCTCTAAGACTCATGTTTGCTGAGCTACACTGGCTCCAGGCTTGACAATTCCTCAATTTTGAAATCCTCACCCCTGTTTTCTAATGCCTCCGAGGCCTTGCTCCTCCTTATCTCTGTAACTTCATTCAGCCATATAAACCGTCAAGCTCTTGGTGCTCCTCCAATTAAAGTTTCCTGTGCATCCTCAAATCTAATTGCTTCACTATTGACTACGATTTTTACATTACCAAAGTTTTTGGCTGTGGAATTCTTTCCCTAAACTTATTTTGTCTCTCTGTTTCTCTCCCTTCCATTTTAAGGTGCCCCTTAAAAAGTATCACTTTTGTCATCAGCCCTGACATCTCTTGTGGCTTGATGTTAACATTTTACTTGATTAAAGATTATTTATTAGTGTCACAAGTAGTCTTATATTACCACTGTGAAGTTACTATGAATTACCCTAGTCACCGCAGTCCGGTGCCTGTTCGTGTACACCAAGGGTGAATTTAGCATGACCACTGCACATAACCTGCCACCTTTGGACTTTGGGAGGAAACTGGAGCACCTGGAGGAAGCCCATACAGACACATGCAGACTTTGCACAGACAGTGACCCAAGCTGAGAATTGAACCCAGGCCCCTGGCACTGTGAGGTCGCAATGCTAACCACTACGTTGCCCATGCACTTTTCTGAAGTGCTTTGGAATATTTTGCTAATTTGAAGTTGCTATGTAAATACAAAATAGCAATGAAGTGACCCAGCTGATTCCCTTTCTTTGCTCACTATGTCCCTTCCTTTTCTTGGCTCATGCCCAACATTCTCATTTAGATTGTGTGGGACTGCTCTAAAAATAGCCTAAATATAATATTGTCCAAGTGACATCATGCTGAGTATATTAATGAATTTGCAATTCCCTTTTGGATGACACTGATAACTTCTTTTTCAAAACCTGGCAAGAACAAACTTTTATCTGCTTTGATAAGACCATTTCTAAAATGCAGCAAAAGCTAAAATTGAAATTGAACTTGCCATGGGTTTATGAAACAAGACAGCTGGAACATCCAAAGTTTGGGATTTAAATTGGAGTTTTGGTTGGTTCCCAGCATAGAACCATTGCCCAATGGAAGGCTGGACTTTCTGGACCATTGCCATGCAATCTTAGAACATAACCAGTGACAACTTTGTATTGGATATAATGTGACCAATGGTCAAGCTGTAAAGGTTGGCTGGCCCAGTAAGTCATGGAACCAATTACAGACTGATATGATGGTCAGCTGACTAGCTGACTCACTATAAATAATAACCTGTTGGGAATTGTGGTGAACTTAGTTTGGCCCAGGGTGAGGCCCCGGGTTTGGAGTAATGAAGTTTTTTTATCAAACCCTTTCTTTGATTTATAAGCTGGAGTAAGTTTTGCTATATTCTTATTGTCTGCATTTGAAGACTTCCTTCTGAAGAAACATGCAATCCTTACTTGGGGATGTCTGGTATGGGATGGCCCCTTGTGCATCTTTCGGACAACATCCTGGAGCTCAGAATTGATGGGCTGTTGTTTTGAATATCTCATTCGGAGCAGAAGGGGGCAATTGATGGCAGTGTTCATAATTAGAGGGAATGAACTAAAAGTGTTTCCACTGGCATGTTGAGTTAGCAACCAGGGAGCACAGAATAAGGAGAACTGGTGAAGGAGCCGGAGGGGTGAATTAGTTTGTTATTTGAGTTGTTACAGTCTGAAATACACAGCCTGGAAGGGTCTTAGAAGTAAATTCAATAATAACTTTCAAAAGGAATTGCATAGGTACTTGAAAAGAAACAAATTGCAGTGTGATGGAGAAAAAGTGTGGGAGTGGGACTAATTGGATAGCTTTCTCTGATGCCACAATGAGCCAAGTGGCCTCCTTCTGTGCTATGAGATGCTCTCTGAAGATATACATTTATGAGGGAATTACATGCAACTGAAATGGAAGAAGCAGATGGTTTTTTTAATCTTTCATATGTGATGTTAAAATACAAATCATAATCCTTTTTCTAGGCCTCTGTTAAAACCTTTCAATTATACATAAAGTATATATATATATATATATATAGAAGTACATTTTATCGTTCCCTGTCACTTCTCATCTATTTCTTCAATTCTAGAAGGATTGTAATACTTAAATGTCCAGTGCACAGAAATCACTAATTGGTTCATTTTGAATTTATAAAGTTGGCCTTGGGCCAACAAAGTGAATTATAATAGTTTTCTAGGAAAAGTGAATATATCTTTCAACCGAGGTGGGCAGGTGAATTTTGTTCTCTCTTATAGCACACATGCAGTGTAATGTAGCCCTTCCTGTGCCCCTGAGCTATCAGTAGCAACAGTTTCCATTACAATAAAACAGGAGCTCCATTTTAGATGCCTACTAGTCACGTTGACCTTCCAATTCAATTTTTTTTGTTTGCTGGTAAACAGATCTTTAGAATCATTGACAAGCAGCACCACTGAGTAAATGAAATCCAGGTAGTTCCTAATACCGGAGAATAGAACTGACTATAACGCAGTAGAGACAGTTTACAAGTGATAAAAATAATGAAAACCTCAGGTTCCCTGTGTTATGTTCTACTTGTTTTATTGTTAAGTGACTACAACATTATTTCATGAGGAATAATAAAGAAAAACATTGGGATTCTTTTGTCTCAACATATTGAGGCATGATGGAACTCCTGACATATCTAAGTGCTTTGCAATCTATTTACATTTTAGCCTTTGAGCTTTATTGACATAACTA
Organism: Sphyrna mokarran; assembly: GCA_024679065.1. Lineage (NCBI taxonomy): Eukaryota > Metazoa > Chordata > Chondrichthyes > Carcharhiniformes > Carcharhinidae > Sphyrna > Sphyrna mokarran. The sequence continues at coordinate 22,226,461 of JAGIQG010000021.1, forward strand.
AGGCTTTTGTACATGTAAATTGGAGCTTGGTTTGGAATATAGTGTGACGGTGGTGTAGTGATTTTGTGACTGGGTTAGTAATCTCGAGACCTAGTGTAATACTCTGGGAATGGGTTTGAATCCTGCCATGGTAGATGATAAAATTTAAATTCAATAAAAAAAATCTGGAATGAAAATTTAATGATGATCATGAAACCACTGCTGTAAAAACTCATCTGGTCCAGTAATGTTGTTTAGGGAGGGAAATCTGTTGTTTTACCTGGTCTGGCCTACATCTGAATTCAGAGCCTTTGAAATGGCCTGACAAGATGCTCGATTCCAGGACAATATAGGATGGGCAATAAATGCTGGCCCAGCCAGTGACACCCACATACAATGAATTTTTTAAAAAAGCACATTATAATGGGTGTATAATTTTCTTATTGCAGTTTTTATTTTAAGTTAGGAGCTTCCCACTTTTTCAACATTATTTCAGTTCTGGCTTTGATACCTGTATGAAGCTAAATTTTTGTTCTGAATGTTAAAAGCAGTTCTTTTATTTTCAACAAAATTAGTTGTGTTATTGGCCCTTAACACAAACATTACAAAATGCTATCACCATAGTTAATAATCTAAATGAAGGATTCATCATTGAAGATTGACATTGGAGAGCTTTTCCTGCATTTGTTACCTGTTGAGCAATGCAGCTCCAAACACTACATCACACATTAATTCCCTGTGATAATGTGTACCAAACTATTCACATATTCAGAAGTATGTTAAAACTGAATGCACCACAGACCAACATCACAACAATATCAATATCTGGAAACTACGTGCCAATTTTCTGGCCCAATTTGCCGCGGATACAAATCCCCTGTTATGATTGGAATCTCTTGAGAGAGGGCCAGAATAGGATTTGTGCCAGCCCCTCTCCCCACCAGTGACATTGTCAGGTTCACATCCTGCAAGGGCTCAAACCTGACTTTCATCATTTTAAATAGATTTAACTAATGCCTTATTTTCTGGGTTCACTGTACGTTCCCCTCACCAGCGTGACGTGGCAGTAATCATGACTGATTTTCAAAAATGGAGATCCACTTGTGATGACCACATCAGGGGTACTGAGATGAATTCAATATCTGGGTGGTGAGGGAAATAGCTGGACACTGCATTGGTACTGCCAGGATACGTGGAGCGGAGACTTGAGTGAACCCTATGGAGGCTTTCCATTGTGTTATGTTTATGTTATGTTGTGTACCGTTATGTTATGTACCAGATGCACCATTGTGTTATATACCATTATGTTATGTACCAGAACTAGAGGGCACAGCATCAAAATAAGGGGGATGGGGCAGTTCAGAACAGAGTTGAAGAGGAATTTCATCTCTCAGAGGCTGGTGAATCTCTGGAATTCTCTGCCCATTGAAGTGGTGAAGGCTACGTCGTTAAATATGTTTAAGTCACGGGTAGATAGATTTCTAATCGATAAGGGAATTAAGGGTTATGGGGAGCAGGCGGGTAAGAGGAACTGATCCAATTCAGATCAGCCATGGCTTTGTTGAATGATGGAGCAGGCTCAAAGGGCTAGATGGCCTACTCCTGCTCCTATTTCTTATGTTCTTAGGTATTGCTGGAGGCGGGTGGTGGTGGTGGGTCGGTGGGTGGGAAAGGATGCCTGCATTGCCATAGGAGAAGGGGCAAGAGGGGTAGTTGATGTCGGTGATGAGGGGGGAGAGCCGTCTTTGACTTGAATATGAGAATCAGGGCACCCTTTAAACACGATGCCTTGATCTCCATGGAGTGGGAGTTGTTGGCATTTTTAGTCTTGCCCCTTGAAAATGACGCACAAAACACATCGTCATGCAAACACACAGACTGCCAGAAGATCTGGAGAGAATATCTTCTTTGTTTCTCTGGGGAGAAACATACCTGTTTTCAGTCAGAACCTGACACCTCTGACCTTATCTGCAGCTGGAATTCTCTGGTATTGCTGAAGGGATTGGAGATTCAATTGAGTACCAAATTCTTCCTTCTTGCTGGTAGCAGTGACAGGGCACACAGGAGAATTCCGGCCTTTGCCTTTTTTTTGGGAAATTTCTGCCTGCTACATGTTCTTGCTTTACAATTAGAATGTATGCTTGATTGGACCTCAGAAAAGGCTTGTAACATAGATTTGCAGATTGAAGAAATAATGGAATTGGTCTCTGCGTTATTTTCAATACCCAGAGCTGTGTTGTTCAAATATTGTTGCTCATATTGGGTATAGCTGTCTGCATGAGTGCATCTACAACAACACTCAAGAAGCTTGACACCATGCAGGACAAAACAACCGACCTGATTGGCATCACATCCACAGCCATAAGTGCCATCTACAATATGCACTACAGGAGGTGGTGACATAATAATACTGTCACTGGAATGGCAATCCAGAGACCCAGAGCAAGATCTTGATACGTGGGTTCGAACCGCGGCAGATGGTGAAATTTGAATTCAATAAATATCTGGAATTAATAAAGCCATAGAGGTTTACAGCATGGGAACAGGCCCTTCAGCTCAACTTGTTGAGTGATGACCATGAAACTGTTGTCAATTATTGAAAAAGCCCACCTGATATCAATTAGGAAAGGAAATCTGGTATCGTTACCCAGTCTGGCCTACATGTGACTCCAGCTCCACAACAAGGAGGTTGATTCTCAAATGCCTTCTGAAAATGGAGGACAGTTAGGCATGGGCAATAAATGCTGGTCCAGCCAGCGATGCCCACATCCCATAACATGAATTTAAAAAAAAGGGAACTCATTAAGGTTCCTTAGGCAGCACCTTCCAAACCTAAACCATTGCCATCCAGAAAGACAAGGACAGCAAACACATGGGAATTCCACCACCTGGAATTTATCCTCTTAGCCATTCACCATCCTGGTTTGGAAATATAGCACTGTTCCTTCAATATCCTGGAACTCTCTCCTTAACAACATTGTTGGTGTATTTAAATCAAATGGATTGTAGCTATTCAAGGAGATAGCTCACCACCACCTTTTCAAGGATGATTAAGAATAGCCAATAAATGCTGGCCTAGCCAGTGAAGCCCACATCTCAATAATCAACTTTAAGTACATAAACATTGGCTACAGTCTTACTGTCTCAATGGTTTGGTCTGAAATATTTTTCTTCCCAGAGTTGTGTCATTTTTGCTTTCTTCAATCTTGTGCCTCAGGATGATCTTGAACTGACATTATCTCATCTATTCTCAATGTCTTATTGTGCACAGAACATCAAAAGAATATTCAGTTCGATCAGGTCCACTCCTTCTTGAAGGCATCGTTATACTTTTATATTATACTTCCACTGCATCTTACTTTCAGAGGAAAACAACCCCAGTTAAAACTTCAAATAATAATTGTTGGAAATACACAGAGGCCAGAATTTTAACATGCCGCCTGCCACAGGAATCATAGCGAGCGGGGGACAGACCACATAAAGGTCCTCTAACCTCAAATGGGATTTTCCAGTTTTGGGATGAGAATGACTGGAAAATCCCATCCAGAAGCTTTACATGACTACTGAAGTCAATCAGACAAAACACCAAACCAAGTCATAGATGATTGAAAGGGTTAAGTTAGCTGTTTTCAATCTTTTAAGCAGCTGTCCTCGAAAAACATCTCAGTACTCGATTAACCTTGTTGATGACAGCCTGTATTGATTGGATACTTTCAGCGTTTGGTCGATAATTGCACCAGAATTTTATTCCTTTCCCATCTTTGTTAATGAACACTCATCCATCGTGCACATGTTCCGCAGAGAGCAATTCATCACTGTTACTAACCTTGCTGTTCCTCACAGGTGCTCCTGCCAGAATTTCACCACGAACAAATGTTAGTGAAAGACAAACTGTGCGTAAAGAACAAAACTTGGTAATCTGTAATCAGTTTTTTGCTTGACAGAGCATACCCCATTTCTGCTGTTTCCTGCAACGTTAAGCTGGTGGAGAAAAAAAAAATGACCCTAACAAGCCACAGATGTGAAGAATGTTCAATTACAAATAGCACAGTTCAGCGGTTAGGATGGCATCAGGCAATTTTGTGGATAATGTTTCCTACGCTCACAATAACATCGCTGAAAGCATTTCATTCTGGCGTGTAAGCTGTATGATATCGGGTTTTATGGTACACTAGTTATTAATTATTGGTACAAGGGGCTGCTCCTCTCTTATTTCCTGTAAATTTGAACTCCTCCCCCCCCCTCCCCACCCCCGTACAGAAAATGCTATCTTCAATGACAGATTACATTTACAAAAGTAATTGTTATAATATTGATTCCTGTTAAGTGTGAATAGCTGGGATGAAAGCACAGTTCTCTCCAATTTGCCACTGATTGTGCTACAGGCACCTAACACAATTCACTATCTCTATTAGTGCTCAGCAACACTGAATTTCTGTTCACTTCTAATGGGACTTTGCCCCTTTGTTTGGGGTCAGCAAGTTTCAAACTGTGAAATCTCAATCCACTTACAAATTTGGAATAGGAGTAGGCCACTCAGCCCCTCGGGCTTGTTCCGCCATTCAATTTGTTTTCTCTGTGCCTGCGTGGGTTTCTTCTAGGTGCTCCAGTTTCCTCTCACAGCCCAAAAGATGTGCTGGTTAGGTGAATTGGCCATGCTAAATTCTCCCTCGATGTACCGGAACAGGTACCTGGAGTGTGACAACTAGGGGATTTTCACAGTAACTTCATTGCAGTGTTAATGTAAGCCTACTTGTGACACTAATAAATAAACTTTGAACTTAAGATCATGGCTGATCAGATCACAACCTCAACCCCACATTCCTGCCTACTCTCGCTAAACTTTTGTTTCCTTGTTAACCAAGACTCTACCCTTGCTTTGTCTGAAAAATATTCAAAGATTCTGCTTCCCTTGCCCTTTGAGATAGAGAGTTCCAAACACATGATCCCTCTGAGAAAGAGAAAATTATCCTCGTTTCTGAACTGCTTTTTATGAACATACTCCAACTGCTTTGGCTGATGAATTCATGAATTCATTGGACTGTGTGATAACTTTAAAAAAAACTGTTTTACTCTCTGAAGGCCTGGTCTGACCTGTTTCCTCTGTATCAACTAATTAAATGTTGTTGGTGCTACTTACAAAGAAAAGTAAATGTGCATTGATGTACTCATAGCAACTAAACACATCAATGTGCTTTCGCATCTTCAGTATTTACATATTGGCCACACAGCATTCAAGATGCACAACTTGATGTTTCAAAAGATAATCTTTCTTTTTATAGTATTTGTAAGAATGGGTGCCATAATTAGTATTGGTTGGTTAGAGGCACAGATTCCGCACTTATTCAGTTGTATTTGGACTCAATGTATGTTATAGTTGATATCATAATAAGGAAAATCTGTTGGAATCACAGAATTGTAATAGTGCAGAAGGCTATTCAGCCCGTCAAGCTTGCTCTTGGTCTCTGAATGTGGAATTCAACTGGTGATGTTCCTGGTGTGTTCCAGAATCTAACCATTCACTGTATGAAAAGACTTTTCCTCATCTCACTTTTGCTTCTTTTGTCAATTACTTTAAATCTCTGTCCTCTCATTCTCAATCGTTTCATAAGAAGAACAGTGTCTCCCTATATACTTTTTCCTGCCCCTCATGATTTTCAATAGGTATATAAAATCTTCTCTTATCCTTCCTTTCTTGAAGGAAAACAATTCCAACTTCTCAAATCTAATCTCATAATTGAAGTTCCTCATACTTAGTTCTCATAAATCTTTCCTGCATTCTCTCCAATACCTTCACATCTTTCCTAAGGTGCAGCTCCCAGAACTGTAAACAATATTTCAGCTGAGGATGAACTAGCATCTTATACAAGTTCAACATAGCCTTTTTGATCTTGTATTCCATGCTGCTATTAATAAAGCTGAGGATACTGTATGCTTTATTGACCACTCACTCAATCTGGCCTTTCCACCTTCAATGACTAATGCATATATACATCCACAACCCCTTGCTCCTGCACCCCCTTTACTTGTATTGTTTATCGTTTGTTGTTTGTCCTTCCAAAATGAATCATTTCGTATTTCTCCGCTTTGAGTGTAATCTGCCAAATGTCTGCTCATTCTACCAAATTTTCCTTTTTGAAATGCTCTTGAAGTTCTATGGTTCATGACAATTCCAAGGTTCTTCTCATTTGCAAATTTTGAAATTGTGCCCTGTACACCAAGGCCTAGATCATCAACCGATATCAAGAAAAGAACCGACTCATAATAAAGCTTCCTCCACCCAAAAAACACCCATTAACCACTGCTCACTGTTTCCTGTCATTTAGCATTCCATGTCCATGTTGCTACTGTTCCTTTTATTTTATGAGCTCCAACTTTACTCACAAGGTTGTTGTGCAGCACTTTATCAAATGCATTTTGGAAATCCATGTATACCACATCAACAGCATTACCCTCATTAACCTTCCTGTTTTCTCTTCAAAAAACAGATCAGGTTCACTGAGAAACAGACTGGGGGGAGTGTGAAATAGATCAGTGTCACTGTGAAGCAGACCTGGGGGAGAGTAAAACAGATCAAGATCAATGTGAAACAGATCGGTGGAGTGTGAAAAGATCAGGATCATTGTTACAACACAGGAGGCCATTGACAGACAAGTGATTTCAAGAAACCAAGAGGAGAAGATTCTAGAAATCATGGGATCCACGGAAAGTTAGCCCATTGTTTAACCATCATTCTCCTGACAATCTTTGATTCTGATTTGTTTGGCTCAGATCCATTCTTATCTCATTGAAGTTGTCTTTCTCCTGAGTAATTATTTTTACAGTGGATTGTTATTTGTTCTTTTCTGTGGATAGCCTAAGCATTATATAACAATGATCACTGTTTCCCAAATGTTCTTCTACTGTTTGGACAAATGTGAGGTAATGCATTTTGGAAGGTCTAATGCAGATACGAAATATACAGTGAATGGCAGAACCTTAAAAGTATTAATAGGCAGAGTGGTCTGGGTGCATAAGTACGCAGGCCACTGAAAGTGGCAACACAGGTAGAGAAGGTAGTCAAGAAGGCATACGGCATGCTTGTCTTCATCGGCCTGGGCATTGAGTTTAAAAATTGTCAAGTCCTGTTGCAGTTTTATAGAACCTTAGTTAGGCTGCACTTGGAATATAGTGTTCAATTCTGGTCGTCACACTACCAGAAGGATGTGGAGGCTTTGGAAAGGGTACAGAAAAAATTTACTAGGATGTTGCCTGCTTTGGAGAGCATTAGCTATGAGGAAAGATTGGAGAAACTTGGTTTGTTCTCGATGGAGCAATGCAGGTTGAGGGAAGACCTGCTAGAAGTCTACAAGATTATGAGAGGCATGGACAGAGTGGGTAGTCAGAAGCTTCTTCCCGGGGTGGAAGAGTCAATTACTAGGCAGCATAGGTTTAAGGTGTGAGGGGCAAGGCTTAAGAGAGATGTATGAAGCAAGTTTTTTACACAGTGGATGGTGAGTGCCTGGAACTCACTGCTGAGGAGGTAGTGGAAATGGATATGACAGTGATTTTTCAGAAGTGTTTTGACAAATGCGTGAATAGGAAGAGAATAGAAGGATACAGTGACTGGAAGGTTGGGGGGGGGATTTAATACAGTCAGGCAGCATGGTCAGTACAGGGTTAGAGGCCAAAAGCCCTGTTCCTATGCTGTAATTTTCTTTGTTCTTTGTTAGTTGATCCATTTGACCTGCCTCATTCCCAACTCAATACCAGCAGTTCTTCCTTTCCCATTGGAATGGACACAAACTGTGGTAAAAAATTCTCTTCAACAAATCCTTGCTCTTTACACTACCTGTATCCCTGTCTATATTCAAATAAATAAAATCCTCTACAGTCCCTGAGCATCTGTAATTTCCTTGCACATTTATTTTTCTACACCTTTCCCGCTGGTTTTGCATTCCTCCCGGTCTGCTTCACAGTGATACTGACCTGTTTCACACTCTTTCCCTGTCCAACTGAGTCAACGGGGAGTACGTTCATTGCATTCTATACCGCTCAGAATGTGATTGATAACAGCTTTAACATGTTTCACTGCAGAAATAAATCAAATGTTAAAAAAAGGGCTATAATTTCAGTCTGCTCTAGGGGACCTTTTCATTACAACTGGAATTGATGGGAAATGGTTCTGACTCCTGACTTAACTGAATTTGCACTATAATTATTGTATAAATGTAGCTTAATTGAAGATCTTTGATTTGATTCAACACAGGAGCAAATCACAATAAAACCCGGATGTGGACATTTCAATTCCATTACACTCTAGGATCAAGGCTTCATTCTGAATTTGCATTGTGCAGGTATGTGAAAATGCATCCTTATTCATCCTTGAACTTTAAGTAACACCTCGGAACTTGCGTTGCAAATACAATGCATATATAGTTATAAGATAATAACTCAGCTGAGAACTTACATTGTTATCGGCAGTCTAACTGTTTTATTCAGTCCTCAGAAAGCTAATCATGTCTGACAAATCAACAGGGGTAATTTTATTACTGAGTATTGCACTGAATGTGTATCTTGCATTATCACCAGCGACAGTTGCTGTGGGTATTTTGTGCTGGTGTATATTATGTAACTGGAAGAGTAGCTTTACACAAGTAAGGAACGTCACAATAATATTTTGATTTAGTCTGCGCTGTAATGTATATCTGTAGGTAATTGGCAGCAAGTGAAAAGGTTGTAACCTAGCTTCAGGCCTCAGATCAAGCTACAAGCTAAAAAGAAGCCTTGCATTATTTATAATTCTCATTTAAATGCCAAGGGAAAAATTGTTCTCTTCTTTCCTAATTACATTTCTCAAGTTATGTGCCCACAAAATAAAGCCTCTTTACTAATTACCCATCATAGAATCCAACATTATTGACTTGAGTAGAATTTTACTAATTATGAAATGTTACAGCAGAGAAGGAGGCCATTTGGCCCATCAAGTTGGTGCTTTTACTTTTCTTCACCTCAACCATTTAGATTATTCTTGAACTTCCCTCATACAAAGTTTTTAAAGTTAATTTTATTAGTCACAAGTAAGGCTAACATTAACATGGCAATGGAGCTACTGTGAAATTTCCTAAGTCGCCACACTCTGGCACCTGTTGGGTCAGTGCACCTAACAAGCGTGTCTTTCAAACTGTAGGAGGAGACTGGAGCACCCAGAGGTAACCCACACAGATCCAGGGAGAATATGCAAACTCCACACAGACAGTGACCCAAGGTGGGACTCGAACTCAGGTCCCTGGCGCTGTGAAGCAGCAGTACTAACCACTGTGCTACTGTGCCACTTGACACTGCACAGTGATGAAAGGTAATGTCAAAATAAGCAGAAAAGCAATCAGTAGGATAGTATATTTACATATCAGAATTTCATAAAATGGAATAGAATCTCTAAGGTGCAGAAGGAGGCCATTTGGCCCATCAAGACTGTCCAACAACCATCTCATCCAGGCCCCATTTCCACGTGTTTATCCTGTTAGTCCTCCAACACTAAGTGACACTTTTGCACGGCCAATCAGCCTAACCCTCACATTTTTGGCATGTGAGAGGAAACTGGAGCGTCCAGAGGAAACTCATGCAGACACAGAGAGAATATGCAAACTCCACACTGATAGTCACCCAAGACCGGAATCGAACCCAGGTCCCATGAGGTAGCAGTGCTAACCACTGTGCTGCTATGCCACCAAGTAAAGGAAAGTGGAAACTATAAACCACAATACCAACAGAAGTGATTACGCTGAGGAGTTCTGATGTCTTCGAGAATTCCTTGAACTTCACTCTCTTGGTTCATAAAGCAATCAAATACATTTCATTTAAAGGTCTTGTATCTGATTGCCAGTATCGATTATTGTGCAGGGAAATGACTTCAGGATCTTTTAAAATTTTGTTTAATAAAAGCTGTATATCTTATCTATACCTGGTTTGTGATACCATGATAATGGATGCTTTTTAAGCCTCTCCGTTAAGTTTAAGCAACTAAATATCAAATAATATTTACCAGTTCCAATTTACCAGCCATGCTGACCATTGTGCCACTATGCTGTCCCATACCTTATATATCACAGGATAGCCAGCTATCTCTTGTACTCTTTGTAGTGTTTAGCTGAAGCAAAGTCTAGATTTAAGAGAGTATACAATGCACACTGTCACTAAGAGCAAACACTGGAAGTAACTCTTCGACAACGAGCAAATGAATTATCTAACTGTCATCTGATACAATTATATAATACATTGATTATATATAATCTGATGTCAGTGTCCTCAAATGGATTAAATAAGAAATTCGCAACAATTAAGAGTTACTGGATTGTTAAAAAGAGGCTTTGGACTTAGAAGTTTGTTAGAAATTTTAGGTAAATTTTTCTTTGATTTTCAAACTATTTCCTTTGTTTGTGGGTTTCAAGTTGATTCTGTAATTCAAGTTAATTTTTTTTTAATACCTCAGAAAAAGATACTGCAGTTACTTGGGTTTTGAACATCTGACCACTCCAGATTGAATTCCAAATTTTATCAATCTCACAGCATTATTTTAATTCTAATTATTCTGCTCTGCCGCTGTATTGATGAAACTGGCAACATTATCAAAAGCATGTATAATGTAACAATAAACTTGGCATAGAAATCCAAACTGCTCCTTTTTGTGCTTGTTTGTGTACAATGGCTGGATTTCAAGGATTAGGCAACAAAACAGATTTTATTTAATATTTATTGCAGGGACAGTTTTGAAAAAGAGTCATCCTGTCAGTTGCACAATCATTGTTCTGCAATATCTGGTGCTAATGGTTGCAAACAACTGAATCTCCATGGAATAGACGCCTTTCTTAATTCATTCTTGGCATCCTAGTGTGTGATGGAACCCAGCAGGTCAAATAGGTGCAGTTTGAAACCCAGTGGAACTTCTGGGAACGTTGATGCAGGATTAAACAGGGTAGATTCAGAAAGACCTGGCGGAGTCCAGAACCAGCGGTCATAGTTTGAGAATAATTAGGACTCAGGTCAGGAGAAATTTGTTCACACAGAGAGTGGCGAATCTGTGGAATTCATTGCCATAGAAAGTAGTTGTGACCAAAACATTGTGTATTTCAAGAATAAATTAGATATAGCTCTTGAGGGTAAAGGGATCAAAGAATACGGTGGGGTTGGGGGGGGGGCAGGATCAGGATATTGAATTTGATGAAAAAAATGAGTGGCGGAGCAGAGTCAAAGGACACATAGCCTATTTCTGCTTCTACTTTCTGTGTTTCTATGTTCCGTCCTCTTGTGCTACCATTGATTGTCAATGGGAGAAGCAGAAATGAGTGGCTTCTCCATCAAATCCTCCTCCACACTCTTTTATCCTTTATGTTGGCATCACTGGGTGGTGAACTACCTTCTCGAATTGCTGTAATCCATCTGGTGTGGGTATGCTGTTAGGGGGACAGACCCTAACAGTGAAGAAACAGCATCTTCCAAGTCAGGATAGTGTGTTGTTTGGAGAGGATCTTGTGGCTGGTGGTGTTCCCACACTCCTTGTCCTTCTAGGTGGTCAAGGCCATGGGTTTGGAAGGTGCTGTTGAAAGAGCCTTACTGCGTTGCTGCTGTGCATCTTGCAGCTGGTACATATTGCTGTCAGTGTGCATCATTCATGGAGGGAATGAATGTTAAGGTAGTGGATGGAATGCCAATCAAGCAGGCTGCTTAGTCTCAGACTATTGAGCTTCTTGAGTGCTTTTGGAGCTGCACTCATTCAGGCAAGTGCAGAATATTCCATCACACTCTTGATTTGTGCCCTGTGGGTTGTGGACAGGTTTTTGGGAAGTCAGGAACTGAATTACGCAGTGCTGGATTCCCAGCCTCTGACTGACTCTTGTCTTCTAGGCTAGACCAGTTCAGTTTCTGGTCAATGGTAAGCCCAAGTAGTTGATGTTGAATGTTTCAGCAATGGTAATGCCATTGAATGTCAAGGAGAGATGATTTAATTTTCTCTTGTTGGAGATGATCATTACCTGGTGATGTGAATGAATATTAGTTGTGTGCGGCAAACATTACTTGCATTATATTCCTTTTGAGTTGTGGATTGCCTAATGTGTGATACCATCAGTGACACTTTTAAAATGATCCAGAAGTATATACATTAGAAACTAATAGCACACAATTATATTGATTGCAGGTCACTTTACAACTCATGACACAACTGAGTCACAGCTATGAGCAAGGTGCAGGATGTTATTGCAATAAAATATTGCCTGCAGTGTTTTGGATCAATCTAAGTTCATGGAGGATCAGAGAAAGATTAGCCAGGTGAACATCATGACAATTGAGTCTAGAGGTAACCAAGTCATGAATGAGGGTTTCAATGGCAGATAGGCTGAGCTAGAGATGGATAATGTTATAGAGGTAGAAATAGATGACAAGATTACAGTGCCTTTGGGTATAGCCAAACTCAATAGCTTCAGTCTTCCCACCATTTAGCTAGAGGCAGCTGAAGCTCATCTGGCTACTGACAGTATACAGGGAGTGGAAGTGGAGAACTCAAAGTAGAATGTGGTAGAATAGCATAAAAAAGGTTAACTTTGAGCCTGAATAAATACTGCTTACACAGTGATGTAAGAGAACACATGGACATGTGTGTAGGGCTTAATGTAATGTTGGACAGAACTGTGTATAGAAACAAACATGGAGACACCTCCTAGCTTGGACCTTTACTGTACCTGTATATATTGCTTCTAGTGGTTAATAAACACTATGAATACTTTAACAGGGTTTACAGAGTTACACCCAACACTTTACAACAGAAGTTATCAGTATGCCTGTGGAAATTGACTCCATGTTAGCGGATAATGTCGCCAAGAATAATGAGGGAGAGGGCAAGGAGGTGACAGTATATTGATGAAAAGGTGCAATTATCCCAGCTGGACTGCGTTTGATTTGAACAGAGTGGAACCAAGTGAAGGACATCTAACAAAGCTAGAAAATGAGGAAGGTAAAATGGTCAATTGTGTCAAAGGCTACAAAGAGGACCGTTTGTATAATAATAATAATGAAAGTAGAAGCAGATCGTCTCCAAACAACACACTATCCTGACTTGGAAGATGCTGTTCCTTCACTGTTAGGGTCTGTCCCCCTAACAGCATACCCACACCAGATGGACTACAGCAATTCGAGAAGGTAGTTCACCACCCAGTGATGCCAACATAAAGGATAAAAGAGTGTGGAGGAGGATTTGATGGAGAAGCCACTCATTTCTGCTTCTCCCATTGACAATCAAACATTATCTTGAGAATAATTAGGACTCAGGCCAGGAGAAATTTCTTCACACAGAGAGTGGCGAATCTGTGGAATTCATTGCCATAGATAGTAGTTGTGACCAAAACATTGTGTATTTCAAGAATAAATTAGATATAGCTCTTGAGGGTAAAGGGATCAAAGAATACGGTGGGGTTGGGGGGGGGGCAGGATCAGGATATTGAATTTGATGAAAAAAATGAGTGGCGGAGTGGCGGAATAATGTAGTTACTGTGACAGAGACTGTCAAATGTTACTTTACAGGGGTTAGTTTCTTTTATGTTTGAATCTCAATTCAAGAGATTCAAATAGTCAGTTGTAAGAGAAAGAGACATAGAGTTGGGAGATCCAAACACAACCAATGACCTTGAAAAGAAAAGGGAAGTTGAAATTGGAAGCCGGGATTTTCTGGTCATACCAAGTCAATGGATCTTTGCCTGGTCCACCAAATTTTTCATTCCATCTGCTTCGATTCCTGCTGTGGATGTCAAAGGAGGAAGGCTGAGACTTTAAGTGTTTTTTTCTTTGGGAGTGAGTTGATAGCAGAGCTTGGAAAGGGAATGGGGCAGTGCTAGAGGAAAGTAAACACTTCAAACAAGAAGATACCAAAAATAAAAGTTAGCATTGTTTCCCCTTGTGGTCTTAAAGCAGAGCTCTTATTAAATGGTTCCATCAACCATTCTAGCCTCAGCAAACATAAATGCCTATTTTAGATGAACACAAAACATTGGGAGCTATATACAGGCAGCACGGTGCTACAGTGGCTAACACTGCAGCCTCACAATGCTAGGGACACAGGTTCAATGCCAGCCTCAAGTGACTATTTGTGTGGAGTTTCCACATTCTTCTTGTGCCTGCTCTCAACTGCCCTCCAAGGGCAATTAGGGATGGGCAATAAATGCTGGCCAGCCAGCGATGCCCATGTCTCACAAATGAATAAAAAAAATGTTCCATTATAATATCATTTCAAGTTAGCCATAAAAAAGTTATTTGTGTTTTTGCAGATCTTCATTAACACTTTTCTCTTGAGGTCTCAATTTCTCTGCATTTTGTAATTGACACTTTTCCCAGAGGTGTCTGCTGAAGGAAATTGTCAAATACCACCTGTGCTTTCAGTTTAGTTTATAATGAGGATATTAGCATTAAGCTTTACTTGGAAAATAGGTTATGTGGATATGGCCTGGATAGGATTATTGTCAGTTCAGGCTTGATGGACCAAATGGCCTCCTTCTGTACTACATGATTTTATGATATCAATTGTTTTTCAATTAATAGCGTTACAAAAATAACTGCATGCGTTTTAATCATTTTTAATCTAGTCATGTCTCTCATTAAATTTGGCTCTTCCAAAATAACAATTCCTTGTCTTACAGATCTTTTCATTGTAATGCCCATCTCTCCCACTTCCAGATTGTAAAAGCTTAGCGACTGAGACAACGTAATCTTTTATTCCGATTGACCATTTTTAATAATGGGGGGAAGAGTTGCCATTATAAATAAAGAAAGAGTTGCATCTATCACCTGCCTGTGTTACCAGCCATCATGTAGCATGCTGTCTCATACACACACACACACACTCACATTTCAATATTGAAAATAGAAAGCTATTCTGGGGCTTGACCTGAACACCATCCAAGAGTAATCAACCTCTAATTGATAAGAGAGACACAGAAAACATCTGCTAATTGACTTCACGAGTCACAGTTAAAAGAAAACTGTGCTTGATCTCTGATCTCCAATTGATTTGCAAAGAGCAATCAGCATATATTTCATTTTAAGAATGAAACACTAACAGCAGAATGGTACACTATGACTTATTTTTTGTTCTTGAGATGTCGGTGGGTACAATATACTGCCTCCTAATAAAGGATTCCGAGGAGCTGCTGGGATAATAGGAGTTGATGTGTGAAATGCGATTTCCATGATTGCAAACCAATTGTACCATCATGGAGTGGGAGCTGCATTTGTAATTTATTTTTCACTGGATGTGGGCATCACTGGCTATGCCAGCATTTATTGACTGATTCTAATTTCCCTTGAAAAGGGGCAACATGATGGCATAATGGTTAGCACTGCTGTTTCACAATGCCAAGGACCACCGTTTCCGATTTCTGCTTGGATCAGTGTCTGTGTGGAGTTTGCACATCCTCCTCGTATCTGTGTGGGTTTCCTCTGGGTTCTCTGGTTTCCTCCTGCACTCCAAAGATGTACAGATTAGGTGGATTGACCATGCAAAATTGCCCCTTAGTGTCAGGAGCCTAGTAAGGTAAATACATGTGGTTATGGGAATAAGACCTGGGTAGGATTGTGGTCAGTGCAAGCTAGATGGGCCAAATAGCCTCCTTCTGCACTGTAAGGATTCTATGATCTGAGATGATGGTGAGCCATTGCCTTGAACTTTTGTAGTCAGTACGGTCTAGGTACAGTGCTGATATTCAGGATTTTGATCCAGCAAAAGTGAAGGAACAGTAATATATTTCAAGTCAGGTTGGTGTGGGAACATGCAGTTCATGGTGTCCTCAAGCATCTGCTGTCCTTGTCCTTCATGGGATAGAGGTTGTGGGATAGAAAGATGTTGTCAAAGGAGCCATAGTGAGTTCCTGCAATATATCTTGCAGAGGGTGCACACATACAGCTATTATTGTGTGTCAGTGATAGAGGGAGTGAAATTTTAAGGTAATGGACGGGATGCCAATCGAGTGGGCAGCTTTGCCCTGAATGATTTGAAGATTCTTGAGTATTGTTGGAATTGTATTCTCCAAGCAAGTCCAAAGATGTGCAGGTTAGGTGAATTGGCTATGCTAAACAATCCCTTAGTGTCCCAAGATGTGTAGGTTAGGGGGATTATGGTGGGATAAATGCACGGTATACAGGAATGGGGTGTACCTGGGAAAGAAACTCTGTTGGAGGGGTCGGTGTAGAATCGAAGGACCGAATAGCGCCTTTCTATGCTGTAAGGATTCTATGATTCAATTGAATTGGGTTGCACTGAAGATGCAATCACGTGGTCAGTTTCTATTGATGCTGCTTTTCAAACAGAAAATAGAAATCATTGACCAGGCACCACGGGGTGCAATTATAATCCACTCACAGGGCAGGGATACCAAAGGAGAGAGTGACATTTCTGATTTATACTCAGTGTCTTCTTCACACTTATTCCATCAGTGTGTGTTCTGACATTCTGCTGTCAAATAACTTCTGAATTCCATTCAGTAATCTTTTCTCCAAATTTATACGACAATACATTGATGCTTCATGCTGATTCCACCAGATGTTAATGTTACCTCAGCATTGGATAATGTTGGGCTGCCTCCTATACCCATTTGCTATTAAATAATTAATGAATCTAATAACTGCTAGTGGAATCAGGCCTATGTGATTTTAATTGTTCCTGTGCCCATTCACATGTGCATTTTCACTGTTGTTACGGAACAGGATCTATCATTTCTAATTCCACTTTTTTTAATATAATTTTTCTCTTTGCTTTTCCTAGACATTTCTCCATCATTTTGTCTCCTTTCACTTCTCCCCTTTCCAGAACTCTGTCCTCCTAATTCTCTATCCCAACTCTTTAATACTTCTTCCCCACTTGCTTTCTTTCTGCTGTCTCATTGACATCCTATTGGCAAATGCTACAGCTTCTGTCTGTGCCTCTCCTCAATCCATTAAAAGGCTCATCAAGACACTCAATATGGCGGCAACCCCAATCATCTCATCCTACCATTTCATCAACTTTCCGCCCAGTGTACTAACTTAGGGCTAACCTTCCCAATCCCATTTTTGTCCAATTCATCTCCCTCACTGCAGACCAAGATTCTCCCTGTAGAACAATTCCCAATATCTAGCAGCCTCCTTGGCCTTTCCCTTCAAAACCTCATAGAATCCCTACAGTGCATAAGGAGGCTATTCACCCCATCAAGTCTGCACCGACCACAATCCCACCCATGCCCTATTCATGTAACCCCACATGTTTACCAACCCTCTGATGCTAGTGCTAATTTAGCATTGTCAATCAACCTAACCCATACATCTTTAGATGTGGGAGGAAACTGGAGCATCTGGAGGAAACGCACGCGGACATGGGAAAACCCGAGGCTGGAATTGAACCTGGGTCTCTGGCACTGTGAGGCAGCAGGACTAACCACTGTGCCACCATCGATTCAATTCTAAACAGGCAGTTACCGTCCTTAAAGTAATTGAGGACGATTGCATTGACATCATGCCCTTGAAAGAAACCTGACTTCTATTTATTATAATTAAGCCTCCTGGCCTGGCTTCCAGCATTTGCCCCACCAAGAGTGCCATGGTAGGCTATGACTCTGATCACCAAGTCACATCTTGGCCTGACTCTCATTCATAAATCTGACCGATTTACAAATATCACTATTGGGTCTTGCTTTCATCAGCTGAATCTGTTCCCTGTCCCTGGATTTTCTTGGAACGTAAAATAATGCCCAACTTCTTTTCTCTGCTGCAAACTGCTTCTTTCTACCTCTCCATTTTTTGTCCTCCATTCTCACTTCTGACAATAAGTAAAAGAACATCATGGGCTTGTTTGTCATCAAGATTGAGACTTGATAAGATGCTTAAGGCTCTGACATTCCTTCCAATAGCTCACCAGCTTAAACTTCTTCCAAAGATCTCCCTTTAAATTCACATCATTGTCTATAGTTTCTCTCCTGCTTCCCTACATGCTCTTTTTAAGCATCTTGTTTACAAGACCCACATGCTGTAGCTTGAACCTATTCTCACTAAACTACTGACCACTCAATTCCTTTGCTGCTATTTATATTTCTTGATACTGTTAATGATTCTCTCACTCTTAAAGCCTTGTCTCTTTTTCATTTAAATCTGCCCCCTCTGCTTAAAAGAGCGACCCGTGGTCCCACTGTCCTTGCAAACTATCCATCCAATTTCTAAGCTGCTTTGCTGTACCTCAGGGGTCTGTTTTGGGGCCTCTGCTGTTTGTAATTTTTATAAATGATCTGGATGAGGGTATTGAAGGATGGATTAGTAAATTTGCAGATGACACTAAAGTCGGTGGAGTGGTAGATAGTGAAGAGGGGTGTTATAGTTTGCAGAGAGACTTGGACAAGTTGCAGAGCTGGGCCGAGAGGTGGCAAATGGAGTTTAATGTGGAAAAGTGTGAGGTAATGCACTTTGGCAGGAATAATAAATGTGTAGAGTATAGGGCTAATGGTAGGATTCTTAATAGTGTTGATGAACGGAGGGATCTTGGTGTATATGTGCATAGATCCCTGAAAGTAGGCAGTCAAGTCGATAAGGTTGTTAAGAAGGCATATGGAGTCTTAGCTTTTATTGGTAGGGGGATTGAATTTCGGAGCCGCAACGTCATGTTGCAACTGTACAAAACTCTAGTGCGGCCGCACTTGGAGTATTGTGTGCAGTTCTGGTCCCCGCATTATAAGAAAGATGTGGAGGCATTGGAGAGGGTACAGAGGAGGTTTACCAGGATGTTGCCTGGTATGGAGGGCAGGTCTTATGAAGAGAGGCTGAGGGATTTGAGGTTGTTTTCGTTAGAAAGGAGGCGGCTAAGAGGGGACCTTATCGAAACATATAAGATGATTAGAGGTTTAGATAGGGTGGACAGTGATAGCCTTTTTCCTAGGATGGAGAAAGCTAGCACGAGGGGACACAGCTTTAAATTAAGGGGTGATAGTTATAGGACGGATATCAGAGGTAGGTTCTTTACCCAGAGGGTGGTTAGGGAGTGGAATGCCCTGCCTGCGGCAGTTGTAAATGCGCCAAGTTTGGTGGCGTTTAAGAGGTTAGTTGATAAGTTTATGGAAGAGAAAGGAATGGTTTAATTTGGAGGGTCATGCTTTTTTATAATGGTCAGCGCAACATCGAAGGCCGAAGGGCCTGTTCTGTGCTGTAATGTTCTATGTTCTATGTTCTATGTTCTAAAGTCCTTGAAGGTATTGTTGTCTCGCAAATATGTGTCCGTCTAACCTGAAACTCCATGTTTGAATAACTCCAATCAGGTTTCCATTTCTGCCACAGTACTGAAACTGCTCTTAATAAAATTGCAAATTATATCCAATGTGACTGCAACAGAAGTAAGTGACCCCTCTTGCCTCCTTCTTGACTTGATTGCAGCCTTTGACAGGGTTGATCCCACCATCCTCCTCCAATGCTTCTCCACTGTTGCCCAGCAGGGTGTGACTGCTCTCTTCTGGTTTTATTCTTTTTTATCTAATCGCAGCCAGAATGGATTCTCTTCCTGCGTTGTTATCTCTAGTGTCCCTCAAGGGTCAATGCATGGGCCCCTCCGATTTCTCATTTACGTACTTCCATTTGGTGGCATCATCCTTATACAGCATTTCTCCTCAAATGTATGTTGACGATACTGCTGCAAATATTTAATTCATATGGTTTGGAAATACAGCTTTTAGTTTAAAGAGTTAAAATTTTAACGATAGAAAGTGGTGGCATCTGGTTAAGAAACTGATAAATGAACTTAAAGTGAATACAATTCAATCATGCTTGGAGTTTATTACAATTAAAAGTTAAAATTTATTCATTTATTACAAGTAGGCTCACATTAACACTGCAATGAAAATACTGTGAAAATCCCTTTATCACCACACACTGGAGCTTGTTTGGGTATATTGAGGGAGAATTTAGTATGGCTAATGTGCCCCAACCAACATGTCTTTGGACTGTGGGACGAAATTGGAGCACTAGAGGAAACCCACGTAGATGCAGGGGGAATATACAGACTCCCCACAGACAGTGATTCAAGTCAGGAATCTAACTCAGGTCCCTAGTGCTGCGAGGTAGCAGTGCTAACCACTGTGCCACCATGCTGTCCCATTGTTGGGACCATGTTGACTTAAGAGCTGACAGCTAAAAAACTATGTTCATAATAAGGCATGTGGGCTTACTTTTAAAAATAAATAGAGACATGATGTTTGTAGTTAGTCCAAAAAGGATGTTATTCATGCAGTTTCTCAGAATAAAGGCAAGCTTCAGAATTAATCTAATTAGATTACTTTGCATTTCCACTTAGCAACAAGTTTTGTGCGTCACATTGCCATGGAGATGGGTGGAGCGAGGTGCTTTGTTTTGATTTTATCTCTGTGAATTCAGTTAAAGCACAGCCAGCAGGCAAGACTGATCGATATTTGGAGAAGCAACCAAGACATTGCGTCAGCTCTGGGTCTCATTTAGCTTGTAACTTCTAGGAAGTCAAGAGATAAAGCCAGACTAACACCTGATGGAGAGTAAATGTTAGATCTATCATGCATGATACCCTACATATGGGAGCTGCTAGTCAGTACAAGACAATGTTGGTCAGGGGAAACATGAATGCAAGATTTATTTAGCTGGAAGCTAAAGGGAGAAATCTACAGTATCCTCAGTAGAAGACAATTAACCTTGTCGCAGTTAGAGTTCTGGAATTAATTAATTTGATTGCAGTTTGGAAATCCAGAAGCAGACTATTGAAAAGTGTTTTCTGATATTTTAAACAAGAGTTGTAGGGGCCAAATGTGGGAAATTGTGGGAAAATGAGTATCTGATCACTTTGGCAGGAAAGAAAAAAGTATACTATTTAAATAGAGCGAGATTACAGAACTCAATGGTTCAGTGGGGATTGGGGGTCCTGGTATGTGAATTGCGAAAAGTGAGTAGCAGGTAATGGAAGTAATTAGGAAGCAAATTGAATCGTATGAAGGGAATGAAGTATTAAAGGAGGGAAGCTTTGCTGCAGCTATAAAGGATCTAAATATGATCTCGTTTAGGGCACTGTGTAGAGTTGTGTGTGGAGCTGGTGGGGGGTGGTTGGGAAGGGATAGGGCAGGTGTAATCTGGAGCCCACATTCGCTGTCCATGGAAATAGCAGCAAGACTTCAAGATCTGGCAAAATCATGTTCATTGATCTTGCCCGTGATGTGATCAGAATCAATGTCCGTAGCAGGCATGAACCTGATTGAAGTATATTTTAATACATTTATATGTTATTAGCTCCCCCATCACCATATATATTGAACCCTAGCTGTATATTCCAGCCATGCCATAAACTATGATGTCTGTGCTGTATCTTCAGGTTCAGCCAGAAGTGAACTTGTTGTGGAGAACTCCCTCAGAGGCGTAATGGTGAGTATAATTCCCGGGGCAGAGGAACTTGGCTAGGTAGTGCTCACCTAGCAATGCCCCCTGCACTACCACTTGGCACAGTGTGCACATTCAGTTTGGCACCATGCCAGCCAGACAGTGCCCACCTGGCAGGGCCAATGTGTGCCAAGGGGCAGGGTCAGGGGTAGACTCCAGCCTCATGGACAGGGGGGATTTTTTATTTGTGGGGGGAGCAAACATGGAAGTTGGGATGTCGGTGATGATCATTTATGATTGTGGGGGGAGGCTCTGATAGTCGGGTGGAAGGGTGGAGTCATTGCTTGGTCTGATTGGGGTGCCCAAGATGGTGTCTTTAAACCTTGGAGAGAAACATGCTGTATTTGTTGCTGGAACCAACACTCTGCCTTTTTATGGTAATATTTTGTCCGTAATCATCGTATTTGAAAAAGATTGCATTAGAAGCAGTTGAGAGAATGTTGACTGGATTCATTCCTCAGGTTGAACTGGTTGGGCCCAGGAGACTAAGAAATGATCTTAGTAAAGCATAAAAGATCCTGAGGGGACTTGACAGAGTGAATACTGGGAGTGTTTCCTCTTGTGGGAAAGATTAGAACAAGTAGGGGATCCAGTTTAAAAATATGATGGCTACCCTTTAAGACAGAAATGAGGAGAAACCTTTTCTCCCAAGAGTTATTGGTGTTTGAAATTCTCTTCCCGAGAAAGCAGAAGAGAGTGGCTGAGTTTATTTGAGGCTGAGTTAAATAATTTTCAGATAGATAAGAGAATCAAGGGTTATGGTGCTACCAGCAGAATGGAGTTGAACAACAAGCAGATCTGCATTGATCTTACTGAATGCAGAGCAGTCTTGAAGAGTTGAATGGCCTACTGCCCCTTCTAATTCCTGTATTCCTATAAGACTTCTGCTTGAATTGTCGAAAGCCAATTAGTGGTGAGATCAGTAAAAAAATTGGGGGGTCACTGCAATAATTCTGGTTTATCAGTTAGCTAAATGATGATGTTTATATACATGCAATTATAATACAGAATCTTATAGCTTCATAGTGGCCAGTCAGCTCTTGAGAAAGTTCTGGAACCAAAACCTAAGCTCACCGGGGTGATTCCCCCACCCTGCTCTCAGATTGGTTCTCTGGGTCATGTGACCCCTACTCTGCAGAGTGACCTTTAAAGGGACAATCACACAGTCAACAGCCAATGAAACAACCCCAAATAAATCATGTACTTGGGGAATAGCTGGAACATTGGACAGAAATCAGAGTCAATTTCAAAGAATGGTGACACAGCTTTTGAGGTTGTCCCAAGAAGAGTGAATAAACCTTCAAGATTTTGTAAATTAAGGAAACCGTTGTGGTGAAATTAAAGGTACAACCGAGGTTAAAGCATAAGTCTTCATAAACTATATTATTAAGAGAAGACTGTCACTTTATTTAATTAGGTTTGATATTCAGTGAAGTTTAATTTTGCCTAAAAAGATGAAAGGTGGGTTTTTCCAACCATGCTTGCCCCCAAACCAGAAAATCCCACCTGAAGTCAACAGGCCTTTTTATGGTCTGCTCCCCTCTCACCCCGATAATTCCTGTGGCAGGCAGGGCGGGGAAGATCCCCTGAAATCTTGTGGTTTGTTTCTGTCAGTGAGTTGACAGGCATTCAATCTTCTTCTTTCATCAATAACAATCCTCAACCAGATTGTAACAATACTCAGTTCTACCTCATCACCACCTCCCAGCTCTGCCAGTATTGTTTAATTATCAGACTGCTTGTCGAACACAGAGTACGAGATGAAATTTCCACCAATTAAATATTGAAAAGGTCTTTCACCTCTTCTCCAAACTCCATTCCCCTGTAACTATCTCATTCCCCTGCCTGACATCTGTTTAAGCTGAATAAGCCTGTTGGAGTCTTGGTGTCATTCTCCTTTGTGAGCTGAGCTTCTGATTACATATCCATGTCAGTGCAATGGTCGCTTATTCATCTGTAACATTACCCAACTCTGCCCCTACCTCAGCTCATCTGCTGCTGAAACCTTGGTCTTTGTCTTCATTACCTTTGGACTTGTTTACTTCAATGTACCCCGACTGGCCTCCCAAATTGCCCCCTCTCTGAAACTGGGGTCATCCAAACCTTTGCTGCCTGCATCCATATTCAGAATAACTCCAGTTAACCCATCATTCCTCACTGATTTGCATCGTCTCTCAATCAAGCAATATCTTTATTTTAATATTCTCATTCTTGTTTTTAAACCACTCCATGGCCTCACCCCTCCCTATCTCTGTAATCTCCTGTAATCAGCTGCAGGATATTTGCATTCATCTAACTGTGGCCTCTTGAGAATTCCCAATTTTAATCGCTTTACAATTGATGGCCAAGTTTTAACTTAAAGCTCTGGAATCTTACATCTAAACCTCACTTTTTTTCTTTCCGGACTTCGATGAAAGTCACACCTTGACCAAGTTAAGGCTACATTATGTTAGTGAGTTGCAGATCTTGCTTTATAAAGCCTCTGTGAAGCGCCAAAGGATTATTTTTAAAGGTCTTGTGTAAATAGAACATAGAACATAGAACATTACAGCGCAGAACAGGCCTTCGGCCTTCAATGTTGCGCTGACCAATTAACAAAAAGCAATGACCCTCTAACCTAAACCATTCCCTTTTCATCCATAAACTTATCTACTAATCTCTTAAACGCCACCAAACTTGGCGCATCTACAACTGCAGCAGGCAGGGCATTCCATACCCTTACCACCCTCTGGATAAAGAACCTACCTCTGACATCCGTCCTATAACTATCACCCCTTAATTTAAAGCTCTGTCCCCTCATCCTAGCTTTCTCCATCCTAGGAAAAAGGCTATCACTGTCCACCCTATCTAAACCTCTAATCATCTTATATGTTTCAATAAGGTCTCCTCTTAGTCGCCTTCTTTCCAACGAAAACAACCTCAAATCCCTCAGCCTCTCTTCATAAGACCTTCCCTCCATACCAGGCAACATCCTGGTAAACCTCCTCTGTACCCTCTCCTATGCCTCCACATCTTTCTTATAATGCGGGGACCAGAACTATACACAATACTCCAAGTGCAGCCGCATGAGAGTTTTATACAGTTGCAACATGATGTTGCGGCTCCGAAATTCAATCCCCCTACCAATAAAAGCTAAGACTCCGTATGCCTTCTTAACAACCTTATCGACTTGATGCCAACTTTCAGGGATCTATGCACATATACACGAAGATCCCTCTGTTCTTCAACACTATTAAGAGTCCTACCATTAGCCCTATACTCTACACATTTGTTATTCCTGCCAAAGTGAATTACCTCACACTTTTCCACATTAAACTCCATTTGCCACCTCTCGGCCCCGCTCTGCAACTTGTCCAAGTCACTCTGTAAACTATAACACCCCTCTTCACTATCTACCACTCCACCGACTTTAGTGTCATCTGCAAATTTACTAATCCATCCTTCAATACCCTCATCCAGATCATTTATAAAAATTTACAAACAGCAGGGGCCCCAAAACAGACCCCTGAGGTACACCACTTGTCACCGAACTCCACGATGAATATCTCCCATCAACCACCACCTCTGTCTTCTATCTGCTAGCCAATTCCTAATCCAATTAGCTAAATCACCCTCTATCCCATACATCTGCATTTTCTTCAGAAGCCTTCCATGGGCCACCTTATCGAACGCCTTACTAAAGTCCATATATACCACATCAACTGCCTTACCCCCATCCACCTCTTTGGTCACTTTTTCCAAAAACTCAATAAGGTTAGTAAGGCACGACCTACCCTTCACAAAACCATGCTGACTATCCCCAATCAATTCATTTCTCTCTAAACAACTATAAATCCTATCCCTAATAATTCTTTCCAATACTTTGCCCACAACAGAAGTAAGACTCACTGGTCTATAATTCCCAGGAAAGTATCTATTCCCCTTCTTGAACAATGGGACCACATATCTGCATCAATAGTAGAATCACATAAAAACAGTGTCACATCTGGGCTGGAATTCTCCAGCTGTTTGTGCTAGTGGGATTCTCCAGTCCCACCAGTAGCACACTTATTCCTGCGTGTTTTCCATTGATGTGGAGTGATGCCAGTGGGAATTCTCATTGATAGCAATAAGACAAGAGAACCTTGCCACTAACAAACACTGCACCCCCTCTTGCTGATGGAAAACATGCAGCTGGGAGGCCAGAGCAATTTGCCTCTGATCTTCCTGGCATATCAATGGGTAGATTAGCTTAAAACTATCCCAGTGATACATACGACCTTAACATCGTAAGTTTATAGTGAAGGTTAGAAGTCGTGGGTTTCAAAATCTTACCTGGAAGGAGTCCATTTTTTAAAAGATCAATAGAACCATAATTTTCACAGCTACTGGCCAATCATTTCTGATCTCAAATGAGTTTGCAACATCATATGGCTGAATTGTATCAATCATTATGGAGACATAAAACTTTTCAAACGAAACTTGAACATCCACTTAAAATGTGAAAAATGATATATCAAGATTTTACATTTTAAAACTCTTATTTTAACAAATGGCTAAGAGAACATTATTGAGAATGCATTACCTCCTTGTTATAGGTAATTTGTACTTTAACTACATAAGTGATATTTCCCTTATATATTTATCACTCATATTCTGGTCCACATAAGAAACTCTGAAGTATTCTATGGAGCCTGCATGGATCATAAGTTTTGCATCTTGAATTTGGCTAGGATAAGCATGAGATATTTCATTTCAGGTATGATTCAAGTGACCTACTAGGGAGCTTTTATCAAACAAAGTTTATTTATGATTGTAGTTAACATGTATAGTAAGAAAATTAGCAAGAACTTTTATCAATTATAAACAAGAAACAATCATGATAATGTATAACCTTTGACAAAGATATTAACAATGTTCCAACCAAACCAATCCTATTGACAAAAGACCTCTTCACAGGTTTAACACAGCACAGATTAATGCTCACGTGACACTGGAAATTGAGTGTTTTGGTTGAAGTTTGCAATTCTCTGGATTCACTCCAAACAGTTTGGAGGCAAAGCAGCTCCCCAAAACACCTGAGAGACTCTGGTCAAGCCCCCAATAACAGTAGATTTTCACCCTTCATGAAAACACAATATAGCTTTCAGCTAAACAACAGGGAGAAGGAGAAAACACTTCTTTTTAGCATGATATCCCTTCTGAAACTAAAGCTCAAACTTGCAACTCCATATTGAAAATGACAAAAAGCTATCCAAAAGCGTATGAGTGTCCTCCTAACAATGCAGGATTGTAAAACTAATCCCTGAGTAAATACAAACAATCCAATTTAAGCCCTTTAAGTAGCAATAAAAGGATATTTCCAGTCAAACCAGAACAATGACATCACTAAAGCTGTGACAGCTGCTGAAATAATTTTTTTTAAGAAAAACTTTTCTTAAAGATACACTAATGTTACACCCATCATATGAATTAGAGTCTTTTAGCAAAGAGTCCACTGTTACTCCCAGCTTCAGGTGGGTTTCTGTGTTGCCATTTCACACAGTAGTAATTTTGAGTGATCATCTCTAGTGCTTTCTTTGGTTTTTGCAAAGTTCCTTAAATCTACTACCAGCAGTAAAGCCTGTTCCCATGATTAATCTTCAGGGCTACAGGATGCACCTCTTCAACTAGAAGTCACCTCCCTCCCACATCTGGCTATGGTAGTTTCCAAAAGTCAAGCATCCTTTTCTCTCCTCTGACCACACTGAACCTATATTGACTGCCTGTGATATTCATTGATTTGTAGGGAAGCCTGTAACCAACTATCAAAAATGGTTTCCTTTGCCCCTTATCCTCTGGCAATATGATAGTGTCTTCTACTCTCTGCCCATGACAATCCCCTAATGAGTAGAGGTTTACCTATTAGCCTAAATAGAGGATTGGTTAGCGAACAGAAAGCAAAGAGTGGTGAGATGTGGGGCATCTTTGGGTTGGCAAGCTATAACTAGTGGAGTGCCCCCGGAGTCAGTTCTAAGACCTCAGCTATTTACAATCTGTATCAATTATTTGGTTGAATGTATTGTTGCTAAGTTTTCTGATGATGCAAAGATAAGTAGGAGGCTAAGTATGAAAATAACAAAATATTTGATTTGATTTATTATCGCCAATGTATTGGGATATAATGAAAAATATTGCTTCTTATGTGCTATACAGACAAAGCAAACTACTCATAGGGTACATAGGGGAGAAGGAAAGGAGAGAGTGCAGAATATAGTGTTACTGTCATAGCTAGGATATAGAGAAAGATTAACTTAATAAAGGTGTGTCCATTCAAAAGCCTGATGGCAGCAGGGAAGAAACCGTTCTTGAGTCAGTTGATATGTGTTCTCACTCTTCAGTAATTTTTTCTCAATGGAGGAAGGTAGGAGAAAGTACATCTAGGGAGCATGGGATGCAAGAAAAACTATATGCTTTTCTGAGGCAGTGGGAAGTGCAGAGTCAGTGGATGGGACGCTGGTTTTTGTGATGGATTGGGTTACATTCACAACTCTTTATGGTTTCTTGCAGTCTTAATCAGAGCTGGAGTCATACCAAGCTGTGATATAAGCGGAAAGGATGCTTTCTATAGTATGTCTGCAAAAATTGGTGAGAATTATAGTGGACATGCTGAATTTCCTTAGCCTCCTAAGAAAGTAGAGGCGTTGGTGGGCTTTCTTTACTGTAGTATGAGAATGGAGGAACCAGGACAGGTTGTTAGTGATCTGGACATGGCAAAACCTGAAGCTCTCAACTATTTCCACTTCATCACCATTGATGTAGACAAGGGCATGTCCACTAGTGTCCTTCCAGAAGTTGATGATTATATCCTTCATTTTATTAACATTGAGGAAGAGATGATTGCTGTTGCACCAGTTCACCAAATTTCCCATCTCTTTCCTGTACTTCATCACATCATTGTTTGGGATTTGACCCGCTATGATGGCATCATCAATAAACTTGAAAATAGAGTGGAATTTGATCACACAGTCATAAATGTATAAGGAATATAGTAAGGGGTTGAGGATGCAGCCTTGTGGGATAATCATGGAGAAGGATAATCATTGCCTATCCTTACTGATCGCAGTCTGTGAGTTAGGAATTTGCGATGGATTAGCAAAGGGATATAGATAAAGTCAGTGGGCAAAAAATTTGCAGATGGAGTTTAGTGTGAGCAAATGTGAACTTTCAACTTTGGCAGGAAGAATAGAAAACAATATATTATTTATATATTATTTAAATGAAGACTATTGCAGTGCTCTGCAGTACAGACAGATCTGGATGTCCTGGTACATGAATCACAAAATGCATGCAGGTACAAGTGATTAGGACATAAAGTGGTTCAGTTCTGCTCTCCTTAAAGGATATAATTGTGTTTGAAGCAGTTCAGAAGAGATTCATGTGATTGACTCTTGGGAAGACAGGGTTATCCTATGAGGATTGGTTGAACAGGTTAGATTCTTGATTGACACAATAGTGAAGCATTATAGGAGGTGGACAGAAAAGTAGAATTGAGATTATGACTGCAAGTACATTCAGGATTGTACAGAAAATGCTGCCCAATATCAATTCACATCCAACAGTAGCTGTTTTGCTAGAATCTTCTTGCTAAAGGCAACATACTTTCTCTGGTGGCACAAATTCTTGCAATCATTTGAAATTTAGCATTCTTGTGTTTATCCTGATGCATGCAAGAAGCTTCAGCAATACGTTTCTCTTTTGGGTGAAATTCTGAAGTCATTTATGACTTAATTAACTTTGCTCATAATATGTCATGGCAATATGAACTGTACGTGCTTGAACACTGTTACCTATTGACAATAATAGTCCTATTAGTTTCCTGTGTCTCTTTGCAATGACAATATTATATCAGAGCTAATACACGACTAGCTGTATTGCTCCACTGGGGGCTCTTTCCCTGCTTTTGACTTCATGAGAGATCTTGCAAATGGAATTATAATATTCGTTAATCCTTTTTATTTACATTTTCAAATGAAAAATTTAATTTGATCTTAAAATGCATTTTTATTTCAAGGACTAAATAAATGAATTAGGTTGTAATTTTGTAAGAAACCTAAAGGTATTTACATGTCAAAACAGTATTTGAAAGTGGCATCCTGCCACTGAACATGCTGTAAGGACCTTTGTGTTGTGTATGGAGCAAAACCTAACCAAACTAGGGATAAAATGTGATTTAGAAAGATAAGTAACTGATTTTGTCTTGCAATTACAAAATTGAAAAGAGGGCTCTGTTATGAAAGTCAGGGCCCTCCTTTGGCAACTATTCAAATCCTAGTGTATTTGTCCTTTTTGTTGAGTAAAACTGAAAATATTTGATTCATGTATATGCATATATATTCATATATTGTAAACTGCATTTGCCTTTCGAGCAATCAGCCTTTCATTGTTCCAGCATTCCCAGGAAGATGGCTATGATTTGGACTTCCCAGTATCTTCAAAGCAGTTTATTGTTTATAAGATGTGTGAATAAGCTGATGTGACATGGTGACAACCAATGTTATGACCTTCCAGCAGCAACACATTTTAAAATCCATGCCACACTTAAGTATGTGGCAGGTTGATGTTTAAAGACATTTGCATTCTAAATATTCTTAGTATAAAATGTGTGTTGCTGTTGCAGGCAGAACCTGATGAGAGATTTTCTCAATAAGACCATAAGACATTGGAGCAGAATTAGTCCACTCAGCTCATTGAGTTTGCTCTACCATTCAATCATATTTTCTCATCCACATTCTCCTGCCTTTTCCTAATCGCTCCCCATCCTGCATGAGTCCGCAATACAAGCTCTGGCATAAACTTCTAGGAGGCAGCCTTCTAATTGGATGCCTCTTTTTTCTATCCCCCCTGTGTTCCTGAGACTTAATGTGGAGATGCTGGCATTGGACTGGGATAAGCACAGAATGAAGCCTCACAACACCAGGTTAAAGTCCAACAGGTTTATTTGGTAGCACAAGCTTTTGGAGAGTTGCCCCTTCTCCAGATGAGTGAGGAGTTGTGTTCACAAATAGGGGATATATAGACACAAATTCAATTTACAAGATAACGGTTGGAATGCGAGTCTTTACAGGTAATCAAATCTTAAAGGTACAAGAGATGTGAATGAAGAGAGGATTAAGCACAGGTTAAAGAGGTGTGTATTGTCTCCAGCCAGGACAGTTAGTGAGATTTTGCACAGATAGTGTGACATGACCTGAGATCCCTGTTGAGGCCGTCCTCATGTGTGTGAGATCTTGTTATCAGTTTCTGTTCAGCGATTCTGCATTGTCATGTGTTGTAAAGGTACCTTGGAGAACACTTACCCAAAGATCAGAGGTTGAATGCCCTTGATTGCTGAAGTGTTCCCCGACAGGAAGAGGGCACTCCTGCCTGGTGACTGTCAAATGGTATTCATTCATCCGTTGTTGTAGCATCTACATGGTCTCCCCAGAGTACCATGCCTTTCTTGCAGCATATCAGGTAGACAAGTATTGGTCAAATATGTACTATGTGATGGATGGTGTTCTCACGTGTGATGATGGCATCCTGTTGATGATGCGACACATTTTGCAGAGATTGCTGTGGCAGAGTTGTGTGGTGTCATGGCACTGTTCTCCTGAAGGCTGGGTAGTTTGCTGCGGACAATGGTCTGTTTGAGGTTATGCAGTTGTTGAAGGCAAGAAATGGGGATGTGAGATTGTCTTGGCCAGATGTTCATCTTCATTGATGACACGTTGAAGGCTGTGGAGAAGATGTCATCATAGTTTCTCCATACTGGGGAAGTACTGGACGACGAAGGGACTCCCATGACTTGCCTGGGAATGCAAAATCTCACTAACTGGCCTGTTTGGAGACAATTCACATCTCTTTAACCCTCTCTCCACTCACATTGTCTGTACCTTTAAGACTTGATAATCTGCAAAGACTCACATTCCAACCATTATCTTGTAAACTGAGTTTGTGTCTATATATGGCCTATTTGTGAATACAACCCCTCACTCACCTGAAGAAGAAACAACACTCTGAAAGCTTGTGCTACCAAATAAACTTGTTGGACTTTAACCTGGTGTTGTGAGATTTCTTACTGTGCTGTAGACTTAATTATTAGGCTCTGGGCTGGGGTAGCTGTGTCCTACTACCAGCGATGGGTGCCCTGAAGGAGAGAACACCTCAAAATGGGGGCATCCTTGAATCTGAATAAAATTCCAGAAATAGATAAGAGGTCATAAGACGTCAGGTTGTAGTTCAACAAGTTATAATCCAACAGGACCTGACATCTCTTGATGAAGGAGCAGCTCTCCGAAAGCATGTGGTTTCAAATAAATCTGTTGGACTATAAAATCTGGTGTTATGTGACCTCTCATCTTGTCCATCCAGTCCAACAGTGGCATCTTTACATCAATTCCAGAAATGGAAGCCTGAAACTGGTAGAGGCTTGGAATGAAGGGGAAATTCCTGCACAGGATGTGTTCTGGCCACAGTTGCAGTCTCACATCCACATGTCCCGTCTTTGGAGCGTGAAGCCTCTGGCTCTAATGATACCCAGCCTGCTGTCAGAGGGCATTCACATAGCTTTTTGGGGCTCTGCATTCAGCTGGAACCTGCTTTAGTGCCAGGAAGATCCCACTAAAATGTTTTCCCTTCTCTCTCCATCCCCTCATTCATCCCTGAGTTATTCGTTGGTTGCCTGCGTTTCCTAGGCAGATAACCGCTGTCAATGTTGACCTGTCTCTGGTAAGATCGCTGGGAGATGACAACACGTTGGGGCTCCAATCCAGCTCCCACATCCGCCTCCATGGAACCAGGAAAATCCTGTCCTGTTTGAGCTGTGGAGAATTGAGATCAATTAGTACATAGAACATAGAACATAGAACATAGAACATTACAGCACAGAACAGGCCCTTCGGCCTTCGATGTTGTGCCGACCAAAATAAAAAGCAATGCCCCTCCAAACTAAACCATTCCCTTCTCTTCCATATACTTATCAATTAACCTCTTAAACGCCACCAAACTTGGCGCATCTACAACAGCTGCAGGCAGGGCATTCCACTCCCTAATCACTCTTTGAGTAAAGAACCTACCTCTGATATCCGTCCTATAACTCATACCCCTTAATTTAAAGCTGTGTCCCCTCGTGCTAGCTTTCTCCATCCTAGGAAAAAGGCTATCACTGTCCACCCTATCTAAACCTCTAATCATCTTATATGCTTCAATAAGATCCCCTCTTAGCCGCCTCCTTTCTAACGAAAACAACCTCAAATCCTTCAACCTCTCTTCATAGGACCTGCCCTCCATACCAGGCAACATCCTGGTAAACCTCCTCTGTACCCTCTCCAATGCCTCCACATCTTTCTTATAATGTGGGGACCAGAACTGCACACAATACTCCAAGTGCGGCCGCACTAGAGTTTTGTACAGTTGCAACATGATGCTGCGGCTCCTAAATTCAATCCCCCTACCAATAAAAGCTAAGACTCCATATGCCTTCTTAACAACTTTATCCACTTGACTGCCTACTTTCAGGGATCTATTGACACATACACCAAGATCCTTCTGTTCCTCAACACTATTAAGAGCCCTACCATTAGCCCTATACTCTACACATTTATTGTTCCTGCCAAAGTGCATTACCTCACACTTTTAGTAAAGCCTGAATTAGTAAATTAGTAAAGCCTGAAAGAATCCCCAATCTTTGCATTTGAGAGTAAATCTCCTGAAATATTCTGTGCAATCTTATGAGGGTGAGGACTGCAACAAGTGGATTAATTTCCTGTCATTTGTTGCCTGTGGAATTTTTGGGAAAGGAATACAATTTGTCCAGGATTGACGACACCAACGGGAGCCCACTTGGTTCAGCTAATAAGATGGTGGGAATAATGGAATCACTATGTAAATCTGCAGAGGAATGCCTGAGATTTTTCAAAAGCCATCGGACTGATAAGTGAGGGAGGTTGTGGCAGGTAGGCACTGGGTTTGAAGATGAATGCAAGTATGTTTGAAGGGCCTGCAGCATGATGTGACTTGGGTCAGCTATTCATTTCTCCTCATTCTACAATGCCATAAAGTAGGCAGTATCTCGGAGTTGCTGCTGGTTCGCTCTGTGTAATAGTAATGTGCATCAAAGCCTCATTCAGATTCATTATTCACACTTATACCCTGGATATAAAAATATTCACTGACATTTTCATTTGGTATCACACATAAATAGCAGGACCCTGCACCTGGAGCTTGTTGAATTTTCCCAATAAGAAATTATTCTGACTCTTTTTGGTTTCAGGTCATTCACTGCTGTAACAACTCAGGGTAGGTTTTAACAATTGGATGGTTGACTGGCACAGCAACCGCAGCTTTTCCTTTTTATTAGTGCTTATTAATATTTAAAAGCCTAATTTAAAAATTGGTTAAAAAAAACAGAAGTTGTAACTGGCTGCTATATCTTTAACTTATGCGCATCAGGAAAATACTTCTTCCCATTACATCAGGTTCAAGCGCATCTTCCCATATGTTAATCCAACTTGCAGTCTTATTCTTATTTGAATGAAATCAGTGTTTAGACTGAATAAAAGTAGTTACTTAACCCTAGTTGTCTGTTCAGAAGTGAGAAATGGATAGAAAAATGTTCCTGTGTACTTAAGAAAGAAAGTTAGAGAAATACAAGATAGTGTGGGATAGTAAGATTTGTAATGAAAAGTAGACATGAACCAACTTACGCATCTGTCTATACAGCCTAGTGAGAAGGGAGAATTTTTTTTCTTTAACTATGTTGGATGAAGAGAATGTTCACTTTTCCAAGGGTCAACGAGAAGCACTTTGCTTTTTTTATATAGAATCCTATTGTGCAGAAGGAGGCCATTTGTCCCATCGAGGCTGCACCAACCATAATTCCATCCAGATCCTATACTCATACATTTGTCCTATTTTGTCCCCCTGAAGCTGAGGGGCAATTTAGCATAGCCAATGCACCTAAATTGCACATCTTTGGAGTGTGGGAAGAAAATGAAGTACCAGGAGGAAACAGACTTGGAGAGAATGTGCAAATTCTACACAGACAGTGATCCAAGCCAGGACTCGAACTCAGGTCCCAGGCGTTATGAGGCAACAGTGCTAAACACCGTTCTCAACACATTGCACTCAACCAGAGAATCACGGCACTAGCAAACATCGCGCCACCTCCTGCGCTATGAAACATGCACGCAGCAGGCTGGAGAATTCCACCTCTCATTTTTAAATAAATGCAGATCCTGACATGCCTTCCTGCATTCTTTTTTGAATCAGGGTTGATTCCCCAGTTTGATGGTAATAGTAGAATGGGGAATACGAGGTTACAGATTGTGGTTGAATACAGTTCTGCTTCTGATGATGGTCCACAGCGCCTCATGGATGTCTAATTCTGTGTTGTTAGAGCTGCTCAAAATCAGTTCCATTTGGCAAATTACATTATTATTTGGAATTCCCTTCCACTGAGAACAGTTGAAGCTCTGTCATTGACCATATTCAAGGCTGGGTTGGACAGATTTTGATCTACAAGCGAGACAATGGCTATTGGTGGGGGCTATTTTGATCTCAGGGCATTAAGAAATATGTGGAGTGGGCAGGAAAGTGGAGTTGAAGTCCAAGGTCTGCCATGATTATTCTGACTGGCAGAGCAGCCTCAATGGCCTATATACCCTTGTTTTGTTCCTATTTCTTGTGTTCAGTAGTGGGCAGGAACAAAATGGGGCTTCAGATCAATCTTAATGAAGGTTGATTCCATTTTGATAGACTAAAGGGACTCATTTGTAGATACAACATAAGGCTTTTAAATTATGGGATCCCTTCCTGTTTGGTTCTGTTTAATTTTAAGCATTGTTTGCAGTGGCACACAATGCTTCACAGTGTTGCCTCACAGCGCTAGGGACCTGGGTTCGATTCCCGGCTTGGGTTACTGTCTGTGCAGAGTTTGCATATTCTCCCTGTGTCTGCATGGGTTTCCTTTGGGTGTTCAGGTTTCCTCTCACAGTCCGAAAGACATGCTGGTTAGGTGCATTGACTATGCTAAGTTCTTCCTCAGTGTATCCTAATAGGTGCCGGAGTATGACAACTAGGGGATTTTCACAGAAACTTCATCAGTGTTAATGTAAACCTACCTATGACTGATAAATAAACTTTAACTTTTTGAGTGTGTTCTTAAAAAAAAGTCACATCCTGCACTGCTGAGATGTTTCAGATATGTAAAAATTCACCAGTATTATAAGATATGACTCATGTTTGTTATAAAATAGCCATATATTAAACAAGTGATAACTAGCCGAGGCTCTTTAACTGTACTCAATCTATCCAATTTAGTACCAACAATTTTCAATGGAGTTTTAATCACCCAGGCAATGTAATGCCGTTTCTCATTTTCCAGAAAGGGTGATAGATTGTACAATTAAACAGCTGACAATGTAAGTCAAAGAAGTGAAAGATAGCACTGAATAAAATGACCTCGTTTATACTGTAATTAACATTTACTATGCTTTCTAAACTCATCTCATGGTTACAATGAAAATTTGGTTGTTCCAGTCATTATGGG
Source organism: Sphyrna mokarran (assembly GCA_024679065.1). Classification (NCBI taxonomy): domain Eukaryota; kingdom Metazoa; phylum Chordata; class Chondrichthyes; order Carcharhiniformes; family Carcharhinidae; genus Sphyrna; species Sphyrna mokarran. Next base: position 22,262,414 of record JAGIQG010000021.1, read on the forward strand.
GTAGCATTAAAGGGATGCAAATTTTGTCAATTTGGATTTTAATCTATCATTGCTCTTTTAACCTTTTTTCATGGAATTATGGAGAGTGAAGGAAGAGAGGCTTTGTCTTCTAGCAATAAGTGGGAATCCTTGGGAAATGAGATGTTGCAAAGAGAGTTAGGGTATCATGTGCACTGATCATTAAAATGTCATAGGCAAGAAAAGTTTCACAGGAAGGCTATTATAATGCTGACCTTTATATTAAAATATGATGGAGTCGAAGCCATGCCAGATGAAGTGCTAGTTAGACCACAGCTGGGGTATGATGAACAGTCCTTAGGAAAGATATATTGGCTTGGAGGGAATGTAGCATAAATTTACTATGATGCACTCTAAGAGGTAAGTAATGAAAAGAGATGACACAGGGCAGGACTGGACTCCCTGAAGTCTTGAATGATTAAAGAGTGAAATTGATTGGAGTTTTCAAGACATTAAGAGTAGAGAGAAATCTATTTTGCTGTTTCTCAGGACCAGAGGACACAGCCTAAAATTTAGAGGCAAAGCTTTTAAGAGTGATATTAGAAAATAATTCTACACACAATTCAACATGTGAGGTGGCATGGTGGCACAGTGGTTAGCACTGCTGCCTCACGACACCAGGGACCTGAGGTGATTCCTGACTTGAGTCACTGTTGGTATGCAGTCTGCACTTTCTCCCAGTATCTGTGTGGGTTTCCTCCAGATGCTTCAGTTTCCTCCCACAGTCCTTTGGCCATGCAAAATTTACCCTTGGTGAGCCCGAACAGGCACTGGAATGTGGCGACTGGAGGATTTTCACAGTAACTTCATTGCAGTGTTGATGTTAGCCTATGTGTGACTCTAATAAATAAACTTAATTTAGAATGTGGATCTCTTTTCTACAGGCAGTACTATGTCAATTGATTTTAAAGCTGGATTTGATAGATTTCAGTTTATCAAAAGGATTAAGGGATATGGGGTTCTGTTCTCCTAACCCATTGCACTGCCTTTTTAGCTCAGCAACCTGGGAGGCTTAAGCAGAGGCTGTTTCATGGGCTTTGCACTGGATGCCATGGCCTCTGCACATTTTCCAGAGCCGGATTTCATTAGGCAGCTTCGCAGCAGCAATCAGCACAGAGGTGCCTAATGAATACAATTTAAATCTAATCTAAATGCTCCTAGCAGGCCTGGGGCTGAAGCCTCTGGGCCCACTAGCCAGGAGTATTTCGCTCCAGCTGGATTCAGTATGGCCACCTCTCACCAACTTGTGGGGAGCTGGTGGCCTGACCTTGCTGGAGAGAAGGGGGCAATCAAGGCCCCCCCTCAGAGGGGTACCCTTTGGGCATTGCCACATTGGCAATGCCAGCTTGGGCCCCCAGCACAGCCCAAAGGGCAAATTGCCAGTGCTGAAGGAGCAGTGGACAGGGCCTGAGGGGCAGGGCCTGATGCAGGGGCCTCCCCCTGTGGAGGCGATACATCTGGGGATGATTGGTGGGGAGAGCTGCCACTGCATTTGGGTAGAGTGATAGAGGGAGGGATGCCAGTGATCAGTGCTGGCCATCAGGGTGAGGATAAGGGGGCAGACTGCTGGGGAGGGGGTCAGCACTGTGGTGGGATTTAGCACTGCGGGAGGCTGTCAGTGAAAGAGAGGAGGAATCAGATTGGGGATGGATCAGGAGATTGGGGCAGTGGAAGTGGGGGAGGGGTTTGGTTGGGCAAGGCTGGCCCAGGCACATTCGGGAGTCTTGTGATTGGCCGACGGGCAGTAATCTGGGGGTCATGGGGCAGGCAGCGATCAGGAGGCCAATAGACAGGAATCATTGCATGATCTCTGCACTGACAGATTGGTGCATCTGCAGTGGCCAGCTCAGCGCTATGCTGCTGGCCTCTTCAGTAGGAATAGGCTATGCCCATAGCTTTTTGAACTGATCTTTTGCCAGTACACTCAACAGTGCTCAGAATCTGGGAGAATCATTTTGAAACCCCCACTGACAAAAACCAACGTGATTTACTCCAGTTTTTACATAAATTCGACACTTAGATTTTTTTGGGAGAATCATCCCCGTGGAGTTAGGCTGCAGATCAGCTATGATTCCAGTGGATGGCAGAACAGGCGCTTGGGGTGTGGATGGGTGGGGGTTATGGAAGGAGTTACTTAGAGGTGTATCTCTGCTCCTATATTCTAATTTAGTGTGGGTATTCTATCTTCATCACGTTCCTTCAATATGTGCAAAAGAACCACTTCCCCCCCTTTATCTCAAACATCACTGTCGCACTGATGTGTTCATTGTGGTTTCGTGTGAGCAAGCCACCTGAGTCTGTAGATCCTTGGATTGGGAGAGAATTAAGATTCTTTTTTCTGTCTGAGGATTGAAGTAGAATTGTAACTTTGGACTTAGAATTGTTGTCAAGATAATGGTGAGGTGAATGGCGTTCACCTTTATTGATGTGCACACCACAGCAACTTCAGGAAAGGTCAGATATGCTATTAACTGTGGAAAAGAGTTTCCTTCTGCTCCTCTGTTAGCTTCACAAAAGCAACACATTGCTGTCTGGCTTCCCATTCAATTGCATTGAGCTGCATGAAGCTGCTATGCCAGTATCGTATTACATGGATAGTCACGCGACATCAAGCCACAGAATCCTTTTAACAACACATTTAGCATTAATTGCTGCCTGTCAGCCTTTCTAGTCCTTAAAATGAACAACTGTTGGTGTTTGAAGTTTATTTATTCATATCACAAGTAGACTTACATTAGCATTGCAATTAATTTACTGTGAAAATCCCCTAGCCGCCACACTCACGTGCTTGTTCGGATATGCTGAGGGAGAATTTAGCATGGCCAATGCACCTAACCAGCACATCTTTTGGATTATGTGAGGAAATTCACGCATACAAGGGGAGAATGTGTAATCTTCACACAGACAGTGACGCAAGCTGAGAATCAAACCGGGGTCTCTGTAGATCAAGAACTTCACTTTAATTTTTCCCTTCAGATTGTCAGCCTATTATGCTAAGCCCTTTCATTAAATAAAGTTTTGCTTTATACCCATGAGCACTTTACATTTCCAGTGCTCAGGTTGACGACAACTTATGAATGATTCTATTGTACGTGAGCTCTTGGCTCAGCATCATTTGCAGAAGTATTTCCTTCAGTCTACATCTTTTTTTCTCTTTATGGACACTAGGCCAATGAAAATCATGGGAAAAAAAACTTGCATTAACTTACTTGCAGGTATGCATGCATATTCAATGCACACAGAGCAACTATAGTTCATGGAACACTGTTCACCATTGACTGAAGTGTAAGTAGAGAAGATGTACAACTCATCTTCCATTTGCTTTATGTAGGAATCAGTAGTCAAATTGCTTGGGGAGTGATCGATGGTGGGCCAAGGGTGGAGGAAACTCTGTGGGGAAATGTGATCAGTGTGAAGGGGTCCCCTAATGTCTGTTGGGCATTCCTAATATTTGTTATTGTGAGGGGAGGGTGGGTAGTTGTTCAGGAGATCATAGATCTGAGCAACCAACTTCCCCCATTTGAAACTGTCTCGTTTTCTCACTCACGCATCATTCCGAATTTTGTTTTGTAAGATCATGTGCCCCTGTCTTTTCCACTGTATTCTGTGGCCTTGTTGCCATCATTGGTGGCCTTACCAAGAGAAAAGGGCTCTCAACAACATTGTTCAAGAGATTGTCAGAGCGCTCAAGATTCTCCACCAGGGAGAGTGTTAGATGTATTCATACATTGCTCATCTCACCTAATCAGCATTCATTGAGCTCAGTTCAGGTTTGATTGACTGCAGCAGTCATTGATGATGGTATAAGCATGGTGTCATCCACTTAGACACTCATGCCACATTTCATACTGGCCGGTTTAGGTGGAGTTTAATTGTCTTCACTGTCCAGACTGTAGTTAACACTAAACCTCATTACTATGGAGATTGGTTCCTGAAATTCAAAATGTTTCTCTTTGTCCATTAAATTTTTTCCTGTATGTTTAAAGGGCAACTCAGCAAATTCAATTAGTGAAGGATCTGTTACAATTCTACTGCAATAAGACTTTGTCTGTGTCTCATTGAGCAGACAGTTAAAGTCAGCAACAACAGTTTATACAAGCTATTTGAACACAGGCAAATACCTATTAACATTGCCTCAATGCCAAATGCTCCAGTAATTTATCTGTCCTCATTCCCAATTGTGGGAATAACTTCAATGCAACAACATTTTGTGTACACTCCATCATATGGGATTAATAGAGACACAGACTCTTCACAAATCGTACTGAACTTGCCTGCAGGTTAACGTGTGATGGAAATGTATTATCAATGCCACAAAACAAATAATGCAGCTACATCCCAGAAATAACGCAGTCTCCTTCATCTAATCCTCTTCTCCTCAACTCCTGTTCCCATGCATGGCCTCCCTGAACTAGCAACAGGAAAACGTGCACATGAAATTCACCATCATGTTGTAACTATGTCTTTTTGTAACTGTCCTGTTAACAAAATAAACAGTCAGTATCATTTTTCTTGGGTTTTCTTTTCAAACCTAGGGTAGAATTGTCTCTCCTTTCTCAACAGCTGGATTTTCAGGTTCCACTAAAGGAAATCCCCCTCAACGGAGTACCCGGTGGGCGAGCCGCGCCGAACGGCAGGACTGGGATATCCCGCTGGCATCCAATGGCGAGTAGCTGCCAGAAAACATGCCAAGGGAGGAGTTAAGCTGGAAAATGCTGCCCTAATTTTGGTAGATGTGTCAGCGTTGGCTTCATGATATAGATAGTGGTCAAGGTCTGATGTTACAATGATAATTTTCTGTTATCCAAATTAATCATTTGTACACCAAATTTGTCCAAATACAATCCTTTCCATCACACATAGCACACTGACTTCCTCTGAATTGTGCTGGTTTAAATGTGTTGTGGCACAATGATATGGTTGAAAATATTACTATTTGATCTGCTTGTTTTAGAAATTCAAATTCAACATAATCCAAACTTTTCTTGTTAAATTTGTGATTTGATAAAACTTATCCTCCTTTGTCCATGATGAAAATTAGGAGACACTTGAAATATAGTGTTCAATTCTGGATGCGACACTACCAGAAAGGTGTGGAGGCTTTGGAGAGGGTACAGAAAAAGATGACCAGGATGTTGCTTGGTATGGAGGGCATTAGTTATGAGGAGAGGTTGGAGAAACTTGATTTGTTCTCATGGAGCGACAGAAGTTGAGGGGCAACCTGATAGAAGTCTACAAGATTATGAGGTGCATGGACAGAATGGATAGTCAGAAGCTTTATCCCGGGTTGGAAGAGTCAACTACAAGGGGCATAAGTTTAAGGTGCGAGGGAAAGGTTTAAAGGAGATGTACAAAACAAATGTTTTCCACAGAAGGTGGTGGGTACCTGGAACTTGCTGCTGGGGGAGAGGGGATAGTAGAAATAGATATGATAATGAGTTTTAAGGGGCGTCTTGACAAATACATGAATAGGATGGGAATAGAGAGATATGGTCCCTGGAAGGGTAGAGGTTTTTTTAGTTCAGGTGGGCAGCATGGTCGGTGCAGGCTTGGTGGTCCCAAGGGCTTGTTCCTGTGCTGTAATTTTTTTTGGTCATTATTCATTCTCGCTGAAAGTGTTCACTTTTATCAATGTATATGAACACTCTGGTCCCTCAGGAGACTTAAATGAAGAATAAGTATGATTGTCATCTGTACTTTTCTCTATTCCTCAATGCAATGTGTTTAAATGAAGTTGAGAACTGCAATAATAATTTGACAGGTTCACCTTCAATATCATGAACCTATGTGACGCTGATACTACTGCATCCCAACTGTTGATGCTATTGTTCAATTTTCACTTTGGGTAATCCATTTTTCCTTCCCTTTTATTGTAATCTTTTAGCAATATATTGAATAATTCATTCTCACTTTGTTGTTCTACCTGGTCCCATTTTACCTTTCCCATTCTTTCATGAATCTTTCCATGCACAATTCTTACATGTTGCATTCTTATTCAGTCTAAGCCTCTCTCAGTTTACAGGTTAACTTATAACTCTACAGTTCAAACAGTAAAGAATGTTGATGTCAGTTTGTTCTGAAGTTTGGACCCAGGTAAATGAATAAATCTTCATCAATTACAGCCTGGTGGCATTAATCACAGATTAGTCTCAGCTTTCTACTTCTTAATCAGCCAAATCTCTTTGATCTCAAAGCAGAATTCACCTGTCTAAATATTTAACATGATTCTTTAATTCATTTTTCCTGTCCTAATTTTGGTCGCTGTCACACTGAGTTGTTTCCCCACCATTGCTTTGCCTTTTCTTCTTTATTAATCTTTGGTATATGTCTTGTTCTTATTTTGATGGAAAGCACCTATCACTTCAAGGGACTGGTTAAACACAATGTGGATTCATTTGTTTGCACATAAAAACATACATACATGGATAGAAAACGTGAAGACATTTGCAGCAGAACTGTGTGTGCTGTGTTCTGCACAGAGGCCAAAGTGAAACTAAGACTGGACCATATGTCACACATTCCCTTTAGTGAAGGCGTATTGGATAAGATCTGGGGGCACAGCTCCTTAAAATGCCACAAGTGGGTGCACAAAAGTCAAGAAAGCCAATAGAATGCTGGCCTTCATATCTAAAGGGCTGGAGCATAGGGATGCAGGTATAATGCTGTGGTTGTACAAAACCCTCGTTAGACTCCACTTACGGTACTATGAGCAGATATGGGCACACCACGCCTTAGGAAGGATGTTTTCGCTCTGGAGGGAATTCAACGCAGGTTTACAAGAATGATGACTCCATCATTGTGCATACATCCCTTCATTATAGCCTCACACAGGCGCCACCTCCTTGGCACTGCCTCTTGCACATTTATGGTGCCCAACTGGGCACTGCCAGGGTGTCAAGTGGACACTGCCTTCCTATATCCCCGACCATCCAGAGGCTCCAATGACCTCTGAACCCCCTGGCGTGGCCATGGGTGCTGTTCTCCACCACCACAGAGCAGTGTGTAGGCGTGACGTTATGCTGGTGAGGACAGAAGCAGCCATGCCAATCCAGTTAAGTTCTTTTAGTTCCTATCATTTTTGTTAATAAGCTTTGTGCCCTTGGGCTCCCTGAAGCCATTTTTATTGGTAAAAAGGGGATCAGGCATGAATCGGAGTTTTGGCCTCCTGCACTATCTTCCTGGCCAGACACACTGATGGTTCAGCGTGAAGAACCATTAGGATTACACCCATCTTCTTTTTTGCATTAAACCACATCTGCTCTAGTACAGATGCCGAAAAAGTTCACAATAATTTCTCACAAAATGCACAGACTTTTCACACATAATGACTTGAAACATGTCAGACTTTAGGTCTCTGTTGCATCTCAAACACTTGCAACTGAGATATTGTACAAAGGAATTTGCTGGAAAACAACACAAAAGTGTTAGATAAGAGGATAATAATTGGCCTTTTACCTGACCTACTTTAAACTTCATATAAGGCCGATCACTCTTGTTTCTTTGAAAGCACTAAGCCACGAAGCAGCATCATATTTAGTTATCTTACAGACATCGCAGTGCTCCTGTGAGTCATACTGTCAGAACGATTAAGGATGAAAGGAAGTTCTTTGTTGGGGCCTATTGTGTAAATATGAACTGTAATTGAAGAGTAAAAGGAATACACGATGCAGGGAGTGTTGTCTTTCAGACAAAAAACAGCAGAGACTAATTTTGAGCCTACACTCTCCAACTACGTACACAAAATCCAGAGAGTGTGATTCACGCAGGCGAGTTTCTGAGTTCTGATGTTCCTGGATCCTCATTAGTGGAGTAACCAGAAACACGCTGCAGGACTGCAGAAAGCTCATTTTAATACATTAGTCTGTCATTAGCGAACACTCTGTCCACTTCTCTCTTCACCTGATACTGAGCAGGTGTTGGCGTAATGCCATGCCAGTAACAGTTATAGCTCAACGTGAGTGTGAACTTAATGTCTTCACCTCCGGAGGAGGGGGGAGGAGATTACAGGGGTGAACTCTCAGGTAGCCAGCACCATCCGAGGTGAGTACTTCTCAGGGGGCACCTGACAGGACCTGGGGGAAAACAGGTATATGTAATTCGGGGCTGGGAGCAGGGGGTTGCAGAATCTTCATTTCGGGGAAAGGGATCGGGAGGGGTTACTTGCAGACTTTCTCTAACTTGTCGGGATACCCTTTGCACTAAAGGGATTGTGAAGATTGGTGTGCAGGCAGCACTTCCCGTTTCCTCCTTCCTCGCTTCCTATCCATATCGCAGCTGAAGGAGTGCCCTTCCTTAGTGGGGACTATAAGAGGGTGGAAAGGACATAGCACTGCCATTCCCACACCCCACAGGGATGAGATGTTGGATGAGTGCAATGGTTGTCTCAATGGTGGTATGAACAGAGAGTGGGTGGTTAGTCTGTAGGTGATTTACTACTTACTACCACACATTCAAAAAAAAGTGGTGCCTATTGTGATGACACTGCCTTTAAGAAATGTATTTATAACCTGTTTCTTTTAAGAGGTTTTAAACTTCAGTTCTGATTACAGTGCCAATTTGTCTGCTCCAGGCAGCCCGTCCAGTGAGAATATAAAAGCATAACTGATCATGGATATTGGGACGGTCATTTTAATCTGAGCTAATGCATTTTTTTTGTATTGTCTCCTGTGGCTCAAGTAGGATTTGATTAGGTTGATCGATAAGAGCGTGTCATGTGCTAATGGGAGGAGCTAGGCCTACAGAGAGACAAGCAAACGGTTTTTGTTTAAATTAGCAAGGAACAGCAGTTCTCTCTTTCTCTCTCTTCAGGTAGAAGTCTGGGAGTTGCTGGAAAATAGGTATCTCTGTTCAGAGGGATTCTGGAGGTCTGAGGACTAGCAGCTTCTATACCAGCAGCTAAGGCTGTTGTTTGCTAACTGATTTTGATGAGGAGTAAATGTCTGTGAGGAATATTGCTTAAATTGGAGCCAATAGAGATAGGCTAACAGTTAAGAATTGTATGTTGTCACATTTAAGTATTTCAGTTGGTACCTGTATTGTTAATTAAAGTTTGTTGTGATAAAAGCTTTCTAGTGGATCAACTGAATCACCCCTATAGTGAAACACTATGGCAAAGATTCTTCCCAGAGCATTCTAAGTTTCCAATTTATGGGAAAATGGGAGTAACTTCTGCTGATTTGTTTAGCGTGATTTCCAGAGTGAATCTCCAACACACCATGCATCACAGAGTGCCTCAATGGCATTCACACGGAAAATCAGGAGATTGAGTCTATTTCCGCCCAAGAGGCTGGCAGCATAGTGCTGAGTGGGCCACTGCACATGCACCTTAGCGTGGAGATTAGCACATGCGCAGTAGTCCCGCACTGTCAGTCTTCCAATCACTGGCCTCTCTGTCCTCCCCAGGCAAGCCCCGACACCCTCCCCCACAACAGTCTTGCCCACCCCCCACATGGATATCTAGTCCTGATCCCTTGATTTCTCTCTGAAACACCACACACCCTCCCCACCCCTCCTCCCTCAACCTGGATGGCCAGTCCCCACTTCCTACTGTCCTATTTCCCCCAGCCAGTGATTCTATTGGCAGGGTAACAATGCAGCCCCACCCGCTCTGGCCCTATCCCCTTGACACTGCCTGATATCCAGTGGTTAGTGCCAGTTTTTGCCCTTGGGCAGTGCCCAAGCAGCATCCCCTTTATTTCTGACCACTGAGGATGCCTCAATAGCCTCTCTTCCATCCAGTGGAGGCAGCCACCTGTTCCCCATTCTTGGGAGTAATTGTAAACCCCACTGGAATGAACCGCTCTTGGTAGTGGGCAAGGGGAGACACAAGTGGGTCTGAAGACTTCAGGCTTGGTCCTGCTAATGAAATGGAAATGAAGATTTCCATATGCTAATCAGCTCCGTGCTGATTTCCAGTGCGGAGGTGGTGATGCTGGAAATCTTCGGCTGGGACACATGCGGAGGCCGTGATGCCCAGTGGGAAGCCTGAGAAACAGCTTCCACTGATGTCTCCCAGCCCACTGTGCTGTTTGAGCTGAGAGAATTGTTCCCTATATGCTTATACTAATGCCAAAATCAAAAATAATTGGGATTTAGGCTAACTTCATAATATATCTTGCAGGTTTTGACTTTAGTAAGGCTTTTGATAAGGTGGCCCATGGAAGACTTCTACAGAAAATGCAGATGTGTGGAATAGAGGGTGATTTAGCTAATTGGATTAGAATTGGCTGGCAGATAGAAGACAGGGGTGGTGGTTGTGGGAGATTTCTCGTGGAGTTCGGTGACAGTGTGTGCCTCAGGGGTCTGTTTTGGGGCCCCTGCTGTTTGTATTTTTATAAATGATCTGGATGAGGGTATTGAGGATGGATAGTAAATTTGCAGATGAACTAAAGTGGTGGGTGGAGATAGTGAAGAGGGGTGTTTAGTTTACAGAGTGACTTGGACAAGTTGCAGAGCTGGCCGAGAGGTGGCAAAGGAGTTTAATGTGGAAAAGTGTGAGGTAATGCACTTTGGCAGGAACAATAAATGTTAGAGTATAGGGCTAATGTAGGGCTCTTAATAGTGTTGAGGAACAGAAGGATCTTGGTGTATGTGTCAATAGATCCCTGAAAGTAGCAGTCAAGTGGATAAAGTTGTTAAGAAGGCTATGGAGTCTTAGCTTTTATTGTAGGGGATTGAATTTAGGAGCCGCAGCATCATGTTGCACTGTACAAAACTCTAGTGCGCCGCACTTGGAGTATTGTGTGCAGTTCTGGTCCACATTATAAGAAAGATGTGGAGGCATTGGAGAGGGTACAGAGGAGGTTTACAGGATGTTGCCTGGTATGGGGCAGGTCCTATGAAGAGAGGTTGAAGGATTGAGGTTGTTTTCGTTAGAAAGGAGGCGGCTAAGGGGGATCTTATTGAACATATAAGATATTAGAGGTTTGGATAGGGTGGACAGTGATAGCCTTTTCCTAGGATGGAAAAGCTAGCACGAGGGACACACTTTAATTAAGGGGTATGAGTTATAGGACGGATATCAGAGGTAGGTTCTTTACTCAAGAGTGATTAGGGAGTGGAATGCCCTGCCTGCAGCTGTTGTAGATGCGCCAAGTTTGGTGGCGTTTAAGAGGTTAGTTGATAAGTATTGGATGAAAGGGAATGGTTTAGTTAGGAGGGGCATTGCTTTTTATTTTGGTCGGCACAACATCGAGGGCCGAAGGGCCTGTTCTGTGCTGTATTGTTCTATGTTCTATGTTCTATGTTCTGAACTGGTCCTTAACATATATTCACCATGTCCACAAAAGTTTCTTAATCTTCCTAACCCTCTCACTATGTCTGCGCGTCCCCAGGATCCATAGCTGAGGTGCTGATGTCCACACCCTTTTATCTAAGATGACCTTGGTGAGCGTCTCCTGGGGGATTGAAAGTGTAAGGATCCAGACCTGCTTTTATGTTTGGTTGCAAGTATGTTTGATTGCTTCCATCCTCAGTGCTGTGGCTGGAGGTGATTGACTCACAGGGAGGGGGTATCAGCTGGGCTGGAAACACCCAGGGTCTTCTGGCTGGAGGGTCCTGGGCTGTTTTCCTGCCAATTGTCTTCCTTACGGGCTCCTAGGGCTCCTGTGCTCCTCCATGGGATGGAGGGGCAGCTGGAGTGAGATCCAGAAACCTCACTGTTCTTTGGCACTGATACTTATAGATTTTGCACCACGGAGCAGACATTTCCTGCTGTGGAGTGCACAGCGGTGCCAACCTCGCAGTGTTGGCCTCAGTGCATTGCTATAACATCTGGAGCACTATCTCCTTGAATAGAAGGTGATGGCACTCCTCCAATTGGCCTCACACTCAAGGGTGGTCTGCTATCATCCCTTTCTGACAGTCGCCACTTTGCCTTTGCAGCTCCAGCAGCTATGGGGTGATTAGACCCAGGGGCACAAGATCGGCAATGGGTTCAGCAGAGTCCTGGGCTCTGGCATCCCTCTGAATGTCGGTTCCAAGGGACATACCTATCTTTGCCTGCTGTAGGTCTTCAGTGTGAGGCGCTTCCAACAACTGAGCCAGAAGCTTGTCTACTCAGTGAACCCATTGAGGTGTGAGTATTCATAGTGTGCTGAGTGTGTGTGACAACTGTGGTGCCTCCAGTGGTGGGGGGTTGGGGAAGTCTCCCTCTGAGCTGCTGGAGTCCGATAAATCGAGGGGGTGTGAGGTAGTCTGGTCTGTTCCACCGGAAGAGAAGAGGCATGACATCAGTCTACCACTGGAGTAATAGACTGCCCTATCCTCTTTGGGAGTGAGCTTGCACTGTCTGGAGTTGTCACTGCATCTCAGGCGGGGGTGATGAACTTGCTGGATGGCTGTTTCCTAGAGCAGGAGGTAGAGTGTGTCCCACCTCTGCTCCATTCCATCCAGGTGAAGGCCCCCTCTGTAAAGCATGGTGCTGCCTTCATGGCTGCTATCCCCTGCAGTTGTTGTGTAACAAGTGCTGGAGAGCCAGTTATATGGTGATCTCCAGTGCTTGCAAAAGATATGTCATTACACGGCAAGCAAATCAGAGTGAATGTGCCACTGGAGCAGTGCTGTTGGCGGGAAGCACTCCGTTTTTCATGCCAGACCCAACACCCTGCCATGTTTTGGTAAGATTTCGGAGAGTAACTGAAATTGTCCTCCCACATTGCAGCTCTTTCAATGTCAAATTATCTTAAAATGATGGTTTATATTAACTTCTTGCTTAAATTCGAAGCAACATCTGTTATAGGAGGTCTCATTGTGCATTGGGTAGCATCCATGCCTCCAAGCCAAAAGCTCTGGGTTTGAGCCCTACTCTCAGGGAATAATGGTCAAGGGACATGTGCTTTAATGTGGCCAGACAGGTTGAATGTCAACCTGCAAATCCTTCAACACGCCAATGGTTGGAGTGATGCCTAATCATCCATGATTGATATGGAGTGGCTCTCCTCAAACTATCAGCCTCTGGTAACAGACTGGTTGAAAAGTTTATTTATTATTGTCATAAGTAGGCTTATATTAACACTGCAATGAAATTGCTTTGAAAATCCCGTGGCCGCCACACTCCAGCACACGTTTGGATACACTAAGGGAGAATTTAGCCTGGCCAATGCACACCTTTTGGACTGCAGGAGGAAATCAGAGTACCTGGAGGAAACCCGCACAGATGGGGAGAAAATGCAGACTCTGCACAGTGATCTAAGCCAGGAATCAAACCCGGATTCCTGTGAAGCAGTGGTGCAAACCATTGTGCCACCATACCAATCCAGCAACCTGCTCCAGGAATGATTTGCAATGGAAACAGATGGAAGTCCATGTTGGTGCACCATAAGTTGCGGGAACAGAATTGGAATATTTATTGTTACTTTCATATAACAGATTTGACGGTTTTTACTGTAAACTATTGATTGAAAAACTTTTGACATACATGCTTTTTACTCCCATTTTCCCTTGATTTTAGCGTTCATCAGACTTGATGTAATCTTTTAATGCTGGACAATAGAGCACTTTACTGTATTACTCAGGTTTTCAATTCATATCCTGGGATGTTTTACTCATTGTTTTATTTAGGTAGAGCAAAACTAATACAGTTGTCACCTAACTTTTCGCTAGCTTTCTATTGATTTACTTCTCATTAATGTTATGGGACTGAGGAATAGGTTATTTATTAGCTACTTACTACAATTAGAAAGGCGGGAGACACAAGATGAAATTGCAACAAAATGACGTGTCAATTCAATGTGATAGTCTTTGCAACAGAGCCATTCTTAAGCAGTTGAAAAAGTGTCTTGTACATCACAGATTTGGACAAAAGATATCTCATGATTTTTTTTAGAATTTAGGGAAGGAGTTGTATCAAAACTGAGTAAAAGGGATGGATTTGTAAAAAATAAGCAAGTAATGAAGTTATGGTGAAAATCCCACACTCTGGTGCCTGTCTGGGTACACTAAGGCAGAATTTAGCATGGCCAGTGCACCTAAGCTGCATATCTTTGGACTGTGGGAGGAAACTGGAGCACCTTGAGGAAACCCATGTGGACACAGAGAACATATACAAACTCCAGACAAACAGTGACCCAAGCTAGGAATTGAACCTGGGTCTCTGGTGCTGTGAGGCAGCAGTGCTAGCCACTGTGCCACCTTGCCATCCCACCACCATGCTGCCCCACTACAGGTGCCAATTGCAATGATTCCAGGCACTTCGTACTTTAATGAAACATTGATTAGTTTCCTTAAAAATCAATTATATTTTAGCTACCTCAATTTTAATTAATTCTTAATCTGTTGAAACATTTGGTAGTTCCCTGATTGTTATCTAACAAACATTTGGAACAATGTTCAATAACAAAGTATTTCAATGATGTATCGCAAGAGAAACTTGGCAACTTTGCTGAAAAAAAAATTACAAAGAGAGTTTGAACACTTAAATACTTGTTCAAAAAGTATTCAGTATCATTCCTAAGTACGGTATGATTTAGTGACAGAAAATTGCAGAGCCTGTGGCAGTGATCTTTGCATCATTGATGGAGATGGGAGAGGTTCCGGAGGATTGGAGGATTGCGGATATAGTTCTTATATTCAAGAAAGGGAATAGAGATAGCCCAGGAAATTATCGACCAATGAGTCTAACCTCAGTAGTTGATAAGTTGATGGAAAAGATCCTAAATACGGGATTTATGAACATTTAGAGAAGTACAGTATGATCAAAAGTAATCAGCACCGCTTTGTTAAAGGCAAATTGTGCCTTATGAGCCTGGTTGAATTTTTTGAAAATATGACTAAACACATTGACGAAGGAAGAGTGGTGGATGTGGTTTATATGGACTTCAGCAAGGTGGTCGATAAGGTCCCCCATGCAAGGTTTATTGAGAAAGTGAGAGGGCATCGGATCCAAGGGGACATTGCTTTGTGGATCCAGAACTGGTTTGTCCACAGAAGACAGAGAGTGGTTGTAAATGGGCCTTTTTCTGCATGGAGTTCGGTCACCAGTGGAGCACCCCAGGGATCTGTTCTGAGACCCTTGCTGTTTGTGATTTTTATAAATGACCTGGATGAGGAAGTGGAGGGATGGGTTGGTAAGTATGTCAATGACATGAAGGTCGGAGATGTTGTGGATAGTTTTGGAGGGATGTCAGAAGTTGCAGCATGACACAGATAGGATGCAATACTAGGCAAAGAAGTAGCAGAGAGACTTCAACCCGGATAAATGTGTACATTTTGGCAGGTCCATTGAGATGAAGGAATATAATATTAAGGGTAAGACTCTTGGCAGTGTGGAAGATCAGATGGATCTTGGGGTCCAGGTTCATAGGACTCTCAAATCGGCTTTGCAGATAGAGGATCTGGTTAAGAAGGCATATGGTATACTTTATCAATTGAGGAATTGAGTTTAACAGTCAGGAGATAATGCTGCAGCTGTATAAGACTCTGTACTCAGTTCTGTGCACCTCATTACAGGAAGGATGTGGAAACCATTGAAAGGGTGCAAAGGAGATTTACACGGATGTTACCTGGATTAGGTGGCATGCCTTATGAAGATACGTTGAGAGTGCTTGGTCTTTTCTCTTTGGAGAGACAAAAGATGAGAGGGGATTTGATAGAAGTGTATAAGATGAGAGAGGTATTGATCAGGTGGATTCTCAGAGATTTTTTCCCAAGGATGAAATGGCTGCCACAAGAGGACACAGGTTTAAGGTCTGGGGAGTAGGTACAGAGGAGATGTCAGGGGTAAGGAATGCCGGCATCTCCACATTATACGTTTTTCACTCAAAGGATGGTGGATGCGTGAAATTGGCTGCCGTCAGTGGTGTGGAGGCAAATTCTTTAGGGTCTTTTAAGAGACTTCTGGATGAGTACTTGGGACTTAATAGGATTGAAGGTTATAAGTAAGCCTAGTAGGTAAAGATGTGATTGCCACAACTTGTGGACTGAAGGGCCTGTTTGTGCTCTAGTTTTTCTATGATTCTAAAATAGTTCTTGAGTGTATTTCAAATCATCATATCCTTTAATAACTGACTTAATTGCTTATTTATTCTGCTGCCTAACAAAACAATTATTGCTAATTGTATTGTTGGTTGCAATGGCAATTTCCTCACTGCACAAGTATAGAGGGGATTGGGATTATTGTTAAGCTTAATTTAATACTGTTAACATTTGAAGTCACAAAACTTAAAATAAATGAAAAATCTTATTGAAGAAAGTCCAAGAACAAATAACGTCTGATTTAATTCATTCTCCCCTTCCTTCCAAACTAAATATAACTCCAGAACAAAAACACAGTGGGCCCGATTTTACCATCTTCATTCTAAGTGCTGAATCTGGGCACAATTCAGATCAGACTTAGAAATCTGTTCTCAAGTGCTCCCATACGCACTTGGCCTGAAAAAAAAATCATTGGGCTGAATCACATGTGGGCGAGGCTTATTGCGTCTGGAACACTGCTGATCTGATCGGAGCCTTCAATTGCTCATGCGCAGTAAAAAAAATTGAGAAACACTCACCTGTCACATCGCTCTCAGGCCGCAAAAGTGGATAAAATGATTCAGGAGCAAAAAGCAGGAGCGTTGGTCCCCACAGACATCCCGCCATTCCCACAACATAAGAACAAAAGAACAAAGAACAAAACAGCCCGGGAAACAGGCCCTTCAGCCCAATGAGCCCGCGCCGCCACCCTGATGTTCCCACCTCTCCCCGTGATCCCTGTCTATGTTTATAGATCTATGGATTGAATCAAATTTGAGACAATTTAGGGAGAATTTGTTCTGCCAATTAGCCTAAGAGCACATTTTTGGGATGTGGGAGGAAACCGGAGCACCCGGAAAAAACCGGTGCAAGCATGGGGAGAATGCGCAAACCCCTACAGACACAGGCCCAAATCCATGCATCTGCACAGCACAGCGATAGTCACTGGGCTGTTGTGTTGCTCATCAAATGGTCCAGGTCAAGCGTACACTAACGATGTGAAGCACTAGAATAATCTCGAAAAATCCAAGAGCAGTCCTCTCATGACTCATCGCGTGTATGTCCCTTGTTAAACAACAAGGCAAACCAAAGCACCTGTAGGATAAAAACAAGTACATCAATATCACCACATATTTACACACTTCCCAAGGACTCCCAAGGCTCATGATCCCTATTTTAAATCAGTTTTCTATACCCCTCCATTCCCATTCTGTTCATGTGCCCATCTAAGTATCTCTTAAATAACTCCAGAGTGCCTGCCTCCACCACTTTACTTGGCAGCGCATTCCATACCCCCACCACCCTTTGTGTGAAAAAACACCCTCTAACATCCAAATAATACCTTACCCCCTCACCCTAAGCCCTTAACCCCTTGTGCTATTTGAGTCCATCCTGTTCTCTTTATCCACCCACCCATCCTGCTACACAGACTGAACATGATCTCCTGCTCCCTTTCCTGCCTGCCCACCAGACAACAATTTGGCCTCCCTCCCTCTCCCCTCCATCAGAGAATGGTTGGCCTCTCTCCCCCTCTCCCTATCAGTGATGCATCTGACCCACCTCCTCCTCCCTTCCCCCCTTACCAGAAAACGACTGCCCCGAGAATGATCAGGCCTTCTATCTCTTCCCTCCGCAGCAAAGATATATCTGACCCATCTCCTCTCCTCTCTGCATCCCCACGCCCCCCACCTCCCCCGCCTGAGTAAGTCTGTTGTGCACTGAATCTGGATGCGCGAACACAATGGTAAAGGGGGAAATGTTGGTAAAGTTGAGCGGGCAGCCCATTGATTTAATTTAAATGCATTTAAATCACCGTTGCGCCCTTTTTGGGCGTGATTCAGATTGTGGCCATTTTGGTAAAGTAGGCATCCGCTTGGACGCGGCGCCGATTACATTAATGGCCTCAAGCCCAACTTTACCAAGTTTCCAGGCCCAAAAATGGGCGTGACGCAATGATAAAATGAGGCCCAGTATGTTCTGTGTGACTTCCAGATCCTGCAGTAATTTGCCATTTTCCCCACACAGGCTTTCGGAACAGCAGTTGGAATCTGTCTCAAAATCTTCATGATTGCGTTGGAATGTTCAAATGTGGCTCAAGAACAACATCTACGCAATTGAAGAATGAAGTGGTTACGGAAGAATGAAGTATGAAGTGACCCGGTCAAACTAATCAGTCAGTGTGGGAAAGGAAATGCTTGAGGAAAAAGCAGGAGAGAGATTTCATCTGGAATGATGGGTGACACCAGAATAAAATCACTGACTGGCTGGGAAATGGAGCTGCAATTACAACCATTGGCATTCTCTGCTCAGCCTGAAGTACTCTCTAGTGAAATATTAACTTTTAACATCAAGTCTTGGACAGAACGCTTGGGTATGATCTTACTGTTCATTCACACCATGCTCCCACTGCAGCAAAGACAGAGAATTTGGCGACAAGCCAAATCTCTGTTCACTGCAGCGGGATAGGGAAAAATCCACCAGGTGAACGGTTGGAAAATTCCAGCCTGTATATTTTATTCTTGCCCATGATCAAAGTGTTTTATATGTCAGGGTGTGTGTTTCTTACCCTCACAGTGATTTGCCCAGATGCAAATAATTCCAGCACCAAGCTTCTTTTTAAATTTGAAAGTAAAGAAGTGTATTTATGTGTGAGATTGGTGTGTTTTCTTACCCCCACAATGACTTTTTCCATTGCAAATTATTCCAGCAGCAAAATTCTTGCTAATTTAAAATAAAGATTATTTACCAGCAGACAGTTGACCTGGAGCTTAGCACACTCTCTCACACGCACCATCATACAGTCAAAAAATAGATATGGATGAAGAGAATACGTATGATTGCAGGTGGTAATTATTTCAGTTGCTTTCATAGCAGGTCTATAGTTTCTTAGCTGAATTTATTTGACTGGAGTGCAGGATTCTCTATAAGTTGTAAGACTTCTTGTAGTTGAATTGTCAGTTCAACTAAGGTCAGTTCACAGTTGAACTTGAAAGTGAAACGTGATGGGAGTGAATTCTTCTGCCACTTTCAAGATTTGGTTGTTTTACTTAGCTGTGTGGTTATCTTGTAAACATCTATGGATGTTTGCATGATGTTTTAAATGGTGTTCCTGATGTTTCTGATCAAAGCAGCTTTTGCCGTTTTTTAAAAAAAAGAACAGTTAATAAACATGGCCACCTTAATCGTGTGATCAATTTCAAGTTCAAAGTCCGTCTTCCAGAAAATAGTAGTGGGTTGTTTCTCATAGGCTGTGTTTTAGCTTTTTACACATTGGCGGTTTTGGAGACAGCCATGGTGCTTGTAATTTAAATTGCCCTTTGGATGCCTTTCAGAAAAAATACTGGGCAGAATTGTTAGCCCCTGTTGATCATAAATCCTGGAATGGCCGTTAAATCTCACGCATGGCCAAATGCAGGACTTGTGCTGGCAAGATCTCAGTTTGAGATCTTCCCTGACCCCTACCGATGATGTGATCAAGTTTACATCTAGAAAGGGCAAGAATCTGATTTCCATACGTTGCAGTGTATTAACAAATAATTACTGGGCTTGATGCTGTAATGCTTACTCAAGATGTATTTTCCCTCCTCCTGCACACGGTATGATATCACGCCGACACAATTCATGACTGAAAATCAGTCACAATGATCGTGTCAGGGATGCAGAGATGCCTGTGACCTTTGCGAATTGAAGAACATGACTAGCTCCTTGGCATCCTGGCAATGCCCCCCCACCCATGGAGCACTGCCAAGGTGCAGTACTAGGCATGACTGCCAGAGGCACTGACAAGGGACACTGGGAGGGGGGACTTATCTTCCTCCATTGAGGGAGTTTCCTTCTGCATCTGAGGGATGGGAGTATTCCTCTTCCTTGCTGGAGGAAGGGGATGCACAATGCCCATGAGTGGGGTAGGGGAGGGAAGCATGATGTCCATGGGGAGAAAGAAGGATGCTCAATGACCTTGGTGGAGGACCTGATGTCTGTGGGGGAGGGTGCCGATGTTCATGTGTGTGGGGGGGGGGCAGTTGTAGATACCCATGCATGTGGTGGGAGGAGTCTTTTGATTAAACTTTAGGATTGAAGCACCCTTTAAAAAAAGCGTCCCAATCTCAGATTCCTGGTGTAATCAGCTTCTTTAAGCCCCACCCCTCCAGCTGGCTCTGAAATTGCACAGAGTGATGTTTGATCAGGATAGAAAGGAAGCTGTGAGCCAGAGAGTTTCACAAAGCTCCTTTCTCTGATCTAACACTCTGCACAATTTTAAGATTACCCTACCCATTAAGTTTTAATGTCATTATTGTCTGGATGAAGTAGAAAGATTGTTTGATAATCTTGTCCTGCTGAAAGCTCATCCTGAACAATGGGATTTATAGAAGGGGCTGTGATTATCCATATTTTAAATTGGTATTTGCTTGAATTTCAAGCCAGACTGGAGACAATGTTGCCCAAGTCACAAGGATGGGGATGCCTGGGGTGATCAGCAGGTGGGAAGGGAGTTGATGCTGGGGATGATGGGGGCAGAAAGAGATGGGAGAATGCCAAGGATGATTGGGAGGTGGAACGGCGGGGTAGGGAAGGGTGCTAGGAATCATGAAGGTGAGGGGAGAGGGAATGCTGGTGGGTGGGTGGCTGAGATCCCTGATCTCAGTGGAGCCAGTTCCGAGCTTTATGAGTTGCTGACCCATTGATGCAAACTGCATTTATTTTGCAGTTCCAGTGATATGAATTGGAAAGAAAATAGGGCAGTGGAGTTGAAGAGTTTCACACCAGTTTCCTCACCAGAAGTGACACTTCGCCAAATTCTCGTAAAATTCTGCTGAATGTCTTAAAATTTGTAATATCTTCACAATGGGCATAATGGGCTTGACAATTGTTAGTTTTGAAATAGATCTTAATTGACTTGATTTGTTTCATTATTGTCATGTGTATTGGTATACCGTGGAAAGTATTATTTCTTGCACGTTATGCAGACAAAGCATACCATTCATAGAGAAGGAAACAAAAGAGTGCAGAATGTAGTGTTACAGTCACAGTTAGGGCGTAGAGAAAGATCAATTTAATGTTAGGTAGATCCACTCAAAAGTCTGATGGCAGCAGGAAAGAAGGTTTTCTTGAGTTAATTAGTATATGACTCAGATTTTTGTATGTTTTTCCCAAAGGAAGAAGGTGGAAAAGAGAATGTCCACAAGAATGTTGGGTCCTTGATTATGCTGGCTGCTTTGCTGAGACAGCAGGAAGTGCAGACAGTCAATGGATGGGAGCTTGGTTTGTGTGACGGATTGGCCTTCATTCATGACCCTTTATAGTTTCTTGCAGTCTTGGGCAGACAAGAGCCATACCAAGCTGTGATATAACCTGAAAGAATGCTTTCTAGGTGCATCTGTAAAAATTGATGCAGGATGGTTTTCCAGCCATCTAGAACAGGACTACACTCTCACCTTTCACCTGCTCATCTGAAGTGGGTTTAAGGGAAATTCTTAGTAAAATGAAGTTGCAGAGAATGAAAGAGCATAGAAAGAGGACATTCAGCCTAACAGCTCTGCACCAGAATTGATGTTCCTTACAAGCATCTTGCATTTTACTTCATATATCCCAAGAAAATATTGGTTTCAAAATGTTTATTCACTGATAAGGCTCACATCATTCACTGGTAATGTCTCTAAACAAGATAACAAAAAGGGAAGAGGATGAACTGGAGCAACTACAGAATTGGAAATTGACCCTCTTGGAGAAAATGACCGTGATCATCCGTAGAGAAGAGCATTGATGGAGTAAAGGAAGGTGAAATTTTTGTTTGTGAGTCTGAGCTTTTTAAAAGATAAAAATCTCTTCCTGTTCAATTCTTGTAAATAATTGAATTAGAATTAACTTCCCCAAAGATCAGTTGACAATATTCAGTCTTTTTAGTTCATGAAAATGTCTTAGTTTTTGATTGCAATCTTTACAATTCCCTCTGAATTTTCTTTGTCCTTTTATTCCATATATGTTTTTTGATGATTGTTCTATTCTCATATTTTTAAAACTTAATTTGAGATGTTTTTCAGAACAGTTGGAGATGGTTCTTGTCAATTAAAAGTGCTGAACATCATCCGCAATTTTATTTTGAAAAATTGAAACATTTACCAGATTCTAAATGGAAGGACTTTTTTTTGATTTGCAAAATTCATGCTCTGAAAGACCAAACTTTCAGTGGAGGTCAGGGAGTGGCAAGTGCACGCTAGAGTTTTTATTTATTGTCACAATTGCATTTACATTAACATTGCAATGAAGTCACTGAGAAAATTCCTTAGTCGCCATGCTCTGTCTGTTTGAATACCCTGAGAGAGAATTTAGCATGGCCAATGTACTTAACCAGCACATCATTCAGACAGTAGAAGGAAACCAGAGCATCCAGAGGAAACCCACGCAGACATAGGGAGGACACGCAGACTCCACACAAATAGTGGTTCAAGCTGGGAATTGAACATTCGTCCCTGGCGCTGTGAGACAGCAGTGCTAACATCTGTTCCACCTTAGAGTGTCTCGAAGCAGTTAGCAACTCAAGTTCAAGTTTACTGATGGAGGTTGGTTTTAAGGCATTATAAAAACTGTATTTCCTTGCAGCCTGGCAGTACAAAACTATAGAGTGTCCATTTGGTGTTGGTCTGTACTTCATCTTCCCCTGTGTACTGTCAATGGTTTTCTTTACAAAGGTGGTCCCTCTCCCACAATGGGATCAACAATTTTCAGTTCTGAGGCCTCCTCCAGTTCATGTCTGCTTTTTTCTTGTTATTTTGCTGTGGAGGCGAGCATGTAAGCATATTGCAGGCTGAATGAGAGCATTCACAATGCCAAATCTACACCTAACCTGCCACCCATTCTAGTTATAAATAGTACTGTGTAGCTACATCATATAACAATGCTTTTATGTGTGATAAGCTTTAAAGGTGTATTTCAATGTACATAGGGAATGGTGTAAGAACTGTAGCTTGTTATAAAAATAACTATAAAGTTCTGGGAGATCTTACAAGAAACAGCTGTAAACGTACAGCAGACTGACAGATAATCATCTAGAGGTGTGTAGCTGAACTTTCTGCCCAGTAAATGGCACTTAACTGAGGAAATTGCTTAAGATCTGGCACCTGAACATCTATTCTGTGACTTGTGGTTGTATAGGGAGAGTTGCTCCTCATTTACCATGGACAGTCAGACCATATTGCAGTCCCCTAACTGCAAAGTGGAACTACCATCGTCTCACAAAGAGCATGTAATACCTTTATTTCACTAAAAGTGACCATGAAGCCATTGGATTGACATTAAAAATCCAGCTGGATCCCAAATATTATTTAAGGAAGGAACCCTGCTGGAATGCCTCAGTCTATTTCCAGTGCAACACCAAAAGGAGTTGGTTCTGAACTGCCTCTCTGGCTTATATTCATTCAGTTGTACCAAAAGAGGCTCCACCACCATCTTCGCAGACCCTTATATTGATGCTTACCTTCTGAAAATGAACTGAAAATGGCAGTCCACTCTCTGACTTCAGTACCAATTATAGACATCCATCAAGTGACTTCCTTAATCAAGACTCCTGGAATTACTTGAGAGCATTGCTAATATCTTAGTGAGGACCACAAGAGATGTTGCCTTGAAAGTGAATGGATGTTCTTTGAAATAGGGCAGTGTTGGAAATCAGAGCACATACTGAACTATCTTTTAGCGTGCCATAATGTATAGAGTATTCCATGTTGGTGCAATTACACATTAATCCACCCTGTTTCCATATCCCTTCATTCTTTTTCATCCTTGCCTATTCAACCTAATTTTGAATGTTCTACTTGGTAGGCACAGGGAGAAAGGAGTTGAGATTATGCAGTACCTAATTCTCACTTTGGAGCAAATTTAATCATCCTAGTTTTGCCTGGGACAAGGTATTCACCTGATTACGGTGGAAATCTTATTATTACATGCTGGGTCTGACAGACAGAGGACCCTGATTCCATTTCAATGGTATTCTGAACAGGACTTGCCTACAAGGTGAGTCAGTGTCAGCCAGGGTTTGACTAGTCCCCCAAGGAAAGACTGGATTGCTGCAGCCTCAGAATCCCCCTCACCTTCCAGATATTGCCATACCCAGACCCTGCAGATTCACTTCAGTAAAGATAAGTGGCATCTGAGTTGGCCCATCTCCACTTGGCAGCTGGCTGGCAAAGAGATAGAAACAAGCCCCCAGAATAAACATCAACTGGATCGCCACTCTTCGTTCTATTCCAGCCGTTCCAACAATGTAACATTTTCCATCACCAAATGACCTTTCCTTCAACAAGCATAAAAGAGTACTGTAAAAAGACATTGGAGGGAATTTCCCCAGCCCACACGCCATGGGAATGGAAGCAGCCAGGAGTGCAGACCATGCAAAGGTCCATTGACCTCTGGTGGGACTTTACAATTTTGTGGTGAGTGCGGCAAGAAAATCCCACCCATTTTACGGCCTCGCCCATCCCAAAACCATAAAATCCCACGAGGTCAATGGATCTTCCCGTGTCCCACCCCTCACCACTCTGATTTCTATGGCGGGTGGACTGATACAGTTTCGCCCAATATCTTTTAGGTGTTCTGACTGGAAGGGGAAATGGGGGGACAAGAACTCTTCCACAAGGTCTTGAAAGGAGAGGAGAGGAGGACTTATTTAGTTTAACATTTAGTTTTAAGAGCAGCACGTTGTCACTGCCTCACAGTGCTAGGAATCCGTGTTCAATTCCAGTCTCGGATGACTGTATAGAGTTTGCACATTCTCCCCATGTCTGTTTGGGTTTCCTCCGGGTAATCCGGTTTCCTCCCACCCTTCAAAGATGTGCGGGATAGGTTGATTGGTCATGCTCAATTTTGGCTTCCTGTCAGGGGGGTTACCAGGGTGGGGTTATAGGGATAGGGCCTGACTGGGACTGGTGTCGGTGCAGGCTGGAGAGGCCAAATGGCTTTGTTCTGCACTGTAGGGAAGGAGGCAAGTGAATTGGGAAAGAAATTAACTCAAAAGAGAAGGTGAATTTTCATCAATATAGGCCCTGGATCACTAAGAAGCTGACTGAAAATACCCATCTTGTATTGTACTCCTACAGCCAACAGATTTACTTCCATCTCGTCAGTGAAATCTCGATGTAACACTTCATAAGCCACAAGCTAAAGGTTCACATCCCTAGTCCATAATGTTACTTTTAACGCAACTTGCTGACAGCAAAATAAAACCTTCTCTTTGGTGTTTGTCCTTTTTCGATTCCATTAAGACCCACTTTTCTCCAGCAATGCCTGATGAACAGGTCAGTTTATAAACTGCTCAGATTATCTTGTAAAAGTGTCCTTCAGCCGCAAATCAGCGTTGCCACTGGAACAATTGTGATAAATGTATCTAATTAGGCAAGTCCTCCCCCACATGAAACGAGTCATTCTGCCCTCATTATTGCATTCTAAATCGATGTGCATTCTGAAACTGGCAGGCTGTTGCATTTCACAATAAATTAAACTGCAGAATTCAATTGCACTTAATATGTTCGCCCAGAAAAAGCCCTCCCCACCCCAGTTTTATTCTCTGCAGAGATTTTTGATGTCCTAAAAATGACTGGTTTTAAAATAAAACATGGAGCAGATTTAAAGGTTCATATTTCTACAAGAAAATCTGCAAACTAGTTTTCGGAATTAACTGATGGGCACTGAACATGTCTGAACATTTATTTAAATAGTAGTTTATGGAAGAAGGCACCTCCTAAATTAAGTAGAGCAGGAGCAGCAGCAAGAAATAGATTTGTTCCAGAGTGATTTATACTGATCTCGAAGAGAATATCGAGAACTAGACCATCAAAGTGGTTCAGCAGCCAATCATGCCCTGAGTTAAAATGTTCATTTAAAATTATCTAAGGCCAGATATAAATTGTATACATTCTGACTGGTTGGCCAGTGAACGTTAACCCTTGATGCAACAATGCAATCTAAAAAGTAATCAAAGAACAAAGAACAATACAGCACAGGAACAGGCTCTTGGCCCACTAAACCCGCACCAATTCTTAATCCGAATTTAGACCCACTACTTGTTGCCCTCAAGTGGTTTCTGTCCCTCTATTGGCTCCTTCCATTCATGTGCCTATCAAGATACACCTTGAACTTTGCTAACATTCCAGTATCTCCACTGGCAGTGAGTTCCAAATATCCATCATCCTCTGTGTAAAAAAAACTCCTTCCATATGTCTCCCCTAAATTTGCCCCATCTCACCTTGAAACTGCGTCCTCTTGTAGTTGATCTTTCCACCCTGGAGAAAAAAAAACTATCCATCTCTCATAATTTTGTAGATCTCTATCAGGTCATCCCCTTAGTCTCTGTCTTTCCAGTGAAAACAATCTGAGTTTACCGAACCTCTCCTCATACCTAAAACTCTCCAGACCAGGAAACATGCTGGTGAAACTTCTTTGCACTCTCTGCAAAGCATCCACATTGTTCTGGTAGTGTGGCATCTAGAACGGCATGCAATATTCCAAATGTGACCCAACTGAAGTTTTATACAACTGTAACAAGCCAACTTTTATACTCAATGCCCCAGGCAATGAAGCCAGCATGCTGTATGCCTTCTGGACCACTTATCCACCTGTGTGGCCACTTTCAAGGATCTGTGTACCTGTACTCCAGATCCTTCTGTATGTCAAACTCTAAAAATGTTGTTTGAAATTGGAAGGTATGCAACAAAATGCCAATGTACTAATGGCTAAATTGCATATCCTGCAAAATCTGAAAGGCCAATGTACCTCATTATCAAAAATTGCAGTAAATTGCCAATTTACTTTTGCCAATTAATTATGAAGTTTTTTACATGTAAAATAAACCTTTCATGATGTTGAAAAGCCTCATTGCTGAGTGATGAAGTTACTGCCTGAAGAGTGGAAAGGTATTGTACGAAGAAGACAACAGGGCATGGACACAGGACATTACTGGTTCTGTTGCACCATACCAACTCACTCCAAAATTGTGGAGTGTTACTGGACAAGCATTAATGACTGCATTGGGGCAACAAGACAATACACCGGATACTCTACTCTGGATACTTAAGGGCATTGAAAGCTAAAATTATAGCTCATGCTAAACCTTTAAAAAATCTGTAGCTAGCCATCAACTGGCATTTTATGCACAGCTCTGGACAACATACTTAGGAGGGATATCAAAAGCTGGGATTGTTCTTCTTAGAGCAGAGAAAATTAGATAGATACCAAATGGAGGTATCCTTAGGGGGTTTGATACAGCAAGTGAAGAGAAATTATTGCGTCTGACAAGTAGATCAGTAACCAAAGGTCATATTTGGAAAATAAGTGTCTAAAGCATTAGAGGTAGAGAGAAGTGTCACCACACAGAGGATTATGAAGATCTGGAATTCCTGAAAGGTCCGTGAAATCATCTCCTACAAGAACTTTTGATGAGTATTTGGACATGTTGTCCTATAGAAATAATTTGCGTGGTTTAGAGAAAAAGCAAGGGCATGGAACTAAATTGGACATCTCTGTCAAAGGGTCAGCATAACATAACTGTCCAAATGTTCTCCTTGTGTGCTGTAAGATTCTGTTTCTTCTGCTTCTTTGTTGTATATTTTTGGCACTGGAATACTCAAGCACCTACCTTTCACCACTGTAACCCAAATGAGCTATTTCCATATCCATCCTTAGCTCTATGCACTTTTCCCACACATCCACTATGCAGCAGCAGGAAATAGATTCTTTCTTAGCAACTGATGCTGATCTTGAAGAGAATGATGAGGACCAGGCCATCCAAGGGATTCTGCAGCCAATCCTGTTCCGAGTTCCCCTGCCCAACCCCTTCCCCAACTTTGTTCTACAGCACTTGCTTCCTCACGCTTGGGTACTGGTCCAGATGCTATTACCCAGGGACATTCAGATGGTGATGAAAATTTCAAATTGGATGGTTCGCAGTGGCTTGAACCATTAATTTACATATGTAAATGATGTCAGAGAGAAAAAGAATTGAAGGAAATTTGGGAGAGCCTTTTAATGGGAAAAATCTGATAGAGATGCCTTGTGCTTAATTTTCGTGGTTAAAATATAAAAGTATTAAAATCTGCTTCCTTTTTTCTATAGCACCACCTCTGCCCCCACCACCTTCATGAAACAGGAGACTCCAGTGTGGGATCTCTTATCTAAAAAAATGCAGATAAATAATTGTACATATGACATGTAACCCCTATGTCTATCCATTTTTTAAAAAATTACACCATCTTTAAAATCACAAATCCAATGCACAGGATGGACTGGGCAAATGCAACTCAATTTCTTGCTTGCTCCAAAAATTCACAATCCAAATGAATCTAATTCATGGTTCCCATATTCATGGGCACCACTGTCTGGCCAGCACTTATTGCCCATCCCTACTTGCCTGTGAAACCACATTGCTGTGCCTCTGGGATCATATGTAGGCCAGACTAGGTAAGGATGGCAGATTTCCTTCTCTAAAGGAAATTGATGAAGCAAATGGGCTTTCACGACAATCAACAATGGTGTCATGGTCATCAGTAGATTCTTCAAGATTTTCTGTTGAGAGACAAACAAACTGACAAGGTAAAGCATTGCACCCCATCTTGGGCTTGATCTGAATCTTGGGCTTAGTCCTAGGCTGCCTACTCATTGATGCTGTTAAACCACATTGCTCCAGCCATTCATGACCTCTAATGGGCAATCAGACTGTCAGTAATCACTTTACAGCATATCTGGGACACTTTTAAAATTCATAGAAAATATATTGTCTTGTATTTTGAACACTCTTGTCAAGGTTGAATTCCCCTTTAAGAATAAATATTGCGATTGTAGCTTTGAAGGAACAGAGTTATATTTTCAGCCTGGATGAAGGAGTGAATGACTCTAAGTTGACAATATTATGTTAATGACATGCAGAGGCCTGGCTATGCATTGGCATTGCCATATCTCCTGCTGCACTTCTCCCTCAAAACTGACACTACTTCTATTTAAACCAATCAATAAATGATCGATGATGCTGACAGTCTTACCAAGAATGATGGGCAGAGACAGATCGAGATGTCAGGAAGAGAACTGAGATGCAATGCAGAATGGAGAAATGGAGCATATATTAGTGTGGATGCAAAATAAGAATCTGTAATGTATTTATCCACTTTTGAATCTAACCTGACTGGGGTTTTAAGTTGGGAAAATTTCCAACGTTATGACATTTAATTCGTATAAGTATTAGTAAGGACACCAGTGGTATGCTCACTTTACAATGATGAATAGCAACAAAAGTAGTGATACAATAAAGCAGTTTCATTTATTTTTCTGAAGTTCCATTTTTCAATTGAAAATCCATTACAGGTGTTACTATCAGAAACTAACATGACCTACTCATTTAAAATGATTAATAACCCATTTATGACTGTACTGGTCATGAATTATAGAATCTCAGAATTATACAAAACGGAAGCAGGCCATGATAAAAACAGAAAATGATTAAAAAAAAGGTCAGCAGGCCTGGCAATACCTGTGGAGAGACAGAAAGTTTGAGTCCATATTTTTTTAATGCTCACAAGCAAGAATAAGTAAGACCAAGTAAGGGTCATGGAATTATAGAATCCTTACAGTGTGGAAGGAGGCCATTCAACCCACCTTGCCTGCACTGGTAACAATGCCGCCCAGACCCTTCTCTGTAATCCCACTAAAGGTCAATTTAGCTTGGCCAATCCAACTAATCTGCACATTTTTGGAATGTGGGAGGAAACCTGAGCACCTGGAGGAAACCCACGCAGACTTGAAAAGAACATACAAACAATCAGCCAAAGCCAGAATTGAACCTGAGTCCCTGGTGCCTCACGACAGTGCTAACCACTGGGCTACCATCTTGGCAAATTTCCTTTCCTAAAGGGCTTTTGTGAACCAGATATATTTGGATGGCAAACAACAATGATTTCGTGGCCATTACTAAAATTTAATTCCAGATTTTTATTGAATTTCGATTTCACACCTGCCCTATGGTGGGACTTAAATCCCAGTTCCAAATTTGCCCCGGCTCTTTGGATTACTAGTCCACTGAGAACACTACTACTCATTCATCAACACCAGAGAGGGACAAATATTCCAGTAAAACATTCTACAGCAGCATATTTCCAGTTCAGCAAGAAAGGGGGCACTATTCGAAATGGCTTTTGGAAGGCGATGCGTCAATTGGGTCAAGTATTATTCAGCCCCTCGAGCCTGCTCAGCCATTTATAAAGATCATGCATCCTGACTGCCCCCAATAACCTATCACTGCTTTGTTTACCAAGAGTTTTCCCACCTCTCTGGTTTAGCTCAGTTGGCTAGACAGGTGGTTAATGATGCAGAGCGACACCAACAGTGCGGGTTCGATTTCCACACGGACTGAGGTTATTCATGAAGGTTCCACTTTCTCAGCCTTGCCCCTCTCCTGAGATGTGGTGATCCTTGGGTTAAATCACCATCAGTCAGCTCACCCCCCTTAAAGGGAAGAGCAGCTTATAGTCATCTGGAACTGTGGTGGCTTTATCTTTACTTGTATCCTTTATAGTGAAGACGATGGAAAATACCTGTTCAGTTCATCTGCCATTTCCATGTTTTCCATTATCAATTCTCCAGACTCGCTTCGTAAAGGGCCAGAGTTCACTTTGTTAACCTTTTTCTTTTAAAAATATTCATAAAAACTCCTTTTACTCGATTTCATATTTCTGGCTAGCTTTCTGTCGTAGCCCAATTTTCTTCTCCTTCTTACTCTTCTAGTCGTTCTTTGCTGCTTCTTATGTTCTGTTCACCTGACTGTCAACTATCTTTGCACAATGATATGTTTTATCTGTAAATTTGATACTAACTCTAATCTTTCTAACCATGTCAGGTCTGTACCTCACACCTTTTCTAACTTATTTAGAGGAGGACACTTAGGGGAGAGTAATCATTATGTCATAAGGGTTAGGGCTGCCTATGTAAATGACAAAGAAGAATGTAGAGTAAGAAAGATTAACTGGGCAAAGCCAACTTCAATGGCATCAGAATGGATTTGGGTTGAATAAATTCTATTCCAACGTTGGCAGAAAAAATGGTCGCTGGAGAATTGCCAAGTTGATGATTTGTCTCAGCCTCCTGCTGAGGATCCCACTATTTTTCACTCTATGTGATATCAAGAAATGTCTGAATATATTGGATGCAGTAAAGGCTTTGACAACAACTTGACAACTATTGAAGGCTTGTGCACCATAACTCACTGCAGTTAGTTAAGAACTTCCAGTTCAGCGACAGCACTGGCATATACCCAACAATGTGGAAAATTACCCAGATATGTCCTGTCCACAGGATAAATCCAAGTCAGCCAATTATTGTCCCTTCAGCCTATTCTCAATCATTAGCTTTCTCCTCAGGTGAATGGAAAAGCTAAAATGGAAAGACTCTTAAGTTTTGTACTCTGCAAGGGAAGAGATCAAAAAAGCTGAAAGAAAGAAATACTTTCACTTGAATCTATTCAATTTCAAATTGTTTGTAATAACAACATAACCAGAGATTCATACAGGTTATCCGTAAGTCTGGGTTAGTCCAACGTAATTTGCTCCTACCCTGCAAATAATGGGGACGATTCTCCCATTCCAATCGCTAATTGTTTGGCAAGTCAGATGGGAGAAGTGTGCATGTGCCAATTCATGGGATTTACATGTATATGCGTGTCTCCCACTGCTCAAATGCAGGCACAGTTGGGATCTGCTAGATGTGGGGGGCAGATTGTCACTGCTGGCAGGAGGAGTGCTGGAGATTGGGGTGGTCTGGGACGGTGGGCTATTAGTGCTGCCCTGGGAATGGTCATGGGGGCTATGGTCAGGCTGTGAAGGGTGGGGCAGCAGTGCGTAGGTTCTGGCGATTGAGCTGGCCAACAAATGGGAGACTGACAGTGCAGGGGCTGGTGTGAAAATGCCCTGCCCCCTCTGAGCTTTTAGTGATATTCACGATTGTGACATCTGCATCGCACAGACTGTGGGAGATTCGAATCTGAACTCCAGTTGAAAAATCAATCGTGAATTAAGACTTTTTTTTCTGTCAATTCAGCACTCAGGATTTTTTTGGGAGAATTTATCCCAATGTGTGGCAGGTGGTGATGTAGCTATACTGTCATTGAGATAGTATTCCAGGGTAATTCTCTGGTGACCTGGGTTCAAATCCCACCATGGCAGATGGTGAAATTTATAATTATTGATAATTTTCATAAAATTCCAGCTGATTCACTAATATCCTTTAGGGAGAGAAACCTGCCATCCTTACCTAGTCTGGCCTACATGTGACTCCAGAACCACAGAATGTTGATTCTTAAATGCCATCTTGAAATGATCTAACAAGCCATTCTATTCAATGGCAATTATGAATGGGCAACAAAGTCTGTGAATTTTCTACATTCTTCTTCATTGAGTTAAAAGCTTCAATTTACTTGTGCTAGGATGCTGGAAAATCTCCCTTGCCCCTTTTATATGTAATGTCATAGTATTCTCGTCATCATGTGAGCAGGCAGGTGGGGTTTTGGTTTCATGTATTGTCCAAAGAATGTCATTTCAGACCATTCGGCACTTTCTCATTACTGTAGTAGGGGTATCAGCTGAAGTTTGATCCTCACTGAGCCTTGGCCTAGGAGACTGCAGAAAAACTGCTTTTCTAAATGCTCAATCAGTGGTGCAAATAAAAAATCCTTGTTCCTCCTGAAAAATATTATATAGGTAAAATAAATCAGAAGGAGAAAAATGTGGTGGCTGCGATTTTCCAGCCCCAACCATTGCCAAGATCTTCCAGTCACTGGAATTTTCTGCACTCCCCATGGCAAAAATTCCTAGCCAGTGTTTTAGTTTATCCATATATCCAAACAAATGTGAAGTAATGCATTTTGGAAGGTCTAATACAGATAGGAAATGTACAGTAAATGGCAGAACCCTTAAGAGTATTGAAAGGCAAAGGGATCTGGGTGAACTTGTACACAGGTCACTGAAAGCGGCAATGCAGGTGGAGAAGGTAGTCAAGAAGGCATATGGTTTTGAGTTTAAAAATTGACAAGTCTTGTTGATGCTTAATAGAACCTTAGTGAGGCCGCACTTGGCATATAGTGTTCAATTCTGATCGTCACACTACCAGAAGGATGTAGACCCTTTGGAGAGGGTACAGAAAAGATTTACCAGGATGTTGGCTGCTATGGAGGGCATTAGTTATGTGGAGAGGTTGGAAAAACTTGGTATGTTCTCACTGAAGTGATGGAGGTTGAGGGGAGACCTGATAGAAATCTACAAGATTATGAGAGGCATGGACAGAGTGGATAGTGAAGTATTTTCCCAAGGTGGAAAAGTCAATTATTAAGGGGAGTAGGTTTAAGATGCAAGAGGCAAGTTTTAAAAGAAATGTATGAGGCAGATTTTTTTACACAGAGAGTGGTGGGTGCCTGGAAGTCATTGCCTGGGGAAATAATGGAAACAAATACAGTAGTGACTTTCAAGGGCATATTGACAAGTACATGAATGAGATGGGAATGGAAGGATATTGTCCTCGGAAGCATAAAGGGTTTTAATTAAGGGAATTGCGGGAAATAAACTTGCAGGGCTGCAGGAATATAAGGCGGGGAAAGGGTCTGATTGAATTATTTGACAAAGAGTTGGCATGCCTTATACTCAATGGACAAAATGGAATCCTTCTGTGCCACCGTGACTCTTATTCATACATGTAAACTTGAGTAATGATCATTATCTTTTTTAATGTGCTGGAAATGCCCAGCAGACCAATCAACTGATATGTGGCAAGTAACTACAAAGAAATCATTATGTTAGCAAAAACAATTCAACTTTGCAACAACTTGGTGGGAAAAATATTATCAACATTTATTCAATAAATTAATGGTGGTTGTTTCTGCCCACGCCACATCAATTTTGGAGCAATTCTCATTCATACTAGAACTAAATTGCCTGCAAGTTCAAGATTTAGTCCTCACCTCTTGCCAAAAAAACTACCTGGAAACATCCCATCTGAGATGGATAGAACTGTGCAAATCTTAACTCATTTGAAATTTCTTTCAATTACAGCAATAAACCTTTGTAGAAATGCAGCTTTCACTGTCATGACTATAAATGTCAATCTCTCTCTTATGTTTTTTAACACTATTTCTCCTTTTGACCTCTGACACATTAAGGTGTGCATTATATACAGCCAACCAAGAATGATACCTCCCTTGCTAATTGTCAATTGTGAAAATGTTAGCTTTTCAGTCCTTGCTCCATATTTTCATGCAATATGGATGGTTTTTTTTGTAATCGTAAACTTCAATAACAAATGGCTAGTTTTTGTGTGTTTGCCTTATAGCATAAAATTGATTTGTGTTTTTTCACAAATACAAAATAGTTTGGAAAACCTACACACTCAAAAGCTGTGCTGTCATGTTTAAATTGGCCAACTTAACATGCATTTCCCAAGATAATAAATCTTTTTACACATTGTGATTTAATTGCTCTGTCAAGCTTTTGGAATAATAATCTAAGTCATCATTAAAATTGAAAGGGCACTGTCTTCTTTGTCAAAGGTAGGGGCGGCAACAAACATAATTTTCATCATGGTGATTTGATCTGTAATTCATGCAGCCTGTCATGACGTGAAGTGTGGCAGCCAGGCCCCATTGATCCTGGAAGAGGCCTTGTGTCAGTCTCCTGGCTCTGGGTAACCTCCTCCCCATTTAGTCGGAGGGCAGAAGGAACAGCCTCGGGAATCCCAGGCACAGGCAATGGGATGTCAATTAATGAGCCAATTAATTCTTCATTATCCGTGAGGTCAATGCAATTTAGTATTGACTCACTTATTAAAAGGGAAGCCTCACAGCTTTTCTGGCTCTCAGAAAGCCACTCAGTAAATCTGTTGGGTTTGCCCCAGTGGAATGCCCTTCCTCTCAGGTGCTCTGCGTCTGACTGAAGGAACCCAGGATTGGGCAGGGGTGTGGCTGCTGAAAGCCAATGCCATGTCCTTGTTTCCAACTCTATTCCCTGGCTCCTGCAACTCAGTCCCATCTTCACTCATCAATGGAAAGGGGTCCCTCCTTGATCATGAGCCTTGGATAGATGCTGTGCCACCAGCACAGCACTGGCAGTAGCATCATGAGGAGCCAGTGTCTGGCAGTTCTCAGTGAGCAGAACGTCCCCAACTAGGAACATCAATCATGGAAATGCCCAATGATGGCCAACTAAGCACTTGATTCCAGAGGGCCTTCCCCACGGAATTGATAGGGTTTTGGTCAGTCCTGTGGCCGATGGGCAAGACACCATCAACTTGCCAAAGCCCCGACCATTGAGCACATGTGATAAACTACGGCACATTTGAAGATTTTATATCATTATATGTCGCATTTATAGAAAATAAAACTCCAGAGTATTGTAGATGAACATATAACACATCACATTACTTTTTTTTTATTTTCAGTTCAATGAAGGCATTGCTACAGTTAAAATCAAATTATTCCATTAAGACATTGCCGCATCAAAATCTGAGTGGAAATGTGGATTACGTAATAACCCAAATGAGTGGGCTGTTCCAATCTCGTATCTCGTGGGTGTAATCCCTGACATAAATTAAATATTACTGCTGGA
This sequence comes from Sphyrna mokarran, assembly GCA_024679065.1. NCBI lineage: Eukaryota > Metazoa > Chordata > Chondrichthyes > Carcharhiniformes > Carcharhinidae > Sphyrna > Sphyrna mokarran. The sequence goes on from JAGIQG010000021.1 coordinate 22,298,002, forward strand.
AGTTCTTTAGAATAAATAGCTTAACAAATGAAAATATTATAATAGTGCTGTCAGGAAGATCTTTGTCAAAGTATGATGTGATCATGAAGGCAGTTCAATCTTTTATATAATGCAATTATATTGAGTAGACATGCTTTCACACTTGTTAAATGCAAATCTGAAAAAATGAAAGCATAAAAGCCTGCTTTTCATTCTAGTGTCATTGATGTCTCTGGTAATGTATGAGAACCACCATTATTTTCAGGACCAGTCAAGTGCTTCTATGTTGGTTGAAGCTTTTTTTGGAATCTTCCGGTGGATTCCTGCAACTTATTTATACAAAGATTAAATTGAATTTCAGTGTTTAAACTGAGCTGTGTTGTTAACCTAGCTTGATTACATTTGTTAACCTCAGTGAAGACAGTAGACAACGGATTCAAATATCTAAGTCATTCACATTCACACCAACTTTCCTCAGTAGTAATATATTCGATCAATTTTTATATTTCATCTGAGGGCTTTTTTAATTCATCAATAATGCAGCATTCTTCAAAGGCATTGACAAATATATTTTCAATAGGAACATGTCTTATGCAAACATCAAGATGAAAATAAAACTGGGTTAGTTCGAAAAACAGACAGAATTGTTGATTAAAAATTCATCATTGATGAGTAAAGACTTTCTGATTTGCCCAGTACGAGTGATTGGGAACTGAGGATTGTGAGAAGACACAATAGGAACTTGAGGAGCAGGAGTCAGCAATTTAGCCACTCGATTCTGTTCCACCATTTAACACGGTGATGGCTGATCAGACCTCAGCCTCAAGTTACCTATCAGTTTACCAGAAGACTTCAATCTCTTACTAAGTAAAAATATGTCCATCTCTTCCTTAAATTTAAGCAATGTCCTGGCATCCGCCCACACTCTGGGTTAGTGGATCCGACAAACTCATGACCCTTAGAGAGAAGTCATTTCTCCTTATCTCTGTTTTAAATTTGCAACCCCTTATCCTAAAACTATGACTTCTTGTTCTAGATTGACCTATAAGAAGAAACATCCTCTCCACATGTTCTTTGTCAATTCTTCTTATCATCTTATACACTTCAATTAGATCTTCTCTCAGTCCTTTAAACTCCAGGGAGTATAAGCCTAAACTCCCCATCTCTCTGCGTAAGTCAAACCCCTCATCTCTGGAATCAATCCAGTGAATCTCCTCTGAACTGCTTCCGATGAAACTATATCCTTCCTCAAGTAAAGGGACCAAAACAGTATATAAAATTCAAAGTGTGGTATCACTAATTTTTTGTACAATAGCAGCAACACTTCAGTATTTTTATATTTTATTTCTCTGCAATAAGTGCCAAGATTCCATTTGTCTTCCTTATCACCTGTTGTGTCTGCATAATCATTTTCTCTGTTTCATGCATGAGGCCACCCAGATCCCTCTCCACCAATATATTCTCAAGTTTCTCTCCGTTTAGCTAATAACTTGCCTTTGTATTTTTCCTACCAAAATGGATAAACTCACATTTATTCATATTAAACTCCATCTGCCAAGTTTTGGCCTACTCAGTTAATCCATCTATATTCATTTGTAAGTTTCTTACCTACCAGTCACTTACCTGTGCTATTACACAGATATCTTCAATCTCCTTATCTTAGTCTGTACCTGCACTTGCACCTGCACCCACTTGTATGTAATGGGTTCAAAAAGGCCCATGAGGTTGGCCTATTGATGTGAGATTCTCGATTGAGATTTCCCTAGTGGAGGTCCCTCTATAGAGACTCCCCCCACAATCTTAGGGATGTGGGGTGGAGTGCTGCACATGGCAGTACAGTACAATCATAGGTTGTACCAATTCATGAGCTCCCAAGTGTGCCCTTTTTGCAACCTCGTGGAGTCCATGAGCCATGTCTATGTTGCATCTTACAAGCTGCATGACCTTTTCAGTTTTTTAATAAACCTTTTATTGATGTTTTGTTTGCACTTCAGTCCCATGCTCCTGATCTACGGGCAGCCAGTGCGGAGGGGGTTGAAGGGCTGGGGAAAGAAGAGGATTCCCTCATGAACCTGCTCCTGGGCCTAGCACAGCGTTCAATCTACAGGCCCAGTCAGCCGGTGATCGAGGGGGTCATCCAACCTGACTGTCTGTCACTCTACTGTGGCTGGGTATTCCTGGAATGGGAGCATGCAGTGTCCGAAGGCATCACTGAAGGACGGGTATATTATTGAACCCTTTAATCACATTTTAATTTGATGTTTTAAGTTTCCTTTCCACTTTATTTTTTGTTTCAGGACATTGAAACTTTTGAGTTGTTTCTAAGTTAAGTTGATTTTGTTTATGTAGTTCAACACAAGAAGATGTCCCTGATTGGCAGACAGCCTCACTTGTATGTAAGTATGGGAGTGTTAGGTCTACTGACCCTCCGGATTCTCACTTTGTACCGAAGCATTCTTAGGAGCGGAATTGAGTTTGTAAATTAAAGGAAACTGGTGAAGGGGCACCAACCTCTGAGGAGTTAATTCACCGTGGATACAATAAAGAAAAACAAGACACAGAATACCCCATCCCCCACCTTCCTTAATTCCCCCATTTGCCTTAAACCCCAAGCATTCAGAGTAAAATGGCACTTTGAATACATAACCTATTTGAAGGATTACTAATGTTGTCATGCACAATTATGGGGCAAGTGTTGGATTTGTAATGATGGTCGTGTCAGGGTGAATGATAGAAAATCTCCAATTCTGTACATATGTTATTATTCAGTGCATGTTTCATTCCCCAAGTTAATTCTTTCTTCAGTCTCCCTGCCTGTCACAATTTCCCCAGCTAAGAATATTAGTCAAGGGTAGAATAGGCTTACAAACCCATTGTTTGCTTCTCAGGATGCAGAACGAAATCTCCCAGAGGAGGTGGATGAAGAATGGGTGTTGTCTGAATGGATTTTCCAGAAAATCTTTGACAAAATTGTACCACATCAAAAACTAGTTAACAAAACTGAGGCTCATGGAATAGAGGGTCAGTGTCAGCTTGGATATAAAATTGACTTAAGGATAGGTCAAAGCACACCAGAGTGTATAGTTGTTTATTCTGACAGGAGATAGTGATGATCAGGGCTAGGATCAGAGTTTTTATGATATTTATAATTCACTTGGTTACTGGAATACAGAGTAAAATTTCAAAATTTGCCATGATTTCAAACTTAGATGTGTAGCTGACAGAATGATACCAATCGAGTGGAACAAGCTTTGCAGAATTAGCAGACAGGTGGCAGATGGAATTTAATGCAGAGAGGTGTCAGGCGATGCATTTTGGCAGGAAGGACAGGGAGAGACAATATAGACTAAATGGCACCACCCTAGAGAATGTGAAGTGGATTCATGTGCATCGATCTTTGAAGGTGGCAGGACATAGAAAGCAATTTGCAAAACAAATGCGGTCTTGGACTTCATAAATGGAAATGCTGAACATAAAAGCAGGTAAATTATGCTGAACCAGTATAAATCTCTGGCTATAGATCACAATAAAAATATTGCACCTAGTTGTGATCGTCACACTTCAGGAAAAATGTGACAGTCTTTGAAAGGGCGCAGAGGAGATTGACAAAATGGTTCCTTGAATGAGGAATTTTATAAAAAAGGTTAGGTTGAAGAAGTCAGAGTTGTTCTCCTTGGAGCAAGAAAGATTAAGGGGGAAACTTGATTGAGAGGGCAATTTGATTGAGGTATACACAATCAGGTTGCGATAACAAAGACAATAAAAAGCTGTTTCTATTAGCTAGTAATAGACGGACAGCATTGAAGATTTTGGGCATGCAGTAAGACCTATTTTACACAGTGTGTGCTAATGAACTGGAACTTGCTCTCTGTGAGGATGGTGCAAGCAGAGATGTTGAATGGATTCAAAAGGAAATTGGATGGATGCATGAGGAAACTAAAATTACAGGGTGGCGGGAGAGACAGGCTTGGGGAGAATAGGGTCAGAGTTTGGGGGTCATGTATCGGGATGGGCTGTCCAAGAGAGATTGCGGATTCAAGGACAGGGAAAACTGGGAATAGTGGGGAATTGGGTCAGGCTTGGGTGAGAATGGTGGGGGCAAGTTGGATTGGTGGGGGAATTGGACCTGAGGTTTGGAGAAGTCAGGTTGGGTAGGGAGTCAGATGTTGGGCCGAAGATCTGGGTGACCAGAGAGGTCAGTGGGTTTGGGAGCTGCTGATTGAGCTATCAGAGAAGTGGATTGGTATTGGGGAAAGTGGAATGAGCTTAACAGGTTGGGGTGCCTTGGGCTTGGTGGGGGGAGTTAGGAGTCACATCACGCCTAGATGACAGTGTGTGGAATTTGTGTGAGGAGGAGAAGCGAGACTTGGGCCTTCAAAGGGAAAGAGGGACTTCAGAAATCAGGTCTGAGAAGGTGCTGAGTGGATTCAATTATGGCAAGTGGTGGTATAGGGGGAAAATCAGGAATTGAACCAGAGACATGGAATGATGTGGAGTTGGACCATGAGGTTGGGAAGGGGGCACGGATTTGATTGTGAATCAGGAGTCAGAAGTCAGGAATCAGGTTTGGGATTGGAGGTGGATCACGTTGGGCTGGATCGGGCTGAGGTGTGGTGGGTCGGGTAGTCAGTGCGGTATTGGCAGGGATGCTACAGTGATGGTGTCTAAGGGTATAGTCCCACTGGAACTCTGGGGGTTAGTTGAGGTGTGATCATGAGATTTGGGGGAGATTCCTGTGTGGGTTCATGGGAGAAATGTGTTGTCTTATGACAGATTGTGAGAAGTCAGTACAATAGTTACCCAGAAGGTAGAGTGATTTTAATTCTTTTAATTTTTTCTATGTAACTACTGCTAAGAGACAATGGGAAGTTTGTGATTTAAATTGCACTCTCATAGTTTCCCAATGCAGGGGAAGTGTCGAAAGGAAACTTGAGCTTCTCAGGCAATTCCCATGCAGTCCTCAATTGGGAATCTCAAGGGTGGGGTTCCTTAATGCATTTTTGGAGCCAGCTTCTCCTTTTACACTGTGACATTGTGAAGTTCCGGTGAATTCAATAATCTCTCTTACAGTATGCAGTTTTACGAATGAAACTCTATGTTTCCAGCATGCTTTGAAAGTTGTCAAGGAAATCCAGAACTCTTGCAAATATTCTGGAATTGTTCTTAGCTGTGGGACTTTTCATTGCAGATTAGTATTACAGTTATTAAGTATAGTTATTAGTAAACAACAGATTAGTATTAGTTTTAGGCGGTACCTTTCAATTGACATTTCTTTTGGATAGAATCAATGAAATCAGAGAAGAGGTAAAAGTGTGCCTCTTTTAACAGTGGCTTTTCTGAAAATGAGAGCTACGTTCTGGATAAAGGCATGGTTTCCAGCAGCAGCTGGCGTGGAAGGCGATGGGTAGAGAGATTGACAGATGATGGCAGGTAGCAGCAGGCTGTGAGTTACAAGGCAGCTGGAAGCCAGCAGGTAGGAAAGGAGAAGACGGGAGCTGGTCAAGGAGACAGATATCAAGGACTATTCAGGACTAAACAATGTGTTCAATTGTTCAGTAATCCAAGCATTTCAGTTTAGAAAATATTAACTCTCCCCTGACACAATCTCGCCAATTCTCAGTGCTGGAAATAGTTTAGAAAACCCATCACTATCTTTCAAAGAGTTACTGGAATGCAGTAGTTAATCCTAATTATTTTTTTTCTACCCTAAATATAGAGCAGAAGGAACTGTGAATGAGAAAGAAGGGATATTGGGTGATAAGCCGCTGATAAACGGGTTAACGGCCTTATGTTGCCTGATGGATGAATTTGCTCCTTTACATAATAAATCATAAAGGGCGATACTGCCATAATGGTAATGTCACTGGGCAGATAATCTAGAAGCCCAGGCTAATGCTCTGGGGACATGTGTTCAAATCCAAATGAATAAATCTGGAATACAAAGCTAGTCTCGGTAATGGTGACCATGAAACTATCATCTATTGTCATAAATTATAGAATCATGGAATCCTATGCAGAAGAAGGCCATTCAGCCCATCAAGCCTGCACCAATAACAACCCATCCAAGCCCTATCCCTGTAATGCTATGTATTAACCATGTTAATCCCTCTGACACCATTGGTTATTTCAGCATGGCCAAACAACCTAACCTGCACATCTTCTAAACTGTGGAAGAAAATGACAGCACGTGGAGAAAACCCAGGCAGAACATGGGAAGAACATGGAAATGCCACACAGATAGTCACCTGAGACCAGAATTGAACCCGGGTCTCGGCACTGTGAGGCAGCAGTGCTAACCACTATGCCATCATGTCGTAAATACTCATCTGGCTCACCAATGCAATGTGATTGACCCATAACTGCTCTCTGAAACATTTGTTTGGGGCAATTAAGCATGGGCAACAAATGCTGGCTTTGTCAGCAAATCCATATCTCATGAAAAGAAAAGATTTTCAGAATTTGAAGCGCAGTGTGTGCTGAATAAACTCACACTGTTTATTCAGTAAACAGTGAATAAAGAGGCCAGATATCATGACTTTTGATGAGTAGACTGAAACTTCATAACACATGTATAATTTCCTGTAATCTGCTGTTGATGATGCAGTAACCCATTAATGACTTGCACGCGTCCTTTTAAAATGGAGTTTCTTGCACAGTGCCAGGCTACATTAAGATATCAATTTCCCAATTTGGCTCCAGCATTAAATTGACAATTTCTGCATTCCTTGACAGTAATAATAACAACCTGACACAAGCATTTGCCTCCAATTGGCTTGTGAAGTCTTAAGTGGTGAAAAGATCTGATTAAGAAATGCGAGTTGATTGTGAAATGAAAAGTCTGCTGAACCACTGGACTCTAAGCCTCTGCATTGATATCTAGTTAATCGAACTAAAAGTAAAGAAGAATCGTAAATACTGGACCCCAGACACAGGCAGATTTACAATAGCCAAAACTTTCTGGGAATGATTACAAGGGGAGCCATCACTGCAGTACTTAATCCTCACCTCAGCTTTTTTACACTTGCGTAATTCCAGCAAGAGACATTGAATAGTGAGCAGAAATACTAACTCCTAGCTCAGGGGCACTGAGACCAATTACACTGTCCCCACAGCCACTTCAGCTGAGATCAGCCAACTCAACACAGAGGTAAAAGCTTGTCTAGTATGTATGGCTGAGTGCCATACCATGTGCTGTGCTAACCCATTGCACCATCAGGGAACTAAAGAAAATTGATTTCTTTCTGCTGCCAGTAATGGTTACCATGAAGCTACAAATGAGGAGAGGTGAGAGAGTTTGAATTACAGGTTCATCTCCCGACTTTCAAGATTTTGGATGGTGGAACAAGTAACTTCCACATCACCACAATATTGTTCAGATGGGGGATTCGTTTCCTAATTAGTTGGATGTGATAACTGTAGGCCAGGATTTCAACTGTGCGTTCTTGTGGGGAGGAGCAAAGGGAGACATTTAATCAAAGATGTTGGTTACCGTAAGTCATGGTGAGTTGATCGATTTATTATTGACTATTAATTAGCCTTTTTTAATAGGCAAACACAAGTCCAGAGACTTGATTTGTCAAAGTTAAAGATAAATAACTGCAAATTTTTTAAAAGGAGCATCTTCTGGAGAAATGACTTGGTTATCAAAGTTAAATGCCTTTATCTTGCCAATTCCACAATTCTCCTTATCCTATTTAGGTTCCTATTTTTAGGGAGTGGTGAAATAGAACCGTAGAACAATACAGCATAGAAACAGGCTCTTTGGCCTAACCAGTCCATGTTGACCACTGGATGACCTCCCAGCTTGTCCCAATTGCCCATATTTGGCCCCTTACCCTCTAATTCTTTCCCATCCATGTATTTATCCAAATCCTTTATAAATGTTGCTATTGAACCTGCCTCTACCACTTTCTCTGGCAGCTCATTTGATTTACACATCACCCTCTTTATGAAGACATTGCCCCTCAGGTCCCTTCCCCTTCTCACCTTAAATTTATGTCCTCTAGTTTCCAACATTTAAAAAGCATTTGGGTAAGTACAAGGATGAAAAAGGATTAGAGGGGTATGGGGCAAATGCAGGCAATTGAGACAAACGAGGAGAGCAACATGATCAGCATGGGCTGGTTGGGCCAAAGGTCCTGTTTCCATGTCGTATTACTCTTTGGCTCTAATTTCTCTTCCCTTGGAAAAATACTGGGCCCAGTTCTCCCATCCCAACATGCACATTTTTTGGTGCACTGGATTGGAAGATGTGCATGTCAGCCATTTCACGGAATTTGCCCAAAAGACAAAGTGGTCATACCCAGGGGGCACCGTGGTATTGCCCGCTAGGCATCAGGCACTCTAAGGAGGCGGGGCCTATTGTGGGCAGGACCTGGGGGAGAAGCTTGTTGTGGCAGGGCCTAGGGGGTGATAGGTGGAGGGTGTCCTGCTGCATATAGGATTGGTTGAGGTTGGAGGGAGGCCAGTGACTGTGGAGTGGGGGGCTACCTGCTGGGGTAGAGCTCTGCTTCCCAGGGGAATCTGCCTCCTGGGTGATCAGCGGATCATCACTGCTTGGGGTGGGGGCTGGAGGTTGTGGTGCTCTGGGATGAGGGGGGTGGGGGTGCAGTCGGGCTGGCCCGCGAATGGACAGAGTGGTCGTGATCGGGCCATGATCGGGTCATGGGAGTGTCATGAGGGCCAACAATGTGAGGGTCTCAGGCTGGCCAATGATTGAGCTGGCCAACAAACTGCAGTCTGACACTTCGGGGTCTCTGTGTATGTTCAAAGGTCCGGAACAGTCAGACTATAATATGAATGGTCCCGTCCCACCCAAGATTTTAATGATATGCATGATTGTGGCTTCTGCAGTGCATTGAGCGTAGGAGATTTGACTCTGAACTCCCACTGAAAAAACAATTGTGAATTACACTATTTTTCTCACTAATTCAACACTGAGAATTTTTTTGGAAGAATCAGGCCCACTATGTGTGCCCCTTATGATTTTATACACCTCAATAAGATCACCCCTCATTCTCTTATGTTTCAAGGAATAAAGTCCTAGCCTGGCCAACCTCTCCCTACAACTCAGAATCACTAGTCGTGGAAACATCTTTGTGAACCTTCTTTGCAGTTTATCAATGTCTTTCCTATAACAGGGTAAACAAAACTGTACACAGTACTTCGAGTTAGTCGCAGGTCAATAATGGATGACAGTACTTTATCCTTCCTCTCATAGTGTCCTGTTTATCCATGCTTTTGGTATAATGCATTGCTGTGCAACTTCCCAGCCTGTAATGAGATAGTCTGCAGTTTTGGATTGGCATTGTGAGAGCTGAGGTGAATGGCAGTATCGTTGCTGGGATGTGTGATTGGAATTTCATTTCTGAGGTGGCAGGTAAACTGCAATCTTATAATTTTTGCTCTTTGTACCAGAAATTATGGACACAGAAGACATCAGGAGAAACTCTCTGAGTATCCTACAATTATCCCTATTTTAGAAATGAATTTTTTATCCCTAGTTTTCTATTAACCCTTATTACGACTGAGTGAGGAGGAATGAGTTGGTTCCCCTTCTATTCAGCACCCTCCCAGTTGGTCAAAACAGAGGTTTTTAAATTTACTTTTCCCATAAATGGCTTTTCCAAACCAAATGTATTTATTTGTTAATAAGGAGCAAATCAAACCAGGTTTTATTTAGTCAAACAAAGAATGAGTTTATTAGTTACTAATAGTAGAAAATCTAATAAAAAGGTAATAATATACACAAATATCATATGTAAGAGGCTTTAAAGTCCAATAGAAGTATTAAGAGTATTTGATAAAGTCCATTACTTGTCTTTGAGGTGTAGATTGTTGAATGTTTTTTGAAATTAAGTGGTTTCCTGTAGGACTCTGGAGTTGGATTTGTTTAGGTCTACACATTGCTGAAGATAATTCCTTTAGCTTGAGAGAGAGAGAGAGAAGGGGAGAAAGATCTCTTTATTGTTCTTTCCTGACGGTGTTTTAGATGACTGTCATGTTTCTTCTTCCTCTTCTTTCTTTCTCTGATCTGCTTAGCAGAACTAATTTTTTAAACTCATGTCTGTATATTTCAGGAGGGAATTCAATTAGCATTGCTTGCATTCATTGTTGCAGACCAAGTAATCCCATTTTTTTTTATCTTTGTATTCCTGAAACTATTGTCACATTTCAAGATATAAATTTTGGATGGGAATTATCTCATTCTCCACCTTTGCGTGTTGGATGAGTATCTGGCTGGTTATCAGTTCCCATTGGGCTTACTGCTATCTGTCATTTTTATAAATGACCTGGGTGAGGGTGTAGAAGAATGAGTTAGTAAATTTGTGGACGACAATAGAGTCGGTGGAGTTGTGGACAGTGCGGAAGGATATTGCAGGTTACAGAGGGACATAGGTTAGCTGCAGAGCTGGGCTGAGAGGCGCCAAATGGAGTTTAATGCAGAAAAGTGTGAAGTGATTCACTTTAGAAGGAGTAACAGGAATACAGAGTACAGGGCTAATGGTAAGATACTTAGTAGTGTGGATGAGCAGAGAGATCTCAGTGTCCATGTGCATAGATTCTTGAAAGTTGGCATCCAGGTTGATAGGGCTGTTAAAAAGACATACGGTCTGTTACCTTTTATTGGTGGAAGGATTGAGTTTTGGAGCCATGAGGTCATGTTGCAACTGTACAAACTCTGATGCGATCACACTTGGAATATTATGTACAGTTTTGGTTGCTGCATTATAGAAAGGATGTGGAAACATTGGAAAGGGTACAGAGGAGATTTAGCAGGATGTTGTCTGGTATGATGCGAAGGTCTTATGAGGAATGGTTGAGGGACTTGAAGCTGCTTTTATTAGAAAGAAGGAGGTTAAGAGGTGACATAGTAGAGGCATATAAGATGGTCAGAGGATTCGATAGGGTGGATAGTAAGAGCCTTTTTCTTCGGATGGAGATGGTTAGCACAAGGGGATATAGCTTTAAATTGAGGAGTCATAGATGTAGGACAGATGTCAGAGGTAGATTCTTTACTCAGAGAATAGAAAGAGCGTGGAATGCCCTGCCTGCAACAGTAGTGGACTCACAAACATTAAGGGCATTTAAATGGTCATTGTATAAACAGACGGATGATATTGGAATAGTGTAGGTTAGATGGGCTTTAGGTTGGTTTCACAGGTCGGTGCAACATCGAGGGCCGAAGGGCCTGTACTGCTCTGTAATGTTCTATTGTCTTGCTAGAACTACAGTGGATTAAAGTCTAACACTTTGCATTTTTAATGCCTTCCTTTCAATACTTCTCTGTTTAAAGTGGACCTGAACAGTATCTCTAGCTGCATAACTGCACTTAATCAGTGTGCAATACAATTCACAGAGAACTTTCCAGAAAAATGGTCAACTTTACAACTTCAGTCATTTTTTTTTTGATCGGTATCTTTTCTTGAACATTTTTTTAACCAGTTCTTCTTTATGCATTTCAGTATGGCTGCGGTTAGTTTGTGAAGCTGTCATTCAGTCACAGTTCCTTGATGCCATGACACCCTTTTGGGTGCTACTGTTTCCTCTGGTCAAGAGAGCATAGCAGTGTAACCACAGACCTTTTCGATGTCACAATGGTGAAGATCTGCTAATAAGTGGATGGAAGATTTTGATGAATGTATCTCTATAGTGATAGATGCAAATAAGGATTCCTGCATACCTATTGCTATCATGTGAACTAGCTGCATGTAAATTTGCTTTCAATGAAATAGTGTCATACTTTGTATACTGCAGTTAAACTGAAATATTCAAGGAAATTTCAGGCTGGTGTTGTTTTTCTCAATTTAAAGTGCAAAGGGCTGTTCTCTTGAATTTCACAGTTTATGTCGTGGGTTGTTGGATCATCATTCAGTTTGCACGCACGCAGGCAATGATTTTTGCCGTGACTGAGGGCCATTCTGTTTTGGCAAAAATGACAGACAAGCCCCGATCCTGAACGTGGCACTTCTCAGGTTTGTGGGAGCAAGCGTGTATTACACCTGTGCAGTTCACAAAGGCAGCTGGCCGACAATAATCCACTGCCTCCATTCAAGCAAGACTTTGGAACTTATGAGTGTGCAATTTGGTGCATGCACAGTGGATCTGGTGACAGTATGTCTGAACTCATGTATTTCTTTGGAGAACATGGCTTTTTTTTCCACAGGTAATTCGGTCCATACTTGACCATCAATGAACATGCATTCGGCAGGTGGTGCGAGGACAGCTCTTGGATGTTGATTCATGGGTTGCCTGGTGCTTCATGTCGTAAATGAGTGCTTTATCTGGACCATCTGAAGGGCACCATGACAGCTCAGTGACTATCGCTGTAGCTGTGCAGACACTTGGAATTGGGCCGGTGTCTGCGGGAGTTTGCGTGTTCTCCCCGTGGTTGCGTGGGTTTTCTCCGGGCGCTCCGGTTTCCTCCCACGTCCCAAAAATTCGCTCTTAGGCTGATTGGGAAACAAATTGTCCCTACATTTAGACTCTTCTATATTAGGAATAACCTAAAATTAGGATAGGATAATGGAACTGTTACTATATAGTTATGACGGCGACGCGGGCTCGTTGGGCCGAAGGGCCTGTTTCCTGTGCTGTGTTGCTCTAAAACAAACAAAGATATCCCTTTAGAGATATCAAGGATTATCTTCAAACTTGCCTTCACAGCCCCCTTTACTGTCATAACCACAGGCCTCATTATATTGCAAACACACATGGTACCTAGGTCATTCACAAACTGACCTCCTCACATGAATGCCAATGATTATCAATGGGGTGCCCAAGCCACCATCTTGTTTGTAATCAAAACATGCCCACAACACCAAAAGTGACATGAGTTAAGATTTTAAACATATGCATGCAAATAGGATTGTACGTTTCAGTATACATAAAGGCATATTGAGAAAAATGTGACCCCAACTGTCCAACATCAGCTTCTTGAAAGATCTGAAAAATCTCAGCAGGTCTGGCAACATCTGCAAGGAGAGAAAAGAGCTGAAGTTTTGAGTCCGGATGACCCTTTGTCAAAGCATGTTCTTAATCCTCTTCTTTTCTTTCTCTGAGGCTACTTGATAAAGTTTTTAGTCTGCTTTCTGACATGGGCACCACACACAATATTCCTGGTTTCCATATACCCTTTTTTACGTTCTGTGACACCTGCAAGGCAAATGCAGCCACAACGGTGAGTACAGTGATGGCCAATATTACCTGGAGCATACACAGCCCCTTAAGCTGTGATGCCTACACCTAGACCACTGTGGAACACTTCAATGCAGATGAATACCTTCTACCCAGCACTCATACTGGAGATTCACTTACTGCCCAGTATCTGTTCATGGAATCTGATCACAGAGTCTCCACTAAAGTCAAGCTAGGGTTGACGATGAAATATACAAGAGTATCTCAGAGTTTGGCCCTGGGATCTCTGGATTCTCAGAAGATACTGCAGAGGAGGAAGAAGCTTTCCAAAGCATCACAGATCAGCTAACAACTTGCTCTTATTGCATCACATCAAGATGGTCGTTAGCATGCTGCCTCCATTATTACTGAAGAGAAACTACCTTCCTCATTCAACCATTCTTCTTGAGCTCTCAGGCATACAAACACAGATTGAGTCATGTAAGTAAATATATTAATGAAGTGCTCAAGTGTGCTGTATACAATGTGGAAAGTAAAGCCAAAGTGAACTCATTAACGGTCTCAGCAGGGCAACACTCTGAGTTTAGTGGTAAAACTGGGCTGCATGGATACGTTGGGCTGAAGGGCCTTTTTCCATTCTGTAAACCTCCTACAAGATCTCCCATGTGTTGCCTCAAAGGAGGTGGAGTCAGGGTGCTCTCTTCTAAGTTTATAAGGCCATATGGAGCCTTATGGTTGTGCAGGCACCCATTGGTGACCTCCTTCAGACTGCGGGTAGCTATGGTAACTGGCACATGTGGAACAAGTGAGATCTGTGGCAGAGGGGACGATAAGGAGAACAAAATAATGGTCTTGGAAAGGTTATGGTGCTTTCACCCTCTGTGAAATATGCAGCCCCATGGTTGGCCTTCAGACGGGGTTGATACAGCTGGCTGCTGGTGTGCAGCAGTTGTCCATTCCAGCAGCTTCAATTGCAACAATGCGATTGTCCTGGTCAGAGTATGCAGTTCTGCGTGTATTCTGTGGCTGACAGCACTCAAATTCTGAGCAAATTACTCCAAGGTATTGAGGGAAGCTTACGGCCTTTCCCACCAGGATGCTGCTTTTGAATCTACTCTGAGTGTTGCTGCATCTATCTTTGGGTGAGATTGGTCAACCTCTCATGGTCAGAGCTCGTGTAGCTGATCCCCTGGGACAATGCATATCTATGTTTAGAATGGACTCCTGCATTCACAGTCCTGGCGTTTCCACTGCCTCGGGAAACTGCCAGATGTCCACACAACTGATCCTGATTTGACAAAAATAGTGGCCCCAAAGGTAACTCCTGGAACTCCATGTTCCTCCACTCTGGAGTATCATCCAATTTTCCTCCCTCCACTGAGAGGAACTGTGGACAAATACCTCTAACTTTGACATCCCCTCCTGTATTCTGCTACTATATCCTTCACTCCGTCCCATTGACTCTATACACATATACACATTACATTACTTTAATATGCTGCATCTACCTGAGTATGAACTCCTTCCTGATGTCTGAGATATGAGGTGACCTGGGTGAATGAGTTGAGCTGGGACTTGTATGAGACACAAAATGAGATAGCCCTTCATGCTGAGCAAGCATGCTGTGTTGCATGCCACTGTCTTAACCATAATGGCTCAATTTGCCATTATGAAGCAATTTCATCATTGCACTCTTTCTCATTCCAAAGTCTGATTACGTTGAACTGGAAGCCTGACCTCCACTATCAACAACATGTGCCAAGGTGATTTTAACACCACCTTTATCACCTGCTACTGGCAACTCACCATCACCAACAGACTACTGTTCAGGGATCCAGGCAATCTCCACAGCCATCTGTTCGATTGAGAGATTGGTTCTAAGCCAGGCTGAGCCACTGCCAATCTGGGCCATTCATCTCCTTAGCATTCTTCAAGCTTTCAGATTGCAATGACAACCTGGATTTAGTCTGACATGCAGGAAAAGTTCTTTTCACTGTGTCTGTGCATCACAATGCTCATTCATGTGTCCTCTCTACACCCATATGAGCAGCTCATACATAGAAGCTTCATCAAAGGAAAGGTATGTGCCAGGTCTCACACCTTAGCTGCAGCATGCAGGTATGACCCATCACTTCGTGTGGCTGAGTCAAGATACTCGCCTTGCTGGAATGCAGCAGTTCATTGACCTTTTTCCTGCATTGAATCCACTGTTATTTATCATCTATATTAATGATGTGGATGAGAATGTAAGGGACATAGTTAGTAAGTCTGCAGGTGACACCAAAATTGATGGCATAGTGGACAGTGAGAAAGGTTATCTCCAAATGCAACAGATCTTGATCAATTGGGCCAGTGGGCTGACGAATGGCAGATGGAGTTTAATTTAGACAAATATGAGGTAATGCATTTGAGTAGGTGGAACCAGGGCAGAACTTAGTCAGTTAATGGTAGGGCATTGGAAAGTTACAGGACAAAGAGAGCAAGGGGTACATGTTCATAGCTCCTTGGAAATGAAGTCACAGGTGGACAGAGGATGAAGAAGGCATTCGTCATGCTTGGTGTCATCAGTCAAAACATTTAATATAGGAGCTGTGACATCTTGTTGAAGTTCTACAAGACATTGGGAAGCCAAACTTGGAATACTGTGTGCAGTTCTGGTCATCTTATTATAGAAAGGATATTATTAAACTAGAAAAAGTGCAGAAAAGATTTACTGAAATGCTACTGGTCTTGATGGATTGAGTTATAAAGAGATGCTGAATAGATTGGGACTTTTTTCTCTGAAGCGTAGGAGGCTGAGGGGTGACCTTGTAGAGATCTATAAAATAATGAGGGGCAAAGACAAGGTAGATAGTCAATAACTTTTCCCAAAGGTAGGGAAGGCTAAAATTAGAAGGCATAGATTTAAAGTAAGAGGGGAGAGATACAAAAGTGTCCAGAGGAGCAATTTTTTCACACAGAGGGTGGTGAGTGTTTGGAACAAGCTGCCAGATGTAGTAGTATTGGCGGGTACTATTCTGTCTTTTGAAAAGCATTTAGATAGTTACATGGGTATGATACGTATAGAGGGATATGAGCCAAATGTGGGCAATCTGCATTGAATCCAAATATTCTCCTGGTATGCTCTCTGCTGCTGCAATTTATATCCAGGTCTTCTTGGTTGTGGCAGGTAGGTACAAGAGATCTTCTCCCTCTAGGTCCTTTCTACTAACACCTGAAGTTACTGACCAGAGAATCATGGGGTGTAGACACAGAGTCATAGAGGTTTACAGCATGGAAACAGGCCCTTCTGCCCAATCTGTCCATGCCACCCTTATTTTTTTAAAATCCCTAAACTAATCCCAATTGCTGTGTGAGGCAGCAGTGCTAATTGTTATGCCACATTGCTGCCCTCTTAGTCAAATGTTAAGCTAATTCATTTAGTATAGTTAAACTTAAAGTTTGTTAAGATAAAAGCTCCCTAGTTTTTCAATAGAATCACACCTAGTGTAAAACATCTTATCCTCACACTAATTCCAAAGTAGAAAACTGCTGGGGGCTAATCTAGCTCCATGAGATACTTTGGGATTTCTGATCAATAATCTAATACTAGTACATTTAAACGCTTGTAAACAGGTAACCTAAAACTAAATGGGAATTCACTGATCACCCGCAGACCCCTTGCCCCACACCAGAGATATATGTGGCCTCCCCCCACCAGAGATACATCTTGCTTCCCCATCTCACCAGAGATACATCTGGCCTTCCTCTGTACCCTCCCCCGCCCTCTCAGACCAGTGAACAATCGGTCCTCGCCCCCACCCTCTCCCCACTACTGGATATGACATAATAAGTGGGGCAAAGCCCCAGAACATTGGCCAGAATTGTGCCCACCGGACTCCAAGTGGTGGAGGCAGGCACTCTGGAGTTATTTAAGAGATACTTAAATGAGCACATGAACAAAATGGGAATGGAGGGATATAGAAAACTGATTTAAAATAGTGATCATGAGTCTTGGGAATCCCTGGGAAGTATGTAAATATTCGATGATATTGATGTGTTTGTTTTTATCCTACAGGTACTTTGGTCCGCCTTGTTGTCTAACAAGGGGCATACATGCGATGGGTCATGAGAGGGCTGCTCTTTGATTTTTTTTTAGAGAGTAGCCTAGTGCTTCGCATCGTTAGTGTACGCTTGACCTGGACCATTTGATGGCCAACACGACAGCTCAGTGACTATTGCTGTGCTGTGCAGATACATGGATTTGGGCCTGTGTCTGTGGGAGTTTGCGCATTCTTCCTGTGCTTGCGTGGGTTTTCTCTGGGTGCTCCGGTTTCCTCTTACATCCCAAAAATGTACTCTTAGGCTGATTGGCAGAACAAATTCTCCCTAAATTGTCTCAAATTTGGTTTCAATGCATAGATCTATAAACATAGGCAGGGATTACAGATAGAAGTGGAAACATCGAGGTGGCAGCGTGGGCTTGTTGGGCCGAAGGGCCTGTTTCCTGTGCTGTTTTATTCTTTGTTCTTCTTCGTTCTTTTAAGTGAACGGAGCTTGGCAGTTCACAGGCCTAACTATCCCTCTTTCATCTGTCTATAGAGAATATCAGAGTCAGAGAGATACCAAATTTCTCTCTTTTCTGTTTTATTTCCAGTGATTGTAACAACACAGCATTGTAAACCTCAAGGGTGTCTGACCTTCCTTCCAATTCTTGCTTAATCAGCATTATAAAGTTTTTCATTTCTGAAGGCAGTAAAAGCTCCTTAAGATTAGAAATTTCTCCTGAGTTTGTGATGTTTTCCATTTATAGAAGCTCAGAAAGCTGTTAATTAACGACTTGGTAGACCAAACTATACTTTCACATGTTTCACACTCTATAAGAAATATAAGCTTTTCCAGTTGTATTCAATTTTTGATCTAACAGCTCTGGGGCTGTTTCTTTTTTGATTTATTCTGAGACAGAATTTGAAATAGTTTAAATCCAAGTGTTAGGAAAACTTAAGAAGACAATATGATTTTTGCAGCAGTGCTAAGCAGTCATTTATTAGACTGTCTAGGTGGGATTTTCCAGCTGCACTCACCCCAAAGCTGGAAAATCCCACTTGGGGTCAATGGATCTTTGCATGGGACTGTCAAATTTTTCCCTATGTGTTATTGGAACAAGGCTTTAGTGTAATATGGCTGAAGAGATCATGAGAACTGAGGGACACAATACATGCATGCATCCAATTCCACAAATAATGCAGTGCAATAGTTTGCTGATAGTTGCTTTTTACGTTCATAAGTTAGGGATGGTCATTCACAATGATTTTTTTGAAGGCAAACACCAAAGTTAGTTTGCAGACTGCCTTTGCTGATGTTTGAGGGGTGAATGTTGGCCAGGACAACTGGAAAATGTCCAGCTTTTCATCAAGAAAGTGCAATGCAATTGTTTATGCTCATCTGAACAGGCAGCCAGAGGCTTGTACATCTTCTCATTAAAGAATAGCATAGCCCAATGTGCAATGCATCTCTTCATTACTAGAACATCAGTCTAGGTTGTGCAGTGAAGTCACTCTAAGGGGCTTTCCACTGAGTCAAGCTGGCACACTGATCCATCAGCTTAATCCTGTTTGCTCTCTCTAGATTCCCATGCTTTTCCACCTGTCAGTTCAATGAATTTGAATGTGTGGTTTTGATTTTATTTATTATTGTCACATGTATTGCAATACAGTGAAAAGTATCATTTCTTGCATGTTATACAGACAAAACATACTGTTCATAAGGTACATAGGACAGAAGGGAAGGAGAGAGTGCAGAATATAGTGTTAGAGTCATAGCTAGAGTAAAGAGAAAAGATCAGCTGGAGGTGTGGTAGGTCCAGTCAAAAGACTAATGGCAGCAGGGAAGAGGTTGCAAAGAAACTGTTCTTGAGTTGGTTGCTACGTGATCAGAGACTTTTGTATCTTTTTCCTGGGAGAAGAAGATGTAAGAGAGCATGTCCGGGGAACATGAAGTCCTTGATTATACTGGCTGCTTTTTCGAGGTGGCGGGAAGAATAGATGGAGTTAATGGATGGGAGGCTGGTTCGTGTGATGGATTTGGATACTTTCACAACCTTTGTAGTCTTTTGTGATCTTGGTCAGAGCAGGGCTCATACCAACCTGCTAAACATCCGGAAGGAATGCATTCTATGGTGCCTCTGTAAATATCTGAACATAATCAGGTCTGTTTCAGGAGGTGTCACTGTGAACAATTAAGCAAGACAACTTAAATCAAATAAGTCCTTTCATTCCACACACAGTAAGTCACAAATTATTGTCAGGCACTTTGTTGTGCTCATCCATTTCAACGGTGCAGATGTACATTGGTGATGCAATGCAAGATGATTATTTTGCGGTGTGTACGTGATGTATCACTGATGTCAGTGGGTGTTTAAGTAGTTTTCGCTTCTCCTGTATCATTGTGGATAGTTGGGAGGGGAACAAAAGGATGCAGTGCAGTGGAATCCCTTTTTCATCCTGTCACTTCAGAGCACCTGCCTCGTTGAAATGCCTCCGTAGAGGATTCTGCAGAAGAGTTCTGTAAATAGGATCATTACAGCAATAAATTGATGAACAAAAAAACAAATGGCTGCCATTCATCATGTGGTACATACTTAGAAGTTAGAGCACTTGCCATCACGACAGTCCATTTAAAGCTAGGGCGTAAAGAGAGCAGCTGGTGGGCTGTAACACAGCATGATTTTTGTAATACAACTGATCTTAACACTTGTAAGGCTGCATGGGTGGGTTTAGTTGTGGTATAAACATCTTGTAGCATTGTAATCTGTCAAATTGTGTCTGCATACAGAGTAAGGGAAAGTAATCGCTCCAGTGCTGTCATCCATCATTATAATTTTTTTTACGAAAGGAAAAGGAAACATAAAATCTCGTGCCTGGGGAATGTGTATTCTACCATGGTCATGTCTCACTACAATGTGATATGTTTGTAATCCCAAAACAATGCACCACACTATACGTTCATGCTACAGTGTTGGAAGCTGTGGAAATCATTGCTCAGTTGTACTGACTATAAGAAGCTATTCCCTCGCCATGAACTCAGCCAGAAATAATTGCCCTCCAATCAATAGTGAGACGAAGACCAGGAACATAATTGCAGAATCCCATGGGTGAAAGGAGATGTTGAGTGAAGGACATACGTAACTAAAAGGCTAGAATTCTCCAGCCATTCACTCCAGCGGATTCTCCAGTCCTGCCAGCAATGCAAGCCCATCTATAGCTTTCCCACCAGCATGGGATGATGTCAATGGAAATTCAATAGGGAAGAGTGCTGGCCTTGCCTGCGATTCCCTCATCCCATGAAAAAGTAAAAGAAAATAGTTTAATATTACAGAGATACACCATGGCTTGGAACCACAAGGCCTAAAGGAATGATCTTTGGATATTACCTCATTTTTCAATCATTTAGCCAGCTGCATAATCTAATTTTCAATCTTGCTAAAAGTGTTTCACAGTCACAGATCTTCTTTCCTTCAGAAACATAGTTTACTAATTTAACAGTTTTAATGTATCAATTTGCATTCTGAAGTATACATTACGAAGGGTGGCACAGTGTCTCAGTGGTTATCACTGTTCATAGTGTCAGGAACCCAGGTTCAATTCCAGTTTTGGGTGATTGTCTATGTAGAGTTTGTATGTTCTCCCCATGTCTGCGTGGGTTTCCTCCCACACTCCAAAAGTGTGTAGATAAGGTTAATTGGACATCTTAAATTATCGCTTAGTGTCAAGGAGTTAGCAAGGTGAATATATGGGGTTACAGGGGTCGGGGGATGGTGGGGGGTTGGTAGGACCTGGGTGGGATTGTTGCTTGTGCAGCCTCAATGGGCTGAAAGGCCTCCTTCTGCACTTTAGGGATTCCATGGATATTTTCTAGATCACAAGTCATCATTTTTCCAGAAACTAATGTGACGCATGTGTTTGTTCAGAGAAATAAAGTGAGCTTATATCAAGGATAGGAAAATGGGAAAATTAGTCAGTGGTTCCGGAAAGAAAGATTGATTCATTTTATTTCATATCAGAATGGGCTCAGTTACAGGTAACTTAGGAGATAAAGAATTGTGAAACATGATACCACACTTGAAGACTTTGTGACCTTGGTCTGATTGCTGGAACTTTAATTCTTTGGTCTAGTGACTCTCTCCAATTCTCTGCTTTGCTGTTGCAATGAATGTGAGTTACTCGTCCATGGGAAAAGAGACATTGAAGGGATCTGATCCTCCCACTCCAGTCCTGCCTTTAACTGGCTGATTGTGGAGTTGTATTGATTGTAACACACGGACACCTCCAAAGCTGATTCGGAATGATCATTTCTCCCAATTAATTCTTTCTGAATAGAAATGTTTCCATAGCCTGCCAAAGCTCAATACAAGAAGCAAGATTTTTAAAAGTCAACTACCTTGTATTTTATCTATGAAGTGAGTGGATGAGAAGGAAAAAGAATCTGTATACTTACTTGCCCACCTCATTCAATTTTCAGGGAAGTTTTTTAAAGGACAGCCAATACTTCTGCCCCAAACTGTTCAAGTTAGTAAATATTATTAAATTGCCATTCAGCTGATTGTGAATTGCCTGAGGAAATGCAAGGCGCATGCTAGTCTCACTTTTACCAGGCGTCACATAGGCACATCGAGTAATGAACTGTTGGAGGATACCCTGAATAGATCAGATTTCTTGTTTAATCATAGAATATTTACAGTGCAGAAGAGGCCATTGAGCTCATCAAGACTGCACTGACAACAATCTCACCCAGGCCCACCCCCACAGCGTCCATCTTACCAAAGAAATTCCAAGTCCAGGATCGGTGGAAAAGGGAAGAGTTTCAGATCTGCTTTCTGGATGAGTTCAAAGCTGCTACCTTATCCACTCAGTGCAAGAAAAGTCAGCAGAAGTGGTTCTTCTTGTAGGGGAAGGGGAAGGGGCTGAACACTGGCTGAGAGCAGCAGACGGTGTCATTGTGCATGTGCACGTCTCTACAGCAGAGACCTGGCACTCACCCTCTGCTGCTCTCAGCTTCCCTCCTGGGCCTTCGCAAGCAACCGCCCAAGTTTCCAATGGGGGCCCATGGCTTATTGTATCCTCCCACCTGCCTGGACCAAACCCACCTCCTCCCCCACTTCCCCCATCGCAGTTGGATGTTTGACCCCAGCCCACGCAATTGGCCCCCAGATTCCCGCCACCACCCCTGCAATCACTGGCCCAACCCATCCCGCGGTCATCAGCCCAACTCTGCCCGTGAATGGCCACCCACGCATTCCCCCCCCCCCCCCCCCCACCACCATGGTCAGCCCCGATCAATCCCTTTCTCCCCCCACCAATCCCAATGCAGAGTGCACAACCGGTGCCCTCTCTCCACACCAACCAGCCGCTCTTGGTCTTGCACTCACCAGGAGACACCTACCCCTTCAGCCTCCCTTTCCCTTGGCATTGCCTGATGACTGGTGGGCATGCAACGGTGCCCAGTGGGCACTGCCAGGATGCCACGCTGGCCCCTTCTTCCCCATCTACCTGGGGGCCTCTGATGTACATCACGACTGGTCTCCATTGCTAGGGACCAGCTACATTCTCGCCAGAGAGAAACTCTCATCAGGATATGCCCCGTAGGACAGTAGGAGTGAGGGATGTGAGATAGTGGTGGGGGATGAGAAGGTCAAGGGGATCGACAGGCAGTTCTGTGGGCAAAAGTGGGACTCCAGGATGGTAGTCTGCCTCCCTGGAGCAGGGGTTCAGGATGTTACGGAGAGGGTAGAGGGAATTTTGAAGGGTGGAGGAGCTAAGGCTGATGTAATAGTGCATGTGGGAGAGAAGGATGTAGGAACAAAGTGCAGGGGGGACATACGTAGGCAGTTCAGGGAGTTGGGGGCTCGGCTGAAGTGTAGGGCCTCCAGGGTGGCATTCTCTGGGCTGCTGCCGAGGCCTGGGAATGACAGGGTTAGGAACAACGAGGTGCTCCAACTGAATGCGTGGTTGAGGGATTGGTGTAGGGTGGAGGGATTCAGATTCTTAGACCATTGTGAAGTCTTCAAGAGGGAGGGGCATCTATACAAGAGGGATGGGGAACAGTTGTCTGGGCAGGGTACCCATATTTTAGCTGGGAGGTTAGCTGGAGTGTTTCGGCAGGGTTTGAACTAATATGGAGGGGGGGTGGGGAGATTGAGGGAACTGGGAATGGGAGAGAGATGGGCGACAGGGTAATTCCGGAGAGTAGGAGGGAGGATCAGAGAGTGCCTGAGGGCCTTCAGTGCATGTGTTTTAATGCGAGGAGTGTGGCTGGCAAAACAGATGAACTGAAGGCAATAATGTTCAAGAGGAAGTTAGAAGTGGTGGCGGTGACTGAGACGTGGCTAAAGGAAGGGCAGGACTGGCAATTGAATATTCCGGGGTATAAGTGTTTTAGGCATGATAGAGGTGGTTTGAGGAGAGGAGGGGGAGTGGCGTTATTAGTTAAGGATCACATCATAGCAGTGCAGAAGGAGGGTGGTATGGCTGAGTTAGGAATTGAGTCGCTATGGGTGGAGTTGAGGAATAGGAAGGGAGAGGTTACTATGTTGGGTGTGTACTACAGACTGCCCAACAGTCCGCGGGCCGTGGAAGAAGGGATATGTAGGGAAATTTTAGATAAGTGTAGGAAGAATAGGGTAGCTGTAATGGGAGATTTCAATTTCACTGGGGTAGATTGGAAGGTGCCCAGAGCGGAAGGTGCGGACAGGGAGGAATTTGTACAGTGTGTTTTAGAAGGGTCCTTGGAGCAGTATGTGGATAGCCGGACTAGAGAGGGGGCTATACTGGATCTGGTTCTGGGGAATGAGCCAGGGCGGGTGGTTGACATTGTAGTAGGAGAGCATGTGTCTAATAGTGACCACAACTCTGTCTGCTTTAGGGTATTAATGGAAAAAGATGAAGCCTGCCCTAAGGGGAGGGTGTTAAACTGGGGGAGGGCTAGATATAGCCAGATTAGGCAGGATCTTAGGGATACCGACTGGGATAAGCTGTTCGAGGGTAGGTCGACACTACATGTGGGAGTCTTTCAAGGGAAAACTAAAATTTTTGCAGGAAAGACACGTGCCGGTAAGGAGGAAGGATAGGAAAGGTAGGATTAGAGAACCGTGGGTTACTAGGGATGGATTTGGCAGGTAGGATTAAGGAAAATCCTAAGGTATTTTACTCCTATGTAAGGAGAAAAAGGATGGTTAGAGGGAAGATTGGACCTCTCAGAGACAGAGGAGGGGAACTATGCTTAGAGCCTGAGGGAATGGGGGAGATCCTGAATGAATACTTTGCGTCGGTATTCACGCGGGAGAGGGGCCTGATGTCTGATGCCAGCTTTGAGGAATTTGAGGACCCGTTAAAGGAAATAATCATTACGAGGGACGAAGTGTTGGGGCTTTTAGGTAGCATAAAGACTTATAAAGCTCCGGGGCCTGATGGTATTTATCCCAGGCTGCTAAGGGAGGTGAGAGATGACATTGCTGGGCCTCTGACACAAATCTTTGTCTCATCTTTGGACACAGGGGAGGTCCCAGAGGACAGGAGGATTGCAAATGTAGTACCATTGTTTAAAAAGGGTCAGGGGGATAACCCAGGGAACTATAGGCCGGTGAGCTTGACTTCAGTTATAGGTAAGCTAATGGACAGGATCCTCAGGGACAGGATGTATGAGCATCTGGAGCGCTGCGATCTGATCAGGGATACGCAGCATGGCTTCGTTAAGGGGAGGTCGTGCCTTACGAATCTAGTGGAATTTTTTGAAGAGGTGACAAAAACGGTTGATGAAGGACAAGCCGTTGATGTCGTCTATATGGATTTCAGTAAGGCGTTTGATAAGGTCCCTCATGGTAGGCTGATAGAAAAGGTGAAGGCGCATGGTATACAGGGCCAGGTATGTAGATGGGTTGAGAACTGGCTTGGGAGGAGGAGACAGTGGGTAGTAGTGGAAGGCTCTTTTTCCAACTGGAGGTCTGTCACTAGTGGTGTGCCACAGGGCTCTGTACTAGGACCCCTTCTATTTGTGGTGTATATAAATGACTTGGAAGAGGGGGTAGGTGGTGTGATCAGCAAATTTGCTGATGACACTAAGATGATTGGATTGGCGGGTACTGAGGAGCAGTGCCTGGCAATACAACATGACATAGATAGGCTGGTAGATTGGGCAGATAGATGGCAAATGGAATTTAATCCGGATAAATGCGAGGTGATGCATTTTGGCCGGAATAATGTAGAGGGGAGTTATAGGATAAAAGGTAAAACTATCCGGAGTATAGAGATGCAGACAGACCTGGGGGTGCAAGTTCACAAGTCTCTGAAGGTGTCAGTACAGGTAGAGAATATGGTAAAAAAAGCGTATGGTATGTTAGCTTTCATAGGAAGGGGTATAGAATACAAGAGTAGGAGTCTGATGTTGCAGGTGTATAGAACGTTGGTTAGGCCTCATCTGGAGTACTGCGTCCAGTTCTGGTTGCCGTACTACAGGAAGGATGTAGAGGCCCTGGAGAGAGTGCAGAGGAGATTTACCAGGATGCTGCCTGGTATGGAAGGGCTGTCTTACAAGGAAAGATTGAAAACACTGGGGTTGTTTTCCCTTGAAAGACGTCGGCTGAGAGGGGATCTTTTAGAGGTATATAAGATTATGAGGGGTATAGATAGAGTAAATGGTGGTAAGCTTTTTCCACCATTAGAAATGGATAGAACGAGGGGTCACGGGCTCAGGGTGAGGGGGGCTATGTATAAGACGAATATTAGAGGCCAGTTTTTCGCACAAAGGGTAGTGGGGGTGTGGAATGCACTGCCGAGTAAGGTGGTGGGAGCAGGCACGCTAGGGTTGTTTAAGGGTCTCTTGGACAGCCACATGAGCGGTCTGCAGATAGAGGGATATAGCAGGACTGTTTGAATATCGGGAGGACCAAATAGTAGTAGACTATCTTTTAGTTTCGTCTCGGGAATGTCTTAGTTTTTTTTAGCATGTTTAATTAAGTCTTATTTGTTTCCGCAGGCAATTCGGTCCACCTTGTTGACCAACAAGGGGCATGCATGCGGCATGTCGTGCGAGAGCTGCTCTTGGAGGTTGCTTCAGGAGTTGCCTAGTGCTTCACGTCGTCAGTGTATGCTTAAACTGGACCATCTGATGGGCAACATGACAGCTCAGAGACTATCGCTGTTGCTGTGCTGACACATGGATTTGGGCCTGTGTCTGCGGGAGTTTGCGCGTTCTCCCCGTGGTTGCGTGGGTTTTCTCCGGGTGCTCCGGTTTCCTCCCACATCCCAAAAATGTGCTCTTAGGCTGATTGGGTAACAAATTGTCCCTATATTGGTCCCTATATGGGAATCTTAAACAATAGGCATAGCCTAAAGACAAGGATATGTCATTAGGATGTTAGGACGGCGGCGTGGGCTCGTTGGGCCGAAGGGTCTGTTTCCCGTGCTGTGTTGCTCTTTGTTCTTTGTTCTTTGTTCTTTGATAATGAAATCCTTGGGCTCGCGAATGCCATGTAAATGATATTGAAATTTAATTTGAATAAATTATTCAGCCTCGCATTTAATGGGCATGAGGCTGATCGCACCAGACACCTGGTGCCGGTACGAGGTCATGGGTAATTGGGCACGCACCTCATCCTTTGACTGTCTCACAGTCTTACCAGCTTACCCCACACATTGGCAGCCAGTCGGCAGTAATGGTAAGATTGCCCCAACATAGTGCTAATCTCCCTGACACTAAGGGTCAATTTAGCATGGCCAATCAACCTAAACTACACTTCTTTGGATTGTGGGAGGAAATTGGAGCACCCTGAGGAAACCCATGCGGACACAAGGAGAACATGCAAACTCCACACAGACACACAAGGCTAGCATTGAACTCATGTTTCTAGTGCTGTGAGGCAGCAGTGCTCACTGCTGTGCCACAATTTATTTTCACTATACTTTTGTGGGGCCTGGTCGGATGAGCAGCCATGCTAAAATCTACAGGCTATTTTTCATTCTCTGCCCCTAGCATTTGCTGCATAAATCCAGCGAGGCGCAATCTGCTTGGCAACTGAGTTTCATCAAATAAAACTGCAATGAGATCTGAATTTGAAAAGATTGGGGTCTCTTGTCTGTGCCCTGGGTGGGTGGCCGGCCATGGGTGTACCACCCACACTTGAACCAAAACTCTCCTTCCAGCTTTCAGCAAATAGATGTTTAATGTGCTCAGATTCTTTCCTATGCCTTCTTGGAATAGTTGCAGACAGATTGCTTGGGCAATTGGCTGAAAATATACACATAAACAGCAAATATAATAACAAATAGTTTGAAACTTGCATAAAACTACATTTGAGGTAAAGTAGAAATAAAGAGCAGTTGAAATATTTACTGGAAGCATTGAATACATTGTTAATCCAGTGAGGAAGGACTGCTGTATTCAGAGGCTACACCAAGTGTTGAGCTTTGGAAAGGACAGAGAAAAAAAACAGATGAGATTCTCTGGTCTCCCAACTGGGTGTTTTCCACCAACGGGATTCACTGATCCCCCCCTCTCCTGCACCCTCCTCCACCACCGCCCCCACACCCCCCCCTCCCCCCCCACCTCTGCTGTCAGATGAAATTCCTATTGGTGTCACCCTACACAGATGGAAAACCTGAAAGAAACATTTATTTATTATTCACAAATAAGACTTACATTAACGATTAAGTTACTGTAAAATTCCCCCAGTCGCCACAGTCTGATGCCTGTGCAGGAAAATGCGTCTAACCAGCAGGTCTTTCCGAATGTGGGAGGAAACCAGAATACCCGGAGGTAACCCCACACAGACACAGGGAGAACATGCAAACTCCAGACAGGCAGTGATCCAAGCCGGGAATCGAACCCGTGTCCTTGCTGCTGTGAGGCAGCAGTGCTGACTACTATGCCACCGTGCCGCTCACGGGTGGGACCACAAAACTCTGTAGGCATGAACGGGCTAGAGGATTCCATCTGAAATGTCAGACTAGCCGAGAGAAAAGCTGGTGGCATTTGTCACTGGACCAGGAATCCAGGGACCCAGGACAAGAGGTGAGTAGAATGAAATTTGTAAAATAAATTAGGCTCAATTTCAAACCAGTGCTTCATAGATCATAATTATACAGTTAGAACTAGAGGAACGGAAAGGCATAGCAGGCTCGAAGGGCTAAATGGCTTACTTCTGCTCCTCGTTTCTATATTTGTATGTTTGCAAAAAGTAGAACAATGCTTTGATTGCCCAGCACCAGCATTCCTCAAATGCAAAAACATTTAATATATGAAGGCGGAAGAAATCGTAATCAGAAATTTAATAAATAGTTCAAAAGCTGGATGTGTCAAATCAATTGAAGGACATTTAATTTCAAGTCCCAAGACAAAATGTTTCAAGTACATTGCGAGTAAGGCTTGAGGCAAAATGATAAACATGATTGTTAACCATTGCAGATTCTATAATTAGACCTGAGGAGGGTATAGAGAGAGGATGAGGAAAATTACATTTCGGAAAGCAGTTTGATTACAATTTGAAAGGCTTCTGTGGCAGGCTAAAAAAAATTCTTATATTTCAGGCAATTGGAGCGAAGTATGACTTTAGATTGCAGGATGGACGTGTGAATGTGCTGACAGCTGGGCTACTGTCAATGCTAATGTCTGATAGCGAAATACTGGGGAGGATAATTGGCTTGAACGGGGTACATGTTAGAGGATTGAATGAATGGGAACAGCTATTTAATAAAGAATGGAGTAGGTGTGAAAAGATAAGTGATGTTCAAAAAAAGTGATTAAGGAATAAAAGAGAATAGAAGAAGGGAAGTTATTAAGGGAAATAGATAATCTTAGCATTTCTTGAGCTAAAGCACTGAACACATGTGATATACGAATATTGATAGAGGGGTCCTTTGTTTGTGGAAGGGTGTGGTGATGCGTGGTACTGTGATAAATGTTTCCCTCTCACGTGAGTTGCAAAAATGCTTTGACAAGACTAAGCTAGGAAGCATTTTTGAATTCTTCAATGCACTTAGTTTGCTTAATATGTAATTCGTAACGGTTTGATGACAGTAAATGCATTAAGTACTTAAATAATTAAAACAGTTTCTGGGAAGGCCAATTGTAGAAACCTGCCTCCAATTGAAGCCTTACAGGTGCATTATTGGCTGCAGTTAGGAAACAGCATGAAGTTACTTTTGATTTTTTAATATCTTAGCCAAAAATACTTGACCACAGTTACACAGATTTTCTCAATGCTGGGTGGCTGGTGATTTAGGAGAAAGGCATTGTTACCAGCGTGAGGTTTTATAAGATTGTTCCGTCTATTTATTTATTTATTAGTCACAAGTAAGGCTTACATTAACACCACAACGAAGTTACTGTGAAATTCCCCTAGTCACCATAGTCCGACGCCTGCGTGGGTCAATGCACCTAACCAGCACCTCTTTCAGAATGTGGGAGGAAACTGGAGCAGCTAGAGGAAATCCATGCAGACTTGGGGACAACATGCAAATTTCACACAGACAGTGACCCAAGCTAGGAATCGAACCCAGGTCCCTTGTGTTGTAAAGCAGCAGTGCTAACCACTATGCTACCATGCCGCCCTCTGTTTCTGTAATTGAGAGTAAAATGAAATGAAGAGAGTCACGTGACTTTTTACATTTACATTTACATTTACATTTTACATTTACATTTACATTTACATTTACATTTTTACATTTACATTTACATTTACATTTTACTACAGCACGGGAAACAGGCCCTTTGGCCCAACGAGCCCGCGCCGCCGTCATACTATATAGTAGCAAATACATTATCCTATTTTAATATTCCTATATAATAATATATATATTATTCCTAATATGGAAAATTTTCACCATAGGGACAATTTGTTTCCCAATCAGCCTAAGAGCGAATTTTTGGTTGTGGGAGGAAACCGGAGTGCCCGGAGAAAACCCACGCAACCACGGGGAGAACGCGCAAACTCCCGCAGACACCGCCCCAATTCCAAGTGTCTGCACAGCCACATCGATAGTCTCTGAGCTGTCATGGTGCCCTTCAGATGGTCCACATAAAGCACTCATTTACGACATGAGGTACCAGGCAACCCATGAATCAACCTCCAAGAGCTGTACCCGCACCACCTGCCGAATGCATGCTCAAAGTATGGACCGAATTACCTGTGGAAAAAAGCCGTAGTTAAACAGTCCTAATATATCCCTCTATCTGCATACCGCTCATGTGGCTGTCCAAGAGACCCTTAAACAGCCCAGCGTGCCTGCTCCCACCACCTTACTCGGCAGTGCATTCCACACCCCCACTACCCTTTGTGTGAAAAACTGCCCTCTAATATTCGTCTTATACATAGCCCCTCCTCACCCTATGGCCATGACCACTCGTCCTATCCATTTCTGAAGGTGGAAAAAGTTTACCTCCATTTACTCTATCTATACCCCTTATAATCTTATACACCTCTATGAGATCCCCTCTAACCCGACGTCTTTCAAGGGAAAACAACCCCAGTCTATTTAATCGTTCCTCATAAGACAGTCCTTCCATACCAGGCAGCATCCTGGTAAACCTCCTCTGCACTCTCTCCAAGGACTCCACATCCTTCCGATAGTACGGAGACCAGAACTGGGCGCAGTATTCCAAGTGAGGCCTAACCAAAGTTGTATACTTGTTCTGAATTCAGCTGAAAACGAAGCTGGATGGCTTGGATATCAAATATGAAAGGGAGTCCACACTTTTTAACTAGGAAATGGGTTCAAAATGTTCACACCTGCAGACAATGAACAAAGCATTGTGCCAATGGCGGATGATTGAATAGCAGGGTGGCTTCATTGGTCCCAATTTGGGGCACACAGTCGAGAAATGTCTTGCCTCTGCACATCCGAATCAGGTGAAAATGCCTTGTACATTTGGATTTTCCTTCTGGAGGTGGGTGTTAACAGGGATCAGGCCTTCCGTCCCTAGAAACAGTATGGAGGCAACAATAGAGGTTGCCAAGTGCAGAAGTGGGCTGTTTAGAAGGCTGATCACAGGGCACTAAGAGTCTCACAGATATGAAGAAAATAAAATTAGAAACAGCCATTAGGTCCTCATCCCCTTGCATCCAAATTCCATTCCTCCACACAACCAATGACACATCATACCTCTACGCCAATCTATGTCCCTTTATCCAACTTAATGGCACTTTGTAGCTTCAATGCCAACTTAATATTCTCTTCAAGTACTTAATCCATTATGAGAACATTTATAGCCTCACTTCAAAGATTTTATAATCACTTAGAGCTGTCAACAAAACTGTCAACAAAACAGGTTTCCCACTGTGATAATGATAGAGTGTGGAATTAGTCTTGCAGTATTAAACCTATGATGATAACGCTCAGACTTATGTCAAGTTTTATCTGGATCTCGTGAGAGGGGTATCTATCTCTCCAGCAGCACTGGGAATTAGAATTTCTTCTTGAAAGTTAATGGTCTCTACAGGGATAATAACTACATGAGCAATCAAAATGGGAATGGCAAGAGGACGGAGAAAAAATGGGGAAGACTACTGCACTTCCTTTTGGAGAATGGTGTCATTTACCTCAGAGATTGAGCAGGCTAATTCAGAGGCAAATATAAGTAAATAGATTTACCAATTATGTAAAAATTGTGTCATCAAAGGAGTTAAGTGACTCATACAAGTCCTTATGGTATTGCATTTATCTGCATTTCTTTTAAAATTTTAAATGTATTTATATTTTGAGTTTGAGCAGACTTAACAGTTGTTTTCCATTATTAATACGCCTAGTTAAAAACATGTAGCTGCTTTCCCTCAAGTAAATTTAGATAAATGAGGACAAAATTAAAAATATGTGAAATCTTTGCCAAGACTGTGTGCAAGTATATATAAGAGAAATAAAATATTCAATGTGCTTTCTATACTTCTGTTACTGTTTAAGTTTATGTTCTTTAAATTCCAGAAAATGTATGAAGCTGAACAGGCAGGAAATATGTTAATAATTCGACTCTCAAAAAGAAAACAATTGAATTTTGAAACTACTTGATTAACTTGTTGATAACCACTTACACGTGGGAGCAGAGGTTCAAATGCCTTAGACCTAAAGAGAAAAGGAGGCTAACAGATTATCATATTCCTCATTGTAATTTACTTCAATTTTTGTTAACAGATGAGTTGAACCTTGAAAGCTATCAATGTTTATTTGTCCTGAAAAGATAGGAAGATGTCCAGGGGAGAGGTGAAATGTAAGGGGATAACTTGGTTAAGGACTGTGGCGTTCAATCAAGCATTTTTTTTGTTCCACAGAAACCTTCTGATTAGAAATGAGATTCAAGATTATTTTTATCAGAACACAGGCATAACAGCTTCCTGCATTCTCAATGTTTGTTAAAAAAGAATCTTTTCTTTTACTAAAGTGACAAGATAACTGCAGATGAGGGTGGCCATTTAGCCCATTTTGTTTTAACTATCTGGAAAGAGCCTAAAATGGCCATTTTGCGGCATCCAATTATTTCTTAAATGGTTCTCTTAATTCCACTCCATTACTTTATCTGGGAGTCTATTCCACATATTGATCTGTGTGTGGAGAAGAAAATCATGATGTCTATTTTAAATTCGCCTTTTACAGACACCAGTTTCTGGACCTTTCTCTTAACTGTGAGAATTTAGAATATTATTTTAGTAGTTTACTTTTTCCAATTGATTAATTATCATGCACTCTCACAAATATTCCTCTCAGGCCTCAACTGTGATCAAAACATAAATCCAATGGGTGGAATGTTTTGAGGCATCACAGGTCTGCAATATTGACAAGAGAGCTATGCTGCCTCCTTTTGCCCACCAATCAGGCTAACTGTGAGTCCTCAGCAATGCCGATGGGTGCAGGAATTGGGTGCAGCACCAGAGTCCCAGGATCACAACACAACTCAGACCACAGGTAAGTTAAGTGGAGAGTGGTGAGGGAGAGGTGGAAATTTCACATGGTTTGAGTCACAGAGAGAGTGGTGTAGGGGGATCAGCAGCTATTGCAGGGAGCTGGGTCTCAGCAGGCCCCCACCTTCCCAATGTCGGTGCCCGCGATCAGGCCCCTGGTGCCTGGCCATTTCACTTAATCTAAACATCTCTGAACTGTAGGAGGAAAGCAGAGTCTCCAAATGAAACCTACACAGAGACTGGGGGAGCATGCAAACTGTCACACAAGGCTGTAATCAAACCCGGGTCCTTAGTGCTGTGAGGCCATAATACTAACCATTGTGTCACTGTGCCACCCATTCTACATGGTGACAGTTAATACTAGCAGATGCAGGATGAGACCTTTTAGTAATGATTAACAGGCCACTGAAGGTCCTCAATTTTCAGCAGGCTGGAAAGGTTGGCTATGTGCCTTCCTGCCCATAGCTTACTTCTGGCAGAGATAGGAGGGGTCTGATACAACATCATCCTAGCTAACTATCTCCAAGCTTGTCACGAGTGAGGGCACAAGATTGTGCCCCATATTTTCACAGGCACAATTCTTAATTCATAATTTTTAACACTATGGTCCTTCTTTGTAAAGCCTCCAGCCATTACATCCCTCTATTCTACTAAGATGTTATTTAAAAGGCTGCTCATTTTTGAATAGATGACATTATGCCAGCAATTCCTGGTTTGGGTCACTGTGTGTGCAGACTCTGCACGTTCTCCTGTGTATGCATGCGTTTCCTCCAGATGCTCGGGTTCCCTTTCTCAGTCCAAAAGACATGCTGGTTATTTCATTAGCCATGCTAAATTCTCTCTCAGTGTACCTGAATAGGTGCCGGAAATTAGGAGCAACCCGAGGATTTTCATGA
The DNA here is from genome assembly GCA_024679065.1 of Sphyrna mokarran. NCBI lineage: Eukaryota > Metazoa > Chordata > Chondrichthyes > Carcharhiniformes > Carcharhinidae > Sphyrna > Sphyrna mokarran. Next base: position 22,331,932 of record JAGIQG010000021.1, read on the forward strand.
TGACTTCATTGCCATATTATTTTAGCCTACTTGTAACTAATAAATAAATTTAAACTTATTTGTTGTTTCTCTGAATAGATCATAGAACATAGAAAAAATAAGCACAAACAGGCCCTTCTGCACACAAGTTGTGCTGAACATATTCCTACCTACTAGGCTTATCTATTATCCTCTATCTTACTAAGTTCCATGTACTTATCCAAAAGTCTCTTAAAAGACCCAATCGAATCCACCTCCACCAGCACTGCCGGCAGCTGATTCCACTCACTCACCGCCATCTGAGTGAAAAACTTATCCCTGACATCTCCTCTGGACCCATTCCCCAGCACCCTAACCCTGCGACCTCTTATGGCAGCCATTCCAACTCTTGGAAAAAGCATCTGAGAATCCACTCGATCAATAGCTCTCAACATCTTATGCACCTCTATCAGGTCACCTCTCATCCTACGTCTCTCTAAGGAGAAAAGACCGAGCTCTCTCAACCTATCTTCATAAGGCATGCCAACTAAACCAGGCAACATCTTTGTAAATCTCTTCTGCACCCTTTCTATGGCTTCCACATCCTTCCTGTAATGAGATGACCAGAACTGAGCACAGTACTACAAGTAGGGTCTGACCAGGATTTTATACAGCTGCAGCATTACCCCCCGACTCCTAAACTCAGTTCCTTGATTAATGAATGCCAGTACACCATATGCTTTCTTAACCACATCCTCTACCTGTGAAGCCGATTCGAGCGTTCTATGGACCTGGACCCTAAGACCCTTCTGATCTTCCACACTGCTAAAAGTCTTACCCTTAATATTATATTCTGTCATCCCATTTGATCTACCAAAATGAACTACCATGTGGTAGTTCATTTTGAAACTGAGTTTAGGAGTCGTGGGGTCTTGCATCCTATCTATGTCTAATTGTTGATTTAAGACTTATTAGTAGTGTCAGATCACATGCAAAATGGTCATATTATTAAGAAGCCAATGTACCATGCCACAGACATCCTTTCTTGCAGCATATCGGGTAGACAATGTTGGCTGAGTTGCAAGTGTATGTGCAGTATAGCTGATAAATGGTGTTCTCACATGAGATGATGGCACCCGTGTTGATGATCCGGCATGTCTTGCAGAGGTTTCATTAGCTGGGTTGTGTGGTGTTGTGGTCACTGTTCTCCTGAAGGCTGGATAGTTTGCTGCATACAATGGTCTATTTGAGGTTGTGCAGTTGTTTAAAGGCAAGTAGTGGGAGTGTGGAGACGGCCTTGGTGAAATGTTCGTCTTCATCAATGATATGTTGAAGACTCCGGAGAAGATGTCATAGTTCTCCACTCTGGGGAAGTACTGGATAATGAAGGGTACTCTGTCTGCCATATCCCGTGGTTGTCTTCTGAGGAGGTCTGTCCACACGCTATGACAATGGATAAGTGGACATCGCTCAACAATCACCAGGCAAGAGTGTTCCTTGCTGCTGGGGAACACTTCAGCAATCAAGGGCATTGAGCCTCTGATCTTTGGGTAAGCATTCTTGAAAGCGGCCTTCAAGAAACATAACAAAGCAGAATCTCCGAGCAGAAACTGATAGCCAAGTTCCATGGGTTCATGTCACACTACCTGTAGCCCCCACAACTTGTCTGAGCTCACAAAATCTCATTGACTGTCCTGGCTTGAGACAATACACATCTCTTTAACCTGTGCTTAATGCTTTCTCCACTCACATCGTCCGTACCTGTAAAGATCTAATTATTTGTTAAGATTCACATTCTAGTCATTATCTTGTGTCTATTTATTTGTGAAACAAATCCTGCATTCATTTGATGAAAGAGCAGTGGTGTGAAAGCTCATGCTACCAAGTAAATCTGTTGGTCTTAAACTGGTGTTGTGAGGTTATTTACTGTGCCTATCCCAATCCAACACCAGCAACTTCACATCATGATGTAAGGAGGCACATAACTTCGACCTAGATGTTGGCCAGAGGTGTGTTAGATTTATGATGAAGATAGGGCCATGCCTACACCCTTTTCTATACATTTGTATACACTAAAGTTCATTTATTAATCACAAGTAGGCTTACATTAACACTGCAATGAAGTTACTGTGAAAATTCCCTAGTCACCACACTCCGGCACCTGTTCAGGTACATCGAGGGAGAATTTTGCATGGCCAATCCATCTGACCGGCACATTTTTCGCATTATGGGGAGGAAACCCAAGGAAACCCATGCAGACACAGGGACAATGTGCAAACTCTGCACAGACAATGACCCAAGCCAGGAATTGAACCCTGGTCTCTGACACTGTGAGACAGTAGTGCTAACCATTGTGCCACTGTGCCATGCTTTACAAATAGTTAATATGGCTTGTTTCACATTCAGAAGACTATGAAGTCTTCTTTAACAGACATGTTTTGTAACCAGTGGGATAAAAAAACCTTAATCCTCACAGAAATGCTGAAAGGCTTTAAAAAAAGGATACCTTCAATGAATTCTGAACTGAAGGAAACTCCCATCTGAAACTACAGACAGTGAGAAAATTAGTCAGTAAAGCTCCAGAGAGAACATCCTGAAGGCTAAAGGCTTTCAGGATGTTCTTTAGCAAAAGATTCCATACAATCTCTCTTGGAAGTCCAGTTTCAGCACACACAGTTCATCGCTTGCAACGCTGAGCTAAATCTCTTTCACTTCTAGGCTGCAGCCACACCTGAGAAGCTTCTTCCCCAAAGTGCTGTTTGAACGGAATCCGTCACTATTCCCAATTTCCCAATGGGGATTAGCCTCAACATGTGGTCTCAGCATCGAGTAGAGAAAAGAAAATAACAATTAGTTTACTCAACTCTTGGGAACCTAATTACCTGCAGTTCATTTAAATACCTCGTTACTCACAATACCATATTACTAATTTAATCAAGTCAGCAGACCGCTGAACCATGCAACCATTGTTGAAACTTTTACTTTACAAAGTGCACTATTGCCATTTTACAAAGTCCACCGAAGCCTGCGCACATGAAAAATTCATTGTTGTGCAGTGAACAGCAAGATCAGCTTGGGAGCCAGTACTATTTAAAGATGTACTCACTCTTTTAAAATCTTTTACCTGGATCTCAAATCCAACTCACTGGGTTAGTATGGAGCAACCTCAGGGCCAGATCTAACAGGAGGTTGGGATCCTTGAGAAGTAATTTCTGGTGAATACCTCCACTGGGAGGACATTAAGACAAGTGAGATTGGACAATTGCATCCTAGACTAACTAAATATATTTAGACTATCGAATGATAATTCTGGTCACGAGGCTGATTATGCCAGCAAAACATGGCTAGTAAAATCACAAGAGGCAAGATACCAAGCATGAAGCCAATATTTTACCTCTTGAAAGATCTTACCAGCTCACCACACCAATCGACCTGAGTGAAAGCCAATAAGATCACCCCAGAAGGGTGAAAAAGACATTGAAAGCTACTTCAGAAATACCTGCATTGGAACTAACAGCAATGACAAAGCTATACACTGATAGACATAGTGAGAATATAATAGTTGAAAAAGGAAATAGATAATTGAAAGGAAGCTAATTGTCTTTCAGGATCATATTCAATCACTGTGCAACAGCCATCAGCAATAGAGTGAAGTAAAGAACATCTTGTGCAGCAGAATGCTGGAACAGTAGAACAAATTCAAGGGATTCCCTGTTAAATTACAAGAAAACTCAAGACAAACTTCACAACAAAAAGGAAAATCTGTTGAAGGACCTTCACATGCTACAGTGATCCCCCGATTTCAATTCATCCCTCAACTATAGAACAAAGTGAATTGGAAACAAAATGAATTTAATGCTACTCTGAAAGATGCAGAGGTGCAACAATGAGACTGCAGTGCTGAAAGGAGCAGTTGAATATTTGGAAAGGACCTTGGAAAAACATTACATTGAAAATCAGGAACATACAACATCAAACAAAGGTCAAAGTTCTTACTAAAGAGCTTGAGGTCTTCAGAAACAATAGGAAGAAACATAATTACAGAATGTGAGTTTGAAAGGTAGCACAGAGGAAAGAAAGACCAGTGGAGAGAACACAACATAGAACAACAAATGAATCTTTGAGCTGATCCACAATCAATCTTCCTCTCTTCTAAGCAGGGATATTTGCATGGCCCTAGATCTATTGATGTGGAGATGCTGGTGTTGGACTGGGGTAAACAAAGTAAGAAGTCTCACATCACCAGGGTAAAGTCCAGCAAGTTTATTTTGTAGAAAAAGCCACCAGCTTTCAGAGCTCTGCTCCTTCATCAGCCAGACGACAGAGGATGTAAAGACTACCACTGCCAGGCAGAACAGCACAGTCCTTAGTCCACAAACACTAAAGAATATTAGACTCGGAATACATCTTTGATCTCTTTTCAATCTGGGTGGAGCAGGCTATCATTCCAGCTCTCAGAAAGTCCTCAATGATTAGACCAATCCATTGCCCACAATGGAAGCTCTGGTGGACGTGGTACCTTATAAAGATCAGCATTTTAAGAAGCATCTGGTTCTAACTATGGAGATAGTACAGCGAGTTGACATATCAACCACATGTGCAGACACAGCAACCTCCATCTAGAACATTACAACCAGGTAGCAATCTACTACTATAGATAATAAAAAGCAGATGTGGGCAGACCACACAAACAGCTTCTCCTCACAAGAATGCCATTCCTCCACCTCAGAGGGCTTCAACGTGGCAACATAGATGGAGATTCTCCTAACAATTAGTTCCTATTTCTTTACAAATAATATATCATTGCAACTTCCCTCTTCCTTTAAAAATAACAATGCTTTGACATCAAAACAACTGTTCCAGTTATTAACATATTTTTATATTATACCTAGCAAAAGCATAAAAAACAACTCTTATAATTAAATTGAACTGCTTTAGAATCCTTTATATCTTGTTTACTCAAAAAGAATTATTACTTCTCCTCAAGATTTGTGTCCTGATTCTGCAGCATAATTTTTTCTTCCAGCCACTCTCTGTGCCTGCCATCCTCCAGTTTTAGCAGCTTCCTGCTGTGACTGCGCTGCTTGACTTCTTGCATTTTAATATTTCCTCTTTTAAACTCTCCAGTATTTCTCACAGTTCGTTATTGGTTGCCAGTAAATCGCTCTCTAACTGTGATGTGAAGCCGCAACTGCAGTTCTCTAACTTGCCGCCTGAACTCAACCCTGTCGTTCTTTTCTCTTCTACCAATTTAAACGCTATTAAGATTTTGACCTATGGTTTAGAGTCTGCCTTTTGGGTGCCTCCTCCACTGACTGCACAAACTGCAGCTTCTCTTCCATGTGCTCCTTGTCAGCTTTCCTGCTCAAGACTTCAGCCTTTCCAGCACAGCAACATTTCAGCTTGGAGTGCTGTGAGTTTCTGGAAATTTTCTTTAGCTGCCTGAACTTTCTGAATTTCTTCTCTTTCCTTTACTGTCTGTGTGTCCTTCAGTATTTGCCTTGAACTTTTCAATATCTGACAGCAATCTGCTCTTTTGGCCTTGCAACGTTATCTCTTATAACGATGGAATTCATGCACATACGGACTAGGAGCAGAAGTAGACCATTCAGCCCCTTTGGCCTGCCCTGCAATTCAATAAGATCATATGTTGAGTTCCCATTTACCATCTTTGATTCCCTTTCTAAACAAGAATCTATCAGTCTCTATCTTAAAAATATTCAAAGCAAAGTTCTAAAGTTACACAACCCATCCGAGAGAAAAAAATTAGCTTCATTTCTGCCTTATAAGGGCCCTCTCTAATTTTAAAACAGTTCTGGACTCACCCAGAAGAGAAAACATTTTTCCCATAAAGTTTAAAGTTTTTAAGTTTGTTTATTAGTGTCACAAGAAGGCTTATATTAACACTGCAGTGAAGTTACTGTGAAAATCTCCTGGTCGCTACACTCGAGCACCTGTTCTGGTACACTGAGGGGGAATTTAACATGGCCAATACACTTAATCAGCACATCTTTCGGACTGTGGGAGTAAACCCAATTAGACACAAGGAGAATGTGCATGTGCACACAGACAGTGACCCGAGGCTAGAATGAACCTGGGTCACTAGCACTGTGAGGTAATAGTGCTAACCACTGCATCACAGTACTGCCACGTGTCCACCTTGTCAATACCGTTCAGGATTTTAGATATTTCAATCGTGACAAATCTTCAATCTTTTGAATTATAATGGAGACAAGCCTGGCCTATTCTCAGAAGGCAACTATTTATCCAAACTGTAAGCTCTGCGACTCTGGTGATTATTTTTTAAATTTCTGATCAAAGAATGCTTTCTACTGGTACTCTAAGTGCTGCATTCTTCACCTCATGGTTTACCATAGTGATATGCTGCAATTTTTTGCTGCAGGAGGCAGTTTCACTAGACTAGTAATCTACAGACCCAAGATTCTGGGGACGAGGGTTCAAATCCCACCACAGCAAATGGTGAATTTGAATTCAATACAAATGTGGAAGGAAAAGTCTAATGATAACTGTTTATGATTGTTGTAAAAACCCATCTGGTTCACTAATGTCCTTTAGGGAGGGAAATCTGACATCCTTATTTGGTCTGGCCTGTATGTGACTTCAGACCCATAGCAATGTGCTTTACTCTTAAATACCCTTAGAGATGGGCAATAAATGCTGGCCTAGTCAGTGATGCCTACATTCCATGAATGAATAAAAAAAAACTGGTCAACCCCACGAGAGTAGGGCCATCTGTTACTGTGATGTACAGTTCATGTCTTTTTGTCTGCATGTCTCTCTGATTTGTTTTATTTCTAAATGTTGAATCTTAGTTTCCTTCCATATGCCATGAGCATGATGTTCACAGAATCCCTACAATGCAAGATGGAGGTTATTTGGCCCATCAAATCTGCACCAACTCTTCAACAGAGCGTCTTACTTAGACCTTATCCCTGTAATCCCACATATTTAGGGGAATTAATCCACTAATTTATACACCTGAGACATTAAGGGGCAATTTACCATGGGCCAATGCATCTAACCTGCACATCTTTGGACTGTGGGAGGAAACCAGAGCACCTGGTGTAAACCTATGGAGACATGGGGTGAATATGTAAATTCCACACAGGTAGTGACCCGAGGCCAGAATTGAATCCGGATCCCTGACGCTGTGAGGCAGCAGTGCTAATCACTGTGACACTGTGCTGCCCTAAACCTTTCAAATTTTCCGGAATTGATTGGGTGGGATGGTGTTACTCTGTGCTCCAGTATCAAGCTTCAGTTTCACATATTTATAGCTTTGGGTATATTTCTTGCCCTCTTTCTGATCTGGATGGTTATTTGAATTTATTTTCTCTGGGAGTTGTTGAATCCAGCCATTGTATAGTTTTTATGCCTATTGTGTTCTCAAACTTTGAGGGGGAAATAACCTAACGATGTTACATTAATCCAGAAACTCAGCTAATGATTTGGGACACAGGTTCAAATCCCATGACAACAGATAGTGGAAATTGAATTCAATGAAAGGTATCTAGAATTAAGGATCTACTGATGATCGTAAAACCACTGTCGATTGTCTGAAAAACCTAACTGGTTCACTAATGTCCTTTAAGGAAGGAAATCTCTTGTCCTTATCTGGTCTGGCCTACATGTGACTCCAGAGCCATAGCAATATGGTTGACTCTCAACTGCTCTCCAGCTAGAGATGCCCATGACCAAAAATAATTTAAAAAAATCATCATCTTCCAGGGTAAGGATGTTTTGGTTTCTTTTCCTTCTCATTCAGCTTGTTGCTGTGCCTATAATAACTCCTTTATCATCTTTTTTTCCCCACTGCACATCATTTTCTAATGATTGGACTTTCCACTGCAGAATCCATCTGTGGGACACTTCCTTCTCTCAATCAATTCATGTGGCCATCCACAGCTTTTGCACATCTTTCACTCTGCATCCTTCTGATGCTGTTTCACTGAATCAACTCTGCTGCTGTTCTATTGATTTAACTGAAGGCTACCTGTTCAGGTCGTCAACATCTTCAACGTCCACGTGTGTTTTCATGTACTCTGGCAACATCTAGAGCCCATAATGTTGTGAGCTTATCCTTTTCAATCAAATATTTTAGTACTTCACTGTGTGTAGAAACCGAAATGAACTGATCTATCAACTTTTCAGTTGAATTGAATTGATTAGATTTATTATTGTCACATGAATTGGGATATAATGAAAAGTATTGTTTCTTGCGAGCTGTTACAGACAAAACATATCATTCATAGAGTACATAGGGGAGTAGAAAAGGAGAGGGTGCAGAATATGGTGTAACAGTTACCAAAAGGGTGAAGAGAAAGATCAACTTAGTCTGTGATAGCATCATTCAAAGTCTGACTACAGCAGGGAAGAAGCTGTCCTTGAATCGGTTGGTATGTGTTTTCAGACTTTTGTGTGTTTTTCTTGATGGAAAATGATGAAAGGGAGTACATCTGGGGTGCGCAGGGTTCTTGATTATGCTGGCTGCTTTCCCAAGGCTGCAGGAAGTGTAGATGGAATCAATGGATGAGAGGTTGCTTTGATTTTGGATTGAGCTGCCTTCACAACTCTAGTTTCTTGTAGCCTTGGTCAGAGCAGGAGTCATACCAAGCTGCAATGCATCTGGAAAGGATATTTTTTATGGTGCATCTGTAAAAGTTAGTGAGAATCATAGCGGACATGGAGAATTTCCTTAGCTTCTTGAGAAAGTTTAGAGGTATTTATTCGCTTTCTGAACTATAGCAGACAAAGCCCTACAAGTTTATTTGGTAGCGCAAGCTTTTGGAGCATTGCCTCTTTATCAGGTGAGTGAAGAGTTGGGTTCAAAAACAGGGCATATGTAGACACAGACTCAATTGCAAGATAATAGTTGGAACACAAATTTTAACAGGTAATCAAGTCTTTACAGGTGTAGACAATGTGAGTGGAGAGACGGTTTAGCACAGGTTAAAGAGGTAGGAATTGTCGCCAGCCAGGACAGTGAGTGAGATTTTGCAAGCCCAGGCAAGGCCTGGAGATTACAGATAATGTGACATGAACCCAAGTTCCCGGTTGAGACCATCCTCGTGCGTGCGGAGCTTGCCGATCAGTCTCTGCTCAGCGATTCTGCATTGTCGTGTGTCATGAAGGCCGCCTTGGAGAATGCTACCGAAGATCAGAAGCTAAATGCCTTTGACTGCTGAAGTATTTCCCGACAGGAAGGGAACACTCTTGCTTGATGATTATCAAGCAGTGTCCATTCATTCATTGTCATAGCATCTGCATGGTCTCCCCAACAAGCCCCGAGCCATCCTTTCCTGAACAAAATGGACAATTCCGATGCACCACAGGGAAAAACCGGTCACCTCAGTGCTTTACTGTACCACAAGCCCACAAATAACCTCACGATATCCACTTCTTCAACTCCCACCCTAAACATGTTAAAGAGGCTATTCCCAATGGACAAGCCTTCCATATCACAGGATTTGCTCAGATGAGAAGGATTGCAACAGGCACCTACAGATGCTGAAAGACAGCCTCATAAGAATAGGATATGGCACGCAACTCAGCGATTGACAATTCCTATTCACCACACGAAAAAGCATACCAACCTCCTCAGAAGTCAAACACGGGACACAGCAGACAAAGTATTCCTCATTGTCCAGTACTTCCCTGGAGCAGAGAAGTTACGACTTCTTGTCCAGAACCTTCAACTTGTCATTGATGAAGATGAACATCTCGCCAAGGCCATCCCTACACCACCAATATTTGCCTTCAAATAATTACGCAACCTCAAATATTGTGTGCAATAAATTATCCACTTTTCAGATTAGTGACTGTGACACCACACAACCCTGCCACAGCAAGCTCTGCAAGATGTGCCGAATCATAGACACAAACGCCATGTGAGAAAACCATCCACTAGGTACACGGTATATACTCATGCGACTCGGCCAACGTTATTTACCTGATACACTGCAGGAAAGGATATCCCGAGGCATGGTACGTTAGCGAGACCATGCAGACGCTACGACAATGGACGAATGGACACTTCTCGGCAATCACCAGTGTTCCCTTCCTGTTGGGGAACACTTCAGCATAAAAGGCATTCAGCCTCTGATCTTCAGGTAAGCGTTCTCCAAGACAGTCTTCAAAACACATAACATTGCAGAATTGCCAAGCAGAAACTGATAGCCAAGTTCTGCACACATGAGGATGGCCTCAACCGTGATCATGGGTTCATGTCACAGTATCTGTAACCGCCATGCTTTGCCTGGGCTTGCAAAATCTCACTAACTGTCCTGGCTGAAGACAATTCACATCTCTTTAACCTGTGCTTGGCCCTCTCTCCATTCACATTGCCTGCCTTGTAAAGACTTCATTTCCTGTTAAGGCTTGCATTCCAGCCATTATCTTGTAATTTAGTTGTGTCTTTATATGCTCTGTTTGTCAACTCAACTCTTCACTCATCTGATGAAGGAGCACCATTCTGAAAGCTCGTGCTGCCAAATAAATCTGTTGGATTTTAAGCTGGTGTTGTGAGATTTTTTACTGTGTTTACCCCAGTCCAACACTGGCATCTCCACGTCTTGTGTCTTTTGGAAAGTTGTTAATTGTCAGGCTACAAAATTATCAGCCTCTCAACTCATCACGGAATCATAGAATCTCTACAGTGCAGAAGGAGGCCATTCAGCCCATTAACCTGCACCAACAACAATCCCATCTGGTCTCTATTCCTCATAACCTCATGTATTTACCCTGTTAATCCCCCAACACAAAGGGTTAATTTAGCCAATCCATCTAACTCACATATCTTTGGACTGTGGGAGGAAACCAAGGCACCCGGAGGAAATGTAAATCAGCCAAGGCCGAAATTGACCCCAGGTTCCTGGCGCTGTGAAGCAGCAATACTTCCCGTTCCGCCACTGTGCTGCTTGTGTTCAGGATCACCTGTACATGACAAAATGCTTAATGTGAATGTAATGTAAAGTCAATGTTAGCTTCAAGAAAGACATGCCTAGTTTTCTCAGCGAGGCCCTGACTTTCCATTCAATGTCAATTCTCATGGTTGACACAACATTAATAGTTTGGATCTGTTTGCAAGAAGATAAAGAGACAAATTATTCCGATTTACTTTACTCCCATTTTGTTTTATCAAATCAAAGGAAAAGGATTTCAAATGGACATTTGAAAATATCCACTGTTCCTAGTATTGTTTTTTCATTCCACGAATCTAACAAAATTAAGTTAAAATTGGTAAGCACGAAAAGTAATGGGCTTCTGTAGTGCAGCACAGCATTGATTCCAATTAAATAAAGCTGGCACAGTAAAGACCATTTACACAAATTTTGCCGGCACCAGATGTATCAGGAATTCACAGCACCATTTCTGCCTCGGGGATCAGGATTGAACTGCTTTAGCCCTTAAACCGCATTATTTCCAGCACTCACACAGCCTTGTCAATAACTCAACATGCACCCTTTTCCTTGGAAGCATTGAGAAATCAAAAGTTACAGCAGTTTCTGATAATGTATCCTTGGTGGGGAGCAAAAGAGGTGAGAGTAATGTTCATGGTCTGATAATGATGCATTTTACCATTGAAACATTGAGGTGGAGTGATGGCGTAAAATGTCCAAAAATATGTTTTGTGTGATTGTGCAAATGAATTTTACTTCCAGCTTCATCATTCTTTGGCCTGGATATCATATTAGACCATCTAATTCTGTGCAGCATCTAAATTCTGAATTACGACACATTTATCTTCATAGCAGGAATGCCGCTCTGGGCCCTGGTTGTATTAACTCCTTTGGGTCATAAGCCCATCGATACTTCTCTTCAGTATCCCCGAAGATTAGTGCCTACCCCTAGTGTAAAGCAAGAATTCTACTGAACAACATTATTAAAATTCTTTTTAAGCTTGGAATAGATTTTGAAAATTAAAATTAAAATTTAATCATGCTAGGTTGGTAATTGCAATGTGCAGAAATAATTTCACTTTTGAGGCAAAACATAATAACTCACATGTGACCTCACCACTTGTGAATTATTTGCTCTTCCTCACTTATGAATACGTTCCATATTTTACAGTTCCCTATTATATAGTCTATGAATATTAATACCTGAGTGGCTGATTCGTTGCAGTGTGTTATCTCAGTCAGTATATTGGCATGAAGTTAATATTTCCACTTGATATTCACTGCATTGCAGAAACTACTGACGACATCAGGCATGTTCTATGTTAGTTGTAAGTTGCAATGCAACTGTCCCTTAAGATGAGCTATTGATCTTGCAAAGAACAATTGAACAAATTCCAAGGAGAACTTACAAAATATATATTTGTAACTTGCTGCTCCTTACAGTTTGCTTTTCTAAAGTTGGAGGAGAAAACTTTAGACTTGTTGGCTTTCAAGATTGGCTCTGTGGTGCCCATGTTTTTATCACTTTGGGTTCTATTTTGGGTACAGAATGATATTGGCATTGTAAATTCCACACTTTGAATTTTTTTAACTCATTCATGGGACATGGGCATCACTGGCTGGCCTTTATTTATTTAGTGTCCACCGCTAGTTGCTCAAGGGCAGTTGATAGTCAACTGCATTGCTGTGGCTCTGGAGTCACATATAGGCCAGACCAGGTAAGGATGGCAGATTTCCTTCCCTAAAGGACATTAGTGAACCAGATGGACAACAGTTTCATGGTCATCAGTAGATTCTTAATTCCAAATTTTGTTTTGGTGAATTAAAATTCCACCATCTGCTTTGGCAGAATTCGAACCCAGATCCCCAGAACATTAGCTGAGTTTCTGGATTAATAGCTGTGACTCAAATGGCTGGCATTTTGGTGATAGTGTTACTATGTGAATTAGCATTGTAGTAGTAGGATCTGGTACATGAAGGGTTAATGTGGGACTGAGTACAATACCACCCATACTGTGATATAATAAGTCACATGCCTCAGAGCCATGGTCAATCTAGTGATGAACAGATTTGGGTAAAAATGTAAAATGGTGTCAGCTCCATTCCTGTAGCCCTCAACTGTAAATTTGTATATGGGTTATGAGTTGTTAATAAAAGCTTGCTGTTAACATACTCAAGAATAGAGTTACATTTTCAAGTTCATGTGAATCTTCCTCAGAATCATAGATTATAGAATCCCTTACAGTGCAGAAGGAGGTCATTCAGCCCATCGAGTCTGCATCGACTGCAAACCCACCCGAGCCCTAGTCCCGTATTCCTACATATTTGTCCTGCTAATCCCCTAACACTAGAGTCAATTTAGCATGGCCAATCAACCTAACAGAGATATGACAGAAGTTTTATTCAAGCAGAAGACTTCCTGGAAGTCCATCTTCAGCAAACAGAGCTCAGAGTCTGCAAGGCTGGGACAACATTTTTAAAAGTTATCCCAGCCAGTCCTGAGAGACCCTTTTCAGTCATTCAACCAGAAGCACTGTTTGTGAAACCTGTTCCCAGTCTCCCAGTCTCAAAATGTGGCTCCGGGTCCAGCAAAAAAAAAAATTAATAAATAATTTTGTCCACTCTAGCTACCTTGTGACTGACCAAGTTGTGTACAGGTTCAAGATCATAATCTGGTAAACAAACCACAGTCACATCCCAACAGCTAAAGGAGGGCGTGACATCCAGGCCCTCAAATGACTGGACAATTGCTGTGGACCAAACCTCTGCTGAAACCTATGCTGATGGTGGGGACGATCATGGCTACATGAAGACTGCAGGACATGCAGCAGAGGCTGAGGGAAATAAGGTGGAGGCACGCAGGATTATATCCATCTTTGTCCAATGTCTGGAGGACTCCATGTTAGCCACGAACTCTGCCATTTCTCAGGTGCTTGAGTGCATGGTTTCATCCATAGAGGTCTTAGATGATCGCCATGGACTGGCAAGTTGAGTATTTGCTGTCTATGCACTTTGACCTGAATTCCATCACTCCAACCTTGAGCTCAATGCAGCTCTGGCTATGTGAGAGGAGTAAGAGGCTGTAGACCTCTGTCCAGGAACCCTTTTCTCTTCGGAAGACAGGAAGATTCCAAGGTATACACAGATGGGGAAGGAGCACCTTCCAGATGCCTCATAGCTGATGTTTCGAGATACCCTCAGGGTTACCAGTGTTGACACATCCCTTCCATTATTGACCCCAAGATCTCCAGCAAGTGAGAACAAGGGGTGTGCTCCTGCACCAATGCAAGAGACCCCCCTCCATAGGCTGTAACCTTCAAGGCCCCAGGCCTCATGAGGATGCCCATCACAGTCATCCAAAGCAGACTGTCTCCATCTCAGCTGCTCATGTTAGGCTTGCTTCTAAATGTAGTGGTAGACAAAGAAAATGTGCACTAATTATTCCATCTCTGTCTCATTTGTTAAATCCTCACAATATAAGTTGTTTTCTGCAATTATTTATAATTATTGAGATTTGTTGGGTTTATCACAATACTAATGTAATAGTCATGGCACCTACTCTCTTCTCACAATGTGATGGCGAGAGTGGTTGCTTGTTCATACATTCTTTATTGAATGTTCATATCAATTGTTGTGATGATCATTCTGTGGAAGATTTTAATGCAGGTACAGCTATCTTCACCACCATCTATGCACCATGAAGGATATTCACCCATTTTACTTTCAGCGGGTATAGAATAGAGAAGTGCAGTTGCAATCAAAATGCTTTAAAGATGGTGTTGTATCAGAATAATTGGGCAAAGCAGGCAATTACATGGATGTCCACAAACCCCTAAGATGTCCTTGGTACCTGCACTCAGTAGTAAATCTGTGTTACAAAGCTCTGCAGCCCCCCCCCCCGCCCCCCCAACAATGGAGATGGTAGGTTTATAGTTAATTCAACAAGGGAGGCTGGCTGGAGTTGTTCTACACACTAGTAAGGCAATGGATAGCTGCCAATAGAGTAATGGTCATGCCGATGTGTTATTGTTGTGCAAACCTGGCATTGATCAGATTGTTCCTGGTATCTCTTGCACGAATCTCCTTGACATTCGTGTCCATTAAAGGCTCTGTTGGATTTATGGCCACATGCTCATGCTTTAATAAATCCTTGTTACCTGAGGAAAGCTGATATTCCTCATGCTCCTTCCCCCTGCAATATCCACAGCACCGGGTGGTGATGTACACAGCGGACCATTATTATGCATGGCACCTTATCGGGTACATATTATAGATCATGCCAGGCTGGTCAAGACAGGAGAACAGCATTTTAAGAAGCCCACTGGTGCATTCAATGATGGCTTTAGTGGATGAGTGAGCTTGATTATAGAACTCATTGGCCTTGTTCTGGGAATTCTTCACTGGAATCATAGAATTCCTACAGTGTGGAATGAGGCCATTTGGCTCATCGAGCCTGCACCAACGATGATGCCACCCAGACTCTATCCTTGTAACCCTATATATTTACACTGCTAATTCCCCTGACACAAATGAACAATTTATCATGGCCAATCCACCTAACTAGCATGTCTTTCGGACTTTGTGAGGAAACCGGAGCATCCAAAGGAAACCCACACGGACATGGGGAGAATGTGCAAACTCCACACAGACAGTGTGGAGTGTGGATTCCAAGCTGGGAATTGAACCTGTGAGGCAGCAATCCTAACCACTGTGCCACCATGCTGCCCACTAATATTATCAATCATGTATGTAGGTATGCTTTAGCAATGTTGCAGTGATTATAGAGGCTCCAATTTATTTCCATCACAGGCCAGACTAAGACTCTCTCCCATATTTTGGAAGGAATTACACGTTGGTACTCAACCTGTTGGCCACATTATGAATAAATTTTTCTTGACATCAAGATCTTGGAGTGGGACTTGAACCTGGAACCTCTGGTTCAGAGGCAAGGATACTATCCACTGTGCCACAAAATCTCCCTGGCTTCTAAATACAGAGGACCTAAATTGCTACTATCTTGGGTGTTTTTGATTTTTAATTGAATAATAAAAGATGGTTGGTTAAAAACATTCAAATATTAAGGCTGGAATATGACCACTATTCATGCCAATAGGATTTTCCCATCTTGCTGCAGTGAACAGAGATTTGGTTGGCTGCCAGGCTTAACCAGGAACATGGCTTAAATAGCAGGTAAGATTGCACCCTAGCTTGCTTTATGCTTGAGCAGAGGACAGGCAGCTGATTAGAATCATAGAATTCCTATAGTGCAGAAGGAGGCCATTAGGCCCATCAAAGATGCATTGACAATATTCCCACCCAGGCGCTATCCCCATAACCCCATGTATTTACCCAGTTAAACTCCCTGACACTAAGGGGCAATTTAGCATGACCAATCAATCTAACCTT
Source organism: Sphyrna mokarran (assembly GCA_024679065.1). Lineage (NCBI taxonomy): Eukaryota > Metazoa > Chordata > Chondrichthyes > Carcharhiniformes > Carcharhinidae > Sphyrna > Sphyrna mokarran. The sequence continues at coordinate 22,348,215 of JAGIQG010000021.1, forward strand.
CTCATTTTTAGAGCGTAGGAGGAAACTGAAGCACAGACACGGGGAGAATGTACAAACTACACACAGAGAGTCACCCAAGGCCGGAATTGAACCCGAGTACCTGAGGCAGCTGTGCTAATCACTGTGCCATTAAGCTTGGATGAAAAATTTCGATCAACTAAAATCTTACTTTCCATCACAAAACCTGTTGGAATTTTCATTACAGACATTAGTAAAGAAATCAATTTTCCAATTCCATCATGAAATATGGCAATATTGGGGCCCATTTGGAAAGGCACAGAAGTATTTTCATCGCCAAAGCTTAATTTTAGAAATGTGACTTTTTATAATGCTTATTTTTTCTGAACCAATTAAATTGTTCATTTTCTTGTCGCAATCTGGTTTGTTCATAATTAGCTCCACAAGATGGGATTGAATAATATTTCAGAAATTTCAGCCAAATTTTCGATTTCAAAATATTTATCTTGCAGACAACAAGATTTACAGACAATAGATTTACGAAACATGTGATGTAATCTTGAGAATTCCATTTAAAGATGGTAATGATTTTTTTTCATAAAAAGATCTTCTCACACCATTGTCCTAAACAAGGATATTAAAAACAGATTCCTTTGCATGATCAATTACTAAGCACAACAAATGGGAAGATTGGTAAAATTGCATTTTGGACAAAGTCAGTTCCATCCATTGGATCTGCATTTGAAAAGTTATTATACTGTGAAAAAGGAATGAAAACCTGAGTTCTGTCTATTGAACTTAAGAATATAAAATCTAGGAGGTAATTCAGCCCCCCTGAACAATTCAATGCCATCATGGCTGCTTTGTCTCAACCTCAATTACACTTTCTTGTCCCTTCTCCATAACCCTTCAACCTATCACTAATTAAAAATCCGTTTATCTCCTCCTTCAGTTTACTCAATGTTCTCAATGTTCTCATCCACCACACACTGAGGTAGTGAATTCTAAAGACTCACAGCACTTTGAGAAAAGCAACTTCTCATCATCTTCAGGCCTTCATCATCAGGCCTTATCCTTGCAACCTCATGTAACTCCCCTGATGCTAAGGGGCAATCCCACCCAGACCTGCTTACTGTGTCACCAATATTTAGCTAATCCTGCTAAATCTGTACACCTTGCAACATTAAGGAGCAATTTAATCAATCCATCTAACCTGCACATCTTTTGAGTGTGGGAGGAAACTGGAACACCTGGAAGAAATCCAAGCAGTCTTGAGGAGAATGTACAAACACCACACAAACAGTCTCCCGAGACCAGAATTGAACCCACATCCCTTGTGCTGTGAGGCAGCAATGTTAATCACTGTGCCACCGTGCCATCCGGTTGGTTAGTTTCTCATCTGCTTTTTTAATTTCCAATTGGTTTTTAGTTCTTTTATCAGGAAAATATTTCCCGAATTGCATTTAACCTGAAAGCAACTTAGAATGAGTATTTTAATTAGCAGCTACTTAATGATCAATGAACTTCTCTGAGCTGTCACTTCCTTTTGGTGAGAACTGACTCCTCAGTTCCCTTCCCCGCTCTTTGAACATGTCGGGTCCGCCTCTCTCTCTCTCTGTGAGATTACACAGGCCTGTTCACTTGTGTTGTAAACTGGTTTTGGGTCTGCGCTTGCCTTTAGTAAGTGAAGCAAAGACAGCAATATCTTCCATTCCCACTTCCCAAAGCTTACCTCATCTCCAGATATCCACTGTCTGTGGCTGGCACTCACAGGAGCAGTTTGCATTTCTGAAGAACGACAAATGCTTGGAAAGAGAATTTATTAATAGTATCAATTAATTCTTATATTTCCATATAATTTGACTGATGTGAAATGCGTCTATGCAATGTCAACCTAATTTTTAGTGGATTATCGAGAAGTGACATGGCAATTTCTCATGGTTACATGGAAATGGGAATTAAAGTAACACTGATACAAAAATATTACTCCTTTTAAGGCTGTGCTAAGTGATATGTTGAGCTGAAGGACTCAATGCTGTGTAACAGGTTATATTTAGGTGAGATTATGGCTTTATAGCCATAATAATATGGCTTTATAGCCATAATCCAGAAACTCAGCTAATGTCCCGGGGACCCAGGTTCGAACAGTTGGTGGAATTTGAATTCATTAAAAAAAAATCTGAAATGAAGAATCTACCAATGACCATGAAATCATTGCTGATTGTGGGAAAAATCCATCTGGTTCATTAATGCCCTTTCGGGGAGAAAATCTGCCATCCTTATCCGGCCTAGCCTACGTGTGACTCTAGAGCCACAGCAACGTGTTTGACTTTTGGCTGCTCTCAGGCAACTAGGCAATAATTGCAATCAGCAGCAATGTCCATGTCCCATGAATAAATTTAAAAAAAAGTTTTACTGGGCTAGGGCTTGCTTAATGCTAGTTATAAGCAAATATTCGAAAATAAAATCTTCAATTCTTCAATACTAGTGATCTTCACCACTGAATGTGTAGTAATCACCTAAATGAAATTTTCAAATATGGTCTTTTGTTAAAAAAAGTTCATCTACATGCTTTATTTTAATAGCTTTCATATTGTTATTTTAAAAAAAATTAGATCTTAGCATCAATACAGCACCGAACAAGACCACTCAGGTCATCGAGTCCATGACAACTCCATGTAAAACAATGAAGTCAGTTCCGTTTTCTTGCCCCTTCCCTATACCCTTGCAAGTTTATTGCCATCAAGCGTCCATCCAATTTCCTTTTGAAGTCATTGATTGTCTCCACTTCCAGCACCCTCAAAGCCCATAGCTCATAGTTCCAAGTCATTACTAGTCACTGCATAAAAATGCTCTTCCTCGAATTCCCCTGTATCCCTTGTACAAAACCTTAAATCTGTGTTCTCAACTCCTTGCATTATCTGTTAATAGGAGCAGCTTTTCCTTGCGAATATTTAGTTCATTTTTCGTCGGCTTAAGAATATAGATTTTAGTGTTTTGTATTAAGGGTTAAATGTAAGAACAATGGCAAAACCTGCTTAAGAAACTAATAACTAATCCTGATGTAAAGACAAACCAAATAAGCCTAGGTTTAATTAAATAGTGCTTATTTTACAAGGTCAGAGTTGATACTGAAAGAAATCTTAGATGAAGGACAACTCAGTTCTGGATCTCTGGTTAGAAGTCTTTATCATTATTTCAATAAAAGAAGCTACAGGCTAGAATTCCAGCAAAGGGGGTTATGAAATTCCATTTGCAATATAATTTATTCACAATGGTTACAGAATCATTGGTGGTAAACCAAATTGGTTGCATTTTGTTTGAACCATCCCAAAGCACATCATGTTGCTATAGAGATAATGATTCAGTGATGATTCAGTCTTAGTTAGAAGGTTCATTATTTAAACTATCCATGTGGGTTTGTTGACAGGAGCAAGCAGCAGAGTTGGATTTCTTGAAGGAAAACACAGTTGGAGGATTTGCTCTAGCTTGCAGCTAATGGAAGACACCCGCAGTGTTCCTCACAAAGCCTTGTGGCGTAAAGCAGTCAGCAGAGTTAGCTTGGAAGCTTGGGAAGGCAGCTGAAAATTCACTAGAAAATCAAGCAAGGATTTGAGGCATTCATTGTCGTGAGACTGATAAGGAAAAGGTGAATGATCACATAGCCAAATATTTAATGGAGAGACATCCATAAAATAATAGCTTGAAGAGCAGCTACAACACTGAGGAACATTAAAATGAATTCCAGAAGACTGTGGCACATCTTTAAGGTTGTTCCCTAAAGAAGTGAATGCATGTTCAATATTTTTGAATTATAAAACGTAATTCTTCAAGAGGGAGAGTAAAAAGTAGAATTGAATTCACAGCATAAATTGTTATAAACTATGGTTCTGTGTTTAATTCATCTTAAAAATAACAAAGTTCTTGCATATAAAAATATGAAATATTATGACGTTGTTCTGTCAGTTGATTGTTGAGTGTTCAGATTTCTTCCTTAAACGTTAATGATTCCTGGAAGGATCATCACACCATCATATCTAAACATGTCATAATCTTGCACAACATTATCTAATCTTCCCTCTCTACCCTAAATTGGGCAGCACAGTGGAACAGTGGTTCGCACTGTTCTTTACAATGTCAGAAATTCTGGTTTGATTTCTAGCTTGAGTCACTGTCCAAGTGGAATTTGCACCTTCTACCAATGGGTGAGTTTCCTCTGGGTGCTCTGGTTTCCTCCCACGATCCAAAGACATGCTGGTTAGGCACATTGGCCAAGCTAAATTCTCTCTCAGTGTAACTGAATAGGAGCAAGAGTATGGCAACAAGGGGGTTTTCACTGTAACTTCATTGCAGTGTTAATATAAGCCTACTTGTGACACCTAATAAAGAAATTTTACTCATAAACAATAATCTCAGCTTCTCCAACCTAAGATTATAGCTAAAGTCCCTCATCCCTTGAACTAGCCTGGAAAATTTTTGATGCATCCTCTCATGGACCTTCTGAGCCTTCCTAAAATGTGGTGGCCAGAACTGGCCAAAATATTCTAGTTGTAGCCTAACCCAAGTTTTGTAAAGATTCAGAGATGGAGGTTGGAATGGATTTTTAAGGCTAGAGGCATACAAGGTGCTGAAAGGAAAAGTGTGTAGTACTGCACTCTATCACATATGTTCAGCTTTAATCCCAACTCCAAACTTTCATCAAGTTGTTATGCTTCCTGTAAAAGCTGCAAAAGTCCTTGGATTTATAGTGCATCCAGATTAGGAAAAAGAAAGACCATCTGGGATTTTTAACCTGTGATTCATTACAGGAGAACTTATTTTTTGGAAGGCTTGACTACACTAGACTGTGAATTACTGTATTACCCAGAGCATCAAGAGTTCTGAGACAAGGAAGACAACTCATGAAATGCTGATACTGATGAAAAAAATGTAACTTTGTAAAGATGTTAAACATGATCCTCTGCAGTCAGCTGAGGCCTATGTTCACTGCATTCTTTCTACTATGCAACAAGGACAAACCCATAATGATAGAGGTCAAACCTGTTAAGCTGTGGTCACTTTGTCTTAAGCATTCATATCTCTGCCATATTTATTTTGTAACTGTAGGTATACTTTTGAAGTTCACTTACTGGTGTCCAGCCCAATATTTTTTCTTAAACCAAATACCAGGATGCAGACATCACTGACAAAGTGAGCATTTATTGTCCAGAAAGTGGTGACGAGTTGCTTTTTTAAACCACTGCAGTGTGTCTAGTGAAGATTTTCCTTCAGTTAGGGAGAAAGTTCCAGGATCTTGACCCAGCGACAATGAAGGAATGTTGACATATTTCCAAATCAGATTGGCATGTGATTTGCAGGGGAACTGGGGTGTGATGAGTTCCACAATTTTCACACTTTGACAATAAAGGAACGGTGAAATATGTCTGTAATAGGACTGTGTGTAACTTGCCGAAGAATGTGCATGTTTATAATTCATGCTACACACAGTGTGGTCAATTTTCAACACAGAGCCATGGGTTGGAAAATTGCGTATCTGACCTTCCGTGACCAATTCAGAGAGTTCTTGATTTTCAACAGCTACATCAAGGGTGTGCAGGTTCATTCAAATTTTAAAAATTCTTTTCGAAGTTGGGAGGGGGTGCCAATGAATTTTATATGAGGTAAATAACTTCAGGTCTTATCTTTCTTTTTAAAGGGAAGATTGGTATTAACCAGCTTCAGTCTGGGCAGAAAACACATGGTGTGTAAAGAACATTCCACTTCAAACGTCAAATCAAAGGGCTTGTGTGGACACTGGATGAGGACAGAATCTGGCCAAGATTTATCCAAAATGGTTTAATAGCAATAGCATCAAGATTTACATGAAGAATTTTCACTGAAGTGAGACATTTCTGCCATTGAGCAAAATGGCCCCTTGGTGTCAAAATTAAAAAATGAAAGGTGGCATGGTGGCACAGTGATTCGCTCTGCTGCCTCACAGTGCTGGGGATCTGGGTTCAACTCTGGCCTTGGGTCACTATCTGTGTGGAGTTTGTACATTGTCCCTGCGATTGCATGGAATTCCTCCAGGAGCTCTGGTTTTCTCCCACACGGTGTCGATAGTAGTCATGATGTAGAGATGTCGGCATTGGACTGGGGTAAACTCATTAAGAGATCTGACAACGCCAATTTTAAATATCATTTATTTGATAGTAAACTTGCAAGCTTTTGGCCTTTGTAGCCTTCGTTGTCAGACCTCTTACTGAGTTTCTCCCACACTCCAAAGATGTGCGGGTTAGATTGATCAGTCATGAAAATTGTCCCTTAGCCACAGGGGTTTAGTAGGGTAAATAAATGGGGTTCTGGGTTTTGAGCCTAGGTAGAATTGTTGTTGGTGCAGGCTCAATGGGCCAAATGGTCCCTTTCTGTACTGCAGATTCTAAGTACAGGAGTTGACGCATCATTTCAAACTATTACCAATACATCCCTATATGGGAATCTTCAACAATAGGCATAGCCTAAAGTCAAGGATATGTCATTAAGACGTTAGGACGGCGGCGTGGGCTCGTTGGGCTGAAGAGCCTGTTTCCTGTGCTGTGTTGCTCTTTGTTCTTGTTCTTTGTATCACCCCTCATATAACTATCCGTTCACTTTATACATATCATGGAGATAATCCTTCTAGATATTTCCAGAGAAAAAACAGTGTCAAACAGAGAGCTTCCACGAAATGTTAGCTTACTTCCACATAAAGCTGAGAAGGCTGGATCATGATTAATGCAGAAGTATTGCTGCAGGCAACAAATTATCACTAAGTCTGGTCATTAATCACTGTCAGGCTAAGTGCCAGCCAGTTTGTCATGACGGTGATAGCAGTCCATACAATTGGTAAACACAGAGGGTAGATATCATTGCCTTCCAGAGTATTGTTTGTTGTCAGTCAGATCAAATGACCTAGATGGCCCTATCTGGGGTAAGACTTTTATGTCTGCACAAGATCATTAATCACACTGACTAGCTGGGGCTTATTTAGGGTAAAGCAAATCATGAGGAAATATTGTGTGGAAATTAATCTCAATTTATTATATATTTGACAGCAATATTGGTAATATCTGATCTGGTCAAATTTGAATAAAGGCATTATATATCTAACTTCTCCCACTTCTGAGGAAAAGTCAACAACCAGAAATATCTATTTTCCTCTCTCTCTGCAGAGATGCTGACTGATCTACTGAGTATTTCCAGCATTTTCTGTTTATATTCCTGAACTCAGTAAGAATTTAGCAACACCAATTTATAATCCAACCGATTTATTTGATAGTAAAAAAGCGAGCTTTCGACTCCTGTGTCTTCCTCAGGCAAATGCAGTGTTCTGGTCTGCAATAACACACATCAGCACAGACAGTCAGAGATTGCTGATTAGAATGCAAATCCTTACATCTAACCTGCTATTGAAGTGTTAAAGTGGCAAACAATGTGTGTGAAGGGAATCCTGAGCATTGTTGGAGAATTGTGTGTTTTCTCCAGACAGCACAGTAAGTGAGGTTTTTTGCTAACCCAGGCAAGTTACAGGGATTACAGATAGTGTGTCATGAAGCCAAGATCCCTGTTAAGACTGTCCTCATGTGTGCGGAGCTTGGCTATCAGTCTCTGCTCAGCGACTCTGCACTGTCGTGTATCACGAAAGCCCCCATGAAGAACATTTACCCGCAGGTCGGAGGCCGAATGCCCATGACTGCTGAAGTGTTCGCCCACAGGAAGGGAACTGTTTTGCCTGGTGATTGCTGAGCGATGCTCATTCATCCGCTGTCGTAGTGTCTGCATGGTCTCCCCAATATACCATGCTTCGGGACATCCTTTCTTGCAACGTATTAGGTAGACAACGTTGGCCGAGTTGCAAGTGTATGTACCATGTACCTGGTGAATGGTATCCTCACGTTTGATGATGTCGTCCATGTCTATGATCCGGCATGTCTTGCAGAGGTTGCTGTGGCAGGGTTGTGTGGTATTGTGGTCACTGTTCTCCTGAAGGTTGGGTAGTTTGCTGCGAACAATGATCTGTTTGAGGTTGTGTGGTTGTCTGAAAGCAAGAAGTGGGGGGGTGGGGATGGCCCTAGCGAGATGTTCATCGTCATCAATGATATGTTGAAGACTCCGGAGAAGATGTCGTAGCTTCTCCGCTCCGGGGAAGTACTGGACAACAAAGGGTACTCTGTCCACCGTGTCCCGTGTTCGTCTTCTGAGGAGGTCAGTGCGGTTTATCATTGTGGCACGTCGGAACTGTCGATCGATGAGTCGAGCGCCATATCCTGTTCTCACGAGGGCATCCTTCAGTGTCTGGAGGTGTCTGTCACGATCCTCCTCATCTGAGCAAATTCTGTGTATACGGAGGGCTTGTCCATAGGGAATGGCTTCTTTAACGTGTCTAGGGTGGAAGCTGGAGAAGTGGAGCATTGTGAGGTTGTCTGTCGGTTTGCGGTACAGTGAGGTGCTGAGGTGACCGTCCTTGAATTTCTGAATACATATTTCTGAATACAGATGTCCTGGTCTCAAGTATGCTTTAGGTAACACAAGGCTTCCATTAGAGTAAAAGCAATGTGCCCCACGAATACACAATTTTAACATTATTTTCCCCATAGAAATTGAACTGGTGGGCAGTTAAAATGGAAGTGAGATTTAAACGAATTTTTTTCTTGATGTTACTGATCTTGATTTTCAGACAGATGAGCCACCCCATCCAAGTTAAAGAGGGATCACAAATATATTTAAATACACTTTGTATTACCTTACTGAGGCCCCAATTAAATAGGCTCCAAAAGAAAAATATAGCTGCAGCTAAAGCAAGTCTTCTAAAAAAAATGGAAGAAATTTCATTTCTGGAGCAGAATGAGAGAGGCCCCACAACAAAACTCCCAGCCTCTTCTACCCTTGATCTTCTCTTTCCTCCTGTGAGACCCGTCAGACATCCTGGGTGGGATTTACCAACCACACTCGCCCCAAGGTGGGAAAATCCTGCCCAGGATTAACAGACTTTTGCATGGTCCGTATCCCGCCTGCTTCAAATCCCGTGATGGGCGGGACAGAAAACGTACACTCTCTATCCGTAAATGCATGTTACTCTCCAGCATTTGGCCCCTGCAATTCCATCTCTGGTCCACCAGAGGTTTATAGCATAGAAACAGGCCCGTCAGCCCAACTTGTTCATGCCGTTCTTTTTCTTAAAAATCGCTAAGCTAATCCCAATTACCTTTATTTGATCCATATCCCTCTATACCTATCGTACCCATGTAATTATCTAAATGCTTTTTAAAAGATAAAATTGTACCCGCCTCTACTACTGCCTCTGCAGTTTGTTCCAGACGCTTATCATCTCTGTGTGAAAAAATTGCCCTCTTATCACTTTTGTATCTCTCCCCTCTCACCTTAAACCTATGCCCTCTAGTTTTAGACTCCCCTACCTTTGGGAAAAGATATTGACTATCAACCTCACCTATATCCCTCATTATTTTATAGACAATTGACTATTTCCACCAGTTTTGGCCAGGAGTTGACTGACACCATGCAGCCGAGGTGTGAGTATAGATTATTGTAGACATCACTTAAAACTATCTGTTTTCCTGACAAGAAAGAGAGAAACAAGATAGTTAACATCCAAACGATGTAAGTTTCAGATGATTGGCAAAGAAGCAGAGGGGAGATGGAGGGAACATTATGCAGTAAATTATTATGATCTGGAATCTGCTGCCTGAAAGGGTAATGGAAGCAAAATTCAAAATTGACTTTCAAAAGGGGAATTGGATGTGACATTTACAAAATGGGGAAATAGTGGGGAGTGCGATTAATTTAATAGTTCTGGCACAAGAATGATGAGCTGAGTGAACAATGACGTAATAGTTCTTAATATTGTAAGATTCAAGAAGAGGGATCTTCCAGCCGCGTCCACCCCACAACAGAAAAATCCCACCCGGGGTCAATGGACCTTTGCATGGTCTTTGTCTTGCCCGCTATGATTCCTATGGCAGATGAGATGGGAAAATTCCACCTAATGAGTCAAAGAAGGAAGCATTAGGTAGGTAAAAAGAATGTCTGAAAAGTGGAGTGTGGAAGAACAGGTTTTTGCAGGAAATTTGGGATTGTCAGTTGTAGACATGACAATTATGTGACATAAAGGAAGGGGAAGGTACAAGGGAATGGGAACAGAGTGATTGGAAGAGTTGTAGAGAGACAGACTAAGGCAAGAGTTTTAAATTCACAAGTAAGAATCCATTTATTCTTTCTTTCGGGGTTGTTTATCCCTTTCCCATTTAATAGAAAAAGTGGAAGAACAGATACAAATACCTGAAAATAGCACCAAAAAATTAAATATCCACATTGCTTTCTGCCAGAGATTTCTGATGGATTTCTTTAATAAAACCACCTACCTTCATGATTCCCTGATTAATCTTTATTCTTTGAAGGTTAAACAGTATCATTATGCTACATGCACTGTATACAATCTTCTGCCCTTTGAGAAATAAATTAAAATGATACCCCAAATGTTTGTTTTATCTTTATATTATCAATGGCTGCACAATAAAAAAAGTATATTTGTCACATTCAAATCGAGCAAGAATAACATTGGTAATTGTTGAAATCTTTTATTCACTGCAGTGAACTGTCTTGAGTAATTTCACTGTCATACTTTAATGCTAATTTACACATTACCTCTGGCAGTGCACGTTTATCATTGCAAGCGGCAGCAGTGTTCATTAAAAGATAGTTTCAAACCACAGTGAACAGCATGAGCAAAATAAGTATTTTCTGCAGCTGATCAGTCAGCTACGTTTGGAATAGAACTGAGTCACTCATCTCATCCGAGATTGTTGGATTTACTACTGGCACAGGTTAAGGTCTATAGTATTGGATCTGGAATAGAGCACGTAAGTTAATATTATTCACTTCAGGTTCTTGCCTTCACTTTAGGAATATGGTGTCAATGCTTCATTCTCCTCCTTCCCTGATATACTTCAACTTTATATGTTCTATTCTGTGTTAAGGAGATAAGATAATGTCCCAGACAGTGATGTTATGTCACTGGCCAAAGACTTTTCCTCATTCTCTCAGTGTAGATTTCCTCTACTATGGTGTCTTTTCTATCTACCACCGTCTTTGACAATCAACCAAATCTGCAGGTCAAGGAAGGCTGAATCTCATCACCAAATCTGAGTGATGCATGTGATTGAAAATGTCTTGGCATAGTATGGATTAACATGGCGCTACATACAGAAACAAAGTACTATGGGCTACTAACTACATGATAGTGCTCACTAAATCAGTGCAGAATACCACACAAGTATTGGCCTGTGGCATTGCCTACCCCCCATCAATGTAGTCTGTATAGCACTGTTTGCAACCATGCTACATGGGCAGGGGAAGCATGGTGGTACAGAGGTTAGCACTGCTGCTTCACAGCACCAGGGACCCAAGTTCAATTTCAGCATCGGGTGACTATCTACGTGGAGTTTGAATGGTCTCCTATGTCTGCTTCCTTCAGGTACAGGTTATGTTGATTCGCCATGCAAAATCGCCACTTAATGTCACAAGATATGTAGGTTCAGGGGATTTGCTGGGTAATACATGTGGTTATGGGGTAAACCTGGGAAAGAGTCAGTGCATATTTGATGGGCAAAATGACCTCTTTTTGCACTGTAGGGATTCTATGAATTTGCCCACTACCAGAGTAAGAAACAAATGTTTTCCCCAGAGTCCAAACCATCAAGAAATATAAATGATAATTAAATGTTGTACAGGACATGAACAAAGATTGACAAAGAAAGATGGAATGAAAGGAGAGAGCTAAAGGAGACAGAAACATTTTTTAAAAATCTTTTTAGTCTCCCAACATTTATTATCTTCCAAGTGAATGAAGCTTCACTCTTATAAAATCTTCCAGGGCCAGAAAAGTTGTTCAGTAGTAATTATCACTTAAAACATCATTAAAATCCCACCTACTTCTGAATGTGCCAGCCCTAACTTTAGCACAGAACTTGTGGCTAAGCTAACTTTGTGCCAATGTAGACATTTCAATGTTGAGTATATTGATGAGGACTGCAAAAGTACACCCTACAGAACAGCAGGGTATCTCAGACAGCAACTTCCAGATTTTTAACTGCATATCATGTGGAAACTAGAAGTTGATGTCACTGTGGTGAATGCTGACAGGTCATCATTATTGTAAAATCAAGACAATCATGTTCTCAAAAACAAGTATGCTATGAGGTTGAAGTTTGTGAGTTTTTACATATCATTCATGCATCTGTGTTAATTTTATCACCATATTTTGTAAACTAGTTGATTTGTAACATATAGTTTTACAGAATATTTGGCATATTGTATGTGTTTTTTCCCTCTCCATGCTGATATAGTGATATATTTGGAGTAAAGGCAACACAGTGGCACAGTGGTTAGCACTGCTGCTCCATAGTCCTCGGGACCAGGTTCAATTCTGGCCTTGGGTGACTGTCTGTGTGGAGTTTGCACGTCCTCCCCATGCCAGCGTGGGTGTCCTCCGGATGATCCGGTTTCTTCCCACACTTCAAAGATGTACAGGTTAGGTGAATTGGCCATGCTAAAATTTCCCCTCAGTGCTCAAAAGGTATGTAGATTAGAAAGATAGTAAACGCACAGGATTATGGGTCAGGGCAAAGAATTGGGCCTCAACAAAATGCTTGGTGCAAACGCAATGGGCTAAATGACCTCCTTCTGCACAATAGTGATTCTATGTCAAGTTTGATTATATAACAGCACTCTCTGCTCATGACCCTGATTCCACAGAGTTACAGGTAGAGCCACGGGGATGTTCACTATTTCAAAGCCTTAATCATCAATATCTCCTCTACCTCATAAGACTCATAACGTAGGCCTCTAGTTATATCTGACAGTACAAGGTCAGAAAATCCAGCCTGAAATCAACAGATCTTTACATAGGAATCATAGCAGGTGGGATGGAAAAATTCCACCCTTAGTCAGTTCAGAAGAATTTTGTATAACCCATTGATTCTCTTTATTACTTGATCTATTTGGTACATTTTGCTTCAGGATGCAGATGTTCAAAATAGTGTTTGCCTGATAAATAGTTTGGATTAAGGACTGACAATTTGACTGACTATTTCTGGCAGGGATATAAACACTGGTATGAATGGGGAGATTACTATCCTCTGATACGACCTGGAAGTATTAAAAAGTCATTAGCTTTATGAGCTAATTTTCACTGCGTAGTTGCAGGACATCTGGAAGTAGCTGCATGCTGTAATCTATACACCCTCATTAAGTTGTGTAGCTTTAACCTTGCTTTGAAAAAGACAGACAGTTTGGCAGCACTGTGTTTTAATTTAGCCATTAACCCATCTCGGTTGGATACCAATCCTCTGCAGCTCTTCTGTGTTTAGTATAGATTTCCATGATGCTTGGAGCATAATAAAGGAAAATGGGGCGAGGTAACTTATATTTAAGTGCTCTGACAATCATGATAGCAAGCACTTGCCTTGCGTTATGTGTTCAAAGGTTGACATTGGGCTTGATTTTACAGCCTCACTTGACCCAAGGCTGAAAAATCCCACCCGAGGTCAATGGACATTCTCATTGTCCGCCCCTCGTCTGCCCCCATACCATGGCAAGTGGAGCGGTAGAATTCCAGCATACATGTCTATAAAATGGTATCTTAAAGTGGTCATTCTAATTAGATTTACCAAGTTCCTGTAGTTATTTTCTATTTATGCTTGCAATATATTCTCATTCCTCCTTTAGCTTCCAAGGAAAACCAACTGTACGTCTGAATAGTTGATTCAAATGTTCAAATAAATCTTATCAAATATAATTATTTTCATATTAACTATGATTCAGTTTCTGCAGAGTAATACTTCTCATTTCAAATAATTTAATAGACAAAAGTATAGAAACTCAATGACTGTCATGGAAAATACATTCCTTTACAGTAAATTTAATCAGCTCTTCCCACTGTGCCCTTTCATATCTGGAAGGTACACACAACTTAGGAATTAAATTACACCAGCTTTCTAGAAACTCAGTTTAATTGAATAAATAACAGTGTGTTCCCCCGTTGCTGCTTAAATTATGGTCAGTAGAAAAACATCAAACTATGGAGTGTCTCAATAGGGGTTTTGTAATAAAATGAATGCGAGAAGTGGATGTTTTCCATAACAGAGGGAGACCATTTGGCCTATCTTTCCTGTCTTGGAGTAACAACTTCAAGGTTTATATGGCTAGACCCAGGCCCAGATTTTCTCCATATTAAAGTTCTCCATCATGGTGAAATCCTAAGACGTACCCCACAAACATGCCATGTTTCATTTTCCTGGAAACAAGATTAGATTCAGGTCAGAGTTCATACCTGAGTGGTTTATAAAAGCTGCTGGCCATTTAAGTCACCAGTTGCCTCCATCAAAGTGAAGGACTGGGAAATCGAGAGCGTACAGATTAGGCCAGGTGAGGGGAGTTCCCAACTTGATGGATTCATTTCAAAACTGAGTCACCCCTTTGAAGAGGTAAGGTACCCAATTGGATATGGTCCTGGGATACCTTTAGGAAAAGTAAGGTCCCCTTTGGAATAGTTAAACATTAACATAATTGTACATAATATGTGCATAAACTCATTGGACCTGTCAAGCTGTCAAAGAACTGTCAAGCTCTCAAAAACTTCTCAAACTGTTAATGAACTAAAAATAAATTGTAAAACTGTCAAAGAATTGGTTGCATAGGTTGACTTGACAGGGCAGTAAAGTTTGCTGAAAACTTCTAATCCAACCCATTTCCCCCCTCCCCTCAACCCCCACTCTCACTGTCACCCTACCCCCCAACCCCGCCACCCCCCATTCCCATCCAGAGCAAATATCTAACCTGTGAAATATCTAACATTTTTAAAGGTTGGTTGCAAAGAGTCAAGAATCATCCCACTTCTATGCACTCAACACTGAAGCAAAAATCTGGGCCTCAGAATCCTCATGTAACATTAAACATCAAATGCTCATAACTTCACAAGCATTGACACATAGAGTGCATTTAATGTCATAAAACAAGCAAAGGCATTTGACAGGAGTGTTTTGAACCAGAACAGAGATTTATAGTAGTGCTGGACTATTTGGTGGATGAGAGGATTGCAGTGAGATGAATAGGTGCAACTTAAAACCAATTGAAGATGTAGTTAAACTTTGAAACAATAATATATAAAATGGCCCCTTTAAGTCATATTCATGGTTGGACAATGATATACAGCATGTTGTTCAATGGCATTTCATTTTTCTTTCATTTGTAACATTTGATTATATTGTTTTCAATACAATGACCTGGATTTTGCTGTTATAATGATGGTAAATGATCAATGCTCACATTATTTCTTCCTCCGAAGCTGACAACAATTTCTGGTACAATTAATTGCAGAAATTCAAATTCGCTGTTAGTGATACCACATTCTCCCATGGGGTGCACTGATAAAGTACCTATGGCAATCAGGTAGATGTCACTGAAATAACAAGAGATTATGCTTTTACATTCTTGTAAGAGTTCTTAAAAATTAGACTTTGCTGAATGAGGTGTAACTAAATTTATGATGTGTGCCAAGTTCCTAATTACATCTGATTGCCCTCACTGGTCCTGAAAATGTTTTATTACAGTTGTAAAATGTCAAATTTCTCCATTATAACAAAATTCAGTTTTTTTTTAATAAAAGATTGTTTGGGATATTTCTACATTTAAATGAATCCCTGATACAAATTCCAAGAACTTATTTCACTCTGTGTAAACAAAATAATTAGAAGTGATTGGCTCCCTACCATGCCTCATGAAGTTTCTGTAATACAACACTTAGAAATCTCATTGGTTTGGCACGTAATTCAAAGTGGCATTGGGGAAGGGGAAATTAATGCCACATCGATCATTAGATTTTTGTTAACTCACAGCAATGTTGGTTCACTGCTGACTGCAAAATGTCCATCAATATGCGCCTCTGCAAATATTGAAGACAGCTTATGTAAAGTATTCATTTTAGTACTTAACTATTTGCAATTTTTATCAATGATTAAGATTTGACTGCGGTCATTATCAGTACTTTTTCAGCAATGTTTATATATTAATGAAGGCAAAGGAGTGGCTGTGGTTTGGGACATGGGGATGTAGGGGAGGCTAAAATGATCCAGAGAGACAGTGAAGCTATGGATTCATAGAATCATAGAATCTCTACAGTGCAGAAGGAGGCCATTCAGCCCATCAAGACTGCAAAAACAGCAATCCCACCAGGCCCTGTCCCCATAAACACATATGTTTACCCTCTCATCCCCTGACACTAAAGGACAATTTGGCATGGCCAATTCGCCTAACCTGCACAGCTATGAGCTGTGTGAGGAAACTGGAGTACCTGGAAGAAACTCAAGCAGACACAGGGAGAATGTGCAAATTCCACATAAAATTCCTGACATTCTCATTGGGGTCAGTAATTGAGGTAGTTTGGAGACAGGGGGTGCAATTAATAAGTTGGAAGGCTGATGTCTTTCTTCAGTGTTAAGTGCTCTGCTCCTCTTGACCCATCTGGAGTGTTGAAAAATAACTCACCTTTTGGAGGCAGTATTTCCTACCTCCCTTTCACTGCCAGCTTTCCTGATCCCTGGAACATCCATGCAGCCACAGTGAATTATAAATTAGCCTCCCAACTGCATTGTGGCAATTAGATTTAAATAGGGCAGTACGGTGGCACAGTGGTTAGCACTGCTACCTCACAGCACCAGGAACCTGGGTTCAATTCCCAGCTTGGGTCACTGTCTGCATGGAGTTTGCACTTTATCCTTGTGTCTGGGTGGTTTCCTGTGGGTGCTCCAGTTTCCTCTCATAATCCAAAGATGTGTGGGTTAGGTGGATTGACCATGCTAAAATTGACCCTCATTGAAGGGGGAATTAGCAGGGTAAATGTGTGGGGTTATAGGAGTCAGGTATGGGTGGGATTGTGGTCAGTACAGACTTGATGGGCAGAATGGCCTCCTTCTGTATTGTAGGGATTCTATGTTAATGAAATATCTACTTCTCCTAACATTCAGGCACTCAATATCTGAAATATAAAAATGTATGGACACCGTGTTGAGTTTTGCAGCTCATAATCAAGCCTAATGCTCCCTAGGAGGTCTTGTGTCACAGTGATTAGCACCCCAGCCTCTGAGCCAAAGGGTCTGGGTTTGAGGCCCACCCAAGACTCAATTGCCAACGAAGGTACATTCATAATGTGGCTAACAAATTGAGGATCGACCTGCAAAATCCTTCCAACACACATCAATAGCAGGAAGTAAGAGAGAGAGACTTCTGGTCAGCTAAGCTTGATACTGTGTGGCGCCCCTCAAGCAAAAGCCTCTGACGATGAGCTAGTGAGCGATCTGTTCCAGGAAAAACTGGAAACAGACAAAAGTCTGCCTTGTGCACCATTAGGTGGGGAAAGAGAAACAACAACACAAAGTCCAAGTCCCCTCACTTCATGCCCTCTCTTACTGATGTTGGTGGGGGTACAGCAACTAATACTTAAGCCGGCATCCACTGTACAGACAAAAGGCTGTTGTGATGTGAGTATTAACATAGAACATAGAACATAGAACATTACAGCACAGTATTAGACATGCCACTCAGGAACCAATTATTTCTTTAACATTATATAGCTAGGATAAGGATACTTTAACTACTAATGCTTTATGTGGATATTCATCTCCGGCCCATCATGGTAACTCAGCTGTAAAACTGAATGGGAAGAACATGAAAATTAAAATTCCACACAGTCATATTTCAATCCTGTGCCGAGCTATCAATAAAATGCGTTAGTGCTCCCACAGTGCCATGCATCTCGATTAGCAGCTTCATTAATACCAAGGCATTGAAAATAAAATCTTCAATTGTGGATGATGTAGAGACATTTTTAGGTGAATTTATTATTTTCTGGGCTGCTACAGGAAAATGTTGTTTGCTTGTGCATGGAATACGTTTTCCCCTAAGTGCAGACATTGTCAGGTGTCTATTTTCCTGTGCATTCATGATCATTGCTGATAGATATATTTGCATCTTCTGAATGCATACATTAAATAGGCACATGACTGTTTATGGTGCAGAATGCTTGAGGGCGATTTTAGCCATGCCTGTCCACTAGAAATTGGTGGGAGCTGGGCAAGTGGGCTGTTAAAATCAATCGGTTGATTTGCCTGACTTAAAGCTGAAAACTTTAACCTGCTTGATTGAGCAGGTGGCATGGATATCTCCCCAGTGTCACCAGGTACATGACTGCAATTCTAACTGTGCCAGTGGGAAGCCACAGCAGGTTACATACTAGGGAAAATAGACTGGGGCTAGAAGAGGCTCTAAATAATATCATAGAATTTCAACCGTGCAGAAGGAGGCCATTGGGCCCATCAAGCTTGTACCAACAATAATCCCACCCAGACCCTATCTCCATAACCCTGCATATTTACTTTGCTAATCCCTCTGACATTAAGGGGTAATTTAACATGGCCAATCAATATAACCCGCACAAACATATTGAGAAAAATGTTTTGGCAACGTTCTTTATGGAGGCTTGGGCAACTAGAACAATTTTCGTTCTGCTGCATTGCATATTTAGGTTTCACTTGCAGTTCATTGGACTCAAGTCCAAATACAAGACCGTGCATCTAGGTCCCAGTCCTGGACTTGGTCCTGGTTTCAGTTCTTGTTCCAATTTCAATTCCAGGTCCAGGTCCAATTCTAGTTCCAGTCCCAATCCTAGTGCCAGTAGTTATTTCTGTCAGTTAACTGATTTTGGTGGTTGACTCCAGGCAATGCATTTGTCCATTCTCATTGTTGACTCTTCATTCAGAACAGGTGGGCACTTGACTGGCAAAACTTACATAAGTTTCAGGACCTCATTTCATGAGCAACCTAACTCATGCTGCTATCAACTCACACTTTAGAGTTAAAATTTATTAAATTCCATGAAATGGATATCATCTCAATGCTGATCATTCTCAATACTGAATAATTGTCTCCACATTTTGCTCAACTACAGGTTCACCTCATTTTATTAAGTTTGGGGAAAGGATGTCACAGCTGTCCAGCCTTCCGCTTCTGGCTTGCTGGCTTTAATATTGGATGAGATTATCCCATCTGTCACATGTCTATCTATTTTATGGACAACTCAATCATATTGACCAATGCTTCCTCTCAAAACTGGAAGCTCTAAGTGAACTTTTATTTGCTTCCAGAAGTAATTCATGTTCTGACATATTTGTGAGAAATGATAAGCTTTGTATTTGTACCTGTACCGATAACACCTTTAGTTTGATTTTTGTGAGGATGTTGGACAATGTAGAATGATAACTTTTCATACTTTATATTGATCACAGCATTTACTTACTTTTGGATAATATACACAATGCATTTATATATCAGCTTCCAAAGTTCTTTGATCAATTAAAGGTTGACACTATTCTTCACTACTACCTAACATATCCATTACGTTTAAGAGAAAGAAGTCCGCAAGTTCCTTCTACAATCTAAATAACAGTGCAAATGTTCAAATTTCTTGAGCCATATGTCAACAATATGTTGGTTGGAATGGATTTTGAGCTCCATACTAATGGTTGAGCTCAAAATTTGTCACATGGTTGATATCATCCTTTGAATAAAGTTGGCTCTTCCAGTAAATATTGAAAAATAAATCCCTTGGCACTCAATGTTGCAACTGTTTTCTTCTGACATCATAAAATTGTTCAATAGTGTTAGAGTCAACTTGTAAATGTTTCAGTAAAATCATTGTTACTGATCCTTCAGCCCTGAGAGAACAGGCCTAAATCCATTAAAAAGGAATAAAATTGCTTCTCTCAATTTGCTCTAACATTTATCAAATGTTTCAAAAGTTGACAGGTGTTATTTGAAATTAGTCCACCCTTGGTCTTGGTCCTTGTGCTATAGAAAGATATTCCATGATTAAGTTCTAAAATAGCCATGTCTTTGAACTTTTGTCAAGAAGGCCATTTCTTCTTATATGTATATTTTATATATATGAATAATGGCAATTAGCAGCTTGAGGTCCTAAAGCTAAAGTCAACAGTAATCCCTTTTTCTATGTGTGGAAAAGATGCTCAAATCTCTCAGTAATCTACCATTATGATATTAGAGTAGTGTGGTTGAGTTGTTTCTAATGCACAAGATCATAACTTGAGCAGCACCACAACAGTCAATAGTACTCATGCCAGGCTTGCATTCTGATACTAAGGAAATGAGAATTACTACAGGTGAACTGTAAATTTCGATATTGATCTAAAATGTCAGTGAGAAGTCTTCTCTTTCAATCTGGCTCCATTCTTTGATACTTTGCGTTTGACTTTCTGATTGAGAGGAATAGAGGCTAACTTCTTCTAATTTAAAGAATTGTTAGAATACAGATCAAACCCTTAGAAAGCTTTCAATATTGGTAGCCAGATTTCCCAGATCTTTTGAACTCTGCTAACATTAGGTTAGATCTTGTGAGTACACTTTCTTTCTCCCCAGTGGCAACGAATTGTTGTGGCATAGAATATACCCAAAATGTACAAATTAAAATTTGATCTTGGGTCACAATGAAAGTGAATGGAGGAACAGAAATATTATGCTGATAATGGAATTGGAGACAGTATATTTCTTTAACCAGGGAGATAGTTTTCACCTTTGATGGACTTTTGAATCCTTATAGGGGCAACTTACCAGAGCTGTTTAAAATTATAAAAGGTTACAATAGAGAGATGAGAAAGAAATTGGGCAGAATTTTCTTATAATTTATCATTAGACGATCTTACAAGAATTTGGCAGTGTTGGTCCAAAAGGAAAAATGGAGTGAATCGCATCGACAGCTCTAATCTAATTTCTGACCAGAGCCTGAACCTTATTGACAAAATAGACCAATTGTCTGCTCCATCAACACACACATTCAAGCGTGAGTCTCACTGTATCGTGTCTCTGCTGGTGCTTGTGGTCTCTGTACAGGCCATCTCCTGAGTAAGAACCCCTTGTCCCCACCATGCCATTCCTCCAGCCATCGTTGTCTCTCACTGTCTCTCCATTAAAAAGGAATCAAATTGATTCTCTCAATTTGAAAGCTGCCCAAGATGTAAGTATCAGGGATGCTCCATAGGAAACAGGGCACAAACCTACACATGGTGCATTGTGTGGTTGCAGATGAGTTGGATGTTGAGGGAGTGAAATCTCTTGCAGTTCCTGAATGATGCTGCACGCCATCATGGTGGCTTAAGAGCAATGTGGATGGAGTCAATCAGATCTTGTATCTGGGGCATCCTTTCAAGGTGGGTAAAGCCCAAGGCCCTGGCGTCCTGGCTCACCCAGTCCCAGTCAAAGCAGATAAACATTTCAGCCCTGGCATAAAGGACATCTGTCACCTCCTTCACACATTTGTGAGTGGCAGACTGGGAAATGCCGCAAATGTCCCCTGTGCTGCCCTGGAACAAACCACTAGCATAAAGGCTCAGGGCAGCTTTAAGTTTAAGGGCCGCAGGCATTGGGTGTCCTCCACGGGGTGCCAGCTCATGCAGTATGTGGCAAAGATGGCCCCTGTCACCCTAGACAGATGCAGCTTTCTCTGGCATTGCAGCTTGTACAACTGAAAGGAGGAACACCAAAGCTGGAAGATCCTTAGCTGCCACTGTCACTGATGTTGTTCCTTGATGCATGGCTCTGCTCCCAGAGCAGCTGCTGGTCCTAGCCATGGACAGCAGCACGTCGTTATCTCTGCTGCTGGTTAATCCCAATCAGTAGAAAGCCCAGCTCAACACATTCCAGGATTCTCATGAATCATGCACTGGAAGAGTGAGAATGCCACTCGAAGCCCTAACGGAGCCCTGACCTTCATCGCTCCCACATCTATGACTTCCGTCCCAGTGTTTCCCATTACCTGTATAAATTTCTGCTCTCCTTCACACCATTCCCTCTGACATTACGGCCACACACGACATTCTGCCAACCCCCCTCTACCCTCCCCAAACCAAAGCTTCCTCCAGCAGAATGAATAGTGTTGAATCCCCATTGCCTCATGGCATCTGACCTGGACATTCCTCCACCAAAGAACAAAAATCCCAACTCTGCACAACATTAAAGTACATCAGAGAGATTGCATGACGATAAGGTCTGCATCCTGCCAGGGCACTCAAAAATGATGATAGATCTGATAATGGGGTGGGGAGTGGTGCCAGCTTTCACCATCCTACTTTGTCAGGGAGTTCTCCACAGTGCTAGGTGTGCACTGTTAAGGCTCAAACTGGAAGATGCATCTACATTCTTGAGGCTTGGTGTCCCCAGACTATGCAATTAGATCTAGCTCTGGATATTAAACTGGCATGGTGGACTCTTCCAATACTCATCCGTTAGTCTCTACGGCAATGACATTCATCTTCACGAAACACAGCTGAGTTCTGAGAGGTACATAAATAGCTTTTGAAGCAACTCCCTAGAGGGCAGTTTCGTTCTTCAGGGTCTTCATTGTGAATGGAATTGGTTGCCGTCGGTGGTGGTCGAGGCGAACTCGCTGGGGTCTTTTAAAAGACTTCTGGATGAGTATATGGGATCCAATGGGATTGGGGGTTATAGATAGGTCTATGGCTGGGTAGGTTTTGATGTGTTCGGCACAACTTGTGGGCCGAAGGGCCTGTTTGTGCTGTAGTGTTCTATGTTCTATGTTCTATGTCTTCAATGCTACGCAGTTAAACGCTTTCCTTGAGAGCAATAAACGCTCTTTCACTGCTGGACTTCACAGTCTGAGTTTGCAGGGTGTTGGAGTGAAATTTACTGTCCAGTAATCCCTCCTTGCCTCACAT
The DNA here is from genome assembly GCA_024679065.1 of Sphyrna mokarran. Classification (NCBI taxonomy): domain Eukaryota; kingdom Metazoa; phylum Chordata; class Chondrichthyes; order Carcharhiniformes; family Carcharhinidae; genus Sphyrna; species Sphyrna mokarran. The sequence goes on from JAGIQG010000021.1 coordinate 22,371,005, forward strand.
CATTGACAGAGTGAATATTTAGATTTCACTTTATTTGCTCCACCCTCCCCGAGTGAGAGTGCCTTTATACATCATGAGTCAGGATAATTCCCCATCACTGACACCCCCACACTGCTCTTGCATCCTGGCCTCTCCCAAAGCAGGACCTCAGCATTGCCCTCTACAGCCACCTCTCATCCGCCCCAACAAGAAAGTGCACCCACTCAGCTACTGTTTGAATAGTAACTCAGCATGGAGGAACCAGGAATGAATTGATATGGATGTGAAAGAATCCTCAGATAGAGTCAAAGGGCATGGAAACAGTCCTTGGGCCCAACCTGTCCATGTTGCTAAATTTTTACCACTAAGCTAGTCCCAATTGCCTGCATTGGCTAATTTCCCTCTGTACCCATCTTACCCATGTAACTTTTGTAATTGCTTTTCAAAAGACATTTTAAATACTCAGTTTTGAAAAATGTTTTGAATTCGTTACTTTTATCTCTGCTCTTATACAATCTTTAACAACAGTGTGCTCCACTTGACAACAGCAACACCATTTTGATAATCAAGCAAAGATATTCCAGTGCTTTCTGCTGATTTTAAAGCATTGAAAGCCATTAGCTCTCTGCGGTATATGTTCAATTTTGTCCCCGGCTGGTGAAAGATGACCATTACCATCATCACAAAAAAAAACTCTTTTTAAATTACCAGCCTCATTTTTACACAAATTTATTAAAAAAAACAAATATTGTGTCATTTGTTAACTGTTGTCATCAGTTGATATCAAAAGGCTTTTGACATTTTTTCCACATTGGTGGTTAATTGGTGCTTGCAACAAATTAAAAAAAATTAACCCTGCTACTGAAGAAAAATGACAAAAAAAAGTTAGTGGTAGGAATTAAATGTTGGAGGAATATTTTATGTAATAAATATAAAAGTCTGGAAGCTGGGTTTTCCTTTCAAAGATAGAATGCTGATTTGTGTAAGCTGCAAATGATGGAGAGCAAAGGTAAAACACTCTCTCGATTTGACCAATAAACCCCCAGAGCAGTTGAGATATGGAGCGTGTAAAAGAATCTGTCAAACTGTCTCTTACATGTCAGCCCTGTGAGAAATGAAAAGACCTACAGGAACTTCAGATGAGATTCTGTAAGTTCTAAGCTACTGATCTGGTAATATATCACTCTAGGATGAACTGTGAAACATGACAACAGTATGCAAATTTAGATCTATTACCAATGGCTATTGGCAGAGCAATTGCATAAAGTTAAGAAATAAATAGTATTTTATGTGTCTAGCCAAAGCCTGCTTATGACAGGCTTGACATTGTCCCAAAAACCACTGTCAAATTTGTTGCAAAAGTTGTTAGATGTCTCACTAAGAGATCTGGTTGTGTCTACACTTGAACATAAACCATTGATTGTTAGCATTTAAATATATACATACATCCAAAGTATAGCTCTAACCAAGTGCTACTTTCATGCTAACTTCTTTCAGATTCTCTCTACACACAGCTCTGGACAATATCCAGGTTTGGGGTCACAAGTGGCAAATAACATTCATGCCACTTGAATGCCAGGCAACTACCATCACCAATGAAAGACAATCTAACCCTATCCTTCAAAATTCAATGATGTTACATCACTGAATCCCCAGTGTCAACATCCTTGGGGTTACCATTGATCAGAAACGCAACTGGACTCACCACATAAACACAGTGACAACAAGAGCAAGTCAGAAGCTAGGAATACTACAACGAGTAGCTCGTGCCTTGACTCCCCAAAACCTATCCACCATCCACAAGACACAGGTCAGGAGTGTGATGGAATACTCCTCACTTGCCTGGATGGGTGCAGCTCCAACAATACTGAAGAAGGTTGACACCATCCAGGACAAAGTAGCCCACTTGATTGGCATCACATCTACAAACATTTATTCCCTCCACCACCGTCCTCAGTAGCAGCAGTGTGTACTATCTACAAGATGCACTGCAGCAATTCACCAAAGATCCTCAGACAGCACCTTGCAAACCCATGACCACTTTCATCTAGAAGGACAAGAATGTATGAGATACATGGGAACATTAGCATCTGCAAGTTCCCCTCCAAGTCATTCATCATCCTGATGTGGAAATATATTGCCGTTCCTTCACAGTTGCTGGTTCAAATTCCTGGAATTCCCTCCTTAATGGCATTGCAAGTCAATCCACAGAATATGGATTACAACAATTCAAGAAGGGAGCTCACCACCACCTTCTAAAGGGCAATTAGGGATGCACAATAAATGCTGTCCAGCCAGTGATGCCCATGACCCATGAATGAATTAAAAAAAAGTCCACCATCAAGTGACTTTCTACATCACAATGTGGGCAGTACTGTTTCCCCAGTGCCATGCTAACCCTTACTGAACCTGAACCCTCTCATACTACAACTCCCCTCATGTCCTTACCCAAATATATCTACAATATGGTATTTCAATATTACTCATTTTCCCCCCTCCAAGTCTCTAACTTTACAAATCCTGATGATCAGGAGGCTTTATGACTCTTCCAGATCCCATTACTTTCTGTTCCGGTGAGTGAAACTCACACTTGTTTTGGGCTAACTTTGTTAATTCAGAGTTAAAAAATTGTTATACTTTGCGTTCCAAACATTCATGTTTCAACATCTGGTTTGCTTCTTACTCTCTTTAGTGTAACGTTTTTCTTTGTCAACCATCCTATCTTCTTTTATCAGATGCTATGGATTTATTCTGTACTTTCCAGAGGAAATGTTCCCTCCGTTCAATCATTGAGATGGGTGCAGGTTTTCTTCTTCCATTGGGTCTGCCATATTCTTCCAAGAAGTCGACCATTTCCACTTAATTCACAATTTTAGCCAAATATTTGTTTACTCTCTTATTTTCCAATTCTTTTTCAAGCTGATTAACCTTTCCAATCAGCTCAGCAATTGCTCTAGTGAATTCAGTTGCCTTTGTTTCAGAGTTATCTGTGGAATTCTTATACAAACTTAACAACTTCACCTGAACATTGAATTCCTTTCTGAGCCTTTCCTTCATGGACACTGATTGCTCCTTAGACTTTTCCAATTCACTCACTAGACCCTCAAACTGTTTCTTAGAATTTTCTTCACTTGCTTTTAAAGTCTGGATTTGCCCTTCTGGTCTGCACATTGCATCCATTTTGTTCCTCAGATTGGATTGAAGTTCAAGAATTTCATTCCTCGTTTCACAATGAAATTCCAGCATTTGTTAATTCTGGATTCAACCAATTGTTCTGGTTCATCAGCAATTCCTTATCCTATTCATTCTGTTATTTTTCATGACATTTAACAGACACTTATAGTATTTGAAGTCTAATTTTTCATCAGCAAACTTATCTTCCTTACTTGAAAGTTGATTTTCTGCACTGAACTGATTTCCCTTAGCAGAACCTAAATCCTCTGCTACCCTTCAAGCTGATATTCTGTAATTTTATTTCTTCAGTTGTTCCTGAGACTTTTTTCATTCCTTTGTGACAAATTTTACTTTTGCAACGGTTCAATCTTTTTATGACATTCTTGATCCTTGGTTTTCAATTTAACCACACCATTTTTCAACAACTCAAAGGGTCTTACTGAGTTTGAAGCATCCAGTGTTTTTCTTTCTCATTCCTTGACTTTCCACATCAGATTTACACTTCCTGATCCTATTTCTGTATTTCCCTTCTTTCTCTGCAGCAAAGGTTTGTCTTGTCCTTCATTTTAGTTTCACAGTTGGCAAAGTCATGGCTTCATTATTTGCTCACAACCTGGGAAGCTCTGTGGCTGTTCCTTTCAATGTCTCCTCTTTTCCAGTCAGCTGGTTCTTCAGCCTACCAATATCAGGTTCATCTTCTCTTTCTACTGGGTATGCAGTAAAAGCGGTAGCGAGCTCATTTTCTGAATGTCAGATTGGAATTGCAAGCCTTTTACTTTATGTTGCTCCTACACACAAAATTTTTCATCTTTCCCTTTTGATCCTGCAGCTTTGCGCTTTTCACTTCAAACTTTGAATACTTTGATTATTTTTTTCCACGCACTCACCTTTTTCATGTATGGCATGAACAAACTTGCCTTCCATTTTCTCAAATTTTTTTTTGAAATGTGATTGTTTTTTCAAGTGTTCTTCCAAATATCCAACTGTTGCTTTCAGCTCTTCAATCTCTTTCTTATACCTCTTAATTTCCTCTGGGAACATTGAACATTGCTAAGCCTTCTCTGCCAACTGATTCCTTAGTCCATCCAAAGTGATATTGATTCATTTTGCTTCCCTTCTTAATTTTCCAGACGAACAAACTTTGACAGGGGACGGTTCCTTGTAGCATGCAAAAGTCCTTCAACATGCTGCTGTGCAGAGGGACCTGGGTGTCCTTGTGCAGGAATCTCAGACAGTTGGTTTGCAGGTGTAGCGGGTAATTAAGAAGGCAAATAGAATTTTGTCTTTCATTGCTAGTGGAATGGAGTTTAAAAACAGCGAGATTATGTTGCAGCTATATAAGTTGCTGCTGATGCCATACCTGCAGTACTGTGTACAGTTTCAATCTCCTACTTGAGAAAGGATATATTGGCACTGGAGGGGGTGCAGAGGAGATTCATTAGGTTGATTCCGGAGTTGAGCAAAGTGGCTTATGAGGCAAGACTGAGTAGACTGAGGATATACTCATTGGAATTCAGAAGAATGAGGGGAGATTTTATAGAAACATATAAGATTATGAAGGGAATAGATATGATAGAAGCACTGGTGGATGAAACTAGAATTAGGGGGGGTATAGCCTCAAACTAAGAGGAAGCAGATTTAGGATTGAGTTGAAGAGGAGCTTTTTCATACAAAGGTTGTGAACCTGTGGAATTCCCTGCTCAGTGAAACAGTTCAGTGTACATCATTAAATGTTTTTAAGGCAAGGATAGATAAACTTTTGAACAGTAAAGGAATTAAGGGTTATAGTGAGCAGGCGGATAAGTGGAGCTGAGTTCACAAAAAGATCAGCCATCATCTTATTGAATGGTGGAGCAGGCTCAAGGGGCCAGATGGCCTACTCCTGCTCCTAGTTCTTACATTCTTATGTTTTTAACAGGTTACCCCTTCCTTTGCAAAGTTCAATTGCTTTGTCTTGAGTTTTCTTGTAATTCAAGTATCTACCAGGGTGGCATAGTAGCACAGTGGTTAACACTGCTGCTTCACAGTTCCAGGGATCTGGGTTCTCTTCCTGGCTTGGATCACTGTCTGTGTGGAGTTTGCACATTCTCCTCGTGTCTGCTTGGGTTTCCTCCAGGTACTCTGGTTTCCTCCCACATTCCAAAGATGTGCGGATTAGGCTGATTAGCCATGCTAAATTGTCCCTTAGTGTCCTGAACTATGTAGGTTAGAGGGATTAGTGAGTAAAATATGTAGGGATATGGGGATAGGGCTTGTGTGGGATTGTAGTTGGTGCAGACTCAATGGGCTGAATAGCCTCTTTCTGAACTGTACGGTTTCTATGATATCTCAGCTTTGTTTGCTACTCTTCAAATCTGGTGGTCTTAATTTCTTCATACTGCTAAAAGATTATGTATTGCTTTTCCATTTGATCATGAGGGATGATTATCTTTTCTGTCAACTGCTTATTTTCCTGTTGACCTCTTGCCAACACATGCTGCATTTCAGTGTGTTGCTTTATTGCTAATGATAGTTTCAACACAGCTTTTCTGAAGTGTTATTCGACATCTTTTTTAACTCCTCATACTTTTCCAGGGCCATATGTTGATTCTTCAAATGTCTTTGAGGGCAGCAACTTCTTTGAGTATCATTTCAGCCTGCTGTTGTGCCTGCCTATACTTCACTCAGGTCAGACTGTAGTTTTTTCATCCTCTGGGATTTCAGGGTTCTTCAGCTACTGACACCATGTTGTAAGGTTTTTAGATGTCTCCCGAAAAGGTCTGGAAACTTGTGTGGTTGAACGTAAACTGTTTGTTGTTAACACATAACTCCAGGTATAGCCCTAACTTCATCCTTCAAGATCAAATTAAAAAATAATACATAATCTTTCAGCAGTATGAAGAAATGAAGACTGCCTTGAATGGCAGAATGAAAGAACAGTAGAAGAAAAGTTGAGAAGGTTTTCAAATTACAAGAAAACTCAAACTAAAGCAATTGAGCTTTGTAAAAGGAAATAAAGCCTATTGAAGGACTTTTGCATGCTACAAGAATCCTCCTCAGTCAAAGCTTTTTTCACTGCAAAATTTAAATAAACAGAATGAATTTAATATCCCTTTGAACAGACTGAAGAACAAATTGACATAGAAGGCTCAGCAATGTTTTACATTCCAGGAGGAAAGCAAGATTATGAGGGACATGGATAGAGTGGATAGTGAATAGCTGTATCTCTTATTTGAAAGGTAAGCCACAGAGGGACGTAGGTTCAAGGTGAAGGGCAGGAAGTTTAGGGGGGATGTGAGGAAACATTCTTTTACCCAGAGGGTGGTGATGGTCTCGAATGCGCTGCCTGGGAGGGTGGTGGAGACAGATTGCCTCACAACCTTTAAAAAGACCCTGAATGAACACCTGGAACATTCATCCATTCAGGGCTAAGGACCAAATGCTGGGATTAGGTGGGAGTCAGGTGTTTCTGGTGTGCACAGTGACTTGAAGTTCTTGTACTTATATACTAAATACTAGTTGAATTCCACACAAAATTGGAGCTTGTTCACTTCAATACTTCCAAATACTCTTTTAATCACATAATAATTGTTAATTACTGCCAGTCAACCTCCCTGGCATTGAAAAATAACTGATACAAGTGTGGAATTTCATCCTTTGGAGATTTATTAAAAGACGATTAAATTTTAAGTGCAATATTCATGATCCGATAATGATTTCAGTAGTGACATTGTGAGGATTTGCTACAAAAAAAAGGTACAAGGTTTATGGCACATGTTTTCACACTTGGCACTAAAACCACACAATTATTACATGAACATTTTTGAAAATTAGAACATAAAAGACATGAGAAATCGCTTTAGCTTACTATGTCTACCTTTGAAATGACTTAATGTAAAACGCAGCGACAGTTCATTTAGAGAAAGATTGTAATTCAATTTGATTCACCGTAGCAGTCAATATGCTTTTTGTAAAATAGAAGTTCGCCAGTTAAACAATTGCTTTTGATTTGTATCTGATCTTCCCTTTGATCTTCAGGAAATGATTTGTTCCTCAGGAAGCTTTGCAAAATAGTTATATTTGCAATTATTGATTGTTCTGATTACAGATTATTAACTTTAGATCAAATTTGTGTAGCTAGTTAAAAAGACAAATTAATTCTTCGGTTATTACAGCTTTCATCGCTAAAGGCTATAAGGTCCCCTAATTGCATTTTCTATTTTTAAAGTTATTTTTAAGGATATGCTATCAACTAAATATTGTTCACTAAACGCGTTCCACTTTTCAAAAGCTTGCAAAATTGTGCCGTGGAAAACAAACTCTGCAGCTTTTCTGAAAATGCTGGAAAATCTCAGCAGGGCTGACAGCATTTGTGTGGAGAGAATACAGCCAACGAAGGGTTATCTAGACTTTAAATGTTGGCTGTATTCTTTTCCCACAGATGTTGTTAGAACTAGGATCATAGGCTGAAATTTCATTGCCTTGCAGAACGGAATTCTCTGTTGGCCCTGGAGAGGATTTTACAAGCCTTGCCTGAACGAGGTCATGAAATCCAGCCCACAGAGTCATGGAGGTTTATTTACAGCAAGGAAAGAGGCCCTTTGGCTCAACTTGTCCATGCTGCCCTTTTTGTTTAACCACTAAGCTATTGCCAAATCCAACGTTTGTCCCTGCTGAGATTTTCCAACATTTTCCGTTTTTGTTTCAGATTCTAGCATCCACAGTATTTTGTATAATCCGTAACTTTTCTAGTTTATTTGCAATTCCGCAACACCAGATTTACCTACAACCAGTGCCAATCGCTTTCCAATTTCCTACTTTGAATTCCTGGTTGGGTGAAGAATAAAGGCCAGTCGAGCTAATGAGCACAATTTACCATTGATAATTTAGAGAATATCAGAACTATGGGAAAGTGTTGGGTGCAATCTTACTGACTGTTCTTGCCACACTTCCACTGCAGCGAGGTCGGAGAATTTGGCACCCAAATGGTAAAATAATGGTTGGAAACATCTCATCTTAACATTCCAGCCTGAGAGATTTTTTTAAGCAAAGCAAAGCAAGAACTTTTTGCCCTTGAGGGTCCATTGTACTTTAGGTCTGTGAGCTATAACATAAAGTGAATGATTTGAAACTTGGAAGAATTTGCAGATGCAGTGTGTGAGCAACTCCTTTTGTGCTATAAATCTTTGGTGTTCTCTGCTGGGACGTGCCTACTATAGGATACCAAGAATTATCTTTGCTTGATTTCTTTTTCTGGGCGAATAACGACCCAATGTAACTCAAAGAACAAAGAACAAAACAGCATGGGAAACAGGCCCTTCACCAAGCAAGCCCGCGCGCACCACCTCGATGTTCCCACTTCCACCATGATCCCCCGTCTATGTATGTAGAAATCTGCATTGGAACCAAATTAGCGAGACAATTTAGAAAGAATTTGTTTTGCCAATCAGCCTAAGAACACATCTTTGGGGTGGTGTGGGAGGAAACCGGAGCACCCAGAGAAAACCCAAGCAAGCATGAAGAGAATGTGCAAACTCCCACAGATACCGGCCCAAATCCATGTATCTGCATAGCACTGTGATAGTCACTTAGCTGTCATGTTGCCCATCAACTGGTCCAGTTTAAGCATACACTAATGACGTGAAGGACTAGGCTACTCTCAAAAAATCCAAGAGCAGCCCATCGCGTGTATGCCCCTTGTTGGACAACAAGGCGGACCGAAGTACCAGTAGGATAAAACAGAAATACATCAATATCATGCACAACTTACGCAATTCCCAGGGAAGTCCCAAAGCTGATGATCCCTATTTTAAATCAGTCTTCTATATTCCTCCATCTCTATTCTGTTCATGTGCCCATCTAAGTATCTCTTAAATAACTCCAGCATGCCTGCCTCCACCACCTTACTTGGCAGTGTGTTCCATACCCCCACCACCCTCTAGCATCCAAATTATACCTTACCGCTCTCAACCTAAGCCCGTGACCCCTTGTGATATTTGATTCCAACCTAGGAAAAAGCTTACCACTGTTCACTCTATCTATACCCTTCTTAATCTTGTACACCTCTATTAGATCTCCACTCAGTCCACATCTTTCTAAAGAAAACAGCCCCAATTTGCCTAACCTCTCCTCATAACTCAGACTTTCCATACCAGACAGCATCCTGGTAAATCTCCTCTGCACTCTCTCCAGGGTCTCCACGTCCTTCCGGTAGTAAGGCGACCAGAATGGATGCAGTATTCCAAATGAGGTCTAACCAAATCTATACAACTACAACATTAAACGCCAGCTCTTGTACTCTATACCCCTTCCTATCAAGGCTAGCATTCCATATGCTTTCTGAGGCTTGTGCACCTACACCCCCAGGTCCCTTTGCATTTCTATACTCTTAATAGGTCTACCCTTTATCATATACCTCCCCGCTACATTCTTTCTCCCAAAATGCATCACCTCGCATTTATCAGGATTGAATTCCATCTGCCATCTATCTGCCCAATCTACCAGCCTATCTTGTCCTGCTGTATTGCCTGACAATGCTCCTCACTATCTGCAAGTCCAGCTAACTTGTGTATTCTGCAAACTTCTGATCACACCTTATACAGCAGCAACTATGATCAGAAATTCAAAAGAACAAGGGTATCCATCCTTTCTTTACATCTTCTCCCTCCTGGTGATCCCACTTTCCCAAAAGGAATGGCAAATCTTCCCACTTCTGACAGGTGTCTCATTTGTATTAGTAGGGACTGCATTTTATGTTATGTCCACATCCCTAAGAATGGGGACTGATTCAATGGGGGCAGTTAGGCACTAAGAAATCTTCCCACTACACCCTGCAGCAAAGTAAAGCTGGGAGTGTTCTGAGCTTTTGATATTGACTACAGTACAGTTAAAGTTAACTTTGCAGCCAATGCATTGGAATTTGTAGTGAATTTTTGTTGTTCTATTTCAAGCTATGTCAGGAATTTCAGCTAGTTAGCACAACTTCCAAATAGAAATTGCAGTTCCTTTTGTTGTAAAGTGAAAGATGGCTAAATGTTTTATGTCTAACTTTGACCAGTCTGTAGTGACCCTTTTTAACTTAGATGCATTACGCGGTGAGGTAGATGAGAAGTACAAGAGTCAGGTAAAGATCCAACACCACTTTATTGAACAATTCATCGAGGAAAAACAATATTCAATCTCTTCACAGGAGTCTTTAATGAACAGTCTTAAATCTCTAAGTAAACAGTCTCAAATTTATATCAGCTATCTACTTCTGACACTTGCTTCCAAGGATTCCTTACAGCCTATCTATGTGTAATTCTGGTCACCCTATTATAGAAAGGATATTATTAAACCAGAAAGAGTGCCGAAAAGATTTATAGGATGCCACCAGAACTTGATGGATTGAGTTATAAGAAGAAGCTGAATAGACTGAGACTTTTCCTCTGGAGTGTAGGAGGATGAGGAGCGATCTTATAAAATAATGAAAGGTATAGACAAGGTAGATCGTCAATATCTTTTCCCAAAGGTAGGGGACTCTAAAACTAGAGGGCCATAAGTTTAAGGTGAGAGAGGAGAGAAACAAAAGTGTCCAGACAGGCAATTATTTCACACAGAGGGTGGTGAGTGTCTGGAATAAGCTGCCAGAAGTAGTAGTAGAGGCGGTATGATTTTATCTTTCAAAAACCATTCAGATTATTACATCGGTAGGATGGGTATGGAGGGATATGGGCCAAATGTGAGCAATTGGGATTAGTTTAGGGGTGTCAAAAAAAAAGGGCAGCATGGACAAGTTGGGCCAAAAAGCCTGTTTCTATGCTGTAAACCTCTATGACTCTATGACTATCCACAGTTCCCTATCACTGTATTTGAACTGTTTGTCTGAAAAGATGGGTAATACCTACTCAATAAGGCTGCAACAGTCTTTGAGGGCTGGATGATGTTTCAGGATCTGCATTTGGACTTCCCCTCTCATTTAGGGCTCGTTCTGGTCTTTGGGTAGTCTCTCTGGGATGGACTTCTGGGTCTATTCAATCTACTGATGCTTGTCACAAGGCCTAAGGAGATTTTGTGCTGCTCAGTTGCCAGTCAAAGGGGCTTTTTGGAGACGCTGTTGAAGATGGTGAAAATCGCAGAGAGCTGGGCCTCCATACTGTTCATTTCATCTCCTTCTTCCTGCCCTCTTTGAAGATTCTATGGTCTGTGTCCAAAACTAGCCATGTGGTGGTGGCAGGAAAATCCAATGAGGTGACTACATTCCATATTTGGAGGTCAATGAGGTGGGTGAGGTCCCAAACGAGTACTTTACATTATTATTCATAAAGAAGAAGGATATGGTGGATTGTGAGTGTAGAAAGGAAGATGTTGAAATAAAGAGGAAGAAGGTATTGGAAGTTTTGAAAAATGTTAAAGTAGACAAGTACCCAGGGCCAGATAGGATCTAACCCAGAATACTAAGAGAGGCAAGGAAAAAGTTGCTGAAGCCTTGGCTAAAACCTTATCCTTTTTAGCTGCAGGCAAGGTACCAGAGGATTAGAAAATAGCTAATACTGTTCCTCTGTTTAAGAAGGGCAGAAGAAACAATCTGGGAAATTACAAACCTGTGAGCCTCACATCAGTGATGGAGAAATTACTGGAGAAGTTTCTTAAGGATAGGATGATTCATGTCTGGAAGATTTGCATTTAAATTAGTGATAGGCAGTATGGTTTTGTGAAGGGAAGGTCATGTTTCATAAACTTGATTGAGTTCTTTGAGGAAGTGACAAGAAAAATTGACCAGGGCAGCACTACGGATGTTGTATACGTGGACTTTAGTAATCCTTCAATAAAGTTCCTTATGGCCAGTTGATACAGAAGATGAAGTTATACGGGACCTGACGTGAGCTGGTAAGGTGGATACAAAACTGGCTTGACCATTGAAAGCAGAGAGAAGAGTACTTTTCTAACTAGAGGTCTGTGACAAGTTGTGTTACACAAGAATCAGTGCTGAAACCACTGGTGCTTGTAATATATATAAATGATTTGGAGGAAAATATAGGTATTCTGATTAGTAAATTTGCAATGATACAAAAATTGGGGGAGTAGCAGATAATGAGGAGGATTGTCATAGGATACAGCAGGACATAAATCAGCTGGAGACATGGGCCAAAAGATGGCAGATGGAATTTAATCCGAACAAAAGTGAGGTGATACGATTTGGAAGGTCTACTGCAGAAGGAAAGTACACACTTTCCTTCTGCATTTTTACAAATGATAGAGCCCTTAGAAATGTTAGCATACAGAGGGGTCTAGTTGTGCAGATCCACAGTTCTCTGAAGGTGGCAACTCAAGTGGACAAGGTGGTCAAGAAAGTGAATGGCACGCTTGCCTTCATTGGTCAAGGTATTGAGTATAGGAATTGGAAAATCACGTTGCAGCTGTATAAGACTTTGGTTAGCCACATTTGGAATATTATGTACAATTCTGGTCATCACACCACCAGAAGGATGTTGGTGCATTGGAAAGGGTGCAGAAGAGACTTACCAGGATATTGCCTGGTTTGGAAGATTTGGACTATGAAGAAAGGTTAAACAACTTAGATTGTCCTATTTGGAGTGTTGAATGATGAGAGGGAACCTGACAGAGGTTTACAAGACTATGATAGATTTGGATAGAGTGGATGGTCGGAGTTTTTTTACAAGGGTCGAAGGGTCAATTGTTTTTGGGCATAGATTGAAAGTGAGGGAAAATGTTTAAAAGAGATGTAAGGGGCAAGTTTTTCACACAGAGGTTGGTGAAAGCCTGGAAGTCGCTGCCAGAGGAAGTGGTGAAAGCAGATTCTACAACAATGTTCAAGAGGTATCTGGATAGATAGTTCGGCAGGAAATGGAGGGATATGGACCACATAGAGGCAAGAAAATATTAGATTAGAGAGGCAGCTGTGTCAGCACAGACTTGGTGGGCTGTACTGTTTTTTGATCTTTGTTCTTTTGTCATAAAATATAGTTTGAAATTTCAAGTGCCGTCCTTGTCATACTATTCCTCTAATCTCCCATTGAGTTGGGTTCCACCAAATCTGTGTAGCATTCTTCTAATAAAGCAGGTTCACGGGATACATAACCAACAGTTCATTCTGAAACAATGTGGTTCTTAGAACCTTGTTAGGAAGTTCCAGGTCTATGTGGTTTAGATGGGAAAATGATTGTCCAAGGCCTGACTGTCTGTTCCAGCTCTGCAGTTTGTAAATTGCAAAGTCTGGCAAGGTTTAAACTTGGCTTCCACATTCATTTTATTCTCCAAGCTAAAAAAAATCAATACTTTTGTAACAGTTCTGGATGTCATTGGTCACCTGACCATGCTTTCTCAAATGAAAATGAATAGTTGCAGGGCAATAACAAGGTTTGCATCAAAGTGGAGCTAATAACTATCCAGGAATAATTTCTTCATTTTGAACTAAGTTTCTGGTAGTAATTTGCAACATGTGATACTGGCAGACAGGTCACAGAGTGTCTTCAATATAAATAGAATCAATATCTGTTTACTCAGCATTTTTGGGTGATAATCAAACATATCACGGCTACACACATTTACGCTAATGTTATTCATAATTTAAAGCTTAAGATTATTAAGCTTCAAACCTTGGTATCTTCTTTTAAACTAGCATCTCTGCCCTTGCTTATGTACAGCTTATGCAATGTGTTTGTATTGCGAGATTTAGGCTTTTTAAGCTTGCAAGTAAATTGCTTTCTGAAGGTAAAAACACATTTCAGCAATAAACTGGCAGGGTGGTTCTGCATCTTCAATATTTTCCTCTTTATCTGTCAGTTAGTTGGAGTTAGGACAGTTGTATTTGGTGGTGCAATAGGTGATGGGGAGGAAGTCTGGTAGAAGAAAAGATACACAAAATCATCAATCATCACTGGCTGGAAATAAATAGAGTTTAATCTTTGAAGAGGGAGCCATGATGTGTTGGACTAAGACTGATTTTGGCTGATGCTGCACAATGAATAGCCTTTGCTTATGAGAATTAAGATACTTTAATTGGCCCAGATTTTCCTATAATAGTGAGATCTGCGAGACACCCAGTAAATTCTGCAGCCTGTCCTGTTGCTATCACTGCTGATAACTTAATTCCATATTTTCCTGCATTTCTAATATAACTACAAGCATAATCTTGCAGGTGACGGGCTTGGAGTTAGGGAGCTCACGTAATTAGCGGGATGTTGGTCTACTGAATTATGCTGCCTTCCTTCTGCAGCCAAAAGTAAGTTCTGGGCATGAAGGCCTAACTTCCCACTCGTCACTTGTGCATCTCCAGTGGCTTCTGCTCACTAGGTGGATTACATGAATGGACAATTTAATGGGAAAGGTCATTAGGCTTAAAGGCCTGATAATGATACTATAGACAAATCTATGCAAATAAGTTCCCGACTTGAAGTTGAGATTTCCGTTCCCACATTCGTAGGGCTGGGGAAAATCAATTGCAGAAATCTGTCAGTGCAAATTGTGTTTATGGTGTCTTGTGCAATTTTGTGTCTCCATTGCCATTTGCATCCATGACAAACAGGTTGACAAAATCCTTGTCTAAGTCTTTCCCTTTCCTCTTATTTGTTGCTACAATCTCAGCTGATGTTGCCACTAGATGGGAAGGTTGAGTAGTGTAGGGAGGCAGGGAATATAAGTAAGAATTTAAAAATCAAATTCCCACCTGACAGCTGGCAGACCGCGAATATCCCTGGCCTTTTTTTTTCATGTAATCATCCTGGTGCCAGAGAAGGCGCACGGCTTATTTAAATATTCATGATCTAATTTAAATGCCTGCAGTGAGCTCCGGATACTATTGTCCAAGCTCACTTGGCTCTCCGACTTCACCACTGAAGGTTTCGACCAGAGGGGATCACAGCTGGTCCTCAACAACAGGATCCAGACATGATGGTCTCTTCGTGGCACCAGCGGTCATTGACATCCCCCAGGAGGTCAAAGGCAAGTAGCAGCAGTGCCCCGTGGATTTAAAAATCATTCTGCTGAAAGTAGGGTGGCACGGTAGTACAGTTGTTAGCACTGCTGCCTCATAGCACTAAGGACCCAGGTTCAATCCCCAGTTTGATTCACTATCTGTGCGGAGTCTGCACATTCTCCCTGTGTCAATGTGAGTTTTCTCAGGTGCTCACAGTCCAGAAGAAGTGCTGCTTAGGTGCATTGGCTGTGCTAAATTCTCCCTCCACGTGCTCGAACAGGCGACGGAACGGGGTGATCAGGGGATTTTCACAGTAACTTCATTGCCGTGTTAATGTAAGTAACTTGTGACACTAACAAATAAACTTTAGATGTTTGCCTTCATCTTTCTACCAAGAAGAACACATCACAATCAAGCAGTAAATTCCAACTCATCCACAAAAAGACAATCACAAGACCACAACACAGGTTCAATTGAATTAGTAAGTAGAATTTCACTAACTCAGTGGATACAGCGGCCTGACCACCACTCTCAAATGTAGTGCCAGCAAGCCTCAATGTAAGCTTCAATATTTTCTGCTAGGCTATAGCAGTGGGATACGAATGAAAATAGAGGCCACTTGCTGCAAAAAAAAAACATATCCTAAACAGCTCATAAATGTTTATAAACCAGAATGATTATTGAAAATAGCAAACAGTGGGTGGTTACAAATGGGCATTATTCAGGTTTGGGAACAGAGGCTATTGAGCACTCAGTGGGGATAAGTCCCGATATCTTTGCTATTCATAATCTTCATAAATCACCTTGACGAGGAGATTGTGAGCAGAAAAGCTGCATCTGCTGATGTTACAGCATATTGTATTGGAAGCTGAAATATGTTCCGTGGTACTGGAGATTATTCAGAGATTGGGAAAGGCTTCAATCCTAAATTAAGGATTGATGGTTATATTAAATTATAATTGGGATATTATTGAGCAGGTATTTAACAGAATTTTGATACTGAAAGGTTTAGCTTTGCAAGTGAGCAATTTAATTAATTTTATGACCAGGGAAATATCAAAATGAAATACTGCAATTTTATACACTTACATGACTTAGAGTCAAATCATTTGTCACCTGACCCTGATAAATTGATTTTTAAATTGTCACATCGCATCCTGATCCTTTATAACAACAGTGCGTCGAGATAATGAAAGGGTATACAATGGGATCTGACCCTGCACTAACACTGCGGGTGTGGCTAGCAATGTGTTTGAGGTTGAGATGGCAAATTGATAAATTGAAACCAGGGGAGGCGACTGCTAAGTGGTATTCTCGCTAGATTATTAATCCAGAAACGCAGCTTGTGTTCTGAGGACCTGGGTTCAAATCCTGCCATGGCACATCATAGAATTTGAATTCAACAGAAAAAATATCTGGAATTGAGAATCTGGAGTACGGTGAGCAATTCCCAACACCAAGATTAGGAAAGATGTGGAGGGAGTCAACATATGTACCTATGCTGACCAGAATGATAACTGAACTCCAAAGGGTTTGGGCGGGGGGGGGGGGTTCACTTTTTACCAAGAAAAAGTGCATTTCCTAAGCATCATGTCAGTTTTACATGTATTTCCACATATTCATATAGTTCTCATAGATGGTTATAAGTTTCACTGTTACACATTACAAAAATGATTGATAAAGTATGTATTGCATCAAGATGAATGATTCTATAATCCATGGAAAACACAAAATCAATTATAGCTTAAACCTGTAGTCAACGTTTATCTTGTAAAGACATTATCTCATAAAGTTAATGTAAAACTAGCTGAGTTGGGGAAGAAAAGGAGCTTGAATTAAGGAGCAAAAGGGGATGCTGGAACAATCCAGCAGTGTTAGAGCTGTGTAGGAAGTCCATTCAGGTAGAGTGCCTTTGTGAACTTTCTAAAAGGTGGAAGCTGTGAATGTGGCAAAGTGACTGATATGATAATATTTGATCTAGTTGACCTGTTAGAAATTTAATTTTGTTTTCCCTGGTTTACTTAAGACTAATGTACAGAAGTCTTATGGAGTCTCCAGAGTCAGATGTGTAGTCATAGGTCAAAAATTGAACTGTCACATCTGGATGAAGATTCATTCCGTATCTCACATGCCCACCCATCAAGATTCTATAGCAGAATCGCTGTCAGAAGGTGCATATCTAAAGCTTCGATTGCAAAGCTTGTGATCATTGGTTTGTTGGGGCCAGATCAACATTACTGATGTTGTTGCTAGCTTTTGCTAGATTTAGGTTAGCCAGCTTGTTGCAAAGAGAACTTAATGGAACTTAGAGGATATATCTACTAATGTGTTTGGAAATTGAATGTTCTAAGAGACTCAAATCAAATTTGGTCCCACTTGGAGGTATTCACAGCTGACACAACGTCACCACTGCTGAAAATGTAAATTGGGAAGTTTCTCACTCCAGTCTGTGAGTTTCTATTTGTTAATTTTAATGTTCAGAAAATCATGGATGAAGAGAATGCAATTTCTACTTTGATGCTTCAGGTGGATGAAGTTCAGTGTTGGCACTGCCTGAGTGGAAACTCTCCCCTGATTAATTCAATGGTCTGGTGCATGTGTGTAATGAAAGATGTTTTTGTTCAATGATTGTGCTGCAATGGATGCTGTAAGACTACCATTAATTGCACATGGGTTAATGTACTATTATGACACATAAGATGGGGAGGTGCTTGTTATTGTAGTGAAGTGAGTTGAGCAGTATGAAAATGAGTAGTAGAAGAACATTCCTGTTTTGTGTCTGGATCAGCCCCTAGTGGAATATGAAAGGAAAGAATTATGAATTATTTGTCTTCAATTCATTTTCCAATTGAAATTTCTAAGTAAGTTATATTTTGATTAAGTTATTTTATTTATTTTGCAATTACCACAGGATTGCATTCATTCAAAGATATCTTTCTTCCTTTGTCCCTTGACAAAGGGATAATTATTATTATTTTTGTCACAAATAGGCTTACATTAACACTGCAATGAAATTACTGTGAAAATCCCCTAGCCATCACACTCCGACAGCTGTTCGGGTACACTGAAGGAGAATTCAGCACAGCCAATGCACCTAACCAGGTCTTTCGGATGGTGGGAGGAAACCAGAGCACCCAGTGTAAACTACTCAAATACAGGGAGAACATGCAGACTCTGCACAGATAGTGGCCCAAGCCGGGAATCGAACCCAGGTCCCTGGCACTGTGAAGCAGCAATATGAACTATTGTGCTACTGTTCCACCCTTTCAATTCAATGACCTGTCTATGTATGCAGTTAAAGGACGTTCTTGCTAAATGGTAATGCTGAAATTAATGTTAAGGCGGCATGTTGACTACACATTCTGCTACAACAGAATGGGAGGATGTGGGCTGGTAGCCAGTGTTTACTCTTCTGTAAATTCCCAATTAGAGCTGGGCTGATCTGGACAAAACTGAAATGTTTATATCTGGTGAGAGAGGAAAAACCAATGATTGCTCATTCCAATGCATGTTCCAGTGGTCACCTAAAGTACAGCAGTAGAAAGACCTGGGAGTTGGTGATTCATCAAATGGGACAAAAGAAAGCTAGTGAAAAAAATACTGAACAAAAGGTGAAAGTGCAAATGGAGAAAAAAAAATTGTTCAAAGTAATTCCAGCAACTGTTGATGCTCAGATAATCTTTCAATACAGTACTATGATGTGGGTGGGAAATATGCTGCAGAGATTTAATAAAATTTGCTATTTTCAACAAAATAAGTATGCAAAGTTTTCATTGAAATACACTTCCATAAATTACATTTAATTTATTCTTATAGTGTGAACGATTAATGTGCATCAATATCTCAGTGCTGAGTGTGTCTGCAGAATGAAGTTTTGTTAAAGGCATCAATCTTCATATTAGCTGTCTGAGGAAAGGTCGTCGAGTTTCAATATTTAAATAAAACCTTATTGTTTTTGTACAGTATATGAATCAGTTCATTTTTTGAATGCCCTGTTCTCTGAAGTGATTAATATTATAGAGTCATAGAATGGTTACAGCATAGAAGAAGGTCACTCAACTAGTCATGTCTATGTCAACTCTCTGCAAAGGGCGGCAATTTAACAAGTCTTGCCTTTAGCCCTCCCTCCATAGTCACACATATATGTTCCTTCAGATGATAATCCATCTGTTCTGGTCACCATGAAGAAGTGTTTTCATTTGATGGAATCTCACCACTGTTCACGCCATGATGAATGGAAATTTGGCTGATTGCCAAATTCTCCAACATCGCTACAGCGGGACCGTAGTGTGAATGGCTAACAAGATTGCACCCATTGGGAAGGATATTACTGCCTTGCTTGGGTGAGACCGGAAATTCCCGCCCAAGGTCAATGGAGATTTTCAATGTCTGGCTCTCGGCCGCACTGATCCTGTGCGGGCGAGGTGGTAGAGTTCCGGCCATTGTGTTCATTGTAACAAAATAGCTAGCACGTTTTTAAAAATAAGTCTGATTTTGTTACTCAGAGGAAATCCACTCCCCCCCTTCTCCTCCTCTCCCACCTCACCCAAGGCAAGATAACAAATTTATTCGGTATAATTAAAAGTTCCATACAAGCAAAATATGATTTGAATAATCCCTCTATTGCTAGTGAATACATTAATTAATTTACATAGTCAATGCTGCAATTCGAAAGGAGACCAAATTTCTGATTGAACAAGAAAATAGTGAGATATTAGTGAGTTAAAAAGCAGGTGGGTAAGAACTGGCAATTAATCGAACAAAAGGACAGGATTGATGGGAAGGATAGCATTGCATTCAATTTTCCTCTGTTATTAATGTTTGTCTTATGTAAATAAATTCCAACTCTGATTCGATGTGTGCCTTTCTTGGAAAGGAATGATGGAGAGAGATGGAGAAATTCCAAGGCCATGGAAGGAATTTTCCATTCTTGTACACCCTCACTGCTGCGGCCAGCAAGAATGGAGAATTCGGCACTCAGCCAAATCTCCATTCACTGCAGTGGGACCAGAGAAGCTGCAGGCAATGTCAAAGAATTCCATCCTGTATTAATCAATGGATTGAGATCCAGTCCCCTCTCTGTTCCAGCAGTGCTATCCTGTTATGGCTTGTGTCTCTCACTTGCAGATGAACAATCTGCGACTAACACTAATAGAGGGCAATTCACCTCTAATTGTCCCATTCACTTATAATTGAAGTAATGATATTTACTTTGGAGAATCATGAGTTTGGTTAACTGAAAGTTGTTCTAAGAGTTAAAATGGTTTATGCAAGGAGAGGAGTTAAAAAAAAAAGTTAACTTAGCACTTTGGCCAACTTAAATCTGTCTAATTGTAAGTATAGACTACATGTGAAATAGAGTCATAGAGGTTTACAGCATGGAGACAGGCCTTTCAGCCCATCTTGTCCATGCCACCCTTTTTTTAAGCCCTGAACTCAGTCCAATTGCCCGGATTTGGTCTATATTCCTCAATACCCACCTTACCCATGTGAGCTGTCCAAAGCTGTCTAAAATCTTTTTAAGACACAAAATTATACTTGCCTCTACGAAAGATGTACAAATCTTATTAAGTATGCTTCAAGTTCAGAAGCACAGCACAGTGGAATGCATTGGAACCAATATTTCAGAGCTGATAAGTTGAAAACAGGAATGATCTTCTACATATTTGAAATTGAATTCAAATGCAGTTTTTTTTGAAGAATGGGAGATAGGGAAATGGAAGTGGTCTGGGTGGAGTTAAATCACTCTTTTATATTTTTAATACAGTCAGTTAACCATTGCATACTAAATTTTGTTACCCAGGGATTTTTTTTGCAGAGATCTGGACACAAATTAAATTGAAAAAATAAATTGGATATGACCCTCATTTAAATGGTTGAAAGTCATTTTCACAATTTACGAAGTAAGACATTCTCAAATACAATGAAAATATTTTCTGGCTATATACAGCCCTTGCAACTCATGCAGGTTGTTGAAAGGTTTTCAGGATGTTGTGAATTAAGATGGATTCTGCAGTTTCTTTATATAATAATAGCTAATAATACAATAACAATATAATAAACCTCACATTGAGGAGATTAGGGATCTAACTTTTGAAGACATTTGAATGTTAAAACATCACATTTTTTGGACAAAACACCATGGCCTAGGCTTTATAGAGTCATAAGCCCTGATCTTACTGGCACAGTCACCCCAAATTGGGGTGAGCAAGGCTCTCATAACAGCATTCTCCATTGGCCTTGGGCCAATCTTACAAACCTCAGTGCTGGTAAAGTCAGAGCCATAGATTCAGAGAGGTTTACAGCATGGAAACAGGCCCTGCACCCAATCTGTCTATGCTGCCCAGTTTTTACCATTAAGCTAGTTTTAGTTGTCTGCATTTGGCCCATATCCCTTGATACCCATCTACCCACGTAGGTGTCTAAATGCTCTTTAAAAGACTAGGTTGTACCCACCTCTACTACTGCCTCTGGCAGCTTGTTCCAGACAGCCCCCACCCTCTGAATGAATATATTGCTTCTCTGTTCCCTTTTGTATCTCTCCTCTCTCACCTTAAACCTATGCCCTCTAGTTTTAGACTCTCCTACCTTTGGGAAAATATGTTGACCATCTACTTTAATAATGCCCTTCATTATTTTATAGAACTCTATAAAATAATAATTTAGCCCCCTATTCTCCAGGGAATAAAGTTCCAATCTATCCAGCCTCTCCTTATCAAGTCCTAGTAGCATCTCAGTAAATCTTTTCTGCACTCTTTTTAGTTTAATAATATCCTTTCTATAATAGGGTGACCAGAATGATATACAGATTTTGCAATGGTAAACTGTCAGTGTTCACTATCATTGCATTACTGAAACTGACAGCAATTTCTGGAGTCCACAAATGTGCAAAATAATGCAGAAATCCAGAAGTTACCGTCAATCATTCTATGCTTCTCCTGAGGATGTACAGTCGAGCTCTTCCAAGATTGCAATGATTAGAAATCAATTGAATTTATCAGAATTTTCACTTTTAAATTCATGGCCTGTCTGTAAAAACCATTGGGAAAATTTACACATCGTTGAATAAAGTGTAATTCTGATATCAATTAATACTAGCCAACTTCCAATACTAGCAACTGTCTGTCTGGCTTGACTTCAAAAAGTTAGAGACAGTTTTGGTTTTGTCCACTACGCCCAGAAGCAATAGAAGCTAGTTCATAGCATCCTTTCCTGTGACTATTTCCCAAATATAGCCCAGATGCTGCCTGTACTGCATCTGGGGCTCTAACCTGAGGTTATATACTTGCAGGCTAGCAGCTACAAGTCCCAGCCATCTATCGTTTTAACCTTCCCACATTAAGAACTGTAACAAAGTATTTGAAAAAAAATTGCATGATAGAAAAACGTAGAATGCTTGCAGACTGTAAAAGCCACTTGAGCATCATGTTCAAGGCTATCAAATATTTATTTGACCAGCATGTGTTGAATAAATAATAATGGAAGGCAACTGAGATTTTTATATTCCAAGGTATAGGGTCACAAGGAAAATAAAATCATATTTGATTATTCTGCTGGGAAAAAGTGGGAGTATGGCAATTCATCCTTCTTCTGTTATGGCTTGGGAGGCAGGATGCATTTTCTTCCAAACTCTGGTATTAAAATCTTCAGATGCTTGTTTCCCTGTGCCAGGATATGTTTCTATGCTTATTGACACCAGTAAATTATAACATTGTGACCAAATCCCTTCAATCTATTTTCCAGAGTATTAGCTGCTCCCAGATGGGCTAACAGCTTTCTCGGATTCGACAATTATTTATTAAGGATTTGTTGTGTTCGAATTCCACTTCATGTCTGCTTGCAGTATTTATAATGTTTGGAAGATGCACTAGAGATATCTGTACAAGTGGCATCCCTTCAATAAAATTTTAAACACAAAAAAACTCCCTGGAGGCTGAAACTCTTAAGTGATTCAGTGTGCCATTATGATAATTTTGTTGCTGTAAAACTGGAGAGCCAGTCATACTTAAGATTCTATCCCGATGAGAATACACAGAATAATGCTGTACTATATGATAATTACATTTTACCTCCCACTGGCATTACTTCATACAATAAAATTCAAAACAATGTGTCAAGTTCCGACCATTGTGATACCACATAAAAATTTGCAATTTCTACTTTAATTTATCAATAAATTATTTGGGGAGGGGGACGAGGAAAACTTAGATCGGTGCACAACATCAAATATAATGTCTGGGTGATAATTCATTGAAGCTTTTTACCAGTACAATGGAGAAATGAAAGTGAGAGCAGTTATCAAATCGTACAGCACCAGGAGGTCATTCGGCCCATTTGTGGACAGCACGGTGGCACAGCGGTTAGCCCTGCTGCCTCACGGTGCCAGAGAGCCAGGTTCAATTCCCGGCTTGGGTCACTGTCTGTGGGGAGTCTGCACGTTTGCCCTGTATCTGTGCGGGTTTCCCGAGGATGCTCCAGTTTCCTCCCATGGCCTGAAAGACGTTCTGGTTAGGTACATTGGTCATGCTAAATTCTCCCTCAGCGTACCCAAACAGGCACGTGAGTGGAGTGAATAGGGGATTTCCATAGTAACTTAATTGCAGAGTTAATGATTGCCTATTTATGAGGCTAATAAATAAACTTAAAACTTAAAACTGTGCTGTCTCTCTAAAAGAGCAACCAATTCATCCGACTGTCCTACTCTTTTCCTATAGTCTTCCATTTTTGCTTCACTTTTGTAAGTCGAGTTCCAATTGCCAAATGGAAAGATTACTATTGAATCTTCTTCCACCACTCTGTCTGGCGATCATTCCACATTATTGAAAGAGAATACAAGGAGAAGTGGAAAGAAGGACAGATGGGGAGAAAGGAGAAAAAGAGAGCGAGAAGGAGATATAGAACTGAAGATGAGACATAAGAAAAGAATCCTTCAGACACATATGTGTTATACTGAGATTATCGCGTATAATCACTGCCGTCAGCCCACATTTCCAATCTGATCTAGGTTACAAATCTAATTTAGCCAAAGTCCATACCATATGATAGCCTTGGGATATTTCCATGTGTTTTTGACTATTGTTTGCCTCAAGCCTCCGAACCTTCTTTTAAAGTGAGAGTTTCAGTGAAATAAAATCACAGTCTTTAAGCAAACCAAATCAGAAATGTTTGTTTGCTACAAACAGGTGTTTGTGAGGTATGGGTGGGGTTGATTTATGGTCATGGGGAAATGGAGCGTCCTTGATCACAAGCTGGGAGTGGGGATGGTTGTTAAGTGTGGGGAGTTAGACCGTGTCCTAAGGTGAGTGTCACTGATGGGGAGGTTGGGGAGTGGTGGTGGTGGTGGTGGTGGTGGGGGGGGGGGGGGGGGGGGGGGGGTGGTGGTGGTTAATGCTCATCACAGAGCAGGATGGGAGGAGGAATCTGTGAACATGGGACAGCAAATCCTTGTTGGACTGAAAGGAAATGCTCCTGCTCCTTCTGGCCAATAAACGGCATTGTAAATGGACCTACCTTGTGGCTCCAGTCCTCCTTGCCTCCTTTTTCCTGCTGTGTTTCTCGTCAGAATGGGTTAAAATGAGAAGAAACTGTTAAAATGGGGACCCATAACTCCCTTAAAAGACCTTGGAGACTTACTGGCCTCCTAAAAGCAGGTCTGTCTCCTCCTGAAAATGAAAACTTTTGCTAAGAGCCTGATTTGAGATTTACAATTTTTTCTACTTTCCAGATGATTTAAATCCAACAACATCAGAGTTTCCATATGATGTTCATGTCTCTGCCAATAGGCAGGAGGGTGACACAATGGTTAGCATTGCTGCCTCACCTAGGTGCCAGAGACCTCGGTTCAGTTTCAGCCTTGGGTGACTGTTGTGATGTTTGCACATTCTCCATGTGTCTGCATGGGTTTCCTCTGGATGCTCTCGTTTCCTCCCACAATCCAAAGAAGTACAGGTTAGGTGATTAGCCAAGCTAAATTGCCTCTCAGTGTCACAGGATATCTGGGTTACATGGATTAGCCTTGACAAATGTGTGGGATTATTGAGATAGGGTGGGGAAGAGCACCTGGGTAAGATACTCTGTCAGATAGCCAGTGTAGACTTTATGGGCTGAAAGGCCTCTCCTGCATTGTCAGGATTCTATGATTTGTACTCAATCCCTTGATTGAATCTGTTTTCAGTTAGATAATAATTTTCAGCTCTGAAATTTATACATGATATAAACCTGGAGAGGAATTTTCCATTCTGCCTGCCACAGGAATCACAGGTGGGCAGGGGCGACAGGGGGTGGGGGGTTGGGGGGATGTTGGGAAACAACTGTGGAAAGGTTTATTGACCTTGGGTGGGATTTTCTGGTTTTGTTGTGAGCACAGCCGGAAAATCCTGCCCAAGTTACTTCTGTAACTTGCTGTCCTGATCCAAATCAACCCCACAGATGTGACTTTAAATGAGCCTCTTCCAGTTTTCTTTAGGTTGGTTCTTGCTGAGACTTACAGCATTATCTTATTTTAGTTTATAATGAAATATTATTGTCGATTGGATTATTAGGGATTAAACAGAAGAACATATGAAATGACAAGCAGTTTGCTTATCCTTCTCACAGTACATGAATGGGTGCCCAATGCCTCTTATCCCTTTGAGAAATGACTAAACATTGCAAAGGTGACTTATTAAACTCCAAATTACCAACTTCTTTCTTGTTGCATGATGCACCCTTGGCCAATTTCCTTCCTCAGCGCATCCTGTCTATAGTCCCAACAATCTGTTGCACATTGCAGTCAATAATCATTATCCCTAAATTGTCATTCTAATTATCGATCCTTCGAGTTGAATATTCATCCAGTTCTTCCTGAGGGCGTGAATCGATACAGCATTAACTGCTTTATTTCCCAATATGTTTGATGGGAGGAAAAATTCTTTATTTTCTCAGGTATTGCTCGGGGCCTGGCTTCTGTACTCGCAATCCAGGTTGGAATTACTTTATCTGTTCTTCTCAGCATTTTCAATGAAAACAATTTCAGCGAACTTGTCCTTGCAATTTACAGCCTTAATATCTCACAGCATCAGGGTTCTTGTCTTTATACAAAATGCTCTTGAGAGAATTTTAAACCATGACGCTTCAAATCTAGGTTTAAATTCAGCCCGGATTGAATCCATTTTTCTGTTTGTTGACTGCTCCCAAAGTGAATTTGATTGTAGCTTCCTCACAGAGCAATATACATCCACATATGGCAAACTCAGCTCTATTTGAAGAGACAATCCCACATGGCAACTGGACAGCCAGAAGGTGGATACACACAGGGCAAAGGCCTCACACAGATTTAATGATAGGATGTGGTGTTGTGGCAGTATCGTCCGAGAGTTCCAGGCTAAAGATCTGGGGACCTGGCTTCAAATCTTACCAAGGCAGATGGTGAAATTTAAATTCTCAATACAAAATCTGCAATTAAAAGTCCAATGATGCTCATAAAACCACTGTTGATTGTTGAAAAGACCTATCTAATTTGCTAATGGCCTTTAAGGGAGGAAATCTGCCATCCTTACCTGGTCTGGCCTATATGAGACACCAGGTCCACAGCAATGTTTTTGACTCTTGAACGCCATCTGAAATGCCCCAGCAAACCACTCAGTCCAAGAGTAGTTAGGGGTGGGCAATAAATGATGGCTTAGTCAGCAAAGACCACATCCCTCAAATGAATTATTGCTGACCAAAGAGTGGGAAGGATACACTTAATATTTCCTGGAAATGGGAGGAAGAAATTAATGGTTCTTCCCAAAAACACTTAATTGGAGCTAGATGAGTAAATGAGCAGCAGGAACACTACACCTTGAATTCAGGTAAAATGCTGTACGTGATTTGATGTCCTAACCAGGTCAAGAGCACATTTTCTGTTTAACCTACAACTTATGGTTTAAACCTACTCCTCTTTCACTGTGTTCTTTCAAGTGTAATCACCCCATCACTCCTCACACCAAACTAAATTGGAGCAACATTTAATTTGCTTTCGGTGCACTTCATTACCTCAATACTGATCCAGAAGTGCTGCTCAGCCAAGTTTGAAACGTAAGGAAAGTGGATAGATGATGGCCCATCACGCATGGCTCATTTCATAGAAGGAGGGAAGGATGCCCTGAAGATAAATGGTGCATCTATCCCTCTTATTTGTGGGATGGAGAAGCGGGAGACAGACAGATAGGGTGGCACGGTGGCACAGTGGTTAGCACTGCTGCCTGTCAGCGTAAGGGACCCGGGTTCAATTCCTAACTTGGGTCACTGTCTGTGCAGTGACTGCACGTTCTCCCTGTGTTTGTGTGTGGTTCCTCCAGGCGCTCCGTTTCATCCCACAGTCCAAAAAACATGCTGGTGAGATTAATTCGCCATGCTAAATTCTCCTTTAGTGTACTCCAACAGATGCTGGAGTGTGGCAATTAGGGGATTTTTCACAGTAACTTAATTGCAGTGTTAATGTAAGCCTACTTTTGATTAATAAATAAACTTCTGCTTTAAGATAGCAGGTGATAGAGTTACAAATATTACTGACACACATGCTGTTTCATCAATGTTTGAAACATGAGAATGTTGAACCTGGTGATTATTGATTTTTTTTTTATTTTACCATAAGTGAATGAAAATCTCTTCCTTTATCTTCCAGAGTCTTCATACTTTCAATAGCTCTCACTAGACATGTATGAGGACAACATCTCAGAGGATCTCATTCCTGTTGCAGGTGCACTGTTACAGGAGCTGGGCAGGGATATCTATGGAGAAAATGTCAGCATGCAATCCTCCCCAAGCTCTGCTCAGGGGTTCTCTTTAAAAAGGAGAATGGTTGAGGTGCTTCAGCAAGTTAGCTGGGTGCTGACAGATGTGCCATGCACACTTCACAATGGCAGAGAAGAGACATGCATTCAACTTGATCAGCAGGGAGTTGGTGGCCCAGGTAATGGCACAGATGTCTGACATGGAGCTGTCGTCATGAATCTCAAATGAGACGATGCAGGCCATGCTCACACCATGCAGAGAATGTCTGCCAGTTTTAACAGAATGACAGCTCGCATATCCAGGTTTTATACTATACCAATCACCTCTACCAAGGCGGCCTAGAGCAGAGTGGTAGAAGTGAAATGATACTTGACCAGGAGAAGGATGATGACAAAAGGGAATTCCACTTAAAATGCTCTACATCTGATCTGTCAACCCTCCCGCCACCCACCGGCCCAGTCACTCAACCCAATCTCATTCCAACTTGGCCTATGCTGACATAAATATAATGGGCTGAATAGCCTCCTCTATACTGTCTGTCCATGTGCTAATACCCAATCTGCTGCCAGGTTTTCTGAGGTTAAGCATCAATGGTTCTGAAACCCAAAGGTCCTGGGTAATGTTCATCTCAGCCTTCTGTCAGGGGAGCTTGTCTCTATCTCTGCTGAAGTAACTGAGCATGGATCATGTTGAAGTGATAGAAAGTGCAAACTTTAAAGTGTAACTTTAAGTTCATTTATTAATGTCACAAGTAGGCTTGCATTAACAGAGCAATGAAGTTACTGTGAAAACAGTGCACCTGTTTGGGTACACTGAGGGAGAATTTAACACATTTTCCAGACTGTGGGAGGAAACTGGAGCACCCGGAGGAAAGGGAGAATGTGCAGACTTCAGACAGACAGTGCTCAAGCCTCACGTACCAGGGTCACTGTCTAGGTGGAGTTTGCACGTCCTCCCCATGTCTGCGTGGGTTCCCTCCGGCTGCTCTGGTTTCCTCCCAACAATGTGCTTGTTAGGTTGATCAGACATGCTAAATTGCCCCTTAATGTCCCAGGATGTGTAGATTAGAGAGGTTAGTGAGATAAATACGTGGAGTTATGGTGATAGGACCTGGACGGGATTATTGTCGGTGCGAACTTGATAGGCCAAATGGCCTCCTTCTACACTGTAAAGTTTCTATGATTTCCTTCTTCTACTTTATGCTCCCACCACCCAGTGATGAGTGACGTAGTCTCTATCCTCCTCTATTTGCATCTCTTTCTGCTGCATACCATTGTTCAGGATGTAGCACATCCACTATTTTGTTAGAGATGTTCACTTGTGAGTACTGAAGGCATACCTAGAGCATGCTGTTATGTGGTGAGTTCCAAGATTATCGTGAAGGAGTAATAATGTATTTCTAATTCCAAATGGAGTGTAATTTGCAGAACTTGCAAGTGCTGTTGTTTCCAAATGCTTTTTGCCCTTGTTTTTCTAGGCGATAGCTTTGGTGATTAATTATGTGGCTGATCCAGTTAGTTTCTTGTCAATGGTAACTTTTTCAAAATGTTGAGAGTGGGAAAGTCAGCAATTGTATTGCCATTGAATGTTAAGGTTAGATGATCATTGGCTGCAACTTATGTGAAATAAGTGTTGTTTTCCGCTTTTCAGCCCAGCTTGCGAGTTGTCCAAGTCACGGACTGCTTCATTTCCTAAGAAGTTATTAATGTAACAAATACAACTGTCACAGGTTAAAATCCTGGAACTGCCTTCTTTGTAGCACAGGCTGCAGGGGTTCAAGAGGGTAGCTCAACACCACATTTAGATGGCAATTAGGGATGGCAATAAATGATGGCCTTGCACTGGTGTTTATATCCTATGAACAAATACTAGAAAACACCACAAAATTGCAAAAGTGTTGCAAGGCTGAGCTTCTTCACGAAATTTTGTGCCTCTTCAGATGATGAATGCCAATCTAACAATTGGAAACTATCAGATCGAAAGAATATCCTGCCCAACAATTTACCTTAACCCAAACCTCAGAAAAGAACATAAATGCATCAGTGAGCCAAAATCAGTCATTTTATTTGGCCTTTCTAGATGAGTGGTTCCTTTGTATTGTGGGCCTGCAATGGCATTAAGACTCCCCAGGCTCATTTTGCATAGATCTTCATAACCATCAGAGTGAAAATTTTTTCATTGCTTTCGTCATTGCTAGACACAAATTGAGATCCCAAGAGGTAAGCATGTAAGCTACTTAAGCCAGTGATCTAACCATTTTCCTCTACATTACCATCTTTCATTGTGACATACTAAATTATGTTATATTTTCTTGTGTCTGCCTATGCATAAATTCTAATACTAGATTTTCTAACTACACAATTTCTCTCCAACCACTTGCTGTCTACTTTGCTGCATCTTCTGTAAAAAGATTGTGGCAAGTATTTAAAAATTACAATATGTGTCTCTATGAAAATCTAAGGGGCTGGATTTTCCATTAGCTGACTTTACCGGAATACTTGACTCGAGTTGAAGATTTCTTATGCGCTTATTCATTCTCATTTTCCCAGTCAAATTATTGATGAACTCGCATGCTGATAGTTTGCAATTTGGTCCATGTGACTGACACATTTTAGCAGTCGTGATAACCATGAAAGTAATTCACGGCACCAATTCAATCCTTCAATATTTGTAAAATAGCTTAACTGCAATTACTTTACACAGCATTCCATGACTGATTAAATTCAGGTTTAGCATTGGAGTCAGTATTGAAACGGAAGAACTTTGGTTAAGCTTATGGAAAAAAAATCATTCCGGAATGTTGAGCAAGAGGCAATCAATGCTGGGAAATATTTCATGGGAGAATGCAATTCAATGCGATAATTTAGATGTATGAAAAAATGCCAAAGGGAAATCATGAAAAACTAACAATAAATAGGATTCCAGCGTAGCCCCTTTAAGAGTTAATATGATAAAACTAATCGAAATGCATGCCACTGAACAATGTATGCAGAGCTAAGACTTGTCCTACTCAGCACTCAGCCTCTAAAACAGATCAGACAGATGTATTAAAATGCAAATTTCTGGCTTCCTCTCTATTATATCTGCTGACTACTTATACAATTTACTGGTTATTGTAAAGAAATTACCATAATGGGTCTCATGGGGAACAGCCACAAACGCCATGAAATATTACTCGAGATGGCATTTCACGACAATTATCTAACCATTTTAATTCAGTAACAAAACATCTGATGGTTGAGCCATTTACGCGGAATCTGGCGTTATTGCCATTAAAACAGAATGTTAATAGTCACAGAATTGAGTGGTGTTCTGTCACCTCCGGAGATTCCAGAGATAATTGTGAAGATAAATTGAGGTTAAACAGCCGAATAACCCTTGGGCTCCTGCAAGAAGGCATGTGCGGCTCTGTGATTCAGCGGCAACTGTAAAAAGCTACTGATGTAGCATGAGAAGTGGAACCAATTGCAACAGGATTCCTAGAACCAATGCAGGGGGCTTCATTCTTGCTCTCCTCATCAGGCCACTCACCTGATGAAGGAGCAGTGCTCCGAAAGCTCGTGATACCAAATAAACTTGTTGGACTTTAACCAGGTGTGGTGAGACTTATTACTGTGCCCACCCCAGTCCAATGTCGGATCTCCACATCATTCCTAAAAGTAGGCAACAGTTGCAGCAGTCGGTGCATTAATTTGCTTCCAACCTCTTCCAACCCCTCCATAAAAGTTTGCATGCCAAGTTTCATGAGTTTTGCCATTTCTTGCTTTGCGTGTGGATTCTTTTCCTCACTCTTTTTTATTTCCTTCAACCATTCACTTTCATGTTCAAATATTAGGTTCCCTGAGTTCCAGATTTGCTCTTTGTTGACAGGGGAGTTATAATTGGCCACTTGGGTAACTTATGCATTGTTCAGATTGAGAAATTAAATCCCTTAATTATAAAGTTCAGAAATACAAATGGGGGCCACAGGGGTCTACAATTGGTGGATAGCCAGAAAATTAGCACTGTATTTTGAATACCAATCCAAATCCAGGTGTAGAATTTTTCTTAAGCAGCATTTCAAAATGGGCAATATAGGAGTGATCATAGGAACAGAATAAAGACCAGTCAGCCCCTCCTACCTATTCCACCATTTTGATTTGATTTATTATTGTCACATGTATTAACATACACTGAAAAGTGTTGTTTCTTGCCCGCTATACAGACAAAGCATACTGTTCATAGAAAAGGAAACAAGAGAGTGCAGAATGTAGTGTTAGAATGTAGTGTTACAGTCATAGCTCGGTTGTAGAGAAAGATCAGCTTAATGCAAGGAACGTCCATTCAAAGGTCTGACAGCAGCAGGGAAGGAGCTGTTCTTGGTACATGACCTCAGACCATTGTATCCTTTTCTCGAAGGAAGAAGGTGGAAGAGAGAATGTCTGGGGTACACGGGTTCCTTGATTATGCTGGCTGCTTTGCTGAGGCAGTGGGAAGTGTAGACAGAGTCGATGGATGAGTCAATGGATGGGAGGCTGGTTTGCTTGATGGATTGGGCCACATTCACGATCTTTTGTAGTCTCTTACAGTCTTGATCTGAGCAGGAGCCATACCAAGCTGTGATACAACCAGAAAGAATGTTTTCTATGGTGCATCTATAAAAGTTGGTGAAAGTCGTAGCTGACATACCAAATTTCCTTAATCTTCTGAGAAAGTAGAGATGTTGATGGGCTTTCTTAACTATAGTGTCAGAATGGGGGGATCAGGAAAGGTTGTTGTTGATCTATACACCTAAAAACGTGAAGTTCTCAACACTTTCTACTTCGTTCCTGTTGATGTACACAGGAACACGTTCTTCTTTATGCTTCCGGAAGTCAATGACAATCTCCTTTGTTTTGTTGATATTGAGGGAGAGGTTATTGTTTCTGCACCAATTCACCAGATTCTCTATCTCATTCCTATATCCTGTCTTACCATTGTTTGAGATACAACCCCCTACAATGGTGTCATCAGCAAACGAGATGGGAAAATTCAGCCCTTTGGATTTTGATTTTGAACCTAAACAACTTTTAGGAGTGAAAATAAGTTTGTAAATAAAGGGAATCTGGTGAAAGCACACCAGCTCCTGTGAAGTTATTTCACTCATATCAAGCAAGGTGTACAATGGGCAGCTAATGTGATGCTGTATGTTTTGTATTTCTGCTCAGGACCCCCTCCACCCCATAAGTTTAAATTGTTTTAAATGGCAGAATATTTAAGTTAGCTCATGATTAAACACAAAACATATATTAGCATCAGTTCTACCTAAAAAAGAAGGAAGACTTGCATTCATGTAACGCTTTCATGCCCTTAGGATGTCCCAAAGCTCGTTAGAACCAATTAAGCACTGCTGAAGTGTAATCACTTGTAAGAAATACTCTGGAAGCGCTAACAAGGAAGTCGTAACATTAAACAAAGGCCATTTGATAACGTTTGCTTTTTTCCCTGTTATCCGTAACAGATAAAAAACAGCAGGGAAATGAAATGCTTTCTATTAGTTGCTGACCTTTCAGCCCACACATGGGTTCCTCCTTGTTGCTTTTATGGGTATGTGCTTTAATTCAAATAAACAGGGGTAATGCGCAGTAATTACGATGGGGTCATGGATTATTGCCGAGTAGCATCTTTGCTGAAGGTTAAAAAAACTGAATTGGTCAAAAGATTGTCGAAATGACTAGGTTGATGATTAATCTTAGTGCATTTTCTTTCACTATCCCTCGAAATGAGAATCATGTTTACAGATTCTTCCAAAGCTACCTTAATTTTCTGCTGCATAGAATTATATGGCATCAGGGAATCTACACAACCTGCAATCTAAAATATTAATTAACTGAATGTGAGAATCCCTTCATCGTCCTGTGGATTTTCAATTGGACTAGAAGATCGTGTAGGGATAATTTGGTTAAAATCTGGGCAGGGACAATTGTAGTGCACAGGGGTCCCCATGAGCCTGCCTTGTTATGCTGATGCGGGCAGCACACAAACATAATTCTGCCTATATTTCAGCACGATTATGGTATGAAGCCTTGTGTTACATGGCTGGCTACACACAAAGCAGGGGGGCTCTGCTATGTATGTGTGGCTAGCATAAGTTACTAAAGTCATGTTTAAAAGCAGGGGCATTCCAGCAGATGCAGGCACAGCTGGTGGAATTTTCTCCAAAAGCGTTTCAAGAAAGAATATAGATCAGCCTTTCGGCTAAGATCAAGTGCGGGAACAAGTCCAAAGATGTGCAGATTAGGCAGATTGGCCATGCAATTGCCTCTTAGTGTCCAAGGTTGTGTAGGTTAGATGGTTTAGCCACTGTAAAAAGTTACAAGGATAGGGCAGGAGAGAAGACCAAGATAAGATACGCTGTCAGATAGTCGGTGCAGACTTGATGGACCAAAAGGCCTTTTCTGCACTGTAGGGATTCTATGATTCTACGATGAGATCAGGTGTAACGCCTGTTTTTGTCAGCTTGGATCTATAATGTGTCTTTTGTGGGAATTGTGAATCTGATTTAATTTGAATTTGAATGGTTTTTGGAGCAAATAAAGAGATGGATTAAGGACTTGCCCTGTTCACTTTGTGCATTGGCTTTGTAATTCCAAGAAAGGAATAAAAATTTAAGAAAGAAAGAATGAATATTACAAAGAGAACAGCAGTCCAGAGGGAAGGCTTCCAGATTCTTTGATATGATTTAGGAGTCCTTAGTCAAGTAGGTGGAAACGAGGAGAGGGAATTTTGTGGTCATTATATCAAAAAAGATATTTTGTCCTGAAATGGCATTTTATGAATTATTGATGACTGATCAGACGGTATATACACATTCATTTTTTTCACCGAAAGATTATTACAGCATTCTATATTATAATGTGCAACTGGTGGCTGCGAGTGAAAATAATAAGTTGATGGAAGAATTACCAATACCTATTCCATTGCGGTGCACTGCGAAACTTTGCTGATCCAGACTCTCAGCCCCCTTCTGCAAACAGTCAGCCTGTCTCTTAATTCCTTATCCCCAATCCCCGATCATTGCCCCTCCCCCTGCAGCACTTCCTTAATTACACCCACTCAATCCCAGAATCTACCAAAGGTCCACTGTTAATGATAAACTTGTCCAAATTTGAAATCATCTAGTGAATTACCTAACGATGCCTACCAGGAGCCTCCATCCTGCTAGTGCCATGTAAAGGAGACTCAGTAAAGGGTGCACTCAACCTCATTCTGCTATGGGGTCCATTCCTTTGGGCCCACATATGTTGCACTGGCAGGTCTCAACTTTAGTACAATCTGCCCCATGCTTGCAATGAATTCATTCCCCGTGCATCACAAAACTTGCTAAGGAATTCCATTTTGTTTGACAGAATCACATTCTTAAATTATAGAGGATGATGCCATTCATTTGGGTGGTATAACATGGCTATTTTTGCCTTCCATAAGAGGGAGTTAGTATGCCTGATCATCAGACAGTTTTCACCTAAGCTAGTTAGGCAGCTATCAGGCTTTGGAAATCTCAACTATAGGCTATGGGAATACAATGAAGGCCGTACAGGTATAAGCAGTCTATCTTTCTTTGAATCATAGAATGGTTACAATACAAAAGGAGGTCATTCAGTCCATCATGTCAGAGATGGTTCTCTGCAAGAGCAACTCAGTAAGTCCTACACCCTGCTCTTTCCCCTTAATCTTCCAATTCTTTTTCTCTGCAGGTGCTTATCCAAGTCCCTTTGAAAAAATATTGAATTTGCTTCCACCCAACACTCAGGCAGACAGCACATTTCAGATCTGACCCATTCACTGGATAAAAAAGTTTCCTTGTTCCTTTTGCCATTCACCTTAAGTCAGTGCTCTCTGGCTCTCGACTGCTACCAATGGGAACGGTTTCTTTCTATCTACACTGTCTGGACCCTCATGATTGTGAATATTTCTATCAAATTTCCTCTCAATTTTCTCAAACAAGAACATTGACCTTGTGTCATCTGTAAATTTTGATATCGTGTCCTCTACACCCAAGACTTGGTGATGAATGCATATTTCAATGAGCAACGGCCCTTGCATTGGTCCATGGGCATTCTACTGTATCACTTTTGCCAAAAAAACCATTCATCCTCTGCTCTCCGTTTCCAGCTTATTTTATGTCCATGCTGCAACTGAACCTTTCATTCCATGGATTTCAACTTTATTGACTCTTCTCCACATACAGCAGGAACAAAGCACTGTAGTACTGTTTAGTGGGAGCCACTTCAATACAGGCTGAAAGGGGGGGTTTTGTCATAGGTAAATTCTTGAACATTGGCTCAGTCTAGGTTTGTACTGTGTTATAAATGTGTGGGGATTGTAGATTGCAACTTTACAAGTGCCCTCAACAAATACCTGCTAGAAAGCAGCCCCGGATGTAGTTAGTGAACAGCTGGAGAGAATTAAGTGCATAATTCTACTCTTGGGCACTTTGTCAGAATGATAACAGCAGTAATTCTACCATCCATTTCCCGATAAAATGTTTAACTAATGGCTCTATTAGACCTTTAGCAGCGTAGGAGATGAGCTGTGCTACAGTTGTTTGATTTATTGGGTTCAATTAATATAGTGTTGGAGAGTATTATGGCTATCCAAGGAACAAAGCTTTCTTTTGTTGTTAGATTTATAAGTAAGGGCATGAAACAAAAGGACCACAATTTTGCAACCTTAAATGAAAGTGTAGCACAACTTTTGGCCAGATTTTAGACTAAGTTCTGAGAATTTGTTGGACCAAACTTTTATAACTCACTGATTTGACCTTCAAGAATATTGTATCTGATTCTGGGCACAAGACTTCCAGCAGCATGTCAAGTTCTGGTAGAGGGTCCAGAATTAAAATAGCTCTAGGGATGAGAATTTCAATTCAACAGAGAGTTCAGACAAGCTGGGACTCTTCTCCTTAGAGCGGAGAAGGTCCAGGGGAGATTTGATGGAAGTGTGCAGAATCATGAAGGGTTTTGACAGGAGTAAATAAGGAGACACTATTTCCATTGGCTGATGTGTCAGTAATGAGAGGACACAGATTGGAAGTCACAAACAAAAGAACCAGGAAAGGTGAGGAGACTCTTTAGTCTAGAAATTTACAATCCGGCATGGCACAAACAGATTCAATAATAGCTTTGCAAAGAAAATTGAATAAATATTTGAGGGAGGAAATAATAGTGGAGCTATTTGAAAAGAGCAAGAGGGCAGAAATAATTGGATAATGCTTTCAAAGGGTCAACACAGGCATGGTGACTGATTGCCCTCCTTCTGTGATGTCTCATGAAACATTGGCGTGTCATGGAGACCTGCCATTTACCAGTTCGACAAGCTGTCATTTTCCATGAATAAAATTTAAGGTTGCATCAATTTGCCAATTGAAATGCAGGCCATATTTTTGTTAGAAAACTATAAGCTAAATCTCAATTTGAAGCTGGCTGAGGTATAGATATAGTTTTCATTTAGCTTGTATGAATCCAAAAACTAAAAGGTGAGAACTGAAAATCAAGCTGAAGGTTTAAGAAAAATTAAAACAGAAGAACAAATCTTGCATTCGTACAAAGCTTTTGACGTCTTCAGTGTATCTCAAATCTCTTTGCAGCCAATTTGAAGTGTTGTGATGTAGGAAACACAGCAGCCAATTTGAACACAGTTCACCCGCATTAACAATAAAGTGATAATGACCTGATAATAGCTCTGATGTAGTGATGATGATTGAGGAACAAATATTGGCCAGCGCACTTGGGGTAATTCTGCTTTGAAACTTCACTCATGGGATCTTTGACATCCACTTGAAAGGGCAGGCCGATAACAGTTTCATACAATGTACGGCACCACTAATTGTGTAACACTCCCTCAGTACTGCGGTGGAGTGCCAGGCTTAGATTTTCAGATTTCTGTGCTTAAGCCTTTGGAGAGAGACTTGAGCCTGCAACCTCCTGTCTCAGCAAGACTGAGCTACTCAAATACTGAGCCACGGTTGATCCATTGGAATAAGTTTCAAATTCAAGTTGAAAATAAATTTGGAGGTTGTGAAGACATTAAAACAGTGTTACATAAATGGGTTCAACCAATTGATTAGAATATCCCCACACATCCTTTTCCATCGCTATTATTGTGAACTGTTTTTCCAGCCTGTGAAGTGGAAAGCTTTATTATCAAAAACATGCTTCTTATGATTTACTTGACCAAATAGCGTAGCTTTATGCCAGCACAGTGGAGCAGTGGTTAGCACTGCTGCCTCAGAGTGCTCGCGACTCAGATTCAATTCCCGGCTTGGGTTACTGTCTATGTAAGTCTGCACATTTTCCCCTTGTCTTTGTGGGTTTCCACGGGGTGCTCCAGTTTCCTTCCACAGTCTGAAAGACACACTGGTTAGATGCGTTGGCCATGCTAAATTCTCCCTCAGTGTACCCAAGCAAATGCTGGAGTGTGGAGACTAGGAAATTTTCACAATAACTTCATTGCAGTGTTAATGCTGACTTATGATACTAATGAACTTTAAAAAGGTGAAGTTTTTGCTTGTAGGATTCCCCATGTAACAGAAGTCCCTCATTTCCGTGCCTTTCAATTAAACCTCCTCTGCAATCTCCTTGGCATTCTTGCTAAAGTATGGTGCCACAATACTCCAGTTTGGGCCAATACGGTCCTTTATAAAAGTTCAGGGGAAATTCATTCCTTTGTACTCTGTGCCTTGTACTCTGTGTAAAATGAAGTATCTGTTATTAGCCTAACAACCTTTCCAGCTTCCCTTGGTACCTTTAAATCTCTGTATACATACACTGCCAGGATCTTTGCTCCTGTGATTCCTTTCAAATATCACCTACATTACATGTGGGAGGGCTGGCATCTTGAAACTTCCTTTCTTCTAATGGTTTGAGAAAGATATTTATCTTCTATGTGCCTTTATCCTGCCTCGTTCAGTTGCAGGGCGCTATCACACTTTTCAAAACCTCCATGGTGACAATACATCTGACATGGAAATAGTACATTTACTTTGCCAGGAGCCATAGGGAAGCTTGCTCTCTCCTGAGGGAAGGATGCATGGTGATCCCCTGGTTGTGAATGATGTGTAGTCCTCCTGAATTCTTTGTAAGTATAAAATATCTGGTGTAAAAGCCCATGTGGCATTGTCTCAGAAGATCTTTCCCAATTGCTCGTGGGCATGTGAAGATTTACTATTTCTCTGCCAGAATTATTATCATTCTGGGGTTTCTACAGGGATCTAATGCATTTTTTTTACTCTGAATATCAGAAATGGAGGATGAAAACGTGGGAGTTAACTATTTTTAATCAATTTTCATGAGTTGAGTCCACAAATCTGATCTTATAAATTTTATCCTGTGCACATTTCTTGACATCAGCCTCCAGCTAAAGAATCTGGAAGGGTTGTATGTTTGTTATGAGGTCCTGCTTCCTTGTCTGGCTGCTCCTGTTTCAGATATATGAAAGAAAGATTGAGGAGGTATGCATTGAAGTGATTTGACAGTCCCATGAGTGATCCAACTCTGCTCCTTCCTCAAAGTAAAAGCAA
Source organism: Sphyrna mokarran (assembly GCA_024679065.1). Classification (NCBI taxonomy): domain Eukaryota; kingdom Metazoa; phylum Chordata; class Chondrichthyes; order Carcharhiniformes; family Carcharhinidae; genus Sphyrna; species Sphyrna mokarran. The sequence continues at coordinate 22,410,346 of JAGIQG010000021.1, forward strand.
ATTACTGCAGGCGCTCGAATGTGAAACAGAAAGAGCAAGGTCTGGAAAATCTCAACAGGTTTGACAGCATCGATGGAGAGAGAGCAGAGCTAATGGGCCCGATTGTTCTGTTTTGAGGCTAAGTACCCACACCAGCAAGAAAATAGGAATGTTTCCCATTGGAACGAAAACAGAAAATGTTGGAAAACCTCAGCAGGTCTGACAGCATCTGTGGGGAGAGAATAGAGCCAACGTTTCAAGTCCAGATGACTCTTTATCATGGCTTATCGGGATTCTTGCTGGTGTCAGAAGGGGTCAGACTGGAAACCTTGGCTCTATTCTCTCTCCACAGATGTTGTCAGACCTGCTGAGATTTTCCAGCGCTTCCTGTTTTTGTTACTACTGCTTCCTCACCTTGTTGCCGAAGTGTGCAAACAGAACTGTCTTATCCAAGAGTGTACTTAAATTTGCAAACCTTCCAACTAATTACATCTGTTTTATAAGTGATTTTATGCTGGTATATCCAAATGAGCTAGAATCATAGAAGAATCCATATAGTGAATAAGGAGGCCATTCGGCCCATCGAACCTGTACTGACAACAATCCCACACAAGCCCTATCCCATAACCCCACTTGTTTAGCCTGCTAGTCCCCCTGACATTAAGGGTCAATTTAGCATGTCCAATCAACCCAGCCCGCACATCTTGGGACTGTGGAGGAAACTGGAGCACCTGGAAGAAACCACGCAAACCCAGGAAGAATGTGCAAACTCCACACAGACAGTCACCCAAGCTGGGAGTTGAACATGGGTCCCTGGTGCTGTGAGGCAGCAGTGCTAACCACTATACCATCATGCTGCTCAGCTGATCCAGGAAACCTTCATGTGATACTGTAAGTATCTGCACGTTGACATGACAGCAACACAATCCTTCACATAGACTTTCAATTCCTCTCCCCAAGCTTTAAAGGCTTTCAACTTTTTTTTCAGTTGGTTGAATCTACCAATATCTCTTTAAAAAGTAATTACCATCTAAAGATCATTGCAACACTTGCTGATGCAACTCTCTAGATGAGAAGGCTAAGTGCAGCCAAATTATTGTCCTTGATGTAATGTCGAAATGCTATAATTATGGTTCTGGAAACTCATGCATACGAGATTGCTTGTTGAACAGCAAGTGCCTGAAGCTGATCACCCACAATGTGAGAGGATGGTGCTGTAATACTTAAGATTATTAATTTGACCAAGGCACTATGTTGTCTAAAGCCTACCAAATGAGTTTTCTTAAAGATTTAAGCTGAAACAAAGCAAATAACACAGTTATGAAGGGAAAGCTAACTAAGGTTGATGGCTGAAATATCTAAAAGGTAAGGCAGTAAATAAAGTTCAATACATTTAACAAGTAAAAACCATTGAAAAGCAAAAACTCGGTATGATAGATTCATCCGTAGCTTCCTTGGGAAGTTTAGGATAATCTAGGATTAAACGTAGAGGTTTATTGGGTTGCAAAGAAAAGCAGCAAGTCTGAGGATTGGGAGCCTTTTCAAAAGTACCAAAGGGCCAACGAAAAGCTGATAGAGAGGGGAAAATAGAATAGAGAAACAAACTAGCCTAGAATATAAAAACAGATTTAAACAGCTTTAATCAGTACATAAAACAGAAGAGACAAGGAAAGTAAATATTGGTCCTTTAGAAACAAAAACAGGAGAAATTATTCTGAGGAATGAGGAAATGGTAGAGACTTTGAATGAATACATTGGTTTAGATTTTCATCCTCGTGGTAGGTAAGTGGAATGTAGAAATTTCCTGATTCCACCCATCCGCCTTGGGAGAAAGAGTGCGCCAGGCAGAATCTTCATGGCTGGGGGCTGGTCGTGAGCTGGGACAGACCCGTTAAACCTGGAAGGACTTTGAAGGCAATCACAGCAGCTGGCAAGTACAGAAGCAAGATGTTCAAAAGAACCTTTTGGTGCTGTGGTGTTTGTCGCAGTGATTAAACAAAACACCAAGGCCCTCACCCTTCATTCTCCAAGCATTCCCCATATCAACACAAGCTCCCCATTCATCCCATGTCCTCTCAATGCTCCCCTAGTCCAAGTTCTACCCTTCCACTCATCTTCTCAGACCCCTCATGTCTCCTGTACAAAGCTCTGCCCTTCTATTGACCCACTTTGTTCCATCATGCCCCCTATGCTAAGCTCTCATTTAGATGCCAATTGACCCACTTTACGTTTTCTAGAATTAATGAATGCCACAATGCCTAGTAGTCACTGGGGACCTTTCTTACCATATTTCACTCCCACAATTTTGAGAAGTGTTTGTATGAATTTGAAATTGAATTTAGCTTTTATTGATTGTATATGAACAATAGAAGACCTGATTTAGAGCATTTTGTACCAAAAAGATTTAAAACAGATTTAGAAAAATGGTTGTATTTTAAACAAAGGCTGCGTTTTTATCTGTTTCATGCTTTAGAAAACATAAATAAAAGTGTTGAAAACAAATGCAATCCATTGATAAATTTGTCCTATGCTTGAGAAAAAAAGCACCTGGGCCAAGCTAATGAAAGTGTCAATCATCCAGGCCCTTTGAAATTTCAAAAACCACAAAGCCCTGAAGCCACTTAATTTGTCTCAATATATATTATGAAATTGACCACAGAGATCAGAGAGTCTGAGCTGTTTCCTCTGGGGAGCAGGTGGTCTCATATTTTAATAGCTGTCTGGGCTCTCAATCAAGCTTTCAGCGGAAATGATGAACATTGAAACAGATTTGAACGTGATTGAATGAAATCCTTTTGCTGAGGTAAATAGCTTTTGAGCTCTAAATCAAAGTGAGTTTTAAAGGGTTTTGATCTTGCTGAGGTTCCTTTGCTATACCAGAATGTAGGTTATAGATGTAGCGTGGAAACCCAAGCCAAGAATGTCAGTTAACATCTTGATTGGAAGATAGGCATTTTATGCACAGACATTTAAAAAAAAAACTTTGCCAACTATGATGGAAAGTATTGAAAATTGCTCCTTCAGCCCAGTCCATCACACACACCAACCTCCCATCCATTGACTCTGCCTACACTTCCCTCTGCCTCGGCAAAACAGGCAGCATAATTAAGGACATCACACACCCTGGACATTCTCTCTTGTACCTTCTTCCATGGAAAAAAAATGCAAAAGTCTGAGGCCACATAACAAACAACTTAAGAACAGCTTCTTCACTGCTGCCGTCAGACTTTTGAATGGACTCCTTATATTAAGTTGATGTTTCTCTAGTTATGACTAGCTAGCTATGTAACACTACATTCTGCACTCTCTGGTTTCCTTCTCTATGAACAGTAGGCTTTGTATAGCACACAAGAAACAATACTCTTCACTGTGTGCTAATACATGTGACAATAATAGATCAAATCAAATCAAAAAGATAACAAAGCAAACTCCACTGCACGATATTGTAATTATACTTCCACTTACATGTTGGGGCAGGGAAGTAATACTTAGAACTAGACAATCGACAGATACTTAAATATCTTGAAGGAGATGGATAACCTTAGCCTAAAATAATATCAGAGAGAAACAAATCATTTGATTCTGGGTCCCACATTTGCATTTGTTTCCACCTGGGCTGCTTTAAAGAATTAATGGAAAACTGATGTCTGAGCCTCAGGCTGCAACTCACTTTGATGAAATTTTGTATCAATGAACTGCAGAACAAGGGAATAGTTCTAAAAATCTAGGTTTCACCATGATGATACCTCATATTTGATGCAAAAAAACTTCTTTGCCCATTATTGAATTCCAATTAATTTTCACAAAAGAATTGATATATTGAGTGTCTTCTGAAGGATGGTGGTGAGCTGAATAAAGTATTAGCTTCATTACCCTGTTGAAATGTTAATGCTCACAATATCTTTCAGATGTACTGCAAGTTGCAAAATACACTGAATCTTGTACACCAGACCTGTGTTAATCACGACACAAAATGATTATTGTCACTCCAACAGGGAAAAAACAAAGAGGATAATGTCCCTTTGCAACCAGAGATCCAACTCAGCAGGGACACCATTGACAAATTGGACCTCTCCCCACAGGCGCCCATGGGCTGCCCACTGTTGCACTTGATTGTGTATGGCAGATAGTTATCTCTTATTTCACGCCAATTTACAAAATAAACTGAGATCAGAATGAAAGAAAACAGAAAGGACAAAAATAAAGTCATTGAACATTCCCGCTATGAATGCTTTTCATCCTGCATACTTTGAAGATGTTTTTTAAAAATTATTAATCCATGACCTCGTGAGCAAACTTCACCTTGATACCGAAAACAAATCTGCCCAAGAACTGCCGCAAATCAGCAGAGTAAATCTTGCATTGCTGCTTTGTATTACCCGAAGGCAGATAAAGTGTAGCAAACAAATATTTTCTGAGGAAAGCTGAAATGCAAATGTCGCTAAGCAAACATTCAGCTCATCTTTGAGATCCACAATCATTATGGTTGACATACATTTAAGGTAGTTTATTTCAGAAACTTCACAATATAAGTCTTCTCTATATGATTCTGATAACAATTTCAAATAATGCAATATTTCTACAGGTTTCGAATCAAAGAATCCTACAATGCAGAAGGAGACAATTTGGCCCATCGAGTTTGTATCGACCATAATCCTACCCAGGCCCTATCCCCAGCATTTACCCTAGCTGGTCCCCTGACACTAAGGGGCAATTTAGCATGGCTCAATCCACCTACTCACACATCTCTGGACTGTGGGAGAAACTGGAGCACCCAGAAGAAACCCATGTAAACCTGGGGAGAATGTGCAAACTTCATACAGTAGTGACCAAAGCCAGGAATCGAACTTGGGTCCCTGACACTGTGAGGCAGCAGTGCTAACCACTGTGCCACTGTGTCACCTTTTGAACGTATTTGAGCATGTTACAGAAGTACCTTTATTTTGTTTGCACAGATGACGAATTTGTCATCGGGGTATTGTGCTAGATAAAGTGAAACAGGGAAACAGTTCCTGAGAGTGGATGTTTAATACAAGTCTTGTGATGCTTTCAGCTTCCCATTACCCACTTCCACTCCATGTTAACCATTGCTTTCTTTGACTGGAATGTAAAGGAGTTTGTTTTTTGTTCTTTGATCTATGTTGGTTTACTCAGAACGAATTTGCACATTTGGAGCTTTTGCATAGTTTTTGCTGAGCTTTACCAGATGACATGGGGAGGAAGTAATATTTAACAGGACAAATCCAATCTGTTACATCCACTATCATATTGTGCCAAATCTGATGTTTCCCAGGGGTCTGAGGACAAGACAGTTCCAGGCTTAAAACTGCATTCGTAATTTATTAAGAATCAGATCTGAAAACTGCAAAGTATGTCTGGAATAAAAGACTAAAAGAATAAAAAAAAGAATGACTAGGGTAAGATTAGAGCCAGTCAAGGACAGTTATGTGTGGAGTCTGAAGAGATAGGAGAAGTGCTAAATGAATATTTTTTGTCAGTATTCACACAGGAAAAAGATAATGTTGTCAAAGAGAATACTGAGATATTAGACTAGAAGGGATTAAGGTTCACAAGGAGGAGGTGTTAGCAATTCTGGAAAGTATGAAAATAGATAAGCTCTCTGGGCCGAATGGGATTTATCCTAGGATTCTTTGGGAGGCTAGGGAAGAAATTGCAGAGCCTTTGGCTTTGATCGTTAGCTATCATTGTCTACAGGAATAGTGCCAGAAGACTGGAGGATAGCAAATGTTATCCCCTTGTTCACGAAGGGGAGTAGAGACAACCCTGGTAATTATAGACTTGTGAGCCTTATTTCTGTTGTGGGCAAAGTTTTGGAAAGAATTATAAGAGGTAGGATTTATAATTATCTAGAAAGGAATAATTTGATTAGGGATAGTCAACATGGTTTTGTGAATGGTGGATCATGCCTCAGAAGACTTATTGAGTCTTGAGAATGTGACCAAGAGGTGGATGAGGGTAAAGCATTTGATGTGGTGTGTATGGATTTCAATAAAGTATTTGATAAGGTTCCCCACAGTAAGCTATTGCAGAAGGTACAGAGGCATGACATTGAGGGTGATTTAGTGGTTTGATCAGAAATTGGCTAGCTGTAAGAAGACAGAAGGTGGTGTTTGATAGGAAATGTTCATTCTGGAGTTCAGTTACTAGTGGTATACTGCAAGGATCTGTTTTGCGGCTACTGCTGTTTATCATTTTTATAAATTACCTGGATGTGGGTGTAGAAGGATGTATTAGTAAATTGGCAGATGACACTAAAGTCGGTGGAATTGTGGACATTGTGGAAGAATATTGCAGGTTACAGATGGACATGGATAAATTGCAGAGCTGGGCTGAGAGGTGGAAAGTGGAATTTAATGTGGAGAAGTGTGAAGTAATTCACTTTGAAAAGAGTAAGAGGAATACAGAGTACTGGGTTAATGATGAGATACTTGGTAGTGTGGATGAGCAAAGAGATTTTAGTGTCCACGTGCATAGATCCCTGGAAGTTGGCACCCAGGTTGATAGGGTTGTTAAGAAGGCATATTAGATTTTATTGATAGAGGGATTGAGTTTCAGAGCCATGAGGTCATGTTGCAGCTGTACAAAACTCTGGTGCGATCACATTTAGAGTATTGCGTACAGTTCTGGTCGCCGCATTATAGGAAGGATGTGGAAGCATTGGAAAGAGTGAAGAAGAGATTTACCAGGTTGTTGCCTGATATGGTGGGAAGGTCTTATGAGGAAAGGTTGAGGGATTTGGGGCTGTTTTTGTTAGAGAGAAGGTTCAGAGGTGACTTAATAGAGGCATATAAATTGATCGGAGGATTAGATAGGGTGGACAGTTTTTCCTCAGAGAGAGATAGCTAGCATGACATACCTTTAAATTGAGGGGTGATAGATATAGAATAGATGTCAGAGGTAGGTTCTTTACTCAGACAGTAGTAAGGGCGTGGAATGCCCTGCCTGCAACAGTGGTGGACTCTCCAACATTAAGGACATTTAAATGTTTACTGGGTAAATATATGGATGATATTAGATTAATATAGGTTAGATGAACTTTAGATTGGTTTCATAGGTTAGCGTAAAATCGAGGGCTGGAGAGCCTGTACTGTGCTGTAATGTTCTATGATCATAACATTCTATGTATTATGTATCTTATGAAGTTAGCCCGGATGCTAAATTTTACATTTGATTTTGGCATTAGGGTGAGCACTAGCTGTTTCATTCAGGTATGATTCAAGTGACTCGTAGGAAACTCTTATCAAAACAGTATTTATTTTGGAGCGCAAATATAAAAAAAATTGGAATAACTTTTACCAATTAAAGTACTATGACCAAGTATAATTCTTAACAGTTGCTATCTCTGTTGTTCCAACTTAACAGTATTCCTCAAAGAAATGAATCCCTTCTTTCAAACTAGTTAGCACAGAAACCAAAGAAGCTTACATAGGTACTAGATTTTCAGTATTTTGACACTTCTAGAGAATGACCTAGACAGATTCTATTTCTCATACAGCAAACTGCAGAGAAAGCTCCAATTTCAGACAATAGAATTTCATTAAAAAAAGTATCTTTCTCAGCAAATTCCAGTCTCCACTTCAGACAGAGCAAGAGATACAGAAAAACAACCTCTCTCTAACAAATCCCAAAAGCAGGCTGCCTTGAGTTTTCTGTGAAAGCCTAGCAATATCCAGTCAGGTGACCTTACCCTGCAATCAGTCTAATCAATCCCAGGGGAAACCTCAAAACAACAAAACTTTACAGTAGGTCAGATTAAAACAAAAATTGCAGCCATTCAGATCAATACGCCACTGCAAAAACAATACAGTGCTGCTGGAACTCAAAGAGGAAATGCTGGAAAATCTCAACAGGTCTGGCAGCATTTGTAAGGAGAGAAAACAGCTGATATTTGAGTCCAGATGACCCCTTGTCAAAGCTGACCTGACAGTGCTGCTGCAGCCAGACAAAATTGGAAAAAAAATGGAAGGGACTAGTATACACATTCGGCATAGAAACATGACTAAAGTACATTCCTTAAAAGCACAGTATCATCACAAATTATAGAACACTTTTCACAACTACTGGAACATCATAAAGTGCTTTACAGCCAATTAAATAGTTCTGAAGTGTAATCATTATAATGTAGGAAACAAGAAAGCCAATTTGCACACAGCAAACTCCCACAAACATCGATGCAATAATGGTTTCAAAATTTGTTCTTGTGATATTAAGTGAGGGATAAATATTGACCAGGACATCGGGAATAACTTTAGTTGTCTCCTTTGAAATGGTATTGTGGGACTTTTTACATCCACCAGAGTAGGAAGAGAGAGTCCTTTGTTTAACATTCAGAAGACAGCTCTGCTGACTGTATGGTACTCCCTCAGTACTGGACTTGAATGTCAATCTTGATATTTGCACCCGTGCCCTGGAGTGGAACTTGAAGCTAGAATCTAGTGTGATTCACAGTTGAGTTTTTATTAACTGAGCCTTGGTTGAAAGTTAAATGACACATAAAAATAAATCAGCTCGGGAATATGCCATTTTGGAATAATTTTCCACAACTCTGTCAAACATTATAGGACAATTATAGTGGAAAGAATCTTGTTTATGCAAGAACAAAACCAGATTTTCAGAGTAATAGACCACGCTCAGGGGATAATTCTTCCAACGTGAAATGCAAAAATACAAACATATACACAGAAATCCATAAAGATTGATTATACATTATCCTGTTGGCTTTAAACATCAAAGTTTGAAATTTTGAACTGAACAATTGTTAAGAGGATTGCCATAACCTTCTATGAAAGTAGAAAATTTCGGATTTAAACTTTCACATTCTAAAACCTGTTCCAAACATATCTTAAAAGTTGCCCTAAATGAAGGATTCTTTTTCCTATCTAGTGCACAAGCCAAAGGGCCCATAAGCAATGGTTTTCGCAGATGATTTGCACAAGCCTATTTGAGCAGGAGATATTCTTAATTTGACAATCAGGCAGATTGCTGGTTTCCAAAGTGACCTACCTTACTGGGATTAGAATAAATTATACAGCATAGAAGAGAGCCATTTAGCCCATCTTAGAACATAGAACATAGAACATAGAACATTATAGTGCAGTACAGGCCCTTCAGCCCTCTATGTTGCGCCAGCCAGTGGACCCTCTAACCTAAACTATTCCAATATCATCCATATGCCTATCCACCGAACATTTGAATGCCCCCAAAGTAGGCGAGTCCACAACTGCTGCAGGCAGGGCATTCCACGCTCTCACCACCCTCTGTGTAAAGAACCTGCCTCTGACATCCGTCCTATAACTACCACCTCTTAATTTAAAGTTATGTCCCCTCGTGTTGGTCTTGTCCACGCTTATCCCAAAACACCCAGGTACTCTTTCTAATTCCACCTTTCTGCACATAACCCATAACCCCACAGCTTAAAGCACTTACAGTGCTTATCTAGTCCCCTTTAAAAACGTTGAGAGTTCATGCCCCCAATGCCAACTCAGGAAACAAATTCCAGACATCCACCATCTTCTGCGTAAAAAGATTTTTCTTCATGTCCCCTCTAATTCTTTACTACTTAGCTTGAATCTATGACTCCTAGTTTTTGAACTCTTAGTCAAGGGGAACAGATTCCTCCTATTTACTCCATCTCTAGCTCTGACAATTTTCTATGCCTCAATTATGTCATCCTTCAGCTTTCTCTGTTCTGAGAATAAGTATCAATATCTACTCATAGCTACAATTCATCAGCCTTGACAACATCTTAGTAAACTTCTCTGCACTAATCATTCAGCTCTGTTCAACCAGCTCTAGTTAAGTGCTTAATCATCCCTGAATTTAGGACAGTGCCTTTTGGACAGTGATAGCCTTTTTCCTAGGATGGAGAAAGCTAGCACGAGGGGACACAACTTTAAATTAAGGGGTATGAGTTATAGGACGGATATCAGAGGTAGGTTCTTTACTCAAAGAGTGATTAGGGAGTGGAATGCCCTGCCTGCAGCTGTTGTAGATGCGCCAAGTTTGGTGGCGTTTAAGAGGTTAGTTGATAAGTATATGGATGAGAAGGGAATGGTTTAGTTAGGAGGGGCATTGCTTTTTATTTTGGTCGGCACAACATCGAAGGCCGAAGGGCCTGTTCTGTGCTGTATTGTTCTATGTTCTATGTTCTATGAATTACAGATCAAAATTGCTTAGGTTTCTCACATTGGGCAGCATAGTGGCACAATGGTTAACACCACTGCTTCACAGTTCCAGGGACCTGGATTTGACTCCCAGTTTGGATCACTGTCTGCGTGGAGATTGCACATGTTCCCCATGTCTGCATGGGTTTCTTCCGGGTGCTCCGGTTTCCTCCCACAATCCAAAGATGTGTGGGTTAGGTGAATTGGCCATGCTAAATTATCCCTTAGTGTTAGGAGGACTAGATAAGGTAAATTCATGGGGTTATGGGGAAAGGGCCTAGGTGGAATTGTGGTCAGTGCAGACTCGGTGGTCCGAGTGGCCTCCTTCTGCACTACATGATTCTATGATTTTCTTTTTGCATGGCCCACTGCGTAGAAGAAAACTGCCAACATTTTGCCCAGATACTAAAAAGATTAATTTGGGACTAAACAAAAGCAATATATTGCAGATGTTGAAATCTGTAATGAAAACAGAAAATACTGGAAAAACTCAGCAAGTCTGGCAGCATCTGAAGAAACTGAGTTAATGTTGAGAATGTATAACTTCTTCAAAGAGGGAAAAATGTCTTGGATTTTATGTTGCTCAATTCATTTTTCCCAATCCCTTTCCACCTCACAGGCCATCTGTCACAGAGGTTGACAATTGTTCTGCTATTAACACATTCTGCTATCTTACCTTCATGCTGCTATTAGCACCTTCTTTAGTCTTTATAGGAAGGATGTGAATGTATTGGAGAAAGTGCAGAAGATGATTACAAGAATTGTCCCAGGACTGTGAAATCTCAGTTATACGAATATATTGGAAAGGTTGATATTGTTCTGTTAGAGTGAAGAAGGCTGAGGGGAAATTTGATAGAGATGTTCAAAATCATGAGAGGGTGAGACAGAGTGGATAGAGAGAAACTGCTCCTGCTCATAAAAGAATCAAAAACAGGAGGGCACAGATTTGAAATGCTTAGCAAAAGAAGAAAATGTGATGTGAAGAAAAGCTTTTTCACATAGTAGGTGGTCCGATTTGTGTCTGCACGTGTGTTGGAGGCAGATTCAATCAAGGCTTTAAAGGGGCATTAAATAATTACTTGAATAGAAACAATATGCAGGGGGGATAGGGGGAAAAGGCAGGGGAATGACACTAAGTTTTTACATTCTTTTGGAGAGCCAAATCAGACACAATAGGCCAAATGGCCTCCAATCTGCATTGTAATAATTCTGTAATTCTGTGAACACTATAATTAAGACTCCTGTTGTCTTGGTGTCCATGACATCTTTATCAAATCTCTTCTGATTTCCCACATGTCCGTGACTTTTTATTTTGCTCCATCTACTCCACCCCCTTTTAAGCAATATAAAATCCATCACATTTCTCCCTCTTCAGCTTTGAAGAACGAAGAATGAGATGAACATAAAGCATAAACTCTGCTTTTCTCTGTCTGCAGATGCTGCCAGACTGGCATTTTGTGTTGCTATTTATTATTAATATTGTGGATAATCCAGCTGACATATATTCTAGCAGGAGAATTTAATTAACCCAATGTTTGACTAGAATTAAGATTCAACAGCAATTTCCAGCTAGAGAACAGAAAGCTAATAGAATATGAATGATTTGTCAAATACATATATAAAAATATTTCTCTCTGTCTTTCTATGTTCTTATGGTTGCAGTTATATATGGCAGCATAGCGGCACAGTAATTAGCACTACAGCTTCACAGCGCCAGGGGCCCTGGTTTGATTCCCACCTTGGGTCACTGTGTTTGGGGAGTTTACAAGTTCTCCCTGTGTCTGTGTGTGCTTCCTCCAGATGCTCAGTTTCCTTCCACAGTCTGAAAGACATGCTGGTTAAATGCATTGACCTGAACAGGCGCTGGAGTGTGGTGACTAGGGCAATTTCACAGTAACATCATTGCAGTGTTAATATAAGCCTTACTTGTAACTAATAAACTTTACTTTTTCTCTGCCTTTACACATCACACCAAAGGCAGGATTGTCCGGATATTCTTGCTCCAAAATTTGAAAATCCTGCCTGAGATCAGTGGACTTTTACAAGATGCCCCCCCGCTCCCCTCCACTTCCTGCACCCACTATGACTCTTGTGGTGGGTGGTATGGGAAAATTTCCCCCAGGGTCCTTTTTGTTCTTACGATTAGTTCTTGCTGTTAAAATTACAGCAATGTGGCCTGACCACCTTAAAAACACGCATAACACACATATAAATAAATAGTTTATCAATATTCTTCACCGCAATGAAGGTAAATCACTAGATTGTTACTTCTCGACTGATTTAACTTTTAAAAACAGCTCAAAAAATTAGCACAGAATATTTCCCTAGCATCTCCCGAAGGCCAGTTTTCAACTGACATTGAGAATGAACCCAGTGCCATCTGGCCGAAACCAGTGAGCAAGATTGCCATCACAAAATTGACCTCCTCATGTTATAAAGATGTGACAGATGTAAAGAGATTCTTGGCTGCTGACAGGCAAATCTGTATAGAGCTTTCGGAGACATTCACCTGGATTTTCATCCTGGAGGCAGGTAGTGAAAGTCAAGAAAATTTCCAGCTTAGTTTGACAGCCCAGGAGAAAGCACCCACAAGGAATGGGTACCACTAATGCCCATAAGGACATGATTTTCATTGCGAAGGGCAGTGATAGTTGAAGGTTGAAGCCAAGTCTGCTGACATGAGCAAAAGCTCAGAGGCAGAGAGTCACATGGACTACCAGGTGTGGGCGAAGATTGCTTAAAAGACCAACCTCGGCACTGTGGAACTTCATCCCAGTTAAAATAAAAATGGAAAAGACTTCCAATCCTCACCACCCACACACTCCCCATGCCCCCCGAGCCAGGCTGTACCTTTCCACTATCCCCCTATTGCTTCTCATGTTGCCCATGCAAAAGTGTGCCCCCAGTGCAAACTGTCATTATAGGGTTCATTGGTTCTATGCAGTATGTGGTGGGTAAATAGGGAATGTGGTGTGGGGGGGGGGGTGTGGCATGAGGGCCTATAGGAATTGATTGGGGATATATTTTGGCATGGAGGCATGAGGGCCTACAGGAATTGTTTGAGGATGTATTTTGGCATAGAAGCATGAGGTTCTACAGGGGTTGTTTGAGGGTGCACAACACCGTAGGGGAGTCATGGGGACACTGGGAACATGGCATAGGGACCATAAGAGTTATTTCCTTCTCCCTACAGTGCAGAAGGAGATCATTTGACCCATTGAACTTGCACCAACAGTAATCTCATCCAGGCACTGTCCGCATAAGCCCATGTATTTACCCTGCTCATTACCCTGACACTAAGGGGCAATTTAGCATGGCTAATCAACCTAACCTGCACATCTTTGGAGTATGGGAGGAAACTCATGCAGACACAGGGAGAATGTGCAAACTCAGTAACCCAAGGCTGGAATTAAACCCGGGACCGTGGCCCTGCAAGGCAGATGTGCTAACTACAGTGCCACCGTGCCACCTGTATATGGAAAATGAGCTGATAATATCATAACCAGGCCATTTAAGAAAACAGTTTGATATAATAGTAATGACATTTCCACCTAAAGGCTAGGATTTTCCAAGTCTGAAATGAATAGATTTTTGTTGGCTGAGGGTGTCAGGAGATTGGAGCAAAGGTGGTGAAATGGAGCTGTGGTGCAGCTCAGCCTTGACCTAAACGGATGCCAGAAAATTCTTGAGGGGTTGAATTACAAAGAGGGAAACAATTCCAAAAGCGTGACAGATGAATGGTGCTCAGCAGTATATCACATCATTAAAGTAATTGGGCTGCGCATCCCTTATCTGTGCTGTTGCAGGCAGATCCACAATGACATTTTAACATATTAGTATTGTTTAAAAAAAATGTACAATTGAACCAACCTCAAAAATGCCATGTGTGTTCAATAACTGGAGATTTTTTTCCCCCATTTTCAGTGGCTCTCACAAAGAATAATATTATAAAATAACCTTCTATTTCATTTAGTGATGTCACTCGGGAGCATTTATATCCGAGCTGTCAAAAATAATAAAGGCTTTCAGCGCTGATATTTCAAAGTTAATGTGCAAGTGACACTTTTATCATGTCTGAGTGACTGATGTGGATACAATAGGAGTTGCAAAAGGGAGTTGTTTTGTGTGGTTAAATAACAATGTAGATTTAATCCTTTTAATGTTTGACTTCTGTAGAGCTTTTTTTCTCTGCCTACTTCTGGGGAGATTTATGGGAAGTACCAGACTATAAGCCTCACCTAAAATAATTTTATCATTTGTACCTTCCAATGTTGTAAGGTGAGACTAATCTAAACGATACATATTTCAAATGAAAAATCTAACTTTGTTATTTAGATTTTCTTTCTTTAATTAACCCAGTGTAAATAATTTCTAACATGCTACTGTTTCAATCACTGCAGGCGTGTAGGGATGAGGAAGGATACTACGTTTCTTGATTTTTCATAATTAATGTAGGGAGGGTGGGGAGATTCTCCTGGCCCGCTAGCCCCGATTGCAAATCCCAATGGCTCAGAGAATTAGGAATCAGCGGGAAAGAGGGGTTTGTATCAATTGGCGAACCCATTGTGACCCTGCCAGGCTGCACTGTTGGCATTGATCAGGTTCCTAGCCAGAGCAGACAGGAAATCTATTCATATTCAAATATACACATTTAAGCATAATCAGCAGGCTTGCAGCCCGAGTCAAATAGCTTTCACTGTTCACCCATCTCCCCAGTGGGATCTATACCAGGCAGCCTTTGGTACAGACCCTCATTAGAGAGGAACTGGCATATTGAATCCCTCAGCAGTGAGAGCACCACTAACTCCTCAGCACTCAGCCTCACTTCCTCCTCAGACCCCTCATTCAGCTTCCCTTCCCCCTCAGCCTCCCTTTCCCCTCAGAACTCCCATTCAGTGCCCCTTCGCCCTCAGGCCTCCATTCAGCTCCTTTCCCCTCAGATACCCCACAACTCCCTTTCCCCTCAGTCCCTCCTCCCCACTCAGCTCCCTTCCCCTCCAAGATCCCCCAATCAGCTCCCTTTCTCCTCATATCTCCCACTCAGCTCTCTTTCCCTCATATCTCCCCATTCAGCTCCTTCCCCCTCAGGCCCCCACTCAGCTCCCTCCCTGTCAGACTCCACTCAGCTCCCTTTACGCTCAACCTCCTCCCCCCCCCCCCCCACTCAGCTCCCTTTCCCCTCAAACATCCACTCAGCTTTCTTTCCCTCACAACCCCCCACTCAGCATCCTTCCCTTGGACGCCCCCCATTCTGCTTCCCTTCCCCCTCAGACTCCCCTCTCAGCACCTTCCCTTTAGATGTCCCCCCATTCTGCCTCCTTCCCCCTCAGACTCCCCCCTCAGCACCCTTCCCCTTCGACCCTCCCCATTTTGCCTCCCTTCCCTCTCAGACCCCCACTCAGCTCCCTTCCCCTTGGCCTCCCCCTTCAGTCTCCCTTTCCCTTAAACCACCTCCCTACTCAGTTTCTCTTCCCCTCAGACCATCACTGAGCTCTTTTCCGTGTCCAGACGCCACCTCCCCTCCCCACCCGCCCCCCTCCAAACTCTGCCTTGAAGCACATAGACAGTGCCAACTGTGCACTATTCCTTGATACCCTGGCCTGCTGCCTTGGCTCCCGAGGGGCTCAAGGATGTAGGCCCAGTGGCCATTTGCTCCTCTGCTGCTGCTAGAACACAGAGGAAGGGTTCCTCAAGAGTCCTGGGGATTGACTGGGCCCTGGCTGGGGCAAGAATTTGGTCCAGGATGGCTTCATTATGGCTGGACTGCTCCTTCTAGCCCTGACAGACCTGAGAACACCCTTGGCATGGTGAGTTCAAGCAGTCCTTTGCTCAGTTTTTGCATTGCTGCTTGACAGCTGTGCAAATTCTGAAGAAGCCGGGCCACTTTAGTCTCTATGCCTCCCACATCATTCCATTCTGCAGCAGAGATTTTCCTTTTTCCCTCAAAGGAACTGCAGGTGAGAGCAAACTCCTTTAAAATCCTCTGAAAGAGAAGAGATGTCAATTTCACCTGGATGGATGGGGCTTAGAGTCTGCCCAGCTGTGCCCCCAGCCTCAACATGTACACACTGTTTTGATTTGAAGCTGCTAAGGCTTCCAGCAAGCAGAAATCAGTGAAATACTCTCCATTACACGGGAAGCGTTTGATCTGTAAGAAATTCAATGTTCAAGTGCCTCTTAAGATTCAGCTGTCAGGTCAAAGGATTTCTATCGTCTTCTAGCCACCTGTGTTTATTCTGATTTCCCTTCCCCAGTTGACTACATCTCAAGTTTGATTCTTATTGCAACAGTCTAATCCTCACTGACAGTCTGTGGTTTTACTTCCTCTCTTGCAAACTACTTCAAAGAGGGAGTGAAACCGCTGAGGTTGCAGCCGTTCAAGAAGGCAGCTCACCACCACATTCAGCGAAACGTTAGGGATGGAAAACAAATGCTGGCCTTGTCAGAAATGTTTGCATCTCACAAACTAATGCCAAAGATATATTTAAATTGACTTTTTACGCCTTTGCTGCTCTGAAGATTGGTTACCAATGTATTCCATTCTTCCTGAATCTGCGGAGATCGATGGTGTTAACTCTTGAGGGAACAACCTACCTACCTTCCTCTCAATCCATCTCTCTATCTATGGCCCTAATTTTACTGGCATGTCTGCCCTGATTTTGGGGCAGGCAAAGCTCACAGAATGGCATTTTCCGTTGGCCTTGGTACTATCTTACAAGGATCAGATAGGCTTGCTGGTGAGCTTCCAGCCTATGACAGAAGTGTTCCAGTCAGTAAAAACTTGAACAATTCTTCTTGATTTAGGAATGATGTGCTGAAGTATGTCATTTCTTTCCTCATAATCATTATTTCCCTTTCTTGTGTGAAGTCAAAAATCCTCTCGTGGGTCATGTTCCTTCTCTAACTATCAACACATCTGTCGCACAATGATTCAAACATCTTCAGTCTTCTTTGTTGTTGAAGGTCCAATTTCCAGCACAAAAATAGCACAAAACTGTTCGAGAACTGCAGATAGTTAACCATTTTACGCTTTTACCAATGTTTTGATTTCACAACAACACAGGATAATGTTAGCGTTTTGTTACTTCAGCTGTCCGATGTGACAAGTTGACCATTTTATATTCTAAAACAAAATATTACAAATACTGGAGATTGGAACTAAAAGCAGAAAATGCTGGCAAAGTTCTGTGAAGGGAGAAGCAGAGTTGATGACAGATATATTCTGGCCATTCCTGCTGAATGGATTATCTGGTCTCATCGAAAGTGATGCCCTGTTGTGGGTTCCTCAGTTGTGGAGAGTGTGAACAGTGGGAAAATCTGTTGGCAATAGCAGGCCTGGAAAATCCTGCTACCAGCCAATGGCGGTCTGCCCTTCACCACAGCAGAGGAGGAGGTTGGGAAGCAGAAAATCTTGCTCAACATTTCAGGTTAATTATCTTTCACCAGAACTTTAAATTTTACATACTTGTCCTATATACAACATTTCACCACTGGACCTCACAACAGATCACCTGCCAATTTCCTGTTGGGTGGGAGCTCGGGTGGTTTGAGGGACTGGGGTTCCAGATGGGTGTCATGGTGGAGACATGTAAAGTGCAGAGGAGGCCTGAATTTTTCTTATTGGTCTTGACTAAATAATTCTGCACTTTCTGGACCTAAGGAAAGTAATATTTTACCTGGAGTATCTCATGAGCTTCTCGATCATTTCAGGTAATAAAGGTAATTAACCTGAACTGGTTGTTACCTAGTGCGACAGCAGTGACAGCTTCCACTTAAAGAAGCAAGTTAAAATTGTTTTTTAGGGGTGGTGCAGTGGCACAGTGGTTAGCCCTTGGGTCACTGTCTGTGTGGAGTTTTCATGTTCACCCCCTGTCTGTGTGGGTTTCCACTGGGTGCTCCAGTTTCCTCCCACAGTCCAAAGATGCGCAGGTTAAGTTGATTTGCTATGCTAAATTGCCCCTTATTTAAGGTGTGGGTTAGGGGATTAGTGAGGTAAAATGCATGGGATTTTGGGAATGCGGCCTGAGTGGGATTGTTGTTGGTGCAGTCTCGATGGACCAAATAACCTCCTTCTTCACTGTGGGGTTTCTATGAAATTCTATGAATTCTAATGATATCATCAGACCAGGTAAATCTCATGACGACTTGTGAATAAGAACACTGCTGACTTTGCATTACTGGGTGAGCCAGAGAGAGAGAGAGAGACTGGGTGTGGAGCAGTCATTTATATCGAAGAAAATATGATTATTGTGGAGATGGATCTACCTGATCCAGGGAGAAATAAGATGAGATTCATTGATAGGAATAAAAGACACATGGAAGGAAAAAACTAATGATGAGTATCTACTATAAAGCAAGAAGGAAAGGTGAACCGAGAAGTTCAGTTTTTATAGATAATTTTAATTTGCCAAGGATATATTTGGGCATCTATAAAGAATTCATTTGGAATGCATGGTGATTGTCCCTTTAAGGTGGAGTTTTAACTGCAGCATATGTTTACATTATTAATAGGTTCCATGTCTAGAAGATAGCTTGATTTGTTTTGATTTAATCTTATTTATTATTGTCACATGTATTAACATACAGTGAAAAGTATTGTTTCTTGTGCGCTATATAAACAAAGCATATTGTTCACAGAGAAAGAAATGAAACAATGCAGAATGTAGTGTTACAGTCAAAGCTAGGGTATACAGAAAGATCAACTTAATGCAAGATAAGTCCATTCAAAAGTCTGACAGCAGCAGGGAAGAAGCTCTTCTTGAATCAGTTGATACGTGACCTTAGGCTTTTGTATCTTTTTCCCAAAGGAAGAAAGTGGAAGATAAAATGTCTGGGGTGTGTAGGGTCCTTAATTATGCTGGCTGCTTTGCCGAGACAGCGGGAAGTGTAGACAGAGTCAATGGATGGGAGGCTGACTTGCGTGCTAATTGCTTGACTGATAGGTTTGGCTTCTAGTCAACTGGGAAACAATTTGGAAGAGGTCCAGGACGGGATAGGTACACATCACAACAGTTAGATGAACTAGACTCACTACAGCGGGGAATAATCTGATCCAGTTGAGTGGATTCCCAATTCTGGAGTTACAGTGTTGATGGTGGGATGGATGATTCATTGGGGATGTGGAGTGTCGGAATGGAATTCCACCCACACCCTCCCTGCCACCACATACACACAATTGTTGTTTTTTTGTGGCTAAAACTCTCCCCTTTGTGTCTCAGTTAGGATCCTGGTTGAAGAGTCATGCTCATGACAATATGGATCCCCTGTAGAAGGGAATGCACCAGAACAGATATACAATTATACAAAGTCTCGGTTCAAAAACCCTCAAAAGCCTATGGGCAGCCCAAAGTGTAATGAACGGTGAGCACTGATTGCAAAATCCATGCCATTATTTCTAAAAGAATAAAGCTACAGGTAAGAAGAAGAACTGAGACAATAATAAAAGAAAAGACAATGGTTAAGAAACAGGTCAGAAGAGATAAAGTGGAAATTATGATTGGGATAATGGGCAATGTTTTAAAAATGCGACAGATATTTCCGTAAATATAGTCACATCAGCAGAATTTTAAAAAACGGAAATGTGGGACGTTTGTGGGATTACAAAGGTGACACATTATTAAGTTACTAAAGGATAACAACTATATTAAGTGAATTCTTCTTCATGGCAACTTTTGGCAGTTTTCCAGCATTAATCCTCTGGAGGGAAAGCTGAGCAAAATGAAGAAAGTGTGTAAAATAAGGATTTCAGACGACACAGATCGACGGAGGATGTTAAAAGAAAACCAGACATGAGGCTTAGATAGGTGCCACACAATGATATTTAAAGAAATAAGCAGTGGAAATAGTTATATCCTTGCCACTATCTTTAGGGAATCATTTGGAAACAGTCTCAGGCTCAATCATTAGAAACTGCAGCCTTTTGCATAAATAAACTATAATAAGGCAACCAAAAGATGAAAGTCTTGAATCTGTGAGCAAGTTTTTTTACCTTTCATCATGCATTTTTAGTTAATGTTTATGCAAAATTGTGTTCAATGCAAATTAATTCTAAATATTACAATAGTCTCAGAGGATAATGTGCTCCAAAATAAAGATATTCCAAAATTACTTTGCTTAGTATTGATATCCCTGTAGATTTAGTAGAATCATAGAATCCTTACAACACAGAAAGAGGCCATTTGGCCCATCAAGTCTGCACTGACTCTCTGATAGAGCATTTTACTTAGACCCTATCCACATAACCCCCAATTATTTACCCCACTAATTGCTGTAATCTACACATCTTGGAACATTAAGAGATGATTTAGCATGGTTAATTCTCCTAATCTGCACATCATTGGACTGCAGGTGGAAACTGCAGCACCCGGAGGAAACCCATGCAGACACAGGGAGAATTTGCAAACTCCACAGACAGTCACACAAAGCCGCAAGTGAACCTGGGTCCCTGGCGCTGTGAGGCAGCAGTGTTGACTAGTGCATCACCGTGCCACCCCTAGAATTGAATTTAAGTTCCACCAGCTGTTATTGTGGGATTTGAATCTGTGTCCCCGAGGCATTGACTTGGGTCATTGGACTAATAGTCCAGTGGCATTATTTCTTGCCGCCAACACCTAAATTATATCCTTTTTTAAATGAAGGGACTGAAAACATTGGATTCCTTGTCTTTTGCTTAGGATAATATCCCACTTATATCTGAGGGGAGGCCTGCAAAGCCCCTTATTTCCTTCCTCTATCTTTTGTGCTTATTACTGAGGTGGGCAATAATGCATATTTGCTATGATAACTGACATTTTATTTACACTGGTTTCTTATCAGGCAGACCAGGCAGAGACAGCACAAGGTTGAGGTACACATCCCCACTTCCTGTGCACCCTTCCCTTGTCATGCTTCGGCATCACATTCAAGTAAATGAGCGAGATCAAGTTCCTGTACAATTCGGATCTTCAGCAGTGACAATTCAGGCCGGCTTTCATTCGAACATAATGCAGTCAGATGTTATCAGCATTTTCAATACGCGCATGGAATTAGGTTAGAATACTATTAAATGCAAGCAACCTGGTGAATGCCCTCTAATTAAAGTATTCATCTGACATAAGGGTGATTCTGTCCAACAATGATGCTCATGCAAATTGTACCTGGCAAACCCAATTTCAATATAAACTGTACAAGAACATGGTTCAAGCAATAATTGCAAAAAGCCTGCCTGATGGAAAAATGGGTGGCCTTTTCTTTCTGGATTGCAAAAGAAATACAACATTATAACTGCTAGAGCTGCAAAGTTTCTGGCACACTAATGTTGGGTATGTAAGGACCCCAGGAAATCATCCCTGCTCCTGAATGGTACAGCCTAAACTGCGCTCAATATCGGATCCTGGACCAAAATCAGAAAATGCTGGAAAATCTCAGGCGGTCTGACAACATCTGTGGAGACAGAATACAGCCGAGGTTTTGAATCAGGATGACTCTTTGTCAGAGCTAAAGACAAGGAAAATAGGATGAGATTTATACTGTTAGGGTGAGGGTGGGAAGGTAATTGACAAAGATGTCATAGACAAATAGGCAAATGGACTGTAAATGATGGTGCTCATAGCTAAGAAGGGTGCTGATAGTGGCCATTAAGAGATCAGAATATGTAAGTGGCAGAACAAAGGTAAGAAATCTGACGAGCTGAGACATGGAACAGATGGTCCTTGTAGGGCGTGGAGAGGTGGTGGTGGGGGTGGAAACAAAATGGAAGGGAAAATTATAAAAAGTGGACAGATGAAATGATGGAAGAAATGAAAATTAAAAATAAATAAATAAGATAAATTTTAATAAAAGCTTGGATCTTGTTACCATCAAGCTGTAGACATAACCGACAGTTAGACAGAAGAGCAGGATTTTCCTTGCGCCCAATACAATTTATGTGTCCATTTCTAAGCCTATAATTCTCGAATCAGATTCTGATATGGAAGAGAAAAAAACCCAAGACTCTTGGAGAAATCTTGCCACATTTTCCACTGTTATATCAGATCTACTGTAAAAAGGGCTAACGTTGGATATTATAGAGTTAACAGGATACGTTGAAATGTTTTGAGAGTTTGCATGCACATTAAACATTTAATATCCATTGGTTGGTGATGTGGGTTTTTGTGTAATCAGAATTTTCTGTTCATAGCCAGGCAACATGAACAAGATTCTGCTGTTATGATTCTCTTGCTCTCAACCAGGACTGGAGCTAGAACAGTGAGAAACTATTAGATACTGTGATGAAAAGTGCGGGGTTTATTTTTGATTGCATAGACTAAATGGCCTTCCACATCTGTTTTTAATCCTGTAATTATCCCACTATCCAACAGGTTGCTGATATTTTATTAAGAGCGAAGCGTGTAACTTGTCTGACATTGTCTTCCCCTGCTATTCACTCAGAGATCAGTAATCTGTGCAGGTGGAGCCACAAGTCAGGCAAGTACAAACCAAAAAAAAAATGCATGAAGAGAATAAATGATAATCATCGTTTATGTTAATATAAATCATGCATTAGTTTAAGTGTACTTTAATATTCTGTCCTGTGTCTGACACAAAATATTTTATAGACTATTTCTGTGATTGAATTATTGTGCAGCAGGACTTCTGGTTTCCTGAAGTGTAATTGACATTGGAGACCCGTTGGCGCTTTTGAAATGGTTTTATTTTTATTACATTTGGAGATCTGGCTGGGATGAGTCCTTTCATCCTTCTGTCGCAATATGTTGCTGAAATGAATAAGAGTTCACTATTCGACTGAGGTTTTCGCTGTGACGAGTAATGAAGGATGTCAGGAAATCTTTGCTGCTGTGAATGGGAAGAGCTCAGGGACTTTACATTCTGGTTTCACTTGTGTATTGCAGATTGAGGAATTAATATTCATAATTTTTTATTGCGGGTCAAACTTAGCACCGTTGATTGGACTTAGTGTCTTGTTTATGATTGCTCTGAGTACAGTCATGTTAACTTTAATTATAACAGCTACAACATGTATTTTCCTGTATTTGCCTGATGCAACAAGAATATTTTCAGTAGTCACACTTTGTGACAGTCTTGCACATCAAAGATTTTTGTTATAGAGACAAAGAGAGAGTCATAGAGTCATAATGTAGCATGGACATAGGGCCTATGGCCCAAATGGTCTCTACCAACCATGGTGCCATCCCAGCTAGTCCCAATGGCCCATGTTTGGCTCATATCCCTCCAATCCTTTCCCATCCATGTAATCATCCAAATGCTTTTTTAAATGTTACTATAGAACCTGTCTCAACCACTATAGTAATGGCCACCAATTGACCCTGATCATCTATTCAGATCTTAAGATCTCAAAAATAATTCTCAAGACATCTTGGAGATGAATATATCCCTGGTTTGTTTGACCAAGTTGAGCAGCAATACTTTGCTGTTGGTTAGACCAAGGTGATTTGATTTGATTTGATTTGATTTATTATTGTCACTTATACTGGGAGACAGTGAAAAGTGTTGCTTCTTGTGTGTTATACAGGCAAACCACACCATTCATAGAATGCATAGGGGAGAAGGAAAGGATAGGGTGCCGGATATTGTGTTGTAATTACAGGTAAGATGAAAATAAAGATCAGCTTAATATATGATCGGACCATTCAAAAGTCTGATATTAGGGAAGAATCTGTTGGTATATATTTTAGACTTTTGTACCTTTGAGTGAAGCACTGTGTGGTATGTTGGCTCTGGTGCAGAGTATTGGTCAGTTTCCATGTGTGATTCACTCTCACCTTGACATTGGCAATGTGCTCTGGAGGTGTTGCCAGTAGGACAATGTGCAATCGAAAGTGATGTCAAGATATTTTGCTGAGTCATGTGTGAATGGTAGGCTGTAGAACTAGACACAACACTCCCCCCTGACTTTCAGGGACAGCCTTGACAGTGTTTGGTAAACTTCCAGAGACATATATTTTCATTTAGCCTTTTCTCGCTATCATCAAACTCTTTAGCTAGGAGAACCAGGGCCAAATTATCAGCTTATGTGAAGAGCCATGACTTTGTTTTAAAATTTATTTATTCATGTCAAAAGTAGGCTTACATTGACACTGCAATGAAATTGTTGTAAAAATCCCCAAGTCACCACATTCTGGCACCTGTTCGGGTACACTGAGGGAGAATTTAGCATGTCAATGCATCTAACCAGCGTGTCTTTTGGACTGTGAGAGAAAACTGGAACTCTCCGGGGGAAAACCAAACAGACATGGGGAGAATGTGCAGTGAAATGTCCCTGACTCTGTGAGGCAGCAGTGCCAACCACTGTGCCACCATGCTGCCCTTGTGGGAGTGTAGTCATTGGGTATATGTGTTGAAGAGAGCCAGTATGTACTGAGCTCAATGGGAGCTTATTGCTGGTTATGTAGTGACATTGAGACCATTATAGCTTGAATAGTTTCCTGTGCAAGCACATATTGAACCTTCTGAAGTCCACAGGGAAAGCATTCCTCTCGAAGAACACCATTGACTGACAGCTTTGGCAGCATTCTAAATGACGTAGGACTTCAAAAAAAAGCCCCACACACTCACCTGTACTCCCTACTTGAACAAGCTCCATACCCAACATGCTGACAGCAGCTCCACCCGTAATGTGCACCTCGTGTTTGAATGCAGACATCACCATCCACAAACTGGTAACTCAACCAAGTGGTGAAGTCTCAGATTTCAATTTCCATGGAAAATTTGGACAACGGTCAACCTCTTGAGGATAGGCTGGAATGGAGCCATTTGTTATTCGAGTGGAACATAAGGAATAGCTCAAATTATAACTATTGTCATCCAAGTTAGACCATCACCTGTATACTGAACTTTTGACCTGTGAGGTCACTTCCTGAGGGCATCACAAGCATTCACGCTGTGTCGGTTAAAGCTGCTGAAGGATTGTTAACCTTGACATCAAATTATAATTGCTTTCGCAGCAATATGAGACATTGAAAAAAATTGGATTGCAGGTTTCATTCATAGATAACAATCAAAATAATTAACTAAATAGAATGGAAGAATTATAATAGAATCATGTAGAAGGAAGCCATTCAACCCATCAAGCCTACACCAATGACAATCCTATCCCTACATGTTTACCTTACGAAACCCCTGACATTAAGGGGCAATTTAGCATGGCCAATCCACCTAAACCCTGCATCTTTAGACTGTGGGAGGAAATCACAGGACCTAGAGGATACCCACGCTGACATGGCGAGAATGTGCAAGCTCCACACAGTGACCTGAGGCCAGAATTGAACTCAAGTCCTTGGTGCTATGAGGCAACAGTACTAACCATTTGCCACCTTACCACCCATCAAACTTAATAAATAAATCTTCTCACTGTCAGTCATATAAGGATTTTTTTCAGTTTTGGCGTTCTGAATATGTTGACAACTCGCTACATGACCAGAATCTCTTGATTTAATGACTATCTCTCTTTCACTTACAGCTCCTGTTATTTTGTAAATGTTCCCTAATTGGGTCATCTCTTTTTTCATTAATCAAGAATTGGAAATTGTGTGTTCTTTTTCCTTCTGTTAATGCTCCTCTAATAGATCTGTGGGAAGAATGGTTTTGAAACGCAGAGTTTCCAAAAAGAGTTTCACCCACCTAATGATTCAAATTCAAAATTCAAATCAAAATTTAGAACCCTGAGGTCACTAACTTAAGCCATTTAGGACATTCCTCTGGTTATTCATATCTGTGAGGACCACTCATGTTGTTTCTTCAAATGGACCGATGCAGGAATTTCTGCTAATATTGGATGTGATGAGTAGGTCAGATAGATTTTTTAAAACCTGGTTAATTAGTTGATGCCTTTACTTCAGTAGTAATCTGGGCATTTGAGTACAATATTGAGAAGGTAGAAAATTCTTCTCAAGTTAACAGTTAAGTCCATGGAGAAGAGAGAGAAAAAGTACATTGTGATCATTTTGAAGGGAATACTTTTAAAAAAAAGCAATTATAATGATCTCTGGGGGTTTTAATTTCTCTGTGTGTTAGCTGGACAGAGACTCAGAGGCAGAATAACAATAGTAGGTAACTGGGACGCCTGTACTAATATCTGTAAAAATAGAAGTAAGTAATGACAGTAACAATGCATATCATCATTATATATTCTAGCCACACGACTGCTGAAATTTGTCTTGCCTGCCTACCTTCTTGATATGATATTCCATGCATGTTCTTGCCAGAGATGAGAACAAGTAATTAAGGCAAAAGAATTGAGCACAAGTAATTAGAACAAAAGCAATATACTGTGGGTGCTGAACATCTGAAATAAAAACAGAAAATACTGTAAGCATTCAAGACAGGGAGTATCCATGGAGGAAGGAGGCAGAATTAGCCTGAATTAAAAATTATGATGAAAAGTCATCAACCTAAAATGTTAACTTTGTCTGGGTAGCACAATCATTACTGTTGCTGCTTCATAACACCAGTAATTTGGATTCAATTCCCAGTTTATGTTATTGTCCATATGGAGTTGAACATTCATCCATGTGGGTATGTGTTTCCTCTGGATGCTCTGGTTTCCTCCCACAGTCCAAAAGATATGCTGGTTAGAGCATTGGCCATGCTAAATTCTCCCTCAGCGTATCCGAACAGGCGCCAGTATGTAGCAATTAGAGGATTTTCACAGTAGCTTCATTGCAGTGTTAATTAAACTCACTTGTGACACTAATGAATAAACTTAGGGCAGAATTCTCTGGACGCTCTTACCTCAAACTGGAGAATCCCACAGGAAATCAATAGAGCTTTGAATAGTCTGCTGTCCTTCCCAATACAATATCTATGGCAGGTATGATGGGAGAATTCTGGCCTTAAACTCTTCCTCTTTGCAGTTGCTTCCTGACCTGCAGGGTGTTTCCAGAATTTTCAGTTTTTACATCAGAAATCATTTTTTGTCCACGACATCAAATGGTTGTATTTAAAATCATGTAGTTTATTTATTAGTCACAAGTCGGCTTACATTCACACTGCGCTGAAATTACTGTGAAAATTCCCTAGTGGCCACACTCTGGCAGCTGTTTGGATACACTGAGGGATAATTTAGCATGGCCAATGCACCTACCATTAACTATGGGAGGAAACCGGAGCACCCGGAGGATACCCACACAGACACAGAGTGACCTAAGCTGGAATTGAATCTGGGTCCCTGGCATTGTAAGGCAGCAATGCCAGCCACTGTGTCCCATGCCATTCACTGGTGCACTAGAATGAATCGGATTGTGCTTAAGAAAGGAAAGATACAATCTGCCGTGTCTGTGTGTAATGTATGCACAATAAGAAGTCTCACAACACCAGGTTAAAATTCAACAGGTTTATTTGGTAATAAAATCCACTAGTTACCTAATAAACCTGTAATAAGCTGGTGCTGTGAGACTTTTTACCGTGTTTACCCCAGTCCAACACCAGCATCTCGATATAATGTTTGTCTCAGATTGTGCAGTAATCAATGAAGTTACAACTATTATTCCGGCCCCTTTCTTGTACACCCACCTGTCGGTTTGTCAAGAATGACAGAGCACGCATATTGCCGAAAGAAATATTTGTCTAGCTGTATGGTTGATTATACCAAAAATTCTATTACTGTTGCTGTCAGACTTGTTAGTACTGATGGTTTTCAGAACCTCTGGAGAAGCCTACATCTCAGTGAAACAAAAAGCCCATAATCACTCACCACCTCCCAAAGCTTCTGAGCAGAAAGTGCAAAACAACCATAAGAAATGCTGAAGTTTGACACTTCAGCCTGAATGACAAATGTGACCAACTCTCAGTGAGCATTCTTTCAAATGCCACATAAACATTCTATAGAACTAGATCCCACCAGCAAATGTGTTCAGAAATGTGTATGTTTAATAATCAAACTGCCATAGTTCCATTGCACTTTAGGTATCTGGCTGTATGACTAGCACTAAATAATTGATCGCTGCATGGGGAGTAATTCTTGTGCTTTATCTATCCTCACCTTGCTCTCATCATTTGTCCATTTAGTTTCCATAAGCTGCAAATATCATGCACAGTGCAACTGTGCATCCAGTAACTCTAGTATCAGAAAAAGGAGCTACAACATGTCTGAGTCTCATAAATACATTTATTACTGATCTAGGGAGGGAATCATTGGGCCTAATTGCCGTTGGTGGAAATCCAGATACCTCACTGAATGGAGTGGCGAGGCTAAAATAAAATTCCAGACTTGCATCACTCGCATCACCACTCACCTGGCCCGTCCCACGGTCCCTGATCAGTTTCCCACCCAGGCTGGGTAGGCACCCAATGATTATTACAAATAGCTCATTTTAATGTAATTAACAGGTTTGGAGCCAGCTTCAAAATACTCTCGCCATTCACTGCTTCTGCTGCAGGACCTGCACTGAATGTGTGCTCTAATGCTGCGTATGAGTATTGCCCATTCTTTTACACAGCATTTATTTCAAGTCTCTGAGCCTTCCTTGAAAGCTCAAAGCTTTTGAAATCTCTTCAAACCTTTTGAAAACCCTTCTTTCCATTCAATTTTTGTCCGGTGCTTTTAACTCTACTTTGATTGACAGCTTTGTGGTTTTCAGTTAGTTTTGTTTGCTGACCTTTCCTTTCACAGTTGAATGCATCTCAAGTACCCGCCAATGTTCCTCACTGCAATGTTTATACATAGGAGGTCCTGAGACCACTTAGCTGTTCACGCAAACAGTCATTGCCAGCATTTGGATCCCCCCCCCACCTTCACCAAAACAGGCATTATCAGCATTGGACCACTCCCCACTTCAAACCAGTCATTGCCAGTATCATTCCCTCCCCCATGATAAACAGTCAACGCAAACATCATCATCCCCCCAAAAATAATCATTTGTGGCAACACACTACTTCCTCCCCCTCCCATCAGCTCCAATGTTCACCCCGTCCCCCAACTGCCATAAACAAATAAGCCTCCACCTGTGATGCTCCCCATTGTGCCTGCCCAGCACTGCCCCCTGGCACAGGTTGACACTGTAGTGACTGCCCATGTCCCTCTCCCCTGGAGTTATACTCATCTTTGCGCCCCCCCAAAGAGTCCCGTCAACAGGTTCACTCACGTCATGTTTGCACATTCTTGCCATGTATTTTTTTTTAAGAGCAACACAGCATGGGAAACAGGCCCTTCGGCCCAACGAGCCCGCGCCGCCGTCATAACTATATAGTAGCAAATCCATTATCCTATTATATTATTCCTATATAATAATATATATATTATTCCTAATATGGAAAACTCTCACTATAGGGACAATTTGTTTCCCAATCAGCCTAAGAGCGAATTTTTGGGTTGTGGGAGGAAACCGGAGTGCCCGGAGAAAACCCACGCAACCACGGGGAGAACGCGCAAACTCCCGCAGACACCGGCCCAATTCCAAGTGTCTGCACAGCCACATCGATAGTCTCTGAGCTGTCATGGTGCCCTTCAGATGGTCCACATAAAGCACTCATTTACGACATGAGGTACCAGGCAACCCATGAATCAACATCCAAGAGCTGTACCCGCACCACCTGCCGAATGCATGCTCAATGTTGGTCAAGTATGGACCGAATTACCTGTGGAAAAAAGCCGTAGTTAAACAGTCCTAATATATCCCTCTATCTGCATACTGCTCATGTGGCTGTCCAAGAGGCCCTTAAACAGCCCCAGCGTGCCTGCTCCCACCACCTTACTCGGCAGTGCATTCCACACCCCCACTACCCTTTGTGTGAAAAACTGCCCTCTAATATTCGTCCTATACATAGCCCCCCTCACCCTATGGCCATGACCCTCGTCCTATCCATTTCTAAAGGTGGAAAAAGTTTACCTCCATTTACTCTATCTATACCCCTTATAATCTTATACACCTCTATGAGATCCCCTCTAAGCCGACGTCTTTCAAGGGAAAACAACCCCAGTCTATCTAATCGTTCCTCATAAGACAGTCCTTCCATACCAGGCAGCATCCTGGTAAACCTCCTCTGCACTCTCTCCAAGGACTCCACATCCTTCCGATAGTACGGCGACCAGAACTGGACGCAGTATTCCAAGTGAGGCCTAACCAACGTTCTATACAACTGCAACATCAAACTCCTACTCTTGTATTCTATACCCTTTTCTATGAAAGCTAACATACTATACGCCTTCTTTATCACCTTCTCCACCTGTGAGGACACCTTCAGAGACTTGTGAACCTGCACCCCCAAGTCTCTCTGCGTCTCTATGCTCCGTATAGTTTTACCTTTTATCCTATAACTCTCTTCTACATTTTTCCGGCCAAAATGCATCACCTCGCATTTATCCAGATTAAATTCCATTTGCCATCTATCTGCCCAGCCTACCAACCTGTCTATGTCCTGTTGTATTGCCTGACACTGCTCCTCTGTACCCGCCAATCAGCAAATTTGCTGATCTCACCACCTACCCCAACTTCCAAGTCGTTTATGTAGACCACAAATAGAAGAGAACCTAGTACTGAGCCTTGTGGCACTCCACTAGTGACAGGCTTCCAGCTGGAAAAAGAGCCTTCCACTACTACCCTCTGTCTCCTCCTCCCGAGTCAGTTCTCGACCCATCTACATACCCGACCCTGTATGCATGGGTTTCCTCCGGTTGCTCCAGTTTTCTCCCATAATCCAAGGATGTGCGGGTTAGACGGATTGGCCAGGCTCAATTGTCCCACAGTATCAGGGAGATTTTCAGGGTAAACATGTGGGGATATGGAGATCAGGCCTGGATGGGATTGTAGCCAGTGCATATTTGATGGGCCGAATGGCCTCTGTGTGCACTATGGGGATTCTACAATTTTCTGAGTAAAACAGTCACTGAAATAGTCACAAGGCAGCCTCCTGATGCACAATCCCAGCATATAGTTTGTACATCATGTGTCTTACAGTACAATAGTAGCAATACAAACTTGTTACAATCTCCCTCTGCATTAGGAAATAATAAAATAGAAGTTCAAAACATACAATATGTCCTTCACTTTCCTGGAACAATAAAAATCTGTTCTACCCTCTGGAAAGCTCACACTCAGAATCACTTTTGACTGAGATAGGTTCCTGTTAGGTCTCAACAGTGTCTTTGGTCACTTCCACATTGTAAGGAATCAAAATCAGAAAGTTTGCCACTTTCCAACTATCCCCTTTCTCAAAAGCTGTACAATTGCAACTGCTGATTAGCACCATAACCAGAAGTGCACAAGTTTGCCAGTGCCTTGTCTCTGTAACAAAACAATGAAATCTGAACGAGTTAAACACGCTCAGCCTGATAGCTGGCAAAAATTATGGGTTTAAAACTGATTGTTTTGACTGAGATAGCCTGTATAAATTAGGTACATGCTCCATTTGCACTGAATGTTTTATTGGTGGCTGCCAGTAGATTGATGGAAGTCAAACTAATATAGTTGCTGGTTCTGTGATTAAATGAAGAGTATTTGAAATCTGAGGGGAAATTGGATGCTTGCAACAGATGACAGTTTAATGACATTAAGCAGAAGGATAGGCTGCACTCTGTATTTCTGCAATATTTCAATAAATATCTCCTAAGTCCTCAAGGTGTTAAGAATACTCAGATTCAAATGAAAAGTGTCAACATCGTCATATTTAATAGCCGCGTGTTGAAATTCTATGGTACATTTTAGCGAGCTCAGTGCACAATATCAATAATTCACTGTGTGTAACTATTCGGTATTAAGAAAAAACACACAAGCGCTATTTACTCAGATGATAAAGTGTTGCTTTTTGCATTCATTGCCCTCCTGTAGCCTTCAGTTCTATCCAGTAATAGCCCTGGTTCAGCATGGAATGACATTAAAACATGTGATCTAGCACCATAGAGACCTGCGGTTAATTAATCTTCAACAGTCTGTAACGGCAATACGGCTCTCTGAGGACTAAACAAAAAGGATTTTGTCATGCTGCACTATAAGGAAAGCAGCTGTTCACAAACACCGCCTGATGTCAAATCGTTTGAAATTGGAAAAGTTTGATTTGAAATGGAAATTAAATTTTGTCAAAGCGTGTAGGTGGTCTCTGAAAGAAATAGAAGTGTTTCAGTTCTATGGTGTTAGACTGAGTTTTTGGATGATTTGCTGGAAAATGCTTCACGAAGCAGTTTGTGTGACAAGACTACACATAAAAATTTGTAACTAATGTTCAGGTGCACCTGAATTTGCCAACATTTTTTTTATCCAACCGGAAATAAGCACAAATTTGGAATGTGCTAATGAAATTGCCATTATATTACTAACTTCAAGTTTATTTATTAGCATCACAAGAAGGCTTACATTATCACTGCAATGACATTACTGTGAAAATCCCCTGTGAAAATACTCATGGGTGGAGGAAGCTCTGGTTTGTAATAATGTGAATATTATGTCTGTTAATGCGCAATCTGTGATCAGCGCCTTTGATCTTTGGTGATCTGAGTATGTAAAATTCCATTTTAATTATATAGTATTCTGGCACTTCTGCCAGTGCACACATAACTACTTTGAAATTCTGTTATTATTTTAAATCAATAGCCTTGATTGCTATTATACATTCCTTTATCTTTCCTTAACCCTTAAGTTTATTATAGACTAAGAATATGGCCATTCACAATCCATATCAATGATTTGACTGTGGGAACCAAGTGAAATATTTACAAAGTAAATAATAAATAACAACAAAAGATACTGGAAAAACTCAGCAGGTCTGGAAACAGAGGCTGGAACTCTGCAGCTATTCATGACCCACTGTCGCTGCCAACGAGAGTGGAAAATTTGAAGCACAGTCAAATTTCCATTCACTGCGGTGGGACTGGAGAATCCCAGTAGTCAGCGATGTCAGAGAATCCCGCCTAGGGTTAATGATTCAAAGATGCCTCTTCAGAGCTCTGAGTTTTCCAAAAATGAGTCACATGAACTTGTAATTTGAACTCTGTTTCTCTCTCCATACATCCTGCCAGACCTGACGATTTTTATCAGCGTTTTCTGTTTCAATTCAAATTTCCAGCCTCTGGAAAGCAAAGAAAGCATTTTGCTTTCTTTGAACTGTTCGCAAGTTTGGTGATGACACAAAGCCAGGTGGGAATGCGAGTGAGAAAAGAATGTGAAAGAAGCTTCATGTAGATTTGGACAGGTTCATGAGTGGGCAAGAATATGGCAGATGGAATATAATGTGGGAAATTGTGAAGTTATAGGGCCTGATTTTACTATCACATTGTACGCATTTTTGGGCACAAAATTTGATAAAGCCAGGCCTGCACTAAGTAGTGCAATCCATGCCTACTCTGCGCAGTTCCCCTTTTACTAAGGCCCGAAAATGGCCGCGATTGGGACTGCGCCCAAAACAGGTGCGACAGCCATTTAAATGCATATTGGGACATCTCCTTTTACCACCACGCTCACCCATCTGGAATTGTCGTGAAACAGACATGCTCCATATATATCCAATTTGGACACTACATCAGTGAGAGTTAGTGAGGAGGTAAGTGCCGAGTGTCTGACGGAGCTCTGCTTGAGATCAGTGGGTGGGGGGGAGGGGGTAGGTTTGCTGCTGCCACTCTGCCTGTGATCAGTGGGGAGGGGGGAAAGCAGTTCTGGTGCCACTCTGCCTGTGACCAGTGGAGAAAGGGGGGTCCACTGCCATTTTGTCTGTGATCAGTGGGGGTGGGAAAGGGCGGGAGGAACCTGTGATCTGTTTGGGTGACGGTAGAGTGGGGGCTAAGGGGGTCAGTAATATTGTGGGGGTGGGGCAATGTCAGTGGAGGCCAGCGTGAGGCACTATCTGACCTAGCAGGGATGTGCCAGGACAGCAGTATTCTATCTTTTTTTCTGCACATGTGCAGTTGGAGGTGCCTATCGGAGCTGCAGAATTTCAGGTATGTTAAGCCCCACCCACCGACTAGTGCAGCGCGATTCAGACTTGCTGATATTTTTGCAAGCTGAGTGCGTATGGGGACGCCTGACAAAAGGTGGGGCCACATTGGACTTGGTACTGGGTACAAGATTTGTTTGTGGGAGAGCACTTTGGAGATAGTGACCACAAATCGGTACCCTTCATTAATGCAATGGAGAGGGATAGAGGCACACGACAGGGCAAGGTTTATAATTGGGGCAGGGGTAATTACGATGCGATTAGGCAAGAATTAGGGAGCACAAGATGGGAGCAGAAACTGTCAGGAATGGGCACAAATAAAAAGTGGAGTTTTTTCAAGAAACAAATATGGAGGGCAGGTCTTATGAGGAGAGGCTGAGGGATTTGAGATTGTTTTCGTTAGAAAAAAGGCGGCTAAGAGGACACCTTATTGAAACATATAAGATGGTTAGAGGTTTAGATAGGGTGGACAGTGATAGCCTTTTCCCTAGGATGGAGAAAGCTAGCACGAGGGGACATAGCTTTAAATTAAGGGGTGGTAGTTATAGGACGGATGTCAGAGGTAGGTTCTTTACCCAAGAGGGTGGTAAGGGTATGGAATGCCCTGCCTGCTGCAGTTGTAGATGCGCCAAGTTCGGGGGCGTTTAAGAGGTCAGTAGATAGGTTTATGGATGAAAAGGGAATCGTTTAGGTTAGAGGGTCATTGCTTTTTCTTAATTGGTCAGCGCAACATCGAGGGCCGAAGGACCTGTTCTGCGCTGTAATGTTCTATGTTCTATGTTCAAATACTACGTGTCCTTAGTAGGTATGTCCGTGGCAGGAAGGGAGGAAATGGCCGAGTGAGGGAACCATGGTTCACAAAGGAGGTTGAATGTCTTGTCAAGAGGAAAAAGGAAGGGTATGTAAGGATGAAAAAACAAGGTTCAGTTGGGTCACTTGAATGTTACAAGGTAGCTAGGAATGAGTTAAAGAAATGGCTTAGAAGAGCTAGGAAGTCCTTAGTGGGTCAGATGAAAGAAAACCCCAAGGCTTTTTACTCTTATGTGAGAAATAAAATGACCAGGGTGAGGTTAAGGCCAGTCAAGGATAATAATCGGAACTTGTGCATGGACTCAGAAGGCATAGGTGAGGAGTTGAATGAATACTTTTCTTCAGTGTTCACTAAAGAGGGGGGCCATGTTTTTGAGGAGGAGTGCGTGATACAGGCTGATAAGATGGAGGAGGTAGATGTTCTGAGGGAAGGTGGATTAGCAATTTTGAAAAACATGAGGGTGGATAAGTCCCCTGGGCCGAATGTGATAAATCTGAGGATATTTTGGGAAGAAAGGGATGAGATTGCGGAGTCTTTAGCTTTGATCTTTGGATCCTCACTCTCCACATGGATAGTACAGAGGACTGGAGAGTGGTAAATGTTGTTCCTCTTTTCAAGAAAGGAAATAGGAATGACTCTGGTAATTATAGGTCCGTTAGTCTTACCTCAGTGGTCAGTGAGTTAATGGAAAGGCTCTTGAGAGATAGGATTTACAACAATTTGGAAAGATACATTTTAATCCGGGATAGTCAGCATGGTTTCGTGAGGGGTAAATCCTGCCTCACAAACTTGATTGAATTCTTTGAGGAGGTAACTAAGTGTGTGGATGAAGGTAAAGCAGTTGATGTCGTAAACATGGATTTTAGTAAGGTGTTTGATAAGGCTCCCCGTTGTAGGCTCATGAAGAAGATAAGGAGGTATGGAATAGAAGGAAATTTGGCCAATCAGATAAGTAACTGGCTGTATCATAGAAGACAGAGGGTGGTAGTGGAGGGAAAATTTTCAGACTGAAGGCCAGTTACCAACAGTGTAGCATAGGGATCAGTGCTGGGTCCTTTGCTTTTTGTGGTATTTATCAATGACTTGGAAGAGGGGGCTGAAGGATGGGTTAGTAAATTTGCTGATGATACCAATATTGGTGGAGTAGTGGATGAGGTGGAGAAACATCAATAGGATGCAGAGCTGGGCTGAAAAGTGGGCTGAAGTTTACCCCTGATAAGTGTGAGATGATTCATTTTGATAGGACAAACATGAATGCAGACTGCAGGGTCAACAGCAACGTTCTAAGGAATGTGGAGGAACAGATCTCAGAAGGTTGCCACTCAAGTGGATAGAGCTGAGAAGAAGGCTCTGAGAAGAACGTGTGTTAGCGTTTATTAACAGGGGGTTTGAGTTTAACAGCCATGGTGTTATGCTGCAACTATACAAGACATTGGTGAGACCACATTTGGAATATTCTGTTCAGTTCTGGTCACCTCATTATAAGAAGGATGTGAAAGCATTGGAGAGAGTGCAGAGGAGATCTATCAGAATGCTGGTTTGGAGGGTAGGTCTTATGAGGAAAGGTTGAGGGAAATAGGGCTTTTCTCTTTGGAGCGGAGGAGGATGAAAAGCAACTTAATGGAAATGTTTAAGATGATGAGAGGGATTGATAGAGTGGACATTGCAGAGATTATTTCCTTGGCTGGATGTTACTAGGGGGCATAACTATAAGGTTTATGGTGGGAGATATAGGACGAATGTCACTCAGAAAGTGGTTGGAGTGTGGAATAGACTGCCTGCTGTGATAGTGGAGTCGCACACTTTAGGAACTTTCAAATGGTTATTGGATAGTCACATGGGGCACTCCAGAATTATAGGGATGGGACAGCTTGATCTTGGGATTGGACATAGCTCGGCACAACATTGAGGACTGAAGGGCCTGTACTGTGCTGTAATGTTCTATGTTTCTGTGTATGTGACAGATGTAAAAACCTTAAGCTCCATGTTATTGAATGAAGTTGGATTTCGATGGGTAACATTTTAATAGTTATATGTCTGACAGAACCCAGGCAATTTTTGTTATTAATTACAATACTCATTGCAAAGTTTGATTTGAGTTGATTTGATTTATTGTTGTCACATGTTTTAACATACAGTGAAAAGTATTGTATCCTGCATGCTATACAGACAAAATATACCGTTCATAGAGAAGAAAATGAGAGAATGCAGAATGTAGTGTTACAATTATAGCTAGGATGTAGAGAAAGATCAATTTAATGCAAGATAGTTCCATTCAAAAGCCTAACAGCAGCAGGGAAGAAGCTGTTCTCGAGTCAGTTCGTACGCGACGTCAGACTTTTGTGCTCTCTTCCCCAAAGGAAGAAGGAGGAAAAAAGATTGTCTGGGGTGTGTGGGGTCTTAATTATGCTGGCTGCTTTGCTGAGGCAGTGGGAAGTGTAGACAGAGTCAATGGATGGGAGGCTGGTTTGCATGATGGATTGGACAACATTCATGACCTTTTGCAGTTTCTTGTGTAGAGCAGGAGCCATGCCAAGCTGTGATACAACCAGAAAGAATGTTTTCTATGGTGCATCTGGAAAAGTTGGTGAGAGTTATAGCAGACATGCCAAATTTCTGAGAAAGTAAAGGCTTTGGTGAGCTTTCTTAATTATAATGGTGGCATGGGGGGGTATCAAGACACGTTGTTGGTGATCTGGACACTTACAAACTTGAAACTCTTGACCTTTTGTACTTCCTCCCCATTGAGGTAGACAGGGACATGTTCTACTTTACGCTTCCTGAAGTTGATGACAATCTCCCTCATTTTTTTGATATTGAGGGAAAGGTTATTGTTGCCACACCAGTACATCAGATTCTGTCTCAATTTTAATACTTCCCAAGTTTTCTCAAGTTTTAATGTTTGTACAATGCGCACTAGTTGGCACTTTTTGCTATTTCTCATGGGTGATCTGAAATTGGGAGCACATTTTCTGAGATTCCCTAGGGCTATGTCAAGTATGAGAGACATTTATTCATTGCTCCAATATAGCAAAGGTACTGAATCAATAATAGAGTCAAAATAATATATAATACATATTACTAATACTAAACCGAATTCTCAGTCCCATGTTGTCATCTTTACCCAAGCTACCTACTTCCATCTCCATAATAATTCCTACCAATTCCTGCCACAGCTATTCTTCTTATGAAACCTTTTGCCCTAGTTATACCAGTGCTCTCCCATCTAGTCTCCCCACTGTGCACCCTTTACAAGCTCGGCTCGTCCAAACTCTATTGCTCATAACTCACCCGAAGTCCAGTTCAGATATCACCCCTGTGCTTCTTGACCTCCATTGTGTCTTAGACTAGCAATGTCTTAATTTTGTAATAATCTTCCTAGTTTTCAAATTCCTTCCCTATCTCTGTAAGCTTCTCCAGTCCGACAACCCTCTGAGATCTCCACACCCCTCTAATTCTGGCATCTTGTACATCCCTGGTTTTCCTCACTCTGGCATCAGAGATTATGCAGTCAGCTGTCTCAGTCTTAAGCTCTGGAATTCCTCTTCTAGACTTTTCCACTTATCTCCATTCTCTCCTTTAAGACACTCTTTAAAAACTATGTCTTTGTTTGAGCTTTTTGTTACCAATTACAGTATATATCCAAGTAGCGTAATGTCAGGTTTTGCTGTGAAGTGAATTCTGACTTCTTAATTTTTAAAATTTACTTTACTTTATAAAATTCTAACAGGGTTAGACAGGGTATATTCCGAAAGTATATTCCTATGGAAGGAAAGTCCAGAATCAGGAGTCATAGTTTCAGGATGAGGGGTAAATCTTTTAGAACTAAGATAAGGAAAATTTTCTTAAACCATAGGATGGTGAATGTGTGGAATCCACTACCACAGAGTGTAGTTGAGGCCAAAACATTGTCTGATTTCAAGAAGAAATTAAATATAGCTCTTGTTACTAAAGGGATCTAGGGATATATATGATAGAGTTATCAGGATATTGAATTTGATGGTCAGCCATGACCTCAAACTGAATGATGGAGCAGGCTAGTTGCTATGTTACTATTTAAGGAATATAGATAAATACAAGTTGTTGTTGTATATGGCTCCCAAATATTTATTACACTAGACTGTCTTATATGGCATAGCCGGTAAGGGCCCAAAATCAAGTATATTGTTCAGCTGAAGAATTTTTAAAGTATGGGGAATAATCCAATACAATTTAGTTGCATTTTAAAGCCATACACAGTCTGTATTTTTAAATTGTCATTTTAAATTCTATATCCGTATTTATAATGGAAACTATCCAAGCAAACTTGTCACATTGCAGCACTGTATCCGGAGAGAAGCTATAACTATAGGATGATATTTTGGAAAGCTTATAACACAGGAGTTCCACTGCAATACAGGCTCAGGGGCTGGTAGGTGCAAAACGGAGACACTAAAGTGCCATAACTGATGGGAAAGTGTAATCACAGCATGATAATTTTACTTAGGCAGTTTTTGTAGTGATTTCAATCAGGCCATTGGGGTTCACCTATTGGAATGTGCACTCCCTGATTAAAGAGTCAATTGATGGGCCAGTCAGGAAGTTTTTTCCTTTATTTAACCAGGGGTGTCAGTTCCTCTGGCACTCCCAAAGGGAGATTGCTGACTGATAGCATACTGTGTACTGTGTTCGAATTGTAAATAAAGAGATTTTGATGAAGTGACTTCTACTCTGAAGGCGTATTACAGTTTCCTTATTAAATAAAAACAGAGGAATTCACAACAGAGAAAATTGACAGGAAGTTACTTTGATGCTCAAGGACGCTTAGCCATCATGCCATTGTCATTGCTGTATAATAATGATAAACAAAATCTATTCCATCTGCATTAAATTATTCTCCATGTAACAGGACAAATGTTCAGGTAATAAAATAAAGGCAAAATATTGCAGATGCTGGAAATCTGAAACAAGAACAGAAAATGTTGGCAGACTCAGGAGGTCAGGCAGCGTCTATGGAGAGAGAAACAGGATTAATATTTTGAGTTCATATGATCTTTCTTCAAGGCTAAAGAGGAGAAGTTTGGTGGATTTCATACTTGGGAAAGGGGATGGAGCAAGTGGAGCAAAATAGAAGGTCTATGTTGGTGTGAACTGGAGAAATTGCAAAAAGATATTTAGGATACAGGATAAAGAAAATGCTACTGACTGTGTTAAAGACTAAAGAAGGTGTTGATGGTAGTTCTCTTTTTCTGTCCACAAATGCTGTTGAGTTTATCAAATTTTTGAACACTTTTGTAACTAATTTCTATATCAAAGTCACTCATGCAGATTTCCATGAATCTCTCTTTCATTGATCTATAGTAATTTAGGAAGGTATGAATCTAATTCTCAGCATCATTGTGAAGCATGCATTCAATAGCCCCAGTAGATTGTCATCCATACAGACATGAGTTTTGATAACTGATGGTTTACTGCTATGGAAGAGAGGTCCACTCCTGACAGTCTCAGTTTTCAGTATTGCTGAAAATATATATGGCTTCTAGCGCATAGGTATGAGCCATGCTGTAAATCCAACCAATAATCTTAAATCTAAGGTATAATTCTTAGTACAATGCATGCCCACACATTGCACCTTTTCCACTAAACAAAAGCTTGGGAAACATCCAATACCAAGTTCATTCCCATGGAATTCTGCGACCAATGAGGGTCGACTAGCTTTTTTCGAATTTGAACTGAAGCTTGGCAGTTAACTGTTCCCTGTTGCATTCACCTCTACCAGTCAAAGTGAACTTGTCAACCAATCAGCACTCTCTTCTTATGCAGTATAACTTGTTTCATTTGCTATCGGTAATCTCGCAATCTGTCCTGGTAAAAGCAAGAGAAAAAACTTCGACAGCATATCTCTTTTCTCATTAATACTCAAATTTTGTACTACCAAATGACTAAGTTAGAGTCAGCAAACTCCAGGACACCTATGGTAGGCTTTGAGATATGTCCACTGTCCAGTGATAGTGCGTGTTATTCCTGTTGTTCATATAGCTCCCGGCAGTGTATGAAATCTCACACAATATCCGAGATAATGAAAATCAGTTTCCATCTTTGTGTGTAGCTCTTGTTTTGAAGATTTAAAGCTATAATCAGCACCCTTTCCAGCTCCTAATTACTATGGAGTGTTAAACGTCCTACAGTCATTCAGTGAAGGGAAAGACCAGGAGTCAATCTTAACTGAGCTTTAAATTTATTTGGGAAATGAGACGTTATGAACTAACTGTAACTCTACAATTGTAACTGTAACTCTACAATTGTAACTGTAACTCTACAACCAACCAGTAAATGTTTCTTCATACTTGGCTCAAGTCATATCCAAAGAACGACCTCTCTCCCGACCCTCACGCCACACATGGCCTGTATACATTTAACTCTAATTGGCACAGTTAACATGAAAGGGAAAGATGCTGCTTTCTATAGGACAAACATACTCTTTGTAGTTTTGCTATTTGCCTGAAACCCCAGAAATAGATGGAGAAAGAGAGGTCTAGCAGCCCCATATAAAATTTCCCCCTAAGATAAAGAAAGTGCACCCAACCTTGCCGAAGGATTTTACATATTGATAAAGGCTGAAATCCAATATAAACATCTGCCCGAAGTACCATATTTTACCAATGGAATCTATTGTACAGTTTCCAGCATATAAAAAATTGACCTCTAAATTATATTACATTCCAAACTATTTGCAGCATTCTCTGAGATATATGTGCAATGATGTGAGGTGTTGTGATCATAATAAATGTATCTTTCATTCCCAATCATGTGGCAGTCATGCACATGTAACCCCACAGCCAGTGAAGGATTACATACATCTATGATCTTCTGTTATTTGACAAATAATACTGCATATTAGCTTTGACAACCTGCGAAAGTTTATG
Source organism: Sphyrna mokarran (assembly GCA_024679065.1). NCBI lineage: Eukaryota > Metazoa > Chordata > Chondrichthyes > Carcharhiniformes > Carcharhinidae > Sphyrna > Sphyrna mokarran. Next base: position 22,452,081 of record JAGIQG010000021.1, read on the forward strand.
ACATGTACGTGGGCAGATTGTACAAATAGACAAACCATATTTACAGACAAGCTGCAGATTAACAAATAATAATGGGGTTTAGAATTGAAACAAGACAGCACACGAGTACATTAATTACACATTTATCTTAACTATTAGACTGCAAAATTGCAATATAATTTTTTTTCCCAGTTACAAGTCTGTTATTCAATCAAGAAGCTCTAATGAGATCAGAAACTGCCCTGGCTCCATGGTCTTGTGTTATCACTTCCCCACAATTATTGCCTTTAAGTCAGCGATGGGAATTTAACAAAGAATGACCCAGGTCCAGCCTGCGAGCGAGAGAGAGAGAGAGAGACCAATCATTGAGTCATACAGTAATTTCAGCTTCAACACTATTAGAAATTAACATTGCTGTCATGCAGGTCTGTCCCCTAGGCTGATTCCAATTTGAACATCATACTTTCCAGCTATATGTTTATTGAATTTGATAGCACAAGGAATTTATGATTGACTTTAAATAGCAGACCTAATTCTCTGCAACTCCCAACCTAAATGTTGTTGCTTTACTGTTTTTCTCACGACCTGTAAAGTCTCATCTAAACTTTATTTTTTACCATGCCTTTGATCAATCCTCCAAACTCATCTAACTGCTCGATTGACATCTGTGTCTTTGTGGAATGTCATGGGACGTTTTTGAATTTTTTATTTCATCAAAGATGCAATGTAATGCAGGTTGTTTTAGAAATTTCTATCTGTGACGTGAACTCCCATAGAGGATATATATTTGAGATGCATTTTAAAATCTTGATGCGTTATGTTCACAGCATACTTTGACATTTAGGTTCTAAATCATTTCTGTATTTATGAAATGTAAAATAATTTTAATTTGTAGGAATTAATGCGCTTATTTCAATGCCTTGGCTAAAATAATGAACCAAATGATTTCATACAAATGAATTATGTTTATATTGCCAAACTTTTTTGCGGAGGTGGGGAGGGTTAATACTTCCTAGCAAATCTGTTGCAAAATAAATTGATACCCTTGTTCTATTTTCTACTCTCAATTGATGGATAACACTGCACACAAATGAATGGGAGAGAAGTGATGGCACAACTTTGATGTGCAGGAATATCGCTTTATGGAGAAGCTGGCGGAGGGTAGGGGGGTTGTGTGTGTGTGTGTGTGTGTGTGTGTGTGTGTGTGTGTGTGTGTGTGTGTGTGTGGGGTGTGTGTGTGTGTGTGTGTGTGTTATGGTGTTAACGTATGCGTGTGTGCACATGCCTGCGTGCGTATGCAGTGGCCCACTGGTTTTATCACTACACTATTAATTCAGAAATTCAGCTAATCTTCTGGGACCATGGTTCAAATCCTACCACAGTACATAGTGGAATTTGAATTTAATTAAAAAATTATCTGGAATTAAGGAGAAATAAAAATTACGTGGAATTAATGATGGTCTACTGATGACCATTGTTGAAAAACCCATCTGGTTCACTAATGTCCTTTAGGGAAGGAAATCTATCATTCTTACCTGGTCTGGACTCCAGAGCCACAGCAATATGATTGACTGTCAACTGCCCTCTAAAGGCAGCTAGGAATAAATGGCAATAAATGCTGGCCAGCCAGCGATATCTATGTCCCATGAATAAATAATAAGGTAAGTTAAGATAAGTTGGTACAGGATTAATGTCTGGTACTGGTTCATCAGCTGTCTTCATGGATCCTGATAATTATCTGATTTTCATAAGTCACAATTACCATAAAATGCTCCATATTTCATGGAAAATTTCAAGTTTGCTCACTAAAGTGTAGATGTATATTCAGTTTTCTCTTTTTCCCTTTTGCGTGTTAACCGTGACTCAGTTGGTGACACCTTTTCTTCAAAGTGAGAAGATTCCACTCGAGGATTTTCCAGCTGCGCTCATCCCAAGACTGCCGCCTAAGGAAAGAATCCCACCTGAACCAACATATCTTTGCACCCCCCAACCCCCACTCATTCCAGTAGTGGGTGAGATAGGAAAATTCCATCCAAGGATTTGAATGAAAGAATCAAGTCTAAAATTCAAACGCAGTATCTAGGGAATGCCACATTGCCTGCAGTGTTGTTTTTTGCATGAGACATTAAACCAGGTTCTCTGTGCCCTCTCAGGTGGATATGAAAAATCAAATGGCACCATTTTAAGGAAGATTGGGGAAACCATCCATAGCATCCTGGTCTATATTTATCCCTCAATTAATACCACAAAATCATATTATCAGGTTATTATTACATTTGTGTTTATGGCTTACTGTATACACATTAGCTGCTCATTGCAACAGTGAGCTCATTTCAAAAGCATTTTATTGCTGGAATGCCCTAATTCAGACAGCCTTGGCATCTGAAAGACAGCCAATTGATAGATGGAAGTCTTTCGGGGAGATTTTGAGCCCATACTGTCCGTCTGCTGGAATGGCAACGCATGCTCAAAATCCAGAGAGTGCGATTCATGCTGGCGAATTTCTGCATTGTGATTTTACCAGCCCCGTGCCAGTGGAGTGGCGTGAAATATGCCACCAGATTGCAGGAAGTTCATTTTAATAAATTAGCATGTCATTAGTAAGCACTCTGTCTGGGACTTCCCCTATTTTGACAGCAAAAGGAAATAATGTTTGGATTTTAATGACAGATCCAATTCTCTGCAACTCCTGATCTATATTTTGTTACTTTGCTGTTTCTCTCATTATTGAATATCTCACATATATTCAATGCGCACTGCTGGGATGTCACACTGGTCTATGTACAACAGCTCAATGTGAACCTGGTGCTTTCACCCCCTAGGAAGATTTCAGAGCTGGGTGCTCAAGTAGCCTCTGTGATGTACACCACTCAGGGGGCATCGGAGAGGATGAGGGAGCACAGGTAAGATCAACTTGGGATCAGGGGTGGGGGTCCCTGTATTGTGACCTTTGGGTGAGAGAAATCAAGGGAGGTCACTTGCAGGCCTTCTCTACCCTTCTTGTCTGGGTGCCCCTTGCTTTAAAGGGGCTGTAAAGGCTTCATCATATTCTGCTTCCCAGGTTCCTGTCTATATCCCAGCTGTGGGAGTGCTCTTCCTTAGTGGGGGAGAGATGTAACACTGTCATTCTCAACTCCACAGAGGTGAGGTGCTGGGTGAGTGTTGTGGTTCCCTCGAGCTTGGTACATGAACAGTTAGGGTGGAGGCTCTGTGGCCGAAGGTGGTGATATTAATTGCCAAACATTCAAAACAAAGTGGTGACCTATAGACATCACTGATGCCTATATTCGCCTGTGCCCACTAAATGCCTACAGTTTCTTAATCTTCCTCACCTTCATGCTACATCTCGGTTTAACTGAGATTTGAGCAATGACATTTCTCTGCTGTCCTCACCACCAGCAGTTCAGGCTCGCTCCGTCCCCTCCCTGGCCAGACCGAGGGCTTTCTCCTCCTGAGGATTCTCAGCTTGGGCATGACTCCAGCTGACTGTGCCCGCTGATGTGATTGAGTTTGTCCTGCACACAGATACAGGCAGTGCAGGTCGGAGCGTTGATATGATGATGATGAGGTGTGAAAGGTGTGTGGTTTGAATGGGAGCTGGAATGTGAGGACAAAGCAGTTACTGGGGGAACATGGTGATTATGGGAGAGAGGGGGAAGCCTGGTGCCTGGTGTTGGCAAAGACCAAGATGGTTGAGTGGGAGAAGTGGTTAGGGATGCAAGGAGTGTGCAAGGAGATCCAGTGAGAGAGGGGGGTGAGCCAAGAAGATCATTCTTCTTCTTCCGCTCCATCTTGTTCTGGAAAGGGGATAGTGACCCTGCTGGATGGCCATCTCCTGGAGTGGTGGTAGAGTGTGTTCCACCTCTGCTCCTCTCCATCCAACAGTCTGATGAGGGCTCCCTCCAAACAGCATGGTGCTGTCTCCTTGGTTGCAATCTCCTGCTATCATTGTGGAACAAGTGCTAGGGAGCCATTTATATGGAGCTACTCAGTGCTTTGCGCCATGAAATCACTGCAGGAATGGGCAAATCAGAGGGGGTGTGGGCATAAAATGAGGCATAAGATTTGGCCCAGAAAACATACCAGCATCGTTGGTGGGAAATACTGTTTTTTGCACTGAAAACAAGACTCTGCCATTTTTGGTAAAATTTCATCCTCTATTTTCAAATGAGAGATTGGCAGACCATCATCTTCTTATAAACACATTTAACCAATAACCAGGTCTAAATGTGTAATGAGAATTTTTAAATCATGTGGCTGTTCAGAATGGCTATTCCAAAACCACGACCACTTCGATCTGGAAGGACAAGGACAGCACATACATGGGAACACCACCATCTGCAAGTTCCTTTCCAAGCCTTTCACCACCCTGTCTTGGAGATATACTGCTATTCTTTTGCAGTTGCTGGGTCAAAACTCTTTAATTCCCTTCCTAAAGGTGTTGTGGGCAACCCACAGCATGTGGACTGCAGTGATTCAGGTAGGCAGCTCACCACCACCTTCCCAAAAACAACTGGGGGATGGGCACTAAATGCTGGCCTAGCCAGCAGTGACCATACCCCACAGATGAATAAAAAAAGAATGTCAGCACACTCTGCTTGTTTGTCATTGAATCATAGAATCCATAGAGTATAGAAAGAGGTCACTCAGCCCATCAAGCCTATATTGACCATATCCCACCCAGGCCCTATTCGCGTAGCCCCACACATTTTACCCTACTAATCCCCCGGACACTAGGATCAATTTAGTTCGGTCAGTCAACCTAACCTGCACATCTTTGGTCTCTTTGCTTCTACATGTTGGTGATTACTTTATCTAACTTAACCACCAAAATTAATAACAATATATCGAGATTCTAGCAAGGCTAACGCTTTCTTGAAAGAAGTTACATTTCTATTTTTTGATCGGAATCTCTAATAGCAGTTATAATGGAACTACAACCCTGAATCATAGTGGAGATAAAAATTTGTGTGGCAATATTGATTTTCTTTGCTCTTTTTTTCAGTTAAGTGGAGTCTCTTGCTTTGGTTTCACTTGGTCGGGCATGGTATTTTTGATGTGCTTTTTAAATTCCCCTTCGTTTTGCTTCAGCATGGTGTGATCTTCATCCAGAATGTTATCTTCATGCTTGGGAATGATTGCTTGAGATACTGTGTGGGGCTTTTTATGCCATCTCACATGGCATGTTTAGATCTGGGCAGGGCGTTTAATCAGGCGGGACGGAGGGGTCTGAGCATTTGGCCACCTCCCAGCCTCTGCCACAGTTAGGTCTGTGATGGGAAGGTCCAGCTTTAAATTTCCTGCTTTAAGCAGTCTTTCCATTGTTGTGTATTGTGATATTGATACTCAGAAGCTTAGAAGATTAAAAGCTTAAAATGAGCTTTATTTACGAGGTGTGTTCTCTACAGGTTGCTTCCTCACTCTGGCACTTTCCTGTGCTAGCAACCTGTGACATCACTTCCAGTGAGGACATGCATATATTAGTAATATATTAAACGCCAATTTCGCTGTTCTGTCAGCACTGGCACAGTGGTTAGCACTGCTGCTTCACAGCTCCAGGGGCCTGGGTTCGATTCCCGGCTTGGATCAATGTCTGTGTGGTGTTTGCACATTCTCCTCATGTCTGTGTGGGTTTCCTTCCACAATTCAAAGATGTTGATTGCCTATGCTAAAATAGCTCCTTACTGTGCTGAAATGTATAGGTTAGAGGGATTAGTGAGTAAATATATAGGGATATGAGGGTAGGGCCAGGGTGGGACTGTGGTATGTGCAGATTCAACGGGCCCAATAGCCTCTTTCTGCACTGTAGGGTTTCTGTGATTCTAATACACAGAGTTTATTGCAGCTACTATGACTCAATGCAAATACATAATATTAATGATCACTCTAGGACCTCATTCAGCTGCTAGTGTTAATGGCAAGTTGTGGAAGTTTGACATGCAGGGAACACGACAATGCAGCCTCCAAGGGGGTTCTTGCCTTCAAGGGCAATCAGTGATCATGGGACCTGGCATTAGGAGGGGTGATGCAACTGAAAGGCCTGGCCAAACTCTGCCACTCCCCAGTGACCTCCACCCTGAAAACTGCCTCCTTGTGGGTTTCTTCCCACAATCCAAAGCTCTGCGGGTTAGGTTGATTGGCCATGCTAAATTGACGCTAGTGCCAGGGGGATTAACAGGGTAAACATGTGGGGTTAGGGGAATAGGGCCTGGGTGAGATTATTATCGGTACAGATCAATGGGCCAAATGGCCTCCTTCTATACTGTAGGAATTCTATGATTCTGTGATGACTCCTATCTGTGGTCTGGATATCTTCTTGAATCAAGGCATCAGATGGCTGATATTCCCACAGCAGTCACCATCTCCCTGATGACAGTGCTAAGCAAAAGAGCTGCTGGCTTCTGATTAACCAGAAGGGCTTGGTAATTATCCTTGATCCCAGGAATGGTTTGGTGGTAGCCACCTGAGTGCCTTAGGGGCGGCTTTTCCCAGTGGAGGCAACATGGGTCTCTCACTGACTCTATGGCCAGCACACGAGACTCATGGCCCCTTCCTGAAATTCTGAAGTTGCAATGAAACAAAGCTGTTGGTGGGAATTCACCCATGGTGGTTATGCGGGAATGGCCTCAAGTTGCTGAACTGCTCAACATCAGCATCTACGGCCGACCACCAGATACGGGCCAACGATGGAAAAATCTACGTGCTGTGCAAGGAGCTGCAATGTTGAACTCTGGGCTAGAGTTGGATTGTACGACTTCTCCATTTTTGAAATTCTACGACACTGCAAATGTTTATGCAGTCGTGAAAAGTAGCTCCAGCATCTGCAGGTTTGATTATTTCAATTGTTGGAAATTGGGAGAAAATAGTTGACTGAACAGAAAAGCTCATCAATAATCAACAATAATTCCCTGGCATAGTCACACTGAAATGAGAAACAGCACTGTCTAATGTTCAAATATTGTCATTTAATCTCTGAAATATCCTTTAATAGTTCCTTTGAGCTGACTGCTTATGGCTGTGAATTTATGAACACCAATTTACAGAGGCCACTGATAAATTTTGATTCTAAGGATGGCTTTGGTTTCGATTGTGTCATGGTGGCCATTATGGTTAAGCCAAATCATTCAATCTTGTGGTTTCACATAAAAGCTGGAAAAGATGGTGAAGAAAGAATACGGCATGCTTGTCTTCATCAGATGGAGCATCAAGTATAAACGTTAACAAATTATGTTACGGTTGTATAAATCATTGGTTAGCCATTTTTAGAATACTGTTTCCAATTCTGGTCACTGCACTACCAGAATGATGTGGAGGCTTTGGAGAGAGTGCAAAAAAGGTTTACCAGGATGTTGCCTGCTGTGGAAGGTATTAGCTGAGGAGAGATTGAATAAACTGGAATTGCTCTCCCTGGAAAGAAGGAAGCTGAGGGGCGACCTGATAGACGTTTATAAAATCGTAAGAGATTTAGGTAGGCTGAACAGTTGGAAGCTTTTTCCCATGGAGAAATGATAATTACAAGGGGTCACAAGTTCAAGATAAAGGGGAAAGGTTCAGTTGAGATGTTTGGGGGAAATTTACACAGAGGATGGTGGGGGTCTGGAATGCACTGCCAATTGAAGAGGTTGAGGCCGTTATGTTAGCCACATTTAAGACATGTCTTGATGGGCATATGAACAAACCCGAACTAGAGGGATATAAGTGGTTGGTCTAGTTAGGTAAACGTGATCGATGCAGGCTTGGAGGGCCGAAGAACCTGTTCCTGTGTTGGACTGTTCTTTGCTCTTTGTATAAAACAACGGGAGTAATTCTGTGGCTGGGTGCACCCCAAGACCAGAGCTCAATGGACAACTAAATGGTCCAACAAACTTTTTGTCTTGCCTCCTGCAATTCCTGTGCCAGGCAAGATGGGAAGTTTTTGGCCAACATCAACTTCAGAGATGAATAATTTACAGGAAATTATAATTTACAGGAAATTTCTTTACTCAAAGAGTGATTAGGGAGTGGAATGCCCTGCCTGCAGCTGTTGTAGATGCGCCAAGTTTGGTGGCGTTTAAGAGGTTAATTGATAAGTATATGGAAGAGAAGGGAATGGTTTAGTTTGGAGGGGCATTGCTTTTTATTTTGGTCGGCACAACATCGAAGGCCGAAGGGCCTGTTCTGTGCTGTATTGTTCTATGTTCTATGTTCTATGAAATCCATTCAGAAGCTATTGCCAGCCACTTCTGGGCTCCGTGGAAAAGTCAAACTGATTTTCCTAGCCAGCCTGTATTCACTTCTCCTGAGGATTGAATTGGTCTCAAAGACCAGAACTGGTGCCCATAGCTCACCTGTAGTAAACAAATCAGACTGGTGAACTAAATTGTCATAAATCTACAGTTAGCCCTGTTTTCAATGACTCTTTCACCTCTCACCTGTATAATCTCTGTCTTATAATGGCTCCTGGTCAAAATATGTTGTGGTTTTAAAATCTTGGTTTTAAATCCCTCCATTGCCCCTCCTTATCACAGAACCATAGAATTGCTACAGTACAGAAGGAGGCCATTCAGCCCATCGGTGAAAGGATGATACTGTATTAGGTCACTTGTAGGAATTAAAGGCAATGTCTTGGAAAAATCGCATATCTCCTGAATCAGAGTGCAATCCCATTACAGAACCTGTGGGTAAAGTGATCAGCAACAACAGCACAGTTCAATTTCGGCCTTGGGTCACTGTCTGTGTGGAGATTACACAATTCTCTCCGTGTTTCCTCCCACAGAACAAAGATGTGCAGGTTAGATGGACCGATCACAATCCCATCTAGATCTTATCCCCATGATCCCATATCTCATGCCCATAACTCATACTTCTGAAATCTCCTCTCACCCCACAACCTCTTAAGATTTCTACATACCTCTAATTCTGCCATCCAACTTTAATCACTCTATCATTGTTGGTGCCTGGAATACAATCCTCCTTCCTAACCTAATTTCTGTCAATAAAACACTGCTTAAACCTATCTTTTTGACAAAGCATTTTATCAGCTGACGGTATAGTGACACAGTGGTTAGCACTGCTGCCTCGCAGTGCCAGGATCTGGGTTCAATTCCGGCCTTAGGTGACAATCTGGAGTTTGTACATTCTCCTCATGGTTGCAGGGATTTCTTTTAGGTGCTCCACTTTCTTCCCATAGTCAAATGATGTGCAGGTTAAGTGGAATTGCCATATTAAATTGCTGATTTGTGTCCCACGATTAGATGGGTTAGCTATGGTAAATGTGTGGGTTATAGGGAGAGAATGGGGTAAAGGCCCTGAGTAAGATACTCTGTTAATGAGTTGATGCACACTCAATGGGCTGAATGGCCTCCTTCTGCACTGCAGGGTTCTATCATTCTGTGGCTCAATGTGATACTTGTTTTATTATGCTCTTTGGGATGCTTTATTTTAGTAATGGTGCTACGTAAATATACACTTTTCATAGAGTCCCTACAGTGTAGAAGGAGGCCATTCAGTCCATCAAGCCTGTACTGGCAACCATCCCCACCCGGGTCCTATCCCTGTAGCGCTATGTATTTACCTGCTGGTTCGCCATGACACTAAGGATCAATTTAGCAGTGCCGTTCAACCTAACCTGCATATCTTTGGAGTGTGGAAGGAAACTGAAGCACCTGGAAGAAGTCCATGCAGGCGCTGAAGAGAATGTGCAGACTCAACACGGATAGTAGCCTAAAGCTGGAATCGATTCAGGAGCTTTACAATTTTCTGGACATTGCCTTTAATTGTTACAAAAGTGACCTAACATCCTTCCAAATGAAGACTTCCAGTTCCCTCTCCAGTGACTGGATAAATTTGCTATAACAGATTTACCAGGAAAAACGTTTGTGTGTATATAAATACGAAATTTAATTGCATTATAAAACTCTGATCTGAATGTATTATCACTAATATTTAATCCTAAATATGCAAATAGAAGTATTCTGACAATAAACTCTGTACTCTATTTTTAATGTCTTCATTTAATAACAAGACTTGACTTATATACCGATAATTGAATATCTGATGTGCTTCACAGTCAATTAAGTGCTTTTGAATTGTAGTCACCATTGTAGAGAAAATTATGGGATTTTGGGTAGAATTTTCCCATCTCACTGCCACGGGAACCACAGCAGGTGGGTGTGAACCATGCAAACGTCCATTGGGCTCAGGCGAGAATTTATGACCTTGGGAAAGTGCGGTTGGAAACTCCCGGCCTTTGTGTCTGATGTTTTTTGTAACCCTCTGCAAATATTTCTCATTTTACCATCTGCGCACAACTCAGCTGAGAAAGGAAGGGCCTGTTTAGTGAATTCTGACCTTTTCTGACGACGTTCCTCCCAGCTGTAGCACAGATTGAAATCCACAGCCGGGTAAGTGAAAAGTAATCCACCAAATGAAATGTTGCTCTCGAGCTGTGAGAATCAGAGAGCTATTAACATTTTAATCAACGCTGTTCCTTAATGATGCTGATAAGGAATACAGGGCCAGCGGTATTTTCTCAAAAGAAAAGCTTGCAAGTTTAATTTAATTCAGCAAATCTGGTGAATTATATATGTTAACCCCAGCACAACCATAATCAATCAATACCTAAATCCAGACTCGTCAGGGAAGTTCCTAATTCTTTATGGAATGCAGTTAAAATAGAATCTGTTTCCAAAGAATTCCAGGGCATTCAGACATCTTGAAAAGAGAAGCATGTAGAAAGATCCACTGCTTTCAAGTAGCTTTTTCATTTGTTCAAGGGATATGGGCATTGGACAACATTTATTGCCCAGGATTGGTTGCCCTTGAGAAGGTGCAGTGAGCCACCTTGTTGAACCACTGCCATCCATGTAGTGGTGTAGGTATACATACAGTGCTGTTAGGAAATGAGTTCCAGGATTTCCACCCAAGGACAGTGAAGGAACAGTGATACAGGGTGGGATGCTTTGCACCCCAATGGCATGCTTTATGGAGGCGGCAGTGGGGATCTTCCTGTTCCGCTGCTGTTTCCTGTGGTTCGCACACTCCACTGCCGAAGAACCTGTGCCGGTGGAGTTTTGGGGGGAGGGTCATCACTGGAGAGACAGGAAGATGATGCTGACGCGAACGGCAGAAAATCCCCCCCACAACATAATACTAAATCAGGATGGTGCATGACTTGCAGCAGAACCTGAAAGATAGTGGCGTTCCCGTGTAACTGCTGCTCTTGTCTTCCTAGACAGTAACAGTTGAAGATTTGGAAATAGTTTTCTGGTCATTACTCTGAAGGAAAATTAGAAATTGTGTCCTCAATCCCCATGTTTATAATATTCCCTTGACTTCCAACATAAATCCTTGGTTAGGCACAAGGGTAAGGAGCCTATAGTTAGTGCACTGCTCCTGCTACTCAGGATCACCAGCAGGTAAAGTGTTACAGAACAATTCAACTTCAGTGTTCATTCTGTCCCCCGAGGTTTGTTTCCACTCCACAGCGAGTTTCTAATTTGTGCTCCATCCTGTACCTCAGTTCTACAACCACCACTATCAACCCCCAAACCCCCAAAAATATTTTCAACCATAACTTTAAGTACCAGAATATTGATAGGCACCATCCGATGCTGCAGCACAGTGGTTTGCACTGCTGCCTCACAGTGCCAGAGACCAGGGTTCAATTCCGGGCTGGGGTCACTGTCTGCGTGGAGTCTGCTCATTCTCCCCATGTCTGCATGGGTTTCCTCCAGGTGCTCCAGTTTTCTCTTACAGTGCAAAGATGTGTGGGTTAGGGTGATTGGCCATGCTAAATTGGCCATAGTTTTGGATAGATTAGGAGGGTAAATATGTGTGGGTTTGTTGTCGGTGAGGCTCAATGGGTTGAAAGGCCTCCTTCTGTTCTGCAGCGATTTTATGATCCTATGATTGTCTTTAGGACTTCAGAAAATTCCTTCTGTCTTTAAGTAATCACTAACAAGGTATTTTCTTTCTTCTTTACGATGATAGAACACATTCATCATTTGGCTGACGGGGAATACATTGGAAAAAGCAACATCTTTCAGCAGAAGTGATTGACATTGATTTGTAGTTGCTCTGAGTGGAATTCAGCTGATATGTCCACCCATAGACACTGTCTTCATTTTATCAGCTTAGTGGGGTTTTATTCACTGCAAAATAGTCATTGGATGTCCAAGGACCGTAGGTTGGCACAGTGGTTAGCATTGCTGCCTCACAGGGCCAGAGATCTGGGTTCAATTCCTGCCTTGGGTTACTGTCTGTGTGGAATGTGCACATTCTCCCCGTGTCTGCGTGGATTTCCCCTGGGTGCTCCAGTTTCGTCCCACAGTCCAAAGATATGTGGGTTAAGTGGATTGGCAGGGTAAATTGAGCCTTGTGTTAAGGGGACCAGCAGGATAAGTATGTGGGGTTACAGGAATAGGGCCTGGGTTAGATTGTGGTCAGTACAAAATCGTTGGGCCGAATATCCTCTTTCTGTGCTATAGGGATTCTTTATACATCAACGCAAATCACAAATCTGAACTGAGCTGAAATTGGCTAGTTTGGGAAAGGCAAAATCATGCAATTTGGATGACTTCCTACTTGAAAAATAGCCCCCTGCACATATGCAGCGCCATAGTCTCCCAACATTAACTTACCCTCCAAATTATTCAATCAGTCTGCATTGCTGGCATGTTTCACATTGAATTGCCATCTGTTGGATGTTAAAGTAATTTCAGGACCTTTTTTTTGTGTGGGGAGGGCGGGCGTGGAATTAATTCCTGATGCCAGTTTTCAGTGCCGTATTGGGAGCGTAGCTATTTCAAACGTAGCAGTTAAGAATTTGCATTCTGTGTATACATGCCATAAACACAATATTAACATGACTTTATTTGCAGTAAAACTATTGTACACAGCTTGTCACAGTAGCTTGCAATTGCCCACAAATAATCATTCTCACAGTAATGAGATTTGAACAAGTGTGGCTAGGATTTTCCAGCAGGCAGGTGCTAACTGTTAACTAATGCAGATCAATCTGACCACCTTGGACCACCTTCATTTTGCAGCTGGCTTCTGCTGCACAAGAATATGGGAATATCTAAGTAGTAATTCAGTAACTGACAAAATAACGAGAAGGAAAAATTCTCACGAGTGGCAAATGGATGCAGTTTTAAAATTTCTTATTGGGTTTCCAATGTCTTAAGGATATTTATCACAAATATTTTGCTCAACAGTCTGCTGTCTCCATTGCTCCTGTGCCAATTTATTGGGTAAATAATCCCATCCACATTTTAAAGGCTACTCGTCACTTATCAGCCCAAAACCTGAATGTTGCCCAGATCTTGCTGCATGCAAGCACAGACTGCTTCATTAACTGAGCAGCAGTGAATGGAACTAAACTCGCTCCACTGAGTGAAGCTTTACACCTTCTAGTTGCTGAGCAGGAGAATGGTAAAACTACCATGTTTCCAGTGCTATAACTGACACCTGTCAAGGAACAAAAGGGAAGCAAAGTCATCTAGTTATTTACCTCTGAGCCACTGAACTCATGTGTTCCTCAGGGCCAGTTCCTGCTGTCAGAGCCGTAGCCAAATTTTGAACTTGCTACAGTCAATGCATGCCAATATTTAAGCAGAGTTTTTAATGATTTGAAAGCTAACAAACCTCCAATTCCCCACTGTCCAATTCTTTCATCCAAAGAGAAGGCAGAACTGCAACCGTAATTTCCATTGCATATCAATATTTGGCACATTTTAAAGCATCAGATGATAGCAGTGCCTGCAACCCAAGCAATCTACTTGGCTTTACCACCTTAATAAGATCACTCATTCAGGACACAGGAAGGGTTCTAAAGACGTAATCACAGCTCACCATGCTAAAGGGTGGAATTCTCCAACTGTTCACACTGACGGGATTTTCTGGTCCCGCTGCAGTGAATGGAGATTTAGCTGAGCACCAAATTCTGCATCCTCACTTGTAGCAAAAATTTTGGCCAAAATGGTTACTTCCAGTTTTAATGTAATTTACAGGTCAAAGTGCAACTGTAGATACATATAACAAACCTTGTAATTACATAAAAGGAAATGTTTGCATTGTGCATTAAATAACTAGATAGAAACTGGCAACATTAAAAGATTAATGGCTAGATCAACACCATCATAATAAGCAATCATCCCAAATTCACTCAAATTGTGTCAAATGACAAAAAGTCCTTGCCAAGTGTCACAGTGTAAGAGACAGAAATGTGAACCTTTCTTCATTTTTCTTTGTCAATGAGACAAGAAGCACTCCCATTTGGTTATCAAGATATCTTTTTTTTCCAACTGTAAAAAATGGCATTTACACATAAGAGTGTAATTATCCCCAGCTGAAATGGAACACTGTCCATTCTGAATGGAGAATGGCCTTTCATGTGTTACTTGAGATTTAAGACCCTAGAGATGCAAGAACTCCAACCTCCATTTTCAATAGGTCCTATTTTCACAAATATAGAAAAGGGAATGGGATGTGATACACACGAGGGAAGCCTGAACTCAGCAGAGCCATTTGATCTCAGTGCTCAGTTCAAACAGACCCCATTTTCATTGGTGTGCGGTTTGTTTCTTGCAATGTGTAACTTACGATTTTTAGGAGTACACAGGGATGCTCATAAAAAGTAGATAATGTCTGTAGAACTGTCAAGATGTCAAGTTCTTTAAAGCCAATGCCCTTTACATTTTGGGAACAAAAGCAACTTTCTGCATCTCCAAGTTGAAATAAATGGTGTTTGCAGGTTCAATAGCTGTTTGGTGACATAATCTCAAGGATTATTATTATTCAATTATTACTATTTAATTGCTTCCATAACCTTTATTATCACCATTAGTGGGTGGAGTAGAAAGTTCACATTTGATTGGCGGTTGTATTTGAACGGGGACAATGAAAACAAATGTTCATTTTTATAAATAATTAAGTATTTGGGAGGATTTAAACATATTGAATTGACTTTTATTGGAGTGCTTTCTCTGCATAGGAAAGTCTACTATCCTAAATACTGAACATTTTATGTTATTCAATCTCAGCGTGGATCCTGAGATCTGCCATGATGGATATTAAGTGAGTTGACATGGAATGTGAAAGAGTAGTTGTTGGGAGTCATGTGTTGGCATAGGTTTGTGTAAGGGGGTATGGGATATGTGGGTGTTCATGTGCTGGTATGAACAAAGAACAAAAAAGAATTACAGCACAGGAGCAGGCCCTTTGGCCCTTCAAGCCTGCACCGATCAAGCTATCCAGCTGAACTAAAATCCCTTACCCTTCCCAGGACCATATCCTTTTATTCTCAGCCTATTCATGTATTTATGAAGACACCCCTTAGAAGTCACTATTGTATCTATTTCCATTACCCCCCCCCCGGAAGCGAGTTCCAAGCACCATCAACCTCTGTGTAAAAAAACCTGCCTTGTACATCTCCTTTAAACTTTGCCCTTCATACCTCAAACCTATGCTTCCTGGTGATTAACCCTTCCACCCTGGGAAAACCTTCTGACTATCCACTTTGTCATTCCCCTTCATAATCTTATAGATTTCTATCAGGTCTCCCCTCAACCTCTGTCATTCTAGTGACAACAAACCAAGTTTCTCCAACATTTCCTCGTTGTTAATGTCCTCCATACCAGGCAATATCCAGATAAATCTTTTCTGTACCCTCTCCAAAGCTTCCACATCCTTCTGTTAGCGTGGCGACTAGAATTGAATACAGTATTTCAAGTGTGACCTAGCTAAGGTTCTATAAGCTGCAATGTGACTTGCCTATTTTTAAACTCAATGCCCCAGCTGATGAAGGCAAGCACGCTGTATGCCTTTTTGACTACCTTCTCCACCTGCGTTGCCACCTTCAGTGACCTGTGTACCTGTACATCTAGATCCCTATGCTTACCAATACTCTAAAGGGTTTTGCATTTTACTATATTTCCCATCCAAAATGCATTACCTCACATTTGTCTGGGTTAATCTCTATTTGCCATCTCCAACCGATCTGCATCTCTGATGGTCCTCATTGTTATCCACAATTCCACCAACCTTTATGTCGTCTGCAACTCATTAATCAAACCAGTTACATTTTCCTCCAATCATTTATATATATAACAAACAGCAAAGGTCCCAGCACTTGAAGAAAAGCTCTTGTCACAGCCCTCCATTCAGAAATGCACCCTTCCACTGCTACCCTCTGTCTTCTATGACGAAGCCAGTTCTATATCCATCTTGCCAGCTCACTTCTGTCCCATGCGACTTCATCTTTTGTACCAGTCTGCCATGAAGGACCTTGTCAAAGGCCTTACTGAAGTCCATGTATACAACATCCACTGCCCTAGCCTCACCAATCATCTTCATCACTTCCTCAAAAAATTTGATCAAGTTAGTGAGGCACCACCGCCCCTTCACAAAACCATGTTGCCTTTCACCAATACTTCCACTTATTTCAAAATGGGAATAAATCCTATCTTGAAGAATCCGCTCCAATAATTTCCCTATGACTGATGTAAGACTCACCAGCCTGTAATTACCTGGATTATCCTTAAACAAAGGAACAACATTGGTTATTCTCCAATCTTCTGGGACTTCCCCTGCAGCCAGTCAGGATACAAAGATTTCTCTCAAAGGCCCAGTAATTTTCTTTCTTGCTTCTTTTAGTATTCTGTGCTATATCCCATTAGGCCCTGGGGATTTGTCCACCTTAATATTTCTCAAGAACCCCAATACTTCCTCCTTTTCAATCTGAACATAACACAACTATCTAAACATCCTTTCCCAGACTCATCATCCATCAAATCCTTTCCTTTGGTAAACACTGATTCAAAGTACTCATTTAATACATCACCCATTTCCTCTGGTTCCATGAATAGATTCCCTCCCATGTCCTTGAGTGGGCCAACCCTCTCTCTGTATACCTTTTGTTCTCTATATATGTGTAAAAAGCCTCAGAATTTTCCTTAATTGTACTGGTCAATGACTTTTCATGATCTCTTTTAGCCCTGCATACTCCTTGCTTAAGTTTCTTTCTATTTTGTTGGCAGCTGAGTTGGCACTTAGTTGACATGGCATCTATAAGGGACCATGCAAATGAGTAGAACATATGTTGGCATGGAGAGTGTGAGAGATCATGCAGTGGGTGGAGGGTATAGGTTGACATGAAGGATATGAGTGGTCATTCAGATGGGTGCGGGTATGAGTTGGCAGGAAAAGGCATGGGGAATGAATGGGGCAAGAGGCTGTAAGGGGTGAGGTATGGAAGGCATAGCGACTTATATTACAACTGGGGCAAAGTTGCAGAACATCGAAGTGGGCCTCTTAGTAGGTCCATATCAGTAATCTGCAGTCCTGTAATTGCATCTGAACTGCATCCATGATAAATAAATCCTGCAAGTGAATATATGGCAGGGATGGTCAAGTTTTTTTAAGCAGTAGCTCCCATTCTTTCTGCTATAGTTCAGAGAAAAAAAATATAACATTTTGGTGAAATCTTCCACAATAATGGAAATTAAACTGCTGAATTTGCAGCAAGCCTACAATTTTAAATTGATGTCACTTTCAGAATGAAGGTTATATGTTTTCAGACAGTTGTCAGTCCTAAACTTCACATTCAGAAATTGCAAATTGTTAGCATCTTGTAGTTATCTTTGACAGGATCAGTCGCAGTGGTAAATCTAACTAGGACAAAATATGCAGGCATTTTACCGATGCTGTTTGTAACTATTTCTGATTTTTTAAAAAAACTTTGTTCCTGTAACTGTTTTCTTAAATGGTTTTCTGTTTCTCTATCATGATACGGGATTAAATAGTTGTAATATTGTCAATTATAATACAATGGGACATGACTTCTTATCTCCTCAGTGTTGGATTTGGGGGGTATCAAAGTTCCCGGGTGAGGTATTATCAGGTAGATTCACTAACTTCCCTGGACAATTGGATTGCACTGGGAACCATCTGATAAAACAATTTTAATCCTTAACTTTGAATGGTTCTGCCAGTGTGACACCAGTAGTGTTACCCTAAAAGGAAAGAAAAAGCACTTCTAACTTCAGAGTAACTGTTTTAAATACTTAGATTGAGCCCAGCATGATATACCCACCAAGCTCTCAACACCAACCCCTCCCCTCCACCCACACCACCCCACAACCATCAGCCAAGCACCCAGTACTCCCTAAACTTCACAACCTCTCCCCATACCTCTGAGTACTTCCCATACCTCACAACCCTACATGGAATTCTTCACCCTCCCCCAACCTGAAACCCTCCTGGCTGGACTATTCCCTCCCACAACCCATATCATCTCCCCAACCCTCCTGACCTGAACTGACCATGCCCCCACCGACTTCACCTCTTCCAATCTCACTCTCCAACCTACAAATTCATGGCTAGGGTAGCACTGCTGGCGGGATTGGAGAATGCCGCTGGGATGAACGGTTGGAGAATTCCAGCCATTGTCTCTCCTTCATCATCACTGGGTCAAAATCATGGAATTTTCTACCTAACAATACCTAAGGGTGTACCTTCACCCTCAGTCTTATTGAATGACTTCAGTCATTCAATAAAGCTGCACACTAACATCTTCTTAAGGACAATTAAGAATGAGCAATAAATGTTGGCCTTGGCGTAAATTACTTAATAAATTGTAAACCTATTAACACATGATGTGTAGGATTGTTATGCATTTGAAAGAATGCAGGTTTGAGGGAAATATTAGCGGCAAAGCTTTGTGCTGCTTAGAAGTTAAATGATGGTAATGTGGAGTACAGGACGAAATGCATAGCTGAATGTCTACAGTAGTCTGATACAAGGTCAGCGCCATTTACAGATCACCTGCACTGCTTAAAATTAGCCTGCATCCCCCTACACCGGAGGTGCATTCTGACTGTAGCAGGTGCTGGAAGTTGCTGGGGAAGAGATTCTGAGCAGGAAAAATGACGCAAATGGCTGTTTCAAGGCTCTCTAATACAGTATTACATGTCTTGATTCAGGAAGTGGGCAGGAGGAGACAAGCCTTCTACTCAGAGTGAACCACTTTCCAGACTGGCACTGAAAAAGGCAGTGAGAGAAGATAGTCATTATTGTCAGTGTAACCCTTCAGCCCAAGGGCTTGGATACCGTGTGGGAAGAAATTTAATGATCTAACCCAACTGGTCAAGGTTTGTGAATGCATCTTCAAATGCAATATCCTTACACATCATAGAGTCCATAAAATCATAGGATTCTTTCAGTGCAGAGGAGGTCATTCAGCCCATTGAGCCTGAACCAATGACAATCTCACTCAGGCCTGATCCCTGTAACCCTATCACCCTACTACTAATGGGCAACTTTGCCATGGCCATTCCACCTAACCTGCACATCTTTGGAATGTGAGAGGAAGCCGGAGCACCCAGAGGAAACCCATGCAGACACGGGGAGAATGTGCAAACTCCACACAGACCATTACCCGAGGCCAGAATTGAATGTGAGTCCTTGGTGCTGTGAGGAAGCATTGCTAACTATCACTTGGTTAAGGTGATTTCAGGCAGCTCAGCCAGGAGGGGGCACATGTTGATTGTCTTCTTCCTTCCTCATCCTTCTCCTCCTCTCCATCTGCTCCTCAACTGCTCACCATATCCTTGGTGAAAAGAACTGTGCCCTCATAAGGCTCTGTTGGACACGGTATTGAGACACACAGTCTGACAAGGACAGCAGTCTTTTCCAGAATGATCCAGGTCACTCTGAGGAGTGACAATGAGTTGATAGCCTCTGCGCTCAAAGATCCTCCTGACCTGATGCTGCAGAGCATTTCTCCAGGAATGTCCGGATCCCAGCTGTCAAAGAAATGTGCAGCACAGCGTCCCTCAAGAAATTCCGAATGGGTGGCGTAGAATCAGGGAAAGACAGGACCTGCCACTTTTTGATGGCACTAATTGACATCTGATAAGTCTAAACATCCAGGCTTTGAATGCTCGTGAATAGATAAGTTATGGGTAAGCGAGTAGGATGGGTGAGGTGGGTAGGTGGGTGAGATAGATGAAGGGTGTGAGTGGGTGAGATTGGTGACGGGAATATGTGAATGGGCATGTTGAATTGGTAGATCGTTGGATGAGTGAGTAATCCGGTTGGGGGTTAGCCAGATTGGGTTGGGTGTGGGGAGGGGCAGTTAGAGGAGTAATCAGGTTGAATCGAGGATAGGTTGGAGTTGACTGGGGGGATCAATTGTGGAATTACCAAGGTATTAGACTATTTTAATTTGTCTAACATTTCCAGGATAACTATTCAGGTAAGTACCATGGTCCCCGACTCCAGCTCAGGGTTTAGATTTCCACAAAGGCTCCAGGCGAGCAAGGGAATTGCCCATCAGTTGTTTAAATTTCTGATGGATAATTTCCACGTACATCCACAGGTCAGGACTTCCACACGCTCCTGACATCTTCAGTCAAATGTCCAGTCCCCAGATCGTCAGAGACCAAAGGATAGAGTTCATTGTTTGATCAGCCCATGGTCCGTTCTGTGACCTGGCAGTCTGGCTCTCATTATATGCATGATAGCTTTCATGAACAAGGCATTCAGTGTTTAACTCTGGTCATCCAGCAGCCACCCTCCGGTGTAAAACAACTGCATTAATACTGTGTAAATATGGGGCTGGAACTGAATAAATGCATCATGACTGCTATCAGGATAGTGGTTATTCAGCAACATGAAATGCTGAGCACTATCACAAACCAACTTTACATTCAGCAAGAGGAATCCTTTGTAGTGACAGTACAGTAAGTAGAGAGGCGATGGCCTAGTGGTATTATTGCTGGACTATTAATCTAGAAACTCAGCTAATGTTCTGGATACCTGAGTTCAAATCCCACCACAGCAACGATAGAATTTGAATTCAATTAAAAAAAAATTGGAATTAAGAATCTACTGATGATCAGGAAATCCATTTCATATAGAAGGAAAAACCCATCTGATTCACTAATGTCCTTAACCTGCCATCCTTACCTGGCATGGCCTACATGATTCCAGTGCCATAGCAATGTGACTTCTCAAGTGCCCTCCAAGAGCAATTCAGGATAGGCAATAAATGCTGGCCAGCCAGCGACGCGCATGTCCCATAGATGAATAAAAAAGTCAGTATTTCGAGATGACAACTACAGGTTAACATGTGTGCAGTTAATAGTACCCTACACCATGGAAAAATTCCACATCCTGGTAAAAGCCATGCACATATCTTCTGCCTGCTTCTCTCAATTCAGAGAAAAGGCAATCAACTCCCCTCTGCCAGAGGAAAGAACATCAGTCACATCACTAACACTGTAAACTAGCAGATATTCCGGATGTCACTTCCTCCAGGTTAGAAGGATTCTGATCCAAAGAAAATCAGAACCACGAGCATCTTCACAGCACTGGCAGTGTTGTCCTTGCCATGAAAGTGCCAGTCTGCCCACAAAAGATAGTATATTTCCAAAAACACATTCTGTGCACCTGGTTGAGGTTCTGGGAAGACAAATGCTCCTGGAAGACTCTTGCTGAGAGTCCTTCTCCTCCATTTCCACCCTTCTGTGTGAACAGCTCCTCATCTGTGCTATCTCTGTCCAATCTCTCTCTCTCACTCTGCAGGCCAAGAGGATGGTCATTACAACACTGAGGACTGGGAGCAAGTAGACTGACCAGAACCTTTAGAGTCAAAGTCAAGACCTTCTCTATACACAGAACAACCAACTTGAATTCTGCAAACTGCCAAGCACTTCCACAAACTCAAACTTAGCCAATAGCAATTCATCAGCTTCTAACACAAAGTATCTGAGGATGCTTTTAAAAAGCCCTGATATTGGTGTCCTTCCTGCTGTTGCACACTGGATTAGCTATGTATGAGTTGGAGCACTGAGGTCAAAAATGTGGTGCTCACATCAAATCAGGGTTCCACACTGACTGACCCCACAATCTGCCTACCTTGCAAACTTGTTGATTCATAAAATCTATTACTAATCTCTTCAAAATGATATCTGAGGTAGGCTACAACTGAAGTGTGTGCACATTGCAGAGACGCCACACTGGAACCAAAATAGCACATGTGGCACCAGAAGTACAGGCCTGACAGAGTTTAATTTGCGCCCACAGTACTTTTTAATGGCTGTCATCTATTTCCCTTAATGATTAGAATGTCTCTTTGTGTTGTGAGAACGCTCCATCATTTTGGTTTGAATTTGTTTTGTGATGTTGAAGTGTGCTTTATTTAAGGATCTCTGTGGTTGTTCAGCAGTTGCAGCAAACTTTATTTGGCAGGTGAGGTCGAAATCTTTTGTTAATGGTCTTCCTGAGAGTTTGAAAGTTCTTTGATTGACAACCAAATCTGTTTCCTTTCATTGAGTCTTTTTTATCAAGGTAACTCTTTCTTGCTACTTCTCTTTACCCATCCCCACCAAATGCACCTGCAGCTTTATATAAAATGAAAGACTTCACAAGATCATTAAATGTGTTTTCGATATGGTTTCAAACACCTTTCAGCTTTCTTACCCCAAATTGACTTTCATTGAGTCTTGACACATTTCAACAATGGATTTCTTCAATCCATCAGTATTGTTTTAAAGCACATCACTCATAGATTCCTATAAACATGAATATTTTATAATCTTTCTTCCAGTTAAATATTGGAAAGAGCGAAGCCATTGCCTCTGGATCCTGTCATAAATACTCGCTACCAACTCAGGCCCTCTCCCTGGCAACCGCTTCAGACTAAAGCAGACTGCTTGCAAAATGGATGTCATATTTGATCCAGGGTAATCTTCTGGCCACATAAGTCGCACCATCACTAAGATTGCCTGTCTCCAGTCTTTTAACATCACACAACAGTGACCACACCCTACTACCACAACAATTCCCACCTTGCCAAGTTCATCTGTACTGGAAATCTTCATTCGCGACTTTGTTATCCTGAGACTTGGCTATGCCAATGTATTCCCAGCTGGTCTCCAGACCCATGATCAACCCTCATTTCTAACTCAGCTGCCTGTGTACTAATTTATCTCACATTTTAATCACCCATCACTCTGCATTTGCTGACTTACTTTTTTGTATTTGTGTCACAAGTAGGCTTACATTAACACTGCAATAAAGTTACTTTGAAAATTCCCTAGTTGCCACACTGCAGCACCTGTTGGAGTATACTGAGGGAAAGTTTAGTTTGGCCAATGCACTTAACCAGCACATCTTTGAGATTGTGGGAGGAAACCAAAGCGCTGGAAGGAAACCATGCAGATACAAGGAGAATGTGCAGACTCCACAGTTGTCAAATCAGGAATTGAATCCGGGACCATGCTGCACTATCCCATTATGCATTAGGAATTTAAAATTTTTCACCTTATTTTCAAATTAGTTCTTGACTTCACCCCTACCTGTCTATAACCTCTGTACCCGACAATCCTCTGAGGTATCTGCACAACTTCAATTCCAGCTTATTGAGTATCTCCAGTTTGGACTGCTCCAATTTTAACTGTTCCATTGCTGGAAACCATGCCTTCAGCTGCCCCAAGCTCTAGATATCCCTTCCTAAAACTCTGTGCTTTTCTTTCTCACTTTCCTTCTTTAAGGGACTCCTTAAAACAAACCTCTTGACACCAAATCCGTTTTTTTAAATTTATTCATGAGACACAGGTGTCACTGGCTGGGCCAGCATTTATTGCCCATCCCTTGTTGCCCAAGGGCAATTGAGAGTCAACCACATTGCTGTGGCCCTGGAGTCACATGTAGGCCAAACCAGATAAGGACAGCAGATTTTCTTCCCTAAAGGACATTGGTCAACCAGATTGGTTTTTCTGATAATCAACAATGGCCATCACTAAATTCTTAATTCCAGATATTTTTTATTGAATTCAACTGCTACCATCTTCTATGGTGGGATTTGAACCCGGGTCCGCAGAATATTCTCTGAATCTCTGGATGAATAATCTAGTGATAATACCACTAGGCCTTCGCCTCCCCCTTTAGTCATCTGATCTAATATTTCCTTATCTGGCCTGGTGTCACATTTTGTTTGGTAAAAATCTTAATACCTTGGGATGTTGTGCTGCATTAAAAGGATAAATACAAGTTGGTATTATTAATAAAAACAAATTAAGAATCATCCATACTCGAAACATTGGCTCTATTCTCTCTTCACAGATGCTGTCAGACCTGTTGAGATTTTCCAGCATTTTCTGTTTTTGTTGTTAGTGATGTTTTGGGCAGGGAGCTGATATAAGTAGTTCTACTTTCCAAGTTGGAAATTTGGAATTTTTTTTGTTTGAACCTGTCAGATATTAGAAACTGTGATTTGAAATTTGATCAGTTGAGAAATAAAGCATCTTTGGAAACAGGACAAGATGGGCTGAACCATCTCTGTCTGCAGCAGAACATTCCTTCGGTTCTATAACACGAAGAAGCTAGTCGGCAAAATAAGGAAAAGCCACTGTGCCACCGCACTGCACTGTTAAAACAGCAGGAAGATTTGTCACTTAAATTTTGTTTTGATCACGTACCTGACCCCCAGGATTTTGGCATTATCCAACGAAACACCATTCACTGTTTGTTTAAAGTAGTCACAGCTTGCGCTCCAAGACACTTGCTTAATGAATAAAGACAGGAAATTGCAGTTTTTGAACAAAAAAATAAACTTTACCAAACAATGTAAAAAAAGATAAAACTTCAGAGTTAACATTGCTGTCTCACAATGCCAGGGAGCCACTCCAATTCCAGCCTCGAGTGGCTGTCTGTGTGGAGTGTGCATATTCTTCCCATCTCTGCATGCGTTTCCTCCCACAGTCCAAAGATGTGCAGATACATTGGATTGGCCAGTGAGGTCATGGTTATAGGGCAGGGTAGAAGACCTGAGTAAGACACTCTCTGTCAGAGAGTAGGTGTGGGCTTGGTGGGCCAAATGGTCTCCTTCTGCATTGTAAGGATTCTATGATTCTAATTTACAATTTCTATGTTATACTCTGACATCCAGAGTAAGTATGAAGTACAGGCATGAATTAACAGACAGCCAAACTGTGGTCAAATATACCAGAAAGCATAATAAATGGCAAATGCAAATAAGACTGGTCCCATTGTTTTCTCATCAATCCACCCCAATATCAGTAAACACTGAGGTCAGAATTCTCCAATGCCTTGTGCCCTGCTGCCAGCCACAGCAGGGAATTTGGTGCTCAGCCAAATCTCCACTTACTGCAGTGGACTGGAGAATCCC
The DNA here is from genome assembly GCA_024679065.1 of Sphyrna mokarran. Taxonomy (NCBI): domain Eukaryota; kingdom Metazoa; phylum Chordata; class Chondrichthyes; order Carcharhiniformes; family Carcharhinidae; genus Sphyrna; species Sphyrna mokarran. The sequence goes on from JAGIQG010000021.1 coordinate 22,477,234, forward strand.
AGCTGCCGGCGAGATCAGAGAATTCTGACCAGAGTCAAAGTATCTCATTGAAACTGTCTCTCTTACAAGGTTTTCAGTTTTCACCTTTAAAGATCTAATCTCCAAATTATCTCAAAACATCACTCTGACTCGGACTGTCATGATGACTGCACACTTTGCAGCATTTCAATCTCCTGTCCCAAGATTTGCCTCCCCTGGATTCCAGAGCCTCCTCTCCAACACCAACTTACAAGCACAACTTATGGTCTTTAGCCATGGTGAACAGAACACTACTGCTCCAAAGGAGTACTTTAGCCACCGTGGCCTGCAGATCAGAATCACCAATCTTCTGCTGTCTTTCTCAATCTTTAGAGCTTCTCTCAAGCCCTTGCGACTTAAAATTTACAACCTTTTCATTCCTGGAGTCTCTTACTTTGCACCTTTCTCCACCTTCAAAACTGAGACCTCTCCCTGTGCTGTCAGTATGGGAGTCCCTTTGGGATCTCTTTTTGGCTCCTCTCAGAAGTCTTCTCATTAATGGCTTCCTACTCCAGGGTCACCTGATTTGGGTTTACTGCCATTTTGTTTTCACACAGCTGTAATGAACATAATGTCAGCCCAAAGAAATACAAAACAACAGATTTCATAGTGTGGAAATGCCGAGGCCTGTCGGGGCCTCACTGTCCTGTGTTGCCATTTGCAGATGAGGTAAGTTTGTATTTCGTGACGCCATTCACCTTGCGAAAGAGAAAGCATGATGAAGGTTTCCTCACAATGGCTTACAATTTTTTTTACTTTACAAGAAATACTCAACTGTATAAACATCTAACAAACAGCTCATTGCATATTATAACAATAAACTTTACAATTTGTTCTACAATTACACATGTTGCACTGAAAAGGTACAAAGTCATGGGATGACACGGTGGCACAATGGTTAACACTACTGCCTCACAGCTCCAAACACCTGAGTTTGATTTCCAGCTTGGGTCACTGCCTGTGTAGAGTTTACATGTTCTCCCGTATCTGTGTGGGTTTCCTCCAATAGCCCAAAGATGTGCGGGTTAGGTGCGTTGGCTATGCTCAATTGCCCTTTAGTGGCGTGGGATGGATAGGTTAGAGTGATTAGTGGGGTAAATATATTGGGTTACGGGGATAAGGCCTGGGCCGCTTGTTGTCAGTGCAGACTCGATGGGCCGAATGATCTCCTTCTACATTGTAGCGTTTCTATTTTCTTTCTAAAGGCTGAGCCGATACAAAAACTAGGATGGTTTTTAATAAAAGTTTTTAATAAAATTTAATAAAAAGAATTAATAGGATTTCGACATTCCAGAATTATCATAACTCAGAACTCATATTTTATCCTTCATCCTTGCTTGAAACTCTGGATAAAATATCAAGAATTGTAGGGCTTCTCCCCTGACCTGTTCACTATCAAGCAAAGGTAATGAAGGTAAAACAGAACTATCTTGACCAGTTTGCATTTCTATTTTGTACCATGGGTTTTCAATCTTTCTGTATAGCTGCAAACCAATTCTATAGCAATTTTCCTTCATTGCATGTGGATGCATAGTAGTCACGCCATATTATATCCTTTATATAAGTGACTTCCCCATAGGTTTCTCCACTTTAATACAGGAGAACATGGGGGATTTTTTTATTCTTCTCTTTTGATGCAAACATGCTTTCAATAGTTGCTTCAGGTTTGCTCTGAAATGCACGTATACCTGATTGACAAGTAGCTTTAACATTATCATCTTCCACAACAGATTTTGACATTTCATTGTTTTGATTAACAGCAAATGAATAAGCCTGCACCAAGGGAGTTTTTCTTTGCTCAAGTCATTTTCTAGCTTATCCAAGCGATGTGCTGCAGCTTTCTGCAAAGATTTTTTCTGTTCATATTCTTCCTCTTGATCCTTGCAAATCCTCATCTTTGTCAAGACTTCTTTCATCATTTCAGCCAAATATTTGTTTACTCTCATATTTTTCAAATATTTTTCCAAACTTATTAATCTTTCTTTTCAACTCACTGGCATGGTGGCACAGCAGTTACTCTGCTGCTTCACAATGCCAAGGACCCAGGTTCAATTCCAGCCTCCGGTGACTGTGTGGAGTTTGCACATTCTCCCCACGTCTGCATAGGTTTTCTCCGAGTGCTCCGGTTTCCTCTCGCTGTCCCAAAGATGTGCTGGTTAGGTGGATTGGCCATGCTAAATTACTCCTGAGTGTCGGGGGAATTACCAGGGTAAATGGTGGGATTATAGGAATCAGCCCTGGTTGTCAGTGCAAGTTCAATGTGCTGAATAGCCTCCTCCTGCGCTACAGAGATTCTATGATACAGCAGTTCCTCTGATGAGTGTCATTGTTTGAGTTACATCTGCGGAATCATTATATAAATTTAGCAACTTGCATTCTATTCTGTTTGGAATTTTTCTGCCATGGCCAATGACTGCTCCTTAGACCCTTTCAATTTACTCATCAGATCCTCTGTCTGTTTCTTAAAAATTTTCTCAGCTGCTTTTCAGGTCTGGGCTGGTTCTTATTTCATTGCTCTTTTCACAACACAATTGCAAAAGTTCTTCAGCGTTGTTTTCTAATTTAACATTCAACCAACTGTTCAGATTCATCAGCAATTCCTTTTCATGTTCAAAGCATTTTTCACAATACTTAATAGAGACTTTTGACAGTGATAAACATAGCAGAAGACCATTACACCCATCAAGCCTGCACTAGCCTTTTCGAAAGAGCTATCTAGTTAATTTTATTGCAATATTTAAATCAGATGGGGTTTTGTTTCAAGTCCTTATTCAAGTGTTCTACTTCCTGTGATAGGCTTGCCAGCGTTCTCACCATTTTTAATTACCAAACTCATCTTTCATGCATTAACATTGGTAAAAAGAACCAATCTACTTTTCCTTGAATTGGTTGTCAGTGACAATAAGCTTCTCATGTTTTACCACAGTAATTTTGAGGAGTTTGGCAATATCATTATGATCAAGGAACTGCTGCAACACACTCATTGCCATGTTCATATCTATGTTGTCAAATCACGATGTGAAGATGCCGGCATTGGGCTGGGGTAAGCATCGTAAGAAGTCTCAAATTTATTTATCAAATAAACCTGTTGGACTTTAACGTGGTGTTGTGAGACTTCTTACTGTGCCAAATCCAGACATTCAGGATAAAATCCATCCCTTCATTATATAAACAAGGAGCAATTGCTATCTTAACAATTTTCTTTACTAAATTAATTCACAATTTGACTTTACATAAGGGGACAAGTTCATAATATCCCTAGAGTACTCCCACTAATACTTTTTCTTTCGTTGAACCCATCTGTAATACAAATCACATCATCGACACCATCAATGATTAAACTGAGCAATATCTCTTTAAATATTAATTTGTTTACTTGCTTTATTAGAGGAGTAAGAGGGTTCTGCTCCCTAAGAGACAGAATACCCTAAATCCTCCACTAACCTGATTCAATTTATCAGAACTCGAAGAAGAATTGACTTGAGTATCCTGAGCCGTGTTCCCCATTCCAGTAGGTTCTGTGGGAACACATTTCATTTGTACAATTGCCACTGTTTTAATGACTATTTTTTTTCTGGTACAGTCTTCTCTGAAGACTCCTTAAGCATTCCATTACTGTCACTGAATCACCATTCAGATTCCAACATTTTGAGATATCCTGAATAAAAGCATACTAGTTTATTTGCGCCACTCTTTTTCCCCTGTACAATCACTTCTATTGATCTAAACAGCTTCTGTTTTTTTTCTCTAAAACTTGTCTCTTTCCTATTTCTTTAGCTTCCCTGTGGACATACAAATAGATATCTACTGCCCCTTAGCTGCCTGTGTGATCTATCATACCCATCTGCCAGCGCTACTGCTTCCCTTACCTTAGAAACCTAACAGTCATCCAGTTATGACTGAATAGCTATTGGAATACTGTTTTGAAATTCTTCCAGGATTATTAGCTCTCCTGCATTCTCAACAGTTCTAACTTCATCCATCAAAGTCAAACAATGTTTCTTTCTCCCCAGCAATTTCTACAAGTGTTTCATTTGGTCTTTTCTTTAAAGTCAACATTTTAACTGATATGCTTCATAGAAATACTCATATGCATTTTTAATGATATCAGAATCTGAAGATTCTTCTTTCAAAAGGCTAGAATATACATCCATAACTTTTCTGACCAAAACTCATTAAAAATGAAGATCCACATGTCCTATAACCACTGTAGATTCTATAGCCACCTTTTCGTATGAGATAAGATATCTCTCAACTCCAAATTCTGTGAAATTAAGCAACAGCCAAAAATTATTTGTTATAACAAAGCTTGGAGTAGGATTCCTCATTTGCATTACTACACTCTGTCACCTCATACACTGATCTTTTCTCTAGCCAGTTCATACTGTCAGATTTTTTTCTGTATTTGGAACTCAAACTCGGCATTTCCAATTCTTTCATATTTTCTTTTTCAAATTCAATGTTTCTCTATCTATTTATATCTCAAACTGCTCCAAGTGCAACTGAATTCTAGCCGATTCAACTGAATTGCTATCAGGATTGACTTTTCTTTCTTCTGAACCCAGTTGCTGTATTATTTTCTCAATTATGTTCGCTTTCCTCACCACTATTTTTAACTCAAACTCTTCCACTGGGTGGCACGGTAGCACAATGGCAGCACTGCTGCCTCACAACGCTAGGGACCTGGGTTCAGTTCCTGACTTGGGTCACCGTCTGTGAAGAGGCTGTTCCCACATGCGCTGGTTAGGTGAATTAATCATGCTAAATTCTCCCTCAGTGTACTCAGGCAGATGCTGGAGTGTGACAACAAGGGAATTTTCACAGTAACTTCATCGCAGCGTTAATGTAAGCTTACCAGTGACACTAATATAAAACCTTATTGAACTACCTGCACCAGATTTAAGTATATATATTTCTTATATATATGAAAAAAATTACAGAAAGCAAATATACTTGTGTCTCAGCCAGCTACAGCACAAACCAGTCGTTGTTGTACAATGCCCAAGATAATGAAATTTCCTTCTGCTTCAATGTCAGAATAAATCCTGGGTAAAGCTGACAAGCCCTTTTGTTCCAGATTAGGTTCGGAGAAGCAATGGATACAAAATCCAATTAATTCATACTTTAGAAAGCAGGGCTAAAACCTTGCAGTGATCTGCATTGAAAAAAGCACTCAGCATAAAACCAATATCATTGTCTCATGATGGGAAATTCTGCATCAGAGATTCTGAAACAAAAGTTGAGAGGAACGCAAGAGAAAAATGCAATTACAACAGCACAGAGATTTCAGGCTTCTCAGTACATGGGGCGATCTTCTTTCTAATACAATGCACTTTAATAATATCAGTAATGTACACTGCCTACCCAGATCTACATATTCTCCTCGTGTCTGCATGGGTTTCCTCCAGGTGCTCCGGTTTCCTCCCACAGTCCAAAGATGTGCTAGTTAGGTTGATTAACTGGGTTAAAATTACCCTTTAGTGTTCTGGGGTATGTAGGTTAGAGGGATTAGCAGGTAATGTGTGGAGGTATGGGGATAGGGCCTGGGTGGGATTGTGTTCAGTGTACAACTGATGGCCAAAGGGCCTGTTTCTGCACTGTAGGGTTCTATGTTCATGTATTTCCTATCCGAAGCTTCCACGCATCATGCAGCTCGGGATAAGTTCATCCTATGTTTGATCAGTCTCTTATATATGTCATCCTACCAGTAGGAGATCAAAATAGTTCACACACCACTTTTCATTATCCTTCTAAACGAGACCGACTTCAGATTCAGGGCACGTGCATTCAGATTTAAAATGTTCCCACTGACTAACAGCACAAAACTCTGTCCGTGTTCCGTAGTTTAATTTAAGCCATCAATCTGTGTCATCCCCATTGCTGCAGGCTGGAGTAAGATTAGACTATTGTGTACTGGACTATGGACATCATTCACCTGTATACTCTCTGTTTCTTACAAGATCCCAAGGCCATACTAGCATTCTTTTTTGCCTTCATGCGTTTTGTATTGATTCTCTCATCATTTGGTTCAAAGTTGTGGTGTTGCTTCCCCTGCTTGAGCTTTGATTCCTTGTCCCACTTCAAGCACATCGAATTGCTGAGCCCTCTCTTTATCCTTTCTCTCTGCTGCTTTTTGGGCTACTTCTGTTGCGTTCTCTGATTCACCTTAAACATTGTTGTTTGGGACCCTCAAATATACTGTCAAATTTGAATAGCCTGTTTTATGATCTGTACCTGCTGCCACCACTGATCCACCTCCAGGTTTTTTCTCAGGCTCAGTGGAGTAGGGAACTTGCAGAGGTGAATCCTCATGACGCTGAACTGGAGTGTGACATTATGTAGAATCCAATCATCACGTCCAATTTTTCTCGAAATTACACAACTCTTCTTAATTTTAACGTTAGCAACAATTGGACATTCACGACAAATCGACACAACAGATTTCACTGGATACCTGACTTCTCACCAGCATCTTTTGCAAAAACACCAATTTTTAACATGTGTTAACTCTCAGTCATACCAGCACTACACCAGCAACATACAACTCGGACAAGCGAGGTAATTACCTTATTGAAACATATAAGTTGATTAGAGGTTTAGATAGGGTGGACAGTGATAGCCTTTTTCCGAAGATGGAGAAAGCTAGCACGAGGGGACATAGCTTTAAATTAAGGGGTGGTAGTTATAGGACGGATGTCAGAGGTAGGTTCTTTACCCAGAGGAATGCCCTGCCTGCTGCAGTTGTAGATGCGCCAAATTTGGTGGCGTTTAAGAGGTTAGTGGATAAATTTATGGATGAAAAGGGAATGGTTTAGGTTAGAGGGTCATTGCTTTTTCTTAATTGGTCGGCGCAACATTGAAGGCTGAAGGGCCTGTTCTGCGCTGTAATGTTCTATGTTCTATGTGATATGTAATCTGGTGAAATAGACCATGCATCCATTATAGAACATGCTCAATATTTAGAATCATACAGTCATAGAATCATACAGTGCAGAAAAGGCCTTTGGCCAATCATGCCTGGACTGATACATAAAAAACACCTGATCTTCCACCTAACCCAATTTATCAGCACTTGACTCCTAGTCTCCAATGTAATGATGTGCCAAGGGCTCATCCAGGTCCTTTTTAAAGATTGTGAGGCAATTTGCCTCTCCCACTCTCCCAGGCAGTGCACTCCAGACTGTCACACGCTCTGGGTAAAAAACATTTTCTCCCTAAACCTTTGCCCCTGAACTTGAACTTGTGTCACCTCGTGACTGACCCTTCAACTAAGGGGAGCAGTTGTTCCCTATCCACTCTATCCGTCCCCCTCATTATCTTGTACACCTTGACCAGGTCATGCCTTCTCTGATCTAATGAAAAAAAGCCATTCTTTTCTTTCAATGGAATACAAACTGGATAGGTTATATAACAGGAGAACAATCTACTTCACCAGAGTACCACAGTGTGGTGAAGGCAGAAAACATACCTAGAAGTTTCATCTAATTATCTTGGCTGCATTGAGAGCTAAAGAACTGACAGGAAACAGCCAAGTGTACCTCTGCTGGGTAAGAAATTGTCAATCAACATCTATCTTCAGACATAGTCAGTGAACCACTTTCCATCTTGCAGCCAAGGTTATTATAGTCCAATTTTCTCAGACCTTTGTCAAACAAAAGATAAAATGGCATCTTACTGTTTTTAATCTGATAGTCTGATAATAGATGCTGGATGCAAACCCATTCATGTAGCATTCCCAGCATCTTCACTTTGATCAACCATTTCCACTACAATTCAAGCATGCAGCTTAAAAGGGTTCCTTTTGCAGTTCCAAGTCTTGTCTCTTCAGAGAGTTAATAAAGTTCAATTCTAGCAGGATGGAATATGTATCTCATTTGCAGGGAAAGCATTAAAATGGCCCAGTTATGGTGTTTTTCTCCCAGGGCTTTATAAATATAACAATATAATATAAGTGCAAACTTGATGGATTTCTGATATGTCACAGAATAGTCTTTCACAACTTGGAAGACCTATCTATTATTAACACATTATCCATTTGAATGTAGTACAAAGAACAAAGAAAATTACAGCACGTAACAGGCCCTTTGGCTCTCCAAATCTGCACTGACCATACTGCACGACTTAACTAAAACTCCCTTCCCTTCCAATGACCATATACCTCCATTCCAATTATATTCATGTGCTTGTCAAAACATCCCTTAAAAATCACTACCGTATCTGCTTTCACAACCTCCCCCCGGCAATGAGGTCCAAGCACCCACTTCTTGCTGTGTAAAAAATCTGCCTCGTACATCTCCTTTAAATCTTGTTCTTCACACTGTAAACCTATGGCCCCCTAGTAATTGACTCTTCCATCCGGGAAAAAGCCAGAGGAAATGGGTGAAGTATTAAATGAGTACTTTGCATCAGTATTCACCAAAGAGAAGGACTTGGTCGATGATGAGTCTGGGAAAGGATGTACAGATAGTTTGAATCCTGCTGAGACCAAAAAGGAGGAGGTTATTGGGTTCTTGAGAAACATTAAAGTCAACAAGTCCCCAGGGCCTGATGGGATATATGCCAGAATACTAAGAGAGGCAAGGGAGGAAATTGCTGGCTGTTGAGAGAAATCTTCGTATCCTCACTGGCTACCTCACCCATTTCCTCTGGCTCCACACATAGATTCACTCCCTCGTCCTTGAGTGGGCCAACCTTCCCCCTGGCTACCCTCTTGCTCTTTATGTATGTAGAAAAAGCCTTGGGATTTTCCTTAATTCTGCTGGCCAATGTTTTCTTCATGACCCCTCTTAGCCCTTCTTATTCCTTGCATAAGAGACATAAAATCATCACTTCCTAAAGCATATGGTGAAGTAAGGTTAATTTAACTAATACATGATTCCATTGTTGAAGCTATTGGCTAATGCGGAATCCATTGTGACACTAAGCGGAAATATTCAGAATTCACTATAATACCTGCAGATTCCACTGTGAAACCATGAAGACCTGAATCCATTGGGCGATAGCATTCTCCCACTAAGGGGACAATCCCTAAGGGACATGTGATCAGACCAGAATCTATGGAATGTCAAGTTGGAAAGACAAGCCAGCTGGGTGCAAGGGCGTGTGTCCTGAGTTGGCGAGGATCCTCAGTTGGAGCCAGGGAGAATGGAGATAATCACCATTTAATTCTGTCAGACCCTTGTTTGTAAATAACTATTTATCATTGGTAACAAACCCTTTTATACTTGGAGACAGAATGTGTTGCTTTCAATTCATCATACTGGCGATGAGGAAAAGTCTTGCTGGCCATCGGAGATTGCAGTCTGCAATTAGAATTGAGAGTTGAGCAGTACCTGGGAGGCCTTGAATCTTTCCATTCCCGGCTGCTGCTGCCACATAGAAACATAGAAAAACTACAGCACAATACAGGCCCTTCGACCCACAAAGTTGTGCCAAACATGCCTCTCCCTTAGAGATTACTAGGCTTACCTATAACCCTCTATCTTAATAAGCTCCATGTACTTATCTAAAAGTTTCTAAAAAGACCCTATCAAATCCCTTCCACTACTGTTGCCGGCAGCCCATTCCATGCAACCACCACTCTCTGACTGAAAAACTTACACCTGACATCTCCTCTGTACCTACTCCCCAGCACCTTAAACCTATGTCCTCTTGTGGCAACCATTTCAGCCCTAGAAGAAGCCTCTGACTATCCACTCAATAAATACCTCTCAACATCTTATTCACCTCTATCAGGTCACCCCTCATTCTTCGTCTCTCCAAGGAAAAAAGGATGCGCTCCTTCAACCTATCCTCATAAAGCATGCTCCCCAATCAATGCAACATCCTTGTAAATTTCCTCTGCAGCCTTCTATGAATTCCACATCCTTCCTGTAATGGGGCAACCAGAACTGAGCACAGTACTCCAAGTGGGGTCTGACCAAGTTCCTATATAACTGCAACATTATCTCTCAACTCCTAAACTCAATTTCTTGATTGATGAAGGTCAGTATACCATATGCCTTCTTAACCACAGCATCAACCTGCGCAGCTGCTTTGAGCGTCCTATGAATGCGGACCCCAAGATCCTTCTAATCTTCCACACTGCCAAGAGTCCTACTATTAATATTATATTTTGCCATCTAATTTGACCTGCCAGAATGAACCACTTCACATTTATCTGGGTTGAAGTCCATCTGCCATTTCTCCATCCAGTCTTGCATCCTATCAATGTCTCGCTGCAACTCCTGACATCCTTTCACACTATCCACAACACCTCCAATCTTTGTGCCATCAGCAAACTTACCAACCCATCCTTCTAGTTCCTCATCTAGGTCATTTATAAAAATCACAAAGAATAAAGGCCCAGAACAGATCCGTGGGGCACTCCACTGGTGACCGACCTCCATGCAGAATATGACCCATCTATAACCACTCTTTGCCTTCTGTGGGCAAGCCAGTTCTGGATCCACAAAGAAATGTCCCTTTGGATTCCATGCCTGTTCACTTTCTCAATAAGCCTTGCATGGTACACCTTATCAAATGCCTTGCTGAAGTCCCTATATACTACATTTACTACTCTTCCTTCATCAATGTGTTTAGTCACATCTTCAAAAAAATTCAATCAGGTTCCTAAGGCATGATCTGTCTTTGACAAAGCCATGCTGACTATTCTTAATCATATTGTACCTCTCCAAATGTTCATAAATTCTGCCTTTTAGGATCCTCTCCATCAGCTTACTAGCTACTGAGGTTAGAACACTGGTCTATAATTTCCAGGGCTATTTCTACTCTCTTTCTTGAATAAAGGAACAACATCTGCAATCCTCCAATCCTCTGGAACCTCTCCCATCTCCATTGATGATGCAAAGATCATCGTTAGAGACTTAGCAATCTTCTCTCTCATCTCCCAGAGTAGCCTGTGATACATCCCATCCAGTCCCGGCGACTTATCTAACTTGATGCTCTTCAAAAGCTCCAACACATCCTCTTTCTTAATACCTTCATGCTCAAGGGTTTCAGTCTGCTACAAGTCTGCATTATAACAAGCAAGATCCTTTTCCATCGTGAATACTGAAGTAATGTATTCATTAAGTACCTCTGCTATTTCTTCCGGTTCCTTGAATTTCCTTGAAACATCTTGAAATGAGTTGCTTGAATTCTTGGGCTTGATTGTCTACATTCACAGATCACTTGTGTGATGGTCCAAGAGGATGACCATTGCTTGTGGATTCACCTCCTGAGGAAGGAGCAATAAAAAAAAATTGCAATTTTATTTCAATTTTCAATTAAACCTATATTAATACAAACTTAACATGTAAAGAAGGCAACAAGTTAATTTATACCTCTCAGTAACAAGACTACGGTGTTATTATACATAAAATGTTTTGTGTTTAGGATAGTAAAATCAAGTTAGTAAAGTCAATATTTGCAATATTTCGGGGAAAATTCCTTCTGCAGAGACAGATGGGCCTCAGACTTTCAGATCTGATATTAGGTGAAGCAATCATGCAGCATCACATGTGGCATCTGTTTTCAGTCTTATCTTGACAGCCTGGGAGAGAGAGCAGAGAAGGGAGCTCAACAGGCACATAACAGAAAACCCAATGAAATGATGAGTGGGAAAAATGATCTAGTGGGAGAGAGGCTAAGAATTAAAGACCAAAGTTAGCCACATGTGACACCCAGGAAAATGAACAACAGAACGGAAGAATATCAGATGATGAAATGAAATTAAAAGGAAATTGATGTGTAAAGCAAACAAGACTATTTAAGCATGTAAACTTGGGATAGGAGAGGAAGGTATTCAAGGGAAGGAAGAGGTAGAATCAAATTAGCCTGAGAAGAGAAAGAAAGGCAGGGTAACAGGGAATTAAACTTCAAACTCCCAGAAGAGCAATCATGAGTCAGAAAAAATGCTTGTGCTACAGTAAGGGCTAGAATCAAAGCTCCATCTCTTCCAAGCAGAGGAAAAACCCAATAGGGATAAGATATTCCTGCTTATTCTGATTCAATGTTCAGGTTCAGTATTTTTTGAAGGTATCCTGCAGCGTTAAACACCAACTACTAGCCTGCACATATTTTTTCATAAAAATGAGGCCAATTCTGAAAAGCACAAGGTTAACCAGTATTGCTAACCATGCTGCAAGCAGCAGTTGGACAACATAACATGTTTGAAGCACAAATTCTGGGCATTATTCCCTTTTATTTCCAACAATATGGTGAATGGTGCATTTCTACTTTGCAATTGTTTCATGTAAATGCTAGGCCATATATCTTATGAAAAGGAACTGTAGCCTGACTCAGATAGTTACTCCAAACCGGTTTATTTATACAATGTATGAATATACCGCACAAGGTGGGTTATCCAGTAGCTCCACCGCCCCCCCTCCTGAGTGCTGTCTCCAGCACATATGACTGCTGATATCAGGAATGCATTATAGGACAGAACCTTAGGGCTATTCACGCCAGTGGGATTTTCTGTTCCCGCTGCACTGAACAGAGATTTGGCTGTGTGTCAAATTATGCATCCTGATTGGCAGTGGCAGCAGGGAGTGAACAGCCAATAACATCACATCCAGAGAGGTTTTGAGAAAGTATGTCAATTATTTGAGCTTATAGTTCCGCACTGCAATGGACCTAGACTTTCCCTCATTGGGATGGTGAGAATAGCAGGGCTGAGACAACCAGAGCCAGTTTTGAGCATTGCCTTAAAGCCAGTTACTCAGTATAATGGCAGAGAGCTTGGATTTGGTGCCTGCCCATCCTCTAATGCAAGAATTAAAAGGAATTGGCAAAAAAGTTGCATAAAAATTAGTAAAAAATAAAGGTCACAATTGTTGCAGCTGTTGTTATCTATGTAGAATTTAGCAAGACCTTTGACAAGATACCACGTGGTAGGTTGTTGCATAAGGTTAAATCTCATGGGATCCAGGGTGAGGTAGCCAAATGGATACAAAATTAACTTCTTAACAGAAGCCAGATGGTGGTTGTAAAGAGTTGTTTTTCAAACTGGAGGCTTGTGACCAGCGGTGTGCCCAGGGATCAGTGCTGGGTCCATTGTTATTTGTCATTTATATTAATGATTTGGATGAGAATATAGGAGGCATGGTTAGTAAGTTTGCAGGTGACACCAAGATTGGTGGCTTAGTGGATGGTGAAGAAAGTTACCTCCAATTGCAACGGGATCTTGATCAATTGGGTCAGTGGGCTGATGAATGGCAGATGGAATTTAATTTAGATAAATTAAGGTGATGCATTTTGGTACATTAAACGAGGGCAGGACTTACTCAGTTAATGGTAGGACGTTAGAGAGAGTTACAGAACAAAGAGATCTAGGGGTACATGTCATAGCTCCTTGAAAGTGGAGTCACAGGTGGACGGAGTGGTGAAGAAGACATTCAGCATGTTTGGTTTCATTGGTCAGAATATTGAATAAAGGAATTGGGACATCTTGTTGAAGTTGTACAAGACATTGGTAAAATGACTCTTGGAGTACTGTGTATAGTTCTGCTCATCCTATAATAGAAAGGATATTATTAAACTAGAAAGAGTGTAAAAAAGATTTACTAGAATGCTACAGGGCTTGATGGTTTGAGTTATAAGGAGAGGCTGGATAGACTGGGACTTTTTTCTCTGGAGCACAGAAGCTGAGGGGTGATCTTACAGAGGCCTATAAAATAATGATGGGCATTGATCAGCTAGATCGTCAATATCTTTTCCCAAAGGTAGGAGTCTAAAACTAGAGGGCATAGATTTAAGATGAGAGGGGAGAGATACAAAAATGTTCAGCAGAGCAATTCTTTTACACAGATGATGGTCTAGAACAAGTTGCCAGAGGTACTAGTAGAGGCGGGTACAATTTTGTCTTTTAAAAAACATTTAGACAGTTCCATGGGTAAGATGGGTATAGAGAGATATGGACCAAATATGGACAATTGGGGTTAGTTTAGGGTTTAAAACAAAGCAGCATGGGCAAGTTGGGCCAAAGGGCTTGTTCCTGTGCTGTAAACCTCTATGACCCTGTGACTTTAATTACAACTTTGCAATGTGCACATTTAGTTTACATTCAGAAATTATATTGGTGATTTCTGACATCAGAGTCTGAATTACTTTAAAGGTAACAGTTAAAGATGCCCACTTGTCTATCATATTGTTCTAACCTTCTTGAGTTTTTAAACAGGTTTTGTCAGTAATAATAATCTCCCAGTGACGTGCATGTTTTAAATGTAGATAAAAATAAATTTAAATGACATTTCAATTGATTATATATCAATAGGAAAATATTCCATTGTGGTGTCATTTTGTCATCTATTTAAAACTCAAAATACTGAAATATGCTCAAACACACAAGCAGAAGAGAGGAATTTCTGTAGACTTTTCTGTAAATTTATATAGCTCTATTGTTTTCACACATTACTAATGGAAATTCACAACAATTTCATGGATTTAGATGCTAATTTACTCTATCTCAGAAGATCTGATTATTATTAGTATGATTTTTTGTCTAAACGTTGAGCGAAAAAAAAATAGCCATCTAATGAGTATTTAGGGGTTGACATTGGTTTGTGGCAATGTCACTGGACTACTAATCCAGAGACCAAGGCTAATGTTCTGGGGTACAAGGCAAGGCAATTGGTGGAAACTGTAACTCACAGTTAAGAAATTGGGAATTGAAAAGCTAGTTTCAGTAACAGTGACATTAATTGTAGTAAAAACCCATCGGGTTCACTAAGGAATTAAATCTAGCACTCTTATCTAGTCTAGGCTATATGTGACTCCAAACTTACAGCAATGTGGCTGACTTGTAACTGTCCTCCGAAATCTGTGGCAAGCTACTCAGTTCAAGGGCAATTGCCGATGGACAACAAATATTGGCCTTGCCAGCGACTCCTATATTCCATGGAAAAATACATTTTAAGAGTATACTAATTCACCTTGCTTCAGCTTATTCATTGATTGAAAGGTCTTTCAAACTAAGTATTAAGTATTTCAAAGAAAATTTAAAATCCAAATATGAATTGTAGGGAGGATTGAGGAAGAATCAAATCTTTGATGAAAGGTAAATGTTAAAGTTTGTAAGCAAGTTACTGAAACTTAAAGCACTAAGGTCAAGTATACAGTAAATCAAAACACTTTATCATACAACTGCAAGGAGCTGAATACCATAGGGAGCAAGTAAGATACATTATAAACAAATATATACATTTCAGAGAAATCAATGAGACTTTGAATTCCAGTAAACAAAAACAGACAATGGTAATGACTAATACACCCTTGCTGAAGCTTGCCATGCATTGGCTGCCAGGAGCTTCATTTCCTATAGATATTTTTATTCTGCCATATGGGATGTGGGCATCATTGGTAAGTTCAGCATTTTTTGGCCATCCTTCATTGCTATAGATAAGGTGTGGTGAGCCACTTTTTTGAATCACTGCAATGAGCAAGTAATGGTCTGGTGGTATATTCACTGGACTATTAATCCAGAAACTCAGCTGATATGCTGGAGACCCTGGTTTGAATCCCAACATGGCAAGTGGTGAAATTTGAATTTAGTAAAAAAAATCTGGAATTAAGAATCTAATGATGACTATGAAACCATTGTTGGAAATCCCATCTGATTCACTAATGCCCCTTTATGGAAGCTAATCTACCATCCTTATCTGTTCTGGCCTAAAAGTGACTCCAGAGCCACTTGACTCTCAATTCCCTCGGGCAACTCAGGATGGACAATAAATGCTAGTCACCCAGTGAGGCCCATGTCCCATGAATGAATAGAAAGCCCTTATGGTGCAGGTACACCCATGGAACCATTTGGAAAGAAGTTCCAGGATCTTGGCCAACAACAATAAAGAATTGGTGATATTGTTTTAAATCTGGATGGTGAGTGGCCTGAAGGGGAACTTGCAAGTGGTGGTATTCCCACGTGTCTACCGTCCCTGTCCTTCAAGGTTATAGAAGTAATGGATTTGAAAGGTACTGCAGGAGGAGTCTTGGCAAGTTGCTACAATATATCATGTAGCTGGTGCCCATTGCCACCCACTGTGCATCGGTAGTAGAGAGTGGATGAAGTGCCAATCAAGTAAACTGCTTTGTCCTGCATGATGTTGAGCTTCTTGAATCTTGTTGGATCTGCACTCACCTAGGCAAGTGACCTTGAGACCAGTCAACATCCTGCTTAACTTTCTATGCATTCCCTCCAAAGCTTCCATTTCCTTCTGGTAGGGTGGCAACCAGAACTGTATACAATGCTCCAAATGCAGCTTAACCAAGGTTTTATATAGCTGCAACATGATTTGCCAAGTCTTGTACTCAATGTCCTGACCAATGAAGGCAAGCATGCCTTATGTCTTCTTAATCATCTATGTATGTGATAGCATTGTCAAGAGATTTCAGATTTTGTTAAAAACAAAAGGTATTTATTGATAAAATAAACTTAGAGTAGGAGGGTTGCAGATCTTGGCTACCCAGACGGTCGTTACGTGCTTACAAAGTGGCTTCTAGAAAATTCTGCCCGAGAGAAGTCTCCACCCTCTGGTGTGATCACTCTCAGTTCCCATTGGTCTGTCAAGTCAGGTGACTCTTTTCTGTAGTACTGTCTTAAAGGAATAGACACAACACACAAAACATAAATGTCCTTTTTTTGTTCATCATTGGCGATGCCAACATTTATGTTCACTCTGCTTCCTGTCTGTTAGCCAATCGTCTACTCGTGCTAATCTATCACCTCAACCTCCATGCACACTTATCTGACCTATTAACCTTTTGTGTGACATCTATCAAAAGCCTTTGGGAAATCCAGGTGTACAACATCTAATGGTTCCTCTTTATCTAACTCACTAGTTACAGCCTTAAAAACTCCAATTAATTTTTTAAACAAGATTTCCCATTAGTAAAACCATGTTGACCAATGCTAATCATTTTATGTTACTCAAAGTGTATTGTTAACACTTACTGAATAATAAATTCCAGTGTTTTCCTAACAACTGATATTAAGCTAACTGACATAGAGTTCAATATTTTCTCTCTCCCTCTTCTGTTGAAAAGCAAAGTAACATTTACAAACTTCCAATCTGTTGGAACTTTTCTGGAATATAATAAAATCTAGAAAATCGCAGCCAGTGCATCCACTATCCCTACAGCTTTCTCCTTTAAAACCCAAGGGTGTAGACCATCAGAACCCTGGAAACTCACGTCCCTTAAGTTTCTACAATACTTTTTCTCTGTTGTTATTAATTTCCCTAATTTCCTCACTCTTTTTAGCTCATTGTTTGTCTTCTATTTCTAGCATGAAACTTGTGCCTTCTCCAATGAAGACTTGTAAGAAATGCTTGTTCTATGTCTCTGCCATTTTCACATTCCCCATGGTAATTTCCCCTATCTCTAATTCTAACAAAACAGCATTTACTTAAGCTACTGTCTTCCCTTTTATGTAATTAGAAAAGATCATAAAATCTACTTCTACATTACTGGCTTTTATTTACATTTATACTCTATTTTTTCCTGTTTTGCAACCTTTTGTTGTTCTTTGCTAATTTGTACAACATTTCCAATCTGCAGATATTAACTGTTTTTGCAGTATTCTCAGCCTCTTACTTTGATCTAATACTATCCCTAATTTACTGAATGAGACCTGAATGAGTCATGAATGGATCCACCCTGATGAGTTTTTGCTTTTCAATGTTTGAAAATGTTGAACATTTTAAATGTTTTTTTTTCAAATGTTTCCCACTGTTTTTTACAGCCATATCTGTTAATCGAATTGACTTATCTTAGCCAATCCGTCCCTCATATTTATGTAAATTGCTTTATTTAAGTTCAGGATTCTTGTTTGTAATTGGAGTATGTCATTTTCAAATTTAACCTGGAATTTAACAGTATTGTGGTCACTATTTCCCAGTGGGTCTTTAACTATGTCATTACTAACTAACCCTACAAATGGAACCTTGGAATATCTGTCACTATTGAAACACATTGGGCAGGATTTTCTGGCCGCGCTTGCCCCAGAACCAGAAAATCCCACCTGAGAATCAGCGGACCTTTGCGTCGTCACCACCCGCTATTACGATTCCTGTGGTGAGTAGGACGGGAAAATTCTAACCACTGAATGGCAAGAAATTCATAAACATTTGTCCTAAATATTGGTAACTTGATTGTTCCATGTCTCCTCAACTTCATACCATTTGTTGCGTTTTAATATTCATTCAGGCAGTGGAATGCTATTTCCGTGATGTTCATGTTGGGTAGTGACCTTTGGATATTTCCATTTAATCATGCATTTGCTCCTGACCTGAAGTTGCAGTGACATTTGTGCTTAAATAATAGTGAGCACCATAAGCCTGACCGCAGTGCGTACAGTAAAATCTGGCCTATTACATTGGATTTGTTGAGCATGATCTGTCTTTCGTAAATCCATGGAAGCGTGGGAGTATTATATTTCGTGCAATTAAATCCACTTGAATTGCTTCCTGTTTTGTAGTCCCTTGCTTTGTTCTCAGTGAACATGCCAAGCTTAAAAGTCTGTAATTCTCTAAATCATGCATTTAGCTGTTCTCTAATTTTCTGAAGCTACCCCTATATTTAATGAGCAGCAAAATATCTCAAACACAGCATCCTCTACTTCTACACTCATTTTCTTAAGTATTCTTAGAAGCACTCCAGCTGGTCCTACTGCCTTATGAATATTCAAGTACAACAATTTTTAATAATCACTTCAAAGAACTCATACATTTCCTGTCCTTCAACTTGCTCCCCACAACCACAAAAGGGCACGTCATGGTTTAAGTTGCATTAATTAATGCATTTTCAATTTATGCCACATTATTTCCCTCCCACATCCCACCTTTCATCTTTATTCATGGCAGCCTTTAAAAATTCTTCCACTATGATCATATTGTAATCCCAAATCTTTTTATCCCTCCACAAACCATACCACAATTATAGCAATTTTTAACACGATTTATAGCTTTTCCTTCCTTCTTTTCAATTATAAAAGTTGTGCTTATCTTTGACACAATTTTTAAACTTTCCTTTTGCATCAGTTCAATCAAAGTTCAGACAATGAACCTTCTTCTTATGCATATGTATATATTTCCTCCTTTTATAATGCATTCTAAAAATATTCTATCACTACGCATTATCTTTCCTTGTTTCTGTACCTTTTTTTTCTCATTTCCAACCACATCATTGTAAAACAGGCTCCCTTCAAGTTATTATCCCCTGCTCACAACTTTACTTGAAGCTCCCCTCCATCTGTATAGATCTACAAATGATATATTGCATGGTTCAATGGGTTAATCCATGTACAGGCATGGGTCTGCATTTTCTCTTGTGTGATGTCCCTTTAAAAACAAAGTGAACTGAGAGAGCATTTTGAAAGAGGGTTGATTACTTTTCTTCTTGTGACATCATTGGGTTCAAGATGAAATGCCCCTTTGACCTGGGATGAGCAGCTAAGAAGAAAAGGATAAACAGGAAGTTAATTGCAATCAGACTGTTTTTCTGTTTGTCAGTTTGGAAGCTTGGGAATTAGTGCAAAGAGGAAACAGACCAGGTTGTCTCTGGATGTAGTAGTTTTCTGTTTGGAAGTTTTAACTATCAGACCTTGGTTGGTGTTGGGCACTGAGAACAAAACAGGGGCTATGTTACTGTATGTTACACAATTAGAAGGACCAGATCACGAGGCAAACAATTATGGATTGGGCAATACCCATTGCTGTTATTGAAGTTGAATCCACCAAATCTTTTAAAGAACTGAGAGAAGAAAGTCGCTGGCGATGCTGCGCCATCAGGACTGTTGTGATTCGAGTGATAGCATGTTTGTAGATGTGTGTCTTGTTGTTGGTATCTGCATGCAAGGTCTTCGGACGGAATATGGTTGCTGATGAATGATTGAAAGAGGAAAATCCTATAAAAAGAGGCCGAATTAGAAAGATTGTGGAGTTACACATTTTCCCACTTTTGTGTGGGAACTAATGTGAACATTTGTAACTGTATGAGGCTATACATTTACTTTGTTGTATTGACTATTTAAAGCAAAATTTCTTTGATTTTGTTCAATTCAATTTGATTTACTATTGGCACATGTATTAGTATACATTGAAAATTATTGCATGATTTGATTTGATTTGCTTCTTGTGCATTATTCAGGCAAAGCATACCATTCATAGAGAAGGAAACGAGAGACTGCAGAAGGTAGTGTTACAGTCATAGCTAGAGTATAGAGAAAGATCAACTTAATGCAAGGGCCTTGCAAAAATCTGAACATGCTGTCTTGAGTCAGTTGGTACATGACCTCAGACTTTTGTATCTTTTTCCTAATAGAAGTAGGTGGAAGAGACAACGTCTGGGTCCTTAATTATGTTGGTTGTTTTCCTGAGGCAGCAGGAAGTGTAGACAGAGTCAGAGTCAATGGATGGGAAGTTGATTGTGTGATGGATTGGGCTACGTTCACAACCTTTTGTAATTTCTTGCGGTCTTCGGCAGAGCAAGAGCCATACCATGCTTTCTATGGTGCATCTGTAAAAGTTGGTGTGAGCTGTAGTGGACATGTCAAATTTCCATAGTCTTCTGAGAAAGTAGAGATGTTGGTGGGTTTTCTTAACTATAATGTCAGCATGGGGTGACTGGGACATGTTGGTGATTTGGACACTGAAAACTTGAAGATCTTGACTATTTCTACTTCATCTCAATTGATGTAGACAGGGTCATGTTCTCCACTACGTTTTCTGAAGTCGATGACAATCTCCTTCATTTTGTTGACTTTGAGAAAGAGATTATTGTCATTGCACCAGTTCACCAGGTTCTCTATCTCATCCCTGTACTCTGTCTTGTCACTGTTTAAGATCCAACCCACTTCAGGTCTCTTTGAACTTAAATTATCCCTCTTTAATTAATTTTTAAGTTATGTTGCTCTCAATTGATTTGCTGCAGTAAACATTTTGGAAAGTGAAATCTTGTCCAGTGGATTTCTTTTCATTGATTGAAGATTTCTTTATTTTTAAAAAATCATTGATCCCTCTAATGATCAACAAACTATAATTCAGTATACTATAAAGTGGTAGTACTTCCATAACTTGGTATATCAGCCTGTTTTGTTCCCACTTTATAACCCTAAAAGGATACTGGATGACAGATTCACCATATTTTCCAACATTACAATATCTTCAATAACCCATAAAAATCACAAAAGTCAGTTGCATAGAATGCTGTTTTCGGAATTCAACTATTGATTCTGTACAAAATAAATTACAATTATAGAATTAAAGCTAATTCAATCAATCGATTGACGTTATTATCATCACTGAAGCATGCTGCTATACCAGCACCTTGGATCTTACTTGCAACAGAAGCATTTGTCAATAGACTTTCTTTCTTCATGTAATAAACTTCTAATGAGCAGCCATTCAAGTTGATAAGTGATCTGAGATTTGCTGATTGAGCTGATGCTTTAACCTTGGGGAAGCCCTTTCCAAATTGCTGTCGCGCTCTATCTAAAGTTTTTTCTGCTTCCTGTGCCAAAATCAACAAGAGGGGAGGCTGCTTTTGGCACAACAGCTTAAAGCACAAAAACAGCTTTGAAACAATTTATTTCTCAGTATGTTTTGTGAAGTTTTTCTCTATTTTGTCCACACCTCAATC
The DNA here is from genome assembly GCA_024679065.1 of Sphyrna mokarran. Taxonomy (NCBI): domain Eukaryota; kingdom Metazoa; phylum Chordata; class Chondrichthyes; order Carcharhiniformes; family Carcharhinidae; genus Sphyrna; species Sphyrna mokarran. The sequence continues at coordinate 22,498,870 of JAGIQG010000021.1, forward strand.
ACAGCAGTTGATCTTAACAAGGTAAGAGAGGGGAAAAAATGTTTTTTTTATTCACTCAAGAATGCTGTCTTGGATGGGGTGTTGATAGCAAGTTACTATGATGGGAAGGAAAAAGGATTCAACAACTTTTATGTTGTTATTTTAGCTTTGGATATTCAGAAATAAATGATCCTCTCAGCATCAAACTTAGCACATAAGCTTCTTTAATGGACCAGGAAATGCAAACAAACCCTTTCCTCCACAGCACTTTATCAGACTGCAAAGAATCATGCAATTAGAAAAGTACCCAACTCTATTTCTCTTTCAGTTTCTTCATTTTTCTTTCTCCCTCCAGAGCATTAACAAACTAGAGATGGAGAAATGTACTTTAACAATGTATTTAACAAGTCTTGAATCTATTACTATTTGCAGCTCAAAAATCGAAAGAGCAAAGATGCTGGGACGGATTCTCTGACCTCACCCACTGCTGGGACTCTCCAGTCCCACTGCAGTGAATGGAGATTTGACTGAGCGCCACATTCTCCATTCTCACCGGCAGAGGGGTGTGAAAGGCCTGAGAATTCAGGCAGTTGACTCTGACCCACATTATCAAGTTCATCTATTTACCCAGCTGGATTTTACTCATCCACCCTGAGTAGCAGGTATTCAGACAAGAGAGCCTGTAAAATGCAATGGATGCTGCCAACTTGAACTGACAAGGCCCATTAAGATGCCTGGATGTGGAATTTAACCAGTGGCAGGAGATGCCCACACCAAGCTTCCAACCCAGCAGTGTTCAGTGTGTGGGCTGGTAGAGGACAAGGAAGCATGACCTTCTTAATGGACTCTCTTAACACTCACACCTAAACCCCTCAATTTCCCTATCCCTGACCTGTCTTGCTGGTTCTATCACTCCTGAAGTTGGAGTTGCTAGCTTTTTGACCTATTTTGCATGTTAGTCAGAGAGCAAACATTGACCAGGAGAGTAAGGGAATTTCTCTAATCTGTTTCTTGTCACCTGAAACATGAAACCTGATTTTACCATTTTCATTCTAAGTGCTAAATCTAGGCGCAATTCTGATCTGACTTGGAAATCTGTGTTCAGGCACCCCCACACGCACTCAGCCTGAAAAAAAATTGCGGGTCTGAATCACACTGTGGGTGGGGCTTAGTGCGCCTGAAATGATTGGAGCTCTAAACTGCGCGTTCGCAGTTAGAAAACAACTTGAAAAACCGTGCCTATGTCACATCGTTCCCGTGCCGCAAAAAACAGAGAAAGTGATCCGAGAGCCAAAAGCGGGAGAATAGCCCCCAAAGACACGACTGTCTTCCTTATCTACTACCCCTGCTACACAAACCAGTCATGATCCTCTGCCTCCTTTCCTCCACTAATCACCCGCAGAGTGGCAGCAAAACCTCCTGCATCCCTGGCCCTCCTACCAGAGATCCATCTGCCTCCGCCCCCCAACCTCCCCCCCCCACCACCCACCAGTAAGTGATTGGTTCTTCCTCCCTTCAACCCCCAATTCACCAAAGATGCATCGTACCCACCTCCCTTCTCCCCCCACCAAACCAGACAATGATCTGCCCTCTCTTCACCATTCACTTCCCCCCTCAGAGAATCATCTGGCTCCCCTGCCCCTCTTCCCCTCACTAGAGGTATATCTGTCCTGCCTTCTCCTCCCCCCAAAACTGCGCCACCACCAGAGAGTGATCTGGCCTCCCTCCACCCTCCTCCACCACCAGTCTGAGTTAGAGAGCCATTAGAAGCTCTGAACTTACCTCTTCAGAGACTGGAACATCTGAAACTGACTTTTATTCAGCATGTCCATTTCAGTGTGATTCCAGATTGACAAATGTGGTGGTAAAGGGGGAAATGCTGATAAAGTTCTTTAATTTAATTGAAATGCATGCAAATGCATTTAAATGGCCATTGAGCCCTTTTTGGGTATGAATCCGATCGCAGCCATTCCTGGGCCTTGGGAAAGTAGCTCTTTGCGCAGATGCAGGCATGGGCGCGGATCGCGTTAATGGCCTCATGCCCAAATTTACCATGTTTTCACGCTCGTTTCAGGCCCATAGTTGTGGCGTTGGTTCCCCCACCTCCAAGATACCATCTCCGGCAGTGCAGTTCTCCCTCAGTAATGCACTGGAGAGTCATCCTAGATTTTGAGCTCAGATTGTTACTGCGGATAGTGGAGCTGGGAATGGATTCGATTTGAATGGTAATTCAAATCGAATCCATTCGATTCTCTGATTCGATTCTTCGATTCTCTGTCCTGTGGCAGCATTTTCAGAGCAAGATCATATGGTACTGGATAATTTCCTAACTAATAGCATTAAATTGAGTATCTGCCCAGTAGTTGGTATTTTCTGAACCATTTCCAGAGAAGGAACAAAGGCCTGTAAATGTTTTCATAATATGGAAATTTTGATAAGTTATTTTTTTGACCAAACTTCTTACTTTTAAAGGCTCATCAACCTCTGCGAGGCATGCAACGTTAAAAAAAAATCATTGCTACTATAGCTTTACATTTTCAAAAAGTCTTGACCTTAATCTATAATGGGAGTCAATAATGTGTTAACATCGGATAAAGTGCTTCATCTGTATGATAGCATGTCATTAGTACTCTATAATAGGGCTTCCTGCAGTACTGAAACTATAATTGTTACAAGTGGTGTAAAATTATCATCATTAATAGCCTGATGAATATGAAAGAATGAGAATCCACTTCCATTGTTCTTTATTAAGGTGATATTTTGTCCTCTCTACCCTCTAAAACTAAGCAGAAGCAGTTTCATTGTTATAATGACTTCAATGTTATTGTAATCGAGAATTATTCATCTCTATCAGATTTATACATTACAGAAAATTTGGGCTGGATTTTTGAGCACCCCCCGCCCCAACCCACCCATTGGGGTGAGGATATGAGAAGAACAGGATCAAAATCAGTTCTGCTGACCAGTCATGATGTCAGATGTCCAGTCCTACCCCATTTCATTGAATTATTCATCACTCAGATGGAGGCCATTTGGCCCATTACTTCCATGCCAAATCTGCAGAGGAACAATCCAGTCAGTCCCACTCCGCTGCTCAATTCCTGTCACTGTGCGGGTTTATTTCCTTTTGAAATTATCAATTATTTCTGCTTTCAGCATTGCTTGCGTACTGAGTTCTGCTCACTACCGACATCTGCGGAAAAAAGCTTTTCCGCAAGTCCCCTCTGCATTTTGTGTCTGAAGTTTTCAATACACCTCCTCCAATCCTTAAACTCCCAGCTAACTTTTTCCTTGTCCACCTTATCAAAGCTGTTATAATCTGATACAACTGACATCATATCTGCACCATTTTTGTAGAGACAGGCTGTTCCTGCTCACTGTCCAGGTTCCAGAACTAACTGGACCACTTAAGATGTCAAGAGATAGTACCTGCACATTAAGCAAGCTTGGAGATCCTCCCTGCAACAGCTATCTTAGGCCACACTGTAGCGAGGGTGCTACTCTCGTTTGCCCAATGACCTGGCTGATGAATCTAATCTTCAATTAAGAATTTTAAACTGTTGGAGAGAGGACAACCCCATTCTGAAGCACCCTCTCTCAAACTTAACTTCTCTTTGAGCTTATTGTTCTTCTCAACTCAAAGGCCTTTGATTGGCCATCTAGTCCCAGGAGACTGCTTGTCAGACTTAATTGGACAGGAAACGTGGCTCCATGCCAGTTAAGAGGGTGGCCCTGTCAAAATCTCAGTGAGTAACTCTACCCACCATCGAAGCCTGACGTGCTGGCACCCATCTCTAAACATGTTAAATGGTCCTGTTGGTGCGGGAACCTGGAGACTGAGCAGAAAGGGAAGCAGGTCCTGAGGCAGTGGCAATCACAGAACATTTTATATTATTCATTTTTGGGATGTCGGTATCCCTGGAAAGGCCATCATTCATTACTGATCCCTAATTACCCTTGAAGGTGACAGTGAATTCTGCTGCTGCCTTTCAGATGACCAGGTTTGAGCTGTTAAATCTGTGCGCCATCTATCCTATTTATCTTGGTGTTGGTGACACACAACATGATGGAGGGTGTCCTCAGTATGAACTTTGAGATCTGTCAAATGATTCTGCAAAATGTAGATTACTGAGGAAGGGATCAAAAGCAGGTTTGCTTCTCACGTTGGTTTGTCAATACCTGCTGGTAGATTTGTCCTTCAGGACTCAGTCAGCTTGATCATTCATGGTGTTACCAAATAAGCCACTTCAGATGATGGACATTGAAATCTCGCAGTCAGAGTACATTATGTGCCCTTGTAACTTGGTGTTTTTCCTCTGGCGGGTTTGTGCACTCAGGGAGAATGTTGATGGAGTTTATGGGATTGGTTGGAAGATACAGTTCTGTGACTATGACCATGTCAGATTGTTGCTGGGTGACTCTCAATGTGGGAATGTAGATGCCTAGTTACTACCAGCTGGAGCCTGAATGTGGTCAATAGGCGGACACATCCAGGGATGCATGGGAACAATAATATTTTTCATTGTGCTAATGCGGAATATTCATAGAGTCTACTGAAGTAAAGAAAATATTAGCTTCCTTCTGCAAAAATGACATTCAGTCTCTTTCAAAGGACAATTTTCATATCTGTGTTTGTTCCCACCAGACGTGGGCCTACCATATATTAAGTTTATCTTTCTCTACACAGTAGCTATGATCCTAGCACTACATTCTGCAACCTCTCCTTTCCTTCCTATATACTCTGTGAATGCTATGCTTTGTCTGTATAGCATGCAAGAAACAATACTGTATACTAATGCATGTTACAATAATAAAGTCAACTCTTTAGTTGGGGTTGTTGATTCCTGCCTCCCCTGCTTTTGTCCAGCCATCTCCCTGTTTTTAAATTTAGCATACTCCACTGAATCAGCCACTTTTAAAATGCGGTTCTCCCCATCACCCCACGTCAATCACATTTCTTTCCTGATTTTAACTTGTCAGCCCAGTTGAACTGCCTTCATTAAGATGAAATTAAACATCATCTGAAAGTGCTCAGACAATGCTTCATCCAAGACTCTGAAAATTCTCTCCCTGATTAGTTTATCTTTTAAGCTACCATATTCACAATTCTGTGCAAGGCAATACAGATCTTTGATAAGTGTACTAATACTTGCCCCTTGTCATTGGGTATTCTTGTTATACAATTGACCATGAGATTGAAGTATGTATCAAGTATTTATATTACTTCACCACATGTAGATTTTTCTTTTTCAATCCTTTGCTTAATTACGATATCATTTGCACAGCTCCAATCACATATAAAAGAGTTCTGACCTGCTCACTGCTTGGTTTTGCAACAAGGCTTGATGTGATGTGATATCTTCAGTATTGCATAGCCATTTTTCTGCTTGGCTGCACGTAACCATTATGAATAACACTTGCCTATTGTGGGTAAGTGGATGGACCATTAAATGTTGAAAGCTTTTCCTAACTCTTGTGTGCGTGTGCGTGTGTAGCTGTTCTTGATTCCTCTGTATCTATTTTTCTTTTGAGAAGGAATTGCAACATTTATGGTTTGCTTGTATTTGTTGTGTTGCGAAAAATAAACTATCTAAAGTTAGCCAGTGGTTCACTTTCTGTGACAACACTTGTCATCTATTATTTCCATTAATTGGAATGTTGTATGCAATGTATCTCACTATGGTAGAAACCAGCAGAATTTATAAATGGCTAAGTGTTACACATGCTTTTTATGAATGAATATTCTGATGTTAGCAGAAGGCTGTATTTCAGTTCAGCTAATTGGAAATGCTGTAATTAAATCTCTGGTATAATAAAAAAACAAATAGATGCTTTGAAGTTGAATAACACAACTGCACAAATTTACATATAATAAAAAGAGGTGTTATAAACCACTCAAACGGCACAAAACACATAAACCCCAAATCATATCCCAGCAAAATCATGATGCTTTTCCTGTTTTTTTTAACTGCTATGGAAGATTTAAGTAAGTATGTGCTGGGAACATCAATCACCCTGACACTTTTTTTAGTCCACTTGCAATTTTTCCTGTTAACCAAAGTAGAAATCTATTTAGTGGAGAAAATGCTCAAGAGCATTTTATGGCATGCTATCCATTATCATCTTAACAGCACAAAGGCCGTGAGGAGCAAGCATGGTTTCTGAAGCAATAGGTTATGCCTCACAACTCTCAAATCTACTGAAAATCTGTGAGGAGGTGAAAAATTAGTGAAGGGTAAACTGCTCAGTGGTTAGAATTTACTTGGATCTTCAGAAAGCATTTTTAAAAAAGTGTTGCACATTTAAAAGAAAAAGACCCAGGCAAATAATGGAATAATGCATTTTCAAGGAAGATAAATTAACGGTGATGGGAAATATTGTCACTGATAGAAAAGTGGAGATCTGGAGTGATCTCCTCCTGGTATCATTAAATTATGTCATTTTCAATTTTCTGATGCCATCTTCACCTTCAGATTGCCATAGGGGTGTCAAACATTTTTCTACACGGGCAGGATTTTTCAGATGTTGTTTCTCACATTGAACCTTGAAGAGCTAGTGAGGAATGCATCCCCACCGATATTGGTAATACCATTGCCATTCTATGGCAATGCAGGATATTAATTAGCTTAATCTTCTCTGTACTCCCTCGGATCAGTGATAGGACCACAATTGTTTACAATTTACATAGATGATTTGGAGTTGGTGACCAAGTATAGTGTGTCTAAATTCGCAAATGACACTAAGATGAGCGGCAGAGCAACGTGCGCAGAGGACGCTGAAAGTCTGCAAAAGGATATAGATGGTCTAAATGAGTGGACAAGGGTCTGGCAGATGGAATACAATGTTGGTAAATGTAAAATCATTCATTTTGGTAGGAAAAGCAGCAAAATGGACTATTATTCAAATGGTAAAAAATTGCAGTAAGCTACTATGCAGAGGAACCTGGGTATTCTTGTGTATGAATCACAAAAAGCTGGTTTGCAGATACAGCAGGTAAGAAGGCAAATAGAATGTTGTCCTTCATTGCTAGAGGAGCAAAACAGCAAGATTATTTTGCAGCTGTAAGGCCATAGTTAGAGTACTGTGTGCAGTTTTAGTCTCCTTCCTTGAGAAAGGATATACTGGCACTGGAGGGGACACAGAGACGATTCACTAGGTTGATTCCGAAGTTGAGAAAATTGGCTTATGAGGACACTGAATAGACTGGGGCTATACTCATTGGAATTCAGAAGAATGAGGGGAGATCTTATGAAAATATATAAGGTTATAAAGGGAATAGATAAGATAGAAGCAGGGAAGTTGTTTCCATTGGTGGGTGAAACTAGGACTGGGGGCATGGCCTCAAAATAAATGGGAGCAGATTTAGGACTGAGTTGAGGAGCAACTTCTTCACACAAAGGGTTGTGAATCTGTGGAATTTCTTACCCAATAAAGCAGTTGAGGCTACCTTATCGAATGTTCTTCAGGCAAGGTTAGATAATTTTTGAACAGTAAAGGAATTAAGGGTTACGGTAAGTGAACGGGTAAGTGGAGCTGTGTCCATGAAAAGATCAGCCATGATTTTATTGAATGGTGGAGCAAGCTTGGGGAGCTAAGTGGCCAATTCCTGCTCCTAGCTTTAATGTTTTTTACATTTTATGAACCCCTGCCAACACCACCCCTACATCACCTGACTGCAAACTCCACTGTGGGATCTGTAAAATTCAGTCTCAAATTTTAATCAACTTCTTAAATGAATATGTATAGGGCACATAATGAATATGGGGGAAAAGAACCAGTTAAGCCTGAATAAATTGAAGCAAATCCAGTTTATACAGCTTTATAATTGTTGGTAAATTAGGTATTAAGTATTCCTCTAGCACTGTTTTGAAGTTTTTGAGACCAGTCACTAACAAACACATCATTTAGTCTGTGCGCTATTCTCAGCAATATATGTTTGAAGTAAATGCTAGAAGTGTATTATTGCCTTGGAGCAGACCCAAAGGTCATTTTATGAATAATACATGCATAGTTTTGTTTCGTTTCGTATAGGCTTTCCCACCAAAGTTTTACTAACATAAATTCAATCTTTCATTAATCTTGCTTGAACTGCTAATATGGTGATAAAACTTGGCCTCATGGCTTTGCATCATAGGAAGGGAGAAGGTTTAATGTCTCTATTTCATTGGTGCAAATCTGCAATGTGGGGAACAGAAACAGAAGTTTTCTGAAAAAAACAGAATGTACTTTGTTTAATAATATTTATGAAAGCCAATAATACCGCGAGCTCGTGATCTGCAAATGTTTATTTTTATCAAATACAGATTTGGGTCCCTGAGCTAAAAGGCAAATATCTCTGTAGGATCATTTAAAAGGGGTCTCCTATTGTTGCAATCCTTTCTTCAGAATGGGAACAGATCGATTTCCATTCTGTGGCTAAATGCCTGACTAATATCACAATGGACTGTCATGATATAAACTTGATTTGACAAATCAGGACTTTGGGTAGCTGACTGCCCAATAGCTCTAACAGATGGCACAGTCCAATTTGGGTGCCAGTCCTTGTTAGCATAAGGCCAGTGGGCCTTGGATAGAAATTGAGTGGTTGCTCAAACCAAACCATTATGAAGCCTCTACACCAGAAGAAGATAGATAATTGGTAGTGGAAATTGGGGAAGGGGTAGGGTTAGGAGTGAGTGAAGACCAGGAGAGGCACAGGGGATTATCACCCAGTCAGATAAATGGGCCACACCACTTTTGTGGAGCCCATAGAAGCAGTCCCATTATTTATGGCCTCACAAAACAATGAAAAATTTATGTTGGGCTACGCTTAAATAGAGCCACTAGCTGATGCTTCGCATAGTATGGTCAGGTGTGTACCAAAATGTCCAGCCCTAAAATGGCAATCATGACTCTCTATATGTCTAATTCTAGGCAGCAAACAGTTGCCTCTGGACGAGATAGGATGAATCACTTTATGAAGGAAACAGGAAGTCACTTTTAGTGTAATTGGGAAGCATTAAATGTGACCTTCTACCCTTTCACAACCAGTGGGTAAATCCTAAAAAGTACATATCATCGTAATCTTCGAAAGTGCTTTAGTTTCAATTTTTCATAAATCTTTTGCCAGCCCTGTGATTTTGCTTAATTCAGGATAGGCTGTCCTTTTATTTACTCTTTTCACTGTGATGGGGGTGTTCCTGGCAAGGCCAGTATTTATTAAGCAGAGATGAATGGCTAGGTAGACCTTTTCAGAGGTCGGTTAAGCCTCAACCACATTGCAGTGGGTCTGGAGTTATATGTAGCCAAACCAGGTACAGATGTCAGATTTCTTTCTCTAAAGGATATTAATAAATCAGATTGTTTTTTGGCAGTTGATGATAGGTATCATTTCTGCAATTAGCTTTCAATTCAAGATCTATTAATCAAATGTCTCCAGTGTGTTCGCCTTGGCCTATGGATTACTCAACCAGAAATATTACCACTGCATCACTATCTTCCTGTTCTTGTCTATGTCATTTCATTCTCCCAGTATCAGTGCAGGTATGTATGTGACAGCATCAGCAGTAGCTGCTGTTTCTGAGATTGCTTTTAAAACCGTCATAGAATCCTTACAGAAGAAGGCCGTTCAGCCCATCAAGCCTGCACCAACAACACCTTGACCCTATATCCATAACCCCACATATTTACCCTGCTAATCTAATCCCCCTGACACTGAGGATCAATTTAACGTGACCAATCAACCTAACCCATTCATCTTTGGAGGAAACTATAGGAAACCCACGCAGACACAGGGAAAATTCCACACAGATGGTCACCCGAGGCCCGAAGCAAACCCAGCTCCCTGGTGCTTTAAGGCAGCAGTGTTAACTATTGTACCACTGTGCTGCCAAGTAAGTAAAAGGTAATGATACATCTTCTCACTCTTGTAGCATCTTTTGTGAAAAGAATTGAGCAGTGTTGGGACCACAACTCAGGGTCAGATGGAGAAGCATTGTAGAGGGGAAGCTCATTTAGAGGGTGCCCCATGGTCACAGCTAGGGCCAGGCAGGCAAAGTTGACATCAAACCTGAGATCTTCGCTGGAAAGCCACGTAGTGGCAGTTGGTCCTAACAACTCAGCAGTCCTTCAAACTTCCTGTCGACTTCTGGCAATAGGCTTTAACTGGTTATTAAAAACCCTTAATAGGTTACTCACTGCCCAAGGGCAGCAGCCTTTACACTGATGAGCTTGCCTCCAGGAATATGCCATAGGAACTAGGTAGTGCAAAACGTCCATAAATCTCTGCACCGGCTCTGAACTCACCCTGGTAGGGGATGAACATTCTGCCCTGAGGCCTATTGGTCCAAACCTTCTCATTCTTTTCAATCTGAATATGCACCCATTTGGAACAAACTGGATTAATCTGCTGCTCTGGAATCTTTTGATTACAATCTGCAAATTAATAACAATGCACACTCTCAGGAGGTACATATTGTAAAATATAGAACATAGAACATAGAACATTACAGCACAGAACAGGCCCTTCAGCCTTCGATGTTGCGCCGACCAATATAAAAAGCAATGCCCCTCCAAACTAAACCATTCCCTTCTCTTCCATATACTTATCAACTAACCTCTTAAACGCCACCAAACTTGGCGCATCTACAACTGCTGCAGGCAGGGCATTCCACTCCCGAACCACCCTTTGGGTAAAGAACCTACCTCTGATATCCGTCCTATAACTATCACCCCTTAATTTAAAGCTGTGTCCCCTCGTGCTAGCTTTCTCCATCCTAGGAAAAAGGCTATCACTGTCCACCCTATCTAAACCTCTAATCATCTTATATGCTTCAATAAGATCCCCTCTTAGCCGCCTCCTTTCTAACGAAAACAACCTCAAATCCCTCAGCCTCTCTTCATAAGACCTGCCCTCCATACCAGGCAACATCCTGGTAAACCTCCTCTGTACCCTCTCCAATGCCTCCACATCTTTCTTGTAATGTGGGGACCAGAACTGCACACAATACTCCAAGTGCGGCCGCACTAGAGTTTTGTACAGTTGTAACATGACGTTGCGGCTCCGAAATTCAATCCCCCTACCAATAAAAGCTAAGACTCCATATGCCTTCTTAACAACCTTATCGACTTGACTGCCTACTTTCAGGGATAGTAATATGTAAGTGCTTTATTCAAGGGAACACCAGGAAAAGTTTTGCACTTTTACAATCACAAGTAATGCTTCCATTAACACTGCATTGAAGTTATTGTGAAGTTCCCCTAGTCGCCTCACTCCAGTGCCACTTCGGGTCAATGCACTTAACCAACACGTCTTTCAGTGTGGGAGGAAACCAGAGCATACAGAAGAAACCCATGCAGACACGGGGAGAACATGCAAACACACTCAGTGACCCAAAGCTGCGAATCAACCCTGAGTGCCTGGCGCTGTGAAACAGCCGTGCTAACCGTGGCACCCAGTTAACATCTTTAACGGAGCAAAACATCCCAAGGCACCTCACAGAAGCAAGACGTCACTCAAAATTTGACACCAAATCACACAGAGAGATGTTAGGCCAGATGAATATGAGCTGGGTCAAAAGAGGTAGGTTTAAAAGAGTGTCATAAAGGACAAGAGAGTTAGAAAGGTGGCGAATTTAGGGAGGGAATTCAAGAGTCTAGATCAAAGGAAACTGAACGTTTGGCAACTCACAGCAGAGTGAAGAAATTCAGAGATAAGCAAGAGGCCACAATTATGAAAGTGCATTTATTCATTTATAAACATTATTGCATTAAATGCAGTATCTTGGCATAGGACTAAATAAGCAGTAGAATAAATGAAAGTAGCCTTTTAAAAATACCTCTAGAATTAATCAACAAGTTGTCTGAATTGAGAACAGGTACAAGATAGTATACATGCCCATGCACCAGACTAGAAGATGGTAAAGTGCCTTAAGGTCAGTAACCAGGGCAAAAGCCATTATTGTTTACATAGTACATAAATGATTCAATCGCGAGAACAGAAGTCAAGATGTGTAAAATCACTAACGATACAAAATTGAGGAAAGCGAATGCAAATAACACAGATCAAGCAGGTCAAATCTCAAGGATCTGGATAATTGGGCTGTCAAGTGGCAGATGTTTAATGTGAACAAAGCCTAGGTGATGAATTGAGGGTAGAGGAATAAGCACTAGAATGTAAGATGAATGGTAGTAACTCTCAGTTCACAACATAGTAGAGGTAATGTGTGTGACAACAGTAAAGAAGACACTCAGACCACTGCTGCAACTCAGCAGCACTGATTATTTTGATGCTATGTGAAGCTATTGAAATTAAAAAGAGTGGGGGTCTGCATCCTACTACTTTCACCATGGTCAGCAATGATTGCTGTAGTTTTTGGGCAACAACAGGTGCATCTCCTACCCTCCATACCAACAATCTGAAATTAAGCCAGATTGCTTGTGATCTTGGTGTTACATTTGATCCAAACTAAACTTCTGATCTCATATTTGTACCATCATTAAGACTACCTATTTCTACCTTCCTAATTCTAATCAAATTTGCCAGATCTTTTGCTGAAATCCACACACATATGTTGATTGCAGACTCCACCATTCCAGTATCCTCCAGGCTGCTCTCCCACATTCTATCCTCTACAAACTTTAGCTCATCCAAACCCTTTCTGCCAGTATTGTAACTCACAGCAAGTTCCATTCATCTACTATGCCTGTGCTCACTGCTCTTCAGCAGCTCCGAGTCAGGCAACATCTTGATTTTAAAATTTCTATCCTTATTTTAAAATCTCTCTGTAGCCATGCGGTTCCCTACCTCTGTAATCTCCTCTAGCCTCACATTGTTAGCATCCTTCTATCTATGAAACACAGCAAACAATCCATTTCAGACAGGGGTGATGGAAAGTAGTGGTGGTGGTGGGGGGGAGGGGAGTGCGTTCTTCATTTGATGCACCTTTGCTGATGGCTGAAGAGGTTAGTTCTCGATGAGCAGGTTCCACCACAAATGCTGCACATGAAGCTACCGGGTGTCGTTATGGATTGTTTTCCCCATTGGCAATTGTTTCCAAGCTGCTGTAGCCACTGGTCATCATATTGGTGCACACCACCCCACTGGAGTGTCTCCATCTTCCTTTGTTATCAGCCAGTGACTCCCAGATGTGATAATTGAAGTTTTGAGTCTTCATGTCACTCGTGAAAGTATGTTGAAGCAGAACTTTGAGCTCCCTACTGATTGTCTAATTCTAATTCTTGGCTATGTAACTATTCCACCCTGGAGAAGATGATGGTGGGCCACCTTCTTGAATAATTGTGGTGTAGGTAAACCTATGGTGCTGCTAGGAAGGGAGTTCCAGGATTGTGACCTGCTTACATTAAAGGAATGGAGATATAGTTCCAAGTCAGGACGGGTTATAGCTTGGAGAGGAACCTGCAGGTGATGGCAATCCCAGGTGTATTTATCCTTCTAGAGGTCACAGGTTTGGAGAGTGTTGTTGAAAGAGATTTGATGAGTTGCTGCAATGCATCTCGTAGATGGTACACCCTGCTGTCATTGTGCATTGGTAGTGGGGAAAGTGAATGCTTAACGTGATGGACTGGGTGCCAATCACGTTGGCTGTTTTACCCTGATGGTTGTCAAGTCTCTTTATTGTTTTTGGACCTGCCGTCATCCAAGCAGGTAAAGAGTATTCATACATCGCTGACTTGTGCTTTGTTGATGGTAAGCAGGTTTTAGGCAGTCAGAAAGCGAGTGATTTATCACAGAATTCCCAGCCTCTTACCTCCTCTTGTAGCCACAGTATTTAAATGGCTGGTCCTGTTCAGTTTCTGGTCAAAGGTAAACCCCAGAGCTGTTGATGGAAGGAATTCAGTGACAATAATGCCATTGAATTTCCAGGAGAGATGGTTAAATTGTTTCTTTTTGGAGATGGTCATTAACTGGTATTTGTGTGGTATGAATATTACAATGTGGGAGAGTGAATTACAGACATGGAACAGACAGGCCATGGGTCTTAGTAACTTTTTATGTGGGTGACAAGAGAAGCATGGTCAGGAATTGTCTAATCAGGATATGAGGTGTTTCTGTCTTCCCTTTCAGTCTTGATAGATTGTAGAGCTTGCTGTCTTATAGAGTATGCAAGTAGACTCTTATATCTGCAGAGAAGTAAAGGTCAGGAGCATGGCGAGGAAGATGCCAAATAAAGTGGGAGCTAAAATACAGCCCCGTATCACTCCATTCTTCACTCTGAACCTTTCTGAAATGAAGCCATTAAGCTGTACAATGCGGTCCGTGGAAGGAGTGGATGAGACTAAGAAGCTTTGCTGGACATCCAATTTCCCCAAAATCTTGTTGAATCTTCCTCTGCTGACCCTGACAAATGGCTTAGTGAGATTTATGAAATGATGGTAAAGGAATACGGTCTTCCCCACCCTGCTCTGTCTGCAGTAGCTCTGCCAGCACAGAAATACTTGGTCTTCTGAACATGACCCTAGCAAAGGCTTTCCTAACAATTCTAAGGAATGAGATGTCCCTCACTCTTTGTCATATTCTCCTCTGTTGCCTTTGTTTCTGTATTATGTGATCAATGCTTGCATCACTGATCTCCTGTGGAATGGATCTTACATTGCAACAGAGAAGGAGAAAAGGTCATAAAGGTATGGCAATAATGGGACTTCCCCACTTAGGCAGTTTGTCTGGGATTCTCCCCTTGCCAAGTGCCTCTCAGCCTTCATGGTGATCTTGAGTTTAGTGGTGAGTGTTCTTCATCTAACCCATCCATGACAGGAAGCTGCAACAAAGCACATAGCACACAATGAAAGATGTTTATCTCACGGGAGTCCCAATCACAGTAGTGTTCAGCCCAGAGGGACGTTTGCTTATTTTTATCAGTAACTGTTTCACATCATCTGCTGATTCTAAGGGGGCAATTGTTTGATGGTAGGATCAAGTGTCCTCTTGATTCTTTCATACATGATGTTGACTCTGCCTCCATCAGATAATAGCTTCAGGAAGATGACATGCTTTTGCGTTATTATGGGCAGCCATCTGCTCACTGCAAAACCTACATCATTGTCCTTCCATGCCAGTGAAAGGCATGCACAGTAAGAAAACTCATAACACCAGGCTAAAATCCAACAGGTTTATTTGGACTCGAGCTTTCGGAGCACTGCTCGTTCATCAGGTGAGTGCTAAGGACATCCATCAAATCTCCTGCAATGGGTCCCTCCACTGCAAGGTTGGAAAATCCTGGTCACTGTCTGGGAATAGCATTGGCAACAGAAGAGTAAAATTTCTAACGGCGAGTGAAGTTTTGGTTCTGATGTGCTTAAGTGAGAATTTTCATACTGTAAAATAAATTTTATTTATTACTCACGAGTAGGATTACATTAACATTGCAATGAAGTTACTGTGAAAATGCACTAATTGCCACACTCTGGTGCCTGTTTAGGTACACTGAGGGAGAATTTAGCATGGATTAACCAGCATGTCTTTGGACTGTGGAAGGAAACTGAAGCACCCGGAGGAAACCCATGCAGACACAGGGAGAACAGAGACAGTGACTCAAGCCAGGAATTGAATCCAGGTCCCTGCACTGTGAGACAGCAGTGCTAACCACTGAGCCACCATGCTGGTTTATTACTGAGACAACCCAGCCTCTTTGTGAAATGCTATGCTGCTTTCATGCAGATATATCGTGAACCTGGAAATCAACAGCTCCTGAATGAATGGCTGCTGTTTTGCATCTCAAATGTTAAATCACAGCCTCTCTTATATGTGTACTCCCTGTGTTCCTGATCTGTAAGACTCATTATATTACTGCTCTCTGATGATTCCAACATTAGAGTGTTTCCATGCAGAGAGGAAGACTTGCAGTAAGGCATCTCTCTGCAGGCAGGGAACAAGAGCTAGAAAGAAACACGAAGGACATGTTTACCCTTAAAGAATTTGGCGAGGGGATGAAATAGATCACTTTAAAAATACCCTTAATACTATGGGTTTAACAAACAATAGTAACAGTAACTCACATAGCATCTTCAATGGAAGGTTTCGAGGATGTAAGTGGCTTTTTGAGGTTGAGCAGATTTGTAGGAAGAGAATTGGTATTTGGGTGCATAATATCTCAGTGCCCCACCAGTGAATAAAACACTACTCAAACTGCAGGCGCACAGACTGTTCAATCTGCATTATCTTTTATAGGTGGGAGGTGGGGTGAGTGTTATCAGGCAGGTTTTTGAAAGGCGAAGATAAAGCAGTGATTTATTCAGTGAGTTGAAATCTCAGGCCTGTAACGTTGATGAGTAGGAAAGAGAGAGAGAGAAAAAAATTCTGGTCTCAGTGGTACTCAGGAAATTAACAAAAAAAACAAACTCAGAACTTCAACAATCAAGATATACATGAGTTAAATCGAAATGGGACTTAGATGTTAAAATCTTGACTGTCAGCACATATCAAGGAAGCTGACAGATAATAAATCTAAAATGAACATCTCTATAAGAATCACAGCATGCCAAAAGCAATATTTTGAGAAATCAGTGACAGATACACAATTAGGAATCTCTGACAGTCTTTTTTCCAGTCGTTAAGCTTTAGAAATATGGTTTAATCTTCTCATGTGTAGCTTGTACAGTGATGTTCCAGACAGGATTGTGTAGCGTTCATTGATTAGAAGGTAAAAAGTTTGGTGTCCATGAATAATTTTTAAATGCAGCCACTTTGGAAACTGTTCCTGTCAAATTAAATAGTAGCTGGATCTTGATTCACTTCATTCCATAAGTAATTTCAATCGCAATCACCACAGAATATGAAGTGCATCACACTGTGCCCAAATCAGAATTCACTAATAACATGAAATATGTAAATCTGGGAGAAAGGTTACTCCACACTCAAACTATTTTTGATGCTTATGCCATTTTTCTATTATTTCAAAAGTCAATCACCAAAGTTAGAAATAAGCAGGAAAACCGTCACTGAAATATACTCCTTAAGACTGTGGGGCTCTGAAATTCTGCATCCTCCTAAGCTCCAGAAAGTGTAATGATAATGAACAAGGGCCTCACCTTCT
Organism: Sphyrna mokarran; assembly: GCA_024679065.1. Taxonomy (NCBI): domain Eukaryota; kingdom Metazoa; phylum Chordata; class Chondrichthyes; order Carcharhiniformes; family Carcharhinidae; genus Sphyrna; species Sphyrna mokarran. The sequence goes on from JAGIQG010000021.1 coordinate 22,515,879, forward strand.
ATAATAAGAGCAAATGCTGGGATCTGAAGCAAAAACAGAAAATGTTGGAAAATCTCAGCAAATCTGACAGTATCTGTGGAGAGAGGATAGAGCCAACATATCAATGACCCTTCATCAGACACTTCTCTCTGACGAGGCATCATCCTGCATCAAAAGATTGGATCCATTCTCATTTTACAGTTGCTGTCAGGCCTGCTGAGATTTTGTGGCATTTTATGTTTGTGTTCCTCGCCATCTGTAACTTGGTTCTCCTGGTTGCTTCAATGTCTAAGCATTAATTGGAATGTGGCTTGTGGGTGACAGACATTTTATCCCTTACCGAACCCTCCCCTGTTGACTATGCTTTTTCTCAACTGCCTTGGTGATACTGTGGCCCTCATCACCAATTTACATCGTGGTATCTTTCCCTTACTTTTCATTTATTCATTCATGAAATATGGGTGTTGTTGCCTAGGCCAGCATTTGTTGTCCATTCCCGATTGCCCTTGAGAAGGGAACCTGCCTGGCAGTTTCTCCTTCTTCAAGAATTTTGTCTTTTTTCAAACCTCTCACATCTCCTTTAAAATCCTCATTCTCTATCACTTTCTGAATGTTTAGTTTCACCATCTTTTTTTCTCACCCTGATGATTTCAGTTTTTATCTCAGTTTCATCTTTCTTCCCCGAATTCAATCTCTTCCTCCCATTCATTAATGCCCCCTTTAGGGAAGAAAATCTGTCGACCTTATCTGGGCTGGCCTATATATGAACTCCACAACCACAGCAATGTGGTTCGCTCTTAACTGCTTTTGGGCAACTAGGGATGGGCAATAAATTGGGTACAATTTTGTCTTTTCAAAAGAGATCAAGTTGCAAAAGATGGAGATGGTATGGAGGGATATGGGCCAAACGCAAGCAATTGGGACTAATTTAGGGGTTTAAAAAAAGGGCGGCATGGACAAGTTGGGCCAAATGTCCTGTTTCCAAGCTGTAAACATCTGTAATTTCATCACTCCTGTTTCTGAGCACTTCCCTATACCCCTACATCGTTAACAGATCTCCTACGTCTCCAAGCTCACACTGAGAAGAAATCCATCTCTTTTGTCATCAGCAACAGTCCCACTGAACTCAGTATTATCCAATTGACTTCCCTCACCTCCGATGTTTGCTGGCACAGTAAATGGTTCCCTCTCCTCAGCCACTGTTTCCTCACCTTTCAAAACTGCTGTCATTGTCTCCACTGTTTAAACAAAACTCAGCCGTGTCTCCTCTGTCCTCATAAACATCTGTTTCTTTTCTTAATTCATACTCACTGTTGTGGGATGTTGGTTACGTCTCAGTAGCTTTTATGAAGTCTTCATAGTCTTAAGCAGATAAACAGTGAGGATGGAGTGAGATGAAAAGAATTCTAAGTGCTGAACAAGTGAAAAAACAGGAGAATTTCAGATTTGTTCTTCTGAGCGAGTTTGAAAAAACAATCTTATGGTATTTATACAAAGAAAAGTGCCAGGAATGTGATTCTTGCCAGTAAGGGGAGGGAGCAGAGCCTAATCTCAACAAACCAGTTATTGAGTTGCAGGGACACTATTGTGCATGCACCAGTAAGGTCATGCCCTATATCTTTATTGACTCTAAGAACAATTTATTAATATATAGTAAAAAGTACAAAAGCGGAGCTGTCTGCACACAGTTTTATCCACCACTACATGGAGCTGTAGATGTAGGTCAAGTATTCTCTTACATCACTGTATGGGTGGTACTATTCTCAGTCCCACATTAACCTTATACATGTCAAGCTTTTATACCACACCCACCTTTTTCAAAACCCCCACTCTCCAGTCAGATTGCTGCCCACTCCATAAAAAAAAAACTGGCCCTGGTCAGACCCCACTTGGAGTACTGTGCTCAGTTCTAGTTGCCTCATTACTAGAAGGATTTGGAAGCCATTGAAAGAGTACAGAGGTGATTTACAAGGATGTCACCTGGATTAGGTGGCATGCCTTACGAGGATAGGTTGAGAGAGCTCGGTCTTTTCTCCTTGGAGAGACGAAGGACGAGAAGTGACCAGATAAGGGTGTATAAGATGTTGAGAGACATTTTTCGGGTGGATTCTCAGAGGCTTTTTCCCCAGAGCTAAAATGGCTGCCATAAGAGGACACAGGTTTATGGTGCTGGGGAGTAGGTACAGAGTTGATGTCAGGGGTATGTTGTTTACTCAAAGGGCAATGGGCGCCTAGAATCAGCTGCCGGTGATATTGGTGGAGGCAGATTTGATAGGGTCTTTTAAGAGACTTCTGGATGAGTACATGGGACTTAGTAGGATTGAGGGTAAGCCTAGTAGGTAGAGTTACGATCGGCACAACTTCTGAGCCGAAGGGCCTGTTTGTACTATAGTTTTTCTTTGTTCTATGTTCTAAAACAGATCTAACTGAAGTTACATACAATATGCCTTGTGACTGCGGTACTACGTTATCCTTTGATTCTTTTAGATTTCTCTGCAATCTTTGACATGCACCACCTCTATGTTCTCTTCCTACATGTATCCTCCATTGCCCAATTCAGCCAAAGTATTCTTGTTTGCTTCCACTTTTATTTATTTGATTGAAACCAGAACATTTTGTGTGAATGAACTTTGTTTTTAATCCCATGTGTATTTTAACAGAAAGAAATCAAGAAAATATATACACTGGAGCACACTTACGCTGCAGCGGAGAGAGCTGGCTGCAGTTCAGGTTCATGCCAAATGATTTCTGCTTACATTGCTTGGCACTGCCTGACTAGAATTTTAATTGTCCTGTTTGCAAAAGTGCTCAGGCACGTATAAAGTTATCTCCTAAACACTAGTGATTTAAATATTTAGAGAGTGGGGAAAGGAAGCTCTGTGTTTCCTACATACTTAAGTTCAGATCAGCTGAATATTCAGAGGTCCTACATATGACTGGGGTGGCACAGTGATACTGTGGTTAGCACTGCTGCTTCACAGCATCAGGGATCTACATTCGAGTCCCGGCTTGGGTCGCTGTCTCTGCAGAGAATCCCATGTCTACATGGGATTCCTCAGGGTGCTCTGATTTCCTCCCATAGTCTGAAAGATATGCTGGTTAGTCACATTGGCCGTACCAAGTTCTGCCTCAGTCTACCTGAACAGGCACCAGAATGTGGTGACTGGGGGAATTTTCACAGTAACTTGATTGCAGTGTTACCGTAAGCCTGGAGGGGGGTATTGATAAATAAACTTTGCAAACCAGATTTGACAGTACACCGAATCTAAAGTTACTGTTCTTTCTGACTGCCTTCAATTAGAATTAATGGAATGGGGTCAGCCTCTAACTGGACATTAGTGCTCATTACACTGGCTTCACATTTTGAATGGGGCCAGTCACCACTAGTATCCAAAGTTCCCACCTGATTTCATTCAATAAGCCACCTTTAAGTATGTGTTGGCTTCCTACTGCAAGACTACATCATGAATTTTATTGCCATTTGTGGATCAGAAATGATTAGAACATGAGCTGTACAGGCTCTGACCATTTTCAAGGACAATGAAGATGTTCACTGATATGGTAAGTACTGAACTGCACCTCCAGAACCTCCAAAAGTAATCTGAATCATTCCAGTATCCCCACTCTTTATGATTGTTCCTTAATTGGCAGCACTGTTTGCTGTTGGTTCCTCAATTTTGAGGTCTAAACCCAGTGTGCATCACCAGTATGCCTGTCTATTGCTGAAGAATAGCATGACAAATTAATTTGGCTCATGTACTGAATTATATAATAATCAATCCCTGATTTTTTTTGTTGGAGATGATTATGTTAAAAAACACTTAAAGCTTAATTAAATGTCATAAATGCCCCAAACCCAAATAAGCAATTACAAGATTAAAAACCGTTGTCCTGATATCAATCACCTTCCTAAAGAAATACTTGTTATCAAATTTGATCAGATCCAGGTGATGGCAAGTGACGCTTGTAAACTACAGCTAAAAACCTAAATCTATTTCTTACCCTGCTTTCATAACCTCAAGTGTTACTTCAAAAGGGAAAATTTCCCCCAGAATCTAACCATTTCTTTCCGATCTACTTCCTTGTCATCTTCCCTCTTTTTTAAATGTGCCTTGTGAATAATTTGAAGAGAACTTGCAAAGCAAGCTTTGAGTCTTGCTGACAAAATGCATTTTGTCAAAGATTTCTATCTTGCACTCATCAGGAAAATTGGAAGAATACCAATGTCAGGGGGAACAACAACTTTATACTATGTGGGAAGAGACTCTTGATTGACAATTGGACTTTGATTGGTCGAGGCATTGCCCTAGAGGTTGCATCAGTTAAAGGTGAATGACAGCTAATTGCTGAGTGCTGAAATTTAAACCAGGGAGCTTGATTTTAATTGGTCAATATATTGTCTTGAGGAATGTACCAGCAATTGACTATCACTTTCTTCATGTGGCTGGAACAGTGCATGCATATATTCTTTCTGCTTGTAAAGAACAAAGCCCTGTATCTTAATAATATGTAACTTTCAGTGCATGCAAATGTGCCAATTTGCAAGCATGACTGACAAACTTAAATTGGTTGTCGGTATAATTTTTAGCACACTGAGAATTACTTCACAAGTGTTGTCTAATTGTGGACTACCACAAACTTACCTTTACTGGTCAATAAATGCATTGGGATTCTTACTGTCCCACTTGTTTGCCTTGTGAATAGGGCGGGTTTAATGCTGAAACAAGGTACATGAAAGACATCCTTCGGGATAATGGCTATCCTGATCAGATCATTTAATGCTGTATGTCATGCAAATTCAGTATACTTAAATCTGCACTAACAATCAGTTTCTCAACCAAGTACTCAAGTCCTGTACTACCAAACAATTCAAAGCAAGTTTTGTCGTAAAATTCTTCTATAGGCTTAAAGGATAAATAAAATATAGTAACTGCTTAACTAAAAGGCAAGTTTAAAGCATATTCACATTCAAAGGATCACAAAAATACCTACAGTACAAACTATGGATAGAATTTTCCCACCTCACCTACCACAAGAATCGTAGCGGGTGGGACGTACAACACGCAAACGTCCATCGATCTCGGACGCATTTTCCAGTCTTGGGGCACGTGTGGCTGGAAAATCCCGTCCTATATGTTTAAGATGCTGACTGATTTCAAATCACTAGAATATATGAAAGCCATACTTTATGAGTTATCTGCGAATATAAAGAGACTTAGTACACCATCCTGTTCAACTCAGAGAGAACACCAAAGACATGCGTCAAAATCTTGCTGCCATTCGCACTAGCGGCAACTTATGGTCCAACCAATAATGTAACCCCATTACTGGTTTCCCAGCAGAGGAAGGCGCGTTCACTGGGAAACCCTGTTGACAATGTTAAAAGCATAAGGTGCCACTCCAGTCAGTGGTATACCTTCTTCTGCTGCCATCAAACAAACCATGGAGAGGGAGGAATATTTTACTATAGTTAGCATCTAAAAGACTTTTGTTCAGGATATATCTGACAGATATTATCAATGACAACCCTTATCCTCAATTTCTCTCATTCATGTTGGATATTCCATCAGCTGCCAAGTCCTTAAGTTCTGGAACTCCCTCCCTAAATCTCTCTCTCCCTCTTTAATAATGTTCCTAAGAACCAATCCCGGATATCTAGGTATTAGTCGGCTGCCTTGAATAGTTTGATGTCAAATTTAGCTTTATAACATGTCTGTCATGCAGCTCATTATCTTTCCTTCTATTAAAGGTGCTACACAAATACAGGTTTTGTTGTTTCTTATCCAATTGTACAAGAAACCCTCCAGAAATTCTGAGATAAGAATATATCATTGGGCTGCATACAAATATTATCTATACACTTCCTTGTGTTGACCATTGCTTTTTTCTCTTGTTCCTACATGAACAATATCAGCTGAAAGGTTCAAAAAAAGAAAGCAAGCTGTGTCATTTTCCCTGACCGATGTAAAACACGTTCTTAGCAGACTTTGAGGAGGATGAGATGAATTATGTAAGCTGGGCTCAGTTGCAACACGGTAACTCACCAATTCCCCAGGATGTGAATTGACCCAAATCCCTCATCATTTTGATTCATGGACTCCAGTGCCAGGCAACCTGGGGGTCCTGACCATGTTTCAGGGCAGTAAAGTGATCGTTATAACTGAAGGTAAAACAAGGTCTGGATATTATAAAAGCTAAAGGTGAAAAACAGTATTCAGAAAGAAGAATATACATATACAGACAAACAAAATGATAAGAACATTTGCAATGACACCACAAGTAGACCTTATAAAGCCTGCTCTGCTGTTCAATTAAATCATGAGTGAACTTCCACATCAAATCCACTTTCCCAGCTTGTTTCCACATCCTTTGATTATCTTGCCAAATATCTATCCAACTCAACCTTAAAGATACTTGCACCAACTGAGCACCCACAATCCTCGGGTTAGAGAATTCCAAACATTCTCAACCTTCTGAAATTCCTTCTTATCTCAGCTCTGACTGGCTGACAGCTAACCCTGAGACCTCTCGTTCTAGACTCACCAGCCAGGGAAATAATCTCTTAACACTTCCCTCGTCAAGCTCCACTAAAAATTGATTTTTTTTCAATGAGATTACCTGGCATTCGTCTGAACTCCAGATAATACAGTCAGCCCACTCGTTCCTTCCTCACAGGACAACCGCTCATCCCATCCACTGTGAACATTTCTGCTCTTTCCCAGTTTAATGATGATGCACTTTCAAAAGGCTACATTCATGAACAAAAAAAGCTTAATTTAATAATCTAAGCAGCAGCATGCATGCAGAAAGCTCTTAAATAACTGCCGAGGAGAACTCAAGCCCCTGGATGATTCCCCACTCAAAATCCTGTTGGGTCACCCAGGCCAGGCGACCCTTACTCTGCTGTGTTGTCCTTAAAGGGACCATCACCACACTTAGGTAACGAGACTAAAGCAATACATAGTAATTGAGGACTCACTGACCTTTTGCAGAGAGACTTTCTTATTCTTATGCTTTTGTACTTTTACACATTTGTCTTCCTAATTGCTGCAAATCCTTTGCAATTTTAACACTGTGTTTTTACACTTCAAGCATTTACAGAAACATCAGTGAAGCACTCACGAATTATTCTGTAATGATAGTCCAATTAAGCAAGAAAATACCAAAGTTTCCAAAGTTTATGGTTTAAACAGCTAAAGGTTAATGATTAGAGACTGAGAAATTTGAGTAATGGGTAATGATGGCTTCAGGAACTGCTTTATGCATTTCACTGGTGCTCAGTCATTAAGATATTGATGCATTGGAATAAGATGTCTGAGAACACTGATGAAAATGATATACCCAATTCTCCAATAATTTATTATAAACAATCAGTGTCAAATTTAAAGTAAGACTAACAACGGAATGAGCTGAGAATTTCAAGCAACAGTTATAATTGTTAAATGGTGCAATCGCATGAGATGAGAAAATGGTCTACTGACATCTGAGAAAGAAAGAAAAAGTGTATAAAATGTGTGTACTTAATATTATTTACAGCAAAATCTCAATGAGTCAAATTCGGATGAAAAGAAATTCTGCCTGTGTCAAAGTGATCAACTATTCCTGCCAGCAGAACAGCAAAAGACATTGAACAACATCTGCGATTAGTCAAAATTCTACAGTGGTCGATCTGGTTTAGCCAAACTTTAGTTGAGTGCCAGTGGGAAAAATATTGCCAAGTTTCTTCACAAAAGAGGCATAAGCAAGCCTGCCTCTTCCACCACACCGACTGGCTAGAGTGGAGTGGGTAGACCTAAGCTTATCCAAATATGAAACGCTGGGCAAGCCATCAACACTGTAAATCATTCTGCAAAGCGTGCGGGTATGGTGAAACTCAAGAAAAAACTGTCTTCAGTTGGAGAGTAAAAGTGAAGTCAATTGATAGATTGGAAATCATGGCTAGGAACGGAAGGTGGGTTTCGCAGATGGGCTGGAGATTCCCCGATTGCTCTTTATCCGCTATTTTGGAAACTAAGGAGAATTTCTTGGAATAGTTCAACAGACATTCTCTCCAGTGAGGAAGAGGATAAGAACAGCTACCTATCCTGATCTGAAAGAATTCTGTTAACATGGTTCAAGGCAACCCAAGCAGAGAACAGGCCCAACTCAAGTTTGTAGAGATATTGGCTGGATTTTTATCATCCTGCTCACGGCAGGAGTAAGAGCTGACGAGGGATGGACAGTGGGAAGATCCATTGAACTCAGGCAGGATTTTACAGTTTCGGGACGGGCAAGGCCATAAAATCCCACCCATTAAGTCACATACAGATGTATTCGAGAGGCAACTTGGGCCTCCGTGGCTGTCGTGAAGTTCTGAATAAGTCAAATTTCAAGGCGTTCTCTCCAGGATTTAGAGAATTTACCGCATATTCGTGACTGACGAATTCTATTAGAAATTGGAGTTAACGGCAGCAAGTTTCAGAATCAAGATATGGAAACAATGGAAGACTTGAAAGAGTTTGTTAGATAAACCAGTGATCTCCTCAGGCTCAAAACATAACTGTGTTGATTTATAAATAGATTACATAAGCAACAGTGCTAAAGCAGATGTGATTTACTGACAAAAATACACTGATGAAAACATTATAATTAACTGTGATCTGTATAATAGCCTGTATATATGTAACCCGCTGAGCTAATTTGAGCACCGGCTTTTAAGAGGAGTATACACAAAGTAACTACAGACAAAACAAAAGCAAAATACTGTGGATGCTGAAATTTGAAGTATGAGCGTAGAATTTTGGAAAGTAAGTCAAGCGACATTTGCGGAGAGGGCAGCAGATTAACCGGGTAGGATTTGATCGGCCCAATGTGGATCTTGCCCACAGGTCAGAGAACCGTCAGTTCTATGGGGAAGGCCTGATGGTATTAAGTCCCCTTCAGGCACAACTGGATGGAATTTACTCCAGCTCGTTGTGGCCCGCTTAAACACGAAAGGAGTGATGGTAAAATCTCCCCTGATTCAGAGGGCAGGGAAAGAGCTGCTACAAGATTCTAGTCGCTGCTGGAAGTGGGTCCATTAGGCTCATTAATCAATTACATCCATCATTTCCAAAAGTCTTGCCCCTCTGAGAACTGTTGGCCAACAGCACCACTGGGAGTGGTAGCAGCTGCTGGAAAATCACTCACCTGTGGCCCAGAATCACTGAGGCACCCAAGACCAATGGTAGGTAAGGGTGGGGTGTGGATTACAGGGTATGGGTTGCAGGAGGAAGGGCAGAGGGTTCAGAGACCAGAGCAGTAGAAAGGATTTTAGCACCCCACTCTTCAATGCTGGGTTCCTCAATCAGGCAAAGTGTCTAATAATAAGGAATCCCTCCTCTCCCACCGGCTGTCAAACCTGACACGGAGGCATAGGAAAGCCATGCGGACTGTCATCTAATTCCTCATCCACTGCTGAAAACAATGGTTTCAGGAATAATAGCTATAATTGGCTAATTAATGAGCCTAATTGACCTCTGGAATCCTGTAGCAGCTGCTTTCCTGCCTCCAATTCAATCAGGGAGGTTTTGCCACCGCTCTTCCCATGATTAAGTGGGCCTGGCCAGAAATGTTGCCACCACGACAGGCTGGAGTAAATTCCATCCATCATATCAGATCGATGATCTTTCTTCGGAACTGGAAGGTGTTAGAGATCGAGTAGTTTTTATACCAGAGAATGTACAAAAGGAAGAGGTTTGTGTCAGAGTTGCGGGCAGCAAGAGTGATTAAATGATAACCTTTAGTCAACACGTGAACAAAAACAGGAAGGAAAACATTTGGCAAGGACATGGTATGGAGCAAAAGAGATATGATAATAGACAAATTAGAACACTAATCCCACTCAGTGTGCATCTCTCCAGCTGAATAGATTTCCTGCCCATTACTTCTCTGTGCAGTGACATCCTAGCTGTCTACCACTCACCAGCACATTCAACAAACAGCATTCCTATTTCTCTCCATCGAACCACAGAACAACCCTGTTAATGTGTATGCCAATGTGCAATGGCTGCTTCCTTCTTCTTCAGCTCCCACTCTGTCAAACAGCTCTGGGGACATAATATTTTTCCACTTTTTAGCATCTATTCAACCATACTTGGGGTTATTTCTGTAGCAAAGTCTCTTTAGTATATTCACTCCTATCGGGCGAAAACCGTAAGGTCATAAATTTAGGAACAGAATTAGGTCATTCCGCCCATTGAGTCTATTCTGTCATTCAATCATAGCTGATGAGTTTCTCAACCCTGTTCTCCCGCTTTTCTCGCATAACCTTTGATCCTCTTACCAATCAGGAACCTACCTACCTCTGTCTTAAATACATTCAATGTATTTCCACAGCCCTCTGTGGCATTGAATTCCACAGATTCACCACACTCTAGCTGAAGAAATTCTTCCTCTTCTCAGTTTGAAAGGATTGTTCCTTTACTCTGAGGCCCTTGGATCCTAGTCTTGCCTACTAATGGAAACATCTTCCCCATATCTACTTTAGCCAGGTCTTTCAGTATTCTGTAAGATCCAAAGAAATCCTCTCCTCATCCTTCTAAACTCCAAAAATTACAGACCTAGAATCCTCAAAAGCTCCTTATACATCAAGCTTTTAATTCCAGGGATCAGTCTTGTGAATTTCGTCTGGACTTTAGAACATAGATCATAGAACATTACAGCGCAGAACAAGCCCTTCGGCCCTCGATGTTGTGCCGACCAATTAGGAACAAGCAGTGACCATCTAACCTAAACCATTCCCTTTTCATCCATAAACTTATCTACTAACCTCTTAAATGCCACCAAACTTGGCGCATCTACAACTGATGCAGGCAAGGCATTCTATACTCTTACCACCCTCTGGGTAAAGAACCTACCTCTAACATCTGTCCTAAAACCACCACCCCTTAATTTAAAGCTATGTCCCCTTGTGCTAGCTTTCTCCATCGTAGGAAAAAGGCTATCACTGTCCACCCTATCTAAACCTCTAATCATCTTATATGTTATATGTTTCAATAAGTTATATGTTTCTTTCTCCATGACTAGTATATTCTTGTTTAGATATGGGGTCCAAAATTGCTCACAATATTCCAAGTGTGGTCTCACCAGAGCCTTATGAAGCCTCAGCTGTTTTCTATCCATGCTATTACCTTGCCTCTAACACCATGGGCTCTTTATCTTACTCAGCAATGACTAGATGCGAAGGGTGGGGTCAGCACTTCACTCGCGTCAGATTCAACTTCAATAGTTAATGTCAGTCTAACGTATAGATGTCAGATCTCTGATCTTCTACTGGCTATATCTGACCATATAATTGTGTTCAATGAATTAGCCGAAACAGCTTGTTTACTTAGACAGAAAAGAGAGAGAAAACAAGGTACTACTTTTCCAGCTATCCTGATGCTCTTCAAAGTCAGTTTCCTGAGGTACAACTGAGTGTATCATTGCATTGCTTAGTAAGTGCTGCATTGTGACATAAACTAGAAGGGCGACATGGATTTATATCAGCCCTTAGGATATCACAACAGACTGGCAATGAAATGAGCTGCTTTGAAGTGCACTGACTGAAGTGTGTAGGTGAGCGCACTAGCCATTTTACAGAACAAGTCCCACCAATAAGAATGTGGGAAATGACCAGTTAATGTGTTTTAGATAAAAGAAAAATATTGCAGATGCTGGAATCTGAAACAAAAAAGGAAAATGCTGGAAAAGCTAAGCAGCTCTGACAGCATCTGTGGGGAAAGAATAGAGCCAACATTTCGAGTGTAGGTGACCCTTCGTCAGAGCATGTATTTTGGATGTTGACTGGAAGGGTATAGGTGCCTTTAAGTGGAAGCTAGGTAAACATATGAGGGAGAAGATTATAGCAGTTACATGAAATAGGGTGAGAGTAGGCAAATGCCAAACTTAAAGGCTAGCATAAACCAGTTGGGCTGAATGGCCTGTTTTTGAGCAATAAATTTGATGTAATTTTAATTAATATTTCTCATTACGTTACTGACACCTGCAGCTCCTCAGCTCCCCACTTCTCCAAAATAATTAAAACTGTTGTATAATGAAATCGATTGTGTTTTCTGATGATGTTGAATCATTTCATAAAGCTCAAACATTCTAGGACATGAGAAAGTGCATTTGCACACACACACAAAAGCATGACTGAGCCATTTATTTGCCAGGTGTAAACAGTTGGACCGTGGAATTGGAGCTGGTTTATGAATTTAGCCCGTCTGCATTAGTCGCAACAGGAATCGGGTACAAGGACAAATAATACAGGAGTGCATAGGCTCAGAAATACCAGTTAGCAGCAGGAACAGATGTAAATGCTGCAGCAAGCAACAGCTATATCCACTTGGCATTTAAATAGTGATATCTCCCTGCAGAAATGGCTTACAATCTGCCAATGGGAAATGCAAATGAAAAATGGCAACAAGCACATCGACAGCATAGTAATATCGTGAGCGCTGAGTGAAACATTAAAAACCACCTGATATGTTTTCTAAGGAATATTTATTTTGTTTTTCTTTTAAATTCACTTCCATGTATCTGAAAAAGAGGGAATCTATCACAAGATTTTATTGATCAGAATTTATAATGAACTGTCTTCAAATACGTCCTGTAACTCTGAATGACAATTTCACTGCCCAACGATGTGGCAATTCATTGCAGTGCAATTAAAAACAATAATTCACTCCAATGAATTATCACTTAGCAGTTCCATCTGTGAAGCAAGTTCTGGAATGCACGTTAAATCTAATGGGATTTAGTAAATCAAATAAAGCTCACATCACAAACAATGTTTCGCTGATGATGTTTCACTTGACAAAGGATCCTTGGATAACTCACTTTGCAGCACCCATGAATTCTATTGGTTTCAACAATCATTAACTGACTCTCAGAACATCCTGCCTGCCACAAAAACATTGCCAAATCTTGGCATATGTAAAACTCCGTTTCATATAAAGAAGTGGAAACGGAAAATGCCGTCAAGTAGCAAAATTGTAGAAGTCAGATTTGCCAATGCACGTAATCTTGCAATGTCCTCAAAATTAATTTGTTGTGCCAATCAGGGGAGATTTCAATTGGTCATGTTAAGAGAATAATGTAAGATCTTCCAATTATTAGCACCTACTTTCTCAGGAGGCTAAGGAAATTTATCATCCTCAACCTTGGGCTGAAGGAATGATCTTTTAAACAGAAGAGGAGGAATTTTTTCAGCCAGCGAGTGTTGAATCTGTGGAACAGAAGGCCAGATCACTAAGTGTCTTTAAGACAGAGATAGATAGATTCTTGATTAATAAGGGGATCAGGGGCATGGGGAAAAGGTAAGAGAATAGGGATGAGAAAAACAATCAGCCATGATTGAATGGTGGAACAGACTCGATGGGCTGAGTGGTCCAGTTCTGCTCCTATGTCTAATGGTCTTATGGGCATGTCCACAATGACTCTCATCAATTTTTTATAGATGCATCAAAGAATCCTTTCTGAAGGCATCACAGCTTGGTATGGTTCCTGCTCTGACCAAGTCCCCAAGAAATTACAAACAGTCATGAATGAAATTATGCAAACTAACTTTTCCATCCATTGACTCCATCTACACTTCCCAATGCCTGGGAAAAGAACATAAAATCATGAGAATTAGGATCAGGAGTAGGCATCTGGCCCCTTGAGCTTAATAAGATCATGGCTGATCCATTTACCCACCCACTCACTAAACCCCTTAATTCCTTTATTGTTCAAAAATCTATCTATCTTTGCCTTAAAAACATTCAACAAAGTAGTCTCAACTGCTTCACTGGGCAGAGAATTTCAAAGATTCACCCTTTGGGTGAAGAAGTTCCTCCTCAACCAGGAGGCTGTACTAATTCTAGTTTCATCCTATAATGGAAACAACCTCCCTACTTCTATCTTACCTATTCCCTTCATAATTTTATATATTTCTATAAGATCCCACCTCATTCTTCTAAATTCCAACGAGTATAGTCCCGGTCTACTCAGTCTCTCCTCATAAGCCAATCCTCCCAACTCCAGAAGCAATCCAATAAATTTCCTCTGCATCCTCTCCAGTACCAGCATATCCTTTCTCAAGTGAGAAGACCAAAATATGCACAATATTCCAGGTGTGGCCTCACCAGCACCCTATACAGTGCAACATAATTTCCCTGTTTTTAAACTCCATCTCTCTAGCAATGAAGAACAAAAAGCAGCCAGCATAATCAAGAACCCCACACACTCCCAGACATACTTTCTTCCACTTTCTGCCATGAGGCAAAAGATAGAGATATCTGAAAACACATGCCAATTAACTCAAGAATAGCTTCTTCTCTGCTACCATCAGACTTTTGAATGGTCCAATCGCACACTAAACTGATCTTTAGTAACTGTCACAGTCTATTCTGCACCCTCTCCTCTCCTTCTTTCCTATGTACTCAATAAATAGTATATTGTGTCTGTAACAGCTCGCAAGAAACAATACTTTACACTGTATTACAGTACATGAAATAATAATAAATCAATTCAATTCAATCAGCTATGCATTAACAAAAGCTACAATGCAAGTGTTCTCAGTAAAAATAGTAAGTTTAATTCTGACTTTTTAAGATGACAATTAATTGAAATCATTAATTGGACCATGTTAAGTACTTAGCTTTTATGCATTTGGATATATCCATGTTTGATCCTGGTGTCTTCCACTTCAAAATTAAACTATAATCAACTGTTGCCCCCAAAACTTTCTTTTCCTTTGTACTAGATTTCTCTGCTAATGTCCTTCCCCATTCTTTCCAGAAGTCATTGGACGGCACAGTGATTAGCACTGCTGTCCCACAGCACCAGGAACCGGGTTCAATTTCAGCCTTGAGTGACTGTCTATGTGGAGTTCGCATGTTCTCCCCATGTCTGCATGGATTCCCTTCGGTGCTCCTGTTTCCTCCCACAGTCCAAAGATGTACGGGTTAGGTGAATTGGCCATGCTACATTGTCCCTTTATATCCCAAGGTGTGTAGATTAGGGACATTATTGGGGTAAATACTTGGTGTTACGGGGACCAGGTCAAGGTGAGATTCTGCCATGGTCTCGGGGGAAGAGGGGGGTATTATGTAAAGTTTCAAGGATAAGGCTTGGTGGGATTGTTGATGAGCCAAATGGGATTCTATGATTCTTCCCACTGGACCTTCCCAGTACCTTCTCCAAGTGGGCATTTTTCCTATTTTGGCCTTGGTATAGAGAGAATTTTAATCTTTGTACAGTAGGTGGGGATGGTTCAAGTGGTGGGTTTAATCACCACATTTAGGGAGGAAATGGCCGAGTGAGGGAATGATGGTTCGCAACGGAGGTTAAATGTCTTGTCAAGAGGAAAAGAGAAGCGTATGTAAGAAGGGGAAAACAAGGTTCAGTTGGGTTGTTTGAGGGTTACAAGACAGCAAGGAATGAATTTAAAAAAAGTGCTTAGGAGAGCTAGGAGGGGACATGAGTGGGTTAGTGGGTTAGATCAAGGAAAACCCCAAGGCTTTTTACTCTCATGTGAGAAATAAAAGAATGATCAGGGTGAAGTTAGGGCCAGTCAAGGATAGTAGTGGGAACTTGAGCATGGAGTCAAAAGAGAAAGGTGAGGCGTTGAATGAATTTTTTCTTCAGTGTTCACTAAGGAGAGGGACCATGTTTATGAGGATGAGAGTGTGATGCAGGCTGACAGGATGGGAAGGTAAACGTTCTGAGGGAAGCTGTATTCGCAATTTTGTAAACTTGTGGGTTGATAGTTCCCCTGGGCCAGATGGGATCCATCCTAGGATACTTTGGGAGGCAAGAGATGAGATTGCAGAGTCTTTAGCTTTGATCTTTGGGTCCTCACTGTCCACAGTGATAGTGCCAGAGGACTAGAGAGTGGCAAATATTGTTCCTTTCTTCAAGAAAGGAAATAGGAATGACCCTGGTAACTATAGGTCAGTTAGTCTTACTTCAGTGGTCAGTAAGTTAATGGAAAAAGTCCTGAGGGATAGAATTTATGACCATTTGAAAAGATGCAGCTTAATCTAGGATAGTCAGCATGGATTTGTGAGGGATAGGTCTTGTCTCACAAATTTGGTTGAATTCTTTGAGTGGGTAACTAAGTGTGTAGATGAAGGTAGAGTAATTGATGTCATATACATGGATTTTAGTGAGGCGTTTGATAAGCTTCCCATGATAGGCTCATAAAGAAAGTAAGGAGGTGTGGGACAGAAGAAAATTTGGCCAATTGGACAAGTAACTGGCTATCTTGTAGAACCAGTAAGAAGTCTGACAACACCAGGTTTAGACTTCTTGTTGTGTTTACCCCAGTCCAATGCCAGATCTCTACACCATATCTCATAGAAGACAGAGAGTGGTGGTGGAGGGAAAATTTCCAGACTGGAGGCCAGATACCAGTGATGTACCACAGGGATCAGTGCTGGGTCCTCTGCTATTTGTGATTTTTATCAATGACTTAGAAGAGGGGAGTGAAGGGTAGGTTAGGAGATTTGCTGATGACACCAAGATTGGTGGAGTAGTGGATGAGGTGGAGGACTCTTGTCGGCTGCAAAGAGACATTGATAGAATGCAGAGCTGGTCCAAAAAGTGGCCGATGGAATTTAATCCTGATAAGTGCAAGGTGATTCATTTTGGTAGGATAAACTTGAATGCTGATTACAGAGTTCTGAGGAATTTGGTGCAACAGAGAGATCTTGGAGTTCACATCCACAGATCTCTGAAGGTTGCCACTCAAATGGATAGAGCCATGAAGAAGGTTACAGTGTGTTAGCGTTTATTAACAGGGGGTTTGAGTTTAGGAGTCGTGGGGTTATGCTACAACTATACAGGATCTTGGTGAGACCACATTTGGAATATTGTGCTCAGTTCTGGTCACCTCACTATAAGAAGGATGTGGAAGCATTGGAGAGAGTGCAGAGGAGATATACCAGGGATGCTGCCTGGTTTGGACAGTAGGTCTTAAGAGGAAAGATTGAGAGAGCTGGGCCTTTTCTCTTTAGAGTGGAGGAGGATGAGAGGCGACTTAATAGAAACTGATAAAATGATGAGGGGTATAGATAGAGTGGACATTCAGAGACTATTTCCTCAGGTGGATGTAGCTGTTACTAGGGGCCATAACTATAAGATTCATGGTGGGAGAAATACAACGGATGTCGGAGGTATATTCTTTACTCAGAGAGTGTTTGGGATGTGGAATGCGCTGCCTGCTATGATAGTGGAGTCGGACACTTTAGGAACTTTCAAGCAGTTATTGGATAGGCACATGGAGCACATCAGAATGATAGGGAGTAGGATAGCTTGATCTTGAGTTCAGACATAGCTTGGCACAACATCGAGGGCCGAAAGGCCTGTATTGTGCTGTACTGTCCTATATTTTTTGTTCTATTTATAAAATCAGACCTCAAACCATAGTAAAAAAAGACCTGTCTCCATATTAACCAGAGTGGATACTCAGACTTTGAAGTAACCCACTCTGGAGAGAAGGGTCAGTGATTACAGTATTTAAATAAGGCTCCTTTCCTGAAATTTTGGCAGCAATTTGAAATTAATGTTCCTGCATGGATTCAGTCACAGGAAAATATCATTTGGTGGGTCCAATCACCAGGGAATGATCTAACAAGCAGGGTTACTAAGCAACTGATAGTGTAAGTATGTACTGTGGCTTAGTGGTTTAATAAATGTGTACCACATGAAGCAGAAATTGTATCCAAAGTTTATTTTGTGTCATTGATATCTACAGTACAGAATCTGAGTTTTAGAGAGTAGTGAGACTCCCTGTTTAAACTGATACATGACAGAAGACAAAGTAACTGGGCATTTTGGTTTGTATCTTGCTTTGGGCTACTCAGAGGCCCAATGGCTGCATCCCTGTGACAATCCCAAGTAGTTCCAAATCAACTAGGAGCATTCATCACCTTCGAAGCACATTGGTTCCCCCATTGTTCAATTAGGATACAACCACAAGAACAGGTTCATGTAGATTCCCTGGGAGCTGCCATGAAGCTTTTAATCCAACAAGAGGTTCTTACGTGGATCCAGCTCAGAGGAATGTGAGGAAATATGGATAACACCTTCAAACTTGGCTGATATCACCTCTGGGAAACTCAGTAACGAACACCAAGAGCAAATCATTTGACAACCGGATGTGTCATACAGTAAGCCATATAAGCTTGCTTAAGATGGATTTCAGGCACTTTGACAGATCCAAGAATCATAGATTCCCTACAGTGCAGAAAGAGGCCATTTGGCACATTGATGTTGTGCCGAGCTATGTCTGAACTCAAGATCAAGCTATCCTACTCCCTATCATTCTGATGTGCTCCATGTGCAGTATCAACAATCCACCGCAGGCTCCACCCCAGTAATCTAATATATTTATCTTGATAATTTCCCTGACATTTAGGGACAACTTAGCATGGCCAATCCACCTAACCCACACATTTTTGGACTGTGGGCGGAAACAAGAGCACCTAGAAGAAACCCACTCAAATAGTGGGAGAACTCCTTACAGTCACGCAAGGCTGGAATTGAACCCAGGTCCTTGGTACTATGAGGCAGCAATGCTAACTACTGTGCCTCCCTGCTGTCCTTCAGTCTCTAAGTGTCCTTCAGTCTCTAAGATAGTCATGGCTTGTCCTGTTCTGCACAACATGGTGCAGCATGAGGATTAGGCATGTAACAGGAAGGAAGTTGCCCAGCACTCTGCATTATCCTAATAAGGAGGAAGTGTTTGAGAAAGGTTATGTTTGAGATAGACCAGCCAATCATGCAGCTGTTTGAGATCCCCTAATAGCTCAAAGGTCCAGGTGGTAACTTTATGCTGAAGCAAGTATCACATTTTCTGCCACACGCACACACTGATGTAAAGGATGGGGTTTTCCTCGTGGCTTTGGAGATTCGCACATTGGGTCCAAATAAGCCACCATTTACTGGGAGTTGAACTGGAGTTAGTCTTCCAGAGTCTGCCACCTGAATGGTCACTTCTGAACTCAACATCAAATGAGGATGACAGCAGATGGGCACCTGATGTTGAAGGTCCAATCATACATTTGGCACCTCTAGGACCTTGGCAGTGCCATTGAGAAGGATGGACTGAGGCAGTGAGAGAATTCAGAGGCATTTCAAAATGGAGGTTTCTTAGAGGGGTAAAAATAATTACATTGTTTTCATGGGGCTGTACAGGCTGACCCCTTAAATCGAAGGGAATGTCCCTCAGGCAGAAGTGGCCCTCTTTTTGGGATGTTGAAACTCTGACTCTAATTGATCTCCTGCTAACCACCAGGAGGCTTTCCATGTGATAGGGATGAGGGAAGGATGGTGTCCCACTGGGACATCAAAACCACTTCCATTAGAACCATAATTATTTTCTTTATTCATTTGTGGGACATGCGCATTGCTGACTGACCAGCATTTATTTGCCCATCCCTAGTTGTTCTTGAGAAGATGATGGTGAGCTATCTTCTTATTTTAGTTGGTTACCTACCACCTTGTAGCTAACTTCCTGAATGGTGCCAGTGTGCCAGGGGATTACCCCAACACAATTTCCCATTAATTGTTTCCTCAGCCACTTGTCTCCAAGAAAATGTTGCCCAAAGTCTTATAACCAAACATGTGTTATTAAACAATCCATGTCTTGCCTTGCATTATAATAAAAAGTCTCACAATACCAGGTTAAAGTCCAACAGGTTTATTTGGGATCATGAACTTTTGGAGCATTGCCCTTCATCAGGTGACTCACCTGATGAAGGAACAGCACTCTGAAAGCTCGTGTTTCCAAATAAATCTGCTGGACTTTAACCTGGTGTTGTGAGACTTCTTACTGTGCCCACCCCAGTCCAATGCTGGCATTGCCACGTCATTCATCACAAAGCAACTGAACAGGTGAATAGGCACTCACTAGGCCAGAATGGTGAAAATATTATGTGAACAAATAAGTTAATAGTGCAATGTTATCATAAACAGCCACGTGTAAATCAGCAGTGCACCACGGAGCTTTACTTTTCCTTTTCCTGACGCTCTTGTGTGATGCAACCCCTGTGATTTCAGTAGAGGTAGAGGCAGGCTTCTGTGAATCTGGTCTGATTTCTGTGAAGCCTGAGGTGAGTGTAGCCTGTGGGGGCCTCGCCAAAGTCAGCTTGACTTCCACCTGTCCAGGAGTAGACTGGGACCTCAGCAGATGAGGCCACATGTTGGTTAGTAGGTTGGGGACAAGGGGTGTGCTTGAGTGGAGTTCCCACCTCCATGTCCTACCTTACTATACTCACTCCCCTGGACCAAGGTGACTACACCCACCTCTTTGGAAGACACAAACTTGGAGTACATAAGTGGCATCTTGTGAGGCCCTGATTCATGTATCAACAATGAAGTTTGAAGCATGTATAACTTGCCTGGTTGTTATCGGGGCCTACAAGGACTGCTTAAGGTGTCGCAATTTAATTCCCACAGAATAGGCTCTATTCATGGAATACATTCTAGCAATGATCTAAGACATAATCTACAAATGGATCGATTACTGAGATGACAGGATTGACATATGAGGAAAGATTGAGTTGGTTACGATTATATTCGCTGGAGTTCAAAAGAATGAAGGAGGCAGTAGGATCTCATAGAAACTTATAAAATTCTAACAGGCCTACTCAGGGTAGATGCAGGAAGGATGTTTCCAATGGCGAAGAAGTTCAGAACTAGGGATCATTGTCTAAGGATATGGGATAACCTTTTAAGGACTGAGATGAGGAGAAATTTCTTTAACCAGAGAGTGGCAAGCTTGTGGAATTCACTAGCACAAATAGCAGTTTAGGCCAAAACATTGAGTTAGATATGGCTCATGGGGTGAAGCGGATGAAAAGATTTGGGTAGAGGTGGGTGGGAGGAAGGCAGAATCAGCTGTTGATTCCGATGATCAGCCATGGTCATAATGATAGGAGGAGCAGGTTCGAAGGGCCTTCTCCTGCCCCTGTTTTCATGTTTGTATGATTCCCCCACCCTCTCTGTTATTGTGGAAAATATAACTGGTACTATTGCCACCTTGTACATTTGCAGCTCTATCATTCTCTTTGTCATTGATGGTTTATAGGATCTTTGACCAGTTGAGAGAAGATTAGAGAGAAATGTGACTTTCCACTTCTCTCCCTGCCACTACTATAATAATAATGGTATTTATTCAAGAAACACGTTCATACCCTGAAGGCTGAATTGCAAAGTGAATGACTTTGAAAATTCAGATCTTTCATAAATAAGCACTTTAAAAACGTGCAAACATGTAGCATTCTTGTAGTATCAGAAATGGACAACAAATTGAGCAAGTTACAAGGAATTGGTGACAGGATGATAAAGGAAGATAATGCTGAATGAAAATGATATTAAAATTACAGACCAATGCACCGTTCCTCCATTCCACCAGTACAGTACAGGCACTGGAATATACAAATTTCATAATTTAAATATTTATTTTACGAACATGGGCAACTTTCCATCCTGCATCTTACAAGGTTAAATTTAGTTTAAGTTTACTTATTAGTGTCACAAGCAGGCTTACATTAACGCTGCAATGCAGTTACTGTGAAAATCCACTGATCACCACATTCCGGCAGCTGTTCAGGTGCACTGATTCACCAGGTGAGATCCTTTCTAAATCTCAAACCAGAACATTTAATTTCTGCTGCTGTCCTTTCCTGCCAATTCCTTCTTTGCCACTGCACCAGGTTCATTCTTGTCATTGTTGCAGAGGAGGACTTCCTTCCTGGCCCTCACTACCCAGTAGACATCATGCAATGTTCCGTTAAACCAATAGGAAATCTAACTACATCAGTTTAAAGTCCAACAGGATTATTTGGAATCACAAGCTTTCAGAGCACTGCTCCTTCATCAGATGCTCCAAAAGCTCATGATTCTAAATGAAGCTGTTTGACTTTAACACAGTGTTGTAAGACTCCTTACTATTCTCACCAACTCCAACGCTGGCATCTCCACACCATTAAGACAGGGCACAGCCTGATTAAATGTCTAATCTATTATCTTTCTCCTACACTGTTCCCAAATCCATCTGTGTACTTACCCCAGAAAGCTGAGGTGAAATTCCATCATTGCAGGGCACATTCTAATCAATCATGTGCACCAGAGATGATAATGAAGACGTTCTGCTGCATTTTGTGGCTGCAAGCAACAGTCCCCATCCCCCTCACCCACCCCCCTATACCTCCTACCCCACCCCACACACACACACACACACACAGAAACCCTCATTCTGCCATCTCTATTCAGATATCAATGCTGAGTTACTGCCTAAAACAATGGGAAGGGAAACAGTTTAGCCAGTTGGAATAAAACAGGGCTGTGCACATTGAGGCAGGAGAAAAAGTTAAATGAGTACTTTGTATCTGTATTTACAAAGGAAGAGAATGCTACCCAGAGCGACATGAGGGAGGAGGTGACTGTTACAGTTGAAAAATTAACAATGGAGAAGGAGGGAGTGTTAGAAAGGCTATCTTTATTTTAAACTGATTACATAACAGGATGGGATGTAATGCATCCAAGGACATTCAGGAAAGTGAGGGTAGAAATTGCAAAAGCACTAATGATACTCTTCCAGTCTTCATTAAACACAGGTATGGTGTCGGGGGACTGGAGAATTGTGAATTGTTCAAAAAAAGGTGCAAATATTATGCTGGCAACCACACACTAGTCAATTTGAATTCAATGGTAGGCAAACTTCTGGAAGCTATTGTTAGGGATAAAATCAATATCAATTAGACAAGAGCAAAATAATTAAGGAAAGCTAGCATGGATTCAATAAAAGAAAACCATATTTAACTAACTAGTTGGAGTTTTTGAGGAAGTAACAGAGAAGTTTGACAAGTGCTGAAGTGCTGAAGATGTGATGTATGTGGATTTTCAAAAGGCATTTGATAGAATGCCACACATCTGAGCAAAATTCTACTTCGTGGAATAAAAGGGTAAGTAAGGACTTCGATAAGAAATTGGCTGAGTGACCAGAATCAAACTTCGCAATTCTCCTAAACGAGTTCCAAGTGCTGAATTTGTGGGAATCCGGTGCAAATCACACCAGTTTTTTCAGTGCAATTTCACACTCAAATCTCCCACACTTTGTACTATGCAGAGGTTATAGTTGTGAATATCATTAAAAACTCGGGGGTGCAAGGCCTATTCATGCCAGAGGCTGACAGTTGTGGAACTCTGAGCGTGCACAGTAGCCCCTATCTGTCAACCTGTAGTTTGCTGGCAAGCTCAACTGAGCTGGCCAGCAAACTGCAGGCTGACAGATAGGTGCCTCTGCGCACGCAAAGAGTTGCCTCTCCTGATAGCTCCATGGCCTGATCGTGAACCCCATCAGCATTCCTGGGCTAGCCTCAGCACCCCATCCCATCCCGGAGCACCATGATCTCAAGTCCCCCCATACCCCAGCAGTGACAATCCCCTCTCCCATTGCCCCTGGCAGATCCCCCAATTGCGCCCCCACCACACCCTCCCTCCACCAGGCTGACCTCCCCAGCACACCTCCCTGGCACACCTCCCATGGCACAAACACTTGGCTCATACCCCGACACACCTCTTGGCATCCCCCCTGCACAACTCACAGACTGATCTCTCCCAAGCTGCCCGAGTCGCTGCTCTCCAGCCCAAGCAATCTCGCTGCAGAATTGCAGTGGGACCCCCACCCCCACAGATCACCCCCTAGGCTCCATCTCCTGCTGGTGCAGCCCTCTAGGTTTTGTCCCCCCGGCCCGATAGGCAGTGCCAAGGTGCCCCGTAGGCATGGATGCTTTGCCTCTTGGGCAGTACCGTGGGCACAGGCTGGCACTGGCAGGGTGCTCATGCCCAACAGGCATCATGCCCCCTCCATCCAACCCCCTTGAGGGCCTCAATTGTCCCCCCTTCACTCCAACAGGCTTGTCCCGCTAATTCCCCGAAAATGGGGAGCTAATCCCTGCAGGAATGAAATAACTATGATGGAATGGGAGATGTTAGTGGGCCCAGAGGCTTCAGTCCCAGGCCTGCTAATCACATTAAAATAAGACTAAAAATAGATACAAAGTACTTACCTGGTGTTCCTGCCAGTTTCCAGCATGGCTCAGATAGTGCAGAATATCCAGCACTGGGAGATGCATGCGTGGCAGGAATACATGCATGAATCCAGCGAATCAGACAATATTTGATTCCCCTGCGAGAATTGCCCCCAGAGAGTTGTGATAAATAGTTGTTTTTCAGATTGAAGGAAGGTTTAAAGTGGAATTCCCCAGGGATCAGTGTTGGGACCTATGCTGTTCCTCATATATATTAATGACCTAATCAATGGTGCACAGAGTGCAATTTAAACATTTCTGGATGGTACGAAAATTGCAAAAGTTGTCAACTATAATGAGGCTAGCCTCATACAACAAAAGAACATTGATATATTGTTTGATTGGGCACACAAGTGGCAGATGAAGTTCAATGCCGAGAGGTGTGAGGTGATTCATTTTGGCAGGATGAATATAGAAAGACAGCATAAAGTAAAGGTAGAAACACTAAAAAGAGGTGCAAAAACAAAGTGACCTCGGTGTATATATACCTAAGTCAATGAAGGTGGCAGAGTATGTTGAGAGAGCAGTTAATAAAGCAAATGGTGAACAAAGAAAACAGCAATCACATTTTTTGGTGGGTAGAGTTTGGTGGGTAGAGTTTGAGTCAGTTTCTGTGTCGCTCCCAACTCTATTGACCAAGCTTAATCTCCTTTCCAACGCAGAAGAAACAGCTCCCGCTGGCAATGACCTGAACAAATAAAAGAAAGTGATGGAGTGTCTTCTACTGCAGAATTGCAGTGGAATTTGAAAGGGAAATGATAAAATGCAGCAGCAATTTGGCCTTTTGTAAAAGATCAATAGTATGATTCACAACTTTTAATTCATCATCAGACTGACCAACTATTAATCAAATATTTGATTAAATGTCAGTGTGGGTAGAATGCTGAGAAAGGACTGTTTTTGCAATGTAGGTGGGACATATCGTTCGAAAAGCTGAGATTCCATATTGACAATTAACTTTTATTTAAAATATATTCTTTTCATGATGAAAGGGGTTTCAAATTGTTAATTATATTTCAATTAGCCTGCAAGCTAACCAATTCAATTTTAGAAACATGACTCTGCTGCAGATAGGACTTTATTATAAAGATAAGGTGAAGGAAGGAAGGGAGGAATCTGGTGAAATAACATGACAGTGAAGATAAAAGGTACAGCTGAATGTGAATAAAGGCCAGGCCAAAGTAGAAAGTAAGGTTAAAAAGGGTCAGGGAACGAATGCCGTTCTGGTTCACAGGTATGAAATGGCTGTTTAAAAGTAAGTGAAGGAAACATTGAGAAAAATTAAATTGCCTTTTCAGCAAAGCACACATCATCTGAAATGAAACAAGGGACCTGAATCCTAGAATATTTACAGTGCAAAAAGAAGCCATTCTGCCCATCAATCATGCAGCAACAAGAGTCCGACTCAGGCCCGATCCCATAACCCCATGTATTCAGCTTTCCTAATCCTCCTGACATTAGGGGCTATTTAGGGGCATCCCTTTAGCACAGTGGATGGCACTGCTGTCTCAAAGGCTCAATTAGCACTTTCTCCCTGGGTCTGCGTGGGTTTCCTCTGGGCATTCCAGTTTCCCCCCACAGTCTAAGATTTTTGGGGTCGGACAGAGTGATGAACCCTTTTCTCTGTGCTCTGCCACTTTTCTTTTGGCTCATGTCCAACACTTATTATTCCCTGTTGAGTGAGTTAGGTAGATTTGTTGTGCCAAATTGACCCTAGCGTCAGCACAAATGTATTGTACGGGAACGGGATCTGGGTGTGATTGTACAGGCTGAATGGGCTGAATAGCCTCCTTTGGTACTATAGGAATTCTACAATTCTATGAATTTAGCATGGCCAGTCAGCCTAATCTGCACATGTTCGGAGCATGGGAAGAATCTGGAGAATCCAGTGGAAACCCGCACAGACACGGGGAGAATGTGCAAACTCCACACAAACTCACACATAAACTCCAGTCATCCAAGACCGGATCCCTGGCACCATGGGGCAGCAGTGCTAACCACTGGAAGAAATAATTCACAGCCACATGGAGTAGGGGTATCTAAAACCTGGCTGCATAAAACACAGGACTGGCCATTAAATATTACTGAAAGATATAACATACCTTAAAAGATTGGTGAAGGGAGAAGGGGCTTGGTATAGCAATACTGATTAGAAAATAATGGCGACAGGGTAACTAATATTTTGGACAAGATCTTCCATTCACAACAGGTGTCATGGTGGGTGCGAGAACTAAATCTTGCAAGAAGGCCCAAAGCAGGCTTTACAATAACTTAAAATAAGAAAACAATTGTGAGCTTCAGCCATCAATGGTGGGCTGAATTTAATGCTGCCAAACATTATGCACATCATTAGCATAAATTAGATTCTCATCATGATGTCTTTGTGCCAGAATCATCCCTCCATACCAGATTAAGAACCCACGTCAGTGTGCAATTAGAAAGACATGTTTCACAGCGGGATTCAAATGATGTACAGCTGGCAAATTGTACTACATCATGACTCTGAGGTTAGTTTGCATACTTGACAGTGTGCAGTGCTTGTGGGGATCAGTACCAGGCTTTGTAGGCTGTAGATTTCGGGCAGGTGGGTGGTGTTGGTTGTTGTGGTGGTCGTCATGGTCAGGGTCAGGATTGGGGGACGGTGGAAGGGGGTCCGGAGGAGGGGCGTGAGAGAGGTGGCGGGGGAGTGGGTGGACGAGGAAATGGGGGAGACAGCATGGGGTGGGTGTGTTGGCGGGGGTGTTTGGCGGGTGGGCGTGGCAGGAGGGGGATGGGGTGGAGGGGCAACAGATGAGGAGGGTGTGGGGTGAGGATCAGAGGTGTGGAGGGACTGGGGGATGTGGCACGAGGATGGTGGGGAGACAATAGTTGGGTGTGCTATGGAGGGGGTGTGACAGGGGCAGCGTTGGGGGAATCTCATAAGCAAGCTATAAACCAGGATTATGGCAGGGGTGAGTTTTTTGACACTATAGGTCAAGGGGTCCATCAAGGAAGAGGCCAGACAGGTCTGAGGAGAATGAATGGGCTGTCAGGCAATGGCTCCATTGGGGGAAATGAATGGGGAAGATTGCACTGAGACACGTGCATGTGGGGTGGGCCAATGAACTAAAGGACCACACAATGGAAATAATAGTTCCAAAGTGAGTGCAGAGGAACAATTGACAAGCAAGGAGTTAGAACATTGAAGAAATAAGACCTATTCATGCAACACTGATCCTTCACTTTGGCAATGATTGTTCCCTAATTCTAACCCCTCATTTACAGCTTTCCAGAGTATTATCGAACCGCAGAACTACTGGGCAACTAGAAATGCTTAAGAACCCTTTTGGAAATGTGGCCATTGCATCACCAACAACAGAGAAGCATCTGGATTCCCTGAATTAATCTCATGTGGCCTTTGAACATTCACTTCCATGTTTAGTTCAATAGCACACAGTCTTAGAGTTCAGGTAATGATATCCCAGCACTTGGACTGAAAGTAGAACATCTAATCATTTGCCCAAAGCTGTCAGCAGTTAGTCATATGAGCTGGGATAGTCTGGGATGGGAGGGTCGGATTATGGTGAACATGCATGCTCGCTGCACACCTCAGGGCCCAGTACTCTGTAATATGTATAAAAAAAGCCTTGACTCCACAATCACAGATAATTCCTTAACAGCAAGTGGCCCCTTTGAAACAAATGCTGTTTCCTTTATATTTCTCACTGATATTGATGCCCATCAGGAAAATTGAGCATCCCACACAGTATAAACCTGGAAATTAAAACTGGTGATGAGTTCCTACTGACAAGATATCTTTAATTTTTGGAGAGTCTTTCACCCATTCATTGTTATCTGAGATATTCAAAGAAAAGGAAATATTACTCTGGCTATGCTTTTTGGGGAGAGTTCCAACTGCTAACTGTTATTCCTTTCTCCACTTCTGCTGTAAGCAGTTATCTCTGCTATGGATATATATCTATTTATATATATCTATTTTATGTATCTATTATATATATATTTTCTTCCTTTAAAGTTATTTTAGCTAAATAACCCCTTTCAACATATAGGTGTAGCTTGTATTATCTCTCCACTTTGAACTCTCCTCTTCTACAGTTTTAACATGAATTTCTATACTCCATTGTTCACACCCCTAAGTTTATATTTTAAGTTTATTTATTAGTGTTATAAATAGGCTACATTAATATTGCAATGAAGATACTGTTAAAATCCCCGAGTGGCCACGCTCTGATGTCTATTCAGGTACACTGATGGACAGTTTAGCGTGGCCAATGCAACTAACTGGTACATCTTTCAGACTATGGGAGGAAACCGGAGCAGCCAGAGGAAACTCACAGACACGAGAACAACGTGCAGACTCTGTATAGATAGTGGCCCAAGCTGGGAATTGAATCTGGGTCAAATCATTTAGGTAAACAACTGTTTTCCTGCCTCTAACCTAATTCGCATATCAAAAACCCTTCAAACAGATATATTCTTGTCAATTTCTGTTTTATTCCATTTTTCAAACTATTTTACGTAAAATTTTTTTAACCTGTATTTTACTCAATTCTTACATCTTCATTTTTATTCAAAGATAATGACCAGATTGACTTTGGGGGGAAATCTGATTGGCTGAGGGTAGCATACATCAGCTCTAAGTAGAGGTTCGCAGCCTCAGAACCCTGCTGAGAGACAGCAGGCAGATGGAATTGAATGGTATACATCAGTGTTCTGCATGTATTGATACATCTCTCCTTGAGTATCACACCTTCACCTTTCAAGAATACAGACAAAGTAGGGGCACACCACTGCCTCAATCATACAGAACTGAGAACGTACATGAGCGGCCCCTAATAGTCATGGGAGTGCAGCTTGTTTCGCAAATACTCTCAACATAAAAGGGCAGACATTACTGATATGGAGAATTATATTAAATAGCACACTCACTGTGGTGAGATGCTGCAAATCTGCATGGAAGAGATTCCCAGAATAAAGATATTTGTGCTGGCACTGGCCTTTGGCACAGGTTTGGACAACTAAGTTGGTAGTGCTAACCTGTGCCATGGGAGTGCCATGTGTGGGCTGTCTGGGGAGCCTCGAGGAGGGGATTCCTTTCATGTGTGTTGGAGAGAGCTGATACCTGTGAGGCATAAGAATACTCTAGAGACAGCAGTGGTGCAGGTGGGGGCAGTGGAGAGAAGGATGCAGAGAATTTAACCAGTTCTATCAGACTCCATCCTGCCAGACTGACAGTGAAACCACACCTACTCATTTTTTTTTGGCAGTGCCAGAAAATCTTGCCTAAAAACCCAACTGTGCAGCTGGAGAGCCATGCACTGGTTTTTGATCAGAGCCTAACATTCTGGAAAAAGTATCAAACACAGTGTCCAACATTAGATTTACTAAATAATTTTGTGTGCTAAAAATTATGCTGACAACCAACTTAAGATTTTTAATCTGGCTTGCAATACGCCACATCTGCGTGTACTGGGAGCTATGTATATTGATTCATACACAGGGCCCTGTCCTTTGTACATAAAGTACAAACAAGTACAAATGTTGTGTCTACTTCACCTAAACAAGATAAGTGATAGCCATTCGCTATTTCATTCTTTAGGGCAATGCGATGACCAATCAGAGACAAGGTTTAAATGTCAGACAGTTAACTGTCAGTCATAATCAACAGGTGCATTCTCCATGGCAATATTTCTACCAATCAGCATCCACTTGTCAACAAATCAAAATTCTCTTCTCATATGGTATAAACTGTTGTTTTCCCCTGACATTATTCTTCTTGCAATTGTCCTGATGAGTCGAGGCAAAAAGCTTTGACAAATGTTATTTTTTCAACAACACTTACGATGATGAGAGTCCAAATGGACAGTGGATCAAAGAGGGATAAATTGCACATAGCAGCAGCAGAGTTTGATAAGGCCAGGAAAAAGTTAACACATTATTTGTGTTCATTTCTGTTTTTCAATTCTATCCTTTTAGAAATAAAATTAGTGTTTGGTTTGCTTTGTTATGGCTTTATTAAACCGTGTTGCTGCTTCTAACAAGCTATACTCTTGATTCACTTTGCTCTGGAGATTTGATCTCCACAGTGAAGGGAAGGGTGTTAAAAAGATTTATGGAATTGAGAGGTTGTAACTGAGAGAAAAAGCTGAATAGGTGAGGGCTTCTTTTTAACCAGCAGTCTGATTGAGATCCTTAAGCTAATCAAAGGGCTTGATAGAGTGGACTTTGAGAAAATGTAGAGGAGACAAAAATGAGAGAATAAACGAGAAAATAAATCCAATAGGAAATTCAGAAAAAAAAAATCTTCACCCAAAAAAAAAGTGGTACGAATGAGGAACGTGATAGCACAAGAAATATTTGAGATACATAGCATCGGTGTATTTAAGGTCATGGGCTAAAATTTTACCAGCATGCCTGCCCTGATTCCAGGCGGGTGAAGCTCAGGTGAAGCGTTCTCCATTGGCCTTGAGCAGGATTGTTAGGACCTCAGGCAGATGTGTCGGTGAAATTTCACCTATAGAATCATAGAGTCTTAGAGGTTTACAGCATGGAAATAGGCCCTTTAACCCAACTTGCCCATGCCATTCTTTTTTATACAGCTAAGCTCGTCCCAATTGCTTATGTTTGGCTCATATCCCTCAAGATCCACCTTACTTTTAACCATTTAAATGTTTTTTAAAAGACAAAATTGTACCTGCCTCTACTACTACTTCTAGCAACTTGTTCCATAACTCCCACCTTCTATGTGAAAAAATTACCCCTCTGGACCCTTTTGTATCTCTCCCCTCTCACTTTAAAACCTATGCCCTCTAGTTTTAGGCTCCCTATTTTTGAGAAAAAATGTTTACTACTGATAATAATACCTCTCTATTTTCTAGATCTCTATAAGATCACCCCTAAGTTTTCTATGCTCCAGGGGAAAAATGTCCCAAACTATCTTGCCTCTCCTTGTAACTCAAACCATAAAGTCCTGGTAGCATCCCAGTAAATCTTTTCTGTGCTGTTTCTATTTTTAAGGTTGAGGTTAAATAAACACGAGGAAGAAACCAATGTGTGTGTGTGTGTGTTGCAGATAGAGTTAGATGAAAAGGATGGAAAGAGGTTCCTGTGGAGTATAAATGCTGGCAAAAGCCAGTTGGGCTGAATGTACTCTTGCTGTGACTCAATGTTGAAACACAGCTAGACAACGATGAATTGAGTTTTCATCCTATCTGTACTTTTCAGCTTTGTTCAGAGATATGGAAAAGCATTTAGAATATTTTGACTCGCTGTCTCATCTTCTTAAGTTTGTGATTGGACTTCTGATAAATCATTTGGGTTTATATTCCCATTTTAAATACTTGCAGTGCATAATAATTTCCCTGTATGTCCCTGGTGTCTTTTGAAAAGAAGACTTCATTATTTCATAGAATCATAGAACTCTACAATGCAGAGAGAGGCCCTTCAGCCCATTGAGTCTGCACCGACCACAATCCCACCCAGGTCCTACCCCAATATCTTTACATGAATCCCTCTAACCTAAGCATCCTTGTACATTAAAGGGCAATTTTAGTATGGCCAATCAACTTAACCCACCCATTTTTGGACTGTGGTAGGAAACAGGAGCACCCAGAGGAAACCCACGCAGACACAAAGAGAATGCGCAAACTCCACACAGACAGTGACCTGAGCTAGGAATTGAACCCAGGTCACTGGAGCTGTGAAGCAGCAGTGCGAACCACTGTGCTACTGTGCCTCCTATTTAGGGCACTAATGTGTAGAGCATGCTTCATTCATTTTTTAAAAACCATGGTCACTCACTCACCACTTTTATAAAGTCATTTTTCTGGTGTTTTATTGTGATAATCTTCTGATTCACCTATATTGAGATATTTAATGTATTTCTTGTTTCCTTGAATGTTTTTTAATGACATTAAACTAAGTTCATTAAAAATTGAAAACATTCCATTGTTCTACGAGAATGTTTTCCACAGCAGGCAGGCATGAAAAATGGGTCTGTGATCATCCCACCACCTTCATGCCCATCTCGAGCTCAGCCCCATAATGTGAGGGGGGGGGGCAGGTAATGGTGGGCACCAAAAAGCAGCCCATCCTCCACATTTAATTCAATAATTGAGGATAAATTAGGCTTGTTTTCAAACTTATTGACCTTGATTCATGCCTTAATATGATAGGTGTGGCAGAAGAATAGTTTGGAAAACTTGATTTTTTTCATGAAATGTTAAAAGGGAAGAAAGGAAGGGGAAGGTTATTCTTTGAGGCTGCCCTTTTCTGATCATAGACCATTCCCCCTTTATACCTATCCACTCCCTTCCTTAAACACATGGCTTCCCCCTCCAATGCGGCTCTCTCTAACACATCCACACCTTCCCGATCCAAGAGCCTGGACGTAACTGCTCAGTAGATTCTAAACCTTGAGCTCAGCTCTTCAGTAACAATCCTGTCAGCTGCCTCTGATATCTTCCTGGCACTGCCAGGGTTGATGGACCTGCTGGCAACTAACCTCATTAATCACCTTCCCCACAGAGTTTTATGGCTTAGGGGCTAGTTGGTGGGGAGTGTATTGGATTCAGGCTGGTATAGATTGTGATATTCCATCACAAATTTTTACATAGACCCTGCCCAAATTACATGAAAATTGGCTTGGATTGGATTTTTTTTGATATTAAAGGGCATTTAAATGGCTCAACCACTTCCATGAATTCCATTTGGTTGCGCAAAATTTTATCTGTTCACCCCATTTCTTTGTTCCAATTTGTTACTTATGCAGCTGACCTTTACTTATTCTTAAAAACTCATCCAGCATCAAAATTCGTTCTGTCAACAAGTAACCAAGCTGTAGAAACTAGAAAGATCCTCAGGCAGGATATTCCGACCTTTCCAGTCCTGCCAAAGTCAACAGGAATTTAAATGGATCGCCATATCTGCCATGGGAAAACCCATGGCAGCCAAGATCA
Source organism: Sphyrna mokarran (assembly GCA_024679065.1). NCBI lineage: Eukaryota > Metazoa > Chordata > Chondrichthyes > Carcharhiniformes > Carcharhinidae > Sphyrna > Sphyrna mokarran. The sequence goes on from JAGIQG010000021.1 coordinate 22,548,901, forward strand.
AGTTGTGACACTATTCAGTGCCATGTTGACTGATCCCAGAAGTGGTATTGGCACAGGTGTTACAACTGAATTCAGTGTTTCTGGATTAGAAAGCCATGCAGGATTTCCTCATGGTTTTTTTAAAACTCTTCTTGGCAAGCTTCAGATGGTAGCACTCTCATCTCGGAATCACATTTAACTCCCACTCCAGGATTTGAGCACAAAACAATCAAAGTTGACAGTCCAGTGCAGTACAGACGGTGCACTGCACTGTCCACATGCCATCTTGAATGAGTGGTTAAACACAGAGACCCATCTGCAGATGGATGTAAAAGATCCCAAGGCACTCACTCAAGAGGAGCATTGGGGTTCTGTTCAATAGATATCTCTCAAACAATATCACGGAAAAGATTATCCATGATCATTGTGACGTTACTATATGAGGGAGTTATTGAGTACATATTGGCTGCTGTGTTTGCTACATTAAAACCATGATTACACTTTAAAGAAAAACATGGAATGAGAATCATAGATCCCCTACAGCGCAGAAAGAGGTTTTTTAGCCTATCAAGATTGCATCGTCAACAATCCTACCCAGGCCACACCCCCATGATGCTATGTTTTCATTCTGCTAAAGTCCTTGACAGTAAGCACAATTTGGCATGGCCGATCAATCTAGCCTGCACATCTTTAGATTGTGGGAGGAAACTGGAGCATCTGGAGGAAATCTGTGCAGACAAGCGGAGAACATGCAAACTTTACACAGACACTCATCACAGGCCTGAATTTAACCTGGCACTGTGAGGCAGTAGTGCTAATTGCCCCCATCTTCATCAGCTTCATTCACATTATGTGTTCTGAGAAGTGCTATACAAATGCATGCCTTTCTATAGGTACATGTGTGATTGTCAATTTTGAAAAAATACTCATCGTCAGAGGATAGCTTTGATCACACGTGAAGAATTGCCATTTGGGTGGGCTATCGAAAAGCTGCTATGTAATGTTACCCCAACAAGAAATCTGTGCCTTTGAATGTTGGGTAGAGGAGAAACCAGATAGAAAAAAAAAGAGGCAAAAGAGTCTTAATCTTACTGTAGCTCATTGGCCATTAATTACAAAGAAAATGTATGTTTATAAAATATATTATTGTGTGTGTGTGTGAATGTGTGTGTGTGTGTGTGTGTGTGTGTGTGTCTGTGTCTGTGCGTGTATGCGTGCAGATTCATAAACAAGAAAAATAGAATCCCATTGCAACATTTCTGATTTACACACAAACATTGTATGCCCTTTCTTCATAATGCTCTTTTCACTCTCTGTCAATTGGCCCCCATTTTGAACAGAAAATAAGAGCAATTTTGTTGTAGGACCATTGATCTTACATCTAGGGATGAATTAAGTAATCATATGCATTAAACAAAAGTATAGGATTTCAGATTTCAAGGCCTATGCACTCACCTCAGCCCATGATTATCCACAGTTCCTCCACATAAAAGCCAGCATAAGTAATGTATCATCCTGCAGCTGTTTTGTGCTGCATACATCATTTAGAAAGAGAATGGCTGTTCATTTGTGGCAACGTAGCATGTTAAACAAATAAACATTTGCACATTTTTCACTTTAATTGAATGCTGAAGTAGTGCTCTTATATTATGGTGGACAAACTGACTATGACTTAGACTATCATGCATATCAAGGACATGCGACAGCGGGAGATACAAGAACTAGACTAGAATTATAATATTCCATCAGGGTTAAACAGGGTAGATTCGGAAAGAATGGCTGCAATTCTCCCGAAAGTGTTGAATTGATGGGAGAACTGTTCTAAATCCCGACTGTTTTGTTAGTTCAGCTTCTCATCTGAATCTCCACCCCCTGTGCACTAAAGAGGTCCCAGTTGGGAATCTCATTAAAAATCTGTTGTGGGGGGGGGGGGGGGTGGCGGTCTTTCTGCACCAGAGTTTGACAGTACTGGAGTTCTGCGCATATGCAGTCATCTCAAACTGTCAAACTTCCATTTGCTGGCCACCACAGTGCTGCCCCTCCAACCCTCCCCACGGCAATTTCTAGGCCAGCCCTCACCCCATCTGTCCGGGAGCACTCCAATTTCCAGGACTCCACACCTCCCTCACTCCAGCAAACCCATCCTGCTGACCACCTCCGTTGGAGTCAGACCCTCCCAGCAAACCACACCCCCGAACCCACCTCAATTGCTGCTCTCTTTCCATCCCCCAAGATCGATCACCATGCAGAGTGGCAGCAGGACCCCCTGCTCCCACCAATCATCCCTAGGTCCTACCCACAATAGCCCTGCCCCTTGGCACTGACCATGTCCAGTGGGCAATGCAAAGGTACATGAGCACTTTGCCTCTTGGGCAGTACCAGGAGCACAGGCTGCCACTGCCAGAGTGCCCATGCCCACCCCGCTGCCCGACTTTACCAGTCTTCAAGTGCTGGCTTGGAACACACCTAGTGAATGCAGATGTACTTAGTGGCCTACCTTTTCAAGAGACTGTTGCACTTCCCCAGTACTGCGGGAATTAGCACTGAATTTTTTAGACACGTTGCCAGTCACGGCAAATCAGATCAAGCAGTGGACCATCGAAATCCACGACTGTCCAAAGTGAGGTACAGGTTGGACAGCTGAGCCAGTTTCTAAAGAGTTGAAACCATACTTCAGATGAAAAGATGAGTTACCGAGATGGCATCATACTTTTGGGAGCATGAGTTGCCACCCTGTATCAGGAAAAAGTTGCTCCTTGCCCATCTAAGATGAAGATGCTCGGCAGAAGTTATGTTTGGTGTTCTGGCATTGATGCCAACATTGGGAGCCTAGATAAGCACTGTGAACACTGCAAATTGCAACAAAGTTTGCTTGATGTAATTCCAATGCACCCTTGGGAATAACCTGGCCAGTCTTGGGAATGAATCCACATTGATTGGCTCATTCATGGGCATAATGCCCATTATCGATGCACACTCTAAGTTGTTAGAAGTGTTTGAGGCAAACTCTCTGAAATTGCACGCTACAGTTGATAAATTACGTCAATGATTTTCCATCCAGGGAATGCTGGAAGTCCTGGGGGAACTTTCTCATTCTATCCGCTATGGCAATCTTAGTGGGCGAGGGACAGATCATGAAAAGGTTCGTTGACCACTGGTGAGATTTTCTGATTTTGGGCGAGTGCAGCTAAAAAATCCCAACCAAACTGTCTGAAAATGGAACAGTATTCAAAAATTTCAGAACTTCAGTATCCTCAGTTGTATAAGTCACATTAGCACTGTGCCTTCCACCCCATTTTCAGTGGAGTAGCTGAGCAAGCTGTCCAAACTTCTAAGTCTGGCCAAAAGACACAGCCTGAACAAACCCTGGAGACCAGAATCTCACCCTGCCTTCTTGGCTACCAGACCATTCCACATGCCAAAAGAGGAGTCCCGCCAGCAGAGTTATTAGTGAGCTATATGAGCCAATGAGACTGAGTCTCATGTTTCCAAATTTGATAGAGGCCAGCCAAAACAGTTACAAGATAGGCCATGGCTCCTGGAAGTCAACACAGTCATTTTATTTTTGGATGTGAGGAATTTTAGGGTGTGTTGAGTTGAGTTCTAGAATCATATCCAAACCTGGACCCTGTTCTATCAAGTGACGATAGAATGAAGGATCGTCCAGGATCACAGACCATTTGAAAGAATGAAAGCTCCCCCAGCAGCCAATACTGCCATCAGAAGCTAAATTGCCATCTGGGAATGTTGTCGGCTATCCAAGCACTGAAGTAGCTAGTTGTTCTGTGGTAGACACAACCAACATAAGCATAGAAACAGATAGAACTGACTAGCCTATGCCTGAAGAGGCACCTGACCTTACAATTTTGGCTGACGGATATCCTGTGGAAGTGCCCCATTCAAAGGAGTTACACCATTCCACAAGAATTCAGGAACCCAAAACAAACTTAAATTATAATTGACTAAATTCATGTACTATATGTTTAATTAGACTGTCTAAATTCAATTTTGCCACTTGTACAAAAAGACTTAGAGGGGGAGGGATGTGGTGATTGTCCCTTTAAGGATCAATCAGCAGGGTAAGGATCACATGACTTGAAGAACCAGTCAGGAGCAGGGTGGAGGGGCCACTCTGATGAGTGCAGATTTCTGTTCCAGAAGCTTCTCAGGCATTAATTGCAGCCCTGAGGCTGCAAGCCTCTGTGTAGGCATTACCTATAAATGAACATGTTGTTGTTTATCCCTTAACTGCTCAACGAGAATTATAACAATATGATTCTGTTCCTGTGTGCAGAATTTGATCAAATATGGCAAATGCCTATAGTGAGCAGGTAAAGCATCGTTGAAACTGTCAGCACCAACAGTGGCTTCCTCCACCATATCGTTCAGGACATAGAAAAATAGGTAAGAGGAGGGTCCCATGATGAATTATTGGCAGGATGGGCTCAGAGTAAGCAACTTAGTTACCTGAAGATTAGGACACCATTTTTAAAGGCCACTCCAGTGCAGAGAAGTTCTCCCTAGCATTAGTCCCCATGTGACTAACAACCCCCTCCCATCCTGGCAGCCCCATTCCCTGTCCCTCCCCTCGGCACAACCCAGACACTACCCTAGCATAGCCAAGGCAGGGGCAGTACTGGAGCATGGCCCTCCACTCCCATGCTTCCTCCCAACCCAGGGTGAGGCAATCACCTGAGCTCTTCTGGGAGGTTGGCTTGCAGGACACACACCATGGGAGACCAGTTCAGTTTCATGTCAATCTGCCGGCATGAATGGATTCAGGTGTCGAAGCTTGATAATGATATGCTAATATATGGAAATGATGGTCCCAATACAAAGTTGGGAAATGCGGAACATCACTGGTGGGGAAGTGGACAATTAATCCTGCTTTTACTTCGTGAGAGTCTCTGCTCCCATCACTGATGCTGCCTGATGTAAACAGGAGTGGAAAATACCAGCCTATGTGTTCATCAGAGTCAATGCTCCTTAACATTATATAGACTTGCACATCCAGAATGATGTGAGCAGGAAGGAAATCATTTTACAGTCATAACAGGTTCAATTTTGGAATGACAATGTGGTCCATGTCAGGGCAAGGAGTGCAAGCAATGGGGAGATTTATAGTTATACCTGGGAAAATATTCTGATACCTTACAATACTTTTCAACCTGTGAAAGTCAAACAGGGAAGCATTGAAATAAAGGTGATATAAATAATTCATTTGGCACCAAAAAATTGAATCGTTGCAATTAGTACTTAATGAGAGATCTTTCCAGCATAGGTAACGCCAAAGTAGATTCAGAAGGTGAGACTTTTGACATTCAAAAATGTACTAAGTAAAAGTAATGCTATGTAATTAGCTGTCTCATAAAGTCCTTCAATTATATTTGGAATTATCTCAATTACTATCATCAGTGGACTTCTAAAATATTGATAGTTTGGAGTGACCAAGGGCCCGATTGCAAGTGCTGAATCTGGACATAATTCAGACCCGACTTGGAAAACTGCATTCAGGTGCCCCCATATGTACTCAGCTTGGAAAAAAAAGGCATGGATCCCATTTGCCTGGCGTGGATGGGACTTAGCAGGACCAAAACGATCAGAGCTCTGAACAGTTAGAAAAAATTTGAAAAAGTGCCTCCCCAGGCCACCAAAAAACAGAAAAAACGGTGCAGAGGTGGAAAGCATAAGAGACAGCCCCCCCGGACAGCATTGTCCCCCTTATCTACCCTCCCCACTACCCACACAATCACTGACCCTTTTATATACCCCCCCCCCCCCCTACCCCGACCGATTGCCATCTCTGCCCACCCCCCACCCCACCATTGCCTGCAGAGCGGCAGTGGACCTCCCTGTCCCCTACTAGAGATCCATCTGCTCCCCCCCTTCCACCTCCACCAGTGAGTCATTGGGCCTCCCCACCCCCACCAGGAATACATCTTACCATGCTCTTCAGCAGCTGGAGCGCCCGATTCAGATTTTTATTTAGCAGCTCCATTACGGCGCGCTTCCAGAATGGTAAACGCAGCGGTAAAGGGGGAAATGCTGATAAAGTTGGGCAGGCAGTTCATTAATTCAATTTAACTGCATGCAAATACATTTAAATCGCCATTGTGCCCGCTTTGGGCATGAAGTGGATCGCCACCATTCCTGGGTTTAGGTAAAGTGGCCACCTGCGCAGACGTTGGTACGGATCGCATTAATGGCCTCACACTCGACTTTACCACGTTTCCGAGCCCAAAAATGGGCACAACACAATGGTAAAATCGGGCCCCGAGTTTACCTCAAATTTCTGAAAATTTTCTTTTTACTTATTTTTATTTCTAACTGCTGCTCCTACCATTTTATCTTATTTTGAATCAATGACCTGCATCTGTTTTATCCTAACTTAATATATTTTATCCTTTGTGAAGGTTCCCCTTTAGAAACATAGAAAATAGGTGGAGAAGCTGTTCAATCCTTCATGCACCGCCATTCAATACAATCCCGGGTTGATCATGCACTTTCAGTATCCCATTTCCACTTTCTCTCCATATCCTTTGATCCTTTTAGCCACAAGTGCTACGCCCAGTTCCCTCTTGAACATATTTAACAAACTGACTCCAACAGCTTTCTGTGATAGAGAATTCCACAGGTTCACAACTCTCTGAGCGAAGAAGTGGTTCCTCATCTCAGTCCTGAATGGCTTACCCCTTATTCTTAGAATGGGACCCTCTCGTTCAGGAACATTAAGATCATTCTTATTTTATCTAGCCTGTCCAGTTCCATCAACATTTTATATGTTTCTATAAGATCCCTCTCATTCTTCTAAATTTCAGTGAGTACAAGTCCAGTCGATCCAGTCTCTCTTCATATGTCAGTCCTGCCATTCCGGGGATCAGTTTGGTGAACCTTTGCTGGATTCCCTCGATAGCAAGAATGTCCTTCCTCAGGCTGGGAGACCAAAACTGCACACAATACTCAAGGTGTGGCCTCACCAAGGCTCCGTATAACTGCAACAAGACATCCTTACTCGTATACTCAAATCCTCTTGTTATGAAGGCCAGCTTGCCATTAACTTTCCTCACCACCTGCTGTACCTGCAATGCCAACCGTTCCGCCATGACACCCAGACCCCTTTTCCTAAACTGCCACTAATCAATAATAATCTTCTTTCCAGTTTTTGCCACCAAAGTGAACAACCTCACATTTATCCATAGAATATTGCATTTTCCAACTATTTGCCCATTCAACCAGCCTGTCCAAGTCACCCTGTAACACCTTAGCATCCTCCTCACAGCACATACTGCCACCCAACTTAGTGTTATTTGCAAATTTGGAAATAGTGCACTCAATTCCTTGGCCCAAATCATGAATGTTTATTGTGAATAGCTGGGTCCCAGCACTGAACCCTGCAATATCCCACTAGTCACTTCCTGCCAGCCTAAAAAGGACCCATTTATTCCCACTCTCTGCTTCCTGTCATTAACTAGCTTTTGAAAATTTCTTCACTTGTTTTTGTTCTGTTAAGGCCACATGAATAGGAGTAAAATGACTCAAAAGGGGAAAATGCTGGAAAATATCAACAGGCCTGACAGCATCTGTGGAGAGAGATAAGAGCCAACGTCTCAAGTCCAGATAACCCTTCATTAGAGCTCAAATGTTGGCTCTATTATCTCTCCACAGATGCTGTCAAATCATTTTGCTATTAAGGCCAGCATGCTGAGATTTTCCAGCACTTCCTGTTTTTGAGTCGGATTCCAGCTCCTACAGTATTTTGCTTTTATCTTAGTAAAATAACTCCCCCTATTCTTCCATGCCAGGTTTCACAATAATAAAGTTTCTGAGTGAATTTACAGAGGATGTGCTTTGTTAGACTTCCATTATTTACTCTTTGAGGTTGTGAAAATTATTCAAACAGGTTCTCTCATGTTAAGCAAAGTACAAAATAAGGTTACAAACTTTTTCTGAATCTAAAAAGCAACTGGATAAAATAGAACCACCATTCATTAGGGAAACAAATACAAAGGAGATGTCAGGGGTAGGTTTTTCACTCAGGGTGGTGAGTGAATGGAACCGACTGCCGTCGGAGGTTGTTGAGGCAAACTCACTGGGGTCTTTTAAGAGACTTCTGGATGAGTATATGGAAAAGAATAGGATAGAGGGTTATAGATAGGTCTGTGGATTGGTAGATGTGATCGGCGCAACTCGTGGGCTGAAGGGCCTGTTTGTGCTGTATTGTTCTATGTTCTATGTTCATGTGGTCACACACATTAATCTGGCCCCACTACATACTATTACAAGTGAGAGAGTAAGAGGACAGGCTTATAAGATTCTTTACAGTTCAAGAAAAATAGAACAAAGAATATATGGTTAGGTGTTCCTTGGATGGTTACAATGCAGTAACTCCATGCAGCAGTGATTCTGTTCAGCTTTCTGCCTGGGTGCAGTTGTATGGAATAGGTATCCCTGTGTCTTCAAATATGATCTTGGTTTGCAGTAAATTTAGTTTCTCAGGATAGTTACCTTGCAAACTGGGCACAATGCTTTCAAATGAGAGAGACAAAAAGGCACATAGCTTCAAATAGTCTATGTCTGTATGGCATTATGTTTTCTCTCTACCTACTGCTTGGTGATGTGAACCTTGAAGTACTTTGCTATGTGTACAATCCAGACAAATTCGACTAGTTCTCACATTCACTTGTTCTAACAGAATAAATTCACTTGTTCTCACATTCCATCCCACCATCCTCCGCATGCAAAGCATTATCTTCTGCCATTTTTGCCAACTCCAACGCGATGCCACCACCAAACACATCTTCCCTTTAGTCCCTCTGTTAATATTCCACAGAGACCATTCCCTCCAGGATAATCTAATCCGCTCCTCCACTGTACCCAACGTTCTCCCACCGCTCAGGGCAATCGCAGCGAGTGCAACACCTGCCCCTTTACCTCTTCTATGTTCACCATCCAAGGTCCAAAACATTCATTCCAAGCTAAACAATGTTTCATTTGCACCTCTTTCAATTTGGTGTATTGCATTTGCTGCTCCCAATATGGTCTCCTCTATATTAGAGAGACCAAAGCACAGATTGGGTGATTACTTTGCTGAGTACCTGCTGTTTGTGCGTAATCAGGACGCTGACCTTCCGGTTTCTTGCCATTTTAACACACGATCCTGCTCCCATGCCCACATGTCTGTCCTTGGCTTTCTGCAATGTTCCAGTGAACCTCAACGCAAACTGGAGGAATAGCATCTCATCTTCCAGCTAGACACTTTACAGCCTGCCGGTCTCAACATTGAATTCAACAACTTCAGATGATTTGCTCTACCCCACCCCTTTGTTTTCATCAATTTTATTTAATTATACACTATTCTTTATCTTTTGTTTCTTTATGGTCTTTCTTCATTTTTATTTCCCTTACCCTTTCCTCTCTCCTACTTCATCCACCATCCCTTACCTTTTATCCCCCCACTTACCTTTTTCTATATTGTATCTCTGTCCCATTTCCCTCCCCCCCTCACTCCCCCAACAACCCCCCACCACCTCCCCCAACATCTCCATCACAGCTTACAGCTTCTCTGCCATTTGGCCATTCACACCCTTATTCTCTCTGGGGACACAATTAGCAGTTTTTTCCCTTGGTTTCTATGGCTATGATTCATCTTTCATTCCCTCTCCCTGCAGTATAAATACCTCCCACTTTCTATGCCTTTTACCTTTGAGAAAGGGCCATCCAGAAATGAAATATCAGTTCTCCATACAAATGCTGCCAGACCTGCTGAGATTTTTCAGCATTTTTTTTCTTTTTTCTATTAGTTTATGTCTGCTTCAGTTATTGTTTCAGAACTGGTAATGCATGTAGATGTCTTATCTCAGAACTATTTGAAAAGACTCAGGTTGGTGTGAATTGACAGGGGAACGGAACTTTATCATTCCCCATAGGTTGAAAGTTTTCATCCCACTGGGTGGAATGCACAATTATTTATATTGTAGCAGTGTGAGTAGTTTTTTTTCCCCTATTGTCCCATTGGAGAGAGTCTGTCTTTTTTAAATCCAGCCAGAAAATAAAAATTAAAATTTGTGTAGTAAATTTTCCAATCCCATCTGATATGGGAATTGTAGTGGGTGGGAGAGAAAATTTGGTGGACCATTAAATGTTGACCTCTGGCGGGAGTTTCCAGTTCTGGGGCGTATACAGCTGGAAAATCCCATTCTGTATCTCCAAAAAGTCCTTGGAACACTTGATAGCTCATATAATCTTGGGATCAGTTGCTCTTTGAGTATCCTTTCTGTTGCAAATATGTATATCTCTTTTGCGCTATAGTGGCTAAATCTGAAAAGATCATTAGGTTAATAACATGATCAGCTGCTGATTATTATTATGTATTGGGATACTTACTAAAAAGCTATTGCTGTGCTTGTCAATGTATAATTATTGTTTACTGATATAAAGCATTTTTCACACATGAAACTCCTTTGGCAATCTGGGTCATCGCTTTCTTCAAGACTCAAAATGCCACCGTAGCCCTCTAAGGAAAGATAACAAAATATTCCCTCAGTAAATGGTTTTCAATTAATTATTCAGTTATAATTAATGCACAGTGTCATTCTGTGCCATTAATCTACATTCAATAAATATCATGATAATTTATAGAAGATATTTTTGTTTTACAGTATTTTGGTTAATTTGACAGCATGGCTATTACTTCAGCAATGCAACCACTAAGTTTGACTAATGGCTACCTTTCAGTGGTCTGAATGAAAGTTCAATATACCAACTATTAGAGAGCTGAAAAATGATAGAATTTTGAGTATTTTTTGGGAACGCCAATAAGTTGCGCCAATTGGATTGGAGTAGAAATTTAGAATCATAGGATCCCTACAGTACAGAAGGAGGCCATTCAGCCCATCAAGCCTGCACCTATAACAATGCCACCCAAGTCCCAACTCTGTACCATCTAAGGAGATCCATCAAAAATGTTAAAAGACAGTACTGGACCAAACTAGAGTCCCAGGCTAGCTACATAAACCCCCATCAACTATGGTAAGGTCTGCAAGACACAACAGGCTACAAAATGAAGGTGTAAAATCGCCAGCTCCAACGCACCTCTCCCTGATGAGCTCAATGCATCTTATACCTGTTATATAACAAGAGCATGCCCTCCACTCTGGAAGCTCTGATGAACCTGTATCTGGGGTCACCATTACAGATGTCAGAGCAGCTTTCTCAAAGGTTAACCGGTGGAAAGTGACTGGCCCGGATGGGGTACCTGGATGAATACTCTGATCTTGCACGGACCAGCTGGCGGAGGTATTCACAGACATCTTTAACCTCTCTTTACAACAATCTGAGATCTCTAGCTGCTTGAAGAAGACAACTATCATCCTGGTACCTAAGAAAAGCTAAGCAGCGTGCCTTAATGACTATCAGCAATGGTTCTGACACCCATCATAATGAGATGCTTTGAAAGGCTAGACATGAATGAATTCCTGCCTCCTAGACAACTTGGATCCACTACTGTTTGCCTACCGCCGCAACAGATCCACAGCAGATGCCATCTTCCTGGCCTTGGACTCAACCCTGGAACATCTAGGCAACAAAAATATCTATATCAGACTCCTATTTATTGACTACACCTCAGCCTTCAACACTATTATTCCCATGAGACTCATCTCCAAACTCCATGGCCTGGACCTGGGCTCCTTCTTTTGCAACTGGATCCTGAACTTCCTAACTAACAGAGCACAATCAGTGAGGATAGGCAACAACACGGCCTCCACAATCGTTCTCAACACAGGTGCCCCACAAGGCTGTGTTCCCAACCCCCTACAATATTTCTTATACACTTATGACTGTGTGGCCAAATTCCCCTCCAACTCAATTTTCAAGTTTACTGATGACACCAGGTCGGATCTCAAACAAAGATGAGACAGAGTATTGGAATAAGATAGAGAATCTGGTAAACTGGTGCGGCAACAATAATCTCTCTGACAATGTCAACAAAACAAAGGAGATTGTCACCAACTTCAGGAAGCATAGAGGCGAACTTGCCCCTATCTACATGAAGTAGAAAGAGTCCAGAGCTTCAAGTTTGATACCAGGATGATAGTTGTCTTCTTCAAGCAGCTAGAGATCTCAGATTGTTGTAAAACTGCTTCAAGTTTTTAAGTGTCTAGATCATCAACAACCTGTCCTGATCCCTTCATGTTGACATTATAGTTAAAGAAGCTCACCAATGCCTCTACTTTCTCAGAAGACGAAGGAAAATTGGCATATCAGCTATGACTCTCACCAACTTTTATAAACGCACGATAGAAAACATTCTTTCTGTTTGTATCACAGTTTGATAGTTGTCTTCTTCAAGCAGCTAGAGATCTCAGATTGTAGTAAAACTGCTTCAAGTTTTTAAGTGTCTAGATCATCAACAACCTGTCCTGATCCCTTCATGTTGACATTATAGTTAAAGAAGCTCACCAATGCCTCTACTTTCTCAGAAGACGAAGGAAAATTGGCATATCAGCTATGACTCTCACCAACTTTTATAAACGCACGATAGAAAACATTCTTTCTGTTTGTATCACAGTTTGGTATGGCTCCTACTCTGCCCAAGACCTCAAAAAACTACAAAACGTTGTGAATGTAACCCAGTCCATCACACAAACTAATCTCCCATCCATTGATTCTGTCTACACTTCCCGCTGTATCAGCAAAGCAGCAAGCATAACTAACGACCCCATGCACCGTGGACATTCTCTCTTCCACTTTCTTCCATCGGGAGAAAGATACAAAAGTCTGAAGTTCACGTACCAACCGATGCAAGAACTGCTTCTTCCCTGCTGCCATCAGACTTCTGACTGGGCTACCTTGCATTAAATTGATCTTTCTCTTCATCGTAGCTATGACTGTAACACTATACTCTACACTCCCTTGTTTCCTTTGCTATGATTGGTATGGTCTGTCTGATTAGCATGCAAGAAACAATACTTTTCACTGTATGCTAATACATGTGACAATAATAAATCAAATCAAAGTAATCCCATGTATTTACCCTGTTAATCCTCCTGACAGTCTGGGGCCAATCAACCCAACCCACACGTTTTTGGACTGAGAGGAAAGAGGAACACCCAATGGAAACCCACCTAGATACAGAAGAATGTGCAGACTCCACACGGTCAATCATCCAAAGCCAGAATTGAACCCGAGTCCCTGGCACTGAGGGAGCAGTGCTAACCACTGTACCGCTCAGCTGTTCAGAAAGAAAAGCTGCTATATACATTGAGATTTCTCAAAGACAAGTAGGACGAGAGAAAAGATAATTGGATCAGTTAAGGAGCACAGAGCCACAATCATAGCCGATAACTGCTTCAAGGAATGACTTCTTTGAAGTGAAACTTGCATTTTCTTGGGAAGATGCAAAATACTGATTTTCAAACGTTTAAATCTGAAAGGTTGAAATTTTCTACTGTGACATTTAAAGTGGATGTAATGTCTGTGATAATATCTGCTTTCTAACCAGTATACCTCAGGGTGCAGAGTTCTCAAGTGTTTGCATTTACTCACAATGAGCTCTGGCAGACTGCTGGTCCTGACCAGTTTAATGCCAATTCAGGGCAGCATAACCAATCAACATATCTCGCAGCAAACAATTTATGGAGCATGTCCAAATTATCACTGCACCCAGAATTGAGATGTCTCTGAATAGCGGTCATTATCCAACATGCTTTAGATTCTGTACAGCTGAATTAAACATTTAAATTGTAAACTGATTGAACATTGAGGGCAGTATAGTCTGCCCACTCTGCAGAGTGTTTTGCTGTGGTGAAAAGAAGCCTGCCATTTGCCGGCAGGGAGATCTTGCAGTCCCACAACTCTTAATAGATTGTTTTGTTGTTTGCACTCTCTGCCATTGGGCAATGTGCGATTGAGGGTAGGGATGGGGGCAGAGAGTGGGGGGGATCGCTGTCAGCAGGCCTGGAAGATTGTGCCAGCTGGGATGCCTGGAAAATTTGGGGCCAAGTCTAAGGAATGGCAAGAGTTATTGTACAGCTCTTGTGCAGAATGAATAAAGACAAAGCTTTCCATTCAATATTATTTCAATTATCAGAAGAGAATTGGTTACCTCATCTGAAGGAAACTAGATGGTTTTGTAATGAAACAAATAAAAGCTTAGGAATGGGCACATATTATTTTCCAATCTAAATTCACCTTGAACAGTTACTCTGATTCATTGATTCAGCGTTGAATAACAGCTCCAATATCAACAAATCATCTACTCATCTATCCAAGGTGAACCATTATACAATTAAATGAAGTCCCTATGAAATAGATCTAGTCAGGGTCCAGAATAACATGCCACATCAGCTTATTGGATGCAGGGATATGAATGTGGTAATGCTGTGGCTAAAGCACTCATTTCTTGGCAAGAAATAAATACAGAAAAACTTTCAATTTAATAGCCCACCATCACTGAGATTGAGGAGCCTATGTAATTTCCTTATTGGATGATATTTTTGTCTTCTTCACTGCAGTAATGACAAATCTGCGAACTTTAAGAATAAATCTGCAGACTAAGGGTCATATGACCTGGGGAACAAATGAGGCAGTGGAGGGGGAGACATCACCTCAGTAAGTGTGAGTTTCTGTACTCAGAGTCGTTTCAGGAGCTGATTGCAGCTATGAGGCTGCCAGCCTCTGTATAGTTCTAACCTCTAAATAAATGAGTTGCATTTTTCCTAAACTGGTCAAAGATCAATTTTGCATTAGGTGGCAAATTGTAAAAAAAATCCTCAGACGATGAGTATCCACTTTATATTGAAGGTGAGAAAAGAAAAGAGTATTTCCAAGGTGCCCCTGTTTGAAAGGACAGATCCATTTGACTTCTCCATAAACAGCTGGATGCTATACTTAGAGTGCCTTGGGATTTGTACTTAGTGGATGGCCACTGGTTTTATAAGATTGTTGCTAGAATTTTACTGCCTCACTTGTGAGATTCTGCCCAAGGTCAAAGGAGAATGCCATTCTGCGAGTCTCGCCCATCCCGATTCTGGACCAGGCAAGGCGGTAATATTCCGGCCTTGAGTTCAAATCTTTCAGCGGTCACGATGGCACAGTGGTTAGCAATGCTGCCTCACAGTGCCAGGGACCCAGGTTCAATTCCAGCTTGAGTGAATGATTGTGTAATGTTTGCACATTTTCCCCATGTCTATGTGGATTTCCTCCCACAGTCCAAAGATGTGCAGCTTAGGTGGCTTGGCCCTCAATGTCAAAAGATGTATAGATTTGGCAGGCTGGTCATAATCAATGCGTGCGGTTATGGGGATTGAGATGGTGTGGGGGAGTGGATGTGGGTAAGATGCTCTTTCAATGAGTCAATGCAGACTTGTCAATGGTCTATGTCTACACTGTAAGGATTCTATGGAGTATACAACAACTTATACTGGAGAAGCAATACAAATAGTGGGCGCTGCTATGGTATCTGTAAGCTATGGATAATAGTATGCTCAACTCCCAGTGACTATAGCAACAGGCAAAGGACCAAGCTTTCTCAGCTGTGATTAACTTATGGTAATCAAGTTAAATTGATCCGAGATTCTCCAAGTGCAGGAGATTCCTCAAACTGATAAAGAAACATGAGATTGTCTTTGAGGATGAATTAGGCAAAATAAAAAGCTTGCAAGTAAAGATTTATGTAAATCCAGAAGTGATGCTTTGATTTTTTTTAAGGCTAAACTAGTACCATATGCTTTACAAGGGTAAGTAGATACTGAATTAAAGCAATTGGAAGAGCTAGATATTATCCAGCCAGTTCAGTTCTCGGAATGGGCAGTACACATCGTTCCTGTATTGAAACTGGACAAGATTATCCGCATTTGTGGTGATTATAAGTTAACAGTTAATCGGGCTGCCAAATTGGATAAATATCCAATCTCAAAGATTGAAGACCTGTATACAGAGCTGGCTGGAGGTCAATCTTATACAAAGCTGGATATTGGTATAAAATCATAGAATCCCCATTGTGCAGAAAGAGACAATTCTGACCCAGGCCCTATTCCCATAGGCCCACATGTTTACTGTGCTAATCCTCTGACACTAGGATCAATTTAGCATGGCCAATTGATCTAACCTGCACATCTTTGGACTGTGGGAGGAAACTGGAGCACCCAGAGGAAACCCACACAGGGAGAATGTGAAAATTCCACACAATGACCGGAGGCCGGAATCGAACTCGGCTCCCTGGCACAGTAGTGCTAACTACTGTGCCACCTGTTTTGAGTCGCATGTATCAGCAACTCAAACTAGACGATTCTTCCCAAGGTTATGTCACAATAAATGCAAAGGATTGCTCCAATACATATACCTATCTTTTGACATGCCTTCAACATATGCTATTTCCCCAGAGGACAAAGAAAAGTCTGCTGCAAGGGCTGCCACAAGTTACAGTATTCCTTGAAGATGTTCTTATAATTGGATCAATAGGGACCATGCATTTAGCAAACTGAGAGGAGGTATTGAAGACATTTCAAGATGTGACCTGTCTGGAATACCTTGTAGGTTCACAAGGATTACATCCCATGAAAGATAAGCCACAAAGGAAGCACTGGTCCCCCAAAACACATCTGAGCTCATCATTTTTGGAATGATAAATTACTATGGATTTTTTTTTACCAAATTTATTGACATCATTTGCTCCATGCATGTTTTGCTAAAGAAACATTAGTGTTGGTCTAGGAAGATTCCCAGAAAGAAACTTTCAATAGAGTAAAATAATGGCTGCATTGTTGAGTTTGTTAGTACATTTTAGCCCCTCTGAGGAACTGGTGTTGACCTGCAATGCCTCTCCACGTAGCATTGCAGAGATATTGTGCTGTGAGATGGACAACGGATCTGAAAAACCCTGAGGCTGTATCTCAAGCATCTTCTTAGAAGCCGAAAAGGCCACTCACAAATTAAGAAAGAAGGATTATCAATAGTTTTAGTGTCAGGAAATTCAAACAAAGAACAAAGAAAATTACAGCACAGGAACAGTACTTTTGACCCTCCAAGCCTGCACCAACCTGAGTTGGAGCAACTGCCTGAGTTAACTAAAGCCCCCTATCCTTTCCGGGACCATATTCTTCTATTCCCATTTTATTCATGTATTTGTCAAGATGTGCCTTAAAAGTCAGTATCATATCTGCTTCCACTACCTCCTCCGACAGCAAATTCCAGAACTCACCACCCTCTGTGTAAAAGAGGGTGTACATCTGTGTAAAAGACCCTCATACATCTCCTTTAAACCTTGCCCCTTCCACCTTAAATATCTGCCCCCTAGTAATTGACTCTTCCACCTTGGGAAAAAGCTTCCAACTATCCAATCTGCCCATGCCCCTCATAGTCTTGTAGACTTCTATAAGATCGCTTTTCAATCTCTGCCGTTCCCGTGAGAACAAACCAAGTTTCTCCAATGTCTCCTCATAGCTAAAGCCCTCCATGCCAGACAACATCCTGGAAAATCTTTTCTGTACCCTCTCTAAAGCATCCACATCCTTCTGGTAGCGTGGTGACTGGAATCGAATACTATATTCCAAGTGTAGCCTAAGGTTCTACAATGCTACAATGACTTGCCAGTTTTTAAAGTCAATACTCTGGCCAATGAAAGCAAGCATGCTGTATGCCTTCTTGATTATCTTCTCCACCTGCATTGCCATTTTCAGTGACCTGTGTACCTGGACACCCAAATCCCTCTGCCTATCAATACTCTGAAAGGTTCTGCCATTTACTGTATATTTCCCATCTTGCAAAATGCATTACCTCACATTTGTCCAGATTAAACTCCATCTGCCAGCTCTTCCTCCAAGTCTTCAATGATATCCTGCTGTATCCTGTGACGGTCCTCATCGTTATTTGCAATTCATTAACCTATATGTCCTCTGCAAGCTTACTGTCAAACCAACTACATTTTCCTCCAAATCATTTATATATATTACAAACAGCAAAGATTTCAGCACTGGTCCTTGAGGAAGCCACTTGTCACAGACCTCCATTGAGAAACGCACCCCTCCACTAGAATCCTCTGTCTTCTATGACCAAGCCAATTCTGTATCCATCTTGCCAGCTCACCTCTGATCCCATGCGACTTCACCTTCTGTACCAGTCTGCCATGAGGGATCTTGATAAAAGTTTACCGAAGTCATGTAGACAACATCCACAGCCCTACCTTCATCGATCATCTTTGTCACATCCTCGAAAAATTCCAAAAGCATTTATATATTTATGACCACAGAATACTCTTGAATCTTTTTAAAACAGACAAAGCTATTCCACCAATCAGGTCAGCAAGAAATCAATATTGGGCATTAATTCTGCCTGCTTGTAAACATACATTCCAGCACCGACCTGGAACACACAGAATGAATGCAGATGCATTTAGCCACCTATCTTTATAGGAAAGTGTCTCAGCTGCTGCTGTGCTACAAGAAATTGTCATGGTCTGAATTTTTTGGACACATTTTCAATCTCTACACATAAACCAGGTACTGGACTAGTCAATATCCACTTCTGCCTCAACTGAGACACAAGATGCTTACAGATTGGGCCAATGAGCCAGTTTCCGAAAAAACAAAGCAATTTGTTAACTGCAAGGATGGATTGAGTTGCTGTAATATCATACTCTGGGGAGCAAGAAGTGTTGTCCTGTGCCAGACAGAGAGCTACTTCCAATGGAATTACACAGTGCTCATCTGGACTTTTCAAAAATGAAGACGCTCAGTAGAAGGTTTGTGGTGGCCTGGCATTGATGCCAGCATCAAGAACCTAGCCAAACACCGTGTACATTGCCAATTGCAACAAGGGTTGCCAGCGATGGCCCCACTACACCTTTGCGAATGGCCTGGGTATGAGTCCAAACTGATCATGTTGATCCATTCATGGTACTATGTTTCTGCTCATTGTTGATGCATACTCTAAGTGGATGGGTATTTTTAACGTGATGTCTCCTACATCGTGCATTACCACTGGAAGAGTATGCCAATATTTTCCCACCCGTAGAATACCTGCAGTAATACGCCTGAATTTTACCACCTTGCCTGCCATGGGATTGGAGCAGGCAAGGGGCACACGATGGAAACATCTATTGACCTCGGGGGGGTAGGGAATTTCCAGTCTCGCTCAGGCAAGACCATAAAATCCTGTCCATAGGATCTGACAATGGAACAGTATTCACAAGTGCTGAGTTTCACAACTTCACCACATTCTGTAGTATAAAGCGTATTAGAACTGCACCTTTCTACCTAGCATCAACTAGCTGAACAAGCTGTTCAAACTTTTAAGCCTAGCCTAGAAAAGCAATGAGAAAGAACTCTGTAGACTTGAATCTCACGCTCCCTTCTTGGCTACCGGATCACTCCACATGCAACAGCTGGAATTGTTACTGAGCTGTCATCGCAGAATGAGACTGAGCCTTGTGTTTTCCAAATTTGCGGGGAGGATAGAGGCCAATCGAAGCAGTCAGAAGCAAAGTCATGATTTGTTCAGTCAATGCAGTCATTTATGGTGGATGATGCCATGTGTGTGAGGAAATTTGGTGGTGGGTTGAGTTAAGTCCCTGGAATCATTGTTTCTGGAACTGGACCCATGTCTAAATCAAGTGGACGTAGAAGGAAGGATCATCTGAAAACTCATAAACCATTTGAAAAAAAGAGAGATGTCCCAGCAGCCTGTTTTAGCATCAGGAAGCATATTGCCTTCAGGAAATGTTGCTGTCTGTTTTAGCACTGATCATCCTGTGACAGGTACGACCAACGTCTCCATGGAAATAGATAGAACTGAACTGCCTACGCCTGAAGAGGCACCTGTCATTGTGATTTTGGCTGCCAGCAACCCTGAGGAAGTACTGCAAAGAGAGGGGTTATGATGCTTCACAAGGATTCAGAAACCCCCTGAAAGACTTGATTTAAAATTGACTAAATTCATGTATAAACACTTCATTATCTTGGACTGTGTAAGTTGAGTTTTCACACTTGGTTGTCAATGTGATGAATTGGGGAGGAATGTGATGAATGTCTCTTTAAGGATCAACTGCAGAGTAAGGGGAGCTAATTGGGGAGCAGCGTAGGGGGATCACCCTTGTAAGCGTGGGCCTCTATATTCAGATTCATCTCGAGGGCTGATTGCAGCCACGAGGCTGCAAGCCTCTGTATAGTTTTAACCTCTAAATAAACAAGTTGGGGTGAATTTTCCCATTTTGCCTGTCATGGGAATCGGAGCGTGTGAGGAGCGGACCATGGGAAGGTCAGTTGACCTCGGGTGGGATTTTCCGGTTTCGGGGTGAGTCGTGGCCGAAAAGTCCTGCCCATTGTGTTTCCCTGAAACTTGTGAACAAGGAGCTTCACAAAAATTATCCTGATTCACAACATCACAAAGTAAATGTATGAATCCTACCTGCTGAGAACACCTGTCTGTGAGATGTTGCAAATAACCAGAATCTCACAATGAATGCTAAAGGTGATTTAGAATTGGAAAAAAAAGAGACAATTGTATCTCACGTGAGAATGACTTGTTTGTGAGATAGTTCAATGTCCTGTCTGGTTTAGTCTTTTAAAACGTAGTTATGCTTTATATATTCATTTACCACGCATTTTGATTTTTTTTTAAATTGACCTTTAAATGGAATAAACTGGGCGCTGAAGCGATTTGATTCCTCTCTTTCCTTGCTTTATGTTCTAGACAATATCTTTAAAGTGAATAATTCTTTTTGCAGCAAAGCTGACTTTCTTCATATGCATGAGCTGCTCAATGATAGTCTTCTTATACTGGAAGACTGAATTCATTTTCCGAGCAATTTGTGTCCACTCAATACAATGCTGAAGATTTCAGAGATTATATCTGACAGCTAAAAATACTTCCCTTGCCTTTTGAAGATCTCTTAAATTCAAATTGTCTACAAAAGCCTCCCAGCACTTAGATGGAGGATTATTTTCAAATTGTGAAAAAAACATTAGGATGGGCAGCACGATGGCACATTAGTTAGCATTGCTGCCTCAAGCACCAGGGGCCTGGGTTCGATTCCCAGCTTGGGTCACTGTGTGGAGTTTGCAATTTCTCCTCATGTATGCGTGAGTTTAATCGGGGTGCTCCAGTTTCCTCCCCCATACGAAAGAAATGCAGGTTAGCTGGATTAGCCATGTTAAGGTACCCCTTATTGTACAAAGATATGTGGATTAGTCATGGTAAATGCACAGGATTAGGGGAATGGTGTGGGAGGTGGATGGGTTGCTCTTTCAGAGAGTCGGTGCGGGCTCGAAGGGCTGAATGGCCTCCTTCTGTTCTGCACAGATCCTATGGTTCTACAGTTAAATTCAGTAGCCCCCCCTCCCCCAAAACAGGGATGAAGATTGAGATATGGCAGTACCAGCAGGGAGTGCCTGGACACTGCCAGGCTACTACCCAGGGATGATCTTCTCCTCCCTTAGGAGCTGTGTGCCCCAGCAGGTTCTGTTCCTCCACTGTATTTTTAAAGACATGTTGGAAATCCCACCAACGTGACATCACAAAGCCAGGGGAACTTGCCATTATGAAGGGGTGTTACAGCAGGGAGATCCAATAATCATACATAAATGTATTGTAATGGGATTGCTGCCATTGCAGCAACTGTTTGTAATTTTTATAAATGATCTGGATGAGGGTATTGAAGGATGGATTAGTAAATTTGCAGATGACACTAAAGTCGGTGGAGTGGTAGATAGTGAAGAGGGGTGTTATAGTTTGCAGAGGGACTTGGACAAGTTGCAGAGCTGGGCCGAGAGGTGGCAAATGGAGTTTAACGTGGAAAAGTGTGAGGTAATTCACTTTGGCAGGAATAACAAATGTGTAGAGTATAGGGCTAATGGTAGGACTCTTAATAGTGTTGAAGAACAGAGGGATCTTGGTGTATATGTGCATAGATCCTGAAAGTTGGCAATCAAGTCGATAAGGTTGTTAAGAAGGCATATGGAGTCTTAGCTTTTATTGGTAGGGGATTGAATTTCGGAGCCGCAACGTCATGTTGCAACTGTACAAAACTCTAGTGCGGCCGCACTTGGAGTATTGTGTGCAGTTCTGGTCCCCACATTATAAGAAAGATGTGGAGGCATTGGAGAGGGTACAGAGGATGTTGCCTGGTATGGAGGGCAGGTCTTATGAAGAGAGGCTGAGGGATTTGAGGTTGTTTTCGTTAGAAAGAAGGCGGCTAAGAGGAGACCTTATTGAAACATATAAGATGATTAGAGGTGTAGATAGGGTGGACAGTGATAGCCTTTTTCCTAGGATGGAGAAAGCTAGCACGAGGGGACACAGCTTTAAATTAAGGGTGATAGTTATAGGACGGATATCAGAGGTAGGTTCTTTACCCAAAGGGTGGTTCGGGAGTGGAATGCCCTGCCTGCAACAGTTGTAGATGCGCCAAGTTTGGTGGCGTTTAAGAGGTTAGTTGATAAGTATATGGAAGAGAAGGGAATGGTTTAGTTTGGAGGGGCATTGCTTTTTATATTGGTTGGCGCAACATCGAAGGCCGAAGGGCCTGTTCTGTGCTGTAATGTTCTATGTTCTATGTTCTATTGCATGGCAAGAACCTAGTAACATCATTGGCAGGAGGCAGTGGAATTCTGTTGGCGTAAATGCCATTTTGGGGTTCCCGCTTGATTCTCTGCCCCCTCTTCATTTCCACCTGATGAAAATAGGCACCAAAAATGCCCCCTACCCTCCATTTCTTTAAAGAAGCCTGTTCATATATATTCAACAAATGTCTGGAATGTTACCAATCTAGGTAAATAAAATTAGCCTCTACATTGATGTTATGGAATTTAATTGCTTTCTGAGATCCTGTTCCAATTTCACAGTTTGCGCTTCCTCATCAATGCTGAATAGCCGCTCTTATGACATTAAGTTAATAAGGATAAATCCACAATGGTGCACACTTTGAATGGTCCATTGGACACAGTGATCTTTCTATACTCTATTTTTTATGTCCTATTGAGTCCAATATTTTTTTCCATTCATTATCCACTCTGTTTTAAGTGTTCTACCACTTTGTACCACTTAATTTTTTTGTGTATCTACATAATTCTAAATGATAAATGGCAAAAGTAGTGAACTAAATTTATTGACAAGAATGCCTTTGCTCCTTCTCATTCATCCTTTTAAAGTCTGACTTTATGAGATGCAAAATTTTAGTATCAATGCTTCTGTTGGACAAGTCAAAAAAATTTCAGACATTCCCCCCTCCCCCCCACCCGTGTTAGGGCACTTTGCTACCCCCAAAAATATTCAGCGATATTTACTTCTTTAGGTAATACAATATCAATCAATGTCAAAATATCAAGTGCTGCTTGGGATTTCATGGGCTCGGAGTCACATGTTGTTCTTTTAAAGTTTAAAGTTAAAGTTTTATTTATTAGTCACAAATAAGGCTTACATTCACACTGCAATGAAGTTACTGTGAAATACCCCTTGTTGCCACACTCTGGCGCCTGTTTGGACCAATGCACCTAGCCAGCATACCTTTCAGAATGTAGGAGGAAACTGAAGTAGCCAGAGGAAACCCAAACAGACACGGGGAGAACATGCAAACTCCACAAGACAGTGAGTCTGTTTTGTACAGTACGGCAATGTCAGTATCACTTGAAATCTTTGTTGGTTGTTTAAATTTCATTTTTTTTCTGTTAATTCCAACACTGTCCATGTTAAATTTCCAATACCATTTCCCCGCTCCAGTTAAATGGTAAGCAAGACTATGTTTAATCAGAGGTATGCAGGTTAGGAGGATTAGCCATGCTCAATTGTTCCTTGGTGTCCAAAGATGTGTAGGATAGATGGATTAGCTATGGTAAATGTGTGGGGTTGCAGGGATCGGGTGGAGGAAAGGACTGGATAAGCTGTCAGTGAGTTGGTGCAGACCCGATGGGCTAAATGGACTCATTCCACACTGTAGGAATTCAATGATTTTGATTTCTAAAACTGTGAAAAGAATTCTATCTTGTCAAGGAAACAAATAAATTGTAATATTTTTCTGTTGGTAATGTCATTGTTGGGGATTTATGGGTATGGTAATTGGAGTACAAGACAGGGTGACTGTGAGAATCTAATTAACAATAAAAACTGGTTTTGATGTGGCAATGAACCTTGTGGGACTTCAAACAGACGTCTATAAAAGACTATAACAGGAGTAAATTAAAATGGGTTATTTTGGTTGAAAGAAGAATATATACAGGTTATTTTATAAAGGCATAAATAGATAAGGTAAAGAAAGGATGTTTACTTTTCTTTAAAATTCTAAGAGATAAAAGTAAAGAATCAATAAATTCTGGGAACAGCGCATTTTTAAAGAGATGGGATGAGATAATGGAGATATCAAAGAGAAAGAACAGGTCTAAGGAAATACTGAAACCTATGTGAGGGGGCTAGCTGTTTTGAACCACCAGCAAACAGCAAGGTCAGGCCCCCAGAAAGCAGTGTGAAGAAAGGCAGACCTGAAGAACCAGTTGATGGTCACCTTGGTCGAAAACCCAAGAGAAAACAAAAGAACTGTGTGGCAGAAATTACTAGAACTTTATACATTTTAAAATCTGTAATGAGTTGCTGAGCAGAAAGGAGGGAGGTTAGCCCTGAAGATAGTTAAGTTGTGATCTTTTGGAACCGTTTTCATGTATTGTTTACTGTGTGAAGCCACTTTTTGTGTTCAAGTATCCTTGTCTGAAATACGTCCATTGATCAAAAACCCTTTTAAACCTGAGAACATTGAAACTGGGGAGGTGAGTGAATGGTAGGTAGTCAAGGAAGAGAAGGGACAGCTGGAGGTTCTAAGGAGATTTCACTTCAGGCTAGGAAAGAAGGTATTGAGAATGGAAGGGATGGAAGAAAGCTTAAATATTTTAATTGTAATGGGATCTGCCATGCACAATATGCTGGGGATTATATGGCAAACTTGCTGGGTTAATGGGAACTAAGAAGGGTTCTGGCAAATCAGCTTTGATTGAACATGTCATACATGTCAGGTAATAAGAAAACATCAACAGTAATAAAACCTGCACCTTTAATTCCTATTCTTATTGATAAACCTTCTACTAATTGATTAAGTAGGACCTCCCGCTAAGATAAAAAGTGGAAATCAATACTTACTGACAATTGTGGATGCATCCGTTAAATTCTCAGAAGCTATACCATTAAGAAGTTTTATAGCAAAAAGAGTTCTGGAGGAATTGGCCAAGTTCTGCTGACTCCAGAAATTGATAAAGTTTTAGTGGAATAATGGCGAATGTTGAAAGTTTCAATTGAAATTTCCACATTCAGTAATTTTCTTTAACTAATTATTGCCAACTACAGTCATTCAGGAGATATCATTCATAGTTCTAAACCTCAAATTACATTTGATGATGACCACCATCATTGGAAAGTCTTTCATTAGGCCCATAAATTAATTTTTTTATGACAATACATTATTATAGTATCATAAAATCACAGAATCCCTACAGTGAGAAAGGGTCATTCAGCCCATAGTGTCTGCACAGGTAACAATCCCACCTTGGCCCTATCCCCATAACCACATCCTTTTACCTTGCTAGTCTCCCTGACACTAAGGTGCACCTTACCAAGGCCAATCAACCTAACCCACACATCTTTGGAGCGTGGGAAGAAACTGGAGCATCCAGAAGAAACTCATGCAGACACAAAGAGCACATGAAAACTCTACACAGTCACCCAAGGCTGGAATTGAACCGGAGTTCCTAGAACTGTGCAGCAGCAGTGCTAACCGCTGTGCCACCATGCCACTCTGAACGGAGTGACTTGTTGGGCCATTTCAGCGGGCAGTTAAGAGTCAACTGCATTGTCATGGGCCTGGAGTCATACATAGGTCAGTCAGGGAAAGGATGGCAAATTTCCATCCCTAAGGAAATTAATGAGCCAGATAAAATCGTATAATCAACAAGAGTTGGATGTGCAAAACAATCCTCTTGTCATCATCATGGAATTTCACCCCAATTGCAAGACAATGTAATCCCCAAACCAGGGAACTCACAGATGGAAACTCAACATTCTTGCAGAGTTCTTAACAGGCCCACTGTGCACGTCAGACTGTCTAGGTAGACTTCAAAAGGGGATCAATGAAGAGACAACTGATGCTATTTGCATCTTGATAAGTTTACCCCTCGAACAGAGTCAGAGATTTATCCAAATAATGGCATCTGACACATAAAGCTCAACAGCAGCTCCATGGTCATCATTTCTTTTTCTTTAGTTCCTGAGTTTTCAAATTGAATTTGAATTCTACCATCTGCCATGATGGGGTTCGAACACTGATCCCCAGTGCATTGTCCTGACTATCTCTGCGTAACTAGTTTAAGCATTACACTGGGTCTCTTTGTGCTACAAAATAAAAGAGTGAAACTGCTTTTCTTTAAAAAAACAAGTACATTGCTATGCTGCTCATATAAAGATCTCAAACTGAAATGATCACAGCCACTGTTCAGACAAGTCTTTTAGTGGACTCGTCTGTTTATCACTATCTTCGCTTATGTTAAACGGATTGCTCTAAAGCAGATAAGACCTTGTCTCTGATGTTTGTCTTAAGGATTGTTTTGCTTCCTAAACAGCCAAGTAATTGGAATTCGTGAGTTCTGAAAAGTCACTGCTCATAATCCATATTTTTGGGATGTGTACCACAGAAGCAGAACTTGTGTAATGAAAGGGGAATTTTGCAACTGACTTCCCTGAATTTGGACAGATATTGAAAGCAACCTGAAAGGAAAAACTGTCAAGCCTATCAACGGTGGAAAATAGTCTGCATAGGTTATTAAACAGGACATTGCTTCTGTAAGAGTTAATAGAAGAGCTGTCAGCCTATCCACAGAATCTGGAGTCTACACAGTCTATCAATCCCCCATCTGTTGCCTGATTTAATATATTGCCTCACTCTAGGCACCAACTGCCATGGCAACCTCCAGCTCCTTGATCATATCAGAGGGAAGAGCATCAAACATCGCAACACGAATGGGCCAATCGATCACAAGCTCCTAGTGCTAAGACAGCTATGTTTGCAGAACTGTTGTCTTTACCGAGTTCCACTTTGTTCTGTCCTTAAAGGGGCGTTTCATTCTCCTCTCCGCTATTTTACATTTGCCCTCTGAAACGTTCCCTCTTTTGCCTCCCAGCACTTTCACTCCAGGTAGGGAATGCCAGATGGCCCAGCATGTGCCTCTGCTGCCCTTTTCAATGGCATATTATCATTAACTGACAAGAGGCGCAGTTTTGTGAGGTGTGATAATTGGCACAGTCAATTTCTATTTACCTTTGAGACACAGCAGTCTCCTGTCACCAGCCAGTTAGAGTTGTATCACTGGAAGTAAACTGAGTGAAGGCGAAGGAGTTATTCTTCTTGCACGTCAGGATTTCCAATTTTAAAATGGGAACAAATGAAGTGATATTTGAGCTGCCTTTTAACTGATTTCAGCTCCTAAGACATAAAAGCATGATTTTGAATCAAGACAACCATCTGTTCAAACAATCATCCAAATAGATCCTTGACCTAATTGCATTTTCTAGAAATTTTGGCAACTAATGGACACAGTAATATTTGTTTGCCCTTGAGTCACCATTAGAACACCTGTCACCTGCTGGTGTTCGCCAGTTCACAACATTAGTTAACCTGGACGAACAGCCAGAATAAATCAGCAGAAACTGCATTAGTTGTGTAGTCAAGCAGTGGACAGAAAGAACTGACAGTTGTGAGTAGTTGGAATCATTACCTGGATGTCAGATTTTCTGCTAATTGCAGATTGCAGGTGAAAATTTATACAATAAAAACATACACATGTCTGTGGATCACCACTGCCCCAAACCCTGATAACTTCTCACTAAACTGGGCTCATCCAATATTCAGGCAAGGCTTGATTAATGATTATCGTAACCAGAAGTGTTGCACAGAAAGGACAAGGATAAGAAATTCTTACTGTGCCTGGTAATGAAGATGTTGAAGTGTATGATTGAATGTGAGATACGGGGGGTGGAATTTCAATTCCCCCTAGAAGTGGTGGTCAGGTAGGAAGTGAAAATTGAACCACAACCCAGCTTCAAGCCCCAATGCACCAACTTCTAGCTTTGATGGAGGGATGTGAGCAACATGCTTGCCAGAGGCAATGCGA
Source organism: Sphyrna mokarran (assembly GCA_024679065.1). NCBI lineage: Eukaryota > Metazoa > Chordata > Chondrichthyes > Carcharhiniformes > Carcharhinidae > Sphyrna > Sphyrna mokarran. The sequence goes on from JAGIQG010000021.1 coordinate 22,577,016, forward strand.
TCATTAGGACACGCAGGTCAGTAATTAGCACAGCCATTAACATCATTAACACATAGTAATGAGGTGATTTTGAATTGAATTAAACAGGCATTAAAATTTCACGCCTCCAGCATGGGTTTCCTGAGGCTCAGAAAACTCAGCAGTGAAAATGCTATAGGTTTGAGCAGCACATACCAGGGATCTTTAGAGTTCGGGTGACCTAACAGCCATCAAGAATCTGCAATAATGGTGAATGCACACGTGGGGAGATAAGAAGTGAGAAGAAAGTGAATGCTCAGCGGTGCTGAAAGTGGAGTGGCTGGGTAGTCATTTGGTGGAAAATGTTGGTAACATGAAGCAAAGGGGGAATACAGATTTACATTCCAGGATGCAGCAAATTAGCAAATGTCTGGATATTTCCTGATCTGATTAGGCCATTAACCTGCTTTGCATTTGCACTCAAGAGTCTAGGCTTACCAGAAAGAGGCCATTCAGTCCACTGAGTCTTCACCGCTAACAATCCTATCCAGGCTCAATCCTCATAACTTCACTTATTTACCCTGTTAATTTCCCCTGACACTAAGGGGCAATTTAGCATGGCCAGTCAACCTAACCTGCACATCTTTTGGCAGGAAACCGGAGTACCCAGAAGAAACCCATGCAGAATGGGAAGAATGTGTAAACTGCACACAGTAACCCAATTACGGAATTGAACCTGGGTCGCTGGTGCTGTGAGGTAGCAATACTAACCACTGTGCCACTGGAAATAAGGGTTCATCACTTACAACTGCTACCTCTGATTTATCTCTGACAAAATTTCAAGCAGAGTTCTTCTCAGCATGAAGACTTTTCAAAACTTCGGAAGATCTCAATCAGACAGCAACAAGATGTGTGGGGTGGGATTAGTGGGCAGGGAGGGACGTTGGAGGTTTCCAGTGGCATGGTGGCACAATCATTAGCATTGCTGTCTCACAGCACCAGGGATCTGGGTTACTGTGTAGAATTTGCACATTCTCCTTGTGTCTGCGTGGGTTTCTGCTGGGTGCTCCAGTTTCCTCCCACGAACTAATGATATGTAGATTAGGTTGACTGGTTTTGCTAAATTGCCTCTTAGTACCAGGGAATTAGCAAATATAGAACATAGAACATAGAACATTACAGCACAGAACAGGCCCTTCGGCCTTCGATGTTGCGCCAACCAATATAAAAAGCAATGCCCCTCCAAACTAAACATTCCCTTCTCTTCCATATACTTATCAACTAACCTCTTAAACGCCACCAAACTTGGCGCATCTACAACTGGTGCAGGCAGGGCATTCCACTCCCGAACCACCCTTTGGGTAAAGAACCTACCTCTGATATCCGTCCTATAACGATCACCCCTTAATTTAAAGCTGTGTCCCCTCGTGCTAGCTTTCTCCATCCTAGGAAAAAGGCTATCACTGTCAACCCTATCTAAACCTCTAATCATCTTATATGTTTCAATAAGGTCTCCTCTTAGCCGCCTTCTTTCTAACGAAAACAACCTCAAAATCCCTCAGCCTCTCTTCATAAGACCTGCCCTCCATACCAGGCAACATCCTGGTAAACCTCCTCTGTACCCTCTCCAATGCCTCCACATCTTTCTTATAATGTGGGGACCAGAAATGCACACAATACTCCAAGTGCGGCCACACTAGAGTTTTGTACAGTTGCAACATGACGTTGCGGCTCCGAAATTCAATCCCCTACCAATAAAAGCTAAGACTCCATATGCCTTCTTAACAACCTTCTCGACTTGACTGCCTACTTTCAGGGATCTATGCACATACAAACCAAGATCCCTCTGTTCATCAAGACTACTAAGAATCCTACCATTAGCCCTATACTCTACACATTTATTATTTCTGGCATAGTGCATTACCTCACACTTTTCCACATTAAACTCCATTTGCCACCTCTCGGCCCAGCTCTGCAACTTGTCTAAGTCCCTCTGCAAACTATAACACCCCTCTTCACTATCTACCATCCACCGACTTTAGTGTCATCTGCAAATTTACTAATCCATCCTTCAATACCCTCATCCAGATCATTTATAAAAATTACAAACAGCAGGGGCCCCAAAACAGACCCCTGAGGTACACCACTTGTCACGGAACTCCACGATGAATATCTCCCATCAACCACCACCCTCTGTCTTCTATCTGCTAGCCAATTCCTAACCCAATTAGCTAAATCACCCTCTATCCCATACATCTGCATTTTCTGCAGAAGTCTTCCATGGGCTTCTGGGGTAGATACATAGGGTAGGGTAGATAGGATAGGATACATAGGATAGGGTAGATACATGGTGTTACTGGGATTGGACCTGAAGGGATTGTTGTTGGTGAGGCTCAATAGGCTGAATGGCCTCCTTCTACGCTGTAGGGATTCTATAAGTACACTAGAGTTGGAAGACCATCATCATCCACTGATCACAGCAAGACTGCTGTGGTGAGATCAACAGGTGCTGATGAGAGAGAGTAGAGAGAAGAACAGTGTAGAGAACCAGGGACAAGATCAATAAAAGTGTTGAAGTTGCAGGAGTATATGAGAGGTGAACATACAGAGGCTCAGCTTCCACAAGTTGTCCATTACCATGATTCCATGGTCAGTTTGCACTTCGTTCTTCAGCCACACAGATAATATGTACCTCACACTTGTTGGACGAAGCTAGAGGCTGAGGTTCCTCCAATACTTCATGCTGATACCCTCATACCCATCTGATACCCAGCCAACTTGCAGTCTCACCCACCCAACCCTGACCATTGATCAACTCAGTTCAATTTAACCTAAGTGGTGTGGCCACCTCCAGGGTAAAAGTGTCCACATAACTTACCGTCTCTCTGATATATCAGTGTATGTAGCTTAGCCTTCAGCTCAATGACCTTGAGCCAGTTCCTGATGACTCAAGACAACTCATGCAGCCCTGAATCACACTGGCTTCCAAAGGTCCCATGTTCTTCAGTCACAACACTTCACTTCCCATGACATCCTTATTATGTGTTAACTAATTTATTACTTTTTAATTAATTTATAATTAATAATACCTATTAGTCACAATAAGCTTTACTACTACCAGTAAGTTTTAATACCATTAATTAAACTTAACAATTTTTGACAAATTACATGAATTTTGAAAGATAAATGAACAAAACATTCACTAATCACTTGTCTGCTTCCCTCTTATTGCACACTTTGATATTTTCTGAAACGCAAGTGATGCCCAGAAGCTTTGCATTCTCACTGGCTATCTTTCTTTTTCACTGCTTTGTAATTCTCCTTCTCAACAATGGCCACTGGGGTTCGGCATAGCTGAGTACAGAGGAATGTGGCCACAGATAAAGGCTTTCCACAGCTATTCCTGCCATCAATAGCTGCTTGTGCTCACTTCTGAAGTGTGAATCATGAGGTAAATCCAAACAAAACTTCTTAAGTGGACATACAAAGTGTAAGTTTTGGCGTACTCACAGAGAATAACATCTTCTAATGAATCATGAGGCAGCACAATGTTTAACACTGCTGCCTCACAGCACCAGGGACCCAGGTTTGATTCCGGCCTTGAGTTAGTCTGTATGGAGTCTGCACATTGTCCTCGTGTCTGTATGCTCCAGTTTCTTCCCACACTCCAAAGATGTGCAGGTTAGAATGATTGGCCCTGCTAAATTGCCCCATAATGTCAAAGCGTCTAGCAAAGTAAATATGTGGCACTACATGGGGTGGAATCGGCGGGGTTGGGGGGGTATTATTGTTGGTGCAGACTCAAAGGGCTAAGTGACCTGCTTCTGCACTGTAAAAATTCTATGATTCTATGATCTTCAATCATCTCTCGCAACTCATTAAATATATATGAAGGCATGGATGACAAAAGAGATATGAATTAACCATGGCAAAGTAACAATCTTGACAATCACCATATTCGTTCCTGTCATAATTCAGTCTTGATGAAATAAAGCAACATTTGTATCAGAAATATTTATAAGTCTGAAGCTATCTGTGATTTACCAGTCATTCCATCTTTGATGGAGAGGGGTGTAGATGTTGCATGTATCTTCAAGGCATCCTATTCTGCATCTGTAATCTATAAGCACCCCATCTTCAATCCTCTAACCCTTCCTGGGATTTTGTGCTCGCTTCTCCGACAAGCGCTGAACAGAAAGATCGGTGACCGATGCATTTAGAGAGGCAAGGATTGATTAGGGACAGTCAGCATGGCTTTCTGAGTGGAAGATCTTGTCTCATGAATTTGGTTGAGCTTTTTGTCGAGGTAACCAAGAAGGTAGATGAGGGCAGTGCAGTTGATGTTGTCTACATGGACTTTGGCAAGGCTTTTGACAAGGTACAGCATGGTATGTTTTGCATAAGTTTAAATCTCCTGGTATCGAGGGTGAGGTAGCCAAAAGATACAAGATTGGCTTCATGACAGAAGACAGAAGGTGGTTGTAGAGGGTTGTTTTTCAAACTGGTGCCTGTGACCAGCAGTATATCTCAGGGATCAATGCTGGATCCATTCAAAAAAGAAAATGTTGGAAAATCTCGGCAGGTCAGGCAGCATTTGTAAGCAGCTAAAAGAGCTGATGTTTCGAATCCAGATGACTCATTGTCAAAGCTTTGAGAAATCAGCTCTTTTATCTCCTTACAGATGCTGCCAGACCTAAGATTTTCCAACATTTTCTCTTTTGGTTTTAGATTTCAGCATCTGCAATAATTTGCTTTTATCCACTGCTGGGTCCACTGTTACTTGTTATTTTTATTCGTGATTTGGTTGAGAATTTAGGAAGTATGGTTAGTAAGTTTGCAGATAGCACAAAGATTGGTGGCATAGTGGACATGAAGAAGATTATCCCTTGTATTGCCAAGGGATGTTGATCAATTGGGCCAATGGGCTGATGAATGGCAGATAGAATTTTATTTAGATAAATGCAAAGTGATGGATTTTGGTAGATTGAACAAGAGCAGGACTTAGTGAATGGTAGGGCTTTATGGAGAGTTATAGAACAAAGGGATCTAAGGGTCCAGGTACATAGTTCCTTGGAAGTAGAATCACAGGTGGACAGAGTGGTGAAGAAGGCATTCAGCATACTTGGTTTCATTGGTCAGAACCTTGAATACAGGAGTTAGGAAATCTTGTTGAAGTTGTACAAGGCATTGGTAAGACCAACTTGGAATACTGTGCACAGTTCTGGTCACCCTGTTATAGAAAGGATATTATTAATCTAGAGAGAGAGCAGAAAAGATTTACTAAGATGCTCACGAGTCTTGATAGTTTGAGTTATAAGAAGAGGCTGGATAGACTGGGTCTCTTTTCCCTGGAGCATAGGAGACTTAGGTGTGATTTTACAGAGGGCTATCAAATAATAAGGGGCACAGATCAGCTAGATAGTCAATGTGTTTTCCCAAAGGGGAATCTAAAATTAGGAGATATTTAAGATGATAAGGGAGATATAAGAAAGGGTCTAGAGGGGCAAATTTTTCACACAGAGGGTGGTGAGCGTCTGGAACAAGCTGCCAGAAGTAGCAGTAATGATGGGCACAATTTTGTCTTTTAAAAAGCATTTAGACAGTTACATGGGCAGGATGGGTTCAGACGGATATGGGCCAAATGCGGGCAACTGGGACTAGTTTAGTGGTTAGAACAAAATGGAGGCATGGACAGCCGAAGGGCTGTTTCCATCTATAAATCTCTATGACTCTATGGTCCTGATTTTACTGGCACTGCCACCCTAGGCTCATAAGATCACACCCGAGGCCAATGGGGAACACTGTTCTGCTCGCCTTACCCACCCCGATTTCAGAGCAGCCGTGCCAATAAAATCAGGGCCAATGAATGAGATAAGTATATTCAGCCATTGAATACAGCACATTTGGTGATAATGGACATCAGAGAGACAGCAATGGTGGTGAGTGCACATGTGGGGAGATGAAGTGAAGAGAAAGTGAAGGATCAGTGGTGCTGGAAGTGGAGTGGCTGGGTGGTAATTGGATGGCATATGTGGGTGAGATGAGGCAAACGGGGAAATATGGATTTACATTCTAGGATGTAGTGAATTAGAAAATATATGGATATTTTCTGACCTGATTAGGACATTAACCGGCTTTGCATCACCCCTCCTCAGAAATTACTGAAAGCATCTTCTTGATGCCTTCCTCTCATTGATGGTGAAAGGGTATGTCCCTCCTGCTGCTGATTTCACCTGGCAATTATAACAGTGATGTATCAGTGAATCACAGTGCTGCCTCATTGGTTGTGAACTCATTAAAAACACTTTTTAACTCCTCAGATCCCATGATTGTCCTTTAAATAATGGACTTGTGATTGGTTTATCCAGGTACTTATTTTGTTCATTCACAGGATGTGTGGGCATTGCTGACAGAGCCAGTATTAATTGCCCATCCTTAATTGTCTTCCATTTCAGAGAACAATTTATGGTCAACCACATTGCTGTGTGTCTGGAGTCACATGTAGACCAGACCAGGTAAGAACAACAGATTTCTTTCCCTAACAGAAGTGAACTAGATGGGTTATAACAATCAGCATTGACTTCATAGTCATTAATAACTTTTAATTTCTGATTTTTATTGGATTCATATTTTGCCATCTGCTGTGGTGTGATTTGAACATGGGTCCCCAGAACATTGCTCTGGATCTCTGGATTGCTAGACCAATGACAGTACCACTAGTCCATTGGTTCCCCCAATGGTCCCCTGTACCAGGCTCACTGTGCAGCTTGGAGATATAAAACCTGGAATAAGGAAAAACGTAATCATTCAATCAGGTTAAGAAAGGAGAATTCAGCCCCACCCCAACTCTTGCTTATAACAGACCCACTGCACTAATATCAGAGCCATAAAATAAACAGAAGACATGAGATAGACTGAGATCTGAGCATTCTCTCCACCTAAGATCACCACTTATGAGAAATGCATACTTAAGAAGTCAAAGGAAGTTGATTGATCGCTGCATCACTGCGATTCGCCGTCTGGGCAGATACTGATTCCCGTGGGATCTGAAGGATATAATGGTTCATAAAAGTATCATGTTTGAAGTCAGAAACATAAGAGAGCTCGATTAAATCTCAGGAAACCTATAGATATGTTAAGAAATGCTGAAATCATTCAGGCACAAGCAAAGCTGATTCGAGTTGACAGAATTGCAGTCAAAAAAAAAGCGTCCAGCATAAAATGAACAGTCAAAGAATCTTTTGTAAAGTCATACAGAATTCTATGTAGATTCCAACTAAAATATAACATCCAAGGATGGCAGTATGGTACAGTGGTTAGTAATGCTGCCTCACAGTGCCTGGCACCCGGGTTCAATTTTGGCCTCGGGTCACACCATGGAGTTTACACATTCTCACAATGCCTGCGTGGATTTTCTCCAGGTGCTCTGGTTTCCTTCCACACTCTAAAGATGTGAAAATTAGGTGAACTAGGCAGGTTAAATTGACCCTAGTATCGGGGTAAATATGTGGGGTTATGGAAATAGAGCCTGGGTGGGATTGTGGCTGGTGCAGACTCAATGGGCTGAATGGCCTTCTTCTGCACTATGGGGGATGTATAATTCAGTCTGGGATCACACTATAAGAAGGATACATTGACTTTGGACTGGATGTAGAAATTTACCAGAATGATTGAAATCATAGATGTTTACAGCACGAAAACAGGCCCTTCATCCCAACTTGTCCATGCTGCCCTTTTTTTTAAACCCCTAAGCTAGTCTCAACTGCTCATGTTTGGTCCATATCCCTCTATACCCATCTTACCCATGTAACCATCTAAATGCTTTTCAAAAGACAAAATTTACCTGCCTCTACTACTGCCTCTCGCAGTTTGTTCCAGACACTCACTACCCTCTGTGTGAAAAAATTGCCCCTCTGGACATTTTTGTACCTCTTCCCTCTCACCTTAAACCTATACCCTCTAGTTTTAGACTCCCCTACCTTTGGGAAAAGATGCTGACTATCTATGTGGTTAAAAAAGATTAAATCATGAGGACAGGCTGAATGAATTAGCATTTTATTTCTGTCCCAAAGATTAAAAGATAATCTAATCAAAGTGTTTAAGATGGTCAAAGTGAACATTTTTCATTCATTCATGGTGTGTAGGTGTTGTTGATAAGATCAGCATTTATTGCTCATCCCTAATTATCCCCAAGAAGCCTCTTTTTTGAACTGTTGCAGTCCATTGTTATAGATGCTTTAGGAAAAGAGTGCCAGGACTTTGACCCAATGAGGGTAAAGGAACGCTGATACATTTGACCTTGTGGTGTTTCACCACAACCGTTGCCCTTGCTCCTCAGGTTGGTTGAAGTGGCAACTTTTGAATATGGTATCGAAGGAGCCTTAGTGAGCCTTAAGGAAATGGTAGCATTGGGGCAATGTTACTGGACAAATAATCCAGAGATCTGCACTGATGCTGCAGAGACATGAGTTGAAATCTCAGTATGGTGGCCAAGGAATTCAAATTCAATTAAATTAGATAAATTTAGATTTGAAAACTAGAGTCAGTAATAGGGACTCTGAAACTGTGAGATTGTTGTTAAAACATACCTATTTCCCTAATATCCTTTAAGGAAGGAAATATGCTATCTTTACCTGGACTGACCTACTAGTGACCCAGGACCTATTGTAATGCGACTGTTTCGAACTGTTTTAAGTTCATTTATTATTGTTATAAGTAGGCTTACATTAATACTGCAATGAAGTTACTGTGAAAATCCTTTAGTTGCCACACTCTGGCACCTGTTCAGGTACACTGAGGGAGAATTTAGCATGGCCAATGCACCCATCCAGCATGTCTTTTGTAATAGAACATAGAACACTACAGCACAAACAGGCCCTTCGACCCACAAGTTGTGCCGAACACATCAAAACCTACCCAGCCATAGACCTATCTATAACCCCCAATCCCATTGGATCCCATATACTCATCCAGAAGTCTTTTAAAAGACCCCAGCGAGTTCGCCTCGACCACCACCGATGGCAGCTGATTCCATTCACTCACCACCCTCTGAGTGAAAAACTTTCCCCTAGCATCCCCTCTGTACTTGCTTCCCTGCACCTTAAATCTGTGCCCTCTTGTTGCGACCATTTCAGCCCTGGGAAATAGTCTCTGAGAGTCCACTCTATCTATTCCTCTCAACATCTTGTAAACCTCTATCAGGTCGCCTCTCAACCTTTGTCTCTCCAGGGAGAACAGTCCCAGCTCCCTCAACCTGTCTTCAAAAGGCATGCCTCCCAATCCAGGCAACATCCTTGTAAATCTCCTCTGCACCCTTTCAATAGTTTCCACGTCTTTCCTGTAGTGAGTCGACCAGAACTGCGCACAGTACTCCAAGTGTGGTCTGACAAGGGTCCTATAAAGCTGCAGCATTACCTCCTGACTCCTGAACTCAATCCCTCGATGAATGAAGGCCAGTACACCGTAAGCTTTCTTAACCACATCCTCCACCTGGGAGGCCGATTTGAGAGTCTTATGGACCCAGACCCCAAGATCCCTCTGCTCTTCCACACAGCTAAGACTCCTACCTTTGATAGTGTACTCATTCATCCCGTTGGATCTGCCAAAATGGACCATAACACATTTATCCGCGTTGAAGTCCATCTGCCACTTCTCCGCCCAGTCTTGCATCCTGTCGATGTCATGCTGCAACTTCTGACATCCCTCCAGACCATCCACAACACCACCGACCTTCGTGTCATCGGCGAACTTACTCACCCATCCCTCCACTTCCTCATCCAGGTCATTTATGAAAATGACAAACAGCAAGGGTCCTAGAACAGATCCCTGGGGCACTCCACTGGTGACCGACCTCCATGCAGGAAAAGAGCCATCCACAACCACCCTCTGCCTTCTGCAGGCAAGCCAGTTCTGGATCCACAAGGCCAAAGCCCCTTGGATCCCATGGCCTCTCACCTTCTCAAGAAGTCTTGCATGTGGGACCTTGTCAAATGCCTTGCTGAAGTCCACGTACACCACATGGGAGGAAACTGGAGCACCTGAAGGAAACCCATGCACTCATGGGGAAAATGTGCAGACTTCACACAGTAGCCCAAGTTGAAAATCAAACTCAGGTCCCTGGCGTTGTGAAGCAACAGTGCTTTGCACTGTGAAGCAAAAGTGCCACTTTGTCACCTCCATGAAATGGCCTGACAAGTTGTATCAATCAACTCTCAAAATGTCAAGTATAAATAAAGAAGTTGATAAGTGGCAGCATGGTGGCATTGGGCCATTGTACTCTCTCGCTGCTGTCCATGGCGAAGATGTGTCAATAGTGGATAACCTATTGAGGTGATGCATAGCACCAGGGATGTCAGAGTACAGACTCAAACGGATACTAGTTATGCCCAACATGTCCCAACACCATAATACTTCTCCCCCCATCACCAAGCACAAGTTTGATTGGCAGCAATTGAGATGGCAATTGTTGTAGCAGATAATGCGGAGGAGGAAGAGAAGGGAGACATCCGGCATTGCAAGGCCAGGAGTCACAGCAGCCTGCTGGTCGGGGCTAGGAGGTGGTTGAGGGGAAAGACAAAGACCCAGGGTCTACAGATCCCACAGTACTTCTGTGAGCTGATGGAAGCCACAAGTCCCATCATAGGTTCCACCTAAGTAAGGAGACAGTACAGCATCTGTGTCAGGTCCTCATGGACTTGACACTTTGAGGAATAAGAGGACAACAACTCCTGGTGGCAGTGAAGGTAACGGCAGCCAAAAATGTCTACAGCACCTGGCCTTTCCCAGCCTCCAGCAGTGACATCTGTGGCATTTTGCTGCCCTCCATGGAAAAATGCATTTGTGGAGGCTTTCGTCCAGGTGCTCTGGTTTCCTCCCATGGACTGAAAGATGTGCAGGTTAGGTACATTGGCCATACTAAATTCTCTGTGTGCCCTAACAGGCACCCAAGTGTGGCAACGATGGGATTTTCACAGTAACTTCAGGATGCCCTGTACAGTCGGGCTAGTAATTACATCCCCTTTCATGGGGTTAGGCCCAACAGGAAGCCCGGACTGAAGGCTTTGCTGCCATGGCCGGCATGCCTGCTGTGCGAGGGCCTGTAGATGGCACATAAGTTGCCCTTCATCAACAGAAAAGGATTCTGCAGATAGTCAGCGGCATCACTTTGGCATGTGTCCAATTGACATCATGTGAGGGTGAGGAGCCAGGGTTGGCCATGTTAGTGAGTTACTGGTCCAGGCAGGAGGGTGAAGACAATTCATTATGCTGCACATATGATACTGCCCTAGTGCCACGCCAGTCCGACTCCTACCCATTTTCTGACTGTACACTGGCACCTGGACCCACATCTGAATGAGAGTTGGGGGCATGAACATGCATTGCAATGCCCAGGGAGTTGGGGGCAGTGGCCTGGGGACAGGGGAGAGAGAGGGCACAGCAGTTGAGGGGGCATGGTTTCAACCCAGGTCCAATGGGTCCTGGGAATGCCAGGGTGGACCTTTATCACTATGTGCTGACGGGACACCGACTTCTGGGTCAGCTTGGGATGACAGCATGAAATCCTACAGTAGGCAAGGGTCTGGGAACTGGAGAATGCACGCTCAGTGGGCCAAAGGGCCTCTATCATGCAGCGTGATGCTCTATATCTCTGCGTATGTGGGGGTGCAGTCATCACTCTGGAGGGAAAATCACATACAGATTAATCACAGCTATGGGGTGAATTAACATTTATTGGTAAAATTAAGAGTGTGATAACATCAAGTGGTGATATTTAATAGTGCAATCAAACAGGTGAGTATGATTCTAAACAGTGCCTATTTTCCTAAACCTAACCAGTGTAGTCCTTGATCTATGCTTTCTTGGTGACCTTACAACTTCTTAATCTTATAAGGCCTATTGCTATGTCTAGTTGTCCCCAGGATGCATATCAGAGTTGAGGCACTCAGCTGTGTTCCTCACTCTGTGCCTGTGAGGCCTTTGGCAGACGGCCCAGAGGAGGCCAGAGATCTGGAAGCTCCAGTCAACCTTTGGATGAGAGTGATGTAACTGATGTGCCATCCTTTTCATTCTGCATCCTGTGAGATTCTCCAGTAGCAGGAAGGCGGGATTTGGAAGTTCTGGGGATGTCTGTTGCTTCCTGGCTGGAAGGCCCCATCATAGGCTCCAGCCCTTCCTCCTCTGTAAGGGTGTCCATTGGCCCTGAGGACAGTCCATGAGATGGTGGACTGCGCTCCAATATCCTCCACATCAGCTGGCTCTGCAGTCCTGGAGGCTCAATTGCTTCTGCCTAAGGTATACAAGACCTCAGCAGTGGCTCTCTGAGACTGTGCCAAGTTTTGGAGACCCACAACTGTGGCCTGATATGTCTCCAGAAGATCCAGCCATGGCCAGAATGCCAGCAATATCACAGCTATGCCCTGACACATCTCCAGGATGTCCTGGACAGTGTAATGCATGGAGACCATTTCCTGCCCCAGATTTTCCACTGCAGATGCCATCCTTGCTATTTCCACTCACGCACCATACAATATTAGAGGTTTCTTCTGAAATCCCTATTGCTGCCCAGCTTATATTGATGTCCTTTACCCTTTTGCAAAATTCTGAATGAGAATGAGCAAACATTCTCCCTGTATCCATTCAATAAAATTGTTCCATAACAGTAAATACCTCATTAGGTCATTGCCCCTTTAAAGGCAACACAGCTGAAGAGGGTCACTTTGCCTGAGAGACCAATGAAGACTGAGAATGGTAATCAACCCAAGGGGTGGAGTCCCAGCTTAGGCAAAAGACAGTCCGAAGCCATGCAGGGACTTGGGCAATCAGGGGGCTGCCACCCTCTGTAAAATCTTTCCTTGTTAATAAGTACTCTTTTGGTTCCTAATGAAGTCTGTAGTGTCCATCATTTCATTGGCAACGAGGATAAAATGAATTATGAGAACACTACCTGTGGCCCAATACCTGTGGGTATCCCATTTAAAGAAAAAAGTATGCACCTGAACGCCTGTCTTTGGGTGAATATACCCATTTGAGATGCCGGACCATGAGGAATAGTGAGCCTGGATTGGTCAGATCAGTCAGAACTTTAGAAATATATCGAAAAAGTAAGAGAAACATATAGAGAAAGGAAAGAGAGAACTTCAGAAATGTATCAAAAAAGGGAAAAGGAAAAATGGAATTTGAGTTTTCTTTAAAAAACAGACAGAGATGCTACATGTTTTTTCTTGAGAAGAAAACAAAGAAAATGCAGAACAGCGTTTTGAGTGAAACGTCAAAAAAGAAATGTCCCAAAGAGTCATAACTTGGTCTGTAATGCACAGGGAAGTGAAGAGGCATTGCCTCTTCAATTGCCTCATTCCCAATCCAAGCAGGGCGTGTGCGTGTGTGTGTGTGTGTGTATTTGTGGTAGTGTGGAGGGAAGCCTTGGTCCCGGTAGCCGTTCCCACATTTGGAGAATGCAGGCAGCAAGTTCTGAAGTTTTAAAAAGTCCTCAACCTGTTTAGAAGATGAGTTTAAAAGTTTTAAAAATGGACTCTTGGACCTCAAGAGCACTGGATCTTGCCATGAAATTGACTGACAAAAAGCCCAGCATATCTAAGGCGGAGAAAAACAGAGTCTCTAAATGGCCAGAGAGAGAAAAACCTGCAGAGATTACTGAGAGCTTTCTGTCAGTAAAAAGGAGGATTTTTAAAAGTTTAAAAAAAGGTTCAAAGGAGGACCTGCCAGGTTCACATAGCAACTTCAAAAGCATGGGATAAGCACATGGAGAGAACTGACAGCTGCTGATAGTTTTTTAAAAAGTTGACAGTCTTAAGGTATTAATGCATTTAAAGATGCAGTGCAAGACCAATTCCAGTCACTGTCTGTATAGAGTTTACACATTCTCCCTCTATCTGTGTGAATTTCCTCTGGGTGTTGCGGTTTCGTCCCACAGTCCAAAGATGTGCAGGTTGGGTGGATTTGCCATGCTAAGTTGCCCCTTAGTGTCCAAATATTTGGTGAATTAGCCATGATGAATCTGCAAGACATTGGGTTAATGAAGGGGTGGGCTTGGATAATACACTCTTTCAGAGAATTGGTGAAACTCAAAGAGCTAAATGGCCTCCTTTTGCACTGTAGGGATTCTTTGAGATTCTATGGGTATGTCTAGTAAGAACATGATTGGATTTCTCTCAAAAAAAACACAAAAATTAGACTTCAATAGAAACTAGGAACTATTGAAGATAAAGAGGAATCAATAAAAAGAATTCAAGTCTAGAGAAAACATTAAGCTAACAAGATGAAATGACTGACAGGAAACAGGATTTTAAAAATTTGCAAAAAACTGACAAACTGAAGTTAAGAAGGAGAATTTAATGAGACAATGGAGAACAAGCTGAATTCCATGAAAAAGCAACCAGAAAATAAGAACAAGTGCAGTGAAGAATTGAATCAGGAGAATAAGAGCTTGAGGAAGGCAGTTTGATAATGAGAAATTAACTGAAAAGATTAAAAACATGGAAATTAACAGCAGAATCACCAATTTCACACAGAAAAAAATGAAGATTATGTGCCAGGACAAGGTTACTGAAGTGGTCATGCAAATGGAAAAGAAACAAGTCTGTATAGAGTTCCATGCAAGACCATATTTGGAATTGTACATGGTTAAATTTTACCAATGAAAGTGTTTGTTTGGACACACAAGCCTCAAGATTTATCAATGAGCCATCAAAAATATTTTCAAACCTGTAGATGCTGAAATACCTAACTACCTGATTAACATGTTGTAGATATAACTGGTGTCTCTGTGGAAGCAAATAGTAATGAGTTGCCTGTGTCACAAGAGCTCTCAAGACCAACCGCAACATTGTCATCAAACCAGCAGACAAAGGAGGCGCCACCGTCATACTGAACAGAACGGACTACTGTGAAGAAGTGTACCGACAACTAAACAATGAGAAACACTACAGACAGTTACCAGAGATCCGACCAAAGAACACACTCGTCAACTCAACACTCTGATCGAAACCCTTGATCCAGATCTTCAGAACACCCTCCGGGCTCTCATTCCATGTATTCCCCGCATTGGAGATCTCTACTGCCTCCCAAAGATACACAAGGCAAACATACCCGGCCGTCCCATCGTATCTGGCAATGGGACCCTGCGTGAGAACCTCTCCGGCTATATCGAGGGCATCCTGAAACCCATCGTACAAAGAACCCCCAGCTTTTGTCTTGACACTACGGACTTCCTGCAGAAACTCAGCACACATGGAGCAGTAGAAACAGGGACACTCCTTGTCACAATGGATGTCTCGGCACTCTACACCAACATCCCCCACGACGATGGTATTGCTGCAACTGCCTCAGTACTCAATGCCAACAACTGCCAGTTTCCAGATGCAATTTTACAACTCATCCGCTTCATCTTGGACCACAATGTCTTCACCTTCAACAATCAGCTTTTCATCCAGACACACGGAACAGCCATGGGGACCAAATTCGCACCTCAGTATGCCAACATCTTCATGCACAGGTTCGAACAAGACTTCTTCACCACACAAGATCTCCAACCAAGGTTATATACTAGATACATTGATGACATCTTTTTCCTTTGGACTCATGGTGAACAATCATTGAAACAACTGTATGACGATATCAACAAGTTCCATCCATCAGACTCACCATGGACTATTCTCCAGAATCAGTTGCATTCTTGGACACACGCATCTCCATCAAGGACGGTCACCTCAGCACCTCACTGTACCGCAAACCGACAGACAACCTCACAATGCTCCACTTCTCCAGCTTCCACCCTAGACACGTTAAAGAAGCCATTCCCTATGGACAAGCCCTCCGTATACACAGAATTTGCTCAGATGAGGAGGATCGTGACAGACACCTCCAGACACTGAAGGATGCACTCGTGAGAACAGGATATGGCGCTCGACTCATCGATCGACAGTTCCAACGTGCCACAACGATAAACCGCACTGATCTCCTCAGAAGACGAACACGGGACACGGTGGACAGAGTACCCTTTGTTGTCCAGTACTTCCCCGGAGCGGAGAAGCTACGACATCTTCTCCGGAGTCTTCAACATATCATTGATGACGATGAACATCTCGCTAGGGCCATCCCCACCCCCCCACTTCTTGCTTTCAGACAACCGCACAACCTCAAACAGATCATTGTTCGCAGCAAACTACCCAACCTTCAGGAGAACAGTGACCACAATACCACAGCAACCTCTGCAAGACATGCCGGATCATAGACATGGACGACATCATCAAACGTGAGGATACCATTCACCAGGTACACGGTACATACTCTTGCAACTCGGCCAACGTTGTCTACCTAATACGTTGCAAGAAAGGATGTCCCGAAGCATGGTACATTGGGGAGACCATGCAGACACTACGACAGCGGATGAATGAGCATCGCTCAACAATCACCAGGCAAAACAGTTCCCTTCCTGTGGGCGAACACTTCAGCAGTCATGGGCATTCGGCTAACGACCTGCAGGTAAATGTTCTTCAAGGGGGCTTTCATGATACACGACAGCGCAGAGTCGCTGAGCAGAGACTGATAGCCAAGCTCCGCACACATGAGGACGGTCTTAACAGGGATCTTGGCTTCATGACACACTATCTGTAACCCCCGTAACTTGCCTGGGTTAGCAAAAAACCTCACTTACTGTGCTGTCTGGAGAAAATACACAATTCTCTAACAATGCTCAGGATCCCCTTCACACACATTGTTAGCCACTTTAACACTTGAATAGCAGGTTAGATGTAAGGATTCGCATTCTAATCAGCAATCTCTGACTGTCTGTGCTGATGTGTGCTATTGCAGACCAGAACACTGCACTTGCCTGATGAAGACACGGGAGTGTTGAAAGCTCGCTTTTTTACTATCAAATAAATCGGTTGGATTAATAATTGGTGTTGCTAAATTCTTACTGAGTTCTCACAAGAGGTACCCATTATCTGCAGTTCCTATTATTGTTGATCCTGTGGAAGCATCTCAATGACAGAATTAAACCTTTCTACAAGAAACATAAAAAATCTTCAAAGTGTTGATTTTAATTGATCAGCTTGTGTATAATGTTCAGTTAGAATTTGGGCTTAAGTAGTTTAGTTTTGAAGATTGTATGAAAGAGTTAAAGAGGAAGGAATGTGGTGATTGTGGTAATTGTCCCTTTAAGGGCAACAGCGGAGAAATCAATCACCTGGCTTTAGGAATCAATGGGACTGAATGGGTAATCACCCCAAGAGGTGAAGTCCTATCTTATGTATATGAATGGTGTAGTTTGGATGGACTTTAGATTGGTTTCATAGGTTGGCTCAACATCAAGGGCCAATGGGCCTGTACTATGTGGTAATGTTCTATGTTATGCAGAAGGCATCCTGAAGACACGTCGGGACTGGAGCAGCTGGTGAGTTGCTCCAGGGCAGCCGAGGGGCTGCCGGCCTCCTGTACAGTTTTTCCTTGTTAAGAAAGATCCTTTGTGTTCCTGATGAATCTGTAGTATCCAGCATTAGAATAAAAGCGAGAAGAAAATAAGAAGGAAGAACTTGCAATTATCTAAAAACCAAAGAAGGGCTTTTGAAAAGTTGCAAATGTAGGATTTGTAAACAGTAACCTTCCACAAACAAAATGAGGCAATCGCCAGATAATCTGCGCTACTGATGTTGGTCGAGAGATTAATCTTGGCCAGAATAGTAAGCGGAGTTACCTTGTTTTCCTACATAAAGGACCAAGGTATCTTTTAAGAGGGCAGACAAGGTCTGGGATTATGTTTTTCTGAAAGGATGGCACGGTGTTACAGTGGTTACACTGCTATCTCAGGGACCCAAGTTCCATTCCCAGCTTGGGTTCACTGTATGCACAGTCTGCACATTCTCCCCATGTCTGTGTGGGCTTCCTCCCACAAGTCTGAAAGTCGTGCTGGTTTGGTGCATTGGATATGTTAAATACACGCTCAGTGTACCCAAACCGGCGCTGGAGTGTGGCGTCTCGGGAATTTTCACAGTAACTTCATTATAATGTTAATATAAGTCTTACTGTGACACTAATCAATCAATCATTACAGTCAACTCTCGGCCTTCTTTTCTCAAGAGAAAAAGAGCTGCAGCCTGCTAATCCTCACACACGTTTCTGCTGTCCGTGTTGTGAATCTTCTCTGCACTCTCGCTCTAGTACCTTCATACCTTTTTTGTATATATGGCAATCAGAACTGCGCACAGTACTATGGCCTAACCAAGATTCAGCACAAATTTAGCCAAATGTCCTTACTTTACAATTCTGTTTCAAAATTAGCTATGCTCAAAATCAGGTTTCCTGCCTAATCTGTTGCCAAGACTTCATTACTGTTTCAGTTGCCTTGAGAGAAACAAAAAATATGCATTTTGAATACCAACTTTGAGATTTTTTCCTTTCCCCACAGTTGTAAGTATGACAGGCAACTCATTTTGAATTGAGCTGACATTTATTCAAGTGTATGAGCCTTGGCAATTGTTTCAGAGGTATTTAATTAGATTGGACAGCTCAAATCAGAGTTGATCTGGAACTTTCAAGTCTATTAGACTAATTAGCTCCTAGAATTGGTAAAAACATGAGGAGGAAATTACAACTTATAGTATAAAAAAGATCCAAAATATAATTCAGCATTAGAATATCTGTATTTGGGATTTTTTGCCTAATTGGCCTATAGGGATTTTAGTGTTCTTTTATGTAATGTTGTCACGACATTAAATTCAGTATTAATGGCAGATGTTTACGATACCTTTATGATGGCCACTGTGATTTTATTAGGGATTTGTTTCAGTATTGGCATCAATTATAGCTCATGGAATCAAAGGGATAAAGCAACAAAGATACTGAATAGGCTTAGTGACTGGAAATAGGGAGTAAAGGTTAATGGATGCTTTTCTGGCTGGAGGAAGTTTGGTAGTAGAGTTTCCCAAGGTCAGCACTGGATCGTTGCTTTTCCTGATATATATTATTGATCCAGACATTAGTGTACCGAGAGCAATTTCAAAACCTGTGGACAATGCAAAACATTGCAGCATTATAGGGTGGAGTTTTCTGACCCACACTCACCGAAAACCAGAAAATCCCGCCTTTGGTCAACAGACTTCTGCATGCTCCATCCACCCTCTTGCCCGCTATGATTCCTGTGGTGGGTGGGATTTGAAACTGCCCCCCTCCCCATGAACTGTGAAGAGAACAATGTAGGGATTCAAAAGGATGTGGGCAAGTTAGTGAAATGGGTTGTTAGATGGCAGGTGAAGTTCAAAGTAGAGAAATGTGGGGTTTTATATTTTGGAAGGGAGAACATGGAGAGACAGTATGAAATAAAAGGTACTCCTCTAAAGGGCATACAAAGCAAAGGGACCCTGGATGTATATCCATGATGCATAACTCATTAAAAGTGGCAGGACAGGTTAAGAGAGCAGCTAATAAAGCATACACCTAGGCTCTGATTTTCCAGTTCTTTGCAGGGCCAGAACCATCACAAGTAGGAATGGAAAATTTGAGAGACAGCCAAAAGTCCATTATCTTTCGGTGGAACAGGAAAATGTTATCCCTAAGTTTTGTCAATTGGGGCATAGGGTATCAGAGCATGGAGGCTATTTTGAGCTTTAATAAAACATCAACTAGACCTCAGCAGGGATACTGCGTACAGTTCTTGGGCACTGTATTTTAGGCAGAATGCAAAGGCACTGAAGAGAGTGCAGAAAAGATTTGCAAGAATGATTCCAGGGTTTGAAAGACTTAAGTTACAAAGATAGATTGGAGAAGGTGGAACTCTTTTCCTTAGAGAAAAAGAGGCTGAGAGGAGATTTGGTCAAAGTATTGAAAATGATGAGGGGACTGAACGGAATAGATGAGGGGGGGGAAACTGCAAACTGCTCCCATTGGTGAAATGGTCGAGAACCAGAGTGCACAGATTTAATATCATTGGTAAAAGTAAAAGCAACAAGAAAAAAAATATATTTTTATGCGGTTGTTAAGGTCTGGAATGTGCTTCCTGAGAATGTGGTAGAGGCAAGCTCAATCCAGGCATTTAAGAGGGAGTTAGATAATTATATGAAAAAAAAATGCCAAGGTTATGGGGAGAAGACAAGAGAATGGCACTCGATGAAATGACCATGAAAAACGCTGGCACAGACATGATGGACCAAATGGTCTCCTCTTCCTCTATAACAATTCTATGATTCTGTGACTTTTTATTACCATAAGTGTAATAATCTTACTGTGGCTGGGTCTCAATCACATTCTCCCTTTTATTTACAGCAATACCTGAACACTGTTCAACGGCTACAGTCCCAAGTCAATTAACTGCCCGCTTGAGTGGAGCCAGCTGGTTTTAAACCTCTCACTGCTCTTTCCCTATTGGGTGAGCCTCCACTCGCCAAATAGGGAAGCTCATATTCAACGAGGTTCATGAGGAGATCTATTGATTGACCATCATAACATCCCTTCCTCCTCAAATCCATTTCTTCCCCCATACTGTCACCATTGGGGGGGAGGGGAGGGGGGGGGTGGCGGTTTGGTGGTGGTGGAGGGGGTTGTCTTCTTTACTGCTTGGCAATCGTCCAGGACTGGACCTGGAGGTGTGAAGCAGGTTGGAGACCTTTGCTTCAGAAGGCAGTGTCATAACGGCACCGACTCTGGCTTTCTTAAGGTCTTATTTCGATAAGGGCATGATATGAGCTCCATTTACCTGAGATGGTCCAAATGTTTCCTTTATCCTGCACTTGGACTTTATCAGACACAGGTCCTGTTTTCCCAGTTATGATCCTAAGGACCCAACTGAGTCCCTGAAGTTCCTCACGTGAATGGGTCACTGCTTTTGAACATTCTGTTTGTCCTTACTGTGAGATTACTGTGAGAATAATAGTTCTTCCTCTGGGTCTCTTGTTGGGACTCCACCCTCCTCACCAATTTTTCAGAACGGTAAGCTTAATCTTGTCCAAAGCCTTCATCCCATTAATAATTCTGCTGAGACCATTCCTGTTGTAGTGTGACGATTAGTCCTGTTTGAATAAAAATCACACCAGTTTGATCTTTATGGATGCTACAGGTTATTCTTAGTTCCTAACATGAAAGTCCACACTGCCCATTCAGCCAGCCCATTTGATAACGGTTGCTGTCACAATGTGTTTGATTTCATTGAAAAGCATGAAGGTCTGAAACTGGTCTTTAAAAAGCAGTGCCATTGTCAAAGACCAGATCTTCAGGTATCCCAGGCTTTATTGTAGTTTCTCAATGGTAGCATGGGAAGTGATAGAGTTCATGCAACGTATCACCAATTATTGTGAATGCACTTCAACCATAATGAAGAATATGGACCCCAAAAAGGACTCAGTGAGCTCCACATGCACTTGCACCCAGGGCCTATTAGGCATTCGCTTCGATATAGAGAGGGGTAGCTTTTGATTCCTTTGGCATAACTTAAACTTTCTGATCAAAGCCTGCATCAAGGCCAGGCCATCATAATTAGCTCTTGGTAGCATTTTCATCTTCAAGTGGCCATGGTGATATTCCATAAGTGTCAGATGTCACCTGATCGAGGGACAGTAACATGAGAACCTAGAGAATGATGCCATCCTCAACTCTAAGCTCATCTTTCTTCATTCAGTAAGGTTTCATTCCATCTGAAGGTTGTCCTTTGTATTAGGTTTATTAATTTAGATAGAACTGGGTCCTTTAAGGGAAGGCAAGGCAGCACATGTCCAGATAAAGATGCTGCTTAACTCTGTTGAAAGCCTCCAGTGGCTTCAAGCTCCCCAAAACACCTTTGATATTTCCATAGTGAGATATACAGGGGGCTCAGTAAAGAAGCTAAATTAGGAATAGACCTCTCATGATAATTCACTAATCCCAGGCTGGATTTCAATTCTGTGGGGTTTCTTGGAATTGGCATCTCCTTAATGACACTCGCCTTGTCCTCCACCAGGTGAAATCTCTTGCCATCCACTTGCTAGTCTAAGTAGAACATGGCATTTACTTGGAAGTCACACTTTACTTTTTTCTGGAGCACAGTAAGACCTCTTTCAAGTGCGCTAGGTGATTGCCTGTGACCAAAATGTTACCCAGATAAACTGCTAGCTGCGGTAATCCTAGAGCATGTTCTGTGATCCGTTGAAAGAGGATACTTGCAGACAAGACCCCAAAGGGCTGCAAATGTATTCATATAGGCCTTTGTGCATATTAATTTTTATGTAGTTTCGGGAAGGCTTGTTCAATTCAAATAGGAGGTATGCATGGCTCATGTCTAACTTTGAAAATGTTTGACCCCCCCGTAAACCAGGCATCCAGGTCTTCTGCTTGGGGTATGGGGTATCTCTCAAGTTTAGAAATCCCATTGACTGTAAGCTTATAGTCTCCACAAAGGTGGACCAACTTATCTGGTTTAAGAGCAGGAATAACAATTATGGCCTATTCTGCAATCTGTTTGGGTTGTATGATGTCCAGCTTTTCCAGGCATTCCAGTTCTGACTCTACTTTTTCCAATTGGGAGTATGAAACAGATCTTGCACAAAAATACTCAGTGTAGCATCAGGGTCAACTTAAGTCTTAGCTTTGGCTTCCCCTGTTTTCCCAAGTCCATCTTGGAAGACTTTAATCCCCCTGCGCCTTGCCCAAAGATCTCCAGCCAGTTCAGTTTGATGCATTGGAACCAATCTCTCCCCACAACTTCAGGATAAAGAGACGATCATTTAAAACAGCGATGAGGGGGAATTTCTTCAGCTAGAGAGTGATGAATCTGCAGAAGTCTTTGCTGTAGAAGGCTATGGAGGCCAGGTCATTGAGTGTCTTTAAGACAGGGATTGATAGGTTCTTAATTAACAAGGGAATCAGGGATTATGAGAAGAAGGCAGGAGAATGGGGATGAAAAAAATCAGCCACGACTGAATGGTGGAACAGACCCAATGGGCTGAATGGCCTAATTCTGCTCCTATCCCACATGGGACCATAACACCATAAGACTGTAAGTCCTTATCCTTATAAAATGATGAGAGGCAGTCAGGCTGACTGATCTTTGTAGGTCATTTGGATCTCTGTGGTAGTTTTTATTTGCAATGGTTCCCCTGTATAGATGGCCAGTCTGGTCCTTGTGTTTTTTTTTTTAAGTTCAAGAGCTAAATACCAGTGCAGAGGTGATTCTAAGTTTTCTCCTTGACAACGGAGGCCACAGCCCACATATGAACTTCCATTTTTAATGGGTGGCCATTTAAGAACAACTCCATCATTATAGAGCATCATGGAAATGCAATTTAATTGCATTATCACTGGTTATGGGCCTTTCTGCGAGGTACAATCTAATACTGGCCTTGGCCTTTCCTTGAAATAGCACACACTTTGAATGTTCCTGATCTTAGCCTTGATTATGCAGCACTTGTAATAGTTTGCTATCTGGCATCAACCTTTTACAATATGCTCCCTAGGGGTCTGAAGTCTGTCCTTGACCCCCTTTGACTGCCTGGTGATGCAATTCGGGCTCCACTGTTTCCAGGGATGCTGGGACATTTTCCTGATACATCATTCTCAGTTGAAAGATGGACATTGCATGAAGCTTCTCCCCTCCAATCAGAGGGGACTGCTATCTGCTACCCCTTCTTGTTTCTGAGACCCTTTCTCTGCATTCTCCAATTTTAGAACTATCTCAACGTCCTATTTAATGTTCAAGTTAGTTCTGCCAACAATTATTTTTGGACTGTTGCCTTGTTAATTCCACAGACCAGCCAATCTCACAACATGTCATTCAAAGCTGTCTAGAATTTACAATTGTCTGCCAATTCTGGCTGCCTACAGCATGCAGATCAGCTCCGGGTATATCGACTGCCCACCTGAGTGGAGTCAATTTGTTCTAAACCCCATGCTGCTGCTTCCCAATTGGTCAAACATTCATTCGTCTAATAGTACAGCTGATATTCATGAGGCTTACATGGGTATCTATTAACGATCCCCCGTGGCCATCATAACAATATGTTTGAGGAATTTTTTTTGGGAAATAGGTTTTATTTATTTTTACAATACATTTGGTTTGAACTTCATTCCTTGCACCCTTAACGCTAAAACAAACTGCCTGCAGAGTCACAGCAAAGCAGAATATAAATAATTTAAAGGGCTTTAACAGAATAGGGACTGTGGTGTCAAAGAAACACATAAAAATATAAACATTTCCACTGTACCTATCACTGAGCCACAAAGCATACCTTCTCCAAGCTCATCGTAATAATGAAGACCATCTCCTCCTCTCTCAACCACATTCCCACTCAACTGTTACCCATCTAACTTCCCTTCCTAGTCCCTATGCTAGCTGGCATTGTAAATATTTCTCTCTCCAGGAATTGAGCTTTTGAAACTGCTACCATCACCTCTCTCTGTATATAAAAAAAAAACCCATCCCCTGCTCCTCTGTCCTTGTAATCTAACATTGGTGGTGATATTAACTCATCAAAAACCTACCCACTTGCACAAAGTTAAAATCGGGTCCCCCATCTCCAACATCCCTTCACTCAAACATTTTAACATGTTGCTCATCTCCCAAATCTGAGCCCATCTTTCCCACAACTTCTCCTTTACCTCACAGCACCAGGAGCCTGGGTTCGATTCCTGGCTTGGGTCACTGTCTGTGCGGGGTCTATATGTTCCCTCCACGTCTGTGTGTATTTCCTCTGGGTGATCCAATTTCCTCCTACAATCTGAAAGACGTGCTGGCTATGTGCATTGGCCATGCTACATTCTCCCTTAGTGTACCTGAACAGGCGCCAGAATGTGATGATTAGGAGATTTTTGCAGTAACTTAATTGCAATGTTAAAAAAAGCCAAATTGTGATATTAATAAATAAACTTAACTTTATGGAGAGTGGTGTTGTCATTGGACTAATAATCCAGGGACCCAGGATAATCCTCTGCGGATTCTGGTTCAAATCCCACCATGGTGGATTGTGAAATTTGAATTCAATAAATATCTGGAATTAAAAGTCAGAAGGCTGTGAAACCAGTGTTGATTAGTGGATTTTTACAACAATGTCCTTGAGGAACATTCTGACCCAGCCTGACGTACATGTGACTACAGATGCATTAAAAAAATAGGCTTCTGCCCCTTCACAAAACTAAAATGAGCTGTGATGCTTTTCCCCTTCCTTGTCATTCTCAAATCCTCAGCAGCCTTGGACAACATCCTTTACCTCCGCTGCCTCTCTTTCATTGTCCAGCTGTGTTTGGCTGTCATCTCTTAGTTCTAGACTAACCTATATAAATAGAGAACTTTTCCAGCAATTGATTTCCTTTCCATCCTCATTTTATTATCTTTTGAGTCCCCAGTAATTTAGCCTTGTCCCTCCCCATTTTCCCACCTATGTGCTGCTTCTCATTAACAACAGACAGAGACATGGGATCAGGTTCCACATGCACGCTGATGACGCCCAGCTCTGACTTTCAAGCATTTTGCTAAACCCTTCACTGCTTTTGCGTTGTCAGCTGACTTGCAGACATTGAATGATGGAATTATAGACTCCCTACAGTGCAGAAAGTGGCCATTTGACCTTTTGAGCCCGCACAAACAATAATCCCACCCTGACACTATCCCCATAACTCCAGATATTTACCCCGCTAATCTCCCTGACACAAAGGAACAACTGGTTATGGCTAATCAACCTAACACACATCTTTGGACTGTGGGAGGAAGCCCAAGAACCCAGAGGAAACCCACACAGACACAGGGCAACGTACTAATACGAGACAGACAATGACCCAAGGCCAGAATAGGACCCAGTCCCTGGCACTGTGAGGCAGCAATGTTAAGCATTGTACCTCCATACTGCCCAAATGATCCCCAGTGTCTCCCCATTAAACACTAGTAAGAATAAGCTGGGTCTAACCATCCATCCCATTCAGAGTGAAGTGCGCCATGAACCCCCCGCCCGCCCTACCCCCAGCAGGTTGATGCTTAGACTGAAATCAATGCCAATTATCGTTATTCCCACTTTGCAGCTTCTGAAAGTGACTTGTGCAAAGTGACCCAGTTGAAAGTCGTCAAAACTTGACCAATAAAGCTTCCAGTGTAATTTAAGGCTGAGATTCTGACTTGAAAATCTGTCCAAGAAACAAGTAATTTGTTTCTTTGGGGCTTCAGGGCCACATAATATGTGGAGATACATAAATTTGAAGCTGAAGCCAAAGATCTAATCCGAATCTCACAGGCAGGCAGATGGATGAACCTCCCTGTTGTACCATTAAGAAATACAGATGCATACAGTACGCTGACATACATCAGACACAGCGCAAGCACCAGGGATAAGATATAAATGCCAATTAATCAGTCAATCTGTCAACACTGGCCTGGAAAATGAACAGATACTTTCAACCACCCACAGCCAGTTACCACCCACCACCCCCACCGTACCCCTACCCCACCGCCCCCACACCAGCCAGACTTAGACAAGGAATTTAAGCAATCTGCTATTTGAAAAATATATAACCATACTTACTGGCATTGCTGATGCTCACTATTAAAAATTCTCAGCTGGCACAGGCATTCCCTCATATTTAGTGGTGTCAGCCTCTCCTTTACAAAACTTCCTGTTTTTCATAGATCTTTACTTATCAACTAATTATATATAAGAATGAAACAATAAATCTTCCGGCACCCTCAGGCCTTAAATAATCTGGGCCAGGGTTTTCCAGGTCCACCATCGTGGCACCCGTCAAAGTGGACGCAGCAGGCCTGTCTAAATGTTCATTGACTTTCAGAGGGACTGGAAGATCTCAGAGGCAGATAGAGTCAGATAGTCCCAGCATTGGAGACAGAAATATGGATGCACTGAGGGTAATCTTCTAACAATCATTGGAATCTGAGAAGGAGATTCCGAAAATCGGAAATATCATACCCTTATTTAGGGGAGAAGGGAGGCTTTGGACTCTATCATCTCAACATAGATGATAGAGCCTGGTTGTCTGACTGTGGTAACAGAAGGAACACTAGTAAAATGGTAATGCTGGTAGTTTGAATGTTGCAGGTGTGTGCACCAGGGAATCATTGCACGCCTCCCTCATCACCATCAGTCAGGATATCCCAGAACTCCAGGTATTGTACTGGAGCAGGGATCACTGGACTGCTGTGACACACTGCAAATCTCTTTGAGCTCTGGTATCTGCAGCTATTTCAGGGCTGGAGCAAAACAATTCAAAGCTGTCACTCCAGTGCAGTACTAAGGGAGTGCTACAGTGTGAAAGGTGCTATCTTTCAGATCAGACATTAAACTCTGAGGCCCATCTACCCTCTCAGGCTGTGCAAGTTCCAAGTCATCATTCTGAGAAAAAAAACAGGTGAGTTATTCTTGGGACAAAAATAGAAAATGCTGGAAAATCTCAGCAGATTTAACAGCATCTATGGAGAGAGAATAGAGCCAATGTTTCAAGCCTGGAATTGTGGCCGATCAACATCACAGAACTAGATCCAGAGAACTCCTGCAATGCAGAAGGAGGGCATTCAGTCCATCGAGTCTGCACCAATCACAATCTCATCGAGGACCTAACCCTTTAACACACCTTAGCTAGTCCCCCTGACACTAAAAGGTAATTTTGCATGGCCAATCCAGTTAATTCACACATCTTTGGACTCTAGGAGGAAACCAGAACACCTGGAGGAAATCCATGCCCTGTCCATACAGACAATGACTCAAGGCTAGAATTGAAGCCGGGTTCCTGACACTGTGAGGCAACAGTGCTAACAATTGTCCCACCAAGCCATGCTCTTTGCCGGGCTTTCTGTGTGTAAATTAGCTGCTTTGCTTCCTATATTATAATAGTGATTATACTTCAATATTTCAGTAGGCGTAAACAGCTTTGGGATTTCCGATAACTGTGAGAGGCACTATATAAATGCAAGAGTTTTCTCTTTACCTTGATGACTGAGCCTGTGCGGTACCAGCTGAACTTACGCAGCAACAAGCAAAGATCTCGTACTTCAAGCTTCCACTATAGCACTGGGACAGTCAGTGACATCTGGCTTTTGCTGCAATTGTAGGTGAGATGTTGGCCGTCAGATGGTCCATCACAATTGGGTCCACAAGTGTTTTCCTGAAATAGTTGTATGCTGGAAAGGGCAGCCTGTAATTTCTTCAAAAAAGCACTGTGTCAATTTTCTCCATGCACCTTGTCAGTGATGAGAGGCTCTCTGACAGGCCTACATACCTAGCTGCCTGCTTGCCTATCAGCCTTCTCCTATATGCTGCCCCAATAAATTCATATTTGAGTCCTCTATAGCAGAACCCATTTTCAACCTTATATTCAGGGGAGTTGGCACACGGGCTATCCTTTCTTCCTGACCTGGCTGTAGTCCATTCACCCCCAGGTGCAAATCTGGAATATTGTGTGCAGCTTTGGGTCTCCTTTTCTGAGGAAGCATGTTCTTGCTCTTGAGGGAATCAGACTGATTCCAGGGATAGCAACACTGATGAGAGATTGTCAAGGTTACGATTATTTTCGCTGGAGTTCAGACGAAGGGAGAGGCACTTTTATTGCTAGTCTATTAGTCCAGAATCTCAGTTAATGTTCTGGGGACCCGGGTTCAAATCTCCCCATGGCAGATGGTGGAATTCAATAAAAAATAATCTGGAAACAAGAATCTACTGATGACGATGAAACTATTGTTGGAAAAACCCATCTGGTTCACTAATGTTCTTTAGGGAAGGAAATCTGTTATCCTTACCTGGTCTGGCCTATACGTGACTCCTGAGCCACAGCAACATGGTTGACGGTCAACTGCTTCTCCAAGGACGGATGGGAAAGAAATGCTAGCTAACCGGCAGTGCCTGCGTCTCACGAATGAATATAAAAAAAGAATGAGGAGGATCTCATTTTAACAAGGCTATTGAGGATGGATGCAGGAAGGATGTTCTCGATGGTGGGGAAGTCCAGAGTCAGGGGTCACAGATTGAGGATTTGGAGTTGACCATTTAGGACGGAGATGGGAAACATTTCTTCACCCAAAGAGCGGTGAGCCCATGGAATTCATTACCACAGGAAGTAGTTGATGCCAAAACATTAAACATATTCAAGAAGCAGCTAAATGTAGCACTTAGGGCGAATACGATCAAAGGTTATGGGGAGAAAGCAGGATTAGGCTATTGAGTTGGGGATTAGCCATGATCATGACCATGGAGAAGGCTCAAAGGGCCAAATGCCTTCCCTCTGCTCCTATCTTCTACATTTCTATGTTCCTGCCCTCTGATGATCTGTCATACCGATGAGCTGTTGACTCTGAATGTCAGATCAAAGTGATGGTGTTTCTTCCTCAGAGGGAAGCTCATTCTCTTGGCCCTCACCTTTAGACACCACTCTCTGGGCAGATGGCTCTTCTTGGACATCTGAAAGCAGAAATTCTCAAGTAGTGGATGTGTGAAAAGAGGGGATGGGAGAAAGCGCAACACTGATGATTACACCATCTGCAGCTTGTATGTCAAAGCAAAATGTGGGGTGAGGCTGAACTGGGATTTTAGATGGTGCATTAGATACAACATACCATCATGCCGGATGGGTTCAGTGATGCAGTTTGCCCTGGCCTCAACTGTGACTGTGCCAATAATGCCAAATGCAATTTTTTTCAATGGAATGAGGATATGCAGCCATGGCAGGTCCCTATTGGCTCATTGTTGCTGTCACCTGTTTGTAGACCCCTTTTTCTGGTGTTGTATCCAGATCCTTGGGGCTACACTCTTGTTACTGATCTTCATGACTAACTGCTTGAAGAGGTATCTCTTCACGATACCTGCCTGGTGGGTTTCCAGGGACCCTGCAAAAATACATTACCTTTCCTATGCATTTCCTGCATAGAGCTCCAACAATTCCCCTCTGCAATGAGAGTACATTCTGGCTACATTCAAGTGACTGGGAAAGGCATTCCTAGTGGAAAGGGGCTGAAGTAATGGGGCAACAGGCTAGGGAAAGGCATCTTCTCTGACCTGTTGCCCCATTACTTCAGTCTCTTTCCATTAGGAATGCCTTTCACAGCCACTTGAATGCTCTGCTGCAGCCAGAATGTACCTTTCGTTGTAGAAGGGAATTGTACCTCCTCTTTAAGATATTTAGGCTGGCTTTAACAAGTATTGTCTGGCTTTAATTAGAGATAGCCTTACATGAACACAGCACTCTCTCTCCTACTGAGCTAACTGCTACTCAGTAGTGCATTTAATTCTGAGATGCACACAAAAATCATGGAAATGAGCAGGAAGTATGAAGGTTGCATTGTGATCCTGATTATCAATAAAGCCTTGTGGAACTTGTCAGCCCATAATGCTTTCTTCTAGCTGAGATTTTACAAATTCATGCTGGTTTGCCATCTTCCTTCTCTGTCTGCCTCTTTCGATTAAGCCCTGTGGTCAGCAATCCCAGTGTCCTATTTAACCTTGGCATGTGTTTCATTTATCACGTTCTCACTTTCACCAATGTGACCTCCCACTTCTCTTGCACAATCTTCAGCCCCATATTCTATGAATCACTTATTGTGTCATTTTGTCTCTTGAGTCAGTTACAGAAAAGTTCCATTTATGAGCATCACAAGTTCTATCTTTTACAAATTGTAACTCAACCAACATCCAGTGGCCTGCATTCTATCTTGCACTAAATCCCAACCCTTATTTTCCCACTGCACACCAAACTTCTAGATTCTCTATCCTCCTTCCTTTCATTTTAAAAATCTTTGACCTTAAACGAACTCTTCCAATAGTCTTGCCCTGCCCTGCCTCCGTAGATTGATTCAGGCCCACTTTCTGTAATCCCAGAATCATAGAATCCCTACAGTGCAGAAAGAGACCACTCAGCCTATCGAACCTGATAACAATCCCATCCTGGCTCTATCCCGTGACCACCTTGCTAATCCCTAAGGGTGAGATTTTCATGCTGCGCTGACACCAAAATTGGAAAATCCCATCCAAGGTCAACAGACCTTAGCATGGTCTGAACTCCAGCCCACAGATTTCCATGGCTTGCAGGATGGGAAAATTCCCCACCAAGGGTGAACTTAGCATGGTCAATCAACCTAACCTGCATATCTTTGGACTCTGGGAGGAAACTGGAGCACCTAAAGGAAACCCACACAGGCACAGATATAACATGTAAACTCCACACGGACAGTGACTTGAAGCCAAAATTGAATCCTCAGGAATAATCCCAAAACGCCTGCTGAAATAAGGATCAGTTCATCACCAAGACCCAGTTGTTAGGGGCCTTGACCATATCTGAGTTACTAGCCAGATTTTCTCATGGATAATGTTGAACGCATAAGTGATGTGTAAAGAATGATTGTTTCTTGGATGAGATAACTCAAGTTGACAATTGGAAGCGTTGATTAAACCATAAGGTCTTTCCCCTCCTGTTCTTTGATTTGATACATGAACAAACAAAGAGCATTTCATTTTCTCGAATTATAATTAGCAATTTTCTGCTGCAGAATGAGATTCAGCTCGGGTCAAAGCTGTTGCCGGGAGTTACCTTATAGAGAGATAAATAGAAGCAGGTGTTGATTCAAAACCCGTTGCTATGCCAGAGGAAAATGAATCATGGGAGTTTATTAGAAGTTGTGTATGCCCTCAAAACCACTATCAGTCAGTGCACAGCGGACATGAAACAGCTTGCAGCAGGAACAGACAGCTCTTAGGGAAATGAAGACAGATTTTGAGGAATGTTTGGAAAAAAAAATCAGAAGTCTCAGAGCAACTGTAGGTAAAATCACACTGCGCGGGACCATATTGCCCATTTGCAATTTACACGAAGGAGGATGTGGTCTGCCACAGCTCTTGAATAACAATTTTTAAAGGAAGAAATTTATTAAACAGCTCAAGTGACTGACTCCCTGAAGAACATCAGAAATGAAACAGAAAGCTGAAAAAAAAATCGCGTTCCCCCGTCACTTTTGTCAGTTTTTCTCCCTCCTCCAGAGATGAGCCAATGCAGTCAGCGAGACATATTTTAGTAGATAACTAAGAACTTGAGAAAGCATCTCAAAACCACACATGGCAGGATTGTATATATAAGGAGCAGCACATATAATGCAGTGCTGCTAGTTCAGAGACCGCAATATTTTTAACACTGGCATCTGTTGATAGACCAACACCGGCCTTAATTATTACTCTCCATTAGAACTGGTGCAATATGTGCTCAGGGTCTAGGACTACATACTTGTCAGGCATCAGTATTTTATACTGACACTCAGTATTTCAGCTCATACATAAGCTTGTTAGTATTTCACAAGAGAAATTTTCATTCATGTAGGTGTCGCAATTTGTCAATATAAACCAATGAGATCAGTTCAAACATAAGAACAGAAGCAGGCCATTCAGCCCCTTGTGTCTCTCCCATTATTCAGTGAAATTGTAACTGATCTGCATCTTAACTCTACCCAATTGCCTTGGTTCCATATCCTTATATGAAAGCTGAGATCAAGAAGAAATTACAGCACCAGGTTAAGGTCCAACAGGTTTATATGGAATCAGGATTTTCAGAGGGCTGCTCTTTCATCAAGTGAGGAGGGATTTCTTCATCCAGAGGCTAGTGAATCGATAGAATTAATTGCCATAGACGGGTGTAGAGGTCAGGTCATTAAATGCATTTGAGACAGAGATAGATAAATTCTTGCTTGCTAAAGGGAATCAAAAGTTATGGGGAAAAAGCGGGAGAATGGGGTTGAGAAACTTATCAGCCATGATTGAATGGTGGAGCACACTCGATGGGCTGAATGGCCTAATTATGCTCTTTGGTATTATGGTCTTATTCCTAACCTGTGACTTCCACTGCCTAGAAGATCAATGCAACAGACACATGGGAACACCACCATCTTCGAGTTTACCTCAAGCCACACACTGTCCTTAATTTGGAATGATGGGCACAATTTTACCATCATGTCATGCCCATTTTAGGGCTCAAAAACTTGGTAAAGTTGGGCGTGAGGCGAGTACCATGATCTGTGCCCATCTTTGTCTCTGTGCCACTTCCCCCTTTATCAATCATGGCTTTACTGTAATCGGAACCATGCCTGAAATAAGCACGACAGCATTTAAATGCATTTATGTGCAGTTAAATTGACTTATTGGGCTGCACGCCCAACCTTACTGGAACATTCCCCTTTACTATCGCATTTGCCCATCCAGAATTGGCGCAAAACAGGCATGATTCACAGAAGTCTGGTTCAGGCCTTTCAATTAGTCAGGTGATAAATGCAAAGCATCCAATGATTCTGTGTTTGAGATTGGTGTGGGGACAGTGGAAGGAGAGGGGTCCGCTGCTACTCTGCCTGAGATCAGTGAGGGAGAAGGAGAGGAGGGCCAATCATCGTTCTGGGTGGCAGAGGGAATGGTGGGGTAAGGAAGTCAATAACGTTGTGGGGGTGGGCAATGTCTGTGGGGAACAGGAGCGATGCAGCAGGGGAACTGCATTCTATCATTTGTTTTCTATGCATGCGCAATTGGAGGCGCCAGTGAGAGCTGCAGAGTTTTGGGTGTGTTAAGCCCACCCATGGGCTTCTGCAACACGATTTGGAATTGCCGAAATTTTTTGCAGGCAGACAGCATAGGGGAGCGCCTGAGAACTTGCCTAAATATTTGACCTGAACACTCCCAGTTTCAAGTCTACCCAGCACTTAGAATCAAAATGGTAAAATAGGGCCCGATGTCACTATTCCTTCCCTGTCGCTAGGGTCAAAACCCAGGAAATTCCATCTTAACAGCACAATGGGTGTGCCTACACCACATGCACTGCAGCGGTTGATAAACACAGCTCGCCATCACCTTCTCAAGGGCAATTAGGAAGAGCAACAAATGCTGGCATATCCAGCAATACCTGCATCCCCTGAATAGAATTTTTAAAATAACTACATCAGCAACCTGCAACCATTTCTGCAGCACAGCTGCCTGCAGGTACTGTGCTGTGATTTATAAGGGATTCTACGAGTATTCAGCTGCTTGGCATTTCAATTGGATGGTTATAACTCTAGGGGATGGCAGCTGTTCAATACTAGTAGGCTGTTTGTGAATGTTTATCTTCTGATCTAAATGTTTGATCAGCAATCTGCCTGTTGTGATATTGGCACTATGCTAAAATAAACCTAAATTTTGTTTTTTGTCTCCGAGAAGGATCTGACCACTGACCTTCAGAGGTTTGATGTTAACAGATTTCCTCCACTGGTGGCTGTGTAAGAAGGGCTGGTGGGTGATTAGTGCTTGTCTCTGTGTGAGAGGGAATCTCCACAGGCTCCCACAGATCCTGAAGAGTTGGAAATGGAAAACTTTCAGACCATTACAGCTGCTGGGGGCTAGTGCAGAGATAAATTAAAAGTGGAAGGTGAAACTAAAATGAGTGGGCAAAACCAAGGAAAGCTAACATTAAAGAAGCATTTCCAAACCTGTTTATTGTGCTGAAAACTCAGGAATAGAAATATGAAAGATCGAAAACAACTTCATAAGATATATTTCAACTTTAACCAAGGGGATAAAAGTGGTCAATATTGAATTGGCTACCAATTCCAGTAATCATATAATTATGAGGGGAATAAATAGGGCAAAGAGTTGAAAGCATTTTCGCAGGGCAGAAATGACAATTACAAAGGGCCACAAGTTCAAGATAAGCGGGGAAAGGTTCAACAAGATGTGCAGCATAAGTTTTTTTATACAAAGGGTGGTGGGGACCTGGGATGCATTGCCAAGTGATGTGCTTGAGGCAGGTATGTTAGAGACATTTATAATTTATCTGGATAGACACAGATAGGGACGGAAATACAAGAGGTTGGTCGAGATAGGGCACCATGATAAGCATAGACTTGGAGGGCCAAATGACCTGTTCCTGTATTGTGCTATTCTTTGTACCTATTTGCTGTCGGTAAATAATACCTCTGAGACTATACGTGAGTCAAAGTACAGTAGTTTTATTACAAAAGTTTTTGGGAGAAGCCCAATTCCTAAAGTGACTCACCAGACTTCTCCCCAAACATAAGTAAGAGTAGATTTTTATACATCCCGCTTCCTGTCCTTAGCCCCAGCCGCAGTTCTCCAGGATGTCTGCCATGGTTTGCCATCCATCATGTGGTTATTGCTCCTCAGTGGTTTCATTCTTTATGTAGTCCATTGTAACCGTAGTTGTTTCAATGCGGTTACTGTTGCTGTTCTGTTTGTCTAGTGTGATTAGCTGTTATTGCGTCTCAACACCTGTGATTTGTTTAGCCAGCATACAAAGTTACAAGCTTGCACGGACAAGTTAACTGGCATACAAGGTTACAGGGGTGCAAAAACAAGTCTTGCAATGCTTTGCACAGATCTTTAAGTAATACAAAGTTCATTAATCTATTCCCTTCTTCATTTCCCCCTTTTGGTCAGGGCTGTACCAAAGCACGGCCCCATGACCAATTTAGAACCAAATGTCAGGAAGTCTGCCGTCTCTGCCTATACACTTGCACCCAATATAACCCAGGCTGTTACTGTTTTACAACTGGTGGTCATTAATACCATACAAACACAGCAAGCAATAACAATTACAATTAATACAATCAATCCATGTATCAGGTATGAATCCCACCACCTGAACCATTGCCCCAGCCAGCCTGGAGGGTTATATTTGTGATATTGGTCCCCCTCATCCTGTATTGTTTTTGCTACGTGTTTAATATGATCTACCAAGTGATTTATATTCTCCGAAACATCCAGAATATACATACAGCATTCAGAGCCAATTATAGCACATGTCCCTCCTCGGGAAGCTAGCACATAATCAAGTGCCAATTGATTCTGTAATGCAAGAGTCCGAATAGCTACAACTTCTGCTGATATCTCGGAGACGGCTGTGCTCACCTCCTCAAACCTGTCTCTAGTCTCATTTGCAATTCTCTTTAAAGTCGAGACCATATGTATAAGCTCCTGAGTTGCCTTTGCTGTCCAATAAGGTGGGTAAGTTATCACGAAGAACTGTGCTGTCTCATTAATGGCTCATTTAGCCCTGAGCAGGTGTATCTTGGGTGGCCCCATAAGTCAGTGTAGTGGTGAATATAGGACACCACATATGCTAAATAATATGATCCTGTCCAATCCCATGGAAGCCACAGGTAGGCATTGCTTTCACAGATAAAATAGGTACCATTATATGCAGTCAAACTGCAGAGGAGAGGTTGATTAGGACATTGGCTATGGGACAATGGATTGTAATCTGTTGCATCAAAGTCCAGGCGCCACTGGTGACATTAACAGGCTAAGTAAATGTCATGGCCAACAGGTATTGTTCCGTTTTGTAACAAGCAGATAGATCTCTTCTGTTGGTTTTTCACAACAAAGTGGGGAGGAGAGTTTGATCTAGCTAGGCTGGTAATGGTTTTTAAAGGCTGATGGAGTGTACCCTCCACCTCCTAACCCCAAAACAGCATCACTGTCACTGACATTGTAAGTACCTTGCATAGTGGTACCTGATGGGGTTTTAAATGTCACTTTCCTTGTCCTGTCCTGGGTTCCATTCTGATTCAAAATCCATTCTACCATTTCTGGAGTTGACAAAGGGATAGGAAATAAAGGACTCCCCTTCCCCCCTCCTTCCGCAGTGTATGGGAATGTGTAAGCAGACCTAGCACTTCCTCAAATTTGACTGCAATGCATACAAGTGAGACATATACACGAAAGTGTTCACATGAGGGGTCCCGATTTTAACAGATTGGTGCAATGACCTCTTGGATCGGTCAAATCGTGTGTTGATGTACTCATCCCTCCGAGCCCTCTGCTGTTGCCGGGCACAGGTCCATCCCGGTTCCTCAGCTAAACACTGGAAATTCCAGTTACACCAAGTTACATTGCAAGGAAGACCCCAATCACTTCACTCCTGTTTCCATATGCCCATGCCTTGCATATCTACGCAGGCACAGGTGTCTCCACTGATGATAACCTAATAGGGGCCATTCCATTTGAGGGCAAATCTATATTTTCCAGGTAATGTTTTTACCATAACTTTATTGCTCACCAGGAGTACCTCAGAGGTTTGTTCTAGTTCATTTTGCTTGTCTACGACTAGTTGTTTGTCCTGGACAGTTTTTCGCATATCCCTTGGTTGGATGCTTAATTTTAAAACATATCGCTTAATCCTGTCTCTCAGTTGGCCTACATTGCCGCCGCCACACCCACCCCACCTTTAATGATGGATTCGGACAGTTGCATAGCCCTCCCAGTTAAAAGCTCATATGGTGTCAGTCCAGTGGCTCTATTCGTAGTAGCTCTGAGTTTCATTAATACGATGGTAATACCTCTGTCCACCTCTTCCCTGATTTCAGCATGGCCTTTGCCAGGGAGGTGTTAAGTGCCCTATTCACACTACCTACCATTCCTGAGCTTTGAGGGTGATAGGATATGTGAAACTTTTGTTTTATCCCTATCAGCTGACATGGTTTTTACTACCACTCCCGTAAAGTGTGTGCCCTGATCGGAATCTATTGGTGAAGGTATTCCCCACCTTGGGATAACTTCCTCAGCTAATATTCTTGCCACAGTAGTTGCAGAACAGTTTTTTGTTGGGAATGCCTCGACCCATTTGGTGAATTGGCCAATTATTACCAAACAGTAGGTCCTCCTGCATAACTGCAAAAGAGGCCTAGTAAAGTCGATTTGTATATGTTCCCAGGGGTCCTTGGGATGAGGTTGGTGTCCCATTTTGATTTTTTACAGGCCTCCCTGGATTATATTGGACACAGGTTATGCATTGATGACAATACTGGGTAATGTCCTATCCCATACCTTTTCACCACCATTCCTTCCCCATGCTGGTCATCATGGCATCCCTTCCTGCATTCAACATCCCATGATGTAACTGCATCAGAGTATGCCAAATACATTCGGGTGCTAGGACTTCATTATTTAATCTCCATACCCCACCCCAACCCCTCCATCAGGTGTAGGTCCTTGAGCTTTCCACCTTGCATATTCTCCTTCAGGGGTATCAGCATGTATCTGTGAGATGTCTATTGGAGGTTCGACTTTAGCCAAGGAGGCCAGCAAGGCCTGTACTCCCCTTGTGTCCCAGGCAAATTATACTGCTTTATCAGCTGCCTGGTTTCCTTTAAAGATATGCCACTTAGGGCTTTGTTTGTTAGGTTCCTTTTGGTGTGCCTTTACCTTCAACACCTATCCATACTTGACTGGAGTGCCTCTCGTTGTGACAAATCCCCTTCTTCCCCAAACTCATGGGGGCTGCCCTGCGTCAGTTTGCCCCTTCCATGATGGCAGGGGAAGCCTGACTAGGTTGTCCATGTTTGCTCCAACAGATGGCCTCTACGTGGCCCTGTTTATTGCAAAATTGGCCGGTAGGGGCCTTCTTTCTACTCTCACCACCCCCTGCCTTCTGCTCCCTACAGTCTCTGGCAAAATGGCCTGGTTTTTCACAATTATGGCATGTATTCTTTGGTTTAGTTCCTCCGCTGTTTGCGCTAACATTTTCCTGTTTTATTTGTGGGTATGGTTTCTCATCTGGTCCGTCTTTAATTCCAGACGCCCATTCTACTATTTCATCATAATCCTGGAAACTAATAACGCACATTTTAAGGATTTTTTGGTGAGCTAGTGTCAGCCCATCTTTAAATGCTTGTAAAAAGGCTCTATCTGTTGGGGCAGTTTCGGGCATTCCTGTACATTGTAGGCATACTTTAAAGATCGCTCCCTGAATTCAGAAACTCCTTCACCCCTTTGTTGTTTAGTATTGGTAATTCTGGACCAGTTGGTTGGTGCATTGCCCAAGACTCGTTGGACTTCTGCCTTAAATCAATTAAATGGTTCAATTATTGCATCGAGCTCAGCGTTTAACTCTACAGCAAATGCCCACCTTCTGCCTCGGAAATCCAACCAAGCTCGTTTGGCGGTGTCAGCCTGGTCCACTCCATCATCTATTAGTCTCCACTTGTCCTGTGGGCAAGTAGCTCTTACCAACTGGTGTACATCCTGCAAGTGTAATTGATGTCTAATCCAGATGGTGTCTAATTCTGCCCAAAATTTGCTATTGCTACTCTGGGCTGGAGCCTTCCCAGTGATGTCAAAACTTGTTGTCTTCCTCCTGGGGTAAAGGGTTTGTATCGGGCAGTGGGATTCTGTAATGAAAAATAAAACATTAAGCTGAAAATGGCAAGCAAAAGTGGGAAAAGATGTGAGCATAAAGAAAATAGTGCTGAAAGGAGGACAAGAAATAAGCAGTGGACACATGACAAAACCCAGAAGTACATTCAAGGCAAAGTGAAGGAAAATGCTCACCAAGGGGTATTACCCAACAGAGCAATGAAAAATTAATGCTGACTAGAAGAATTAACACAGTGGAAAACCATCAACTCAAATAGTCAGAAATAAAGGAGAAACAACTGACTTTTACCTGAAGCTTTGTTGCAATAATACAAATGTACTATAGCAGAGGAAGGATCGTGTATGTTTAAAATAAAAGAATGAAGAAGAAAGGCCACAAAATGCATCGAAGCATTCCTTACCTTAAGGTATTGCTATTACTTATTAAGGTAATTTATTCTGAAACCTACTTGCCATAAATAGCATTTTTCTGTTTTAAAAAATCCAGCAAGTAGTTTCCTTCAAGCGATTTCATTGATTAATATAGAGGCTAGCTCCATGACTGAGCCCTATAACTTGCCACGTGTATTAAAATTAATATGGAGTGGCAGGAGTCTGAATTATGACTTGAAAACGTCTACAGTAACTTAATCAGCATTTCCTGTGGGTCAAAATGAAACAAGGTTTGAACCATTGCACGGGACACTGCCCTGTATCCTGGGTGCTTTCACTTTAGACCTGTGCCCATCCATTCACCAGTTCTGGGTAATCACATCAGCTATAATGTATGGAACTTCATTTCAATGATTGCACGTGTTTCCATAACTATTATCATGGACAAATGTTTGTTAATTTCAAATTTAACAAAACATGTCAGAGTTGATTTTCTTGACACTCATCCTTGGGCAACTTTCATCTTCCTGGGGAAAAGGTCAGCTAAAAGGTGCTGCAAAACATCCCCACCTTTCAACATGATGGTTTTAAGTCATTGGTAAAACCGTTATTGTTGTCAGAAAAACTAATGTTCTTTAGAGAAGGAAATATACTGCCCTTACTAGGTCTGACTTACGTGTAACTCCAAAGCCATAGCAATGTAGTTGACTCTCAACTGCCCTCCAAGGGCAACTAGGGATGGGCAATAAATGCTGGCCAGTCAGCAAAACCCGTGTCCCATGAAAAATCATTCTGTGAGTCAGGTGCAGAGATCACAAGCCCTAATGTAGCAATACATATACCTCTCATTTTCCAAAATAAACACCAACGGATTGTGTCCAGAAATTATGAAACAGTGGCCTGCCCAATTTCCCCTCATTGATCCAAGGGTAGATCAAAGATTTTAAGATAAGAATTTAGGAAGTTGGATCCTTTCACCCAACCTTCGGATGTCCAAATCTAATTGTAAGAAGTCTCGCAACACCAAGTCAGAGTCCAACAGTTTTATTTGGTATTATGAGCTTCCGGAACACTGTTCCTTCATCAAATGAGCCAAATCTCATTGGAAGGTTCTTTCTTCCAATTTCCACAAGCAGCCAGAAGATTCCAATCTCCAAGAACGAACTTGGATCTGCATATCTGAGATCAGCCACTCTTCTAGATTCTCTTTCACTTTCTATAAGCCCTAGGATAGAATAGAAGGCAGATCCATACGGAGGTGCCCGCCAAGTGTTATGATAGTTCAGGATGAGAATTCCCAGGATTCACGGATCTATCCAGGTGCATTGCTATATTAAAGTACCAAGAAAGGAAGAACAAAGAAAACAATTGCTCACTTCTAAATTAGTGAATGTTGTTTCAAGAAGTCAATGGATAGAATTCTCCTATGCTCTTACTGATGGGTTCAATGCAGGTGGGAGACAAGGTGGAGTATTCAGCAGGAGGCCCCAAAAATTGGATTTAAACTGCTGTGAATTCGCTATGGGATGTTCCGCTGGTCTCAGCCATCATGGTTTGGGAAACCCACTATAGGTCAGTGTAAAACTAATGGAATTCAGATGAAGGACTGACTACCCACCCAATTCTCCACGACACCATTGGGAAAACGTACGGAGACATCCGTCTCACACCCTCAAAAGGTTCCTGGAGACAAATCTTCTTTTTCAACAGTGGATCAGTGATGCTGGGTACCTTTTCAATATGGTGCTTGGATAGGACAGCAGACTGTGTGCCATCCGGGACTACTCGACCACGGAATACAGCATAAAACACTTGGTTGCATAATAACGTCTGGGCCAGAAAATACGCTGTGCATTCTCATTGGTTTCCACAGTGGGAAATACTATGTGTTCCTGCCCCGTCACAGGACTTTGTCTCAGATGGGAGAATTCCACCCAATGATTCCTATTTGTAGATTGCAGCAAGGAAGTACCTTTGTGTCCTGGTACTGACATGATGGGGAGGATAAGTGTTGCATTGTCAATCATGCTCTAGTATGTGCCTGAACGTTCAACTTGTAAGGTCACTTTAGTGTAAGTTAAAAAGCATCTGAGTAATATGGAGCATTCTAGGAGTTATGCCTTTTACTGCAATCTCTGTTTTCAAACTATGAACAGATCAATACAGTCTTCTAGAATGGCAGGTTATTCCTGCATGTGTCAGTCACAGCTACAGATTGTATCCTCCTATTGTGTGCCAGTTTTCTTCTTTCAACATAAAGAAGCTGGCATTAAGATTTGGCCTCTGGATCTGTAGTGCTAAAGTACATTGTATGAGAGTGTCCCTGTCAATTACAGTGCACCATTCTGGAAATACCTAAAGAGAAAATACTGGAAAATTTTTGGAGCACTAGAGTATATGACAAAACCAACCTGAGGCAAAGATCAGCACACACACACACACATACACACACACACACCAAATATTCCATTTACACCCAAGTTCAATTGATACCTACTCTGTAAGAGCCTTATATAACCTTATCTTGAATGATATCAGTTGTATCAACTTAGATGATGTGAATAATGGAGTATTAGTTACTGCCGAAATCTCTCTGTCTCACTTTGGTTTTCATTTTTCAGGCGATATATATACTCATTTTACTGAAGGTTGTAATGTAATTCTGCACTGATTGTCTCAATGAGTAACTAGTATTATGCTTTGCACTGGGTATGTATGAAGGTTTCTGGGACAAGCTAAATTAGATATCTTACCAAGTATTACACACGTAGAAATCTCATCTTATTACTGTGTCTGAGACAGGAAAAGTACAAAGATCAGTCGAACATCCTTTACATGGGCTAAATATTAGAAGGTGGATAATATATTTCCTACATGCTTTTGCGTCGAACATCCTCTCCAATTTTGGCACATACAATGTAATCTGATATTTTAATGTGTAATATCTTCTTTAATACATCCTTGTTAACATTTCTCTTTTAGGATTTTTTTAGTATCAGTTGCACAGTGATGATAATTTACCATATTCCCATCTTGCTTTAGTGATCTCTCTTTAGATGTACAATTTTTAATCTTTCTTCCTTTCAAGTCTTTATTGTCCTGGAGACTGCATCCACCATCTGAATGACTTTTCTTTTCTCCATGTGTATCTCATTCTCAAATGGCTCTAATAAATTTGTCAAGCCCAATTGCCCTTTCATAAAAACCTTAGAACTGTGAAGCACCTGAGTGAGGGAAGTATCAATACCCCTTCAATTTATTATCTGCTGAGACCTTGTTCTTCTGTTAGTCAGCTGAACTGATGAATGTTGTTTCAATTATTGGTATTGACAACTTTTATTCAATAGAAGTTAGGTCATCCTTGCCTAGTATTTAGAATGGTTTATTTATTTCTAGATGTCCTTGCGTGCTTTGTGCTAAAATCTACTATGGAGCGGGTTAAGAATACTGTGTTGTACCTGCAAGGCCCCATAAGGGCATGTTTTTCAGCCCTTAGCATCCTGATCCATGTGATTGGGGTCCCAAGACATTGTCTTCACCATCTCAGGCCATTCTTGCAAGCTGTCCCCAGTATACTATCTAATTCTATCTATTACTCTCATTCTAGGCTTTTAAAACTTTACTCTAGTACTTATAAACTCTTTAATAATGCTTCTTCTACACCCTAGCTATGTCTGCAACAGTACATTCTGCACCCTCTCTTTTCCTTCTCTCTATGTACTCTATGAATAATGTGTTTTGTCTGGAAAGCACACAAGAAAACAATACCTTTCTCAATATCCCAATACATGCAGCAATAAAAAAAGAATCAAAACCAAAACATAAGAAAATTCTTTAACACACAATCTTAGAAAATTATGAGTTTTGTTTTAACATTATAATATATGTTAAAGAGCTTGAAATCAGCATGGATCTGAATCTCCAGTTTTCTTGCGGGAGTTGTTGTGATTAGTTCACACCAATAAAGAGGGCATTTAATATTGACAATAAGCTACAGTTCCTATTTAGAATGTACATGAAAGTTGATTTTCACTTCAGTCTCATGAGGGTTGCACTATCCAAGTTCGTAACTGGTAATTTGTTTATATTTGGAGGTTTCGTCTGGCAGCAAGATTTTTGTTGCTACAAAAACTGAATAAGGAATTCTAACAGGCATTTTGTGTCTCATTATATTTATTTGAAGGAAGAAGAAGAAAATGAAAGAAGGGGGTGACCCTTTACCCTTTCAGCTGTCTACAATCCCCAGCACATTTACTTGGGGAGGTGTCAGACAAAATCTGCCTTCACACACTTCACTTTCTCCAGATGCCAGTGACAGACTTACGCCTTCTACTCAACTACTGACCTGCAGAAGACCTTAAGTATAGGAATGGACTACTTTTGAGATCACCATAGCTCTCAGCACAGTGAGCAACAACATAGGATCATGCAGGTCAATGTTTTGTTCCAAGACAGCAGTCCTGACCTCTTCAATGTAAGGCTGTCCTGGGTGGCAGGGCTGCTTGAGGAAGACAGATTGCAGGGATGGCTTCAAGGAGATGAAGACTAATCTCTCCGGCTCCAGCTCATGACACCAATGAGACAACCACGAACAGCAGCTGAGCAATGAGGCAGCCCATGCAGAGCCAAAAGATCATTACTGAATACACTTAAAGACACCTTGAAGCAGCACTTCAAGGCTGGGTCGGGGATATCTTACAAAACAGCCTTGCCAGAGTATGCAAGATTATCATAATTTGCTGTGTGCTGCACACGTTCGCCATCCAGAGAGCTTAACAATGGAAGAGGCACACAGTCACAGCCAAGGATGGAACAAAACACTGACTATCAACCAGAGAATATCACTGCTGAAACATCTTTACATGCAGTAAGAGTTACATGACAGCTTCTCATAGATTAGACATTCACGTAAATGCCATATTCACTTCAG
Source organism: Sphyrna mokarran (assembly GCA_024679065.1). Classification (NCBI taxonomy): domain Eukaryota; kingdom Metazoa; phylum Chordata; class Chondrichthyes; order Carcharhiniformes; family Carcharhinidae; genus Sphyrna; species Sphyrna mokarran. The sequence goes on from JAGIQG010000021.1 coordinate 22,621,353, forward strand.
CAGCTGTAAATTATTCCATTCCATACAGCCAGTTAGTTAAGATATCAAAGAAAAAGCTAAGCTTTATAAAGATATTCAAATGCTTTAAAAATAACTTAATGAATTTTATGTACATTAAGGTAACAGATATTTGGGAAGAGAAATATAATATAATTCACATAATTTTTATACGAATTATCTCAAGGATTCACAAATTACCTAATTTTTAATCCATTCTATCCTTAGTTAATAATGTCCTCAGCCCCAACTTCAGAAAGTTGCCCATACTGCAACAGTGCAATTTGTACTATTTCTCCACATAAGATTGTCATTTGTTTCCACATTAGGGCCAGTTTTGTGCTGTGGGTCCATTATCAATAGCAATGAAAATGGCCAAAATAACTCTTGCCCTTAACTGATAGGAAAAAATCAACCTATACACATTTGTATCCAGATTTCAGAGGTGAAAAGCTGCTGTATCCTTGCATATAAGCATAGGAAAAGTAGCAATCATTTGTATTTTGTCTTACTGAAATTCTCATTCAAAGTGCAAGCAAACAAGTTGATTATCAACTTGCAGATTCTTCCAATACACTTGCAGTGGGCAGTAAGAGCAAAAAAATCTCCTGGTCAGCCATGCTTGATGTGGAGCGGCATCTGTCAACCTCCTGATTTCAAACTGGTGCCCTATCCCAGAAAATGTAAACTACATTGTGAGAAGGTAATCTATGAGGAGGATGTAGTGATGCTTCAGCAAGATTTGGACAGGCTGATTGAGTGGACATATGCATTGCAGATGTATATAACGCGGATGAATATAAGGTTATCTACTTCGGTAGCAAAAACAGGAGGGCTGATTATTATTTGGAGTGGCACAGTGGCATAGTGGTTAGCATTGCTGCCTCACAGAGTCAGGGATCTGGGTTCAATTCTGGCATCAGGTGACTGTGTGGAGTTTGCACGTTCTCCCTGTGTCTGTGTGGGTTTCCCTCAGGTGCTCTGGTTTCCTCCCACAGGATTGGCCATTTTAAATTGTTCCTTTGTGTTAAAGACATTAGCTGGGGTAAATACAGCTGGGGTTATGGAGTAGGGTCTGGGTGGGATCGGTGCCAGTGCAGGCTCGATGGGCTGATTGGCCTCCTTCTGCACAGTAGGGATTCTATAGATACTATGTGAATAGATGTAAATTGAGAGAGATGTCATACTCAGCAAGACCTTGGCATCTTCATTTAGCAGTAGCTGAAAGTAAGCGCACAGGTATAGCAGGCAGTAAAGAAAACAAATGGTACGCTGGTCTTCATAGCTAGAGGATTTGAGCATAGGAACAGGAATGTTTTCTGCAATTGTACAGGGCATTGGTGAGGCCACACCTGGAGTATTGTTTGCAGCTTTGGTATCCATATCTCAGGAAGGATGTTTGCTATAGATGAAGTGCAGCCGAGGTTTATCAGGCTTATTTCTGAGATGGCAGGACTATTATATCAAGAAAGACTAAGTCAATCAGGATTCCATTCATTCAGATTTAGAATAGTAGGAGGGAATCTTATGGAAACCTATAAAATTCTAGCAGAATTAGACAGAGGCAACTCAGAAAGAATGGCCGGAATTTTATTGTCGTGCCCGACAAGGGAATCAGAGTGGGTGAGGGATGGACCATGGAAAGTCCATTGACCTCAGGTGAGTTCTGGGATGGGCAAGGCTATAAAATCCTGCCCAATGTTCCTGATGGTGGAGAAGTCCAAAACTAAGCGTCATGGTTTGAGGATAAGGGGTGAACCATTTAGGACTGAGATGAGGAAAAATTTCTTAACCCAGAGTAGTAAATCCAAAGAATTCAACTCGCAAATCCTTCCAATACGCCTGCAGTGGGCAGTAAGAGCAGAAAAATCTCCTGGTCAGCCATGCTTAATGTGGAGTGGCATCTGTCAACCTACATAGCCTCCTGATCCAAAGAATTCACTACCACAGAAAGTAGTTGAGGCCAAAACATTGTATGATTTCAAGAAGAAATTAGATAGAGCTCTTGGGGCAAAACGGATCAAAAGATTTGGCAGAAGGCAGAATCAGGATATTGAATTTGATGATCAGCCATGGTCATAATGAATGGTGAAGCAGTCTCAAAGGGCCAAATAACTTACTCCTGCTTTTACATTCTATGTGAATATCACAGGTGATGCGAGAGAAATTAAGCTGGGAATAAAAATCAGCAACAATACGATATTAGATTAAAGCAAATTACTGTCGACACTGGAATCTGAAACGAAAACAGAAAATGCCTGAAAATCTTAGCAGATCTAACAGTATTTATGGTGAGAAAACAGAGGTAACATTTTGAGTCTGGCTGATTCTTTGTCAGAGCTGAGGACAACTGGGATTAGGATGAAATTTTTACACTGGTGTGGGATGGGTGGGGGGTGGTGGGGAGTAGGAGAGGGCAGGAGAGAGGTGGAGTTGTGGGGGCTGGATAGAGGGCCAGCAATAAGTGGAGGTAAAGGAAAGAATGGCAAAGATGTCATGGACAAGAGGACAAAGGGGCTGTAATTGGTGGTGATCGTAGTTAAGAAACAGTAAGAATTCTGACAACACCAGGAGAAACAACCCAGTCCAACGGCAGCATCTCCACATCATGGTTAAGAAAGATGCTGATAGTAGCACATTAAGAGATCAGAATGTACTAATGGCAGAACAAAGGTAAGCAGCTCCAACAACTCATTGGTACCAATGTTCATCCATCACCCTCTATCCTTTCCCATTCCTCATACCCCATTCCTTCTAACCCCAGGCCTTGCTGTGTATTCACCATACATTCTGTCCTTCCCCTAGCTGAGGCTAAACATGCTGTCGTCAGCAATGAAATCAACTTTGTACCATTACATCCTCACCTCAATGAATTTTGGGCTGGATATGATACTGAACTCTTCTGGTCGCTTGGTATCCATATTCACTTCTTTAGCAGGAGTTCTCCCCTTCCTCACTCTGTTCAACTGATCATTTTACTCACCTCCAGCATTCTCTCCCATCTGGACCTCTAGGCTCCCCAGTCTCAAAGAGAACAAAGAACAAAGAACAAACCATCACAGGAAACAGGCCCTTCAGCCCAACGAGCCCGCTCTGCCATCTTGATGTTCCCACTTCTACCCATGATCCGTGTCTATGTTTATAGATCTATGCATTGGAACCAAATTTGAGACAATTTAGGGAGAATTTGTTTGAACTTTTCATTAAGTATTGTCAGCTTGATGTCAGTCATCTCAATTTTTCTGCTCCTCTCAGTCTAACTGTAACTAACCAATCTAACCTGTTTCCTTCTGAACTCGCTGTACTTTGCTCTCTCATGTCCAATCTGACTTTGTTATCAAACCTGCCAACATGGGAGGTGCTATTGTTGTCTGGAGTATGGACCTCTACCTCACAGAGGGTGACTGCCAATTCTCAAACATTTCCTCCTACCTCCTCCTGAACCATGACCCCACTGCCAAACATCAAGCCATTATTTCTAGGACTGTCATTGATCTCATCTCTTCTGGAGATCTTCCCCCTTCAGCTTCCAACCTTATAGTCTCCCAACTCCAGACAGCTCATTTCTATCATTTTCCCAAAATCCGTAAACATGGTTGCCCAGTATTAACTGTTCCTACCCCACTGAACTTGTTTCTTCCTATGTTGACCCCATCCTCTTTCTTTTTACCCAGTTCCTTCCCACCTACATTCACAATTTCTCTGATGCCCACTGACTCCCACATTTTCCTTGACTGCTGCTCTTCACACCTCTCATCCTGTAAGGGCTCCATTCCATTCTCTCAGTTCCTTCATATCTGTCACATCTATCTCATGCCCTTTCCAAAATGATACTGCTGAAATGTCTTTCTTTTTCCTTTATTGTGGTTTCCCTCCCATTGTAGTTGTCAGGACTCTTAACCCTGTTCGACCCATCACCCATCCTGCCCACTCCCTCCCAGAACCAGGATAGGGTCCTCTTTGCCCTCAATTTTCACCTCACCAGCCTCCACATTCAAAGGATCATCCTCTGCCATTTCCGTCAATTCCAGCATGAGACTACCACCAAACACATCTTCCTCTGATTCCCCCTATCAGCCTTTTGCAGGGACCGTTCCCTCTGGGATACCCTACTCCTCCATCACATAAAAAACTTCACACCCATCCACACAACACCCTCCCATACGATTTCAGAAGGTCCCAACACCTGCCCCTTTACTCCTCCCTGCTCACCATCCAAGGGCCCAAACACTCTTTTTGGGTGAAGTAACAGTTCACATGCACTTCCTTCAATCTGGTCTATTGCATTCGCTGCTCCTATTGCAGTCTACTCTATATCAGAGAGAGCACAAACACAGACTGGGTAACCAGTTTGCAGAACACCTTCAGTCCATTAGCAAGCATGACCCAGACCTTCTCATTACTTGCCATCACCACCACTCTGCTCCCTTGTTCACATGACAATCTTTGCCTGTTGTAATGTTCTAGTGAAGCCTAACACAAACTGGAACAGCACAACATCTTCCAATTAGGCACTTTACAGCCTTCTGGTTAGAACATTGAGTTCAACAATTTCAGAGCATAAACTCTCTCTTCCACTTCCACTCCATTTCCATCTTTTTTTAAATTTCTTCCATTGATTAATTTTTCCATTCTCCTTTTTTTTAAATCCTGTTATCCATCTTTTTTCCCTTAACACTGTCATCCCCCCCCCCCCCCCCCCACCTCCTAGGGCCATCTGTAACCTATTCCACTTTAAGAAGTCTCACAACACCAGGTTAAAGTCTAACGGGTTTATTTGGTATCACAAGCTTTTGAAGTATAGCTCTTTTGAGTCTGGGTCATCCAGACTCAAAACATCAACTCGATTCTCTCCCCATAGATGCTGTCAGACTTGCAGAGACCTTCCAGTTTTTGAATAAAGTTTTTGGATAAAATATTAGAATCAATTCGCCTTAGTGGCTGGTTTCTGTTTGTGTTATGATAAGTGGAGTACCTGAGATAAGACAGGAAACAGAATTCAAGCTCAGTGAATCTATTAGAACTCCATTCACTTTGCTGCATTCACTTTGTGGGACTTACAAGTCATTATCATCCATGGATCATGTTGTATGTGTTTCAGTTAATAGCACTCTTATCTCTGAGTCTCAAGATTCTGGCTTCAAGGCTGACACCACAAGGTTAACACAGCAATCCAGGCTGTAACTTTAGTACAGTACTGACAGAGTGTGGCACTGTCAGAGTGTGGTCTTTTGGATAAGATATTAAATCAAAGCCTTGTTTACCTCTCAGATGGACGTAAAAGGTTCCCAAAAGGTGGACGTAAAAGGTTAAAACAGAGCAGGGGAGGTATCCCCAGTATTCTGTCCAACATTTATCCTTTAATCAACACCGCAAGAAAGCAGATTATCCGAATATTATCCCATTGCTGTTTCTGGGATCTTTCTTTGTGCTGCTGCATTTCCTACAGTACAATAGTGATTTAATTTCAAAAGATGGCTATGAAAATCATAATATAAATATAAGTTGACTTGAATACAAAGGACGGCACAGTGGCACGGTGGTTAGCACTGCTATTTCACAGCTTCAGGGACCTGGAATGGATTCTCGGCTTGAGTCACTGTCTCTATGGAGTTTGCACATTTTCCTCGTGTCTGTGTGAGTTTCCTCTGGTTTCCTCCCACAGTCCAAAGATGTGCCGGTTAGGTTGATTGACCATGCTAAAAATTGCCACTTAGAGTCCTAAGACTTGTAGGTTAGAGGGATTAGTGGGTAAATGTGTAGAGATATGGGCTGGGATCTGGGTGGGATTGTTGTCAGCGCAGGGTCAATGGGCCAAATGGCCTCTTTCTGCACTGTAGGGTTTCTATGATGCTATAACCCCCATCTCAACCCCCTGAGCCTATACCTAGCTACAGAGTGAAGACACTCCCTAATACTGGTAAAATATCAGTGGTGGTGGGAAAAGGCCCTTCAATGGCCATTAATTGGCCACTTAAGGGTCTCAGTCGGCCTAAGGGGAACTGGGCTCACCTGATATCTAACACACCTCTGATAAAATACCAGTGGAGGCAACTAGGCAATGGGTACGGTGCCCCTCACTATCTTAACATGATATGTTAGAAAAGGTGATATTTTAAGCACATTTCTCACTGCCATTCCGAAAATGTGTATGATAACTGGAGTAATTTGAAAGGATCTTTATTTGATGTCCTGCTCTTTCCTTCAACAGACAGTGTTACAACATCCAGCTCCATCAGAGTCCAGCTACATGATCCGCAGATGACAGATTAACTACTTAGCTTTGGTTTCAGCTGTTCTCTCTTGCCTGCTCAACAACTCAATCTGCCCAATGTAATTTATCACACAAAATCTGACAACCAATACCAAGAGACAGTAACAGCTTCAGACACCAATTTGGATTATTTTAATTGGAGAAACTTGAATTTTGATAGGCATTTTGCAGTGCATTCACTACAAATAAAGTGATTAAATCAGTTGTCTCCAGAGACGCTTTGCCCACATTTTGATTGTACTGCCTATTTTGAAGGAAATGATAAGGCAAGAAATTAATACAAAACAACAATTAAAAAAACACGCATGGGGACATGGGATGTGTAATGAATAGAATTGTCAAAAAATGGATAGTACCAGAAAAGAAGTGAGAAAAAAATAGAAGTTCCAAAAAAGGTACTCAAAAGTAACAAGTTAAGTTTTAATAGTACCTGGATTGCCCTGCATCATTTAAGTAAAGCCCTTTCTTATCTCAGATTTCATTTCTGATCTTATCCAGTAGAAATTGAATAATGTAGCTTACATTGAGGCCAAAGAGTCACTCTTTATTTAACAAAAATAGGATTAGATTGGGTTACAAAAAATGTACAAAATGTCTCTTCAGAGCAACTTTAGGTTATTCCATGTATGACTGGCTGAGGAAGATCAGTGCAGTTAAAGTAAATAGAACACTGTAGATTTTCAAATGTTCACTTAAAATATATTGGTTGGAATTCATTCTGAACACTTGAGATTTCTTGAACTGGAACGTCTATTATAACTTGCAAGAATTGAAATAAGATAAAGGACCTGCCATTTCTGCTGGTAGCCCTGACTTGACCATTCTTCCCTTTCAAAAAATGTCAGGGAAATTTAAACATCCAACCGGTTGGTCATTGCAGATGGCAGTGAGGCTTCATGTACGCAAAGCCAGCTGGATGCGCCACCGGAATGCACATCCAGAGCCAGCTCATTAGCTTCAAGGAGTGAAGATTAGGGAGTGTAGAAGTGACAAGGTAAATCCTTGGGATTTGTGAAGGTTTCAGGAAGGTGATGACCCTGAGGTGTCAATAGGTTAAACTGCTCACAACATCACAAAAGTATGTCACCTTTTATTTACCTTGTAGCTTCTCTGTTTCTGATCTGAGGGCTCTTGTTGTGTGGCATGTTATCATTAATCAGTGAGGACTCTTCCAAGTAACACCAAGAAAAGTATGTTACATAAGTATGTTAAAAGGAAATTTGGCATGTCAGCTACGACTCTCACCAAATTTTATAGATGCAACAGAGAAAGCATTCTTTCTGGTTGTATCACAGCTTGTTATGGTTCCTGCTCTGCCCAAGACTGCAAGGAACTACAAAAGGCCATGAATGTAGCCCAGTCCATCATGCAAACCAACTATACTTCTCATTGCCTTGCAAAAACAGCCAGCATAATTAAGGGCCCTGTACATCCTGGATATACTCTCTTTCACCTTCTTCTGTCAGGAAAAAGATTCAAAAATCTGAGGTCATGTACCAACTGACTCGAGAAAAACTTCTTCCCTGCTGCCGTCAGACTTTGAATGGACCTACCTCACATTAAGTTGATCTTTCTCTACACCCTAGCTATGACTGTAACACTACATTTTGCACTTTCTCCTTCTCTTCTCTATGAACAGTATGCTTTGTCTGCAGAGCATGCAAGAAACAATACTTTTTACTGTGTGCTAATACATCTGACAATAATAAATCAAATCAAATTAAATCAAATCAAATAGCTTGAGGGTAAAAACAAAATACTGCAGATGCTTGAATCTAAAACAAAAACAAAAAATGTTGAAAATCATCAGCAGGTCTGACAGCATCTATGGAGAGAAAATAGAGCCAACACTTTGAATCTGGGTAACCCTTCATGATAATTTGAGGATCCTATTATGTTGCAGATTCCTGTTTGTCATAAATTCACAAGGCTTGCCTTTGTCAAGCTGTTGTCAGACTTTAAGACAACCAAGGGACAAGAAAGTTTTGATAAGTGAATCACTTTATTTTAATTTCCACATAACTTTATTTTCTCTGGGTTAAGAGATTTCATCCTCCCCTTGATTTTTTCGAAAGTCATTCAGAAGTGTGGTGGCAGCGGGGAAGAAGCTGTTCTCAAGTCAGTTGGTACATGACCTCAGACTTTTGTATCTTTTTCCCGATGGAAGAGTGTGAAAAGGAGTATGTCCGGTGTGTGTGAGGTCCATGATTATGCTGGCTGCTTTTCCGAGTGGATGGGAGGCTGTCTTGTGTGATGGACTGGGAATAACTAATGGAATAATATTCAGAAGAAGTTGAATAAATTATTTTAACTTTGCTGTTTAATGTTTCCACTGTCAATATAGTTTGGCATCACTGTGGAAATGGCCAACACAGATCTCATGAGCTCACATTCTACAATGGCAAGCTGGGATACTGAATTTGGTAATCTGCGGCTTACCAGAGAAAGACCATGAAGTAGTTGTTAATGTTACTGGCGGGAATGGTTTAATGATATGTTTATTGGTCTCTGCCAAATGTTCAACCAATGGATCATCCTCACAGAGTTTCAAAGTAAGGATCCAAATTCTAAATCCATACAGAATTTAGGTCTTCAAACGACTGCTACAGTAAACCTAACCACTCATAATGCCAATGCTTACAGCTTCAGAGCTGGAGTGTTAATTGTGCTTCAGGTATTCAGTGAGTGTCTGGGGTCCTTAATTTTGCAGGCTGCTTTTGTGAGCAGTGAGAAGTGTAGACAGAGTCAATGGATGGGAATATAGTTTGCATGATAGATTAGGCTACAATCACAATCTTTTCTAGTTCCTTTTGGGCCTTGGGCAGAGCAGGAGATGTGTCAAGCTGAGATACAATCAGAAAGAATGCTTTCTATGGTGCATCTGTAAAAGTTGGTGAGAGTCATAGCAGATATGCCAAATTTCCTTTTAAAGTACTTATGTAACATGCAGCAGTGCTAACTGTGCTTCGGGTGTTCAACAAGCAGGGATACAGTTTGTTTATCACCGAACCCCAGTGATTGGGAGCAGCTAAAATTGGCATTGCTGCCTACACTTTCAACTCTGCAATCAAGTCAGTTGACTTCAACAATCAGCTTTGTTCATTTTCAGTACCTTTCAAATGGAATCTAAGTTTGCACAGGTAGAAACATTTGGTGAGTCAGCAAGCACTGGTTTTCGAAGAAACGTGTTTTACAATACTTTTACTATTTGCCCTGTCATTTGGAGCTGATGTTCTTTCATTTTGCCTGACAACTAGCATTTGCCTTAATTGTAAGTGTAGGCTTTCAAGTGCTGTTTTTGCTGCATATTGTTCTCTTGCGAGCGTAGGAGGTAAGGGGCAAGGGCACTCGGGCTTCGAAAACAGCTTCATTACAAAAATCTGGTATTTTTATGGAATGGTAATTATATTTGCAAGATGCTCAGTGGATTAAAAACTCATGAGCAGCAACAGACCCAACAACTGCACACAGAAGTGAAAAGAGTGCCACTATTCTCCTGACTGAAGGAACCAATTAGAATTTCTATTGTTGTTGGAGCCACTGTGTGCCAAATCTCACTTATTAAGGACATTGGCTTCAGGCTGTCTCTGAAAATCATCTTGTGAGGATTTCTATGAAACTGCTATATTCCAACTGCTATTCAAAACAACCAACAGCCCAAAGGATATAAAACCAACCTAATTATTTCATAATTTATTTGAAATGACTTCATTTAATGACAACAAGGTGAATGTTGTAGTTCTAATTTCAATAATTATGCAATAATATCATAATTAAAAGTCTGTAACAATTTTTTTTGCATTACACAGGGTATCGAAGTGCAACACACTAAAATTCACAACGAAGACACAAAATCTTAGGTCAGGCCAGTTGAGGATTATTGCACTGTAGTGTGCTCAACTGCATTGATGGGGTTATTCATATAATGTGGTTGCCAAATAGCCAATGATTATGTAATATATATAGCTAATACGACAAAAAATGACTGAAGACCAAGATAGGATTTGCGAACGTTTCAATTTTGAAAAACCAGCATGTTGCCTGGGAAAAAGGAGAAAGAAAGTGTGGGTAGTTGAGTAAGGATAAGCTTTTCAAAGTCTGAAGAAATAATAGATTATCCAAGATTACAATTTGAATATCAGAATTGTGTCATTGAACTGGGAATTCTGCCTTTCCCAGAATGTCTGCAGTGAAGTTATGTTCCAGTCTAATTAGATTCACAGTTTCCTCCACATCTACAGTCCAGCAGAGATCAAACACATTTATACCTACTCCTCCCCAGCATGGATCATTTTCACCCTTATCCACCAGGCTTCATTGTGTTGCTCTAGGTATTTATGCAAACATGCATTTAGTTATTATACAATAAGCAGGTGTAAATCTGAACTGCCTCAAACTGGTGTGCAGCAGGTTTTCCTAAATTAATCTGAATTGCCATCAATTGGACTAGTTTGGATTTCCAGTGGTATTTTAAATTCATCTTTGGTAGGCATTATATATATCAAAAATAATTCTTTTACTTTAAGCATCAAGTTTTTGCTCCCAGGTCTGGTGCATAAAGCTGGAAGAATTCCCAACTGTGTGAACCTATCCATTAGAAATGGCTGTCCAAACTTCCAATTTTTGCTCCAAGGGCGCGGGCTAGAATAGAACTCAGGGCAGGCGAACTCAGAGATGGTAAGAGGTCAGAGGTGAACCTGGAGTGGACCAATTGACTTGGCTGCCAATAAATAGAGGGCTTTCAGAAAGACCCATGTGAGAGTTCATTCATCGATGCTTAAGCTGCGGTGCTTCAGAGCAGATGTCATTACTTTGAGCATCCAAGGTGCAAATGCTGCCCAACTGTTAATTCTCCTGGAAATTTCAGGCCCATCATAGGCTTGCCTGGTGGGAAAATTGTCATCATTGCTGCCAAATCAGGGGGTACTTTACTGACCCACTGAAGTGGATTCTCAAGACACAACCTTGGTGATGCATTGCCTTGCTGCCACTGCCTAGTACAGATATTATGCAGTCATGTTGTTAGCTGCCAAGACTCAGTGAGTGGAAGAATGACGAAGAATGCCATGCCTTTTAGTCCATCCATCCATCTGCCCATCCATCCATCTGTCCATCCATCCATCCACCCACACACCATCCAACAGTGTGATTAGAAGGAAGGTAGCCAGTAGGGTTTTCAGTGGTCAGAGATCATGGCATGCCATCATAGAGTAACAGTCACAAAATACATAGCCATCAACATTTGCACAGGGCCATTTTCTCCACCAAACCTTAATAGTAATCAGATTGCTAATGCATGTAAATACATAAAGGCTATTGAGAGCATTGTAATCAGAATGGCTCATGATCTTTCTCACCTTCCATGTATATTCATAGAATGTCACACAGAGAAGACACGGGGTAAAGGATACATTCAGCTTCCCACATTTTTCCAACCAGGACATTCACAGATTGGTGGAAGGCTTTGGTCCAGTGAACATGATTAGTCCTTGACCCTGCTGGCTGCCATAATGCCCCTGCAGCAACCAAGAATGGCACAGTAGCACAGTGGTTAGCAGTGCTGCTTCACAGCTCCAGGGTCCTGGGTTCGATTCCCGGCTTGGGTCACTGTCTGTATGGAGTTTGCACATTCTCCTCATGTTTGTGTGGGTTTCTTCCCACAGTCCAAAGATGTGTGGGTTAGGTTGATTGGCTGTGCTAAGAAATTGCCCCTTAGTGTCCAGAGATGTGTAGGTTAGAGGAATTAACAGGTATAATATGTAGGGACGTGGGGCTAGGCCCTGGGTGGGATTATGTTCAGTGCAGACTCGATGGGTTGAAGGGCCTCTTTTTGCACTGTAGGGTTCAATGTTCTTTGTTCTAAGAATGCCTGGATTCAAACCATGGCTGCAGAGAGCGCAGCCAGAGACCATCAGTGCTCATAGATTCTGGTTCAATGTTCAGTTGCATTTCGGTGAAGTGCATAGCTTGAATTATCCTCACAGAGTTTCAAGGTAAGGGTCCAATTTCCATCTACAGCTAAGATGTGAGACATGACACATACCTCTGCTTCAACACTGAGGCTTGTATGTGCAAGCTGCTTATTTAGATGAATGAGCCCTATGATGCACAGATGCAATGACTGTTTGTCAGGCTAATAGGGATTCATGTTGTCGCTGAAAACCAAAAGAGTGAAGAATGCCTCAGAGATGGTTCTGACTGGAGGTGGCTCAGCCTGACTGAGAACAATTTGCTCAGTTGAACAGATGGCCACGAGGTTTGGCAGTGTGCCTGAATAGTTGTCTATGACAATTGTGGTGTTGAAATCATCTTTGTGTGTGGTCGGAATGGTGAAGGTCGTATAGTCAGTTCACTGAATACATTGGGACATTGGCATGTGGAGGAGTGCAGTGATGGGATTGCATCACATAGGCAGTGCAAGCACGGTAAAAGAGAGTAGTGTACATCAGAGTGCTTTCACAATGCATTAATATACTCTGAAATGTTACACATTGGCCGAGGTACAGGTCAAGAGAGCATCATTCAGCCAATATTAGTCACATACGTACCCAATACTTTGGCTACATTTGCCTTTCATATGTTGCAGGATATGCTTGGTATGGGAAGGACCATCCAAAGTGACAAAGGGTCATCCAGATTCAAAATGTTGGCTCTATTCTTTCTTCACAGATTCTGTCAGTCCTCTGAGATTTCTCAGCATTTCTGTTTTTGTTTCAGATTCCAGCATCCACAGTATTTTGTCTTTAGTGTATTTCTGTCACCTCCTCAGTTGCCTTAGACACTGCTTCTCTGTCACATTGAGATAGAATAGCCCTAGGTCTGGACACCTTTCTCACGGAGAAGTATCCAGTTATCCTGCCTATCCTTCTCCATCTTCCGGGTGCATGGGCAGCAGTGTCTTCCTGCTGAGCTTCTATCCCCTCCCCCAGTCTCTGGTTATTCACAATGACTGGCTTTTATAGCCTCTGTGTGTGTGAGAATACCTGCCCATCTTTTATGATCCTTCGCTTGAAGTGTTACACACTCTCCTCCAGCACAGAGCCTTTCTGAGCCAGTATGGTCAAAGATAATTGACATGGACCATCTGGATCCTCCCGTACAATCAGGTGAAAACTGTTCTTGCCCCCACAAAAATGCGAAGTGTTGTGTTCAGGGACAGGGCGCACAATTTTCTGCCAGTTCCACTATTTTTGCTGTGATGCCGAGTCTCACTGTCGTGATGAAATTGTGGGCCTAAGAGACTTCATTCATCATGAGTGATTTACGACACTGAACAGAAGGCTAGAGAATTTTATATTCCATCTTGTTATAAATAACTGAGGAAGCCCAGGAGTGCAGGATGTGTAAATGAGAGAACCAATTCAAAAGATAAGGAATACAAATGATTGAGCCATCTTGGAGTGGAGTGGGGCCTGCAAATGGGCGGGCATGCTCACTGGCTGCATGTTTTATTGGTGTCAAGTTGAAAATTGCCCCTAATATGCCTCTAATATGGGGTGACACGTGTGGCACAGTGGTAGTACTGCTGCCCCACAGCACCAGGGACCCAAGTTCGATTCCCGGCTTGGGCCACTGTCTGCGTGAAGTCTGCACATTCTCCCCATGTCTGTGTGGGTTTCTCCGGGTGCTCCAGTTTTTTCCCACACTTCAAAGATGTGCTGGCTCAGTGGATTAGCCATGCTAAATTGCCTTTTAGTGTCAGGGACGCTGGCTAGCATAAATGCATCATGTTGTGGGAATAGAGTCTGGATGGGATTGAGGTCAGTGCAGACTTGATGGGCCAAATGGCCTTCTTCTGCACTGTAGAATTCAATGTATATACATTGTAAGCCTGCTAATGTGATGCTCAGATTTATGAGAAAACTCTGTGTAAATTACTACAGTATTATTCGGATAATTTCTTATGGATTAATTGCTGATGGGGATTCCAGAATGGTGTACAATAACTGGTTCCGCATCCCCTGCTTCAACAAAATACTCATTGCTTTTTCACAGTGCATTCTCTTTTTAGAATGTTGTAACTGTCAAAATCTACTTCTTTGCACAATTGATGGAGGAATTCTCTCCAAAGTATTCTTTAAAATATATTATTTATCTCTGTTTTAGATGAGATTGTATTCTATTCTGAGACCATTGTGGAACGCCGAGATGCTTTGGTTCAGACATACTCTGCAATGTGATAGATCAGGTAGGGAAAATAGCTGAACACTTAATGATTTTACAAATGAGTAAAGAACTGCAGCTCGATACTGTGATGTGGGAGAGATATGATTAATAAATATTTTATCAATCTGCACTGTATAAAAAGCTAATCCCATTTGAATTATAGTACATCTGTAATCTAACCTTGTACTCACTCAAATAAACTAATAAAATGTATGATTGTACAGGACAAAAAAATAAGTAATAGCTGGGACATCAAATCCATTCATCTAAAAGGCAATAAGTTTATTAAGTAAAGTCGAGGGGCAAAATAATTGTGTAAATAGCACAGAGGTGTGCTTTCTGAGATGGGAAGGTCCCCTCTTGATTCTATTAACAACATATTAAGCCACCTAGTGGATAAATTGCCTTCCACAAGCAGAGATGGGGAAATTATATATTGCTATGTTGTTTGCATAAAATTTCACTTTTATGCTTCAACTTGGGTAATGTGATTTCGGAATGCTTTACCTGCATATAAATTGACATATATAACAGCACAGTTTGAAATAGGAAATGTTTTTTGTAAATATTCATGTACTTAGTGTTTGGGTTTTGAAATACAACCAGCCTGATCTGGCTTTCCATAGTCATGTGACTGTGTTGAGGCTGTCTCCGAAGGCAGATATCTTAAGGACAGTCTCTCGCTGAAAGAAGACAGTGATGAAGACTGCTGTCTCTATACATGTAACACGGAGGGATCACAGAGTCAGCAGCCATCAGATTTCTTTTTTCTGGCTTGGAGCTCCTGTTCTAAGTAGGCATGACATGTATCCATGTCTTTTTTAAAGATCCCAGAACTGGATTATCCAATTAAAAGTCTGGTCCTAATTGTCCTGTCATTCTGATGTTTACAATGCAGAATGTTTGAGTCAAAAAGTTGTTCAGTTCTGGTTACAGAACTATATTAATGAGGGAAGGGGACTGTTAAGGTAATTATGTATAAATAATTTTATCCTTAATTAATTTTGGCCATTTTTAGGCTATGAATCTTTTTAGATCCATTGCCCATTCCTCATTCCCCAGAGAAGCTGGTGGTCTTCTTTCTTTGACGCAATTCAATTCTTGCCTTGAGTAATGGGATTGAATTGTTTCAAAAAAAGGAGACCCACCATGAGGGGTAAAGTTGGCATGTTCTCCCCATGTCTGTGTGGATATCCTCTGGATGCTCCAGTTTCCTCCCATAGTCCAAAAATGTGGAGATTAGGTTGATTAGTCATGCTAAATTGCTCTTTAGTGTCTAAAGATGTATAGATTAGGGGAATTGGTGGGTTAACTATGTGGGGTTACGAGGACAGGGTTTGGGTAAGGTGCTCTATTGGAGAGTGGGTGCAGACTCGATGGGCCAAATGGTCCGCCTTCTGCATTATACAGATTCTATGTAGGAATTGCATGAAATGAGTGGCAATTAAGAAGCAACCACATTGATGTGGGACTGCAGTCACATGTGGACCAGACAGAATAGGGGGTGGCAGATTTTCTCCCCTAAAAGACCTAGTAAAACAATAGTGTTTTTGTAACAATCCAACAGTGTTATGGTCATGCTGATGTCTGTTTTTTAATTCCAGATGTGCCTAAATGAAAACTACCTATGGAAGGATTTTCCTTCCACGATCACTCTATGGCCAGAAAATCACCCCCACCAAGGTCAACAGACCATGCAAAGATTCCAGTGGCTGGCAGGACAGAAAAATTTCAGTCCTAACTTTTGGGGGTTTATTGTAAATTAGTATGAATTCCCAGCCATAAAACTTTGAATTCCCTCTTGCCTTTCTCCTGAAAACCAGATCTTGAGATGCGCAATATCACGAGTGATACCATAATTTGTGATGATGTAGTGTATGTGACATGCATTACATAAAGATACAGAAACTATGAAAGTGCCACAAACATAATACACTGCATCTCGATGCAACTTCCAGCGTCAAATATATGACTCTGAGGAAATAGGTTCAAAGAATTAGCAGAAAGTTAACTGAACTTCATTCATTTTCTCTACAATAGCCAGTCTACTTTGTTTTCTCCTGCACTGTGTGTTAAGTTTATTTGTAAAGCAACTGGGCATAAATGTATTCTAAGTTTTACTGGACATTTACCTCTTTATGTGGACATGATGAAATTTGACTTCAACTGCAAAATATCTCCTTGCAGACTCTCCATGCATGCTTCATGCTGCTAGCACTGATCTCTCTTCTGTCCTTGGAGTACCTTCCTCTTCTAGTGCCTTCATGATGAAGCTTCTTTGTAATGCAAAGTGTGCAGCAGGCAGCACATAATTACAATCCATGAGACTGAATTGTATTGCAGAACATCCCAGATCAATTCAACCTGAAGCATGTCTTCAACATTCTAATTGTGTACTCTCTGATGACACTGGAGGATGAGTGAGCCTCATTACGTTAGTCCTCAGCGAGTGCCTGGGAAAGTACAAAGGGTTATCAACAATGGATGACATGGATAGATTCAGTTCTTCCCAGAGTCATTCAGTGTCTGGCATTCTTGGCTCAGAAGAAGAGATCATGCTGTTTTTAGCATTCACTTGCTCGCTAATGAATTGGGCATTCAGAGAGTGGACATTATGTTTATCTGATAGTGTTGACTAGGAACTGTGGATGCAATCTGTGGTTCCCTCAAAGTTGCGACATCCTGCCAGTCTATAAAATTGGCAGTTCCCTGACATATTGCCACCTATCTGATCTGTGAGATTATGAATAATGGTTTACTCAAACAGATGAAGCAAGAGAGATATGCTTATTGTATTTGCACGGCTAATTGGCTAATATTGGTGTTGCTCCGAACTGCAGTGAATTAATAGAATAATATTCCAGGACAGTGCATTAAAGGTGGGGCTGTAGATTATGCTAGAGATGGAACTGTACATCAGTGTCAATGTTAGACGTCCAATTGTAGATCAATGTTTGCATTAGGGGTGGACTATAGGTCAGTCATTGTTAAAGATGGGCAATAGATTGGTGTGTGTATTAGAAGGGAGCTGATATTGATAGTATTAGAGATGAAATATAGATCAAGGCTTATGCTAGAAATGGTCTGTAAGTAGGGTTGCAGTGTGTGGCAGAACTCATTAGATGCATTCTTTGTCATGCAACCCCCAGCCAAGCACTCTGCTAGACAACTGGATGTAGGGGCAACTCAGTTTTTATATTGAATGTGGGGTTACTTGTGGTTGTAATATAAAAGGTAAATAGCTATTGTATTAATGGCTAATGTATAATGTGAGATCAGGTGTAACAAACTCGGGGAGAGATGGTTCTGGAAGGATCCTCGTGCTTATCATTCCCTGTACGTTGCTGGAAATAGTTAATAAATGTTGACAGTTCCTGGTAGCCTTGTTTCCACATACCCTGGGACTGTTTCTGATATTACTTCATGGTAGCAGCAGTAAACCTATCCTCAACAAAATCAATAGCGGTGCGAAAGGGAAAACCACTGAATATAAGGCAGCTTGGAAATCACTGAGGCAGAAAATCAGGAGGAAAAGTGCCAGTGGAGCCCCAAGGCTGTCAATTAAAAGTAACAGATAATCATGGAATAGGGCCTACTTCTGGACGAATCCTTTGGCTGTGTAGAAAGACCTGATCAAGCAGCGCATAGGCAAAACTGGCATCTCAGATCGAACAGGTATTGAACCATTTTGAAATGAGTCTACAGCCGGATGAAAACAGGTCAGCGCATTGCTCTTTTCTATTGGCAGAAGCACAAATGACATTTTAATAAAACAGGGTGTTAATGAGGACTCTGTGACAGCAACGTATGAAGTGGTTATTAAGGCCTTTGATTCTAATTTCAATCTTTGGATGAAGATTATTATAGATCAGGTGAAACTTAACAGGCACACTCAGGAATCTGGAGAAAGTATTGACCTTTTCATTAATTACTTGAATTGCTTGGCTGATCGTTGCAAGTATGAGTCTTGAAAGGATGACCTCATATGAGACAGCATTGTGTGGGAGAGCTTGATGAATTCTTATCTGATTTTTTTGTAGTCCAGAGAAAATCTAACATTGTCCAAGGCAATGCAATTAGCAAAAAAAAGGCTGAGCTATGGAAATGAGTTTTAATCCAGCATGATAGAGAATCTTTGCAGAATCAGGTACTGCCTCCATCCAGTTTGTGAGCAATAGAGATACTATTATAAAGTTTAAGTTTATTTATTAGTGTCAAAATTAATCTTACATTAACACTGCAATGAAGTTACTATGAAGATTCCCTACTCACCACATTCCGGTGCCTGTTCAGGTACACTGAGGGATAATTTAGCACCTAACTAGCACGTCTTTCAGGTTGTGGAAGGAAAGCGGAGGACCAACACAGACATGGGAACAATGTACGGTTTCCACACAGATTCCACAGATTGGGGTTTCCACACCCAAGCTGGGAATTGAACCCAGGTCCCTGTGAAGCAGCAGTACTAACCAGTGTGCCACCATGATGCCATTATAAAGCAGACCCAGAACTGTTGTTGCCATAATTCAGTGCTCCCATTGCAACATAGAGACTATTGTGCCATAAATGCAGTGTGCCATTTTTATAGGAAGCAGGGTCATTTTAAAGCAAAATGCTACAACAGTAAACCTACTCCAAAATTTAAAGAGACACCAGTCAGAATCAAACAATATCCAGGAAATAGAAGATACGGAAGAATACAAGGGCCATTCTTGAATGTGGCTGCAAAATACAAGGGAACCTTTTGGCATGTGAATATCTTAGTCAATGGCTGCAAACCCAATTTTAAATTAGGTAGGGAACAGGAATGTGAATTTCTGTGGTTGAAATGTGAATTTCTCTAGCTACCTACTGTTCAATGCCATGGTCCAAGGGGTGGTCCACTGAAGGTGAAGGATGGATGACTGCCACACCCCATTATAAAAGAAAGAGAAATTTCCCAATATGTTTATGTTATCCAAAATCAGAAGTACTCATAATTGAGCCAAAGATTTGCAACTTATTTAAGAATTGAATAATCAGGACAAACTGGATAAATTCAAGAGGAAATTTCTGAAACTATTCAAAGGTCTGGGAAAGCTCCAAACAGCTTAGCATATTATCTTAAAGCTAAATGCCAAGCAGGAAGTTCCCACACCTACTTTTGAAGAAGGCCAGACAAGAGATTGAATCCATGCTAAGCCAGGGGATGATATCACTGGTAAGATGACATATATTTTGGTACTCAGACATGATGCCATTCCCAAGTCTAATGGCACATGACGTATTTGTGTAGGGCCCACATAGTTACATAGAAACATAGAAGGTAGAAGCAGGAGAAGATCATTTGGCCCTTGAGCCTGTTCCACTATTTATCATAATCATGGCTGATCATCCAACTCAATAGCCTAATCGTGCTTACTCCCCACAACCTGTGATCCCATCTAGCCGCTTCTTGAATGCATTCAATGTTTTGGACATATTGGACATTTCAATGGAAATTGAAGCCTACTCTATAGCATTTGTTGACAGAAGTTTGACAAAGCTTATGAGTTTGAAAAGCAGTTTTTACTAAACTTGACGTGAACAGTGGTTTCTGGCAGCACTAGTTAGACGATGAGCCGCTTCTGCTCATGATATTCCTCACACTCTTTAGCCAGTACTACTTCAATCACCTACCATTTGACATTATCTTAATACTTGATATGTTCAACATACCATGACTGGCATTTCATAATGATTGGTTATCATAAAAATAAATAAATAAACACATGGATAGTATTCTTATTCATGGATCCACTAATTTGAAAAACTATGCCAGGATATGAAGTATTACAATGCTTACAGGCCATGGGCGTTGCACTTAATCATAAATAGAAAGTAGGAGCAGGAGTAGGCCATTCAGCCCTTTGAGCCTGTTCCACCATTCAATATGATCATGACTGATCCTCTATCTCCACACTATTCTTCCAGATTGCCCACATATCTGGCATTCAAGTAGATCCCCAGTAAAGTGCAGGCATCAAGAATTTCCCACCACTCAATGTTACAGAGCTTCAATGTTTTAGACTGGAGAAGTTCCTGCCCAATCTTGCACACATCTATGAACCATGATGACAATTCCTGAAGCAGGCTCACATCTTAGAATGAATACCAACAGATGGAGTCTGGCACAATCAATGACAGGACAGGTTCATATTCATGGAAACCCTGGCCCACTACAAATCCAGACCTACCCACCATAGTTGCACCAGACACATTGCCCCTTGACCGAGAGATTGCATTGTTTCAAATTCAGTGAGGCAACTCCTGGTAAACTTTGTCTCTCGGCCATTCTCAGATTCAGAGACCAGGTGTGTTGTCATTAAAAAGGAGGCCCTTTTTAGGAGTCATATGACTTGCAAAAGTTTTTAGGTTACATCCTGGACTGAAGTTTACTATCCAGGTGCATCATAAGCCATTAGTCACCTTACTAAACACCGAAGAATTAGCAAAGATGCTACCCGCATTCAAAGATTTTGATTACGGCCCACAAAGCTTGAGTCAACTTCCAAATATATCTAAGATAAACCCAAACCACTCAGCTGCTTTGATGTGCATTCCGGTGAGGAAGCCTGCACAGAACGATGTACACTTTGTTGAGGATATAGAGTCCTACATCTCCTTGTCTACCAAGTTACTCCCAGCAACCACTCAGGAACTACAAGAAATTCAAGCAGCTCAGAAAACTGATGCTGAGTGTGTGTAGTTACAGCAGTGGTGAGCTATTGAGTGGCCTATGCATATCCCTAGCAATAGTATTCAGAAGCAATATATCAGACAACATTGTCACTTTAATCCTGTGGATGACTTCATAGGATCCCTGTGCCAATGTCACGCCCACGTAGGCTGTATCCCCGAAACCTGATGTAATTACCCTGCTAATTTCCCTGACACGAAGGGGCAATTTAGCATGGCCAATCCACCTAACCTACATATCTTTAGAGTGTGGGAGGAAACCAAAGCACCCAGAGGAAACTTACACAGACATGGGGAGAACGTGCAAACTCCACGCAAACAGTCACGCAAGACTGGAATTGAACCTGAATTTCTGGTGCTGTGAGCAGTGCCACCATGTCACCGTTGTGCCACTGTTCTAGCCTTACTGTTAGTCTATAATGTCCAACTTGTCATTCCCAGGGTCCTCAGGCTAGGTTGTATGATGGTTACACCAGAGACAGACTGGGTATCACCAAGTGAAGGGCGAGAATCCTGGCCAGGCATCACCAAAGCTGTTGAAATCAAAGCTATTGTATCTCTTGTGCCATCCATAAACAATAGCATATGAAACCACTTATCCTTTTTCCCATCCTGACCATGGAAGTACATTGAGATAATTTTTTTTGCCCTCAAGGATTAAAGAAAAAGCTTTTCTTATCATCTTCTTATGACTCTTGGTGGATTGAGGTCGAAAAGCTATACAGGCTTACCTTGTCCGTGTTTATTGCCATGCCCAAGGAAATGTTTGCCATGTACAGCATCCCTGATTTAGTTGTCTCTGAACAGCCCTCAAACACTGCTTCAAACACTTCACTGAGACATATAGCATAATCCATATCACCAGCTCAACCAGGTATCCTCAACAGGCCCATAAGGAATGTGAATGAACGGTCCATACTGTCGAATGCTTGTCAAAGAAAAATAATCACATCAACCTAACTTTACTGAGTTACCAGTGAACATCATTGCAGAATGATCTATTAGAACACTTAATGGTTGGAAGATTATGCTCACAGCTCCAGTGTCTCCCATTTTCCCTTCAACCATATCTCAAGGCAAGAAGGGAACAGACCTTTAACATTTACATTGAAAACAGCTTTCAAAAAATCTTAAAATCAGACGCTTTCTTCCTCAACCTCACAGCCACCTACAAATATCATTTTGCCCACTAGCTTTCTCGTGGAGCTGTTAGAGGCTTTCCTCCCCGGGGTGACTGAAAGCATCGGTGTGCTACTGAACAATCAAAGATCCAAAGTTGACTTTAGACAGGCAAAAAGTACATGGAAGAGACAAAGCAGTGGACTCCCCAAGGCTCAGTACTGACTCCAACTCAGTTCAACTTGTACACAAATGATCTTCCAAAAACTATCTCCCGAATACTCGTATATGTTAATGACATTTGCCCCATAGCTCACACTCTTGCATTTGACACCTTGATTCCTTAAGCCAAGTCCTGCAAAACAGTGTCAGATTATTCCATCTTCACAATGAAAAAGCCAATAAAAAACTCAACATCCAAACGAATGGCTACAAGTTAAAGCATTACGCAACTCCGAAATATCATGGGTCAAAGGATTGTCTGGACTCAAAACATCAGTTCTTATCTCTACTTATATCCAGTATTTTCTCTTTTGGTTTCAGATTCCAGCATCCGCAGTAATTTGCCTTTATACCGCGGAGTGACCGATAGAGTGCTGAATGCCTTAAAACAACTGCAGCAAAGGTCAAATCAAGAAATAACTTGATTGCCAAACTAACCAACTCAATATGGATGCTGCTGCCACCATCCTCCAAACCTCAGCACTCACACTCTTATACTCAGAAATAGAATATTGCGCCCCTGTTTGGTCAAGGGCATGCATACACTAAGTTGCCACCCAGTTGAATGCTATATTGTGTGCATCATTACTGGAACATTCTGTTTAACAGCGCTTCCTTAGTTCCCTGTCCTGACAAACATCATTTCTGCACATCTCAACAATATGATAGAAACAGTTCACAATGCTGTCTTCATGCTGATCTATTCAGCCCATCCAAGTACAATTCCAGTCAAAAAGGCCAATCTGGAACACTCCCCTCACACAGGCCTTTAACAATTCCACCTGGATAAATGAATGGGAAGCATTGGATATGACAAACAAGTACCTGATCTCAAATCCAACCTTCCAAGGAAAGAGTGGTCTACCTTCAACAGGTTCAAGACCAGCCACACCCCTGCTAGGCCAACTGCCACAGATGGGGCATTAGTGCCAATGCCCTATGTGCCTGCAGAAGAGAGCAAAGTACACCACATCATGGAAGAAAATCCAATCCACAGACTCAGCAGAGGCCTATTGACACTCAACACACTGGAAGGAACTACTTGACTTAGTTAGGAACTTTGCATTTGCTAAATAAATAAATTGGAAAATCCAAACAACATTGATAGAATGTTATAATTTCTTGTCAGTTCCATCACTGACAGTGACAGTATTATCTACAAAGTAAGGATGCTCTGTGGTATTTTAATGTTCCTTCTATTTCAATTAAATTGAAAAGATAAGGTCAAACTACATCAAGATGAGAAGCCTTCAAGATGCACCACCCTCTTTTAGCCTTTCAATGTAAATCACAAAGTTAACAGCTCATTTTTATATTTCAAGCAGCTGTTGGGGATTCCGCACTAAATCAAATCAGCAATCTCACACCGCAGAACATAGGTACTTTCAATATGAAAGCAAGCGTGAGTTATTCAGTCTCAGTTATGGAAGTAGAGAAGGTTTGATCGTGACTGAGCTGTCTATTAAAACAACAGTGGAAAGGGCACCATCACTATAGAAGTAACACTTGGTAAAATGTTTCAATGTTACTTGTATACAGTGGGAAGTTTAAAGTTTATTTATTAGTGTTGCAAGTAGGTTGACATTAACAATGCAAAGAAGTTACTGTGAAAACCCCCTAGTCACCACACTCCAACACCTGGTTGGGTACACTGAAGGATAACTTAGTACCTAACCAGCACGTCTTTCAGACTGTGGGAGGGAACAGTATGCAGACTCCACACAGACAGTGACTCAAGCCGGGGATCAAACACAGGTCCCTGACATTGTGAGACAGCAGTGCTAATCACTGTGTCGCCATGCTGCCCAAGTACATGGCGATCGGCACTGTCAGGTGTTTGCAAAGATACATCAGTTGCTAGGATTGCATGCATGTTTGTTGAATCGGAAATAAATGCCTTTCTTCAATATTTAGTGGCAGTTTTAATATTTAAGATATGGAGAGTAATGATTTTTTTTTCCCAATCGCAGAGATAGGAATCTCTGTTTAGCTTCCCTATGATAACATCACTGAGGGTCAGTTCCAAGCTATTGATCTTTCAAAGTATATTGCAAACCCATGGCTGCACGCAAACTGCACTGCAAAACTTTATACACACCACTAAACTGCCAATGTTCAAGCAGTTTTAAAAACTGAATACTCTTGACCCCAGTTCTTCACATCTTCCACATTGATACATCCTCAGAATACAACAGTGAATGGATGTGTAAAAGATTTTGCTTTTTTATGTGCATATATTATTTGTAAATGCATGCACTTCACACATTTGAGATTCACTTGGCAAACTGCCTACTGTGCAAAAATAGAAGATGGATGAGTTGGGTTCTGATGTATGTGCCAGTGATTAACCTGATCAAGAGCAGAAACCCACCTCATGTTGCATTTCTCATTTAGCTGGTTTGAATCTCTAAGTAGTCTCTGAGTATATTAGCTCAAGTAGCATAGCATTGACAAAATAGCTCACCCATGCAAATAGGAGACCAGTTACTCCACAGACTTTGGAGTGGGTTTGTAAGAAAGAGGTTTACCAGGATGTTGCCTGGATTAATTGATTTGAATCATAAGCAGAGGCTGGGCAAACGATAGTTGCTTTCTCTGGAGTGTCAGAAGCTGAGGAGAGACATGATAGAAGTCTATAAATTAATGAGAGGCAAGATAGGGTTGACAGTCAGAATCTTTTCCCCAGAGTTGATATGTCTAATAATAGGGGGCTTGCACTTAATGTGAGAGGGGGAAAGTTCAAAAGAGAAGTGAGGGGCAAATTTTTCACACAGAGTCATTGGCATCTGAAATGCCAATGCTGCTGAGGTAGTGGTGGAGATAGATACGATAAGGGTGTTTAAGGGGCTTTTAGATAAGTACATGAATATGAAAGGAATGGAGCAATATGGACCAAGGGCAGGCAGAAGGGATTAGTTTAATTTAGAATCATGCTTGACACAACATCATGGGCCAAAGGACCTGTTCCTGTGCTAGGATGTTGTATGTTTTATATATTATGTCCTATATTACTGTTTTCCTTTATCCATCCAGCACGTATACAGAGCATCCTTCCTTGTCAAGCACAGAAGAAAGCCCATTAATTTAGATTGCACTCAGAACACCTGGTCCCAAATAAGGTTTATTCAGGTCTTAAAATTGAGAACACATCCAATCTGTATGCACATAACTAACTACAATCAGACAAATAAGGAGTTAATATGGCAAAAATTGAAGATGTTTTGAGGGATTGGTCAAATGTGCTTTTGGAAAACCGAACACTAGATGAGGTAACTCATTGATCAGGAAGGTTTCTGAGATCTTGGATAATGTTTGAGCATATTTCACAATCCAAAATATTTGTTTGAAAGCTGTAAGTGAGATGATATATTCAAATGTCCACAGGATAATGTTCCACTATCATCTTGTTGCAGCATTTAAATATCACTAATCCCAACATTTAGTGGAAGTATACTAAGGCCCAGGTATTTTGAATCCATGGCATTGTGAGTGATAGCATAACTGCTTTTGAGTCTTTCATTTTTATTTGTTTTCTTTTTTAAAAGTATGATAACTTTAAAACCTTCCTTCCAATCCAGGCTGGGAGATCTGCACCTCAAATATCAGCAAATATCTATCAGAGCTTCCAAGAAAACTCTATCACGGTGGACTCCATGACTTCCTTCCTGGAGCTGTCAACTCATTTCATTTAAACCAATTGCCCTCACACTCTACACAATCATCACAACAGATTACAAACATTCATTTCTTCATGCTCTGCTCCACTGTATTGCAAGGTTACTGCCAGAGAGCCTAGTGCACCTATCACTTCTTCATCAAGAGAATCAGAAAGTGCTGTAGAAACTTAGCAGTGCTGGCAGAATCTGTGGAGAGAGAAACAAAACTAACATTTTGAACCTTCGAAAAATATTCCCAAAAATTTCACGAGGTGAAGATGCCCCTGCTCTGGTGCTAGATCCAAGGCTGGTGCTTCCTATACTCAAGTTAAATGATGCCACATTTTCAGGAAGGCCAGCCTCCTGTTCCTGAAGTAGCACACGAGGGCCGACATCTACAGCACCTTAATTGATAGAGATGACAAAGTGCTAGCTTTCAGTGTGAGAGGACAGCCCAGAAACAAAAGTATCTGCCAAAAGCAGCTGCAGTTTACCATGCAGAATGTGTAGGGCAAGATAAAAATAGGAATGGGATAAGAATACAATGTAAAAACACACTGTGCAATGCATCCTCCAGCATTAACACTTTTCAACGTCAATGCTTTTCCCAGGCCTGTGATGATGAACATATTGGGGATGTTTCTCCCAGCCCATTGTGCTGTTCTAGTAGCGCAATGAACCGGAAGACATCAGTGGAGGCCATTTTGCGGGCTTCCTGCTGGGCACCGTGCCCTCCACACATCTCAGGGACCAAGATTTTCAGAGTAATAAATTCCATGCCGATTTGATTTCAGTATCTAATCCAGATTTCCATCTGATCAGCAGATCTAGAACTGAAGTCTCTGATTGTATTGCCAATTGGGAGGCCAGCAAGGTGGGGCCACTGTGCATGCGCCAATCTCGGCACTGACAAATCAGCGAGGGTTACACTGCGAGCCTCTCAGCCTCTTTTCCAGCCTCTCTTGCCCGGAAACTGGAAAATCCCACCTGAAGTTCATGGACCTCTCTGTGTTCCATCCTCACTTGCTACGATTCCCACGGTAGGCGGAATAGGAAAATTTGCCCCATTTTATAAATTCATATTCTATTTTTCCTTTGATATAGGATGTTGCATGGGGATAGCATATTTAAATTATAACAGTAGTTGGATAGGTTTAGTTGTTTTTATTAGAGCAGAGAGGACTGAGGGTCAATCTGGTCAAGGTGTACAAGATTATGAGAGGCATGGACAAGATGTTTAAGGAGTAGCCGTTCCCCTTCGGTGAAGGGTCAATGATGAGGGGACACAGATTCAACATAAGGTTCTAGAGGTTTAGGGGGAATGTGAAGAAGAGCCTTTTTACCCAGAGGGTAGTGACGGCCTGGAATGTGCTGCCTGGAAAGTGGTAGAGGTGGGTTACCTTGCATCCTTTAAAAAGTATCTGGTGAGTACTTGGCACATCATAACATTCAGGACTGTGGGCCAAGTGCTGGGAAATGGGATTAGGTGGGAGGTCAGATGTTTCTCATATATAGGTGCAGACTCAATGGACTCTTTATGATTGTATGATTGTGTATATTTAAATTTGGTTTAAGAGAAGGTTCTACAGAGCATGAATGTTAGTATTTCTATCTGTTGTACATTATTTCTGAATGATGATTTCAAAACCTCTTTGTCTCTTTATGTTAACTGAGACCAAACTGAAAAAATATAGCTTGTAGTTATTTTCATTTTTATGATCCTATTTTGAATGTATTTCACAGTAAAGGGCAATTAGGGATAGGCAATAATTTGTTGGCCTCGTTGACAACGCCCACATCCTGTACAATGAGTTTTTTTTTAAAGGACTATAGGACTTCACAAAAAATATTGTTTGAAGACAATATTGTTATATCAAAAGAAGCTGTCATCTTTCTGGAAAATTACATAAATGCACTTAGTACATGAGAAGCCAATGCAAATATCTCAGCATATATGTGCTGGCAGTAAATTGATATAGTATTAGCAGTGCTCAATATTAGACAGATAACGTAGAAGAGAGCAAGAATCTATCAAACTGAACCACAAATGCAAAAGTTTTGATTAAAAGTATTCATTGTTACAGAGAATTGTTTCTCATTGTTATGTCAAACTGTAGGAACAAAAAACTGGTAAACAAGGTTTAGGTTATTGTTAGCTTGGAAATGCTTGACACTTGAACTTGTCTAAGCAATTGGCAATGCAGAACATCTGAAAACAAGTCTTGTACTGTTCCAGGCACATGTCAGAAATTAATTGTTCATTAATATTCATAAATTTTACAGTTACCACTTTCTGATTTTCAGAATCAGGTTAATTCCCAAAATCATTTGCCTGGATGAATGTGCAACCAGCACTGCATGTAACAAGTGTGTTATTGAAATGCATGCCATTTTATTCTGCTGAATATATTACTGAGAGAAAAATCAATTATTTGCTTATCTTTGTGTTTGATCTATTAAAATATCACCAATTGGTTATGATTGACAATTTGATATGAATCAAACATCTAGTTTATATTTGCATTCAACCTCCTGACAAAAAAAAACAAGGTACAAAGTTTAGAAAATTATACAATTAGTGTGTTCTTTGAAATTCTTCCCAGATCAGCAGGTAAGTAACTATGAGAGAGATTCTCTCAGCAGGAATGTAAGTATCATAGATTTTCCTCCCAGTACTTTTGAGGATACTTGGTTCTGCAAATGGATTGAAAAAGTTAAAAAGCTTCTTGTGCATCAAAATATTTATGTGCTGCAGTTGATGATGTCTCTGTAGTTTATTTTAAAATTTTGCATGGGCTATTTTACAGTCAAATATATAGGGGGTATGCAGCAAGTAAGACACTTAAAGCTGCTTCACTTGTTGTAGGGGGAGACGTAGGGAGCAACCAGTCTTGTTCCCAATGGCTGTAGATCTTTTCACATCAAAGAGGAAAGCAAAGTCAATGCAAAGATGTGCAGGTTAGATGGATTGGCTGTAATAAATTCACTCTTGAGGGGAATTTTCCCACCCTGCTATATGGTGGGGGAGGGGGAGGAGGAGGAGGAGGGAGGTGGCAGTCCATGCAAAGGTTCATTGACCTTGGGTGGGATTTTTCAGTTTTGGTTGAGCATGGCCTCAAAATCCCATTCTTAATGTTTAGGGGAATTAACAAGGTATAAACTGAGGTTACAGGAATAGGGCCGAAGTGGGATTGTTGGCAATAAGGCTCAATGGACTGAATAGCCTCCTTCTGCACTGTAGGGGTTCTATGATTCTAATGCAAGTACATCTGCTGTCAGCTTTTCAAAGCTTGCCAAGAAGGAAGTTTTCCTTTAATTGCCTTTACTGAGTTTCAATATTTATAATGCTAAATGAGCCAAATCATCCAGTTATAAATGAGAGCTAATCTTTGCCAACTGGTGCAGTTTCTCTGACTCCAAGATCCCTCAGTTTGACTCATGTCAATTGCCTCTATCCTTTCAATGGTAACACTTGACTATGATGATCGCAAATGCTTATATGTTCAGACCTAGAAATTACACAGAAGTGGTTACCATGGCTGCCTCACATTGCTAGGGTCCTGGGTTCAATTCCCACCTCAGAGTAACTGTCTATGTAGGGTTTACATGTTTCCTCCGAGTACTCTGGTTTCTTTCCACATGTGCAGGTTAAGTTGATCAGCTATACTGAATTGTCCCTTAATGTCAGGGAGATTAGCAGATTAAATATACAGGGTTATGAGGATAGGGCCTGGGTATGATTGTGGTTGGTGCAGACTTCATGGACCAAATGGCTTCCTTCTGAATTATAGTGTTTTTACAATATTTACAAAGGACATGATTTAACAATAAGAATCTTTACAACAAATAATGAGCGAAGTTTTATTACGTGTTTATTTGTCTATTAATGATATCATCCTCTCAAGCTCTCTGGTAGGTTTTTAAATGCTTTTTGATGTATCTAACAAGCCTTTGGTTCAATTTAAGGGCAATTAGAGAAGGCAATAAGCATTGGCCCGGTCAGCAACATCGACATCCCATGAATGATTAAAAGAAACTCTGATGCAATCTGGTGGAAGGATGATTTGTACCTGTTATACTCCAACAGACACTGGGAGAATCAGGACAGAAATGAATTGGATTGATAATAAGTAAAACAAGTTGTTGCTTTGTGGTTTTAAGGCAACATATGTGTTTGATTGAGATAAGGGCATCCACAAAAATTCAATGACAGGAGTATAAGAGATGTGAAAGATTGGCATAATGTCTAATAAATGTGGAGCAAATTAGAAGGCACCATTTCATAGCCTGGAATCTTGAGCTGTTCACTGCTGCTATTGGATAGACTTACCTTATCAAATTCCTTCAAGAGTGTTTCCTTCTTCCATATCCGTTTCCAGATCTTGCAGGCATCATAGGTTTCAACCTTTTCACCATCTTCTGTCAGGTATTTTGTAACACCAAACTTTCAAACTATCCTGATGTTCCAATTGGACATCCAACATTAACTTAGCATCAACTTTCCCTGGCTTGCCTGCCCCGAAATCGGAAAATCCCACCCATGGTCAACAGATCTTTCCATCGTCTGCTCCTCACCCACTCCGATTCCCATGGTGGGCAGGATGGTAAAATTCACCCCAACGTGTCCATCAGTTAGGGATTCCAGGCAGTATCTATTTTGTAAAGCCTATGCCCTTTCATTTGCAGGCTTCCACTCAGTCTTTACAAAGACCGAGAATTTTCAAAATGATTATCCAGCATTTAAAATAATTTTTTACCCCATAAACAGCCTCTTATCTTTAAGTTGCTTTCATTTTGGCTGCATACGACGCCCTTCATCTCACTTTGGTCTTTGTCCTCTGCCTTCTCATCAATGGCTGGAATTCTCCAATGTCATGTGTTCCCTTATTGCTGCCAGCAAGAACGGAGAATTTGGCACTCAGCCAAATCTCCATTTACTGTAGTGGGACTGGAAAATATCTGCTGCGGGCATGTCAGAGGTTCTGGCAAATATGTCTGAGATCATAGTGTATGGAAAATCACATCAATGAACCCAAATCTGACATTGTTTACTTCATTTGTTCTCAGGCTATGGGAAACACGAGGTGCCTATGTACACATTTGCTGCCCGTTCCATTGGTGAGCAAGCATTGTGAATGCCTTTGTGGTAATGGTGTAACTACAATCATATTTCTAGCATATAGTATAATAAAGTCCAAGACAATGCAACAACAGTGCAATTAATGTTGAGTTTCCAAATTTTAAAAAAATTAATATAATTATAACATGATATATAAATATAGAATCCCTACAGAGCAGAAGGAGGCCATTCAGCCCATCAAGTTTGCACCAATTACAATCCCACCCAGGCCCTGTTCCTGTAACTCTACATATTTACCCTGCTAATTCCCCTGATACTACAGTCAATTTAGCATAACCAATCAACCTAACCCACACATTTCTGGACTGGGGGGGGAAACCAGAGCACACGGAGGAAACCCACACAGGGAGAATATGCAAACTCCACTCAGACAGTGACCCGAGGCTGGGATTGAACCCGGATACTTAGTGCTGTGAGGCAGTAGTGCTAACCACTGTCCAACGGTGTCGCCCACATTTTACATTCCTACTTTGTATTTTTAATATGCTGCTCAGTGGATTTTGCCATTTATTTGATTTGCCCAAATAGCTACAAGTTGCATTTATCTTTAGCACAGCGCAACATTCCAAGACACTTCAAAGGGCTTGTTCTGAAGAGAGTCTCACAGCAAGGGAGGACAGTGAAGAAGTGACAAGGTTTAGGAAGAGAAATTCAGAGTGAGCGGTTAGGTGATTAAATGCACGCAGGCTAATGCTGGAACACAAGGAGACAAGGTTGCATTGAAAGTCAGAGTTGCTGAATTGCAGGGTCTGAAAGGATTGGTCAATCTTTCACAGCAAGGGAATGGTAATGCCAAGCAGGGTTTTAAGCATATGGTCGAGAATTCTAAATCCAATGCATTGAAGAACTTGGTATCCTCTGTAACAATTTTATTTTTCCAGAAATTTGTATCTTTCAGCTTTTTTCAAGTCTAAGAAACTCCACAGTTTTTGGCAAACCTCATCACAATGATTTACCATTTAGTCAGGGGATTGTAATTCTACAGATTCTTTAAAGATGTTTGTGTTCCTCGAGTGATTTAGCTATTATCCTTACACCTTGTTTCCTATATATGGCTAAGAAATCTGGTTCCATCAAATGCTGCATCACATCAGTAACAGAAGATACTTTGCGCAAATGTGAGCTTTGCGGACTCTGCACGTTGACAGCAATGCAATCTGACATTCTGGTTAATGTTCAGGAACAAAACTATAGGTCTAGACGTATGAATGAGATTGATATTACGAAATTTGCTTGCCTACTACTTTGTTTCTCTATTGCCACTTTGCAAATATCAGTGTTCACAGCTGTGTTGACTGGCACACATTATCTGCATCTGTGACCAGATTAGTGAAATGTCAAATTTTGAACACCAAATATTTACAAATGTTTACATCTTACTATTGTGATAATGGCTATGATTTAACATAGAATCCCTACAGTGCAAAAGGGACGATTCGGGCCATCGACTCTGCACCGACTGCACAATCCCACCTAGGCCCTATCCCCATAACCTCACACATTTACTCTGCTAATCCCCTTGATACTAAGAGGCTATTTAGCATGGCCAATCAAACGCGCATGTCTTTGGACCGTGGGAGGTAACAGAAGCACCCGGAGGGAACCCTCATAGACACGGGGAGAATGTGCAAACTCCACACAGACAGTGACCTGAGGCCAGAATTGAACCCGGGTGTCTGGTACTGTGAGGCAGCTCTGCTAACCACTGTGTCACCATGCAAACAGTGGGGGGGGCTTCCAGTGTGGGGAATGCCTGATGTACTTTCAAATAAAATGATTGCTGCTTTCAGGGCACTGAAAGTGGGGTATGGTCTTGCTTGCCCATTTCACATACAGAATATGCCCATCACCACCTTCAAATGGCATTTCTTTTAAGCATCCAGCACGCATCAGCAGGCATCTATTCAGGAATTCTAATTAGGATCCATTAGGATCAGGGAACACGTGAGCTTTTAGTTTTAATAATTTTCGCAATGCTCTTTTCCTGGTGTCTCAGCCTGAAGACCGGATGGAAAATATAAAAGCTAAATACTGTGGATGCTAGGACCTGAAACAAAACCAGAAAATGCAGTTCTGACAGCATGTGTGGGGATAAAACAGAGTCAACATTTTGAGTCTGGATGATTAAAAGCAGAAGTTCTGATGAACAATCATCCAGACTCAAAATGCTAGCTCAATTCTCTCTCCATATATCTAAACCAACCTGACTACTTATTGTTTTGTTTTTAAAATGAAACAAGACTTTACTCTGACTAGCCATGACTCATACTAGTGGAATTTTTAACCTTCAGAAAGATAACATTGTTAAGTTTAAATGCCTTCTCTGAGTACAGAATATCAAATTCCAAACAACTGCATCAAGCTTCTTTCCATTTCGAAAGAAGAATTCAGGCCACTGGAAGCACTATGTTCCAACATCCAAGAGAAAAACTGGGTGCTATGTCACACGATCTCCCCCTATAATATTGCCATGTGGAACTGAACTCAGGAAATTGACTATTCGCCATCTAACAGGTAGCAGCAGAAAGAACTCTGTCCAGGTGGTATATTGTCTGGCCACTAATAAACACGTGAACTACTGGAATATTTTTGTATCTGTGCCTTCAAGACTAATTCACCCCTACTGTGTTTTCACCCATCTTGGAAGTCTTTGCTTCTGGGAAAACAAATCACTCTATCACACTCAGCCTGCTACCTTCTGCAGGAACGCACAATGTGATTTTTGCTTCTGGACTCTGGACTCATGTGAAGCCATAACTTTAATTTTTATTGTAGTCTTACTCTGTATTCTTTCTTTCCCTTAACCTTATTTTATTTAGAGGGCAAAAAGTGGAGAATGTTGTAAAAACCCCTTCCCACATTTTTTATGTGCAAAATAAACCAACTTTCTTATTTTACCTTATTTTATGTCTGCTTTGGGGTCATTAGAGAGGATTGGATCACGTCAAACTGAAAGGTTGAGGGAAATATGTCACCAATTATAAAGGGGTGACATGGGTAGGAAAGGGGTCCATTTAAACTGTCTTGATTTCCCTGCTCTTTTTTAATTCTGATGTGCCACTTCATAAACGGTGGCATATTTTTTCCAATCCTTACATTTGAAAATGTTTCAATCCTCTATTACTTTCACAGTAAACTTGAGATAAGGCAAAACTAAAAGAATTGGTATATTTTTACACGTACACAAGCAGGATTTTATATTATCTACCTCCTTTTTACACTCGCAAAATAAACGGGGCATAAGAAAAAAGGGAGAGGGTTCAGGGAATATCCATAATAAAATACAAGTATGGGTATTTCATGTGTCCAGCGACCAGAATCAGAGATTAATTGCAATGTCCCTTCTGAGAGGAGGTAGACTAGTTGCAAAATGTAGCTTTGTCGAAAGCAAGATTTCCATAATGAGAGAAGACCCGTGGAGTGAGTTAGTCTGGAGGTGCAAGTTCCAAGGCTCCAGCAGTTGGCAGGTTTGATGAGAGTTCTTTTTGCTGCCATCAGCTTGATGGTAGACAGCACAGGCTGTTGTCTGGAATTTTGTTCATGTTGGAAGTCAAACAGTAACTGCCAAAATTCAGCTCCAACAGATGATACCACGGCGCAGCTTATCGAAGGTCAAGTGCCAGACATTCTCATCGTTTGACACAGGATGGCTGGAATCGTGAGGCTCAACTGGAGTCAGGATTCCTTTTATCTTTGGAGACACTAGTCTCAAGTCAGTAAGCAGCTCTTCCATTGTGCCACAATTGTGAGTGCTTCGGCCGTTAACACCGTTATGGGAGATTAAGACCTGCAAAGATTTGCTTTCGTTCAAAGTTCACTGGAACAGACTACCGTCCATGTGCCACAGTTACTTTGAAACTACTGCAACTAATTTGTCCACTCAGCCATTATCCATTCAGTTAGAAAAAACACAAAAAATGACTTTATAAAGCTGATAAATAAATGTTTTTCTTTCACATCTCAGCTGTGACAGGAGAAAATCAAAATTACTTTTCTTTTTATGCACAGGTGGTGAGAAGAAAGCAAGCCTGTTTAAATTAACAGCCCTCCTGTCTATAATACTGGTGATTGTAATTGTTTTTTAGACAGATTCACAATTATTTCTGGAATGTTATTTGTATCCTGCACAGTGGAGCCAAAATATCTCTAAAATTCATCTACCATTTCCTTATCTTCCATTATTAATTCCCTGAATCATTCTCCAGAGGACCAACACTCACTTTACTTACTCTTTTCCCCTTTTAAATACCTATAGAGATGCTTACCATTGGTTTTTACTAGCTATTTCTCATAGATAATTTCTCTCTCCTTATTTTTTTGTTGTCATTCTATGCTGTTTTTAATATTCTGTTCAGTCTTCTGATTTGCTTATAATCTTTGTGAATTGTATCTTTTTCATTCAATTTGATATTACCTTTAGCTTCATTAATCAGCTACCGCGAGTGTGAACTTTCCCTAGGATCTTTCTTTCTCATTGGAATATATCTTTGCTGATGTAATGAAACATCTCCATAAATGTCTGCACTACAACTTAACTGACCTATCCCTTGGCCTAATTTTCCAGTTCACTTTAGCCAGCTCTGTCCTCATACCTTCATAACTGCCCTTATTTCAGTTTAAAACACAGATCTTAGACCCACCTTTTTCTCCCTCAAATTGAATGTAAAATCCTATCATGTTATGATCACAGCTACTTTTCATCCTGTCTCATTGTACATTACCTGATTTAGAAAAGCCTACCCTACAGTTATCTGTAAAATGCTACTTTAAGAAATGCTATGAATTCATTTTTCAGGCTACCCTTTGCCAATTTAATTCACCCAACTGATTAAAATTGCCTATGCTTATCAACATACTTTTCTCAGAACCCCCCACTGTTTCTTGCTGTGTATTCCTTATCTGTGTAGTTACTGCTGGAGGGGGTGTGCAAACTAGTCCCACAGGTGACTTCCTGCCTTTATTATTTCTTCTGTCTACACAAATTAATTCTAAATCATGATCTTTAGAACAAAGGTAATCCTTCACTGATGTACTAATGGCCATTGTTAATTAACTTTTCTAAGCCTCCTGTCCTTTCAAAATGTCATGAACTCTTGAATATTCAGGTCCCTGTCATTGTTGTCTTGCAGGCATATCTCTGCAATGGCTATCACATCATACCTATCTATTTCCTTTTGCCCTCCCAATTGATCTGTTTTGTCATAAATGTTACAAGAACTCAGATACTTCAGTTCTTTCCTTTTATCTGAAGTGATCATTGATCTCAGGTAAATTATTGGTTAATTTATTTGGACTGCTTTCAAGCTTTTGGCACCTGGAACTGCCAGTAATTAGGCGGAATTCTCCAGCCATGCTGGTCTAAAAGCCAGAAATTCCCACCTTCCATCAATGGGCCTTCACTTTGTCCACAACTTGTTCGCCTCAATTTCAGTGGTGGGCAGGTGGGAGATTTCCAGCCATTGTTTCTGAGAGTATTAAGTGAGTTAACTGAGGGCATTCTCAATTGGGGCTGCTGGAAAACTTTTGGTTTCAATGAGCTTTGGCTATTGTGATTTAAGGATGAGGAAGAGAAGGCTGCAGCTCATGAAGCTTCAGAGCACAGAAACAAATGGAATACCTTTGAAAGAAGGCCTATCCCACAGAAATAGTTAGGGTCTAGCCTTTTGAGCTGTAATCCAACGAGGAGAAGTGTGTGAGAAGACCCTTGCTACCAAACTGTAATCCCCAATGTGTAATTACCAGGCTGTTGCCTTGTAACAGCACTCCATCATAAGGTCACAAACATCCTTTGTTGTATGGTGGTCTTGAATTTACATGACTTAGAGTCATTCTGCTCTGCAGCAGTTGACATGTGCAACATCAGCCAATCAGGGTATGGATCAGCATTTGTCAGATGATAGTCGTGCTCTTTGCCACCACCATGTCCTTCCCTACAGAGGGCACAAAACAGCAAGAAAGTCCTCTAAGCTTTCCTGAATTGCAGGCGTCCTCCAGAGGCTGAGCATTATCTGGCAGTCCATGCTGTAAACCTTTATGACTCTATGACTCTAGGTAGTCAATTTACTACCACTTGTGCAA
The DNA here is from genome assembly GCA_024679065.1 of Sphyrna mokarran. Classification (NCBI taxonomy): domain Eukaryota; kingdom Metazoa; phylum Chordata; class Chondrichthyes; order Carcharhiniformes; family Carcharhinidae; genus Sphyrna; species Sphyrna mokarran. The sequence continues at coordinate 22,658,722 of JAGIQG010000021.1, forward strand.
GGTCAACATTACCCCCATTGTCTGGTCATCAAATAAGCACAGAGTTGCAGAAAGGAATGTAATTTACAGTGATCATTACATTGCCATTAACTGCTGTTCACCCTAATGCAATCCCATAATGCCTGTCTAAACTGACCTTCTGTTATTTCTATGAGGTGTTTGTGGATTGGCTTCAGTTTAGGATGTAGAAGACTACACAACTTCATCGAAGAATGAATCATCACTAAGGTCTTAAATTTATTGATTCAGTAAGTAGAGTGTATTCAATGTTTTGTCATTTGCATTTTGTTTCTTCTTCATATTATTTTGGTTCTGTGAGCTGGAGTGTTCCTCATAAATGTCAGGTCTCGAAGAAGCTTACTTTGAAAGAAATGATCGATGTGTTATGAATATGTTTCTGGACATAAGAAGTGTTTCAAGTTTTCAAGTTAAGGATAAATTGCCTCTATATATCTGTCAAATTTTAGATTGAAGCAGAAAAATTATTAACAACACCAAATGCAACGTATGTATCACTTGCTCAGATTGAGTTTGACTACGTGTTTATGATGGAGGTTTCAGATTGCACTACATTTAATATGAGCTTGGCACCTGTACAGTAAATATTGTTCAAAGTAGCTGTGGAAAATTGGGTGCTTTTTTTGCGGCTGAAAGAAAGAGATCCTACCAACCTTCAACACATTCCACTGCCAAAAATGTACACAACTATTTAAACTCTTCACTGTGTATATTCTCAATTACCATGGGCTGGTTTTGCATTAATTTGGGATGACTCAGGGGCTCTTTAAAAATGGCCAGCAAGTCCCGGATCCAGATTCCCAACCACTTTCCCAGACTGTAAGATTTTTGGGGGTGGCTTTAAAGGCTACACGCTGGTTCCTGTCAAAAGCCCATATCTACATGCCCAACCTGGCTAGCTCAGCTGTGGTGATGGGCATGTCCTTCTCCTTTCCAAACTTCATGGATCCAGGTCAGGTTTTTATAGTTTCAGGAATCACGGATCCACAGAGGAATTGTGAAGCCAGTCTGAGTCAGTGTACAAAATGAGATATTAATTAAACTTGAAATAGCTGCACCCTCAGGGTTGATTGATAGCTAAGACTTTCACATCACTGCTGTCAATTTAACAATGTTTGTTTACACAATATTAAGTGGTTTCAAGAGTTTGAGGTTTTTGTTACTATACTTTAAAGATGATTGATATTGCTATTTACTTGCAATGAAGTTACTTTTTTCAATATAGTAGATAGCTATAAATGAATTACACTTTTTTAACTTTTTTTTAAAAAACACATCCAATTATCATTATGAGAACATAAGAACTTGGAACAGGAGTAGGTCCATCAGCACCATGAGCCTGATCCACCATTTAATATGATCATGGCTGATTTAATCTCAGCCTCAATTCTACTTTCCCACCCATTTGCTATAGTCCTTCAAACCCTTACTAATTAAAAATCTATCCAGCTCTTCCTTAAATTTACTAAAAGTCCTGGCATCCACCAAGCAATAAATTCATGACTCTTTGAGAGAAGTAATTTCTCCTCATCTTTGTTTTAAATTTCCTACTCCTTATCCTAAATCTATGACCTCTTGTTTTGGATTTCCCCCCAGGAGGAAATTATCCTCTCCACGTTTACTTTGTCAATCCCCTTATCATTTTTTACACCTCAATTAGATCTCCTCTCATTCTTCCAAATGCCAGGGAGTATAGTCTTATCTACCAAACCCCTTATTGTTGGAATCGATCCAGTGAATCTCCTCTGAACCGCCTCCAACACAACTAATGCTCACAATAGTAGCAACACTTCACTAATTTTATGTTTTGTTCCTTTCACAATAAATGTCAATATTCTGTTGTAGAGCTCATATGCAGGTTCTATACAGTTTACAACGGATAGGCATGGAAGTGCCACAGCTTCGCATGGAGGCATGAAAGTGATCTGTGAAAGGGCAGAGCTTGGCATAGGGAGCAAGAAGGGCCATGAGGAGTGGGTAGAGGGAGGAGGGGAGAAGAAATAGCATGGATGGGGGATTAGGGGAGTGTTTGGAGGGGAACGGCTAGAGAGCCTTTGTGTTTTTATTTTAACTGGCACAAAATTCCAGAGCACTGAGGTGCACCTTTTAAAGACCCCACTTCTGCATCCAAAACCATGTGGCTGTCTCCAAAAGCTTTCCTGGGGTGGTTGCCAAGATTCCAGCTAATACCCATGCCTTCACCCCGCCAATCCAGGATCCTGCTTTTGCAGAGACCCTCTCCCAGGGCCAGCAGGCCAAGCCAGGAAATTTCCCAACTCAGGCAACCCGCCTCAATGATGAGAATCTAGGCCCATGTAATACATTTCTGGATTCAGGAGAAGCCATGGCAGAGAAAAGCACCAAGCTAGTGCCAGCACTTTGACATTATATTTGCTTGCTCACTTCAAGTTCTCAATTTCATTTACAAATAGATACTTAAACCAGCTGCCACCTGGCACTCTCACTTAATTCAGAAATGTGATATGATTGCAGTGGACCCTTTGACAGCAGAAGGGAATTTATCACTGGCTTTAGTCACTTAGTTTTAGGCTGATAACCGGTTTCATTTGTGCTTTGTTCTTTCTGAGTTGCTGATGGCGATTATGAATATTTGCCCCAGTGTAAGAGGAGGAAATTAAAGAACAAGAGGTGCCCAAACCAAGTAGAAAGCAGTTTTGTAATATAAAGGTGGCATTAGTCATTCATATTTTGCATTGAAAGGTTATATCATTCTTCATTCTTTGATGTGAAAGGAAATTATCACTGCAGAAAAAATATTTCCAAAATCTCAACACAGTAATTGCTCTACCGAATAGCATTAAATTGGAAAAACTTAATTATTCTTTGCTAGCAATGAATTTATAAGTGTGAATTGTTTTAAATATATTTCAAGATTAGTCAAGGATTTTTGCTAACTGCCAGCTTAGAATTACCCTGGTTCTGTCTCCCATCAACTCTTTCCAGTCTATTGAGATTTCTCAAAGGTCAAATGACAAGAGTTCTGTAATTTCTGATTTAAATGTAATTTTGTGCTTGTAATTTTTGCCAAATCTAATACAGTTTAATTGCATCTAACTACTTAAAAGTCCTAACTTATAATGGTAAAATATGAAGATTGTTTCCAGTAATAGGGCACATATTCTACTGCTAAAGTTAACGATGTTGGGGGCAGATAGATCCACTGGGGAACATTTTAGCTCCATGGTAGAAACACAACAAAGCAACAGTTGGTTTGTACGTGAGCAGTAGCAGGAATACTTGCCAGATTTAACACGCTCCTTGCCAACTTGGTCATTGGAATGGCATAACCCAGCCACTGAAATCAAGCAGTATGGGCCCAGTACTGTCAAAATATGAGCTGTATTGGGGCGGCACAGTGGTTAGCACTGCTGCCTCATAACTCCAGAGACCTGGGTTCAATTCCCAGCTTGGGTCACTGTCTGTGCAGAGTTTGCATGTTCTCCCTGTGTATGCATGAGTTTCCTCTGGATGCTCCAGTTTCCTCCCACATTCCAAAGACTTGCAGGTTAGGTGCATTGGCCATACTAAATTGCCCCTTAATGTCCTGGGATGCGTAAGTAGAGGAATTAGCTGGATAAATATGTGGGGTTACGGGGATAGGCCTACGTGGGATCGTTATCGATGCAGACTCAATGGGCTGAATGGCCTTCTTCTGCACTGTACAGTTTCTATCATTCTATGTAATTGGAAGTCAGGGAAATAAGTCAATCAAGTTCATTTTGAAGATTGTTTCTGAGACATCACAAAAACCTATATCCTACGGTTGAAGTAATAAAAAATGAAAGAGTCTTGACTGCCCATGTCCACTATTATTCCACCAAACACATCTGCAACCTTTGGACTACATAGCTATTAATAATCACGTGCACTTGTTCTACAGACTATTGGTCACCAGGCAGCCAGTTGTTATCTGCATTAAGGTCGCCTACAGCCAGTCTGCCTCATGTGTTACTTGCTAGCAGTGATCATGGACGCTTTCTGCCTCAAAACGTTTGTCTCTATCTTGCTTTAATCTTGTGTAGGAATCATCTCCATGTTCAACCAATGTGCTGCCCACACATGTATGAAGATGTACCAGCTAAAACTAATAGTACATAGCTAACCAGATGTTACTTAATGAGTAGAAAAGCCAATGATGGCCACATTGTGGATGTCTTGTGTGCTCAGAACTAGTCATGATGTAAAGATGCTGGTGTTGAACTGGGGTAAACTCAGTAAGAGGTCTGGCAACACCAATTTTAAATCCAACCGATTTATTTGATAGTAAATCTGTGAGCTTTCGGCGTTTGTGCCTTCATCAGGCGAATGAGGTGTTCTGGTCTCCAAAAACACACATATCAGCACAGACAGTTTACAGATTACAGATCAGCAATCTGTAAACTGTCTGTGCTTTTACGTGTGCTTTTGGAGACCAGAACACCTCATTCGCCTGACGAAGGCACAAACGCCAAAAGCTCACAGATTTACTATCAAATAAATTGGTTGGATTTAAAATTGGTGTTGCCAGACCTCTTGCTCAGAACTAGCAAGTGCATTATAAGAGAGCTGATTTTTTTTGCAGTCATTTTATGGATGAAGCGCTTTGACAATCTGAGAGTTCCAAATTCAGTTGTACTTCATGCATGCACTGCTCTGCTATAGGCACGCAAAGTAAGCAATGAAACAGCTGTTGGTTGCAGCACAACTTGGCATAAACTAGCAGGATAAATACGGAATTGATTTACAAGTAACTCTTTGTTGCATATAAATTTAGTATGCAGCACTGTTGGGTGCTCTTTCCTTAGCAATTTCCTCAATGTGTGCAACATTCTTGCATATTCGTTGCCAGGTCTTTTTGATCACCAGCTCCTCTCAGGTATGTCCACTGGGAACAGTTCTCTGAAAACCATGTGGTATTCTGCTCTCAATGAATTCACTTCATGCTCAGCTGATACAGCTGCACCAGCCAAAAAAACTTCTGTGAAAGCTATAACAATTTTTACTGAATATGTGGCCACTTAACTGCAAGTGGATGTATCCCTTTAAGTCTTGGCTGCTGCCCTTTAACAGCTGTTTGTGTGTGCAATGATGAGCTTCCAGCATCAGGCCCAATATTGCTACGTAGGGATACAATAAATGTTTTCCTATTTGAATGTACATATTGATGTCTTTAGCAGGTACGAGCATGCGCAAATGGTGTGATTAGCAGTGCGGTCTTTCACAGATTTAGTCTAACCAGAGGAACTTGTGTAACCCACTTGTCTCCAGTTCTGAATCCATGCTGTACTAAGGAAGTTTGAATATCATGAGAAGTTCCACTTTTTTGTGGCTGAGTCATCATATCTATTTGGTGACAAGGATAACGTGGCAAAATTAAAGGAAAATAAATATTTGAGGTTCAGCGTGGTGCTACGAAGATTTGCACAGTGAGTAACTAGTTTGCAACATGAATGGCAGTCAAGAGCTCTGATCAGTGGGTTAGTGAGTTTACCAATGACAAGCAGTTTGGCAGCACTATGATTGTGATTGGGACTATCAGTGAGTTTGCGAAAGGGAACAGGAACTGGAAAGCTTGGAATATTTTTTCTTAGCAGATTGAATTGCAGATGAGGCTAAAAAGTATTCAATTCTCTTGAGTGTGTGTGGAGACTAGGGGACATTCCACTTGTGGATTTAGTTGCACTTGTTCAGAATCATCACAATTCCAGGCCCTCAATGATTGTCCAGCAATTCAAGTTCCGTAGTCATTTTTGGAAGACCAGACAATCTGTAGCCAACTTCATTGCTAAATTATGCCAGCTTTTTGAATGTTGTGAGTTCGGAGCAGTATTGAAGGACATATTTTGGGATGGACTAGTCTGTGGCATTAATGAGGACAGTACTTAGCATCGTTTGTTGGGAGAAGGCACATTGATTTTCAAAAATGCTCTAGAAATTCTTCAAGACATGGAAATGGCTGCCAGAAATGCAAAAGATATTCAGAAGGTCAATGGCATTGCATAGGTGAGTGCAGTGAATCAAGTTGAAGAAGAGGTTGTAAGCAAAAAGATGAAAGCAGTGGAATGTTTCAGGGGTGGAGGAACATACTTTGTGAATCATTGCAAATGTATAGACGCTGTTTGTCACCATTGCAAAAAAAAAGATCATTTAGCTAAGAATTGCTGGGATGCTAAGAGCAAACTGAAGGCTGAGCAGGAAAATTCACATTTAAGAAAGCCTCAGTCAAGTATGTGTCATCTGGAAAGTACAGAGAAGGATGTTTAATGTGAGTGAGGAGTGCAAGGAGCTTATCTATGTTATAGTGAGGTTAATGGAAAACAAGTCAAAATGGAGGTGGACACAAGAGCGTCATCCCTAGAGCTTTAAGCTGTCCTTACTCAGACAGGGAACCAACTTTGGACATACATTGGAAGGTCATACCATTCTTTAGGGCATTAAAAGTGGACATTGCCTACAACAACTACACCTCCCGAAGGTAAAAGGGAAAGAGCCTAGTTTACTAGGGTGTGACTAACTCAGTAAAATTCTGCTGAAGTGAGGTAAGATAAACCACGTACAAGTCACAGAGAATGTCATTCAGAAATATCCTGAAGTTTTCAAGGATGTACTGGGTACATTGCGTGACATTACAGTTAAGTTGTTCATAGACCTCAGACTATTTTTCACTTTTTCAAATCAGAATAATGTCCTATGCTGTGAAAAAAAAATGGAGGAGGAGTTGGAGTGGCTTCAGAGGTTTGGAATCGTTGAATCCATTCAATTCTCATGTTGGCAGCTCTAATTATTCCTGTTGTTAAAAGTGATGGGATGATAGGGTGAGATGAAGTGATGGGGAAAGTATATGGGGATTGCAAACTTACCAATAATCAGCCCTCAAGCTCGACCATTAACCACTACCATAGGTGGAAGATCTGTTTTCAATCTTTAAAGAAACAATTATTATGGTTCAAGTAAGAAACTCCAAAGTGGTTTACTGAGCCTGCCTAGATTATAAGTTTTGCATCTTGAATTTGGCTACGGTAAGCATGAGATGTTTCACTTCAGGCATGATTCATATGACCCACAAGAGAGCTTTATTAAACAAAGTTTATTTAAGAATATAGTTAACATGTATGGAAGGAAAATTACCAATACCCTTGTCAATGACAAAAAAAAACTAAGATAATGTATAACCTTTAACAAACATATCTAAAATGTTGCAATCAAATAAAACCCTTGCCATACATAAAACCCTTTAAACAAGCTCAACACCACAAAGACTAATGTTCATGGATTCTGAAACCGAGTCCTTTGGTTGAATGCTGCAGGTCTCCTGTTACACTCAGGACAATTTGAAGTTCAAACAGCTTCCCAGATCACCAGGAAGGCAATCTGGTCAAACCATCAATAGCAGATTTTCTACTCCAACAAGGCTTTCAGCTAACCAGCAGAGTTTCCAATACAGGGAGAGAGAGCGATTTCTTTCCGGCTTGATGTCCCTTCTAACTCTAAAATCAAACTGCAGTCAAACAAAAAATGGAAGAGTTCCTGTCACATGCCCTACCAACCAGTTTTCCTTCTAACAATGTTAGATCAGAAAACTAATCCTGGACAGTACCTGAGGCCCCCATTTAAGCCACCTAAGGAACAATAAAAGGACTCCCCGTCAGCAATAATGACATCAGCTAAGGGAGATTGAAATTAAAAGGGGGAGAAGTGTTACATAGAGTGTATTAGTCAGCAACTTCCTATTTGAATGTATATACTAATGTCTTTAGCGGGTACGAGCACGCACGGGTAATGTCATAGGTAGTGTGGTCTTTCGCACGTTTAGCTTACCATGAGGGACCTGTGCACTTAGCTGCCTCCATCATTGAATCCGTGCTGTACTGTATCTCAATATTTTTATTAGTAAAGAAGATTGAATATCACAACATGTTCAGCCCATTTTCTGTGACTAAGTTACCAAAATACAAACCAGGAATTTACCACAAACAATTAATTGCGTAGGTCCAAGGTTCCTGGGCTTTCCAAAATTGGCATTCATTACATCAGCTAATATAGCAGTGATCTCCCTCACAATGCCACTAAGACAAACACAGATTCATTTAGTAACTGCAGCTTTGTAATGTTGGTGATACTTGGTAATCACAAGAAGAATCTTGAAAATTTTGTACTCTTTAAATACTAACTCAACTCAATTGGAAAATATAGACTAATTTAAACATTAACCATATCTTTCAATGATCACAACATGTGTCCTCTCTCAACCTTTTCACTTCTGAATCCCAGACGCATGATATCATTCTCAAGAGAGGTGATAACTTGAGGTAGGAGCTGGTTTCTTGCAAACAAATGTAAACTTCATTGGGATTACACATTGAGGTATTCGCAGATTCATTGCCATTTTACTACACAGAGCACAGCACTGAGCATGCCCATCAGCAGGGAGGTGCAACAACTCCCCTTACAAACAAGAGGCTTCTCTGAAATCTTTTCAATGAGTATAATTTTGGTAGACAGATTACCTACAATTGTACAGAACTGGCATGACTTTAGGAACAAGTTTTGCAGGGTTAAAAATAACCAAAGAATGTTATTTGCAAACCTGATTTATTCAGAAAAGGAAATATTTAAGCAGTGAGCATTAAAGCCTTTGGTTGATAAAGTAGGAAATTCCTGTTGCCAGCCATGGAGAACATAAAGTGATGGCTCTTTGCATAACAGTCTGTTCAGTAAGAGCAATGATGGTAACAAATAGGTCAATTCCATTGTTATCCTATTCAATATCATAGTAAGCTGTTTCATTAGAAATAAGTGCTTCTTTGTGAATTCTTCATTATTGAAACCAAGCACATCATGTTGTATAAATGCAACATGATGTGCTTGGTTTCAATAATGAAGAATTCACAAAGAAGCACTTATTTCTAACGAAACAGCTTACTATGATATTGTGACCACAATTCGGTTACGTTCACCTTAGTGATGGATAGGGATAGGCATGAAGCTGGGGGCAGTAGTTATAGCTGGGGGAATGGTAATTATGAGGCCATAAGGAGGGAATTAGGGTGCATAGGTTGGACTAGGAAACTACAGGGACTGGGAACATCTGAAATGTGGAGCTTATTTAAGGAGCAGCTACTGCGAGTCCTTGATAAGTATGTCCCTGTCAGGCAAGGAGGAAATGGTCGAGTAAGGGAACCATGGTGTACTAAAAAAGTTAATTCGCTGGTTAAAAGGAAAAAGGAGGCTTATGTCAGGATGAGGCTTGAAGGCTCAGTTAGTGCACTGGATAGCTATAGATTAGCCAGGAGGGAGCTAAAGAGTGAGTTGAGGAGAGCTAAAAGGGGACACAAGAAGACTTTGGCTGATAGGATCAAGTAGAATCCTAAAGCTTTCTTTAGATATGTTAAGAATAGAAGATTGGTTAGAGCAAGATTAGGGCCAGTCAGAGACATCAGTGGGAAGTTGTGCATGGAGCCTGAAAAGATTGGAGAGGCACTGAACAAATATTTCTCTTCGGTATTCATGCAGAGAAATGTAAATGTAGTTGCGGAGAACACTGGAATACAGGGTTGCAAACTGGAAAGTATTGAAGTAGGTAAAGAGGATGTGCTAGATATTCTTGAGGGTTTGAAGTTAGATAAGTCCCCTGGGCCGGACGGGATTTATCCTAGGATTCTCTGGGAGGCGAGAGAGGCGATTGCAGAGCCTCTGGCTCTGATCTTCAGGTCATCGTTGGTTATGGGTATAGTGCTGGAAGACTGGAGGATAGCAAATGTGGTCCCATTGTTCAAGAAGAGGAATAGAGACTTTCCTGGGAATTATAGGCAGGTGAGTCTTACTTCTGTTGTGGGCAAAGTATTGGAGAGAATTATTAGGGATAGGATTTATAGTTATTTAGAGAGAAATGAATTGATTGGAGATAGTCAGCATGGTTTTGTGAAAGATAGGTCGTGCCTTACTAACCTTATTGAGTTTTTTGAAAAAGTGACCAAAGAGGTGGATGGGGGTAAGGCAGTTGATGTGGTATATATGGACTTTAGTAAGGCATTCGATAAGGTGCCCCATGGAAGGCTTCTGCAGAAAATGCAGATGTATGGGATTGAGGGTGATTTAGCTAACTGGATTAGGAATTAGCAATCAGATAGAAGACAGAGTGTGGTGGTTGATGGAAGTTATTCATCGTGGAGTTCGGTTACAAGTGGTGTACCTCAGGGATCTGTTTTGGGGCCCCTGCTGTTTGTAATTTTTATAAATGATCTGGATGAGGGTATTGAAGGATGGATTAGTAAATTTGCAGATGACACCAAAGTCGGAGGAGTGGTAGATAGTGAAGAGGGGTGTTATAGTTTGCAGAGAGACTTGGACAAGTTGCAGAGCTGGGCCGAGAGGTGCAAATGGAGTTTAATGTGGAAAAGTGTGAGGTAATTCACTTTGGCAGGAATAACAAACGTGTAGAGTATAGGGCTAATGGTAGGACTCTTAATAGTGTTGATGAACAGAGGGATCTTGGTGTATATGTGCATAGATCCCTGAAAGTTGGCAATCAAGTCGATAAGGTTGTTAAGAAGGCATATGGAGTCTTAGCTTTTATTGGTAGGGGGATTGAATTTCGGAGCCGCAACGTCATGTTGCAACTGTACAAAACTCTAGTGCGGCCGCACTTGGAGTATTGTGTGCAGTTCTGGTCCCCACATTATAAGAAAGATGTGGAGGCATTGGAGAGGGTACAGAGGAGGTTTACCAGGATGTTGCCTGGTATGGAGGGCAGGTCTTATGAAGAGAGGCTGAGGGATTTGAGGTTGTTTTCGTTAGAAAGAAGGCGGCTAAGAGGAGACCTTATTGAAACAAATAAGATGATTAGAGGTTTAGATAGGGTGGACAGTGATAGCCTTTTTCCTAAGATGGAGAAAGCTAGCACAAGGGGACGTAGCTTTAAATTAAGGGGTGGTAGTTATAGGACGGATATCAGAGGTAAGTTCTTTACCCAGAGGGTGGTTACGGTATGGAATGCCCTGCCTGCGGCAGTTGTAAATGCGCCAAGTTTGGTGGTGTTTAAGAGATTAGTAGGTAAGTTTATGGACGAAAAGTGAATGGTTTAGTTTGGAGGGTCATGGCTTTTTCCTAATTGGTCGGCGCAACATCGAAGGCCAAAGGGCCTGTTCTGCACTGTAATGTTCTATGTTCTATGTTCTAAATGTCAGCAAACTTGATTTGTTTTTCTATTATCAATGATTTCAGAAAAGACCAAAGCAGTCAAGCAAGGGTCTGGTGTTTTAATTACTTTATCAATTGGTGGTTTTTCTTTATGAATTGCTCTTAACCATTTGCAATTAATCCCATTGAGCTCTCAATGCAATTACGATAGGAAATGAATGGTTTGAAAGTCATGGGGCATGTATGCCTGAGTTCCTGATATATGATCTCATCGTGTGAAATTTTGCATTGGGAGTTGTGAAGAAAGTTTGCTGGTAATTGTCATACAAATGCTAACAGGTGAAGCTTTGTTTCAATATCAATGTAGACTTCCCAGTCTAATCTCTGCGTCAATTCAGAAATGCCATTGCACTTCCTATCTTACCCAAAGTATTTATGAATACGAGATCCTAATTGGATAACTTCCAATTTTGCAATCTGGTGGGAAATTTGTGGAAACATTTGCTAGTAGCATAAAACATGTTGCTAATGGCTCTAGGAGAAAACTTGGTACATTATTCAGAACCTAAACAAGTGCCTGATACAAAGCTAGATTTAAGAAATTTTAGCAATGCTTTGGCTCTTTATTGAAGACCCATCAGTAATTAGGTTAGAAGTCCAATGCAATGAAGTGTGAAGTGTTGCATTACATTAATTTGTATCAATGGTAAGCTGTACCATTATTCAGCAATACAATGAAACAGAAAGCTGAAGTGCCCCTGAGGTAATTTCTTTTGAATGAACGATCATTTCTTTGTTCAAAATATTACATTGTATATCAATATTGCTAAGGAAATATGTAGCAGCTTGCTTAATTTGCTGAATTACAGATATCTTAATTAGATAAGAGCGAAATTCACATCGAAAATTTTCCATTTGGTTCTATGGAACATTGTTTTTGACATATTTTACTTCCAGGATATGATTATTATTTATTTCATTGGATGAAATTTTACGGCCTCACTCATCCCAAAACCATAAAATCCCACCCAAGATTTCCAAGTCTGCCCCTCAACCACTCCAATTCCCTTGGCAGGCGGGACAGTAAAATTCCAGCCATTGTTACTATTGTTCATATTGTTCTTTAATATTCTGTGTTAGTGACCTCTAATTATATAAAAGCCTAAGGATGTCTAATTATACAAAAATCTAAAAGTAGGATGGGAACTATACTTTCTTCAGATTGGTGTCTACTATCTATATTCTAATGAGGTTTGGATTGTGATCCAAACTTCTTATGAATCCTATTGTGAATCTATAAATTAAGATTCATTGTTCTGATAGCCGAGTGTAGAATGCTTTCTAAATCTGAAGTTTGGTTCTCTGAAACAACTTTGCATTGCTTTATCACAATGTAGCATATTATTGACAATAATTGAAAATAATTATTGAAAATGATATGCTGGTTTCATTTGTGTTCCATTCATTTTTCCACCTCATTCCTTCTCTCTTTGTTTTGGAAACCAAGCAAGTATTTCATAAATTATCTGTTTATCTGAACTAATCAAGATAATTAGGGATAAGCCATTTTCTGGCTTTGCTGGCACCAACACAATTAAAACTGGCATGAAACCAACCCCTCAGGTTGGTTTATTTTGATTCCAATTTGGCCTCTGCAATTCATGCTAATTATATTATAGAACAAAGATTGATTTTAGTGTTGAGGTGACCTCCATGGCATAATTGTAAAACCCAGATATGTAACATTGTTAATATCGTTCCATTTTAAATATTGTCCTGGCCCACTGAGCATTGAGTTTTTATCCCAGTAAAAACAAAATATCTACTCCTGTGCATTTCTATCATGTTGTCCTAGATAACCTTAACCCACTCAAATTGACAGACAGATAACCTTACAACAGTAGAGGAATTAGATAGAAGTATCATAAACATGAGAGTTGGAAAAGCAATGAGAGCAAACTGATCTCCTCTTGATTAACTGCTTTAAAGGCAGGTTAACATTTAACTGCTCCTTCACAGTACCCAGGGACCCAAGTTCAATTGCTGGCTTGGACCACTGTCTGTGTGGATTTTGCACATTCTCCCCATGTCTACATGGGTTTCCTTTGGGTGCTACTCTGGTCCTTGAACTCCCCCAGTTCGGAGATGTGCTGAATAGGTGCATTGCTAAATTCTCCCTCAGTGTACCCAAAGAGTGTGGCAACTAAGGAATTTTCACAATAACTACATTGCAGTACTAATGTAAGCCTACTTGTGACTAATAAGTAAATAAATTAAACAAACTTTTCTTCTTCTGTTCATATAAGTGTGATGCCTCTTTATGGAGCTCTATCTTAATCCATCTCATTTTAGGAAAATTTGTTGCCACTGCTTGGTTTTGCACATAGGTTGATATTAAGAACTAGGAGAGTGCGAAGCAACATTCATATGGATACAAATCACATGGCTAAGGGGAAAGTGGAGCAATATTATGAATTCAGGAAGCAGATATAGTGGGTTTGACCATACTCATTTATCTCACAATTTGATTCAAGAGCTTGGTTTGCCTATTTTGACCGGAACATCACATTCAAACTAAACAAAAAGGCGGATTTATAGTATTTTCAACGATATAAATTCACAACATTTGCCATGCCAAACGGAATCTGAATAATCTATTCTGAGCAAGTGAAGATTTGCCTCCCATTTGCTATCGATAAAGGCATTGAAAGTATCACCAAAGTTCTGAAGAGATTTAAGGTGTTGTAGCAATAACAGCATGGGCTGCTCAGGAGATTGTATTAGAAGGGGAAAACATATTGATTGACTATACAATATTTATTTAAGGTTATCGACACAATTAATGGGTGACATTTGCAGGAAATGAATCTGCTGGGACTCTATGATTTCTATTTTCAGATCTGGCACTCCAGTCAACTTTAAATGGATCAGCGTGACGGGGTTATTCTCCAGCCTGCTAGGCCCTGGCGGGGTTCATGATGGCTCAGAGATTCCAATCTCTGGTCAAAAGCAAGTTTTATCGCCAGGCATTGAATCCATCAGGATTCTACCATCCTCTACACCATCCCTGATCAGGTTCCCCACAGGGAACTGCACTGAGCAGCTTTGATGTAGGTCATGACTATCGTGGACCAGATGAGTTGTATTCAGGGTAGGTGGGGTGGTGGCAGGGGGGATGTGGCGCAAGGAAGTAAATGCAGTGCAGTGCCCATGTGCCCTTCTGCCACTACCAGGCTGCAGAGGGAGGGTCTCCCAAGGATCTTGGGAGTTGGGTGGACATGGACTGGGGACAAGAAGTTAACGTAGAGACTCTCATCTTGGAGATGGTGGTCTCATATCTAGACTGCTCCTTCTATCCAGAGAAATCACTCAGCATGGTGATTTCAGGCAGGTATCTGATCAAAACCTTCATTCTGAACTGTGGATTGTGAAAGAATTGAAGTGGCCAGCTCACCTTAATGTCCATGTCCCTGGACACCTGGTGGGTTTCCAAGTCACAGCAGCATTCATTCTGCAAAAGGAATTTCCCTTTCTCTCTGTCAGAAGCTGCAGTTATGGCAAGGCCCTTTGAAGTCTTCTGGCTGATAGGGGACGTCATTTCACTGGTAGTGGAGGGAGGGGGATAATTGCAATCTTCACAATTGCTCACTTAACCCCTTTTTTAGCACTGCTTTTATTTCTAGTGATTCAGTGATTTTTTTTCAAAGAAAAGGAATGGGGCTTTTCTCATTGTCCTGGCCAATATTCATCACTCAACTCACATCATTGATGTATGTGGGATCTTGCTATCTACTATCTGGCTGCCACAATTTATGACCTGTCTCTTTGTGATGAGCACTTTTTGTAGCATTGTCAGAAGATGTGAATTTTATTACTGTGTACAGATATTCAAATTTAGAAATCATGTTTTTTGAACATGCATTTACACACTATTCATTATGCATTTGTCACAAACCCATTAACTCAGAGGGTTCAAGTTGCTAATTAACAGAAATAATAATAACCAAATCACCTCTTAAATATCAATGCTTTTAGCCAGAAATATATCCACTAATTGCAATTCTGTAAAAAAATTGATATAATAACCTTTTTTCTTTTGCTAATAAGGAAAATAGATGATTTTATTTCCATTTTCTGTCCTTTTGGATTACAGAATATCAGCAGCCACATTTCTGATTACAATAAGAGCTTTACACAGAACTGTTAGAATTCTGTTTCCTTATCAATGTTCCTTTGATAAGAACAAAGAAAAAAAATACAGCACAAGAACAGGCCCTTCGACTCTCCGAGCCTGCACCGATCATGCTGCCCGACTTAACTAAAACCCCCTGCCCTTTTGCAGACCATAACGCTCTATTTCCATCCTATTCATGTATTTGTCAAGATGCTCCTTAAAAGTCACTACTGTATCTGCTTCCACTATCTCCCCTGGCAACAAATTCCAGGCATTCTCTACTCACTGGGCAAAAAATCTGGCTCATTTATCTCCTTTGAACCTTGACCCTTGCACCTTAAGCCTGTGCCTGCTAGTAAATGACTCTTCCACCCTAGGAAAAAAACTTCTGACTATCTACTCTGTCAATGCCTCTCATAATCTTGTAGACTTCTATCAAGATGCTCCTCAATTTCTGTTGTCCCAGTGAGAACAAAACAAATTTCTCCAATCTCTCTCATAGTTAATGCCCTCCACACCAGGCAACATCCTGGTAAATCTTTTCTATACCTCTCTAAAGCCTCCACATCCTTCTGATAGTGTAGCGATCAGAAGTGAACAGTATATTCCAAGTGCGGCCTAACTAAGCTTCTATAAAGTTGCAAAATGACTTGCCTATTTTTAAACTCAATGCCCCAGCCAGTGAACACAGTAAGAGATCTGACAACACCAATTTTAACATTGCTGTTGTCAGACCTCTTACTGTGTTTACCCCAGTCCAACGCCGGCATCTCTACATCCAGCCAGTGAAGACAAGCATGCCATATGCCCTCTTGACTATCTTTTCCATCTGCATTGCCACTTTCAGTGTCCTGTGTACCTGTACACCCAGATCCCTTTGTCTATCAATACTCTTAAGGGTTTTGCCATTTGCTGTATGTTTCCTATCTGCATTAGACTGTCCAAAATGCATTATCTTACATCTGGATTAAACTCCATCTGCCATCTCTCCACCCAAGTCTCCAACTGATCTATATCCTGCTATGTTTTCTGATGGTCCACAAATCCACCAACCTTTGTGTCATCTGCAAACTTACTAATCAAACCAGTTACATTTTCCTCCTAATCATTTATACGTACAAAAAAAACCAAACGTCCCAGTACTGATCCCCGAGGAACACCATTTGTCACAGCCCCCCATTCAGAAATGCCCCCTTCCACTGCTACCCTCTGTGTTCTTTGACCAAGCCAATTTTGTGTCCAACTGCCAACTCACACTGATCCCATGCAATTTCACCTTCTGTACCAGTCTGCCATGAGGGACCTTGTCAAAGGCCTTATTGAAGTCCATGTAGACAACATCCACTGCCCTATCCTCACAAATTATCTTTGTCACTTCCTTGAAAAACTCAATCAAGTTCATAAGACAAGACCTTCACAAAACATGTTGTCTCTCACTAATACATCCACTTTTTTCCAAGTGGGAATAATTCCTGTCTCGAAGAATCCTCTCCAATAATTTCCCTACCACTGATGTAAGGCTCATCGGCTTGTAATTACCTGAATAATCATCCTAATTATCCTGGGAGAAAAATGAATCAGGTGCTCAAGAATCAGGGCAGCATGTTGGCACAGTGGTTTGCATATCTGCCTCATAGCAGTAGGGATCCGGGTTCACTTCCCAGCTTGGGTCACTGTTTGTGTGGAGTTTGCACATTCTTCCTGTGTCTGTGTAGGTTTACTTACAGCGTTCCAGTTTTTTCCCGCACTCCAAAGATGTGCAGGTCAGGTTTCAGGTTGATTGACCACGCTAAATTGCACCTTAGTATCAGGAGGATTGGCAGGGTAAATATTTGGGGCTACAGGGCCAGGTGGGATTGTGGTCCATGCAGATGCAATGGGCTGAATGGCCTCCTTCTGCACCATCAGGATTCTGTGAGCTAAGGTTGATCTTCCTTCTGGTCTGAGGAACTAAATCAACTTACCATATTATAATTATAAACTGGACCATCATCTTTTACTCTGGTGATTGTCAATCCTTCACAAGGTTTGATGTCCAGCATAAAGTCTTCACCCAAAGCGTATTTGTAAAGCCAAAGGTTCGCTGGTGGTTGCTCATTGATGATTTAGGGGGCAATTCTCCCGTCTGCTGCTTTTGTAGCACAGTGAGCTGAGAGATTCAAGCCTTTTTGTGGGCTTCCCACAGGGTGCCACAGCCCCAGCGCATCTCCCAGCACTGAATTTCCAGCGCCGTCAGCTCTGAGCTGATTTCTAGTGCAGAGCTGCCTAATATATGCAGACCATAATTTCCATACAATTTAATTGCCATAATGGGTCCAGGACTGAAGTCTCCAGACCCACTAGCCTCTTCCTACCCTTTCCCCACCACCAGGGGCATTTCATTCCAATGGGATTTAGAATAGTTCCCCACTTGGGATCCTGATGTCTGTGGGGTGGAGTGAGGATGAATGACAGGAGATCTTCCAATACTCTAGGAGAACGGGATGACTGCACAATGCCAGTCCAAGAGCATAGCTGCCGGCTTCACGGCAAGATTGCAAACAGACACTCCCCAACTGGTGAGAATTGCAACATAGCTCCTGTTGTACACAGAGTGTTGAAAATCCGTATTACCTTGCAGAAAAGGTTGATGATCCTTAAAATGTTTTTGGGACAATCTCTGTCTATGTCTTCTTGTATTCCCCCTCATGTCCTCTTCACAATTTACTTTCCTTCCTATCTTTGTACCATCAGCAAATTTGGCAACCCATCTCATCCATTAATTAATTTAAATCATTTCCATAAATTGTTAGCAGTTGACGTCCCAGCACCGATCCATGTAGATCACTCATTACATTCTGCCGATCTGAAAGTGACTCTTTTATGCCTATGCTTGCTTCTTGTTGGTCAGCATCTTCCATGCCCTAAAACCATGAGCTTTTATTTTCCACAGTAACCTTTGATGTGCACTCTATCAAATGTCTTCTGGAAATATAAGTACAATACATCCACTGGTTTCCCTTAATTCACAACACCTGTTACTTCCTCAAAAAACTTCAATAAGTTGGTCAATTTCCCTTTCACAAAATCGTGTTGACTCTGCCTGATTATCCTGAGCTTATCCAAGTGTTCTGCTACGTCTTTGATAATACCTTCCAACATTTTCCCTACGACAAATGTTAAGCTGAATAGACTATAGTTCCCTGCTTTCTGTCTCTCTTCCTTTTAGGGTAATGGTATTACAATTGCTATCTTTCAATCTGATTCCCTGATTCTACAGAGTTTTGAAAAAATAAAATCAACACATTAGCAATCTTACCAGCCACTTTTTTAAGACCCAAGCATAAAATCCATCAGGACCTGCGTTCTTTTCAGCCTGCGGCTTCAACAATTTATTCAGCACCACTTCTTGGTGACTGTAATTTTCCTGAGTTCCTCCTTCCTTTCCATTCTTTGAATTATAGCTGCTTTGGGATGCTGCTTGTAGCCGCTGTAGTGAAGATTGATGCAAGATATCTGTTGAATTCATCTGTTACCTCCTTGTTTTCCATTATCAATTCTTCAGTCTCATTTTCTGAAGGATCAATGCTCACCTTGTTAAACTCTCTTCTCTTAAAATATTTATAAAAATTCATACTGTCTGTTCTTATATTTCTGGTTTCCTTTCTCTTATTAATCTTTTAGTCATCTTTTACTGTTCCTTATATTTTGTCCAATCTTCTGATCTGCCACCTGTCTTTGCACAATTATGTTTTATCTTTAACCTTTGCAGTTAACTATGGATGGTAGATGTGTCTCTTGAACTTTTTCTTATTCATTGTAGTATATTCATTCCGTGCACTCTGAGATATCACCTTAAATTTTTTCTACTGCATCTCCTTAACCTAACTGAATTAGCAACTCACTTCAGCCAGCTCTGCCCTTGTGCCTTCATAACTGTCCTTGTTTAAGTTAAAAAAAACAGAAGTTGGGATTTTCCAGCCATGTTCATCCCAAAACTGTAAAACCCCTTCCGAGGTCAATGGATCTTTCCATGGTCTGCTCCTCACACCCCCTGTGATTCCTGTGATGGGCAAAATGGGAAAATTTGCCCCATAACTTCAGACCCACTTCTTCCTCTCTCAAACTGAATGTAAAATTTGATGATATTATGATTGCTATTACCTAAGGGCACCTTCCCTATGTGCATTAAATGCTCCCATCTTGTTGCACAATACCAAATCTGATACTAATTCTCTCTGTTTCCAGAACATGCTGTTCTAAGAGACTATCTATAAACATTCTATGACCTCCACATCTAGGCTACTTTTGCCCAGCTGAGTTTCCAGTCTATGTTGATTAAAATCTCTCATAATTATCACTGTAGCATTCTGATCCGCTCCAATTATTTCTTTCTCTATGCCGCACCATACCACATGATTACTGTTAGGGGGACTTGCCCCCCATGTCCTCCTGCAGCCATGTCTCTGCAATGGATATCAAATCGTACTTACCTATTTCTATTTGCATTCTCAGTTCATCTGTTTGAATGTTGTGTTCATTCAGATACAAACCTTTTAGCTCTTTTTAAAAAATCTTTTTATAATCTTTAGCCTCGTTTATTGATGAAATGTTCCAATCTTCATTTAGAATCACAGAATCTCTACAATACACAATGAAACCATTCAGCCCATCGAGTCTGCAAAATCCCACCCCAGACCCTGTTCCCATAACGGCATGTGTTTACCCTGTTAATCCCCCTGACACGAGTCAATTTAGCACGACAAATCCACTTAACCAGCACATCTTTGGATTAAGAAAGGAAACCCATGCAGACATGGGGAGAAAGTGCAAACTCCATACAGACAGCGATTTGAGGCCAGATTGAACCTGGGACCCTAGCAGTGCTAACCACTGTTCCACTGTGCCATCTGTTTAGACATAGCTAATTCAATTATTGAAGCATTTTTGGCCACAGGGTAATTTTGACATAGCTGGACTTTCATAAAGATGTAACATCAAAACTATATAGAATGGGTATCAATTCACTGTGTACCTCTTTTTTATATATAAGATCAGGTTCCTTTCAATCCTGCACTCTTAGCACTGATGGTGTCATGTGCTTTGCTATATACAAATATCTCAAGGAGATTATAAGTGAATTATTCCTAAAGGCCAATGACTTTGTTATTCTTGCCTCTAAAGAACATTAATGACCTTCCCAAGTTAAACTAAAGGGCATTGCAACTCTTTGCACATGACTGTGTGGTTTATGCACCAGAGTAAACTCAAGATTATATTGATCCACTTGCTGCAAGATGATTTTCTGGAATTGCAAAATTTGCAGCACCAATGCAAAATGACATTTAATGCCAAAAAATGCCTTGTCATGTGCATTAGCGTCAAAGATAGATCCACCAACAGATAGCTTTAAATTCTGTAATCAAATTCTCCAACAAGTAGTTACACTAGTTACACGATCATATACAGAGCCAAAGAGCAATATGGGGCAGCGAAGAGCCTGGCTAAGATGCTCTTTCGAGAAGTTGGTACAGATTCACTTCTGCGCTTCTGCACTTAGGGGTTTAATGATTCTACATAAATCTGTGGTCAAATGCTGCATTCAAGAAAACCAGTCTTAGAATCCATACACTACAGAATGAGGCCATTCAGCCATCGAGTCTACTTTGACCACAATCCCACCCAGGCTGTATTCCTGAAACCCCACATATTTACCCTGCTAATCCTCCTGAAACTAAGGTCAATTTAGCATGGTCAATCAACCTAACCAGTACATCCTTGGACTGTGGGAGGAAATCGGAACACCTGGAAGAAACCCATACAGATACAGCGAGAACATGCAAACTCCACACAGGCAGCAACCAGAGGCCGGATTTGAACCTAGGTCCCTGGCACTGTTAGACAACAATGTTAACCACTGTGTCATCTTGCTGCCCACTATGTGTGTGCTGCTGTTGGTTCTTCATCTGCCTCTTTTCCTTCCTGTTCTCCAATCATCCTTTTATATTCTTCCTTTTTAAATATGTAGAATCATAGAATCCCTACAATACAAACGGAGGCCATTTGGCCGTTTGAGTCTGCGCCAACGCTCCAAAACATCCCATTTATTTAAAAATAATGCATGGCTTTGCCTCAATTGACACTTATGGTAAAGCATTCCATGTGCTAATCAGTCTGGATGAATGAACACTTTTTAAATCCTTTACAAAGGCTTTTTGTTACCATTATTGTCCTTTCTCTTTTTCAGCATTTGCTTTCAACACCACCATTATTATTTTCCAATACTCAAAATATTAATAGTATAAGCATTGCTGTGTTTATTTGGAAACATATGGAAATAAATGTACTTCCTGTGTCCTTTTCCATTTCTTGCTTATCTCTCATATGCAGAAACATTTTTCTCTTTCATCAAATACACTCATTTGGGAGGCATTTCTGAACATCACAAACTTGAGACCAGGAAAATGTATTCAAAATATTATCAAATGAAACTAAGTGCAGCAAACAGCGATGGACAACACACTCACTGTTTTAAGAAATAAAGCTGAGACTGGGGCAAGTATAACAGGAAAGCATTGCTGCAGTCAAGGTGCGTATGTGTTTGGATTGAGATTTTTCTTGCTTTGAGCCATTAATCACAGGAATTTCCTTCACCTGCATTAACGAAAATGCTGAAGTGCAAAGCATCAGACAAAAGCTCGCAGTCTGACCGCAGTCTTATTCAGAGATGATAATCTCTGTTCATGGTGATTAATCCTTGTCACTCTTGTTTCTTTCATGAAACAAAATGACATTTTGAGAATGTTTTCTTGAAAGCTGCAATTTCCTTACACCGCCAGTCAACGTCACATCAATTCGACACATTGCTTTGCCAATTGCGATGTGAGGTGTTTTAAAAATCCTGAAGTAAATTTTAAATGTTGTGATTTACTCCCTTCATTTTCCCATGTTATAGAGTCTTACTTGTCTAGATTTGGGCAGCATGGTGGCACAGTGCTAAGCGCTGCTGCCTCACAACACTAGGGATCCAGTTTCGATTCCTGGGGGCTTGGGTGATTCTCCGTGCAGAGCCTGCATGTTTTTCTGTTTATGTGGGTTTCCTCCGGGTGCTCCGGTTTTCATGCCTGAGGCATGCTGGTTTGACCGTGCTAAATTCTCCCTCAGTGTGCCTGAACAAAAGCTGGAATGTGGCGATGAGGGGATTTTTACAGTAACTTAATTGAAATGTTAATGTAAGTCTATTTGTGACTCTAATAAATAAACTATAAAAACGCAACAGGGTAAGATGGGTTGGGTCTTTTGCATAATCACACTTCATTCTGGACTGTATCATCCATGATGTCTTCATTGAATTTCCTTCCATGCAGGTAAATTTTGGCAGAGGTTTTTTTAGCTGCAGTAATTTCTCCTCCATTGACCATATAGCTTGGAAGGCCCAAACCCTGATTCCTCCTTGTGCTTTCAATTAAGGCAATTGCTGAATGGGCTAACGTGACGTAACAAGGGTAGAATTTAAATAAGTAAAAGCTCCAACACTAAAAACCAGAGGAGTCTAGGCCTGTAAATGTGTGTAATGCAAGGATAAACCATGGGCTATCCATTATTTCTACATGTATTTTGTTAATTTATGTGTTGCTGTTTATAGGCTGTTGTTTACTCTCACTTGGTCGGCTATCCAATAGAAAGGTAACAAATTAATCTTTTAAATCAGTGACGATTACATTGGGGATCAAAGTTAGCTGACCATCATCAAACTGATGCAGCTCTGTAAAATAAGAAAAGCTAGATTGACAGATCAGGCACTGAAAATCCCACTGTCAAGGTTGAGAAAGCAAAGGCACATAATTAATAAACTGATAGCCAGCTCTCTCCCAGCCGAGAAAGTTAGCTTAAAGTGAGTAAAACCAGTAAGTTAAAACTGTGTCAGATGTAGCAGTCTCAGGAGGTCTGATGTTGCCAATATTTTGAAGTAAAATGCTGCAGCTGTCTTGATGCAGGAGTGACTTGGGAGTAACAGCTTAGGTGTTAAATGACTTGAATCAAAAGCAGAAGGGCATCATCGTGTTAACTCAAGCTCCTCGGTAATCACATACTGCATAACATAAGAAAATAAATGCCCTGCACTTGACTTGGACATTATAATAGATATTTATTTGTTATTGGTTATAATAAGCAGAAGCCATGCATCAGATAAAACATTAGATTTGTATGTGGAACAAAAAGATTTGACGGAAATGATTGCATTGTAAGAAATGGTATGGCTATAGTGCTCTTTAAAAGGCTATTGGAATTAATGCCTTCTGTATCATTTTTCTTTGTTGCATTGCTGTTATCATTGCCAATTTATAATGTTATGTGGTATGAAGCAAATTAAAATGATTCTGTAAACTGGTGTCATTGTACAGTCATATCACATTCAATTGAATGGGGACATGAAGCATTGCTCTAGACATCAATGATGTTTCTGATATTAATTCTGGTTGAATATGAGATTGTTCAATCTAAAAATTTTCATCTTACTTTTTATATTTTATTCCATAGCTTTAAACTGAGGACAAATTAAATCTCCAGGGAAACAAACATAAATAGGCATAATTTAATGTTGTGGTCAGCAGCAATATTCACATTGAGATGAATAAATATCTTTTAGGTCATAAAAAGCATTGTGCTATGTAAAGGACAACAAAAAGACAGCATAGTTCTGAATTCTGGGGAACATGACAGTTCTGAAGAATTGCTTTAGCCCCTTAGGATAACAATGCTTCTGCTGCAGCTTTAGTTGTGTTGGCTTCAGAAGCTTATATCCGTATTGCACCAAATTGTATGTTGCAAAACCAGGCATAACCTGCTTAAATGGTAATCTTAATGAGAAAAACTTCCAAGTGGAAATAATTTAAAAGTGGATCTTGAATATTTCAAGTGATGGGCCTATAACTATTTCCTTTACAGCTTGTTCCATTGTAGGATTGGCCTTGAGATGAAAGATTGCTGATCCACAGGCCAGAATTTTACCGACACGCCCGTCCCGATTCCAGGGGAGCACAGCATTCTCCATTGGCCTCGTGTGGGATCATATGAACCTCAGATAAAAATGCCACTAAAATTCCACCCAATGTCTTGGATACAAATGGCCTTTTTGCTTGGATGGCTATCTTGTGTTTTGCCATTGCTAGAGGGCACCAGGCATTTGTTTTTGTCAATTCCTATTAATCCATTCTGTATTTTGTAAAACATGGACAGTCTACTTCTTTCGCTCTTTTGTTTTAGTAGTTCTCACTTTTATTAAGGATGTGATAGAATCATGCAGCAAATCTCTGAATTGCTTCAACATTATTTATCTTTCTCACCACACCAGAATCCCACACATAACCTGCAGGTTTGAGTGGACAAATGTTTGGCAAGCTAAAACTCTGGTAGTTTTGTTGCAACACCAAAGCTTTTTCCTTACAAATCCAATGACCTGTTTGCTCAATGTGGAATTCCCTTCAATTATTTTTAAGATTTACCCCCAGGTATGAATCATTGAGTCCCTACAATGCAGAAGAGATAATTCGGCTCATTAAGTCTGCACCGACTCTCTGACAAAGGGTCATACCCAGGCCTTTTCCCCCATCACTCTGCCCCTCTCCCAATCCCTGTAAGCCCAAATCATTCATTAACACTAACCCTATCTAACTTACACATTTTGGGACACTAAGGGGCAATTTAGCATGGCCAATCCACCTAACTTGCACATATTGGACTGTAGAAGGAAACCAGAGTGCCCAAAGGAAATCCATGCACACACAGGGAGAACATGCAAACTCCACAGAGTGACCCAAGGCCGAATTGAACCCAGGTCCCTGGCGTTGTGAGGCAACAGATTAACCAATGTGCCATCCAAAATTGAATTTAAATTCCATCTGAAGCTGGTGGGATTTGATGCCATTACACCAGAATATTAGACTGGACTTTCAGGTTACTAATCCAGTGATGTTACCACCTCACCACTGTTTTTCCTCTGAAAATGATCATTGCCCAAAAATGGTTAAAGTGCCGCATAGCAGAATAAAAAGCAGTTCTTAACGAAGAATCCAGAAGGATATTTGCTTCCATATGTGGGAAGAAAAAGCTTAAGTTCAAAGTATTAGTCATTTAATACTTTTAATGCTGACTATGATTAAGGAGTTTGCTGGCTTGTCTTAAGTATGGAGTCAATGTAGAAAACTCTGTACTAGTAGTATAATGAGGTTGCAGTCCAGACTGGAGATTATTTGTGGTGACTGTCTATCTGTTACATTGACAGTTTAATAGATTCTCCAGTCTGAAACTCTGTTCAACTTGACCTGATATCAAAGGTTCAGGGAGCTTTGTGGTTTATTGGGATTTGCAGACAACTGATATGTTTCACGATTTTATTGGATTCCTATTGTTAAGATGAATTTTCCAGGTATTAGTATGGAATGATTACGAAATGATAATAACTAAATTTAACACCAAATTCATGTACATTTTCTCGAATATTTAAGAAAAACAGTTGTGCAATAAAATAAGCATATCGCAGCAATGTTGCAATTTTATGAAGCTTTTCACCACATTCCAATTTAGCTAAAGTTGTGCACAGTTCTCCAACACAGTATCAGCTCGCTTGATGCTGACAATTGTAGGAAATGCTAGACTGGGCAGCAGAGTGTTCATATGGTGTTTATTGTAAAGTGGTCCATTGCATAGACAATCCTAAATGAACCAAAATTGAAATGTTCAATTATATCAGATTTGATGTGCTGAAGCCTCCCTGTTTATGCTTGTCCCACTGGGAGAATGCATCTGGTCAGGGGAGCATTCTTTAGTTGCATGCAAGATTTACCACATTCTTTTTTAGCTGGTGGCACATCCAAACTGAAGATTTGGGACTCCATCTTTACAATGTCCTTTATGTTGTTTAGGGGAGGCAATGGTGCAACAATATTATCACTGGATTACTTAACCCAGTGGGGGGGAGATTTGATTTCATTGATTTGATTTATTATTGTCACATGTATTAGCATACAGTGTAAAGTATTGTTTCTTGTGTGCTATACAGACAAAACATACCTTTCACAGAGAAGGAAATGAGAGAGTGCAGAATATAATGTCACAGTCATAATTAGGATGTAGAGAAGAATCAAATTAATGCAAGGTAAGTCCATTCAAAAGTCTGATAGCTGCAGGGAAGAAGCTGTACTTGAGTCAGTCACGGTTGGATGGTTAACCCCCAAATTTCCACCACTTTCACCAGACTGTAGGTGTTGTGAAGAGATGGATGAGGCTATGAAGCAATATGAGGGGACATGGGACATTGGCCTTATGGTGCATGTTCACCGGTTTAGACAGCAGCTGCTGTAAAGCATTGCTGTGCGGGAGGAATGCTCAGGGGTGGTCTGTCTCCAGGCACTGCACCAGGTAGAGATGAGAGAGAACACGTTAGGAAAAGGATCTATAGTATTGTTGATTGTCTCTTTCCTTCTCTCTTTTCCATGCTCTAACAGATAGAGGATGAATTTTGGTATGGAGCCAGTCACATTATTGTCGCTGACTGGTACTGGGGCATGCAGGAGGTGACACCAGGATAATGGGCCTGCTTTCAGTGTCAGAGAGTCTGCTCACACGGCAGGGAGACCTTCTATGAGGAAACCTGTGGAGCTCCTCATAATAACAACAGATCTGATTCCTGCCAATCTCAAGACGCTCCACTGACCTCCTTTCTCATTCGTGAATATGCAATGGGGGCACTTTCATCTGGATTACTGTTAGTCCAGAGGAGGGAGGTTTAGGGAATTGTAAGGAACATTGTCTGATAGAGCAGTTTAGTTGTCAGCCAGGATGTGTAACATTGGCTCAAAGATCTCCTATTTGATCGAGGGTAAGTCTGTAGGGTCTGTGGGAAGATAAGATTGGCACTGAAGACAGGAGCTTCTCCACCCCATTGCCCATTCCCACTGATGAGGGTGACAGTACAAAATGAAAGGCAACTCGGGTTAAGAGTGAATCAAGTTTTAATAGCGAAATAGAACATTTGATGATCCCTTTTCCTGACCTAATCTATGAAACTTCACATATCTTTACTCAGTCTCCCACTCCTTTTCAGTGTTCCACCAGACTGTACATCAGAAGTGGAGGTGGTCTGCTGTGTTCTGCACTCTTTGGCCTGTCATACTTTTAGTGAGGGGCCTCTAGACAGCCTGGACCTGAAGGGGCCTGAGCAACTTTCCAGATCTCACCATATAACTATGTTCTTCCTGAATCTCACTAGATGCACCAGGAAGACTGGAGACTGTCATAGTGTCCCTGGTGGAAGACTCTAGACTAGACTCCAGCATTTCCTTTTCTCTTGGGATGTTAGTGGCCACCAGGTCATGACATAGAATGAAGGGGCAGCTGGAATGAGCTCCAGATGCCTCAACGTCATCTGAGGAAGCCAGTCCTGGAGGCCCCACCGTAGTCTGAGTGAAACATGGTCCCCTATACCTTAGCCAAACAGGCCATGCTCTCAGCAACGATCCTCTGTGACTGGGCCTAGCTCTAGAGTGTCACAGCAATATCTATCTGTGCCTTTGACATGTCCATGTGATGCTGACATCTATTGTACTGGGTCTCAGCAATGAACAACACTGTCAAGCTTTGGACAGTGTCAGACATGGCTCAGACCTCTTGCCCCAGTTTTCCAATGTGGCCACCACCTTTTCATTATTGACCTGGATACCACGTACTGCTGGCACCATCTCCCGTGAGATCAGCTTTCTGGACTCCTCCAGATGGATTGGCTTTTGCAGAAGGTTGCTGACACACTCTCCTATAGAACTTAGCTTTGCTTTTACTTCTGCAGCAGCAATGGGATGAGTTTTTCCAGAGGATCAACATGTGTTTTTGGAGTCAGCTTTTTCCCTGGATCCAGCAGTCCTCTGAATGTTGGCTCACCTGGAAATTCTCACTTCCACCCAGAGTGTAGCAGCAGATGTGTAGTGCTCACCAGAGAGAGCCAGAAGCCTGACTACTGACATTACTGACCAAGGTGAGTGTATCTGTGCTGATGGATGATGCTGGTGATAGCAGTGGAAAGTAATGTATTCTCCCAGAGCTGTGGTCTGGGATGCTCTGGAGGTTGACCGGTGCGGGTAGGGTGCCACCCCAGATGGGCTGGCCTCATCTGAGGTTGATCATGGAAGAGAAAGGGCATGGGGTCAGATTTTGGGAATCTCAATGGTGTGGGTTTGATAGATTGATTTGTTATAGATCATTTTGATAAAGGTACTTTGGATCCACACTTGCCTGAGTTAGCCTGACCTCACAATCAGACACTGTCTGCTTCCCCACATGATTTCCAATGCCCTCTTATCAAGCAGTGTAAGGATTCACAGTTCTGAAATGCCCTTGCCTACCTCTCCTCTCTCCCTCCTGTTATATAGGGTCTTGTCTTAGGAGACACAGAGAGATGACATTTTGTGATGGCAGGCAGGTCGGCATAGAGGGTTACCCACATTGGAGGTATGTTTGGGGTCTGGGGAAAACCTGTGAAGGATAATAATTGGGATCAGTGGTGGTGGTTGAGCAAAAGTGGGGGTTCTGAGGGACACGCTGGGAGCCAGTGCTTGAAGACTGAAAGTGTTGTTTGTTGGGGATGAAAATGGTGCTATGATAGAACAGATAGGTAGGAATATAGAAATTTAGAGCAGAAGTAGGCAAATTCAGCCCTTCGCACATGCTCCAAGTTACTCACTTTTGCAGCTGAAAGGAGGTCATTCAACTTGTTCTGCATTGAACAGCATTCCCCTGGTCTTACTGTTACTGTTGACAGCCTTGGCCATCAGCTCCCAGGCAGCTACAACATTAGCAGGAAGTCTCCTGCTTTCCCTGGGGGGCAGGTTGATCATCCCCCCCTCATGCAGCCCACATCAGTATGGAAGAATCTTAAGGCAGCTCTCTGTCCTGCTGTCTTTATTGTTGCAGAGCATTTGCAAGGTACAGGGAGTGCTTCTATACAACTTGCGCTTGTTAAACCAGGAGGTAATTCCCAACTCCAGCGAATCAGTTGCCATCAGAGTCGGAGGATCCAAGTGTTTCACATGGTGAGGTGGCTGACCCATTTAAATAGGATGGATGGCTTCTGCTTGGCACTGCCAGTGGCAGTGTACATCACTGCCATTTTCACTATGGCAGGGGCACTCAGAGTGAAAACAGGAGAATTCCACCCACGCACTTCACAATCTTGAAAACTGTCCCCTCTTCTTTTGCCATCTTAACACATCAGAAATGCTACAAACTCCCCCAAAGGAACAGACATTTTCACCTTGGACAAGTGATGCATTTTATGCTTTTCCACAGCAGAAGATAATAGATAAGTGACAGATTGGGAGCCGCATGATTGAAGATTGCATATTTGACCAATTTTCTGCTTAAGCCATTACTTGTAAAGGTTAATTGCTCTCCATTCTTAACAGAAATTGTTTTGTTAGCTGTGGGATAGAATGCAGATGCAGACTGTGTGGGATGGTCGGTGAAGAAGCTCTGGTATTAAGTACGATAGCGAATTTGGTATTAGATTGAATGTGACATCTGGAGCGTGGCATTTTGCATATTTATAATCTATTATTAATATAATTTATATGATATCATGGCTGATATGTGTTCATTAATGTTAATCACCGCTTAATTTACCAGGAAGTATTTAAAAATACTTATTCATAGTTTCTTAGTGGCATCTCACAAACATCTTTCCAAATCCTTGAACTTAACCGTATGTACTTGCTCCCCAGTACATTTCCTTTCAAAATATTGGCTGGAATTTTCTGGCCATTCACACCTGAGAGATTCTCTGGTTCCGCTGCAGTGAGTGGAGATTAGGCTGAGCACCAAATTTTCCATCCCCACTTGCAGGGACGGCAGGGCATGAATGGCCAGAGAACTCTGCCCTTGTCTCCCAACTTTCTGTGATTTATTCTTTAAAGAATCAACATACGTCTTCAGCAGATTGTTCAAACAGATATCAGCCGAGATTTTTCTGCTGCTCGGGACATGCAGCAGGGCGGGAGACATCAGCTGGGGGCATTTAGCAGATCTCATGATTGGCATCTGGCTGATTGCGAGTGTGTCCCAGGCTCTTCTTCTTCACATAGTCAGTCTGTTCAGCCTGGTATCCTGGCACCACGCAGTGCCAATAGGGCAGGGCCAGAGAGAGTAGGGCCTGCTGAGAGGCCAGCGGGGGGGGTGGGGGGGGGGGTGCGGCTGCTGCTGATCAGTGGTGGGGAGGGACCTGCTGCCACTCTGCACTGAGATTGGTGGAGAAGGGTGTGAGGGGTTGAACAGAGCTAGCCATCAAGGGAATCAGGGCTGGACACCTGATGAGGAGGGAGTTGGGGTTGGCATTGGGGTGGGGAGATTGAGGCTGGCTGGTGGGGAGTTAGTCAGGCCTGCAACTGGGAGAGGGTGGTTCGGTAGCCCAGGAATTGGGGGGAAGATGTTGTAAGGCCAACAATCGTGAGGGGAGGCCAGCAATTGGGAGGCCAGCAATAGAAGGCCATTGCTCACATGCTGATCTCCCCATAGGCAGATCAGTGCATTGCTCAATGGTCCCCTCAGCACACTGATTTTGACTTCTCCAGCAGGACAAGGAACCCCCCTCACCCCCTCACCCCCCCCACCCCCCAGCCGCCCCCCCAAGTGTGAATCCCCCATAGCATCTGTAAGGCACAGAGTGTGAGAGATTCATTTAGATGTGCACCCAAAAAATAGGTGGGAAAATGTGGGAAAACCACCTATTTATTTTTGGGAGAATCCTGGCTATCTCCTGTTAAAATGAAAAACTCTATCCTTATCTCTTTGTGGGTGAGTGTAATCTTCTCGATATTTTCTGAAGTGAAGGCATGCACTCTATAGTGGGAACCATAGGACGGTACAGTGGCACAGTGGTTAGTATTGCTACCTCACAGCGCCAGAGATCCAGGTTCAATTCCGGCCTGAGTTTGCACATTCTCCCCATGTCCATGTGTGTTTTCTCTGGGTGCTCTGGTTTCCACCCACAGTCCAAAGATGTGTGGTTAGTTTGCTTGGCCATGCTAACTTGAGTCAAGTGTCAGAGGGATGAGCAGGGTAAACATGTGAGTTATGGGGATGGTGCCTAGGTGGGATTGTGGTTGATGCAGACTTGATGGGCTAAATGGCCCCCTTCTGCATTATAGGCATTGTAGAATTTGATCTCTGCTCTTTTTGGTAGCATTTGAAATTGTTGATGATGTGAATAGCAGTAAGTACACACTGAGAATTCAGGATACAAAAGCAGCAAGGGACTTCCTTTCAATAGCACTTATCCATATTGCCAACAAAAATCAATGTTGCGC
The DNA here is from genome assembly GCA_024679065.1 of Sphyrna mokarran. Taxonomy (NCBI): domain Eukaryota; kingdom Metazoa; phylum Chordata; class Chondrichthyes; order Carcharhiniformes; family Carcharhinidae; genus Sphyrna; species Sphyrna mokarran. The sequence continues at coordinate 22,690,384 of JAGIQG010000021.1, forward strand.
CTGACCTCCCACTTCAACACTGTTCCTGTTCTGTAACTTCCAGCTGTTTCCAAGGAAAAAATAGCACTGCATACTGTGGATGGGGATGCTCTGATTAGTTTTACAAGGTCACAAATTCGCACCTACGATATGCAATACACCCACAGTCATGTTCAATCCTGGAGCATTGGCAACAGCAGATAGGAGGTATGAATAATGTGACAGTGGAGGAGGAGGAGGAGAACATTACTTATTCTGATGACTACGAGTCCAATGGCTAGGTATTAACACTGAATAGTAAACCCAGGAGAGAGTGGAAGAAAAGGCTTTTTTTGAATTTGGGGGAATTGCAGGAGGATTGTCAGCTTAAACTTGGGAGAAGCAAGGAAGAACTGTGTCAGTCTGGACTGGGAGGGAAGGGTTGAAGAATACTAGCATGAAAGATTGGATTTCTTCCACAGCCAGACTGTTAGAAATTAGCAATATATTTAATATATGTATGTATTCCTCTTAGAATAGTTAAATTGAGATTAGGCTAGTGTTGAAAATTCTGTATTACTGAAAATTGCTTAAGTTTCATTTCTCTATGAACAAGCGAGCGGATGATTATTCTTCAGTAATGACAGCTGTAGTTAAGCCAGAAAAGATGACATTGTCAGGTAAAGTAACAGTGGGAAAGCAATTGGACAGAAACTTCAGATAAGATCATGAGACTGAGGAGCAGAATTAGGCTATTTGGAGCATTGAAGCTCCTCTGCCATTCAATCATGGCTGATATTTTTCTCATCCCCATTCTTCTGCCTTTTCCCCATAATCCCTGATCCCCTTATTAATCAAGAACCTATCTATCTCTGTCCTAAATACACTCAATGATCTGGCCTCCACAGCCTTCAAGAGCAAAGAGTTCCACAGACTCACCACTTTCTGGCTGAAGAAATTTCTCCTCATCTCTATTTTAAAGGATTGACCCTTTAGCCTGAGGTTGTGCATCTGATTCTACTTTTTCCTACGAGTGGAAACATCCTCTCCACGTCCACTCTATCCAGGCCTTGTCTTCTGTAAATTTCAATAAAATCCCTCCTCATTCTTCTAAAATCCAACGAATACTGACCTAAAGTTCTCAACCGTTCCTCATACAATAAGCTCTTAATTTCGGGGATAACTAACCATCCGATTGAGCTGAGGTTTGGATCCAGTTAACCTTGCTTATCTGACATGCATGCTGAAATGCAGAAGTCAATGGATGCATGGAAGTAGAATAGAATACACCAACGTGAATCATCCTGTGGTTCAATATTCTGATAGGAATTCATAGCAGTTAGATTGGATTGCCATTACCAACAACTTATTAGCTGACCTTGTAAACAGCTGAATGCCAAAATAATTAATAACAGGAAAATAGGAACAACGAGGCTTCTGAAAGTTAAAGTTAAAGTTAAATAAAGTTTATTTATTAGTGTCACAAGTAGGCTTACATTAACACTGCAATGAAGTTACTGTGAAAATTCCATTCACTTTTTTGTCACTTTCCAGCACTTGTTCAGATACACTGAGGGAGAATTTATCATGGCAAATGCACATCTTTCAGAATGCGGGAGGAAACTGGAGCATGCAAAACTATGTTCAAGGGTACAGGACAAGAGACTGACATAAGTCATAATGCTCATTTGGAGAGCTAGTACAGTTATGGTGGGCTGAATGACCTGAATCTGCATCCGGAGGAAATCCACATAGACAGTGGGAGAACCTGCAGACCCCACCTAGGCAGTGCCCCAAACTAGGAATCAAACCGGGTCCCTGTGAGGCAGCAATGCTAACCACTGTGCCAGTTGACTTGAAGGCAGAAGACGGTACTCATGGATGTTATGATATTGATCACAGCGAGCAGCATGGGATGGGATCAGGGAGGATGACGGTTGATTAAGGATAGAAGGTACGTACCAAGATGGAAGATAACTTAATTAAGCAATACATTTTGAGTGTTTAATTCAGATTCTGGATGCTAGAGATGGTGCTACAAAGACCGAAGTCGCGGCTGTTGGTGTACACCATGCCTCTATCTGCTCTGGCATGGCCCACACTGCAGCAGTCAAGGGCCTTCTGGCTGGCTTGCCTTGTGTGTGCCAGAAGCTTGTAAGGGAGCGCTAACACGATGTCATGCAGTCCTACCAGCTGATGGACCACGCAGGTTCATTGGATGAATTCATGTTTGTCACTCACCAAAAAGAAGCATTCAGTTGTGAGGCATGGTTTGCTATTGGGAGAGTGAGGTATGCAGTACTAATGTTGTTAGAGGACCTCGCTGTCAGGTAATCTTTAAAAATTTCTGCTGTTGCAAATTCTCTGGGAATACTGTGGAATGTTTTTGGAAGTGTTCCAGTACAGTACAGGAACAGGTCCTTCAGCCCACGATGTTGTGCTGAACATGATGTCCCTTCATTCACATCTCTCTATTTCTTGCATACGCATATATTTATCTAAAATTCCCTTAAAATGTCCCTATCATATCTGCCTCCTCCACCACCACATGGCAGCATGTTTCAGACAGCGACCACTCTCTGTATAAAAGACTTGCCCCTCACATCTCCTTTCAACTTTCCCCCTCACCGTAAGTGCATACTCCCTAGTATTAGACATTTCAACTCAGAGAAAAAGATTCTGACTGTCAGGTCTATCTATGCTCTTGTAATTTTAGAGACTTCTCTAAAATCTCTCCTCAGTCTCTGCAAGAGGCTGGCAGGCAGAATTGGTGACCTGTCTACACAGCATTGCCACTGGATCAGCAACAACTCAGGGAGATAGAGCAAAGGGTTCAGAGAAGGCAAGGCACCTGAAATGGCCTCTGTCAGATTAGAGTTGGGTACCTCAATGCTCCTTGCCAGTAACAGGAAACTCATCTGCGATCCTGCCCACTTATGCTTGGTGACTTCTCACGTCCAGGTCTCAACTCTATGCTGGTCTTTATAGCATGTTCAGTGGCAGAGACTGGACTTATGGCTATGAGTGGCAGATCAAGTAATGATGCGTCTTCATCAGTGCACTCTCTCTCTTGGAGCTGCTGTAACTGGACAAGCTACAGTTCTTGAGTGTCTGAAAGCAGAAAATGGGAAGTGGAAGATTGGGGTGTGGGAAGTAGATTGGTGTAAAACTCAAGAGGTCGATGGTGAAACCATCTGCAACTTGCTTAATACACCAGAAAGTAGGTTGAGGATGAGCTGATAGTTGAGAAGGGACATAAGGGAAGAATGCTGACTATCATGGGCTAGAATCATAGAATCCTACAGTGTAGAGGAGGCCATTCAGTCCATTGAGTCTGCACCAACCACAATCCTACCCTATCTCCACAACTTCATCCATTTACCCAGCTGGCCTCCCTGAGGAAACTGAAGCAAGAACTCAGTAAGAATTTAGCAACACCAATTTTAAATCCAACCAATTTATTTGATAGTAAAATTGCGAGCTTTCGACACTGTGTCTTCGTCAGGCAAATGCAGTGTTCTGGTCTGCAATAGCACACATCAGCACAGACAGTTACAGATTGCTGATTAGAATGCGAATCCTTACATCTAACCTGCTATTCAAGTGTTAAAGTGGCTAACAATGTGTGTGAAGGAAATCCTGAGCATTGGTTAGAGAATTGTGTATTTTCTCCAGACAGCACAGTAAGTGAGGTTTTTTGCTAACTCAGGCAAGTTACGGGGGTTACAGATAGTGTGTCATGAAGCTAAGATCCCTATTAAGGCCGTCCTCATGTGTGCGGAACTTGGCTATCAGTCTCTGCTCAGCAACTCTGCGCTGTCACGAAGGCCCCCTTGAAGAACATTTACCCGCAGGTCATTAGCCGAATGCCCATGACTGCTGAAGTGTTCGCCCACAAGAAGGGAACTGTTTTGCCTGGTGATTGTTGAGCGATGTTCATTCATCCGTTGTCGTAGTGTCTGCATGGTCTCCCCAATGTACCATGCTTCGGGACATCCTTTCTTGCAACGTATTAGGTAGACAACGTTGGCCGAGTTGCAAGATTATGTACCGTCTATCTGGTGAACGGTATCCTCATGTTTGATAATGTCGTCCATGTCTATGGTCTGGCATGTCTTGCAGAGGTTGCTGCGGCAGGGTTGTGTGGTATTGTGGTCACTGTTCTCCTGAAGGTTGGGTAGTTTGCTGCGAACAATGATCTGTTTGAGGTTGTGCGGTTGTCCGAAAGCAAGAAGTGGGGGGAGTGGGGATGGCCCTAGTGAGATGTTCATCATCATCAATGATATGTTGAAGACTCCAGAGAAGATGTCATAGCTTTTCCGCTCCGGGGAAGTACTGGACAACAAAGGGTACTCTGTCCACTGTGTCCCATGTTTGTCTTCTGAAGAGGTCAATGCGGTTTCAGTGTGGAAGCAAACTACCCAACCTTCAGGAGAACAGTGACCACAATACCACACAACCCTGCCACAGCAACCTCTGCAAGACATGCCAGACCATAGACATGGACGACATCATCAAACGTGAGGATACCATTCACCAGATACACGGTACATACTCTTGTAACTCGGCCAACGTTGTCTACCTAATACGTTGCAAGAAAGGATGTCCCGAAATGGTACATTGGGGAGACCATGCAGACACTACAACAGCGGATGAATGAACATCGCTCAACAATCACCAGGCAAAACAGTTCCCTTCCTGTGGGCGAACACTTCAGCAGTCATGGGCATTCGGCCTCCGACCTGCGGGTAAATGTTCTTCGAGGGGACCTTCGTGACACACGACAGCGCAGAGTCTCTGAGCAGAGACTGATAGCCAAGTTCCCTACACATGAGGACGGTCTTAATAGGGATCTTGGCTTCATGACACACTATCTGTAACCCCCGTAACTTGCCTGGGTTAGCAAAAAACCTCACTTACTGTGCTGTCTGGAGAAAATACACAATTCTCTAACCAATGCTCAGGATTCCCTTCACCCACATTGTTAGCCACTTTAACACTTGAATAGCAGGTTAGATGTAAGGATTCGCATTCTAATCAGCAATCTGTAACTGTCTGTGCTGATGTGTGCTATTGCAGACCAGAACACTGCATTTGCCTGACGAAGACACAGTGTCGAAAGCTTGCAATTTTACTATCAAATAAATCGGTTGGATTTAAAATTGATGTTGCTAAATTCTCACTGAGTTCTTACTACCCCAGTCCAACACCGGCATCTTTACATCGAAACTGAAGCACTCAGAGGAAACCCACGCAGACATGGGGTGGAAAGTGCAAGCTTCACACAGACGGTGACCCAAGCAGGGAATCGAACACAGGTTCCTGGTACTTTGAGGCAGCAGTGCTAACCACTTTGTCACCATGTTTTTCTATCGCAACTGGACCCATATGAAGAAGGTGATCATCTCTTCTACTGGACTCAAGAAATGCAAGCATCCTTTTCTCCCTCTGTTTTTGTGCTTCTCAATCCTTTTACAAGGCACTTTGTTCTACAAGAGCAAATAGGAAGTTAGTGATTTTGTGAATCTCTCTGTTTTGGTTCAATTACCACAATTGAATAGTTGAAGGTATGTGGAAGCAATTGGTGTGAGGCTGGCACTAGGTATGAGGGTGAGGTGGAATATCTGGATGCTAGATGTGAATCCTAAATTCTAGATACTTCTAATGGATGAATGATGGGTGTGTGTGTATTGAGCACATGTGAAATCGGCTGAACAATGGATTGGAGATATCCTGTGAAGATGGATTCATTGATCCTAACCACCTATCTGATGATGTGGGAATGAACAACACCCGCACCTATCAGAGGCCATTAGCCTTATTGTAACACTGCTGCTAGGTCCTCAGGAACAGATACCAGGAACAAACCTCCCTGGCCAACTGCTCCCAATCCCACCTGAAGATGATCCCTGAGGGCCACATGAAACCAAGGCATATCGTTTCTAACCAGCTGCACTAACAAAGGCTTCCAGCACTGGTTCCTGACACTGGAGATCCCCTTCAAAATACAATTCATCTGCTCAGCTTGTGATCCAGGTGTTTCTTCAGAAAATATCCAGTTTAAGAAATTAAAGATAGAAATGAACAGGAGATACTTCATAATTTAACAAATTTCTAACTTTTTGATGAATAGAACATCCTTAAAACTCACTTATAAAGTAAAATGAATAAACTGTCAGCTCCACGGCTTTCAGACGATCCTCCCCCTTTTTAGATCAATGCAAAACTGAAATAGTTTTCTATCAATAGACTACTTTCCTTTACACTAGTGAAGCAAATTCTGATCTCACCTCCATTTTCTTATATTTGGCCCCACCGCCAGGACAATGCCTGCCATGATTAACCTGGAACAGACTTTACATCTGAATAATTCAGTCATTAAGCATTCGGAGCAGGCAGTTTCACACTGTCATCTATTAATTTGAGAAACATTATATCTGCAAGTGCTTGGAAAACATTGCGAAAAAAAATTAGTGAACTTTACATGCACTGTTACAAGCAAAGCTCAAGATCATCCTTAGGCTCATTGACGAGATCTTCAGCTACATGGCAGCTTAATCTGTTCCTGCAGGTTATGTGGGTGGCAGGGCTAGTTAATCCTCTTACTGGGGATTAACTACACTCTTCTAGTCTTTTGGGTGCTGTGAAGAAAGTACACACAAGAGTCACATTTCCAGAACATAACTGATTGACAATCTGGACTCCATTGTATTTCATGAGGAATAAGACCTTAATGCTCATATAAATTGCCAGCTAAGTATTAATTTGTAGGTTAGAAATGGTTAGTGAAAAGCACACATCTGCATAGTAATGTATTGTGGCACTCCCTAAAACAGGAAAGATCAGTGCAGTACTTAGTGCACAAGAAACGTTAACTACAGTTAAACAATTTGCCCATAAAATCTGCGTTCACAATTGTTCTGCAAATTCAGCAGACATCTAAAGATCTTAGTAGACTTGTGCTCCTGGTTCAACAAGTTTTTGCTTGAATGTCTTCAGCTCTGATGATGGGTCATCCAGATCCGAAACATTGGTTCTATTCTCTCTTCACAGATGCTGTCTGACCTGCTGAGATTTTTCTGCATTTTCTGTTTTATGTTTCAGATCTCAGCACCTGCAGTCATTTGCTTTTGTATTTGCTTGAGTCAGAATGGGTAGCGTGCACGTACAAAGAGCAAAGAACAGTGCAGTATAAGAACAGGCTCTTTGGCCCTCCAAGCCTGCGCTGATCATGTTTACTTACCTAAACGGACCACTTATATCCTCTAATCCCTGCTTGTTCATATGCCTATCAAGGTAAGTCTTAAATGTGGCTAGCATAATTCAACATTTTATTTGGCAGTTCATTCCAGGTCCCCACCACTCTCTGTGTAAAACATTTCCTCGGCACGTCTCCACTGAACCTTTCCCACCTTACCTTGAAGTGGTGACCCCTTGTAATTGACATTTCTGCCCTGGGATGGCCACATTCCAAAGTGAAGGTGTGAACCAAACAAATCACCCTCAGAGGGTTGTGAAGAGAGAGACATTTCCTATAATCCAGACACCCACTGAAACTAGTAACTGAGGAAGCATAATTAAGAACGCAGTCATGGATTTTGAAATATTGGCTGCCTCATATAGTAATACTCAAAATCTCCTGGGAATGCTCAGTGGGTAAAATATTTAAGGCGAGGTTTCCCAGCCATTTGAGAGAATTTTCAAATAACATAAGTGGAGTCAAGAAAGTGTTCAGTTGAGCAAACAGGCTGCTCTCTGTCCTTCTCTGAGTTTCAGAATAGGTTTGTTTTATAGTTCATGAAGCCAACTATACTAGAAATCTATCAGTAAACTGAGATCTCATAATGGCAATGTCTTATTGGACTTTAACTCCCCTTATTTCTGGTGGCATGTGCATGCATGTGTGTGTGTGTGACTGTGTGTGTGTCTGTGTGTGTCTGTGTGTCTGTGTGTGTCTGTGTATCTGTTTGCGCATGTACATGTGTCATGCTTGATGTCATAATTTAGTTATTTTTCTTGGGTTTGGGGTTAATAAATTTGCTGTTTGTTAGATTCAAAAAACCTTGTTTAATTGATTCCTTATTGCTTACAATTTAAATAGTTCATTTTATTCTGATTTGGGCAAGATGTATCATCATGAAATGAAACTTAAGGCTTTGTTGTAACCATCTGAGGAGGTTGAACAGGGAGGAGCAAGTTCACCCCTTCTCACTTGATTACAGAAAAGATGTCTTTTTACATGAATGGGTATAAGATAGGAATGTCTTTGGATCTGTAGTGCAATGATGTCTATGGCATTATGGACTGCAATTAACGTCCTTGCTTTGCTGATTCAAGGATACCTTTGATTCCTGCCCTCCTGAAGTGAAAAAAATACATCAAATTAAAAACAAAGTTATTTGACAGGTCCATTGATTCAATGTTTAAGTCCCAAATATAGATTGTGTGACTAAGCCCAGGGCAGACTGGCATTAAAATATGTTGGGCTCAGTTCAATAATTGTCAATGGATATTGGCTTAAAGGGGTTCTGAACAGGATAAGTATTTCATGAAATCCATCAATTTCCACGATAAATTCAGTGATGAACATGAATCTATAGAAATGACTTGTCTAGGCAATCCAGCTAACTTAACTTGATGGGGTTATGGCTATAACAGTGGTGAACAACCCTGTTGTATCAATGTAAATTGATTGAATTGCATCACTGTGACAATTTATTGACAGATAACAGAGATTATTGCATTCAAGTATTTAAGTAATAGTTACAGCTTCAAACAAGACTCATGTTTTCCATTCAATATTAGAGAGAGGTGTGTGTATCATTGGTTGCATTTTCTGTCATTCTTTATGAATCTTCTAGCTCAGTAGATGGAATTTTCCAGTGCCCCTCTGATGGGTTCAATGTGGGCAGGATGGGACAATGTGCTGGCAGCTGAAAAATTGGTTCCCCAATGGAGTAAAATTTCATCAGGATCTTGCGCTCTTGGTCACCACGGCGAGTCACAATTCCCATCATAGGCCAGCCTGAAAATAATTTGCAAGTTCCTCATTGCATGTGGGTGAATGCCCAACCAAAATCACAATCCAGCCACACCACTCCATCAATGAGAAAACACAATGGTCCATAACAGGCCTGGACCAACGTGACGTGTATCTCATGGCACTTAACTGAAAGAGTGAGACACCTTGCAAAAATCCGAAGGGAAGATGGAGACCTCCTATGACTGGCTCCTGGGACACCATGTGTAGCAGTGAATCTTCTCAGCACAGTAGCACCCAGGAGATGGTAGCTCCTGGTACTTCTTCTAGGATTCGGATCTTCAAGCAACTTCTTTTAGGAACCAAAAGAGAAAATATTGGAAAATCACAGCAGGTTTGGCAGCACTGTAAGGAGGAAAAAGCTTACCCTCTGATTTCAGCTTCTCTGGCATTTGGCCTTTCACACCTTCTATTCTCTATGGACTGCCATTAGCAGCCTTTCCCCTTGTTTTGTGGCTATGACTCATCCTTCATTCACTCACCCTACAGTAAAAATATTTCACACTTTTTTATACCTCTTAGCTTTGATTAAGAGTCATCTGGACTTGAAACATCAGCTGTTTTCTCTCCTTACAGCTGTTGCCAGAGTTGCTGAGATTTTCCGGCATTTTTACTTTTGATTTCAGATTCTAACATCTGCAGTAATTTGCTTTTAACTTCTTCCAGGAGGCGAACCTTCAAGCTGCAGGTGGATGGCTGCACGAGGTATTGTTGAGGGGTGAGTGTCTGTGCTGAGGACAGGGAATTAGACAGGGAAAAGAGGAATAAAGAGATGGGGTGGGTGTGGGGACTTGAGGAAGTTTGATGGTATGGAGGAAAGAGAGAGATGCTGGAGGGATCATGGAAAGATATGAGACAGGAGGTTGAAAGGGTCATGCTGGAATGTTGGCAGGGTGGTTTCTTGAGGTGTGGAAAGGGGGAAGATGGAAAGGGATTCAGAGGGAAGGGTTAATGGATTGAAATAAGGGAGTCATGGAGGAGCATACTGAGAGCATCAGTGATGGGGTGGGATGGTGATAGTTCATCAGGACAGTGAAACCAGTTGTGTGGAAGGGTGAGGATCTGGCATTGTCGAGTGAAGCGATGCTGATGGTTGCTGGAGGGAATGTTGGCAAGATTAGTGGTGGCATGTCCATCATGATGTAAATGGACTGTTCGGGGAAGTACAGGCATTCAACATTGTTTTGATTAGGGTGGAAGGTGATAGGGGAGGGTTGAAAGATGACCATGGAAGGTTAAATGTGATTCCAGAGGAGTTAATTCTGCTAGGGAGGATGAGGATGATAGTCGTGTGGAAAAAGTATTAGACTCAATCTCAAAGCTAACGATTAGCATGGCTGCAAGCTACTTTGCACAGCTGCGTACTTGAGATGCTGCATGGGAGATGGATCATTGGGGATGGATGGAGATGCAGGTCAGCTCAACTGGGTAATAGAATGTGAACACCAGCATGTAATACTTACAATACTAGAACCTTGATGCAGATGAGAGTTATGATGGGCAAATGCTCTGATCTCCACAATGGGGTGCCATTAACGGGTAACAAATGCTTATATTTTCTGGTGCAAATGCATAAAGCATGTAAATACAAACAGGCTTTATTTTAAAAGGCTAAACTTCTGCAGAAACAAGACTTTGCAATAAGACAAGTTTTAGAACATAGAACATACAGCCCTCAACGTTGTGCCAAGCTATGCCTAGTTATCCTAGTCCCTTTGGTACGCATTGGCACATGGTCATTAACTGCATAAGAGTTAAACCTTTACAGCAGTGGGAAACTTCATGTTATGAGACAAAAATGTCCTTCTCCCATCCAGAGAAAAGGCAATTTTGTCACTGTGATGCCAAGAGGCTGCAGTGTGACTTAGTCGCACTCAAATCTGTTATCTGTTCCCCACAAAGCAAGTGACACAATCAACACCCATTTCACATTTTCAATAGCCAGTCACTAAAAAAATGATACCCATTAAATCTCGTAATCTGCTTTAAATAAATTCAATTTTTGTAACCATTTCTCAAATTATTCTTGCCTCAATCGTGAAGAAATGATTTCCTGCAGCAAAGTTGTTTTCAATGGATATTTTTCTTACCGAGTCTTTGCATTTTCCATTTTTATTTGATTCAAACAAATTGGAGGAGATGAATAAATTGGCATTTAGAGGAACTGCCTGAAACTATTTGTTCCAAAGAAAATTAGAATTCTGCCTTTCAACATCTCTCACAGTAGACTTATGTGAACTGGAGTTTAAAAGTGGAGAAAGAAAATGAATCAATGTCATGGTCCACCCTGGCTGCCAAGATGGCTTGGTTCTTTATGAAAGGAATTCATGGCACTGAAGTTGAAAGAGTGATCAACACTTCAGAGCGTGCACCTTTGGCTCAGATTCCAAATGGCTTTTAATGTCCTCCTGTGTGATTTTAAATTCAATCACTGACTCAAAATTGTGAAAATGTCCCTTCTTTTTAATGATTCATTCATGGGATGTGGACGTCACTAGCTAAGCCAGCTTGTATTGCCATCACGGTGGTGATGATCTGACTTCTTCAGTCGCTGCAGTGGTGGAGGTACACCCATAGTGCTGTTAGGAGGGAGCTCCAGGATTTTGACCCAGCAACAGTGAAGGGGCAGCGATATATTTCCCAGTCAGGATGGTGAGTAGTTTGGAGGGGCTGATTTAGATGGTGGGGTTCCCATGAGTTGCTACCCTTGTCCTTCTCGAAAAGAATAATAGCATTATAGAATCACTACTGTACAGAAGGACACCATTCAGCCCATCAAGCCTGCACCAACATTTCTCACCCAGGCCCTATTCCCATAAGCCCACGTGTTTATCCTCCTAACACTAAGAGACAATTTAGCATAGCCAATCCATCTAACATGCACATCATGATGTGTGGGACAAAACCAGAGCACCTGGAGGAAAACCACACAGACACAGGGAGAAGGTGCAAACTCCAGAAGACAGTCATCCGAATATGAACCATTTACAAGATGCTCTGCAGCAAGTCAACAAGACTCTTGGACCAGGGCCTTCTAACCCTGCCAGCTTTACCAGCTGGAAGGCCAAGGGTAACAACCATCTGCAATTGCCTGTCATGCCTTGACTGAACCTATCTGAAAACTCTGCAATTCCCTCACAAATAACAGAGCACATCGACCCCAAGAGCCCGACAAGGCAGCACCTACCACTTTGTCAAGGCCATAAAGAGATTGGCAAGAGAAATGCTGACCTCACTAGCAATGCCCAGATCACAGGAGATAAACATAGATGTGGGCTGGGATTCTACCAAAAAAAGTCTAACAGCATAATTCATATAAAAATTGGAGTAATTCCTGCCAGTTTTTTTAATGGGATTCTCAAAATGAATTACATGCATACTCTGAGCACTGCAAAGTATCCCAGTAAAATTCACACTGAAAATTTGGGTGCTGAGCCTACTCCCACTGGAAAGGCCAGCAGCATAGCACTGAGCAGGCCACTGTGATTTGTGAGCACCAGCATATAATACATCATAGCCAATCTGTCATAGCCAATCTTCGCGCATGTACAGTAGCCTGAACTGTCAGCCTCCCGATTGCTGGTCAGCCCAATCACTGGCTAGTTGTGCAACCCCGCAGTGCTGACCCTCCAACCACCACCACCACCCCCCCACCTCCATGTCCCGATTGCTGGCCAGCAACTCCAACCCCTTCCCGCTACGTATCGGTCGCTGGCCTCCCAGAAGTCTTTGGGATAGTCCTGATTCCGTCCCCCCCCCCCACTCCAGTCTGCCTCGATCTCCACACCCACTGGCCCCAATCTCCTGATCTACCCCGTCCCCCAGCAGGCCGACACGCCCCAATCTAATGGCAAGCCCTCATCGCTATCCTCCCTTGTTCAGCCAATGATCCCAAGTGCAGAGTGACAGCAAGGCTCACCAATCTCCCTGAAAGGGCCTCCCAATTGGCCCCACCCCGCTCTGGCCCCACCAGAAATTGCCCTTTGGCCTTTGAACAGCAGCAGGGGCCAGACTGGCACTGCTAGACCTTCAATGTCCAGGTGGTACCCCCCATCCTCTTACTCCCAATTCCTGCAGCCTCCATGGCCTCTCTTCACTCCAGCAGGGTTGGGCTGCCAGCTCCCAGTTAGAAGGGAGTTATTTTAAACCTTGCTGGAGTGAATCACTTTTGAAAGAGGGTGGGGGAGACTAGTCAGCCTGGAGACTTCATTACCAGACTCACTAATGGGATTCAAGTGAAGATTTAAATATTTAAAGCAGTTCAACACCAAGCTCTGGCACAGAGCTGACGCTGCCAGAAATCTGGGACCCAAAAGCCCATGGCGACCATGGCACCTGGCAAGAAGGCCTCTGCTTATGTCTTCCAGTGCATTGCATTGCTGGAGCAGGCTTCCTGAAGTCAATGACAATCTCCTTTGTTTTGTTGACATCGAGGGAGAGATTATTGTAGCTGCACCAGTTTACTGATTTTCCATCTCATTCCTGTTCATCATTGTTTGAAATCCAACCTACTATGATGGTCACTACCTGGACATGACTACCTGGACACAACCCATTACCTGGATATGATCAAAGCATTGATTGAAAGCTGCAATCTACAAGCCCAAATGCAGAAGACAAAATGACTGGGTTGAGACCAATGGAAGGAAACTTATTTGCAATATTTAAATTTGCCAATAAATGTTGCTGGTACATTTTCATACCAGTGGTTTTGCCAACAGAAATCAAGTGCCACAACTATATAAAGCAGTCCTCTGTGCTTTGACTCAGGTCCCAACTGTTCTGCAGCTACCAATGCCAGAGCATTACCTTCCATTTTTAAGCATCAGTGTTAGGATGATTCTAGCTGAGTCATATTGCATTGAGCATTGCTAGAATATTTGAACAGCTGTTCCATCCCTTGTGTATATTATTCTTATAGGTGGGAAGAATGAATCATTTCCCTATCCAAGAATGCTTATATCATCCTCTACCTGGCCAAACAAAAATATATGATGGGGAAGCAAAGACTGGTTAATTAAGATTAGCGAAGAAAGGATAAAATTCCCATCCAATTTGCTGCCATTTAAACAGGAAATTATACAGATTGGCCCTGATTTTATAATCATAATGACGGAAACTGACAGTATTCATTATCATTAACCAACAGCAACTTTTGAAGTGCGCATCTGGAAATCCAGAAATTGCCAGCTCCATTTCTTCACAGGATGCAATGATGAAATCTCACAGACCACAATTAGAAATGACTAAACTGAGGACATTGTTTTGTGTTGTGGTCAGGGTCTAGGATGTGGAGATAATCTATTCTCCCAAACTATGCTGCTCAAGTCTGTAGTTTCCCAAACTATTATTCTTTAATTACAGCAATTATTTACACATTTGAGTCTCGAGAGTAGAGTTTCTCCACCTCCCTGATCTCTCTTACTTCTCAATCAAGTAATTTGACATTATTAAATCATCACCATTTATGCTTCTGATATTAAACTTTACATTACCCCAAAATCATCATCCCTGTCATATTTAAATGCTTCTACATTTTCCTCCATTCTCAGACTTCACAGGATTAATCTCTGAGATGCTTTGACCAAACTCCCTGTTTGTTGTTCAATCTCCTGTTGAGTTGAAGGATATCCTGTGTTTTCTGTTCTGCTGGTCTGAGTGGTCTTTTTCTGGATGGCTGTAGAGTTTTAAAAAGATCTCCTTCACCTTCACCATCTGAGTAGTGAGTCCAACTTTCAATTAGTTTCCTCTCCAAAGATATTAAGGCACTGTGATTTCTCCATATGATTCTCTAGCTTGTCCCAATCCTATACCATCTTAGTTGTGGAGACTTTTCAATATTTGTGCCTTCCTTTGGTTAGTCCTGGATCTATATTTTTTACTCGAGCATCAGCACAAGTAATTCATATGCTCTGTGCTTGCAGTTAACATTCCAAGCCTGGTTGCTTCTCCGTTCTTTATTGTGTAAGTTTGAAGTCTTTCTGTTATCCTTGTGAGCCTTTTTTTCAGTTGTCCCAGTTCTGGGCTTGTTGAGAACATTCTGCACTCTGAAATTTTAAAATTTATTTACTAGTCACAAGTAAGGCTTACCTTAATACTGCAATGAAGTTACTGTGAAATTCCCCTAATCGGCAGAGTGCTGCACCTAATCAGGTCAATGCACCTAACCGGCATGTTTCAGAGTGTGGGGGGATACCAGAGCATCTGGAGGAAAACCATGCAAATACGAGGAGAACGTGCAAATTCCACACAGACTGTGACCCAAGCTGGGAGTCGAACCTGGGTCCTTGGCACTGTGAAGCAGCTAACCACTGCGTTGCCGTGAAATGGTTCTTTAAGGGAACAGGTCAGGTGACCTGGGTTGTATGGTGGGTTGTTGGGAACTATCCAGAGTGGGCAGAAACTATTTGGATTGTGGAGCAAGTAGATCAAATGAAGGTCTGTTATCCCTGATGCCTGGCTGTGGAATAGTTCCTGGGAGATTCCTCAGTGTGCAGAGGTTTAACAGCAAAAATTCACATATTTGGATCTCTACACAAGATTTGAGCTAATCCACCTCCCAGATCACTCTTAGTTCTCACTCATCATTATCACATCAGCATAATGAATGTTCATGAAGGGTAGCATGGTAGTACAGTGGTTAGCACTGCTGCTTCACAGCTCCAGGGACCTGGGTTCACTTACTGGATCAGGTCACTGTCTGTGTGGAGTTTGCATATTCTCCTCATGCCTGCATGGGTTTCATCTAGATGCTCCAGTTTCCTCCCACAATCCAAAGATGTGCGGGTTAGGTTGATTGGCCATGCTAACGTTGCCCCTTACTGTACTAGGATGCTTAGGTTAGAGGGATTAGCAAGTAAAATATATAGGGATATTAGGGTAGGGCCTGGGTGAGATTGTGGTCGGTACAGACTCAAAGAGCCTCTCTCTGTACTGTAGGATTCTATGATAAACCCTTTCCTATTTACCCTAGAATATCTCTGTTAAAACCCCAGAGGAATTACGCTTTTTTTAATGAGGCGAAACTTGTTATTAAAGAGCTTGCTCAGTCAAAACTATTGCTAAAGATCCTCTTTGATCCCAGTAAATAAATTTTATATTCACAGATGATAGAATCATGAAATCCTTATAGTGCAGAAAGTGACCATTTATCCCATTGAATCTGCACCAACAACAATTCCAACCCTTAGCTCCACACAGGGGTTTCTGGATAAAAAGATATATAAGATGGGAATAGAGGGATATGGTCCCTGGAAGGGTATGGGATTTTAGTTCAGATAGACAGCATGATAAATGCAGGCCTGGAGGGCCGAAGGGCTTGTTTCTGTGCTGTAATTTTCTTTGTTCTTTCTTAATAACTACCCTCTAATCCTCCTGACACTAAGGGATAACTCAGCATGGCCAATCAACTTAACCTGTACGTTTTTGGATTGTGGGAGAAAACCAGAGCACCCGGTGGAAACCCACACAGATATAGGGAGAACGTGCAAACTCCACGCGAACGGTGGCCCAAGTCGGAAATTGAACCCAGGTCCTTCGTGCTGTGAGGCAACAGTGCTAATCACTAGGACACCATGCCCGCTCTCGTGCCATATCAAATATTTCCATTCCAATATAAGTTCCAAACGTTTTAACATGATTTTTTTAAAAGGTTGGGCAGGATCTTCTGTCCCATCCACCCAGGATTAGAAATTTCTAACCGATGTCAACGGATCCTTTACTTGTCCATCAAATTATCTGTCCTGCTTGTGATGACTCCCAGAGCAAGCAGGGCCAGAAGATGTTGTTTCTGAAACTTCAGCTCCCAGTGTGTATAGCTCAATCATTTATTTTGCTCTCTGTATAATGTAATAAAAACATGAAGAATAATCAGAGCATTTCTATCCTGATTTGCTGTCCTTACAAATACTTCAGTTTGATTGGCTGCTTATCCTGCTTGATAACATCATTGCTGCAGAGGGCCTCGAGATCTTCATGGGGGAGTCCATGTTGCAGAGCATAGAAACATAGAATCCCTACAGTATAGAAGGAGGCCATTCAGTCCATTAAGTCCCCCCCGACTTCCCTCCCAGTAGACCCTCTCCCTGTTATCCCACATATCTAACCACCACTAAGGGACAATTTTGTTTTAACATGATTTATCTACCTAATCTGTACATCTCCGGAGGAATCTGATGCAGACGCAGGGAGAATGTGCAAACTCCCCTCACAGTCACCTAAATCCAGGATTAATTCTGGGTCCCTAGCGCTGTGAGGCAACAGTGTTAATCACTGAGCCATCATGCTGCCCCACATACTTGATTTTTATGGGCAGTTTTCTTCGATATCAGCAGCATGTGTCATCGATTTTTGCCACTGATCTCACAATTGGGCCAAAACCTCTCAGTCCGTTGAAGCACAAAGTCAAAATAAAGGTCAAAACTGGCAGGAAGTTTGCTGTGTTTGATTTATTCTGCAAAACACACACTCTTGGCAATTAAAGTCAAATTATGCTTTTATTTAAAAACAGTGAATTAAAAGAGTGACATTTTAACGTCGCCATCTGTAACTGTTTAATGCAGCATCTAGTAATTTGCCAGAGACAGAGAGGAGTTATTGCTACTGGCTCCAGAAACACAAATGAAGTTTTGTTTTATTCCTTGACTTGACAAGCTTATTCAGCCTTTTCCCTCAATATAGCGCTATTGGCTGCAGGTTGGATGTTTTCTGTCTTTAAGTTTGATCATGTAGTACATCTCCAGAAGTTGATCAGTGAATAGAGGATTGTTATAAAAGCTCAATCCTCAAATTCAAAGTGTTGGTGGATCATTTTCATCAGAGCTGAACATAAATAATATTGATATCAGGAATCCTTCAGCAATAAATTGGGACCATTAACCATTTAACAAACAATAATATTGCAATATTTTAACCCTTTTTTTTGCATTCATATACTGTGAGTATCAACCTATCCTTATGTACTCTGTGAACAGTATGCTTTGTCTACAGAGCACGCAAGAAATAATACTTTTCACTGTATCCCAATACATGTGACAACAATAAATCAAATCAAAACAGGATAATAGTTGTAAGAAAATGGTGTCTTTTTTTAATTCATTTGTGGGACATGGGTGCCACTGACTGGTCAATATTTATTACCCATTCCTAGTTGCCCATGGACATTTGAGAGTCAACCACATTGCTGTGGTTGCATCATATGTAGACCAGATCAGGTAAGAATGGCAGACTTTTTTCCCTAAAAGACATTAGTGAATTAGATGGGATTTTCCAATAATCGACAATGGTTTCATGGTCATCAGTAGTTTTTTTTAATTCCAGATGTTTTAAATTGAATTCAAATTCCACCATCTTGGGATTTGAACCCAGGCTTCTAGAATATTAGCTGAATTCTGGACTAATAGTCTAGCAATAATATCATTATGCCATCGCCTCCCCGTTGACATGATCCCTGGTAGATGTTAAAAAGGTGCCAATGACTGGTTCACAGGTAGTCACCAATTTCAAACGTCATTTGCTTCATACATTTGCAATTCCAACAGTTCAACTGGAGTTGTCTGATATCATTGGAAACAGAAGGACCTTACCTCCAGCAAGATTATTTTGCTTGCTAAAACTTCAATACAATTCCCACAACTACAACCCCAGAAATTAAACCACATTTTAAGTTAACCTTATGCAATGCAGCAGCTAAATAACCTCAATTAAAACTTAGCCTGTGCACTCTTAAGTAGTGGCATACTGGCACAGAGGTTAGCAATGCTACCACACAGCACCATGATCCACATTCAATTCCAGCCTTGGGTCACTGTATGTGATGAGTTTGCACATTCTCCCCCTGCTTGCGTGAGCTTGCTCTGGGTGCTCCGGTTTCCTCCCACAGTCCAAAGAAGTGTGGGTGAGGTTAAGTGTTCACGCTAAATTGACCCTAGCATCAGGGGGATTAGCAGAATAAAAGGAGCCTGGGTGGGATTGTTGTTGGTATAGATTTGATGGGCTGAATGGCCTCCTTCTGCATGGTTGGGATTTATGATTCTATGATAGCATATCTCCAAATGCTCCTTCACCAACCAACGTCAGTGATTTAAGGTAATCCTATCTTTCTAAGAATGTTAATTTAGAGGACAGGTATTGGGATACTTCACCCTTGAACAAGAAATCCTTATGTTATTCTATGTTCTTTTATGGGTATAAATACATTTGAAGCTACTGATTTGTAACAAACACCATCTATTAATATACCATTTCCTGCAGTCACATACGCACAGCTACAAATGCTACCATTTTGGCTTTTAATTTCCAACAATCTGCATGATGATTAGAATAACATGTTGGTCCCTTGGACTCAAATCCATTCAAGTCCCAGAGTATTGAAAAAGACATTACAGAGGATATCCATCCTTTCCATTTCAAATCTTTTATCTTTCCAGTTTCTCTGTAAGTTTTGCCAACAATAGTCTGCTGCTACTCACATGACACAATTTATAGTCATCAGCCATTTCTATAGCTGCTTTTATCTTTGAAAATTTATCATCTTCTTAGTGGAATCTTATTCCTAAAGGGAAAGTATTCTTAAATTATTGCATTAGCATTGCCTCTCTGAGGCTTTCAAAATCAGGATCAAATTTTCAAGTACGATGTTGCTTATGAAATATCATTTCCTCTTCTTTAGCATATTCCACAACAGTTGGATCTGTTCCTCCCTTAACTGTTGCCTGTAAGCTTCCGGCTCATTTGCATTGAGAACAGCCTTCTTCTCTGTGTCATAATCACCAGATTGCAAATCTGAAATTACTAATAATTTTCCAACACTTTCCCCACAATTATGCTTTGCAATAACATGCTTAACTTTCACCTTGGCCACTGTAACTTTGTCGCAATTTTCCCACATGTCACAAGATATACTTCAACTCCTTCCTCACTGAATTTTGGCATCAGATGAATATTTCTTGCCAAATCCAAGACAGAAGTTAAACCTGACTATTCATCAAGTTGCCCTACTATTCCCTATTAGTGTAATCTTAGTTTTTCTTTGTCAACTATAGCCTTCAAATTAAACTTTGATAATGGCTGCAAGGCACTTATGACACATCCTTCTTCTCAAGAAATGCTTCAGAATTGGACATGGCCATGTTGACTTTTAAATGAATAAGGCAGAAGTAACTGTGAAATCTTGTTCATTTAAACTCTGGCAAATTGCAGGGTATTTCAGTCTCTTGGTTCACATCCTGGAAGATCCCCCGATTGGTTATAATACCCACAGAGAACGATAACTTTTGAAAATAGATTTGAATTCCCAGTGTCCAACTTAAAAACCATTGTACAAGATTTCAAATTTTAATTAACTAAATTGCAAGCAACATAGATGAAACATTATCTAGTAAGAAACTAATACTCTGAACTACAGAAAGGATAACCCTTATTAATGTCTTAACGTGACTGATAACCTTATGCAGTGTACAGTTACATCACAGCACACTTTGTGCAGGATTACTGTCTTTCTAAAGAACTGTTATAGTCGGTCCCCACTGCCTCGGAAAAGCAGCTAACAGGATCAAGGACTTCACGCACCGTGGGCACACTCTGTCCCACCTTCTTCCATCAGGAAAAAGATATAAAAGTCTGAGGTCATGTACCAACTAAATCAAGAACAGCCTCTTCCCGAAGACAGTAACCCAAGTCTGGAACTGAACAGAGGTTCCCAGCACTGTGAGGCTAATCATTGTGCTATCGTGCTGTCCACTTATGATAGATTCTAGCTACTTCTCCTTTTGGTGCTTTCTCTCTTCTCAGAGACTTTTGAATGGACCTATCTTATACTAAGTTGATCTTTCCCAAATATCCTAGCTATGACTGTACCACTATTTTTTCTAGTCTCTCCTTTCCTTCTGTATGTACAGTTTGCTTTGTCTGCATAGAATGCAATACACGTGCCAATAAAAAAATCAAACCAAATCATTTTCACCAATTTTTAATGTGAGGTGACCATCACAAGGCCCTTCCCCAAAGTTTTTGGAGAATTTCAGAATTAGCAACAGTAAGGCCAAGTCAGGTGATTTCTCTCCCTCCATTTCCCCACTCCTCCCATCCCCACCTTTCCCGACTCCCACTTCCCAGCCTCACCAATGAAAATGTTCCAGAGTTTTTAGAATGCCACAGGATGCATCTCTTTGATTTCTGTCTTCCTTCCACAATTTGCCTGGGAGCTCACAGAGGGTGAATAGTCTTGGTCTGTCTGCTGAACACACAGCTGTGGCATTTGGTCTCTGTGAGATTTTCTCTTTCTGTCTAAAAATTCGGAGACTGAAAATCTCCGTTGTTAATCAGGCTGCTTTTGTCTTATTTTCGGGTATGAGCATTTTGTACCTTATACTGAGTTAATCTCAACCTATCCCTAATGTCCTCCATCTCCATGATAATCAAGCCCCTGGATATGAATTTGAAACAGATCACATGACCCTCTACACTCCGTTTTAGCCTGAATTAAAGAGATAGTCCAAAACATTAATCTAATCTAATAAAAACCTTAGATTCGAAACATGACTTCATAACTAGCTGATAATGGTCTGGATTTTGAACCTGCTACATCATTCCATAAACACACTAATGTAACTAATTTTGTTAACCCATTCACTTCTATCAAAATCTGATGTTAATGAGTCTATGCTTTCAAATGATATCACTTGATGAGCAAGCACATTCATGTTAAGTTCATATTGAGGTTTGTTTTTCTAAATGATGATAATGTATAATAAGAAAACGTCAAATTTGTTAAATCACTACCTTATATTAGTTCTCACTGAAAAGGATAAAATACCTACAGGCACAAAAACAACTGAAAATAAGTCAAAGAGAGTAACTCAGAGGGTTAAAAATGAGAATCTAGGAATAATGACAATAATATAATTTATGCTGAAGAAATCTTGATGATTTAATGATTTTCATACTGGATAGTTATAATGACTTTAATCAGGCCATTGAAATTGGCCTATTGGAATACGAACTCCCTGATTAAGGGGCCAATTGATGGGCCAGTCAGGGAGACTTTACTTTGTATATTATCAGGAGTGTCAGTTCCTCTGCCACTCCAGAAGGTAGACTGCTGTTGGACAGCACTCCGTATACTACTGTTGGAATTGTAAATAAAGAGATTTGCTGAAGTGACTTCTGCCTTCATGAACTTATTACAGTAATAAAGAAACAGGCATGAAAATTGCAAATATGTTAACCATTATTTTCAAAACTCTGTAGATTTGGATTGAAAAATTATAGATGTTACTCTACAGTTTAAGGAGGGAGAGAGGTAGAAACTAGATAATAAGATAACTATCAGTTTAATACCAAAAGGAGAACAAACTAGAATCTATCATCAGGCACAGTGGTTAGCAATGCTGCCTCACAATGCCAGAGACCAGGATTCAATTTCCGGCTTGGGTCACAGTCTTTGCAAAGTCTGCTCTTTTCCTTGTGTCTGTATGAGTTTCCTCTGTCTGCTCCAGTTTCTTCGCACAGTCTGAAAGTTGTGGTGGTTAGGTGCATTGGCCATGCAAAATTCTCCCTCATTCACAGGAACAGGCACCGAAGTGTGGAGACTAGGGAATTTTCACGGTAACTTCATTATTGTGTTAATATAAACCTACTTGTGACTCTAATAAATAAACTTTAAATGAAATAAAGTGATGAGTTACTTGACTAATCAGTTCAGTGAAAGTGGGTATGCATTTGTAAAGGATAGCAAGTTAAAATTTAGAGAATGTTACTAGCAAAGTGGATAGTGCACTGTCCATTCTGGAGGCCTATATGAACTCCAGACAAGAGGGTATTAGCAAAAATGAGACTGCAGTGAATTGGAGGCAACATTGTAACATAGATAGGAAATTGGTTGAGATGTAGGAAGTAGAGAGCAGGAATAAAAGAAATCTTCTCTGATTGATGGGATGTGATGAGTGGTGTCCCCAAGGACCTGTATTTGACATTACCATATATATTGCTAACTTGAATGAAGAAATGGAAGATTGTATATCCAAGCTTTCAGATAGCACTACATTAAGTTCAGGAGCATAAAAAGGGCGTAATTTTAAAATTAATAGTAGGCCATTTAGGAGTGAAATCAGGAAGATTTTTTCATGTGAAGGGTAGTGGAAAATCAGAATTCTATCCCCAAAATAGTTTCCAGCTGGAACAATTTGTTTCTTCATGACTGAGATTGCTAAGTCTTTGCTGGGTAAAGGGTAGCAAAATGGAACTGAAACAAGAAAATGAAGTGAATTATCTCCATAAATATCTATTTATGGTCTTATTCAGTCTTAAAACAAATTATTGAAAAGATTTAATTTGATTTGGTTTATTATTGTCACATGTATTGAGGTCATCTGATTTGATGCTTACAGTGAAAAGTATTATTTCTTTTGTGCTACACAGACAAAGCAATAGAGTTCGTAGAGTACATAGAGAAGGAAAGGACAGGGTGCAGAATATGTAATATGCAAGAAAGATCATTTTAACGTATATTGTAGGTCCATTCAAAAGTCTGACGGTAGCAGGGAACAAGTTGTTCTTGAGTCCGTTGGTACATGTTCTCAGATTTTTATATCTTTTTCCTGTCGGAAGAAGATGGAAGAGAGAATGACCAGGGTGCATGGGGTCCTTAATTATGCAGGCTGCTTTTCTGAGGCAGCAAAAAATGTACATAGAGAATGAATGGGAGGCTGGTTTGTGTGATGGATTGGATTACGTTCACATCCCTTTGTAGTTTTTTGCAGATGTGGTCTGAGCAAAAGCCAAACCAAGCTGCCTTTTCAGATGTATCACAATTTGGTATAGCTCCTGCTCTGACCAAGACCACACAAAAAAAAATTGCAGGGTACCGCCAAAATCCCAATATTTGTTTTATCAATTTAATGTATATTCAAGACTTTTTTTAATTTCCTTCTTTGAATAAATACCAAACTCATATTCACCTACTTGTATCAGGAAATTATTTTTTTCTGAATCAAAATCATGATCATTATCATTTATTTTCTGTTATTTGACAAATTAGATCATAATGCTTAATTTGCTGTTGCAAAGATAATTTATATTGTGATGATTCCCTCTTTAATTTTCTGTTATTCTGATTACCTCATAATGAAGAAGAATGAATTTGCATTTATATAGCATTTTTCATATCCTCAGGATGTCCCAGAGGATTTCAGAACTAATTAATTACTTTTTAAGTAATACTGCTGTTATGTGTTGCTTTGAGAATGTTTACACTCACCTGGATAAGCAAATGTGACCACAGATTAATTGCTTCGAAATTGCTGGAAAAATAAAGGCAAGTTCACGGCATCCACATTATTAGAGTAAAAAGTAATCAATTTGCGTTGAAGACACATGTCTTGCATTTTGATTGGCCACAAATTGCTGGAATTTACACCAAAACTAAATAAAATGGTCATTTTGCCTTTTGTGTGTCATGACTTTGCTGAATTTGTGTCAGAGACACAATTTTGTTGCAGCCATTTTGGACAAGTAATTGAAGTCATAAGAACCCTGAGAATGAAATGATTTATAGTCCTGACATGCCACTCGACATTGAAGGCTAGAAACAGAACAATTGTAAAAGTAGAGACTCACTCCCATAGGAACAAATTGTTCCTTACTTGCTTTTTCAAATGCTTATTTCTCCTGTTTATCTCTTTTGTTCTGTCTTGCTCTTTCTCTTTCTCCCCCTTTATCTATTTCGGTCTTTCTTTTTCTCTGTTTTTGGAGATGGTATCTGTATTAATCAGAAGTTAGTATGCTTTCTGCTAGTAGTGTTTTACAATAATTGACATTAAAAGAAATGAAATACCAGGAGGTTTGGCACTTGAAAATAAATGTAGGCAACCCATGACACCAATAATAGTGATTAATAATTCAGGAAGAATTGTTTAACAGCATACTGGTCTTGTATTTTAAATCCAGCCTTCAAACTCAGCTCCCTTACACCCTAGAGCCTGAACAACAAACTCCGATTCTGCAAAGTGTGATGGGATAACACATGTTTTTCTTTCATTCACGTGTGTGTCACTGGCTGGCCAGCATTTATTGCCCATCCCTAGCTGCCCTTGAGAAGGTGATAGTGAGCTGCCTTCTTGAATTGATGCAATCCATGTGTTGTGGGTTGACCCACAATGATACTTAAGACAGAATTCCAAGAATTTGACCTAGCGACTGCGAAGGAACAGCGATATATTTCCAAGTCAGGAAGGTGAATGACTTGGAGGAGTACTTGCAGATGGTGGTGTTCGCATGTATCTGCTGCCTTTGTCCTTCTAAGAAAAAACAATCAGAGCAGAAATGAATCAGCAATGAATAAAGTGTTCGGTGGCTGGTTTTGACCGCAGCTTCTGGGACTGGGACCTGGTGAGGGCCAGAACAATTGGCCAGAGACACATTCCCCCTCTGGTGCGAGTTTGGAAGGTGCTGTCCAAATTTTGCTGATGAATTTCTGCCGTGCATCTGCTGCTACTACTGAGTGTCAGCAGTGGAGGGAGTGGATGTTTTTGCGTGTGGTGCCAATCAAGCGGGCTGCTTTGTCTCAGATGGTGTCAGATTTTTGACTGTTGTTGGAGCTGCACCCATGCAGCCAAATGGTGCCTTTTCCATCGCACTCTTGATTTGTGGTGGGCAGGCTTTGTGGGTTACTCACTGCAGTATTCCTGGCCTCTGACCTGCTCTTGGGGATGGTGTTTATGTGATAAATCAGCGGTAACTCCAAGGATGTTAACAGTGGGGTTCATGATGGTAACACCATTGAAT
The DNA here is from genome assembly GCA_024679065.1 of Sphyrna mokarran. Classification (NCBI taxonomy): domain Eukaryota; kingdom Metazoa; phylum Chordata; class Chondrichthyes; order Carcharhiniformes; family Carcharhinidae; genus Sphyrna; species Sphyrna mokarran. The sequence goes on from JAGIQG010000021.1 coordinate 22,716,164, forward strand.
GTCAAGGAGCTGAGATGACTGTGTGGAGCTGGTCATATGTCAGTCACAGGAAGTGGGGAGTCAGATTGGTTAGACAACTCTAGGATCTCCTGAATGGAAGATCTCAGGATGTGTACCAGATGATCCTCTTCCCTGTGGTTGTAATGCTGCTCTTTCACTGTTCTGTGAGATGGAGAGACAGCTAGAATGAGATCCAGAAATCCTTTCATCCTCTGGCGCTGATATTCATTGATTCCCACAAGTGTCTGTACCATACAGTTGATGCCCTACAGCATGGAGCTCATGCCCTCAGCCATGGAGTGCATGACCTGAACTGTAGAGTGGACCTCCCCGGCAATTGACTGCCCATCTTGCGAGGTCTCCATTGCAGACACCATCCTTGCACATTTGGCCTGATTGCCGAACAATGGTGCCATGGCCATGGACTGAATGTGAAAGACTCCTCCAGTCAGCCTTGCAGTCCATGGAGGGATACTGACATCCCTTCATGCCTTTGTAGATCCAGCAGCTCAGAGATGACCAAATCCAGGGGAACATCACTTGACTGGGGCTCAGCAGAGTCCTGAGCTCCAGCATTCCTCTGAGTGCTGGACCCCTTTTATGTCCATCTGTGAGATGTTCACCAGTGAATGATCCAGAGGTCTGCCTGCTCATTTCTCCCACCAAAGTGTGAGTGTCTATGCTGATGGAGGGTGTAGGTGACAACTGTCATCAATGCTGCTTTCTGAAATGTTTCCCTTAGAGCTGCATGGATTGCAGTGTCCAGAGGGCAAGAGGATGATCAACAGATTTTCCTATAAGGGAAGCGCAATAGTGTTAGTGCCTGACAGGAGCATGAGGATAGAAGAAATTGAACTCAAGTGAGGATGATGCCATTTTGGATTTGCTGAGGATTCTTTTTGGATTTGCTGAGGATTTGCTTTTGTTTCTTGCCCTCGCCTTGCCCTCTGTGTAGATGTGATCATGCACCTCTCTGGCCAGCCCAAGGGCTCCTTCGTCAATGCGACATCCTGGGGGCAGCATGGTGACATAATGGTTAGCACTGCTGCCTCACAATGCCAGAGGCCAGGATTCAATTCCCAGTTTGGGCCACTGTCTTTGTGGAGTCTGCAAGTTCTCTCTGCATTAGAATGGATTTCCTCCTGGTACTCCGGTTTCCTCCCACAGTCCAAACGTTGAGTGGATTAAGTGCATTGGCTGCTAAATTGCTCGTTAGTCAGGGAGACTAATAGGGTAAATGCATGGGATTATGAGGATAGGGTCTGACTGAGATTGTGGTTGGTGCAGACTTGAGGCCTCCTTCTGCAGAGTAGGGATTCTATAATAAAAAAAGTAGGATGAGGGTTTTCATCTTGTGCATCACTCTGACTGTGTCCACTCATGCTGAGCTTGAGTTTGTCCGCAACAAGACAGGTGGTGAGAGTGTAAGCAGGATTCATGCCAGGTCAGATGGCAAGGATACCTGACATGTCTGGCAAGTGAGCAGAGATGTGAGGAGGAGAGAAGCCACTGGAGGGATAATGGGAAGGTGGGGTGTTGGGTGAAGGGGGAGGGTGAGCGTTGGGACCCTATAAGGAGGTTGTGTGTTGGGCCACAGTGGAAGGTTTTGGTGTGTTAATAGGTGCAAGTAGACACATGAGAAGGCTGACTTATACTGGCTGCACAAAAAAGGTCATTCATCTTTTCCTGCACTTCATTCCTATCCTCTGATGCAGCAATACTGGCACTCACTAGTGCTACTAGCATCTTCCAGGTGACATTGGTGATCTTGTTGGCAGACCGTCTACATGTCTGAGGTAAAATACGTCACACCTTGCTCCACCTCATCCAGCATCTCGGTCAGGGTTTCCCCTGAGAAATGTGTTGCTGTCTTGCTGGATGCCATCCCCCGAGACTGGACTTGAAGCAAGTGTTGGGGAGGCATTAAAAGGATACGCCCACCAGATTGCTGAGATCAAGCAACACTGGGGAGAACAAATCCAAGGCAGGCCACCACTAGCGTGACTTGAAAGTCGTGAGAATTTTTTTCCCAAAGTAACCGAAGATATAGCAATTTTTCTTGCTGATGACACTGGCGGGATTCTATCTTACTGAAACCGACACTGAAAAAATATTGAAAAATCTCACTCTCTCGTGCCAATATTTTGTATCAATGAAATCTGATTGAAAAAAAACAAATTAATGACCTTTATTTCATAGATTATAAATGATAGTTTATAAGATTTTGTTTGCTTATGTGGATCAGAGAGAACTAAGTAAAAGAATTATTGAGCAAGAACCACCACAAATTGATGTAATTCTGGTTGTGTTATTGCAACATACTTATAAAATGATATATATACAGGCTAAAAAATTGTTTTTGTATTTTGTTGTTGATGACAAATCAGGTTAAATAACTGACAGCGATTGTCAATGAGACTGTGCACAGTTCTGGTCGCCTCACTATAGGAAGGACATGGAAGCTATTGAAAGGGTGCAGAGGAGATTTACAAGGATGTTGCCTGGATTGGGAGGCATGCCTTATGAAGACAGGTTGAGGGAGCTGGGACTGTTCTCCCTGGAGAGACGAAGGTTGAGAGGCGACCTGATAGAGGTTTACAAGATGTTGAGAGGAATAGATAGGGTGGACTCTCAGAGACTATTTCCCAGGGCTGAAATGGTCGCGACGAGAGGACACAGATTTAAGGTGCAGGGAAGTAAGTACAGAGGGGATGCTAGGGGAAAGTTTTTCACTCAGAGGGTGGTGAGTGAATGGAATTAGCTGCTGTCGGTGGTGGTCGAGGCGAACTCGCTGGGGTCTTTTAAAAGACTTCTGGATGAGTATATGGGATCCAGTGGGATTGGAGGTTATAGATAGGTCTATAGCTGGGTAGGTTTTGATGTGTTCGGCACAACTTGTGGGCTGAAGGGCCTGTTTGTGTTGTAGTGTTCTATGTTCTATGTTCTATGTTCTATAAATTATCTAGCTGCTTTTTCTACCTAAATAAAATGATCCTATCCACTAGAAACTGTTTACATCTACTTTATTGAGATGTGTGATATTCAGCTTTAAGTAGAAAGACTTATGCATGGAACAAAATCTTCTGCAAAGACTTTAAGGATTTACAGGTTAAATCAAATGGAGATTTTAATTTCTGACGGGGAAAGATGATGGAAACCTATGCTCCTGTCAGGTTTCCTGAAGGAATAAATGAATCTGTTTCAGCTCCACAAGTCAAGCAAAGAGAGAAAGAAGCTGAGAAGCACAAAAATGCCATCTGGCATCATCATGAGCTCTTTCTATTTTACTATGTGACTTGCATAACACATCCACTTCATTTCATGATGCTATGTACTCTGATAGGCAGATGTAAAATATGTTTTTGAAGGTTTTTCTCTCAATGTCCCTCATCAACATTGCCTTGTTCAGCTTTCACAATGTGATAACAATGGTCCACAATGTGAGGACCTACCTCGCATTAAGTTGATCATTGTCTACCCTCTAGCCATGACTGTAACACTACAGTTTACACCCTCTCCTTCTCTATGAAAGGTATACTTTGTCTGCATAGTGCTCAAGAAACAATACTTTTCACTGTATATTAATTCATGCGACAATAATAAATCAAATCAAAATCAATGTGATAACTTTGGTCACAGAATCCAACAGAATGGGCACTACTCAAGAAGACTCAGCAGGTGAAAACATTGACAAGTGTATTAGACAATGATGAAGTTTCCAGTTTCAACCCCTGGTTGTCCTGGTTAACTGTTCTCAGATGAGACACAGATAGATAGGGTCCTTGCAGATGCCAATTGGTGCCCAGGCAATTCTGCTGTGATTTGGAAACGACTAGAATCCTTCATAATTTCTGGTCTTTACACTAGGAGAATGTATCAGTTTCCGATACCGTATATTCACCTCATCATTCTTTCTTGATTTATTATGATCAAACTTTCCAACAGTATTTACATTTCCTTGCATACATGAATGATTTTCCATAAAATCGTACAATATAATAAAGGAGTATCATATTACTTCAGGACTTCAGAACATGATTCAGGAAGAAAACAGGATAGATGAAAGGAATACAAGAGGCACAAGATTCTAATGATTTCACAATATCTGTTAATGTTGGAAGTTCTCAGAGTTAAAAAAAACAAGTAGGTGGTTGGTTCATAAAATTCACACAGAGATAACCACAGTGCAGAATGCAGATTCAACAAGATGGATGTTGGAGTGTAGAGGAGAATGGTAAAGAAATTCAAAAGGTTAGAACATCTAGCAATGAGGACATTGCACATCGAAGGGAAGCAGTGGTATTGTTACTGGACTATCAATGCAGAGACCTAGGGTAATCCTTTAGTGAACCAATTTAAATCCCATTACAGAAGATGGTGAAGAAATTTGAATTCAATAAAAACCTGGAATTAAAAGTCTAATAATGACCATGAAGCCGTTGTCAGTGGTTGTGAAACCCCGTCTGCTTCATTATTGTCCTTTAGAGAAGGAAATCTGTAGGCCTGATCTGGGCAATGTTTGACTGCAATGTGGTTGACTGTTCAATGCCCTCTGAAATGGCCTAGCAAGCCATTCAGTTCAAGGGCAATTAGGAATAAATGTTGGGCCAGTCAACAATGTCCATGTCTCACGAGTAAATAAAAAAATCTAATTGAATAATGAATAAGTATATCTGCAAAAAGAGACAAATGACTAAATAAGTAAATACATTTCCCCAAGCCAAACCAACTCGTAACACAAATCACTTTAAAGTTTTAGAAAAAACTTGAGGAACTGATATTCTCAAACCATGAGCATGTGATTGTATAGGTCACAATCTGTTAGTACGTTGACTTTGCATATCAAATCTTACTTTTGTTTTCATATAGGTCATGTGCTTTTTTAAATGTTAGGACAAAAAATAATTATATTTGCCTTACACTAAAAATGAGTTACACTTTGTAGATTTTTTCACAAAGGAATTTTTATTTCAACACAATGCGCTACGCATTTTCCCCATTACGTATCTTCTCATTGAAAGGAAAGGGATTCAGGGCAGCTCTTATATCCTTTAAAACAGAATTCCTTATTTTAAAGTTAGAACACACAATACCTGTTGTGGTTATGATGGAAAATCTGTCAGTGTTGATCATCATTATTCCACTGAAACTGACAAAAACTTTGGGAGTTTAGTTGTGCACAGAATAATACAGCAATTCAGAATTTGAGTTAGTAAGTCAATGCCTCTTCTTATTGAGGTTCCCGTGGATGTGTATCTTTCTTGAAACGATGAATTTACAAGAATTTCCACTCCCATGGCATTAGTTTAGCCAGGGGAAAACCCAAGGGAAAGTTGTACGTTGTTAAATGAAAATTTCTTAGCAGTGCAAACTTTATAGTTATTGCTAAACATACTCACTGGCCTTAAGAAGCTAATTTTATTTTTATGAAATGTCAAATTTTTTCACAATAATGAAAACAATTCACATTTTTAAAAGCTTTTTTTAATGTCAATTTGTTTAGCTTCTATCTGAACTTGGTAACACATTTATTTTGCTACCTGAAGAATCCAATTTGACGTGAAGGAATCTAAGTGCTTTTAACTTTCTGATTTGCTGTCTGTGGGGATACTTCAATTTAATTGGCTGCTTAACAGTTTTCTGACACCACTGCTGAAAAAGTTAAGCTATCCCTTTGATTTGGCCACAGAATTAAATTGATGCTGGGAAAGGAGAAAACAGGGCCTCAGAGATCTCTAGAACTTTGTGCATTGCTTTTTTCAATATCATAGAACATAGAACATAGAACATTACAGCACAGAACAGGCCCTTCGGCCTTCGATGTTGCGCCGACCAATATAAAAAGCAATGCCCCTCCAAACTAAACCATTCCCTTCTCTTCCATATACTTATCAACTAACCTCTTAAACGCCACCAAACTTGGCGCATCTACAACTGCTGCAGGCAGGGCATTCCACTCCCGAACCACCCTTTGGGTAAAGAACTGTCCTATAACTATCACCCCTTAATTTAAAGCTGTGTCCCCTCGTGCTAGCAAAGCTAGCACGTTAAGTGCTATCATGTTAAGTGCTCTTCAAAGGTCCAAGCTATTACCTTACACTCCTGTGGTACATTGGAGGTAGAACTATTCTTTTAAAAGAACATCATTATAATTTCCTTACCCACTTAAGTTTTTATTATATATAGTTTTATAAAATTTTTCAAGACTTTTATAGTTATCTTTAAGTGGATAATGACTGTAAGATTTACATTTTACTGCATCAGACAATCTCCATCCTCCTCCACTAACCCCCCCTCCCCATTTCCTTTGGAAGTACATGTAAAATAAAACACAAACAGTGCCTTAGGGCACAATATCCCATACAGGTATACCCTTAAGCAATAATATTCAATGTACTATCCCTGAAAGGTGGATGGCAGATTAATCTATAACACTAAAGTAACTTTCAAAAATCCCGAAGGAATGCATTCTACTGCATAATAAATGTACTGCAAAAAACAAAGACCTGCCCACTGTTGGGAATCTGTAAAACAAATTAAGAAATGACAACCCCCATTTATACTGTATACAACTCAGGTCGGAGGAGGATTGCTGTCGTAAAAATAGGTGCAGGAAATTCCAGTGGAAGAAGCAATATTCCATAATAAAGTGAATTGTTCATATTGAATGAAATGTATATTCATATATGGGTGAAACAACATGAGTGGCATAGAGGCACAATGGTTAGCATTGTTGCCTCACAACGCCAGGGACTCGGGTTTAAATCTTGGGTCACTGTCTGTGCAGAGTCTGCATATTTTCCCTGTGCCTGCGTGGTTTCCTCCAGGTGTTCTGGCTTCCTCCCACAGTCCAAAAGATGTCCTAGTTAGGTGCATTGGCCATGCTAAGTTCTCTCTCAACGTACCTGAACAGGCACCAGGGTATGGTGACTACAAGATTTTCACAATAGCTTCATTGCAGTGTAAGCCTAGTTGTGACACTAATAAATAAACTTAAACTTAACTACATAGAGCACAACCTGCACCACAATATATCACAAGCATAAAACCTAAAACATTTGGTATAAAGCTTTCAGCTTTTGTTTTGTCAGTGGCTTTTTACATAGTTGAAATGAATTGATCAGTGAAGCAAGAGCAAACTGGAATTTGGCTTAATTCGTTTCAACATAGGTTGCTGCAAGTGTTCCAGTCAAAATCCACTCAAGCAAACGGTATCTTATTGCAGAACAGTTATTTGAGGTGTGCCCAATCTGGGGATCTAAAATTGCATACAGCCAAATGAAAAATAGAACTAATCCCAAATCACTAAGCAACAGACTGAATTAAAACAGGTATATTTTAAGCATAATCACACTTTATAGCTGCATGTTCTCAACTTCACACAGGGCTGTACTTATTAGGTATCAGCCCAAGAATTTATTTACTACAGATGTCAGCATATAAGTCAGGTTCAAAAATGTCCTCCAAAAGTAGGGGTTGACAGGGGGCTAAAGATGCGTGGGTTGGGTGGATTGGCCGGGCTAAATTGCTCCTTAGTGTCAGGGGAACTAGCCAGGATAAGTGCATGGGGTTATGGAGATAGGGCCTGGGTGGGATTGTGATCAGTGCAGACTTGATGGGTTTGAATGGACTCCTTCTGCACTGTACAATTCTATGAATCTATGACTGACTTATACACCAAGTAGAAAAGTGAATTACCAGCATGGATGTGAGTGATCACCATCTTTGCTGTTCACCACACACTCTGCTGCTCTGTGACAGTGTGACTCAACTTTTGTGCATCATCAAAAGTCAGCCTGTATTACTTATTTGATCCTTTGTACCCAGTTATAAAGTACCAGGAAATAAAACAACCATTTGTGGGATGAAAAACTGAAGATGACTCCTAAAGCAAACATAGCATGTCGTGTCTGAAAAGGGGGTGTCAAATTATACACCAAATATGCTCATGAATATATTTTGGGCCAAAAATGGGACTATCAATATTAATTAACTTCTGCATGAGACTTGAACATGTATCAAACCCGAGCAAAATACCAAACTTATAATTCTTATTTATTATTAAATTAGTGTTGTTGTCATATTCTGAAAGGTTTTATCCAAAGATGTAATTTGCTATTACATGCATTACAGTACATGCTATTTGCTCCATTCGTTATATCCTCAAATCCATTGTCTAAAGGGGCCTTATTATACACTGGGTCAATCTATGCACTGAAATCCACAGTAATTAATATGTCTTTTGAGATTTGCACTATAGAAGCCTCTCTTTTGATTGAACTAGTAAGTAATTTTGAAATATCAAAGTTCTCTTAACCCTTCATTTAAAAAAATCTACTAAGGGTACAATTGAATTGCACAGTCCATTCACTCATTTTTATGTCTCCAATATTAACAGATCAAATTAGGTGAACAATGATAATACTTACTGAAAATAACAATTATTGTTGTTTTCTAAAATGTCATTTTTAATCACAAAATTTGAGTATCTGTCAGATGAAGCATCTGGTAATCTTTTTTTGCAGCACTTGCATCACCAGAAGCAGCTTCTGTTTGATTTCAAATGTAAAAAGCCTCAGGTCTAAACCTGTGAGCTAACAACAGAAAATTACAGAGGCAAAATAGCTATTGCAGATTTGCTAAGCATACACTTGAACATTAATACTTAGTTCCTTCTGAAAAATGCCAGTCAACAAAATTACAATTGAATTACAAGATGACCACATTTACTTTGTGCACTTTGTAAATAAATAATTCCACTTCTAAAATCCAAATCCTTTTACTACAATCATATTCGCCTCTTATTAGACAATGGATTCCATCTGAGGATATAATGAATAGAACAAATAACATATATTGAATAATAATCACTCAAATTACATCTAATATCTTTGGATAAAACTTTTCAGAATAAGACACCAACACTAATTCAATAATAAATAAAAATTATAAGTTTAGTATTTTGCACAAATTTGATACGCATTCAAGTGTCATGCTGCATAAAAATGAATGAATGGACTGTGCATGATATGAAGATAATTAATATTGATAGTTCTAATACAGTGCAGTGGAATGCTAACCTTCCTGTGTTGGAGTGGTGTTCAGAGGGAGTAACTGAGGACAATGGATTTGTGGAGTGTCATTGTTGCCTTTGAAAGATGGGGCTCAGCATTCTTTCCAATTAAAGGCATGTGTATGTTGACATGTTATCAGTAAGTGAAGAAAAAGAAAAGAAATATTCATAGATTTAAACTACAACCCGATGGGGTATTACTCAATCAAATACATCTGCAAAAGACAGAAAAGGCAGAAGTATTTTTAACTGGGAAAGAAGTAACTGACAGGAAGACGTAGGGGTAAATTTTCCTATTCTGTCCATGTAGTGGGCAAGGGGCAGACCATGAAAAGGCCCATTGACCTTGGGCAGAGTTTTCTGGTTTCAGCATGAGTGTGATCGGAACATCCCACTCATAAAGTTATGAAGAAAGGGTAAATCTGGAAAATTACTTTAAATTATGTTGCATGAGAAGGATAAAGAAATGCAGATTCAAACTAGTGAATAATATCAGGAAATTCTCCCACATTTGTTATGAGCGTCTGGATGGAGAGGTAGATGTGAAAACACTGAACTAATTTATGAAGGAGCTAGATTAAGTTATTACAGATGGAAAATCAATGCAGTTTCTTCTGGATGGATGAATGTAGAATCATAGAATCATCGAATCCCTACAGCGCAGACAGAGGCCATTCAACCCATCAAGTCTGTATGGACAATAAATCCACCAAGAACCTATCCCCTTAATCCTTATTTACCCTTGCTAGTCCCCTGACACTAAGGGTCAATTTAGCATGGCCAATCAACCTAATCTGTACATCTTTGGACTGTTGGAAGAAACCAGAGCACCCAGAGGAAACCCATGCAGACACAGGGAGAACATGAAAACTCCATACAATTGCTCAAGGCCAGAATTGAATGCAGGTCCCTGGTGCCGTGAGATAACTGTGCTGCTCGTGGATAGTTTAGCAGTTTGCAAACTAAGAACAACAACTTTCCCTCAGGTGGTATTGAATTCAAAAGCAGCATATGACAAACATTATTTGAATGCATATCCTACCCATAGCCAACCAGTTTGCAAAGTTAGATTGCTGCTGGGAGTTTAAGCCTTAAGTACCAAGGGGTACAGCAGGGAAGCAGACAGGAGGAAGGAAGAGATTAGAAGAAAGAGGATCATCATAGAAGCAGTTATCAGAGATCAGATAGAATGGAGGAAGATCACAGAAGGAGTAGGAAGGATCAGAAGGGGGAAGAGAGAAAATCGCCGGCTGCCAAAGGGAAAGGAAAGGACGGCCAAGATTATGGAAAGGGCTGGAGGAATCCAGGGAAAAGGCCGAAGGAGTAGTAGACACCATGGAATAATTAATAATTCCTCTTGGCCTGCAAGCAGTGCTGGAAAACCCCTTATCTGTTCAATGCAGTGGTTCCGTCTTTCTTTTACCTTCAGATTTCCTATGGCCCAGAAAACTTAGCTGACTAGCACTAAAGAAAGAACGCAGAAACAAATCTGAAACTCTCTTGAAGTCACCTACTTTGTTCCTGTTAAAACCGGAGGCGGGTGGGATTGCATTCTCACTTAAGACTCTTTGGACTTTTATTTCCTATTCAGGCAAAAACACTAACTTTTGGAATTGAAAATCTCCTCTCCCAAAATCATTTATTTTGATGTTTGTCACGAATGGGGTTAAGGGCTGAAGAATCATTAATGCCCAATTTTCTATTAAAATAATCAGGAGCATGGATCAGCTATCTAGTCAACATCTTTTCCCAAAGAAAAGGGGAGTCTTAAACTAGAGGACATAGGTTTAAGGTGAGAGGGGAGAGATACAAAAGGATCCAGAGGGCAATTTTTTTCACACAGAGGGTGGTGAGTATATGGAACAAGTTGTCAGAGGTAGTAATAGAGGCAAGTACAATTTTGTCTTTTAAAAAGCATATAGACAGTTACATGAGTAAGATGGCTATCGAGGGATATGGGCCAAATGCAGGAAATTGGGACTAGCTTTGTCGTTAAAAAACGGGCAGCATGGACAAGTTAGACTGAAGGATCTGTTTCCATGCTGTAGATCTCTATGAGTCTATGGGTCCAATTTTACCATCAAGTTGCACCACTTTTAGGCTCCAATACGTAGTAAAGTCAGGCATGAGATGAGTAGCATGATCAGTGCCCCCCTCGGCGCTGGTTCCCCATTTATAAAGGCCCGAGAATGACCGCGTTCGGGACCACACTTGAAACGGGCACAATGGCCACTTAAATACATTTTCATGCATTCAAACTGACTTAAAGGGCTGCACACCCAACCTTACTGGCACTTCCCCCTTAACCACCATGTTTGTCCATCCAGATTTGGTGCTAAACGGACATGCTTCACAAAAGTCTGATTCTGGCGCTCCAGTTAGTGAGGAGGTCAGTGCGAAGCTTCCAACAGCTCTCTGCTTGCAATCAGTGGGGGGTGGGGGTGGGGTGGGGGGTTCCATTGCCACTCTGCCTGTGATCAGTGGGGGGTCCGCTACCACTCTGCCTGTGATCGGTGGGGAGGGGCCTGCGATTGGTTTACATGATGGTAGTCTGGAGAGATAAGGGGTTCAGTAATGTTGTGGGGGTGGGGCAAAATCTATGGCAGCCAGCAGGAGGGATATCCGGCCTGGGAGCAATGTGACAGGGGATCTGCATTCCATTATTTATTTTGTGTGTAAGCGCAGTCGGAGGTGCTGATTGGAGCTACAGGATTTTGGGTGTGTTAAGCCCCATGCAGAGGTTTCTGGAGCGTGATTCAGAATTGTTGATGTTTTTACAGTCGGAGTGTGTATGGGAATGTTTGAGAACAGTTGAAAAGTCAGATCTGAAACATTCCCAGTTTTAAGTCCGCCCAGCACTTAGAATTAAAATGATAAAATAGGGCCTATAATTCCAACTAAAAGCACTGTAACTGTGGGTGATAACTTGAAGACTGGTGGTCCCCAATGTTAGATGATTAAATACATATGCAACATAGAACCCTGATCCAGATTATACTCATTTCAATAAGCTTTTTCAGTGGTGGAATTGCAAGCAGTCTCAAGACAATAATTCAAGTATAGCCTATAGATGCAGTATATCAAATGTCACTTATTTATTTATTTCATTTATTTTTTTCAGTGTCATAAGTGGGCTTACATTAACACTGCAATGAAGTTCCTATGAAAATCTCCCAGTGCCTGTTTGGGTACACTAAGGGAGAATTTAGCATGGTTAATGCACCTACCCCGCACATCTTTGGAGTGTGAGAGAAAACCAGAGGACCTGGAAGAAACTCACATAGACACAGGGAGAACATGCAAATTCCACACAGACAGTGACCCAGGAGTCAAATCTGTGTTTCTAGCGCTATGAGGCAGCAGTGCTTATCACTGTGCTACCAAAGGTTTAAAAAAGGCATGAATTATGCCGTTGGTTATCATTATTGAATTTGTCTTTGAACCTAGAACCATACGAACAGGAGTGGGCCATTCAGCCCCTTGAGTCCACCCCACTATTCAATGAGATCATGACTGACCTTTGACCTCACTCCATGTACCTGCCCGAGGCTCATATCCCTGAATACCCCTGCTCAATAAAAACTTGTCAATCTCAGACATAAACCTAATATAAAGACAAAAATTTCATGATCCCATGTTGAATAATATAATTGCTGATTATTCATTCTGAGTTGTTCCATAAAGGATTTTGAAATTCAGAAAGATTATCACAATTTTAATAAGGAATGGGTTTTTTTTTCTGGAATTAAATGTTTGCCGCTATTCATTTTGCTTAGGGATTCATTTTAAATAGATCATAGCAGCCTTGTTGGAAAGCAATTAAAGCATCATGTTATGTGGCTCTAGTTATGGCTTAAAGTCCTTAAAGTCTGTTTTCCTTGCATGATATGTTTTTGTGAAATGACTAAACACCTTTCCTATCATTTTCAGGGGTGTATAATTGAGAAATATTGGTGACACAAAATCAACAAAAAGATAATGACAAACCAGAATCCCAAAAGCTTGATTATGGATATGATAATTCATTGTTTATTATACCAGTGATGTGCGAAAGAAATTGGAATTAAAATACATTTTATGCCAAACAATCTAAGATCTCATAAAGAAATTGATATCTTAATGTCATGGATGGAGATGAATCCTTGTAAAATACACACTTAAAATTAGCATGTGCTTATTGTGAGGCTTTATTGCACACAAACTGAAACCTTCATCACAGAAGTGTGTGGGTGTATCCTGTAACGTTGGATGGGTTGATCATTTTTCTATATACAAGTCAAATTTAGATTGGATATGGAAGAAAAAGCAAATACTTGATCTATTTGTTGGGAATTAGTCCAATTTGACACTCATAAGATTGATCGTCCTGCCTCCTTTATTGGGGAAATGAACCATTGGCCAAATAAAGATCAAGGGATTGTCCATGTCCCAGAAAGCTACTCACAAATTGCATTAAAATTGCTGCTTTGATTAATAGGCCAAGCCAAATTGATTTTTGTTAAATTGGAAGATATAACATTACAGCAAAATGAGCTGAAATATTTGGGGCTAAAATGGTTAGCCCCGATATCAGAAATAAGAATTGTAATGTGCAGTTACTTTGTCTCTGTCCAAAGTGATGCAAACAGCATACAAACTTTGTGCTGCCTGCTGGTTTAATCATCTGTAAGGTGCAGCTCAGCTCTGAATCTGCTGCTGACTGGCTGCACACCTCAGCAGGGATTCCCAAGTTCATGTAAGACTAGTAACACTTACATTTAGTCTGTTCTTAGGGGGAAGATGCATTCTCATTGTGGCAGGGATTGAAATGGCTTGACAAAAACTGGAAGACCTGTCAGAAATTAGAGATATGGCAATGGGTAGGAGAATCAGCCTCAAGGATTTTGGATTCCACCCTGAAGCACAAGTGGCCTGAACTCATATATGGGAGAACCCATAAAACTCAGTTCCATATCGTCCAGCTCCAGCTGAACAACTCTTCATATTTGGTCAGCATGGGAAACTTCAGGTCACAGTTCACAGACCAGGTCATGGGTCAGTGCAACTTTATAAACTGCATCTGTTTTTAATTATAAGTTGACCAAAAATCCCAGTGTGCTTACTTCTCCGCCAGAATAGCCCTTTAAAGCTAATATTGTCATTATTATTGTTCAAATCATTGTTTTAGTCATTCTTTCTCCATCTACACCACACCTCCTTCACTTGTCCGCCAACAGTCCATATCAACTATGTCTCAAATATCACATTTATACGCTTTGCTTCATCATCATACACATAACATTACAAGAAGCTGCACACACACACCTCTGACAACTTGCACACACTTCCAGCTATTCAACCATGGCAGGCACATTACTCAAGCATACTGCACTGACTGATTTTCCTCCCTTTATCAAGAGAAGATGGTCCATAATATATTTGCAGCTTGTACTAATTAGCTTGTACTAATCATCAAGGTGAAAGCATGGCTGGATGACCTGATCCCCTTGGAGAAGATGGGAGTAGTTGGAGTAACCATCCCTCACGCCGTGACTGACAGTGTGGTTGGAATTATTGAGAAAGGCAGTACGTTCCTGCTTAGCACATATTCTCAAATCTATTCTACCTTCTTCTGACAATCAGTAACGATGTACAAGACGCACTTCTTATTCTCTGTGCTCCAGGAGATTACTAGGATTGCATGCGCCTGCTACTCTCTCTCAGGATGACAGCATTCATGATCCATCACTGCATTCTGCCAGTGCCTTGCAGTCAATTGTCTTGAAACCTCCCTTGTCAAGGTGATGCAATCTGAAGCTGAGCCCTTTTGGCCCAGATCTGTTGATGGACATGTTGCAAAGCACCTGCAATTCCCTCCCCCTGAATGTCAACAGCTTTACACCAGTGTGTTGCAGCCGTGGGATAGCACTGTGTTGGAGCACAAATCCCAGTAAAGGCACCTGTAAAACAGGCACTAAAGGAATGCACAAAGGTGAGTGGTTGAGCAATATCTGGATAAAGTTTATAAGGAGTGGTTGCTTTGTGCTGTCTTTTATTTCAGGATGTGGCTAAGGAGTTGTTGTGATTATTCTTTACAGAGCAATACTTGGGTGGGGAAGCTGAAGGAATCTAGAATTTCATTCAGGATAACCAGGCCAGCTTTCTGTACAAACAGAGCAGCTAGTTCTAACAGATCTTCACCAGCAAGACATGCTGGGCATGATCACATGTCAAGTGCATGTTATCTTTTGCCATTTCAGTATATTTCACCATTGGGATGGAGTGCCCGCCATGACATTTGTGTGCATTTAATTGGGACACCATGCTGAAGCTTGCTACAATGGCCTAGACACATATTCAAGAGGCTGCTGAATATAGCACTTGGGCCAAATGGGATCAAAGGTTATGAGGAAAAAGCAGCATTAGGCTATTGAATTGGATGATCAGCCACGACCGTAATGAATGGCGCAGCAGGCTCAAAGGGCTAAGCAGCCTACTCCTGCTCCTATTTTCTATATTTCAATATTTCAATACTCTTCCCCTACTTCTCTCTGTTTAGAGAGATGATGCAGAAGTTCCTATCCTGACACTGAAAGTCTCTGAGACCTCTGGGATACGGTGGTAGATGATGAGCAGTGAGTTGTTTGCTGTATTATTTATTCCATCCTGGCGGGACCTGCTAGCGAAAGGATTCAGGGCCAGATTTTCCTCAATAGTCATTGACGGTGTTGTCTCTGCACTGCTCTGAGTCTGCAGATCTGGCTCCAATAGTTTTGTGATCACTTCCTTCATGAACCACAGCAACTGAACACACTGATTCAGGCCTGTGTGTAGGTAGGAAGTGAATAAAGAACAAAAAAAATGCAGCACACGAACAGGCCCTTCAGTTCTCCAAGCTTGCACTGACCATGCTACCCTTCCAAGGACTATATCCCTCTATTCCCATCCTATTCTATATTTGTTAAGACACACCTTAAAAGCCTCTACCATATCCACTTCCAATATCTCCCCCGGCAGTAAGTTCCAAGTGCTTCCTAAAGATCCAAATGGGTAAGGCCTCCACTTCTCTTGGTGGGCAATGTGTCTTCTTTACTGCCTCTGCTCCATTTCTATCTGATGACCAGTCCAAGGGAGGCTGCAATTATAGTCTCCAAAACAAGTGGTGTACTGTACTGCTTTGAGTATCAACTGACACCTCCCAATGCTCAGCACCACTCCCTGCAAACTTCACCAGCATTTCTGCACTCGCTTAAACTACTGAATTCATGAAGATGTTAAGAGAGAGGGTGTTAACTGGAGTGGCAGAGTTGACGACGGCAGGTCAGGCATCAAATCAAGGTCAAATCCTCACTCACATTATAATCTATGTATTCTGCAAAATTCTCCCGAGTGCACATGACACCTTCGCTAACAGCCTCAACAACACGCAATCATCAGACCTCAGAATGGCACAGATGTTACTTTACTTTGAAATTAGTGTCTTACAAATTACTGCCACTAATGAGTTGAGTTTTATGAACTCTAATTTAAGAAACTCAGGCACAAATTTACATATGTAGGGCAAGGTTCTCTGGTCTCTCCTCAATGTTTTTCTGAGTGGCAGGAGGTGGCATTCACTGGCAACGCAATCCTCTGATCCCATGTTATCAATGGAAGTTCCAATCGAAACCACTCCATACTGCCAGGAAACCAGTGGCGAGGGGTGTGTTATCGACAGGACTAAAAAAATCCCTCCGCCACAAACAGTTGGAGAATGCTGGCAGTAATGTGCATACATGTTAAGAGTTTTTGGTTAATAGCACATCAATTCAGGTTAGGATTTCTATAGGCAAAAGAAAAATTGTAGCAGGATACTGAATCGAAAGGTTGAACTGACCTGATCTTATTATTAAAATAGAATAGGAGAAAAAATGTGAATATAGGTCCAGGTGATGGAGATACTGATTGGCTGTTTCAGGGAAAATTTGCATAGGCGCTGTCACTGCCATTAGAAGGTGCACCTCCAGAAGACACTTTCTGTTTTCGTGTGAAGGCAAGCATCCAGGTGAGGGCAGTAGAGCAGCAATGCTGAATGGCTATTTTGTGTAAGATTTGCATAGGTGCAGTCACTACTATCAGGCGTCCAAAGATGTGTGGGTTAGGTTGATTGGCCATGCTCAAAAAAAATTGCCCCTTAGAATCCTGAGATATGTAGATTAGTGAGTAAACATGTAGGGATAAACATGGGGGCATAGTCTTGGTGAGATTGTGGTCAGTGCAGACTTGATGGGCTGAATGGCCTTCTCCTGTACTGTAGGGTTTCTATGATAATTCTATGATGATAAGGTGGACCTCCAGAAGACACCCTCCATCTTCGTGTGAAGGCAAGCGGCCAGGTGAAGACAACAGAGTGGCATGCTGATTGGCTATTTCAGGTAAAATTTGCATAGGTGCAATCACTATTATCAGAAGGTGGACCTCAGGAAGATACCCTCCATCTTCATGTGAAGGCAAACATTCAGGTGAGGGCAATAGAGTGGCAATGCTGATTGACTGTTTCAGGTAAGGTTTGCACAGGTGCAGTCACTGCTACTAGAAAGTGATTTATGGAGGAGCTGTTGTAAAAGGACATTTAAACCCTAAGCATGCATTCAGTGTTTCCCTATCTACCTTCTCCTCTAGCCAAAATAGAACTCACTGGGAGGATCACAAGAAGGAAAAAGGTGAGTTGAGATTCCTTTGTCTTCTGATCTGTACAAGAGCAGAATGGTAGCTAGGATAGTGGTAATGCCCCTTGTGTCAGATATGGGGAAATTAGTGAGCAATCTAATCCTCCTGACAACTTTGTCTGCATGAAGTATGTCCAGTTGCAGCTCCTCCCAGACTGTATTATTCAGTTGGGGCAGCAGACAGATACACTGTGGAGCATACAGGAGGCAGAGAGTTTGATACGTACTAGTTACAGGGAGGTTGTCTCATACAGGTTCAGTCAACTAAATACATGACTGCCAGGAGATCCAGGAAGGTAGTGCAGGAATTTCCTGTGGCTATTCCCCTTTCACACAGATATGTCATTTTGCATAATGTTGAAGGGGATAGCCTGTCAGTAGCCAGGCCTGTGGCACCACACTTCGTTCTGCTATAGAGCAGGGTCGGACAAAGAGCAAGTGAGCAGTAGCAATAGGGGACTCATTGGTTAGAAGCACAAACAGGCATTTCTAGGACATTAGTGAGAGTCCAGGATCGTGTGTTGCCTCCCTGGCAGCAGGGTCAAGGACATTCTTGAGGAGGAAGGTGAGCAGTCAGATATCTCATAGGTAGGAAGAGGGATGAGGTCCTGAAGTGTGAATGTAGGGAGTTAGGCAGAAGGCTAAAGTGCAGGACATCGCAGATAGTAATTCCTGGACTAGTATCAGTGCCACATGCTGGTGAGAGTAGGAATAAGAAGATTAGGCAGATGAATGTGTGGTTTGAGAGCTGGTGCAGAGGACAGGGATTGAGATTTTTGGATCATTGAGATCTCTTCTGGGGAAGGGCTGACCTGTTCAAAAGGGACGGGTTACACGTGAACTGGAGAGGGATGAATATCCCGGCGGGAAGATTTGCTAGAGTCACTGAAAGATTTGAACTAGGGGGATGGGAAGCAAAGTAGTAGGGAGACAGAAGAGAAGGTTGAGGGCAGCACAGAGGACAGCACAGAAGTTAAAGAGAATTTATTAAATAGTAAAGGTAGTGTCAGTAATTCTAGTGCTACATAGATCAGGCAAAAGCAGGAAAGAAGCAAATGAAGTCTAGATTAAATTGCATTAGTTTCAAGGCAAGAGGCTGCCGGGCAAGGCAGATCTGATCAGAAGTTGGATGGGTATGTGAGATTGGGCTATTGTAGAAATTACTAAAACATGGGTAAAGGAAAGACAGGACTGGCAATTCAATGTTCCAGGAAAGATGGGAAAAATAGAACAGAAGGTAAGAGAGGAAGGGGAGTTGTAGTTTTGATTAAGGAAAACATCATGGAGTACTGAGAGGGGATATATCCGAGTGTTCACCCACTGAGTCTATATAGGTTGAATGGAGAAATAAAAAGGAGGAAATTGCCTTGTTAGGGTTGTATTATAGGCCCCAAATAGTTGGCGGAAAATTGAGGAGCAAATATGTAAGGAGATTACAGATAGCTCCAAGAAAAATAGGGTGGCAATAGTAGGATTTTAACTTTCCCAACATTGATTGGGATAGCTGTAGTATTAAAGGATTGGATGAAGAGAAATTTGTTGAATGTATTCAGGAGGAATTCCTCATTCAGCATGTGGATGGCCTGACTAGAGAGGGAGCAAATTTGTTGTATGTATTCAGGAGGAATTCATCATTCAGTATGTGGATGGCCTGACTAGAGAGGGGGCAAAACTTGACCTCCTCTTGAGAAATAAGGAAGGGCAGATGACAAAAGTGTTAATGAGTAGATGGGATCAAATGGATCCCTTGAAGAGCATAGAGGAGTAGAGATAAGAAATAAATCAGGAGGGTAAAAAAGGGGACATGAGATTAAGACAAAGGAGAATTCAAAGAGCTTCTATAAATACATAAAGGGCAAAAGAGTAACTAGGGAGAGAGTGGGGTCTCCTGGGGATCAACAAGGTCATCTTATGTGGATCCACAAGAGATGGGTGAGATATTAAATAAATATTTCTCATCAGTATTCATTGCTGAGAAAAGCATGGATATTAGGGAACTTGGGGAAATAAATAGTGATGTCTTGAGGAGTGTACATATAACAGAGAAAGAAGTGCTGGAAGTTTTAAAGTGCATCAAGATAGATAAATCCCCAGGACCTGAAAGTGTATCCCAGGTCACAGTGAGAGGCTAGGGAGGAAATTGTGAGTCCCCTAGCCAAGATATTTGAATCATCATAGTTATATGTGAAGTGGCCTTACCAATCTTTTGTACAATCTTTTTGTACAACTATAGACAGTATTCCACTTGGAATACTGTCTATAGTTCTGATCACCCAATTACAGAAAGAATATTATTAAACTAGAAAGAATGTAGAAAAGATTTACTAAGATGCTACCAGGACTTGATGGTTTGAGTTACAAGGAGAGGTTGGATACACTGGGACTTTTATCTCTGGAGCATAGGAGGCTTAGGGATGATCTTATAGAGGGCTATAAAATAATGAGGGACAAAGATTCAGCTTGATAGTCAATATCTTTTCCCAAAGGTAAGGGAATCTAAAATTAGAGGGCATAGATTTAAGGTGAGAGGGGAGGGATACAAAAGGGTCCAGAGGGGCAATTTTTTTCAGAGGTTGGTGAGTGTCTGGAACAAGCTGCCAGAAGCAGATAAAATTTTGCCTTTTAAAAAGTACTTACAGTTGCATGACTAAGATGGGCATAGAAGATATGGGTCAAACACAGGCAACTGGGACTACTTTAGGATTACACAAAGGGACAGCATGGACAAGTTGGTCAAAGGGCCTGTTTCCATGCTGTAAACCTCTAAGACTCCATGACTCTAGAAAGTGCTGGAAAAACTCAATAGGTTTGTCTGCATTTATGGAGAGAGAGAAAAGAAAAGGTCATGTGTGAGTCCAATATAACTCTTCTTAAAAATCTTACAGGGCAGCAATATGATGAGTTTTATGTTGTTGATAAAATGGAGAGGGCCAGATGTGTAATGTCCTACAATGTTAAAAGAAAAAAGGCACATATAAATTAAAAATAAGAACAACAGATTTATTGTAGGAGCTGTCGCTGTACAGAGTAGAAAATGAAATTAACCAGAGGCCTATAGAACACCCCAATAACATCACTGTCAAACCATGTGACCTGTTGTTAGAGCAATTATGTAACTACTTAAATATATAACATCCCTCCCTTTTTACTTCTGTGGTTATGACATCAAATTGCTAGATGTTATACACAGGATCAATAATACTCTAGACATTGTTCTATGCATCATTAATCATTATACTCAGTAAATATGAACGCTGATCACAAAGACCTCTACTCCTCTTTGGTTGCATACGATGATCTGGAATTTGGCTGTCTTTGACCCTAAAAGTGTGATTTGACATTTCAGCAAACATCTCTTCCCTTAGAACTAATTCTGCATTAATGTCACAAGGAACAGTAGTGAAGACACAATCATAGGCAGTTCAGATTTAACTCAGTGTTTCAGAATAGTATTTACAACACTTGGAACTAAAAAAGGTAGTATTTCGGGAGATTATTCAGAGAAATCATTTCGAGATGATGATTGTTCAACATGGCTTGCTAAACTAATTCATTTTTGGTTTGAATCATTTAAGATATTGAACCTGTTTTTGCTGAAATGATGGCTGGTACCCATTTGTCTCATGGTATAATTACACGATAACACTCAATCTTGTTAAAATAAACATTATTTTGCCCTTACTTCTCACTTAGCAACTTGATTGTTGTTCACGCTCTGCTATCTCTGAAGTTTCTGCAGGTAATAAGAAATCAAAGTCAATCCTCAGCTTTATCTTTAAGAGGAGTAATGTAGGTGAACTTTGGATACCCACATGAGCAGTGCTTCTATAAATTCCAAAAAGCTATTCACATGATGTGATAATGAACCTTGCTCTCTTGAAGCTTTTAAAGAATGTCTTAAGGATAATAAATCTTTCAGCTAATCCATTGGTTGGTGGATGATAAGATGCAGATTTTATTTGCAGAATACCACTTATTTGAAATAATCCTCAAACTCATGTGAAGTAAACTGAGACTCATTATTGCTAACAATCTATTCTGGTTTACCAAAAATTTCATCAAGTTTTTCAGTGGTTTGTTCAGATGTAGCTGATCTCGTGATAACAATTTCTGGCTACTTTGAATGAGCTTCAATTATGATTAAGAACATGTAACACTCAGACAGACCAGGAAAACCTATATGTAATTGCTGGCATTGCATTTTAGGCCACTCCCAAGAGTATAAAGCAGACAATGGTGCCGTATTTCTAATTCATGTACAGGATTGACATTGTCGCACTTTTTCTCCAATTTGGGGATCCAGACCTGGCCACCAAAAATAGCTACATGCTAATTCCTTCAACTGGACAAAACCAAGATGTTTTTCATGTAGTTATTCAAGAACTTTTCCATGTAGAAGAGGAGAAATGATCACTCAGATTCT
The DNA here is from genome assembly GCA_024679065.1 of Sphyrna mokarran. NCBI lineage: Eukaryota > Metazoa > Chordata > Chondrichthyes > Carcharhiniformes > Carcharhinidae > Sphyrna > Sphyrna mokarran. The sequence continues at coordinate 22,738,347 of JAGIQG010000021.1, forward strand.
CCACAATAGACATCCACTTTGTACGGTCATTTCGAGCTTTCAAGACTTCAAATCAAGATGCGTTCCAGCTATCATTTCTTTCAGTACCATCCCCATATCTTTCCCAACACTGATTTCTGGTGTATCTTTGAACTTGAGAAGCTGTCACAGGCAAATCATCTGCTTGCAAAAAGTAAAGAATATTAGCAAAACTAATTGGTGGCATCTTTTCAATAGGTAAAGGTAAGCATGATTAAAGCATCAACATTAGCACTGCACTCTGAGGATACATTGCTTCATAAGAGTGTGCAGATAAGATCATTGACCATCTTTGCAATCTGAGCCATCGATAAGTAGAATAGGGCTGATAAGGATGTTATTCCAAAAGAATCCATCAAGCTTGCACCGCTTATTAATGATTTTGTTTAATCTGATCTATTAAAGAGATACAGTGTTCACATTTGTCCAAATTGCACTAATTGGATATTCCACTCGCTGACAACAACCTGTCTGACAAAAGCAATGCAAGTTAGTGGACAACTTCAAATCTAATGAACAGCCAGTGCCATTCCTTTGCCTTCAACTGCCAAATCTGGCCCAATATATTTGGAAATCAAGAAAAGGCTGACTTACAGAATAGTTATTTTGCTTCAATCTTACAGCAGAGGGCTGAAATGAAATACTGTAGATATGAGAAAAACCAAAAAAATCAATCGAGAGGAACCAATATAAATAAAAGCATTATGATAGAGAAGCTAATGTTATTGAATATAGATAAATATCCAGGATCCAATGGTTTTTGAGTCAAGGTAAGAAAAGAAAAATGTTGGAAATTGTTGATGCTTTTATCAAGACTTTGCAGAATTTTTTCCTCAAGAACTGTCACTCTTGGATTGGAAAATTGCATATGTTACTTCACTATTTAAAAAGAATACCAGAAATAAAATTTTAAAAATAAGCCTATTAGTTATACATCAGTTGTGGGGAAGTTACCAGAATCTACTTTTGGGAAATATTGACTGAGGATTGGACAAATAAGAGTTGATCAAAAAGAGCCAGCATGGATTTGTAAATGGTATAGAAACCCAATTGAATTTTTTGAGAAGGTAATGAATTATTAACAGGGGATTATCTATGTTTGTGATTTATACATGAATGCATGTGCAGTTCCATAAGGTGCTTGACAATTTCATATTTAAAAGTTTGCTAACCAAATTGAGAGCCACATAGGCAATCTGTCAGCATGGGTAGGCAATTGTTCTGGAGGTAGGAAACAGAATAGGGATGATAGGCATGTACTCAAATTGGCAGGACTAGTGATGATGCCAAGGAGCCCATAATGGGGCCAGTTTTTCCATTCTATTTACAAATGATTTGGATGAAAATAATAGAGAATTATATATCTAATTTTTCTGATAAGACTGAAGTAGTTGGCATAGTAAATACTGTAAATGGATGCAGAAAGTCGCCAAGGAATATTGACAAATTAAGTGAATGGGCAAATCTGGAGTAGGTAAACTTCAATGTGAGAAATTGCGAGATCATCTACTTCGAATCGAAGATTGATCAGAGTTTGTCTAAATAGCAAGAAGCAAAGAATTGTGGGTGAGCAGAGAGATTTAGGGACCCAAGTGCAGAAAACATGAATAACATGGACAAAGAATCAGTTAAGAGGCCAATGGAATGTGGCCTTTATCGAAAGGAGACTGGCACACAAAGCGATGGAAGTTACTTTGCAGCTGAACAGAGCTCTGGTTAGATGCCTTCTAAGGACTTCATTCAGAACTGAGCATCACACCTCGGGAAGAATATATGAGCCTTGAACGGAATGCAGCACAGATTCAGTAGAATGATACTGGGACAAAAAGTGTTAAATTAAGGGTAGGTTACACAGCGTAGGCTTATATCCTGTGGAATATGGACAATTAAAAGGTCATCTAATTGAAGAGTTTAAGATGATTAAAAGATTCAATAGAATGATAGAGAGAAGCTATTCTTTCTGGTGGGGGAGCCCAAGGGAGCACAGCATAATAATTAGGAGTAGGCTATTTAAGAGTGATGTCAGTAAGCGATGCTTCACACAAAGGCTAGAGGGAATCTGGAAATCTCTTCCTCCAAAAAGCTGTTGAGGCTATGTCAGTTTGAAATTTGAAAGTGGGGATTGATTGGTTGACAAGGGAATTATAGAACCAAAAGAAGTTAAGATACAGATTAGTTATGATCTAATTGAATGGTTTGAACAGTTTTGAAGTGATGAGTGGTCTAGGCCTGTTCCTTTGTTCCTATAATCCTATTCCTATGTGACAGTATTTGTCAAGTCATCCACCATGGCCTCAGAAATTTTTATGCATGTCTTGTGTCTTTGGAACATATTGAGGAGAATTTAATGGGCAAAACAGTGGCAATAAAGAGCCTTTGCTATTTGCATCGTGGCTCTTGAATTTTTTTTAATTCAGAAAAGCCAAAAATAGTTTCTCTGCCACCTATAGCCTTTTAAGGTATTTGCACATCAAACATTATTACTGAGAACTCATTGCATATCTCACTGCAGTGTCTCGCTTTAAACATTTGTTTCTCTCCAGAAAAGTTACCATTTGCTGATTATACCATGAGGGACATTACACTTGTGCTTTAGACCTCTATCATCTTCTACAGTTACTGTAGGGTTGCCTCTGGCTGCATAGCCTACAAATTTTCCAATCACTCTCAAATTAGTCCACAGATGTCTTAGTGCTTATGACGTTTTAGACAGGATGCTTAATGACTTTAAAGGATTATATGAGGTTGTCCTGTCCATTAATACACTCCCCTTCTTGCATGATTCCTTCATGGATCATGTAGAAGTGGAATATTTGAACTGTCCTCTGTTTCTGTTCGTTCTACTGTGTAGCAATCTCAATTTGCCCTTCTTCATTTATGCCATATGCTCAGTTGGATTTCCTCCAGAAACTTGTTATTGATTCTCCTGATGTGCTTACATCAAATTCGATGTATGCATTCTCAGCAGTTCCTTGGATTATAGAATAATACTGTACAGAAGGAGGCCCTTTGTTCCATTGTTCCTATATTGGTTCTTCAGCAGAGCTATCTAATTAATTCCACCCCCATGTTTGTTACGATAGCTTTAAATGTTTTTTTGCCCTTCAAACATTACATGAATTCTCTATTATTGAATCTGCTTCAACCACCCTTTTGGACAGTTCATTCCTGTTGACGATCACTCACATAATCATAGGATGGCACAATGGCACAGTGGTTAGCACTGCTGCCTCACCGTGCTAATGATTCTGGCTTTGGGTGATTGTCTGTGTGGAGTTTGAACATTCTTGCTCTGTCTGTGTGGGTTTCCTCTGAGTGTTCCAGTTTCCTTCCACAGTCCACAGATGAGCAGGTTAGATGGATTGGGCATGCTAAAATGCCTCTTAGTGTCTCAAGATATGTATGTTAGGAGGATTAATGGGGTAAATATGAGGGGTTACTGAGAGAGGGCCTGAGTAAGATGGTCTGTCAGAGAACTGGTGCAGACTTAATGGGCCAAGTGGCCTCCTTCTGCACTGTAGTGATTCTATGATTCTATATGATACACACTTATGGGATAGTATAGATTCCTTTATGACTCGTGGGAGATCCCTGCACAAAGAGAAAACAAATATGGGTTACTCAGCTGCACAAATTATTGAGCACACAAGCCTATGCAATTTATGTGAATGCCGTGGTAAAACTGGGCAAAATATACTTGAAGTTTTAAGGAGAAAAAAAAAGTGCTATGAAGATAAAACTCCCCTTGTTAGCCTGCCATGAAGCCAAAAAGCTCCCTATACTTAACGCCATCAATATCTGTAATTTGAAGGATTAACTCCTATTCTGGTTTGATATTTAGAAGTTGGAAGGTTCACCAGTATGGTTGAGTGCAGGGTTTGCTTCAACAACAGTCCAAATTTGTGTTCAATATCCAGAAGAATATGGAATTTCTCACAGTGCCTACCCTATATCCCATCTCATGTAAATAAATGACTAAATAACTTGCAAATAATTTAGTTTTGTATCTTGCCTTTGCAGCACAAAGTGCAACAATTATATATGACATCAGAAGCACTTTAGCTGTAAAACATTAAGGTTGAGTACAAAGAACAAAAAAAGCACAGGAACAGGCCCTTCGGCCCAACAAGCTTGTGCCAATTACATTGTCCTTCGAAGACCGACCACTTGTATTCTTCTTTACTCCGCCTGTTCATGTTGCCTTTCCAGATAAGTCTTAAATAGCACTAATACATCTGCTTCCACCATGTCAGTTGGAGCACATTCGAGGTCCACACCACCCTTTGTTTAAAAAAACTTGCCCCGCACATCTTTACTGTACCTTCCCTCCATTTATCTTGAACTTGTGCTCCCTGGTGATTGTCATTTCTCCCCAGAGAAATACTTTCAGCTGTTCACCTTATCTATGCTCCTCATAGTTTTATAAATTTCTATCCTTCAGTGTCCATTTTTCCAGGGAGTATTATGGAAATGGATGTTCTAGTGTGAGTGATATGAGAGTTTGTGTCCCATGCTCTATTATTTGGACAGTGTGCTTGACTGACACACAACACTGTGCTATAAAAGTTTACAACACCAAAGGATGAAATCTGGTCTATTGTGTTTATTCCAATACTTTCTTAGAACACATCAACAAATCCATGACAGATTATTAGATTATTTAGTGCTTATTAATATGATACTTAAATAGTTGATTCCAATTGCTCTTATGCAACTGACATCAATACAGTATAGGTATAGACTCAATTTCAGTTGACAAACTGTAGGTAACCTTATCTTTTCATTCTTGTTCAAGCCTGAGAATTTCTTCCTCATGGCTTCTTCCATGGATGTTGGAGACAGCATGTATTTTATTTATTCAATATCCTGTTAGGAGCTTGTAGATAAGCAAATGGATATGCAAGGAATAAGGGGATATTGACCAATGGCAGGCAGAAGGGATTAGATTAATTTGGCATCATGTTGGGCACAACATCGTGGGCCGATGGGCCTGTTCCTGTATAGTACTGTTCTATGTTCTAACTTCTAATGCTGACAACAAGGACTAATAACTATTAGTTTATTCACTAGCTTTGTAGCTACTTCATGCTTTTACTTTGCCTATGCTCCCAAGGAGAACACATGTGCTCCTGACACATGACCCCTTTTTGCACTGTGTCTTCATGTCACCACATGACCACTAGGTCTATAGTTACCAAGCAGATTATGAGGATGGGTTATGGATCCATCCATGTTATTAAACCTGATGCAGTGACACCTGATGCAACCAGTAATATAACAGAATGTGTTACTGCAGCTGATGATACATCACAAACTAAACTGCTTTGGACAGTCCATCAATCAGTTTAACACGAAGCACCATTGGGGTAAAATGAAGAAAGTTGTAACTATTTAAGTGAACAACAGTTTAACAGGTTCTGAGCAAAAACTTAAAATTAATTGAAGCAAGTCATTATGAAGTACATTGAATAATCTCATACTGCACTGATGAAATGCTTAGCACATTGGAGTTAAGTCAAATATCATATATGGATTTGGAATTCAACAACATTTTATTCAGGCTTTGTAAAGAATTTACAACTGAAGAAATATAACTGCAGAGCAATTTGAGTCTACTTTCCACATTTATTTGATTGTATGGTTTCTGCAAAAGGCAAGGGAATTTTGCCATTCATTTCAATGGAAATTCGACCTATACGACCTGCGTAACAGGTTTATTTTCTTCTCTCTGTCTAGCTTTCCACCCCATGCTTTCATTCTTACAAATTGAAATATTAATTGAATCATTCATCAGTCCAAAACTGACCATAATAAATCTTCTTTTGGTCCTATTTCTCTTCTTTTCAGTGTAAAATTAAAGAATTTTCCTTGTATTATACTGCAGCAGTGCTTGAGCAGAACTTTGCTCTGTGGAATGGCATTAATGATAGATCCTGTTTAGGTCTGTAAATTCACCATTTTTGAGGAAACGTGAAGTTTAGTTACAAGTACTGAAATTCAGATATGCCAGTTATAGATCTGGAACTGAGTGATGGTCAAAGATGCACCTTTCCCAAATTGGTACAAGTATGCAAATGAGAGAAAATTTGCTGTCCCAGAAGTTATTTCTATCAAAATTTCACCTGGCTTAACTTGAACCTATAGAAGAGGGGTAAGTTACCCATGTGACACGGTGGCACAGTGGTTAGCATACCTGCTCACAGAGCTAGTGACCTGGGTTCGATTCCTGGCTTGAATCAGTGCCTATGTATGTTCCCCACATGTCTGTGTGGGTTTCCTTCAAGTCTCTGGTTTCCTCCCACAGTCCAAAGTTGTGTGGGTAAGGTAATTGAACATGTTAAAATTTCCCTTAATGTCAGAAGGGTTGACAGGATAAATATATGTCGTTAAGGAGATAGGCATGGGTGGGATTGTTGTCGGTGTAGGCTCAATGGGCTGAATAGCCTCCTTCTGCACTATAGGGATGCTATGATGATTCTATGACTCATCATAATTAAACTCATGAATACAACCTTGTTGCGAAATATCAAGTTTGACTGGGATGTACTGTTTAGAATGGATTCTGCAAACTGCCCTTCAATCTTCTGGGATCTTTGCTGGATCCACTGTTATTTGTCATTTATATTAATGATTTGGATGAGAATATAGGGGGATGGTTAGTAAGTTTGCAGATGACACTAAGATTGGTGGTATAATGGACAGTAAAGAAAGTTACTCTAATTGCAATCGGATCTTGAGCAATTAGGCAGTAGGCTGATGAATGGCAGATGGAGTTTAATTTAGACAAATATTAGATAATGCATTTTGGTAGATTGAAGCAGGGCAAAAACTTATTCAGTTAATGGTAGGGCGTTGGGGAGAGTTACAGAAGAGAGATCTAGGGTATGTTTTCACAGCTCCTTGAATGTGGAGTCATAGGTGGACAGAGTGGTGAGAAGGTATTTGGCATGCTTGGTTTCATTAATCAGAACATTGAATACAGGAGTTGGAATGTCTTAGTGAAGTTGTACAAGACATTGGTAAGGCCACAGCTGGAATACTGTGTGAAATTCTGGTCACTCACTATAGGAAGGACATTATTAAATTAAAAAGAGTGCAGAAAAGATTTACTAGAATGTTACCGGCACTTGATGGATTGAGTTATACAGAGAGGTTGGATAGACTGGGACTTTTTCTTGGGTGTGTAGGAGGCTGAGGGGTGATCTTATAGAGATCTATAAATAATGAAGGGCACAGATCAGCTAGATAGTTAATATTTTTTCCCAAATGTAGAGGAATCTAAAAGTAGAGGGCATAGGTTGAAGATGAGAGGAGAGAGATATAAAAGTATCCAGAGGGGCAATTTTTTCAGAGGCTGGTGGCTGGTACAAACTGCCAGAGGTAATAGAGATGGGTACAATTTTGTCTTTTAAAAAGCATTTAGATACTTACCTGGATACTATGGGAAAAGAGAGGTATGGACCAAATGTGGGCAATTCGTATTTGCTTAGGGGTTTCAAAAAAAAGGTAGCATGGACAAGTTGGGCCAAAGGGCCTGTTTCCCTGCTGCAAACCTCTATGACTATGACTCTAAAAGGCTATCACAATGGAAAAGATGATCAGTCATAGATTCTCTCCCAGAAAAATCAACTGTTCCCTGGAGAATATCTTAGAATAGAACTGAGGAAGCGAAGGCTCATTGCAGAGGCATAGAAGGAACCGTGTGCCCTGTTGCAAATTCACCACCAAACATCCACTCTAACTCAAAAACAAACAAATAGGCTTTTCCAGAATATAGGATTTCATATAAAATGAGGTTTTACTGTGCAACAGTTGATTCTTTTCACCATTGTATCAACCATGATGCCTGCCAGTGTTGTTAGCAATGTCAGTATAGATACCCTGCAGTGCAGAAGGAGGCCATTTGGCCCATTGAATCTGCGCTGACTCTCTGACAGAATCTTACCCATCTTCTCTCCAGGTACAAGTAGCTACTGGATGCACTGTTATGTCATAATTCCCTTAGAATTTCCAAGTCCCAGAAGGACCTTTTAGGTCTAAAACTAGAATTCAATGTTCTGACTAATGAAACCAAGCATGCCGAATACCTTCTTCATCGCTCTTTCCACCTGTAACTCCACTTTCTAGGAGCTATCAACACATACCCCTCAATCTCTTTGTTCTTTAAATCTCCCCAATGCCCTACCATTAACTGAGTAAGTTCTTTTAGAATACTGCTCTTCTTCCAGTTTTTATTAATTTATTTGATCACAGGATATGGGCATTGCTGGCTAGACCCATGTTTATTGCACATCCCTAATTGCCTTTGGGAAGATGATAGTGAGCCACATTCATAAGGTATAGGTGCACCCAAAGTGCTGTTAGGAAGAGAGTTCCAGGATTTTGACCAGATGCAAAAAAGAAATAGCAATATAGTCAAGTCAGGATGGTATGTATCTTGGAGGGGAATTTACAGAAGGTGGTGTTCCCTTGTCCCTTTAATTGGTAGAGGTTGTGGATTTGGAAGGTGCTGTCAAAGAAGCTATAGTGACTTTCTGCAGAGAATTCTGTGAATGATGCACATTACTGCCACTGTGTGTTGATGGCGGAGGGACTGTATAAAGCATTGGAAGGGATGTCAAATAAGCAGGCTGTTTTATCCTGGATTGTAAGAGGCATGTTGAGTGCACTGATCCAGGCAAGTGGAAGATATTCCATCACACTCTTGTCTTGTGCCTGGTAGGTGGTGAACAAGCTTTGGGGAATCGGGAGCGTGAGTTATTTGCTGCAGGTTTCCCAATATCTCTACAGTATTATATGTCTGGTCCATTTAATATTGTATGTCTGGTCCATTGAAGTTTCTGGTCAATGGTAACTCCCAGGGTGTTGATAGTGGGGATTCAGCAATGGTAATGCCATTGAATGTCAGTGTGGTGGGGAAGGGGGGAGCATTGATTGGTGGTTAGATTCTCTCTTGGTGGAGATGATCATTGCCCGGCACTTGTGTTGCGCAAATTTTACTTGCCACTTGTTAGCCCAATTCTGAATATCGTCCAGATCTTGTTTCGGTAACTGAGGAATCAGAAATGGTGCTGAATATTGTACAGTCATCAGTGAACATCCCCACTTCAGATCTTACATTGGAAGAAAAGTCATTGATGGAGCAACTCAAGACAGATCCATGACACTACCCTGAGGAACACGTGCAGAGAGGTCTCAGGACTGAGTTGATTGATCTCCAACAACCAAAATCATCTTCCTTTTTGCTGGGTATGGCAGGAGTCATGAAAAGTTTTCCCTAATTCCCATTGTTTTCAGTTTTTCTAAGGTTCCTTGATACCGCACTCATTCAAAAGATACCTTGATGCCTCACCTCTTCTCAGCAATTTTCCACATTGCTGGGTGAATGCCAATGTTGTAGCTGAAGTGGAAAAGCTTGGCAAGGGATAGAGATGATTCTGAAGCACAAGTCTTCAGTACTACAGCCAGGATGTTATCAGATTCATTGCATTTGCAGTTTCTAGTGTCTCCAACAATTTTTTTATATCAAGTGGAATGTACAACAGACCAAAGACTGTCATCAAAGATACAGGGGACCTCTGGAGAAGGCCATTCGGGCCTAAATCTCACTTCTCTAGTGTTTAGTCCTTCCTCACAAATCTGAGGCATTGCAGGCTGGATACAGGCAATCAAATTGCCTCTCTGAATTTAAATGCTGAATCCACAATTTTTGTTGGTATCAGAATTTGGGAATTTGACAGTTATTATCACAAAGCAACATTGCCTACAGGTATTTCTAACAAAAGAGGTGTAAATGCATTTATGCATCAAAAGGTATATTTATTCAGAGCATTATTAAAAGCACAGTATTCCATCGGAAAGGTTGTTCAGGAATAGTGAAGTAGATGCATGTTTTGGAAAAAAAATATCGTTTTCTATTGGTTGACTGCACCAAAATTGTGTTGTGCGGAGGTTTATTCTCAATGGAATTTCCTTTGTCAGTTTTGCTCCAAGTGCAATTTGTTGCCTCTGAATAATCAGAAATGTGCACAGAGGCATGTGTTCCCATGTCACTCTGTTCATTTACAAAGGGTAGTTTAAATTCTTCAACTATAAAGGACAAAATAGCATGCACAATACAATCTGCTGTTGTCCATTCTGCTTATATCTCATTCTCTGAGCAATAAGCGTCATTGCATTGGAAATCACCACTTCTGGGATCTGACCAATAGAAATAGCTACAACGCTGTGTGGCCCAGCGGTCTCTGAAGCTGATGGGATGGAGGTCAAAAGCCTAGAAGTGACTGCTTACAGTACTAGCAGGTGAATGCTAAACATAATCATATGACATTCCTTTGTCTGTGACTTTAGCAGTCAGAGAACTATTATTCCAACACCTGAAGGAGTTATTTACTAATATCAGCACAGTGGTTTTTATAGGTTTTCATTTTCTCATGTTTGTAGCATTGATTTGTGGTCCTAACCTTTTCTCAATCTCTATTTATCACTATGATTCATGTATTTTTAAGTCATTATCCTTCACTGCATTCTGAGCTGTCCTTGCCCAATTCTAATTCTATCAACAGTCAAAACAATCTCTCTGAAAAATAACTTCCATCAAGAACAAGTTAATTTCTAATTTTAGATCAAAGGAAAATAATTTTCAAGGAGTTTTGTTACTTTCAAGCTCGTCATGGTGTTTAGTGCATTTACTTATCCCCTATTGACTTTCAAGTTACACATTCACATCACATTTTGAAAACTTCAAGTTACCTTGTATCTGAACGTGCAGAATTTAGCACAGCAAAAAATTGGGCCAGTTTTGGGACGGAGTATTACTATTTCCTCATCTGGCTCTCTATCAAATTATTCATCAATTTGTTCCTTTACGTGGTTGCAGCCGGCATTGGGATTTTTCATCCCTCTTGGTCCTGATCTGGGAGGATGGATTGATCCTTTCAGCAATTTTCTTCCAGATCTTTTTCACAAAGCAATTGTGTCTGTGCCTTTGTTGGCAGTGACAAATGGCACAACTTTTTTTTCAAAACTTCTATTATGTGGAGGTCAACTTTTACCTTTCCAGCTTTGAATGGCCTCTCTCTGCTGCTCTGTACCCTTCATCTTGGATCTTGGCCAATACCACAAATAGTGTACAGAGAATACTTAAAACTATTTCCTAGATTTATATCTATTCATTCATTTGTTAGTTCAAAATCATTATGAAAAATAGTTTGAAATTAATTTAAAATTATGTTAATCACATGTCTTGTAAGAGGATGTTTAGAACAAGTGGGGACTAAAAGAGTAACAGTTCAGAGTGAATAGAGTGTAGGAAAGTCACAAAGTACCTGGAATGTAGTTTATAAAGATATGTTTGCATTGAGACACATATAGCCACAACTAGATAATTCAGACATATTTTTGAATATTCTATATTAAAACCAGAGTACATAAATGCTGCAATTCAGTTTTTTTAATTTTTTTTTTAATTTCAGTCTTTTCAACTTTTCTAAGAATTGCCACATTTTGTTTTCTTGGCTCTGTTACACTCTTGTGCTTGAGTTAAAACTATGAATACTTCCCCACTGAGTTAAGATGAGGCTTTAAATATTAATGAGCTTCTGATGAGAAGTTCTCACTCATCTGTTTTTTTAAACAATCTATAATATTGTGAATACTTCTCATATTCAATTTCTCGCCTGTGCACCAAGATAGTGAATTCTGGATTTCTAATGCAAATGGATCTCGTGATCGGTGACTTATAAATTTCAAGAACCCATGAACTACATTAACTAAAGGACTAAGCTGAAAATGATGCGCCTGAAGATGTGAACTGTTTTACTTTGCCAAAAATAAGCTACAATAATGACAAATGAATTATGAAGGAAAATGCACTCTGAAGCAAGTCTAGGTTTCCAGCTGAAAGGTTCCAAATGTTGTACTTGGCAGTTTGCAAAAGAATAGTTTACAGCCAATTGGAATAATAAATGTTAAATTAACAGAAATTTCCAGAATTAATAATTCATTAAGCAGGGAATTAAATTAGATAATAAAAAATTAATTATTTATGCTTTAATGCAAATTAACCAGTGAATACTGACAATTAGACTGGCTCTCTTAAATTTTAAAACATAATTTATTTTACCTCAGAAATCAGAACTTAAGGCAGAATCCACTATTTTGTTTGGCTTCTCATTCTTTTTCGTCTCTTCTGCTCTCCCCGCACCCCGCCCCCTTACAGTGCTATTCTATCTTAGACACTATATTGATAAAGGTGTCATAAGTGAACTAAAATGAGCCACATGTTGCCCTCAATTTGCATGTAACTTGTTGTTTCCTCTCATTTCTTAAATATAGGCAAATGTTATCATCATAGAATACTCACACCGCAGGAGGAGGCCGTTCAGGATTAAACCTGCACTGACAACAATTCCACCCAGGCTCTTTCCCCATAACCCCATTTATTTATCCTGGTAATCCCCGTGGCACCAAGGGTCAATTTAGATGGCTAATCAACCTAACCTGCACATCTTTAGACTATGGGAGGAAACCAGAGCACCTGGGGCAAACCCACACAGACACAGAGAGAAGTTGCAAACTCCACACAATTACCCAAGGCTGCAATTGAACCCAGTTCCATGGTGTTGTGAGGCAGCAGTGCTAACTACTGTTCCACAGTGCTGATATGCTGGCATTTCCTCCATTAATGACCACTAACATTCTTCCCCTTCCTATTTTGTTTAAAATTAATATAAATTTATAAACCCTCTCATCTGCCAGGTATGTTTTCAGGTCCTTTTCTTTCCTTTTGATTTTGTTTCAAATCTGAGAAATGCAGAAACAGTTTCCATAGATTATGAAAAAGCTGTGGCTGTCAGGTTGAAACAGCAAAAAATAAAAGGATTGAAAGTTAAGGCCAATAAATATTGCTCTCAAGAACAGAATGTATGTTCAGAATAGGGGCAGTGTGTATAGTGATTTTACACCTTGTATTGTGGGTTAAAACTTCTGAGGTTCATCCAGTTTAGTTTGGGTGGGGAAGGCATCACATTACAATGGGATGATGTAAGGAGTCGTTCACTTCCATTTGCTATCAAGTGAGTTTTGATCTTCCCTTTTGAAATAGAGTGTCAGACAAGCTGGAAATCCCATAGTCCTTTTGCGTTGGACCACCCTCAAGCCAAGAGATATGTGAATTTCCTAGATGTCTATAAATATTCATCTTGAATTGAATATTTGTCTGAGACTTGATACTGACTGTAGATCAAATTCCAAAGATCACATAATTTGCAACAACTATTTTAATAATTTGTGTATGTCCAATTTTTAAAAGTATTAACTGAAAGATCATAAAACACTGGGCATGACATAACTTATGCTATATTCATATATGCACAACTTCTTCAGCTGCAAGATTAACTAGAAGTACAGAGACTGAAAAATCCACAGAAACAAAATTTTTATTTAAACTCAAAATGCTCAGTTAAAGATAAATGAAATGTTTGGTTGTTCTCATTTATTAAGAGTCCTGATTACACAGATTCAATTATCATCCAAGCTATCATATCAATTCCCATCAATGCCCATCTTACAAAACAGTTTGTACTATCAGAAAAATATTCATTGTGTGAAGGAGAAAAATTATCATTTAATATAGCTGTTTCTTTGCAGTGCAGTCTAACATGTTTGGGGATGAAATACTGAACTGCTATAGTTTCCTCACTTCAGGAGCTTGCACAACAAATTTACAATGGCAGTTTTCATTTTAACTGTGGACATAGTACTTAATAAAACGGAAGTTCAGGGCATCATGTAAAGTTTTGAAAACAAGAAATAGGACTGTTTCAAATATAATTGGGGCGCCACAGTGGTTAGCACCGTGGCTTCACAGATCCAGAGACCTGGGTTCGATTCCCGGCTTGGGTGACTGTCAGGGTGAAGTTTGCATGTTCTCCCCGCGTCTGCATGGATTTCCTTTGGGTGCTCTGGTTTCCTCCCACACTCCAAAGATGTGCAGGTTAGATGTATTGGCCATACTAAATTGTGTCTTAGTGTCTCAGGATTTGTGGGATAAATATGTGGAGTTACAAGGATAAGACCTGGGTGGGATTATTGTCAGTGCAGACTTAATGGGTTGAATAGTCTCCTTCTGCACTGTCGTGATTCTACAATTTTAATTCTATTATTGTTGATATCCCTAAAAACAAAAAGCATTCTTGGCTAGTCATATATATTCTACCCCCCATAAACCTGAAACCTTGCAAAAGCTCTGCTGCTCACCTTAACCTATAGCAACAGTTGTTCCTCTATCACTGCTCTGCTGATTACCTTCCACTGACTGCTGGTCAAGCAACATCTTGATTTTTAAATTGTCGTTTTTTCAAATCCCTTCATGACCTCACCCGTCTCGGCCTCTGAAATCTCCTCCAAGATATCTATGCTCCTCTAATCTAGTCGCTTGTGTATCCACAATTTTAATTGCTCCATAGCTGGGGGTCATGCCTTCAGTTGCTTAAATCCCAAGCTCTGAAATATTCTCCTGATGCCTTGCCTCCCTTTTACTTCACTTCTGTCCTTCAAGATATCTCTTAATGCTCTCTCTTTGACCTAACATTCTGTCATCTGACCTAATATCTCCTTATGTAGTTTGGTGTCTGGGGACAATACATAAAAATTTTTTGGATAAATTCCACCCACATGTATGTTTTGAATGCCAGTCATTCATTGATATATAATAAAAGCCAAAAATGCTGGATATTCTCAACATATCTGGCAGTATCTGTGGGGAGAGAAACAGAGTCAACATTCCCAATCTCTATGACTCTTCTTAAAAGTTCTGGGCACTGGCTCACTGAGGCAGGCTGCTTAAATATTGACTGATCAACAGGAAAGTTGCCTATCTGGAAATGGATGTAGCACAGTTACAAGGAGAGACCATCAAAGCAGTGCAGCAGTCATATGCAGAACAGAAGGAAATTCTGGGCTTCAGTAGGCCATGGCAGTGGGACAAAGGCCATGAGGAGAAGGATTGCTCAGCTGACGAATTCTGTTGTCAGAGACTAAGCGTGTGATTGTGAATGCACCAATTCTACACCAACACAGGAAGGACAACTGTCCAGATGCTTATGCAAGTTTATAGTCACTTAAAGTTTCCATCTCATGATGAGAAGCTAATCTTTTGTTCATAAACTTATTTAGTCCTGTCCAGCACAAAGTTAATAAAATTATGTTCCCCATGATAAGAGAAAGTGAGCTTATTTACAGCATGAGCCTTATTTACTAATAACATCTACATAATGCCAGTGTTCCATTTAGTGCTCAGACCATTGTAGTGTCCTCCTCAGATAGTCCAGAATTCTTCTTCCCTTGTTCTCTCAGAAGAGGTGGAGGCTACTGATATCTGTGATGACTGGGCAGTCATCATCTTAGAATGACCCATTGGGGTGACTCCTGCGATTGTTTTGTCAGCATTTCTGCAGGCACATCTATTGTCACTGGGACCTTCACCACAGCTGCTCCCATCTGTCAAAAGGGCTGAGGGAGCTGTGGGTAATGAGAGTGTCCTGAGAGGTGCAGCACACTCGTACTCTTCAAGCACACCCTCTGCTTTTGGGTGACATTTCTACTACTTTGAGGGAGTCTGTCACTTGAGTTTTATATATTCTGTGGACATCAATGTTCAGGTGTTGAACTGGTCGAGACTACATCAAGCATCATGACTTCTGTGCAGGACAATACACTGCTCCTGCAAGTAATCCAGACACTGCTGTATATGACTCTTCATGAGGTTTGCTACTGTTCTTAATGAATTTTGATTGGCCTAAATGACACAAGGCTGTTTCTCAATTGTCTTAAAGGGCTTGTGATTAATCTGAGATTATTCTAGGTGGTGTATGACTGTTTCTAATAGGATTTTCAAGAATGACGGTCATCTATGTATTTAATTTCCTATTGCTGGCTGATTAGCTCCCTAAGGTGGCAATTATTTGTGGGGCCATCCTCTTCATTTAAGTTTCTTTTTCTGTTACTTCTATAACTTCTTGCTAATGTTAGGTACTAATTCAGAAACTCCAAAGTACACTATGAAGTTTGTCTAGATCCCAGCTGTTTTTGATTTTGGCATTAGTGTGAATATAAGATGTTTCACTCCAGGTGTAATTCTAGTGACCCATTCAAAAGCTTTTATCGAAATAAACTTATTACCTATAACAAAATAATTAATGTAATGTTCACTAATTGAAGTATTTAAATATGACAAGATACATTTCTTAACTACTAATCAATCTTTATTAGTTCCAATTTAAGCAATATTCTTCATAGCTTCAACTCCTTTTTCAAACATCAGTTAGCAAAGCAACATAGGCTGGAGGATGAGTAACTCACATACCAGCATATAAGCCTATAGAATCCCTCTAGAGAGACAGACTTATTTTCTAGCAGATCCCAAACTTCAATTGCCAGAGAGAAGGAACTGCTACTCCTTGCAAATCCAAATTGAAACTGTCTGCTTGTCTCTCTCTCTCTAAGCTTAGCTTCTTCCATAAGCATATGATACACTCCTGTCAATCAACATAATTAAACCTTACTCTGAAACCCCAGGAGACAACACAAAAAATAAACAAAACTGCATTTGTTAAACAGATTAAAACAAACATCCCAATAACTCGGAGCAATTATTCTTCTGTATTTCTCAGCAGGTGGGTTGCTTGGAGCTGAAGCTTAAAGTATTTCCTTCACAAGAAACAGGGCCCAAATACATTTCTTAAAGGCACTGTTTCATCACAGTAAGATGAATGTTTCATGATATTTTCTTCGTCCATTTTTTCAGGATGGGGAAAATATGCTGTCATGCCTCTGTGATTGATATCTTGAGATCATTGTCACAGACTTAATTTTAATTTGCATTAAATCTGACTGATTTTTAGAAGCCATTGCTGGGTGATGTTATTTATCTCCGGTTACTTGGAATGACTCACATTGTCTTTAACACAAATAGAATGGCAACATCACTCATAATCTTAAAAATTAAAAAAACATGATTACAAAGTGGGTAGTACCTAGAAGTCGTATGTTTAGAAAATAAGTGAGAATAATTCTAATGTCTGCTTTTATTTGAGATAAGATATCATAGAATGTCTCAGAACGTGGATTCACAGCTAATTGATCTAAAAGTATCAGTTTGTCCCATAGAACCTCATTAAAACATTTCTTATTCACATGCTGTTGTTGGGAGAACTGCTATTATACTGCCATAGTATATTTTTGTAATACCTGTCAGCACTTGTATAAATTAATTAAAAATACAGAATAGCTTTACAAAACTTATAGAAATTATTCAAAATTTATTTTAAATGCACATCAATGCTTGAAAATAATTGGTGTGCTAAATATAACACATTTCATGAACAGATTTTAAAATGTAAAAGAACTGCAGACTTACAAAAGCCTATTACAGAACTTAACTAAAAATGGCAGTATCGGTAGAAAAGGTGGTGAAGAAAGCATATGGCATACTTGCCTTCATCAGATGGGGCATCGAGTATAAAAGTTGACAAATTACATTACAATCGTATAAAACATTAGTTAGGCCACATTTAGAATACTGTGTCCAATTCTGGTCACCACACTCCAGAAAGATGTGGACACTTTTGGAGAGAGTGCAGAAAAGGTTTACCAGGATGTTGCCTAGAATGGAGGTATTATCTATGAGGAGAGATTGAATAAACTGGGATTGCTCTCCCTGGAAAAACAAAGGCTAAAGAGACAAACTGATAAAAATTTGCAAGATACAGATAGGGTGAACAATTGGAATCTTTTTCCCAGGGCAGAAATAGAACATAGAACATTACAGCGCAGAACAGGCCCTTCGGCCCTCGATGTTGCGCCGACCAATTGACAAAAAGCAATGACCCTCTAACCTAAACCATTCCCTTATCATCCATAAACCTATCCACTGACCACTTAAACGCCCCCAAACTTGGTGCATCTACAACTGCTGCAGGCAGGGCATTCCATACCCTTACTACCCTTCTGGGTAAAGAACCTACCTCTGACATCCATCCTATAAATAACAATTACAAGAGGGCACAAGTTCAAGCTAAGGAAGGAAAAGTTTGGAAGTGTTTTTCACAGAGGGTGATAGGGACCTGGAATGCACTGCCAGGTGAGGTGGTTGAAGCAGTTACGTTAGTCATATTTAAAACTTGATAGACATATGAACAAGTGGGGAATAGAAGCATATAAGCGGTTGGTTTAGATAGGTAAACATGAACGGAGCAGGCTTGGAGGGCTGAAGGGCAAGTGTATGATCTGCTGCATTGCACCATTTTGCTGTCACCTCCAGTAGCTGCATTGTACAGTCTTTAGACACAGGTAGAGAGGAAAAGAGAATGCTTGAACCAACAATGAAATAGAAGCAAAATATTTTGTTAGATGCTGTCTAAGAATGACAGTATTTACAGAAGATCAATAAGCCAGCAAAAGAAGGCACAAAGCAATGGACTCCCCAGAGTTTTCGACAAGTGATAGCAGGTTTTTACACAAGGATGGTTTGTAAAGGGTCTTACAATAGGTGACAGCAGACAGTGAACATTGTTTTTCAGTTTATCTGAAGGTCCCTTAATTACCTGTGCTCAAATGAGCAGGATGATTTGGGCACAATGCTGATGACCTTTATCCATTCCATGACCTTTATCCTGCCAGCTCTGGATCAAGTTGCCCCATCTTTGTTCCCACCTCGGTCTGTCTATTTGGATTGCAATTAAGGGCCCAACCTAGTCAAATTCCCATGCTGCTCCAATTCCTGACGGAGGAAGTTGCCGAACTGGAATTGGGACTGCCTCCTGCCTGTGATAGGAAAATCCAGCTCTAAATCTCTGTTCTGCCACGAGCCTTAAGATATCCCTGCCACTCCTTGAAACTCTGAATAAAGCTGTGTAACAACTGAGGAAAAAAAAATAGGCCGATGCAGTATTCACTACCAGCTGTCACTGTACCAGCATGTTAAATTGCTGAATTACTCAGCTTCCACTTCATAACAAGTCACCAACAGAACCATTTCCTATTGTTTTTTTCTTATTTTCCTTCTGGATGCTCGGCGAATTTTTGGGACACCATTTTTCTAATGGGCAATTCCAATAAGCAAAATATTTTCTATTTTAAGTTCAATATAAATTCACAGTCCACAATTGTGATAACTTAGTGCAATAGCTTATCCTTGAATGGTTCAATCTCTTGGATGCATTCAAGAAGGTGCTTTAAACCCTAATAGGATTGACCCTTATATAAATAGAATATATGCATCTTTGATGGAGCATTACTGATCTCATTCATCTGTTACAATTCACAACCAGCTGTTGTTTGTTATCTGTAAACAACTCTGATTTGATATTGTGCTGAAATTCCTTTGTCCACTACACTATAGAAAGAATCAAGTAATTTATTTTAATGACATAGGTCATCTTGTGTAAGTTGAACAATGCCCATTCACTGTTTGAATGTATAAACTACCAGAACCAGGCTCAAGCCTGTCCTCACCTAACAGCTCCTCTTATTTTGCTGGCAGTGGGATCCATGTCTAAAATCACCTTCTCTGATGATGAAGTCGCCTCGTGCTGAAAGGAAATAATTGGAAACAGCTAACTTGGATTTTTGAAAGGAAGATTGTGTTCGGCAAACCTGATAGAGTTCTCTATAGTGCAGACATAATGGATGGGTGTATGTGAATTTACAGACAGCCTTTCATGTCGTGCTGTGCTGGAGACTATCAGAGAAGATTAATGGATATGGAATTAGGGATATGGTAGCAAACTGAATTAAAAACTGTTTAGAAGGGACAAGCCACAAAGTTACAGGTTGTTTCTCTGAGTGGACAGAAGAAGATAACATTCCCCGGGTTCTACTTTGGAAAGCATAAGAAATAATGCCCAATACCTCCCAAATTTATCATTCAAATAAAATGCATCTGTTAAAATGCCAAAATTGATGGGCTGCATTTTACATTGCAGACAGATGGGGAGCTGGATGACATATGGGAAACCTGGAAGTAAGTGCAGCATCTCTGCCATTGGCTTTTGAGCCAGGCACCTCATTAACATAAAAGCAAAACTTTGCAGATACTGGTATCTAAAAATAGAATAGACCCAAGGTCACCCCGACTTGAAATGTTGGCTCGATTCTCTCTCCATAGCTGCTACTAGACCTGTTGAGATTTTCCAACAATTTCTGTTTTTGTTTGTCCCACTTCCGAACTCCAGAGCAGTGTAATTGGGGGATGTCCCAAAATATGCTGGAGAATTCCCCCCCCCCCGCCCAGATCTCCAAGGGAAATCCAACACTGATTACCACTCTGCAGAAGTTCTGGTCCAGTATTTCTACTCTCTGCAATCTCTGCACCTTCTGCCTGTTGTGCTGCAGTCCCAGAGGCCCTGCAGCCTTGTTAATATCCTTTCGTATGGACAAGTCACCAACTACTCTGCTTTCCATGTAAGAATGCACTCATGTTCCCTACCAAATTCAGGAACCTGTCAAAACAAAACCTCCAAATCAAATATAAAAGCAGGGAGGTTTTGCTGCAATTGTACAAGGTACTGGTGAGGCCGCAACTAGAATACTATGTGCAATTTTGGTTCCCTTATTTATGAAAGGATATATTGGCCTCGGAGGGAGTACATAGAAGGTTCACCAGGTTGATACCAGAGGTTAGCTTATGAGGAGAGATTGAGTAGATTGGGCCTGTACTCATTGGAGTTTAGAAAGCTAAGGGGTGATCTTACAGAGACATGTAAGATAATGAAGGAGCTAGATAGGGTAGACGCAGAGAGATTTTTTCCACTTAAAAAGGAAACAAGAATTAGAGGACACAGCCTCACAATAAGGGGGGTGGTGGTGGTCAATTTAGAACAGAGTTGAGGAGAAACTTCTCTCAGAGGATAGTGAATCTCTGGAATTGTCTGCCCATTGAAGCAGTGGAGGCTACCTCCTTGAATATGTTTAAGCCACAGGTTGACCAGATTTCTGATCAATAAGGGAATTAAGGGTAAGGGGGAGCAGGGTAAGTGGAACTGACTCACTTGCAGATCAGCCAAGATCTTATTGAATGGTGGAGCAGGCTTGAGAGGCTAGATGGCCTACTCCTGCTCCTTTTTTTTTATGTTCTTATGACCGTTACTTGCTGAGACATTGCAAAAGGAGAAGTTCTTCAAATTCACCTTGCTGCAAGTTAAGCACTTGATCTTTTAAACAGTACTAATTGTGGGTCCCTCTTGCAGCTGAACATACTTAATGGACAGACTTGATTTTCAAGTTGGTAAATAGAGCATTAAAGCAGTTGATCTGGCTGAGTGGCATCAGGACAGCACTAGTTCAGAGGCCTCCAGTCTATATTGGAGATGTCTCTATGAATGCCCTTCCCAGCATGGGGCACAAAACTGTAAGTGGATGAATGCACAGCACATCTCACTTCTAGTGCCTCTGATTAGTGCCATATCCAGCAGCCTATATGTATATATACAAACTTTCAAAATTGTGAAAGTTGTCTCTCAACTCAAAAACAAAGCCTTTCTCACAATCAGGCAAGAGATCAGTTGTGTGCTGTCTGTATTTTTGCCATGTTTCTCTGTCATATCTTCAGTCCTGTCATTTGTCATCGCATTTTTGCTTTGCTTTCACAGGTGAGTTCCAGAAAGCCCGAGAAACCCGTGTATCGAAGTTAAATTCCAAAAACCATGTTAATATCATTCTAATTAAGCAATTAACATCCTGAAATTGACAGCCTACCTTTCCTGAGGGGGTTGCTCGCACACAGCCTAAAGCTCCTGAGTTAAATGCTGAAGTTGACTGATTGGAGCTGGCTTTCTGACACACTGGATGGGACCTGAGGTCAACAGACGTTTCTGTAGTCCATATCCCATCCCCTACGATTCCCGTGGCAGGCGGGATGGGAAAATTCTGGGACTTGTCAACTTCTGTTCTTTTTTAACACCACCTGTGCTCAAATCCAACTACTCCAAGTTAAAATCCACTTTGATAGTTATGTTAACTAACATTACAGGATCACTTGCTACCACAGGGATATCCGCACACAAAGATATTTTTTTAAAACTTCATGATTCGATAGCCTAATGTTAATTATTCATCTGGTTGGGCCCCAAGTGCCTGCTTTAATTGCCCTATTGCCTAGTCTACAGGGTGCTTCAGCATAAGAGGTGGAAACTGTAGCTCTTCAAAGGACTCATGAGACATTGTTGATTGACAAGTTCCAAGATACTTGGACCTAAAAAGAATCTGGGTGCAAACAGTAGCAGCTTGGCAGCTGCTGTGGCAAACTGGCCCTGCTGTTTCTTTTGGCATTAAGGGCAGGCAATAGTCCAGGAGTACTGAATTTGCCTATTGTCTGTCTTGATTGCACTTCCACTTAATATAACTTACTGAAGCAGGGACAGCTGTCAAAGTAAAAATGCTGGAAAACTGCAATAGAAATGAAAATACTGGAAATACTCACCAGGTCTGGCAGCATCTGTTGACAGTGAAACAGGTTTATCTTTTGGTTTGATGAGTTTTCATCAGAAATAGGAAAAGTTAGAGATGTCATAGGTTTTAAGCAAGTGAAAGGGGAGGTTGGGGCATGGAATGAAAGGGGAGGTGTATGATAGAATGGAAAGCAGGAGAGATTGAAGGACGAAAGCATCATAGTCAAAGCAGATAGTAAAGGGACAAGTAAAGAAAGAAAAGATGCATCAAGAAGATGTTTAATGGCAGAATTATGAACATCTACCACCCAAAAAGAGAAAAACAAGCAAAAAATAAACCCAAAGCAGCAAAGGAAACACAATGAGACAGATGTTATGGTTTAAAGTTGTTGAACTTATTGTTGAGTCCAGTAGGCTGTAAGATGTAGGCTTGTAAGTTGATGTGCTGTTCTTCAAGCATGCATTGAGCTTCATTGGAACAATGCCAAGGCTAATCTGGTCAGAGTGGGAGAAATGTGAAGAATTCAAATGATGAATGACTGGTAATGTGAGATCATGCTGCAGACTGAACAAAGGTGTTCAGGAAAGTGGTCAGCCAATTTTGCACTTAGTTTTCCCAGTATAGAAGAGACCACACCATGAACAACAAATAGCGTGCTAAATCGAAAGTACAAGAAAATTGTTCTTTCTGTTGGAAGGAGTGTTTGAAGCCTTGAACAGTGAGGATGGAGAAGGTAATAGAGCAGTTGTTGCATTTCCTATCTATGTGGCAAAAAATCTACTCACTGCTATAACCGGTTGAATTGAGAGGTAGTGAGAGCACTGTTTCTCATGAAACATTTAGTCCATAGTAAACAAAGATCAAAATCTTACAGTCAGCAGTGACACTGAGCTTGAAGAAAACTTCCCACAAAGATCTATCAAATTCTGTAATGTGGATTTTCCCTTTTCCTTCAAATCAGACACCAAGACAACCGATGTCCATCATGATGTTATCAAGCTTTGAACACACTGAAGAATTATGATGTTATCAAGCAATATCATCATTGGAACAATGCCAAGGCTAAATTGGTCAGAGAGGGAGAAAGGTGAAGAATTCAAATGATGTTATCAAGCAATCAAACACACTGGAGAATTCTCAGTTAGCAAACCAGAAAATAACAAGCAATTTTTAGCATTTACTGTTTTATAATTTTATAAAAAGTAAAACTAAAGAGTGGAATTCTCCATTTTGTTCTCTAAGTGCGGTTTCAGTGACCTGTTTCCACCAGTCAGAATGGCAGGAACTCGTGCTCAATTTCATGTCTTGAACTTTACTAATTGTCAAGTATCTCTCCGAAACACCTAACGGATTGGGAACTGATTCATCCTCCCACCATTAGTTTGTAAGTCTGAAGGTCCTGCCAGTGCAACACAGACATACCAATCTCTCCAGTCCAGGCAACCTCCAAAAAATGGCATTCAGCCGGAAGCAAAAGGCTATCAGCATCAAAAAGGCTTCAGCCACAAGTCTCTTAACGCTTCGATCCATGGAGTCCAAGCACAGAGGATATCTTCTACCCCAAGGATGACTCCAAGAAGCTCTGGCCTGGGAGGCTTCACCATGGCTGATAAATACATCTGAAGTGCCATGACACGCAGGAAGCAGATGAAGATCTTACCTACTCTGCCAATATCAAACTCTCATCATGGTATCATGTACTAAAACGCCAACCCTCGTTGCAGGACTCACACATCCATTAAACTTTCATATCACTACCATCCCATCCGTCAGGTTGTTCAGATAACATCCTCTATTCCTTCTGGGTAGGGTTCACCACACACAAAGGACATGCTTTTGACCCAAACCCTGTTCCATCTCTTTGCATGCCTTTTTTCCCTTTTCATACAGGGCAAGCCAGCATACAGCAAGTTCACAGAGTGAGCACCTGAGCAGGAAGCCATTGAAGAAAGTTGATGTCATATCCCAGCGATTCATGAGGCCAGCCGTGCAAAATGACTGCAAATGGCTTTGAGCAACAGGGAAGATTTTATCTGTATATCCTTAGTAACTTTACTCTTCCTGGCATCTGTCAGCAGTTAAAGTATCCTGGGCACATTTCTCATGCACCTATGGCTTCTGCATGTCCATACTATCCCTGAACAGTCCCTGAGCTTCCTGGACCTCTACATCTTCACCTTCTGATGAGCTCTCATCCTTCTCCATTTTCTTTCTGGCAAGGGCTCACATCTTTGCATAGGCAGACTGTGAAGGGCACAGCACACTGCAATCATATGGACAGCCACCTCAGCAATCCAAACATCTGATGCACACCTTCAAAATTCCTTGGTCTGTTCTATCAGAGAATTCGTGGAGTTGTGAGTAGCATTGTACCTCTCCACAGTACAGGTTTGAGGACACAGCAGTCATCAGCCAGTGTTTAAGTTGATGCTCCTTATTCCCAAGCAACCATTCCTACTGACATTCTGGTCCTTGAAAATCCCACGTACCTATCTGGGAGTAAATAAGGATGTGGAAGTTGTGCCAACTCCCAGGGTACCATGCACATATGTACAGGATGTGCTTGTGATGCTCAAATACCAATTATGTATTGATGGAATGGTAGCTCTTGCAGTTTAAAAAAAAATTAGGGACTACTGTCACAGAGCCTGTATAACCACATGTGCAGTCAATTGCACCCTGCGCTCTTGGGAAGCATGAGGTGGCTATATTTGTCTAGAACAAACCTGACATAATGATGGGACTTCCTGCAAAGGGCATCATTGACCTCCTTTATGTATCGATGTGAGGTGCAGACTGAGATGCTGCGTAGGTACCCTGTTGATTCCTGGAAAGATGCAGAGACAAAGAAATTGAGTGCTGCCATCATCTATAAGGCCAATGGCGGAGGAAACCCCCAAACCACGTGGCATCAAGTCTTCACGAAGAATGTGGCATGTGTAATGTATGAGATCAATGGAGGTCACAGATGTGTATGGCATTGCCTCTCGCTTGTAAATAAGATACTCTTAAATAGTAAACCGTCAGTATAGTAAGTCACCCTGATGTCTGGGTCATTCCTCCTCACCCTCCTGATCATGCCTTGTCTCTGCTTGGTCATGGCCCCTGGGTAGCACTGCCTGCTGGAGCTGAATGATGATACTCTCTCTCCATTATCGCCTCCGTTTAATGAGGACTCTGAGAAATACACCTTGAGCTCTGCATCCATTAGTCATTTTGCCTTCTCTCTGAAATGAAACATCAAAGACAACAATGATACTCTAATTGAGAAACCTATTGGAATTGCCAAGTTCCACAGCTTTGGGTGTCCTTGCATTGAATCTGATGTAGCCTTACTCTTGAGATGTTAGCACACAGAGGTAGGCAACGTTTCATTCCAGAAATCAGACATCTGGAGCCCGCAGTGGAATGATATAGTGTGAATGAGATAAATAAATCAAAGTAGATCGGCACTCCATTCTTTGAAGTGGCATATCAATGAATTTTCATTTTCTTATGGCCAACAAGCAAAAGTTATTTGACCAGTGATGAATGGCATTCATTGGGAACATGTAACAGCTCTTTACTGATGCAACTCCAGATATGATACAGTTGTGCCCCCCTTTACTATTGTCTTCATTCTCCAAGACTGCATTCCTACATTTCATGACTTGTTGTGAAGCTAGTGAGTTTTGTCCATCTATTTAACAGTGCTGAAGGAAACCCATGGGTTTCAATTATTTCCTGAGCTACATGGTCTCTTTCTTTTTTAACTGACCTGGATCCTGTCTACTGAAGTGTACACCCAAGATAGGGCCTCATAGCCCCGCTTAGCAGTCCTCCCATACTGACTCATATCCCTCCTATATTTTTCTGGACACCATTGTTTTGCGAGCTCAGGATGGTACTGCCATACCTTTTACCTTTAGACCAAGGCCCTTCCTTCACTCCCTCACTGTCCATGTGTCTCCAATTACCTGGATCCTCACAATGCAAAGATACAACTACATATTTTATTCTCTAGTCTATCCTATTGTGGATGCTGTCAACATGCTGACTTTCTCCCCCTGCCCCAAGTCCATGACCTGCAAATTGTCCATTCCCCATGTGGCATCTACCTACTCCTTTTAAAGACTGTGTGCACCATTACAAATAGAGGTGAATCCCTCCTGATTGCTTCACCATAATTTCCCCCCTCACTTCTTTTTTCCTTTGCATAGAGTCCTTGCCCTTCCCTGCAGCTGGGGTACCCCAGGCTCGCAATGATTTCTCATGGTGCATGCCTGCTGCACTGTCTCCTATTTCTGACCTGTATGTTGCCCCTGGACTGCCTGTCATTTGTGAATTCTTTCCATTTTGAAACAGGAATGTTTGCATTCTGACTCTTGTCTGTCGAACTCCTGAACCTAAATGGGAGCCTTGACATAGCTCCTGCTTCCAAAGAGGACTATGGACAATAGTAACTTTCACAAACCAGTGCATCCCTGACCTATTAAGGAATAATGATTTAGTCAGTAAGAACCTTGATCATTCATGTCCTGCCACTGCTGCCAGTGATAAAGGAGAATTTGGCAATTAGCTAAACCTTCTTTCACAGCTACAAGATGAGAGACTTTTGACTGCGGGCAAAGTCGGAGAATCAGCCCCCAGTTACACATTATTCAACATTTTATAAAGGTTTATCATTGGGAATAGCAGTGTAAAACATAGAAATTCACATCAATTGTGAATTCATCCCAGATGATTTCAACCCGTGCAGACTTCTCAGTGAAGACCCGATAAAGGAGCAGGGAATTATTGCCATCAACTTCTGGATTTTCGCATTTAACTGCAAACGTGCAAGTGGCAGAAGTTACTGTCCATTTCACAGAGCTAAGGCAGTAAATGCTGACAGTTTTGCCATAGTTACAATCACAATCCAAGCCTATACAACAAGATAGATCTCCTGACACTTGTTTAGTACTGTTTTATCTATTGAACGTTACACATCTCTATGCCTTCACTCAATCAGGAGAACAGAATAAGGAGCACATTTCCGCTCTGTAGTTCATTAAAGAGAGTCATGCTTTTTTCAAGATGGTTTCTGCAGACTTCACCAATATGAGCTGTGTTCATCATAAGATCTTTTTAGCACTGTCTTCGTCCCTTTTTTTTCCCAATATGCAAGATTCAGGACATTTAACTGAACAAATTGGTCACAAGGGCTCAAAATAATTCATCATTGTGAGGCTGGCACATTCTATTCAGGCCTCCATTGAATTTGAACTGATGAGTTGAAGCACAGATCTATAATAATCTTCTCTTTGTATTTAGCTTCCAGTGCAATACCTTAACCAGTAATAGGAAACCAAACATTCATGGTTTCTGTTATTGTACAATAAATCATAATCAGTTCAAAACAAGTACCTATGGACGAGCTATAATGAATTTCCTGGTATGTGCTATTATTCAATTGTAATAATAACTGTTGTTCTGAGGTTGAAATGGGAAATCAAGATTTGCAGATAGTCTATGCTATGCTAGGAACTGTAGTGTTCACTTGAAAACCTGGTGACACCAGTAAGAAGGGCCAGAGAGAACTCATCTTCAACTGCAGATACTGTTCAGCACCACCTCTTTATTCTGAGATCCAGTTCAATACAATACAATCATAGACTCTTAGAATCTCTCAACACAGAAGAAGGTTATTTGATACATCCTTTGCTGGAAGGGAGGCACACGAGAGTGACCAATAATGTTAAGAAGTACCCTGAAGTCTTTAAGGATGAAGTGTGTACATTGTCTATTACTTTAGTGAAAGTATTCATAGATCCTGAGGATACTCTTTGTTTTTCAAGCTCAGAACAGTGCTAGTACCATGGAAAATAAAGTGGAGGAGGAGTTGGAACACCTCTAAAAGCATGGAATCTTTAGGCCTATTCAGTTTTCTCATTGAGCAACAGCAATTGTTCCTCTTCTTATGTTGAACGTATGTGGTGATTATAAACTCACAAATAATCGGGTTTTAAAATTAAATGCTTATCCATTACCTATCATGGAAGATCTATTTTTAACTCTTGCCGGAGGCAAGACATTCTCAAAACTTGCCTGAACCATACCTATCAACAGAGGAGGACTCTGGAGGCTAGAGACCTCTAAGCAATATATGACAAGTAACACACAAAATTTCAAGTATAATCGTTTGGTTTTTGGAGTATTCTCCAATGTGACCGTTTTTCAAAGATGATGAACGTGCTGTTCCAAGGCATCTCTCATGGATAGTTGACTTGGATGATGTGGAAGATTGAGGAGGATCATCTCAGCAATCTGGATCAAATTTTAATGAGTTTTTTTGGAGGTGGGACTGTATCCTAAGTGGAGCAAAGTGTGGGGTATCTAGGTCATTAAATTACAGCCCAAGGTCCTGTAAAAGGGAAAGTACGAGCTATTAAGGAATCTGGATCCTAGAAATGTGTCAGAGCTCAGGTCATTTTTATGTCGGTGAACTATCATGGAAAACTTTTGTCACACCTTTCAATTGTGTTACTTTACAAAGAAACCAAACTAAAGTGGGATTCAGCTCAAAGGAAAGCTTTCAGGGAAAAGTACTACCGTCAGCTTGCTGGTTTATTTTGATCATGTCAGGAAACTCATTCTGTCTTTCAATGCCTCACGCTCACCCATGAGGCAGTAATCTTGCATTTAATAAGGGATGGATCAGAAAATCCATTGGTTTTGCATCTCAAACACTGATATTGAAAAGGGATATTCATAGTTAGACAAGGAAGGTCTGGCTATAGCCGTTGCTGTTTAATTTCATCAGTAACTTTATGGTCGTTCATCCATCATATGCACTGACCAGAAACTATTGAGTCTTTTCAGTAAAACAAAATGTATTCCTCCCTTGATGTTAGTGAGAACATAGCCTTGGGTCTTACAAAGAATCGCAAGGAATTATAGAATTCCTACATTGCAGAAAGAGGTCATCCTACCCATCAAGTGTGCACCATCTCCCCAAAAAAGCTTCCCAACCAAGCCCTTCCATCCACCGTATTCCCATCCCTGCAATTGTACCATGGCTAATCCAACCTAATACATCTTTGGGTTATGGGAGTAAACGGAGCACCCAGAGGAAATACATACAGACACAGGGAGAATGTACAAACTCCACTCATCACCCAAGGTCGGAATCAAACCTGGGTCTCGAGCACTGAGAGGCAGAAGTGCTAACCATTATATCATCATGCCGTCTTTAGAGGTAAGATATTGGCAACTTACCAGTACAATATCATCTCTAGACCGAGGAAGGACAATGTGAATTGAGACGCATTGAGTTGTTTCCTTTTACCAAATATGCCAATTAACGTAATGTTTCTCCCCTCAAAAAGGATTTTTTTTACTAAAGAGACTTGCACATTTTCTGGTGAATGCTAAACAGATTAAGCAGTAGACGGACAGGGACTCATTAGGGAGAGTCAATATGGCTTTGTGCGTGGTAGGTCATGTTTAACCAATCTATTACAGTTTTTTGAGGAGGTTGCCAGGAAAGAGGATGAAGGGAAGGCAGTGGATGTTGTCTACATGGAGTTCAGTAAGGCCTTTGACAAAGTCCCGCATGGGAGGTTAGTAGGAAGGTTCAGTCACTAGATATACATGGAGAGGTAGTAAATTGGATTAGACATTGGCTCAGTGGAAGAAGACAGAGAGTGGTAGTGCAGGATTGCTTCTCTGAGTGGAGGTCTGTGAGTAGTGATGTGCTATAAGGATCAGTGCTGGGCCCATTGTTGTTTGTCATCTATGGATGATAATGAGATAAACTGGATTGGCAAATTTGCTGATGATACAAAGATTGGAGGTGTAATGGAGAGCGAGGGAGGTTTTCAAAGCTTGCAGAGGGATTTGGATCAGCTAGAAAAATGGACTGAAGAATAAACTTCATGTGCCAATGTAGACAAGTCTGAGGTTATTGCACTTTGGAAGGACAAACCAAGGTAGAACATACAAGGTAAATGCTCAGACACTGAAGAGTGCAGTAGAACAGAGGGATCTGGGAATACAGATACATAATTCCCTTAAAGTGGTATCACAGGTAAATAGGGTCATAAAGAGTGCCTTTGGTACATGGGTCTTTATAAATCAAAGTATTGAGTATAAGAGTTGGAATGTTATGGTAAGGTTGTATAACACATCAGTGAGGCCGAATTTAGAGTATTGTGTACAGTTTTGGTCATCTAATTACAGGAAGGATATCAATAAGATTGAAAGAATGCAGAGAAGGTTTACAAAGATGTTGCCAGGACTTGAGCAACTGAGTTACAGAGAAAGGTTGACTAGGTTAGACCTTTATTCCTTGGAGCATAGAAGAATGAGGGAAGATTGATAGAGGTATATAAAATTATGATGGGTATTAGATAGAATGAATGTAAGCAGGTTTTTTTCCTCTGAGGTTAGGGTACAAAAAAACTAGAGGACATTGGTTAAGGACGAAGGCGGAAATGTTTAAAGGGAATATTAGAGGGGCTTCTTCATACAAGGAGGAGGTGGGAGTGTGGAATGAGTTGCCAGATGAAGTGGTAAATGCAGGCTCACTTTTAACATTTAAGAAAAACTTGGACAGGTACGTGAATGAGAGGGGTGTGGAGAGATATGATCCAGATGCAGGTCAGTGGGACTAGGCAGAAAAATGGTTTGGCACAGCCAAGAAGGGCCAAAAGGCCTGTTTCTGTGCTGTAATATTCGATAGTTCTACATTCTAGATGGGTCGAGATCCTATTCTACTTCAAGTCAAGAAACCTCTGATGCAGGGATGGCCTACTGTTGTAGGAGATGATGGAATGTGACCTTGTATGAAGCACAAAAATGAGTTAAACCAGGATGGTTGCATACCGTGGAGATTGAGGGTGGTTGTTCAGCAGTCTAGTCATTTGCAAGTCATGGATGAGTTTGATTTTTAATTGGTTTGTCAATACGTGTGACAATAATAAATCAAACAGTGAAAAATATTGTTATTTGCACGCTATAATGACAAAGCATACTGTTCACAGAGGAGGAAAGGAGGAGTGCAGAATGTAGTGTTACAGTCATAGCTAGGGTGTAGAGAAAGATCAACTTAATGCGAGATAGGTTCATTCAAAAGTCTGATGGTAGCAGGGAAGAAGCTGTTCTTCAGTCAATTGGCACATGACTTCAGACATTTGAATCTTTTTCCTGATGGAAGAAGATGGAAGAGAAAATGTCCAGGGTGCATGGGATCCTTGATTATACTGACAACTTTGTTGAGGCAGTGGGAAATGTAGACAGAGCCAATGAGTGAGAGATTGGTTTGCCTGATGGATTGGGTTACATTTACAACCCTTTGTAGCTTCTCGCAGCCTTGGGCAGAGCAGGAACCATACTAAGCTGTGATACAACCGAAAAGAATGTTTTCTATTGTGCATCTATAAAATTTGGTGAGAGTTGTAGCAGACGTGCCAAATTCCAAAGAAAACAGAGGCATTGGTGGATTTTCTTAACTATAGTTGGCATGGGGTGGGGGTGGGAGGGGTACCAGGACAGATTGTTGGTGATCTGAACACTTAAAAACTTGAAGCTCTTGACCATTTCTACTTTGTCCCCATTAATGTAGACAGGGGTATGTTCTCCACTACACTTCCTGAAGTAGATGACAATTTCTTTCATTGTGTTGACATTGAGGGAGAGATTATTGTCTACTTTGGTAATGGCACCACATTTACAAAAGTAGTTGTGCAAAATTATAATATACACTATGTGCATACTGCACTGTTTCATCCTGCTTCGAATGGTTTAGCTGAGGAAGCTGCTCAAACTTGAAAATTGAAGAGAATGGCAGGTGATACTTTGGGAACTTTGAGAAAGTTCTTGTGTCAATATCATATCACACCATAGTCAAAACAGGGCTCTCTCCAGCTGAATTATTGTCAAGTAGAGGACTAAAGTCTCACTAGATCTGCTTCATTGAGATCTCAGAACAAGAATGGGCAGGAAACAAAAAACAGAAGAAGAGACAGGACTACCATGCAAAAGAGAGACTGTTCAACACAGATGATCGTGTTTGCATCACCAACCAAAAATGGTTATCAGGAATAATTACAAACCGAAGTGGTTTTAGTATCTTGGGTAGTAAAACTGTACAAGGTGTTTGCAAACACCAAAATCATATTTGTTTGTATTATGACTGTAAATAAGCAAAAGTTTCAGAGTTAGCAACAGTTTCAGACAATGCAGCAGATGGTAATGCTGTTGTGGATATTCGCCAGGAAGTGGTTCGTGTTGCACAAGACTTGACTGTGGGAGTGGATGAGAAACATTCATAGATTCTCAGCCTACGGATCAAGATCAACTGACAAAAATCTGCTAGTGGTTGATGAATCACCAGAGATATTATGTAGATCATGGCGCAATTGTAAAGTTCCTGGAAGATTATTGCACAGTTGAAATTTTATTTAATTGTATTTCTATCCTGAAGGGGATTTGAAATTTAAGGGAGGGGGATGGGAGGTGTTGTAGTAGCATCTGTCTATGTAAATTTATTAGCGACGTCGTGGGTTTATGCACGCGCACATGATGTCTTCAACAGTGCAGGTTTTGAAGTGTGCATGAGTGTTCTGCAAGTAAGACATTAGTTGCTTCTGTTTTATTAATATGTTTGCCGAGTTATTGCCATTTTTAAATTTTGTTACTTTATTATATAAAAATGGTTGTGCTTTTGACAACACATTTGGCTACCTTTATTGTGGGTTCAAGTTACCACATGCACAATCCCTTATAACAATAAACAATGAAATTCATCAATTTCAAAGATTTATAATCACTTGTAGTAACTCACTCAACTGTGATGTAGCATGCTTTCTACAATAATAATAGATTGTCACAAAATCAGTGATACAACACCAATCCTGTAATAGAAGTCCACTCGTTTATATTTGTGGACAGAGTGAAATAGCAAGCAATGATTTTTTTAAACACTCCAAACTTCTATTTTTCCAACATTTAAATCATGGAACTTTTAAATGCCTTGATAGTATAACAGTTCCTCTGACTGATATATTTGACACTTCCTCTTGAAATCTTTGTTAGATCCCTTTTGTTAGCTTTTGACACATCCTCTTGATACTTTTTTAAGGTGCTCTTGAATTTTTGACAGACATTTTTGATATCCATCTTGACAGATGCTTCTGATATTTTGACAGTGGATTTTGAAAGTTCCAGTGACAGTAAAGAGTTTGGGCACTCTTCAGGCACATTTATGCCTATTTTTAATAATTACAAAGGACATTTTACCTCTACTGAAGGGCACCTGAACTCTAGAAAAAGGCACTTTAGTTCCCCAAAAAGTGTCAAAGAACAAAGAAAATTACAGCACAGGAACAGGTCCTTCAGCCTGCACCGACTATGCTGCCAGTCTTAACTAAAACCCTCTACACTTCTGGAGACCATATCCCTCTATTCCTATCTCATTCATGTACTTGTCAAGACGGCCCTTAAAAGTCATTACTGTATCCGCTTCCACTACCTCTCCCGGCAACGAGTTCCAGGTACCCACCGCTCTCTGTGTAAAAAAAAAAAAAGAAAAAAAATCTGCCTTATACATCTCTTTTAAAACTTGCCCCTGTCACCTTAAACCTATGCTCCCTAGTAATTGACTCTTCCACTCTAGGGAAAAGCTTCTGACAATCCATTCTGTTCATGCCTCTCATAATCTTATAAACTTCTATCACGCCTCCCCTCAATTTCTGTGGCTCCAGTGAGAACAAACCAAGTTTCTCCAACTTCTCCTCATAGCTAATGCCCTCCATAGCAGGCAATATCCTGATAAATCTTTTCTGTATCCTCTCCAAAGCATCCACATTCTTCTGTTAGTGTGGTGATCAGAATTGAACACTTTATTCCAAGTGTGTCCTAACTAAGATTCTATAAAGCTGTAACATGACTTGCCAATTTTTAAATTCAATACCCCAGTCAGTGAAGGCAAGCATGCATATGCCTTCTTGACTACCTTCTCCACTTGCCTTGCCACTTTCAGTGACCTGTGTACTTATACACACAGATCCCTTTGCCTATCAATACTCCTAAGGGTTCTGCCATTTACTGTATATTTCCTATCTGTATTAGAATTTCCAAAATGCATTTTGTCATATTTGTCTGGATTAAACTGCATTTGCCATTTCTACTCCCAAGTCTCCAACTGATCTATATCCTGCTGTATCCTCTGATCGTCCTCGTCACTACCTGAAAATCCACCATACTTTGTGTCGCCTGCAAACTTATTAATCAATCCAGTTACATTATATAGATTACAAACAGCAAAGATCCCAGCACTGACCCCTGAGGAACACCACTTGTCATAGCCCTTTATTCAGAAACGCACTCTTCCACTGCTACCCTCTGTCTTCTTTGGCCGAGTAAGAAGTCTCACGGTACCAGCTAAAGACCAACCAGTTGGACTTTAATCTGGTGTTGTGAGACTTCTTATTGTATTTACTCTAGTCCAACGCTGGCATATCCACTTTTGGATGACCTTTGACCGAGCCAGTTTTGTATCGATCTTACCAGCTCACCTCTGACCCCATGTGATTTCACCTTCTGCGCCAGTCTGCCATGAGAGACCTTGTGAAAGGCTTTACTGAAATCCATGTGGACAGCATCTACTGCCCTACCCTTATATCATGTTTGTTACTTCCTCGAAAAACTTGATGATAAAATTCGTGAGATATGGCCTCCCCTTCACAAAAACATGTTGCCTCTCACTTATAAGTGCACTTATTTCCAAGTGGGAATAAATCCTGTCTCAAAGAATCCCCTCCAATAATTTTCCCTACCACTGATATAAGGCTCACCAGCCTGTAATTACCTGGATTATTCTTGCTACCCTTCTTAAACAAAGGAACAATGTTGGCTATTCTCCAACCTTCTAGGACCACCCCTGAGTGAGGATACAAAGATTTTTCTCAAGGCCCCAGCAAATTACTTTCTTGTTCCCCTTAGTATTCTGGGTTATATCCCATTTGGCCCCAGAGACTTGTCTACTTTGATGTTTCTCAAGAACCTCAATACCACCACCTTTTTGATCTCAACATGACTCAACTATCTACACATCCACCAATTCCTTCTCTTTGGTGAATACTGACATAGAGTACTCGTTTAATACCTCGCCCATTTTGTCTGGCTCCACACATAGATCCCCTCCCTTGTCCTTGAGTGGGTCAGCCCTCTTCCTGTCTATCCTTTTGCTCTTTATATATGTGTAAAAAGCCGTGGGATTTTCCTTAATCCTGCTGGCTAATGCTTTTTCATGATCCCTTTTATCTCAACTTGCTTAAGTTCCTTTCTATTTTCCTTGTATTCCACATTTGATTCATGTGTTCCCAGCCTCCTAGCTTTGACAAATCTTTCTTTTACTCTTTGACTAGGCTCATAATATCTCTCATTATCCAAGGTTCCCAAAACTTGCCAAGCTTATTCTTCATTCTTACAGGAATGTGCCGGTCTTGAATCCCTATTCACTTACACTTGAAAGCCTCCCACATGCCAAATGTTGATTTGCCCTCAAACATCTGACCCAATCTACATTCTTCAGTTCCTGCCTAATATTGTTGTAATTAGTCTTCCCCCAATTTAGCACCTAAACTTGAGGACTATACTTATCTTTATCCATCAGTACCTTAAAGCCTCCTGAATTGTGGTCACTGTTCCAAACTTCTCCCCTACTGAAATATCGACCACCTGGCTGGGCTCATTCTCCAATACCACGAATGGCCCCTTCCCTAGTTGGACTACCTACGTACTATTTCAGGACATTAGCAAACTCCTTGGCCAAAATATTTATGCCCCTTCAGTTTAGATGCAACCCATCTTTCTCGTACAGATCCCATCTAGCCTGAAAGAGACTCCAATGATCTAGATATCTGAACCCCTCCCTCCTACACCAGATATTTAGCCATGTGTTGAGCTGCACTATCTGCCTATTCCTAGCCTCACTAGCACGTGGCACAGGGAGTAATCCTGAGATTACAACCCTGTAAGTCCTGCTTTTTAACTTTCTAACTTCCCCAAACAGCTGCTGCAGGACTTCATCACTCTTCTTGCCAATGTCGTTAATACCAATATGTACCACAACTTCTGGCTGTTCACCCTCTCCCTTCAGAATGCTTTCCATTCAGAGATATCCTGGATGCTGGCACTAGGGAGGCAATATACCATTCTGGAGTCTCTTTCATGGCCAGAGAAACACCTATCTGTACCCCTAACCACAGAATCCCCTATAATATTGCTTCAGTCCTCTTTGTCCCTCCCTGCTTACAATAGAGCCAGCTGTGGTACCACAGCTTTGGCTGCTGCTGCTGGTAGCCCCTGATAACCCATCTCCCCCAACAGTATCCATAATGGTGTATTGTTAGAGATAGGGATGACCACAGGTGATTCCTGCCCCTTCTGGTGGTCACCCAGCTATCTGCCTGCACCTTCGGTCTGACCATGTTTCTAAAGCTTCTTTCTATGACATTTTCCACCTCCTTCATTCTCCTATGTGAATCCAGCTGCTGCTTCAACCTTTCCATGCATTCTGTTTGTTTTTTCCAAAAATATACTTCATTCATAAAAAATTTCAAATGAACATTGCAAATCTATATGTCCCGAACTACGAAAACAGTGCAGAACCCAAACAATACAGTTCCGTACAAAGTGTAGTCAAATCATCTCAAGAACCTACAAACTTTATACATGCCCCAAAGACCGCCAAGCGCCGCCACCGCTCCAGCCGGCGCACAGCAACCACCCTCTCCCAAAAAACATACTTTATTCACAAAAAAACCAAACAACCCCTAAAAACTACATGTCTTTGCATTGCAAACAGGAGAGAAAGAAAAGAAAAATTTCTTAAAGAATTCTACACAGATTACAGTCATAACTTTTCAGATCTTACAAATGTACACATGCTTCAAAAGTTACTGTGTGCCATTGTTGCTCAGATTGGCACACAGATATGCAGATCAAGGGCATTCTGCAGCTCCTGGGCCTTCAGTCTGTCTCCGTTAAAGGCCTAAAGAAGTGTAGCCCTTCCCCACTGTGCCTTTCCGGCGGCTGCCCCAAGCTTCAGTGCATCCCTCAGCACATAGTCCTGGACCTTGGAATGCGCCAGTCTGCAACACTCGGTCAAAGACAGTTCTTTCAACTGGAAGATCAGCAATTTTCAGGCAGACCAGAGTGCGTCCTTAACCGAGTTGATGACCTTCCAGCAGCAGTTGATATTTGTTTTGGTGTGCGTCCCCAGAAACAGCCCGTAGAGGACAGAGTCCTGCATCACCGAGTTGCTCAGGACGAACCTTGACAAATACCACTGCATCTCACTCCAGACCTTCTTTGCAAAGGCACGTTCCACAAGAAGGTGTGCGACTGTCTCATCAGCCCCGCAGCCACTTCGAGGGCAGCGTGCGGTGCTGTTGAGACCTCAAACGTGCATAAAGGGTCTGACGGGGAGTGCCCTTCTCACCACCAGCCAAGCCAGATCTTGGTGCTTGTTTGTAAGTTCTGGTGATGAGGCGTTCTGCCAGATGACACTGACAGTTTGCTCAGGGAACCATCCAACAGGATTCGCCATCTCCTTTTCTCTCAGGGTCGCAAGGACATTATGCGCTGATCACTGCTTAATCGCCATGTGGTCAAAGGTGTGTTTGCGGAAAAAGTTCTCCACAAAGGACAGATGCTGCTGTACGGTCCAACTACTCAGAGCGTTCCGCGGCAGTGTGGCCAGACCTATCCTTCACAACATCCGGGACAGGTAGAACCTTAAAAAGTAGTAGCATTACTAGGGGTTAGGGGAAGGGAATAGTGATATGGAGACTGGGAGCAAGGAAGTTAGCTCCCTGGTAGGGAAGGACTCTAGGCAGGATGAGAGGCAGGTTAGACGAGTGGGGGAGAAGGGAAGTCCGTCTGAGGGGCTGAGGTGTGTCTATTTTAATGCCAGGAGTGTAGTAAATAAGGTGGATGAACTTAGGGCATGGATTGCTGCTTGGGATTGTGATGTGGTGGCCATTACAAAGACTTGGATGTCTCAGGGACAGGACTGGGTACTACAGGTCCCGGGATTCAGATCCTTCAGGAAGGACAGGGAGGGAGGCAAAAGAGGTGGTGGAGTGGCACTTTTGATCAGGGACAGTGTCATGGCTGCAGAGAAGGTGGATACCGAGGAGGGAATGTCTACGGAGTCTCTGTGGGTGGAAGTTAGGAATAGCAAAGGGTTGGTGACGTTGCTGGGTGTATTCTATAGGCCACCCAATAGTGACAGAGAAGTTGAGGTGCAGAGAGGGAAACAGATACTGGAGAGATGTAGAAATAACAGAGTTGTTGTGATGGGAGACTTCAATTTCCCAAACATCGACTGGAATATCCCAAAGGTAAGGGGTTTGGATGGGGAGGAGTTTGTTAGGTGTGTTCAGGAGGGTTTCCTGACACAGCACGTGGACAAGCCTACGAGAAGAGAGGCTGTACTGGACCTGGTACTAGCTAATGAACCAGGACAGGTGATGGATCTCTCGGTAGGAGAGCATCTTGGGGATGGAGATCATAATTCTATCTCCTTCACCCTTGCATTGGAAAAGGATAGGATCAGGCAGGCTAGTAAAGTGTTTGTCTGGAATAAGGGGAAATATGAAGACATCAGGCAGATGTTGGGGCGAATAAACTTAAAGGAGGTGTTCTTGGGGAAAAGCACAGAAGGAAGGTGGCAGATATTCAAGGAATACTTGTCTGGAGCTCTGCAAGACAACGTTTCGGTGAGACAAGGAGGTTTTGGTAGGTCGAGGGAACCGTGGTGCACGAAGGCTGTGGTGAACCTAGTCAGGAAGAAAAGAAAGGTGTATAAAAGGTTCAAAGAGCTAGGAGATGTTGGGGATCTATAGAAGTATAAGGCTTATAGAAGAGAGCTTAAAAAGGAAATTAGGAGAGCCAGAAGGGGTCATGAGAAGGCCTTGGCTGGTAGGATTAAGGAGAATCCCAAGGCCTTCTACAAATATGTGAAAATTAAAAGGATGAGAAGAGAAGGGATAGGACCTATAAAAGGTGAAGGGGGAAAAGTCTGTATGGAACCGGAAGAAATGGCAGAGATGCTTAATGAGTACTTTGCCTCAGTATTCACAGTGGAAAGTGATCTGGGAGGATGCACTACAAGTTTGCGGCAGACTGAAAAGATTGAGTATGTAGATATTAAGGAAGCGGGATGTGTTAGAACTTTTAAATGCTATCAAGATAGACAAGTCTCTGGGACCAGATGGGATGTACCCCAGGTTATTGTGGGAGGTGATGGATGTCATTGCAGAGCCCCTGGCGATGATCTTTGTGTCGTCGATGGAGACGGGAGAGGTTCCGGAGGATTGGAGGATTGCGGATGTGGTCCCTATTTTCAAGAAAGGGAACAGGGATAGTCCTGGAAATTATCGACCGGTTAGTCTGACCTCAGTGGTTGGTAAGCTGATGGAGAGGCTTCTGAGGGACAAGATTTACGAGCATTTGGAGAAGTTTAGGTTGATTAGAAATAGTCAGCATGGTTTTGTAAAAGGCAGGTCGTGCCTTACGAGCTTAATTGAGTTCTTCGAAAATGTGACTGAACACATTGTCGAAGGAAGAGCAGTGGACGTGGTGTACATGGACTTCAGCAAGGCATTTGACAAGGTCCCCCATGCAAGACTTCTTGAGAAGGTGAGAGGGCATGGGATCCAAGGGGCTTTGGCCTTGTGGATCCAGAACTGGCTTGCCTGCAGAAGGATCCCACCTGCAGAAGGTGGTTGTGGACGGCTCTTTTTCTGCATGGAAGTCGGTCACCAGTGGAGTGCCCCAGGGATCTGTTCTAGGACCCTTGCTGTTTGTCATTTTCATAAATGATCTGGATGAGGAAGTGGAGAGATGGGTGAGTAAGTTCGCCGATGATACGAAGGTCGGTGGTGTTGTGGATGGTCTGGAGGGATGTCAAAAGTTGCAGCAGGACATCGACAGGATGCAAGACTGGGCGGAGAAGTGGCAGATGAACTTCAACGCGGATAAATGTGTTGTGGTCCATTTTGACAGATCCAACGGGATGAATGAGTACACTATCAAAGGTAGGAGTCTTAGCTGTGTGGAAGAGCAGAGGGATCTTGGGGTCCGGGTCCCTAAGACTCTCAAATCGGCCTCCCAGGTGGAGGATGTGGTTAAGAAAGCTTACGGTGTACTGGCCTTCATTCATCGAGGGATTGAGTTCAGGAGTCAGGAGGTAATGCTGCAGCTTTATAGGACCCTTGTCAGACCACACTTGGAGTACTGTGCGCAGTTCTGGTCGCCTCACTATAGGAAGGGCGTGGAAGCTATTGAAAGGGTGCAGAGGAGATTTACAAGGATGTTGCCTGGATTGGGAGGCATGCTTTATGAAGACAGGTTGAGGGAGCTGGGACTGTTCTCCCTGGAGAGACGAAGGTTGAGAGGCGACCTGATAGAGGTTTACAAGATGTTGAGAGGAATAGATAGGGTGGACTCTCAGAGACTATTTCCCAGGCTGAAATGGTCACGACGAGAGGGCACAGATTTAAGGTGCAGGGAAGCAAGTACAGAGGGGATGCTAAGGGAAAGTTTTTCACTCAGAGGGTGGTGAGTGAATGGAATCGGCTGCTGTCGGTGGTGGTCGAGGCGAAACTTGCTGGGGTCTTTTAAAAGACTTCTGGATGAGTATATGGGATCCAATGGGATTAGGGGTTATAGATAGGTCTATGGCTGGGTAGGTTTTGATGTGTTCGGCGCAACTTGTGGGCCGAAGGCCCTGTTTGTGCTGTAGTGTTCTATATTCTATTTGCTGTTGGTGTACCAAGGATCTACGCACAGCTTGTTGCAGCCCCACATGAAGGTGGCTATCAGGCTGAGGGCAGCATGGGGGATGTTTTTCCCTCCATTCTCTGGAAATTTGTGTATCGTCTCCCTCCGCATGCGATCCATCTTTGATCTCCAGATGAACTTAAAGCTGGCCTGCGTCACTGCTGCAGTGCAGGATCTGGGGATAGGCCACACCTGCGCCACGTACAACAACACGGACAGCACCTCATCACCAGGTTTTTCCCTGTGATGGAGAGGGAGCGTTGCTCCCACAAGCCCAGTTTCTGCCTGGCTTTCGCGATGCGCTCCTCCCAGTTTTTGTGCATGCCCGTGCCACTCCAAACCATATAGAACATAGAACATAGAACATTACAGCACAGAACAGGCCCTTCGGCCTTCGATGTTGCGCCGACCAATATAAAAAGCAATGCCCCTCCAAACTAAACCATTCCCTTCTCTTCCATATACTTATCAACTAACCTCTTAAACGCCACCAAACTTGGCGCATCTACAACCGCTGCAGGCAGGGCATTCCACTCCCGAACCACCCTTTGGGTAAAGAACCTGCCTCTGATATCCGTCCTATAACTATCACCCCTTAATTTAAAGCTGTGTCCCCTTGTGCTAGCTTTTTCCATCCTAGGAAAAAGGCTATCACTGTCCACCCTATCTATACCTCTAATCATCTTATATGTTTCGATTAGGTCCCCTCTTAGCCGCCTCCTTTCTAACGAAAACATCCCCAGCACCTTCAGGTAATCTGCCTTGACGGTGAAGGGGACAAAGGATTTATCTGCCCAGTTCCCAAAGAACATGGCCTCGCTCTTACCCTGGTTGACTTTGGCCATCTCGAACTGCTTGCAGACCTGGAGGAGCCTGTGAACAGATGAGGGGTCCAAGCAGAAGACAGCCACATCATTCATGTACAGAGAGGCTTTGACCTGCGTGCCTCCGCTGCCTGGGATTGTCACCCCTTTGATGCCTGGGTCGCTTCTGAGGGCCTCGGCAAAGGGTTCAATGCAATACACAAAAAGGACAGAGGAGAGAGAGCAGCCCTGTCTGACTCCAGACCTGATTTTGAAGCTTTCTGACTCCCACCCATTGACTGAAACTGCGCTACTGATATCTGTGTAGAGCAGCCGGATCCAATTGCGGATACCCTCCCCAAAACCCATTTTGGAGACCACATCCATCATGCAGCTGTGCAGAATTCTGTTAAACGCCTTCTCCTGGTCTAAGCTGATGAGGCAGGTATCCACCCACCTGTCCTGCACGTAGGTGATCGTATCCCTGAGTAGCTCAAGGCTATCAGAGATCTTCCTGCCGGGTACAGCACAGGTTCGATCAGGATGGATCACCGACCCCAGAGCAAACTTGACCCGGTTGGCGATGACTTTGGCCAAGATTTTATAACCCACATTCAACAGTGAAATGGGTCGCCAATTTTGTATTGCTTCCCTTTCCCCTTTCTGCTTGCCATGTATTCTGTTAGGAACGGCAATTGGGTGCACTTTCTGGAGAAATAGTTTTCGGAGGTGCCACTCCTTGACACCAGATCTTCTGCTTCCCACTTCTTGGTAAATGTTGGTGGTCCTACTTCTCCCAGAATGCATCAGTGAAGGCTCTCAGCCGCCTCGACTGGATCAACTCCAAAGTTTTCCAAAGGGATACCCTGGCTATGCAACAAATCCACAAAGTTCAGACCTATTAGCTATTAGCAGGTCCAAGCGACACAATCAGTGTTTCACACTCCTGAGCTACTAAAAACTAACTTCAAGGA
This sequence comes from Sphyrna mokarran, assembly GCA_024679065.1. Lineage (NCBI taxonomy): Eukaryota > Metazoa > Chordata > Chondrichthyes > Carcharhiniformes > Carcharhinidae > Sphyrna > Sphyrna mokarran. The sequence continues at coordinate 22,781,404 of JAGIQG010000021.1, forward strand.
AGGCAGTTGATGAATTAAATGGGCAATTATCCCTATAAATCATGCATGCACAAAACAGAATATTTGGATTGTAATTACTTGAAGAGAACCCAAATTGATAAATTATGACTAACTTTAATACAGCACCAAAAACTGTTGAACTTTCATCACTCCAGTATTTATATTTTCTGTTTGATTTCCAACTCATGCAGTATCTTTTTTCAAATCTGCAGATTTTTCTCTTAATTTTTAAACATAGTACTTGTGTTGAGATGGTTTAACAACATTTTATAAAATAATCATTTATTCTGTTGCTTTAAGGTTAATTTTACTGAGAAAGAAATTTGTAAGTTTATAAAAAATTTAAAATGTTATCATAGCATTTTATTAATTTAAGTTATTGTAGAAATTATTTCCAGAAATAATATATAAAAAAAGTCATCTGAAATTTGATCTGAATTTTGGCAATGTTCATCTATCATTGATATCATATGGAAACTTTTAATACCAAGTGGTTCATGGTTGAGGCAGAAAAAATGCCTTTTAGCTCCATAACAAAATACCATTTAACTCCATAATAAGGAAGAATTATTCTTGGCCATACTTTAACATTTAGACAAAAGCTGGAATTTTATGGCCATTCACATTGGCAGGATTTTCTCATCCCACTGTACTGACTGACAATTTGGCTAACAACAAAATTCTCCAACTTTGTTGCAGTGGGAAAGTGGCAAAAACAGTCAGTAAGATCATGGTCAAGGTATTTACTTGTAAGAAGCTCTGCATGCAATATTTGTTGTTCTACTTGTATCACTTGTGAGATTGGTTAGGATCATGGCAAAAGTTAATTAACTAAAAACAAATTCTGTCAAGGAAATTAACACAAATCATAGCATTCCTGCAGTGCAGAAGGAGGCCATTCGGCCAACTGAGTCTGCACCGTCTCTCTGACAGAGTATCTTACCCAGGACTCATCCCCATCCTTTCCCCGAAGCCCCACACATTTAGCATGGCCAATAGAACCTAACCTGCACATCTTTGGACAGAGCGCCCAATGGAAATCCATGCAGACATGGGGAGAATGTGCAAACTCCACACAGATAATCACCCAAGGCCAAATCCCAGGTCCCTGGTGCTGTGGAACAACAATGTTAATTAATGCACTGCTGTGCAGTCCATATAAAGTTCTAGTTTGTTTGTTTAGCACAAGCATCAACTTGTGGAACCGAAACTTGAATCTAGCGAATTGATCAACATAGTGCTGTTATAAAAATGCACTATAATTTTCAAAAAATTTTGAAGAATTGCATTTAGTTTTTAATACAATAGCATGTTTAAAAAATTTATTCAGCAGGTTAAGGGAAAAAAATCTGTTCAGCCTTTCCGGTATGCTGAAATCTATACAGTGTTTGCCAGATGAATCTCCTTTCGATTGCATGGAAATTGAAAACCATTTTATTGAAGTATTATTGCTAATTCTGAACTGAATTCCCAACAGTGGAAGATATATTTTAACAGAAGCTTCTGTCTCTTGCACACACACAAAAACATCTGCAGTCATATACACTTTCAATATTGTTGCACTAAATTAATTATTCCATTAAAACATGCCACTTTGCCTGAGCATGATAAGCAGATTGAGAAAAACTGCAAACACTGTCTGAATACTAGAGATATATGATGCTTTAGAAGCAACACATTTATTTTTAAAAGGCTTCAAATTTTACAAAAGATTTAAACATTAGGCAGCTTTAGTTAGTTAAAAAGTGATGAAAATTGTACAGAATTACTACGGATATAACTACCTGTGATATCTGGATATCATGCCCAAATCTAGAAGTAGAAGTGAAAAGGGAGGTGGGGAAGGGGAAGGGGGGAAGGCAGGAGAGAAGATTTAGACATTAAAAGCTGGAATTTCATATGTAGCATGATTTTTCTGCATCTACAGCGTAGCCTTTAAAAGAACTCCAGTTAAGAAGCAAAGCTAAAAGTGTGATGTACCAGTGGTGGTGGAACATGACTCCAGATTTTCAATTTGCACTGGATTCTGCAATACCTCAGTAAGAATCTAGCAACACCAATTTTAAATCCAACCGATTTATTTGATAGTAAATTTGCAAGCTTTCGACTTTCTGTCTTCGTCAGGCAAATGCAGTGTTCTGGTCTGCAATAGCACACATATCAACACAGACAGTCACAGATTGCTGATTAGAATGCAAATCCTTACATCTAACCTGCTATTCAAGTGTTAAAGTGGCGAACAATGTGTGTGAAGGGAATCCTGAGCATTGTTGGAGAATTGTGTATTTTCTCCAGACAGCACGGTAAGTGAGGTTTTTTGCTAACCCAGGCAAGTTACGGGGGTTACAGATAGTGTGTCATGAAGCCAAGATCCCTGTTAAGACCGTCCTCATGTGTGCGGAGCTTGGCTATCAGTCTCTGCTCGGCGACTCTGCGCTGTCGTGTATCACGAAAGCCCCCTTGAAGAACATTTACCCGCAGGTCGGAGGCCGAATGCCCATGACTGCTGAAGTGTTCGCCCACAGGAAGGGAACTGTTTTGCCTGGTGATTGCTGAGCGATGCTCATTCATCCACTGTCGTAGTGTCTGCATGATCTCCCCAATATACCATGCTTCGGGACATCCTTTCTTGCAACGTATTAGGTAGACAACGTTGGCCGAGTTGCAAGTGTATGTACCGTGTACCTGGTGAATGGTATCCTCACGTTTGATGATGTCGTCCATGTCTATGATCTGGCATGTCTTGCAGAGGTTGCTGTGGCAGGTTGTGTGGTATTGTGGTCACTGTTCTCCTGAAGGTTGGGTAGTTTGCTGCGAACAATGATTTGTTTGAGGTTGTGCGGTTGTCTGAAAGCAAGAAGTGGGGGGGTGGGGATGGCCCTAGCGAGATATTCATCGTCATCAATGATATGTTGAAGACTCCGGAGAAGATGTCGTAGCTTCTTTGCTCCGGGGAAGTACTGGACAACAAAGGGTACTCTGTCCACCATGTCCCGTGTTCGTCTTCTGAGGAGGTCAGTGCGGTTTATCGCTGTGGAACGTCGGAACTGTCGATCAATGAGTCGAGCGCCATATCCTGTTCTCACGAGGGCATCCTTCAGCATCTGGAGGTGTCTGTCACGATCCTCCTCATCTGAGCAAATTCTGTGTATACGGAGGGCTTGTCCATAGGGAATGGCTTCTTTAACGTGTCTAGGTGGAAGCTGGAGAAGTGGAGCATTGTGAGGTTGTCTGTCGGTTTGCGGTACAGTGAGGTGCTGAGGTGACCGTCCTTGATGGAGATGCGTGTGTCCAAGAATGCAACGGATTCTGGAGAATAGTCCATGGTGAGTCTGATGGTGGGATGGAACTTGTTGATATCATCATACAGTTGTTTCAATGATTGTTCACCATAAGTCCAAAGGAAAAAGATGTCATCAATGTATCTAGTATATAACCTTGGTTGAAGATCTCATGTGATGAAGAAGTCTTGTTTGAACCTGTGCATGAAGATGTTGGCATACTGAGGTGCGAATTTGGTCCCCATGGCTGTTCCGTGTGTCTGCATGAAAAGCTGATTGTTGAAGGTGAAGACATTGTGGTCCAAGATGAAGCGGATGAGTTGTAAAATTGCATCCGGAAACTGGCAGTTGTTGGCATTGAGTACTGAGGCAGTTGCAGCAATACCATCGTCGTGGGGAATGTTGGTGTAGAGCACCGAGACATCCATTGTGACATTCTGCAATACCTTTCAGAGATATAGTTCACATCAGCTTACAAGAGGCTTGCATGTATCAGCTTAAGGAAACTTTCCTAAAGTACTTGAACTAGCCAAGTTGCTTAAGGATCAATGTTGGAATAAATACTGCTTAATATACATAGCAAAATTTGAATGGACTTCAGCTGAAATTTATTTTAGACAATAATATCCACCTTGTTATATATGAACTTACTTTTTTACTATAATTAGTAGTCATGACAATGTTGTAATTTTCTTTTTAAATCTTTCTTTCACTTTCTGTCCATTACATTTATGTTAAATATCTTTTTAAAACATTGATGAAAAGAAGTTAACCCACCCAAATAATTCTGCTGTATCTATCCTGCAGTTAGACCAAAAAAAATAAGAATGCAAACAAATAGGGGCATAAACTCACCTAACATCAGCGCAAGTGACAGAAGTTAGGGAGAAACTGCAGCTCAGCACTTCAGTACCAGTAGCTTCACAAACCCCAAACCTGACGCTCTTCTCGCATTCATGCCTTTGTGTTGGGACTTCTGTACTGTCCTGGTGCACATGTGCTGTGCACAATTAGCTTATGGCAGGATTTGAGCCTGAAGTTATGGCCCAATAACTGCTATCAAGGGAGGCAGTGACATAATGGACTAGTAATCCAGAGCACCAAAGTAATGCTCTGGTGATCCAGGTTCAAATCTTGGTAAGTGGTGAAATTTGAATTCAATAGAAATCTGGAATTATAAACCTAATGATGACAATGAAAACACTGTCGATTATCATGAGAACTCATCTAGTTCACTAATGTACTTTAGGGAAGGAAATCTGTTGTCATTACCTGGTCTGACCTACACATGATTTCAGATCAACAACAATGCGATTGATTCTTAAGTGCCCTTGGGGATGGGCAATAAATGCCGGCTCTGATAATGATGCCCATGTCCCATCAGCAAATAAAGAAAAGGCAGTTATTCTCCAAATAACTAGCTTTGACATCATTGTGATCTCTAATAAAAATTTTTATTATTTTTCCTTTTCCTTTTTATTCACTTTTCATCCCCACTGTCAACAATTTCAATGCCATACAGGAATACAGGCACAGGAATAATGCTTCAGTCCCTCAAGTCAGTTCCGGCATTCATTAAGATCACGACTGATCTGTATCTGTGTCCTAATCCATTTGCTTTGACTCTATATCCCTTAGTAACCTTGGCAAACAAAGTTCTATTGATCTCAAATTTAAAATTATTTAATGAGTTTTTTGGGGGAAAGTTTGACTTTCCATCCTCCTTTGCTTATGTAAGTGTTTTGTAATTCTTTTGTAAATAGCTGACAATTATTTTGAGGGAACTCCACCACAGGCAGAAAAGTTTTTCATTATCTACCTTTTCAAAATCCTAATTTCATCAATCAAATCACTCCTTAACCATTTATAGTCCAGGGAATACGAAATGAATTTATGTAATTTCTCCACATAATCCAGTTCCGGAGTATTGGTATCATCCTGGTGAATCTGCAACACACTTTGTCTGAGGTCAATATATCCCTTTTGAAGTGTATTGCCCAAACTGTCAGCAGTTCTGTACATGTCGTCTAACACGGGCTTTTCATAGTCCCACCAAAACTTCATTTTCCACTACATTTTAGCCATCTGTTATAAAGGCTAAATTCCATTCACCTTCTTAATTATTTTGTTGTGCCTATTGCATTTTGGAATACTACACCCTTGTCCAGGAACAAATATGTTATGCACAAATCTGGCAATTGTAACCCTTAGACTTAGGTCAAGAGACTGACATTGACCTTTTTTCAAAACCACTTGCAGGATGGTTATCTAAGAGAGTGCCTTATTCTCCAGTTTTCTTTAGCTGGGAATATAGAGGAAATCTATACTTTCTAAATGGTACTTCAATAACAAGTTTGAATTTCAGCATAAGAATATAACATTAAAAAATAAGAAGGGTAGTAGGCTAACTGGCATCTCAAGCCTGCTCCTCCAGAAAATCACAGCTGACCTGATTGTGGCCATAACTCCACTTTGTTGCCTGTCACTTCAAAATACTGTAATTTTTAGTACGTACATATCACATTCTACTAAATTCCACGACCAAAGGCTCAACTTGCTCAAGCTTTCTTCGTAAGACAATCCCTTCATTCCAGGAATCAAAACAATGAACCTTTTCTGAAATGTCTTCAATGCAAATATATCACTCCTTAAATGAGGAAAGCAAAAGAGTATATAGTCTTCAAAAACAAGGTGCAGAATGTTTAAACATACACTGTTGGCTATTTCACATAGTCTCTTGACCTAAGTCTAAGGGTTACAATTGCCAGATTTGTGCATAACTGAATTTGCAACCAACCATTATCACAATAAATTGCCATCCATTTCACAGTTAGATGGACATTTTCAAGTATAGGTATAGGTCCTTTGAATTGGGTATATGAATCCCAATATTTATTTTTATAAGAGATTAAACACTTGAATGGAATGTTTGTGTTTTATAAGGACGTACTTAAAAGGATGTCAATGGTGTCAATAGATTTTTATGAAAGAACGTTTTATTTAAAGTTTGCAATTGACACCAAATTTTATTTTATTTCAGCATTGGTCTTGAGGTTTGCCCATGGTGAACATTGTTTGAATTGGCATGGTACGTGTTACAGCACAGGGTAATGGGTGGGGCATGAGTTGGAACTAAGTGGCACAGGGACTATAAAGGTCATGATGATGAAAAGAGCAGCATAGGTTGGCATGGAGAGTATGAGGGGCATGAAGATGGGTGGAGGGCATGGTTTGGGATAGTTGGTACTTGAGGCTTAGGATGTGTGAGGAGTGAGGACTGATTTTGTCTTATTGTTTTTTCTTAAATCTTAGATGCGGTGCCACAACACAACATTCTGTCCAGCATACTTCTGCAGCCAACAGCGTGCACACTCATTCTGACGGCAACAGACACAATTCACTGAAAATCCCATCATGTCAAAATAAGTACCCAAGAGGACGGCACAGTGGTTAGCACAGCTGCTTCACAGCACTAGAGACCCAGGATTTGACTCCAGCTTTGGGTGTCTATGTGGAATTTGCATTTTCTCCCTGTGTCTGTGTGGATTCCTCTAAGTGCTCCAGTTTCTTCCCACAATCCAAAGATGTGCAGGTTAGATGGATTGGCTGTCCTAAATTGCCCATTAGTGTCTCAAGATGTGTTTGTTAGAGGTTTAACAGGGTAAATATGTGGGGTTATGTGGATGGGGCCAGGATGGGATGCTCTGCTGGAGAGCTGGTGTAAACCCGATAAGCTGAATGTCCTCCTTCTGCATTGCAGGGTTTCAATGAACCTCCGGGAAGCTCTTTTCCTGTGTAGAGTTTGCAGAGCCAGTAAATATTATGACTGTGTGCTCCTGACATTATAGTCAATATTCAGACAAAAAAATCTGGTGTTGCTCTGCTCTATCATTTGCACTTGTCTTCTGTGCTTTTTGAGTGAATGCTCTTTTACTCTTTTTAGCAAACTATTTGCTTTCTGGTGACTTGTGCTGGTCAACCACCCTTACCTACCTCACCCTCACTCGACTCTCAGCCCCATTTTTGACAAATATTAACAAAGATGTAAAATCTAAAGTTTATAGACTTTATGAAATTAAAACAATGTTTGTCATCTGTCCACCCCATGTCCATTAACCACGTACATTTCAGAACACACATGCTTTTAAATTGAGTTGTCACTGGAATTTCCATGATAACAACCTCTTCTGTAAACTAATGTTAATTATTCAAATGAACAGGCCATCCGATTGAACTGTCTCCTCAGTACCCTACAGGCCATCTTAATTCAGTTTGAGGACTATCTTGATCAAGGTTATTCCTTGCAAGGTTATTCCCTGGTAATGTACTAGAAATGTCACTGGACTAGAAATTCAGAACCCAGGCTAAGCTCGGGGTGACTCCAGTTCAAATTCTACCATCGGAGCTGGTGGAATTTAAATTCAATTAATAAAACTCTGCAACTGAATTAAATTTCAATAAAGGTGATCATGGAACTTATCAAGCGTTGCAAAAAAAATCATCCATTTCTCAATTCAACTAAATTGAGAATACATTTTAGCCCTGACTCAAAATGTGTTCTCATAGTAGTATGTACGGATTCAATTTGATTCCAATTCATTTGATTAAAGTTTTCATTAGACATGCATTTCAAGATTTTGCCAATGCATTCCATTGTTTTGAACTTTGAATGATCATGGGTTAAATCAAAGCATCTAGAAAAGATCCTCTCTTCTCATTGTTCCTTTCTATGAAAGCCAAATTACTGTATGTTAATGGAGACGACCACAAAATAATTACGATGGCTAATTAAAATTAAGCAGTAAAATATTTTTGTGTTAATTATAATCGTCAATCAAGGTATTCTGGGATGTTAGCTCGCAAAGATGCCACTGTGATTTGGGAACAAAAGAGGCAAGTTTGAGGAAAGGCAATCTTTTTCATCAAAGTTCATTTCCTTTAAAGTTTGGAAACCTCATTCTTTGTAGGTTAGCCTGTCAATATTCAAGCTGAAAAATAAAAAAAAATACTGGCAAGATCAAGAAACAACTCTTTGACTAAAAATACTAATTAAGTAATTTTTAAAAAAAATTAGGGTTCTACATAAAGTACCAATACAGTATATTTACTTAATAACAACTAAGACTCACATTAGGTTTTTTAATTTTGTGATAAAATTCAGAACTGAGCTTAGACATCTGTAAGATTAGGCACTGTTGCCAAAGCAATTCCCAGTCTAGGTGGCAAAATGGGAGAGTTTTTCACCCATCTTTTTTGGGCAAGTTCAAATCCAGAATTTTATGCATTAAGTGCATGAAAAATGGATGATCCATTCCTTGCCTGTAGGGCAATCATCAGACAGCCTTCTGCAGTGACAGAGAATGCTATTATGCATGTGCAGATCTCTGTCACTGCATTTGCACAATAGCAACCAGCAGAGAGTTGACAAGCCTGAAAGAGAGACCTACTGCTGCAGCTGGCCTCAATTCAGTATCCCCCCAGTTATCACAGCCAGTATCACACACTACCCACAAATATCAGCCAACCCCTCCCCCACCTACACCCCTGCCATCCGGACCAAATGCATCCCCCCTCCTTCTCTCACTGATTACCTGCAGAGTGGCAGTAGGGTCCCATCTCCCTCCCATACTGATCACGATGCAGAGTGGCAACAGGGCCCACTCCCTCTGCCCATCAATTTCCTGCAGGATGGCAGTTGGGCCCTCCTCCCCTACCTGAACAGCCTCCCTCTCCTCCCCCTTTCAGGCCTCATCTCTTTAGGCTCAGCCCTAACACTGCCCAGTGGGCAGGGTCAGAGGGCCCTGTGGACAATGCCAATGTGCCCCTCTGGCAGTTCCTGGGTCCCTAGGGGAGCCCCAACCTTGCCATCGACCTTCCCAGACCAACGGGAGCCCCAACCTTACCATCGATTTTCCCAGACATTCCCCGCTGGGAAGGTCCATCCATATGTATGGTCCCATGGGACCATACATAATCCTTGCCAGAAAGAAAATTTCCTGGCAAGGCCACAAAGACAAATGAGCTGGGATGATTATGCCCTGTGCTTTCTAATCACATGGAAATACATATATTTAAAGAATTTATTCAGTTTCTTGCCAGAAATGGGTGGGAGGCTGAAAGCACCAGATATCCAGTGCTGATAAGATTGCAAGCTGCAAGAAATCAGGCACGACACTTTGATTTCTCAGCTCTCGTGCAATATTATTAGCTCACCCCGTCCATCGATGGGTGTGAAGAGACGGTAAAACCACTCCCAAAATCACAATGAATATACTCACATTTACACTTCTAAAACAGTATGGAAAAAATACAGTTTAATGTCAGATACGTTTTAAGGTTTATTGTTTTAAATATCCTTCACATAATAACTTCACTCAGATACAATAATCTCACATGGAACATAAATAAAAGAAATATTTGTGAAAATGTGATTACATTTTTAGCTGCCAAATCATTGATTTAAAAATGCAAAACATTTTAGAATAGTATCGCTGTGAATTTAAGAGTCAGCAAAGTTACAAGACATTACAGTAATCCTGAAGTGAAGGATGATTAGAAAATGTGTTGACATAAGATAGTTTTATTGAATCAAAATTTGCTGCTTATTTTGTAAAGATGAGCAGCTTTCCCATCTGTTTATCTTTACCAATCTTATACCAGTTTATGAGTCCCTCATCTCCAATTATGCTAATGATCCTACAAAATCTCAAACCATGTACTTGGAAATAATGTGTATTCAACTCCAAATTAGTGAAGCTTAGATTGTTGTAATTATTTTACATAAGGGGCAGGTTCAAATGTGATCTTTTCAGCATTTTTGGTTATAGCAAATTAATCGCTATACCTTGAAAAACTGCAATGAAATCTATTACCATGAGAGGTACCATGCGTCTACAGGAGCTGCAAAAAAATGGCATATATCCAGACTCTGCCCTGATCAAGCTGTCTGTCAAATTGAAAATTCTCCGACATGCTACTAATATCTGCAAAGAGCAACAGGGGTAGACTTTTATTTTTGCCATTTGTGGAATGTAGGCCAGCATTTATTGCCTATCCCTTATTGCTCTTGAGAAGGTAGTGATGAGCCGCCTTCTTGAATCATTGCAGGCCATCTTGTGTAAATACACTGTTAGGGAAGGAGTTCCAGGATTTTGATCCAATGACCGTGAAGGACTAGCGACATATTTCCAAGTCAGAACGGTGAGCAGCTTAGAGGGGAACTTTTGGTGGTGGTGTTCCCTTGTATCTGTTGCCTTTGTCCTTCAAGATGATAGTGATCTTGGATTGTATTGTGCTGTCTAAGGAGGCTTGGTGAGTTTCTGCAGTACATCTTGTAGATGGTTACCACTATGTGTCAGTAATGAAGGGATGGAGTGCCAATAAAGCAGGCTGTTACGTTTTTCCAAACACCCTTAAGTCAAACAGAACTTAAATTTGGCAGTTGTAGGAAATGCTAATTTTTATGTCCCCATGGCAGAAAATGGCAGCAGAAAAGTACAACTTGTGAATAACATTTGAGTTGATGGATCGTGTGCCAAATCAATAGCAGAAAATCCTTGATTTAGTGGATATTCATTTTTGAGGCTTGTGTAACTGAGTTACTCTGAAAACAAAATAATTTGGGATACACTTGGGATATATTTAGAGGAACATCGGGCACTTTTTTTCCAGTCAGTTTCCAACATTGTACCAATTAACTATATCTCATTGAACTATGCTGCGATGAAGCGAATAGCTTACTTTCCACAATGCCCTCATTAAATTATGCAGACAAGAATGCAAGATGTGGTCAGTGTTTTCTTCCATCAGGTTTTCACAGCTTCTATGATCAGTATTCATATTTTACAAATCCTTCTCTTTACACTACATAACCTTTGTGAATATGATTTCCATTTCACTTGTTCATCTTGCTGACTTTCTGATTTTTTTTTTGCATTTTCTTTTTAATATCTCAGGTTGGTGACAACCTGGAAATTCAGCAGGTCTGGTAACATTGATGGAAAAAGACATAGAATATAGGGCTGGAATTCTCCAGCCATTCATGCCGGTGGGATTCTCTAGTCCCACCAACAGCGTATCGCCCACCACCCATGGATTTCCTGTTGGCTTCAGTGGGAAATCCCATTGACAGTGACAGGACCAGAGAATCCCACTGCTAGCAAACAGCACGCCATCTTCCACTACCGAGAAATACACCACAGGGAAGCTGGAGAATCTGCCCAAGGTTTCAAGTCCACTCTGGAGCAGAGTATTAGCGACTCAAAAACTTAATTGTTTCTCTCTCTGCCGATGCTACCAGCCATATTGAGTTTTTGAGGGGTGACATAGTGGTTAGCACTGTTGCCTCACTGTACCAAGAACCCAGGATCAATTCCATACATCGCTCACTGTCTATGCAGAGACTGCATGTTCTCCCTGTGACTGTGTGGGTTCCCTCTGGGTGCTCCAGTTTCCTTCCACGGTCTGAAGGACATGCTGATCCGAACAGGCGCTGGAGTGTGGTGACTAGGGGAATTTCTCAGTGACTTCATTGCAGTGTTAAGGTAAGCCTTACTTATGATAAATAAACATTTTAAAAATTTAAAGAGTAACTTAAAGTTGATCACATCAGACTAGACTCATGATGGCAGGGTTTTTAACCTAAATAAAGAAACCAGTTGGTTTTATAACCTTTTATTTACAGTTAGCAGCATTTTATTTCCAGATTTTTTTTTCAACTGTATTAAAATTCCCAAACTGACATGGTGGGATTTGAATTTGCATTCGCTGGATTATAAATTCAAGGTTCCGGATCATTATTCCAGCAATATTATCATTACAATTACAAAACTGAAGCTATGCTTACCAAATCCTGGCAACAATATTAATGGAAGGAGGTGACTCAGAGTTGTCATGAACCTGAGATATTAAAAAGAAAATGTAAAAAAAATCAGAAAGTCAGCAAGGTGAGTAAGTGAAATGGAAATCATATTCACAAAGGTTATGTAGTATAAAGAGAAGGATTTGTAAAATATGAATACTGATCACAGAAGATATGAAAACCAGATAGAAGAAAACATTGACCACATCTTGCGTTCTTGTCTGTATAATTTAATGAGGACATTATGGAAAATAAGCTATTCACTTCATTGCAGCATAGTTAAATGAGATATAGTTAATTGGTACAATGTTGGAAACTGAGGCATGACTGTAAAAAATAAGTGTCTGATGTTCCTCTAAATATATCCCAAGTGTAACTTGCTTGTTATAAAAAGCTTTATACATGCCTTGCATTATTCTGCCCAGGCTGGAACACAAGCCAGGTCAGAGGCAGATGGGAATTCATTCTTACTACTGCTGTTATGGGAAGAGTGGTTAACAAAGGAGATCTACCTTGTGCATATCATCTCTCCCAGACATTCCCCATGTGGGAGATCTACCACCAGCATCCAGTGTGTATATTGCAATAAAGCCTTAAAAGGAGTGGTAGACTACATGAGATTTGCAATGCATGTGGACAGTAGTGAATTGTAATTGTATTACTATGACTGCATGTACAAGGCAGCAAATATGCCACAGCTATTTTGTTCCCTAGGACTTTCCATGGGTAAAACGAGCTTGCAGCCAGTACAAGAAGTCATTAGTGATCCGCTCCTGTAGTTCTAGCACAAATGCCTCACCTTTTTCAGAAAGAGTAGAATTCACTCCAGGTAAAACGTTGCATCATGGCAGTCTTTAGAAAGCATTGAGACAGTTTGCACATCCACCTGTTGTTAGCTGCCAAAAAATCGAGTCATCCACAAAGATAACTTTGACTGAAATAAACAAAAAAAACTGTAATATTCTTAGATAACTCAGTTGTGTGGAGTAGATTTGAGTAAATATCATGGTGCTATGTAGGAAAATACATGATTCAAAAGTTCACTAAGGTAAGCTAGTATTGTAATGAAGAAAGAATTCTCCCCGATGCAACTGACATGGTGCAAGTTACATTTCACTCCCTGAAGGTATTAGTGTAACACTTTTAGTCCCTGTATAAGCAGCTTCTCAAGATCTAAACAAGTTTCAATTCTTGGGAGGAAAGAATTAGGAGGTTCATGGAATAAACACAGAGAAACACAGGAAACAAAGGACCTAGCTGATGCAGGTCAATTCTTTGTCCAACAAGCTTTTTGTTGATTTGCTGAACACTGCCTAATGGCAAGACCTCTCTGCAGAGTTCTGTGTGGGTGGGTGTAATGCTTAAAATGCAGTAATATCCTCAGCCTGCCTGGCAAAGGATTTCCAGGTTCATTTGCACAATTAGTAAATTTGTATCTAATAGCCCTCACTCTACATCAAATATGATATTATCAAAGGTTATGTTCTCAGCTAAGGAAGCATGTAATGAATAGAAGATCCTTTCAAAGAAATACAGGCCACACAAGGATGCACGTAAAGCATTCTGACAAATTAGCCTTCTAAACACATTGACTATGTTATTCATGAAGCACATGGTGTCCCACTCTCACATATATTGGGCCCAGGATATCCAAATCTTTATTCTTTTGCTACTTAGCTGTTTACTATGGAGATATATGGGCTACATAACAATTAAATATGAGCAACCAAATTCAAGGAACACTTAGCTGAACTCACAACTTTTGCAAAATTAAACTAAAGCAGCTTGAATTTTGTCTAATCAAAAATTTGTTACATAAAGATATTCAAAGAGAATTTTCATGTCTGCCTTTATTCTGCCTCAACTTCTGGTCCACTCCAGGCTCTCCCCGCTTGTGCTCTTTGCTCTTCGCTATTTTTAATTCCTGCTCCCATCATTGCTGCTCTGCACAGTGTACTCCCAATTCTCCACCATTGGTGGTCCCTTTCCTCCACTACCAATACTCATCATTGTCTCTGGACATCAAGTCAAATGCTACTTTTGTCAATGATACAAAAGTTTGTCTTTGGGTTTGTACATTTTAAATATAGCAATAACTCAGTTTTAAGACAGAGGATGTTCCTTCAGGAAGAAAAACAAAAAGAGAAACTTTGAGGGACACAAAATATTGAGAAACATACGAAGTTAATATTGTTGCATATAATAGGATTTTGATCATGCTGCTTTTTTATCTCCTTAATGAGACAGAAGAATGATCAAAATGATAATATATACAGCATCCAGCAGATTCATACTGCCGCTTGTGTTTCAAGACTGTCTTTTTTGAAATGTGAAAAGAAAAAGAACACAGTTTTGCAATCTATTACCTCATTGTTTACTAAGGTGTGAAGTCTCTTAACATTTTGCTTACAGGAATTCTAAAGAAGAAAATATCTTTCGAGTTCAAAGATCTTCTAATGTTCGACAGCTCTTATCTGTTGTTGTTAGAGGTTGTATGGAATACCACTGACACATTTTTCAATAGAAGTCGTGTCCTTTCAAGAGTTTAGCAATAAACCATTGTATGCAAAAAAATTTTTTGCATCTTTTGCAAATTATTAATTGTGCAAGGTAACAGTATTTTGTTTATGACAGAAGCAAAGTGCTATGGATGTTACAAACTGAAATAAAAACAGAAAATTCCATAAACACTAATTAGATCAGGAAGCATCCAAAATTTAAAAGCAAAATACTGCAGATGCTGGAATCTGAAACAATAACAAAAAATACTAGAATATCTTAGCAGGTCTGCCAGCATCTGTGGAGAGGGAATAGAGCCAACATTTCAAGTCTGGATGACCCTTTGTCAGAGCTCTGACAAAAGATCATCCAGACTCGATAAGTTGGCTTTATTTTCTTTCCACGGATGCTGGCAGACCTGCTGAAACTTTCCAGCATTTTCTGTTTTTGTAGCATCCAAAATTTCCTGCTTTTATTTTGGTATTTTATTTGTCTTTGCTTTTTGTGAATCATGTTATTTACAAATGATCTGGATAGTAGTTTGGACGTGAAAAGATAGAAAACACTCTGAAAGTTAAACTGTCTTTCAATTGACAGGGGACATAGTGGGTATCTTTAGTTTCTCCAGAATACGATTGATCATGATTGGGTTCAGTTGTCAGACTAAGGCTACCTAAACCCAATGTGAGGAAAAGTCAAAGTTCAAGGTTTTAATTCATAGGAAATGCCATTTACTTTATTTTCAAAACTTTCATTACACAAAAAAAATGTTTACATGAGAAAATGCCAGAACTGCTATATCCCTAACTAGATGTTGGCCCTCCTGTTATGCTGTAAGTTCTTTCCTTCTCCTGCTTTGACACTAATTATCCGACAGATGGCCCTTACCCATTTTCACTCATCTGTTGGTCTTCAATGTTATCAGTGTCTAAACTGGATTTTCTCTTCCTGATGCTTGGATGCTTTAACTATATCTGTCTGCGCTTCCGTCATGGACATTTGAATTTTGTGAGCTAGCAGATTGGAAATGGCTGCAGCGAAACCAGTGGAAAAGGGTTTTCCTTTAGTTGGATGAGATCAATTATCCAAGGAATAGAAATTTCTACTCTGAAGAATAGCACTGGGGTTTTGAAGTTCACAGGCTGATGAGATTGAGTTTCTGGGCCAGATTAGAATGCAAGATGGGTTCAAACCACCGAGCATTAATTATCATTAATGATAGACTGCATTCTGATCTTCAAACAGATCAATTGGCATGCAGTAGCATAGGCAATAAAATGGTTAGCCTCTTAGAAGCAAATACAGGATAAAGACAACAGTACCATTTCTATTGAATGCTGTCTTGGTGTAGTGTAAAACATTAGCCAATCAGTGATTTGTGCAAATGAATCTTTCTAGAAAAATATTAAGAATGTAGCAAACAAAGAAAACAGCCAATATTATTTCCAAGATGTTTCAATAGCAACAGAAACTCAGGTGAAGATTGCTGTCTGCTTACTAGTGCCATTCCCCCTTCCTGGAAGAGTACAGGGAAAATACTGCACAAGAACAGGCCATTTGGGGGAAACCAGTCCAGATCCATTTATGTGCTCCATTCAATCCTCTGCCAATCTTTCTTCATATATATCTGCAAAACCATTTATTCTGTTCACCCTCATATGCTTATATAGCTTTCCCTTAATGCATTTATATAATTCCTCAACTACCCTGCAGTACTAAGTTCCACATTCTCACTCTCTGAATTAAGATGTTTTTTGTCTGAATTCCCAATTTAATTTTTAGTGTCAAGCTTATATTAATTGCCTCTGTACTTGTGGGGGAGAGCAAAACCAATGGGTGGGATTTTCCGTTCCGTTTTCAGGAGGGCAAGGAATGGTGGTGGCGGTGGAAAATCCCATAGGAGTTCCAAAACAGCTTTTACCACCCCCTCATTACCATGCCCCCCCCCATCAATATAAAGAACAAAGAGTACAAAAAACAAAGAACAGTACAGGAACAGGCTCTCTGGCCCACCAAGTATGTGCTGACATAGATGCCTCTCTAATCTAATTTTTTTGCCTCTACGTGGTCCATATCCTTTTATTCCCTGCCTATTCGAGTATCTATCCAGCTGCCTCTTGAACATTGTTATAGAATCTGCTTCCATCAGCAGATTCTGCTCTGGCAGCTGGATCCAGGCATTCAGCGTCTTTGCATGAAAAACTAGTCCCTTACATCTTTTTTAAAATTTCCCCCTCTTACTCTCAAACTACGCCCCGATTAATTGATCCTTCGAGCCTGGAAAAAAGACCCTGACTATCCATTCTATCCAAGTCTGTCATAATCTTGTAAACCTCTGTCAGGTTCCCCTTTCATCCTCCAACTCTCCAATGAAAACAATCCAAGTTTGTTCAACCTTGCTTCATAATCCATATCTTCCTAGCCATACAACATTCTGATAAATCTCTTCTGCACCCTTTCCAATGCATCAACATCCTTCCAGTGGTATGGCCTAACCTAAGTCTTTTACACCTGCAATATGATTTTCCAATTCCAATACTCAATGCCCTAGCTGATGAAGGCCAGGATGCCACATACTTTCTTGATGCCTTGTTCACTTGAGATGGCACCTTTAGGGAACTGTGGATCTGCACACTTAGATCCCTGTGTATGCTAATATTTCTAAGGGGTCTACCATTTACTGTATTCTTTCCTTCTGCAGTAGACCTTCCAAATCAAATCACCTCACATTTGTCCAGGTTAAAATCCATCTGCCATCTTTCAGCCCAGGTCTCAGATTTATATTTTGTTGTATCCTCTGACAATCCTCTCAAAATACACCACTCCCCCAATTTTTGTATCATCTGAAATTTACTGATCAGACCACTTACATTTTCTTCCAAATCATTTATATATATTACAATACCAGAGGCCCTAGCACTGATGCTTATGGAACACCACTTATCACAGACCTCCAGTTAGAAAAATACCCTTTTACTGTTACTCTGTGCTTTCTATGCCCAAGCCAGTTTTGTATCCATCTTACCAGCTCACATCGATCTCATCTCACTTCACCCTCTGTCTCAGCCTGCCATAAGGAACCTTGTCAAAGTCCATGTATACAACATCCACTGTCCTGCCCTGGTCAATTTTTCTTGTCACTTCCTCAAAATATGAATCAAGTTTGAGACACAACCTCTCCTTCACAAAACCACATTGCCTATCACTAATAAGCCTATTCTCCTCCAGATGAGAGTATATCCTGTCCTTAAGAATCTTCTCCAATAATCTTCCCACCACTGATGTGAGGCTCACAGGCCTGTAATTTCCTGGATTGACTTTTCTGCCATTCTTGATGTGGAGATGCCAGTGTTGGATTGGGGTCTGCCCTTCTTATAAAAGAAACTATGTTAGCTATTCTCCAACCCTCTGGTACCTTACCCATAACTAAAAAGGATAGAAAGATTATTGCCAAAGCCTCAGCAATTTCTTCTGTGCTTCTCTCAGTATTCTGGGATGGATCCTGTCTGGCCCTGGGGTCTTGTCCACCTTTAATGTTTTGCAAAGCCTCCAATACCTTCTCCCTTTTTAACTCAACATTCCTAAAATATCGACATCCTCCTTTCTAGACTCACTATCTACCACATCTTTTCCCTTTGTGAATGCAAAGTATTTATCAAGGACCTCACCCATCTCATCTGGCTCCACATACAAATTCTCTCCACTGTCCTTGAGTGGACCTACTCTTTCCTGAGTGACTTACTTCCTCATATATATGCATAAAAAACTTTGGGATTCTCTTAATCCTATCTGCCAAGGATATTTCATGGCTCATTTTAGCACTCCTAAGTCTCTGTATAAGCTCTTTTCTGTTATCTTTGTATTTCTCAAGAGCCATATCTGTTTTCAATTTCCTGAAATTTATGCATGCCTCCTTCTTTTTCGCTAAGCTCACAGTCTCTCTTGTCATCCAGAGTTCTCGAATCTTGCCATCTTCATCCTTAATTTTTACAGGGACATACTTGTCCTGAATTGTTAACAACAGACTTTTAAAAGACTCCCACATATTAGGTGTGGATTCACCTTCAAAAAGCTGCCCCCAGTCTACATTCCCTACTCCTGCCTAACATTGTCATAGTTAGCTTTCCCCCAGTTTAGTACTTTCACTCTGGCCCTACTTCTATCCTTTTCTACAAGTGTCTTGAAACTTATAGAATTGTGACCACTGTTCCCAAAATGACCCTGACTGAGACATCAACCACTTGTCTCAGCACATTTCCCGGAACCAGGTCTAAGAAGCCTCTTCCCAAGTTTGACTATCTACCTATTGCCTCAAGAAGCACATTTGGACGCACTGAATAAACTGCCCCATTCAAGCCCCTGGCATTAAAGGAATCCTGGTCTGTGTTGGGGAAGTTAAAATCAGCCATCGCAACAACCCTGTGTTTTTACATTTTCCTATAATCTGCTGACATATCAATTCCTTCACGCTAGCTGTTGGGAGGTCTATAGCATACCCTAACAGTGTGATTGCACCACTTCTGTTCCTGGGTTCTACTCAGATGACCACTCTGCATGATCCCTAGTAGGGACTGCATATATGTATATAATCATTTGCCATTAATAAACAGTTTTATTAGAAAAGAAATGGAATGTGGCTCCCTTGCCCCATCACTCCCAGGCTAGAAAATGCCTTCCCCTGGCCCCTGCAGACATTGCCTCACTACGACAGCATTACTGACCCCCTTATTCCCCCATCCCTTCCACCACCCAAACCCCCTTACCATCTTCCCCCTCACTGATCTTAGGCAGAGTGGCAGCAGACCCCACTTTTCTGTCAACACCCCCTCCCACCCTGATCTGACCCCACCAATCTCAAGCAGGGAACTGTCGGATGCTCAGCACATACCTCCTCATTAACTGGAGTACCCAAATCACACTTCCTGTTTCGCACCAATTCTAGATGGGTGAACGCAGTGATGAAGGCGGAAATGCCAGAAAGGTTGGGCGTGCAGTATATTAAGTTCACATAAATGTATGTAAATACATTTAAATGATTGTCATGCCCATTTTAGGCACGGTCCCGAACGTGGCCATGTTTGGGCCTTGGTGAAGGGGAAATGGGAATGAACGCAGGCGCAGATCGTGGTACTTGCCTCACACCCAACTTTACCAAGTTTTCGTACCCACAAATGGGCATAACCTGATGGTAAAATCAAGCCTAGAACTTTCCATGAGACAACATACAACCATACAACATGGTGGCGACTGATGAAGAACTCCAAAATCCCTAAGAATAAAGAAGTAAAGTAAGTGCAGTCTGACCTGAGAGAAGTGCACCTAACTTGAAGACCTCAAGTACATAGTTGGAGATCACCTAAGAAACTCATGACAGGCTGAAGGGCAGAAAGAAGATCCTTGGTGCAGCGTAAAAAGACTCCACCAGAGCATGTGGACTCTTGTTGCAAGACTCAATTGAAAGAATAATCAATGGATCTAGCTAGGTTACAAAAAAGTGAGCAACCTTCAAAACAAAGGGACCAAAATAAAATTTTTAAATTGGCACAATAACTAGGCAGTGCTGCCAAGTGGATTGTTTAGCCAGTGCAGCTTGAAGAGTACTGCAACTTGAATCCAGCAGCAGCAGCGAATGTAAAAGAAGGTAAAAAGAAGTCAGAGCTAAGTAGCTTCAATTTATTTCTCCAAGCTCTATGAAGCAACTAACTAGCTGGTTAAAGCAATTCATCGAAAGATTTTTTGCAGAATTGTTAAAGTTTGAAATGGCCTTGTAACCATGATGGGAGCCCACCAAATCCCAATAAGAATGGGAAGAAAATAAACTAAAGCTGTATCCCCATGCTGAAAACAGCCACAGATGGCAGATCTATACTGCCAGGCCAATTAAGGCAGATGGAAAGTTTAGACAAGGTGTAAAATTTGGCATTCTGGAGAAGATTTTTAAGACATCAGACAACATCAGAATACAATAAGAAAACAAATGATGAAAAGTTGAATAAATTTCTATGTTCAGTAGGCTCAATAGCTGATGACATAATTGCCAAACAAAGAATAAATGAATATTCTGATAACTTTAAAGAGATTATGAAGTCTGTTGGCACCTACATTAGTATAAGAAACAATAAGATTTTGGAACAAGCAAAATTTAATAAGAGCGTCCAAAGTTTGGGGAACACATAGATTCTTTCATAAATGAGTTGGACAGATTGGTGACCTTAAGTCAGAGTTCAAAAGAAATTGAGTGATATTAGGAGTGAGCACTGCTGATGATATTTTTTCCAAATGCAACTTCAACCAAAAAAGATCTGACTTTGAAAAAAGCTATCCAAATAAAGCCTGTCTCGTACAACTTTCTGAATTTTCCCAGAGAAGACCAAAGTTTAGCAGCTGTCTGTCAAACCAGTTGCATAGAGTTAAGAATTATGTCTAGGGCAAGTGATGGAGGTGGGAAGAGTTTAAAAAGGTAAGTAAAATTGCTTTTTGGAGTTTAAAGAGCTTAATCTTTCTGAAGTTAAAGCTACAGTAGTCCATCACAGATCAGGGGAGGAGGTGGTATTAAGAATTTTGCTAGTTCAACGGGTGTCCAGGCACCAGGTATCTATTGGAGCGGTAGCCAGAGCACTCGGAAATTTGTAGCTGTGAAAAGATGCTGCACCCTCAGAAATTGAGATCATTGAAAATGAAGAGCAGCAGTAACAGGCATAGAGTGTCATTCAGCAAGAGGCCAGAAGAAAGGAATGAAGGGCAAAAAGGAGAAAAAGAAATTATCTTGAGCACAGGATCTACAGGCAGATGTGAAAAGACTACAGATGACTGAGAAACAGTGGTAAAGGAGATTGCAACTCTCTAAGCAAATGGTCATAGGCATCATTGATTTCACCAGTACAGCAAGCAGGTAACAAAAGCCCTCTTTACTGTTGCTAGACAACACATTACATAGAACCATAGAATGGAACCATAGAATCCCTTTCATGCAGAAGGAGACCATTTGGCATATCAACTCTGCACTGACTCTCTAAAAGGGCAGTTTATCTTCCCTCTGTCCTATTTCCATTACCTGGTGCTCATGGTTAATCCACCCAACCTGCAGATCTTTTGACCCTAAGTAGCAATTTAGCATGACCAATCCACGCAACCTGCACATCTTTGGATTGTGGGAAAAAACCAGATAACCAGGTGGAAACTCATGCAGAGATGGAGAGAATGTGCAAACTCCACACAGGCAGTGAACGAAGGCTGCAATCAAACCCTGGCCCTTGGCACTATGCGGCAGCAGTGCTAACTACTGTGCCACCTAGAAGTTGTGATTATTATCACAACTGATGTGCTCAGTGGTATAGGATTCAATATCAGGTGCAGGCAGATGGTGCCATAAAATACCCTCCTGCAAGGGTCTCAGTCATTGTGGTGATCTGCTGTGCTCTCCAAAACATGACCACAAATCAAATGTAGAATTCCATTGAAGTCCTCAGTCTGAAAATGTGCTGTACAGCAAAGGCCAACAAGAGCAATCAGAAAGTTCACCATTAGACCAGGATCCAGTGTATCCAAGCCCTGGCCTAGTTTCAGTTGCTCAACTGACTTAGGTTATGGTAGGAGCATGCTAGAATGATTCAATCATATTGGAAATATTGGAGCAAGACAATAAACACTGCAAGTATAGCATTTAAATAAACTTGGTTCTATATTTGTTTCTGCTTATCAGACCAACACATGTTATCAGCATGAAAGTCTCAGCTGCACTCATTCCAATTTTCAAAATTTGCACCAACCGAATGTTACTTTGCACCACTTTGCCTCATGTCAAAGAATAGTGCATCACAAAAACAGAACAGATTGATGCGGAATGGCTGAGGGTTTAATGATTATGCTGGTGGAACTATAAAGTAGACTTGGGGATAATAACTTAAGAGTGATTGCATCAAAATAGGATTGAAGGTCACTTCCCAATGGTTCAATTTCTGAGGTCTACAGTGTTTCATAAATTTGCTGACTTCTTTATCGATCTCAGAAGGGGTTACAGATATTGATTCATTCTATTTTCTAATGCCTAGAATAAACTTTGGTATTTTTGCTTTATGAAGTGCAGGGACTAACAATTGCTAAGCTAATCCCTATTTTTGACTATTTTCATTTTGTTTTGTTACATTGTTACTTTTCATTGATCATGTTTCAATTATTTTTCCCATCGGTTGTTTCAATCAAACATTTTGTTCAAGAATTTGCACATTTTTAAGGGGAAAAAGTCTTTCTGTTCTTTGATTTCAAATTATATTCTCGCTCTGTATCTTCTTACCTAATTTCTGAAGTGTTTGGTCCCTTATCTGTTGATGGTCATTAGTATTGAAAGAATTTTGTATGTGATTTCTCAACTTGTGGTTCAAACTCTCAGAAGTAGAATCTAAGGTCTGAATTAAAGGCTGAAGAAGGAATGATTTACTCTTGTGGAAAGCATCATCAGTAAAGCATGAATTAATTGATTACTGGAGATGCAGTGGAAATGTTTCTGAAATCAATAAAAAGTCAATTGTGCTATAGCTAAGGAAAAAATACAACAGATAAACTCATAATTGACAAGATGGGGGGCAGGGCATTAGCAGGAGTTTGTGACAGGAGATGACTAATACAGAATTGAAGAGTTAAGTAATCATAAGTTTGTAAACGTGAATAGAGAACTGGTAAGGCAGAAAGGGAGTTTGAGAATTCCACAGTTTCACCAACCTCTGAGTGAAGAAGTTCTCCCTCATCTCAGTCCTAAATGACCTACCCATATCTTGTGCTTGTGACTCTTGTTCTGGACACCTCAGCCAAAGTAAACAACAACCCTGCATCCAGTCTGTTCAGCCCTGTCAGAATTTTATATGTTTCAATTAACCCTCAGCCCCCCCCCCCCCCACTCATTCTTCTAAATTCAGGTGAAAACCCAATCTCTTCTCATGTAACAATCCTGCCATCCCAGGAATCAGTTTGGTGAACCTTTATTGAATTCGCTTCAGAGCAAGTAATCCCTTCCTTAGATAAGGAGAACAAAATTGCACTCACAATTCCAGGTGTGTTCTCGCCCTGTACTGAGACATCTTTGTTCCTGTTCTCAAGTCCTCTTGCAATGAAGGCCAACATATCATTTCCCTTCCTAACTAGTTGCTATACTTGCACATTTGCTTTCAATGACTGGGGTACTAATATACTCAGGTTCCTTTCTATGTCAATATTTCCCAAGCTATCACCAATTAAGACTCCTCTACCATTCTGTTTCTCCATCAAAAGTGGATAACTTCACATTTTCCATATTGTATTGCATCTACCATGCCTTTGTCCAGTCACTCATCTTGAAGCCTCTAAACATTCTCCTCATCATTCACATTCCCACCATGTTTCATGTCATCAATAAACTTTGAAATATTACTTTTGATTCCCTCATCCAAATCATTAATGCATTTTGTGAACAGACCCTCTTATTCCTATACTTTGTTTCCTGTCTGCCAAACAATATATCACTCCCAATCCCATACACTTTGCACAGTAACCTCTTCTGTAAAACTTCATCAAAGCCCTTCTGAAAATCCAAATACTCATCCACATCTGAAAATCCAAATCCACATTCACTGGTTTACCCTTATTTATTCTATGAGTTATGTCTTCAAAAATCTCCAGTCAATATAGATTCCCTTCCATAAATCCATATTGACTGTCTAATCCCATTGATATTTTTTAATTATCCTATTATCACATCCTTTCAAATTGACTAGCATTTTCCCTAGTACTTATGTTAGGTTAAACAGTGTATAATTCTCTGTTTCTTCCCTGCCTCCCTTTTTTTAATATGGGATAATGTTGCCACCCCCTGAGAATACAACCAACACATTCACTATTTCCATGACCACTTCTTTTAGTAGCTGGGAAGTAGATTATCGGGTTCTGAGATTTATTGGCATTCAGTCCCATTAATTTCTTCAGAACTATTTTTCTAGTAATATTTTATTCAATCACCCTTCTCATTAAACCGTTGATTCCTCTGCATTTCTGGGATGTTATTTGTGTTTTCTGCTGTGAAGACTAAAATTGTTTAATCACTCTTCCATTTCCTTGTTCTCTATTATAAATTCTCCTGTTTCTGACTATAAGGGACCTCCATTTGTCTTCACTAATCTTTTTCTTTTTATAAACTGATAGAAGCTTTTACAGTTCATTTCTTTGTTATTTGCAAATTTAGCCGTACGCTGTTTTTCTCCTTTTAATCAATCTCTTTGTCTTCTTTTCCAGAATACTGAACGTCTCCCAATCCACAGGCTTGCTACTTTTTCTAGCAACTTTATATTATTTCTCTATGGTCTTTATACTACCTTTTATAAGCCATGGTTGGCCAGTTTTTTGGTATGTACATGCACCAGAAAGAAATGTATAACTGCTTCAATGTTACAATGCAGACATTTGTTTCTTAAACATTAGCCATTGTTGATTCACTGTCGTGCCTTTTAATAAAGTTCCCCAATCTACCTTGGCCAACTCACATCTCATACCATTACATTTTACTTTACTTAGATCTTGGACACGTGTTTCAAATCAGACTTCTTTACTTTCCATCCTAATGAAGACTTCTTTCAAGTTATGGTCACATAAAGTATAAACATCTAGTCAAAAATTGAGATAATGGCCGGGATTATCCCCCAAAAAATTTAAGTGCTGAATTCACATAAAAACTGGAGTAATTCCTGCTGTTTTTTTAACAGGATTTTCAAAATGAATCTCCCACACTCTGAACACTGCAGAGTTGCCCTAGTGTGAATCATGATAGAAATCTATTGGCAGGGCCTATTCCCATTGGAGAGGCTGGCTGTACATTGCTGAGTAAGCCACTGTGCATGCACCAATCTGGCACTGCTGGCATCCCAATCATTGGCCAGTTTGGTTGCTCACCAGCCCATGACTCTGCAATGCTGCCCTTCCAATCCCCATCCCCAATCATTTCCTTCCCAGTCATGTTCAAGCCATTCCCAAACACCTTCTCCAACCCACCTCAATCTCCCCCCATCTCCAGCAGTCCCTTCCCCCACCACCGGCATCCCTGATCCCACCACCCCTTCATCCCTTCCACAAGTCCCGACACCCTCCCTGCAGCTCCACTTCCTCCCCCAGCCCTGACCCTCCCCTAATCTCGTGAGCCCGATTGCTGCCTCCTTCTGCCACTGATTCCAAGTGCAATGTGGCAATGAGTACCCCATCGCCATGAATTTACACCCACAGGCCCTGGCCCCAATAGTCCCTGCCCCCTCTGGCCCTGCCACCTTACCACTGCCTGATGCCAGATGGACAGTGCTAATGTGCCCCTTGGGCAATGTCAGGGGCCCACGCTAGCACTGGCAGGGTGGCAATGCTCAGGAGGCACCCTTTCTTACTCCCGACCTCCTTGGAGGCGGCAGGGGTCCTCCATGGCCTCCCTTCACTCCAGTAATCTCACGCAACCAGCTCCCAGTTGGTGGGGAGCTGTTGTAAATCCCAATGGAGTGATCCATTCCTGGTTGGAAGATCGGAGTTAGCAGGACTGGAGATCTTAGGGCAGGGCCCATTAATGATGTTAAAATTAAGTTTTAAGTGTTTAAAGCAGCTCCATGCCAACCTCTGGCATGGAGCTGATGCCGCCAAGAATCCAGAGCTCGAAGACATGCGGAGACCTTGGTGACCAGTGGGGAACCCACTAAACAGCCTTCATTTAAGCAGCATATTGGCCTGTGAGAAGCATCCCCAATATTATTCATATATAGGCTATTTCTATGGCAGAGACATTTAACTGTTTAGTTGTATTTGAATGAACAACATCCCTACAGTTAAAACAGTTGGGGATATAACTGAGATAAGAAAATGACCCCATTTAAAAAATATCTGTCTATGCTGCATTCTTTGCATATTGAACCATTGTAATATCGAACAACCATAAAACTGGCTTGCACAGCTCAAAAAGAAAAAAATGTTTTAGTTTTCTTTTCTGTCTACATTATATGTAGGCATACATACATAAACTGCTCGCAGAACACCTGATCCCTATTGCACTCTTAAACATTTATACAAGTTTACTTATTAAGTCATTACCAATAGATATTAGAAGTCATATTCTGTCTCCTGAAGGGGAAGCCATTGCAAAACTGCACGTCAGAAATTTGCTTGTGTGCTTCTCATGATTTTCCAACCATTTAACTTAAAGTGTTCTTTTGCATTTGTCCTATTTTTAGGACATTCCTTGGCAATTTGCCAATTTTTCAGGCAGATACCAGTGTTATAGCTGTACTGGAATAGCTTGCCTTACAGGCACGATTGGTTCCGGAGCAGCAGTCTCCAGAATTACATCTCGGATTTTGTTGGGACCCACAGCCTTTGCTGCATCTAGTGCACTCAGTTTCTTGATATCATATTGAGCAAATCAAATTGGTTAGGATGAGCATCTATGAGGATGGGGACCTCAACGGGGCCAAAATGGATTATCCACTCATCACTTTAGAATTGAAACTGTTCAGCATTGCTCATAACACTCTGATGTTGGATTCAATGATTGTTGAGGATGAAAATGATTATGGATCAATTTCTTGCTGTTAGCTGTTTAATGACTTGGCATCATCTATGCCTAAATGTGGCTGGATTACAGAGCTTTGATCTGAGGCATTGGATGTGGAATCACTTAAATCCGTCTTCCGCTGCTCAACATACATACACTTTTCACAAGGCTTTCAACCAGCTTCACCAGGTTGGTACTTCCATGTCAGATGTGGTGCAGTTTCTGGCATGCTCTTCACTTCAATGAACCATAGCTGGTTTCTTACCTTGATAACAATGGTAGAGTGAGCAATATGTCAGGCCATAAAGTTACGAATTGTAATGGGAAATAATTCTGCAGCCAATGATGGTCCACTACACCTCATGGATGTCGAGATTTGAGCTACTACGTTTGTGTTGAAACTATTCCATTTAGCATGATGGTAGTTCCACATAGCTCAATGAAGACTATAAGGAAGTACCTTTTGGAACATTTCCCTTTACTTCAATGAGTCTGAACTTGAGATTATTAATGCAAGACATCAAGGGAATCTTGAGCTATTATCATTAATTTTAAGTATTACTTTCACTGATAAATTTAGTTTTTCTGTAATAATCATCACTATTTTTTCTGCCATTAGTAAAGAATTAAAATTAATTCTAGGTTGTTACAATCAGAATGAGATGAGTGTGCAATTTATGTAGCTCCACTATTCTGCAGGTTGCACCTTTAGTTTAGAAGTTTAATTCACTCACCAAAATGCACAATTATTTACCTTTGCGACTGTTAGACCCAAAATAAAAAAGACTTCAGCACAGAACAGAGAGATGTGGAATTTACCTCCCCCCAGCTATAGTTGGTCTCCATGGCTGTTTTCCCCTCAGTTCTTGCTGTCCTCCATGACCAATTGCTGCCCCCCCCCAACTCCCACACAGACCAATTGCCCATCTTCCCCCACATGGGTCATCCAATACCCCCACCATCGCAAGGGCTGATCACCCTCCCACCCTGCATGGACGGACCGTTCGCTGGTTGCAGAGTGCACGGTGTCCCCCACCCCCAACCCCCGGCCCTGATCCTAATTGCAGTACGTGCAGCGCACTCCTGCCTTCATCTTAGGTCACATCCTCTTGGCGCTGCCTAATGCTCAGTGAGCCAGGCTGGCAGTACCAAGGTGTCCAGTGGGCAGTGCCAGGGTGCTAGGCTGGTGGTGCCATATTTGTGGTTTCAGGCTGGTACTGCCCATGGGCCATTCCCTGTCCCCAACCTCCTGGGAATCTTCCATGACCTTGAGTCCTATCAGTGAGATTATAACAATAGGTACCCATTGATAGGGACAATATGTGATCCTTGCCAGTGAAGACCTAAAGGCAAGAGAGCCCGGATGATAGTGTTCTGGCTCACTAGTAAATTTTATTTTACATAGAATTTAAATATTACAATCAGTCTCATGCTCTTTACAGGATCAAGGCTGATTCCACTGGATATCTAGTGCTGTTAAGATTGTGGGAGCAAGAAATCGAGCGTGAACCTAATTTTTCGGCTCTCTTCGGATTTTACTGGTTCACCTCGCCCATCGACTAGCATAGCAAGAAGGTAACATTGCCCCCCCCTTTTTTGAAGATATGGTTCCAAAAGATTGTTAGAAAGAAGATATTTTATACAATTCCTGGCTATTGTTACTTGTTTCCAATTAAAATGAAGTGAAGACAATATAGTTGACCGTAACAGTTTATTTTTGTGTTACAATGAAGCATGAATCACACTGGCATAAATGGTTTCCTGTTAAAATAAACATAAAGGTTTCTTCTGTTCCAGCTTTTGATCTGCATATTCACTTATTACCAGTCTTTGTCTACACATCAGTCTACAAACAGATAAGTTGTTCTAAATATTAAAGCATACTTACAGATTCTGGAGTGAAATGGTTTGGTTTCACTTGAGCCATCAGCTGTAATAGGGCACAGACATGTCCATTAATTGCTCAATTGAGTTAAATCAGTTGAATGTCAGAATTGCACATGAAGGTATTCATTATCAAGGGAAAAAAGTCAGAATTTTTACACTTCATTAAACACTAGTCATATCAGCTTTTAGTAGGGTAGCTGAAATTTGGAAGATGCACATAAAAAAATTAAGCTGTGGATTGATGCTCTTTGATAACTGTTCAAGGATAGTATTCATAGGACATTGAAAATTCATCAATCCATAGATAGAAGGCACACATGGAAGTAGTTAGACTTGACCACTGACTGGAAGTTGTATATCTTTGTTTACTTGGTGGGCGTGGATCTCTTTAAAGATGATTGATCTACTTCATATACAAGGTAGAATTTCCATTTGATATTCGTTACAGGAATCTTCACCCCGTTATTCTCATTTATGTGAGCATATTTAAGTTGTAGCATTAACTAAAAACAGATACTCTACATGCAAACTTAGACATTGCTATTATTGATATTAGTGGACTTAATGCATTGACAACCATTTGCCCACCATTTTAATGCATTCTTCTGCTTCAAATGAATTGAATCTTCCATGAAAATAGTTGATGTACATGTTCATCATCTGTCATCAACAATCATAGAAACCTGACAAAATGTTTGCTTTCTATGCATTATAAATGGAAATAGCTAGATGTTGATCATTTCTAACAGTTGTGTTTCCTTTTAAAAGAATATTGCTCGTGTTGTTTATTGGTGTTGTTATAAATTGATTTCTTACTTGGCAGTACCTAGTGCAACAGCAGGGTATAAATCTCATGCCATATTTTCAACAAAACCACTTTTGAAGAGTTTGTACATGTGGATCGTATTTCATTGATATGGATACATCACTGAAAATGTTGTGACAGATTAATGTTCTGCCACCATGTTGTATCGTATCATTAATATGCAAATCA
The DNA here is from genome assembly GCA_024679065.1 of Sphyrna mokarran. Taxonomy (NCBI): domain Eukaryota; kingdom Metazoa; phylum Chordata; class Chondrichthyes; order Carcharhiniformes; family Carcharhinidae; genus Sphyrna; species Sphyrna mokarran. Next base: position 22,811,469 of record JAGIQG010000021.1, read on the forward strand.
GGCTATTATACATGACTGCCATCATTTCCTATTCTTTTAGTCTATTCAGCAGGAAAATTATTTTGAAACCTAAGATCTAATTTGTCACAAGATAAACCATACATTTCAGCATAAGACTTTGGTTTCATGAACACCTCATGATTACTCCAGCACTTCTTAACCTTATTAGTTTACAAGTCTTATGCCAGTTTGCAATTAAATATCAGCCTCCTGTCCAAAGTACTAACCACCATTCAACAGACAACCCTAATATCCATCCTCTAGACTGTGTTGATATTGATTTTCTATTCAACTTGGATCATCATTTATTCCCTAATTTTAATCTGTATTCTCTACCTAACGATATCTGAGTTCAAGCATCCAAATCTCTTGTTACATTGCCTTGATTTTTTACAATATTGGACCTGCACCTCCTTCCCAGTTAACTTCAGCCTCCAAGGTAAGTCAGCTTTTTTAATTTCATATCCTCTTTGCATATATGCATAAATTCCAGAACTGAATTAACTGAAAATTAATTGTGGATAAATGGTGTTTTACAATCACTACTTAAGTAACCTTTGCTTATTCATACTGTCACTGAAAGCAAAGACAGTAAAATGCTCCACACTTTAGCCCTGTCATATCTCTACTTAATGAGTATTCTGAAAGGAAAAAGTAACTGCATGTATACTTACTAATATATCTTGAGTGCATCTAGGTGATGATTATTAATATTCATGAATAGACCTTAAGTTTGAAACAAAGAAAAAACTCTTGTGAAAACTAGACACAATCGGGTCACAGCAGTGCTACATGTGAAATTCTACTGGCACATTGATTTGCAGAGCAGTGGGACATCCTCGCTGAGATTGCAGAACTCTACAGCACATGAAAGAAAAGGGCAATGGAAAAAGTTTAAACTGCTGTGTAGGGCAAAATGCATTTTAAATTTTTCACTAAAATAAGCCAGTTACTTTTATGTAAGTACCAGCAAAATAAATCCCATACTCAATTTTCCCCAATCCTAAGAGTAATGAATGTATTTTATAGCTATTAAGATGAATGAATTATCTAACAAATGATAGGTATAATTTCTGTAAAATTCCAATGTTTGATAATGTCAATAAGAACTCAAACATTTATACAAATATATAAAGTAAATTAAAGAGAATTTAGGTTATCTTAAATACATTCTTATTAGGTGTTGAATTTTCCTTAGTTACTCGAAATTAATTTCTACAATTTGGATGTGGCAGGAATAATATAGTGGGTGAAAGAGGAAAACAATTTTGCAAGATAAGCGTCAACTTTTCCTACTCTTGGAATTGTTTTAATAATTTGCTAGGCTGCTGTAACTCTACTTGTCCCTGTTACCAATATGAAGTTCTGTGAAACCCATATCCCATTAGAGATAGAATGCTGTAGATAACCCCATTTTCGGCATCCTTGCACAATACAATTCAAAGCAATGCTAATTTATGATCCTGATAAGGATAATCAGTTCACCATAGTGAATCCAGGCTCCAATATACCTCCAAGATATTATGGCTGCCCTGGGAGTGTTATTGAGCAATGTCAAAAGTAAAGATATTATATTCCTAACTTTCAAAATTTGTTATTCCACAAATGACCTTTTGTGTTTTCTGTACAGACAAAAATTAATTCAGGTCTCTAGCAAGTCCTTCAAATGTAACTGACTGTGGGTGGAATGTCTTGTCTTAAAATACCTTAAAAATGCAAAAATCATATCCAATCCATGAGCACTGCCTTCAGACATCTAAGCACAACAGCCTTCAACAACTGAGGCATTCGTGCAGACACCAAGGTCCTGGTACATAAAGCAGTTGTTTCCCAACTCTTCTATGCGATCAGAAACAGACATCAGTTTGAGGCCCTGAGGAGGTGCCATCAATGTTGTTTGAGAAGGACTGTCTGCATCACCTGGGAGGGCAAGTATACTAACATCGGCATCTTTGAAGGAGCAAAGAGCACCAGCATCGATGTTGTGATCATCCAAAATCAATTCCGCTGGACCGGCCATGTGCTTAGAGTCAGAATCTTCACTGCCGAAGCAAATCTTCTCCATCCAGCTCCAAGAAGGCTCTTAAACAAAAAATGGACAAAGGAAGTGCTTCAACGATGCTCTGAAGGCTTACCTCAAGAAATGCAACATAAACATTAACACCTGGGAGACCTTTACTCAGGGGAAACCTATTTGGAGGAACCTGCTGACCAAAGGAACACAATTTTTTGAGGACAACTGATGGCAAGAGGTGGCCCAGAAAAGGAGCCTGAGAAAAGAATACAAGTGATCTAGAGTCCAAGGGCTGAACCCGCCTCCCAGAAACACCTGCCAAGGGTGCAGTTGAAGATGCGGTTCTAGGATCAGGCATGTCAACCACACAAGGAGCCACAGAACCCATTACCACTAACACACAGTTTCTTAAGTGAACATTCATACTGTTAATAAATGATCATTGGCAGTACAGTTCAAAGCAATGCTAATTTGTGGTCTTGATAAGGATGCCCAATTCATCACATTGAACTTAGACTCTCTGAAATATTTTGGCTGCACTGGAAGTTATTGAGTAATGTCATGGCCAGTAAATATTACTAACTTTCAATATATGGACCTCAATTTCAAAATTAATGTAAAAAGTGCGCAATGAGTCACAATGACAGCCGAGGGTCAGATTGTTGACTTTTTGTGATTTCTGCAGAAACAAAAGTCAACTCAGGTTTCTAAGTAGTTCTTCAAATGGATGTGATCATGAATGGAATACCTTGCCTTGACAAAAATGCATGATTCCTGTGAATTCACACTTCTTATAGCCACCATTTACATTCTGTCTGGTGTCGTCTGTGCTGTGTGAATAAACATTGGGTGCATTTCACACAAACAGTGACCAAGTATCATCTCCAGGTGCAATTCCCACCAGGTGGGTGAGCATGATTACAATCACAACCACCCAAAGTTAGTCATGGGTGCCCCAGGATGGCAGGGCACTGCCCATACATGTCCCTGACCAAGACGACAAAGGCTTCAGAGGCCCCCAGCATAATCACCACATCAATCCAAAGAATTCAACATGGCATCGAGAAAGCCCTCATTGAAGAACCCTTGGACTTTAATGACTGAGTTGTGCCTCCAGTAAAGGAATGTTCAGGCATGAGAGTTAAAAAAAATTTCAGTATGAAAAGAATGCTCTCAGATTGTATATCTGTGCTTTCAGTAACACTGAAAAGTAAAAAAAAACACAATGAAAGGATAGCGATTAGACTGTACACCTGCTCAAAAGAGGAAGCTCTTCAGAGTTAATGAACCATAAATGCTGTGTAAACAAATAGAACTAGTTCCTACTTTGAAATAGACTGCAGTAGTCAGTCAAAAGGCCTGTAAAAGTTAATGGAGGGTGAAGTAATTGTCTCAACAAACAGGGCCTGGACCTTGTGTCTGGTTCCCATTCTATAGAGCCAATAGTGATTTGACCTAGATGACTTCCAGCTAGATTGGGTGGAAGCATACAAGGATGCCATTGCATTCAACCTTAATCTTGCTAATGGGATTAAAATAAATCCAAATGAGTTGTTATTTGGTTCTCTCTCTTTCCGGGCAAAATCCTGATCGTGCCAGTTGGAGCGGGCTGTGAGACTCATGATTGGTTTAATGCCCGACCTGAATCCTGTTTTGGGCCTCACGTCAGATTCACCAGCCCAACGGGATTTCCACTGAAGTTAGCGGGTCTGGAGAATCACCATGTTATCTTTCTTCTGTTGAAAATTATCCGAAAGCATTCTTCATTTCTATTACTAAAATTGAATACAAAACAAACATCTTCACAATATGAACAATACAAACAGATAGTATTATAGATTTTAATAAAAAAGGTAATCTTTCTGCTAAGTGAACACAAGAAGCCTTAAAATAGCTGCCAGGTCAACTGGCCATTTACAATTGCAATCCTTGGCAGATTTCTAGAAGGCTCCAAGTGGATTGCAAATAGGCATACCTGAACATGTGAAGACATTTGAAAATCAATGTGCATTTCCTCAAGGGTAAACAGAAACTCATTGACAATGGCATCCTGGAACTGTGAATAGTTCTTTCCTATCTCAACAAATCAGGAAGAATGGGTACCATTAGCTGAGACATCTAAAAGGCTAATTACTTTATCTTAACGGAAATGAATGGGACTATGTTCAGAGCTGGTTTAAACCAATACTTAATGCAGAAGTATAACTCATCAGTCTAGGGTAGCAACTGTTTTGAGTTTTGAACAGTATAAAGTCTGTCTGAGAACAGCCATTTTATGCAGAACATCCAGGAAGAATTCCAAGAGGTATCAGTAGAGGGGGTTTTCGGCCAAGGGGCACCAGAGGAAGCTATCCAGAAATCAACTGTTGTTCTCTTGAAAAAATTTTAAGCAATCTTCAAGTGTCATGATTGCAAAACTAGCGAAGACAAGAAATGTCTCTCTCTCCCAAAACCTGATGAGTCCACCTGACTAATTGACTACAGAAGCCATCACACTTGCTTCACCCAACTCTTCAACTTCAACTATTCACTGAAGATAATCAACACTCCAACTGCAAGCTATGGGCTGCCACAATGTCTTAAAGGATCGAACTGAATTTCATCTTTATAAGTATCTTTTAACCATATTTACACATGATATTTATGTATTTAATGAATAGCTTTTATTAATTTTATTTGAATAACTCACAGCAGTAGTTTTGTCATAAACTAATCTTTATTTTCTTCAGACTAAAATTATAAAAGGATACACATACACATATAATCTTAGCTGTGCCTTTTACATGGACATGACAAGGTTTTAAAACACTTTCTCAGAAATACAGTTAACAGAAAAGTGAGGGGAAAGGAGGAAAGCTCACCATCTCTCTCCTGTCTGTAACATTCAAAATCTGGACCTCAGTTTTATCCTCTCTCTCCACTACTATGTTGCAGAATGCCGTTGACAATTTTATACCCATTCTTCCCAGAGGATGTTTTACTACATTCATGCGTCTTAGATGAAGGACTAGGTAGCTGCAAATCCAGGTTTGCTGACAAGATGTTAAGTGGCACTGTGAATACTGTAAATGGGAGCAGGAAGTTACAGAAGAACAATGATTGATTTAAATGAATGGATAAAACTGTGGTGGCTGGAGTTTAATCTGCAAAAGTGCAAGCTCATCCACTTTAGACTTAAGTAAAATAGATTGCAGAATTTTCTAAGGTGAGAAGTCCAGAACTGTGGAGGAGCTGAATTATTTGGGGTCCTGAAACAGAAATTGCCAAAAACAAGGGATAGGCCCAAAAATATTCAAAACTTAATGAAATGTTGGTCTTTATCTCAAGACAGCTGGAATACAAAGGAGTAGAAGTTATTTTGCAGTAATATAGATTATTGCATTAAATGCTGGGCACTACACACTATGAAAGATATATTGGCCTTGCAGGGAGTTTAGTGAGGATTCACTAGAATGATGACTGGGTTAAAGGATTAAATTCTAAATACCAGCTGCATAGATTAATATTGACTTGCATACCCTTGAGTATATAAGATTTAAGGGGTGATCTAAGTTATGAAGGTGATTAAAGAAGTTAATAGGGTTGATGGAGAGAAATTATTTTCTCTGTTAGGGGAGTCCGGAACAAGAAGATAAAATGATAAAATTAAACGAGCCATTTGGAAGTGATGCATACAATCCTTCACACAAAAAGTGTTGGAAATCTGGAGCTTCATCCATCAAAAAACAATTGAGGTCAAAGGAATAACTCCCACAAGGCTGATGGCCTTTTACCAAATCCAGGTTTATTTACAATCGTTAGTAATACTCAGGTAATACTTCCCAGTGTAGAGTATACATCCAGATTGCCACAAGCTTGGGTACTCTATAGTATATAACTCTAGAGGGCTCCCCGGGGAGCTCATATTCTAACAGGTTCACCTCGTGGACCTCATTAAAGTCATTACAACCCTCCCACTCTAGGTCTGAGGAACCTAGGTGGGACATTCACCTTGTGAGCCTCTAGCAGCATTTCAATGCTGGGTCCAGTTCCTCCAGCTCTGTGTCAAAGTGGGCTAAGTGTGGCAGACCAGAGCTCACCTCTTTTGTTTCAAGCTTTGGAGCACAGGTTCACTCCTTCATTGGGAAGCTCCTGATGTGCTGGGCACAGATTGTTCTGGCACAGCTTTTAAATGGTCTGGATATTTTTGTAGAATGGTATCTCCCAAGTGGAGTTCATAGGAATGATGTGGAGATGCCAGAGTTGGAATGGGGTAAACACAGTAAGAAGTCTCCAATACCAGGTTAAAATCCAACAGGTTTATTTGGTAGCAAAAACCATTTGCTTTCAAGGTGCTGCTCCTTCATCAGTAAATGGGATAGCGTTCACAAAATGGGGAATATAAAGACACAAACTCAATTTACAAAATAATGATTGGAATGCGAGTCTTTACAGGTACTCAAGCCTTAAAGGTACAGACAATGTGAGTGGAGAGAGGGTTAAGCACAAGTTAAAGAGATGTGTATTGTCTCCAGCTGGGACAGTTAGAGAGATTTTGCAAGTCCAGGCAAGTCATAGGGTAGAGTATACACCGCGAATACCAGGAGTTTGGACATGCTTGGCTATCACTCTGCTCTGATAGCCAAGTTCCATACACATGAGGATGGCCTCAACCGGGATCTTAGGTTCATGTTACACTGTTTGTAGCCTCCATGACTTGCCTGGGCTTGCAAAATCTCACTAACTCTCCCGGCTGGAGACAATATACATTTTTTTAACTTGTCTTAACTGTCTCTCCACTCACATTGTCTGTATCTTTAAGACTTAATTATCTGTAAAGTCTCGCACACCAATCATCGTTTTGTAAATTGAATTTGTGTCTTTATATGATCCATTTTGTGAACACAACTCCAACTTACCTGATAAAGGAGTAGTGCTCCAAAAGCTTGAAGTTGCGTATTATTTAATATGTATAAATGGACATTTTTTGGTTATTTATTTTAAAACTGTGAAACTACTATTTTCATTGCATAATATTATTTTATAAATTTACATGTGGCGTACTTAATTTAGAATATGGAAACTGAAAATGCAATTGGAAAAAAAAGAGATCAGAACTTCTCAGACCATGATTTTGATGCTTTATTGCATGAGGGCGAGCAAGGGAGAGTTCACATTTTGGGCCATGGAAAATCTTAACCACCACGTGTTTATCATTGGCATTCTTCTGCCTTATTTACTTCATTTATAATTATCTCATATTTAGCTATTGTATTTTGATGTTTCAATAAAGCATTTGTAGAATTTTGTAAAATTTAATGGAAAACATTTATTGACAAAAATAATGTTCTAAATACAAAACTTTGATACCATGTTAACATTTAACAAAACATTTTATTTTGGCAGCTGCAATAAGATATTTTGTTTAATTGCCTCATCTTTTCAAATTTCTTGCTTTTTTTTCTCTTTAATACAACGATCCAAGAAATATCTATTTATTTTAACACAACGGTTCTGTTGTTTCTGTAAACAAAAAGATGAGGGAGGGAGAGACATGTGCAAGGGTGAGGGGGAATTGAAGGAGAGGGAGTGGAGAAGAAGGGAAGGAGAGGAGTTGCAGGAAGGAGTGGGAATTGGAAGGGGTTGGTTTGGACATATAAATTATATATTTTACATGAAGCCTGACTCTTTTCTCTTGATCTCTGTGCCTACATCAAAGCCTCAAAAGAACATTAGTGATTTTAAGAAGCCAAGCTATAAGATGTACCAGCGGTGGTGAATTTTCAATCTGCACTGGATTCTGCAATATCTATGAGAGAGATAGTTCACATCAGCTTACAGGAGGCTTGTACATGTCTTCTTAAGGAATACACTTTCCTAGAGCATTTTAAATAGCCAAGCTGCATACTATCCACTGTAAATATAGAATTAATTTTACCTTATATCTTAAGAGGCTTCAACATTGCATCAGAGAGACTCTTAAAATTGGGATAAATAACACTGTTTAAAACACTTGGCAAATACCAAATTATCTTTAGCTGAAACTTATCATAGACACATAAAGCTACTTTGCTATATATGAACATACTTTTTAATGAAATTAAGAGGATGTCATGACAACGTTGTAAAAAAAAATTAAGGGGGCAATTGTCCCAAAAAAGATAAGTGCCCAATGGGCGAGAAAATGGGAGATCTTCCAACTCGTCTTATGATTGTAGTTAGTTGAATAAATCTCTGGCACTCTGTGCTTCACAGAATGTCTCAGGAGAATTCACGCTGGTACATGGGAAGGGTGGGGTGTGGGGTGAGAGGCCTCATTGCACTGGAGAAGACAGAATTAGCACGCTAAGTTGGCAACAGTGTGTGCGCTGATCTTTCATTTGTTGCTGTTATGCTCAGGTTTGGAAAATGCTGTCAAAAGAGCCCTGTTAAGTTATTGAAATGAGCCTTGTTGAGTTACTGCAGTGCATCTTGTAGATTGTATAAATTGCTGTTAATTTGTATCATTAGTGGAGGGAGTATATGTTGAAGGTGATAGATGGGGTGCTAATCAAGTGGGCTGCTTTGTTTTGGATGCTGTCAAGGTCTTTGAGTGTTGTTGGAGCCGCAATCATTCAAACAAGTGGAAAGTATTTCATCGCACTCTTGAATTGAGCCTTGTAGGTGATGAACAGGCTTTGGTCAGTCTGGAGTTCCATTACTCACCACAGAATTCCCATCCTCTGACCTGCTTTTCTGGCTACAGTATTTATATGGCTCGTGCAGTTCAGTTTCGGGTTAACAGTAATACCAGGATGTCGATAGATGTGGTTTCAGTGATGGTAATGCCATTGAATGTCTAATGGAAATGGTTAGGTTCTCTCTTGTTAGGGTTCGTCATTGTCTGGCACGTATGTGGTATGAATATTATTTGTCACCTATCAGCCCAAGGCTGAACGTTGTCAAGGACTTGCTGTATATAGACTTAGACTGCTTCATTATCTGAGAAGTGGTGAAGAGTGCTGAACATTATTCAACTATCAACCAACATTCCCTTCTAACTTATAATGGAATGAAGTTTATTGATGAAATAGCTGAAGATGGTTGGGCCTCAAATACTACCTGAGAAACTCCTGCAGTGATGTCCCAGTACTGAGATGATTGACCTCCAAACATCTTCCTTTATATTAGTTATAATTCAAACCAATGAAGATTACTCCCCCTAATTTCCATTGATTCCAATTTTGCTGAGGATCCTTGATGTAACACTCAGACAAATGCTGTCTTGATGCTCTTACTGCACCCTTAGAATTTAGCTTTTGTCCACATGTAGATGTAGGATGGCGCTGGAGGAATGCAAATTGAGTATCACTATATGCTGTAGAGCTTTAAAAAAATGGTATTGGTTACATAAAGAATGTGAGTGAAAACGTCACAAGTATTTCATGTGTGCAAAAAATCAAGTTGGCAGGGGAGCATCACCTATAGTCATAGAGGTTTACAGCATGGACACAGGCCCTTTGGCCTAACTCGTCCATACCACCTTTCCTTTCAAGTCCCTAAGCTAATCCCAATTGCCTGCATTTGGCCCATATACCTCTATACCCATCATACTCATGTTATTATCTAAATGCTTTTTAAAAGACAAAATTGTACCCGCCTCTATTACTACCTCTGGCAGCTTGTTCAGACATTCACCACCCTTTGTGTGAAAAAAATTGCCCCTTTGGACACTTTTGTATCTCTCTCCTCCCACCTTAAACCTATGCCCTCTGGTTTTAGACTCCTTTACCTTTGGGAAAAGATACTGAGTATCTAACGGATCAGTGTCCCTCATTATTTTATAGACCTCTGTAGGATCACCTCTCAGTCTTCTACGCTCCAGAGAAAAAGGACCCAGTCTATCCAGCCTCTCCTTATAATCCATCAAGTCCCAGTAGCATCCTAGTAAATCTTTTCTGCACTCTTTCTAGTTTAATCATATCCTTTCTATACTAGGGTGACCAGAATTGCACATAGTATTCCAAGTGTGGCCTTAGCAATGTCTCGTACAACCTCAACAAGACATTCCAACTCCTGACCTGTGAAATCAAGCATGCCAAATGCCTTCTTCACCATTCTGTTCATCTGTGACTCCATTTTCAAGGAGCTATGAACATGTACCTCTAGATCTCTTTGTTTTGTAACTCTCCCCAATGCCCTCCATTAATTGAGTAAGTCTTGCCCTAGTTCAATCAACCAAAATGCATCACCTCACATTTGTCTAAATTAAACTCCATCTGCCATTTGTCAGCCCACTGGCTCAATTGATCAAGATCCCGTTACAATTGGAGATAATTTTCTTCATTGTCCACAATGCCATTAATCTTAGTGTCACCTGCAAACTTACTAACCATGACTTCTTTATTCCCATCCAAATCATGAATATAAATGGCAAATAACGATGGAGCCAGCGCTGATCCCTGAGGCACATCGCTGGTTACAAGCCTCCAATTTGAAAAACTCTCTACAACCACTCTCTGGCTTCTGTCAAGAAGCCAATTTTGTATCCATTTAGGTACCTCACCCTGAATCCTGTGAGATTTAACCTTGTGCAACAACCTACCATGTGGTACTTTGTCAAAGGCCTTGCTAATATCCATATAGACAACATCAATTACACTGCCCTCATCTACCTTCTTGGTCACCTCTTCAAAGAACTCAATCAAATTCAAGTGATTTTTCCACTTACAAAGCAATGTTGACTGTCCCTAATCAGTTCTTGCACTTCTAAATACATGAAGATCCTATCTTTCAAAATACTTTTCAATAATTTACCCACTACAGATGTGAGGCTCACTTACCTATAGTTCCTAGGCTTTTCCCTGCAGCCCTTTCTAAACAAAAGCACAATATTTGCCACTTTCCAATCTTCAGACACTTCACCCGTGACAACCAATGATTCAAATATCTCGGCTAGGGGACCTGCAATTTCCTACCTAGCCTCCCATAATGTCTTGTATATACTTCATCAGGTCCAGGATTTATCTAACTTGACATGCTTTAAGACTTCCAGCATCTCCTTCTCTGTAATATGTACACTCCTCAAGGCATCTCTATTTATTTTCCCAAGTTCCCTAACATCCATGCTTTTCTCAATAATAAATACTGATGAGAAATATTCATTTAGAATCTCATTCATCTCTTGTGGATCCGCACAAAGATGACTTTGTTGATCCTTAAGAGGCCTTACTTTCTCCCTTGTTACTCTTTTGCCCTTTATGTATTTGTAGAAGTTCTTTGGATTCTCCTTTGCCTTATCTGCTAAAACAATCCCATGTCCCCGTTTGCCCTTCTCATTTCTCGCTTGACTCTATTCCTACACTTCCTATACTCTTTCTCCCAGCTACCTACGCATGTCATGTGCCTCTTTCTTCTTCTTGATCAGGACTTCAATATCACAAGTCATACAGGGTTCCCTACTTCTGCCAGCCTTGCCCTTCACTCTAAGAAGAAGGTGCTTACCCTGAACCTTGGTTAACACAATTTGAAAGTGTGCTATTTATCAGATGTCCCTTTGCCTTCCCACAAATTCCCCCAATTAACATTTGGAAGTTCCTGCCTGATACCATCAAAATTGGCCTTGCCCCAATTTAGAATTTTAACTTTTGGGCCTATAAAAGAAGTAGAAACAATAACAAAAAGCATCAGAGATATCAGAAGAATGCTGCCAAATGCATGGAATACAAGAAGTACTAACAAAAATAGAATTAGAAACTGAGAAAGAATCAAAAAGATATTTCCAACTTTTTTTAACTCTTGTGCAGTGACAAAGGAGATCGTACAAGATGTAATAAAAATGCATTATCTGCAACTCAATGTGAACAATGTTACAGATTATTTGCTCTTTGTCAAACAATTGAATGTAGAATTTAATAATCAAATATAATGCTGACAGAGGACTGAGAATAAATCACCTAGCTGATCTTTTGGTCTGAAAATCAATCACCATATAACCTTCTTGTAAGTAAATAGTATGATTCCTGCCAGAATCATTAATTTAGTTACAAATGGAATGACTATTGCCAAAGTTTTAGTACCTTGAAAGATTTTATGAAGTACACTGAATTCAGACAGTTTATTTGTATGTTAAGATATTTAAGAATTTCCTCGACTTTATTTTATCTCATCAACTCTCATTACAATGCTGGCTATGCTTTTTGCCAGCCTTCTGGTTGTCCCATACCAATCAAATGATCATGTGGGCTATAATTCAAATTTCACTTTACTCACACAGTTTGATGTGTAGTGACAGCAATTCTATAATGTTAATAATTGTGATTCAGGCTTTAGTCACCAGTTGACAGTTAAAATGGTTGATTTCTGAGAAATTAAGCCTGTTTGTATGTGTATGTATTATAAGCTTGAGAAGGCCCCAGCATTTTCAATTTTATAATTTATTACTTTTTACTAGCTTTTTTCGTGTGGTGTTTCTAATATGCTGCAATTTCAAGACTGACTACGCAGTTAATAAGTCATCAGAGTCAACATTCCTGTGTTGATACAAAATAATGCTAAAACAGAAAATGCTGGAAAAACTTCCTTTATATTTTGTATCATGACATCTTTGGTATTCAATCTACCTTCTAACCTATCCCTTATTTTCTCTTTGATCCCAACTGACACCACTCCCTTTGTCCCCCATCTGTTTCAACAGCAGAAAATCCATCATGTTTCCCTTTTCAGTTCTAAATATTGGACATGAAACATTTACTGTTTCTCTATCCACAGATACTGCCAAACTTGTTGAGTTTCTCCAACACTTTCTACTTTTATGTCAGATCTCCAGTATCCACAGTATTTTGTTTTCATTCTTGGGCAGGTGGTGCCTTAGGTTCCCCTGAGTCAGCCACTGGTCCTAAGTAAAATATTAAATAGCAAAGCAAATTTCTTGCCAGTTTTTTTTGTTAGCCATGCTAGATGCACATTCCACTATGTACATTCACCCACAACTTGCTCCTGAGATGAGTGAGAAGCCCCCTGAGACTTGGCATCAAAGTTTTACCAGATGTGCTCTCTGGTAAGACCTCCATCTTCCATGCACATAGGTTACAGATCTAGTGTATATCAAAAATATTTATAGTTAACAAATGGAAAGTTCAACAATCTTATGAGTAAAATTTAGAAACAGGTCAGAGTTATTTGTGCTACTTGTAATGTATGAATTTATTGAAATGAAAATACAGTCACTTTTACTGGATATTAGAATGGCACTTAGTTGCTTTCAGCATTAATAATATTTATGAAACCAACTAAAAAATCACAAGGCATTGGAAGCAAGCTATAAATATCATAAATCTCTGCATATTCTTTCAGATTTCAAAGTGATGCCTGATTGACCAAAGCATTCCAATTGTGTGAGGTAGTTGAAAACCGGGGCAGCTCCTTTTTGCCTCCTACTCAAAGGCACAATTCGTTTTCCAGTCTCTCTACTCATGTGCTCCATTGTACCTGCAGATTGTTCACTGAAGAGGGGAATTCTGTTGTGAAGATAGGCTGCCCTCACCTCTTGTATTTATATTTCTGATCCTTTATCAAATTAATTAGGAGATAAAAATTCACAGTTGTGTTCATTTCTTAGTATTAATTTGCCATGTAAGATTTGTTAAGCATTCACCCAAAGGCATTGATCACAAATACATCCACCATAGCTCGGCATAAGTAGGATCTGAAGTGCTCCCTTGAAACATGCTGCCAAAAAAATCATTTTAATAGCATGTGCCTGTTATGTGATGTCTGACACATTGCACCTTAAGTAATTATCATGTCTCTATCATGCCACATTCATCATAGCCAGCACAGCTACTGCGCAAGGCTAGGTAAAGTTAATTATTCAGTATATTTTAGATTATACAAAAACAAGATGAGAATTTCATACCAGAGAAATAGTTCCCAGTTTTATATAACTTTTAAGAGGTTCGATCATTGGAAATTTGCTTGGAAAATTGAGTAAACGGAGGTTTGTTAAAAGCATAACACTAAGCTGTTGGAAATCTGAACTGAAAATGGCCAGCGTTGGGAACACTTAGCAGATTGGACAGTTCCTGTGGAAGCGAGAATTAACCTTTCAGGATGATAGCAATCGCTTCTGTCTTGAACCATTTCATCCTTTCTCCACAGAAGCTGCCCAGCACAGGGATTATGCTTGCTGTTGCAGCAGAAGTTCTACAGGTGGAATTTCAGTGATGGGAATTGTGGTGGCCTGGGCACTAAAATTGACATGATGGAAAATGTCAATTTCCCACTGGTGGGAAATTAGTCTGGAATGTTGTTCTCCCAATTTGGATGGGAGGGTTGGAGGAGGCTGTCTAGTTTCTTGCTGATCTATGTCAGGGAACACATTCCTATTCACTTGCATCTCATGAATGTTCATTAAAAGGTTAACTCACCGGAATTACGCATCAGCCAGAATTTAGAATGGTCTGTTTCCCAACAGTATATAAGTGGCAAACACCTGCCCAGCTTCAGTTTGAGGCCCATAGATGTTGATTTTTCCTTCATGAGAACTTTGTATAATTTCACTTTTGTGCCGTTACCAAAAGCCTGGACAAAGCAGGCAGGTGAAGGCTGGTGGTGTGGGATGCAGGGAAGGCAGTCAAATGGGGAGAGGATGGTAAGAAAGTCTTGGGAGGACTGAGCAGTGGAAATGTCCAGGGAAGGAGGGTGGTGTGTCTAGGGAAGGGGTGAGGATTGTCTTAGAGGGCAAGGTGTATGATGTTGATGGAGGGGTCCTTTGGAAAGAACTCAGAGAGTACTGATAATAGAAGAGAACAATCATAGTTAGAGCTGGGAGGTGGTAAGTGGTAGGGTAGCAGATCCAGGGCGAGAATCTGGTGGGTGAAGGTCTCATTGGGTGAGTCATAAAAAGAGACAACAGGTGGCTCAAATATCAGGAGAGCAGGGTCAGGGTGAACATGAGGGCAGTAATGTGTATTGACACCAAGGGGAGGAAAGGCTTTTGGAGGTGGATCAGTATGGAGCCCAGGATAATTGGAGGAGGTTCAAGGATGAAGAGAGGACAGGAATAGTGAGATCGGATGGTAGTGTAATGATGAAGTTGATAGATGACAGGGAAAGGATAAAAGGTCTAGAGCAAATTTGAAATGGGATGCACCCACCATTTTTCAAACTGACCTTGACAACACAGTGAGATCCCTCAAGGTAGCAAAAGGATCTTTTTGAGTCAGTGGAGTTCAAGGTCAGCACAAGGTTACCCTAATAAGTATGAGGCAAAGTTGCTCAGTTATAATCTCTCCATGCTGAAGAATGCACTGCAGCAGCTTTGTTTCTGACTCATGAGCCTCAAACATTAACATCCCATCAAGGTGTTGAGCTATCATTCATTCTGTGCTACCTGTCATCAGCTGCAGTCAGAGGCAGGGATATAGGGAAGGAAAGAGGTGGATACCTCCAAAGACCACGGCTGCTAACTTGCAGCTCCAAATCTCCATCCTCCTGTGTGAATGGACAAGGTTGACAAAGGATCAAACAGTTAGTCTTTCTATGCTGTCAAAGCAAAGGTCTCTCCATAGTCTTGAAGGCAGTGAAGACAAGTGGAAATGTGTCTGTGTGAGGCTTCTCATCACCCTGGTCAAAGCGCAACATCTACATACATGTTTATACATGAACAGGAGGACTACACATTTCTTACTCTAGAATATCCTTTACCTGGAAGGCATGGACTTGGGAGGCCAGCGAAGAGTTTAGCACTTGCTTTCAGATTTGAGAGGGAGCAAAACTTGTAAAGGACATACTCATTTAATGTATCAATTTCAATTTGCTCATACATCCACTGAGGTGTCGATGATGCAGGCTGCAGGCACCTCTACCTTGATTAAAGCTCTCATCCAGATGAGAGAAAAGAGGGCCCATCGCTGCTTAGCTACGAGGAGCAAAGGCCTGGGCAACAGTACATAGCAGGGCTTGTAGGAGTTCAAGATGCAGGTGAACACGAATCACTGCAATGATGAGAACTGGCCCAAACATGGGTGTATTGCTCTGATCATGATGAAAAGGCAATGTCAGTGGCATCCTCCTATATCCCAGGATGAGGTTGGTCACTTCTGCAAGCTCCTCCAGTATAAGCTGCAGCTGCTCGGACGCTGGTGGAGTAGTGCTGAACTTGTGGCTTGTAATATGTGACTATCTGTCTGGATTTCATTTAAATATAGCACCAGGACCTTTATGAACTATAGTTGGGGCGAGCAACTTCTTTCCCACCCCACCACAAGATTTGCCCAGCTCCTCAAGAATGCATAATTGATGAGCTAAAAAGTGGAAGATCGCACATGTCAAGGAATGACTTCCCCACCCGCCACTGGACTTAGTCTCTAGAATGGAAAATTATGCTATACCACTGAATTTTTAAAATACGTTTCCCCTTTTTTGTCGGCTTATTTCACCTTAGAAATCCAGAATAGTGTACAGAATATTGCTTATTCTCAAAGTCATGGCCAAGAACAATTTATGTTTATTTCACATCTGCAACATAATGAAACATTGCAATGTGTGTCACAGGAGCATCAAAAGCAAGTATGACATCAAGCCACATAAGGAGGGATTGTCATAGGTGGCCAAAAAGCTGGTCGATGAGGTATCTTTTAAGGTATATCTTGAAGGAGGAAGGCAGGATAGGCAGCAGAGGTGTGGAGGAGGAACTCAAGACCACGGGGCTTGACAACTGAATGCACAGCCACCAATCATGTACAAAAGGGCCAGAATTAGAGGGTTGACATCTCTTGCGGAGTTGGAGAAAGGACCTTCGTTCTGAATCCACAGCCTCCTACCCAAACTCTGGATAGCCTCATAAATTTCCCTTGTTAACTCTTGCTTCTCTCTCTTGAGATCGTGCCAGATTTGCTGAATATTTCTGATATTTTCTGCTTATATTTCAAATTTCCAGGAGCCCCAGAATTTGGCTTTCGTATTCATACTTAATTCATTGATCTTTAGTGTCCACCTTGGAAAACTTGTCCTGATCTCTCTCAAGTTGGGGGGAGGTGATTTCCCTTTGTCTTTTTCACTTTGCTCACTTCCCTTACTCCCTATCCCTCTTCTCCTGACTGTGATCAACCACATTGTCCATTTCTGGCCAGTCAAGAAAAAGATACTGAAATCTGAGATCAAGTACCAACCAACTCAAGAACAGCTCCTTCTCAACTGCCATCAGACTGTTGAATGGACTGACCTCATATGGAGTTGATCTTTCTCCATACCTTAACTTTGACTGTAACACTACACTCTGCACCCTCTCTTTTCCTTCTCCCCTGTGTACTCTGTGAACGGTATGTTTTGTCTGTATAGCACGCAAGAAACAACACTTTTCACTGTATCCCAAAACATGTGACAATAATAAATCAAATTCAACAATCAGCGCACCATGAAATATGAACAAAGAAGGATTCATAATGCAAACATAAATCTCTGCTAAAATCAGGACAATACAACAAACAGGTTTAATTTGCTTAAACAGCTCGAAGATGTTAAATTGTAATCAATGCATGAGTGATGTTGCTGGGTTTTTTTTGCAGGGGGCATCTCTCCAGTTCTACCGCTTGGCGCACGCTCTGGACACTTCCTCGCACCGCGTCCAGGTGGCGCTGATAGCAGCCAAAAGGATCTGCTGCTGGCGTGCCGGACACAGCCACGCGCACTGCCTTCCCTCACCCCGCCCCGCACCCCGGGAACTTCACGAGTTTCTTCTCCATCCCCCCCCCCCCCCCCCCCCCCCTTCGCTAGCCGGCACGAATCTTCTAATAACCGTCACCCACTCCCGCAGACACGGGAATCCCCGCAAGCCTGCCAACCGGACCCCTTCACCTCCCGGTTCTGCGCAGACTCAGGAATCCGCGCGTGATTTCCCCCCTCCCCAACTGTCACACACACGCGCACGACCTCCCCCTCCCCTTCGGCCCGTTCTACGCAGACTCGGAAGCCGACACCCGCCAGCTCTTCAGCAGTCAGCTTTCTCCTTTGCTCCGTTCTGCGCAGACTCGCCGGTTCGCCGCGCGAGCCCGCCAACTGTCACACACATCCTTAACCGGTTGGTGCGCAGACTCGCCGCCGGGCGAGGAGGGGGCGGAGTCTTGGGGAATCTTGGCCCCGCCCCCTCCCCGCACTCCTCCCGCCTCCCCAGTGTTTGCTGAATGACAGGAGCCTCGGCCAAAGCAGCCGCTCGAGCTGGGCTCCTTCTGCTGTGGCGGCGGTGGAGGAGGACGAGGACGGGGAAGAGCAGCAGCAGCGTTCACCCAACAGCACCTTCCTCTCCCCTCCCTCAGTACAAGCGTTTCCACACACACACACACACACACACCCCTTCTGAGCGGGATACAACTCGGATCAAAGTTTTCCTTTCACCCTCACGGGTCCGGAATTAATTCCTTAATCATTTCGCCTTTTCGGATAGGGAGACTGCAAGTTGTCCTTCAACCTCTCGGCTGCTCAAAACAAAAAGTAAAGCAGAAGCGTTCAAACTAAAGCGAGAAAGAGCCCCGGAGCAACTTGAGAGAATTCACCCACACAAGCTTAAAGCCCCATCATTTGCACATGAATTAAAAATAGGAGCGAAGGGGGGGGGGTGCGGGAGTGTGACAACTTCAACCCTTCCGAGCCAGTGCCTTTATCAAGTTTCAGCAAGTTTGATGCCCGCTCTAAACATTGCGAAGGGCTTTTTTTTCTCCCCCGCACATTTATTCCCGGAGCGGAGGAGAGGGGAGCTCCTCGGATTTGGGATTTCCCTGCTTGCTCCCCCTCGGTGTGTGTGTGTCTGGAGCTGGAGAGGAGACGGGGGGACGGGACTGAGATCCCGTTAGACTCGCTGCCTTCATTCAGCCGCCCTCCTGTCGAAGCGACCATCAGCAGCACCTTCCTCCTCGGCTGGATCGTGGCTTCCCCTCCCTCCCTCAAGAGGCGCCTAAAGGTTTTTGTTGGATGTGGACAGGATCTACCTGGCTGGGGGCAAAAAGAAGAAGCAAAGGAGAGAGAATGTGGAGGAAGCCGGGGCTGGAGACCTGCTTTCTGGTGGCTTTTTTACTTCTAAATATCGCTGCAGCACAAGGTAAGAGAGATGGTGTATTTGACACGGGCAGCAAGCAGCACTTAGAATGATACAAGTGTTGAATTTAGAAGCAGCTCGCTGCTTGTTTGGTGGGACGGATTTTTTTTTTTTTGCTTATTTTTCTCGCATAGAATAGAGTTGCTGCAATGTTGTTTCGCCTTCAAGTGTCACCCTTTTAAACAAGAGCATTGCCAAAGCATCTTAGTATGTGAGTGTGTGCGTGTGTGTATGAGAGACACTTTTTTTGACAGTTTTCCTGAAGCAGTTGTTGGGGGGGGGGCGGTGAGTGTGGGTGGTGTCAAGACCTACGTTGGGGACATACTTGTCAAAAAGGTCAAACCTGCTCAATCCAACCTGGTGGATTTGTGTTAGAAAAAAAGCTGTAATAAAATAGAATGAATTAAGTGAAGCGGGGGGGGGGGGGAAAGCGTTCAAAACGTGTGACTGACTTAATACAGATGTAGATCTCTTATTGAAGGGAAAGTAGAAAGTAAAAGGTTGATTTGGCATCTAAAATATGGGATGAAGACGGGGAGGAATTGGGAATGCAGAGAGGCGGGGAGGGAGAATGCCAAGCGGCATCTGGAGAGAGGTAATCATCCAGTTGTAGTTCAGAAATCGAGTGTTAACCCGTCGAATTGTGGTTAAAAGACTGAATGAGCGCGGAAAATGGAAATGAGAACGAGAGTCACTGGGTTGTTAGTTAATTATGTTTTAGCGTGGGGAGGGTTTCTCTCCATCTATGTATCGATGTTTCACGTCTTTTGCACATTAATGACCGCTATTAAAACAGATCAATCAACTGATCTTAATGTGGGGATTAGTTCAGGCAGAATGTGGTGGCGGATTTTGTTTTTTAATTCTCTGAGCAAATAGTGGGCACTTCTCTCCACGCTTATCTGGCAACAGTCAAGAATTTGAAATGCAGCTTTCATCTCGTCGTTTGAAATATGTAGCAGCGGCTCGAACTCATTCATTACAGCTCCTTACGATAGGGGGGTTTGACAGCTCCCACCACCGACATTACCTGATCCCGGAGACTTCAATGGCTGTGTTCACAAGATTGATAAAGTGACATTTTCCCAAGTGCAGCGCCCACCTTTTTTAAAGCTGACCTATTGTAAATCAAAATGTTCCCGCTAAAGCCTTTCCTAACGGTGGGGGGCGGCTTGTTTGTGAACCACTCGGGCTGTTTAGGGAGCAAGCCTGTGCAATTGTTTGTGAATTACTGGCCGCATCAATCTGGCCAAGTCCTTTGATGCCAGTCATGGTTCGAAATCTTTATTTTTCTTCAAATATGCCTCTGGGGGAATGGGTTGATAATCAAAGTGCTTTGAACAGGGAAACCACAAATTCAATCGCAAATATCAATGGCTGGATAAAGAAACGACCTTCCACTCATTAAATCATAGTCAAAATTCGGGATTTATTGTATGAAAGAGATTCATCATCCACTTTAGAGTCTTTAGCAGGGCTGTTTAGAAACGTAGTTTGGATTCTCTTATATAATGAATGGTGTTACGAAAGCTTAGCTTCTCAAGTGAAAAGTTAAGATTAAAATTTCCCCCATGTGACAGATATAATGTGCTGCATTGTAAACTTTTCCTTGGCAGCGCAGAAACTTCCTTTGGACGTGCTTTCCTTGAGGGCTAGTCCAGGAGCAGTGTCTGCTCACTGACTCCACAATGTGGCAACAATGCTTTAGTTTAGAAATAAAGAATAAGATGGATAACCAAAAGTGTTATCATCAGATTGTGTTGACATCGACAAAGGTAAGACTTGTTGCCGTTGCACCAAGTTGCACGTGTTCTCCACATCTTCGTTCTAGCTGTTTTCACAAGCCAGGTCTGTTTGTCCAGGGGATATAATCGGCACCAGAATGAGTAAATAAGGCAGCGAGAGAAAAAAAAGGCTGTGCCTAAAATGCAATGTCTGAAACAGTACTAAGAATGAAGGACCACCACTGGGAGAGAAGAACCAAGGAGCTGAGAAATACTTCTTAACACCGTTTCAGACAACTATAATCCCAGACAATAAGGCCTAGGGGCTACATACAGTAGTCGTTGGTTTCCTGGAATGAAGTCTCCTGCCGCAAAGTATACTCTCTTCAGAATCCCTTGTTGGGAGTTCAATTTAAGATTACGCACTGCTTTACGCGTTTGCCCCATGGAGTTTTAAAACCTGCAATGGGAGATAGTGGCCTTTTCGCGTTTTGTTATTAGCCATGTTATAAGGTTCACTTTAGGTTTCCTCGGGGCAGTGATTTTGTTGTTTACAATAGACCACATCAGACAATAAGACGTATAGATTTTAATGAAATCCAATGATGAAAACTATCGTCCATTAGCACCAATCTGATTACCATTGTACGGTGCTTGATACTGCCCACTGTAACCTTTTGGTAAGGATTAAAAAAAAGTCTGCAAACACATGTCATTGTTCTCATTGGGCAATTCATTAAAAAGTACTGCTCAGGTGTTGTTCAGATGTTTGTCATTGTATGTTGTATTTTTTTCTCTATTATGGACTTGGATTTTAAACCCGTTGTTCTGTTATGCATACATATATGCAGTGCCCAATACTATCTGATATTTACACCAATTGTGTCAAAACACCTGATCTTTCTTTAAAATAACATTTATAGTCTAGGACCTATATTTACAAAGTAATTGACCTTTCGACAAAGATTGTCTCTTTATCTAAGTGGATTTCATTACTTCCATTCCAGTGTTGTCTAAGATGTTTAACATTTTATTTTTGAACATAAAATCTTTGTTCTGAATGAGTCTGCCAGTGAAGTGAGTTTTCCTAATGAATAGAAAAACAAAATGGATATTTATGATCTCAAATGTTCATAACTACATTCAGATTAGAAGTTACAGGAAACATTTCCATTAAACGTATTGGTATGTGGTTATCATTATATCCTATGTCCTCTGAGATATTTTAAATCTTTATTTTATGAAAAATGTTTTTTTATGGCCTGAATGCTTTAGAACATGGAAATATCTGGCATTTATTTTGCCCCTTTAAAGTTACTGTTATCATACTTTTGCTTCTAGTGCATCCCGTGTAGTTAATTTTCTCGTCATCTCTCTTGACGGCACTGACTGTTGTTGGGAAACAGTGTCATACGCGCACACACACACACGTACCAGCCAGTATCTAACTGAAATGTCATTCTTTATGCTCGAGCACAGATTGTCAATCTGCCTATTCGCTATCTAAGAACAATAGCCAGGCTTTGCAATGGTAATGGCAAGAAAACTGTCAATGTCCATTTTCATTACTCCAGTGAAACTGACAACAACTTATGGAATTTAAATATGCACAGAATAATGCGAACATCCAGAAGCTGTTGTCAGTGGCTGTATTATGTGATCATCATCAAGCAAGGGTAGTAGTCAACGTTGACCTTAGAGAAATCCGCGCTGAGAGATTTAGCGATTTCTGTGGTGAGACTTTTAACTTTCTTGATCTGTAATTGATTGTAGTTTAGTTTGATGGCGAACCCTAGTATCAATTTGAAATTATTTAAGCAAACTGTCCGAGCAGCCAATCACATTAAGGAACTGCCACAGGCAGCTAGCCAGGAAATGAAAAGCACCAATAATCAACTCACTCCTTTTCCAAAACAAAATTAGGGCAACAGATGGGGTTAAGGGAAAAACTGAAATACCATGAACAAACTTAATTTTTAAACATTGGTTACTTTTTTAAAAAAAAACTATTAGAATGAATTCATTTAGGAACATTTCACAAATATATGATAGACCTTTCAGAGAAAATCAGGTTACTGAGAGTTATTTGGATTTCCATTGAAAACTCAATTATACTTTATTGAACAAGAATACATTTTGCTATATGAAATTAATTAAAACTGAAAGATAATCAATGTTTTTAATATTCTTGTTTGCTGTCAGTAAGAATACTTTAATGCAGTTGGCTACTTACCTTGCATGCTGTTATCATTATGACTGATGCCTGGAGATCTCTTCGATTTTATACCAAAGAAAAAACATTGCATTGTGGAGATGGCTAGAGCTTTGTGGACAGCATTAAGGTCAATGGTGACCACCATTGCTTTGCTACTGATGGCAAACTCCAAAACCGTAATTTTCTCAGATGGTGTTCACAAATGTACATTTCCAGTAGAGTCCTCTGTATAAATATCAGGCAGAAGATTCCAAGCTGATTTTATTTCTCTCTTTCTCCAGATAGCACCAGTTATACTTTCTTTACTATTGTCCAGTTGTGAATAGCTACCTAGGCTAAGACAGTCCTGCGCCAGTACCTAACTAATATCTCTGTGTTGCCCACTATGCTGCTGGTGTATTTTTCAACTGCATCCATTGTTTATTGATTTGGCAATGGCCCAATTAGCATCAGTCCATCAAGAGAATGACAGCTTTGTTTCACAAACCAAAGGAAAGAAAATAGTACCTGGTACACATTACAGTAAGTGACAAGAACATAGGAATATAAAGTGTCATTGGCAATTGTTTGGTTGTTGGAAAGGCCTTTCAATGCTATTGGTCTTGTATATGCGTATAGAAAACAACATAATATAAAAGCAAATTATTGAGAATGCTGGAATCTGAAACTAAAACTGACAACAACTTATGGAAATGCTGCAAAACCTCAGCAGGCCTAACAGCATCTGTGGAGAGAAAACAGAGCTAATGTTTTGAGCCTGGATGACTCTCTCTATCAGAGCTAACAAAGCAACATTGAACATCCGTTAATTTACACAGTTCCCAAAAGAGCCTTTTTTTCATGAGGATGCCCTTTATCTTAACTTTTGTACTTGTCCACATTTTTAGCATCAATGGTTATATTAATTTTTCATTTCTGACCTTCCATTACAAAGTGCCCGAGGACACATATAGCTGTGATGTAATGACAGCCACAACTTGGGAGAAAACTTAAGTTGAAATGAGAGCCCTGAGTGTTTTACAGCTCCACTGGTAGAGCATTGCAATACCAATCAGAAAGCCAGAGAGTGAAGCTGCAACTCTTGGAATGTGACTATATTATGTGTTTGAAGACGTGATTTAAAAGCAATTTTTCCCATAAATTAATCATCAGAGGAAAGAAAGCATAAATTAATTGTGGATCATAGAAGTTGCTATGTAGTTTACTATGCTTAGATCCTTTTAAAAATAAAAATCAAAGGTAAATTCCTAATGGGATTTTTTCCGAGTAAATTTATCTTTCTCTGCCCAGAATTGTATATATTTATTTCTTTGACTGGTGATTGCTGTCTTGTTTTCTTTCTTTTTGTCTATTGCTAATTATTATTTTCAAATGTGAGGGAAAGTAGGCAGATGACCTTCTCCCACCAGGTGCTTTGAATTCAGCTGTTCACAAGATTGCTAGCTGTCGTGGAAATTCACAGGGCCACCTGGAATTTGAAGATTAATCTCTCGGATTATCCATGCAATGGACAATGCAGCTCTGGAGTGTAGAGGTTAATGGATATTATTGTGGTACTGTGTCACAGGTCGCTCACAGAGTCCAAGTCCCTGTGGTAACATGCACTTATAAATGCATGTTGCAGTCCGGAGCTATGGATAGTGATGGTTTCCAAATCTATCACATGGCTGAGCTGGAAGCATTCCATCTCTTGCTGGCTACCATTAGCGTGTGTTAGAAAAAGTTACAGGTTAATGCTCAACCTGTTTGACTGCATTGTGAATGCATCATCCTTGAAATCAAGTGCTGGGATTGGACTTAAATCCAGAATTTCTTACTTAGAGATAGGGTCGCTACCCAGTGTGCCATAAGATTTTCTTAATAGATACCAAACCCACCATTATTGACTGACTGACACGTCTGACAATTGATCAATGTGGAGATAGGGTTTAAAGGCAGGAAGTCACATGTTGAAACTTTGTAAGTCAATAATTCTGGTTTTTGTTATAATTAAGGAAGGGGATCGGGTAGAGGAGAATGAAAATTAAGATTGACCTTGGGATGACCTTTCCCAGATTTCCCGAATTTGACTTTATTTTAGATCCAAGTTTCTGGAGACATTGTTAATAATTTTAAGTTTTATTACTCCTCATTGTAGTATGCTTAAAAAATAGAGATTTCCTTAGCGAGTATGTAGAATTACTGGGCATCTGTAAAGCAAAAATATAGCAATATAGTATTTAAACCAGAAATTCATGATTAAAGAACTCTTTGTTTAAAGTTATTTCAAAGAATGCACTATTTAGCACTTGGAACAAATAAGGGAAGAATAATACTGAAATTTAAATACATCATCACTTGTTTTCACAGCCAATTTCATTAAAAATTACATGGGAATGCCTTTGTACTTGACAAGATGATTTTTATCTGACTATAGCAAAATAACTGTAAAGCACTTCAGAGCCAAAGCAGTTCCTTTGAAGTGTAGTCATGGTTATATTGTAGGAAACGCAGTAGCTAATATGTGCACGACAAATCCCCACAAGCAACAATATGGTCATCCCAAGATAATCAGTTTATGATGTTGACTAATAGATAGATATTAACCATGCCAAAATAACTTTGCTGCTATTTTTTAAAATAGTACTATGGTGTCTTTTCCCATGGCTTGGGAGAATATGATGAGATAAGAAATAGAACAATTTTCTTCCGCTGTAAATTAATCACACAATCTTTTTAAACTGCCCAGTTGATAGAGGGTGATGTGGTATGCAGTTTGGCTTTTGCACCTCAAACCACAATCTGTTGTTGATTTTGGTTTGAAATATGTTCAGTGCACAATCTGTATATTATTGTACAGTCCAAAATGCAAATATAATCAGAATTATTGTTAATCAGTTCAATAATTGAAAGAATATTCAATTTCAAAAACAAGCAGCTAGCACAGCGCTTAGCAGAACTAGTGTAAAAGGTAAAATTAGCATTTGTTAGCACTATATTGTACAATCTTCCATTCTACGTGTATGTCTGAAGTTAGCTCCACAGTCTACCTCCTTTAGTACATGTAGTGTATTCATTTTTGTGTGATCTTGTTTATTTTGATGATAGACCTCCAGGGATTCTCTAACTCTGTTTCAGAGCTATTAGTATGCTTGTTTTCCCCTAAAGCAAGAAATGTTTCTGAAGAAAATGCAAGAATGGAAAATAAACATTAAAGAGACAGAGAATTTTAGAGATTTCCAATCGTCTGTTGGCAAACACAATGGGAAGCAGATAACAGATTTCAAATCGTTTACCTAAGGTAACTCAGTAATTGAAAATATACTCAATACAATAGTGGGCATTGAGTTGCTGTGATGCCTGATGGAAGGGGTGGTGATTGTGGGGAATTCCCCAATACAGAAATATCCACAGATATACAGAGCATCTACAAAAGAAATAAAAATAAGGCAATGGAATTTTTAACACCAGAAATTCTTGATAAAATAATTAGTTGTTTAAAGAGGTTGTTTCAAAGAATATTATTTCAGCATTTAGAACAGAGACAGACTGTTGATACAATTTAAATATGTAATCACTCATTTTTGCAAATAGTTTCAGTAAAAATAATTACTTGACAACATGATTTTTTTTCTAACTATGGTGATATATTGTGCCCACAGATCAGATATTCATATTAAGTGTGTTTAGAAGGAGGGAGAATAAGTTTTCGTTTGGCATGTGGGATGAGCACAATGTGGAGGTGAGAGAAGGTAGAGTTAGGATAGGAGTCAGTGGAGGAAGTTGTGTCACAGTTACAAGCTAGAGCAAAAGGTGCAGTATAGTTAGAACCTGAAGGAGAAGAACATTAAAGTAGGCTTAGAAACTAGAAAGAAGAGGGGAAAGTATAACATTGGAGGCCTAGGAGGAGGGGCAGTATGGAAGGTGACTAGAAAGAAGTGAAGGAGGATGATTTTATCAAAAGAATTCTAAGTGTTGAATCAGCATGAATGTGGAAGAGAATCGCACCAATGTTTTGGGAGAGTTAAAAAATCAATCTTGCCACTCTGAGGAAAAAATGAATCAATCTGTTTCCTGCCAGCAAGAGAAAGGGGTGGGGCGTAAGCTTGCCTGGAAATTTACAGTTTACGGCAAAGGCTACCACTGCGCATGTGCAGATCTAGTACAGAATTTCTCTGCTATGTCATTGCCTTCCCCAGCTATAGCTAGCTTCCATGACCAAATGCTCCCTCCCCCTGCTGCAGAGTGCGTACTGTTCCCCCCATTCCCCTTAGGCCCACCCCCTTGGGCACTACCCAGTGCCTGGTGGTCTGTGTCAGAGTGCTGGGCTAACACTGTCCAAGGGACAACCTCCTATCCCTGACCTCCCAGGGGGAATCTCGTGAATCTCTTGTCCCACTGATCCTCATTAGTGGGACAAAAATCCCTATTTTTGAGAACCATCTGTGATTCTCGTGATTACGACCTTCACTGGTGAGGCCACTAAGGCAAACGAGTCCAGATGATTCTGTTCCAGGCTATCTTAGAATACTTAAATTCTACTTACCAGAAAATTTAGAAATTACAGTTGACACATGTGGGATATCTGATGGTGGTAAAACTGTAAGGGGGAAAGAAATTTTTTTTTATGTCCCTCTTACAATCTTACTGACTTGCCCTACCCATCAACTGGCAGGACAAAATAAGATAACTTCCAAGATATATTCAAGAGTGGAAGCAGAGTTAGGGCAAGGAAAGGAAAAAAAAAGCCATGAGTAAGACTCCTGTTTTCAAAGTAGACCATAGTTTGGGCCCACGAGATTCATATATATTTCGCTCGCTGATCTGAAATACATCATAAATTTGCAAATACATTGTGCCCTCTAAATACTTTTCATTGTGTGTACCCTATTCATTTGAATATGCAACACCTTTAAATAATTTTGCATGGCTGTGTATGTGAGATATCTTAAAGGGGGGTATTTGTGAGGAGCTACATGGTATTAGTATTGCAGAAAGCCAATTGGTGTAGAACAGAACTGGAGAATATCTTTACACAAGTTCATAATCATTTATTTCACAGAGATGTGCATTACAAGCAAATGCCCCCAAAGCCAACAGCTATAATTTCAGTCTATGGATGGGATTTTCCAGTACTGCCTGCTCTGGAAATTGAAATTTGTGCTTGAAATCAATAGATCTTTGGCTCGTCTGTTGTATTTTCCAACCTGTCCACCCACGATGATTCTTGCAGCGGGTAGGACTGGAAGATTTAGGCCTCTATTTATAGGAATGCAAATGAATCCTGAGCTAATGTCCTTGACTTGCATATAATTCAACACAACGAATATACAATTAACAAGCAACATCTTCTGGGTTGCAGTGCAATGCACACAATTTACAGGTAAAATTAGATATTGAATATGAAAACTATATTAGTAGGTCCACTTCTCCTGTCAGTTATTGCAGCTGCATCTAAATCTCTCTGCCTTGTCATCACTCTTCCCTTCATAAATAACCTCTGTAAAACATACTTATTTCATCTCATTGCGTCATTCTTCCATTATTGCTTGATGTAATTTTTATGCTTCTGCAAGGAACGTCATGTAATTTTATTATGTTACTGACACTGTTAAAATTGAGCTATTGTAACTGTTGTACTAATTTGTGGTCATGACTATCCTGCCTGGATGAACAGCAGTAAGATACAAAAATGGGATCACTTTGATAACATTGTACATAAGAATAGAGACTTGATTATTGTCTTCAGGTAAATGGGTTAGAGGGTGGAGGATAACTGAATGAAGGTATGAATCAGAATTAGAAGAAGGTCTTTCAGCCCTTCGAAATGTGCACCAACCTCCAAAAGAGCATCTACCCAGTCTAATTCCCTTACCTATACATTTTTAGACATCCAGAGGAAACCCACCACACATGAGGAGAACATACAAACTCTCCACAGACAGTCACCAAAGGTTGGAATCGAACCGAGAGCTCTGGAGCGGTGTGGCAGCAGTGCTAACCACTATGCTGTCATAACTGTGCATAATTCTGTTCTGTTGAAATCTATACATTTTTATTTTTATACATTTTTGTGGTTACGTATTTTATGCAGTTGAATAACAAAATGCACAGGAACTTGAGGTAAAACATTATACAGACTGAGGATGTGGAAGATGTTACACTGAGAATCGTAGAATCATAGAATCCTATAGTGCAGAAGAGCTTATTGGGCTCATTGAGTCTACCCCAACTCTTCAGAAGAGCATATTACTCAGGCCCTCATTACTCATACTATTCACGTAACCCATGCATTTACCATAGCTAATCCAACTAACCTGCAAAACAACAGGTGGA
This sequence comes from Sphyrna mokarran, assembly GCA_024679065.1. NCBI lineage: Eukaryota > Metazoa > Chordata > Chondrichthyes > Carcharhiniformes > Carcharhinidae > Sphyrna > Sphyrna mokarran. The sequence continues at coordinate 22,840,787 of JAGIQG010000021.1, forward strand.
AACATGCAGTTGTTGCCTCAGAAACTTACTTGGATAGTTGATCCTAAAGATGTGGACAGAGAAATTTATAATGGGAAAATTTTACATTAAAGTTTGACCAAAAGCTGACAACAAAAATAAATTACTATTGACAATGTGCACAGGTGTATAATTTTTGGTACAATGCAGGTTATGTATGTGGCTTGCTGCTTAGGGCTTTATTATATGTTTGCATAGTTTGTAATCATATTAAATAATGTGAATCAGTAGGGAGTAGAAAATAGTTCCAGCTCCTGTTGTCTCCTCTGGAAAGAGTATGAGCAGTAATTTGGACACAGATGTGAACAAATTTTCAGCAAAAAAGTTGTGAAGGTGGTGGTGAAAGACTGTGAGGATGGTAGTGGGAGGAAACTGAAAAAGGGGGACAATAATGGATGAAAAGGGAAAAATTATTTTCAAAAGATGAATCCTGGAAAATTGAATATTTTTGTAGCCATGTTGAATATTCTCCACCTTTTGACTAAGGTAATGTTTAGTATTGATGTGCTGTGCTTGGTTGAAGTCATTAGGTTACATTTTAGCTTGATTTGAAACAATTTTTTTAAGCACCATCTCAGTCTTTTGGCCAAGATGCCAGTGAGATCAAGCCTTGGAGGAGGAACTATACCTACTCCAATCAGTTTGGATCATGCAGATTTAGCCCAAAACAGGAGGTGAGAGCCCTGTCTTGTCAGCTTGGATCGGGAATGTCTCAACTTGTTGAGACTCTAAATTGGACTTGATTGCATTGAATTGGAATAAAAGCAAATAAAAAATCTCAAGGTTAATGTTGTACATTTACACAGTGTAGAGCATAGTGAGGATCATAGATTATAAAACCCTGCAGTGCAGAAAGAAGCCCTTTGGCCCATTGAATCTGCACTGACTACTATCCCAATCAGGGTCTACCCCCATATCCCTACATATTTTACCCACCGGTTCCTCTAACCTAAGCATCCCAGAATACTAAGGGCAATTTTAGCATGGCCAATCAACCTAACCCCCACATCTTTGGACTGTGAGAGGAAACCGGAGCACTCAGAGAAAACCAACACAGACACGAGGAGAATGTGCAAACTTCACACAGACGGTGACCCAAGCCTGAAATCGAACCCAGGTCACTGGAGCTGTGAAGCAGCACTGCTAACCACTGTGCTATCATGCTGCCCATGATGGCAAAGGAAAACATACACAACAGTTATAGTGAAGATGGCAATTTTATGTAAGGTACTTTAATTTGAATCTGACAAAAAAAAAAATCCCTCTATCCCTATGTTCTCATTGGGCTGTGTTTAATGGAAGCCACTGGTCTTGTCTGCCAGCTGAAGAGCTACTCAGGTACTCCCCTGAAATCAAGGATCCCATGGTAGAAGTTAGTCAGTCAGAGACTAGCAACAGTATTGCACAACAACGCCACCAGTGAAGTGGTGTGACTACTGCCTTTGAAGGAGAGACCCTTCATGACAGCCTTCAAGTAATCTTGACAGTGATTACTTGTTGTACTCCCTACATTTTTTTTTATTAAGCAACACAGCACGGGAAACAGGCCCTTCGGCCCAACGAGCTCGCGCCGCCGTCATACCAAATACATTATCCTATTTTAATATTCCTATATAATAATATATATATTATTCCTAATATGGAAAATTTTCACCATAGGGACAATTTGTTACCCAATCAGCCTAAGAGCGAATTTTTGGGTTGTGGGAGGAAACCGGAGTGCCCGGAGAAAACCCACGCAACCACGGGGAGAACGCGCAAACTCCCGCAGACACTGGCCCAATTCCAAGTGTCTGCACAGCCACATCGATAGTCTCTGAGCTGTCATGGTGCCCTTCAGGTGGTCCACATAAAGCACTCATATACGACATGAGGTACCAGGCAACCCATGAATCAACATCCAAGAGCTGTACCCGCACCACCTGCCGAATGCGTGCTCAAATTATGGACCGAATTACCTGTGGAAAAAAGCCGTAGTTAAACAGTCCTAATATATCCCTCTATCTGCATACCGCTCATGTGGCTGTCCAAGAGACCCTTAAACAGCCCCAGCGTGCCTGCTCCCACCACCTTACTCGGCAGTGCATTCCACACCCCCACTACCCTTTGTGTGAAAAACTGCCCTCTAATATTCGTCCTATACATAGCCCCCCTCCCCCTATGGCCATGACCCCTCGTCCTATCCATTTCTAAAGGTGGAAAAAGTTTACCTCCATTTACTCTATCTATACCCCTTATAATCTTATACACCTCTATGAGATCCCCTCTAAGCCGACGTCTTTCAAGGGAAAACAACCCCAGTCTATCTAATCGTTCCTCATAGGACAGTCCTTCCATACCAGGCAGCATCCTGGTAAACCTCCTCTGCACTCTCTCCAAGGACTCCACATCCTTCCGATAGTACGGAGACCAGAACTGGGCGCAGTATTCCAAGTGAGGCCTAACCAAAGTTGTATACAACTGCAACATCAAACTCCTACTCTTATATTCTATACCCTTTTCTATGAAAGCTAACATACTATACGCCTTCTTTGTCACCTTCTCCACCTGTGAGGACACCTTCAGAGACTTGTGAACCTGCATCCCCAAGTCTCTCTGCGTCTCTATGCTTTTAGTTTTACCTTTTATCCTATAATTCTCTTCTACATTTTTCCGGCCAAAATGCATCACCTCGCATTTTTCCGGATTAAATTCCATTTGCCATCTATCTGCCCAATCTACCAACCTGTCTATGTCCTGTTGTATTGCCTGACACTGCTCTTCTGTACCCGCCAATCCAAGCATCTTGGTGTCATCAGCAAATTTGCTGATCTCACCACCTACCCCTACTTCCAAGTCGTTTATGTAGACCACAAATAGAAGAGGACCTAGTACTGAGCCTTGTGGCACTCCACTAGTGACAGGCTTCCAGCCAGAAAAAGAGCCTTCCACTACTACCCTCTGTCTCCTCCTTCCGAGCCAGTTTTCGACCCATCTACATACCCGACCCTGTATCCCATGCGCCTTCACCTTCTCTATCAGTCTACCATGAGGAACCTTGTCAAACGCCTTACTGAAATCCATGTAGACGACATCAACAGCCTGTCCTTCATCAACTGTTTTTGTCACTTCTTCAAAAAATTCCACCAGATTCGTAAGACAAGACTTCCCCTTGACGAAGCCATGCTGCGTATCCCTGATCAGATCGCAGCGCTCCAGATGCTCATACATCCTGTCCCTAAGGATCCTCTCCATTAGCTTACCTATAACTGAAGTCAAGCTCACCGGCCTATAGTTCCCTGGGTGATCCCTCTGACCTTTTTTAAACAACGGTACTACGTTTGCTATCCTCCAGTCCTCTGGGACCTCACCTGTGTCCAAGGAAGAGACAAAGATTTGCGTCAGAGGCCCAGCCAAGTCTTCCCTCAACTCCCTTAGCAGCCTGGGGTAAATGCCATCAGGCCCCGGAGCTTTATATGTCTTTAAGCTGCCTAACAGCCCCAACACCTCTTTCCTCGTAATCCTTATTTCCCTCAACCAATCCTCAACTTTGTCAACATCAGGCACAGACATCTGTCCAGTCTCCTGTGTGAATACCGACGCAAAGTATTCATTCAGGATCTCCCCCATTCCCTCAGGCTCTAAGCATAGATCCCCTCCACTGTCCCTAAGAGGTCCAATCTTGCCTCTAACCATCCTTTTGCTCCTTACATAGGTGTAAAATGCCTTTGGATTTTCTTTAATCCTACCTGCCAGAGCCACCTCGTGGCCCCTTTTTGCCTTTCTAATACCCCTTTTAAGATCCCGTCTACACTCTCTATAAGCTTCCAGCGCTATCTCAGTCCCTAGTTGCCTAGATCTAATGTAAGCCTCTCTCTTTTTCTTGATCAAGTCCTCAATCTCCCTGGTAAGCCAAGGTTCTCTAATCCTACCTTTCCCATCCTTCCTCCTTGCCGGCACATATCTTTCCTGCAGAGAGTTTAGTTTTCCCTTGAAAGACTCCCACATGTACCTTGTCGACCTGCCCTCAAAAAGCTTATCCCAATCCGTATCTTTAAGATCTTGCCTAATCTGGCCGTATCTAGCCCTCCCCCAGTTAAATACCCTCCCTTTTGGGCCAGTCTCGTCCTTTTCCATTAATATCCTAAAGCAGACAGAGTTGTGATCACTATTTGACACCTGCTCTCCTACCTCGACGTCAACCACCTGGCCTGGCTCATTCCCCAGAACCAAATCCAGTATAGCCCCCTCTCTAGTCGGGCCATCCACATACTGCTCCAAGGACCCTTCCAAAACACACTGTACAAATTCCTCCCCATCCACTCCTACAGCCCTGGGCACACTCCAATCTACTCCAGGAAAATTGAAATCTCCCACCACTACCACCCTATTTTTCCTACACTTATCTAAAATGTCCCTGCATATCCCTTCTTCCACGGCCTGCGGGCTGTTGGGCGGTCTGTAGTAAACACCCAACAGAGTAACCACTCCCTTCCTATTCCTCAACTCCACCCATAGAGACTCAATTCCTAAATCATCCATACCTCTCTCCCTCTGCACTGCTATGACGTTGTCCTTAACTAATAAAGCCACTCCCCCGCCTCTCTTCACACCAACTCTGTCACACCTAAAACACTTATACCCTGGAATATTCAATTGCCAGTCTTGCCCCTCCTTCAACCACGTCTCGGTCACCGCCACCACGTCTAAACTCCTCGTGAACATTATTGCCTTCAGTTCACCTGTTGAGCCTCTCCCGCTCACTGCTGAACTAATACCAGTAGCAGCAAGATGGAGTACTTGAGTGTACATTCATTGCTTTGCAAGGGTCTCCATTGGCAGTGGGATGGATAGGCCATCATTGGGCCTTCCTACCATTGAGATAATCAGGGTGGAGGGAGGAAGATCATAGGGTTCCCACTTGCTATTTTCCTATCTGATTTAATGCCCATTTCCACCGCTACAATTCACCGTGGAAGGGCATAACATTTCACTAATTGAGTGCGATTTTCCAAGTTAGTTCTGTGATGTGCCATTCTCCTGACTTTAGTGCTGTGCTGTGATGTGGCATCAGCTGGCAATCTGGGTCAAGACTGAGCACTTTTCCACAAATCTAAGTTAAAGATTCCAAGAAAAACAGGTAGTCTTATTGTAGTAATCTAGCAAACCAAATACACGGTTGGAAGAATAATGTTGCAAATGCCAACAGTTTAGAACATCATTAGATTTTACCATAATTTCTGTTCAGTTAGATAGAAATTCCTCTTCACATCTCAACTGAGGTTTGACATTGAAATTCACTCAAATCATTTTGCTTTCTTCTTCAAATGATTATTGATTCATACACAGCAGCTTGATGTGCATAATTACTAGAGTGAATCCACTGATTAAAAATAAGCAACAGGAAATACAGTCATTTACTTACAAAGTATATTAAAATTTAATGTCTCTATGGAGCAGAAATCTGGTGTGGTATTTTAATGCATTTGATCTGTTGTACACTGAGGTGTGGGAGTGCTCTGGATTCATGAAAACACTATCTTATTTTTGGCTGCAAGGCATAATTAGAACTCAATGATAATCGCATAGCTTATTCCAACTTGCAGTAGAAATAAAGATAATAAAATGCCAAAGAATAATTACTCATGATTAAATATTAAACCAAATAGTCTCTTCTTTTTGAACTACTTCAATTGTATTTTCCAGTGTTTTGCCCTTTTATTTCTTCTGTTTCAAAACTTACTACGACCAAGGGATTTTCCTTTGCCTGAAAGGAATGTGTTAGATGTACAGTACAATATATTGTTTTATTTTACAATATCTAGTTGCAGTGTGATGCAAACTTTCAAAATACCCTTCAATTCTGCTTTTAAGAAAATTGTTTCACTTATTTTGTCTTTAATGAAGTGTTTTGAGTTTTTCTAATGAAGACGTTTAGAAAATTCTTCCATGAGTTGAGTGCCACTAGATTTGTAATCTTGCCATATTGACTTCTATTTTTTTGTCATTAAGCCTTTGCAGGCAAGAAACTTGAGATTAAGATTAGATGAGCACTGGAGTAGATAAGATACATGTTGTGAAACTAATCTTCACTATAATATTTTAATATTTTCATATTGTCTATATAAATGGCATTTTGCTTAAAACATTGGTTATCACTATATTCATGAAAGTTAAAAATAATAAGTTGAAAAGTGTTACTTAAATTTCTGCAAGTATGTAAGTTTCTTTATTATATGTATTATTATACATGTCCTGATGTATTATATGTCCTGACTTTCATTTAATATTGTTGCTTAAATGCACAGCATAGAAATATTGCTTTGCCTTTCACAGAATTTTCCATTTTGAGTCCAAAATGTCATTTGCATTTTGTAAGTGAACTATTTTTTCATCGGCTATAAAATATACTCCAGGTGTAGATGATTCAAGTTTCAGTATGCTTCAACATGCATCTGTAGACTGATACAGAACTCTTGTGTCAAGTTAAAGGCAATCGACAGTTTTGGCATTTTGCTGTGGCTAAACACATTGCTGCCAGGTTCTTGGCACTTCAGGTGAGGGTTCCAAACTTTTCAGTTAACTGTAAATGTAAAGTTACTAGAACAGAGAGAAGTTTTAATTGTGTAACTGTGATTAAAATGTGATATTCAACATCATAATGAATTTCATATACAGTAAATTTGTTTAAACTATGCATTACATGTGACTTAAGTCTAATTCATTGTCATTTTGGCTGGTAATAACATTAGGCAAGATATATCTTAGCAAATATAGCTGAAGAAAGTTTCTTTATTTGATTAGTTTCTTGTGTTTAATTTTATATTATGAAATTTTTTTGTTTCTTTGCAATGAACCAGCCCATTCTATTGGATTTTGATTAATTTTAAAGGCGAGCTGTTGTATTATGTTTTTCAACTAATTGAGTCACAGGCTGCGTAAGGATTTTGTTGCCATGGCATTTTAATGGATTAAAAATTCCCATCAGAGACTTGCCTGTTCAGTTTAAAGAATTGTTTTTAATCAATGGGACTGTTAAAACTCATCTGACAAATGTTTACCAAATCACAGAGTCAAGTTCAAGAACTCACTCAACATGTAAAATTCGTATTTTGCAATGTGGAATTATGCAATATGATCTTTGTACCACACTCCCTACCTTGGATCTTCTCACAAGTTCTTTTAAACATTTGTGTGACACAAGTGCCAGGCAATGACCAGAGAATCTAACTACTGGCCTTTGAAATTGCTGGGTATTACTGTTGACCAGAAATCTAACTGGACCAGCCGTATGAATATTGTAGTTACAAGAGCAAGTCAAAGGCTGGGGTTCTTGTGGTGAGTTGTACCCTCCTAATTTGTCAAACCATGCCCACCATTTACAAGGCAAAGTCAAACTGTAATACTCTCCACTTGCCTCAATCAATAAATAAAATTCAACACAAGCAGCTTGACATGCTAGACAAAGCAGTCCACTTAAATGACATCCTATTAAACGTGTTTTCTTCATTACCAACACATAGTGGCAACAGTGTGCACCAGCTACAAGATGCACTGCAGCAACTCAACAGCAAACCTACCTGTACCACCCAGAAAAACGAGGACAGAAGATGCATGGAAATACAGCCATCTGCAAGTTCCCTTCCAAGCCACACAACATCCTGACTTGGAACGACGTTGCCATTCCTTCACTCCCCAAAACAGCACTGTGGGTATACTTTATTACAGAAGTTCAAGAAAGCAACTCACCTTTAGAGTTGGGCAGTAAGTGCTGGCCTTGCTATTGACATTTCCATCCCATGAATGAATAAAAATAAAAACTGAGAATTGTATTATATGTAATTGACATGATATAAATGTTTTATGAAATAGCTAATTTTCTTTTATTGCCTCCACCATTGGGAACATCCTGCTTGCATCTATCTTGTCTAGTCCTGTTAGAATTTTATAACTCTCTATATGAGATTCCCCCCATCAGAACTCCAGTGGAAATAAATCCTAACCTGGTCAATCTTTCCTCATACATCAGTCCTGCCATTCCAGTCTATTTCTATATCTTGTTGGAAAAGCTCTATAAGTCATGTTTTCAATGGGCTCGAATTACATAATTGAACTATTGCATAATGTATTTCTAAGTATGCTAAAGACTAATGATTCAATGATTCAGAGTTTGAAATAAAATGCCAACCAGAACTAATGTGGTTCACTTAAAAATATGTGAAGTTATCCATTTTGGTAAGGGAAAAAAAAAGCAGAATTTTTTTTAATTGTGAGAGAAATTGGGAAGTGTTGGTGTCCACAGAGATCTCAGTGCCCTTATTCACAATCAGTGCAGGCTCTAATTAGGAATTTATAGGCTTTTATTGCAAAAGACTTTGAGTGGGAGAGTAACAAGCCTTCTTTAGCACCGTAAGTGAGATTGTATCCGGAGTATTGCATACAGTTTTCGTCTCCTTACTACTTTTTAGGGGCCTATATTCTCTGGAGTTTAGAAGAATGAGAGATGATTTCATTGAAGCATATAAATTTCTTTCAGGGATAAACGAGATAAATGCAGGAAGGATGTTTCCCCTAACTTGGGTTTTCTAGAATAAGGAGACAGTCTCAGAATAAGAGGTAGGCCAGTTACGACTGAGCTAAGGAGGAATTTCTTTACCCAGTACATGGTGAATTTTTGCAATCTTACACAGGGGGCTGTGGGTGTTCAGTCATTGAGTATATTTAAGAAAGATTGAAATCTCTTAAGGGATAGTGCCAGAAAATTGAAGTAGAAGATCAGTCATGTTCCTTTCGAATGGCGGAGCAGGCTAAGGTACAAAATAGCCTATTTCTGCTCCTGTTTACTATGCTATTCAGTTTGCTGCTGTGTCTTTCAATCCTTGAGCTATAACTTTGCTCATAGGTCTGTTGTGCAATACTGTATCAAATGCTCCTTGAAAGTCTACGTACACCACATGAATAACATTGCCCTCATCAATCTCATTGTTGCCTCTTGAAAAAACTGCAGCAAGCTAGTTAATTTTCTTGGGAAAAGTTGTGTTTAAGATTAGGGATATATTGTTTTTATTTAAATAGCTTCAAGACAGATCAGAGGGTCAGTATCATTAAAGCTAAGCCTTTGATTGTGTATTGGTCAGTGCCATAAGGATGGTGTGAATTTTATCCCAATTATTGAACAATAAGGAAAAAATTTTCACCATGAGCATATTAAAAAAAAATTGTTTCCAAGGTTAAGGAACTCAACTGGATGCTACACTGAGGAAAGTAGGCCAGCGATCCTCATCACCTATTATAATATTACACAATAAATTTCTATATTTGGAAATAACCGTATCACTTTTGAAATTATGCAAAATACACCTACAGATTTATTTTTAAATCAGGGTAATTTCACAATTGGTAATTCTAAAATAAAACTACTTAATACATTCATACCAGCAAACATCTCCCAATTCTCAAAAAAACTTTTGAAAACAGACTTGGGAAATCAGACTGACATGTGGGACAACAGCTAGGTACAACCAAGTAAGTTAACTCATGACAAATAAAATATAAAACCTTTGTTTTATTTGTGCATTATTTGCATCTGTTATGTTTCTAAATAAATTTGAAACTGCAACTCCCTTAGTACTGCTCCCTCACTCAGCTAGGGACCTGGGTTCATTTCCCAGTTTGGGTCACTGTGTGTGTGAAATTCTCCCCATGTTTGGGTTGGTTTCCTGTGGATGGCCCAGTTTCCTCCCATAGTTCAGACAATGCGCTGGTTAGGTGCACTGGCCATGATAAATTCACCCTCAGTGTATCTGAACAGGTGTCAGAGCATGATGACTGGGGATTTTCACCGTAACTTTATTGCAGTGTTAATTTAAGCCTACTTATGACATTGATAAATAAAGCTAGCAGTTACCTTTTCTCCTCAATTATGTGTTTGTAATATTTGTTCAGAAATATGTGGATGAAGATGGTAGAGCAGCATTTATTGACCAAGCTATCTTCTAATGTTGCTTGTGATGCTAGCTTTCTGGTCAAACTGCTGGAGTTTATCTGGTGTTTCATAGGAAATTCCAGAATAATGATACAGTGACAAAAGCAGCATAATGGTTGTATGTCCAAGTTAGGATGATGCTTGATTTTGAAGGCAACTTCAATTGTTGGTGCAGGATGTTTAGGCTGTGATGAAGGCAAATGCAAAAGTGGTGGGCATGGAAATTGGTGCCACCTCCTAGTGTAGCAGCACCATTCTGCTCCAGACCATTTTCTTGCACCTGGGATTGGATTCAACAGGTCTGATGGTTTAAAGGCCAATAAATACTGCTGGCTCTGTGTAATAGTAGTGAACGTAGTGAATGTTTGCGAGAGGGGTGCTGATCATGAGAGCTGCTTTGCCCTGGATTGTGTTGAGCTTCTTGAATGTTGTCAGAGCTGCACTCGTTCAGGAAAGTGCAGACTATTTCATCACACCCCTGGCTTGTGCCTTGTAGATTATACTCTGGCTTTGGAGAAACAAGAGGTGAGCAGCTCACTGTGGTTTTCTAAACTTTGACCTGCTGTTTTGGCTGCAATGTTTATATGGCTGATCCGGTTGATGGTAACCCACAGGATGTTGATGGTGGAGAATTCAGTAATGGTGGTGCCTTTGAATGTCAGCGGATGGTGGTTGGATTCTCTTGTTGGAGATGGTCATTGCCTGGCACTTGCCAGCCAAAGCTTGAATGTTGTGCCGGTCTTGCTACATTTGGAGTTATAACTGGTGCTGACTGCTTGTGCAATCATTAGAAATAATCCCTACTTCTGACTTATGACGGAAGGGAAGTCATGGATAAAGCAGCTGCAGAATATTTGGCCTAGGATAATACCCTAAGGAACTCCTGTAGTGATGTCCAGGATGTGAGATGATTGACCTCCAACAAGCACAATTATTTTCCTTTGTGCTAGGCATGACTCCAACCAGCAGTGAGGTTTTTCCTAATTTCCCAGTGACACCAGTTTTGCTACAGCTGTTTGATGCCACACTTGGCCTGTGCCATCTTGATGTAAAGAACATTCATTTTTATTCATTTGACCTCTGTTTGTCCATGTTTGAACCAAGACTGTAATGAGCTCAGGACCTGAGTGATCCTGGTAGATCCCAACTGAGCAAAAAGAGTACGTTATTGCCAAGCAAGTGCCGCTTGATAAAACTGTTGATATTTCTGTCACTTTACTGATGATCAAGGGTAGACTGATGGTGTAGTAGTTGACTGGGTTGGATTTGTCTCTTTTTTTGTGTACGGGACATACAATTTTCCATACTGCCAAGTAGATGTATTAATATTTGAAGTTGCCTACTTATGAAGTATGTTCAAAGTAGGCCAGAATTTTCTGGAAAAATTAAATGTCATTTCTGGCATTAAAATCAGTGCAATTTCCCAAGGACTATTGCTGAGGGTTTTGCAAGCATGGCACAGATACAGAGATTTGCTGCTGAGGGGCTCAATACCAAGACAATACTGGGCCTTCAGTATTGGCAGTACCAGGTGATGTTGAGGCTTCTGGAGCTCACTCCAGCTTATCCAGGGCCCCACTGATACCCTGAGCAAGGAGGAAGTGTTGAAACATATGCCTGAGCGTACCACCCAGGAGACTCTGGGAATGACTACCTCTTCTGACCACCCCCCCCCCCCCCCCCCCCCCCCCCCCCCCTTTCGAGCACTTCTCAGTCAGCGGCCAGAACAGAATGACGCAACAACATCTGTGCCGTCCAAACATCAGCTGAGCCCTTCCAGGTTCAGGCTATCCAGTTGAAGCTTGTCAAGGCATCTCAGGCAACAGAGCACAGAAGGCAGCAGGCTGCCACCACTTCTGATGTGCATTCTAGGATTACACCTACCTGTCGTGGGAAGTCATAAAGGTTTACAGCTTTGAAATAGGCCCTTTAGCCCAATTTATCCATGTTGCCTTTTCTTAAACCCCTAAGCTAATTCCAGTCGGTCATATCCCTCTATGCCCATTGTGTCCATGTAACTGTCTAAATGCTTTTTAAAAGACAAAATTGTACTTGCCTCTATTACTACCTCTGGCAACTTATTCCACTCACTCTCCACCCTCTGTGTGAAAGAGTCGATCCCCTGGTCACTTTTGTATCTCTCCCCTCTCACCTTAAACCTATGCCCTCTAGTTTTAGACTCCCCTACCTTTGGGGAAAAAATATTGACCATCTAGCTGATCTATGCTTCTCATTATTTTATAGACCTCTATAAGTTCACCCCTCAGCTTCCTACGCTCCAAAGGAAAAAGTTCCAATCCATCAAGTCCGAGTAGCATCCTAGTAAATCTTTTCTGCATTTTTTCTAGTTTAATAATATCCCTTTTGTGATGGGGTGACCAGAATTGCACACAGTATTCCAAGTGTGGCGTTACCAATGTTTTGTACAACTTCAACAAGACATTCCAACTCCTGTATTCAATGTTCAAATTGATGAAACCAAGCATGTTTAATGCCTTCTTCATCAGTCTGTCCACCTGTAATTCCATTTCAAGGAGCTATGAACATGTACTCCTCGATCTCTTTGTTCTGTAACTCTCCCCAGTGCCCTACCATTAACTGAGTAAGTCCTCCCGTGGTTCCGTCTACCAAAATGCATCACTTCGCATTTGTCTAAATTAAACTCCATCTGCCATTCATCAGCCCATTGGCCTAATTGATCAAGATCCCATTGCAATTGGAGATAACTTTCTTCACTGTCCACTATGCCACCAATCTTCTGTAAAATTGGTGTCATCTGTAAGTTTACTAACTATGCCTCCTATATTCTCATCCAAATCATGAATATCAATAACAAATAATAGTAGACCCAGCACTGATTCCTAGGCACACCGCTGGTCACAGGCCTCCAGTTTGAAAAACAACTCTCTCTACAATCAGGTCTAGAAGATTAAGGAATCTTAGGGCACAGAGTGGGCATTGGGCATGAGTAGCAAGGGTTCAAAATCAATTGTCACAAAAGCACAATTCACCTTATTTAAATCTATTGTTGTTCATAACCTTAATGCTTCATTCACTTTGGCTTTTCTCCCACAAGTGATAGTTTCTCACAATCTGGACAGGCCCTCAATGGAAGGTGGACGGTAAGGCCCACTTAAACCAAGAGTTACGTACACTATGGAAGTATTCTCCATTAATCGATGAACCCTAGACCTATTCCCTTTTCCACCTCTAGTGCTGTGGGACAAAGGGATGTGGCCCTGACCCTCATTTGCATGTGTCAGAGCAGACAGACAAAAGAGTTAGATATTAGCAAAATCTGAGGAGAATCGAAGCTTTCCTCACTGCAAGTCATTATCACCTTGCTGCATTGATGTGCTAATCATGCAAAAGGGCAACTTATTCGCCATCACCCTGATGTGATTATTTCTGTAGTGACATCCTCCTCTGGATGTGGAAGCGATTGTAAAGATCTGGGTGGGGAGAGGGTTGTGGATGTGAATTAGAAAGCAATGAGAGCATACCTGATCCTCCTGCCCAGGTGTACCCACAATGCCTTCACCTTTCTGTTCATCTTAAAATTCTCCCTCCACTTCATCCTCTTCCTCACCAGACAAAATGTTCTGCTTCTCCTGGTCTTCATTGAGGGCATCACCCGATTGCTGCACTAAGCTGTAGAGGGCACAGTAGAGAACGATGATGCTGGAAACTCTTTGTGGACTGTATTAAATCCTATCCACCCCACATTTGTTGAGGCAGCAGAAGCATATCTTCAGCAATCCAATACATCACTTAATCACAGAGCGGATGGCACTGGGAACCTCATTGTAATGGGATTCTGCCTCAGTCTCTGGCTTCCCCACAGGCATCATCAGTGAGATATTCCCTGTCTCTTGTGAGCCATCCTTGCGACCTAAGTGACCTTGGGTTCCCATGGGTGTGGCCTTTTGTAGCTGCTGGAGTCTGTACTTCTCCAGCATAGTGATGAGTAGATTAGCCAGATCCACTGGCTTATCTTGAGATATTTTGGAACTCTATGGGATGAAGTTGAAAGAGACAGGTTAGTGTTCCATCACATTACTTTCAAATGTTCCCAACACTCCTCATGGTCCTGGTCCTGGAAGCTATAATTCCTACACTTTATTCAATGGCCAGTGCTCATTCATGTACGTTGTCTTTCAATTTCTTTATTTGACTGATCCCATCAATGCTCCCGCCCCGTTCAGAGTTGTCGATGGCCTCCCATCAGACTGTTCCATTCCTTGATATCACAGGGGGTTCTGGTTGCCCATCCCTCGTATGCAGGGTCAACTGGATACCTAAATAAACATTAAGAGTTATTGAATTGTCTATGACAGGCTCTGGATTGTGGCTACAATGCTTCAAACATTCCATCCTGATCTCGTGTATTCAACCTTTAATCCTTGATACCTCAGTTTTTATCCTTCTTCTTGAATTTGAGAATGCGGGCAGTTGATTTTTTTTTCATTTTTATTCCATTCAAATTGAATCCAATTTATGGTTCTCACAAGGTGGACAGACATGATCCAAGTTGAAAAGATGAGACACTGCACCCCATCTTGAGCTTGAGCTTAGTCAAAAGGCTGCATTGTTAAAGCTTAGCTCATGATGGTCAATTAGTTGGATAAATATGACTCTGGAATGTTAAAGGACAAAATTACACTCTTGAGGCCAAGATAGATAACACTAATAGGGATTGTTCAAACTCGGGTTTGGTAACTGCGAGATCTCATTGCTGTCACGCCATTAACTTAAGATTCCTGGGCAGTCATGGCATAATCTCCAAATTCCTGCCTACTGGTCGCATCCCTCTTTCTGCTAGCTTAATGCTTCATTCACTTTGGCTCTTCTCCAACAAGTGATAGTTTCTCACAATCTGGACAGGCCCTCAATGGAAGGTGGACGGTAAGGCTCACTTAAACCAAGTGTTACATACACTATGGAAGTATTCTCCATTAATCGATGAACCCTAGACCTATTCCCTTTTCCACTTCTAGTGCTGTGGGACAAAGGGATGTGGCCCTGACCCTCATTTGCACGTGTCAGAGTAGACAGACAAAAGAGTTAGATATTAGCAAAATCTGAGGAGAATCGAAGCTTTCCTCACTGCAAGTCATTATCACCTTGCTGCATTGATGTGCTAATCATGCAAAAGGGCAACTTATTCGCCATCACCCTGATGTGATTATTTCTGTAGTGACATCCTCCTCTGATGTGGAAGCGATTGTAAAGATCTGGGTGGGGAGAGGGTTGTGGATATGAATTAGAAAGCAATGAGAGCATACCTGATCCTCCTGCCCAGGTGTACCCGCAATGCCTTCACCTTTCTGTTCATCTTAAAATTCTCCCTCCACTTCATCCTCTTCCTCACCAGACAAAACGTTCTGCTTCTCCTGGTCTTCATTGAGGGCATCACCCGATTGCTGCACTAAGCTGTAGAGGGCACAGTAGAGAACGATGATGCTGGAAACTGTGGACTGTATTAAATCCTATCCATCCCACATCTGTTGAGGCAGCAGAAGCACATCTTCAGCAACCCAATACATCATCCTGCCTTTTCTTTGGAGTCTCATACAGCTCGCCCCTTAGACTTGCCTCCTTCAGTCTCATCACTCTTTGCCCCCACCTCATGAGCTCTGCTTCCGCAGATGGCCCACACTCCCACATCACTAACAACTAAAAACTAAATGTTCATTCTCACTTTGCCGTACAGGCAGAAGAATCACTCAGGAAGTGAAAAAGATTTTGGAATAGAGAGATTTCCTCCAGAATTGCTCAGGGCAGTGAGCAAATTCTGACTGTGAAGGGTCTGTAATTCAGATACACTGCAGAATAACACTGGGCTATGAAGGGTTTTTTAACAGGTTGAGAGCTTTAGGATAGCACACACCAGCTGCAGCCCCCACCCCACCCCACCCCATCCCATCCATCTTGGAAGAAGAACCTTACCACCGCCACTAACCCTCTCTACAGCTGTCTAGCAAATATCATCCCCTTGTATACTCTAGTACAGGGTGGAGAGGGGTACTCACCTTTTTCCCTATTGGCACAATGATGCCTGATTTCTGTTATGTTTTTAGGAAGAAGTGGCAACCTATGCCTGCATGACATCACTCTGGACAGGAAGATTCAGTGAGATCAGAAGATTTGATTTTAACCTCGCTAATGATATTGAAGAACATTCAAATTAATCCAAATCGAGATCTTGACCATATTGGGTGTGCACTTGATTGCATCATCAGGGAGTGCTTGTGATTTGCACCCGTGGCTAAAAGACCCACAGAATAGTGCCCGTAAAATTCTTAGATTGAATTAGACTTTGACAAAGACAAGTGTAAGTAATAGCCAACTAGTTAATCTGCAGGTGTGAATGGTCCAATGGACCAATAAAAAGCATTCCAACATCAGCAACAACTCAGTACTGAATGCTATAAGGAAATTACTTGTACTCCTTTTAAATTGATTACAGTAAAGATCTGATGTATATAAATTTTGATTGATATATGGATATTTTGTTTACTTTTCATGTTTGATATAGCAGCATTCTGTCAGCCACTGTGCTGGTTTGATGATTCTGCAGTCTCATTTTTGAGTTCTGGTAACTTCCAAGTGGCATGCATTATTTGAACACACCAGCCAATGTATCATGTCCTTGTATTATGACAGCTTTTCTTAATTACAGCTTTGTTCAGTTTGATGAAATTTTCATTGAATTGACATAGATTGCAAGTGGCAGCTGAGGCCACAGGGCAATTTATCTGTACCCATTAGTGATCTGTGAAAATATGGGTAATTGTTGAAAATTCTGCTAATTCATGAGCTGAGGCTAATCTAACTGATTTCATTCTACTACAATTTTGCAGTTTTCAACCGTCAAAAATCCACATGGCATAAGGTAGTATTTTTAAAGAGGTGAAGTTTAAGTTATTGATCATCAATCATTTCCTAATAGATTAGAATATGTATAACTAACTGGCTTTAAATTGATTTTAAAGTATGCTGTAAATATTTATTCAATAACCTACTTAACTGGTTCTCTGAATTTTTAAGTGACGTTGATATTTTGACTGCAATTGGAGAAATATACAGAAAACTATGAAAAGTGTGTCCAGAATATTGGTCAACCCTCTTGCTGCAAAAATGTTATCCTACATTTTCGACAGTAATATTAGGGGGCCACTCACAGTTACCTCAGCTACATTTTCTCACACCCCAATTCCTGTCAGGGATTCGATTCGATTCAATTTTTACAGTTTCTTCCTCTCTATCACATTTGTTCCAATGATGCAGCCTTTGACACCAGCATTCCCAATAAGTTCTTTTTGTCAGCACATGCCTTCACATTCAATCTATCATCCTCCAACATTTCTAGCACTATTAACATGATGCCTCCCTTTCCCCGGCTGCGCAAGTCCTGATGCCAAATTCTGCCATTGCACCAATCCCCATGGCCCCTTAAAGCCCCATGCCAAAATATGGTATTTCCATACCCATTGACCCACTGTACACTTTCCAGAACTAATGGATCCTACATTGTAAAGTGGGATGTGTAAAATAAATGCTTAAAGTGTTATTCATTGAAAACTTGCTCCTATGCTTAATTTTAAAAAGAGCCTGAAGGATGAATTGATAAACGTCAATCATCCAGGTCCATTGAAGTTTCAAAAACGTGCTTAAACAAACATTATGAAATTGACAGCAGAGATAAGAGGGCCTGAGCTGTCAATCAAACAATGTTTCCTCAGAGGAGTACGTATTCTGATATTCTAACAGCTATTGGGCTCTCAGACAAGTTACATTGTTTATGCTTGGCATATTTTCATGCATCTTTTATTCTTGTCCTTCTAGATGTTGAAATCTTAACGAGTTGTTGCAGAATCTCCTATAGACAATACATAGTGCAGCTACAATATAGTTTCAGACAGTCCACATTATAGCCATTGTGTAGTTTTTACCTGTAAAAAGCAACTACTAAGTGTTCTGAGATGAACACCAATTCTATGAGGCATTAATGAGCATTGTTGTGATGAAGAGTTTTGAGTATTTGCAAACTGGAACATTTTGAACTGTTTCACAACTGTGCTTCATTCATGTTTTTTGTCATATATTAAGAGGAGTTATATTGTAGGAATCCAAGTTAGCACTGGTGACTTAGATGCAACATTGAGACATATCAAATAAGCAATTGTAAAAACAATGCTATGTTGTGCCGTACTTTAGTTGGCTACAAACTGAGCCTGCAGCTGCTGTAGCTCTGCACTATGTACATCTAATTCATATTGGCTGCAGTAAATTTTCTATTGTTCAGCATGATGATAATGAAAATATGAAAATCATATTTCAATTAAAATCTAATTCCTCAAAAGATTTCACGCAAACAGCAAATTCATGGAGAATAAAAACCTCAACAAGAATAACATGAGTTTATTTCAGGAGAATAGTCATGATCTGTTCATTATCATCTTGTGCATCACTGGGCAAATGATGGTCAGCTGCAAGACAATAATGAAGATGCAGCCGTCAAAATTGATGTGATTGTTATAATGAAGAAAACAAATTAAGGGGAAATGTTTTTACAAGCAGACGTTTAGCTAGAAGAGCTATCTATGAATATATGCAGTGTTAACCCAATCAATGAGTCTCAGTTACAATTATATTGCTGAATACCTGAGCTTTGTGGAAAAGAAGAGAATTCTGAAAATACCAAATTGATGACTCTTTGACATTTTTGTTCAAAATATTATGTACCTCTGGTTAGAATTGGTAAGGATTTGAATTTTGATGCAAAACATTCACAGCAGCATGACAATGTCACAGGGCAAAGAAGTGGGTCAATGTTAATTAATGGTAAGTGAAGTTATGGTGGTTGATAATATCAGCCAGCCATGGTCTACAAAACCTACCCTGACTTTGCTTACAGCAAGGGGAACTGCAAACATTATACATTTTACTAGGTTTTATTTATGGTTTGTAATATTGTTGTGATTGTAGGACTTTTGTCTTACAGTAGGTTTTGTAGACCATGGCTGGCTTCACTATATTAGTTTACCGTTAACATCGATTCACTTTTTTGCCCTATGATATTATCATGTCACTGCAAATGTTTTGCATCAAAATTTAGATCCTTATCAATGTGAAATAGAGGTGTAATATTTTGAACAAAAATATCAAAGCATTCTGATATTTTGAAAATCCTCCTGTTTTCCATAGAGCTCACAGTTATTCAGCAATGTAATTGTACAAATGGGTGGAGTGTAAATAGTGCACATTTCCCCAATTTTTACCTGAAATTTATGAACAGAATCCTGCAAGCAACATAAAACTCAGATTTGCATATTTTAAACAGCCTTTCATCAGAAACAGTGGTTGGGGAGTGGGGGAAGGAGGTGGAGGTGTTGGAAAAAATGTGCCTGAATGTTGCAGCTTTTGGGTATTAAGAAAGCGGAGGTGTTTCCCCAATTTCAATTACCAGTTGTATTTTTTTAGGCAGTTAGTGCCCACTATAATGTTCTTTCAACATGACTCACTTGCCATTTTTGTTTCTCCCAATATGGGATAGGATCGTTGTCAAGTCCTCTTTCTCTCTCTCTCTCTCTCTGTCTTCAGGTACCATGCTGTAAAAGGGCACTGGTGACCATGGATCTCCATGTTACTTTTGCTCTGCCATGGATCATCTTCCTCGGTGGTGCATTGATCCAGTTTTCAAAACTCTTCAGAAACATTGTTTTTTGTCAATGTCGACTTCTTTTATCATTGATGCTTATCATCAGCCAAAGTTCTATCCATATGTTCCTATTACATGCCCAAGAAATTCTAACCGTCTCTTCCTGATCTTAATCAACAGAGTTCTTTTGGCCTCAGATTTGACCAACACCTCTTCTTTGACAATATGACCTATTCAAGATATCTCCGTTATTCATCCCTGTGATGTTAGTATACCTTTGAGATTTTTTTAAGTCATGTTCTTTGCACCTCTCAGCTCTGTGCTGCCAAGTTATCTGTAAGAATCTTTTTATTGCTGATTAAATGGGGTTTGTTTATTTTTACTCGGGGATCTTTTATGAGCCTACATTGTTGGGAGGAAGATCTTGTATTTTGGATAGTTTTCTTCCTAGTGTAACTATGGTTTCATTTTCTGTTTCGTTAACTGCAGTGTCAAGTTTAGAAAGATCATTAAGCTGAAAATGTGTTTTTTTTTTTTCTTTTTCACTGTTTTTGGAAATTTTGCTGGTGAACTGAAAGCAAGGCTTCTTGCCTTCCTGGAGTAGAATCTGCTATAGATGGCTTGGCCAGAGTCTCTCCCTGGTGTTCTGGGAAGCAGTTCTGTCTCCAAGCTTGTCTGTGTGTACCTCAGGAGAACTGCAACATTCATCCAAAGGACTAAGTCCCAGTATCATGTGAGCACTAGTCTTTGCTGTGGTAAGCCTGGGGAAATGGTTTTTTTGATTGGAACATTTTGGATATATTTGTTAAGGGTTATACGTTATCATGGTTGTTTTGTTTGTGTTTGTAATTTGTACAAATTATTGTTAATTTTCTTTTCATACATGATAACCATATTCTTAAATACACTTTATTTGATAAACGCTCCCCAGTGGATCAATTGAATCATACCTGAGGTGAAACTTATCCTTGCCAAACTGAAAGTGCGAAATGTATGATCCAGACGAACTTCATAAAATACTTTGGAGTTTCTGACTTGAATTATAACACCCCTAAACTGTTTCTTTATCCTGATGTGCACAAATATTATTTTAATTGAATAACTGGGTTTACAGAAATCCTCTCCATAGCTGCCTTATATGACAATAATCTCTAATGCTTTATATTTCACAACTTCTAATACAGAATCCATGTCATGCGTGATTTTGCTGAATCTCAAAGGCACTATTTCAAAGGGATTTACTAATTTCTTTTGAAATAAATATTTTCCATGCCCAACACATATGAAAATAAAGATCTGTTCATAAATCACCAGCCATCTTAAAACATCCATTATTATACTACTGAAGTTGTTTGTTTAATTGAAGGAATAAAAGCTTCTGTGAAATCCTTGACGTTGTGCTTAGCCTGGAATAATGGCCATTGTGAAATACTCCACACGGTGATAACTAATTGGTGTGAGTTCTGAGAGTATGTAACTTAATTGTATCATTCGTTGCAGCTGAAAGAATATTTAATGGTGTAAATTTCAACAACAGTACCCATCTTGTACCTTTGCCTAGAGTTCCAAGTATAGAAATGATTGTAATACATTATGGTGAAGCAAAACTGCCCTGATTTTCTCAGTTATGATAATGTTAGTACATTGAGTATTGTCAGTTTCATTCTGTACCACCATTTATTATAGATGCTATACTATCAGGGATTGAATCCACATGTTTTTGCTAATTAATTCAGCACAATCCAGGTGGAATAAGCAAAGTTTTGGACAAAAGTGAGTTATGCTGGAAGATTGGCTATGCTTCTGTTCATCTGTCATTGAATACCACTGTCGATAGTAGTCATGATGTAGAACATTAGAACATGACAGAACTTGATAGCCAAGTTCCGCACACATGAGGACGGTCTTAATAGGGATCTTGGCTTCATGACACACTATCTGTAACCCCCGTAACTTGCCTGGGTTAGCAAAAAACCTCACTTACTGTGCTGTCTGGAGAAAATACGCAATTCTCTAACCAATGCTCAGGATTCCCTTCACACACATTGTTAGCCACTTTAACACTTGAATAGCAGATTAGATGTAAGGATTCGCATTCTAATCAGCAATCTGTGACTGTCTGTGTTGATATGTGTGCTATTGCAGACCAGAATACTGCATTTGCCTGACGAAGACACAGTGTCGAAAGCTCATAAATTTACTATCAAATAAATCGGTTGGATTTAAAATCGGTGTTGCTAGATTCTTATTGAATACCACTGTCAGATCTAATGTGTGCTGCACAAAATAACCATATTGGCCTCTTTGCTGGATATCAGTCAAACCAGCATAAAACATTGAGCAATTTTAAGTTTAAGTTACAGTGAGTATAAATCAGGAGCTTAAGGAAAACATTACGCTGGAAGTCTATTAAATTAACGATGCCCAGATCAAAATGAACTTAGCAAGTTTCTGCTGATTGTGCTCATTTGCAAACATTTGAGAAAGCTATTAAATTTGAGCTTTTCTTTCAGATGTAAAGATACCAGCGGGCACATAATGAAGTTTTAAAAGTCTAAAAAATACTTTGACTTAATAATGAAATTGACTAGTGGACACTAATGAAGTATCAAATGGTTAAGTAGAGTTTTTAAAAGTCATTTTCAGTTATTTAAAATCAGGTTAAACACAGGTGATGGATTAGACACTTATTAAGAATGCTTATATTTTGTGATAAACACATTTTCAATTGTGTCAGTAAAACTGCACATGTTTACCATTCTTAAAAAAAATTTAATGAATATATTTTAGGTGGAAAAAGAAATAAGCAATTATATTCTATTACACTGTCTCATTGCTTTGATGAATGGAAGACTTTATATTTGTAATTAAGCAAATAATTTTGAGCAGAGTGCTGAATCATAATTTCATTTTTGAAACCAATGTAATTCCAAACATAATTTTCACCTAGATTGTCAATTGTGCTCAAGGCTGTACAAGATTCAAAGACCCGACACTAATTTTCTGATAAGGAGATACTTATCAGGACAATTTAAGCAACAGAAGTCATGCTTAACAAAAGAAGGCAGGTAGGTCAAAAAAGGAAGTAGAGAGAAAATAGGGAACTATAGCCTAGTGAGCCTACCATAGGTACTGGGGAATTTGCTCGAGTCTATTACCAAGGATTTCATAACTCAGCAGAGTGAAAGGGGATCTCCTAGAAACTTAGAAAATTTTAAGTGTTAGACAGGGTACGTTCAGAAAGAATGTTACCAATGGTAGGGGACCCCAAAACTAGGAGTCATAGTTTAAGGATAAAAGGATAAATCTTTTAGAACTGAGGTAAGGAGAATTTTTTTCACCCAGAGGGAGGTGAATATGTAGAATTCACTTCCACAGAATTTAGTTGAGGCCAAAATGTCTGATTTCAAGAAGAAATTAGATAAAGCTCTTGGACTAAAGGGATTTGGGGGGAAAAGGGATATGAGGATACTGAATTTGACCATCAAAATGAATGGCAGAGCAAGCTCGAAGGACCAAATGGCCTACTCCTGCTTCTAGTTTCTACATAATAGGTACCCATCTCAGATGATTCTTGTTTACCACTAACTCTCGTGGCTACAGATGACTTACGACCTCTTTCCTCTTCTTTCTTTCTATGTCTACTTGAAATCTGTGAAATGAACCTCTTCAAATCAAATCAATGCTTTTTATCCTCTCTTATCAAAGCTTCTTTCTGTGCGGCAATGCTGCCGTTGCGTTCAGATCATGTTATTTTATCTGTTGTTGCTTGCATTAACTCACCAATCATGTCCATGACCTCTGGTAACAACCTGAACAGGATAGCCTTAGCACCTAAATGGCCCATCATTATTCTTTCCCTGGATGACAATTTGCCAACTTGGTGACACTTAATTCATTTAATTATAGCCCCAAAGTCTATTGATCTATACATTTCAGAACATATCCTTTGAGCACAACTGATAACATAGTTCAGATAGCTGTCCTCTACTTCCTTTTTCCTATACAGTTCACACCTTCAATGCCTGTTGCAAATTTAACTCAAATTTAACATAGGCAATATTTCTTCCTACATCTAAAATTAACCTTCATGTACCAGGAACTCGTGCAAAATATAAAAAGTGCAAAAAATATAAAATATACAACAAGTATGAAAAGGTTCATATTCCCGACAAAACAGAAATTCAACCTCATTGTCAATTGAAATGAAATACTGGATTAACTTTTCTAAAAAAAAAGTTGATTCTCCCCATCAAACATGATCTACATGAGATGAAGAAGGTTTACATTCCAATGTTTTCTACAGATAAATATTATGAATAATCTGCAGTACCAATAACTAAGATTAGTGATGACATTGATTATTTTTTTCTCCAGTTCCATTCAAAGTGAGCAGTAAGATAGGACTACAATAACATGTACATACCAAGTTATGTTGAAAAGTGCCCTTTGAAGAAATGTGGAACACAAACTATCTGACAAATGTGCCCTCTGTTTGAGATTGTCTTTTAAGATTTTCCATTAAAGAGCTGTTGGATCTTGGCTCGTTTTATGTTCCGTTTTATGCTCTTGAATAAAACAATTTGTAAAGTATTGTTTGTTTTTTGCATCTCACGTTATATAGAATATTTAATTCTGTACATTACTTTTATTGAAGTTGAATGCATTTGATGTATTAATATTGTAACTCCCTTGAGATTTATTCATAATAAATGTGTTCTATGCATGTGTACTACAAATACCTCAAAATATTATACTCTGTAAAAAAAAAAACAAATGTCTTAATACTAATCTACACATCCACATAAGTAAGCTGTAGATAACAAAAATACTGCCACGTATTTCTCCAGGGTATAATTTGCCCTCTAAGATGACTTCTCCCATAGCCTCTAGCTGTATTGCAGTACATCTATTATAAGAAGCTGCATATTTTAGCACACAAAATATTTGACTCTCAAGGACTTTATAATGAGAATGGTGTAAATAAATATATTGGAAAAATGTTCCTTTGGAGGAGAAGTGACAAAGGTCAGAATTAGAACTAATGGAAGAGAGCAAAACTGGAACGCGTAATACATCATGATGTTGTTTCTGCTTGTTTGACTTTTAATATTTTTAGATTGGAAGATTATTCCCTTTGCAATGTATTTCCCTCTGATCTGGACTGGTCATAAATTGGATAATCATGAAAGTGTAATTTTGTTTCGTTTCATGTATTATATACTGAACGCCACACAGCTGGTTTGCTACTTGGCTCAATGTTCATCATCCTTCTGCATAATCTGATCATTCGTTTATGAAAAATGGTGTCAGCAGTGGTAATATGTCTTTCATATTACAGCATCTGCTTATTCATTAATTTGAATTCAGGAAAAAAGAACAAAATCAAGTGTGAATTGAATGTGCAAAAATGAATTATCAAAATAACTTTAATAAATAAACTTTTAAGGGAATGTACTGTGAATGGCATAGAATTGGTACATTTGAAATGCTTCTGCTTCAATTCAAACCTTAACATTTGGAGCAGGGAGCATGGATTCAAAATTGCAATATGTACCTTTCAGATTCCTTTTCTTAGGGGTCAGAAAGCTATCGTACTTTGAATCATCTCCCTAGTGGGAATACTGAAGGCAAAAATGTTAATCATTTAAAACCTCATTGGATGCTGTGATTGGAAATTGAATATTTCTTTTAACCTGGATGAGTAAGAAATTATGGCTAAATTGTTCTTCTTATTCCTATGTCCAGTTTATACATCTTCTCTGCTCCCTCCCATATCAGATACTATAGGAAGAAATATTTCTTTCTGTATAGAACAAAGGCTTCATACAAATAGTGCATTCTAATCTCAGGATGATTTGAGTTAACAAGAATTGAAAGAAGATGTTCTTGTAGCTGCACGCTCAATCTGATATAATAATTTTAGGGATATTATTTAAATTTGTATTTTTCAGCAGTGAGATTTGTATTTTGTTTAGAGATTGTCGGGACGTATCGAAATTCTACTTGGATAATTTTGAAGGATTTCACATTGGCAAAGCATTTGAAGAAAATACATATTTGTGAATGTATTAGAGTAGCAAAGCTGAAGTTGAGAGAAATCAAGGGATTTTGGTGTATTCAGTTTTTGAATTGTCTGTTTACTGCAAAAAGACAATCAGTTAAACAAAGAATGCCGATCTATATACTTATGCAGTTGCTAGTGGGACGGAGGATAAAATGCCAACAAGTATCATGCACTGGTCAGATCTTGAATACTGTATCCAATTTTGGTCACTGAAATATAATCCTTGTTATTAAAAGATTGAATTACAAGGCAAGACCAGAGAAACATGGGTATGTCACTGTCTAACAGAGATAACTGAAAAGGAGCATTAGATGAGTATGCTGTGTGAAATACTTTGGCAAAGGAAAAGAACATTCATGTTAAATTATCACTGTAGGATACAAGGTACCAATCTATAGCCAAATTTATGCCTGAAATCAAGATGTTTTTAATCATACAAAGAATGAAGACTTCAGAATCTCGATGGGGTTCTGAGGCACGTATTTTGGAATCATTTTTTAAAAAAATAGATACTAAGATGAGAAAGAAGTGAATGTTTTTTGAATAAATCTAAAGTGGTTACAATCCCAGTTGGTGTTATAAGTAGACAAACAGATTGTAGAATGTATCCCTGGCTCAAAAGATTGTAGTAAGAGGTCTGACAACACCAGTTTTAAATCCAACCGGTTTATTTGATAGTCAACTCACAAGCTTTCAGCTTTATGGCCTTCGTTAGGCAAATTGATTCGCCTGACGAAGGCCATAAAAGCAGCCTTGACAAACTTGTATTGAACTTGAGAGGATAAAAAGAAATTGGCCGTTGAATAAAGGCATTTAAAGTAGCGCGAACTTATAATACCTTTAGAGAGTGGAAGTATTTAAAGATTCACTTCCTTTGGTTATTAGAATCATGATGAGGAGCAAAACATTAAAATGGCTAGACAGGCAGCAGAACTACCTGATGATTACAAACTGGTCTATAGAACCAAACCTTTTTCCCATCATACTTTTAAACCTGAAAAGGATATAAGATAAATAGGAGAAAAGAAAACAAATAACCAATGAAGAGAAAGAACAGTTCACTTCTGATCACAGGTGAAGTGTTGAGGGTGGATGTGACATTGGAGGCTTCAGTGTTTCCATTGTAACAAAGTTGAATATTGGAAACTAAATGGGGACCCAGTTTCAGTAGTAGAAATGTAGCACAAGAAAAGGAAATGGCTGTTAAAACTGTAGCAGCGGGTAAATTCTCTCTTAGAATCAATGAAAAAGGGGGATAGATCTCAAGACAGTATAGAGAATTCTTTGAGTACTGGTGAAGAAAATTGGGCTATTGGTGGCTCTGAATGTTTTATTTCAAACGGAAAAGTCTTCCATTGCTTGTCTAATAAAATAAGTAAACAAACCAAAATTTTGAGACACAGGACTCTGTGGTGGCTAATACAATTTGCTTTCTAGATAACTTTTATGAAGATAAAAGTATTAACAAGAGTCATGAATGGGAGGGGTTAACCTGTTTCTCAGTGTAAAGTTAATTCAAGAAGTAACTTTATAAATGGAATTGTTATAGTGGCAATTATTCCTAAATTACCTACCAGAGGGATAGATTTCATTCTAGATAATGATTTGGCTTGTGGAGGCAAAAATGTGATGTCAACTCTAAGATCAAAATGAGCAATGGCTCATTAAACTTATTAGATTACTGTGGACAAAATTGAGACATTTGTTGCAGATCATAGAATCGTAAAATCCCTACACTGTAGAAGGAGACCATTTGGCTCATCAAGTCTACACTGACGCTCAACACAGCGTCCCACCCTGGCCCACCTCCTGCCTTATTCCCGTTAACCCATAATTTGTCCTGCTAATTCTCCTAACTTACATATCTTTGGACATGTGGGAGGAAACTGGAGCACCTGGATGAAACCCACACAAACACAGGGAGAGCGCGCAAACCCTAAGGCCAGTCCTTCAAGGCCTGAAATGCAAGAATTGAAGAAATGTCTGATTAATGTAGAAAATCAGTTTTCACATATGATGGAGGAGTTTTAAAATTTCAAAAGAGAATTTGTGAGAATATTTTACAATCCATCAGGGAAAAAGAAACACTTAACTGTCTAATAGATAAACGTGAAAAAACAAACAGTAAAGGTTGATCATCATTTAAAATTTGGTGGATTTCAAACATCAGATATATTTTTAAAGTATCATGGAAAATGCCTTGAACAGGCAAAGGAATTGTTAGTAAATCAGAATGATAGGTTGAATGAAGAATTAAAAATAAAACTTATGAACAGTTGAAACTTTATCATGAAAATCAAATGGGATTATGGAACTTGAAAGCAAATTAGAGAAAAAGAAGGAAAGGATGGATGGTATGGATTATCACCATTCTAAAATTGTTTTTAGGAAGAAGAGTTCATTGTTGAATAGTGATGCAGCTGAGGAAAAATACTGTTAGAAGTAATATTATGGATGCATCAAAGGTGGTAATGGACAATAAGAAAGCAACTAAAAATGGAAAATAAGGAATTGTCAAGAAAGACAAATTGCAAAATAATCTTTGCATCAATAACTGGAGACACATTTAAAAGTACTTGTCACTAATAATACACAAGATGTAACAACTAGATGAGAGAGTTCAGAAATTGTAAACAAAAATGGTTCAAGGGTTAGAATGAATTATAAAACTCCAGAGGGAGGAAGTGATTGTGTGGCTCAAACACGAATGGGAGAAATAACAAGATCACAAAGTTCAAAGAACAAAAAACAAAGAAATCAAAAAACGTGCCTCCTCTTATAACCCCTGGCCAAGCCATCTGCCCATGGCCCTTTAACATTAACCCCTGAAAATAGACCCCACTTCAGGAGTGGCTGACCTGTTAATAATTGAAAAGTTCTCTTGCTAAAAAAAACACCTAAGACACCTTTTATCATTTTCAATGAGAGACTAATCTGGATAGCTGCTTCCCAAATTAGCACCGTACACCTCTCTCTCTCTCTCTCTTTCGCACACACACTCTCTCTCACTCTTTCTCTCTCACTCTCACTCTTTCTCTCACACTCACTGTCATTACCTCCCAAACACTTGCCGCTCTCGTGCACACATTCGACCATCTCTCTCTCTCTCTCTCTCTATGGAACCTTGTGAGTTCCATAGGGAATCTAATTGATCTCCCTGTGGGGTTTGTTGAATACAAGTTCTCTTGGTAACAGGCAATAGTCTGCCCATGTAGAACTCATCACCCTTTATAAGGCAGGCACCAGGAAAGGTCTGTAGAATACTGTTGTCCTGATAGAGAAACTTTGTTCTAAGTGGGAATTCCGTACTCTAAAAAGTGGCAATATGACACAGTAGTTAGCACTGCTGCCTCACAGCGCCAGAGACCAGGTTCAATTCCCGACTTGGGTCACTGTTTGTGTGGAGCCTGCATGTTCTCCCTATATCTGCATGTATTTTCTCCAGGTGCTCCGATTTCATCCCACGGTCTGAAAGATGTGCTGGGTAAGTGCATTGACCATGTTAAATTCTCCCTCCAGGCTTCAGAATGTGGCGACCAGGAGATTAATTGCAGTGTTAATGTCTACTTGTGACACTGATAAATAAACTTAAATTTAAGGCATTCGGATGATGAAACCCTGAAAGTTGACAGATAACTTAAAGTTCCCATGAACTCTGTTTTCACTAGAAGGGAGACTATTTGCTGCTGCATTAAGCAGTAGAAATAAAAAAGCATAATAGTAAGCTGTATTGATTGCCATTTCAGTAAACATAATTAACATTCAAGAATATGAACTGTTTCGTTGTACGTGATATATTTGCTGTTGGCATTTTGATTATATCTATTTGTTGATTTAATAATTTATCATTGTGTAAAAACAGTCAAACTGTTAACCTTTGTCGAAAAGGCGCTGATCTTGGTTATCTGCCGTATTAATGGGGTTGCCATGGTTTTGTGTCAAGATTGACTGTGGCAGTTTATTTAGTACAGGTGACAATTGAGGAATTGACCACCACCTCCATTTCATTGATAGGGGAAACTGCCAATTCTGCCAGTCTGTTAATGCTTAATTCTAAACCATGTTTCACATGCACCTATTTTGAAAAGGCTGATAAAATGCTCTAAAATTCTAATGTATTTGGATTGTAAATTGTAATGTATTTGGATAAAATGTTTAAAATACAAGAAATTTCGGATTTGTGTAAGTAAGTCATGGAGTCGTTGCTTTATTTTCTGTTAGCAATAAATACCATTCCTTTCCAGTCAGACTCCACGCACGCACGCACACACACAAACACTCCCCTGTCTCACAAACACATCTGCCTGCTTGCTTGGCCTGCCTGATCTGTTTGAATGGCAAGCACATTTGATGGGCCAAATGGCCTATTTCTGCTCCAATGCTTTGCAATCTTATGAAATAGGTTCAGTGCTGAATGTTCAGCTCCAATTCCAATGATTTCAGCCTTGGATTAGTGGTAGCGCTCTCAGTCAAAAGACCCCTGGATTCCATTTCCATTCGAGGCATTTGAACACATATGGTCTGTAACTTTCTGGCTCCCTAGCATTGCATTGGGATATACTTCAATGACAAGCTAGGGAATCCCTCTTGGAATTTATCAGGTAAGGGTTTAATTGCTAATTGTCCCAAAGCACTAACTTCCCTTGGACAGTTGTGCTGTGCTGGAAACCATCTGACAAAGCAACTTAAATCACAAACTTCGGACAGTTCCCTGAAAGAGTTAGAAGAAATAAAAACATTTTGATCTTCAGTGTGGCAATTTTAAAGACTCAGACTGAGTCCCACAAAGGAATGCTCTCCCCACTCCCAAATCTCCCAGCTGGTATGCCAAATCACCCAGTTCCTGAATTAAGCATCTGCCCTGAAATCCTCTCCACCAGCATGGGACTCCCCAACACCACCCTCCACCCCCCCCACTCCCACCTGAAACGACATCCCCTGATCTGAATCAAATATCCTCACCCCCTTGACCCAAGCCAACATGACTTGACCAGACCCTACACAGCCCTGAATATCTGGTTCCCTCACTCCTTCATGATGTCTGTTTCTCTCCACACCCTGCCCTCCTCTCTCTGATGTCTGATTCTCCCCTCCTTAACCCATCTCCCACAGTCTGTTATTTTCAATGGAATGTTTAAATTCACCCACTTTATGGCAGTAGGTGCCATACAAAAGAAGTGTCCTCCTTTGTTCTGCTTCTTTTACACTTCAATGCTGGGCTTATGGACCTACTGTGCTGTCTGAGTCAAGGGCAGGCAAGATAGGTGCATTTAAGAATTTTTGCATCGGTGAATTGGTACTGAGTGGTAATCTGACATTGTAAGTTTAAGACATAATCTTCATTACTATGAAAGTCTTATTCAATAACATTGTATTTTGGATGTAAGGAGGCTAACAAGTTGAAGTTCCGTTTGTCCCCTTGGATGGATATAAAAGATTCTATGGCACTTTCTGAAAAAGTGTTGAAAAGTTATTTCAGTTTCCTGACCAATGTTTATTCTCAATATCACTAAAACAGATTAAATATGGTCATTCATCCCTTTATTGTTGCTGAGACCATGATTTGCGCGTATTGACTCCCATTGTTTTCTACAGTACAACAGAGACAATGGAGGAGAATTTTTCCAGCCCACATTGAGCAGGATCATGGTGGGAACAATGGGGAGAGAGGAGGGGGAAGGAGGGCTGTGTCAGATCAACTCCCCAATCATGTCCCACTGTCAATGAATTTTATTGATGATGGGATTGCTTTTGGGCAGGCTTCTTGTCACAGTGAATCAGCAAGCAAATTTAAATATTCAAATACCCTCTTGGGATCAATTTTACCAAGGTATCATCATTTTGCCAGGCTGCTGTTGGCACTTTGACCCAAGCGATTATCAGAGCGATTTTTATCTCCATGAATACAAGTTTTGTGCTCTTTTAATTATCTGCTTCCCTTCTGTTGATTACAGCATCCCTGCTTTCCTCTGTGTTGACCACCATTTTTAGTGGTGTTGCTGAAGCTCCTGAGCTACAGTCAAGTAGATTCGTTGGCGGTTCTCCGAGGCAGGGCTTTCTCCCAATTCAGGGAGGAAAGTCCCATCTCCGATCAATTAAGATTGCATAGAGTATGTAATAACTCCACGGAGACCCAAGTCCCATCACCAAGTTACTTATTAACACCGTACATCTGTACATTGCCAACTTTCCAGGTGCTCCCTGTTGAAAGCAGCCTGGGAGCCTGACACACCTGTTTTAAATAGGGAGCATGAAGCTCCCTGATTTAACCATCAGTTATGACTCATCAGGTATTCTTTTTCAATACCAATCAATTAAACAAATACAAATTAACTGAGGGACAAATTGAAAGGGGCAGTTCCCAAAAGGATGGGGAACAGCCCGAACAAAAAATAAAGTCAAAAGGAAATTTAAAACATCAAATTAAAATGTGACTGTTGGGTCCATAATACACCCCAACCCCTGAGAGCTCATCAGGTACTTCTTTTTGGGAAGACTCAGCAGGTATCTGTTTCAGGTACCAACCAAATAAAGTAACTCGTATTATCTTGAGGACAAATTAAAAGGTGCAGTTCTCCAAAAGGAGGGGAACAACCCGAATCAAAAATCAAATCACAAAGGGAACTTAAAACATTAAATCAAAATGTGGCTATTGGGATCTATAATACACCCCAGCCCTAAGAACTCATCAGGTATCTATTTTAGGTAGAACTCATCAGCTGTTTCATACTCTACCAAGCCAACCTCATTAGCCTGGCTGAAGTCATCACAGAGTGTTAACTGATTGCAGGGCTGCTGACATCAGCGGAGATATATATTTTGGCAGAAAAGCACTTTGAAATGTTCTGACACCCTGAAACGTGCTGAATAAATGTATTGATTCCTTTGTGTGTCTTTCCAATCTTCAACTTTTCTGAAAACTATTCCTGTAAATGTAAATAATGGTGATTGAAATAACAGATACTATTTGTGTGCCTGGTCTGCTGGCTATTATGCAGTTGCAATATAATCTAAACCGAGTGAAATAAATGTGTTGATATGTTACGATTGTTACAAAATCTTTCTTTGCAAAAACAATTTTGAGCCATGTCAAACATAGGATGTTCAGTTTGGTACAGTGGAACAGCATTTAAACATTTAAACTGTACAAAACTCTAGTGCGGCCGCACTTGGAGTATTGTGTGCAGTTCTGGTCCCTACATTATAAGAAAGATGTGGAGGCATTGGAGAGGGTACAGAGGAGGTTTACCAGGATGTTGCCTGGTATGGAGGGCAGGTCCTATGAAGAGAGGTTGAAGGATTTGAGGTTGTTTTCGTTAGAAAGGAGGCGGCTAAGAGGGGATCTTATTGAAGCATATAAGATGATTAGAGGTTTAGATAGGGTGGACAGTGATAGCCTTTTTCCTAGGATGGAGAAAGCTAGCACGAGGGGACACAGCTTTAAATTAAGGGGTATGAGTTATAGGACGGATATCAGAGGTAGGTTCTTTACTCAAAGAGTGATTAGGGAGTGGAATGCCCTGCCTGCAGCTGTTGTAGATGCGCCAAGTTTGGTGGCGTTTAAGAGGTTAATTGATAAGTATATGGAAGAGAAGGGAATGGTTTAGTTTGGAGGGGCATTGCTTTTTATTTTGGTCGGCACAACATCGAAGGCCGAAGGGCCTGTTCTGTGCTGTAATGTTCTATGTTCTATTTAAATGCAGTCATGAAAATCTGAGCAGAGTTCTTTTTACTCTTACCTGAATTGATCAATTGATATTCTGGAGTCATACTTGCTGCAAGAAATGTTTTCACTCATGAAGTTGATGTCATATACTGAACAGAAACTATCTGCATTCAAAATCATTAGAAATTATTTTTAAAGGCAATCATGTAATTATATCAGTAAATTTTGCTTGCAGTCTGGTCACACGTTGGTTTGAAATGTGAGTGACATATGCATAAATCTAATGAGTCTTGACATCTGCCTTGGTTGTAAGTACACACAGGTTTAACTCTGCAGCTTTGCTTCAAATATTGAAAGGTTATATTTCATTTTAACCTCATTTTGATATGTCTAGCAGTCAAATTGTAAAGGAAACTGATGCAGAAAGGAATTTAGGATATGATTCTTTATCAGATTTACCTCCAAATGGACATGGAATTGTGAGGCCAAGAAACATTTTGTCTGAGAAAATTCATACAAAGGAAGATGGAATCATATCTCGCATAAAGATGGTTGTTGGACTGCAATCATCTGAACCATAGGACATTACTGTAGGAGTTTCTCAAAATAACACTTTTTGGTCCAACCATCTTCAGCTGCTTTATTGATATATCTTCTTTCATCGTGTCAGAAGCGGGGCTGGCCACTGATGAATGCACATTATTTATTTTCATATGCAGTGTATCAGATAATAAAACAATCTGTGCCTACTTTGACTAAGATAGGGATAACCTTGAGGGTTAACTTTATTACTGGCAAGTAATAATGGTGCCACACAAATGCCAGGCAATTATCATTATCAATACGAGACAATAAAGCTCCTTAAAAGTCAATAATATTCCCATCACCACACCTGCACCATCAATATACTGAACTTCATCATTGACCAGAAGCTTAACAGATAAATACTATGGCTATGTGTGCAGATCAGAGATTGGTAATCTGTGCCAAGTGAGTTACCTCCTGATTCACCTGTTGGTTAATTTTTCATCATCTACAAATCAGGAGTATAATTAAATGGCCTGCTTTTGCCTAAAAAAGTGCAGTTCCAATAATGTTCAAGAAGCTCAAAACCAATGAGGATAAAGCAGTTCACTTGATTGGTGATCATCCACGACCTTAAGCATTCTTGAACATTCACTCCGTCCACCACTAGTGCACCATGTGGCTGTGTGTGTCATTTATAAAATGTACCACCACAATTCAAATTTCCTTTAGCAGTACCTCCTAAACCCATGATCAGCAATTCCTGGCAGCAATCACATGAAACCACGAGCTCAAATTTCTCTTCCAAGTTGCATACCACCTTACCTTGAAAATGTGTTGCTGTTCCTTCATTGTTGCAAATTCAAAAACCTGGAGATTCCAACCTAACAGCACCTTTGGAGTACCTGGACCAAATCAATCTTCACAGTTCACAAATGTGCTTTCCCACCATTTTCTCAAGCCATTTGGGATGCCTATGTTCCATGATGAAATAATAGGAAATTATGAAATGTAGATTCCAGGAAATACAGGACAGTCACGACTCTTTGTTGTGGGGCATGACTATCATGCGTTCTGTAATTTGTAAGATAGGTGCTTCATATTTCACAAAAGTATAGACGTAATTTATAAATTAGCTCACAATTCATGCATGTAAAACATGTACAACTCCTGGGTTGATTGAACTGCCATGACAATGAATGATCATGAATGGTCTTCTATTCAGAATGAAAATACATTGTCAGTGGACACAATTTTGTGAAGTGTAACATATTACATAGTGCTTTTCTCAGGAGTGTTGAACACTGACATTGCTGTCAAACTGTGCTATATTTGACCAAAGTCATTTCTGTTATATGTATATATTTTAAAAACACCATTGCATCCCTTTCTAGCAAGGATTGATCGTGTGGGGGATCTTGATTTTCTTCATTTGCATCTTTGGCTGTATTTTGTTTGAATACTGCTCCATAATCAAGCTATGTTAGAAAGAAAATTGTGAATTTTGATGTATTTATGAATGACTGTTCCAATTTCAACAGTAATTTTATGGTCCTCAGTTATATTCTTCTGTTTCTTCTTGCAAAAGTGTAAAATCTGGTGAATGTTGGTACATGTGAAGTTTAATTTTAGCTTGAAGAGATAGGAATGATAGAGAATGCATGATACAAAGAAGTAGCATATTTTTTGTATCTCATGAATGAAAATTAAAATTTCATTTTTTATTTTTAATTAAAAAATACTCATTATTTAGAAAACTGAGGTGAAAAATCTGCAAGTAACAGACAAGGGATTTGAATTAAAGTTGCTTTGGGACCACTGTTAAAATTAGATGAAAGAATCATCCCCAGATCTTGTTTAGTTCATTTCTTTTGACTTTAACTTGAAGTGTGCTAATTACATTCACAGATAAAAATTAACTCCAGTCTCTGTTCTGCTGGCACCCTGAAGGAAATGTTTGGTTGGAAACTAACTGGTGATGTTTGACATGACTTTGTTAACTCAAATGCAGACTTGCCTGTTTTAGGGGCATGGAGAGAAAGTTGTTAAGTGCAAATAATTCTTAAGGATTAGGAAGGTCATGCAGCTGAATCGCTCCAATTACTGCTTCTATTTGTTCTCATAATGAATGCAGAGTTCTTGCCTCTGCCTTGAAGTTCATTCCGAGTGATCACTTTACATGATGAAGGATCTCCTGATATCAGTCCTAATGATGCCAATTATGTGTCTGAATCTATGTCCCATTGTTCCTACTATAGTTTAAAATATCAGTCTAAATAACCTGTTCCATAATGTTACTGGGTCCTATCATCTGAGCCTTTTTTTTCCTCGTTTCCCTTGAACAATTCAAGTCCCAAACATGTTTTAAATGCACAGGTTACAAAGCCAAAACACACAGTCCATCTTCCAGCAGCCAACACCTAGCCTTTTGCTCTGCTCTGCTTCTCTTGAATCACCCTTTTGAGTTTAGCTGGCAGTAGCAGTTCTCTTCTGCTCTCGGAACTCCCACTCCAACAGTCTGTTAAAAGGGCCAAAAGGTTTGGTGTATCAGCTTTGATCAATCACCCTACAACAAAACCATTTATTGTCTTATTTACCTCTGAAAAAATCACTTTCAGATGCTTTCTCTTAAGACTGCAAAATTAAATCCATGAATTCAGCATTTCTAATCATCACAGAGTTGGTGGTTCATAAATGTGCCATTTGTTGAGGCAGTTGGTCATTTAAATCACCAGCTGCTTCCACTGAAGTGGGATTTTTGATGAATAGAATCCAAAGTGTGCAGATTAAAACAGGTGAGAGGAGATCTGAACTTGGTGGATTCATTTGCATAACCAGAGCGTCCTTTTGGAGAAATAAGGCATCCCTTTTGGATAGGTCCCAGGCCATCCATTGAGAATGTGGAAATTAAATGTAATTATGGATTTTTCATAGACAAACTCATTGTAACTGTCAAGCTGTCAAAGAGCAGTCTGTCAAGGAACTGTCATGAAGTGTTTTAAAGATGTCAAGGAAATGTCCAAAGATACTAGGTGAGTTGGCATTGGCGAGGTAAGAGTAAAAGATGGTGGGTGGGGAACGTGATTTGGCATATGAGGGCATAGCTTGGTTTGACATGAATGGGACATAGGGAATATGAATGAAGTGAAGTATAGAGAGATTTGTTTTTCTTTTAATCTTTTATTTATTTAAAGACAAATGTCAGTGTATGGTGACAGTCCTTCAGTGCTGCTCACCTTTGCATCTATCAGTCTCCACGCTCTTTTGGGGTCATCTGCCATCTAGTTCCTATTTCAGTCCCCCACCCCCAACTGAAGACCTGACCAATAGGCTGACATTTTTGAAGGTCAGGTTCGCAGAGCCAGAAAATCTCCTGATTCTGCTCAGTCCAGGCACTAATATTTGGGTCATCCTGTTCTCAAAAAGGAGGTAGTGCATTTGTAAGATGATGAAGCTTCTTGAACACTTGAAGTGAACAATAAAGTCTTGAGAGTTGTCATGGTCATGTGATGCAATCAACTTGAACATTCCTGATAATTCTTACTCCATTGAAAGCATGTTTCGAAATGATAAAATTGCATTTCTGATTGGTTGAGTGCTAGAAAGATTCGTAAATCACAACCATTGCTGAGGAGCAGGTCTGAATATGAATCATCCTGGTTGTTACTGACTTGAATTCTCTGCAGAAATTTTCATTCCAATTTTTTCCTTTTCTGAAATTAGACTAACCCTGAGGCACTGTTTCATAAGAAAGATTTCTCCGATCTCTTTATGTATGAATCCATGCTAGCAGTGTCCACAAAGGAAGTTATAGGCATCTCACACAAGCTTAGACACCCATTTTCTCATGAGATTCTTGGTAATTATACATTAAAGCTATAGTTGCTTTCCCACTCTGCCCATGCTAAAGTATTAGTTTTGGACTTCACTGGTCTTTACTGAATTTATCCCTGATCATCAGAGAAACCCCTGCCCAGTGTGATGAACTTTATTTGTTATGCATGATTATTCCTATACCTGTAAATTGAATGAATTTAATTCCAGGTCTTCAAAGCTTCAATAGCCATCAATATAATCCAAAGGACTTATGTACTCTTATGCATTTACATTGAATAGAACAAAGAAACAATGTATATAATAGTGTTTAAAAATAAATGTCAGTGAAAGTCAAAATGCTTAATTCACTGTGGAGTGTTGCATGACCCACTGACCTAAAGCAAGATCCATGTATCCATCTGTTACATTATTTAAAAGAGAAGTAACACAAGGCAGTATGAGATGCACACAGCTTCAAATATTGATATATGGCATTGAACGTTTGTAAAGCTCAACATCCCTCTTATAGCCTTTCCAATGATTCCCTGGAGCCTATGACAGAAGGACTTAGTAACTGTTTGATGTAAGTAACAGCCTGGTGAGCAGTTACTAAGGTTGATCATTAGCTTACTGGTTTACAGTCCTGCTGGGAATTGCACACATTAGGCTGGACCACACATGATAGCATTGACACAAACAGCTGCATCAGCTTCAATCACCCATGAAAAAAATTAATAGACTTTATTCTTTTTGAGTAAATAGCCTATTTGTCACCATATTACAATCAGGATAAAATAAATATTTTTAGTTCATGCCTTGACTTACCAATTGTCTTGTAGAGCTTTACAGAATTCAGCAATAACATATCAGGATTTTGCATTGTTTAGCTGAAAATGCTTAATCACAATGACATTTCTTCTGTTTGATACTGAAAATAGCTCTAAGTTCATGAGAAGCACAAAACTAATACTGCAATTATATTGGCAACTTTGCTTTCAATGGCAGTAAACTTGACTGGCGACACTGGAATAAAAACAAGGTAGTGCCATTGTCTTGGGTGAGTAGAGTCTCATCTCAAAGGGGTGGTTTTCTCCACACCACTGCAATGAAACAATTGGAAACCTCCAATCCCAGTGTCATTACTGTAATCAGCTCTTTGTATAGACTATTTGTAATCAGCTCTTGGTATGGTGTTTGGATTACTAAACTGTATGGGTGTTCCTTAACAGGAAGGCAGGGGTAGCATTCTCCCATCTTTGGGATTAAGTCCAGTAACAGGATAGGGACGTAGAGTGTTTCTGCTGTGGAACCCAGCGAGAAAACAGGCCAAATTGTCTGGCCCCAACATCATTAACTTCCCATCCAGTGGGTTTTGCGCCTTATTCTGTGGTGGGTCAGAACTTTTGATGTCATGTGTGCTGTCCTATCCAGATAACCGAGAGGCACCCAATATCACTGAACCACCATTGATGAAAGATGATGAACTTCCTGAGAAAGAAGATAGATCTCCAAGAACATTCTGAGGCTGGAAGCAGAGCACCTTCCAGATCACCAAATCTGGAAAGTCACCTCCAAATACTCCCCCCACTCACTGCTGTGGTGTTCTGGGGTCCAGGGTTTCTGGTGGCCCCCATCCTCGATTCCACATACAGCCCAAGACATTGTCCAGGTGAGTCCTGATATTCACACTCCCATGTTTTCCAAACATGTATCACACTGGTGTCATTTTCCGCTGGCCCTGTGAGAATCAAATGTAGTTTTTTGGGCCTCCATCCATATCTGATTAATGAGATGTAAATAAGATTCACACTGGCCTCCAGCATGTTTTCCCATCATCTCTGGTGGGCACAAAAAGTAGGTTCCACAGAAAATTCACAGCATATAACTGAATTTTTGCTTCCTGCCAATTTTCCTCCCACCTACCATTGAGCCCACCCTCAGCTCTTTGAAGAATTCTGCCCAAGGTTTTGAAGCCATTTTGTTGACAACAAGGAGTCATATCAAAATGCACAAAATAACTATTCAACCTATTTTGCTTGTACCAGACCTTTAAAAGATCTTTAAACTAAGTTCCCTTGCCTGCTCTTTGCCCATTCCTTGCAACATTTTATTTTTCAATGATGTCCAATTTCCTGCATATCATTTCTTTGCTAATGAGTTATCCTTCCTTATGCCAGCAGAAATATTGAATCAAAATAATTTATAATCTGCATTTTATCTATTGATCTCAGACAGAATAATAGTTATGAAAATTTTATTTAGTTTAACTAAGGCATCGTGATTGGCATAGGCTTGGAGGACTAAAGGGCCTATTCTATACTGTACTTTTATTATTTGTTCTTTAAGATCTATTATTCTGAAACACAAACTCTATAAGGTCATCAGAACATAAAATCTGAAACATGATATTGCTGTATGGGACACACAATGGCCCGATTTTACCAACAATTGGCGCCCAATTTCGGGCACGAAATCATGGTAAAGTTGGGTGTAAGGCCTTTATCACGATCTGCACTCAAGCCCAGGCAGATCGCTACTTTACTGAGACCCGTGAATGCCAGGGATCCGTTCTGCACCCAAATTGGGCTTAATGACGATTTAAACGCATTTGCATGCATTTAAATTGAATTAATGAACTGCCTGCCCAACTCTATCGGCATTTCCCCCTTTACCACCGTGATTACCAATCCAAACTGCGCTTTTAGGGACCTGCTGAATAAAAGTCTGAGTTGAGTGCTCCAGCCTCTGAAGAGTGAGCCTCAGTATTTCTCAGAGCAGTGGTGGAGGTGGGGGTGGAAGCAGGTCTCTGGTTGAAGAGGGAAGGAGGGGAGTGAGGTCAGATTGTTGTCTGGTTGGGAGGGAGGAGGAGGCGGGTCAGATGTATCTCTGGTGGGGGGTAGGGTGGATCGCTGTCTGGTGGTTGGGAGGGAAGGAGGTGGGTCAAATGTTCTTCTGGAGGGGAGGGGGAGTGAGACCAGACCATTCTCTTTGGGGGAAATGGGTGGTAGTGAGGCAAGTTTCTTGTTGGAGACGGGAGAAGTGAGGCCAGATAATTGTCTTGGGGGAGGGGAGGAGGAAGGTGGCAGTTCAGTTGGATCTCATGGGGAGGGCAGATGGATCTCTGGTGGGGAGGCAGGGGGCGTCTGCTGCCACTCTGCAAGCGATTGGTGGGGGGAAAGGGGTCAGGAGTGGCGATCGGTCTGGGTAGTGTGGGGTGGATAAGGGGGAGGGCAGTGATGTGTGAGTGTGTCCCTTATCCACCCCTCCCCATCTACACACATCATTGCCCCCCCATCTAACCCTCAATACTCTGACCAATTGCCACCCCTGCCTCCCTCCCACCGATTGCCCACAAAGTGGCAGCAGACCCCCCTGCACCCCCCACCAGAGATCCATCTGCCTTCCCACCCCAGAGATCTATCTGCTCCCATCCGCCCAAGATGTATCTTATCCGTCTCCTGCCCACACATCCTCCCCCACTGCTCCCCCAAGATACACCCTCACTCCAGCTTTTCGCTCCTGGGCCGCTTTCTGCAGCTCAGGAGTGATCCGACACAGGCGTGCTTTTTCCAATTTTTTTCTAACTGCGCATGCGCAGTTCAGTGCTCCGATTGTTCTGGCCGCACTAAGCCCCACCCACAGCACGAATCGGACTGGAGATGGCTGAAAGCGTATGAGGGCACTTGAAAGCAGATTTCTAAGTCGGATCTGTACTACACCCAGACTTGGCACTTAGAATGAAAATAGTAAAATCAGGCCTGTAATGTATATTAAACCTATGTAAAATATATATTATCTATGGGATATTAGTGGGACCATTGGCACTATCCTACTTTTTTCAGCTTCCTTCAAGCCTTCTTTAGTTTACACCTCAATTTTATATTTCTCTTCTTTTGTTTTTACCCTCAATTTCTCAATGTTGCTATGACAAGATTGTTAGGTCCTTGTTTTCGCTGTTTGCTCTAGATTATTTTTCTCTCCCTAATGATACTAGGCAACTCTTTTGATTCTTGCTCGTTTGTATTTCCGTCCACATAGCTGACCTGAGCACCCTTTGCCATATCCACATTTTAAAAACCCTCTTTATTCAAAGTGCAATTTTAGCATCCATAGAGTGCAGCACTCCACACTAGTGATGGCACCATTTGTAATATCAAAAGAAAATTAAACAAAATACAAATATATTACTCCATCCTTACATCTGCGGTATTTATCCCTGGCTGTTGCCATCCTTAAATAATAACCATTTCAATCATAGTGCCACAACCAATCCTGTGAACTGCTGGATCATTTTGGTTTATACTTGTTTTTACGACTAATTCTACATCCAACTAAATACTTTTTAAGCTTATCCTTTGAATGGAGTCCATTTGCATAGCATTAGTTGTTTGTCTTGAGAGTTTATTCCAGACTTGTACTCCAACAAACTGCTTTGGTACTTTTAATTTTTAGAGCCAAAACTTAAAATTTGTGCACTCCTGATCTAGTCATTTAGATTTTTGCAGCCCTGATTTAAGTTAACTGGTATTCTATGTGTCCATTACATAGTTCTGTACAAGTCATCATGACTTAGTCAAAACCAGGACTGCATCTTACAACAGGCTATGTGAAATACTATAGAAAGTTGTATCTTAACTATTGACGGTTGTTTCCTTGGCCATCTGGTACAGCTTTCAAACATTTTCCAGTTACATAGACAAAATAATGCGAATTATCTGTGTTTTAAAAACTATAGCATATCTATCTTGCATATCTTCATCTAAACAGATCTTGAGATGAGCCAAATTGAGAAAGATTTTCATCTATTGTATGATTAAATTGTTTGTGAGTATATTTTATATTGGTAGTAGTGGATTTTAAGTCAGCCTTCAGGTTTATGATTTCTTAACCTGTGAAATTTGTGACTTAAAGATGAGCGATACTTATACCAGAGAAACTGATTTTTTTTTAATAGTTGAAATCGAAGAAATCCGAGATTTGGTGCAATCCTAGTTAGAAACAAAGCATCAAACTGTATTTCAAACTCAAAGGTACTTCACCAGTATCGGATTTCACAGCCTGTGCATCGCTGTGCGCCCTCTCATTTTCTAATTGAGGTGGAAGTTAATGCTACTTATTTCTGTATTATGCATTGTTTTCTCAGTTTGAAGCCTTGAAGCTGAAAACTAATTTTGGTTTGAGGACACCGCGAACAGTCCCTCCATTCATCAATCAACCCTGAATTGAGTCCAGTTATTTGCATGGACTTTTTTAATTTTATATGGTTCTGTGAGTTTTGCTGAGTTAATTGAACAATCTGCAATATTTGTTTACAAAAAGAGAAAGAAATGAACAATATGGCTAGATATTTATGTGTGGGATGATGGAATGCAAAACAGAATTTAACACGAGATTGTTTTGAGGTTTAAAGCTATTCCTTGCTTACAAGTCATGTTTTAGGTATTAGTGCTCATAGCAATATTAAAATACAATCCTCCATCAACACTGAACTCCATAGTAAGAAATTATCAGAACAATTCATAATATACTTATTGATATGAGGTGCAAATGGAAATTGGAAATTTAATAGAACTGGGATTAGTAATAACAGATAAAGGAATTCTTTCTTCATTTTTATTTAAAGATTTATGAAAAGTCATTTTAGTTTTTCATTAGCATGATGCCTCTTTAAGTATCATTTTTGGTGAAGATGGGACTTTTTAAACAAATGTTTTCTCCATTTCCATTTTATTTTAATATTTTCACATAAATACTGATGTCATTGGGAAAGTTGGCCTTATTTGAGTTAGTGATCCTGAATTAACATTCACAGTTAAACTGACACTGTGACTGACTGAATCTCTTCTTGTCCTTTTGTTGATTTTACATCACCGTCCTCACTCTATTTCACTTTTCCTGCTG
Source organism: Sphyrna mokarran (assembly GCA_024679065.1). NCBI lineage: Eukaryota > Metazoa > Chordata > Chondrichthyes > Carcharhiniformes > Carcharhinidae > Sphyrna > Sphyrna mokarran. The sequence continues at coordinate 22,884,408 of JAGIQG010000021.1, forward strand.
ATGGCACCATTTAAAAAAACTAAGAAGTTAAACTTAATTTCAATATTAATTAACTGCTGTTACTACTGTGAAGTGTATTTGGTGAGATTCCATCAGCAAATTAATCAGAAATGATGATGTGATGTGTACCAATTCTTCTTGTTGATGTCTGTATCGGATAGAGAATGGCATCAACACATTCACATTCTTAACACTCAGATGGAGATAGAAGATTAGTTTTTTTATTAGTACAGAAAGATGCATTAGTGAGCAATGTGTTATGGCTACCATTATTTTCAACATATCTTCTTAATCTACATTTGTCACTTCCTTAATCATTTAAGTAAACAGTCTAGAATGCAAGATGTTTGAATGTGTCTTCTTTGCTATCTGTCCATCAATCGTAGTTACTTTTGCAAATGTCAGTTTTTCATTTGGAAGTTTTGTGATGCATGTAATGTTTATGGAAAATTGTACCTTGTAGAAGCATGTTCAGAATAAGCTACAGTACATGTAGTTTCCCCTATCTAGACAATACAAATGTTCAAAATGAAATGTCTACAACAACACCAAAAATAATTTGGATTTTTTTCATTAAGATATGTTTATTCTACTTCACTTTTCTGGTGGTTGGGAACCAATGACTAGATGATTAACATTGGATTTTATGATTCTAGTTTCTTTACATCTGACTTTACAACAAAATTATTCAAATAACTTTAAATGGCTTGCTTAGATCAAGTGAAGCAATCCTTTTTCCCATTTTACGTATTTATACTTCAGCTGCTGTAATGAGTAACTTCGATTAGATTTGTAGTATGTTTGTGGACATGAGCCACCTGTTATTCCAGTCATATCAGCATGAGGAGGATTTTTTTCATGGTGAGCTTTGGAGTTAGAATTAAGTCTTGTAGACTCAGAAACTTGATCTGTGTTGAAGTAAGCCTTTGTGATGACACATACTACTAGGCACAGCTGTCGAAAGTCTGGAACTAATTTGCCTGTAATTGGCTTTTGAGCATTCTAGATGTTGCAGATATCTCTCTGAAGAATTTCTGCAATTGGTTGAACTGTTCAGTATGTTGGATATACACTATTTGTGATTCAGTATTGTGGAGAATGTGTTAAGAGGTCAACCGTAGAATTGTGCAATGCATAAGTAAAATAAACATTCCTTTCTGCTGAGCGAAAAAGATGACATTCAACAGGGGATTGGGTCCTTAGCTTTAGTTTTGGACCTTGCTACCTTAGCATTTTGTGCATCAAAGCTTTTCATTTTTACCTGGAGTTTGTTGTCTAGTTCAGTTTCTGGTTTCCTGATGCTCATAAGCATAGTGACTAAATGGTTATGCTGGAGATGACAATAGCACGTCGAGTAGCTGTTGAAAGACAAATCAGTGGCATTAGGTACAAATTTTGTAATTGAAACCACTGATATATTTTCCAGTTTGTCTTTGTATTTGCTCCTTTCTTACCCATTCACACTCAGCTTTTTCAAGCTCAATTTTGTCTGCCTGAGACTAATCCCTCTCCAGCCTAATCCATCTCACCCTGTACTTTCAAAGTACAGAACAGAAATGTTTTAGAATTTGAAGCCATTCAAGAGTGACCTGTAATTCAAAGCTGTTTGATTTCTGCAATGATTATGACCGGAGTTTTACTGGCATGCCCACTATGATTCGAGAGCAGGGCAAGCAAAGCTCGTGGAACGGAATTCTCCGTTGGCCTCCAGGATTTTATGAACCTTGCTCAAGCGAGGTCATAAAATACTTGCTTCTATATCTGTTCCATATTACATCGAAAGCTACAATTGTCTCACTTTTCATTAATATTTTCTACCTGTTAATAGAAGGGCATTGTCTTGTACACCCATTAGGGAGGAAAAATTTAATGAGCTGGAACTCAAAAACAGACCTATCTTTCAAGATGGCATAAATAACTGAGATGCGATTATTATTATAAATGAATAAGGGAGGTATGAAGAATAAAATTCAATATACTGCAGTTAAATTGAATATTGCAGAGATATGAGATTAAAATGGAGAAAATCAAGGGCCAAATTTTCCCAAGTCCTCATTGCCAGATTCTCCACAATGCCAACAGGAAACATGCAGCAAGGAACACCTTTGTACTATGCGTTGTGCGGACGTCAGGACTCATCTGAATGATGGTTGGAATCTTCTCATTTTGAGAGTCAGTGCTGTGGCAAGAACATGGAGTGTTTCCCATACAGCAACAGCTGGAAACATGCCAAATCTTCTGTTCCCAAACTTTATTTAATTATGCACCTGGATGCCATATTCAATGGTGGAGCAGGCCTAGTTGGCATGTAATCTGCCTTTGTGTCTGCTGCAATTTTGGAAAGGTACCCAACATCACTAACTCACTCTTGAAGAAAGAAGGTGGAACACCAGACGATGTGATGCATTTTGGCCGGAAAAATGTAGAAGAGAGTTATAGGATAAAAGGTAAAACTATACGGAGCATAGAGACGCAGAGAGACGTGGGGGTGCAGGTTCACAAGTCTCTGAAGGTGTCCTCACAGGTGGAGAAGGTGATAAAGAAGGCGTATAGTATGTTAGCTTTCATAGAAAAGGGTATAGAATACAAGAGTAGGGGTTTGATGTTGCAGTTGTATAGAACGTTGGTTAGGCCTCACTTGGAATACTGCGTCCAGTTCTGGTCGCCGTACTATCGGAAGGAGGTGGAGTCCTTGGAGAGAGTGCAGAGGAGGTTTACCAGGATGCTGCCTGGTATGGAAGGACTGTCTTATGAGGAACAATTAAATAGACTGGGGTTGTTTTCCCTTGAAAGACGTCGGCTTAGAGGGGATCTAATAGAGGTGTATAAGATTATAAGGGGTAGAGATAGAGTAAATGGTGGTAAACTTTTTCCACCTTCAGAAATGGATAGGACGAGGGGTCATGGCCTTAGGGTGAGGGGGGCTATGTATAAGACGAATATTAGAGGGCAGTTTTTCACACAAAGGGTAGTGGTGGTGTGGAATGCACTGCCGAGTAAGGTGGTGGGAGCAGGCACGCTAGGGCTGTTTAAGGGTCTCTTGGACAGCCACATGAGCGGTATGCAGATAGAGGGATATAGTAGGACTGTTTAACTAGGGCTTTTTTTCCACAGGTAATTCGGTCCATACTTGACCAACAAGGAGCATGCATTCGGCAGGTGGTGCGAGGACAGCTCTTGGATGTTGATTCATGGGTTGCCTGGGGCTTCATGTCGTAAATGAGTGCTTTATCTGGACCATCTGAAGGGCACCATGACAGCTCAGTGACTATCGCTGTAGCTGTGCAGACACTTGGAATTGGGCCGGTGTCTGCGGGAGTTTGCGCATTCTCCCCATGGTTGCGTGGGTTTTCTCCGGGCGCTCCGGTTTCCTCCCACAACCCAAAAATTCGCTCTTAGGCTGATTGGGAAACAAATTGTCCCTATTGTGAGAGTCTTCCATATTAGGGTTAACCTAAATTTAGAATAGGATAATGGAATTGCTACTATATAGTTATGACGGCGGCGCGGGCTCGTTGGGCCGAAGGGCCTGTTTCCCGTGCTGTGTTGCTCTAAATAAAAAAAAATAAAAGATTTCTGATGAGTCCCCAGATCTGCATGCTACATTGTATGAATGTGTTCCTTGCCAGCACGTTTTCCCTCTGCCTCCTGGAGAATCTGACACGGGGGTGTCAGACCTTCACTTGCATCCCATTAATGGGACACAAATGAGGTTTGCACTCCGCTGGCAGGTTTTCTGGCCTGCAATGCTGACACCAACGGGAGATCCCACTGTAAATTCACACTGATGTGAAACCAATTTATGACCTTCCCACGATGCCCACTTGCAAAGATGCTGGCAAGGGCTTGGAAGAATTCCATCCGATGCTTGGGGCTGCCTCTCAACTTTAGGACTGAGGCTGCCTGCAACTCCAGACAACTACAGTAGCGGGTCGGGTGTGTATCACAGATAGACCTGGTGTGCTGGAGGGAGTCCATCTTCCAGCCTCAGAATGTTCCGGGAGATTCATTTTCATTCTCAGGAAGACTATTTTCTGGTTTTGGATTTGTCCTGGAGATCTATTTTCATTTTCAGGTGGTCCACCTTTTTCCCATCATTAGTGGATCAGTGATTTTGGGTATATTTTCAAGGTAGCACCTGGACACGATGGCAGATTACACACCATCCAGATCTGCCCCACCACTGAATAAGGCCTGCAACACCTGGGTACATAAATCTGGCTGTTGGAATGGGAAGCATTCCACATTCCAACATGAAATAAAGCCATGAGGAAGAAACAATGGATAGAAAGGAGAGGAATAACATGGTTATGCATGATTCAAGGTGAAATAAATTCCCATATATATGGGAATAAAATGAAGGATAAAAAGTGAAGAAGCAGCATTTTTTACTGTTACCTCCGTTGCATTTATGTACAAACAAGAAAATGTACAGTTGTATGATGATATAATGCCAAGACATCGTTCTGCCCCCAGGAACTTGTCAACTCTAACATATCAAAATGATTAAATGTCAAAATAATATTTTTTGAGTTATTTTAGCAGAGAAGATGCAAATGCCCTAAAGGCATTCAGCATTTTGTGATAATCACTCAAAATGTTACAATGATGTTTTCATAATGTGTTGAATTCTTGCATTAGCAGCAGTCTCACATTTTAAATTTACAGTGAGGCAGTCAGCGCTTGAAAATTTTACTTTTAAATTCCTCTGGCTCAAAATAGAACATAATTAAAATCTGAAAGAAATTGTATCATTTAACTACACTGAAACTTCACCACAAGTTGTTGTACTCTTTTGTATTCTATACATATCCCATATTTTGTTTCAAAACTAAATGTTTGAAAGCATTGATATTCCCAGACTCTGTAAGTTGACTGCCAAGTTTCCTAAGTTACAGCAGTAAATACAGTTCAAAAGTTGTTCATTAGCTGTAAGCTAAAGATGTCTTTAGTGCATGAAAAGCAATATATAAATACAGGTTATTTTTATTTCCTTGTCTGCTTCATGGCTAGCAAGTGAAAATACCAATCAATTTCCACAGAGATTTCTCCCCACCCCCAGTTGTTTGAGCATAAACATCTATGTCCGTGTAATCATTTATTGACTATCACACACTGGGCGGGATTTTTCAGCTGCAATCGCCCCAAGGCCGAAAAATCGGAAAATCCCGCTCAAGGTCAATGGACCTCTGCATGGTCTGTGTCCTGCCTGCTACAGTTTCTGTGGTGGCGGGGCAAGAAAATTCTGCCCATTATTTATGGTGAACAGAAAACATAAATGCTTTTGGTAATTGGCTGATCTTCTGTTCCATTCTGTTAATGTATGATTTGAGCTAGTCTGATTTTTGTTTTTCGAATTGTATAACTTGCACCTCCATCTCAGTTCTTTTGAGCCCATTTCTCAGTTCTTCCATGCACAGTTAATACTGTGAACCCTTGAACTGAAGGAATAATGATTGTCTGAACGATGGAATACTCCAGTGAAAGGTGGCCTGTTTCAAGTAATGTGAGACAGGCAATGACAGTTTCTCTATTCCCGCCTTTCTTCTGAGCAGTGCTCTGTCTACCATCCGAGTGAGAACATACAAAATTCACTCGGCTGATGTCGACAGATTGAAATGGCAGGTTTTCCCAGAAAACAGCTCATGCTATGCCTTGGAGGAAGAGATGCTGTTATTGTAGTTTACAGTCTGTAAAATTTCACAAAAGGTTTTAGAGTAGTTGTTCTAAAGAAGTGGCTTCAGATATTTAAAATCTTCTTGAGAATTAATTTCATAATATTGGCTTTTTTGAGAATGCAATGAAGTGATGACAAGTGCTTCATTGTAGATTCAAATTCAAGCTTATTCTGATTTAGATTGAAAAAAATTACTTTGTTTTTTTTCCTGTCTGTTCATAATTGATAATGGTCAGTCCCATATATTACAATCTCTCAGGGATTTCTATATATGCTCACTAATGGTTGCTTTACTTGCGGGCACACAAATGTAGCAATTTCATTTAGAATGTAATTGGCTTAAAGATTCGGATAGTCTTTTGGGCACCCTTGACCTCACCAAATCTTGATTACCCACACATTGTTCCTTCGATATATAATATAGACCTGTGTTTCCTCGAGTCTTCAACTGCTGACTTAAGAATGTCTAGCTCATGATTTCACATTCTGCAACGTTCTTGGCTTAAGCATTTACTTTTGTAATACAGTCCTCTGCCTTGTTCTCCATTTTCATTGCTTGTATTTAAGGTGGATTTGCCAGAATGGATGTTGGGTTGTTATTTCATATGGATAACCTTCATCAGAACCAGCGTTACTAATATTCTGAACTTAAGTTTCTGCTGTATTCATATGACTAGTGAATCAATATGCCAACATTTTCAGGGTTCATTTTATTTTTTCTTTTTGTTTGCGTATGCTTCTCAGTACTCTGCAGCCTTCAGCAGCTACAAATGTTCTGGGCCTTGAAATATTTTTCAATGAGTTCACTAATTCCTTTATATCCTCCAGCAGTTCTTTCATTCAACAGTACTCAAGCCATTCAACCCATTAAATTCCTCAATGTGATCAGTGTAGCTATTGATCCTCTCTTTCTTACCACTTTTTCCTTTCCTTTTCCTTTGTGGATGTCTGATGCCTTTTAATTTTGATTTCTCCTGTCTTTCTTTCTTACCACTTTACTTTTCCTTTTTGGAATGTCTGTCTTTTAATTTTCACTGTCACCTGTGACTCAAGACGTTATGGATTTGGAAGCCACAATAGAGTTTGAGTACATATCCAGGCTGTGATTGAAATGTATTGCTGAAAGGAAGATGCAGTATTTTGGCTCGGAAGCTGAACAGGGACGCGTCTGGTGAATAAAGTATGAAACTCCAATGATTACACTTCAAAAGTAACTCATTGGAGATGAAGCTTTGTGGGTCATGTCAAGGATCTGAAAAGTACAATGGCCGGAATTTTTCAGTCATTCACGCCAGCAGGGTTCTGTAATGAACAGAGATTTGGCTGAGCACCAGATTCTCTGTCCTTTCTTGCAGCAGTGGTACGGCTGCAAATGGCTAGAACATTCCAGCTAATGTAAATGCGTGTTAATTCTTTTCTATTCTTATTAAATATCAAAACTTGTCCTCTCTTTACAAATGCTTACATTCCTGTTGTTTAGAACATTTCCAAATGTCATCTTGATCGGTCTTTTTTCAAAGTTCTGAATTTTTCTTAAATAATCGTCTTGTTGGATGTTGCACCGAAGAGTATAATTTAGCTGGTACATATTGTTTTTTTACAATTGTCTAAATATTGGGGGGGGGGGCGGGGATGCAGGGCAGTGGGGAAAGGGAAATTACATGATGTAAGCTTGGGAGTGGCTGTGTTTTTGCTACTCAATTTTTAATCCTTTTTTATGCTGGTGCACAATCCATAATTATTTGATCTTGATGTTGTTATCTGTGCTATGTTCCTGGAAGATCCTGGCCAAATTTTGCCAATGAGTAGCCAAGTTAAGTCAAGAAAATCCGCATTTAATTGAGGTATTGGGGACAGCCAAAGTGGGACCCAGTTCGCAGTAGTGGTTTCCCCCCAGGTAAGTGGGTCTATGCTTTGGCAGTGCCATCAGCATAAATCCACTGCCATTGCGAAGCAAGTTATGGATGACAGTCTCGACTCCCTAGCACATAGTATTGGTGATCATGTTGATGAACTGCGAGATATTCCAAAGAGAATCCTGTCAGCTGAGAAGGTAGTTTCCTCGGTTGGGAAATCTAATTCACCTTCAGTCCTTAGAAATTCTGCTGCTTAGTACATCAAATATCCTGGTTGATTAGGGAAGATAGGCTAGAGAAGGAGTATCTGTGCACCTGATCTCTCGAGAGGAGCCAAGGGTGAATTCCCAGCCTAATTTGAGAATTGGCTACATGTTTTCAGGATCTCAATTTGAAGGGTGGGTAATTCGAGTTTGATGGTGCACATTGTATCTAGGCCTGGGATCAGTCAAAGATTCTGACCATCAGTCTAACATTACTTTGTCCTTAATGTTCCTTGAAAAGGGCTGCAGGTGACCATATGTAAAAGAGTTTTTCCACCTGCCTGGACCAAGGTTTCTCTTTACCAGGGCTTTGGTTCAATAACATGGCAATAGTGCAAAGGCTTTGGTGAAACTCTGGATGGATCTTGGATGTTGCTCAATGATTCTTTTCTGGCTTTTGGCCCTTTCAAGCTCTGTGGATCGTTACATTATCCTGCAGCTCATTATTAATCCTGAACTTTGTTCCTTTGTGGTTATATTCCTGATTTTATGTTGTCTTTTATCCTGAAAAGGGTGCATGATATAGGAGTACAGAGACATTTGTCGATATTTGCCCACCGATGTGCTTTGTCAGTGGAAGCACGTAGGTCTTAGTTTAATATTCATTACTGTTTGCATCTGGTCTTGATTTATATGTGTGATGCCCAATAAGGAGAGTGGGTAATGGGGTTGCTCACCCTGCTTCTGGCCCTTTGTCAAATTCTAACTCTTGGGTCATGGTGTTTCAATATGGATACATTTCCTTGTTTGTGGATTGATTGTGGTCTGCTTTCTATTGGGGAGCATGCTGAGTTGGTTATATGACATGGGGGTTGTTTCATTATTTACCTGATTTTTATAATGTAATCCTTGCATTTACACTGAGGGAGCATTTTTTTGGTAGCCTTACTTTAGTTACTGATAAGTAGCATCACAGCAGGATGGAAACTAGGTGGTTTGCTATAGAGATGGTTAGTATGGCCTTATAAGTCTTCATTATGGATGAGGAAAATCCCTGTTAGAAGTATTGACATTGTATTTTTCTTCTATACTTTAGTGATTTAGGGATTAAGGATTCCTTGTTTGTCTCCTATGAAGGTACAGACAGATCATGTATTCTGGAAAAGACTGGTTTTTCTTTTTTTCTATCATTGATGCCTCCCATGAGTGTGTGTGTGGGGAGATGGGGGGTAGGTGGTGATAGTGTGTACTGGTGCACGCCTGGATACGGACAGCTAATTCTTGGATATCTAGTCTTTCTTGGGTTGGTCTTCTATATTTATCTGATACAAATAGTGATAGTGGTTACTTGATTACTAGCTCATGGAATGTAAGGTGAGCATATCATACTATTAGTGGGGTTTCTTTGAAGAGGGGAAATGGATGGAACCTCATTGATAGTAGGGCTAATTGGTACCTCTGGAGTGCCTTGAGATAAGTGTAGTTTGCTTTGTTCACTGTATGAGTGATATGAGTATCCCTGGCCTGTCAATCTTTATTTTAGTATGTTGTTGATCCTAGTTTAACTCAGTTGAGTGGGTTACGGCAGTAGTAACTATATTTATCTGCGTCAGGTGGAGGGTATGCTAGATGGGAAAGTAGATCACCTCTCATGTGTTGTCTACTTTTGGGAAATTCTGGACAATCTTGAGATTTTGGTTCTCCAGGGAATGTAATATCCTGTTGGCTGCAGGACCTGAGTGTAAGTCCAAGTGTTACGGTTCAGTAGTTAGAGTTTTTCTTTTGTTGGAGATTAGGCTGGATAGAGGAGTAAGTTGATCTACTCCAAGTGTTCCTTCCAGTCTGGGCTCCCCTTCGTTGGGGTGGAGTGAGGTGGTTGGCAGGCAGCATCAAATTTCTTATAAGGTTATGTTTATGGTATCCTTTTGTACACTGCTGGACCATATTTTGATCTAGGATTTTTCTCATTTTTTCAGGAGGAGAGGAATTGTATCTCTAAGATATCCCATTGATGAGAGTTTTGGCAATTTTTCTTCTCCTCGTTAGTAGGGTTTCTTTGGGAAAATTATTTAAGTTTTCCATTGATGGTGGGGCCTGAATGGTGTCCCTGATATGGCTGGAGAGGTGTGACTTTTGTTGTGTTACAAGTCTTTGCCTGATGCTAGAATCCTTGGCTTACTAGCTCCTTTATATGGGGTTTACACTGCCACGTCATATCTAGTGCTGATGGTGGTATGCTGATGTTTCCATTTTTTTGGTGTATTCTTTCATTGCTCAGAGGTCTTGGAATGCTGAGTTAGGTCCTGATTGGTTGTATTTTATCCCATGAAGGATGCTGTATATTGAGTAGCTGTGCCTTTGTCATCCTGCAGTGGAAGGTATATACCATACGTCATGTTCTCATGGCTTTATTGTGTTATCCTAAGATCCCCCACTCTTTCTGGTATCCTTTCATTATCTGTTCAAAAGGATATGCCAGCTAGAGCAATTTCAATGATAATCTAAAACATTTGTATGAGTATCAGCTGGTGCTTTCTGTATGTACAATGCATGGGAATAATGATAACTCAACATACTAGCTTTTGGGGATTTATTGCATCTCATTATAAATTGGAAAACCCTCGATAAAAATATTTATTAAAAAAAATGCCTCCATACTACATGAATTCAGTTTGTTTTTACTGTGTACCACAGTGAAATAAAAAACAGAATAAGTAAAATATTTGTTATATAATGAAATTTTGCCACGTATATTGAGGAGCAAAGTCAGGAGACCAAGCAAGAGAGTGTGATATCCTGTAAATTGACTGAATGTGTGCTCCAAGTAGGGGGCCTTGCTTAAAATGAATGTGGGTCAAGTGTAAAGCTTAAAACATTTCTTTGCAGATCATCTGATCTGTGCCTCCTTTGACTGTGGCTACCTGCTGGGGTGCAGGATTGGGAATGTATGCAATACTGACTGCAGGAGACCAAACAATATAAAGAACTTGTCAAATGGCAGATGAAGAAAAGATTATTGCAGTCAAAAGGGACAAATTCAAGGAGCAAAAGCTGGATTGAGATAGGAGGGATAAATGTATTGCATGCTTCAGAAACTGGCTGATAGTAACAGATCACTGTGACGGTTTTTAAGTAATGTATGTTTGAGGTACATAAATTAATGGGATAGGAGAACATTTTGTTAGAGGTTCTCTATCCATGGGTCCTGTCCTCTCCCTTTCAAAATTGTTGTTGTCGTCTCATCCTCAAACAGTATATCATCGACCACTCTGTCCTTGAAAACTCCAGCTTCTCCTTTAAGTCTTTGAGTATGTTCCAAATTTCTGCCCATCATGTCTGCAACTCCATTGTCTGTACCTCTCCAAACAGAATTCTGCTGCTGTTATAATGCTGAAATGGCATTAAACAAAGTCACAAATAACATTTTCTGTAACTGGGTACGAGGATGTCCATCTTTTTTGTCGACCTTCAGCACATGGGGCAGCATGATGACACGTTGATTAGCGATGCTGTCTCACATATCTGGGGATTCTGGTTCAATCCTGGCTTTGGGTCATTGTCTGTGTGGAGTTTACACATTCACTCCAAGTTGCATGGGCTTGCTCCAGATGCACTATTTTCCTTCCACAATCTAAAGATGTGTGGGTTAGGTTGATTGGCCATGCTAAATTGACCCTAGTGTCAGGGGGATTAGCAGGATAAATATGTGGTGCTATGGGAATAGGACCTGGATGGGATTTTGGTTGATGAAGACACATTGTGCAATGTAGGGATTATATGCCATTTTCCCCAAATGTACCTAGCTTGTTATTTGACTGAGTGGAGTTGCCCTTATCGAGTTCCACTCTTAACTATCCAATCATAAACAGTGAGTCTCCTGCAAAGGTTTCCTATCCAATCTCTGCAAACCATGCTTTTCTAGTTTTTACCTGTATGCTCTTACTCATCACCATTATCATCTGAAAATGTAATGTGATGATAGAAGGTTCTATATCTAATCTAATGGCAACACAGATCTATCTTTCATAGCACTACTTCTGTGTTGTCAGTCTGCTTGCAGTCTGAAGGAGCCATAATTCTCTTTAATTATACATTGAGAAGAGCAAAACCACAAACTTTTTTCACCCACAAACTGATTGCATCTTCCTTCCTGGCCATTCATGGACTGAACCAGACTTTTCACTTTCTCAATGTTCTGTTTAACTTTGACCTGAACTTCCCAAAATCTCTCCACTTATTTACTAAACCATTTCTACAAATTATTTTAAGATTCTCCTTAAAATGGACCTCTTTGACTAAGAGTTTTGTCACCCTTTCTAAAATCGCCTCCTTTGGCTGAACGCCAAATTCTATTTTCTGATATTAAAAGGGTTATACAAATTCAATACGGTGTGTGCAAGGAGATCATCAAAAGCCTACTTATTAAAATACTGGAAGTCCTCAGAAGTAATTTTTACTTTTTGTTGTGCATGGCTGATTTGTTTCAGTATGTGACCCTTTAGTTCTGCTTATGTGGCTGTGCGTGGGAAATTTTGTGTCGCAGCTGAGCTCCTTAGAAAGGAACATTGCTCAGCAAACGAGGCAGCATTTACACAACGAAAAGCAGAGTTAACACCTTGAGTTGGTGGATTTCAATCAGAAAATCTGATAAGAAACCATGGGGGTGAAATGTTAACTGTTTCTCTATCTGCTTCCCAGCCTGCTAAGTGTTCCCAATATTTTTAATTTTTACATAGATGCAATGTTGGAATGACCCAGCAGTCTGTGTGATGGCACAGAAGTGGGTTGATGTCTACATGTTGAATCATGATGTAGGGGGTGATTCCCAGAGCCACTGGCCCCAGCTGCATTTGCTGATGGCCCATTGAATCAGGCACGAGAACCAAAGTGAGTCTTTCCGGCCCGCTGTGCCTGGCTAGATATGGTTCTTGTTCAGAGTGGACAAGAAACTGATTAAACCTGTTTTCAATCAATTTTATTGCAAGTAGCAGGCTGGATGCCTGATTCAGTAGCCTCCTGAGATGCTCCTGCAACCCCCCTTGCCGCAGTAGGAAGTCCAACAGGTGCCAGCTAGGTCCTGACAATTGGGAATCAAGTGGTGTTATCTTTGAGGTGGGGGGGGGGGGCGTGCAGGGAAGTAAGTGCTGCCTCCATCTGTGCCCATGAGCTCCTAGTGCTGCCAGGCTGCAGGGAAGGGGGAGCTGATTTCAAGGGACCTGGTGGGTGGGGAAGTTGCTCAGGTTTGGGGAAGGGGTTGATATTGGGACTCTCTCTCAGAATGGGGCTCTCATGACTAAAAATTTTCCCTTGTTGACCTGGAAACATGGAAATCACTCTTAAGATGCTGAGTTCAGGCACTTTTCTGATTTAAAAAAAAAAAAATCTTTACTAGTGTCTGTGTCCTGTAAGACCTTTGAAGTAGTTTGGTTTCATTAAAATTTCAGCCCCTTTGAACATCTGGAAGCCTTCAAAATCACAGCAGTACTGTATTCTACAGTAGGAATTGCCCTTAGCTGATTTCAGAAGTCTCAGGAGTTACCAAATCTCTTTGAAGTGCTTTGAGTGACAGGAGCTGTCAGTTTCACTGCGGCAATCACCGTGCTTTCTCTCATGTACCTCAGCTGCTCTAAAACCTCTTAGAACTGCTTTGATTAACATGCGCATTCATTTTCACTACTTTATGGCTTTAATGAGACCAAGGTGCTCTAAGAATCACTTTAATTGACAGCTTCAGAACAGATCAAGGAGGGGATTAGCTGAGATTTGTTTACACAAAGAACTGATGCTCTATTGACTGCTAAAAGCTTTGCTGACTGACAGTTCCTGGGCATATCAACCAGTTCATTGTTGATAAAATCTGTTCATGCTCCATAAACCTGATGTTCTCCCTCCCTCTTTTCACCACACCTGTCTGGCCCCATGTTTTTAACTGCATTTCTTTCAAGTATCTGACCTCTCTGAGAAAGCAGACACACTTTCTAATACTGTTTTTTCTATTGTATTTTTTTCTTGTCTGCAAAGCTTTTCACTGAACCCATAAGCTTCGTATTACCACTTTTTTCTCTTAGTGTTTCTTTTTTTTAACTTGGCCAAGCTTCAAGATTGGATAGGATGGATTTTTTTATGTTTAAGATAGAAAATTTAACTGAAGTAAAAAAAATAATGAGGGGGGCCTTGACAGAGTGGAAATGGAAGAATCTATTTCCAAAAACAGAATTACTGGGGGCCATAACTTAAAGGAGATCAGCTGAAGGATTAAAGTGGAATTGAGGAAAACTATTTTAACCAGCAAATGGGGTTCAGGGGGGTGGTAGTGGTGTGTAGAAGCAGAAAACTTCTAAAACGTGGTCATCCATGAGAAGTACCATGATCCATGGGGCTACTGCCAAAGGCTGAAAAGTGAATCTTTTTCAGCCAGTAGACATCTGATGGGCTGAATGGTCACCTCCTCTTCTCTTAATTTTTATAAATCTATAGCCAACCTCTTCACTTTGTCCAATGAGGTCTTCAGAAGAACAATTCATTTTGGTTAAATAAGACATCCAAATATGTCAGCCATTGACAAATGAGATGAGGATGCAGAATCTTGTCCATTTGAACATTGGTCATTTAGTGTCTCATTGGGTCTTAGACGTTTCATTACTCTGACTTTTGTTGTGGCTCCTTTGGATAGGAAATTGACTTTAGAGTTATGACAACATCACACTTAAACAACATTTAAATTAGTTCCAAAAGAGCTCTGATCATCAATAACATTGCCAAAATTGATCAGATGTACTTTCAGTTCTAATTGTCATTCTCCCAAATTAAATCTAGGTGCTGTTGCCTGCAGGAAAATTGGTGTGTGTTTCACGTAGGGCTGATACTGCAGTGGGATTCAATGACTTTAAAACATCTGATGATTGTTAATTCAAGCAGCAGACTTTTTTTACATGAATTTACTTCTTCCTCATCAATGTTCATCTTCTTAAGAACTGTTCACAATGTTTCAATATAATTCATTGACTCCCTGGGAATCATGAGAACGTCATAAGATGTGATGCAAAAATGCAATTCTTTTCATGTTGGTTTTCTCATCATTTTCAGCATCTACAAGTGAGACCATCTACAGTTTGTCTCTGGAAAGCATGCAAGGACTAGTAGTGGGATAACTCTCCTCCCTCTGTGGGGAATATTCACCTTTCAATGATTAGATGAGATCAGAAACTCGGGGCTTTAGATGTACTAATCAATATTTCTCTGCTTTATTGTATACAAGCTCAAATCCTAGTGTACTGTGCCATCCTGATGCTCCTGCACTGGATACAATTTCAAAACTACACCTTTTCTATTATCATAGGTATGTGTCAAAAACAGCACCATTGAGCAAAACTACAGTCCTGGTTCAGTTACATCGCATATTTTAAGTGGACTTTGGATGGTACACCTAATTAGTCTTGTAATGAACTAAGTTTTTGGGGCGCAGTTCAATTACAGGGTTTTTTGGGGTTTTTGCTGTGGTAGAGACTGCCAGAGGTAAATCCATAGCTATAAATCAAAGATTGGTGGCATAATAATCTAATATGAAACACTCCAGCATTAATGTGAGACTGGGTTATTCTTCTCTCCATTGTTCAGAGAGAAGGAAAAACAGGAAGTCTTCTCGAGTGTCAACCAAACAGCCAATCACCGATTTGAGCAATTCCTCTCTCTGCTGCATTTGTCCCAGCATGATCCACGTAAGAGCATTTTCTTTCAGTTTTAAAGTCATTGAATCCCACCTCAGTATCAGCCCTGTGCAAAACACGCACCGATTTTCCTGCAGGCATCAGTACCTAGATTTAATTTGGGAGAATCATAATTGGAACTGAAAGTACATCTGATCAATTTTGGCAGTGTTATTGATGATCAGAGTTCTTTTGGAACTAATTTAAATATTGTACCCATATTAATTTAATCAAAGATGGGAATAATTTATATTGAATTAACTTTGGAAACTTATATTTTGAACTGTAACTAACTTCAACAGCATCTTCGAAACCAGAAATATCTGTTGCTTAGAAGGACAAGGCAGTAAGTGTGTAAGAACACCATCAAAGTTCCCTCCAAGCCGTGCACTATCCTGGATTCAAATTATTATTACTATTTCTTCACTATCACTGGGTCAAAATCCTGGAACTCCCTTCCTCACAGCACTGTGTGCATACACACTATATGCGATGGTTCAATCAGACAACTCATCACCACTAGCTCAAGGGCAATTAGGGATAGGCAATAAATGCCAATCTAGTCAGTGACATCCATATCAGTGAATGGATTAATGAAAAATAAACTTGGCTTATTGCTATGTTGAGGAACATGAAAGATGAGAGGCAGAATGATGTTGTGTTTGATAGTACAAATGTTTTCTAGCGTAGTTTAAAGATGAAGATTTGGATATGCAAGGGCCTGAGTGAGTTCCTGATTTCACTTGGGTATCCAGGGAGAATGGGCAAAGACTGGGCAGTTTTGCAGAGAACATGGGAAGCAAAATTTAACAGCCAGTCTATTCATATAGTTCCCCACAGCGAGTTCCAAACATCAACGAGACGGCAATTTGTCCACACCATTAATCAAAGAATTGAACCCTGCAGGACAAAACCAAATTAATGCCAGTTTTGGGGGAGGGGAGGGGTCATAAGATTATTTTAAGGGACTGCTGGAATGACAGTTTCTGCCCCACTACAGTCTGTCAACGGCTCATCAAAGTCACAAATGACTTGTGATTGTGCAAAAGTAAACTATCCCTGCTTATCAGTCTCATCCTGCCTGCTACCTTAGAAGTGATTGAGCACAAATCTCTGAGATATCTGCACTTGTCTAATTCTGGCGTCTGAAGCATCCCAATTTTAATTGCTCCACCACTGGTGGTCACACTTCCAGTTGACTTTAGATTGATATTTGGAATTCCCTCTCTATTTGTCTTCCCGCCTCCTTAAAACCTACTTCTTTAATCAGATTTTTGGTCACCTGGTCTATTATCTCCTTCTGTGGCTCGGTGTCAATTTTTATAATGGTCCCGTGAAGCACTTGGAGATGTTTATTATATTAAAAGCACTATATATATAGAAGTTTTCGTTGTTGGTAATTATAAAAATAACCTAGCAGACTGGGCCCCAGCAAATCTCTGCACGTCTGGTGAAGAAAATTCACGTTGAGCATATCAAATCACAAAAATTTGCCTCATTCGATAAACTACTTTGAGTGCAGCTGAGTTGAACAATGTCATAATGTAAATCTGAATGTCTCCAAATAGCTGACAGCTGTGAAAGAGGGATGAAAAGGGATTACTGCACCCCTTACTGTCTGATAGAGTGAAGATTAACCCACTGAGGTTGACAATACCGAATCAGTATTCTGTTCACATTTGCATCATTAAACTTATTCATACAGAGCTGAATCAGGTTTATCTGTTGCTTACATAAGGCAAAAATATAATTAGTTCGCTTTCTAAGTTTGCAATAGGCAATTTTCCCTGAAGTTGTGTGGCATATGCACAATTTAAAGGAACCGTGTTAGAAGTTCAGTTTGGTTTATCAGAATTCCTGTTTGTATGGACCAGGGCTATGTTGAAAAAGTTACAAGTTTTATTTGTATTCATATTCATGTAGAATCAGATCACATTCAGGAATGTAAGCATCACTCTGTTAAATTGTATTTGACTTTGGGCGGGATTTTCCGGCCATGCAAAGCCAGAATATCCCACCCAAGGTCAATGGACTTTTGCATGGTCTGTATCCCACCCACTAGGATTCCCGTGGCAGGAGGGAAGGAAAAATTTCACCCTTTGTGTTTATAGTTATTTACATTTATCATCAGATCTTGCAAACCGCTGAGTGATTTGCATCATAATTTTCAGTAACCTCTTTGGAGATTATGATAATTCACATTTATGTCATTCAGTTAATGTAGAGTTATGTCCCAAATTGATTCACAAAGGTCTAATTAGAAAATGACACAAGTCAAAGGAGGCTGGAGAAGTGGATGTAATTGCAAGATGGTGGATTTTACAGTGGGTAAAATGTTGATGGTCACGATTGTTCTGAATTGGGACTGACAGCCCACGCCAGTGGGAAAATGGGAGTGCCTCCTGTTGGGGCTGGCAGCGTCAGGGATTCATAGAACATAGAACACTACAGCACAGAACAGGCCCTTCAGCCTTCGATGTTGTGCCGACCAATATAAAAAGCAATGCCCCTCCAAACTAAACCATTCCCTTCTCTTCCATATACTTATCAACTAACCTCTTAAATGCCACCAAACTTGGCGCATCCACAACTGCTGCAGGCAGGGCATTCCACTCCCGAACCACCCTTTGGGTAAAGAACCTACCTCTGACATCCGTCCTATAACTATCATCCTTAATTTAAAGCTGTGTCCCCTTGTGCTAGCTTTCTCCATCCTAGGAAAAAGGCTATCACTGTCCACCCTATCTAAACCTCTAATCATCTTATATGTTTCGATTAGGTCCCCTCTTAGCCGCCTCCTTTCTAACGAAAACAACCTCAAATCCCTCAGCCTCTCTTCATAAGACCTGCCCTCCATACCAGGCAACATCCTGGTAAACCTCCTCTGTACCCTCTCCAAAGCCTCCACATCTTTCTTATAATGCGGGGACCAGAACTGCACACAATACTCCAAGTGCGGCCGCACTAGAGTTTTGTACAGTTGCAACATGACGTTGCGGCTCCGAAATTCAATCCCCTACCAATAAAAGCTAAGACTCCATATGCCTTCTTAACAACCTTCTCGACTTGACTGCCTACTTTCAGGGATCTATGCACATACACACCAAGATCCCTCTGTTCATCAAGACTACTAGAATCCTACCATTAGCCCTATACTCTACACATTTATTATTTCTGCCATAGTGCATTACCTCACACTTTTCCACATTAAACTCCATTTGCCACCTCTCGGCCCAGCTCTGCAACTTGTCTAAGTCCCTCTGCAAACTATAACACCCCTCTTCACTATCTACCACTCCACTGACTTTAGTGTCATCTGCAAATTTACTAATCCATCCTTCAATACCCTCATCCAGATCATTTATAAAAATTACAAACAGCAGGGGCCCCAAAACAGACCCCTGAGGTACACCACTTGTCACCGAACTCCACGATGAATATCTCCCATCAACCACCACTGTCTGTCATCTATCTGCTAGCCAATTCCTAACCCAATTAGCTAAATCACCTTCTATCCCATACATCTGCATTTTCTGCAGAAGTCTTCCATGGGCCACCTTATCAAACGCCTTACTAAAGTCCATATATACCACATCAACTGCCTTACCCCCATCCACCTCTTTAGTCACTTTTTCAAAAAACTCAATGAGGTTAGTAAGGCACGACCTACCCTTCACAAAACCATGCTGACTATCCCCAATCAATTCATTTCTCTCTAAATAACTATAAATCCGATCCCTAATTATTCTCTCCAATACTTATTCATCCACCTGAAAGATGCAAATGGGCTCAACTCAGAGAACCTGGTAGAGGTTTATAAAATATTGAGAGACATAGATAGGATAGATTCTCAGAGGCTATTTCCCAGGGCTGAAATGGTCGCTACGAGGGGACACAGGTTTAAGGTTCTGGGGAGCAAGTACAGAGGAGATGTTAGGGATAAGTTTTTCACTCAGAGGATGGTGAGAGTGAGTGGAATCGGCTGCCATCGGTGGTGGTAGAGGCGAACTTGCTGGGGTCTTTTAAAAGACTTCTGGATGAGGACATGGGATTTAATGGGATTGGGAGTTACAGATAGTTCTATGGCTTGGTAAGTATGGATATGATCGGCGTAACTTGTGGGCCGAAGGGCCTGTTTGTGCTGTAGTGTTCTATATTCTATGTTAACCTGCCAGCCAGACCAGTTATTTAGAGATCAGGGCTCATTTTCAAAAGTGTCCCAATTTTAGTGGTTGGAGCCAGGCCCTCTTTGCACTCCCCCCAAAAATGAAGTGGTGAACCGCTCAACAGAGGAGCATCCCCCCCCCGCATTCTTCCCCATCCCTGACCCACAAAAAAACAGTAATATTTCACACCACACATGATCTGAACCCACCTCAAACCCAGGCCCGTCTCCCTCACTTCAGGCCCCCCCCCTTCACCTCCCCATCCTTCAGACCCCCTGTCTCCCTTCCCCTTCATGTGTGCAAAGTAGTAACCCATGATTTCAGTGGTGAGGGGAGGATGCTCTGAGCAGTTGGTGGTGCTCCCCTGGACTCTTAGGATCTGGCACACTATGTGATTACCATCACCAAAGCTTACCTGGTGTTGTTCCAGCTGGGGCAGGGGGCAGGTCATGGCACGGGGGCTGGTCTATGTGTTCAATTGAAGAATGTTGTTTCTCATCCATGCTTCTCAGAGAAGCAGTTTGATAATGCAGAGACAATAAATAGGTTGAGGATGTTAGTGGAGAAGTACAGCTGGGTGTCATCAGCTTTCATGTGGAAAAAAAACTAGCCCCATGTCTTTGGATGATGTTAACAAATGGCAACTTGGAAATAAGGAGTCCAGAAGAAAAGTCCTTGAAGTTTATAGGAGAAAAGGGTACAGGAGTGATAAAAGAATAATTGTTGAACACCATTTGGACAGGTAAGAATAAAACTAAGCATGGACAATTCAATCTCTCCAAATTCAGCATTGAAGAATAAGAAATTAGTAAAAAATAGTGGAGTCTACCATGTCAAAACCTACAGAATGATAGAGAGTGAATCTTGCAATGTGTTCATAATTGTAGAGCACATTGCTCATGGCTTTATTTATGCTGTTTCCAAGCTTTGGGTCACACATTAGATTGGAAGGGGATTTGCAGAAGAGGTGAACATAGATTTGGGAGAGGATGCAAGTTTAAGGACCATGGAGGAGAAATGAAAGTTGCTATATGTTTAAAAAAGTAAGTAGTAAAGAAATGTGGTAATTTAAGTAGATTTTTACTTGTTTTCACATTGATGTAATTATACTTTTTGAACATAGTAATTACAGAAGGATACATTCATAGTCATGAAAGTTGGAAGCTGTTCCAGGAGTGTTGAATCATTTCATGGTGTGTGTATTTCAAATGCTTCCACTTTCTGTCTGGTTCCCTTTTGTTCCCGGGTTCACTTGGCATTTGAGTGGTATCATATTTTGTTCAACTTCCTGCTTTAGATTAGGTTGTCCAGCTGCTGTATTTATGAGACTGCTGATATGACTGGACTTGGAGTTACCAGCCAGTAATTTTTGTATCCCATGGGATTTTACGCTTTTTAGCATTATGTAGCATTTGGAACAAGCATCTTCATCCCACATAATTATACGGAAGCCAAAAGCATGTTGGAAGACTGACCGTAATTAAGCACAGTCACAGTTGTGATTCAGGCATTGAGAACTTTCAAACTTTCCATTCGTGTTTTCCATTTCCTGACCAGAATTGAGTGACTTAGTCCCCACTGTGGTGAGGTGCTCACCAAAGTGACAAGGGAGGGTAAGAAATTTGGTTATGGCCGTACTGAGCTTAGTTTGGTGTGAGTTCAGTATCAGAATTTTGCACTGGGGACAAGGGGGTATTCTGAACGTGTCTCTTCCTTCCTTTGATTGAATGGTGCCTCAATTTTTCAAGGTGATAAAAGTAAAGTTTTTTCATTAGTCACAAGTAAGGCTTATTTAACACTGCGATGAAGTTACTGTGAAATTCCCTTAGTCACCAGAGATCTTCAGGGGCTCAGAATATATGTGGTACCTCTAATGCTAACTCATGAGTGAATTATAATCAGTGCCTTGAATTTGGTATATATTTTATATTAAGTTGTGTTTATATTTAACAAATAATCATAAAGACAAGAACTGGTTCCTTGTTTTAAGCTTAGGTGAAACTCAGACTATAATTCCCACTGCAGTTTGTGAATATTCTGTTAAGATCTCAACTCCATCAATGGTACTCCCCCACATACAACATTCTCCCTCAATTGTAATGTAATCTCCGTAAAAGTTGAAAAATATTTAATGGGAATTATATCATCAAGTGGGTTACAGATTTTCCTGGTAAAATGTGAGTCAGCTGCAGAAAAATTTCTGCTTAAAAGAAAGGTTCCCAGGGCTATGTATTTTGGAGAATACTTAACTATGTGGTCCCTTCATATGTGTAGGAAAATTGGTATGTAACAAATTACTGTTCTGGAAAATGTGGTGAGTTCCACTTCAGGAAGTTTTTAAAAAAAAACTTTTCAAAGGCTTGTCTTGGGAAAGTAAAGAACGTTTACATTCATCTGAATTGTCACAGAACAATTGTTACATAAATATACCAAAGAGATAAACATATACACTTGCCAGCTTCATTCAGACATCCATTATTTGTGATTTTTCCTTTGAGCTGCTGGTCAGAGGCTGCTTGGAAACTGGTAATTGTATGGAGTTCTCTCCATAATGGCATCCTGAACAGCGAAGCTATTCATTACTTGGAGAACACTAGTCTGATGTATAATGTCATGGAAGGGCAAGGTCGAGAGATTGGCTATAAGCAACACATCCTTGTGAAGTGTACTATTTTTCAATGAAGTGTAACCTTTCTTTGAAAAGTACTCAGATCTTGCTGTATGTATATTGGCTACTACACTTAAGTAACAAGTGGCAACAATATTGTGAAGTATTTTGGATGATTTGAGGATAAAACATCGTGTGAATTAAAATTCTTTCTAAGGGAATCCAGTGATCACTCTGTCAATATAGCAAGTTAGTAGTAGAGTTGAACAGGCCAAAAATCCTCTGTGTTTGATTCCTAATCTCTGCTGAAGTAGTTGATCTCAATTGATGATGTTGATAACAGGACTGAACACCTGAATGTTGAAATACTTCTCCTCAGCCTTTTGTTTGCTAACAATGACCAGCTATTTTGTTTCTCTCGGGTCTTTTTTCCATTAATAATTTTAAACAAAAAATTAATTGCCTGAATCCGAATCATCCTCAAAATAAAAGCTGTTCAAATCTGGCTTATGATTGACCTTTTCTTCTTTCCCTAGAATATCATAACCACCCAACTGTGTCCACCATTTTTAATTTGGTTTGGTTTCCATCTTGCTGAGAGCAGGAACACGATCATGGGTGCAAATCACTAATGGCAGAAATTCAGTTAATGCTCTGGACATCTGGATTCAAATCCCATCATGGCAGATAGTGGAATTTGCACTCAATAATAAAAAAAATCTGAAATTGAGAATCTACTGATGACTATGAAATCATTCTTGATTTTCGGAAAAACCCATCTGGTTCACTTAGTAAAGGAAATCTGCTGTCCTTATCTGGTCTGGCCTACGTGCAACTCCAGAGCCATGGCAATTTGGGGTTGACTCCCAACTGCACTCAAAATGTGACTGGGGATGGGCAATAAATGTTGGGCAGCCAGCGACACCCATGTCCCACAAATGAATTAAAAAAACATTACTTGTGCCAGCAGTTCATTGCTGAAGTACTAATCCCCCAGTCATCCTCTTGTACCTTTTTCAAGTATCTGGTAATATTTCAACCTTGATGGTGACAATTATGCCTTTTAACTAGGAGTATACTTACTTGATACCAATACTTCCCTTATCCAACATCCGTACAAATAAACTTTCTCCTCTGCATGTCCAAGATATGTTTCCCTTCATTGAAACTAAATGTGCCTTCCATTTAACAGCAAATGTATAACATTCTAGTTGTGGTTAAGACTTGATTTGCATTGAGTTTGAATTTCAAATTGTCCTCTTGAAGGACTACTTTAAATATGCTTCACTTAATGTATTCTGTATAGAACCTAAAACTCATGCAAATAATTTTCTATTGGTACTTGGAATTCATATTAGTACTTGGAAAATATTCACATAAGCGTGATTGTCACTTGATTGTGCTGGCCGATAATTTCAATGGGGTGAGAATGGATTGGGTGCAGTTAAATTGGAATCCAAGAGTGGCAGGCAAAACTGTAAAATTTTTTACCTTTGCAGTTAAACAAGCCAATTCCCAGTCCTCAGATGCAATTTACTTTTAACCCTTAAGGATTCTTATGTTCCCTATCTGATTTGCATGCCTTGTAGTCCTAATATACTTTGTGCACCAACTTGTACACATCTTGCTGAGTTGCTTAAATATGGGCCTGAATTTCATGCTCTCCTTGATACATTTTCAGGTAGGTGTGTGTATGTTTGTGTGTGGGGTGGGGTTGGGGGGTGGTGGGAGAAATGAGAAGGGATGTGGGGTCAAGAAATTGTATGGATGAGATTCCCTCTGGGATGGGGGTTTGGCAGCAAAGGCAGAGGGTGATTCCTGTAAACCAGCCCTTTTTGGGTCCCACAAGGAGACACTGGGTGCCCTTAAATAAGGGATCTCTGAGAAACCTGCAAGGTTGCTTTTTGGGTTTTCCACATGGCAGGTTTGCCAGCTGCTGCTGTGTGAATGCCAGTGGCAGTGGGACAAGGCTTTTAAGTGGACAACAAATGTCCACTTTAAAGTCCTCAATTGATGGTGGATGATAAAATGATCCATGGGCCTTTCTGCCGCATACAATTGGAGCAGTGACAGTAAGGCTGTGGAATTCTTATCTGTATCCTCTGACCGAATCATCAAGCTCACGGGAGGACATTTATTTACATTAGCTTTTCTCATAAGGAGCAAATAAGATGATTATTAATTTTTGTGGTGTTTATTGAGGAAAGAGTTTGGCCAGATGAGTGGTGAAAATACATACTGTTCTTGTAATGCCATGGATCGTTACACCTGCTGAAAATACACATAAAAATAGAGGTCTTGGCTTAACTTTCAAAGATTATGGGTGTGATTCTCTCGGCTCACTGCACTGCTCGAGTAGTGCAGCAAACCAGAAGATATCAGCAGGGAGCTTGCAATTCACAACTGCCATCCAGCCAATCATAAGCCTCTCGAGCCATTATATAAGCAGCCCTGTGCTGATTCCTGGCATGAGGCTGATTACAATGTAGAAATGTCAACTTCTGAATTATTAGCGAGCCTGGGACAGTATTTTCTGAGCTCTCTAATGTCTCCTGCCCTTCTCCCCAGCTCCTCCCACCCCTGCCAGGAGAGATTCCCACCAGTGGAATTAAAACTGGTCCCATGACAGGAACCAGACGTGATCACCCTACTGGTGGGGACAATGATCATTGAGGTTTCCCTGGAAGGACTGGGACAGGAGGGTATGCCCATTGGGCAGTGTCAGCTTGGCACTCTGGCACTGTCCATTGAACAATCAAGCACTGTCCAGTGCCAAGGGGTAAGCCAGAGGGGGCGGACTAAGGCTAATCAGTGATGATGCGGATCCGCTATGCACTCTGCAAAAGGGATTGGTGGGATTGGGAGGGAGAGAGTGAGTGTTATTGGTGGATTTGCAAGGGAGGTGGCAATTGGGGCTGGACATGGGCAAGGGATGTTGAGGGTGGTGTTGAAGCTGGCCTGGGGGGGCTGGCTCGGTGTGGTAGGGGGAATCTCATCGGTCATCGAAGAATAGGGAGATCTGTGCATGAGCAGTGGTCCACTTGGTGCGCTGATTCGAGCCTCTCGACTGGGTTCAGGCAGTGCCCTTCATCCCCCAACCCCCACCCCAGAGTGAATTGTGTTAGGGACTCTACGATGCACAGTCTTGGAGATTCATTCCATTCAGCTAGACCAAACAAAGCACTTAGTTTATTTTTGACAGTGCAGCATTCCTTCAATATGATATTCCTCAGCCAGCCTGGATCATGTGCTCAAGTTCAACTTCAGTTACTGACCTAGATATGAATCTTCTCCCCAGTGCTTACATGCAACTTCCAAATAATTCTCATCATTTTTCTATTTTACCAGCCGATCATTATAGGCTTTGAAAATAAACAAAAAATTTGTAGTTTGATGTCTTTTATAGCATCTAATTAGAATGGAACTATTTTACTCCACATGAACCATGGAGATAATAGTGATAGTCGTCATAGTAATACCTTGGTGTGTTATATATTATGCACGCAGTGCATATCTGCATGGCCTGTTGACTTTATGACAGTCTCAAACGAGGGAGCTGAGAACTGGTACTGCTCCACATTGTAATACTGTATCTGCTTCATATTATTAATTCTGAGCATGTGTAAAATGTTGCTGTCATTTGGATTGGGGGAAAAATCCTTTGTAGCGATGTCAACAATGAATGACTGTTAACCAGCATCTGTTTTTTGGAGATGAGAATGCATCGATTCTGTACTACCGATTTGTGAATTTATTGCAATCCAACTATGTAATATGACTTTACAGATGGGCATTTTTTGTACAAAATATAAATTTGCAGATAAATGCAGATGATCCTAAATTTCTGCTGTGCTAAAGCATTTCTTTCCATCTCAGTTTACATTGATACATATTAAGCACTGAAGTGTACGTTTCAATTTCTTCAGCAATTTCATGGTTTAAAATTTGATAGCTGCATTTGTTGTTCATCGTAGACCATAACGTGACTACTGCTGGCAGCCTCTGTAGGGCTAGCAGCTGTTAGTGATATTGAGATACTAAAATCTGGAAAAGAATGTCCTCAGAATTTACAGATCATCTGGTCTGGCACACAATCTGTTATACAACAACCTGAAAAAGTTATGTGTTGAGTTAAGAGGATTTGGAATGTCTGGCTTTCAAATAAAGCCCTCTTGAGAAATTGACAGCAGTTATTTAATGGTGGATTTGTCACAGTACTTTAAATCAACAATCAAGACGAAATGGATGCTAATCATTGCTTTGTCTTTGTGGATGCTCACAAATGGGGCATAGAGGTCTGAGCCTCATAGAATTATAGAATCCCTACAGTGCAGAATGAGACCATTCAGCCAGCACCGACAACAACCCCACTTAGATCCTATCCCCATAACCACATGTAATTACCCTACTAATCTCCCTGACACTAAGGGGCGATTTAGCATGGCCAATCAACCTAACCAAATTTTTGGAGTGTGGAAGCACCCAGAAGAAATTCATGCAAACATGGGGAGAACATGCAAGCTCCACACAGACAGTGATCCGAGGCCAGAATTAAAGCCAGATCTCTGCTGTTGTGAAGCAGCAGTACTTACCACTATGCTACCGTTCCGCCCTACGGTAAGAATTCCATTTAGCCCAAATTGCTTTCATTAGAAACGTGGATGGTCAGCTTTGAGAATATGACCATTGTGGGGGGATAAAAGCCCCTGAAATGACAAAGGCATACATTTTGCCCTTTTTATCTGCTTTATGAAGTCAGCTATCTATCTTGGACTTCCTCTGGGGAGACAGTGGCATAGTGGTAATGTCACTGAACTAATAATCCAGAGGCCCAACCTTGTGGTCTGGGGACACAGGTTCAAAACTCACCCATAATACCTGGTGAAGTTTAAAATCAATTAATAAAAACCTGGAATTAAAAACTAGTCTCAGTAATAGTGGCCATGAAACTATCATCAATTGCTATAAAAATAGCAGCTAGTTAACTAATGTTTTTAAGCAAGGAAATCTGCCATCCTTACCCAGTCTGGCTTACATTTGACTCCAGTCCCACAACAATATGGTTGACTTTTTTGAAAACGCTGAGTGAGTCAATTAGTTCAAGCACTGTTAGGGATTGGCAATAAATGGTCCTTTTGCCAGTGATGCCCGCAACCATGAAGGTTTTTTTTAAATGGCCAACGTTGGAATCATTTGAACCTGAAAGATCAGTAATTATAGTCAGTTCTACTGGCGCACTACCAGATATAAAGGTGTTTTTATTTCTGGATGCCATCTGGTTGCAACCATGACACTGCCCCTTTCACCATTCCAGATAAAAATAATTGCAGTTGGAAAGGTCAGTAAGATGTTTTGTCCTGATCTCTGATTGGAGCCTGTTGTGGATTTTAGATGCATTTTCAGTTGCTTGAGTTCTCTGTTCAAAGACTGATTTGATCCACAGCACTATGATCATCACCACAGGCAGGGCAAGGAGACAGCTCTCAGATCCACCCAGGGAAGAATAGGGATCAAATTCCTGTTAACACCAATCTAATCTACACTGGTATCCAGCCAACTGAGGCAATCAAACCCTCAAGGATTGCAGTTGCCCTGATGGTGTATACATTTACGTGTATGTTGTAGGCTGGAGCTGTGGATGATGTTGTTGTTTCTTGTTGTTGTTGTTGTTTCTTGTTGTTGTTGTTTCTTGTTGTTGTTGTTTCTTGTTGTTGTTGTTGTTTCTTGTTCTTCTTCCATCGTCGTCGATGAGGACCTCAACACCATTAGTCATCTTGAGGCTGAATGCAGTTTGTCCAAAGATGACTGATCAGGCCAATTCGGATACAAAATTTTACTGGCATATATTGGGCAGTCACTGTTGTTGTTATTGTTGTGCTGGTGGTGATGACTTGCATAGTTCGTGCTTAAGTTGACCTTCAGCAATGCACTGTGCTTCATAAACTTGACAGCTCTTGTGGATGAGACAGCACCAAGTAGGGCAGTTTTGTGCCAGCATTTCCCAGGTGGTCGTGTCAATGTCAAGTGACTTCAGGGAGGCCTTGAGTGTGTCTTCGTAATATTTCTTCTGCCCTCCATGGAAGTATCTTCCATCTGAGAGTTCCCAAAAAAGAACTGCTTGGGTATGCGCTCATCTGGCATATGGATGACGTTACCTATCCACCAGGTCTGTGCTTTCATCAGCAGAGTGCAGACTGATGGTAGACTTGCTCTAGAGAGAACTTCAGTGTCTGTCTTGCCATCTAATGCATAATATTCTGCGAAGACAACTCATGTGGAAATGATTGAGCTGTCTTGCATGCCTTCAACATACAGTCCACATTTCACAGGCATACAGGAGGGTAGTGAGTACCATGGCACTGTTGCCCTTCAGTTTTGTTGCTGAACTCAATGTCCCCATACAATGGAGCACAGTCTGCCGAAAGCAGAACTTTTGCTATTCTACAGTTAACTTCTGTATCAATAGTCACTGCTCGGGAGAGGGTGCTGCCAAGATAAGTGAACAGATCCACTGCCTGTATTTCTGCCCTTTGATTGTGATTACAGGTTCTGTGTACAGTGCATGAGGAGCAGGCTGATGCATGACTTCGATCTTTTTAATGTTGATGGTGAGTTCAAATTGTCACAAGCTGTGGAAAATTTAACCATACTGACTTGCATTTCTGGCTGTGAGCCAGCATACAGAGCACAGTCACCAGCAAAGAGGAAATCTCTCAGAACAGTCTCCTTCACTTTGGTAATAGCTTGAAGTCTCCTCAGGTTGAAGAGCTTCCCATCCGCTCTGTACTTGAGGCTGATTCTAGTAACACTGTCCTGGAAGGCATCATTCAGCATGTCAGCAAACATCATTCTGAACAGTGTGGATGCGAGCACTCAGTCCTGTTTGACACCATTGGTGACAGGGAATTCCTTAAAAGATTCTCCACTGTCCAGTACTCTGGCCATCAAGCCATCATGGAACTGGCATACTATCTGAATGAAGTTGTGGGGAGAGCCGAACTTTGACATGATCCTCCATAGACCTTGTTGGCTGACAGTGTCGACGGCTTTCACGAGATCAACAGACATTGTGTAGAGCTCGCGATTCTGCTCCTGACACTTCTGAAGTTGGTGCGTGGCAAAAATCATATCAATAGTCCTCTGACCTTTGCGGAAGCTACACTGTGACTCTGGAAGCAGGCCCAGCTCCAGATGAGTGACCAATGATTTAGCAGGACTCTTGTAAGGACTTTTCCTGTGATGGAGAGCAGCGAGACTCCTCGGTGGTTGTTGCACGCTTGCTGATTGCCCTTCCTCTTGTAGAGGTGTACAATGGAAACATCTTTAAGTTCCTGAGGAATGGATCCTTGTTTCCAAAAGGACTGGAACAACTTGGTGTGCTTCTCGATAATTACAGGACCTTCAGCTTTGGAGATTTCTGTGAGTATGGCGTCTGCCCCTGGGGCTTTGCCACTGGAAAGCTGGCTGACAGCTACTACTGGTGGGTCATCCATGGTGCTGTTGATATCGACCTGGGAATCCTGTGTAACGCCTCATTGTTAGTAGATGACAGTCGGTTGAAGATAGCTTCAAACTGTTCAGCCCATCTATGCTGAATCTGAGTCCTCTCTGTAATAAGAATTGTAACATCTGTACTCAGGAGGGGGGACATTCCCGAGAGATTGAGGTCTGTAGAGAGTGTTGAGGATTTCATAGAACCGTTTCAAGTCGTTTCTGTCAGCATATCCCTGTATTTCATCTGCCTCGGCGCTCAGCCAGGCATCTTGCATTTTGCGGAGTTTATTCTGGACTGTCCTGTGAGCACTGGTAAAGGCGTTTTTCTTGGCAGCTGATGATGGGTCATTCTGACAGGCCTGATGAAGTCAGTGCTTTTCAACAAGTAGAGCCTGTATCTCTTCATCATTCTCATTGAATGCTGCTTGTGGGTAGAGGGCCTGAGCATCTTCTGTGCAGATGGATGGATAGCATCCCTAAAGCATTCCCAGTCATCCTCAGCTCTGCCTGTGAAGTGTAGGTCAGCAAGCTTGGTTTCTAAGTCTTCAGCCAGTGCTAAAGCTATGCTGGGGTTCTTTAGCTTGGCCACATTGATTCTTTTCATAACCTTGCTTCTTGTGGTCACCTCTTGAATAACAAATGTGTAGAGTATAGGGCTAATGGTAGGACTCTTAATAGTGTTGATGAACAGAGGAATCTTGGTGTATATGTGCATAGATCCCTGAAAGTTGGCAATCAAGTTGATATGGTTGTTAAGAAGGCATACAGAGTCTTAGCTTTTATTGGTAGGGGGATTGAATTACGGAGCCGCAACGTCATGTTGCAACTGTACAGAACTCTAGTGCGGCCGCACTTGGAGTATTGTGTGCAGTTCTGGTCCCCGCATTATAAGAAAGATGTGGAGGCATTGGAGAGGGTACAGAGGAGGTTTACCAGGAGGTTGCCTGGTATGGAGGGCAGGTCTTATGAGGAGAGGCTGAGGGATTGGAGGTTGTTTTCGTTAGAAAGGAGGAGGCTAAGAGGGGACCTGATCGAAACATATAAGATGATTAGAGGTTTAGATAGGGTGGACAGTGATAGCCTTTTCCTAGGATGGAGAAAGCTAGCACGAGGGGACATAGCTTTAAATTAAGGGGTGGTAGTTATAGGATGGATGTCAGAGGTTCTTTACCCAGAGGGTGGTAAGGGTATGGAATGCCCTGCCTGCTGCAGTTGTAGATGCGCCAAGTTTGGTGGCGTTTAAGAGGTTAGTAGATACGTTTATGGACGAAAAGGGAATGGTTTAGGTTAGAGGGTCATTGCTTTTTCCTAATTGGTCGGTGCAACATCGAAGGCCGAAGGGCCTGTTCTGTGCTGTAATGTTCTATGTTCTATGTTCTTGGGTCTGATGTGAAGCCTCATTTTGAAGACAATGAGCTTATTATCTGCCCAACAGTCAGCACCACACATGGCCTTGGTCACTCTGACGTCGCACCTATTTTCACATGCTGGGATAGACATCTCTCTCTCTCACCAAGGGTTTGAAACCCTTTGGTTACTCTCATCTGGTTTAGCTGGCTTGTCAAAGCCATTGCCTGCGGTGTGGCCGCTGTCACTTGCAAACAGTTATGGGAGCCACAGGTGAAAGCTGAATGCGAGGTGGGAACTAAAGATGGACAAAGCGCGACATATTCGCAACATGTTCCCCCACCAGAGGTACTATCCCTCCCTGACAGCCCATACACCCTTGTAGAGCTGTGGATACATTTATGTAAAAGTTCCAGTATATTTCCATCATATGGCTGACAAGGAATCCCTCACACTCTTATCACCTGCCATTGTCAGGATTAACAGATTGATCTTCAACCTGTCTGGTTGTATTATGAATGTACCTTCCTTGGTCATTAAGTGTGCAGGAACTTGAACCCTGAGCTTCTGGCTCAGATGCAGGGATGCTACTCACTGCGCCACAAACTCTCATATTTTCAGCTAGGTGTGGACAAACTTTGTGTGTAGACAGAGGAAATACCTGATGTGAGAAGAGATTCATCATGAGAATTGTTGTCTTCATCCTGTGGGAAGTGATAATATACAGAGACGTATGACAACCAAGTAGAAGAAGATCAGTTCTTCTTAGTCTGAGGGCTGGTAATGGAGCATATGAGATCTCCAGAGTTACTTCATATTTGGAATAATTGCAGTAATCTGCAATTATTCAACCAGTCCCAGATATCAATGTTTGGAGACTGTAAAGTGGAAAATATCTCCCTGAGGTAGAATTACAAAAACAAAATCTTCTGTAACAGCCCCAAACCCATCAAAAGAAATAAAGGAATGGAAGAACCAATATTATGTGAGCTAAAAGTTTTTAAAGTTTATTTATTAGTCGTGAATAAGGCTTACGTTAACACTACAATGAAGATATTGTGAAATTTTCCCTAGATGAGAAAAAAAAGATTTTGAGTCGAGAGTGAAAATAAATAAAATGCATTTGAGACAAGTGAGATAGAGAGAAAATTGTGTTACATAAATGACTGGGGATAAGATATTTTAAATAGGTAATTTACATAAACATTTTTTTAAAGTATTAAAGAAATAATAATGAAAATATATTTATAAGAGTAACATTTTTCAGTGTCAGTAAGTTGTACAGTTTTTTATCTTGCATTTGAAATAAAATATATGGCTTCAGTAAGTCAACTGTAAAACAGCATGCTAATTCATAGACTGATCGTCAATGGGAGAGATTTACTTGTATAATTAAATATACATATATCTGACAAAATAATAATTTACATAACAGCAGGAGTAAATTCCAATTTGATTTGTGCTCCAAATAGATCTGCTGCTTTATAATTAATTTGGAAAAGATTATCTCAATCAAATTACTCAGTAGTGAAGTGGATGTCATTTTCTCAATTCATATTTGCTTGCTATTTTGAAAATATCATTCTATGTATTTTTGCAGTTGCATGATTGATGAGTAGCTCATGCCAATGGTTGACGAGCAGTGACCTGACTGTATGGTAGGTGGCTCATTATTTTGATTTAGGAACTTGGGAACAAGAGTGAGCCATTCAGCCCTCAAACCTGTTTTGCTATTCTGTTAGGC
Source organism: Sphyrna mokarran (assembly GCA_024679065.1). Classification (NCBI taxonomy): domain Eukaryota; kingdom Metazoa; phylum Chordata; class Chondrichthyes; order Carcharhiniformes; family Carcharhinidae; genus Sphyrna; species Sphyrna mokarran. The sequence continues at coordinate 22,917,209 of JAGIQG010000021.1, forward strand.
CATGGCTGATCTGTATGTTAACCTTTAGCCTTTAAGTCTCAATAATTGTACTTAAAAATAAAAGTCTAAAAGTTTTGAACTTTTCAATTGAACTAGCCTGAACAGATTTCCACTGCCCTTTCTGTAAGGAAGTGCTTCCTGACATCACCCATGAATGGTCAGCACTATTTTTTAGCTTACTCTGTCTTGTTCCGGACTTCTCCACAAGAAAAAATAGTATCTTCTCTCAGTTTACCTCATTAACGCCTTTGATTTTTTTCAAATATTTCATTAGCTCACCCTTAAGCTCTTGTGTTCCAGAGAATGCAACCATAGTTTGTGCAAGCTATTTTCATAATTTTAACCTTCTTATATCTGCATTACCATTTTGGTGAATCTGTATTGTATCCCCTCCAAAGCCAGTATAGTCTTCCTGAGTAAGATGCTAAAAACTGAATGCAGTACCTCAAATGGAGTTTAGCTTGTGCAGCAGTAATATAACTTCTATCCAAGCATTCACCTTTGAAAATAGTTTTTGCACCTGACTATAATATTTTAGTTATGTCTGTGCTTGGGCCACTGAATCTCTTTCATTCTTCTAAATTTTGACACCTAATAATTATTATTTTTCTTATGTCAAAAGTAGTTGACTTTGCATTTGTTCAGAATTAACTTGCACCTGCTACAGTTTTGCCTAACTCTTAATTTATCAATGTCCCCTTGCAACTTTTTCTGTCAGCTGCACTATTTACTTCCTAATTTAGTGTCACCGGCAAACTTAAGATGAAAAGCTGTGGCCCCAGAACAGTCTCTCTCTGGCAATTTGAGAGTACACTCATTATCGCTACGCTCTACCTCCTAACCAATTCAGGTCATTCAGCTGCTGGCAAATTTATGCGCTCTTATTTTGGTTAACAATCTCATTAATGGAACTTGATCAAATAGAGTCCATAAAATAACATCCGTAGATACTCCCTTAAGTACCACATCAGTCAATGCCACAATAACTTCAACCAGGTTTGTTTGTACATGACTCAGCTTATAACAATTCATGCTGCTGACACTCTCTGTTCAGCTCATATTTGTCCAAGTGCTCAGTTATTCTGTTCCCAGCAATGATTCTGGTAATTTCCCCACAATTGACAGCAATCTAATAGGCTCACAATATCTTAGTGTTTGCACTCATACTCTTCGACATTGGGAATTTTCCAATCCTAAATGCTGAAATGAGAGTTTTGGAAGATCTTGAATAATGCATCACTAATTTCCAGACCTTACTACTTTTAATACTCTGAGGTGGAAGCAATCAGGTGCTGGAGATGTGTCTAACTTCAATCTAATTAATTTTGCCATGATTTTTTTTTCTAACTGATGCTGCATCTGATTAGTTCTTGCCCTAGATTTATTTTTCCTTGTATTGCTGATATTTTATCCTAAAGTAGAATAGAATAAAATAAAAGTAAGCTATTCAGCCCACCATGTCTGTGCCAAGTCTTCCGAAACACAATCAGTTGGTTAGACTGCTTCCCTGCTCCTTCCCCATATCTCTGCAATTTAATATCCTTTGAATATTTATCCAATTCTCTTTTGAAAGCTACTAATAAACTTCTATCCATCAACATTTCTAGCATTCCAAATCCTAAGTACATGTTTTGCAAAAATGTTTTTATTCATGTTGCCTCTGTTTCCTTTGTCAATCACCACTAAATTCATGTCTTTGCATTGTCAACCCTTGTAGTGCTTTTGCACTGTTTAGTCTCTCCTCATATTTATTAGCAATATGAATAACATTAGACTTTTATCTTCCATTGGTTCTCTTGATGTCTCTTCTTTGTTGCTAAATTTCCCATGTTCCATTCGTCATCAAAATTGTACCCTGTGCTTCCTAATTAAGTCATTAATGTACATCAAAAAGAACAATGATGCTAGTATTGTGGCTCAGTGAATGACAACAGATTTCTCCTTCTGAAGCCTAATACCAAGGTAACTACTTAGAATTTTATTTTGGTTTGATACATCCAATCCAAGCAGTTTAAATTTTTTAAAAATCCTTTTTCTTATTGGAATTAGAGGTATATGGAGAAGATACTCATTGCTGTCAGTGAAACTATTCATTGGGATTTCTCCTCTTTTGTATCATGGGAACATTGTCTGTGAATGTTTCATTCACTAGTCTTTCAGCCTTCGCTAATCTCCATAGTTTTCCGAAGTGCAAATACATTTTTATCTGTTCACTTTGGACAGCTGAACCTGTACAAAATATGTGGAAATATTTGTAACTCAAAATAACTTGTACATTAAATTCTGAATAAACTATTTACGACAATTAGAAAGAAAGATTGCAAATATAGTATCTTGTATAAATTCAAGATGTGCTGAACAACTTTACAGTCAGTAAAGTAGTAATGAAACAGAGTTTACTGTTATAACATAGGAATTGCCCTGTCATTTATGTAAGTACTTGGTTTCCTGCTGCTAAACTAATTCGCACATCAAAGAACCTTTCCAAACAGATGCACTTATTTCAATCCCATTCTTTACTTCATTTTATCCAAATATTATTTGACTCAATTCTTGAATCTTCCTTTACTACAACATCTTGTCACCTCCCCTCTTTTTCAAATGAAATATCATAATTTGAAAGGCGATTTCAGTTTTCACTATTTTTTATCAGTTATATCCTGTCTAGCGTTATAAAAATTTAAAAGCATACATTATCACAAAATATACCCCAAAGTATTTACACACCAGGTTCATACTATCCTTTTACACTCTTGACAGTGCCTCAACAATGATGTTCTCTTTCCCAGCCACATGAATGATTTTTTACATTCAAAGGTTAAATTTATCTCATTTAACTAGGAGTTCTGATTTCCAAACCTCTCTAGAAACTTCAGGGGACTGTGTCTGCATATATATCTAAAAGAAAAAAATACCGAATAATCTCAGCAGATCTGGCAGCATCTTTAAGAAAAGAAAGGAGCTGATGTTTCAAGTCTAGGTGACCCTTTGTCAAAGCTTGGTTTTTGTCCTTTCTCTTCTTACAAATGCTGTCAGACCTGCTGAGATTATCCAGCATTTTCTTTTTTGGTTTCAGATTCCAGCATCCACAGTATCTTTTATCTGTTTACATATATGTTTGTTTCTGTTGAATCGCTGGCAACATAAATCTCAAAATATTGTAATGCCAATACCAAACTTATAGTCTCCTTTTCAATTGTAGAATACGTCTGTTGATGAGGATTTAAGTTGCCTCGTTAATTACCCCACAGACTTCTTAATTCCAATGTATCTTCCTATAACACAGCCGCCAGACCATTGTCACTAGCATCCACAGCCACTGTAAACTGTTCATCATAATTCGCTGTGGCTAGCAATGCTGCTGTTGTTAACACAGTTTTTAAATGTTGGAATGCATTTTGGTAATCCACTGTCCAATTAAATTTATTGTTTTTCTTTAAGAATTCCATTATTGTTGCCACCACACTGCTAAAGTTCAGCATAAACTTTAGGTAAAATCCACTCATTCCTAGAAATCCTAAAATCTCCTTTGTTGTTGTAGATTCTGGAAAATCCCACATGGCCTGAGTTGTCACCTCCCAAGGAGCCATCTGTGTCCCATGATATGATATTTAAGCTTTAGCAAACTCGTGTTTTGTGAAATTCATGACCCAATTAGCTTTTAAGCATTCAAACAATTCTCTTAGACATTGTAGTTTCTCTTCCCAATTTCGACTAAATGCCACTACTTGTCAATGTACATCACAGTGTCTCAGTCCCTGCAGAACTTTATTCATTAGTTTCTGAAATTTGCGAGTGTGTTCTTTATTGTGAATAGCGTAACTTTACTCTGATAAAGTCTGTTAGGTGTTGTGAATGCTGACATTTCCTTTGCCCTCTTCTACAAAGGTATTTGGCAATATCTGTTTGGCAAGTTTATTTTTGTAATGAATCCAATCCTTTCAATGCAATCCTCCAACCGTGATATCGGAAACAAATCCCTTATGGTGATGAGGTTAATTTTCCTGTAATCCACACAAAATCTTTGTTCCATTGGGGCTTCAGCATCATTACAATAAATGAACTCCAATCACTGGAACTCAATTAGGTAATGTTATTTTAGCGCATATATCCAATTTATTTTTGTATTTGTGATAACTTTGCTGGATTTAACCTATTGGATGTTTTATCAGAACTGTTTCACCCACATCTACATCGTGCATTGCTACCTCCATCTTACGTAAGTTATTTCCACATATACAAATAATATGACTGCAATAACTTTTTCAACTTGCCTTGGCTCTCATCTGGAAGATAACTTAGCCATTTGCTTAAATTTCTGGGTACTTCCTCGTAACCCAAATGCATTAGAGGAAAGTCGCTCTCAGAATTTAACCCTTTTTCTCCCTGCTTCATTACTACCAAGACCTCACACTTGCCCTCGTCTCGTCTATCAAAATAGCTCTTAAGTATATTAATGTGACATATTCTGAGATTTGTGTCTATCTGAAGTGCATGCCAAAGAGTTTACTTCACTAAATTTCTCGCAATCTGATATGATCTACTAAATATAGCTTTCAATGGTTCCCCTGACACTGGCAGTAACACTAGCACTTTCTCATATGCTATAAGTCAACGAGTCTGTGCTCACCTGTAAGTCACTGCTTTCATTCTTTACTGTGAGACCTTTTAACTGTTTTCTTGCCATTTCACAAGCCCCAGTTTCTATCTGAATATCAATACATAATCCCAAAGTGGAATCTCTGATTTCTGATTCAGTAAGTCTTTTTTTGGATTAATTTTAATGGCGTTCAACTTCATTCCTACAAAACCAATTTAGAAGGACTGCATTTTGTAGAATCATGAGGTGTAAATAATAGGGCAAATAATAAAAATGGAATCTCTTTGTACTAATCATGAGGGTAATCTTGATTCTATGCTCTCATCATTGTTTTCAAAGGTGGATGCTTCCTCCCTAGGGGCATGGGATCCAAGCAGCTTTGGCCTTGTGGATCCAGAACTGACTTGCCTGCAGAAGGCAGAGAGTGGTTGTGGATGGGTCTTTCTGCATGGAGGTCAGTCATCAGTGGAGTGTCCCACAGATCTGTTCTAGGACCCTTGCTGTTTGTCATTTTTGTAAATGACCTGGATGAGGAAGTGGAGGGATGGGTTAGTAAGTTCGCCGACAATACGAAGGTTGGTGGTGTTGTGGATAGTCTGGAGGGATGTCAGAAGTTGCAGCGAGACATAGATAGGATGCAAGACTGGGCGAAGAAGTGGTAGATGGACTTCAACGCGAAAAAATGTGTGGTGGTCCATTTTGGCAGGACCAATGGAATGAAGGAGTATAATATCAAGGGTGGGAGTCTTAGCAGTGTTGCGTCGCTATGAGAGGACACAGATTTAAGGTGAAGGGAAGCAAGTACAGAGGAGATGTTAGGGGTAAGTTTTTCACTCAGAGGATGGTGAGTGAATGGAATCGGCTGCCATCAGTGGTGGTAGAGGTGAATTTGCTGGGGTGAGTATATGGGATCTAATGGGATTGGGGGTTATAGATAGGTTTATGGCTTGGTAGGTATAGATGTGATTGGCGCAACTTGTGGGCCAAAGGGCCTGTTTGTGCTGTAGTGTTCTATGTTCTATGTAATTGCTCAGCATGGCACCACCAAACTCATTCACCATCAGTTTGAATATTATAAAAAATTGGATGTTTTAGCTAAAACTATGGCTGGTACCCATTTCTTTCTCATGGTGTAATGACGTATTAACACTCAATCTCATTGTTGAAATGAGCATCGTTTGAGTGTGCAACTAAGATCAGTGACTTAGCAATTGACTAGCAGCTAACAACAGTATTCCTTTATACAGTCCAAAAATAGTTAAGGATCGATGATCGATCTATGATATGAAATGATGACCATATAAGTAATGATGAAACTTTTGTACATCAAAAATTGTACTCAATGCTTAGTTTTCCAGCTGAGTTTAGTTAGATTTAGCTCTACATTATGCAAAAGCTATTCGTCTTTCTTCACCCAAAGGCACAACATGTGAAACTACTGCCCTTACTCTGTAAGGTGAAGCAGTGAAGGTAGCTTCAGATTAAAATGAACCAACACTACAGGCTGCTGTAAAGCATCTTTGACATCCATGTATGATTTCTTACAGTCTGATGTCCAGTCCCATAACTATTCCGCACACAATCAACTATGTAATGGCTTCAATAATGTAGCTCAGTTAGGAACTAATTAGTCATAATAATTTATTGATGCTCAATTGCACCACATTCAGCAGACATGGTGTTTCTGAAATAGCATTCATCTTTTTAGGTGCTTTATACATCCTTTACTATCAATAACTTGATCCAAATACTGGACTGGTGTCTGGAAAAAAACTATACCTTTCTTTAACTTATTGTCAGTCAGAATGCCACGCTGATGCATTATCACTCTTATTTCACCTACCGAACAGATGCTTAGTTTTCACCAGTAAACCATTTGCCTGCAACAACTTCTTAAGTTCAGAGGCATACCAGAAGCGTTCCCATGATGGGAAGGTTATGGATATGGTATTGAAAGGAGTGATAGCTGGAATGTCTTGTCCGCATCCTGATTTGAAACAATGACTGAAAACCTATCACCTCTCCTGCCCTGGAATTTTGCTGAATTTTTGCCCACTTAATAATCCAGCATTCAAGTCTTCAATTAAAGGTAGCGGCTATTGATCAGCATACAACATTGGATTTATGGTTGATTTAAGGGAAGATGCTTCAGCTTTTGGTGGTATGTAGTCTCAGAAATTAAAGATACAACAGTACCATATCAATCTCTAGCCAAATAGGTTGTTCACTTAACTTCAGAATCACCTAGGAGCTGTATGATTCATTCTGTATGGAAAAGACATTCAGAGGGAGCTCTTCATCATATTTCTGGACGTGCTCTTCTTCCGTCACAATTTTTTTCTCTGTTATAAATGATTTTTGTGAAATGCAAGTTGTTGTTCTTCTTGAAGGTACCCAGATTCTTCTTCTATATATTTTTCCAGGGGAGGCTGGCCCAACCCAACAAGCTTTTGAAGTGTCTTCCATCCTGCACACTTATTGCATTGACTATCCTTGTTCCAGCATTCACTCACTGGAATAACCCGTCTTGTTGGTTTGTCTCCCTTTCGCAGTTCCCAATTTGTGGACTTTCATTCCTTCACTGAATTGTGAAGCCTTTTTAGCAGCCAGTCCCATCGACACTGCAATTTCTACTGCTGTTTTTAGAGTCAAAGCATGTTCAATCAGAATTCTTCTTTCAACAGCCTCATTTTGTAGACCACAAACTAGACAATCTCGAAGAGAATCTTCTAACAAATCAGCAAACTCACAATGTCATACCAGCCTTTTTAAGGTTGTCATAGACTGAAGAATGCTTTCACCTTCCATTTGATTCACTTAGTAGAATCTGAACCATTCTGTGATGATCAATGGTTTTAGAGAGTAATGCCCTTGGAGGATCTTTGGCAGGTCATCATAAATTCTTGTTCCTGGCTTTGCTGAATGAATAAAGCACTGAAGCAAATTGAAGGTTTTATTTCCTATTGTTCTGAGAAAAGCTGGTATGAGCAACTCGTTTGCAATTTTATTCACTTGTACAAAGCACTGAAACCACTCGGCAGAGGAATGTGATGATTCATTTTCTTTATAGAAAGGTCTTTGGATAATAATTGATTTGTCATTTCTCTTGCAAGTACTAGTCACTCGAGACTACTTAGTATGTATTTTTATTTATTTTCATGTCTTCCCATTATTTCCCTGGTGTTACCCTAGAAACCATTGACATTAGATGTACATGTTTTTTGAATGTTGACTGGGGCTGAAACATCCATTCCTTTTAAATATAATATTGTCTGGAATCCCACCCTTCACTGAGGGGGGTGGGGGAGGGGAGATAAACCTTTTTTTATTTAAAACCATACAATGAGCTTTGTATTTTAACTTTCTGCACTGGCACTTCAATCTTTAGTCATGTTGTTCCCTCTCCCCAGCTTTCTAACATTTGAACTGTGAACCATCATCATGTCTTTATCTTCTACTTAGGCCGATGTTCTTGATGAAACAAAATCCCGACTTGTTGCTGATTTTCTTTTTGTGTATTGTACTATGTTAGAGGTTGTGGGTTTTAAAGAAAAAGAAAAGCTGTGGTTTGAACACGTTGGATTCAAATAATAACAACAGATTTATTGAACTTACTGTGCCTATCCCAGTCCAACACCGGTAACTCCATATCATGAAATGTGAAAATGTATTCTGCACTGCAGAGTACAAACTGAAAGAACTACAGCAGCTTCTGCAGACACCTTAATGATAAAATCGTATGATCCACTCTTAAAGCAATCTGCAACCCTTTTAAATATATAACAGCCCCATTGGGTGACAAATATGTGTTGCCCCTAAGTATGGTACCTCCAATGCTCTTTGCCTTGGCTAGTTCTTCACATTTGCCTTGATATTTTCTATTTTAGTGCGTTGAGTTGACACTAGAGATCAGTGTCAGTAAGAATACTACTGTGATATAAATGTAAATAATATCTTTTACTAGGAGTTGTAACAATACTGCAATAGAATCATCAAATGTGGAAACTTCAGAACCCACCACAAATTGTAAACTGATTTAGAAGCAAATTACTGCAGATGTTTAAATCAGAAACCAAAAGATTTTGACAAAAGGTCATCTGGACTTGAAATGTCAGTTGTTTTCTCTCCTTACAGATGCTGCCAGACCTGCTGAGATTTTCTAGCATTTTCTCTTTTGGCTGTAGACTGATTTACTGGTTTTTATCTTCATTATAATTGAGCATAACATTATGTGGATGTCTATTGACTGAAAAAGGAAGTCCTAATCAAGGCTTTTGCATATTAATTGATTATTTTATTTACCCTGAAAATAATCAATAATTTTATATCTGTTGTGGTATGTACTTGGCATTCATTAGCAGATTGTATTGTGAATAAACTAATATTTTGTTAGAGTGTTCTTTGAAAAGTAAAACTGCACAATTATTTCTACCATTCCAAATCCTTAATAAATGAAAAAAATTCAACCGGTGACATGCAATGAATAAAAATTAGGAGTCATTGTGAAAAAATTGCCTAATTTTTATGGATGCTTTATCTTCTTATGCATAAAGAGATAAAAAAAAATTGATGTAGGCTGGATCTATTTAGTCTCAGTTATTATCAATGTTTTTATGTCCCTCTAAACCCAGTGATGTTTGCTCATTTGGCTCTGCTTATGTACAAACCCAAACTCATCTTCAACCCAACCATTTTGAACTTTGACTGAGATTTGAATGTGGGTGGGGGACCAATACAATCCTAGAAGCTTGGTTGCAACAAATATGGCAAGAGGCTAAAGGCTTTATTGTTATTCAACTTTTCAATCCTAAATGCTTCTAGTCAGATCTCCCAAGCTTTGGGAAACCCAACAGTTTCATGGAGGCAAGGGTTTGATGGGTTCAGGAGGGAAGTGTCTTCACCCTTAGCTCTTGGGATCCACCTTCATGATCAGGCCCTGATCCCTACAACCTCCAGGGCCTCTGATCCTCCTGTTCCCCTCGGGCCCCTAACTCAGAATTTTACCTCCGCTGATCACCAACCATACTCCCCTCACTATCCACCACTCAAAGTCCCCGACCCCAGCATGGATGGATATTTACCGTAGTCAATCTCAGCCTCAAGGCAACTAACTCTACGAAACACAAGATGCAGTTAAAGCTCTCTGCCAGTCTGGTCAATCAGAGTTTTGATCAAATAACGTATTTTGATTGTTTTCAATACAATAGCTGCCCATTTGAAATGACATTATGTAAGTTTTGATAGTTTTCAGATACAAATAAGATTGGTTTCAGCATTCCAGATTTATCCTCAGACTTTGAAACCATGTTGCCAAATGCTTAGATTTTCCAATTTCAGATTGATTTCAAATGAAAATGAAATTATATTAATTATTTAAAATACTGTCTTGTGAGCATTTATACTGGATTGTTTTTCCAGCAAGTATCCCAATCAATTTCCAAATTCTTTAACAGACCATTTTTCAATAATGTATGATGTCCCAGCTGAATTGTCTAAAGTATGCCCACTCAGATAAGTTTTCATGTAGAATAATAAGTCAAATATGAGAATCTGAGTTTGTTTCACTGTTCTGTGTCTTTTAAGTCAGAATATGTTGATACTATGAAACTTCCTCCGCTTTAATCTCAGCACAATTGGAACCACCCTACTCTGCTTCCACCAGCTATTATGTGCATTTGGCCATAACTCTATCCATTGCAACTTAATATGAACCCAAATATGCTATGACTCAAAACTGAGCTGTTTTTCTTACATCCATCTCTACATCATGACTCACCTTTCCCCTGAAATTGTTCCTTTCTGCAAGACATTTGTCTGTAGTTAGTCATACAACCATTTACCCCTCTAATCAATGATGGTGGGGATTTTCTGCCCAGCGTTCACCGCAGGCGGAAATGGTGACACTGGTGGAAAATCTCATGAGATCATGGGAATTAGAATCTCAGTGGTGAGATCATGTTCTCTGATTTCCCTGTTCCTTGGCAGTGATGTAACGAGATTCCCCTTCAGAAAGGGTGGGGGACCTCAATTTGATCCAAATTAATACATTTAAAGGGCATTCCTGCCAAATGTTGCTCCCCTCCCCCAAATAAAGAATTCCCACCTCGCCAACATGATGTCTCATCGGTTAGGTTTTACAACTGGAACTTGTAAATGTGAAATAGCCAAGGGGAACTCACTGGGAGTGTATTGCTAAGTATAGCACCCAGGGGGAGAAGGACATGCCCACTTGCAGCACCAACCTGATAGTACCATCCTGGCACTGCTGGGGCAACTACTCTGGGGATCTCTATTTGAGGGAGACCCATTATGTGGGGAGAGGATTGCACTAGTGCTTGTGCGGACAGGAAGGCATTCCTTATGGAGGTGGGAGAGGAAGAGTTTTTTTTTCTAGTGCTGATAGGGATGCCCTTTAAGAACATTGCCCCTATATCAGTGGTATAGGCTCTATCAGGCCCTGCCCCACCAACATGACAGTGAAAACCATGACTCATTGTGCACAGAAAATCTGAAGAGCAAACTCGGCTGTGCAAGTCAAGAGCTGCATGCTTGCCTCACAGTGCATAATTCTGCCCAATGATTTATCCCAAGCTCCCCCATGCTTCATCAAATTGCCTTGGAGTTTAGAAATATTTCATTTGTCACTATACTTTGCTTTGGAAACCTTCTCAAAATTGTTTCCTTCAACCTTCAAACTTTTATTGTTCTCTTTCTGTTCGGACTTTACTATTTCCTCCCATTCTGGAAAACACTTAAACATGTTTCTATATAGAGGAGGACCCGCAATAAAAATCTAAATTGCAAGAGAACTTTTGATTTCTTCTTTAATCCCATTTTTCAAGAAAATGGAAGGATTGACTTTGTTGCGGTTAATTTTTCCCCAGGGGTATTACTCAGTGCATTCACTTATTTTACTTGCAAAGCACTTTTTAAAATTCTGCTTCCAAGCTTCTAGCTCTTTGTCTTTTTTCTCTCTAACCACAGCCATAGGCTTAACTAATAGTACACAGCAGACAGAATAGTTAACAGACCCACAAAATGGCCAAAATTCTTAGACCTTGCCTGCAGCTGGGATTCTTTGGTCATGCTGCTGTGAATGGAGACTTAGCTGAGGGCCAAATATTCCATTGTTACTGGCAGTGGTGATGGGGAATCCCACATTGGAGAATTCCAGCCAATGAAACACAGAACAATTGAATACCATAGGTGGAATTTTCCCAAGCTCCCGGGAATGTCTTTCATGGCAGGAATGGGAGAGAGTATGGCAGGAGGTCCAGAAATCAGTTTCGTGCCAGCATGACTTTACAGTGGGATCTTCGAAAAACATGCCCAAAACCAGCATGACCCTCATTTGCATCCTACTTGAGGGCATTTTTGCCTTTTATCTTTCTCCCCTAAATCGAAAGGACTTCATTTTAAATTACACCATCCTAAACGACAAACACATGCACGTTCACTAAAAACAGAAACAATCTTTGAGATATGAAGGTCGCTATTAACATACACTGAGATCTACTAACTTGAGCTTGTAGTTCCATGTGATCATCTTGATGAGGTGGATGGTAGTTACTCATCAGAAAATGAAATGTATCTTTATCGCTGCTGTCCTGGAAATATCCTGATCACTATGAAGCATCTCATGTTTCACTTTTTGTTGTCATCCAACGGATAACTGCTGGTGACAGCAATGATCTGCTTTGGTCCTAATCGAAACGATGTCAGTTTGTGGTTGCATTTAGCCATTTGATGCAAACCAGACCTCACACTTCACATTATGGTTTTGTGTTTGTGATATAAAGTATGCTTTTGCTTTACCTTGTCACTTTGGGAATTCTGCTTTCACTGTGACATTTTTGTTTGATGGTGAAGGTTTAAAAATGATCTAAGGCATTAGAAAGTTATGACTCGTCATATGCTCAACACATGTCAGAAAGTATGGACTGGTTCAGTATGTGTGATATCGAATATTATTAGAGACTAGTTCAGAAACTCCAAAATATGTAATAAAGTTTGCCAAGATTCCAACTATTTGGCACTATTGCGAGTATAAGATGTTTCACTTCAGGTGTGATTCCATTGACTCACTAGGATGCTTTTACCAAAACAAACTATACAGTTTAACTGTAAGAAATTAATTCATATAACTTTTGTCAATTGAAATACTTAAACATGGCAAATATAATTCTTAGCTACTAACCTATCTCTATTATTTCCAATTTAAGCATAGACGTAAGCTCTTCTCAAAATCAATTAACAAAAGACAGGCTGATGTGCTGGTGCATGGACTGCTAATCCTGAGGCTTCCAGAATCCATCTGGAGAGTGACCTCCATTTTCCAGCAAGTCCAGAGAGAGAAGAAAGACCTTCTGTTCCTTGCAGAGCCAAGAAGAAAATTGCCCGCTTATCTCTGAGAGTGCTCCACCCATTAGCACAGGACTCTGTCAGTCAACCTAATCAGCCTCCACTCTGAAACCCCAGGGGACAAATCAAAAAATAAACAAAGCTGGACAAAGAAGTGGCAGATGGAATACAACATGGGAAAGTGTGAGATTGTGCACCTTGGTAAGATGAAGAGACCATTGTCTAAATGGGGAGAGAATTCATAAATTAGAAATGCAAAGGCCTTTCGAGTCCTAGTTCAGGATTCTCTTAAGATTAACTTGCAGGTAGTTAGAAAGACAAATGCAATGTTAGTATTTTAAGAAGACTAGAATATAAAAGAAGGGATGTACTACTAATGATTTATGAGGTCTCGATTTGACCACATTTGGATTTTTGTGAACAATTTTGAGGCTTGTATCTAAAGAAGGATGTGCTTATATTGGAGAGGATCCAAAGGAAGTTCACGAGAATGATCCTGGGAAAGAAAGGCTTGATGTATGAGGGGTGCTTGAGGACTCTGAATCTGTACTCAATGGAGTTTAAGAAGGATGAGGGAGGGAGCTGGGAGGGAATCTGACTGAAATTTACAGAATACTGAAAGCCCTGGGTAGAATGGATGGGGAGAAGATGTTTCCATTAGTAGGAGGGACTAGGATCTGAGGGCACAGCCTCAGAGTAAAGGGATGATCCTTTAGAACCAAGATGAGGGGGAACTTCTTCAGCTAGAGAGTGGTAAATCTGTGGAATTCAAGGTTGTGCAGACCAAGTCATTGAGTGTATTTAAGACAGAGACAGATTCTTGACTGGTAAGAGGATCAAAGATTATGGAGAGAAGGTGGGAAAATGGGGTTGAAAAACATATCGGTCATGATTGAATGGCAGACCCTCAATGGGCTGAATGGCCTAATTCTGCTTCTATATCTTATGGTCTTATCGCAATGTCAGATGGTGATGATTTCAATGGTTTGCCAGGAACTGACTGGAAACAAACTGTGGTCCATTGTCTGTAATGATAGTCTCCAACAAACTTCATTTTCGAAACAACTTGTTTAAAATGTCAATGACCCAAATCATAGTTATAGCAATTTCTGGTCAGTTACTATGTGGATCGTGAAGAACAATCAAAAACCGTTGATTGCTGAAGGCTACTTGCAATTCTCCAAAAATATCTACTTGGAGTTGTTGACATGGTTTTGTTGGCCTGAGGGTTGATTTAGAAGTATGGGATATATACTCTGAAAAACTTATTAAGCTGTACGACATGCAATGCAGTTTTTGTGTGACATTCTGGCCACTAGATTGCTTTGATGTGGAGTTGCTAGCATTGGACTGGGGTAAGCACAGTAAGAAGTCTTACAACATCAGGTAAAAGTCCAATAGAATTGTTTCACAGCATTGTTCTTTCAGCTTAACAACACCCAGGTTCAATTCCTGGCTTTGGTCACTGTCTGTGTGGAGTTTGTACATTCTCCCCATGTCTGCATGAGTTTCCTCTGGATGTTCTGGTTTCCTCCCACAGTCCAAAAGGCGTGCTGGTTAGGTGCATTGGCCATGCTAAATTCTCCCTTAGTACTGGCGCCTGTTTGGCTATGTGTGGCAACTGGGGGATTTTCACAGTAATGTCATTTCAGTGTAAATGTAAGTCTACTTGTGACTAATATATAAATAAAGTTAAAACTTAAAAAAATAAACGTTTCCGTAGAGTAGCTGCGTTTCATTTTTGACAATGGACACATGGAAGATTAGTTGTACATTTCCTTTGATCTACTGTAAAAGCAGATTTTTTTGCATTTGCATTTCCTGATGCATCTGCTGACATTGTTTCCATGTGTGAGTTGAAATGCACACGGACTGACAGATGTTATCTTCACCTATAACATGTCAAACACAATTTGCTGTGCAACTGTCCATTCCCATTGTGGATCTTTGCTCAGTAACTTCGAGAGACTCTGATCTCTGCGTACTTGGAATAAAAATGTGATAAAAGTTGATAGTACTGAGGAATGATGTCATCTCTTTCACTATTAGATGGGGTCAGACATAAATGAATGGGTTTGACACTCTTGTGTGTGGTCTTTTCTCCAGCTGCTGACACTG
Source organism: Sphyrna mokarran (assembly GCA_024679065.1). NCBI lineage: Eukaryota > Metazoa > Chordata > Chondrichthyes > Carcharhiniformes > Carcharhinidae > Sphyrna > Sphyrna mokarran. The sequence goes on from JAGIQG010000021.1 coordinate 22,932,288, forward strand.
TGCTGTTCCAGAAAGTCAATCTTGAATGCCATGAATATGCACTTGTCCTTGTTAAGCATCACATTTTGTTGTGCCAGTCGAATGAGCACAACTGCTAATTGCTGATCATGTTCTGCCTTGTCCTTTCCATGGACAAAAACATTGTCAAGTAGGTTGAGAATTCCCTCAGTGTCTGATTAGACTGAAGAAACTATCTTTTGGAGTGTGTTAGGTGCTGAACTTAGTCCAATCTGTGGTCCTGAAACAGACTATTGTGAGTAACAGAAGCTGTAAGGTAACAGATTTGTTCTGCTGCTGGTTCTGAAGACAGCTCCAAGGCATGACCGTAGGAGATGGATACTTACCTGGAATGACTTCCTTGTTGCCTGCCTAAAGTTCACCGTTTATATATCATTCAATGACGAGGTTCATTGGCGTTGAGAATCATAAGCATCATAAGGACTAGGAGCAGGAGTAGGCAATTTAGCCCCTTGAGGCTGCCCCGCTATTAACACAATCATGGCTGATTTCATCTCTCCTCACCTCTACTTTTCTGCCAGTTTACCATAGCCTTCAAACTCTTACTAATTAAAAATCTGTCTACCTCTTCCTCAGATTTAGTCAAAGTCTGGCATCCACCGTAATCTGATGTAATAATCAATTCCATAGACTCATAACCTGTTGAGAGTAGTAATTTCTTCTTATTTCTATTTTAGATCTACTATCCCTTATCCTGAAGTAATAACCTCTTGTTCTAGATTGCCCTACAAAAGGAAACATTCTCTTCACATCTACTTTACTAATCCCCCTTACCATGTTATACACCTCAATTAGATCTCCTCACATTTTTCTAAACCCCAGGGAGTTTAGACCTAAAATGCCCAATCTCTCTCCTTAAGACAAACCCCTCATCTCTGGAATCAATCTAGGGAACCTTTCCAGAACTGCCTCCAACGCAACTACATCCCTCCTCAAATAAGGGAATCAAAACTGCACACAATATTGTAAGTGAAATCTCAGTAATCCTTAGTACTGTGGTAGCAACACTTTACTACTTTTATACTTTATTCCTTTAGCTTACTAGTCTTCTGCAATCTAGTTCATTCACACAATGTTGCCCTCTTGTTCAAGTCATTGCAGCTCCTGTGACACTTCCAGAAAAATTACAATGATCTCAAATTTTGCAATTCTCAATCTGGCAAAATTGACTTATTGATACAAGTTGAATGAAGGTGTCACTTAATCTCCCAGATATGGGTAAATAAGAAAGATTGGTGCTATGCATAGTCTGTCTTTCATCACTTTAATGTGTGCTCTGTTGGGATCTGCAAGTTGGAAGCCAACTTTATCACAGAAGATTTACCCCGTAAAGCTTTAACCTTTGGCAATGTAAGACATGAATTTGTCTTGGGTGATATTTTTCTAGCGCATTGGAACTGTGATCAATCTTAAAAGTGAAATAATAATTTTATCATAAGCTTTCTGGCAGAAATCAGAAGAAGTGGCAAAGAGTACAGATGGTTCTTAGCGTAGATACTGCCATGCCCACATTGGTGAGGAATGACACTGAAATCCCAACTGAGCAATCCTTAAAATGGCCAGCTGATTTACCGTCCACAGTGATTATACATGGTTCACTCTTTGAAAGAGACTTCTCTAGATGTTGTAGCAATGAAGTCTTCTCCTTTGATCTGTATATGTTCACAAAGTGATTCTACCTTAAGCATGAGTCACACTTTTTCCCTTTAGTTGGATATGATGTTGTGGATGATGTGGAACTCCACAATTTGTGCACATTTATGAGAGCGTCTGATTGTAATGGGCTCCCTTCCGTTTCTGTGGGATATGCACCATTTTATCATCCCATTTTTCTTTGGTCTGAGATATTTCTCAAGAGCACTTACCACCATAACAAATGTCGATATGCCTTATGTGACCCACTCACGTATTAGCTGGCCTTCTCCAAGGTGATGGAATATCATCCTCAGGTTACTGCTACATTCAGACACCCATCCCTGTAGTAAGCAAATAGGTCTTGAATCTGAAAATTTATTGATTCCACTGTAGACATGGATCTCCCAGTGAAAAAATAAAGATGTTGAAACCAGTAATATTACACTGTTCTCCAACGCATTGCAAATTGGTATTTTATACCTTGGAGATCTACAGAGATGGTGCAGATTTCTATATCTGCACAGAAGTCTTACAATTTTTTAAAAAAAACCCTGCTTGTTTGTGCTTGCATTTAATCTAGTTTCTGTTTCTCTAACCATACCCCTAGGCTTGACTAGTCACACACAGCACAGAGACTAGTCAATAGATACACTTAATCAAACATAGACAATTGAGCATTTCGTGCAGATGAAGTGTAACTTACATTCTCTTTCATCCAGTAACAGGATATCTGAATTTTGAGTGATTCTTCCAAATTGTTTGAAATCCATGTGGAGAATGAATTATAACAGGTTTACCGAGGTAATCTTTTGTATCCATTTTTACTTCAAAGTGACAGCCTGCAAGCAACCCCCTGCTGTCTGTAAACCTCTTCCTTTACAGTAGAATGGAGAACTGCTATATAATTGGATTTTCTTTTCAATAAGAATCTTATGATGAGAGCATTAACCATTAACTTTAGGACTTCTGAGGAGACTTCAAGGTAACAAGAGTAACTCTTCATTGTGGGCAAACAGCAAGCTGTGAAACAAGTTCTAAAAGTTGTTCCTTCAGCAAGGAACATGGTAATGTTTATGCTAACTGTGCTCTCTGGTTGAACTAAGAAATCTTAAGTACTTTTGGTTTGGGTATCCCACTTCTGTATTTTAGGTCAGCAGCCTGTGATTTTACTGACAATTGAAGTGAGTTTAGATGGGGATGGGTGGGGTCAATTGGATTGCGGGCAAGAACCCCAAAAATGGAAATGTCTGCTCTTTATTGTTTCCAAATTAAGCAAGGACAAGAGAAATTTGCAAAGAATGGTTTCTAAATCAATGACCCCATGACTTATGTTTCTAACTCCCAAAATTCCACAACTTTAAAGATGTTCAAAGCATTAGTCTTCATGCTAATCCTCTGAGCTGCACTGCCTGGAAATCAATGTGGTGCTGCTTATTGCAGGCCCAATGGACGAGGAATACTGTATATCAGAGTTGCCTTCAGATCCTGCCAGGAATGCTATCTATCTACGCTGCCAAGTACAGACCCTTGGTAGCATTCACCAATTCCCTAGGAAAACCATTTTTCTGTGATGCCAAGTCTTATCATCAGTAAAAATGAAAATAACAAGAGATGTGAAATAGGCTGCCGAAATTAAAACCCCTCTTTTCTCCTCTTTCTACTCCCATAACGTCATCCACCTACTTCACTGTTTCAGCCTAGTCACTGTAACTTCAGTTATCTAGGCTCCATGTTCTTGAATTTTCTTCCAAAAACTGTCCATTACACCATGTCCCTGTCCTCATATAAGAGCCTCTTTAAAACTCATTTATGACCAAGCTGACTTTCTCTTTAATAGGCATGAACTTTGTGAAACACACTTGGAGCATTTTCTGTGTTAACACTGCAATATAAATGCATAGAAATTGCTGCTGTTACAGGAACGAAACATTCTTAGAATGGTGGTTTAGCTCCTTTTTTCTTTGGGGGAGGGAAAAAAAATTCCAGCACCATAAAGTCAACAAATTCTCAATTGACCTGTGTTAAGGGGTAGAATGTTCCCAAAAAATGGCAAAACATCAGGTTCTGACTGGAAGACAGTATGTTTCTCCCCAGACATTCCTGAAAAAATAGCATTATGCTGTTTAGGCACATTACAATTTATTTAAATTAATAATAATCCAGTTCTTGCCCTCACTGGGAATGAACCTGATTTCTTTGCCAGCAAGGAGTGGGGAAGATCTTGTTCTGAGACCTCCCTGGTGCAAATCCTGTTTATAGTGCTTTCGCGAGTGTTTGTGCTTGCATTTAACAGGCCCTGAGAATCCCAGCCATGGACCCTCTAAAAAAAACAATGACCTGAAAAGAAAACAGTCTCCAAGTGACCCATACAAAAGGAACAGATAGACATGACTTTTAAACACTTCTACAGTAAACTCAAATTCAAAACCAACGTAAAACATAAATGTAGAAATTATGAATTTCACTTTTTAAATAGTTCATACAACAGAGGTACTTTTCAGAATCACCCCTGCGGAAACGTGGCACGACATGTAATCTTATAGTCTTTCAAATTCTGTCTTCACTACGTAGGATCTCTCACTTTTTCCATTCAATGGATTTGGCCGTGGATGGCAGATTTATTCCATTCAAGGTCCCCAGATATTATTAACACCAACAAGGCACACTTGTACAACTACTCTCTCCCTCAGTTCATGACAGTCCTCAAGGTGCATTTTTCTAGAGTTCCTTTTCAGTTGATCAACTGTCCCCATGGTCATGGTGTAGTCACTTCTGACACAAACACTCAGCTTGTCTGTACAACTGAGCTTGCACACAGCTTTTAGTTTTCAGTCCCTATTAGCCCAAGAGTTCCAGTGTTTTCTTACAGCTAATCGAAAACTGACCTTTCAGGGGAGCCCTACTAGCTGTTTTTTCTGAGAACCACGAGCCCTGTGTGTTTATGTTCTGCATACCACATAATGGAATTCAAACAGATTCTCTCTCTCATCTCTCGCTCTTTCTCTCACACACTGTGTCTCTGTCACACTCTCATTCTCTCACTCATTCTCTCGGTCTCTCACTTGCCTTTTCTTTACTAGGCAGCTGTCATCTCTGCAGCAACATCAAGTCACCAGATCATGTCTCCAGACAGACCTCTCAGCTCGGAAATCCACACACTCATTTCCCAGAAATAACTTTATTTGGTTTCACTTTGGGGTAAGGGCATATTTCACAGATGTAAGCTTTTTCTGCAAAGTGCAGAGTTTGTCACATCTATAAATCAAACAAACTTGGGCTTTGAACAATAAATTAATTCACTGTTTATTTCAAGAATATAGAGTAACTACATTTAGCCTTAAAAAGATGGATATTCGATTTCACTTGGTACAATGTTCCCACTCTTCTCGAACAATGCTTCCGAAACCATTGACTAATGAAGTCCCATTGAAGAGAGCACTTTCTGAAGCTGGCTGAGAATCAAAGTTTGGCATATTTCTGTACACTAAAACGATCCAGAGGTTTGAACAAAATCCTTCAGAACAGCATTGATCCAGTTGTGCACTGTTAGTTTTATTACTTAATTGTGCACACAATAAATTCAAAGTTGGAAACAATTTTTGCTGGAATTAAACATAAGCAACAGATGGATTCTATATGGATAGTTCATTGGATAGAGAATAAAGTCAAATAGTAGCAACTTTCAAATTCTGCTTTGTTTGAACAAGAAGACCTGACTGCACTGATGTGTTCTTTAAATTAAGTATTTCCAGTGATGAATTTTAAAGATTGTTGCAGTTAGTCTGATGTCTCACAGGGTGTATAGAACTACAGTTATAAACAACTAACAAAGAAACATTCAACTTCCAAAAGAATGCAAGTCTTTTTGGTAGTTAAGGTTGTAGAAACAGGGAATAAACATATTCTTTTTCCTACACCAGTGGCGCAGATCAGAATTGATTGCTTAGTTAATCCAGTCAGCTGAATTAACATTAGTCATGTGCAAAACTTGATCCCCATGTTATAGAACTTTAACAATACAAGAATTTTTGTCTCTCCTGCGATATCTGTTGACCGAAATTTCTAACATGTTTGTCCTAGTTAAACCTAGTCTAACAATTAGAAAATTGAAATTGGAAAAGATACAAGGCAGGATTTCCCCCCAAAATTTCTTAGTATCATAATGGCGAGAAATCTGGCCTGCTCCACATCACAATCTTTCGACACAGTGCAATGAAAGAGCCTCCGTGTGAATCATGCCATTACGGAGGCTCCAGATGTATGGTTCACCCAAAGTGGCTGCAGTCCTGTGCTGTTAAGCAGGGGTCATTCCATTTAAACACTGCACTCGCAGTCAGTTGTGCCAGGAAGATGGCACCTCGCATAGCTGCTCCATGATGTATCAAGAGGGAACTGGGATAGCTACTGGATGCCATGGAGGACAGGAGGGGCACCTTCCTCCCAAGAGATGGTTGGCGGCCCATCAATGCTGCTACCATTGTTCCCCAGTCTGCAATGAATGCCCATGCACTGGCACAGAAGACCGAGGGTCAGTGCAGCAAGAAAACAAATGACCTTGTTCGGGCGGCAAGGCAGAGTGTCCATCCCATATCAGTCTCAGTTGTCGCAGCTGGAATGTCCCTGTCTATCCACTCCCTGACACCCTGTGGCTTTCCAGCACCTGACTCCCTAGTAACTGTCTCCAATCCCTCAGGCACCTCCTGTCAGAAACCCAGCCTGCCAAAGCACAGCCCCAACAGACACCACATGATTGCCCCCACCCCAAACACTCTAAAAGCCTGCATCCTTCCAGCCATCAGGCTTTTAATCCTTCCTCTCCTCACAGGAAATGATGGCCCACAATCACCGGGAACAGGCAAAGATCAGAAGTAGGGTCCTGAGCTGCATTCGAGGAGTGTGCGAGAGAGTCCGAGGATAGAGCTGTGACTGACAGCCAGGTTGGGGTGCACCATAGAAGTGAGGCTTATCTCAAGTAAATTGCAGTCTGTCCAGATTCTTGCCCTTCCCTTGCACTGACACACGTGTGTTTTCTTTTCATTCATTCATAGGACATAGGCATTACTGGCTGGCCAACATTTATTGTTCATCCCTTGGAGGGCAGTTGAGATTCAGTTATATTGCTATGGTGCCAAAGTCATATATAGACAGATCAGGTAAGGTAGACAGATTTCCTTCCTTAAAGGACATTAGCGAACCAGATGGCTTTTTCTGACAATCAGCAATGGTTTCATGGTCATTAGTAGATTCTTAATTCCAGATTTTTTTTTTTATTGACTTCAAATTCCACCAACTGCCATGGCAGAATTGGACCCCGAGTCCTCAGAATGTTAGCTGAGTTTCTGGATTAATAATCTAGTGACAATACCATCACTTCCCTTATTGAAATGACCCAGATGAGATCAGGCACTCAAGAGTTGGCAGTCCTCTACTCTGCCTGCCTCTCCTGCCCACCCGTGCTGCCCCTCGCTGAGACCTCAGAGGAAGGCTGTGATTAACACCTCAAAGGAAAGCAACCAACTGTCAACAAAAATCACATACACCATCCACCAGCACAGATACAGTCACCATGGTGGGGTATGTTAGTATTGAGGCTTCTGGGATGCCTTCAGGTGAGCAGCACACAAGCTGGTGATGTCTATCAGGTGGAAGCGGGAATCTCCAAGGGCCACGCTAAGATCTCTGAGAACTAAAGACTCAACTAGTCCCCAGCAACATCAGTTTTCTCAAAGTGGCTACAGGTGCAGAAGCAGAGCTGAAAATTGTAGGAATGACAAAAGTAAAGTTATAAAGTTTATTTATTAGTCACAATTAAGGCTTACATTAAGACTGCAGTTAAGTTACTGTGAAATTCCCCTAGTTGCCGCAGTCCAGCGTATGTTCGGGTCATTGCACCTAACCAGCACAAGGAGGAAGCCAGAATATCCGGAAAAAACCCATGCAGACATGGGGAAAACATGCAAATTCCATACAGACAGCGAGTGACCCAAGCCAGGAATCGAATCCGGGTCCCTGGCACTGTGAAGCAGCAATGCTAACCATTGTACTACAGAGCTGTCAGTAACATTTCAGCAACTGCAAGGCTGCTTTGAGGAGTCCACAACAGTCAGTAGCAGGACATGGTGCCATTGTTGTATACAAAGGCCAACATTGCAAGAATAGTAGCCATGGGTGGCAGAATCCAAAGCAAGGCCGAATCGCTGAGGATTCAGAAGTATGCTTGAGACACATCTCGAGACTACAGCCTCGAGAGCATCACCCAGTCTTGGAGGGCACTTGATGAGGGGATTCTGAGCTTGCCCCAGACTCAGAGAGCTATTGCTGAGGTTCATACACCATGATACAGATGCAGTTGGGCTTTCAGGACTGGCAGAGTGGGGTGACACAGAGACTTCTGGAGTTCACTGTAGCTGTTTCTCTGTTTCATGAAGAATCAGTGGGGTTGGGAATCGGCCTCGCGTAACCCCTCAGAGGTCATTTAGTGGCTGGGGTATGGCGTGCAACATGAGTCCCAAGCCAGCAACAATCCCAGATGTAAGGGTTCTCATATTGGCATGAGCGCCCCTCCCTTCAATTTAGCAGCAGCTTAGAGCTCACTTGCATCCAAGGTGTTGATGCTCAGTGGTATTCACTTCCTAGCTCTTTGCTACTGCTGCATCTGAACTACATTTTTATAGAGCAGTAATGATTCACCCCAGCTTGGTGTCGTGCTGGAGAAGTGGGAAATATTCGGAAGGGGGAACAGTTGTGTGCTGGCCTCATTAATGATACTGAAATCCATTTAAATTCATGCTAATAATATGGAGATGACAATGGCCTAATGGAATGATTGCTACTCTCAAGAAACTCAGCTTTGTTCTGGGGACTAAGGTTCAAATCCTGCTGCCGCAGATAGTGAACCTCGAATTCAGTAAAAAAAAATCTGGAATTAAGAATCTACTGATGACCATGAAATCATTGTCAATTGTTGGAAAACCCCATCTGGTTCACTAATGTCCTTCAGGGAAGGAAATCTGCTATCCTTACCTGATCTGGCTTACATGTGACTGCAGAGCCACAGCAATGTGGTGGACTCTTAACTGCCCTCTGGCAACTAGGGATGGACAATAAATGCTGACCAGCTAGCAATAACGTGTCCCATGAATTAATAAAATAAAATAATAAATTGATTTATGCCTGTAAAAAAAAAAAAAGGGCTGGGAAGCTAGAAGCCATTTTGCGCTGTGCATGAGTTGGATTTTTAGCTTCTCGTGCTATTTTCTCAATTTATCATGCTGGTCAACAGCGGTGATGAGGTGGTAAGATTACGCTCACAATCTTTCCCAAAAATAGATACAATTTTGCACACTATCTGTGCAGACATCTCTCTCAGAAAACTGCTTGATTGTGTTTGGATTCTTGTCTTTGTCAATAATCTGCTAGTTATTATGGAAAACCTTTTTTGCTGAAACCATCCACTGAAGAAAAATTGACTTCCTGTTAGGTAGCCAAAAAGAAACTGAATCATTGCAGTTAGTGAGTAGTGAGAAGGCCAAGTCTGTAACTGTGCGAAGAATTTATCATGATACTGCTTCTCCATCTTTCTTTAGGGCTATCAAGTGATTTTCCAGTTCAAAACTTCGACTCTCATTTAAATTCTGTACTACATCAAACAGATGGCCAAAAAAGCTGGAAAAAAAGGGAGAATTTTCAGAACCTAAACCAATTTGTCAATGTTAGCATTTTCTAAGTTTTGCAAGTCTTATGTCTGCACACAGTTGGAATGCAGTAGCCGTGTTTGGCAGCCTGTAGAGGAGCCTATCCATTAATCCAGAATTGGCACAGCCTCAAGCTATGGATATGAATAATTTGAGTTTGTACCATGCCAGAATTTACAAAATCAGATATCCATGGACAAGTTAGCGAGTCTTCTGTGAGAGCACAACCATTGACAAAAGTTGCTGAAAGTAGTAGTACTGCTACTACTGGGCTACTGCTACTACTGGGCTACTGCTACTACTGGGCTACTGCTACTACTGGGCTACTGCTACTACTGGGCTACTGCTACTAGTACTGCTACTACTGGGCTACTGCTACTAGTACTGCTACTACTGGGCTACTGCTACTAGTACTGCTACTACTGGGCTACTGCTACTAGTACTAGTACTGCTACTACTGGGCTACTGCTGCTACTACTGGGCTACTGCTACTACTAGTAGTACTGCTACTACTGGGCTACTGCTACTACTAGTAGTACTGCTACTACTGGGCTACTGCTACTACTACTAGTACTGCTACTATTGGGCTACTGCTACTACTACTAGTACTGCTACTACTGGGCTACTGCTACTACTACTACTACTAGTACTGCTACTACTGGGCTACTGCTACTACTAGTAGTACTGCTACTACTGGGCTACTGCTACTACTACTAGTACTGCTACTACTGGGCTACTGCTACTACTACTAGTACTGCTACTACTGGGCTACTGCTACTACTACTAGTACTGCTACTACTGGGCTACTGCTGCTACTACTGGGCTACTGCTGCTACTACTGGGCTACTGCTACTACTAGTAGTACTGCTACTACTGGGCTGCTGCTACTACTACTAGTACTGCTGCTACTACTACTAGTACTGCTACTAATACAACTTTCAGCAACTTTACTACTACTGGGCTACTGCTGCTACTAGTAGTAGCCCAGATGCTCTATGTGTCAGATTGCTGGCAGGGACACAAAATCCGGAGAAAATTGGAAATTGTAAATTTCAATTGGTCAGCCAGATAGTCATTTCTGATTTTCCCCACCTTTCACCAGGTGTGAACTTGGCTTGAATGCTTTTCAATAAATTTAAATGTAACTAATTCCCCTAACTACATGATCCCCTCTCATGATATATTTATAGATGCTCTCGATAAACTTTTTAAAAGATAAAGGGAATTGAGGGGATCTTTCTGGGAGCACAAAGGTAAGTATAGCCCTCTGGAGAGAGGGACATGGCCAGTCACTGTCCTGGCAATGCCTCTGGTTGGCATTGCCTTTGGACACAAGATGGCACTGTCAGGTTGGCACTGCTAAGTTGTGCCAGTGGGTGATGTCAGGACCAGACCCAAGCGGAAGCTTGTGGGGGCGGGAGGGAAAACATGATCATTGAATGGGACTGCAGGGGTTGAAGTGCTGGCGATGACTGTGTGTAGTGCGAGGTGACAACTGGCAGCAATGACTGTTGGGAGAAATGCCAGTGATTATTATCAGTTGGGGTGGGGGAGGGTGAAGGGGAGAGACACTTTCAAAGATGGCGTCCTCATTTCTGTGAAACCTGTTGCCAATAGTGTGTCCCTGCAGTGCCAGTGTGATGGCATAAACTGTGCCCATCATATTTCTTTTCTTTAATGAGGCTCAAAATCTGTAGTGAAACATAGTCTGGTAACTAGAGCAGTACATGCAACCTTGAGAAAATTGAACAGATTGGTAAAATCACTCATTTAATTGTTGTACGTTGTTTTATTTTTCTTCAGTATCTTATCTCTTGTTTTTCCCAAGAGGTAAGACACTTTTTGTTTCTCATCAATTGTCAGTTCTGGATGCAGTGAAGTCTTGTGTGCAGACGTACTTTGTGTTTTCCCATCACATTAGACCCATGGAAGTTGAATGAATGAAGGCAGGTACCGCATTATGTCTATGCCAGCTGTTTTCTAGAATAGACCAAAAACCCTTGCGAGAGACCTATGTCACTTCAGAGCATTGTACCTTTCTCTACTTCAAATAAAATGCTGCAGCAATCTTTATCTCTCTGGTTCCCTGTGGCTAAAATCTCATTCTCCGACAACTTTGTGAAGAAATTCCACCTAACCTGTCTCTCAGTGATAATTTTAAATTGATTTGCCAACAGGAGAAAGTTATTTTTTTCCAATTCACTTTATCCATACTCTTCCTGATCGTCTTTACTGCAGTTACCTGAAGTCCTTCCTCATAATTATAGTTTCTCATCCTTGACTCATTTTTATTAAGCCTGTTTATGATGTTTAAAGGCCTTTTTTATAATGGAGCATTCATACCTGTAACCAGTATTTAATATAAATTCATAATTAGTTATTTACTCTATGCTCTATTTAAAACCCACAAAATTCTATTGCCTTTTCATGGTTTTAATCTTCATTTTTATCTCAAAATTAGCTTTTTTCTTTGTGTGCCTGCAAGCTCATTTTTCATTGTATTGTGCACTATAGAATGAGAATGAAATTGAATTGAATTCTGCTTTCAGATAACTGTGTTTGAACCTTAAGCATTCAGATCCTTCAAAATCTTACAGTTAGGTACATGGGGTTTATTTTGTTTATTTTCTTCAAAGATGCATTTCTTCACTGCATTAATTTGCATCAGCCAACCAATTCTGTTGTCCTTTGTGTCACGCATCCTATTTGCCAAGTCTCCTCTTTTTGTTATTCCAGAAAATTCTGTTCCTGTAACTCAGAATCAAATGTGTAGGCGCAAAAATGGACGCAACATTGATCTTTATAGTGTAGCACTTCTAATCAATTACCACTTTAAACAATATGAGGCTGATTGCTTCTTATCACTTGACCAAACCTTATCTATAAGTAAATCCAAGTATTTGTTTGCCTTAGTTAATGTTATGATCAAATATTGGTAAATATCTGACTGAGTCACACTGCATTGATAATGACGAATTTGGTAAATAAAATGTTTCCAATTAATCTTATGCTGATGTTGTATCCAATTCTCGCCTGGTACGGCTGATTTTAAAGCTACATGTGGGGAATTAGCTTGCATCTAAACTTGAGTTGTAAATGAAGAGAAAATGCTTCAGTTCAGCAGTATATGATGTTAGCTGTAACATTTTAGAAGTGCATACCTTGAGGCAATTAACCCATTGGAAGGGATTTTGAGCCCCGCATTCTCTGCACCATGTGTTCAAAATTCGGAGAGACTTGAAAAACACTATTCACGCTGGCAAGTTTGTGAGTTCTGATCTTCCAGCTCCCTTAGCAAGCAGAGTAGTGTTCAGTATATCTTAGGATCTCAGGAAGTTCATTTTAATCCATTACCATATCATTACTGAGCACTCTGTCCAGAACTTCCACACTTCCACACTCCCCTTCCCCCCGGACCGGGTATCCAGCTCGATGTCGCACTGACTCCATTTACAACAGCTCTACAAAAGTGTGATCCTGGCACCTTTTAATCCTTTGAAAGCTTATGTCCCAAGCATTGAGCTGACATTTCCAGTAAGGCTGCAATATCTCACAGATAATACTGATGTGCACCACAATACAAGGGATGAGGGGATGTCTATCATCATGCACCCCAATCGAGGTCATGATGAACGTGTTGTCAAGATCCTCCATCAGGATGTAAACACTGCTCACATGCAGCCACTCAACTGCCGGCTAACAGGACATTAGGATTCTTTGGCGGGGGCTTGGGGGCTGGGGGAATGCAAGCATTTTAGTGCCACTGAGTGCCTGGAGGGTCCAGGATCCATGCACTGCTCTATGCACGGTAGAATTGCTCCATTTTTTGCACCAGAACTAACACTTCGCTGGGGTTGACATAGACCAATATGGAGATGTGGCTAGCTATAGCATCAGAGTGGAGGGTGTGAGGGATGGCGATGATGCACCTACTGATTGTGCTGCAGTTGGAATGGTTGTCCAAGAGGAATTGAGAGATGAGAATAGGGGCTTTCTCCACCCACAGCCCCCCTCTCTTCCCCCAGCTAACTCAAGGACACGCTTTTCAGAACATATGCTAGTTTCGAGCTCGGACAGCACTCGCTCACACTTATGTTTGAGTTTGTCCTGCAGTGACACAGACAGGGAGAGTGTAGGCAAGAGTTGAGACTGAAGATAGTAGTGAGGTGAGGCAGGCATGAGGCTTAAGTGGGAGCTGGAGTGTGAGGATCATGGCAGCTACTGTGAGGAATTGTGAGATGGAGAAGGGTGGTCCCATACCTGTTGTTGATAACCCCTGGGGTGGCTGGGTGGGAGATGGAGTGGAGGTGTGAGGATTGTCTGAGGGGAAGTCCAGATGGAGACTGGGGTCGTTCACCTACAGTGCAAAAGCAAAGAAGATAGTTCATCATCTTCTGACATTGGTGTCCTATCCTCTTCTGGAGTGCACTTGCACTCACCAGGGCTGCCACTGCATCCCAGATGACAGTTGTGTCCCTGCTAAATGGCAGCCTTCTGGAGCAGGGGTAGAATGTATCCTGCCTCTGTTCCACTTCTTCCAGATCTTGCTGAGGGCTCCTTTTGAAAACAAGGTATGGACTTCGTGACTGTCATCCACTGCAGTTATTCTGGAACAAGTGTTGGGGAGCTATTTGTATGGAGCTACTCAGTGCTTGCTGCAATTTAGTTGTTGCAGGATGGGCAAATCAGAGGGAACAAACCCCAGGTGCACTGGAACCAACACGTTGCCGTGTTTTGGTAAGATTTCGCCCTTTGTTTAGAAAAGTTGTTGTGAACTGTGTTCATGACAATTGGGACAATGAGTGCAAATTAACAATAAAATCGAACGCAGTTCTGATTTCTTTGTTAACTGATCACAGTAGAACAATACTAAGATTTCAGTGCAATAGGAATGACAAAAAACACAGAAAATGAATTTCCTTTCTGAAAGAAATCGCTACATGCTTGAATGTCATGTTCTACACCAGCTTTGAATACATTTTAGATTTTTAAATTCTTTTAATTTATAGTTCAAAAATGAAGATCGTTAATGCAGTCCCAAATTAACTTTTGTTGCTGTTTATGTAATGAATAAACATTAAATTTCTGAGGTTGTGAGCAAAGACATTTCCCATCATCATGTTCCTGGATTTTGAATGAAAGCACACACAAGTGTAATTCCCACCAGGGAATGGAAGGCAGCCTGCATTAGGATCCATCACCTCCTAAGGAAGACCCCAAGTTGAATTAGAAGTGGGCAAATACCAAAGCTGGCAGGTTAGGAAGCCCACCTTTGTTCATTGGGACATAAGTTCAGTTCTGTCAATGACTATTAGGCACTCTAGCTCCATTCTCCTTCTGTACCCTCTCATATTTACCATGAACCCTCCATGCCCATCATGTCTCCCATGGCCCCCATCCTGGCCTCTTGATGCCACCCCGTCCTCTTGAAGCCTCCCCTGGCTTCTTGATATCCCCTTGTCTCTTGATACCCCTTGCTTTCTCCATAACCCCAAGCTTGGGTCGCTGTCTGTGCGGAGTCTGAACATTCTCCTCATGTCTGTGTGGGTTTCCTCTGGGTGCTCCATTTTCCTACCACAGTTTGAAAGATGTGTGCTGGTTAGGTGAATTGGCCATGCTAAATTCTCTTTCAGTACCTGAACAGGAGTATGGTGACTCGGGGATTTGCACACTAACTTCATTGCAGTGTTAATGTAAGCCTACTTGTGACTAATAAATAAATTTTACTTTACTTTACCATTCTCATAACCTTTTCAGCCAACATCCAATGAGGAACAGAACTCATGGGCCAGGTAATCACATTGGGAGGTCTTTGAAATGATTGTGAATTGTGATCTATTCAAATTCCTGTTAAAGCTCATAAGACTGTAAATAAAATGCATAGCCATTTAAAAACCTGTTTAAAACTCTTTAATCCTATTACCTAGTCATAAAACTGTCAACCAAATAACTGCTTCTACGCTAAATTAATTAGTGGTGTTTGGAAATCAACCAAGCATTCGTAATGCAATCCCATTGCACAACTGCATAAACAACCTTAAAAAGCTTAATATAAGAGTGTTTTTCAGGTTGTAAGAATATATGTCCATCTATTATTTTTTTTCCAAAGGGTTAAAGATGTCATTATGAAGTTATTGACAATCATAAAAATAGAGTTGCTATTTTTCAGCTATCTCAAATATTCAATGAAAATCTGGACTTCAAATCAAAAAGCACAGGATCCAGATAACATATCAATGTCTGATTCTCAATGCTACTGAATATGGAAGAGCACCATATCCACTGGAATAAGTCTTATAATGCAGTTGAATACTTATATAATGCTAGTCGATTTAGTGGCACTTGTCTTTTAAGGACAGAGTCCTGTAGTCACTCGCTACATTAAAACATAATGAATTTATTATATAATACCTAATTATGGCATTGGAAGTTGACAAGACTTTCAATATGTTGAATGGTTTTCAAGTTGGCAGAGGGGATAGAAAGGTGATAGCTGATAGTCAATGTGGAGAAGAGTGAGTTGATACATTTTGGTAGGAAGAACATGGATAGACAATATAAAATAAGGACTAAAATTCTTAGAGGTGCAGGAGCAGAGGGATCTGGGTGTATTCATGACTAGAACATTAAAGATAGCAAGATAGCTGGAAAGAGCAGTTAATAAAGCATGTAGTATTTTGGGACATATTAACTGGGGCATAAAGTACAAGAGCAAGGAAGTTATGCTGAACTTATACAAGACATTAGTTAGACCTCAGCTTGAATATTATGTACAGTTTTGGGTGCCACACTAAAGGATAGATGAGAAAGAAATGAAGAGAATTGCAGAAGAGGTTTACAAGAATGTCTCCAGGGATGAGAAATTTCAGTTAGGAGAATAGATTGGAGAGGTTGGGACTGTTCTCCTTGGAAAAGGCTAAGAGGAGATTTGATAGAAATGTTCAAAATCAAGAAGGGGCAGAACAGAGTAGATAGGGGGAAACTGTTCTCACTTGTAAAAGGATCAAGAACAAGAGAGCACAGTTTTAAGATGACTTGCAGAAAAGGAAAATGTGATGTGAGAGAAAGCTGCCTGTATTCATAAGTCCATTCACGAATGACAATTTGAAAGAAGCATGCTATTACTGTATGATTGTGAACTATAGCAAATGAAATATTTCCACATTGTAAAAGTATTTTCCACATTTTCATTGTTTTGTTTTTCATTACTGCTTGTTATTTTGAAAGAATATTACATTGTAATAATCATGCTTTTTGTTGCATATCTATTTTCCATCTAGGATCATACAAAACAGAAGTTGATACATGAATAGGTTTTTCAATGATAAACTAAATTGTTAATTAACATTCCTTAAATATGTTTCCAAAATCAAATTTCAACTGAAATATTTGAAAGATACCCCCACCAAGACACAGCAAAAGCATATTTATTTTTACACGAATGAATAGGAAAAGCTTGCCATTTAAAAACAAAGAAAATATTTAATTTTCATGCAATTTGAAGTTCACTCCATTGAGACTTGGATAGTGAAATGACAGACAGCAAGGATACATTGGTGCAAATTAAAGTGGCTAAACATGAGGCTGGCACCTTATATGAAAGAGACTTTGAAGGAATTTGTGCAAGTAATTGCAGACCAATCACAACAGGTAATTGTTTTTTAATGATTATGACTGACTTGTGGATTGATTGAGAATTGAAAACAATCCATAGCATTGAGTAAAGATATCATGAAGATTGATGGATAGCAGGCAATGCAACTTCTTCAATGTATTGGAATCCATTAGTATATTAAATTCCCCTGCATTTCCTACATCAGAGAGCGCCTATTTACTTCAATGATCATGACCAAAACAGATTAACCTATCGTTTATCTCTCTGTTGTTTATGGGATCTTACTCTTTGCAAATTGTCTGTCACGTTTACCTACATAACAACAATGGCTACATTTCAATCATAATTCATTGACTTATGAATGAATTATGTAGCAAGATGTCCTGGAATACAAAATGCACCATATGCCAGTCCTCCTTTATCGTGCATGCACATCCAGAAGGTAGAAGGATCTATCAGCAGAAAATCACAGTTTGCTTTTTCAAGTTGCTTTTTTTATTCTTTGATGAGATGTGGGCACTGCTGACAAGGCCAGCATTTATTGCCCTTGAATGAAGTAGTTAACAAGGCCAATTCAGAGGGCAATTAGGAGTCAACCTCATTGCTCTGGATCTGGAGACAGACCAGGTAAGAAGGGGTAGATTTTCTTTTCCTACAGGCATTAAAAACAGATGAGTTTTTATAACAATTGATAGTTTCACAATCACCATTATAGAGACCAGATTTTAATTCCAGATTTTATGATTGAATTTAAATTTAGCTGTCATGGAGGAGATTTGAACCCATGTCCCCTGCTCTCAAGATTACAAGTCCAATGATCCTGCCAGTGACAATGCCTGTTTGGGGTGGGGGTGGGATTTCTTTGGGGAGTTCTAGGTGAGTGATGGAACGGGGGAGTATTCCACGTCCATGGGGGAGGTTTCTATTCATGCAGCCGAGGTTGCTACAGGATAGGCTATAAATTTGCGGGACCCACTCCTTCGTTTTCTTTATACATATTTGACAATGTGATGGGAAAAAGTGACTGTTAATCCACCAAGCAAACTTTGTAAAGTAGTAATTTGCTGAATAGGTGGAATGAGTTAGTTCCTAATGGTAATAGGTGATAACATCATTGAGAGGGAAGATTGGGGCAATCAGAAGTTTTTAGCTTGAGGAAACGGAAGTGGGTGACTTGTTGGGTCCTTCTTAATAGTTTTGCAGGAAAGCTGTGAGCAATTTAGGGGGATTCAAAATTGAGATGGAAAGTCAGATTCACTCTGAGTATTGACTGGAGCAGAAAAATAAATAATACCCTTAATATAATTGTACATCACTGTAAACAATTTCACCTCACTTTCTAGCGAGGGAGAAATTCAGTGAGAGTCCCATTTATCCTCACTTGGATTCTGTAGCTGAGCCATACGTACTGGTTGAAATCCAAAATTCAGCTATGTGTTTACAGAGGTGCTTGCCGCCCCTTGGTTTGCTCCGAAGTCCTGGCTCCAGATTCCACCTGATGTTCTGTGAATAAATTCTCCTCCATATACTGCAGGTGGGAAACCTTGATCTGAATAAAGCCTTTATGGAATTTTTACCAGGGGCACATGACTAATTGAAATTCAGGTAGGTAAGCATGCCAGGATCCACATGAAGCAGAAAAACGGCCATGGCAAAGAGAGCAAACGTTACAACAGCTGATGTGTCACCCTAAGAGGAACATCATTTACTTATTTTGTGCATACTGATGATGAGTGCAGCATAACCATTTTTGGTACTGTGCCATAATTCAAATATAATGTAAGGATGCGTAAATGAAAAAAAAAATCTACCAGGCTTTGCAGCGTTATGCATTTTGTTGTAGAATTTTGACAAATTGCTTTCTTAGCTTATGAGCATAACCCCATAGCTATCTGAATTTAAACGAAGTGCAGCTGTTCTCTGGCTTTCAGCCTTGCAGTATTGTAGGAAGATCACACTGCTTCCATGAAATTGCAGTCAGTTAATTCCTAAAGAGGCAACATCTATATGATATCTCCTGCTAGATGATTAATCTATCCTAACGTCTTTAAGGCAGATGCACTGTGATAGTATCCAGTCTTATGCATATATATATTATCATTCATGTAATATACTCTCATTTTATTTTTAAGGTAAACAACTCAGTAGAACTCCTTGCATCAGTCTTTCTATTTCTCTTCCTCCAGATATTTTATCTCTTCAGTTGTACTGGACTACAGAATAGGGAAGGGATTCCCTGGATAGGAAGCCTCAGATTTCAAGGTAGAGGCAAGCTGGTAAATAATATTCCAAACAATATTTATCTTCAGTGGAATAATGATTAGTAAGTCCAGAGGTTTTGTTGGGAATACTGTAATTGGAAAATATTTAGCATAAAGAATATTGTGTGCAGCCTGATTCCGCTATGCTGAGTTCATTTTGTTAGGGCGTAGTTGTGATGGATAAAGTTATGGTGTCCATATTAAATTTACAATAAATAGATGAGGGCAAATGAAATGAGATTTCATAAGAAAAATAAATTTTATTGTATTCAGTGGCTAAATTTGCTGGTTGTTAATATCATGGCATAATATTTTGAAAACTTCGTGACAACTGGTAAGTTTTCCCTACGTGTTTTGGGGGAGATTTTGCTTGATGACCAATGGCTCGTCAAGATGGCCTAGCTGGTATCAGGAATTCATTGTATGTATTACTTGGGGACGTCCATAATACTTAAAAATGCAATATTTATCAATTTCAGGTTCCTTCTAAATAATTAATACTTTGCTCAGAGACAGAATGAGTTATTAGCTATGACATTGGGCATTAGACTTAATTGGTCCATTTATTGGGTCAAACAACCACAAATATCTGAAAACACAACATTGTGACGTTTGTTATAATGCACCTTTAAGGAATAGCAGCATGTCATCATTTTTAGGGAAACTCATGTGATCCAGTCCCAGTTTCACTCCGGCCTTAAATAGAGCACACTCTCACACACGTACACGTACACGTACACGTACACAACACACAACACACAACACACACACCCTCCCGTGTCGAAAATGTTCTCAAGCCTTCTATCCCTGTCTATTTGTTCACTTTCTTAGAGTTAATAAATGAACCCATAATGTTTGTGTTCAATTATGTATGAGCGATTTGTGCCTTTATATCATGATGACACACTGAACAACATTAAAAACCATTGTATTAGCCTTTCATTCTTCTCCACTTCCTAAGACTTGACACTTATTTCATCATCTCAGAAGGATAATATGCTGAGTGATTCCTGCCAGAATTTAAACCTGACCTTCTGCTTTGAATCTGGTACTCAGCTGATTGCATAGACTACCAAAAAATACTTCTATAAATAGTATTTCTAAAACAACATGAGGAATAATTCAAACTAAATTCATTTCATCAAAGTAAAGTCAATATGAATAGCCATTTTATCTTGTCAACGGCTACCTTATGTTGGTTTTCTAGAACATCAAACGTATGTTTTAAATCTCCTCATAGCAATTTATTTTGCAGTTAAGTGCATAATTTCTTACAGGCTAGTCCAATTCCATATCTCCATTTCTTTTTAAAAAGATCTGCACATTAATTGTCAGGGCTGATTGATAAAGAATGACAGGTGGCCAAGGCAGAGACTCATAACAATCAACGCTAAGGCAATATCAGCCCTGAGTGTGAATTTGGCAAAAATGTTGATTGAAATATCAGTGGTTATTCACTGGGATGTACAAGGGTAGTGAGGGCAGCAGGGGCACCGAGAATGAACAAAGATGATGCCTGCCAACAACAAAATGAAGATTGAGAAGATTGTACACCATCTGGAAGGATATCAGCCTCAGGACTAGGAGGGAATAATTAATCGAGTGTAAGAGAACTGATCTGTTCCTTTATGCTTGATTGTACATGCAAAAAAAAGTTTCTTAAAATTTAGATTTATCACTTACAAGCTTGTGATTTTTTAGAATCAATTTTGCATTGACTTGAGGTGTGCCTTTTGTTGTTGGAACAATTCCAGAATAACCCACAGCGTAAATATAATCTGGTCAATGGGCACATAATTTATTCAACTTCTCTTCCTCTTTTACAATATTTTGTACATTTTAAGTCTGTAAGGCTATTAGTGGCACCCTCTTACATGGGATCACTGAACATTACAGGGTAACTTGCACCTTTATTATTTTCCTTTCCCTATTTGTGAGGACTTAACAATTGCATTGTTCAATAATTGAGAGGCTTTGCACAATAGTTATGGCCAACACTATACTTCTGAAACAAGATCATTAAGGGTCATTTGGCAGAAAATTTGGTGTGTGATTCTCCCGGGATCTAGCTGAAGGCGGGATTCCTGATGGCTGAGCGTGAGGCCCAAAATAGGATTCTCACTGGGCATCAAAATTGTTGAATCTCCCAGTCCCTTTGATGCTGCCAGGCTGCAGAGGGAGGGTCCTGATGGTTGGGTGGGTGGGCTCAGGCTGGGGGGAAAGGTTTAACCTCGAGACTCTTTCCCTAAATGGGGGTGGATTTCCCCTTCTTACTCTAGAAGATATGGAGAACACTCTTAGCATGGTAATTTCAGGTAACTTTCTATAAAAATCTTTATTATTGTCTTGTAAATACTTTAAAATGGTCCTGGTCACATTAATATCCATGCCACTTGAACATCTGGAAACCTTCAAAATCAATCTGCAGGAAGGATTCTGTCACTTACGTTCAAAGACCGCCGGTTTGACCAGCCACCTTTGAAGTATCTGACAGGAGATGTTAGTTTCACTGGGGGAAATTCCCCATTTTAACCTGAATGAGCCACATGTGTGACCACTCTGAATTGCTTTAATTGACAAATGCAGAGCAGGTCAAACTACAATCAGCTCACACCCCAATAATCCTTAATTACTTCTTCTTTTCACCTCATCTGTTCATTCTGACCACAAAGAAACTGCAGTTTCATTTCAAGTCTCTGGCCATGCTAAGAAGTCCAAATGCTTTGAAATGCTTTTTCTTACATTCAACATCAGATCCAGGCTATTTCACAGCAGGCTGTAGCTTTGTTTGTATTTGATTATATCTGAAGTGTTTCCTCTTTTCTTAACTTTTAAAAAGGTGTGCTCTTTAAATTCAAGTGCCTACTTGTATTAGCATCTGCTGGTTCCAACAGCTCTTTGTTCTGAAGATTTTGCCTGGAATAATATGCCTGTACTGGCCATAGAAGAGGCTGGCACCACAGGCCTGCCATCCCAGCAGTGCTTCCCATATCATGGCACTGACACCCTGGCATTGACCCTCAGGGTGTCTGTGCCAGGATGGCAGGTGCAGTGCCAAGGACAGGGCCTGATGGGGGGAGAGGCCTGAGAGAGTAGGGCCTTTAGTGACCACCATATCATATTGTACTGGGACTGAGGCCTCTGACTGGTGGGGAGAGAGGTGGGGAAGGGAGTTGGTAGGCTCATCCTCTTAACTACATGGTGTATGTGTGGTAGGGGGAAGGGCGCTGATCTGCTTGTTTAGTAATGGGGATATGGAGGTGGGTTGTCCCTCGGTGTGAAGGTTCGGGGATGTTCCCTTGGTTTGTGGGGGTCACTATTTCATTGAGGGGTGCCTGTCACTTAACTCTGAAATTGGGGTGCACTTTAAAGATGGTGCATCGACCTGTGTGAAGCCAGGCTGGCTGGTGTGTTTCCCATTTGGGATTTTGCTTCCCAACAAATAGTTGTTGAATCCCACCTGGCAAATGCTGCCAGCGGGAAACATTCCGGTTTTATTCTGGAGAATTGTGGCTCTTACCCTTCTCTTGGTTTTGCAATATTTTTAAGCTGCCAATTAAACAGCACAACAAGTTGACTGGTTATTTTAAAGAACATCTGTTGTCAACTTGAGCATATCTCAAGGGACAAGAATTCAACTATATGATAAATATGCACTAATGATGAAAGAAATTAAACGTGGACCCTTTGTTCTCAAAGTTCAGTATTTAGATTGTGCGTATGCTGAGTGCAGATATATCAAAACTAAAATAATGGAAATGATTATTTCAATGTCATTGCATGTTGGCTTTCCTGTTGATAAAGTTAAACTCTAATGTTAACCATATTGTGAGAGACTGAATCAGTCTGGTTTCTGACACATGGAAATCTGGCACGATTTTAGGAGTCTCATGTGCAATTCACACATTTAAGTCATGATAAAATTGATGGATAGTAATGTAAGTAAGTAGACGCTATACTGGATACTGAAGTCACACTAAAATGCGGCTCTGATTATTGTTACAATTATAATTGTGCCTTGGGAATGGCTATAATGGGAATTGGCACATTTTATCTATATCTAAAGGCTGCTGCTGGTAGGACAGTAACTATGTGACTTCAGTCATGATGAGCTACTCACAAATTAAAAAATAGCTACATTTAGAAAGTTTTAGGAGATAGCTTTGAGGGTGACACAGTGGTTAGCACTGCTGCCTCAACACCAGGGACTTAGATTCAATTCCTGGTTTGGGTCACAGTGTATGTGGAGTCTGCACATTCTCCTTGTGTTTGCATGGGTTTTCCCTGGATGCTCCGGTTTCCTCTCTCACTCCAAAAGATCTGTTGGTTAGATGAATTGGCCATGCTAAAATTCTCTCTGAATACCTGAAGAGGTGCCGGAATGTGGCAACGAGGGGATTTTCACAGTAACTTCATTGCAATGTTAATGTAAGCCTACTTGTGACTAATAAATAGACTTTACTTTGAGGAAAACTGCTGTGTGGTTTTACGTATGCAGATAAATCCAGAGCCACATTGAAGCATGTGGCTCTATATGGCATATTCCAAATGTCAGAGAGATTTATTTTATGGATACATGAGGTTAGTTTATGAAAAAGAGATAGAGAATCTGGTGAACTGGTGCAGCAAAAATAATCTCTTCCTCAGTGTCAACAAAACAAAGAGATTGTCATTAATTTTGGAAAGCATAGAGGAGAACATTGCCCGTGTTTACATCAATGGGGATGAAGTAGAAAGGGTCAAGAGCTTCAAGTTTTTAAGTGTCCAAATCACTAATAACCTGTTCTGGTCTCCCCATACCAACACTATAGTTAAGAAAGCTTACCAATGCCTCTACTTTCTGAGAAGACAAAGGAAATTTGGCATGTCAGTTACTTTTAAAGGTGCACAATAGAAAACATTCTTTCTGGTTGTATTAGAGCTCTGCCCAAGGCTGCAAGAAGTACAAAAGGTCATAAATGTAACCCAATCCATCACACAAACTAACTCCATCCATTGACTCTATCTACACTTTCTGCTGGCTTGGCAAAGCAGCCAGCATAATTAAGGACCCCATGCACCCTGGATATTCTCTCTTCCACCCTCTTCCGTCGGATAAAAGATACAAAACTCTGAGGTCACGTACCAACCAACTCAAGAACAGCTTCTTCCCTACTGCTGTCAGATTTTTGAATGGACTTACCTTGCATTAAATTGATCTTTCTCTACACCCTAGCCATGACTGTAACACTATATTCTGCAATCTCTCATTTCCTTCTCTATGAACAGTATGTTTTCTCTGTATTGCATGCAAGAAACTATACTTTTCACTATATGTTAATACGTGTGACAATAAATCAAATCAAAAATGCCTTCCAAATATTCAATATAGAAATAAAAAGCAATGTAAAGTGCAAATGTATGTAGTGCTGAATAATATTCATGTATTTTACACATTTAGAAATTGTGAAAGCAAATCAGAGGGTTGGATGTTTGGACGTGAGGGTATTTGTAAACTGCAGCAGCTGGCAGAATTGTCACTTTTCCGCAGCACCCCCCCACCCCCCCTACCCCCCACCTCTCACAGGGTTGGGAGTACTGTGGAAGTATTGAGTGGTCTGCTCACCCTTGGGTCAATTTAGACTCTTGGCGACTTAAATGACTCACTCCATCTATGTTACTCTTTTAGGTGCAGCAGGGAAGGCCTGTGCCAAGTGGATAAGCCTTCAGTTTTTACTGGGCAAGCTGGTATAGGCCAAAGAGGAGGGGGTGGTATGGGAAACCATTTGTGGGAGTTTCCTTGTGCCTGGCTGAGGCCTCCCCAAGAGCATACACTCCATTATAACCACCTTCTCCCATCCTGTCTAAACCAGACCCGCCCCTTCCCTCAGCCCCTTCGTTGAGGCCGACCAGCCAGCCCCTGCTGATACCCCAGCCTTACCTGACCTCCAACTTCCGTAACTTTCTTCTTCGGGAACTGCCTGAAGTCCCAACAGTGACCACTGCATGAACCTGGCACTGCTGTAATGTGGGACTTCCCTCTTGGGAAGTCTCAGCCTGAGTCAATGAACTCTCCAGGCATGGTATGACTGAGGAATAACTGACTTTTTTACGGGTGGGCTCTCGATCAACATTTTAGTTAGGTGGGCAGGAAGCATAATGCCTAGTGTTTATTTTTGTTGTTGAACTTGCTGCTGAATTCTCTCTCCAGCTTCAGCCCCTCATGTTAGAAAAAAGTAGTCTTGTGACTGGTCCCCAGCCAAGGTCTCCAGATATGTTACCTAGACGATGCTCCTTAATTTGTCACCCTCCACCCCACTGAGGGAAATATCTCAACACTAATTTGTTAATTTTCCGGATGGGATTCCCCCAAATTTTTATGCCCCTGGGTGAGAAGGGACAAACTGGCTCACTTCCTTTTTTCAACCCTCTCAGTTGGTCACAACAAGATTAATTTAAAAAGGAGTCCTTCCCCAACAACAGATACTTCTTCCCAGTTCCAATATATTTATGTTCTAAAAAGAGCTTATTCGTCATGCTTTCTTGAGTTAAAGGGTGATTTTATAAGCAAATGAAATGCAAGAAAAACAATTAAAAAAAACGCATGCATGTACATTCACACAGATCAGAAATTAAAAGCAAGCCCAAAAAGTTTTTTTAGAAGTATATACAAATCAGATGCAACTTGTCCAGGTGGAGCAGATGGTGAAGTCTTGTGGCCACTTGAGATTTGTGATTCATGGAGCATTGACTTCAGCAGTTGAATAGTTGGTTTGAATTTTCAGTTTTCTGCAGTTTAGCTAAGAGGAGTTATCCTTCTTTCTTTACTACTGTGGCTGTTGCTTTTTTAATTTGCTTCCAGCAAAATATCTTTACCTGTGGAAGTGGAGGATGTGGGTGGCGGTGTTTGGGATATAACTTACAGAATATGATTCCATCTGAGAGGATAGTCAGCTTCCATGATTTCAACAGGGGATTTCAATCAGTTATTTTGTTCCTTTAACATGTCCTTGTCTGGAAAATGTGTGACAATCCATTGGCCCTCTGGTCTTAATATAATCCACATTGGGACAATTAAAACAGCGATCGAATTCACATTTATGGTCATCTTTAGCTTTTGCATGTCCATTTTTTAAAAATCACGGGCAGAATTTTCCCATACCCTGCTGGCAGGTTCAATGGCAGTCTGAGAAGAGAATTCGATGGGAAGTCCAATAATTTGTTTTAAGGCTGGCATGAATTTTCCATGGGATCTTCCACTGTGCCTGCCATGTTGAATCAGGAAATCTATTTGAGGCTGGCCTGAAATTGATTTACTTTCCCTTTAATGAGATGCAGATGAAAGCCTGACCAGAATCTTTCTCACATGCCTGATTCTCTATGTGCAAATGGGACTCACTGGAACAATGCCTGGAGTTCAGGATGGAGGTTGCTGGCAACCCTGGATCTGAAAACACCGCCAGTGGGTGGAGCGAGCTGGATCTATACTGCAGCTGGATCTTCCAGATTTGGTATACTGGAGGAGGTTCATCTTGTGGCCACAGAATGTTCTTGGAGATCCCGCTTCTTTCTCAATAGGGATCCATTTTCCAGCCGCAAAGTGATTCCAGAGATGCATCTTCATTTTCAGAGGGTCTTTTTTTTAATAGGCGATCAGTGATGTTGGCACCTTTTCAATATGGTGTCTGGATATGGTGGATTTTGATCTGCATCTGACTTGCCCCACCACGGAATGAGGTGCTAACACCCTGTTGCATTATTAATGAGGTTAGGGCTAGAAGGTGTGGCCTGTTCTTCCTACTGGCCTCTGCAGAAGAAATACTCCACTTTCTCCACCACCCCCTCACCACAAGACTTAGTCCCAGATGGAGAATTCTGGCACATTTTTAAAGTTTAATATGCCTGAACGTAATGAGGTTTTGCTCCAATCTCATGACAATACATTCATTAGTTTTGCGTTGCATTTTGATGAACGCTTTTCAATGGCCATGAAATATTCCTTTCTTCACATTAAACATAGAGAATTTGAAGGAGTATAATCTTTACTTTTAAGTCTATCTGGTACTCGCAGCTAAAGATAGTCGACGGTGT
The DNA here is from genome assembly GCA_024679065.1 of Sphyrna mokarran. Classification (NCBI taxonomy): domain Eukaryota; kingdom Metazoa; phylum Chordata; class Chondrichthyes; order Carcharhiniformes; family Carcharhinidae; genus Sphyrna; species Sphyrna mokarran. Next base: position 22,959,581 of record JAGIQG010000021.1, read on the forward strand.
TCTGACTTATTATTTCTTTTAATTAGAATGTTTCATGTTCGTAAAGCTATTTATGCTATTTTCAGTGGCAGGTAGTTTTTTCAAAGGACACTGATGTTCTAATCACTATAGTGAAGATTTTTTTTCTGATATCTGTACAGAGAATTACTAACTTACCACAGCAAATTGCAACTCAACACTTTCACCAACTATGATATCTCTAAATGTACACAGCAATAAAACATGTCTATTGAATAATATTAGGGATGTTTAACAAATGGTTTCTCAGTTATGGAAAAAAGGGGTTTGCAGGTTTGTCTGCTGCAGCTGTATTATTTAATTGCTGGGGAATCATGTCCATTCCAAATTGAGCAAAACGATTATTTCACAATTATATATTCAAATGAAAGATCCCACAATTCAGTCATGTTCCAAATGCAAGAGAGTTTTAATTGTTGTGATTGTTTCACACATAAAGCACACAGCCATATGTTAGGGATTCAAGTATAACACTCATCTTTTTGTCAGTGGAAGTGTGAACACTGACCCAAATTTTCCTGCAGTGGTAAGATTGGTGATGTATGGTGTAAAATCCCTTGTCTTGCATGCCAATCTCACCATTGCTGACTTGTTGAAAATTCTGCTGAATTTCTAATTAGAATATGTTGCAATGAGCACACAGTAGTAAATGAAGAACTCAGTGTTGACCCCTGAGCTGAAATAATGTTTCATTTTCCCACATAGAGGTGTGGGAGTGAATGGAATAATCACTGTTAAATATTCTTTGACTTGAAGTTGTTGTATCCCCTTTTGAGTGTTTTTCTTTTGTCAGTTTCACTATGATGTGTGATCTATGACTTCAGGCCATTGAAGTACTGCATTAGAAATTATTAACCATTTTAATTAGTTTAATTATTTTCATGTAATACAAGGGCATAAATGAGTTAAGCAAACTAACTTTGCTACAGAAAAGAGATGTGGTTATTTTAATCCTTATGATTGAACTATATTTATAACAACTGGCAGTACAAGCCCAATCTTAGAGTATTAAATCACCCTTCAGCAAAACCAACAACTCCATAATGTTTAAGTCGAAGTGACAGTGGTGTGAAAAGCAGCTTAAAGGCAGGAGCATTGAGATCGCTGTTGATTTTAATGAAGGCAAAGTTATAATAATTAAGTTCTCACTTACTTTGGCAAGGGTAATGCTATAGATCCGAGGAAAATATGAAGTGGCATAAATAATTGCTTGCATCACTTATTTCACAACTTCCTCTTACTTCCACTGTTTGAATTCTATGAAGGAGATGCACCCTTGAAGACCCTGGGAAAATCTTCATCAATATACATTTTTTTAAAAAATCATCTTAAGTTCAATGCATGTGTGAAATAGTTTATTTTAGCATTAAATTACAGTATCATCTATAGAATATTATTAGATTGTATGATAAAATTAACAAGCAACAAGTTAGCAATATTTCATTGGAAATACCCTAGGTACTAGTTCATAAAAATTTTCAGAAAAATCAATTTCCTTATAAACTTTTGTTGCTACTCTCAACCACATCTCCATTAAGGGTGAACTGGATGCTGATGTCACATTTGTTATCTGTCATTCCACAATTGAAGGATGAGGCATTTTTCTGGGGTCCATGGTTTTTCTTTCTTATTGATTGACTCATCTAGCTGTCAGTGCCACTCTGTTAGTTTTGTGAATTGGGGTTAATGTCGATGAAACAGTGACTTCATTCAAGTGAAGAAAACATTCCAGAGAACACATTCAATTGAATGGTGTAAGGGAAAAGTAAACACAACTCTTTTGACCTAAAGGCTGAGCACCGAAATTAGAGAAAAATTACAAGCCAGATATTTATTTAGAAAATCACAGGATGGCGTAATGATTTGAGCTGAGGTTAATGGAAGATTTGTTTTGTGAAAATTTAAGTTGAATTCTATACCTCAAGGTTGCAGTCCCTTTACATTTTTTTCAGTGTTTTAACTGTATATACTATTCTTCACCTTGTTGATTGATATTTATGTTGCTAGCCTTTATATAACTAACTTTTCTTTAATTTTAGCTTACAGTAGTCATATCTTTCCCACATAATTCTGTCCCATTACATAATACAGTTGAAAGAATTGTATCATTGAATTGCAATGTATCAGTAAGGGAGTCACATTGATTGAGTTAAATTGTAATAAACTGCTTCACTAAAATAATTTGGACAATAATATTGCTCCTAAAGAGTATAATGTCATGCTGTATAATATTACTGGCACCTTCACGTATTCCCGCAAAATTTCATTGTATCTGTGTCCCTTTTGATGAATGGAAAGTAAATGTCTGATAAGAAAAATGTTATTTCTCAGTAACAACATGCAATAGGATATAAATCAATTTTTATGTATATTTAAGTATTTGAGACATAAGTACATTCATTTTGTTAACTGTCAATAGTCAAGCAACTATTTAACACCTATTCACTTGCCAGTGTCATTATTTTATTCACGTCTACTCTACACTTATTGATTCAAATGCAATTTGTTTCATAGGCAAGAAACTGTTGTATGGCTTTAATTCGGAAATAGTAGATTTTGGAATTTGGGAATGATAACACCAAAATGCAGGCCAAACATAGAACTATTCCTTGTGGTTGAAATATTGAGTAGCAAAATTAAAACAAGAAGAATCTATATGGCGAGTTTTAAACCACTAAATATATTAAATCATCATGTTTTAAATAAAATTTGATATCAAGCCATATAAAGTGGTGTTAAGATAGATGCTTTGAAGATTAATGAAAGAAGTAGGCTTTAAGAAATACCTTAAAGAAAGAGAGATGGAGAGGCTTAGGGTAATCCCAGAACTGAAGACATGACCAGCAATGGTGGAGTGATTAAAATCATCTCAAGAGGCCAGAGTAAGAGGAACATCAATATTTTATATAGAAACATAGAAACTGGAGGAGGCCATTTGGCCCTTCGAATCTGCTCTGCCATTCATCACCATCATGACTGATCATCCAACTCAGTAATCTAATCCTGCTTTCTCCTTATAATCTTTGATCCCATTCACCCCAAGTGCTACATTTAGTTGCATTTTGAATACATTCAAGGTTTTGACATCAACTACTACTTGTGGTAATAAACTCCACAGGCTCACCACTCTTTGGGTAAAGAAATGTCTCCTCACCTCTGTCCTATATGATTTCCCTGACTCCTCAAACTGTGATCCCTGGTGTTTGGAGGGTTGTGGGGCTGGAAATGATTACACAGTTGGGGAGTGATCAGGCTATGAAGCAATTTTGAAAAAAAGGTTTTTTTTAATCAAAGTCTCACTTGGCCAATGTAAGTCAGCAAGCAGAGGGAAGATGGATGAACAAGATCTAGTGCAGGTTGATAAGAGTCCTATACTATATTTCTTTTAGTGAAGGAAGGCAATTAACTTAGATTTTAAAGAAGATTCATTCAAATTAAGACACTTTAGCCCATTCAGTCTGAAAGCTAGAGCTAAAACTGAAATCTTAACATACGCATAACCAGTTTATTGACATAGGATTCTTCAGTGTGGATCTTGGGATAGAGTTAATGGTGGGTGATTAGCATTCATCGTTATTAAGGAGTAAATCTGGCACAAACTTCCAGCATCTGCACATGTCCAGTTAAACCTGGAAATTCAGAAGCTGCTGTGTAATTAGCCTACTCCTCCAGAAGCTTTGCGATGTAAACTTATCCTGCCAGGAGGCTTGGCATGAGTTTATATTTCCTACCTATTTAGATGACCACATACTAGAAAATGTTGGGGTGTGTCCATTCCAGTCTAAGTGAATTCATTCCACTGTGACCAGTTTTAATTACAACCAATCAGCCTTTTTGATTAAAAATATGGGGTTTCATTCATTCAGATGTTTTTTTCTACAAAAATTAAATTGTTTGTATACTCTTTTCTTTCTGTTTCTTTTATCTCTCCCAATTCTGTTTTTCTTCTCTTTATCTCACTGTCTGTACATAATTTCATACTGAAATAACTATTCTAACTTACACTTCATGGTTTAGACTCTGCATGACTCAGTTAGGATTCTTCAGCCTTGTGCCTTAGAGAAATGCATCATTTCAGCCCTGTACATACGTATTTCAAATCCATGTAGAGGGAGCCACACCATTCCCACTCTCCAATAACTGCACCACTAAGGCCTTAACACCCTCAGGAAGTCTGTGGCAAGTTTAAGTGTAATAAATGGCGAGCAGCATTTGCTCGCTGCTAGTCACAAAATCTGGACTATTAAGTGTTGGCATATTGCCAAATGCATTTTTAATTTAATGCATAATTATGTTTGTCATTTTTCTTTTAATTGTTCTCTCCTTTGCTTCCATCTCATTCTTTTCCCATTGAAGAAGTTTCACTGGTGCCACTGCAGAACCAAGTGAGAAATGAATGTACATTCAGTTGTATCATTGATACTTGTTCTCTGCAGGACAGCTGATCACTCTTCATCTGGATGCAAATTCCGATTTGAAAACGTGTGTAAATTCATTATGTTTCACTTTAGTTATGCATTGGCAAAACATACGCCCGCTTCACATTTTCTTCATCAATCTAGCCAGATGTTGCCTCTTTGGATTTTGTCCTTACATTAAAACTGATGTTGGTCTAATTTCCTGGCATAAGGACACACGGCACTTCAAGAAATCTGGTGTTATTTGAATGTACTGTTTGGTTGACTGCAAATAAAATTCTATGTACACTTGGAAGGAGATGGGAGTCGTAGAATTCTGTGCAATTCATGTTTTTATCAATCTAATATTCAAACTAATTTTGCTTTGGCCTTATAGATGTGAATGAAGGTCATCTAGGTTATAGGATGGATTGGATCTATGAGGAGAGAATTGCTAGAGGAGACAGTAGAGGCAGATACAATGAATGTTCGAAAGACATTTGGACAGGTACATGGATAGGAAAGAGTTAGAGAAATATGGGCCAAACACAGGCAAATGGGAGTAGTTCAGTTTAGGAAATCTGGTCAGCGTGGACAAGTTGGGCTGAAGAGCCTGTTTCTGTGCTGTATGTTTCTCCGACTGAAGGGGTGGATGGAGGGAGCCAGTAAAAATTGCGTGAGAGTAGCGAAAACAGGATCACACACAATTTCTCAGCTTTCGGGATCTTACCAGAACCAGATTTCCGGGAAGGGAATTGACAATAGAATCATAGAATCCCTACAGATCAGAAGGAGGCCATTTGGCCCATTGAGCCTGTGCCAACAATATTACCACCCAGGCCCCATCCCTGAAACTCTACATTCCCCTGACACTGAGGAGCAATTTAGCATGACTAATCAGCTTAATCTGCACATCTTTTGAGTTTAGGAGAAAATAGAAGCACCCAGAGGAAACCCAAACAGTCATGGGGAGAATGTGCAAACAGTCACCTGAAGCCGGAATTGAACCCAGGTCCCTACCACTGTGAAGCAGCGGTGCTAACCACCGTGCCATGTGCTGTCACTAAATAACTTATTCAAATATACTTAAATGTTCATTTACGTGTCTTTAGTGAGCCCGGCACTCAATCGTCCAGGCTCATTTGTCAGCAGTTCCAGCCACTGTGCCACCGTGCTGTCACTAAATAATTTATTCAATTATATTTAAATGTTCATTTACGTGAATTGAGTGTGCCCGCACTCAATCGTCCAGGCTCATTTGTCTTTATGGCCTCACTGGGAGATTTTCTTTCCAGTGAGAAAAACACTTGCTCCCTGAATGGGGGGATGGAGGGGACATAATAGTCATGTTCCCCTTGCAGGTAGAACCAGAGGCCATTGAGGCCCCCAGGACTAAAGCCGGGTGCTCCTTGGGCAGTTCCAGCCTGGTAATGCTAAACTGGCACCTTTGCACTGCCCACTGAACAGTACCAGGGATGGGAGTCTATGGGACAGGACCTGAAGGGGTGGCTAGGAGCACAGCCAGAAGGGAGCATGGGCAAGGCCCCCAGGAGTTGGGCCAGGCCAGGAAGGCTCAATCAGAGAGGGAGAATGGAAGGGGAGGGCCAAGCTGCCACTCTGCATTAGATCAGTGAAGGAAGGGAGGGAGTGAGTGAAGGAGGGCCTGCTGCCTCTCTGCAGTTGATCAGTGGAGGAGAGAGTGAGGGCGTGAGCTGTCTGGGTAATATGGGGCTCGCAATGTGGACCCCTGTGATTGCGAAGGGTGCAGGTTTGTTCAGGTTGATTTTGACAGCCACAGTGGTCTGCACATGCACAATAGTTCCTTCCGTTGGTGGCTGGCAAGTTAAGTGCCACGTTATGCCTCTGTTAGCTAGAAACAATCTAGCTCATTTTTTCATGCACTATGTGCACAAGATGGGAGTTAAAAACTTGCCCAAAAAACAAATCTGCAACATTCCCATTTTCTCGTAAAAATCAGCCTTAGGATTCATTGAATGTACGGTGGATTGATGCAGATGGGGATCCCATAAATGGGGATTCTGATCACTTTTGAGTGTACGCCAACACAGGTGAAATATGAATTAATTTAATTGTATGTTAAAACTACAGGCTTTTGAGTCTGCACCCTGATATCTGAGTTAAGTAAGAGTCTCTATCCTGCACTATGTGGGGAACAGTTGCCTGGCAACGATCTTTTTCCCAAATTGGCAATTAGCAGCCAGAAAACAAATTTGCTTTCCAATTAATGATAGTGGGCAAGGTTCTTGAAGCTGGAGGGTCAATAGGAATCACTGCAGTATAGAAAACATTGTACCACTTGAAAACATTGAACCGCTTCAGTTAAGATTGCAGATATGATCAGAAGTGCTGTCTCACCTCTGGTTTGCTGTCAGAAGTCTCCTTCAGGGAACTGACATTGTATCAGATACCTCTGGGCGCACAGGACAACTGTGAAATTCCAGTCAGCCTCTGACATTTGGCTTTTATAGTTCCTTTATCCAGCTGAATTAGCCACCTCTTGTGGTGCTGATTCTGCCTCTGGGGAAAATATCCTGGACTTTAGATGGTTTTGGTGAATGTTACAGTGTTTGTGACGTGAAATTTGATATCCACCAGCTGCCATGGAGGTTGAAAGTTGTACCCATTCTGTGAAATATTGGGTAATTACTGATGCCAGTACTCTGGCAGCAGTAACTGGGGTAGAATAGGATTGCAATGCATTATTTTTACGCTCACCAACAGAGGGAAGAACTCTTAATTTGGTGCTCCTGCTCCTTGAAAGTAATCTGATACCTTTAACATAAAGCAATTTGTGATCAGCAGTCCAACAATAGTGTCAGAAATACCTGGTTTTATATATTAATCATTAAGCACTCATTAATAAATCAACAAGTAGTTTTACTGACATGGAGTTGATGCCTCCCTCTGAGTGTTAGGACAGGTGCAGCAAGTAGTCTCCCAGTCTGCATTCATTGCTAACTGAAAGAATCACAATTGTTTTTGTAGGATGAAAGTTGTATAATATTCAGGAAACCAGCTGTATCATATTAAGCAAGTTGCCAAAAGAACATTGTTTAGTTTGGGGACAGGGAAGAAAGGAAGCTTTATGTAGCTTATCATTGCCATCCATACTTTAGAAAAGTGAAATCTTAGCAGTGAAAGGAAACAGTCCATGTTTAAAACACTTGTTCCTCTTTTGTGTAGGTGTGTTCAAGCAATTAAGTGCAAAGGTTTCCCAAAGGTGCTTGTCAAATCGTGTTTTTTTTTCAATTTCCAAAATGCAATTTATTTTCCAGTTTCTGTTCACCAGAAGCTTATACTTTCAGGTGAGATATAGCTCAAAATCTCTACCTTGGAAGACAACACTCTGTTACATCAATGTATCATTTCCAGCTCCTGTATTCTTGCAGATATTTTGTTGGCAGTATAAACAAGAATTCTTTTATGTTTTATTATACTGGAACTATAGTGACTTGCCCCAGATTTGTTCTTTCTTTGGAATTTGTGATGTTGGCCTATTAAGATTCGTCTATCTTGCATAAATGTTTCTTCTACAATCTTTTACCGTGAAGTCTGTGTTAAAAAGGGACAACTGATTGACAGAAGCAGTTGTCTCAATAAACAATGCAAGTGAAATATTAGGCTGCCACTGATGTATTGTGGTTTTCTTTAGGATTCACCTGATGAAGGAGCAGCACTTTGAAACTTCGTGATTCCAAATAAATCTGTTGGACTTTCGCCTGGTGTTGTGGAGTTTCTTAATATAAAACCAGCATTGACTCTTAAATGTAATGTACATTGACCTTACGAGCCAATCTCATCACTGAAGCTAAACTTTTTTTAATTTAAAGCTTAACTTAAACAGTAGGTGTGTGCTAATCTCCTCGGCACATTTCCTCAGACTTTCAAATTTAACGAACAATGATGAGCCGAGTGATTGATACTGTAAATAACAAATTGTGTGCTGTTCCACACCATCAGTCAAACCGTTAGCTTATTTTACTGCTTGGGAATTGAAAGGCAATGATAGGAAAAAATATTACAGCCAAATAGTAAATGTGATTAGCTTTAAATTGGTTGCTTAATTAATTTTGGACCAAAAGCTGGGACCTGCTTAGCCTTGGCTTCAGCCACAGTGCAGTTTTTTTTGCACAGCTGGGACTTGCTTGGCTTCAGCTACAGTCCTGTTTGCCGAGTGCAAGTGCAATTCTAATATTGACAAACCATTCATATAAACTGTTCTGAGATTGTTTTTCCTTTTGGAAGTCTTCTTTGGAGCCGAGAACTCTTTCAAGAATATAATGCATTTCATAAAAATATTAGCACTTTGTGGTATTTTCAGCAGACTTTTTTTTAAGGGGTTGATAAGACATCGTTGGTTGAGAAATTCATTTGACCCGTATCTTTATAGGATGTAGTCCTTGGACACAAAGGAAAGTTAGATATAATGTTCAATTTTTAAAAAAATCTGTCTCTGGAGGAAATGTCTTTTGAATTTTGGGAAGAGGCATGGATATCTCTCCATGGATCTCTAAACATCTCTGATATATTCTATTGCTAGGAAACTTGTTTAATATTTATTCTATCTGCAGGGAAATGAGACACGATAAATAGATAGAGAACTGCCGTTGCTTTCTTTTGGACTTCCCACTTACTTACCTGATGGTCAATTCTATGCTGCAAGAATGGAACACATGATAGCAGTTGCCTTGTGTTGATGTCTCGATTCACTGATTGGAGGTGCACCATTATTAATCTCAGATTTGGTCAACATTTTTGGATAATCGGAAGCTTTTGGATATGGGCTGGGCTTAGTCCAGTATCAAATATATTTGGATTTCAGTGTTGGCATTGTATTCTTATTGGAAAAAATATTTCTACATATTCAATTGTTAGGAATTCAAATTCTTTAGATGCTTAGGAGAAACATTTACTTTTCACTTTTTTACAAGGATACACTTGCTCGTGTAGGGAAATAGCTGTTCCAGGTAAATGTAAAAGCAGTTCTCATTTTATATCTTATTTTAGGGCTTTTATTATAGCTTCTGATTTCACATCGCATGCAGCAACATAAATGCATTTCCCAAATGCACTGATCATTTTACATTGAAAACAATGCATTCGTTCCTGCAGTCCAGAACTGTGACTTTGATCTGGAAGTCACGTTTGTTGAAGACCTTGGGAACTGTCAGAATTTATCATTTGTATATGAGCCTTATCCATACTGGCAGTTGTGTCAATCCACAAAGAATTGATTTTTTTATACCAGTTATTTAAACAATTATTTGTCAGTTCTTAGATTTTGTTGTGTAGCTTTCTCTTGATATATAGAGGGTACATAAGAGTAATATGTTTGCATTACCCATTTCACCAAGATTACAAATTTCAACCAACTCATGTCAGTTGTAGGGCTAATAAAAAATGTATTATAGTATTTGTTTTGTTTCATCAGGTTTGTGGAGTTGAATCTGAATGAGCAACTCAGCTGAATTCTGAGGCAAAGTTTGGGTTCCATCCTTCCTTTTACTGGATCGCCAACTACAATTATAGTACAACATTTATAATAGTTTAGTAAATCAGTGTGCCATAAATATGTATCAAAATTATCCTGAAAATACAGCTCAACTGGCTGTGTCTCCAGATGCATCCAAATGAAATGAGGGAATAAAATTTATGAAATGTGTTTAGACCTTGGTCGGGAATTATTTTGGTGTTATAATTACCAAGTGCTAAGCGTACTTGTTGGACCCTGACCAATGATCTTGACAACATTCAGTTATGGTTGATCAGTACAGGCAAAGAATTGATTCCAATCAGACGTGATATATCATGAAAGAATATTAATTTATAGAAGTTATCCATTTGATATAATTCCTGATGTACAGTTTCACCTTTTATTTAAAATGTAGCAAGTTGGGGCATCAGCATTGGCAAGTGTAATGTGCTCATTATTCTGTTTTATTACGTGAAAGTGTTCTTAATTTGAAATAAATGAATTCAATCACAGCTATTACTTTTGTATGTTTATGTACAGAAAATGTAAAAACCAAATAATATAACAGTTGGCTTAGCTATTTTTTAATGTTGATCAACAATCATTTAATCTTTGTCTCAGTACCCTTTCCTTGAAGATTGCTACCATTCCACAATTTTCAACTCCATTAAGAATATTTCATCCATAAAACCCCCCATGCTGATCTGCCCAGCTGCTAGATGAAGGCATTCTCGTAAAACCACTATATTGTGGAGTCCATGGTGTTTTCTTTGCGTTCAAGAAAAATCACAATCTCACATTGCAAGGGAATATTATAGTTGCATTACACTGCCTTGCAGTTAGATTTTGAACAGCATAAACATCTGCCTTAAGCATAAGACACATTAAGAAAATGATTGGTATGCAAGAATATTTACAGGATGAATCAAATCAACCAAATGGTTGCACAGGGATATACCCTTGAATCATTGTTTTTCCCGACTATTGTCGTAGCATTCTGGACTGGACTTTGTGCCTCCACTGGAACACTGAATGGAGACAGTGGGTGTTAAACATAGTGCCACCTGCTAGCATGTTCCACATCCAGCCCCCAGGCATTTTCCCCAAGGCAAGATGGTGAATGTGGGGAAGAAGCATTACCCGCCAGCATGCACAGAAAACTGATAAGAGAAAGTTAAGGCTTATAAACAGAGGCTGCTATGGTGTGTTGTTGTCTTTTAATCTTGGATGTTGATATGAATGAAACTTAAAGCTTGGAAAGATAAAAGCTGATTTTGTTTAATAATTGCCACGTTGCCTTGTGCAATAAGTCTATGGAGGTGAAGTCCCTTCACCAAAATCCCTTTATCTACAACTCTGACAGCAGTACACAGAGCGCTAGCTGTTAGCAGTCTACCTCCAGGGTGGCATCAGAGAACTGACACTCCCAGTCAAGTACAAGGAAAAGACTCTCTGGCCCATCAATTGGTTCCTTAATCAGAGAGTTCATACTCCAATAGGCCAACTTCAATGGCCTGATTAAAGTCCTTACACCTTGTACAAAAGCAGCACTGGTTTGATTTGGTTCTCTTACACATCACATGACTCTAGTACAACTGTGGAAAATGTCGTACTGGAACGTGTACATGTAACAATTAGTTGCTAGCAAATTGGGTCCTAACTCTTTGTAGTTATTTACAGATATGCAACAATAAAAACAAAGATGAACTAGGATTTTCCACAAAGTCTCTAGATTTCTAAGGATCAATTTGGTTCCCTGGAGGTGGTTTCCTGGCTCAGGCCTGGAAGAGACAGCCCTCCACCCAGAGAGAGGTCCTCCCTGTTACCTGTATGCGGCCATGATATGGAGATGCTGGTATTGGACTGGGGTAAATAGATTAAGTCTTCTTACTTCTGACTTCTTACCTGTACGCAGCAACAGCTACATAAAATAGAAAGGAGTAATTGCTAATACACAAACTCAAGAGCATACAATTTAGTTAGGAATGAACACGTGAATGCCATGAATTGCGGTGCCTCACTTGTTGGGTGAAAAAAAATACAAATTAATTGAAAATAAAATGTAAATAAATTACTAATGTTTAATTCAGAATATGACTATTAATGTATTGGATGTAAAAACATATCAGGTGGGACTTTCCACCTCCCCCACAGCGGCATGTTTTGTGGTGGAGGAGATGGCCTGCCATTGACCAGCAGTGAGATCTTCCAGTCCTGCTGCTGCCAATAGGGTTTCCTGTTGTTTACACTCTCCACTGGTGGGGAATCTGCACTGGGGAATCGCTTGGACTGGACAATACCACCAGCTGGAACGGCAGTAAAATCCCATCCAACATGTCTGATTCTAACAAAATTAAGACAAAAGTATGAGACTTGAAGGTGCTGGGGAAAATCTGACTGATGTTTAAGCACAAAAAGGTCAAGATTTCATCTTAGTTGTGTACAAAAAGACAATATTTCAGCTATAGGATGGCAAGATATGTCACTCTGTGAACATAATAGAATTATATTGAATCTCTTTGAACAAATATTTTCTGTTCTGTGTTTTCTGATATCTATGATTTGATTTCAGAATCTTTTGACCAAGAAGAATTACTGGAATGAATCGTGTCATCAAGATTGATAGCTTGGTTCTCTTGACTTGTAAAGTTAAGCCAATCAGTTTTAGATTTGGCATTAGCTACTAATTCGTACTGCTACACAAAAAATAAAATAAAAGTTTATAATGTTGTGGGCGGAATTCTTCCAAGAAAGAACTAAATGTCATAACAATGAGAATAATGGAGGAGTCCATGTTGGTCCAGCAATGGTGCTCTGTATTACAATCCTCCCACACTTGGTCACTTTTTTTCAGAGAGTTTGGCGTTTTGCACCAATATTGGGAGTAGAGGCTGTATGGTGGTGGGGGGGAGTGTGGTGGTGGCAAAGGTGCCTCAATCTTTCAGTGCATTGGGATATCTTCTGTTCTTCCATAAACATCCAACTCCATCTCCCCCACCGCTCATCTATCTCCATAGGCAGCATGTTTCCCCACCCCAATATGAATCACCAACATTGGGCTCTCCCGACCAGTCCCCCTGCCCCACCCCCCCCCCCCCCCCAATATGCACCCCCCAAACACCCATTCTTGACCCCAGATGTGGTTCACCCCTGCACAACACCCTCTGCATAGCCCCCCTGTCATAACCCCAGTCAGGCCCAACATGTACGAAAAGGGAATGGTTTAGGTTAGAGGGTCATTGCTTTTTCCTAATTGGTCGGCGTAACATTGAAGGCCGAAGGGCCTGTTCTGCGCTGTAATGTTCTATGTTCTATGGTGCTGCTGGAGTGTCTGGTGGCCACTGCTGGAGTGTCCAGTGGGCACCACCAGTGGCTATGCCCCTGACTACCTGGAAATTCAATGGCCATTGGATGAAATCCCCACTAGTGCAGACCAGTGGTGCTTCTTGCTATTTGCGCTCAATAGCCAGAGAATCCCATACACAAAAAGTCAAATGGGCTGTGTGCATTTAAATAGCATTTTAAATATGCTAATCAGCCTGAAGCCCTTTCTGGATGTGACCGGGTTCCTGCCATTGGAAAGGGGCAAGGCGGATTGCAGACTGTTTGGCACTGGGCACAAAACCAATATTTAAGTCTGTACGCTATTCTTTAGATCGGTGTGATCTGCGCCAGTTGCAGTGAGGTCAGTGAATCACTCCCTGTATTGTGGTTAAATGCTGACCACGAAAGGTGAAAGCCTATCTAATATTTCCACAAATATGAGGAACAGATCACTTGAAGATGTTTGCATAATGTGTATTAATATATTCACACTAAAAGGTAATTGAAGCAGTATAAATTATTCAGTCCGGTTTTGCACTGGTGATGCTTGTTATTATTGATTTCTCAAACTGTAAAAAGAACCATAACTCTGGATTGAGCTACAGGTAAGTATTGTATCTAGGGCGATTGAAACCTCTCATTAGTGAACCCCACAATTTTAAACTTGAATTTTTATAATATAACTGCTGAAATATTCCCTGTCAGGACAGATATCTTGGAAAAATATGACATGAACAATATGTCTGGTGAATGTTAATGCTTGCCTGTTGCTTGCAGAAGCTAAAAATAGATTGCCATAAACAACATTACTGTGACTAGTAATTGTATTTACATAGAGCTTTTATTAGAGAGAACTGTCCCATATCACTTAGTAGTGAAGCCAAGGAAGGAGATGTGAGGAAGAATGACCAGATTCTGTCCAAAGGATAAGTTTTAACAAGAGCTTTAAAGGCTGAGGGTACAGCTGTTAGTGCTGGACAGAAATGAGCTAATATTCACAAAAGGCTTAAAGAGCTGGAGGTTCGAGAGATCCAGGAAATTTAAAGTAAAATTGGAGATAATAACAGAAAATGTTGGAAATACTCAGCAGGTCTGGCAATGTTTGTGGAGAGAGAATGAGTGCCAGCAGCCTCACCAAGTGGACTGGCATTCAATGTTATAAGAAGATGAAGCATCTCACTATCAGCTCCATATCTGCCACTTCACAATCTCCCAGCATTTTCATCAGAATGCCCCCAGCATTCCCCATTAACATCCCTTCTGGTTAGGTGCAGTGCTGATGTAGAGATGCCGGCGTTGGACTGGGGTAAACTCAGTAAGAGGTCTGGCAACACCAATTTTAAATCCAACCGATTTATTTGATAGTAAACCTGCTAGCTTTCGGCATTTGTGCCTTCGTCAGGCGAATGAGATATTCTGGTCTCCAAAAGCACACATGTCAGCACAGGCAGTTTACAGATTGCTGATTAGAATGCAAATCCTTACACCTAACCTGCTATTCAAGTCTTAAAGTGGCTAACAATGTGAGTGGAAGGAACACTGAGCACTGAGGTTAGAGAGATGTTTATTGTGTACCAATACACATCTCTCTAACCTGTGCTCAGTTAGCACTGAGCACACTGAGCACACTGAGGCACACTCAGCACACTGAGCACTGAGGTTAGAGAGATGTTTATTGTGTACCAATACACATCTCTCTAACCTGTGCTCAGTGTTCCTTCCACTCACATTGTTAGCCACTTTCAGACTTGAATAGCAGGTTAGGTGTAAGGATTCGCATTCTAATCAGCAATCTGTAAATTATCTGTGCTGACGTGTGCTTTTGGAGACCAGAACACCTCATTCGCCTGACGAAGGCACAAATGCCGAAAGCTAGCAGGTTTACTATCAAATAAATCAATTGGATTTAAAATTGGTGTTGCCAGACCTCTTACTAGGTGCAGTGCCCCATTTGTATCTGGGGTCGCTTCCTTCTCCCACTCTCCACAATTCAAAAGAGCACCCTGGAATTGTGAGACTGATTTGTCATCTACATCATCCAGCAATACAGAGACATGCACATCAATAGCATGTCAATGGACAGGCCTCTGGGTAATTATTTGGTGTGCACCACACATCTCTCAACGTCTCCTGATGTGCATCAGGTGGGGACTGGAACTTCCAAGAGAGCAGGCGATTAGAGGTCTGCTGGATTCCAGAACGCAGCTGAACCTGAACCACATGCTGAGCCTCTGGAAAAGTTTCAGCACTGCTGGAAATGCAATGGCCAAGGGATTTAAAGGAGTGGTGTTAGTGACATTCCAGCAACTGCAAAGCCAACTGGAGGAGTTTAGATGCCTTCAGTCATGAGAGATGGTGTCGGCATTGCATGGCACCCAGGCTAAGAGATGCAAGAGAGACACCCACCCTTGATTTACACCCCCCCCCCAACCTTCCCAGAACCCTTTGTCCCCACCTTCCTCCAACTCTTGCCCCTTCCCTTCAAACTGTCCCCTCCCCCACCACGACACATACTCCCTCTTGTGTCCCCTCCAATAATATCATACAAGGGCAATAGGCCTGGTTGGCAGTGTCTCAAGACAGGATGACAATTCGCTATGAAAGAAGTTGTGGTGTTCTTCAAATTTTCTTAAAATCATTGTAGGACCTGTGACTACAAGAATCCGTGACATCATTCCTCCACCCCCCCACCACCACCACCACCACTCTTCCTGCCACTAGTTTGTCTGTCCAGCCTTGACTATGAGTGACACACAGCCACGCTCTTGGGCTGGAAAGCTTCAAGTTTTATATTCCCTCCCATCTGGATCCCGCAGGCCAGTGACAGCATCGAGGTGGTTTGGCTCATCACTGTGGAGCTCATGCAGAGATTTCTCGAGACTCTGAAGGAATCCTTATTGAGGGACCCTTGAGCCTTTTTGCCTGAGCTGCAGCAGATGCTTTTGTGGTGGAGATGTAACAGTTTTACAGGCATGGGACTCTTTCAGACGAGGTTGAATTGAGGCCACTGCCAAACAATTGATGTCATTTAAAGATTTCTGCATTTTATGAAGCTTGGCAGAATAAAAAAAAATAAAGTAGTGAGAGAAACATGCCGTTTTGTAAAGCTTATTGATTTTTGTCAGAAGCTTTGCCGGCGAGGGAAAAAAACCTATATTAAAAAGAAAGTAACGTTGGAAGCTATATTGGCTTTCTAGGAAGGTTCAGAGATTTGAAAAAAATGCAGCACAATAGTTGGCACTGTTGCCTCATAGCACCAAGGACCTGGGTTTGATTCCAGCTTGGGTCATTATCTGTGTGAAGTCTGCACATTCTTCCCATGTTTGTGTGGGTTTTCTCCAAATGCTTTTGTTTCCTCCAATAGTCTAAAGATGTGTGGGTTAGGTGGATTAGCTATTAGGGTCAGGGGGACCAGCTCAGGTAAATGAATAGGGTTATGGGGATAGGGCCTGGATGGGATTGTGGTCAAAGCAGACTTAATGGGTTAAATGACCTCTTTCTGCACTGCGTGATTCTATAGAGTTGAAGAAAGGAGCTGGAGAGAAAAGAATTTAGACTTAATGGAACATGGTCTAGTTGTATCAACAATGTAATCTGTGGACTCTCCAGGAGGTGTCAATCAGCCTTATAAAACTTAATGGAGCAGAAGGTAATTGTATAAACAAACAATAATACCAGTGCTGAGGTAGCAAGCTTCTGTCAATCAAAGCAGTTCAAAAAGACCTGCGAAAGCTGAGACTTATGAAGGAAAGCAAGTGGGATCTCCCTTTTGAAATAGATTGCTGCTAATATTACTAACACTTCAAAGAAGTCTGCTAATACCTGGGACTTCTGACATCAATGAAAGGCAATCCTTACTTTAGAAAGGCCTACTGCCGTTATTTAGATATTCATGGGTCATGGATTTTAATGTGATCAGACGGCTTCAAGGCTAATATAGAAAACATACAATTTAACCAGAAAGGTGCCTGAAATTACCATCCTGAGATTGAGTTTTCCAAGGCAGCAACCCAATCCCGGTGGAGAACCATGAAGTCAATCCTTCCCTCCAGTTCCAGCCCCAGGTCCTTTGAGGCAACACCCCTCTACAGCAACTGTAAAGCCCATGGACAGCTCTGACAGAAAGTTAAAAGTTGAATGTACCTCCTGGCTCTGCCTCGGATCTCATGTCACTGATGAGATTGAAATAGGTGCTCATGAGTTCTGATCAGATTCTTGTCTTTCCTGGACAAAAACCTGATCTTGATGCGGGAGTGAGATTGGAGACTTGCAACAGGTTTAATGCCTGGCAAGAATCTTATTTTGGTCCTCGTACCCAATTAAAAGGACTATTGGGAATCCCAGCTGGGTTTAACAGCCCCGGAGAGTCACCCCTATACTTGTTTAATGTGCTATCAAATCAATAATCCAATGCCACGTATATACCTTACAACACACTTCCACAAATTGAAATCTTTTCAACAAATAGTCTATGCTCAGTCCTATATCCCAGTGGATTCATCTCTCCCATTTTGCTGAGCCATAATATCCAATGATTGTTGAAGTCTTCCCTTCAGTCTCCTGAAAATTTCAGGACTTACTTTCAGCAGTAAGGCCCAATCCAGTGGTCCCTCCTCCATCTCACTAGGATGAATTTTCAAATGTCCTTAAATCATTGTGTGTTACTCTATGACAATAGACAAACCTTCAAAAAACTGGGAATAATTTCCACTGTAAGAAGTCTCACAACACCAGGTTAAAGTCCAACAGTTTTATTTGGTAGCAAACACCACTAGTTTTTGGGGCTTTTTGCCTTTGTCAGGTGAGTGGGGGCAAACAGATCATCTCCACATTACAATAAGTTCCCCAGCATTCTTTCTGGGAAGTGTTGGGCAAAACAATCTTCCTTTTCCTCGACAAACTACAGCAACTGCTGTTCCATGTCTGTCTGTCTACCTGTCTCTTTCTCTCTCTCTCTCTCTCTAATTGTTGCAGTTCAAAATCTCTGAGACAAAAAAGTCTTACAATAACAAGAACACTTGCTTCTGCCTTTGTTTTGAGGTGTTAAATCTGGCAGCTGCATTTCAGTTAAACATGACCTGGGCCCCTATTCTTCATGATTAACAAGGCAGGCAGGTTTGTTATCAGGTAGAACTCATAGCAGATCACATGCCTCTCTTCAGTACTCAATTTTACCTTTAATTAAATAGATAATCATCTTATAAAACCTCATATTTATAAATACATCACTATTCATTTGGATTATAATTGTAATCCAATTTTTATTTTCCAGTTAAAAACATCTTCAGTCTTCAAACTGTGACAACATTGGGTTGCAAAACCAAGATCAGAATAATCTGTTACATTATAGTTGTTTTTAAGGTGATTTGATTTATTATTATCACATGTATTAGTATAGAGTGAAAGGTGTTGTTCCTTGTCAGCTATATAGACAAAGCATACTATACAAAGAGCAGCAAAGGAGAGAGTACAGAATGCAGTGTTACAGTCATAGCTAGGATATAGAGATAGATCAACTTAATGTGAAGTAGGTCCATTCAAAAGTTTGATGGAAACAGGGAAGAAGCAGTTCTTGAATCGATTGGAATGTTTCCTCAAACTTTTGTAGTTTTTTCCCAATGGACGAAGGTGGAAGAGAGAATATCTGGGGTGCATGGTATACAATGAGTTATAAGTTAGTGTCAATTTGGTTTCAATTTTAACATTGCTTTTCCAATATATTGAAATCATGAAAGTCTTTTTTCCATTGCCGTTTGACAGTAAGCTGATGTTCACTTCATGGGTTGTTGTTAAAGTTCTTCAAATTAGTATATTAAAAATACATAACTTTTAGAACTAACATTGCAAGATGATTAATTTTTTTTGAAGTGTACAACTCTACTCAAATTTTGACCTCTTGTCTTTTTGAGCCTGTAGCTTTTTCCATATAAGTTCTTCATTTATATCTTTTGTCTTGATCTACATTATGAATATTACTAATGCTGCGCTGCCCCATCTGAACAAGTCCAAATACCGAGTTTTATGAATCCATATATACTGTAAAATGTGTTTATTCAACTTTATGACATGTCAGATCGTTCTTTTGAAGGCCTGTGATGTTCGCTTTTTGACAGGCTTAAAATCGAATTCAGAAATGAAAAAACAACAGCAGAAACAATAGCTGTCATTTCCTAATGGCCTAATCAGGACCATGCCAAGAAATGCATTTTCTGTAGATCCAGTAGAACGACAGACTCCCCAGGAGTACCATTCAATCTCCTGAGTGTTCTTTGACAAGTATATCGCTGACAAGTACAATGCTTTCCATCACCTTGTGAGAGTTGCAGTGGCACTCTTGCATCCCATTCAAATGTACTATATATGGCTATTCTCCATGATCCTTTGAGGATTGTCGAAGGATTAAAGCATCATGCTAACGGGTAACGACATTATGCCGCACATGAACGGAAGACAAAATTAAATTGCAGCTCCAGCACTTTGCTTTCTTAGAGGTGATGAGTTGATCTTGATCAGGCCATCACATGCTTCGCAAATGAAGTGAATTTGGATGACATGGGAGGAGAGAAATTGTCAGAGTTTGAACTTGGACTCCACTCAAGCACCTCCTCCTCTTACTCTTTACTGATTTCTCACAAATCAATTAATCTGCACGATGCAGTGTTTACCAGTGCTCCATTGATGTTGTCCAATAATGTATGCAGATCACAACTGGCTGTAACTTATTTTTCAGAAAGCTGCAGACATTGCAATAATGAAAAGCACATCCTTTTTGTTGATTTCTTAACTGATGGACATCTTTTATATAAATATGGAAAGGTAAATGTTAAATCAGTGTCACTGCAAAATCATGATGCACTGCATTGAATATATTTGAGCAAAGGGTTGTGTACTTTTTATCTTGTCTTACCATAGCTGAATATGTAATTGTGTTAATAATACATGTGTGGCTTTGTAAATACAAAGATTTCACAGTGGTTGCAACCAGCAAAAGTACAGTTATTAGTGATTTAACTGAGTTCTGTTAATTCAGCTTAAATTGAAGTTAGAAGATGTGAGTTTCCTGCTTTGTATTTAGGCTACCGCACAAGTAGCATTTACTGACTAAAGCCATTGATAGTTGGCAGTGGGAACTTTGAAGCATATACTATTTAATATATTTATTGGTTTTAATACATGTAGAGTTTCCATTTCTGGTGTTCTGTTCAAATTCTTAAGTTTAAAACACAGAATTCAATTTGACTGTTTTGCTTTTTCCACTTGCAATTTTATTTTAAAAGATTTATGTATCTGCATCCCTAAATCACTCTTACTCTTAGTCATACCATTTAATTTATACTTCCTTTATACTTCCTTTCTCTCCTCTTTTCCCAAAATGTGCTTTGGTCATTCCAATTTCTTTACATTAAACTGTCAGCTCTTACTTATTAGTCCTTCTGAAGCATTCTTGTCTACTGTTTGTGCAAATGAACAAAACTGAAAATAAACGATTCAACAAGTGAGCACGCAAAAATGTCATTTTGATTTAATCATCCTACCTTGAGGCTTGGGTGAATGAGCATAATTGACAGTGAGCAGAGGTGATGGAGATTGATTGAACAGCAAATTTAAATGGATTAGATTGTGGTCAACTTGATCAGGAAACTTTATGTCCTGGGATACTGGTCATATTGTTGTCAGATTTCTTGTCAGTTGCTTATCCAGTTCTCTCATAAATTGGGACAAACAATCAGCAATCACTGGGCAGTTCATTCCGTACATTGGCCACCATAAAGATGTTAAATCTAAGCTTTCTTTTCTATCTGTCTCTACTATGTTTGCAGCTATATATCATATATTATCTGCCTATGCCAAAATCCATTAGATAAATGGAATTTTAAGAATCCTTAGCACAGTTTTTTGGGGCACATTAATTCCCAGATTCTGTTAACCTTAGAAACGTTTGCACCCTAATTCTGTATTTTTCTGTCTCTTAATCATCTTTCTATTCTTGCAGCTAAATTTCCATGAGTTCTATGTACTTTAATTTTCATAACCAGTGTAGTACCTTGTAATGTTTATATATGCAACAAGAATTTTTAATAAGTTATTAAATCATGGCTGGGTGTTGTCAGGCACAGCTCCTTGATTCCCTTCTGAAATATTCACTAATTTCATTTGTACTACAGACTCAAAAATGTTTCCATGCCTTAAGTTAAGACTTCTTAAGAATGTTCTTCTGAATAGTTATCTTTAGTGGTATCTATTTCATATCAATTTCAAATACTTCCCACTATGTGTGTGTGGAGGAGTGGGTGGGGAATCTTTCTTTGGTAATGGTGTGAATTTATTGCTGTGACTGATTTCCAGCTATGTTTGGGCAACGTACATAAAAACAGGGACAGATTTTGGGCATAAAACTAATGAAATACGTAAGATCCTCGAGATGAAAAGCTGTTCCTTTGGCCCTCACGAATGCATCAATGCATTTGCTAAAATCATTCAAGGGACCTCGGATGAATCTTGTGTTTCCTTCTCAACCTCTATAATGTGCATCTAACTGTGGTGAATATTTCAACTTGAACTGCTCCTCTTTGCTGCAGCACTTGTCAATATTGAATAATTGATATTGTCTGAAATGCTGAACGTCTGCGTTCGACATCACAATAATTGTACATTCTCTGTTTAGATCTGTGTTCTTGCAGTGCTTAGAATGCTAATTATTTTTAACCTTTAGAATACAAGATGTACTGCTTGCCATTGGGACAAACCTTCCGGAAGTAATAAAGTGAGGAACATTTGTAATTTCTTTAAAATGTCTGTGGAATCTGTAATTGTTTTTAAGAATGTTTGAAAAGGACTGTTTAAAAGTTTGTATCACTTGTAAAGAGATTAATTGTAATTTTGGGTAACAAGAAATACTAGTCCATGTGATTTGGTGCCTTAATGTGGAAGCAGTAGCAACAGGAAAGAATTTTAAGGTCAGAAACCATGAGGTTGGTTGGCGCAAAAGAGAGCTGGAGGCAGAAGGCAATCAGCACACACACTGCAGACACAAAGAAATGCTGCAGCAGTTAACAAACTCTTGGTATGTTAAGGAGCAAGCCAAACTTTTTCCAAAGAGATCAGTTTTCGGTTTGACAGTAATAAGAAAAATAGAATTCCAAAACCTATTGGGGAAACAATGCATGACTGAGCTAAAAGAGACAGAATCAAAATTGGTACAAATAGCTCAGACATGTGAAAGAGATGATAATCTGTATCAGAGGATCAGACTATGAACTAGGATTTGTTGATTGGTCAGTTAAACGGAGTCTGGAAGTCTATGTTTCATAACTGACATGAGCAGAAGACATGGGGAGATTCATGCCTTCCTATTGTCACAACAAGTGAGAAAATTTCATAAATATGTGCCCTTGCACGTGTTAACTATATCTAGGGACTTTGGATGGAATGCAACTGCCAGTGAATGTGATTTGAGGACTGAATTAGTTGAAGTGTGAGAGAAGTTACATATCAGAAGCCAAGTTAGAAAGAATGTGAGGTTGCACAGGGTGTCACATATGTGCAGGAAATGATGCAAGCGCTAATGGTTGCTTAAATTGTACATTTGTTTTACTGACTATTTAAATGAAACTCGCCTTATCAATTATTTGGACCGTAGAAGGCTGAGGGGCAATCATATAGAGGTCTATAAAGTAATGAGGGGCATTGACCAGCTAGATAGTCAATATTTTGTCCAAAGGTAGAGGAGTCTAAAACTAGAAGGCATAGGTTTAAGGGAGAGGGGAAAGATACAAAAGTGTCCAGGGAACAATTTTTTCATGCAGAGGGTGGTGAATGGCTGGAACAAGCTGCCAGAGGTAGTCGTGGAGGTGGGTGCAATTTTGTCTTTTAAAAAGCTTTGAGACAGATACATGAGTAAGATTGGTATAGGTGGATATGGGCCAAATGCAGGCAATTAGGACTAGCTTCAGGGTTTAAAAAAAGAGTGGCTTGGACAATTTGGGCCATAGGTCCTGTTTCAATGCTGTTAACCCTCTACTACTCTATGATTCTATCTGTTATTCATATGCAGTTTGCATTGATTCTGTTTCGTGGTGAAATAAAACTTACAAAATTGGAATGTTGTTGATAATTTCAACGAGTAAACTTAAGTCATTTTGGATTACCGTTCTCCACAGGAATTCTAATACCATAAAAGATGCAGAAGAAAATATTTTCTATCAATTTCTTGAACTTTCTGAAAAGTCTAATGCTTTGCCACTTCAGCTGTCTTGGGTTTAAAATGAAGCACATTCTTTTGACAAGTTGAATTAGAAAAATGGACAGAGTAGTTGTTGATTAACGGCACTCTCTGAATAAATCAACACATTTCAGTATTTATTTATTTTAGCTGAGTTACGTTGCTGCTGCCGTCACGGTATTAATGTCTGATTTCCCAAGGTAGTCCAGTAGAAATTAGCAGTGGAGAGAAATTTCCCCTTATGTGATTTGGGTTTAATAAATGTTGCTCTCAGACATATAAATATGCTAGTTGAGCCCTGTATATTTAGCCCTCCAAAAAATTATCGAGATAGCCAGTGAGTACAATTTCTATCTGTATCCTTACTAAACCTGAAGCAAGCTGATTTGATTTAATTTGATTTATTATTGTCACATGTATTAACATATTATGAAAAGTATTATTTCTTGCATGCTATGCAGCAAAGCATACTGTTCATAAAGAAAGAAACAAGAGAGGTGTAGAATGTAATGTTATAGTCATAACAAGGGTGTAGAGAAACACCAACTTAATGCATGGTAGGTCCATTCAAAAGTCTGACAATGGCAGGGAAGAAGTTGTTCTTGAGTCGGTTGGTATGTGATCACAGACTTTTGTATCTTTTTCCTGATGGAAGCAGACAGAAGAGAGAATATCCAGACTGCGTGGGGTCCTTAATTATGCTGGCTAATTTGGTGAGGCAGCAGGAAGTGTAGACAGTGTTAGTGGATGGGACGCTGGTTTGCGTGATGGATTGGGCTACATTCATGAACGTTTGTGGTTCCTTGAGGTCTTGGGCAGAGCAGGAGCCTTACCAAACTGTGATACAACCAGAAAGAGTTGATATTGTCGTGTGATGGCATTATGCATAGCTGAACACATCAGTGCTGCTGTGACCCACTTACCAGTTACCACTGTGATAGTTTACTTTTAGTAACAAGCTGAATAGGTTCCAGATAGCACATTGGCTGCATCCCCTAAAAACCTGTTGCCTTCCATCATGTTTGAGTCCCTCAAATGAGCCAATGAGCATCATGATCATGATTACTGCAATTAACCATGCAATTACTTGGCTTTTCTTGACAAGCTAGAAATAAATCTTTTCATAGACAGAAATGTATGTTTTTTTAAAGTAGAATCATAGAATCATACAGTGCAGAAGAAGCCCTTTGGCCCATTGAGTTCACACTGACACATTAGAAACACTCCTACTTAATCCCATCTGCTAGCACTTGGCCCTTTGCCTTCAATGTTATGATATGTCAAATGTTCATCCAGCCACTTTTAAAGCATCTGAGGCAACCCACCTCTATCACCAACACATTTCAGCCATTATCACTCTGGGGTAAAAAAAGTTTTTTCCTCACATTCCCCTAAATCTTCTGCCCTTCACCTTGAACCTATGTCCCTTTGTGAGTGACCTTTCAAGAGGAACAGCCACTCCTTATCCACTCTGTCTATGTCTCTCATAATCTTGTATCCATCAATCAGGTCACCCCTCAGTCTTCTCTGCTCCAATCCTTTGGGCCTGGCTCCTTGAGAAAAAAAGGATATCTGGAAGGAAGTCAAGGTGTTCTATTTCCCTCTTGCATAGCCATAGCAAGGTCTTACCCAGAGTTACAGCAACAGAATGCAGGTTTGTGCTCATATCTAACAGAAACTTAGCATTCTGCTGGATGAGTTTCTTCATGGTGCTCCCCATCTTCCCCAAGGAAACCTCCATGTGTGCACAAATTGGAACTACATAAGAACACGGACAGCAGTTTCATCTGCCTCACTTTGTTGGAGGTCTCTGTCACTTCTATCTGATGTTCAAGCTGGGAGGTAATAATAAATTATTGGTGGTAAAAATGATGCAGGTTTGAGGTTACAATCAGATCAGCATGGATCTTATTAAATGGCATAGAAGGCTCAAGGGGCTCAATGATCTAGTCTTACTCCTGCTCCTTGTTTGTATGTTCCCCTGCCTTTCTCAGCATCTTGCACAACGCTGATCCCAATGGCTCACCATCTGACTTGGGTGATGCAGATGCCACTTCCTCAGCAGTCTTCTGATTGCTGGTGAACTCGGCTGACTCTGCCTCCTCCTGCCATGGTCACGTGTCCATGCGGTGAGATCCTGCATGAACTAGATCCAGTATCCATCAAGGTGTGTGTCCCAAGGCTGGCGAAGGCTGCAGGTAACTATTGTGCCGGCTTTACAAATGCATTTCCTTCCCAATTATTTAGTCCTCTGTAGACTGGATGGACTGCTATATTGGTCGTCTTCATCATCTTCTGGACTTCCCCTCTTCCTGCTGGTACCTGTAACTGAGAGAGGAGAAAGTGAGTAATTGCCTGAGTTTCCTGCAACATACAGCAATACATGATCCTGAGGTCTCTGTGTCTACCTTGCGCATGGATCCTTACCAGATGGAAGCTTCCTGCCGACCTCTCCATTGGTACAAGTTTAGTCCAGTTTCTCCCCTGCCAGCTCAACTACATGCTTCTCAAACTCTGTAAGGTTCCTCAGTTTAGGCAAGCCTGCTCCTGTCTTCTGCCTCCCTCCTGTTGTGCCATAACTTGCCCAATGGAAAGTGAGAAGTTGGATTGAGAGTCATTGGATTTCATGCATCTTTCTCCTGCTTCCACTCTTACAAGTAACCATCTGGATTGTGTGCCATGTTATTAATGCATTGGAGCTTACCCACAAAGATTCTGGTACAGTGCCTTTCAGAGCTATGAGGCCCCCTCCCTTCCCCCCCCCCCCCTCCCTCCCTCCCTCCCTCCCTCCCTCCCTCCTCCCTCCTCTCCTCTTCTCTCTCCTCCCTCCCTCCTCCTCTCTCTCTCTCCCCCCCCCACCCCCAACAATCATTAAGTGTGAGCAGTTGAGATTTCACTTACTCTGGCAGTGTTTCTGGAACTGCAGAGCAGTCCTCTGAGTCTTTGTTAGACTGGCAACTTCCTCCTATGCAGCCTTGGTCACATGGCTCAGCCTCCTCCCTCCATCTTCAAGGTAAACATTACCCCTCTTGACCTCCCTAGAGCAGTACATTGAGGGAAATGTTGCTAAATCTGGGGGCCAAAACTTCCTAGGATTGCCAGACCATACAGTTCTTCTATGGTGGGTTCATGATGAAAAAGTCGATGTTGAGGAAGCTTTTTAAATATGGTGCACAGATATGATGGCAGAGCATGTCTAGTCTATCCTGCCAGCAATGTGTCAGGAAACATCATAATTAAGAATGCATAATTAGTCAATCAAGGATCATATGATTTAGTGCAAATTTCCACTGGACACTGGGGCAAGGAAAACAATGTGCCAGTGAGTCGGGACAGGGAAACAATGTACCGGTGAGCGGAAACAGTAAATTCGGCTACTTTCAGTAGACACTAACTTTCAGAACCATCTGTGAAATGTTGTGGAGCACCAAATCAAGTTGAGTGGTGGTTAATATTGTATATGGGAGATTGAGAGAAGTGTGAGCAGTGTTTATTGGGACAGTGAGAGCAAGTGTGACTGACTCTGTTGTGGAAATGACAGACGTATGAGTGCAGGTGAGTGTGTTAGAGTGTGTGCAAGAAACAAGCTGTGGATCTGCCTTTCACTCAGTCTCCGGTTTCTTACTGTCTCACCACCATACCCATATACATGCACACTCACTGATCCACATACACTAACCCTTTCGAGTGCTGGTCAGTTTTATTACTTACTTTTTTTTGACTTAACAACTTATTGCTCTTGCATTGTTTTTTTTTTCACTCAGAAATCCCAACTTTTCTTTCCTTAAAACCCCAACTTTTTTTGAAATTAGTTTATCGTTCTGCCAAATTTTATCTTTCTGAAATTTTCTCAATGATCCCTCGAGTTAGGATTATATGCAAATGTGCCCCCCCACCCTCTCTTCTCCAAGTGGAAAGGTTTGATGAGCTTGAACTCGAGGAATTAATTTCTGTTGACCTGTGATATTTCAGTGGATAAAATGAGGCAAGATTGTAAGATTTCTCACTTTGAGGGTTGAACTTTATGAACACATAAGTCTTGTTCATTACTCTTGCATGCTAACTGGATTTTTTACTGAGCATAGTATTTTGTCATTGCAATGGACCAGTTTTCTCCTTGTGTTACTGTGAAGAGAAAGATGAGAAATAATTTCAGTCAAGATATTATCGCATGTGTTTTCAACATGTGCACACCCAAATTATTAAAGTGTGTCCATGTGTAAAGCACGTGTGTAAAGAACATGTATGCAAAGTGTTTTGTGCATGTTATAATAGGTTAAATGTATGTTCATTTCTAACATCAATACACTATTGGATTGACACTAGGTGGTGTTCAAGAGACTACTAATTGATAAATATGCTGCTATATGCTAGTTAAAGTCTTCAGATTAATAGATCATGGCTGATGGTTTGATCGGAATTGATTCAATTAATGTAAAATTACATTAATAAATTGGATATTTAAGTATATTTAAGTATATGTAAAGGTCAATGATAGCAATGTTGAAAGTTATGTAACTCTCCTTTCAATCAGATGTATCCACACAAAGAACCTGCTTTCAAGCTCTCTTTGTAAGTTCTTTTCCCTCTGATTTTTTTCTCCCTGGCACAGATGGGTGACTGAACAGCTGTTTGAGAATTCTGAGGATTAGTGGCAGAGACTTTGGAGAGGGTTGGCTTAAGCTGCCTTGCGCCTGTCACTGTTCTAAAGCACTGCGCCTCTATTCCTGTGTGTAGGTGGAATGCATAGCAACTGACAAATACCTCCTTTGGCCTCTGAAGTACGAAGTCAAACAGTGCTGCTGGGGAGCGGAGCCATTGCTTTGATTCAAGCATCTATTCCCACTGAGGGTTAAAGTGGCTTTGTGGAGGATTTTGAGCACAGATGTGTGAACCCTCGCTGAGGGAAGGTAGACTCTTGTGCTACTGGGAATTTCTTGCTTGGAAAAATGCAATTGTTCAACAAAAATGCAGCACCTGCATGCATCTGGTGATATAGTAATCTGTTTCATCATAGCAAAGGGGAAGTTTTATAGGTTCAATCTGCAGAAATTCTGTGGAAAGTATAATTTATGAAGATCTTGAGCTGGATTTACATTTGTATAACAGTTTGTTCCTAGGAAAATTCAAAACAGATCCATTTTGCATAAAAGTATAATCAAATGGCTTTTAGTACTTTTGACAGGAAATAATTTCTGAACCAGCAAGCTGAATGTGCCCCTCAAGGCACAATCAGGGTGATTGCATTAAACAATATGATACTAAATTTGATCTTAATGTGTGTTGGTCTAGTTAATATTGGTAATATAATATAGTTTTTTTTAAGACAGTTATCCTATCTAGGAAAGATTTTTTCTTTGTTTTTTTTTTCCTTTTGGCAACATAGGCTAGAATTTTATACGTAAGAAAATAACACATTGACAGTTCAGATAGAGGAAGGAAGGGCCGACGCAGTAAAATTGCGTGAGATCGTGTCAAGTTTACCCCCTTTGCACCGAGCCCCATGGTTAACACTTGTGTTTTCAAACTCAGCAATTGAGTGGTACCTGAGATCCTTCCTCATGTAATGGTAAGCACATGGGTGATGTGGGGAGTTGGAATTTCAGCAGCTTTTAAAGGACGGGTGACGACAGGTTCAGCTTAGAAGCCATGCAGTGAGGCTTTTCCATTTTGTTTGTTTAAAGGAGTTGGATAACCATTGATTTTAAGGTCAAGGCCTCCTTGATGAGATAGTGCCTGTGGCAGGAGAGTTGGTCTGAGTGGGTTGGCAATCATTGCAGCAACTACTGGCCCAGGTGTTATATTCTGTAATACAAGATCAAGAAATTTTAGAATTTGTTAGGAACAAAAGGTACTTATCAATAAGCAAAACTTGGGACAGAAGGTTTGTGGCTCTGGGCTACTCTGGAGCAGAGCTCAAGTCCTTCAAAACATACAACATGGCTTCTAGATGATTTTGCCTGAGGCAGAACTCCACTTTCGGGTGTGTGATCACTTTCTTTCAGTTTCCATGGTCCCTCAAGTTAGGTGATTCACTGTTGTACTGTCTTGAAGAGACAGACACCACATACACAACATCGTTTCCCCTTTAACATTTTAATGCAGTCTTCAAAATCAATTTACTCAACCTAGATTCTAAATAAATATTATACACACAAGTTAGACATTTGTAAATCGATCTAGCAATTCTTCAGTGGAGAGATCTTGAGGTTTGAATCATAGAAACCCATAGAAAGAGGCCATTTGGCCCATCGGGTCTGCACCAACTATAATTCCACCCATTCCCTATCCCCATATCCCTACATATTTACCCACTAATCTCTCTAACTTACATATCTCAGAACACTAAAGGGCAATTTTAGCATAGCCAATCAACCGAACCTGCACATCATTGGACTGTGGGAGGAAACCAGAGCACACAGAAGGAAACCCACACAGACACAGGAAGAATATGCAAACTCTACACAGGTAGTGACCCAAGCTGGGAATCGAACCCAGGCCCCTGGAGCTGTGAAGCAGCAGTACCACATTGTGCTACCGTGTTATGCATTTAACATAACACTTCTAAAAAGCTTCAGCTACACTCAGTTCAAATCTAGTCTTGCACAGGATTCTTCCATAGGAGCTTGCTAATTTTCAAGTTCTATCTTAGACACTGCACTGACCAAGGACTACATACTTGATTCTTTGGATGGTTTCATTCTCCAATCCACTGTTGATCCTTTTCTCTGTTAAGCAACTTGCTCTACAATGCATGCAGGTATTGTCATTGTAAAACAACACAGTCTTGCATCTTGACAGTTCAGCACAATCTTGATTTGTCACTTTTGAAGGAAATGATTGGAGTACTCTATTTCTGGTGCATGAATCATATGACAATGTTTCTTCTCTTTCTAGAACTTCCATTTGGCATGTTTTCTATTGACCATGTTACCATATTAGTCTTTGTGCATTTCTAGTTGTGTAACCATTTCAGCAACTTATTCTGGCATACAATCTCAATTTCCTTTTCTGTTTGAATGGTTGCTTTATTCTCTCAGTACATCTTCTTCAGCTGAGTGGCCTTGTTTTCCAATCTCTTCCTTTCACCTTCTGTATCAATGACTCTTCTGCTTGGACATGAATAGTTCTTTATTCCATTCCATCTATTTTCACAATCCATTCAGTTTTCTTCTAAGGTGTATCCAAAATGTCTTCTAACAACATTCGGCAACAATCTCTTCCTACTTATGCTTTGCATAGTTTCAGACAACTGCCACATCCCTTTTGTTGTAGTTGCACCGAACTTTCTTCTACCTTCAACATTTCTTCCTAATCATTTTTAAATTCAACAATTCTCTTGAATTGCTAACTTGTTCCAACAATTGTGTTGTCTCTTTGGGTTTGTCCATTGCTCCTCAGCATCCTTGAACATTGGACAGTTTCTGCCTCTCTGCAGAGTGCCAATTGGTATATTTTACATGATGGGTGTTTGATCATTCAATTGGATCTCTGAAGGATTCCAAATATGGTGAATGATAACTCTGCTCTAATTTCTGCTCCAACAATATGGTGACTTGCAATAGATGATACAGGACGTAAAACATGAATGCCATGGATCAAATCCTTGAGGTGTTTTACTCCGAAGTGTTCTCACCCATCACCAAACTGATGGCATCCATCACATGCGATTTCGTCTTCTTGAGTTTCATGCAATGATCTCAGTTGCTTAGTTCAGTGTGTGCTTTTTCTCTCAATATTTTTATCTTTTATTCATATCTCCATGTTTCAATTCCAGCTCCTTCACTGCTTGTTGGTGAACATTACACTACTTTTTACTGCTCCTAATAGCTTTCTGAGTTATTTCCACCTTTTCATTGTGCTAGTATTTTCTTTCTCTTTTTAGCTTTGATGGAGCTGGGTTGCTTTGAATTTAGAATACAGGGCACAAAATTTTATCTCATTTTCTATTTGTTGTAGGTTTCTATGAAGTTTATCAAAGTTTTTCATTTGTACTACTTTTTCTGTGGCTGTTCTTACTTTTTGACTGATTCCAGCTTTATTGTTTGCTCATAATTTATTGCTAAACCTTTCAAGGAATTTTTCATTATAATGCAAAAGGAAGGGATGCAACTGATTCTTAAAGCCGTTCATTTAGACATAGAGGTTTACAGTACAGGTTTACAGGTTTTTTAGTCCAACTTGTCCATGCTTCCCGATTTTTACCATTAAGCTAGTTCCAATTGCCCGTGTTTGGTCTGCATTCCTCCATATCAATCTTACCCATGTAACTAACTAAATGCTTTTTTAAAAACAAAATTGTACCCGCCTCTAGTACAAATTCTGACAGGCCGTTCCAGACATTCACTACCCTCTGAATGGAAATAATTGTCCCTCTGGTCCCTTTTGTATCTCTCCCATCTCATCTTAAACCTATGCATCTAGTTTCAGACTAGGGTCATTTTGAGTCTTTTGGTCTCCTTTCCTGGGGTCTTTCAATGCCTTTTGGAAGTCTTTCAGTACCCCCATCTCAGGGGACTTTTACTGCCTACTCTGAGTCTGGAGTTGCCTCTTGCTTGCAGGCTCCTCTGAGTTCCAGAATTGTCCTTTCTTGAAGTCTTAATTTCCTCCTTTATGATCTTGCATTGCCTCTTTCTTGAGTCTTAATTTGCTTCGTAACATCTTGTGTTGGTTACAGACTTGTTTTTTTAAGAGCTGCCCTCCATCTGAAGTCTTCTCTGATTTTCTTGACCCTTGTCCTTTGTTCCCTGTTTTGGTTATTGCATTAAATATTGTATAATTTTAATTTTTTTATTGCTTTGGGACTGTCAGCATTTTTCAACTGCTGTTTCTCTTTGTCTATACTTGCCCTCTGCTTTTGCAGTTTTGATGGGAAAGTACGGCTTTTTTTTGGACCCTTTGTAAACTGTGTAATTTCTCCTTTTAGCTGGTGAAAGGCTTCTGCAACAATTCTGCAGCTTTTATTTCTTTTGGCTGGCTGGAGAATCAGTTTTTCTCTTCTTCCCCTGATGCCATTTTTTTTTTGTTAATATTTCACTTAGTTGGAGCTGTCCATTTCAGAACCATTATCTTCTTTTAACTTTAAAACTTATTTTCTGTTTCAGTAGCTAAAGGACATCTCCAAAAAGCTTCAGAATTTCTTTGCTGGAAGTCCCCTAGTGCAGGGATCTCTATTTGGACACCCTGTAGATTCTTTTCAGATAGAAAGAGCTGCATATCTCAACATTTCACTTCCCCATGCTTTTGGAGCAAGCTTTGCAGTTCCCTATGACTTTTCTCTCCTTACTTCTGAACTTATTTAACTGCAGCCAATATCTTCTTTTTTATTACAGAAAAACATTTTTTTCAGATTTTTCTCTTCTAAGTCTTAAACAGAAATTTCTTCTAACTGGGCATATCTTCCTTTTATTTCAAACTCCTGTCCTTTTATTCTTTAACTCAAATTTCACTTTCCTTGCTCCTGATGCCTAATCTCTCATCAATTTAATGGTTCTTGTACCTTTCCAAATCTCTTTACTCATTGGCCACACCAGGTTTGGTACGTTGACTGACTCTCAGGGTCTGGCACTAACTCAGTAACCCTCACTGTATCTATTCGCTGAGTCGATTCACTGTAGAGACATCTCTCTTCTCGAACTACAATTAAACTGCACATTCACAGATTGTGTTTGCCACCTTGTCACCAATATGTGATATTGTGGCATTCCAGTGTTATCAAGGGATTTCAGAATTTATTAAGAACAAAAGATATTATTGATGAGCAGAACTGCAATGCTTATGTATTTACAACACAGCTTCTAGATGATTCTGCCTAAGAGAGAGCT
This sequence comes from Sphyrna mokarran, assembly GCA_024679065.1. Taxonomy (NCBI): domain Eukaryota; kingdom Metazoa; phylum Chordata; class Chondrichthyes; order Carcharhiniformes; family Carcharhinidae; genus Sphyrna; species Sphyrna mokarran. The sequence goes on from JAGIQG010000021.1 coordinate 22,992,860, forward strand.
TATCGATGATGGAAGAGGTGAGCTTTGATTGTACTGGATATCATCCAGTGCTGGTAGCTGCCAACTTCTTGACCCTGAATTTCTGTGCCTCAGGTTCATTCCAGGGATTGACTGGAGATCGGTGCTGCACCTTCCAATTAGTCAGATATCACTTTATCAAGGTGATGGCAAATGCCTTCTTTAGGGGCACCAAGAAGTACACGAATGAGTAAACTGCCCCAGTATTGTCCAGTCATGACCCAAGTGATGCGCTGACCTGAACTCCTTTAGCGGTTCTATGTACCAAATGCACACCATGGAAAACCAATCATAAAGTCTTTATGTCAACATGAATGGAGTATTTATTATGGTTGAGTTTGGTAAGGTGTAGAGCCTGATAATGCTCTGTGACTTTATTATGGAAACATAGAACAGTACAATACAGTACGAGCCCTTTGACTCTCAATGTTGTGCCGAGCTTTGTCTAAACCCAAGATCAAGCTATCCCACCCCCTATCATTCTGGTGTTCTGCATGTGCCTATCCAATAACCGCTTGAAAGTTCCTAAAGTGTCCAAATCCACTATCACAGCAGGCAGTGTATTCTACATCCCAACCACTCTCTGTGTGAAGAACCTACCTCGGACATCCCTCCTATATCTCCCACCATGAACATTATAGTTATGCTCCCCTAATAACAGCTATATCCACCTGAGGAAATAGTCTTTGTACATCCACTCTATCTATCCCCCTCATCATCCTATAAACCTCTATTCAGTCGCCCCTTAACCTCCTCCGCTTTAAAGAGAAAAGCCCCAACTCCCTCAACCTTTCCTCATAAGACCTACCCACCAAACCAGGCAGCAACCTGGTAAATCTCCTTTGCACTCTCTCCAATGCTTCCACTTAATTATTTATTGCTCAGACAATTGTTGGGATGTATGACCTACCTGCCAGGCATCGATGTGGCACTGAAATTCTTACACCATGTTGTTCAATTTTGTGGCAGGCAGAATGTCTTTTTGGACAGACGGCATCATTCTAGTCATGGAAGATAACACACTCAGGTCATCACTGTGTAGTTGCGACCATTTGAAAGTTGGCTTTTGTACATTTGTTTTGCAGAGTGCAACACAAACAGCTTTGATCAACAACATGTCAGTTATCAGCATTATTCAATTTCTGTATCACCAAGCAACTATTTATGAATTTGCTTCATTCATGGTAGCTGAATGGGAAATTTAAATGTCAGAAATAAACATCTCTTTATGCAACTGTACAGCGTATAATTTGAACTATAATCTGTCAAAGTAAAACAACTTAGTGGAAAGAAAAGACCCTTGTGTTAATTACAGCACTCCAAGTTTGTAAGCTCCAGCCAAGTAAGCTATATTTATGAGAAAGAACAGAGCAGTGTTTGTAACTCTTTCAGAATGATCTGGGTAAACCTTGTACTATGAGTGATAGCTTAATGAAATAGCCTTTTAAAAAATAAATCAAGGGTTGGTTCTCAAAAGCTTTCAAATGAAGTTTGAACATAAAAGCATGAAAGAGACCCATCAAAATTAAATATTAGTCTATTTACTGTCCTATCAGCCTGCTCAACAGTGCCTGAGTGTAGATTGTTGATTAAAGGCATAATATTCCAGATGTAATGCTCAATGAAACTGGAACAAAACACAACTGATTTCATGATCATGTGGGATTTAGTTCCTCTGCAAATTTTAGCCATCTCCATACCAAAATACAAGACTCTACTTGAAGTTTACAGTACACAAAAACTGAAAACTTGAGTATCATATCTCGTCAATATAATGTTATGCTGTAATTATGATCAGAACATTAACAAGATACATAGTACACTTTATTAAATAGCCCTTTATCATATTTAAGAGGAGATGTGGGTCTAGATGGCAACACTTGACATTCTTTCCAGGAATTATTGATTTGGAGCACTTCCACTTTGGGGTGACACTGGAACATCGCAAATTGTTTGGTGCCACAAACACCATTCCAAGGCTCTCCTGGTATTTTCCCAACGTAGCGAGATATGCGCCAGTCATAAGGTGGCTGGAAACTCATCACAAATCTTTCCTTATTGCATTTCTGGTAATTTTAACAATTACTTTAAATCTGTTCTCTCTAGTTACAGACCCTTTGCCACAGGATATAATTACTCCTTGTTTATTCTGTCACATTCTTTGACAACCTGCTTTGTTTTCAGATTTTTTTTCCTTCCTTTTCCTCTAATTTCTCCCTTTCCAAACTTATCATTTGAATTTCTATCACTTCACAGGCAAACGTATCTTGTCCATGTGGATATGCAGCCAGTAATGAAGAGCCAGCAGCTTTTTCTACGAAGGGGTTTGGGGAATAAGGGACAAATCAAAGATGAAGCCTCATCTTGCCCTCTCAACTTCAATATAAACACGTGCACATTTCTGCTCATAGTTAGTGAATATTGATCAGTTGAAACCCTGTTCCTTTTCTTGTCCTTAACACAGGATGCCGAAATCAATTAGAGCATTCCTGCTCCCAGTTTAAACCTGCACAGGCTCAGAATTGATTCTGACTTTTCTGACCATTTAGTCACCGGTTTACCAGCTAAAGTACCGTGATAGCTATTGGATGACTTGTGTCCATCAATTTATAGAATCACTATTGTGCGGAAGGACACCATTCAGCCCGTCAGGCCTGTATCGACAACAATCCCACCTTGACCCTACTCCCATAACCCCACATTTACCCTGCTAATCCACCGACACTAAGGGACAATTTAGCGTGGCCAACTCACCTAACTTGCAAATCTGTGGACTGTGGGAGGAAACCAGAATGCCCAGAGGAAATTCATGCAAACGCGAGGAGAATATGTAAACTCCACACAGACAGTAACTTGAGGATGGAATTGAACCCAGATCAAAAGTGCTGTGAGGCAGCAATGCTAACCACTGCGCCACTCTAGCACTCATTCGTACTGGATTTAAACCTAGATTTGAAGCAAATGTTTGAAACTTCTGCACCAGTTAGGTGCACTGTAGTTACTGATGATTCATTAGATTTGTACACCCAATTTACGTAACCAACTCAAGAAATAGAATGCATTTGTACAACTTTTGTTGTGGAGAGTGATGTATGTTCTACTTGATATTGTCATGTTTGTATTATGCTGCCTGAGATAGTCATTTCCACTTCCAATATCATTTCAGCTCCTTATCTCCCAAACAGCAGTATGAGCCTCCTGCTTAATCAATAGTGAGTTTTGTGTTATCTAATCCACCATGTCAGGGGCATCTCTTTGTTTTCTTCTTTCTTGTGTTTGTAACTTCTCCTCCCCCAGCTGATCAATTTTCCTGTTGTAATTAAGGTGCTGCCTGTTTTAGGTGCTCAACCTGAATGCCAGCAGAAAGCCAAACACTGAAATTGGAAAATAAACCACTGGAAATTATTGAATTTGAGCACTCGGTAGTTTCAATTATCTTTAATATGCCGAGTACCCTGTGTGCTATTATTAAACAATGAATTTTGCACTGAATCGATGCAACAACAATAAATTGAATTTAAATAGAACTTCAGTTTCAATAATTATACCAATATTTCACAGAGATATAATTACACAAAGGTGAATGCTCAACTGTTGGAGGGACTGGGGTAGTGACCAAAAACTTGACAAAAGAGATGAGTTTAAGAAGAGTAATAAAGGAAGAGGGACAGAGGAATTTACTAAGAGAATTAAGCGTGCAATTTCTCATTAGCTGAAGGCAAAGCTGCCACAAGGGAAAGCACAATGGACCATGCTGGAGTTTTGAAGGAGCTTGCAGAAGTAGAGAAGAGAGAGCCATGCAGGAATTTGAACAACGGGGTTAGAATTTTAAATTGGAATTCCAGGATGAACACAAATCATCAGAGACTGAAGTAATGGAAGAGGGAAATTAGCATAGAAAACAGGAAGCATGTTTTGGATAAGTCTAATTTCCAACAGGGAAATAACTGAAAGATGACAATTTATTTGGCCCCCATCACAAACTCAAAACCTTTGACATTGATTGTGTCACCCTGGCCATCTGTTCTAGGTGAATCTGATTGTTTACAACCTTGGCATCTGATTTCACCCCAAGATGAACCTCAGACACTGCACCCCAAACAGCAGAGAGGACAGGAAGATGGCCAGGACTCGAGCTTGGTGCTGACGAAGGCCCACATGAGGGCAGCAAACAGATCAAGGCAGGAATGAAAATGAGCTATTGCAAAGGTGAAAGTTGTTTCAATGGAGGTTATACGGTCAGAAGCTCACCTTGAATTAGATTCCGAGGTTCTGAAAAATCCAGTTCAATCTGAGATGATGTCCGGGGAGCAGGAAATTATAAATGTCAAAAACAATAGTTTTGATCTGTACAATGTTTACTGGAGAAAATTGAAGTTTGCCAAATGTTGGACCAATGCAGGGGTTTAAAGAGATGGTGGACAGCTTAGACTTGGAAGTCACGAGCACATTTATGAAAGCTTGCCCCGTGCGCTTCAATTTTTACACAACATTTGAAGTAAAATCCCATTGAATCTAACTTTGCTCCAATATAGCAACAGCAGTGAAATCCGTTCAAGGGCAGGAATTTGCTGGCAGATCAACATTACGTCAATTCTTTTATATCATGAAAATAGCTTTGAATCAGCCATTTCCTGACAATCCAATTGAAAATGACTTAAGTTTAAGAAAGCTTAATATTGATTAACCTAGAAAGGACAATATCCAGAAGTAATAATGAAACTCTTAGTGAAGGGTAGCCATTCTGACTCTTCTGACTCTTAGTAATGGATTCTGACTCTTAGTAATCCAAAGAATTGACTTGAGGCATCAGTTCAGACTATTTGCAAAAAAATACATCAGGTTCCACTGGCAATTATCTACTGACTGGCTGACTGAAAGATTGAAATGCAAAGTTGGAGGAAATACCCTCAGCTTCATCCTTGGGGAGACAAGTTTTCAGCAGCACTCCTATTTCTGAATGCTAGATTTTCTGAGATCAATTTTTTAAATCTGTTTTTATTTATTTAGAAGTATCCTGCCTGTTGTCACCTGAACAGCTTTTGCTCTGCAACTAAAGGCAATCTGGGCGCATTTTGCAGAGTTTCAAGTTACTATAGATATTTCACACTTAAGATACCATAGCAATTCAGATAAACCTTCAAACTGTGTTTGAAATATGTGTTCTATACTGGGAAACTGTTAACCATGACCCATTAATAGTGCAAGCGGACTGTTGTGCTAAGTGCTTTATTCCTTGGAATCACTCAAACTGGTATTTTCCCTACCTCCAGAGTTCTCCCTGCCAAATCATGCTATTTGAGCAGCAAACTATGATACACTTATTGTCATACGAGATCATGCAGTATCCAAATCATTTGTTTTATCCATAAATTAGTATTACTGTCACTTATGAATCAAATCAGAAAAGCATGGAATATTTATAGTGTAGGTTGAGTTTAGATTTTTTGTATTCATTTTTTCAAGAGGAAATTTTTTTTGGATTTGAGTTTGTCAGTCTAACTTTCAAGATTTGCAACAAAGCACAGTTCCCGTTCCTAAACTGAAGTTGTTTCTATGTCATTCTACTTTCCAGAGCAATGAAGACACAAAAAACAATGTGTATTTATCAGGCATCTTTTAATATCATGCTCCAGATTGCACTGCCATTATCCCAACTCTATACTCCCCATCCCAAAATATTTAAAATTCCTGTCTTCAGCTTCTGTGTCTAATCTTCTACCAACATGAGCAGGCACACAAAAAAAGTGTCTTTATGTTGATTTTTGTAATCTAATAAGTGTTTGTAATAATAATTTGACACTAAGCCACATATAGCAATATTTGGATAATGGCCAAAACATTAATCAAAGATGTTTTGTACGTAAAGCACAGCAGCATACGGGTGGAGTAGGGCATGGTTTGAAATGCGTATACTTTAATGCAAGAAGTATTTGCAATAAGGTGGAGGAACTTGCAGCTTGGACTAGTACCTGGAACTTCGATGTTGTGGCCATTTCAGAGACATGGATAGAGCAGGGACAGCAATGGTTGTTGCAGGTTCCGGGGTTCAAATGCTTCAGTCGGAGTAGAGAAGGAGGTAGAAGCAGGGGAGGAGTGGCATTATTAGTCAAAGACTGTATCACAGTGACAGAAAGGAAGTTTGATGAGGACTTGTCTGTTGAGGTAGTATGGGCTGAGATTAGAAACAGGTTGGAGAGGTCACCCTGTTGGGAATCTTTTATAGACCTCCTAAAAGTTCTAGAGAGGTAGAGGAAAGGATTGCAAAGTCGATCCTGGACAGGAGTGAAAGTAATAGGGTAATTGTTATGGGGGACTTTAACTTCACTAATATTGATTGGAATAGCTATAGCTCTAGCTCTAGCTCGTTAGAGGGGTCAGTTTTTATGCAAAGTGTGCAGGAAAGTTTTTTGACTCAGTATGTAGATAGCCATCTAGAGGTGAGGCTACATTGGATTTGGTGCTGGGCAATGAGCCAGACCAGGTGTTAGACTTGGAAGTTGGTGAACATTTTGGTGATAGTGACCACAATTTGGTTACATTCACCTTAGTGATGGATAGGGATAGGCATGAAGCTGGGGGCAGTAGTTATAGCTGGGGGAATGGTAATTATGAGGCCATAAGGAGGGAATTAGGATGCATAGGTTGGACTAGGAAACTACAGGGACTGGGAACATCTGAAATGTGGAGCTTATTCAAGGAGCAGCTACTGCGAGTCCTTGATAAGTATGTCCCTGTCAGGCAAGGAGGAAATGGTCGAGTAAGGGAACCATGGTGTACTAAAAAAGTTAATTCGCTGGTTAAAAGGAAAAAGGAGGCTTATGTCAGGATGAGGCTTGAAGGCTCAGTTAGTGCACTGGATAGCTATAGATTAGCCAGGAGGGAGCTAAAGAGTGAGTTGAGGAGAGCTAAAAGGGGACACGAGAAGACTTTGGCTGATAGGATCAAGGAGAATCCTAAAGCTTTCTTAGATATGTTAAGAATAGAAGATTGGTTAGGGCAAGATTAGGGCCAGTCAGAGACAGCAGTGGGAAGTTGTGCGTGGAGCTTGAAGAGATTGGAGAGGCACTGAACAAATATTTCTCTTCGGTATTCACGCAGGGAGATGTAAATGTAGTTGTGGAGAACACTGGGATACAGGGTTGCAAACTGGAAAGTATTGAAGTAGATAAGGAGGATGTGCTAGATATTCTTGAGGGTTTGAAGTTAGATAAGTCCCCTGGGCCGGACGGGATTTACCCTAGGATTCTCTGGGAGGCAAGAGAGGCGATTGCAGAGCCTCTGGCTCTGATCTTCAGGTCGTCGTTGGTTACGGGTATAGTTCCGGAAGACTGGAGGATAGCGAATGTGGTCCCATTGTTCAAGAAGGGGAAGAGAGACTTTCCAGGGAATTATAGGCCAGTGAGTCTTACTTCTGTTGTGGGCAAAGTATTGGAGAGAATTATTAGGGATAGGATTTATAGTTATTTAGAGAGAAATGAATTGATTGGGGATAGTCAGCATGGTTTTGTGAAGGGTAGGTCGTGCCTTACTAACCTTATTGAGTTTTTTGAAAAAGTGACCAAAGAGGTGGATGGGGGTAAGGCAGTTGATGTGGTATATATGGACTTTAGTAAGGCGTTCGATAAGGTGGCCCATGGAAGGCTTCTGCAGAAAATGCAGATGTATGGGATTGAGGGTGATTTAGCTAATTGGATTAGGAATTGGCTAGCTGATAGAAGACAGAGGGTGGTAGTTGATGGAAATTATTCATCGTGGAGTTCGGTTACAAGTGGTGGACCTCAGGGATCTGTTTTGGGGACCCTGCTGTTTGTAATTTTTATAAATGATCCGGATGGGAGTATTGAAGGATGGATTAGTAAATTTGCGGATGACACCAAAGTCGGAGGAGTGGTAGATAGTGAGAAGGGGTGTTATAGTTTGCAGAGAGACTCAGACAAGTTGCAGAGCTGGGCCGAGAGATGGCAAATGGAGTTTAATGTGGAAAAGTGTGAGGTAATTCACTTTGGCAGGAATAACAAATGTGTAGAGTATAGGGCTAATGGTAGGACTCTTAATAGTGTTGATGAACAGAGGGATCTTGGTGTATATGTGCATAGATCCCTGAAAGTTGGCAATCAAGTCGATAAGGTTGTTAAGAAGGCATACGGAGTCTTAGCTTTTATTGGTAGGGGGATTGAATTTCGGAGCCGCAACGTCATGTTGCAACTGTACAAAACTCTAGTGCGGCCGCACTTGGAGTATTGTGTGCAGTTCTGGTCCCCGCATTATAAGAAAGATGTGGAGGCATTGGAGAGGGTACAGAGGAGGTTTACCAGGATGTTGCCTGGTATGGAGCGCAGGTCTTATGAAGAGAGGCTGAGGGATTTGAGGTTGTTTTCGTTAGAAAGGAGGCGGCTAAGAGGGGACCTTATTGAAACATATAAGATGATTAGAGGTTTAGATAGGGTGGACAGTGATAGCCTTTTTCCTAGGATGGAGAAAGCTAGCACGAGGGGACATAGCTTTAAATTAAGGGGTGGTAGTTATAGGACGGATGTCAGAGGTAGGTTCTTTACCCAGAGGGTGGTAAGGGTATGGAATGCCCTGCCTGCTGCAGTTGTAGATGCGCCAAGTTTGGTGGCGTTTAAGAGGTTAGTAGATAAGTTTATGGACGAAAAGGGAATGGTTTAGGTTAGAGGGTCATTGCTTTTTCCTAATTGGTCGGCGCAACATCGAAGGCCGAAAGGCCTGTTCTATGTTTTATGTTTTAAGGATCATCTTAAAGGAAAAAAGGAAGTTGCTTTTGTAAGTGTTAGATGAAGTATGTTGTTGAACAAATTTGGAAAAGAAGTTAATTAGCTTCAAACTGTGAACAATAAATGAAGCAGTAATCACAAAGAATTTGTTACATTTTCAATAGCTGTATGGGTTTCATTAATGTAAGAGAAAATATCTTTGCAGTAACCCAACGAAGTGACCTCAACTCAGACTATTCCGTAATAAGCAAATTCAAATCTATCTGACAATTAGTGCATTCCTTACTAAAGACTGTATTAAATTATATCGTTCTTCTATTTGAACTCATAGAGGATGAATGAGAGGCTGAAGTTATTGCTGATCATATCTATCTCCATAAAACACAGCTGTAATAATAATTGCACATTTTATCAACAGTAATCCTCTGAGTCTAAATGTCCAAAGAGTACACAATTTATTATTCCATTAATCAGTTGCTAAAAATAAGAAAATTATGTGAGTGGCTAACATTCAATTTCAGTAATTTCCTCCCAATATCAGAATATGACATGAAAAATATTTCTGTCTTCATCACATTAACTACATTAATGGATATAAATACAACAACAAAAGTGTCCATTCTTAAACTTTATAGTTTATGTTGTTGTCTATGTCTGAATCAGAACACAAACCAGCAAATGAGGTCTGTCAACTTGAGAAAGATATTTGGATTTTTAGTTTTCCTGACCTACTAGATCAGTGGGGAAGGGTGTCTCAGTTCCGTTTCAGAGCCCTGGAAGTAGAGTTCACACTGAGTGTGACCCCGCTAATAGGTTTCCCACCTAATTGACAAGTTTGACTACCAGTGGAGCAGTTTAGATGAGGGGGCAGAATCAGGGAAACCTAAGCCACCACTGTAGTTGGTGGTGACCCAATTCCACGGTATGTGGAGTTAATCCCACATTCCCTCGTGGGGAAAGGAAGGTCTGGTTCCATGGTCCTGAGGCAAGTTCAAATCCAGGGTCCCAAGGAAAAGAGGATGAGATAGGCCTGATGGTGGGGGCTCTGGGGAAAGAGGTTGGATGCCTCAGTGATCAAAAGGGTCAGGAGGGTTTGGTGTTCAGTTACGGGGGATGGGGGGGGCGGAGGTAAGTATGTTGGATCCTGTCATGAAGTGGAAAGGCACTTCCCTCCTCACCCAATAATCCCTTGCTTCAGTTTAGCTGATGGGTTTCCTGATGCCTTCTGAGAGTGAGTTGGCTGCCTCCCCATCCTGCCTCTGTTAAAACTAGAAATTGGCGTGTTGAGTTTGAATTCAGTCTTTGCACACTTTACATCACACATCCCGACACAAGCTGAAAGCCATCCACTTTTTTGGGAGTTAAAATTCCCTCACACGTTGTATTGAATGGAATACTCAATGAAGCTTGAGGATGTACAAATCCAGTTCAAAAATCAAAAGAATTTTCAGTTTGTTGATTTGAGCAGGTTGGGTACCATTTCCAGAACATATCTGAATTCTTTTAGTCAGCAGCCAGTCTAACTCTAAGGAGCAATTTTACATCTTTTCTTGATTTCTGTGAAAGAATTACTGATTTCAAAGGCAAATTTAGCATATAAAATTGGACTTTGTTTTCAATTGGTGGAAGGACAGTTGTTTCTGCTTGGATTCCCGTTAACAGCCGCAGTGTCCCGCAGATCAGATATCACCCAGTTGTTTCTGACATGCAACCAGCAGCTGCCAATGTTATTTTAAATTGCAGTGTTCTTCCCAATGTCATCAATTTACAGAATTACACTTCAGAGATGTGCAAATCTTTTTTCATACACTGACCTATGCTTTTTCCTCTTCTGGATCTGAGTGTCAGGAAACATGGTATTCCTGGTATTGACTGGCACTGCATTAAATACGTCAATTGGTTACAGCTGAAGCCATTTCTTTGTGTTCTTTTTGGTGCAGCTGCGTTTTAATCAGAGGTTGATTGTGTATTGACAACCTGTTATCCAATTGCAGATAACTTTGCATGGAATCATTGAGTCATTTTGACATATAAATAGGCCATTTGGTCCATCGAGTCGATGTGGCTCTCTGTAGAGCAATCCTGTCAATTGAACCAGTGTACTTGACTAACTGAATTTAGATCAATAAAATGTTAGCCCGTAGAAGGCAGGCATATAAGACAATCCCAGTTTTTCAGCACCAAAATATCTATTTTTTGCCTAACTTGACATGTAAATCAACCTTCCTATCTCCAATGTCACAATTTTTAAACTAATAAATGCACAGTTAGGGCTATACTCCCATTTGAAGTTGACATCATTTTTTTCAGCTCAGAAGTGCATCTTTTTTGGGTTACACTAGCCTTAATAGTTATTGCGTGGGATCAAGTAGATAACATGAACCATTTTTCCAAAAACATATATGGGGGTTTCAAGACACATCCACGTAGAGCAAAGTCCATGAGAACCAACAAGCAGAAGTAGATCTTCCTGCATGAACACCAAAAGTTCACATTTTATATTTTACATGAGTGTTTGGATATTTTTAAGACAGAGAGGGGGAGATTCTAGATAATTAAAGAGGACAAAAGTTTATTAGGGGTAGGTGGGAATAAGGAATTACAATAAGATCAACCATGATCTCATTGTATGGTGAAGCAGACTCAAAAGGCCAAGTGGCCTACAAAATTGCTACTAACTTATATGTTTGTATATATGTTTATATATGCAAAGGATTAACATCAGGAGCACTGCTGTAATCATGATGTGATGTCACATGATTAAGTAATTGGAAGGAAGTAGCAGAAGAACCACATGTTGAAGTTTATGATCGATATAGAAGTATAAATAAACAAGAATGTATTTCACGAATTACAGACTAAAGTAGCTTTTGTAAGTAACAAGCAAACCATAAAGAAACCCCATCTTGTCGCCAAAGTCAACACAAAATAGTATAAGTCAATCTCTGCTTTTGGAAGGTTTTTTTGAAGCTTCAAAGATTGACTTGAACACCATAATATCTGATAATAACAAACAAAATCTCTATTATAGAGATTGACTTTATTAGAAGCACTGCAAAAAATGCTCATGTTAATGCCTTAAATATGTACATGCTTGTACTAAAATTCCTGTACTTGAATCAACCAATTTTAGGAAAAATAATTAACCGATGTTGAGGTATGACACAATCAAATGGTGTCCACCTTAAACAGTGACTGTAACATTCAAAGTCCAATTTGAAGCAAATATGATAAGTTGTTTCCAGTTTTTTTCTATTGTTCATTAATTGCTCTCATATCTATTAAATAAAAAACTTACCTTTTAAATCTATTCCTACCCAATTAGTCATAGACAAATTTTTGATTCTTGTCAAGATCCCTTCCCATCTATCTCATCCCCCAATACTTCCTATCAATTGTTAATCAATTCTTGGTGGACAGTCACCCCTTCACTTAAGCATTTGAGTGCTGAGTGTGACCTCCAACAGCATTTCAAAACATTTCCTCTCCAAATAATTTTGCTATTTTAAAGAAAGACCTGAGTTGAATTTGTATGGTGACTTCCACTGACTCAGCTTTCCAAAGTGGGGGCTTTATGTCCATTTAAGTTGTTGAAGTAGAGAAATAGTTATAATTTTGAAAACAGGCAGTCAGGTTTACGCAAGTGTAGACTCTCTCAAATTGCAGTGTGATAATGATCAGATAACATTTTTTTTTAAATAATGTTGGTTTTGAATTAAATGTTTACCAGCCCTTTTTGAAATCTGAATTTTGAAATTAACACCAATTGTACGTTTTAACTGATAATGCAGTGCTGCTTTCTGTACAAATACACACACTTTCTCTTCATAAAAGTTGCCAAATATGCCATAGGTGATGAAATCAGGTTGTGGCTGTAGGAAGTTATAAGTTTCGATGGAATCTGTAACACAGAGGTAATTGGAAGAAAAAACATTACAGCTCCTTGAATGCCTCAAGGTGTCGCAACTTAAAGTACTTATCAAACCTGGCTGACATAACTGTATGGAAAGATTTGTAAACCAATGTTTGTGACATACTATGGATGGAAATGGTTGGGGAGAAAACTTGGCTAGATGTATTGTTTTTCAACCTTTCTCTGCCCATGCATTTTATAATATGCAGTGGAGCATTAATTTCCCCACTTGAAGCAATTTAGAATTGAGTGAACAGCTGCCTCTTTTTGTGCCAAAAACCTTTGACATTGCTCGCGGCTGGGATTCTCCAGTGCTGCTGCAGTGAATGGAGGTTTGGCTAAGCATCAAATTCTCCATTCTCTGTGGCAGCGAGGCAGAAAAGGACACAATTGGAGGATCCCGCTCCAATCTTCCTTTCCTGTCTGGATGCTGTAAATAAGCAAATGCCAATCATTGTCTCATAGTTTAGCAGATAAAATTTTGTAAACTTAATGCACCCAGATCAATTTCTATTCTTTGCTCTCAGCATTATTTTGACAAGTAGTTTACAAGTGCAGGAAAAATTATTGGCCAAGAATTTGGCTGTCAAGTGGTTCAGTGTTGTACAGAAGATGAGAAACTAAGTGATTCAGTTAGAAACTGCTGGATGTTAGCAATGACATTGCAAGGTACTAGTGTTATGATCTTGGTAGAGATAAGTAACTTTTTAAAAAAAAAACCCAATATGCTCATTATTTTTGAAAAGAATGAAGCCACATGTTTTCACAATTTACAACAGAAAAAGTTTTACTGTACAAAAATCAAGAAAGCAAAGACTGAATACTATCTTGGATAACCTCCTATACACTAACATCCACGTTCAATGTAAATTAAACATGAATCAACAGGCAAATTGCAATTGATAATAAATAATAAATTACATGGTATGAATTGGCTCAGCAATCCACACAGCATATTGCTTAAAAAATTCAGGGACAAAATCATTCAAAACTCTACCTTAATTATGAATAATTTTCAGCTCCCCTCCGGGATATAACTTTATCCCCAGATGTTTTCCAGATCTGAGTTATAGCAGTGATTTTTCTTATCCCGCCCACCACGGGAATTGTCATGGGAAAGTGATGGACCATGGAAAGGTCCGCTGACCTCAGGATTTCCCAGTTTTGAGGTAAGCGCGGCTGGAAAATCTGACTCAGTTTCCATTCACTTGGAGAGTTAGCTTTGTTTCCCTGTATCCATTCTTGGTTTCCCGTTTCATTTTTTGTCTTATATCTATCTTCAATTCCTCAAAAAATGTTTTGAAAGTGCAGATTCCAATACACAGCAGAAAACCAATAATTCAGTGTTTTTGTAAGTATTATCTTGGAGCGATTCAAGTGGTTTGAACTGCTGAACAGTTAAACATTTATTCTGAGTGTTTATTTAGACATGGAGGCTGAACCCAATCGGTCAGCCAAACTGCAGAAAATGTAGGACAATGTACCATACGACCAATGTACCATATTTCTTGCATTAAGTTGATTTTTTTCGACGCTTTTTTAATTTATTTGTGGGACATGGGCATCAGTAGCTGGCCAGCATTTATTGCCCATCCCTAGTTGTGCTTGTTCAGAGGGCAATTGAGAGTCAACCACATTGCTGTGGCCCTGGAGTCACATGTAGGCCAGATCAGGTAAGAACAGCAAATTTCCTTCCCTAAAGGACATTAGTGAACCAGATGGGTTTTTCCAACAATCGACAATGGTTTTATCAATAGATTCTTAATTCCAGATTTTTTTATTGAATTCAAATTCCACCAGCTGTCATTAGAACATTAGCTGAGTTTTTGGATTAATAGTCTAGCAATACTACCACTAAGCCATCACTTCCCTGGTGATGACTGTAAAACTACGTTTTGCACTTTCTTGGTTCCTCCTCTATGAAAGGTATGCTTTGTCTTTTGAGCATGCAGGAAACAATACTTTTCACTGTATACTAATACATGTGAATAATAAAACAAATCAAACATAAAGTATTTATATCCCTGCAGTAATATGCAAACCATATGGTTGCCATTGGTCTTAGCCTTATATAGGGACTTTTTTCTTGGTTTGTACCACTTTATAATGATTCCCCTTTATCAGAGACACACCAGAATTACATGTTCATCTGTGATGTTTGACCTGCTAATACACCTATTTAAATTGTGAACTATAAGGAGCAACAAGCATTCATATTGTAAATACAACAATTGGTCTCAACATTTGTGTTTTTCCTGCAAAGTGGGACTCAATCTCAGCTGACTTTACTTGGATGAAATACAAATGTAGTACTGGCAAGAGCAGAATCTTATTATTCTTTTGAGAGCACAACCACAGACTTAGAGAGCAAAGTACATCCACACAAATGGACTCTTGATCTCAAGAAAACCCAACTTAAATTTAACAGGTGGGGTTACACAGAAATAGATTATGTAACAGCTTGCTGGAACAAATGGCTGAGATTTTGCTTAATGACCTTGATAAATTCCCATTCATTCTGAGGATTTTACACAAAATCTGATTGAAGGGAGCAACTGTATCTTAGTCTTATTTTTTACAGCTACACTTTGATTTTAAAATAATTTCCTCAATAACTATTTCTCAAGTTCTCTTGCATAACAACATAGAAACATGGTAAGAGCAAGAGGAGGCCATTTAGTCCTTTGAGCCTGCTTTACCATTCATCACGATTCTAATTCTAAGCAAGTTTTGCAGCAGTGGGAGGTGACGTGCACTCTGTGGTAGACTCTTACTGTCCTGCCATTGTCAACGGGGTTTCCCATTTAACTCACCCCTCACAGTTGGGATAACCACTGTGGAGGTGCATCATCAGCGAGACTATAACATCCAGCCAGCATGAACAAGGGCAAGGTTTTGGCATATATTTAAGTTTCAAAATTGAGTAAATTATTTTAAACATTTATTTCAAACTTCACATATCATACAACAAACGTTTGCAGCATACTTCACTGACCCCAAATAGTGTTACTCCAAACCCACTGCCATAATATCCAGAACACAGTAAACCACTCGTACGAATCTGGGGCCAGGTTATCTGCAATCCAAACTACTCAATGAAAAGAAATTGTGCAGAATTCTCCAAGAAGAATTTCTAATTGTTGTTTCCAGTTGAAAACCATTGAGATTCCAACTGAGAATTCCCACAATTCAACCACACTTGGAAATTGCTTTTGGAATGTGGAGAGATTCTCACTGAATTCTCCCACGCTTAGAATTTTTTTTGGAGTGGGAACCTGAAGATGCCAGCAAAACTGTCTCCTTGGAAATTTGGGGTGCGAATTTAAAGGGCTCCAATCAACCCTACACACAACCTGCACCATAATGACTGTGAGACTAATTTAAATATGTTTATCGTATTTACTTATGATTAACTTCCCCTCACTGTATATTGAGACCCTGTTGTACATTCAGACTGCACCAATGTGATGTCACGTCGGTGCAGTTTATGACAAGTTGAACCTTGATGTGAACCTTTCATGGGAATTCCCCCCACCCTCCACCCACTCCCCACCCCCGGAGACACATAGGTGTGTATAGCCTCTGGGGAAGGGTGAAATGGCCAGGCAATGTCCTGACACTACATTTTGGCACAGGTTAGCACTATGCCAACATGGTAAGGCCAACTTGTGCCAGGAGGAAATGCCAGTCGGAGGCTCATAGGGGAGCAGAGGATTCATTTATTTGTGGTGATGGGGAGAGCAGACATGGGAGTTGGGGATGCCGACGATGTCCATTTGGGGAAGGGTGGGGGTGGATACCAGCATTCTCTCTGCGGGTGGGGGAAACAGGGTGTGATGTTCAAAGGGAAGTGTGGGGGGGAAACAGTGGTCGCTATCACTGACTGCTGGGGTGGGTGGGAGGGAGTAATCCCGACTCCAATCAAGGAGGGAAACAGTAACAAGCCTAGAAACTCAAAAAGACAAGGGGTTTATCATGAATATTCTTAAATCTTCTTCCCCCTTTCACAAATCTCTCAATTCCATCTCTCTTCAGAATTTCCTTTTAATTACTTTCTTTCAATAATTACAGTTTCTAATAAGTTCTCCTCAGCTTTCCCTTTTACTTCTAGTTTACAATTTTTTAACTTGTGTATCTTGGCATTTGTACTTTACACCAGAGTCAAAAATTTATCTGGAATGTAATTTTGCAAGATTACAAAGGGAACACTTAGACTACTGTGAATCCCTTTGCTACCCCACTAAAAATACTTTGTGTGTGTATTTTGATAACCAGAATTGTTACTATCTCCCCTGACTGGTAATATTCTTCCTGTCCTTGATTGAGCGACAGAATGTTACATAGTATTTCCGTAAGATCTGACCAAGGCTTTTTACAGCAACAATTTAACTGATTTGATTTGTCCTTTATCCCTTGATGAATACAATCAAGTGCTTTATTTGTGTTTTCTTCAAACTGCAATATCGTGCTTGTGTTACAGCCTAGCAAATCAAAGGCTCTTGAATTCAAATTCCACCATGAAAAGTTGCATAATTGAATTCAGCAAATTTGGCAGAGGGTGGACAGCAGATAAATTGGCCATTGAAATTGTGAGATTATTGTATCCAAATAATCTGGTTTATTGAGTTCCTTAAGGAAATGGAGCCTACGACTATTTCTCTGTGACTCGACCTACACAATGTGATTAACTCTGTTGCCCTTGAGATAATAAGTGCTGTTCTGCTAGCATTCTCTACATCCCAAATCAAAGTTTTAAAGAGCCTTGTACAATTGATTCAATCCATGTAATCTATTTATCCATTATAATGCCTAAAACATTTCTTTGAATCAGTACACCAAATTACTGCTTCACTTAACACATTTTTACTAACTGTCTCAAGATAACAAGAAGGATATAACCAGGACCAGTGGGTCTATCTTAACTTATCCCTTCAGAAAGTACTTTCAGATATAATTTAATTGCTCCATAAACAACACCAGATTTTTGGTCCTCAGCTACGCAGAAGTTCATTGGATGTGCCGACCAACATTTGTGCAATGAGGAACTCTCTGGCATCAAGTAAGGTTTTGGGTTGACCTTTGCTGTATTGTTTATTATCTTAATTAACTCTGGGACCCCCCACCTTTACCTTTTCTTTAAAATAATGTTAAGTTCAATATTTTAAAGCCTTTCTTCAGAACTCATTCCTCGGATGAATTATCAGCCTCTCAATTCCACCCTACTCCAGCAAATGGACTTGAATGTCTCCCTTGTACTTCCATAATCAAACCTGAACACACTATCATTTGGATTTTTAGTTTAAGGGCCATTTATTTTGTCAATTGTTGCTTTGCACTAACTCAGTATCATCAGCACTGAGTCAAATAATAACCACACATTTCTCAACCTCACTTTGTTCGAATTCAACATTATTCTTGGATTGCCTGTACAATTTCTTTTTATGGATAATATTTTATAATTTTACATGTTAAATTTAATTTGCCACTGCTCCAACCACCTACAGAATTCTGAGTTATAAGGGGACATTCTCAGTCTGCTAACTCTAATCATGAATCACAATGGCCCACAGAATTGCGCATCAGAGTGGCACCAAATCTATTATGAGGCTCCCAGTCCTGTCTGCCAGCCCCTACTGGGTCCCCGCCCATAGTGGGGATGGGGATTGGGAGCTGGACATGAAAATTAAAGTGACCTGGCCACTTCAGAATTTTCAAGGCTGACAGGCAGGAATGCAGATCACAGGAGTGCTTAAATCACCATTCCAAGGGTGATCTTCATGTCTGCGAGGCCTAGAAGGGGCAGTTTGGCCATGCCACTCCATCCTGGCGGAGACTGGCAAGGTCAGCTTGCTCCCAGCCTGAGCCCACCCCCAGCTCCCAGGACCCTCGAGAGACCTTTCATTTCAGCCTGGCATCAGCAGAAGGGCAAATGGCACTGGACTTACCTCTTCAAACTCCCTTGGGGCTCAACATGCCAAGCCAGGGTTCAGTGTCAGGATACCAGTTCAGTGCATTGTTGGCACTGCCAAGGCACATGGTCTGAATGGGGGTCTGATTGGGGAGGTCTGAGGCAGGTCACCTTAATGCCTGCATGATGTGTGGGAGAGGAGAGAGAGATGACCCGTTATTTGTGGGTAGAGGGAAGATACCCCTCTGGTGAAGATTGTGTAGTGTTCTTCTGGTCTGTGGAGGAGACACCATGGTAAGCTTTTGTGGGAAGGGGGCCTATCTGCAAGCGTGAAGATTAGGGTACCATAGCCTGGTGTTGGAACAACAGGCCTGGCCAGCGGATTGTCCACTGTGTATAAATTAGCATCCATCAGGTGGGAGAATCCTATTTAATGGCTTGGGCACTTAGTTCCTATTCAGGAGAATTGCAGCCATTTATTTAAAAGATTTTTATTTACCATTTCAAATTTGAGGGCACCAGTCCAATGTTGGCTTAGTTTTGCCGGTGAAATTCTGATTCTGCTAATATAAATTAAGATTGATTTTTATCATGAACCAGAGAATTCCACACATTATTTCCCAGAAATTCTGATACAAGTTCCCAAATAAGTATCTGTGGCTTCTACCCCTCACCCAACTTATTAACTGGAAGGTTACTTATTATTTTGTTATTTTATGAATTAACTTCTACAACTGAATAGTAGAAAGTGTGACGAAAGATCTGTTCAGGCATGCAGAATAGAATTTTTCTTTCAGACCTTTGGAGGTGACATTGAAGAGGAGGAGGGCAGGAAAGTCACGGAAATTGATGTATGATTAGGATTCTGATGTATTCCCATCCTCTGCTGGATTTCCCCAATTTACATTTAAAAAAGAGCGGGGACCCTTTTCATCCATGGATGAGTAATGAAGAAGTGATGGAGGTTGTCAATAATGAGCTGGTTTAACACAAAATCCTGGATTTTCAAGTCACGTATCCTATTTCTGTTAGCAATTTACTAGGGTCACCAAGACAAGTGAATAGTGGAAAGACCTTCTAAGTGAGACTGATAAACTGAATATTTTGATTAGTTACATTGAAGCATTCCAGTCAAGTCCATTAGAAAACTGATATTCATAGTACTTGTCCCAGAGATAGATATCACTGCTTGATAGGTGACTGGCAACTTCTTGTTTGAAAGCACTTGAAGCACTGCAATGACCTCCAACTGTGCTTCATTGATACTAGCCTTCACCATGGAATGGAAGCAGCTTATGGAGCTCCATGTTTCTCCTCTGCAGATGGCACACCATGGCCAACAGCATCAGCCAAAGCAGTAGCAGCATCAGCATTGTTCTCTTCTGCCCCATGTCCCTCCAAAGGGAAGAAGGAGTGGGCATGAGATTTAGCTGGAAGTAGGTCCAATACAGGGTCTAAAGAGGCAGAAGGTCAGTCTGACATATGTGATCCCTGGTGCTTCAGGAGATTCAGGATATTGGATAGGTCACAAGTGACATCTGCAGCTTCTTGGAGCAAGACCTCCTACCACGAGACCAGATAGGCATGCCGATGGCTGATTAAGATGTCACTGGAGGGCCAGCCATTCCATCCTCATCAAGTATTGTGCTGCATCCTGTTAAGGAGGAAACAGAGAGGTATGAGTGCTCATAATGGCACATGTGAAAAGGAGCGAAGGGTACCTTAATGGAGCATGGCTGCAGGAGATCAATAGAATGGGGTGAGTGTCAATGTTGATTGCTCAGATAGAGGTGGGAGTTACGTGTGAGAAGGAAATGAATGAAGCTACAAGATGCGCTGACCTGAGGCATTCTGTGCAGGAGAATGATGGACAGTGAGAATCTTGAGCTTGGTAGCTGAAAGCATTGTGTCATTCATCATTCGTGCCCTCCTCAGGTCCTGGATTATCTAAGTGTACCATCTGAGTTGCACAAACTATCCTTACATTGTGTCAAAAAACGCAAAATATCCAATTCAGTGTGGGAAGAAAAAGATAATTTGTTGTTGTGGAGGGATAATTCTCAGACTAAATGTGTCACATCTGATTATTTGAAGATGCCAGAGTGACTCAGAGTTGAATTCAATTAACTCCTTGCATCAGATGCCAAATACAGTGAATTTATCATCTTTCAAAATGCTTTAACATTTGAGTTATCTTTGTTCAAATAATTTATTCAATAAACAGCATCAGTAAACTATGCCATATTAATTTTATATGAAGTTTATTTATTTCACATATCAAAATAGCGACTACCCACGCAGTGGTTCACATTTTATACTCAACATGTCAATAGACTCCTGTTTTGGAACAATACTTGGAGCCTTCAAAATTTAACTTCTATGCTCTCATCTCCAGAAGACTTTTGGATTCCCTCTTATATTAACTGCCAGCCTCTTCTCATACTGTCTCTTTGCTGTTCATATTTCTAGTTCTTAGTCTGAACTTTCCACGTTTGGCCGAGTTCTCACTTCCAAAAACAGCCAACTATCAGTCATATGTATGCTTTTTTTGCTTCATCTTACTCTTTATCCTTTTTGCCGTTCAAAGAGTTCTGACGCTTAGACTCTTCATAAGACTGAACGGTTCTGTATAATTTGCATCATAAGTCAATTGCTGAGTTAGAAGGTTTCAATATATTCCAACAATAGTTTAAATTAATAATTAATTATAT
Organism: Sphyrna mokarran; assembly: GCA_024679065.1. Classification (NCBI taxonomy): domain Eukaryota; kingdom Metazoa; phylum Chordata; class Chondrichthyes; order Carcharhiniformes; family Carcharhinidae; genus Sphyrna; species Sphyrna mokarran. The sequence continues at coordinate 23,014,148 of JAGIQG010000021.1, forward strand.
CATTGTGCAATAATGGGGACATAGAAATAAAAGGAATCCATCTTGCCCCTCACACTTGTTGTGGTATTCATTTAGATCATTGTTGATCTGAGATTTGCAAACCTGTGACTTTCCCAGTATTCCTTAATATTTTTACTAAACAAAAACCTATTCATTTCAGATTTAAAACTGACAATTGATCGAGCATCAATTGCTCTTTGGAGAATGGAGTCCCAAAATTCTACCATTCTTTTTACGTAAAAATATTTCCTAGTTTCAAACTTGAAATATCTGACTCAAAAGATATACAAAAACCTAATGTAAAAAGCTTAGTCCCACATGTAAAATGAGTGAACTTGCAGCGGTTACTGGTAACATATAGTCAATGTAGATTTGCTTGATTGACACCACATCCACAAATATCCAATCCTTCCACTGCCGACACTCAGTAGCATTAATGTGGATAATCTACAAGATGCACTGCAGCAATTCACGAAAGATCCTTAGACAGCACCTTCCAAACCACAACCACTTCCATCTAGAAGGACAAGGGCAGCAGATACATGGGAACATCACCACCTGCAAGTTCCCCTCCAAGCCACTCCACCACACTGACTTGAAAATAGGTCATCGTTCCTTACAGTCTCAGGGTCAAAATCTTGGAATTCCCTCCCTAACAGCATTGTGGGTTAACCCACAGAACATGGACTGCAGCGATTCAAGAAGGCAGCTCACAACGACCTTCAAGGGTAAATAGAATGGGAAATAAATGCTGGCCAGCTAGTGATGGCCATGTCCCACAAATGAGTAAAAAAATGTAGAGCTAGAAAAAAGCTTGAATTTCACATTCCACACTCGTTTAATTAAATAATTTCAAGTGTTAAAGGATAAAGTAACAGAAACAATTTGATTAAGCATTTTACAGTTCTATATTTTAGATTATGCCCCCTATATCTCCCCAATCAGCGGAAATAGTTTCCATCTCTCTATCTGTTCATCTTTGGATCTTGAAAGCTTTGATGAAATTGCCTTAAAAATGCAGATAAGTATAGTGAAAATCTGATCAAGTATGCACACCACAAATATTCTGGAGTGTGGCATTTGACTCTTTGTACTGAATCAGAAATCATTTTATTCAGAGTAGGGCAGCAGGAAAATACTGCTTTCCTTTGTTAGATTACAGTGTGCTGCCGAATTCTGCTGAGATCCTTCAAGTCTTATATTTTGAGCTGCTACCACCAGCAACTCAAAATATTCACAAAAACTTAAAGTAAAAGGCTCAATCTCACATCTAAATTGTGAGTAGGCTTGAAGCAGTTATGGTAGAGCTGGAAAAAAAGTATGGATTTCACTTTCCTGACTCGCTTCCTGAGCCACATGTCTATAGAAATAATTTCAGGAGTTAAAGGATAAAGTAACAGAATTAATTAGGCATTTTCCAGTGTTCCATACTTAACATGGAGTTCAAAACTTCAGATTAGAATCGCTGCCTCATTTTTTTCAGACAGCAGTTGTGGGTGCTGACTCCATTCCACTCCATACTTGCTGAACCCAGTGCTCATGTCTTTCTTAGAATCATACAGTGCAGAAAGAGGCCATTCAGCCCATTGAGTTTGCACCAGTCACAATCCCACGCAGGCCGTATGCCCGTATTTATCCTAGATTTTCCCCCAATTATAAGGGGCAATTTAGCATGGCCAATCCACAAAACCGGAACACTCGGAGGAAATCCATGGAGATACAGAGAGAATGAACAAACTCCACACAGACAGTGACCCAAGCCAGGAATCGAATGCAGATCTCTGGTGCTGTGCGGCAGCAGTGCTACCCACTGTGCCACCATGCTACCCTGACAGGCATGTAAAAGTCCTATAACTTTCTCCTTTTGCCTTGCACCATCATCTATTTTCCCATTTCATTTGTCCTGCCTTCCAGCTCAGACCTTCCCTTTGTTACAGTTATATTGGAAAAGAACAAATGATCATAGAAATCTTCTTTCTTTTGATGGCAAAGAAACCTCAAATGTTTTCCAATTCCTTTCCTGCACGTCAGTTCAGTCCATCTTGAGATACATTGTGGCTACAATGTAAACCCTAAAAGCATTGATATGTTTTTTTTTTATTTGGCGGATTTACAGGGGATCTGCAAAACAAGAAGATTATCTTTACATAAGTTATCATTGATCTGACTGAGCCATTTGGCATTCTGAATTGATCTAACTTGTGGAACTGTTGTTAATATCTATGTGACTGAAGAAAATAGACTAAATAATGCTTTATCTCCCTGCTGGAATAATTAAGGCAGCCTGTATTTTGCTGTCACTGATGGAGTTAAGCAATGATATGTTATCAGTAATGTCTTAAGTCTCAAAAGAGATCATAGACTTGATTATGTTGAGCTTTGGTTTGCAAGTGACTTTCACTGTGGAGTTTTAGACTCGAACGTGTGCAGCTTATTAGTGACATGTTTGGCACAGCAGCAAGCAATTATTGCTTTATTATTACTACAAGTAAAGAAAACATCACATGTCAGCCAACCCTAGCAGGGCATCATATCAAATTATCACCATTTGCAATACAGTATCAGGCAAGAGGACGGCACGGTGGCATTACTGCCTCGCAGTGCCGGGGAACTGGATTCGATTCCCAACTTAGGTCACTATTTGTGTAGAGTTTGCACATTCTCTCTGTATCTGTGTGGGTTTTCTCTGAGTGCTCTGCTTTCTTCCCACAGCCCAATGATGTGCTGGTTAGGTGCATTGATAAATTATTCCTTAATGTCAGGGAAATTAGGATAAATCCATGAGGTTATGGAGATAGGGATTGGGTGGAATTGTGGTCAAAGCAGACTCGATGGGCCTGATGGCCTCCTTCTGCACTTTATGATTCTATGAAAACTATTAAGATGTCGAACAGTCATGTTATGTAGTTAAGGTTGAGTGCATATTTATTTTTATCAATGCTACAGTTGACCTGGAAGTGTGTGATAATGAACCTGGGTGTCAAACATTACTCACACTGATCAGCACAAAGATCATAAAATTGATCATTCATACATTATTCATCCCGTTAATTGACCTTGTTCATTTTTAACTTGGTCCAACATTTTGAGAAGGGATTGGTCCATTGTATGGTAAATTCTGCTGATTTATGGTGTTGCCACTAATTCTTTAATGTGTAATAGTGCATAATTAAATACCTTTGAATACTGAATCTTTTTTAAATGATGTTACTGATCAGCAAGTAAAGCTGGGGGGAAAAAAAATCTCTGGTGACAAGTTACTGTGAGAGTATTTACATGAACTGTACAAACCAAGCTGTTTATACATGCTCGCCAGTAGCATTTATTGGATTGGAGATGAGCAAAGTTATAGTGTTCAAGAGCATGAACAAGCAAAACCAATACAATCTTTTATTTCTGAATTTCTCAGTAAATGTATTTCCTCTTCACCAAAAGTTATGAAATATTATCAGGGGAATCGAGTCCTTGTATTGTTAGCTTTATTCAGTACACTGAATTCTAATTGAAAACATAATTTAGAGTTCCGTGAATTCTATTGCTGCCTGAAACTTATGTTTTTTTGCTCGAGTTCTTCTACTCACTTGATAAAACCCACATGTTTGCTTAAAGTTCCTTTATTGTAGAATTTTTGGAACTTAGAATTACAGTAATAAAACACTGCGCAGTGCACAAGCTATACATAGAATCTCAGAGTTCAAAAATACCACAATCTGGCAAGAAAGCTTGAAACTAAGCTACAGATGTATGGGGGCAGGAGGGGATGAATAAACTTATCTTTTCCTTGGGAAATCGCTGCTTTAATCAGGTGGCTGTGTTGTTATAGATATGTTTTAACTTTTTATGCATAGACTTTTCAAGGTAAGAAATGAACTGAGAAATGTATTAATTTTATAGCAAGAAACACACACACACAATCACAAACACATAGAATCCCAATAATGCAGAAGGAGGCTATTTGGCCTATTGAGCCTACACTGACTTTCCAACAGGGTATTTTACCCAGGCCTACTCTGACCCCGTAACCTTATGCATTTAGCCCACCAATCTTCCTAACCTAAACATCTTGGCACACCAAGGGGTAATTTAGCATGGTCAGTCCATCTATACTGCAGATCTTTGGACTGGTGGGAGGAAACCGGAGGAGAAGGTGCAAATTCCACACACACGCAGTCAACAAAGGCTGGAATCGAGCATGGGTGCTGGTGCTGTGAAGTAGCAGTACTAACCACGTGCCACCTTTATATAATTAACTAATTAATCGAGTAATTTCATATCACATCTGGCTGAGAGAAGTAATTCCCTAACATTGTGAAGACAAAGTAATTTAAAAATGACAATGTCTTTTCTCCGCACCTCCCCTTCTCCCACTGGCATGAATTTCACTCTTTACAAACAAAGAAAATTACAGCACAGGAACAGACCATTTGGCCCTCCATGTCTGCACCGGCCATACTGTCTGACTTAACTAAAACCCCTACCCTTCTGGAGACTATACCCTTCTATTCCCATCCTCTTCATGTATTTGTCAAGATGCCCCTTAAAAGTCACTACCGTAAACACTTCCCCTACCTCTGCAGCAGCAAGTTCCAGACATCCACTACCCTCTGCGTAAAAAATCTGCCTCATACATCTCCTTTAAACCTGTGTCCCTTGATAATTGACTGTTCCATCCTGGGAAAGAGCTTCTGACTATCCACTCTGTCCATGCCTGTCATAATCTCCTCATCCTTTGTCATTCCAGTGTGAACAAACCAAGTTTCTCCAATATCTCGCCATAGCTAATGCCCTCCATATTAGGCAACATCCTGGTAAATCTTTTCAGTACCGTCTCCAAAGCCTTCATTTCCTTCTGTAGTGCGGCAGCCAGAATTCAATTCAAGTGTGGTCTAACTAATGTTCTATAAAGCTGCAATATGACTTGCCAATTCTTAACTCAATGCCCCGGCCGATGAAGGCAAGTGTGCCGTATGCCTTCTTGACTACTTTCTCCACTTGCATTGCCACTTTTGGTGACCTATGTACCTATACCTGTAGAATTCTGGAATGTGGGCTTATGCCTATAATCACTTACTTCAACTCGTAATTTTAACAGAACCAGTGTGGAAGCTACTGAGTGCAGACAACGAACATTTTCTATTGGACACCATTATCAATGTAACATTGCATCAGATTATTGGAAGAAGATTGTTCTTGGCAACAGTTCATAGAGTCTGGTGATCCGTGAGGATCCTTCTGCCTATCAATACTCTTAAGCGTTCTGCCATTTAATGCATATTTCCTATCTGTGCTGGATCTTCCAAAACGCATTACCCCTTATTTGTCTGGGTTAAACTCCATCTGCCATCTCTCTGTCCAAGTCTCCAAGTGATCTAAATCCTTACCTTCGCCTTTGAGAGGTTTCTAAAATACTGACAATGGATTTGATTTTTGAGTTATTTTGTTTGCATATATTAAGAATCAGCTTGATCTTTTTTGTTTCTGTCTATGCCATAATAGTCATTTTCATTCAAAGATAGAAATATACTCTTGAAAGAGTTAATGCAAACCCCATGGATTGCACTGAGGACTGGTTCACCTACTATGTTTGGCTCCTAAATTTGATGCTAATTTAACAAAAATAAATTCTTACAATTCAATGTTTATTGAAGATAAGATTCCATTTATAAATGTTTTTTGATTTTCCTCATGGATTACCAGATTCTATGAACTAATCATTGCCAAGAACAATCTTCTTCCAGTAATCTGATGCAACGTTACATTTATAATAGTGACCAATAGAAAATGTCCCTTGTCTGCAATTAGTAGCTTCCACATTGGATCAGCTAAAATTATGGCGTTGAAGTAAATGATTATAGGCATAAGCCCACATTCCAGAGCTCTACGGTTTAGAGCCATTGAGTTTTATATCACAGAAAAAGGCTATTTGACAGATTGTGTCTGTGCCAGCCATCAAGCATTTATTGAAAGCATTGATCAGAGAGCTGTCAATCAAGGACTATATAGTTTTGTTGCAAGCCAAGAAATTAATGAACTTGTTGAGGCACCTGAGGGTTAGGAAAAAGAATGTTTGATTAACGACTCTGGTTTTCTGATCTATGTGTCAATTTCTCATTGCTTTTTAGATAAGATAAAGGGATTTCAAGTACTTGCCATTTCTGCCATTGATACTTTAAATGGTCTGAATGGTGGTTTTTTAGGGGGTTATAGTAGAAAGAAGTTTCTTTTTTAAGAAAATGGAAAGTTATTAATGAATGACTATTAATGACTAATGGCTTCAAAAGTTTTTTTTTACGCATCCTACTGTTAATACAACATTTATTGCTTATCTATGGTGCATAGAGAATGAGTAGACATGGAAGTTTCATACTTTAGCATGGAGACATAAGGGACTATTGAGGGTGTTTGGTGGCATATCTTGGCAGAGGGATCTTTAGATCCCCACCCCAAAAAAATTCTAAATGTGGGTTAATTCATCAAGAATTTCCTCAAACTTCAAAAAACTTTCTACATGTGGGTGAATTACAAACTAAATTGCACCAAGCCACCCAGCAGAAATCTCATTGATTTTCTCGCTGGGTACACTTAGAAGTCTTTTGGGAGGATTCTGCCCCGTAACCATGCAGAAAACACATTCAGCTCTGGTTTAAATATCCTACTTGTTGTTGGGACCTGCCTTTGATTTTTATTATACAGGAGGTCAGTTTGAGTTTGTTTCATTAAAACTTGTCGGTCAGATAATGCATTGGTCCAATCTGCAATTTCATTCTTCTGACAATCCTTTTGACATACTTACTTTGCTACACAAAATGAATTTCAGTACATGAAGCTAGTTTTAACATCCATCAACTGCTGGGTATGTAGCCAAAGCAGTGAGAGTCCATCGAGACAAAATGCGAGTATAACCAAACACTGTGCAGCTGTTGCCTGAAGTCCAATGCACACATTAAGCTGGGCAATAGCTTGAAACTGATAGGATGGCTGTGAGCTTGGTCATTTGTATTTTATGTCATGAAACAGATGATAAACTTGGTCAACTTCATGACAGATGAGCACTATGTGGGCAAATATTTAATTCGTTTACACAAAAGATATGGAAACAATGAGCATATAGTTTAAAGTTCCAGAAAATTCCCGACAAATACATTGTACAGAATACAAGTGATTATTTCGCTTTATTAGGTTTATTGATCAATCTTGATTCTTTTCTTTGTTGATTAATTGGCCTACAGTGAATGTATCACTGCTGGTGAAATCAGGCAATATTAATCACTTGTATCTGTGAGGTAAACTTTGTGTAATTGATATCTTTCTCAACAGCTACTAAGTGTTACACTCAAGATTACACAAACGCCTCAAGAGAATTTAGTAAGAAATGCATTGTAGGTTAAGGATACTTGCGTAAACCTAAAGATAATATTTAACAATTAATCAAAACATTGGTGCTAACCTGTACATAGTGAGTGTGTATTTCAGAGTTGTAATTGAATAAGGAAGTTATTTTGGTGCTATTTATTAATAATCTGAAACAAGTTTTCAAGTAACCTATTACACCAAGAGTATAATTGTAGGAAAAACGACTACCCACCAATTGAGTATTGTGAAAATATAGTCAAAGCTCGAGTCCAGGTTCTAGCAATTTTCTTATGATTTCCTTTGTTTCACCAGAGCATACCTCTGCTGTTGTGAATTACAGAAAATCACTGATTGATCCCATTGTGATCATGATGTTTTCTCTAGTTCTGTATGCTAAACTGGTGGCATAAAGAATGAAAAAGAAATCAACAACAGCTCCGTATATAGGAATACTAATGGTGATAATTGTCTGAAATTCTTGTTTCCTCATGGATTGAAGGCTAAAGTATGAGGAGTAGTATTTGTGCTTTTGGAGGAATGAGCCCAGAAATCCCACACCCCTGGGTCAGAATTCTGGACAAGTCATTGAAATTTATCTCAAATTTGTCGGTTTTTCTTCCTTTGAAAAGTAGAATGGATAATGTCGAGGGATGTGGGCATTTCCCCTTCCTGGTTTGGCAATGAAATACACAGATTGTTGCCAAGCTCCTCCAGGTACCCATCTTTGTTAGCTCAGCTATAAAATACTTCGGCTCAGGATACATGTATAGGTGCCATTCTTCGCAACATTTGGATCTCAGTCACAATTTCAATAATTTAGGCTGGAATTTGTACTCTGAGACAGCTTAACTTATTCAATCTAGACATCTATTTTCATCTGGCAACGTCACTCACATTTCCCATTCTGATTAACATGAAAGTCCATGTTAGGTACCATGACACCTGTATCAATGATTCTTCACATGGCGACTATGGCAGGAGGAAACTTGCTATCTCTTGATAGAAAAAGGAAGATGTAATCAAGAAGACACAATTGAATTTTAACAGTAGATGTTTGGATAATCCTGTTTCTTGATAGTATTCCCATACTGTTGAAGACTACTGTTCCCCTCCTGCACAGAGCAGAATTCTCATTCTCCTTCCCTTTCTGCATTTATGTCCTCTGACCCCTCTCCTTTTCTTCCTTCATCTTCTAACCCTGTCTTTCTCCTCCCAAGTATCCTTCTCCCTTCCCCACTCCATGCAAGTCTAATATCACCACCCAAATATTTAGCATAGTGCACATCGCATTTGGGAGTTTGTTAAGTATGTTGTTTGGAACAAATCTTATAAATTGTGACTGTACACAACAATGTATGGCCTTCATTGTGAGAGGTTTCTAGTACAGGAGCAGGGATGTATTGTTGCAATTGTATATATCTTGGTGAGGCCACACCGAGAGTATTGTATGCAGTTTTGATCTCCTTTACTGAGAAAGGATGCTCTTACTCTTGAGGGAGTGCAGCGAAGGTTTACCAGGCTGATTCTGGGGATGGCAGGACTGATGTATGAGGAGAGATTGAGTAGGATAAAATTGTTTTCGTTGGAATTCGGAGGAAAGAGAGGGGATCAGCTGTGATCATAATGAATGGTAGTGCTAGCTCAAAGGGCCAAATGGCCTCCTCCAGCTCCTATCTTCTATGTTTCTTTGATCTCATAGAGACTTATAAAATTCTAACAGGAGTATGTTCCTGATGGAGAGGGAGTCCAGAACCAGGGGTCAAAATCTGAGGATTTGGGGTAGATCATTTAGGATGGAGATGTGAAGACATTTCCTCACCCAAAGAATGGTAAGCCAATGGAATTCATTTCCACAGGAAGTAATTGATGCCAAAACATTGAATGTATTCAAGAGATGGCTGAATATAGCACTTGGGGCAAATGGGATCAAAGGTTAAGGGGGGAAAGTAGGATTATGCTATTGAATTGGATGATCAGCCATGATTGTAATGAATGGTGGAGCAGGCTCAAAAGGCCAACCGGCCTCCCCTGTTCCTAGCTTCTATGTTTCTATGTAATGTTCATATTGCTGCTGCCACTTCATTAATATTTAAACTTCCATCCTTAATGCTTGTCGATGCAAGGAAAAGTGAGGTTTACTCAAAACTGTTACCAGTCAACTGAAATTGACAGAAACGGCCCATTTCAAATGATAATTCAGACAAAATAGAATTTTATCAATGAAAATATTGCCTATGTCAGCTGTGCACCCCAGTCTCTCTCTCCAGTGCTCACTAATATCAGTATCAGCAAACATTTTGTGTGGCTTCTCCAGGGACAGTCAGCCAAAGGCTGAACTGTGGAATGGAAGTAGGCAGTTTGGCTTTTGTGAAACTGTAGCTGCTTTACATTTAGCTGTATAATTGTATCAACAGTTTCTGATTTACAGATCAGTCAAGCCTGGTGGCAGCCCCAATATAAACTTTACAGATTCACTCAGCTGGTTTCTGTGTGGCAATAAAAGAAAACTTTTTGGGTTTATGGAAAATAAGCAAGTCACTGGGATGTCGGGCAGCAGCTGGTGCAGGAATTGCAACTGTGCTGACCTGATGATTAATCGTTGCTGATTCCACAAAGTAGATCTGTCTGCTGAGCCATCTTATAATGTATCTTTAAATAAACCTAATCTGCACTTAGTTTACCCATTCCTGGTGTGACATTGCTGAATTATGTACAGCAGATAGTGGGTGGAGTTCTCTGGCCGTTCGCACCCTGCTGCCATTGCCAGCGAGAACTGAGAATTTGGTGCTCAGCCAAATTTCCACTCACAACAGCGGGAGTAGAAAATCCCGGGCCACAGAATCTAGCCCATTGTATTTAAAATTTAAATTACAGCAATTACGTGGGCTGAAAGCTGAGGCAGCTGAAGTGAACTGGGTAATGAGACTAGAGAATTTATCAATAGAGAAGCTGTGGTAGATTTTTAAGGAGCTATTTTAGAATATTCAGAATAAGTAAACAATAAATAAAAATTCTAAGATGAGTGCCATGGTTAACTAAAGAAGTTAGGGGTGGCACGGTGGTGCAGTGGTTAACATTGCTGACTCAGTGCCAAGGGCCCAGGTACAATTCCCACCTCAGGTCGCTATCTGTGCAGAGTTTGCTCATTCACCTTGTGTCTGCATTGGTTTGCTCCGATTTTCCTCCCACAGTCTGAAGATGTGCAGGTTAGGTGAATTGATCATGCTAAATTGACCCCGATGTCAGGGGTCAATTCTTTATGCACACAATGTGCACAAAGGAGAACCTATAGATGTACTGCACTTGGATGTATTGCACTTAGATATACTGTCACAGCAAAGATTATTGGTGAAATAAAAGCTAATGGTATAGAGGACAACATATTAACAAGATAGAAGGTTGAAAGAAAACAGAGTATGCATAAATATTTTTTTCTGAAACATAAGATGTGCTGAGTGGAATCCCACAAGGTGTGTGCCTTTTTATAATTGATATCAATGACAAGTGAAGTGAAGGCATGGAAGCTAAGTTTTCAGATAACACAAAAATAGGGATGTATATTGTGAAGAGGACATGAGGAGGATGCAGCTGAATATAGGTTAAGTGAGTGGACATCATTCTGGCACATGGAATTTAACGTGGAAAATGTGAACTTTGCCAGGAAGAATAAAGAAGCAGAGTATTACTTAAACAGAAAACTGCAGAATTCAAAGGTGCGGATATATTTAGCTGTTCTAATTCATGAGTCACAAGAAGTTACTATGTGGGTACTACGTATAATTAAAGCTAATGGAATGTTATCGTTTATTACAAAAGAAATTGAACATAAATTAAGGATGTTATGTGCAATTATACAGGGTATTTGTGAGACCACCATCGGAATCCTACCATCTTTCCTGTCACAGAACCTGTGCGAGTGAAGAGCAGACAATAGAAATGTCCATTGACCTTTGGTCTCGCTCAAGAGAGCTGTAAAATTCCACACAACATTTTAAGCAGTAATTTTGGTCTCCTTAATTAAAGAAGAAGAAAGTTATAAATACATGAAAATGGTACAGTAGATTGATGCCTGGAAGGAGAGGGTTGTCTGATGAGGATAGGATCAACAGATTGAGCTTGTTTCCATTGCAGTTTAGAAGAATGAAGGGTAACTTGATTGAAGTATTTCAGATCCTGAATGGTCTCAACAAGGTAAATATGGAAAGGCTGCTTCCTCTTGTTGGTGAGTCCAGAACTGGGGGACACTGCTTTAAAATTACAACAAAGATGACAAGACATCTTTATCTCTGCAGGTTGTTCAACTTTGGAACTCTGCCTCAGAAGACAGTGGTGGCTGGGTCACTGAATATTTTTAAGGCGGAGGTAAATAAATCCTTGTTCGGTAAGGGAACCAAAGGTTATCAGGGGAGATGGAAATGTGGAATTGGAAATACAAACAGATCAGCTACAATCTTTTTGAATGCCGAAGCAGGCTTGAGGGATGAATGGCTCCTATTTTGTGTGTTCTTATGTAAACTGAACAATTAATAGTGGCTGGACTTGAAGCTGCACTTGGATGTACTGTCACATCAAAGATTATTGGGGAAATAAAAGCTCATGGTGTAAAAGTTTACATTGGGGTTGTTGCTGGATACATGAGAACTAAAAATGCTCTATCATTTTATGCAAAGCATAGATTAAAAGCTTGTAAACTATACACGTGCAGTCACTAGCATTGCTCTTCAATAATTTGAAAAATGTGATCCCGATGTCAGCTTACAAGCAGTTTGAAAACAATTACAAATACTAAGAGCAGTCCATGGGCCATTGCTGTGATGAGAACCTCCTAATTGGCTCTATTCAATTTGTTTCCCATAAGACTTCTCGTCATTGGTTTCAACAAGATCTGACCCTTTTTAATAAGCAGAGTTTGAAGTATAAGAACATTTATTCTCCAATATGACAAAAGTGAAATATTTTCTTCAATTTTCCATAATTTAATACATATGGTATCTACAAATTGGCTGAAGATATAAAATGTGGAAGTCATGGTTTTGTACCATCTGTTTTTCCTGCACATTATGATTATTGTAAATCCTGATAATTGTGATTAATTAGCAAAAAATGATTAAAGGCAGTCATAATGAAGCTTTTTGAAATCTATGGTTTGAAATAACGTATGCAATATCGCTATCAATCAGTATTCACACTTTAAAATTACTATATTGTCTGAACATCAAACTAAAATCCTGAATAAAGTTTTATAGTATGATTTCCTTTCCCATAAAAATCCAAACATGTCAGTGCTGTTTTGTAACATTGTCACTTCTGAGAGTGCTTCCAACATTATATTCACCAGAGGCTGGGTTGAGGCTGCAGGAGTTGCAGTACATGCAGTTTTGTGTAATGCTTCACTTCTGTCTCCACTATTCTGTGCTTCAAACAATGTTTAATGTTAGCTTGTTACCTTTTTATTAATATCCCAGCGTCTGACAAGATCAGCGGTTTACTCGATTCATTTTTGCAGTGCTATAATTTCAAAGGAAAATGGAATTTAATTATTTTCACCCATTAATTGAAACCCATTTCTTAGTTATCGGAAAAGCACTTGTGATGAATTAATACTACAGGAATTTGATTAAATCTCCTCTTTTCTCAAGCGATTGAAGACAGATCATACCTTTTATCTTCACTCGCAACCAATATATGAAATGTAATCCCTTTTGCTTCAGTGAATAAGAGAAATTTATCTGCCTTCATTTTGGTTTACCTCAATATTTTAAAAAATGTTTTATCTCCAAGCTATATCAAAGCTTTTACTTAGGGACTTTATTATACCATGAAAAGAACATCAGAGCCATAATATTACATTTGACGTCAATGTAGCACTAAGAATTGCTGGAATTGAACCCCTCTCCCCTAGTCACCTGCACCCAACTCCTCCGAAGAATAGTCCTTCAGGCTCCCTGCCCCCTCACCCCTCCACTGAACCTTCTTCCTCTATCCATCTCCACCACCAGAGTATGTGTTGCAGCCACAAATCTAGAGCATTCCTTTTACCGTGGTGTTCAATTTATTTGTTTAAATTTGCAGCAATAGCGTTGTAGCAGTATCCTACGTGACAATGCAGTTTTCATTCAAGAAAGAAAGTCTGCCTTTAAGATCAGAAGATTAGTTGTACTAAATGCTACCAACACAAAACTCTGCTGTGCACAATGACAACCAGCATTGTTGGAACCATTTGGCCCAATGCTACCGTAATTTGTTTTACCATCTAGTAAGGGAGATGGCAAACAAGATTCTTTTAACTGCCTATTTCCATTGGAAATGGTACTGGCAAGTTGTGAATCATGACTGTCATATCAAAAAATGGTCAAATCAATCTGTAGCCTGCAAAATCTGCGCTTATTATTTAAAAAAGCGATCTATAGATTCTGTCAAAATTCTGATAGAAATATAATACTTAAGTGTCATTGAAACAGGAAATGGTTCTTTGCTTTATTTTTATATTCACAGCAAAATGCAATCAATCCATCCTCAATTCTCTATGGAAAGCAGTGTTTGGAAGTCTAATTAGCTTATACTGAAAAGCTTATTTTGAAGCTTTCATTCACATTAAATTTAATAATTTGGAGAGACATGAAAACAAAATAGTTGATCTATTGATTTAGTCTATACTGCAAGCATTTCTCTCTGGGTGAAAGCATAGCACACTAGTTATGGCCTTCACTTCATGTAGAACACCAGTGTCGAGCTATCTAGGTACACATTATAGACAGCAGTGGCTGACTGTGGATGATTTGATATTACAAGATGATAGCTGGAAGGTGGATTTTGGCTGTGTCTGTAGCAGTTATTTATGTGAGGAAAAATGTAGTGATATGTCAATCTCATTTATTTGACAGTCCACTTCTTAGAACAAAAATATTGAATTTCCCCATTGTTGCCCATTATATGTGTCTCTATAGATGGACTTTATTATAAAAGCTGGCAAGCTGTCTAAGTACTTCTTAGCTGTACATCAAATGGACCCTGCTGGAATCCCTCTTGAAAAGTAAAAATCTGTCATTCGAAACATTCTCCACTGCCTACAACATCAGGGATCTGAATATAGATGCATCGGCCAAGCTAAATTCTCACTCAATGTATCTGAATAGGCGCTTGAGTGTGGCGGTTCGAGGATTTTCACAGTAACTTCATTGCAGTGTGAATCATGGCATGCAGTTATTCTTAAATGTGGTCCTTGTTATGTTTCAAATATTTACCACCTAGTAAGAAGATATGTGACTGAATAAATTGTAGTAAACATCCATTGTTTCCTGACCAATTCTAACTGTACATAGTAGTTTATAATATCATTTGAGTTTTCTCAATGTTAAATTAATTGGATGTCAGACTTGAAATATTACTGAACCAAAGCTAATTATTTCTCTGACACCGATCAAGTTTGCAGCGAAGCATGTTCCAAGTTTTCTAGTTGAATACAGTATCATATTTTCTGCCAGATACACAGATAAAAGTTACATAATTTGTTGCATTCTATTTACATTTCGTGATGCTTGACTCCATTCAACATTTCACATTTACCAAAATCTAATAAGTGCCACTTAACTTTACCAGGAAAGTAATGAGTAACCTATTGTCTCCAAGTGTATGTTACAACCTGCAGAAATAGTCTGCAAAGAATAGAAACTCTTCTTTTGGACACATTTGGCTGCCTCTATTGCGTGATACTTTGCGAGAAGAATAGTCAAGCTTCTGTTCCAGCCAACTTTACTCTCCTGCAATCAGTGAACCTATTAAAATACGTGTTCTGTACTTTTATACCTATATATTGTCTTTAATGTTGCAAAGAGATCAAAGTGTTTCAATTACCTGAATTCTAATTAAGCAGTTGGAAAAGATTTAAGAGAGTTGATCGGAAGTGGAATTGAAATAATGACTTTTAAAGGCAGGGAGTGAAGTAACAAGATGGTGTTAGGAGATATTTCTAGACTGTAAAACCTGAAGGGTTGAAGTTCCATTCTTCAGCACCAGGTGAAGAGTATAGTGACGGTCAGTGGGATTTTACACTGGACATATTGGAGTCTAACCAGATGAACAAAGAGGCTTCTGTTTTAGACATTTGCTTCACTAATATGATATTGAATAGCTTACTAGAACTGAGAAGATTCAACATACATTTTGTTTTAAGTTATTAAGACAAGTGTCAGGAGGCCTTGTGACACAATTGTAGCATTCCTACTGCTGGAACCAGAAGCTCTGGATTTTTGTCCATTGCCAGGACTTATTTGCCACAAAAGGAATTCTTGCACTACTTCCCCCCTACCCCCCACTATTTCCTAAAGCGCAAAAAAAGGCATAAGTTTGACGATGCATGACAAATCCTGGAGATTTCTGTTTTTAATCTCTGTAGCATAGATTGTCCCACAATTGGTCACAGTGATAAAAATATCGGGGGCGGGGGGGCAGGAAAAACACCAGAATTTAAATTGACACCTTACGCAACAAATTATTTGTTCCTTTGTAATCAGTTGGACAGGAGTTGCTGATTGCATTGGAGCCAGGCTGCACTTAAGACATTTGTTGACATCATGAAAATCACAATTAGTTGCAGATAATCTTTTGTGATAGTGCAAAATTTTTTTTGTTTCTGTTTGACCCATGAATACTTTAAAATATCTGTGTGACTATGACAAATGCATTACCTCTCCTCAAATTTAGACTGCATAAAACAGCATAAATTAGATATTTGATCTGTCATCAGCAAAGCTACAAAGATTAGCCTGCACATAATTTTTCTATTTTTATCAGCCTTAATTTAATTGGGAGAGTTTTTTTAGTTTATTTATTACTGTCCAAAGTAGGTTTATGTTAACACTGCAATGAAATTTCTGTGAAAATCCCCTACTCGTAACACTGACACTTGTTTGGGTACACTAAGGGAAAATTTGCATGGTCAATGCACCTAATCAGCACATTTTTTTGGAATATGGGAAGAAACCAGAACACGCGGAGGAAACACATGCAAACACGGGGAGAACATGCAGACTCCACACAGTGACCAAAGTTGGGAATTGAACCTGGGTTCCTCGTGCTGTGAGGCAACAGTGCTAATCACTGTGCCACTGTGCCACCCCTATATGGAACTGTAGTTAGAGGTAAAAGGAAACACCTAGCTCAAGCATCTTAACTTGTCCCACAATGAAAAGTAATTTGTGTTTCTTTTTGAATTTGTTGCTTCCCCTTATGGTATCACTTTATAGAACATAGAACAATACAGCACAAACAGGCCCTTCGGCCCACGAGTTGTGCCGATGACATCTACCAATCCACAGACCTATCTATAACCCTCTATCCTATTCATTTCCAAATACTCATTCAGAAGTCTCTTAAAAGACCCCAGTGAGTTTGCCTCAACAACCTCCAACGGCAGTCGGTTCCATTCACTCACCACCCTCTGAGTGAAAAACCTACCCCTGACATCTCCTTTGTATTTGCTTCCCTGCACCTTAAATCTGTGTCCTCTCGTAGTGACCATTTCAGCTCGGGGAAATAGTCTCTGAGAGTCCACCCTATCTATTCCTCTCAACATTTTATAAACCTCTATCAGGTCGCCTCTCAACCTACGTCTCTCCAGTGAGAAGAGTCCCAGCTCCCTCAACCTATCTTCATAAGGCCTGCCTCCCAATCCAGGCAGCATCCTTGTAAATCTCCTCTGAACTCTCTCAATAGCCTCTACATCCTTCCTATAATGAGGCGACCAGAACTGTGCACAATACTCCAACTGGGGTCTGACAAGAGTTTTATAGAGCTGCATCATTACCTCCTGACTCCTGAATTCTATTCTTCGATTAATGAAGGCCAGTACACCGTACGCAGCCTTGACCACTTCCTCCACCTACGAGACCGATTTAAGAGTCCTATGGACCCGGACCCCGAGATCCTTCTGCTCTACAACACAGCTAAGATTCCTACCCCTTATATTGTACTCCTTCATCCCATTATTCCTGCCAAAATGGACCACTACACATTTATCTGCATTGAAGTCCATCTGCCACTTCTCCACCCAGTCTTGCATCCTGTCTATCTTTATTCTTAATGAATGTTGTGCTCATTGAAATGAGGATTGTTAAATCAGGAAAACAGAACCTTAGCCACTTCAGTCACCTGCTATCAGCCTCATTCACTCACAAGTCAACAGTGTATTATTTTTGGTCATTGAGTATCTGATGTCAAGAGAAACTATTCACCATGATTAAAGATTTCCAATTGAGTTAATCTGTACTATGTGTAAGTAGACTGGTGCACAGTCAAACAGGACGTTTCTAACTTTAGAACACTTACTTGCAAGTTATCAGGGTGTAACAAGAAGAACTTAATGATATGTCTAGTTCTCCAGTTCATTATCAGGGATCCAAACCAAATGGTTAGTCATCAACAGCATCATAAGGGGATCTACCAGGATCAAATATCAAATCCAAAGTTGGCAAAGGAAATGGATACTCCTGAATCCCTTGGCCAGGTATAGCATCTTGAAGCAAGCATTTCTTTTACACATTCGAGAATAATAGTCTCATGTTGCTTCATAGGCAACAGATACACAACATTTGAGCCTTTGCTGGTGTTTTGCAGGAATCAGACACCCCAATAGGAACCTTCTGATCTCCCTAGTAGCAAACTTGGAGGTGGGAAGAGCATGTTATTTGGCAGGATGGTGGCATATTACAACCCCACCTCCTTCCTACTTCTATCAGAATTAATTTCTGGGTGGGAAGGCCGATGGTTCACTTTCCTATTCCATTGACAATTGAGGCTCTTAAGTGACAATTAATGACCACTTAAGAGCCTTATTCTGCTGCCACTGAGTTCTCTTGATTGGATCAAGGCAGTCAGTGTCTGATTAAGGTAATGGAATGAGGAAGGTAGAGGGGCTCGCTGAGAACCATGCTGCTGACCCTACCATGCTCTTCTCTCTCTCCATGAACAACCCCATGAATTCCACCCCCCTCTCTGGCATCCATCGCTCAATGATTCCAGAACGTGTTTCTCCTGCATCAGCCACCCATTTCCCTGGGCTCTGCTGACTTATGTATCCAGCATCTTAATTCCAGGGCAAAACCTACTGTCAGTCTCGCCACTGCCTGATTGGCTTGTGGTTCTGCATATCTTCTCAAGAAGAGGCAGTATGGGTCTCCCAGCTCTTCAGATAAGTGAGATCCATGATGCCTCAACAAAATTCTGCTCCACAAGTAAAAAACTGAGCAGCATAATTCACCATAAAATATTTGAATGCATTGCAATCATTCTTCTAGTTATAGACATTATTTCCCCATAGAATACACTGAACAATCCTATAAGATGGGCGGTATGGAGCAGCTTGCGGCTCCGGGGAGCATCAAATGCTGAATGTGTGAGCATGTGTTTGTTTACTCAGTCTCCGGCTAATGCCTTCCAACAGCTGTTATACCAAGCCTCAAGGTTTTCTCATTAGCTACCTGACAGGCATCTGCTATCAGCATGGTGGAAGGACCTATGCAGGACCAGTACGTGTATAGTGAAGCTGTCTGCAAAGTAAAGCTCCCTCTACTCTGTGCCAATGTTGTGTTTCAGTTCCAATTGCAGAAGTCTGTTGTATCAGGCTGACATTTCATAAACCAGCAAGCCTGCAACCCCTTTGCCAAATTTGCAGTTGTTTAATGCCACAAGTACACAGTAATGTACTTGTGGCGCTACATCAGAAATGATGTACTTGTGGCCTCAATCGAAAATGATTGCCCATATATCTCTAACATTATACTTGGCAGGCTTCTTTGCTGCTAGTCTAGGGGGGGATTTATATTCAGATCCCAGAATAAGAGTGAAATTGGTCTATCAGTCAGGCTTGCAGCCTGTCGGCAGCCCATTTTATACCACACTTAATTTTCTATTGCTTCAACTGCAAAGAAAATTGGTCACGGTATAAAATGGGCATCTATCTATTGCATGCATTTCACACTCCTGGATTGGGCAATTGTAAGCTGCACTCTTTCAAATGCACTTCTGTTTCAAATGAACGGACACACTGTTTGGTCCTCCCCTTATTAATTTTATATTAATACTAATACCACTAGATTATTTAAGTTACATACTAAATTTGGAATTATGTTTTAAGAAGTGCTGATTACTCCTACAGGTGGTGCTAGGTTTCAATGTTCAGGATGTCACAGTTTGACAAATGAGCTTCTACTTTACAAGGAGAGCCTATTGCTATATGATAACTTGATCTGGCCACGAGGTTTGAGAAATGACTCAATGTACCTTAGAATCATAGATCCCAACAGTTCAGAAGGAGGCCATTTGGACCAGCAAGACTGCACCAACGACAATCCCACCTGGGTCCTTTCCCCGTAACACCATTTATCCTGTTAGTCCCCCTGATTCTAAGGGTCAATTTAATACAGTCAATCAACCTAACCCGCACATCCTTGGACCTCAGGTGCACCTGGAAGAAACCCACATAGAATGGGAAGAAAGTGCTAACTCACCATGGACAGTGACCTGAAGCTGGAATTGAACCTGAGTCCCTGGAGCTGTGAGACAGCAGTGCTAAACTTTGAAAAAAATTTCACTGATTTTTTTTTCTACAATAACTGACAACAAAGTAAGGGCTTGTACAAAATTTGACAAAATGTACATTTTGTCATGGCATGATAACATTTATCCACTGGTTTATTTCAATGGCACAATTGAAGCTTTTGGTTAATGATCTCTACTTATCACAAAACCCTGAGCTCAAGCACTATGTTTGCTCAAAGCTATAATTCAATAGCTGAAGCTTTAAGGTAAAATTTATTTAAAAAATTATAATGGAGAATTTTGTGACAAGTGAAAACAGTGCTCTGATGAGACACATGCAAGGTGTGTTTCATATGCAGTTAAATTCAGAATATGTATTAAACTGGGAATGGAGTAAAAAAGTAGGAGAGTGATCTCTTAATGGATCAATTTTGAAATACAAGGCACCAGTTGAATTTTGAAGTTGGCTTATCATCTCACTTATTTGTTTGAGAATTGCTAAATGTAAATGCTAATTGCTTACATCTGTGAGATGGTGATTCTAACTGCTTACACACGAGACAGAGGACAAGAGAAATAAAAGGTAAAAATAAGTTTCTTTCATCACCAAAATTTCATTTATCTAAAACAGTTAGAAATATATTTTCCGTTTAGTGAAATATATTTCTGATAATCTTAAACATTAGTTAAGCTGAGCTACCATTGTATTTATCAGCCCTTAATTATTGTGGTTAACATTCTAGAACCATTGGAAAGGGACAGCCGAGGAGGAAACATTTTATGCAACAGTTCTTGTGTTGTGAGTTGATCATATTCAGTTCTGCTGAGAAGGTACTGCCCATAATCAGTTTCAGGATATCATACCAGGTGGAGTTCTACATTACATTAATGACAATAATTCCACCTTTAGTCAGCAGCTATTCATAGGTTTCTCTTACCCTGTCCATAAGATACTGACTTATCCTTGTAAGATTCTCCAATATTTCACCTAGATGTATTAGCAGGCTATTTTTACAATGATAGGTGTAGGTAGGAGACATAGACTGTATTTGAACTTGATCCAGTCCTCCATTTTCTAGGTGTAGGTAATTAGCAGTGTGAATATTAGTAGATTTCTGTCTTATTTCAGCCCAGAAACATTAGTGCTAATTGTGCCCAAAGTACAAGGACTGTTGGTTCCAGTGAGCTCAGCATGGGGTTAGATTAAATCTCTGATCTTCCCACACTTTTATAACACACTGTCATGTCAAGAAATGCATTAGATCGCTGAACCATCAATAGCCATCAGTCTAAAAAACAGTAATAAACACTGACAAAAAGACAAGTAAGCAATCAGCTGGACAGCACAGTGGTTAGCACTGCTGCCTCATAGCTCCAGGGACCCAGGTTCGATTCCTGGCTGTAATGTTGCATTGAAGCCCAACGTAAGTTGGAGGAAAGTTTCCAATTCGCCTTCTGGAGTCAACATTGAGACCAACAACTTAAGACCATGAACTCTTTTCTCCAACTTGATCCCCTTTGTAATTCATTTTTTTGTCCCAATGTGCCCACTGTCCCACAGGGTCATCTGACACTTGTTGCAAAGTTTTGCTTTTGCAGAGTGCTGAATCTTGTTCCATTATCTTACCTTTGGGCCATTATCAGCATCTTCATTATTCTTTAACGCTATGATTAACATTCCTTTTTCTTGTGTTCCATGATACATTTGTCAAATCTCCTAGCTCCCACCCAGTCCTGAGCTTCTATTTTTGCTCCATCTGCCCCATCCCCAGTTAAACAGTGCACAATCCATCACATTTCTCCCTTCGTTTAACTCTGAAGAAGAGTCATGCAGACTTGAAACAGATGTTGCCACAAACCTGAGTTTATTGTGTTTTTATTTCAGATTCTCAGCATTTGCAGTATTTTGCTTTTATGCTGAGATTTCTTGTTCCTTCACCCTGCCCTGCATTCCACTTGCAGACACATTAGGGAGAAACTTTTTCATTTTCTTTCTGTCACATATTGCATGACAAGCTGCAGTTTTCTATGGATTTGATGCTGGTATCAGACTGTTTTGCTCTATACTGCTGACATAAAATTGGATCTTCATAGGTCATGTAGCAAATTGACTGTGAAAACTGCTGACCAGCATTAAACTCTTGCGAAACCTAACAAGAGTTGCATAATAAATTCAATATTCTTGATATTATTATTCCTGACTTAGCACATGAAGGAAGATGCCATTTTCAGAGAGATAATGGGCAGAATTGTATGTCGCATCAGGTCTCTGCATCTACCATCCCACCATCATTCCCCCCACCCCCCTCCCCCAAGCCAATGTGGAAATATCCAGGAAAAAGCCACCACTGCTTTGCTGGGTTGTCCTGCAGTCATTTAGCACTTAGCAGGATATTAATTGGCTCAGGACAAGATCTCTGACCCATCAGATGATGAAATCCCACTTCTGGAAGTTGGCAGCCAGGTAGGTGGTTGGCAGTTCTTTGGTCCCTGCAGCATGACTGGGAACTCTGCCCATTCTTGGGACAGCATCCATTTATCCGCTTCTTCTTCTTCTTCTTCTTCTTCCCCCCCCCCCCACAAATGCCACGATTGCTGGAAATGGGTGGGGAGGTAAGTGGGGTTGGGGGTGGAAGTTTGATAAGGTCAGACCAACAGTGGGAGGCTGGAGTGGGGAGGGGGAGGAGAAATCTTGAGGGGAAGATACACGAGGGGCCTGGAATTCTTTGTTGAGCCCATGAAATAAGGCCTCTTCAACACCTGCCTGCCAGTAATTCAAACAGTGAAAGTTGCTGGGTCTCCCACTCTGCCCAGCATGGCAAAAATTGTACCAAGGTTGGCAAGAGACTCTTAATTTGAGGGCCTCAATTGGCTACAGGCGAGTATCTGCCGATGTTTCCCTGGCCGTGCATAAAATTGCAGTTGGTGGATGGGTGGCAGCAGAAAGGACATTCGTGGCTTTACACTGCTCCTAACTCACCAACCAACGCCACAGTCGTCATTCAATAGTTCAGTTTGCACAGCTTTTGGCAACGTCTGCAGAGCTACTTTTGAAGTAGAATTCAGTTTTAAATTGTGTTCTGTTATGAAGTATTTGGCAAATGCAATTTATAAGATCTCCATGAGCAATAATAAAGAAGTGTGAAAATTTATGGGAGAGCGTAGATCTGGATAAAGATCTAGCCGGGATTCTCCAGTCCCACTGCAGCAAATGGCTGAATTCACTTCAATAAAGATAGCAGTGAATGATTATGAAAACTATGGTGTCAGATGAGATTAATTGGGCATTGTAATGCAGAGGTTAGTACTTGGAGCATCCTTGGTTTATGACAGAGATGCAGTAAACAATTGCTAAACCTGAATACAGTAGAACAGAGGAATCAGGAAGGACAGTGCACACGGTTGGTAATTTGCAATAGGTGCAGTTGGGAACAGATGACAGTTCCATTTTTTGTGAGGCAACACACGTTGGCAGAATATGAGTAACAAGTTCATTATGGAGAAGATAGAGTTGACATAGGGGCTATGAAGGGCTTTGAATCATAGCAAGCAGATTCATCATGTTCAGTCAGTGTCAACACAATACGGAGAAGCATTTTTAAAAAAGGAAATGGATGTTAGCACACTGATAGTTTATGATTCTCTGGGTTCTCTAATGTAATTAAACAGTCCGTAATGCGCCTCACCATTGCATAAATTATTTGGTTATAATTTATATGTCAATTCTATAAAGTTTACTACTAACTGAAATCTTTTCAGATGGCGTCAACTTGTATACTCTTTTGCTTTTGGTTTTCACACAATGGATATCTTTATTCTGTCTTCATCCATTTATCATGATTTATTGCAATGCAAACTAATTTACATTCCATTCAAATTGTAGATCTATCTTTGTTTTTATTTAATTTTGAGATTCCAACACTAAAATGCACTAATTTTAACCAAAATGCAGCATCCTGTGTTCCAAAGCAACCAACATAAAAACAGTCATTAGATTTTGAGACATTGGACAAGTGAAATGTGCATGAGTCTTCTGGGTAGAATTGAGATACATTCACAGATTGTTGTGCAGTATTAATAAGAAATATTAATATATTTTTTAAATGGAGAAGAAAAATATCATCTGAAAATATATGTAAATTTAAAGTGTAATATCTTAAAAGTCATTGAATTCCTTCAACAGGAGTCTATTATAGGAATGACTGACACTTTGTGGTAAATTCTTCATGATTGAGGTGCATCATGAATTCTATCATTTGTAGATTCTTAATTGTATCTTCCAATGTGTGGTTGAAAATGCTGCATTCCAATTATAAAGATTATGTTATGAAGCCTGCCTCTTATTCACTGCCCGCCAGTGTGAATAAAAAGTGTTACAAATGATCTATTATTTATTCATTTGTTTATATATAAAATGTAAGAAAAATAGATTTAAAATTATCCTTCATCTCTCCCCAACTTAAAAGAACACCTGTTCATGTCTAGCTATTTTAAACTAAACATAACAAAACATGCCGTTAACTAATGTCCCTATATACTGCTGTTTGTACAACAGCAGGTTATAATGTTATTGATTACTTCACAGCATTTCTTTGCAAGCACTTTACTTGCATTTTGTACTATTAATAGATTTATCAGTAAATCATGAGTGATGTCCCTATTTTGAAATATCAATATATATTTCATCAGGGATTTGAATGAGGAAATATGATTAGAGGTATGAACTTCATGCTTAAATCATTATTTTGTGTGTGCGAGTTGAGTATTGTTGGGGGGAGTGGGTCAGCATTGTCGGCAGCTGTGGGAAGTGGTGAGCATCTTTGGAATTCTAGGTGAGGTGAGCAGTCAGTGGGTATAGGGTGTGAGCATTATCGGAGGGTCTGGTGTGGGTGAGCATTTTTTGGAGACTATTTACTGTTTATTTATTTATTCATCACAAGTAGGCTTACATTCACACGGCAATGAAGTTACTATGAAAATTCTCTAGTCGCCACACTCTGATGCCCGTTCAGGTACATGGAGGGAGAATTTAGCATGGCCCATTTACCTAACTTGCACATCTTCGAACGGTGAGAGGAAACCCACACAGACACAGGGAGAATGTGCAAACTCCACACAGATAGTGATCCACGCCGAGAATTGAACCCACGTCCTTGGCACAGCGAAGCAGCAGTGCTAACCACTGAATGGGGGGAAGGATAGGGCTTTGTTGAAGGTTTATGTGTGAGTATTATCAAGGGCGCAAGAGATAAGAGCAGTGTTGGGATGGGAGCATTGTCAGCGGATATGAGGAGGTGGTGAAGGTGTCAGATGTGTGAGGGGCTTGATCATTGTCAGGTATGGGAGTGAGCATTATTAGGGGTGGTGGAGGGCAGTGAACAGTGTGTGAGGGGGTGCTGGACATTGTTAGGGATGTGGGAGGTGAAGATTGTTCAGGTTGTGTTGAGGGTTTAACATTAGGGTGTGGGAGTTGGGCATTGTCAAGGATGTGTGGAGTGAGCATTGTGGGAAGGTTGGACATTTTCTGGGGCTCTGGGGAAGATAAGCATTGTCAGGGGTTTGGGGGGATGAATATTGTTGGGGGGAATGAGCATTGTCAGGGATTTTGAGGGGTTAAGCATTGTCGGGGTAGGCGTGGTGAACATTGTCAGGGGTATGGGGGGGTGGGTGGGGGCTAAGCGTTGTTGGGAGTGTTTGGGGTGTGAGTTATGTCAGTGATGTGAGGCTGAGGGTGGAGCCTAAAAACAAAAACCCTGAAATTCAGTGGACTGTAGACAGACCTCAAACGTTTGTCCACAGTTCATGACAAAAAAAGGGGACATGATTTTGCTGAAATTCACTTCACCACTTGACCTTTCAACTCACCTGTTTGCTAGAAAGAATCTGGACAAGTAGGTCCAAATATGCCAGCTTAATAAGGTAAAAGTATGTTTTAGTGGAGTCAAGGTGTGCGCTCATCTTCCATTGCTGGCCACAAGATCTAAACTAATATTCATGATCTGCCTTACCTGACCATTTGCAGAGTTTTATATATATGAGCTCCATCCTGACTTCATAACTTATAGTTGATAAAAGTGATCTGCTGTCTTCTGGACCATATAAGAGTATAAGAACATAAGAAATAGGAGCAGGAGTAGGCCATCTAGCCCTTCAATAAGATCATGGCTGATCTGAAGTGGATCAGTTTCACTTTGCTGCCTGCTCCCCATAACCCTTAATTCCCTTGTCGATCAGAAATCTGTCTACCTGTGATTTAAATACATTTAATGAGGTAGCCTCCATCACTTCAATGGGCTGAGAATTCCAGAGATTCACAACCCTTGGAGTGAAGAAGTGCCTCCTCAACTTTGTTCTAAACTTCTCATTTTGAGGTTGAACCCTCTAGTTCTGGTTCCCTTTCTAAGCAGAAAGAATCTCTCAATCTCTATCCCATCTAGCTTCTTCATTATCTTGTAAGTCTCTATAAGATTCCCACTCAGCCTTCTAAACTCAACGAGTACAGGCCCAATCTATTTAATCTCTCCTCATAAGCTAACCCCCTCATTTCCAGTATCAGCCTGGTGAACCTTCTCTGTATTCCCTCCAAGGTCAATATATCCTTTCGCAAATAAGAGGACCAAAACTGCACACAGTACACCAGTTGCGGTTTCGCCAGTGCCTTGTACAGTTGCAGCAAGACCTCCCTGCTTTTATATTCTATCCCCCTCGCAATAAAGGCCAACATTTCATTTGCCTTCTTGATCACCTGCTGCACTTGCAGACTGAGTTTTTGTGATTCGTGCACAAGGACCCCCAGGTCCCTCTGCACAAAAGCATGCTGCAACTTTTCACCATTTAAATAATATTCCTTCCTACCGTTATTTCTACCAAAGTGGGTAACCACATATTTGCTAATGTTATACACTATCTGCCAGGTCCTTGCCCACTCGCTCAGCCTATCCAGATCTCTCTGCAGACTTTGCGAGTCCTCCACTCATCTTCATGTCATCAGCAAAATTATCTGCCCAATCATTAACAAAATGTGGGATCCTATAGTTAGTTCAGAAAACAAATGTACTCCATCTTTATACATAGATTTTATTTAATTTGTTGTGCTCAGATACATTTTCTCCAGTGTAAACAATTGGAATTGAAACTTGCATTGCTGATTCACTTACAGGGAGCACAGGCATTCCTCCACACTGCTAAACTGTATGTCTTTTCAAAGTGTTTCATATATGCAAGAATGTTCGGGATTGTCACCTTCAAACTTATCTTCAATCTTTTTTGAGAGCATTTTTCGCCAGATTTTATTCAAACCAGAATTCTGTGAACAATTTACCCTCAATATGTTTATAATTTATTTCCTTCCCTTCATTCATGATTAAAATGTTGGTCATTTCCCATGAGGCTGGAAACTATCATTTGCAAGAGCAAAGTAGATCAAACACATTGTTTTGTTCTAGTGACAACTCCCTTATTCTACTGTTATGAGAAGTTTTTGTTTCACGGGAGTGATTTCACAGATAAACAGTAGATTATAGAGCATAGAACAGAGAACATTACAGCGCAGTACAGGCCCTTCGGCCCTCGATGTTGCGCCGGCCAGTGGACCCTCTAACCTAAATTATTCCAATATCATCCATATGCCTATCCACCGACCATTTGAATGCCCCCAAAGTAGGCGAGTCCACAACTGCTGCAGGCAGGGCATTCCACGCCCTCACCACCCTCTGTGTAAAGAACCTGCCTCTGACATCCGTCCTATAACTACCACCTCTTAATTTAAAGTTACGTCCCCTCGTGTTGGTCATCACCATCCAAGGAAAAAGGCTCTCACTATCCACCCTATCCAATCCCTTGATCATCTTATACGCCTCAATTAGGTCACCGCGTAACCTTCTTCTCTCTAATGAAAATAACCTCAGGTCCCTCAGCCTTTCCTCATAAGGCCTTCCCACCATACCAGGCAACATCCTGGTAAACCTCCTCTGCACCCTTTCCAATGCTTCCACATCTTTCTTATAATGCGGCGACCAGAACTGTACGCAATACTCCAAGTGCGGCCGCACCAAAGTTTTGTACAGTTGTAACATAACCTCATGGCTCCTAAATTCAATCCCTCTACCAATAAAAGCTAACACACCGTACGCCTTCTTAACAACTTTATCAACCTGGGTGCCAACTTTCAAAGAGCTATGTACTTGTACCCCAAGATCCCTCTGCTCGACAACACTATTAAGGGTCCTTCCATTAGCCCTATATTTCATATGCCTGTTATTCCTATCAAAGTGAATCACCTCACACTTATCCGTATTGAATTCCATTTGCCACCTCACGGCCCAGCTCTGCAACCTATCTATGTCCCTCTGCAAACTGTAACATCCATCCTCGCTGTCTACAACTCCCCCCACTTTGGTATCATCAGCAAATTTACTAATCCAACCCTCTACACCCTCATCTAGGTCATTTATAAAAATGACAAACAGCAGTGGCCCCAAAACAGATCCTTGAGGTACACCACTTGTAACTGCACTCCAGGTTGAATATTTCCCATCAACCACCACCCTCTGTCTTCTATCAGCTAGCCAATTCCTAATCCAAACTGCTAAATCACCTTCAATCCCATGCATCTGCACTTTCTGCAGTAGCCTACCATGGGGAACCTTATCAAACGCTTTGCTAAAATCCATATACACTACATCAACTGCCTTACCCTTATCTACCTCTTTGGTCACCTCCTCAAAAAACTCAATAAGGTTTGTGAGGCACGACCTACCCTTCACAAAACCGTGCTGATTATCCCTAATCAATTTATTTCTCTCTAGATGCTTATAAATCCTATCCCTTATAATTCTTTCCAAGACTTTGCCCACAACAGAAGTCAGGCTCACTGGTCTATAATTTCCAGGATGGTCCCTACTCCCCTTTTTGAACAAAGGGACAACATTTGCCATCCTCCAGTCTTCCGGCACTATACCTGTAGCCAACGACGACATGAAGATCAAAGCCAAAGGCTCTGCAATCTCCTCTCTAGCCTCCCAGAGAATCCTAGGGTAAATCCCATCTGGCCCAGGGGACTTATCAATTTTCATACCCTCAAGATTCGCTAACACCTCCTCCTTATGAACCTCAATCCTGCCCAGTCTACAACCTGGTATCGCAGTATTCTCCCCGACAACATTGTCTTTCTCCTGCGTGAATACTGATGAAAAATACTCATTCAGTGTCTCTCCTATCTCCTCAGGCTCCACGCACAACTTCCCACTGCTATCTCTGACTGGCCCTAATCTTGCCCTAACCAATCTTTTATTATTTATATACCTGTAAAAAGCTTTAGGATTCTCCTTAATCCTATCCGCCAAAGTCTTCTCGTGTCCTCTTCTAGCTCTTCTCAACTCCCTCTTTAGCTCCTTCCTGGCTAATTTATAGTTCTCCAGTGCCCTAACTAAGCCTTCACGTCTCATCATTATATAAGCCTCCTTCTTCCTCTTCACCAGAGATTCAACTTCCCTAGTACACCATGGTTCCCTCACTCGACCACTTCCTCCCTGCCTGGCAGGTACATATTTATTACGGACATGCAGAAGCTGTTCCTTAAATATGCTCCACATTTCAGATGTCCCCAGCCCCTGCAATATCCTGCTCCACCCTATGCATCCTAAATCTCTCCTAATAGCCTCATAATTACCTTTCCCCCAGCTATAACTACTGTTATTCGGTATGTGCCCATCCCTTTCCATCACTAAGGTAAACGTAACCGAATTGTGGTCACTATCACCAAAGCGCTCACCCACCTCCAAGTCTAACACCTGGTCTGGTTCCTTATCCAGTACCAAATCCAATATAGCCTCACCTCTTGTTGGCCTATCTACATACTGAGTCATGAAACCTTCCTGCACACATTGAACAAAAACTGACCCCTCTAACGTACTTGAACTATAGCTTTTCCAATCGATATTAAAAATGTTAAAGTCCCCCATTACAACTACCCTGTTACTTTCACACCTATCCAGGATCAACTTTGTAATCCCTTCCTCTACTTATCTGGAACTTTTTGGAGGCCTATAAAAAACTCCCAACAGTGTGACCTCCTTTCTTGTTTCTAATCTCAGCCCACAGTACCTCAGCACTGCCTCAAGTCCACATCAAACGTCTTTTCTGTCACCGTAATGCTGTCCTTAACTAACAATGCCACTCCTCCCCCTCTTCTACCAGCACCTCTGCTCTGACTGAAACATCTAAATCCCGGAACCTGCAACAACCATTCCTGCCCCTGCTCCATCCACATCTCTGAAATGACGGTAAATGTGTAGTTAAAGGGATAACGAGGCTTCATGATAGTATCCAAGCTCGATGATTATGGTAAACAGGACCATTATTTCACATTGCCAACGAGCGTTTACACAATTTCTGATCCAGTGCAACTCATAAAGTTAATCCAATGCGTAACACATTCCACATAATATTTACCTTTTGTTGCACGCCTTGAATCAACATAATCTAATGGCTGTTCAGATTTTTTTGCAGAAACAGAAGCAAATGAAGCTGATTATACCTTACTCTTGTGACAGATTACTTGGCATTTAGAATTATTTTGTTATCGTCAGATAAGTGGAAGGTACAGTGCAGGTACTAGTGACAGCACCAATTTTTAAAATTTAAAAATGGCACTTAAACATGTCTAAGTGAGGCCCAAAGGCTGGCTGCAGATTTATGGAGGCAATTTGTCTTGTGTTTGATGGCATATCAATAGGTAATTGGCAGGCTGTATCAAGTCTGAAATAATGTGCAGATTTTTTGTTATTTGGGTGCAACGGGAAGTAGCAGTGTGACACTAAAATTAAAATGCTGGCTTCTGACCAATCACCTATTTACCTTCTAAGAAAGATTAGACACTGATTTGCATTTTCTTTTAATTTCCCTTATGCTCACAATGTTTACCTAATATCTTTGAATATCGTGCTGCACAATGTGTAAGTTTACTTGAGAGGATCTGCATGAAGGTGCAATTCCATCTAAAGCACACGAGTGAAAAAAACTTGTTGATTGCACTGGCTTCAGTGTCTTGGGCTGTCCTCTTGACTGAACTTCTTTAGCTGAGATTCATAGGTTTGTAGCCATCATAATTCAGCATATATTTTACAATGTTCTATGTTGTTTGTATCCATTAGCTAGGGTCTGACTACTGTGATATAAAAGTGTGTTTATTTATCTTGTATATGCCCAAAAACAAAAATCAAAAGAACAAAGAACAAAAGGACAAAGAACAATACAACAGCACAGAAACAGGCCCTTCAGCCCTCCAAGCCTGCACCAATTCTTTTGGAAAGAATTATAAGGGATAGGATTTATAAGCATCTAGAGAGAGATAAATTGATTAGGGATAGTCAGCATGGTTTTGTGAAGGGTAGGTCGTGCCTCACAAACCTTATTGAGTTTTTTGAGGAGGTGACCAAAGAGGTAGAATAAGGGTAAGGCAGTTGATGTAGTGTATATGGATTTTAGCAAAGCGTTTAATAAGGTTCCCCATGGTAGGCTACTGCAGAAAGTGCAGATGCATGGGATTGAAGGTGATTTAGCAGTTTGGATTAGGAATTGGCTATCTGATAGAAGACAGAGGGTGGTGGTTGATGGGAAATATTCAACCTGGAGTGCAGTTACAAGTGGTGTACCTCAAGGATCTGTTTTGGGGCCACTGCTGTTTGTCATTTTTATAAATGACCTAGGTGAGGGTGTAGAGGGTTGGATTAGTAAATTTGCTGACGATACCAAAGTGGTGGGAGTTGTAGACAGTGAGGATGGATGTTACAGTTTGCAGAGGGACATAGATAGGTTGCAGAGCTGGGCCGTGAGGTGGCAAATGGAATTCAATACGGATAAGTGTGAGGTGATTCACTTTGATAGGAATAACAGGCATATGAAATATAGGGCTAATGGAAGGACCCTTAATAGCGTTGTCGAGCAGAGGGATCTTGGGGTACAAGTACATAGCTCTTTGAAAGTTGCCACCCAAGTTGATAAAGTTTTTAAGAAGGCGTACGGTGTGTTAGCTTTTATTGGTAGAGGGATTGAATTTAGGATCCGTGAGGTTATGTTACAACTGTACAAAACTCTGGTGCGGCCGCACTTGGAGTATTGCGTACAGTTCTGGTCGCCGCATTATAAGAAAGATGTGGAAGCATTGGAAAGGGTGCAGAGGAGGTTTACCAGGATGTTGCCTGGTATGGTGGGAAGGCTTATGAGGAAAGGCTGAGGGACCTGAGGTTATTTTCATTAGAGAGAAGAAGGTTACGTGGTGACCTAATTGAGGCGTATAAGATGATCAAAGGACTGGATAGGGTGGATAGTGAGAGCCTTTTTCCTTGGATGGTGATGACCAACACGAGGGGACGTAACTTTAAATTAAGAGATGGTAGTTATAGGATGGATGTCAGAGGCAGGTTCTTTACACAGAGGGTGGTGAGGGCGTGGAATGCCCTGCCTGCAGCAGTTGTGGCCTCGCCTACTTTGGGGGCATTCAAATGGTCGGTGGATAGGCATATGGATGATATTGGAATAGTTTAGGTTAGAGGGTCCACTGGCCAGCGCAACATCGAGGGCTGAAGGGCCTGTACTGCGCTGTAATGTTCTATGTTCTTAATCATGTTTTCCTATCTAGACCATCCGTTTATATTCCTCTATTTCCAATCTGTTCATGTGGCTATCTAGAGAAGCCTTAAGTGATGCTAGCGTGTCTGTCTCAACCATCTTGCTTGTTAGTGCATTCCAGACCCCCACCACCTTCTGTGTAAAAAGTCCTCCACATATTGTATTGAATCTTGCTCTGCCCACCCCCCAACCTTACCTTGAACTTGTGACCCCTTGCATTTGTCATTTCTGACCTGGGAAAAAGCTTCCAACTGTTCACTCTGTCTATGCTCTTCATAATTTTATAAGCTTCTCTTAGATCACCCCTCAACCTACATCTTTCCAGGGAGAACAACCCTAGTTTACTCAATCTCATCTCATAGCTAATACCCTCCATATCAGGCAACATCCTGGTAAACCTTTTCTACATTCTCTTCAGAGCCTCCACATCCTTCTGGACAGAACTGAATGTGGTATTCCAAATGTGGCCTAACCAACGTTCTATGTAACTGTAACATCGTATGCCAACTTTTATACTCTATACCCCATCCAATAAAGGCAAGCATGCCATATGCCTCCTTCACCATTTTTTCCACCTCTGCTGCCACCTTTAAGGATCTGTAGACTTGCATACCCAGATCCCTCTGTGTGTCTACACTTCTGATGGTTCTGCCATTTATTGTATATCTCCCCCCTGCATTAGATCTATCAAAATGCATCACTTCACATTTATCTTGATTAAATTCCATTTGCCATTTCTCTGTCCAATTTTCCAGCTTATTTATACCCTGCTGTATTCTCTGACAATGTTCGTTACTATCTGCAACTCCAGCAATCGTTGTGTCATCCGCAAACTTACTAATCAGACCAGCCACATCTTCTTCCAAATCATTTATATATATCACAAACTGCAGAGGTCCCAGTAAAGAGCCCTGCAGAACACCACTAGTCACAGACCTCCAATCATAAAAAGATCCTTCCACTACCTTCTATTGCCAAGCCAGTTCTGAATCCATCTAGCTAGTTCACCTTTGATCCCGTGAGATTTAATCTTTTGCGCCAGCCTGTCTTGAGGGACCTTGTCAAATGCTTTACTAAAATCCATGTAGACGACATACACGGCCCTTCCTTCATTAATTATTTTTGTCACCTCCTCAAAACCAAATTTGTCAGGCATGACCTCTCTCATGCAAATCCATGTTGTCTATCGCTGATGAGATTATTCAGTTGTAAATGTGTATAGACTCTGTCTCTACGAATCTTCTCCAATAATTTCCCTACCACGGACATCAAGTTCACTGGCCTATACACATCTGTTTTGAGTTCTTTTCTACTTTCTCCAATTTCTCCAATGCTCCATCAGTTTTTAGCTGCCTGGAACTAATATATGC
Organism: Sphyrna mokarran; assembly: GCA_024679065.1. Lineage (NCBI taxonomy): Eukaryota > Metazoa > Chordata > Chondrichthyes > Carcharhiniformes > Carcharhinidae > Sphyrna > Sphyrna mokarran. The sequence goes on from JAGIQG010000021.1 coordinate 23,048,038, forward strand.
CTCTCTTTTTTCCTTTTTGATTAGACCCACAATTTCTCTGGTTATCCACGGCTCACGAATCCTACCTTTCTTGTCTTTCCTTTTTACAGGCACATGCCTGTCCTGCGCTCCTATCAACTACTCCTTATAAGACTGCCACATGCCAGATGTGGATTTACCCAGCCTCCTTCAATCAACAGCCACCTAATCCGGCTGTAGTTAGCCTTCCTCCAATTCAGCACCTTACCCATGGGACAACACTCATCCTTTTCTATGACTATCCAAAAGTGTACAGAATTGTGGTCACTGTTTACACATGTTCCCCCACTGAAACTTTGATCTGACTGGGATCATTCCCCACTACTATGTCCAGTATAGCCCCCTTTCTAGTTGGAATATCAACATATTGTTCCAAAGAACTTTCCTGGACACATTTTACAAATTCCTCCCCGTCCAGACCCTCAGCCCTAATGAGGGAAATTAAAGTCTCCCATTACAACAACCCCATTTTTTCTACGTCTGTGCAGAATCTCCTTACATATCCATTCTTCAGCTTCTAATGGGCTGTTAGGAAACCTGTAGTATAGCCCGAGCATAGTGACTGCGCCCTTCCTGTTTCTGAGCTCTACACATAGTGTCTCGTTGCATGGTCCTTCCAAATTGTCCAACCTCCATACTGGTGTAATATGCTCCCTAACCAATAATGCTACTCCCCCACCTCTTCTAGCCCTTCCTCTGTCTTGCCAAAAACTCTTACACCCTGGAATATTCAGCTGCCAGTCCAGTTCTCCTTTTAGCCAAGTCTCTGTCACTACAATCACATCCAAGTTCCACGTATACATTAAGGCTCTAAGTTCATCTGTCTTGCCTATTACGCTCCTTGCATTGAAGCAGATGCACTCCAGACCTTCAGGCCCACTGAATTCATTCTTCCCCAGATATCCCTTCGTCTGAGGTAGCCTTGTCCTGGCCCCAGCTTGTCATATGTCTTTATGCTTGCTGACCTTTTGTTCTGATCCCCACCCCTCTGCTACATCAGTTTAAATCCACCTGAACCACACCAGCAAATATCACCAGGATATTGGTGCGCCTCTAGTTCAAGTGTAACCCATCCTTCTTGTACACGTCCCCTCCTCCTTGGAAAACTTCCCAGTGATCCATGAATCTGAAACCTTCCCTTCTACACCAATTCTTTACTCATGTGTTAACTGCGCAATCACCCTGTTCCTAACCTCACTAGCATGTGGCATAAGGAGTAATCCAGAGATTGCTACCCTAGGGTCCTGCTTTTTAACCTTCGACCTAACTCCCTAAATTGCTTTTGCAGGACCTCCATGCTCTTTCTGCCAATGTCACTTGTACCAATGTGGACAATGATGTCTGTCTGATTACCCTCCCCTTTTAGGATGCTTTCTACTCCCTCAGAGATACCCAGGACTCTGGCACCAGGGAGGCAGACAACCTTCCTGGAGTCTCATTTGCATCCACAGAACAGTACACTTATTTTGGAGGGGAACAACCACAGGGGATCCCTGCACTGAATGCTTCCTCCCCTCCCTCTCCTGACTGTCACTTGATTTTCAACCAGATGTTTTTATCACTTAACACCCATAATTGATTGACTGGTGTATACCTTAATAGAGTCTCTAAACTATCAATCTTTCTAGCACATCAAATAAACTAACTCAAATTAATGAGGGGACAAATGAAAAGGGGCAGTTTCCAAAAAGGAAGGGAACTGCCTGAAACAAAATAAAAAGTGAAAAGGAAACTTAAAACATCAAATCAAAATGTGATTAAAGGGGACACTAATGCACCCCAATCCCTGTGGTGCCCAGTGGGCATGGAAGGTGTTAACGGTTACCTGTATATTCCCTCTCATCTCTACACTACCTGGATTCGCAGCAGTATTTATTGCGAAAGAGTGTAGTCACATATTAATTGAGCAATTGGGTGAAAGACTAAATCCCACCAAAATTTGGCTTTCTGTTTGTGCCAGGCCTTAACTGCTTCAAATTGGATGAAATGGAGAATCCTACTTTTACGAGAAACAAGACAGTGTAATAGAAAGGTGCTCTGTGCTCTCGACTTGTTCTGGGTCACTGATGCCTGTTTTCAGCCAAACAGGACCACATGCCTTTCAGCGAACTTTTACTATGTAAACTTTTACATTTTCAATATATGCTACAGTACGTAAAAACTCTTGAGCAAATGCACACAGCAATCCATTTTCACGGTTTCTTTTAAAGCCAGTTGCATTATAAGAGGCGGGTAGCTTTACAAAGTAAAATATGCTTTTTATGATTTAGAATATGGTTAAATGGATTAACAAATTGAATGTCAGATATAACAGTGAAACAAAATATTTGTCCTTCTATTTCATTGTACATTTATGTAGATAGACTTCTCCCTGATTTTTCTTAGTTAATGTATTGTTGATAAAAGATTACAGGAACAAACCAGACTAGTTCCAGTAACTGGACAGATTTGATTTGTAAAATTTAGAAGATGGATGCAGCCCTGGCATACTTGATGTAAGGAGATATCGAGAGCTGTGTTTACTAAGTGCATTGTAATGGTTCCAACAACCATAAAACACAGTGCACACTAGTGATAATAATGATGATGGGATTGTTGGGGTCTCCAGGGTTCCCCAGATCAATATTGAAGAGATAATATAACATTTATGAAATGCTAAAGTGGTAGAAGCCTAACTGGCACTGTGTTATGTAGAATGTTATGTCACTTTTCATCAGCTGCTTTGGTGTTTAAAGAACTTGAAAGTGCTGACAGAAAAGAATTCACAATCTTAGGAAACACAACAGGGTGTGATATGATGATGGCTTGGATTTTGTGGTCAGCAGCGTTTGAAGGATGCTTGCCCGCTGACCTTACTGAAAATTTACTTTAAGAGATCTGGCAACCTCTGTGATGAGAACCTTAACTATCTTGATGTGAAACTGAATGTTGTGGGGGAGCAACATAGTGGCACTGTGGTTAGCACTCATCCCTCTCAGCGCCAGGGACCTGGGTTCGATTCCTGGCTTGGGTGACTGTCTGTGTGGAGTCTGCATGTTCTCCCCATATCTCCCCGGGTTTCCTTCAGGTGCTCCGGTTTCCTCCAACAGTCCGAAAGACGTGCTGGTTAGGTGCATTGGGCATTCTAAATTCTCCCTCAGAACAGGTGCCGGAGTGTGGGAATTTTCACAGTAACTTCATTGCAACGTGAATGTAAGACTACTTGTGGCTAATAAATAAACTTACTTACTTGTAACTGCAGTGATGTAATCAAACTGTTTAAGCAGTCAACAGCAGTGAAGAATTCTAAAAGGTAGCCATGAAATGGAAGACACAAAAAGTTACTTTCTCGAAACAAAATAGGAAGAGCAAAATAAAGATCAGGGTATATAAACACGGCTAAAGTAGAAGCTGAAATATCATCAATTAATGTGAGTTTAAGATCTAATTTTTTTTTTTAAAAGTAGCATACTGGAGACATTTAACAATATTCCACAAAAATAAAACTATTTTTTCAGGGTCAAATTGGTTGTTAAGCAATAGTTATTACTCTGAACAGTATTAAAAATTCAATGGCACCTCATTGGATAAGGCTTAACTTCTTAAAGGATTTTTAACAAAAGTAGGAGTGGGAGAAGGGGGGGTTCACACCAAATCAGTTGAGTACACTGTTTACTGGCTCTGAGTGCAGGGGGAGAGGGGAGTGGGCAGTGATTAACAGACTGCAACAACAAGATTTCTGCATTAATCTGCTTTTGTGAAATCCACAAATAATGGTTAGTTTCAGAGTGGTAATGATGGCAAATGCTGACAATTACCACCAATAACCTGCAGGTTTTAGGCTAATGAAAATCTAACATTACTCTATTTACTGCAACTAAAAGATCATGGCTTTGTTAATCCAAGTTGCGTGCTGATTTTAATACTGAATGTTTAAACAGTATATTTGTTTTGAAGTACAGATTATTTCAAGTTACTTCCAGTATTATTCCAAGAGGAAACTTGCAATGATAAATACACAGTTGCTTTTATGTTTATTCAATTCATTGTAGAATGTTAAAAAAACTTGGTAAATAATGCTTATCAGTACTGCTTCAGCATGTAATCTTCTACTCTCAGTTCTGAATTAAAAACTGAGGCTACTGATATGGATTATAATTATGAAACATTTTACACATGTAAAAAATTCATTGTTTCGTGCTGATTAGAACATTGGTGCCTGTAGCCACTTGTTACAATTGTTGAGAAATTCCAGCATTTTTCTAATGGAGGTATTTGAATATTAGAAAATTAGTAAATCTCAAATTCCATTCAAACATTGTAGTGGTAGTTTGAATACTGTAGAGAAGAACCATTCAAGCATGCAGCAGATCTCCTCTGAGTTACTTCGATTCCAGATAAATGGTCCCGAATTAATGTCTTGTTTTGAAATAGTGGCATTTTTATTGTAATGAAACTCATTTCTAAAATTTGCCTGTTAATATTAAAATAATGGCATAAAGGCCAGTATGTCATGTCAAAGAAAAATGTTGTGTCTTCTAACATAACAAAACAGAAATATCTAAAAACACTCAACAGATCAAGTGGCAAAGTAGAGAGAAGAGAAAGACATTGGGCGAGATCCACTCTTGCCCTCTGCAGAGGTGGGATCTCGGGCTCAAGATCTGCACAATCCAGGAATTGCCATCCCAATTTTCGCTACCCCTTATGTGGTCAGTTTCACACCTATTATAGGGTCAGATCTGACCATGGGGGAGGGTGGAAGGGAGAGTTGTTGGCCCTGTCACAGTGGACTGAGGTTGTTCGGGAGTTGGGGGGAGGGGGATAGACATGCAGGCTCAGATTGGACTGGGAGAGGTGAAGAGGGCTCCCCATAGATCACCGCAGTGGGAGAGGTGAGGGGAGGGGGAGTTATTTTTGTCCTCTCATTGGGATTCCCTTTAAACAGTGCAGCCCCCCCCGGTTTCAGTGCAGCCAAGCTTTTTCTGACACGTTGCCAAATTCTGGTAATATTTTAGCTGTGGATCCTTCACCCATGAAAGAATATTGTTACAGTCCTGTTAGCAAAATATTTTGTTTGAAGTACATATAGTTTGAAATCCCAAGTATTTACTAAAAAAAACAAGATTCCGCGTTTTTTAAACAAAAGAAAAGTTCACTATCCAGTCAGAAAATTAAAACAATTTACAACATTTATTTGGTACTCCAACATATAGAGCTAACATGGGCTAGAATTAACAGGGAAATTATGGTTGAACTTACTACACTGCACGATAAATGGCAGATGCAACCAAGTTAGGTCCCACAGATTTCTCAGCAACCCACAGACATCAGTGTCTACTGTAATATGTGCAATCTCATTTAAATTCTGACATCCACATGAGGGCTTTTAAGCCTTCACTTCTGAAGATTTAGTTTCTGAATCACCTCTAAAAGCCATTCCACATTGGATTGCCTCAATTCCTGCCCATCACTTTGTAGTTTAATCTCTTCTCCTGAAACTGTTCCACTGGCTTCTGGAAGCTGCGCTCCAAAACCAACTCATGGGCACAACTCCAGCTCTTCCGCCATGCCGAGACAAAGTCAGTGCTCCAAAGGGTTACATTTGCCAAAGTGGTCCACATCACAGATCCACTGACCTTCCAATGTCTTTTTCAGGTGTTATGAACTTCTCATGAGCTCTCACCACATTGAGCCTGTCAACAGCAGCACATTTGCTGCCTGTAACCTCTTCCTCAGTTTCCCAATGCACCTCATCCCAGGGGTTTCACTCCCCAGTGGTTCCTCATGGTCGTCTCTTCCCAGTGGCTCATTCTGCCATTGTATTTCTCATAAGGATCTCCCATTCTGAAATTTCTGCTTGCATTCACTCACTCTGTGTTCCCCCCAAAATCTTCTTTGTATGTTGCCAAATCTGGCTCTGGTGTTCATTGTTTTTGCACCATGCAGGTGCATTCCTGATATCCAGGATGTCTCTGAAAAATTAGAACAGCACAGGCACAACCTACCATTTTCTACACATGCCCAAAATTCTTGGGCCTGCTACACAGTTGGCCTGCACAGCCAGGTAAAAGTAAGTGGACGTTTGTTCAGAGTAGTAATAACGCTGTCCTTATTATAAGCTCTCTCCAGCCGTAACTTCAAGAATGATGGGAAACAATAACATAACTTCTTTTATAATAGTGTTCGTATAAGTCGTCTACCACTTAAAGGTCCACGTCTGCATCACCTTATTTGGCTTTCCATCATTGTTGATTATTTATTGCTCATTTGTGAGCTTGTGAATCTTCAAGTAGAAGTACAATCCTATGCAAGCATGCACTTCTCTCTGACATCCAACTTGACCTAACTAAGGACTTTGCAGAGCATACATTGACCCCCAGTGTGCTGATTACAGTGTTCTTGTTTCTTATCTCGCTAATTATGTTGTTTCATTGACTTTCCACTGGGATACATTAATACATTGTGTTCTTCAAAATGAACAGACAAAAGATCTATCTTCTAATTGCTCCCCAGTCAATAACCTGCACCCATTTTTGTTGAAAAACAATGGGGTGTCTTTATTTGCATTAGAGTGACAGTCACGCAGATGAACAACCATTTTGGTGAGGCAATTTTAGCAGTGTTTAAAAACAGGACAATGATAAAGTACAAAAAAATCAGCTTGCCTAAAAGTATTCAAATGTCATTTACACACAACTACGAGCCAACTGCCTTTTCATTGCCAGCTTCTATATATTTGAAAAACACATTAATGATGACGCTTCCAAAATTAAAATTCTCAGTCCATAGTTCAGTGTTGGAAACTGAAGACGAAGAGACAGGCCGAATTGAGTTGAAAGGAGCAGTTGAGGTTGAACAGTCTGAGGGAGTTGAGTATTGGAGCTAGAAAGCAGCTCCAAAAATCCAGACCAGGATTCAGGAACTAAAGCCTAAAGTGCAAAGATGAGCAAAACAGGACTTAATTTGATTCGATTTATTATTGTCACATGTATTGTGTAGAAAGAAAAGTATTGTTTCTTGCGTGCGATACAGACAAAGCACACTGTTCATAGGGAAGGAAAGGAGAGAGTGTAGAATGTAGTGTTACAGTCATAGCTAAAGTGTAGAAAAAGATCAACTTAATGCAAGGTAGGTCCATTCAAAAGCCTGATGGCAGCAGGGAAAAAAAACTTTTTGATTGGTTTGTACATGATCTCAGATCGTTCCATTCATAAGGAAAGAGTAATCCAGTCACATCTGTGAAATATACCTGTTATTTCCTTGGAGTGGTACTCAGCATTGGATTGCCAGTCTATGTATCTGATTACTTGCTGTACCTATCTCAGCTGACTTCCGGCTCAGGTTGGGTAACATCCAGACAGCACGACATGTCTCTCCTAGTCTAATATCAAAGTCCAGCACCATTGAAGTGAAGGAGAATATTCCCCTTTACCACACTGGCTGTCATAAAGCAGGTGAGTTTAATGATTTGATTGAAAATGATAGGGTCAGACATTGGAGGGTGAGAAGTTTGGGGTCAGTGGAGGGGTCTGATCTGGTCAGGTTGGGAGAGATCCAGCTGGATTGGGGAGTCTGGTTAGACCATGGATCAGGTCAGATCAGATCAGCCTGGAGCTTTGTGGGTGTGGCTGGGTTATTTTTCCACAGGGTGCGGTCCTTCTAACTTTCTTAGAATAACTACTAACGTAACTCTGGTGAGATCAACCAAAGTTAGTGATTTAAATTGCTTTGCTGCATGGTTCCCAGTTCAGCGCAATTGCCCAAAGGAAGTTATGTCTTCTGGACAATTGCCGTGCAAATGGTTATTTTGAAGATTTTGAGAAGGATTCCCCAGTGCCACTTTGGGATATCCCCCAAGTCCAACAATGGGGTGCCTGGAAGTTTTGGCATAATGCCACTCATCTTCAGGAGGATTGTAAGGTAAGGATTCATTGTGTATCCGCTACAACATAATAATTCCTATATGTGGCAGTGAAATGTGACCTTCCAGTAAGTAGGTGAAATGCAAGTTTTCTATAACTATTTCAATATGAAAAAAAACTCCCTGCCTCCAAGATAGTTGCAGATAATGGAATTCAATCAACCTCGGGTAATTAATCCAAGCAGGGGTTCAGTACTAAATGCAGCATTACATTGGTCCTTAAATTATTCCAGAATTTTTACTTCTATTACTCGATTTGAAGTTCATTCCATCCATTAAGCACTCTTTTGTGTGGACAAAATAACTTGCTGTTATCACCCCTAATTCTATCCATTGCTAAAGTGAGTTTCTTTCCCCTTTCAATGTCATTGATTGTGAAGTAAGTTTTGCATTTCCTTGTCTTATTATTATAGATTTTTTTTTACTTCTGTAAGTTCATCTTTTGGAAAGTGCCTTCCAAGTTAGAATAGTTCAAGTATGTTCCATCATTTTAATTAACTTAAACCTCCAGCAACAGTACCGATCAACCTTATGGCCAATCTGAGCAGTCTATTGTTGGAGCATTTCCTTTGTGTCTTGATGATCAGAATTGAATCAGACATTCAAGGTATTGCCAAGGAACTGCAGATGCTTGGAAGAGAAATGGCAATGTGTTAAACACGAAGATTAAGGCAAAAGACTGCAGATCCTGGAAGAGACGTGACAGTGAGTTAAGCATTAAGAGAAAGGCAAAATACTCCAGGATCTAAGGAAGGGTCATCCAGATGTGAAACATTGGCTTTATTCTCTCTCCACAGATGCTGTCAGACCTGCTACGGTTTCACAACATTTTCTGTTTTTGCATTCAGTATATTGTCAGGATAGAACACAGTGCAGTTTGATCACACATACATATTACCTCACAGTATACTGCACAATGATGTCCCAAGAGCTCAGCAGTCAGCAAGATTAGGCTCCATCCCTCCCACTACTGGTGGGATTTGCACCCTTGCTCTTTAAGTAAGTGCCCTATAAGTGCGATTGGGAATTCGCCCATAAAGCTGGCACAATTCTCTCCTGTTTTCACATTCGTTCGGCACAGTATGTTTTGTAAAGTTCCATCCTCAATCTGTAAATTGCTTTGAAAGATGTTATATCAATTTATCAGAAGATCAGTATAAATCAGGTTTTTTTCTCAATGTTAACTTTTATCTGGAGGATTAGAGTGTCCATCATGCAAACTTCATGGATTAAACATAGAAAATGCTGGAGAACATTTAGCAGGTCAATTCTAGATAGAAAGACAATGAATGGGCTAAACTTAATGGAGTCACAGTCAAGATGGAGGATAGGTCAGGACAATGGAGGCTATGTATCCAACTTCTGGTGGTGGAAAATGTGTTCTGCATTTAGTTAGGGGTGGTAAGAGCCCAACACCAGAAACCACTGCTTGGCAGTGGGAAAGCAATTCAGCTCGTTCAAGAGTCATTTGAGGCCAATTATCTCTGTGCCCACCATGACTTAACAATGGCTCAGGGATTTACTCTGACTCACGTGGGTCTCCCATGCTCTCCTGAAATTGTCCAGTAAACCCTCTTTCATTTGCCAGTTCCCTACCGGGGGAGGTGATGAGGATGCCACAGCCCTAATCTCACTGCCCAGCTGAAGAATCTGGCATCAGAAAGGAGCAGGACTGCTGAAAACCAATTTCTTGCTTTTGGACTCTATTCTCCTAACGTATGCCCCCAAACTCACCATTAATCACCTCAGTATGACTTGCATCCTGCCACACTTATTCCTGTCCCTGGTTCCAATGACAGTCCCTGGTGAAGGCCTCACTATTATTGGCAGCATTCACCGTTCTCAGTGGCATTTTGACTTCTTGTTGACTGGCAGCTCTCGAGCAGGATTTCTGCCCTGCTGGAACCTTAATTCATTGGAAATTCTGATACTGCCCAGGTAAGTGCCTAATTGCACTGAAAAAGCGTCAAGTCCACAGCCAACTCAGGACTTCAATAATTCACCAGCCACTAAAAGTACCCCCATAGTGGTAACTAAATTCTGCCCATTGTATAAGATCGATAACCTTGTGTCAGAATTGAAAGATCTAAAAGATTAGGTTAGCCAGAATGCTTGCCAGTGTTTTCTGTTTTTATTTCAGATTCCTAACACGTCTAACAAGACTAGACAGGGTAGATGCAGGGAGGATATTTCCTATGGTGGGGGAGTCCAGAACCAAAGGTCATATCTGAGGATTCAAGGTAAACCATTTAGGACAGAGGTGAGAAGACATTTCTTCACCCAAAAAGAGATGAGCCTGTGATATTTATCACCACAGGAAATAGTTGATGCCAAAACATTGAATGTATTCAAGAAATGGCTGGATGTAGCACTTGAGGCAAATGGGATCAAGGTTATGGGGAGAAAGTAGGATTAGGCTATTGAGTGATGAGCCATGATTGTAATGAATGTGAAGCAGGCTTGAAGGACCAATAGCCTCCTCCTGCTCCTATCTTCTATGTTCCTGTGAAGCATTTCTTTTGGTACTATGCGTTTGCGATTTATTTATCATTGAACCTTTGGTCGGTGAAATAGCAACAACAAGCCAGGTCTGTTGCTAAGAAATCCTTGATGTTTTGAGTCTGGCAGCATTGATTTCCAATTGTGTTGCTAAAGCGTTGTATATTTACCAACAGAACTTTCTGTTGAAAGCTTAAGCACGGCATGGATTGAGGCCTTTGGCAATTAGGAGAACCAGATTATTATCAATGTCTAAAGGTTTTTTTGTAATCTCCTTCTTCCAGCTAGCGGAATCCTGCTTCTTTGTGTAAATGGCCTTCTGAATGGGTCAAGTCATAAGTTTGCTTTTTAATGAGCCTGAAGAGGAGCACATTGCACGCGTTTATTCACTCGGCAGCTGTGTGAGATACTAATTATGCCCCACACACCCATTTTACTTCAATAATCATTAAATCCCACTCAGGAGGGAAGATCAGAGCTGTAATTATTTGTGCATAAAGTAATAGATAAGAAAAAATGCATTCTCCTTTGATTAACGTTGGAATGAATAAAGTAATATAATTATAAATCATGCTTTTTGTGCATTCAGAGTAGGAACTGTAGCTGGCATACATTGCATAGTGGTTTCCCCCAGAGAAAAGGGTTTAAGTTTTAGGCTCTTTTTAATCCTCTTTAATCCTGGACAGGTCATATTTTTACTGACAAGTTATTACACAGAAGACAGTTTTCACTTCAGAAAGAGAAAAATCAATGATTGCATTTGTAGTGTTGGAATTATTTTTTCCCTGTGGCAGATCTAAATAGACCAGATAGCAGTGACATGGATTGATGCATTGTGAAAATTTCATAGGTTCCATTAGTAGATCCGAATGCAGAATATATTCTGTGGAACCACTGTTTGAAACAATGATACCAAATCAACCACAGACTGATATGAATTATAGTAGAGCTGATGTTTGGTTTGCATGGTTGAGATAATAATACATACTCAAATGGAAAAAAAAACACTCTCCTTTTCTGTTGCAGGCCTTTATTTTGGGATTTTCCAAGGATTTCTACTTGTTATATGTTTAATTAATTTCTTATTGAAATTTGTTCTTTCTGATTTTCATTATTATGCAGCCAGTTATCCAAAGCTCATGCATAGCAAATGAAGTGGGATAGAAGGTATAATCGCAGTAACCAATTCTACTAATGAACAGCACGGTGGCACAGTGGTTAGCATTGCTGCCCTACAGCACCGTGGACCCGGGTTCAGTTCCTGGCTTGAGTCACTCCCTGTGGAGTTTGCACATTCTCCCCATGTCTGTGTGGGTTTCATCTGGGTGCTCCAGTTTCCTCCCGCAGTCCAAAAATATGTGGGTCAGGAGAATAGAACATGCTAAATTGCCCCTTAGTGTCAGGGGGACTAGCTAACGTAAATAAGTGAGGTTGTGGGGATGGGACCTGGATGGGATTGTGGTTGGTGCAGTCCCAATGGGCCAAATGGCTGCCTTCTGTAGTATAGGATTGTATGATTCTATGAAAGGTTGAGCTTAATAATGACTCTCATCCTTTCCCATCCGTCTCATATTTGTGGATCCCACAGAAATCAAACAGAAGATACCTTTCTAAGAGGTTGTATTGGGAATTTCCCACATTGCTTCCCTCGATGTGTGGGTCTTGGTAGCATTCACAGTCACTAATAGAATCAGAATTGGGTCGAATGCACCTCCCTCTTTCACTTCTAGGATTTTGAGATCCTTGTCGAAGTGGCAGAAGAAGCGTATGTGCAGGGTGAAGCGTAAAAGACAAAAGAGGAGGCAGAGGTCCATGTGAATGACTGCTGAAGGTTTGTTTTATTGGATCTTACATGGCAATGGATTCTGATATGTATATTTGTACATTTTTTAGTGAGACTAACAATTTAAAGATGATGGTCATGAGAAGATTTTGTATATTGATCTGTTCTGTTACTGTGCCTTTATATAGAGTAATTACAAAATAAATTGGAGGAACTTAAAAAAAAACAGGTTATTTGACTCAATTAGATTGTGGAGGTGTTTATGCTTCACATCCATCTTTTCCCGTTCTATTCCGTTAGCTTTTTCAACATATCTTTCCATTGTATCCCCTTTTCTCTCATGTACCTGTCCAGTTTCCTTTTGAAAGCCTCTAAGCTTTTTGCCTCAACCTGTAATAGAAAGATTCACATTCTAACCACTCTTTGAGTTGAGAAATTTCTCCTTGTTTCCCTTTCAGTACATACATAAATCTGAAGAGGACGGTGACGGCTGTAGAGAAGAATGATCTGGACAAATAAAGAAAATTGAGTAAGGCAGTGATAGTGAGTTTAATCACACTAATAAGAAGTGAGTGGCATAGTGATTAGCGCTGCTTTCTTACAGCACCAGGAATGCTAGTTCAATTTCTGGCTTGGGTCATTGTCTGTGTGGAGTTTGCATATTCTCCCTGTGTCTGTGTGAGTTTCCTCCAATTTTCTCCCACACTATGAAAGACATAATGATTAGGTGTATGGACCCGAACAGGCCCTGGAGTGTGGTGACTACGGGAATTTCACAGTAACCGCATTGCAGCATCAATGTAAGCCTTATTTGTGACTAATAAATAAATAAACTTTAACTTTAGGAACAGCTGCATTAGAGAAAAATCGTGCAAAGTTAAAATTAAAAGTGTTAAATCTGAACATGCAAAACATCAATTAATAGAATGGTGATAAATGGTATTGGCTAATTAACCATTATTGAGATATGGCTGCAGGGTGATGCAAGATTGGGAACTGAATAATGCAGGGTAAAGGACTTTTAGAAAAGATAAACAAAATGAAAAAGGAGATGAAGGAGCCATAATAATGAATGAGGTAATGGCAATCAAGAAAAGGATCGTACCCAATAAAATCAGGATGTAGTATTGACGAAGCAAAGAAATAACAGAAGGCATAAAACACTGATGAATAGTTTATAGACATTGTAACAGCAATCAGAGTGTTGGAAAGAATACAAATCAGGAAATTAAAAGAACATGTAACGAAGCTAATATGATAATCTTGGGAAACTTTTTATCTTCATAAAGACTAGGCAAATCAAATTGGCAAAAATAGATTGAATGGAATACATTTGAGACAGTGCTCAAGGACAATGGCTGGGATTTTCCACTCCCATTTACATTGGCAGATTTAGCAACTGGAGTGGAAAACATTGCAAGAACTGCAAAGTTGTGTTTTATGTGGGCATAAACGCGTGATGCGATTATTCCTTACCGTCAGCGACACAGTGTGTTTCTCAATGTTCAATTTTTGGAACATCATCATTATAATAAAGTACAATATAATTATCAGGTCCCGACGCCAGAATGATTCCTCCCCCCCACCCCCACCCTCAGAAAATCCATTCATTGCAGAACAACAGCAGAATAGTGCAAATCACAACTGGTCTTCCAAGGCCTTGATAACATTCATAGGCACTAACAGAGTCAGAATTGAGCCATGCTAACACTTTCTCCTTTTGGTTCTGGAGTTTTGAGATTCTTGAGAGCTAAGTGGTAGAAGAAGTGTATGTGCAGGATACACCCAGTGAGCAGACCTCTGAGGGGAGCTCAGGCAAGTTCACTGCTCAGGGCGTAAGAGCCCTGTGCCTGGGCATAGTCTGGGTAATACTCTCGCAACCCCAGCACTTCCAGGACTCTACCAGTGTTGGGGGCCAGTGCTCGGGCAGTTCCAGTAGGTTATCGAGGATTTCTAGGGTGAATTGGTTTGCTCTCTGTTTGCTGGAACAGCCATTAAAAATAGTGCCTCGATCCTCAGCTAAGTTGCTGGCGGGGTGGTCAAATCATAGCTATCCCGCCAGTGACACACTGTAGAACCCGTTTTTTTTTTACGTTTTGTTTCAAAGTGCCACACTACAGTATGGATAAAACCATCATTGCTGTCAGTGGCACTTTTTCCTCCCACCCCAGGCCTCTGCTAATGTCTGGAAAAATATGTTAAGAAACCAACTACGGAGCCAATATGTTAGTTTTGGTTAATAATATATGGTAAATAATCTTACTGTAAAAGATTCTCTCTGGAAGATGAATAATGTATAATAGAATTTCATAGTAAATTTGAGAATAATGTGGTTAAGTGAAAAAATTAGGGTCTTTACCCCAAAGCCAATACAAGAGATACAAAGAGGGGTGACTTGGCTAATTTATTTGGGAAATTAGATTAAAAGTTAGGATTATATAGCAAGGCAAATGTGGAAAGAAGTTGTTCATAATTCTAAACAAATGTATATTCATCTGAGGAATAAAAACTCAGATGGAAAACTGATACAGCATAGATAATTAGATAAGTTAATTATCAGATTAAATAAGTAGGCTTGCAATGCTCCCACAAAAGTGGAAGGAATGAGGATTGGGAGGGTCTTAAATCAGCACTGGTTGAGCAAGAAATTATAAAGAGGGAGAAACTAGAATATGCAGAAAAGAATTAGCAGAAATTAGGAAAACAGATGGAAGTTTTTGCAACTATATCAAAAGGAAAAGATTAGCAACAGTAAACAGCTTCCTTACAGGCAGATTTTTATTGGGAAATAAGGAAACAGCAGAAATTTTAAAACTGTTTCATAGGTAAATAAACAAAGAACATATCGTAAATTGTGGGGAACCAAGGATCCAATGAGACCAATGAACTTTAATATTAATAAGGAAAAAGCACTCAACTGAAATGAACAAATTGCTGGACATTATGGCCCACACTGTAGGATTTTAAAAGGTAATGCTGCAGAGATATTGGAAAATAATTTTCATCTTCCAGAATGTTCTACGTTCTAGAGCAGCCATCGTGGATTGGAAAGCAGCAAATGTTATGCCACTTTTCAAAACAGGAACAGAAAGAGAAAATGAAATAGTCAGGAGAGTTCTAGAATTCAAGAGGCTGAGTATGCTTTAGCCAAAACCTTCAGAGCCAATTCTGTTAAGGTAGCCTACTTACATTTACAAAGGCCAAAGCGAGGCTTTCTATAGTCGAAAGTGTCACTGCAGAATAAATACAGCAGTCTGTCACAATTTCCTACCCATGATGCTATCTGCAATTCTGCCTGTAAGAGAGGATTCACAAAATAAAAGGTGCAGCCAAAAATTGCTAAGTAAATAGTGCAGACAAACAGCTAGACTTTGCCGTACTGGCCAGGCACAGTCAATGATGTACATGTCAGCTCAGGTCAGAGACTTCCCATGTTGAAGGTTGGTCACAGTCAGAGACCTCCCTTGCTAAAGGTCTAGTGCAGTTGTCAAGGTTGCTGTTGGCGCATAGCATAGGTTTTCAGAGCTAAAGGTAGATTGAGGATGAAAAATAGTGCAGTTTTTAGATGTCTTCAGTTTTTGGATTTGCGGATATAGGACATTACCTACAAAAAGGATGTGGTAACAGGGGACTTTGAAAATCATTGTATGATTAGACGTAGTTAATGCAATTTTATCAAAGTGAAGCTGTGTTTGACAATTTTAGTATTTTGAGGTTATAACTAACAGTGTAAATAAGGGGAAAATTATTGATTGAAGTATATTGGATTTTTGGAAGGCACTGATAAGGTGCCACCTAATACTTTGTTACACATAGAATCCTACAGTGCAGAAGGAGGCCATTCGGTCCATCAAGTCTGCACCAACCACAATCCTACCCAGGCCCTATCCCCAAAAGCATTTACTGTAGCTACTTCCCCTGACACTAAGGGGCAGTTTAGCATGGCCAATCCACCTAAACTGCACATCTTGGGAGGATGGGAAGATTTTGGAGCACCTGGAGGAAACCCATGCAGACATGGGGAGAATGCACAACTCCACACAGATAGTATGTGTGTCCCTGGTGCTGTGAGGCAGCAGTGTTAACCACTGTGCCACCATGCTGCCTATACACAAAATGAAGGTTTATGAGATTAGTGGTAATATTCACCACTTTTTTAACCATGTATTGTTGGCTTTACTAAATTATTTGTTTCAGTGCCAATTTATGCATAATTCGGATAGTAATACTGAGTTTTTTTTTATTTGAGGTGTCTTTTAATTTAGCTCCTGACATCTGTCATTCCCTTGGCAGGATTTCATACTCTCATTGCAGAATATTTGACTTTCTCTTTTGTGAATAATGTCTGATACTCAAAGGCAGTGCCTTCAGCTGAAAAGTTGCTTCCTTGCTCTGGCTTTGAAGAGACACCATTATTGACTTCATTGTTTGGCGAAGAAGATGACAAATTATGCAACAGCTTCTCGAGACATCCACAGCTTGTTTGGTTTCCCAAACTCCAGACTGCTCATCTGTACAGAACAGGTGACACTTTGTGACGGGGATATAATCTGTTGCTCCCATTGATCTGCCAGGAAACACAATTATTTTGTATACTTGTGATGGGAAAATAAGACAGCAGTATCTACCCACTAGTAGTTTGTAAAGCACAATTCCAGTCTAGAAAGGGCAGCAAAGTGGGAGGAAATGTCATTATTGACCATGCAGATATCCTGTGGTTGGTAGCTTTAGTGGAAATCATCTCTATTTTCAAAATAGTGTCAATTTCCAATAGCTACTATTGGATACTTCACTGTCACAATTTAATTGACAATATGTTGGGAGACATGAAAATTTTTTAGATGACAAGAATAGGAATTCTTGTCATCTAAAGAAACTATCCCTAACATATATTTCTATAATTATTTTATTAGTTCAAGACATTTCAAATTGAAAATATTTCTAAATATCACAGGAATCACAGAATCTCTACAGTGCAGAAGGAGGCTATTCAGCTCATTGAGCCTCTGCCAACAAGAATCCATCCACATCATATCCCGTAACCCCACATCTTTACCCTTCAAATCCCCCTGACACTAATGGACAATTTACCATGGTCAATCTACCTAACCCTGACATTATTGGGAGGAAACTGGAGCACTTGGAAGAAATCCACGCAGACATGGGGAGAATGTCTGCATGGAGATTGCACGGTCACCCGAGGCTGGAATTGAACCTGGGTCCCTGGCTCTTAGAGGCAGTAGAGTTAACCACTGTGCCACCGTGCCACCCCAATTGGTTGAGACAAGTATATCAGATGCTTTCAAAAGGAAACTGGACAAGTACATATGAGAAAAGGGGATAAAAAGGAAAGATGCACTGATTTCTTCACCCACTCCCGGCTTCACGTGCTCTTTGCTGCAATGAAAACTGAGGAGCTTCAAATAGACCTGGCAGCTAAAATTTTAGTGAAGACGTTGACCTGAACTTTCTCACGATCAATGAAAGTAGCGACTCTCAAAGATTCAACCATTTCTCTAATGCAGATATAATCTATCCTGACATTTAATTAGACTCTGACACAACAACTGGGGACATCAAGTCCAGCATCTTCAATATCATCAAGTAGCTCAGCAGCCAATCGTACTGAAGAATTCTCACAAACAGCAAGCCATGAAGCAGAGGATGCCCCTTCACTTCTTAATCATTTTGCAGAGAGCAAAATAAAGTTTGGAACTTACTCAAGGGATTAAAGTCTTAAGGTACTAAATGAAATATCATAGGTTTAAATGAAAGGCTTTTCCTTAAACTTAGGGAGTTGATATCATAATGAAGAAATTTGACCATCACAAACGCAAGAGGTTGCGCAGTATTAGTAATGAACTTATTATGCCATTAAAAACACAGTAAAACCTCATTCAAAACAGGTGAAACTTTTTTTACAGCTAGAGTGATAACACCAAGATAGAAATTCTGATCAATTCAAGTGATTTTAGAAGATTTCCAAATTGTGGGAACTTCAACAGTGTTCCCTGTGGAGAGCAAGGATTTGCTGTCTGAAATTCTGGATTTCTGTGAATATCCATGCATTGGCAGATGCCAGAATTTGCTGTCAGTTTCACAGTTGTAATGACAACAAATGCTGTCAATTTAGCTTGCATTACAACCACAAAGTCCAGACATTTTATTAATTACGTCACCATCTTGAAAAAAATCACAAATAAAAGGAGCCAGCCAGAATTCTCTGGCCATTCATGGACTTCGCTGCTCCAACTGAGCCTGGAGAATTTGGCGAGAGGCTTAATCGCCATTCACTGCGATAGAAGCAGAGGGTGCTGCCAGCATGAATGGCTGGAACATTTTGGCCTGTCACGCAGAGACCGGTCACCATGATTTTTCTTTTAAAATGGATGTGGGGTTGTGAATGCATCTTGAGGATGAAACTATTGTGAAGCTTTGTCCTGGCACTTCCCCTTTAAAAAAAAACAAATTATAATGAAAGTGATCAAACCAGCATCAATAAATTCTAAAGAGTAAAGCAAATTGCTGCAGATGCTAGAAAATGCAGGGAAATTTCAGCACGTCTAGCAGCATCTGTAAGGAGAGAGAAAAGCTGGTGTTTCAAGTCCAGCTGACCCTTTGTCAAAGATTTGATTCGAAACATCAACTCTTTTCACTTTTGAAGAGAAAATTGAATTTCCAAAAATATAATAATCTTAAACAAAAATATAATAATCTTAAACAAAAACCATTACTTACCCAAAAGAGGCCAAAAACCATCATTTCATAACTCTTATCAAGTGTAATAAGACATTCAGTAATAAGATGTTTCAGTCAGAGCAGAGGTGGTGGTAGAAGAGGGGGAGGAGTGGCATTGTTAGTTAAGGACAGCATTACGGTGGCAGAAAAGACGTTTGATGTGGACTTGTCTGCTGAGGTAGTGTGGGCTGAGATTAGAAACAAGAAAGGAGAGGTCACACTCTTGGGAGTTTTTTAATAGGCCTCCAAAAAGTTCAAGAGAAGTAGAGGAAGGGATTGCAAAGTTGATTCAAAGATGTGAAAGTAACAGGATAGTTGTAATGGGGGACTTTAACTTTTCTAATATCGATTGGAAAAGCTACGGTTCAAGTATGTTAGAGGGGTCAGTTTTTGTTCAATGTGTGCAGGAAGGTTTCATGACTCAGTATGTAGATAGGCCAACAAGAGGTGAGGCTATATTGGATTTGGTACTGGGTAATGAACCAGACCAGCTGTTAGACTTGGAGGTGGGTGAGCGCTTTGGTGATAGTGACCACAATTCGGTTACGTTTACCTTAGTGATGGAAAGGGATGGGCACATACCGAATAACAGTAGTTATAGCTGGGGGAAAGGTAATTATGAGGCTATTAGGAGAGATTTAGGATGCATAGGGTGGAGCAGGAAATTGCAGGGGCTGGGGACATCTGAAATGTGGAGCATATTTAAGGAACAGCTTCTGCATTTCCGTAATAAATATGTACCTGCCAGGCAGGGAGGAAGTGGTCGAGTGAGGAAACCATGGTGTACTAGGGAAGTTGAATCTCTGGTGAAGAGGAAGAAGGAGGCTTATATAATGATGAGACGTGAAGGCTCATTTAGGGCACTGGAGAACTATAAATTAGCCAGGAAGGAGCTAAAGAGGGAGTTGAGAAGAGCTAGAAGAGGACAGGAGAAGACTTTGGCGGATAGGATTAAGGAGAATCCTAAAGCTTTTTACAGGTATATAAATAATAAAAGATTGGTTAGGGCAAGATTCGGGCCAGTCAGAGATAGCAGTGGAAAGTTATGCGTGGAGCCTGAGGAGATAGGACAGACACTGAATGAGTATTTTTCACCAGTATTCACGCAGGAGAAAGACAATGTTGTCGAGGAGAATACTGCGATATCAGGTTGTAGACTGGGCAGGATTGAGGTTCATAAGGAGGAGGTGTTAGCGAATCTTGAGGGTATGAAAATTGATAAGTCCCCTGGGCCAGATGGGATTTACCCTAGGATTCTCTGGGAGGCTAGAGAGGAGATTGCAGAGCCTTTGGCTTTGATCTTCATGTCGTCATTGGCTACAGGTATAGTGCCGGAAGACTGGAGGATGGCAAATGTTGTCCCTTTGTTCAAAAAGGGGAGTAAGGACCATCCTGGAAATTATAGACCGGTGAGCCTGACTTCTGTTGTGGGCAAAGTCTTGGAAAGAATTATAAGGGATAGGATTTATAAGCATCTAGAGAGAAATAAATTGATTAGGGATAGTCAGCACGGTTTTGTGAAGGGTAGGTCGTGCCTCACAAACCTTATTGAGTTTTTTGAGGAGGTGACCAAAGAGGTAGATAAGGGTAAGGCAGTTGATGTAGTGTATATGGATTTTAGCAAAGCGTTTAATAAGGTTCCCCATGGTAGGCTTCTGCAGAAAGTGCAGATGCATGGGATTGAAGGTAATTTAGCAGTTTGGATTAGGAATTGGCTAGCTGATAGAAGACAGAGGGCGGTGGTTGATGGGAAATATTCAACCTGGAGTGAAGTTACAAGTGGTGTACCTCAAGGATCTGTTTTGGGGCCACTGCTGTTTGTCATTTTTATAAATGACCTAGATGAGGGTGTAGAGGGTTGGATTAGTAAATTTGCTGACGATACCAAAGTGGGGGGAGTTGTAGACAGCGAGGATGGATGTTACAGTTTGCAGAGGGACATAGATAGGTTGCAGAGCTGGGCCGTGAGGTGGCAAATGGAATTCAATACGGATAAGTGTGAGGTGATTCACTTTGGTAGGAATAACAGGCATATGAAATATAGGGCTAATGGAAGGACCCTTAATAGTGTTGTCGAGCAGAGGGATCTTGGGGTACAAGTACATAGCTCTTTGAAAGTTGGCACCCAGGTTGATAAAGTTGTTAAGAAGGCGTACGGTGTGTTAGCTTTTATTGGTAGAAGGATTGAATTTATAGAACATAGAACATAGAGCATTACAGCACAGAACAGGCCCTTCGGCCTTCGATGTTGCGCCGACCAATATAAAAAGCAATGCCCCTCCAAACTAAACCATTCCCTTCTCTTCCATATACTTATCAACTAACCTCTTAAACGCCACCAAACTTGGCGCATCTACAACTGCTGCAGGCAGGGCATTCCACTCCCGAACCACCCTTTGGGTAAAGAACCTGCCTCTGATATCCGTCCTATAACTATCACCCCTTAATTTAAAGCTGTGTCCCCTCGTGCTAGCTTTTTCCATCCTAGGAAAAAGGCTATCACTGTCCACCCTATCTAAACCTCTAATCATCTTATATGTTTCGATCAGGTCCCCTCTTAGCCTCCTCCTTTCTAACGAAAACAACCTCAAATCCCTCAGCCTCTCCTCATAAGACCTGCCCTCCATACCAGGCAACATCCTGGTAAACCTCCTCTGTACCCTCTCCAATGCCTCCACATCTTTCTTATAATGTGGGGACCAGAACTGCACACAATACTCCAAGTGCGGCCGCACTAGAGTTTTGTACAGTTGCAACATGACGTTGCGGCTCCGAAATTCAATCCCTCTACCAATAAAAGCCAAGACTCCATATGCCTTCCTAACAACCTTCTCGACCTGACTGCCTACTTTCAGGGATCTATGCACATACACACCAAGATCCCTCTGTTCATCTAGACTACTAAGAATCCTACCATTTGCCCTATACTCTACACATTTATTATTTCTGCCATAGTGCATTACCTCACACTTTTCCACATTAAACTCCATTTGCCACCTCTCGGCCCAGCTCTGCAACTTGTCCAAGTCCCTCTGCAAACTATAACACCCCTCTTCACTATCTACCACTCCACCGACTTTAGTGTCATCTGCAAATTTACTAATCCATCCTTCAATACCTCATCCAGATCATTTATAAAAATTACAAACAGCAGGGGCCCCAAAACAGACCCCTGAGGTACACCACTTGTCACCGAACTCCAAGATGAATATCTCCCATCAACCACCACCCTCTGTCTTCTATCTGCTAGCCAATTCCTAACCCAATTAGCTAAATCACCCTCTATCCCATACATCTGCATTTTCTGCAGAAGTCTTCCATGGGCCACCTTATCAAACGCCTTACTAAAGTCCATATATACCACATCAACCGCCTTACCCCCATCCACCTCTTTAGTCACTTTTTCAAAAAACTCAATGAGGTTAGTAAGGCACGACCTACCCTTCACAAAACCATGCTGACTATCTCCAATCAATTCAATTCATTACTCTCTAAAAGAGGAGCCGTGAGGTTATGTTACAACTGTACAAAACTCTGGTGCGGCCGCACTTGGAGTATTGCGTACAGTTCTGGTCGCCGCATTATAAGAAAGATGTGGAAGCATTGGAAAGGGTGCAGAGGAGGTTTACCAGGATGTTGCCTGGTATGGTGGGAAGGCCTTATGAGGAAAGGCTGAGGGACCTGAGGTTATTTTCATTAGAGAGAAGAAGGTTACGCGGTGACCTAATTGAGGCGTATAAGATGATCAAAGGACTGGACAGGGTGGATAGTGAGAGCCTTTTTCCTCGGATGGTGATGACCAACATGAGGGGACATAACTTTAAATTAAGAGGTGGTAGTTATAGGACGGATGTCAGAGGCAGGTTCTTTACACAGAGGGTGGTGAGGGCGTGGAATGCCCTGCCTGCAGCAGTTGTGGACTCGCCTACTTTGGGGGCATTCAAATGGTCGGTGGATAGGCATATGGATGATATTGGAATAGTTTAGGTTAGAGGGACCACTGGCCGGCGCAACATCGAGGGCCGAAGGGCCTGTACTGCGCTGTAATGTTCTATGTTCTATTCCATCACCATGATGGTTGAGTGCTTGATCCCATGCAGAGTTCCTGAATATGAATCCAAACTTGTAATTCTAACTTAATCAGAAGATGGGATTCATGAAAGTACCTCAACTCATTTGCAGTGGTCCTCCTGACTGTCCAACCTCCAGCAATACTGGGATTGTGGAACCTGATTGACTGAAGAATGAAATAAGTTCATTGTAACTTAACTTCATAATTTATCTACTCGTATGTTGAAAACCTGCACTGAGTATTGCTGGGTGGCTGGAGCTGTCTACAGAGCACAAACAGTAAAAGGCAAATGAGGCCTGTTGCTGTCTTGCGGAGAACAGCAGGCAACACTCTGAGGACCAACAGCCTCAAAGTGGCCAAAGGCCAAGTGAAAGATAATGCACTGCGGGAGGTGATGGCCTAGTGACATTATCACTAGACTATTAATCCAGAAACTCAGCTAATGTTCTGGGGACCAGAGTTGTTTCCTGCTGTGGGAGATGGTGGAATTTGAATTCAATAAAAAAAATCTGGAATTAAGAATTTACTGACCATGAAATCATTGTTGATTATCAGAAAAACCCATCTGACTTAAGTTGAACGCACTGATCCAATTAGCTCTTATCTTCAAAGCCTGTCTACCAGAAAACCACAAATAGTCTTGACTCCCAAAGTACAAAGGAACAGATGTTTTTTATAAGTATTGTGACCAATTAAATTAAATAAGCAGAGAAACTTGCCAATAATTGAAAACAGAAAATGCTGGAAATACTCAACAGGTCAGGCAACAGCTGTGGAGAGAGGAACAGAGTTAACATTTCAGATTAATAACCTTTCATCAGAACTGGAAAATAGTAAGAGATGTTACTGGTTTCAAGCAAATACAGAGGGAGGGAAAGGCTAACAAGAAGATCTGTGATCAAAAGGGAAGAGAAATTAAATGACAAGGGGGACAGTGTCGCAAACCAAAAGGAGGTAGCGCTGGGATAAGTGAAAACCTAAAGAATGAATCTAAAAGAGGTATAAATGGCAACATCAGAAGCAACGCCAACAGCTGCTTTTTGGAAAAGCTGTGGTTATGATCCAAAATTGTCAGATTCATTTGACTCCAGAAGGCTGTAAAGCACCTAAACAAAAGGTGAGGTACTGTTCCTCAAGTTTCATTGGAACAATGTAGCAGACCAAGATCGGAAAGATGTGGAGACTTTAGGGAGGGTACAGAAAAGATTTACCAGGATGTTCCTTGGTATGGAGGGCATTAGTTATGAGGAGAGTTTGGAAAAACTTGGTTTGTTCTTGCTGGAACGACATGAAGGGTGACCTGATAGAAGTCTATAAGATTATAAGAGCATAGACAGAGTGGATAGTAAGAAGCCTCTTCCTAAGCTGGAAGAGTTAATTATTAGGGGCTGCAGTTTTAAGGTGCAAGAGGCAAGTTTAAAGGAGATGTACAAGACAGATTTTTACACACAGGGTAGTGGGTGCCTGGAACACGTCACTCGGGGAGATAGTGGAAGCGGATACAGGCAGTGACTTTTAAGGGACATCTTGACAAATACATGAATAGGATGGTAATAGAATGAAATGGTCCATGGAAGGGCAGGGGGTTTTAGTTCAGTTGGGTAAGTTAGTGCAGGCTTGGAGGGCTGAATTGAAGTGCTGTAATTTTCTTTGATCAAAGAGGTCAGAGTGGAAATGAGAATAGAAAATTAAAATGGTGAGTGACAGAAATTCTGGGTCATCCTCTGGGATAAACAAGATGTTTTAACATTTTGTAAATGCAAGGTCATTCATTTTGGTAGGAACAACAGCAAAATGGACTATTATTTCAATGGTAAAAATTGCAGCCTGCTGCTATGCAAAAGGACCTGGGTGTTCTTGTGCAGGAATCTCAAGGAGTTGGTTTGTAGGTACAGCAGGTAATTAGAAAGCAAATGTAATTTTGTCCTTCACTGTTAGAGAGGTGGAGTTTAAAAACAGCAATGTTATGTTGCAGCTGTATAAGGTGTTGGTGAGGCCACACCTGGAGTACTGTGTAGTTTTGGTCTCCTTACTTGGGCAAGGATATACTGACACTGGAGGGAGTGCAGAGAAGATTCACAAGGTTGATTCTGGAATTGAGAAGGTTGGCTTATGAGGAGAGACTGAAAAGACTCATTGGAATTCAGAAGAATGAGGGGAGATCTTATTGATATATAGATATAAGATTATGAAGGGAATAGATAAAATAGAAGCAGGGAAGTTGTTTCTACTGACAGGTGAAACTAAAACTAGGGGGCATAGCCTCAAAATAAGAGGGAGCAGATTTAGGGTTGAGTTGAGAAGGAACTTCTTCACCCAAAGGGTTGTAAATCTGTGGAATTCTTTGCCCAGTGAAGCAGTTGAGGTACCTCATTGAATGTTTTTAAGGCAAGGATAGATACATTTTTGAACAGTAAAGGAATTAAGGGTGATGATCAATAGGCGTGTAAATGGAGCTGAGTCCATGAAAAGATCAATCATGATCTTATTGAATGGTGGAGCAGGTTCCAAGAGCCAGATGGCCGACTCCTGCTCCTAGTTCTTATGTTCTTAACTAGACATTTTACAGCCTTGAATTCAATATCAGATCATTACCATTGTTTCCTTTTTTTAGACAGCCAGTTACTGTTAATAACTTTGTAGGTGTAATATACAGTTCTTCTATGCCAACCTTTTGTCCCTCTTGTCCCATTAGGATCTCCCTTTGGCCTTGCAATGTCATATTTATTCTCTGCTACCTTCTCCCCCATCATAAACTTTCCCTCTTGTTCCTTTCCTCCTTCGTTCTTCATCCCAATCAGGTATTTTAACTTTTAGTTTTGAAAGAAGTAATCAACCTGAAACTTCTCTCCACAGATGCTACCTCTGCTGAGTTTTCTGTCTGTTTTTAGTTCAGATTTCCAATATCCACAGTATTTTGTTTCTGATTTGCCTATAGCGTCTCTCTGCATTAATTGGTTCTGATATTACCAATGCATAAATGTTGCCTCTACTGAGGACTAAAGTATATTTATCTTTCACATTTGAACTATAATTTCAGACTAGATCTACAGTAACTCCAAAATCCTTCATTTTATTCCTTGCTGTATAATGTAGAAAAATGCCCCACAGCATTTCAAAGACCAAGTAGACATCAAACATTCTTGTACACTGTCCAAAACCTCGATTAGAGTGTCGTGTTTGCAGGAAGACTTCTTCTTGGTTGATAAATATTACATGATGTTGATATCCAGGATGGGGGCAAAGAAACTTCCAGTGCTGAGCATGAATAATGTATATAAAAGAGAAGTCATAGTTGGGCTGATGGCTCAAGTGTCTTCAATATGAGGCCTCAATAAATTGCAGTATTAGAAATTCTGTGAATGAGGACAGACCTGGCTGCATGCTTATATAAACGAAGCAAGAGCAGGACCAGAAGCTGCCAAGAATTCAGTTACAGTGTCAGTGTGATAAGATGCAGGCTGAATTAGCTTCTGGTGCAGCTGCTGCTCTTTTCTTACACAAATGGCCTTTAATAAGCATGCTCTGATCTCAGAATTTGAAGAAAATTAGATATTCAGTTCTGTAAATTAATTGTTTGCATTGTGTTTATTTTTTTTCCCCGGCTGATTTTTTTTGCTCAATGCTTTCTGATCATCGCCCAGGGATTATTGGCAAGAATCTACTCCAAGGCTGAATTGGTTTCTGCAGTCAGTTAAAGAGAAGGCAATCATTTAACTTAGAAAATTATACAACATCAGGATCTGTTCGTGACAAACAGCTATCACATTTACAGTGCTTTAAAACTATCACTATAACAACTAAGTCATTTCAAAGTGTTGACATTTATTTCACTTTGGGTCCAAGTTCTGCTCATTGCAGGTATCAGAGGAATTTTACATTGGTGTGTGGGTGTGTGTATTTTTGGCATTTTTTGGCTGGAGGTCCAGTTATGTCGCAGTTTGTGATGTAACTGGGGCACCACAACAGGAGGAGATGGTGAAAAATGTTGTCCACGTGACCAGGTGCAAAAACTCAACCACAGTATTTTGTGGTTGGGGGGGAGGGGGGCTTAAAAATGTTAGCCCACATGATCAGGTTAGTCCAGAGTTGAAGTGGCCGCAGCTAAAATGGCATTGTTAGCAACATACAACTGGGGCTCAGCAAAGCCTGTGGGGAGTTGGGACTCAGGGAAGTGAGGGAGCAATGCTGGTTTCATGCTGCTAAGGCATTTGGGCTCAGAGAAGTTCTGATGCAGTTGTCAGCTCAATGAGGCTAAAGTGAAAGTGTTTGCTCTGTGAAGCTACCAGCTAGGGCAAAGAGAAGCTAGTGGTGAGCAGTGGCAGATAGCTGGGACTGTATGCTAGCATGCAGCATTGTAAGCTCAGTGGGATGCAGTCAGAAGCATTACACAAACATATTATCTTTCCCAATGAGAGAGACTGAGTGGCTGGGAGATGAGTCCTCATTGGGGCAGTTTGAGCTGGAGTCCTGGTGCTTGACAACTGGTTGCAGGCAGAAGAAGTCCCTCATGGGAGGTTAGTTGAAAAGGTCAAGGCTCATGGGATACAAAGACAGGTAGCTAGATGGATAAGTAACTGGCTTGGTAATAGGAGACAGAGAGTAATAGTGGAATGGTGTTTTTCTAGCTGGAGGTCGGTCACTAGTGGTGTGCCGCAGGGCTTGGTACTGGGACCTCTTCTATTTGTAATATATATAAATGACTTGGAAGAGGGAGTAAGTGGAGTGATCAGCAAGTTTGCAGACGATACAAAGATGGCTGGACTTGCGGATAGTGAGGAGCATTGTCAGGCAATACAGCAGGACATAGATAGGCTGGTAGCTTGGGCAGACAGATGGCAGATGGAATTCAATCCTGATAAATGTGAGGTGATGCATTTCGGGAGAAAGAATGTAGGGGGGAGGTATATGATAAAGGGTAGACCTATTAAGAGTATAGAAACGCAGAGGGACCTGGGGGTGCAGGTGAACAAGTCTCTGAAGGTGGCAGAGCAAGTGGAGAAGGTTGTGAAGAAAGCATATAGTATGCTAGCCTTTATAGGAAGGGGTATAGAGTACAAGAGCTGGCCTTTAATGTTGCAGTTATATAAAACATTAGTTAGACCTCATTTGGAATACTGCATCCAGTTTTGGTCGCCTTACTACCGGAAGGACGTGGAGACTCTGGAGAATGTGCACAGGAGATTTACCGGGATGCTGCCTGGTATGGAAGGTTTGAGTTACAAGGAGAGGTTAGGCAAATTGGGACTGTTTTCCTTAGAAAGACATAGACTTAGAGGAGATCTAATAGAGGCGTACAAGATTATGAGGGGTATAGATAAACAGGATAGAGTAAACTTGTTTTTATCCTACAGGTGCTTTGGTCCACCTTGTTGTCTAACAAGAGGCATACACGTGATGGGTCGTGAGAGGGCTGCTCTTAGATTTTGAGAGTATCCTAGTGCTTCATGTCGTTAGTGTACGCTTGACCTGGACCATTTGATGGGCAACACGACAGCTCAGTGACTATCGCTGTGCTGTGCAGATACATGGATTTGGGCCTGTGTCTGTGGGAGTTTGCGCATTCTCCCCGTGCTTGCGTGGGTTTTCTCCGGGTGCTCCGGTTTCCTCCCACATCCCAAAGATGTGCTCTTAGGCTAATTGGCAAAACAAATTCTCCCTAAATTGTCTCAAATTTGGTTTTTAATCCACAGATCTATAAACATAGACAGGAATCACAGGTAGAGGTGGGAACATCGGCTGGTGGTGCTGGCTCGTTGGGCCGAAGGGCCTGTTTACCGTGCTGTTTTGTTCTTTGTTCTTTGTTCTGAGAGCTTTCGAGCTGAGTTGGAGCTCCTATTGGGGGAAATCAAAGACTACATCCTTAGAAGAGAGGAGCCATCTTCAATTTTTTTTTGTGACTCTCAGTAGTCACTGATATTTGGCTGCATTACTGCAAGAATCCAGGGGATCTGTCTTGCTTATGTCTGCCACTTAATGTACATGATGTGTTTGAGCTCAGTTTGCCTGTTAATTCGCGCTAACCTCATGTTAATTCTGAATGTCATATAAGATGAAAAGTATTGACTTTTTGTTTTGTTGATTCTGTATAGTATTTTGTTTCAGACTGTGAAATCTTGGGCCTTTATTCTCTTAGTAAATGCTCTCTAAAATTCTCTACTTCAAAAAAAATAGTCCTTGATCCATATCCAGATAGGAAAAAAGGAATTGTACAATAGATTTGATTTGTCACTGTAAAGGAAAATCCTCAGATGAATTTCAGTCTTTCATTACTATTATATCTCTGCAGCAGAAAATCCAGGATGAATTTGGTTCTGTCCTGATTTGACCCGAAGTGATTCACACAATTGCAGCTATTAAATTGGTGTGGTATGCAAACTTACTTGGAATGGTCGTGTTCGCAAATCATCTTGACAGTCCATTGATATCTCATGTTGTTTTGCCACTGCACTGTGACACTTTATTTATAACATCTTAATAAACCCTGTCTAATTATGGCAAATTATACACCAATATTCCCATTAGATTAGAAGCGTCACACAAAGGCATTACCTTTCCTCTGCTACTAAAGAATTGTGAAGCAACTTGACAAGACTCTCAGTTGTCAAACCTCTAATAACTGGTATTTTTAATTTGATGCCAGAGGTTGATTCCAGTCACATATACTATATTCAACTATTGCACCTTACTGGTTATGTTTTGAAAATCTCAGAAAGAATATAAATTGAAACCACATGGGAATAAAAGCTTTTGTTGTTATTAGAGTTGTAAAGGTTTACAGCATGGAATCAGCTCCTTCAGCCCAACTTGTTCATGCTGCTTAGTTTTTACCATTTAAGCTAGTCCCAATTTTCTACATTTGGCCCATACCTGTCTGTACCCATCTTATTCATGTAAGTTATTCATGCTTTTAAAAGACAAAATTGTACCCGCCTCTACTACTGCCCCTATCAGCTCATCCCACTCACCAACCTCTGTGTGAAAAGATTGCCCCTTTGGATCCTTCTCTCTCTTCTCATTTTAAACCTATGCCCTCTAGTTTTTGACTCCCCTACCTATGCGAAAATATGTTGACTATCTAGGTGGTTTATGCCCCTCAATATTTCATAGACCTCTATAAGATCACCCCTCAGCCTCCTGCACTCCAGCGAAAAAAATCTCAGTCTATTCAGTTTCTCCTTGTAATTTAAGCCATCAAGTCCTGGTAGTAAATCTTATCTGCACTCTTTCTAGTTTAATAATATCCTTTCTATAATTGGGTGAGTAGAACTGAACACAGAATTCCAAGTGTGGCCTTACCAATGTTTTGTACAACTTCAACAAGACGTCCCAACTCCTGTTTTCAATGTTCTGACCAATGAAACCAAGCATACCGAATGCCGCCTTCCCCACTCTGTCCACCTGTGACTCTGCTTTCAAGGAGCTATTGTGACATTAGTGTATCTTTAAGAATTTTTTTTTCTAAATCATGTTTTCTGCAGTTGTAAGCAAGCCTTTTTGGCTTCAGTTGTTTTCTCGTTGAGGCACTGGTTTGTCCGGAGGAGTATTTTTATTAGTCCTTAATCTTCTTTAAATGGGCGTGTATTTATTTTTACTGTGGGATCTTTCATGGCTCTGCATTGTTCAGTTGGCAGGTCAGATGACAGAAGCTCTTTCATTTTCAGTCCTGAGTTGTTGTTTTGAGTTTTGGTTTTAGAAGGGACAGTAATTTGAAAAGAAGTCTTTCTCTCTTTCTCTCTCTCTCTCGCGCTCTCTCGCTCTTTCACTCTCTCCTTTCTGTTCATCTGAAAGCAAGGCCTTGCCTTTCTGAAGAGAGGAATCTGCTGCAGGTGGTTTACCTAGAGTCCCTGGTGTTTTGGGAAGCTGTTCTGAGTCTATCTAGAAAACTGCAGACATCACCCAAAGGACACAATTTTAGTACCATGTAATCATTAGTCTATGCTATGTTGAATCTGTTGAAAGAGTTTGTCTATGGCAAGGGTCTTATTTGATTGTGACAGCTCTTATGTTCATTAAAAGTTATACATTATCGTGGTTGTTTTGTGTTGTTTGTAATTGATAGAAGTTACTGTTAATATTCCTATTATACATGTTAAGTATATTCTTAATTAAACTTTGTTTGATAAAATCTCCCTAATGCATCATTTGAATCATACCTGAGGTGAAACATATCATGCTTATCCTAGTCACATTCAAGATGCAAAACTTATGATTCAGGCAGGCTCCATAAAGCACTTTGAAGTTTATGACTGAATCATAACACTATAAATCGATACACTCAGATCTCTTTGTTCTATAACTCTCCCCAGTGTCCTACCATCAACTGAGTAGATTCTGCCCCGATTTGATCTATCAAAATGTCTCATCTTGCATTCATCTAAGTTAGGCTCCATCTGCCATTCATCAGCCCACTGGCCCAATTGATCAAGATCTCATAGCAAACTAGATAATCTTCTTCGCTGTCCACTATACCACCAATCTTGGTGTCATCTGCAAACCTACTAACCATGCTTTCTTAACTGTCATCCAAATCATTCATATAAATGACAGTGACAGTAGACCTAGTTATTAACTTGCAGCCATTGTCATTTATTTGTATTCTTTCAGCAACCATAATTAAACTTACTTTTTTAATATTAACTTGTGAAAAATGTTCTCTGCTTTCTATTCAAGATATGAAGAGGTACAACTTGAAGCATCAGATGCATGCCAGAACATTAGTGTTCTACTTCTATTTTTAATAGATACAGGGGCAGTAAAGGTGAGTTTAACTGCATCTCCATCTTATCTCCTGCCTAATTTCCCATCGTTGATCTTCACTGCTTCTGTCCACTTTCTAAACTATGTTCTGATGATAGAAAATATGTTTTCTCAGTTTTTTTCCACCACCTGACGTGAACTCTATTTCATTTCTTATTCCATTACCAACTCCACCAGAAGGCAATGGCCTCGCAGTATTATCACTAAACTGTTAATCCAGAAACTCAACTAATGTTCTGGGGCCCTGGGTTCGAATCCCACCAGGACAGATGGTAGAATTTGAATTCAATAAAAAAAAAATCTGGAATTAAGAATCTACTGATAGTCATGAAACCATTGTCAGGAAAAATCCATCTGGTTCACTAATGTCCTTTTTCAGGTAAGGAAATCTGCCATCCTGACCTGGTCTGGCCCACATATGATACCAGAGTCAAAGCAATCTCAACTGCCCACTGAAATGGCCTAGCAAGCCACTCAGTTCAAGGGCATCTAGGGATGGGCAATAAATGCTGGCCAACCATGTCAAACAAATGATTTTTTTTTTTGAAAAAAGAGAGTCCCCTGCCAACACTGGGAAAGGAGTAACAAAAAGATTAATGGTAATCATTTAACATAGCAGTAATTTGTAGCAAGCTTATGTTTTAAATAGTCCTTCATCAACCTAAGAACTGTAACCAAGCAAATTCCACAAATGCCGGTTTGCATTCTAAAAATTCAGTATCTATGTGGATTTGTTACTTTATTCGAAGTAAGGCCGCATTGTTGAAATTCTAGAATGCCCTGTGGCAGTCGTGACAACGTTTGGTTTCAGCTTTCAATTACTGATCGGAATTGCACATGTAAACAGCTGCTTGTTTTATTTTTAAACTAATGGATACTGAGTAAAAGTTGCTCTGATCATAGAGATATTTTTGTGGAATATGGACTGCCTTTCGTATACTTGAGTTAAGAAATAGTTTGCATTATGTGTGACATTAAGCCACATCTGTTTTATTAAATGTGCCCTCCCACTCCAGTGGGCTTTCATTAATTCTGCCCATTGTCCCCACTTGTGGGAGAATCCAAAGCAATGGCCATAAGTACAAGGAAACCAAGGGAAATTTCTTTGCTCAGAGAACGGTTTGAATGTTGAACTCATAGCCACAGAAAGTGGTGGAGAAAAATAGCTTAGGTGCTTTCAAAAAGAAATCTTCAAATGGATATTTTCAAACAGCTCAATACGTGAGAGAAGGAAAAATAAAGAATTGTGCTAAAGGCTGAGATAAGGTAGAAAGAATGGGAGGAGAATTGTGGAGTGTAAGTACCAACATAAACTAGTCAGGCTGAATGGCATATTTCAGTGCTACAGTGGGTGGAAATGGCTGAGCAGATGTGGAAGGCTAGGGAAATTCTAAAGTTGTGTATTGGGTCATCCACATGATGTGTTTTTGCCTCCAAACAGTTTTGTTGGAGGTGGGGTCACACTTGCCTGGGTTACCCATCCGACAGCAATGGGCAACCAATTAAGATCAATGTAGTGCACACTTGAGCACACTAGAATCTTGCTGACAGCAGAAGGTATCCATTTGATGGAGCTGCTGTACCACAGTCTCTTAATGCGTTGATTAACCTGTCCGCCATTTTTAACTGGAAGACAAACATGGAGGCAGCCTGATAATTGGTTACTTCAGAAAAAAAAATGCTTGGGCCAGCTGCCCTCAGAAACCATCAGTACCAAGACCCAGAAATAGCCTTGCCCATATCCTGGTCCCTCCATTCCAACATTATAGTTAAGAAAGCCCTTCACAACACCTCTACTTTTTCAGAAGACTAAGGAAATTTGGCATGTCAGCTATGACTCTCCTCAACTTTTACAGATGCATCATAGAAAGCATTCTTGCTGGTTGTATCACAGTTTAATATGGCTCCTGCTCTGCCCAAGTCCACAAGGATTCCCAAAATGTTGGGAATATAGCCCAATTCATCACGCAAACCAGCGTCCCATCCATTAACTCTGTCTACACTTCCTGCTGCCTTGGCAAAAAGCAGCCAGCATAATTAAGGATCCCACTGCACACAGGACATTCTCCTTTCCAACTTCTTTCTTTGGGAGAAAGAGACAGAAGTCCAACACAAGAACGGCTTCTTCCCTGCTGCTGCCAGACTTTTGAATGGACTTATTTTGCATTAAGTTGATCTTCCTCTTCACCCTGGCTATGACTGTAACTTACATTCTGCACTTTTACCTCTCTATGAATGGTATGTTTTGTCTGAGTAGTGCACAGAAACAATATTTTTTACAGTATATTAATATATGTGACAATAATAAATCAAATCAAATGTTTTGAAGACAATATTGTAATATTTCACCCAACGGCTCTAATGCAGCAAATATTGGGCCTATAAATGGAATTCCTGAAAGGAGTACGTGGAGATCAGAACTGGAACATAAGAGAGCGTCACATATTTGGATTTTATCTTTCATATAGAAAAATACTTGGAAGCATTCTACTAGGGTTTTAAACAAAATAAAATGAATGCTAAAATCTGGCAGGACATGCAAAACGTTAATCCAAGAGGCAGTTTTTGAGAACAAAGCCAGGATGGTTTTGAGAAAAACACTTGCAAAGTATGAGTTAATAAAATGGAGATTGTTTAGCATAGTGCTGGATAAGGAAACAAGAATGGTATAACCTGTGAAGAAATGTAAACACATGATGAGAATTTTCAATTTGAGATGTCAGGAACAGTTGGGTGAGTGAAACTTGAATCGCAAGATTACAAGAGCAACAGAGTGAATGAGCTCAATTTTATGGAGGGTGAAAGAAGTAAGCCAGGAATATTGGAATCAAAAGGCGGAATTTTACGGCTTCATTTGTCCTGAAACTGTAAAATCCCACTGAGGATCAATGGACTTTCCATTGCCTGCCCCTTGCCCATTCCGATTACCATGGCAGGCAGGGCGGTAAAATTCCGACCAATGTGTCTGGGGTGGACATATGCAAGGTATTTCCTTTACCTTTTGTGCACTAATAGAAGTCAGATAGTTGCAAAAAAACTTGCCATCGGAAAACATTGGAAATTATTTGCTTTCAATACTCACCTGGTAGTTTAGTCAAAGCCTAATTAGTAGTTGGTGTAAATTATTTGAACTTTGAAACACATTTTTAGTTAAGTTCCACATCTTCCTCTAAAATATAAGTTTCAGATTTTTAGAATTGATTGCAACTTAGTTATTGGAATAAAAAGTGATTTCCAGTAGAAGCGGAAAGTGGTTATATATGGAAGAAGCTCGATACAATCTATTCAAATTCAGCCTGGATTTCTTCTAATCCCTTGTTGATTACACAAATCGCAAACCATTAATAGAAGGCATTTGTAGCATTGTTAGAAAATATTTTGATCATATCAAGAACATCTCAAAACAAATGTGAGGTGAATTAAATAATGCTGAAAGAGAATTGAATCAGCATAGAATCATTGAATCCCCATAATACTGAAGGAGGCCATTCAACCCATCGAGTCTGCACCGACCACAATTCCACCCGGCCCTATTCCCCTAACCCCTTATAGTTAACCTACTAATCCTCCTGATACAATCAAATAAGTAGATTATAGTGTAAATAACCAAACAAGAGCATTTTAGAACAGAAGGGACAGGTATCTAGTTTTTTCTTAATGAGTAATTTTCTCAATAATGATCATTTAGGAAACCAAATGTTCTGCAAGAAAAATCTGTGTGCTTTTTCAAGTGAATTGATATGGAATGTACCAGTCAACTGAGCAACAGTCCTCCACTTATATATGTGTGTCATGAACTGTTTGGATAATTAAGCAAGTCATATGCAATTAAGCAATAGAACTCATCTTATTTCAAGGAACATTTATAAATTCATTGTCATCGTTTCAACTGAGAATGTATGCATGCAAATGGGTATCTGTAATGACTTGTTCTTTCATTTATCATCTTGAAAAAAACACTGAGTACTCCAAGGTCATTCCAGTTATCTTCAGGAAGTATAGAGGTTGGTATTAAATTGAAATTTGAATGTCTTACCTGTAGGTTTTTCTGAATATATGAGTTAAGATAAGCAGACATTCTCATCTCTAT
Organism: Sphyrna mokarran; assembly: GCA_024679065.1. Classification (NCBI taxonomy): domain Eukaryota; kingdom Metazoa; phylum Chordata; class Chondrichthyes; order Carcharhiniformes; family Carcharhinidae; genus Sphyrna; species Sphyrna mokarran. Next base: position 23,083,901 of record JAGIQG010000021.1, read on the forward strand.
TTATATTGTGATCTTCTGACATGAAGATTTACAGGATGTAGTTCAGAGTTAAAGAAGTCAAATTGATCTCCTAATTCTAGAAACAAGTATAACATTTAGACCTAGTGGCTTCTCATGCTCAGCGTGCACGGAATTCTGAAGTTGTTATGACTTTCATTTACGGTTGGAGCTCTGAAATATGATCTAACCGTGGCCCATTTGTTACAGACTGTGTAATGCTGAAGATTGGTGTGAACTGATATTAGAGTTAGTTCACAAGTAGTTGAGGCGAACAGCACAGATTAATTTAAGGGAAAGCTAGGGAGGGAGAAAGGACAAGAAAAGTTTGGGCCAGGCTTGTGTGGAGCATAAACACTGGCAGGGAACTTTAGGGCCAGGTAATCTGTTTTTGTGCTGTAAATGCTATGTTGCTATGTAATAGTCATGCCCAATTAATAAATGGTTGGCTTTCTAATTTTACAATATGAAAGAATGCAAACAATGCCAAACGGACAACTTTCAATGGAGTTAAAATAAAACTTGGCACTGATTATGAAGTCACATTTACACGACATGCTAAATGCCTCATGGGAAAAACTGTGGGTAGAATTTAATGTTTTCCCATCTTCAAGTGAGCTTGGAGATGGGAAGATGGGCAGTGTGATCAGATGGAAGGGTTACAAGGTGGGAAAGCCCCATATTCTCATCCCTGTCTAATTAACTCCAACATAGGAAAGCTGGCTGGATTGCCTCAGGGGCTTCATCCCACCACTGCTGCCATTCATCCAGTAGCAAATGACCAACTTTAAAATTTAAAGATTAAAGTTTATTTATTTGTGTTGTAAGTCAGCTTACAATAACACTGCAATAAAGTTACTGTGAAAATCTTCTAGTTGCCACACTTTGGCGCCTGTTCGGGTACACTGAGGGAGAATTTAGTATGGCCGAGGCATCTAACCAGCACGTCTTTCGGATTTTGGGGGAAACGGAGCACCCGGAGAAAACACATGCAATTATGGAGAGGACGTGTAGACTCCACATTGATAATGACCCAAGCCAGGAATCAAATCCAGGTCCTTGGCACTGTGAGGCAGTAGTGCTAACCACTGTGCTTCCCCAAGGTTATTCAGCACACCCTACTGGGTTTGCCTATAACCTACTGTGGGTATGGAGAGGGGGGGTGATTAGGGTCCCTCATTATACTGGATGTAATTTTTACTGAAAAGGATGCGAGGCTATTGCCTGGGTGGAGCATTTCAGCGAAGAAGATAGGCTGGGAATTTTTTCCTTAGAGCAGAGAAGGTTGGGGAATGACCTCATTGAGTGTACAACATTATAAGGGATGTAGATAAGGTAGATATAAGATGATAAGATCATAAGAAATAGGAACAGGAGTAGACTATTTGGCCCCTTGAGTTTGTTTTGCCATTCAATAGGATCATGGCTGATCTGATGACGTTCCTCATTTGCACCTTCCTGCCTTTTCCCTGTCATCCTTGATTCCTTTATTGATCAAAGATTTATCCATCTCATTCTTAAATATACACAATGGGTGCAATGCATGAACTGATTGGATGCTGAATGCCGGCCCAATTCTTCCAATGAGATCTTTGGGCGCGAAACTTGTTTTTAAGTGTTAATGTCATGGTTAACATAACAATAACAGAGCTGGCATGGCTGTTTCAGGCCTTTTGGAATCCTCTTCCCCTTTCTACCTGATTGAGACCTCAATGGTCTCCATCACCAGGAACCGCATGCGATGGCCATGCCGAAGGGAACGGTCATTATGCCCCCAATGGTCATTGATTGAGGGCATGGTTGAGCAGTGTCAATTGGTCATTGCCATTCAGGCACTGCCCACTAGGCACACTGGCATTGCCAAGTGAGAACCCTGGCACTGTCCACTGGGCTCGAAAGCAGTCAGTGGGATGAGTCGCAATAACTTTGGAATTTGCTGAACAATGGGATTTTTGTGCTTCTCAATGATTCCATGCAAGCTGACATACAATGAGTGAATGGCATTTCATTTTTCTACTTAGCATGCATCCCTCAAGGTGAGTGTAGCTTGAGTGAGGGTGAGGCTCACTCACCCTCACTCAGAGAAGTGGGGGGGAGCTGTGTAGGAGAGACACTCTGCAGTGTTGGGGAGACAAGGTGGGGAAAGACAAGTTGCGAGAGGGATACATAAAGTTTACAAAGTGTTGCTGAATGGTTAAGTAAGTGGGTAAGAGGTTGGCTGGACAGTCTGGGTTTCAGCTGGTCTGTCCCTGACTTTATATTCAGTTGAAGTCACTAACAATGCAAATAGGCACTGTTCTGAATAGGACCAACCCTGTGTTTCACTTTTACCTCTCAGCAGCAGGTTTCTGTGCCCATTCTTTCCCAGAAGTTCCCAGTTGTGACGTTAATAAAGAGAAATGGACCAGGATTGCGACTGCCAGTGCCAACTAAGCCTGAGATGGTCTAATCAAACAAGAGATCACTCCCCCTTCTCCATTGGGTAAAATTAACCTTCCTTACCTGAATTTAAAGAACAACTATCTTTTGTACTGAATTTTGCATCCAGTTAACTAATTGTTTTAACCCATGGAAACTGATGGAATGTTTAAAATAGTACGATTACTTCAATTAGTTTTATGTTCTACATTGAAAATAAAATAAATAATATTCTGAATTAAAGGATTCTGAAAACTTTGCAATGATATTGGACATCCAGTCCCCAGGGAACCCTTCAAAACACCCCAAACACAGAAAATCAAAACACTGAACTACACCCCAGCACTTCAATATTCCAAGGGGGATATTCCAATTAGTCACTAGTTGGATTTATATTTTCATGATGTAGAAATGCTGTTGTTGAACTGGGGTAAACACAGTAAGAAGTTTCACAACACCAGGTTAGAGTCCAACCAGTTTATTTGCCTGTAATCAGTTATTTTATTTGTTATTTGATAGTAATTTCTAGGGATTATTACTTGTGGTTGTCATGGGAGACCTTGGTTCAAGTGAGATGATTTTAGTTACTAGTCTCAATTTAGGACATGTAAGTTGGTAATTGGTGCATGTCGCATGGATCGGTTCTTTTTGAACTGGGAAAGTTTTTTGTGGCATACACCATGGTTGGTTACATCTGAACAAGTATCTCAGGTCGTAGCCTGGATTGTTGGCATGCCACCTCCTCTCCAAGTACTAGTACATTAGTCTAACATGCAAGAGACAAATACACCTGCATTCGGTATGGGTAAGTTTTGTTTTCAATGCAGTTGTTGTTTTTGCTCAAAATGGTAACTTAAACTGTTTTCAGAATTCAACATTTTTCAATGTGAGCCTAAAAATGAAAGCTTTTGGTAATGTTTGGCTATTTTTAGTTGAGATGTTAATTGAAGACATGTTGCCATTTGATACCCAAGGCATGCTATGGAATCTAGGCCTGAATTTGCATGGTCATGATCAAATCCAGGAGTCACGACTATTAAAAAGCTAGTTGGACTCTAACCTGATATTGTGAGACTTCTTACTTTATATTTTCAAACAGAATTTGCATTTGCAGAAGTAGCTTCCAAACTTCTTTGAGGTAATGACAAGCTGTCTGGTGCATGGTAGCAGTGGTTAGTACTATTGATTCAGAGTGCCAGGGACCCGGGTTCAATTCCTGGCTTGGGTCACTGTCTGTGCAGAGTTTGCATGTTCTCCCTGTGTCTGTGTGGGTTTCCACCCATTGTCTGAAAGATGTGCTGGTTAGGTGCATTGGCCATATTAAATTCTCCTTCAGTATACCTGAACGAATGCCGGAGTGTGACAACTGGGAATTTTCACAGTAACTTCATTGCAATGTTAATGTAATTATACTTGTGAAAAAAATAAATAAATTTAAACATTCTTGAGCTGTGTCCATGATCAAAAGTTATATTTCAGGAAGAAAAATCTGGGGAAAGTAAATGCACGCCTTGTACAAGATTGTAAAGAAAAGGTTTCCCTTTGATCTTTTTGAAATAAAAACAAAACTGGTTTAGCATTTTAAAGGGTCAGAGTGAAATCAGTGCTGAGTTCCAGGCAACTCAATGTGCAGTTGTACAATACCACTGCAGTAACATGAAACGTGGAACTTCTATTTTCTCTCTAACCCTCACTCCAAAAAATAAATCAGCAAAATATGTAAAGAACTAACTCTTAGCCTTTTTTCTCATTTGCAACACCAAATGCTCTATATTTCCCACAAAAAGCAGACATTGATCATAAATGTATGTAGAGGTTGAATTATGAGTTGGGTTATGGTCTCAGGGAACTCAACAAAGAATTTAACCGCATTTGAAGATTGATTATTGGTGTGATTTTTCCAGACAAGTTGGTTCGACCATAAAGAACATTTAAAATGACAGAATGTAGGTGGAAACCGGTTTTGTTCGAAAGCAGTCAGTGGGATGAGTCGCAATAACTTTGGAATTTGCTGAACAATGGGATTTTTGTGCTTCTCAATGATTCCGTGCAGGCTGACATACAATGAGTGAATGGCATTTCATTTTTCTATTTAGCATGCATCCCTCATCCAATGTTCACTCATTGGGCAGCTCTTACAGATTTAAAAGATGCAAAGAGCATGTAGAACTGCTGCCAAATAAGAGCTCCAACATGTAAAAAGCCATTTTGTAAGTAAAAAATCTGCAGTTTTTCAGATTGTTGCAAGTATTACACATCTTGAAATCTCTGCATCTTCATGGTCTCCTCTGCACATAGCCATTTTGGGTAGTGAACCCTGTATTTAAGAGAAGAAATAAATTCATACCCACACCATCCCCCCGCCACTCCTTTTGGCATATTTTGCAGGCCAGGGTATTTGGCATATTTTGCAGGCCATCAAGTTTGATGAGGACTTGTCTGTTGAAGTTTGATGAGGACTTGTCTGTTGAAGTTTGATGAGGACTTGTCTGTTGAAGTTTGATGAGGACTTGTCTGTTGAGGTAGTATGGGCTGAGATTAGAAACAGGAAAGGAGAGGTCACCCTGTTGGGAGTCTTTTATAGACCTCCCAAAAGTGCTAGAGAGGTTGAGGAAAGGATTGCCAAGTCAATTCTGGTCAGGAGTGAAAGTAATAGGGTAATTGTTATGGGGGACTTTAACTTTACTAATATTGATTGGAATAGCTATAGCTCTAGCTCGTTAGAGGGGTCAGTTTTTATACAAAGTGTGCAGGAAGGTTTTTTTGACTCAGTATGTAGATAGGCCAACTAGAGGTGAGGCTACATTGGATTTGGTGCTGGCAATGAGCCAGACCAGGTGTTAGGCTTGGAAGTTAGTGAACATTTTGGTGATAGTGACCACAATTCGGTTACGTTCACCTTAGTGATGGATAGGGATAGGCATGAAGCTGGGGGCAGTAGTTATAGCTGGGGGAAGGGTAATTATGAGGCCATCAGGAGAGCATTAGGGTGCATAGATTGGACTAGGGAACTACAGGGACTGGGAACATCTGGAATGTGGTGCTTATTCAAGGAGCAGCTGCTGCGAGTCCTTGATAAGTATGTCCCTGACAGGCAGGGAGGAAATGGACGAGTAAGAGAGCCTTGGTGTACGAAAAGAGTTGATTTGCTGGTTAAGAAGAAAAAGGAGGCTTATGTCATGATGAGGCTTGAAGGCTCAGGTAGTGCAATGGATAGCTATAGATTAGCTAGGAAGGAGGTAAAAAGTGAATTGAGGAGAGCTAAGAGGGGACACGAGAAGATGTTGGCTGATAGGATTAAGGAGAATCCTAAAGCTTTCTTTCGATATGTTAAGAATAGAAGATTGGTTATGGCAAGATTAGGGCCAGTCATAGACAGCAGTGGGAAGTTGTGCGTGGAGCCTGAAGAGATTGGTGAGGCACTGAATAAATATTTCTCTTCGGTATTCACGCAGAGTGCTGGAAATGTAGCTATGGAGACCACTGAGGTACAGGGTTGCAAATTGGGAAGTATTGTAGTAGATAGGGAGGATGTGTTAGAAATTCTCGAGGGTTTGAAGTTGGATACGTCCCCTGGGCCGGACGGGATTTACCCTAGGATTCTCTGGGAGGCAAGAGAGGAGATTGCAGAGCCTCTGGCTCTGATCTTCAGGTCTTCGTTGGTTACGGGTGTGGTTCCGGAGGACTGGAGGATAGCGAATGTGGTCCCATTGTTCAAGAAGGGGAAGAGAGACTTTCCGGGGAATTATAGGCCGGTGAGTCTTACATCTGTTGTGGGCAAAGTATTGGAGAGAATTATTAGGGATAGGATTTATAGTTATTTAGAGAGTAATGAATTGATTGGAGATAGCATGGTTTTGTGAAGGGTAGGTCGTGCCTTACTAACCTCATTGAGTTTTTTGAAAAAGTGACTAAAGAGGTGGATGGGGGTAAGGCGGTTGATGTGGTATATATGGACTTTAGTAAGGCGTTTGATAAGGTGGCCCATGAAGACTTCTGCAGAAAATGCAGATGTATGGGATAGAGGGTGATTTAGCTAATTGGGTTAGGAATTGGCTAGCAGATAGAAGACAGAGGGTGTGGTTGATGGGAGATATTCATCGTGGAGTTCGGTGACAAGTGGTGTACCTCAGGGGTCTGTTTTGGGGCCCCTGCTGTTTGTAATTTTTATAAATGATCTGGATGAGGGGATTGAAGGATGGATTAGTAAATTTGCAGATGACACTAAAGTCGGTGGAGTGGTAGATAGTGAAGAGGGGTGTTATAGTTTGCAGAGGGACTTAGACAAGTTGCAGAGCTGTGCCGAGAGGTGGCAAATGGAGTTTAATGTGGAAAAGTGTGAGGTAATGCACTATGGCAGAAATAATAAATGTGTAGAGTATAGGGCAAATGGTAGGATTCTTAGCAGTCTAGATGAACAGAGGGATCTTGGTGTGTATGTGCGTAGATCCCTGAAAGTAGGCAGTCAGGTCGAGAAGGTTGTTAGGAAGGCATATGGAGTCTTGGCTTTTATTGGTAGAGGGATTGAATTTCGGAGCCGCAACGTCATGTTGCAACTTACAAAACTCTAGTGCGGCCGCACTTGGAGTATTGTGTGCAGTTCTGGTCCCCACATTATAAAAAAGATGTGGAGGCATTGGAGAGGGTACAGAGGAGGTTTACCAGGATGTTGCCTGGTATGGAGTGCAGGTCTTATGAAGAGAGGCTGAGGGATTTGAGGTTGTTTTCGTTAGAAAGGAGGCGGCTAAGAGGGGACCTAATCGAAAGATATAAGATGATTAGAGGTTTAGATAGGGTGGACAGTGATAGCCTTTTTCCTAGGATGGAGAAAGCTAGCACGAGGGGACACAGCTTTAAATTAAGGGTGATAGTTATAGGACAGATATCAGAGGTAGGTTCTTTACCCAAAGGGTGGTTCGGGAGTGGAATGCCCTGCCTGCCGCAGTTGTAGATGTGCCAAGTTTGGTGGCGTTTAAGAGGTTAGTTGATAAGTATATGGAAGAGAAGGGAATGGTTTAGTTTGGAGGATCATTGCTTTTTATATTGGTCGGCGCAACATCGAAGGCCGAAGGGCCTGTTCTGTGCTGTAATGTTCTATGTTCTATGTTCTATGTTCTAGGGTGGGGCTACATTTATGTGCAAGTGCGGCTTCATGCCCATCCCTGAGTTGACTCCCCCGTTCCCCACCCATAACTCAGAGGACAGGGAAAAAATCGGCTAGCTCCCGCAGCATTAGACCTATTGAGATCAGTTAAGGACCTGTCATCACCACAATAATGCATGCAGCTGGGGAAGACAGAATGTAGGAAGCCAGATTGCTACTTCACCAGCTCAGGTGGAAAGGAAGGGTTGTACCACCTAGAGTTAGAGGTTTACAGCATGGAAATACCTCTTCCGCCCAACTTGTCCATGCCACCCTTTTTTTAAACCCCTAAGCTAATCCCAATTGCCCACATTTAGCCCATATCCCTCTATACCCATTTTACCCACGTAACTGTCTAAATGCTTCTTAAAAGACAAAATTGTACCCGTCTCTACTGCTATCTCTGGCAGCTTGTTCCAGACACTCACTACCCTCTGCAGGAAAAAAATTGCCCCTCTGGATACTTCTGTATCTCTCCCCTCTCACTTTAAAACTATGCCCTCTAGTTTTAGACTTTGGGAAAAGATGTTAACAATCCTGTTGATATGTGTCCCTCATTATTTTGTAGACCTCTGTAAAATCACTCGTCAGCCTTCTACACTCCAGAGAAAATGCTGCAGTCTATCCAGCTTCTCCTTATAACTCAAACCATCAAGTCCCGGTAGCATCCTAGTAAATCTTTTCTGCACTCTTTCTAGTTTAATAATATCCTTTCTATAATAGGATAACCAAACTGTACACAGTTCTGTACAACCAGGTACCATCTTGAGAAGTGTCCGAAGATACAGGACACCTTTGCGTGCCTCGTATCCTCAGACACTTCGCAAGATGGTATCTCTCCATTGTGCCTCCCTCCACAGGTCTCCTAAATTCCATTTTCTCCCTACTTCCCTTGGGTCCCCAATCATTTCCCAATCAAATACACCAGAGTCATCCAATATCCAATAATTTCTGCCTTCTTGTGGCTGCTGGTCCTTCCAGCGCCAGCCACTACTGAGCTGTGATGTTGCTGAGACAATTCAGCTACTGGCCAATTGGATTAGTCAGCAGTTCTTGCGGATGGGGCTTGATGGACTGAAGTCTCAGTTATCTTGTGAAAATCATTCCCAGTGTGTTATCTCTGCAGGGCAGCCTTTGTTAAAGTTGGTTAACTCAATCTTTCCTCTTACGGTGGAGGGAGGCCGGCAGGTGGGTCCAGTGGAGTGGGGGGCAGGGGACAGGGCAGAACAGTATGACTGTCCACTCCATAAAATTCAACTGGTAGTGTCAAAGGTCATCCCTGCAATGAATGCAGTTCTCAGCCACTGTCTACCTAAGCCTTTTAGTATATAACAAGCATATAATGAAAGCCTCTTAGTGTTCAACAGGTATATAATGAAAATCAATCTTCAGCACAAAGGAAAGATCTACACCTGATAACCTGTGATATAATAGTCAGTTTGTGCCCTAGACGTCCTGGTTTAATGCTATATATCAGCCTTACTCATTGCTAGCTAATAAATGTGGTGCCCATTTGAGAAATATTGTCAAAAAAGATGTGGCTGTGGAGACTGACTCCCTATTGACAGAGGTTAGTCTTCCCTCACTGCAACAATTTCCCTTGCCACCAATACAACTTAATACAGGAGCAGAAGTCGGTCATTTGGCCTCTTGAGTCTGCTCCGCCGTTCAATAAGATCATGACTAATCCATCTCATAGCTTGACCCATTGCATGTCTTGGGACTTAAACCTAAGGAATAATTATAAGTACCGTGCCAAATGTTTTTTTAACAACAGTTTTTCAGGCAGCCTGATATCACAATGGTTAGCACAGATGTCTCATAGGGACCCAGGTTCAATTCTGATCTCAGGCCATTATCTATGTGAAGCTTACATGTTCTCCCTGTGTCTGCAAGGGTTTCCTCCAGGTGCTCCAGTTTCCTCTCTCTGTCCAAAGATTTGCGGGTTAGGTTGATTGGCCATGCTAAACTGACCCTAGTATCAGGAGGATTAGCAGAGTAAATGAAGGAATAGGGATTGGCGTGGAATTGTGATCGGTACAGATTTGATGGGCTGAATGGCCTCCTTCTGTACTGTAGGGATTCTATGGAATAGAAGGAGAGCATGGTGGCACAGTGATTAGCACTGCTGCCTCACAGTGCCAGGAATCCTAGTTCGATTCCCAGCTTGGGTTATGTTTTGTGTGGGGTTTACACATTCTCCCCATGTTTATGTGGATTTTCTCCGTGTGCTCTGGTTTCCTCCCACAGTCTAAAAGATGTGCTGGCTAGGTGCATTGATCTGAACAGGTGCCACAGCATGGTGACGAGGGGGATTTCACAGTATTTTCATTGCAGTGTTATGATTAATAAATAAACTTTACTTCGAAAAGTAATATTCATTATTATATAATGAAATACATAGATGTATTTGATGCTCTCAACTTACTTTTTCCCTGAATCATTACAAGATCTCTTTGCTGTATACAGATCAATTTAGCAACACCAAAGCTGAATTAATAACAGATTTCAAGTTTATACTTGCGCTGTTTGTTGCTAACTTGTGAAAACTTTGGAGATGCTGTCGTACAAAGAAACCTCAACTTCTACAAATCATAGATAATTGTTACAGAATGCATTAACAAGTGCTTTTTTGCCATCATCCAGGGAAGATGGGGTTTGTAGACAACATACAGATTTCCATAGCATCACTTTATACTTAACTGATACGGGTAATAATTTGCCGTGGTGTGATACTTGGCATAATGTTTTAAAAATGGAATTACAAGTACAACCGGAAGGTCTCTATTCAGGGAAACAAGTTGTTACAATGCAAAAGATAACACGATCTGCTGGGTGATTTTTGTGAATGGAATCTAGAGATTACAATCAGGAAATAACTGCTGCAGTAATGTGGACACGTACTGCCAGCAATCCTTAACATGGATGGAATCCAGGACAGTGCAGTCATGAATATAATCTTAGTTTTAGCCAACAAAGCATTCAACTAAGTTAGCAACTGTGTTTGGTTTTATATATTTGGATGAAGGAGCATAATAATATTACAGTTTAATAGTCAGTAGTTTAGCTTTTTTTTTGCTATATCTTTACTGCTGTACCAGAAAGGTATTGGTTAACTTCCCTACAATGGTTGATTCTAAATTTGTGAAATATAGGGCATATATTGTATATTATTATAAACAATAGCAAATTACAAAAGTTGCCATTATTTTGATTGAATTTATTTTTGGCTGAAAGAACTTGACATTTTTTTGTACATTCGTTGGCCATAGGCATAGCTGGCCAGCATTTATTGCCCAACCCCAGTTGCCCTTGAGAAGGACAATGTGTGAGTAACTATGGTTATTAATCAAAATTCAAAAATACATATTCTTCAAGAAACAGTTAGTCTTTTCACTTATCACCAAACAATGCTGATGTATCTCAACAAATTTAGTCAATTTTAAATAGTCTTTTCTCTGTTTTGGCCATTTTCTCACTTTGAGTTCTACAAATGGTACGCTGTTGGTGTGGTTAAGTTCCACTTCAAACTATGATTCTCCACAAAGTTGGTTTAACGTTAATTACTGTTGCCCGAGATTAACTGGACAGTAACAGCCTTGCAATTGAGTCTTAAGCTTTACCAGCCTAATAGCATAGGCTAAAAGGCCAGCAATGTTTTGATAATGGTCTTTTGCTGGCACCCAAAAGTCCAGGGGGATGAAGTAGTGGTCCCTCTGCTTCAGCCCCCTTCTCTTATCTTATCTCCCCCTGCTTCCCCTTTTCTACATTCTACCTTTGTCTCATCCCTCCCCACCGCCCCACCCAACATTTTCATCCCTGCCGTTTGGCCATTCACATCATTTATTCTCTCCGTGGACAGCTATCAGCAGTCTTTTCCCCTGATTTTGATGGTTTTGACTCATCTTTCATTCTCTCACCCTGAAGTATAAATATCTTCCACTTTCTACACCTTTTAGCTTTAACAAAGGGTCATCGGGACTTGAAACATCAGCTCTTTTCTCTCCTTACAGACCTGCTGAAATTTTCCAGCTTTTTCTCTTTTGGTTTTAGATTCCAGCGTCCATTGTAATTTGCTTTCATCCAATGTGGTATTATCTTTGTGGACCCCAAGCTGCCCTGCACTTATCTTGCTCTTTGGCATTTGGAGGGTAACTGCATTGGAACACCCCTTTGATGTTAAAACACTTGCAAGCTGGATATTGATGAGGTCAGTGGCTCAAAACTATGATTGCCTCTTTGCTGCAGGTATGGGCGATCGAATCAATGCCCTCCATCAATCAATTACCCTGACAGCAAAATCAAAATATAGAGATGTCTGCGAGAGTTTCCTGGACTGGGTTGGACTGGGGTAAAATCAATCCCAGTGAGTTTTTAATCTTGGCCTTTGCAGCGGTCGAGAATGAGGAAATACATAATATTAGGTTGTCTCCATACTTTGCACCTCTCTACACAGCACTGATAGCAAATGGCTTAGGGTTCATGTCCTACTGACCCTCTCACCTGAGAAATATTTGTTGCATACAGTTGCTAAAAAGGTAACGTAAAGGAGAATAACTTAATTTCATACAAATTCAATATTTAGTCTTTAACCAATTACTATTTCACAGTATTTCAGAACCAGTACAAATCTAACTCACGGGTAAAAATGTCTGAGAGAAAGGCGTTCCTCACTGATTTCATCAATTAGATGATCCTAGGAGACACACTCCAAAGGTCAGCAGTGAACCTTTGCTCATTTTCTTGCTCCCAAAAATTCAGTGCACTGTGCTGCCTAATCTTGATGCACCGAATAACTCAGATTTGTCAAAGACACTAAGATGCCAGTTTTGGAGGGGGGGACGTATTCAAAATTCTGAATCAAATGAGTAGCACCTTACAGGGACTCTTTGGCTATTCTAACTTGTTGGCCATTTCTTTTGGTGGAATAATATATATCTGCTATGCATCCTATTTCCAGAAAATTTGGTACTTTCATTCTCCGAAGGAAACCTCTGTATGTAAGTCACTGTTATGACTTTGAAACATGTATTTGCTTTGTGTTAATGATAAAGATCATGCTGTTAAATATGAAATAATCCTGAGCTTCAGTACAATGTTCTGTACAATTGACATCTATCTGCCTGTGGGTGAGAGCAAGAGTTCAAAGACTGTGTAATAAATTCTACCATTAAGTAGAAAAGAGAAATAGATGTGACTTTCTTCACATTAAAAGCACCAAATTGCTTCCAAAAAATTTCATATCTTATATCATTTTAGCATTGTAAAAATCACTTAGTGTTTATTAATAATGCCATTCTGATAGCTAGGAATAAAATTTGTTTTACTTCAAATGTGGCATGGCATAGGTAATAAAAAAAAATGCACTTTTTATTTAATGACACTTTGTCCCTAGAGGCAGCCCACTGAAGCTGATATTTTAATAATGAAGTTACCTTGTAAAAGCTACACCATACCTGCAGGCCATCTAAACATGCCTTCATAACTGCAATGTAACCTGTAGAAACAGACCTCTGCACAATAAAGAACATGCAAAAAACAGACACTTTATTGACAGGCCTAATTACCTTGCATTATAATAGATATAAACTGTCCCATTAGAACAGGCAATCATCATTTGCAAACTACAAACAGCTTTCAATGTACCAAGCCCCATTACCAAGCTTAAAACATCAGATAGGCAAGTAATTATGAGGCAGCAGTGCACGATAAAATATTCTTTTGTGTAATGGAGAGCATGTCACCTGCTCAGCAGAAACTATCCAGGATTGGGGATGGTTGCGAAGGAATCGGAAATTGGGGCCCTTGCAATTTTAGGAGATGCCTGCTTCTAATTGTTATGGCATAGAAGGAATTGTAGAATGGGGCTTGGGGGTCAGAGATGGAGAGAATGATTTTCCCCTGTTTACCTCTCTTCAGTTTTCCCTCTCCGCTTGCTGTCGCTTGGCTTCCTGGTTTTGGGAACTTCTCACACAACATTGCAGGTACAAAGACAGAAATAATCATTGTGAACCCTTTAGGGGACCCAAAATTTATAAGGTCATAAAAATCATAGAAACCCTACAGTACAGAAAGAGGCCATTTGGCCCATGGAGTCTGCACTGACCACAATTCCCTCCCAGGCCCTACCCCCATATCACTACATGTTTTATCCAATAATCCCTCTAACCTAAGCATCTAGGACACTAACGAGCAATTTTAGCATGGTCAATCAACCTAACTCGCACATCTTTGGGCGGGGGGAGAAAACCAGAGCATCTGGAGGAAACCCTCACTGACACAAGGAGAATGTGCAGACTCCACACAGACAGCGACCCAAGCCGGGAATCGAACCCAGGTCTCGGGAGCTGTGAAGCAGCAGTGCTAACCACTGTGCTACCGTGCTGCCCAATCCAATAACATTTGTAGGAGTCATATGATTGGCAGTGCAGTCACATGGTCTGAAAATAAGCTGAAATCACATTCTATTAATAGGGCTCCTCAGAATTTCCAATCTCTAATCCCTCTTGAAGCCACAATAAGTGGGGATGAAAACACAAAAGCACTTTTGAGATGAAGCCAATTTTGGAATTTTTTGGCCTATGGTTTATTGTGCATACAATGACCATTTTAAAAATAGGGATACCTGCAAAGAAAGGAAATTTGATGCAAATCCCCTAGATGTATCCAATGTACAGATTTCACATTATTCTCCATTGAAATTGATTAAAAGATAGTGAATGTATTAATGTTAAGTCTTTGAAATTGATATCACCCTCTCACATTTGAGATTAAATGAACATGAATTTCAGATTTCTCAAGTTGAAAAATCAAAAAAGGTGACGGCAAATTTTGCCTCAATCTTTTTATATATCAAGAGAAAGGTGCATAGTATTAATAGTTGTATCCTTCTAAGTGTTGGATGAGGAGCTGAACATATTTTGGTAATTCATTTATTATCAAAAGATTTTTTCTGAATTATTTCATGGGATATGAACATGGCTGGCAAGGCCGACATTTGTTGCCATCACTAATTCTCCTTTGGAAGTTGGTGGTTAACCATCTTCTTGAACTGTTGCAGGCCTTCTGCTGCAATTATGCTGATTGCTGTTTGGAAGGGAGTTCTAGGATTTTGATTCTGAGATGATGAAGGAACAATATATGATTCCAAGTCAGGGTGGTTTGGAGGGGAAGTTGCAACTGGTCCTATTCCCATGGTCTTCTGCCCCTCTCATGGGTAGTAGAAGATGTGGGTTTGGAAGGTGCTGTTGAATAATGATAAGCCGCTGCAGTGCATTCTGTTGACAGTACACTGCTGTCATTGTGTGTCGGTAGTGGAGAGAGTGAATGTTGAAGGTGGTGGGTGGGGTGCCAGTCAAGCTGACTGCCTTGCCTGTATGGTGTTGAGCTTCTTGAATGTTGTTGCAATCGCATACATCCAAGCAAGTGGAAAGTATCCCATTGCATTCCTGATTTGTACCTGTAAATGGTTTATAGGTTTTGGGGAGTGAGAAGGTGAATTACGTTCCTCAGAGTTCTGACCTACTTTTGTAGCCACAGTATTTAGATGGCTAGTCCAGTTAATTTTCTGGTCAATGGTAATCCCCTGGATGTTGATGGTAAAGGATTCAGTGATAGTAATGCCATTTAATGTCAAGGGGAGATGGTTTGATTCTCTCTTCTTGGAGATAGTCAATGTCTGGCATTTGTTGGGGGGAACATTTACTTACAGTTATCAGCCCAAGCCTGAGTATTATCGAGGTCTTGCTGCATATGGGTATGGATAGCTTCACATCTCAGGAGTTGCAAATGGTGCTGGACATTGTAGAATCATCAGTGATCATCCCTACTTCTGACTTTATGATGGAGGGAAGATCATACATGGTAGCTGAAGAGGATTGGGCTGAGGGCACTACCCTGAGGAACTCCTGCTGTTATATCCTAGGAGTGAGATGATTGCCCTATAACAAGCACAACTATCTTCCTTTGTGTTGGGCATGACTCCAACTAGTGAAGATTCCCTGATTCCCATTGACTCAAATTTTACCACAGTTCCTTCGAGTCAAATGAGATCAAATGTTGCCTTGATGTCAAGGACATTCATTCTCACTTCCCCTCTTAAGTTCAGCTCTTCTGTCCATGTTTGGTCAAAGGCTATCATGAGAACAGAACCCAAACTGAGCATCAGTGAGCAAGTTATTGCCACGTAACTGCAACTTGATAACCCTCTTAGAAAGATGGATCTTTGGCACAGAATAAATAAAAGGCTGTATCTTTCTGAGAAAGATCCATAAAACATTATTTCTTTCTATCAATAGGATCAACATCAATCACAAAGTAAAGAAAAATAATTTTAGTGCCAATAATAAATATGATTGGCTGCAGAGATATTGCAGATAAGGCTGAAGTCTAAGCAATGTTTTGCAAGAAGTACACTGGGTCAGACTGACCTATAAAAGTTTTACAAGGGCTGGAATTCTCTAGCCATTCATGTCCCACCTCCAGCCAGCAAAAATGAAGCATTTGACAATCAGCCAAATCACCATTCACTGCAGTGAAACTAGAGAAACCCAGCTGCAGGTGAGCTTGGAGAATCTGACCCAAAAATGGTTGAAGTTGAATACAGTTCCCTGTTGTCTACCTGTCTATCTTTGTATTGACAGAGATCCTGGGTACCAGCAACCTTAGACACTCTTAGTCAACCTGAGTACTAACAGTACTAGACACCATTCACAATCCGATGTGAGGCTTTTAGTGACTTGTGCAGTAGAAGAAACTAGCTTGCAGTTGTCCTGCAAGTGATTTTGAAGTTACAGACAAAAGTCTTATTAATTATAATCAATTACAGCAAATGAGAATCAAGCAATTTTTCTAATCCTTCACTTGCATACATATTCACCAATTAAATCTTGGCTTTTCACCTTTTCTCATTTGAAGAACAACTGACTTCTGCTTATACTTTATTTGCATAGCATATCCCCATATCTTGCCTTTGGTATTTGTCATGGAAAAATCTGGTCTTGCTCATTCTCCTGGTGAAAGTTGAAAAGCAGAATGTTATGGGACTACACAGATGAAGATTAGCCTGTTTATGCTGAATAGCAGACATTGACCCCTTTTGAATGTCTGCAAGCTCATAAACATTTTCATCGTTGTACAGAGAAGGCATTAAACTTTAATTTGAACACTTTAGCTTCCACATAATTTAATTTCCAAACTATGAAACTTCAATCTGAATATTTTAACTTCCACAGTGTCTGTTGCCATCCCACAATTGAGGTACTGGCAAAAACTTTGATTGTTTGAATAAAATGACAGGATTTGAGAGGTGGCCATGACTGTTGTTTTTGGGAGAGCTTGCCTAGGACTATGAGCTTAGTGGAATAAGGGAAGAAGAAGCAACTGGGAAAAAAAGAGTGTGAAAAGGATACATCTTAGTTATGACATCTTACCACTTATAACCTTGGTCACTGGAGAGTTCTTCTGATGGTATACTTCGCTCTATGTATAAATGATAAAATGTATTTAGTTCGCTTAAGAGGCTGATACAGACAGTTCAATTTGAAACTAATAAATGTAATGATGTGTAACATTATGGAGTCTCCAAACCAAGAAGCTAAGAAATTCATAAATGCAATTTCTGTTTGTCCAATGTGGAATTCAATCTATAAACAAAGGTAATACTGGAATTCAGGCACTAAGGACCATTCAGCTAGTCTGGACCAGACACTTCTGAGCCTTCACATTGCTTGTCCAGCTAGAGCATTTGGAGCTCAACAAGAATATTTACAAACTGTCTGTTTTTGAGATAAGCTGATTGCTTAACCAACAGCAGAATCCTGGAGTATTGCAGATCTGATTGACTTAGTGTTGGATTATTGCTCCTCCAGAAAGGGTTAATTCAGTCCAATGTTCATCTTGGATCTGTTTCAACCCCAAAGAGATTCACTTATTTCCACCCCAATTAAGTTGATGATTAGAAGCAAAAAGTAAACATTGTTGTGTATGCAGAGCAGATCATTTAGAACCTGAAAATTTAGAAGTTAGTTTTTTCAACTACATGTTGTGCCTCATTCACTGCCAGCTCTCTCAGCACTTCCATTGTCTCTGATTAGTGATGTTTTCTGATGTCAGACATTGGGAGAGAAGCAATTTGTTCCAGTTAAATAGTGGGAAGGTCAAAGCCGTTGTCTTCAAGTCTGCCACAAATTCCGATCCACAACTACTAATTCCATCGATCATTGCCTGAGTACAACCTCCTTCCACTTCAATAACATCACCTGCTTCTGCCCCTGTTACTTCTAAATTTGATTCTTTCAATGGTTTCTTGGCCAGCCTCGCACCACCCACTATCTGAAAACTCAAACTCTGACTTGTATTAAGTCTTATTCACCTATTACCTATGTGCTCTAGCAACGGCAACTGTGTCTTTATCTTCCTGAGCACTCAGTTCTGGATTGACCTCTTAAAATGCTCTACCTGTCTCTCCTCACTGAAGATGCTTCTGAAAACTTACCTCTTTATAACATCATTATAAGAAAGATGTGGAGGCATTGGAGAGGGTACAGAGGAGATTTACCAGGATGTTGCCTGGTATGGAGGGCAGATCTTATGAGGAGAGGCGGAGGGATTTGAGGTTGTTTTCGTTAGAAAGGAGGCGGCTAAGAGGAGACCTTATTGAAACATATAAGATGATTAGAGGTTTAGATAGGGTGGACAGTGATAGCCTTTTTCCTAGGATGGAGAAAGCTAGCACGAGGGGACATAGCTTTAAATTAAGGGGTGGTAGTTATAGGACAGATGTCAGAGGTAGGTTCTTTACCCAGAGGGTGGTAAGGGTATGGAATGCCCTGCCTGCGTCAGTTGTAGATGCGCCAAGTTTGGTGGCGTTTAAGAGGTTAGTAGATAAGTTTATGGACGAAAAGGGAATGGTTTAGGTTAGAGGGTCATTGCTTTTTCCTAATTGGTCGGCGTAACATCGAAGGCCGAAGGGCCTGTTCTGCGCTGTAATGTTCTATGTTCTATTAACCAAGCTTCTAATCAACTATCCTAATATCTCCTGATGTTGTTTAGTTTCAAAATTTGTTTAATAACACTCGTACGAAGTGCATAGAGATGTGAGGTTAATGTTCTGCGCATGAAAAACATTTCATGTTGACTCAGAAAGGATTTGCCTTTGTTTTGACATCTTTCCAACTGAAAGACTGCTTAGAAAGGCTTGTTTTCTCTGAGGCTTGGGGTGTTTCTACAATAAGATAGATCCCAATAATGTACTCAGTTCTGCAGTGCTCCAATGTGAAATTCAACCCCACTGGTGTTGAGGAGGCTGAAGCCCAGAGAATAGTAGCCTATCTGTAGCCCATTCATGCACAGTGGCTCGCCATATGCTGATCCAGCCTCAAAAGGATTGGCTGCAATTGTTGGATCTAATAATGGTGCTTTTTTGTATCCTTTGTGGTAACGTTGCACTGGCTGGCTAGGCAACAGGCCATGGATATTTTAGAAACAAAAATGCACAAAGGAGGAGTAAGAAAGGAGATTTGGATGGAAAACAAATGGCCCACGGTTGCAGCATTTGTAGCTCGTGCTAGAGGATGAAGTGGGATTTAATACGGTGCAGTAGGCAGGAACATACTGTCAGCCTGAATGTTTTCAGTCATGCCAGTTGTAATAGTCTCTGTTACTGCTAACTCAGTAATTTGCAGCAGCGACTTCTTCATAGAGATGCAGACATGCCTCACTGCTGCTAGTTTACTGCTGCTAGTTTTCTGCTGCTCCCTGAAGTTACATGCTACCTTGCCCTTATGTGAGAGAGGGAAGAGTGTCGGAAAATGTGCTACGTGATTTTTGTGTGATGTGCCTTTTGTAACTGGAAGTAAGTGGAAATTCAGAGTTATGGGTAAGATGCCGCCAGCAGTGAGTGATAGACTATAAGGATGAGAAAAAAAAACCTGAATAAGATTCATGCAACTTCCTTAGTGAGTGAGTGAACAGTGAATGATGAGTAAAGTTGGTGGAGCAGTGAGTAGGAGATAGCATTTGAAGATGAACCTTGATTATCTGTGTGAGGTAATTAACTATTTACAGCACAGCAGCCAAGTTTGCACAGTCTGATTCCTTGGCTTGGAGGTATTCCCATCCATTTGCTACCCTTGTCCTTCTAGACAGTTGAGGTAAAAGGTTTGGAAGGTGCTGTTGAGAGAGACTTGGTGAGTTCCTGCTGTGCATCTTATAGCTGGTACACACTGTTGCCACTGTGCATTGCTGGTAGAAGAACTGGATGTTCAAGATGGATGGATTGGATGCCAATCAAGTGGATTGCTTTGTCCTAAAATGGTATTGATTTTTTTGAGTGTTGTTGGAGCTGCATTCATCCATGCAAGGGAAGCATATTCCATCACACTCCTAATCTGTGCCTTGTAGATGATTGGTAGGCTTTGGGAAGTCAAGAAGTGAGTTACTCCCTACACAATTTCCAGCCTGTGACCTATTCTTATAGTCACAGTATTTATATGAATGGCCTACTTCAGTTCCTGGTAAACACCAGGATGTTAATCATTGGGAATTCAGTGATGATAATGCCATTGAATGTCAAGGGTGATGATTGGATTGTCTATTGTTGGAGATGATCATTGCATTGCCTTCTGTGATGCAAATGTTACTTGTTATTTATTAGCCTGTTATATAGCTTTCAATTTAAACACCTTCCAAGCATTCCACTTTATTGGGACAAACAAGGACAGTAATTCAACAATTTCTTTATTTAACACTGCTAGTACTAACTCAAATATAACCAATTTTAACTCATTAATTCTTTACTGAACTTTAACTCTTAAACTGCACATTTAACTTTAACCGAACATTAACTTTCACTGAGCATCAATTGAAAATAGATATTACCGAGTTAATTTAATTGAAGATAGATATTACCGAGTTTAGGAAAACTTTGGCCAAGAAATATCCTTAATATAGAAACTACCTACTTCTTCTCTGAAGCATCCTTCAGAGTACAGGTCTTCTTGCAATGGTTGGTCTCTCTGGTTATCGCTGGTTCACATTTCTTTTATCCACAATTCTCCAGTCACTTAGGAAGATTCTCTGTCATCCAGCCAATGAATTGATCAGAAACCGTTGTTTGATTAGGTCAATCAAATGCAGCCAGAGTAGTGGCATTGGTCACTCCAAACTCCATTATATTTAGGCCTCTTAAGTGCATATTGTTTACATTCCAATGCCCAGATAAGAAACACAGGCTTCAAAAGTCTGTAAGGAACTCTTCCCTGCCGAGAACAAGTTGTTAAATCTGACCCTTCTGCCCTTTGACAAATTCTAGGCCACTGGCCACAAGAAATCCCAGCATAGTAAAAAAACAAATCAGGTTTGCTTGATTGAAGATCTTTCAGCATATTAAAAGTTAAGTCTTTGCAGACCATTCAACCACAAGCCCAAACCTGAATCAAGCGTCTTGTTGTATTTGGTGTTTTCAGTATCCGAGGAATTGCAAATAGTGCTGAATATTGTACACTCAACTGCAAACATCCCCACTTCTGACCTTATGAAAGTGGAAAGTTCACAGATGAAACTGTTGAAGATTGTTGGGCCTAGGACGTAACCCGGAGGAATCCCTGCAGTGATATCCTGAGACTGAGATGATTGATGTCTAACAACTACAATCTTCTTCCTTTGTGCTATGTATGGCCCAACCAGTACAAAGATTTCCTCCTAACTGACAGCACTGTTGACAGCTCCTTCCATCACTTTGTTGATAATGGATAGTAAGTTGATCAGGTGTTAATTGGTCAGATTGGATTTGTCCTGCTTTTTGTGGACAGGACATACCTGGGCAGTTTTCCACATTGCTGGGGAGATGATAGAACATAGAACATTACAGCGCAGAACAGGCCCTTCGGCCTTCGATGTTGCACGGACCAATTATGAAAAAAAAGTAATGACCCTCCAAACTAAACCATTCCCTTCTCTTCCATAAACTTATCAACTAACCTCTTAAACGCCACCAAACTTGGCGCATCTACAACTGCCGCAGGCAGGGCATTCCACTCCCAACCACCCTCTGGGTAAAGAACCTACCTCTGATATCCGTCCTATAACTATCACCCCTTAATTTAAAGCTGTGTCCCCTCGTGCTAGCTTTCTCCATCCTAGGAAAAAGGCTATCACTGTCCACCCTATCTAAACCTCTAATCATCTTATATGTTTCGATTAGGTCCCCTCTTAGCCGCCTCCTTTCTAACGAAAACAACCTCAAATCCCTCAGCCTCTCTTCATAAGACCTGCCCTCCATACCAGGCAACATCCTGGTAAACCTCCTCTGTACCCTCTCCAATGCCTCCACATCTTTCTTATAATGTGGGGACCAGAACTGCACACAATACTCCAAGTGCGGCCGCACTAGAGTTTTGTACAGTTGCAACATGACGTTGCGGCTCCGAAATTCAATCCCCCTACCAATAAAAGCTAAGACCCCGTATGCCTTCTTAACAACCTTATCGACTTGATTGCCAACTTTCAGGGATCTATGCACATATACACCAAGATCCCTCTGTTCATCAACACTATTAAGAATCCTACCATTAGCCCTATACTCTACACATTTGTTATTCCTGCCAAAGTGAATTACCTCACACTTTTCCACATTAAACTCCATTTGCCACCTCTCGGCCCAGGTCTGCAACTTGTCCAAGTCTCTCTGCAAACTATAACACCCCTCTTCACTATCTACCACTCCACCGACTTTGGTGTCATCCGCAAATTTACTAATCCATCCTTCAATACCCTCATCCAGATCATTTATAAAAATTACAAACAGCAGGGGCCCCAAAACAGACCCCTGAGGTACACTACTTGTCACCGAACTCCACGATGAATATCTCCCATCAACCACCACCCTCTGTCTTCTATCTGCTAGCCAATTCCTAATCCAATTAGCTAAATCACCCTCTATCCCATACATCTGCATTTTCTGCAGAAGCCTTCCATGGGCCACCTTATCGAACGCCTTACTAAAGTCCATATATACCACATCAACTGCCTTACCCCCATCCACCTCTTTGGTCACTTTTTCAAAAAACTCAATAAGGTTAGTAAGGCACGACCTACCCTTCACAAAACCATGCTGACTATCCCCAATCAATTCATTTCTCTCTAAATAACTATAAATCCTATCCTAATAATTCTCTCCAATACTTTGCCCACAACAGAAGTAAGACTCACTGGCCTATAATTCCCTGGAAAGTCTCTCTTCCCCTTCTTGAACAATGGGACCACATTCGCTATCCTCCAGTCTTCCGGAACTATACCCGTAACCAACGACGACCTGAAGATCAGAGCCAGAGGCTCTGCAATCGCCTCTCTCGCCTCCCAGAGAATCCAAGGGTAAATCCCGTCCGGCCCAGGGGACTTATCTAACTTCAAACCCTCAAGAACATCTATCACATCCTCCCTATCTACTTCAATTCTTTCCAGTTTGCAACCCTGTACCTCAGTGTTCTCCACAACTACATTTACATCTCCCTGCGTGAATACCGAAGAGAAATATTTGTTCAGTGCCTCTCCAATCTCTTCAGACTCCACGCACAACTTCCCACTGCTGTCTATGGCTGGCCCTAATCTTGCCCTAACCAATCTTCTATTCTTAACATAACTAAAGAAAGCTTTAGGATTCTCCTTAATCCTATCAGCCAAAGTCTTCTCGTGTCCCCTCTTAGCTCTCCTCAACTCACTCTTTAGCTCCCTCCTGGCTAATCTGTAGCTATCCATTGCACTAACTGAGCCTTTAAAGAAATCTTTAAATCTGCTCCTTGAATAAGCTCCGCATTTCAGATGTTCCCATTGTGATTGTGGCAGGCTGTTCTAGTACAGCGTTGCAGCTGTACTAGAACAGCCAACCAACAGCTTGTTGAGGAGTAGGATGCATGCCACAATCAGCACAAAGTTTGCATGCAGCCTGCATCATCGTCTCGACTGGATGTGGGGGTAATCAAGCATCATAGAATCCTACGGAGCTGAAGAAAGCCATTCCGGCTCTCAAGCCTGCGCCAACCACAACCCTATCCAGGTAAATACATAACCCTATGTATTTACCTGAGCTAGTTCCCCTGACATTAAGGGGTAATTTAGCACGACCAATCCATCTAGCCCGCATATCTTTGGAATGTGGGAGGAAACTCGGATGAAACCCACGCAGACGTGGGAAGAACATGCAAACTCCACACAGAAGGTGACCCAAGGAGACCCAAATCTGTGTCCCTGGCACTGTAAGGCAACAATGCTAACTGCTGTACCACTGTGCCGCTTCCATGATCACCATGCTGCATGAACATTTTAGCCTTTAATCATTACCACAGGGAAGTACTTATCTATTAGGTAAACTCATGAGCACCTTCTGTTGGCAGAACATGAACATTGTTGTAGTTCCACTGGTTCATTCAACAGCAAAAATAATTGATATCTGGAAGAGTGTAACCAATTAAGTTCAGGTAATATAATTTATTGTGATAATATTTAAGTGGTTTATGAGTTTCAGCTAATCCATAAGATTACACCAAAATAATTTGGAAATACAATTGAAGATGAGTATTAAGAGAAACATCAGACCTCTTCAGAATACCAATCTTTGAGTTGTTGATTTCTTTATTCATTCATGGGACATGGGTGTTGCTGGCTGGCCAGCATTTATTGCCCATCCCTAGCTGCCCTTGGAGGGCATTTGAGAGTCAACCACATTATTGTGGCTCTGGAGTCAATGTAGGCCAGACCAGGAAAAGACAGCAGATTTCCTTCTTTAAAGGACATTAGTGAACCAGATGGGTTTTTCCTGACAATCAACAATGGTTTGATGATGATCAGTACATTTTTAATTCCAGATTTTTTTCATTGAATTCAAATTCTACCATCTGCTACGGCAGGATTCGAACCTGGGTCCCCAAATATTAGCTGAGTTTCTGGATTAACATTCTAGTGATAATACCTTTAGGCCATCATGTCCCTTGCGTGGTGCTGGTTTTGAAGACCAAGTTTACTGAAGAGTGTAATTACTGTAACTAGTAAAGACTAGACACGAGCACATTTTTAGTTGTACTCCAGCAATAGCACCTGGACTCCTCTCTTGGAGCCAATTATGACAGCTTACGGAGGGAATTTTGTGCAGCCTCGTGCTCATTCTGACAAATGGTTAGTGGAAACTAACAAGCCTGTTCTTTAAAAAAAGACAATGAAACAAAAAACATTGATGCACTTGTAGAGAGGTTTAGTTACATGTGGGCGAAGGGGATGGGACAGATTTTAAAGAAGTAATTACAAAGGGAGGAGATTGATGTGGAATATAAATACATGCATAAAGCAGCTGGGGCAAAAGGCCTGTTTTTTTGTGCCGGATTCTATGTAATTACCTTCTGTCTCTGAAGTATAAAAAGTGAACTAAGAGTAGCTGTTTTATCTGCAAACGGTGACAGATGAGAGTTTGTATACAAATCAGAGCTAGCTTGTTATAAGTTGTCCATTCTTTGTTATGGTGCATCTGTTGGAGCAGGATTCTATTATGTAACTTGGATTTTTTTTACTTGTTAAATGTCAATGTGTGGTTGGAATTCATTAATTTTTTATGTCAGTAGGTAAAGTAATCCCACTGATTAAACAATGTGCATGTGGAGAAATACTTTGAGATCCTGTGGGCTGGAGTCAGGTTTCGGTGATACATCATTAAAAGCTAAAAGCTGACAGCAAATTCACAGGAAGAGCCTGGACCCTGGCCAAGGTTAGTACTGTCTGTGAAAGGACCTGGAGTTGGTGAGGTTTAGGCAGTATCTTAGATGATGAGATCAGCAGAGTAGTATAATCACTCACACTGGGCTTTCAACATCAAAGTGTTGCCCTCTCTCCCTTCCAGTTTTCATGTGAATTTGAAATCACTTCCACACCCCAGTTATTTTTAGTTCTTTTGTTGATGTGATCGATGCTGTTAGTAACAGGTAGCGATGTGTACTGAGACGGGTGATTGAATCGTGCAGAGTCTTTGGGAAAGGTTATATGTGACAGCCCAGATCTTCTGGCCTCCAGATAGTCAGAGGCTGGATGCACCACAGAAAATGCACTACAGGACCCCACAGAATTCCCAATGCAGTGACTCTGGGAATCTTCCAGGAAATTTGAACTTCCGATGGGCAATTCCCCAGCTCCCTGGGACCCTCAGAAAATGTCTCAAACTCTGAGTTAGCGTTGGAAACCTTAGGGGGTTCCAACTTATTTACCTTACTTACAGAAAAAGCTGAGTCTAGCTCCTTGATAACTACAGAACTGAGATCCTGACTACCCCGTCTTCTTAACCCCCCCCAGATCTGACTTGTACCCCCCCACCTGAAAGAGCCTCCTAATCTCAATGACTCGTTCCTGAACTGATTAACATAACTACTTCTTGAACAACCTATCCACATCACCATCTTGCCACCTTACACACTGTCACACTGCTACCCTACTTACCTTCATACCCACTTCTAATCATCTTCCTCTCTGCCATTCTCCCCATCTGCCCTTACCCACCTTCTACCCTGCCTCTCCACTAGTTGCCACCAGTTTACCACCCTACCACTTAACTCTCTACCATTCACCTTACCCTCTTATCCACCCTCCCCACTCACTCACCCCTATCCCCTTACACACACAAAGAAGCATTTAAATTTACCGGAATAAGGCAGTTATTGCTATAAAAAGGCTCCACCTTTCTGGAGAACTCTTTCTGCGCTGTAGAGCAGGGTTTGGAAGTCCCAGCTAAAAATATAGTGTTTGGACATGACAGAAAAAAGCAGAAGCCTCTGAAAAAGCGGACCTTTGTTTCTTAGATCTTCATAAGATGAAGTGAGACTGTAATTTGGAGTCCTTACATTCTGAATAGAAATAACACTGGACTGCTAAAGGGACAAAGATGGACGTGAAAATGAAAGTGAAACAGTGTAATGATTCACCACATCGCTTCTATTATTTGGTTGGGGACCATTGTATGAGAGTGGGAATGGGAAGCCAAGTCAATAACCACAATCAAGGACCTGGATGCTCACTTTCATTGTGTCTATCTTGTTGTGTCTATCTAGTCCATGGTGATGACTACAGTGTAGTGGGTGGAAGGAAACAAGTGTAAGTTCAATGTTGAATGTCTGTAAATACCTTTCACTCTCTGGCAAGATAAAAGTGAATAAGAATTGGATTCAGCTCAGTAATTTGAATGCTGAACCATTTATGACTTAACATCAACGTTTTAGTTTGCTTTGAGGCATAGAATTCCAGTATCTGCTATCTAGATTTAATCACTACTAGTGTAGTAACTGGTTGGTTTCATTCCTACAGGCAATTATCGAGTCAGATTTCCTTTTCAGGATGGAAGAAATATACTTGTATCTGAGCACACCAGGTCCCAGTAAATAATCATTTCCCAGTTAAACAAACTAGCTTAGTGGGTTTTTTTTGTGGCAAGCTCTAATAGAATTATTCTTTTGATCCTGGAGAAGCCACAGTCACTAACCTACCACTCCCCCCCCCCCCCCCAAGGAAAACGTGATATTGCGTTTGGTTACTGTATTTGTCAAAACACATAATTAGTACTTAGTTCTCTTAGAGCAAGGAAAATCTTAACGGGGCACCGCAGTTATAATTGCTGCAGACCATGTGTTAGAATGATCCATTTTTGCCAATTATTCTTAGGTCCATGCAAATGACAAGATCTGTTGCAGACAGAATTGTTAAGAGCTACTGAATGTATAATTGTGTACGAGTGTGCATGTGTTTCTGTGTATGGCATATATGATGGACCTTTCCATCGCTTTAGAAACTGGGGAAGGGCACGATGTTACCTGCCATTCTGCCATGCTGCTGCTGCAGCAAAATTATTTAGCAGCCAGCCAAATCTCTGTTCAATGCAGTGGGATGGGAAAGTCCCACCGGCGTGACTGGTGGTAAAATTCCAGCTTGGGCGTACTGAGAACGAGCCTGCTCAGATATTCAATATGATCGTGGCTGATCCTCAATCTCAATGCTATATGTCTGCTTTCTCCTCATGCCATTAAAATCTAAAAAAATCTAACTCTTTCTTGCATATGTTTAATGTCTTATCTTCCACAGCCTTCTGTGGTAGAAAATTCACAGGTTCACTAGCCCTTGACTGAAGAATTTTTTTCCTCATCTCAGTCTTAATTGATCTACCCTATATCCTGAGACTATGCCCATTGTGCTAGATTTCCCCAATCAGGGAAAACATCCTCCTTGCATCTAGTCTGTGAAGCCCTGTTTGAATTTTATATATTTAAATAGGTCTCCTCTCGTCTATTTAAACTGTAATGAATACAGGCCCAGTCAAACCAGTTTCTTACTCATAGGTCAGTCCCACCAATCCAAGTACCAGCCTGATGAACCTCCATTGCACTCCCTCCATGGCAAACATATCCTTCCTTAAGTAAGGATAAATGATTGTCCAGCAAGGAGGGAAGTTGTTCACCGTCCAGGTTGGTTTCATTGTATGTGTGATCCTAAAGCAAATCTATGTAGAAGGAAATAAAAAGGAGCCATAAGTTATTCTCAATAGCAAAACAGGCAAGAAATGCAATCCATTGTCTGAATAAAAAGAACAAGTAAAAATCTACAATAATTTCAACAACAAAAATAGTCTAATTTAGAAGATGCATGAATGATTTCGTGTGCAGTTGTGGCCCAGTGTCCTCACTTTGGATGAAAGGAATCCAGTAGGTGGCGGTACAGGCAATGGAGTGGGGCACAATGCTTCATCTAGTTTGGGGTACTTGACGAGAGTTCAACATGAAGTTGAGTGCTGTACTTGAAGGTTTGCAATTAATTAGAGAAGAATTGTATTTTGGATATGTTGATAAAAGAGAAGGAATAAAGTTCATGCTTCAAGGGTGTGCAGGTTGCTGAAATATCTCCAAAGTTTTCGATTTACTTGTGAAGAAGACACAGCTGGGAATTCTGCATTCCACAAGTAGTTATTAGCAGCGACTATTGAGGAAGTTATGTTGAGATCAATCCTCATTTTATCAAACAAAAGTTGAAGTTAAAAAGATACCAGCCTTAAGTTAATTAATACAGATCTGGTGCCTTTGTCAAAGCAAAATTAGTAAATGTTTGAAGCATCACAATATTGACTGCAGCATTATTATTCGAGAACTTTATGCTGAAAATTGGCTCCACGACAAGAGAATTCATTTATTGTTCTGTTGATTATATTTTTTCATGGATTTTTCAATTAACTTGAACAGCACAACACAATAACTCTCAAATTAAAATTTCAATGATTCTCGCTGTTGGGTGCCAAGAAAGTTATCACAAATAAGGATTTATACCTCTTATTGTTTTCTAATCCATAACAGCTAAATTAGTTTTAAAGCAGAGCCTGCCTAATACTGTAATTGATTAGTTCAACAGAACTAAAATATTCAACAGCTGCTGCCTTACATTGTGTAATCTCAATACATGTACCGCTCTCCCGAAAATAGTAACGGACTTACCTGTTTCATTTATATTTATGTAATTGTCGTTTCTCTGTATGTTATTTGTGCGTTGTCTCCCTGCCCCATCAAAAATGTGGCATTTAAGAAGTAATAATAGGATAAATCCCTTTCATCTAATCAACCTTTATCAACCATGCTGGAAGATAAGGTAGATTTCTACTGTTCATGTAGAAATCTATAGCACTGCTGCCTCACAGCGCTAAGGACCCGAGTTCAATGCTCGGTCACTGTCTGTGCAGAGTTTGAACATTCTGCCCATGTCTGCATGGGTTTCTTCTGGGTGCTCTGATTTCCTCCCAAAGTCCAAAGATGTGCAGGTGAGATTGATTGGCCATGCTAAATTGCCCCTTAGTATCAGGGGATCGAGCAGGGTAAATGGGGTTACGGGCATAGGATCTGGATGGGATCGTGATTGGTGCAGGTTCGATGGGACAGATGGCTTCCTTCTGCACTGTGGGGATTCTATGTACATACACTGCAGTGTGATTGAAAGATGATAAGCATATATTGGGATAAATTAGTGGTTTGTTTTTACTCTCTCTTGAATGCAATATTCCACTACTGCAAGGCATGTATATCAACATGCAAATACTTCAGAATTCCAGCTTATTCTTGTTCCCTATCATCAAAAGATACTGGATAATTATTTTTAAATGAAACATCGCTTCCTGGCGCCTCTACATTTGCTTCTGTAAACAAGTTAAAAATGGCTGCCCTTCTGCCGAGCATCAATTTCCACAGCACTGCTTGTTGGCATTTTGTTCTTGTCCTATTCAGAAATGAATCACAAAACATTTGTTTTAACATTGGCCAACTTCATCTCTGCCTCAGC
The DNA here is from genome assembly GCA_024679065.1 of Sphyrna mokarran. NCBI lineage: Eukaryota > Metazoa > Chordata > Chondrichthyes > Carcharhiniformes > Carcharhinidae > Sphyrna > Sphyrna mokarran. Next base: position 23,113,797 of record JAGIQG010000021.1, read on the forward strand.
TCATCTGCTGCTGAAACCCATATCCTTGCCGTTGTTACTTCTGGACATAACTATTCCAGCACACTCCTGCCAGGCCTCCTACATTTTACCCTCTATAAACTTGAGGTCATCCAAAACTCTGCTGTCCGTGTCCTTAATCACATCAAGTCCTGCTGACCTATGGTCCCTGCCTCTGCAAACATATGTTTGCCTCTGGCCAAACTATGCCTTGATTTAGAATTCTTTTTTTTCATTTTTCTTCCATCTTACAACACCTACAAAAATGACTTTTCTGAAAATGCTTGCTTTTGGATATTTGAAGGCACTAAAAATATAAATTATCACAGATTAATTCCTTTACTATTTTGTTAAATAAGCATAAAATTGGTTAATAATGCTGTAGTACAGAATCCAAAATCCTTGTCTTTGATTATTTCTCTTATTTTCCTGCTATTGACTAAGAGGTTCACGAAGATTGTGGCATTTTGAGATAGAATATTCACGTTTGAAATGTAGGATTTCCTAGGATCTGCGGCACAAGAACAGGCGATTGGCCCAACTAGGTTATCTGGGCTCTTGCACTTCACGTGAGCCCCTTCCCATGTCTCCACACCTCTCTATTCTCTTCACCTTCAGATTTGCATTGCATATCCTCCGAAAACATTGCTTCAGGCATTGCAGCCAGAACTCTACCACTTTGCCCACCATGGAATCCGTGCAGATGAGGGTCCGACAGTGGAAATCTCTGTTGACCACGGGTGGAAATTTCTGGTTTTGCCCAAGCAAGGCTGTAAAATCCCGCCCTGCGTTGGCACTCAGGCCCATACTCTCAGCATTCTGTGAGAAGAAACATAATTAAGTGGCAAACATCACAGAAAGTTCATTCATGCTCTCCTGCCTTTGACAATTCTGTGCTTTTTTTCTTTAAATATCAGCATTCTGGTTGAAAATTTGAAAAATGTTCCCTTGGTGTAGAGACAGGTACATAACCGGATGAAGAAAGTTAACAATTGTGGAAACAAAACAGGGGAAGGAATTCATTTTTTATTGGAGAGACAGATAAGCTTGGAGCAAACTTTGTCAGTGCAAGATTAAGGCTGTAAAGTTTGCTATTCTGAGGTAAAAACTAACAGCCGTGATTTGACTTGGATGTACAACCAGTTGGGAAGTCAGATATTTGTGGTACTGTCATTTTATATGTTTGGTTTTTGTTTAAAAAATACAGCCACCACTGTAAATCAAAAGCATTTAAAGTATCTTTCCATCCCTTGTGTTGCTGATGAATAGGCCCTTCTTACAACACAGCGGGTATAATTAGCATGTGTCAGCGTCACATGGCCATAACATAATGGCTAAGTGATTGCTCTTCCTACTGGTAAATGATCAAAAATTTCCCTATCCAATGAACAAGTTAGTACACACATTATTAGGAACCACCAATAATATATTACAATGTGGTATGAAACTATTGTGCTTGTTTGAAGATAGATATTGGGCTTAAGGCTGGATCACCCCCTGGCTTTCTTACCAGTTGTCAGAATGCCTGCTGCAGGAACAGAATTGCAAGCATTTCTAGCTGTATTTCTTTGGTAAATTAGTCTCACATTTTTGTTGCTCATTGAAAACATTTTTGCATTGTAACTACCTTCATTTTGGTCCCAACTGTAATCTTATCTTTATCTTAAAATATTCACTTGTCAGCAATAATTATTACGGGCCAGAACAAAGCTACCAATGTGTGAAGTGTTAGCCATGATTCTCCCAAACTGGGACGAGATGCCCATGCCAGTGGGAAACTTGTAGGGTTTGGCTAGCAGCTAGCAGCATCTATCAGATAGGAATCTTCCACCTCATTTATGCATAGTGGACAACCCGCCAGCCAACCCCACTACTCGGACACCAGGCCACCGTTTTTAAATAGCAGCTCAATCTCTGTTCTCAGAGGCAGGCTGTCCTTCCATAAAAAAATTACATAGGACCATCCCCTCCCCTCTCTGAGCTGGAGAACATTATCAACCTTTCATCAAAGAGGGACATCCTCCACACACATGCATGCATGCACACACACACACACGCACATGCACACACACACACACACGCACATGCACATGCACGCACACACACACATACACACACACACGCACACACACACACACACACACACACACACACAAGAGTGATCCAATTCCCTACCCACCCAGACCCTCACTCAACCCCCTTTCCCCCATTCGATCCTCACTCCCACACTCAGCCCTTCAGGACACTTACCTTGGCAACGCCCCGCCATGGCAATTTCATGATGTGGAAATGCCAGCACTGGATTGGGGTGGGCACAGTAAGAAGTCTCTCAACACCAGGTTAAAGCCCAACAGGTTTATTTGGCAGCACAAGTTTTCAGAGTCTCGCTCCTTCTTCAGGTAGGTGACACTCACTCACCTGAAAAAGGAATGAGACTCCGAAAACTTGGGCTGCCAAATAAACCTGTGGGCTTTAACCTGGTGTTGTGAGACTTCTTACGTGGCAATTTCAGGCAGCCCTGAGATCAATAACTGTTTTCCTGTCTGTTAACCGTGCAAATTCTGAATTGGCCGGGTGACTTTAATCTTTTAATCTTCATGTTACCCATACCCCGGTCACCTGGCAGGATTTTAAATCATTGCAGCACTCCGTTTGGCAGCAGAGTTCCCTTTCTCCCCTGTCAGAAGCTGCAGGTGATAGCAGAACACTTTGAAGTCCTCTGACAGGAGATATCAATTTCACCTAGGCATGGGGGTAGCAGTCTGCATTAGCTGTTTACTCCATCACAGTATATGCACATAGCTTTGATTTGAAGTTGCTTAGACTTCCCAGCAAGCTGAAATCACCAAAACCCTTTCCGTTGCACTTGAAGCCTTTGATGTGTAATATGTTCAATGCCCAGTGCCTCGTAAACAATTCAACTGCCACATCAATGGATTTCTATGATCTTCTATCTTCTAGCCGCCTGTGTTTATTTTTATTTCCTTTCAACCAGTAGTCAGGATCAATTAGGTACTTGACGTACATTCAGCCCTGAAGGATGATCAGATAAACCTCACGCCCTGTGTGCTGTGGCATGGGGACGATGCCTTTTATTGCTGAATAAATAAACCCTCCAGGTCTAACATACCAGTTCGTCATTTGTGAGGATCTCGCTGGAGAGGCCGGTAAATAGTGAGGGTGATTTGACTCAGGCTACAATCTCGCTAATTACATTTAAAATAGTGAATTTGAATGTGCGTCGGGTTCCTGCCCACTATGGGCACGAACTTGATTGCAGCTGGCAGCACAGCCCTGATTTTGAATCTGACTTTTGATCAACAGAGTTGGATGTACGACCCAAGATGCCTGCCATTTTAAAGTTTGATCCAGAAATGCAAATAGTTGCGGATGCTTTGAAGTGGATCTATGAATTTCAAGGCTTATTTTTAAGAAGCGTTTATTAATTGAATGAAATGTTTGTTGTTATCAGGAATAATGTGCTTGAAGGAATTACATAGGTTTTCTTGAATGGTAGTGATTTGTTTAAGTGTGCATTTGACACTTAGAACTTTATTTTATTTAGTCTCAGCATGGCTTCTAAAGGCTGCCATGATTGAAACTCGAGTTGGCACAGGAGGTGTAAGAACAATAGTTGTTGGGTGGGTGAGGGAGCATGAATTGGCACATACGTTAGCGTAGAAATTATAAAAGGCTAAATGGATGAGTTGGAATGGGGGGTTTGAGGGGCTATGGGAATGGATAAGGAGCCAAGGTTGGTATGGAAAGTATAATGGTCAGGGGGTTGGGTGGGAAAAATAAGATGGCTTGGGTTTGAATGAATGAGCATGTGGAATGTGTGGGAAGATGGGGGTGATGGCTGGAGGGCTGCTTCATGTTTTTCTTTCTCTAAAATGCTGATGCACCAAGACCAGCCTGTCACTGCGACCAGCATTCTCCGTACACTTTATGGAGTCACCCAGCCAGGCTATTTACCAGCCTCCCAGGGACCACACCATCCCAGAGCAAAAATCCAATCTGGGTCATTTTCTCCCACCATGTGTTTGCAAAGCTGGGAAATGCCCCAACTTTTAGGAGTGAAAATCCATGTCTTAAACTTATGGTGGCTGGTGCTAAAAAAGGGCAGTTGGCTTGTCTTTCTCCCAACACTTAAGTCCAGACCAGAAATGCAGAGTGACAATCCAACAATAATTTCTGCTTTATGGAAGATCCAACCCTGTATTTCTGCTGTTTGTAAATTGATAACTAAATCCCATAATGCTTTGACCTGAAATCTTGAATCTTACTGTGGAGTTGTAATTGTTGACGACAACTCGTAGCTTTATCGATACATTGTAGTCAGAAAAGAACATTCATTTCATCTGCATTTCTTATATTTCAAACAGTGGGCGAAAAAAAAGAACTACAAAAAGCCATGGGAATAATATTGTGCATTTTTGCAATAAATTCACAGCCCTTTTCTTCTCAAGATTCCTAATGGAGTCGCTCCTTTCTGTCTTGTATTGCTTTATTCTGCTGTGCTTCACAATCAAATTTCATGTTTGCAGGCAAGGTTTTGAATAGCAATTGATTCATCATCATTGCGAGAAAGAAAAATCTAACCCATGATATTACAGGTAAAATGATTCTGAACATTATTTCAAGCTCGACTGCTTCCCACAAGCCTCATGGAGAACAGAGTTAGGGTATTGTCTGTGCTTCATATTCTGGTCACGTGCTGACTGGTACTTAGTTGAGATATATTGATCCAAGCCAAATTAAGTATTTGTCAAAATGGCATCTTGGTTTTGGAGCATAATGTACATCGGCCAGCATCGCAATACATTCTCGGAAATGTCTAACACTGTACAAGGGTCAAATTAATTACAGGATTTGGATCATTTTCATTCACAGTTAGTTAGAATATTTTTCTTCGTATTTCTTCTTCTCAGCTGCTGTCTTGCGGTAGTTCCAAACATGCAGCAGAACCTCTCATACGTCATCCAATGACATTCAGTCCTTTTGCACAAAGGTCAACAGGTTACTTGACAATGCACTGAATCACAGCTAAATAAAATTCAGCCCTTGCCTACTGTAATGACTTCAGTCAGGCCATTGAAGTTGGCCTATTGGAGTGTGAACTCTCTGATTAAGGATCCAATTGATGGGCCAATCAGAGAATCTTTACCTTCTACTTAACTGGGAGTGTCAGTTCCTCTGGAGGTAGACTGCTAACACTCTGTTAAAGTTGTAAATAAAGAGATTTTGGTGAAGGGATTTCTATCTCCACGGATATATTACACCTACCCTCCAAAAATACAGAAACACTCTGTCAATAATGTTCATTGGATTGCAATCTGAAATGAAATTTAGCTGCTGTCTGTGATGTAATGACTTCATTTGGGCCATTGTGTCTATAATGCTTGAGATTTGTATCCTTTCCCCATTTTAACCTTTTTTCCTGAACAGATGCAAATGACATCCAAAAGAAACTGACAGGACCTTTATCTGTATAGACTGGGCTCTGATGACATAATTGGGCCCTGATTGAAATTTTAACCTTAAACAACAAGGAAGCTGTTCTAGTTCTCTCACCATATCAACCTAGCAGAAGGGCTATAAAAAGCCTCAGTAATAAAAGGTAATTTTGTGCATGTTAAGTGCATTGGCCATGACAAATTCTCTCTGAGTGTACCTGAATAGGCACTGGAACGTGGCAACTAGGGGAGTTTCACTGTAACTTCATTGAACTATTAATGGAAGTCTACTTGTGACAAAAAAATAAACTTTAGTTCCATCAGTGGCACACAAGTCCGAGCCTCCCCATTCCAGTCTTCTCTCCCTCACAATTGTGAGTGTCTCCTGAATCACTCACCAAGTAGTTTACCAGATTTCACACTTCCTGGCTGCAGCCTCCTGCTGTCTGTTATTCCACCCTTATTTACTTCTTAGAATCAGGGAACTCTACAATGCAAAAGGAGATCATTCAGCCCATCGGGTCTGCACCAACCACAATCCCACCCAGGCCTGACCCCCACAACCCCCTGCATTTACCCTAGCTAGTCCCCCTGACATCCACTACCTCTAGCATCTAGTTGGACAAGGGCAGCAGACACAAGAGAACATCAACACCTGGAAGTCCCCTTCTAAACCATTCACCATCCTCACTTGGAAAGGTATCGCCATTCCTTCACTATTGTTGGATCAAAACTCAATATGAGTCAGCAATTCAGCATAGCCAATCCACCTAACCCAAACATCTTTGGTCTATGGAAGGAAATCAGAGCCCCTGGAGGAAATCTATGTGGATTCAGGGAGAATGTGCAAGCTCCACGCAGACTGTGACCTAAGCTGAGAATCGAACTCAGGTCCCCAAAGTTGTGAGGCAACGGTGCTAACTACTGTGCTACCATGCCACCCACGTTACAATCAGGGCTGTGTTTCACCACTGCTGTACTGGCAGTGCATTTACCAAACTGTCCAGTTTGTTGGCTTTAATATCTTCAAATTTCTGCCGCCTGCCTAACATTGTTGCCATTATTATTTCACAAAGCAGACTTCCACCTGATCCCATAGTGATTTTTTTTGACGGAAAAGATCACTAGCCTGTTGCCAGAGGCTTATAGCTTGAGGGGATATCACACTGCATCAAGCATGACTGGCCGGGATTCTCTTCCGCTCTTATCACCTGCCATTGGCATGCTGGAAGGATTTTACTCTTGGTACTCAACCTGTCTGATCATTATTGGCCATCAAATCCTGGAGTGGGACTCGAACTCGGAGCTTCTGGCCCAGAGACAGCTACCCACTGTGCCACAAGACCACCTCTATTAAATAACAGTTGCAATGAATTCACTTATTCTTGATTTTAACTGGAAAATAAATCAGGAGGTTGATAATTTATGTCTGCCAAAAGTTTTGTCCAGGTTATTTGTCCAGCACACATACTGACTGATGGGAAATTAACATGAAGTGAGGTTTTCAGCCAACTTCTCCCAGTTACTATTTGCTGTCTTTTCTCTGCCTCAATTTACGGTGATGGAAATTTAATATCCACAGTAACTTACATCAATAAATGCTGCAATAAATGCTTCATCTTTACATTTATATTTATGTCAATGTTCAATCTGCATAATTGATGATGAATAAATTAGAAGTTTTGCAAATTTTATTAATATTTTAGGTTTTCAGAAGTTGGAACACATACTATATTGCAAAAACTAAAGAATAAATGAAGTTGAGATACATGTACGTCCATAAACAACAGTATAATTTAAAACTGTATGATCATCTTCCCCATCCTTTTTCTCTTCGCAATCCTATTCCTCTTCTTTTCCTCATCTCCTCTCCCTCTATCTATCCTCCCAATCTTTTCCTCTTTGTCTTTTCCACCTTCTGACACCTTTCCCTTCCTCCTTCCTGCTCTCCTATACATCCTCTCCTTTCTCCTCACTCTCTCCCATTCCATATCCACTTATTCCATATGTGAGCGGCACAGTAGTTAGCACTGCTGCCTTACAACACCAGGGACCTGGGTTCAATTCCAGCCTTGGATGACTGTGTGGCGATTGCACATTTTGCCCGTGTCTGCATGGCTTTCCTCTGGATGCTCTGCTTCTTCCCAGTGTCCAAAAATGTGCAGATTTGGTGGATTGGCCATGCTAAATTTCCTCTTAGTGCCCAAAGATGTGTAATTCAGTGGGTTGAATATGTGTGGTTACGGAGATAAGGTCTGGGTAAGATGCTCTGTCAGAGAGTGCAGACTCAATGGGCTGAATAGCCTCCTACTGCACTGTAGGGATTTTACGATCCTATGATATTTGTCCATATCCCATCCTTTTCCATCCCCCTCCCTATCTCCACTCCTTTGTGGCCTCCTTCCCACTATCACAGCCATGACCTTGTTGATAAAATTTGCATTTGAATTATAAGTTCTGGGTTCAAGTCCTCCTCCAGGGCTGAGCACAATAAACAAAACTGATGCTCCAGTGCAGCACTGAGGAGCATTATGCCATTGAAGATGCCTCCTTTCACGCAAGATGCTAAACTTTGGCCCCACCTGCTTTCACCAGTGGATATAAAAGATCCTGGCCAATATTTACCCTTCAATCAACATTACAAAAATCAGGTTAACTGCTTATTATCACAATGCTGTTTTGTAGGAGTTTCTTGAATGTAAATTAGCTGCTGCATTTCTTACATTACAACAGTGGCTACACTTTAAAAAGTATTTGATTGGGAATAAGGTGTTTTAAAACATCCAGTGTTCATGAAACTTACAAACATGCCTTCCAAACCTACTACCTCTAACATCTAGTTGGACAAGGGCAGCAGACACAAGAGAACATCAACACCTGGAAGTCCCCTTCTAAACCATTCACCATCCTCACTTGGAAAGGTATCGCCATTCCTTCACTATTGCTGGATCAAAACTCAAACTCCATTCCAAATAGTGCGACACCATGTCAACTGCTATAGTTCAAGAAGGCAACACACCACCATCTTATATAAGTGCAAATGTTTATTCCTTTCCTCCCTCCCTCTCTCTATCTCTTTCACAGTCTCTTTCTTCCTCCCATCAGCAATGAGGCCTAACAGTCCAGCCCTCAAAACAACTCTTATTCCTCCTTAATAAAAGCAAAATACAGTGGATGCCTGAAATCTGAAGTAAAAGCAAAACATATTGGAAAACCTGAACAGGACTAGCAGCATCTGTAGAGAAAGAAAAAGTTCATGTTTCAAATCCATATGAAGAAGATACATGAACCTGAAATGTTAACTCTGTTTCTCGCTCCACAATGCTGCCAGACCTACTGAGTAGAATTTTTTATTTTTACTTCTTATTCCTCCTTATATTTCCTGTTGCTTGTTTCCTTTTTGAATTCTGGAATGTCAAAAATTTGTAAATAGTGGTTTTCAATTCTTTCATGAAATGTGGTCATCATTTTCTAGGCCAGCATTTATTGCCCATCCCTAATTGCCCTTGAGAAGGAGGTGGAGTGTTGCCTCCTTGAATTACAGAAATCAATATGATGTAGGTAAGCCTTGCTATGAATGGAATTTCAGGATTTTGATCCAACGATGGTAAAAGAATGGCGATATCTTTCCAAGTGAGAATGGTGAATGGCACAGGGAGAAATCTCCAGGTGGTGGTGCTCCCTTAAGGCTGCTGCCATTGAACAACTAGATGCCAGCAGTCCTGAGTTTGGAAGGCTCTGTCAAAAGAATGCTTGTGAGTTCCTGCAGTGCATCTTGTAGATGGATACACGTTGCTGCCACTCTGCATTGGTGATGGAAGGAGTGAATGTTTATGGGCTGCTTTGTCCTAGAAGGTGCCAATCTTCTTTGGAACTTCACTCATCCAGGCAAGTGAAGAGTACTCCATCATACACCTAACCTGTGTCTCATAAATAGTGGATGGATTTTGGAATGTCAGAAGGTGAGTTAGTCATCATAGGATTCCTAGCCTCTGACCTGCTCTTGTAGTAAATATTTATAAGGTTAGTCCAGTTAAGTTTGTGATCTTTGATAACCCCCAGGACATTCAAAGTGGGGAATTCAGCGATGGTGATGCCATTGAATATCATAGAATCCCTACAGTACTGAAGGAGGCCATTCAGCCCATTGAGCGTGCGCTGATGACGACACCACCTTATCCCTGTAACTCCACATAAATCCCCCATCACTAAGGTCGATTTAGCATGGCCAATCAACCTAACTTGCACATCTTTGGATTGTAGGAGGGAGCTGGACCACCAGGAGGAAACCCACGTAGACACAGGAAGAATGTGCAAACTCCACACAAACAAGGAAGCCAGGAATCAAACTTTGCCATGTGAGGCAGCAGTGCTAACCACTACGCTTCCATGCTGCCCAAGGAGTGACAGGGTGATGGTTAGATTCTCTCTTATTGCAGGTGGTCATTTCCTGGCGCTTTTGTGGCATGACTATTACTTGCCAGTTGTCAGCCAAAGCCTGGGTCCAGGTCTGGCTGCATCTGGAATTGGACAGCTTCAGTGTCTGAGGGATTGCGACTTATGCAGTCATCAGCGAACATCCAACTCCTGACCTTATCATAAAGGGAAGGACATTGATGAAGCAGTCAAAGTGGTTAGGCCTCAGACACTACCCTGAAGAATTCCTGAAGTGATGGCCTGGAACTAAGATGATTGACCTCCAACAACCACAACCATTTTCCTTTGTGTTGGACATGGCTCCAATCAGCACAGAGCTTTCTCCACAATTCCCATTAACTCTTGTTTTGCTTAGATTCCCTGATGCCATTCTTGCTCAAATACCATCATGATGTCAAGGGCAGTGACTCTTGCCTCACTTCAGGCATTCACCTTTTTTGTCCATGCTTGAACCAAGGATGTCAAGAGCTGACTGTTTTGTACTATTGGTTTTTATAGATAATTGGAACACTAAGGTTTATCACATTATCAGTTTGCATATACTGCAAAACAATGGGTATGTAGATTTAAAGTTTATATGAGATTTCCATGGCATTAATATATGCATGCAAAAAGACAAATTTTATTGGCCAATCCTGATCTAGCCCTTCGAATCTTTACTAGGGCTTCAAAGTAAAGAATTTGAATGAAACTGGTGTGAATCAGATATCTTTAATCTTTCTGTTACGTGGCAAAGTTACACGTACATAGAGACCTTTGACGTTAATGGAACAATGGTGAAAACTATGTCCAGTACCTAATAGTCTTAGCTGAGTGTTTGAGGCCAAAGATTAGAAAGCTTATTGCGGTTTTCCTGCATGGGTTTATACTTTTGAATGGAACTTATGGCTAAGTGGTCTTGTGAACCAGGCTTCTTTAGTTTTTTGGTACTTTCAACTTGTGTTGACATTTATCTCCGCACTGTTCAGAAAAAGTAGTGCTTTGTCCACATAACTATGTTGCTGTCTCCCTGGGCTATTGCTTCCCTGAAACATTTGTGGAATCTGAGTGTTACTTTATTTGTTTAGTTTACCACTGTTCAAATATTTATCATTTCATTCAATCCTTTCTAAATTTTGGGCAGGTTTAAATTGAATCTGTTCAATTTAATGCAACTTAAGTAAAGAGCAGGATAAATGGAGTGTGAAGTTGCAACACTCTAAATTGGTTGATTTTGAAACAAAACTATTTTCCAATGTGATCATTAATGGAATTTGCTGTCTGACTAATCATCCTGATTAGGTTTTTATTACTTGAACTCTACCAGGCAGAAGTTAGATCTTAATGCTTCACCAAGTTCTCTTAAGGTTTTTGAAAATTGTACTTACTCTTGTAAAATCGTAGAATCCCTACAGTGCAGAAGGAGGCCATTTGGCCCTTTAAGCCTGCACCGACAACAATCCCACCCAGGTCCTATCCCCATAAACTCATGTATTTACCCTGCTCGTCCTCCTGACACTGAGGAGCAATTTAGAATGGTTAATCAATCTAACCTGCACATCTTTGGACTTGCATTGCCGCTTTTGTTTAGCACAGGCTCTTAAGAAATAGGTAAGCATTAACCTAATTAGCATTGTGGAGTGGATCGAAGACTGTGGGCGGCACGGTAGCACAGTGGTTAGCACTGCTGCTTCACAGATCCAGGGACCTGGGTTCAATTCCCAGTTTGGGTCACTGTTTGTGTGGAGTTTGTACATTCTGCTTGGGTCTGCGTGGGTCTCCTCCGGGTGCTCCAATTTCCACCCACTGTGCAAAGATGTGTGAGTTAGATTGATTGGCCATGCTAAAGTTGCCCCTTAGTGTCCTGAAAAGTGTAGGTTAAAGGGATTAGTGGGTAAGTATTTAGGGATATGGGGGTAGGGCCTGGGTGGGACTGTGTTCAGTGCAGATTCGATGGGCTGATGAGCCTCTTTCTGCACGGTAGGGTTCTATGATTCTGTGGGGGTGATTTTTCCACCTCATCATGCCTGGTGCGGATTGCAGCGATCCAGAAAAATAACATGCAGGTCAAAGACTCGGATTCACTCCTGGAGCGAAATAGTTTGCAATCTTCTTGGCTCCTTTATAATGATGCGAACTAAATCACACCCAAAAGGGCACAAGGCCATTTAGCATATTTAAAGTAGCATTTAAACACGTAGAGCCTGGTCCACTCGTAGAGCATGGAATCTTCCAGCATTCAGGCATGGTGTACTAATAGTGAGAATCGGTGATGGTGATGCCAAGGGACTCGAAGGCTATTGAAGCCCCCAGGTGATCAGCGGCATGGGTGGGCAGTGTCCATCATGTAATGCCCACCTAGCGGAATCCATCTAACACACAGACAGGACCCATCTTACACACTCGCAGCATCCACCGGACACCCCACTGATGGCCAATTGGATTTCTTGGCAGTGCTAGTTGGGCAAGATCACTATGCCAATTGGGCATGGCCAGTGTGATGGGGCAGCCTGATGATGGTGGAGCCTGAATGGGGCTATGACAGGATTGGAGTAATGTAGACAGTTCATGTAAAGATGGATCATGTCAGGAGTCATGATAGGGAGCATATTGGGAAAGCCTCGATGCCGATGACCCATGTTTGGAAGGGAGTGGGGGGATGTTGCCATTGATGACTGGGGCAGGATCTCAATGTCCATGAGGGAGGAGAGACCCAGTGCACTGAGAGGTCGCAATGTCCTTGCACGATGGTTCCCGAGCACTCTGAAGCTGAGCTCACCACTGTGTTTAGGACTCCTTCCCACTAATACTGTGCAAAACTCTCTGTAAATGTGACTGTGTCTGGGATGATTGTGTTTGCTTAAGAAACCATGTGGATCACTCTATTATTCTTGCCATTAATACAGTTTCTTTGGGGAAAATTCTATCCTGTGTTGACTTTAAATTGAATTGAAGTCACGTAACATTAAAAAAAATGAAATTCTGGAAGTGGATCAATAAGTGTATAAAATCAGTACACAGGAAATGTAAGAGAAAGGATAAAACATCACAGAGGAAAATAAACAAATATCAAGAAGAGAAAGAATACAAGGAAAATATATATAAACTAGAAAGAAATGAATCAAGGAAAATAGAACAGAAAGCAATGAAATTAGTAATGAACAATTGGCTAGCTTCATGTCTCATTTGAATAATCTGCATTGAACTTTTTGCCTCTCGATACAGATATATTTTTCAAAGTCTTGCACATCTATTTTGAATATACTTTTTTGTGCCAAGAAAGAAGTACAGACCTTTCAAATTGTTAGTCTATTAATGCTATATAAACCACGAAGTATGTTTAGCTGCTCTGTTAAAAATAGAGTGCCACAGTTATGGAAGGATTATGGGATGACTTTTGACACAAATAGGCGAATTATTTTGTGTCAGCTCTGAAAACTAACCAATTCCTTTAGTAACAAAGTATTCTTTAAGTTTAAGTTTATTTATTAGTGTCACAAGTAGGCTTACATTAACACTGCAATGAAGTTACAGTGAAAATCTCCCGGTCGCCGCACTCTTGGTGTCTGTTCAACAATACTGAGGGAGAGTTTAGCATAGCCTACACACCAAACCAGCACATCTTTCAGACTATGGGAGGAAACTGGAGCACCCAGAGGTAACCTATGCTGACATGGGGAGAGTGTGCAAACTCCACACAGTGATCTGAGGCTGGAATTGAACCTCGTTCCCTGGCGCTGTGAGAATTCCCCCCCTAGACTTGAGATGGGTACATGTTTGAAAATGAAAGGAATTGCAGGGCTAATAGTAAAATAGCCAGTTAGTGGGACTATTTTAATAGTCATTGTGCCACCACTGAGCCACTGTATTCTTTGTAATCTTGAGTAATGATAGTCTGTGTTTCAATTAATGAGAATAATTTGAGTGACTTATGTTTTTATATGTTTCTAAATGTTGGAAAGCACTAAAATCCTTTGCCCTATCTCAGAGCATTTTGGCACAGCTATGAGTTACTGGAACTGTTGAAGTTGAAATTAATATGGCCCATTCTTTGTTGTTCTTTTGAATAACCGAATATTCCTGCTGCATTAAAATGTTCTAATACTTATATGGAAGAGAACTGACTGAACAGTGGATTAAACAATAGATTTATATTATGCATTATATTTGTACTAAGATAAACTTGAAGGTAATTCTTTAACACAGGATTGAAAATGAAAGGATGTGCACTAGTTAAAGTGAGACAAGTTCAATCTGCTATCTCCATGAAGTGCATCCAATTTTAATGAAATGAGAATTTGAACTATTTAAACTCTCTTTGCCAGAGTCAAGGTGCAAGAGTCAATTACGAGAGGGCACAGGTTTATGGTGCAAGAGGCAAGGTTTAAAGGAGATGTATGAGGCAGATTTTTTATAGAGAGGGTGGTGGGTATCTGGAGCTGGCTGCTGGGGGAGGTAGTGGAAGCAGATACAATAGTGATTTTTAAGGGATGTCTTGACAAATACATGAATAGGATAAGAATAAAGGGATACAGTCCCCAAAAGGATATGGGTTTTAGTTAAGTCAGGCAGCATGATCGGTGCAGGCTTGGAAGGCTGAAGGGCCTGTTCCTGTGCTGTAATTTTCTTTGTTCTTCGTGTAATAGGTGTCCGGTACTTCACTGCTGGAACTACAAAGCTTCAGATATAGTCCTTTTAATCCTTTCTGTGACAGATGCACTTGAACTCCGTTTCCACAGTATCTTTTCCCGAGAGCTTTGAGAGGTTTCTCAATCATTTATGTTTCAAAAATAAATAGTGGAGATTTTGAAGATAGTTTCATTGCTTTCAGTTTTTCCGTTGCTGGTAGCATGTCAAAGGACACTGTTTGTGGTGAATGCAAAGTGTTAAGACTTGACAATTGTGACGTATGTTTTTTAAATGGTAATCCACTGTGGATCATTGAGAAATTATGTGATCAATCTAGACTAATCGTTAAAAGCAAATTACTGCGGATGCTGGAACCTGAAACCAAAAGAAGGAATGCTGGAAATTCTCAGCAGGTCTGGCAGCATCTGTAAGGAGAGAAAAGAGCTGATGTTTTGAGTCCAGATAACCCTTTGTCAAAGAGTCATCTGGACTTGAAAAATCAGTTCTTTTCTCTCCTCACGACGCCGCCAGACCTGTTGAGATTTTCCAGAATTTTCTCTGGACTAATTGTTAAGTTTTCTCTCTGAAACAATACTTGATAAATATCCTGAATAGTTTATTATATAATTTAATTCATTTTATTTATGCACTGCATATGATCATTGCTGACCCCATTGTGCACATTTAACAGCGCTAAGTGACAGTAGTGGATTTTGAGTTCAAGGATACCAATGTTAATTTTAGAAAAATGCTGAAGTGTAGGGGGAAGTTTCCAGCATTTCCATAACGAGATGCTGGAGAACTGGTGGAGGTGGTTCATCAGCAGCCACAGTGGGATCTTCCAGTCCACCAAAGTTGATGGTGATTTTACATTCCTTGCCCATGCAGGTATCCGGGAATCTGTGGCAGTAGTCACTTTAGTAGGGTCTGAAGATCGGGAAGAAAGGGTAGGAGAGTTCCAGCCATAGATGTGATGGGTTTGTGTTTGAAAATGAAAGGAATTGCAGGGCTAACAATACAATGGTAAGTTAGTGGGACTTCTTGAATAGCTTTTGAGCAAACGTAGATATAATGGGCTTAATCTTTCTGTGTGATATCATTTTACTGTTCTCTACTTTAAAAAGCAGGCAAATGACTCTGAAGAAAACTTGTTTATTAAATGTTTCTCAGCTGCTATCACTAATGATCCCAAATAATTTACACCATAAAAAGTTAAGATTTATCTAAATTATCTCTGTTTTGATTTTGTGAAACGTAATATCCAAATGGATTGACAAAAATGAAATATTTTTGTTCAGTCTTTGGCCTGATGACTGCCGCTTTCAATGCGGTCACAGTACATTAGAGATTTATGGCATGGAAACAGGTCCTTCGGCCCAATTTGTCCATGCCACTCTTTTTTTAACCACTTAGCTAATCCCAATTACCTGCATTTGGCCCATTTCCCTTTATACCCATAGAGTCATAGAGGTTTACAGCAAGGAATAAAAAAAAGCAACTGCAAAAAAAATTGTCCTGACTTAAATATTGTGAAATCTTATTTGTTGTCTTCAAGATTACAAGTTTGAGAGAGGAATTGAATGCTGTCATTCATATGCAAGAATGATGTGATTGGTTCAGTTTTTGGCCACTTGTTTTTGAACTGAGCTGTCAGCCATTTAGCTTCAGCATCTGTCTCAGGAATACTTACGTGAACTGAATTGTTCAAATCAGAATCAATCTGTTTGGGACATGCAGAACCACAGTAGTTGAATACAGAGATAGCAAACAGTGTTTTTCTTTCACGGAGCTAAATTGTAGAATCTCTATTATTAAGTTATACTGTATTATATTACATATTTGCTCTGGTTGCAGTAAATCTGTTTGATGTGTAAAGCCATTGGTTGATGTTATGATGTCTGAATGAAATTAAAAAACCCTGCAGAAGCACAAAACATCCCAGCAATTCAAATAATTTCTTCCTTATCTGAGCATCATATCAAAATCTCAACTAATTGTGGGATCAAGTGAACGTTGTATGAGAATAAAACTCCGCAATTAAGCCATCTTCATTGCTAAAGCTAAAAAATCTAGAATAAGAGGGATAAAAAAAAGTCTTAAAAGCAATACCAGTAGCTTAATTTTAACTTTAAATTGATATTGATAAGTTGATACTTTTTCAGAAGCTTGTTAGTCTGCTGTCAGGCAGTCCATGGTGATCAATCCCGTTGTACTTGCTATGACATTCAAATATTGTACTACTAAGCTTAATTTGTATGAATAAAATTAGGTGCACCTTACACTGGCTAAATGTAATGATCAAAATTCTAGGTTGCAATTGCAGCGCAAGCATTTTAATCTCTTCTTAGTAGCATTTACATGGGGGTTATATTTTGGTTTTGTTCAGCCTTACTCGCTGTTTCAAATTGATAGGAACCACTTAAATGGTTCAGTGTCTCTCACGAAGCTTTGTCATGAAGCAAAATAAAAAAAACACCTGCTGATTTCAGAGGTAATCTAGCACTGCAAGACAACAATTTAGTTATCATCTCTTCAAGTAGCTTACTGCTGCTAATTTATAATGTTCTCGCTCAATGCAATGTATTGTGGGGTATAGGTTGTTATTTTGTATTTGGCATTGGGAAATAGTACCTCAGAGCATGAAACTTTTCAATTTTTTTTTCTTTTCCATGGAATTATAATAGTTTATGACATCGTTATTGTTAGGAAGCAGCTTCAGGTGTGTATCAGTAACAACAATGAAACATACTTTTGATTATACCTCCAGCATAATAAAACATCCTAAAGCATTTGCTTGAGCAAATAATATTTGACATTGAACCAGATAAGGAGGCATTAGTGCAGATAACCAAAAGCTTTTTTCAAAGAGAAAGGTTTTGAGAAGCATCTTAAATGATGAGAGTTTTAATAAAGTGGGAAGGTTTAGGGAGGGAATTCTGGAACATGGGCCAGGCAGCTGAAAGGACAACCACCAATGGTGGGGCAATAAAAATCAGGAGTGTTCAAGGGGCCAGAATGAGAGGTAACTTGAAGGGTTGTGGATCAAAAGGAAATTACAGTGATAGGGCAGAGTAAGGCTAAGGAGGGATTTGAACAATTTAAACAGGGATGTTAATTAATCGGAAGCTAATGTAGGTCAGCAAAGATAGCAATAATGGTGAACAAATTTTGAGAGGAGTTAAGACCTGGGCGGCAGCTTTGGATGATCTCATGTTTATACAAACAGCTTGGAGACAAGATAGAAGTGTGCTGGAATAATCAAGCCGAGAGATAACAAAGAGCACGGATGAGGGGTTCAGCAGCAGCTGAGCTGAGACAGGGTGATGTTACAGTGGTGGGATTAGCTGGTCTTAACAACTGCACTGACACGTTGTCGGATGCTTATCTTGGGGTCACATATGCCACCAAGGTTGAGATCACAAAAGTAAGAACAGAATTCCAGCAGAATCAAAACTTTGTGTGACTCCAAAAGGCAAACTATGTGGTGTGAAGAATGCTTTTGGCTCCACCTCACATAAATTAAGTTTGCATTAATTAGGATTAATTACAACAGTGTGAAGATTGATTTAAAAAGTGCTTTGCAGACTGTTTAGAAATCACAACAGGCAATGTAACAAAGGTGATTCAGAGCAAGTGTGCTTTTGTGTAATGTACACTTGTACCTAGTTTTATCTATGCAACGTGTCATGAAAAGGGAATATGAAGGAATAAATTGTACTTACGCTGTCCGCACTTTTAATATTTGCTCATGGGTTGTGGATGTTGCTAGCAAAGTCAGCATTTATTGTCAATCACTACTTGCCCTTGAGAAGGTGATGGTGAGCCTGCTTAGTAGCTCTATGCATCCCTATTTTTACCATTGCCTTTGGGCCAAGTTGCCAATGATAATGAGGTATTTGTCAGAAATGCTCATTGGCTTCTGCATGTCTTAATGTGTTTCTGTTTTTTAGCATTCAATGTGGGTTTGCAATAATTGAAAGGTCGCATATTAAATTTGCAAATAAAATGACAATTAAATACATTGAGTTTTTAATATATTTTCTTAGTATATTAAATATATCTGGGATCATTTCCTCCCTGAAATTTAGGTCAAAAACAGGCAAGTTCAGATGGGCTGCCATTTTATATCCAACTAATTCTATCCTTCATTCACTTCAACGGAGAATAAAATTGGTTAGAATGTTAAATGAATGGCTAAAATTACTCTCATGGGCTCCACTAGTAGCACTACAGTATACAACATTTTTTTTAGAGTTTCTTGTAAATTGTGCTATAATTAAAGAAGCAATGTTTCATTCACCAAACCATTGATATTAATGGTTCAATGTTTCATCCTGAAATCTGGAATAAGATCAAGGTGTCAATGTTTTGCAAAACCAAAAGCTAAATGAGGATATAAGGTTTATTCTCCACTGTATGAAGTTTAAAGTTTATTTATTATCACAAGTAAGGCTTACATTACATTGAAATGCAGTTACTGTGAAATTCTCCTAATTGCCACACTCTGGAGCCTTTTCATGTAAATATACCTAACCAGCACGTCTTTCAGACTATGGGAGGAAATCGGAATTTCTCATAAGGGAACTAATTCCTGTATAAAGGAAGAGTTCTTTAAAATTCTTGAAATATTTTAAAACTATGGGCAGAATTTTCCCATATGTTTTCCAAATGCTGGTTTTATCGAGAAAATCGGGGATAATCCCTCCAACAGCACTGATGTGAAAACTCACCGTGCATTCTGTGATTTTTTTCCCCCATGTAATTCTCACTGCGCTCATAGTGGCTTGCCTCTGCTTTTCTTACCCTGGGAAAACTCAATCACTATAATCAGCTGTCCATTCCTATTAAATGCTTCCCCAACATGCCTAACACTTGTTCCAAATCCAGTCAGGGGTCGAGGGCGCGGATGGCCTATAGTGAACCATGATTCACTATAGGGAGCCTTCACCAAATGCCTGGATGGTGTTGAGCAGAGGCATGACATCCTGTACCTACAACCAGCCAGCAGCCACTCCAGAAGGGCCAAGCCTCATCGGTGATATGGGCAGAAGCCCAGCAAGGATGGCATTGAATGCAATACCTACAAATCAGCCACTCAGGATCCTTTAAATCTAGAGGCTCACAGCCGTAAAGGGTCCTCTAAGGAGCGACTTCACTCGACAGGATATTGAGACTGAAACCCTGCCACAGCGCCGAGTTACATTCTGGGTCCCCTGTATCCTCTCCAGTTTCCGCTCAGCAATTGGTACTCAATAATAATGGGACCTTTCCGACCTCCCCTATCCTCTTCAGGGGTAGCGTTGCCAAGCTTTTTTGGAGCATTTGTAAGTGACTATTCAGTGAGGGGTCAGGGAGAGGTCCTGGTAGGTGGGGCAGGGCTTGCTAATAAGACGCTAATGAGACTCCTAATCTTATATGGCAGAATTCCCCTTGTGTCACTGACAAGGGGCCCTAAAAATCAGCAGGAACTACATTTCCCAATTCTTGCTGTACTTTGTGCCCATGTCGCCAATTTCGCTGATGGCTAACACAGGCTGAAAATGATTTTTGTACCATGCCCAATATGATTGCCAAATTCTGTTCGGAAAATTTTGTCAATCTTCATCACATGACATAATACTGAGGGCTCTGACTTGGATGAGAAATGAGTAGGAAATGTGTATGCTGCTGTCATACAAATACTATTAGCCATTTGTGGAACATTATCAGGAATGACCTTGGAGACATCTGGACTCCTGCTCTCCAGGGTGAGGGAAGAAGCATGACTTGTCATGAAACTGGCACATTTAAAATGGTGTTATTTCCCCTTGCCCATGACCACGGTCCCTTGCCGCTGCATGATTTACTTGTCCTCTAATTCTACGAAGCTATGCTGAAAATTCAGCTTAATCCATAATTCTAGTATATGTTACGAACAAGAATGAACTCCATTTCAACCTTCTGTATGCATTTATTAATTCAATAATATGGACGTGGCTAAACTTAAAGTATGTCAAATTGATTCACATTCAAATATTTATGAACAGATTTAAAAGTGGACTAGATGGTGCACTATAATACTTATTGATGTCTGGGATTTAATCTTGAATCTAACACTAACGGTATTCTTCTAACCGGGGGACTGATAACAGCCACATGAACAGGGTTTGGGAAGTCTCCCTGTGTTGCCACTGAACAGTAGTCCACTCATAAAACTGTCTAAATTTGCAACATAATTTTGAGTCATGAAATAGACAGAAGTCTACTTTAATTGATTTTATTTTCTTAGTATATTAAATATATTTGGGGCCATTTCCTCTCAGAAATTTAGGTCAAAAACAAGTAATTGGGGCTATTGATAGTGTTTTAAGAGCTTAGCTTTGCAACTGAACCAGTGATATGTCTCACCAGCAGTACTTTATTCTGATACACCTCATTATAATGAGCAAAAATAATTTCAGCAAAAATAATTTAGAAGACAAATAAATAAAACCAAAACGGTTAAATGCTGGTGAAGCTAGGAGTAATACAAACAGAATTTTTCAAAGCAGTGAGTTGTTGTTGGCAAAAAATGCAATGAATCTGTAATAGATCTGTAATGCACAGCCTGTGAATGTGGTAGAAGCTGATTTAATAGTAATTATTAAAAGGGAATTCAATATCTTCCTGAATCATATAAATTTGGCAAGGCTCTGGTGAAAAAGTGTGGGAGCAAGTCTTAGTGGAGTGTTCTCAGGCATAATGGGCTGAATGGCATCATCCTTCACTGTGAAGTTTTATGATTTTCTGTCCCTTCCCACTGGCAGGATCTGCAGCAGGTTCCCGAGTGGTGAGTGATGCAAAACGCTGAAGTAGACCAAAAGATCCCAAACAGCAGCCAGAGGTGAGCTGCCTCCACCACCAGAAAACATGCTGTTCTGGAAGTGGGAGGGGTGGGGTCACAGAATTCCCACCCTTTGTATGTGTGAGCCTGATTGTGATTTGAGGGAAGGAAATATTTGTCTTTTGATCATATTTGCATTTTGAAAATTTAGCAAAACTTCCTGGCTTTTGTCTCCCTGCTTCTAATGATAAAACCCATCTAAATCTTAGGTTTCAGTATGATACACTTTTCAACCAGATCTTTGTCAGACAATTATACACAGCTTGAGTGCTCACATTGGGCAACCAACTCTACTTCTTTGAACCTATGTCTATATGATGTCTGGACAGCAAGATCAAAAAGACTTGAACCTCCAAAGCACTGTAAAAAGGCTGTGAATGTAGCCCAAATCATCTCACAAACCAGTCTCCCATCCATTGACTCTGTCCACACTTCCCACTGCCTCGGTGAAGCAGCCAGCATAATTAAGGTTCCCACCTTCTCTCTTCAACTTTCTTCTGTTGGGAAAAGATACAAAAGTCTGAGGTCACACATCAACCAACTCAAGAACAGCTTCTTCCCTACTGCTATCAGACTTTTGAACAGACCTACCTCACATTAAGTTGTTCTTCTTCCACACCCTAGCTTAACTATAACACTACATTCTGCATTTTCTTATTTCCTTCCCTAGGAACAGTATGCTTTATCTGTATAGCGAGCAAAAAACAATACTTTTCACTGTATTCTAATACATGTGACAATAATAAATCACATCAAATCAAACAACAGTTCCATGTACAAATAAGAATACCTTGAAGTCATAGTGGCATATTCATTAACTGGTTTAAAAATGGCAAAATCTTCCAGCAAATTAGTGCCAACCAAATAACCTGCAAAAATGTGCAATTTCTATCCATACAAGTAGGTTTTGTTCATAGAAAAATTGCACATTGAATTGAGTGATGAATATTTTCATGTTCTAACTTGGAATTAACAGTTAGAAATGCCCTGCTGGAAGCATTTAACGAGAGAAAAGTACTGCAGATGCAGAAATCTGAAATATAAACAGATCCTGGAAATACTCAGCAGGTAGGCAGCATTAGTGGAAAGAGAAACAGCATCAACACTTCAGGTCCATAGTGTGCACTAGTTCTGACAAAAGATTATGAATTTCTGTTTCTCTCTGCACAATGCCACCAACCATATGTTATAAGTGTGTGTAGCACCTTTTGAAGAACTGTGTATATATTCACATTAAGATTCCTCTGCTCCATTTAACACATTATGTTTTTGATCTTTGCATTTTTGTTGAACTGTATCTGCCCAATCTTTGACTCTTTCGATATCAGGCCAACCAGGGCTCGAAAGCTGCAACTTTGTACCGGAGCTCAGCATCATCATTGTATGGAAGTGTGTGAGCACGTGGAGACATGAGAAAGCCACATAAGAGCGTAGGTGAGCCTATTCCCACCCCGCCAAGGGCACCAATCCTGGTGATTAGCACCATGTGTAAACCAAGGAGTCAACCTGTAAAGAAGATAAGAGAATAACCTAAGCAGACCTCCTGCTGAGTGTGTAGTTTTTAATTTATGCATAAGACATAACTCTGCATAACCCAGTAAGGAATGGCGTTTTCTCGGGAAGATATGTTAGCGTTTTGGGATGTTACAGCATGTCTGGGATCAAAGGCATTTGGATGTAAAAGACTTCATAAAATAACTTGCTATGCTGGAATCAGGAAATGTTTGATTGAAAAGATCCCTAGATGCTTAAAGCAGCTGCACTTTGTTAAATAAGTTTACAGTGGCAGTCACTGAGCTGTAGAGACCTTTCTGTTGGGAATTTGATGGGAAAATGTTGGATCTGTTGAGGAAAACCCTATTTAAAATTGTGTATTTGAAGAGCTTGTTCACAAAGGACACTCTTTGTCAATGCTTCAGAAACATGTGGAAACATCTAGTTATAATGTAGAATAGCTTTTAGCACCAATGACATGTCATGTTCCTATTTGTAGTTTACATTTCACATGAAATTAACCCTACTTAAATATTTGATCTATTAAATTACAATCCCTGGTTAATTTATAGTTGAATGGAATAGAAAATTGGTAATTGCAGCCTATTCATTTGTGTCTGGTGTAATCTAATGTCAACAAATATTGACTAATATTGACTAATTGCCAGGTGTTATTCAAGTTCTTATCCTAGAAATATGTCACTGGATCAGTAATCCAGACGCCTCCACTAGTTGTACAGGTACAGGAGCCAAATCCCACCATAGCATCTTGGGAATTGAAATCTTGCATACAAAAGCTATGTAGAATAATGGTGATCATGTGGCAAAAAACCAACTAGTTCACTAAAGTCCTTTAGGAAAGGAAATTTGCCTTGGTCTACCATATGATAAAAGCTAAATACGGTGGTTGCTGGATTCTGAGGGTTGAGAATCTGTGGAATCCAGTACCCCGAAGTGCGGTGGGTTCTGGGACAGTAAGTAAATTTAAGGAGGAGTTAGACAGATTTCTAATTGGTAATGGGTTGAAAGGTTATAGGGAGAAGGCAAGTAAATAGGGATGAGGAGCATATCAGCCTTGATCAAATGGCAGAGCAGACTCGATGGGCTGAATGGCCTAATTCTGCTCCTATTTCTTATGAACTTAAGAAATAAATCTGGAAAATCTCAGAAGGCCTGACAGCACCTGTGGAGAGAAAGTAGAGCCAACGCTTCGAGTCTGGATGACCTTTCATCAGAGCTAGGAGCTCTAATTCCCATTCTGGAAGGAAATCTACTGTCTCATTATGCAGTCTTGTTAGGGAACCCTTTCATCCATTGAAACAGCTCAGCCCCAGGGAAACCTTTGCCTGATTGACAGCTCTAACTCTCTGATCATTTCTACTAATTTCACACTTACTTACATAAGATAGTGATTTCAAGAAGTCACAGTTTCTGTCAATGATACTTTTAAAAATCTGTACGATCAACACTTCTATTTATGTAGAGTGAACGTAGTTTTTTTTCAAGGAAGTGAAAAGTACTGAATGAATTATTTTTTAATTATCATCACTGTGGGGTCTATTGTTTATATATATAGTGCATAATGGCTGTGTGGGCATGGAAATGCCATAGTTTTGCATGGGAGCATGAGGCATAGATGGGGCATGAGGAATGTGTGAGAGTGAGCACGGGTGAGGGCCGGGGGCCTCGCCTTTTTCATTATAACTTGGACAAAATCCAACATCACCAATGTGGGTGCGAAAAGCCAGGAATTTACTGAACTCCCACCCCCCACCTCGAGGGTGAAAATCCAGGCCATTATTTGCATGAGCCAGGCAAATGTTTTGTGCATGAAATTAACATAATATTTAATGTTGCAGTGGGTTGCATGATTTAAATGTTAGTGGATGCTATTTTGTCAGTGTGGTCATGTGCAAAAATTAGTTCTTTCTGATTTTGGTACCCTTCGTCAGAAAGATGGAGAGTACTCTTAAGAGATATTTTTTAGCTGGCAGGATGTTGCTCTTCTCTCTCCAGATGTTTAAAGGCAGCAGCCTTCAGTAGAACTGGAGGCAGACAGTTAAGTTCATCTTTATAACCCTGATGATCTAATCAACTTTCCTGCACCAGGATTGGTCTGAAGTTGTCAACAACAGCCAAATTCAAATCTGATAGGTTCCTGATAACTGAGTGTCTTCTTCAAGGCTGTCAAAATTCAAAAGCCTGGTACCAAAGAAAACCCTGATGCTTGGTCCTCATTATAAATGTTGCAATTCTGGTACCCTGTATATTAAACATCCAAGCACTGAATTCAAAAGCTTTTAAAGGGACCACATTTCACAAACTCAGTTTCACAACAATGGCCATCTCCAACATCAGAAGACAAACCGTCTTCCCTTGACTTTGAATGATATCATATTTGCAACAGGACCCTACTAAAAATATTCTCACAGTTAGCAGAAGCCTAACCAGTCTAGTAATATCCATAATTAATCTACTAAAGATTAATTTTGTCATGTAGCTGACCTGCTGACCCCACAAAGCCCATTGTCCCATTACAAGGCTCAAATCAGACATGTGAGGGAATTCTCACCTCCTGCCTCATTGCTAGGGTCACCAGTATTATGACCAAATGGACATTTCCTCACATGATTTGCCATCACACTCCAGCCATTAGGTGTCCAACATACTGATGTGATATACTGCTTTCCTATACCATTTGGAAAGCAAAAAGATTCATTACCCAACTGGATGATGCTTGATTGTCACTAAACAGCTGCTCCCATCTCCCATCCCCACCTCTCTTTCCCCACCATTTTCAGTAGTTTTATATCTGGTAAAGAGGAACATCCAAAGAAAATAAGCAAAAAATATATAGTTTAATATCCCAATGATTTTTCTCCAATGTTGCGCACAGCAGTGTTTTGGAAATTGATCCTCAATTCTAGGAGGCTCCAGGCCAATCCTGGAAGGTTGGCAACTCTACTCATTGCAACTGTGACAACACTCCAGAAGCTCACTGTGATCAGGCATTGTGTAATCTATAATAATCTTCATCTCATTGTGCTAACCAAGAATATTTACAGAGTCTGCTCCAGTAACTTTAACTTTATTATTGAAGCATCTTACAGTGGCTTTAGCTTGCTATGAGATCTACAAGAGGAAGCAAGATCTTGTGATGTTACATCACTTCTGTCATGATATTTACCATACTATTTTTATTTAGCATATCGCACATGCCTTATATGAAATAATCCATATCACTGATATTCAGAGGCCGTGATTTACCTGTCGTTTATGCCACACTACCATTGCAGCGTGGTTGGAGAATTTGGTGGCCAGCCAACTCTCTGTTCACTGGAGCAGGATGGAAATATTCCGTTGGTATGAACGGTGATAAGATTCTGTGAACTATCTCCCACCTCCACCAACAGATCACTGGACATAAAACATGTACTATCCACAGAAAACATTGCTAATTTATTTGTTTTCACAGTAACCATTTTCCTTTATCATTCATTGAGTAAAAATGCCCTTCTACTGAGTCGCTTTACAGGATTTTACATTTATATCATTTGGTCCAACATTTTTCTTTATCTTAGAAGTGACATTTTCTGTTTATAAGTACCACTTAATGTTTGATATACTGTGGGCACTGCCCCTTTGATCACCACCTTCCGAGGATGTACAATTTATACTTCTGAAATTCTCATAATTCAGCTCCTTAGCCCTTGAAATCAGTTTTTTAGGTTTTCTCTGTATCCTTTCCAACCCATGTATATCTAATGCAGCATTTGCAGAATAAATTCATACAATAAATATTCCATTGATAGGAAATAATTCCACTTTGAATTGACACTGCACTTACATGATGGACCTAGCTTAAATCTATTGTATAGATTCAAACTGATATTGAGTGAGCCTCCCAAGAGAAGGCATTCTCACTCCACTTTGCCTCAGAGTCAGTTGCAGTTTTGACAACATATTTATTAAAAAGGAGCAATGGTGTATAGTTAAAACTGTACTGTAGTCCAAGCACAGCTGCTGTAGACTTGCATTATACAGCTGTCAGTATATATGCTAGTATTACATTTATTTCTCTGTTGTGACATGGTGGCACAGTGGTTAGCACTGCTGCCTCACAGTTCCAGGAATCCAGGTTCAATTCTAGCCTCGGATCACCGTGTGGGGTTTGCACTTTCTCTCCTTGTCTGCGTGGGTTTCCTCCGGGTGCTCCAGTTTCTTCCCACTGTCCAAACATGCAGGTTAGGTTGATCGGTCATGCTAAATTGACCCTAGTGTCGGGAGGATTAGAAGGTGGGGTTACACAGATAGGGCCTGGGTGGAATTGTGGTCAGTATAGACTTGATGGGTCCAATGGCCTCCTTTCATACTGTAGGGATCCTACGTGTTAATAAACAGCTTTGATAACTGCATGGCACAAATGAAGGAATTAACCGTTAAAGGATAAACATTTTATGAACCATAAAGTGTAACCCTACATCACATCTATAGTGGAGTAAATCGAGCTTGCACTACATTACTATATAAAGTTATCTAGAACAAAGAACAATACAGCACAGGAACAGGCCCTTTGGCCCTCCAAACCTTCACCACCGATCATATATTCCTAACTAGACCATCCATTTGTGTCCCTCTATTCCCAGTCTGTTCATGTGCTATCAAGTCTTAAATGATCCTCGTGTTTACCGCAACCACTTTGCTTAGTAGAGCATTCCAAGCCTCCACCACCCTCAGTGTAAAATACATTCCCAGCATATCTGTACTGAACTTTGCCTTGGCCCTTCACCTTGAACTTGTGATCCTTTGTGTTTGTCATTTCTGACCTGGAAAAAAGCTTCCAATTGTTCACCCTGTTTATGGCCTTCATAACTTTATAAACTTCTATTAGGTCGCCCCTTAACCTCCATCTTTCCGGGGAAACAATCCTAGTTTACTCAATCTCACCTCAGGCAACATCTTGGTAAACCTTTTCTGCACTCTCTCCAAAGCCTCCATGTCCTTCTGGTACTGTGGCGATCAGAACTGGACACAGTATTCCAAATGTGGAATAACCAACATTCTATATAACTGCAACATCATATGCCAACTTTTATGCTCTATGCACCTATTTTGTCCTATAAAGACAAGCATGCCATATGCCTTCTTCACCAAGTTTTCCACCTGTCTGCCACCTTTAAGGATTTGTAGATTTGCACACCCAGATCCCTCTTTGTGTCCATACTCTGGTTCATAAAATGTTTATCCTTTAAATTCCTTCATTTGTGCCATGCAATTATCAAAGCTGTTTATTAACATATATATGGTTCTGCCATTTATTCTATAGCTCCTCCCTGCATTAGATCTACCAAAATCACTTCACATTCATCTGGATTAAATTCCATCAGTTATTTCTCTGCCCAATTTTCCAGCCTATCTATATCCTGCTGTATTCTCTGACGAAGTTCATTACTATCCACAATTCCAGCAATTTTTGTGTCATCCGCAAACTTACTAATCAGACCAGTTACATCTTCTTCCAAATCATTTATACATATCACAAACAGCAAATGTCCCACTACAGACACCTGTGGAATACTTCTAGTCATAGACCTCCAATCAGAAAAAGACCCCTCCACTGCTACCCTCTGTCTTCTATGGCCAAGTCAATTCTGTACCCATCTAGCTAGATCGCCTTTGATCCCGTGAGATTTAACCTTTTGCACCAGCTTGCCTTGAGGGACCTTGTCAAATGTTTTACTAGAATCCATGTAGACGACATCCACGGCCCTTCCCTTGTCAATCATTTTTGTCACCTCCTCAAGAAATTCAACCAAATTTGTGAGGCATGATCTCCCTCATACAAAACTATATTGTCTATTGCTAATGAGACTATTCAGTTCTAAATGTGTATAAACCCTATCTCTAAGAATCTTCTCCAACAATTTCTCTACTACGTACATCAAGTTCACTGATTTATAATGTTATCCTTGCTACTCTTCTTAAATAACAGGACCATATTTGCTATTCTCCAATCCTTTGGGACCTCACCTGTGTCCAATGAAGAAACAAAGATTCCTGTTGGAGGCCCAACAATTTCATCTCTTGCCTCTCTCTGTAATCTAGAACAGATGCCATCCGGCCCTGGGGATTTATCTGCCTTAATGCTCTCTGAAACACCTAACACTTCTTCCCACGTAATTGCAATTTGTTTTAATGGGTCTACACATCTCTCTGAGACACTACTAATCAACGTGTTCCTCTCTTTTGTGAATACTGATGCAAAGTATTCATTTAGGATCTCACCTACTTGCTTGGGTTCTAAGCATCATTCTCCTTGTTTGTCCTTGAGAGAATCGACTCTTTCACAGACAACCCTCACGTTCCTAACTTAATGTATAAAATACCTTGGGATTCTCCTTAATCCTGTCTGCCAAGGACATTTCATGACCCCTTTTTATCCTTCTAACTCCCTGTTTGAGTTATTTTCTACTTTCTCTGTATTCCTCCAGTGCTTCATCTGTTTTTTAGCTGCCTCGACTTTATGTTTGCCTCTTTTTTTCTTTTTGATTAGACCCAAATTTCTCTGGTTATCCATGGCTCTCAAATGCTACTTTTCCTGTCCTTTTTTACAGGCACACGCCTGTCCTGCACCTCTATCAACTGCTCCTTAAAAGATTCCCATATGCCAGATGTGGATTTACCATCGAACAGCCTCTCCTAATCAACAGCCACCAAATCCTGTGTAATCTGGCTGCAGTTAGCCTTCCTTCAATTCAGCACCTTACCCATAGGACAATGCTCATCCTTTTCCATAACTGATAGTTTACAGAATTGTGGTCATTGTTCGCTACATGTTTTGCCACTGAAACTTTGATGACCTGACTGGGCTCATTCTCCAATATTAGTCCCAATATAGCCCCTTCTCTAGTTGGACTATCAATATATTGTTCCTTACCTCCCACATCCTGAGATTAGAAACAGGAGAGGAGAGGTCACCCTGTTGGGAGTCTTTTATAGACCTCCTAAAAGCTCTAGAGAGGTAGAGGAAAGGATTGCAAAGTCGATCCTGGACAGGAGTGAAAGTAATAGGGTAATTGTTATGGGGGACTTTAACTTTACTAATATTGATTGGAATAGCTATAGCTCTAGCACGTTAGAGAGGTCAGTTTTTGTACAAAGTGTGCAGGAAGGTTTTTTGACTCATTATGTAGATAGGCCAACTAGAGGTGAGGCTACATTGGGTTTGGTGCTGGGCAATGAGCCAGACCAGGTATTAGGCTTGGAAGTTGGTGAACATTTTGATGATAGTGACCACAATTTGGTTACGTTCACCTTAGTGATGGATAGGGATAGCCATGAAGCTGGGGGCAGTAGTTATAGCTGGGGGAATGGTAATTATGAGGCCATAAGGAGAGAATTAGGGTGCATAGGTTGGAGTAGTAAACTACAGGGACTGGGAACATCTGAAATGTGGAGCTTATTCAAGGAGCAGCTGCTGCGAGTCCTTGATAAGTATGTCCCTGTCAGACAAGGAGGAAATGGTCGAGTAAGGGAGCCATGGTGTACGAAAAAAGTTAATTCGCTGGTTAAAAGGAAAAAAAGAGGCTTATGTCAGGATGAGGCTTGAAGGCTCAGTTAGTGCAATGGATAGCTATAGATTAGCCAGGAGGGAGCTAAAGAGTGAGTTGAGGAGAGCTAAGAGGGGACACGAGAAGACTTTGGCTGATAGGATTAAGGAGAATCCTAAAGCTTTCTTTAGATATGTTAAGAATAGAAGATTGGTTAGGGCAAGATTAGGGCCAGTCATAGACAGCAGTGGGAAGTTGTGCGTGGAGCCTGAAGAGATTGGAGAGGCATTGAACAAATATTTCTCTTCGGTATTCACGCAGGGAGATGTAAATGTAGTTGTGGAGAACACTGGGATACAGGGTTGCAAACTGGAAAGTATTGAAGTAGATAAGGAGGATGTGCTAGATATTCTTGAGGGTTTGAAGTTAGATAAGTCCCCTGGGCCGGACGGGATTTACCCTAGGATTCTCTGGGAGGCAAGAGAGGCAATTGCAGAGCGTCTGACTCTGATCTTCAGTTCATCGTTGGTTACGGGTATAGTTTCGGAAGACTGGAGGATAGTGAATGTGGTCCCATTGTTCAAGAAGAGGAAGAGAGACTTTCCAGAGAATTATAGGCCAGTGAGTCTTACATCTGTTGTGGGCAAAGTATTGGAGAGAATTATTAGGGATAGGATTTATAGTTATTTAGAGAGAAATGAATTGATTGGGGATAGTCAGCATGGTTTTGTGAAGGGTAGGTCGTGCCTTACTAACCTTATTGAGTTTTTTGAAAAAGTGACCAAAGAGGTGGATGGGGGTAAGGCAGTTGATGTGGTATATATGGACTTTTGTAAGGCGTTCGATAAGGTGGCCCATGGAAGGCTTCTGCAGAAAATGCAGATGTATGGGATTGAGGGTGATTTAGCTAATTGGATTAGGAATTGGCTAGCAGATAGAAGACAGAGGGTGGTGGTTGATGGGAGATATTCATCGTGGAGTTCGGTTACAAGTGGTGTACCTCAGGGGTCTGTTTTGGGGCCCCTGCTGTTTGTAATTTTTATAAATGATCTGGATGAGGGTATTGAAGGATGAATTAGTAAATTTGCAGATGACACTAAAGTCGGTGGAGTGGTAGATAGTGAAGAGGGGTGTTATAGTTTACAGAGAGACTTGGACAAGTTGCAGAGCTGGGCCGAGAGGTGGCAAATGGAGTTTAATGTGGAAAAGTGTGAGGTAATGCACTTTGGCAGGAATAATAAATGTGTAGAGTATAGGGCTAATGGTAGGACTCTTAATAGTGTTGATGAACAGAGGGATCTTGGTGTATGTGTGCATAGATCCCTGAAAGTAGGCAGTCAAGTCGATAAGGTTGTTAAGAAGGCATACGGAGTCTTAGCTTTTATTGGTAGGGGGATTGAATTTCGGAGCCGCAACGTCATGTTGCAACTGTACAAAACTCTAGTGCGGCCGCACTTGGAGTATTGTGTGCAGTTCTGGTCCCTACATTATAAGAAAGATGTGGAGGCATTGGAGAGGGTACAGAGGAGGTTTACCAGGATGTTGCCTGGTATGGAGGGCAGGTCTTATGAAGAGAGGCTGAGGGATTTGAGGTTGTTTTCGTTAGAAAGGAGGCGGCTAAGAGGAGACCTTATTGAAACATATAAGATGATTAGAGGTTCAGATAGGGTGGACAGTGATAGCCTTTTTCCTAGGATGGAGAAAGCTAGCACGAGGGGACATAGCTTTAAATTAAGGGGTGGTAGTTATAGGACGGATATCAGAGGTAGGTTCTTTACCCAGAGGATGGTTAGGGAGTGGAATGCCCTGCCTCTGGCAGTTGTAGATGCGCCAAGTTTGGTGGCGTTTAAGAGGTTAGTTGATAAGTTTATGGAAGAGAAGGGAATGGTTTAGTTTCGAGGGTCATTGCTTTTTTTCATAATTGGTCGGCGCAACATCGAAGGCCGAAGGGCCTGTTCTGCGCTGTAATGTTCTAATGTTCTAAACATCCTGCAAGAGGAGAATTGAACTGTCCGAACTGCCATCCTCTCCACCCAAACTCCCAACAAGATATGAAGAGTTAGAAAACGAAAAAGAAAAGAAAAGCTTACCTGTTCTCACACCAAGTCTATTTTTAGGTTAAAGGAGGAGGGAGGGTGGGAGACACTCAAACTTATTGGTATTTATTACCCAGGTCTCCCCATGGCCGACTTCTGGTTTTCTGCTGCTCTGAAACAGAAGCTCCAATAAAGTAAGTTAAAATCAAAAACTCAGCTTACCTTTCAGCCCTCCTCTCCAAAATCATTCCCCTCTCTGCTGCTCCACTGGCAGTGTTATATTAATAAAATCCTACAACAAGTGAAATTTCATAACAGTCTTGCTTAGACCATTATGAAATTTCATAACTTTCAATTTTGATTCTTTTTCCATTAAAGCTTAAAACATTTTGCTGCCACACTGCAATTAGTATTTTTACATTATACCATTGCATATGCCATTTTCAGAAACATATTTGAATCAGTCACCTGATGGTTATTTGTATTGGTTTACGATCATATTATTTTGTGTACAGCTCACTTGGCTTGTTTATATGAAGGCTGTATCGTGAACTGAATAGGATTAATTAAATGACTATGATATTCATTTGACCATCCCAGGTTTTTGTTAACTCATTTTACATTACAACAGTTCTATTTTCAAAGGTCCACTTTGAATAACATCCATTATTTACATGAAGTTAGGTGGTTTGGCATCTAACTTAGCCACAAAGTTGGAGACAATTATAAAATCAATCATTGCAGCTATATTGGCATTAGCAGATGATTCCATGCTTCCCCAGAGCTTGCATATTGTTCTTCCAAAGATCTTTATTCTTTATTGAATTCTGGAAAAAGCAAGAAGAATAGTCCAATTACTTGGTGATAGATTTCAGTAACTATGAAGCATGTTGTCTGTACCATAGTGTCACTGTTCCAAGTTAACAATGCATAGATACCAATCACACTAGATTTTGATAAATGGGAATTGTGTCCATCCTACAGGCCATAATCTGTCTTTCCTCTTCACAGATGCTGGCTCACTTGCTGTATATTACCAGCATTTTCTGTGTTTAATTTATTTGTTCCTTGCCTCCATTTGTCTCAATGCCATTGTTTCCAAAAGTTAAAAAAGTTGAGGATATGATATTCATTGCCCCAACAGCCATGCAATGCATTCAACAGTTATATTATTTTATTGATATTATTGCTGTTGATGTTAAGTGCATATTATTACTATAAGTGACACCATTGTGAAATTGAGCTATAAAATCAACAACCTACAGGAGAATGCAGCCTTCAAAATTTGCGCCTCAATTTCCAATTCTTAGCAAATGGTGATGTGGATGCAAAATATTGCATGATTCAAAACAACGCAAATCTTGCCAGCAAGATCTCACAAACTCCCCCCGCCTTCCTGCAATGAGAAAACGAGGTTCTTACCCTAAAAGGCCGAGAACCTCATTTAAATCAATTATTATCTCATGAAAGGATTTTCCTGCTGTATGGTTCCTCCTCCCCCCCTCTCCTCCCCACATTAGAATCTTAGTTCAGTGAAGTTGACAGCAGATTTTTAAAAACAGGAACCAGGCAGGCAATACATAGGAGAGTGGGAGGATGTGGGGGTGGGGGGTAGGGTAGGCACATAGGTAAGTACGAATCCTGAGGGAGAGGGGCATGTTCAAGCATTACCCTGCCATTACCCCCAATGCTGCTCTAAGAAGGCACTGAGAGAGTGTTAGTGGCAGAGTGCAGGGGGATGTGCTGGGGGCAGTACCATGGGGGCCCCTCTGGGCAGCTGTATTTAGGGGGACTCTCTTATCTCTATGGGAGGGTTCCCATTCCATGGAGAAGGAGGTTCCTTATCCATGGGAGTGCTCCCTTAATGCATGGGGTTTGGGGGTGGGATGTCCACATACGTGGATCAGATGGGAGTGCGGGAATTTATTTCTTATCAGAGTTCAGGGCAACCTTTAAAAATGGCAGCCTGAACTTGGGATTCCAAGTATTGTCAGTCTTTTCCAACATAGGTGGCAAAATCGTTCGCACTGCTGTCTGAGAGAACCAAAGACCTAGATCCAATTCCTTGGGTGACTGCCTGTGTGGAGTTTACACATTCTCCCCTTGCCTATCTGGGTTTCCTCTGGGTGCTCCAGTTCCCTCCCACAGTCCAAAGATGTGTTGGTTAGGTTGGTTGGCCATGCTAAAATTGCCTTTTAGTATCAGAGGGATGAACAGGGTAAATATATGGGGTTATAGAGAAAGCGCCTGGGTGGGATTGTTATTAGTACAGGCTGAGTGGGCCGAATGGCCTCAATCTACACTGTCGGGATTGTATAATTCTGTGATTTCCAGCCCTGGCTCACAAGCATGATGGTGCAGATGATGCCTGCAGATTTTTGCTGGTTTATCTGACAAGAAATATTGGCTGTACGACCAGTTAGCTGCACGCCATTTTTCTTGCTTCTGCCAGCTCTTTGTGCAAAAAGATTTCCCATACCGTGATATCTCAACATTATCGTCTAGACTTCTAAACTTCCCTTGCAACTTGCTGTGACATCTCTAGCTAATGTAAACCCTTGAGTTGAAAATTTAATATCTGGATTGTTTGGCAGCTTCAGAATGTTAGGCTTTGATCTATGGTCTGTTTTTTTTTTAAGAAATTCAGTCTTGCCCACAAGAGATACTGGATAGGAAACAATGTTTCACATGTTATGTTACTGGAAAGAAGTATGCAATGAGGTCCTCTAATCAGAACCATTCTTTTTTTCATATGAATTACCTAGGTCTTGGATGTAGTAAGTAGGATTTAGAATTCTGCAGATGGCACAAAATTTCGCAATGTACTACATAGTGAAGTGGATAGTAGTAGACTTCAGAAAGTCACACAGAGATAGGTGAAATGGACAACTTTATTGCAAATCCAACTTAATATTATAAGTGGAAAGGGCGTTGTTAGCTCAATTAAAATAAATTCCCCATTTACCCAGATGATCATAGACTGCTCTCTCCTTTGATGGAGGGTGAACTGACTGGTGGTGATTTAACCTGAGGATCACCACACCTCAGGTGAGGGGCAAGATTGAGAAGGCAGGTCTTCAAGGATAACCTAAGCCGGCTGGTTCAGTTAGTTAAGTGGCCAATCTGTGGTTAAGAACAATGCTTCAAATAGAAGTTTGACTTCTATTCTGGCTGAAGTAGACTGAGGCCTGCTTTGTGGCTCTGCCATGTGGTAAAATTAAGACGTAAGTAATGGTTTGACGATCCTTGCATAATCAAAGATGCAACCTGCAGAAGAAAAAGAAGACAATATCAAATTATACTTTTCTGAAAGCACAACATGGAGAAGATGTACAATTTATATGGTACTCTTTTGAAGGGAGTGCAAGAACAGAAGGATCTGCAGATGCATGTTCACAAATCTTTGAAAGTAACAAAGTAAATTGATAGTGTGGTTAACAAACCATATTAGATATTTTGTTTTGCGTCTGGGGGCATTGAATACAAAAGCAAGGAAGTCATGTTAAACATTTACAAGCCATTGGTAAGGCCTCAGCTGAAGCAATGTGTACATGTCTGGGTGCCACATTTTAGCAGGAAGGATCAGGGAGACCTGACAGAAACATTCAAAGTTATGAAGTAATGTTGCAGGCCACAGCTGGACCTTCTAGGAACAGCATTACATGAAGTCATCCTGCAAAGCATCTACAATTTACTCCACTGAAAGTCAGCAACTTTCCACCAGGCATGTTACAATCACTGCATAGGAACACTAGGAAAGGCAAAGGCACTTGGGGAATGTACAAAGGTGATTAGTCGATCTTTGTATGAAATTTTGGATGGTTAGATTGATAATGTTGATTTGGAATGTTTGTCTTGAGGTGGCTTTCATTTCAGCATGTTGCCAGGAGGACCCTATGATTATCAGCAGTGGAGGGTAGATATGGTCAATAACAGAGGGTAGATGAAGATTGTGACTGTTGGTGAATGAGGAATTAGGGTGTATTGGTATCACAATCAGATGAACTGATCATAGACAGTCCAGGCAGAAAGGGAATGTGTTGGTTGCCTCCTCCACCACCTCCTCATCATCGTCATCTTTGTTCTTATCCTCCTTTTTAGTTGTTCTTTGTATACATGGTGACAGGAGCTGTGCCACCATGTTGGCATGGTTATGCAAAATGCAACAGATCTCAATTAATTGTAGCATGTACTCTGTGTACTGCAATGCTCCTTTCACACACTTCAAGCATTGTTGCTTAAGTACCCCAGTAGTCTGTGCAATGTGTTTTGTGTGACATCATAGATTCTATATTGCCAACATGTTTTGCACCACAGACGTCAATCACATGATCTGTGAACAGCCCTTGTAACTCAGTAACATCTTTTAGTTATTTTGCGCTGGTTGAAGTACAGATGGCATAGTTGACTGCCTTAGAATAAAGGGCAGTGAACTGCATGATTCATCATCCAAGATCACACACTAACTGACATTGAGGGAGTTGTCACAACTGTGGTTACAGTACATCTCTCAATTGACATGCGCTCCCCACTGAACAATATGTGTGCAGTGGGTGACACCTTTAACAATTGGGAAGCCTGCTAACCTGGAAATGTCTCATGCTTGCTTCAGCTATTTCTGTTTGGAAAGAGGGAATCAAATATACTCCTCTCTTTTGAATATAGAACATCTGCGAACTCTGTGATATAACTGCACCATGGATGTTGGAGATGTTGCCTGCTCCAGTTTGACGAAGTCCAATGTAAAAACATTCAAGGCCATTGTCAGTGACAATGGTGACTATGTTGTCCTTGTCCTACTGTGAGCTGCAGGCTTGCTGTGACAAACAACAGATTTCAGTGACCAGCTTCTTAGTGAAACAGAGAGATCTCATACACATATTGTCTCTCGCTGAGATTGAGATAGGGGAATTTCTCCCTAAAGTCTCGGGATGGATACAGTTGTCGCCTCCTCCCTCTTCAAGCAACTTGTCCTTCTCTGAGTCACTTCTACTTGTCCTCCCTATCATATCGCAAAACATAAAAGATAGAAAATACGGTACCTTGACTTGAAGTGATTCAAAACCCTTGTAGTCAGAACAAAAGAGTTCACTACATGCCACATCAATCTTTATAAACTTTACCAGCTTTCAGTCACAATACACATCTACTGCATCAAACAATGATATTCAGTCAGTAACTAACCTGAGAGTAGTTACTGATCCCTTGAAATAGCATTGGTCAAGGGACAGAAGGGTATCCTTCTGAACTTCATGTGACTGAAAATGCCAAGGTAAAAGCTGGAATGTTGAGGTAAAAAAAAAAAATGCATTGCTACAGTCAAATCAATATTACAAGTTGGCTGATGTCATGATCCATCTATTCTGCGTTCTTCTGGCATCTTAGAATCAAAGAATCCCTATAGTGTAGAGGGCCATCCATTTCCTAATCCCGGAACCTTGCGTATTTACCCTACTAATCCCCCAAACAGTAAGGAGCAATTTAGCGTGGCCAGTTCATCTAACCTGCACGTGTTTGGAGTGTGGGAGGAAACCAGTGCACCCAGTGGAAACCTACACAGACATGGGGAGAATGTGCAAACTCCACATAGACAATTACCTGAAATCGGATTTGAACCTGGGTCCCTGGCACTCTGAGGCAGCAGTGCTAACTGCTGAGAAAACCGTGCTGCCACTGTGCCATCTGTTCCCAGTGTCCATGCTAATGATCTATCAAAATGGTTATTAGCATTGGTAACTGACACCAGAAGTATGCACATGTGACATGAACACTATTTTGAACTGGAAATGGCGCTCGTTGCATGAAAAATACAAATCTGCAATTGAACTGAATTTTGTTATCTCTGGCATTAGTGAACCAATGCTTCAAAACTGAGCCAATGCTGTATATATTTCCAATCACTGTGACACATTCGGGATAGAAGGCAACAAAACATTTAGGAAGAAATGCTCTGAATTTCTTTTAAAAAGAAAAACAAGCAGGTCACCTCCACTGAAAGTATTTACAATAAATCACTCCAACATATTTTGATGAATAACTTTGAACCGTCGAGGTAATGAATCACCCCCTACTCTAAATATTGGGAATGCCATTAATCAAAGATGTTGCTCTGAATTCAACGAGCAGTGACATAATGGATAAACTTCCTGGAGAAGATGTATTGTTGGAAGTCTATTCCAGCTACACAACAGAAATTGCTTGTCCATTTGCTCTGCTCAGAATATTTCTTCTCTCCCTTGCCTGCAGGAAAACATGTTCCTTCTAATGTCTATTCTGGCTAGCCAATTCCAATTTCATATATTTCTTTTAATGGTTATGTGAATTACTCATTCTTCTCCTTTTGAAAGAAGATGCACTATTAACACAAACATTACAAGCTATCACTGCCAATGCTATTGCAATATAGTCTGTGAAGGACACATTGCAGAATGTTACTGTCCACATGCTGACATTTACTGGTGTGATGAGCAATAATTATAGAATTTTGCTACTAGTTCCTTCTTGCGCTGTTTTAATGATCAATATTTACTTGTCTTCAGACTCCAGTGTCATTCTTCATTTGATGCATTTTTCTGTTGTGACAATATGGAGATTAAAATGAGACTTTGAATGTGACATATTCCTAGTATGTGTTGCATGATAGTACGTGTTTCATCGGTGCAGACTCGATGGGCCAAAAGGCCTCTTCTGCATTGTAGTATTCTGTGATAAGCAGCCAGTGAGATCTCATATTTCATACTTCAACCTAAGTTCAGAAAATTATGTTAAATGTGTGTTGTTTGCTTTTGACGCGTATTGTTCTGCCAGCTTTCAGAATGAATACAGTTCTATTAACAGTCTTCTGCAAATATAAACATTCAATACCAAGATAAAGTTGCTGTCTGGATCTGCTTCCTGCACCTTGTATTCCAAGGTGCTGCATCAGGAACATTACTCAACACTTACTCAATTAATATCTGCTGGCTTTTCTTAGACACAGCATAGCTATGGTGACACGAGCAATGTAAATTATATCATTTTCACTAAATATGTTACTTTATGGCTGTAACCCTCTTTTGCGGCTTCAGATTACTATAACATTTATTAAAGCTTCACTTTGCTCAGCTGTTATTTAAAATTCTCCAATTATAGTGTTAATGATTTTTTTGTAACAGTTGAGTGAGTTGTGCTCAGATTCACTTAAGAATATATAGCATAGAAACTGGTCATTTGGTCCCAGCAAGTTTAACCCCATATTTATATACCACGAGAGTGGCATAGTGGTTAGCATTGTTGCCTCAGAGTACCAAGGACCTCGTTTGCTTCTGCCCTTGGGTGATTGTGTGGTGTTTATACATTCTTTGTGCCTGCATGGGTTTTTTTTGGGTTCTCCGGTTTCGTCCCACAGATCTGGTTAGGTTGATT
The DNA here is from genome assembly GCA_024679065.1 of Sphyrna mokarran. Taxonomy (NCBI): domain Eukaryota; kingdom Metazoa; phylum Chordata; class Chondrichthyes; order Carcharhiniformes; family Carcharhinidae; genus Sphyrna; species Sphyrna mokarran. Next base: position 23,153,641 of record JAGIQG010000021.1, read on the forward strand.
GACCATGCTAAATTGCCCTTTAGTGTCCAAAGGTTTATAGGCTAGATGGGATTATCCATGCTAAGTGTGTGGGGTTACAGGGATAGGGTGGGTTAAGGTGCTCTGTCAGAGAGTCAGTGCAGACTCAATAGATCAAATGGCCTCCTCCTGCACTGGAGGGATTGTATGACTTGAACCACCTCCCATTTTCCCTTATCTATCAACATAAACCTTGATTTTTCTCTCCCTCATTTGCATATCTAACTTCCCCATTGATACTACTTGCATCAATTATTCCCTATACAAGCGAGTTCCAGATCTTACCACATACTGGGAAGCAAGCTTTTTCTAAAATCTCTGTTTGAATCTTTGATGTCTTACATTAATGGTCCCTGTTTTTGCAGTTAACCACATGGAATCATTCTACCTGGGCCCTACTTGATCAAAATGGAATAATGTTTGAGGAGTAGTACATTGCAGTCCCAAATAACTTCATAAAACAACACTGATCCTTTTAAACAGACCTGCGTAGAATTACTTTGAAAACAGATTTAACACTTCATTACTGCAGTATTAGCCAACAAACTCTTAAAAGTTGTCCTTGTATGATTTTTGCTGCTTTTGATTTAAAATACATTTTGTTCTATCAATTCCAATATTTCTTCCTTTGGATATAATCCCGACCTACAGACAGATTTAGCATTCTGCTTTCAGGGTTTCATTTTCTGAAAACACTGGCAGCACGTGGGATTGTTTAAGATTCACTTGCCCTCTTTTAACGTGCACCGTTTCTCTGATTTGGTGTACACGTTTGGGTGTTTTGAGTTTCACTGACTTCGTAATATTTTTAAATGTTATTTTAAGAGCTCAAGAACATTAAAAAAACGAGCAGGAGTAGGTCTTAGTCCACTGCTTATCTTGATATTACGACCACAAGTTCTAAGTTCCAGCCAGAGAAACTAATGATTCATCATTGAGAGGGTTGGCTTATGAGGAGAGGCTGAGTAGACTGGGATATACTCATTGGAATTAAGAATAATGAGAGGAAAATATTATAGAAGCATTTAAGATTATGAAGGGAATAGATAAGATAGAAACAGGGAAGTTGTTTCTACTGATGAATGAAACTAGAATTGGGGGCAAGGCCTCAAAATAAAGGGAAGCAAATTTAAGACTGAGTTGAGGAACTTTTTTACCAAAAGGGTTGTGAATGTATGGAATTTCCTGCCCAGTGAAGCAGTTAAGGCTACTTCATTGAATGTTTTTAAGGCAAGGATAGATAAATTTTTGAACAGTAAAGGAATTAAGGGTGATGATGAATGGGCAGGTAAGTGAAGCTGAATCCACGAAAAGATAGCCATAATCTTATTGAATGGTGAAGGAAACTTGATGGGCCAAATGGCCGATACCTACTCCTTGTTCTTATACTGTGGCAAGACAGCCATGATCAGAATTTTAAATGTTTCCTGGTCTGCCCTGTTGGTAATTTCATACATTCATGTAAATATAAACAGAGAATCCATCTCATGAGTAAACTAGTATCTTTGGGAGCAAACACATCTTTTATTTTAACAATAACATAGAACTTAAAAATTTACATTCAGTCTGATTTGATCAGGATTAAACTGACAAATGAGAACCCTGCTTGTAGGTAGTTAGCTCTACTTGTGTTCATATTAACACAAATGGGTATAGTAGATGCACGATTTTTTTTTCTCTGGTGGTTTGATACAATTGATTGCCTTGCTTAACCATTTTGGAAGCCATTTATATTGATGGGTCTGGAGTCACCTGTCAGCCAGAACATTAAGAGTGGCAGATTTCTTTTTCTGAAAGACTTTATCACACAAGATGGGTTTATGATCATTAATGAGTATTTCATTCTAGATTTATAAATTCAGTTTAAATTCTAAAGTTGCTGTGGTGGAATTTGAACTTGTGCATCCAGCAGATTAGTCCAGCCATTAAATTTCCAGTCTAGTAACATTGCCACGATGCTACCGTCTCCCTGCTTCCAACAATCCAGTGATTCATTTGTCTTTAAAAACAGCCTCTAATATACTTTGGGATAGAAAGGAGATTTTGCAACATCTCAAATATCACTCAGAAACAAGTGACCAGGGATATAGGTTTGACAAATCTTCAAATGAAAAGATTTTGAGGAGATTGCTGAATAAAGTCCTTTAAGGACATATTACTCATCCAATTGTGTCGTAATTGGAAAACAATCCTATTTGCAAAAAAAAAATGAGAACAGTTTGAGTTAAGATTCTGTAATATAATTAAAGACACCTTTCAGAATTATAAGATCATGAATAAATAACTTTGAAAAATCTAAGTTGATGTTTTGAGTTCTTTGCCTCTTTGTCAGAACATTACTCTAGTTCTTTCCTAATAGATGCCAACAGACATGCTCAGTTTTTCTGTTCTTATTTCAGATTCCAGCGTCCACAGTATTTTAGTCAATTTTTTAAAAATTAAGATGGTTTTGTATTATTGCTTTGGAACATTGGATCCGATATAATGAACAGCCTTAGTGTTGATAAAGCATAATCTACATATGGGAATGTTATTTAACATTAGTAGATTTGAGCTCATAATAGTTATCCTTTGTATTTAGGATACATTCACTTATTTGTACAACACAGGCTATTTATTTTCACCATTAATTTTGTTTCTGAGACAGTATCAAAGACAACTTGTGCAGTATTAGCATCCAGTTCCTGATGTCAATTTCTGAAACATTGGTATGGATCTCAGATTCGCTGACAAACACTATCATCTGATTTTAATACATCTTGCATAATTGACTAATTATATTTAAGCTGTAACAATTTAGAATTATCCTTCCCTGTGTGATACCCAGTATAATTCAAAAATATAGTTTTTCATCTCTTGATTAATGATTGCTTATGCATAAAATAACACCTAGCTACATTAATGTTAATAGCAGAACAAAGGGAGCACAATAAAAATGGAAGCAAAATTGCTGCTTTGCATATTGATTCAAGAGCTTAAATTGATCTTGGACTGAGTTCCAACTCCGCAGATGTTAGCAGCTGCCTGGTATCTTACTCCATTTTTAATGTGCAAGTCCAGTGAGTGTTGGCAGCCTATTCTCCACTGAACAGTATTTCTGCCAAGCGCAATACTCTTCTTATCTGATGTCCACACCTGCACACTTGCTACCAGGAATCATTTGAAAGTGATCAAGCCCTGTTTGAATATTTTCCTCACTTTCCTATCTCAGGAACATTAGCAATGTAGAGATAGGAATGGACTATTCAGACCTTTTGAGCTTGCCCTGCCATTCAGTATGATTATAGTTGATAGGGGAATTTATCATCCTGCCCACCACTGGAATTGTAGCAGGCAGTGGTGCAAACCACAAAAAGGTTCTTTAACCTCCAGCAGGATTTTTCAGTTTTAGGGTGACTGTAACAGGAAAATCCCACCCAATGTTTACCTCAACTTTAATTACCTTTCTTGGCTCCATATCCATTGTTATCCTCGCCTAACAAAAAGTTATCGATCTCATTTTAGGAAACTCCAATTGTCTCAGAATTCACAGGTTTTATTTTGAGGGAGGGAATACCAGATTTTAACAACATCTACATAAAGAAAACTGTTTCCAGATTTTCTTTCTAAATGGCCTAGTTCTAACTTTAAGATTATGTACCTGCACATTTGAATTTCCCATCAAAGGAAAGAGTTTCTCTGTATCTGCCAAACTGAATCTTTTTAATATTTTAAAACTCTTGATCAGACCTTCTCTCAATCTTTGATATTCAAGGGAATACACTCAGGTTTATGCAGCCTGCCTCCGTAATTTAATCTTCTAAGCCCCATATCATCTTGGCAAATCTACTGTATGCCCACCAAGAGCAATATATCATTTCTGAAACACATTGCTGAAAACTTAATTCAGTAGTCCAGCAGGAGTCTGACCCAGGTCTATACAACTGAGGCATAAGTTCCTGCCCTTTGTGATCCATACACCTTGAATAAAGGCAAGCATTCCATTAGATTTTAGACTTGTGTTTGTATCAGTACGTTAAATGACTTGTGCATTTAGGTTCCCGAACCTATGCCTCGCTTCTGCCCCTTTTGTGATCACTGACCATGATTGAGCTTAATAGCATCCATGAGGTAGCATACTTAAGAGGATGAGATGTGTGTATCCTTAATGTGTGCACAGATGTAATGTCAAAATTGGTTTAATTTTACTGTCTGAAATGCTATATTGAAAACTCTCACCTACATGTGGATCAGAAACTGACAATCTTTTGCCCAATGAAAATCCTTTGTTGAGCAGAAGTCCTAATTCACCCAATTCGCCTACTCTGCTTACGAGCTTTCAGGCTTTTATGGAACCAATGTTTGGTTCTGAAGTAATACAAACTCATTGGGGCCTCTCAGTATTAAAAACAGAGCCCTTATCTTTCAATCTCCTTATGTTTCTTGGCTAATACCATTTTGTCAGAGCAGCAATTTATAACTGTTCTGGATTATGAGATGGAAACCATGGTTTGATTAGAGTTGAAATATTTGGAGGTGCTATGTACAGTCACAGCAGTCAGCTCAAATTTCAGCCTTTGTTAGGTTTGTGTAGCATTGATAGCGTTGCATTAAATGCCAGTAGTTGAGTCTGTCTTCTCATTCCAACATCTGTTCAAATGATTCTCATACAGTATTGAGCGAGGGAATAAAGCCTAATCCTGTTTTAGTCAATAACAAATCTAGTGCAGACATTCAGTTGTAATTAAAATAAAAAAAAAAGCTTTCCATAAGCTTTGCACCTTTCTTTGGTGGCAGTGACTTCAATGGGGTTTTTTCGTGTATCAAACAAAAACAGAAGCAAAAACACGCAAAAAAGAACCTTTCAAAATTGCTTCATCATATGCCTAAATCCATAAAATAGCAAATAATTCTTATAATACATTTACCATATTATAAAGACTAACTTGATGAATAATTTAACCTGAATGTCAGTGCAGTTTTCATGTTTGAGTACCATAGAACCAAGAGTTGGAATTTTGTCTTAAGATAAAGGCAAAATATTGCGGATGCTGGGATCTGAAACAAAAATAGAAAATGCAGGAAAATCTCAGCAGGTCTGGCAGCACCTGTGTAGAGAGAATAATGCCAATGTTTCACCCAGAGTCAAAACATTGACACTATTTTCTCCCTGTGAATGCTGTCAGACTTGCTGAGATTTTCCAGCTTTCTTTGTTTTTTCTGTATGTGAAATTTTGTCCTGATTCATTTCCTTAATCCTTTGTGCTCATCGAACTGAGTGCTACTTGGGCTGAAGAATGGAATTTTTCCTACTTTCCAGAGACCTGGGTTAATTGTACATAGCCACATGCAGAAATAAGTTCATTCTGCTCAATCCCACCAATGATCCCACCTAGTTATTTCTGAAGAATTACCTCTGCTACTCTGCAGTGTGATGCATGTTCAATCTTATGCTCTCATTATCCTCTTACGTTCTAACAGCTGAAAACAAAGTTTAAAGCAAGACTGAAACAGTTTATTAAAAACAAACGAGTTTGTGACATTGTGAAAGAGAAATTTGCAATTGTATCGTACTTCACATGACTATTAAATCACTTTACAGCCAATTAGTTCCTTCTGTAGTGTAGTCGCTGTTATAAGAAACATAATAGATATATTTGCAAGAAACTCCCAAAATCAGCAATGTGATAATGACCAGATAATTTTTTTTATGACTTGAATGATAGGTAAATCTTGACTTGAACATCATGGGTAATAACTCCACTGCCTTTCTTCAGGATAATGCCAAGGAATCTCTCATGTCCAGTTGAGAGAACATTGAGGGTCTTAATTTAATGTTTCTTCTGAAAGGCGGTATCTCCAATATTGCAGGTACCTCATTACTGCACTTCAGTGTCAGTTGAGATTTCGTTGCTCAAGTCCTTGAATGGGACTAATTCAGGGACAAAACTGACGAACTGAGCCCACAGCTGATTTTTGCAAAACACTTTATCCAACTGATCCATCAAACAAATCTGCTTCTGAACTAATATCCAGCACCAAAATTTTGTGCTAATTGATAATAGAGGCCTTGAGTTAAGCCTTAATACTGTCTTGTCGAAAGGCCTTTCGCTGTTTTATTTATTGTCCAAGTTTTGCGCGCACAATAAATCCAATTTTACACAAAGAAGAAAATGTGTCACTTAATTGATTAGTGTTCATTAAAATTCTTCGACAAACCCAGCCACTTTCATCAGCTCTGTAAACCATCACCGATAGACCCATCAATGGTGACAAATTAATGTACAGGCTTAGAAAATCAATTCTGTGTGAAGGGGTGCCCTCTTTGTGCCTGTCATTTGCAAATCGATGAGACCTGCTTTTAATTCCAACCAGTTCAGACAGTTAATTAGGAAAAATAACTGGCTGTTTGGTTTTCTTATTGCCATTGGCTTTGTGGTAATTACAATTCAGCATTCATACTCCAATAGGACCATCATATGCTGAAGCATCCCTTGTGTTAAGATGACGTATTAGCAGGAGCACAACACATACAAAGGATGAGGACATTGTAGGATCCATCAGTTATTAACTAACTTAGAAATGGATTTGTATAAAATTTGTAGTTCAGCTTTCTGTCCATGTTTATCAATAGGGAATCATTCTGCAGTGCTAAACCTTAGTAAATCACAAATTAGTCGTCAGCTGTATTCCATTCTGAGCATCAAGCTTTACAAAGAATGCCTTGGCTTTAGCAGAGGTGCTGGAGTGATTTTTTTTTTAATTCATTCATGAGATGGGGACATCATTGGCTCTGTCAACATTTATTGCCCACCCCTAATTGCCCTTCAGAAGGTGGTGATGAGCTGCCTTCTTGTACCACTGCAGTCCACAGTGCTGTTAGGGAGGAAGGCCGATAATTTTAACCCTGCGACAATGAAGGAAGAGCAATATATTTTTAAGCCGGGATGGTGAGTGCCTTGGAGGGACAAGGTCTCCAGATCGTAGTGCTCTGCTGCCCTTATCCTTTAGATGGTGGTAGCCATGGGGCTGGAACATGCTATCAGAGAAGGCTTGATGAGTTCCTACAATGTATTTTGTAGATGGCAACACTGCTGTTATTGTGCATTGGGGTGGTGGAGGGAGAGAACATATTGTGCATTCGGGTGGTGGAGTGAATATACTGTGCATTGGGGTGGTGGAGGGAGTAAATGTACTGTGTGTTAGGGTGATGAAGGAAGTGAATGTACTATGCATAGGGATGGTGGAGGGAGTGAATGTACTGTGTGTTGGAGTGATGGAGGGAGTGAATGCACTGTGTGTTGGGATGATGGAGCGAGTGAATGCACTGTGTGTTGGGATGGTGGAGGGAGTGAATGTACTGTGTGTTGGGGTGATGGAAGGAGTGAATGTACTGTGTGTTGGGATGGTGGAGGGAGTGAATGTACTGTGTGTTGGGGTGATGGAGGGAGTGAATGCACTGTGTGTTGCGGGTGGTGGAGGGAGTGAATGTATTGAACATTGGGATGGTGGAGAGAGTGAATGTACTGTGTGTTGGGGTGGTGGAGGGAGTGAATGTACTGTGTGTTGGGGTGGTGGAAGGAGTGAATGTACGGTGTTGGGGTGGTGGAGGGGTGAATGCACTGTGTGTTGGGTGTATACTGGTGTGGGGTGGTGGAGGGAGTGAATGTACTGTGTGTTGGGGTGATGGAGGAGTGAATGTACTGTGTGTTGGGGTGGTGGAGGGAGTGAATGTACTGTGTGTTGGGGTGATGGAGGGAGTGAATGTACTGTGTGTTGGGGTGGTGGAGGGAGTGAATGTACTGTGTGTTGGGGTGATGGAGGGAGTGAATGTACTGTGTGTTGGGGTGATGGAGGGAGTGAATGTACTGTGTGTTGGGATGGTGGAGGGATTGAATGTACTGTGTGTTGGGGTGGTGGAGGGAGTGAATGTACTGTGTGTTGGGTTGGTGGAGGGAGTGAATGTACTGAACATTGGGATGGTGGAGAGAGTAAATGTACTGTGTGTTGGGGTGGTGGAGAGTGTGATTGGGGTGCTAGTCTAATAGATTATTTATCCTTGATAGTGTCAAGCATTTGCTCGATTTTATCAGGAATGTCGGATGTCAGTTATATGCAGGGGCTGGAAAAACTGAAGTTGTTTCACTCCGATCAGCGAAGGTTATGGGGAAATTTAATCAAAATGCTCAAAATCATGAATGGTTTTGGTGGCTCTGAGTGCAGAAATGTCAGTAACAAAGGATAGATCTAGGTAATTGGCAAAAGTAGTAGGGGGAAGATAAGGAGAATAATGTTTCTCATAAATCAGTTGCTATTTTTCAAAGAAAGGAGATGTAGTTGCTGTAACCAAAGCAAGTTGCTGAAAACTGCATCACTTGTGTTAAATTCAGAGGCTGCAGTGAAGAACCTGATCAGGCCTATTTTCTTTTTCCCCTTGCCAAGTTGATATGAGAGCTAATGTACTAATTATTAGAAGTACCTCTCAGCAGCTTCACACAAAGTGAAATGTGTAGTATTTGAAAGCAGGGAGCAAAATTACAATATATCATAATTTATTCACCAGTAATCAGCATCTAAGCCAATATTTCCCAAGCATCTTCCAAGAATAAATGTGATGCATAGTGCCTCTCAACTGTCTCCATTATTTTAGGATAAAAATCAGCCAGCTTTCCTCTCTAACTTTCATTAGCACTACCATTACTGTATGCAGTGTGCCACCATGCTTTCATTAGGAAAATAGCAAAGAGCAGCAATTTATCTCAAGCTGTCAAGCAACAGGAAATCTGTGTTATATTTCTGAATGGCCTACAAGGAGCGGATCACCAACTCACTGGCTTAGTCAGGGTAAGATTTGCAATGTAAAAGACCCTTAGAAAAGAAAGATAATTACAATGTTCAATGGTTTGATTGATCCATGTTTGATTATGATCATCATTTCTCTGATCTATGTAAATATACTTGATTGCTTAAGCCTGCAGGTGGAGCAAGAGAGTGACTAAACAGAGAAGCTTGGAGAAAAGACCTGGATTCTGACTGAAATGATGTGTATGTAGAAAATGCTGTACATTAATACTAAGATACAAACACATAAATTAGGAACAGGAATAGGCTACTCAGCCTCTTAAATCTGCTCTACCTTTCAATAAGGTCTTACTTAACACCCTGAATTACTGTAGTAAGAACTCAGTAAGAATCTAGCAATACCAATTTTAAATCCAACCGATTTATTTGATAGTAAATTTGCGAGCTTTCAACACTCTGTGTCTTCGTCAGGCAAATGCAGTGTTCTTCAAGGGGGCCTTCTTGACACACGACAGCGCAGAGTCGCTGAGCAGAGACTGATAGCCAAGTTCCGCACACGTGAGGACAGTCTTAATAGGGATCTTGGCTTCATGACACACTATCTGTAACCCTGTAACTTACCTGGGTTAGCAAAAAATCTCACTTACTGTGCTGTCTGGAGAAAATACACAATTCTCGAACCAATGCTCAGGATTCCCTTCACACGCATTGTTAGCCATTTTAACACTTGAATAGCAGGTTAGATGTAAGAATTCGCATTCTAATCAGCAATCTGTGACTGTCTGTGTTGATATGTGTGCTATTGCAGACCAGAACACTGCATTTGCCTGACAAAGACACAGAGTGTCGAAAGCTCGCAAATTTACTATCAAATAAATCGGTTGGATTTAAAATTGGTGTTGCTAGATTCTTACTAAGTTCTTACTACCCCAGTCCAACGCCAGCATCACTACATCATGATTACTGTAGTAAACCATCCCTTGATTTAAATTCCATTCCATTGTAATAAACAAGAGCATTCCATTTGTCTTCCTCATTGCTTGTTGTAACGGCATATTGTGTTTTTTTTTGCAATGTTATACTGGTCATTCATCAAGTAAAGGAGGAGCCTGGAATTAGTGTTTCCTTAACATAGTTTTATTCGCAAAATCCAGAGAATACAAACACAACCACCTCCGCCTCCCCGATAGGTGGAAACTAGTTCTTACATATGCTGAGGAATGAATTCCTCAACCCTTACCTCAGTTCTTAACAACTGCTTTCACTTGCAACTGGAGAATTTGCAGTTGCAACTGCAACTTCATGTGACAGGATTGCAACATTAATATCATGCACCAGGACAACCAGATCCCTCTGTATCACAGAGACCATAAGACATAGGAGCAGAATTAGGCTACTCGACCCATCGAGTCTGTTCCATCATTCAATCATAGCTGATACTTTTCCCATCCTTGTTCTGCTTTTCCCCCATAATCCCCAATTTCCTTCTCAATCAAGAACCTATCTATCGTTGTCTTATAGATACTCAATGTCCTGGCCTCCTCAGCCTTCTGTGGAAAAGAGTTCCACAGATTCACCACTCTCTGGCTGAAGAAATTCCTCCTCATCTCTATTTTAAAAGATCGCCCCTTTAGCCTGAAGTTGTGCCCTTTGGTTCTTGTTTTTTCTACGATTGGAAACATTGTCTTCACGTCTACTCTATCCAGGCCTTGCAGCATCCTGTAAGTTAATAAGATCCCTCCCCTCACCTTTCTATACTCCAATGAGTATACCATAGAGTCCTCAACCATTCCTCATACAACAGTTCTTCATTCCAGGGATCATTCTTGTAAACCTCCTATGGACCCTTTCCAAGGCCAGAGTTCTGCGATCTCTCTCCATTTAAATAATGAGCTGCCTTTTCAGTTTTCCAAGTGGACAAATTCATATTCTCACACATTATTCTCTATCTGGCAATTTTCCCCCACTCATTTAACGTATTTATATTGTTCTGCAGATCCCTAGGGCAGGTATTTCCCATAAACTTGAAAATTGTCAGGTTCTAACTGAAAACCTATATGTTTCTCCCCAGAGAAATAGTCAGGTTTGCTCTTCAGATCTTCTGACACTTTGTCAAAGATAAAAAACAAGGCGGCGTGTTTTGTGCCATTGTTCCTGAGGTGCGGAACCTAAAGACACAGGCAAGGCCGGTCCCACAGGAATTTGGGCATCTTTTTAAAATAGTGTCTGATTGGGAATTAAAGTTAAAGACCCCCTTTCCCCATTATTACTGGCATCAGGGCAACAAAACCCCCTCCTCCACTTCCCCATGCAGACATTCCCACCTTCCCCTAGACAATGCAGGCATCCTCCCACACATTGAAGGCTCCCCCTGACAATGTAGGCTTCTCCCCAACCCCATCACAGCTCCTTCGCATATTGAGAAACCCCCAGTGGGATTTCTTAGAGACCCTGCCTCTTGCAGTGCCAACCTGGCAGTGCTATGGCACTGTTCAGCCATGTCCCCCTCAACCCAGGGTCTAGGTAAAGCATTAATCTGTTTAAATTCAGGTGATCAGGCTCACACCGCTGATTACATTGTCAGCAAGGAGCAAGGAAGATTTCATTCGGAGATCTCCTGGTGCAAATCCCATTACATCGCTTTTGTAGCAGTTAGCGGCCATAATGGGATTTAGATCCATGGGCAATAGGCCAGAAAATCACCCCACATGAGCTCTTCACAACTTCCTTTCTGATCTATCTTTGTGTCATCAGGAAATTTAGCAACAGTACATTTTGTCCTTTCATCCAGGTCATTGATACAAATGGTAAGTAGTTGAAGTACAGATCCCGATGGCATTCCACTTCTTTACTACCTGAAAATGTTCTGTTTATACTCCTTTATTTCCAATTAGCTACCAGGAGACCAGAACTCTTCACTCACCTATGAAGGGGCAAACTCCAAAAGCTTGTGGGTTTACTACCAACTGGTGGGACTTTAACCTGGTGTTGTGAGACTTCTGATTGTGTTTACCCAAATCCAACACAGGCATCTCTATATCACTATTAGCTAACCAGACCTCCATTCACGCTAGTATTTCACTTCCTATACCATGAGCCCTTATTTAACATAGTAGACTTTAATGTGGCAACTTGTCAAATGCCTTCTGAAAATTTAAGCATAGAACATCCACAAGTTTCTCTTTTTCCAGATCATTTGTACTTTCTCAAAAATCTCCAGTACATTAATCAAATGTGGTTTCCCTTTCACAAAACCGTTAACTCTTCTTTATTGCATTGTGAATGTCTAAGTGAATTCTCTATGACCTCCTCAATAATAGATGATACAGTATAAGTTCTGGGATATTTTAAAGTATTTGAAACTAGTGTCATCCTGCATTGCTCTGAGATAAATCAGACATATTGGCGGAAATTCTCTTGTCCCTCCTATCACAGGTATGGGGGGGGGGGGGGGGGGGGGGGGGGGGGGTGGTGGTGGGTGTTGGTGGTGGGCAGGCACACCATGCACATATCTGTTGACCTTGGGTGGGATTTTCCAGCTGCACTTACCCCAAAACTGGAAAATCCCATCCATAAGACATCAAGCAACTTGGCAAATGATCATTATAAAAGCACATTTCAAGTTCATTAAAATTACAAATGAAACAGGACTTTTGACAAAAGGATACATTTGGAAGGCTTTGGGAAGCATAGAGGAGTGGAACTAATTGGAGAGTTTTTTTCAAAGAACAATGGGCTGAATAGTCTCTTGAACTGGAAGATTCTATCATTCTGGAGAGATTAATAAATACCAAGAATGAGTTGCAGAGATGCTATTCCACCCAGTTACTCTGCTGACTTTCATGCACTATTTATATTCTCCAATCATGATTTGTAATAAAATCCAGCAATGTGGTTTCACTGATCACGACTGTCCAACGTAACTCTGTAGGCACATCTTTCATTCTGAAGTCATTTTCACACAGCTCATTGTTTCCATGTTGCCTTCAGCAACAATTGATAATTTTATATTTAGTGCTCCTGACTTCAAGATTTTTCTTTCCCTCTTTTTATTTCTTTGTGTACTTAATTTGACTTTAATTCATCCTCTTTTTTTATCATTGACTGCTTCTTTCTCTATCTTTAACTTTGGTCAGGGAGTATCTTTATTAGTCCTAATTTTCCCTAAAGTTATTGATGTTCTGATGATTTCATACTTGTGGCAATTGTTAAGCTGAAGGATGAAGAAAAATAAATCTGATGGGGTACAATGCGCAATAGCCACTGCAGTCAAATGTTCAATTCATCCTTGTGCTATTTTAGTTAAGCAGCGATATATTGATTAGTCTGATATTACAAAGTCAAAACTGAAATCAAAGTGGCAAATACCGAGTTTGCATATTAAGCACAAGCATACTTCATGTGCACAGAGTTTCAAATTTCCTTCTAGAATCACATTGCTTTTGCATAAGGTCAGCTCTCTAGTCAAAGCTGCAGTGTTTGTATGTGGGTTACTCTTTGATACTGCACAGTCCGTGAATGCGGACACGGTATCAGATGTTCCTCTTGAGCCATAACATGAGCATTGGGCTCGATTTCTTTACCCTTGGTTTCTTTACTCGCATCGAAGCATGGAGGATTTCTTTAATGGAATTAAATGTTAATTTTATGTAAGTTCTTACAGTTTAATCTACGTTGCAGTCAGCTGTTTGCATTGTAATCGGCTCCAGCACTTTTAATATAGTTGGCCTGTTTTGAGCCTGAATTAAGGAATACTTCTTTATGTAAGAACCCTTTATACTTATCTGATTAAAAGCTCCATCTGTCCTCAAAATTGAGTCATGATATGAGCCTGCCTGACTGCCAAGCAGGGTTGTGCCACAGTATTAAAATTCCCCTCCCCCAGCTGCCATCACTTCTTATCTATTCAGTGAATAACAGGAACTATTTGACCCAAGTTTCTTCTAGATGGGAAGTCTGGAACTCGAGAAAATAAACCAATGATTTATTCACATCGTTCAATAGATTGGAGCTGAAACTGAGGTCCAGTTTTGCCTTTGGCAAAGTCAACAAAAGATCAGAGACACTTATAAAGATACTATTTATAGTATACTATTTAAACAAGTGTTTGGATAACTCCATTCCGTAGGAAGTGTTGAGGTATGCATTTGAACTACAATGTATACATTATGGTATAGAAAAATGTACATTAGGTAACATGATGCATCCATAAATAACAAATGTAATTACATTATTGATAGCAAGATCTTTGCTGCTACTCTATGAATAACTTATTGATTACAATGTAAATGGACTACCACATTTTCCTTTGTTAGAGCATGCAGCCTTGTGAGGTCATACCCTAAAAGGTCATTACGTATTAATAAATCATAATATTTGCAGAAATGGAGCTGATTTTGAGTGAGTGCCTAGATTTTAAGATGAGAAGTAAACTCCAGTAGAAACAAAAAGAAATATAGGGCCAAGGGGCCAGTCAGATTTTTTTTATTATTTATTTGGCTGTGGGGGGAACAGTTATAGTTTGAAGTGAAGTTAACTATCCATTCATCCGCACAGTGTGAGTGGTTGTGATGCCACCAGAAATGGATCCATCAGCACAGAAATTCAGTATGTGGGTGATGTGGATGGCTACATGTCATAATTTGAGCTATTCCTCATGTTTCACTTGCAACGGATTTGGCTACATCTTCCCTGACCCATCCTTAAGCAGTTGAGGGTCTATCTCTCACAGCTGCCTGAACTTTGTGTCACAATAAAGCAATCTGTGACCTTTGTAAATGCAATGTAATAGCTGATGTCGGATTTTGCTTAGCAAAAGTGTTATTTTCAAGTTCTATAAATATATACACACATCCAACCAATGACAAATTAATGTTGTTTTTAGCACGTCTCTGCAACAGTGCACCTAAGAACTAAAAATGAGTAGCACACTTTGGCATTAAAGTAATGGTGTAAGAGATCTTAATAGAGTGAGCATTCAATATACGCAGACTGTGAGACAGCTTGAATGATGAGCTATATTGATAAATCAGCAGTGATTTAGAGGATGTTAAAGGATGCACTGTTCAAACTGTATTGCACAATGATCGGATTGCATCTTAAGTATTTTGCACGTTTTAGTCATCATGAAGTTTTAGTCACATTCCAATCTTGGAGCACTGCAAGAAATAGTCACAAGACTGAACCCTTCCATCACACTGAGTGATGAGAAGAGAGTGAAATATTAGACTTTTGAGCCTTTGGCAGAAGGCAAGAGAAATGAGACTGTATAGAACTGCGCACAGTATGACAAAAATAATATTTGTCTACCACCTTTAAGGAGAAAAGGAGCAGCACTGAGCCTTTGTTAGACAATTTAGAAGGGGATCAAAAAGCTTGACCTACAGTATTTTAAGAAAGATTTTAAGAGTTGGGAGGTATGATTTTGGATTAGTTCAGAACACAGTCTCAAAGATATGACGTGGCTGAGGTCTCTAGGAAACAGACAGTGATGACAGAATTTACTTTCATGACTGGAAGCCAGTGTCCATTGGCATACCACAGGAATTTGTGCTGGAACCCCTATTATTCATCGTTTATATAAACTATATAGATGATTACGTGGGGACTAGGATTAGTAAATTTGCAAATGACACAAAGTTTGTCCAGGTGATTAACAGTGACATAGTGTGTCTTGGGCTCCAAGAAGATATAGAAGGAATGGTCAAAAGGACAGATAAGTGACAGATGGAATTTAACCCTGAAAAATGTGAGATGATACATTTTGGAAGGAGCAATTTGACAAGCAAATATTCCATGAATGGTATGACACTAGGAAGTTCTGTGGAACAAAGGGACCTTGGTATGTTTGTCCACAAATCTTTGAAAACAGAAGAACGTGTTAGTAGGGTGATGAAAAAGTCTAATGGGATACTTGCTTTTATCAGTTCAAGAATAAATTACAAAACCAGGGAAGACATGTTGGAGTTATGTAGAACTTTCAGCTAGAATACTGTGTACAATTCTGGTCACCACATTATAGGAAGGATGTGATTGCACTGAAGAGGGTGCAGAGGAGATTCACCAGAATGGTGCCTGGCAAAGTTATGAAGAGAGGTTGGATAAGCTTGGGTGTTTTTGCTGGAGCAGAAAAGACTGAGGGGCAGCCTGAAGCACACCCAAAACTCTCAGCTGTCAATGGCAAGAAATGGGATCAATACAGAAAAAATAAAAGCATATTATCTGCACAAATAAACATTAGGTTCTAAATCAGTAGACGCCAAACCCAGTAACCATTAATGGGGTAGCCTGGTCAATATATGAAACAGAAAAATTTATATACAGTTTGATGACTTTTGTCGATATTGCCCTATGATTTCCAACCCAAAAGACAACTTTGTGTCAGAGTAACTCTTTGTTACTAAGGATTCAGTTTCGTTTCGCAAGAAGATAGATGCTGCTCTAGCTTCTGATACTTGACATGTTCCTTATGACCCTCTGAATTTTAGGAGTAGCTAGGGTTTTCAGATTAGCCTCGTCAAAGATGGTTGCTATGGTGACAGGAGTGAGAAACCAATTAGCTCTTTAAATTATCTCAATCAGGATTTTACACTCTCCTGCCAGTGGGTTTGATAGTGGTAGGCTGGTGGAAAGTGCAGTGGTTTGTAACTTCCAACGGGCAACTTGCCAGCCCACCATCTGATTGAAATTTTATAGGAATGCTGAGGGAGCCATTGGGTGGCAACCCACTGTGCTGGCTGAGACCCGAGACAGCAGATTTATCTGGGTTCCTCAACTTGCTGGGACTACTTGTTACCCCAATGGTGGCCACCATACCCATCTGGCACCATAGGGATTACACAGCTACTACCCATTCAGTTGGCCAGCTTTAAGATGGTACTTCTTCTCACCATTATGTTGTTATTGGACAACTGATAGGATCCTGGGCAGGCTTTCCTTCACACTTTTAGCAAGGAGTGGGGATCATGGCATCCCATAAAATGCAGCCCTTCATTCCAACAGGATGGCTTTGCGTTCTGTTTCTTCTCATTTGTGTCAGTGATGTCAATAAAAATCTATTCAACAAAGGTAGGACTTCCTTTTTGATCTTCTGTCACTTGAAGTAGATTTCTTTATATTAATTTATTAGTGTCACAAGCAGACTTGCATTAACATTGCAGTGAAGCTACTGTGAAAATCCCCTAGTTGTCACAGTGCATTCCAACCCCTGTTTGGGTACACTGAGGGAGAATTTGGCATGGCCAATGCACATAACCAAAATGTCTTTCGGACTGTGGGAGGAAACCGGAGCATCTGAAAGAAACCCATGCAGACATGGGGAGACTGTACAGATTGCACACAGACAGTGACCCAAGCCAGGAATCAAACCCTGGTGCTGTGAGGCAGCAGTGCTAACTGCTGTGCCACATGCCACCCTGTCTTAGAAAATTTTTCTGAGAGCCATTATATCAAAGAGTGATACCATTAAGAGAATCTCACAATTTTGTCCCATTTCCAGCAGTTATCATGTTACCTTATGAGGTAGCTTCTCAGCTAGGCTGCAAAACCAATTCATAAATCTGTTTCTGAGACTGTATCTGTTGGACGTCTCAAATAGTCGCCATTCTGTTGTTGATTTCCCTACAGATGTGCACCATTGAACCTTGCCTGTGCAAAAACTAGATCATGATTTCATTGCAGACAGTATCAGTTTGATTGTTCCTCTTCTATCAGTGATGCCCTCCATTTGGGGAGAACACTGGGACCTTTTTTTTTTGTCCTGGTTATATTGTGTTTGAAAGCTTGAAAATATTTTTCTCACCAGGATAGACCTAAGGAATAGAGGTTTGTTGCAATTCTTAGTTTATAACATTTTGAAAATATGCATTTTAATAATTGAATTCATCCTGATTTGATTCTGTAATCAGACAGCAAATAGATATTTACCCCAGAGTACGGTATTAGGAGAATATGTTTATTTTCATTAGTCAGTTGCCAATTATAATCAGTTTTTCATGTCAAGAAAGGAAATATTTACAACAGAAAATTTTGCTTTTTTGATGCCTTTGCTTTGATTGTTTGCCAAAAATAACAGCACCCCCATTAGTGATAAGGATATGATATTAGCTCAACAAACAATAGCAAAGCAGATCATTTCAGTTACTGTACAATGTAGTTAACAGGATAGTGGCCTCAGACTTGTACTCTGCTGATTTAGTGTGGAAGCTGAAAATTCTTTATTAATGGCTGCATTGCCTTGATAGTATAATCTGCCCAAGCTTTTCTAGCTTCTCTCTCTCTGTTAATTCAACACCATTAATTAAAATCAAAATACTGTGGATATTGGAACTTTAAATAGAAACAGAAAATGCTGGAAATTTTCAGCAAGGCTGGCAACATCTATGAGGAGAGAAATTGAGTTAATGTTTAAGAATGTAGTCTTTCATTACATTCTTCAATTTTTTATTCATTATGCAAAGCCTTAAAATCTTTTTGCGTTGAGTTCCATTTCTTAAATTTGTGCCCATTTGTAAATCTTGTCTAGTTTCTGTAATTCCTGTGCCACCCTATCAGACTTGACTGTATCTTTTAACTTAGTATTAACTCAACTGAATGTACATGAAAAATTAATGGGTGGCACAATAGTTAGCACTGTTTCCTTACAATGCCAGGGACCTGGGTTCAATTCCAGCCTTGGGTCAGCCTTGTGTGGAGTTTGCATATCCTCCCCATGATTGCATGGGTTTCCTTTGTGCACCCTTGGAATAGCCCATACAGCACAGAGTGCTCCATCATGGAGCTGTTTGGTATGAATCTTGACAAAAAACATCTCATATCTCTCCAGACCTTCTTTACAAAGGCACATTGCATAAGGAGGTGGCAGCAATCTCCTTCCCACTACTGTCACCTCGAGGGCAATGTGCAGATGAGTGAAATTCCGGACATGTCAGAAGATCTGATGGGGAGGGTCTTTCTCTCTACCAGTCAAGCTAGGTCTTGGTACTTGTTTGAAAGTCCTCACATTGAGGTGTTTTGCCAAATGACTTCAACAGCCTGCTTAGGGAACCATCTGATAGGATCCTGTGAGGCCTCTAGGACATTACATGCAAACCACTGCTTGGTGGACTTGTTCTTCTCACAGTCCAAAGATGTGCAGGTTAATTAGCCATGCTAAATTGACCCTAGTGTCAGGGAATTAGGAGGGTACGTGGGATTATGGGAATAGGACCTGGGTGGGACTGCAGTCGGTGCAGACTTAATGGGCTGAATGATCTCCTTCTTCACTGAAGGGATTCTATGATTCTACTTAGTGTCAACTTAATGAATATAAAAGCATAAAGCCTGAGGCTACAATCGCTCTTTGTAAATATTCTGATCTATGAACTTGAGGTATTTCTGAAAATTTTCCATTAGCAGGAACAGCCATCAAATCCAGACAATCTAAGTGCTGAAGAATATTTGCCAAATGACTTGATTGCCTCTCAATATTTATAAGAGCAAGGTATGTTGAAAGAAATGTTATACTCTGCATTGACCGGTAGCTGTGACAGTGAAACTTTTATCTGGATTATTCATAGTTCACTGAGCTGCAATGAAAAATGTTGACTTGCGGTGTGTGCAGAGTTAAGCTATATAATATACTTGTTTGAAGTTTGTGCTGATCTTAAAAGATGTAATCTGAACCCATTGAGACAATCCAATTTGGGTATTCTCAATCTGCTTGCTCAGTAATTTTTTCTTAATTCCTTTTTCAAAGTAGTCAGCATTAATGGATTTACAAGCCTGCTTTGAAGGGCTGTCTGTTTTTTATGTTAATGTACACACAATGTGTTTTAATAAATAATACTGCTGTGCCATTGAACTTTATACTGTTTTTAAACATAATTATCAATGAGAAACTAATTCCTGTTAAGCGCCATTAAAATATTTTCTTTGAAATTAGTTTTTCAAATTATTGATTTCAATTTGGTAACAACTAAAATGATTAGATGGATATGTGGGTCCATCAAGCTGTGTGTAGATCTTTGGTACACGAGCACCAAGTGTCACTACCTGCGGAGATTCTACCAGTCCCTGCTGTTGTAAAGGATGAGTCTGGCCATACTGCTGCAGAATACCCCAAATAGTTGGACTATGCTGTACCCCTTATCCCTTGTGCAAAAACATAAGCAGAGAAACACCTTTGACTACAAGTCCACCAAGCAGTGGTTTGCATGTAATGTCCTAGAGGCCTCACAGGATCCTATCAGATGGTTCCCTAAGCAGGCTGTTGAAGTCATTTGGCAAAACACCTCAATGTGAGGACTTTCAAACAAGTACCAAGACCTAGCTTGACTGGTAGAGAGAAAGACCCTCCCCATCAGATCTTCTGACATGTCCGGAATTTCACTCATCTGCACATTGCCCTCGAGGTGACAGTAGTGGGAAGGAGATTGCTGCCACCTCCTTATGCAATGTGCCTTTGTAAAGAAGGTCTGGAGAGATATGAGATGTTTTTTGTCAAGATTCATACAAAACAGCTCCATGATGGAGCACTCTGTGCTGTATGGGCTATTCCAAGGGTGCACACAGAAACAAACATCAGCTACTGCTGGAGAATCATCAACTCAGTGCAAGTCGCTCTTTGGTCTGACTAAAACTTGTTGGTACTCCAATACAAAGATTTGCCCCCAACAGAGTGTTGCAGATTAGCTCATTTCAAAGCCTTGGGCTATCTGCTGAGAGACGTAAAGCTTGGGGAGGTCACCCAAAGTTGCTATTTAAGACCTTTCAGCCATATGGATACCTCGAGCCATACAACTCATAATGTATTCAATGAATGTTACGTGTATCAGAATTGCATGAAAGGACCTCAGAATGCAACTTGATCTAGCAACTTAAATACCTTTGCAACAAATGACCATTTTGAAATGCTTGTATTGAAGCATCTCAGATTGTGCCATGAGAACCTGGTTATTAATATACTATGTGATGGCCATTTTAAAATGTTTGTAATGTTCTTTCAAATATTTTACAAACAAAGTATTTATTTTTGCAAATGAAAAGGTTAGTTGTGGAATTTCTAGCTATATTCCAGATTTTGTGTGGGCATATGCTGATTCTGTTACAAAACTTTAAAAATTTCTTGTGCATTTTGGTATTTATTATTGTTCTAAGTTTTAAGGATGTAACCGTATGCATATTGTCAATTGAACCCACATTTTAACTTTAAGTCTTCCATCTTAATATGTGGATTTTATCATTCTGTTCCCTTATGGTATTTTATAAATACTAATTTGGGTAACTACTGTTGAGAATTCACATTTTGTCATTACTATGAGACTGTTGCAGCATTGAATTTGAATGCCTGCATCAATTTTAAGCTTAAGCCAAAGGTGGATAGCTTGAGCAATGAGATGATAAATCAGCAATTTTCACATATTGGCACATTTCCACATTGTGAATCCATTCTCAAATTTGCATAACTTCGGTATTGATAGTGTAAATCCTTACAGATACTGTGAGAATACATAGAGTGGGATTTTCCAACTGCACTCACCCTGAAACCAGAAAATCCCACCTGATGTCAATTAACCTTTTCAAAGTCTGTCCCTTACTCTCTATGATTCCCCTAGCATTCAGAATGGGAGAATTAGCCCCATAGTACCTGAATTTGTATATCAGCAGTGAGGACCCATTTACTTCCCTGCTCACCCTCCCAATGGTTAGAAATCAATGTTTTGGGGTGGAATTTTCTGACCTTTCTGATTAGTGGGATCTTCCAGTTCTGCAGACGAAAACCCCTAGTCTGGGTTCCCCAGCAGCAGAAGGTATGAACAACTGGAAACCCTGATGACAATGGCGGGATCAGAAGATCTCGTTGCTGGCCAGTGTTGGGCTGTCTCCGTAAAACGTACCGAGGAACATCCTTGCCTTGTTTTTATTGGTGCGTTTTCTCTTCAACTAGAAGTTAGAACCAGTAGAATGTGGTTGAGTGATGGACAGTTTTCTGTTTTAATGTTACTGGTACTGACATTTAGGTTTTGTAGCCTTGAAGTCAGAGCGTATGTTTGTGTGTTTCACTAGCCTATCGCCAGTGGCTAAAGTTTGAGGAGTGCCACTCTCCATCAAGCCTGACTGAGCAGAGGACACTCCCTGTGCTTACAGCCTGTCATAGATGCATTGGAAGAATTTACAGGTTGATATGTAATTTCCATGTCCATCAAGTCTCAGAGTGGAACGCAAACACAGAGTTTTTGGTTCAAAGGCAAGGGTGTTATTCACCGCTCCCCATGTCCCCAGAGCAGATAATCACTCTCTTTTGTTGTAATATTCTTTGTCTCTTTGTTCCTTTTTCTGCCCCTCCCTTTCCATGTTTTCTTTTCTCTTTGAACTATTTTTGCTTTTTCCTCTGCATCCGCTTCTGCTTTTTTCTTTTTTTTTTGAGGGGGATGGGATTGGTGGGCTATTTAGTAAGTGAAGGCATTGTTGAGGGCTGCAAGTTTAATGTGTTGTTAAGAGATGTGGGGGAAATGTCTTCTGCAACCCTTAGTAGCTTACCTGCTTTTCTCTGTTCCTCCCATCCCACATACGCAGACATGGGCATGTACACGCACACACACTCAGACACGCACATCATCCCCCCTTCTCTAGTCCCACTAATATCCAATTTAGTATCATGATGCTTATTCTGTTCCTCCTCACCACTTCTCCCACTGGAAGTTGAGGTGAGGCTTGAGGTCCTTTCCAATTGTTTCTCTCCTTTAATTCCTTCACCCTTCTCTGATCCACCATCCCAAAAACAGCCCAGTTTGCTTTCAAAATTGAACTTCTTTTCAATCATAATAAGAGAGATTTTGGGCAGGATCTACTACACAATCCACGTGTGTTTCACAGTGGCAGGAGATGGTCTGCCATTGGCTGATGGTGGAATCTTCTGATCCCACCATTGCCAACCAGGTTTCCCCTCACTGCAGAAAAATCCATGGCATTATTGAGAATGTTTACATTTGCCAGCTATGTGAAAGGAGAGATAAAGTCTCTTATCAACTGGTATTTTCTGAACTCAAATTAGGATGAGAAAATATTTGTACTCTTAGTTTTGCACCTTTTCAAGTGCAATACCATGAAGCAAACCACTTGAAGTCTGGTAGATGTGTAGTTAGTACAGAAACAAAATACAATGACTGCTGGAATTTTGAAAGAAAAACAGAAAATGCTGGAAGTATTCAGATGCAGCAACATCCCTAGAGAGAGAAACAGATCAATGATCTTCATCAGAACAGACTATGCTTTAATCACCACAGACTGTCATCATTGTCCCCAAGAAAAAAAACAGAAGTGACAGTACATTAAAAATAACATTGCAATAATTCTGTGTCCTTAGCTTGGTCCTACAGGCATGATATAACAAGCTAGAGATGCCATTGAGTGCAGTGATATCTATAAAAATTCTAAACTGATTAATACCAAACTATATTTTGAACATTGGGACTTGTTCCCAATGTTACTACAAAAAAATCAAAAACACGGATCTTTAATGTCTACGTTTTATTGCAAATGCTCAGTATTGTTAAAAATATTTTAGGTATATGAAACACTAATACTTATACTTTAAACCCAATTTCTATACCCATTTGCCTAACATCCTCAATGGCAAATACCCATCAGAAATTGGAAGACTAACCACTTGATCTGAGAACTGTTTCAAATTATCATATAGTATAATGACTGAGATTTCTTGGGCCTTCTCCTTCTGGCAAAGCTGTTCCAACAGCCCCATCATTAAAGACTCCCCATTCAGTGCAGGCATCACAAGCATCATAAATGTAGCCATCACATGTCAGAATTTTTCTGGTTCAAATGTTCTCCAACACGAGTCTGGTATCCAAAACTCTCACTGCCTTTTTTTCAGTTTGGCTGTCCCAGAATTTCAACTCTTTGCTAGGAGCCCTTCTGTTACCAAAATTTCTAATCATTTTTGGCCAAGTTTTCCACTCCTATTGCTGAACCAGCCTGACAGAAATGGCAGTGTAAATTCCCAGCTATAGATTGTTTTCCCCCAAAACACATGGATCATCACAGGACCTCTTCAAGATTGTGTTTAAAAATAGAACCTCCCCCACCTCCCAAACACATCTCTCAGAATATCCTCCACACAATTTCCCCATCCCCACTGGATACCATCCCTCCCTTTCCCCAGCACTGCTCTCTGTCAATGCACCTGAGTCCGAGTATTGTTCCAACGCAGCCCAAGCTAGAAAGACCTGTCATAATTTCCGCCAAAGTGACTGAATTATATATTGGAGATAGAGTGGGGTAGGGAGGGGGGGTGGTTGGAATCATCAGGCATGGAGTCCTGATAAGAAGATATAAACTTATAGTTACAGGCTGATTCTAGTTGCATCCTTGGTCGGTTGACAATCGCAATGGATATCCCTGTCAGTGTAAATTGTGTTTTGGGTCACATGAAGCATTTTGCTCTTCTGTCACTATTCACCCCCATTTTGAGTGGGAGCAAAGAAAATCCCACCCAGGGTGTAAAATGAATTGGCAAATTTTGATTCACCAAGGGAGGTTGACTACGAGGAGCGAATGATGAGTGGCATTTGTTAAACTGCATCCTGTGCTATGAACCAGATATGTTCCACAAAAGTCTTTTGTAAGGCAAGTTACTGAGGGCTGTCTAAATATGTACTCTGGAGATTAACTCAATTTACATTTGGGAGCAAAGAAAAGCTTCACAATGTTTTCCTTCGAAGATTAAATTAATTGGAGAAAGTATAATTTGGAATAAGTGGTTTGGACTAACATTGCTAAGTTTCTGCATAATAAGCATGTACTATGTAAAAACTATTATTTACTCAACACTGTTCCAATGGTCTACATCCTGTCAGAACAATGTAGCACGCTGAATTGATCTGAGCTGTTCATTTATTACGATTCAATCCAATGTTGTTTGTGACCAATACAACCTGTAGTTTGTTTGTAATGTTTGAAAAGGATCTGTGATTCATTCCTGAGGGTAGAGCAGGCAGTGCTATAAAAATCCAGAATTGATTATCCATTGTATTTGATTTGCTGAGAGAGATGAGTTGTTTTACTTGACGTAAGTGCTCCACAAAAATATCTTCTCATTCTATTCAGCCATTCCTTGGATAAATGCTGGGTCTCTGACCAACTTGCAATTTTGTATTTAAAGCTATTTAATCACATATAGCTGAATTTAGAACAACATAGGATTCTTTAGTAATAAAAAAAAACAAAGAGTACAGAAAAATGGTTAGCACTGCTGCCTCAGCGCCGGAGACCCTGGTTCAATTCCTGGATCACTGTTTGTATGGAGTTTGTATATTCTCCCTGTGGGTTTCCTGTAGATGCTCTGGTTTCCTCCCACAGTTCAAAGATGTGCAGATTAGGTGGATTGGCATGTTAAATTGCCCCTTAGTGTTGGGGAAACCAACTAGGGTAAAAGCCTGGGCTTATTGGGGTAGGGCCTGGGTGGGATTGTGGTTGGTGCAGACTCAATGGGTTGAATGGCAGTGTCTTACACTGTAGGATTCTCTGATTCTATGTATAATGCAGAATTTAGTGCTAACCATTTTTATCCCACATTTCATATCATTTGATGGGCGGGGTGGCCTATGATTTAGCAGCCTGCTATCACTTGGTGCTGCAATCGTTGGAACGTCATATTTAAAGGCCACCCCAGTGTGCGCCAGCCACACTCTGTGGTCCCTGGAAAGTGATGGCTGCCAAGAAATCAATATTTAAGTTTTTGGCTGCCATCGTGGATGCAGTAGATCCTAACATGATGTTCTCCACTTGCATATCGGAAGAAAACCAGCCAACGTGGTCACAAAACTCAATATGGGAGATGGTGGTCAACGTTAACTCACCACAGAAGGAGACAGCATCCATTGCAGGAAGAAGACGAATGATCTTTTCTGTTCTGCCATTGTCTGTCACTCTTCACGTCACTGTTAACTCACGCACCCGTCACCCATCCGCAGGGATCTCACTCGCTACCAGTTGGAGGGATACCCCCACTCATTCTCCCACACAAATCTTCATCTCGGTTCATGTCATGTCCTCATCACCTCACTGTTCCCACTTACATGCTTACCATCTGCCCTGGAACATTTCCTGCTTACATTATGCAGATAAGGTTGGCTCACAACAAGAGCAAGAGATCACAGATGGGTGGAGCTGAGGGTCCTCATAGACTTTAAGGAGAGAGCCATCCAGCTGGCCGGGGAGGACGTTGACCACTCCTGTGCAGATGGTGAAGTTGGCGGCAATAAAGCATGAGGACCTAGCAGTACAACATCCATCAGACAGCATTACTGTGAGTCATGTCTCCTGTTTCAATAGGCCTCTGTGATGCACTAATGACCATTCTATTCTGCCACAGGCACATCTGGGATGCAGCCCATTCAGTCCATCAGCCAGGTCCTCGACTCCAACCCCCAGAGCAGTGCAGAAGAGGAATTCACAGAACTGTCACAGCGCTTACCCATGGCTTCAACGAATGCGCAGACTCAGTGGGACCTAGTTTTAGAGGAACCTTGGAGTCGCAATCTGATGAATACATCACACTTCCAGCTACAAAGCAGACAGAGGCCAGGCCATCCCAAAGTACCAGTCAGATAATGTGCCTCTCGACTTGGTCATGCCTCAGGTGCTGGAGTCCCAAATGCAAACTCAGGAAAGTAATGAAGGGATACCTGGTACTATCCCTGGATTGAGAGGCTGCATTGAGGAGTCCATCTGCCTTATATTGAGATGATTGTGCTGACACTGCAACACAACAAAGTCAACAGAGGTAGAATGGCAGCCATTGTGGAGACCTTGGTACAGGAGGTTTGTCCTGTGCTTCATAGTGCAAGCACTTATCAGGATCCATGAATGCCAATGCCAGAGCACAGTGGGGCTTCTCAAACTCTCTCAGCTGTCTCTTTATCCCAAGGAGGAAACCAGTGCTCTCAGGCATCCAGAGGGAGGAGGTTCAGCTGATCACAGTCAAGGGATGGATCTCTTGCTCTTGTTGTGAGCCAATCCTATCTGCATAAAAACACGTGATGAGAATGTAAGCAGGACATGTTCCAGGACAGATGGTAAGGATGAGTGGGAACAGTGAGGTCATGAGAACACAACGTGAGCCAAGATGAAGATTTGTGTGGGCCATCCACCCAGATGTTCCGCCCGTTTGAATTGTCTCTTCCTATGACCACATAAAGCTCCATAGGACACAGGAGGGTGGCACTGTCACACAGCAGGACTTTCCAAGTCTCAGCTCTCCAGAGGACACATGCCCAAGTCTGCTACATCTCAACTGTGGATATTGGGAATACACCAAGGCATAGTAACAGTGTTAGAAAGGTTAAGGAGCTATAGTTGCACAGTCTGAGCAAGCGTTAATCTTCTTGATAACATTCACTTCTGTAAATGAATTCTCACTAATTGCACCCTTTCTCGGTCTCCTTGTTTTTGTAGTCCTGACTGGGAAACTGGATTCCAGAACCAAAAAAGGACAGGTTGCTCAGTCCAGAACTTCCTCCGTGCACTTTGTGCAAAATTTCCATTCCATTGATTGAGTCTCTACACAGCATCTGAACACATACCTGTTTCTCAATGGGAATGAGGATATTTCTGAGAATATAAAGTGTCACTCATTCCAGTCATTGTCAGTGTTGCTCTGCACCTTTGAGCTACAGCTGCCCCCTCCTACCCCAAATGCCACAGCCTTTGGTGAGATTGAACCTTAAGGATATGAAAAATGCCATTATATCAGAAGGCGTGAAACTTTGTCACTGCATTACCGCGATATGACACAAGTCAGTGAGAGCTAGCAAACTGCCATCCACAAGACAAGAGACAGACATTCAGAAAAATCCCCATGCAGACCTAGGCAGTGTCCGCCCTAGTCAGCATCATCCTCCTGCAATGTAGAGACTGGGCAATCACTGAATTCCCATTACAGGAGCCTTATCACAGAGAGCGTTTGGGAAAGTAATGCTCACAGAAGACATGCAAAGATAATGGGATATCCTCATCAACTCCAATGAATCCAGTGGCAATGAGTAGGCCCTGAGTTCATCTGAACATTGTCATTGCCTCATGTCTGACATCCTTTCCCTTGAGGACCTCTTCAGCCTTATCCCTTCAATGTCTTCCTCCACAGAAGAAACATGCTGTCTCTTTATCTCCTCCTCAGAGTGGTTCCTCCCCCTATTGCAGCACCAGGTTGTGTAGGATGAAGTAAGTGATTAAGCTGCATGATATTCTCTGTGTTATGTACTGTAGAACTCCATCAGACAGGTCCAAGCACTGTTGCTGGTGGCGGGAAGGGATGACCGCAGCAAGCTTTCATGCTGATGTAAAATGAACTTCTCACAATACTTTGTGCTCCTGTTGCTGAATCTATCTGAAGCAAATAGAAGTGGAAAATCCTGGCATTAGACTTGGAGACGTACAGAAATCTGGAAATTACTCGAAGGAAAGATGTGACTGCAAGAATATACAAAGCATAGGAACATGTATTTTATTGAGGATGAAGGAGATGTTGAAGAAGTCTGCATTCTACATGTGGTGATACAAAGTTTTGAGGAGATTATTAATGTACGCTAAGAGTAATCTTCAGAAATGATTGATCCATTTACTGTGAAATGAAATAAGCACAGATCATTTCTTATGCATATTTCAAGAAATCTTTCAATGGAATAATAATCCTTAGCTGCTGATAATGTCACCCCATTAACATTTTTTATCTGAATGAGGACTGCACTTCCAAACCAGATAACTCCATATTTTTTTTAATTCTCTGATGTTTCATGATTCCACAAGTACTAAAAGTTAACAGTGCTGGCTTTTTCTGAGCTTTAGCCCATCAGAAAATTTTGTTCCTGCATCTGTTGCTACTTCCAGTTATAATGTTGACTTATCCTGGTAAGGGCCATTTAACACAACCTATTAAAGAGTGAGTACAAAAGTGTGCATTGCTGGTTCCTGATGGCTAGCTCAATACTGTTCTCAGTAAAGCACACTAGAATACGCTCTTTGCAATGTTTGCATTCTTTTAAACAAATGAGATCATAATTCTTCTTTGTTTTGGAATTCTTTTCATATTCATTGTCAGCTTTTTGTCAGTTGTTAGAAATGGGAGCATGCTTTGGCTTTTATTTTGCATATACCTTGAACCAATTTACATTCCAAAATGTCACATATTTGTTCTCTTTTTTCATTCACGGCACGAGATGCGTCACTGACTAGGTTATCATTTACTGCCAATCTCTAGTTGCCCTTGAGAAGGTGGTGGTGAGCTGCTTTTTTGAAAAGCTGCAGTCTACGTGCTCTGGGTTGACCCACAATAAGAAGTCTCATAACACCAGGAACACAACATATTGACCCACAAAGCCATTAGGGAGAGAATTTCAGGATCTTGCCCAGCAACTGTGAAGGAAAAACGATATATTTCCGAGTCAGGGTGGTGAGTGGCTTGGAGGGAAACTGGCAGAGATGGTGATGTTCCAATGTATTTGCTGACTTTGTCAACAAATCATGTGACAGGATGGGCCTCGGCTTGCACAGAAAAATCAAGTCAGCTGTTTATCGGGAGTTGTGAAAAGAAGAAGTTGCTTTGAGTCTCTGAAGACTAGAGGTTGGGTTTTCCCAGAGACTAACTTGATTTTTTTTTGCCATTCTATTACTTGAGGACATATCCTTTTCTGGAGATTGCTGTGTGAGAGTCAGAAGACAAGTATCTGTCTGCATCTCTGTCCAGAGGTGTTAAAAGACTGGAAATCGAGTAGCTACAAGAGCAAACCTTTTTTTTGTGCTAACTACTTCTAAATTAGGCTGTATGTCTATAAGAATATTGCTTTACATTAACTGTACAGATTGCTAGCTATTAAGATTTGTACTTTGTCATGTTAGAGTATTTTAACTAATAAAAGTTATGCTAGTTCTTTTTGCTATCTTCTATTTGTGTTCTTAAATAAAGTTTGTTTTAATAAAGCTTCTTAGTCGATCACTTATCCTAATGCCAAAACCAAAAGAAAAAGTTAAGATCTGGGCTAACTTTGTAACATACCTTGGAGTTTCTGATCTGAGTCCTAACATGAAGTTGATACTATCTCTGATTTGTATGCAGTCTGACAGATGCCTCACAGAACCATAAAAGCAACTACTCTTCCTGACAGTGGTAGATGGGAGCAGTTTGTCTGCAGTCTGTCATAAGTGCCAATAAAACCAAGCCTTTTGTCATTGATTTTTTTTATGTGTCAGCAGCACCCAATTCTCTTTATGGAGTCAGAATTGATGCCTTTGTTTACTATAAACCCAGCACAGAGAACAGGGGTGCTAAGCTTCCCTCATATAGAATGGGAAGATGTGCAGTCCCTTGTTGCTCAGGCGATTGACTTTGTGCCATTCCAATTAAATGTTCTGCAATCATCAGAGTGTGATCCTTTTGTATTGTTTCAATGCTATTTTGTTTACTTGAGTATTTAGTTGGCTTTCACTGGAGTTTCAGCAAGCAATGCATAGTGATTGACAAGGGTAAGATAATTCAGTGAGAATATTATTATGATGCCCAGTGTATACTTGGGCTGCCATGGCAGAAGTTCCAGCAGTTTCTTTCTGCATTGCTGTAAGGTGCTAAACATTCAGAAACTACATGCCTTTACTGTTTAAAATCTTTCAATACTATACTTGGAACATTTCGTGGCACAGTGACTAGCACTGTTACCTCACCGCTCCAGGCACTGAGGTTCAATTCCGACCTTGGGTGACTGTGCAAACTCCACACAGACATTCTCTTCGTGTCTGCATAGGGTGCTCTGATTTCTTCTCACAGTCCAAAAATGTGCACATTAGGTTGATTAGCCATGTTAAATTGCCCCTTAGTGTCCAAAGATATGTAAATTTGGTGGATTGACTGTGTTAAATTGCCCCTCAGTGTCAAGGGGATTAGGAAGGTAAATAGATTGGGTTATGGGGATAGGCCCTTGGTGTCATTGTTGTCAGGACAGGCTTGATGGACCAAATGGCCTCCTGTACTGTAGGGATTCTATGATATTTACCTTTGGGTTGATTTGGGCCCAGACTTTGCACATGCAAAATGAAATAAAGTGGAATCCTCAAGTGTTGGGAAGAAAGGATAATTGAATTGGGATGCACAAACTGACTTCAGTGTGCATTTTAGTCATATATTCTGCTTTTATGTAGTAGTAGATTGGTTTTACAGTATTATTTGTAATTAAAACTTTGAACAAATTTAGAAGTAGGGTTGGTTAAAGCATAAGAGCGTAAGATGGGAGGCCGCAATGATAATGTGATGAGCTTATATAGACAGTTTCCTTCTGCCGCTTTCTTATAGAAAAATGTCCCAGAATTTCATGGAAGAATAAAAATGATCATTGCGCCAAAGCAAGATATCTTGGGGCAGGTAAAAGCCAAGTGATTGGGTGGGTTTTAAGGAGTGTCTTAGAAGTATGTAGATGGAAATTTAGTGGCAGTTAATGAGTGAGTAGGATTTAGTGACGGGTAGGATATGGACACTGAGTAAATTGAAGCTGGGAGATTGTCCAGGACAGTGTTGGAATAGTTGAATCTGAAGTTGACAATGGCGTGGATGATGGTTGTAGATAAACAAAAATGGACAGGACTGTCCCCTAACTTTTTGCCACCCCAGTGTCAGATTAGGGGAGATGCATGGGGAAATCCTTCTTGAAAGTTCCAGGTAAGGGTTGATATGGCAATTGTTCAAAAGCACTAACTTCCCCTGGACAACTGTGTTGCGCTGGGAACCAGCTGAAAAAGTAACTTAAATCATTAACTTTGGCTGGTTCTGCCAGTGTTACACTAATAGCTATGCTGGAAGAATGAGGAGAAATAAAACTTCCCTCTTTTAACTACAGAAGAACTAACCACTCAGGTTGAGCCCCTCACACCCACACTCTGCACCACCTAACCCCAAACCTGCACCCCAACCACCTGCCTAATCAACTCCCAGATTATTCCCAACCCCCTGACATGTTCAAATTGTATTGATAAGGCGCATCATATAAATTAGGAAGAGATAGGCATCAAGAATAGATATTTAAGAAACTCGAGAGATAACAACAGGGGGATGGGGAAGCTGTCTGCTTACAATTTCACAAGCGGACATAAGAATTTATAATTGAGAATGCTGAGATGAAATAAAAATATAAATTTTGTTTTCTGTGCTAGACTGCAATAGATTTTCTTTGCTTTATTGGATGTATAAACAGATTTTGGTTTGAATTGTTTTTCAGAGAGTTGAAACAACTAACTGTTTTGTTGTTTTAATTTATTCAACATTTTCCAAAGTGGACTGGAGACCTGGAGTTATAGTGGTGTTTTTCTTTTTATTTTTGTCGATTCAAATGGCCACATGGAGGATTGTTGAACTGGCCTCAAATCAATAAAATTTAATCCATGGAGCTAAGCTTCCTTGAAGTTGCTCAGCAAGATCATCCTGATCTCCATTGGCACCTTTTGCTTTTCCTTCCAAGTTAAGTGAGCAGTGAAGGAGCTCAGTCATACATCTTTGCATCATCAATCACATGTTAAGCTTCAGTCATTGCAGTGAAAGGCAGAACACCCAGAAGGAAAATACTTTTGTAGCACTATGATTTAAGACAAGCTTCCATTTCCCAACCAGGAATGGGTAATTCATAGCAGACAAAACCACTTAGTTTGCGACAACTACAACTTATATTTATATAGCACCGTTAATGTAGTAAAATATCCCAATGTGCTTTGCAGGAGGGTTAGCAAATGAAATGTGACACAGCCATTAAAGGAGAAAGCAAGGGTAGACAAGATAGGCTTTATGGAGCATCTTAAGAGGAAGAAGTGAAAAGTTTTAGAGTGAGAATTTCTGAACTTAGCCAACACATATGAAGACATGGCTACCAATGATTGAGTGACTAAAATTGGGGATGATTAGAAGGTTAGAATCTGAGGAGTGCAGGCTGGAGAGAGTTACAGAGAGATCAGAAATAGGGAAACCATGGAGGGATTTGAAGAAAGATTGAACAGACTTGGAGTTTTTTCATTGGAGTGTCGGAGGATGGGGGGAAGCATGGGGCTGTTGGAGCTTGACAGTTTTATGACAGGCTTGGATAGAATAGATAGTCAGAATCATTTTCCCCAGGGTTGAAGGGTCAATTACTTGGGGGCATAGGTCGAGAGTGAGGGGAGAAAATTTAAAAGAGTTGTAAGCAACAAGTTTTTCAGAAGGTGGTGAATGTCAGGGATGCGCTGCCATAAGAGGTGGAAGCAGATTCTATAACAACATTCAAGAAGCATCTGGATCAATATGTGAATATGTGAGGGATATGCACCACGTAGAGACAGGAAAGTATTAAATTAGAGAGCATCTGTGTCAGCACAGACTTGATGGGCTGAAGGATCTGTTCCTATGTTGTACTTTTCTTCTAGTATTTACACCAATATAAGATTTACGGCCATTTTTTGGCTGCTTGTGCTATTACAACATTACAAGCTGTTGTGTCATTATATAACTGGGATATTGCATCCCTGTTAACATCGATATAAATTTGCAGAATGTCAGCTCAGTAATGGCCTAATAAATGTTAATATTTATACCTGCACAATCTCAATTTAAAGCACTGTTGGATGGAGTTATTTAGTTTCAT
This sequence comes from Sphyrna mokarran, assembly GCA_024679065.1. Lineage (NCBI taxonomy): Eukaryota > Metazoa > Chordata > Chondrichthyes > Carcharhiniformes > Carcharhinidae > Sphyrna > Sphyrna mokarran. The sequence continues at coordinate 23,187,084 of JAGIQG010000021.1, forward strand.
ATCTGAACTGTAAAAGTACAAGTCTCTGAAAATGAGATTTGTCACAAGCTGCGTAGTTGTGTTATTTTAAGAATAAGGAGCAAAGCAATATATCACAATTCCTGTGCATTTTCAATAAGGTGTCTTATTGCAATGCTGCTTGGAATCACAGCGGTTAAATTAATAATTTGTATTTGTGCAACAAGCTGCATTACAAAGTATAAAGAAAACACTGGAAAGAGCTTTTATTTCCTGAGGAAATAATTTGTTGGGCTATATTGTCTGCCAACAGCTGCATGGTTGCGGAAAATGTCAGGCATGGACGCCAAACACAAACTAAATTAAATGATTTTAATGAGTGACTTTCACTCATTAAATAAGTTTGTGACAGCATAATGTTTTATGATAGAAAGTATAACCAAAGATTGCCTTCAAAAGAAAATACCCCTCTCTTGTGCATTTTGATGTGGCTTAGGAGGCAATTCATTGCTGTGCAATGGTTTCCAGATTGATTTTAATCCAGCTCCCATGAGTCAAATAGGAGCACTTCAGCGCATTACAGTTCCCCAAGAAATAGCCTCCATCATCTTTGTCTTGGCTGGATGTGAACCGATGGCCCATGGATAAAAGGATGAGAGTTGAATCACAATCGGCTAAAGTGTTGGCTTTCGTATTTTGAAAGTCTAAATATGTTCCCACTTTAAAAAAAAGAATCAATTCAGATAAAACTGCCTTCAGAAAAGCAGGTGCACAGCAGCACATGGTCTCCTGAGATGGAGAACTCCTTTTACTGTGCTCATCTTTAAAACCTCATATCATGGCTATAATGGAGACTTTGTAGGTGTTATTCAGAATGGGAATTTTAAAACAGAGGAAAACATGCTGAAATCTGGATAAGTAGCTGACTAGAATGTTTCTTGCCCTTTCTCCCAGTTTTTATTTCTTTCTCTCCTTTTCCTGGATCTTGTTCAGTTTTGAACCATAGAATCCTTACAGGGCAAAAAGAGGCCATTTGGCCCATCGAACCTGCACCAACAACAATCCCATCCTGGACCTATCCCTGTTAATCCCCTAACACTAAAGAGCAAAAGTAGCATGGCCAATCAACCTACACCACACATTTTTAAATTATGGGAGGAAACCCACGCAGACACAGGGAGAATATGCAAACTGCATACAGATAGTAACCCAAGCTGAGAATTGAACCAGAGTCCCTGGCATTGTGAGGCAGCAATGTTAACCACTGTACTACCGTGCTTCCAGTCCAATCCACACTTCAATCTTGGCCAAAAAGGTGGGCAGACAATTAGTTTTCAGTTCTCTGACAATGTAATCAGCTATTCTCCATCAGCAACCTGAGACTCTTGCAACACCAGAACATCAGTCTTCTGTTTATAGTGCGACTTGAGCAACTAGTTGCGTTTCACATTAAGGTGACAGATACATTGATTATCTGATCACACTTGCCTGAAAACCACAGATTCCTGCCTGACTTCAATGGACCTTTACACTGAATTCCAGTGACAGGAGGGAAGAATTCCAGTTGAAGCATGGAATTATTTTTCCCCTTTTAATGTTGATCTTGAAATGGATCATGTTAAAAAGGTATTAATTGTCTCATTGATGGAAATGGTTATGCTGGAGAGAGTGTACCATGAATACTAACCAGAAAAATGGCAAGCATGGAGCAGATGATTAGACCCTGATGACTGAATAAAGGGCTGCTATAAGGCACAGTCTTTCCAGTATAATTTCTGTAATGTTTTATATCTGGGATATTCCGCTGAGTCCAAGGAAACCTGGATAAGTAGCTGACTTTGTAATTACCATCCAAATGAGAACTTTTAGCCCAAGTAGAAGACATACTTGTTAAAGATTTGAAAATACTTCAAGACTATAATAACTTTGTCCAAAGTCTCAAGAAACACTTTTTCTCTGCATTTCATGGGAGCAATTGGTGCACAAAGAAGTGCCTGAATACTCCAATCTGTGATACTAGCTTTGATGCAACTTACCCACAAATTAGCAGGGACCAGTGGGGAGGCAGATGTGAATGACCATCTTGGCCCTTGTTTTCTCAGTAAGTGCAGTAGTGTGGACAGGAAGTACACAGACGATTCTTGCAGACGGGTAAATAGCTTGTTGTCTGAGCGTGGATCTTGTGAACTAGTGCTTCCTAAAGCCATTTTTTGGAATAGTAATTTCTGCTCATTCCAGATCTCTAGAGCTATAAAATAGATGGTAAACTTGGACATTGATATTTAATGTTGCGTTTCAAGTAGCTGTTCGAAATAAGAACCAGCTGTTCTCATAGTTGTGCTTTTCTAATTTGGCATTATCCCCAGCTGCTCAGGAAAAGAGAATCCATTGGGCAAAGTCTTATCAAAAAATGGCAGAGTGTTGGTTCTGGCGAGAAAAACGGTAGGCCAAATTCACCCATTTTGAGACAAAGTGCCCCAGCCGACAGGAAACAAGAGTTGGCGCTGGCAGCGTCTTTAATGTCAGATTCACCCACCTGAAAGATGCAGATGAGCTCATTTTGAGCAACATATTGGTCAGCAGAGCTTTGCAGAGACAGTGCTGTCATTTTTAAAGGGCAGAACAATTTCCAAGCTCAGAAATAGGCACTCCCTCCCCCTAAAATATTAAATGGTGTCCACTCCACTGACCAAGAGAGCATTACTAACTCCTCAGCAATGAGGAGGATCCAACCCCCCCTCCCCACACACACATAACGGTAATCCCTCCCCACCACACGCACACACGCACACCCACACCCACCCACACACACACAACGGTAATCCCTCCCCACCACACACACACACACCTCCATGTACACACACATATCACATCTGCATGAGGATGTGCTGACTCAATCCCCCCACTCAACTCTCCTTCCCCCTCAGACTCTCCCACTTAGGCTTCCTTCTACCCTCAGACCTGTAAATCAGACCCCTTCCCCTCAAACCCTCACTTAGCCCTCTTCTTTCTCAGACCCCACTTTGCCCTCCCCCCCCTCTCCTCCCATTTTTCAGGCCACACGCTTTGGCAGTGCCCATGGTGCACTGTCAGCTGGCACACTGATACTCTAACCTGGTGCCTTGGGCCCTTAGGGGTATCAAGGAGAATAGGTCCAGTGGCCATTTGCCTCCTCTGCTGCTGCCAGACTTCAGAGGAAGAGTTCACCAGCGGTCCTAGGAGTTGGGGAGGGCTTGAATGGGAGGGCAGGGTATTGACCTCAGCACTCTTGCCAGGTTGTGGGTATCATGGCTAGTCTGACCCTTATCGTCCTGGCAGACCTATGATCACCCTGGCATTGTGATTTCAGGCATCCCTGTGATCAGTAACAGATGTAGAGAAACAGAGAAACACAGAAATACAGAAACACAGGAACGGAGAAACACAGAAGCACAGAAACACAGAATCACAGAAATAGTCAGTTGTGAAAATTCTGAAGTGGCAAAATCGCAGAGTATCATCACATCTGCCCCTTTAAAACAAAAATGAATCAACAATATGAAAAGGTCACTTCATTTTTCAAACCTTTAGTTCTTACAGTATTAGAATTCTATAAGATTTATATATCTTATTACATTGATGCATGCAAATTTAATAATGGTATAGTCTAGGTCAGTATTTCACTTCCAACAATGAATATTCCTCTCTCTCATCAAACTTGTGATAAAGTATTTGGGAACATGGGAATTTAAGAATGAGAGTAGACAATTCAGTTCTTTGAGACCACTCTGCCATTTTATATGATCACAGTTATCTCCATCTCATCCTAACCCCATTTACCTGTCTTATCCTCAGAGCCACTTTTGGTCAAACATTTATCAATCTTTTGCTCGAGTCCACTGATTTTGCATCCACTGAACTCTGGGACAGTGAGTTCCATAGATTCACAACCTTCTGTGAGAGGTAGCTTCTCTTTATCTCTGTCTTGAACCTGCTCCTCCTTACTCTAAACTATGACCTCTTGTCCTAGAGTGTTCTAAAAGGGAGAACATTTGGTTAGCATTTACTTTATCCTGTTGAGTATTTTATACCTCAATTAAATCCCTCCTCATTCTACTATACTGCAGTAAGTACAAGCTCAAGCTACTTAACCACTCCTCATATGACAGCCTCTTCAAACCTGGAATCAATCTAATGAACCTCTTCTGAACCGTCTCCAGTGCCAGCATATCCTTTCTCAAAGAAGGTGACAAAAACAGTGGTCTCACCAATGCCTTATGCGATTGTAACAACACTTCTCTACTTTTATACTCTAGATCCTTTGCATTAATTCTCCAATTCCATAAGCCTTCCTTATTACATTCTGCACCTGCATATCCATTTTGAGATTTCTGCAGAAGGACACCCAGACCCCTCTGTACAGGTGCTTTTGAATTTGTTTCCCATTTAAATAGTAATTTGTCCTTTTAATTTTCTGGCCAAAATGGATAACCTCGCATTTAGCCACACTAAATTCCATCTGCCAGACTCTGGCCTATTCCTGTAGCCTGTTCATGTCTATTTGTAAACTTTTTATCTCCTCATCACAGCTTGCTTTTCCACCTATTTTCATATTGTAAGCAAATGTTGCTATGTTATACTCTGTCCCTGCTTGTAGATCATTGATATAGATTGTAAGTAGTTGTGTTCCAAGAACTGAACCCTGTGGAACTCCAATCGTTACAGATCACCAAGTGGAGAAGGACCCGTTTGTCCCAACCGTCTGCTTTCTATCGGTCAGCCAATCCCCAATTCAGGCCCAACCCCTTTGAGATCTAAACTTCTGGATCAAATACCTTCTGGAAGTCCAGATAGATTGCATCCCTAATATCTACATTGCTGGTTACATCCTCAAAGAACTCTAGCAGGTCAGTCAAACAAGACTTGGCCTTGACGAAACTGTGCTGACATTGGTGAATTGAGCTTTTTTTTGCCTCTCTCCTTTCTTGGGTAAGGGCATTACACTAGCATGTTTCCAGTCCACCAGTACTGCTCCGGACTCCAGGGAGTTTGGAATATCATAATTAGTAAATGCATCCACTATTTCTGCTGTCTCCTCCTTTAGCACCTAGGGTGTAGGCCATCAGATCCTGGAGACTTATCTACTTTTAAACCTTTCAGTCTACTGAGTACCTTCTGGTGATAGTAATTTCACCAAGTTCCATTATATTATTAACTACAGTTTTTGGAACAAAATTATTATCTTCCTCTGTGAAGTCAGAGACAAAGTATTGGCTTCGTACTTCTGCCATCTCCGAGTTTCCCTTTATCATCCATCCCTTAAAGGGCCAACATTTACTTTCACTATTCTCTTCCTCTTCATATACTTATAGAAACTTTTGGTGTCAGTGTTTATCTTTTTAGCTAGCTTCCTTTCATAGTTCATTCTTAATATTTTTGATTTTATTTTTAATCATCCTTTGTTGGCTTTTGAAATACTAATTTTCCACGATGCCACTAACCTTTGCAGTATTATGTGCTCTCGTTTTTGCCCTTATGTTATCCTTATTTTTTTAGTTATCCACAGATGATTTTTCGCCCATTTTGTAATTCTTTTTCCTCTCAGGAATGTACCTTAGTTGAGATGTCTTTAATATCTCCCTAAACAACTGCCAGTGTTCTTCTGCCATCCTTCTCTTTAATACTTTTGCCCAGTCTACTTGGTTCAACTCTTTCCTGAGACTTCCATAATTATCCTTGCCCAATGCTGAAACTCAAGTATATGACTCTGTTCTCTCACTTCAAATCTGAACTTGAAATTTTATTATGCTGTGATCCCTGCTTCCAAATGGATCCTTAACTGCAAGACTATTAATCAATTCTTCCTCAATAGATAATACCAGGTCTAAAAAAGCCAGTTCTCTGTTTGATTCTTAATGTACTGCTCCAGGAAACAGTCCCTCATGCACTCTATGAACCCTTCCTTAAGGCTACCCTGGCCAAGTTGGTTAATCTAATCAGTATGTATATTAAAGTCACCCATGATTTTTGATGTGCCCTTTTCACAAGCCTTCCTCATTGCCTTGTTTATACTATGCCTGATTTTGAAAGTACTGTTCGGGAGCCTGTAAAATACTCCTGGCAATGTATTTATTTCCTTATTTCTTATTTCTTATTTCTACCAAGATCATTTTGGTCTCCAGTGCCAATTCCATTTCTGAATGTAGCCTTAATGTGATCCTTAACCAGCAGAGCAACTCCATCTCCTACTCCTTATCTTCTGCCCTTCTGAAATATTGAATATCCTTGGATATTCAATTCCTAGTGCTGATTCTCTTGTAACCACATTTCAGTAATCCACACCAGGTCATACCCATTTACCACTATTTGTGCTGTAAATTCATCAAATTTGTTTTGAATACTGTGTGCATTTAGGGATAAGGTCTTTAAAAAGACAAATTGATTTGTCTTTCTCTCTCTCCACCCTTATTTGTTGATCCCTGATAACACTGAGCCTTATCTTTATTACACATTCCAGATTTCAATGTACATTTTGTCTTTTTACGGTTTCCTCCCTCCTACAGCATTGTTTTTTGAATGCCTGTTTATTTTACTGACTTCCAGCTTCTGCTCACTTGCTGTCCACCGCTTTAGATCCCACTCCCCTGCCTTACTAGTTTAAATCCACCCAATCATGATTAAATCTATCTGCTCAGATGTTAGCAGCCTTCCAGTTAATGTGCAACCTGTCCTTTTTTGTACAGATCCCATCTTCTGTGGAAGAGATCCAGTGACCTAAAAACCTAAAGCTCTCCTTCCCTTCCTCATCAACTCTCGAGCCATTTGTTAAGTTGCACTATCTTCCAATTTCTTGTCTCACTACCACGTGGCACAGGGATATTCCTAAGAATACAACCTGGAGATGCTGCATTTCAGCTGCTGTCCTAACTCACTGAATTCATTTTGCAGGACTGCATTATCCTTCCTGCCAATATCATTAGTTCCAAAATGGACTATGACCACTGGCTGTTCACCCTCCCACTTCAGTATGCTCTATGCCTGTTGCAATCACATTCTCTCCATCTGCTTTAATTGACATGCTGCTATTGTTAATCTGCTTCCTCTTTCTTTTCAGAGGCTTCCTTCTGTTTTTGATCCTACTTTGATTCTGAGTCCGGTTCCATTGTCAGGATTGTAAATTAGTTCTGGAAGTGTCCTCGGAGAGCCGGGCAGCATCCGAAGGATAAAACTTTACATTGAATGCCAACTGCCACAAACCACTTTGGATTTGCTTTTTAATTTCCTTTGCGGAGTTCAACCCGTGCTTTTGATTTTCAGGGTCCCGAAATGTCAAACCAAAGTGATCTTTTACAGAAGTTTGAGCTGTTTACGGAGTTTGTCAAAGAAAATCTGTCTCTGTCCTTGCATTGTCAACTTCACACGTGTGTGTTCAAGGCCACCCAGAATGGTAACTTGATCCGTCTCCTTTTTCTAAGTGACCTTAGTTCCTCAATCAGGAAGTCCATCTTCCCTTTCTGTTGTGAGATGATACAGTCAAAATTCTTTCCAAAGTCTCCGATTGTATATTTTTCTGTTCCAATGCAGTTTAATGGTTACTTTGACTGTTTTGGACCTTCATCACTATTTTCTGCTTATTCTTTGGAAGATCTAGACTTTTTTGGTGCCAGGAGTTGTTTTAGTTATGGTTTTGGTGATCACGGTGGCAGTCATGCTATCGTATAAACCACGGTAATATATTCAAACACCAGCTATGAACAGTATTGTTTCTCTGGCTCTGTGCAAGCTGTATCGATTCATTGGGCAGAATTTTATCAGCACATTCACCTGAGGTTTGTACAATTCTGTCTGAGGCCAACAGAGAATGCTATTCTCTGAGTGTCTCTGGAATTGAAGAGGGTATGCAGTAAAATTCCAGCCATTATTCTATTAGTTCATTAGAAATGATGGTACAGTTTATTCAAACAGTCTTCATGCTGTTATCTGTTTTTTTTATCCATGGTAATACAATGTTCTGCCCCTCAATCTCCATCTTGACATCACACATGACCGCTGAGTGATCTAGACTTTTCCTCTCATAGATAGCTAGATGCTGCTGACATCCTGTAGTTTATGCTCAATTAATTTGAACAATTCAGAAACAGGCTCCAAATCCGCCAACTTTTCTTGCATCTGTCTCCGCACTTGCTCACTTTTCTTATTCACATTATTGTCCAGTAACATGTTAGAACATAGAACGTAGAATGTTACAGCGCAGAACGGGCCCTTCGGCCTTCGATGTTGCGCCGACCAATTAAGAAAAAGCAATGACCCCCCAAACCTAAACCGTTCACTTTTCATCCATAAATTTATCTACTAACCTCTTAAATGCCCCCAAACTTGGCGCATCTACAACTGCAGCAGTTGTAGATGTTCTCCTTCTCCGCCTTCACCAGTTTCTCGCTGCACTCATCTGCCTCTATTCATGTCTTCATTAACAAAGATTTGTAACTATCCACCAGTTCTTCGTACTTGCATATCAAGACTTTTGGCTGCTGCATCTCTGACTGAGCAAATGTCAGCATCTCTTATCAAACCTGTGCCAACTTCAGTGAAATAAGTCTACACAGATAAATAAAAAATACGGTGGATGCTGGAATCTGATGAAGGATCATCCAGATTCAAAACATTATTATAGTCACGTGCAGCTATATTTGAAGGCAAACTGGGAAGTACTAAAATAATTGTGCATGATTTGCCATGCTTGTCCACAGATCTCTGAAGGAAGAAGGGCATGTTAATAGTCTGGTGAAAAAGGCAAATAGGATGCTTACCTTTATTAATGCTGTCAGACCCGCTGAGATTTTCCAGCATTTTTTGTTTAAATCTATCAGGGATGATGCTTAATTAGGACAACATTTTTTACATCTATATCATAGAATTATAGAATCATATAGTGTAAAAAAGGTCTTTACACCTTTTTTAAAGTGTAAAAAATTTACACAGACTGTACAGACAGTCTGCAAGACACGCGCAGAATACTTGAAATCCTACCTAATCCTGGCTATCAGCACTTGGCCCATAGCTTTGAATGTTATGATGGACCAAGAGCTCATCCAGATCTTTTTTAAAGGAGGCAATTCGCCTCTACCACCTCCTCAGGCAGCACATTCCAGACTGCAACCCTGGATAAAAAGATTTTTTCTCACATCCCCTTAAACCTCCTGCCCTTTACCTTGATCATTTGTCCCCTTGTGACTGACCCTTCAACTAAGGGGAATGGCTACCCCTAATCCAATCTTGTACACTTCGATCAGGTCAACCCTCAGTCTTTTCTGCTCCAACAAAAACAATTCAAGCCTATCCAACGTCTCTTCATAACTTCAGTAGTCCATCTCAGGCAGCATTCTGGTGAATCTCTCCTGCACCCCCTCTAGTACAATCACATCTTTTCCTTAATGTGCCGACCAGAACTGCACACAGTACTCTAGCTGTGGACTCACCAAAGTTCTATATAATTCCAACATGACTTACCTGCTTTTGTAATCTGTGCTTGATTAATAAAGGTAAGCATCCTATTTGCCTTTTTCACCAACCACTAACATGCCCTTCTTCCTTCAGAGATCTGTGGACAAGCATGGCAAATCATGCACAATTATTTTAGTACTTCCCAGTTTGTCTTCAAATATAGCTGCACGTGACTATAATAATTCTTACAGGTCATTTTGATTTCCTTCACAAGGTATCTCAGTAATTTATCCCAATTTCAGATTACTTCCCCATTATACAATCTAATTTGAGGAATTTCAAATTCAGCATTGTCTAGATTTGTTTTTTTTCACTCTGGGTTGTAATAACTAACACATTCTACTTCTGCTTTCTTTCCCTTTTTGATCATGGCACATTCTGAGAATTTTCCTTTCATCTGGAGTTCTTATCAAATGGCTTACTTCACTGGCATGACTGGCTGTGCGTGCAAGGGAAGTGTTTAAGTGCAGTTCTCCATTGTTAACGATGCACAGCAAGGGCCACTTCATGCCTGTCATATGCCTGGATAATGGTGTGCATCATGAGGAGGCTCTTTCAGTGCACTAAATGTCGGTACAGAGCGCGCCGAAGGGAGTGGTGTGAATCACTCCATTATTCTCACTGGTGTGATGCTCGTGAATATTGTGGCAGAATTCTATCCATCGTTATCATTTTAAGTAATATCTTCATAATTTGGGATGATGAAAAATTATTACAAATTCTACTTTCTTCCTCTCCTTCTTCACCATTCTATAATGCATAGTTGAATTAAGTGCTGCAGGAAGCATCAACGTGTGTTGACCTATGTTAATGAGCGCAAAGCTCATTTCAATTGCATACCTCTGTGGTGCAGTGCATATTAATTATAGAGGATAATTGAGAAATTAACGCTCTCTCCTATCTCTTTCCCCTCCTCCCAGTTCCCTTGTACTGACCCCATAAATACAATGTCCACTGAACCACAATCTTAAACATACGAGCCAGCAGCATTCAGTGACCCTTTTTTTTAAAGTATCGATGATATATATCGGTTGGTTGGGTACTCGAAATATCTGTTATAGTGCTGTGAAATGATTTGCTGAAATCACTTGAGGTAAAGTATTTGACTGTCACAGAACTGTCAACCTGAGAAAGTGTATCCAACCCATAGGGGATTGGAATGGGAAGCGATCCTAATTCTGGGAGAAAAGTTATCAATTTTGATCAAAAGGCTTCCCTTTTTGATCACGGCACATTCTGAGAATTTTCCTTTCATCTGGAGTTCTTATCAAATGGCTTGCCTCACTGGCATGACTGAGACACATTCTTGAGGTTTAACAAGAATTGATATTGAAGAGACAATGATTGCTCAAAAATAATTTAAACAAGCTATATAAAACAAAGAAAAAAAATTCCTTGGACTGTGCTGCTGCAATAATTTGTATCCATCATTGACTTCACTCCAGTAAAGCAAATCAATAATAGAATTGTTAATGGCAGACTCAGTGTCGTCTTTACATTAATGCTCTGCAATTTGCCTCAGCCAGAAATAACCCTAATAACTGTAATATTGATTGAGGGCATCTCAATTAACATGTAATTTTACTGATTTACATGAAGCTAGATGAAGTATAGACTCTGGTGTTCTTCTTTTACATGAACTATTCTTAAAGTGAACATTATTGATTTAATCAGAGCTCATCAGGGTACTGAATGAGTAAAACAGCATTTCATTTGAATCAAGTCTTCCAGCATTAGTAGCCCAGTTGGTTATTTTGTAAATGTGTGAATGACTTCAAATATTTGGACGTCATTTACTGTAGCATCAGTGTTGAGAATTTTGCTATCCAGGTACATACATGTGGGCTGCCATTAGTTAACCTTACTTGCCAACCATGTATACAGAGAATTGTGTGCAGACTACGAGCAGTGTTACAGCATTTTCCTTCAAGCACTTTTATAAGATCAGACGTTCAGTGTTCATTAACCATCAAATTCTTTTCCAATAGTGTGAAGATTCATAGAAGAACAGCATAAAAGCCTTGTCTGTTTTATCCAAAGATTCAAACACCTAGGAGTATAGCACAAATTTAATAACAGCCATTGACAATGATACAGTTCAATAATTGCAACAGTGGTCTTCTTTCTTCCTCTCTCCCTTCACTCGCTAACATGATCTCATTCAGTCTCCTTTCCTTCCTTCCATGGAACCTTCTGGGTTTTGCCTTATGCACAAGACTTCCCAATGTAGGAAAAGTTTGATGGGGAGGGCGGAAGACAACTGCATGACCCCTCAGAATTTTTATGATGAATATTAAAAATCAAACTAGAAGGTAGTAGTGGCTCATGATTTTTTTCTGTTTTGAGTTTGTGACTCCTCAGATACTGAAGCAGTCCACATTCAAATGCAACAAAATCTGGACAATATCCAGGTTTGGGCTGACAAGTGGCAAGTAATGTTTGTGCCACACAAATAACACTCAATGACCATCACCAGTAGGAGACACACTAACTGCTACCCCTTGACATTCAATGGTGTTACCACCACTGAGCTGTCAACATATGTGGGGTTACCATTGATCAGAAATTTAACTGCACTCATGACATCAACATAATCGCAGGTCAGAGGCTAGGAAAACTGTAAGAAGTAAATCACTCTCTGACTCTCCAAAGCCTATCCACCTTCCATAAAGCACAAGTCAGGAGTGTGATGGAATATGCCCACTTGTCTGGGTGAATGCATTTCCAACCTCACTCAGGCTTGACACCATCCAGGGCAAAGCAGCCCGCTTGACTGGCATCACATCCTCAGACATCAATTCCCTCCACCACCAATGCTCGGTAGGAGCAATGTATACTATCTATAAGATGCACTGCCAAAATTCACCAAGATCCTGAGACAGCACCTTCCAAATCCACAACCAGTTACATTGAGTAGGAAAAAGGCAGCGGATACATGGAAACACCATCACCTGCAAGTTTCCCTCCAAGGTACTCACCATCCTGACTTGGAAATATATCTCTGTGCCTTTGCAGTTGCTGGGTCAAAATCCTGGAATACCCTCCCTAATGACATTGTGGATCAATCCACAGCACATGGACTGCAGAGATTCAAGAAGGCATCTCACACCAGCTTCTTGAAGGCAACTTGCGATGAGCAATAACTGCTGGCCTAGCCAGTGACGACCATACCCCACTATTGAATTAGTAATAATATACATTTCCAAAATTGCACCTAATTATTTTTGAACTGTGAGAATGTTCACAAGATTGACTCCTGGGATTGAAAGAGCTTGATCAGAATTGTCTGAAGATTAGAACAGTGACAGATACATTTTATTGAAATGTAAAAAGGGCTTGACAGGGTAGATGTTTAGAGAGTGTTTTCCCTGGCTGGTGAGTCGAGATGTGGAGATGCCGGCATGGACTGGGGTAAACACAGTGAGAAGACTCACATTACCAGGTTAAAATCCATCAGGTCTATTTGGTAGCAAACACCATTAGCTTTCGTGGTTTTGTCACTTTGTCAGGTGAGTGGGGAGTTCTGATCACAAACAGGCCATGTAAAGGCATACACTCAGTTTACAGAATACTGATTAGAATGCAAATCTTTACAGTTAATCAAGTCTTAAAGATGCAGACCTTGTGAATGGAGATAGCATTAAGTATAGGTTAAAGAGATATGTAATGTCTCCAGACAGGACAAAAAGTGAAATGTTGCAAGCCCAGACGAGTTATGCAGTTACAAATAGTGTGACATGAACCAAGATCCCCGGTTGAAGCCGGGGTGTGCGGAACTTGGCTATCAATCTCTGCTCAATGATTCTGTGCTGTCGTGTGTCGTGAAGGCCACCTTGGAGAACGTTTACCCGAAGGTCAGAGGCTGAATGCCCGTGACTGCTGAAGTGTTCACCAACAGGAAGAGAACAGTTTTGCCTAGTGATTGTCGAGCAGTGTTCCTTCTTCCATTTTTGTAGCATCTGCATGTCTCCCTAATGTACCATTGGTCTAGAACCAGAGGACACAGTGGTCAGGGTAAGGAATCAACCATTTAGGATTTAAAAGATGAGAAAAAATTTCTTCATTGTAAATCTTTGAAATTCTCTACACCAGAGAACTGTGGATGCCCAGCCAATGAGGGAATCCAGGAATATGAGGATAGGGCAGGAAATTGTTTGATATAGAAACCCAGCCATAATTTGATGAAGTGACAGAGCAGCCTCGAAGAATCCCCAATTACCCCTCATTTTCTGTTTTAGTACAGCCTCTGATCTTCGGGTAAACATTCTCCAAAGTGGCCTTCTCGACACATGACAACACAGAGTCATTGAGCAGAGATTGATAGCCAAGTTCCACACACGAGGACGGCTTCAACCAGGGATCTTGGGCTCATGTCACACTATGACTTGCCTGGGCTTGCAACATTTCACTCCTTGTCCTGTCTGGAGACATTACACATCTCTTTAACCGATGCTTAATGCTACCTCCGTTCACAAGGTCTGCATTTTTAAGACTTGAGTAACTGTAAAGGCTTGCATTCTAATCAGTATTCTGTAAACTGAGTGTATGCTTTTACATGGCCTGTTTGTGATCAGAACTCCCCACTCACCTGACAAAGGGGCAAAGCCCTGAAAGCTAGAGGTGTTTATTACCAAATAAACCTGATGGATTTTAACTTGGTGTTGTGAGACTTCTTACTGTGTTTACCCCAGTCTATGTCGGACTGGGCAATGAATCTCTATTCATTGCTGCCCACCCTTAAATAAATAGAGATGAAGGCATGTTAACCAGTGTTAGCAAATACTTGGGCATTACAACAAATCAATAATCTGGAAACCATCTTAATCAGACTCTGAAATTTGCAGAGTAACCCATACAATTTAGCATGTGTTATCCTGCAATGCATGTATTTAGCGGATTGTATACTGGGTGAGAAAGCAAATAGATGGTCATTGCATTAAAAGAAAACTTTTTTGTATTTTCTTAATAAAATTTCACTTCAGGTTTTGGAATTTTGTTCGTGCAAGTCAAGCCTCAACTCATCACTTTGTTGAAAATTCAAAACCCTGAAGTACAGTGCAGTGTTCAGGACTGCTGAATTATGTCAGATATCCTACTTCTGCCAAGAGAAGATACTAATGACCTGATCGTTTTCAGTGAGAAAACATTTACAACTATTCTATGCTTTCCAAGATCTATGCCTTCTGTAAATCTTAGACTGCGAATCAGGAGATATTTTGGAATTTGGTTTCTATGTTGATCAGTTAAATTTGCAAGAGCTGAAACCTTTATTCATTGATCAATGTGATCAAACCCCTGTAGCAAATAAATATTCTTATTAAAGAGATTGGAGTACAGCATTACCACTGGGATGAATTTGGTTATGGTTGGTGATGCAGTCTTGTGCACAATTGCCTACACATCTCTATCCAAACAAAAGGCAGCATTAGGCATTAGATCATCCACAGACAATAATCCAGGATGATGGAAGGAAATAACATGATTATATCAGCTTTGGAACAATCATTGTTGTTTTTATAATGAGATTTCTTTTGTGCATCATAACCCCCATCTTAGTTGTTTAAAAAAACACACAAAATCCATTCCATCAACAACTTTGATTCTATAAATTGGTCACTTTTCACAAACAGAAGTTTTGGCTTGCAGTGCAGAAATTTCTGATGACAGATGGTCTTTAACTGTCCTAAAGTTGCAGTGTTTGGCTTTCCAAGGCTGAGCCTGCATTATTTAATAGCACGTAGCCTTGGTAGTAGCCTGTTAAAAACTGCAACAAACCTCGTTCTATTTTTTACTTTGAGGGGAATTTTTAAGAGGTGTGCAGAGTGTTTCTCCATCGCATGAACGCTAAGTGAACAAACACCCAACTTTTCTTTGTTTTCTCCTTCTTGCTCCAGAGTCCAATACAAAGAGGAGTTTGCCAACCAACTGTATTTGATGTAATACTTTGATTATTAAAATGAACAAACAGGTCCACCAGAGCCCAGTGGTAATGTGATTAAATTATGTGTTGACATTTTCCCAAACAAGCCCTGACTTTGTTAAAATTACATTTCAAGCTATTGATTGCTTCACATCTGATAGATAACAACTGAAGACTATAAGCACACCCCCTACACAGTGAAGATGGTAGTGTATATTCGGGTGTGAACGACCCAGATTAAATATGTAATACACACTGGCATTCAATATATACAGGCAGCAGAAAATGCTTTTGTCGTTTAGCCAACCAGAAGCATCTGGCTGAATGACACAACAATTAGTCCATAAATTTTCTGCTGATTAAATTTTTGCATGGATTAATATATGACAGCCGGATGATAAGAAGCACTGAAGTAAAGAGATCCTTATGTGCTGAATGTCCTCTTTCTGGCTTTGCTTTCAATATTTGATACATAAATTATGTAAAATAATTGGTTAAATAATGGTAAGTTGAAGTGCATTTAGTTTAGAAAGAGTTAAATTTTCATTACTAAGAATACCGTATGGTTCAAATCACCTCTAATTATAATTTTGACAATTAAGTGCAGATTAATTCTTTGTTCATCTGCTGCTAGCTTGTGCTATTTAGCTTCTACAATTTAGCTTCTACTCCAATACTACCATTTTGTAATGAGACTCTCAGCAGTTTTCAGATTTAATCTATCTTCAGTTCCTTACTTGTGTATTATTTTCTCTGGTTTGTTCGCCTCACAACCAGTCACTGACAGCATTGTTCTTATAACATGCAGAAGAAATGAGTAAGACTTTGGGAAATATTTGCTACAGTGACACAAGTTGGGTTCAACATTGTCGTGAGAGCAATTTTATTGTTGCAATCTTTGCTGGTCATGATAATAATGACAATATGGTCACACATTGTCTCATCTTATGCGCACTAAATAAAATGATGATTTTCCATTTATATATTGCCAAATCCTATCCTCAGAATGTCTCAAAATACTCTGCGTTGATTTAATTATTTTCGAAATGTACTAAGTAGGGGCCACAATAGTAAGTGAGATTAATGACCAATTAATATTACTTTGCTAGTGCTTGTTCGCAGAGGAATATTGACCTTGATTTCAAAAGAAATTCTTGCTCTTTGACGAGTGTCACTGGTTCTTCTGCATCCAATTTAATGTACGAACAATTCCATGTTTTAACAACTCATCTGAAAGGTAACCATGCTCACCAAGTTCTGGTCTGATGCAAGGTTTAAATCCATAATCTGAGAATAGAGTCATAAGCCAAAGATAAAACACATTGCCGGAAGTATGGAAAATCCCACCCAAAGCATTTGTCAGCTGAGAAATAGGCCCTTCAGCTCATTGTGTCTGCCTTGAATGTCAAATGTTCTGGTCCCATTTTCCAGCATTTGTTCTGTATGTAGCCTTGTCTGCTGTGGTCTTTCAAATGCTCATCTAAATGCTTTTTATGAGGATACTCGCCTCTACCACTCTTTCAGGCAATGAGTTCCAGGTTCCCAGCACCCTCTGTATAAAAAAGCTTTTCCTCAAATCCCCCCTAAATCTCCTGTCCCTTAGCTTAAATCTACATCCTCTGATTATTGACCCCTCTACTAAAGTGATAAGTTTATTCCTATCTATGTCCCTCATAATTTTGTACATTTCAATCAGATCCCCACTCAGCCTTCTTTCCTTTAAGAAAAGCAATTCGAGTCTACCCAGCCTTTCTTCATAACATCCCAGTGAATCTCCTCTGCACCCTTTTCTATATGACTCACCGAGGAACCAACTCAGAGAGTTCTGCCAATACTACTTTATAATTGGCCATAAAAGCTGTATAAGGGTATGACAGTGGCAAGAAGGCAGTTTATGAGCTCAGCTAAGATCAGAAACTCATTATCTTGGATTTTAGAAAAAGATTGCACTCTCGTATAGGACACAGATTCACACATCTCCAGCTTATTGTAATTTTCTTTAACTATTCCAAGCAATTTCACTTTCTCTGCAAGTTATTCTCTTTCCATCCAGAGTAATCATAGAAAGCATTCCGGAAATAATCTAACATGCGACAGATGCAGGATTAACTGATTTGCTGTGATTGATGTTCTCACCCATCCAGACATGGATAAGCTTTTGTCTGCACTGAAGTTGTTTTGGGTGTTTCCAATCCAAATGTCTAGCTGTTTCAGCTCTTTTCAGTTCACGTCTAGTATGTGACATTAATGAATTTGGGCTGACTGCAGAACTACTTTATTTGATCCTAGGTCACTGGAGCCTCAGTGTGTTTTTTTTAATCCAACTCACCAGTGCGTGTTTGTGCTGCATTAATGATAAGCTTGGAGATTCTGTAAATGCTGAACAACATGCTCCAGATTCTGGTCGCTTGTGCCTGCAAACAGAAGGCCAGGGAATTAATTTTATCTATTTTCTTTTCATAGTCTTTGAATCTTTGAGGATAGAATTCCCGAGACATATAAAATTCATTTATTATTCACAAGTGGGCTTTCATTAACATTGCAATGAGGTTATTGGGAAAATCCCCTAGTCACCACCTGTTTGGGTAGGCTGAGGCAGAATTTAGCATGTTCAATGCACCTAATCAGCATGTCTTTCAGACAGTGGGAGGAAACCGGAGCAATCGGAGGAAACCCACGCAGACAAAGGGATAACATGCAAACTCCACACAGACAATGACCCGAGCCGGGACTCGAACCCAGATCCTTGGCACTGTGAGGCAGCAGTGCTAACCACTGTACCATGTCTGAATAGGTTTGTATTTTTTAGGAAAAAAGGAAAGTCAGTTACTTTATAATTGTTTCATTGCTTTCCTTATAAACTGGATCTTGTTGCTAGCAAATCCATTTGTGTTGTCAAAAACCTAAATAAAACCAGTATCAAATTTACAGCTCCAGAACTAGTGATATAAATACCTCACTGATGCTGATAGAAAAACACGGAGCAACTTGTAAAGAACTGTGGTATTTTTCTAATTCAATAATTTGATAATTTAGAAGAGTATGTCAATATGTTATCTTAAGATCCCGAATCAACTGCAATTTCTTCACATTTAAGTTTGAGATGTGTTTGAGTCAGATCATGATATATCGGCATTTTATGTCAGATTTTGCAACATTTGGTGGATTAGTTTATTGTTTCATTGGCACTGTGGACATTTTCCTGCATATCATGGCTCCCAAAATTAGAACGTGATCTAATGAACGTTCATTTTCACGTTCATCTGACCTTTTTTTCAATTATATACCCTGGCCACAAGAGCAGCTAAGGACCAGCATTTTTTGCAATGCCACCCCCACAACCAGTGGCTGGAATTCATAATGGATTGAAATCCTGTCAAAGAACTGCAGTTATTTTGGGTTTATTTTGTTTACAGAGTTGCAGATCATAGAATTACAGATCATAGATCAGTTCAGAAAAACTTGTGTGATGTTTTAACTTTCGTAGCTTTGCTGTCTAGCAAGTCAAAACACAAATGGTCAGTGTGCTGTACACTCGCCAAACTAATTCACTCCCCAGTAGCAAACAAATCAGTATGTATACTTATACGTATCCTACATGAATGTTTTTTGTGGCATACTACATTTTAATTTCCAGTTTTCCTCTGGCAGACTTTGTGATGTTAATAGATTAGTCATTGTCTCATTGGTATTTTGAACAATTTACTGCATATCTTGGCTCATAAAATTCGATCCCTATTGTCTACTTATTTGCAACTTTCTCTCATTTGCAGGCTGGGAATGTGCTAGTCTGTTCCATTCTTACAATCTAATCATTGCCAGAAAATCACCATCAATGACTCCTATTACAACTCCTGTACAATTACCTTTGCTGTCACCCCTGTTCTCACAGGATCTATCCTTGGCCCCTTCCTTTTCCTCATCTACATATCCGCCGACATCATGCAAAAATAATAGTTTGTACACAAAGTTAAAACGTAAATTTTATTTATTAGTCACAAGTAGATTTACATCAGCACTGCAATGAAGTTTCAGTGAAAATATCGTAGTTGCCACACTTCGACGTCTGTTCGGGTACACTGAGGGAGAATTTAGCATGGCCAATCCACGTAACGTACACATCTTTGGACTGTGGGAGGGAACCTAGGCATCTGGAAGAAACCCATGCAAACACAGGGAGAACATGCAGTTTCTGCACAGACAGTGACCCAAGCCAAGAATCGAACCCAGGTCCTTGGTGCTGTGAGGCAATAGTGCTAACCACTGTGCCACCATGCTGCCCCCATGCGCATATGTACAGATAACACCTAGCTTTACCTTAGCACATCTCTATTGAGTCCTTGACAGCTGTCTGATATTCAGTAGTAAATGAACGAAATTTTTCTCTGATTGACTATTAGAAAGACCGAAGCCATTGGTTGGGATTTTCCACTCCTGTCGATGTCAGGCAGGTTTGGTGGCGAGAGTGGGAAAAAGGGTGTGAAGGTCTAAGTCGTGTTTCACGGTGGCAAAAATGCAGGACATGATTGTCTCCCCCCACCCCGTACCCTCATCAGTGGCTGGCTATGCTGTTCAACACAGTAAGAAGTCTAACAACACCAGGTTTAAGTCCAACCAATTTATTTGATAGTAAACTCATAAGCTTTTGGGCTTTGCCCTTCGTCAGCTGAATGGAGAGTTTAGAACTCTCCATTCTCCTGATGAAGGGCAAACCCCGAAAGCTTGTGAGTTTACTATCAAGTAAATTGGTTGGACTTAGACGTGGTGTTGTCAGACTTCTTAGTGTGTTTACCCCAGTCCAACGCCGGCATCTCCACATCGATGCTGTTCAACGTTAGAAAACGCATTGTAATAAACTAGCAGATCATTATTGGGCATGTACGCGGGAAGCATACACCCCCCCCCCCAAGACAAATAATATGTCAATGACAGTATAGTGGCAATGCAGCACAATGTACAAGTGGTTTTAAAAGGCATGCTACTGCTGAACTATACTCTGAGAGGAGCGTGAAGGTGAGTGCAGCATTCATGAAGCAGCTCTGCATCTTTAGGAAGGGGATGGGGTGGGGAGAGGGTGCCAGGAGTGAGTGGCAGGGAGTGCCAGGAGTGAGTGGCAGGGGGTGAATGGAGGTTGAGGCTGGAGTGAGGGGGGATGAACTTGGATGCAGAATGTTTTCTGTTCTTGGCATCCTGATTTCTCAGTGAGTTTTGAAATGGGCTCGCTGTGTGCAGGGGTGGCCTTCAAATATGGCACTTAGACCATCAAAATGCTGAGGCATTGGCAAATCAGCATGGAATCCAGGTCTGCCAATTTTTCAAACACGATGGGAAAAGGTGCCATTGCCATTGGCAGATTAAACACTACTTTTCAGACCTAATCAGAGACATTTGCACCCTTTGTCTTCAGTCCCCACAAGATATCTACCACCTCCAGCCCTCTTCTTGGCAGCTTACTGAGGTTGAGTTGGACTGTTCAAAACTTCAGTTTTGTATTTGACCCTCAGCTGAGCTTCAAAAATAAATTCATGCTGTCACTAAGCCCATCTACTTCCACCTCTTAGCGTCACCCATTTCTGCCCTTTCCTGAGCCTATCCTGTCAATATATCTGAAATTTCCAACAGTTCTGAAATCCTTGAGATAATGGGGCTCCTTTGATCCTTGCCTCTTGAGCATCACCAATTTTAATTGTCCTGCCATTGGTGGCAGTATCTTTTGCTGTCTGGGCGCTGAACTCTGGAATTTCCTTCCTGAACTCTCAATCTCGCTTTCCTCCCCTAAGGTGTTCCTTTAAACTTAACTCCTTAATCAAGGTCTTAGCCATCTGCCCCAATGTTGCTGAATGTGGCTGGGTGTGATATTTTGTTTTATATTTCCCCAGTGATGTGCTTTGGGACATTTAATTATGTTAAAGATGCTATCTCGAGACAATTTCTTGTTTAGGCCCCATCCCTTCAGCTAGCTTTGTGATCTTCGCCAGCATTTTGAAATTGCTCTGAGTGCTTTTGATCAGGCGAGAAACAGTATCTGTGAAGCCGGCGAGTTTCACACAGCCTTTCCTGCTTAATTCAGCACTCTGTGCAATTTTTGTACTTCTGGACTCTGAGTTAAACTATCAAATCATTAATTTTGTTTAACATTTATAGTTTTATTTTACGAGCATGACTCGAAGCGTTATGGATGTGAATTCATCAGGAAATAAAAGTTTCTGTTAACAAAGCAGATTTCTGAAAACTCCTTCAACAAAATATTTCATGGAGTACCTTAGAGTGCAATGTTTTACCTGCATCTCCTGAACCCTTCATTCAACTCTGATATGCAGCCTCTGAACACAAATGGCTTAATATTTACATTTCTTATCAGTTGGTTTGTCCTTAAATGGTTAAGGGGAGGCAATGACATAGTGGCATTGTTGCCAGACTAGTAATCCAGAGACCCAGAGTAATTCTCTAAAGACCTTGATTCAAATCTCACAGATGATGAAATTTGTGTTCAATAAAGATGCAGAATTAAAAGATGACCAAGAAACCATTGTGAATTGTCATAAAAACCCATCTGATTCACTAATGTTCTTTAGGGAAGAAATCTGCTGTCCTCTCCTGGTCTGGCTTGCATGTGATTCAAGGTCCACAGCAATGTGGTTGACTCTTAAATGCTGTTAGTGATAGGCAATAAATGTTGGCCCAGCCAGAGACACATGCACCCCATGAATGAATAAAGAATTTTTTAAAAGTCCTGTTTGAATTTCATTGGTGTGAAGACTTGGAAAGAATTGTCTTTAAACTATTGCTTCAGCAATTTGCTGAATCCAGTATCACAATTGCAAAATCTGTCAGTTTAATCAAATATGCACACTATTGAGACCATTGACTCAACTTTGTGGCCACTGAGACTCCATTTATCTATCCCTAAGTAGTCCAAAAATAATCTGTATGTAATTGGAATATAAATCTGCTGTTTAAAGTAAAACTATTGCACTTCAGATGGTCAAGTAGGTGAGAAGATTTCCATGTTAAAGAGGTGTGTGGTTATGCACATACAGAGCTGTTTTACAGATGATGAATATTGATTTTATTGGGAAATTGCACTTCTATTTTCAAGAGAACAGGAATCTTAGTAGCAGATACGTATCTTCAATGTTCTGTCTGATTAAATCATATTTAAAAAGAGGCACACTATCATTTCTGCCCTATGGAGGTATGATAATATATGTGTAAAACCAATCATCTTTACTTTGAGGTTGAGAAAAACTCTGCCAGAAAAGTTTAAAAAGGATGCATTAAAACTTAGGCTATCACTTTGTTCACAGGGATATGACAAGGTGAGGAGAGGTGTAAGGGGTCCCGCCACACACCTCTTTTTTTCTCCCTCCTCAGTTGACCATAACGGTGTATTTTGAAATTGATATGGATGCATGTGCCAATTCCATATATATGCTTAATTATTTATGTGCTGTTTGCAAATATCCCAATCCAGCAGACTTTTCTTGAGTTTAAACAAGTAAGGGATTTGTTTTTAATGTGTTAAAATCCCATTCAGGTAAACATATTAAAATATTTTAAAAAGGTAAACACATGTCCCAACCTTTGTAATACTCATACACACAAACAGGCTAAAATGCAAATTACAACACAAAGGACCTTTACCCAAATTGAGAGTCAACAATATGGAGAGTGCCCTGATTGAGTGTTTTGCTGTTGTTCATAGCTGAGGCTCTAGTCCTTAGCTTTTCTTGGAAACATTATTTTGGAATTTTAAGTCTCCTTTAGAATTTCTCTGTCTGTTGTTCATATTACAACATAAGCTGGCAGTAGCCACTTGCTTTGAGAGAGAGGTAAGCAGCTTATTTTGCTACCTTCATATATTCCTTCCCAAATTGCCACAAAGCCATCAGTGTCTTTGGAATAAAAGGCATGCAAAAATCAAAAAATTTTGGTCGCGTGTATATAATAATACACGTATGAATAATACACGATAGAAAACAATTGATAGTCTATTCATGTTAGTGAAGGTCAAAATCATCAACTTGCAAAAGAGGCAGACGGGGAGGTCTTTAGAAACAAAAATATTGGAAAAGCTTTTTCTGTCTGGCAGCATCTGGGGAGAGAAAAATAGAGTTAACATTTAAGCCAATATGACTCTTCTTTAAATTGAAGGAACGCAAAGGCCCTGCACAAGCTTGAAGAAGAGTACCTCATCTTCTGTTTAGATACTTTACAACTTGCTGGAATTAGGGTGCGGGTGTTTCCAGCATTTCCTGTTTTTATTTCACATCTCCAGCAATCTCAGTATTTTGTTAATATCAAAGGGGTTCTTTAACTTCCATTCTGCATAAACAGTTTTATTGGTTCTCCTTGTTACCTGATGGTTCTGGAAACAAGATAGTCTGAGGCCTTGTTTTCCTTCTGTTCTAGAGTAAGTCCTAACAAAGACTAATGTTACATTCCACAGAGTTGTGGTGTAGACATGTTTGTCGTAATCCACCTTTGAGAAGCTTCCAGAAGTTTGGCCAACTTACATTTCCTAACAGGTGACCTCTGGCAGTCATCTTAAGTGAGTGCCTTTATGTTAACAGTTGAAATTGTCTTATTTTCAAGTGCCATGTTTCAGTCAAGCAGATTAAATTTAATATTTGACATCAACAAGCCTTCATGACATTAGTCATGAATCTAACAGCACTGTATTAACAGTTAAAACCTCAGATCTAGAATATCGATCCCAATCTCGATTTTGGAAAAGAGCAATTGTAATAGTCATAAATTCAAACCAGAGACTGGATTGATTTAACTTTTAAGTTTTCTTATTATTGTCATATTAACTTACATTAACACTACAATGACGTTATTGTGAAAATCCTCACCACACTCCGATGCTTGTTAGGGTACACTGAGGAAGAATTTAGCATGGTCAATGCACCTAACCAGCATGTCTTTCGGACTGTGGAAAGAAGCCTACGTAAACGCGGGTGAACATGCAGGCTCCATACAGACAGTGACCCAATTTGGGAATCGAACACGGACCCCTGACACTACGAGACAGAAGTGCTAACCACTGACTGATGTTTTATATTCATATTTCATCTGCTTTAATTTTTTTAAACCTATTGTTGTGAATTACTGAATTGAACATAGTGTTCCTTAATGTCCCAGCTCCAGGTCAGGCAAAAGTGACCTCTTTGTCATTCTATTGCACGATGTCAGCTATTTTTAAAAAATGTATTAGCTGGTCTATTCTATTTCCAATTTTGCAGGTATGAGAAAATGGTTCCCTTTGCTATTTGTATCATTCTTATTCAACATTAATGCCACATTACCAAGTTGACAGCTAATATTTTTCCTTGTATCCCTTGCTCTATTTCCATGTCCAC
The DNA here is from genome assembly GCA_024679065.1 of Sphyrna mokarran. Lineage (NCBI taxonomy): Eukaryota > Metazoa > Chordata > Chondrichthyes > Carcharhiniformes > Carcharhinidae > Sphyrna > Sphyrna mokarran. The sequence continues at coordinate 23,211,810 of JAGIQG010000021.1, forward strand.
ATGTACCTTCCTTGCCTTTTAGCTATTACTTCATTTTTTCTTAGCTGGAGCATTTTCTGTGTTACTACGCCAGTTAGGTAAGTACCTATACCATAGAAACTTGAGATTCATGTTGCAATAGTGCCAATATTTCAAAAGTGTTTACTTACAAATGTAGTATCACTTCAAACAAAGAAACTACCTCTCAACATATATACTTGTTCATGTTGCAGTATTTTTCAGCTTTTGATTTATGGATCCTAAACAAAATGAAACATACACTTTCCCTGAGGCCAGACGTAAATGTAGATTCCAGAGTAATACACAGGCTGTGCTATATCTGTCATTGTTTGAGAATATTATACCCATTATGTAAGATATTCTGCAAAATAACATGTAACATAATTTTAATACAGTGGCAGGGATTTTCCGCTCCGTTGTGACAGGACCCACCATGGACGATTTGGCAGTCCAGCCAAAAGTCCTTTGATCGGACAGGCTAAATGATGAGCAGAGCTGGAAAATGCAGTTCATTATTAAAATTATGTTGCAATGTTCTTTGTTTAACGAGCTGCATCCATAAACTAAACAGTTTGATAATTACTCAATCTGGGAGGTGTTAGATGTTTCACCTGTTATTTGTTCATTGTCATCAGATCCTCAGTGGAGCCATTGACATCATTTTGCTTCCTTTGTGGCTTTCTCCAAGCCTCTTTCTGTCTCAGTGCTGCCCACCTGTCCAATGTTTATTCTTCCCCTTCCGTTATTACCCTCAATTTCTTCTTCAGTTTTGCCAGGAGAAGGTTGATGGTTTATGTTAACTTAGCAACCTGTTTGATTCCTGAACTTGTACTCTTGATCTTTGTCTTTCTGTCAATTTGGCTGATTCTGAGCATTCTCTGCTATATCCACATTTCCTCCTCTCATCTTCATTCTTCAGTGGTTTAACTCATGCAACACTTCACACCGATGACTTATAGTAGATGTTTTTCAGATTCATGCTAATGCTTTTGGATTTTTTGACTTAAGTCAAAGAACCAAGAACAAACCTCCAAACCTCGCACCAACCATGCTGCCCATCTGAACACCCCCCCCCCAACACTTCCATGGACCATATCCCTCTATTCCCGTTCAATTCATGTGTTTGTCAAGGCATCCCTTAAAAATCACTATCATGTCTGTTTCCATACCTCTTCTGACAGCAAGTACCAGGCAACCACCATCCTCTGTGTAAAAAAAACTTGCACTAAAATCACTGGTCATGCTTCTTGCCACAGCTAATCACACGTTTTTCATTCTTGTATGTAACTTTGGTGATTATGATTGAGCCACGATTAGTTGAGTTTGTCTACTGTCTCTACCTTGGTACTTCCAATCTTTTCCTTTGCCAGTTAGAGCCAATAATGTTGGTCTCGCTATGGCTATCTTATCATGAGGGGTGGGGGAATGGCACGGAATCAGCTCTGCTAATTGTGCCACTAGTCAACATTTTTTGACCAAAATATGCTTTATTAAATTTTAAAAAATACATTCCATTCTCACTCTTAGTTGATATAACACAAGGTGAAAGCCAAATTAGTTTGTTCCAATATTGTATGTTTCTCACTGTATTTACAATTACATTTAATATTTACAAGATTAATTGTCCTGATGGAAGGCTGCAAAACAAATATTCTCAAGTATAATATTAATGCCTCAATAAAGACCTTCTATAATAGAAGAATTGTGCCTCTTTATCACCACACAACATTGCTTTCACAGTGGCAGGCTTGCAGGATTGCTTTTGTAAAAAGGATAAAAAGACTTCTAGCATTCATGACAATTTAATAATTTTTATGGTCTGCTCAGTATTTTAATTCAAAAATCTTATAGGTTCTATCTCAAAGGTGCATGTATGAAAAATAAAGTGGATCTGTTTGATGATTACACTCAAATTCTAAATCTAATTAACTAACATCAGGTCACAAGTTTAATGACTAGTGAAGCCAATACTTCGCAAATATGTGTGTGGCTTTGTTGGCACCACAAAGTAGATTATATCAATGCAACAACTTGCCAGAATCGTACTGGGATCTTCGCTAAAAGCAGGCAGCAATTTTAATATCAAGGTTGCGCTACCATTCAGTCCTGGTGAATTAGAATTCATTCTGACTCCAAATCAGTTAATAATGTAACAATATGGGAACATTTCATTAAGTGATCGTAATATTAGATTCAAGATGACGAAGGATGAGTCATGAACCACTGTTTTAAATTTAGCTAAGAACGAGATAGAGCTATTAGCTGACAAATGTTTGTGAATAGTGGGAGGGTTCATAAAAGAATTTGGTAGAATTCAAGACCTTTACTTACCTCAAAAGGGTGAGCAATAACTCAGATGGAAAACAACAAAGCCAAAGGCCCAGGCAAAATAGTCATCAAAAAAATTAAAAGTCTAGAAGACATTGGAAAAGACAAAGTGGCTCTGATCTTTAATTAAGTTGATGACATGGGAAAAATCTCAGAAGACTTGAATAAATCAATATTTATTGGGTTCCCTAAAAGATCTGGAGGAATGAGTGTGAAATGCACCAGCTATCAGTCTGACGAGTCACATTATTAAAATCCTTGGTAAGTACTGATGAGTAGGGCCAGGAGCAAGTTAAGGTCAGAATTTTTAACTGTTCAATGCAGTTTTGTAGCAGATATTATACATACTATCAAAAAAGCCAAAACAATGGAAAATAATGTACACATGCATTTTATTGATTATAATAAGGCATTTAATAAAGTGAAAATGTGAAGAACTGATCACCACTTTAGATGCCCTTGGCCTTGTTGACAAAGATCTTAGAATGATAAGTAATCCTTATTGGGAATAAACTAAAGCAGGAAAAAGATCAAACCATTTTGTGAAGATTAAAAGAGGGGGGTCAAATACATGTGTTTTCTCCCCAGATTTAATTAACTCATGTAATAAAAATATTCTTCGAGAGATTGATGACCTTTCTGGATTAATTGTTGGAGATTACAACCTTCTTAATATAAGATATACTGATTGCACCATTCTTATTGTTAATTCTGAAGAGAAATTGCAAAAGGTTTTGAGTATTGAGTGAAAGTGAGAAGAGACAACTGAGCATACGTTATAAGGAAACAAAATGTTTATTGGTGTCCAAAAGAAAATCATAGCAAATGCGGTGAAAAATGGTAAGATCCATCAGGTAGACAAATTTTGTTATCGAGGACTTATATTATATTGGATGGAAAGTACAACCAAGAAATGAGATTAAGGATAGGAATGGTCCAAGATGCATTTTATAAAATGAAAAATATTGTAATCAATGTAAAATTAACCATAAAAATGAAACTGAGAACCCTGAAATACTACATCACATCAATTTTGGATAATGGAAGCAAGACTTGGATGATCTGTAGAGCCATTCAGAAAAGAATTGCGGCTGCTGAGTATTGTTTGAGATGAATAGTGAAGATTTTTTGCACAAGTCATACTGATAATGAAGAGGTGCTTGTGAAATCTGATCTCTGTTGGCCAAGATCAGGAAGAAACAGTTGCATTTCTTAGGCAATAATAAGAAATCATGAGTTAGAAAGTGTTGGTGAAAAAGATCAATAGGAAAAGAGAACAAGGCACACCTTTTATAAGAGCCTTGCAAGCTGGATGAATGTGCGACCAAAGAAAAAAAATCCACACCTCCAGAGCGCGATCCACATTGAAGCTCACAGTCACAAATGTCCTCTTAGGGCGTAGTACCTGAAGACAGAGAGGAAGACTGAGAAGTCCAAATGTGGTATTAAGCAACCTTGTCTAACAAGGGAAGGAAGTGATTGTGCAGACCCTTTCTATTCATTTTATATAAAGGCAAACAACAGCAGGGATCCCACAAATTGAATGAGATATAAAGAACAATAAAGGGAACTAAAAGAGTGGAAACAGCAGGATGGCCAGGATGCAGATTGTACTCTGAAAGGGAGCAAGTCCGTCACTAAAGAATGGCTTGGTACCGCCATTACTGCCCAAGTGTCCTAAAGGACAGAGCTGCTAGATTGGTCTGTGGCAGGTGGCAATGGAACCAACAAGAGGGAAAAATCTACTTGACCTTATTTTCACCAATCTATCTGTCTTAGAAGCATTTATTTCTCAATGACAGTATTGAAAAGAGTGACCATCTATCTTGTGGAGATAAAGTCACGTCTTCACATTGAAGATGCCTTCCACCAGTATGGCACTATCATCATGTGAAATGGGATACATTTCAAACACATCTAGTTTCCAAAACTAGACATTGATAGGCGCTTTGGGCTATCAGCAGCAGAATTGTATTTAACCACAATCTGTAACGTTATGGCCAGGCATATTCATCACTCTATAATTATTACAAAGATGGGAAATCAACCCAGTTTTGTTGAAGAGTGAAGGAAGGCACGTCAGGGGCAGCACCAGACATAAATGAAAATGAGGGGTCAACCTTGTGAAGCTACAACACAGAACTATTTGCATGCCAGGTAGTGGAATTATTTTGCAATAAACAGAGCTTAGCGATCTCACCAGTAACTGATCAAATTCTACCACATCTAATCATGAGTTGTGGTGGACTATTAAATAATTGACAAGAGAAGGAGTCACCACAAGTATTCCCATTCTCAATAATGAGAGAGCCCAGCACATCAGTGCAAAAGATAAGGTTGATGCATTTGCAACAGTCTTTAACCAGAAATTCCAAGTGGATGATCCATCTCAGCTTCTTCCTAATGTCCCCAGTGTCACAGAAAACAGTTTTCAATCAATTTGATTCATTCCACATGATGTCAAGAAACAGCTGAAGGCATGGAACACTGCAATGATCTGGGCCTTAACAATATTCTGACAATAATATTGTCAGAACTTGCTGCACCCGTAGCCAAACTGTTTTAGTGCAGCTACAATACTAGCATCTACCCAACAAGGTGGAAGTTTGCTTAGATATTTCCTATTCTCAAAATGCAGGACAGATTCAACGCATTATTGCCCATCAGTTGAGTCCTGATCATCAGCAAAAATTATGGAAGGGACCATCAACTGTGCTAACAAATAGATTTGCACAGCAGTGCCCTACTTATTATTATTCAGTTTGTTCTGCCAGAGTCATCCAGCTTCTGATCTCATTGCAGCCATATCTGAATGTCTGAACTCAATAATTGAGGTGAGATTAAATGCCCTTGGTGTCACGACAGCATTTGACTAAGTATGGCATAAGGAGCCTAGCTATGAAAATTGAGGGAAAACTCTCCACAGGTTGGAGTCATACCTTACAGGAAGATGCTGTGTATATTGAGGGTTAGTCATTCTCAGTCCAAGGACATCACTGCAGGAATTTCTCAGGATAGCGTCAATGTTCACCTGCTTCATTAATGACCTGCCTTCCATTAGAAGGTCAAAAATAGAGATGTTTGCTGATTGCACAATGTTCATCAAATGCAACTTACCAAAGCTCCTTCAAAAGCATTTTCCAAACTTCCAATTTCTACCATCTAGACAAACAAGGGCAACAGGTGCATAGGAACAGCACCTCAAGCCATACACCATTCTGACATGGAATTATACCACCATTCCTTCACTGTCACTCAATCAAAATCCTAGAACTCCCTTCTTAACAGCATTGCAGATGAACTTACACTATATGGACTGTAGCATCTCGAAACTTTCTCACCATCACCTTCTCAAGGGCAATGAGGGTCCCCTGAGTGAATGAATAAAAAAAATGAAAACAAGAAAAAGGTTGTGGGAGATATCAAGGACAGCATTAAAGCTTTGTACAAATATATCAAGAAAAACAAAGTAACTAGAAGAAATATGGGCATCTTTATGAAAGACACGAGTTATATAATTGGAAGTCTAAAAATGACAAGCTTATCAAATAGATATGCTACATTAGCCAACACAATGAAGGATGAAGACAAGATACCAGACACACATAGGGAAAATTATAAATAAATCAATGGAAAGAATGAATTCAATTTTATTTAAGTTAAACCATAATGATGGAAAAAGTTATGTCACTAAAATTAGAAAGCTCTCGAGAATCTGATGGTTACAACCCCAGGAAGCTGACAGAAGTGGGTGAAGGAATTGAACACTCATTTTAGATATTGCCCCTTATATTGGAAATCTAGCATAATTAATGTAAAAGAAAAATTCTAAACAATTATAGGCCCATTAGTCTACCATCAATTGTGGAAAAGCTGCAAGAATCTGTTATGACAGGGTCAACTCTCTGAGCATTTGGACAAAGATGAAATGTTCAGAAAGAGTCATCATGAATTTATTAGAAGTAACTCATGTCTAATAAATCTACTTTAATTTTTGTGGCAGTGAGAAATGTGACAGATAAGGGAGTGTATATCAATGTCAACTATACAGACTCTCAGAGTTATCTAACAAGATTCCACATTAGTGAATATTGACAAAAATGAGAACCTGTGGAATTGGGGCAACCAATCAGCTTAAATGTGCAGTTGGTTAGGATGTAGGCACTGAAATTGGCTGCACGTAGCTCATGGGGTCTCTCAGGGATGTATAGTGGGGCCTCAGCTTTTCACTAAATTTATGGAGTGGAGAGCAATGTGTATAAGCTTGTTGACAATACTAAGTTAGGCACTACAATAATGTGGAAGGAGGCAGAAAGTTGCAACACAATGTTGACAGACTGAATGGGCAAAACTCTGACAAATGGAGTTATTATAGGAAAGTGTGAGATCACTTTGGATCTTAAGTATTTTCTAAATGACAAGAGGTTAAGAACTTTGAATGAAGATTTCAAGTACAGGAATTAATAAAAGTTAACTGTCAGTTGTGTCAAATAATGCCAAAGGCTGATGGGCTATTGGCTTCATCTCAAAAGGGATGAAATTTGTAGGAAAGAAAGTAGGGAGCTCTGTAGGGAGCTCTGATTAATCCCATCTGAAGTAGTGCATTAAGTTCAAAGTCTTCCACCTCAGAAAGGATATTTCACTTTAGAGGAGGTGCAGCACAGATCCACCTGGATGACGCAGGCACTACAAATTTCAAATGAGGACAGGTTGTATAGACTCATCTTGTATCTCTTGATTGTTAATTGTTTTCAAAAAAATAGGTTAGATAGAAAGAAACTTTTCTTTCTATCCAGGACAAGAGTTTGTAACCCTAAAATTAGGTGACTCAAGCTTCTTCGCATAAAGGACAATGAATATTTGGGCCTGTTTCCCCAAAATGCTGTTGAAAAATCATTTTTAGTGTTTAATGAATGAGCAAATTTCAAAAGACACTTGGCACACAGAAAAATCAATTGAAAATTTTAGAACTGAGATTGGCATGTTCTTCTTTGTCAAAGGTATCAAGAATGCCGAAATTGAGTAAGTAGATGGAGTCAAGCTACAAAACATAATCTACCTGAATGGTGGAACAGGCTCAGTGATTTCCCCATTTTCCTATGTCCCACACTGTTTCTGACCTTAAAGTCAGCAGGCTCTAACATACTATTAATTAATGCAGCACAGCTCACACTATTGATGTGGAAAATAAACCTTAAAGTGCTGTTGTTGCCAATGCAGTAATTCCCACTGAGGATAAATTAAAGCACAAAATAATTCACTCTTGTTGTTCAATCATTAAGTCTCTCTGGGAAATAAATGACTGAATAAGAAAGGACACCTTCCTTTGGAAAGTTCTCTGGTTCCAATGAAAACCACTGTAAGATTAAAATGAACTGAAATGTTATCGATGATTGAGGGAGACCATTTGTCCATAAATAACTGAGAGTCAATCCCCAGAGTTCTCATTACAGACAGATTTAAATTTCCATGTCTTGCACGCAACTTTGTAAGAATAGCTCAGTCCTTTGACTACAGAAAAAAATATTTTGAAAACAAACCACAACATTTTACATGTTTCCATTTATCCACAAATCAAGTTATGGCAACACTTTTATTTTAACTTTATGGCAAACATATTATATTGAAACATTTGTACTTGAAGACCTGTTAACAGATATACAGCATAGTTATCCACTTTTACGAAAATTACTTCTGAATGACATTTTTTAAGAAGGTCGTGCCACATTGAGATATTTACTTATGTTCTTCAATTTCACTCTCAGCAGTAAAGTGGTGCCAAAGCAAAGAAATGAAGTATATCTTCCGATGTCCTTACATTATTCCTAGGTATAAATGTACTTGTATATATTGAACAAAGCCATTGTATTGTGGCCATCTTAAGTTAAAGTTGAGCCTTTCAGTGCTGTGATTGCTGAAATATGTTTGGCCCATACTCTCTGGGTCTCAGAGTCTTTCAGTGCCCCACCAAACACAGCTCTCCTGGGCCAGCAACACATCTCTTCTGCTATTCTGCTGCAGACCAATTTGGTAGAGATCAGTGACACAATGTAAGGCCCATGGATAAGTTACCTGTCACTTTGTTTAAGACAGATAAGAAGTTGGCATCCAAAGTCTACATGTTATAGTCATGCTCTGCATGAACCTATTTAAGAGTCTTGCTTGAACCTCCTTGGCACACTATCTCACAACTACCTGTGCCACCAATTTCTGATGCTTGTGAAAGCTCCTCTATCCTGTTTACCATTCTATCTGACTGACACATTCCTAGCATTCTACTTCTCAGTGATGTCCTCCAGCATTCTATTGTTGATAGAATCCTAGAGTTTAGAAGGAGGACAGTCAGCCTATCATGTTTGCACCAACAACAATCCCTCCATGGCCCTATCACCACGACACCATGCACTTACCCTAGCTAGTCCCCCTGGTACTAAAGGGCAATTTAGCATAGCAAATCTATCTAACCGTACATCTTTGAACTATTGACAAGCACATGGGGAATGCAACCGCTCCCCCTGACAAATTGTGTGCCATAATGACTTTATGAGAAGACTTTGTAATTAAAGAAGAATATTATTAAATCCTGAATTATTATTAATTCACACAGTCTTTTCATGTTGCTGGCAATGATGAAATAATGTTTGCATTTGTGCCCATGATCTTGGTAAGTTTATCATCAGCTATCTGCAGGCTCCCTATCTCTTCATCTCTGACTGATAGAGATACAGATGTGGCATTTACTTCCATGGTGTTCTCCTCTGCATACCCATAGCCTTGTTCCTCTCCCTTATATTTGGTTTATCATCCTATATAAAGGCTGGAAAACAGAGCGGGGATTGAGAGAAGATGAGATTTTCAAAACAGTGGATGCAGTTCTTGGTGAGGGTGATGATGAGATTGATGTTTCACAACATGTAAGAATGGGAATGTGTGTCAATGGTAAGTGGATAAATAGGGAGTTGAGAAAGCTCGTGATGTAAAGGGGGAACATATTGGCATGGATACGAGATTGATTAGCTAACAGGAAACAGAATAGGCATAAATGGGTCACATTTTGTTTGGCCAGATGTAATGAGTGGTGTTCCATTGGGATTAGCGCTAGTGCCTCAACCTTTTGCAACTTATATGAATGACTTGGATGAAGATACCATAGGTATGGTTGCTAAATTTGCTGATGACAGAAAGGTAGGTCAGAAAGTAAATTGTGAAGAAAACATAAAAAAGCTACAAACACTATATATTGGTGGCAAGACCTTTCCGGCCCATTGCGCTGGTCAATTCGTGCAGCAAATCAGAAAGAACAGCGTGCGAGGCTTTTGAGGTGGGGCGAGTGAGCAAGCAAGCTGGTCTCATGCTGAAAACCATCTTCCTGCTCATGTTTTGCCAGCACAATTGGCTTTGAGCCCAAAATGGGCTTGCCGCAGTTGTTTCCAGCCTCCTGGACATCTCCCGCTTCATCGCGCCAAAGACAATCACTCATGATCCTCACCAACAGAGCTTAGACATCTCGCTGAAGAGATTCACTCAGACATGATTGCCAAGCTAGGGGGAATCAGAGGCCCCTGAAGGGTGCTCATTAATAACGTGTAAAACTTTTTTCAACTCTCGCCTTATCTTACCGGCTTTCCCCATCCATCAACTAGCATGGGTGAGCCGGTAAGATTGTGCCCAGTGTAATTTTGTGTTATTGATTTGAGGGCTAAATATTGACAAGGATACTAGGAATAACTCACCTGCTTATTTTTGAAATATTCCTATGGAATCTTTTATATCCATCTGAGCAGGTAGACAGGGCCTCAGTTTAATGTTTCATCCAAAAGACATCACCTCCAACAGTACAACACTGGAATGTAAGCCTTGATTTTTGCAATAAAACCCCTTAATGAGACTTGAACCCAGTACTTTGGTTATTGAGACAATTCTGAAGCTCGCAATTACCTCTGTTCCAAGTTCATAATAAAATGCCCCTGTGCCTTGTATAACCACACTCTGATCAATGGTCCTAGTTCATACCCTTGTTACCCTTGTTATTCTCCCTTGTCAATTAAATTCATCAAGTTACTTCTTCAACCCCACTCCAACTTAGCTAAGCTGGGATCTTCTTCCACTAATTCCCCCTGTCAAGTTGCTACCTGTTACTTCTCCTTCTTCTCAGTTACTGTTCTGATAATTCCTTCTTTATGTCTTGGTTAATATTTCCTCATCCTGCCCGGCTTTGTTCAAACCTCCTCCCTTTGCTTCTTCAAATGCTGCCTAAAGCTTTTATTCTCTTCACTATTGTCTATATTTCTATCCATTGCACCCAACCCTATACCTTTTAATTTCCTCCATTTTCATTGCGATATACTCCACTTTCTGTTACTGATGTCTACTTTTTTTCCTCTTTTCACTGTCACCTGTTCTGTCTCTCTTTCACTTCCATCCATTTCTCTTTCACTACCATCCGTTTCTCTGTCCCCTGTACTCTGTTCTTTTCCCTCACCATATATGGGATATCCATTCCCTGTGACACAACAGGGAGGCAAAATGCATTAACTTATCTCAGATGCTGACCAGGTTCCCAGAAAGCCAGCTGTCAAGGTGAAACACTGACGTTTGGCCTAAACGTGGCCAGTAACTCAAATATGGTGTATTTTTTTGAAGTAGGAAAGTTCAAGTTTGGTTTGTGTCTCTTGGAACAACCCAAGGCAAACTCTATGTAGAATTATGGGCAAGCTTAGGACAGGGCATAGTTGTGAAGTGTCTCATCATGTTGGCAGGAAGTATTTCCAGGAAAAGTCAAGTATGTGGCTGACACCAGTGGTGTTGAACCTGTAGTGGCCATGGAGAAACTGACAGTGTCCTCATGGAGACTGATTCACAGCAAATATATTGCTGAAAGAGCATTAACTCCAGATTTCAATTACCAAATACGTCAGCGTCCTGAGGATTATATATTTTTCATTTTCCCTGAAGTGTTTCCTGGACAAGTTTACCAAACATCCACTGTATCTGATCAGAGAGTAGGTACAGATTAAACGGAATTCAGCAAAGACATTTTTTTCTTTTTTTTCAAGCCTTTAATCTGTCAGAACTTAAAAAATAAATTTATGGCAGAAGTAAAACTCAATTTTATACCCTCTTTTACTGTTCATCTCCCATGATCTATTTTGGAATTAATTTATTTGTGAGAAGATTTGAAGTGTAGAAATGTATTCTTGTGCAAGCTCAAGACCAAGGTCAGGTTTTGCTGAAGATTTACAGCCTTGTATACAGAGTTGAAAATTGGTTTTGCATCATGTGAAACAGAGATCACATCACTATGCTTAGCAAGGGTTATGGGGTCAGACGAGGAATTTGCTGTATGATTTGTACCGGGGCTGGTGTGGAATCTTCAATGTTGCTAAGAATGAATGCATCGCCAACGGAAGGTTTTAGTTCTGGTGCTTATCAAAATAATGCATTTCAGACAAAATAGTGCACAAAGCCCTCTGAAACCTTGGTGATATTGTTCTTTGTTCAGTGATATTGTCTTTAATTGCTGAATTTACAAGTAATTGCAAATTAAATTTCCATTTTAAAGCTATGGTGTAATGATCTGTTATTAAAGCTCTGAACAACTAAAGCAGATTTGCTCCAGGTGCTCCAGTTTCCTCCCATAGTCCAAAGATGTGTTGGTCAGGTTGACTGGCCATGCTAAACTGACACTAGTATCAGGGGATTAGCAGGGTAAATGTGTGGGGTCACAGGAGTAGGACCTGGATGGGATTGTTGTTGGTACAGACTCAATGGGCTGAATGGCTCCCTTCTATTGTATAGGGATTCTACAAAAATATGGGCTCTGGAAATTCGGCATTCTCAATGTTTTTATGCATTAATTGGATGTGTATGTCAGTGCCCATCTCTAATTGCCTTTGAAAAGATGATGAACCACCTCCTTGACTCACTGCAATCCACATGGTAAAGACACATCCATAGTGCTGTTAGGTTGAGAGCCAGGATTCTCATCTAATGGAAGAAATTCTGCAGCAACTGTTGCCAGCCACAATTTGCTGTCATCCCACATGTGAGCTGTGTACTGAAGAAGAAAATTCATCCACGCTCATTGAAGATCTACGGGGAGGGGGCAGGGTAGATCTCTGTTCAGAATTTAGCAATTGGAATGGAGAATTTGAAGACTCTCATGATTTCCTAGTGACTTGCAGGAGGAGCAAAGAGCTTTTCCCACATCTGAGAATTGTCTGGAAAAGAGGATTAAGGATGATAGAGGACCCAAGTAGGTGCCATTAAAAAAATCTAGCTGATTTGCTGATGGAAAATGTCTAATTAATGACACACATAAGATGCCCTGCTCCAGCAATTCTGGATCAATCTGTTACATTATTAATTAAGATTTGCAACACAGAAACAGGCGTTCAGCCAAACAGTTCCATGCTCCATAGGAGTTTTCTTCCATAAAGAGAAATAAAATTTATTTATTAGTCACAAGTAAGGCTTACATTAACACTGCAATGAAGTTATTGTGAAATGCCTCTAGTTGCCACAGTCTGTTGCCTGATAGGGTCAATGCACCTAACCAGCACATCTTTCCGAATGTGGGAAAAAACAAGAGCAACCAGAGGAAATCCACACAGAGACAGGGAAAATGTGCAAATTCCACATTGACACTGATCCAAGCCAGGAATCGAACCCAGGTCCCTGCCACTGGTCCTTTGCTACCATGTGGCCCCTGCCATTGTAGTACTTCTCATCTACTCCATGTGCAAGTTCCACATTCTAACCACTGCGAGAGTTATACTGCAAACGTTCTGTTAGTATTTCCTCTCTGTATTTGTTTGCTAGTTTTTGGCTTTCCTCCAAACCTTTTTTTTGATTCTATTAATATGATTGAATCTTAATTTTCAAAGAGTTAATGTCAGTTGGCAACATTAACAATCAACTGTCTCCAGCTCCTCTGTTTCTAGCTTTTCTGCAAATTTGGCCTTTGCAAAATGAAGGAAGGGCCAGGCAGCCATGTGTGTGTATAAATGAATATGTATAATGATTTATTGGCACTTATGTTATTGAAATGGGGAGAGATTGCAGATCTCTGAAGTTCAGAGGGATCTGGGAGTCCTGGTACATGAAACAGATAAAGTTAATTTGCAGCTACAGCAAGTGATTAGGAAGGCAAATGGAATTTTGTCATTTATTACAAGAGGAATAGAGTATAGAAGTAGAATATTTTGCTGCAATTGTACAGGGTATTTGTTGTGCCACAAAGTACTGTTTTAGATATAAATTGTTAGAAGTTGCTCAGAAAATTTTGTTCAATTGGTACCTGGGATGGGGGTCTTATTGAAACACACTTAAAATTGGGGAACAATTACAAATGAAGTTAGAAGGTTGATTCCTGGAATGGCAGGTCTGTCATTTGAGGATTGGTTAGGATTATATTCGTTGAAGTTTAGAAGAATGAGAACAGATCTCATAGAAACTTATAAAATTCTAACAGGGTTAGGGTAAATTCAGAAAGAATGTTACCAGTGGACGGGAAGTCCAACCTAGGGGGTCACAGTTCGAGGATAAGGGGTAAACCTTTTAGAACTGAGGTGAGAAGAAATTACTTCACCCAGAAGAGTAGTGAGTGTGTAGAATTCACTACCATAGGAAGTAATTGAGGCCAAAACATTGTTTGAATTCAAGAAAAAAATTAGATATAGCTCTTGCGGCTAAAGGAAGCAAAGAATATGGAGGGAAGGAGAGATCAGTGTATTGAATTAGATGATCAAACTTGATCATAATGAATGGCAGAGTGGACTCAAAGGATTGAATGGCTTACTTCTGCTTCCAGTTTCTATGTTTCTATATACAACCCTGAGGAGAGTAGCTGGGTGGATGCCGAAAGGATGGTTTTTGTGGGAAAGGTTAAAAACTAGGGGACACAATTTAAAAATAAGGGGTCTCCCATTTGAGTTGGAGGTGAGAAGAGATCAGGATCATGAATTTTTGAACTCTCTTCCCTGCAGATGTGGTGGAGGCAGAACATTTTTAAGGCAGGCATAGATAGGCGTGACTATCTATGATAGGAAGCCAAATGTTATTGAGGTAGGAGGAATATGGAGCTGGGGCCACAATAAGATCAGCCGATGATTTTATTAAATGGTGAAGCAGGTTTGAGGGGTCGAATAGCATACTCCTATTCCTAATTTATGTTTGTATGTCAAGTCAGTCGATTTACTCCAGTAGCAGTTGACTACTGTATTTTCGAATAGAATCCCCACAGTGCAGAAATAGACCATTCAGGCCATCATATGTGCATCGACAACAATCTTCCCAGGCTCTATTCCTGTAACCTCATACATGTACCCTGACACTAACAGGCAATTTAGCGTAGCCAATTAACTTAACTGTACATCTTTGAATTGTGAGTCTAAACAGGAGCACCTGGAGGAAACCCACACAGACACAGGAAGAATGTGCAAACTCCACACTGACAGTCACTGGAGACCGGAATTGAATCCAGGTCCCTGGCGCTGTAACTAATTGTTTAGTTACAATTTAAACTAAATTGTAAACTGTTTAAGTTTACAATTTAAGCTGTGGATTGTATTTCAGTTTTGTATAAGAGTTGCAATGCCCTGCACAAGTATAGCTTTGTTCCAAATTTCTGACAATGTGAGTAAAATCGTGTTACTTAAAGTCACTTCGTTCTCAATGTTATTGTGTTGCTGCCACAGATACAATAGCAACAAGTAGGATGACCAATCATCCACTGGTTTTAACAGTGTGAATAGTGCAATTTAGACTGCAGACCGGTAGAGTTGTGTTCAGTTTGGATCAGGATAATCTCCTGAGATGCCAAGAGCTGCTCTAATTTGTTTCATGATCACGCACAGGATAGCATTAAATTATCAGCCAGTCTCAGTCTGTTCTGCAGAAAAGAGCCGGGCGGTATTTGCAAGGTTGCATGTAGCAGTTAAATTGGATTATTGAGGGGAAGAAAATCCCATTAAAGCTAAAGTCAGAACAGAATGTAGTTTTAAATTCCTGGGATAAGCTTTAAGTAGAAGAAAGAGAAGGTAAAACGGCCTCCCTTTGTGTTTCAAACCACCGTAATTATCGCTTATGGAAATTGGTTATTTCTCCCTTCAGATCAACTGACATAAAGCTGGTGGCTTTGCGGCACAATAAACACTTATACTAATGCGCAGCTATGGATTATCCTCTCCTTTAATTAAACAGCCGCTGTTTTCTATATGCTGCTGTACCATGAATTTTTAAACCTCTGATGGAAGTGGGCATACATGGAATTCCAGTCTGCAGGTTGGCAGGCTCCATCCCATTCCAGGCTATATTCCAGGAGGTGGGATTGGGGACTAGCGGATGGGTTGTTTGGCACGATGGCAATCGGCTTGGCGATGGACCCACAAAAAGCCTGTTGTCAGAGGCCAGTTGAAATTTCCCGGTTGGTCTCCAGGCCCCTGCAGGAATTGGGGATGCATCAGCTGCTTGGAAGCAGCATCCCAGCAACAAACCTGAGGTCAGGACAGTGCTCGAAGCAGGCTTGAGAGGTTCCATTCGTCCGACAGGCTTCAGCTTCAGCTATAGGCTACCATGTACAGAGGCTCTGCTCAGCAGATCTGGGAACGAGGGAGTGGAATTTTCAGCAAGAGTTGAATTAGATGACATTTGAGCTTTTCAGTTTTCAATCGAGAGGTAATTCTAGCTCATCCAGAGACCTAATAGTAGACGCGCATTTGGTAAATTGGAATTGACATGAGATTTTATATTTATGCATTAAATATGAGCAGTTCCCTACTTGGGTTTAATGCTGCTGCTTTTGTAGGGTGTGTAAATGTTTAAAGTCTTCATTTAGAAGAGGAAATTGAAATATAGGAGACTCTTCTGTTCATTTAAATATGACAGGGAAGGAGCAATGTATCTAAGTTCCAGACTAATTAGGAAATGTGCGCTAGAGTTCTTTGATTGGGGCAAAAAGATCCAAGGGGAAATGTTTGCTCTCCATGAGCAATCTATTTGAAGTTTGGACTTGGACCTTTTGAAGATTTATTTGAGTTCAGCACTGTGAAAATATAAATGTCGCTTCTTGCAGTTTGCGATCACTTTGCCAAATAGTAATATTTCATGCTTCTGTAATGGCTGATATAATGGATTGCAACAGTGACGCCAGCTGTTCAGTGCATGACTGTTCTAGTTTAATATGTAAATTATATGGAGATTATATTTTGTATTACTGAGATTTTTAATGATTCAGTTTACCAGCAACATTCAACAATTTATTTTAAAAGATTGTTGATTGATTGTGGTTTAGGAAAATAAAGATCACTTGATAACTTGCAGAAACACTAAAAAAAAAATGACATGATGGAACCAAACTCTTTGGGCCAACCAGTTGATAGATGAAATTCTTCCATGGCCTCGCTGCCCATTTCAATGGTGGATGAGGGGGGAGAATTTGGTGGGAATGTAAATATTGATTTCACACTAGCCTGAATTTCCTGAGAGGACTTCCACCTGTGTCTGACATGGCAGATCAGGAAATCCACAGGCAGCTGGTGTGAAACCGATTTGCACCCTGTTAATGGGATGCAGGTGAGGGGCCAACCAAAATCTTCCACTTGGACCTGATTCTCCGATTCTAATGGAAAAACACACCAGTGCGGAATACATCTGGAACAGCGTAGCCTGCAGATGTCGAGATTCACCTGAGCAATGCCTAGGACTGCCTCCAGAGTTCAGAACAGAGGCCACCAGCCTAGACCCAGGACTACAACAGCAGTGGGTAAGGGTAATACGTACAGGTGAATCTTCCAGCTTCAGTGTCATTGAGGATATCCACCTTCTAGCCTTGATCCCTGAAAGTAAGCAGTCAAGTCGATAAGGTTGTTAAGAAGGCATACGGAGTCTTAGCTTTTATTGGTAGGGGGATAGAATTTCGGAACCGCAACGTCATGTTGCAACTGTACAAAACTCTAGTGCGGCCGCACTTGGAGTATTGTGTGCAGTTCTGGTCCCCACATTATAAGAAAGATGTGGAGGCATTGGAGAGGGTAAAGAGGAGGTTTACCAGGATGTTGCCTGGTATGGAGGGCAGGTCTTATGAGGAGAGGCTGAGGGATTTGAGGTTGTTTTCGTTAGAGAGGAGGCAGCTAAGAGGAGACCTTATCGAAACATATAAGATGATTAGAGGTTTAGATAGGGTGGACAGTGATAGCCTTTTTCCTAGGATGGAGAAGCTAGCACGAGGGGACACAGCTTTAAATTAAGGGGTGATAGTTATAGGACGGATATCAGAGGTAGGTTCTTTACCCAAAGGGTGGTTAAGGAGTGGAATGCCCTGCCTGCAGCAGTTGTAGATGCGCCAAGTTTGGTGGCGTTTAAGAGGTTAGTTGATAAGTTTATGGAAGAGAAAGGAATGGTTTAGTTTGGAGGGTCATTGCTTTTTATAATGGTCGGCGCAACATCGAAGGCCAAAGGGCCTGTTCTGTGCTGTAATGTTCTATGTTCTATGTTCTATGTTCCGACATCCACCTTCTTCATCTGGAAATCCATCTTTCAGTCTCAGTGAGCTCCTGGAGATTCATCTTTATTTTGAGGTGGTCCATTTCCTTTCTTCAATAATGGGTCAGTGGTGCTGGGTACCTCTTTAATATGCCATCTGGATACAATGACAGACTATGCCATCAGACCTACGTGTCATGAAATATGGCACAAAACATTCAGTTGGAGAATTAATGAAATCAAGGCCAGAAGCTACGACATGGTTTTCTGCTCACTTCTGTATGGGAAACACAGCAGATTCCTGCTCCCTGTCATGGATCTTTGTCCCAGATTGGAGAATTCTGCACACAATGTTGCCACTTAACTTCCATAGAGGCAGAAATTCTGAAAGGAGTTGCTGTCACAATGTGTTTTATCAGTAACTATTAAGAAAGATATATATGTCTCACTTTAATAAACAAGAGACCAAGAAACCCATTATCTCTTTCAAATGCATTGTCCTAAAAGCCTAACCAACTCTCTGCAGGCCTATGCTCCACAAAGGATGATTGCTAATTTTCCCATCTCATGCCAACGTTGCTGACAATTATGTTGCAGCTAAAGGGACCCAAACTGGAGGGTCGCCGCATCAGTTGCCTGAGGCTGCCTCGGGAGTGCTAGTTTTCAAGGGATCATTCCTATTAGTCTCCTTGTATTTGATCAGCTGGTGATAAAAAGAAGCTGCATTTCTTTGTGAACAGCTCAGACGGAATAAGATGAAAGCAAATTGCAAGTGGGGTTTACCAAGCACAATGACAGGGATTACCAAAAATCAACAGATTAAGGTTGACTTTAATGGTCCTTGGTTTATCTCTGCTGTTTAACAAGTGTTTCCATTTTGTGAACTGATGTTTGCATTAAGTGAGGGACTCAGTACTGTTTCATGTTTGATTTGATGATTGTAAGAGAAAGCTGTCATACTGAATCACCAATAATTCTTCATCATTTCATTCATTATCCAAGCTCCACTACCGTAATTATGTCTTTTACACGCACCTTTCGAAAGAACTGAGGTATCTTTACAAGCTTTTGCACTTTATATGGAAGCAAAAGTTGAGAACTTTTGCTTTCTTTCTCCTTCACAGCTCACAAGACACTCAGAGGCTTTGATAGCCAGTTCCTTTGAAGGAGAAGCCTGCCATGTTTGAGTGCGAATGAGCTCGGGGCATTAACTATTATAACAAGCCTCCGTCCACTTTACGCATTTGAATAATGCAGCTGGTACTCCACATCATTATAACTTGTGTCCTGCATCCACATGAGTAGTTTCTGTAAGTGTACTGTAATGTTTTCCAAGCCTGCTAAAAGCACAACTTCAACTTTTGAGGATTTGCCCAAACTTCCAAGTGCAAGCTATTCACTTGACACTCCTCACTTACCCGTGACGGTTCAAAGATACTAAATAAACATAAGGCTTACTTGTTTGCCCAACAACAAAAATTTCCAGTTAAAATTTGAGAAGATGTCGTAAACTTGAAAGACAAAGTGAAAAACACATAATACAAATGGCAAGAAATTCATAGCGAATATAGAATCATAGAGGGAGAAAGAGGTAAAGGCAGGAAACTTCCTTCAAGCTTGAGAATACTGAACGAAGCAAGACATGCCATCTTAAAGTCTACTGTTAATTAAAATCCAAACATATCACTGTAACACTTATATAATTTGCAAAACAGTCCCTCCCTGACTTACTGTAATCAATGTTAAGATCTGCTTTTTAGAGCATTGAACTTGATACATGAATTTTCTATCATTTTCATGTGAATGTTACAATTTTTATGTCTTTAGTGTACATACAAATGTATTGCCAGTACATAGTAATTAGTTGCAGGAAGGGAGCTGAACAGTGGCTTAAGAGAGTCTCAGAAAATACCTCTGCAATAATTTTATAGATTTAACTTCCCCCTACCTAGCCTGTACATTTCTAAATGCCCCTAAGTGAATTGTTTTCATATATCCTTCTGAGTTATTAGTAGTAGTTTTTCAAACGATGATTCTTAGTTTTGTTTCATACAGGCCCTACCATTTCAATTGTAATTCATCACCCTTTTCTCTGTATTTTAGAAGGATATGGTCCGCAGAAGGGTACGGGGTTTAGTTCAGGCAGGCAGCATGGTCGGTGTCGGCTGGAAAGGCCGAAGGGCCTGTTGCTGTGCTGTAATTAGCTTTGTTTGTACATCCATGCCCCTGACACCCCCGCCCCCACACCCCCCAATCCCACCACCACTGCCGGAGATTTCAATTGCCTCTGACCATCACCCTCCCCGCCTCCTCCGATCTCTGGCCTCGCCCCCAGTGTGATCATCACACCAGGCCTCTGCTTAGGGAGACCAGCAGTGAATCTCATAGTTGCCGAGCCTGCACTATGAATTCCATGTGCTGAGATTTGGACAGGCTGTGCATATCAAAATACTAATAATGTATGCTAATCGGATTTGCGCACTTTCTGGGTGCAATCCGGTTCATGCCAGTAGGAGGGAACTGGGACACTCGCAAACTGTTTCGTGCTGGGTGCACAACCGATTTTTCGGTCCTCATGTTATTCTCCAGGATCACCACAATCTAATAACAACGAGGTGAGGTCAGAGAATTGCCCAATTGTCTTAATGCTGAAGAACAAGGAAAATATTGTATGTAACGAACTTTTTCTTTATAGGTACTGGCAAATCTTAACATTGATTACACTAAATCAGAGGATTGATTTTCATAATTATTGGAGCTATACTGAGAAGTTAAATTTTAATTAGCAGTAAATGTTACGATGCCATCTTCTGCTGGTTTCAACCTTCCCAAAAGTAAAGGAAGTTTCCCATATCTCGCTTCCCCCTCTAATGCTATTTTCTTTTTGTTTTCCACACTGTTTACATCTTGTCTTGAAATATGCATGATACCTTCTTTATCTCTGTTTTCCTGTTTCCCACAATTTCTCTCACTTACACACATCATTGTACGCACCGCTCCCACACATACACTCATTTTCACACTCTATTAGCCAATTTTTCACAAAATACATAATACATAATCTTTCTCTCTCCACTCTCTACTCCACTGCACACAAACAAATACTTGTTTTTCCCCTCTCACACACATTTCTCATGTCTCACAATCCAAGAGTTGTCACCATTCAAGGATGACATTTATTCAAGATCATGACTTTCAGCCATGGGTCTTCATTTAACTACACAGCACAACTCTTGACCTACAGATCCTTGGGTCATGGGGCAGGATGTTCCATGAGATAGTGGAATCTGGAATGTAGCATGTGCTTCCTTTTCATTTCTTCTTTGCTGCTGCTCTACCTCACTATTAAGATGTTATAATTCAAAATGTGATACACCTTGATGGACAAATACCCTCCATTTCAAACAACTGGTAGCAAATGAGTCACTAATGCCAATATTGCCACATTTCAAGGAGAACTTAGAATGTTTTGAAGTGCTTTTTTTGTCCTTCCTTGAACATTGGCTATTTGAAAGTTGTGAATAGAGGTGAAAAAGGTGTGGGTGATGCTTTTTGGCAATCTGAACAATGCCCAGTCCATTGAAGTTGATTTTGAAGAAGTTTTTCTTAAATCCTGATGGAGTTGGATATATAACTTTTGAACATCCTCCCATTGAACCCAAAGAATGTGGTGAAGGCATTGCTGATGGAATAGCTCTAGCACTGTTATATGTTACTGATATACAGTCCAGCTGATCTCTCTGCTGTACAGAAGTGTGGTGACAAGAACTAATTTGATTTAATTTGATTTGATTATTGTCACATGTATTAGCAAACAGTGAAAAGTATCGTTTCTTGCACGCTATACAGACAGAGCATACTGTTCATAGAGAAGGAACAAGAGAGTACGAATGTAGTGTTACAGTCATTGCTAGGGTGTAGAGAAAGATCAACTTAATGCAAAGTAAGTCCATTCAAAAGTCTGGTAGAAACAGGGAAGAAATTGTTCTTGAGTCAGTTGGTACGTGACCTCAGACTTTTGTATCTTTTTTCCGATAGAAGAAGGTGGAAGAGAGAACGTCTGGGGTGCATGGGATCCTTAATTATGCTGGTTGCTTTGACGGGAAGCTGGTTTGCATGATGGATTAGGCTACATTCATGATCTTTTGTAGTTCCTTCCGGTCTTGGGCAGAGCAGAAGCTATACTGAGCTGTGATACAACCAGAAAAAATGTTTTCTACGGTGCATCTGTAAAAGTTGATAAAGATCATAGCTGACATGCCAAATTTCTTTAATCTTCTGAGAAACTAGAGGTGTTGGTGGGCATTTGTAACTATACTGATGGCATGGTCTCTGTACTGCTCTGTGCATTGGAATTTTTGTTGACTTGTGGCAGTCTTTATTCCGAAACCCCCACTGCTGAATATGGTTGACCACTAAACTGGCATAGCTGATCTCACAATGGACCTCATCAATGGTGGCCATTTGATAGAGGTGGCATTCAAGTTATTGTCAAGTTTGTCAAGTTCCATATGCATGAGGATGGCCTCAACCGGGATCATCCCTAGTTCTTCTTTCCATTGGAAGTGGAAATAACTTTGTTGCTCTTTCCATTCCATCACCCCTCTTTCCATTCGCATTGTCTGTAAAAACTTGATTATCTGTTAGGTTTTGCATTTCAACCTTTATCTTGCAATTGAATTTGTGTCTATATATGCTCTATTTGTGAATCCAACTCTTCATTCACCTGATGAAGGAGCAGCACTCCGAAAGCTCATGATTCTAAATAAACCTGTTGGGCTTTAACCTGGTGTTGAGAGACTTCTTATGAGAAGTTATGGGAAGTGTTCAACATATCCATGAGTCTCTCCTTCAGCGTAAATGGAAGATGGAATATTTGGCTGACCAGATGTGGGTTATTATGAGTTTTCTTTACTATTATTTAAATGGTAAAAAATTACAATATGCTACTGTGCAGAGGGACCTGGGGGTCCTTATGCATGAATCACAAAAACTCAGTTTGCAGATGCAGCAGGTAATCAAGAAGACAAATGGAATGTTGGCCTTTATTGTGAGGAGGATGGAATATAAAAGCAGGGACATCGTCTGCAACTGTACAAAGCACTGGCGAGGCCGCACCTAGAGTATGTTGTACGATTTTGGTCCCCTTATTTAAGAAAGGATATATTAGCTTTAGAGGAGGCAGAGAGAAGGTTCACAAGGTTGATTCTGGAGATGAGGGGGTTAGCCGATGAAAAGAGATTGAGTAGACTGGGCCTGTTCTCATTGGAGTTTAGAAGGTTGAGGGGAGATCTTATAGAGACATATAAAATAATGAAGGGGCTAGACAGGGTAGAAGCAACGAGGTTCTTTCCACTTACAATGGAAAGAAGAACTAGGGGGTATAGCTTCAAAATACGGGGGAATCAATTTAGAACAGAGTTGAGAAAGAACTTCTTCTAGGGTAGTGAATCTTTGGAATTCTCTGCCCAATGAAGCAGTAGAGGCTATCTTGTTAACTGTGTTTAAGTCACAGATAGATAGATTTTTAACCAATAAGAGAATTAAAGGTTATGGGGAGTGGGCGGGTAAGTTTAACTGAACCTACTATTAGATCAGCCATGATCTTACTGAATGGTGGACCAAGCTCAAGAAGCTAAGTGGCCTACTTCTGCTCCTATTTCTTATGTTTTTTCAACAACACTCGAGGACCAGACAGATTTCTTGTATGCAAAATTGAAGAGGTCCAGAGTAGCTTGAAAATCCAGCGCAGGATAGGCAATGACACCGTGGTAATCTGCAAACTGCAGATCATGTATGTCTATGATGGTCAGTCTAGTTCTGACATGGAGGTGACTGAAGTTAAAGTTTCTTTCTGGGTGATACTTAATATTGACACCAGAGGGATGGTCTTTGCTGAGATGAATATCCATGATCAGATAGATTGCAAATAGTAAAGGGGTTATTAGTCAGCCTTGCTTAGCTCCAGTCTGGATTCTAATGTCATCTGTTTCAGACCTCTCACTCCAGACTATCGCAGTCATATCTTCACGAAGCGATTATAGAATTGTGATAAATTTTCTTTGACAACAAAATCTTCAGAGCACAGGCCACAGAACCAGATATGAACCAGATCAGTGAATTCCAATTAATGTTCTTGAGATTTTTCTTGGAATTGTCTGAATTCCATGTCTTCAGTTCCTTGGAAAAATCGAAAGCCACACAATCTCTCTAGCAGATTCTCTCAGCCAGAGAAAATGGGCATTTCAGGGAAATGCTTGTTAGAATTTTCCCTGCTTGAGACAAAAGGGAATTACTTTGATAGTTTCCACAGCATGATTTATATCTTTTCTTGAAAATAGCTGTAACTGTCGGATTCCTGGAAATGGGAGTATTCCAAGAGTAGGTGTAACTAATTCGCTGCTACTAAATGGATTTATAGCTTTTGAGTCTAGGTACTCTCACAGTTCATTCTTGCAACCTCTCCCTGTAGAAAATACATGCAAACAGAACTCTCTTTTTTCCTTCTTTACCTTTCTCCTCTTGTCTTTCCCTCTCTTCTTGAGCTCACTTCTTCATTCTTTTTCTCACATTCTGCTTCTTGACATCACTCCTAATTTCTTAACTTGCTTTGCTTACTGACAGCAACTCTCTCCATATTTGTCTCACTTGTCTACTTTTTTCTTCCTCATTCTCTTTCCTCATTCATCTCTTTCTTATGTGTTCCTCCATTTGCTTCTCTCTTCTACTTCCACCCTCTTCTCTCATCCTCCCCCTTCCGAAGGATGCACCAATTAAAGATTGCTACTTGGTATTTAGCAATATTGGAAAAGGAGCAATTTTTCACCATTACTGGAAGGAGATAAGCAATCTGGGATGTTCAAATTGTGATATTAATGATTATGGGTTTTTTCAGAACTGAGGTTGGCATCTTGTTGAATCTTTTTGATCATTTTTGTTTAATCCTAAGTCAGCTCTGTACCTTTTCTCCAGTTGTCCCAGTTCTGGGCCTGCTGTGAACCTTCTGCACTCTGACATTATTTTGGGAGTTGGATTACTTCTTTCAGCTGAGCCCAAGAATTGTTCCTGTTTCTGTGCTGCTCTTGGTGTTTTGGGCCTGGGTTTGCAGTTGCCTGGTCTCTGGGTCTGTGAATCAGTTTGCATTTGTTGCTTTTGCAAGGTTCTGACATCTTGGTGAGTTTTAATGTGTTTTTGTACTTCTTTCAAGAATCTCTTTCCTTGCCAGCCCAGTATTTTTTTAAGATTCATTGGGTCTTTCACATGCTGCCAAAATGTTTTGTTATGGGGTTTAGGCAGGAGGTTTAGGGGGTTGCCTACTCCCCTAAAGATTGCTGCTCTTTATAGCAAGTATTTATACATTTGAAACTTTATGCGAGGTTGAAGTTTCTCCTCCTTCCAGATTCCTCTTGCTTCTCAGTTGTTTGATCTAATGTTACTAAATCATTACCACGTATGCTTCTGATGTTAGAGGAGCAGCATCCAAATGCCAGCTGCTTCTGGTATTCTTTTGTGGAACAACTCAGATCAAGTATCTCATGAACTTCATTCCTTTCTTAACCAGCAAATTCGTGTCAACTTTTTACAGTAATCTATAACTACATCAAACACATAAAATAGGGATTTTCTAAAAATTAGTTTTTAAAAATCTCACATGAATTCCTATGCACACTTTGAAAAGCAAAGTTTTGAGTTAGGTTTTCCCTTCTGAGTATTTTAAGTGCATTCCCTTTATTTTATTCCCCAAACGCCCCAACCCTCTCTCCTGCCCGAGGTGTGCAGTTAGTTATGTTAATTTATTATTGTCACAAGTGGACTTACACAGAGGGAGAATTTAGCATGACCAATGCACCTAACTAGCACGTTTTTCAGACTGTGGGAAGAAATGTAGGATGTATTCAAGAGGAGGCTAAATATAGCATTTGGGGCAAATGGGACCAAATGTTATGGGGAGAAAGTAGGATTAGGCTGTTGAGTTGGACGATCAACCATGATTGTGATAAATGACAGAGCAGGTTTAATTGTAGAACATAGAACATAGAACATTACAGCACAGAACAGGCCCTTCGGCCTTCGATGTTGTGCCGACCAAAATAAAAAGCAATGCCCCTCCAAACTAAACCATTCCCTTCTCTTCCATATACTTATCAATTAACCTCTTAAACGCCACCAAACTTGGCGCATCTACAACAGCTGCAGGCAGGGCATTCCACTCCCTAATCACTCTTTGAGTAAAGAACCTACCTCTGATATCCGTCCTATAACTCATACCCCTTAATTTAAAGCTGTGTCCCCTCGTGCTAGCTTTCTCCATCCTAGGAAAAAGGCTATCACTGTCCACCCTATCTAAACCTCTAATCATCTTATATGCTTCAATAAGATCCCCTCTTAGCCGCCTCCTTTCTAACGAAAACAACCTCAAATCCTTCAACCTCTCTTCATAGGACCTGCCCTCCATACCAGGCAACATCCTGGTAAACCTCCTCTGTACCCTCTCCAATGCCTCCACATCCTTTCTTATAATGTGGGGACCAGAACTGCACACAATACTCCAAGTGCGGCCGCACTAGAGTTTTGTACAGTTGCAACATGATGCTGCGGCTCCTAAATTCAATCCCCCTACCAATAAAAGCTAAGACTCCATATGCCTTCTTAACAACTTTATCCACTTGACTGCCTACTTTCAGGGATCTATTGACACATACACCAAGATCCTTCTGTTCCTCAACACTATTAAGAGCCCTACCATTAGCCCTATACTCTACACATTTATTGTTCCTGCCAAAGTGCATTACCTCACACTTTTCCACATTAAACTCCATTTGCCACCTCTCGGCCCAGCTCTGCAACTTGTCCAAGTCACTCTGTAAACTATAACACCCCTCTTCACTATCTACCACTCCACCGACTTTAGTGTCATCTGCAAATTTACTGATCCATCCCTCAATACCCTCATCCAGATCATTTATAAAAATTACAAACAGCAGGGGCCCCAAAACAGACCCCTGAGGCACACCACTCGTCACCGAACTCCACGATGAATATCTCCCATCAACCACCACCCTCTGTCTTCTATCTGCCAGCCAATTCCTAATCCAATTAGCTAAATCACCCTCTATTCCACACATCTGCATTTTCTGTAGAAGTCTTCCATGGGCCACCTTATCAAACGCCTTACTAAAGTCCATATATACTACATCAACCGCCTTACCCCCATCCACCTCTCTGGTCACTTTCTCAAAAAACTCAATGAGGTTAGTAAGGCATGACCTACCCTTCACGAAACCATGCTGACTATCCCCAATCAATTCATTTCTCTCTAAATAACTATAAATCCTATCCCTAATAATTCTCTCCAATACCTTGCCCACAACAGAAGTAAGACTCACTGGCCTATAATTCCCTGGAAGGTCTCTCTTCCCCTTCTTAAACAATGGGACCACATTCGCTATCCTCCAGTCCTCCGGAACCACACCCGTAACCAACGAGGACCTGAAGATCAGAGCCAGAGGCTCTGCAATCTCCTCTCTTGCCTCCCAGAGAATCCTAGGGTAAATCCCGTCCGGCCCAGGGGACTTATCCAACTTCAAACCCTCGAGAATTTCTAACACATCCTCCCTATCTACTACAATACTCCCCAATTTGCAACCCTGTACCTCAGTGCTCTCCATAGCTACATTTCCAGCACTCTGCGTGAATACCGAAGAGAAATATTTATTCAGTGCCTCAC
Organism: Sphyrna mokarran; assembly: GCA_024679065.1. Classification (NCBI taxonomy): domain Eukaryota; kingdom Metazoa; phylum Chordata; class Chondrichthyes; order Carcharhiniformes; family Carcharhinidae; genus Sphyrna; species Sphyrna mokarran. Next base: position 23,239,348 of record JAGIQG010000021.1, read on the forward strand.
CAATCTCTTCAGGCTCCACGCACAACTTCCCACTGCTGTCTATGACTGGCCCTAATCTTGCCCTAACCAATCTTCTATTCTTAACATATCGAAAGAAAGCTTTAGGATTCTCCTTAATCCTATCAGCCAACATCTTCTCGTGTCCCCTCTTAGCTCTCCTCAATTCACTTTTTAGCTCCTTCCTGGCTAATCTATAGCTATCCATTGCACTAACTGAGCCTTCAAGCCTCATCCTGACATAAGCCTCCTTTTTCTTCTTAACCAGCAAATCAACTTTTTTCGTACACCAAGGCTCTCTTACTCGACCATTTCCTCCCTGCCTGACAGGGACATACTTATCAAGGACTCGCAGCAGCTGCTCCTTGAATAAGCACCACATTCCAGATGTTCCCAGTCCCTGTAGTTCCCTAGTCCAATCTATGCACCCTAATTCTCTCCTGATGGCCTCATAATTACCCTTCCCCCCAACTATAACTACTGCCCCCAGCTTCATGCCTATCCCTGTCCATCACTAAGGTGAACGTAACCGAATTGTGGTCACTATCACCAAAATGTTCACTAACTTCCAAGCCTAACACCTGGTCTGGCTCATTGCCCAGCACCAAATCCAATGTAGCCTCACCTCTAGTTGGCCTATCTACATACTGAGTCAAAAAACCTTCCTGCACACTCTGTACGAAAACTGACCCCTCTAACGAGCTAGAGCTATAGCTATTCCAATCAATATTAGCAAAGTTAAAGTCCCCCATCACAATTACCCTACTACTTTCACTCCTAATCAGAATTGACTTTGCAATCCTTTCCTCAACCTCTCTAGAACTATTAGGAGGTCTGTAAAAGACTCCCAACAGGGTGACCTCTCCTCTCCTGTTTCTAATCTCAGCCCATACTACCTCAACAGACAAGTCCTCATCAAACTTCTTTTCTATCACCGTGATACAGTCTTTGACCAATAATGCCACTCCTCCCCCCCTTCTACCTCCTTCTCTACTCCGACTAAAGCATTTGTACCCCGGAACCTGCAACATCCATTCCTGTCCCTGCTCTACCCAAGTCTCTGAAATGGCCACAACATCGAAGTTCCAGGTACTGGTCCAAGCTGCAAGTTCCTCCCCCTTATTGCGAATACTCCTTGCATTAAAGTATACGCATTTCAAACCATGCCCACCCCACCCGTACGCCGCTGTGTTTTACAACTCTCTTCTATAACCCCCTTACTCTCATCCCTCTCAGCACCCCAACTACTTAGGATCCCACCCCCCCCCGAATCAGTTTAAAGCCCCCATCAAAGCCTTAGCAAATTTTCCCCCCAAGATATTAGTCCCCCTCTGGTTCAGGTGTAGACCATCTCTCTTGAAGAGGTTTGAAGGGCCAAAAGCCCCTTCTCCTGTTCCTATCTTCTATGTATCTAAGCTGGAGAAGCCAGAGGAAACCCATGCAGGCACAGGGAAAATGTACAAACTCCACACAGACAGTGACCAAGCTAGGAATCGAACTCAGGTCCCTGGCACTGTGAGGCAGCAGTGCTAACCACTGTGCCAAAGCTGTGACATTAACACCACATTGTTCAAAGTTGCTATAGCTCTATAATAGAGTTTCTGATTTATTTGCCTGGTTAATGTTGCATTAGGGAGGCACATTTTGATTGTTGTACTTGCGGCAACAATTATGAGGTTCCAGTTGGGAGGTATTTGCAAAGTCATCATGTTAGTGGTAATATTCTCCTTCACTGTGATTAAAAGTGAAATATTTGGCAACTTGAATACTTTGGTGTATCTCTGAACTGGAATTATTTTATTGCTACAACATGTACTGCAATCAAAGAAACCAATTTCCCTTGAAATGTTAACCACTCCACATTTCCTGGTTATCTTTAATGCAGCTTCTCCCATTTTTATTCTTTCACATTCATGAAAGCAAATCCTATTCCCTTCTATCCAAGTTTATGTTACCTAATCTAAACCTGAAACCTTTGCCTGGGTGGCTCAGTCCCACATTGCATTTACTAACTGAGACAAAGAACAAATAAAGAACAAAGAACAAAACAGCACGGGAAACAGGCCCTTCGGCCCAACGAGCCCGCGCCGCCCCCCCAATGTTCCCACCTCCACCCGTGATCCCTGTCTATGTTTATAGATCTATGGATTAAAAACCAAATTTGAGACAATTTAGGGAGAATTTGTTTTGCCAATTAGCCTAAGAGCACATCTTTGGGATGTGGGAGGAAACCGGAGCACCCGGAGAAAACCCACGCAAGCACGGGAGAATGCGCAAACTCCCACAGACACAGGCCCAAATCCATGTATCTGCACAGCACAGCAATAGTGACTGAGCTGTCATATTGCCCATCAAATGGTCCAGGTCAAGCGTACACGAACGATGTGAAGCATTAGGATACTCTCGAAAAAAATCCAAGAGCAGCCCTCTTTTGGAACGCTGCATTTTATTGTTGAATACAAAAATCTGTTATTTGCAATTGTAATTAAAATGATCTATTACAAACTGTTCAATTGATGAGAAAAACTACAGATGATAATGAGACTGAGAATGCTGGGGATCGTTTCTCAAAGTAATTATGTTCAGTACCCAATGGCATAGCTTATAATTTTTATTAAGACAACTGAACTTGGATTGTATCTCTCAATAGATTGTTCCATTTGTGATTAAACTATGCCAGAATTCTCTGGACTCGCATACCCCATGACATCTGCCAGTGAGAATGGAGAATGTGGCTGTCAGCCAAATCTTTGTTTACAGCAGCAGGACTGGAGAATCCTAGCCATGGACAAGGTTCGAGAATCTGCACCATGGAGGTGATTCTTCTCAGAGGGGTGGGAAACATCAGCAGAGGCTGGTTCGTGAGCTTCCTGTTGGGTGCCACAACCTCCATGTGTTACCCATGAGACAAACATGTAATGTCCAAAGATGTGTGGGCTAGATGGATTGTCAAGGGGACGAGGGTGGGATTGTGGTCAATGCAGGCTCAATGAGCTGAATGGCCTCCTTCTGCACTGGAGGATTCTAGGATTCTGTGATTCTATGAATCTAATGCTCAAGGGGCATTAGAACTAGGAATTGGGCAGTGCCAAGGGCTAGGGTTCAGAGAGGGTGGGGCCAATGGGGGGTGATGGATGGGGTGGGGGGGGCGGGTGCAGTCCTGCTGCCACTCTGCCAGAAGATTGCAGGCAAAAGGAGGGAAGAGCAGATTGGTGTTGGCTACCCGGTAGTGGAGATAGGGGGATGTGGGGGGTGGGACAAGGAGGGGAGGAGAGGTCAACACTTCCAGAACAAAAAATGAGATGGATGCCAGCCTCATGGAATGGCCGCTGTCCAAAGATTTTTAGAGGGAAACTTGCTAGGGAACCCTGAAATGCTCAGAGTGTCAGAGATCTAGTCTGAAAATCTAGCTGAAGAAAAGTGGCGGGAGTTACTCCTGTATTCACATATATTGGAGACTTAGAATTTTTTTGGAAGAATTGTGGCCTACGTCAAGAAATTCCCTTTTTTTGCAAATCTATTTGTTTGGCCCTGTAAAAGCACTCAATGTTACCTATTTTTGTTGATTCCAAATTTGAAATGAGCACAAATCACTGTAAACACCCAGAGACCTAGAAAACAGCAGAGCCAAAAAATATATTTCTACTTCAGTGGGAAAATGTAAACTTCAACTCAGTTCACCATCATTCATGCACATCAGATGCAGTATGTTTAAGAGTCTGCCATCAGGAAAACTTTCCATTTTTATTGTGACTTCATACTTGCAAAATAAACATCCATTCAAGTAAGTAGAAAATAAAACAGCAGGTCTCACTGAAGATATATTTTTTAAAAAATTCCAAACATTACATTTCAACATTAGGAGTGTGGCATTTGTTTTCTGGAAATCTGATCAAAATGGTGAAATATTATGAACTAAAACAATTAGTGGATGCTTGCATTTAAGTACTGGGATGGGGTCAGTTTTGTGAGTGGGGATTCATTTGGTTGACAGATGTAAAAGGTTGGGGAGAATGGGGTTTATTCTAGATGTGCACGTAACTTAATGCTAAAATCCTTCTGGGTTAGTTATTGAATTACTTCTTCTGGTTGTTAATGTAATTTTATATATTTGGAGACTTTTTCATGCTTGCCTTATGTTTCATTAAAGTACAAGGAATGATCTGATCAGTGCTGAAATACTTTTCTGGATGACTAAAGGCTGGCACTGAAACTAATTGCTTGCAGTCATAGTTGGCCGAGTGGGCCTTCCTTTTCCCCACCCCCACTGATTGCCCCCTTGGTGCCCCCATCCAGCCCCTTTCACGATACTGCTCCGTGCCTGATGGGCAGTACCGAGGTGCCTGCTAAGAATTGGCACTTTGCCCCTCGGGCGATGTCAGGGAGCACAGCCCAGCACAGTCAATGCTCGGGAGCACCCTCCTTCTGCCTGACTCCTGGGAAAGTCCTGATTGCCCAACAACCCCCCCCCCACCCCCATTACTCTCATGAGTAGGTATGTTAGTTCTCCAAAAGTGAGGAACTACTCTCCCTGGAATGAACCATTCTGGCAGGGAGGGGTGGGGTGGGGGGAAGGAGATGTTAGCAGACCTGTTAATCACATTCAAATGAGATTAAGATGACCGTGTTAATGGTCTTAGCGCCTCCCCGTCAAGTTCCGGAAAGAGCAGACACTGCTGGAAATCTGGCACTGGAAGATGATAGCAGGATGCAAATGCTGCAAATTGGCTGATGTGACAATCTCCCGGCTCTCTGCATTAAAAAATTTGCACAGCGAGATGGGAGAATCACGGCCATGGACTCTGTCAAATTAGAATGGTGCCTGAATCAGTTTCTAAAATCCATCCTTAAAGATAGCATTGGACACAGGGAATCTTAAATATAACTAAGAAAAAGGTCATGGACTCTAACAGTAACTTTTTTTGCCACTTGTATGAGGAACATTTGGACACGTTGCAGCCAAGGAGTAGAATGCGACAAGATCAGTCAGTTCTATAAATAACATGGGGAACATAACAGGCTTTTGGAAATTGTCTGGAAAGCATATGACAGGACACAGTCACTACATTTTTTTAACATAGCCTGCGGTACCCACTGAAACATTGAAGCCAAAACTGTTACGACAGTGAGTGAGCGTGCTCTATCTTCTTCACACAATGTTGACTGGCTGAAAGGAACATTGCACTGCAGGCAGCAAATAGATTTTCATCACTCGCAAGATGCCAGTGTTAGTAATCGTCTGTTGATTTTACAAACTACATTAGCTGAACTTGTCATCCCATTTGTTCCAGATAGTTCTGTGTGAATGGTTGGCTGAATTTGCTGAGGGACAGAAGTAACCGATAGAGAAACTTGTCAAGCTGACAGCAGTACTGAGGCACGCATTGTTCACAAAGCGGCTTGCAGAGCATTAACCCTTTCCAACTGACAGGCCTTCATGCAGGAGGAAGAAGTGTTTAATTACAGCATTTTTATTATTGCGTGAAATAGTCTGTTTTGTCTTGTGTTTCTGTGTGCAACAGCTTCTCAGCAGCAATGTCGGGTTTTGTATAAATCTGAATCTCGCAACTCAAATTGTCATTTGGCATGTGTGCTGCTGCAGTCCCTCATGAAAAGAGAGTGCCAGATGGTGTACTTATTGCAGCTGTGCAGAGTGAGAGCAGGCAGCAGCAAGTGACACTACACTGGCAGTGAGCAACAAATAAGTTATATTCTCATTCCACTATGTTGGTGAGGTAGATCGATGGACACTGACAGATTACCAACCTGGCTTTCTTCTCAGTAAATTTCTTTTGACGTGCATACCCATCACGATACCAGGGAGATGCTTCTTGAAAATAGAATCTTGTTTCTTGTCATTAAATTGTTAATCAAGTCATTTGTTTTACCATATTCTTTCTCAATACATTCATAAAACAGACAGGTCTTTCTTAATATAATGTATAAATATTGCAAACAGTACACTCTTGAGTTCATTTATGGGAGCAAACTCACAAGGTGATCTTGATTATTCATGTTCTGAATATGAACTGAATGAGGTGAATGGCAGTCAGAACGCACAGTTTATATTATTTAAATAAGTGTACTTTGCACATACTTACAGTAAAAGGCATTCAGTTCTTGTCCATGACATTAATGGAAAGCTGCTATCTATAGTGGAGACAGGTTTTGATATTTGGTAAGAAACAGGTCAATGACCCCAAACTCTCTTCAGTTACTGCTGTCAGCCAAATGGATGGTTTCAATTGAGGGCTCCGCTTTCAGCCCGATCTTTTCTAAGATTGAATCAGTCTTTCTCCAGATGAAGCTTTTACAAAGAAAGGGTTCTCAAATTGGTTTCCATAAAGCATCTGTGTGATATGTCAAATAGTTTGAGAAACTCGATGTAAAAGGGCAACATCCGCAAAACTTCAGTAGATAAACTCTTTGACCTCCCCAGGCTGAAATAATTTTGTTTTAAATTACTGGAGATCAGTGCAAATATTGCCACTGGTCCAGCGTGTTTTCTCTTTCTAAATATTGGAAACTCTAGATATGGCATAACAGAGCTAGAACTAGAATCATTTTGACCACATTTTCAAGAAGTCTTATTAGACCAAAACTAGTTTTTGCTTACGGAAGAGAATTATTGTTCCAAAACATGAATACTTTGCAAACTTTACAATAATCTTGTTGTACTAATTGCAGGATTGCAAACAAAAAAAAAGCCCACCTTTTTAATAGATTGCCAAAGTGTCTGCAATACAACACACGGATCATGTTTTAAATGCAATGAGTAGTCTGTTAAAAGGGAAAATTCTATTGAAAGTTTAATGCCATTCAAGAATAAACCCTTAGACTACCTATTGAGCTGAGGCAGAATCTACACTTTTTTGAAATATTATGTGTTCAATAGATTTTAAAAAGCAAGAAGAAGAAATTGGATGAGACATTCCAGCCCTTTCACAAGAGAAATGAAAATGTTTTATTCTCTTCCAAGTGTGTTGAAAAATATTTCTCTCGTGCATTAAAAAGATAAAATTTTAGCTTGGCTACTTTCCATTATTTGTCTGCCTATACCCTTTCTCTGCAGAAATATCCCTTAGGTTACCATCAGTTATATTTTGATGTGACATTAAAAGCCTTTTTTTTTACCCAGCATCCTATACTTGCTACAAATTATTAGTTAATACAAATTTTTAGCTTTAGTTTTGATATTTTCCACATTCGCAATCTCCTCAAGAAAAGTCATAGAACTAAGAATTGACTACAACTGTAAAGAAGTCAGTCAACACTTTTCTGTGAATGAACTGGTAAACTTCTAATACTTACCTTAATTATGATCAATTTCCAATGGTAAACCGTTAGCATTGCAATAAATTAGCAAAGGCCCAGATTTTTGCCATGACGGAGTGCTGCTTCATCATGGCAAAAATAACACAAGTGGCTGAAAATCCTAAATTCTGTGGCAGAATGTGGTGGTGCTTCATATTTTTACAGGGACAGGTATGCAGTCGGGCTGGGGTTCATGTACCTATGATTTATGGAAGCATTTGGCCACTTAAATCATCAGCTCCCTCTACTGAAGTGGGATCCTAATAAGCCAGTAGTTTAAAACCTGATGTATGCAGTTTAAATCAGATAAGAGCTGGTCTGAACTTGGTGGGATCAGGATTTCCATTTGAAAAGGCAACGTACTCTTTTGAATGTGATAGCACAACATCTTTGGGAGAAGAAAGGCACTAACTGGGGGATGTAGAGAGCCATTTAGAAATGTTAAAGATAGACATGATTGTGCATAAAAAATTCATGAACTCATTGGAGTTGTCAAAGAATTGTCAGAACTGTCAAAGAATTGTCAAAACACATTGCCTCTGTCAAATCTGTTACGGCATTTAACACTGCTGAGCTTAAGATTTAAAAAAAAGTGTGGAGTTCAAAAACAGTGGTACTTCATATTTCATTCTGTCTGGTAACACAAGTGTGAAGAGTATCATTTTCGGACTTGTGGTGTAATTACTGCTTTTACAAGCCAACGCTATTACAGTAGCATGCCTGTTATACAAGTGATTTGATTGACAGCTCCAAATAATTATACAATAGATATGTTTAATTTCATCAGAGATTAACTGAATGAATTTCTATATATTTAGTTTATTTTATCAATGAGTTTGTTTTCTGTCAGCATGGCTGCTGAGGTTTGCCAATGATGGATATTAGCTGGGTTGGCATGGAGGGAATCAGAGTCAAGGGTTGTGGGAGGGATCTTGGGTTGACATGAATTGGCATTAGGTTGGCACTGGGGATATAAAAACCAATGTATATGAATAGGAGTCTGGGTTAGTGGAGGGATTATGACACAATGGCAAAGCCCTAAGGCAGGCTTTCCAACCAGCCCACTTTCACACCTGGCAGCCTCCTCACATCTTCCCAGGCTGCACCTGCAACTTTTATTCCAGCCCACCCCTGAACTGAAAATCCAACATCGGTGCAGCCAGTTTCTAAAGGTCGGATTCATAGGGCTGTGAATTCTCCTGTGTCGGCACTCATGAGCTGGGGGTGAACATCTGGGCCTGAATGTTTAGAAGAACCTATAAAAAAATGAATAACAAAACATTAGTTTCAGACTTCAACACAGAACTAACCTGGCTGCACTTCCACAAAAAAAGTTTCCACAAAGTTTTGAGTCACAATGACATTGATTGTACAACAAATCCAAGCTGCCTGCAAAAGGAGAGGCCTTTCAGCATTGCTTAACAATGTTTAGAGGCCCATTGCTTTCTCAGAATGTTCCAGAGTTTATTTATGTGTTTTCCTGTAAGCTATGGATTTGGCTTCATTCCTGAAAGTAAATATTGTGGTGACTTTTACACATGCCAGCAGTCTTCTTATAGTTGCAGTTTGGGTGACATCATTTGCTAATGTTTTTTGGAAACAGTATACTCTGTTCCAAACACATTTTTTTTGCCAGCCCTAATTTGTAATCTATCTGACAGCATCAATTTGGATCAGCTTTAAGATTTCTTTGAAAAAAACTTTGGTGAGTACGTATCCTACCCACCCCTGGTAATTATTTCCTTCCTCTTTTTAATCTGGTTTGCATGCTCTGTACACATCGCCAATAAGTGAGCTAATTGTTCCCGTAGAGACCTATGGGAATTGGCACTCAGACTAAGTGCAACAGTGTACACTTTTTAAAGTACAGGCAAATATCTGTGCTGATATTGTAAGGTTGTTTGGTGCCTCGTTAAAGAAATTGGAGGCTTATATAGTTGAACAAAAACTGTTAACATACGTCCCCATTAAAGCAAAATACTGCGGATTCTGGGATCTGAAACAAAAATAGAAAATACTGAAAAGTCTCAACCGGCTTGACAGCATCTGTGGAGAGAGAATAGAGCCAACGTTTTGAGACTGGATGACCCTTTACTCTGACAAAGAGTCATCCAGATTGGAAAAATTGGTTCTATTTTCTCTCCATAGAGGCTGTCAGACCTACAGAGATTTTCCAGTGTTTTCCATGTGTTGTGTAATATACATCTCCATGCTGGCTTTTCCCTGACTGTCCTTCACACAGCCTACTATCATGTGACTCTACATCATACCATGGTTGGTACTATATACTACAGTCCTGTGTTAACTCTTACTAATCTAAACACTCTTATACTACACTCGGATTGAAATGATGAGTTGCTTTTGGTTTTTAGAATATTTCCGTAGTACATTGCAGAGCTACAAATGAATCCCATTTTTTCAATAAACTTTCTGGGACTTTAATGCTGACCCTATTGAGCTATTGTGGAACGGGGGAACAGGATACTTTATTTTTATTTTATTTATAAAAATGCCTCTGTTGTAAAGTGGGGAAAATTGGGTTGCATGCCTTATTTTCAAATAGTGAGAGGCTGTTGGAAATATAAATACACAAGACAGAATCTATTAAATTTTTCAGCTATCCATGGAAGAGCTAAATGCCCCCATTCCAGCATGAATCTGCCTCTTGAATGACCCCAGCCATTTTAAGCTCCGGTAGCCTAGTCTGAGAATCACTCTGTTTATTGATCACCTTTGCACGGGGAGTACTTTCTCATAGCAGTCTCAAACTTGCCTTTAACCACTTTCTATCTTTATCCTTTGACCTGAACTTATCAACACTTCATGTCAAATAATTGCTAGATTAGCCATTACTATGGTGCATGCTATCTTTATATATCATTATAATGTGTTCTTTCATTTACTTTGCATCAAAATGGCATGTTTTGTATAGAAAAATCTTCGATCCTTCCACCACAATAGCAGCAGTGTGTGTCATCTCCAACATGCACTGCAGGAACTTTCCAACACTTTTTAGGCAGCACTTCCAAACCCACAACCACTACCATCTAGAAGTACAAAGACAGCAGATGACCTGGGAACACAACCACCTTGAGCATTCCTTCCAAGTCACTCACCGTCCTGTCTTGGAAACATATCGTCATTCTTTCGTTGTCGCTGGGTCAAAAAGATCCTGGAATTCACCCTCTACTAGCACTCTGCATGTACCTACACCTCAGGGATTACCACAGTTCAAGAAGGCAGTTCACCACCACGTTTTCAACTAGAGCCAGCAACACCTGCACCCCTATAAATAAATATATTTAAAAATGTTTTCAAGAGCAAGTGAAAGCTGCAGTTGAAAAGATTTTGTCCCTTTTTTTGAGGCTTTAATCATTATTTAGAGAAGTAGCAAGGCAGACTGGGTTGGAGAGAGAATCAAGAAATTTGAGCTCAAGATAGATGATAACTGTGCCTTACAGAGTGAAGTGTAACTGGGAGGTTGAAGTCTTCAGAGACTGAGTTTTTTCTGTATTTCCCAAACACCTATGTCCTTTTATGCTCGGGATTAAGCATATGGCCCTTTCTGCACTATCTTTCTTGAATGTTTCCCATCTTAATCGACAATACTCAAGATATAGTGAGATTTGAGCACTATATTAGTGTCAGCATTTGGGTCTTAAATCATTTGGACAAAATAGAATTTATATAAAAAGCCAATTGCCACATTATATGCAGGCCTGTATTCAATTATTTTGTGGAAAATGTCTCACACTGACCAGCACTGCTAGTATTTTACATTATACATCTCCTGAACCATATTTTCAAATTTAAATGTGAGCAAGAGAGAAAAAAACAAAAAGATATAAAATTCCCTTTCCAAAGCATGCAGATATTCACAAGAAGCTTTTAGTTATCCAACTGTGTTTTGTAATTGTGTTTTTCAGCACAGGAGAATTTGTATTTCACCTGTGTGGACATGAGCAATCATTGATATTTTGTCCAAGTGAAAGAACAGGGTTTTAGAAAGCTGAATCAAGCATCATACAAAACAGTAATTCTGTTTGAACATGTGAATTGTCAGTCACAAGGCAATAAAGGCATTACTTACCAAGAAAAAAAGAAATAAACATGGTTGGCAATGATAAACCTAATCAGAAGAAGCTTATTTTCATATTTCTTTTTGTCATTTTTTATTGGCTTCCACTCATTCGCCATTCACAATCCTAGGAACATGGAGGCAAACCGCTGCTGGAGCTCTGTCAATGCTGCTCAGTTGCCAATACTGGGGCTGAATGAAAATTGATTGCCTTTCTATTGAATCCAAAGTGTCACAATACGTAAAAATTGGCATTGTAAGTCACAACTGTTGTGACTTTGAGAAAATGCAGAGTGCAATTATTAGTGGCCATGAAAAAGTCTGAGGTTCCAGGTTTGCTGTAGACTACTGTGCAATGATGAGGGTTTGTACACAGTTATGAAAATCAAAAATAACTCCAATTTTAAAGGGAGACAGACTTGAAGTCTTTTCAATGGAAGTTTAATTTAATATTTCCAGTTGATAAATCAACCAGCAAGGCACAACTGACTAAATGATGAGCAAACAGATTGCTGAGTTGTCTGCTTTAACTTTTCTCTCATCACTTGTGCAGACAGCACACAGACTTTTCATAGTAACTGCAGATATGCCTCCGTTTCCAACTCACAAAGTACAACCTTTGTCAGAATTAAGTATTCAATTACCAGTTGAACCACATTACTCAAAAGAAGTCCATTAAAAAAAAACAAAATTAAACAATCTCAAAATAGCTCTGGCAGTAAAAGTGCTTTTTGAGAGAGCACATAAAATCTTTGTGCAGTGCAGTATCTGATCTCCAGCCATTTGTGCAAAGAGAATTTATGGTGGAATGTCTTGATACAGATCTATTAAAAGGTTTTTTTTTGTGAATAACATAAGGTTATCACTTTTGATTCAGCAGAAAGCAGATTTATATTAGCAGATGATGTTTACAGCATGGTGACTCCTACCCAAGGCGCAAGATGAATTTGCACACCATGGGCCTGTAAGTAACAATCTCAGAGTCACCTTTTTCTGGAATAGCAGAGCACACATTGGGACTTTCAGAGAAAATCTACATTCAACAAGAAAACTGGTGGGAGAATCCACCGGTAGCTAATTTTAAAAACATGACAAATTAATTTAAGGTTATCTGATGGAATTTCTTCTGTCTAGTTTTCATCTGATTGCAGATGTATTCACTCAAAGTAAAGAAACAATACCGATTTGTAATTATATAACATCAAGCAATAAAATATTGTGAGGTAGAAATATGGAATCTAGAAGCAGGAGAAGGCCATTCAACCCTTCAAGACTGCTCCACCATTCATTTTGATCATGATCTGATCATCAAATTCAATATCCTGATCCCACCTTCCCTCCCATACTCTTTAATCCCTTTAGCCCCAAGATCTATACCTAATTTCTTGATATTTCAGAGGTGAAAATAGAGATCATAAACACTTTGAGAAAAGCATGAGGAAGTAACTGGAAGAATGATTGAGGTATTTAACAGAGGTGAAAGATGACAGTGAATCATAGGGCTGGATTTTCAATCAGGAACTGGAAATGTGACCTAATTCCGTGTCACCACCCAGCACATTGTACTTAAAGCATGTCCACTGGGATTTTGAAAACTGCAGCCAACTAAAGTTCAATACGCAGCTTGCTATCCATTTAGGGACAGCATGTCCCCATTTGTGAAGGGTCAATGGGAAAACCATTGGTATTCAGTGGCTGCCAGTCCTATTGGCTGAGATGAGAGTTGCCAATCCAAAGATGAAGACAGTGAACCACAAAAGCAGGCACGGTTTCATGCTGTGCAAAAAGCCACAACTGTCTGGCTATCAGGGGCAAGGTTCCAGGAATGGCTGAACAAATAAATGCCTCCATCAATGACTGTATTGACTGATTGAAGATTGCAGATATGGTGATCTTAAAACAGAGCTGATATGAGACAATGTTGTAGCCCACCTGATTGACTGACTGATGGATTGAGTTATAAAGAGAGGCTGATTTTTCTTTGGAGTGTAGGAGGCTGATAGAGTCTATGAAATAATGAGGGGCATAGACAAGCTAGATAGTCAATATTTTTTCCTGAAGGTAGGGGAGTCTAAAACTAGAGGCCATAGGTTTAAGGTGAGAGGGGAGTGATACAAAAATGTCCACGGGGCAATTTTTTTCACACAAAAAGTGGTGAGCATCTGGAACAAGCTGCCAGAGTAGTATCTTTTAAAAAGCATTTAGATAGTTGCATGGATACAATGGGTATAGAGGGATATGGGCCAAATGCAGGTAATTGGGATTAGCTTAGGGATTTGAAAAAAAGGGCAGCATGGGCAAGTTGGGCTGAAGGGCCTGTTTCTATGCTGTAAACTTCTATGACTTTATGACTCAACCCAAAATAGACTTAGCTTGGAGAACCCTTTAAACTGGACCACTGGAAGTAAAATCTGGATAATTACTTCTGTACAGTTAAACTTACAGTTCTCAAAGGAAAGGATCATACATTACAACAGTAACTACTCTTCAAATGTATTTAATTGGCTGGAAAGTGCTTTGGGATAACCTAAAATCATGAAAAGGAATATATTAAATAAATGTTTTTTTTCTAAGTTTGGTTCAGGCTGCATAGCCTCAGGAGTGCAACGTAATTGTACATTTGGAGAAAGTAGATGAAAATACTGATGTAAAGTCCAGTGGGTAGAGAATATACATATTTGAAGCTGTGCTTGCTTCCATGTTATTTATTGGGCTTGAGTCTTTATACCTTGTTGCTCAGCATTGTGTAGACTTCATCTATCTCAAAGCTATTTTAATGTATATTAGGAACAGTAGGCTTATTTTCTTAAACACTTTCTAATTGTGCAATTTTTCATTGTCACAAATTAGTCCCGCCAATCTGCTTGCTCTCAGGCTAAGGCATTAGCCTGCTCCAACTATTACCAATATCCTCACTGCCATCTGCCAGAACTATTAGACACAGCCATGCATGACTACTCATCCCTTCCCTTTCAACTTTTCCTGAGATGCCATAGTCTCTGCTCCATGCTTTCCTCACTTTGACACAGCTGAGGTTGAGAATGAAGGAAATCAAGATTTACCTACGTAATCTGCATTCACATGTTCTGAGTTAGAATGTTTTATGTTCTGCCAAACACTGAACAATATACTATTTTAAAGGAGACGGAATGAGAGCTCCAACACATCTCAAACAGGCTTATTTCTGGTATATTGAAACTTTATATTATCTGAGACTGACAAAATAAGGCAAGTTTAAAGTTGACCTTTTAGTTGAAGCTGAGGCATTGGTCAATAATTTATAGTGATGCAGACTTTTGGAACAGTAGCTTCATCTTGGAGTTTACCCACAAGCAAATTTGTCTCACGAAGTGAAGACACTAATGGATTATTCCACTGCTCACATACTGCCTTATTTTCCAGAGAATACTATGCCACAACTCTGAAAGGTTGATCACAGCTCCACAATGAGCAACACAGCGGTTAGCACTGATACCTTTTAGCACTAGTGACCCAGGCATTTCTCGGCTCGGATCACTGTTTACGCGGAATTTGCATGTCCTCAAAGTGTCTGTATGAGTTTCCTCTGGATGCTCCAGTTTTTTTCTATAACCTGAAGGACATGCTGATTACATGTATTGGCCATACTACATTCTCCCTCAGTGTACCTGAACGGGCGTCAGAGTGTGATGACTGGCTGATTTTCACAGTAATTTCATTACAGTATTAATGTAAGCTTAACACTGACAAATAAACTTCAAGAACTTTAATTCCAGTCAATGGTGATCACTAATTTCTTGAATTTATGCCAGTTTCTTCACCATATTTCCTTGGATTGATTATAATGGCACAGATGAACCTATGATCACTTGCCAAATGATATAATTCATTACTGTGAGTGAAACTCAGCCTGGTAAGACCATTAAATAGCGCTACCTTGTTCAGAAGTTTCAAAACTCAGCTTACACTTACTTGAGAGAACTTTCCTGTCTGGTTCAGTTACAGACTACTTTTAAAAGCATGTCTCCCTGGGCAACAGAGATTCAAGAAATCAGTCAATGCATTTACTGCTTGCTGGTTGCTAAACCAAGAAAGTGAAACCACTGGGCCATAAAGCAGCACCCACTGAATGCCATCTCTATTTGGCACCTGCTGCTGAGAGACCAACTTCAGCTTTTGAACAACTCTTCTCTTAGCAGCATGAAAGAAGATTGGAATGAGCTGGAAACACTGAGGGAAAGAGGCAGCAACTGCAACGAGAGGACAATCTGCAGTATTCTTCTTTTGAGCCTTATTATTCTTTTCAAGGCCACGCTTGAGATTTTGTTGCCCTGCCTGCCCAGCTCACAACATATTTTTTCCAGTCTAGTTCACCCAACCATTGAAATACTGATTGGTCCTAGTGGCAACTCCTTCCACACAATCCAGCTGATCTTGCAGGATGTCTTCTCCCTCAATAAATAACCAAAAAGAAAATGCTGGAAAATCCCAGCAGGTTTGGCAGCATCTGTAAGGAGAGAAAAGAGCTGAAGTTTTGAGTCCAGATGACCCATTGTCAACGCCAGAAGCAGAGAAAGTGGGACATATTTATACTGCAGGCTGAGGGAATGAAAGATGAGAAACCCTGGGAAAACTCTGCTAATAGATGTCCACAAAGAGAATAAAAGGTGTGAATAGCCAAATGACACAGAAGCTAAAATGAAGATGTTGATGGGAGGGTGGGGGCGGGGTGGTGGTGGAAGTGGGGTGGTATGTATTGGACAGAGGTAAGATTTAGAAAAGGAGAAGCAAAAGGTGAGAAAAGGGAAGGGAATGGGGATAAAGTAGAAAGAAAGAATGGGAGGGAAGAAAAATGAAGAAAGACAATAAAAAAAAGTAGAAAACAGTTAAAACAAAAATTAAATAAAATAGAATAAAAACAAAGAGGTTGAAGGTTTTCAAAAAAAGGGTGCATAGACAAGTTGGGCCAAAGAGCCTGTTTCCACGCTGTAAACCGTTATAACTCTCTGAAGTTCATAGCTCTATTCATTGTCTCATATTTTGACATTTCAATGAAAATGGTAATAGGTAAACATGGAAGTATTTACAGAATGTTCTAACTGAAATAAATTGTTTTTGTGCATCTAAATGATTTCAGTTGACAATAGTAAGGCATACTGACATGTTTGCACTTCCAAAACTTATTCTGAAGAATAGTGTCTGTGGTATGGGAAGGTTTTTGAGAGAAGCCATTGATAATGCCACTTCTGAGGTTTCTGGTTTGCCATTATGCTTATTGCTGAAAATTAGATTTAGTTGCATCTGTAGGAAATTTTAACATGAGTTTTAATGGACAACTGGAGGTGAAACAGAATGATTAATGGCGTGCATTGCCATTCATGCCTTTTCAGGTCAAAAACAGTCTGTTCAGAGTATTTTATCAAGTGGTACCACCTGCTAAACTTGAACACATCACTTTTGCCGTTGAACAGTCCTCACCACCTTTAGGGCCAAAGTCTACCTAGCCATCCAATACTGCACCAATAGCAAGATTCACATTGTGATCCTATTTGTTGAACTGCAAGCCCTGCCTCAAAATGAATGTTTTGCTCAGATACCCTTCATCACAATCAGCCAAAACTTTCAGCCTTCTCAGGATAACATGACCGCCATTTGCCAAGCAACACAGACTAACTGCCTTTGGCTGATTTCAGAGCCTGTTCTTGTGGAGCCAGATTATACCTTGCCTCAGCACACACATTCTCTGTTCCACGTGCTCCTTCAGGAGTATGATGATGCCTTTGATCTGACATTCCCAGTTAACAATGACAAAGTTGGACTCTTCAAGGCTAGTGTCAACATGGGATCACAATGAAAGAATTGTCTGTCGCAATATGCCAATTACAAATGTGCTGAGTTACAATGAAAACTTAATGACCTCAAAAGCCTTGGAGATTTTTCTCAACCCCAAGATGTGGGATAACCATGGAGTGTTTTCACCCATCATTTCTCATGAAGAAGTCAAATGGGCATTTTTGCCATATTGGGAACTATCATAAGCTGCAACCTTCACTGATTCCAGATGTTGACTTAACCTCAGGCAAAATTTCCTAACAAAAACACATCATTACAACAAATCTAAACAACATCTTTTACACCAGATTTCATTAGTATAATCTTCCATGAAGTGCTGTGGAGTGGTCACACTCTATGAAGATGTTTACGTATACACTCAGTCTGCTGTCGGATCTGAATCTGCCCTTAAGGCATCAACATGCTATGTCTTAGATGATCTTCTAGCAGAGAGTATAATCATCAAATTTGCAGGTGACTCCTACTATGATGCTTTTAAAGTTTATTTATTGGTGTCACAATAAATAATAATGGTGTCTTACATTAACACTGCAGTGAAGTTACTGTGAATATTCCCTAGTCGCCACACTCTGGTGCCTGTTCGGGTATATAGAGGGAGAATTTGGCATGGCCAATTAATCTAACTTGCACATCTTTTGGAGTGTGGGAGGGAACCAGAGCACCTGGAGGAAACCCACGCAGACCCAGGGAGAATGTGCAAACTCGACATAGACAGTGACCCAAGCCAGGAATTGAACCCAGGTTCCTGGTGCTGTGAGGCAGCTGTGATAACTACCATGCCACCATGAGCTAACGGCTCGAAAGAATTTTTTCACAACTGAAAACATAAACAATGTGTACTACATACCCTTTCTTGATGTGACCTACACCTCCCTATCCCTACAACTGTCACAATTCCAAGTACTATGACTGTTCTGGAATGGACGTGATCCCAGGACACCTTGCAAGTTAGCCCACACTCGTGGCCATCTTCGCTAACTGTTCTCCATAAGGCAAGATTTCTGGCATGAGATTTTCATTAAACCAAGCTGCTTTCAACAGTAGTTCCTCAGTGTGTCTCTTACCTTATCCACTTGGATGCTGCCACTGCCAGTTGAGTGAAACCATCGAGTACATAGATGATCTCTACAAAACCTTTCAGTTGGCATGATCTGCTCGACCAATCACTAAAACCATCACCCGTCCCTGTCAACTCTGGGTTGTCACGGATGGTGTTGTTAAGAAGCATGATGTTGTATTTACCCTGTATGTGACCCATAACAACAGCCAGAAGCTTGCCATGTTTCTCAATGCCAAACTATGTGGTCATCAAATCACCTAGTTGCCTTGCAAAATTAATAATGGAAGAACATAAGAAATAAGAGTTGGTGGAGGTCATTCAGCCCTTTGCGTTCTGCCATTCGATGACATCAGGGCTGATCTTCCATTTCAATACCTTTTTCCTCACCATCATTGAATCCCTTGATATTTTTTATGTCAAAGTCTTATCGATCCCAGTCTTCTATATATTCAGTGACTGAGCCTCCACAGCGCTATATGGTAGAGAATTCCAAATGTACATTACTCTCTGAGTGAAGGAAGCTTTCCCCATCTCAGTCTTAAATGGCCTGCTTCTTTTTCTGAGACTGCATCCCTTGGTTCTATAGTCCCGCAACCCAGGGAAACACCTTTCCTGCATCAACCTGTTAAGCCTTCTAAGCATTTTGTAATGGATTAGTCAACCATGCAACCTCAAAGTGGATCCCATGGTCCTGTCTCTCCTTCTGAACAAATCCATAATCTAAGCTCTGCCACCCGCCCACACATTCCCCCCATCCCCACTGCCAAATCCTGCCAACCGATGTGGGATCCAAAGTCTTAGCCTCTATTACCTACTCCAGTTTTGCATCCACTCCTCTGGCTCCTGATACTACAGCACCAGCTTTTAGTACACCTAGTCAGTCTTTACCTGCATTAGTATTTCTATTCCCTTGATGCCTGCTTTAAGACACCTCAGTCATCAGACATCCAACAGACCATCTAACAGATTTCATACTTCTAGATTAATGCCAGTGCTTGGGTGCTGAATAAAGCCCCAGTAGTTATAGGTAGTTCACCTCAGTGTATTGTGTTAGTGTACCCAATATTCACTCATGTCCTTCAAGGAAGGAATCTGCTGTCCTTATCTGGTCTGGCCGACATGACCCCAGAGCAACAGCAATATGGTTAACTCTCAACTGCCCTTGGGCAGCTAGGGGTGGATAATAAAAGTTGGCCAACCCAATGACGCCTGTGTCTAACAAAAAAAAATGTGCACCATTTGTTGCCATTCCTGTTCAGGCAGCTGCCTTTCGCAAAGACAGTTCTGTTTCTTATGTTTATGATGTTGCATTCTTTAGTTCATTTGTTCACTTGCTTTACTCCATTTTTATGTGAGGTCGCTGTTTACATATATTCTTCTTTTCTTTATTACTATTAGTTAACACAGGTTGCGAGTGTGTGTTGTAATGGCAAGAGAGACAGAAAGATGTCATACCGCAGTAGATTATTACCTCTGGTGGCTCAGAGCCTGGGGTTCCCTTTTGAATGCAGCCATTTTGCTGAATCATTGTACTGTTGTTTTCATGGCTGCATTATAATTTCATGTTTTCACTTCAACACTGTTGCTTTTCTAATCCTGTGTATGTGTGTGATGCTGAAAGTAAACTCTGCCTGCTGGCACTGTATATAAGTTTGCAGCTTGAAAGCAAAGTTGAAACTCATTTGCTCCAATAGTCGAATGATCAAAGCCACTTCATGCTAGTCAAATGTCTAGTTTAATGTCTCAACAAGCATGAAACCATGGTAACATATTTGTTCAGATCCCATGTCTCTGGTTTCGGCTTTAGAAATTTGGAATTTCCATTTGTACAATTGCTGGGGAAGAGGATTCTTGAGAACTGGGACCTGTTGCTTTTACTATTTTACATTGAATAAGTAAGAATGAGTTCTAAGGGGTTTGTTTTCTTTCTTGATTCACTCCTTTCACAGTTCAAAGCACGTTAAGATAGCATGCACATGAGCTTATTCCTGACGTTTGCATTAAGTTGATCTTTCTCTACACTCAAGTTATGACTGTAACACTATATTCTGCACTCTCTCATTTCCTTCTCTATGAACGGTACTCTCTGTCTGTATAGTGTGCAAGAAACAATACTTTTCGCTGTATGCTAATACATGTGATAATAAATCAAAAACTTGTGAGGAGAGAAGAGAGTTGCTGCTCGTATTAAAATGCTGTTAGTAAATTTAGGCTTTGGTTTATTGGAATATTTTAAGTATCATGCTATTCAGATTTCACACTATTAGTTAATTGCTATGTAACCTTTGCTTACATATAATTATCTCATTTGCAAATAAATTGTTGTATTAATGTAGCCTGAGCAATATGGTTTGGCACTATATAATTTTTTGAAGTGGATAGTTGTCTCCAATATATAATATTCTGAGAGGTTAATTATTAGCTCTCTGGTACACTATCTCATTCATGTCATGTTAAATAACTCTGCTTTCTGGTGTGAATAAGAGGTAAATGTACGCATTGGTGCCACTGCTCATTCTCTTCCTCTGACCTGCAAATCCGTTTTGTATTAGATGTATTTTCAGCTACACAATCCCAGTTAATAAAATGAATGTTACATATTGTTGATAAATAACAAAAGCCCATTTTTACCTTGCAAAATTAGTGTGGATCACACTGATCTGAGTAGAAGTTCCGCATTGACAATTACCTCATCTCCACTTAAATGATGGCCATCTTGCAGTCTTTACGTGCACATGTTTTGCCCTTTACTTGTTACAGTAACTGGTACATTTGGCATTTGTAGCAACTCAGTGTGAAACCCTTGCTCCTTAATTCAGTTCACATTCACAGCATCCAAATGAGTTTTTAATCTAAACTAACATCACAGTAAATGTACCATTTTTATTGTCTGTTATTGAATTAGTCACAATTTTCCAGCATGGTTGAAGTTGCAGTCATAATGTGAATGGTACTTAATGGAGGCTAATATCAGTGTGCTGGGACACAGAACTCTAGGAAAGCTCATGAGGAAATAAAACAACGTAGGTGGTTGGATTTTTAGTTAATTCCAAACTTATGTGTCCTTAATTTATTCTTTAGCTTTAAAGGAAAAGGTTTGCTTTAAGAAGAATTCTCTGGGATTTCTAATTTATAGGTTCGATATGTTGAGATTAAGGGTCTAAATTTCAATTTCTAAGACGTGAGGATTTTTGATAGCTTTTCTCCCAGAACAGAAAAGCCTCATTTGAAAAATACTTGATGTCTACTTCACAATAATCCCCCTGTGCCCAAATTCTGATCAGAAATGTGTTTATAATTTGTAACGCGAGGCCCTGGGTGTTAGGAAAGCTGAAAAACTTTTGATATTCATAAACAAAAATGAACAGATGGAAGAAAAAAAACCATGCGGCAAGGAGCAATGGTACTAACCTCCACTTCAGGGTTGATCTGCTAATTAGTGTTACGATTCTTTGGAGTACCAGGATTGTCAGAGTGGAGTGTCTGTACAAGGCACTCATTCTATTTGGCCCTATGAGATCTCCTGAGTGCAACTGAAGCAAGCAGCTATTAAAGTAAATGTGCCTTTTCACACTGAATTTGAATGAACCACTTCAGTTCTAGCAGGAGGATTTTATCATTACCCAATATAAAAATACTTACGTTCCCCACAACAATACAATAGGAATGAGTACTTAAAGTTAAACCTTTAGTTACTTGGAAAGCATCAGAATACTACCTGCATTCAGCAAACGCAAAGTTCATTTATTCGTGTCACAAGGAGGCTTAAATTAATACTGCAGTGAAATTACTGTGAAAATTCCCCAGTCATCACATTCTTGCCCCTATTTGGGTTCATTGAGGGAAAATTTAGCACGGCCAATGCACCTAACCAGCACGTCTTTCAGATTGTGGGAGGAAACCGAGCGTCCAAAGGAAACCCAAACAGATACAAAGAGAATATGCAGACTCTATGCACACTGTGACCAAATTGGGAATTGAACCCTGGTCCCAGATGCTGTGAGGCAGCAGTGATAACCACTGTATCACCATGCCATCCAAGCTTGATCATTAGAATATGTGTTTCAATCCATGTTCTATAGTTTGGCAACAGATTCAGATCCATGTGATACAGGTTTACATGGTTGCTGTTGGGCAACAGCATGAACATCAAGATCCTGATCCACGGGCATAATCCTGTGAGCATTTAGATGATAAGATAGTCAATTGTGCTTTATGGCCAGGATACCAAGTTAGTGACATTTTTAGAGGATCCCCCACGGCATTAGTGTACTTTTAACACTAATGTGGATGTTGCTGACAGAAAAACATAAGCCTGGATTTTTATCCTTGAGGAGAGTGGTGGGAGTCAGAAAAATGCCAGGCTTGGTCTGCCCACTTTGGGAGAAAGTGCCTGCACAGGCAGGTTCTTCATTATGGGAGATAGGGGTGGGGGGGAATGTCCATTGACCCACTACACTGTATAGAACCAATGAATCTTGTATGGCAGTGGATATGTTAAAAAAGCTTTCAAAAAGTAAATCATCCATAACTTTCTACTACGTTGAAAAAAGTCATTTTACTACAAACTAATAAAATTGTCCATTATAAAGACCTTTTAAAGCATCAACAAAAAGTAAACAAACACTGTGAAATTGACAGCAGAGATCAGAGAGCCTGAGTTGTCAATCAAACAATGTTTGATTGGGATACATGTTTTCCAAATGTCTGGGCTCTCAGATGAGGATGGAAGGATAGAGCTTGATATAAAGGGCATGAGGGGCTATGATGGGATGGATGGGAGTTTGCCTTGGCACGAGGTCATGAGGGGGATCTTTTGAACTGACTTTTTAAAAGATTCCTTGATGCAGACTATGGTTGACACTTCCCCATGGAAGTGTCCACATGGACCAACTCCATGAAAATTTTGATGGATTACGTCATGCTCATTCCACAATGGAGTCGTTAGGGTTGGCCTTTTGATAGGAGTCAGAATGCACCCTTTAAGGATACTACGAAACATCATACAGCTCAGGTGTTTGGAAATTGAAATTGGAATCTGCCTGGTATTTTTAAAGGCTTCTGAGTCATCCAGACTTTTTTTTTTTAAGAGCAACACAGCACGGGAAACAGACCCTTCGGCCCAACGAGCCCGCGCCGCCGTCATAACTATATAGTAGCAATTCCATTATCCTATTATAGATTTAGGTTATTCCTAATATGAAAGACTCTCACTATAGGGACAATTTGTTTCCCAATCAGCCTAAGAGCGAATTTTTGGGTTGTGGGAGGAAACCTGAGCGCCCGGAGAAAACCCATGCAACCACGGGGAGAACGCGCAAACTCCCGCAGACACCGGCCCAATTCCAAGTGTCTGCACAGCCACATCGATAGTCTCTGAGCTGTCATGGTGCCCTTCAGATTGTCCACATAAAGCACTCATTTACGACATGAAGTACCAGGCAACCCATGAATCAACATCCAAGAGCTGTACTCGCACCACCTGCCGAATGCATGCTCAATGTTGATCAAGTATGGACCGAATTACCTGTGGAAAAAAAGCCGTAGTTAAACAGTCCTATTATATCCCTCTATCTGCATACCGCTCATGTGGCTGTCCAAGAGACCCTTAAACAGCCCCAGCGTGCCTGCTCCCACCACCTTACTCGGCAGTGCATTCCACACCCCCACTACCCTTTGTGTGAAAAACTGCCCTCTAATATTCGTCTATACATAGCCCCCCTCACCCTATGGCCATGACCCTCGTCCTATCCATTTCTGAAGGTGGAAAAAGTTTACCTCCATTTACTCTATCTATACCCCTTATAATCTTATACACCTCTATGAGATCCCCTCTAAGCCGACGTCTTTCAAGGGAAAACAACCCCAGTCTATTTAATCGTTCCTCATAAGACAGTCCTTCCATACCAGGCAGCATCCTGGTAAACCTCCTCTGCACTCTCTCCAAGGACTCCACATCCTTCCGATAGTACGGCGACCAGAACTGGACGCAGTATTCCAAGTGAGGCCTAACCAACGTTCTATACAACTGCAACATCAAACTCCTACTCTTGTATTCTATACCCTTTTCTATGAAAGCTAACATACTATACGCCTTCTTTATCACCTTCTCCACCTGTGAGGACACCTTCAGAGACTTGTGAACCTGCACCCCCAAGTCTCTCTGCGTCTCTATGCTCCGTATAGTTTTACCTTTTATCCTATAATTCTCTTCTACATTTTTCCGGCCAAAATGCATCACCTCGCATTTATCCGGATTAAATTCCATTTGCCATCTATCTGCCCAGTCTACCAACCTGTCTATGTCCTGTTGTATTGCCTGACACTGCTCCTCTGTACCCGCCAATCCAAGCATCTTGGTGTCATCAGCAAATTTGCTGATCTCACCACCTACCCCAACTTCCAAGTCGTTTATGTAGACCACAAATAGAAGAGGACCTAGTACTGAGCCTTGTGGCACTCCACTAGTGACAGGCTTCCAGCCGGAAAAAGAGCCTTCCACTACTACCCTCTGTCTCCTCCTCCCGAGCCAGTTCTCGACCCATCTACATACCCGACCCTGTATCCCATGCGCCTTCACCTTCTCTATCAGTCTACCATGAGGAACCTTGTCAAACGCCTTACTGAAATCCATGTAGACGACATCAACAGCCTGTCCTTCATCAACTGTTTTTGTCACTTCTTCAAAAAATTCCACTAGATTTGTAAGACAAGACTTCCCCTTGACGAAGCCATGCTGCGTATCCCTGATCAGATCGCAGCGCTCCAGATGCTCATACATCCTGTCCCTAAGGATTCTCTCCATTAGCTTACCTATAACTGAAGTCAAGCTCACCGGCCTATAGTTCCCTGGGTGATCCCTCTGACCTTTTTTAAACAACGGTACTACGTTTGCTATCCTCCAGTCCTCTGGGACCTCACCTGTGTCCAAGGAAGAGACAAAGATTTGCGTCAGAGGCCCAGCCAAGTCTTCCCTCAACTCCCTTAGCAGCCTGGGGTAAATGCCATCAGGCCCCGGAGCTTTATATGTCTTTAAGCTGCCTAACAGCCCCAACACCTCTTTCCTCGTAATCCTTATTTCCCTCAACTGATCCTCAACTTTGTCAACATCAGGCACAGACATCTGTCCAGTCTCCTGCGTGAATACCGACGCAAAGTATTCATTCAGGATCTCCCCCATTCCCTCAGGCTCTAAGCATAGATCCCCTCCTCTGTCCCTGAGAGGTCCAATCTTGCCTCTAACCATCCTTTTGCTCCTTACATAGGTGTAAAATGCCTTTGGATTTACCTTAATCCTACCTGCCAGAGCCACCTCGTGGCCCCTTTTTGCCTTTCTAATACCCCTTTTAAGATCCCGTCTACACTCTCTATAAGCTTCCAGCGCTGTCTCAGTCCCCAGTTGCCTAGATCTAATGTAAGCCTCTCGCTTCTTCCTGATCAAGTCCTCAATCTCCCTGGTAAGCCACGGTTCTCTAATCCTACCTTTCCCATCCTTCCTCCTTGCCGGCACGTATCTTTCCTGCAGAGAGTTTAGTTTTCCCTTGAAAGACTCCCACATGTACCTCGTCGACCTGCCCTCGAAAAGCTTATCCCAGTCGGTGTCTTTAAGATCTTGCCTAATCTAGCTGTATCTAGCCCTCCCCCAGTTAAATACCTTCCCTTTTGGGCCGGTCTCGTCCTTTTCCATTAATATCCTAAAGCAGACAGAGTTGTGATCACTATTTGACACATGCTCTCCTACCTCGACGTCAACCACCTGGCCTGGCTCATTCCCCAGAACCAAATCCAGTATAGCCCCATCTCTAGTCGGACCATTGGTAAACTTGGTAAACATACAAACCATTGGAATTGAAATTTGTATTTCTTTTCACCAGTCTGATTGTTGTACATTGTCAAATTATTCTATTTCCTTATCTCTGTCTAATCTTGCCTTGTGTGATGATGCCTGACAACTTAACTTCTGGCGACACTAACTCATACTTTGAGCTATCTCCCAACATCTCTGGCAACTTCTCTCGTTTTTCCCTTTCCACTTTTTACCTTCTCCTAAAGGCAATAATTGCTCAGCATCAAATATGCGAGCATATTGACTGACATTTACCAGCAAGTCCCAAAGTTAATTATTAAAAGTTGGAAATCCTTGCTTTAACATTATCTTGAAGCATGGCCCTACTTTTGGTTTGACATTCTTTTCAGTGTATGATCCAGTAAACCCAGGGAAGTTTAAATGTGTTTGCTTTTTCCTACTTTCATCATGTTTCCATGATCTCAGCAACATGCACGCTTTTGTACCCTTCTGCAAATCAGTGGATCGCATCTCCTGAGCTTCAGATGTTATTATGGTCAACATCTTGGAATGAATCACTTCAGTCTTTGCCTGTAAGCAAGCAATGGGGAAAAATACAAGTAAAGAAATTGGTTCCATCGAGAATAAAACTAGACAGGCAAAACTCAATCTCTTTACAAATAAGGTCCCATTGATCCTTTGTTTTGGAATGATTACCAGAAGTTAAACAGATTGAACTACAGCAGGTGCAGCATCTGCTACATTGCAATCTGCTTCCTAAATTAGAAAATGATCACTTTCTTGAATGTCTTTTTCCTTATAATCTCAATGAGTTCTGCCTGTTTATAAACTTATTCACAGTGGCCATTACTTTTCATTTAAATCTATTTTGCAGCAAATCTGACTCCCATTTCATAACAACTCAAGTAAGAATTTGACATCATGCTATCAAATGGAATCTGCATTCACATTCAGCTGGAAACACATGGACATATTCATTCAATCATTCACAGATAACTGGACCTACATATAAATATACTTTACCTCAGGATATTCTGGCAAAAAAGGAATGCCAAAATTTAGAATATCAGCATCAAATGGGTAGAACCAGAAATTGAAGAGCAAGTTAAAGGTATCTATTTTTTACGGAAAATACTGGAAGATTGGGGTGAGATTTAGGATTTAATGTGCCTTGCCCAGTATAGGCATGTCATGGACTTTCAGGCAATACTTTTTTATAAAATTGGACACAAACAAGCTGATAAGATGGCTGCTTCAAATCATTTGACTTTTAGCATTCTGATTACAACCAGCATCAAAGTCTCCATTGAATACTTAATTAGATATGGAAATAAGTGAAAGTACCTCATAACCATTTGTGGATTTCACACCTCTCATTGTTTAAGCATGGGCCATCAATTAAAACTGTGTGTATGTGTACGCATGAGACCAAATGCGCAATATTGCGCAAATTCAAAACAATTGTGTGAGTAAATATCTTTTATCATTTTAAACTCACAAGAGCTTACTGTGGAATAATTTAATTGGAATGCACATTCCAAGGCTCGGAAAGTACACCATTCTTTCCGTACAAATATACTGATTAAGGACAGTAAGAAAGCAAGCACACTCTCTTCGTAACAATGTTTCAAGAAACCGGTCACTGACTGAAAAAATTCAACTGCAATTCATTATGCTATGAAACTATTGGTATGGTGTGGCTCTATTTTTTTTTGGGTATGTCTTCGCTTGCAAACCATTTTACAAATTACATATATCTAATGCAGGTTTATTATCTGTGCAATTGAAACAGATAGCTAAAATATCCCACCTGCAATACCGAAATGCAAGCCATTGAAACATTTAGTTGCTGTGACTTTGGTAATCGTCTGGCACATTGAAGGTAAGTGTATAATTAGTACTGGTATTGGGATTGAAGCTTAAGCCTGCATGGGTGGACGAATAACTTCATAGCTTCTTTAAATTGAGCCCACTACTAATTGAGGGAATGTGTTAACAGGACATTTTGGTCTAGCAACATTGTTAGTTCAGTTAATTTAGAACTCTATTAGTTTTTTTTTGGAAGGTTGGTGGTGTTGTGGATAGTCTGGAGGGATGTCTGAAGTTGCAGCGAGGCATAGATAGGATGCAAGACTGGGCGGTAGATGGACTTCAATGCGGATAAATGTGTGGTGGTCCATTTTAGCAGGACCAATGGGATGAAGGAGTATAATATCAAGGGTAGGAGTCTCGGCAGTGTTGAGGAGCAGAAGGATCTTGGGGTCTGGGTCCATAGGTCTCTTAAATCGGCCCCTCAAGAGGAGGATGTGGTCAAGAAGGCCAGTACATCAATGGTGTACTGGCCTTCATTAATCGAGGGATTGAGTTTAGGAGTCGGGAGGTAATGCTGCAACTTTATAAGACCCTTGTCAGACCCCACTTGGAGTACTGTTTGCAGTTCTGGTCTCCTCACTATAGGAAGGATGTGGAAGCTATTGAAAGGGTGCAGAGGAGATTTACAAGGATGTTGCCTGCATTGGGAGGCATGCCTTATGAAGATAGGTTGAGGGAGCTAGGCCTCTTCTCCCTGGAGAGATGAAGGTTGAGAGGCGACCTAATAGAGGTTTATAAGATGTTGAGAGGAATAGATAGGGTGGATTCTTGGAAGCTATTTCCCAGGGCTGAAATGGTCACTCCGAGAGGACACAGGTTTAAGGTGCTTGGGGGCAAGTACAGAGGAGATGTTAGAAGTAAGTTTTTCACTCAGAGGGTGGTGAGTGAATGGAATCAGCTGCCTTCAGTGGTGGTAGAGACGAACTCGCTGGGGTCTTTTAAGAGACTTCTGGATGAGTACATGGGACTTAATGGGATTGGGAGTTACAGATAGTTCTATGGCCTGGTAGGTATAGATATGATCGGCACAACTTGTGGGCAGAAGGGCCTGTTTGTGCTGTAGTGTTCAATGTTGTATGTTCTATGTTTAAATGCCAATGTAGTATTTGTACTGCATTTCAGTAGGAAGCTATCAGAGGAATAAAACGTTGTATCATTTGGGCTTCCACTTTATTTTGAAGAGTTGATACTTCAAAGATTTATGTTCTCAAGACTTAGGCCTAAATATTTAGAGTAGGGGATTTTGCATCCTACCATTTGAAGAGTCATCAGGGCACATATCCCTGCCTACTCAGCAGCCATTTCACATTTAAATAAGCAATAATTGGCTTCGTCCTGAAGTCCTGCCTTAGAGAGCTGCTCGCAAATCTGATGTTGCCAGTTCTCTAGTCTCTGTAGCAATAGGAGCTGTAGTGGACAGAAGAGGGAGTGCTTCAATATGCAAGAGCCTATATCTCGGAACCAGACAGAAAGGTGAGCTTTGGGAGTCCAAGGATAGGGAGAAACTGAAGGAGTAAAAGTGATATGTTGGGGTGTCAGGGGAGAGACTGAGGTACACAGAGGAGTTCATGTGGCTACCAGGCCTGAAGTGGGCGTTGCCCTTAAGTCTGGGATTTCTAATGGAGCCACCCCCAACACCCCATTTCCGTTCATTTTCAGTCAAACTTCTCCCACACTAGGTAAATCTTTCTGCTCGCCTAAATATTGAGGTTGAGTGGGAAAATACTCTCAACATAGCCCTATACAGTGGCACGGTGGCAAAGTGGTTAGCACTGCTGCTTCACAGTGCCAGGAACGCAGGTTTGATTCGCAATTTAGGTCACTGTTTGTGCAGATTTTGCACATTTTTTCTCCCCATGTCTGCATGGGTTTGCTCCGGGTGCTCTAGTTTCCTCTCTCAGTCTGAAAGACGTGCTGGTTAGGCACATTGACCCAAATAAGAGTATGGTGTATTTCACAGTAACTTCATTGTAGTGTTAATGTAAGTCTTACTTGTGATTAATAAATAAACTTTACAATAGGGGTATGGATGAGCGTCCCAACTGAGACCTTGCCTGCCCCAGTATAAAATTGCTGCACGTTGAGGTGGGTGGGAACCAAAAAGGAATCCCATTCATTCAGTGCACTCCCTTCCCCATCCTAAAACCCACCAGTGGGAGAGCATGAAATTCAGATCTTCCTTTTCATTTCCACGGCACCAATTTAGTTTACTTTTTAAGTATGATTTGAAGACCAAATCGGTCTGAATTTGTAATCAGTGTGAGTGATGTACAATGGTAAAAATTATCACCTGTTCAACTTCTGATCAGTGCACTGAAATGAATAACAGTGTACCCTGTACCCAGGAGCCAGAAAAATAATTTGTCAGAGTGGATCATCTTCAGCTTCACTGAGGTTTTATCTTGTCTGCCTGCAAGGCAATATTAAGATAGCGGCAGAATTTTTAGCTGGAATGAGTGATTGTATTTCAACTTCACCACACCTGCTCCGGTAATGGGAAAGAGAAGGTTTGCCCTTCCTTTAGCATATGTTTCTCCATCATGAATGGGTTTCTTGCCAGCTTTTTCCATCATTGTTTATCAATAAAAAGCTATCAGCATATTGACTGTTTTGCATCTATGCTGGAGAGGAAACCCCTAGTGGTCATTGATTGGCACCACACTGATTGCTCCTCACCTTAATTAATTCAATTGTTCAATAAATTGAACATTTTTAATTGTTTCTAAGTACCTTCAATGGCTGATCACAAACTGAAAGGGTAGCAGGAGGAGTTCCTGCTGCATAAGACCTGTAGTTTTTTTTTTGAGACACCAACGTTTTGATGTTGAGAGTACAGTCTTCGGAGATGTCCCATTTAGCGAATGGTCCTTGGGTCAGCACTTCACGGACAAAGGAATCTGAAAGCATACATCAAGAGCATGAAAATGCTGAAAATATCACAGATGCTGGAAATCTGAAATAACAGTAAGTGCTGCCAACACTTGGCAGGTCAAGCAGAACAGAACAGACCAGATGTTTCACGTAAGGACCTCTCAACAGAACTGAGATAAATGGTCCGTACCCAAAGCCTCTTGCCAGTGCTTTCCACAGATGTTATCTGACTCGAGTGTCCCCATTGATGAGCCTGTCACACAATTGCAGCTGCAACTAAAGGCACACTGCAGAAAATAACTTTAAGCATTTGTCCCAGCAACCTTGAACAGAACCTAAAAAAAACGATGCAGCACTTCTGAATCATAGAAACCCTGCAATGCAGAAGGAGACCATTCAATCCATCAAGTCTACACCAACAACAATCCTTCCTAAATGCCCCTATCTCTGTAATCCCACAAATTTACTCCGTTACTCCCTCTAACCTATGCATCCAGGGACAATTTAGCACGGCCGATGCATCTAAACTGCACATTTTAGGATGTGAGAGGAACAGAAGCATCCAGAGGGAACTCACGTAGACATGGGGAGAATGTGCAAACTCCACATAGATAATGATCCAAGCCAGGAATCGAACCCAAAGTGCCTGGAGCTGTGAGGCAGTGGTGCTAACAATATTATTGCATGTATCTGCAAACTTTTAGTTTTCAATTATAAATTATGTAGCTCCACATGCCAACAAAATGTCATTTTCTTCAAAACTTCACTACAGTTTGGTTTATACTTTATTGGCAAGTTCCCAGCTGATTTGATATTATATAGTGACAGTGTTGAGGACCTTTTTTCAACAGACCAAAAGATCATCCTGCAAAGGTTTTGTTAACTGTCAAAACAACAAAGGAATTATGCAGACTTTTAAAATTCCCTTGCCACTGTTCAAAGCCAAGTGTGTTTAACAAGTTCTGCACAATCTAATTATTATATTTGCTGATGCATTGCTTACATTTGTTTTGATAAGCTATTACTTTATTTGACACTGTCTTCACTTTATCAAAACATCATTGCGCTGGAATGGCTAGTTCAGGGTAAGTAGGAACTGCAGCATCTGAGAAGAGTCTGGGTGACATGATGACATAGTGGTTAGCACTACTGCCTCACGGTGCAAGGGACCCGGGTTCGATTCCTGACTTGATCCATTGTCTATGAGGAGTTTGCACATTCTCCCCGTGTCTGCGTGGATTTCTTCTGGGTTATCCAGTTTCCTCCCACAGTCCAAAAATGTGCAAAGTAGTTGCATTGGCCATAGTAAATTGCCTCTTAATGTCGGGAGGCTTAGGATTAATACATGGGGTTATGGGGATAGAACCTGGATGGAATTGTTGTCAGTGCAGCTTGATAGGCCAGATGGTCTCTTTCTGTAATATAGATTCTACAATTCTATGCCAAGGTCACACTCTTGTGCACATCTATTTTTATCCAATACAAAACATGCAGTTTATTTAACTCTGATGTTTCAAATGGTCAAAGCTTTTGCTTCAGAAACCACAGACAGGGGTTATAGCTGACTGCATTAGTAGAGTGTACTTTTCCATCAAGCACTGTTATAAGAGTACTTTATACTAGCTCATGCAGAAGTTTAAATGTGAGATATGAGAAGTTGGGCTTCTGGAGCTAATAAGATAGCAAATGAACCGGTGCTAGCCAGGGACAAGCGCTATGACCTTCAGGTGAAAAAGAAACCAAGCATGAGATTCATGCAATCCATTGGCAGCAGCGGAGATCGATGTGGTGACAGCAGAAGATGTCAGTTTACAGTACAAACAAACTACTGAAGAAGAGAGGATGGCAATGCACAATGAGGCAAAAGGAAAGGCACAAAGAATAAGAAATGAGGAGGGATCAATCCTGTCATTTTCTAGCTGTAAATCTGCATTTATTATACATTCGCAGTTAAATAACTTTACATTAATTTATGTTGACAATTTATCTTCCTTTTTATGCAATTTATGATGCAAGGCCATTTTTATGATCCTGTAAGAAGTGTGAATTTGAATCTCTCTTCCACTAGTGATGATATTACAAGATTTTGAAACACCAATAATCTTTCATGCGAATAGAAATATCTCCCTAATGCAATCTCTGTGTGACAATGTTATTATTGGGTGGACGTTTTGCTGAATTTATTCTGGAATGTGGAAAATATTAAGTGATAACTACTCATAGAAAAAAAAGTCCATTTTGGCCCATTTTGTCTATGCTGTCTCTCCTAAGAAACAATTTACATATTACCACCCTCCTCCCCCCCCCCACCTTTCCCCACATCCTTGCACGTTCCTTTTTGTCTGATATTTAGAAAATGTGGAAAGAAATCACTTTACTAACCAAGAAGTGAGTCAGTCAGCCTAATCTCATTTTCCAGCACTTTAGTCCATTGCCTTGGAGTTTACTGAACTTGAAGTATGTATCCAGACATCATTTTCAATTATTTGAAGGTTTCTATCTCTACTACCTTTTTCAGCCACTGACTTCCAGACCCCAACCGTTCTCCTGGTGAAAAAGGTTTTCCTCATTTAATCCTCCTACCCACCACTTCAAATTTTTACACTTTGTACTGACCTCTGTGCGAAGCCAAATAGATCCTTTCCATTCAATCTATCCAAGCCCCTCAAAACATCGTAAACCTCATTCAATCCTCCACCCACCCTTACCCTCCAGCCTCCTCTGTTCCAAGGAAAGAAACCCCAGCCTTCCTCATAGCTGCAATTTTCCAGTTCTGGCAACATCCTCGTAAATCTCTTCTATACCTTTTCTAGTGCACCTTTGACAAATACATAAAGGGCAAAAGAGTAACTATGGAGAGGATAGGGCCTCTTAAGGATCAACAAGGTCATCAATGTGCAGAGCCACAAGACATGAGTAAGATCTTAAATGAATATCTCTCATCTTTAGTTACTATTGCGAAAGGCGTGGATGTTAGGGAACTTGGGGAAACAAATAGTTCAATCTTGAGGAGTATACATGTTACAGAGAAGGGAGTGCTGGAAGTTTTGAAGCACAGTAACTGGTTCTTTAGCAACCTTACCACTTTGCAGCTCCCCTCCTATTCAGTCTCTTCTAACAGAGTTGAAAAA
This sequence comes from Sphyrna mokarran, assembly GCA_024679065.1. Lineage (NCBI taxonomy): Eukaryota > Metazoa > Chordata > Chondrichthyes > Carcharhiniformes > Carcharhinidae > Sphyrna > Sphyrna mokarran. Next base: position 23,273,310 of record JAGIQG010000021.1, read on the forward strand.
TGTTCACTCCCCAATGCCCTCTCTTCAATTGCAATCAAATTCAGCTAAACTAAGAACAAAAATGTTTTTCTTTCCCTTAAAAGGTCCTCCAGTTTGCTAAGTAATGTCCACATACTTCTGCTGGTCTCACCACGCCATAGTCTTTACTAAGCCAATGGAATTATAGTTGGAATTGAAGCCCTTGTCCACACATATATCTACCACCTTTGTCTACCGTGAATCTAACTTCTGGTTTTACCCTTTCAGGTACAGAAACATTAAATTAAGCTTGCTTAAAACTAAAGTTTATTACTAAAGTTTTACCAAAGCAGACTTGATTGGCTGAAAGGCTTTCTGCACTGTATGCACAGGATTTTCCTGCCATGCTCACCCCAAAACCAGAAAATCCTGCCCAAGGTGAATGCACCGTTTCATTGTCCGTCTCTTGCCCGCTCCGAGTCCCAACATGGGCAGAACGGGAAAATTTGCCCTATGACTCTAATGTAAATATAGAATTCCTAAAAGCTACCTTTGTTTTCCTAAATTTCCCCATGAGCGTGGATCTGTCTGTTCACTATAAAGTGTGCACTGACTATCTGTTGTGCACTTTGCTCTTTCTGTACAAGCACAATACTAACTTGCACCCCATATGTTGTCTTTCATGGCCTAATCAAGATAAGATTCTTGTGCCTAATTACTGGCACAGATCTCCCTTTTACCATTCCCTGGTATGAGATGGCAGCAACCAGCATCAGTATTAGCATACCTCAATGCAACTGGAGGAAAGCTGCAGCAAGAGGTCCACAGTTGGTATCATATGGTGATTGAACTCAGCTGTATGGAATAAAAGGTTTTAGAACAACAGGCAGAACTAAAGCATCACCTTCCACTTGATTGCCAGGCCTAAAAAATTAAGTAGCTATTTTAAAGGTTTCCTGTAGAATTAATAAGAAAACAAAAATTGACCCTGTCAGAGCAACAGGAGCTTGTCGAAACTGACAAGCCAGCACGAACAATAGGTTATTGTACACTCGCTTTTAAAAAGTCAACAAAATTTAAAGCTACACCGCAAAATAGTCCTGGATAGCAAAGCAACACTACCTGATCAATTCAGATGAAGGGACTAGCTAAACTAGACCTGAAATTGAATGTCATGCAGAAGGAAATTCTTAGATTACAGGAGCATATCAGTATTAAGACAAAAACTAGAACAGCTCCAAGTTAACGGTCAGAATTTTACCATCCCACCCACCACACTAATTGGAATTGGTGAAGAGCAGACCACGGGAAGATCTGTTGACCTCAGGCAGAATTTTAGAGTTTTGGGACGAGCAAGGCCGTAAAATCCCACCCTACATGTTTTATACTTGTTTGCTGTAATTGTAGGAGAAATAACCCAAAACAAGCTATTAAAAGCCCTTGTTGAATACTTTAAACTCCAAGATGTTCATAGCACAGATCTTACAAAAGTCCAGAATACCCCCAGTAAAGCACCGAGGAGGCAAGGACAGCACAGGATGAGGGAAAGATACGACACCAGAAAAGGCTCAACTAGAAGTACAGCCAAGCACAACAGCAGATGGAAAAGACAATCAAAGAAATCACTGCCTGGAAAGACTATTCGAAGAATTAGTACATGGCCCTGAGAAGACATGAGTTAAAAAATATGCTGAATACTGATTCAGAAAAAGTTAGGTTGGAACAATTAGTAAGGATAAAGCAATGCACTGAAGGACGGAGGAAGAATGGCAAACAGTTGAAGAATCAAATGATTATTTTTAAAATCAAATGCAAAAGGAGTAAATAACCCTTCAGAAGCATGAAAAAACGAACACAGTCTCGAACAGTAAAATGCAAGAGTAAAAGAAGGGAGACAAAGGGAGACAGAAAAGGGAGACAATACCTAGGCAAACAATAAATTGTCATTCACCATTTCACTGCAAGGAAGTGCATGAACCAAAGAGTTTAGTGCAGAAGAAAACAAAAAGTTGTGAAATAGCCAAAAGTCTTAAAAAAATGTTGACACATTACCCATAATGCAATAGCAAGTGGCAACGAAAAGTGAACTGTGAATGATGGAAAGCTATCTAATGGAACCCAAAAGAAACTAAATGCGCAAAAAGAAAATGAAACTGTACTACAGGAAAATGTTCAAATCAAAGCAGAATTATAAGTATTCAACTAGAAGTACAGCCAAGCACAACAGCAGATGGAAAAGACAATCATAGAAATCACTGCCTGGAAAGACTATTCGAAGAATTAGTACATGGCCCTGAGAAGACATGAGTTAAAAAATATGCTGAATACTGATTCAGAAAAAGTTAGGTTGGAACAATTAGTAAGGATAAAGCAATGCACTGAAGGACGGAGGAAGAATGGCAAACAGTTGAAGAATCAAATGATTATTTTTAAAATCAAATGCAAAAGGAGTAAATAACCCTTCAGAAGCATGAAAAAACGAACACAGTCTCGAACAGTAAAATGCAAGAGTAAAAGAAGGTCCAGGAGACTCTGAACACAGAACATTACAGTGCAGCACAGGCTCTTCGGCCCTCGAATGACCTAAACTATTCTAATATTATCCATATGCCTATCCAATGACCATTTGAATGTTCCTAAAGTTTACAAGATTACAAGAAAACTCAAGATAAAACAATTGAGCTTGCAAAGAAAAGGAAAGCCTCTTGAAGAATCTTTACATACTATAAGGATCCTTCAGGTTAAAGCTTGCTCCTGTAGAAATCTAGAGAAGAGAAGCAAAACTAATTTAATGATATTCCAAATGAATTGAAGAACCAATTGGCAGTGAAAACTCAGCAATTTACATTGTTCCAGGAGGAAGCCAAGAGGCACAGGAAAGAGACTGAAGAATTGAATAACTAGCTGAGTGGAAAAGAAGAGACATTTAAAGTAAAGGCTGTAGAACTTTACAAGTTGTATGTGGATAATGAAGCTATGAATAATGCAGTTACAGAACTAAAACAAGTTAAGACTTCATTGGAGACAAAACTGACCGGTGAAATTGAAATGAAGGACAAAGCTCTGCTGCAGACAATGAAAAGACATAGATCGGAAAATATAAATCCAACGCCAAATTTAAAGGAACTAGAGGGAAAAGCATTGACTGCCTCAATGCATTGAGAACTGTTCAATTGTTGAAACATGAAAGGGCTGAAATAAAAATCAAGAAGCTAAAATGTCTAGGAAATATTGAACAGGCGCAAGAGAAAAGTAGCAGTTCTCATAAAGGAGTGAGAAGAGTCTCAAACAACAAGTGGAAATAAAATTAAAGAATGCGAGCTTAAAGGATAGCAGACAGGAATTAGGTTCTGCTAAGGAAAAGCTGCTCTGTGTAGATAACCAACTTCCACCGATGAAAGATGAGTTTGCTAATGAGAACTGAGAAGAACATTGGACTGTTGATCACAGGAAATAAAACGCTTGTGGAAGAACATGAAAGATGAGTTGTGGATAATGGAAGAACAAATTCAGACTTTAAAAACAGATAACTCTGAAACAAAGATAACTGAGCTCACCAGAATGGCTGTTGAGTTTAATGAAATGATTCAAAAGCTGGAAAAATTGTAAAATTCATTACTAAACAACTATTTGTCTGAAGTTGGTGAAATGAGTGGAAATGAAGACTCCATTTTTGAGACGTTAACTTTCAGGAAGGACATGGCTGACCTCACAGAGAAAGTCCAAGTCCACCGTAGGTTGAACAGAGTGAACGTTGCTCCAGAAAGAGTGGAACAAATTCACAATGTTCAAGCAAAGCAAAACAGTTCTCAAGAAAAAGAAATGCAACCTAATGGAGCACAAAAAGTGAATCAAATCAAGGTGGAGTAGTATAAGGTTGTTTGGCAAAGCAAGGATTAATGTGGGACTGGAGAACAGACCTGTTCGCAGTTTGATGTAGGGAGTCACATGACAGGTGATTGTGTAAGAAAGCCTGAAAAGAGCCTGCATGGAGACAGAACCCTCGCAGGGCTGTACTATTGGAGACATATTTAGTAATGAGTTAATAAACACTTTATGTTTGTTCTTTGTTCTCACAAGCCTCCAGACCTCTTAGTAAAACACCAACTAACCTGACAACAAGTTGCTGCCATATATCATGTAGCTGGTAACACTGCGCCAATTTTAGAGGGAGTAATATTTAAGTGATGGATGGGTTAGCAATCAGGCGGGTTATTGTGTCAAGCTTCTTATGTTTGTTGGAGCTGCATTCAACCACACAAATGGAGAATATTCCATCACACTAATGACAAGATTTAGGGAGTCAGGAGATGGTCAGTTTCCACAGAATCCTCAGCCTCTAGCTTGCTCTTGTAGCCTCAATATTTACCTATGTGATCAGTTAATTTCTGGTCAATGGTGATTCCTAGGATATTAGGGGATTTAATGATAGTCCTTTTGTTGACTGGAGACATTTATTGCCTGATACTTGTGTGGCACTTGTCATTTATCAGCCTAACCCAATGTGTTGTTCAAATCTTAGTGCATGCAAATATGGATTGTGTCATTATCTGAGGAGTGGATCAGATCAGCATCCTGAAGTTTTACTGTATGCCATCATCAGTAGAGATGGAGAACTAAGGGTGAGAGGATGATCATACAAATCCCACAATCTCAATGAAGGCAGAGTCTAGCAAGTGCCAAAGATAAGAGTGAAGTGTTTGCAACTAGAAGTTCCAAGTAGATGATCCATCTTGCCTTCCTTCTGAAGTCCTCATTATGACAGACAAGAAGTATGTCTATCTATAGTACGCTGCTTCTATAGTTTGTCATGCTGCATTCAATCTTCCACTAGATCGGCCCTTCAATCTAAGGTATGTTGCACTGCTTTTGGCATGTTCTGTAATGCTTGTCATTAAACCCAGTGTGGCACTCTTGCCTAATGCTAATGGTGGAATGAAGGAATATGATATACCAGGCATGAAGTTACAGATTGTGCAGAATACAATTCTGAATCTGCTTTTGATTCTGAAATCCCATTACACCTTTTGGATGTCCAGATTTGAGCTGCTACTTCTATCTGAATCTCATTAGCAGAATAGCTACATTACATGATGAAGGGTTTTTCCTCAGTCAGGAAGTGGGAGTTCATCTCCACAGAACTGTATGATGATTATTTCAATCAGTATTGTCATAAATAGATATATCTGAGACATAGATTGGTAAGGATGAGGTCAGGCAAGTTGATTCTCTCACCACCTGCAGGAGGCCCAGGCTGGCAGCTTTGGCATTCAGGATTCAATCAATAGTAGTGTTACTGAGTCACTCTGGGTCATTGAAGTCATTCATCCTGATTAAATTCAGTGTCCTTGCTCCTCTCACTGTTTCTTCCAAATGGTTAACGTCAGTTTAGAAGTCATTAGACTGTAAGTCAGCTGGAGGTTTGCTTCCCATTGTTTGATCTGATGCAATCAGACTTGATAGAGTCTGGACTCAAGGTTGACCCAATCTACTTCCTCCTAATTGTGTAATACTGAATGACCACCTCTGGTGAGTGTGTCCAGCTAATGAGACAGGACATACTGGTGGATGTGGTAAAGAAGTCACACAGTTGGTTGAAAGATATGATTCTGTCAGTATGGCTGTGTCATGCTTTCGTTTGAATGGGCAGTGCTGTCCTAATTTTGATCCACATCCAGCAATGGGCAACATACAGGCACAGTGCTTAGCACTGCTGTCTCACAGCTCCAGAGACCAGGGTTCGATTTCCAGCTTGGGTCACTGTCTGTGTGGAGTCTGCATGTTTTTCCCGTGTTTGTGAAGGTTTCCTCTGGGTGCTCTGGTTTCCTCGCGCAGTCTGAAAGTCGTGCTGGTTAGGTGCATTGGCCATGCTAAATTCTCTCTCCGTGTACCTGAACAGGCACGGGAGTGTGGCAACTAGGAGATTTTCACAGTAACTTCATTGCAGTGTTAATGTTCGCCTATTTGTGACACTAATAAATAAACAATATTATGTTACAGGGTTTTATGTGCTGGGTATGCCTTTGCCATGTGTCTGTCAGGTCAATATCAGGTAGTCCTGTTTTATTCTGAATGTAGTTTTGGGCATTAGCTTGCAAACTGAGGAGGTTGGTAAGCCCTTTCAAAGGGGAATTAATAATCAACCACATTGGTGTATGAGCTTTGACAAAGGCTCATTTGAACTCAATGTCAGCTCTTTTCTTTCCATACAGATGCTGCCAGACCTGTTGAAATTTTCCAGCATTTTTTCTTTTGGATTCAGATTTCAGCATCAGCAGTAATTTACTTTTACACATTGCTGTGTGTGTGTGTGGATCTGGTGTCACATATAGACTAACTTTGGCAGAGAGAGCCAATTTTCTTCCGTAAAGGATATTAGTGAATCAGATGGATTACTTTGACAATCTTTAACTTTTATTCAAGATGTGATTTAATTAACTGAATTTAAATTCCCCAACTGCTGGGATGGGATTTGAACTTTTGTCTAAATCATTAGTAAGAAATCTCACAACACCAGGTTAAAGTCCAATAGGTTTATTTGGTAGCAAAAGCCACTAACTTTCAAGTGGTGCCCCTTCGTCAGGTGAGTGGGAGTTCTATTCACAAACAGGGTATTTAAAGACACAAATTCACTTTACAAAATAATGATTGGAATGTGAGTCTTTACAGGTAATCAAGTCTTAAAGGTACAGGCAACGTGAATGGAGAGAGCATTAAGCTCAAGTTAAAAAGATGTGTTTTGTCTCCAGACAGGACTATTAGTGAGATTTTGCAAGCCCAGGCAAGTCATGGAGGTTACAGATCGTGTGACATGAACCCAACATCCTAGTTGAAGTCGTTCTCACGTACAGAACTTGGCTATCAGTCTCTGCTCAGTGACTCTGCGCTGTTGTGTATCATGAAGGCAACCCTGGAGAATGCTTACCTGAAGGTCAGAGGCTGAATGCCCATGACCGCTGAAGTGTTCCACAACAGGAAGAGAACACTCTTTCCTGGTAATTGTCAAGTGTGTTCATTTATTCGTTGTCGTAGCATTGCATGGTCTCCCCAATGTACTATGCCTTGAGACATCTTTTCCTGCAGCGGATCAGGTAGATAATCATGTACCTGGTTGATGGTGTTCCCACATGAGATAATGGCATCCGTGTTGATGATCTGACATGTTTTGTAGAGGTTGCTGTGACAGTGTTGTGTAGTGTCATGGTCACTGTTCTCCTGAAGGCTGGGTAGTTTGCTGTGGACAATGAGCTGTTTGAAGTTGTGCAGTTGTTTGAAGGCAAGAATTGGGGTGGTCCAGCATCTTCACATCTAAACCATGAGACCAGGGTGCTGTATTACTAATGCAGCAGCTTTATTCCTCTGCTACCAAACCAATATTCCGCATCACAATTAAGCTTGCTTGTGAAGCTTTCCATTTAAGATTTTTTTTTCTCAAACAAACTTTCGTTTTGTACACTCTGGATTATGTGACTTAGATCATCAGTTAAACAGATATTTCTGCTAACTTGTTACGAGATATAATGAACGGAGAAGAAATTTAGCTTCTATATCAGATGAAAAAGAATAGATTTCTATGTATTTTTTGTAAATGTTGTGGTCATCAGGATGATGGATGTTGTTGCTAAAGAATGGAACACTTCCCCATTGATGTCCAGTGTCATCAAACACTCTTGCATCAAAAGTTCACCCTAGATTAAAGCTCCATCTGCTGTGCTTTACTCACAAATCTCAGTGTCATAAATATGCCTATTATATTTTCCAGCAATCCTTGTGGCAAAGGTATGATTTCAATTCATTTTGCTGTAGATAATCCTCTCTTGAAAGTAAGCTGAATCAGCCCTTGAAAGAAAAGAGAGAAGCTTCTGGGTTGAAATTGATGCAATACTACTGGGATGAAGGAAGATTATACAATCCATTGCCCACTCACCCTGGATTTGATGTAAAAAGGGTAAAGTTGTGAAATATTATATACACCCGCAAGATATCTCAAAGTGCTTTACGGCTAATGATCTACTTTTGAAATTAAGATACTGTTAAAATATAGGCAAACATGGCAGCCAATGTGGACACTACCACAAAATTTGACAAACTGCAATAAGATAAACAATTTAAAGATTTCAGTAATATTGATTAGGGGGTAAATGTTAGTCAGTTGATTGATAAAAACTGTTCTTCCTTGAATAGTGCCAGTAGATGTTTTATGCCTACCTGAGAGGATAAATGAGATCTTAGTTAAATGTTTCATCCAAAAGCCAACATCTCTGATATTGCAGCAGTCCCTTAGTCATGCAGTGCAATACAAACCAAGAGGACATGTTTAAGTAGGTTTTGAGCCATTGGACTTCTGACTTACAGGCAAATGCCTGAAACTGAACCAATGCTGACACCAATATCCCATCTTATTTTATTTAAATGTGTCTAAATTTTTTTGTGACATGGACATAAATAGGAAGTATCTTAAAGGTGGCAGCTTGTGCATAGCCTGTGCTGTCACATCCTGATTGCCGCACAGCTGAGAGGAAACATTATCTGACCCTAATTAGATGTAACACAACAACAATGGTGTCCATTTATATTGCACCGTTAAAGGAACAAAAAGGAACAGCATCAAGCAAATTTGAAACCAAGTCATATAAGGAGATATTAGAACAATTGATCTGAATTCTCAAACAGATTGTAAATTTATGGTCAGGTTGAAGTTCAGTCTGAGGTCACAGAATGAGATGTAGAATTGTCACACGAGTGCATTGAAGAATAATGCCCCACATTAGGTTTAAAACACAATTATCTAAAGAACTTTTGCTAAGTCCAAATCAAGTACAGAATATGGGATTCAGCGCAGAATTAAAAATTGAATTGATTGCTTAAATCTTTAAAGGAAGTTCCTTCGAGGCAAATAGGAGATTCTATATCTGTCCCTTATTTTCTGATTTTCCATTCAATTGTGAACAAGATGTGGAATTTCTTTCAATATGTTTTCTTCCAAATGGAAGAAGTGTTATAATTTGAGTTTTACTTCCCCCCTCTAGCAACAGATGATTTATTTCTGGAGATTAAAGCACTGTAATTAAAAACTTTATTTCCCAGAAATAGCTGGTCTCTTGGGAGAAGAAGCGATTTTGAAATAGTTTTCTTTCACATTATAGACAAAAAGAACCCCCTAAAGGTAAATAGTAAATTAATTACTGGATTTCTGTACAGGAATTTGTCTGTTGGGTGGCTCAGTGGCAACAATGGTTAGCACTGCTGTCTCACAGTGCCAGAGACACATGTTTGATTCCCAACAAAGTCTGCATGTTCTCCTCATGTCTGCATGGGTTTCCTCCAGATGCTCCAGTTTCCTCCCACAGTGCAAAAATGTACGGGTTAGGTGGATTGGCCATATTTAATTTGTCTGTTAGTGTCAGGAACCTAACTGGGGTAAATGCATGAGTATATGGCCTGGGTGGAATTGTGGATGGTGCAGCTCAATGAGCTGAATGGCCTCTTTCTGCACTGTATGGATTCTATGATTGGATGTATTCATTGACATTGAGTTGGACTCTCTATTTGCAGAAGGTAACACAAAGTAATGATACAAACTAGTAATTCAGCATCTAACAGGAAATCAAGGAGGCAGCAGCAACAAAGGATACTGTGGAGAGACCCCAGTGATTGGAAAACTGGGAATACCATGCTCAGAGGCTGAAAGGGTAACAGCAGTAACCTAGGCTGGACAAAACATCAGAAATTTGAATGAAGGCAAAACCACAACAATCCATCAGAGGGGAAAAAGTAGCACTGGCAACAATTTGGGGACAGGTGAGGTAATGCAAGTTTTCCGACAGTGGGGCAGACAGATACAGTTTGGGTATGGATAATTAAAAGGACAAGAAACGGTTTGCCAGGTGGTGCTAAACAATAATCGTGAACTTCAAAGTTTATCACACATGTAAGAAGTCTCACAACACCAAGTTAAAGTCCAACAGATTTATTTGGAATCACGAGCTTTCGTGATTCCTGCTGTTTCATCAGGTACGTAGAGAGGTAGGTTTCACAGACACAACATGTATAGACAAAGACATAATTGCAAGACTAGTCATATTCCAATCTGTAATTCTCCTGTTTTTGTCTGTATATGCCGTGTTTGTGAACTGACCTACACTCACCTGATGAAGGAGCAGTGCTGTGAAAGCTTGTGATCCCGAATAAATCTATTGGATTTTAACTTGGTATTGTGAGACTTCTTATTGTGCCCACCTCACTCAACACCAGCATCTCTATCTTATCACACATGTGGCTGTTGACACTCTGCATTGGAAGAATAAGTTTACTGCACACTTTGTTTAGACTGGACACACCCAAGATGGATAGGTTTAATGTCCTTTCTCTTGATGGGTTTAAAAGTTTATTCCCCAGCCTCTTGCCTGCAAATCAACATAAATAAAACTAGGTAATGATTGCCATTTTCAAATTCACTTTGAAATTACAATTATGCTTATTTTGTGAAGGCAACCAGCGTTTTCCCTCATAGAATGCTAAATTAGGTAAATAGTACGACAAACAGAATGGTGGCTACTGGCAAACTGAAGAATGTAAGTGATGTGAAGTAGATCTACATGGATTTTGTTTGTAACTAGATTGTCAATGTTCACTCAACACTGTTCCTCACTTAGCCTTCATCCAGATTTACCTGCTTGTGATATGTATTGTTTAAATGATCTGTCATAAAAGGATAACCCACTCATGCTAATCTCACAACTGAATTGCAGTATTTTCTGCGTAAGACTTTCCTGTGCTTTTCTGAAGATTGTTTTGTGTTGAGAGTGCTGAAAAGTGATCAGTTAGTGATGGGTGAGATGCACAGTAAGTCTTCTTGTGACTGACTGTGGGGATTGATGTAGGAAGGGAGGTTTGTGGACATTCTGGTTTGGTTGGATGATGATTAGAATTGAGCATTTTTCAAAGAGTTGATTTATTTTTATTTTAGCTCGTGATGGGTGATTCACAAATTTTGTTATGGGCTGTGCTGTAAGTAGGAGATTTGGAGGACAGCATCAGTTACAGTGAGTCCATTTGGTTCATTTCTTTGCCTTCTATTTTTTCTTATACAAGTGCAATGTCAGTGAGGTAAACTGAAATATTTGAAAAGCTTCACACTATTAATATATATGAGCAAGCTTACTCCAATCATTTTAAAAATTGGGCATTTTCAGAATATGAAAAATGTTTTGGTCTTTTTTATGGCCCACTAGATAACACTTTTTCCTCTCAGATGTCTCAAAAATGCATTGAAGTACTTTTGAAGTATTGTCTCTTTTCTGATGTAAACAAACTGGGCAGCAATTTGCAATGAGATAAGTTATGTTTCTAATTGTGTCAGGTGAGGGCTAAATCTTGTCCATAACACTAAGAAAATTCCCTTGCTCTCCTTGAGATTGTAACATTGTCTGAAAATAAACAAATACGCATACACATCACACAAATTTGTGTTATTTGCAGTTACGCATATTCTTCAGTAAATGAATGCATAATGTGTCCCATTACAAGCAGTCAGCACCAACAACATTCAGGGGAGGGGAGAATCAATTAAGGGAAGTGAACTGTTCACGCTTTCAAAACCGCCTGCAGGTTTCATGCAGGTGGTTGCCATGGATATGGATCAGTCGCAGAAGGCACTTGGTGAATGCCCAGTGGCTTACATGAATAACCAAATTTGAAAGCAATGAAGTCCCTAGCTAGAAAACATCATAAGGACTGCTTTACTCCAGGAGTGTGTTTTGATTACAGGGATTCCAATTTCCCGAGTGATTTGTGCACCAGACTTCTCATCAAGCATCTTCCCAACGGGTATAGACATATATTTACTCTGTCAATCCAGCATGCATTTGCTCCAAGCAACAACTAATAATGATTTTGTCAGATTTAAATGTTAACCTTGACTCAGTAGGCATACTCTTGTTTCTTGATTCAGAACATTATCCATTCATACTCCACACCAGAAACTAGAGAACACAATCGCAGATCTGTGCAGCACTGAGGGAGTGCTGCAGTTTGGGAGAGGCTGCCTTTCAGAAGAGAGTTAAACTAAGATATAGTTCTGCCCTGTCACCAAGACAAAAATATATCAGCACTATCTGAAGAAGAACAAGAGAAGTTCTTCAAGTGACCTAGCCAGCATTTAACCTTTAATCAATACCAGCAAAATCAATTTATTTGGTTATTTTATAGAATCATTGAATCCCTACAATGCAGAAAAGACCATTAGGCCCCTTGAGTCTGCACTGACTCTCTGACAGAGTATCTCTCTCCCTGGTCTTATCCCCATAACCCCACACATCTCCCATGGCTAATCCACCTAACCTATGCAGTTTGGGACCCTAAGGGGCAATTTAGCAAACCAATCCACCTAACCCACACCCTCTGGAGAGTGGGAGGAAGTCGGAGCACCTGGAGGAAACCCATGCAGACACAGGGAGAATGTGCACTTTATACTCACAGTCACATAAGGCTGGAATTATACCCTAGTCCCTAGCATTGTGAGGCAGCAGTGCTAACCACTGAGCTACCCACTCACATTTATTACTTTGCTGTTTGTGGGATTTTGATGAATGCAAAATGCCTGTCATATTTCCCCACCTTATAAAAGTGATTACACTTCAAAAGTAAGTTGCTGGCTGTGATGCAATTTTGGGCATTCTGAGGTCATATAAAGTACTTTATAAATGCATATTGTTTTCATCGAACCATAAAATCCCTATAGTGTGATACGAGGCTATTTGGACCACTGAGTCTGCAGCGACCCTCCAAAAGAGCATCCCATCCAAACCCTCCCATCTGCCCAATCCCTGAAACTCTGTGCATTTACCATGGCTAATCTACCTAACCAACCCACTTGTGGAAAACATAATGTAACCTCATTGTAAATTAAATGTTTCAAAGCTATAAATTGTGAGTCCAAACTAATGGAATATGTCTATATTTTTAGACATATTCCTTGCCTTCATCAATTCTCCAACTTACTCATCAGTTTGATTTGTACCAATAGACATGTTCAATGATGCCAGTTCTGAGGATGAGTCATAGTGGACTCAATACATTAACTCTGCTTCTCTCATCACAAATGATTTTTCTCAGCATGGTCTGTTTTTAATTTCAGTTTTCCTTCAATTGATTTTAGCATTTGTGACATTAATAGACCTTTTAAAAAGTTTTTTTAAATCATTTTTAAATTTCTTGTTTGTAATTGATAAAAGTTTTTGCTCATTTTCTTACTATGCATCTTAACTATATTCTTAAATAAACTTTGTTTGATAAAAGCTCCCTAGTGGGTCACTTGAGTTATCCCTGAAGTAAAGCATCTCCTAGCCAAATTCAACATGCAAAACTTATGATCCAGGTGGGCTTTATAAAACATTTTGGAGTTTCTGATCCGAACCATAACACATTTTTAAGAGTGGTATCACCTTTATATATTATTTATTTGTGTTTTTGCAAGTGAAGGAATGACTAGTGCAGCAACTTGTTACTCTGATCTTTCTTCAAGGTGACTGATGGTCAGAGGTTCATTTGTTCTCTAATGGCACCATGATTGGCTCCATGAATGGCCAATCTGGTCCATGTTTTTAATTTTTGGTTAGTTTCTTTTGGAAATGTAAATACAGTGGCAAATTAGGACAGGTTAATAAAAGATATGAACAGGTTAGTAAAAAATCTGAAGTGTAAAGACTTCTTTAGTTCCCAAAACAAAGAATAAAGAAAATTACAGCACAGGAACATGCCCTTCAGCCCTCCAGGCTTGCACTGACAATGCTGCCTGACTGAATTAAAACCCTCTACCTTTCCAGGGACCATATCCCTCCATTCCCACCCTATTCATGTATTTGCCCTGATGCCCTTTAAAACTCACTATCATATCTGCTTCCACTACCTGCCCCGGCAATGGATTCCAGATATCCACCATTCTCTGTGTAAAACACTTGCCTTGTACAGTTTCTTTAAAATTTTACTCCTCGCATCTTAAACTTATGCCCCCTTATAATTGATTCTTCCATCCTGGGGAAAAGCTTCTGACTATCCATTCTGTCCATACCCCTCATAATCTTGTAGACTTCTCTCAGATCACCCCTCAACCCCCATCATTCCAGTGAAAACAAACTAAGTTTCTCCAACCTCTCCTCATAGCTAATGCCCTCCATACCAGGCAACATCCTGGTAAATCTTTTCTGTACCGTCTCCAAAATCTCCAGATCCCTCTGGTGTTGTGGCAAGCATAATTGAACACTATATTCCAATTAACGTTCTATAAGCTGCAACATAGGCCAGAATTCTCCCTGCCAAAGACTAAGTTCTATGAGGGAGTGGGGTGGAGTGCTGTGGAGGAACACACCAGATCTTCCAGTCCTGAGTCTATTAATTATGCAACCTTGAGTTTTGCACCATATTCAGTGGTGGAGCAGGCCCTACTCTATCTGAGTAGGGCTCCTATTCTATCTGAGTACCATATTGAAAAGACTCCCAACCTTACTGAAAGAAATCAGGTGATCCTCCTGACAATGAAGATGGATTGCTAGAAGCATTCTGAGGCCAGAAAATGGACCTCCTGAGAAAGAAGATTGATCTACAGAACACTCTGAGGCTGAAATATGGATCACCATCCTTGACACTGTATGTTGAAGGTCCACCTAGAGATGTCCCCCACCCACAGTCATGGTGGAACAGGATTGCTGGCAGCATCCATCCTGGTCTTCAGAGTCAGCTCAGGCATTGTTCAGGAGAGTCCTAACATCTGCATGCCATGTTGTTCCAATCATAGAATCCCTACAGTGCAGAAGAAGGCCGTTAAGCCCATCAAGACTGCACCGTCCACAATCCCACCCAGACCCAATTCCCATAACCCCACATAGTAACCCTGCCAATCCCCTGACATTAGGGTCAATTTATTTTGGCCAATCAACCTAACTTGCACATCTTTGGATATATTTCACACCAGTGTGTTTTCCTACTGGTGCCATGGAGATTTGGGCATGGGTGGTCAAGACTTCATCTTCATCCCATTAGTAGGATGCAAATGAGGTTCACACCAGCCTCCAGAGAGGCTTCCATCCACCATGGCGGGAACCAGCAGAGGATCCCATTGTAAATTCACTTTGGTATAAAAAAACTGATATTGTGGGCCTCGCACCAAATGCTCCCATCCCTTCTCGCCCACCATTGAACCCACCAATGAGGGATTGGGAAAATTTCTGTTTATAAAAAATGGAGTGCCTTACCTTAACTATAAACTTGACTGCATTTGTATTCAAGAATACTGGTATTACAAGTTACATAAGGAGCAATAATTCATATCTGTTCATGAACCTTTGCAAATCCAGCAGTAAACATGAAGCTGTTGTGTTTCAAAACAACACTATTATAAATCCTGGAATTCCATTTAATAAAGAGGAGTTAAACATATTCAGCTAGTGTCATTAATGATATTTCTTTCTTATGGAGGTGCGGACTGTTTTGTTTGAGCTGTCAGCTTTTTAGGAGCTGTGTCAGCTTTTTTGAAGGTGTTTGGTAGATTTTCGAAGTTTGTGTGTGAGGGTCAAGTTTCAAACCAACCCATGTTGATAGAAGGGAATCTTTTCTGTGCCAGTTGGAAATAATCCTGCATGAAGTGAATTTAGGTGGACTCAACCTGGTTCCAAGTGATTGCAAGATCTTGACATAAAACTGGCTACCATCGGGCAATTAACCATCTCACTCTGACAGTTGCTAATTAACTAGTGCAGAAGTGGGAAAATTTGGATGACTGGAGTGAAGGTTGCCTTTCTGAAATGGATTTAACTTATTTGGTTGTGCCAGATGTCATCAGTTCCTAATGCATGACAGCTGACTTCTAAAAGTGAAAAGATGTACCATTCCTGAGTTTTGACATCCTTTGTGTAAAATAATACAAAAGATTCCTGCTATTTATTGTCGTTTATAGTCATGCAACATAACGTACATGGTGAATATTGGAAAAACACTAAGCTAATTCCTCTGACTGTTAGACGTTGAATAAGATGGATAACCATAACACTCTTACAGAAGTCTCTGATTTCCCACTGATCTCCTGTTACTATTATTCATGAGAGCAGTTGTAACAAACAAGACACAGCTGAAAAAAAAGATTTGCCTTGATATGGTGCTTTTCACAACTACCAGCATCTCAAAGCACTTTATAATCAATAATGAGAGGTAAATATTGGCCAGAACTTGCTCTCATGCTCTGGAATGCTGAAAGAATGATGGAAGCAGATTCAGTAGAGCTAGCTTTCAAAGAGAAAGTGGACATAGACTTAAAAAAGAAAACAATTACAGAGTTCCAAGTAAAGAACAAGAGAGAGACTAATTATATTTTTCTTTCTAAGAATCAGCACAGGCAAGATGGGCTGAATGGCTTCTTTTTGTGCTGTATGACTGTATGATTCATAAACTAATTAAAATAAAGATGTAAAGGCTTCAGTGGAATGCTGCAGTGTAGAAAAAGTGCATTGTACTCTTTGTTGATGGTTTTTAATGTTTATGCTACAGGTGAAATGAAGTTCACCAATCCATCCCTCATACTGTGATTAAGTTACACCTTGTGCAAACTCCATGGGGACAATCTTATCCAAAAAAAAAACTCTAAATGCGGAATGAGTGTGTAGATGAGAGAGTTTCAGATCCATTTTTTTGGTGAGGCCACACATAAAATTTTATACCATCTAGGGTGGTCTTCAGTCCCAGCACTAAGACCACCATGTCAGGTCTCTGCTGATGGGAGCAATACATGATCCTTGCCGATGGCAGCCTTTAACCAGTGAGGCAGTTAAGGCAAGTGAGCCTGAGACAATTTTTTGTAATGATTTTTAAAATCAAATTTAAATATTAAAATCATTCTCGCGCCAGAAATCCAAGGTGAGAAACCAAGCATGAACCCAAGTTTTTGCTCCTCGGACGATCTTACTGGCTCACAATTGATTGGCTGGATGAACCAGTAAGGTCACCCCTCTGCCACCCCCATGTCTCCATGAGCCATTCACTGGGATGGGACGGGTGCCAGCAGTGGTGGTGGTAGCTCGGAATCTTCCATATATTCCACAATTTGTAATTAGTTATTGTGCTGTGCTAATGTAAATCCAAAAGGTTTCAATAGCCGTACCAATTAAAATGTGCATGACTGCAAAAGAAGGGTGGGAGTTGCAGTTATAGCGGATGCAATGAGATTGTAATTAGGACATTACCGACAGAAAGATGAATGATTAAAATTTTGACATGGAGAATTGACTGTTGCTTCCACAATGACATATTTATAAAATGCACAAAGAAATTGTGCTGATGTGGCAGATTGCTGAAGAATAATGTCGGACATTGGAGGCAAGTGAAAAGGAGTGTAGATAAACATATTTCAACATTCACAAAGCATAGAGTTAATTCTTGAAAGTAATAGATTGCTGAAAAGGAGCAAACTGAAGGAACTTAAAGTTTGTGAACAACATAATAAGACAGACAGGTAAACAGATGCATCATTAATACCTGAAGAGGAGAGGTGCTGTCATTGGATAAGAGAAGCCAGCGACAGGCTTGAAGATCATTGTCCTCAAAACAAGAAGTTGAGGATAGAATGAATTGAATTTATAGAATCACAGAATCTCTACATTACAGAAGGAAGCTATTCGGCCCATCAAACCTGCACCGACAACAATCCCACCTTAATCCCATAACCCCTCACATTTATCCTGTTATTCACTCTTCCCCCACCCTCCCACCTCTGCTGAAGCTAAGGTCAGTTTAGCATGGCCAATAAACCTGCATATCTTTGGAGCGTGGGAGGAAACTGGAGCACCCAGAGGAAGCCCACGGAAAGAACGTGCAAACTCCACACAGACAGTAACCCAAGCCGGGAATCGAACCAGGACCCCTCGTGCTGTGAGGCAGCAGTGCTAACCACTGTGCCACATTGTCATCCATATTTAGGGCAGAACTTTCTGATCCTGCCAGCAATGTACAATAGAATCCCTACAGTAGATAAAGAGGCCATCTGGCCCGTCTACTCTGTACTGACATTCCGAAAGAACATCTCACCCAGGCTCTCCCTTTGTAACCCCACACATTTACCATGGCTAATCCACCTATCGTATACATTTTCATGGCAACTTCATTGCAGTGTTAATATAGGTCTATCTGTGACACTAATAAATAAACTTTAAACATTTTTGGACAGCAAAGGGCAATTTAGCATGGCCAATCCCCTAATCTGCACATCTTTAGATTGTCAGTCCAATATTCACAATAGGAAGCTCGGTGCACAGGGGGACTTAATCTGATGAGAAGCAAAAAGTCAGTTTCCGTACAGCAGGATGAATTTTACCAATTCCATTCTTAGGATTTTAAAGGATCGAGCTTCCCAACAAACAACATCCGAAACCTTTTTACTGCATTAGTACATTATACATGTTCATTCAAATGCCACCTTGCTGGAATTAAGTTCCTCCTCTCAAATTATATTCCCCACCAGCGAAACATTACAACATTCACTTTTATGATTTTTTACCTGGCAATGTAGACTGCTTCCATGTTTAACAGAGAATTGCTGCTACATTATCATCTTTGGGGAGAATCTGTAAGTGCCTGCCTTTCCTTGAGACCAGATGGTGGAAATGCATGTTGGGTGGAGAATGACCAAGGATGGAAGGGAGGATTAGCGGGAAATGTGGAGCAGTGGCTGGGGAAAGGTGGAAGAGAGAGTTCAGTTTGCCCTGGTGCCTTTTAAATATAGCACCTGGGCTTTTAACCCCATGAGGTAACGGCAGAGACAATGACACCATACTTGCCCCCACTAGGAGGTTTTAGGGGGCTCCTTGCAGATGACTATTTAATAAGCTGAAATGTTCAAAATTGCATGTGGTCAGCACCCTGTGGGAATGACTTCCATTCCTACACACACTGCTGAACTTAGATCCAGAACAGAAGATTCCAGCCACAGCAACTTCCACATTCTTTGGATTTCCTAAAGCACCTTAAAAATAGTGTCTAACGACTGTCCCGTCCAGGAGACAAAGAAAAATCCTCTACAAAATTACTTTTTATTTCAAAAATGGAACAAATGCATGACTGATATGCCTGAATAGCCATGACTTATACCAGAGGAATTTCTAACCTTCAGAAAGCCAGCAGGGATCTCATTATCTTTAAAGAGATGCTAATGCCCCCTGAGACTACAGAAGATTAAATTCCAAAGAACTGCACGAACACCTTCTACATTTGTACGGCAACGCTCTGACCGACAGTCACAGTATGTCTGCAAGGACAAAAGGGACTCTAACTAAATATCTCAAAATTCCACACTTGGAAAAATATATCCTTTATCCAAACTCAGGAGAAGTGGTGGGAGCTATGTCACATGACTTCCCCCAAGCTACTAGAACCATTATATTGCTACGTGGAACTGAACTCATGATGTAGAGATGCCGGCGTTAGACTGGAGTAAACACAGTAAGGAGTCTGACAGCACGAGGATTAAGTCCAACCAATTTATTTGATAGCAAATTCACAAGCTTTCGAGGTTCCCCTCTTCGTCAGGTGAATGAAGAGTTCAGGCCTCAGACAGAGCATATAACAGCACAGACAATTTATAGATTACTGATTAGAATACGAATCTTTACACTTAACCTGCTATTCATGTCTTAAAGTGGCTAACAATGTGAGTGGAAAGGGCACTGAATACAGCTTAAAGAGCTGTGTATTGTCCCCCGACAGTAGGTGTAAAGATTCACATTCTAAACAGTAATCTGTAAACTGTCTGTGCTGTTTTATGCTCTGTCTGAGGCCAGAATTCTTTACTCACCTGACGAACAGGGAAACCTTGAAAGCTTGTGAGTTTACTATCAAATAAATCGATTGGAGCTAAACCTGGTGTTGTTAGACTTTGAAATGAACCCAGGCCTTCACCTACATTACGTACTCCTAGAACATTGGAACTCCTGTATATGCACCTATAAGGCTTATGCATCTCTAAGCACATTCTTCAACTGGGGAAGTTGTTACTTCTGGGAAGGCAGATCACCCCATTACAAAAAGTACCTGTAACAGTCTCTGTTATAATTTAAGGAGGAAAACATATCCTGATTGTACGAGACATATGTATGTCAAATTATTAAAAGTACAAGTATTTAGCAACTAAGTATACAGTTGAAATATATTTTGAAGCCTAATCAAAATCAATAGCATTACACCTCTGATAGATTTGGACTGATTAGAATCATATATTCCCATTGTAATAGTTAGGTGATATGTAGTATCTTGTCACTGGAAATCACTTTGGCAAGTTAATTATTTTTGGTTCATGGAGTGTTTGTGTGTGATTGGCATGAATTTCTGCTATATCAATAGCACCAATATTGTTTAATTTATAGCAGTCATAACAGTATGATATAGCACAGGAGGCCATTCAGCCCATCAAGCCTGTCCCAGTTCTTTATTGGTGCTCTCTAATTATTCCCAGTCTCCTGCTCTTTCTCCACAGCCCATTTTTTTCAAAGTAGAGATCCCATTCCCTTTTACAAGTTATTGAACCTACTTCCAAGCACTTCATTCTAGATCATAACAACCTGGCTTGTGTAAAAAAAAATTCTCCCTTTTGCCAATAATCTTAAATCTGTGTTCTGTGGTTACCATTTCTTCTCCCAGTACAAACCATTTCACCCTCTGTTGTCTATCAAAACATATAGGTTTTACAACATTCTATCAATTCCTCCCTCTGCTCTAAGGAGAACATGCACAGAGTCTGCACACTCTCCATAAACTAAAGTATATGCCCCTGTGTACTATTGTGATAAATCTCATCTGTACCATCCCCCAGGTGTCACATTGTACGTGGCATTAGAGAGCTTGGTGGATGCTCCTGGAAAATACTATCATTTTTTGGGTTGATGTCCACCACAAAGCACTGAACATAGATTTAGAAGTGGCAGTAAAGCTACAATCCTCAATGTACAATTAGGAGCTGTACATTCTCTGCTGGCTCTGAAATGTAATGTGATATCGAAAGAACTTGGCATTGAGTTACTGTGTACAGTTTTTTGGAAATCTAAGTGAAGTGATGCTGAAAGTATGTCTGAAGTGTTGAACCCAGTTTCCAGAGAGATGCCTAGGACTGGAAGCAGTGAATTGGAAATTATCCACAGCTATTGTCAATCCGTCAGTTGCGAAGGAACAGGCATTTCACTTTCTGCCAAGATGTCAGTCACAAAGTAACCTGAGCATTTCTTGTATAATAATATTTTCAGTATTATTATTGGCTCAGATATATGCCAAGTTTCATCTCTAGGAAATAATCAATTGAATCACTAATTAAAAAGTTCCAGATTCAGAAAAGGATCTTTCAATAAAACATGAGGAACTTTCTATAATTTTTTTTAATGGTAAAAAGCATTAAGGGGAGGAGTAATGCTGATTAGAAAAGGAGATCTATGCATGAGGCAGAGAACATGGTTGAGCCCTATATCAGAAGCTAGGAATCTTGTGGTAAGTAACTCATCTCCTAACTCCCCAAAGCCTGTCCGGTGTCTACAATGTACACATTAGAAATATGTTGCAAAATTGTCTATTTGCCTGGATGAGTGTAATTCCAATAAATCCCAAGAAGATCAACACCATCCAGAACAGTGCAGACTTGATTCACACCCCATCCAAAAGCATTCATTTATTTCCTCCACCATTGATGCACAATGACAGCAGTGTGTGCATCATCTACAAGATGCCCTGCAAAAACTATATTGGGTAGCACAGTGGCCTAGTGATTAGCACTGCTGCCTCACAGCACTAGAGACCCGGGTTCAATTCCTATCTCAGGAGACTGTCTGTATGGAATTTACACATTCTCCTTGTGTGTGCGTGGGTTTCCTCCCACAATCCAAAGAATGTGGGTTAGGTTGATTGTCCATGCTAAATTAACCCTAGTATCAGGGTGATTAGCACAATAAATATGAGGGGTTATGGGAATAGGGCCTGAGTGGGATTGTAGTTGGTGTAGACTCAATGGGCTTTTTTTTGTTTATTTATTAGTGACACAAGTAGCTTACGTTAACACTACAAAGAAGTTACTGTGAAAATCCCCTAGTTGCCACAGTCCGGCGCTTGTTCAGATACACTGAGGAAGAATTTAGCACAGCCAATGCACCTAAGCAGCATATCTTTCAGACTGTGGGAGGAAACCCCCACAGACGCGGGAAGAATGTCTGTGCAGAGTCTGCACAATGACCCAAGCTGGGAATCGAACCCAGGTTTCTGGCACAGTGAGGCAGCAGTTCTAACCACTGTGCCACCGTGCCACCCCAGGTCTATTCATCAGTAAAATAGTAGCACTGAATTTATCACAATTATCCATTTAAAAATATTTTCACTCAATGAATTAGCTGTGTTTTTCCTCAGGATTTGAGAAGTGCTAAATTCAAGATTTTCCTCCTTTCACTTCCACAAAGGACAATAATAATAATGAACCTTAATCAGTTATTAAGTATCTGCTGACATATCCAAAGACTGAATCAATTAGCCCAACAAATGAATGGGAAGAAACTGTTCTTAAATGCATTGCAACAGACAGCAATGTCATTTGAGTGATTGACTAACAGTTTCTACTCTCCACGATCTGTCATTCATTTACATTTTATTTACCATTCATTTGTTTTCATAACCACATGTTTTCACTTCTCCCACTCACAACTCTTTCCTAGATTCATTTACCTCCTCTCTCAGCCTTCAGTCCTCCCTTTTTCCTGCTTTAAATTCTCCTCCGTCCCATCCTCTTTCTTTTCTGTGTTGACTGCTTTTCTTTTTTCCCTTTCTCTCTATGGTAGTGGAAGCTGATATGATGGTGAATTTAAGGGACATCTTGACATGTACATGAATTGTGCAGGAATAGAGGGATATGGTCCTCAGAAGGATAGGGGGTTTTAGTTTAGATGGGCAGCATGAGTGATACAATCTTGGAGAACCAAAGGGCCTCTTCTTGTGCTATAAGTTTCTTTGCTGTTGTTCTTCCTCCCTTTTTTTGCTGTCTGTCAGTTCTTCTCCCTGCAACTTTCCTGCCTCATTGCTTTTCTATCTCTACAAAATGTTTCTCTTTCTGACAATGTAAAAAAAAGAGTGGCCTGTGTTTAAAAAAACAATATGAAAATTCTAGTCATAGGGTCTCAAACATGAACTTCTGTTCATTATCATCTGAAATCTGAATTTCAAGCAAAATCTATCTTTTGTTGTTATTTTGTCCTATAGAATGGTTTCTTTCTGCAATGCAGAGTGAGTGTAATTTTGACTGTCTTGTAAACAAACCTTTATGCAACCTTCGTGCTGCAATCCCAGAGCTATTTGAACCCTGCAAGGTGACTTTTGCCATCAATTTTCCCTTTTCTATCAATTCATCACAATCGACCCATTTTTCCAGTCGGCCACCTGAAAAATAACCTGATGTTTTTCATTTGGAATTCTCTTCAGAGATCTTTTATCCATTTATCCATTAATTTTTAACCAATTTAACCCACCTTGTTCATTTCTGTGCTTTTCCTCTTCTGTGGTATCTTAAATAGATCTTTTTCAAAAACAAAGGCATTCCCATTTTCCCTCTAAAATGATTCACGGTCCACACAATTACCACCCAATTTTGGACAGCTACTCTGAATAGGGGTCCAACACACCAGATAGTGAATGGTTGATTTCACTTTGATTAACTATGAGTCAATTGAAACACTCATAAATGCAGTGATAATGTTGCCTTACATTCACATGGTGGAGTGTTTAATAGTACTCCTAATTGGTTTGAGAACAAAATGTAAAATGTAATAATGTAACAGTGCTAAAGGAGATTGCCTGTTGTTTTTAAAAAGTTTAAACTTAAAATAGTACGATCTTGCAAAGAAAATCAATTTTGCAGATTCTTTTCCAATATCTTTTTATCTAGTAAATAAGGCAGTTTATGAGATAAATCAACTTAAGTGAATTGGTGCTCTATCATTTACTTACTTTCTCCTTTTATTCTTATTTTCTATTAGTTTAAAATGAAAGCCCTCAGCAGTCAGGTAAGAACCGTGGCGAGAATATACAAAATCTTTCGGGTATGGTGTAGTGGAACTGCATCCAACGTGTCTTTTCTCTCCATGGCTCTCGCTCTGACCAGCTATGGGCTTATTGTTCATGTTTCAGGTATCCAGCATCCACAGCATTTTACTTTCATTCTATTAATTTAATATTTTCTCATACTTTATATTTGCTACCTTTTGGCCTTGTTAACATAATGACACAGTTACAAAATCCAATCAGGCAATGCAACATTTAGCACTGCTAAAGATTACTAAGAAGTAACTTGAGTGTTGAATTCTGGCTGAGTGGATTTGTCAGGCAGTAAAAAGTGCCAGAACATAATACCGGAAGAGGGATTTATTCCCTACATATTGATAGAGTTCAAATTTATTCTCTGTATACTGATGAAGTTCAGATTCGAAGAAATTGCAGAAGTGCTCAGAAGAAAATCAATTTCAGAACTAGAAGTTGCATAGATCATTGGGAGAAATGGAACTATGTATCTTAGACAACTGACAGTCATTTATTCAAGATTTGCACCATTTTGGACATTTTCATTGAATTTCCAATCAGCCTGCACACTTTTTGTTTCTCTTAGATTATCACTCATGTGTTGATTGCCATTTCCCAAACAATGAAAGTGAGTAGTCAGTCTATTCCCAAAGCACTTGAATGAAAACGATATGAATAATGAGGGATGTAGCTGTTGGATTCTTATTATGATGAATCTGACAAGTGGTTGTAAATTAAACAAGCTACTGCAATGCTTAGAGACACCATGGGTATTCAGGTTGATCAAGGTTTGGGTTATTCTGTATACATACAGAGTCTGAGGATAATTAATATTTGAGCATGTGCATTGAGATTTAAAGGCCTTTAAATTCTTAATTCTCTTAGAAGTTCCACTGTTGCACTGTTGAAACAGGCATGCTGGTTTCTGTCTTTGATCCCAACTGTCAAGTTATTGTTTTCCAGCTTGAGTGTCTCATGAGGTTGGGGCATTAATTATTGAAGTTAATAAACTGTTCAGTTTATTTTCAGAACATTAAGTATCAGAACTCCAACTGCAATCCAATTCCTTGTCCTTTACCCCTTTGTGCTTCACGGAAGGTAATAGTTTTAGTTTCAAAGTTTCTATAGAAATATACCATAAATCTGCTAAGATTAAATCCATTGCAAAACAATGCAGTAAACACATCACCACTGTAGATGCAGTATTACATGTTTCCTATCTGCTTTAAACACAATGGTTTTCTCTGGACAAGGTGTTTCCTACAGAACTCCAATTTGTTTGAGAGAGTACTGGTATTGTCAAAAATATAACTGCTGAGAACTCTGAAGTTAACAGATTGCTGGAGGCAACATCTTTCCCACAATAAGCTAGGAACGCAGAGGGAAAAGAAAACTTCACAAGGAGGCCCATTTGATTCCTCCGACAAGTTTGAGATCAGAGTTAAAGTCAGTCTTCTTGCCCCCACGGAAGCATTGCTGTTCAATCAGAAGCCTCAGATCAGCCCTGTGCATCAAAGTTTGACCAGCCACCTGCCTTCCTACTTGACCTCATTCTCAGTCCTACTCTGAACTGACCATGTCAGAGCACTTTGCTTTCAATTTGGTTGGCTCAATGCCAAGTTCACACTTTTGATTAGTTTATTAGTTAATGTTAGCAGTGAGAGCTCAGCAATTTGCAGTTTCCTTCCTGCCATCCTCATTGCATTGTTTCTTCTTGAAAAAATTCTGTCCATTTTTCCATCTGCTTTCTCTAACTGAATCAAGTAATTAGACCAGGTGTTGCAGTCTGTTTCCCAGTTTATGGCATTATTCTTAAGGTTAAAGTTTTCGTGCATGTCTGTCATGTGATGGAAAGGGATAATAGCAGTACTACAAAGAGCCAATAACCTGCTCACTGACTTTCAGTTTCACTCCTGTCCAAGCCACTCAGCTCCTGACCTTTAGCCTTAGTTCAAACATGGGCAAAAAGTCTGAACTTCAGAAGTAAAGCAAGGCTGACTGCCCTCAACATCAAGGCAGCATTGACTTAATTTGCCATCAAGGAGCCCTAGCTTAGGAGTTAAGGAGTTAAGGACTCTCCACTGGTTGGAGTCATACCAGGCAGATTGTTGTGGTTGTCAGAGTTCAAACATTTTGGATCTCGGTTATCACTGTAGGACTTTCTTGGGATAGTGTCCAAGGTCCAACTATCTTCAATTGCTTCATCAATGATCTTCCTTCCAACACTCAAGAAGCTCAATACCAGCCTTTCACCTCCAATGCACAGTAGAAACAGTGTGTACCATCTACAGAATGCACTGCAAAAACTCACCAAGGCTCCTTAGACAGCATCTTCCAATCTCATGGTTGCTACAATCTAGAAGAACAAAGCAACAGACACGTGAGAACAACACTACCTGAAACTTATCCTCTAAGCCACTCACCATCAAACTTGGGGATGCACCTCAGTTTAGTGAAAAGCTCAGGAGGGCATGCCAGTACAGGACTAGTACCAGGCATACCAAAATATGGAGTGTCAATCTGGTGAAGCTACAACACAGGACAATTTGCATTCCAAGCAGCAAACACAGCATGCAATAAACAGAGCCAAGTAATCTCACAATTAACAGATCAGATCTAAGCCCTGCAGTCCTGATACCTCATGAGTGCTGGTGGACATCGACAGAACGAACTGGAGGAAGCAACTCCACAAATATCCTCATCCTTGTTGAAGGAGGATCCCAGAACATGAATGCAAAAAACACATTTGCAACCATCTTCAACCATGACTGCCAAATAGATGATCCATCTCGGCCTTCTCTGGAGGGCCCCAGTTTTCAGCCAAAGCAATTCACCCTACAGGATATAATGAAATGGCTAAAGATACTAGATACTGCAAAGACTATGGACCATGACAATATTCCAATAATAGTGCTGCAGATGTGTGCTTCAGAACCAGCTGCGCCCTTAGTCAAACTGTTCCTAACGTTCTGACGATTGCATCTACCAGGCAATGTGGGAAATCTCCCAGGAATGTCTCGCCCACAAAAATCAGAACAGCCCCAACTCGGCCAAATACCACTCTGTCAGTCTACTCTTGATCATCAGTAAAGTGATGGAAGTGGTCAGTGATGGTACTTCCAAATGACACTTACTCAACAATAACCTGCTCACTGATGTTCAGTTTGGGTTCTGGCACGGTCACACTAACCCTGACCTTACTACAGCCTTAGTCCAAACATGGACAAAACAGCTGAACTCAAGAGGTGAGCATGAGTACGCTGGTTATAAGTAAGCATTTGACCAAATGTGGCATCAAGGAACCCAAGTAATGAGAATTGGAGAAAACTCTTGCAAGTTGGAATCATACCCAGTAGATGATTCTGCTGGTGGTTATGGTATTGGCGGTTAGCCCCAGGACATAATTGCAGATGTTCCTCAGGGAATTATTGTAGGCCAAACTATCTTAAGCTGTTTCATCAATAACCTTCCCCTACATTAGAAGGTCAGAAGTGGGATATTGGCTGATGATCGCACATTTGTCATTCATCAGATACCAAAGCAGTCCACGTCCATATATATCCAAACCTAGACAACAGGCTCGGACTGATAACAGATAAATGGTATTTGTGCCATAGAAGTCCCAGGCAATGACCATCTCCAACAAGAGTGAAAGCAATCATCTCTCCTTGACATTCAATGGCATTACTGTTACTGAATCCTCCATTGTTAACATTCTGGGAATTCCGGGAATTAGCTTGATCAGAAATTGAACTGGATTAACCACATAAATACTGTGGCTACTTCCTGACACACCAAGCATGTACACCATTTTCCAGACACAAATCAGGAATGCAATGGAATACTCAACATTTGTTTGGATGAGTGAAGATCCAACAACACTCAAGAAGTTCAACACAATCCAGGACAAAATAACTAGCTTGATTGGCAACATAAATATTCACCCGCTCCACCCCTGAACCTAGTGGTAGCATCTACCAGATGCACTGCAACAATTTATCAAGGCTCCTTCGACAACACCTTTCAAACACACGAGTTCCCTCCACACCCTCCTGACTTGGAAATATGTCACTGTTTCTTCACTGTTGCTGGATCAAAATCCTGGAATTCCCTGTCCGTGGCAGATTGTGGGTGGACCTACACCGTATGGACTGCAGTGGTTCAGTAAGTTGGCTCACCATCCTTCCTGAAAAGCACAAATTCTTGTACAATGTTCCTGTACTTGCTGGAGCCAGAATGCACCTCACCTTTAGGTGTTGCAGGCTGGCTTTGTAGTTAGCTTTAAGAAGTGCTGGCCTCACAAGAAACTGGGCCTCCTTCTGAAATATACAGACACGTAAAAACATGTTTAGCACATGGCTGTAGAATATTTTCATTTAAATCGATGATCAGCATGAAGCTTGCATACTGCCTGCTTTATCTGGTAATATTTATAACTCCTCTTGAAACGAGTTGGATGATGCCAGTCTTATTATGCATCATTATCTGGGGCCAGACAAACATAGGTTTCATTCTCATCCTCAGGCCTGATACGAGTATAGACTTTTATCCCTGTCGATATCATACAATTTCTTGACAGGCTGTTTGATCTGGTGTTTATTGGCGTTGATATGCTTTATTTTGAATGATGCAGGTTAATTATGCATTGCGATCCCATGCCTTTTTACGAGGACTATTGAATTTTTAGCCCAGGGGATTTGGAGTTAGAAATCACATTCTGAAAAAAAAGAATTTTGGAGGTTTTTCATCTGTGCTGATCTGTGGCAAAGTAGGTTCAGTTTTGACCAATGCAAACAGTTGAATATGTTGCAAAGAAGATAGATAAATGTGTACTCCATGAACGGAATAGAATAGGGTCAGAGGAAATTGAAGAAAGTAAGAGCTTTACTTTCATATCTAAAGGATGTCGATTAAAAAGAAGCAAGTGGGATTCAATGTTATCTTGCCAATCTGTTGAGTTCAAATCCTCAGAGATTTTTCTGAAGCTGTTCAGTGTCCTGGTCAGGTTATATGTGGCACACAGTTCTGATCATTGATATGAAAAGGGTATACAATATAAATGCCAGGCCTCTCTTGACAAGAAGGAAGAGTTATAAGTAACGACTTGATAAAGTAGTTCTGTTTCAACATCAAAAAGAGATGTCTCAAAAGGGACGTTATAGGCTCTATAAGACACTTAATACAACTGAGAAAGTAAACCCAAAACAATTGTTTCAGATTTTCATGGAAGCATGGCACAAGGCACAGATTCAGAATTGTAAAGGCCAAATTTATGACAGATAGCAGGAAGAAAAGAAATCTTTTTTGCACAGACCCGTGACCAACATCTGGATTGGTTACCAGGAAGAATGGTCTGGACAATTTTACAGCACAGAAGAGACCATCCGCTCATCATATCTGTACCAACTCATTGACAGAGCTGCCCAGTTTAATGCCAAAAACAGTCAAACCAGTCCTCTTCAAGAGCAAGTCCAACTGATTTTTAAGAGCTTGTATGGAATATTATTCCACCCCTTTTCAACTCATGTGTTCCAGATCATATCAACCTGCTGTATGAAGATATTTCTCTTCATTTCTCTCTCAGTTCTTTTGCCAGTTGATTTCAAATCTGATCCACTTGTCTCAAGAAATACTTCCTTCCCTCTTGCTGTGTCAAAACACCTCCAGGTGTCACCTTAACTTTCTCTGCTCCAAGAAAATAGATCTTAGCTTCACCAGTCTCTGCAACTGAACTCCTTCATCTCTACTATCACCTGGTAACACAACTCTCTATTCATCCAGGGCCGATTCCAGAGGCCCATATTTAATCTTTTTTATACTTCTTTAGGTTGGATCCTTAAAATGCTTTTTCACTGCATTCACAGAGGGAGTCAAGAATTAGTCGTAGAAAAAGAAATGTATACAAACAATGCAAACCAGTATTTTTAATATGTTTTTGTGTTTTATGACTCCAGAAAACACTTCAAAAACAAATTGTAAGATCTATCCTACCCCAGTTAGTTCCACTGCTCACACTCCCAACCTGCAGTCTGATACTAGGTCAGATACAGTGACGATCCTGACAATAATGTTATATATATACTACAATAGAAATAGGCTGAAATTT
Organism: Sphyrna mokarran; assembly: GCA_024679065.1. NCBI lineage: Eukaryota > Metazoa > Chordata > Chondrichthyes > Carcharhiniformes > Carcharhinidae > Sphyrna > Sphyrna mokarran. Next base: position 23,303,449 of record JAGIQG010000021.1, read on the forward strand.
CTCTTGTCTTTTGAATCTAAAATGGCCACCTACTCTGTTAACTGACAATCAGCAGCATAAAGCAACTGTGTAACATTGGGCTAAAGCTTAGCAAACAATGGTAGAGTGTTGTTTTTGGTGCGAAAACTGGCACGTTTTTTTCTGGAGAGAAACCAGCAAGAGGGAAGAAATTATTTCCTCTGGCAAGTGGATCAGATTTGAAATCAAACAGGAGAAGAACTGAAGGAGAAATGAGGAGAAATGTCCTCATACAGCAGGTTGATATGATCTGGAATGCATGAGTTGAAAAGAGGTGGAATAACTAATGACTGAGATGTAACAACACAATGCCATAAAAAAATCAAAGGAGGAATGTTTCATGCTATCATACAGGAGGTAGGCCTTCAATATGCGGGCAAAGTCCTGCTGCACAGAGATTAGGGTACTATCTTTAAAGGCCACGCCAATTATAACCTGAGTAAACCATCCCACCAGCCTGTCCCTGATGTGCCTCTCAATCCCCAATCAGAGTTGGCAGTTCCCTATGCTGGCCCCTTCCCCCCAATTCTCTCCATCAGCCCTTGTACCACCAGATCATCGTTCTCCCCCCCCTCCCGACCGATCATCAACTCCTTACGTCTCTCCCCTATCATCAGCCTCTTTGTACCCACCCCAATATGAGCCAACACCAACACCCCCCTCAAATATGGCCATCGCTGGCATCTCCTATTCTAGCTACTTGTCCATTCCCAGCCGGCACCTCTTAGTTGTAAATGAAATCCCCCTCCAATGAAACTCCCACTGGGATACACCTCTTGGCACATTGTGCCAGCCTGCTAGTGTCAACCTGTTCCAAGGAGGAATACCAGGCAACTATCTGCCATGTGCCTCTCCTCAGGGGCAACACATACCTTTGTGCTCCCTAGGGAGACACCCATGTCTGTATGAACTCTGTTATAAACCATACAAATATAATATCACAAAGTGAGGTATCAATGTACAATGGGGGGAGGGGGGCAATATCTGGCGAGGGAGCAGATTAATGATATTAAAATTTATTCAAATGCATGTAAAGCAGTCCACATCCATTGTGGGAATGAACCTGATGACATCACCGGCAAGGGGTGGAGTAGATTCAAAATCACAAACTCGCCAATGAGAACTACAACTTCTGGCTCTTAAGCCCCCATCACCAATTGCATGGATAGCAAATGTGGATTCAAGTTTGCCTCCCAAATCTTCCAATTAATTTTTGTTGTTTTACTTTTATAAAATAATTTCACTTTGAAAATCATTGGTAATAGCATCACAATATTCGTGATAATTCCAGTTGATAAGTACAGATTCTTTAACTTTGCCAGGCCAATTATCCTGACAAATTGCTTGCTGGAAACTATAATAGGTACATGGTTACCTAAGTTACAAAAGGATTGAAGTCGAAAAACATGCAGTCCTAAAGCCTTAAGTCATAAGAAAATTCATTCCTGTAAACTACAGAAGAGGAAGATTGCAGAAGTAGACCAAGAGTATTTTCATTCGCTTCAAGTGTTTATTTTACAACTTTGATGGTATTTGGCTGCAAGCTTCCCTAGAGGGCATTAAGATTGATAAAATATGAATCCGTAACTGTGAGCAAATCTTCCAAATTTGTCTCTAGGGAGCTAAGGGATTCCAGGAAATGTTTCAATATTGCATTTTATATCCGAATTACAATAATAACTTTATTCCAGCAGGGCCTCCTTGTACAGTTTTGCTGCCTTTTTTTCTGCAGACGCCATAGATGGTGTTACATGTGACTTTGGAATATAATAATGGTCCTCAAATGGGTAGTAAAATGGTTCTGTGGTCACAGCTGTTCATCTTTTGAAAGCTATGACAGGTAACGCCGAACAACTCAAAGCCTCAGGGACAAGAAGTTCAAGAAAGTTGCAGCATTTAGTTTTGTAAACCTATCCTCGGTGTTTGAAAAATGGCAGGGAGAATTGCGTTAGGATTTGGATTTAACCAGATTCATTGCTGATGATTAAATACACCAGCTTGCATCTTCATTGTGCAAAAAATATCCAAAGGGCTTCACAGATGCTGGAGAAACTGGAGTTCATTGTCACAGGGGAAATGAGAGGTGAGGACAAAAACATAGAATCCCTACAGTGCCGAAGGAGGCCATTCGCCCTTTCAAGTCTGCACTGGCAACAATCCCACATGGAAGCTATCCCCATAATCCCATCTATTTACTCCACTAATTCCTCTAAACTACACATCCTAGGATACTAAGGGGCAATTTAGCATGGCTAATGCCCTTAACTCGGACACCTTTGGGCTGTGGGAGGAAACTAGAGTATTCAGAGGAAACCCACGCAGACACGGAGAATGTGCAAGCTCCTCACAGACAGTGACCCAAGCCAGGAATCAAACCCAGGACCCTAGAGTTGTGAGACAGCAGTGCTAACCACTGTGCTATCTTGCTGTACCCGAAAAGCTCGGTTAAAGATTGGCATTGACAACAAAGTGAATTTTATCAGGCAGAATTTTTTGATTTTATTTTCCACGTTATTTCGGGCAGGAAAAGCGCAGGGCAGCCCGTCAGCTGCCTCACCAGGTTTTCCATCTTATTTTTAAACTCAGAGATAAACCATACAAAGGGCCCTGACTGGGCCCATTCCAATCCTGATAAATCAGAGTGCCCTTTTTAAAGGGTGCTTTGATCTGAAATAAAAAGTAAAAGCAGAGGCAACCCATTGATGCTACATATCCCCCCTCCCCCTAATGGACACAGGACTCCACCCTCAAAGAATACCCCAATCCCGAAATGAATTCTTCAAATGTAGACAATAAAAGTATTACAAAACTTACTGTAACTTATAAATCAAAAAAGGGTTTAATAAAGAAACTATTACTCCAAACTTGGGGCCTTTCCCTGAGCCATTCCAAACTTCGCCACAATTCCCAACAGGTTCTTATTTATACTGAGTCAGCTGGTCAGCTGCCCATCACATTATTCTGTAATTGGTTCCATGGTTTATTGGGTCAGCTGACACTTACAGCCTGTTACCATTGGTCACATTACATCCGATACAAAGTCGTCACTGGTTACAGTCTAACAACAGAAGCCTCTCTCCTGTACTGCCCTCTGGCAGTGCCCCAGTACTTCCCAGGTGTGACCCCCCCCCCTCCCTTCAGGGACTCTACTTACCTCTGCACCCACAATAGATTCTATTTGCCAGGTCTTCATTTGGCAAGATCTGTTGTAAACCCCAGTGATGTGATGTCATACTGGAGGGTGCGGAGGAGGCGAATTTTCCTATGTGAGGGAATGATATCATGGGAAGGTCCACTACATGGATGCTAATGTATGCCAGTAGTGTTCCCAACCTTACATGGAGGGAACCTCATTAGATTATTGGTGGGAAGGGACAAGGAAAATCTCAAGGGGAAGTCCAGCTAACGTAAAAGTCATTTTGGGACTCCCATTGGATTCTCTGCTCTTTTCAAGCCTCCCATCCATTGAAAACAGGGAGGGCAGAAAATCTATCCACCCCCGCCACCTTCCAAACACTTCTATGTGTTCATATTGGACATGAAGAAATAGTGAAGAATAGTTAAATAGATTGAAAATGTAAGCTCTGCTTCTCACTCCATAAATGCTGCCAGAACTGACATAGTTTTTCCAGCATTTTATTCATATTAAAGGAAATTCTATTGTTGCATCACCACATTGACAATAATGACATGTAAGAGATTTTTGATCTGATTTTTGCCACTGATGAAAATTAATTAGTATATTAATTTTATTCGCACTTCAGCATAGCAATCAACTTGAGATTTTATTTCAATCCATTCTTTTATATTCTCTTGTATAGCTAGCAGCAAGCAACTATAAATGGTACTTTTATGAATTATTTTTACACACAATATGTAGGACACTTACAGGATACTTCACCTTTATCAGCCACCTAATGAGCTCTTGAAATGCTGTTGACACTTGTACTTGAACTTGCCGATGGTATCCTTCAGTAGTACGATACATTCACTGATTCTTGCCAAATCCATTTTGAAATGAACTCTGATTTATTTCAGAATAAGAGCTGCGGAATTTGCTATGTGCTGTGACATTTTTACACATGTTTGAAATCTCATTCAATCTGTTCACATTAATCTTCTGATTTTGATGTCACGTTGCCAAAGTGTTCATGAAAGCGTAGCAATCTTTCTGAGGAAAAGGGAAATAACCAATTAATGGAATGACTATATTCAAAACTTGAAATCTGTTTTTTGATAGAAGTTAAATATTAATTGGTTCCATATTGTGCCAGGAGAATGTTGCTCTCATTTTGATTATTTCAACTGTAAATATATTTCAACAGATTTTATCAGCTTTGATTTCTGTGTATTTTTCATTCTTTGCCTGGCTATCTCATGCCAAAATGTTTATGGTGTATCTGGTAAAACTGCAAATTAAATCAAAAACTCTTTGATATCTCAGAGTGGAATGAAGTTCAGACAGAGAATCTTGAAACATCCTATTCATATGCATCTTAAGCTAGAATATCTATATGTACATTGGTCTGATATTGCATCTTTATTTGAATGGTATCAAGTAGAAGTCCTCATGTTGCTAGATATATTGAACAAAAGGAAGGTACTGTAGATGCCGGAACTCTGAAATAAAAAAATCTGAGAATGCTGTAATACTCAGGTAGTTTCTTTAGCGAGAAAAACATATTTAATATTTGAGGTGTTTTTGACCTTCTGTTAGATATATTGAACACCAGTTTGCATGAAAGCATTTTTTGCTTGTCAACCTTCTCTGCTTCCCTCATGTATTAGTACATGGGTTTCATGGCTCCATAGATATCAATCACACTCACCCTAGTTGTCATTGTTTATCACAGTAATTGACATCGGACTATATTACTTTGGAGCACTGTTTCAGAGTGCAGTGCTGTCTTCATTTAACCCCCAGTGATCAAGATGCAACCTAGCCAATCCTGAAAAGTCCATCTCACTAACATTTGAGGATATGCCAAAATTGGAGACCTGCTGCCAGACTAGTTGAGCAATCCCAATTATAGTCATATTCGCTGAGTCATTTCTTACAGTCAATATCCATCGCCATCCCTGGGTAAGTTCTGTTCCATCAGAAAAGGAGACACAATGACATACAGTCAAGAGGAAGCGGCACTGGGAATCTTCAACGTTGTCTGTGGACCTCACAAATTGTCATGTTATCAGGTCAAACACGGGGAAGGAAAACGCTTACTGATTACCACCTACCACCCTCCCTCAGCTAAGGAATCAGGACACTTGGGTGGACACCAAAGACAGATGACTGACAGTAGCATGGTACAGTGCACTGTGGTTGGGAATTTCAGTATTTATCACCAAGACTGCCTTACTGCCATTACTGGTGACTGAGTTGACAAATTTTGAAGAACATGGCTACCAAACTGGGCCTGCTGCAGGTGGTGAAAGAACCAACATGAGACTGCAAACCTCATTACACTTTTGGTCCACATATGAATAAAAGGGATGAATTCTAGTGGTGAGGTAAGAGTGATTTCCCTTGACATCATAGAAGCCTTTGACCAAGTATAGCATCAAGGATTCCTAGTAAAACTGGTCAATAAGAATCTAAGATAGAATATCTTAGAAAACACTTTATTTGAAGGACCAGTATAAAGAAGGCCAATTCCTTCAGCTTAAGGACATTATCACAAGGGTTTCCCAGAACTTTTTCAGGAGGGAAGTGAAGATGTACACTGGTGAATGCATTGTCTTCAGTCCCAGTCACAACTCCTCAGATAATGAAGCAGTCTGTGTATGACTGCAACAAGACTTGAATAATTTTGAAACGTGAGCAAATAAGTGGAAAATAACATTTGTGCCACCCAAGTGCTAGCCAATGACCATCTCCAACAAGAAAAAGACTAAATATCCTCCCTTGTAGCCAAAGGCACCACTACCATCAAATTTCCCACCATTAACATCCAGGATGGTCAGTGGGTTGCCATTAATCAGAAACTTAACCAGATCAGATATATACAGGACTAAATTTCACTCATTTTTTCAGCGAGCTTTTAGAAATGATCTTCTAATTCATGGCAGGAGGAGGAGTGGACAGAGTCTATTCTTGCCGGAAAGCCGATTACTCCCACTAGAGGGCACTATTGCACATGCGCAGATTTCTCTGTTTTGTGCAATAGAACACACAAAGATCTGTCAGTTCCTCCCCCAGCTCCCCTGGATATTGACCCGATGCACCCCCACCCCTGGATGGTACCACATCAAGTTCCTGCTGATGGGGACCATATGCCAGTGAGGATCTCTGCTGGTGAAGCCATAAAGACCTATTTTATATTTAAAATGAAATTTCAGTATTAACATCAGCTGATCATGCTGGCAATCCAAGACCTGTAATATTGTGAGAGGCTAGATACTGGGCATGAACCTAAATTTTTACCACTCTCATGATTTTGCCTATCTATCGCCCAGCGGGTAATATTGTCACCTGAAAGGCATAAGCCAGAAGTCTAATGGAACATTCTCCACTTGTCTGGATGAGTGCAAGGTCAACAATGCTCAAGAAGCTCAACATATTAAAGATAAAGCAACCCAAAGATCATGACCTCATCCACCATCTCAAAAATTAACTGCCCTCCAGCATAACATGGTTGCACTCTATACCATCAACAAGAAGCACTGCAGCAAATTGTCAAGGCTTCTTCAACTTCACCTTTCAAACTATGACTTCTACCTCCTACACTAGGTGCATGAGAGCATCATTAGGAAGACTTCCTCCAAATCACATGGTAACTTGGAAATATGTTGCCATTCCATCATCATTGACGGGTTAAAACCCTGGAACTCCACACTTAAGACGGAGTTTAGAAGTCGAGGAAGGTACAGCTCATCACCGTCTTCCCAAGGGCAATTAGTGATCAGCAATAAATGTTGACCTTGCGGCAATTACTGCATCCCATAAATGAAGGTATCAAAGTAAAATAATGTGCATGTTTCTAGAATGCGACAACTCAATGGCAGTTAGGAACAGAAACCAAGGCTCTTTTAGCTCAGAGAGGCTAAAGGGATGTGTAGCATTCCTACAAAAGCCCTAGCTGGATTCAACAAACTTCGCAAATACAGGGAATAAAACCTGGGATGCTCTCTAGAAAAACTTGGTGAAACCATGAGGAAAAATAGCAATTTGCGAAGATTAATAGGTTAATAGAAATAACTGAGGAACACTGCATGCCTTCAACCCATCAACAATAGCTTACATAATTGCAGTGTCACTGTGTTGCTGATTAAATATACATCTACTCATGTTACTATCTTGTAGCAGCAGAGGAAGCTCAATGATAAAATAATTTAAACTCAAAGTACAAAGCAGAGATACAATTTGACTTACTCATTTTATAGAAATCAAGAATCTCCCATCATAACATCTCATTCACAATCAAAATCTAAATAATTATGGAAAAGAATCATTGGTGCTAAGAAAATGCTAGTGGTTCTTTAAAAATATGAAAGATAATAACACACATGTAAAGTTATTTGTGATATAAAGTGACACAGAGGACCTTGGTAATCTTTCATTCCATGACCAATTTTAAACATCTGGTTCCTAGCGGAAAAGGATTTGATTTAATTTGATTTATTGTTGTCACACATAGTATATAGCGGTAAGTATTGTTTCTTGTGCACTATACAAAGCATACCGTGCATAGGGAAGGAAATGAGTCATAACTAGGGTGTAGGGAATGATCAACTTAATTCGAGGTAAGTCCATTCAAAAGTCTGATGACAGCAGGGAAGAAGACAATTTTGAGTCAGTTGGTACATGACCTCAGACTTTTGTATCTTTTTTCCGGTGGAAGAGAATATGTCTGGGGTGCATAGAGTTCATGATTATGCTAGCTGCTTTTCGAAGACAGTGGGAAATGTAAATAGAGTCAATGGATGGGAGGCTTCTTGAGATGGACTAGGCTTCATTCATGACACTTTATAGTTTATTGTGGTCTTGGACAGAGCAGGAACCATACCAAGCTGTGATACAATCAGAAAGAATGCTTTCTATGAGGTATCTGTAGAAGTTGGTGAGAATTGTAGCAGACATGCTGCAAAATTTCCTTAGTCTCTTGAGAAAGCAGAGGCATTGGTAGACTTTTATAACTATTGTGTTTGCATGGACAGGTTTTGGTGATCTACATACCTAAAAACTTGAAGTTGTCGACCATTTCTATTTGCTGAGATCGTGGAATGGCAGATTTCATATTATAAACTGTTTGGAAATTAGTTCTTTAAACGTTCTCTCCTTTATATTCCCATCTACTATTGGGACAGTTGACCCCATCTCTTCCCTTTCAGGCACCACTGAAAGGCAAGTGAAGTCCAGAATAGGGCAGAGTAATCACGATTATTCTTGCTCAGCATATATAATGGGAACAGTTTTACAGACAGTTCCAGCTATTCCTAGATTTCATTATTTTTTGTATTGTTCTTTCTAACCGTTCTTTCTCTGAACTTACTGTTTAGTTTATTTAGAAATATAAAGAAATGTCAAAGTTAAGGAAAAGTCCTAGGTTCCAAAAATTTATTTTGGAAATAAAGGAAATGTTCTGAGTTGTGAAGAGTTTTTATGGACAGAATGATTCAGTCAAAAGAGAGATGCCTCAAGGAAATTGTCTACTTGAGAGGTCTTTTCAGATAATGTGAGTAGGCTGTTTGATCAGCTTAGTTCACTGAGTAAAAATCATTGGCTTTGAACTTGCGCTGTGGGATCCTAAGGTAAATAGCTCAAATATTTAGTTAAAATTTCTCCTTTAGTTGAGGTATTAATACCCCTAAAATAAAAAGTAAATTTAGCAATCCTAAATTCCCAGCAGAGAATCCATATTCATTGGGAAGTACCGATCAGAGATAAAACTAAAACATTGTACAGTGCAATCATAAGTCTCGAGATCAATGTTTCCTTTGAATGTGGGCTGGTGCTAGAGGTGCGGAGTTACTGAATTTATTGATAAATGGATTAATACCTCTGTTAAAATAACATTCCTAAGTTAGTATATTTCTGGATAATTTCAAGACTTTTGCTCTGCATTTTATTTATGTTGCCAATTATAAAACTCCCATTGTTGCCTCTTACAGTTATAATGACACAGAAAGAGGTCATTGTGTCTCCACCAGCTCTCCAAATGAGCATCACAACTTAGTGCATTTCCCTCGCCTTTTCCCCATACCCCTGCACATTGTTTCAATTTAAGTAATCATTTAATGCACTCTTGAATGCCTTAATTGAACTTGCCTCCACCACACTTCCAGAGAATGCTTTCCAGACTCAAACGCTTCTGTGAATGTCACATTTGCTTCTTTTGCAAATCATTTTAAATCTTTGTCCTCTCATTCTTGACCCTTTTACAAACGAGAACAGTTTTCTCCCTATCTACTTTGTCAAGCCCCCTCATGATTTTGACATCTCTATCAAATCTCCTCTTAGCTTTTTTCTCTTCAAGGAGAACAGTCTCAATCTGTCCAATCTATCTTTAGAACTGAAGGTTCTCATTCATGGAACCATTCTTGTGATGCTCTTCTGCACTCTTTTCAATGTGTTCACATTCTTCAGTGGTGTGGAGTCAAGAACTGTACATAACATTCCATTTGAGGTCTAACTAGTGTCTTGTATAAGTTCAGCATAACCTTTTTGCTCTTGTACTCTAGGCCCCTATTAATAAAACCCAAAGTGTTAAATGCTTTATTAACCTCTATCTCCACCTGTCCTGCCATCTTCAATTCTCTTGCAAATTTGATTTGATTTGATTTATTATTGTCACATGTATTAATATACAGTGAGAAGTGTTTCTTGTGTACTATATAAATAAAGCATACCCTTCATGGAGAAGGAAACGAGAGAGTGCAGAATATAGTGTTACAGACATAACTAGGGTGCAGAGAAAGATCAACTTGATGCAAGGTAAGTCCATTCAAAAGTCTGACAGCTGTTCTCGAGTTGGTTGGTAGTTAACCTCAGACTTTTGTATCTTTTTTCTGATGGAAGAAGATAGAAGAGAGAATGTCCAGGGTATGTGTAGTCCTTAATTGTACATCCAAGCCCTTCTACTCCTGCACTCTTTAAGAATTTACCCCTTATTTTGTATTTTTTCTCTATGTTCTTCCTACAAAATGCAAAACCTCACATTTCACCACATCAGGCTTCATCTGGCATCTATCTGCCATTCTACAAACTTGTCTATTTCCTTTTGAAGTTCTACATTGTCCTCTTCTCAGTTTACAATACTTTGAAGTTTTGTGTTATCCGCAATCTTTAAAGTTATGTCCTACGTACCAAGACCTAGGTCATTAATATATATCAGGAAAAGAAAGGATCCAGTACCAATCTTTGGGGAAACCAATACAAACCTTTCTCCAAGCCCGAAAAATATCCATTGACCGTCACTCTGTGTTTTCTATTATTCAGAAATTTTGTATCCAAAATTGCTATAACTTCTCTCACAAGCCTGTTGTGTGACATTGTATTGAATATCTTCTGAAAGTCCATCAATACCATTACTCCTTCTTGTCACTTCCACAAAAAAACGTTAACAAATTAGTTTAGCATGATTTGCCTTTCAGAAATCCATGCTGGCCCATCCTACTCAAGCCACATTTTCTGTAGAACGTAGAACATCACAGCGCAGTACAGGCTCATCAGCCCTCGATGTCGCGCCGATCAGTGGAACCAATCTAATGACCCTCTAACCTGAACTATTCCAAAATTATCCATATGCCTATCCACTGACCATTTGAACGCCCTTAAAGTTGGCAAGTCCACAACAGCTGCAGGCAGGGCATTCCACACCCTTACTACCTCTGAGTAAAGAACGTACCTCTGACATCTGTCCTATAATACCACCTCTCAATTTAAAGCTATGGGGCTACAAATTCTATTTTGAATAATTGTTTCTCAAGGCTTTCGTGACGCTGATGTTAAATTGACAGATCTGTAATTGCTAGGGATATCCTTGCAAGCTTTTTGTGAATAAGGGTTATTCAGTTATAATTCTCTAGTCTTCTGTCATCTGAGTCTAGAGTAAACTGACAGATTATGGCCAGCACCCCTGCAATTTCCATTCTCATTTCCTTCAATATCCTTGGATGCATCTCATGTTGTCCCAGTGCCTTGTCAGCTTTCATCACCAACAGTCTAATTCAACACTTGCGCGTCATCAGTTTTGAGCCCTTCAAGGGCCAGAGTTTCCTCGTCTGTCACAATGTCCTGGGTAGATCAACCTTATCAGTAAAGGTGGATTCTAAGGACTCATTTAGTACCTCATCAATTCCCCTTGCCTTCATATGTGAATTGCCTCTTCAATTCCCCCACCCTTTAACTATTCACCTGCTTATAAAAGACTTTAGGATTCCCCTTTATATTGGCTGACAGTATTTTCACATCTTTCTTGGTTTCTCTAATGTGCTTTTTCACTCCTCTTTGAACCCTCTGTATGCTTCTTGTTTCTCAACTGTACTTTCTACCTAATGTGTCAAAAGTGTTCCTTTACTTCCTTATCTTGATTTCTGTCTCCTTTTCCATTTATGGAGCTCTGGATTTGTTTGCCGTTTTAAGGGAATATATCTTGACTATGTCTGGACCACTTCTATTTTGAGGTAGCCCATTGTTCTGCTACATTTTTTTCCTGCCATTCTTTCATTCCAGTCTAACGAACCCAACTTCATTCTTGCCCCATTCAAGTCAGCTCCTCCCGAATTAATTATTTTTACTCTGGATTGCCTATTATCTTTTTGTATCATCATGCTAAACCTCATGATACAATGATCACCTATCTTCTAAATATTTCCCCACTGAAACTTGATTTACTTGACCCACTTCATTTCTAAGCACCAAGCTTGGACTGGACATACACTCGTGTAGAAAGTTTTCCTGAACACAGTCCTTTTGCCCCTCTCTGTTCTTTACACTATCACTGTCCCATTCTATATTTGGATAATTAAAGTTCCCCATTATAACTACTCATAATGTTTGCATCTCCCTGCAATTTCCCTGCAGATTTGTTCCTCTACATCCTTCTCAGTACTTGGTGGTCTCAACATCAAACCAAGCAATGTAATTGCACCCTTTTTGTTTTGTAGCCCCAGCCAAATTGATTCTGCCTTTGAACCGACTGGGACACCCTTTTTCTCCACTACTGCAAAACTCTCCTTGGCCACTTCTGCCGCCTCTCCTCCTTTCCTTCCTCTCCCCTTTTTTCTGAATGCCTTGTACCCAGAAATATTTGGCACCAGCCCTGCAATTCATTAAGTCAGGTTTCAGTTATCACCACAACATCCAACCCAACTGCACCTGTAACTCCCCAATCTTATTTACTATCCTTTGTGCATCTGTATACATGCATAGTAACTCTGATTTAGACATCATTACTTTCTCCCTAACTCCAACTTCACCTATTAGTTTACTATTCTCTTGCTATTTCTGTGTCTCCTAATATTTTGTGTATCCTGGTATTACTCTCTAGTATTTCCTCTTGGTTCTCACACCCTACTGAGTTAGTTTAAACCCTCCTGATATTGCTCAAAATTTGCCCCACAAGGAACTCTGTCCCAACTCTGTTCAGGTGCAATCCATCTGGCTTGTACATCTACCCCAGAGCAAGTCCCAGGATCCTAAGAATTGAAAGCCATCTTTCCAGCCACATGTTCAATTATCTGTTTTTATTCATTCGTGGGACATTGATGTCACTGGCTGGTCAGCATTTATTGCCCATCCCGAGGTACCCTTGGAGGGCAATTGAGAGTCAACCATATTGCTGTGGCTCTAGAGATTAGACTAGGTAAGGATGGCAGATTCCCTTCCCTAAAGAACATTAGTGAACTAAGTGGGTTTTTCCGACAATTGATGTTGGTTTCATGGTCATTTGTAGATTCTTAATTCCAGATTTATTTTGTTGAATTCAAATTCCACCAGCTGCTCTGTTGGGATTCGACCCCGGATCCCCAGATATTAGTTGAGTTTCTTGATTAATAGTTTAGTGATCATACACAAGGCCATTGGCTCCCCTAAATTCTCCTATTCCAGTACTCACTTTCTACCTAGCTCTCCAAAGTCTGATTGCAGGACCCCCATCTCCCCTCTTACCTAAGTCATTGGTACGAATGTGAACCACAATCTCTGGTTGTTCATCTTCCCCCCAAAGTTGTCACTGTTGCTCTGTGACATTATTGAGCCTGGAGCCAAGGAAACAATGTACCATCCTTGTGTCACATCTATGGCCACAGAAACACCCATCTATTCCACTACTTAACAAATCCCTATCACCATTGCTCTTCTGTCCTTCCTGCCCTCCTATATAGCATAGTTGCTTATAGTGCTACAAACTAGGCTGTCTGCTCTCCTCTGAGAATCAATGATAGTCATGATGTGGATTCCAGCATCTCCTCTTGAGAAACCAAATTCCAAAATACAAAATCAATTTCTGAGCAGGATCCCAGGGGATTCCTGCACCATTTGCCTAATTATCTCGGACTGTTTAGGGGTCATCCATTCTCTCACTGCTCCAGATCCTTAAGCTGCAGTGTGACAGCCTCTATGAACATGCTATCCATCTGACATATTGAAGGGAATTAGTATTAAATAATTAAAAACAAGTCTGTTGAATAGATTTACTATAAAGTGAAAAATAAATATGAATCTGAGAGCCATAATTTTATAATTTATCATTGAGTTCAACAATTCTCTTTATGGTGTTTGCTGCAGAAGAAAATTACAAAAGAACTCAAGATAAGCTTCACAACTTAGATATGCCAGAGGCTATTATCAGATCAGGTCCATTGCTTTTGAAGCTTATAAGAAAACTGTATATGGCAAGTATGATTGTACTTATTTTTGTAGTTAAAATCAGTATGCCAGATGTATTATTCTGAAACATTTTTCATGTTTATTTCAGATGATGTGCCACCTTATTTCAAAACCGAGCCCATTCGCTCACAGATCCACTTGGAGGGAAATCGCCTGGTCCTGACATGTATGGCAGAAGGGAGCTGGCCTTTGGAATTCAAATGGTTGTACAACAACACAGAGCTGACTCATTTCTCTCTCGAGTACAGGTCAGAAATCACACTTAAAACTTTAACTTTGTGCTTCATGCTCAGAATATGTTAAAAACCCTGAGCTTTGTATCTTGAGGTACAGAATATTAAGGCGGGGTTGGATTTGTACAGGGCTGTTTTTGGGAGTTAATTGAGGCACTGTGTACAATTTCCAGCCTCCCATTACCGACATGTTATAAATGGAATGCATTGGGAGGTTTTTAATGTTACAGAATGTTATGCTGGTTGAATGAGTTGTGCAACAGTTGTGAAGCAACTCAACCTGTACATTTGTTGTGAATTAAATTAGCATACTGATGTGTATCCTCGCTGAATTTCCAAATGTTTTCTCAACTTGCCTTTAGAAAGAATGGAGAGGCCTATACGGAGCTAAAATGCAAAAGTAATGAATAGCCTCTTAAAGACATAACATATCTTTGTTACACTGCGGGCTACACCATTAAATAGTTAGGCATATAGTGATAAGGGGACGCATAATTTGATGTGAAATGCTTGGACTGCTTATGTGAATGACAATCACTATTGTACTCTGAAAAATGTCCAAGCCAAGATCCAAATATATAAAAGTTCAAAAATATATCACTTGACATTGTTCTGTACTGAGCTGCGTCTTTTGCCTGTTTGCCTCTGCTGTGAACTGTCTATCCTCCCATAAACTATGATATCATCAGCAGATGTTCTTTTCTTAATTTAGAAATTTGGATCACTTTTGCTTAATTCAAAATCACAGTGCCCCTGATACATAACTCTGCGGAACGCTTTTCACCTTGTAATTCCCATTTATGAAACAAGTTCATTAATCAAAATTGGCAAAATCACTAATGGCATTATAAAGGAAACCTTTTTTTTCAGACAGCAAGGGATTAGGATCTGGAATGTAGGACCTGTGGCACAATGGCACAGTGGTTAGTACTGTGCCTCACAGCACCAAGGATCCGGAGTTGATTCCAACCTTGGGTGACAGTGTGGAGTTTGCACATTCTCCCTGTATCTGCATGGGTTTCCTCCCACAATCCAAAAATGTGCAGTGTAGGTGGATTGACCATGCTAAATTGCTCCTTAATGTTTGAAGATATGTAGGTTAGGTGGCTCAGCCATTGTAAATGCTTGGAGATACAGGGATAGGGTGGGGATGTGGGCCTGGGCCTGGGTAAGATGCCCTGTGGAGAGTCAATGCAGACTTGATAGGCCAAATAGCCACCTTCTGCAGTCTAAAGATTCTATAATACAAAAGAGGTAGGTGCAAGCAGGACTTTCAAAACAGAATTGTGTGAGTATCTGAAGAGAATGCATTATCAGGACCTTGGGGAAAGGGAAGGAGGGGGTTGGATTAGTTGAGTTGCTCACTTGTGAAAGCTTGCACAGATACCATGGGCTGAATGGTCTCATTCCGTGCTATAACCATTCTAAGATTGTAAATTTTGTGCTGTGAATTTGACATATTTCAACTTGCCTGATTTTCAACTCTTTCAACAAAACTGTTTGTCATATTCTGAGTGTTCTATTATTATTATAAGATGAAAGCTAATTAATGACGTGGGAGGAGCTATTGTGCATGAACTAGACAGAAATAAGTTTTAAGAATAAGGTTGTAACAAGTGTTATTGTTACCAATCACTGATGAATTCAAACAAAACTCAATTACAGACACATTTCCAGCATGTCACCACATCTTTGCTGAGCCAGTCTGCAGGCAACAATAAGAATTGAGTTATTGCCTGAGGTAACTATTCTCAGAAATTTCCAACTGACTGCTCTTGAAATACTTGGTGATACTTGTACTTGTTCTGGAATTCCCATGTCCAGGATGCTTCCAGTTACAATGGTGTTTCAGTAGCATTTCCCAACAGACAATTATTTCTTAGAAAAGATTATGAGGAAGCAATGAGTAATCAGTAAAATGGGGATAAATCCAGTTGGTCGTGCTTGTATAAAGTGTTTCTTAATCCCATATCAGTCGAGCACATCAATTCTTCTGAAATGGTCTACAAATTAAATGCAGGCTTCAATACATAGGATTATTCCAATTGCAATAGAAATGGTTTCTTCTCCTTACTGTTAGGTAAAAAGTAATTGATTTGGAATCATGTAGGGATAACTATCATTGACACTACCACCACTAACCTCAATCAACTCAGGATAATGAGGAACAGTCTATTAGAGGAAGTAGTTCATGTGAGATCAACTAACGCCTTTAAAAGGGAGTCGGGTAAATATTTATAAAAAAAACTACAGAAATATTGGCAGCATGACTTCAGTTTCTTTTAGAAGGGGTGTGGAAACATATTATATTCCTTAAGGAAGGAATCAACAAGTGTTCTAAGGGAAGTTTATAACATAAAAATTAGGCAAGACTCTGGGTGAGATTTTATGGTCTGGCTTATGCTGGAACCGTAAAATCCCACTTCAGGTCAACCCCATGGTCTATCCCTCATCTGCTCTGATTCCTGTAGCCAGTAAGACGGTAAAATTCCTGCCTTTGGATAGATCCAGTTTGTGAAAACAAAAAATATGTCAGCACCAATCTTTCTGGCCTGTGGTGACTGGATATGTCCCGTTAAAAATATATGGGCAAATCAACTGTGCAAGAATAACAGACCCTTAACAGATGTGGAAAGCAAGAAACTTGTGAAACAAGGCTCATGAAAAATGGGGAAGGACAAAAGTCGGAAAGGTTCTTGCAGAAAAATGCAGTGGTCTTTCCAGTATCAATGACCAGGAATGTAAAACCAGCAACTTGTGCAACACTTCAAAGCAAGATGATGATGGATTTAATGAAGGAGAAAATATAACATTAATAAAATTAAAACACACATCAATTACAATTTAAAAGACTGTGTGAGAAAGCACAGTGAAAATTCACATTGCAGCCTCTAGAAATTTATTGGGTAGATTTCAGATTTGGACTTTTTTTGCAGTTGATGGACTTTAAGCATAAATTAACTTGAACATTGGAGTTCTCTTCTCTTTTGGTCCTTACTGGGGACAAATCTCACAACCATGCAGGTTTTGCATAAAGAATTTTCATAATTAAATATTAAAATGAAGTCCGCCTCGCTGGGACTCTTATTACTTTCAGTGCACTTTAATGAGCTGCAAAGGAATGAGTGAAGCAAAACCATTTCTGTCTGAAATAAGTGGAGATTTTAAGATGTTATAAGCAGCGATTTTGAAATCAATCTTAACACAAATGGATAATGCTTGTTGCTCTTCGCCCAATACAAACAACAGTTTGTTTTACAAGTGGATGTTTTAAGTGGTGGGTACTGTAGTGCTGCAGAAACCTCCCTTCACAATTGCCCTTTCATTGACCTGAGGATTAATCACACTCACGCGTCAAGAACATGAACAGTGGTCTTAAAGGGATAGGCTGGATGAACGCAGCACGAATTGAGTAGCTAAATGTCACAACCATGCTGAAAACTATTGATTAATCCATAGTATCACCAAAGGAGATCAGCTTTTGTTCTGATGTGTTACGGTCAAAGATTTAAATGACTTACGTCTGTAAATTGCAGCAATTGAAACATTATTCAGATATATTTTTGATGGACATAGCCCTGTTCGTAAAAATGTCTGTCTAGTACCAAGGCTCACATATTCATATCTTTTGGTTATCATTCTTACACTATAAATCTCATAAGCAAGATTATACTGGCTGCAGCTGTAATCTAACAAACTGAAAAGTGAAGCCTGTGCTTCTTGTCACACTTCTGCTTATCCATTCTTTGCAGGTCATTAAGTTGTGCTTGTTATTTTCCCACACTAACATGCTGAGAAAGGGCTCTAATAATTATTCCTTTAAAGCTGTTAATGCTCATTACTACATTTGCTTACTTCAGAGCTATTAATGTCAAATTATTTCAATTGCCCCCTTCAGATGTAACATCTGTAGGCTTAAAGTCAATCTTCATACAATTTATAGTGTTTTAAGTAATATATAACCAGCCCCTTTACATTGTAGGTTTAAAGAGCACTGTTAACTGCTGTTATAGGAATTAACAGACAGGCATACAATAGACATTATCTTATTCTACTCTCGGTTTCTACCTTGGGATGTAGATGACTGAGGTGACATCTCATCACATTTATAGAGGCAAGCTGGAGCCTGTTGCTGGGAGACTGTAGCCTGGAGTGGAAATAGGGATGAAATAAGAACTTGAAATGCAGCCCTGTTTATACCAAAGGCTTTTTCAAAGCCTTGAGATTGAAGTTTTTTGCTCTGAGACTTCCATTCATCAGGTTGCGTTATATTTGTGATAATTTTCAGACCTCTGTAGAAATGTGACATTGGAAATTTAGCTTGTCCGTGATGTTTATATCTCCAGTAATCCAATACATGGGCTAAAGTAGCTGTATTTCTTTTGAAAATGATCTTTCAAAAGACAATTTTAAAAGCAACTAATGTAGGAGAGATTAATAGAGGAGTAGTACATTCTAAAAAGTACTCATTGATCAAGAAGGAAAAGATTTAAACCTACTTGTAGATTTATTGGCTTATATTAAACTGAAATCAAAGGCAGGATCTTCCTGTGGGCTCAGGAAAATCCAATCGACACACTTTCACACCTCCTGAAACACAGAACCAACTCATGTGACATTGTCTGGGATGTTTGTCTTTTTGCACAGCAGGCAGATTCACAGGGTATTTTGTGAACTGTTTGGAGTTGAAGAAAAATGTTGATGCATGGGCAGGTCAGTTAGAAATCCAGCTTTAGTTCTCCAACACAACAGCCCAACTCCCAACATCAATTAAATACTATTTTGTATTCTGTACTCCGTAAACTGTTTATGACTTTATATGCCCTTCTTTGATCAAAACTTTTCACACACCTGACAAAGGAACACTGTTTCCGAAAGCTTGTGGGATTACTATAACACCTCTAACAATCCATTAAACCCTGCACGCCAACACAGTAACATTGATACTGAAAAAAAAACTCCACTGGAAAGGAAATTGTAATCCATTTAGTGCCAATTAGGTTTGTAAACAAATAAGAAACCACATCAAAGGCACTTTCTGTTATTACAGTCTCTTAAAAGTTCCAAACACTTTGGATCAACAGGCTACCTGCAGAGCTGAAATCAATATTAGCTTTTAAAAACCCCACCAAGAATTCAAAGTGGCTCTATTTATATATATATATAGAATATTCTATATATAGAATATGGATATTCTATATATTTTCATTTCAAATTAGAGTGCATGTCAATAAAGGGGGGGGGGCATTGTAGGGATTCTATGGTACTTTCTCCAATGGAAAATGTACTGTAATGTATGACAAGACATTTTCCATTGGAGAAAGTACCATGGAATCATATCATAATGGTGGTCAATATAAAAATCAAGCTATCTTTGCAAGGCAGATCATTATCATGAATCATTATCAATAGAGTTGGAATGAAATGTGCAGTAAAAACTTAGCTTGGAAAAACTGATAGGGATTTATCTGTACTGAGGATATGTAAGGTGCAGATTAGCCTAGTAACAGGGTGAAAGAGATACCTTGTTAAATGGAGATTAGCAACCTAGAACCCAGATTATAGCCACATCTAGTTGCAAAGCAGAGCTCTTTTAGAATATTCAAGCAGAAAAGAAAGCAGCAGAAGTCAATCCATATCAGATCCCATTGGTTCTACCCGAAGCTAGAAAAAAGGTTCCAAAAGAAAGCTACAGACCCTGTGTGGTCATCATTTGCTAGATTTGGCTCATAGTGTTAAATCTATGGGATCTTGTTTTGAGAAAAGTGTATTCACAGAGTTTTGGAAATTAAATAGATTTAGATGGGTGGGGTGAGGTATACTGTCTAGTTAACCATTGTTATACTTACTTGAAAATTAACTATTAATGGAATGGCCCAGAGGCACAGTGATTAGCAATGCACCAGGGACCCAGTTTCGATTTCAATCTTGGGTGATGGCGTGTGTGGAATTTACACATTCTCCCCGCATCTGTGTGGGTTTCTTCCAGGTGCTCTGGTTTCCTCACACAGTCCAAAGACACGCTGGTTAGATGAATTGGTTATGCTAAATTGTCCCTTTATGTCACAATATGTGTAATTTAGCAGGATTATTGGAGTAAATACGTGGGCTTTCGGGAATAGGGCGTGGACCTGGGTAATATGCTTTGTTGGAGAGTTGGTGCAGATTCGATGGGTCATATCACCACCTCCTGCATGGTAGGGGTTCTATGAAAATGTTCTTTACAGATGCCTTTCTGGTTATGCGCTTTAAAGTTTAATGAACATTTTGTTATTTGAATATTTTACTTTTTTCCTCAGCAGCTTGCATTTCATTTCTCACATTTTTCCAAATCATAAAAAAAAGTAGTTAAGAACCCATATTCCAAATCTTTCTTCTGGGATTTGGACTGCCCTTGCATTGAACATCAATGGATTCGTTACAAAAATTGAGGGCTCTTTGGCAGAATACTGAAAGTATACTTTCTTGTTTGTATCGGAATGTATGGCTTTAAAAGTAACGCATGTGAGGAGAGTATGGAATCAGTGGGATATTGTGTTTTTTAAAACTCTGGTAACTGCACAATGATTCTAGCAATTGCTAAGATTTATTTGGGAATAAAGGGTATAACCTTGGAGACTTTAAAAAGTGTAACTAAAGCTAAATTGAGGGAATTGGCAGATATATTACAATTAGTATTATCTGCAGGGATTAGATGGCTGATATAACTGATATTATAGTTAAGCATTTAAAATTGAAAGGGATACACAAGAGACCAAGGTCTCAAAAGGCAAGCAATTGATTTGGCAAAAATTCAATTGCAAATAAAGCAATTAGAAATAGAGAAATGAAAATGAAAATACTTGAATTGGAGGCAAAGGAGAGAAAAAGAAAACATGAAATGGAATTGGAAATGGAAAAGTTGACAAGGGAAGAGATAAGGATAGAGATAGAGAATTTCAGTTTAAAATGCTGACAGTTAAAGGCAGTAAAGGAATGTCACGCAGGACACATTTGTCAGCAAGAACCTAGTGGCAAGAGATTTTTGCACTTGCAAAATTTGACGAAAAGGACAAGGAGGCATTTTTCAAGAATTGCAAGAATAGTTAAACAAATGAAAGCTTTTTATAGAGTAAATTAGTAGGTAGGGATACAGCTTTTATAGAGTAAATTAGTAGGTAGGGATAGAAAAGTGTATGGACAGTGTGATACAGTTAGTATCAGAAGCTTGTTAATATCAGTTAGTATCAGAGGCTTGTAGACAAAAGTTTTGAAAAAAACAGACTTGTATTGAATTCAAAAGGGTTAAACAGAATAACTGTGATAGATGGATAAGAGCATTAAAGATAGAAGTAACCACTGAGAGACTTGGAGAAGTAATTCTTTTCAAAAGATTCAAAAATTCATTTGCTTCATTGATAGTGACTTGTGTGGAGGAACAGAGTTATAACTGCCAGATATGCTGTTGAGCTTGTTGATGATATTAGTTAGTTCATAGGTCAAAGCCATTTTCAGACTTTTTTTTATGTGAAAGGGATCAAAAATGGGAAGGCAAGAAAAAGGGAAGCTGGGTAAGAGAAAGAATAGTTGAAGGTTCCAAAGAGATTTCACCTCAGAATAAAAAAAAGGTCCTGAGGGTACAAGGGATATGAGAAAGGTTAGAAGCTTTCATTTTAATGAGCTGGCTCATATAAAGTCAATGTGCTAAGGATTGGTAGGCAAACAATTGGAGCTGTAAAACATAAGAAAGCAAATATTAAGGTAGAGACTGTGGAACAAGAAAAATCAGTAGGAGTTACACACAGAATGGAACAAACAATAGGACTGGATGAAGGTGTGAACAATTGTACACAGCTTGTTCAAGGGCAAAGTGAACAGGAGGTAGTTGATGTGTTTAAAGATTTTGAGTGTTGAAAGAAAAATCTTTCCATACTTACAGGATGGACATAACAACATTTTAAGAGATCCTGGAGCAAGTCAATCACTAATGTTATGGATAGAGATTTTTCCTGTCCAGATTTTGAAGGAAGAAATTCTAGTCAGTGCTATTCATGGGGAAGGTGAAAGTAAATTTGAGAAGTAGTTTAAAGACAGGAAAAATGGGTTATAGGAGTCAGAGAAACATTACCTATTGCAGGGGATCAATTTATTGTCGGTAATGATACAGCTAATAGTAATGCCTGTTGTAGACCAACAATCTATAAAAGGTCAAGCTGCCAAAGAATTGCAATTTGAACATGCTAGAATGTATCCTGATTGGTTAAGAGATCACAGGCAAATGAAATGAAACAGAAATGTCGAACACTTCTGAAATCTGAAATGGAAATTAATATCTACTAATGATTGTGGATGTTTCCACTAGATTTCCTGAAGCCATACTATTAAAAAACATTGTAAAGAAGAAAGCTGTAGAAGGATAAATCAAATTCTTTACTAAATATGGCTTACCAAAAGAAACATGATCAGATCAAAAGTTGAATTTTATATCAGAATTATTTAAGGAGATCCAGAACAGCTTGGAGATATAACATTACATATTCATCGACATATCATCTGGAGTTACTGGGTACATGGGGAAGATAACATCAAAGTTTGAAATGAATTATGACAGAGTCACCCATGCAGTTGGGACAAAGGAATACCATTTTTATTATTTGCAATTAGGGATGCACCAAATGTTTCTACAAAATTTAGACTTTTTGAATTGGTTTATGGACATGAAATGAGAAGACCAGTAAAATTAATTAGGAAAAATTAACTAAGAAATCAAAAAATACCATCTTAAGACTATGTGGCACGATATTACCATTTGTTCATGCCATGCTCCCACTGCAGCGAGATGGGAGACATTGGTATCCAGCCAAATCTCTGTTCACTGCAGTGGGATGGGAAAATCCCGCTGGCGTGAACAGCTGTAGCATTCCAAACTAAGTGTTAAATTTCAGAGAGCACCAAACAGCGCATATGAATTGATGAAGCATTTAAAATTATCACAGCAAGTTATGAAAAATTAGGCTGATTTTAAAAAAAAAGCAATTTTACAGTAGGCGAGAAGGTGTTCATTTTATTATCAGTATTGGGTGAACCAATAAAAGCTATATTTAGCGGACTGTACAAAGTTGAGAAAAAACTTAGCAAAGTAGCTTATCTACAGCCATTCCAATGAAGTAGGGAGAAAAGGAATTAAATTCTGATTGACTTTCCTCACATTCAAATGGGTTTTGAGGAATTACTCAAAAATCTAGACAACTTGCTAAGTTATCTTGCAGATTAAAAACCAACACTAATTGAAAATGTCATTGGAGTTTTATATCTGTATTTTCAGGGATAAGTTAGGTAGAACAGAGGTAGCCATACATGATATAGATGTGCGTGAACCAACTCCAATTAAACGACATCCACATTTGTTAAATCCAGCAAATCTATCACAAGTAAGAAATTTAGTATATGCTCCAAATGATATCACTGAATTAAATTCTAGTGATTGGAGTTCACTTATTGTAATGGCGCCGAAGCCGGACAGATCACAGAGACTTTGTGTCGACTATAGGAAAGTGAATTTCATCACCAAGGGGGATTTGTTTCCGATTCCAGATTTGGAGGATTATATTGAAAAAGTGTGGAATTACATCTATGGTGTGTTGAAGAACTATGAGTGTCATAAGGGAGCAGCAGTTCTGTCATGTGATGCATCATCCTATGGCAATAAATTGCTTCTGCAATTTGGTGTTTTAATGGCATTCCATAACTTGGGAAGGCAAATTGTGAAAATCTTCTGTGCCAATTTTAAAACTGCATAACTACTTATAGTGTACATAATAAATATAACTACTGTTATTTATGGCATAATTCATGTGAGACATACTTCCTAATAAATTAGAAACAGATCATTTTGTTTATTGTTTTAAGTAGATTTTGTTGACATTCAATGATAAAATGCATCCTGTTAAATGTAAAATTGATACATAACTATATGTTATGTTTAAAAATGAAAGAAATAAAGTAAACCCATAACAAGTCTAGGATGGCTCAAAGAGCTTATATGTGGTTAATTACTGCTATTCAATAACAAGGTACAAGATGATTTCATTCAGTACTGTTTGAATGGCATTATTAGTCAGCTGCAGGGCATTGTGTGGATAGTAAAACTATACACTTGAATGAAAATTGCCAATTTATTTTCCTTCAAGAACAGACTTCAATGGAATGAATGAAGAGACATCTGGACTTTTGAAAAACTATTCAGTTGAAGTATAAGTATGAGTTCATTTTTTTGCTTAACAAGGATGATAATTTTATTGCCTACAGTTACTCCTTTTCTGATTTATCCAATGAAGTAATTCTACGAATACGAAATTGAATTTGTTGCAACATCAATGTTGCTGTGAAGCTGTTTGTAACAAAGGCACCACCTCAAACATTCACACATCTTAAACATAAATTCTCTATTTCATGACAAACATAATCAACTCTGACAGTGAAAGGATCTCATTTAAAATCATGTGTTCAAAATCTTACCAATCATTGGCAGGTACCGAGAGTAGTCCATGCTAACATTGTAGATGTTTAAATGGCCTTCCCACATTATATCTTAGTCTTTAAGGATTAATTACTCCAAGAATGAATGTGAAATGAATGCAACACAAGATTCCAGCTGGGCAAATCACAAAGATTGATTTCTATGTATGGATGATATAGCTGCTTTCTGTCAGTAAACTGGATTTTCACAGGATACTGGTGACATCTAGAGGCAGGGCACATTTGAAAAAAAGTTAGTTTAAACAACTAATTGTCTTTATAGCGAAAGGAAGTTTTTTTGACCTTTTCTAGCTTGAATGATTATGTACTTTTAGAGCTTTGATACTTGTTGAATTAACTAAATTCTTTAGAATCAGCAAGTTAACCATTAAGATAATCATTCGAGTTTTTCCATTGTGACTTCATTACATTTAATTAAGAGCTGTCTGGTCAGATTATGCCCATTTGGTGTTAGTTGAATCTGAAGGCCCTGTATCACTGTGAGTGCTCAAAAGAATTGGAAACAATGCAGAAGGTATCAACCTTCATGAGCAGTTCAACGTTCCCAGTTGTGAGTCAAATTGTGCACCATTTAGAGGAAACGATGCTGCCATACACCATTGTAGAAAAAAACAACCTGCAATTCATAGATTGGTTTGTAAAATTTGAAATTCCAGAAATTATTTGCTTCAAATAGATTACTGACAAAAGCTTGCATGAGTTTTGAGATGTATTGAACTTGGAGCTTGAAGCGATATGAGTGCACGCAGGAAACAGCGTGCCTTGTGTTCCGAGTGAAATTACTGTCCTGTCCCAACAGACTTGCCAGCAAACATCAGCATCGGTGAGGGAATAAATCCTAAAACGAGTGGGAGCTCCCTATCTAGGAATTGTTTAGAATGGAGTAGGGTGGAAGGAAGTTTGAATGAAGAATAAACTGGCCACCATCTTCTGAAGGACATTCAGGAATTGGAAATAAATGCTGTCCAAACGAGCTGTCCTCGCATTTTAAGAATGGATAATTAAAAAAATAAATGAACGCCATGACGCATGGTTGGTAAGTTTGCAGATGACACCAAGATTGGTGGCATTGTGAACAGTTCAGAAGGTTATTGCAGATTGCAACAGGATCTTGATCAATTAGGCCAGTGGACTGATAAATGGCAGATGGAGTTTAATTCAAATAAATGCAAGGTGGTTTATTTTGGTAGATCAAATCAGGGCAGGACTTACTCAGTTAATGGTAGTGCAATGGGGAGAATTACAGACAAGAGATCTAGGGGTACAAGTTCATAATACCTTGAAAATGGAGTCACAGGTGGACAGAGTGGTGAAGAAGGCATTTGGCATGCCTGGTTTCAATGCTCAGAACATTGAATATGGGATTGGGACGTCTTGTTGAAGTTGTACAAGACATTGGTAAGGTCACGCTTGGACTACTGTGTACTGTTTTTGTCACCCGATTCTGGAAAGGATATTATTAAACTAGAAAGTGCAGAAAATATTTACTAGTATGCTATCAGTACTTGATAGTTTGAGTTATAAGTAGAGGCTGGATCGATTGGAACATTTTTTTTTCCCTGCAGCATAGGAGACTTATGGGTGATCTTATAGCGATCTTTAAAACAATAAGAGGCATAGGACAGCTAGATAGTCAATATATTTTCCCAAACGTAGGGGAGTCTAAAACGAGAGGTTATTGGTTTAAGATGAGAGAGGAGAGATACAAAAGGGTCCAGAGAGGCAATTTTTTCACACAGAGGGTGGTGAGCGATTGGAACACACTGTTAGCGGTAGTAGTAGAGGTGGGTATAATTTTGTCTTTTAGAAAGCATTTAGAAAGTTACAAGGTTAAAATGAGTATAAAGGGATATAGGCCAAATGCAGGCAATTGGGATGAGCTTAAGGGTTTAAAAAAAAGAATGCAGCATGGAGAAATTGGGCTGAAGGGCCTGTTTCCATGCTGTATGACTCTATGACTTGCATTGACTTGGTGGTTTGAAAAATCTGTCCGTGTGCTGCAAAAATCTATCTAATTTTCTATATCTGTATGCCATGGTAAATGAGTTTGAGAAAATGTGAAGGATGTAAAGTGCATTTTTAAAAGAAGCAAACTTTGAACTTTGAACATTAACTATTAATGAAAGCTTATGAGCTCTAGGATGGTTACCTGTGGTATTAGCACAAAGGACAAAGAATAGACAAGTATGCAGCTCCAGCTTTTTTTAAACAGTCATATCTGAATTGTTCTAGATTTTTCTATAAATTAAAATTAACATTCATAAATCAGAATGGTATGTGATTTGGAGTGGAACTTACAGGTAGTGATGTTTCATGTATCTGCTGTCATGCTCTTCTTGGTAGAGGTTGTGGGTTTAGAAGATGTTGTTGAGAGTCTTGACGAGTTGCTGCAGTTCATTTTGTAGACGGGACACGTGGCTGTCAGTAATGAAGAGAGTGCATGTTTAAAGGGTGGATTATTTGCATGGGAGATGGGAACACTTAGGCAAAAAACAGCCTCCCAACAATAAGATTAATGGTCGGAATTTTGTTCTCTTTACTCTCAAGGCAGGTTCAAAGCGGGCCAGGCCTCCAGACAACCAATGTCAGGAAACCAATTAGCATGCATAAGCATCTCACACATGCTCATTAAAAGATCACCTCACTGAAGGTTTGCCTTCCAAATTACATTTGCTGCTAGCAAGAATTTAAAATGTTCAATTTTACAACTGTATGTAAGTGGTCTGCATCTAACAAAATTCATCTCCTCCATGACTTTGAGGTCTGTAGGTGTTACTTTCTCCTCTTGAATAAGTTGCAAAACTTATTTCAAGTGTCGTTAGCAAATGCAGTGCGAAGGCTGAACAGGGGTGGCAAACTTTCAGGTGTCCAGGGAAGTGGGGGATGTCTGGAATGCCATATTAAAAATGAACTCAACATCACCAACTCGCGAAAGAAGAAAGAAATGGACCACCTGTATATGAAGATGGATCTGCAGGAGCACCTGCAGGAGCACACTGAAGCTGGAAGATGGACCTGCTCAATTGACACTGAATTTGGAAGATCCATCTATAGATGATCCCCACATCCACTAGTGCAATGTTCCAGGCTCGAGGATTGCTGGTGGCCTCCAATCCAAACTTTGGAGGCAGCCTTAGGCATGGATCAATGAGTTTCAACATTACTTGCCATGATGTTTTGGGCCGGTGTTTTTTTTCTGCTAGTGTTGAGGAGAATCGAGCTCTGGAACTGAGTGACTTGGTAGGCCACCTTGTCATTGGGAAGCAGTTTTTTGCCTCTCTCCAAACTAAGTGTTCCCATCTCCCATGCAAATAACCCATCCCCTGCAAATAATCCACCCTTTAAACATGCACTCTCTTCATTACTGATAGCCACGTGTCCTGTCTACAAAATGAACTGCAGCAACTCATCAAGACTCCTTCAACAACACCTTCTAAACCCACAACCTCTACCAAGGAGAGCATGACAGAAGATGCATGAAACATCACCACCTGTAAGTTCCACTCCAAATCATATACCATATAGTTAAGAATCAATCACATTGCTATGGATCTAAATTCAGACCAGACCAATTAAGAACAGCAGATTTCCTTCTCTAAAAAATATTACTGAATTAAATAGGCTTTTGCATAAAAACATAGAAAATGCGAGGAGGTCATTTGTCCCTTCAATCCTGCTCCGCTGTTTATTATGATCACAGCTGATCATCCAACTCAACTGCCTGTTCCTGCTTCCCCTGTTCCCGCCTCCCCTGCTCTCCTCCTCCCGCCCAATGTCCAATGATCACTTGCTATTGATCAAGTGCAATATCTAACTACCTCTTGAAAACATTCATTGTTTCTGCTTTAACTACTTTCTGTGGTAGCAAATTCCATTGGCTGACCACTCTCCAGGTGAAGAAATTTCTCATCATCTCTGTCTAAACCATTTTGCTGGTTTCAGTGGACAAAATATACACCACTGCAAATAGCCCTGAGGTGAAGAATCTCGGGGCCTTGTTCATCGTGGCTGGGGACTTCAATCAGGCCAAACTCAAAAGGATTCTCCTAAGGTATCACCAACACAGCTCCTGTTCCACCAGAAGCCCAAACATCCTAAATCACTGCCACACAAATATCAAACATGCCTATCGCTCAATCACCCACACACACTTTGGAAAATCAGATTACAAGACTGTGCTCCTGTTCCTGGCTTAAAAAGAAGAACTGAAATGGGATAATCCATCAAAGAAAGTTTTGCAATATTGGTCTGAGGAATTGGATGATCTCCTATGGGACTGCTTAGGTTAGTAGACTGGTCAATGTTTCAAAATTCTGCAACCAGCTTAAACAAGTACACCACAACCGTAACTGGCTTCACTTTTAAATAGGTAGAAGATTGTTTGCCAAAGAAGCAAATATGTGTGTTTCCCAACCAGAAACCATGTATGAACAGGGATATCCACTGCTTTTTGAAGTCCGGGTCTGTGTTGTTCAAAATGTCTGCTGTGGACCTGTAGCAACTGTAGACAAACTGTAGTGATCGGTCAGGCAACCCTGACCGATAAAAGGAAGCCAGATGAGATCTAAGGAGATCCATCAAAGATGCCAAAAGTACCAGACCAAGCTAGAGCCCCAGGCTCGCCACATCGACTCGCAGATTATGGCGAGGTCTGCAAGACATAACAGGCTACAAATGAAGACATGTAAAATTGCCAGCACCAATCCAGCCCTTCCCAATGAGCTTAATGATTTCTATGCCCATTTTGATCAAGAGGGTCAGTGAGAACACACCCTCCATTCCAGAAGTCTCAGATGAACCTGTATCTGAGGTCACTGTTGCAGATGTCAGAGCAGCCTTCTCAAAGGTCAACCACGGAAAGCGACTGACCCGGATAGGATAGTGGATGAGCGCTCAGATCTTGTGCGGACCAGTTGGCAGGGGTATTCACAGACATCTTCAAATTCTCTTTACAACAGTCTGAGGTCCCTATCTGCTTCAAGATCATCATTCTGATACCAAAGAAAAGCCAGGCAATGTGCCTTAATGATTGTCATGCGGTGGCTTTGATATCCATCATTGTGAAGTGCATCAAAAAGTTAGTTACAGCATGAATTAATTCCCATCTCCCTGATTGCCTGGATCACTACAGTTTGTCTATAGTTGTTACAGGTCCCCAGCAGACACCATCTCCCTAGCCCTGTACTCAACCTTGGAACACCTAGATAAGAAAGATAGCTACGTCATATTCCTATCTTCAACCACAGCTGAGTCTTCATCACCATTATTCTTACGAAACTCATCTCCAAATTCCATGGCTTGGGTTCAGCTCCTCCCTGTGTGACTGATCTTCAACTTCCTAACCCACAGACCACGATCAGTAAGGACAAGCAACAACACCTCCTCCATGATCATCCTCAACACCGGTGCCCCACAAGACTATGTCCTCAGCCCCTTACTATACTCCTTATATACCTATGACTAATTGGCCAAATTCCCATCCAACTTGATTTTCAAGTTTGCTTATGACACCAGCGTAAGGAGTCGGATCTCAAACAATGATGAGATGGAGTACAGGAAGGAGACAGAGAATCTGGTGAATTGGTGCAACAATAAAATCTCTCCCTCAATGTTAACAAAATGAAGGAGATAGTCATCATCTTGAGGAAGCACAGTGGAAGACATGCCATCGTCTACATCAGTGAGGATGAAATAGAAATGTTGAGAGCTTCAAGTTTTCAAGTGTTCAGATCACCAACAACCTGTTCTGGTTCCTCCATGCTGATGCTGTAGTCAAGAAACCCCAACATACCTCTACTTTCTCAGAAGACGTAGGAAATTTGGCATGCCTGCTACAACTCTCATCAACTTTTACAGGTGCATCAGGGAAAGTATTCTTTCTGGTTGTATCACAGCTTGGTATGGCTCCTGCTCTGTCCAAGATTGCAAAAAAGTTCAAAGGGTTGTGAACAAAGCCCAGTCCATCATGCAAACCAGCCTCCTATCTATTGACTCTGTCTACACTTCCCATTGCCTTGGAAAAGCAGCCAGCATAATTAAAGACCCCACACACCCTGGACATACTTTCCTCCACTTTCTTCTTTTGGAAAAAAGATAAGAAATCTGAGGACAAGTACCAACTGATTCTAAAACAGCTTCTTCCCTGCTGCCATCAGACTTTTGAATGGATCTACTTCGCATTAAGTTGATCTTTCTCTACACATTAGCTATGATTGTAACACTACATTCTGCACTCTATCCTTTCCTCCTGTGTGTAAGGTATGCTTTGTCTATAGAGTGCTTTTCAGTGTATACTAATACATGTGACAATGATAAATTGGATCAAATCTATCCTATATCCTCAGACTGTGACCCTTGGTTCTGGACATCCCCACCATTGGAAAAATCCTTCTTGCATTTACCCTGTCTAATCCTATTAGAATTTTATAGGTTTGAAGAACATCACTCCTCGGATGAGAAGACCAAAACTACTCTCAATAAATCAGGTGTGGTTTCATCAAGACCTTGTATAATTGCATCAACACATCCCTGCTCCTGTACTCGAATCCTCTCACTATGAAGGCCATTTGCTATTATTATTGCCTGAAGACATGCATGGTTATAATAATCAATAATAGTTTTTTTTTAAGCCACTTACTGAGACTTCCTTTCAATTCCAGACTTTATTCATTGAATTTAAATATATCCAGCTGCTTTGGTGAGATTTGACCCAAAGGATTAACGTGGGCATCCGAATTACTAGTCCAGTGATGTTACCACAATGCCACTGTCTCCCCAGTTAACATTAGCACAAGTTTGAGTGCATAAAATTATATATTTTAAGGTAGACTGATTACTGAGAACAGATTGCCACCACATTACTGTGTATGCTTCATTTAACCATCACAGAACATAATTGAAACATGATTTGCTTGGGATATTCTAGTGTGTTTTGTCCCTAAACTATAGAAACAGCAAACACAAAATTAGAAATGAATGCAAAATATCAAGAAGAAAAATTGATCTTGTTCTAGTTCTGCGACTCTCTTTTCTAACCTAATATAATGCCTCCCTTTAGGTCCCAATTTAACAATCTTTAATTCCGTCTCAGTTTGGTATCTTTTCCCTTTTCTCTCACTTCAATGCCTTTTTAGCTTCTATTCCAGTTCAGCACCTCCCTTCCTTTTCATTTTTTTTCTGATTTTAGGCTTTTTTTCTGCGTTTTGAAGTCTCTTTCCTTCATATGGAGATCCCAACTGCAATCATGTTTTGAAGTAAGTTTTCATCCTTCCTTGTGGGGCTGAATCATGATGCATGAACTCTTGTTAGCTTGGTGGAAGTTTGCAATTTACTGAGGTAAAAAATGTAATTCACAGGGATAAAGCAGCTACTAGAAAGAGAGTCAATCGCTCAGTGCACTTTTGATCATATAGTATGATATTGAACCACAGGGATCAAAAAAAAATTCAGAGCTTCAATCCCTGGCCTCTGCAAAAGGATTTGATTTCAGCTTCAGTAATACCACAGTTGCTGAAGTTGGCCTCAGTATTCTTATATAATGGAGGGGGGAAAGATCCACCAATATTCTCACACTGATTGCTAACAAATGATTTATGCTGCATAGGAAGTGTGGCTAATTCTTACTTTAATGCAGTACTCCACTCCCCACATAATTCTAACAACCACTCCCCTGGCTCTTGTATGTCAATACTATCCAAGCTGATACGTAAAGAATGGCTGAGATGTCAATAAGTCACTTGCACTATAGACTATATCTGAGAATGAAGTAGTCCCTCCAGAAAAATGAGGCAACGCAGAGCCCTATACCACTTGCAGCATATTTAAGATATTGTTTTTGATTTAACTCGTCAAATTTAAGTTATCAACTCGAAGAAAATTTTCTGCATATTCGTTGGCCCAGAATTTGCTGGGTCGGAGAATCTCATGATGCTGCGAGGTAATTAAGCTATTCCCCTCGCTGTTCAGCTCAAAAGATTTGTGTGCCTCAAGTTATTGGAAGTGAGAAATGTTCATGAATGCAGGCCATCTGGAACCTTTGTGAAAAATAGGAAAATAGTCTGTCTCCTTCACCAATAAGACTTGAGAAGGAAACAGAGAAATGGTAGAGATAGAAACTGGTTTAATTAGCAAAACGTTCATCTTTTCAAGGTGTTTGCACAGTATTTTAACTCTCTATGGCAAGATTAATAGCAATTAATGTGCAAATGCATCAACTTCTGGAAAGTTAAGCATTCAAGCCACAACCCAATGTGCCTTGAACCTCCAACTCTGTCTTCCAGTTTTAATAGAACTGGGGGGCAGGCAACCCGTATCCCCACCCAGATGCAAGGTGGTCATTGAAATTTTAAAGAAGGCTGTATATTTTCATTTTAACAAGCTTCAAATACTTATCTCATATGGGCCACATTTTCTTACTTTGAAAATCAGGCAGGTAGTAGGAGGCTAGAAGGCTGAATGCATAAAGTAAACCTTTGCGGCACTGCTTGTGGGCTAGGAATAGCAAGAGTGTTCCTGCTTGGTGCAACAAGCTAGCCTTTGAGTTTTAACCCCCATCGCCCGTCATTGTGATCTGTCTCAAAATGTACTCCCAACCCCCATTAACCTGCGATCTTGCGCAAGCCTACACAATTATTGATGTCTTCTTGTGGCAATCTCTTCTCTATAACCAGTTCATGCTCCCCCCCATCATATCCTCTCGTCCATTCACATCTCTTTCCCTCAATCACCAGTCCCACAGCCTTTTGCCCCACCCACCTGCATTTCCAACTATCTGCCATAGACTCACTTGCTCCTTAGCTACAGGGTATGTCCACCTGGCAAGCAGCCAGTCTGTCAATCAGATGGGAAACGTGAAGAAAAGCATATAAGCATGTTCTGTGATCTGTACTTACGAATTCCACTTCCAGAACTGTACTATCTTTTCTCTGGCTTTCCCTGCCCTGAACACATACCTTAGTAAATATTGGAGACATTTATCATATCATTTTGATGCATGAGGTAGTGTCTTAGGGAGCAGAGTTTGCTCTGTCACTATCTATACTGAAGGTGCAATGCACCTTAAACTAAATGATTAAGTTACATTGTTCAGGACAGGCTCAAGGATAGAGAGGGTGCAGAGAGTTATAGAAATCAGGGACATGAAATATTTTGTTCAGTACAAAAATGCAAAATTGAACTGTCAGGGTAGCAGTATGTGCTTCTTGCAACGCATCTGGACTGATTTGAATTTGACAGGACAAGCAGTTTGGAAAGGTCTGTCCTCAGCATTGGTGCGTCACTGAGCAAGTTAGGATTTAGTCATTGAAGCAGGAGCAACACTATTAACAAATATTTTCAGAACACCAGCTACACAAAATTCAGCAGACGTTGTTGGCAAAAGAATAAGACTGAAAATAGAATCATAATGGACAATATGCCATCATCGCTTGAAATAATTTGCAAGTCAGCAGAAGAGGAAGATAAAACAAGAATAACCACAACAATCAGTCTAACAGAGCTACCTAATATTCTCTATCACTGATGCTGCCTTGCGTGGAATCAAACTGGAGGTGTGTCTAAACTTGTCACTTACAGGGCATCTGTATATATCGCTTACAGACATGATAAAACTGAATAATTTCCTATTTAGTGTTGTAAGTTGGGAGGGTCTTTGTGGGATATTTCAAATGTGGGCACGTATTTGTCTTGCTCCCGATTTTCCACATATTTCCCACAAGTCAACAAAGATGGTTCATTAATCTTATTTAACCTGTCTGACTTGACAAGACATTGGAGTTTTTGAATGCCATCACAACAACACAGGGTGGCAATGTGGCACAGTGGTTACCACTGCTGCTTCACAGCGCCAGGGTTCCACAGTCAATTCCTGCCTCAGGACACTATCGAGTTTGCAAGTTCTCTCCATGTCTGCGTGAGTTTCCTTCGTGTACTTCAGTTTCCTCCCAAACTCCAAAGATGTGCAGGTTAGGTTGATTTTACCATAATAAATTGACCTTTAGCGCCAGGGGTATTAATAGAGTAAGTACGTGGGATTACAGGGGATAGGGCCCGTATGGAATTGTGGTCGGTGCAGACCCAATGGGCCATTTGGCGGCCACTTTCTCCACTATAGGGATTCTATCACAATGTTAACATTTAAATGCGCAGAACAAATATAGGTTAAACATTATTGTAGAAAAATAAACTGAGATTTCCATTCAGCACTTCAAAAAAAAATCAAAATGATGGTTTTTAAAATTTGTTGTTGTCCTGGGACCAGCTATGTACACATTTCACATTTTATCACTTGGCCTTCAAAGGAAATATGCTACTTCAGAAATAAGGAAATACAACAACTGCTCCCAGAGTCCAAAAGTGAATTTTAATAGAACTGTATATGGCGAGGAGCCAAGGTGGAACACTGACAAGAAAAGGCAATTATTCTGCTAAGTGGCTTGGCATTGCACTGACCCAAAAGACAAAACTATACAAATTGACTTGAACAACTCCAGTACTCTACCCATGGCCTGATAATGATGGAGAAAAGATCCATCTTTTTAAGCTAATCATACCTGGAAGCCTTATGCTAAAAGGGTCAGTCTCTTTTAACAGAAATAGTTAAAATTTAAATTGTGGAATATTTTAAATGTGTGGACTTGCAGAACACAAGGTCTTAGGTTCACACTATTCATAATCCCTTTTCCCACCTCTCTGTGATGCAAATTTCATCCTGCCCAATAGAAGCCACCAAGTCGAGATCTCCTCATTCTCTCTGCTTCACCACTTGTGATTGCCAAGCTGTCTGCTTGCTGGTGAAATGCTGATCGCCTCCACATCATGTGTGTCAGTGTCCTATGTCAGGGATTCTTTGCCAGTCTTTGCCAGTTCCTGCTGCAGATAGAAGGGAAGAATGTTTGTTAGCTCAATGGACATCTAACCCACATAGCAGCATGCATTTCTCTGACAAATAATGGGTCCCACTAGATAACCTGATCACACTCTCATGATACTTGTATTGCAATGGGAGTATGAGATTGCTAATTCTGAACTACTTATGCTTGGGTTTATAGACTTCATGATGCATCCATTGCCTTGCTTTATACTTCATTCTACATCTCCTTTGCTGAAAAACATCTGTTGTTGCCCTCATAACAGCACATTGATCTAAATTCTACTCCCCTGGTGCTGCAGAGTCGATCATCGATTCATAAAGTCATAGAGATTTACAACATGGAAACAGGCTCTTCGGCCCAACTTATCCATGCCACAATTTTTTTTAAAAGCCCTAAACTAATCCCAATTGCCCACATTTGGCCCATGTCCCTCTATACCCATTGTACCCACGTAACTATCTAAATACATTTTAAAAGACAAAATTGTACCCACGTCTATACTACATCTGGCATCTTATTCCAGGTGCTCACTGCCTCTGTAAGAAAAGATTGCTCCTCTGGATACTTTTGTATCTCTCCCCTCTCACCTTAAACCTATGCCCTCTAGTTTTAGACTCACCTACATTTGGGAAAAGATATTGACTATTTACCTTGTTTTTGCCCCTTATTATTTTATTGACCTCTATAAGATCACCCCTCAGCCTCCTATGCTCCAGAGAAAAAAGTTCCATTCTACCCAGTCTCTCCCTCATAACTCAATCCATCAAGTCCCAATAGCATCCTGTTAAATATTTTCTGCACTCTTTCTAGTTTAATAATATTCTTTCTATAATAGGGTGACCAGAATTGCACAGAGTATTCCAAGTGTGGCCTTACCATGTCTTGTACAACTTCAGCAAGGCATCCCAACTCCTGTATTCAACATTCAGACTGATGAAATCAAGTATGCCAAATGCCTTCTTCATCACTCGGTTCACCCATGACTCCACTTTCAAGGAGCTATGAACGTATACCCCTAGATCTCTTCATTTTGTAACTCTCCCCACTGCCCTATCATTAACTGAATAAGTCTTGCCCTGATTCAATCTACCAAAATGTATCACCTCACATTTGTCTAAATTAAACTCTACCTGCCATTATCAACCTACTGGCCCAATTGATCAAGCTCCCTTTACAATTGGAGATAACTTTCTTCGCTGTCCACTATACTACCAATCTTACTGTCATCTGCAAACTTGCTAACCATGCCTCCTATATTCTCATCCAAATCATTAATATAAATGACAAGCAACAGTGGGTGCAACGTTGATGCACCATTGGTCACAAGCTTCCAATTTGAAAAACAATTCTCTACAACCACTCTCTTGCTTCTGTCAAGAAGCCAATTTTGTATCTATTTAGATACCTCACCCTGGATCCCGTAAGATTTAACCTAATGCAACAATCTACCATGTGGTATCTTGCTAAAGTCCACGTAGACAACACCAATTGCACTGCCTTCATCTACCATCTTGGTTATCCCCCCAAAAATCCCAATCAAATTTGGTCTTTGAACCTTTTCTTGCATGTGCATCCTACAGCTGCAAACCTAGAATATTAAACCAGTAGCAGAAATATGCCATTTGGTCCATCAAATCTGCCATTCAACAAGATCTTAACTTATGATCATCCTCAACTCCACTTTCCCGCCTTGTCCCCATTACCCTTGATTCTCTTATTTATTAAAAATCTATCTCAGCATTAATGACCTCCACAATCATTTGCAGTAAAGAATTTCACTGAGTCACTACCCTCAAAGAGAAGAAATTTTTCCTCAGCTTTGTCTTAAATGTGTGACTCCTTACTTTGAGATTAGCCCTCTGGTCCTAACTTTCCCACGAGGGGAAATGACCTCTCAGCATCAACCCTGTCAAGCTGCTGAGAATCCTAAATGTCTCAATAAGATCATTTCTTATCCTTCTAAATTCCAATGATTAAGGGCCGAACCTACTCAACCTCCCCTCATAAGAAAATCTCTCCATACCCGAATCAACCTTGTGATCTTTCTTTGGACTGCATTCAATGTCAGTACACCTTTTCTTAGATAAAGGAGCCAAAATTGTTCACAATTTGCAATCTCTGTCCAGGTTTTCTGGCAAGAGGGTTTCTTGATGCCATCAGTTGGGAAGAGCATCTGGCACATTTCCCTCTATCCTGGAGGAGAACCTACAGAGAGGAATCACTGAACCATGAGACCAGACATTGTCTGTTCTGAAACGTTTACTAGCTGGCCGTGCGGGGGTTGAAGTGATGCTCCTGGGGTTCCTATCAGCATCTGCCATACTGACACAGCTGCTGTCTAAACACTGGATGTGTGCCTGGGTATCACATAAAAATGGCATCTTGACCTCCGATCCCAACAGTTGATGGTGAGTTCAATGACTTCCTGCCTGCCCCACTGCTGTTGGAAAAAACCTGAACTGTAACATGTCTGCCATCTCTTTGCTTGGCACCATGTCAAGTATAACTCCAGTGCCGTGTGAAAGCAGGTTCAAAAACAGTCCAGGAAGGTCATTGTGCCTCCTTGGCACTCGGATCATATCATTGCAGTCATTTTAATGATACAAGGAAGCAGATTTTCATACTTCCTTTCACCTAAAGTTAATAAGCAAACTGCGAGGAGGTGGAATGCTGCGTTTATATAAGCACGCATGCTCACACTTGTGTCTTGGTGCAAACTGTTTAATTCACACCAAGCAAACAGCCCCCATACAACTTGAATATCATCAGTTTTACTTTACACTTTAAAGCTATTGGCAAAGCCACTAATGCTTTCTTCTCATGGCAAAGCAGATATAATCATAGATCCAAAACATCTGCTAATAAACCTTCCTCCAATAAAGTAAAGTGAATAAAAGCAAATTACTGCAGACACTGGAAACTAAAACCAAAAAGAAAATGCTGGAAAAACTCAGCAGGTCTGGCAGCATCCGGAAGGACAGAAAAGAGCTGATGTTTCAAGTCCAGACGAACCTTTTCAAAGTGAAGTGAACGTTGGCTTTTTTGGTCTATGTAAAACCGTGAACTTCATGAGATTAGTTGTCCTTGAATAATAACACTGCTGCATTACAGTTTTTCTCGAAAATAGAGAGAAGTACAGATTATGATTCACAAAGCAATAATATAATTCCTGCAATCCAGTAACAGAGTTAGTCAGTTGCTTTAAACCAGTGGCTGTTGGTCTCAGATCATTGGAACATGAGTAAGCTATTCAGCCCATTGAGTCTGTTTTATCATTCAATACAATCATGGCTGAACAGACAATTAAATGCCTTTTATACCCATTATTCCCATAACTCTTTATGAATTGTTAATCAGAAATCTCTCAGTCTGTCTAAATTCATTGACTGAGCTTCTACAGCCCTCTTGGGTAGATTCTTCCAAAGATTCACAACCCTTTATGGAAAGAAATTTCTCCTTGTCCAGGTCTAACAGGCACTCGCCTTATTTTGAAATTGTGCCCCCTGGTTTTAAACTCTCCAACCAAGGGAAACATCTACGCTATTGGTTGATTTAAGTATTTAAAGCATCATATAACAACATTGTTAAGTTGGTAATTACATTGCGACACAGTAATGCAACACATTTCTGCAGTTCTGGTAATAAGGGCAGGTAGTGTAAGTAGAATCGTGGCAACTCGACATGACTCTTATTCTGTCTTTAATGCCCCAGGAGGTACTGAAAGTCTGAATGAGTGACTTTGCATTCTTCACCTTTGGTTTACTAACTATACCCTCAAGCCCTTTGGGCACAGAAATGGTGTTTGACAGCTCATAATTTTATATAAAAGTAATATTGCTAAAATCCATTGTGGAATTATTACACTGGTACGGGAATGTCCCAAGCACTTTTTCTCTCTACTCATGGAGATTATATTGTTGTTAGAGGTAGGGACTATAATTGGATTCTGCCTGGATATTTCTGTAGAAGTTCACTTATTCAAGTCTCAGATTTTTTTTGTAGTTTTATTGATTCCTCTTGCACTGGCCCCAGCCTTTTCATGAGGTTCTTGCAGTTCCTTCTCAGAAGCTCATTATTGCTTATATGATACGCGATCTTGGCTCATTCCCCTAAACTGAATAATGACCTGTTTCTATTTTTTTTGTTGGCTACGTGCACTCAATCTCGTGGTGGCAGTAATTTCAAAGGATGAGATTATAAATCATAAAGATAGGGCGGAATACTCCCAAGCCCCTGGCAGCATGTTCGATGGTGGACATGTGGGGGAGAAAATGGCACGAGGCTTGGAGAGCAGTTTCACGTTGTTGTGAATTTACAGCAGGATTTTCCAATGGTGCCCAGCATGGCAGAGGCTGATGCGAACCTCATTTGCATCCTGTGAATGGGATGCAGATGAAGGCCTGACCCCACTAGGCCAGATCCTCCACAATGCTCGCAGGAAAGCACTCAACATGAAACACATTTGGAGCAACTTGGTGTGCAGATGTCAATACTCATCTGAACAATGCCTCTGGAGTTTGGGATGGAGGCCACTAGCAACCCTTGACTGTGATACACCACAATACTGGATGGAGGCAGCACGGTGGCATATTGGTTAGCAGTGCTGCCTCACAGCACCAGGGCCCTGGGTTTGATTCTGGCCTTGGGTCACTGTCTGTGTGGAGTTTGAATGTTCACTCTGTGTCTCCAATATCCTGCCATGATCCAAAGGTAGGGTGGATTCTAAATTGTCCTTTAGTATCAGGGGGACTAGCAAAGGTAAATGCATGGGGTAAAGGGGATGAGTCTGTGTGGGATTGTTTTCGGTGCAGATCAATGGCTGAATGACCTTCTGCACTGTAGGGATTCTATAGTGGGGGGGTGGAGCATTTGCAGGTGGTCCTTCCAGATTTGAGGTCCTGCAGGGGGTCCATCTTTCAGCGTTAGAATGTTCCCAGAGATCCATCTTTATTTTCAGGTGGACCTCTTTCTTTTTTTATCAATAGTGGCTCAATAATTTTGTATGCCTTTTCAATATAGTACCCAGAGATGACAGCATACTCTACACCATTCTGGCCTGCCCCACCACCAGATAAGGCATGAAATATCCGGGTGCATAATTAATAAGGTTGAGGGCCAAAAAATTTGGCAAGTATTCCAGCCAGTGTTCACACTAGGAAGCTTCCCATTTTCCACCCTCCTTCAAAATGAGAGAATTTCACCTATAGAGTTGCTACTTTGAATAAAGTTGAGGCTAGGACGCTCTCAAATTTGTTTCAATAAAATTAAATTTGCATAACTATTAATGGGAAATCTTCAAATTAATATGCTAACAAAGTTTTTGTGTCAGTTAAAACATACCCCTTGATAACTTAAGAGCATGTTATGAAGAACTGAAATTGGATTTCTCGCAAAAATCTGGATTTTTAATAATGGTGTCACCTGTGAGTGACATGAACACAAAGTGACTTTAAAGAAATGACATAGAATCATTTATTTAATAGTTTCATTGGTTCACCCAAGTCAGTTTCTGTTCAAAGTTTTAAAAATTAACTCTTTTTGATTTGAAAAAAACTCTGAAATATGCTCCCTTCAATGTGTTCCAAAGAACACTGGTGCTATTTGAACAGCCTTTCCCAGCAAGTGCAATCGGCAGAATATTGCAAATTCAACATGGAGGCATGGCCATTCTGTGGCCGATCCTGTACCAGGCAAACTAAATCATAAAGCAGCGTAAAAATCATAGAAAATACCAAGATTTATTTGAAAGAACAAACAAATCCTTTGGCCCTTCAAGCCTACACCAATCATACTGTCTGACTGTACTAAAACCCCCAACCTTCCAAGAACCATATCTCTCTATTCCCATCCTATTCATGCATTTGTCCAACACCCTTTAAAAGTACTATTGTATCCTCTTCCATTATCTCCCCCAGTAGCAAGTTCTAGACACCCACCACTCCTTATGCAAAAAACTTGCCTCATACATCTCCTTTAAACCTTGCCCTTTGCACCTCGAAATTGACTCTTCCATCCTGAGAAAAAGCTTCTGACTATCCATGTTGTCCATGCTCCTCGTAATCTTGTAGACTTCCACCAGGTCGCTTCTCAATCTCCATTGTTTCAATGAGAACAAATCAAGTTTCTCCAACTTCTTCTCATGGCTAACATCCTCCATACCAGACAACATCCTGGTACATCT
The DNA here is from genome assembly GCA_024679065.1 of Sphyrna mokarran. NCBI lineage: Eukaryota > Metazoa > Chordata > Chondrichthyes > Carcharhiniformes > Carcharhinidae > Sphyrna > Sphyrna mokarran. The sequence goes on from JAGIQG010000021.1 coordinate 23,345,098, forward strand.
TTTTTGTACCCTCTCCAAAGCCTGCACTCCTTCTGGTAGTGTGGTGACCAGCATTGAACACCATATTCCAAGTGCGGCCTAAGTAAAATTCTATAAAGCTACAACATGACTTGCCAATTTTTAAACTCAATGTCCAGGCCGATGAAGGCAAGCATGCCATTTGTCCTCTTGACTGTCTTCACCACCTGTGTTTCCACTTTCAGTGACCTGTGTATCTGTACACCCAGATCCCTCTGCCTATCAATACTCTTAAGTGTTCTGCCATTTGCTATATATTTCCTATCTTTATTCAGCCTTCCAGAATGCATTACCTGACATTTGTCCGGATTAAACTCCATCTGCCATCTCTCCGCCCAAGTCTTCAACTGATCTATTTCCTTCTATGTCCTCTGATGGTCCTCATTACTATTTGCAAATCCATCAACTTTTGTGTCATCCACAAACTCACTAATCAAACCAGTTACATTTTCCTCCAAATCATTTATACATATTAAAATAGCAAAAGTCCCAGCACTGATCCCTGGGCCCTCGATTCAAAAACGCAGCCTTCCATTGCGATCTTCTGTCTTCTATGGCTGAGCCAGTTCTGTATCCATCTTGCCAGCTCATTCCTGATCCATGCGACTTTGTCTTCTGTACTAGTCCGCCTTGAGGGACCTTGTCAAAGGACTTATTGAAGTCCATGAGACAACATCCACTGCCCTAACCTCATCAATCATCTTCAGCACTTCCTTGAAAAACTCAATCAAGTTAGTGAGACACAACCTCCCTTTCACAAAACCATGTTGCCTCTCACCAATACGTCCACTTATTTCCAATTATTTTGGGCATTACTTGCACAGGTTTAAAATTTTCCAATCTCTTTTACAGCTGCCTTTGCCAAATTAAACATGCATCTTGAACAAGTTTTAAAATTTCAGATTGTTCAAGACTTCACTAGTTCCAAAATAAAGCCTTTTGGCAGGATTTTCTTGCCTCGCCTGCCCCCAAGATTGCCTCATCCTGATGCAAGTCAGTGGACTTTTGACAGGGCCATTGCATCCCCCCCATGGTGCTGGAAATGGGGCTGAAAAATCCTGGCATGAATATTTTGACTCATTCAAAATCCAGTATTTTTTAGCTGTATGTTTGTTTAGAGAAGATTCCTTTCTGAACAACAATTCCTTTACATTCTCGTTGCTTACATCACTATTGCTTCCTCTCTAATCTTTTGCTTATAATTTAAACATGGGTAGCATTGTGGTATGATGGGCAGCATGGTGTCACAATGGTTAGCACTGCTGCCTCACAGTGCCAGGGACCGGGTTTGATTCCCGGCTTGGGTTTCTGTCTGTGCAGAGCTTGCACGTTTTCCCTCCGTCTGCATAGGTTTTTTCTGGGAGCTCTGATTTCTTCTCACACTCCGAAAGATGTGCTGTTTAGGTGCATTGGCTATGCTAAGTTTTCCATCCGTGTAACTGAGCAGGCCCTGGAGTGTTGCGATTAGGGACTTTCAACATAACTTCATTGCAATGTTAATATAAGCCTATTTGTGACTAATAAATGAACTTTAATTTTAAAGGTTAAATGCCAATGACAGTAACATCCCGATACAAGAAAACTGAGTGTGTGTATCAGGGTTATTCTCCCAAAGAGATTTCTAGGAATAGCATAATATTACATATAAATCAATATGTTTAAAATTTTTATTTCAGCCTCTTTCTCATGAATGTCTCCAGAAGAAGATTATTGTTCTTCATTGACCAAGACTGCAACTATCATTTTATTGGCTTTTACTTTCTTTCCCATTTTCTCTGAGCACCATTCTGAACAGTTTGGATTCTAGAGGTGTTCTTTTCTTTTGAACAGAATTAGATCCTTCTGTAATGTTTGGATTCTCTGTGAAGGAATTGGTAATTTTGGCAAAATCCCTGCTGCAAAGATATTTTAAAATGTTTTATAGCCTCCTAATGAATAGAGTTGTGACGGTGTTGTTTTGGAAAGCAAGCAGTTCGGATCAATTTCACGCTGCAGGCAGCCTCTCAAGTATCGGTCAAATACAATCTAAACTTAGAGAGTTTAGGAACTGGAAAGGAAATGCAAGATTTAAAGATTGTGTATATCTTTTATGATTGGAAGAAAATGTCCAGATTGTTTATCTGCTTATTTTCTTGTGGAAGTGACCAACTTTTCTTTGAAACAGTCTTGGGCAATTGCCAATTCGGACGCAGTAATTGCAATTTTTCCTAAACTTGACTCATGAAAGGAAAGTATCAACGACAAGTCAATTGTCAAAGCTGATGGTACCAAACATCATTCTTTAAAATGAGTGGTCCACTCTTGACTGCTTAAAATTGTAGTATAAGGATATTTGTATTAGTAAGGGTCAATGTAGGACAGTACCACTCACAGTATGATGTAGAGAGTTACATGACAGTAGACTGAGTACAGTAGTAGACTAGCACAAACAAACATGGTTCCTAGTCAGAAGATATGCACAGTTATGAGTTGTTCAGGAACATTTAGTGTTCCAGCACACATTCCAAACCCCTCAGTACTACACCAAGTAACCTTACAACAAAAGTTATATGTAGCCAGCGAAGGGATTTATTTCAAGAAATCACGATATGCTGCTGTGTCTCTGTTAACATCTTAGTTGGTTATCATAACTGAATGAGAACATCTCAGAATGGAACCCTGGCTCAAAAGACTATAGCTTTTATTTAACTAAATGTGGACGAACAGAGTCGCAGAACTGCTAATTAATTTTAACAGCAAGAAAAAATAAATATAAAGAAAAGGATTATAATATAGTTCTCCTTTAGTCCCTCTCAGTTTAAGAAATGCACGTGGGTTTTAAGATTAATGTGTGTGACAAAATACATTTGAAGCTACAGTGATCTCCTGAACACACAAATTCCCTTTGATACACAGAAGATGACAGTGGTCAAGTACACGCTCCTCTCGGAATCCAAGTTGTTTCCTGAGGATTTCACCTCAGAATCCCATCAGATGATTGTCATGTGAGAGTTTCCAAACTCCGCTCCAAAACATCATCTCTCATAGAAATGGGTGGCACAGTGGTTAGCACTGTTGTCTCAGAGTGGCAGGGACCCCTGTTTAATTCCGGCTTTGGGTAATTGTCCGTGTGGAGTTTGTGCATTCTCCCCATGTATGCGTGTGGTCCCTACGGATGCTCCAGTTTCCTCCAAAGATGTGTGGATTAGGTTGATTGACCATGTTAAATTGCCCCTTCATGTCAGGGAAATTAGCTGGGCAAATAGTTGTAGTTACAGGGATGGGGCCTGGATGGGATTGTTATTGGTGCAACTCGATGGGACTGAATGGCTTCCTTTTGCACTGTAGGATTCTATGAATGCTTTCTATTAGCAGGTTCCATTCTGAAACCTAGTCCAGGTTTTCATATTACAGTTTTAGCAAAGCTTCCCCTCCACTTTTACGAGTGATCCATTCCAGGAATTTACAGGATTTTTTTTATCTTAGAGTTTTTGGGGTCCAGCCACCAATTGTTCCACTATTATTTTAATTAATATCTCACTAATTGTAGATGAATATCTTAAACCTTAGAAGTATATCAGATATATTTCTGACTTCTCTCAATCAGTTCTTTTTCGATTCTGTGACTTGAAATGAACAAGTTTCAATCTGTTCTGCTTCCAATTCCTCTTTGTTCCTTTAACTTAAAGCTCCTCTTAATTTTTCTAGTTTCCTAAAATAGCTTTCCTTTAGATGACTGGCAGTGGCTTTCTTAAGTACTAATCCACTGTATGTCTCTTCTTCTAACAAAGCTAAGAAAGATGTTCCTCTCTAGCTGCCTGTCACCAACTGCCCTGGCTACCAGCTAAAAACTAAAGAACAATGAGAAACTATTTTTTTCTTACAAGGACCTCTAGTTGCTAAGCAACTATATTTATTCTTCACACCATAGCTTTCTTTAAGCACAAAAGCGTCAGAGTTGGAACTTAACCAACCTGTACACATACCAATTATCTTTGTCCAGCATGAATTTAACTATAGGTCCCTTCCATGCATAGAAACATTAAATTAAACCCACCTAAAACTATATCTTACTTATAATGTTTACCAATACAAGTACAAATCCCCTAAAACTACCTTTTGTTTCTAACACTTCAAACAATGGGTTCTCTACGGAATAATTGTAATGTTGTCAGAGGTCATGGGTTTGCAATCTGTCAATTGTGGGAAGTAGTTTCCACTTCTGAACTGTCCATTACAAATTGTCTTCTTGACTTGAGAAGCTTAATTAAAGGCATTGCCAGAAATTTCATGGTGTCCATCAAAGCAAGATCACTAAAGTGATGGAAGCTGTGCCTTCCCTGTAGACATCTGGAATGTATGAAATAGTCAGAGATATTTTGATTTTAAATTGAGCAATTCATCAATCTGTGATAGGCAATTTAATTTCAAAAATGGCAATGAGAAAGCATAAAATTTGCCCTCAGCAACCAGGAAGAAAACTTATAACTCCTGATCATTAAAGAAAATTATGAAGCTTTTGGTGAGATGGGGAACCCGTACGTGTAGTGGAATAGATATTTGCCATTTGTTTTCACACATGGCAATATATTAGGGAGTTTGTAGATCAGCCTAACTTAGCACATTAAGGAGAGGAGGAAAAAACTAGGGCAATGAACAAGAATATTGCAGATAAAATTTGTTGACAAAATTTATTCTGAACGTAAGTGGACATGATTTCTACTTGGGCACACATGGCAACCAAAGCACAAACTGCAACAAAAGTTGTTTCTGGATTGATTTTATTTTGATCAAGCTTCATTTGTATATCACTGAATGAAAAATCTTTCATGAGCCAGCATTATCAGGCAGCAATTTACAATTTCCCTTTTTTTTGTATGATGTATTTAAGATCAATAACCCGTGCTGTTTTATTAATACTTGAAAGAAGGTTATCATTCAAAATTTTAAGCAAAATGTCTCGTCTACCATTTGTAAGTAACCTGATTTTAAATAACTGAAAATGACTTTAAATAAATTGACCAGAACCTACTAAGCAAATACAATTATAAACTATATAAACTTCTCAACCATAAACTAGATAAACCTATAAACTACATAAATATACTTTAAATATATTTTATATTGGCGGCACGATGGCACAGCAGTTAGCATTGCTGCCTTACAGCACCAGAGACTCCGGTTCAGTTCTGACCTTGAGTGACTGCCTCTGTGGAGTTTGCACGTTCTCCCCATGTCTGTGTGAGTTTTCTCCGGGCGCTCCGGTTTCCTCTCACATTCCAAAGATGTGCAGGCAAGATAGATTGGCCATGATAAATTGACCCTTCATGTCAAGGGGATTAGGAGGGTAAATAAGTTGTGTTATGAGGACAGAGCTTGGGTGGGATTGTTGTCAGTGCAGGCTTGGTGGGCCGAATGGCCGCCTCCTGCACTTCAGGGATTCTATGAAATAGACTATTTGGAAGCATTCTCTAGTTTCAATAGCCTAGATGAGTCATTTCCTTATCAACTTAATGTTTTTCAATATTCATAAACTTTGAAAGTGCCTATTTGTGCACTCAAATAAACTTAGTTTTAAATACCTTCTCAAGGGATTGACTGCATGTGTGTGCAATTAGCGGGGATTTGTCATGATGATTCATTCAATGGAGGAGAGCAGTCAGTTTAGTGCCTGCTACAGTATGATGTTTTATAACCATTGCAGAGGATTTGGAAACTCAATTTATGCTGGACATAGCTTTGGAATTTCCTTGAACTTTTGTGCTAGTCTGAATGATTTGCATTGGAAAAATGAGCAAAACCTAATGGACATTCTACCCCAAGGATTTCCTGCAAGGCAGGAGTCCAGATCAGAGGAGAAAAATGCTACATTTATAGAAAATGCCTGGCTAATCATTGTGATTTTCCTATTCGTATCATCCAAACTTTTGTAGTAAAAGGCATGGGCTGCAATTCCCAGAATTATGCCTGGATGTTTTCTCGCTGGCATTAGCAGAGCCTGGGATGGATGTCAATTTATGCTTCACAACAACCCACCAACCAGACATTTTTAAATGGCACCCCGATCTCACGATCCTTTATTGCCCCCCTCACCCCCCCAAAAATGAAAGGGTGCCCCCCAATTCATTGGGGGAGCACCACCAACCCTAACTGAAAGGGTACATCCTCAACTCCCCCCACCATCTCCTTTCACACATATGAGGATGACCTAAATCCAGTCACCCTCCCTCAGACCCCTATTCCAGTTCCTCATCTCCCTCAGACTCCCCTCCTCCTCCTTGAGGCCATAGTGAATGAGGTGGTTTTGCTCATAGAATCATAAAAGAAGAAGGCCATTCAGTCTATCGAGTCTGTACAGACCACAATCCCACCCAAGCTTTATTTGCAAAAAAACCACACATTTACCCTGTCAAGCCCCCTGACACTAGGATTAATTTAGCACGGCCAATCAACCTTATCTGCACATCTTTGGACAGTGGGAGGAAACCGGAGCACCCAAAGGAAAGCCACGCACACGGAGAATGTGCAAACTCTACACAGATGGTGACCAAGGCCAGAATTGAACCTGTGTCCTTGGTATTTTGAGGCAGTAATGCTAATGATTGTGCCACTTCTAAATTGGTCCATTTCTAAAAGCCATCAGTGACAGCCTCAGCTGTGAATGCATCTGAAGTGATTTCATTGATTCTAACCACAAGCTGAGTCTGAGGAAGTGAGACCTGTTTTGGAGTTAGTGGGATGGATGGTGTGAGGAAAGGGAGTCTCAGTGGGGTTCCAAGGGAGAAGGGGGTCTGAGTCATGGGCCTCAGGGAAAGGAGGCCTGAGTGGGGATCTGAACGAGGCAGGGAGGCTAAGTGAAAGGGGAATACCCCTCTTTGTTGAGGGGTTGGTGATGCCTCCTGGACCCTTGGGACTCAACACACCAGGTCCAGGACTGTGAAGACTTGTAGTGAAGCAGTCCAGTACCAACCTGAGATTGGTGGGATGGCACATAGCCGGAGGCGATCGAATCAGCCTCCAAGCTCACTAATGATATGGTAAAGAGGCTTATGCATACATGTTGGGTTCAGGGCCAGCATCACACTTGCTTTGACGCCAGCACAAAACCCGTTTTTGTCCAATTCCGCAGGCCATCATGATTCGCAATGGGAGTTAGTGGGCCCTGAGAACCCAACCCGCCACCACCGACTCTCCCCCCCCGCCCCCATTAAATAGCAATGTGCATATGGTCATTAGTTGCTAAAGGTTTCAGAGTGTCATGTTAAGTTGGACTACATTTTCTAAGTCCCACTTAAAGTTGCTTTTTATCAGTACCTCTGTAATATTAAAGAAGTGAATGGAAATATAATCAGGTATTGACTAGAAGGAAAGGGTGCACATCTTTAGATAACATCTTTGTAATATAACTACAGCTAAACAGCATCCTATCGCTAGTTTAAGAAAGTAACTGGGAGAAATCACCGTAGCAACAACTAATTAATATGCAGCAAATGGCACCACAGGACATGCAATCAGTCAGTTTTTAGTTTTCAGTGCAAACACATGTTGGCTTTATAAAAGGGCACAACTTGTTTGTTTTAGCTGTACTGGTAATATTAGTCCAGAATTTGCTGGGAAAATAGAAAGTTTAATGTGCATACAATAGTTTGTAAATAGTCCAGTAAGTTAACATAAATGCCCAGTCCCCATCTCTCAAAAAAAAGCCCAGCAAGGTGATAAAGAACAGGATCTATGATGCAAGTACTAGTTGACAGAAACTATTTATGTTGAAAGATTTAATGGAATATAGTCCTTCAAGCAGTCAAAAATATAGTGAATTAGACTGATGCTTGATTGACAGTGGTTTGAATCCAGCCTTGGGTGACTGTCCATGTAGTGTTTGCACATTCTCCCAGTATCTGCTAGATTTCCTCTGGATGCTCTGGTTTTCTCCCACACTCCACATATGCAGGTTAGGTTGATTGGCCATGCTGAATTGCCCCTTAGTGTGCCAAGATGTGTAGATTAGGGGAATTACTAGGATAGATACTTGGGGTTACGGAGATAAAACTTAGGTAAGATGCTCTGCTGGAGAGCTGATGCAGATTCAATGAACTGAATGGGCTTCTTCTGCAGGGATTCTATGATGCTATGCCATCTGTATGTGGATCCAGTTACAGCCTAGATATCCCAGGGATAGTAAGTTAGTACAAATTATTGGATGACAAGCACACTGCAACATTAGCCTCAGCTGTAGGGAAACTCCCTGACAATACCACCACTCCTCACACCACCCCACACCATGCTCCTGCAAAGGAGTTTAAGAATTTGTGCTTGTTTGTTTCTATAAAGTGGCTGAAGTGTGTGTGATTGTGGTGTTTTCACTGATGTGCAGTGCATACCATTACCCCACAACTTTTCATTCACCTGAAGAGGGAGTGACACCTCGAAAGCTTGTGCTACCAAATAAACCTGTTGGACTTTAACTGGTGCTGTGAGACTTCTTATTGTGCCCATCCCAGTCCAACACCAGCATCTCCACATCATATTTTTGTTAACCCAAACAATGGCCATTGGTCAAGCACCCAGAGCTAAGATTGTTTAACATGACGATTTTCTAATCAGGGCTAATAAAGCTCTGAAATATTGAGTCTGCATCAACCACAATCCCACCCAGTCCCTGTCCCCATAACTCCATGCATTTAGCTATTCCCCTTTACACTAAGAGGAAATTTAGTATGGCCAACCAGTCTAATCCACACATTTTTGGATTGTGGGAGGAAACTGGAACACCCAAAGGAAATCCTCAATGGGCTAAATGGCCTTTTTCTGCAGTGTAGGGATTTTATGATTCTATAACAAGGCTGTTGGGAAAGATCATTGTTTCTCTTGTTTGAAACACAATATTTCAAAGCTTTAATAGTCCCTTATTGGAAACTCGCCATGTTAAACATTCTTAGCTCTGGGTGCTTGATCAATGGCTATTGTTTAGTGTTAACAAAAATACGATGTGGAGATGCTGGTCTTGGACTGGGGTGGGCACAGTAAGAAGTCTCACAGCACCAGGTTAAAGTCCAATAGGTTTATATGGTAACACAAGCTTTTGGGGTGTCACTTCTTCTTAGGTGAGTTAAACAATAGTATGCATTGGAATCAGTGAAAACATCACAGTCAGACACACTTCAGCCACTTTGTAGAAACAAACAAGCACAAATTCTTAAACTTCGTGGTGTGGGGTGGTATGAGGAGAGGTGATGTTGTCAGTGAGTTTCCTACAGATGAGGCTAATGTTGCAGGGTGCTAGTCATCCAATAATTTTTACTAAAATCCAACCCCTGGGATATCTAGGCTGTAACTGGATCCACATATAGATGTCATAGCATCACAGAATCCCTACAGCACAGAAGAAGGCCATTTGGTTCATCAAGTCTGCATCAGCTTTCCAGCAGATCATTTCACCTAAGCCTTATCTCCGTAACCCCAAATTTCTACCCCACTAATCCCCCTAACGTACACATCTTGGCACACTAAGGGGCAATTTAGCATAGCCAATCAAAGTAAACTGAATATCTTTCATGTGGGAGAAAACCGGAGCATCCAGAGAAAACTCACGTTGGCACTGTTCAAAATATGTGCCAAGACTTACGAGTGTAGTTATTTTTATTTTATATGAGGAGAACACAAATAGTAAATGGCATGGTTAGCAATGCTGCCTCATAACACCAGGGACGCAGTTCAATTCCCGACTTGAGTCACTGTCTGTGTGGAGTTTGCACATTCTCCTCGTGTCTGCGTGGGTTTCCTCCAGGTGCTTGGGTTTTTTTCCCATACTCTAAAGGTTTTCAGGTTAAGTTGATTTGGCCATGTTAAATTGCCCCTTAGTGTCAGGGAGATTAGCAGGTTAATACGTGGGGTTACAGGGATAGGGCCTAGGCGGGACTATTATCAGTGCAAGATCAGTGGGCCAAATGGCTACCTCCTTACTGTAGGGATTCCAAGAGGCTATGAATGCATACATCTAAATATACATTATGCACATCACATTACCTGCTCATATTTTATCTGAATGATTCATATCGTAACTTCCCTTGAATATTTTATTTACATCAGGCGAAGAATAGAATTTTGTTAAACTTTCTGTGCTTTGTTGTTTTGGTTTCTTGGAAGTAAGTATTTTTGTGGAGTTGGAAAATTAACCAATGCAATGTTTCCAAATGAGCTCATTCAGAAACATGAGTGCAACGAGCTGGCATTCCATCATTCCTTGAATTTCTGCACTGTATTTTCATTTTCCCTGTTGTGATCTAAAAAGAGAAAAATGATAGATCTTCATGCCTCTTAATCTGCTTTAGTAATTAATAATACATTCTACTGCATTACCTAGTTTAATGTACTTTGCATTATGTCCATAAGAATGAAAAGCCTAAGTTGCTTTCAACTGTTGAAAAGTTAACACAAGCCCACCCTTCCTCCAAAGCCCAGCAGGATGATGTACAGCAGGATCTTTTGCGCAAGCACCAGTTGGTGAAAATGATTCAAGTGGAAAGATTTAATGGAGCATAGTCCTTCAAGCCAGTCAAACATTTAGTGCAGTAGACTGATTGACATCTGGACGTGGATTCAATTACAGCCAAGGAGACTGATGGCCGGCCACTCCAGATAACTGACGATAATTTACATTTAGGTTTAAGTTCACACCAGTCAACAAGTTTTAAATTCTTTCCAGCAGACTTGTCAAGGTAGATGTTAGGAGTATGTAATTTCCAATTTTCTTTGTTCAGATCACGAAGGCCAACATATTTAAACTGAATCAGATAAACACAATAAAAGGTAGATAATATTTTACGTAAGATTAGAATCAGGTTCAAACTGCTTATCTGGTTAAGAAGAGTTTTGGCACCAAATCTCTGACCACTCTTGATTTTATGCAAAAACCTTCATTTCAGAGATATGGGTGGGGCACGGTGGCACAGTGGTTAGCACTGTTGCCTCACAGTGCCAGGGACCCAAGATTCGATTCCTGACTCAGGTCACTGTCTGTGTGGCATTCTCCCCATCTCTGTGTGGGTTTCCTCCGCAAGCTCCAATTTCCTCACACCGCCCAAAGACATACTAGTTAGGTACATTTGCCATTCTAAATTCTCCCTCAGTGTACCCAAACAAGCGCCAGAGTTGGCAACTAGGGGATTTTTATAGTAACATATCAGATATCATGTACCTACCTCGAAAAATTAAAAGAATCATACATCTTGTGTGCATTTTCACTCAGTCATAATTCATGCAGCTCTCTTCAAAGAATTGTCATAGGACTCAGGGCCTTACTGTTATTCAGAAATTACTTTATTTTCAAACATTACATCAGAATTCTCTGGCTGTTCGCTAATGGCGGATTCTCTGCTCCAGCTAGCAGCGTACCCCCTCCGCAATAGCCTAATCCAACTTTCTCCCCTTTTGATCCCATTCACCCCAAACACCATATCTAGCTACCTCTTGAAAACATTCAATATTTTGGCATCAGCTACTTCCTATGGTGATGAATTCCACAAGCCTACCATTATTTGGATGAAGAAATGTCTCCTTTCCTCCATCCTAAATAGTCTACCTTAAATCCTCAGACTGTGGCCCCTGGTTCTGGACTCCACCACCATCAGGAATATCCACCCTACCTTGTCTTGTCCTGCTAGAATTTTATAAGTCTCTATGAGGTTCCCCCCTCCATCGTCTGAACTCAGCGAAAACAGCCCATAGCTAGTCAATCGCTCATCATATATCAGTCCTACCATCCCTGGGACCAGTCTGGAAACCTTTGCTGCACTCCCTTGGGAGCAAGAGCATCCTTCCTCAGAAGAGTAATCATTAGAGTAGAATATAGAGGGCATTTTTCCATTTCTTAAATTTGATATTCTAAGTAGAATAAATTCAATATTCAAACTAGGTACATCACACTACAGTTTTTCCTAACAATTGCAGGTGTTCTTTTGTGGCAAAGCAGTTTCCTTCGATTTCCAAGGATATCTTGCAGAGAATTCTAGTGACTTGCTGTCGGCAACCATTATCATAAACCCCTACTTCCTATAAGCACTGCTGCTGGACTCTGACAGACCTATAAGACACCTGTAGTTTGGATTGATTGAGATTGTCCTACTTCAGTGCACTTTAAAATAGTTTTATTGAACCATTATTCTGCCTGTGAGTAAGCAGTGAAGAAAGGCAGATTGTTTGCAGTGACCTTGTTGAGAGCCAGCATTTACAGTTTTAGTCAAGACTTCTGCCATTTTGTTGTTTTTCAGGAACAATGTAGCACTCGCTTACCCCTCAGTCCTGTTCTAACAATTTGAATTCTGTTTCATTTTGCATCTTAGTCAAAAGGTTGAGATTTGGGACCCCCACATCATGACTTAATCATACAATTTATGCTCCCACTGCAGTAGTGATAAAAGTATTGCATTATCAGAGGTGCCCATCTACTGCTGAGATGTAAGTAAAGAGACTTTAAAGTTTATTTATGACAAACGGGCTTACATTGGCACTGCAATGAAGTCACTGTGAAAATCCCTTAGTCATCACTCACCAGCATCCGTTGGGGTACACTGAAGTAGAATTTAGGTGGCTAATCCATCTAAGCTGCACGTCTTTCAGAATGTGGGAGGAAAATGGGGCATCTGGAGGAAACGCACGCAGACACGAGGAGAAAGTACAGACTCTGCATAGACAGTCACCCAAGCTGAGAATCGAACCCAGGTCCCTCGTGCTATAAAGCAGCAGTGCTAACCACTCTGCCACATGGTTTTCGAAATGCTATCATGGGAAGATGGTAAGGTTATTGTAAAAAGATGAGATTAAATGTACCAAAGGGCCTTCTTTATCCAATCCCATATTTTACAGTAGCAGTCTGACTATAACTTCAATTTGTTCATATCAATTTTTTTTTAAATTTACAAAAAAATCATAGTTTTGAATTAACTCTTAATCTTTCAACCTGTTTCTGAGTACTTATCTAATATAAGAAGTCTCACAACACCAGGTTTAAGTCCAATCAGTTTATTTGATAGTAATCCCTCAAGCTTTCGGAAACAGTGTTCCTTCATCAGGTGTGTGGAAGAGAATCTAGACACAGAGGAGATGTCAGGGATAAGTTTTTCACTCAGGGTGGTGGGTGAGTGGAATCAGATGCCGTCGGTGGTGGTGGAGGGGAACTCGTTGGGGTCTTTTAACAGACTTCTGGATGAGTACATGGGATTTAATGGTATTGAGAGTTATAGATAGGCCTGTTAGGTAGGGATATGTTCAGCACAAACTGTGGGCCAAAGGGCCTGTTTGTGCTGTAGTGTTCTATATTCTATGTTCTAACCTTAGACCAATGCATTGGAATAATCTACAGGGTTGGAGGAGATAGATGGTCTACCTGACATCTTGGCCAAGATTTGGTACCCAGCATTGTTGCTAATTAGAAACTAAAGGATAAAAAAGTAGGAATTTCAGGACACCTGTTTTCTATTACCATGAAAACATTTAGAAACACAGAAATCCTGCAGTGCAGAAAGAGGCCGTCTATCTCATTGAGTCTGCATCGACCACAATCCCACCCAGGCCATACCCCATATCCGTACACATTTACCCACTATTCCCTCTAACATACACATCTTAAGACACTAAGGAGCAATTTTAGCATGGCCAATCAACCTAACCCACACATCTTTGGACTGTGAGAGGAAAATGGAGCGCCTGGAGGAAACGCAGTCAGACATGATGAGAATGTGCAAACTCCACACAAACAGTGACCCAAGCCAGGAATCGAACCCAGGTCCCTGCAACTGTGAAGCAGCAGTGCTAACCACTGAGCTACTGTGCCACCTGGAGATTATATACGTTATACTATTTTTCCTGAAAGTCAAATGGCCAGAAAAGGCAGTAAGTTGCTGAATGCATATCACAAGGTTAAACAATTGGTGTCATCTGTATACCTACAGCAGTATATTAATGAAATGAAGGAAGTGCAGACAAAGTCATGAACCTTGTGATGGGTCAAGGCATGACTCTCACTGGTTGAAGTTTAAAGATTCAAATTACTCAGACCCATTTCATACTTGGAAAATGTAATTTGTTTTGAGGTTTTGAGAATTAGCTAAACCAACCTTTTATTTAATAATCCTATTTTCATCAGTTACTGAAACTAAGCTAACTCATTACAAAATTGTTGTATTAGCTCCTGGTTATTTATTTATTGCACTCTTTCTATAATCAGTATCTCCTAGCTCTTCAATATCTTGTTTGGTAGACATTTCTCAAACTTGAACCCATATAGGGATTTTTGGCAAGTTATTTAACCATGTTGGGGGTTGGGGTGGGGGGGGGGTGGTTTAGTTAGGGGGTGTGTTATCACATCCGTTTCTTTTTTACATGCTCTCTCCAGCAGAGTTCATTCGACATCCATAGGAAGGGGCCAGGAATTTTCCAATTTTCCCTTCACTTGCTTAGAAATACTTGGGCCAACAACACGGCACTGACATCCAAACAGCACAATGTCGGTGACTTTCAATAATACGGTAATGTCTGTATCAGGTTAGATGTGCCCATCTCACAAAGAATTTTGAGACCAAACTCTAAGGGGTACATTATATTCAAAACATTCACACCAAGCAAATCAAAATAATGTCTTTCTCTGATAGTTTGCAAATGTCATATCCAATATGCATTTCCTATCTGCTGCACAGAAAAGTGTCTCATTTAAAAAGACAATTATAAGGAAACAAAGGAAGTCTCCAGAAAAGCAACGTATCATAGCGAGAAGTTTGTAGTCTTTTGATGATTTTTAAAAATGAAATGAACAAATATTTTTAATTGACCTCTGACTTAAAGTCACAAAACATTACAGTAAGAAGTCTCACAACACCAGGTTAAGGTTGAACAAGTTTATTTAGAATCATGAGATTTTGGAGCACTGCTCCTCCATCTGATGAAGGAGTAGTGCCCCATAAGCTCATGATTCCAAATAAAACCTGTTGGACTTTAATCTGATGTGAGACTTCTTACTGTAATGTCCATCCCAGTCCAACACCAGTCTCTACTTAACAAAACATTACAGTAGTGGAGGCCCTTTGGCATAGAAAACTATTGTGGTGCTTGCTTAACTGGACCCATATCCACTATAATTTAATTTCCCTGTCCACTTCCCCTATTGTTTGAGTGTAAATATTACAGTCATTGTTTCAGCGGTTAAATGTGACATTTTGTATTATAATAACCCACTGCATGAAAATTGCTACTTTATTGGTCCAATGATAATCCTTAATTTTGCCTTCCTGTTAATGATTTGCCAAGCTTCAGAAACAACTTTTGGCTATTTACCCACAACATTTTATATCAACTTTTTTTCCCAATGAAAATGGCCTTTTCTGTCTGGTGAGACAGCAACAGGAGTACTGGGCTTCTTATTTCAGGAAGTATAAACTATCAGTGGAAACAATTCAGAGAAGATTCACTGGGCTGATTTCTGGGAATGAATGGTTTGTCCTATGAGGGAAGGTTAAGCTAATACATATTGGAGTTCAGGAAAATGAGATGATCATATTGAAACATATAGGATTCTGAGGGAACCTGACAGAGTAGATACTCTGAGGATTTCCTCATGTGGGGGAATCTAGAACAGGGGGAGCTGGGTTAAAAATAAGGGGCACCTATTTCAAATAGAGATTAGGAAGAATTTCTTCTCTTAGAGATGAGTCTTTAGAATCCTCTTCCCTAACAAGCAGTGGAGGCAGGATCATTGAAAATATTCAAGCCTTGAGTCTGGCAGATTTTTTTTAAATCAACAAGAACGTAACTGGTTATGAGAGGGGGAAACAGGAAAGTGAAGTTTAGGCCACATTCAGTTCGACCATAATCTTACTGAATGATAGCTCAATGGGCTGAATGGTCCATTCCTGCTCCTATTTCTTATGATCTTGTATCATGATCCAGATTATCAGTTGGAACACTTGGCTGGTCTTGGAATTTGTCAAACTGTTTTTCTGTCAATATTATCTACCGTAATCCATAACATATAATTGGCCACTGATCTTATTGCTGTTTTTGGAGGATTGGACGAAATAGCTGTAGCGTTTCCCTTCATGAAAAGAAGCATTAACTCCAGAAAGGTTAATCATTTTGTGAAGTCATTTCCAACTGGTGCGTCAAGATATTAAGTAAATGTAAGTCATTCTTTAAATTCAAATATTCTTACAGCTAACATATCTGATTTTTCTGGTTAATAAATAAAAGGCTATTCAGACATTTTTCTGGGTACAGAAACATGAGCAGATTGTTCCCATTTCCCACAGCAACTTATCTTTAATGTGACAAGATCTCAGTAATTACTAAACTTTGGCATAATCTGAAAAGCTCATATTGCATCTGGCCATCAGGGAACAGAACATTGTCAGTGATGTCTGTCTGGCAGGTAAAACTTTAATGCGCTACAAAGACTCCAATCACTGAAAATAATAATAATAGACATTCTTGATAGCCAACTTGCATTAACATTAACAGTAAGTCAGCTGATGCTAATCAGGCTCAACTATCAAAGAGGCTCTCCCCAGAAGTGTGCATTGGATTAGCACCCTAAATCCATGAGATTAAATAATGCTGTTTAAATGTGCAACATAATCCAGGCACATCTGTCACTTTGTGTAAATATGTCTGAAATTGCTGGTCCAAGATTCTAGAAAGTTTAAAGTCCAGCACTTTGCAAATTGTTTCCACAATTACAATCCAAAAATGCACAGTTTAGGATGATTGGCAAGTCTAAAGTACCACTCAGTGCCTCAAGATGTCCAGGTTAGATGGGTTAGGCATGGGAAATGTGTCGGTTACATGAATAGAGCAGGGGAGAGGGCCTCAGAGTGTCAGTACAGACATGATGGGCTGAATGGTCTCTTCTGCACTATAGGGATTTTATGATCCTTGCAAAATGTAATGATGCATTTGACAATTTTCATTTACAAGATTGGTAAGGGGAATAAAAGTCAGCCAAGATATTTGACATGGGCCCAACACCGAGGAAGAAAGAGACCTTTATCTTGTGGGAAGGAAAAGGTCAGTCATTTTGAAGTTAAGCTTTGAATTCTGGTGCACAAATCTATATCATACAGCTTAAAGCACAGGATGAAACCTAAAACTTAAAGTTCTTAAAGTTAAAGTTAAAATTTATTTATTAGTGTCACAAGTGGGCTTACGTTAACATGCAATGAAAGTATTGTGAAAATTCCCTAGTTGTCACACTCCAGCACCTGTTCAGGTGCACTGAGGGAGAATTGAGCATGGCCAATGCATCCAATCAGCACATCTTTCGGACTGAGAGGAAACCCATACAGATACGGGGAGAACATTTAGACTCAACACAGGTGGTGACCCAAGCTGAGCATTGAACCGAATTCCTGGGATGAGAGTCAGCAGTGCTCACCAGTGTGCCGCCATGCCACCCTAAATGCTAATTAGCATCTGATGTTAATGGGTAAGGACATTGCTGTTATGTGAGTGGCAATGCTATTTATCACCATAACACAAGATAGTAAAGGCAACATTGTCTCTGAAGCACTGCCTTCTCGCTACATGTGACCAATGGGGTGTTTTTACATTTCAAAATTGAGCCCTTAGACATTTAATTCACATGAGCAAATTTTAAAATGTTTGCACCAATAATTTGGACAGACCACATATGTAGAATCAGTTGAACAGCAGCTTTAATGGAATCATGATAAAACTGCACATATTTCTATGAAAAAACTTTGATATTGCATAGACATTCTATTCTGTCTATACTAAAATGTTTTAATTCACTTGCTGCTTTCAGTGTTAAAAAAAATTAAAGGGCTGATACCCAAGGTTATACAAGTACCTTGGCACCACAGCACAGAACAATCACGACTTGTATTTGTATGAGACCTTTAACATAGCAAAACCTTCCAAAGTGCTTCATGGGACAGTTGAAACAGCTTGTGACACCAAGTTACATAAGAGATATTAGGATTGGTGGACAGAAGTTTGGCAAAAGAGTTTTAAGTTTTAAGGAGCAGCTTAAAAGAGAACAAAGAACAAAACAGCATGGGAAACAGGCCCTTCAGCCCAACAAGCCCGCACCGCCATCTCAATGTTCCCACTTCTACCCATGATCCTTGTCTATATTTATAGATCTATGGATTAAAAACCAAATTTGAGACAATTTAGGGAGAATTTGTTCTAATCAGCCTAACAGCACATCTTTGGGATGTGGACAGAAACCAGAGCAACCGGAGAAAACCCACGCAAGCACGGGGAGAATATGAAAACTCCCACAGACACAGGCCCAAATCCATATATCTGCACAGCACAGCAATAGTCACTGAACTGTCGTGTTGCCCATCAAATGGTCCAGGTCAAGAATACACTAACGATGTGAAGCATTAGGATACTCTCAAAAAAAAATCCAAAAGCAGCCCTCCCACGACCTATGGTGTGTATGCCCTTTATTAGACAAGGAGATGGAAAGGTTTAGGAAGGGAATTCCAAGCCAGATGAAAATTGCCTGGGAAATAGTTCCATGACAAGTATATTTGTTTTTGCCCACACTAAAATTGTGTGAAGTCTTAACTGGTTTATCCCAGGAGGTGGAGATGCCAGCATTGGACTGGGGTAAGCACAATAAGCTGTGCTTATCCCAGGAGGACATTGTTTATAATCTGAAATATTTTATGACATTGTCAATGTTTGACTACGTGGTTGCTTTGAAGTACCTTGAGATACCTTGCCACAAGACGTGTTCTATTCAATTGACCCAGGAAGGCACACAGATGCTGTGAGAAATGGCCTTCTTCACAAAAATGTCCTATTCAATTAATAACCTATGAATGGTTGACAGTCTCAGACAGTTAACAGATTTACAGATTTTTTTTGGTCTTCCTTCAGGTCATAGTAACTGACAGTTGTTTTTCTGAGTTCAGAAGAGTTGGCAATGTCATTGATTGATTGGAATTGCCATTGAATAACCACTTTTAATTTATTAAATGATGAATCAGTTTTCAGTCAGTGGGCAGAATTGAAGAGAATCTCACGATATCAAATGTAAAGCTACGTGTTTTGTTGGACCAGCCAGGGAGTTTGAATATCTTTTCAATCATTGGAATTCTATTTAAAGTATTTTTTTTCAAGAAAAAATATATTTAATCTTATACATTGAGGCAATATGGGGAAATGGAAGTATAATGGCATGTCTACTGGGCGAGCAATCTAGAACCCAGGCAAAGACTCTGGGTCAGGGTTCAAATCCCACCACAATAGTTGGTGAAAGTTGAATTCAATTAATAAACCTATAATAGCACCATCAATTACTGTAAAAATTAATGTCCTTTAGGGATGTGAAATCTGTTGTTCTTCGCTGATCTGACCTGTGACTTTGGACCCACTGCTTTTTGAACAAGCCACTAATTTCAAGGGCAATTAGGGATGGCTAATAAATGTTGTCCTTGCCAGTGAACATATCATGATAAGAATTTTTTAAATGTGTGTAATTTCACTGTGTCGCATATTGTTCATCAATCTAACTTGTGCAACAAAATTTGTTGGTTAAGAGCTATTTGTATATCCAATCCATTTTCTGAATAAGTACCACACAACATGATAGCGTGTGATACAATAACAGGCTATGTAAAGATTGGGTTCTCTGGTATAATCCCTCATTGCATTAGTATTGCAAATGCTATGACAATTGAATGCACGCTCTAGAGTCACAGATATGTGCCTACCCTTTTCCAATCAGTATCAAAGAACCAGTTTCCACCTTTGGTGAATGTTACAGTATAGGTGGGAAGATTAGTCTGTACTTATGCTACACTGGGTTTTGTGAATAAACCTTGGTTAAAGACAGAATGATTCCAGCTTCTGCTTTTGCTAGATGTTCAATGACTTAACATTGCTCCATTCTTTATGTCACTACTGGGCAGGAAAGGATATACTCTGAATCATGGGGAATGTGAGGTCTACTTATGTGAGTACCATTGATGCTAAGCCCAAGAAAATATTTGGAGTAATATCCTAAAATAATGTAATAGCGCAGTCTTTATTTTAGCACAAATTTGGTCATTCCCCTCTAGGTCAAAATGTTCTCTTCTATTTTTGACAGATTTGAAAAGATATTTCATTAAATGTATTAAATGGAGGATTGTGAACAAAAATAATCACTAAATGTGAATTGAACCAATCATGATACGTGGTCTGCAAAAATTCTCAGAAAGCATTGCAAATCCTCTGGAGTAAAACAGCTTTTAAACCAGGATTTATCTTTTTGCTGATCTTTCTTCTCTATGTAGTCTGCACGACCAGAAGTGTGTGCTTAAATGCCCTGTTAGTCTGACGTGTGTGCCCATGGAGTATTCTACAAAGTAAATCAATTCTATATTGAGCCTTGTAATGTAAATCCATTCAGATTCAAGAGTAGCACATAGTAGAGCCACACTGGCATTGTATCTCATTGTTGCCTGGCAACATAAATGAATGATTTTATATCTGACACATGATCTTGAGCGGTAAAAGTAAAAGAAGAACATGCAACATCTATCTGTTCTGTGGAGAAACGCAATAGCTGCTGCGATAACATTGCTATCTGGAATGAGGCAGGGGTGATGCAGGGTTTGAGAAAGGTACAGAATTTCTGCTTCTACCATTAAAAATAAGATGTATAATCATATCAATACTGTTTGAAACGGTGGATTAATGATACCTTTAGTTTGAGGCAGCAGGGATCACTGCCTTTTCTGTCCAAACAAGCTTCATTTGAACTTTACATGGTTGTGGAGCCCGCTGGGAAGGTAAGGTCAGACAGTGTAGAAAATAAACAGGACGTCATACCAGGAACTGTAATAGAAATCTGAAGACAAGAAAGGAGTTTCTCATTTCATAATCCTTTCTGCATTTTTCATATTCCATTATACTCAAGATTCATAGGGTGGAATTTTCCCATCCTGTCTGCTACAGGAATTGTAGCAAGCGGGATAAAAAACTTGGCAGACCAAGCAAAGGCCTGTTGACCTCAGGAGGGAATTTCCAGTCTTAGGCCAAGCACGGCTAGAAAATCCCACATGTGGAGTTTTATAGCACAGAAAAAGGTCCTTTGGCCCATCGTCTCTGTGCCAGCCCATTTAATTGTGCTTGATTCATAGCCTTGTATGCTACGGCATTTCAAATGCTCATCTAAATGCTCCTTAGATGTGGTGAGCATCTCTGCCTTTCACGCAGTGAGTTCTAGATTCCCACACTGAGTGAAAACCTTTTATCTCAAATTCCCTCGAAATCTCCCGCTTCTTGTTTTAAATCTATGCCCGTGTTGAAATGGACCCCAATGTTGTTTTTCTCTACTACCCCCAACCTTACAAAGTATCTAAGTGCTCTCTCAATTTCTTTCCCATGTGTATAAGAGCAGAAACAACATGGGCCAAATTCTCCAACCTCGCCTGCAGCTGGAATTCTCCAGTCCCACTGCGGTGACCATAGATCTGGATGAGCGCCAAATTCTCCATTCTCGCTGACAGCGATGGCTATATGTGGATGGCCAGAAAATTCTGGCCCATATTTTTGCGAAAAAGTCTCTGCAAAGAAATGTACTGAAATGTTCCTGTGATTTGCACTTTAGATTTTATTTACCAGATTCTTCATTATAAGCCTTCAGTTCATCTGGAAATTCGCCTTAAATAGATTGTTATAAAATTGTTATTATAAAGGTTACTGTTTCTTTGAATGCCAAACCAAACAAACTCAGAATAGTACATAATGTTCTTCAAGTGAAATAGAAACTTTAGATTTACAATTAAAAGCTCATACAACTTTAAATTGGGTGAAATAGTAGAATATAAATCACATTAGGTCATGATGAAACTGCATAAGCTACACCATGAATGTTTCTTCAAGGATTGGTTGCCAAGAAACAAGGAAAACAGCCAGGTCTAAGGGGCAGTTTAGAGAAGATGTTACATTGTTATAAAATTTGTAAAGAGCTAGGAACTAATTATATATTCTGGGGTGCCACATTCATTGTTGCACTGCAGTCATGTGCTATAACAATCATAAAATCTATTGTGCAGAAGGAAGTATTTGGCCCATTGAGCCAATCCCACTCAGGCACTATCCCCGTAACCCCATGTTTACCCTCCTAAACCCTTGACACTAAGGAGTAATTTATCATAGCCAACCCACCTAATCTGCACGTCTTTGAATTGTGGGAGGAAACTGGAGCACCCAGAGGAAACCCACACAGATACAGGGAGAATGTGCAAACTCCAGACAGACAGTCACCCGAGGCCAGAATTGAACCTGGGTCTCTGGTGTTGTGAGACAGCAGTGCTAGCTATTTTGTCACATGCCGCTCACAATTTCTCAGTCATCCAGTATTTGAGAGATGCAAGAAATATACTTGATGAAGGTCCAGCATTTTAAAACAATTATATTTCAAATTTACTCCATTCTTCAAGTTATAAAGCCAATGCAAACTGGACAGAGCAAATCCTTAATCCATCTCCTTGCGTGCTTCAAAAAACAATTCAAATTGAACCTACTTTATGGGCCCCACAAAAGAGACATGAAAGATTTAAACATGAAAGATGTTGCACCTGATCTTGGGTTTGATCTGACACTTGATCTTAGCCAAAAGGCTGAGAAGCGAAGAGGAGAATTTTGAGTTTAAAATGTGATTA
Organism: Sphyrna mokarran; assembly: GCA_024679065.1. Lineage (NCBI taxonomy): Eukaryota > Metazoa > Chordata > Chondrichthyes > Carcharhiniformes > Carcharhinidae > Sphyrna > Sphyrna mokarran. Next base: position 23,367,771 of record JAGIQG010000021.1, read on the forward strand.
TTTTTTAAATCGTGGAAATTGGAAGACACAACAGGAGAACCACAAGGCTGAAGCCTTGTGTTAAGAAAATGAGAATGGGGAAAGACTAAAGAGACTGTCCAGATGGGAATGTTAACTCCCTCTGAGCAGGACAGAGCAAACAGTAAATCCCAGAGCATTATTACTGGTTTATAATTAAATATAGAATAACTGAACATGTCACTCATGCTTCAGACTAAGTTATTTGAAAGCAGTCTATAGAAGCAGATAATAGCCATTGGATAATGTACATTGATAGTTCAGTTAATAACATGGTGATAGGGTCCTTTCAAAGCTTGTAATCTAACTATTTGAGCAACTTATCTGCAAGTTGCCATCTTCCGATTTATTAAGAAAGTGTACTGTATCCTCATTTCACATTAATATGCTTGTTGAGCAGCTGAGGCACCTTTCTTACTAAGGTGGGAGCTTCATAAAAATGCAAATAGAGCTGCATTCAGTTAAACTGGAGCCCTGATTTTAACTATACGGCTGCCCAGTGCAGGGTATCTGTAAGATTACTGTAAACCCACTTCTGTGGAGCCTGGAGGTGCACTGCTGTTTTTGTGGACCTCACTAACGTTTAGGCCACTGCTGTTTCACCATCTGCAAAACTTTCCCATACCCACAGTCTCTAATGACTTAAGTGATTAACGAACGTTTAAATTCCTGGGAGACCCCATCAGTTTAAGCCAAAACTGTCACCTCCCTGGACATCGATCCCGCCTGCTAATTACTGCAAAGATCCCCCCACCTCCTCTAGTCGCCAGCCAGGGCATCGCCTGCCACCCTCTCCAATCTGCACATTACTGGTCTGGACATTGCCCCTCCTCAACATCGCTGCCCTGGCCAATTAACTCCCTACTCTGCAAACTTTTCCCTTCCCACCCTTTCTTTGGATCTCCCCTGCACCTGTGCAGTCATGTTTCCACCCATCTCAGTCTCTGCCTCTCCGGTCCTGCCCCATGGGTAGTACCAGGGTATTAGGCTGAGATTACAAGGGGCAATGCCTGGGTCTACCCACGACCACCCAGAGAGGGGGCTTCAAAAGTCTTCAGTCCCACTGGTGAAACTATCGTGTCTGGTCCCTCTTTGTGGAGACTATACATGATCCTCATTGGTGAGGACCTTGGGGAGGTAAGTTCAAGTGAGTCTGGACGATAGCATCTGGGAGTTGTTAATGATACTTAAATATGTCTTGCATAATGAAATAGATTTCATGCTCTCTGAGCACAAAGCCCATTTTGTCAGCAAATCAGTGCTGGCAAGAGGCAAAAAACCGGATGTGATCCTGAATTTTCACTTCTTGTCAGATGTTACTGGCTCGCCTCACTGATTGACCTGCAGGACAAGACACTAAGATTGCCCCTCAGCTTTTTTGGCCAATATTACTAACAAGGCAAAACTGTGGATTTTGAACCAACTGAATGCAAATTTATTTAAGAACTGACACCAGATTGAAGTCCAACATGAAAGAGAGATAAAACACCACAATGCCTCTAATGAGGGCACAGCACATCATATGATTAATCAAACAGATTTGCAGTGCTTTACAACACATACCTGCCTAAAAAGATTGCTCATAGGTTAATTCAGATGGACTGGCCTCTCATTATATTTCCCAGGTAGTTTGCCCACACAGTTTACTGTCTTCCTATGCCAGAAGTTGTAATAGCCTCCTTCGGCTTTCCAGCTCAGAAAAAATGCATCCAAGCAATGTATTTATCAAAGACTATGAGAATTTTCAATACATAGATAAAATGACCTGAGAATATCACTGTAGTCAAAGAGTAGGACTGGTGGACACAGGTTCAGACTAGTAAATACTTATTTTTTAAGCTGAAATCCATTTTCACACAATGAATAATTAATGTGGCAGAGCTTCCAGTTTGAGTAATGGAGGCAAAATCTCTTGAACTTTTTTTGTGGACAAGACAATAAGGAGGATGTTAGAATCTCTTCCGGTACGCACTCTATCTTCTGACAATCTTGTGTCAATCCATCTACTTGTTCAAAGTAGAGGATATTCCCATTTGAGCAATTTGACAGACTACCTGGCAGTGGCAATCTTGAATAGTCCCTCTGTGTTACCATGTAGACTTGATTGTCAATATTTAAGTACAACAAAAGCAATGCCAATCTTTGCATTCTGCCTGCAGCAAAAAATAGGATTTCTATACGTACCACAAACACGGTCATTAATGGACGATGATCGTCAGCAATGTAACTTCTCTTCCATTAAGGATTTGATGGAATTTCTTTTCTCCAAAGACAATCTCTAATTCTTCACTTTCAATCTGCGCACAGTTAGTTTAAGCTTTACCCAAGGTTTGAAATTCAAAAGCAATGGGTCTTTCTTTACCCGATGGCATGGTGTGGGAGACCATCACCATGATGGTAAGGAGATACACCACAAATGATCAAAATGCAAAAGAAATTCAGATTTAAATAATGCTTTTTTGGCTTACACAAAGACATTCTTGCACCGATCCAACTAGTTCCACTTTTCGTCCTGATGTAAGAAGTTATGTAATGGTTTCAAAATGGATGCCAAGCTTAGAACAAGTTTCCCGTGGTAGTTCAACAATCAGAGGAAAGAACACAACTGATTAATAACAGATGCCTCTGTAATCATCCGTGGCGTCAATCACATGTCCCAAATATTCAGAGGATTGGAAAAACTTAGACATGTCCTTCGGGACCCTCAGACTATAGTCTTACAATCCATGAAGACTGGCATCCAAATTCTGAAGATGTTCCTCTTCATCTGCTCTAGTGACTATTTGAAACCATGCCTGAGCTGAAGTGTGGGCAAACTACCCACACAGGGAAATACAATGGGAGGCCAAATGGTAATCTATCATCCTGGACCAAGCCTCAGGGTGTCACAATTTTCAGAGGTTCCAGTGACTTCTTGCCTACATTCATGCAGAGCTAAGCCTTACTCAGGTTAATTTTGTTAAAATGCTGGCTACCAGCCAATCCCACAAACAAGTCATTGATGTTGGGTAATGGGTACACTGGATTAATGGTGACCTTGAACTCTGCAAATTCATATAGATCCTTCCTTCTTGATGACTGGAACAACTGGCATGGTCCATTCACTGATGCTGACAGGTCCAAGAATCCCATCTTCACAGTCATTCCAAGTCAGTTTCCACCTTTGGCCTAATAATATATAGTACAGATCTTGCCTTCAAGCTTTTTGTATGGCTTTTCTTATTTTCAGTTCAACTATAATCCATCTAATGCTCCCTAATTCTCCAACAAACACAACATTGTGCTTTTTTAGAACTTTTGTGAGGACTGTTTCTCTATTGATACTAGAGAAACTTCAGGTTCAGACATTTGGTGTATGTGCTTGGTTGAAGAGCCAATGATGCAAAGCTACCATTATGACTGAACATCTCTAAGTCAGAATGGCACTTAAAGTAACTATCTAGTTGTACAGTTACTTTGATGCAGCCCTTCAGTGGAATTATTTCACCTGTATATGTCTTCCACACCATCCTGGAAGGCTTCAATAGCATGTATTTAAGTTACTCCTTGTAAGCAATTTCTAGCACCAGCAAGACTGCTGCCTCAGTCTCAACATCCATCCTTACTGGCTGTCGATCAGTAGTTGAGTGACCCAGTATGTGTAGCAATAGCAATGACTCATACATTCAGTGATAATTTCTCCTCAGACCATGAGTTACTTTGTTTTCCTGTGACCCTTCGTACAACATAAACATATCTTCTATTGTTCTGTTTATATTTTGTCTTTGTTTATTTGTTCTTATTTTTACTCAGAGCTTGCTTTTTCTTCCAGCAGGCATAGTCTACATGTCTTTTTTATTCCACGGCTTCAATATACTGAGTTTTTACACCAGCATTAAACTGCAGAATGTGCTGGCTTTATACACTGGTGAGATGTATGGATTTCAAAGTTCTTGAGGGTTGACTCAGCAGCCATTTTCACATAATCAGAGAATCCCTAATGTCCAAAAGGAGGTCATTTGGCCCATCAAGTCTGCACCGACAACAGTTCCATTCCTGCTTAGCTCCCCTGCCAATCCCACTAAGTTATCACATCCTGCGATACCAAGGGTTAACTTAGCATGTCTAATCAACTTAAACTGCACATCTTTGAATGTGGGAGGAAACTAGTGTACCCAGGAAACCACCCAGACACAGGGAGAATGTGCAAACTCCACAAGACAGTGATTCAAGCCAGGAATCGAACCTATGTCCCTGACGCTGAGAGGTAGCAGTGCTAACCACTGTGCCACCATGCTGCCCTTGTGTATTCAAATACAAGAGCTCAATTGCTGAGTTACTTTTGCAGCTAGTTCCATCGAAACAGTCATTGCTATTGCATTTTCAGAGTAAGGTTATTCTCCATTAACAAATGTCCTCTGTTGCTTTGCTGCACAGCCCGTAGGCAAATCTGTTTTGAATTGTGTGCAGCACTCCTCCAAACTCACAACACTGTGCATATCTTTTCTGCATAGCCACAAATTGGACAAGTAACTCCCTCCTCTTGGTTTCTCTTCTGGAATTTAAAGTGTTCTGTAATCACCAAAGGCTCCAGTGAGAAAAAATGCTTGCAACATGTCTACTATCTGTTCATACATTGACACTTTGTTTAGACATTGACATTGACACCATTGTCAATTAAAGTAAAGAACAAAGATTACAGCACAAGAACAGACCCTTCAACCCTTCAAGGCTGCACTGACCATGCTGTCCATCTGAACTAAAACCTCTTACCCTCCCGGGGACTATATCCCTCTAATCCCATCCTATTCATGTATCTGTTCAAACGCTCCTTAAAAGTCACAGCCATATTTGCGATAGTCAGAAAAACCCATCTGGTTTTCTAATGTCCTTTAGGGAAGGAAATCTGCTGTCCTTACCTAGTCTGATCTACATTTGACTCCAGAGTCAAAGTAAGGTGGTTCACTCCAAAGGTAACTAGCAAGGGGCAATAAATGCTGGCCAGCTAGTAATACCCATGTCTCACGAATGAATAAGAAAATAAAGAATGTGGTTGAATGGGTTCTATCCTTTAGTTACGTTTGTCCTTTTACAGTGTTTGTTGAATCATGGCCTGATTCAGTCAGGGTTTATGAAATAGCACTCTGGAATGGGAACTGTGGCCGTAGTTGAGATGTGCTGAGGCTATTTGTAGCTCCAATACTGTTACAGCAATTAACTCAGGATATGTGAGGAATCAAGCTAGAATCTTCCTGTTTTGATTGGCCTGTGCTTCATTTAAATAAAGTACAAATACTGCTTTGGTGGCGTATAGTTCTGTCTGTCAAACTTGATTCTCATTTCCTTCAGATCACTTGGTCAATAGTTTCCAGTAGTGTTTGATTGATTTCAGTGGGGATTGTTTGGTAGGAGATGAAAATCCCAAGCTACTATTAGATGAACATTCCTAGTTATTTCAAGTTAAAGGTCAAGTAACTTCTAGCACAGTTGGATACCATCAACCATATCTGTTGCATTGCTTTTAGACCAAGTTGTCGGATAGTGAAATTTTAAAAGTGGTTGGATTTGAATATTTTCTCTGAATGAAGCTGATAACAGCTGTTAGGTAATACATATTGTTGATTCTGTTAATGATAAAGTAATGACAGAGTCCTTGCAAAGCTTGTAAGTCCCCTTTTTCTGAGCAATATATATTATTTGCATGTTTCAACTTTTCAATCTGTTTTTAAAAAAACTACTGTACCATCACTTCACATGAATCAGTTTGAGGAAAATAAAAGCAATCAAGGCAGGAAAATACAAGTAAATATTTGGCTATTATTTTGAGTTTAAAGCTTAATTGAAATATTTTAGACTATTAAAATGTATGAGCATTTATAGAACTATTATTGCAGTTACTAATGAACTCAACTTTTGTCCTTGGAGTTTCATAACTTTGTTTTTAAATAAGAGGTAAACGCCATCTATTCCCTTTTGAAAATGAAACTGTCTTGGTAATTGTTCTTAAGTTGCCATTTTTTGGGAAAAGATTTGGTCAGAAAGGACATATCAACCTTTTTGAAACTTTTGTGAATATTTAAATTTGAATTATTATAATTGTACTTTTCAGAATCGAACATTGACAGAATTCTTACATTTAGGATTCTACTTTACATATTTTTACCGTCTGCAGAAAAATACCAAAATCACTGATAAGGTTTTGTGCTCATTCCTTGCCGATACTGAATCCAAACGCTCAACTAAAAATCATGTTTCTGACTCTGAATGGAGTCTGTGTGGAGTTTGCAATTCTCCTCATGTCTGCATGGGTTTCCTCCAGGTGCTCCGGTTTCCTCCAAAGTCCAAAGATATGCTGGTTAGGTTGATTGGCCATTTTAAAATTGTCCCTTAGTCTCCTGAGATGCGTAGGTTAGAGGGATTAGTGGGTAAATATGTAGGGATAACTGGTTAGGGCCTGGATTGGATTGTGTTGGTGCTTATGTGATGGGCCAAATGGCCTCTTTCTGCACTGTCGGGTTTTTTTGCTTCTATGAATTGATGAAACTGGTCTTCACTTGTTTTGCTATTTCTTCCCTTTAATTACAATATGGCTTGTGAACTGATGCTGCCTATGGTTAAACACAATTTGAATATTCATGGCAACAAGTGCCAGAAAATCAGCTTGGAAATCAAACAGCAATTAACACTATGATGTTCCAGAAAGGCCCTGTGAGCAATACCCATTGTTGAGATTGTGGCATTTTCTTGGGACCAGTTTAAAGAGAAGAATTTACTGGACCTTTTTTCTTTCTTCCCGTCAATTCTGTCCTCTCTCACCTTCATCTCCTGATGGTTATTGATTTTTTTCTAGTTTCAGTTCCATCAATATCTCACCCATAAAGCCATGACTTGTATATGAGCCTTGACAGCAACTGTCAGCGACCTATTCATCTGTATGGTAGGAATCATCACAGGTTGTCCTTGATATCCACAGATGGCAGCACTAAATAACAATTAGGCAAGGAAATTATGCACCTTCTTCTTCCTATTCTAGAGCTTTGAGATTAATTGCATTTTTTCTGTTGCTGCAATTTAGAATAAGCTGAATATTGAACACAGAGCCTTTGTGGTTTGTATGATACAAGCTACTTGTCTATAAACAAGCTGAGTCAGTTGGGTGTAATAGAGAACATACATATGGAGGCAGAGGTATACCATGAGGTTGTAACTCCATTGTGGGTTCTGGGCCAAGGAGAACCATGGATTGTCAACCTTTTACCATTCACTCTCATCATAAAAGCAATTTATCACTCTGATGAAGGGTCATCCATATTCAAAACATTAGTTCTATTCTCTCTCCACAGATGCTGTCAGACCTGCTGAGATTTTCCAGCATTTTCTGTTTTGGTTTCAAATGCTACAGGTTCAAGTGAAACCACATGAGACAACAGAAGTCAACCATTTCATTCTTTAAACTACTGACAATTTATTTTTGACACAATGAAAGAATCAGACAAACTGATTTAAGTTTATTAAGTGCTCCAGTGGTTATGCCGTACGTGTTTTGTTGGTGCATTTACTTCTTGTATATTGTTTTTCTTGTTATGTCCAACTATGTGGTACTTCCCTCGTTGAGGGAACAGTACTAGCAGGCAGCTACATACCCAACTGGTAAGCAGCAGGATTCACAAAAGGCCACCACCTTTATTTGCAATGAACCTTGATGGACTTGCATTTGTGCCAAGCCTGCCCTTTGTTGTCACTCCAGCTCATTATTTTCAAAGTATAGACTGTCAGTTGTGCAAGGTCAGCTTATGCCTCTCAACCCCTGTTGAGATGAGTGACAATTGCCTGCTGCTGTGTTATCTACACATGATACTGATGAAGGTCTTTTCTTACTAGACCGCTGATACATTTTTGAGTGCAGAATATTAAATATCTACGAGTTCACATGTTTCCTCAAACTGCTATGTAATTTTGTAGCTTTCTGTGACTACCTTTTGGAGTACAGTGGGATGATTGATGAAAGTTTGCCTTGTTGAGCTTATCTATGAAACTAGAGAGTAGCAGACCCCAGTGCACATCACTGCTCCTCCATGACTCACTTTTGTCCTATGTGCAAGTGCATATGTATGTGTTGGACTCCTCTATGCTGTCCAGAGCATTTTCCTGTATCATGTACTCATTTCAGAGCAGGTCAACAGAGATTTGTACCTCTGTAGAGGAACATTAAGCATACTGGAGTTCCAACCTGGGCAAACTGATCCTTCTTCTGATCAATATTGTCACCCAGTCATCACTGTTCAGCTCCTCAGCCTATGGTTCCTCCAGAATATCACCTATTGCTGCAAAAGTCTACATAGCTATTAGTATCCAATGATGAACCATTATGTGCAAATGTAGAATATCAAAGTAATATGCTATATGCCATGAATTCAATGTGGTCCTTCATCTCCTAGTTCCCAAGTCTTCCAAGCTTTCTCTGCTAAATAAGTTTACATTAACTTTTTTCATATGGGATCAATGGACCATGACAACTCTTACTCCTTTCACTCTCGGATTATTTGCCAGCTTCAATTTTAAACGTAAGAGCAGTCAGCTTTGAAACATAATGACTTGGCCCATGTTATCTGAAATGTAGCATCTCTTCCATAATGGCATGTGAAATGCAATTTATATAATCCCTAATGACCTGGCTTGTGCCAAAGCTGTTTATGCTGCCATCTCCTCTGGCTTGTGAAGTGCCTCAGTGCCATCCTTCAGCTGATCCTCAGCGGACCTTTGCTGCAGCTGGTCCACTTAGATGGCTCTCTCAGTTGCCAGCTCACGGAGAATGTGAGCTACAAGTATTTTGCAAATATTACCTGGGTTATAATGAAAGATGCCCTCAGCCCCTGCCACATCCTCGTATGTCAAGGCACCAGAATTGATGCTTTGGCGTGTCTGTGGTGCACTCAATGTTGATGAATCCCATGGTGGAATGCCTCAGGCTGTATCTGGTTACAGCCAGCGTACAATTATAAGCTAAGCTAACAGAATAATGCTTGTTCTCCTGGGATCAAACCTTTCACATTTTAGGTATTGCACAGTATTATGGTGCTGATTTAAAATGTGTATATGATGAATACTGTCTGGAAAACCAGGAATTTACTTGTCATACATTTGCTAAGTATACATGCAATAAGCAGTCTTTTACTGTGTATCATCTACATTTTGTCCTGCTGCTTTACTGTGTTAATCATGTCAACCATTTCTCCTCTTCTTTACTGCTATATTTGCATATTATGGTATCACTCCAATCCTACCAAGAATATCTTGGGAACACTGCGGTACAGATTTAGGATATTTGAAAACACATTTTTCCTTCTTGGTGCTGACTTGTTCATTGCTACATTTGTGTGTTCCCAGCTTTTGCATTAGTCAAGTGGCCTGTTACTTACTTGAGAAGCAATAAAGAACTATTACTGAAGGTGTCAATTTCTCAACTTTTTTAACGAAACTGTTATCTCAAAAATCAAATTTAGTTGCCGGTTCATTCGCTTCAAGAAAAACCAACCATGTGCCCTTTTTTCCAAAAAACTGGATTTTTGCCCTCGTATAAGCAGATTGTGTCACAAATTGCCAACACTAATTTTAGTGGAATTCTCCATTCTCTGTCTGTTAATGAGTAAATAATTATATTGACATGTTACACTAGTATATTAACAATGATTACGGCTCTGATTTATCTGTGTCTGTATGAGCTGCATTGATCTGGTGAAACTAGAAAGACTTTAAATGATTGACATTCCAAATAAAAGATTGGTGAACTGGTGAGTTAAGATCAGAGAAAGAAGAGCAAATATAAGGAAAGCAGCAAGAAAGTCCCAAAAAGAAAATTAGTTAGCACTACTGCTTCACAGCAGTGTTCCGGGTTTGATATCCAGCTTGGGTCACTGACTGTGTGGAGTTTGCACCCTGTGTCTATGTGAGGTTTTCTCCGGGTGCACCAGTTTCCTTCCACAATCAGGTTAGGATGTGCAGGTTAGGTGAATTGGATGTGCTAAACCCTCTCTCAGTATATCCAAACAGAGTGTAGCGTCTAAGAATTTTCACTGTAACTTCATTGCAGGGTGAATGGAAGCCTACTTGTGACTAATAATAAATAAACGAACATTTAAAAGTGTTGCTGCCAGCAAGTCTGAGAACAAGATCTGAATTAAGACATAGGCTTGTTCGACAAAACTTGGCACTAATCTTCCATCATAACTATGCTCCATGCCAGGAGTAATCTCAAGACACAGAGGCAACAGTACGACTAACTGAGCCAAGCTGATACTGGAAGAAGATAATTGTCTAAATACTAACTATTGTCTAAACTTGGAGGATTTGATCTTTCTATGTCTAAACTTAATCCATGAAATTCATCTATTTCCCTCTACCAAAGGCTGAATCTAAGTCAAAAAAAATCCAGGAAAAATATGCAGTCTGACTAATCATTTGCATTTGATCGTACCCTAAAATCTGATGCACTTGTTCTTCAGCTAATGATTAATGTTGATTTTAAAATATCCATTTCACACAATTTCTCAAAATTCAGAAAACATTTGTATCAAATACATTTAATATAATTGCAAACTGTTGTGAAATGAGTACAATTCTGGAAAGCTACTTTGATCATAAGAATGCAGGAGCAGAATAGTTTTAAAGATCCATCAGAATCTTATTGCATGGTGGAGCAGCTGGATGGACAGAGGGGCCTACTCCTGCTTCTATTTTTCTTTAATCATATTTTTTTAAAGACATGACACTTGTAATTGTTGGTGTTTAGAGAGATTTAGATGTGCTTACACAAGATGCACAAAAAGTTAACATGCAGGTACACTAAGCAATTGGGAAGGCGAATGGCATTTTGGCCTTTATTGCAAGGGGTTGGAGTATAAGCATAAGGAACACTTGTCACTATTGTACAGGACTTGGTAAGCCCATACCTGGAGTACCAGGTGCAATATTGATCTCCATATTTAAGAACTCCATACTTACTTGCATATGAGATAATGCAGCAGAAGTTCACTAATTTGGTTCTTGGGATAAGGGGGTTGCTCTAGACTCTCTGCATTTAGAAGAATGGGAGATGATCTTATTGAAACATGCAAGATTCTGAAAGGACTTGACAGAACATAAACTGATTCCCCTAGGTGGGGAATCTAACACACGGAAGCACAGTCTCAGAAAAAGGAGCCAATCATTTAGGTCTGAAATCAGGAGAAATTGATTCACTCAAAGGTTGTGAATCTTTGGAATTTCTGTCCAGAGAATTGTGAATGCATGAACGCTCCATCATTGAACATATATATTTAAGGTTGGAATTGATAGATTTTTGGCCCCTCAGGCAATCAAGGGATATAGGGAGTTTACAAGGAAGTAGAATTAAGGTTGATAATTAGTAAGTTCCAGGGCCTGTATTGTTAATTGGATCGACGCTAGTTGGTAAAGTTAAAATTAAGACATGGCAACTCTCTTTGCTGTAGAGAGTTTATTGACTTAGTTCACAGTTAGTAATATTTACAACCCCCCAGTGCCCTGGATATCCCCATTTATAGTTTGAGTACAATAAATCAACAGAAAATAAAACAATCAGGGACAAGATAAAGGGACACTGTAACAAAAATGCCAAAGTCACAAAGGAAACTTACTAAAATATAATTGTGGAGGTCAATAATGCCCAGCTGTCATTAAAGGCCTCCAGCACGTGATGGAAACTACATGTTCCCATTCCAAGGATTCGTGAACAGTTGGGTTGGATGACCTCCTGAAATGTCCATATCCTCATTCCAATACATATCACCTTTTCAATAATGTAATTGCCATTAAACCTTGACGATGTAATTAATAAGACATTGACAGATTATTCTTTTTCTTTTAAATAGTAATTTTAAACAAAACTTGTTTTTAATAAAATCTTGAAAAAAACAAAAAAAAACTAAACTATATCTGTTTTTCGATCTCACATTACATTATGTAATAAATCCAATATTCCATTTTAAACATTTTTTCTTCTTTACCAGATATAAAATATTACAAAGCAATCAAAGAAAATCTTAGTTTTCTATATCCTCCTTGTATTCATGAGACCCCTCTTCCAGAACATCCAATAATTCCTGAGAGCAAGCACCTTTCTTTGTAAAACAGTTGTGATAATTGGTGACTTGTTTCTACCTATTTTATTTGGAAAGCTCACTTCATTCTAACATTTCCTTTATACTAGCAAGGTCAATTCTCAACCATTTTCAAGCGACATCTTTTGTCGAATGAACATTGTCCCGAAGAAAGAACGATTATCCACATAGAATGCAACAAACAAGCTTTTCTAGTGCCCTTTGTATGGTATTTCCTTCAGTTTATTAGCTAACTACACCCCCATGTCTATTGTATTTACTAATGCCAGTATTTCAGCAGGTAAAGTGCTTCTAACTAACCTTTTTATTTCCTTTGCATCTATGGCCTATGGACAACATTTATTATTCATTCCCACCCAATATATTTTAAACCCTGCTGTGCTACAATATCCACTTGGAAATTTGGCATGTGAACCATTGCTGAAAATGACTAACCTCTTATCTTCTTGACCACGCAAAGCTGGAAATTTAAGCATATATTTCTCTGAATTTAATTTATTTTGTGTCTTATTTACTGTCAGAACTTCCTAGCTAAAGCATGTTTCATCATAGTACTCAAATCCATAGTCATAACTGGCATCAGGTCAAGTCTGAGTGCACAACCAGTTAAACCGTCAATTCAAACTTTTTAATTGGTCAATTTCTCTCTTGGATGAAAGATCCTCTTTTAGTGAGGACTCGGCCTGATTTATTGGGATGCAGTTGACATTTTGTAAAGAAGACTGTTGATGCAAGATCACTCCAGATTTATTCTGCTTAATATTTGACCTTATATTTAAAGGTACCCCAAGCCTAACTCCAAATCTTAAATTCCTTCTTTATTTTATCTATTACTCAAATTTTGCTGAATGTTTCAACAGAAAATCATCAACATGCATCATAAAGATGCCTGTTAGTTTCTCTTTGTGATACTAGTAGAACACTACAGGATATGCCTTTAGTTAAACACAAGTTGTTTTCAACAGGATGGAACTAATTAAGAAATACTGTATTCTTGATGCACCATTTAACCCATAAATATACTTGTACAATTTCCACAATTTCTGTTCTATATCACAGACTCCTTTATGTCAAATGTCAAAAACATTTTCCTTTGAAATTCCTCATTCTGCAAAAACACAGCTTTTACATCAATTGATTTACATTCTGAGGAATATGTTGCTGAAATAACTAATAAAATCCTCAAGCTTATTTTTCCTGCAGTCAGAGAGTCCACCCTGACATCTTGATCACAAGCCTTTATCCGAAGTTCCAAATTATTAGTCTAGCTTTAGCATTATACGTGCCACTAGGAAACATCTGTGTATATCCACCTATGAGATAAGGCTAGCTGTGTCATTCAACATATACACCAAATTCTTTCAAACTCTTTTTGCTTGGCATCCTTTATCTTCTAATTTATTAGTAGTCTTAGTGATCATAGCCTGTTCTATGGTCCTTGTTCTTGATAAACAAATGTAATTACCATTAAGATTAATAAGATAGTCACATATCGATCTGCTTCTCTGCTCCTACTTTGGATGTTCTCATACCTGTGATATAATTAGTGATGACACAAAATCATCCAATTCCCAGCAATCATGTGATCCAGCTGGAATGAGAAATCTTATTTGTCAAAATTAATGTCTTCATGAAGAACATGGACTAATCTGAATTATTTTGGTTTGTGCTTCAATATATTTGTATAACTAAATATGTGGCCATTTGAAAAAAGTTCAGGAAGACAAGACATTCAAACCTATGAAACATAGAGAGAGAATGCCACTTGCAGTTTGGATTAAAACCTTTCTGAATTTTAGTTATCTGAATCTGAATATACTCTTGTCTTCTAAAGGTTAAATCCTTTTAGTCAAGAACGTGTGAGCATGGGTTACGTTGAAATTCAGACTAACATGAAACGTAGAGGCTTCAATCAATATTTTTGAGTCTGAAAGCAAGCCAAAATTCACTGAATCCTTACTATATAAAGAAACCACCTAAATATAGCCTCAACAATAAGATAATATAAATTGAGGGGAAGCAGTTGTATGTGTATCATCGGTTCAGCATGACTGTGGCCAAAAGAATACACCAGGACTTGAATCTTTTCTTTTGACCTCTTAACAAAGGCCTTCTCTCAGCTGCCCATGTTATCGAAAATGCTTCACTGCCACTTGCCTTAACTGTTTGATAAATGAAAAGTAAGGTGCACCTAACCAGACAGTAAGAATAGTGCAAGAGCAAAGTACTGCGGATGCTGGAAATTGGAAATTAAAAGAGAAAATGCTGGAGCTAAATCAGTAGGTGTGGCATCTGTGGAGAGAGGAACAAAATAAAAGGCTCTGGTCAACAACGCTTTAGAGAAGCAGTGCTCCTGGTTTCTACAGTGCCACACATTACCTTTAATATGATGCATTCAAGACTTTGATAAATATGTTACTTAATGTCATAATCTTCCATCATTAAGAAATGGCCTGAAATATTCCTAAAAATGTTTAGCCATCTGTGCATTTCCTTGTGGTTTCAAAAGTACATTTGTTAGTCATCACACAGTCACATTACAGAATGATCACAGACGTGTGTTCTCTAATGGTTTACAACAGTATTTAATGTGGTACCTCTCATAATTAAGATACTACAGTATGCCAAACCATACCATAATGAAGAATTTTGTACACCAGCTATATGAAACTAAGATAAAGGCATTTTTATCACCTGCCCAGCTCAAGTAGCCAGAACACAACCTCATAGTGAATTTAATCTGCATTAAAGCAGAGTATTTCCAATTTCAATTTTGCATTCAATAGAGATGCATATTGCCTTTGGAAATCTTAAAATGACTGCTTCAGAGTTTGGTTAAGGCCTTTTGGCATTCAATTAGCCAGAATTTAACATTGCATTGTGCCTGTTTTTGGGCATGAAAACGTGGTAAAGTGGGATGTGAACCATTAATGCGATCTGTGCCTGCGTCCTTGCAGATGGCCACTTTACAGAAGCTCGGGAATGGCCACAATCCAATTTATTGCCTGAAATAGGTGCATGCATTTGCATGCATTTCAATTTAATTAATGAACAAACTGGCCAAATTTATCAGCATTTCCCCCTTACCATTGCATTTGCGCATCCAGATTCGGTACAAAACAGACATGCTTGGCAAAAAGTCTGTTTGAAGAGGTAAGTTCAGAACTTTCAAAGACTCTCCAACTGAGATCGGCGTTGGAAGGAGGGAAGCGGGTCAGATTATTCTTGGTGAGTGTGTGAGGGAGGCGGGAGGCCTGATCATTGTCTGGTGCAGAGGGGAGGGAGTAGGGCAGATTGTTGTCTGGTGGGAAGGGAGGAGGATGTGGATCAAAAGTACCTCTGGGGGGAGGAAGGGGAGGGTAGGAAGGCCAGATCATTCTCTGGGGGAGTGGTGGGGAGGGGAAAGGGGGGAAGGGAGGTCGGATCATTCTTGGCGGAAATGTGGGGAGTGAGGAAGCGGGATCATTCTCTGGTTTGGTGGGAGGGGGAAGGGGAGGGAGATAGGGTCCATTGCTATTCTGCATGCGATCAGTGTGGGGAAAGAGGGCAGGGGATTGCAATCGGTCTGGGTAGCCAGGGAGGGGCTGGGTGGATAAGGGTCACAGTTATGTTGTAAGGGTGGGCGTGATGTCTGTGGGGACCGTCGTCCCCACTTTTCACTCCCGGGCTGCTTCATTCGTTTTTTTGCAGCACGGGAGCGATGAGACATGGGCACGCTTTTTTGAATTTTTTCAAACTGTGCATGCGCGGTTCAGAGCTACAATCATTTCGCTGTGCTAAGCCCCGTCCACAGCTCAATTCAGACCTACTTCTTTTTTTCAAGCTAAGTGCGCATGAGGACGTCTGAAAGCAAATTCCCAAGTTGGATCTGAATTGCTCCCAGATTCAGCACTTGGAATGAAAATGGTAAAATCGGGCCCAATGTCTCTGCAATGCATTTAAATGAATTTAACATTTATTTTCACTACAGAGCATTGCAATGAATAGATTTGATGCTAAACTTAAAAGGAAATGCAAGTTTTGTATTTACCAACACAATTCTCTATTTCTGTCAGTACAAGTGATTGTATTTGGAACACAAAAGTAACATTTCATTTCCCTGCAACATTTGTAATTGAATTGTAAGCTGGATAATCCAAATTTTGGCACAGTAG
Source organism: Sphyrna mokarran (assembly GCA_024679065.1). Lineage (NCBI taxonomy): Eukaryota > Metazoa > Chordata > Chondrichthyes > Carcharhiniformes > Carcharhinidae > Sphyrna > Sphyrna mokarran. The sequence continues at coordinate 23,384,059 of JAGIQG010000021.1, forward strand.
TTAGCGCTGCTGCCTCATAGCATCCGGGACCTGAATTCAATTCCCAGCTTTGGTCATTGTCTGTGCAGAACTTGCATGTTGCCTCCCTGTCTCCATGGTGTTTCCTCCCACTGTCCGAAAGAACTGCTGGTTAGTTGCATTGGCCATGCTAAATTCTCCGTCAGTATACCCAAACAGGTGCTAGAATGTTGAGCCTCGAAGATTTTCACAGTAACGTCATTGCAGTGTTAATGTAAGCCTGCTTATGACACGAATAAAATAACTTCTATAAACATTTTTCATAATACAGGATTAATGTACTCAATATTGCCCTAACAACAGAAAATGGTATCTACTGAAAAGCTGTTCATCAGATTAATCATGCTGCGATCCAGCCCAGCTTGGAGGAATATAAATGAGGAAATCCATTCTATAGAATGTACCCCATCTCATACAATTTGGCAATTATCTTCTATAAAGATGAAGAATTATTTAAAAGTAGGAAGTTTGAACTTACCGGAAATAAAAAGAACATTGTGAGAGAGGAATTGTTTAATTGGATAGCTTCCCATAACAAATTGTTTCAGTTGAAATACTTAGGGTTTAAACTTTCATACTCTGCTTAGATAAATACTCAGTATATTTTAGCAACAGCATTTTGATAAAATAAAAATATCTGATTTTAAATATACAATAGTTCTGAATCTCAATGTTTTTCCACTCTGCAAAATTAACACCATGTTTAGAAGTATAAGTCCAATTATTTACAATATTAGAAATTCATAGCATCAAATTGTTTTGCAGTAATTCTACTATCTGAAGCTGTGAGGCATAGGTTGCTAGGTTAAATGCTGATTTGTGCAAAGTAATATAGAACATGTAACTAAGCCTCAATTTTAAAATTCTCATCCATGTTTTAAAATCCTGTCAGGGCCTTGACACTCATTATCTCAGTAATCTCCTCCGGCCCCACAATGCTTTTGTGCTCCTCCAACTTTTCTTTAATACAAATCAGAATCAACAAAATCATGCTTAATTTAACAGGCAAATTGCAATTGATATGATCTATAAATTGTACACGGAGTAGCAGATACAATAAAGTCTATGTCACGGCATTAGTAAGTAGTCCATCCTGTTTGTATAGTTCCAGTTTCAGTCACAGAGTCCTATCAAACCACATTCCAGTCCATTTCCTTCAAGGATTTAGCCAATTTTTCACAGATAGCAACCAATCTGTTTTTTTTAGTCTTTTTATTTTTCTGTGGGGGTGCCTTTATTTAATTTCCTGTTGGCACAGCTTCTAGGCCAAGGATCACCAGCTCTCATTGACTAGTATCCCTTATGATCTAAAAATTGGATGTGGTCGTTTTATAAATAGTGATAAGTCTAGACAAACATTTTGTGAAAATTATTACAGGTTCCCAAACATTTTAAAGAATTTATACACTTTCCTTACTGCTGTGTGAAAAGCTGTCATAAACAGTTCAATTAATAAACACACATTATCTGCATAAATAGAAAAATGAAGTACAAGGTGCAGATGTACTATATAATCAGGAAAATATAGAGATCACACCATAGAAAAGCAGTGAAGAACCAGAACTGATCAGTGAGAAGATAAATTCAAACAAGGGAAATTTCAAAATATAACTGTGGCAAAAATAAGGAAATGAAAAGGAGTGTACCTCAATGCAAAGGGGGGAAGGAAGGGAAACAATTTAATAAAGGAATACTGCCCAGTCTCAGCAGATAGTAGCCCACAATGCTGATTACCCCTGTGAATCATTGTAAACCTGTATAATACTGTTTATGTGAACAAATTTCTCTTTCCAGACATCTTGATAACATAGCTCTATCATTTTGTTCAGAGAACCAGCACAGGGACAATGGGTTGAATACGTTCCTTATTTACTCCATATAATTCTATTTTGCCTTTGTACAACAATTTTACCATTTTCATTCCAAGTGCTGAATCTGGGAGCAATTCAGATCCGACTTGGGAATCTGCTTTATAGCCAATTAAATACTTGTGAAGATTTTTTAATGAAAGGTGGTCACTAATTAGCATACAAGAAATTCCTATAACAAGTCATTCCTTCCAGTTCCAAGTCTTTTACCGTACGTTTATATTGCAGAGCAGACTCAATAGTCTAATTCTGCTCCTCTACCTTAGGGTTTTATATTATCCTATGTCAGTTCAATATTCCAGAGAGTGGGATCCCATAATGAATCAGAGGAAGAGTTTAAACCTGGTTCATTTCCTTACATGTACAGAATAGAAAATATATACTTTGTCAATCAGAAAGATTTAGTTACTAGAAGGTCAGAATTACACAAGGAATAAGAAACTGATCTGATGTGATAATAGTCAGATCCAGCGTTGCAAGGGCACAGGGAGATTTGGGAGTTATTGTTCATAGTTTGCAGATTCTTTCTAAGCTTGTTTTATTTGATCCACTGGAAGAGGGGGTACTTGGTAAGCTACTGAGAACCCTGAGAAACAGGTGCCCCCCCCCCACTCCAAAAATGCTGGAGAGATTTAACGCCAGGGTCTACATGTGACATCTTTGACTGGTTCCCCATTTAAAAGCCTGTCTGATTCACAGGCTGTGTTCCAGTTAAACAGGGAGAAAAAACGAGAAACACACCCAAGAGATTGAATGAAAAAAGGAAGATAGAAGTAGAAAGAGATTCCCCCAGCCTACTGTGCTACTCTAACAGTAGACATCAGTGAAGACCATTTGGTGGGCTTCCCACTGGGGCCCTCCGCACTGATAGGGGATAGGATTTCTGGAGTCGTTCATTGGGTCCGTGCCAAATTGCTTTAAGTATTAAAAAAAATCGTATTTTAATATCATTAATGATCCTGGGACTGAAGTTTCTGGTCTCCGGGGTTGTTAGCCTCTCCAATCCCTCCGCCACAGCAGGCGGCTGACTCGGTAGAGAGAAGAAAGATCGTGAAAGCACCTAAAGAGCTCAGGAGTAAGGAGGGGAAGGTGTCCCCTAGGCATTGCCAGCCTGGCATTTCCAGCCTGGCTCCCTGGCACTACCCAAGGGGCAAAATGGCAATGCCAAAGGAGAAAACTGGCACTGGCTACAGGGCATTGGGCACTAGCAAGGGGTTGGGGCCAGAGGATGGCAGGGCCTATGGAGGTCAGGACCAATGAGAGGTAGATCGGTGGGCGTGCAGGCTCCCACTATTACTCAGCATTTGGAATTGGTGGCAGAGGGTGGGAAGATGGTAATTGGGTTGGCCATCTGAATGCAAAGATGTGTTGTCGGGGCTGCTGATGGGGAGCACTACTGGATGAGGAGGAATGGGACGATGAGTGGGGAGATTGGGGCTGGCCTAAGGGACAACGGGGCTGGCCCAGACAAGTCCTGGAAGCCAGCAATCCGGTGAGGGTGGGGTTGGAGTGGCAGCAATGCTGGATCATGGGGCCATAGTCAGTGAACAGGAGATTGGCAGTGTGGGTCTCCTGCGCATGTGCCGAACTCCACTGTGATAGCTTAGTGCTATGTTGCTGGCCTCTTCAGCGGGAATAGGCCATGCCCATAGATTTTCAGTGTGAATCTCTCTGAGACACTTTGTGATGCATCGTGTAGGAGATTCAGTCTGAAAGTCTAGCTCAAAGAAACCAATGGAAGTTATTCCAGTTTTTACACAAATTCAGCACTTAGAATTTTTTTTGGGAGAATTGCCCCTTAAAATCTCAAATATGTTTCAAAATTTGTGTAATTTAGTTATCACAGACTGCTCCATTTTAACTCTGTCCAGTCTCTTCTAAATTGCATATTCAATGCCTTAAATGCACCCTATTAAAGTGTGTCAGAACTAGGCATGTTACAACTTCTCCTGCTCCCTCCCTAACATGTTGATTCATGCAACAGTCATGGAATCGTAGAATCCTTCACATCCGGTGATATTGTGGCACAGTAGTTAGCATTGCTACCTCATAATGCCAGGGATCCAGTTCGATTCCTAGCTTGGATTACTGTCTGTGCAGAATCTGCATGTTCTCCCTGTATCTGCGTGGGTTTTTTCTGGGTGCTCTGGTGTCCTTCCAGAGTCTGAAAGACGTGCTGGTTGGGTGCATTGACCATACTAAATTCTCCCTCAGTTTATGTGAACAGGCACCAGAATGTGATAACTAAGGGTTTTGCAGTGTTAACGTAAGCTTACTTATGACAATAATAAATAAATTTTAACCTTTAAACATCTCAGAGGATGAGAGAAATTCAAAAAATTGAAGAACAAGTTGGCTACAGCCACATTATAATGTTTAGAGTGGCATCCATCTATTTGAAATTAAACACCTGTCCTTATACCATGTGGATTGATGACAGAATTAGGATTCATTGGACCTTATCCTGCTACACAATCACAAATGGTGCATTTTTTATATTTTCCACACCCAAATTCATCAGATTGCCAGAAAAAGTGACTTTAACAACAAATGGACACTGGAAAATAAAATGAAATCTTTCATTCGACCTCGCCTGCAAACATTGATTTGATTTGATTTGATTATTGCTGTATGTATTAGTATGTAGTGAAAAATATTCTTTCTTGCATGCTATATAGGCAGAGCATATCGTTCATAAAGAAGAAAATGAGAGAATGCAGAATGAAGTGTTACAGTCATAACTAGGTTGTAGAGAAAGATCAACTTGATTGAAAGTAAGTCCATTCAAAAGTCTGATGGCAGCAGGGAAGAAGCTATCCTTGAGTTGGTTGGTATGTGTCCTCAGACTTTTATATCTTTTTCCCAACAAAAGAAGATGAAAGACAGAATGTCAGGGGTGGATGTTGTCCTTATTGAGTCTGTTTATTGAGGCAGTGGGAAGTGTAGATGGAGTCAATGGGTGGGAGACTGATTTGAGTAATGGACTGGGCTTTATTCACAACTCTTTGTAGTTTCTTGCAGTCTTAAACAGAGCAGGAGCTATACCAAGCTGTGATACAATCAGCAAGGATACTTTCCATGGTGCATCTGTCGAAATTGGTGACAGTCATAGCGGACATGCCAAATTTCCTTAGTCTTCTGAGAAAGTAGAGGCCTTGGTGAGTTTTCTTAATATAGTATCAGCATGGAGGGACCAGTGTAGTTTGCTGGTGATCTAGATACCAGCAAAGGTTGTTTTCGTTAGAAAGGAGGCGGCTAAGGGGGGATCTTATTGAAGCATATAAGATGATTAGAGGTTTGGATAGGGTGGACAGTGATAGCCTTTTTCCTAGGATGGAGAAAGCTAGCACGGGGGGACACAACTTTAAATTAAGGGGTATGAGTTATAGGACGGATATCAGAGGTAGGTTCTTTACTCAAAGAGTGATTAGGGAGTGGAATGCCCTGCCTGCAGCTGTTGTAGATGCGCCAAGTTTGGTGGCGTTTAAGAGGTTAGTTGATAAGTATATGGAAGAGAAGGGAATGGTTTAGTAGGAGGGGCATTGCTTTTTATTTTGGTCGGCACAACATCGAAGGCCGAAGGGCCTGTTCTGTGCTGTATTGTTCTATGTTCTATGTTCTATACCTAAAACTTGAACCTCTTGATGTAGACAGGAGCATGCCCTCCAATACGCTTCCTAAAGTTGATGACTAGTTTTGCTGATATTGAGGGAGATCCAATCTAATGTGGTGATGTCATCAGCAAACTTGAAAATTGAGGAGGGGAATTTGGCCACACAGTCATAGATGTATGAGGAGTATAGGGGCTGAGGATACAGCTTTGTGGAGTACCAGTGTTGGCATAATCATGGAGGAAGTGTTTTTGCCTAACTTTACTGATTGCAGTCTGTGGTTTTAGGGAATCTAGGATGCAGTTGCAGAGGGAGGAACCAAACGCTATGCCACGGAGTTTGGCGATGAGTTTCATAGGAATAATAATGTTGAAGGCTGAGCTGTAGTCGATAAATAGGAGTCTGACATAGATGCCTTGTTATCTAGTGTTTCAGAGTTGAGTACAGGGTCAGGGAAATGGCATCTGCTGTGTGGCAAGCAAACTGTAGTGAATGCAGGGCAATCTGGGAGGCCAGAATTGATTTGTGCCATGACTAACCTTTCAAATCTCTTCATAATAATGGATACCAGAGCCACCAGATAAAAGTCATTAAGGCACACTGCCTGGCTTTACTTTGGTTGTCTTCTTGAAGTAAACAGAACCTCAGATTGTTGTAAAGAGAGGTTGAAGATGTCTGCGAATACGCCTACCAGCTGAAGGTATTGCTAATAGATGCTAATCCTTTTGGTTTAAAAGGAATTCTCAGGTTTGTAAACATTATACTGTTAGCATCATGTACTGACCTTTACCCTTCTGGTCTGCAGCATAATATAAGGTTACACATAATACAAATACAGAACCTAGTTTAAGAAGAAGTGTAAATGGGATACAATACTCCTGTTGTTTGGAATAGATTGGGGCTAGTGCATTAGGGCATGGAGTTGCATTATTTATGAAGGGAAGAAAGGATGCAAGCAAAAACAACCTCAGAGAGGAATTGGGGAAACTAAATTACGCTCGCTATAGTTAAATGATGAAAGCAAAGAGAAACTTCTGTAAATTTGCCAAGGGCCATAAGAATAAACAACTGATATTGATCAGATATTTTACAGCTAAGAAACATTCAGCAAAGAAAATGTCTTGCTGGTAGAATATGTTAACTCTTAACTTGTGAGATGGTTATAAAAAAAATCAAAAATTTCTGGATGTGATAAAGAACTGTTATATAATTCAATGTGTTAAGGAGGGAAGAGGAAATGCTGTATTCCACCTAGCACTAACATTTGTGATTTACAGTGAGACAAGAGTTGAGGAGAAAAGAAGAGATAATATTAGACTATTTTGGTAGGATGCATTTTAAGGAAATGTATGCACAATTCAGAGAGAATAGGCAGAGCCAAGAAGTAAGACTAAGTGGTAGCTACATGGAACAAACTATAAATGATATCTTGAGTCTGAGATATTACTTCCACCTCCCTTTGTTTTCCTCTTGGACCTTTTGGGTCTTTCCTATTTCCTCTCATCTTGTCAGCTAATTATGCCACCTTCCATTTCTCTGCTTTTGGGTATTTGCTGCTTGCTCCTTATCACAATCAGTCTCTGCTCCTCCTATTCACCTGCTGTTTCCCTGTCTTGAATCTGTGCTGGATAAATCCATAACTGTCCTCTTTGTCTTTCTTGGAATTCTCTGAATGGTACCTTAACAAGCGCGATTCCAACTACTGACCTTCTTGACCAGTGTGTAGGACCTAATCTCACCAAGCCCCTACTCATCCTGTTCACCACTGCATTCCTGTCCCCTTAGAATTTGCCAGTAATTCAACATTCACCACCTTTCTCTGCATTTCTGTCTAGAATATCCATTCATTCAAGAACCAAGCCCTTGCCATCCACAAGATGCACAAATTGTTGATGATTGCATGGCATCCTGACTTTGAATAAATGTTGATTCATCAATGTTGACAGGTTGCCCCTTACCAAGGCTTGGTAATACTTTCCACAATTCACCATTCAAATTACCATAGTGCTAATGTTATCACTTTGATATTATCTTTCTTAACAATGCTTTCTTTTCCTTTCATTCAATGTTTTCTTAAAACTCTCATTTTCTACTATCCGAATAAGCTGTCTGCCTCGTGTCTCCTTAATAGATTCAATATCTAGGATTTTTCCAGTGCTTCCCATGAACTTGGTTTTTTTTCAGTCCCGCCAAAGGTGACCCCTCTTTCCAGCCATCATGGGGTTTCCGGTAGTGAGGCCAGTGAGTAATGCAGATGGCCATTGACTTTAACAGGACTGGAAGATCGCATCAACGGCCAATGGTAAGTCGCTTCCACTACCTTTAAATCTTCTACCCATAGAAGTTCTTCAATCCATGTTCATAACCTTGTCCTCAATCATACTGTTCATTATAGCCTTGCCATTCCCATGGTCTTGTTCAGTAACAAGGGAATTTGGCAGCATTTCCCTTGAGTTCAAAGCATGCATATCTACACAACTGGCTTTGCCATTCATCACTAGAATTTTAGTTAGACTACATCAAGCATTATCGAGTCTCAAATTCCTCTACCAAAACCACTACAATTGCATCAATTCATGCCGCAATTTCTATTCCAGTAATGAGGAAAGATCTATGCAATTTCTGTCACAATTTTATGCTATTCAATTGCTAGTTATCACACCTGCCACTTAAGCTATGATAAGCCTATATTCCAAAGCACTTGAGTTATTACATGTCATAGGCCAATATTGAGCCTGTTTCTGTGTTGTTAGCTTTTTTGACACTAGCATTTTTTTTAAATAGTTGGCCAGCTGTTGCTGTCTTTCCAGCTTGATATGTTTAGAAATGGAAGCTTTGACTATATCTTCAAATGGCAAGCTAACAATAGTTTTACATCTTGTTTTACTTTGACAGGCAGCATGACGTGGATGTGTTGTTCCAGTTTTTCCCTACTTTCAACTTGTCACAAAGTAATTCTAAAGGCAAAAAAAATCACTTTTGTTAATTTAAAACTGAAAGACTCATCACAAATGTGAGCATTTCTAATGAAAGTTAAACGTGAGCATTTCAAATTAGGGTCATCAATGCTGAATGGGGAGAGGAGGATGATCAGGACACATCATTGATAAATGAGTGGATTAGCAATTTTACATTTTAAATGACTACCTAAATGATGTGTTAATTACCTGAATGGCAGTCTTGTTTAACCTAGAGTGGAGGTGATTTATCAGGCAGGACAATACAACGAGATGCTGCTCTGTTATTTTTTTGTGTGTGTCTGCATTTGAACGTGACAATACTTCAAATGTTTTTTTGATGGAAATAGCACGGTCTCCACTAATGAGCATCTACTTTGATAACTGACAGCTATAACAGACTACAAATAACTAAATCCATTTTTAATGGCTTCAAGCCCATGCAATAAAAGAGAATTTTTGTCTTTTTGCTTACTGAACTAACTATGTAGTTTAAAGATTTTTGAACTCATAAGAACATAAGAAATAGGAGCAGGAATACACCATTCTGCCCCTTGAACTTGCTTCACCATTTAATATTTTCTACTTTACATCTCCCTGCAGGTCTCTTGATTCCCTTAAAGCCAAAAATCAAATAATCTCTGACTTGAATATATTCAATGACTAAGCGTCTATTGGTCTCTGGGTAGAGAATCCAAATTCTATAAGTGAAGGAGTTTCTCATTTCTGTCCTAAAGTTCCAACATTTTTATTCTGAGATTGTAACTCCTAGTTTGAGACTCCTCAGCCCAGGGGAATATCCTCACAGCATTTATCAAGCCCCAGGAATTTGGTACATTTCAGAGATCACCTCTCATTTTGCTAAACTTGAACACTTTTCATTGGATAGATTATTTTCTCTGAATCTTTAAGTTGCCTTAAAATGGCTAAATTGCAACAATTCATAATTTTACCACTATTCCTAACAATTCTATGTCGTATGATAATTGTGCGTGGATATACAGAATTCCCAACCTCAAGATCTTTAGAACAGTTTCTCTTTGAATTCATGGCAGCAAGTTCTGTCTCATTCCCCAGTTAGTGGAAATGTAAAGTATTAGGGTGAGAATCAGTGATTGATATTTCCCTTTAGGGGAAGTAACTTGTTGACAAACAAGAGATGCACATGTAACACAAATTATTTGAGAATCACTGATAAATTAATGCCATTCAGTGTTGATGAGGCATTGTAGTAGAGTTGGTATAAGTAGTGAATAAAAAGGAAAAAAAACAAATATGTTGTTTATGGATTCTTCACTTCTGGAAGTCTTTGTTCTAAGCACTCATCAAGAAATGTGCAAGATTGCAAAATGGAAACCTATTTTCTATGTTTCTATGTGAGTATGAGTATTAGTATACACCCTTAACTGGCATTCAGTAAGATAATGATGTGCATCATGTGGCACAGCATTGTTGATATCTCTTCCAAACAATTCAGGGAATGGTACAGACATTCAGTGCCTTATGACATTAAGGATTAGTAAGTTTGCAATGAGTGAGCTCCCGAGAGCTGTGCCACCTGGTTCCAGATACCCTGCCTTTTCAGTGAGGCTGTAGGTCGGTCCTGTCTTTATTTATAACAATTGGTACTTTCCAGCCATTTCCAGGAAGAACCATATCAGCATGCCATACCACCATGAAAACAATGGATGTAAATATAAGATCTTCAGGTACTATACAAACTTTGTTCAATTTGCATTAATCCAAAATGATCCACTTGTTAGTCAAGAAAGAAAGAATTGAAAATATGAATGATCTAAAATATGAATGATAACCCTCTGGTGAAACAAAGTATGAGAAGTTATGAGCAAACATTTAGTTTGCCTCAACAAGTCTTCATATGCCTTTGCTGTGAAGAGATATAGACAGGTGAGTGGGCAACAAGATAGTGAATGGAATATTGTGTAGGGGATTGTAAAGTTATTCACTTTGGTTGTAAGAATAGAAAAGTAAAACATTTTCAAAAGTTGTGAAAGTTGTAAGTCTTGGTGTCGAAGAAGACCTGGGTGTGGTTGTACAAGAAATGTAGGAAGTTAACATGTAGGTGCAGCAAATGACTAGGAAGGCAAATGGCATTTTGGCCTTATTCATTGCAAGGATTTGGAGTGCAAGAAGAAAGAAGTCTTACCATAATTGCTCAGGGTTTGATAAGATTACATCTGGAATACTTTGTTCATTTTCAGCCTCCATATTTGAAAAAGGATATACTTATGTTGAAGGCAGTATAGAAAAGATTCACTAAATTAATCTCTGGGATGAGGAGGTTGTGTTGTGATAAAAGGCTAAAGAAATTGAGCTTCTATTCTTTGAAATTGAGAAAAATGAGAGACAATCACTTTGAAAATTTTAAAAACTTTATAAGCTAGATGCTGAGAGATTGCTTCTGCTGAACAGGGGAGTCTAGATCAATGGAACCATAAGGGGCAGATCATTTCTGACTGAGATAAGGAAAAATTACTTCATTCAAAGGGATATCAATCTTTGGAATTCTCTATCTTAGAGGATTATGAATGCAACATTGTTGAATACGTTTATAGCTGATATGGACAGATTTTTGTTATCTCTGGGAATTCATGTCTGAATCAGCAAAACATTCATATTAGCTTCATTCCAAAGATTGAAACACATAATCTAGCCTGACATCCCGATGAGGAACTGAAAGAGTGCTGCACTTTCAGAAGTGCTGTCTTTTGGATGAGATATCAAAACAAGGTACCGACGGCCACCTCAAGTAGACATAAAAAGTCCCGTGGCATGATTTTGAAAAAGGGGAGGGCAATTCTTGCTGGTATTCTGGCCAACATTTTCCCTCAACCAATGCTACTAATAAGATTACCTGGTCAGCATGTTATTGTTTCTGACATTTTGCTGGGTTAAAATTAGTTGCTGCATTTCCTACACGATAACAGTACTCCATTGCTGTAAAGTACGTTGGCATGTTATGAAAGATGTTACATCATTACATTTTTTTCTTTTTTGAGTGAATACTGATTTACCTTAATTAGTACTCGAAATATTTGTGGTAGGCTTTGTGCCACATTGCAATGCTTCGGTACTTACAATATTGCTTCAGGTTGTTCCTGCCGTGTACATATTGATTGCTATGAGGGTGAGATCTTGGAGAGCTTTTTTATTTTGTTGCATTGTAGGGGTTTAGACAGGGTTTGAGAATTATCTAGTCTACCAAAAGTGGGCTGCTCAAGTCATCTTTGTATTCTTCCATGGGATGGCCAGCCTTCACTGCCCATCTAAAATTGCCCTTGAACTGAGTGCCTTTATGAACTATTTCTTACAGCAGTTTGAAGTTAATCACATTGTTGTGATCAGGAGTCACATGTAGGTCAAATTGGGTAAAGATGGCAAATTTCCTTCCCCCACAGAACATTAGTGAAGCAGGTGGATTTTTACAACAATCAGTGTTAGTTGTCACAGTAACCAATACTGAGACTAGTTTCATATTTCACTCTTTTCTATTAATTGAATTTAAATACCATCAACTGCTGCGGTGGGATTTGAACCCATGTCCTCAGCATTAGTTACCCACTGAGATTGCCACTACACCAACATAGTCCCTGAAGAATTATTTATTTATAGCAATAATTATATTTGGACTTTAACATCAAGTCAGAGTTTCTTACCCTCTTCAATGTCTTTCTTGCTTCTCAGTCATCAAATCTTAGATCATTATTACATCAGCATCATGCATGCTTCTAATGTCATAGATCACCAGATGAATTTCATATCCCATTATCTTTCTTAGCTGAATTGAAACCTCACAAATTCCGACAGAACTGTTTGGTTTTGGGGCCTAAACGATATCAGAACACCATTCTGTTGGCAGGACAGCCAGTGAGGGAACCCTTTGTGCTGCATATTTACTATTTTGATCTTAACTTTGTTCAAGAGTGGGTAAGGTACGTTCCTTGGGGTAGTGAGGCAAATTGGTTTAGCATCAGCTTGTAGGGTGATGTGTTACTCAAGTATTTAATTTTCCCAGTCCTGTAACCAATTTTAGGAATTCATTTCAGAATGTAGTGTTGTAATTCACACCAGCAACTTTGTCAACCTGACTGATTAATTTCAGTTTTAAGCATGCCTTTCTGCTTAGCAGAAAGTATTCTGAACTTTAAATGACACAGAGAGATTCAGATATTTCTAAATCTTTATATTTCAGGTTTGCCATGAGCTGACCTTTCCCTGGTAATCTGGATTCCCAGCATCTTGTGACTTAATACTTGAGGGTTTCAATGTAATCTGGAAAATCTCAACCATCTGACAGCATCTGTAAAGAGAAAATAGAGCCAACATTTCGAGTCTGGATGATCCTTCATCAGAGCTTGCTCATCCAGACTCAAAATAGTGCTCTATCCTCTCCTCACAGATGCTGTCAGACCTGCTGAGATTTTCCAGCATTTTCTGTTTTTGATTCAGATTCCAGCATTTTGCCTTTGTACTGCAGTATTCTGTAATCTGTGTGACCCATCTTACTTCATGCAATAACATTGAAACCCCTGTTCCTATACCTTAATTCCAAGCACTTTGAGTTTAAGGTTTATTTATTATTGTCCGAAGTAAGCTTATAATAACACTGCAATTAAGTTACTGTGAAAATGCAATACTTGTCTTCAGTGTCATGTATCTCTCCCGGAATGGTTTGTCCCTATTTTAGTGGTTCTTGTGATGTGGACAAGCCAGCATTGGACTGGGGTAAGCACAGTAAGAAGTCTCTCAATACCAGGTTAAAAATCCAACAGGTTTATTTGGTGGCACAAGCCATAAGCTTTAAGAGCGCTGCTCTTTCATCAGGTGTGCGTGCGTGCGTGTGCATGCGCGCGTGCGCGTGTGTGTGCGCACATGCACTGGTCCCTGAGGATGTCAACAATAGTTGATGTGACATGTGGGATCCTGGGCTTTATAGAGGTACAAGTGGGAAAGCAAAGAAGTAATGGTCAAATAAACAGGAAGTACTGCAGATGCTGGAAATTAGAAACAACAGGAAATTCTAGAAAACCTAAGCAGGTCTGACAGCACCTGGAGGGAAAAACAGTGTTAGCATTTCAAGTCCAATACGAGTCTTTAGAAACTTAATTGCAAACCTTGTGAAACACTGGAGGCAATTCTCCCAAAGATGCTGAATTGGCAGGTAAACTATTCTAAATCCTGACTGTTTTGGCAGATCAGCTTCTCACCTGAATCTGCACATTCTGCAGAGGTCCCAGCCATGAATATCATTAAAAACCCAGGGTGGGAGGGTGCATTTGTGCCAGAGTCTTACTGTTCTGGAACTCTGTGCATGCACAGTGGTCCCAATATGTCAGTCTCCCCATTTTCTGGCCACTCAATCACTGGCCTGCCCAAAATGCCTACAGCCCTCCAGCACTACCCACAGCCACCCCATGGCTCAAGGTCCCCATAACAATACTCAAGCCAGCCCTGACTGCCCCCACTGTCCCGGATGCTCCAATGTACGACCCACCCCCAAACAATGGCGATCCGCTCCATCTCCCTCACACTGGCACAGCCACCTCCCCTCCCAGAGACAGGCTATCCTCCTCACTGGTTGACCACTCCCCAAGTCCAGACGCAGTCCTTTACCCATCTCAGCCAGCCCTAGTCACTCCCCTCCCCATCCCAGACTGATGCCTGTTTGCAGAGTAGCTACAGGATCCCCCACCCCCACCAATCGCCCCTAGGCCCTGCCCCTTGGCACTGCTGATGTCAGATGGGCAGTGCCGAGGTGACCTCTGGGCATGGGCACTTTGCCCTTGAGCAGTGCCAAGGGGCACAGGCTGGCATTGCCAGGATGCCCATGCCCAGGCACCACACCCCGGCACCGCACCACTCACCTGGGTGGCCCCAGTTACTCTCCCCCCTTCATTCCGGCAGGGTCTCCCTCTGGTTCCTTGAACTTGGGGAGCTGGTCTGAATCCCACCAGAATGAAGTACTCCTGACTGGGTGGGAGATTCAATCAGGACCTGAAATTTCCGATAATAAACTTATAAACATATTTAAAATACATTTTAAAAAGATTTAAATTACTTATGTGCATTCTTGCCAGTTTCTAGCATGGTCTGATCAGCGATTGCTCACTGGCTCTGGGACATGTGCATGCATTCCCGGTACACGTGTAAATCCCAGTTCAAGGCTGGCGATGTGCGACTCTCACCTCGACTCGCCAGAAAAGTTGCAGGTCGCGATGGAAGAATCACAGCCATTGTCTCAGCCTTAGCTATGATTTGCATGTAGTTTGGGCCCACAATTTGGGAAGGATTTGAATGCATTAGAAATTGTGCAGAAAAGATTTGTGAGAGTTCTTCCAGGTGAATCTGATAGGTGAATCTGGTTACACTCCTTATGGAACAGAAGGAGAAAAAATGTGATGGGGACATTCAAAATCATGAGGGGTCTGACAGGACTAGATGGGGAGACGTTGTTTCCATTGGCAGAGGAATGGGAACCAGAGAAAGCTGATTTGAAGTGAATGGCAAGGGATGATTTGAGGAAAAGTCTTTTTACACAGTGACTGGTTGGATCTGCAATGTGTGCCTCACAATGTGACAGATTCAATCCTGGTTTTCAGAAGGGAATGAGATAATTACTTGATGAAAAAAAGGAATGCAGCACTATAGGGAAAAGCAGGGTTATGGAATTAGTTGAGTTACTCTTGCAGAGAACAATCATAGATGTGGAGGTCTGAATGACCTTCATCAATGTTATAAGCATTGTAAGAATTATTTGAATAGTGCTGAAACATTAATTTGTTCATCATATTTTTTTGGGGAAGTAAATATTGTTGGACCTTAAAAAGAACTCAAATTTTAAAATCTATGAAAAATAACTGAAATAACTTTACACTACCAGAAGGACGTGGAGGCTTTGAAGACAATACAGAAAAGGTTTACAGGATGTTGCCTAGTATGTAGGGGATTAGCTATGAGGAGAGTTTGAATAAAATGGGATTGGTCTCCCTGGAAAGACAGAGGCTGAGGGGTGACCTGATGGGAGTTTAAAAAATTATGAGGGATATAGATAGGGTGAACAGTTGGAAGCTTTTTCCCAGAGGAGAAATGGCAATTACAAGAGGACACAAGTTTAAGATAAGGGGGGAAAGGTTCAGTGGAGATGTTCGAGGAAAGTTTTTTACACAGAGGACGATGAGGGCCTGGAATGCACTGCTAAGTGAAGTGATTGAGGCAGTTACATTAGCCACATTTAAGACTTATCTTGATAGACATATGAACAAATGGGGATAGAAGAATATAAGCAGTTGGTCTAGATAAGAAAACATGATCAGCATAGGCTTGGAGGACCAAAGGGCTCATTCTTATGCTATATTATTCTTTGTTCTTTGTAATAAAATGTGTTGTCCTTGAAAAGAAATTCTGAAGTGAAAACTATTATTTGAGATTATTTTAAAACAGCTCCCCTGAAATCTTTGTTTCCACTTTGTGTTTAGTTTTATTTTAATGATAATTAAAATGATAATTTAATGATAATTTAGACCACTTTGTATTTCAATAAGGCATTTTGAGAATTTATTCTAGGCACATTTATTGTTGCAACTGCAGGCTGATAGTAAACCAGTGGTAAATTTGGGATATGTCTTGTGAATTTTATTGTCTCGTTTCTTCTGTGAAGAGATGGATGCTTTCTGGGTTCGCAAGCACTGACAACCTTGGGCACTGAGCCCAGTTCATCATTTTCCAAGTTTAACACAGAATTGGCAGTATATTTAACTTGAAAAAGCATAGTAACTATGCCTGTATTTATTATTACTTGATAACTCCCCAATCTATTCCAGCTGAAGTCCTGGGTGAAATAGTTAATTTAGTGCAGACAAGACACTTGTCACCGTGAAGTCTTGGTGGTTTAATTTGCCACCATGTGGCACATTCATTTTAGTTCATCATCAGAAATTGTAGATCATCTACCTTATTTCATCAATCCTATTTATCCTAATTTGGCATGGTGGCACAGTGGTTAACACTGCTGCTTCACAGGGCCAGGGACCCGGGTTCAGTTCTTGGCATTCGGAAGTCTTTTAAGGAGCAATTAATTGAAATGTAGGACAGGCATCTGCCTATGGAAAGGAAAGGCAGGATTCAGGAATCAGGGAAATTGTGAGCCCAGTCAAAAAGAAAAAGGATGCGTACATGTGGTATAGGTAATTAAAAACAGATGAAGCATTTGAAGAATAGGGAATGTAGAAAAGAGTTCAAACAAGGAGTTAGGGGGCAAGAAGGGGTCATAAAATATCCCTGGCAGACAGGATTAAGGAGAATCCCAAAGCATTTATACATATATTAGGAACAAGAGGGTAGCTAGAGAAAGAGTTGGTCCACTTAATGACACAGGAGGGAAATTATGTGTAGAACCAAAGGAAGTGGGTGAGATCCTTAATGAATACTTTGCATCAGTACTCACAAAAGAGAGAAACGTATCGATTCTCAGTGTTTTGGAGGGTAATGTAAACCCTTTAGAAAAAAGTCATCATTATGAGGGAGAAAGTATTAGGTGAATTAAAAAGCATTAAAATAAACAAATCTCCAGGGACAGATGGCATGTGTCCCATATTCCTGAGGGAGACAAGAGATGAAATTGCTGGGTAGCTAACAGAAATCTTTTTTTCTTCGTTGGCTACTGGTGAGGTACCCGAGGATTGGAGGATAGCCAGTGTTGTCCCATTATTTAAGAAGAGTAACAAGGATAATCCAGGTAATTATAAGCCAGTGGACTTGATGTCAGTGTTATGAAACTGTTGGAGAGGATTCTTAGGAATACGACCAATATGTATTTGGAACTGAATGGTCTTGTTAGTGACAGATAGCATGGTTTTGTACATGGGAGATCATGTCTCACTAATTTAACTGAGTTTTTGGAGGAGGTGACAAAAATAATTGACGATGGAAGAGCTGTGGACATTGTCTACATTGACTTTACAAGTCATTTAACAAGGTCCCTTTGGCAGGCTGGTGCAAAAGATTAAGTCTCACGGGATCAGTGGTGAACTAGCTAGATGGATTCAGAACTGGCTTGGCCATAGAAGACAGAGAGTAGCAGTAGAAATGTGTTTTTCTGTTACTTGTGGTGTTCTGCAAGGATCAATGTTGGGACCTCTACTGTTTGTAATACATGTAAATGACTTGGAAGAAAACATTGCTGATATGATTAGTAAGTTTGCGGATCATACTAAGATTGGCAGAGTTGTAGATAGTGATGAAGACTGTCAGAGAATACAGCAGGATATAGATCAACTGGAAAATTGGGCAGAGAATTTAATTCAGACAAATGCAAGGTGATGCATTTTGGTAAATCTAATTCAAGTGGGGGCTATAAAATAAATGGCAGAACAATCAGGAGCATAGATACACAGAGACCTGTGAGTACAGGTCCACAGATCCTTAAAAGTGGCAGCACAAATGAAAAAAATGGTGAAGAAAGCATATGGCATGCTTGCTTTCACTGGAGTATATCAGTATAAAAGTTGGCAAATTATGTTACAGTTGTATAAAATGTTGGGTAGGCCACATTTGGAATATGCTGGTCACCACACTACCAGAAATACATGGAGGCTTTGGAGAGAGTGCAGAAAAGGTTTACCAGGATGTTGACTGGTATGGAGGGTATTAGCTGTGAGGAGAGATTGAACAAACTGGGATTGTTCTCCCTGGAGAGACGAAAGCTGAGGGGCAACGTGACAGTTTATAAAATTATGAGAGGTATTGATAGGGTGAACAGTTGGGAGATTTTTTTCCAAGGCAGAAATGACATTTAAAGGGGGCACAAGTTCAAGATACAGGGGGAAAAGTTCAGTGGAGATGTGCAGAGGAAGAATTTTACACAGAGAGTGGTGGGGGCCTGGAATGCACTGCCAAGTGAAGTGGTTGAGGCAGTTATGTTAGCTAGATTTAAGACTTACTTTGATAGGCATATGAACAAATGGGGGATAAAGGAATATAAGCAGTTGATTTAAATACCTAAATGTGTTCAGTGCAGACCTGGAGGGCCGAAGGGCCTGTTCCTGTGCTGCACTGTTCTTTGTTCTTTGACTGCCTATATGGAATTTGCACTTGCTCCTCTTATCTGTGTGGGTTTCCTGCAGATGCAAGGTTCCCTTCCACAGTCCAAAAATGTACAGGGTAGGTTGATTGGACAAGCTGCATTACCCCTTATTTTCTAAGATGTGTGTGTTAGGGGGATTGATGAGGTTACAGGGATAGGCTCTGGGTAAGATGAATCAGTGTTGACTTGATGGGCCAAATGGCTTGCTTCTGCACTATAGGATTCTATTCTATTCTAATGTACTTTACACCATAATTACATTTTTGAATCACTAAAAAATGCCTCTGTAAATATGTTTGTTGTAAACTAAAAAACACTGTTCGTGTAGTAAAATCTGTGTTTTTGTTTACTCTTTCCAGTGACTAAAAAATATTTTCAACTTTGGAGTCAGAAATTTACATATTACCGGTATGTGTGGCTTGCTCAAAACACAGAATTGTCAAAAGTCCGTACGTCAGCCAGTTGGTTCTATCAGGAGCAGTGTAATCTCCTTTGATAACCTTTACAACAAAATCACATACAATCATAGAATGTACAGTTTTGCTTTCCACGTTTCACAGTTCTCTCATAGATGAACCACAGCTCTCACTTGCATTAATATCTGGGTAAAGTTAATAAAATGCAAAGTTAATGATTAGAAAATCTCTTTTTTTTTCCTGATTGTTCTAGCTACTCTTTCTATACTGTGCCTTCAGGCTTTTTCCTGACCAGTTCCCTTTTGAAGATTCTAGGTAGACTAGCTTCAAACGCTACAGATCAGCACCCTTTAAAGGCTCCGGGTGGAATTAGAATAACTGCCTGTTAAATTCAAAAAGAACTTCCAATCAAACAGACAAACTGTTCATCTTGGGATTGATTGCTTTTGCTCTCTACCTGAACACTTGAATTCAGGCAAACCTTTTGGTGTTTCAGTGAAAAGATTTGGAACGTGCTTCTGTTACGGAAACTGATTTTTAATCTTTTTGTTTTGTCATAGAATCACATAGACAGACAAAAAAAAAACAGACTCTGTGAACAAATGATTGTCTCAATTTTTTTTTGTCAGAAGACATTGGGCCAGATTTTACCAATCGGAGGCTAAGTACCAGGTCCGGACGTAAAACGGACCCGAACCCAGAATTCTTGTTTCAGCGTGCCCATACACTTTTAACCTGGGTGAGGCTTAGCGCTGCCACGATAATCGGAGCTCTGAACTGCGCATACTGCACTCAATGGAGAGCCTGCAGCACCTTCCTTGCCTTCCGCTGGTGTCTGCCGGAGGAGGGGGGAACAGGCTCAGATGGATCTCGTTGCGGCGATAGAAGAGATTCTCCCAAGTCCATCCTCCTCCCCCCCCCCCCCCCCCGCTTGCCCCCCCACCCCCGTCCTCCACCACTTCCCTTCCCCAAGCAGAGATCCATCTGAACCTGCACCCCCTCCCCTCTGGCAGATGCCAGCAGAAGGCCAGGATGTTTCTGCAAGCTCTCCAACGAGTGCTATAAAGAGTCTTACAACACCAGGTAAAACTCCAACAGGGCTTTAACCTGGTGTTGTGAGACTTTTTACTGTGTTTACCCCAGTCCAATGCCAGCATCTCCACAGCAACGAGTGCAGCTCAGAAGGATGGTGGAGGAAGAGCAGCAATCCAGGTAGGTTGGGGATGTGCTCTGCCAAGGGGGAGCCTGCCTCTGTGGGGCTGAAGGGGAGGTCTCTGCTGGGGGGCCTGTCTCGCAGGGGGGGGGGTGATCATGGGGGCTGGGAGGTTGCCTCCCAGGGGGTTCGGATCGCAGAGGGGGGGTTCTGCCAGGTGGTTAGTGGGGGGGGTCTGCGAAGGGTGTTTGAGGAGGTTGGGCTTCAAAGGTTCCCTTACAGAATAGGAATCCGCTTTGGATTTTTGTTCTGCAGGTCGGTAACAGCGCAGATCCGAAATGGATCCGAAGATGGTAAAGTAGGATTTGGTGGTAGAGTTGGGTGCATGGTTCATTAAGTCGATTTAAACGCATGTTAATACATTTAAATCGTTGAGCCGCCCCATTGGGACTTGGACCAGATCCGCACTCAAATGGGGCATCAGCAGAGAAGTGATCTGCTCAGTTTCAGCTGCATATCGTGTCATAGGCCCAAATTTACCGCGATTTTGTGCCCGAAAATGGGCACAAATCTTTGGTAAAATTGGGCCCATTGACATTACCTAGTATGCATTTCAGCTTATCTGCATTTGGTTGATTATGAAGCTTTAAAACAATTCGAAGCTACACCAAGTCCGAACGCAAATGTTGACAACTGTGAGGCTCATCGAGTTTCATGAAGACTGTTTTTAAAACCTATCTGTTGTGTATTTAAAGTGGTTGCATCTCCTCTGGCAAAATGTTATGTGATCTTTAGTGACATGTAGAATCATAGAATTTCTACAGTGCAGAAGGAGGCCATTTAGCACATTGAGTCTGTACTGACTACAATTCGACCCAAGCCCTATTTCCATATCCCCCACACATTTAGCCTGCTAATCCCGCCGACACCACGGTTGATTTAGTATGACCAGTCAGCTTAAACTGAACATCTTTGGACTGCAGGAAGAAACCAGAGCACCCGGAAGAAACCTATGCAGACAGGAGGAGAATGTGCAAACTCCACGTAGACAGTGACTCAAGGCTTGAATTAAACCCGGGCCTGTGGCACAGTGAGACATCTGTGCTAACCACTGTGCCAGCGTGCCACCCCGTGACATAAGCAGATCTTTGCGTGCTTTTATATCTCTTTCATGTTAGATCTGTAACAAGCAACACCTTCTGAAAAACCTGCATCGTGTTTTACTACAACTCACTAGTATGGCACCTCATTATTATTCCCTTTGTGGTGGTTCCTGGTCAATAGGTAACAAGAAGAAATTGGCGATGAGAGACAGAGAATTCTTTTTTCCGACTACGTTCAAAGGGAACGAAACCCAGCACTTTGGATTTAAAAATCAATCAAAGGCAAAGAATAGAATCTCCGGGGCACTACAATAATAGATTTAGAAAGAAACAGAAACCATGAGTAAGCAAGAAACAAAGGTTAAATTTACTGAGCATTCAATAAAGTGGGTAGACTTCCAAGATGCAGACATTGCACATATGCTGAAGGCAACCGGGCTGTGGGAACTGAGACTCTCAGAACCAAACAGTCTATGAGACCTTATCGAGAACTTACTATTGGGAGAACGGAAACAAAGGGAGACAATGGAATTGTTAGCTAAGATACACTCTTGCATTGTACAAGAGAGAGCGGGAAAACAGCAGAAAGTATCAAACCCAGGAGCCTATAATCAAAAGAAAATGATGGGAAAATAGAGTGTTGTGGATGTATTTGATGAGAATTGAGAAACTAGAACTCATACAAAGAAAGATTCCAGTATTATCTTCAAACAGATCAAATACTGGGTGACCTAAAGATTCAAACATTTCACAATTTAGTAGGTCACAAATAATTACTACAAAGTTTAGTCCATCTAGCAAAACCAGGAGTTAAAACCTATGATGAACTGACAAAAGTTTTAGAGGAGCATTTCTCTCCTAAACCAAGCATTATTACAGAAAGACCTAATTTCCACTGCTGAAACCAGGAAGAAGGTAAAAGCATTTCACAGTTCTTGGTATCTTTACAAAGGCTAGCTCAATATTGTGAATTTGATGTGACTGCAGTAGGTTGGAATGTGGACTCCAGAATGAAACTATAGCGATAAATGAAACTATTGCGATAAAATTTCAGTAAGAAATCAGGGTCAGCAGATTTCTTACTGACCCTGAAATCAGCAGTGGACGTTGCAGTTTCAAAGGCGCTGGCAGTGTTTGACTCTTTGCAGATCAGGCTTGGGGCAAAAATCCACAAAATAGAGGCCACTAATAAGTAAGTCTGCAAAACAACAGGCATAACATTAATGTGCATAAGTTGATTACTCAGCGGGGCAGTATTGGAGTAGGGAAAACAAGTGCAAGAATTGTGGCATGAAGGGCCATATTTCCAAAGCATGCCGGACACAGCAAACTTCCTCTACACCAAAAATGTGTGAGAGAGAGAAAACATGCAAATCTGCAGGAAAAATTAACCGGGTGTCAGGTGAACAGGAAAACAACGTAGAAGACAATGTGCCAGAATAAGTATAATTGATATCTGAGACAATCTATAAGAAGAAGCTGAAACGTTTACCATTCAAATCATCAAATGTTATCCTAAGGACATACACAGAAAACAGCTGCCTCTCCATGTTATTCATGGAAGTTTTCCTGCTTTATTCAGTAGAGTGTGTTTGGGGAAAATCAAATTCATCTGGGAAACTGTAAATTAATTGATAGCATGACTGACCTGCAGCAACTTCTGCAAAAGCCTCTGTGACTGGAGTTGAAATCTTACTCAAAATTAAGCCTTACTGTGCATCAATGTTTATAAAAGCCAGATGAGTATCATATGCCGTCAGACCAAAAGTCAGAAAAGAATTAGAAAGACTGGTCCAAACTAAAGTCATTGAACCAGTTACTATAAGTAATTAGGTTACATCAATTATGCATATAATAAAATGATGTGGAGACGGCAAGACAATGATTCACCTATATTGTGTGGTGATCAATATCTGCTGCTGCTGATTGAATACTTACTTTCTGGACTACCTAGAGATCAGAAATTCAGTAAAAATAGATATATCACAAACATACTTACAAGTGAACTTGGCTGCGAGTTCATAACTGTGTGGCACTGTGGTTAGGACTGCTGCCTCACAGCACCAGGGACCTGGGTTTGATTCCCAGCTTGGGTCACTGACTGTGCAGAGTCTATACGTTCTCTCTGTGTCTGCGTGAGTTTCCTCCGGGTGCTCCGGTTTTCTCTCATAGTCCAAAAGACGTGCTGGTTAGGTGTATTGGCCATGCTAAATTCTCCCTCAGTGTTACTCAAACAGGCACCGAGTGTGGTGAGCAGGAGATTTTCACAGTAACTTCATTGCAGTTTTAATCTAAGCCTATTTGTAACAATAATAAATAAGCTTAAACTTGACATTATTCACTATCGTGACACTCACAGGTTTGTTTCAAAACAGGAGACTGCCATTTGGGATAACAACCACAACTGTTCTATTCCAAAGGTCCATGGATCAAATTCTGAATGGACTAAATGATGTACAGTGTTATCTAGAATTCTCATCACAGATTCAAGTGAACAAGAGCACTTGAAGGGCTTGAAAGCTACACTGAAATCTCTGCAAAAACATAGGGTGAAATCTTATCAAGAAATAGCAGTGTTGTTTCTGGCAAAAAAAGATGGTGTTTTTTTCTCCAAAGAAATCATTCAGTTTTCTCCCTAGATCTTATGACACGCTGCCAAAAAAAAACAAAGGGGCCATATTTCACATGGACACACTGGTAAAACCTGGTTGCATAGAGATCGAGACACCATCTTTTAAGACCGCCCCAATCAGAGCAGCAATAAACCACCCCCCACACCATTACGGAGGTCTCAGGGAACTCCCTCCTCACCCTCGATCAGAGCCAGCATTCATCTTCACCTACCTCCCCCACAATCATTGGCCACTTTTTCCTCCCTCCACTACAATAATCGACCTCTTTTCCCCACTCCCGCAATCATCAACCCCCTTCTCCCCACTCCCGCAATCATCAACCCCCTTCTCCCCACTCCCGCAATCATCGGCCCCTTCTCCCCACTCCCACAATCATCAACCCTCTTCTCCCTACTCCCACAATCATCGTACCCCCACCTCCTCCTGCAATCATCGACCCCTCCCACTTACCCACCAAACAACCATTGCCAGCACCCTCTGCTTCTCTGTCAGTTCCAATACACAACCACATCTGCATGAAGTGCCCCACCCCCCCCCGAGGTTCCACTGGGGTCTGTCCTGTGGCACAGATTGGCACTGCCAGGATGGTATGGTGCCAACCTGCCAGTGCCAACCTGTGCCAAAGGGCAGTGCCTGGAGCAATTGCAGGACCTTGTCCTTCAACCCCTAGAGGCTACACTTATCTTTATATCCAGACAAATCCCCACAACAGGTTCACGTCTATGTGAATCTGTTGTAAACCATGATGGTGTGACATTATGCCAACACAGTTTGAAGATATGAGTCAAGATACAGCAGTGAGGTGTTTAATTATATAAAAATGCATGTAGATCAGGGTCACACTTGTTATGGCATCGTTATGATCTGATGACGTTGTCAGTGAGGGGCGGGGAAGATCCAAAGTCACATTCTCGCCAATGAGAACTGCGACTTCTGGATCTTGAGCCCCGCTGACGTTCACGTGGATGGTGAATGCAGGCTCCCTCTCGACAGAAAATGCAGGCACTAGACAGAAAACAGAAGAGGTAGAAGCAGGACTAGGCCACAAAACCCATAAAGCCTTACCCACCATTCAATGCGATCGTGGTTAATCAATGCTTGACTTCAACTCTTTCTAGTGCCATTCCTTATAGCCCCTTACACGAATGCAAAAAGCTTACAAAGTGATAAAAGAAGCCTTAATGAAGTCTTCCATTTAAATCCCAAATTGAAATTATGACTTGCTTGTGATGCATTGTCCTATGTGAAATGTTCAGTTCCTTCATACATAACACCCTTAGAAGAAAAATAACCAATAGCCTTGTCTTCACAAACATTTCCCAGTGCAGCACTGAATTACGCTGAGCTAGAAAAACTAACTTTGTGTATTAATTTGGAGTAAAAAGATTTAATCACCACCTTTATGGGAATCGTTTGATTTGATTTTTGATTTGATTTATTATTGCCATATGTGTTGGTATACAGCGAAAAGTATTGTTTCTTGCACACTACACAGACAAAGCATACCAATTATAGGAAAGGAAGGGAGAGAGTGCAAAATGTAGTGTTACATTCATAGCTAGGAAGTAGAGAAAGATCAACTTAATGTGAGATAGGTCCATTCAAAAGTCTAATGGCAACAGAAAGAAGCTGTTCTTGAGTTGGTTGGTACATGATATCAGACTTTATTTATTTTTTTCCCGATGGAAGAAGGTGGAAGAGAGTATGTCCAGGGTGCATGGGATTCTTGATTACGCTGGCTGCTTTTCTGAGGTGGTGGGAAGTGTAGACAGAATCAATGGATGGGAGGCTGGTTTGCAAGATGGACTGGGCTTCATTCATGACTCTTTGTAGTTGCTTGCAGTCTTGGACA
The DNA here is from genome assembly GCA_024679065.1 of Sphyrna mokarran. Classification (NCBI taxonomy): domain Eukaryota; kingdom Metazoa; phylum Chordata; class Chondrichthyes; order Carcharhiniformes; family Carcharhinidae; genus Sphyrna; species Sphyrna mokarran. The sequence continues at coordinate 23,409,772 of JAGIQG010000021.1, forward strand.
TTTGATACTTTTGACAGATCACAAAGCCTTGATGACAATTTTCAGGCCATATAAATTATTCCTTCTTTAGGTTACAAAGATGGGCTTTGATATTATTAGCATACACCTACAATAATAAATATCATCAATTGAAGCAACATGCCAATGCTGATGCTTTGTCAAGATTGCTGTTACAAATCAAGCAAAACCTGAAGAAAATTTTGTTAATGTACTATATTCCTCTCAATGGATAGTTTATCTGTTCAGATACTCACAAAAGCTGATCCAGAGATGGGGAAGATTAAGAATATGTTCCTAAAAGGAACAAAGGAACAAAGGACATCAAAAACAATCTAACCTTACATCACAAGAAGATTTGAGTTGACAGTCTAGAATGCATTTTTGTGATAGGGAAGTGATTATTCCTCCATGCTTGTATGGAAGAATCCTTGAACAGTTATATGAGGGACATCCTGATGTTGTAAGAATGAAGGGACTGGCATGTAGCTATTTTTAGTGGCCAGGGTTAGAAAAAAATGGAAGAAAAAGTGAGGCAATGTCAATTCTGTGCAAAATTGAGAAACAGTCCACCCTTCAGCCCTTATTTCCATGGGAATGGCCAAAACAGCAATAGCAGACAAAACACAAACAATAAGTTGGCCCAATAGAGGGACACATGTTTCTAGTGTAGGTAGATGCACGATCTAAGTGCTTGGAAGTAGTGATCATGACATTCACAACAGCAGAAAAGAATATTAAAATGTTGGATGAAATATTTACTAGATTTGGTAAATCTGAGCAAGAAATAAGTAACAATAGGACACAGTTTACTACGAAGGAGTTTGGAAACTTCTTGAATGGAAATGATAGCCAACATAAAAAGTCAGCTCTGTACTGACCAATGGATTGGCCAAATGATTTGCACTGTCGCTAAGGATATAAAGGACCAAGGGACATTGTCAAGACGAGTAAATCAATTCTTGTTATCCTACAGGAACACCGCACACGCAACAACAACAGAATTCAGCTTTTAAAAAGCAAACTTAGAACAAAGTTTGACCTTTTAATACCACCTGATAATGAATGACAACAAAAAAAGCACTGATTGCTAGGACAGAACAAAACTCTAAAGAGTGCATTTATTTCAGGGGAACAAATACCAACAAGAAGCTATACTACCAATGATAAAGGGTACCTGACATCATTTTAGCAAAAGCAGTTCCAAAATCTTACACCATTCAGACAGATGATGAGAGAGTTTGACATCATCATAAATATTAGCCTCAAGGTGTGAAATTACTTTAGCTTCACCAGAAATATTCACATCAGAAATACTCAATAATGATACGTGTGAACAGAAACTAACCAGAGACACATCCAGATGTAGTTTCTGATGAATCTACAACATCGATGGAAACTGACAATGAAATAGTTTCATATGGAGAATTACCAATAGAAGAAAAAGAGGACACTTCAAAGGTCTTGAGTAGCCAAATTCCAGAGCGTCGGGTACAACTCAAAAGAAATGGGCATCCAGCTGAAAGACTATCTTATTCGTTTGATCTATGCATGGGAAATAATGGTGCACAGTGATCTATCGAGTGAGTAGTTGAAACATTGGAGAAAAATGTCATGAGAACTAAAGAAGATGAACGGATGTTATATATTTAAAATGGTCGCATCTTTTTTGGTGCAATGTCACATGACCTGTAGTGACATGAGTTGGGAGATTTGCGAGTTTTTGTGGATTTTTCATTTTATTCCTGGAACAAACAACAGCTTCTTAATAAACCTACATCATGTTCTACTACAATACAATACTGTGGCACGTCATTGCTTTTCTCTTTATGGTAGCTATCAATCGACACTTAACAATATTATTCCATTTCACATTTCCATTCACTGTCACGGTGGAATGTTAGTTCCCTACTGTTTTAAAACTGTCTCTGCTCATTTTAAAATCAAGCAATATCCTAGGAAAACCAACAATAAATCCTGCTTAGTCATTGTTTTTAGATACTCCTTTATTTGATACCCTCATAAGATTTCACTTCTGTCTTTCAACATGAAGCTATCTTTAACGTTTAATATATGACGTGAATTTATTGCACAAATAATGGCAACGTATAGTTAAATAATTCCAATAGATAGGCTTCAATTCCTCCAAAAGACACAACAATAAATAAGCATAATCTTTACGAAAGAAAGAAATTGCAAGGTTTTAACAAATACTGAACATTTAATGATGATTATTTCAGCTTTCCAAAAAACAGAAGTTCTTCTCATTTTTACAATTCAGATATGCCTAGGTTTTACAAATCAAAAGGACTGTGACAAAATTATGTTTTTGAAGATCTGAAATTTCCACATGTAAACCAACAAAACTTGAGGTGTTAACACGAAATCACTGCTATAAATCAGCAGCAACTTTCACATTCACTTCATATTAAGTTTCTCTACACCCTAGCTATGACATTGCATCCCACCCCCTCTCCTTTCCTTCTTCCCTATGTACTTTATGAACCGTGTGCTTTGACCATACAGTGCGCAAGAAACAATACTTTTCAGAAACAAAAACAAAGTCCCTACAGTGCAGAAGGAGGCTATTTGTCCCATCGACCCTGCACCCACCACAATGTCACCCAGCCCCTATCCCCATAGTCCCATGTATTTAGCCTGTTATTCCCCCTGACACTAAGGATCAATTTAGCATGGCCAATCAACCTAACACGCACATCTTTGGACTGTGGGAGGAAACTGGAACACTGGGAGGAAACTCATGGAAACATGAGAAGAACGTGCAGAATCCACACAGTGACCCAAGCTGGGAATCGAACCCGGGTTCCTGGTGCTGTGAGGCAGCAGTGCTACCACTGTGCCACTCCCACCATTGTGTCTCACTGTATCCCAATGCATGTGACAATAATAAATCAAATTAAACATTCTCAACGTATCTTAAAACACTTCACAAACAATGGAGGATTTTTTGAACTGTAGCTAACATAATGTAGGGAAATGAAGCAGCCATTTTGCACATAAAGTTCGAATAACAAACTAGAAATTAGCCAATTTAGTAACAAACTTAATATGTTTGCAGAATAAAAAACACACCTGATCAAGTGAAACACTTGCTCACTGAGACCAATTTGACCCTTTCTTGCCAGTGAAGATACAGTCAGAAGTTTATTACTTTTAATATGCTCTACAGAAAGCCTTTTTTTTACTTTTGCAGTTATTAAATTTATACCCATTTTCCCCAGAATTATGCAATTGATTCTGTACAGATGCATTGAAATACAATTTAACTGTCTTGAGATTCCACCACAATCTGTCTTCTAACTTGCAAAAGATTATTCAATTACAAACAAAAAAAAGTTATATTTGTTTTGCCCATGATTCTATGGATTCTGTTGCAGAAAAAAAATGTTCTTAATATTGTGTATTGGCAGATGTTTTTATAAGTTGCTGTGATGCAGCAAGTGGGAGGACATTGAGGGGAGATTATTTACATTCCTTAATTTCTCAGACATAGCAAATTCCTGATTTCAGCCTCAGAGGGTCTGCCAATCCTGCATTGAACACATCTCCTGATGGTCCAGAAAATATAAATGTGTTTCGCTGAAGATTCAAGTTTTCAAATTGTCACAAGTAATATCTGTGGTAAAAATTACAACAAAGTTGAATAGACATTGTCAGAAATGCTATGTACTCTGCTAAATATGAACCCCAGCCTGCCCCCGAACAATCATCATCTCAGTCATCTAAATACACATCTTATTATTGATGTCATTGACACAATCGTTTTTCAAAAAAAGGAAGAACTATACATTATATCATGCTCCAACAGTCAGACGTTTTAAAAATCAGCTTTTTAATCTGTGTTCGTACTGTCATTTTCAGGTATTCTTCCATCTGAGATAGTTCTGAAATTTGTCTTTAATCATCCTCGAGATGTAGCCATCTTCTGCATTTATTGCCTCTACCTACTACTCTGAGAAAGTGGTCTTCTGTTTAAACCTCTGGAGGCCATGTCGTGAAGTTGCTCCGCATTGCTGCTTGATAGGAAATTTCTAGATTTTGGCACAGTGACACTGAAGGAACAGCAATACGTTTCCAAGTTGGGATAATTTGTAGATAAAAGCAAAATACTACAGATGCTGGAAAATCTCAGCAGATGGAGAGGAATAGAGCCAACATTTCAAGTCTGGATGACTCTTTGTCAGAACTAAGAAGAGTTCATGCTCTGAAGTTGTTGAATTCATTGTTCAGTCTGGAAAGCTATAAAGTGAAAGAGACAAATAGAAATTCTGTCAGAGAGAAAAGCAGTGCTTCTTCAGGGCAGGCATTCCTGGAAGAAAAATGGCAGTGAGTTAAATATTAAGATAAAATATTACAGATGCTGGAATATGGAACATAAACAGCAAATGCCAAAAAAATCTCAGCAGATCTGACAGCATCTGTGAAGAGAGAATAGAGCCAACATTTTGAGTCTGGATGACCTTTCGTCAGAGCTAGGGGCAAAAAGTTTATGTTCTGAAGTTATTGAACTCAATGATAATTTGTAGCTTGGAACTGGTGGTATTCCCATGCACCTGCACTCCTGTCTTTCTAGAATCATAGAATCATACAATGTAGAAGGAGTGAGAATGGCCCTTTGAGTCTGCACTGATCACAATCCCACCCAAGCCCTATCCCCATAATCCTAGACATTTACTAGTCTCCCTGACACTAACGGGCAATTTAGTGTAGCCATTCCACCTAACCAGCAGATCTTTGAACTGTGGGAGGAAACTGGAGCATCCAGGGGAAACACACACAGACAGGGAGAATGTACAGACTCCATACAGACAGTGACTCAAGAGTCAGGAATCAAGCCTGGGTCCTGGCACTGTGAGCAGCAGTGCTAATCATTGTGCCACTGTGTCTAGGTTGGGGAGGTTGTGAGTTTGCTTAAAGGCATCTTTGAAATCAGTTTGAAATGTATAGCCTTCTAGTGAAATGAAGTTCATAACAGTTTATCACCAGGAAGTGTATTACTGGGGGATGGTGCAACAATTTAAACTGCAAGTTGAAGTGAAAAAAGTGACACATTTTCCATTCATTTTTTTAGCTAGTAGGTTAAGCAGTTACTCCTTTTTAAGAAGGTGCCAGTGTTAGCATTCCAAGAAGTATGTGAAAACTTAGCATTTACAAATCTCCTAAAGGAAGAATGTCTAAATCCAGATTATGGTGCTTCCCAACCCCACAGCTGGGAAGCAATTATAAAAGCCAGCGTGTCACTCACAGCGTTACACCAACATGCTACTATACCATTGCTCTCTGGATGAAAAAGGAGATGGAAGTCAAGATAAGAAACAAAAAAATGGACTTAAGATAAATGTCAGGTAGTAAATATAATGAGAACCAAAAGTAGTACAGAGGGTTCAGCTGGGAGGTGACAAAGCACATTAGAGAAGCGGAGGAGGATTGTGAGAAAAGACTGGCAGCCAACATAAAGGTGAATCCCAAGGGCATTTAATAGTATAAAGTTGTAATAGTAGACAGGAGGAGTGGGGCTGATTAAGAATCAAAAAGGGAATTTACACATGAAGTTAGGGGGTATGGCTAAGATATTAAATGAATACTTTGTCAAGGTACGTCTTTACCAAGGAAGTGGACGCTACCCAAGACATGGTGACAGATAAAGAAACTTCATCTCCAGAAGGGTTCAAAATTAATAAGTAAGTAGTGTTGATTAGACTGTCGGTACTGAAAGTTGACAAGGCATCGGGACTGGATGATATCCAAAGATCTTGAAGGAAGTGAGAAAGGAAATTCCAGGAATGCTAGCCATAATTTTCCAGTCTACTCTAGACTTGAGAGGTGTCAGAGGACTGGAGAATTACAAACGTTATGCCTTTGTTCAAAAAGAATGTAGGGGATAGCCTCATCAATAACAGACCAGTCTGTTTAATGTCAGTGATGGGCAAGCTTCTAGAAACAATTATTGAGTATAACTAATAGTCACATAGAAAAATGTGGGTCAATTCAGAAGAGCCAGCATGGATTTCTAAAAGAAAATTGTGTTTCAATAACTGCTGTAGTTTTTCTGAAGAGGAGAAGGAAAGGGTCAATGAGTGTAATGCTATTGATGTAGTGTACATGGACCTTCTGAAGGCATTCGATGCAGTGCCATACATGGACTTGAGAAACATTATAGCTCATTGGAATAAGAGGGAGAGTAGCAACATGAGTACAAGAATAGCTGAATAATAGGAAGCAGAGAGTAATAGTCAACGGATATTTCTTGGGCTGGAAGAAAATTTATAATGGTGTTTCCCAGGGGTGGATATTGGGATCTTAGCTTTCCCTCATATATATTAATGATCTAGATTTCGGTGTATAAGGGAAGATTTCAAAGTTTGCAAATGATACAAAACTTGCCAGTATTGTAAAATGTGAGGGGGAGAGTGTCAAACTTCACAAGGACATGGACAGGTTGATAGAACAGACAAATGGGTGGCAAATGAAGTTCTGTGTGGAAAAGTGAGAGATGATGGATTTTTAGTAGAAAGAACCATGGAGAAACAATGTGAGGAGTAGGGTGCAGGAGAAGATGGACCTGGGTGTATGTGTGTATAGATCATTGAAGATGGCAGGACAGATGGAGTGAGCAGTTAATAAAGCATATAGTATCCTGGGCTTTATTAAGAGGGGAATAGAGTATAAAAAGCAAGGATCAAGAAAAGAACGGTTCAATCAGGCAGACAGTCTTTCAAACCAGGCCTCCCACCTGCCTTGTCAGGGCCTATCATCCTGACCCCAGTGAAATCACTCCCCTCCTACCTTGATTTCTGACCTCTCGTGATGATCTTCATTAGGGGCTGCCTGTAGTCCCAGAGGTGTCCACCACTCCCGCCTGGGTATGGAGGAGGCATTGATGAATGGAATTTCTCTAGTATTTTTATGTCTTATTGATGCATAGTCCAGATCTCACTGTAGCACAGGAATGCAGTGTTAAAGCTGCACTGTACAAGTATTTTTATTGACTTGGAAAGGTCTTTGTTGTCAAACACTCACTACCGTAGTTTGTAGAGGCTAAGCTGGTGTCATCAATGTTAGCCTTTTGAGAGAGGTAACTGCTAAGGAATGGGAAGTGTTCAATGTATTCCAGAGTGTCTCCTTCAACAAAGATGGTAAGTACAAAAATTGGCTGAGGCAAGAACTCTCGTCTATGTCTGGATACCTCATATTGCTTGTACACAGAATTGAAGAGATAAAGAATGGCTCGCAAAGCTGGTGCAGAGTTAACAGTGACAATACAATCATTTGCAAACTGTAGATCATGTATATACATGTTGGTCAGTTTAGTTTTGACATGGAAGTGACTGACATTAAAGAGTTTTCCTTCTGGATGCTATTGAATATTCAGATCCAGAGTTCAGTTTCTCTTTGTTGAAGTAAATAGCCATTGTCAGACAGACTGTAAATAGTATGGAACTATCACAGCCTTGCTTGTCATCAGATCAGATTTTGAAAGTGTCTGTTTTATATCTCCCACTCCCAGACAATTTCAGTCATGTTGTCAGGAAGCAGTTTGAGGATTGAGATGAAATGCTGGGATTAGAATACTGCTGGCCATCCAGTCAGCATCAGATTTGGATGAACATCTCGTCTAAGCCAACTAACTCGCAGTATCATGGGGGCCTTCCCCTTTTTTTTGCTAGGCGGATGGGGAGCATGATGCCTATAAAATCTAGTCAAAGATGTTTAATGTTTTGTTGTGAATGCAGTTGTTTCAATGTTTGTTCAATGATGACTTTGGGCAGAATTTTCCCATCTTGCCTGCCACAGGAATCATAGTGATTGGGATATGGGTTATGCAAAAGTCCATTGACCTCAAGTAGAATTTTGGGGCGAGCGCAGCCAGAAAATCCCAATTTTGTATTCTTTAGACTGTAGGGAAGACCAGCTTGCTGAAAGTTTCTTTTCTTAGCAGGAAGCCAAGATGGGGTTTGAGGTTTGGGATTGTGGCTTTATTACAAATGACCCTGATTTTGATTCTGGGTCTGATGTCTGAGGAGAGACTGACTAGGTTCAGATTATTTTCGCTGGAGTTCAATTGAGTGAGGGGGGTATTTCATAGAGACTTACGAAATTTGAACAGGATTGGACAGGGTGGATGCAGAGAGGATGTTCCTGATGGTGGGGGAGTCCAGAACCAGGATTCAGGCTAAACCATTTAGAACAGAGATAAGGAGACTTTTCTTCACCAAAAGGGTGGTGAGCCTATGGAATTCATTACCACAGGAAATAGTTGATGCCAAAACGTTGAATGTATTCAAGAGGCGGCTGGACATAGCACTTTTGGTGAATGGGATTGAAGGTTATGGAGAAAAACAGGATGAGGCTATTGAGTTGGGAGATCAGTCATGATCATAATGAATGGTGGAGCAGGTTCAAAGGGCCAAATGGCCTCCTCCTGCTCCTTTCTTTTTTGTTTCTATGTTTCTCGAAAGCTGAACAAGCTCAAACACCTGTCTCAGAACTCATGTTGTGTTCCAACAATTTGCTTTCACATTACAGATAGAAGAACAGCAGCAAGTTTGAATGAACTCATTCATTTTCATCCTGCTATGTTTGCTAATTAAATCAGCCAGTAAAAGTCAGCTACTCAGCTTGGCTGTATGTGTAGTTGTCCGAAAGACAAGACTGGATCCTGTAAAAATGGACTTAATATTTCAGTGCCACCTTGTGTTTGCATGTGGATTTGCACAATGGTGGGTGATCAGTCTTTGACCCATGTCGCCAGAACTATACAAAATATTTCTCAAGTATTACAAATGTGTTATTCATATGCGGCATCAAAAGCAATATTTTATAATTCTGTTTAGATGTGAATATGATTACTAGGAAGACATGTGATTCTGCAAATTGTATTTCTAGTTCCATTTTAACAATTTTAGATTGCAGCTGTAATAACTAACACTTTCAATGATATGGAGCAGCCTCATTTATTCCAGTGAATCTAATTATGGTCAGGGGAAAGGGGACAATCTTCAATTTCATTTTCAAATACATTGACCAATGTCAAATAATTGGGATCCACAATTAGTAAAACATCTGAAAGTATTGGCACACGATATAATTTTCTTTGAACATGTGTTGGAACAGTTTTAGTTAAAATAAATGGCTATAGAACAAGTACTAAAATTCTATAATATTTGTTTTCCAGCAACCTTTTACAGTCAAGGAAGTGCATGTTTAAAAGTAAGGATGATTCATTATTGCAGGGAGCTTATTTTGAGCACTAAGTGAAGATTGATTTCTCCCAACCCTGCTGTGCACATTAGCAGTGGAAATGTTTCACTCCTGATAAAATGCAGCTGGTATCAAGCCACTATCCAAACAATGGAAGTATGGAACACATACAGCATAAAAACACCAAGATCTCACCCTGACCCATCAGCAGAAGTCCCTGGGTTCAGCTCACTCAAAGCTTTCAACTGAATCCACACAAGATGTGAGTGCTGCAGCTACTTGCTCAATTAGTGGACAATGAGGGATGACCCGAAATGCTATTGTGATCATGAGTCCCACTACGGAGCATGAGTCCCACCATTACAGGAGTCACCTCATTGCCCCTTTATCATCTTGAGGTCAAATTAGATAACCCATTAGAGATCTTACCCTTCATACAAAAGTAGTTGTCGTACTCTCGCTAAAATGTGTTCATCTTTTGAACCGCTTTAAACAAATTATCTTCTCCAGTATTCTGTTTATTCCTTTGCATTTACAGAGCAGTTTTTTCCAAGCTAACAGGGTCATTTGATGTCTCAAAGGGTAGTTGTCCACTGCCTTTTTGTGAATCTTTCCGGATTCGGGTAAGGATCCGATACTAGAGGTTGCAAGCCATGGCCAAAGGCAGAACCAGGGACTTTTCAAAGATGATGGCATAACAGCTGAACCTCGAGAGACACCTGCGGCCCTACAGGCAGAGAGAGTCAGAAAGAGGCCTTGTGTTTCCTTTTCGCATGAGGTAGGCAAGAGGAAACTAGTTCATGTATTCTTCTTTTTAGTTGTATTGCTCATCAAAGTTGAAAATGGGAGACACTTACGAGTAACTGAAGAGGAAAGTACAGGACGTGGAGGTGTGGAGGAGCGAGCAGGGAATCTGCCCTTGGCATTTACTTCCAACCACAATGACATTTAGAAAAAAAATTATCATGTTAATGAGTGCAGCTCAGATGTCCAACATTTCACCCAATAACTTTATTACTCAAGTAATCACTGGTTGCAAACTCATTGAAAATATATTTGAACTGAATGCTTTTTCAGATAATGGAGTGTGGTATTTGTGTTCCAATTGTGTTCAGCAGTGCAATGGTGTAGGTTTACTCCTGTGATTCTGAACGCTCAGTGTTGCCAACTTTCATTATGACATTCATTTCAAACACCAAGCAGAAGTCAGGTGCTGCCTGAGTGGGGAATTGTAAGTGGACATGTCACTTTGGACAACTGTCATACGCCTGGTGAATTATTGGAAACAAATTATCCGCTCATGCTCTGATAAACGTCGCACAGTAAACATATGACGTGATGGCAAATAAATATACTTTAAGTTGCAGTGTTTTTTTAATGAAAAAGGAATTTCTGTTGGTTCTTATATGTTTATATTTGCTGTAAAGTCAATAAGAACAATGGAAGAGAAATAATTATTAATCTCATGATTATAATATGCCACAATGGAATTAATGTACATTACTAGTGCATAATTTTAGTATTTTGGAACTAACAATTAATTAATTTGCTTTATTATTTTCACATGTATTAGCAATGAAAAGTATTGTTTCTTTCACGCTATACAGAGCATACCTTCATAGAGAAAGAAAACAGATTGAAGAATGTAATGTTACAGTCATAGCTAGGATGTAGAGAAAGATCAACTTAATGTGAGGTAGGTCCATTCAAAAATCTAACGGCAGCAGGGAAGAAGCGGTTCTTGAGTCGGTTGATAAATGACCTCAGACTTTTGTATCTTTTTCCTGAAGCAAGAAGGTGAAAGAGAGAATGTCTGGGGTACTTGGGGTCCTTAATCATATTGGCTGCTTTACTGAGGCAGCAGGAAGTGTAAGCAGAGTCAACAGACGGGAGGCTGGTTTGGTGATGGATTGGGCTACACTTCTGACCTTTTGTAGTTTTTTGCGGTCTTGGCAAAGCAGGAGCCATACCAAGCTGTAATGAACCAAGTTGTGCAGTTGTTCATAGATGAATGGAAAATTGATTATCAATGCAGTCCAGTTTGGAAATCGTCCATCTTTGCTTGATATAACGAAAAACGTAAGTAAAAATGAGGTTTGTTTCCCTTTATATCATACAGAAAAGAATTTGACCTTGTGAGTTAACAATGTGATATATTTGAAAGTTCATATAGTTCAAAATGTACAATTTTAACAATGTAAATGCTTCTTACAAGTTGTCAGTAGCTCCATTTTAAGGAGAATATGAGCTAGAATGCACTTTACTTTATATAGCCTTAGTATTATAGTTCGTATGACATATCAAATTATATAATGCATAACAAATACAGCATATTTAATATATCAACTATTTTTGCTTTTTTATTCATTGCCGGAATATGACTGTCACTGGCTGGGCCAGCATTATTTGCCCATCCATTTTAGAAGGCATATGAGAGTCACATTGCGGTGGATCAGTAATCAGAATGTAGGTGAGACTGGGTAAGGGCAGCAGATTTCCTTCCTTAAAGGAAATTAATGAACCAGATAGGTTTTATGACAATCTGCAATGGTTTCATGGTCATCGATAGATTTCTTTGAATTCCAGATTTTTAATGAATTCAAATTTCACCACCCACTATGGTGGGATTTGAACTCTGATTCCCCCAATGTATTACCCTTGGTCTCTGAATTATTAGTCCAGTAATAAAACCATTATGCCACCACCTCCTTCATTCCACTGCAGTTTTATAATGGCATTGAAAAAAAAGTTCAACAGGTTGCACTGCTATACACACAAGTGGTGGTATTGCTGTATAACCAAAAACATCATTATGCAATGTAAATAACTAACAATGTGTTGTACCATCACTTAATCACATGCTATTTAATCAAATAAATTAATTTTTGTAATTCTGACAGCAGAGTTACGGCATGGCATGGACTGATAGTTCAACGTGTCATGGATCTTAACAATTTTTCTCTAGGTCAGATGATAGCCATAGTGTTCTAAATCATTCTGAATGAATAATGTTAATATTATATTGTGGTGTCTCTATTGAATTAATTACTGCTATCCCTTAGTTTTTAAAGCCCATTTCACCAGCAGTCAATGGAGATTTGGAAAGTTTCTACAAATTAAAATATAGAAAATTGACAAAATAATCAATAGATTTCAAAGATGTTGACCATTCAAAAACATTGCAGAATATAGTTTTCTGCCCTGCAAAGATAGTTAAACAAAGGTACAGTAGGAGATAACTTCGTTATAACTTGAGTTGCCAATGTCCTGACATTCTATTACAGGGAACGATCCGAAAAGACTCAGAAAATACAGTTTATAGCAATAATCAAAGCAGAAAATTATATCTGTTGAGAGAGAAAAACAAAGTTAACATTTCAGCTCAGTGACCATTCTTCCTATCTGGAAGCTTTATAGCTGAGGGGCTGAAGGGGAATATCAATTTTTGATTTTACAATATTAAAGACATATATTGGCAAATAAAAGTAGTTGTGGACATTTGTGCAACTTTAAATGCAGATGGATTTTACAGGGGACATATTACCCACCACTCTCGTCCAATTTGGCACCATAAGTGTCCCAATATGTCCAAGGGCAAATGGTTGTCTGACACATTGCCAGCCACCAAAATATGGAGATGGGTTGGGGTGAGCAGGAAAAGTTTTCTGCCCCCCCTTTGCCTTCAAATACACCAGTGAGGACTGTAAAGTTCACCCCACGGTTCAATTCCTTTTATGGTAGGAAGGAAATTGATCATTTTAATTTGACGAATCAATATTTTTGACAATTGATACCATCAATAACCTAAATTACCAAGTAGCTGTCTTTCACACAACAGAGTAGTCTCACTCACTCAGAATGCCCATGGAAAGGTAAAGGATTACCTACACTGAGAGTGCTTTGATTCAACAGTCTTAAATAAACAACTCTTATTTCTAAGGAGCTTGAAGAAGGATAAAGATGAATCAGTATCATCAGAACAAAGCCTTAGAATTGAATTCTGCTGCCATGTCACAGCATTATGTGCTGATTGGCCAGCCATAACTTTGTTTTTTCACAAAAAATTGAGGTTTGATATGATGCTGGAGCTAATAGCGATGAACCTTGAACATATTTATGTGCCTTCACATTGCTAGCACATGTGAAATCAATAGCTTAGCCATTGCTAATAAAATGCTGCATGGAAAAATGTTGCAAAAACATATTGGCTTGGATTTGTTGCAGTAGGGCATCTCACGGAATGTTCCATTCGTTCCATATGAACATTGATAACATTTACACTGACATCCATTTCTCCCTCACCACCACCTCTCTAAATTCCTTTACTGTCTCTTTCCCAAGGTCCCCGTACAGGTAGTTCACAGCGTTAAGACATTTGACTTAAGACAAATGGCACATACGATGTTTAAATTGACATCCCATCTGACTTTTTGATGGCGTTTTTGACTTTACAATGCCACACCAGCAAGTCCATACATGTACATTGACATTCTGCATTGCCCATCTGTATGAGTGAACAGGTCGAACTGTCCTTATTAGGATGGAAACAAGTATTTTAACCTGCTAATTTTTTTTGGCACACCCGTTGTGATTTTAATACATTTATATGCTTACATTGTGTTTAATATGCACTTAGGTTTGTAGAAGTTCAAGGTTAAACAGGCAATTGACAGTGATTGATGTCTTCATTATATCCACCACACTAACAGTGGAACTTTTGCTAAGGCATGCAAGCATCAATAGCTACCTCAGCACTTGACAAGGCAAGAATTGAGAGAATTTAACATCACCAAGCACCCCATGAGTGATTTCCGGTCTTAGTTCAGTAACCAATTCATACCATTGATCCCATGGGAAGATCAGTTCCAACTTATAATGTTTCAAATTAGAATGCAGTTTTCAATAACCATTTGTGTCTTGGGAATAGAAAACTCCTGCTCACCTGGCACAGACAATTCTCAGATTTAACTATTAGGAAGGCTGAAGCCATTACCTTTGGTCCAGCCTCAAACTTAACTTTCTGAGTTGTGAAATCAATTTCTCTCATGAGCAATTGTCCAATGCTGAAACAGACACTTTGCAATCTTGATGGCTTATTTGACCCAGGTGTACTTTCAAACATGTAGCTATTCAGCCACCAACATCCACCTCGATACCATTGCACGACTCTGCTCCTGTCTCAGCCCATCTGTAACTGGAACCCTTGTCCATGCCCTTGTTACCTCTAGACTTGGTTATTTCAATGTACTCCTAGCTAATGGGTGGCACGGTGGTCAGCACTGCTGCCACACAGTGGCAAGGATCAGAATTTGATTCCAGTCTTGGGTATCTGTGTGGAGTTTGCATGTTCTCTCTGTATCTGCACGGGTTCCTCTGGGTGCTCTGGATTTCATAGAATCCCTATAGTGCAGAAGGAAGCCATTCAGCCCATCAAGTCTGCATCGACCACAATCCCACTCAGGATCTATTCCTATAACTCCCCACTATTTTCCTTGCTAATCCCCTGACACTAAGGTTAATTTAACATGGCCAATCAACCTGATCTGCACATCTTTGGAATTTGGGAGCAAACCGAGTACCTGAGGAAACCTACATAGACAAGGGGAGAACGTGCAAATTCCACACAGTGACCTGAGGCCGGAATTGAACCTGGATCCCTGCAGGTTAGTGGATTGGCCATGTTCAATTGCCCCTTAATATCACAAGTTATCTAGGCTCGATGGATTTGCCATGGTAAATATGTGGGATTGCAGAAGTAAGGCAGGGAGAGGGCCTGGGTAAGATAACACTGGTAAAGAGTCACTGCAGACTTGATGTGCTATATGGCCCCTTCTGTACTGTAGAAATGCTATGGATCTAGCTGACCATCAAATTTACACCTTCCATAAACTTAAGGTCATCCAAAACTCTGCTATCAATATCCTAACATACACCAAGTCAAATTTCCTTATCATCCATGTGCTTGCTGATCTAAATTGGCTGTGGGTCTGGCATAGCCTCAGTTTTAAAATTATCATTGTTTTAAAATCTTTTCATGAGGTTACCCCGCCCTATTCCTGTAATCTCCTCCAAGCTCACAACCATTCAAGATCCCTATGCTCCTCTTGTTGTGGCCTCTTGCACATATCTGATTTTAATCACTCCATCATTGGCAATGTTTTAAGTTTCCTGGACCGTTAGCTCCAGACGTCCCACCCTATACATCTTTCTCTCATCCCCCTTTCTCCTCCTTTAAAGTGCTGCTCTCATAAACTTGTCATTTGGACTAAGCTTTGGATCATCCAACCAACTATCTCCTCGGGTGTAAAATTGTATTTGATAATACACCTTGGAAAATTGTACCATGTTAAAGGCACAATAAAATGCAAGTTAAACTTTTCTTTCCCTCACAATTTTCCCTCACATAGAAGCTTATGGTGCTATGAGATGCTGAAAATGCAAGTATCAAAAATGATTCTGGGGCAGTGAGGACAGTGATGCACCTGGAACCCTGGTGAAGGATGAAACCAACAATTTACCTTCTTAACTAATTAGATTTAAAAATTGAGAAAGAAACAGGGAAATTATGAAAAATGAAATAGGATGAATTAGAGTCCTCTCAGCAAGCTGCCGTACAAAATTGAGTTGAAAGCTGAGGGGGGGAACGTCTGTCTCAAAGAAATGCTATCAACAGCCTGACCCACCATTATCACAGCAGTAATTTCAAGCCCATATTTTTCTTTTGACCCTGTGAACAGATTGAGCTTCCTTTCTGTGAACTAAAATTAATTATTTCCTGCAACCATTTAGGAGTACAAAAAAAATTACAGGGCATGAAAATCTGACATGCAAGGAACTGAATTTTGGACACTCAAATGAACATGACTGACTATCTCCAGTCTGGAGTTTACTGTCAATTATATTGTCTTCGATTAATACTAACATCTCACAAACAGACCAGTTCTCAAAATGGCACATCACAATTATAATAACACTCTAATCAAACCCAAAGTGTGGATCTGTCATATTTTTACAAATAAAACTCCAGTTTCATTCTTTTAGTTCCAAATTCTGACAGGTTCGCAGATACAATGGCAATAGAGCTTTGATAATGTCCAGTTAAAGTCAGTAAAGAAATGAGATCATAGAAACCTTTCAGTGTAGAAGGAGGCCATTCAGCCCAACGAGTCTACACCGACAACAGCTCCACCCAGGTTCTATCCCCGTAATCCTATATATTTATCCCACTAATCCTGCTAACCTATGCAACTGGTTCACTAATGTTCAATTTAGCATGGCCAATGCATTTTATCCACACATCTTTGGACTGTGGGAGAAAACCACAGCATCCAGAGGAAACTCACACAGTCATGGGGAGTACAAACTCTACATGGACAGTGACCCAAGCCAGGAATCAAACCCAGGTCTCTGGAGCTTTGAGGCAGTGGTGCTAACCACTGTGCTATTCTGCTCTAAACTTGTGATAAAAGTTGAATTGTCTCAGAGAATTTCTTTGTGGGGAATAAATAAATTCAAAATTTGCATTTTAGTAGTTTTTTTTTGTTTGTGGACAAATACTGAGTATGTATATTTTAAATTGCAACCCTTGGAAATCATATCTCCTTTTTAAGTTAACAAACAACAGTGTAATGTAATCAGTTCTGACCAGCTTCAATTCTGTCTTCCTACTGATCAAATTGATTCTAACAGTGTTCAGTGCCACCCTTTAACTGACCTAATTAGTGGATGTTGGTAAAATACAATCTCTGAGGAAAAAAAAAACGATATATCTAATTGAAATGCTGTCAGTTTCAAACATTGGCTGCTGGCATGCACAATGTTCTTGGTCATTCAACAAGAGTTTTAGATAGATCATAAACTGATAATGTGGCGATTTGGCATTGTGCTGTGTTTGAGAAGAGAACAATTGAGTGAATCATTCAAGAGCAGTAGTAAAAAGGCCATAGGTAATTCTAATTGACAGATCAAGAACTACTCTTGAGCAAAAGTATGTTAAGAGATGGGATACCTTCCAAGCCTTTAAATCAGTGGTATCACCTACCACTTTGACACCAGTTTCAAAGCAAGCTGAGTGCAGCTTTAGGCTTTAATTGGGGAGAATAGATCTTAATGTCTTTTAACTGACCTCCAACTGCTATTGCATGACACCTTATGGAAAGCTTTTTTAAAAAAAACACAGATATAAAGGTGGTCAAGCAAGTTAGCTTTGTTCTTGTAAAACTTGCTGTGAAAACAGATTTCAAACAAAGGACAGATTACGATTTACAATGCTGACGCTGTAGCTGTAACTTTTCTCAGACCCTTGGAATTGGGGTCAGAGGCAAGAGGTGATATGAAAATTGGTGCAGACTCCCCGATATTTTCCTACCTCCATGCACTCTTGTGGGGTGTAGTATTAGATAGGTGCTGATAGCAACCAGCCCGACAATGACAACAGTGGAAGTCAATGATGGCAATAAGTGCTTAAGCTGGATATTCCTGAAACACCCTTTGCCCTCCTTCGCACCCCCCCCCCACCCTCCTTGTGACCCCCTTTAGTTTGTACAACATAGTTTAAAGGAGTTGAATGCACAGTGGGAGGATAGTTTGATCACAAAAATTGGAAGCCTGCTTTCAAGGATATGTCATTGCAACAGACTTTCAGCTATTGAGCCTTCTGTAGCTAATGAGATGCATTGAGATCCCTTCCTTCTCACCTCCCTCATGTAATGATGCTCTCGCTTTCCCTCCAGTCACTATGGCTGCACTCCCCAACCTTGCATATCATCTCCTGATTTGCCTTCCGACCTCATCAGTCCACGCACATCCTGAATTAAAAATGGACCCAATGCTCAAATTATTTGAAATGGAGAAAATTCTGGTCAACGACAACACCTTCTTTAATCCGGCTGCAGTTTTACATTTCATCTCGCATATTTATCATGCTAAATCCCGCTTTTCAGGGAATAGCACAAAGCATGAAGTTTTTCTTATCTTCTACATTGAAAGTGAACAAAATAAGCCCATTAAGGTGAATTGACTTCTAGTTATACTGCAGATTGACATTTGAACTGAGACCTTCTGAAAGGGACCCTCAACAATGGTACCCCACCAGAGCATCTGGCTCCGTCTCCTCAGGCATTTGTGAGCTATTTAAAACAACACAATAAATCCAAGATCTGTTACAATGAGGTTTCATTTTAAAGCATGAGGAGCCATGAATAGTATCAATTTATTCAATGTGAGATTCTCCACATGCTGTTGGTTGAGATTGCCAGCTGGCAAACTGGGTGAGTCGCATAGAGGACACAAAGGAAAAATTCTGAAACTGGGCAGCGTGCCACAGTTTGATCAAGTCATTAGAAGGAAAAGAGTGCTGCATGCTGGCACTGGTTCAGCAACTGTGCGCATGCAGATTGAAATGCTTCCATTTTTTCATTGAAAAAAAAGAGCATCAATGCTCTCCAGCTGATTAATTGTGTCCTTTCTTTTAGATACCTGATCCCATCATTGGATCGATCCCATGCTGGCTTTTACCGTTGCATAGTGAGGAATCGGGTCGGAGCGCTAATGCAGAGGAGGACAGAAGTCCAGGTGGCATGTAAGTTGGCCCAGAGTGCTGAATGATATTAACGTGTGCCATTGGGGCAGTTGCTGAATGTGTCCTTGGTATATTATTCAATATCAGCAGGTGAAAAGTCCAATTCGCATAGGTGAAAATATTTTATCCCAGTTCAACTTATTTGCTGCTGAAAGGATTTAAAGTTCAGCTGTTAGTGTCACGAGCAGGCTTACGTCAACATTGCAAGGAAATTACTGTGAAAATCCCCTGCTTGCCACACTCCTGCGCCTTTTCGTGTATATCGGAGAAGAATTTAGTATGGCCAATGCACCTAGGACTGTGTCTTTAGGACTGTGGGAGGAAACCGGAACACCTGAAGGAAACAAGGAGAACATACAGACTCCCCCCAGGCAGTGACCCAAGCCAGGAATCGAACTCAGGTCCCTGGCACTGAGAGGCAGCGGTGCTAACCACTGTGCCACTGTGCCGCCTAAAGCATGTAGTATGCTAGGGAATAGTGTCACTGACTGATGCCGCTGTTGTAAATTAGAATAAAATAACTTTGCATGGAGCCATTCTACTTATGTTAACAGTGATCTAAATAAAAACAAATTAAGCAAAGAGTGAACAAGAAAAGGTAACAACTGTTTTGGGATTTCTTTTACATCCTCAGTCGAGGCTATCACAAATGTAGTGCTTTCCTACTGCTCATCAATAAGCTATATTTAGAATCCGCCTGCCCTGAATTTCACTTTCTGTACATATGGCTCCCTTTCTTTTCTCGTACTGGAAAAGTCTTGGGGGAATTTCTATTCCCAAAACTCCCCATTTTGCAGTAACCCAAAAGTAAAATTGGGTTAACTAACAAAATAAAAGCTGTGACAGAAACATAGTTGATGTGGAAAGTGTTGAGAATATTCTGCAGTAACTGAGGAGATCAGTTGAGTTGGTTGTGCTGACATCCACTTTTTACTGCAAATTCCCGTCAATCACAAAGGCAGGACAAAGCAGCAGAGAAGAAATGTCAGCACAACTGCAAACAATGCACGCACCGACCGACTATTTAATAGTCTCAAACTCAGCTCAAAAATGTCAATGTCATCACATCTGAGTGTCTTGCAATGTTATTTTGTTGCACAAACTCACTTAATTTCAAATTTAAGCACAAATTGTATTCTGCAATCTGGAGCTGCCTGACCTGAAGATGCCAATGCGGGAGTTTTTGGAATAACTCAAATAGACAGAGTTATCTGCAGTAGGTAGTTCCAGATTTACTCCCAAACTACAATAAATAGCCAAATCCTATTGAATTAAACAAGAGACTCTTGGAACGCAGAAGCAGTATTGATATAATCATGCTCAGTAGAGGCACGTCCTATCCCTAACTTTTAAAACATAGTGTATTTAGTTTGAAATCTTTTGGAACTGACTCTTCTTTTAAACATAGACATTAAAATGCTACAAAAGGTGGACGCCAAGAGTTACCTGACTTACAATGTGGATTCCAGCTACCACACTGCCTCTAATGGACTAAAATACACCATCCAGACTAAGAAGCATCAGTGCTTATGTCTTAAGACCATTCAGAAGAGATTTACTAACATGAATGGGTCTTTTTCAGAAACAAAGACAATTCTATGCTCAGTTGAATGTCTGCACCCAAAGAATCATATTGTGGCGAATTACTTTAGGCTCAACACCATGTTTGGAAGGGAGCTGTGAAAGACCATAAGGTGAGGCATCAACTTGGCCTCCCCTTTAGCAAAAAGGCTTGATGTGTTGACCACAGAACACAGAACAAAACAGAGTCAACAGGAAGGACAACAACATTTGCATCTTTAGAAACTGGAGATTGTAATACCTTACGGGCTCCAAATCTTTTCTTTTTCAAGTCTACCAATATAGAAAACCAATCTCCTGTTAATGAGACAACAACTTCGTAATGTGTTGAAAATGCATCTCTTCAAGGGAATTCTGCAATAGTTCTGACATACAACTCCAAGTTTTGAAACCAGCTAGGCTATTTTCAGGAATAAAATCTCCTTTTTCACCGAGCCTGCAACACCATCTTCCTTTCAGGCCAAGCCGATCGCATGAATTTTGAACTATTCCTTTGTTTGTAACTTGTAAAAGTTCACTACTCTCTATAACTGTACTTTCCTCATGTATTTGCATGTTGAATGGCTGAGTAATTGATATACCAATAGATTTTCAAGATGAACATGTGAATAAATAATCTTTTTCAATTTAAACACATGAAACATTTGTCAATTATTCAAATTGACCACACACTCAGTGTTTAAGAAACACACACACTTTTCTTTTCAAAAACACAGTGATTATGGATAGTGAGGGATGGGAACAGGAATTTTAAGTCTCTCTTATTCATGTCTATAGCAATATCCTCCTCACAGCTGTTGAGGAAAAGCTAACCTGAAATAGTGGATCTTCAAGAAAACTATTTTTAAAACAAATGGAACATTTATTTTTTAAGTTGAAAAACATTTTCAAAGTCAACATTTTAGAGAATTTTTTTGTAAAAGGCACTTTTTTTGGCCTTCCCATCCCTGTTAGATTTTGTTCCAGATGCCACTTTTTTCTCAAACGCTGATCTATATGAAATACATTACGACGTCTAGTAGAAGTTAGTCTCCCTCCAAATGAACAAACAGCTGGGACAAAGTTGTTGCTTTTTCTGAATTTTTTGCCATCGCCTCTAAGTCTTCAGTAACCTCATTGGCCAATGAAGGTGGTTAGTGGAATAGGGAACAATATTGCTACTAAAGTGACTTGATTCCCCAAATGGCAAATTAATGCAAAAGTGTAACAAGAAAAAACTATGTCATCATATTTCCTTCAATTTCTGTTCAAATGTTTAGAAGAAGTACCAGTCATCTATATTCCAGAAATCTACATCTAATACCATTAGAAGTTTCTCATTATCCTGCCTGTTTGCTTTAATGTTAACAATTTTATAGTACCACGTGTGTACCATCCACACCTGCATACTCAGAAATCCACACCAGTGAATCTTCTACAGAGAAGGTAGCATAACATCTCATAAAAACATTGTTCTAAAATGAAGATACTGTTATTTTATAAGTGGGTTTTATTTTAAATCATCACATATTGCTCTACTCAGAACTCATTCACAGCAGGAGACTCTCAGGAGGTCAGCAGAAATGCTTAAAGTATACCCTCCAAGTATCCCTCAAGAAGTCAAACATCCCCACTAACCCATGGAAGAGCCCTGACTTGTGACTGACCATAATAGTTAAGGCTCACCTGGGAAGGCACCAAAGGCATCATTAGATTTCAGTTGGAATAAACAGAGATAAATTTGAGATGTCAGAGGTCGCAAACAATCCAGTCTATCCAACCCCTCAAGCGTACCTGTCTACATATGGTAGTGTTTGCAGATTGCACATTGGACATCACTTCCTTCTCAGTTCCCATCAAGCCCAGAATGGAAGCGAGCCATCGTCTATCGTAAGGGATTGCCTAAGAAGAAGAAAAAGCTGAGCAAATAAAGAAGGCACAAAAACAAATGAAAAAACTGAGCAGACAAACAAAATGGAAGACTCATGGTGTGAGAGGCAGTGCCATATGATTTCATTTTATACTTTCTTTTTCCGGACCTGTATTTGGTCCTCTGTATTTAGACTAAAATGGACTTCATGGGTGATGGATCCTATACATTCATTTGCTTGGGAAGGACAGCTATTTCCAGACATTAAATCATCATAGATGTTGTCAGAAATGGTACTTCAGAGTGCAGAAGTTTCCACTAGGGAAGAAAAATCATTTCAACATATTTGCCATGTGGGGAGCAAAGTGTCTTTTTCCCATCTCAGCATTGAGCACCTTCCATCTGCTCCTACATCTGCATGACTAAATATGCTGTAATTTCATATCATATTTTACTGCACGAAGATCAAAAGTGGATTTTTTCCAATCAGAGTAATCGTCCACTGCAAACTGTAAAAACAAGCTTGAATTTACAGCTGTATTGGATGATATAACCTGAGGTCCATGTTTAAGCATTATACTGAGAGACAGTACAAATGCCTACAGCCTGCATGTTGGAGTGGGGAGAAGGGAAATTGGGGAAATTACACTGCTGCTTAATTACCTAGGTAATGAGAATCTAATCAGGCAGCAGCATTAATGAATTACGATAATGTGAAAATCACAGAAGATTCTGTACATTGTTTTAATTAGCTTAATTAACCACAATCTATTTGGGCACTGCCAAAGTGTGCACATTTACACTGAATTCCAGGGCTGTAGAAACATCAAATTTAAAGGCACAAGCTTTTTGTTAGATTTATCTTATTAAAACATAAAAATAATTCAGCAATTCTGGAAGCTACATTTAGACCAATATTTCCCACCAATAGATATAGGTGGCACCGTGCCACTTTGGTTAATACTGCTGCTTCACTATGCTAGGGACCCAGGTTCAATTCACAGATTGGGTCATTATCTGCGTGAAGTCTGCACGTTCTCCCTGTGTCTGCATGGGTTTCCTTCAGGTGCTCCAGTCTCCTCCCACAGTTCAAAATATGTGCTGGTTATGTACATTGGTTATGCTAAACTTATTTCTCAGTGTATCCAAACAGGCACTGGAATGTGACAACTAAAGGATTTTCACAATAACTTCATTACAGTGTTAATGTAAGCCTACTTGTGACACGAATAAACTTTTGTTTGCTGAATGCACTTTTCTGATCCTATTTACAACATTAATAAATGAAGTTATTCCATAATTCAATATTGAACCTCAAAATATAAGCTTGACATTTTGCGCAATTTTTGAAAATGGCCAAAATTATCTGGCCATTCATACCTTGCCACTGCTGCCAGTGAGAACAGAGAATTTGGCATTCAGCCCAATCTCCAACCACTGTAACAGAACCAGAGAATCCCAGCCGTGGGCGAGTTTGGAGAATCCAGCCCTTTAATTTGAATGATCTGTTTCTTTAAGAGCAATATCCCACTGCACGTGCAAAATGCTACTTTATTAACTCTTACCATCCCATGGACACAATTACAACATCTTGATAGCAGCCAATGAGTCTTGCTGTGAAATGTTGCAGACGGCAGCTGAGAGAATGAAAATTATAAATGTTGTTCACTCTTGAAGGAGCTTTTTTAACTTAGCTTTATTAAGGGAAAAGGCCTCACTTTATTTCTTTTTCCAATATTTGCCCAAACTATTACTACCAAAATACACGTTTTGGAATTTTTTGATTGATTTTATTTCTGCGATGATTTAATCATACTGTGAGAATTTCCTTGTGGCAAAATGCTTAAGAGAATATTAGGATCAATCAGCTAACCTTTCCAATGGCCATTTTTGTGCCAAGCCACGTAGTCACCTGTTTTTATAACTTAAACAATATGAGGAATGGTTTGGGTAAAATGTCTAAGCTTCTAGTGAGCTTTCAGGTTTTTCTGATCATTAAATATATTTTCACATATCTAGTGGGCATGCTTTTCTCAGATGATCTTTGTTGTGTGCAATTTAAAATTCCAGTCATATAGACTGTTGCCTTCAACATTGCAGTTTCTTGTTAATTGTTCTTTTGCACAACATTACATGAAGCAATAAGATTTCAGAGAGCTTACATAAAAATATTGTCGCCAGGTAACTCCAAATGATAGCTTAAATAGCTTGCGTTCACTGGAAGGGATGTTGTGTAGCATTAGACTGCTTTGACCCTCGGGGATCGCTTACGTGTCTTGATTGTAGACTCAAGGAAAAACAACAAATGTCAAATACCTCAGTCTCGTAAGAAAACTGCTTCTGTCAATCATATTTAATCTGTCTCTTTTTCTCTGTTATGTTTTACTTCAGGAATGAAATATTAATGTGAAATATTTGTCTTTCTCCTTCAATTTATGATGTTATTCCTCACCATCTCAAAATCTGAGATATCATTGAACTTATTCTTCCTCGACTTTCAGCCAACTCTTTAACAAATGTAATTTGCTGCCTCTCCTGTGACAACGCAACAGGTCTTGGTCTACGTACGAACAACGCTGTAGAATTTGCCTTAGGTCGAATTCAAACCACAGACTTTGTGTTGAAAATGACTGGCAGGCATCAAAATCAATACCCTAATGTTATTTCCCATTACTACACTGAAAGAGATTAACCTTTCAACTGAATTCTTTAGTTAATATACAAGTTGTGTAAAACCACTACATGGCCAGATAGATATGCAGGTTTTTCAGGCCTAATGTAAAATAATGAAATCTGAATTTCTATTACACTAAGGGAATCTTTAGTATCCTCTCTTGATCCCCCATGTGACTTTTTGAAACTGTGTCATCCTGATCATCTGTACCGCAGTAATCCATTTACTGGGAATCCTGTTTCTGAAACATCTCGAATACTTAGAGATCAGTGACTGGTCGATTCTGAATGTGCAGCATGAAATTGACCTGAAATTGACAAATAGATTGTTGGGAAAGAAATAATGGTTATTTGAAACTGGGAATGTGTGGAATTAAGATGAGGCTGCATCATTATATTTAACCTGACTGGTTGGGAGCTGCAGAATGTTGAGATGCAGCACAGCTGTAGTTTGCCTTATACAACTAAACAACATCTCAAAGTCAATGAAATGAATAAACAGCTGAGGAAACTCTTCATAATTGTTAATATTTGTGTTTTTAGAAGTTTCTATTTAAGTCCATTCAGAAATGAACAGTTTTACAGTGAAAAGAGTAAAATTATTTAGTGTTAGTTTTAAATGTACTCTCAGAGAGAGGATATTTGTGTGGTGGAGAATGGAGCACGTCTTCAACCACTGCCAGCTTCTTGCATTCTTGGATCAGAATTAGAGCAGACTAAATGGAGACCAAACCTCCCTGCTGTGACTCAGCAAAGGTCCAACTTCAGGGCATGTGTCTACTGCATGACAGCGATTTTTATTTCCCACAAGTTATCCACAGTTTCTGTAAGATCGATGCTGGAGTTTTAAGCACTTCCGCCCGCTTTATTTCATCTCATCCTGTCAATAGTTAAGAAAGAAAGGCTTGCATTAATAGAAGATTTTCTGGTGGCAGCCATTTTGCACAAGGCAAGCCCCCAGAGAGAGCAATGTGACAATGACCAGATAATCTGTTTTTACCATGTTGATTAAGGAATAAATATTGGTCAAGTCACTGAGGATAACCTCCCTGCTCCTCTTCAAAAAAAGTGGCTTGGGATATTTTAGATTTACCTCAGAGGGCACAAAGAGCCCCGTTTTAGCTTTCAGCTGAAAGATGGCACCTCCAACAGTGCAACACTCAGAATGGCACTGGAGTCTCATTGTGGATTTTTGTACTAAAGTCTCTAACATGGGGCTTGACCGCACAAATTCAGTTACATATTAATAACTATTTTATACTGGGAAGCCATGCCCACTTGAAACTAAACTAAAATACCTCATAATCATTTCACAGACGTCTCCTATAATCAGTAACAGAAATTACTTCCTCTTGTCGTTCTGCAACGTGTTTGAATTCAAAGATCAAAATTGAAAGAGCGTTTGAAACCCTGCCACTACCAATCAATCGTGAACTGTGTTCCTCATAAACTCCACAAATTAAAAAATATTTAATTATCCAATACAATGATGCAGTATGGCAAATATATATGAAATGATAAGGCATACATTCGAGCCCACACATCACAAACTTAATCTCACTGACTCTGGTGTGTAGGTAGCAAGAAAAGGCCAAGAATCTCACCATAGAGAGGAAACACACAACTGAAGAAGGGTTGTTGGGTATGGTTAGAGCACCCTTTGTAAAGTTCAGTTGACCATTGGCTTACTTGTGTGCTGTTTGGGCTGGCAAGGGTGATCAGTATTCAAGAAAAGTGGAACAGGAATTATGCTGTAAGTTTATTCAACAAAAAAAGTCAGTGGTCTATTATGAAGTGCAATCTGGCTGATGAGAAGGAACAAATCCTCATTAAAATTCCTAATTTAGTGACTATCTTGTAAATTTTCAAAGTAATCTACTTTGTACACTTAAAGGGAATATGTTCTTGCCATATATATTGTGAGCATCCTCTGGGCTAAACAGTTTATTTGATTTTGGTGAATATAAGACATTTAATTTTTTGAATGTTTTTCTGGCATTACATTTGCATTAACCACGTTAAAGATGATGGCAGTCATGCTTTAACACTTTCAGCAGTGTTGTTTCAAAACTGGTGTAATAAGTCCTCAGAGGCAGAAATCCCTTCACCAAAATCCCTTTATTTACAAATCTGACAACAGCACATAGAGCACTTTCAGTCTCAACAATCTATATTAGGTGTCCCAGAAGAACTGACACCTCTAAGTAAGTACAAAGGCTTCCTGATTGGTCTATCAATTTGGCAAGTCTATATTCTAACAGGCCAACCTCAATTCATAGAATCATGGAATCTCTACAGTGCAAAAGAAAGCCATTCAGCCCATTGAGTCTGCACCGACCACAATCCCACCCAGGCCCAGGTAAACCCCTTGTATTTACCTTAGCTAGTCCGCCTAACAGTAAGCGACAATTTAGCATGACCAATCCACCTAACCTGCACATCTTTGGAATTGGGAGGAAACTAGAGCAAATACCTGTAGACATGGGGAGAATGTGCAAACTCCATACAGACAGTGAGAAAATGGGAATCAAAACCCAGGTTCCTGGCACTCTGAAACAGCAGTGCTAACCACTGTGCCATCGTACCACCTTAAATTGCCTGATTAAAGTCATTACAACCAGATTTCATGAGATGTGGCAGCAAATAAGAACTACTCTCTGCCATTTATTTCCCCCTTTCTTCCAGTTGAAATACTTTTGGCCTCTGTTTTACACTTCCTCATGCCTGGGATCACCAACCCAACATGAACACTAATTGATATCAGGCATGTCAAACTATTCTGTGATTCTAAGTCATTGCACATGCGTACTTGTTTTCTCACTCCATGTTACATTGCACAGAAATGTCCAGATCATTGCTCTTCTTGAAGTTATACCCAAAAAATGCCAGTTTTGAAACAACACTGCTGAAAGTGTTAAAGCATGACTGCCACCATCTTTAACGTGGTTAATGCAAATGTAATGCCAGAAAAACATTCAAAAAATTAAATGTCTTATATTCACCAAAATGATTTTTGCATTGAATTGCAGAATATACAGCACAGAGCATTACACCTGAACCATACTGTTTATAAATACTGTTTTTTTTTAGATATGGCAAACTTCGAGAATGGTGAAAAATATCTAAGTGTATCCCAGGGAAATGCTGCTGTTGTCAAGGCACCTAGAATTTCTACCTTCCCCCGGCCCCAAGTCACATGGTTCAGAGATGGCCGGAAAATCTCACCCAGCAGTCGCATGTAAGTTTTAACAAGATGACCTTGACGTTATATACTTGAATTTAAAACTCTATTAATGTTACATTAAATAATGTCCTCACTTTGCTATTAAAAAAAGTGGAAGGCTAGGTTCGATGCATTTTCAATCTTTTGGTTATGTCTGTTTTAATTGGGTCCAATTTCAACGCACGCAAAGCTTAAGTCTAACTCATGCCTTCTTCTGTTTGAATGCTGAATGCTGGTGGCATTATTAGGACAGGTTACTGAGCCTGTCAGTGCGAGTGAGCTGCATAATATTCAGTGAGGTACAGTCATTAACCCAGCTGTGCCTCAACTTCAATTGTTTATGTTAATTCAACTCCCTCACACTGTCAAGACAAGTGGAAAGCATGTTAATGATAATCTTTGGTAATTGTGTAGTTTTTAAAATCAGTACTAATGGCGAAACACTTTATAAATGTAAATTAATTATTTAAAAACAGCTGCTCTCTCCTCCACCCCTGGGATGGGAGAAAGAGTAGGAAACATTAACATAAAACTAAATATATATATTTTTGGATTAACTAGGTTACTGTAAATCCAGATCATTTGTCTTGATTATTCAACAGAAACCATTGTATAACAAAAGAATATTATTTAGGGTTCCAGCATCTGTAGTAGAAAATATGGATAATTGAGGTTCATAAAAATGCATGGTAGTAAAACAATTACTGTTTACAGTCCCTCTAAGGAGATTGAACAGAAGTATGGTACTATCTCTTGCTCCCTAATACATTGCGTGCAAGTACTGCAAAACTATTTCTTTATATATAAAGTCATACATTTGTGCCTCATCGTTTCATTATCATCAATTCCCCTGCCAGATACTTTCCAGAAGATCACTGGGTAGAATTCCAAATGGCAGTGGCTAATAGCTTTCCATGACATCCCTGCTTCATTTGTTCCTGATATATGTTGAATATCTGAACTTGTGTTTTCCCTCTCAATTATATTTTTGTATGATGTTAAATTTTAGAATTTTGAATTGCATGGTTGCTGCATTTCTTATCGATATTATGTTTTAATGAGTTTCCTTTCAATGGTTCAGCATTTTTATTTATATTATCTTTTGCATTCATATCTATTCAGGATAGTAAGCAGCCTGGCAGATTTTTACAATATGGACTTATGTATGTTTTTAAACTAATGGCTTTTCAATATGCATGAATTGATAACTTCAAAATAGGCTCGCATTTAAATCTCCTGAAACTAAGTACATATGTAATAAATATGTACCTTACAAAAGGATATATACATTACAGATGTTGGGTACAGTGGATATTCCCTTTTGCACAATGCACAATTCTTCCATCCAGTTTCCTTCACCATAGTTGAAAAGGAAATGAACACAGTTTCCACAGTGATCACGGATCATTTGCTGTAATCACTTTGCTTTCATTGTTTCATTTTATAACCTGACCTCTGTATCTGCATTTTGGGCAGAAATAAGAATGCATTCATAGTTATTAAAATGAGAGAGTTGAGCATTCTGTTTGCTGGAGATGATCCTGGATTGAGTTAAATCTGCACCCAGAGAACCACCAAAGCCATTCCCAGAATGTGTGGCCCAGCAATTGAAGAACAGTTAATGCTGCAGCTTGCTGGGCATGACCATTTCAGTCAGTCATGTGTTTTTAGAAGTCGTCTCTGGCAGTATGTGGTTGCTCCCTAATGTACATTGAGAAATAATGCTATATTCTGAATGTTAGAATCTCATTTACACTGGCTAATATGTGCACAAGCTGCTTTTGCTTGCTGGCTGTGTGTTGCAGTGACACAAAGGATGCAATCTAACCGGCTTGACACGCCAGTTGATTGGCATGGCAAACCGATACATTCACGGGCAAAGATCAAAAAACCCATTCGCACAGGGCGTGAGCCCTTTTTCTATCCTCCTGCCTGACACAATTTTGCCGGTGAGATCAGTTTCATGCCCAAGTGGGAGTGCAGCTTGAAATGGGAATGGGGCCATAACAAGGGGACATATACAAAGACAAAGGGGGCATATGTGGGGAAGGCCTATGAAAAGGGATGGCTGGCCAAGGGAGGGGGCGAGGCAAGGTGAAAGGGTGGGGAGCTCTGGGGGGTGCGCTATGGAAAGTGGGGGGGGGGGTGCAAAGAGGTATTCAGCATGGTGATGCCATTATGACATGCAGAGCCAGGAGACAGAGGAGGTCTGCCAGGGGACACATGAGAGGAGTCCCAATGTCATCCATGGTGTGGGGGGTCTGATGTCTGTGTGGGGTGGGGAGGCTGTGGAAGAAATAAGAGTACATTTTGCAGTAATGCAGGAGCATCCTGCAGTCGGCTTCACCAAATTACTGAGGCTCCATCCTCCTCCCGACTGGTGCAAACCTCCCTGCTGTCAGCAAAATTGATGGTGGACGGAATCTTCTGGCTGTTCATGTCGGTGGGATTTTCTGGTTCTGCTGCATTGAACAGAAATCTTGCTGAATGCCAAATTTTCCACCTTCACCTGCAGCAGCAGTGGAGTGTGAACAATCCACAAGATCGTGGCCAGAACGTGGGAAGATTGCAGCGCTGAATCTGCCCAATAATCTGTGCGGTACACTCTCCTTTTCAGGGGAGTTATGACATTTGGAATTTTTTTTGGAAGATCAGCCCCAGGATCTATACAATTTACTACTGGAAATAGGATAATCCATGAATCTATATGTAATGTACAGCAAGTATACGCTATGGAATGAATCCTGATGATTTGATGATGTATATTTCCCGATATGCTGCTGAAGCCCACAGACAAGCACCTTGATCTTGTGAGTTAACTAAATGAGAGCGATGCATAGAGATCGTGGATAAGGAGGGAAAAGGAAAAAAAAAACAGTTCACTGTCTAACCATTTAACCTCAATGGAGGTCAAAAAGTATATGACAGTGGTGGCACAGTGGCACAATGAAATACACTGGTGCCTCACAGCACTAGGGACCCGGGTTCAATATCGGCCTCGGTCACCACCTGTATGGAGTTTGCATATTCTCCCTGTGTCTGCATGGGTTTCCTCTGGTGCTCCGATTTCCTCCCACAGTCCAAAGATGTGTAGGTTTGGTTGATTGATCATGCTAAATTGACCCGAGTATCAGGGGGATTAGCAGGGTAAATATGTGAGGTTATAGGAATAGAGTCTGGGTGGAATTGTGGTCAATGCAGACTCAACCAGCCAAATGGCTTCCTTCTGCACTGTAGGGATTCTAGTGCCTGAGATGAAAACAGGATCAGATTCAAATTTGATATATCCACTGTCAAATATACTGGATTGTAGTCATATTTGAATAAAGTCTTGTGTCAGGTACCATTAGGCTGCCGGTATCCATGGAACGAAATGCCATTGAAAGACAATGTTTGCAGCAGAGTAGCAAGTGGGAGTACATTGAGCAAAATATTCAAACCATTCCTTTAGGCAGATGAAGGTTAAGCAGGTTATTTGACAACCAACAGAGATTTTATATGTGTTGTTTCCCATTGAGTAACATTTTATTCAGTAACAACCATCACCATGAATGCCTTTCTATATCATTATTAACTGCTGCTTTTAGTTTTTCTTCTCCCTCATCCTGGAAGTTATTTTGTCTATTATTCAGCCCCCAATCGAGCCAGCCATATAAATATTGTACCTCCAGGTCAGAGACTGGGAATTCTGTGGACAGTAATTCTCTGACTCTCAGAACTTGTCACCAGCCACAAGGGCAAAGGTCCAGAGTGTTATGGAATACTCTCCACTTGCATGGATGAGTGTAGCTCCAACAGCACTGAAGAAGTGCAACAACATCCAAGAGAAAGCAGTCCACTTTTTTGGCATGCCATCCATCACCTTTAACATTCAGTCCCTTCATCAATGATGCACTGCAGTAATTCAACAAGGCGCCTTAAGCAACACATTCCAAACCCACGATCTTTATCACCTAGAAGGATAAGGTCAGCATATACCTGGAAACACCACCACATGCAGATTCCTCTCAGCATCCCAAAGTAGAATCAGATCACTGTTCCTTCACTGTTACTGAGTCAAAATCCTGGAACTCCCTTCCAAACAGCATTGTGAGTGCACAACATCACATAGACAATGGTGGTTTAAGAATGTGGCTCAACATCACCTCTTTAAGAGCAATTTGGAACAAGCAGTAAGTTCTCGACTATCCCGTGAATGAATAAATAAAAAAAAGTGAAAACTCAAAGATTTCATTAAATGCATTTATACTTTACTGTAACATTGCACTGAATTAATATTCATAGAAGTTTAATGGAAAAAGTCTCAGATAATTCTGACTAGAATTCAGTTGGTAATTTGAAAAGTGGCATCAACTGTCGTGATGTCCTAAACACAGAATTTTAATAAAGGCATACACATTCTGGACAAATTAATTTTTTTTGCGCTGTTAAACTGAGACTGTTAAGTCTTATCAGGACAGCACTCAATAGAGAGAGGAAGAGCTACAACATGACAAAAAGGATTTAACATTAAAGTTATCAGGCAGTTGCAGACATCTATCTTTGTTAAGCTGTCATTTTACCATGAAAAGTCTGAGACAGGCGTTGCTGTCCTCAGTGTCAGCTGTTACATTCAGGCCACATTATTCAATACTTCATGCAGCATTGAGTGCTTTGTTTAACATTACTCAACTTTGTGCTGATGTGTCCTTGCAATTGTGTGTGTGCGCGCGTGAGTGTGTGTGTATGTGTGTGAGTGCCCGTGTGTGTGTGTGTGTGGCATTTTCAAGCTGGAAAATGGAAATTTCCATCCAGTGACAATATAAGAATCTCTGCTGAAAGGTGTCAGGTATCAAACACAATGTAGTGTGCCACAAATATTGATCTGTGAAGAGGTCCAGCCAGAGACCTGGCACCAATGTGACACATCCTTTACACATGCATTCTTGTTTGCTTTCTCCATGTTTGTAATTTTATGAATGAAACAGTTGACTATGCTTTGACAGAACCGGCCCAACTTATTGACGAAGGACATGCAAATAAGTGGGTGGATGCTTCATAGAAGATATGCTATTTTTCTCCCTGGCACAATCGTTAGCACTGCTGCCTCATAGCGCTAAGGACCTGGGATCGATTCTCGGCTTGGGTCATCGTCTGTGCGGAATCCGTACGTTCTCAGTTGTCTATGTGGGTTTCCTCTGCGTGTTCTGGTTTCCTCCCACAATTTGAAAGACGTGCTGGTTAGGTGCATTGGCCATGCTAAATTCTCCCTCAGTGTACCCAAACAGATGCCTAAGTGTAGCAATTAAGGGATTTCCACATAACTTCATTGCAGTGTTAATATATGCTCACCGTGACACTAATAAATAAACTTTCAACCATATTCCCACAGAAGAAAATGTAGATCGAATATCAAGTCTAACATTGGTCAGAGCATTTAATATGCTGATGTGACATCAATAATCCAACAGAACCAAAGAAATGTTGTGGCACAGAAAGAGACCATTCAGCATCACGCTAGCTGAGAAAAAAAAGCTGCCTAATCTAATCCCATCTTCCAGCATCCAGTCCATAGTTTTCGCAAGTTTCAGCACTTCATGTGCAGATCCAGGTATCTTTTAAATGACTGTGGGTTTCTGTCTCAACCACTAATCCAGGCAGCAAATTCCCAACACCTACCACCCTCTGTGTAAAAAAGCTTGTCCTAACATTCCCTCTGATCTTTCTACCAATCACCTTACATCAGCCCCACTGAAAGGCCTCACCACTAGAAGGACAAAGTTTTCCCTGTCATTCTTCCCGTATCTGAGTGGGTTTCCTCCAGATTGCTTCAGTTTCCTCTCACAGTCCAAAGATGTGTGTGTTAGATGGATCAGCCATGCTAAATTGACCCTAATGTCAAGGGAATTAGCGAGGATAAGGCCTGGATGGAATTGTGGTTGGTGTAGATTCAATGGGCTGAATGGTTTCCTTTTACACTGTAGGGATTCTACACAATTGAGGCCCCTCATGATTGAGTACACCTCTATCAAATCACTCCTCAGCCTTCT
Organism: Sphyrna mokarran; assembly: GCA_024679065.1. Taxonomy (NCBI): domain Eukaryota; kingdom Metazoa; phylum Chordata; class Chondrichthyes; order Carcharhiniformes; family Carcharhinidae; genus Sphyrna; species Sphyrna mokarran. The sequence continues at coordinate 23,443,926 of JAGIQG010000021.1, forward strand.
CTGTCCTAAGAATTATAACCCAGCATACATATTTTTTCCTTCAGGACTGTAATTTTCCAGACCTGGTAACATGGTTGTAAACTTCACCTGCGCTCTCTACAGAACAATTATGTCCTTCCTGTATTGCGGTGACCAGAACAGTGTGCAAAGATTCAGCTTTTTCCTTACCACCATTTATGCAGCTCCAGCATTACATCTCTTTTGTATTCTGTACTTCATGTAATAAGGGAAAGCATTCCATATACCTTCTTTACCAACTTATCCATCTGTACTACACATTAATGGACAAGTTGACATGCACTCTCATTTTGTCTGTCCCTCATAATATCTTCCTGTTTATTGAGTATTTCCTTGCTTTGTTAGCTCTCTCAAAATGCATAATCTCATAGTCAATCATAAAAGACAATCGTAGAATTCCTTTAGTGCAGAAGGAGGCTGTTCAGCCTTTAAATCTGGACCCAGGCCCTATTCCCATAAACTCACATATTTACCTTTGCTAATCCCGCTGACACTAGGGACAATTTAGTATAGCCAATCAACCTAACCTGCATGTCTTTGGACTCTGGGAGGAAACTGGAGCACCAAAAGGAAATCCACACAGACATGGGGAGAATGTGCAAACTCCACACAAACAATGGCTTGAGGCTGGAATTGAACCCAGGTCCCTGGCGCTTTGAGGTAGCAGTGCTAATCGCAGTGTCATCGTGCCACCCCTGATTCCACTGAATTGAATTCCATTTGCCATTTTTCCATCTGCTCTAACAAAACATTGATATCATTGTGGAGGCCACAGGTTTCCTCTCACCATCAACTACACAGCTGATTGTGGTGTCATCTGCAAATTTCCAAATCATGCCACCCACATCTGACTCCAAATCATTAATATATATCACAAGCAGCAGGGGGCCAACACTGACCCCTGTGGAACTTCTTTGGACTCTGGGAGAAATTTGGATTTAAGGATTTTTTTTTTTACTCACCGCTGATAAAAATGTTGGTTCACCAAGCAACAGTGCACCAACTTCAATGCTTTGCTCTCTTTGTTTAGTTTACTTCACTAGGTTCTGCTTTCCATAAAGCATAGAATTGAAAACACTGAGGACCACTGTACAAAGTCAGCACAAGATTGCCAGACAGAGCAATTGGGTAGTATTTGGATACTGTACAACTAACATGATGTGAGCCTCATTTGTAGCCACCTAGAAATAAACCCAGTGAACTAATAATACTTTGCAAGGTTCATGAAAAATAGGTCTCCATTGCCACAGAAACAGCAAAGGTTGCATTAGTTGCAGTTTATGAACATGGAAGTGTTGTTACATTTGGATGAGATGCAAACAAAATATGTACAATCATTTTAAATTTGCTTAGCCTGTGATTAATAGTAGGTCTGATTTTAAATTCTATCATAAACAAGTTATATTAAGTGGGATGATAATCACTTCACGTCACTGTAATGCTCTACAGAGCCTAATTCTTCTGAATTTATAAAAGACAATTAAAGATTAATAAATTGAAGTTTTTAATGGTAATTAGTCTTCGAGTAATTACCCAAGCTCCTGCCCACCACCAGTTCCAATCTCAAAAACTCACACCATCATTTCCAAATATAGCAGAACTCTTTTCTTGTATTGAAATTATTCCGCATTTCAGATAAACACTGTCATGAGTTAGCTAATTACATCTAATGATTGACATTTCCACGAAATTGAGAGCTCAGCTAATTTAAGTTACATTCATAAACATTAATTACATTTATAATGTTATGTAAAAGATAGCTGCATCGTAAAGGGAAAGAAGCAGAATTGCTGAATAAAATGCCATGGCTGTGTGATTTACAGTGACCTGCTGATTGGGACATTCCGTCCTGAGGCCATATTTATTTCAGTTTACTCTGATCTGCTAGCTATAATATCCTGCTAACTGAGATGAAATTAGTTAAGATGATCATTTAAGTTTCAATCAGCATGTCGTGCAATTTAATTTTCAGGAGCAATTGAATAAAATGTTGTAAATATTCCTGCAGATGAGCATGTAAGATGTTGAACCAGTTCCAAACAGTTGTTTTTATATTATCAGGTTAGCAATGAGGAATTGATTTATTGTTGCAGTTATGATGGCCACGAAGGATAGAGGGAACATAGGAATTAGGAGCAGAAGTGGCCGAATTCAGCTCTACCTTTCAATCAGATCATGGCTGATCTCTCTCTGGTTTCAAATCCACACACCCTCACCCCCACCCTCACCACCACCACCACCTAGTTCCCCTTATCTCTTTTTTTATTAGAAAGTTATCTATGTCCTTCTTGAAACCATTCAATGATTCAAACTCCCCCACGCTATGGGGAAGCGAGTTCCACAAATTTGCCACTCTCTGTGAGCAGTAGTTCCTCCTCATGTCAGTTTTAAATTTATTGCCTCTCAACCTACACCTGTGACATTTTGTTTGAAATTGCCCATAAGAGAAAAGATTTGGTCCACGCTTACTTTATCAATTCCTTTTAAAATTTTATATTCTTCGATCAGATCCCCTCTCAGCCTTCTAAACTCCAGTGAGTATAAGCCAAAACTGTTTCACTGTAGACAATTACAGTTACATGGGTAAGATGGGCATAGAGGGATTTGGGCCAAATGTGGGCAATTGGGACTAGCTTAGTGATAAAAGCTGGACAGCATGGACAAGTTGGGCTGAAGGGTCTGCTTCCATATGACTCTGTGATTCTTCTCATACCTCAACTATTTCATCCCTGGAATCAATCTGGTGAACATCCTCTGAACTGCCTCCAATGTCACCACATCCTCCCTCAAATAAGGAGATCAAAACTGGACACAATACTTCAGATGTGGTCTTACCAACATTCTGTATAATTGCAACATTTCTCTTTTATATTCCAGTCCCTTTGCAATAAATGTCAAAATCGCATTTCCCTTCTTTATTACATGCCGCACTTGCTTACCGACTTTCTGTGGGATACACCTTGAGAGCTCTAGGACTGTATAACTAAGGGGACCTCAAAGATGTGCTGGGGAAGCCCCACCACTCCAGAAGGTCCAAGGTAAGGGTTTCACAGGACCTGCTCCTGAACCCCAAACTACTACCTCCAACACCCATCCCGCCATGGAACAGTAAGCCTCAACACCCCCCCCCTCAATCAATGGAACTCCCCTCTTTCCCCTCCCTCCCCTCCAATCACATCAGAATTTTCCACGAGTATTATCCCAGGCCCAGCCTGACTGGTCAGCACTCGCACCCTTGGACTAACTAGCACCCCATCTTGAATTCTAACCAATTACCTAACAAACAAGTCTTCAGCCTGGCTTGACAATAGCAGGACTTTTAAACTATGGCAACTAGTGTATAAAAAAGAGGCTTGTCCTCCTTTGTCTGATTCTACAGTAGGTCTCACAGAGCACATTGCTCTGCACAGTTCTCACCTGACCTGAATCGGAGGACAAGTGAGACAGCATCAACTATATTTCAAGGTAAGAAAGTAGGAACGGAGTACCAATCTGATTCGTCTAGCTCACAGAAGTTCAGGTAAGTTCTGAAGCAAAATAAAATGTTCCTCAATGATATAACTTTTAATCGTGAGCACATCATGTGCGTGATCTATTTCTATGTCAGCTAGATGCAGGAGCGTTCATCAGGACACTAATGGTATAAAATATTTTTGTTTTGTTTTACATCAAATGTATTTAAATATGCTAAGATTCTCAATAGACAATTAAGATTCTAAATAAACAATTAAGTGAGAAATGGTATAACATTTTGGAAGTTTTTTTAATTCATTCATGGGACATAGGCATCGCTGGTTGGCCAGCATTTATTGCCCATCCCTCGTTGCCCTCGAGAAGGTGATGGTGAGCTACCTTCTTGAATCGCTGCAGTCCATGTGCTGTGGTTTGGCCCACAACACCATTAGGGAGGGAATTCCAGTATTTTGACTCAGCAACTGCGAAGGAATGGTGATATATTTCCAAGTCAGGATAGTGAGTGACTCGGAGGGGAACTTGCAGGTGCTGCTGTTCCCATGTATCTGCTGTCGTGGGTTTGGAAGATGCTGTCTAAGGATTCTTGGTGAATTGCTGTGGTGCATCTTGTGGATAGTATATATTGCTGCTACTGAGCATCGGTGTGGAGAGAGTGGATGTTTGTCGATGTGGTGCCAATCAGGTGGACTGCTTTGTCCTGGATGCTGTCAAGCTCCTTGAGAGTTGTCGGATCTGCACCCACAAGTTTGATATACTTTCCTTGCACTTGATAGAAATTCTGACCCAGGCAGAAAATATATCATGGTGTAGGTAGTTAGGTGTTTAATGTTGAACCTTCACAATTTTCATGGAATCATGCCAGCTTTTAAAGTATGCATAGATCACGATTCCTCAGAGGTGATATGAACCATATTCAGGATGAGGGAACCTTTTGAAAAAATTCAAAACTTCATGACTTCTATGCCAACAAGTGCCCATCCACCTATCTCCATGACCCTTTGTAGCCTTTATGCCAAGCTACAGCCCTCTACCCATCTCCCCTTTGATCCCTCATATTCTCTATACCAAGTTGTGGCACCTCAATGCCACATTCACCAATTATATATTTTGTACCAAGCCGATAAACCCTATCATAACAATGGCATGTATGAAAAAGATTTTTTAAAAAACCATTCATACATCACTTGAAAAATTTCCATCCACTACAGTCCTATAAAAATCTCAATAGCAGAGTCCTGACATCCATTAAATTGTTGAAGCAGCTTTGTATAGGGAAAACATTGCTTGATTGACAGTACTTGTTCTCTGAACTGTTCTGTCTATTGCACAATGTTTATTTGTAGAAGATGAGTAGATGTCAAGTCTTTGCAATTTCTTCTATCAATACATTAAATGGACAAGTTGATAGACATTTTGCAGGACGGTATTGAAGAGTTTTTTTGAGAAAGTCAAAAGTAATACATGAATGACTTCTTTAAAAAAAACTTTTCATACATCCTATCATTTCTATAGGGTGAATGGGAAAGAAAATGGCATAGATTCACATGGAGGTTATAAGGGACTATGGGGGGGTAGGTAGAGGGGTATAATTTATCATGGAGGATATGAGGGAATTTAGGGGCATGAGATGGAATGATTTAGTATGGATGCAGAATGGGGAGTGTTGAGGAAGAAAAGGGGACTAAAGAATTGTTCTTAGTTATACTGTCATTATTACAACTAGGACAAAGTCCTAGAGCAGTGAGGCGAGATTCTCAAACTGCCATTTAGCAGCCCATTAATTGCCCTGACCTCTTTTCAGTATTGGCAGGCCCAACGGCAGTTAGCACCTGCTGCAGTTAACACCTGCCACTCGAGAATAAAAATCCCAACCTTGTCCTTTCTTCCAAGAACATTGAGGTAAGCTGGAAAAACTCATCCTGGCTTCGGGATGAAAATCCAGCTCAATGTCTCTGTGATTCCAAACCATTATGTGCAGGAAAATAAAACTAATAGTCTTGAAAGACAATATGACAATATTTTATTTTTTGCAAGTCTGCCCATTTTAAATTTATCCCCCATTTGTTCCACAGAGCTATTACAATGGAAAACACACTCGTCATCCTATCGACAGTGGCCCCCGACACTGGGAGATACTATGTCCAGGCGGTAAATGACAAAAATGGAGAAAACAAGACCAGCCAGCCCATTACCTTGACTGTGGAAAGTAAGTGACATTGAAGCTGAAACTAATTTGTGAATAGCTAAAATCCATCAGTAAGTGTAATGATGAATGAAACCAGCACAACATCCACACTAAATGAATGCTAAAGTCACAGTATGTTACACACAAGCCCATGTCAAGCATATGTCAAGAATCCTGCAATAAAATGTCACCTCAGGCCAAACCTAATCAATATGCCATATGATGAATGAAATCTTAAAATGAAAAAGTCAATGCCAAGTGACACCTAATATAAGGATTCATGACTGAACCTAAAGTCAGAAATGAATCCATTATCAATAGGTGATATTCGTCATTAATCAACATTGCATTAATATCTCTGTAATTGATTTACACTTGCAAGATAGTAATTCTTTGATGAGGAACTAAAAACTATCTCCCATTTTCCAAATAATGCATAAATATTGACTGACAGTGGGATTTTTAAAGATGGTATTTTATAACATAATCATCAAAATCACCTTCACGATCTCTTAATTTTTTGCATAAATTGCATTTACATGAACATAATCATCGTATTGTTAATGTCATACTGTCCGTATCAGAGGATTAATAATTCATCTGAGATTTCTGTTATCCACAAGTAATTTAAATAGTACCTATCCTTTTGCTTCAAACACACGTTTCCATGCAGCCTCCTATTCAACAAAATCCTCTTAATAATCATTGCTATTCATGGTGTTTTACTATAAATCAATAAGTAGTGCAGTGAAGCATTTCAGAACCCTGAGTTCTGTTCATTGAAGTAGCCAGCTCCCCACTGGTAAGTTACAGGTATGGAACAGGAAATCTAGCAGCAGGCTGGTGATTATGGATAATGAAAAATCAGTTCACCCTAGGCCAAGAACTTAACTCTATAGGTAGGATGCAGAACAACTATTGACAGAAAGGATTGAACATATAGTCCCAAAAGAATTATTGCAGATGCTGGAATCTGAAACAAAAACAGAAAATGCTGGAAAATCTCAGCAGGCCTGACAGCATCTGTGGAGAGAGAATAGAGCCAACATTTGACAAAGGATAATCCTGACTTGAAATGTTGGTTCTATTCTCTCTCCACAGTGGCAGCTGAGACCAACAATGATTTTCCAGCATTTTCTGTTTCTGACTCCCAAAGGAATCTAGGCACCATTTCGATTTACATTTGTTGACAAAATTAATTTTTCATGAATTATCTCAGATTTCCCTTTTGATAGATGGGATTGCAATGTACTTTTTTTGCCTATTTCAAGCTTTTTTTTCCCTTTTGAACCAATTGCACAGAATTTTTTGATTGGTTAAATTGTAAATGAAACAGGAATAAAATAACAAGAGAAAGGAGTTTTGAAGATTTAACTACTTCCATAGTGATTTTGTTTTAATTGTATAGTGTCTATTCAGTAGATTTGTTTCCCAGGCTTACTTTGCAGAATAATAAACGTGCCCCTTCTGAGAGATCCAGGCAGAATTTTACCAACACATCCGCCTAAGTTTTGTATGATCCCGTTTAAGGCCAGTAGAAAATGCCATTCTCCAAGCTTTGCCCGCCGCCAGTATCAGCACTAGTGTAGAATGTGTTAGAGTAAATAGGATGATTGAAAATTGGCATGACAGATTAAGTCTGAGTAGACAGCATTCAATATTTTTTTATTCAAACATGGGACATCGGCATTGCTGGCTGGGCAGCATTTATTGCCCATTTCTAGTTGCCCTTGAGAAAGCGGTGGTGAGCTGCCTTTTTGAAATGCTATGGTTTGATCCACAATGCCGTTTCAGTCAAAATCTTGGAATTCCCTTTCTGCAACCGTGAAGGAACGGGGATATATTTCCGAGTCAGGATGGTGAATGGCTTGGAAGAAAACTTTCAAGTGATGCTGTTCCCATGTATCGGCTGCCGCTGTTCTTCTAGATGGAAGTGCCACAAGTTTGAAAGATGCTGCTTATGATTTACTTTCTTCCATCATTGTTTTTGTGTTATATAATTTATTTTTATTTGGATTGGATTGCAATGTACTTTGTTTTTTATATATACTACTTTCATTGTAATAGTGAAAACTTCTAATATGGGCAGGAAACTTAACAGAGGTAACAATGTAAAAGCTTTCATTTTATCCTCTTTTCCATACACTGGGAAAGATGTGTATAAAATACTTACATCTACAATTGTCATTGCTAATACGTAGTTTATACTAGAAGCAAGATATGCTGGTTAGGTGTACCCGAACAGGCACCAGAGTGCAGCAACTAGGGGATCTTTTCAATAAGAAAAGATATGAAGCTATTGTTGTACCAAAATAAACATACCAGCTCTTTTTTAATTAATCATTAGTGAAGGATGCCACTATACTCTAGAAAATAATAAGGTGAGGAGAGAATATATTTTTTCTTGTTGCATGGACTTTGTTTTCTTGTCAACTGCTTTCAACAAAACTGACTTTAGAATCAATGGTGTGTATTTCAAATGAAATCCTTTGGAAATGTAAGAATAGTGATCTAGGTAGTAATCAATACAAATATTTTATTAATGTAATGGTGCGGCTATAATGTTGAATTTCAAATTGATTGCATATATGCAGCATTACTTTAGCTCTTTAACCAAGTAGGTTGACTGCAGTTCAGTGGCTGTGACATTTACTTTAGCCCTTGGCTTACTAATCTCAAAGCACAAAATGAGGTGAAGAATTCCTGCCTGTTCCTTGTACTCTTCACTAAGTTATGAATTTTAAAGAGCTGTGTGCTGCTCTTCAGATTTAAAATGATCCTGTCAGCTTCCTGCAGAATTTAATTTGCAGTAAATCTTCACAGACTGACATAACAGTTTAGTATTTAAGGGTTGTTCAGACAAATCTGCGACAGTCAAAGTTCATCCCATCTAAAGATATCATTTGTTCTTTGTTGTTAAGTATTTAATAATTGTGATGCACAGGAGAATCATCCATTAATGTTCTTCTAACCTGAGAGAATTTTATAAAGACCCGACCAAGTGTATGTCGATCTAGAAAACCAGTACAAGTTGACAGAACCCCAAAAACACTAGCTCTCAACCAAGAATCAGCGTCGATTTCTTTCTTTCTCTTCCATCTAAAGCCACCTTAAGCATTTGTTCCTTCCTTGCACCATTTGCTGGATTTTCTCTTTTCTTTTATGTACCTATCAGCATGTTACTACATTCACCAGCACCATCATTCCAAATAGTGCTGTCGGTCTATGCTTGCTTGACACATACTGCTGCTAGCTTTTATTTCCCTCCTCTACTAGTCTATGTAAGAAGTTGCACAACACTAGGTTAAAGTCCAACAGGTTTATTTGGCATCACAAGCTTTCAGAGTGCTGCTCCTTCATCAGATGAGTCCTTCATCACCTGATGAAGAAGCAGTACTCTGAAAGGTCGTGATTCCAAATAAACCTGTTAGACTTTAACTTGGTGTGGTGACACTTCTTACTGTGCCCACCCCAGTCCAACATTGGCATCTCACATCATGTTTACTGGTCTCTGTTCCTTTTCTCTGCTTCTGGCTTCTCTCTCTCATTCTCAGTAATACAGTTTAGGTGCCATCTCTGACTCAGTGGTAACAATCTTGCCTCTGAATCAGAAGGTTTGATTCCTGCCCGAGGGTCTTAAGCACACAGTTGAAGCTGACAACCTCAGTGCAGTGCTCAAGAGTGCTGCATTGTCTGAGGTTCCATCTCTTCAGAAGAGAAATTAAGCAAATTAAGCAAAGTAAAAAAGCCCCTCGTTCTTTTCCAAGAAGCATAATTAGTTGAACAATAGTTCCTCAACTACGTCACTTGTAAGGGTTATTTTTGCATAATCTGCTAGAAAAGAAAAGGAAGAGAAAAGCTGAAATTATCAGCCATAACCCTGCATCTTCATGCCACCATTCAATAACTTTCTCCAACGTAGCTCTTGTATATCACTTCAGAATCCTTCACACAGCACTTCTAAGTGTTCACAAACAACAATAAATTATTCACAATAAATATGAAGTCAAGTGTCCAACGATTTTAGGCTGGACTGGAATCTTAATTTTCAATTGATAAACAGTTTTGGCTTTATTGAAGAGTTATGGCATCAAATGACCACGAAGTTGAATTATTATTTTGTACATTTATTGATAAATATCTGTTATCCCTAATTCCCATAATGAGGAACCTTAACCTTGGTTAGGTTTTTGGGAAAGTCATTAAGCCGAGGGAAGAGAGTGGAAGCCAGGGAGTGGTCTACCCTTAGAGCACACCTTCACCAACATATAGAGGTAAACTGGCAGATGTTTGAGAATAGACATCTATTGTGTGGCATAATGAAATCTAATGAAGTGGGAGAAAATAATTTACAAATCATTGGAAATGGAAGAAAATACAGCTTGTTTATAGTACTTATTTTGTCAAATAAATTCACCTTGGGCTCAAAGGATAACAAGTAAGTGATTTTAATAAGAACAACACATATAATATCCAACTTCTTTCATCAACAACTCATTCCCTTTTGAGAATCTTTCTGCATGTACACATCCTTAATTTTCTTCCTAGCTCAGCTGCAATATTAAATGTACTGTGCAATGCACATAAAATCTGACAATGTGAAATTGTTACAATGAAAGTCCGCTTTGAATATGATTATATTGGAAAAGCTGACATCTCACTGGATGGCAGATTTCAAAATGTTATACCTCTGATAGCAAAATATATAAAAGGAAGGTGTGGGAGGGGAATATGTATAAGAAATTAAATAGGGAGCAAAAATTCTACATTTTTTTCTTTTTGATTGAGCCATGATCAAACATGTTACAGATAAATGAAGTGTTGACTCCCACGTTAAACAAGTTCAGCTTCTTCAATTTGACACAGTTAACCTTTTGGTTTCTGTGTGATGATTTTGGCACCTTCTTTCCAGAAAGCAATTATATGTCTATTCCTCTCTCCCGCTGTCTGCTGGCACCTGATTCAGTTCACACACACTCACATGAAGTCGAAACTTGAGACTCATTAGCCTGGGTGCTCTTCTCAATCTCTTCTCATTAATGGCCTAACAAAATAGAGACTGGAAGGCCCGGTGTCAGAAAGCAAAGGATAGACACCACTATTCTTGTGGCAGCTGGCAAAGGACAGAAAGCAGCCTGAGGGAAGCAAGTTGACTAATGTGAGCTGCCGGCACTCAATAACGTGGGACAGCGAGTCTCTTTCCCCTGGGGGCAGAGAAAGCAGGGGAAATTAATTTTTTGATTGATTTAAAGGAGTTCTCCATTCAATGTATGCCTTAACTGGTTTGAAAATTTTAATCCAGTTATATCTAACGGAAAAGAATCGCATGGGGCTAACAGAGAATATTAAGTTAAAGAACTGAATCCTTTAAAATCCAGAATATGGAAATTGGCTCTAATCTTTTCAAAGGAAAATTGAACAAATGTTGAGCATTTTATCATAATATACAGACAGCTATTAATTATCTAAGTTATTATGAAGATGTAAGCGATCCTATCAGTTTACACCCATGATATACCACTCAAAGTACGTCAGAAAAATAAAATACTGCAGATGCTGGAAATTGATCAGTAAAACAGAAAGTGTTTTTTTAATTAATTCAAGGGGAATATGAACTTTACTGGCTGTGCTAGCATTTATTGTCTATCTCAAATTGCCTTTAAAAAGATAGCAATGAGTTCCCTTCTTGAACCATTACTGTCCTGGCGTGGGAACAGTGAAGGAATGGTGATATATTTCCACGTCAGGATGATGAGTGGCTTGGAAGGGAACTTCCCAGATTGTGGTGCTCCCATGTATCTGCTGTCTTTGTCTTTTTTGATAGAAATGGTTGTGGGTTTGTAAGGTGCTGTCTAAGGAATCTTGGTGAATTCCTGCAGTGCATGTTGATACACACTGCTGCCACTATGTGTTGGCAATGGAGGCAGTGAATGTTTGTAAATGGGATGCCAATCAAATGGGCAGCTTTGCCTTCGATGATGTCAAGCTTCTTGAGTGTTATTGGAGTTGCACTCATCCAGGCAACTGGAGAGTATTCCATCACACTTCCGCCTTGGAGATTGTGATTCTGGGCAGTCAAGAGGTGAGTTACTCATCACAGGATTCCCTCCCTCTGACCTGATCTTGTAGCCACAAGTATTTATAAAGTGATTTATATAGCTATGTTTATATAAATATATTTATATTTATGTCAATGGTAATCCCTTGGATATTGGTGGTAGGGGTTTAGGCAATAGTAATGCCTTTTGAATGTCAAGGGGAAAAGATTACTTTGGTTCTTGTTGAAGATGGCCACTGCCTGGCAATATTAACAATACACAGTAAGAAGTCTCACAATATCAGGTTAAAGTCCAATCAGTTTATTTGAAAGTTCTGAACTTTTCACACACTTGACAAAGGAACAGCATTTCCAAAAGCTTGTGGAATTACTATCAAATAAACTGGTTGGACTTTAACCTGGTGTTTTGAGACTTCTTACTGTGTTTACCCCAGTCCAACGCCAACATCTCCACATCAATGTTAACAATACTCAGTAAGTATGTCTGTACATAAGAGTGGAAAACAGATTAGCAGTTGGGGATCTTAAGGCCTCACTTGACCCAAGACCAGAAAACCCCGACCAAAGGCAACAGGCCTCCCCACTGTCCGCCCCTCACCCGCTCTGATTCTCATGACAGGTGGAGAGTTTCAGGTCAATAACACTTCATCAGAACAGTTCCACGGAAGGAAGGAATGGACAGTAATTAAATAAACAGTCCCCTCAATTACCCCAGCAGGCAGTTATGGAACAGCACAAATAATGGCCAGGGAAGATTTCTTAACAGAACAGTGCAGAGAGATGAAGAAGGCAGAAGGTACCTTTATTTTTCTCTAAAATCAGCATCATTTTGGATTGTTACTCACCATAAGTGGCAATAAAATTTTGTAAATTCCTAAATTAGAAATCATCATTCCATGTTTAAGCCTGGAGTTTCTGCTCTCATGGGCTTTTTTATTTGCATAGTTTGCCCAGTATTGTGGATAAAAATGTGTGAAACGCAATGGAACATCGCTTTCTGCAATCTCTTATTTTAAAATCATCATGTGAAAAGCTCAAACATTAGTCGTGTGCCACCATAAATTAATCATCATTGGGAGCTTCTACTAATTGCACTTATTTTGAGGCTTTTGAACAGGTTTCCGATAATAAGCTGGATTTTTTGAGTGTAAGGTTAATAGTGATACTTTGAAAGATTTTAATTTTTTAAAATTTACCAAGGACCTTCCTACAAAAACCCAATCTAGCTAGGAAGCACTAAATTGCATTTTAAAAAATAATTCCAATACGTATAAAGTGTGGTTAAAATACCATCAATACTTGAGTAAGTTCTTGGTAAGTTATTTTGCTGTAAACAGCTTACTCGTTCAGACATAGCTAGATAAGTTACTCCATGGGGCTGAGCTTAATCAGAAACAAACTGGAACATAATAAAATTTTACCAAAGTAATTTTTCAGGAACGTGCTTATCCTGATGTTATGATGTGTGGTGCAGAGTTTTATGAGAAGAAAATAATGAAATAAAAATTCCATCAGGATAAAAATAACCAAACATTTATATTTGTTCTGTTGTCCCTGTTTGGTGTGCAGTCAGCAGGATTTCACATTTTTACTGTTACATACAGATAAAACTTTGAGCCAAGTGAAGTTTTTTTAACCAAAATTATATGATAATTGCAACATCATAACATGTCTCAAAGCACTTCACAGGAGTATTATCGATTAAAATCAGGGTGGCACTGTGCCTCACAGCACCAGGGACCCGGGTTCAATTCCCAGCTTGGGTAACTATGCAAAACCTGCACACTCTCCATGTGTCTGTGTGGGTTTCCTCCGAGTGCTCTGGTTTCCTCCCACAGTCCAAAGATGTAGATTAAATTGATTGGCTATGCTCAATTGCCCCTTAATGTCAGGGGGATTAACTAGGGTAAAGGTGTGATTATGGGAATAAGGTCTGGATAGGATTGTTGTCGGTGCAAGCTCGATGAGCTGAATGGTCTCCTTCTGTACTGTATGAATTCTATAATGTGAGAAAATTTTAAGGGTGGCACACTGCCTCACAGTGCCAGGAACCTGGGTTCAATTCCGGCCCAGGTGAGTGTGTAGAGTTTGCCCATTCTTCCTGGAGCAGTCAGTTTCTCCCCACACTCCAAAGATGTGCAGGTTAGGTTGATTAGTCATGCTAAATTGTCCCTTAATGTCAATGGGATTAGCAGGGTAATATGTAGGAATTATGGAGGTAGGGCCCTGGGTGAGACTGTTGTCTCAATGGGCCAAATGGCCTCCTTCTGCACTATAGGACTTCTATGATTCTATGAGGAACTCTGGCAATGTTGCAGAAGTTTTAGTGATGGCATGGGTATATAGTTGGGAACTCAACAAATATGCATTAATATTGTAAATGTTTGGTTCAGCATAAGACATGATGTAGAGATGCTGGCGTTGGACTGGGGTAAACACAGTAAGAAGTCTCACAACACCAGGTTAAAGTCCAACAGGTTTATTTGATAGTAAACCCACCAGCATTCGGGGTTTGCCCCTTCATTAGGTGAGTGGAGAGTTCTGGTCTCAAACAGAGCATATAAAGGCACACACAGTTTACAGAATACTGATTAGAATGCGAGCCTTTATAAATGTGCATTTAGTGTGAGTGGAGACAATGTAAGACAGTGCATATTTGTGCCACGCTTTACTAGTCTTAATATTTTTGAGACCACTCTCCAAGTCTCCACTTCTTATTCTCATGGTTAAATCAAATCCATTTGCCCTCCTCTTCAATTTTAGTTTGTTTGTATCGTTTTGAGAAGCGACTTAAAATATAGAGCCTACTTCAAATGAAGCACAGAAGGTTACAATGAAATGTAGTAGTTGTATTTAAAACATTATTAAATGTTTTGATAGATTGAATAGAGAAAGTTGACAAAGCACAGATTGTAGTAAACTAAGGAGATGCTAGTGTAGTAAGCAAGAAACCTGTAGATTCAAGGACATGGGTTCAAATCCCTCCATGCCAACTGGTGGAATTCAAATAATAAAATCTGAAATTGAAACTTAGTCCCTGTAATAGTACCCATGAAATTATTGATTGTCGTGAAAACCTGCCTGGTTTACTAACATCCTTAGGAAAGATAAATTTGCCATCTTTATCTAATCTGGACTAAATGGGATTCTTGATCCACAGTAATGTGATTGACTTAAATGCCCTCCTAACTGTATAGCAAGCCATTTAGATCAGGGGCCACAAACAAATGCCTGTGAGGTCAACATCCCATAAAAGAACAAATTTTTAAAAAGGCATCTTTGGAAAATTGAAAGGAAAATTGGATCAATATTCTGCCATGGACATGAGGGGAAGGTGGATTAAATTATTATTACTGTTCCCCTTGCCTACTCATGCCAGCCATAGTTGCAAATTTCTAATCCAATTTATTTTATTTAGTATTCTTTTCTGTGTTGTAATGTGTGTGTTTCTCAAACCCTAGTTTATGAGATCCAATATTAAAAATAATCCCGTGGCAAATTCTTTCAGGTGAAATAAAGATGGGATTTACAAACAAATTTGATACGTGAGGAGCAGGTCGTGGCATACATTTGCACTCAAGAGAATACAAGGCAGAAATGTTGATTAAAAAAAGGGAAAGAAGTTACTAATTGCAAATTACTTAAAAAAAATACCAAAAGGGTATGGGCATTAATTCTCGTGGGTAGCGTTCAATAACTCAACGTCTAATAGAGATCCTTTCAGGTGGCTTTGTCTGGCAAAATTCCTGATCTTTGTCTGAGGAACCTGGATTTTGGTAACTGAAGATGCAGCAAAGTACTCTTTGTTTCTGGGAATTAGTTCACTCCATAGCTGAAACACAGCATTCATTCTGGAGATCCAACTTTGAGAGAAACGGGGGTCAGATGCAGGCTGGGATTAAACCTCAACTGAAGACAGAATTCAAAAGCTGGATAATTAAAATAATTCAAACAACTCAAGTCTCAGTCATGTGACAAGTTGGTTTCAGGCCAAGCCGCTCAGCTAATGATGTACCTTAAGGACCCTTGTCAAAACCCATTGCATTTGAGCATGTTATGTTGTGACATTCCAAGCATCATCAAGAGATTTCAGCCATTGTTCAGAACAAAAGATATTTATTGAATAAGACAAACTTAGTACAAGGATAGGCAGCTGTATGCTGCCTTGGAGCAGCAGTTCTGCTCCCAACATGGTTCTCCGTGCCCAAGAGAGGACTCCTCACTTTGGGGGTGATCACTTATTGTCAGTTCTCTATTGGTTCCTCAAGTCAGGTCACTGTCTTTTGCTGTGCCGTCTTAATGAGATAAACATAATGCGGTTACTGTGGAACCCTGAGCACATGTTGGAGTTGAAGAGTTACAAATAGCTGTGCCAGATTTGATTGGGACAGATGTCTCATCCACAAGTCCTTGTGGTTGTCATAGCTGGAATGTTCACATAACACAAAGGGTGTGTTGCATTCCAGGAAGCTGATGTCCTTTGGAATGGCCTAGAATCCTCCCGAACTATCAGCATGTGACCAGCTGCAGGCATTTTATCTGCCCAGCCATTGCTTTTTAAAAAAAAATCACAAGGTAAACAAGAGAATATGGAAGATGATCAATTTTTAAAGATTTATTTTTATCTTCATGCTCTCTCGGCATAACAGTTTGAAGCAGAGGGGGATATATGACTGTAGGGAGAGAACAAGATAATTTTGAATTGCCCTAGCAACCAACTGATAAAATATACCATACAGCTGTTTCTGTGCTTCAAATATCTTTGGTTCTATGCTTAACATAAGGCTCAGAATGCCAGGAAAGTTCAGGTGACTGCAGGTTTTCACAACTCCCAAACACCAACTTGCACAAGGAAAAACAAAGGAACCAAAAGAGATTAAGAGATGATGGGGGAAAGCTTTATCAAAGAGCCAGGTATAAATCTGGTCCTAAAGTGGTGGGGGAGGAGGCGGGTTTCAGAAGACATGCCTGACAGTGGGCACCTCGTGACTGAAGGAAAGAGAAAGTAAGCTGGGCGGCACAGTGGTTAGCATTGTTGCCTCAGAGCACCAGGATCGCATGTTCGATGCTGGCCTCAGGTCACTGTCTGTGTGGAGTTTGCACATTCTCCCCGTGTCTGTGTGGGATTCCTCCGGATGTTCCAGTTTCCCCCCACACTCCAAAGACGTGTGGATTAGGTTGATTGGCCATGATGAATTGCCCCAAGGTGTCAGGGGGACAAGGAGTGTAAATATGTGGGGTTATGGGGATAAAACCAGATGGGATTGTAGTTGGTGTAGGTCCGATCACCAAATGGCCTTATTCTGTACTGTAGATTCTATGCTTAGAGGTTATAGAAACAGCAAGTTCGCTTGGTAAATGATTAAGGAAATGGAAATGGGGGTCACTATGATGGATAGAATATGAGTCAAAAGTTAAATTGAGGTGGAATAGAATGCTAATGATGCAAACAGTGTGGAAGGCTTGTAATTTTCTTAATTTTCAGGGAATTTATTCAAGAATGATATCTAGCATTTAGAAGGATCCCATTATCTTCTAGAATTTATCTATGCTGAATAGCATAGACTCAATAGCATCTCTTAGTGGCTGTTATGTGACTGGAAACTTTACATGCATCCAACACTTCAAGTAACTAACTTGTCATGATTTTCTTTCCCCTCCACCCTCCCTCCGGCCCCTGGCTCCCCCACCATTGCTACTTGGGATTCTGGTGGATTGCACAGCTCCCACAGATACATAGAACTTTCTGAATTCATAGAAAATATTTGTGCATTGCCTCAGCTCATTGCCTGCACTCAAAGAAAAATAAATCTTGCAGTCAGGTACCTAATAGAGTTTCATTTTAAATTTGTAATATACTATCTTTTCCAAAATTTCATAGCTGAGATTATATTGGTAGATATCAGACAGAGTTCTGCCTTGGACATCAATATTGACCTACTCTTATTCATTTTGAGAATTCTAATAGCCTTTGACATATCCTTTCATTCTTGATAGGGTGAGTGTCACAAACACTGTTGTATGTGCCAACTTACTCGAGCTGTTATTTAGCACATAACTGCCATTCTTTTTCATGGCATCCTATCATACTTTGTCATTATAATAGAAGGTTTTATGTTCAGGACATGACTCACTGAGAGTAGAATTCAGCACATCAATGGCTGCTTGACTGCAAGATGTCTGGAAAATATTATTAGCTGCTACACAAAAGTATTTGTCCTTCATTGATAACAATTCTCTGTCCTCTACCACTAAAAGCTCATGTATTGACTGCCAATTGATGGTGAGACTCAATATTCCTAATCCTACACATTGTTTGTCTTCTTTCACCTACAAATCCTTTATTAAACTTTAATTTAATTTGTGTCCAGAATTCATAAATAACTGATGAGATAACTGTCAAATTATACGTAATAAATCCTTAAATACACTTTTATTAAATGCTTGTCAACTTATACTCAAGCTATTGAAAGCATAAGTGAATTAGAGCAAGTTTTAAGGACAGGCAATATTCACACTGTTAAATTTCAAATCCAGTTAAATTTCAAACTCACTTTAGTTTTTCAGCGGGTTACAATCTTAGTGTGATATTAAAAATGGCTAAAGATCAAATTCCAATAGATGTGCTGAAGTTTAAATGTAAGAATCTTTGCAGGTTAGAATTTTTACCCACTGGTTAGTAATTCCCAGGTTAAACTGCTGACAAACACTCCTTCATTTTATATTGTGAGGAAGGTACAGCTACAGTGCTAAACAACATCAATTTATACTTATAAAATACATCTAATATAACAAAATATCCCAAGGAAAGAGCATTTAAAGAACAAAGTATGACACTGAGCCATACAAATATTAGGTCACATGATAAATCTTAATACTTGGTCAAGGATGTATAAAGGAGTGCCTTAAAGAAGGAAAGTGAGGTGGAGAAGTGTAGGAAAGGAATTACTCAAAGGCAAAGGCACCAATCATAGAGTAATAATTGGGGATACATAAGAGACCAGAATTAGAGAAACTCAGATATCTTGGACTGCTATGCATTGAAGAAGATTAAAAAGGTGAGGAAGGTAAGGCCACGGAAGGATTTGAAAGTAAGTGCAGATAGTTTGCATCTCTTCGCATTGGTGAGATCTTATGATCCCATTGATGGTGACCTCCCATAGTGTGTTCCTGGTGGAGGAGGGTATGGGGCATGCAAAACTCTCTAAATATTGAAGATCCTGCCACTAGCCAATGACAGGCTATTTCAGCTGTTGGAAATTACTCTGTGAGGGACCGGAAAATCCCACCCATGTATAATAATTCTGAAAGCAATTTTAAGCAAGAATCAATGTAAGTCGGTGTGCATGGGGTGATAACAAATTGGTCTTGATCAGAATTAAGATATAGACAGCAAATTTTTGGATGATCTTAAGTTTACAGTAAATAGAATGTGAGTAAATCAAAATGAATAGATTGTGATTGCCTGCTCCCAGATTTCATTGTCTGAGAACATGAATTATAGTTAGTTCAATTCCTTCTCCAAGGATGACCAAGTCTCTGTTTCCACAGACTCTATAGGTGCATTCTGTGAACTTCACAGTTCATTTAAAGTACCACTGTTGATTTGTACATTTCTTCAGATACAAATATCTACAGATTTTCATGTTCTGATTTAGAATTTATCCAACAAATTATTTGAGGTGTGAGGAAAGATTGGATAGGCTTAGGTTGTTTCCTTTGCAACAGTGGAAGCTGAGAGAAGATTTAATTGAAGTGTATAAAATTTTAAGAAGCTTAGATTAAGTGCATAGAATGGGAAATTGGCCCTTAGCAGAGACGTCGGTTGGGTAGTACAGTGGCTAGCACTACTGCCTCACACTCCCAGAGACCCAGGTATGATCCCCAGTTTGGATTACATCTGTGCAGAGACTGCCTGTTCTCCCTGTGACTACATGAGTTTTCTTTGAATGGTTCGGTTTCCTTCCACAGGCTGAAAAATGAACTGATTAGGTTCATTAGGCTCATGTTAAATTCTACCTCACTATAGCCAAACTGGTGCCGGATTGTGACAACTAGGGATTTTCACAGTTTCTTCATCGCAGTGTTGTGATACTTACTTGTGATACTAATAAATAAACTTTAAATTCTAAAACAATAACCAAAGGGACATAGATTTAAGTAGTTGATAGAAGGATTTGAAGGGACTGAGAGGAACATTTTCTGGAGCTCACTGCCTGAAAGGATAATGAAGGGGGAAGGAACATTCATCACACTTTGATATGCACTTGAAATGTCTACAGATCAAGAGATGGGAAGTTGAATTTGGGTGGGTAGCTCTTTTCCATCTGCACAGGGGCACTTGTCCAAATAGCACATTTTCTATGTCTCAATGAGGCAGCAATGCCATTTAAAACAAAAAGTGAGAGTTGAATTGTGTACTTGGATTTCAAAAGCTTTGGGTTCACACCTGCTGGAAATTCAACTTCTCTCTCTAATATTTACAACCAAACACTAAGTCACTTTCAATGTGAGCATGGTGTCAAACCCAGAACTCCATGAAATTTGTAATTTTAAAATTAGCAATATTTTAAAATTGACATTATATTATGATTTTTGTAGAGATTGATTAAAAAAAACAGAAATTCAGATTTTTCTCTGGATAACTAAAAGTGATTTTTCCACTGGAATTCTCCAATGTCACATACACCCCACTACCACTGCCAGCAAGAATGAAAAATCCAGCCAAAGAATTCTGGCCTGCATGTTTTCAACCTTTACTGTAACAAATAGACTAAAAGCATTATTGACTAAACATAATCTTAACTTATTCTTTAAACTACAAAGCAGAATTTTCCCCTTTAGTTTTGACACAACCAAAACTCACTTCACAGGTATACGCTACACTGTTCCTTAACTAGTTATTTGAGTTTCCAAGGTTTTCATAGCTTCTGGGGAGTTACTTCCTTTTCTTTCCAGCCAGGGAACTTTTAAACCCAGAATTATCATTCATGATGAATGTTCTTCCTGGTAATTTTTTCCTTTAGAACAAATCCTTGTTGTAAATCCTCATGCATTTTGATTTTCTAATCTGAGCGTGTATTCCCATCCATATGTGGGGTGTTAAACCATAGAAACTTTCAACCTCTACCTGTTCCTTCAGTTAGCATTTTCTTGGGTAGCAGCAATCCAAAAGCACATTCAGTTGACTCTTAACATAAACAGTGCTGGATGCCATACATCCAATGCAAGGTCTTTAATTAGCTGTGCACAAAGAGAACCCTTAAATGGCCAACACCATTGCCATTATAGTTAATTACAGAAAATCAGGAGCAAGATATTTGTCACATCTTTGATTGACATACATATTTACCAATTAAATCTAAGCTTTTTGCCCTTTCTCATTCAATAGCGTAACCTCATATCTTGCCTTCCATATTATGGAAAAAATCTGATCTTGTTCACCCTCTGGTGAAGACCAAAAACGGAAAATGTTATGGGGCTTGTGAAGAAATAGCAGAGACTGAATCATTTTGAAGATCAGTAAACTGATAAACATTTTGCACTACTGCACAGAGAGGTATGAATTTTTAATTTGAACACTTAACTTCAGCACAATTTAGCTTTCAAACAATAAAACTTCAATTTGAATCTTTAATTTCCACATCTCACTCCTGGATCCTAGCAGATTAACTTATTTTAGGGATGTCGTGGAAACCCTTCCCCTCTCATAGACTATCTCTTTGACAATATAACTCATATGCCTTAGACCCCAATTCTATTCTATCTAGAAATTAAATACTTTAAAGTATGATTGTTTACAAGCTGTGATTCTCAATATCTTTCTGGGCTTTTGGAAACTACAACTGGAATTTTCATCCTCTGGGTAGGAAACAGTAATTAGGAAAATTCCCAGCTCAGCAAATCCATCTCAAGAGAAAGTGCCCACAAAGGCAAGATATTCATTGCTTGAGGTGGTAGATGCAGGCTGGAGTTGGATCAGCCAGCTCATAGGTGGGGTGAGAGGGGAGGTGGGGAAGGTGCGGGGGGATGTTTGGAAATAAGTGCAGGGATAGTTTGTTTAAAAGGCTGCCTTGATGTAATGGAACTTTGACCCAGTTAAAATAAAACTTCATCTATCACACCTCCTCACTTTCCAGATTTTCACCTTATGCCTCTACCTACTCCCATTCTCCCATATGCAAACTCTACTCTTCCTCCCAACCAACTTCTATGGCCCTTCATGACCCCAATACCAAGCTCTCCCCTTCCACCCCCTATGGTGTTTATACATCTAATGCAAAGCTATGGTACTTTCTCCTTATCCCCCAATGCCAGGCTATGGCACCTCCATGCCGATAGACCCATTATAGACTTTATAGGACCAGTTGAAGTTATAGTAGGAAGTGTTATTGAAAAGTTTTCAAAAAATAATTAATTCATAACCTTTTACTACATTTTTAAAAAATAATTTCATTTAGAAGGTAATAAAAGTGTCAATCATCCATGATTGATACTCTTTGGAGTATCAATAACGAAACGCACAAATACTTGAAATCACTTAACTTGTGAAAATAAACTTTGTGAAATTGACAGCAAAGATCAGAGAGCCTGAGTGATCAAACAAGCAATGTTTTCCCCAGGGCATGGTTTCTCAGCAGGCATCATCTGGACCAAGCATACATAATGAGCTTATTTCTTTTGGGTTTTTTTTGACACTTTTAGCAGTTACTTTTGACAGTTCATTTTGATACTTCTGACAATTCCAGTGAGTTTAACAGTGAATGAATTAATGCATTTTTATGCACACTCATGACTAAGTTTAACAATCCCAAGGGGCACGTTATCACTCCCAAAGGTCTCCTTGGACCATATCCACATTCCACATCTTTAAAAGATTCCATAAAGTTTAAACTTGCTGCTACCAGATCTGATCTGCACTAATCATGCTGCGTACTCTTAGCTCATGAAAGTCAGACATGAGTGGAGGCAGTTACTTCAGCAAAATGCACATGCACAAATCCCAACATAGGCCCATACCCATCCCCATGATAATGGTAGGTGCCATATTTGGGGGCAGGACTTCCGGATTTTAGCTTCTTCTGCCATTTTCACAATAATGGAGGGATTTGCTATCAGAGCAAAAGTCCAGGCCTTTTGTAGCAAATTATATTTATTTCCTAAACCCCTAGATATCTTTCATCCCCCACATTTCCAAACTCATTCTGTGACTAGTTTAGTTTTGTGAGACTTTACAAACTGAATCCCAACAGTTCATTTGTATGCTGTCCACACCTTGGCACTACCTTGGCATTGGGCAAAATGATCCAGTACAGCAGTTATAACTCTTCTCTTATGAGTACAGATCATTCTCGGTTGCAATTTCTCACCAGCTGACAGGCAGATACATTACAGTCCATTTAACCTCATGATTACATTTATCACAAATTTATTTGAGAATCTATCTCATCAAGGTCTGACCTAAACAGGATGAGACTGAAATACCAATCATTGATCAAAGGCAGATTGCCAGTTTCAGCAAATCTCTGGATGATTCGCTTACAGGAATTTGGGAGAGGAAAAGAATGCTGTTTGAGAAATACTTTCAATATTACAGCTACTGCCACCAATTGTTTTGTTTGTTCCATTTAACTCTCCGCACACATTTAAGAGAATGAAGCAAATTTGAAACATTGGGCACTTATTGCCAAAATCTAGCCTTAAAGATGTTCTTTCAACCAGTCAAGAACTTCACATATAAATTTTGCTGTGGAAATATTGGAAAGGTTTCATCCTGCTTTGTTATACTGTCGTCCTACCCTATGAATTCTAGTCTTTCAAGTGTACAATCAGTGGAAAAACTCTGATTTAAGCAAAAAACATTGTTGCATTTAGAAAGCCTTCTTCCAAAACAAAGTACCTAGTGGTATGAAGGAGTTTTGTCTCAGACACTTCCCTACATATACCTCTGTTGGGTATCCCTTCATTTATGTGCATTCCACTCTATGCTAACTGGTCAGATCCTGCCAAGTAATTCATTTTGAACAGACGAGTACTGATTGATGCATGTACACACATTCAGAAAACTTCCGGATTGTTGCACAACACTACTTCTTCTGAGTAGTGCTCATTTTTTAAGCTAAAGGGGACAAAAGAGACAAATTTAATGATAATCAAAGTGACAAAACCAAATGTAACACCTCATCATATATATACCTTCGCTCCAGTATTCATGGGGTAGTCCCATGTCCTTGGGGAGGATCCTTTTTTATTTTTATAGATCGGGCATGTTTTAAAATGGCAACCCAATCTTTTGAAGGCTATTTTATGAGTTTTGCCTGCTTTGTGAGAGTAAGAGATTCTACACAGAATGTTCTAATTTTCTGACGTGGGATGTCATCTGTCAGCTCCACTGCCAGCTTTTCCCACCAGAGCTTTTGACACTGAGTCGAAAGAAAATCCTGGAGGGATGTGGGGTTTGGGGGGAGGGGGGTGCAAAATCCCATGATGTCATACTGATGAGGTGGGCTTTCAATTTGGATGAGGTGCATTCATTGAAAGCCTATCTCATCAGTATGACATCATAGGAAACTGCCCCTCCTTCCTCACTTCCTTCCAGTGTTATCTTTTGACCAAGTATCAAAACATTTGGGGAAAAAGCCAGCTGTGGAGATGACAGGCTATATCTCACAAGTCTGAAAATTGGAATGTTCTGTGTGCTATCTCTTCTATTCACAAGGCAGGCAAAACTCATAAAACAGGCAGAATTCTTAGAGCTTATTGTGCTTAAGTTATCCGAATGTCCTTCATATCCATAAATTGGTTTTGATGCACTGTTGCTATTATTACATGAGCAAACATAGCAGTCATTTAAACATAAACAGGTCCCATGCATTTGATTTGATTTGGTTTGATTTGATTTATTATTGTCAGATGTATTAACATGCAATGAAAAGTATTGTTTCTTAAGCGCTATACAGAGAAGGAAAGGAGAGAGTGTGCAGAATGCAGTGTTACAGTTATAGCTATGGTGTAGAGAAAGATCAACATATTGCAGGATAGATCCATTCAAATGTCTGAGGCAGCAGGAAAGAAGCTGTTCTTGTGTCATTTGGTACGTGACCTTAGACATTTGTATCTTTTTCCTGACAGAAGAAGGTGGAAGGAAGAATGCCAGGGTGCATGGGGTCCTTAATTATGCTGGCTGCTTTGCCAAGGCAGTGGGAAGTGTAGACAGAGTCAATGGATGGGAGGCAAAGCAGAAAATGTAAATGTTTACTTTCTGATGTTGTTAAATGGAGGATTAGTATTAATCTGCTAAACAGGAGAATTCAGATTATAAACAAAATGATTTTTGCCAAGTTGATTTGAAACTATGAACAGCATATAAAGAACAGGATACTTAGGTGCTTTCTTCAAATGATTTATTCACCCATGCTGATGTTAGAAACCAAAATGACCGAAGTTTTGCAAATCCAAAGTCTAAATATCTGCCAGAATTTTTGGTGCTTAATCTATTTATTTTGTATGGGCAGTTAATTTTTAACACATAGTTTGGACTTTAACATCAAATCCAATTTTCTGCTGCAATTTATGCAAAAACTGAGAATGTGTCTCAACCCTTAAACCAATTGTGTTTAAGTTTTTATCACATGGATCCTCAAGGGACATATCAGAGTTTGCATCCATGTTCCCAGTAATTTGCAAACACGCTGAGATGCTGATTCTGATAGTTTAATTTTTTAAAAGTTCCTCCCTGACAACTCTTCTCTTGGGTCATTTTTAATTTTTTTTTCTATGAATTCTAAAATAAACTTTCTCATCAAACTTTATTTATTTATTTGTCTTGTCCACTTGAAGGCACTTATGACTTGCTCGCTGAAATTCCCAGCAGCACAAGTAATCCTCTTGATTTCTCTGAAATGACCATTAATCATTTCTGAGCTTGCAAAACAGTCAGTAAAACACAGCAGAGCGTAACCCTGTCCTCACTCAGTGTCTACACTTCTAGTCAGGTTTGCACAAACAATGGTTGAATTTTGGTCTCATCTAATTCAGGGATGCTGTGATCAATTACTATAACCTTCCTTAGTGTCTCCCCACTGCACTCCCCCCCACCCCGTCCAACCCTCACCCCATGTAAGCTCGCCCAACACAAACAAGTGTGGAAATTTTCCTTTTTTATACGGCTCAGCTATTCACTTTTTCAAGGAACTTCTGAACTATTGGAAGATCCTTTGATCTTTATTACTTTGAAACCTTTCTTATTGTTTTGTTTGTTCCATTTAACTCTCCGCACACATTTAAGAGAACAAAGCAAATTTGAAACATTGGGCACTTATTGCCAAAATCTAGCCTTAAAGGTGTTCTTTCAACCAGTCAAGAACTTCACATATAAATTTTGCTGTGGAAATATTGGAAAGGTTTCATCCTGCTTTGTTATACTGTCATCCTACCCTATGAATTCTAGTCTTTCAAGTGTACAATCAGTGGAAAAACTCTGATTTAAGCAAAAAACATTGTTGCATTTAGAAAGCCTTCTTCCAAAACAAAGTACCTAGTGGTATGAAGGAGTTTTGTCTCAGACACTTCCCTACATATACCTCTGTTGGGTATCTCTTCATTTATGTGCATTCCACTCTATGCTAACTGGTCAGATCCTGCCAAGTAATTCATTTTGAACAGACGAGTACTGATTGATGCATGTACACACTTTCAGAAAACTTCCGGATTGTTGCACAACACTGCTGCAAGCTAAACTATTGTTTCTGTATCCATTAATATAATACAGAATAGCCTGCACAATGTGGGAGATAAAAGTATGACAATAAGACTTTTGGAAGCTGGAATTGATAGTCCAGATATTGAAATGAAGCAAAAGGGAATGAAGCCTGCCAATGTCCACCAGTAAAACTGCCTTTAGTTGATACAGTCAGACGTATAATACAGGTTAAAATATGCATCATTTCTCTTCTAAATAGATTTTGTTACCTTAGTAAAGATCATTTAAAAACTAACGTACTCTTTCTGTGCTGTGAAATCTGACTCTATGATAAAGCTACGTTGCATTGTTATTTAAAGGTATGTTTTGCCTTTGCAAATCAAAAGCTTTACATCCTCTGGAATTAAGTATAACAAATCAGTGCCTGTATCAATACCCCATACACTCAGATGAAGAAAGGAAGCCCCAGAGAAAGATTTATATATATCAGGATTAGCCAATATATGTCAGATGTAGTTTTTCCACATACACTTTTGCGGGACGGATACCACGGCACAGTGGCACAGTGGTTAGCACTACTACCTCACAGTGCCAAGGACCTGGATTCAATTCCAGTCTTGGGTCACTGTCTGTGTGGAGCGTGCACATTCTCCCCCTGTCTCCGTGGGTTTTTCTGGTTTCCTCCCACAGTCCAAAAATGTGTGGGTTAGGTTGATTGGCCATACTAAATTAACCCCCGTGTCAGGGGAATGGCAGGGTAAATATGAGGGGTTACGGGAATAGGGCCTGGGTGGGATTGAGGTTGGTGCAGGCTCAATGGGCCAAATGGGTTCCTTTTGCGCTGTAGGATTCTATGATTCTATAGTCAAATTAGGATGGTTTTCTATGAGGAGATGGAGTCTGCTTTAAATTTTTGGGGTCATTTATGTTTTGAATAGCCTAAAAATTGAAAAATATTCAAAAGAACATCCACGTTAGGTATTTCTCAATTCAGTCTGACGAGGGGATCCATTGTGCGTAAAATGCATTTCAGTTACAGCCCTCAGCAACAATAAGAAGAAAAATTGATATGTGTCTCCAAACTGATATGTGTCAGTAAAGACAGCCACTGTTCAGACTGAAACTATAGTTTCACTTATAGTTCTATTTCAGTGTACAGGATTTTGAAGCAGTTTTCAATAGAAATACATTGCATATGGAAATTAAGTGAGGAATTTAATTGGTGTGTTTAAGGTGATGTCTCAGGCAATAGCCATATTTTAAATTGTGTACAGGGTTGATGAGAGTTTTACTTTTCAAACTATTTATGCTGCAGGTAGCCCCACCTCTCTGTGTAATTGTTAATAAAAAGTGTTTAGGCATGATTTGCTGACTACAGGCTTTCTGAGGATATTTGAAGATATGATCCTGTTAACTAGGATCAGTGGCTCTGGCGAGAATTTCTGGAAGCAGAATTGTTCTATTCTTGGTACAATCCTTGCTACAATTCTTGACAAAGTTGAGGATCGGTTGAGGGAAATAAGGATTACGAGGAAAGAGGTGTTGGGGCTGTTAGGCAGCTTAAAGACATATAAAGCTCCTGGGCCTGATGGCATTTACCCCAGGCTGCTAAGGGAGTTGAGGGAAGACTTGGCTGGGCCTCTGACGCAAATCTTTGTCTCTTCCTTGGACACAGGTGAGGTCCCAGAGGACTGGAGGATAGCAAACGTAGTACCGTTGTTTAAAAAAGGTCAGAGGGATCACCCAGGGAACTATAGGCCAGTGAGCTTGACTTCAGTTATAGGTAAGCTAATGGAGAGGATCCTTAGGGACAGGATGTATGAGCATCTGGAGCGCTGCGATCTGATCAGGGATACGCAGCATGGCTTCGTCAAGGGGAAGTCTTGTCTTACAAATCTAGTGGAATTTTTTGAAGAAGTGACAAAAACAGTTGATGAAGGACAGGCTGTTGATGTCGTCTACATGGATTTCAGTAAGGCGTTTGACAAGGTTCCTCATGGTAGACTGATAGAGAAGGTGAAGGCGCATGGGATACAGGGTCGGGTATGTAGATGGGTCGAGAACTGGCTCGGGAGGAGGAGACAGAGGGTAGTAGTGGAAGGCTCTTTTTCCGGCTGGAAGCCTGTCACTAGTGGAGTGCCACAAGGCTCAGTACTAGGTCCTCTTCTATTTGTGGTCTACATAAACGACTTGGAAGTAGGGGTAGGTGGTGAGATCAGCAAATTTGCTGATGACACCAAGATGCTTGGATTGGCGGGTACAGAGGAGCAGTGCCAGGCAATACAACAGGACATAGATAGGTTGATAGACTGGGCAGATAGATGGCAAATGGAATTTAATCCGGATAAATGCGAGGTGATGCATTTTGGCCGGAAAAATGTAGAAGAGAGTTATAGGATAAAAGGTAAAACTATACGGAGCATAGAGACGCAGAGAGACTTGGGGGTGCAGGTTCACAAGTCTCTGAAGGTGTCCTCACAGGTGGAGAAGGTGATAAAGAAGGCGTATAGTATGTTAGCTTTCATAGAAAAGGGTATAGAATACAAGAGTAGGAGTTTGATGTTGCAGTTGTATAGAACTTGGTTAGGCCCACTTTGGGAATACTGCGTCCAGTTCTGGTCGCCTTACTATTGGAAGGATGTGGAGTCCTTGGAGAGAGTGCAGAGGAGGTTTACCGATGCTGCCTGGTATGGAAGGACTGTCTTATGAGGAACGATTAAATAGACTGGGGTTGTTTCCTTGAAAGACATCGGCTTAGAGGGGATCTCATAGAGGTGTATAAGATTATAAGGGGTATAGATAGAGTAAATGGAGGAAAACTTTTTCCACCTTCAGAAATGGATAGGACGAGGGGTCATGGCCATAGGGTGAGGGGGGCTATGTATAAGATGAATATTAGAAGGCAGTTTTTCACACAAAGGGTAGTGGGGGTGTGGAATGCACTGCCGAGTAAGGTGGTGGGAGCAGGCACGCTGTGCTGTTTAAGGGTCTCTTGGACAGCCACATGAGCGTTACGCAGATAGAGGGATATAGTAGGACTGTTTAACTACGGCTTTTTTTCCACAGGTAATTCGGTCCATGCTTGATCAACATTGAGCATGCATTCGGCAGGTGGTGCGAGTACAGCTCTTGGATGTTGATTCATGGGTTGCCTGGTACTTCATGTCGTAAATGAGTGCTTTATGTGGACCATCTGAAGGGCACCATGACAGCTCAGAGACGATCAATGTGGCTGTGCAGACACTTGGAATTGGGCCGGTTTTTGCGGGAGTTTGCGCGTTCTCCCCGTGGTTGCGTGGGTTTTCTCCGGGCGCTCCGGTTTCCTCCCACAACCCAAAAATTCACTCTTAGGCTGATTGGGAAACAAATTGTCCCTAATGAGAGTCTTCCATATTAGGAATAACCTAAATTAGAATAGGATAATGGAATTGCTACTATATAGTTATGACGGCGGCGCGGGCTCGTTGGGCCGAAGGGCCTGTTTCCCGTGCTGTGTTGCTCTAAAAAAAATCCACTCTATTGTGTGTGCGTTGTTTGTATCTATTGATTTTCTCCTTGACTAGCTCCTTTTTCTTCTCCTTGGTTTCTCTCAGCTTATGAAAGTGAAAGCTGGTAAGGTGCTAGCTGTGATTTATAACCCTCAAATCCTTACTATCCTCCTTAATTCACACATATGACTACTAATGTATTTATAAATCTCATATAAGCCTGTTGATTACACTGTCACCTATTTCAGATATTTATTAGCAGTGTTACCAAGGGTAGTAGAATCATAGGAATCATGGAAGTCCTACAATGCAGAAGGAGGCCATTCAGCCCATCGAGTCTGCACCAGAACCAATATCAACCTGGCCCTATCCTTGTGATCCCACCTATTTACCCTACTAATCCCTCTAACCTATGCATCTGGGATACTAAGGAGCAATTGAGCACAGCCAATGCACCTGACCCCGCAAATCTTTGGACTGTGTGAGGAAACAAGAGCACCTGGAGGAAACCCACACAGACAGTGACCCAAGCCAGGAATTGAACCCAGTCCTTGGAACTGTGAGACAGCAGTACTAACCATTGTGCCACCATGCCACCCACTTCAAACATTCGGTGGGGAATACCTCTGTCATTGTCCCACTCCCAAATGTTCCCAGGTAAGGATTGAATAGCAATTGCCAGTGCAAACCTCTGATGGGCACTTGCCCTGTACTGGAAGCCATCTGAAAATGTGATTTAAATTACAAAATTTGGATGGTTCCAACTTTCTTATACCAACTAAGAATTAAAGTCACTTATAACTTAGAGGCAACTATTTTACAGACCCAAACTGGCACTTCGTCCTCCCAACATGGGATGGATGAATGACCCCTAACCCTCCCTAAATTACCAGATGACTCATCTGAGTGCAAAGAAGATTTACAAGGATGTTACCTGGACTAGTGGGCCTGAGTTACATTGAGCAGTTGGTCAGGCTAGGGCTTTATTCCTTGGAACATAGGAGAATGAGGTGTGACTTTATTAAGGTGTTAATATCATGAGGGGTGTAGATGGGATGAACGCAGAATCTTTTTCCCAGGGTAGGGGAATTGAAAACTAGCGCGCGTACGTTTAAGGTGAGAGGGGAAAGATTTAAAAGGGACCTAAGTGGCAACTTCTTCACACAGAGGACAATGCGTACATGGAATGAACTGCCAGATGAAGTAGTTCAGGCAGGTTCAATCACAACAGTTAAAAAACATTTGGATAAATACATGGATGGGAAATGATTAGAGAGATATGGGCCAAAATGGGAAGTAGCTGGAAGGACACATAGTCGGCATGGACTGGTTGGGCTGAAGGGCCTGCTTCCCCTTTACAGTCAATGTGTGCTAAGAATTAGGCAGAAATAATTATACAACTCATGTAGCATCCACCCCTTCAGCTTTCAAAATATAATCCACTGAATAATATGAAAATTATTTTCTAATGTTGAATATTGCACTGTTGATTAAGCAAAGTGTGACTAACCTAAAATATTTGTGAAATACACTTTTTTTTTACTTAAATACTGCTTAAATCGTCAAAGCATTAGATTATTTTTGTTTCTTTTTGTCATGTGAGAATGAATACAACTACTTTTAGCTGACAAAAAATAAAGTTCTCAATGTATTCCAATTAAATTCTCAAATAAGCCCTGTTTTGAACCTGGCTAGTTAAGTTTGAAGTTAAAAGCCAATCGGTTATGAATCAGATATGAAGCTCTTTTTGATATTTGAATGGTGGCAGTAGTTCCCATCATCTGCTTAAGAATGTTGTCATACTTGTTAGAATGTAACCAATGATAATATTGGATCTCTTATAAAGTGACCAATGACAACATGTTGTGAGGGTCAGCTGTTCCAGTAAACCATGTAACCAATAACAAAATGATGTGGTGGTCAGCTGATCAGCTGACTAAGTATAAATGAGAAGCAGTTGGAACTTGTGGGGAGCTTGGATGGCCCAGAGTGTGGCCTCAAGTGTTGGAGTAATGAAGTTTCTTTATTAAACCTTTCTCTTTAACTTATTTGTTGGAGTAAGTTTTGTTTTATTGTTTGCAACTAAAAATTTCTTCTGTTGGATGAACAACACTTCTTAGCAAAACTAGATTCAAAAGAAAAAGAATTGAGATTTTAAAATGATTTTACAGGGCAAGACCCATAGTGACCCACTCCCTTATCATTTTTGCAGAAAAACAGAAACTAACAACTCAATGGGATAATGCATTTTGTAGAACATTGCTTGGTATATCAGTTAATATGAATTCTCCCAGCCCAGCGGCTGGGAACTCAAGAGGAGGCCATTTTGCAGACTTCCCGCTAGGCGCCATGGCCTTCATGAGTCTCTGGCAGCTAGATTTTCCACTCTGTCAGCTCAGCACCAGAAATCAGCACAGAGCTGCATAAATTATTTATATATAAATTTTATTTTAAATATCTTTAGCAGGCCTAGGTCTGAAATCTCTGGACCTGCTAGAATTCGTCCTTGCAGGGAGCTGGCAGCCTGCCTCCACTGGAGTGAAGGGGGACCATCAAGGCCCCCCAGAGAGTCTGGGGTGAAAGGGCTGCCCCTTGGGCATTGCCACTTTGACATTGCCAGTCTGGCCCCAGGCATTGCCCAAGAGGCAAATTGCCAATGCCCAGGGGACATCCTGGCACTGCCTACCAGGCATTAGTAGTGCCAAGGGAGCAGGGCTAATGCAGGGGACAGGGCTTCTGAGGGGGAGTTTGGTGGGGATTGGGGTTCCTGCTGCCACTCTACATAGGGACCACAAGCAGAGCAATGGAGACCAGTGATTGAGAGTGAATGGAATTGAGGCTGGCCCAGACGTGCTTGGGGGGGCAGGGGGCAGCGATTGGGCTGTGGAGAAGTCAGAGGCCTCTGAAGAAGGATCACAGGGCTGGCCAGCAATTGAGTTGGACAGATCAGCACACGCTCAGTGGCCCACTCAGCACTATGCTGCTGGCTTCTCCAGTGGGAATATGCTCTACCCCCTGAATTTTCATGCTAGTGCACTCTGCAGTGCATAGTATGGGAAATTCATTTGGAAAGTACCACTGAAAAATCAATTGGAATTATTCCAGTTTTTATGCAAATTCCACACTTAGAATTATTTTGAGAGAATCACCCCCAGTAGTCTTGCAGCTACGTCGCACCTTCTACCACCTCAGAACATTTCAACGTGCTTTACAACTCGTGAAGTACAATAATAATGTAGTCACTATTGTAATGTAGTAAATTTGGAGAGTTTCCAAGTTTAGTTGGCTAATCTTGGCCAGGCACTGTTGTAGGAAGAGAGGAAAGGTCAACCAGGCTTTCTACTACTGAACACCATCTGGTAACCTTTGCTGAAAAGATAATGCCACACCATTCATTTCCTATTTCTTCCACTCCAGCTTGAATAAGACTGTTCACGACCCCAGCATGTGGCAGCACAGTTCGTGACTTGGGTCACTGTCTGTGCAGAAGTTGCACATTCTTCCTCTATCTGCATGGATTTCCTCTGGGTGCTCCCATTTCCCCCACTGTCAGAAATATGTGCTGGTTAGGTGCATTGGCCGTGCAAAATTCTCCTTCAGTGTACCCGAACAAGCGCTGGAATGAAATGACTAGGGTATTTTCACAGTAACTTCATTGCAGTGTTAATGTAAACCCTCTGTAATGTAGAGGGTGATTTAGCTAATTGGATTAGAAATTGGCTGGCAGATAGAAGACAGAGGGTGGTGGTTGATGGGAGATTTTCATCGTGGAGTTCGGTGACGAGTGGTGTGCCTCAGGGGTCTGTTTTGGGGCCCCTGCTGTTTGTAATTTTTATAAATGATCTGGATGAGGGTATTGAGGGATGGATCAGTAAATTTGCAGATGATACTAAAGTTGGTGGAGTGGTAGATAGTGAAGAGGGGTGTTTTAGTTTACAGAGTGACTTGGACAAGTTGCAGAGCTGGGCCGAGAGGTGGCAAATGGAGTTTAATGTGGAAAAGTGTGAGGTAATGCACTTTGGCAGGAACAATAAATGTGTAGAGTATAGGGCTAATGGTAGGGCTCTTAATAGTGTTGAGGAACAGAAGGATCTTGGTGTATGTGTCAATAGATCCCTGAAAGTAGGCAGTCAAGTGGATAAAGTTGTTAAGAAGGCATATGGAGTCTTAGCTTTTATTGGTAGGGGGATTGAATTTAGGAGCCGCAGCATCATGTTGCAGCTGTACAAAACTCTAGTGCGGCCGCACTTGGAGTATTGTGTGCAGTTCTGGTCGCCACATTATAAGAAAGATGTGGAGGCATTGGAGAGGGTACAGAGGAGGTTTACTAGGATGTTGCCTGGTATGGAGGGCAGGTCCTATGAAGAGAGGTTGAAGGATTTGAGGTTGTTTTCGTTAGAAAGGAGGCGGCTAAGGGGGGATCTTATTGAAGCATATAAGATGATTAGAGGTTTGGATAGGGTGGACAGTGATAGCCTTTTTCCTAGGATGGAGAAAGCTAGCACGAGGGGACACAGCTTTAAATTAAGGGGTATGAGTTATAGGACGGATATCAGAGGTAGGTTCTTTACTCAAAGAGTGATTAGGGAGTGGAATGCCCTGCCTGCAGCTGTTGTAGATGCGCCAAGTTTGGTGGCGTTTAAGAGGTTAATTGATAAGTATATGGAAGAGAAGGGAATGGTTTAGTTTGGAGGGGCATTGCTTTTTATTTTGGTCGGCACAACATCGAAGGCCGAAGGGCCTGTTCTGTGCTGTATTGTTCTATGTAAACCTATTTGTGACACCAATAAATAAACTTTTGAAACATTTTGAATTTGTGCTGAGTTCTTTCCTATACCTTCTCAGTCACAAAGGCCATCTCCTTCCAGTTCCATGACATTGTCTGTTTCAACTCTTGCCTCCACCATCCCACTGCTATCCTAACCAACTGCGCATTCTTCACATCCCATTAGGCTCAGAATCATTTAAAGCTCAGCTACTGGTACATTATCCCAACTCCCTCTCACTCATCAGCCTCCGCTGATCTACATTGGCACTTGTTCCTCCAGTATCCTCAATTTAATATTCTCATCTTTATGATGAAATCCCTTCATAGTTTATCCTCTTTCCCTCATCACTCTATCCTCTTCCAGCTCCAAAACCACCACCAGCTCCACTGCACCTCCTGCCATCTGTCCTCCACTGGCATGTTCTTCTGATTCTGATCTTTTGTGCATCCATCTCTACCCTCATCCCACCATTGCCAGCTGTGTCTTAAATTGTGTAGATCACATGCTTTGGAATTCTGTCCTTCAATCTTTTCACCTCTCCAGCTTCCTCTCATTTCCTGTCACCCTTAAAATCTATTTGACCAAACTTCTGGTCACCCCTTCCTGTTTCTCCTTCTTGTCCAATGTCCACGTTTACATCTTTATGTCTTCAAACAAAGTTTTTATTGTAAAACAGGATTGTTTCATTTTCCTACGATACTTGTATCTCGTCCATTCTAATGGCTTACTCACACAAGCTGCACCAATACTGATCTCGGAGTAATGTTTGAAATCTTAAAAAAACAATTGTTGGCCTATCTTGAAGCTTCTGTCCATGTGCAGTGTCATAGCTTTGTCAGCATTCAGGAGGTCTGTCTCAAGGAGAGTATAAGTTAATTTCTATAATTACTTTGAGAATCTTTTTACAGGTAATAATGATTTTATTGGCAATGATATCTGATGCACCTTACATTAGCTACATTGTCCTTGATGATTGCTATTTAGTGAAATTTACTGAAACAATGTCAACGCAGATAAGCGGTGAGTCAGGCTTAGCTATAATGGCTTCAATGTTTGCCACCATTCATTGCTCAAACTTGTACAAAACAATTCGAATTTAGGCATAAAATTTATTGTTAAGAGCATTTAAGAGTGCTTCAGTCCATGGACTGACCTTCAACAATGAGCCCTGGCTTTGGAGAAGAAATTGAAGGGAACGAAAAAGGAGACAATGGCTCAGATTCTGGTAATGCATGAATTGAATGATTTGGAGAAAGCAGCAAAGGCAAACCCAGTTTTACATTTATCCCCAGTACTGAGGCTGAAGTATTTATTATTCTGAAATTGAAGCATCCAAAGTGTTAAAAAGAAGAAAACTAGTCTGTGGTACCCAGTAACATGTATTTTTTAACAATTCCATAAATTCTCCTTTCTCTCTGTTCAACCTTACACCAGAGTTCTGTACATCTGTTTTCCCAAGTTTCTTTGTCCATATACCTTTTGACTTAAATTCCTTTCTATTGTTGGGTGCTGTTTTATGTTTAGGACTTTTCCTTCTTTGGCTTGATTTACTAAAACTGTCTTTGAGGTGCTGAGGTTCGGGAAGTTGATTATAAAGATATACTTTCCTATTAATTTAGGGTTGCAACTTTTAAAAGCATGCTGCTTTTAGAATAAAATGTATGTAATTTATTGAACACATTTTTTTTCTGCTGTATCCTCTGAGGTACACTTCAGACTTGATTCTGAATATACTCAGTTGGGGAATGAAATGGTACAAGTTCTTCCCTTCCCCTAAGAACTCAAAAGGTAAAATCAAATGGAAGTGTCCAGAGCTCCAGCTATGCAATTCTGTAATCAATTACTGAGACTATTCGGCTGATTTGCAATCCCCAAATTATCATTGATGTTACCGCAGCTGTTTTCAACAAGTGTGTGTGTCATGGATAACAAAATTATTCATGGGTGCTGCTGTGCTAGCTACTTTAGTGTTGAAACCACACTGCAGATAAAACTCCTCCTGTTCTCTTCCTCCATTACACTGAGACTATGCTCTGGTACTATATCAAACCAGAAGCAAGGAAAATCTCAGCCAGATGACCCAGATGTCATCCAGATTCATAGAATCCATAGAATTTCTATAGTGAAAAAAAACGCCATTCAATCCATCAAGTCTGTACCAACCACAATCCACCCAGGCCCTATTTCTGCAACCCCACACATTTACCCTGCTAATCCCTCTGACATTACGGTCAGTTTAGGGTGGCCAATCAACACATATCTTTCGACTGTGGAAGGAAACCAGAGCACCCGAAGGAAACCCACTCAGACACGAGGGTGGGGGAAGTGCAAACTGCGCACAGACAGTGACCTAAGGTCAGAATTGAACGTGGGTTCCTGGCACTATGAGGCAACAGTGCCACCCAACTCGAAACATTGGGTCTATTCTCTCTCCACAGATGCTGTTAGAGTTGCTGAGACTTTTCCAGCATTTTCTGTTTTCGTTTCAGATTCCAGCATCCACAATATTTTGCTTTTAAACCAGAAGCAAGGACTAGTCTGAGATTTCAGATGTGAATATCAACTAAATTTGGAATTCTAATGTAGACCTCAAAGTAAATTAGCAAATTGTTCCAGTCACATTTGATACTGAAGCCTCAATCCTGATTGGCATTTACACTCTTTGTAGATTGTACCCGATCAGCACTTTTCAATGAGTGGTCTGTTGATGTCAGGTAAATCAAATCTGACTGGAGTTGCGCTTTGCCTCAGGCTGCCAGTTAGACATTTTGGAATAATTCACATCTCCAGCTTTCTGGCAGTAGTTCTGGAAGTGGACTGATGGGAACACTTGTCTCCTAATGAGACAACTTTCTTCCAGGTAACTATGATATTGATGGAATCATGCCGAAATTCCTCTGCCTGAAGGAGAATATGAAGAAATGAGCAATGGTAATAGAGGTCTATGAGAGGGAAAAATAAACATATTATTTTGTAAAGCTATATCATGTTTAATGAAAATGTAGATATTTGGTTCTAAGAGACGATTGACAATGTTTTCACTTATTTTATTGTTCCCCTGCACTGGAAGGTAATAAATATAGTTGGATTGAAAAATATCATATTCACATGAAAATTCCTTCGGCCCATGAAGTCTGCACCAACAACAATCCCCCCCCAGGTCCTATCCCTGTAACCCCACATATTTGCTTCACTAATCCCTCTAATCAATACATCTCAGGACACTAAGAGGCAATTTAGCATGGCCAATCAACCTAACCAACATATCTTTGGATTGAGAGAGAAAACCAGAGCACCTGGAGGAAACCCATGCAGACAGGAGAAGAACGTGTAAATTCCATACAGACAGTGACCCAAGCCAGGAATCAAACCCAGGTCCCTGGAGCTGTAAGACAGTAGTGCTTGCTACCGTGCCACTCACACTATTTTCACTTCTTCAAAATATAATAAGAATATTTGTTGTAATCCATTCCTTAACTGAACTCAGAAATTATTTTACTTTTTTTTTGCTTTAAGTAGAAGAATTGAGGTTAGAATTACTAATAAACTGAAAGGTGACTTCTGGTTATAATGGCCTAATTCCAACACAATTCAGCACCGACGGTTTTACTTGAGTTAGGAATCTATGTAAAAGCTTGGGTAATGGCTGGTGACATTCTAGCTATAAGGGTGAATTTGTGACACAAACCTGTGTGAATACAATTCTTTTTCTCCATTTAATTCACAGTACATCTCAAAGTGACCCTAACTTGGCAAAGCTTTTCAATTGCTGAGATGCAGTAATGTAAATTCTGTCTTTCTTTATCTATAAAATGTCACATGGAGGAGACTAGCATGTCACTTTTACATTAGTCTTAGGTGGCTGTGTTGTGAAACCTGTTCCATTTAGGCTGATTGATTGACACAGAGTCAATTCAGCAGCAGAGGAAACAAACAAGCTGCACAATTGTTTAAATGCACAAATGACGAGTTTTAGTTCTGGTCACAGATC
This sequence comes from Sphyrna mokarran, assembly GCA_024679065.1. Taxonomy (NCBI): domain Eukaryota; kingdom Metazoa; phylum Chordata; class Chondrichthyes; order Carcharhiniformes; family Carcharhinidae; genus Sphyrna; species Sphyrna mokarran. The sequence goes on from JAGIQG010000021.1 coordinate 23,482,610, forward strand.
TTCAACATTGCCATCAAATGAATGTTCAGCTTACCTAAAACCTTATCGAAGACTAACTGGTACCACCAAAATGAACCGCATTGCTGCTTCTGTTCAGTTCATCTGCAGGAACCTGGGATGAAACAGATTCTTGTGTTGAGTCTATGATGTGGAGATGCCAGTGTTGGACTGGAGTGGGCACAGTAAGAAGTCTCTCAACACCAGGTTAAAGTCCAACAGGTTTATTTGGTACCATAAACTTTTGGAATGCTGCTGCTTCCTCAGATAAGCGTTTAGGTCCGCTCACCTGATGAAGGAGCAGTGCTCCAAAAACTTGTGATACCACATAAACCAGTTGGCTTTAACCTGTTGTTGTGAGACTGCTTGCTGAGTCTTTCTAGGCTCAGTCAGAGACACTATTACACTTAATTTATATTTATACATAGGTGCTGAATTTGTTCTTTTTGTCAAGTGCTAAGTTCAGTGGAGTAGATGAAGCCCTTGTTTATTTACATAACCAGTAGAAACCATAAAGCAAATTTACCAGACTTGCTAAGGGTAGCTATTGGGAAGATGCCATGCAAAATGAATCCTCCTGTTTTCCACCCTTAGCAAACCCGTTTAGAATAGTGTCACTACCAGCTACATCAGACTTGCTCACTAGGGACTGACAGCACTAAGTTGGCACTTAATATAGAATCTGCTAAAATTACAGGTTGCATCCACCTAGTAATCACAGAATGGAATAATGAGTGGAATTATTTAATGAACACTTGAGAATTATTTAGAAAAAAAATTACAGCTTTTGAAATTTTCAGTACAGTTGTCAGATCCTACAAAGGTTGGCTTCTATTCGTGCTTTCTGTTGGACAGTGACCCAAAATCAATTTCTGACATCTCGCTTTTCTAAACGTAGTACATCCTGATTCAGAGCAACATTTAATCTGTAACCATCATCAGTAGTTGAGCATACAGAAGGGATGCTGCTATTTTCAATCTGCCCATTCCATTTGGCACAGTGGTTAGCAGCACCAGGGATCTGGGTTCAGTTCCCAACTTGGGTCACTGCCTGTGCAAAGTTGCACATTCTCCATGTCTGTATGTGTTTCCTCCGGGTGTTCTGGTTTGCTCCCACAGTTTGAAAGATATGCTGGCAGGTGCATTGGCCATGCTGAGTTTTCCCTCAGTGTACCTGAACAGGTGTCAGAGTATGGCCAATAGAGGATTTTCATAATAACTTCATTGCAGTGTTAATGTAAGCCTACTTGCAACACAAATAAATTTTAACAAAAAACATTATCCTGCTGGAAACTCACCTGGCCCTGGGGCACCTGTACACTGAGTATACTGGGAGATCGGGGTACATATGCAATGGCACCTTTAGAACTTAGCACTGGTTTCGTAGTCAAGCTGAGGCTTGACAAGCCCCTTCCCAGCACCACCCACCACCCCCCCCCCCAAAAAACTGATGAAGATCACATGGTGAGTCTTATTTATGCAGAGTGCCAAGAATTCACATGACTTACCTCACTGAAAAAACAGGCAAGAAAGCCAACCATTCTCTAGCCCATTATTCTGAGAAAGTTCCCCTGACTTTGTTTGAGGTCTGATATTGACACTAATAAATTTGGGTGACATGGTGACATTGTGGTTAGCACTGCTGTCTCAGAGCTCCAGGGGCCTGCATTTGATTCCTGGCTTGGGTCACTGTCTCTGTGGAGTTTGCACATTCTCCCCATGTATGCATGTGTTTGCTCCAGGTGCTCTGGTTTCCTACCACAGTCCAAAGATATGTGGGTTAGGTTGATTGGCCATGCTAAATTATCCCTTAGTGTCAGGGAATGTGTAGATTAGAGAGATTAGTGGGGTAAATTTGTAGGGGTGTGGCCTCGGGAGGCCCAATGGCCTTCTTCTGCACTGTAGGGATTCTATGAATAGACCATGAAGTCAATGATAGTAAACTAACTTGAGCAATTTATCAACACATCTTAATCTTAGCACAGTCAGCACAAGAAGAGCTAGGCAAGCCCCACATCACCAGACCCGTTCACTTAAAGGGGCACACCCCAACATACATAACATCCATCCCTCATGGAAAACATGTCGGCTGGGGGCACGTAAAATTCAGCCATTTCCCTTGGTTGCTGATGTTGTTTGAATCTCACTATAGAAAGTGTTGAGGATAGGTATTTCTTTAGTGATTTCAAACACACTGCTTGAATTAGATAAGGAAGATCTTTTCTGCAGCTGTAACAACTCCTGAAGCATACAGTTTGCACCTTTCACTGCCCTGTGTCATTGATCACTTCACACCCATTCCAACATGTTATAGGTGACCTTACTTGTCACTTCTGTTTCACAACAGCAGCTGTCACACAGTTATACCATCTGCTGTAGGATAATCGGCAGTCAACATTTTGATTAACAAGGGTTATTCTCATTGAACGAATAGTACCACAACATGAAGATTTCACATCACCACATCCTTCCAGTCTGCAGTGCAGGACCCGCATACAGTAAATGGAAAGATGCACTTTTGGTGATCACTTTTCTTGGAAAGGCAGCTTCAATGGACGCATCACTTTTACTAGTTGGCAGATTTCCCTCAAATGTTGTAGCTGGCAGCATGTAGATATCAAGATCTTTATATCAGCTTAAAGCTTACACAAACATAGAGGATTTGCATCAGCTGGCATCAGATCACAGGAGCACAATTATAGAAATCAGTGACTTACCCAAGAAGCAGCCTTGTCTGTCTTCACTGTGTAATATTATTTGAAAGAGAAGCGATGGCCCCCTTCAAAGACCTGTCTCCTCTCCCCATCCCCTTTTGAAATTCTTCTGTTACTATTTTACAGATGTCTTCAAGAAAAGTAGCTGTGCCGTTTTGGCATAATGGAAGAATATGTACAACTGGGCAGTAATTATATACAGTCCATCCAATAGTACTTTCTAAAAAGTGTAGCAGTTTCCAGTTTATACATAGGAAGAGGGGACAAAGTGGTTAGTTCTTTCAAAGGGCTGATGCAGTGGAACAAAATGACCATCTCTTGTGCTGTAAATTACTGGACTTTCAGAGTCTAAGTGCTCTTCTGGTATTGAGGATTTTCTGGTTGAGCCAGGAAGAATGCGTGCAGAAGACAGCACTGTTTTCATGATCTATTCACCTAATAGTTCCTCTATTACTAAAGCTAAAACTAAAAATAGTTTTAGCTTTTTCTACACAATGAAGGTAATAATGGCTGCTTCCATTAGTACAGTCCCTCAGGCCACAGAACAAACAAGGCCGGGATTTTCCACCCCTCTTTTTGGAGAACGGGAAAGCTGGTGAGAGTGGAGAATACACCAGAAGTCTCCATTTGCTTTTAAGCCAGTGGAATTTCTCATTCCCATTGTCCCTGTTGCCACCCACCCCCCCCCCCCCTCTCTCCTCCCCAGTGATGTAACCTTGAAAGTTGGGAACACCCATTACCAAACATTATCATCAGCACTCTTCTCACGAAGAATTCACAGGTAAGTACAGCCCACAGGAGGGAGAGGGCCATGCCTGGGCAATATCCCGACACGGCCACTTCCATTTCAAATACTCATCTTCCGCCAACCTGAAGGAGGACCCGCCTACATTTTAGCATCAAAAGCAGGACTGTTGATTACCTATCTCTAAGTTTCCATTGTGAATGATTAGGCAAATTTTCCTGTGGTGATCAAACTTCTCCTGCCATTAGCAGCTCCCTTGTCAGATTCTCCACTCCCTAGTAAAGCATGCTAGCTAAGCAAACTTCTGCACAAGTGACCTAATTAAATTAGGTGTGAATTCTGTCACAAATGAGCCTCATAAAAGTCAGTGCCAAGAATTTAGCAAAACTAACAGTTTAGAAGCCAGCAGCATTTAAAAAGACATTTCACAGGATGTGAGTTTCCCATTAGCAGTTAAAGTTTATTTATTAGGTGTATATTAACATTGCAATTAAGTTACTGTGAAAATCCCCTGGTCATCACACTCCAGTGCCTGTTTGAGTCCACTGAGGGAGAATTTAGTGTGGCCAATGCACCTAACCAGCACGTCTTTCGAACTGTTGGGAGGAAATCCACATGGACACAGGGAGGACATGCAGATTTCAGTCAGTGACCCAAGCCGAGAATTGGGATCCTGGCACTGTGAGGCTAGAATGCTAACCACTGTGTCACCGAGCTTCCAGTTCTAGACGGGCTAGAAGAGTATATCATTCTGCGAATAGGAAACACCTCAGACAGATGATTACTCAATCCAGGGGAAACACAGGGTGGAATTTTCTCGCCCATACACCATGGGCAGGACACAGACTGTGCAAAGATTCACTGACTATGGGTGGATTTTGCGGTCCTGAGCGAGTGTCACTCAACCGATACTGGAAATTCCTGCCTCAGGTCAACAGAGATTCCTGTTGTTAGACCCTCGCCCGCGCCGATTCCATGGCAGGGGTTAAGTGGTGGAGTTCTGGCCTTAATCTTTCTGAGCCACAGAGTTAGACCAGGAAGGAGGTAATTCTTATCCCCCTCCCCACCTCAGACACATGTTTCTCACTGGCAGGAGATGATGCGCCATCTCCTGCCAGTTTGATACAGATTCCACTTAACAGTCTGTAGATGAGTTCCAGCAAGCAAACCAGAAACAAGAGTTCCTTTGTGAAGCAAGAGTTCCTTATGGCTTTCCCAGCCTACTGCACTGCTCGAGTAGCACAGTGGGCTGGAAAATATCAGCAAATGGCCAAAAACAGGAATTGCAACTGGTCACATGCTGAATCTCCCATTTTTCTTAATGTAATCAGCCTCGTTCCAGGGAACAGTGCAAGCTGATCATATTATGCAAATACTGATTTGCATCTCTTTATAGAGCCCAGAACAGTATTGTTCAGGATCACTAATGTTTCTGACCCTGCCAGTGGAGCTCCACACCAGGAGGGATTACATAGGTTCGCAAGAATGAGGAACCAGCCATGATGACCTCGCTGGTGGACCAGAGACCATGAGATCCCCTGTGTGGTCGGGGACAGTAGGTGCCCCTTGGGTAGTGCTAGGCAGGCACCCTGGCACTGCCAGCCAGACACACTGGCAGTGTCCAGTGGGCATCAGGTAGTGACAAGGAGGCAAGGTTTCATGGCGGGGGGGGTGGGGGTCGAGGTCAGACGTGGGTGGAGCTAAACTGCGGGGTGAAATTAGGAGGGAGAAGAGAGTGGAACCTCTGCATCAAGGGATGGGGGCTGATGGTGGAGTTTGCCATCAGGAGGCCAGCCATTGTGGGGAAGAGTTATGGTTGGGGATAGTGATAACCAGGGGTGGAGTCAGGATGTCCGGGGGTGGAAGGTGGTGGTTGGGGTTGTCGGTGTCGACAATTGGGAAGTCAGTGACTGGGGGAAGGAGCATATCAACCTATCTACCAGTATGCTGGAAGATTGCTACATGCACACTGGCTCTCTCTGTAATCCAATGCCAGCCTCTTAGTCAAGAATTCGGTTCCACTCTCCCTAGGGTAAATACTCTCATGGCCTCTGTGCTGCACAGAATGCTAAAACTTCATTTCACTAAGCTTGCTTAAAAAACCAGAGGTTGGGCACTTAGTTTTTTTGGGGAAAATTGTGCCCAACATCTATGCCAAACCAAGAGTCATTTCCCAGAATAACTCCCCAACCATATGAAGATCCTATATCTCCAGTTATAATGATTTGTAAATAAAAACTTTACTATAACTCTCTAGAAATGGATGTTGTTTGGGGAGATGGAAGTCCTAAAAGAATTCAGATCTTGTAAATACATTTCGGATCAAAAAGGGGAACTTGTACAAAACATGTGTGAGTGAATTCAATATTCCTACACGTAACTGTCTTTGATCATTATGGTCCTGTTCATGTGTACGTGACTTCTTTTTATTGTAAGAAATATTATTTAATAAGTATTATACTATGACTGGGCTGATTTCTGTCCTCACGTGACTCCTCACACCATTCCTGCACACAACATTATAAATCATTGTGAACAGATGTTCCAGGCTGCAATACCCTCACATATAATATCAGCCAGGTACGTAACACTTCAGTCAAAATATTCAGTGTAATGTAGCCCCCGCCACTGAGTATTTGAACAGAGATGTCTGCAATGTAAGCTACCTCAACCCCAATTTTGCTTTTGTTAGATAATTGGGATTTTACACCCATTCCTGCAGTTGTGCAAAATCATGATAATTTCAGGAGCTGAAAGCATGTTTTACTTCTGCATTCACAATGTCAGTGAATTTCTACTATTCTAATTAATGTATTTTTCCGACTCTATCTCTTCCCTTCTCTGATACAGTCCTCTTTGATGGCTGGTTCTTTGATGTATTCTCTTCCGCAGCTGATTCCAACTAAATACAAATCTGATCCAAGCATGGAATTCCAATTTACCAAATCATTTCCCATTCATTCTAGCTGTAGAGAATTTTGACTCCGATATCATACTTAAATGCATAATCCTGATTCAGATTTAAGCTGCTCACACTGTATGCAAGTTCACAATTCTCACTGTCCCAAATATTGCCACCTTCATTCTCAGTTTTACAAAGTGATATTTTTGGTCAACAATGCACAAAGAAGCTTCTCTAACCAGTTCTGCATGCATCGGGACTCGCTTGCATTAAAGTCCTTTCATGTGGAAGTGAAGTGTAGACAGAAATATAATAATAGCTAATACTGGTTAGCATTTCAAATTGGCTCTGGGTCACTGATCGAGGTCAGATTGGTTTAATGAGAATAGTAGAGATACATGTTTGCCAGGATAACTTATTTTTGATTAGTAATATGTGAGACCATCTAATTTAAAAAAAAAGTAAGACTTCATGTATAAAGCTTAAAATGGAAGCACTGCAGAATGTGTGAGCATTTAATTTCAACACAACCTTTGCTCCAAAAACGACTGCTTATTTGTGCTTTGAAAAACACACTCTCAGCCTTTAAAAATGGTTTATTTTCAAAGAATTTTTTTTGTTTTTTTATGTTCTTAAAGATACAGGTGCTCCGGCAGACCCTATAGCTCCAGTTATAATCATCTCACCAAAAAACACAAGTGTGGTCTTCGGGTTCCCTGAGGTCACAATGGAATGTGTGGCCAATGCCAGGTCAGTATTTCAACATTTCACCTTCCTCCATTTTGAGATAAAAGCATGTTCCTATCAATTTCTCTCTTGAAAGAAAGGAACTGCTGATTTAAAGAAAGGTTTGGATGTGTAGCAGAATGACAGTGGTGCTATTCCAATTGTGATGTTTGTGAACAGTTTGAAATAATCAGGCCCAGATGGCATCTTTGAAAATTGCACGGCTATTATACTTACACAATGCATTTTATCATCTTAAATAGTTTTCAAAAATGTTATTAGCTGCTTTTGGAAGCTCTGATGAGAAAGCTTTGAGGGAAAGAGCTACTTGAATGAGGTTTGGATATAAGAGATAGCGAACACGTTTGGCTGGCTTCCAAAAGGTTGTGTTATAGAAACAACATCAAAAGATTACTGACCATCTTTTGCATTGTCTCTTGTCTGACTGTGATGCTGCAATGTCACCTATGAGCTCCAAATGTCAAAGCAGAGCTGAAAAGTACTGCAAATCATTTCAGCGCATAGATGCAAGAGCACAATGTTTCTCTGTAAACTGCAATTGTTCTCTCGATTTGATCAGTCCCTGGCTGCCATATAAAATGAAGTCATTACTTTTGGGAGCAGTCTGAAAGATGGAAACCCAAATCCACATCTCTGTGATTGCAAACAAATAGTGTAGGAAGTTCAATCAGTGAGATCAGTGGTTTTACAAGAGTTACAAAAAAAAATACAAACCTACTAGGAAAAGGACAAGAGAGAAGACATGACCATTTGTACTCTTAGTAAGACTATACTATATTTCTCCCAAGACCAGACTTCCCAGTGAAGGTCGACACTTAACAAAAATGCTAATCTGGTAAGCACAGCATTTGATTCATCAATTTAAAAGTTTATTTTTATTAGTGTCACACTGCAATTAAGTTACTATGAAAATCCCAAAATTGTCACACTCTGGCACTTGTTCAGGTACACTAAGGGAGAATTTAGCATGGCCAATGCACCCAACCAGCATATCTTTCAGACTGTGGGAGGAAACCCACGCAGACACGGGAGTCTGCACAAACAGTGACCCAAGCCAGGAATCAAACCCAGTTCCCTGGTGCTGTGAAGCAGCAGTGCTAACCACAGTGACATCATATTGCTAGACATTGAACTCCACAATGGAACATTTGGGAGAGCTTAGAAGTCCTGTATTCATTTCATGGTTTGATCCAAAATAGCCAGTCTCAACAAGGCAGCAATCTGGGCAATTGGCTTCAGCACATTTGGATTAAAGATTTTTCCTTTTAGTTTAATATTGTTTGGGACAAAAATCCTTAAGCAATGACCAGATTGATAAATACAGAAGTACTGAATTTCTACAATCAAGGAATTATGATTTTTACACTTCATTGTTGCAGGAGTACAGTCAGATGAATGTTGAACTTTTCTCTGGACAATGCAGCAAGCTGGATTTTCTCTCCTCCAGCAGATACTACAAGTCGTGAAATTTACAGCTCACCACACCTGCTTTGGGGACAGTCAGTCCCAGCTTTCACCCAGAGAGGGAGGTGTGGAATAGAGTTGAGCCAGGTGCTTCTGGACTCCGACTGAAGGAGACCAGAGGGGATGCTGAGTGCTGAGACTTGGTCCCAGTTGTTTTGTTACGCATTATGTCCTTCAGCTCTTAGTACTGATACCCACTCAACCCACTCTCTATGCTCCATCTATGTTACCTCATGTCTTCTAGCAACCCTCATAATCCCCAAGTCAATTCATGATAACCCATTCCTACATCCACCACCCTTTGCCTTTACTCCTACTATTCCAACTCATGAGGTATTCACTATGGGCAGACTTCAGGAACCATGTTTCGATGCAATAAAAAATGCTCTTAAAACTGATAGAACAGTTTTTTTAAAACCTCCCTGACACAAGCTGTTTATTTTATTATTTTTGAAGGACTGGGGTCTTAAATAACTTCCCAGCTTGAAAGTTCCACAGAACTTTGTTTTCCTTTCATGTCCTTTGTGACTGCCATGCTGTGGGATAAAGTCCTTCCTAAAGCAGAAATGTGGTTTATTTGAACTCTAGAAATTGATTGTGCTGAATTTGGTCTCTCCTCACATGATTCATATTCCATCTCCTCTCTCCTGTTGGCATCTAAGGGATCTGACATAATGGGGGGCGGGACTTGTGAATCCTGGACGCACTGCCATTTTTAAAGCTCCATGAAAATCCAGCGCAAAACATAAGAACAACGAAATCAGGCCAATACAACTGTTCAGTTTAATTCAAATGCTCCAATCTTAGCATTTTCCATTGTTTTCAATGAGGAGTCTGCAATATTCCAACTACACTAGGGCTCGTGGCTTTTACATAAAAAGAAAAAAAAACGTTGTTCAAACTAACAGCAAGAGAGTTATTCTGGGACATGTATCGAGAACAAACGGTAAGTAAACTAGCAGACTATGAAACATAGAATCCTATAGTGTAGAAGAAGGCCATTCGGCCCATCGAGTCTGCACTGACCGCAGTCTCACCCAGACCCTATCCCCGTAACCCCATGCATTTATCCAATCCAATCCCCTGAACACTTAGGGACAATAAAGCAGGCCAATCCACCTAACCTGCAAATCTTTGGATTGTTGGAGAAAACCAGAGCACCCGGAAGAAACTCATGCAGACACGGGTGGAATGTGCAGACTTCCTGCAGACAGTGACCCAAGCCGGGAATTGAACCCGGGTTCCTGGCGCGGCGAAGTAGCAGTACTAACCACTGTGTGGCCCCTATAATGACAGCACTGTCAAATCATATAATCAGCTCTTAAAGCAATCCACAATTATTTAAATACATAACGATCTCAAATCTGTCATGGTATTAAGGGAGATGAAAGAATTCATGAAAAATCTACTGTAGAGAAATCACAGAAGTATGTAGAATGTACAGCATGGCAATCCTTTTGTTTCATACAGTAATTCTTCCACTCTTTCTAACACAATCATCATCACCTTTCTCTTTCGTACGTAATAATCTAATTCTCTCTTAATTACATCTGTGTTATTCATCTCAACTACTGCTTGTGGTAGTGTATTCTAGCTATTTTCTAGATAAATAATATAGCCCTTATTTTTGGTTTCCTCACAAATGGAAACATCTTCTGTGTTTATCCTTTTGAAAACCTTTCATAATCTTAAAGATCAGACCAGGCTCAGTGTCCTCTTTTTCAGATAAAACAGCTTAGCCTTTCTAGATATTTATAACCCTCATTTTTGGTATCATCCTTGCAAATCATTCTCCTACCCTCTCCAGGCCTTTTTAATTAAATAGAGTTCAGAAATTTGCATGAAGAGAAAATCACCCCGAACTTCCTCCTCTCTCCCTCAGCAAAAATGTTAATTGCGGCTGGAATGCAATTCTGGGAAAATAGAATCCACAGAATTTCCTATCCTTGTATCTACAGTTTGGATAAGTAGGTAATTGCCACCCTGGCATTTGCAAAAATTCACCACAAGAACTACATTCTTCCTTTCACAGAAACTGGTCGAAAAAGAGTGGCAGACACTTCAAATCTGACTGATAACACTGATCATCCACATCTCCCCGGCTAAGTTATTTTCAGACGTATTATTAATCTAAATTAAGAGGTACTTGAAACTGTTTCAGGAAAGGAGTGGTAATTAAATTGCTTTCAATTGGTTTAACAGGGATACACTTCATCAGTGTAGTCAGTCTTCTGTCATATCATTCAGAACTCAAAATATAAACAAATTCATTGATTTCATGTTGCAGAATGAATTGATGTCAGCAACCAGTCATATTTAAACATTATAGGTGGGAGTTTCTGGCTGCGATTTTCTGGATTTTCTAGCCCCGAATCTAGAAAATCGCGCCCAAGGTCAACAGATCTTTGTATTGCCTACACACCCCCCCCCACCTCTGCTACAATTCCCATGGTGGGCAGAATGGCAAATCTCCCCCTTTTATCTTATTTATGAATGCAATAATATCTGAATTTGCATAAACTGTTTTGAGAGTTTCAGCATCACTTTATAGAACACTCTTGCTCTAAAGGTACCTTGAATATTGAGGATACTCTGCTGTACATTCAGCCCCTTGAGAACAGTACATTCCCCCCATTTCCAGAGGAAATTGACTAGTCTTCTGTGATTACATGCAAACTCTTTTTTTTCTCTGCCTGACTTTAATGCCCTCCTTTTCAAAACTTTCATGGGGTGATTTTAACCCTTCCTTCCCAGCAGAAACTGATCAGTTCGACAGTTAAAATTACTGACCTTCCAAAAAACGGCCAAGAATCCACTGTTCTGAATTTCAATTTGCTTAAATTTGCAGATGGCAGGGACAACAGGGCACAACTGTCAGGGATTGTTTTTCGATAGGCGTGTCAGGGATCCTATCACACCAACAGGAACTAACTAGAAATTTAACTCAAGCCTGAGGAGGGTGGATTTTCTGCCTGATGACTAGCAGTCAGAACCTATTGGGATGAGTAGCTGAGAAAAGGATGAAGTTTTTCCTTTCCTTCAAAAGCTTAGGCATTTCTCAGCCTGGATTTCCACAACCCCATCCCTTCCCAAATGGAAAATCCCCTTATAAGTCATTCCTGTCACCGACCTGGTGTCAGCAGGCAGAACCATTTTCTGTCACTTTCTGCTGGGAATGGGTGGGGAGTCAGCTGTCTGAATTTAAGTAAAGTCTGGGCTCTAATAAGTGTGCAGTTCCCTGTTCTGCCCATTCACCCAAAGTAACATCAATGGGTGGGATTTTCCGGCCATTTCCACCAGCAGGACCTTCCAGTACCGCAGACGCCAGTAAACATCCTCCCAGCTCAACCCACACCACCACCACCATCACGTAGAACCCACCCACCCCTAACAGTTCCTCGGTGGCAGAAGGTGTGGGAACAACAGGAAATCCCATTGACAGCAACAGGACTAGCAAATCCTGCCGCCACCCAATTGATCACCACAAAGCATGCCACGGGATGGGAGGGGATAGGGAATGGAAAGTGGAAAATCCCACCCAGTGTCTTCAACAATGATTCATTTCCTTGCTTACTTTTTGTGGATAGTTATTTTGCTCTATGTAGTAACTCCTCTCTCTCAATATCGCCAGTCTCCCTGTTTAATTCTATGGCTGGAATCCTCTGACCTTGCCCACTGGGATTCTCCAGTCCCACTTCAGCGAGTGGCATTTTGGTGGGGGGCCAAATTCTCCGTTTCTGTTCGCATTGCTGGTAGGGTGCACAAGACTGGATAATTCCAGCCTACATTACCCTTTGATAATGTGTAATTCTGTGAGCAAATAAAGGTTAATTACAGCTGGAATGCATTGACAAAAAAATGTATTCCACAAAGAATTCCTGCTTTAATATCTCTCTCTTTGAACAGATAGGTGAATATCACACAGGGGATTTACAAAAATTCATCACATGAGTTTTGTTAACCTTTTCACAGGAACCAAGTGTGAATAGCATATCAAGTACATGGCAAGTTCTGAAGTGTTGACTTTGAATACTGACCAAATCAACATAATTAAGTGTTGAGCCATTTGTGGGCAAGTGTGCATAAGCATACACGCCATTACCAAGGTATTTTGTTACAAATTACAACAATTAAATGAAATTGGAAACAACTTTACAAGTTGTTCATAATCGAGCATATTTTGTAGCTCGAATCACCTACTGTATGAAACTGAAAATTGAGCAATTGCCTACAAATTAAAATGTCATGTGAATGAACTATCCAGTGGCTTTTACAGAAAGCTCCCACTTTTATCACCTCAACAGAAGGTGCTGTTTTAAAATAGAGCAGTATATTTTATGCAGCAACAGCTCTTCCATAACAGGAAAAATGACCATTCTTCCTGTGTAAACATAGGCAGAAACTAATGGCCATCAATTTCGGTATTGGTACCACCTGCTATCTCTTTTAACTATTTACTGATTTTACACCATTTCTTTTCACTTTGCATGTGGATCAGAACTAAGGGAGAGAAGAGAGGGAGAGAAAAAGAGAATTGCTAGGAGCTTTGTGCATTATAAAGGTATTGCAAAATCAGCAAATAATTTATAAATTTAGTGGCAACCTCATCAAAGGGAACAAAACTGAACATGATGATATACAAGCTTTCCTTCTATCAGTGAGTGCAGGCACAAATCTGTTCATTTAGATCATTTCTTATCCATGCAGTGAAGTATTGCAGAACAGAATCTTAACCTGTCACGATGTCTGATACCATAAGAAAAATATAGGAAAAGTTTACTTATTAATCACAAATAGGCTTACATTCACATTGCAATGAATTACATTGCACAGTAATTCAAATTACTGTGAAAATCCTCTAGTCTCCACACTCAGCACCTGTTCGGGTACACTGAGGGAGAATTTAGCATGAACAGTGCACTAACCAGCATATTCTTTGGACTATGGGAGGAAAGCATGTAGGAAACCCACACAGATACAGGGAGAATGTGCAAACTCCACACCGACAGCCACCCAAGCCAGGAATCGAACCTGGGTCCTTGGCGCTGAGCAATGGTCTGAAAAATTGTATAAGTCTCCTTGTCTGTTTCCTAAGTGGGAAGTATTAACTTCAACAGTTTTGAAGGAAGAAAATCTGAAATAATTAGAATGGAAACAAAAAACCTGAAAATATTCAGCAGATCTGATGTCATCTGCAGGAAGAAAATGGGGCCAAAATTTTGAGTCTAGATGACCTTTTGTCAGAGACTAGACTCAAAATGAAGGCTCTATTCTCTTCCCACTGATGCCATCAGACTTGCTGAGATTTTTCCAGCTTTTTTATTTCTATTTCAGATCCCAGTATTTTGCTTTTTAATTAGAGTGGAGTAAAGTAACAACGTTGACAAAAACATTGCTGATGATTTTCATATGATTTCTCACTCCTTGATTGATAGAACCTATGTTGAGACATTGTTACTTTATACAGATTAATTTGACTTTATTTGGTATTTATAAATCAGCATTCCAGAAATGGCAGCTGTTTATTGTGAGTGACTAATATTATTAGTTGAAGTACCTGAGAGACTGGGCAGTGTGAAGCTGTATCCATCTCTCAGCATTCATAACTGCTGTGTTAGTATTTGACTTACAATGTGTACATAAGAAGCTTTGTAGGTATTTGAGTGCAGCCGCATAAGAGCTGGGAATCATATAAACATTCATCAGCTAATGTTTGAAAAATGTCACAAAAAGCTCCCTTGAAAATAGCATAATTTTATTGAAATCCATGATTACATTTGGTAATTTGCTGCGTGGCGTAGGTTAATAATTTTTTTTAGAAGCACCTGTACATAAGGGGGTCTGTTTTACTGGCTTGATAATGCTATTTCTATCTCATTAGAGTCATATTCCATTGTGTAAAACAACAGAACAAAGGGAGTTTTGTGATGCAACAACTTTTCATCCTGGGGCTGGTTTTTGACTGCTGGCTAGATATAATGAAAGTGTATCACCTTCTTTCTCATCCTCTATACTTTTTTGTAAGTGTATCTGTCTGCCCATTTGTCTGTCTGCCTGTCCATCTGTCTGTCTCATTGATCTTGATCAGAATTCTATCGCCCAAACGATGCTGTAAAAAGTAGTTTAGGGTTGGGACTCAGTAAGAAGTCTGACAACACCAGGTTTAAGTCCAACCAATTTATTTGATAGTAAACTCAAAGCTTTCGGGGTTCGCCCCTTCATCAGGTGAATGGAGAGTTCTGGCCTCAGACAAAGCATATAACAGCGCAGTTTACAGGTGCCAACAATGAGTAGAAAATGCATTAGGCATGGGTTGAAGAGATGTGTATTGTCTCCAGACAGTGCAGTGAATGAGGTTTTGCAAACCGAGGCAAGTCGTGGGGTCACATAGTGCGACATGAGCCCAAGATCCCAGTTGAGATCCCATCCTCGTGTGCAGAACTTGGCTACCAGTCTCTGCTCAGCGACTCTGCGCTGTCGTGTGTCATGAAGGCTGCTTTGGAGAACGCTTATCTGAAGGTCAGAAATTGAATTCCGTGACCGCTGAAGTGTTCACCAACAGGAAGGGAATAGTCTTGTCTGGTGATTGTTGAGCAATGTTCATTCATCCATTGTCATAACATCTGCATGGTCTCCCCAATGTACCAAGCTTTGGGACATCCTTTCCTGCAGTGTATTAGGTAGACAAGAGTATGTGCTGTGTACCTGGTGGATGGTGTTCTTTCGTGTGAAGATGTCATTCATGTCAATGATCCATCATGTCTTGCTGAGCTTGTTGTGGCAGGATTGTGTGGTGTTGTGGTCCCTGTTCTCCTGAAGGCTGGTAGTTTGCTGCAAACAATGGTCTGTTTAAGATTGTGCGGTTATTTGAAGGGAAGAAGTGGGGATGGCCCTGACGAGATGTTCGTCTTCAACAATGATATGTTGAAGACTCCGTAGAAGATGTTGTAGCTTCTATGCTCCGGAGAAGTACTGGATGACAAAGGGCACTCTGTGCACCATGTCCCGTGTTTGTCTCCTGAGGAGGTTGGTGCGGTTTTTCGCTGTGGTGCATCAGAACTGTCGATCAATGAGCACCATATCCTGTTCTTATGAGGGTATCTTTCAGTGTCTGGAGGTGTCTGTCATGATCCTCCTCATCTGAGCAGATCCTGTGTATACGGAGGGCTTGTCCGTAGGAGATGGCTTCTTTAATGTGTTTAGGGTGGAAGCTGAAGAAGTGGTGCATTGTGAGGTTGTCTGTGGGCTTGTGATACGGTGAAGTGTTGAGGTGACTGTCCTTGATGGAGGTGCATGTCTCCAAGAATGCAACCGATTCCGGAGAATAGAGCATGGTGAGTTTGATGATGGTGTGGAATTTGTTGATGTCATTATATAGTTGTTTCAGTGCTTGTTCACCATGAGTCCCAAGGAAGAAAATGTCATTGATGTATTTAGTATAAGCATCAGTTGAAGATCCTGTGCGGACTTCATACACACTGTCAACCAAGGTATCGAACTCATACTTCTGGCATTGTAAAGAAGCAGTGCTAACCACTGTGTCACTCTCTATATATTTTTCTTTAACCTCTTAGCCTCGGATCCCTTAGTCTAGATCTCCTACAAACAATGGCAAATAAAGTCATACCTCCTGGATTTAGTTGGGTTGGGGTGCCAATGTACGACTGTCTCCCACAATAGTTGCTAGACTTCCAAGTTTTGTGTCATCTGCATACTTTCAAATTGTGCCCTATATTCCCAGGGTCAAGTAATTATGGTGATCAAACACAACAGTTTTCATAGTACTGAATGTTGACACTCTCCACAATATACATCCATCCAGTCTGAAAAACACCTATTCACCCATCCATCCCTTAACTAATTTTTATCCCATTTTATATGCTTCTTTTAAACTACAGATTTCAATTTTGCTAAAAGGCCTAATATGTAGTACTTTATCAATGACCATTTGAAAGTCCAGATACACAACTGTAATGGTTCAGGTCAGAAACTCCAAAATGCTTTATGGAGCCCACCTAGATCATAAGTTTTGCATCTTTAATTTGGCTAAGATAAACATGATAGGCTTCACTTCAAGTATGATTCAAATGACCTAACAGGGAGCTTTTCTCAAACAAAGATTATTTAAGAATATAGCTAACATGTATGGAAAGAAAATTAGCAATAACTTTTACCAATTAGAAACAAAAACAAAGCAACCATGATAATGTATAATCCTTAACAAATATATCTAAGATATTTCAATCAAACCAAAATCTTCTATTGACAAAACCCTTTAAACAAGTTTAACACAGCAAAGTCTAATGCTCATGTGATACTGGTATTGAGTCTTTTGGTTGGAGAATTGAAAATACTCAGTTTTGTAAGTTCTAGTAATCCTTTGACACACCCAGCACAGTTTCAAGTCAGAACAGCTTCCCAAAATCCCAGGTAGGTTCTGGTCAAGCTACCAGCAGCAGATTTTCTACTCCAGGAAGGCTTTCAGTGAATCTACAAAATTCCCAAAACCAGCGAAAGAGAGAAACATTTATTTTCAGCTTGCTGTCCCTTCTAAAACTTAAACCAGCAGCTCAGAACTAAAAATGAAAAAGCTCCAGTCACCTCACCTTCTAACCAGACCTTTTCCTAACAATGCAGTGCCATAAAACTAAACCCAGAGTAAACATAAACAACTCTATTTAAGCACTAAAGTAGCACTAAAAGGATTCCCTTGAGACCTTTTCAGCAATGACGATATCAGCTGAGGCTGAGAGAACATGATTTCTTTTTAAAACTCTTAAAGGTGTACAAACATCACATAACATAAACTGCTCTCATCCATTCCCTAAACTTAACGTGAGAAATGAAGAATTTGCCCTCCAGTTCCCACTGGTTGGAGAAACAGCAAGGGTGCCACATTGCTTCTGTAAAGGAGGCCCAATCAAACTAAGTTCCTCTCAGGCATTTAACTAGCCAGCGTTGAGCTTACCCTGATATTTAGGACTTTAGTGGTAGTAATCCCACTGGCCAATCAGAGGTCAGCAGCATCACTGGGAGCAGTGGCTGCTGCTGCTAAAGCTCCGAGGGATTGTCATTGAATCCTGGGATACAGGTGAGTGAGGACGGGATAGGGATTGTGGGGAGGTGGAGGCAGGGTGATCAGAGGCAAGGACAGGAGGTTGGTTTTCAGCATCCTGTTCTCCCCAATGCCGCAGCCCTGATCACGCACAGATTGCCTCACAACAAGGGACATTCCAGCTTCCCTCACCATCTCAAAGTAAAACTGTTTGCAAATCCAGTACGGTTTGTTGGATGATCAAGATTATTCCGTGCTGCTTCTCTTTAATCCCTGAGCTTCCACTAAAGTCCAGTGGATCAGGGACAATTGGTGTCAATTGGCTCATTAATAGCCCAAATTACATCCTGCTGCGAGTGAATTCCCATCTCTAACTTAATCGTAGGAGATTTTCCCACCAGCAGCCGATCAATGCACAGCTCTTTTCACAGTTAAGTGGGCCCAGTCACCATGTTTACTGCCCCGACAGGCTGGATTAAAATATGCCCTCAGCATTACCACATCAAAAAACTCAATCATCTTAGTCAAACACAATTTTCCCTTAACAAATTCATGCTGATTCCTCTTTGTTCGTTCAAGCTTGTCAAGTGGCTGTTAATTTTCTCTTGGATTACTGCTTCTAAAAGATTTCCTAACAATGGCGTTAAACTGATTGGCTTGTAATTGTTAAATTTATGGTTAAGATCATACAACCATAACACTTAGAAGCAGAAATAGGACATTCAGCCCATCAAGTGTGCTCTGCCATTCAATGAGATCAGGCAGGAGTTTATGGCCTCACTCGAGTGAAACCCCGAGGCCAACGAACATTTCTGTTGTCCTCCCCTTATCTGCTCTGATTCCATGGCGGCAAGGCTGTAGAATTCCAGTGATCATGTCTCTCTCAGCCCTGAATATACTGCAGTGTACCGAAGGAACCAAAACACTATTTCAGGTGGGAAAAGATGTACCTCTAAATGCAAAATACTTGCAGTAGTAATGATAGGCTCTGCCATTTTGATCCTGACTAGAAGTCAATAAAGACGACACCATTGTATTACAGTAAAGAGGAAAACTGTAATCAATGTGTCTTCTACAGGCACAAGTTCTAAAAATCTCACATAAAACACATTATTTTCTCAAAATTATTGCAACTAGAAAATATTTTTGAACATCTACCCTATTCTTTTGATATTTTGTTTCCATGTTGATATTTATTTTCTCAAGAGAAGTTTGAATTTTCCTTTTATTCTTTCATTGGCACAGTCAGAACAGTGCAATGCAATGTGAAACTCATGCTGTGCTTTTCTTTTACTACTGGTTTTAATGCATGAACTTCCTGTGCTCATAAAACACTGAGATGACAGGACTTAGAACTGAATATTTTTGCTCTATGTCCATAGTGACAGCATAAAGCAATCTCATGTCAGGTATATCAAAGGTTACTACAGTTTAAACCTTTCCCTTCACTTCCAGAACCTCAGAACAACATTGCCTTACTGCGCCAGCATGACCTTTTCATTTAATATTCTTATGGGTCTCTGGTCGATGCTGTCTAGTGTAACATCATCTGGAAGCCATTTGCTGTGAACATCTACTCACTATGAATTGGAAGCAGAATGCGTAATGTGGTTCGTTCATGACTTCTCTAGATAGCTTGGTTGATGCCAATCATCAGCAATGCCCCAACACTAAATTTGGAATATAATGGTTTCTGGGAAATTGGTAGTTTTGCAGTGGTAGCAGGAATTCCAGAAGACGTGGGGCAGTATATTCTGGCCTCGCTCACCCTGAAATTGGAAAATCCCGCCCAAGGTCAAACATACCTTTCCATGGTCCATCCCTCAACCGCTCTGATTTCCGTGGCAGACAGGACAGCAAAATTTGCCCCGTGGTCTCCCAGCACTGATGCTGGGGACTAGCTGCATGTTTAACACGTGACGTTTACAAAGCTTTCAACTTGCTTATTGTATCAACTTGACATTTTGAACATCATAAAGTGAGTAATCAAAGTTCTGAAATTGAGCAAATAGATGACAAGTTAAATTTTAAACCTGTTGCGACAACTGAGGATAGATCAATTTGCCTAAACAGGCAAACAGAAGAACAAAAGAACACAAGAAATTGGAGCAGGAGTAATCAAATGGCCTGCCCAGCCTGTTCCACCATTCAATACAATCCTGGCTGACCTTAGCCTTCAATTCCACTTTGCCATCCATTGCCCACATCCCTCAATTCCCTGAGAACCAAATATCTGTTTATTATAGCCTTAAATATATTCTTGAATAGAACTTCCATGACCCTATAAGATAGCTGACTCCTCCAATCTTGATTTCTTCATCATTGACAGCAATTCTTTCATCTGCCTAGGCCAGGACCTCTAGAATTCCCTCTCTACATCTATCCATCTCGGTATCTCTCCATCCCCTTTTAAGAGGCTCCTTAAATCCTATCTTTTGACCAAGCTTTTGGTCATCTGCCCTAATTGCCCCTTATGTAGCTTGGTGAATAATTTGCTCCACAATGGCACAGTGGCACAATGGTTAGCACTGCAGCCTCACAACACTAGGGACGTGGGTTTGATTCCCAGCTTGGGTCACTGTCTGGGTGGAGTTTGCTCATTCTCCCTGTGTCTGCATGGGTTTCCTCTGGCTGCTCTGGTTTCCTCCCACAATCTGAAACACATGCTGGTTGGAGCATTGACCTGAACAGGCACTGGAGTGTGGCTGCGAGGGGAATTTCACAGTAACTTCATTGCAGTGTTAATGTAAGCCCTATTTGTCACTAATATATAAACCTTTACTTTAAAACACTCCTCTGAAGTTCCTTTGAGATATTTTATTATGTAAAGACAGTATATGAATGAGTTGTTTATGCAGTAGGATTGCTTTCACTAGTACTTGTTTATCAGAGATAGCACCCTAATATAAAACATAAATGAAATGCTAATGAGACTTAATTTCATTTGAAATTGTTTCTCTTTCTGTCCATCTCCCTCACCCTCACCCAATTACTGTCTGATGGCCCTTCTGAAAGTTATTTTCCTATTGTCTCTGTTATTCATCATTTCCTAACTGAGACAGTCAACTAGATTCAGCCAACGTCAATCTTGAATTAGTCATCAAAAATATACCAGGATATGAATTTGCCACATCATTTCCCTTTCTTCTCTTTACCAATATCTAAAATCTTAGTAACTGTAAAACACGATAACCCCCCTCCCCATATGCAGAGACATAAGTAGCAATTTTCGTAATGTCATTACGTGCCCCTTACCCCACAATAATTTTAAACAGCAATTATATTTCAGCAATCTCCTTGCGTTTCAACCGAGGTAATCAGGTGCTCTCACTGTTGATGCAACTTGATTGTAGAATCAGGATTGGATTGCGTTTGATGATGTCTGACAGGACAACTTGGAATTTTTAATCATTTCTGTATTACAGTAAGCTTTCAACCAAGAGAACAAATCAACAGTAAAGGAATTTCTTAACATTTTTGTGATTTCTTTTTCAGGCCACTAATTAAGTTAAGTATTATGTGGAAAAAAGATGGGGTGCTAATAAGAAGTGGATTCAGCGATTACCATCGGAAACTGACCATCCTAAACCCGAAATTGCATGATGCTGGATATTATGAATGCGAAGCCATCCTCCGAAGCAGTAGTGTTCCTTCAGTCAGTGCAGGAGCCTTCTTATCAGTATTGGGTGAGGGGCTGGAAAATTCTTGGTTCTATAACGAGCACCAATATAATGGTTACAAAATGTTCTGAGCACAGAAAGTTTACAAATCTGGATTCAGAATTAAGCTTGTGCATTTAACAAGCCATCGAAAGGTTTCAAAGGACTTCTTATTTTCAATGAGCTAACGACTACTTTATACTTTGTTATAATTACGTTCATTTTTATTGTCTCTGATTTTAAAAGACCCCAGATTCCATCCATACCTTTCCACTCACTTTTTAGCTCTCATTTCCTTGTCATTCCAGTCAGATACAAGTGTTCAGAATTCTCTCAGAATCTGCAAGGATATCACATCACTATAGCAGACTGATGTTTCAGTTCTGACTGGACTGCAAAATGGTTCCCTTTCAATGTTTCTTTGTCGAAAGCTATATCTGTAGCAGATCTACCATGACATTGCACATGCTAAGTTAGAAAAGGCACAGCATTATGAAATATAAAGCACAATGTATCATCAAGGGCACTGAATTTTTTTAGTTGAATCAGTCAAGTTGCATTTCTATTTCAGATTTTTTTTTTTCTTTATTCATTCATGGGATACGGGCATCACTGACTGGACAGCTTTTATTGCATATTCCTAATTGTCCTTGAGAAGGTGGTGGTGAACCACCGCCTTGAACCATTGCAGTCCATATCGTACATGTATGCGCTTAGTGATGTTTGTGAGGTAGTTAATATTACCAGTATTGGTAACAATTTGATCTTCAATACATGAAAACATGCTTATTTGTTGGGAAACCGTATATCAATATCCTTGATTGCTTGTAAAACTTAGTCTAAAGAATGCACTTAACTTTATCTCTTGGCTTGATGATGCTGATGATGGGGAAAAGATAGATATGAGTATAATGCAGCAACTCTGTATAGAGGTATTGAGAAGTAGCTGTGTGAATTTACAATGACAATAGAGTAATGAGTTAGGCTGTTATAATACTGATTTCACAGCTTGTTATGTGTGTATGTGTGTTTCATGACACTGGAACTCAATGGTCTCTTTACAATTGAGATGAATTTTACTGATTAATGATCTGGCCAATACCAAAACCATTGACTATTTCACCTTCAGCGCAAGTCAATTGATTAGGGAGAATATGGTTTGAAAATGCTTTGAAATAACCACTCAGAATAATTAAAATTTTACTAATGATAATTTTTCCACTGTGTTTGAATTCACGTTTAAACGGGAAAAGAGGACAGAATTTTCCAATGAGCAAAACTGAGAACAAACCTTGATCAATGGGCACTTTCCAGCCATGTCCCCAACCACCTGGGGCTTCTGTAGCCTCCAAGACCCCCCAGTGTGACCATCGCACCAGTCTTTGCTAGTGGAGACCAGTAGTGAATCTCATCGTTTTCACGCCATGCTCAAAGGCCAGAGAATTCCACGTGCTGGGTGTTGAACAGTCTGTGCATGATCTTACTATTTGTCATTCAGTAAGGCAAGATGGTGAGACTGGATGAGAGGTGAAAAATTGTATTTGCCCTGCCCTTGCCCCCTTCCCCTTACACTGGGACTCTCTTTTTGCACTGAGTTCTGTAAAATTGTGGCTCACGGCTTGCTGAAAAATCGGCATCATTCTCCAGTTTTATTGCTCGTTTGGCACTTTGGGAGACAATCTTACAAAAAAATTCTGAAGTGCAGAACGCGTGTGAAAATTGGAAAGAATTATATCCAACTTTCAGATGCTATCATACTAAACAGCCCAGATGTGTTACTTGTTAGCAGAAGGGGGGGGGTGGGGAAGCTTATTCACCAGCTGCTGAGCTCCAGACGCACCATTGCACGGGCGCTCCAATCTCCCAATGCACAGTGTACACACAATGTACCAGGACTTGTCACATCTCCTCTCCCCGCACCCTCCCCAAACATTACCCTCTCCTCCCTCTCCCTGCCCCCTATTCGTCACCCCACAGTCCCCCAAATTGGTGCTCTGTTGATGGGCACTGCCCCACTATGCCTTCAACTACCTGGGGCTTCTGTAGCCTCCAAACCCCGAAATGTGACCATTGCACCAGTAGCAATTTTCACCATTCTCGCACCACACCCGAAGACTGGGAGTTCAACAAGTTGTGAAGTTTAAATATACTTTAAATAAAGGACGTAATCTGACTTGCGCAATTAGAAAGGGGCTGGGAGAATCATGAACTGTATAGCACCGGGTGCGAAACTGATTTTCAGGCCTGCTTGCTATTCTCCAGGTTCAGCGCAATCATTCCCGGGTGTGGCAAGGCCAGAGATTCGCCCCTGTAATCATTGGGCTCAAGAATATTTCTCTTTACTGGTTAATATTCAGTCCTCCTCTTTTTGCAGAGCCACCACAGCTCATCCTGGAACCAGAGCGTCACATTGCAGTTGAGATTGAGAAAGTGGTGGATATTCCATGTCAGGCTCAAGGTAAAGTCAACAGCCAATCTACCATTTATGAGGGTTATATATGATCGAGACAGTATGTTAAGTGATGCAGTATATTTCTTTCTCTGTTCTCTCTTTTGGCACTGCCTGGAAACGATAATGTTGAGTGATCACTCTCTATCTGTGAATGAGTTACTCTTTTTTTTTAAAATGAGTTTGCCATGGTGATACATTCCGTTCCCTCAGATCCCTGTGCATATAGATGAGAAATGAAATTCAGAACTTAGGTGACATTATTGAGTTGGTTTGAGAAATGTGGTGCTTTTTTGAAAAAATTACAAATGCAATAACTGCATGAAAAGCTGTTGCTAGGTAACCTTTCTTTTCATTTTAAGGCATAAGGAACATTCATAAAACCACTAATTCGGATCACGAAAGTTTCAAATTTGTTGAACCATATGGACCTGAAGGTTAATTTCTTGTTTGCTCTGAGTTAAGTTATTACAGCCAGTGCAGGAGTTAGAATGTTAAAATTAGTTCAATGCCTTGGGGACAACAGAGAAACAATGACCAAATGTTAACATTTCCAAACGCTAGTCATTGACCTTTTTGAGAATTTCACATGTAGACATCTGAGATGAGCAGAAATTGGTTAAGCAGAAATATTTATTGTGGTTGAAAACCCACTGATGCTAACTGTCCATGTCAGACATGGAGAACAATTTTTTTTCTCAAGACCCCGGTTGGCTACCAGGATCCATCCAACTCTATCCCAGGCACCTGTGGGATCAATTTATTACTTTTCTTCAAATCGTTTTGTATTCCCTCGGATGAATCACAACATGCTATATTCCTATACCACTGTGCCTTAATGTATTCTGTTGGAATGTGTTATTGCCATGAAGCATGCACTGAGACTCCCACAACATTTGTATCTGGGAGGAGCAGAGAATGCAAAGTGCTGTGACATTACGCGAATATGAGTTTGGTCAGTCCTGATTTAATGACTGAGACCTGGGCAATTTCGAAAACAGCCAAAGTGCTGGCTTGTAATGAAGGTAATGGACAAAGCAACGATTTCACAATTCCAAGCATGAAATATTATTTGTCTAACTTTGAATATTTTCAATGTTTTCATTTGAATTAATACTGTCAAAAGTTTTGTTGGATTCGATGCCTGCTTATACTTTATTTATTGACATCCTCAAAGAGAAGCGATCATGGCATACATGAAAGAATATCCCAATAATGCATGCTAAGCCTGCATCCTGGAATCCTTTATTCAAGCATCTCATATTTATTAAAGATTGCGATGATTTTTGTATGTGATTGCAGGTGTTCCACTGCCAGTGATCTATTGGTATAAAGATGCAACACTGATCACAAGGTTAAATGTTCCCAGATACAAGGTGCTGTTCAATGGCAGCCTGCAGATCAATGGACTGATGCCTGATGACACTGGCATGTTCCAGTGCTTTGCTCGAAATGATGCTGGCGAGGTGCAAACTTTCACCTATCTTGCTGTTACCAGTAAGTTAATGATATTTTAAGCTATTCTGCTAACTGATTTATTCCATTCTTTTAACCTCCATCTTATTTTAAGGTCTGTGATTTGATGCGTGATGCACCAAAACTTCTAATCTTAAAATTTTTGCTCATCTTCAGGAGAATTTTGGAGGAGAGTCTGATGGTTTGATATGTCTATCGAAGCCATTTTACAAATGCCATGAACTATAGGTGAATTTCATTTAAAAACAGTGGAAATATTTGATTACGAAAAATTACCAAGGATTGGATTTTGCCAAATGAATGAACATCCTGACACTGCATATCACTCAGCTGTATAAGTGGGTGATGGGACATCCTCAGAAGAAACATAGAAAACTGGAGCAGGAGGAGGCCATTCAGCCCTTCAGATCTGTTCTGCCATTCATTATGATCATGAATGATTATCCATCTCAATATACCGATCCTACCTTCCCCCTCCATATTCTCTGATTCCTTTTGTCCCAAATGTTATATCTAATTGCTTCTTGCAAACATACAATATTTTGGCTTCAACTACTTCTTATGATAGTGAACTTCACAGGCTGACCGCTTTCTGAGTGAAGAAATTTCTCCTCATCTCTAACCTAAACGGTCTACCTGTATCCTCAGACTGTGAACCCTGATTTTGGATACTCCCACCTTCCGGAACATCCTTCTTGCACCTATCCTGTCTAGTCCTGTTAGAATTTTGTAGGTTTCTATAAAATCCCCCCCTAATTCTTCTGAATTCCAGCGAGTACAATCATAACTGACCCAATCTCTCCTCTTATATCAGTTCTCCCATGGCAGGAATCAATCTGGAAACTTTCTCTGCACTCACTCTAGAACAAGAACATCTTTCCTCAGATATGCCAAAACTGCACACGATATTCCTGGTATGGTCTCACCAAGGCTCTGTGCAATTGCAGCAAACATCTCTGCTCCTGCACCCGAATCTCCTCGTTATGAAGCCAAAATACCATTTGCCTTTTTTATTGCCTGAAGCACCTGCATACTTACTTCAGTGACCAAGATCTCATTGCACATTCCCCTTCCCTAATTTATGGCTATTCAGATAGTAATCTGCCTTCCTGGTTTTTGCTACCAAAGTGGATATCTCACATTTATCCAAATTATACTGCCATTCATTTGCCCAATCGCTCAACTTGCCCAGATTACACTGAAGGATATCTGGCATCCTCCTCACAGCTCACCTGTCCACCAGCTTTGTGTCATCTGCAAATTTAGTACCCTCACCTAAGTCATTAATATACATATAAGTATACAGTGGTCTCAGCATTGACCCTGCGGTACTCCACAAATCACTGCCTGCCATTTGGAAAAAGATCCATTTATTCATACTCTTTGTTTTCTGTTTGCCAACCAGCTTTCTATCCATCTCAGTACACTAACCCCAATCCCATACACTTTAATTTTACATGTTCATCTTTTATGTGGGACTTTGTTGAAAGCCTTCTGAAAATCCAAATAGACCACATCCACTGGTTTCCACCTCTTCAACTCCTCTAGTAATTTCCTTGAAGAATTCTAGTAGACTTATCAAGCAAGATTTCCCTTTCATAAATCTAAGCTGACTCTGTCCGATCATGCCACTGTTATTCAAGTGTTTTATTAAAAAAATCTTTGATAATGAATTCTAGAATTTTCTCCATTACCGATACCAGGCTTATTGGTCTATAATTTCCTGTTTTCTCTCTACCTCCCATTTTAAACAGTGGAATTACATTAACTACCGTCAAATCTGTAGGAACTGCTTCAGAGTCTATAAAATCTTGGAAGATAACCACCACTGCATCCACTATTTCTTGGGCCACTTCATTAAATAGCCTGGGATTAGATTATCAGTCCCTGAGGATTTATCAGCCTTCAGTCTCATCAGTTTCTCCAGCACCATTTCTCTGCTGATACTGATCTCCTTCAGTAGCTTCCTCTCATTAAACCATGTGTTTCCCAACATTTCTGGTATCTTATTTCTGCTCCCCTTTAGGAGGATAGAACTAAAGTATGTTTTCAGTCGGTTAGCCATTTCTTTGTTTCCCGTTATAAATTCCCCTGCCTCTGATAGCAAAGGATCTGCAGTCGTTCACCATTTTTTTTCTCCCCACATACTGTCAGTAATCTTTCATCTGCAGCTAATTAAAGTTGAGCAAGCAGGAGATTCAGGCAATAAAATAGATATAGGTGGGAGGCACCAGGCTAATAGATGGTCTTGTTTTTGAAGGTCAGTCTGCTTGGAGAGGATTAGAAGTTGTGCAGATCAAAGGGACCAGTACAAGACAGACTCAAATGAGAGGATCAGTGGAAAAAGAAAGTTGTAATAAAAATGTGCTTTTGTCTTGAGTTTTTAAATGATTTCAAGCCAATTATGTGAAAGCTACCAGTCACTCTAGTGAAAAACAACAAAGCATAGTGGGATAGAATTTCATAGAATCTCTACTGTGCAGGAGAAGGCTATTCAGCCCATTGAGCCTGTACCAACAACAATCCCACCAGCCCTTATCCCCATAATCCCATGTATTTACCCTGCTAATCCCCCAACACTAAGGGGCAATTTAGCATGGCTAATGCACCTAACACGCATATCTTTGGAGTATAAGAGGAAACAGGAACATCCAGAGGAAACCCATGCAGATACAGGGAGAACATGCAAACTCCATACACGCAGTGACTCAAGGCTGGAATTGAACCTGGGTTTCTGATGCTGTGAGGCAGCAGGGCTAAACACTGTGCCACCATGCCACTCAAACTGGCTATTTACATATAAAACTGATGACTGTAGGTCATTGCCCCTATAGATACCAGCTAATTTCTCTTTGTCTTTGTCCATCTGCAGTTACTTTAGACCTGGTAGCAAGACAACAGTATTCCCCAGTATAAGTGGAGCCCATAGGACTACTGTAGGGTGGAGTCATGGCCTAAAATACTCCAGAAGATGATTAGGGGCCGCTCTCTCAGCAGGCACCTTAAATGCATTGATATTGATATATGTAAACACCTCTTTTTTGCATATAATTTGATCCTGGAAATTTAAGCAGGGTCAGATTCTTGTCTTATTGGTAGGGTTGCCAATTTTGATTGGAGGTTTGATCATATAGCATTGGATTTCATGACATGTGACCATGTGTCATTTAATTAAGGACATCCGCAAATGTAATTATGTCTGCTGTATGTCTACACAACACCAATTGTGTTTGGTGCCTCTGCCTTTCAGCAGCTTTCCTCAAGGTTCATGTCACCAGCTGTTGGTGCAAGAAGTTCTGAGGATCAGAAGGGCACCCATGAGTGGACAAATAAGGAGAGGGAAGAAGGGAACCAAAGATCAGGGAGGGATTTGTAAAGGAAATCAGAAGCGTGAAGAATGTGATTCCATAAGTAATGCATTGAATATATAATAGAAGATGTCATCGAGTGGAAGGCAGGTGCTGGAGATTCATGGTCCATTTCAGATGCTACCTGGTAATCTGGGGCATTTGGCAATCATTTAGTTGCAAAAGAGAAATGTGCAGTTAATCGTATTGTATGAGTAGAATCTAATTTTTCTATTATTGGTTATTAGATAATATACAGGATTCATAAAATTAACGTCAGTTTATCACAAATAAAGTTAATGCTATTATAAAATACATTTGGAAACAACATCACTCAGCAATATTTAGACTAATTAATGTGAGAACAATCTTAATTTTTTTTACTGGGTTGTTACAGGTATTCCTCCCAACATTACAAAAGGACCATCGGACAGCACAGTGATTGATGGGTTATCAGTGATTCTTTCTTGTGAAACATCAGGGGCACCACGACCAGCAATTACTTGGCAGAGAGGCAAGTATTAATATTTATTAATGTTGAAGGCAGTACATTTCACAAGGGTTCCATTTCTTCCAATCTGCTAACTCCAGCTTTTCTGTACTGCTTTCTTCCATGTTTCTCACGTTACTTAATCTGAATCATAAATTCTCGATCATCTAACTACGAATGCTGGAATTAGCCATGGCCCATAGCTCAGAAACATGATCACATACGCATTTAGTACATTTGTAAATTTGTTAGTTTGGTAGGATCTGCCTCAATGTTGATCAAGGGGGAGAAGCATCCTCCTTGCCATTACAGTTGAGCCCACAGCTCAGGGTATCGATGATCAGAACCAAATGATGGATCAAACATAAGTGCCAAGATAGCAGACTTTGAGTTTGTCCACATATGGCACATAGGAGTTGGAGGTACCTAGGAAATCCTTACTCCAGCAGCATTTTCAGCCTTAATATGTACCAAGTTAAAATGACTTAGGAATCCTTGTGAATTGGTATTCAGGACCCAATTCCAATTTTTGGGAACACCTTTTAAGGATATGGGTTGATTCAGTCATGAACCACAACCTAAACTCCCAATCTGGCCGGTTCCATTGGAGGGCACATCCTTGGCCTTTGCCATTTTCATGGAGTTAGACCAAGCACCTCAGAGGTGTTGTGAACCATAGTCTGCAGGGGACTTTTGAAAACCCCTTATCATGCACCCCCCACCCCCCCGGCACAAACAACCCCTCATGCTCCTCGTGTCCCATGTTATCTTTAGATACTAGCTGATGGAAAGCACCTGTGGCTTTTGGAGAAATCAATTGCCAAATGATTTTCATTTTCTTGAGGTGGCAATACTGTCGTTTTATATCATGGAAAGGTTTTTAGAACAGTTAGCATTTTCAATTGATAAGGCTACATATACATTGGTTGTGATATTGTAGTATGGATTGCAACCAGTGTCCAATAATCTCTTCATTTCTATTATGTTTTTGAAATAGGAGAGAAAGTGCTGGCCAGTGGATCTGTCCAATTACCTCGCTTTACACTGCTGGAATCTGGCAGTCTTCTAATCAGCCCTTCCCACATCTCAGACGCCGGCAGCTATACATGTCTAGCCACCAATTCTCGAGGAGTGGATGAGGCTGTTGGAGATCTCATCGTGTGGGGTAAGAAATGACATTGCTTGGCAAATTGAAGTACCTTCTCATTATAAATGCACCATATTGAATCAGAAAATGGAGGCAGCTTGGAAATTGGTTTAGAATAATTGTTATGTCTATTATTCAGGCATTAATTTCTTACCCAGAAGCTTTAGTCCATAAACACTAGAGCCACAGTTGTGGTGGCAACACTTCAGAGAACAATCAGGACATGACTTTGAGCAAAGCAATATCGTGGCCACCTCTGATATTTGAGCAATATGGGCTACCTCTGATATTTGAGCTGGAGTCACCGCTATTCTGGAATCAATCTATTCTGTGTATGCAAAGTAGGTATAGTTAGAATAGTGTGAAAAGCCAGTCTGAATAGTAAACATGTCAGTAATGAATTGAAAGGTGTTTATTCATTATGTGTTTCTCTTGCATCTTTGATTGAAGTTTTTCCCTTAACTTTGCCTTGTTACAAACATACATGGGTATGCTGCAATGTTGATGTTTATCCAAAAGCCCGTTATACGTGCCTGCAGTTTGGCACACTCAGTTATCAAATTGCCTGCGTATTTCATTGCCAGCTGTTGGTTGTGAAGGCAATAATGCTTAGAAAGGAACAAAATTGAATCCAGTGAGCGTAAGTAATGGGTTGGAATTTACATTTCTCTGGGGGCAGGTTGGCTGTTGGATAAGGAGTGTAACATTGGGCACAATGCCAATGGTGCTTTACTCTATGCATCTCCATTCATCCTCATTCCTTCCCTTTGCTGCAATATTTTTACACAACATTGAAGCCCACTCACCCATGAGCAAATGGAGGTGCTTAAGTATTTCTGATTATTGACAACTTAAGGACTTCTGCCACCATTACAATTTTTCCCTTGCCAGGCAGAGTCCCACCCTAAATGTAAAGCCCAGCAGCTTTCACTTTGCAAGCTGGCAGTAGCCAAGTGACACAGAGGGGAAGCACCTCCCAATTCATTCCCCTTATCCCTTTCCCCTCCCTCCACCCTGCTCCTATCCATCAACTCCCAACCCATTTGCCCCTTCGCAGGGCTCTGCCAACCTAGTTTCAGTGATATGTTACCACTTACATTGATGTCTGGCTCCAGTTACGTTTGCAATTGGGGTCTGGATATGAAAGAGAATTATATCAAAGAAACACAACTCAAGCATAACAACAAATTAGACAGTGACAGCCACACCTGGGATGCAGACACTAGTTGTCAAAAGGCAAAATATGGACCATCATTGAGGAATTCTTGACAGAAAGAATGACCAGAATGTGGATGTGATGTAGAGATGCCGGCGTTGGACTGGGATAAACACAGTAAGAGGTCTGACAACACCAATTTTAAATCCAATCCAATCAGCTGTGCTGATATGTGTGCTATTGCAGACCAGAACACCTCATTCACCTGAAGAAGGCTACAAAAGCTGAAGCTTGCAAGTTTACTATCAAATAAATTGGTTGGATTTAAAATTGGTGTTGTCAGACCTCTTACAGAATGTGGATGACAGAGTTCTTGGAATCATTAAAAAACAATTGTAAACTGTGATACTGTCTATTTTCGATTAATCAATTAGAATGGGTTATCCGTATTCGTCATCTATTTTGGCACAGCTACATTTACAGATAACCTATTATTCTGTCACTATACAAATTTGGATATTCTAGCATCACTCAGTGATTGTGGTCAGTACTTTAGTGTGAATAGAGGGGCTGTGTTCTATTCAAAGTACCATATTTCGAACTGACTGTGATATTTTACAGTACTCCAGTATAAAGGTTAGTTTTTGTACTGTGAAACCAGAGAAATGCAAACCCTAGAACATATGAATAGGTGGCTATTCATACATTTAACTTAATCAAGGCTGATCTCTTCCTTGAATTAATTTACCCAAATTTGTTCAAATTCCTGACACCCTATCAAAAGAAACGCTCAGTCTTGAAAATTACCATGAATAATTCAGAATTCATGCACTTTGAACAAAGTGAATTCCAAATTTCAACCACTGTGTGTACAGTCTGTCCTCATAATATAACCTTCTAAACCCTTGGATCATTCTGGTGAATCTGCACTCTACCCCCATAGCACCCAGAGGCCAATATATCCTTCCTGAGGTTCAGTGCCCAAAACTAAACACAGTTCTCCGGATGGGATCTAACCAAAGGATCTGTAGAGCAGAATTCTGAATGCTTAGAAATTCCCTTGAGAGATCATTAGCTCTTTGATTACCTTTCATACTTGTTTACTACTTTTATTAATTTGCATAAAGGGATATCTAAATCCCTTTGCTCAATCTTCAGTCTGCCACCAGTAAAGCAACATTCTCTTTTTCTGCCCTCAAATCCAAAGTGGAAGACTTCACATTTCTCCATGTTGAATTCGCTCTGGCTTTATTCATTCATTTAGTCTGTCTATGTCCTTTTGTAACTTGCTGACTTCATCCACGCAACTTGCTGCTCTGCATCCTAACTTAATGCCGTCTGCAAACTTAGATAAGCAATAAATCGTGAATATGTACAGTGGAAAAAATTGAAGATCCAGCAGAGATCATCTTGTCACATTCCACCACCAGAGAGTTTCCTTTATTTGTGCTCTTTTCCTTCCACCTCCTCAATAATTACTGAACCATGTCACAACGTTGCCTCAATCCATGCGCATTCAATTTTGCCATCAATCAAAGTTCCATAAAGGCAACATATTTGAACTTCTCCCTCGCGGTTTTCATATATTTTATGATCACCAGAAGATTGCTGTTTTTAATAAAATAGAGCAATTTTGCACGATGCATTTTAAGTGTTTTCTTCCATAGACTTAAACTAGTTAAGTCACAAATTTAAATAAATTAAAAGAGTATAAGCATTAAGAATAGTAACACATCTGCCCTAGGTAAATTTGAAGAGAGTTATCCTGATTCCAAGAGTTAGTTTTTATTTACTAGGGCGCAATGTTATAAAATGTAAGTGTAATGCAGCGATGCAAGATTTCTGATTTTAAAAAATCTATGTCAGAGTGCCCTCTATTGATGTTTTGTGAACATTGTAACATTCGGATTCGATATTTGATTTTCTCTTGGTCTTTTGGACTTGCTGCTTTCTGGAAAATCAGGAACTCTGATGTGTATTAAATTCAGCTGCTTCTGAGGAGGTAAAGATAAAAACACTGTAAGTGTAATATGTATCCTGCTGCTAACACACAATGCCACACGGAGTGATGGAATCGTCCTACACTTTGAAATTACTGAGCATTTATTCAACCAGTATACATTTCGGAGAGCAGATCTCTCTACTTGCCTTAGCCCCAAGCTGGAGACCCAGTTCCAAATCATGGCCAAGATGGATCCATTGCATCTCAAAGGCACATTATTGACATCTGCATCAATTTTGCTGCTGGAATTGCACTGTGCTTCCCTGATAACAAAGTCAGCTGGTCAAGCCTCCAAAAATTCCTCCTCTTCAAATTTCTGCTCCAGGTGGAAACAGATATCTCTAGAAGACCATAAGTCATAGGAGCAGAATTAGGACACTCAACCTATTAAATCCGCTCCACCACACAGTCATGGCTGATATTTTTCTCAAGCCCAATTTTTTGCCTTATCCCCATAATCCCTGACTCCCTTATTAATCAACAACATATCTGTCTTAAAGACACTCAATGTCTTGGCCTCGACAGCCTTCTGTGGCAAAGAGTTCCACAGATTCACCACTCTCAAGCTGAAGAAATTCCTCCTCATCTCTGTTTTAAAATCCTTTGGCTTAAGGTTGTGCCCTCTGATTCTAATTTTTCCTACTAGTAAAACATCCTCTCCACGTCCTCTAAGGATATAATTAATGCTCCCAAGATTGTTTCTTTACTGAAGGCTTGGGTTCTTTTGCAGGGTCCACACATCTCTGTTGAGCCTTAAGGAAGGCGCAAACAAGAAGGTTTCCTTGGAAATCTGGGAAGTCACCGAAATGCATCCTTGAAAGCTTTGAATGTATTCAAGATCGAGTTAGATAGGTTTTTGATGGACAAGGGAGACAAGGGTTATGCAGAGCAGATGGGAAAGTGGAGTTGAAACTATAAATGGATCAGCCATGATCTTATTGAATGGCAGAGCAGACTTAACGGCTGAATGGCTTATTCTTGCCTCTAAGTCGTATATTTCCTGTTTTCCATGTTCCTCTCCTCTTTACAAAACATCATCACTTTGACTTGATTTACTATTGCCATATGTTTGAGTATACAGTGAAAAATATTGTTTCTTCCATGATATATAGACAAAGCATACCGTTCATAGATAAGGAAAGGAAAAGGTGCAACATTTAGTGTTACAGTCATAGCTAGGGGATAGGGAAAGATCAACTAAATATAAGGTAGGTTCATTCAGAAGTCTGATGGCAGCAAGGAAGAAGCTGTTCTTGAGTTGGTTGGAATGTAACCTCAGGTTTTTGTATCTTTTTTCTGATGAAAGAAGGTGAAAGAGAGAATGTCCAGAATGCATGAGGTCCCTGATTAAGCTGGCTGTTTTGCTGAGGCAGCAGGAAGTGTAGACAAATTCAATGAATGGGAGGTTGGTTTGTGTGATGGACTGGCTACATTCATGACCTTTTGTATTTTTTGTGGTCTTGGTCAGAGCAGGAGCCATATCAAACTGTGATAGAACCAGAAAGAATGCTTTCTATGGTGCATCTGTAAAAGTTGGTGAGAATCATAGCTGACATGCCAAATTTCCTTAGCCTTCTGAGAAAGTAGAAGCATTGAGGGGCTTTCTTAATTACAGTGTGGGAATAAGAGGACCAGGATTGGTGAAGATCTGGTTATTGGTGATCTGGACATCTAAAAACTTGAAGCTTTCGACCATTTCTACATTTCTATAATTTCTACGCAGTGTAGTTGAGCAAAGTTTAAAGGATCATCCCCCAATACGATGGAATTCCATTGTAATTGGATTCAGCTCTAAATTCCTGCAGCGTCCATCATAACTTTTCAGACTTGCTACCTTAGTCAATCTGTTCTGCAATCCTTGTCGATGGAGATGGTTATCTTTTAGAAGAAAGGCCTTAAGGATCAGCTTTAATAAAAGGTAACTGAAGACCAATGTGTTAATCAGAATCTAAATAATTATTCATTTTAATGTTTATAACTTGTTTTGCAGCTCGCACTCGTATCACAAATCCTCCTCAGGATCAAAGTGTAATCAAAGGAACTATGGCAGTCCTAACCTGTGGTGTGACCCATGATCCCAATGTTGTAATCAGGTATGGTTTGCGGTCAGATTTCATTGTTAAGGACCTTGAGCTGTCCTCAGTCACTTCTATAGTTAAGAATGCAATCTGTGGGCTCCATGTTTATTTCTCAGGGGCGGCACAATGCTGAGCATTGAAATTAATTCAGCTTGATTATGATTCTGAGTAGCCATGCAGAAAGTCTATGGGGACATTTCTCCCAGCCCACTGTGCTGTTGTAGCAGCACAATGGGCCAGGAGACATCAGCGGAGGCCATTTAGCAGGCTCCTTATTGGGCACCAAGGCCTCTGTACACCTACAGCTCCAGATTTTTGGAGTCGTGAATTCTGTGCCAGAAGTCAGCACAGAGCTGATTTAAATATTAAAATTTGAATTTTAAATTTGGGGGAATAGGAGAAATATTGGTGCTGACTCAGAGAGGTCCATGAGGGGAGTGGGGGGCGGGAGGAATGTTTGGAAAGACAACTGTGCTGGTCAGCAATTAAGCTGATTCGTGATCTGAAGGCCAGTAGTGCGGGTCCACTGTGCAAGCACTGATCTCTGCTATGATAGATTGGCACATGCATAGGGGCCTGCATAGTGCTATGCTGCTGGCCTCTCCAGCCGGAATAAGCCACACCCCCACATTTTCAATGTGAATCCCTCTAGACATTCTGCAATGTTCAGAGTGTGGAACATTCATTTAGAAAACCCACTTAAAAAAACAGCTAGCATTACTCCAATTTACACGTGAATTTTTTGGGAGAGTCACACCTGTCCATTGCTCCTCATGGTCATTTAACATGTCAGTTTTGGAGGTCGAAGGGTGAAGCAACATCATCTTCCACTTTCTTCACTTTCTGAGGTTCATCAATTACATGACATGAAATGGGGCTCAAAATAATGGGGCAATTTTCCAAGCAGTTGTGAAAAGATCAGGTATGTAGTTTACTTTTCAATTAGTGTTCAATGTGGCTGAGAACTTTAAGAACTCTAATGAGTTGTTGTTCTCTTTAAGAGGGAAACTCGAAGCTGAATGGGGCTCCAGAGGATACCTGTGAGAACTGCCAAGTCAGAGTGGTGGATGGCCACAGTATATGCTGTGATTGATTAGGCTATGACGATGAGCCAAAAGGAGGATTTTAGTGAATGCAAAATTTGGTATTGGATTAACCTGACTGCCAGTTGGGAGGATTAGTGGCAGATGAAGGCAATGGAGCTTTTTCAGTCTCTGCAACTGAGATCATAAACACATTGAAGCTTGAGCCTGCTTGATTCTTATTCATTATACAGTGCTTGGGAAATTAATTGCAATGGAAAGGACATCTGTTAGGTAAAGCGGGGTTGGGGGGTGGGGAAATTATTTTCAAGTAATAGTCAAAGACATTGAAATTGATCTTGAGCTACTGGATGCATTATGTTGCAAGACCAAGAGAAATGAAGCAAGTCACATTGATCAACAAGGCTGCAAATTGCCCAAAAATAATCTAGAATTTACCAGCTTAAAGTCTATTATCAGTTTTCATTTAATTCCATTGAGTCAGTGCAAATAAATGGCAAGTGCAGTGCCCTTCAATAAAGTTGTGGGGCTGTTCTGCAAAGAGCATGGTTCTAGATTTGTGTTTCAACTCACCAAGCTGTAGCTTTCTTATAGTTGATGCTCCAGCTAGAATCACTCAATTCATTGGAGCATTGACTTTCCAGCTTATCTAGATTGGAATGAGAAAATGGCCAGCCCTGCTATATACTCAATTCTGTTCCATCAGTCAAACCAGAACAAAAAACTATCATCAGACCTGTTGAGCTTCTGGTCGATGATTGCTGTTGGAAACAAGTATCTGCATTAAAATACATTCATCCTGTGATATTTTATAAAGTGGCATTTTCTGCCCTTCTTATGCAGACATGTGTGGCAGAAGGATGGGGCTATAATTGATGTGGATGCCATTCCACGGATGCGACTTGACGAAGCAGGAACACTGTACATCTCTCAGACTTGGTCAGGAGATATTGGATTATACACCTGCAAAGTACTCTCAGTAGGAGGGAATGACTCTCGCAGTGCTCAGGTCAGAGTCAGGTAAGTAAGGAGTTGATAAAATAAACTTAAAGCACTTGAATGCCACATTCATGCCATTACAATCCTACAGCAAAATTTGCCTAAGCAACCCTATGGCATAAATTACCTTGTGTCCTAAGATTACTCTAAATAAATTACCCAAAGTAACCCCCAAGTGAAGGTTTTTGTCATATTGTACATTTGTTCAAATAGAAGTGTTTAAAATATAAAAAATATTTAGAGGTTAGTAGAAATATAATAATGGCACTGTTAGGTGTAGATAAAAACTAATTAGGAAAGGGAATAACGTCAGAGGATTAGCAGGCAGCTAATTTAATTACTATATTTAAAAAGTCCAGGGAACTGTAAACCAGTTAGTTTTGCTTCAGTGGCGAGATGGATAATGAAATTGTTGCAAAAAGATGCAATAAGTGGAAATCAAGAA
Organism: Sphyrna mokarran; assembly: GCA_024679065.1. Taxonomy (NCBI): domain Eukaryota; kingdom Metazoa; phylum Chordata; class Chondrichthyes; order Carcharhiniformes; family Carcharhinidae; genus Sphyrna; species Sphyrna mokarran. The sequence goes on from JAGIQG010000021.1 coordinate 23,520,525, forward strand.
TATCGCAAAGAAATGTCAGCATGAATGTTAAAAGTCATGCATGTCCTATACAAGACAGGAAAACAATAAAAGAGATAGAAGGAGTAGACTATATAGTGCATTAAGCCTGCACTAACTTGTACAATCTTTGGGCTGATCAGAGGCTTTTACTCAACTTTCTTGATAACCCTTGATTCTTTGAAAGACCAAAAACATTAAATATAGTGAATAAAGAAATTTCTTCACTCAAAAGATTATGAATTTTTGAAATCGTCTATCTGTATGCTTCATTATTTACTAATGATCGACACTGATCCCAGGGTTGTGTGCCCATGTACTAACTCAGCCTTAGCCAGTTCTCACTTCGTACTCATGACGTCGGCTTTGTTTAAATTTAGGATTCTTGTTGGTGATTACAGTATGTCACTTTCAAACTCAATACGGAATTTGGTAATATTATGATGATGTTTTAATTTGACTTTACTAATTAATCCTGCCTCATTACATAATACTAGAATTCAAATAACATTTCATCAATTGATACCATGACATTTTGCTCCAGGAAACGGTCATCAAATCACTCTACAAAGTCATCTTCCGGAACAATCTTGCCAATTTGATTTATCCAGTCGAAAGTCCCCCATTATTATGTTGCCTTTGTTACACATTCCAATAATTAATTGCTTAATGCTTTTATCCAATGATATAAATACTGTCAGGACCCCAAAGACCTCTTGCACCAGCATTTTCCTGACTTTTGCTATTCCTAAACTCCATCCATACTGATTCTATTGCGTAATGTTCTGAAACCAAGATTTTTCCTCGCTACATCTTTATGTCATGTTTTTACTCTCAGGGCTAATGTTTCTCTTTGCCACTCTGCTTTTCCAAAATATTGTGCACCTAGAATATTTATTTGCCAACTTTGGTCACCAAATGTATCTGTAATGGCAATTAAATATAAAGCATTTCTCTCTATTAATGCTCACAATTAATCTATCTTATTGTGGATGTTTTGTGCATTCAGATAAACAGCATTTATTTTCTTTTTTTTAACTCCTATTCTCTGCATGGTGCTACTCACAGGTGCACAATTACTCTCCGTCCCTGTGTCGCTACACTGTCCTGTTCTCTCAACTTTTATCCTTGGAATTCTAAATTTCCCTTCACCCGAACACTTATTGAAATCTTTGAAGAAGTACAAAGAGCAAATGCCATCAATGTATTGTGTTTGGATTTTCAAAAAGCCTTTGATAGCACACCACATAGTGGACTCAGAACTAAGGTCAAAGCATGTGGAATCAGGAAAATTACTGAACTGTTACCAAGCTGGCTGTAAATGAGTAAACCGAGGTTGGTGGGGGTGCAGGGGGGATGGTGGTGGTGGATTTGCCCACTCCCTTTATTGAGGGCAGGAATGTTGGCAGGAAAGGAAAATCCCACAGAAAGCTCAAATACATTTATGCTGTCAGAATTTTCTGTTGCAATTGCTACCTCTCCCCACCCACCTGCCCTGCCAATAATATAAAGGGAATCCTGACTTTGAATGTCAGGATCCCAATTAGAGTACATTAGCATTAGATAATTAGGTCCCCTCCATCTGATAATGCCCCCCAACCCCACCCACCTCCCATTGCTTAATCCATTCACATCAGTGTTTAAACCTTGACCAGCCTCTCAAGGTATGCACCTAATGAGCAGAACCTGCCAGAGGAGTTAAGTGAGTGTATTGCTCAGGAGGGAAACAGTCATGCCGAGGCATTGCCCACTGTTTTGTGTGGAGGGGATATTCAATGGATGGGGTGGGAGAGAGTATTCTATTTTTATTCAGAAGAAAGCCAGCATTCAGGCCACTGACCTTTAATACTGTTTTTCCTGTCAGCTGTGCCAGTCTGCCAAAATATTGGAAAACTCTACCCAGAAAGTAGGGATTAAGGATAGGTATTCAATCTGGCAGGTCCATGAGGATCTGTTCTGGAATCAGTGTCATTAATGTTTACACAAATGATTTGAATTGGGAATAGGAGATGTATACAAGTTAAATATTTGATATGACATCAAGTTGCAGATTATAATTAATACAAAGGAAGATTAACAAAATACGAGATGACATTAATAAATTTGCAGAATAAATATGTAAAAGACAAATTAATTTCAGCATCAATAATTGGGAGGTGATACATTTCAGTATGAAGAATAAGGAAGCCACTTATTCTTTAAAAAATAGAAATTAATTGGGATTGAAGGCAAAGGAGTCCTGATATACCAATCAGCAGCAATACAAGTTTAAAAACCATGAAAATAGCAAACTAAACTCAAGTTAATTTTTTAAGAACAAGAATTAAAGCAGAAAACTATGCTAAACATGTACTGAACCTTGCTTGGTTTGACCAAACTTAGAGCACTGGGCACAGTTTTGGTCTTTGTATTAAAGGTAAGGTACAAAACAGAACATCGAGACTATACTAATCAGGAAAATTTAAACAGGCTGGGACACTTTTCTCTAATTCTCCCCAAAGCACTAATGCTATGGAGGATAAATTTAACACCAACACTGTAAAGGATGAATGGCTAGAGTGTGTATGAAATGGGTTTCTGGAGCAGTACATTGAAGAACCCACTAAGGATGAGTCTATTTCAAACTTAGTATTACATAATGATAAAAGGCTAATTAATAGCCCTAGTGTGAAAGAGACTTTAGGAAATAGTGACCATAATATGGTAGAATTTTACTTTTTAAGTCGGAAGGTGATGTAGTTTATTCTAAAACCAGGGTCTTATATCTGAACAAAGGCAACAATGAAGGTATAGTAAGAAGTCTGACAACACCAGATTAAAGTCCAACAGGTTTAGTTGGAAGCACTAAATCCACTGGATCAGATGAGCTTTCGGAATATTACCCCTTCATCAGGTCAGTCACTCATCACTTCACTTCATCGCTTACCTGATGAAGGGGCAGCGCTCCGGAAGCTCATGCTACCAAATAAGTCTGCTGGACTTTAACCTGGTTTTATGGAACTTCTTATTGTGCATACACCCAGTCCAACATCGGCAACTCCATATTGTAACTATGAAAACATGAGGGGAAAGTTAACTATTATAGATTAGGAAAATACATTAAAAGTTTTGATGGTAAATAGGCAATGGCCAGTATTGAAAGAAGTATTACACAGTCTACTACAAACACGTACTCCTCTAAGACACAAAAACTCAACAGGAATGTTAAATCAACCATGGCTAAGCAAAAGTTAAAGATTGTACTAGATCAAAGAAAGTGGCTGATGAGGCTGCTAAAAAATATGTGGTAAGCTCTTTTTAGAGACTGTTCATTTTTTCCTGATTTAACATGAAGACTAGAACTGTGCACAGCACTGTACGTTTGGTCAATCCAAGGTCTGAGAATAATTTAGAATCCAGCAAAGGATGACCAAGAAATTGATAAAGCGAGAAACATAAAGGTGGATTGCAAAAGCTTCTTTTGGTGTTGAAAAGGAAAAGATTAGTAAGGGCAAACATGGGTCAATTAGAGGCGGAGACAGGAGGATTCACATTGGAGAATATGAAATGGTGAAGAAACTAAACAATTACTTTATTTCTGTCTTCAAAAAGGAAGAAACAGAAAATCTCCCAAAGGTATTAAGGAACTAAGAAATTTGTGAAAAGAGGAACTGGAAGAAAATAGTATTAATAAAGAAATGGTGTTCAGAAAATTAATTGGATTAAAGGTTACTAAATCCATTGGACCAGATGAGCTGCATCCCAGAGTGCTGAAGGACGTGGCTGTAGAGACAATGGATACATTGGTGGTTTGCTTTGAAAATTTTATGAATGCTGGAACGGTTCCAACAGACTGAAAGATAGCAAATCTAACCCCACTATTTAAGAAGAGAAGGAGGAAGAAAGAGATAACTTCAGTCAGTTTGATGTCAGCAGTAGAGAAAATGTAAAATCACATTATAAAAGATGAGATAAGTGGACATTTAAAAAATAATGACATAACTCGGCGGAGTCAACATGGATTTATGAAAGGGAAATCACATTTAACAAACCTTTTAGGAGTTTTTTTGAGGATGTTAACCAGTATCATAGATAAAGGAGAACCAGTCAATGTGGTGGACTTTCAGAAGGCCTTTGATAAGGTGCCACGCCGGACATTAGTAAACACATTTAGAGCACATGGGATTAGAGATAATATACTGGTGTGGATTAAGAATTGGTTAATGGAAAGAAAATGGAACATAGGAATAAATGGGTCATTCTCAGGATGACAGGCTGCTACTAGTGGATTATACAAGGATCAGTGCTGGGGCTACAGCTGTTCACAAACTGGGATGTGAGGACTCGATGCAATGGGCTAAATCTTACCAAAACTTGGAGTGTTGTTTCTAGCAAGAAAATCAGTGTGTTTTCCTCCAGGAAAACTATTCGGTTTTCTCTCCAGATCTAACGACACTGCCAGAAAAAAATCATGGGGGTGTATTTCACATCATCATATAGAGAGGTAGGGCATAAAGACGCAACAAATCCTGTGTGCACAGAGATTGCCATCTTTAAAGGGCCCCGCGATCAGAGCAGCAATTAATCATTTCCATCATATCACTAAGGCCTCAGAGCTCCCCACCCCACCCCTGCTCACAGCCAACATTCACTTCACCTCCTCCCCACACCATATGACCAATGGCCCCTTCTGCCCAGCCACCTCACTTCCCAATGACCATTGTTGGCATCTGCTGTTCATCTACGCAGTCCTGACCAGCCACCACATGCTCTGAGCAGCAGACAGACCTGCCATACAGCCTCTGCTGCTTTCAGCTGGCCTCATGGCCAAATACCAGCACACCTACCCTCCCTGCTACCACAGGACCCTGTGGCTGATCATGAGCCATTCCCTAGCCTGACCGATCAACCTCCCCCCACCACTGAACACAGGGCAGAGTGACAGCAATGCCCTGCCCCCAGTAGGCTCCCCCACTTGGTGCTGCACTCCAAGGTGCCAGGCTGACATTGCCAGGGTACCAGGCTGGCAGTGCCTAAGGGACATTCCTTTTGCCCCTGACCTCCCAGCGAGCTTCAATGGCCTCCATTTCTACTGGCAAAGCCATCACATCTGATCCCTATAGCTGGTTCTCACCAGGGAGAACCTCCCCTAATGAGACTATACAGGCAAGTGAGATTGGGCTCGCTAATTTCACTTTATGATATTTAAATTTAAGTTACATAATTTATTCAGCCTCATGCCGGAAATGGGCACAAGGCTGATCATGCTGGATATCGGTGCCAGTAAGATCATGAGAGGGATAGGGTAGAAATGGAGGAGATTTTTCTGATTGGAAGAGAGACCGAAAAATGTGTGGTGGGATCAGGGTTTGCTGGAGGGTGGACATAAGTAAAATAATCTCATAGATGCCTTTAAAAGGAAACTTGTTAATCCTATGAATGGAATGAGGAAAAGAGAGTTACATGTTAGGGTTTGATAAAGAGGCATGGATAGAGGTTTGGGTGGCAGCGATACACATCAGCATGATCAGTTGGGTTCCGTTCCTGTTTCTGTGCTGTACTTTCTATGCAAAAAGTCTAACGAAGAACACTAAAATGTTCCCACCAACAGTGTTTGCCACTATTTATCATTTATAGAACTCATGCTGACAGGAAAGTTTTCATCGAGCTTGATAGGGTCATAAATACAATCTTGGTCAAGATTCAGAAACTATTGGAATACATAAGCAGTATAGAAGATAAGTCCTTCATACTATTTGGCTAGTGCTTAGTCTGGTTTAGATTCTGAATTGAGACACCTGAGGAAAATGTATGGAGAGGCAAAAATGGTGGACAATTTGCAATTTGAGTTCATTTCTTTGTGCTTTGCTTTCTTGTTATAGGCAGCTTCCACATGCTCCAGAGAACCTGGCTGCCCAGCTGAGTACTAGTGAAAAGAGAGCCATCTCCCTGACATGGGCAAAAGCATTTGATGGCAACAGTCCCTTGATTCACTATGTTTTGGAGGTGTCTGAAAACAGTAAGTCATGTGGCAATTCATTATTAAGAGTGCTTGATGTCTTTGTTGTGATGTTTGTGGGTATTTTAGTTGCTAAAACAAATAATAAAAAAAAATTTATATTGGAACTGAATTGTACCATGTCTGACATGGGTAGACAACTCCTATAACTCACTAGTGCGTCAGAGTGAGTTTCCACTATGCTTCACACAAATAGGAAAATGCCCAAATATAGTCCTGTTTTAAATTAATTTTGTGATATTTCCCTTTTAGTTAGATAGTATCTTTCGATACCCTCTAGTAATTGACTAAGGAAAGAGTTTCTGACTATCCACTGAACATGCCCCTCATGATCTTGCATGTGAGACGGACTAACATGTCAATCTTTATTGGCAATCAATGACCAATCTGTCATCTGCAGCTAATGTAAAATAGGCTGAACTGATATCCTTTGGCAAGTGTAAGCATTCCTGTGACAGTCTCATTGTATTCAATGAGTGTGCAATTCTAAGAAACTGTTACAATCTGTTAACACTTCAATTTCTTTTTATATAATGAAAGTGTGCATTCCTTTTTAGACCCTTCATTCATTTCTGCAGAAATTAGTTTTGTTAAAAGCACAATGTGAAAAATTCCGAAGTAATTGGCAATTTCTGGTCACAAAGCATTTTTAAACAGGGGAATAATTATCCCATTCTCACCTTACAAATGTTAATCTATTTAATTGTCATTCTAGATCAGCTCAATTTAGCATCTGATTGTTATATATCTTTTGGGTGCAGTTCATATAAATGTTGCCTTGAGACATCTGTATATTCTTATTACTGGTTTAAATATAAACCAACCTCAATTCATATGAAGTTTATTCTTCTCCTAAAGCATGCTTTGTCCAACTGTGAGATTGAACGGCTGTCATTGTTGAATTCAAATATCGTGAAGCACAATACAGATGGTCATTAGCAAATTGATCCTTGTATGAATCAACGTGGCATGTGCACTATTCGCTGTTGTAGAGTATAATCAAAGCTGCTGGTCTTGTTTCCATTGGAAAATGAGCGATTCACAGAAAATGGCTCAGAATCTCTTATGGAATTTGATTTCATCAGCCGTGATCTTATTAAAATATACAAGATTCTAAGGGGGCTTGATAAGATAAATGCTGAGAGGATGTTTCCCTCAAGGGATAATTTAGAACTGGGGGCACAATGTCAAAATAAGGGATCGCTCATTTCAGATAGAGGCAAGTAAGAATTTCTCATCTTCAAAGGGAGTTAGTCTTTGGAATGCTGTACCCCAGCCAGAGATGGTTGCATGCGCAGGAGCCCGCTCAGCCTCAACAATCTAGGCCCTGCCCTGGATTTTTTGCATGATTCACGCTACTGCCTTCTGCAGTGCACATAGTATGGGAGATTCACTTTGAAACTCTGCTGAAAAAACCAGTGCGATTTACTCCACTTTTCATATGAATTTGGCACCCTCAACACAATAGAGGCTCATTGTGTTGAGGGTGCCATTAAAATGCAAGTTGAGTGGAACTGTTTACAGAACATTGAAAACAAATAGTCATCCTGTAAACTGTTTGGCCACTATCCGTACAATGCTCCTTCCTGTTGTACCAAACCTCTCAGGGTTATAGGGAGTAACTTTTATCACTTGCCTTAAAGCCACAATCTCAGTGTTCTCAAATAAAAACCTATATTTATTTTTGTTGCAGATTCACCTTGGAATGTTCATCTGATGAATGTTGACCCAGAATCAGTGGGACTGGTGGTCAGGGGGCTCATTCCAGCCAGGTCCTATCAGTTTCGTATCTGTGCAGTGAATGATGTTGGAAAGGGCCAATACAGCAGAGAGACTGAGAGGTGAGCTAGCTTGCAGTTTATAAGATGAATTGTGATACAAATGCCGCAAATCTCACTGGGATTATAACTGAATGTTATGAACTCTGAGATCATCAAGGACTAATCACAGGTTACTCTGCATGTCACAACTGATCACAAATTGGCCTTTGTTTTCTGCTTAGCTATTCGTCATGCCATTTACAATTTCCTACTCGTCCCAAGAGATTCATTATAGACACAGATCTCTGGTATGGAGCTTATCAAATAAATTACAGTAGCTACTATATTTCCATCATTTACTGGTTTTAAGCATTAAAGAACTCTATGGTATGGGATGTTGGGTGCAATCTGTTTTTAAGTTTTGTTTTGTTGAAACTGAATACTATCACTAACTTTATTTTTTTTCATAATGGAATGGTTTAAATTCTTGTAGGTTGTCGCTACCTGAAGAACCGCCAAGTGCATCACCACAAAATGTCATTGCAAGTGGCAGAACCAATCAGTCTATTATGATTCAATGGCAGCCACCCCCAGAAAACCATCAGAATGGAGCCCTGAAAGGTTACATTATCAGGTATCTCAGAACAGATTTTTTGCCCTCAGTCTTCATGGATGAAACATAAGCTGATAACTGTGTGGCCATGTATTTTTAAGGCTTAGCTGACAAAAAAACCTTTAAAAGGGTGCTATATTATATTTTAAAAACACAAAGAAAAACCAGTTACAGTGTATTATTTATTACTTGAGGGCCTTAAAATTTGCTATTCCATATAAACCTGTTTAGTTTTATATCGTACTTTGCATTGTTTACGAATACCAATTTGCTGGGCTTATATTTAAATCTTGGGCCTCAACTCAGTTGAAAATTATGCACAATTGTACAGAGGAAAGCTTGCCTATCCAACTCCACTTACCATCAGCAGGGTAGGTGTTGGATGGTCCAACCAGTCTTGAGCTAATTTTGCCTCTGGACTTCCTCCTGCTATCACAGGTATTTTACCAGTGATATAAGGTAGGAGGGAGGTCCCGTGCCACATGATAAACCAAGCAGGTAAATCCTGGCAGCCTGCCTGCAAGCCTAGGGGTGCAGAAAGCCCTACTGTTTGGGCACCAGGTATCCACTAAAAATCCTTCTAAGCACCCCCCACCCTCCCCCTCCGTCTACCCCTTTCTCCACTGGCCATCTGCTTAGCCAGAGTTCCAGAAGGCAGAACACTCTTCATTGCCAAAACCTCAGAAAATTAGCATCCTGATGGCTGTTAAATTTGATCATGGCTTCCCAACCAAACTGTGCAGAGATTTGTCCACCCCTGATTGGGGCTCCCATCTCCACAAAACGTTTTGGCCCAAGAGTCAACACGATTTGGTCAAATCAAAAATTCAGACATTTAATTTTTAAAACATTAAGCTCTCCAAAATATCTGTCCATTGCAATTGGATGGCAGTTTTCTAAATTATATTTTCTTATTATCAACATACTTTGATATGTATACTGCTCAGAATTATCTAAGACAAGTGTTAAGTCAGCTGTAGGATTGACTTCCCTTCTCTGTTTGCAGGTATTGCTTGGCAGGTTTACCTGTGGAGCATCAATATAAGAATATCACCAGTCCTGATGTGAATAATTTCTTACTTGAGGACCTCATCATCTGGACCAATTATGAGATTGCAGTTGCCTCTTACAATGGGGCTGGTCTGGGAATCTACAGCCCAACTGTCACCGAGTGGACCCTGCAAGGGGGTAGGTATTGAGAGCTTCTGGGGATGGTGGGGTTGAAAGGAAGTCACTGCTGCCTCACCAATCTTACTATTACCGATTGAGAAAATAAAGAGCATTGCATCAAAACAATTACTCTGTAAATGTAGCAAATAGTTTGTTGGTAAATATAGCAATTCAAGAAATTTAACCACAACTTGGTAATTGCACGTTATGGTCTAAAATCTATACACAGTAAAGGAAAAGGGTTACTGTACCCTAGTGCACATTTAGAATTAAAATGGATTTAAATTAAATCTCTTTAACCCAGAACTTGTGATAGTTTTTGAACCCTGCTGGGGCTGCATCTGTGTAATGCGTTATCCTCTGTAGTGAGACTCAGTTGGCAACACACTTGCTTCTAAGGTGGGACATTATAGCTTCACTTGAGGCTTAGACTTTAAGCAAGATCCATTTTCTTTCTCAGATGGATGTAAAAGATGCCATGACATTAAATTGAAGAAGATTGAGGAGTTAGCCTGGTGTCCTGGCTAATACTTATACCTCAGTTAACATCACAACTGCTCATTATCACATTGCTGTTTCTGGGGACTTGCTGTGCACAAATTGGCAACTACATTTCCCGTATTACAAAAGCGGCTGCACTTGAGAAGTACTTATTGGCTGTAAAGTGATTTTGCGATGCCCTGTGGTCATGTAATTATTAATCTTTATTTAGTTACTTCTGAATTAATCTCTAGTATCTGTTTGTGCCATTCATCCTTGAAATGTGGTTACCCAATGTAAATGCCTGCTTTACTAAGATAAGTTGCTGGGCAGGTTTGGATTTTCCTCTCTTTACTTTCCTGCTCCAGTGAATGAGTTTTGCATTGGGTTCTCAACACGTGCCTGAGACTTGCACATTGAGAATCAGTAGGAAAAATGTCTAAATAAAATTAACAAAGATGGCTGAAGCATTAATTTTCACCCAGATCCTTAATTCAATATTACATTCAAGACAGCTTTTTTAACGTGACCTATTCACCGGGCAGTTTTCACTAATCTCTTGGTGTCCAGTAAAGATCAATGGTAGCGCATGCCAAGAGCAGGCTGTCCACTTCACCTGCTTAGCTGCAGCTTTGCATAAGGAAGTGGAACCATACTAAGCAGAAAGACATTGCACACCCACAGAGCTGGGGCAGAATTTTCTCCAAAAAATGAAGGGCAGAATCTTACTAAATAATGTCAGACCTTATTCAGAAAGAACAGAGGGCATGTTTCACACCATCATGTTGAAGGGTGGGGCTTAAACCGCCAGCAAAACTGGCTGCACTGTATTGGTTGCCATTTTTAAATGTGCCCCAATCTCAAAGTGAAATTGAAGACCCCCACCCGCCTCACTGAAGACATTTTTTTTTACCACCGGGCCCAATAAAGATTGCTAGTACTGGGCTGTCCCAATGGGTCCCTCTTCATGCCCATCCGCTTAGAATATAAAACAGACAACACTACAGCACAAGCAGGCCCTTTGGCCTATAAATTGCACCGATCATACCCATACCTACTAGGCCATAGAACTATCTGTAAATCTCAATCCCATTTAATCCCATATACTCATCCAGAAGTCTTTTAAAAGACCCCAGCGAGTTCACTTCCACGACCACCAACGGCAGCCAATTCCATTCACTCACCACCATCTGAGTGAAAATCTTACCTCTAACATCTCCTCTGTACTTACTGCCCAGCATCTTAAACCTGTGTCCTCTCGTAGCGACCATTTCAGCTCTGGGAAATAGCCTCCGAGAATCCATCCTATTTATTCCTCTCAACATTTTATAAACCTCTATCAGGTCGCCTCTCAACCTTTGTCTCTCCAGGGAGAAGAGACCTAGCTCCCTCAACCTATTTTCATAGGACATGCCTCCCAATCCAGGCAACATCCTTGTAAATCTCCTTTGCACCCTCTCAATAGCTTCCACATCATTCCTATAGTGAGATGACCAGAACTGCACACAGTACTCCAAGTGGGGTCTGACAAGGGTCTTATAAAGTTGCAGCATTACCTCCCAACTCCTAAACTCAATCTCTCAATTAATGAAGGCCAATACACCATATGCCTTCTTGACTACATCCTCCACTTGCAGGGCAGATTTAAGAATCCTATGGACCCAGACCCCAAGATCTTTTTGCTCCCTTGATAAGACTCCTACCCTTGAAATTGAATTCCTTCATCTATTGGATATGCCAAAATGGACCACCACACATTTATCTGCGTTGAAGTCCATCTGCCACTTCTCCGCCCATTCTGCATCCTATCTATGACTTGCTGCAATTTCTGACTTCCCTCCAGACTATCCACAACACCACCAACTTACGTATCAGCAGCGAACTTACTAACCCATCCTTCCACTTCCTCGTCCAGGTCATTTATGAAAATAACAAACAGCAAGGATCCTAGGACAGCTCCCTGGGACACTCCAGTGATGACCGATCTCCATGCAGAAAAAAACCCATCCACAACCACTCTCTGCCTTCTGTAGGCAAGCCAGTTCCATATCCACAAAGCCAAAGCCCCTTGGATGCCATCCTCTCTCACCTTCTCAAGAAGTCTTGCATGGGGGATCTTATCAAACACCTTGCTGAAATCCATGTAAACCACATCCACCGCTCTTCCTTCGTCAATGTGTTCAGTCATATTTTCAAAGAACTCCACTAGGCTCGTAAGGCATGACCTGCCCTTGACAAAGCCGTGTTGACTATTTCTGATCAAGCTAAATTCTGTAAATGCTCATAAATCCTGTCCTTCAGGATCCCCTCCATCAACTTACCAACCACTGAGGTCAGACGCAATGGTCGGTAATTTCCCGGGCTATTCCTTTTCCCTTCCTTGAAAATAGAAAGTACATCTGCAATCCTCCAGTCCCCCAGAACCTCTGCCAATGCAAAGATCATCGCGAGGGGCTCTGCAATCATTTCCCTCACCTCCCACAGTAGCCTGGGGTACATCCCATCCAGTGCTGGCAACTTATCTATCTTGATAGAATTTAAAAGTTCCAACACATCCTCTTCCTTAACATCCACATACTCAATCTTTTCAGTCTGCTGCAAACTTGCAGTACGACCCCACAGATCACTTTCCATCGTGAATACAGAGGCACCTCTGCCATTTCTTCTAGTTTCACACAAACTTTTCCCCCTTCACCTTTTAAAGGTCTAATCCCTTCACTTCTCATCCTTTTATCCTTCACATATTTATAGAACGCCTTGGCATTCTCCTCAATCTTACCTGCCAAGGTCTTTTCGTGACCTCTTCTAGCTCTCCTAATTTGCTTTTTAAGCTCCTTTCTACAAGCCTTATACTCCTCTAGATCCTTAGCATCTCCCAGTTCTCTGAATCTTTTGTACACCTTTCTTTTCTTCTTGACTAGATTCATCACAAACTTTGTGCACCATGATTTCCATGACTTAGCAAAATCACCTTATCTCACCAGAACATTGTCGTGCAGAGTGCCAGACAAACGTTCCTTGAAAATCCGTCACCTTCCTTCAGTACTTTTCCCCAAGAACACCTCCTTCCAGTTTACTTGTCCAATTTTCTGCCTATTGATTTCATATTTCCCCCTACTCCAGATAAGCACCTTCCTATCCTGCCTGATCCTATCTCCTTCCAATGCTATTGTGAATTATGGTCACCATTCCCGAGATGCTCTCCTACCAAGAGATCCGACACCTGTCCTGGTTCATTAGCCAGCACCAGGTCAAGTACAGCCTCTCCTCTTGTAGGCTTATCCACCTGCTGTGTCAGGAAACCCTCCTGAACATACCTAACAAACTCCTCCCCATCCAAACCCCTTACCCTAGAGATATTCCAGTCAATGTTTGGGAAATTAAAGTCTCCCATCATGACAACTCTGTTATTACTATATCTCTCTAGGATCTGTTTCCCTACCTGCACCTCAACTTCCCTGTCACTATTGGGTGGCCTATAGAAAACACCCAGCAAAGTTATCGACCTCTTGCTGTTCCTAACTTCCACCCACAGAGACTCTGTAGACAGTCCCTCCACAGCATCCATCTTCTCTACAGCCGTGACACTGTCCCTGATCAACAGTGCCACTCCATCACATCTTTCTTTTGTCTCCCTCCCTATCCTTCCTGAAGTATCTAAATCCCAGCACTTGAAGTACCCAGTCCTTTCCCTGAGACATCCAAGTCTCCGTAATGGCCACCATATCACATTCCCAAGTAGCAATCCATGCCCTAAACTCATCCACTTTATTCACTACACTCCTGGCGTTAAAAGAGACATACCTCAGACCCTAGGTCTGGCGCTTTCCTTCTCCATCACCTGTCCAATCTCCCTCTCATACTGTCTACAGTCCTTCTCTACTTGGGAGCTAACCTCCTTGTCTCAATCACCTCATCTCAATTCCCTCCCCCAACCTTCCTAGTTTAAAGTCTCCACAGTAGCCCTAGCCAACTTTCCCGCCAAGATATTGGTCCCCCTGGGATTCAAGTGCCACCCATCTTTATTGTACAAGTCACACCTGCCTCTAAAAAGGTCCCAGTGATCCAGGAACTGGAATCCCTGCTCCAGTCCCTCAGCCACACATTCACCCTCTATCTCATTCTATTCCTGTTCTCACTCACCCGCGGCGCAGGCAGCAGTCCTGAGATTACTACCTCCGCGTTCCTCTTTCTCAGCTGTCTACCTAAATCCCTATAATCCCTTTTCATGACCCCTTCTCTCTTCCTGCCTACGTCAGCAGTATCTATATGGACCACAACCTCCAACTCCTCACCCTCCCTTTCAAGATGTCTGGGACACGTCTAGAGACATCCCGGATCCCAATTCCAGGGAGGCAAACCACCATCCGTGACTCCCGTCTGTGCCCGCAAAAACGCCTGTCCGACCCCCTTGCTATGGAGCCCTCTATTAAACTGCCTTTCTCCTATTTTCCTTACTTTTATGAGGTACTAGGTCTGGCTCAGCTCCAGAGACCCAGCTACCACTGCCTCCCCCAGGTGAATTGTCCCTCCCAGCAGTACTCAGACAGGAGGACTTATTATGAAGGGGGACATCCACCGGTGTGCTCTCCATCGCATGAGCTTTCCCCTTCCTAACAGTTACCCACTTGCCTTCCCCCCGTTGCCCACTTGCTGGTAGCTCCTGTCAATTGCCTCCTCATTTTCTCTAATGAGACAAAGGTCCTCGAGCTGCAGTTCCAGTTGCTTAACCCGGTCCCTTAGGAACCGCAGCTCCACACACGTAGCACAGATATGGATGTCTGGGAGACCAGGAGCCTCCAGGACCTCCCACATATTATGTTGGCTACAACATACTGACCTCACACTCATAATTGCCCTTTTAGAAATACAGAGAAAAAAGTAACTTAAAACTTATAAATTTACCTTGTCTTGCCCTTTTTTACTTAAGCTCTATGAGCCAAAGCCCTTACAGCTCACCAAAAAGAAAAACCAAACTTACCTGATCTCACTCTAAGTCTCTCTCTTTTTTTAGGTAAGAGGAGGAGGGAGGGTGGGATACTCTACACGTGTAGAGTATCGGGCTTCCTCACTGGTCCAATTTATGTTGAGGGAAAAAAACTACTACCCAGACCTCTTTGCAAACTCCTTCCAATTTACAGTTTAAAAAAAAACTCGAAAAGTTAGTTTAAAAAATAAAACAAAATCGCTCTAGCTTACCCACAAACTCTCCACTCACAAATCGCTGCCTCTCTGCTGTGCTCCCCAAGGAACAATGAGGTCAATTCCTTAAGGTGAGTAACTTTTAAAGGGGTTTCATGACTCTCGACATGCCCCAATCCCCCCTCAGGCCCGCTGCCTCAGGCCTCAGGCCTCTTAGCACTGCCCACCTGGTAATGTCACCTGTTGGCATTGCCAGCCTTTTTCCCAACCACCTAGGGGCTTCAAAGACAATTGCATTTCCAGACATAGCCATCATGCCTCCTGACATGGCATCTCATCTGGTCTCAGTTTGTGGAGACCAGGAGTGATTATCACCATATTCCCACTGCACCCAAGAGTCAGAAATTCCCTGGAACAGCAGGAAAACAGCCTCAAATGGACTCAGCATATTTAAATGGTGATTTAAATATGCTAATCTGATTCCTGTCTTTACTGGGCAGGAACCAGACTATGGCCAGGCACAGTGGCTTGGAGATCACAACGAGATTTCACATAGATGCTGAACGCACTAGACCCCTCATCTGTGATACGCCAATCCTCCTTCACTCCAAAGTGATCTGCACTAGGCAAGATGTGGCTAGAAAATCCCAGCCCTGTTATTTTGGTCCTTTGCAGTCAATTTAAACAGTCAGACAACCCATTAGGAGTTCCAACACAAAATTTCAAACTAAATACGGTGTAGAAACATGACTTCTGTAGCATGCTGGTAGTAACAGGGGTAAACCCTGAAATGATTGCAAAACTTTTATTATTCTATGTGTAAATGCTTTGTCTCAAAGCACTAGTTATTCTCCAGTTTTCTCTGTGTACTTGTGGAACCAATCTAGTTTCTGTTGTTCTTCCAGTTCCTACAGTGCCTCCAGGAAATGTGCATGCTGAAGCCATTAATTCCACTACCATCCGATTTACATGGACACCACCCAGTCCTCAGTTTATTAATGGAATTAATCAAGGTTACAAGGTAATACCCATAATTTCAACATGCTGTCAAAAATCAACATTGTTTTTTCAGCTTTATTCAGTGTCAGATGATGCAAAGTGTTGCCAACCCACTAGGAATTAATGACCAATATTGCCTGTCGGCTGCAGAAAGATTGCAGAGAACAGCAATTTAGCAGTCTCCATCACTAGCTACATCAGTGCTGGCATCAGTATTTATATCTATGGCCAAATTACACTTCTGTCCCTGTGATAAAGCTCTCTTAGTGATTGTCTCCCTCCAAAGGCAGAATTGCCATTTCAGTTATATCGCAACTGTGCGTTCATAGTTAAGGCTGCTGTCACCATTGCTGTAACATGAAGAGGTTGTTAACCAATAAATCTGCAAGGCTTTCAGGTGTTGAGGAATATATGCTCCGACTGATACAAAAGCCCATCTGGGACCTTCTGCACCTTTCCCTCCCTCTGATTCCATTCCTTCCAATCTCAGCCTTGCTGTCTATTCACCACACCCTCCAAACTTCCCCTCCCTGCTGCTGAACATTTTCAGAGAATCGCAGAATCCCTACAGCACAGAAGCAGGCTATTTGGCTCATCGAGTCTGAACCAACCACAATCCCACCCAGGCCTTATTCCATAACCCCACACATTTACCCTGTTAGTTCCCCTGACACTAAAATCAATTTAACATGGCCAATCAACCTAATCCGCACATCTTTGGAGTGGGGGAGGAAACTGGAGCACCTGGAGGAAATCCATGCAGAAACAGGAAGAATGTGCAAACTCCACACAGACATTGACCTGAGACCGGATTTGAACCTGAGTCCTTGGCACTGTGAGGCAGCAATGCTAACCACTATGCCAGTATGCTGCCTCTTACTATGTCATCTTGCTGCCCCTTCTTGTATTCAGCAAAGGACTAATTTTCATTATGTTCTCACCTCACTTAAGTTTGAGCTTGGCAAGAAGCTGAACTCTTCTTCTGTTGCCTTTAGCCCTCATTTTTTTTTGGGCAGAAGGCCTTTCCCTATTCAATAGATTTTTTCACCTACCTCCAGCATTCACCAGTAGACCATTCCCTCTGGCTTACTCCTGATGTTTCCAATGAGAACTATCAGTGAGGCATTGGCTGTCTTAATTTCTCTACTCCTCTCACCCACTCCAACCTGTCTCCTTCTGAAGTTGCTGCTCTCCATTCTTTCAGATCTAACCTGACTTTGTTATCCAACCTGCTGACAAATATGCTTCTACTGTTTTCTGATGTACTGACCATGACCTTGCAGAAGCTGAGTGCCAACTCTCAGGCATCTTCTTATCACACCACCAAACATCAAGACACTGCTTCTAGGATTGTCACTTAAATTATCTCCTCTATAAATCTTTCCTTTACAGCTTCCAAACTCATAGCCCCCAGCCCCGCTTCTACCTCCTTCCCAAAATCCACAACCCAATTGGGAGACCCATTGTGTCAGCTTGTTCCTGCTCTGTGGAACTCATTTTTTTTCTATCTTGACTCCATTCTCTATCCCCTTGTCCAGTCCCTTCCCACCTATACTTATGATTCTCCTAATGGCCTCTGTCAAATCAACAATTTCCAGTCTCCTGACCCTAACTGTCTCCTCTTCACTTCGAACACTCAAACCTTTTACATGCCCATTCCCCACTAGAATAGGCTGAGGGTTCTCTGCTTCTTCCTTGTGCAGAGGCCTCATGGGCTTCAGTTATGAATATTTTTTGTTCCAGTCCAACCAAGGCCCCTTCCCACAACTCTTTTACAATTACATTAATGGTACCATGTTATGCTGACATTTGGACCAGTAAAAAAATATTGATTTTGCTTCCAATTTTCACCCCTACTTAATCTTCAGATGGTCCATCTTTGACAATTCCCTTTCTTGACCACTCTGTCTTCATTTCCAGTGATAGACTGACTGCCAATGTTCATTACATGTCTACTGGCTCCTACAAATACATTGACTGGACTGCAGCTATCACACCCTGCTCCTTGTAAGGACTCCATCCCACTCTTAGTTTCTCTGACTCTGTCTGGATGATGCTACCTTCCAAAAGGATACTTCTGATATCTTCCCTTTTCACTGAGCTGAGGATTCTCTCCCACTGTGATTGATAAAGCGCTCAATCGTATCTGACACATTTCCCACACACCTGCAGCCCCCTTTACAATGGGGAAACTAAACACACATTGGGTGACCACTTTGAGAAACACATTCTCTCAGTCTGCAAACATAACCTCACTCTTCCTGTTGCTGCCATTTCAACTCCCCATTTTGCTCTCATGCCTACATGTCCATCATGTCCATTGCCTGCTGCAATGTTCCAGTGAAGTCCAATGCAAACTTGAGGTACAGCACCTTCCAATAAAGCAACTTAACAGCTTTCTGAACTCAATTGTCAGAATTTTATCACCTCACCTGCCTGAGGTTCGTAAGATCCCACCCGAGGCCAATGAAGAATGCCACTCTGGAAGCCTCACCCACCCTGATTCCGGGGCGGGCGTACTGGTAAAATTCTAGTCAGTGAATGCAATTGACACATTGATTTCAATAATCGTTTCACTACAAACACACCCTCTTTTTAACTCTGTAGTAAGTCTTACATACTCAAAAGGTTAACTCTTTCTTACTCCTGGAATGCTGCCAAGCCTGCTGAGTTTGTCCAGCATTTTCTGTTTTAAATTTGAAAGGCCATCTCACTTCCTGTCTTGTATCCATCTGATCAGATCCGGAGCTGAGAGAAATTCCTGAAATAATTCCATTAAACCAAGACACTATCACGGCAATTTTAAACACGTGTGTGCCTTGTGTTGGCCGATATGATGGAATATTTTTAAAAGTAGAGCCCGGCAGTTCAGGGGAAAAATTAGAAAATATTTTTCACTCACAAGTGTGGAACTCTCTCCATGTAACAAAACAACAGATGCAAATTCAATTAATTTAAATCTTACTTAGATAAATGTTTGCCAGTTATGTGTATTAATAACCATGGAGCCAAGCCCAGTTGATAGAGTTAGGATACAGATCAACTATGATCCTAGGGGCAGCACAGTGGTTAACACTGCTGCCTCACAGTGCCAGGGAGCCGGGTTCAATTCTGGCTTGGGTCTTTATGGAGTTTGCACATTCTCCTCATGTACATGTTGGTTGCCTCCAGGTGCTCCGGTTTTCTCCCACAGCCCAATATGTGCGAATTAGGTTGATTGGCTGTGCTAAATTGTCACTTCCCATCAGGGGGACTAGCAGAGTAAATACATGTGGTTATGGGGATAGGGACTGGGTAGGATTGTGATCGGTGCAGACTCAATGGGCCAAATGGCCTGCTTCTGCACTGTAGAGATTCTATGATTCAATGATTTCATGGATTGGCAGAAAAGTCAAATGGATAGCCAAACAGCGTATTGCTGTTCCGATGTAAACAACCATTATGAGGCAATCTAACTTCGAACTGATCCCTACATAAATAAATTTCAGTAAAACAGTTTTGTTCTGACGCACTGCATGGGAGCAGATATTTCTTTATTTTTATCTCTAAAGTAACTTAAAAAGCAAACTTGCATTATCCATAACCGAGGCCGCATGTCGTCTACAATATTTTTAATTTACTGCATTTAATCTGATAAAAGAATCTATATTCTTAATACTTTTTCAGGTTGGAAATATGCACCTGGAAACAAACATAGTAGAAATATTTAACTTGCTATGAAATCTGTTTTAGAAAGTGATATTCAGATTACATAATAAAGTGAGACTTTTGGTATCAACCTGCTCCTTAAATAGTGGTTAATTTTTTATTGTTTGAAGTTTTAAATTGGTAAGCAACTTTTAAAATAAATCAGCTTTTTCCTTTGCAGAGATAGGGATCCTCTAGGTGAATAAAAATAGTATCCTATATAGTTAGCAAAGTTAGCCTTAAGAATGAAAACCATATTTTAAAGCTTGTCTGAAAGGGCAAGTCAAACACTAACTGTGTTTTTTCATCCATTTTACAATATTATCAGCCAATAATTCTAAACAAATATTCATTTATATAGTGAGAATTGTAATGGACCAAGTTATCTTCACTGTACCAAATGTTTCTACTGAGTTCAGTTGTTGACCTATGCTATCTCTACTCTAGCTCCTTGCCTGGGAACGTAATGAGGCAGAAACACTCGCTGCTGTGACAGTAACTGCTGAGCCAATGGTTTTTGTCATTATTTTGTAATATTCTATTGCTCTCCTGACTTTTGTTTGAATTCACTTAACTCCTCTTTTGAAGTGGTGTTGTTGTCCTGCTATATAAATGGTAGCTTTTTTCCCCTATGGGCAACATATAATATTGGAGGAAAACCTGCTTGCGTGGAAGTTTCAGCATATTTTTCATTTGCTCAGTTATCAATCCAGCTACTACATCGGTCTGCATGGTCTGGTTAAGAATATGAATCCATACATATTTTGCCAAACCACCTTAAAAATGTCACAAGACTTGATTTCTGAAACTGCTCAGAAATCAGCAATGAAACTTACAGATAACATTATTGTTTATAGACACAAATGAACCAGTTTGTAACATTTCAAAATTCCTTTGTGATGCAATGCAGCCCTTTCAATATTTTTATTCTGAGCAAAACATTGACCTAAATCTAAACAACAATTAATTAGGAGTCAATGTCCTTTAGGATGTTGTAGCAATGCTGTACTAAAATTAAAATAATCACATTTTAAAGTTATTTTGTTTATTCCAAGTGTTGCCAACTCAAAAGCTCTTTGCTGCAACTCTTCAGATATATACATGATTTAAAATTATATTTTAATGCAATTCCTGTTTACTTTCGATTATAAATCCCTTTATTGTTACAAATTCCTTTATAAATTCCTTTATCACTAGAAGGACAAGCACAGTAGATGCATGGAAACATTGCTAGGTACAAGTTCTCCTCGAAATTACACGCCATTCTAACTTGGAAATACATTGCCATTGCTTCATTTTGCTAGGTCAAAATACTAGAATTTCCTCTCTACGATCACCCTATACCATATAGACTGCAGCATTTCAAGTTTATCACCACCTTCTCAAAGATAATAAATGCTGGTCTTGTCAGCCCTATATTAACATAGGTTATTAATATTTCATCATATGAATCAATAGACTAGATCATAATTTTGCAACAACTGAACTAAATTCTTCGCTTCTAATTTGAGCAAAGTTTGAATATTTCAGCATCTAAAATATCTTTTTCAGCAGTCAGTATTGTGTGAACAACATTAATATTTTTAAACACAAAATATTTTCTCAAAATTTACACTTCTGAAGAAGTTAAAAATACATTGATAATTACAATTTTCGATTGTAACTTCATGGCTCCTCAGCGTCAGATTTGGTAAATATCCCAAAAAGAGAAACCCTCTCTGAAGTTCTCAGGTAAGGGTTTGCTCTGCAATTGTCCAAAGGCATAAGTTCACATGGACAACTGCACTGCGCTGAGAACCATCCAATGAAACAATTGAAATTGCAAATTCTGGATGGCTCTACCAGTGATACACTAACAGTTAGTTTTTGGAGATAGAAGAAAAAAAAATCACTGTTAACTTAGTGTAGTTATTTTAAACACTGAAACCAACCACTGCATGGACAGTCACCAAAATCTCAATCCCCAGGGGACACAATGCCCACAGAACTCCCCTTCCTCCGCAATATTCCCCAGCCTAAATCTCCCTACTCAGCCTAATGGTTAATCCGCCTTTGCACAGGCAATGACTGATTAACTATTATGCTGAGTAGGCTTAAGCCTAGGGATCCGGAAGGGAGGAGGGCCTGTGTACTTACCGATTTTAGACAAATTATTAACAGAGCTTAAAAAACTCACTGAAATATAAATTATTTAATGTCATTTAATGTCACTTTATTCTATTCAACAAGTGGTGAGGCAGGAGCGGGCGGGTGGGGGGGGTGGGTGGCGGTGGAGGTGAGGTCAGGGGGCCTTACTAAAGCTCAGCCTAGGGGTTCAGGTGTAATTAACCCACCACCGTGCACAGGATGTGACCTGTCCGCCTTCACCAGCACCAGTTACAACCTGACCCCAATACAATCTGGCTGGACTCCTATCCTGACCTCACCCAGCCTGCACCCAGCCCAAACTGATCCCCCAATACCCTGACCCCACCCCAGTATGTCTGACTGTACAATGCCTGATCTCCACCCCAAGTCCAATTACCTACTTTAGACACTTATTTTCACCCAGGCCAGTTATTTTCAATGGGAAATAAGGACAGGATTTTTCTGTGCACGCAAATGGCGATGTGTGCAAACTTCCATGAGAGGCCAAAAACCAAAAATCTCACCGGCAAGATCTTGGAATGCAATTATCCTCTTCTCCCATCAATGACGAAATGAGGTTCCCACCCTGGAAGATCAAGAAACTCATATAAATACATTTCAGTCTCATTAGCAGGTTTCCCCTGCTGTATTGTTTCCCCCACATTACAATCTCCTCCCCCGTCAGCAAGGCTTACAACAGCCTTTTTAAAAGGGGGAAACCAGGCAAAGTGAATCGGCCAGGACACAACCCCAAGTACAACACCCCAGAGGAGAGGGAAGCATGCCTGAACAGTAACCTGGCACTGCCTCCTGGGACTGCCTAGCAATGCGAGAAGGGGCCTCTCAGGGGAGCTCAATAGAGGAGATTTCCCTATATCCATATGGTAGAGAGTGGGGAGAGTTCTTGTCCAAGTGCAGGCTCTCCATGTATTAGGGATTTCTTTTTAATCAGACATCAAGACACCCTTTAAAAAGTGCACACTAATCTCTGGAAAGCCAATGTTGCTGGTCTTTCCAGACATATCCCACCAGCGTGACAGTGTCAGACGTCCCTCCAAGACTTTTGTCTTAAGTGCTGAATAATATGGCAAGAAAATCTGGCAGTGCATGTGGCAAGCTGCATGCCTCTTTTGTTGCCAGCATTTAGAAGAAAAGAAAATTTCATTCTTAAACTCACTCGTTTTACAACAGCAAGTGCTGTAAAAAGGGTCGTTTCCTCCTTCACTGCAATTCTTTAGCACTTCCACGCTACAGCTCCAGACATGATGTGTCACCTGAAATCACCCAGCCTGAGTCAGGAAAGATGGGCAAGACAGGCACAAGGAAATCTGCTGCTGATTGCCACTCCAAGGAAGTCATGGCCCATTGGTTCAGTGGGTGGGTGTATCTCATTTAGTGTTATTGAATCTGGTAGACCAGTCTATTTTAAATTTGCACAATAAAGGATCTCCGTTCCCTTGGAGTCTCAGATCTGAAAGCAATTAAGACTCTCCTTTTTGATTATTCTTTAAAACCATTTGTAATTCATTTCTTATTCTGTTCTTTCTGAATTATTCTCAATCCAGTTCCTACTGAGTATGTCTACAGTATAAAACTATCTCAGTCCAGTGCCACTATTAAAGAATGTTATTCAGACAGGTCTCAGGATGGTTGATGGGAGAAACATAAATCAAAGAGTGGAATTTTATGACCTCGCTCATCTCAAAATAATAAAATGCCACCGAAGGTTAACGGACCTTTCCATTGTCCACCTCTCGCCTGCTCCAATTCCCACAGCGAGTGGGGTGGTAAAGCTCCAGCCTACACATTATTCAAGCTCTGTTCCATCTAACCTATAAGTACATGATTCTGATCTGATAGCGGAACCCCAACAGAGTTCCATTCCTTGATAAGCTAAACAAGGAGCATGAGGAAATCATTGAATATTTGCCCTCATCGGAAGTAGCTTTTCCTCCATCTGGGATTAACACATGGTGCATGTTCTGCATGGGTGCTGCATAATTGCATGACAATCCACAATGCAATACTCCTCCAAACTATTCCCACCTATTCACAAGTTTCCCAACAAAGTTGTCTGTATCTTTGGATTTCATCCACATCAAATTTAGTACAAAGTTTGAATGGCGATCCGACAATTTCTGTTTTTTAATCCTGGGATTGACCTGTGCTGTAAACTTTAAATTGGATCCCATAAATTAATATTAATTCTGGAATAAGCAGAATAATTATCCTTTCTAAAATCATTCTGAAAAGTCAAGGATGCAGAAATGCATTAAAACCTGAAATCAACTCACAAAGTCATTAAACTGAATGAACAAAGCAACCATAGTATCATAAAAACCTGCCAAGTACCAGTTCTATAGAAAAATTTCACTTTCTTGGTAGCCATATGCAATTTTGCAGTACAGCAAGTGGCTGCAGATGTTCTTCAGCCAAGACATATTTCAGATTTGATGAATCACTATATAAAATTCATCAACGTGCTGAATTTTGTTTAGCTTGTCTTGGTTTGATCTTAGAGATTCAACATCAGATTCAATTGAGTAAAGTTATCATATACTTTTCTTCATAGTAATCAATGACAAAATATGATTTCATAGACATTCTCTATTTGAATTTTGGTTAAATATACAGGGGAAAAAAAAGTATTCAGGAGAAATGCCATTATGGAATGTTTTGCCACAGGAAGTGGCAAAGGTAGAAATAATTGCGTCTTTTAAGAAAATGATTAGATAAGTATTTGAAGTAAAGAATATGGGAAAAAAAACAGGACAGAGCGGGGAATTTTAGACTGCTTTAGTAGAGAGCCATACAGACACAATGACCCAGAAAACCTCCTTCTGTGCTGCATGCTTCTCTGAAGATTGGGATCACATTGAGATTTAGATTGTGGGCAATCACAGCAAGTATTTCCTAATGTCATGTTTTCGAAGTAATGAGGTAAAACTGTAAAATACACTTGGAATATCTTGGCAATCTGTGTAAAATGAATTCCCAGTGAATCTCAGCAAATTGGGACATATGGTAGACTGGATAAGTCACACTAATTGCAAAGCTGAGAACTCAATTAGTCCCTTGTACAATGAAATAATCCAAGACTAATCTACACTCTACCCATTCATCCTGTCTGATGCAATTTTGATGCAGATGGTGAGAAATCTCATCAGTTTTTTCCCCACAGTCGACAAGTATATCTACCAGAGAACTTGCAAGAGCATTAGCATTTTGACTGCGTGTTGCCTTTGATTCCTGTAAATTAATTATTTTCCATCACGACTAACTGCTGCTGCAAAAAAATGAGGCATTTTGGTATATTTGAGTAACAACAAAATTACTAATGTATGGAAGCGACTGCATTGTCTGTTTATATGAGAGTTTTATCTTTTCCATTTTTCCTATTGTTCGAAAATTGGCTTTGATTAACAGATTCTTGAGACTGAGATTCTGGACTCTCTACCACTTAGAAGGCTATATGTAATGAGACACTTCATCACTGATGTGAGGGAGATAGATAAATTAGTCATTTTCCTACAAACGCCATCCCACAGCAACACAGCTACTCTTAGGAACAGCCCAGTGAAACATCCTGCACTGCCTGCAATGATGGCAAGGCCAACAACCCCAAGTGTCCCGTTGCCTTGGCCAAACAATTAATGTTAAAACCATATGACTTAAATACAGGTTGTACAGAAATATATTGGGTACCAAATTTCCTGAATGAAGCATAAGGATGGCACAGTGGCATAGTGGTTAGCACTGCTGCTTCATAACACCAGGGTCCCAGGTTCAATTTTGGCCTCAGGTCACCATCTGGTGGAGTTTGCACATTCTCCCTGTGTCTGCGTGGGTTTCCTCTGGGTGCTCCAGTTTTCCTCTCACAGTCCAAAGATTTGTGGGTTGGGTGATTGGCCTTGATAAATTGATCCTAGTGTTAGGGGAATTAGCAGGGTAAATGCATGGAGTTATAGAGACCTGGGTGAATTGTAGTGGGTACAGACTTGATGGGCCAAATGGGCTCCTTCTGTATTACAGGGATTTTATGATTTCTATGAATGGCATCCAGCCCAAAAGTTTGATTTCACTATGGATACACCACCTTCTTCATATTTAATGTTAATCTAGAGTTATTGAACAGTTTGTGCAAAGAGTACAAGCTGGCAGTACTATAATTTCTTCACCCTGGTCAGACAAGAAAAATGTTATAGTTATGGAAAATTAAACCAAAGAGCGATGTTACCAAATCATGGCAACCACAGTTTATAAAAGGCTTTCCAGCCCTAACTCATCCCTAGAATCTAGGACCAAATGGATTTCCTCAATTCCTTGATTAACATTGTTCTCAGATCAAATCATTACGTCAAGAATCCTAAATGTGGCTTTGGCCTTCTTTCCACTATTCAGGCAAAGGATACAGTAATTTCAAATGGGTGAATGTTAATTCCTTTTTTGAGAATTTGACAATGAAGAAAAGGTGCTGTATTATCCCATAAATAGATTAAAAAATAACATTTCCATTAAAATGGTCATTATTACAATAACTTAAGAGATAATAGTAAGTTTTACAAAGAAGTGATTTCTGATCTGTCTGGTAAAGAGGTAAAATTAACGGGAATTTTCTTGAAGTTAATCTGACATAAGACAACACAGAATAGCTTAAAAATTAGTTTGTGGCAACTGAAAATATGTTAGTTTGCATTGTCTTATTCAATTTTCCCCTTCCCCAACCCTTGATAATGTGATTACCATTTCAGCTGTTGGCTTGGGAGCCTGGTCAAATTGAAGACTTTACTATGGTGACAGTCCGGCCAAACTTCCAGGATATGATGCATGTTGGTTACATCCGAGGCTTGAAGAAGTTTACAGAATATTACACGTCGGTGTTGTGTTTCACTACACCAGGTGATGGTCCCAAGAGTCCTGCTCATCTTCTGCGCACGCACGAAGATTGTAAGTATTCTCTCAACATCCTGAGCCCTTCCAAATGCCTATAATAAAATATCCCTTTTGAACCAAATGAATGGAGATATATTTCAGGAATTGAAGTTTCTACATTCTGATATTCAAACAAAAATGTAATTAGTTGTTGTGAGGACTCTCTTGATTTGTAAAATGTGTTAAATATATAATTTACTTTTGCTACTTAGACCTTTTTGCTCCAGAGATATGTTTGCCCTACAGAGATATCATTTCATTCCATAGATAGACTTTTTTCTCTTGTATCAACTTATTGTCATAATTACTATTTGTTCCAATATTTCCAACACTAAAGGCTGTAGTATAGTTTGAAATTACATTTGAGCCAAGTTAGCAAGTTCTTCTCCTAAAGAAGTCACGCAGTTATTATGTACTGGAAACTGGGATGGGATTTTTGACAGTCAGATCAGCAGCAAGGATCACAAGAGTAGACCAGTCAAAACTTCCTGTCTGATTTAACGTAGCTCTGATCACACTTTCTTGCAAGATTTTTGACTTCGGCCCTTTGCTTTTTAACATTATGCAGGTGAGATTGAGAATTTAATGAATTATTGAATCTGCACCAACACAATTCTGTGGTCTTGCACACTGTTGCTGCAACTTTATGTTGCAGCAACAGTTTTTCACTTAAACTGCCTTAATTGAAATATTTCAGCCATATAAATCTGACAGCTTTCCTGTTCCTGATCACACTGTGTCCTCTGCACACCAAGATCTGATCATCAATAAATATCAAGAAAAACAATGATCTCAATACCAATCCCTGGGGAACACCACTACAAATCTTCCTCCAGCATGAAAAATATCCATTGACCATTACTCTCAGCATCCTATTATTCAGCCAGTTTTGTATCCTTTAAGACAAAGATTGGAGAGTTAATATCAGAATGGGGATTGGAGTTAGGTACTGAAGGGAGTGCACCAGAGCTCAGAGCAGGGACCATTATATTTTCTAATTTGTGGCAATGATTTTGATTCTAAAATTTAATGCAAATTAATAAAGCCAACTTGGAGGGACGGTGGAATTTAAAGAAGCCACCCAGAAACTATAAAATGAGTTTTATAATAAATACCTGAATGGTCAAACAACAGTGAATTTAATCTAATTATAGATAGGGTTGCCAACTAAGATTGGATGCATTCCTGGAGGTTTGGCCCCACATTCCAACCCTTAGTCAATGAACACATGCATCTTGTGATGCACTGTCTTCTTACACCAAATAGGAAAACAAAAACTCTTCCTGGTCCCAACTGGATGATGCTTGACTGTCAACTCTTTTTTCCTTATTTTCAATATTTTTATATCTGGTATAAAGAAAAGCTCAATGAAAATGACAAAATCAACACTTTTTTAATGTTCCAATGATTTTTCTCCAGAATTCCTAGAGATTGATCTTCAATTCCTGGAGATTCCGGGCTGATCCTGGTGGGTTGGCAACCCTAAATACAGGAAGGGGTAAAATATTGCATAAAGAAAACAGAAATGGACCACATCCATTCTTCATGAGTGTTGTTGAAATAGCTAAATATGAGGTTGATGGAGGTTCAAAAGCCTTTGCAAAATCAACATCTCCAGCTAATAAGAAGCAACAATCAATAAACATCAAGAAAAGTAAAGATTCAACAGAACAAAGCAACAAAATGTTGAACTGCATTGCCAAAACAGCTATCGAACTGTATCGTGCTCTACTGTGATTAGAACCATAGAATCCTACAATGCAGAAGGGCGCCATTCAGCCCATTGAGTCTGCACTAGCCATAATCCCACCCAAGCCCTATTCCCATAACACCAGGCATTTACCCCAGTTAGTCCCGCTGACACTAACAGCCAAGTTAGCATGGCCAATCCACCTAACTTGCACATTCTTGGGCTGTGGGAAGAAACAGGAGCACTCAGAAGAATCCCATGCAAACACGGGAAGAATGTGCAAACTTCACCCATTGAACCAAGCTGGGAATCGAACCTAGGACCCTGGTGCTGTGAGACAGCAGTGCTAAGCACCGTGTCACTGTGCCTTTGCTTTTACTGTGCTCCCCTGCCCAATGTAATGCCCACATTTGAGGGTCCAAACAGAAAGAAACAATTACTATGGATGGAACTTTACCACCTTGCCGCCACAGGAATCGGAGCAGGCGAAGGGCAGACAATGGAAGTGTACGTTGACCTTGGGTGGGATTTTATAGTTCCTGGATGAGCAAGGCTGTAAATCCTGCTCATGTTGTGGCAACTCCTAACATTGTCACGTTATGCTTTCTTCAGATCCTGGTCCAATTGGCCATCTCAGTTTCACAGAAATCCTGGATACCTCTCTGAAAGTCAGCTGGAGAGAGCCACATGAAAAGAATGGCATTCTCACAGGTAAGACCTTTTGAAGATTAGTAATATTGTGCTTTTTATTCAAGAACTAATTTCTCCAATTTAAATGGACATTTTTCTACCTCATGCGCGTGTTACAGAAGGGAGAAAAGCAGGGCTATCGGAGTGTTTCTTTGATAATTGGAAGAAAAGGTGGTTTAAGTAACACAGAATGAGAAAAAGAGAACAAAATGCCTGTGTAATATTTATTGATTTTAGAGGAGGGGGTTAATTTATGCATTTGTTTAGGTACAAATCAGGCTAATGAATTTATTGCCATTCTTACAATGGGATAGGCAATTCACTCACCACAGTTTTCAGATTATGTACAGTTTTTTATTGTACAAGTTTTTCAAATATATTTTATAATCCCAAAAACTTGTCTTTTCTTATCAGTAAGTTTCCATCACTAAGCAAAACATGGTAAGATAGTGTTAATAATTCTCCAGACTTAAATAGCAGATCTTCAATCCTGCTTGCGAATAGGATTTACCAGTGCTTTCAATACAGCAGTGTTCTGGTTTGCAATCTTAATCAAAATTCTTATCCTCAAAACAATTGAATGAATCCCTTTCTTTTGCAATCAGGCACGAAGAATGATTTGCAAATAACTCAGATGTCTGCACTGTTGTTTCTATCTAGGTTACCGCATCTCTTGGGAAGAATACAATCGCACAAACACACGTGTGACACACTACTTGCCTAATGTGACATTAGATTACCGTGTTACTGGATTGACTGCTCTCACCACATATACCATTGAAGTAGCAGCCATGACGTCTAAGGGGCAGGGACAGACCTCATCATCTACCATCTCCTCAGGGGTTCCCCCAGGTATGAAAAATATCTATATGATTATCTCAGTATAATTGCATGATGAGATAATAATACCGATCAGCGTCTCCATTATTCTAAGATGCAGATTAATTAACTTGAAACTGCAGAAACCAATAAGTTTTAGTTACTAAAATTGTCATTTGACTTCAGAATGTACATTATTAGCCCAAAGTATCCTTAGACGAGTAAAAGCACTCCTTCTGCAGTGCTGTATTGCATTTTCCACAACCATAGTGCCTTTTCCCCATGTGATACCATCGAAGAGTTCATAAGAATGAAAATTAGTGTATATGACAATGAGTTGATCAGCTCATGAAAAGGAAACTCAATTCAAATTCAATTTTGTAGATGTTTTCAATTTAATCGTTCAAAAACTCATTGTCATTTTTGTGACTATGGTGGCAAAAATCGCTGTTTCCCCAAAATAATAAAGGTAGATAATGTTGTCCCACCTGCACTTCTGTTTGACAGAAGGGGGATATCGTCAAAATTCAGCAACTTCCTCCCTAACAGCACTGTGGGTGTACCTATAGCTTAGGGAATGCAGTGCTTCAAGAAGGCCACCTTCTCAAAGGCAACTAGGATGGGCATTAGACTCCAGTCTAGCCAGCAACACCTGTACCCCATGAAGGAATAATAGTTTTCAAAAGTCAATGTATGGCAGAAGTGGAAATAGTGAAATAAACAAAAATAAAGTGTTGAAAAGTCAAGGTCAACGATTCTTCTAATAAATATAATTCTACATTTTATTAAGTGCAGAATTTGCAAATAGGGAAACATTTAGAAACCTGTATTTTGTATTTTAAACTAAGATTTTGGACATCCCTTGATGTCCATTTTAGGGCTTTTTTTAAAAAAATGTTACTTGGCTATTTTCATGTAGTTATCAGAATAGAGTATGTCCTGCAGATAAGTGGAATACCACTGCCCTTCTCTCACCAGCAGCATATTTGTAATAGCTATCGTAAGCTCTCTCAACTCAACTTATATATTTGAACTTCTATCAGGAAATCTTAAGCAATCAGATATTTAGCATCCTTTTATTGATTACCTCCAAATCAGTGAGCAATTTTGAGAGTCATTGTCTAAAAAACTGAACTTGTCCCCTCAGGAAATATGCTGCTAGTTTGTTATGCTTCAGGAGAGTGGGAGGAATATACAATTGCTACTAAGGTGGTTCAGTCTAATTTTTGTAAAATAAAAACATTCTTAAGTGTGGTGTTGCTGTGTATATTTTCCAAATTGCTATGTTTTTTGTATCATCTGTGCTCCTTTCAACAGAATTGCCTGGTTCCCCCACAAATATAGCCATTTCAAACATTGGCCCTCGCACAGTAACCCTTCAGTTTAAACCTGGCTATGATGGCAAAACCTCCATTTCTCAATGGTTGGTGGAAGCTCAGGTAGGGTGGAGACAAGCACTTACATTTCCCAATAATGAAATTGTGAAATGTTAATGATTCACTAGTGTTGTGAAAATCTAGTTCGTAATTCAACTTGAACATCTCCTGGAACTTAGTTTCAGTAGGTAATTGTATTTCCTTTATCTCTATGGATTTCAAATGTGTCACACTGCAATACATCAATTAAGTCAGTTTCTAGCAATTTCTGGTTGAAGACGCATGTTAACATATGAAAACATTGAATTTCATATGTTCATTTTAAGCTGCCTGTAGAAAAAGCGGTGGGCTTGGCTAAGTGTTTGCTTGGATCCATAATCATAGCCCAAGACCAAAGCAATCATTTTTGAGCATTGCAACAAACTCAAACTCTTGCCAGTAATTCCGCTGGCTCAGTTTGAACAAATCCTAAGTGACTCCTCCCACCAACCCATATCTTCATGATCTCCAAGACTGACTACTTTTATCTCTGTAACATTGCTTATATCCCCCTCTCCCTCAGGCCGTATGTTGCTGACATCCTCAGCCATGCTTTTGGCACCTGCACGCTTGACAATTCCATTGATCTCCTGAATGGCAACCTTTTCACTCTTCATAAACATCACCCTCTCTCACACTTGTCAATATCCCTTTTCTTGCTGACTACATTAGTTTCCGGATGCCAAAGTTGAAATATTTTCAAATCCTTGCTTCTGATTGCTCCCTTCTCTCCCTGAACTCTGCATTTCTCTGATTCTGACCTTTTATGTGTTTCCTCCACTTACCATCAGACCAGCATTGGTGACCATGTCTTCAGTTCTCTAAGTTACAGGCTGTCGAATTTCCTCCGTCAAGCTGTCTGCCTCTCCAGCTCCCTCTTAATGAAAACCATATTTATAACTTGTCTCATTGATCAAGATATTAGTCAACGCTCCTAAAATCATTTTATTTGACATTCTTGGAAAATGAGGGATTATGTTGATACTTGATTGAACTTTTAACTTCAATATGTTAAAAACATCGAGAAGAAGTGCTCAAGTTATTATGCAAACCTTTAACATGACAACTCCAAATTTATCTGCTATTTGAATCCAGATGTTAGCCTAGCTTTCAAATATAATCCTTCATTAAAACAATGGGATTAAAAATTATGGTTTAATCGATTAATCAGTCAAGCAATGGCATTAACAACAATAAAATGTAAAGGTAAAATCAGCATAGTCCTGGATGACCATAGGCTGCTCTCCCCTTTGAGGGAGAAAACTAACAGTGGTCATTTAGCCTGAGGATGACCACACCTCAGGTGAAGGATGAGCCTCGTTGATTGCTTTTTTATCAGGGTTGCTGTTCAGACCTGTTGCTTCTTATGGCATTGATATTTCATCAATATCACGAAAAATATTAAAAGTTTAAGTCTGGCTACTTATATAACAATTATTATTCTCTTTCCTCAGGTTGGTGTAATAGGTGATCATGAGGAGTGGCTTCTTGTTCATCAGTTGTCTAATGAGCCTGATGCTCGCTCACTAGAGGTTCCCAATCTCAATCCATTCACACATTATAGGTACAGTTTACTATCTTTATTACAGTATCTTTAGTATCCATGTGACAAACATGAATTATTGAGTAGAGATCAGCATTAACTCATTCATACTGCCCTGAAAATCCAAATTGGTCCAAAATCATAACTGATGGACCAAGGAAAATATGAGTTTTTTTTAAAGATGCTGTTTAATTACCTCCTTTTCTGAGTCCTGTACAAAAGAATCAAAAGAATAATCATATTCTTTCTCATCCTGAGATCTCCACCATCACGATCCCAGTATCCAATTCAATTCATTCACCCGAAGCAACTGAATACACAAGGCGTAGCAAAGACTATGAGCCTCGATTAGATAATATCCCAGATGGACAATTCCTTACCTGGGCCCCTAACCAAGCTTTCCATTACATAAACAGTGGAATCTATATAATAAAATGTGAAATTGCCCAGGTATACTCTGTACCTAAAAAGCAAGATGAATCAGAACCCAGGCCAATTACCTACGAGCCTTCTTGGAATCACCAGTAAAATGATGAGGAAAAATAATATCACTTGATAACAAGCAACAGCTGGTCTTTAATGCTTCATTTGGGTGCTGCGAGAACCTCTCAATTGTTGAACTTGTCACTGCAATTATTTGTAGCAATGCAGAGTCGTGCACATCCTAACCTGGGCATCATTTTCTGTAGATAAAACTCTGAAGTTCCCTACTAATACCTTCACCACAAGAGATACAATACTTCAAAAAGAAGTCTTTTTGACCTTCTCAGGGCTATCAGAGATGCACGGTAGATACAACTTTGTCAAAATCCTCAGAAAAGCTGATCTGTAACAGAATGATTCTCATTTTCTCCATAACCAGATCAAGATTTCTTTCAGCACAGAATGACTGAGAGAAAGTGATTGTATGATTTATCTGTTTGGATACAGTAATTTAATTGAAGAAAAATAGCATGATTGTTCCTAATGATCGTTCAGGTAGTTTTGGCCTTTTTCACCCTTTATGTAGAGTACTGTGAGTGTGCCAAGAACTATTTCCACAGCATGACCAATCAGACTCGACAGCCAATCTGCCCAAGGTTACAATTCATTAGGGGGGATGCAGGCAGGATGGCAGAGGGATAGAGAATTGAACAGATAACCAAAATAGCTTTTACACAAGCAGGATTTCCCCACTCAATTATTCCCACCATTGTCAGTGACATAATTAGAATGACACCTACTTGAAACTCAACAGGTCCCCCACGATATACACCTGGTGATCAAAACCCACCAGCAGTCCACAGGTGAGTTATAGCCCCCATGGAGGGAGAGTGTCATGCCTGGGCAGTATCCTGACTTAGCCCCAAGGAACTATCCCCTGACATTGCCCACCTCCCTTCCCCGTTGCATCATGAGGTAACATTGTGGGACTCACCTCCCTGTTTGGCTGAGTTCTAAAAGTATGGTGGTAAAAGCTGCCAGTGCAGCTGGGTGGGCTACAATTTATTTCTACTGCCTAAGATGACCCTTTGCCAAAAAGCATGATAAAATTCCACCCAATATATTTGAAATGCCTCTGTAGATATATTTTCCAATACTCAAATTTTGATTTTTTTAGTAGATTTTAAACTCTTCAGAAAACACTTCAATATGTTCAGCTTTTGGATACCCACACATTTCTCCGCTGTTTTTTGTTATAATTGTGTTATAATCGAAGAACAAAATACAAAACTGAGGTAAAAGCTGGAAATATTCAGCAGGTCCAACAATATCTTGTCGAAAGAGCAGATGAACATTTTGGGCATAGGTGACTTGTAAGCCGTGGAAACTGAACGTTAGGCACCTTCCATTATTAGAATGAGTAAAATTAAAGTGATGGGGAGAATGAATCACAGGTAGAGTGTGAGATGCCTGGAGTGTTGACTGTTTCAGGTATTATTGGGTCTACTGAGCTCCAAATATCCACATTGAACTTATCCTGCTAAAAGTTAGAAAGAAGTTGAAAAAATGTCAGATGGCACTCAGAAGTCTGAGTCAGATAATGAAAGAAACCTTGAGAATAAAAGGTATTAAAACAGAGCAATAAGAAGAAACTGAAAAGTGAAACTTTAAGAAATGTCAAGCATTAAAGGGAATGAAGGGAGAATTGCAGAACATAACTGAAGTCAGACAAAGCACAATCACAGAGGGTTACAGAGTGCCCAGGGGAAAGCAAACATGCTGAGGTAAATGATCAACTTGCTGTCCAGGCACAGAACTGGCTTGGAGAATTAGCAATCCCTTTTAGAAATCAACTTATTTTCACAGTGAGTTTAATTTGCAACCAGTTGACTTGGCTTTACTGTTAAACTTTCTCAACATTCAGAGGGGCCTTTCATTCCACACTCTGTTTTAACAGATTCCGCATGAGACAAGTCAACATTGTTGGAACAAGTCTGCCAAGTCAGTTATCACGCAAAATCCAAACCCTCCAGGCCCCGCCTGATGTGGCTCCTGCTAATGTGACCCTGCGTACAGCAAGTGAGACAAGCCTCTGGCTCCGTTGGGTGGTATGTAACAGATGTGGGCTATCATTTCAGGATTAAGCACTGACATAATTTTTCTTTAACTTGCATCTTTATTTCTGTGATTATAATATTTGTAAATCCTAATGTTGCAGAAGGCAACCGTTTGCATGTTTTGACTCCTTTGTCATTGTATTCCTCCCAGAGAGAGAGAAGATATCTTTTTAAGTCATTCTCCAATTCAAGATACATATCTTCTTAATGCACTGTTAATCTCCATTTCTAGAGTCAGGACTGTGAAGACTGATAATGCAACAATAGAGTAAGCACTCTATGCAAAAAGTGGCTCTGAATATTGAGAGGTGCTTTTTCCTGTTTGTGAAACAGGAAAAAGGGACACTGTGACAGACAGATTTAACATAACCACCAACAACCCACCCATTCTTCAAGCACAATCAAAGTCATTTTATGGCAGAGGAATGGAAACTGTCAGACCATTCCTTTCAGTGTTGGTTTGGAAGAATTGTTAAGTTGTCATGCTGAAGCTTTTCTCAGAGATTGAATCTATTAGAACCTTTTTGATGAGAATACTAGAACATCTCATATCAATATTTTGAACTGTCCACAATGTGTTACTCAACAAAAATAAGACAAATGAATGAAAGGATGTGTAACAACATGCTAGGAGATGTCATGAGATCATAGTATTTATTAATTGCTGAATGTGATTGTGCTCAAACCCAAGTATATAGAATTTGAAGCAAATCCTCTACAGCGTCCATTGAACTAATGTGATAAATTACACTGAATGCCATGAAGTGTGCAAAATATTTGACCAACATTGTAGAAAAGTTCGCAGATTTGTTTTTTTTTGGTGGGAAAAGAATGAAAGCGGATATGAACTCGAATCAGTACTAAGTGCATTGGGACAGAAGTCACCATTATCAGTTCAGTTCGTGGCTCTGGAAAATGCTAGCTTAAGCTTGTTTATTTAGGCATTTATAAAATAACTAATTAAAACTGCCAAAAATGACAGGATGAAGAAGATTGCCACAATCTCCAAAGAGATGAATAATCATTTAAAGAGAAATTCAATCTTCCAGTTGTTAGCTGAAATGATGATACAAGATTTCACACTTTAAAATACCTTTCACTGCTAATACAGTAGACAAAACATTTTTCATGAGACACTATTAACTTTTTATTGGAAACTTGATGCGGTACTCTGGCACACTGCTGCCTCACAGTGCCAGGGATCCAGTTTAATTCCCATCTTGGTTACTGTCTATATGGAGTTTGCACGTTCTCCTTGTGTCCACATGGGGTTTCCTCCAAGTGCTCCAATTTCCTCCCACAATCTGAAAGGCATGCAAGTTAGTGCATAAGCTATGCCAAATTCTTCCTTAGTGTACCCAAACAGGCACTGGAATATGATGACTAAGGGGTTTTCACAGTGGTTTCATGGCAGTGTTAAAGAAAGCTACTCATGACACTAATAAATAAAGACAAAAAAAAACTGAATTATCAGAATCTATTACCTTTTACTTTTGATGACAAGCAAAAGCACCAATTTTGCTATGTTACTTTCTCTCCTTAGTAGGCATCTAATCTCCTATAACCTGGTTTTATTTCTGTTCTTTTGCTTTCCCAATCTACCTTCTACTGTGTGGGTTTTCCTTGGGCATTCTTCCTTTAGTTTCCTCCAGATGATTACGCCAGCTG
This sequence comes from Sphyrna mokarran, assembly GCA_024679065.1. NCBI lineage: Eukaryota > Metazoa > Chordata > Chondrichthyes > Carcharhiniformes > Carcharhinidae > Sphyrna > Sphyrna mokarran. Next base: position 23,557,795 of record JAGIQG010000021.1, read on the forward strand.
TGTTTTAATTCATCACAAGCTAGGCTTTCAAGCTGGGCTGTGAGCTCCCAAATGATAGTATTTTCTCTGGTTAAGGTGCAGGCCTAGTCAGCATCTATTATCTCGGTCTCCCTCTATCAGTTGGCTGCAGATCACTTGAGCAAAATCTGTAACTCCCTTCTGTCTGGTATTTCTGGGTTTTCAGGGAGACCTGTAAACAGATCTCAAAATGACCCTACTTTCCATTGTAATGGGACATACAATCATCCTTTATCCTAATAGAAATAGCAATCAGCATTCTTTAATTACCACCGTTTTTCCATCTTAGAAACAAAGAGAGATGTTCCAGCACAACTATTTACAACTTGATACCAATAACACTTCTCTGGATTTTTGAAGATTTAAACTGGAACTTTACTACCACCCAGCCCTGGAATCAGAGCAGGCGATCTCGCAGAATGGAAATGGACTCCATTGGGCAGGATCTTACAACCTTGCCCGAGCAAGGTCGTAAAATCCTGTCCTTAGGGTCTTCTCATTGTGGATTTAGAAACAGGTGTCATTATCCTGGGTTTTAAATCTGGCAACTCTTTTCCATGTACACAATATAACTCTCCTTTTGACTTAAAAAGTAAACTACCCAGGTTTACTATCAGACAGAGTCTGGCATAGGTCACATGACTTCTTCCATTTAACCTACAGATACAGTTCCAAACCATGATAGTCTTATAAATCAAAAGATATACCCCAAAAGCATAATTATATCAACCTCATACTTGTAATATGATACAATCAGATATTTTATTATTTTTCCAGCCTTTGCCCGAGTCAGAATATAATGGGAATCAGGAATCTGTTGGATACAAAATAAAATATGGAAAATCAGATGGAAATGGATCCACTCTGGTACATATTATCAATGATCGAATTGAACGGGAGTTCACCATCGAGGATCTGGAGGAGTGGACTGAATACAGAGTGCAAGTTCAAGCATTCAATGCTATTGGGTCTGGACCATGGAGCCAAGAAGTCAGGGGTCGCACAAGAGAGTCAGGTAAGGTAATGGTAAATCCTATGCATGAAATAGAGCTCTTTATGGTTTCACATTTTTACCAATAATAAATTGAGAATATTCTCCAGAGGAAGTGAGGGTGTCTTCTGATGTCTCATTGAGTTAGTGCATCACAAAGCTTTGCACTAAATCTTATAAACAAGGAAATTTCAGGATCAATCTCTTTCCAGCTCTGAGTTGGTCTGGGCAGCAATGCAGTAATATATTAGTTTCTTGTTCAGAATGTTGGTGAGGACATGGCTCCTGCGTTTTGTATGTTGATCCTGACCGAAAATTATATACTTGGCTTTCAATTGAAGAAATTGTCAATTAGATTGCCTTTTTAAGCCTCCAACAACGAGACAGGCTGCAGTGGTCACCATCAAGACTTATACAAATAAAATGGCATTTCAGTGATGGAAAAGAAATTTGCAAGGGTGAATGGAGCAGTCAGGAGTTCAAGTCTTCAGGGAAGTAAAAAAAAAAATTTTATAATCTCCAGAATGATTAAATGCATAAAGCCAGTAATAAATATGTAGTAATGGATTGATCAAATGATTGTGTAATCTGTAAAAATGAATGACCAAAGATCCCCTGGATAACTAAAGAAGCTGCTGTTTGATTAATAGAAAATAGTGCTAGGTGTGTACAGTTCACCAACACAAGCTGATAACAGTCTGATCCAGTGTGAATTAAAATCAAACCCAAATGATGCATCTTTGTCATTGCAGCCTCAGAGTAGTTATGCCTTGAACTCCCCATCATTTGAAGTCTTGCCATTTTCAAAGTTTCAATCATAGGGTTGACTGTGATCACTTTGTCTCCCTGGCAACCTCTAGCTCTTTTATCCATCCCCTCTGTTGCTGATAAACCTACCATAGCATCCACACACATCTTAACTTATATGTTTATATCCGATAGCCCTTAATCCACTCCCTCCATAAACTTGTCCTCCATCAATGCCCTCATCCTGACCAAATCACTAACATCCCCACATCTGGTGTTCCCCTAGTACAATAACCAACGCACAACTTCAAATTGAAGGGCTGTAGGTCTGAGTGCACTTGCTGCATGATATTCGTACAGCACTACGTCCAGCTGGACTACACATATTTTTCTCTTAATATGACAAAATCCTTTTATTACTCCAGAATTGGGCAATCATCAGGAAAAATGGGCACAATTAAAGAATGTTCTGAAAAGAACCTTGCCTTGTACTTGAATGTTAATCTACTACATGGACATGATAACCAGAAGCACTAAACTTGCCACAAATCTAAAATATAATCTTCCAATTTAGTAGTAACCGTTAGTGTATTTTCTTAACTCAATTGGTTTTCTTGTTCAGGTTCTCATTAAATATCTATGTGGAGTTTGCACATTCTCCCTGTGTCTGTATGGGTTTCCTCCTGTTGCTCCAGTTTCTTCCCACACTTCTAAGGGGCGTGGGTTATGTTGATTGACCACGCTAAATTGTCTTTTTAGTGCCAGGGGCATTGGGAGGGTAAATAAGTGAGGTTATGGAGATAGAGCTTGGGTGGGATTGTTGTCAGCTTGATTTGCCGAATGGCCTCCTTCTGTATTGTGGGAATTCTGTGATCAGGATGGACAAAACATGTCTAAAGATGGACCAAGCCAATTTTGAAGCACCAGATTGGAGTCCGAATGATCTCTATGAAAGTCCATAGAGTAATATGTCTGCCCACTCTCCTCTCCACATGTGGGACTTGGACTGTCTGCCAGTATCAAGCCAAGAAGCTCAACCACTTTGACGTGAGATGTCTTCTAAAGATCAACTGGCAGGAGAAAATACCAGGCACAGCGGTGGTGCTCTCCTCAGCAGGCGTGCCAAACATCCACATAGTGAGACAGTCACAATTGACCTGTTTCATTAATGTTCTTTAGGGAAAGAAATCTGCCATCCTTAGCTGGTCTGACCTACATGTGACTCCAAACCCACGGCAATGTGGTTGACTCTTTACTGTTCTCTAGGGCAATAAATTCTGTCTTTGCCAGTGACATCCACACCCTATGAAAGAAAACATTAAAAAATCGAATTGGGCTGGTCCTGTAGCCAGCACACCTGACACTCACACCAAAGCAAATCTTCTAAGGAGAGATTGAGTCTGGGATTCATTCTCAAAGTGCTACAAGGACATTCTGAAGGCATCACTTAGAGTTTTGTTATTGACTTCAAGCCCTGGGAAAAGCTCACCAGGATCACTGTGTCTGGCACAAGTTCCAACCAAATAAATAAATAGTGCCACCTTCTTTGAAAGCAAATACACATCAGAGGCAGAGACAAAATGCAAGCAGAGGAAAAACTGAGCTAACAATGCATCCAAAACTCAGTCATTGCAGTATCCTGTCTGATTTGCAGCAGAATCTTCTGGTCCTAATTCGGCCTTATCAGCCATCTATATACCCACCAGAATTCTACCGAACTCATAGAAACTAGAAGCAGGAGTAAGCCCTTAAGTCCTTTGAGCCTGCTCCGTTATTCATCTTGATCATGGCTAATCATTGAATTCAATATTCTGATCTCCTTTTCCTCCCATATCCCTTGATCCCTTTAGTCCTGGAATTATATCTAATTTCTTCTTGAAATCACACAACATTTTGTTCTCAAGTACATTCCGTGATAGTAAGTTCACCATCCTCTCACTGAAAAAATGTCTCCTCACTTCAGTTCTAAAAGGTTTACCCCTTATCCTCAAATTGTGACCCTAGTTCTTACCTCTCCTACCATTGAACATATCCTTCCTGAATCTACTGTGTCTATTTAAAATTTTAGAATTTCTATGAGATCCCCTTTCACTCTTCTGAACTCCAGTGAATATAATCCAGACTGATACACTCTCTTCTCAAATGACAGACCTGCCATCCCAGGAGTCAGCCTGGTAAACCTTTGCTGTACTTCCTGTAAAGCAAGGATGTTCGTCCTCAGATAAAGGTACCAAAACTGCACACAGTACTCCAGGTGTGACCTCACCAATGCCCTATATAATTGAGACAAAACATCCCTATTTCTATACTCAAATCTTCTCACTCTAAAGGCCAAAAAACTATTTGCCTTCTTTACTGCATGCCGTATCTGCGTGCTTACTTTCAGCGATTGATGCACAAGAACTCCAAAATCTCATTGACTATCCTCTTTCTCAATTTACATCCATTCGAGTAATAATTTGTCTTCCTGTTATTGCTATCAATGTGGCTAACCTCACATTTATTCACATTATACTGCATTTGCCATGCAGATGCCCACACTCAGCGTGTTCAAAACACCCTGAAGCATCTGTGCATCCTCTTCACAGTTCACCCTTTCACCTAACTTTTTATCATCTGCAAATCTGGAGATAATACATTCAATTCCCTCTTCCAAATCATTAATATATTGGGATCCTAACACAGATCTCTGCAAAACCCCACTAGTCACTGATTGCCAATCAGGAAAAGACCCATTTATGCAAACTCTTTGCTTCCTATCTGTTAAACAGCTTTCTATCCATCTCAAGGTATTACTTGTAATCCCATGTGCTTTAACTTTGTATGATAGTCTGTTATATGACATCTTGTCGAAAGCCTTCTGAAAGTCTAAATAAACTACATCCATTGGTTCTCCTCAGTCAACTCTATTAGTTACAGCCTCAAAAAATTCCAATAGATTCATCAAGCATGATTTCCCCTTTATAAATCCATACTGACTTTGTCTGATTATATCACTACCTTCCAAATTCCAAATCCTTGGTAACAGACTCCAAGAACTTCCCCAGTACTGACATCAGGCTCATTGGTCTATAGTTCCCTGTTTTCTCTCTCCCTCCCTTTTTGAATAGCGGCTTACATTCACTACCTTCCAATCTATAGGAACTGTTCCAGAGGATTGAATAATCAAATTAATGAATAACATAAACCTCAAAAATGTTGATTAAATATTTATACTGTTATCCTGAAACAAGGTCAAATTTCCACTTTAAACACTTACTGTACTTGAAACCACTGGGTTAAATATTTCACATATCTACTTACTGGAAGCTGCATGCATAAGCATCAATTTAATACTCCCAGCAAAGATCCTTATCTCCTTGGAGTGCACGGTGCAATTTCAAGTGCAACTTTCACACAATTTATTTCCATTATTTCAAGTAGAAGATTATTCAAAGCTCGTAATGTTCAACGTACATTATCACCGCTCAAAGTCAGAAAATTGAGCTATATATATCCTGGAAGATGTCTTACAACACCAGGTTAAAGTCCAACAGGTTTATTTGGCAGCTCAAGTTTTCAGAGTCTCGAGACTCCAAAAGCTTATACTGCCAAATAAACCTGTTGGACTTTAACCTGGTGTTATGAAACTTCTCACTGTGCCCTCCCCTATCTCCACATTTCCGTATCATTATATCCTGGAAGGCAGAGCTGAGTACTTGCAGTACTCAATTGTTGTCACAGGATGGCAATAAAGAGTCCTGTAAGCGTACTATCGTTGTTGAAAAGTCAGAATGTTAATCTGTTTCAGTGTAAAGACTTCAATACTTTTGAAAATACAACTGAAAATTATGATGTTTCTGTAAGATCATTGAAAAGCCACTCACAGTTTGGGGAAAATAATGTCCTTTTTTGTTTTGCTTAAATGATTTCTGAAGTTTCAGCTTTCAGTATTGAGTAATAATGTCTGTGTTGGATCCTGTGCTGTGCGACGTGACGGCTGTTTCTCAATAACCAGAGTCCCACTTCTTAAAGTCTGACGGAATTGTGGCTCCTGATTATAATTGAAGCTGTCAAACTTGTTTATTCTACTTGGCTCATTCTGAGCTGGATCAGATATGGATCTACACTGATCATTTCAATTCCTTTAATGGAGTTCAGTAACTCCTTCCAACTGCTTTAAGGAGCTGGGAGATGCATGGCTGAATAAGTCAACCTATTTGATGGATATCAGACTGCACTCTGCAATTTTCTTTATTCATTCATGAGACAACGATGTCACTGGCTGGCTAGTATTTATTGCCCATCCCTAGTTGCCCTTGAGAAGGTGATGGTGAGCTGTCTTCTTGAATCACTGCAGTCTATGTGCTGTGGGTTGACCCAAAATGCTGCTAGGAAGGGAATTCCAGCAACTGCGAAGGAATGGCAATATATTTCCAAGTCAGGATGGTGAATGGCTTGGAGGAGGACTTGCAGGTGGTAGTGTTCCCATACATCTGCTGCCTTGTCCTTCGACACAGAAGTGGTTGTGGATTTGGAAGATGTGTCTAAAGATCATTGGTGAATTTCTGCAGTGTATCTTGTAGATGGTATATACTGCTGCTGTTGAGTGTCGGTGATGGAGGGATTGAATGTTTGTGAATGTGGTGTCAATCAAGCAGGCTGTTTTGTCTTGGGTGATGTCAAGCACCTTGAGTGTTGTTGGAGCTGCAGCCTTCCAGGCAAGTGAGGAGCAGTCCATCACACTCCAGACTCTTGTCGATGGTAGACAGGCTTTATGGAGTCACGAGATGAGTTACTTGTCACAGAATTCCTAGCCCCTGACCTGCTCTTGTATTTATGTGGTGAGTGCATTTGAGTTTCTGGTCAATGATAACTCCAAGGATGTTGACAGCAGGGGATTCAGTGATGGTTACACTATTGAATGTCAAGGGCTGTTGGTTGGATTGTGTCTTACTGGTGATGGTTATTGCTTGGCATTTGTGTGGCACGAATGTTACTTGCCACTTGTCAGTGCAAGCCTGGATATTGTCCAGATTTTGCTGCATTTGAACATGGACTGCTTCAGTATCTGAGGAGTCACAAATGGTGCTGAATATTGTGCAATCATCAGCGAAAACCCCCATTTCTGACCTTGTGATGGAGGGAATGTCATTGATGAAATAGCTGAAGATGGTTGGCCTAGGAAACTTCCTGAGGGACTCCTGTAGAGATGTCCTGGAGCTGAGCTGACTGACCCTCCACAATTATAACCATCTTCATAGTACCAGGTATGACCCCAACCAATCAAGATTTTGCCCCCAATACTCATTGATTTCAGTTTTGTTTGGACTCCTTGATGCCACACTTAGTTGAATGAAGCCTTAGTGTCAAGGGCTGTCACTTTCACCTCACCTCTGGAATGCAGCTCTTTTGTTGATGTTTGAACCAAGGCTGTGATGAAATCAGGAACTGAGTGACCCTAGCAAAACCCAAACTGACCTCACTGAGCAGGTTATTGCTGAGCAGGTGCTACTTGATAGTGTTGTTGATGACCCCTTCCATTACTTTGCTAATGATTGAGAGTAGACTGATAGGACAATAATTGGCCAGGTTGGATTTGTCCTGCTTTTTATCTACAAGACATAACTTTCAATTTTCCACATTGCTGGATAGATGCCAATGTCATAACTATAGTGGAAGAGCTTGGCTAGGGGAGCAGCAAGTTCTGGAGCACAAGTCTTCAGTACTATTGCCAGAATGTTATCAAGTCTCATTGCCTTTGCAGTATCCAGTACCTCCAACCATTTGATGATATCACATGGAGTGAATCGAATTGGCTGGAAACTGACATCTGAAATGCTGCGGACTACTGGAGGAGGTTGAAATAGATCATCCACTCAGCTCTTCTGGCTGAAGTTTGCTGCAAATGCTTTTGCTTTAACTTTTGCACTGTCGTGCTAGGCTCCTCCATCATTGATGATGGGGATATTTGTGGAGCTTCCTCCTCCAGTGAGTTGTTTAATTGTCCACACCATTCATAGCTGGATGTGGAAGGACTGCAGAGCTTGGATCTGATCTGTTGGTTTTGGGATTGCTATCACTTGCAGTTTTTAGCATGCTAGTAGTCCTGTTTGTTGGCTTCACCAGGTTGACACCTCTTTTGGTATGCCTGGTGCTGTCCTGGAATGCTCTCCTGCATTCTCCAGTGAACCAAGGTTGAACGCTCGGTTTGATGGTAATGGTTGAGTGGGAGATATGCCAGGCCATGAGTTTATAGATTGTGCTGGAGGTCAATTCCACTGCTGTTGATAGCCCAGAGCATCTCATGGATGTCCAGTCTTGAGATGCTAGACCTGTTCAAAGTCTGTCCCATCTGTGCACAATGATAGTGCCACACAGCATGATAGAAATTACTCTCTATGTGAAGATGGAACTTTGATCACTGCATCTTGTGGAACCAATCTTACCAATACTGTCACGGACAGATTCATCTGCAGCTGGCAGATTGGTAAAGATGAGGTAAAGTATGTTTTTCCCTCTTGTTGGTTCCTTCACCACCTGCTGCAGCCCCAGTCTAACACTTACATCCTCTAGGACCCAACCAACTCGATCCAAACCACTCTTGGTGGACATTGAAAAATCCCACTACAATACATTTTGCGCCCTTGCCACCCTCAGTGCTTCCTCCAAGTGTTGTTCAACATGGCGGGGTACTGATTCATCAACCAAAGGAAAAAGGTACGTGGTAACCAGTAAGAGGTTTCCTTGCCCATGTTTAACCTGAAGCTATGAGACTTCATGGGCTCTGGAGTCAATGTTGAGGACTCTGAAGGCAACTCTCTCCCAAATGTCTACCACTGTGCCAACAGGTCTGCTGGGTCTGTCCTGCCAATGGGATAGGGCATATCCAGGGATGGTAATGATGGTGCCTGGGATATTATTTGTAAGGTGAGAAAAACTACATCAAACTGTTTAACTAGTCTGTGAGTCAGCTTTCCCAATTTTGGCACTGGCCCCCAGATGTTAGTAAGGAAAACTTTGCAGGGTGAACAGGTCTGTTTGTTTTGCTGTTGTCCATTCTGGTGCCTAGGTCGATGTCAGGTGATCCATCAAGTTTTGTTCCTTTTTATTGACTTTGTAGTGATCTATACAACTGAATGGCTTGTTGGCCAGTTGACAGCCAACCACATTGCTGTGGCTCTGGAGTCACATGTAGGCCAGACCAGGTAAGGATGGTAGATTTCCTTCCCTGAAAGGCATTAGTGAATTCTGCCTATTTTTCCTTGGAAATCAAAGATCAGCACCTTGATCATACTCGTACCTCTTCTGATTTGAATGTAGTTAAATTCCTCTTTCCTTCCAAGGGTTAATCTGCAAGGCAGTTTAAATACAATTGGTCTATCAACATGAACCATTTAGTATTCTCACGAGGCTGGGCCTGTGAGCTAAAACCAGTTGTACAGATAATTAAATCTCAAGAGTTGCAGTTGATTGAGGCTGTTGATGTTATTGGGCTTTAATTAAACATTAAATTGCAGCAAGTTATTTAGAAAGGTTGATAATTGATAAAATGAAAAGTACCAGGAAGAGGATGACTAATTGACCCTTTCCTCCTGTTGCAAAACAGAGACTGAATGTCAATGATACAGCCCAGTTTAAACGAACAAAGAATTACTTCATGTGACTCCAATTTGCCCACTCTTTCTCCTAAATGCAGCAAATCTGCTGCATTTCAATAAAAGGAACTATAAATTTGTATCTCAGATTGTTCTGGGAGACTGTTTTTCATTCTTATCTGAAATCAGTAAATAATCTGAGAACATAGATGTGGATATGGCAGAATAATTGTGCATGTTGCTCTTCAGAGCAGTAATTCCACTGATTGTAATCGACTGGAGAAGGCAGGAAAATGAAAAATCTCCGCCACACTGATCAATGGATTCCTCATTACATAAAATCATAGAATCCCTACAGTGAAGAAGGAGGCCATTTAGCCCATTGAGTCTGCACTGAACACAACCCCATCCAGGCCCTGTCCCTATAATCCAACATATTCACTCTGCTAATCCACCTCACACTAGGGTCTACTTAACATGGCTAATCAACCTAACCCGCACATCTTTGGAATGTGGGAGGAAACTGGAGCACACAGAGGAAACTGACACAGACACGGGAAAATGTACAAACTCCCTACAGACTCGAGGCCAGAATTGAACCCGGGTCCCTGGTGCTGTGAGGTATCAGTGCTAACCACTGTGCCACCATGCCACCTTAACCTTCAGATTTTTCACCATTTTCTTATTTTATGCATCCTTTTAATCAACTCTTAGATAGAAATTGTCATAATTTGTTGCAATTTTCATGCCTGCAATAATATTTTACAATAATGATGCAAAATTCAGCAACGAAAATCAAGGAACAAATAACTTGAAGACAAGTAACTTGCAAACAATGCTGTACTGGTCCACCAGTATCTGTAAAGAGGTTAATGTTAAAACCTGGGCTGATCATTGTTGAATCAAGCCTCCTTCTGAACAGATGAAATTAATAGGCAGGAATATGTTAATTTTAATATTATTAATGTCACAAGCAGGATTACATTAATACTGTAATTAAGTTACTGTGAGAATCCCTTCATCACCACGCTCCAGCACCTGTTCCAGTACACTGAGAGAGAATTTAGCATGGCCAATGCACCTAACCAGCATGTCTTTCAGAGGAAATCAGAGCACCTGGAGGAAACCCATGCAGACTCTGCACAGATAGGTATTCAAGCCAGGAATCGAGCCCAGATCCCTGGCACTGAAAGGTAGCAGTGCTCACCACTGTGCTGCTCATACACAAGCTGGTCCATTTAGCCTCATGGTGGCTCGAGCATCATGACTCAATATTCAGCAATGTACCCCCAAACCCTGTAATCCCCAGCAAAAGGTAAAGAGAAAAATCTGAGCCAGAAAGGAAAACAAACTCTCAGAAACTTTGACCCTCTCAGTCAATCAAAAGCAATACATGGGCTGACGTGGATCAGGTGCTACCTATAAAGATACTTAGTTGCTTTAAGAAGTTTATTTATTGGTACCATTGCAATGAAGTTACTGTGAGATTCCCCTAGTTGCCACACTCTGGCATCTGTCAGGTCAATACATCTAACCAGCACGTCATCCAGACTATGGGCGGAAACCAGAGCACCTGAGAGAAACCCATGCAGACATGGGGAGAACGTGCAAACTCCACACAGACAGTGACCCAAACTGGGAATCGAATCCAGGTCCCTGGCGCTGTGAGGCAGCAGTGCTAGCCACTGTGCCACCCTGCCGCCAAGAAGGCATTTTGCATTGACCAGGAATCAAACCCAGGTTTCCCACGTGGTGGGCAAGAATTCTACCATTGAACCACCAATGCACATAATGATTTATGATGTGATCTCTGTCCCCAGTTAAGAATTTTTTCGATTCTTTTCTGAAATTATATAGAGTTAGCACCCACCACGACAGTGATGATAAATTCCATAGGTTGACTCCTCTATTGGGAAGGAATTTCCTAACATTGAGATCTTTCCTATTCTTGTATAGTTCAAACTCAAGCTCTATGGTCCTTCCGAGAGGCATAATGATAATGTCATTGCATTAGTAAGCCAGATGCCCAGGCTAATGCTCTGGGGATATGGGTTCAAATTCCATGGTGGAATTTTAATTAAATAATGCATCTGAAATTGCATGACGTTTTCAACCTGCCATGCATTCTACGCTTCATCCTTCTTTCTCTTGTGGAATTTTAATTAAATAATGCACATGAAATTGAAAGCTAGTCTCAGTAATGTTGACCACAAAACCATCATTAGTTGTCATAAATACCCATCTTGTTCGTTCATGCTGTTTTGGAATGGAAATCTGTTGTCCTTATCCATTATAGCCGACATGTAATCCCAGACCCACGGAAATATAATTGACTCTTATCCGTTCTCTGAAGCATTCATTTCTAGGGCAATTAGGAATAAAACCTTAGAAATAGGAGCAGGAGTAGACTATTCAGCCCTTTGAGCCTGCTCTAGCATTTAATAAGATTATGGCTGATCTAACACTCAATAGGTGGGATTTTACAGCTTTGCTTGTCCTGAAACTGTAAAATTCTGCTCGAGGTAATGGACCTTCCCATTGTTCGTCCCTCACTTGCTCTAATTCCTGTGGCGGCTGGGGTGGTAAAATTCCAGCGACTCAGTCCACTTTCTTGCCTTCTCTCTGTAACACTTAATTCCCTACTGATTAAAAACCTATCAATCTCAGTATTGAAAATGTTCGAGAGGTCAACCTCCACAGATTCCCGACATGGGGAACAAGTTAGGCTTTACCAGCAATCCCCACATCTTGTTAGGATGAATACATAGTGAAGATACAGAATAATAAAAAAAGTTAAACTGGAATAATCTCACAAAGGCACCTGGCCAGCTATTCAATTATTTTATAGGTCTTGAATAAAATATAATGATTAAGAGATAGGATATCAATCTAAAAATATAGGTACTTCTGTTTTATCGATTGCTCATCTAGAATTCTGTGCATTATTCATGTCTTTCAGCAGCAACACATTTTCTCATGATTCTGTGTAGAAATATTTGGTAGAGCCTCTAATATTTGTGTGCACTGCAAGAGAAAGAAGAATGAAGTGTAGATAGCTTGGCAGGTTGAAAAGGTCATGAGTCCTGAGTAGTGGTATCACTGCTTTTGGCAGATTTCCATTTCATCCTTCAGTCCCAGAGGAGATCCAAGTGGAGAGACTGAGGTCACAAGGATCTTGGAACCAGGAAGATGAAATACATTATTCAATTATTTCAACAAAAAGGCACGGTAGGCACAACAGGATATGAAGAGTTTAGGGGAAGTCTGAGAATACTGAAGTTACAGATGAAAAAAGAAGGTTTTAGCACATTTTTCAAAACATCAGGGGCAGCAGGAAGAAAGACATAAGATGGTTTGGAAGAGATTTTCGGAGGATGGAGACATAATGACTGAAACATGGATCCTTTGATAGTGGAACAGTAAAGTCGGGGATAAGCTATGATGTTGATTTAGAGGAACACTCAATGTGGCCTGAACTCTATGTCTTTTTCCCTCCTATTGTCCAATCAATTACAGAAGTGGGAGACAGGTGATGGAGAAAATATGGAATCTGAAGCTCAGTTTGTTCTCAATGAGTTCACAAGCAGCCCAGTTTGATATGCAAAATATCCAAGGACGACTTCTTAGTGTGTTTACCCCAGTCCAATGCCAGCATCTCCACATCAGTGGTGAGCACAGAGAGATTTTGGTGGGAGCTGAAGAGGATGACTCTTTGGTGTTCCCGATTTGAAACCGAGGGAATTGTGGCTGGATGTTGGGGAAGCAATCTGACAGCACAGAAAAAAATGGAGGGATCAAGAGAAGTGATGGAAAGATAGAGCTGGTGTTATCCATATAACTTCTAGAAACAGACCATGTTTTGTGGATGATTCTGAGGGCCTTCCAATGATGTTGGATTGACTGGAAAATTAATTACTTGAGTTACACCTGGATAGTTAAGGATAGAACCGATTGGAGGAAAGGTTTTTCAAAAAGAATGAATATTGGCCATACAAGAGAAATAATAAAACACACTCATTGTTGTAGAAAATCTTGTTCATTGGCTATCATTTTTGTTTGGATTGTTTCAGTGTTGTGGAAAAGCAAAAATATGATTGGAACGATTCAAAGATAGTTGTGGGAAAAATGGGTTTGTGGAAATTGGAAATATATTCAAAGCATTTGGAAAGGAAAAGAAGATGGAACAACATTCTCAAGGACAAAAATGACTGATGATGGATATTTTTCAGGGTGGATTTGACAATGTTTATGGAAGTATGAGAGTTGTTTACAAGACTTAAGAAAGGAACAATTTACATGTCAGCGAGCTGGATATAGCAAAGTAAGAATAGAGTTATTGATTGTACACATTCTCCAACAACTCAATTGTCAGATCCAATTTCATAATGGTTATACTCTTGGGTTTGTAATCCAGAGGCTTAGACTAATAATCTGGAGATATTGAAATCCACCAGGGTAGTTGAGGGATTTAAATTCAGTTAATTAGTGAATCTGGAATAAAAAGCTACTATAAGTAATAGTGACCACGTAAATTTCCAGATTGTCATAAAAACCCACAAAGTTTACTAATGTCCTTTGGGAAAGGAAATCTACTGTCCCCACTCAGTCTGGCCAATACGTGACTTGAGACCCACTGCAATGTGGTGAGCCCTGCACTGAAGCGGTCCAACAAACCAACCAATTGGCATCAGCAGTTTCCCAAAGGCAGTTAGGGATAGGCGATAAAAGCAGGCCACATCAGTGACACTGTTGTGTTTATTTTATATGTTGTGGGATTGTGGTCGGTGAAGATTCGAAGGGCCAAATGGCCTCCTTCTGCACTGTAGGGATTCTATGTTCTTTTCCTGCATTGTAGGAACTGTCTCATTTCCTCCTTTATGGACGGTATGTTTTGTCTGTATAGTGTCTAAGAAACAGTACTTTTCACTGTATGTTAATATATGTTATGACAATAAATCAAATCAAATCTATGTTTCTATGAAACTGATCTATTCAAACTTGCAATCATCAAGTTGCCTCACCAATGAATAATAATTAGACATGTTTTTTGTTCATTTTTGATAGTTTGCTACACCACAAATATAACAGGATGGTACAGCACACAGGCATTGTTATTATAACAGCAAGAACAACTTGCATTTATATCATATCTTTAATAAAGTAGAAATTCTTGTGTTACTTCATATAGGAAATATGAAGCACAATTTGCTATTGAATCACAAGAAAGTATGAAGACAGCTGATCAAAAGCTGGGCAGAGACAGGTTTTGAGGATGGTTTTAAACATGGTTTTGTGAAGGGAAGGTCGTGTCTCACAAACTTGATTGAGTTTTTCGAGGAAGTGACGAAGATGATTGATGAAGATAGGGCAGTGGATGTTGTCTACATGGACTTTGACAAGATCCCTCATGCAGACTGGTATAGAAAGTGAAGTTGTATGAAATTAGAGATGAATTGGCAAGGTGGATACAAAACTGGTCAAAGAAGACAGAGGGTAGCAGTGGAAGGGTACATTTCTGAATGGAGGGCTGTGACAAGTGTTGTTTCTCAGGGATCAGTGTTGGGAGCTTTGCTGTTTATTAATATATATAAATGATTTGGTGGAAAATATAACTGGATTGATTAGTAAATTTGCAGACGACACAAAGTTTGGTGCATAACAAAGAGGATCATCAGGGGATACAACAGGATATAGATCAGTTGGAGACTTGGGCAGAGAGATGACAGATGGAATTTAATCTGGACAAATATGAGGTAATGCATGTTGGAAGGTTTAATATGGATAGGAAATATACAGTAAATGGCAGAACTCTTAACAGTATTGATAGGCAAAGGGATCTGAGTGTACTGGTACAAGGTCACTGAAAGTGTCAATGCAAGTGGAGAAGGTAGTTAAGAAGGCATGTCTGCCTTCATCGGCCAGAGTATTGAGTTTAAAAATTGGCAAGTCATGTTGCAGCTTTATAGAACCTTAGTTAGGCTGCACTTGGAATATAATGTCCAATTCTGGTTGCCATAATACCAGAAGGATGTGGAGGCTTTGGGGTGGGTACAAAAAAAATTACCAAGATGTTGCTTGGTATGCAGGGCATTAACTATGAGGAGAGATTGAAGAAACTTTGAGTTTGTTTTCATGGAGCTACAGAGGTTGAGGGGAGATCTGATAGAAGTTTACAAGATTATGAGAGGCGTGGACAGAGTGGATAGTCAGAAGCTTTTTCCCAGGGTGGAAGTCAATTACTAGGACGCATATGTTTAAGGTGCAAGGAGCATGATTTAAAGGAAACATACGGGACATATTTTTTTACGCAGAGTATTGAGGCCTGGAACTCATTGCTGGGGGAGGTAATGGAAAGCAGACATGGTAGTGACTTTTAAGGAATGTTTTGACATATACGTGAATAGGATAGGAGTAAAGGAATACATTCCCCAAAAGAGTAGGGGGTTTTAGTTAAATCGAGCTGCATGATCGATGCAGGCTTGGAGGACCAAAGGGCCTGTTCCTGTGCTGTAATTTTCTTTGCTCTTTGTTCTTAAAAGAGGAGGTGAAGGAAAAGAAGATCAGAGAGGGAATATTATAGTTTAGGGTTTTGGTAGCTAAAGGTGCTGTCAACAATGGAGAAGAGATGAAAATCATGGATTTGCAAGGTGCCAGATTTTGAGATTGCAGAGACCTCAGAGAGTTTGCACAGTTGCAGGAGATTGGAGAAATGGGGGTAGGAGCTGGGCCATAGCGCAATTTGAAAATGAATGGTTGAGAATTTTAAAATTGAAGTATTGCAGGACTGAGAACAAATCTAGGTCAGTAAACACAGATGGATGAACAAAATTAAGATACAAGTTTCGGAGAAGCTCGCCATCAGCTTAGTAACCAATCTCATTATAACTTGGCAAGAGATCAGTGTGTTTCTAACCTGGAATATTTTTAATGTAGATTCACAAAGGCTACATCAGTCCAGTGATTATTTGATTCTGATAATAATGTAGATACGCATGTTTTTTATTGAATGTATAAAAGATCAAAGATAGTAGTGCAAACATAATTATAAACTAAGCCTATCCCGAGAGCCATTTGATTAAAGCCCATATATCAGATTATGTTGGCACCGGAATCTGTGTAAATTTAATTTCCTGATAGCTGATCTTCCATTGCTTGCAGCTATCAGCTGTGATTGCATATTCTAAGAAAGGGCACTGTGAAAAGGCTTATAATGCAATTTTATTTAATGTAGAATTACTTCTAGGTTCAAGATACAGGAATCATTGAATTTCATTGACTTACAGTCGGAAACAAGGTCTAAAATAAAAGTAGCTATCATCAACCAGCTAAGTAGCCCAGCTGTTAGGTGCTTT
Organism: Sphyrna mokarran; assembly: GCA_024679065.1. Classification (NCBI taxonomy): domain Eukaryota; kingdom Metazoa; phylum Chordata; class Chondrichthyes; order Carcharhiniformes; family Carcharhinidae; genus Sphyrna; species Sphyrna mokarran. The sequence goes on from JAGIQG010000021.1 coordinate 23,574,480, forward strand.
AGCTAATAGAAATCCATCTTGTCATGTCAAGATTGTATTAAAGGGCAACAAGTAGTTATTATAACAAAATAGTTAATTACTATCTGATCAAATATCTGATCCAACAAGGGCAACAAATCTGACCGTGCTAACAATGCTCACATCCCATTAAATAATTTAAAAATTCCCGATGGCTTACAAATGAAGTCCTTACCAAGTGGACAAGAAAATCCTACATTTGTTCACTGCTCTGTACTGATCTATGAACTGCAGTAAAGATGCTACAACTTGTTACTGTTTCTGCAGCGATGAAGGAAATACTGACATCATTTCTTCTGCTGAAAGTCATACAGTGATTCTTACTAGAAATGCAGATGTATTTTAATTGACCGAAGATAACTTATCTTCCACAGTCAGAAAACCCGTGAAAAAGTTATGATGTTAAGGTGCCTCACTGAGCTCCACACTACACTCTGGGTTCAGTTGTGGTATCTCAATGATGAGATCTTGAGACTGTGTGACAACACTGTGCCTTTAAGGAATGTTTTTTCATCATGTTTCTGTGCTGAATGTGTTACCAGTCCCTTATATTTTATTAGAACTGTTTGGTCTGGATCCAGAAGGACTGCATTGTTACTGCAGCAGCGTAATTGATCTTAAGTCTTCAGTTCTTTATGTCGGTGAATGGTTACTGCGGTGATTGTCTTTTAGGAATCAGTCTGTAGAGTAAAAGTCACATTTTGCAGACTGATCCTTAAAAGGACAATCACCAAAGTTACACATTCTTTTCGCATTTGATCTTGAACAACAATCAATGGTTCTTTCAACTGTTTATTTTTCTATTGACCTCTTGGCAACTCACTTTGGGTTTCAGTGCATTGTTCAGTTGCTTCTGGTAGTTCCAACACAGTTTTTTCTGAAGAAATGTTCCATGTCCTTTTTAGCTCCCCATGTATTTCCATGGCAACATATTGAAGATTTCTGCAAGGAGTTTTTCAGAATCGCAACTTCTTTGCACGTCTTTTCTGCCTACTCTTTCGCCTGGCTATGCACCTATTCAGTTTTTCCAACTCCCGTTTCAATTTGCTAGTTGTGTAATTAGGGGTCATTATTTCCTCATGATCCTTTGTGTCATCTCAAACAGCTTGATTCATTGAAGGCTTCAATTTATTGTTTGTTTTCAAAGGGATATATTCAGGGTAGAATCTTATGTTTTAAATCTTCTAGTTTAACTTTGGTGTGAACATTTTCCTGTAGAACAGCTTCAATTAAATAGATGCATGTTTTTGCCCCTTTTGAGTTATTGCTGAAAAAGATATTTTGTTGAAGCTTTTCATCCTGCACTCATCGGGTAAATCACAATAATACCAATTTCAATGTTTTGTGATAGTCGTGGCAAGTGCAAGATTAAAACTTTAAGAAAATATACTATCAATATAAAATATTTAAGTTTTGAACTACCAAACACCTTTTGAGACCTCAGATAGCTTTGCTTCATTTACAGCCAACTGTTTGTTTGCATTATTATCTGCTATTGCAGTTTGTGTGCTGTCAACATTTTCAAAAATCACTACTTTAAGCCTCTCAGTCATTATTTGCTTCTGCACTAAACTCTTTGGCTTGTACATTTCACTGCACTGATGTAGTTGGCAGCCATCTTGCAATTTACTGGAATATTGTCTCCTTTGCTGCGGGATCTTTTGTTGTCTTCAGAGCTTAATTACAAGTAGCTCTGTTTCAGGAGTCTCTTGTTGTCCTCGGCATTTTTTTAGGAGGTCCCTCAGGGATCTCTTTAAATTTCTATCCAGAGTTGATCTTTTTTCACAATGTGAATACAGCTTTTTGGAATTAATACTCACTGCCTTCTGAACTGACTAAGTGGTCATTCAGGGCTTTTGCAATTTTTGAATTTTTACTCCCTCATCTTTGTATTCTGACCAGGTTTTTTTCACCCTGCATCATGAGGTATCTTGCTTCCTTTTTTGCAGTTTTTCGAAGGTGTACATCTCTCTGCTCCAGCTTCAGTTGCTTTTAGGCTTTCATATCTTGAGGTCTCTTCCAAGTTTATCATTTAAAATGCTACCTTTCAAATCACTTCAGCTCACAATATCACGTACCACTGCTGCCAACCATGTTTTGTTAAGGTGCCTCACTGAAAACCCTGTGTATTATGGGTTTGGCTAAGTGATGAGATCCTAAGATTTGTATGTTTAAAACATGAACCATTTAGTTTTAATTGTTAACTATTAACTGATCTCAGATATTGTCATGCATGATACTGCCTCCATTGTGCTCTCTGAGTCTATTACCATGTGACTCTATACATCATTATTGTGGACAGCACTATTTTTCAGTTCTAAGTGAAGCCTTGCTCTGCCAAGCACCTTTACATTGCAATGATATTCAGGCATATAATACAACAGGAATCACTGCCCAGATCCACATCCGTACAAAAATCATTTGAACTATATACTGAATGATATCTGTGTCCAGAAAACGAAACACAAATTGTAGAGGGTATAAATTTGGTATAAACTCACAAACCATCTATTATGCTTCTTATATTTCATGGAGATAATTTCAAACAGGAGACTAATAGGATCAAGGAAGAAAACCCAATAAGTCCCCAGGGCCTAAGGTTCTGTATCCCAGAATACTTAAAGAAGTGGCCTTAGAAATATTGGATGCATTAGTGATCATTTTTCAGCATTCTGCAGACTCTGGAAGAGCTCCAATGAATTGGAAAGTAGCAAATGTAACTTCACTTTTTAAAAAATAAGGGACAGAGAAAACAGGGAATAATAGACTGCTTAACCTCACATCAGTGGTGGGAAAATGCTGGAGTCAATTATTAATAACTGAGCATTTGGAAAATGGGAATAGAATCAGTCCATGTCAGCATGGATTCACTAAAGGGAAATCATGCTTAACAAATTTTCTGGATTTTTTTGAGGATATAACCAGTAGAGTGGACAAGGGTGAACCAGTGGATACTGTGTACCTAGACTTCCTAAAAGCTTTGGAAAGAGTCCCATACAAGAGATTAGTGAACAAAATTAAAGTTCGTAATATTGGGGGTAATGTATTGACATGGATAGAAAACGGGTTGGCAGGCAAAAGCAGAGAGTGGGAATAAATGGGTCATTTGCAGAGTGGCAGGCAGTGACTGGTGGGTACCATGGGTTCAGTGCTGGGACTCTAGCCGTTCACAACATACATTAATAATTTGAATGAAGGAATTGAATGTAGTATCTCCAAACTCGTAGATGACACTAAGCTGGCTGACAGTATGTGCTGTAAGGAGAATGGTAAGAGGCTGCAGGGTGACTTGGACGGACTGATTGAGTGGCCAAATGCTTGATAAATGCAATATAGTGTGGATAAATGTGAGGTTATCCACTTTGGTGGCAAAATAAGGAGGAAGATTATTATCTGAATGGTGACAGTTTAGGAAAAGAGGAAGTGCAACATGATCTGGGTGTCATGGTTGAACAGTTGCTGAAGGTTGGCATGCAGATACAGCAGGCAGTGAGAAAAGCTAATGGTAAGCTGGCCTTCATAACAAGAGAATTTGAGTATATGAGTAGGGATGTCTTGCTGCAATTATACGGGGCCTTGGTGAGGTCACACCTTGAGTATTGGGTGTAATTTTGGCCTCCTATCTGAGGAAGGACATACTTGCTATTCAGAGAGTCCAGCAAAGATTCACCAGCCTGATTCCTGGAATGGCAGAACTAACATATGAAAGAGAGATTGGATCGACTGGCTTGTACTCACTGGAATTTAGAAGAATGAGAGGGGATCTCACGGAAACATATAAAATGGGACTGGATGGCTAGATGCGGGAAGTCCAGAACTACAGGTCAGTATCTAAGAATAAGGGGTAAGCCACTCCAGATAGAGATAAGGAAGAACTTCTTCCCTCAGAGTTGTGAACCTGTGGAATTCCCTACCGTAGAAAGCTGTTGGGGTCAGTTTGTTACATACATTCAAGAAGGACCTGGACGTGATCCTTGCAGCTAAAGAGATCAAGGGATATGGAGAGAAAGCAGGAGTGAGATACTGAAAGTTCATATCAGTCATGGTCATAACGAATGGTGGTGCAGGCTTGAAGGGCTGAATGGCCTGCTCCTCCACCTATTTTCTATGTTTCTGAAAAATAACAAATCTGGAGTGTTTACATCAATATAGTTTATATTTCAAATTATTTTCATTTACAGTGGCACAGAGGTTAACACTGCTGCCTCAGTGCCAGGGAACCGGCTTGGGTCACCGTCTGTGTAGAATTTGCATGTTTTTCCCCGTATCTGTGTGGGTTTCCTCCAGGTGCTCTGGTTTCTGCCCATAGTCTGAAAGATGTGCCGGTTAAGTGCATTGATCCAAACAGTCGCTAGAATGTGGTGTCTAGGAGAATTTCATGGTAACTTATTGCAGTGTTAATGTAAGCCTTACTTGTGACTAACAAATAAACTTTACTTACTTTATTAGTTGCTGCGTAGTGCATGTAGAATACTCAATGAGAAACCATGGAATAAGTCCTGGATTGCTGATCATAATTCAGTTGCACTTTGGCAACAAGGAGCAGATCAATGAGTAGCTTCAGATGTTTAATTAAACCAAGCTATTGCAAAATGTCCGGAGCAGTATTTAACTGTTTTTCTTGGAATTACACTTGCTTACCAAAGTCCAGATAATTTGCTAAATGGGATCTACATCAGCTTCCTCTTTTAGACTATTCAAATTACGGGTGACATGGTAACACAATGGTTAGCACTGCTGCTTCACAGTGCCAGGTTCGATTCCTGCCTTGGATCACTATCTGTGTGGAGTTTGCACATTCTCCCCGTGTCTGTGTGAGTTTCTCCTGAGTACCTTGGTTTCTTCCCACAGTCCAAAGATGTGTAGGTTAAGTGGATTGTTCATGTTAAATTGCCCCTTAGTGTCAGTGGTTAGTAGGGTAAATAAGTAGGGTTTAGGGGGTAGGGCCGAGGTGGGATTATGGTTGGTGCAGACTTGAGGGGCCAAATGGCCTTTCTGCGCTGCAGGGATTCTATGATTCTAATAATAAAAGGGAACTTAACTTACAGTCCACACATTAGACAAGCAGTGTTAACTGGTGATTTCTTCAAGGCTTTTGAGCATTCAGTAGAGCCAATAATACCAAATATGAACAGATATTTAATCTGTTGGGTGTGTGGTTATTAAGCTGAGTTGAGTAGTGCCATCACTGTTTCCTTTTTTGCTAAAAGTCAATCCTGATGACCACTAACAGAAAACAGTTAACTAACAGAAAAGCAAAGAGTTGGGATAAATGGGTTCTCTTCTGGTTGGCGATCAGTGACTAGTGGTGTGCCTCAGGAACTGGTGTTGGGACCACAGTTGTTTACAATTTACATAAATGATTTGAAGTTGGGGACCAAGTGTAGTGTGTTGAAGTTCACAGATGACACTAAGATGGGTGACGAGCAAAATGTGCAGAAGATGCTGAAAGTCGGCAAAGGGGTAGAGATAATCTAAGTGAGTGTGGGAGGATCTGGCAGTTGGAGTACAATGTTAATAAATGTGAGGTCATTCATTTTGGTAAGAATAACAGCTAAATAGACTATTATTTAAATGGTAAAAAATTGCAGCATGCTGCTGTACAGAAGAATCTGGGTGTCCTTGTGCAGGAATCTCAAGGAGTTGCTTTGCAGGTGCAGCAGGTAATTAAGAAGGCAAATAGAATTTTGTTCTTCATTGCTAGAGGGATGGAGTTTAAAAACAGCAAGGTTATGTTGAAATGCCCTTGGCAAGCAGGATTAAGGAAGATTTCCAGGCATTTTATACATATATAAGGAGTAAGAGTGCAGCTAGCGAAAGAATAGGTCCACTGAAGGATAAAGGAGGGAATTTATGCATAGAGCCGGAGAAAGTGAGTGAGCTCCTCAAGGAATACTTTGCATCGGTATTCATAAAGGAGAAGGACATGGTGCATTGTGAGTCTAGAGAGGGGTATATTTGTTTTCTGAGCCATATTAATAAAAAAAAGTGTTGATTATTTTGAAAAGCATTAAGATAGACAAGTCCCGAGGACCTGATGGGACCTACCCCAGAGCACTGAGGAAGGTGAGGGAGGACATTGCTGGAGCATTTCACAAAATCTTTATATCCTCTTTAGTCACAGGAAAAGTCCCAGAAAACTGGAGAATAGCCTATGTTGCTCCTTTGTTTAAGAAGGGCAACAAGGATAATCCAGGATATTACAGGCCACTGAGCCTTACATCAGTGGTGAGAAGATTCTTAGGAACAGGATTTACTCTGATTTGGAAAAATATGGACTTATTAGTGGCAGGCAGTATGGCTTTGTTCGGGGAAGGTGATATCTCACAAACTTGATTGAGTTTTTTGATAACATGACAAAGATGATTGATAAGTGCATGTTGTCTTCATGGAATTTGGTAAGATCTTTGACAAGGTCTATCATGGCAGACTGATGCAGAAAGTGAAGTCAGATGGGATCCGAGTTGAGCTGGTTAAGATGAATACACTTGATCATTGAAAGAAGTCTCACAACACCAGGTTAAATCTTTAACTTGGTGTTGTGAAACTTCTTACTGTGCTCAGTAAGTGTTCTTACTTACCCCAGTCCAACGCTGGAATCTCGATATCTTGATTATTGTGGTGGAAGGGTGTTTTTCTGATGGGAGACCTGTGACCAGTGATGAACGCTGGCATTTCCATATCATGACCAGCGATGTTCCACAGGCATCAGTGCTGGGACTCCTGTTGTTTGTAATATATATAAATGATTTGAAGGAGGTAGGTGGTTTGATTAGTAAATTAGTAAAGATTGACGGAACTGCGGACAGTGAGGAGGATTGCCAGAGGATACAGCAGGATAAAGATAGGCTGGAGACTTGGGCAGAAAAATGGCAGATGGAATTTAATTCAGACAAATGTGAAGCAATGAATTTTGGAATGTCTAATGCAGGAGAGAAGAATACAGTAAGTGGCAGAACCCTTAGAAAAATTAACATATGGAGGGATCTGGGTGTACAGGTCCAGAATTCCCTGAAAGTGACAACGCAAATGGGTATGGTGGTCAAGAAGGTGTATGGCATATTTGCTTTCATCAGTCAGGCCAAAGAGTATAAAAATTGGCAAGTCATGTTGCAGCTGTATAGAAATTTAGTTAGGCTACATTTGAAAATTGCGTACAGTTCTGCTCACAACATTACCAGACAGGTGTTGAGGCTTTGGAGAACATACAGAAAAGGTTTCCCAGGATGTTTCTTGGTTTGGAGGGTATTAGCTATGAGGAGAAATTGAAGAAACTTGGGTTATTTTCACTTCAATGTCAGAGGCTGAGGGGTGACCTGAAAGAAATTCACAAAATTGTGAGAGTCTTGGATAGAATGGATAGTTGGAATCTTTTTCCCAAGATAGAAATGTCAATTACTAGAGAAACATAGGTTTAAAGTGAAAGGGGAAAAGTTTAAATGAGATATGAGAGGCAAGACTTTTACACAGGGAGTGGGAAGTACCTGGTGGAAGCAAATACAATAGCAACGTTTAAGAGGCATTTTGAGAGATATAGGAATATCGAGGAATATGGACTGCAAAGGCGGTAAAGGCAAAAGATAACTAGTTTAGAAAGGCGTCACGTATCGACGCCTTTGGTGGGCCGAAGGACTTGTTCCTATGTTTTGTTCTTTGACTGCAGCACTTTGAGGAGGTAGCTTACAACCACCTTCTGAAGAACAAGCAGGGATAGAAAATGAATGCTGGCCTTTCCAGTGAAGACCACATCACGTGAATGAATTAAAAAATGAATAATTGTTGAGTAGGGGAGAATTACCATAGATTTAGTTATCATTATAAAATCCCTCACTTTTTACTTGGCCTAAACCCTCTCTCCCTTCCCAGTTGACAGGTTTGCCCCAAAACAATAAAATTCTGCCCAAGGCCAACAGACTTTTCCATGGTTCTCCCCTCGCCCCCTCCGATTGCCACAGCGAGTGGGATGGTAAAATTAGCCTCACTCTCTTTAGCTCAGTTTAATAATTTTGCTTTTATACAGTTTTGGTTAACAGCTGTTTTGATAAATTTAATACAAGTGGTGTGACTACTTTCAAGAAGTAAACAAATCCTTTGTATTGATTATGCGGCTTCTGAAAGCATTTTTAGGATTTGCAGGATCAGATTATTCCCTCGTCTTTATCTCAGTGATGTAAATGTATACATGTTTCTTTGAGTATAAGTTGAATTGATGGAAATGAGTTCTTTTTTGTGAACAAGAAAGAAAACCGACCAGTGATCTTGATGTGTAGTCTGTGATATATTTTTAATGATTCCTGCAGTGTAAAATATCCTTCAAAGGACACTTGACATTATTATGGTTTTATTGCAAGCACTAAAAGTCCTCTGCTTATGAACTTTATAAATTTTAAAGAGCTAAATTCTAAACAGCTTCTTAGTGGATGGGTATTATTTGTATGTATTAGTGAAATATTTTCATGATCAACATAAGTAATTATTGTCTATACAACATTATGGAATATATATGTATAACACAATACGTTACCATGAAGAATATAACGTGGATGGAACTGATAGATAATGTCTATTTGTCTGCTCCTGTTTTAATTATAGCATACATAAGTCATTTTAACATGTTCAAGTGTAAGTTGTACATAACCCTTATTAAAGGCACTGATTGTAGTCATTCATTTACATTCCTTATAAATCTAGTTGTCTGTGTCACATAAGACAAATGCCGGAAATCCAAACTATAGACATATGAGGAGGGAGAGAGTTAACATTTCAGATAAGGAATCAGTGAGCTTAGTTGGCTAAGACTGTAGCAAAGAATAATACCAACAGCCACGGTTCCATTCCTGCACTGGCTGAATTCGTTTGGTGCCTGACCTTGCTGCATAGTGATAATGTCATGGTATATCCATGGTTAGCAACCCTCAATGGACAGCAGCAAATGAAGCAAAATAAACCCTATACCATCATTCAGTGCTGCTGCAGGCATCTTGGATCTTCCTTCATTGTAGGATCATGTAAAAGCAGCAAAGATATTCTAAGATAATCAAGTTCCTTAGCATAGATTTGACTGTAAAAAACCTTTGAAATCACATACAGCTTGGACATAACTGAATAACAAGGAGTCCACCACCACAATGACATTTCAGGTTGATGGCTTTGTGTTTCCTGTAAGGAATTACGTATTACATATTTTACATATAGTACAATTACATATCCTCCATGGTTTCAAGCATGGCTTGTGGCACTGAAATATTTATTATATTTCACTTCATTTGGTCAAAGTATTTAAGTTTCTGATTAACATAGTTCTCTGATGAAGTTTATTGATAACTGGAGACATTTGTAATGGTTAAGTGTACACCTGACTCGAGAGTACAAAATATGTCACAATTATAAACACATTTCTAATTTATAAAGTTAACTAACAATTTAATTTAATATAAAGTTCAATACTATAGAGAGAAAGTGGTTAAGTGCTGATTTTACTCATGCACATGAAGTGTTAAGAGCACGAGTTTAAATTTAATGAAATGAATGTTAAGAAATAAAAAATTTTTACTTGAAGAATGGTGCACATTTGAATAGGTAAAGAAAGCAAAGACAGTAAGAGGGATTTGAAATTTATTTGGAGGTTTGAGGTGAAAATAAGAAGAACATTCTCATCCTTGATTTTTCTCATGCTGTTGAGTTGGATATCTGGAATGAGTACATTAATATGATATTAGTAGATGGTGTTGCCTTTCCAAGATCTTGTCAGCAGCATTTGAATGCTTGTTCCAATTGTTGAGATGTCAATTACAAAAATGTAACTTACATTAAAACTTAAAATCTCATTATAACTTTATAAGGATATTTCTTTCATGTATAAAACTGTCTTTCTTTCTTTTCTTAGTTCCTTCATCTGGGCCAACAAATGTTTCTTCTCTTGCCCTTAATTCAAACAGTATCTTAGTCAAGTGGAATGAGGTTCCACAACAAGATCGAAATGGACTTGTCCTTGGTTATAAAGTAAGTTGATTGATTTAGACATAATCTTCATTTCTAAAGCTACATAAAAGTGAAGCATTTTGAATCCACTTGTAAATAAGAACACAAAAATATTGTATTTTTACTGCAGCAACACTTTAATTTTTTCCAGATTAAACTCTGATGTCTAAGAGATGAGGTAGCAGTCATAAATGAATTTGAGGATTAGATGAAACATATTCCAGGGAGAAAAAAAAGTACTGTCTTTTTATTTCTAGAATTTAAAAGAATTTTCACACCAGGAAGAATTGAAGTGTCTTTTCCTGAGGAACGTAACTTTAATTTTTTTGTAGTCTTCAAAGGGTTTGATTTTGTCTTCAATCCAAGTAGCAGATTGGTATGATGAGCCCTTCCCATTTCTGTAGACTTCAAAGGTGGGACTTTGCTTCAGTCTTCACAAATTTGTACTTTGTAAATTTGTATTTTGCTTCAGTCTTCACAAAGGAAGACATAAATAACATACCATTTATGTTATGGTATAACGTACCATATGTTATGTTATATAACATGTTACATAACATATGGAGCTGAAAGAAATAAGCATTAGTAGGGAAATGGTTTTGTAGAAATTGATGGGACCGAAGGTGGACAAATCTCCAGGGCCTAATAATCTTCATCACAGAGCACTTAAGGAAATGGCAGTGGAAATAGTAGATCCATTGGTAGTTATTTTCCAAAATTCGTTGGACTCTGGACTGGTTCCTACAGATTGGAGGATAACTAATGTAAGCCCATTATTCAAAAACAAAGGTAGAGAGAAAATGGGGAATTAGAGACCAGTGGGTCTAACTGACCTAGAGGAAGTTGCTGGAGTCTATTATCAAGGATTTCATAGCTCAGCATTTGGAAGGCAGCATGGATTTGCAGAGGGGAAATCATACTTGATTAATCTGTTGGAGTTCTTTGTAATATTGATTGGTTCTCCCAATGGATGTGGCTTATTTAAACATTCAGAAGACTTTCAACAAAGTCTCACATAACAAACTTCGATGTGAGGTTGAAGTGCATAGGATTGCAGGTAATGTCTTGAAGTAGATAAAAGTATGTGAAGGTGTATGCATGGCAGATGCATTATAATGTAGATAAATGTGAGATTAACCACTTTGATAGCAATAAAAACAAAATTATTACTCGAATGGGTTAAATTGAGAGAGGTGGATACTCAGCGAGACCTTGGTGTCCTCATGCATCAGTTGCTGAAAGTAAGCATGCAGGTAGAGCAGGCAGTAAAGAAGGCGAATGGTATGTTGGCCTTCATAGCGAGAGAATTTGAGTATAGGAATAGGGATGTTTTGCTGCAATTGTACAGGGTGTTGGTGAGGTCGCACCTGGAGTATTGTGTGCAGTTTTGGTTTCCTGATCTGAGGAAGGATGTCCTTGCTATAGATGGAGTACAATGAAAGTTTACCAGGTTGATTCATAGGATGACAGATGTGTCGTTTGAGAAGAGACTAAGTCAGTTAAGATTATATTCACTGGAGTTTAGAAGAGTAAGAGGGGAATCTCATAGAAATTTATAAAATTCTAAGTGTTAGACAGGTTAGATTCAGAAAGAACATGCCCAATAGTGGAGGAGTCCAGAACTGGGGGTTTTAGTTTGAGCATAAGGGATAAACCTTTTAGAACTCAGGTGAAGAGAAATTTCTTCACCTAAGTGTAGTGAATGTGTGGAATTCACTACCGCAGAAAGTAGTTAGGACCAAAACATTGTATGATTTCAAGAACAAATTAAATATAGATCTTGGGGCTAAAGGGATCAAGGGATATGGGAGGAAAGGAGAGATCAGGGTATTGAATTTGATGATCAGACATGATCAAAGTGAATGGTGGAGCAGGCTGAATGCCTACGCCTGCATCTAGTTTCTATGATTCTATGTCTTCACTTATTTTGGAATTTTAGTTTGGTAACCAATGAAGTACACACACAAGAGGTCCAAAGTTCAGCTGCAATTAGTCTCAGTTCTCATTTGCTTTAATTTCCGCAAGTTGGACCTTTTATATGTACAGTGGCAGCTTACACAGTTATTGTGTCCAATTTCAGGTTGACTGTCACATTGGCCACAGTGGGTAAAGGGGAAGGAGAAAAACAAGAAGATGACCATTTGCAAACAGCTGTGTGTAATCAATGGGAGCACTCATGTTCATCCTGGCTCCATATTACCCTTTCAAAAATAAGTTTTTTTTGACATCAGCTTCTTGGTCAGCCATATCCATGTTCCACATACTTGATTGGAGCGAGCTCAATGTTTGCTACACTTTGGACAATCCAGCCTCTCAGAGAAGGCTTAAAACAATTGTGAGACTCCAGAGTGCATAAGAACTAAAGCCTGTCACCCCGGATGCCTGAAGTGCATCTGAGGCCAATGTAATGTTTAGTGTTTTCCAAGCATCTTTGGACTATAGGGCATAGTCCTGCCAAGTTGAACATCTTTGCCCATCATTAAAATGTGTACAACCAAAACGAATTCCTATTTCATCGATCTTCAATGAAACTCCCAAAACATACTCAATCCAGTTTTTGTGGGCATCAGTCCACAGAAATAATTGGCAATCTTATTTCAAAAGGTCTCAAATATTGTTAGAAATTCTGACAGGAATTAAGGAAGATGCTCTTCAGAGATTTAAGTTAGTTCACATTTTTTCAGTTAAGCCGGGTTGAGTGAAGTCTATACGTTGCTGACTGGAGTGCGTTCTGCTGACTAGGTACAGTACTTAGATATTCTTCCATTTTCCTATCCTGAGATGATCCCATCCTGATAAATACAAACATTTTCAGCCCCAGGTATTAACACTATTATCAACAATAAATCTGCTTAAAACCTGAAGACCTCTGTTGATACTACTATCACTAATGGTGAACCTTCTCGTAAAAGAAATAAAAATGCTATGTGTTACATTCTGGGCTACAAAAATGAAGGGCATTATTATTTTCTTTAGGAAGGATCTATCATTAAACATTTCTACATTCGGTATTACCAACAGAATTTTCTTAATTTCCCTCTGCTATTTTTCTCTGTTTGAATGTAGATCCTGTACAAGGAGAAGGATTTGGAGACTCCTATGCAGATCCGGACTATTGAAGGCAACACCACACATGCTGTTCAACTTGTTGAGTTGGGGAAGTATGTGCTGTACGAGATCCAAGTCCTAGCTTTTACCAGAATTGGAGATGGGGTACCAAGCTTCCCACCCATTCTTGAGAGAACACTGGATGATGGTTGGTATTTTTCCAATGATATACAACAATGGCTAAATGGCTTAAGTCTCTTTCTAATGATTTAAGTTGTTTCATACTTGGCTGGTAGGGAACAAGTGATCAAGTTTTCCTTAATTCTTATTGCTGATTTATGTCACAAGCATTCAGATTTAAACTTATCATCCAAGTCACAAGGCAACATGAACCCTTTATTTCTTATTCTGTGAATATTTACAGTATATATATAAATGTTGCAGCACAATTGTCAATAAGCTTATGATTAACATCACTTTACAAACGTAACAAATTGGACTCAGGTGCTCATCATTGAAGAAAAGCCAAAGAAATGTATTAAAGTTGTAGGAAGACACACTTGCCTCTAATTTTATACTAGTCCTGAGAGTGGTCAATAATGTTAATACTGATATTAACATTGGCTTTAAGCATAACATACAAGTATAAACTCAGATTTTTATTGTGATTCATTGACCAAACTTATCTTTATTTAAGTCTGTATCCAGTACAAGAATAAGGCAGCTAATTATATCCAGTAGCTGAACTACAAAGAAGGTCCAATTTAATCATGATTTATTCCAAGTTAACTGATTTCATCTGGGACAAAAATCATGACAATAGTGTTTCACTGTCTGTGGACTTGGTGAAGATTTTCAGCCAGGGTTTCCATTTCCAATGATGATCCAGTGAATCCTCTTGGAACTGATGACAATATGAAAGAATTGTACTTGACCAGTGCTGCTGTTTATTTTCAAGTCATATCATCAATCAACACAGAGGCACATATGATAATGGCTGAGGTACTGAATATGAATGGTGACTATGGAATCATATTCAGCCAGCAGACAATGCCTGAAAGAAAGAAATGCAGGCAAGGGAAGAAAGTAGCATGGAAAAATAGAACTATTTGTGCAATAACGCAGAAATGATATTCGAGAGCAATGACATGTAAAAGTGAAAGTTCAGCAATGAGTGCAATAAAACCATTACAGTAGTTGGCTGAAATGGTAAAGCTGTAGAAGTAGCTTGTTTTAATTGTCTCTCTCTTTTAGTGCCTGGACCCCCTGTAGGAATCCTGTTTCCAGAAGTTCGGACAACATATCTGCGTCTCGTCTGGCAGCCTCCAGCAGAACCCAACGGGATCATTCTGGGTGGGTAAATTGGAAACTCATGAAACGTAAAATAAATGTGACTGAAAATACCCGCAATAATCTTTCTGACTAGATATAATAGGAGGAAGAAAGATCAAATAAACTGAAATAAGTACAGGAAACGCTGGAAATACTCAGCAGGTCAGACAGCATTTGTGGAGAAATAAACAGAATTGATGTTTCAGGTTGATTAAAGCTCACTAACCTGAAATGTTCACTCTGTTTCTCTCTCCACAGCTGATGCCTAACCAGCTGAGTATTTTCAGCAATTTTTTTAAATCTCAGGTTTCCACAATCCACAGTATTTTGCTTTGGTAGAACAAGGAAGCTGATGGAAAAGCTGAACATGTTAGTTTGATTAATGATGTTCAGCAAATAGATGGAAAAGTAGCAAATATTATAGTCTCAAGCCACACAAAGGAATGTGATAACAGGATTTGTTTTATATGATTTTTCAGTTAGCAAAGAACTGAAGATGTGTGCATGAAAATTCTGTAGGATGCTGCAGGAAAGCCATTTGATATTGTCCCCAGTTTAAGAGATTGGTAGACAATACAGGCTTTATTTGAGGCAAATGTAGCCATGAGATAAGTTTCCAACTATTTCTGTTGTAAAGTAGTATCAATATTGGACAAAATTATATTCATATTGTGTTAACTCACACTGGGGACATAATTGTATAACGGGAAACCAATACGTTACCACCTGTTTTACACCAAAACACCAGATCAGTTTCTATCACACTATGTTCCCATAAGATGAATCTCAGAGCTAAAAATCTAATCACTGGAATCTTCTTATAGACATCAATTTTCAGAGCAAGACTGTAGGTATAATTTTGTAAGGATGTTGTAGTGTACGCAAACCAAATTTTTTGATAATTTAGAAAACGATTTGATATTTAGTCATTTTGTTCCCTTAGCTTACCAGATAACATATCGATTAAACACAAGCAACACAAATACTGCCACGGTGGATGTGTTAAACCCAAGTGCTCGACAATACACAGCAACTGGCCTAAAACCAGAATGCAGTTATGTCTTCCGCATTACAGCTCAGACTCGCAAAGGATGGGGTGAAGCAGCAGAGGCCTTGGTAGTAACAACAGAAAAGAGAGGTAAGTATGAGCAATATCAACAAGGGAACTGTTTTGTTGAATGAGATTGATGCTGTAGGAATGCAAGGAACCATCAGCCTCCTGAAGAGTATATTCTCTAGAATAGATCTTAGTCCTTGAAATGTTTTCCAAGTCACTGACACATTGGAAGATTTGAATACCTTAATAGAAGAAGTTAAAGCCCTTTGTTGATGTCAGTTTGACCCGGAAAGTGCTTATCTTGTGGAAGTATATACCTACATTTTTTTATTTGTTCATGGGATGTCGGCATCGCTGGCTGGGCTAGCATTTATTGCCCATCCCTGAGGGCAGTTAACAGTCAACCACATGGTTGTGGGTCTAGGATCACATGTAAGCCTGATCAGATAAGGCCAACAGATTTCCTTCCCTAAAGGACATTTGTGAACAAGATTGGTTTTCCTGACAATTGACAATGGTTATCATTAGACTTTTAATTCCAGAATTCAAATTTCACCATCTGCTGTGGTGGAATTTGAACCAGAGTCCCCAAAGTATTACTCTTGTTCTCTGAATTACTAAAATAGTATTATACCAGTGCTTCCCCTTTCAAATCAAATGCTAAATGAGTGAGAAATTTGGAAACCTGGGAGATGACAAAGCCCTGTGGAAACTTAACAGAATGAAATCATATAGTGTAACTCAAACAGATACACTAAGCAGAAGTTATGTGAAATAAGCAACTCTCTTACAATGGTTTAAAACACTGTCCTTTTACACTAGGAGCTAGAATTTCAATTCATCTTAAACTGATCAGATGGAGGGCATTTGCTTCTCTGAAGCTTTTAGCTGAAATCAATTTGAATGACTTGGAAAAACCATTCCCTATAAGGAACTTTACCAGCTCTTGTCTCAAGGGTGAGATGGACATATATATCCTTCAAAGAAGGATTATTGCCTTAAAGAATTGTTCCACCAGAAAATGCAAAGATAGTGACAGTAGAAAATGCTCCTCATTTTTCTCAGAAGAAAATTTCATGGCCTAAACCATTTTAACATCACAAGCATGGAATTATAAACATCACAGAGAATAAAACATAATTAAAAATCTCCGATTCCTATGCCAGAGAAAATTATATGTAAACTTTTTAGTTGTTTCCCCATGGGACACTTCTTATTGTTTCAATTTCCTGAAATTTCTGTAATACTTGAAAAACAAGTAAAACATAAGTTATGATCTAGAATACATTACCTGTAAATGTAATAGAAGCAGATTCAATAATATCTTTCAAAAAATAATTAGATCCATACTTGAAAAGGAGAAGCATGCAGGGCTGTGGGAAAGAGTAGGGGAGCATGGCTAATTGGATAGTGAATGGCTCCCTTCTGTGCAGCAAGAATCAATGATAAAATGTGTGAAAAGCAGCCTGGTCTCTAAACATTTTTCTTCTGTCCTCAGCACACCCGCAGCCGCCCAGCAAACCTTCCATACAACAGCAGGATGTGCAGTCACGTAGTGTGCTGCTGTCCTGGGAACCAGGCAGTGATGGTCTGTCACCAGTTAGGTACTACACTATCCAAACTCTAGAGCTACCTAATGGAAACTGGTCACTCCACTCAGCTTCTGTGAGCCATGAGTCTACTACATATCTTGTAGACAGGTGAGTGCTAATGTTTACAAAAGATGGTCAAAATTTCAAGAGGGGGCTGTGACAAAATAAGGTGATTTTTGCCCTTTAGGCAGTAGTGAAAGATTTCAAGTTAAAATGAACAATTTCTTCCCCAACCAAATTTCAAAATTAAGAATGGGAGATGATCAGGTTGGTTGATTTGCAAAATAGCCAAAGTACAAACTTTGTGCTCTATATAAATTGAATTGTTTATGTTCAAACTTGGAGTCAGAACAACTTGAACTTCCCTTATCAAAGCTTTTAACGTCTTACCGACAGGTTCAAAATGTATTGTTTATATGTATAGTACTGTTTCAGTATTTATTGCTCAGTTATTTTGGTCCAAATGTTTTTACTATTGGTATGATATTTTTCATCTTCTGGGACATCTAGGAGAGGGTTAACCAATGTGGTTTACAATGAGATGTATATTATTAGTTCCTATACCTGAGCACACACATCCACATATGGGATTACAAGGACAAAGGTTTCAATCCTTAGGAGACTTAGGCCCAGATTTTTGCTATGATGGCGAGGCTTTCATATCCCCATGTGACCTTAGTGCTGACCCATATGCTTCATCCACTACCCTTTGCCATTACTTCCTCCATGCCAATTTATTTACCATCGTTGGACAGTTCCAAAGTGTTAGCGTGTAAAAGATGCATAATTATGTTTCCTGTTAACAATCCTGAACGAAAGGCTTTTTGTCATGGCAAAAGTCCCACAAATTGCCCAAAATTCTCGCATGAGGCATTTCCCAGCTTTACAGGGAAGGAGTGTAGTCAGGCCAGGATTTGCATATGCATGATTTGTGGGAAAAGCCAGTCATTTGAATCAGCAGCTGCCTCACAGAAGTGGGATTTTGGTTGTCCAAGATGGTGTAGGCCATTTAGGACGGAGATGAGGATAAATGTCTTCATTCAGAAGATGGTAAACCTGTGGAATATTCTATCACAGAAGACTTTGGAGGCTGAGCCACTGAATATGTTTAAGAAGGAAATAAAATGGATTTTGAGACACAAAGGGTATAGAGGGGTATGGAAAGAGAGTGGGAGTATAGCATTGAGATAGAGAATAGAGTTTGGTGGGAATCATGGTGGGTGTGGACCTTATGTGTTCTGTCTGCTTTCGGGCAGCGTGGGTGTTGCAGTGTTGCCCTCCACAATGTGTGGGATTGGAGGTATGTTGCTCACATGATGGTGAAGTCAGATGGGCTGGACACCCCTGGGGTCTCGTGGATGGAAGGCATTCTCACTAGTGCCTGCACCATGGAATTGGATCCCAGAGGACAGTGAGACTTCTGGACCTTACTCCAGCTACGTGGAGCCCTCAGGCACCTGAAGGGATCAGGATCATTTGGAGTATAGCCTGGAGTTGGATTCCTGTATCACAGAGGTCATGCCCTCAGACATGGAAGTCATGAACTGAACACGGTGCAGACATCTCCTATCATGTAAAGCATGGTCTGCAACAAGGTCTCTATCGCGGAATTCCCCCTCGCAGTGATGGCCACAATGCACTGAAGTGACAGCTCCATCTTCTTGGACAGAAAGCAATGGAACTCCTCCAGTCGACCTTTCAGTCCACGGAGGGATTCAGTCATCCTTTCCTGATGCTTGCGACTCTGCTTTTACAGTTCCGTCAGCTCTGGAATGACTGAACCTAAGGACACATCACTGGGCAGGGGCCCAGCAGAGTCTTGGCCACTGGCATCGCTCCAAGTGGCCAAGTTCTCTGGGATGCTTCTGCCTCCACCTGCTGTGGATCTTCAACTGTGAGGTCCTGAGCAGTGAGTGACCCAGAGACCTGCCTACTCAGTGAACCCACTGAGGTGTCAGTATCTGCCCTGATGCTGATTGCAGGTGACATCTTTGACACGGCTTCAGTGGAGAAGTGTAAAAGTCTCCCTCAGAGCTGCTCATGTCCGGAGAGTCGAAGAGGTGCGAGGATCATCTGTTCAACGGCTTTGCTGCAAGAGAAGGGAAATGCCATGTGTACATTACAGGGGATGAAAGAGAGTCAGCATGACTCCAACTGACTGTTCCCGTTTACGCTCACTATGGTTGAGTTTGTTCCGCAATGACACATGTAAGGAGAGTAAAGGCAGGAGTTATGAGACTAAGTTGATGATGAAGTGTGGCAGGCACGAGGCTTGAGTGAGAGCTGGAGTTAAAGACCATGGCAGCTACTGGAGGAACATGGTCTTTATGAGAGGTGGGAGGAGGGCCTTATGCCTGATGTTGACAACCTCCGAAGTGGCTGAGTGAGAGATGGAGAGGTGTGCGAGAGTCCACAGGGAGACTGGAAGTCGTCCATTTACCCTGACTGAGCGAAGAAGATTGTTCATCTTCTTCTGTCGCTGCTGCCCCATTCTCTTTTGCATTGAGCTGGCAATCACAAGGGCTGCCACTGCATCCCAGGCACATGTGGTAGCCTTGCTGAAAGACCTTTTTCTGGAGTGGGGGCCAAGCGCATCCCATCTCTGCTACATTCCATCCAGCATTCTGGTCAGAGCTCCCACTCTGTGGACTTCTTGGCTGCCAGCCACTGGAATAAATCTGGAACAAGTGCTGTGGAGTCATTTGTATGGAGCTCCCCAATGGTTGCAGCATTAGGATATAGCAGAGAAGCAATTTAGAGTGTGGCATAATTTTCGTGTGGATAATTTGTTTTTCAATGAAGCATAAAATTCTGTCAGAATCACATCAACAGCATTAGCATGGAATCGCTCCATTTCTTACACTGAAACTGACATTCTGCCTAATTCTTGTAAGATTCTGCGTACTGACTTATTCATTTACTCGATGAATCTTACTGCACTATTTTAGTTTGACTAAACGGTGTTAATAAATCATTTATTAAGTCACGTTCAGATTGAAATTTCTGTGCTTATGTTTTCTCTTCATAATTTTTTTCTTTAAAAAACACTGCATCTGAGGAAGTTTGTTTTTTGCATGTAACTGCTGTTCTTGAAAGGCCATACTTCAAGGAACAACTTATTTTGAAATAAAATTGAAGGAAAATCAATAATCTTCTGTTGGTTTCTCTATCCTTGATAAACCTCCCTGTTTTCAAGGATAGGTGTCACAGTTTCTCCAGACAATTGACGAATTACAGAGGCTTTCCTGAACAATTGGCCTTTAACTGACCTTATAATATGCCTATTTAGGATATTTCCTGGCAGGGAGTACCTAAGTTATAACCTTAAGTCACAGGCCATCTGAAGCATAAGTTTATTTTTAGTAACTGTGCTCCAGATCCTAAATTAACCATGAGCAGAACCATGAAAAAATCAGCTGTGATGTTAACTTAATAATGTTAACAACTTTGATTTGGTCATTTCCTGAAATAGCTCTAAATCCAGATTTGCTCAAAGATACTAAATCAGGAAAGCTATTGTCAGGGATTATTAAGTAGCAATTGTTAAACCCTATGATAAATGAAGTTAGGGATGGCTGCACATTTACAGTCGCTGATGTTCTTGTTCAATCTTTTCATTAATTCTGCAGTTACTTTTGTGTCCAAAAATTGAATAAATTCTGATTTGAAAGGAACAATCCACTTGAAGCAGAGCAGGAACTCTTCCTTGTTTAATGTAGCTTTAGGTTGTTTTGCAACTATAAGAAATGTCAATCTGCAAACAAAATTGCTTCAGAATGGCCTCTTTCTCTCTCCAGTGTGAACTTGCTGGTGTCTCAGCAAGTGGGATAACTGAGTGAATCTCTTCCCACATAAGTCATATGGGGCAGGTGAAAGGTTTCTCTCCAGTGTGACTGTGTTGATGTAATCCAGCCCATCCTAGAATGATGATCCTGTCTTTTCTGGCTCCTTTTCCTGAGGCAGGAGCACTAAGCTGGGAAATTTCCTGACTCCTTCTCTCTGCCTTAAAGCCAAGCAGTGTGCCCCCTGTTAGCAGAATTGCTCTTGCCATTGTCCAAAGGTAAAAACATTCTATTCCATCTCAGCAAGTCTCTTTACTTGGCCTTTCTTGTCCCCATCACAACCAGGCCTTCTTGTCAGGCAGAATTCAGAGCAGGTCACATGAACACCATTTTTCCATTTCACCATAAATTAAATATATGGTGCCAAAACATAACAATTTTATGAACTTTGTATTTATAATAATAGATTGTGAAACAATGAATGTTATACTGGAGATGTGTAAATCTGGTTGGGTAAATTCAAATCCTGGCTTAATCTGTACCTCTATTTAATTAGCCATTTCATGAAAACCAGAAACATATTAGGCACAAATGAGTCACAAAAACATTGGTTTTAAAGTAAGTAAAGATAAAATATAGATTGGTACCTGCTTTGAGCACACACAAAATAAATGATATTTCATGAAGTGACTATATTATTAAAAATCATGAATAATTGATAAGTTATTCGAAGTAAATAGAAAAAAAATTTGTGACCTCACATGCCTATTTTTCCTTTTTTAAATGTTATTCTTTCTCCTTCTCCAGAAGGCATTAATCACGTTCAAAAGCTCTGGATGCCTTCCAGTAGCTCACCCAAGTGGCTATTCCTTATTTATGTGTCTAAACAGTGACAGTCAGTAAACTGACTGAGTGCAGCGGATGCAGAGTCAATTGATGGATTCAAGAAAGAGATAGATAAATATTTGATCAAAAGTGGAATGAAAAGCTGGTGGAAAAGGCAAGAAAGTGGAATTAGAATGAAATAGAGATTAACCAAGTTCATATAGAATGACAGAGTGGACTGATAGGACTGATTTGCCTACTCTGGCCTCTAATTTCTATATTCCTTTTTCAACCACATGGGGCATCAAAACCAACTCATCAGGTCCATAGTTATATCTTTTCAGCTGCTTCAGTAGTCTGGAGTAGAGATCTGAACTGATTTATTACTCTCCCCGAAGCTAGAATAACTTAGGCCAGTCGTAACATTCTCATTGCTATTACCGCTGAAATCAGCAACCTCACAATCAACAGCAAAAATTAGGACTGCTTTGGCTGTGTTTTCTTTAGAGCTGCTTAGTTGTTTAATGAAAGCACTCACAAAATGACATCGACTTGTATGATTTGACCCAGGATTCAAGGGTAAGGGATAAACCTTTTAGTATTGAGGTGAAGAGAATGCTGAATGTATGGAATTCACTGTCACAGAAAGTAGCTGAAGCCAAAATATTGTGTGATTTCAGGAAGAAATTAGATAAAGTTCTTGAGGCTAAAAAGATCAAGGGATATGGGGGGGAAGGCGGGATCAAGATATTGAATTTGATGATCAGCCATAATCAAAATGAGTGGCGGAGCAGGCTCAAAAGGCTGAATGGCCTACTCTTGCTTCTAGTTTCTATGTTTCTATGATCTTCCACAAGGTACACTTGCATGAAAACACAAATGCTAAAGCTTCCATTTGTTTTCCTACCTGAAATCAGAGCCAGAGGTGTAATCCAGTCACATGATGTAAGCATGACACATACACACTGCATGTTCTGAAGTCAGAGATGGAGTGACACAGATCTCCTATAAAAATGGGGGAAAATTTGTTTTTTTTACATCAAGTATTTGAGAAGTTTTTTTTATTTATCTTGCAACACGGTACATTTACTGCAGAAATATTTTAATAATCTTTAGTATTGTTCTTTTTTTTATTTGTTTATAAATTAACTTTTGCTACAACATTAGGGCAGAATAGTTATTTCTTAAAGCAAAATTCTGGCATATGCTGAGGTCTGTTGAGGTCTACAGAAATCAATTTCATCATGAAATAAGCCAGCAGCTTCATAAGCTCACCACTTCCTTTTTGTACAGTTACACATTTTTATTCCTTCACTCATGCAGTGTACCACACTCATCGCTGTTCAATGTCATTTAAGTGTAGAGGAAAAACCGTGGCTTGCCATTTCAACATTTCACCAAATAAGGAGAGAAGGCTTTCTGTGATTATTTTTAAACGTAATCACTGCTGTCCTTCTCTTTTGTTCACTGCCTTTTTCCTGTTCTTGTCAAAGAGGTGAATTATATTTTGCTGCAATTCTAGAGCTGTTTGGCTCTGGGGATTCTCACCTACCTTTACTCGATATCCCCAAATGTGTACTTTTCATCAACTGGCAATCAAGAGCAGGATCTCTGATTTTCACTGTACTCTAATCAAACAATTCAAGTCCCACTCTATTCCTAATAATGTATCAATGCTCAGTCTATCTACGAGTATTTAAGTAAGGACTGCAAGCGTGTTATTTCTTGGCTGCTAGCGAACAGAGACCAAAGATCTCGAAAAGTTAGTTTTCTCAGTTTTTTTTCTGAAGTAAAAATAGAACAGAAATAGAACAAATGTTGTTAAAATGGGTCATGGTTTGAGAAGGTTTAATACGCAGCAATATCCATTAATTTCAAATGTGTTGGAGCCACCGAGAGACCAAACCAGGAGATTACTGGAAACTCATTTACCTAGATGGCGTGACAATCTGGTGCTAGGATCCACAAGATCTCATTTGCAGATCCTTTTGGAAACATTCTATATTAAGGAATTAGCAGAAAAAAGTAATATTGATATTTGCTACGAAATATGACAAGCAAAATTATTTCCTCATTCATCTTCAATAATGCCCAGTTTACAATCCATGAGTCTGTTACGGAGAACAGATTTGTTGGAAGTTGCATTTGTGAGATGTCAACCCCATATTTTAATTTGATATTACTGAACCACAATGATGTCATATCCATAATTACTTCAACAGGTTGAAGCCCTTCACCTCGTACAAGTTCCGTGTGAAAGCAACAAATGACATCGGAGACAGTGAATACAGTGAGGAGTCTGATTCTGTCACAACGTTGCAGGCTGGTGAGTTTCAGGTTAAACCATGAAGTCAGGACTAAGATGAAAAAAAAGTATTTTACATTTTTGGTGATTCTTTTCTGCAGTTTAACAACATATTTCAAATGGGAATTAATGAGAGGGATGCATTGTGGCTAAATGCTAATTGAACCTCATTTATTTGATTACAAACAGGAGCCCACTGGTGGATAACAGGAGTTGACAGATAATCATTGTCCCTGTATTGTACTGCTGATTGCATTTCTGGGATATTTAATGTGCTCATACCAGGTCAACTGATGCTAAAAAAAAGATTCACACAATTGGTTGCACATTTATCTCTAACCTAAGCATTTAATCTAGGCTGACACAGAACAGATAATAGAGGATGCTACATGGGCATAGGGACAATTCAAAAAACAAAACAGCACAGGAATTCATTGGATGAGCTATTAAGCTAAGGTCTTGTATACCTATTCAGGTGACTGTTTAAGCTGTAAAGAGAAGATTGTAGGTATTCTGGAAGGATAAGATCAAATGTGACTTTTTCAACCATGCTAATTAAAGTTAAACTAAATACAATAAATCTACTGGCTCAAAGTTAGCTACAGATTTGCATTTGACTCCAGGAACTGGACTCATCACAGCCAGAGAAGCAACAACATTGCTCCGTGTAATGTCATTGACTAGCATCTAATGTTGCATTCACTATGCTTTCCATTTACAAGCACAGATGCTTCTTTCAATTGGAACATAAGGTCACTGTTTTGCAAATTACTTGCACATTATTTGGGACAAGTAACAGCTAACCCAAGCTAAACGTCTTTTCATCTCATTGTTTGATTGAGGTTACAATAAATTTAAACGTCACTTGCATGGGCATATTGCCGAGAGAAGTGATACATTTTCATTGTTCTTTCTACAATGTGGAAATGTGCAATTCATTAACACTACCTGTCATTCTCATCAGTAAAGCTGCCTTTATATTTCAGAACTAGTTGAGGTAGGACTGTGGAATATTTTGGGATGGATTCATCAGCATCAATGGCAAAGGAGGAAATCAAACTCTACAAAATTAATCTCATAGAAGTGCAGATCAATATTTTCATTTTGAATCACATACCTTCCCTCATGGTTAAACTTAAGTCCATATGAGACTTGATAAGCCAGGGATACAATTATTATAAACTGCTTGTTTGCGCTAATAATTTGCTCAGCCTAGAACATGGCAAATTCTACCATCAGAAATAAACATTTATATTTGACATGGGCAAACTACAATCTCTTGCAATACATGTTATATGTGTACAATAAAACTTGTATTTATATGGCTCCCTGAACATTGAGTAGCATCTCAAGGCATTTCCCAGAAACATAATCAGACAGAATTCAACATTAAGCCAAAGAAGTAAATATCAGGAGGGGTTAGACTAAAAGCTCAGTCAAACTGTTGGGTTTTGAGGAGAGCTTAAAGGAAGAGATGGAATTGGTTACGGAAGGGAATTCTAGAACTTTGGGATTACGTCACTTGACATGCAGCTGCAAAATGTGAAGGAGGTGGGGATACACAAAAGTCCACACTAGAAGAAACACAAAGGGGAAGTTTCTCACCGACGAGGAATAGACATGGTCCGTTGACTTGGCCTTGCCAACGGAACCAGAGGACATGCACCATGGGAGGCTGAGAGTTAGGGGGTGCCCCTTGGGCAATGCCAGACTGGCAGTGCCATTCTGGCACTTGGGCAATGCCCACCGGGCACCTGGGCAATGCCTACCGAGCAGTGCTGAGGCTGGGCTAACGGGTAAGAGTCAGCAGGGGCTCGGAGTCAGTATGATGGGGCCAGTGGGGTGGGGCTAATGGGAAGAGGAGCCTGTTGCTACTCTCCAACAATTGGTGGTGGAGGGCAGTGGCGCTGCAATTGATGGAGGAGGGAAAGTGTCAGCAATCGGGTTAGGTGGTGGGGAAAGGTTGCCAGAGGCAATATCCCGGGCTGCTGGGGAAGAGAGCTGCTTCAGGCTGCCTGCACTAGCACCTGACAGCTCTCTCTCTGTCTATCAGATCCCTCCTACTGCTAATGTGCATGTGCAGCATCACACGCCTGCATATATGCACCACCTCCCTCTACAGGCTTTTGGGCACATTAAGCCTCACCCACAGGCTTCTGCAGTGGGCAACAGGCTCGCTGAGAATTTTGCAGAGTGCAGATGGTGGGTCCTGAAAACTCGCCCCAAGGACAAGGATCTGAAATTCTCCCAGTTTCAAGTCTACCCAGCACTTAGACAAAAAAATGGTAAAATCTACCCCAAAGCTTTTGTAAAATTCGAGGTGGCTACATAAATAGGGAGAATAAGGCAATGAAGGAACTAAAAGAATATGGTTGCAAGAGAGAGAAAATAAATTGTGTCCATCTTTGCTTTCCAGGGTGATCCTAGAATATTGAATAGTTTTGGCTGAGATGGACAAAGCCCAGTGCTTAAAATGTCCTTATCTGAAAACAGGTGGTTAAATGAGTTATACGCTTATCACTTTCAATAACCTCGAACATAAGTGCAAAGATAGTGTTTATACTGGCAGAAAGATCATGACAGGCAAGAGTTAGGGACTGTACTGAGGAGATGAAGTGAAAGATGGAGTGCTGGAGTAGATCAACGACAGAAGTGCTATGGCAACCAGAGGGCCAGAGACTAGGCAACTCATGACTTGGAGAAGAATCTTTTCCAGGGATAGCAAAGAACTTTGAATGCAAAGAGAATGAAGAATGGGGGCGATGGAGGATACATGGAAATCAATGGATATAGCATTAAAATGTGATCAAGATGACCAGAATGAAGAGGGCATTTGAGATGGCAAGGTTGAGAAGAAGGTCATAAATATGGGCAGCACTATTTGTATGAAGTAACAGATTAAGGGAAGACATCCGGGCATTGAAATCAGGAGAGAAGGCAAGATAAATTGAGTGCGATGATGGGATCAGATGACGGATCTGATACTAAATTTGGAGATACACATTGGTCACTCTGTATAACATTATGAGGTATAATATCTGAGCCTAAGTTTTCCAATCAGGTGCACATGCACAGGTTACTATGGGTAGTACATCCTGTTGCAGAGCAGTTGGTGCATTTTCTACATTTGCTCTTTGACACCAGGTTAGATTTTTAGAATAACACAAACAAAAAAAATGTTGAAAAATCTCAAGCAGGTCAGGCAGCATCTACGTAGAGAGAACAAAGCTCATGTTTTGAGTCTGGATGATTCTTCATCAGAGCTGGAAGGAAATATGGTGGTGAAAGCAAGTTTTGGTAAACACCTTGTCAAACACCAGGAGGGTTGGGGAAGGAGAGTTCTGATGAAGACAGTGATGTTCTCTCTCAACAGATGCGTTCTGACCTGCTTCCAGTATTTTCTATTTTTGTTTCATTGTAGTAGTTTATTTTTATCTTAGCATTTTAGAAAATTTGGTTGCTTAGCAAACTGTGAAATCTCCTGTCATTACCCCATCCACACGTGTTACTTAAATATAAAAAATAGGAGCAGAAGCAGGTCATTCTGCCCTTTCAGCCTGCGCCAACATTGATAATTATCATGGATGATCATCCAACTCAATAGCCTGACCTTGGCTTCATCCTGTATCCTTTTGGACCTTTTGTCCCAAGAGCTATATCTAACTCTTTCTTGAAAACATACAACGTTTTGGTTTCAACTGATTTATGTGATCACGCATTCCACAAGCTTACCACTCGCTGGGTGAAGAAATTTCTCCTCAGTCCTAAAAAATGTATCCTGTATCCTTACTCTATGACCCCTGGTTCTGGACACCCCCACCATTGGGAACCACCACACACACACACACACCCGAAGTGCAAAACATACTGAAGTGTTTTTGGTACCAGTTTATCAAATTTCACATTTTATTTTTCTTCATCCCCCAACTCTGCAAGGAAGTGCTTCACAACAATGATCCAAGGACAAGTCAGAACTCTGTTTTTATGGTAATTGAGTAACTGAATAGTTAACATTTCAGTAGGACTTGAGTAAAATCAGATGTTTGAAAGAAGTACATAGTTTTTTTGGCTATGCAGCATGTTATCAGTAAAAATATTTATTTTAACAATGTATTTTTTAAATTAATTTTTGTGAACATGTGGCATAAATAATTAGATGCAATTTAAGAAGATGTTGTTTACTATCTCACTTCATATTTGGGTAGTTATAAAGGGGTGAAAAGTTAATAGTACTTCAAACTGAAATATTAATGTGCTTTTGGCAAGTATGCAGGAAACATTGCAGATCATGGCCATGTAAAACATGAGAAAATGTATAATCTGGCCAACAAATGAATTTAGCAAGAATTTAAATATATAAGATTTGATGCAAGATTGAGAAAAACGTCAACATAAAATATTTTCAAAGCTTCACCCACATTTCAAATGTTCAATTATCATTATGTATTTTGGACAAGTGACAATCTTCTCCACTTCCTTTGTATGAATCCTTTTTCCACTAGAATATTAATTGTTCATGGAGTCAACAAAGTCACAATTTGCTTTATTTATCATACATTGTTGCATATGCCTTTCTGATAAGAGAACAGTGTTGAATCAATTTGTTTTTGGCCTGGTGCCCTTCCTTACACCAATCTTGATGGAAACCAGAAAGCAGATTGGTTGCTTGCTCTATCAATCAAAGAAGAGTGTACGATAAAGAAAAACCTAAAGAGGATGAGGAAAAAGACTGTGTGATGAGAAATAAGAAATATGGAACCTAAGCATGGAAAATTCCTTATGAATTCTTCACTGAAGCATTTTACAGCTTAATGCATGTTCACTGTTTATTTCAGATATTTTTAGTATTGTTATCATCTTCATAGATGACTTTAAAAAAGAAATTCAAGCTATCAGCAAATGGTTAACTAGATCACATGACAAGATTTCAAGCTTTAAGGCTCTTATTGTAACACAAATCCAAAACAACATTGACTAAACATTTCCATTGGTGACTTAAACTCTAAGCTACAGAAAAGATCTACCATTTAACATTTAAAATGATTTAAATATTTCTGTGTGGCAATTTTTTTTACTATATGTTACCATTCTTCATGAACCAATCCAAGTTGGATTCTTAGCTCCTTTTCTAGCTAGATACTTTTTTCTCTCTGAACTGGTTTTCAATATTGGCTACCTAGCCAAAAAAAAAATGTATCTTCCAGCTCTATTTAAATTTTTATGATCTTGAGCACTTCAATGTGAATGCAAGTTTCCATGCACTATTGGGGCAGAATTTTCCCATCTGAGACAAAGCCCTGTCGTGGATGTGGAGACAGGAATGTTTCTCAGTGCAGAGGCCACTGGAAACCATGCCATACTTTCAATCTTTATTTCATTAATTATGCATTCTGGAGTTACCGTTGTATTTTGTCGCAGGATAGGTTTGGGTGCACGCGCTTTGCCGTCATATCTGGGTGCCATATGTGCCAGCATCACTGGCACACCTTTGAAGAAAGATGGACCTCTTGAAAAAAGAGGACAGATCTTTAGGAACACACAGAGGCTGGAAGATGGATGCCCTTGATGACAATGAAGTGGAAGATCCACCTAATAGACGCTTTCCACCCGCCACCCATTGCTGTGATGTTCCAGGAAGCAACACCAGACATTTTTCAAGTAAAATCCCAGCATCTGCAAGACGCATTGTTCGAGACATGTTGTGAACTGGCATGTTTTCCCACTGACATTGTACAGAATCAGGTGGGATGGGAAGGTTCTGGTTGAACCTTTACCTGCATTCCATTAGCAGGATGCAAATCAATTTTATACTGCCCACCAGTATGTTTCCTGATCTGTCATGGCAGGAACCAGCGGATGATCCCTTGAGAAGTTCATGCCGACATAAAACTAATTTGTAGGCTTCCTGTTCCTCCAATCCAAAATTGAACACACTGCGAGGGTATGGGAGAATTCTGCCCTTTATGTGGAGTACTATAGAGATTTGCTGCGTCCATCTCTGCTCTTTCTCTCTCAGATTCTTGCAGACTGACCTTCTCTGAGATCAACCTGTTGTTGGTATTTTGGAATACCAACAATAGGTTCCTATGGACTGTTCACCTCTCACAGTCCTTGGGCTGGATTCTCCAGTCTCATGAGACTGGAGAATCTCCCGACCAGAGTCAAGGCAATCGGGATTGACCAGATCCACCCGACTGGCTCCAATTGTATTCATGCCTATAGCAGAAGACATGATGTAGAGATGCCGGCGTTGGACTGGGGTAAACTCAGTAAAGTTTTGCAACACCAATTTAAAATCCAACCAATTTATTTGATAGTAAATCCACGTGAATAGCAGGTTAGATGTAAGGATTCGCATTCTAATCAGCAGTATGTAACTGTCTGTGTGGATATGAGTGCCTCTGCAGATCAGAACACTGCATTTGCCTGACGAAGGCACAACATAGTGTCGAAAGCTCGTGGATTTACTATCAAATAAATTGGTTGGATTTTAAATTGGTGTTGCAAAACTTTACTGAGTTTATAGCAGAAGACCCAGGGGAGCACCGACAACCCTTCAGAAACGAAAGTACCTCCACCCAACTCTCAAATCATGGGTCACACCCTCCCCCCACTTCCATATTATGCAGGCATGAGGGTAGCATGACCCAACCTCCCCCTTCAAAACCCCCAGTCAAGCCCCCTCCCCCTCAAACCCCCCCCCCCACAAATCTTACAATTTTCATCTGAAGGAAGAGATGTGTGTAATGAAAAATCTGAAAGCTACAACACGAGTATCATGTGTAATGTTTCTGCATAAGTCTGATTGTTAACACAATAATGCTGCCTTAAGCTTTAAACAAAAGCTTCATTTTTTATATTTTAGCACCAGATGAGGCACCTGAAATTCTTTCCGTGACTCCACACACCACAACTTCAGTAATGATTCGATGGCAGGTGAGTTGAAGATATTTCTGTGAAGCTGTACGTCTAATTTTTCTAATCTATAATTCTATCATTATAGTCTTAAAATTCCAGTGATTTTGTGTGAAATTAGGGCCACAATTTCACACAAAAATTATGGTGCTTTGTGAAATTATTGAAGAATTATATTTAAACTGTGCTTCAGTGCAGTAGTACAGAATACCAAAATGGAAACACATGAAATACGACTTATTGGCAGATTGCCACCCAATCTTTTCAAAAAAATCGCTTGCTGATTCTATTTCTTTTCCCCAAAGCCACCTACAGAAGAGAAGATTAATGGAATCCTTTTAGGGTATCGGATTCGCTACCGAGAATTAATTTATGACAGTTACAGAAGCTTTACCCTTCGCAGTGTGAGCAATCCCAATGCTAAATGGTCTGAACTCACACGTAAGTCCGTTTTGTCCTCTCAATGTTCCACTAGTGTACAGGTCACCTGTTTTTGTCTATACATTGTACACTGGTGTTTTATTAGTTTGCATAAATTTAGCCTGGCATTTGCAGTTGTAATTCTCCTACAAAAGCATGTACTGCTTGTTCCAGTTTTAAAACAAATATTCCTTTCAGTAGAATTTGTGCCACAGCATGTTGAGATTTTGTTCTTTCATTCTAAGACATACATTTGATTTCAACTAGGACAGATGTGACTAAAGGTTTCTCCTCCCACATCATTGTCTTAGACCATAAATTAAGTGGATTTACAAAGTCTTTAAGTAAATAAGTGATTTTGTCAGATGATATACTTTGGTACAGGAAACAGAGTCCTCGTTTATCATCCCAGTCCCCCAGAATATCTAAACTGAGCTTTAACATACTTGTGATTGTTGGATCTGAATCATATCAACCACAGGAAGTAATGAAGAAAACTGGGATTAACATATCGCGTGGATAGACTTTCCTAATTCTCTTTAAATTAAAAGCATTTTTGTTCTTCAAAAAATAGCTCAAAAGAAGTAATTTAAGAGCTGAGTTTACATTTGGAGTAAACTTTTTTAAAACTATTCTGTTTAAATCAAAAGCCTTATGAACATGAATCAAGTGATCCAGGCCTGAGATAGGATGCTGGGTTTTTTTATGAACTAATTACCCTGGAATATTGATTTGGAAATATGAGTTCAAATCCCACTGTAACAACTGGGAAATTTAAATTCAATTAATTAAAATAAAATCTGGAATATGACTTTTATCAGTAATGGTAACTGGACTGTTGGAAAAATCCCTTTGGTTAGTATGTCCTTTAGCGAAAGGAATCTTACTCAATCTGCCCTCTATAACCCCAGACACACAGCAATTTCAACTGCTACTCAAAAAAGGTGATCGATCACCATCTTGTCAAGAGCTATAAAACCTGGCATTCTCAGCAATGCCCACATCCTGTGAATGAACTAAAAAAATTCATAAAGCTACATGACTGGGCACTAAATTTGTGTTTTCACAGACACACTATATAACAGTACAGCTGAGCTGAAGGCACATTGCTGAAAAAGTGTGAAAGAATGTTGAAGGAATGTTTCTCTTTGTGGGAGACAAGAACTAGGGGAACACAGTTTAAAAATATGGGGGCTCCCATATAAGAAGGTTGTACATCTGGAATTCTCCCTAGAGAGCAGAGGAGGCAGGGTAGTTGATATTTTTAATGCTGAATTGGATAGATTCTTGATTGAAAAAGGGAGTCAAAGAGTTTAGTAGGTATGAAGGAAGTCGAATTAAGGCTACAAACAGTTCAGACATGATCTTATTGAGTGGCAGAAAAAGCTCAAGAGGCCAAATGAACCACTCATGCTCCTAATTCATATGTTCCTATGTAAGTATCACTGTAAGTATCAACTCATGACAGGTAAGTGTCTTTTCCCAGCAATAAAAGTTCTCTTCCGCCAAAAACACTTCCAAAATTTTATTGTACAATAATAAGATTGTGATATGTTACTTATATCATTATGCACAAAGTTGCCACACTCAATTGTTCTGATTAATCTCACATGCCACAACCTAGGTGAACAAATTGTAAAACCTTTGGATATCTATGTAATAATTTCATGTTTGAGATAAATATTGTTCTATAATATAATCAAATCAATATACATTAATGCAAAATAGGAAAAAAAAATGAACATTACAATTTGTTCCTCTGTTTTATGTAGCTAGGTTTTAGTATGATATCTGCAGATTAGTATTTAATTACATTCAGCTGCACAACGTGTTTTTCTGTGATCATTGAAATCTCCCCAATTACTTATCTGTTTCCTGTAACACATGACTTAAAATGTTACAGATACAAACAGAAGATGTAGAACAGCCTCACAGGCCTCTCAGAAAACACTAATATAAAATTGCGCAGTATTACCTCATGAAGCCCACTGCACACAGCACCTAATACGTGCTTTATATCCAACAAAGTAATGATGCTAGAATAAACAGAAAATTGTATTGGTGATGTGGCTTATGCCATTGTAGAGCACAATACATCCTGCTATATCATGTCATGTTCTACTCATTGCTTTCAGTTTGTCGCCTGTGTTTTTTTAAACATTGTCTAAGCTTTGTTTTAATAACCCTGCATAAATTCACAGTAACCAGCACAAAGCTATTAATGTATTGTTCAATTATGCATTCTGCTGCTTAAATGGAAGTTATTTGATTGATGTTATTATTCACTAATATTCACTGTTCATTGTAACCTGTCTCTACACGCTATTACACATCCTGTAGCCGTGTATAATGTTCGGAACCTGAGTGACTCCACACTAGCACAATATGAGCTTGACAGTAAGTCAATTTTCTCATTCTTTTCTTTATAATTAAATATTTAACCCCATTTTCCTCTTTTTTTTCTCTCCTTTCCAGAAGACAATTGTTCAAGCAGTGATACAGTTCCATGAGCGCTTGCCATCTTTTAGTATCTCATTTAAATAAGTATTCTTCAAGTTTGAGTCCAGATAAGGATAGAGGATATTTGGTTTTGCTCCATAAAAATCAACTAAGTGCACTGGATTATTGGAAGAGTCACAAACTCTAACTGATAACCCTCTTCCATAATCATAAAAAATATGAATACATTTAGTCACCCCCACCAACAACTGAGAGGATCAGCTCAACAAAAAGTTAATCTGGGACTTTCCTGATCTGTCTGTATGGTTTATTTTCATTCTGTGCAGTGTATCTACTCACAGAACCGCAAGGAGTTCCTTTATGAAGGAAAGCTGGTTGGGTTTGTCTAGTTAGTTTGGACAGCAAACTGTTCGATCAAAATTATTTTGTTTTTTATCACTGACCTTCAATACCAATAATTCACCATAAGGTATTTTAGAAAAAGAAGACATAGAGCATTTTGGGGCACGAACGCACAATTTAAAGTTATGATGAGATTTAGGTTCACACTTAAAGTTGTTCGCACCACTAAATTCAGTTCTCAATCTTTCAAAATACAGTAGATCAGTGATAAACAAATAGTACCTTCCATAATCACTGGATATTCCAAAGTACTTTTCAGGCTTGCATGGCGTCCAAGTCCTCAGGCATGACCATTACGCCAGGTCTCTGCTGGCAAAGAAGTGCACTTATTTTCGCTGTTATCATGCCATGCCCAAAGGCCGGGGACTTCTTTATGCTGGAATTTGAATGGGCTATGCATATTTAAATGCTACTTTAAACATGCTAATCAGCCTTGTGATCCAGTTCATGCCATTGGAAAACATCTGAGAGACTCGCAAACTGATTGGCGCCAGGCACAGAACAAGTTTTTAGGCCCACATGCAATTCTCCTGAACTAGCCATTTCTAAGTGGAAATAATTTCTCTGCCTCTACCCCGTCTAGTCCCTTCATTATCTTTTATGTCTCTATAAGATCCCTCCTCAGCCTCCTAAACTCCAAGTACAGGTCCAATCTACTCAACCTCTCCTCATAAGCTAATCCCCTCATCTCCGGTATCAACCTGGTGAACCTTCTCTGTGCTCCCTCCAAGGCCAATATATCTTTTCGCAAATAAGGGACCAAAATTGCACACAGTACTCTAGTTGTGGCCTCACCCATACCTTGAACAATTGCAGCAAGACCTCTATCCCCCTCACGACAAAGGCCAACATTCCATTTACCTTCTTGATCACCTGCTGCATCTGCAAACTGAGGTTTTACGATTCGTGCACAAGGACCCCCAGGTCTCTCTGCACAGTAGCATGTTGTAATTTTTCACCATTTAAGTAATAGTCCATTTTGGTATTATTTCTTCCAAAGTGGACAACCTCACACTTGCCAACATTATACTCCGTCTGCCAGATCCTCACCCTTTCACTCAGCCTGTCCAAATCTCTGTGCAGACTTTCTGCGTCCTCCACGCAATTTGTGTCATCAGCAAACCTTGTTACCCTACACTCGCTCCCTTACTCCAGATTGCCTATGTATATGGTAAATAGTTGAGACCCTAGCACTAATCCCTGCAGCACATCACTAGTCACCAACTGCCAATTGGAAACACACCCACTTATTCCAACTCTCTGCTTCCTGTTAGATAGCCAATCCTCAATCCATGCTAACACTTTATCTCCAACTCCGTGTACCTTAATCTTTTGTGGCAACCTTTTGTGAGGCACCTTATCAAACACCTTCTGGAAATCTAAAAACATCACATCCACTGGTTCCGCTCTGTCAACCGCACTCATTACATCTTCATAAAATCCAGTAAATTTGTCAAATATGGCGTTTCCTTCATGAATTCATGCTGCATCTGCTTGATTGAACCAAAACTTTTTCATGTGTGTCCAATTGGCATGGAAAAAGTTGAACAGATGCAGGTTGTCTTGATGAACAAATCATCTGCCTTCATGTCTTTTCAGCTAGCAATTGATGATCCGCAAAGCAAATGGATAACTTGGTCCTTGGAAAAGTTTTATCAAATAGTTGCTTGAGCCTCTATTAAAAAATCTGAAGAGTGTTGTATGTTCACATGTAGAAACAAAATCACTTAAAATAACAGACTACATTGCATTATACTATACTTTAAATGATGAACCTTCACCACAGAATGTGGGAATGCCAGGATTGTCTTTGACCATCAGATGATGCTCACTACTTGATCTTTCACTGTTTAATTGCCTCTCGTGTTGTATCTCTGACTGGAGGCAAAGTGCCTTGTCAGTGATTGGGAGGAAAATTGAGATTAATTTCTGTTCCAGTTTTGTCTAGTTTTGCCTTGCCTTGCACTTCAGAAGCTTCTGGAAATAAAGCACATTGTTTAGAGGCCCTGGAGATATCATTAGTGATGGATACATGAATTAAGAAAGTTAAGAAACTTGTCCTCATTTGAAAAATTAAAATTGCTTGCAAGATTAGAAGGAAAATGTTTTGTATGTCAAATCCAAACCATATTTTAACCCCTGCTGATCTGATCTACTTATTCATCATAAGGCATAAAGTATTGTGATGCTTTGCAGACTGTAATGTAAAACATGGAAGAATCATGATTAATTGCTGCAAATTAAGTATTAACATATTTGTCCTCGTGGTTGAAATCCAACTGCATGTTAATGTATGCTTCCATAGGTTCTACCAGAACCACGCGGCTCCTGATTTCATTGCAGCTTTAGTTTAAACATGGACATTAAAGCTGAATTGGAGGGATGAGGTGAAAGTGATTGCCATTGACATCAAGGCAGCATTTTATCAAGTATGGCATCAAGGGGCTCCAGCAAAATTTAAATCTATGGGAATTGGGGGAAAGCACTCCACTGGCTGGAGTCATGCAGCACAAAGGAAAATGGTTGTGGTTGTTGGAAGCCAACCATGTTAGCCCCAGGACATTGCAACATGAATTGTCCAAGGTTGTGTCCAAGGCCCAACCACCTTGCGGTGCTTCTTCAATGAAGTTTCCTCCTTTGTAATGTCAGAAATGGGGATTGTATTAATGGTTGCACAGTATGCTATACCATTCAGGCTCTTCAGGGACTGGAGTAGTCCATATCGTTTCTGTGGCCACATACATGAATCCAGGATAGCGCATTACCTTTCTGGTGCCAGGATCAAGAATGTCACTGAGTGGCTGCAAATCACCCTGAAGTGGGAGGGTGCAGATATGGTCCTTGTGGCATTGGTAGAAAGAGAGACGTAATTCAGCAGTCAGAATTTAGGGAGCTAGATAAAAAATTAAGAAGCAGAGCATCACATCTAAAACTAAACTAAAAACTCAATTAACAAGGTTTTACTTGAATTATTGAACAATTTTGGAAAAAGCATTGGAATTGTAATCATGTGGCCTGAGAATAATTAAGAATGTAGAAAGTATAGATCATCACTGAACATGGAAGTAATTTGTACAGAGAGAATCACAGGACAGGTGATGGGATTCTGTCATCTTCATGTGCATGGAATAATCTGGATGTTAAGAAAGTTGAAACCAATCTAAGGGAGAAGGAAAAACCATGAAGTAGCAGTTAAACATAGGCTGATACTTTGATTAATCATTAGAAATGATTTTCAACTGCTAGCTATTTAATGCCTTAAAACACTCATTCAAAACCCATCTGTCTTTCCATGCCCATCTGAAGTATTTGAAAACATGGCAAGAACTTCAGATATCTTGGGTCTATGCCAGAGAAAGAACACCTCTGTGAATACGCTGCTTTCTTTTCTGAAGAGGAGGCAGGCTTGAACGGAATTCTTAACCAAGTGGGCAATGGTTGACATGCATGCCAGGGAGAAATGTGAATCATTCATACAGACACATTTCTCTCAAACCTTCCTTAAACATTTATTGCAAGGGGATTTTCCTGTGAGTTGTTACACGTATTGAATGAAGCAATGGGCTCACAAGCAGGAGACATGGCACTCCTCATCTGCTCAAGCTTTTGGAAACGGGCATTTACACATTTCATGTTACCTGCATCTGCAACTTCAACAAGAACTCCAAAGATCTTCATTTGCATGAAGTTGACCATTGCTGGATTCTTTCTGAGTTCTTTGAGGGGGAGTCCTTTGTCACTTCCCTTCGTTAGCAGTTGACTATTCTCACCAATTGGTGCCACCCCTTCTAACTGCACGCTAATGTGCACTGACATTAGAGTATCTGCATTGGTGGAAGTTGCACATAATGATTGACTTGTCTCCTCAGATGGTGCCGCCTTCTTTGTGATCTCGTGGGGTTGCACTGCCATCACCGGTATCTCATTTGCTACTTTGACTTGTGGGAGAAACCAGAGTTTTGGGTGTTTACCACCAACTCCTGGTGCCCAGAGCTCACTGAGTTCATCAGTGGACATAGGTGCACCATAGTTAGTGTTTATCAGGAGTTACTTGATAATTAGGGGCTTCCTACTCACCTCACCGTCTGTAACTGACTGCAGTGGGACCAAAGATGCCTCCCATATTTAATGATGTCACCCCTCCCTGCCCCCCCAAGTGGTGCCTCTCCAGGTAGCATGGGTATAGAGAGAGGTGCTTTTCCCAGTTAATGGGAGTCAGTAGGCCTCATCAAGAAAGCATGTTTGGAAGTCACAGAGGAAGTCATCATACTTGGGGTGATCACAAGAACATGGTTGCAATGCCTCAAGTGATTCAATTTTGGATAAGATCAATCTTCAGATCAAGACCAAGATGAGGACCCTCTGAGCTCCACTGCATTCTCCTCTTTCAGCACCATACAGCAAACTATGGCAGTCTATTTCCACTTCTTCTCGATTCTCTAACATTATAAGTTCACTTCTGAAAACTCAGGCATTCACAGTGTTGCTCATTTCTCATAGCCTAGCTGTGCTCATTATTCTGTGCCCATTTCAGTGTTCAGTCTGTGCCACTGGGTTGCTTGTTGTAACAGCCATGTGTATTGACAATGCAGCAATCACCTCACTTTGAAGCCACTATCTGTTATGCTGTAAACACTGGTGTTTAGTCATAAGTAATGCCTGGATTGGCAACCTTTTCTCACATTCCATTATTGTCTCTTGTTACATGCAGGGCTGTGAGCTTGATGTAACAACGTCTGCCCACCTTGCCAAAGCTCACCAAGAACTTTTTTAAATTTTTTATTCCATTCTTAAAGTTACAAAGCCAATGTTCAGAATGTTCTGGGCAAACCCAAATCTATTCCATGCTTGCTCCAAAAACCAAATTCAAGATCCAATTAAATCAATTCATGGTTCCCATCTGTGAAATAAAGAAAATCCAAGCAGTCAAGATAAGGCATTGCATCCCATCTTGGGCTTGATCCGAAGATTGATTTTATCCAAAATTGAATCACCTGAGGCATTGCAACCATGTTCTTGTGATCACCCCAAGTATGATGACTTCCTCTGTGACTTCCAAACATGCTTTCTTGATGAGGCCTACTGACTCCCATTAACTGGGAAAAGCACCTCTCTCTACACCCATGCTACCTGGAGAGGCACCACTTGGGGGGGCAGGGAGGGATGACATCATTAAATATGGGAGGCATCTTTGCTCCAACTGTAGCCGTTCCTTGAAAGCATCCCACGTTTAGCTTCTCTTCCAGTTGTCTTTATGTCTGATGTCTTTGATCCAAATGCTACCATCCCCTTAAATACAGTATCTGCATTTCAACTGCTGTATCTTCCTCCTATCAGCCACCCATTTCTGGTTAGTTCCATGGTTAATTGGATAGTCACTAAAAATGCAACCATACAACCTGATTAGCACTTCAGTTTCAGGACTTACTTTCAGTAAAATTAAACCCAATGAGTCATGGACCCAGTAGGGGTCCTCATATCCAGATGTGGTTCTTTAGCAGTCATATCAACAAGTATTGAAGCTGTGGGTGCCTAATTGGATAACATGATCAAATCTGAGATCATCTGCCAGTCAGTGCCTACAAGGACAAGAAATAAGTGCATAATTTCAAGACAAGAGAACTCAAAGGATTGAAATAAATTCAATTAAGGCAAACTGTCAAGGGCAGATATAATTTTATTCAGGATTTAGCAGTAAATTAAATGTAATAAACAGAAAAAATAGCATAAACAAAGCGAGCAATCTCCAAAATGGATCAGAAAATCAACACAAAGGTACCAAAATAAAGTATACTGCATGAAACCTTGAGAGAAGATTTACAGAATGAGCCTTAGAAGGAATAGAAACATATTAAACCAATATGCTGGAAAATCTCAGCAGGTCTGACAACATCTGTGATGAGAAAACGGAGCTAACATTTTGAGTCTAGATAACGCTTCATAAAATAATATTAAAATGGGTTGCAGGAAGGATACTGGAAAGAAATATAGAATATAAGAAATAGGAGCAGCAGTAAGCCATCTAGCGCTTTGAGCCTGCCCTGTCATTCAATAAAATCGTGGCTGATCTGAAGTGGATCAGTTCAACTTTCCCGCTTTCCCCCCATAACCCTTAATTCTCTTGTCTATCAGAAGCCTATCTATCCATGATTTAAATATATTCAACGAGGTAGCCTTCACCACTTCAACGGGCAGAGAATTCCAGAGATTGACCAGCTCTGAGTGAAGAAGTTCCTCCTCAACTCCGTTCTAAACTGCCCCCCCCCTCTTATTTTGAGGCTGTGCCCGCTAGTTCTGTTTTCCTTTCTAAGCAGAAAGAATCTCTCTACCTCTACCTATCTAGCCCCTTCATTACCTTGTAAGTCTCTATAAGATCCCCCCTCAGCCTTCTAAACTCTAACGAGTACAGTCCCAGTCTATTCAATCTCTTTTCATAAGCTAACCCCCTCATCTCCGGTATCAGCCTGGTGAACTTTCTCTGTACTCCCTCCAAGACCGATATATCCTTTCTCAAACAAAGGGACCAAAAATGCACATAGTACTCCAATTATAGGAAGCAACAGAAAACATAATAATAAGCCACTTTCTCTGCATTACAATATTAGAATGGTTGGAAGAAGTTAGTTTCTAAAAAAACGTTAAAACAATAGAATAATTGCTATTGAAGGCAAAATAATTGAATTATTTGCTGATTTATTTTCTAGATGTATTCACCAGGGTTGAAAATATTGCTTTGCTACCCAAATATTGTGCTATAACAGATACCAAATAATAATTTGAAGTATGTAAGGAGGAGAGGAAGACTCACATTTATCGAGTGGCTTATTATCTCACTCAAATGAGCCAAAGCGCTTCAGGAATTTAATTATTTTTTGCCACAATTTGTTTTATTGGTGATACAGCAGCCAGTTGCTGCGCAGCAAGTTTCTATAAATAGCAGAGTGAATGACTGGTTTGTACCTTCACATGCTGTTGCTAAAGGAAGCATTCTGGGTCAGTATATCGACAAAATTCTTTTTTCCTCTCTGAATAGTATTAGCAGATCTTCCACATTTGTAATCTCATCCAAAACATGGCACCAATGTGTCTGACAAGGCTGTATGAAACCTTTCTGATTTAAAGATCAGAATATTACCAACTGAAACAAACAGTTTGCTGATAAGTTAAAGGATCCTCATCACAAGGTACCAAATAATTTGAGATGCTTGAAGGAGATCAGGGCAATAATTTTCACTGTGTATGACTACTGCAGGATTGAAAGACAGTGAACATAGTGCCTTTCTTTAAAATGGAGAATAAATCTGTAGATTATATCAATACTCAGAAAATAAAGTTATAATAAAGTTTAGATTGGAGGAAAATCTGTGCCACCCCATAGTAAGAGTCAGGCTCAGATTTTCATCCCTGGGTCAAGTTCACCAAGTCAGGAAATTTCCCAACTTGGTGAATCCAACGTTTAAAAAATGTTCACTTGGGATAGAGAGCAAGTAGCCTGAAACAGGAGTGTCAGGGTGAGTATAAACACAGAATGAGTCCAGAGGCAGCCAGGTGCAGAGGCAAGCTAGATGCGAGGTCTGTCTCTGTGCCATGGCATTGAGTTTAAATAAGCATAAATAATAATAAAACCAAACATCTCCCTCCAGCCCTCACTCTCCCACACATTCCCTATGCCCAATCTATGTCAACCTATGCCAATCTATGTGTCCACCTACCCCTCTCATGGCCCTCTCAGCCCATGCCACATGGTGACTCTCTACCTGTCCTCATACTTCCATATGAACGTAGTACCACCTCCTGCAAAACTGCTCGCTTTGCCCTTACCTCCTCCATGCCAACTCATCTGGTATCTTTGGATAGTTTTTTGATCGCTTTGACAGGTTTGACATCACCCGGATAGCTTTGACAAATTTTACAGCTGGTCAGCTGCTTATCATTTTATTGACAACTGGACGATTCCTGGACATTTCCTTGATGGCTGAGCGACTCTATAAAATGTCCTTAACTTTTGGATATTTCCTTAACAGCTGGACACTTCTTTTACGGTTTCACAGTTTCAATTAGTTTATAAATTAAAATTGCATAATCTTGTTCACTTTTAACAAACCCATAGATTGTCTTAGCTCTCCCAAAAGCTGCCTTACTTCACCCAAAGGTATTCTGGAACCCTGTCCAAAAGTATACCTCACCTCTCCAAAAAGGTACCTGGTTATCCAAAAGAATCAACCAAACATAGACCTGCTCTTATCCATTCCAATCTCCACACTCTGGATTCCACATTCTTGTTTTTCCAGAATCCTACTTCAATGAAGGCAGCTGCACATGCACAAATCTTGACCTGACTCCAGTGCCACCATTGTGAAGATGGGAAATGGGTTCAAATGTAGGGTTTCAGATTTTTGGACATTTCCAGAGTTTTTATAATAATGGAGAGGCTTTCTGTTATGGTAGAAATCTGGGCCTCACTGCAGATTTAGAAGGAAAAATCTTGCTTGCAAACCAAATCTCAGTTTCGTTTCTACACTAGCCCAGTTTATTAGGATTTCCAATGGTCTTTGTTTAAAATCCCACAGGAATATCAGTTAACTTTAATTAGAAGAAACCTTGGCAAAAAAATGCCTGATTAAGAATCAGGTTTAAAAAGAAGCATAAAGTAATTATGGATGCATACCGCCAGAGTGATGAGTGTTTGAGGGAGACACAAACTGACAATGCCTAGATTTGGATTCAAAAACAGCTTGTTAGCTAATTGGCATCACTAGTGCATTTAATCAGCAGTGGATAGTTTCTTTTATCAAATTTTAATAAGAAAAGAATTAAAAATATATCTGATATCTCATCACTTATGCCAGTTCTAATGATGTTCTCCCTGAAATTGCACAGATCTAAGCAAGCATAGGCGCT
This sequence comes from Sphyrna mokarran, assembly GCA_024679065.1. NCBI lineage: Eukaryota > Metazoa > Chordata > Chondrichthyes > Carcharhiniformes > Carcharhinidae > Sphyrna > Sphyrna mokarran. The sequence continues at coordinate 23,617,518 of JAGIQG010000021.1, forward strand.
ATGAAATCAGAATGAGCATCTACAATGCAGTGGGGGAGGGACCAACAAGCCCACCTCAAGAAGTATTCGTTGGTGAAGCAGGTAAGTCAAATAGTGTGTGTGTGTGTGTGTGTGTGTGTGTGTGTGTGTGTGTGTGTGTGTGTGTGTGTGTGTGTGTGTGTGTGTGTGTGTGTGTGTGTGTGTGTGTTAGAAAAACTTTTTTTTGGAAACACAGTAGTGCTCTGCATCAAAGTCTCATTCATATCTGAGTATAAACCTCATTTAGCCTAAATAGTTGACAGAAAAATCTCAATTTTAATGTTTTGACTCCTGATAATCAGACATAATAACCTCCAGCTGCCACATTTCTATTTCACAGCAAAATCTTATTGCATGAAAATTGAAAACATTTGCAATTACAGTACAGACTGACCATGATTTAACTGTTGACTCAGAACTACTCTGAGCAATATATAACATTCCAGCATTATCTCATGCACAATCACATAGTGCAGCAAAGATCCTTCAGTCCATTGAGTCTGCATTGTGTCTTGAGATAAACACAATTTTTAAGTGATAAGACTCAGATTTAACAACTGATTTCACCTGTGTCCTATTCCCCAAGATTCCAGAACTCCTGTATAGGGTGTCACGCTGAAATAGATCTCTAATTCCCTTATGTTGCTGTGCAAAAGCTCACTGAAAGACTCTGGGTAGCAATGAGCATAATGAATATTATGTGCTACTCCCTCACTGCTGAACACAAAATCTGAGCCATAATACCTGTTACAGGACTGTGTGCTACCTAAAGAAAAGGATAAAATGTACATGGATGCAGTGTCTTCAATCCATACATTTGTGATTATATATTTGAATATTGTAAGTTGTTGATCAGTTTAATTTTACTGCTTTTATTGCCTTGTGAATTTAATTAATGAAGACTGCTCCATCAATATTCTTATAGAAGAATAACATGATTTACCCAGTTCATTGTTAAGTACATTTTCCCCAATAGTGAGCATGTAAGATTCCACTCCTAAAAGAGCAATACTGGAGTCTCTATCAGTTTCCTCCTGCTCCCTCATTATGGATAAACCATATCTTCATTCAACATACTTTCCTGAATAACTTCCCTTAGGTTGGAAACTTGGGAGTTGTGACAGCCAACCTGCGGATTAACCAATGAATTGATGATAAGAATACTATATTTTTGACTATTCCAACTGATTTATTTTTGTAAAATGAACAGTTAATTAAGCCAACATAAAGCAAAGATTAGGGATGGAATTCTCCAGTTACGCTTGTCTAAAAGCTGGAAATTCCTTCCTGACCATCAATGCCGTTTACGTTGTCCACAACCCATCCCCAAAATTCCAATGGCGAGCAGGATGGAAGAATTCCGGCCTAAGACATTTGTAGCACCTTTATCATGGAAAATTGTACTGAGACACTTCACAGTTTAGAGTTTGACCAAAGCAGAATGAGAAGTTATTTGAATTTGGCAACATGACTGAAGGTATTACGGAGGTCAGTTTCAAGAGGACATTTGGAGGTACAGAATAGGAAGAAAGGAGCAGTCCATCAGAGTTATGAAGAGCAAAGCATGTGAGCAATGATGGTACCACAAAAGGCGCAAAATAATGGAATGGTTTTAAAGTTAAGAGTGAAGTCAGTGAATGTTTGGGGGAATGGATGAATGGATCTTAGTCCAGGATAAGATATGGAAAATAGTGTTCTAAATGAATTCAAGTTTTGTTTGTATTTATCTAAAGAGTCTGGTGAAGAAACTATTAGAGCATAGAACATAGAACATTACAGCACAGAACAGGCCCTTCAGCCTTCGATGTTGCGCCGACCAATATAAAAAGCAATGCCCCTCCAGACTAAACCGTTCCCTTCTCTTCCATATACTTATCAACTAACCTCTTAAACGCCACCAAACTTGGCGCATCTACAACTGCTGCAGGCAGGGCATTCCACTCCCGAACCACCCTTTGGGTAAGAACCTACCTCTGATATCCGTCCTATAACTATCACCCCTTAATTTAAAGCTGTGTCCCCTCGTGCTAGCTTTCTCCATCCTAGGAAAAAGGCTATCACTGTCCACCCTATCTAAACTCTAATCATCTTATATGCTTCAATAAGATCCCCTCTTAGCCGCCTCCTTTCTAACGAAAACAACCTCAAATCCTTCAACCTCTCTTCATAGGACCTGCCCTCCATACCAGGCAAATCCTGGTAAACCTCCTCTGTACCCTCTCCAATGCCTCCACATCTTTCTTATAATGTGGGGACCAGAACTGCACACAATACTCCAAGAGCGGCCGCACTAGAGTTTTGTACAGTTGCAACATGACGTTGCGGCTCCGAAATTCAATCCCCCTACCAATAAAAGCTAAGACTCCATATGCCTTCCTAACAACCTTCTTGACTTGACTGCCTACTTTCAGGGATCTATGCACATACACACCAAGATCCCTCTGTTCATCTAGACTACTAAGAATCCTACCATTTGCCCTATACTCTACACATTTATTATTTCCGCCATAGTGCATTACCTCACACTTTTCCACATTAAACTCCATTTGCCACCTCTCGGCCCAGCTCTGCAACTTGTCCAAGTCTCTCTGCAAACTATAACACCCCTCTTCACTATCTACCACTCCACCGACTTTGGTGTCATCCGCAAATTTACTAATCCGTCCTTCAATACCCTCATCCAGATCATTTATAAAAATTACAAACAGCAGAGGCCCCAAAACAGACCCGTGAGGTACACCACTTGTCACCGAACTCCACGATGAATATCTCCCATCAACCACCACCCTCTGTCTTCTATCTGCTAGCCAATTCCTAACCCAATTAGCTAAATCACCTTCTGTCCCATACATCTGCATTTTCTGCAGAAGTCTTCCATGGGCCACCTTATCAAACGCCTTACTAAAGTCCATATATACCACATCAACCGCCTTACCCCATCCACCTCTTTAGTCACTTTTTCAAAAAACTCAATGAGGTTAGTAAGGCACGACCTACCCTTCACAAAACCATGCTGACTATCCCCAATCAATTCATTTCTCTCTAATAACTATAAATCCTATCCCTAATAATTCTCTCCAATACTTTGCCCACAACAGAAGTAAGACTCACTGGCCTATAATTCCCTGGAAGGTCTCTCTTCCCCTTCTTGAACAATGGGACCACATTCGCTATCCTCCAGACCTCCGGAACCACACCCGTAACCAACGATTACGGCCAACTATTAGAAAAGCCAAGGCTAGAATAGCAAAAGCATGAATGAAAATCTCAGCAGGAAGGGAAGTCAGAGAGAAAATGGGTGATATTTTGCAACAAAAGTCTTGAAGATACACCAACATTGAGTTTTGAAACCAATCTCAGGGTTTAGCAAAACATCACGTTAGGACGCTGTCAGCTTGAACATGCATTGGCATCTATTAATTGTAATCTAGGATTATAATCAATTAAGGTACAGAGTTTCTGATAGGTATTGAATTAAATATCTTTAACCCTGACAGCATTGCATTTCAAAATGCATTGCAACAGTCATTGGATCAAGGCCAGTGATTGAGAAGTAGAGCGAAGTGGGGATAGGACAAGAGAAATTGGTTAGGTTTTTCTAAGAGCTGGCACAGATATGATAGATTGAATGGCCTCTTTTAATGTTGGATTATGGTTCTAAGTCAAATTTAAGTAGGAGTGGTAATAATTATTACTGGCTGTCTTCCTGTTACGCTTCTGCCTTAAATATTTGGAAGGTAGTCATATTTTAAATCATGTCTCCTTTTAAAAACTGCAGTTTTACACTTTTGTGTAACAGTTTCCATTTTTTTCATTTAGTTCCAACTGCACCAGTTCAAAATGTGCAGGTGCAAAGCTCAACGGCGACACAATTGGACCTGACCTGGGAGCCTCCCCCACCTGAAGCACAGAATGGAGACATGCAGGGATATAAGGTACAGTCAATTTATGCCATATCTTGGATGGAGAAAAGAACTCAAATAATTGCAGAAGAAGAAAAGCAACACACAAGGCCTTGTCTAGATGGAATAGTACAATGCATTGAATAAAACGGGCTGAGAAATATGGAGTCTTTGTAGAGATGTTTGTACAGGCAAATTAGTTCATTACCATTATACAGAATAGCTGTACAAACTGAATAGTATATCAGTTTACACATTGAGCAGTAAAGAAAATATTGAGTATACATAGAATCTCTTACATCTTCAAACTGACCCCAAGGGTTTTGCTGTCAAAAAAATCTTCTTGAAGTGCATTCATTGTTGCTATTCAGGCTATGTAAACTGAGTACTGTATCATATCACATAGTCTGGATGCAATTTCTCAGTCGTGCAAAGTCTCTCCTTGTTATTTTCTTTGTGTTTATCTCTGGGTATTGGACTTTGATGGCAAAGCCAGCATTTGTTACCCATTCCTATTTGCCCTTGAGAAGGTTTTGGTGAGCCACCTTGTTGAACTGTTGCAGTCCCTGTGACGTAAGTGCACCCATAATGCTGTTAAGAAGGAAGTTCTGCTACAAAGTTAACACAGCTGAGCACAATCCTGTCCTCAACTGATTTTCACAGTGGTCATTCGTGTTTTGTTTCCTTCATTAATCCAAAGATATTGAGGGCAATTACAATACCTCAATCATTAGCCTCACTGAGATAAAATTTATTCAACATATCTTGGCTATTTACATGCTCCCTGACAATGACATCATGAGAAGCATGCATTGTTTTCATATGTACGCTGATGATACCCACCAACCCCCTCAATTCCTGCAATGTTGCTAAAATAACAAACTGCTTCCCTGACATCTGACTGGTTGAGCATAATGTTTTTTGCCATTAAATATTGATAAGATTGAAGCAATTGTTTTCAGTCCCCATACCATTCTCTGATCACCAACTCCATCCTTCTGCTTGGCGATAGAGATTTGAGATATTGCAATCTGTTCTCAACCTTGGTGTCACATTCAATGTGGAGCAGCGCTCTGAAAGCTTGTGGCTTGTGCTACCAAATAAATCTGTTGGACTTTAACCTGATTTGGTGAGACTTCTTATGTCACATTCGACCCAGAGATGAGCTTTGGATCTTATATTTTGTGCCATCATTAACACTGCCTATTTCTGTTAACAGCACCAACTCATTTACTGCCTGTTGACTTACACTGGCTCCTGCTCAAGCAACATCTTAATTTTAAAATTTCATCTTTATTTACAAATCCCTCCAAGATCTTGACACCTTTTCTTACCTCCAACGCCTCCACAACTCTCTGAGAAATGGGGCTGCCAAGTGGTTAGCACCAGGGTCCTGTGTTTGATTCCTGGCTTGGGTCACTGTCTGTGCAGGTTCTGCATGTTCTCGCCTTGTCTGCATGAGTTTCCTCTGGGTGCTCCAGTTTCTTCCCACCGTCCAAAGGTGTGTGGGTTAGGTTGATTGGCCATTCTAAATTGCCTTTTAGTGTCAGAGGGATTGGCAGAATAAATATGTAGAGTTATGGGGATAGGACCTGAGCGGGATTGTTGTCGCTCCAGGATTGATGAGCCAAATGGTCATCTTCTGCACTGCAGTGATTCTGTGATTCTACGATCTGCACTCCTCTAATTTTGGCCTCTTTGCATCCCTAAGTTTAATTATTCCAACATCGGTAGTTGCGGTATCAATTGCCTATAACCTCCTTACACCTCTCCACCTCACCTTCCTTCTTTAAAATACCTCTTAAAATAATTTGACCTTCTAAAATCTTTGATCAGGATTTTGGTCATCTGATCTAAGATCTTCTTATGTGGTCTGGTAACAAAGACATTAGTGTGGAGATGCCAACAATGGACATCAGACATTGGGCCAGACCTTCTAACCATTGGTATGAAATGACGTCCTGTTAGAATTAAAAGTGTTTACAGTGCCCTTATCTGCTTTAGAAAACTGAGTTGAAACCTCCATTGGCTAGAGCTGCTTAGGATCTGCAGCGAAACCCCCAAGGCCACAGTAAGATGCAACACTGGCGAGCTCAGGGAAACCTTGCCCACTTGTGTACTGCAGCAATTGCTGTAAAGAGGATACATTTAAAGGGTCCAATGAAATTGACAGGCCAGGGAGAAGGTAAGTGGATGGGACCTGGATGGGATTTGGCTTATTGGGTTCAGGTTGGGTAGTGGGGTTGGGAGGGAGTGTCATGGGGCTTAAGGTGAGCAAGTCCAGTTGGGATAGGGGTGTGGCTCAGGATCAGTGTTCTGGTCGGATTAGGGGATAGAGTCAGGCCCAATGTGAGGGTGAGTTCAGGTTGGGGATGTCTGGTGTTGACTTGGAGATGAAGGGAAGGAATTCAGATTTTGGGTCAGGTCCAGTTCAGGATGTTGGGGGGTGTTTGGTCAGGTCTGATGTTGGGAGAACTGGAGGGGTGTGGATAAGGGGACGCAACAGAATTGGGGGTAAGAGGGGTGTGTCCCATATGGTTGGGGGGGATAGGGAATCTCTTAGGGAAATAGGGGAAAGAGTTCAGGGTGGGGATTGGGAATATCCTGGTGGTGTAATTAGTTAGTGTGTGGAGAATCTAGAATGTTGGAACTGTCCTGTGTGGGGCTCAGTCAGGGTATTTAAAGTAATTACAATGATGTTCGAAGTGCTTTTCTATTTTGTTTAACTCTTTCAGAATAGCTATTAGCGTAACACTGGCAGAGCCTTCCAAAGTTAGCAATTTAAATTGCTTTGTCAGATGGCTTCCAGTGCAGCGCAGTTGTCTAAGGAATGTTTGTCCTACTGGACAATTGCAGCATAAACCCTCACCTTGGAGCGTCCCAGAGGATTCCCCAGCATATCTTTGAGGCATCCCCAAATCTGATGCTGGGGAGCCTGGAAGTTACAGGCCATGTTGTTCCTGGAATTCAGCTTGGGGTCTTTTATTGCATGAAAGTTGCTAAATAAATAGAAGTTGTTCCTGACACTCTAAACTGGGACCTTATAGGTCTTTATGGCTCGACTGCTAAGTGGGTAACTGAAAAATTTACTAAGTATCCATAAGCTAGGCCTACATCTTAAAAATATATGTGTTTAGGCAAACTTGGTAAAAGTTCTGTACATTGAACATAAAAACAATCATAAGACTTGTAATTCTTTCACTTTATCAGAAACAGAATCATGTAATCAATTTGTTTTGAAAATTCATTCTTCAAATTCACTAGAGGCAAAATACACAGATGGTTGATTTGTTGAATCAATAGACGATACCCAAAATAACCCATGAGATCACTGAAAACACTGATTCTTTTATAACTATGAAAAGCTCATGACCAGGACTGATTGAGTTATGTCAGAATGATTAGTTCATGCAAGTTAGGTATTTGTATGTTTTGCTCTGGTTTGTTACAGCATGTTTGCAACATTCTGTTTAATAGATGGTATGCATGATATTCAGATTTGTAAACCTGGATTTTCATATATGTGGGAAGTACAGAACCACCAGTAGTGGTCCTTCTCTTTCTCCCTCCCCAATAGACACAAATTCATGATGGAGGATTGCGACATTCAGAATATAACTCAAGTATATTGAATGCAAAAAGAAAATTTATGTTATTAAATACAGATGAATCTGTCATGTCATTGATCACTTAAGAGTAGTAAATATATGGAGCAAACAAAGGTCAGAATTTTCCAGCCATTCACACTGGTGGGATTCTCTGGTCCAGCCAGCAGCACACCCCTGCCCCTGGGTCCCAAAGGCGAGGGGTGGCTTCAATGGGAAATCTCATTGACAGTTGCAGGATCAGAGAATCCCACTATCAGTGAATGGTGCGCTGTCTCCTGTCACTGAGAAACACGCAACTGGAAAACCGGAGCTTCCTGTCCAATATCTTTTTCCCCTACTTACAGATAAGAAAAAAATTTGTAGTGCTCCCAACAACCCCGCCTCCATGTACTGCCATTGTAAAAGCACCAGGTACCTGTATTCAACATTTTTACATGAATAATTATGTAAACTTGCTACATATACATGTTTGCAATTAAGTAACTTGAAATACCCAAAATAAACATAAGAGCATCTTCACTTTCAAGGTATAAAGCAACTTTACCAGAATTATAGGATGGCGCAGTGGCACAGTGTTTAGCACTGCTGCCTCACTGCGTCATGGACCTGGGTTTCATTCCAGTTTTGGGTGAAAGTCTATGTGGAGTCTGTATGTTCTCCCCATGTCTGCATAGGTTTTCTCCGAGTGCTCCAGTTTCCTCCTCCAGTTCATGAGTTGGTCATGCTAAATTGTCCCCTATGTACCAAAATGTTAGGGGAATTAGAAAGGTTAAAAATGGAGTTCAGACAAATAAGGGGGGAATCTCATAGAGACTTACAAAATTCTAACAGGACTAAGCAAGAAAGATGCAGGAAGGATGTTCCAACTAGTGGAGATGTCCAGAACCAGGATCACAGTCTGAGGATAAACCATTTAGAACAGAGGTGAGGAGATATTTCCTCACCTAAAGAGTGGTGAGCCTGTGGAATTTATTACATAGGAAGTAGTTGATGTCAAAACATTGAATGTTTTCAGGAGGTAGCTAGATGTAGCACTTGGGGCGAATGGGATCAAAGGTTATAGGGAGAAAGCAGGATTACTCTGCTAAGTTAGACAATCAGGCATTATTGTGATGAATGGTGAAGCAGGCTCGAAAGGCCAAATGGTCTCCTCCTGCTCCTATCTTCTATGTCTGTTAGTATGTGAGGTTACAGGGAATGGGCTTTGGTAAGCTGCTCTGTCAGAGAGTCAGTACAGTCACAATGGGTCAAATGGCTTCTTCCTTTACTGCAGGGGTTCTATGAACTGGCGGGTTCAGTTACGTCAAGTGAGACTGCGATTGTTTTGCTAAAAGCAGAAAAGATTAAAGAAACGTTCAGTTGGCATGTTCGCAGAGGTGAAGGATTATGAGAGAGTAAATCAGTAGAAATGAGGAAATTCGCTCAGAGGGGAGACTGAGGAAAATTGTATTTATGCAGCAAGTTGTTATAATGTGGAACTGTCTGATAGGATAATGGAAGGAGATTCAGCTTAACTTTCAAAAGGGAATATATACTTGACAAAGGGAAAATTTGTAGGCTTATAGAGAAACAGCTGGGGACAAGGATTAATTACTGTCACAGAATTGATGAACGGAATGGCCTCTCTCTATTCTGGAAGATGTTATGATCTCACCTACTTTTTGTTCATATAATTAGAAGAAACAAAGATAGAAAATATGTAGAATATGATGTAAATAGAATATAGTAGCAGATGCCTTGGAATCTGCTCAAGGTACATCAGAAAATATGTTGCTTTGACAGGATTGTGACACCACACCAAGGATAATATGTCATTCTGCTGCTTTGATGCACCAGTGTGTATTCTTTTACAGCTACAAGTTATAATTACTGTGGATTTTTCACATTGTACAGATTGACATTTTAAAGATTATACTTAGAATCATAGAAACCCTACAGTGCAGAAAGAGGCCATCTGGCCCATTGAGTCGGACCAACCACAATCTTACCTAGGCCCTACCCCCATATCCCTACACATTTACCCGTTATTCCCACTAACCTACACATCTCAGGACAACATGGCCAATCAACCTAACCTGCACATCTTTGGACTGTGGGAGGAAACTGGAGCACATGGAGAAAACCCACACAGATACGAGGAGAATGTGCAAACTCCACACAGACAGTGACCCAAGCCAGGAATTGAACCCAGGTATCTGGGATTGTGAAGCAGCAGTGCGAACCACTGTGCTACCATGCTGCCCTTCTTCTAGGTGTGCTAGAAAAATCAGTATGTATAACAGCTAGTACCTGAGTGTAACAGACATATGCATATAGCATGGATGTAAAATATAAAAATTTTAAACAATATGTAATATAAGATGTAATATATAATCATCCACTTTTGCTTCTGCATCACCCATCTGCTATTAAAATTCTTGTATATGCATTGCTACTGAGTTCGAATTGATGCACATTAGATCACTGCAAATCAATTTCATATATCTTATTGGTGTGGTTAGCAAACAATTGTTTCTCTGTATGGAGTTTTGATTGTTTTCCAGATCATTATTACATTACGAATTGCTAGAGTTCATTTTCACATTGCACCATGTGATGATTTGATGTTAGGATATATCAAATGTTAATCCAATACTCCTAGTACTAGCATCAAACCATTTTTTAAAAAGTTCTTTGTTCAAAACACCTCTTGACAATGTGAGATCATTTAATCTAATCTCTCCTTTAAATAGGGCAAAATGTATGCATGTTACCTTTTTATTGTGGCTCACAGAATCAAAAAATAGCTGTAGAAAAGACCATCAGCAACTATCTGGAAAAACATTTGAGTTCCTTCCTTCGCAGCAATTCATTATTCATAAAGCATGTTTGTCCATGTTGTCTTCACCATATTAGCCAGGAATCTATTCCATGTATTCATTACTCTTTATGTTAAATGCCAATTATTGAAGAATTACCTTTCATCAGTTTAAAGGGGTATTGCTTTATCCTGTTGTCATGTTAGGTTAAAGTGATAAGGCCATGAAGTTGTGTTCTATAATGTACTTTCTCCATGTGATTTGCTATCTTTTAGTGTTTTGTCCTTTTCTCATAGAATCATGGAGACTCTACTGTGCAGAAGGGGCTATTCTGACTGAGTATCTTACAAAAGCCCTTTCCCTCATCTGTTCCCTGTAACACCATACATTTAATATGGCTAATCCATTTAACCTGCACATTTTGGGACACTAACGACCAATTTAGCATGGCCAATGCACCTAACCTGCACATCTTTGGACTGTGGGAGGAAGCCAGAGCAACTGGAGGAAAGCCATGCAGACACGGGAAAAACATACAAACTCTACACAGACAGTGACCCAAGGCCAGAATTGAACCAGGTCTGAACCTGGCGCTGTAAGCCAGCAGTGCTAACCACTATGCCACCGCGCCACCTAGTCGCTTCTTTTCAAGATTGAAAAGCCAAATTTTTTCATAAAATGATTAACATGATGGATCATTGTCATGACTCTCTTTGCACCATCTACATGGTTGAATGTCTGACCTGAGATTTTGATTTAAACTGGACACTACATGCTTTCATCACCAACTCAGTTCTGGGGACGTGGGTTTGAATCCCGCCACAGCAGATGGTGGAATTTGAATTCAATAAAAGATATTTAGAATTAAGAATCTCCTGATGATCGTGAAACTATTTGCTGGAAAAACCCACTGATTTCCTTCAGGGAAAGATATCTGCCGTCCTTACCTGTTATGGCCTACATGTGACTTCAGAGTCGCAGCAACGTGGCTGACTCTCAGGTATCCTCCAATGGCAACTAGGGATGGGCAGTAATTGCTGGCCAGCCAGCAATGTCCATGTTCCACAAATGAATTTTAAAAAATCCTCAGACATGTACTGTGTTAATTAGGCTCAATAGTTTATTCTACTGTCAACTAAAAAGTGTTAAGCTTTCCTTAAATATAATCTTCCCTGCTACTAGTCTTAATAAATTTGATGAGTTTATGTTGCTGTGTGAGACATTAGCACTTTCTGGCCCCTAGCCTCAGACAAATAGATCTTGGATATTGTCATCCTTTTTCCTGTAGTCACACATCAGGAATCAGTGGCACTAATCCCGTTAAAACAAGCAAGAGTGCTTTTTAATATTTACCTAGTTACATCCAATTAGACTATTTCTAATATTCATTATTCAATTGTTTCATCATAGTGCCAGCATTGCAATGGAGTGCTGCAGTGAGGAACACTGCCATTCTTGATCAATACAATTAAACTTCATATATCACTTTGGTCACCATTATATAACATCTACTGGATTATGGTTTTGGATACTGGGGGTCCTTGTACACAAATCGCAAAAACACAGTATGCAGGTGCTCAAGAAGGTGAATGCAATTCTGGCTTTTATAGCTAGTGGGGTAGAATATAAAACTAGGGAGTACTTTTGCAGCTGTGTAGGGTACTGGTGAGGCCGCAGCTGGAGTACTGTGTGCAGTTTTTGTCGCCGCATTCGAGGAAGGATATGTTGGCCTTGGAGGGAGTGCAGAGAAGGTTCAGTAGGCTGATACCGGAGATGAGGGCGTTAGATTATGAGGAGAGACTAAATAGGCTAGGTTTGTACTCTTTGGAGTTTGGAAGGTTGAGAGGGGATATTATAGAGAGATATAAGATAATGAAGGGGATGGGTAGAGTAGAGGTTGAGAGACTCTTCCCACTTACAAAGATAACAGGACTAAAGGGCACAGCCTCAAGATTAGGGGTAGGGTGGTTCAGTTCAGAGTTGAGAAGGAATTTCTTCATGCAAAGAGTGGTGAATCTTTAAAATTCTCTGCCTGGTGAAGTGGTGGAGGCTTCCTCGCTGAATATATTCAAGTCAAGAGTGGATAGGTTTTTGATTGACAAGGGAATTAAGGGTTTCTGGAAGAAAGCAGAAAAGTGGTACTGAACCACTGCAGATCAGCCATGATCTTATTGAATGGCGGGGCAGGCTCGAGGGGCTGGATGGCCTACTCTTGCTCCTATTTCTTATGTTCTTATAAAATAATTTTTGGCTCACTAAATGAATGACCACTATAATTAGTGATCGTTGAGTCTAGATTTCAATTGGGCATGCTTACTTTTGAAATGTCGAGAAAATGGGAGCCTGAATTGAAAGACTAACCAACTTGTAAGATTGTTTTCTTGTTCCAAGTATGTATGTTAAAACATGTGCTTTTCAGATGAATGGTTGGTAAAGTTGTCAGAGACAGAGCCTTTACTACATTTTGTTGCAGTAAATTCTCAATAGTTCAAAGGTATAACTTTGCTTTTAGATTTACTACTGGGAATTCCAGCGGCAGAATGAGACAGAAAAACTGAAGACTCTCTTTCTTCCTGAAACCAATGTGAAACTGAAGAATCTAACAGGATACACTACCTACCTGATCAGCGTGAGTGCTTTCAATGCTGCTGGGGATGGCCCGAGAAGTACGCCTATCAGGAGTCGGACACAACAAGCAGGTGAGAGCAATAAAATAATTCTGAGGAAATACAGCCACAGGATTTATACTGTTATTTAAGAGGAAAGAATGGTTAACTTTATATAATTTAAAATTTTGATACATGTGTCAGCTGTTTCGATGGATGATGGCTAATTGATGGAGAACCCAGATTATTCAAACTATGCTTGCAGTGCCATGCTTCAGGTTTAAAAAAATCTTTAAAGTTTATAATTGGACTTGTTTATTTATTTATTAGTGTCAGAAGTAGGCTTACATTATCGCTGCAATGAAGTTACTGTAAAAATCCCCTGGTTACCACTCCCTGGCACCAGTTTGGATATACTGAGGGAGAATTTAACATGGCCAATGCACCTAACCAGCATGTCTTTCAGACTGTGGGAGGAAACCTGAGCACCAAGCAGACACAGAGAGAACGTGCAGACTGCATGCGAACAGTGACCCAAGGCCAGAATTGAACCTGTGCTTGTAACAGGAGTACTAACCATTGTATCACTGTGTCGCCCCCATTGTGTTTTCATTTCAAATTTTATATCCATTGTTTCCTTTATTTTTGAATTTGCATTTTCTTTATCCTTAAAATCACTATCCACTATAAATAGAAGTTATTAAACAAGGGAAGGCTATTCAGTCTTTCATATCCATGCTAACTCTTTATCAGAGCAATCCAAAATAATAATGCATTTTTATTTACTTAGGTTTCACTTGGGCTTTCAGAGTACAATTTTGAGTAGGTTGATTGGCAGAGCCATGTGTTTAAGAGGAGGAGCTAAATTTATAGGGAAAAGGAAGCATTACTGCAGGGTTCTGAAAGAAGCAAGGGGTCTCTTTCTTTCTGGAGACTGCTGCTGGGGACTTGCTGGGAGAAATAGGTCTCTTCAGATGTACCAACACGTAAGTTTGAGTGTTGCTAGTTTGAAAAGGAGTTTAAGCCTATAAGAAGATTATTGCTTGAATTGGAACTAATAGAGATAAGTTAGGATTAAGAATTATATCTTGTCATGTTTAAGTATTTCAACTGGTAAAAGTTAAGCTAATCCATTTGTTATCTTTAAACTGTATTGTTAAAATAAAGTTTGTTTTGATAAAAGCTGTCTAGTGGGTCAATAGAATCATACCTTGAGTGAAACATCTTATCCTCACACTAATGTCAAAATAGAAAAATAGTTGGGGTCTAGTCTAACTTCATAATGTAACATGGTCTGGTACCTTAACACAGGCAACAGGGCATGGAAGTCAGCAGGGTCTCCAATCTCAGCTGTGGATCACAGGGAAGCACCTACATGAGGCAAAGGAAACGTAAAACATTATAGGCTCCTAGTTGTCACGGGTGAAAATAGACACAACTATAGAAAGATCATCACTGTGCATAGTTCTAGAATAAAAATTCACTTTGTTCCCTACAGAATCTCACCATATTATTTGATGCCAAACACTACGTGAACCCCTGCACATACCCAGTGTTTCATCCCTGATGAGTGTAAGAGTGGCTGTGCAATGTCTCACTCGCTCTGAAGAAAACTATAGACGCTCAGCGGCAGGCAACACCTGAAATCATTTCCACATTCCTATTCATTGAAAGGTCATCATCACTTTCCTGTAGAATACAGCCAATGGCTTTGGCATCCTGCCTGTGAAACTAGTGTTATGTTGATTGGATGTTGTTGGCACCACATTTTTTGTTTTACTCGACACCCATAGGCCTAGGGGGAGGGGGTGTCTTAATATGGTCTACTCCCACTGGTCCCCCAAAATGAGATGTTATAAGGGCCTCCTTGCTCGACATCCTATTCTGGCTATGTTTAGTCCTGCCTTCCTTCTCCTCCTCCTCCTTGGCTTCACCATGCCCATCTCCTTCCTCAACATCATCCTCATCCAAGCAGATGTGATGCTTGCACATCTTCTTCTATTACAAGTGGTCTTGCCTCTGTAGCGCCAAGTTGTGGAGTATACAGCACACCTCAATAATGTGGAGACCCTCTGGGGGCTATATTGTAGGGCATTCCCTGACCAGTCCAGGCACTGGAATTGCATTTTCAGCACCCCAGTGGCTTGCTGCATTAGTACGCACATTGAAATATGAGTCTTGTTGTAATGAGTCTTAGCTGGTGTTTGTAGCCTCCTCATTAGGCATCATTCAGCCTCTTTCTGAGTGGGTCCCATGTCCCTGAGATGACATCCTTCCAGCTGCTGCTCTCCCTCAAAGACATTTGTTATTTGTGAGCAACCCGATATGTAACTGAAATGGCACAAATCTGAACAATGTGCTTTGTGTAGTTGCAGACAAATTGAGGGAGTGGATTACTTTAAAAATCATGAACGGTGCCATTCGCCATGATAGTGACCTAAGAGCCAAATGGATGTAGCCAATGATGCCTTGCACATGGGGTATCTCTGCTATAAAGGCAAAGCCCTGCGCCTTGGCATCCTGGCTCGTCTGATCCCAGTCCAAGTTTAACCGTCTCTGCCCTTGTACACAGGACATCTATGACCTCCTGATATATTTGTGAGTAGCAGACTGGGAGATGTCACAGATGTGTCCTGTGCTGCCCTAGAAAGAATAACTATTGAAAAAGGTTAATATGCCTATGATTTTAAGGGCCATAGGCATTGGGTGTCCTTCAGTTCCATGAGATGCCAATATGCTTCACTCACCACAACAGATACAGCCTTCTCCATAACTGCCAGTCAGGCAATTGAAGTTTTAAACACCTTTGTTGGAAGATTCTGGCCAGTACTGTCTCCAGGTTTGACTCCTGCTTTTCCCTGGAGAGCTGGTCCAGGGCATATGCAGCAGCATATCTTTGTCTCTGTTGCTGGGTGAATCGCGATTAATAGCAAGACAAATGCCACAGGCCCCATCATTCTCCAGAACCAAGCACTGAAAGAGTGAGAATATCACAGTGAGCTGAGAGGAGTCCTACCACAGCAACCCTGACTTTCATCCCTCCATGTATCTGTGACTTCCACCCAAGCACTTCCCATTCTCTGAGTGAATATCTGCTCTCTGTCCCAACATTCCTTCTGACACAATAACCACATCCCCAGATTATTTCCCTTGAAAACTACTTGGTGAATGCCGCTGAGCATCCATTTTCTCATGGGATCTGACCTGCCTAATTCCCTCCACACCTCGCATGATGAGAGTGAACCCCACCACCGGCTCTGAGCTGCACTTACCTATGCCCCTAGCATTCTCCACGGTGCCCTTTAAGTATTGGACACGCCAAGAAAAAATAGCTGCCTGAGCACTCTCCTTTGATATCATCTTGGAGGTGAAGGTGCCAACTGCATGCTGATGTGGAGCTGTTGTAAATGGCACCAGTGTGATAGCACCTGCTGAATATTCAGTGCAGGCTGAATATTCATTTGGAGTTAGCAACCCTTACACTGCCTTCCAAAACATCGAATTCTCTGTTACCTTCTGATTCGACAAATTGACACAGGATGCAATTATGTGAAAGAACCTACTTCTGTGTATAGAATCTACTTCTCTAATTTTGGAAATTTTCAGCTCCAGTGAATCTTTATTGATATCCACTGGAGCCTCTGTTACATTGTCTTTCAAGAAAAAACAATTTCTGCACCAGTAATCTCCACCAACATTGAGGTAATTATTATCATCCATTGAAACAACAATTTCGAACTCATCATTATTATGGAAGCCATGGAAAAAAACTATGTAAAATAGCTTTTTATGGGCTACTATTAGCATATAAAGGAAAACCGATTATATCAGAGACTGTAGCACAACTTTGACTGTCCAACCTTAACAATCATCCAAACTTTATGGTGAGTTATATTTGTTTTTTCAGTACATTGATGGTGTCCATTAAACACCTTCCCTGCGCACATATTGCAAAGCCCAATGAGAAACAAGATACAACAGCACATGCAGACAGTGAATATGAAATTTGTTTCTACAAACCAGTGCAATTACTTTTTGGAATGACTTTCATCAAAGTCTACCATCAAGACAGCTGGCAGATAGATGTCAAGTCTTACTGCATATAAAGAAAGAAAATAATCCAGGGGTAAATTTACCCTAGGCTCTTTTAACATAGTACATATTTCCTGCTGCATAATTGTTAAGTGGATTAATTGGCTACAAGGTAAAATCAGAAATTTGAATACTATCTTTTCACTGTTATTAAGTATGTTTTGATTACAAGTAATCTTTTAGAGTGCAAGTTATCTGTATTTTACTGGAAAAATCAATATAATATTACTGAAATTTTGCAGAGGACATAGAGCATGTGACACTGCAAGTCCTTTCAAGACAAGAGCAAACTATGTCTTAGATGTGATTTGGTACAGAATAAAATTCTCTTGGTATTTAATGATATAAATTGCTGGGGTAACCTCAGAAAGACATCTTGTTTAAAACAAATAATTTTTGTTTGTCGGTGCTCTCAAGTATCTGGCCTCTCCAAGAACTGCAAGAAGCTGGCAAGTACTCACAGACTAAATGATGAAGGAATTATTTCTACTTAGTGACCAGGGTGAAACAACTTAACAAAACAGCAGAGAAACATGGTCAAACATTACAAAAGTATTAATGAAAGGAATCTGAAAAAATTCCATTTAAGTCACAAAGTGCTTCAGAGGCACTGTTGTAAGAAGGGAAATAAAGCTTCCAGTTCACACAAAACAAGATACCAGAAATAAGAATGAGAACATAACTTACTTTTAATTGTATCATTGAGGGATAACCGATGGCAATGGCAATTGGAAAAACTCCTTTATTCTTCTTCAAGTGATTTAATGGGACCTGGTACATAGACCTGGGCCAGACAAGAAGAGTAAAAAGTCTCTCAATGCCAAGTTAAAGTCCAACAGGTTTATTTGTAGCAAAAACCACTAGCTTTTGGAGCATTAATCCTTCATCAGATAATTGGGAGTTCAGTTCACAAACAGGGCATATAAAGACACAAACTCAATTTAAAAATAATGGTTAGAATGCAAGTCTTTACAAATAATAAATTCTTAAAGGTACAGACAATACGTGTCTGTACCTTTAAGACTTGATTACCTGTAAAGACTTGTCTGTGAGACTTCTTCTGTCGAACACCAGCATCTTCACGTCAGGCAAGAAGAGCCTTTGTTAAACATTCTATTGAAAGACAGCAATTCCTTAGTACTATTTTGAAGGGTCAGCCTAGAATATATGCTCAAGTCTCTGCAATGAGCAGAGGGAACGTAGGAGAATGAGGCAAAAAGGAAGACAGAGCCAAAGGAGAGCTTACATTGGAATAGCAACAGGCAGAAAGAACATTTACAGTGTAGAATAAGGGTTAATAGTTATGTTAATGAGACATTGATGTTAAGATAATGTAGGCATGATGTCAAGAGTCAGCCGACCAAGAGTTCCCAAGGGAGCAAGACACAGAATAGCTTGTGTCCAGAAAATGATGCGCTTACCATGAGGTCTTTGTAAATCCTTCTTCATAGCGATGTTGAAGAAAAACTAGAAGGCGATTATTTTCAAGTTATTTATGAAATAAGCAAAACCTCATCAAAGCACGGTGACAATGCTGGAGACCACATTTGAAAAAACTGAAGCTGTTGATTGGTAACCTGTGCAATGAAGCAAAATAAAACTTAAATGTACTTTGATAGGAGACAGTGATCATGCATGATGTTGACAGCTACGAACAAACACTACCCCTTCCACAGCTTTTCCAATACATTGAGGGTCCTCAGCAAGGACAAAGATGAGAGATCCAGAAGAAATTATTTGAAAAATATCACACAGCTTCAGGCTTATAAGAAAGGCAGAAAGGCTCCAAATGAGTATATTTTTATATACAATTGAGGCCAGAGCTAATAATGTCCCAGTATGAGAAGAAGTCAAGGAGACCTTGGAGTGCTGTGAAGAGGTTATGAGCTCCTTTGGTAAGAGGAATCTAGTCATTGAATAGGCTGGATTCAACTAGAGAAACCAAAGTCCAGCAAAAATATATTCCAATGGTGAAGAAAGACTGTTGAAGAAGGGAAAATCAGCTGTGGTTCTCCAAAGAAATTGAGAGTATTGAATCAAAAGCTGAGGCGTTCAGAACAGCTAAAAATAGTGGGGGATTGGAGGATTGGGAAAGTTTCAAACAACAGCAAAGAGTGACTAAAAAGGTGATTAAAAAAGTAAAGATAGAATATGAGGCTAAACTAGCTCAAAATATCAAAAAGGACAGTAAAAGTTTTTATAAATACATAAAGAATAGGAGGATGGCCAGAGTTAATGTAGGATCCTTGGAGGATGAGAGGGGTGGTTTAATGGTGGATGATAGGGATATGGCGGAGACCTTGAATAAGTTTTTTGTGTCGGTCTTTACGGAGGAGGACGTAAATAGCTTGCCCAAAATTAAGAATAGAAGGGGGGAAGGAGGTGAGGTCCTTGATGAGATTACAATCACTAGAGAGGTGGTGCTTGATAGGCTAACGGAACTGAGGACAGATAAGTCCCCCAGGACCGAATAGAATGCATCCCAGGAGCCTCAAGGAAATGGCAGAGGTGATAGTGGATGCCCCGGTAATTATCTTTCAAAATTCACTGGACTCCGGAAAAGTGCCGGAAGATTGGAAAATGGCTAATGTTACACCGCTGTTTAGAAAAGGTAGCAGACAGAAGGCAGGGAATTATAGGCCGGTTAGTTTAACATCTGTAGTCGGAAAAATGCTTGAATCTGTCATCAAAGCAGAAATAACAAGGCACCTGGATACGAACTGTTTGATCAGGCAGACGCAGCACAGATGCGTTCAGGGGAAGTCATGCTTGACGAATTTATTGGAGTTCTACGAGGAAGTGACGACTAGTGCGGTAGATAGAGGGGAACCAGTGTATGTGGTGTTTTTGGATTTCCAAAAGGCGTTTGATAAGGCACCTCACAAAAGATTGCTGCAGAAGGTTCGGGTGCAGGGAGTTGGGGTGGGGTGTTAGACTGGATAGAGGATTGGTTGTCTAATAGGAAGCAGAGGGTAGGTATTAATGGGTGCTATTCTGATTGGCAGCTGGTGACTAGTGGAGTGCCCCAGGGATCGGCGCTGGGGCCTCAACTATTTACCATTTACATAGACGATCTGGAGGAAGGGGCTGAGTGCAAGGTGACAAAATTTGCTGATGACACGAAGATGAGTAGAAAAGCAAATTGCATGGAGGGTGTGGAAAGCCTGCAGAGGGATCTGGATAGGTTGAGTGAGTGGGCGAAGACCTGGCAGATGGAGTATAATTTAGCAAGTTTGAGGTTATCCACTTTGGTAGGAATAATGGTAGGAAGGATTACTATTTAAATGGTGAAAGGCTGCAACATGCGACGGTGCAGAGGGACCTGGAGGCCCTTGTGCACAGATCACCAAAACATAGTATGCAGGTGCAGTAGGTGATCAAGAAGGTGAATGCAATGTTGGCCTTTATAGCTAGGGGGATAGAATATAAAACTAGGGTGTACTTTTGCAGCTGTATAGGGTACTGGTGAGGCCGCAGCTGGAGTACTAAGTGCAGTTTTTGTTGCCACATTCGAGGAATGATATATTGACCTTGGAGGGGGTGCAGAAAGGTTTAGTAGACTGATTCCGGAGATGAGGGTGTTGGATTATGAGGAGAGACTGAATAGGCTATGTTTGTACTCTTTAGAGTTTAGAAGGCAGAGAGGGGATTTTATAGAGATGTATAAGATAATGAAGGGGATGGATAGGGTAGAGGTTGAGAGACTCTTCCCACTTAACAAACATAGCAGGACTAGAGGGCACAGCCTCAAGATTCAGAGGGGGGGGGGTGCAGTTCAGATCAGAGTTGCAGAGGAGTTTCTTCATGCAAAGAGTGGTGCATCTTTGGAATTTTCTGCCTGATGAAGTGGTGGAAGCTTTCTCGCTGAATATATTCAAGTCAAGAGTGGATAGATTTTTGATTGACAAGAGAATTAAGGGTTACTGGAAGAAAGCAGGAAAGCGGTACTGAATCACTGCAGATCAGCCATGATCTTATTGAATAGCGGGGCAGGCTCGAGGGGCTGAATGGCCTACTCCTGCTCCTATTTCTTATGTTATTGTGTAACAAGATAAGAGTCTGAAGTTTAGATCTCATTCAAACATCCAAAATTCTTACAGGACTCTTCGGGACAGATATATGAGCAATATTTCCCCTGGCTGGGATGTCTAGAACCAGGGGACACAGTCTCAGAACAAGGGGCAAGAAATTTGAGACTGAAATGAAGGGAGATTTCTTCACTCATAAGGTGATAAATCTTTGGAATTCTCTGCCACAGAGAGCTGTGGAGGCTCAGAGATTGACTGTGTTCCACATTGAGATCGATAGGTTCTCCATATTAAAAATAGCAAGAAATATTGGGATAATGCAAGAAAATGATGTTGAATGGTGGAGCAGGCTCAAAGGGCTAAATTGCCTAATCTTGCCCCTATTTCTTATGTTCATGTGTCTCTCTTGAGGAGAATTGTCCTTTGTTTGAAGATAGTAATAAAGAGATGAATTTATTCCATTGAGCCCACCAGTGATATGATACAGCAATTGCAAGGATCCAGCAAAAAATCTAGGGAGAATTAAATGCTTAATTCAATATTTATAGTTAACAACAAAACCCTTAAACAGCACTTTGGAAAGCTTAGATGCAGCACTGCTTGAAGGGCAAATGTTTTGCTGACGCATTGCCTGAGAACCTGGGATTACAAAACTGAGCTTCACTGGCTAGGATAATTACAATGTAGATTTACTGGCGTTGGACTGGGGTAAACACAGTAAGAAGTCTGACAACACTAGGTTTAAGTCCAACCGATTTATTTGATAGTAAACTCACAAGCTCTCAAGGTGTTTCGACCTTTTCGTCAGGTGAATGAGGTGTTCTGGTCTCAGACAGCACATATAACAGCACAGACAGTTTGCAGATTACTGATTAGAATGCAAATCTTTACACCTAACCTGCTATTCAAGTCTTAAAGTGGCTAACGATGTGAGTGGAAGGAGCACTGAGCACAAGTTAAAGAGATGCTCCAGACAGCATAGTAAGCGAGGTTTTGTAAACCCAGGCAAGTCATGGGGGTTACAGATAATGTGACCTGAACCCAAGATCCCTGTTGAGACTGTCCTCATGTGTCCGGAACTTAGCTATCAGTCTCTGCTCAGCAACTCTGCGCTGTCGTGTGTCGTGAAGGCTATCTTGGAGAATGCTTACCCGAAGATCGGAGGCCAATTGCCCGTGACTGCTGAAGTGTTTGCCAACAGGAAGGGAACAGTCTTGTCTGGTGAATGTCGAGCGATGTTCATTCATCCACTGTCGTAGTGTCTGCATGGTCTCCCCAACGTACCATGCTTCGGGACATCCTTTCTTGCAAGGTATTAGGTAGACAACGTTGGCCAAGTTGCAAGAGTATGTACCATGTACCTGGTGTTTGGTATTCTCACATGTGATGATGTCATCCATGTCGATGACCCAGCACGTCTTACAGAGGTTGCTGTGGCAGGGTTGTGTGGTATTGTGGTCACTGTTTTCCTGAAGGCTGGGTAATTTGCTGTGAACAATGGTCTGTTTGAGGTTGTGTGGTTGTCTGAAGGCAAGAAGTGGGGGTTGGGGGTGGCCCTAGCGAGATGTTCGTCTTCATCAATGATATGTTGAAGACTCCAGAGAAGATGTCATAGCTTCTCCGCTCTAGGGAAGTACTGGACGACGACATGGATGACATCATCACACATGAGAATACCATCCACCAGGTACATGGTATATACTCTTGCAACTCGACCAACGTTGTCTACTAATATGTTGCAAGAAAGGATATCCCAAAGTATGGTACATTGGGAAGACCATGCAGACACTAGACAGCGGATGAATGAACATTGCTTGACAATCACCAGGCAAGACTGTTCCCTTCCTGTTGGCAAACACTTCAGCGGCCTCTGATCTTCGGGTAAGCATTCTCCAAGGTGGCCTTCACGACACACGACAGCACAGAGTCGCTGAGCAGAGACTGATAGTCAAGTTCCGCACACACGAGGACGGTCTCAACAGGGATCTTGGGTTCATGTCACACTATCTGTAACCCCCATGACTTTGCAAAATCTCACTTACTGTGCTGCCTGAAGACAATACACATCTCTGTAACCTGTGCTCAGTACTCCGTCCACTCATATTGTTAGCCACTTTAAGAATTGAATAGCAGTTTAGGTGTAAAGATTCGCATTCTAATCGGTAATATGTAAACTGCCTGTGCTGTTATATGTGCTGTCTGAGACCAGAACACCTCATTCACCAGACGTAAAGGTCGAAACACCTCGAAAGCTGGTGTGTTTACTATCAAATAAATCGGTTGGACTTAAACCTGGTGTTGTTAGCATTATTACGGCATGGTAAGTTTACATGCACGGTTTCCAAAATAAATGTGGACTGTGGACTTTGTAATGGGATAGGTTGCCACAATTATAACAAAAGCCTGACAACAGGAAGTAAGCTTTTGTAGCAAGTATATCCAGACAGAAGCAATTTATTTTTAATAATTACATACAGAAGCACACACATTCCCAATTTTGCACCATTTTTACTTAATCTTCCCTGTCTCCTCTCAACTCTTCTCCAGTGCTCTTGACCCCCAATGAATACTGCATTTCCTCTGGACTCACCATGGGCCTTGTTGTGAGATTATGAATGTGAATGGGAATATTAAATCTTAAAAATACCTTCATTAACGGTGCAAATCTTAAAATATCTCATTTACCAAACATCTGGTTTCTCCTCATTGTGTGTTTTGTGAAGACAGATAACAGTGTGGCTGATTAACAGCTTTATTTTTCCATAAACAGCTCCAAGTGCTCCAAGCTACATACGATTCAGTGAACTGACGACGACCTCTGTGAATGTGTCCTGGGGACGACCAAAATATCCGAATGGAATAATTGAAGGATACCGACTAGTTTATGAACCTTGTACACCAGTCGATGGTGAGAATGTGGTTTGTATATCTATGCTAAAAAGATTATTGTATTAGCACACAATATGTGTGCTATAAAACACAGCAAAAAAAATCCACCTCGTTGAGAGCCAAGATCGATGAAACTATTTCCTACAAGCTGTCTTTTGCATCAATTTAATTTTGCTCTGGGTAATACAGAGGCTTTGGATACAGAGTTCACTGACAGTGAGTTAGGTAAGAATAAAATATGAGAATAAAAGAAATAGCTAAGGGAAAGTATGAACAAAAAAGAAAGAATAAATACAATAATTAGAAAGGAAGAAATACTTTAAAGAAAAAATAAATATATCAAATAATAAAACTTCCTGACTCTTTTTGTTGCATCATCAACATTTAATCCAGAATAGTGGTGACTTGTCAAAGATTCAAGGATATCCATTTGTGGGTCAACACTTTTTGTGGTCAACCTATGGAACGTGGACTGCAGCAATTCAACAAAGCAGCTCACCACCACCTTCTCAAGAGCAACTAGGGATGGGTAGTAAATGCTGACTGGCCAGCCAGCAACACCCATGTCCTGCGCATGAAGAGAAAAAAAAACCTATGTAACTATCCCCCATCAAGAGATGTGTTTTCATAAGCAGAAGAAAATTTGGGCAAAGAGAAAAGAAGTGAACATTATAAAGAATGCCAATTGTGATTATATTTACTGATTTCTGATTTCCAAGTGATTTCATTGTGTACGTGTTCATCTTTTGTCATAACTAAACCATTGAACTATTGTTTTCCTTGGTATATTGCAAACTGGCTGGTTTCAGTAATTCTCTCACTGTACAGGAGTCAGTAAGATTGTAACTGTGGATGTGAAGGGAAACAGTCCTCGATGGATGAAAATAAAAGACCTGTCAGATGGTGTGACTTACACTTACCGAATCAAAGCAAAAACGTACACTTACGGACCAGAAATTGAGGCAAATATCACCACTGGACCAGGAGAAGGTGACTCAATATGTTAATTTATGCGAATCTTGTTCTGTTCCATTTTAAATGTTTTTACTTGCAAATGTGTATAACATGGACCAAGTGAAAGCTTCAAGTACTGCCAGGGTCAGTTATAATCAGGAGGCTCCCTTTCCACAAGTCATCTCAAGTCCAAGATTTAAAGCGAACTTGATTACATTATGTTGCTTAAAAATATTGTTTTTCAGGCAAGCCTGTCCAGGGTTGCGGAATATCTGGATTTGAATATAATAAATATTTTAATATGTTTATGAAAAAAAAACCTTACATAAATAATTTTTGTTTAGAAAAACACTGCGTTCTAACTTAAAAAGTAATTTATTAAGCTAGAACTGAGAGTTTCCTTTGTGATGATAATAGACATAACAGCTGCTGCCTGTAACATCGCAAATGGATTTTTGTGAATCATTCTGTGAATAAAATATGTCCACCAAAGTATGAGGAATCTATTAACATAAGCAATGTTAAAAAAGATGGATATCACCATGTGATTGAACACAGGCCATGGAGTTTTGGACCAGAAAACATTATTGAAGGATGAAATGGAATAATCATGTCTGGAAGTGATAATTTCTGCAGTAGTAGAAGTAAAACGGCCAAGTCATGTTGTGGAGGTGAAATTTTGCTGACGGCAAGGATATTTAAACAAGAAACTGAGATGGTGCATAATGAGGCTCAGAATCTAAGGTATAGAATTTTTAATAGAAATCAAGCAGGGAGACTTTGCTGTTGGCAATGTTGAGATGAAAAATACTGCAATGCAAACTTCATGTTGGCTAATTATGTGGGGGGATTAAGAAATGAAGGGTGAAGGCAGAGGTTGTTTGTCAACATGCCATGTATGATGCCACCAACATTTACAGCATTACTTAGTTGAGGCCTAGAAGGGAGCCAAGAATGCCCCTTAAGGAACATCTGAGTTGCTGACATGAGAGTGGAGGAGAAGTTCAATTGTGTTCATTTTAGTGGAGTAGGTTTAGTGGAAAAGGTTAAGGAAGCATTATGAAAGCGGACCAGAATGGACAGATAGTGAGGGACAGTGTTCAATTTGTCATACCTTGCAGAGATAACTGTGAATGAGCCGGACACGAGTACTCTCAGTCGCAAAGGCCGTATTTTATTGTTCACTTTGTTGCAGCAGTCTTGGTGCAATTTTATAGTGGAAACCAGGATTGGTGAAAGGAGCAATGTTTAAGTTTAGGTAAGTTTGAAATAAAGCTGTATTCAGAGAATACAGGAATATCAAGAAAGTGTTCTTTGGGAGATGGGAAACGAAGAGGATAGCCATCTTGCATAATAAATATTTGAGTTAATGATCATTTTATTAAAGTCGGATCATTATGTAGTTAATTGCCTCAGAAAGCTATTGAACACAGGTTACCTGAGTCTTTTGGTGATGTTGAGATGAGTGGAATTTGGGGGAATGATGGGAGAGGAACTGGAGTTGCACTTTTTCTTCAAATAACTGTGTTCCTTTGATGCATATGGAAAATAAGATGGATACTGGTTGATTTAAAACTGAGGTGATTCTCCTGGTGTTCTGACCAATATTTATCTCTCAACCATAATCAGCAAAAATAAGGTTATCTATTCATTTATCTCATTACCAATTTGAGTTTTTTGAGTACAAATTGTCTGCCACATTTCTCACATTATAGTAGTGAATACAGTAAAAAAAACTTGAACTGAAATTGAATTTCCTAAGGTTGAGAAAGGGGATACTGCATTCTATTTCTATTGATATTATATCTTTTATTTTCCCTCAAGGTGCTCCTGGCCCCCCAGGTGAGCCATTGATCTACAGGTATGGATCAGCCATTACTATTCATTGGTCCAGTGGAGATGCCGGCAAGGCACCAATCAGTCGATATGTCATTGAGGCAAGACCATCAGGTGAGAAGCTTATCTCATCTGATTAATGTTTCATTCCTTTATTCACTTCAATAGCATTACCAAGACCTAGAATTGATCATTTGGGAAATTATATTAGGGATGGAATTTGAGAAACTTTCCTGGCACAATGAGGTAGTACTAAGATAAAATAGCAAACCACCTCACTTCTTTTCTATCCAAAGTCCCAAATTTTCTCTCTTTTGATTTGATTTATTATTGTCACATGTATT
Source organism: Sphyrna mokarran (assembly GCA_024679065.1). NCBI lineage: Eukaryota > Metazoa > Chordata > Chondrichthyes > Carcharhiniformes > Carcharhinidae > Sphyrna > Sphyrna mokarran. The sequence goes on from JAGIQG010000021.1 coordinate 23,644,593, forward strand.
AGTGTACAGTGAATAATATTATTTCTTGTGCAATTTACAGATAAAGCATACGATACACAGAGAAGGAAAGCACAGAGTGCAGAATGTAATGTTTCAGTCATAGCTAGGGAGTAGAGAAAGATCAAAATGTGAGATAGATACATTCAAAAGTTTGATGGATCAGGGAAGAAGTTGTTCTTGAGTCAGTTGGAACACGTCCTCAGACTTTTATATCTTTTTCCCAATAGCAGAAGGTGGAAGAGAGTATGTTCAGGGTGCATAGGGTCCTTAGTTATGCTGGCTGCTTTGCCGAAGCAGTAAGCAGTGTAGACAGAATAAGTGGATGGGAGGCTGGTTTGAATGATGGACTGGGCTTCATTCATGTTTGTAGTTTCTTGTCATTTGGGACAAAGCAAGACCCATATCAACCTGTGACACAACCAGAAGAAATGCTTTCTATGGTGCAACTGTAAAACTTGGTGAAAGTCATAGCTGATATGCCAAATTTCTTTAGTCTTCTGAGAAAGTGGGGAAGTTGGTGAGTTTTCTTAACTGTAACGTCAGCCTGGAGGGACCAGGACAGGTTGTTGGTGATCTGGACACCTAAAAACTTGAAGCTTGAGCATGTCCTCCACAATGCTTCCTGAAGTCAATGACTCTCCTTCGTTTTGTCGACATTGAGAGGGAGATTATTATTGTCGCACCAGATCCTCTATCTCTTTCCTGTACTCTGCCTTGTCATTGTTTGAGATCTGACCCACTATGATGGTGTCATCAACAAACTTTAAATTCAATTGGAGAGAAATTTGGCCACACAGTCATAGGTGTATAAGGAGTTTAGTAAGGGGCTGAGGACACAGCTTTGTGGGGCACCGATGCTGAGGATGAACATAGAACATAGAACATTCGATGTTGCGCCGACCAGTACAACCAATCAAATGACCCTCTAACCTAAACTATTCCAATGTTATCCATATGCCTATCCACTGACCATTTAATGCCATCAAAGTTGGTGAATCCACAACTGCTGCAGGTAGGGCATTCCACACCCTTACTACCCTCTGAGTAAAGAACCTATCTCTGACATCCATCCATTACTACCACCCCTTAATTTAAAGCTATGTCCCCTCGTGTTAGCCATCACCATCCGAAGAAAAAGGCTCTCACTGTCCACCTTATCGAACCCTCCAATCATCTTACATGTCTCAATTAGGTCACCTCTTAACCTTCTTCTCGCTAATGAAAGTAATCTCAAGTCCCTCAGCCTTTCCTCATAAGACCTTCCCACCATACCAGACAACATCCTGGTAAACCTCCTCTGCACCCTTTCCAATGCCTCCACAGCTTTCTTATAATGCGGCGACCAAAACTGTATGCAATACTCCGAGTGCAGCTGCACCAGAGTTTTCTACAGTTGCAACATGACCTCACGGCTCCAAAATTCAATCCCTCTCCTAATAAAAGCTAACATACTGTATGCCTTCTTAACAACCTTATCAACCTGGGTGCCAACTTTCAGAGAGCTATACACATGTACACCGAGATCTCTCTGTTCTTTGACACTATGAAGAGCCCTACCATTAGCCCTATATTCTGTACTCCTGTTACTCTTACCAAAATGAATCACCTCACACTTTTCCGTATTAAACTCCATTTGCCACCTCTCCATTTGCCAGGATGATCGTGGAGGCGATGTTGTTGCCTATCCTTATTAATTGTGGTTTGTGGGTCGGGGCCAATTTAGCATCTAGTCATTTTATTACTACAAAAATAATTAAATAAATGCACAATAATAATAACAAAGATTATCAATGCTCTACAAATCTCAAAATTTATTAGAGTTTTCAGTGTAAGTTGATTTGCTGCAGGAATGCTACTGATACTGTTAAGAGTTAACAGTTGAGGAAACTAAATCAACATCTGTTTCCAAAAGCTTATGTTTGAGTAGATTATAGAAGAATGCTTCCCTCTAGTTCCAAGTTATTATTTCAATCTTTCCGCTACACTATAAGTACCCTTCTCAATACATTTTTTCAATATTTTTATCACACTTTTACTGTTCTGTTTGATACAAGCAAAACCCAAAAAAAATTTGAAAAGCAAAACACAAAGTGAAATGCTGATTAGAATATCTGAAAATGGAAACAGTTCATATCTTTAATCTAATTTTATAATTAACTACACTACATGATAGGTTCCTAGAAATCCACTAAACTAACTCAAATCATTCAAAGTCGATGATTAGCATTCTCTGACTACACCCATGGCTGAGATTCTCCACTCAAAATCACAAATCACTCAAAGTTGACGATCAGCATTCTCTGACTACACCCATAACTGGGATTTTCCAGTCCCGCTGCAGTGAATGGAGATTTGGCTGGATGCCAGATTCTCCATTCTTCCTGGCAGCAGTCGCAGGATTGTGTAAGACCAGAGAATTCTGGCCCATGTAAATAGCCTGAAAGATCTCAGCCAAAAGTGTTTCAAAATATTTAAGAATTGCTTTGGTTGCTGTCTAACAAACTTTTAAAAACTGTCATTTTTATTATGGATATAATATTACACACTGCACTTTCCCACCAAACAGACCAGGATTTTGATGATCAAAAGGACCAGTAGGAACTGTGACTGGTTGGTATGTATTTTCTCAAAGCCAGTTACCATTCCAGTTTTCCAATGCTATTTCCAAGGTCAGCAATTTTGCTAAAGAGCAGTATGGCAGGATGCAGCAATCCAGCCAATCTGGAGAATTTCCAATTAAGCCTGTTAAAGAGTTCATCATCTCATTAAAGATTAGTGTGCAATTTTGCTGCAAAGGCATGGGATCCATGCTGGATCTCTTATGTTCCAAGTAGGAGGTGACAACATAACTGGGAGCCAGTTGTGACCATACCATTCGATGAGAGAGATTCTTAAAAGGGTCCATAATTAAAAGTGTTATTCATTATTTGGCACACAGTTGCTATCAAACGAGCAGAATTAGCAGTGAGATGTGAGCAGTGTGTACTGAGGCAGCTGAAGTGGACTATGACCCTCGAGAGTACTTGGGGACAAAAGTGGGGGTTACAGCAAATATTGTGAGTGCAACTGACCACAAGCAAGATAACAGCTGGGCATGAGATTAAGATGCTTGAAGATCAGAATGAGTAGCAGTTAGTAACAATATTCTCAGAACCAAATGCAGATCCTGGACAAGAAGAGGGCAGAGGGGAGGAATGAGACACAGCAAGAGAATAAAGGACATACCCTCAGCATTAAATGCACCACCAAAGAAGAAGTTACCTGGACATGTCAGAGAATCAGTGCCAAAGGAGACTGCATCTATCTAGGAAGATAGTATCTGAGATTTATGCATTGAGCAAAAGCTCAAATCTGACTACATTCCCCACCATGGTGTATCAGAACTATTAATGTCACTATGACCTTGGACTGCTTCACCTCTGGCTGCTTCCAAGGATCAGTGCTGGATCTTGATGGTATCTCTCAAGCAGCCACACACCATTGCACTTCACGGGTCTCTGATGCCATATTTGTATTGGCTGAGCTCGAGATACAACTTCAAATAGACAGGTCTCAGCAGGTACAAAAGAAAGTGGGATTTGTCTCCATTACTGAATTCCTGCAGGTTGGGACATTATCGATTGCACCCATTTAGCTTTCAAGCTAATGAGCGAACAGCCAGTGAGATTCATCAACAGGAAGAGTTTCCACTACATTAAATGAAACCATAAGAGCTTTATGCATTTGTGCACTCGCTATTCTGGCAGCTGCTAAGACATCTTCATTATCTGATAATCCAGAGTGCCGCAACTCTTTATGTTACTATCAAAATTTAGTGCATGATTTTGAGGAGACAAGAAATGGCAATTCACCCTTTACGTGATCCCAAGAGAAATAGAGGCACCACAAGTGAAGCCATATGTTCATATGGACAATTAGTCAACAGGCCATTGGGCTGTAAAGATGTGGTTCCAATGCCTGAACTGGTGAGATGATGTCCTGCAGTACACTCCTGAAAGGGTCCTGCTCATCTCATGCTGCTACTTAGAGCTGCCTTGCTTGTGACTCCCGAGGCTGTACATCTGCACTCAGCACATGACTGTGTCTGTCCTCCCTCTTTTGAAGGGGACTCCCACAGATGCTTATGCCTTTCTCAACAACTCCTGCTCACTAATGATATGCTCCTCACCCAGTGCCACCCTTTCTAACTGTGCATGAGAATCCAACAGTTTGAGTGTATCCATGCTGGGAGATTGCACTTGAATAGTATGATGGTGCTGAGTCTGTGGCTTCTGTGTTGTTCAAGGACTTCAGTGACATACAGAGGCACTGGCATATTTCCTCAAATAGCTCTATCAGATATAAAAGATATCTTTTATATCTGTCGCGTGGAAGAAGTGCATTCCTTCTCCTTCATTTCTACCCAATTCACATTTTTCCCCCTCTCCTACAACTATTGCCATCTCTTCATCGCTCACTCCTCATGATGTGAAGGGCTACCCTCTCCATGTAGTCAGGATGATGAGATGAGCTCTCCTCTCCCATGTTGCCCATTCTCGGACATTTTAGACTTCTTATGCAAGAACAAAATTTCAGGGACAGGACAATGCTGCCTATGTCACCAATAAGAAGTCTCACAACACCAGGTTAAAGTCCAATAGATATATTTGATAGTAAATGCCACTAGCTTTCGGAGCGCTGCACCTTCATCAGGTGAATGGGAGTTCTGACCACAGACCATATAAAGATATACTCTGTCTCTGTCAGGCAATATCAAACAGATATGCTGTTTGTGATTAGAGCTCCCACTCACCTGACGAAGGAGCAGCACTTCAAAAGCTAGAGGCATTTGTTACCAAATAAACCTGTTGGACTTTAACCTGGTATTGTGAGATTTCTTACTGTGTTTAATCCAGTGCAATGTCAGCATGACTATCTCGCCAATTCCAGGGATTCATTGAAATGTAATTATCTGTGCTGCCAGGTCTAAAATAGCTCTACGGATTTGAGCCTTGCTTAGGGACCAAAAATAATTCTGCGTGAATATTTCAGTCATATTCAGACTGCTCAGCTGGTGTGTCTATAAACCTGGAGGCTTTCCATCTGGGTGTTCCATTAAACTCATTTTGCCAGAACATAGAACATAATGAAACCTCTTCTGGCAATCTATCCAAGTCGCCTTATGACACTGCACTATTCAGACAATGCCATCTCCAGCCAGGCTTGCTTGGTTTGGCTGGGTAGCATTCTCCTGTCATCATCCAGGAATAAGACCTTTCACTCTCAGCCTTCCACAGGACATCGAAGGTGGCATCCCTATATCTAGTGGCAGTCCTGCCATGGGTACTTGAACTTGTTCCCTTTTCCTCACTTCTGTCCACCATAGCATTTCAAACCACAATAATGACTATTCTCTCATTAAACTAGGCCCACAGTTCTAGACTCACGTGTGCTTGCTTCTCACAGTCGCCTCTGCTGGTTGGTCACCAAACCTGACCTCCAGCCAATTATGGCTAATCTCTGGAAAAATCATTACCCTGTCTGCTTTCCCATTGGAGAAAGGTTGAGGACTGGAAATGGCCTCTGGATCCTTGGGAAAACCCAGCAACTCCCTTGAGGTGATAGCTTGGCAGATTCAGGAGACAAGTGTCTTTACCTCAACCCCCTGGATTCAGAAACTTTCCTGGGAAACCATAAGTGGGATCTGTCTCCTCTTACTCCAACCCTTACTATCCCCAAAATTCCCCCAATCAATTTCCAGTCATCCTACCCTCTTTCACTTCCCACATCTATTCAAGTCTTATTTTTCTTTATTCTTTCATGGGCATTTTTACCCATCCCTAATTGCCCTTAAACTGTCCCATTTTAGAGGGAGAGCAGTTAAGAGTCAACCATATTGCTGTGCAATCACGTTGTAGGCCAAACCAGGTAAGGATGGTAGATCTGCCTTCTCTAAAGGAAATGAAAACACCAAATCTGATCTCCAGCCAATTATGGCCAATCTCTGGAAAAATCATTACCCTGTCTGCTTCCCACTTGGAGAGAAGTTGAGGACTGGAAATGGCCTCTGGATCCTGACGACAAAAAAAAATCCTGCCCATAGCAATAAATAATCAGGAGGAATTTTAAAAAGAAGAGTGGCAGTTGTTTGGGAAAATAAACATTCATTTTCTTGATGGTGTGCTGCAGTTACAAACAAAATGCAGATTGCGAGAATGGGATCTGTTCCTGTTGATGTAACACTGATGTTAATCAAAGGGGCTTTGAGTTCAATTCCATGGATTTTGGGAACCATGCCACTCAGTAAACTGCAATGTCATGTCACAGCTGCTTGTCAGTAAGAATCTGATGAAATTGTAAGCTTTAGAGAACAATGCGTCCATGATTTGTTTAATGCATCTGTGCAAAACTGTTTACATGGTAAGAAGCCTCACAACACCAGGTTAAAGTCAACAGGTTTATTTGGTAGCAAACACCATTAGCTTTCGGGTCTTTGCCCCTTCGTCAGGTGAGTGGGGAGTTCTGATCACAAACAAAGCACATGAAGGCACACACTCAGTTTACAGAATACTGATTACAATGCAAGTCTTTACAGCTATTCAAGTCTTAAGGATGTAGACAATGTGAATAGAGATAGCATTAAGCATAGGTTAAAGAGATGTGTATTGTCTCCAGAAAGGACAGTAAGTGAGATGTTGCAAGCCCAGGCAAGTCAAGGGGGTTTACAAATAATGTGACATGAACCCAAGATCCCGGTTGAGGTCGTACGCATGTGTGCGGAACTTGGCTATCAGTTTCTGCACAGCAACTCTGCACTGTCGTATGTCACGAAGGCCGCCTTGGAGAATGTTTACCCGAACGCATGAAGACAGCCTCAACCAGGATCTTGGGCTCATGTCACACTATTTGTAACCCCCACGACTTGCCTGGTCTTGCAACATCTCACTTACTATCCTGTCTGGGGACAATACACATCTCTTTAACCTATGCTTAATGCTATTTCCACTCACATTGTCTGCACCTTTGAGACTTAAGTAGTTGTAAAGACTTGCATTCTAATCAGTATTCTGTATATTGAGTGTGTGCTTTTTATATGCTCTGTTTGTGATTAGAACTCCCCACTCACCTGACAAAAGGGAAAAGCCCCAAAAGCTAGTGACATTTGCTACCAAATAAACCTGTTAGACTTTAACCTGGTGTTGTGAGACTTCTTACTGTATTTACCCCAGTCCAAACTATTTACATAATCATACCAGAAATTTGGCATTAGAAGTACTTGGCCACTTATTGTTTACTGTTTAAATCTGGAACATTGGAACCAAGATCACTGTCTTCTCTATTAGTCCAAATGCCTCATAGAATAACAGAACAAAGCTGCAATGGCACAATCCAAGATGTTGCCACTGTTTCTAAGTATTGTCACCTGGAATTATTTGCATAAGTTCAAATGTAGACTTATTGGGGCAGGACTGTTAGAATTTGCATTACAATGCCATATGTTTTTTTTACATCCTGTTTGGTACCCTGATCCATTTTGCTTAATTCATTTTGTAGTCTCAGTAATCATCACATTCATTCCTCCTGAGATGTCTGTTCTCAGCACAGTATTTTTCAGTTATACCATGTTTTAATGTTGTCAGCACTCGCTATTTACTCACTCACATGAGGAATAACTATTTGGGTCAAGGGCTATAAGCCTCTAAGCAAGGATCAATCCAGGAAAGCAGAAGGGAAAACTGGAGGAGACAAAGTAAGTTAGTGATGTTACCCATTGTGCTGTATGGGTTTTCTGTAAATCACTCAATTATGGAAATTGAGTGCGATTGACATATTTAATCTGGGGCAGGAAATTCTAGGTTGCAATGTATTCTCTGAAGGACATTAAGTAGTTGCACTTTGAACGTCCATCAACTTTAAGCCTCGAAGATGATCATGCTGCAAAGGTCATATTTTCGATCAGGTGAGTGCAGGGTTTGTTTCACAAATAGGGCATATATTGACACAAACTCAATTACAAGATAATGGTGGAAATGCGAGTCTTAGCAGGTAATCAAGTCTTTACAGATACAGACAATGTGAGTAGAGAGAGGGTTAAGCACAATTTAAAGAGGTGTGAATGATTTCCGGCTAGGACACTTACTAAGATTTTGGAAGCCCAGGCAAGTCGTCCTCATGTGTGCGCCACACAACTCTGCTACAGCAACCTCTTGCAAGATGTACCAAACATCAACATGCTTGGTGATTGTCGAGTGGTGTCCATTCATCAGTTGTCATAGTGTCTGCACGGTCTCACCGATGTACCATGCCTCAGGACATCCTTTCCTGCAGCGTATCAGGTAGACAATGTTAGCTGAGTCACAGGAGTATGTACTGTGTACCTGGTGGATGGTGTTCTCATATGAGATGATGAAGTGAATGCTCACCTGATGAAGGGGCAGTGCTCCAAAAGCTCGTGTTACCTAATAAACCTATGGGATTTTAACCTGATGTCGTGAAACTACTCACTGTGCCTACCCCAGTCCAATGTCAGCAACTCCACATCATGTCTATATCTGCAAAAACTTGATTACAAAGAACAAAGAACAAAACAGCACGGGAAACAGGCCCTTCGGCCCTACGATCCCACGCCGTCACCTCGATGTTCCAACTGCTACCCGTGATCCCTGTCTATGTTTATAGATCTATGCATTGAAACCAAATTTGAGACAATTTAGGGAGAATTTGTTCTGCCAATCAGCCTAAGAGCACATCTTTGGGATGTGGGAGGAAACTGGAGCACCTGGAGAAAACTCACGCAAGCATGGGGAGAATGTGCAAACTCCCACAGACACAGGCCCAAATCCATGTATCTGCACAACACAGCGATAGTCACTGAACTGTCGTGTTGCCCATCAAATGGTCCAGGTCAAGCGTACACTAACAACGTGAAGGACTAGGATACTCTCAAAATTCAAGAGCAGCCCTCTCATGACCCATCGTGTGTATGCCCCTTGTTAGACAACAAGGCGGACCAAAGTATCTGTAGGATAAAACATATACATCAATATCATCGACAATTTACACACTTCCCAGGTTATCTGTTAAGATTTGCATTCCAACCATTATCTTGTAATTGAGTTTGTGTCAATATATTTCCTGTTTGTGAAACAAATCCAGCACTCACCTAATGAAGGAGTGGCGCTCTGAAAGCTCATGCTACCCCAAATAAACCTCTTGGATTTTAATCTGGTGTTGTGAGACTACTTACTATGCCTGCGCCATAGTAACACCACATCATATTTTTGATGCAAAGATTAAAATGTTGAGGGTCCTGTGTTATGTATTGTTTGCTGGAGTGTGGCATCATATGGTGTGGCCCATTAGATTTGATTCATAGAATTGTAGAATCCCTATAGAACAGAAGGAGGCCAGTTGGCCCATCGAGTCTGTACCAACCCTAATCCCATCCAGACCCTATTGTCACAACCCCACGCATTTACCCTGCTAATCCCACTGACACTGGGGTCAACTTAGCATGGCAATCAACCTAATCCACACATCTTTGGACTGTGGGGGGGAAACAGAGCATCCTGAGGAAATCCACATAAACGTGAGGAGAATGTCTGTGTGGATTTTGCACAATGTTCCGAGCTAGTATTAAACCTGGGATCCTAGCGCTGTCAGGCATCACTGCTAACCTCATTGCCACTGTGCTGCCTCCTCTTCTGCACTCCTCAGCTTGAAAAACATGCATGTCAGTTTACTGGAAGTGTGAATTAACAACAACAAATCTAGGGCTACAGGGCATCTGGGATTTTAATTAATGACTGTACAATCAATGATACTTTGAGTGAGAAACAGGGAAACGTTGGTGAAGGAGTGTAAATTAGAGTCAAATTCAGAACAAAAAGCAAAACTGTATTCAGCAAAGATCTAAAGGAATATTTCACAAAGAAGTACAATGATTTTCAACAGAAGGCTGTTATTGTGAAAGCATGAGTGAAAAATATCAATATCTGTGAGGCAGCATTACTGCATAGAAAATGATGGAAACGTGTTTTATCGAGAAGATACACGTCCCTTTTTTCAGTCTTTTTGAATTGGCAATGCAGCAAGACCATATACTTTATCCAATGGTGTTCCTATCCTTGGAAAAATTCAGTGCAAGCGCAATTTACAGTAATCGAATAGCAAATTCAGAAACATAGTTCAGAATGGGGTCGAAAACACAGTAAACGCCTTTTGCAGTGAACTATTCAATGGGACACTGCAGAGTGAGATTAGCTCTGTGTGAAATCCTGTGCATAACTGTTCTGGGAGTTTAGATGGCATTTGTGCAATCACCCTTGCTACACTTTCACTGGAGTTCTTGTTTAAACAGTGTGGAGGGAGGTTTTTGGAAATTTCAGGCTGAGCTGCATCTGAACACACATTTGTTGGTAGGAGAGTATAGAAGAAATTTTATTCTTTGAAAGTTAGTCTTGCAGGCTATCAGGTCTCAAGTTGGATATGGGACCAGATTAATTCTTTGAATTGAATCTGCATTTTACTAGCCACAGGATTGTTGGGCCATACGGTTTAGAGTTGCTGTGGGTAATGCCTATGTACAGTAAGTCTATTGCTTACATTGGTGTGTTTAATGGATGGTGAAAATTAGATTTGCTCATTGCTAAGCTGCTCTCTTGCTGCCCACCTCAGTTAGGTTGAAGAGGCAGAGGCACTTTGCATCTAACTGTTTCTGCAAATTCCCTGGGAGTGTCTGGTGGATGAGTGTGGAGTGATGTAACTCATGATATAAAGCCATTGAAAGGGTGCAGAGGAGATTTACAAGGATGTTGCCTGGGTTGGGCGGCATGTCTTATGAGGATAGGTTGAGAGAGCTCAGTCTTTTCTGCTTGGAGAGACAAAGGATGAGAGATGACCTAATAGAGGTGTATGAGATGTTGAGAGGTAATGATAGCCTCTGAGAATCCACCCTATTTCCCAGAGCTGAAATGGTTGCCACAATAGGATACAGGTTTAAGGTGCTGGGGAGTAGATACAGAGGAGATGTCAGGGTTAAGTTTTTCACTCAGAGGGTAGTGAGTACATGGAATCGGCTGCTGTCAGTGCTGGTGGAGGCAAATTCAATAGGATCTTTTAAGAGATTTCTGGCTGAGTACATGGGACTTAATAGGATTGAGAGTTATAGGTAAGCCGAGTAAGCAGAGATATGATGGGCACAACTTGTTGGCCAAAGGGCTATTTGTGCTGCAGTTTTTCTGTGTTCTATGTTCAAATTAGAGTGAAAGAAAATTAGAAATAAGATAAAAGACACAGAAAGGAAAAAACTTAACATTTATAAATTTGACATTTTAAAATCCATTGATTGATCTGTAGAATGAAGCAGAACTCAAAATATTCCCATTGTGAGCCAAATGCATGAATTGCTATTGTATTAACAATTATTATCTTGTTAAAAAAGTACTTAGGTTCTTAATTATTAGTCTTTCTGTTATCAATCTAGTGGACAAATGATGTGCAATGAGTTCTAATAAGTGACAGGGTTGTTAATAATGATATACCATTTGTACAAAACAAACAAAATTGACCAGCAAATGCTGAACATTCACAACTCATGGTATATTTGTTAATGCTGATGATTTGCACTTTAATAATGGTGTGCATTATTGTTAACCCATTATCAAGATCAAGCTCAATTTGTTAGCATAATTTGTTTTTGGAAGAGACTAATATTTATATTGGCCAGTGATTCCTTTATTCAATTGTAACTAAATTAGAGATTATAGTTTTCTGAATGATATGACCCAATCAGGGCATCCCATCATTAAAAACGTGCTGTTAATTAATTTTTAAATTCTCATCTTGCTTTCAAATCCCTCCATGGCCTTGCCCTTCCTAACATCAGAAATCTTCTTCAACACCACGACCTACTGAGATCTTGGTGCTCTGCGAATTCTGTCTACTTGTGCATTCCCAATTATAATTGCTGTGCCATTAGTGGTTATAAGCTCTAAGCTCAACAATTTTCTTCCTACATATCTCGGCTGCTTGACCTTGGTTTCCTCCTTTCAGACACTTCTGAAAATATATCTTTGTGAGCAAGCTTATCTGGCTCAATATCATATTTTGTTTTATAACGCTTCTGTGAAGCACTTTAGGATTTTTTTTGTTCTTCTTTCATGGGATATCGTCCAGCGTTTATTACCTGTTCCTAGTTGCCCTTCAACTGCACAGCCACACTGCTGGAAGGAAGTTCCCAGATTTTGACCCAGTGACAGTGAAGAAATGGCAATATAGTTCCAAGTCAGGTGCCTTGGAGGGAAACTTGCCACTCTGTGTCATTGATGGAGAGGTGCCAAGCTTTGTCTGAGGTAGTGTCAAGTGTTTAGAAGCTGGACTTACCCAGCCAACTGGAAAATATTGCATTATAAATTTATAAAGCCTAATTTACGTCCTGTAGATAGTGCTCAGGCTTTGGGAAGGAGGTGCTTGCAGAGATCACTGCAAAATCCTCAAACTCTGACCTGGTCTTATTGCCAACTGATTTATTTGATAGTAAACCCACAAGCTTTCGAGATTACGCTCTTCGTCAGGTGACGGTAACCTCGAAAGCTTGTGAGTTTACTGTCAAATAAATCAGCTGGACTTAAAGCTGGTGTTGTCAGACTTCTTACTGTGTTTACCCCAGTCTAACGCTGGCATCTCGACATCTAGTCATATTGCCACTGTACTTATGTGGCTGGTCCACTATGTTAAAGGGGGTATAAATGAGTTGCTGCTGTTATTAGCATAGAAATCAATTCATATGCTTGTAACATGAGAATTACTAATTTGCTTCAATTTTTGTCCACACATTATATTCTATCAAAACTTTGCAAATTTTGAATTGCCTTTTTGTGATTGTTGTTTCCATTCTCTAAAGTCCCTTGTGTTGACTTCAAACTGTTAATAAACACCCTTGAAGTACCACACATCAACTCTGAAATCTGCTTGCCCTCCCCTCCACAGTGTATTACTCCTCCAAATCTGGCCTGCATATCAGCCTTCACAATCCCTTTAAAGCATGTGGTGCAAATGAAAGAAAGGGAAGGAAAGGTCTGCAAGTGACTCCTGTGGACTCCAACACCCTCCCTCCCCCATAAGGCAATTATGGGAACCACGCTCCCGGTCCTGAGTTTCATTTATCTGTGTCCCTCGTGTTCTCACCGATGTCCCCTGAGCAGTGAACACCTGGAGGGTGTTGGCTGCCTGAACACCCACCTGCAAAGCTCCCCTTGGAGATGAAGGCATCAGGTTCTGTGGAGCTGTTGTAAATGGCACTGGTATGATATCACAACAGCACCCACTGAATATTCGGTGTGAGGGGGAGGGGGAAGGATTCCCTGAGACAGTGCTCATTAATGACATACTAATTTTAAAAAATTCAATTGCGGGACATGGGTATCTCTGATTGGCCAGCGCTTATTGCCCATCTCTAATGTAATAAAGTGAGCTTTCTGTGATCCCATGAAGTGTTTCATGCTACTCAAGTGGCAAGAGATGGGAAGTTTGGAACTCGGAAACTTGCTGGACTGGATCATGCTTTTTGGATTTTCGGTATGCATTTGGAAAGTGCAGGCTCAAAATCACCCCCACCATTCACTGCAATCATCAGACAAACTGATTCAATTGCCAAAAGACTGGTCATGTTATATTTTGCTGACTCCTCTCCTGTTTAGTGGTTGCTTCAGCCTTTGGTGATATTGGTGTCATCATTCACTAACAATATGTTAATTGCTGATTTAAGGGAATCCAATCCAGTCAGGAACTTGGAGCCAGCTCCTGCACTAATATTATCGCAGCAGCAGGGAAAGCCCCTGAATTTTATGCCTGTCTTATTGATAAATAATTACAGATTATTTGGAAATGATAATAGGGGAAAACAAGTGCTCACTGTATCATCATAATAGACATGAGAAAGCAAACTGAAATACACTGGAAATATTTTAACTCAGTCGTCTTGTCATTGCGTCAGTTGATGTGGAAGAAGGCATTGAGCAAAGCAGCAGCGTGCCCCTTAGCAATGTCAGGAGAAGAAATAAGACATCATTTTGTGCAGACAAATTTTGCAAAATCAAATTCAGATTTTTTAAACCATTCAAAACTGCATTAATTCTGACATTTACAGAACATTTTAACTTGATACGTTTGCTGGAGCATGCAAAAAACTTCCTGTGCGATTCCGAGGCACTCTGTGATCAGGGTCAAATACATTTTTTTTTAGGATGAGGAGGAATAAATGATTCAAGCCAAATATGAAATGTTGCTTTCCATTACAATCAGTGACAGATGTGGAAAGTATTCTGTTGGAAACATCAAACTCCGAGGATTTAGATCTGACTCATTACATTTCAACTATTGCACAATAGAATTCTTCACCCTGGGACACTTTTAAATAACCTGTCTGGAGGTAAACTGATGGATTGGGTATCTGCTCTACACTCCACCTGACTCTGCATTCTGATTTTAAATGGGTACATAATCAGAACTGATCAGTTTTTAGCCAGATGAGATGGCCAGATAGAATGAAAATCTGTAAGCTACCATATCCACAGTTCAGTGATAAATCTACTGTCCAGTGTTCCAATGTTTGGTCATCCAAGCTCAGACCTCAGTCGGGTACTGTAATTGGCCTCACTGCCCTTGGACTTGTTATATTTATTCTTTTAGATGTGTGGGTGTTACTGGCTAGGCCAGCATTTATTGCCCATCCTTATTTGGCCTTTAGCAGGTGGTGAGGAGCCTCCTTTGTGAACCGAGTGTGGACAGTGCTATTTGGAAGCAGCACTTCCCATTTTCTCCTTCCTCATTTCCTGTCAATATCGCAGCTAAGGGTGTGCCCTTCCTAAGTGGGGGCTGACCAGAAGGCGGGAGACTTGAAAACAAGAGGCTCAGCATTGCGGCTGACTGTGAGTTACCATGAGAGGCCAGGCTGTCAGGGCACAATAGGGGAATTAAGAATGGGCTGCATCTCCCCTCATGTGGCCTGAAGGGCCTTGCACTTGAGGGAGGATAACTGCAGTGTGATTGGAACCTGCACTCAGGCAACGGGGTGAGGATAAAGGGAGAGGCTACGCAGAAGGTCAAAGTCAGGGATGCTTGAGTGTAACAGTAGTTTCATTGAGTCATGAAATGCTGCTCAGCACTGAGAAACGGCTTGCCTCTAGGAATAAGCTAATATGCTCATCACTGTCCTCACAACTCAACTGTCACAAGGGACAGAAACTGGGCTGAGCAGGCACACAGCTCACCACCCTCCCTCACTAGTGGTTATGCCATTAAATAGTGTGCATCCAGAAAGCACCATCAGTTAGTGGAGGCTAACTGCTAACCCTTAGCAAGTCAATGTCCCAAGCATTGAGCAAACATTCCCAGTAAGGCTGCAACATTGAACAGATAACACTGATATGACAAAGTGTGATGGTGATGTCTATCATCACACAACCCAATTAAGGTCATGACAGGATGGTTCATTCCAGAGCACACGGGTGATTTGTGTGGCATCTCTCAGTGTGTATCCGGAAGGTTGTAGATGTCCTTTTACGTAAGGGCTCACTTGGATAACAACTTGGACCAGACCAGGCGAGCCAAAACAGCACAGCCATGGGCTTCATTATCTTTGTAAGCTTGCTCCAAGTGCAATGTTTGATTACCTGCACCCCCCACATGGCCCTACGTGTTCCAGGATGCCATGTGATGCCTTTCATGATTGGCATGGAATACTCCTCCCTCTATGTGCAACTCATCTGTAACCTTATAATGTGCTTCATGCAGATGTGTGCCCATTTCCCTGAGAAAGTCCATGGTAGCTATGTCAGATCCTAACTGTCTTTGAGAGAAAGCGGTGGCTGGAGGGATGGCTCCTTTTGGGACAGAGATTACCTACACAGTAAGTGGTTCATCATGCCAGTGCAGAGACTTGTTACAATGAGGCTCACGCTGCAATGCATATGCTGGTCGAGCAGGTGATTAGCCTTTTGAAAATGTCGGTCTGGTGCCTTGACCAGTCAGGTGTTAGGGCACCCATCCACCTTATATTATAGCACTCCCCCTGCCCCACGAGAGAGTTTCCTACATCATTGTAGTCTGCTGTGATCTCCAAAACATAGCGCTGGAGCAGGGCAATCATCTAGACCTGGAGGAGATGGAGAAGTGCCACTTCTTCTCGGATGAGGGTGATGTTGAGGAGGGCAATGAGGATGACCAAACAGAGGAGGAGGCAGAGGAAACCCGGGCAGTTGTCAACACTATGGATGACCTCATAGCATCTCGCTTCAGAGACGAGCAGAACTAGGAGCAACTAGCTCTCCCACTATAGGGACTAACATCTAACAAATGATATGGTGCAAATAGTGTGCTCTTATGCTGTTGCCAAGTGTCATGGACAGGGTGCTGAAGCTATTGTCTGGGCTCTGTGGGAGGATGCTGAATTGTATTGAGCACAGAGCAATCACTAGAGAACACTTTGATATGAGAGAGGTGCACTTTGATGTAGGAGACAAGGGCATTCATTCTTCTATGTATAGAGGTTGGGGTATGGACTTGAGGCCAATGGGGGAGAAGTTTGGGAGGGTGCATGCCAGCAGCAGTGCCTCCTTATTGCGTGGGAGGGACACAGAGATGAGGCATTAGGTGAGCTCAGTGGTCCTCCCAAGCTTAGTGGCATGAGAGACAGGGTGGAGATTCTGTGGGTGAACACAGTCAAATTTAATGCCAAACATTCAATACAAAACGGTGACCTATCTACACTAGCACTATATTCATTCATGCCCACGGTTTCTTAATCTTTCTCACCGTCACATTCAGGTGAATCCCAAGGATCCACAATTGAGGTTGAGGCAGCCTGCTGACTTTGCCGAATGTGATCTTGGCCTCCTGGCTGGAGGGCCCTGGCTGTATGCCTGCCAATCCTCTTCTTTTCCACCTCCTAGCAGTTCTTATGCTCCTCCATGGGAAGAAGGGGCACCTGGAGTGAGATCCAGAAACACCACCATTCTCTGGCACTGACAATTGTGAATTCCCATCAGCGCTGCATCTTGGAGCTCAGACATGGAAGTCATGAGCTGAGCCATGGTGTGGACATCTTCTGCACCAAGGTCTCCATTGAGGAGGCTACTATCATCCCTTCCTGATAATCGCCACTCTGTCTTTGCAGCTCCAACAGCAGTAGGACGATTGGGCCTAGAGGCAAATCGTCGGCAAGGAGCTCATCAGATCGAGAGCTCCTGCATCCCTCTGTATGCTGGTTTCCTGGGACATCACTGCCTCTGCCTATTGTGGATCTTCAGCTGTGAGGTGCTCACGAGTGAGTGGCCCAGAAACTGGTCTACTTTGTGAACCCACCGAGGTTTGAGTACCTGTGCTGGTGGCAGGTGGAAGTGTAAGTGCCAGCTCTGATGCCTCTTCAGTGGTGGGGTTGGAGAAGATCTCCCGCCAAGCTGCTGGGTGGGACAAAGAGATGCAAGGATAGTCCGGCCTGTTCCATTAGTCAGCCTGCCAGAGAAGGGCCATTGCATCAGTGCATTACAGAAGATACGGAAGAAACATTGATTGCTTACTTGAGACTTGAGGAATGACAGTATATGTGGTGAGGTTTCTCACATTTCTGTGCTACCAACGTACTGCTATTTTTTTAGTAAGATTCTGCCTGCTGTGCTTTGAGTGTGATATTAACTGAAATCTGGAATCTTTGTCCCCTAATTAATTTAGTGCCTACTGCTTTTCTTATTTTTCAAAAAAATCATTTAATTATATTTCCTCAATCGTGAGTGTGAAAGAAAAAATCCTTTCTAGTGAGGTTGCTTTAGCATACAAATGATTCCTGGCACAATGGCACAGTGGATAGTACTGCTGCCTCACAGCACCAGGAACCTGGGCTTGATTCCTGGCTTGGGTCACCGTGTGAAATTTGTACATTCTCCCCATGGGTTTCCTCCCACTGTCTGAATGCTGGTTAGATGCATTGACTGAAACAGCCACCAGAGTGTAGCATCTAGGGGAATTTCACAGTAACTTCATTGCAATAAATGTTACTGTAAAAGCTTCACAAACCTTACTTGAGACTAATAAATACATTTTTATTTTCTATCACTGAAAAGTACTCTTGCTTCTTGTGGGCCAGCACACACCAAAGGTAGGGCAGCAGGGAACTTCAGTGGTGATGTCTTCCCATCAGGCCTATTTCCATCCCAGACATCAGCTACAGGAGAGTAATTCTATGGTTCCTAAAGGAAACTGAGAGCATTACAGAACAGGGAAGAAGCAAAGTGCATTTGGGTCACTGATCCTACTTTGGAGTGTGATTTCTGGAGTATTCCATTCTCTTCCCAGCCCGGGTACAGTGAGGTAAGTTGTAACAATGATATCGATTCCACACTCAGGATTAGAGCCTTCACTGCAGGATCAATACCACACTCAGTAATGCATCAAGAATCTGAGTTCCGGTCCGAAAATACAAATTATGCGCATGTTGATCATATACATTGCCCTGAAGATGAAGTTGTGATAAAGTCCATGGAAAAGTAACAGTCCTTTGTTTTCTTTCCTTAATATTTTACAGTCATGCTTTTCCAGAAATTTTTATATGTTCGATTTATGCTGATTAGTTCTCATTCTTCATGCATCAGCTGATTGTTTAGAACTTTCAAATGCCCAGCTGGAGTGTCAACTGATTTTAGAGGCTTATGGTGAACCTTTGTTTCCATTTTACAGCTAGTATGAACCATCAGTGTAAGAGGAGTACAAACTGCTGTTGGTGATGTTGCATGAATGTTTAATATGCTATGCTAAATTCCTCTCTTCACTTTTGAAATGGAAAGAGGAATTCAGTGTAAGCAAGATAATCATCTGTGATAACATCATGAATTGTAATTCCTGCACTACTTCTTCTAATTTCTACTTCTTTTATTATCCTTTGCTCCTGAATCTGCCTGGTCAGGGTTTGGTAAAATTTCATTGGCATTCACAACATCTAACAATTTTGTGCTTTGTATTATCCGAAATGAGAATGCTTTTCCAATTAGCTGAATGCTTAGTTACTGACATTCATAAGTAGCTTCTGGAAGAACATTTAAATAAATAGGTTCCATTGATGTCAGAGTATAAATTTGAAGCCTCTAAAAATCCCTCCATAAACAGATGTCCACTTATACCCCAAGTATAAAAATGAAACGCATGAGTGTGGGTGGTTACCATTCTGAAATGTCAATTGTTTCTGATGCAAAGAGAGGGCATGTCTTAAACTCCTGTACACAGTGACAACAGAGTCTGCTTATATAATGCCTGATTGTAAGGTACAGGAAACTAAAATATGCATTTGTGGGGAAAAATTTGACCCTGATTACTAGTGTATGTATAGCATATTGTGGCTGAAAAGATTTATATGCTAATATACAAAAACGTGATTTTTGAGGCTGGAAAAATGGGATCATCTTATATGCCAGGTCAGTTTATGTGCCAGGATTTACAGTAATTTGTAAATATTTGTGACAAAACTACTTTTGTGTTTTCCAGATGAAGGATTGTGGGATATTCTAATTAAGGATGTTCCTAAGGAAGTGACATCTTATACCTTCGGCATGGACATCCTGAAGCAAGGTGTAAGCTATGATTTCCGAGTAATCGCAGTGAATGATTATGGGTATGGAACACCTAGCTCCCCTTCTCCATCTGTTTCAGGTATACAATTTGCCTCTTAAATTATGTTAATATTAGTGTAGAGTTTGTTTGAATCTGAGCCCTCAGTTATCAGTTACCCCCTGGGTGAAGTTTCTGTTCATTTAGCAGAGATAAGTTTAATTAAGCTATGGTGGACGCCATGCAATGTTAATGGGTTTCTTTTTAAATTGTCTAATTTCTTTGGTTTCTCCATTCAATTTCTGAGAAATGTTTCTGCTTTTGTGCAGTTTAAGGCAGCTGTTAAAGATTTAAAATTGCTGTAGGTACCTTGTCACATTCAATGGCATCATATGGATAGCATTGGAATAGTTTAGGTTAGAGGGTCATTAGACTGGGGGTTCCACTGGTCAGCATAACATCAAGGGCCGAAGGGCCTGTACTGTGCTGTAATGTTCTATGTTCTATGATCTATTGCTCCCAAGAAATCATGTAAATACATTCTGTTGGAGACAATCCCTTCAGGAAATGGATCCCATGTCCCATTATACTTCAGAGATGACTCAGACTGCCTCAATCTATCACAAAATATTGCAGATGTTAGAAAACTGAAACAACTAGAAAATAATAGAAATACTCAGCATGGAGTGAGAAACATATCAATCATTTAAGATTCCTGACCTTTAGTACAAACATTATTACTAATAACTACTTGACCTAGGAGATGGAACAATATACACCCCAACAGGCCTCAGTCCAAATCACAAAACATGATGTGTCTCTTTCCCTCCCGGGGTAGGATCTTTTTCATGAACTTAACAGCTTAGAACATAGAACATAGAACAATACAGCACAGAACAGGCCCTTCGGCCTTCGATGTTGTGCCGACCAAAATAAAAAGCAATGCCCCTCCAAACTAAACCATTCCCTTCTCTTCCATATACTTATCAATTAACCTCTTAAACGCCACCAAACTTGGCGCATCTACAACAGCTGCAGGCAGGGCATTCCACTCCCTAATCACTCTTTGAGTAAAGAACCTACCTCTGATATCCGTCCTATAACTCATACCCCTTAATTTAAAGCTGTGTCCCCTCGTGCTAGCTTTCTCCATCCTAGGAAAAAGGCTATCACTGTCCACCCTATCTAAACCTCTAATCATCTTATATGTTTCGATAAGGTCCCCTCTTAGCCGCCTCCTTTCTAACGAAAACAACCTCAAATCCCTCAGCCTCTCTTCATAAGACCTGCCCTCCATACCAGGCAACATCCTGGTAAACCTCCTCTGTACCCTCTCCAATGCCTCCACATCTTTCTTATAATGTGGGGACCAGAACTGCACACAATACTCCAAGTGCGGCCGCACTAGAGTTTTGTACAGTTGCAACATGATGCTGCGGCTCCTAAATTCAATCCCCCTACCAATAAAAGCTAAGACTCCATATGCCTTCTTAACAACTTTATCCACTTGACTGCCTACTTTCAGGGATCTATTGACACATACACCAAGATCCTTCTGTTCCTCAACACTATTAAGAGCCCTACCATTAGCCCTATACTCTACACATTTATTGTTCCTGCCAAAGTGCATTACCTCACACTTTTCCACATTAAACTCCATTTGCCACCTCTCGGCCCAGCTCTGCAACTTGTCCAAGTCACTCTGTAAACTAAAACACCCCTCTTCACTATCTACCACTCCACCAACTTTAGTATCATCTGCAAATTTACTGATCCATCCCTCAATACTCTCATCCAGATCATTTATAAAAATTACAAACAGCAGGGGCCCCAAAACAGACCCCTGAGGCACACCACTAGTCACCGACTTTAAGCTTATGCTTAAAGAACCTACAACCATGTACTGTCATCACTGCAAATCATTCCAGACCTCAAAAGCACTTGGAAACCTGCCGAGGAAACAGGCAATCCGTTATATGACCCATCATATCAAGTACAGTTTCAAATATTGTACAGTGATCAGCTGCATCTATTCAAAGGCCCCTAAATATGGACATGTTTCCTATGTCCAGATTATCTCTCACCTGCAGCTTTATCCCTAGTTGGTAGCTGGGTGCTGACCTCAGGTTTTTGCATAGTGTTATGATGGCCACAGAGGATCATCAATAGATCTCCCTGTGGTCCTCATAGAAGTTATGATGTAGAGATGCCGGCGTTGGACTGGGGTAAACTCAGTCAGAGGTCTGACAACACCAATTTTAAATCCAACTGATTTATTTGATAGTAAACTTGCTAGCTTTCGGCCTTTGTGCCTTCACCTTGCTTCAGGCCGTAAGCTAGCAAGTTTACTATCAAATCAATCGGTTGGATTTAAAATTGATGTTGTCAGACCTCTTACTGAGTCCTCATAGAATACAAACTCCTTTATTAGGTGAGGAACTCCAGTCAGGGCTAACATGTACATATTGAATATCTGTACATTTCCAAGCTGTACTTTGATCACATTATAAATAAGGGGTGATGGTGACAGAAGAGTGGCGTCAGTATTGGCAACAAGGTTAGGAAGATTAGCAGGGGATTATGAATTCAGGCCACCCCTGAATGACATATTGTGAAATAGACTGGTCTGTGGAATTAACAGTGTGATAGTCCAGAAAACATTATTGCTAGAATTCAATTTGGATCTAAATAAGATAATTGAGATAACTCTATGATTTGAGAATGCAGACAAAGAAGCTCAGGAACTACAGAAGACACTGCTGTTTGATGTCCCATGAGTGAATGGAGGAGGGATCTGTGCAATGTTTATCCCTCAATTGAGAATGATGGTATTGGTAAAATATCCCAGAATGTCTTACAGCAGTAGAGCCCAAGTTGTAACACCAGGGAGTCAAGGGACAGCAGGGACAGCCTTCAGGCTCCTAAGAAACATATTCAAGAAGGTTATAAATGTCAGATTGTGGACCAATGCAAGTGCTGCAGAAGACCACAACTGAGGCATAGATGTGGGGAGAGTCAAAACGCATGCTATTTGGAAAAAAGACCAAAGCTAGTACCTGACAATACCTTGCAGGCAGAGTCACAACCAGGAACAGGGACAATGCAATTTAATTGCATCTCCACAGTAAAGGTTACCTCCATAATGGAGACATTGTTAGTAAATTACCATCCATTAAAAATGGAAGTGGCAGAGAAATGGATACTGTTCAGTTGTATATCTTTCCAAACTGGCTAATTCCAGGCTAATTCTCTCCAAAACCATCAATGATTGCTGAGCATTTTCAATTCTACAAATGAAACCAACTTGAAGGAGAATCTATTGTGCAATTTGTGGTAAATCTGAAAAGACTGGCTGAGCACTGAGAATTTGGAAATGTACTCCAGGATGCTTTATGTGACTTGCTGGTTTGTAGCCTCTGGCACAAAGTTATTGGCTGAAAAGAATTTACAGTTTAAGTCTACACTATAGACCGCAACTTCCAAGGAATTAGCCACCAGAGAAACAGTGCAGTTAGGTGTCGGCACCCAGTTACACAAGTAGCAGAAGCCCATTTCGGTGCTGCAAGTAGAATGCTGCCCATGTTGCAAGACAGGCCACAAGAAATCAAATCATTGGACAGGAGGCCCAATGTCGCAAGTGAGAGGGTTACATTGCCCAGAAATGGTGGGTGCAACTAAATCCAGAGGGAGGGGAAAAAAAGGTTCATGTTTCCAGTCATGGAGAGGATAGGGAGTCAGCAGCTCTGCAGAAGAAGCAGACAGTCCTGAGCAACACATTCTGTCGGTACAAAGTGAAGCCGATCAGTTCTGAGTTCTCCCTAAACTGGAAGGGAAAACTGTGAAAAGGGAAGTGGCTAAGAGGTGATTGTGTCTTTGGTTCCCAAAGCAGTATTCTGGGAGAAGTTAAAAGCCCTGCCATGAAACCTGCAAAGATCACCTTACAAATATATCCCAAGCAAGTGCTTCTCCTCAAGGGTTATGTATAAGGTACGGTTAAGAAATGTACAGAATTGCTACTGTATATAGTGAAAGTGACTACCCTGGATTATTTGGACATTCCTGGTTACAGAAGTTGAAATTGAATTAGGGCGTGGCAAATAGGCTGGTGGACTTGAACACAGTGTTACAAGCCATGTTGGTAAAATATAAGGATGTGTTCCAAGGAATCCTTGAAGAGATGAAGGGCGTCAAGATTAAACTTTGATTGAAGCCGAAGACCTCTCCACTACTGCCTGTCATTAAATCTCCACCAGCATGCTGGTATCTTCTTCCAGTGGCTCATCTGACTAGGATTGAGTAGATACTGGTCTTCAGACGTCCAAGTGCTAGAGATCTGGACTGTCCTTGCCTCCAGCTGCCGCGAGATTGTCTCAGTGTGGTGTTCTCCAGAAAGTAACCCCAAGTCTAATTTGGAGCTACAACCCACTGAGATGTGCGTCTTTGCACTGGCGGAGAGTGCAGATGTTTACTTTCTGGTTCTTTGTAAACTCCTTCATATTCAGACGTGCTCCTAGGTCTTTGAGTGCTGCTCAGTTGCATGAATGGCCTCGATCTGCTAATGCCTGCAAAGACTAACTGACAGTTTTAGTGGATGAACTGAAGCTATTTGAGAGTATATTTGACTCATTGTGGCTGTCCAGATTTAATGTATACTTCGTTGCTGCAAGATGCTAATCTTTGCAGTGCCAAGGTGTGATCCCTATTCTTCTAGCAATGTCTGCTGCAGCCTCAAATTCCATGAGGGCAATGATTTCTGCATCACCTCACCTGTCTAAGCTCGCTCTAGTGTGCCAGTTTGCTATGTATGAAGATGAAACAAAGGCATGTGACCAGAGGGATGAAGCAGGGGTTGGATGAAATGCATGTCCCACGTGTGTGATGAGCCAGAGGATGGTGTATGAGCAACATATCAAATAGGATCATGGTGACGTGAAAGTGTCCAAGAGAGAATGAGTGCTGATTAGTTTCCCCAGCAAATGGACGTTTGAGATCCATGAAGTGAGCAGCCATTTGAGTACATTTGTCATGCTGAGAGTTTGATAATGGAAGGTGTTGAGAGAGTTCTGACTCTGGCAGAGTGGATGAATTCATTTATATGCTTCCTGAACTGTATGGCACTTCTGGCATGGTTGTCAGCCATGCAGACCTCCTGGGCAACAGCCTCCTTGGGCAGAGAAGTGAGGTTTCTGTGAATCCCCAAGTCACACCTGGAATAGAGAGCATGCCTCTGTGCCCAGATACCTCCAATCAAGGCCTCGAGGGCATTTTGATTGAAAAAGGGCACTTCTTGAGACTGCTAGCCCTTTACCTCTGAGTTGCAGACATTTTGCATGATTTTGGAAAGACAAGTGAGCTGGGGACAGTTGTTGCACTGGTGTTTAGTATGAGTGCGGACTTTCAAATATGCCAATCGATGGCAGTTGTATGAATCGTCTCCCAGATGATATGGAGAGATGCACACTTATGCATAATTAATGAGGTTCCAAGCACTGAATTGGGCGTGACATCATGCCATTCTGATATGTTGCCACCATAACCCATGCCACTGCACTTAAAGAAAAAAATGGAGAAACCTGTCCAAAGTTTCACAAGCCCATCTGGAGAATTCACTGCTGATATGTATTATTCTGCTAGTTCAAGAACGTAAGCAAGCTCTTTCTTTTTATTGACTTGAAATTGTATTGTTCTTTTTCATTCTACATGTTCTTGTTCTTTTCTCTCTCTCAGATGTTATTTTACTTCCTGTTTGTGTTAATCTCTTTTTCACATTATATTTCCCCTTTGTGTTACTGATGTGACTTGGTCTATAATTTGAATGTTTCTAACAGAAACACTCTTTTGCGTTGATCATGTTTATGTTATTCCTAATCAACTGATAAATATGTTAACTTTGATTCATATTTTTAATATTGCTTTTTCTGTTTTGTGAACTTAAAACTCAACTATGTGTAATGATCTTTCTCATCTGTATAAATCAATATCCCACCTAACTTTCCAATGTTACATGTTCAGGGTCTTTCATAACTACCTTTCCAAGTTTCAGTGGCATCAAATGCTCCTATACATGTGCCCCATATCCTCTTGGATTCTGAAGTTTACTGGTTGCCCAATATCTATTTATATGATAGGTTAAGTCAAGTGATATAAAAATGCATCCTCCCATGGAGGGATAATCAGTAACTCTACAATGAAACAGAAGCACTCCTTTGGTATTGGATCTTGCCCAGTCAGCCACACTTCATACACAAGTCTGAATATGGTATTTAGCATTGCCTTATCTTATTTTCATTTGTGTTCCTCGACTGTGCATCTTCTTAATGCCTATGATGATCAGTAATAACTGATATCAGCTTTACCTCTCCCTCTCCCGCTGACCCCTGACCCTGTCACCTGTCTTGTCTGTAAAAAGCCAACTAAACACAAAGCAAGAGTAGAATTTAGGATCTTCTAATCTGTGTACTTCAGTACAAGCCCACTTACCAACTGACTTCATAAAAACAATTCTTAATTCCAGTGGACTTAAATTTAGAACAAAAGTATAATTTGAAAATGTAATGTTCCACATGGTAATAGATTATAGGAACAGAGGTGAAATTCTTCAATTTCAAACTGAGTCTCCCATATCAACTTTGCTGTATTTTAATCTTTCCCATGATATCAATATTTCCTACAATACTTAACATTTAGACAGGTAATAATTTTGGGTTGTTAATTTTTGAGTCCATATTTTAAACATGCTAATTTTGCTGACCGACTAACTATTACAGTTTATTATAAAATGATAATATTGTTCAACAGTAGAACTTTAGAACAAATCCTGTATTATAATAAAGTATTCAACGAATAGAATAAATGATTCACCGATGTTCCACATAACATATCCATATTCCATACTCACTCTATGAAATAAAATTTTCAGTCTGATATGACAATTTTACATAAGTCCTAGAGGCAGAGGTTTCTGATCCAATGTAATAAATGTATCAATAATAATATAAAACTTTCACAGAACATATTGTGAAAGAGCCGGGTGGGGGTGGGGCGGCGGTGCGGTGTTGGAAGAGGATACTGAGGAGGGGAAAGGAAAAGAATTAAGGAAGGAGTAAATTAAAAAGGCAGTGAAACAGATGTACTTTAGAAGGCTTTTGAAAGAATGGTGAGTTCCAGATCTTATTGGTGGGGTAAGCTAGTAACATGTTCAGTTCCAACTAATACACACTTTCAGCCTCATTTATATCAAACTCCTTTTAGGAATGTTTATGGTCTGCAGATGGTGATGTGCAACTATAAGCTATCCCACATATAATCAGCCAACAAGATGGTATTTTCATCAGACCTGTGCTCGTATTTCTCTTCATGTGCCACCAAAACCTTTACCTAAAGGCTATTGCTACTTTTTTTTTAACTTTCTGATGAGTAAGTCAGAAAAAAGTTAATTTTTCATAAGTATTAAAAAGTTCAAAATAAGATTAGTTAAAATGCTAAACTGTAACTGTTAATTGGTCTGTTGTGGTCAGCACTTAGTTGACTAAATTCCACAAAAAGCACATTCGTGTGTGTTTATGCATGCAAGTTCCAAGCCTCCTAATGTAATCTATTCCTGCAGTTAACACAAATCGAGAGCAGATTTATCATCGTTCAAATAAAGTAATTTGGATTTACAGAAATAAACATGAACGCAAGCAATGAGTGATTGGACAGAAAGAGCCACGTGTTTCATTTGCATTCATTTCCAGAACTGGTCTACTATGTTCATGTAGACGGAACTCAATAAGAATTTAGCAACACCAATTTTAAATCCAACCAATTTATTTGATAGTAAATTTGCGAGCTTTCGACACTCTGTGTCTTTGTCAGGCAAATGCAGTATTCTGGTCTGCAATAGCACACATCAACACAGACAGTCACAGATTGCTGATTAGAATGCGAATCCTTACATCTAACCTGCTAGTCAAGTGTTAAAGTGGCTAACAATGTGTGTGAAGGGAATCCTGAGCATTGGTTAGAGAATTGTGTATTTTCTCGAGACAGCACAGTAAGTGAGGTTTTTTGCTAACCCAGGCAAGTTACGGGGGTTACAGATAGTGTGTCATGAAGCCAAGATCCCTATTAAGACCGTCCTCATGTGTGCGGAACTTGGCTATCAGTCTCTGCTCAGCGACTCTGAGCTGTCGTGTGTCACGAAGGCCCCCTTGAAGAACATTTACCAGCAGGTCGGAGGCCGAATGCCCATGACTGCTGAAGTGTTCGCCCACAAGAAGGGAACTGTTTTGTCTGGTGATTGTTGAGCGATGCTCATTCATCCGTTGTCGTAGTGTCTGCACGATCTCCCCAATGTACCATGCTTCGGGACATCCTTTCTTGCAACATATTAGGTAGACAACGTTGGCCGAGTTGCAAGAGTATGTACCATGTACCTGGTGAATGGTATCCTCATGTTTGATGATGTCGTCCATGTCTATGATCTGGCATGTCTTGTAGAGGTTGCTGTGGCAGGGTTGTGTGGTATTGTGGTCACTGTTCTCCTGAAGGTTGGGTAGTTTGCTCGAACAGTGATCTGTTTGAGGTTGTGCGGTTGTCTGAAAGCAAGAAGTGGGGGGATGAGGATGGCCCTAGCGAGATGTTCATCGTCATCAATGATATGTTGAAGACTCCGGAGAAGATGTCGTAGCTTCTCCGCTCCGGGGAAGTACTGGACAACAAAGGGTACTCTGTCCACCGTGTAGACATCCAGAGAGTGAACTTTACTAGTGACAATAGACAAATGCAGGACCAGCAGTATAATGACACACATAAATCAAAATTGTCCTTAAACTGAAAGATATAGTAATCACTGTGACAGTACAAGTTCCTAACTTATTTAATTATTAATTATTGTAAAGATGCACTTATTCTGATTTCTTCTCTTTTTTTTTTAACTTTTCCAGCCCAAAATGCAGCCCCGTTTTATGAGGAATGGTGGTTCTTAGTGGTTATTGCCTTGGTTGGACTCATCTTTATCCTTCTGTTGGTGTTTGTGCTGATAATCCGTGGACAAAGCAAAAAATACACGAAGAAAGCAGATTCGGGTGAGCACGTGAGAATTTTTGATCAGCTCACTAGGTTTGTGTGAAAATGGGATTTAAATGAAGTTAATAAAGATGGCTTCCTCTTTTGAACAATACAACACTATCTCAACAACACACACAAAAACATCAAATTGAAAATATGTCAGCCATGCTATAATTTTGCAGTGGATTCTGTTAATGGAAGTTGCAAATTATACAAATAGACTATGCTTTGGGAAATGGTTATGACGCACCCATTGCTGTGTTTTAAATACAAACACAAGTTCTAATGTCTATTACTTGATTCAAAAGGCAGCACAATGGCATTTTTTTTTGTTTTTATTCCAATTCAATCGAATCAAGTCCAATTCAGAGTCTCAACAAGTTGAGACATTCCCTATCCAAGCTGACAAGACAGGGCTCTAACCTCCTATCTTGGGCTTGATCTACATGGTCCAAGCTGATTGGAGTAGGCATAGCTCCTCCTCCAAGGCTTGATCTCATTTGCATCTTAGCCAAAAGGCCGAAATGCTGCTTTTAAAAATTGCTTCAAATAAAGTTGAAATGTAACCTAATGACTTCAACCAAGCACAGCATATCAACACCATACTTGACCTTAGCCAAAAGGCCGAGAAGCGATGGCACCGTAGTTAGCACTGCTGCTTCACAGCTCCAGGGACCTGCGTTCAATTCCTGGCTTAAATCATTGTCTGTGTGGAGTTTGCACGTTCTCCCGCTTGGGTTTCCTTTGGATGCTCTAATTTTCTCTCATAGTCCAAAAATGTGCAGGTTAGGTTGATTGGGCATACTAAATTGCGCCTTAGCGTCAGGGGGATTAGCAAGGTAAATACGTGAGTTTGCAGGGATAGGACCTGAATGACGTTATTGTCGGTGAGGGCTCAATGGTCGAATGGCTTCCTTCTGTACTGTAGAATTCTATGATTCATGATTACTGCTAATTGTGCACAAATATAAAAAAAATCATGTTACACAGTGAATGAGGACAAGTTCAATTACCAATCACAAGTCCTCCTGAATACCATTGCTTTGCTAATGTCAAACTAGTTGGCCTGATACATTCGCAGGTTAATCATTTGAGCGCTTGAGCTGTTTGGAGCATGTTTTACCCCTGATTTGTGCAGAGTTAACTGACTTCAGATTGAAGTCCAACTGGTATTCTTCGAATAGCCCAAATATTTGAGTTGGTCAGTGCATAATCAAGCAGAGATTTTTTTTTTGGTTCTTGATCATCATTCACTGATAGCTGGAAGTATGGGTAGTGGGTAAGAACAGATTCAGATTTAGCCATATTGGTCCCTGCAGACAAATAATCTATTCATATTTACAATTGTAGCTCAAAATTAAAGCATAAGTTAGTAAGATAGAAAGCACAACAGAAATGAATTGGGAATAGCTGCAAAGTCTTGTAAAACACAGACATTCACTGCTAGCCAAAATGATGTAATTTGGAAGGGCTCGACATTGCTGTTCCAGGCACTCAGCCAACCTGAAAACAACTCGGAACGCTTGACAACATCCCAACAAACAACAATACTACTTTTGAATATGGAACTTTCTTAACAAGTAATTAACAAGGTCCAGTGGACTTTAACCCTGTTCTGTAGTCTAATTTTTTTCTCAATATGACAAGACTGCATGGTGGGCATGAAATATTTTTCAGTGCCCTGTAATTAACACTTAGTTGTAGCTCCTTATGGCTCAGTGGCCTTAGGTGGTCAATAGCTGAGCTACATAGAACTGATTGATTTGGTCTCTGCTGAGTTCAGTGATCTTTGCCATGCTATTAGAGTGCTGTGATTGACCTTAGTGCCCCTAAACTAAGCATAGGGAAATTGGTCAAGGTTCTCATTCCTATTTGCTATCCCTGTAGGGAATGTGTGTATTAATATCAGGCAAGTACTGGATCATGTTCAACAAAGGCTCCACCCATCCACTCTCTTGCCTTATGGCACTCACTGGCAAGGCTAGCAAATGAATTATAATTGTTGGGTGAAGGAACTATATCCCAAGTATAGAGATAATATGCAAGAGAGATGGAACATAAAAACATTTTGTAACAGTACAATATATACATAGCACATAATCAGAAATATGAAAAGGAAAGAATCCTGTTATGATTTTAAGTTTATTTTGGATGAAAATCAGATTACATGTATACCCATCCATCCATTCCACCTGCAAGGTACAATGCTTTTTGGCTAAGATCGAATATAGTATCGACATGCTGTACTTGGTTGAAGTCATTAGGTTACATTTCAGTTTCATTTGAAGCAATTTTTTAAAGCGGCATCTCAGTCTTTTGGCTAAGGTGCAAATGAGATCAACTCTTGGAAGAGGATCTATGCCTATTCCAATCAGCTTGGATCGTGTAGATCAAGCCAAAGACAGGAGGTGAGAGCCCTGTCTTGTCAGCTTGGATCGGGAATGCCTCAACTTGTTGAGACTCTGAATTGGATTTGATTGGATTGAATTGGAATAAAAACAAAAAAACAATAAATGCAAATGTTCTTGCAGGTTCCCAGCTACAGACCTGAAGGTGAACTTTGAGCAAAGGACAGCTGATAGAATAGGGAACTCCAATCTAAGTGGAGTTCTTATGCTCAAAGGAAATGTGTCCCGGTGTGCTAAGGATACATCATCACAGTATCAGTGGTGCTGGAACTATATCTGTATTTCCTGAAAAACCAGTCAACAAATTAACCATGAGTGTGTTTTTAGCCAGCTGCTCCACATCTGATATGAACTTGAGAAACAGTACCTTTGAAATTTGATCTGTCAGTCAAAACTGGAAAACATCACATGATTATGACTTTGTGTATTATTAAATGTTGGATTTTTATTTTAAAAACAACTCACATTAAATACGTGGTGTATATTGATATCTCGACAAGTAGAAGTAGAGACTGCAATTTTATATCCTTTCCCTGGGCTGGTAGCAGGGCGATGATGTGGAGATGCCGGCACTGGACTGGGGTAAACAAGTAAGAAGCCTCACAACACCAAGTTAGAGTCGAACCAGTTTTTGATAATAATCTCACTATCATTACTAACAAATAAACTGGTTGGGCTCTAACCTGGTGTTGTGAGACTTCTTACTGATAGTAGAGAGAGGGAGTATAAAATCAGTGACCTGACAGAGGCTACGATGCCCCTCATTACCCACCTTCACTGGAATTTTACCATCGACAGCGGTTGGTATCAGGGTAGGTGACCTATTTTTCGGCTAATTAATAGCCATTCAAGGATCTGCTCCTTCTCACAGTAGTATTAGCAGCTGAGGTGCCTATATAAATCTAAAACTCTACACCTCGTCAGACTCAGTTCAACAATAATCGATTCAACTCCAGTTATCTTTTCAAAGTATTTATTGAATGTAATTTACGATGTCGGGTCAGTCTTCTACAGAGCGTGAGGTGGGTAAGTGATACCCACTCCACTGCAGAAAGACTAACAGCTTACTCTGGTTATACAAAAGATTTATACCTTTTCCCCCCTGAAGCATGCACAAGGAAACAGCCTACCACTTCTTTCCAACACACACTTTACCAAGGTTATACACGGTGTATGCTCCATTCACACTTATCTCTATTCATGCTTATCTCATAATTAACCAATCACTCCCTGCTGCACATAGTTTCTTCCTGCATGGCAGTCAGTGACTGCATTCAGTGAAATCTTCAGCAGCCATTATTCTTTGTTCTACAAAGCTTGTACATTATTTGATTATTCCTACAACATACAATACTACAAAGCACCCGAAGCATGCATTCACAACACTAAACAGACCCCTTTACATCCTCACCCATACCACCTGGGGATGCTGCCAAGGCATACATGGTTGTGGATACAACACGGATTCTCTCCTGGGAACTCTGTGTCAAACAGAAATTCATGCCCTCTCCCTTAAAAAGGTGATCATAGCCCTTGCTTGTTTACACCACCACCCTCCTCCCACCTGATCCAGCCTACCAATCATATGTTTTGACCCCCTCACTGGGGTCTGACTGGCTTCAGTGCAGCCATCCCCACTCACTTAGCACTTGGGTGTCCTCCAGAGCTTCTCATGTGGGACTACTGCAGTCCCAGTGGTGGCCATCATCCCCAGTGATGCACCTGGGAATGGAATGCAACCAGCCATCTAATTGGCCAACATCTCTGCAAGACTGGACATCCTCCCACACATGGGCAGAAGGCACAACCTTAGTCACTTTACAACCAGAAAGCAGTTAAATTTGGTCTTATCTTTATGATCCTTTTCAGCCAAAGGTCACCACCAATGTGACAAATCCTAGTCACAGAATACTCATTTCACTGATATGGTGGTGCAATACTAACATCAAAAGCAAGACACAAAATATTTGCTGCAGAAATTTTTGTAAAAGCCACTTGGGCATATCCACAACCCAAACAAATCTCTTTGCCAGGTACAATATCAACACAAAGAAGGTTGAGTCTTTATATTGTTCCCCACTAATTTTTTTTCCCATTCTTTGCATCTCCTGAAGGTTCAGAATCTTTGCAGGAACACAGCTCAGTAGGTACAGGATATCCTCCAGTAACTTTCCCAAATAGCTATTATTTATATGAGCCTCAGCAGTGACTGTAAACAAGCTATTCAACTTCAGGCAGGCATCACAATCAAGTTTCAACCTGTCTTTAATTGATATTCAAACACACACTAACCACAGGAATTTCTGGAAAGTGACCAAATGGAAGAAGCATGATTGATTACCTCTTCTTGCTTTAAACGGATGGAGGGCAATGTCATCACCTCAAGTTACATTGGCTGAGATCAGCAAACTTACCAAGTACAGGGGTTGCCACAGTCTCTGTTGTTGAGATGATTATCAGATAAATTCATTGAATCATTATGCATGTCAGCATCAGGCATGGCTCAATTGGATGTATTCTTACCTCTGAGTCAGAGTTTGTAGCCTGAAGTCATATTCCAGAGACTTAAAGCACAAAAATTCCAGGCTGACATGCCAGTGCAATACTGAGGGAATACTGCAACATCAGATGTGGCTTAATCAAGGCCCTCATGCGGTTATAAAATATCAACACTATCCAAAGTTCAAAGAAGAGCAAGGCTATTTTTCCTCCTCTCCTGGCCAATATTTATCCCTTAATATTTATCTTTTAATTAACATAAAAAAAATCTTTTCATCATCATCACAATCGGCTATAACTTCTCTGCTGCCCAGCATCAGATTGGTGGGGTACCCCAAAGATGCACTGGGGAAATCCCTCTCAAAATTCAAAGGTAAAGATTCACAGTTTTTCAGATGTACAAACTTCCTCTGGGCAATTGTCCTGCCCTGGGAACTATCCATTAATGTGGTTTAATTCACAAACTTTGGATATTTCTGGATGTGTAACACAAATAGTTAACTAGATAAAGTTAGAAGAATTAATATCTCTTCTAACTTCTGGGTAACTATTGTAAAGGCACAGTCCTCTCCTCATAGGCTTTCCCTACTCCCCCAAAGTCTCCAGTGGAGTCCCAAACCCTCTGACAACTCCTCCCCATAGGACTTCCCCAGCCACAAAAAGACCACACCTTCCCCTCCTCAATTACTGCCCCATAACAAGACTCATCACTTCTCCAGTTACACCATGGGATTCCTCAACCAAACCTGACACACCCCATCCTTTGATTATACCCACCTCCAAATCCTTTCCATTTACCTCACACATTCACCTTCTTCCTGGCCCATCAATGGATATTTAGATGTACCTATTTACAGCAACCAGTACAAAAAAAGGGGGCATATCTTCCCACTTTGCAATGCTGGACTCAAGGACTGTTGCTTTGCATGGATCACACAAAGTCTATGTCAGCCGATGGGGGTGATACAGTTCCATAAGAAAGTTCATGTAAGTAATTGGGTTTGGAGAGGTAATCAAATGCAGATTACCACTCTGAGAAAGCTATAGCTCATCGCTATTCATGGGAGCTTGTGTGAACTGGCTGTCATGTTTATTATGTTGTAATAGAACTGCACCTCAAGTTTCTCATTGTTCCAATGTGCTTTGCAGCCATTCTGAGAGCACGGAAATGCTATATAAATGAAAATCATTGGAGATAGGGCCTAGGTAAGAGTCAATGCAGATTTGATGAACCAAATGGCTTTCTTCTGCACTGTAGGGGAACCACGATTATATGACAAAGTCATTTTGTGTCAATCTGGTCACCTGTCAGTTTTAGACAATAGAATCATAGAGATATATAGCATAGAAACAACCACTTTAACCCAATTCATCTATGCCAATCAGGTTTCCTAAACAGAATTCATCCCATTTGCCAGCATTTGGCCCATATTCCTCTAAACATTTCCCCACCTATGTACTGTTGTGCCTGCCGCACATTCTATTTTAACCTTTATATGAAATACAAAGAATTGCAAGTAGACCTCTTGTTAGCACAACCAATATTTATTTAAAATACACAATCAATAATCACCTACCCAACTAACAATAAGTTATCTTACAGAAAATACTAAAGTTCAAGTCCATTACTAGACCTTGGCTTAACCCAAGCAGATATTGCCTTTATCTGTGCACTAATCTCTGTAGTCCTCTGCATAGTCTGGTCTGGCACTCTGGTTCTGGTCTTCCTTCCTTCTCAGGTGCGTTAACTCTTCTTGTGCTGGTTGTTGCTGGCGACAGTCACTGTTGTTGTAGCTTGTTCATGGGGTCAGAGATAGAAAGAGAGAGAGAGCTGCTTCTGTTGTGCAGCACCTTTTATTCCTCCTTGCTTTTGTGTCCTTTTGGGGTGGGTCTCTTGATTCTTGTCAATCAATCGATTAGGGCTTGATCACCCTTATCAATAAGAGTCCAATCAGATGCTGCCACACTGATCTCTGGGTGTGTACCCAATGGCTATGCCTATAGGTGCTGGAGGTACATAGGTCAGTTAGCTTCCTTACAAGTAATGGGTTGAGGCTCCCCTTTGTGTGCTAAACAACGCAGTTTGAACAGAAAGTCCCCTCTTTCCTAGAGATGGCCTATGGCTGAGTGAGTGAGCGAGGACCTGGCAGATGGTGTATAATGTTAGCAAATGTGAGGTTATCCACTTTGATAGAAATAATAGTAGGAGGGATTATTATTTAAAAGGTGAAAAGCTGCAGCATGCTATGGTGCTGAGGGACCTGGGGGTCCTTGTGCACGAATTGCAAAAACCCAGTTTGTAGGTGCAGTAGGTGATCAAGAAGGTGAATGGAATGTTGGCCTTTATAGTGAGGGGGATAGAATATAAAAGCAGGGAGGTCCTGCTGCAACTGTAGAAGGCACTGGTGAGGCCGCAGCTGGAGTACAGTGTGCTGTTTTGGTTTCCACATTTATGGAAGGATATATTGGCCTTGGAGGGAGTGCAGAGATGGTTCACTAAGCTGCTACCAGAGATGAGGAGGTTAGCCTATGAAGAGAGATTGAATAGACTGGGTCTGTACTTGTTGCAGTTTAGAAGGCTGAGGGGAGATCTTATAGAGACACATAAGATAATGAAGGGAATAGATAGGGTGGAGGTAGAGAGATTCTTCTGGCTTAGAAAGGATAGCAGGAATAGAGAGCACAGCCTCAAAATAAGGGGGGGGTGGTGGCAGTTTAGATTGGAGTTGAGGAGGAACTTCTTCAGGAGTGGTGAATCTCTGGAATTCTCTGCCTGTTGAAGTGGTGGAGGCTACTTCGCTGAATGTATTTAAGTCACGGGTAAATAGGTTTCTGATAGACAAGGGAATTAATGGTTATGGGGAAAAAGCGAGAAAGTGGAACTGATCCACTTCAGGTCAACCAAGATCTTATTGAATGGTGGGAGCAGGTTCGAAAGGCTAGATGGTCTACTCCTGCTCCTATTTCTTATGTTCTTATATTCTGTGTATTCAGTCGTCTGAGTAGCAGCCTACTTATCTATGTCTTTTAGGCAGTAGCCCGTTGTTTAACTTCTTGTCCAATTGTCCCAGAGTGTTTTACAAATTGCCATTTTTGGTGGCGCATTTGGCCACAGTATCTGTCCAAATGTCTTTTAAATGTTGTCATTGTACCTGCTCCACCACCTCCTTTGGCAGTTGATTCCAAATACGCATCACTCTTTGTGTGAGTTTAAGAATACCAATGCTTTTAATATCCTATTGATCTTCCATGGTACACTTGTAACAATACTCCAGCAATATGGGAAAGGAACATTTCTCATTGTCCAGTGATTTGCTATGATTATACATTCAATCCCTGCACGTTCCAGCACCAATGATTTAAATAATTCCCAGACAATGTACAAAGAACAAAACAGCACAGGAAACAGGCTCTTCAGCCCCACGAGTCTGCGCCACCACCTCAATGTTCCCACTTCTACCCATGATCCCTGTCTTTGTTTATAGATCTATGCATTAGAACCAAATTTGAGACAATTTAGGGAGAATTTGTTCTGTCAATTAGCCTAAGAGCACGTCTTTGGGATGTGGGAGGAAACCGGAGCATCTGGAGAAAACCCACGCAAGCACAGGGAGAAACTTCCACAGAAAGTCCTCGGTACTGTTACAATTCCTTTGTGAAAATGTACATCTGATAAAGTTAAATAATTATATGTTTTGGCATCCATGCCATTTTATCAAGGGATCTTTTCAACTCCCTGGTTTCTAATAATCTTGAAAATGAATCAAAGTTCCCAAAGGTATTGTCATCAACCATCAGAAAGCACAATCTAAACTGTTCCCTTTCAGCTTAAATCCTTTAAAGTGGATCATCTTATTTATATGTAGCAAATCTGCCTATTATCGGCAACTCAGTTCTAATTTATTCGAATTCACAGCTTCCTCAAATTCAGCGATGGCAACATTTTACCAATAATTGTAATAAGAAATGTGCTATCTGGAAGGTATTTTGTTCTTGGCTAATTGTAACTTCATGTTGCTGAGTACATCAACCATCTGTTAAGTGTGATGGTCTGTAGGGTGAGCGCATTGTAGGACAGTCTTTGAATGACTGAGGAAACACTTATTCACTGCAAGGATGCCAGATTACATTCAATTGTTGAACTTGTGCCATCTGTAACCAAGATGATTCATGCAACTCATTAGCACCTGAGGAGAGGAAATGGCCTTAAGGGACAGGCTGGTGTTTGTAGCAAGGGAAGTCACAGAAAGTGAAAAACCAAGCCAGAAAGCCAAAACATCTATTTAGAATTATATTCCTGATCAACTGTAGCAAACAATATTCTGATTGTTTATTGAAAGATTGGTGTTGAGAAATATTTTGATCATTTTCTGGCTCTATATTTACAAATCAACTATTTTTTTTAACATGTTATTTGAGTGAAAAGACAATTTCAAAATGACAGTGATGCAATCTGTCTCAGCATGCACAAATGATAACGTGGATTAAAATGTTAACTACACAGGTTTCAGCAATATATAATCAAAAAGCAATTTCAATGTTGTTACTGAAGAAACTGCTCAAATGAAAGTATTTTTATAAATTTGGCATAACGTATCAAATGATATCAGATGATTGTTGGAATCATTGGCAAAGGTTAACTTTGCCAATGCTGAAATACTGGAAAGAGCACAATGTAATCTATTTCACTGTTTTATTGCCTTTAAGAATTGATTGTTTTAAGGATCAATCTGTAGAGTAAGTGTTACATGAGTCAAAGAACGTGGTGGGGGCATAACCTTGTTAAGCAGGGGCTTTTGTACTCAGAGTTATCTCGGAAGCTGATGCAGCCACAAAGCTGCAAGCTTTAGTGTAGCTTTAACCTGTCAATATATGAGTTGTGTTTTTCCTAAACTAGTGAATGAGCATCTTTACATTTGGCAGCAAAAACTTAAAAAGAAAATCCTCAGACTGTGGGCATCCAGTTTATACTGAAGTTGAGTAAAGTTGAGAAAAAAATAAGAGTATTTACCAAGTTGCCCCTCATTTGATCCATTTGACTCTTCCATAGAGGACTAGACATAGTACATAGTGCCTCAGGTATTACTTCCAGGCGAATGAAATAGGAGAAAAGACAAAGCACCCAAACATATAATCTGATTCACATCTCACAACCCCAAGCATGACTAACTCCAAATCATTTAATGTGGTTGATTCTCAACTGCCCTCCAAGGGCAACAAAGGATGGGCAATAAATGCCGGCCGGCCAACAATGGCCATGTCCCAAGAGTGAATTTTTAAAAAAATTGGTCAGCGTGTGAGATTGGTGAAGGCACGTTTCCAGTCTAAACCATCAGTCATACTTCAGAGATTCAAGTTTAATTCAAGGGGGAAAGCCTCAGGCAAAATAATTGTGACTTAATCGCTAAAATGAAACAGATGTTGGAGTATTGCAATTTTGGAGTCACCTTGAATGTTATGTTATGGGATGAATTAGTCTGTAGAGTGAATAATGAGATGATTTAACCTTACTTACAGAGGTCGATAAAAATTTTAAACAAATAATGGAGACAGCGCAGGCATTGGAAAACACTGGAAAAGGTGGCAAAGAGTTGCAGAGCATGCAAAGTGGCACCATTCATCAGTTAAAACAGTGACACCAAAACTGAAGAGGTGGACTGAGGCAGGAAATGAATTCAGCCTCAAATAAGATAAGATTTAGAAGAGATAATCAATCAGCAAAGTTTGAAGTGGAATTTACCGATGTGGAGATAACCACTTCCCTAAATCCTGCAGGTATAAGAAGGCTGAGTGGTTTTTTTGTCATAAGGGAGGCTACTTAAGGCATGGGTGCCGAGTCTAGTCTACCAAGTAGCCGATTAAATATTGTGTTGCCAGTATACAGTGTGGAGGAGTCTAGCACCATTGATTTAAATATTCAAGCATTGTTTAATGTAAAAATTAGCAAGATAGCCCATATTACAGCAATGTTCTGTAACCTTAATAACCAATGTAACCTTAATATGTGGAATTTGATACGGGGCATCAACTATGATGATAGGTAAGCAAACACATTGATTCTTGAGACAAGAATGAATTTAGAGTACTGCGGCCAAGTTAACAATCTATACTGAAGATGCAATAAAAATAGTGGGTGCTGCAATGGTGCCTGTAAGCTATGTGCCACAGTCTGCCCAACTCCTTGTGATCAGAGCGGCAGGTAAAGGACCAAGTCTTCTCAGCTGCAATTGGCTTAAAGTAATCAAGTTAAATTGGACTAAGATTTTCCAAGTGCAGGAAAAAAGACCGCTCAAACTGATAAAGAAATATGAGAGTGTCTTCATGGATGAATTAGGCAAAATAAAAGCCTTGCAGGCGAAGATCCTTATGAACCTAGAGGCACAGTCATGCGATTCTTTAGGGTATCCTGTATTATGTGCTTTATGAGAGAAAGTAGATATTGGGCAGAATTTTTCCCACAAAAATGGTGAGGAAACCAGCATAATCAATGCTGATCTATCCAGCACAGTTGGACTATAATCGCCCCACATGGCCCATTGAAACCCCTCCATTGTGAAACATCTTGGTATGGAGTTCCCGATGTGTGACTTGCCTAAACTTGCTGCAGTTGTGCAGTGTTAACAAAAGGGAGCTGCGTTTAAGCACTTCCTCTGCACTCACTGCCAGTCACAGCAGGAGGATTGCAGTGAGATCAGCCCCACATTTCTTGGAAGGAGATAATAAAGGACAAAGAACAAAACAGCACGGGAAACAGGCCCTTCGGCCCAACGAGCCTGCGCCGCCACCCCGATGTTCCCACCTCTACCCGTCTATGCACGTCCATATCCCTGTCTATGTTTATAGATCTATGGATTAAAAACCAAATTTGAGACAATTTAGAGAGAATTTGTTTTGCCATTTAACCTGAGAGCACATCTTTGGGATGTGGGAGGAAACCGGAGCACCCGGAGAAAACCCACGCAAGCATGGGGAGAATGCGCAAACTCCCACAGACACAGACCCAAATCCATGTATCTGCACAGCACAGCGATAGTCACTGAGCTGTCGTGTTGCCCATCAAGTGGTCCAGGTCAAACGTATACTAATCACGTGAAGCACTAGGATACTCTTGAAAAAAAATCCAAGAGCAGCCCTCTCACGACCCATCGCGTGTATGCCCCTTGTTAGACAACAAGGTAGACCAAAGCACCTGGAGGATAAAAACAAGTACATCAATATCATCATCTATTTACACACTTCCCAGGGACTCCCAAGGCTCATGATCCCTCTTTTAAATCAATTTTCCGTGCCTCTCCATTCCCATTCTGTTCATGTGCCCATCTAAGTATTTCTTAAATAACACCAGAGTGCCTGCCTCCACCATTTTACTTGGCAGCTCATTCCATACCCCCACCACCGTCTGTGTGAAAAAACTCCCGCTCGCATCCAAATTATATCTTACCCCCTCACCCTAAGCCTGTGGCCCCTCATGCTATTCGAGTCCATCCTAGGAAAAAGCCTAACCCTGTTTACTCTATCTATACCCTTCATAATCTTGTACACCTCTATTAGATCTCCTCTAAGTCTACGTCTTTCTGCGGAAAACAGTCCCAATTTGCCTAACCTCTCCTCGTAACTCAGACCTTCCATACCAGGCAGTATCCTGGTAAACCTCCTCTGCACTCTCTCCAGAGTTTCCATGTCCTTCCGGTAGTAAGGCTCTAGGATGACTTCTGAATGCCATGGAGGAGAGGTTGGCATCATTTACCCCCGAGAGGGTAGATGATCTGGAGCAAGAAGCTGAATATTACCTGGATGTGGTGACTGCAGTGGCCAGTGCCTGACATTGAGGACCAGTGCCCGCTGCCACAAGAAAATGAACAACCTCATAGGGTACAAGGGTCAGTGTCCATCTGTCTCGTCCAGTCTCTCATATTTAGAATGTCCACAGCAATCCACTTCCTGACACCCTGTGGCCATTCAGCACCAAATTCCCAACATCGTCCTCAAATCCTTCTGGCACTCGCCATCACAACCTTAGCCTGTCCAAGCGTGGCACAATACATGCCATTTGTTTCTGAGTCCCCTGCCCTGCTAGCCATCAGGCTTTTAATCATCCCTTCTCCTGTCTCCGCAGAAGGGAGAAGGATAAGACAGAGATGGGGAAGTTCACAAGTTGTAACTCCTGATCCCCTCTGAGGTGTGCGTGATGGAGCTCTCATGGAGGCAGCTGAGAGATGGGGGGGTCCTCAGAAGTTGGCACCCATCCTGTGATCCCCTCCAGCACCTTGGAGGAGAGCTTAGAGGAAAACACCAACCAAGCGTCAAGGCCATCACCCGCACCATCCACCAGTGCAGAGAAAAACATCTCCGGGGCAGAATTAGCACACAGCCTTTAGGGTCACTTCCTGGTGAGAATCATACAGCCATTGGTGCACGTCATATAGAGATGAGAACGTCTGAGGGATCAGGAAGGCAGAAATATGATGGAGGGAAATTGCTGGCCCTCAGCCACATGCCATGTCACTGGAAACAGTTCTCACAAAGCTGCTGAGATGTCGAAGCAGAGCCGGGGACTGCAGATGGGGATGTCAGCAACATTCTGGCAATTGCAAATCCGCTTGGAGGAGTACCACAGCCTCAGACACAGGATATTGTGCTGGCATTACATGACACCCAAGGCACAGTGGAAAGCCTCATGCAGAAAATGGTAGCTATGGGTGGAAAGGTCCAAACATAGCTATGTTGCTCAGGACCAAGGCTGAGGGCCTCTGGACACAGCAAACCAACTGCATAGGAGCTCCAAAATTTCATTCAAACTCAAGTACAATTGCCAAGGGCTGCACACCATGGGGCAGAAAACATTGTGCTTCCAGGACTGACAACATCAGATAATGCAGAGGCTTCTGGAGCTCACTCCAGCTGCGCCTCCATCCCATGGACTGTCCCAGGGCCCACAGGGACTGTGAGGGTTGAAGAGGTGCTGTAGGCCATCCCAGGGCTTTCCATCAAGGAGACTGAAGAAGTCTCCAGCTCTTTGAATTCCCCCCTTCCTGACATTGGTGTATCTAATGGACAGCGGACTGAACAGGGTGGCACAACTGCATCTGTGACACCCAAAAGTTTGCCTGAGCCCCTCAGGTCCCAGTCCTCCAGAGGGCATCCCCCCAGGGCAACAAAGACCAAAAGGGAGGGGGGGATGGAATCAAGCAGACTGCCTCCACCTCTGGTGCATCCTAGACAGAACACCATAAAATTAAGAAGTTGTAGGGTCTCCAAGAGGGCACAGGTGAAGGCACACACTGTAATTAGGAATAGGGTAATATGCACTGTAAATAATCCCAGTTAAAGAATATTGCATCCCAAAGCTGAGATTCCTCTGGCATTGACTCGTTCCCCATAGGGAGTTTCATACCCCATCTGTACCCATTGGGGCATAGAGCACTGGATAGAGTCGGAAAGGCTGTTTAGCCCATTGAGTCTGCACCAACAATAACTCCATTTCATGGGGCATTGGCATCAGTATTTCAACAGGAGGGATCTATACCATTGATACAATCTCCACTGAACTGATCTAGGACCAGTGTTCTAGCAGAAAGGATAAATAGGGTGGTCATAAGGACTTTAAATTAACAAGTGAGAGGGGAAGGGAGGGATAAAACCACAAGAAGTATAATGGTAAATGGAAACCAAAACATTAGGTTAGTTTGTGAGAAGATAAATAGTTGATAGATGAACAGACAGGACCAGGCTAATGACCATCAAAGAGTAATAAAGGATGCCAAGATGTGTGCAAAATGTAGTGTAAGTCACATGACCCAGCGAACCAATCAGGGAAAGGGTAGAAGTCAAGCTTGTGTGTACTTTAGAGCTGTAAATAAATGAGTTGTGTTCTCTCTAACTGGTGAAAAATCTTTATTGCATTTATATTCTTAATATTCTGCGGTAATCTACCAGCTATTGATTTCCTATTAATCTAATGAATTAATTTTCTATATGGGAAGGCTTTATCCGGTGACCATTCACTCATCAGCAAGGATTTTTTTTCTTAACTTTGATTCGGACCAAAATCCCCTGCTTTAAATCCACTTTCAATTATAACATCAATAATGCAGTCTCAAAATTGATTAATGATAAACCAATAGCATTTTTTTCTTAATAACAAAGATGTGTTTCATATTGGTCTGGTTAATTAAATTATTTTTGTAATTCACATGTTTTAAACTTGGTATTTATCTCTGGCAAGGTGCAACTTTTCAAGTTGCTGCTTTTCAAGTTACTTTGACTCAACGTTCTATGTTGAGAATTCCATTGCAATTAAATGAGTAAAGCAATAAAATCGATATTTTCACGTGAAATGAGATGAATATCATTCCTGGAAATTAAAATGTAACCAAATAGATAGGGAAGACTGTTGTTATTATCAGCTACAGACGTGTTGATAATGACCACAGACAAAGATATAGTTGTATTTCATGGACTTCCGTTAATGAGTTAGAGAGCAGATATTGAGCTAATATGTGATTTGCTGTCAAGGTAAGTAAGCATGACCGTGGAATTTAATAGGCCCAAACTCTATTTTTAAGTGTCACTGATATTTTTGCCAGCAAACGTTTCATTTCGGACATAGTAGTTGCAGGAATAGACAATGCATAACAAGTTTGTTGTGCCAATCCAAGTACTTTTTTAAAGGATGTTATGCAACCGCCCTTCCAGGTGATATATTCCAGGCCATCACCACTCTCTGAGTAAAAAAAGCTTTTCCTCATATCCCCCCAAACCTTCAGTGCCTCAACTCAAACCTATGTCCCCTTGTGACTGATCCTTCAACTAAGGGGAACAGCTGCTCCCTATCCACCCTGTCCAAAGCCATGTTTGCTATCCTTGATTAACCCTTGCCTCTCCAAGTGGAAATAAATTCTTTCCTTTGGAATTTTTTCCAATTGTTTCCCGATCACTGATATGGTTTGAATTATGAGCTGCGGTTTTCTAATTTTATTGCTTTGAATTAATTATTCAACAGTCAGATTTAAGTACTGTCATTTTTGATGTGAAATAATTCATTGATTCAAGGTCTCCATTATTTAAACTAATTCATACTTTGCTGGGGTATTTTGAGATGAGTCAAATTTACAAAGCTGAAGAATATGTTTTTCATTCATTAAATTATCCATTGTAATGTAGATCTAATTAAGATCAGAAAGCTGAAAAGCAATCATTTCAGTATCAGCTAATTTGCAGTATATTATACAATTGTTTGAATATGAACTTCATGGCTGTAGATCAGATGTCATAGCAGAGTACATTATAAAATGCTACTTAGTTAACATCTTAGGTTAATTAAATTCCTTAGTGAGT
Organism: Sphyrna mokarran; assembly: GCA_024679065.1. Classification (NCBI taxonomy): domain Eukaryota; kingdom Metazoa; phylum Chordata; class Chondrichthyes; order Carcharhiniformes; family Carcharhinidae; genus Sphyrna; species Sphyrna mokarran. Next base: position 23,689,463 of record JAGIQG010000021.1, read on the forward strand.
CCTGCAGGAAGCAATAAGGTAACTGTCATTTCTTAAATTGGTGCAGCATCAATAAAGTCAGAAGTTCCCTTGCAGGAAATTAATACTTGGTTAGGCAAAATAACATGAGGCAGGACAATCAGAGTCACAAGTTATCTAGTGTTTTGTAAATCGGAATCTGGGAAATTAACAAGATCACAAGCTTTTTTATGAATGAGAAATTCAACCCCTCTTAATTCACCTATCCAGAACTATCCTATATTTCTACCACTGCTGTATTTTGATGTACCCTTAATAATTTCACCTTGATTAATCACTTTCTTCCAGACGTTCATTCCAAGTCTTGATTCCTCTTTTCGTGACATGCTGATATCAGTTGGATCTAGATCCATTTTTATTTGAAAGTTTGGCCCAGATTTTTGCCACAATAAAGAGCCTCTTTGTCATTACAAGAACCCAAAAGATGGCCAAAAATCCCAACACAAAACCTAGCATTTCCCATCTTTGCAGAGATGGGATTGTAGTTGGGCTGAGGTTCACGTTTGCATAGTTCATAGAGGCAGCTGGCCATTTGTAGTTCTCTCCACTTAAGTAAGATATTGGAAAATCAGGAGTGTATTGGAATCTGAATTTGCACATTGGAAGAGAAAGAGGAGGTCTGAATTTAATTCTTATGAGTATCCAAGATATTCCTTTATGAGAGGTAAGGCCCTGTTTGGGAGAGCAAAGGCACCCTCTGGGATTGTTACAAGTGAACTTTTTGTGTACTTTCTATACACAAACTCATTGGCGCTGTCATGGAACTGTCCAGCTTTCAAGGGAATGTTAAGGAGCTGTTCAGTTGTCAACGGAATGTTAAGGAGCTGACTAATTGCCAAAGCTATCTAGGAAATATCAACCCAATTAAAGGTATCCAGGAAGTGTCAAACTTGTCAAAGCTATACAGGAAGTGTCAAAACTATCCAGGAATTGTCAAATCTGACAAAGTTATCCAGTAAATTTTAACATTGTCAAAACCTGCACAAGGAAACTAGGTATTTGGCATGGAGGCAGTAAGGGCAAAGGGTGGTGGGGACATGGCTTGGCATGATTTGAAAGGGGGGTATGGTGGTAAAAGAGTATGGGTAGAGGGGCATTAAGTTGGCTTGGGGATGTGTGAGACCATGGAGGATAGAGGATAATTAAGTTAGCATAGGAATGTGGGGTCCATTGGAGTGGGTAGGAGGAATATGTTGGCAAAGATGGAGCATAGGAATGTGTGGCAGGGGAGGGTGAGTGCTGAATGGATGATTTTTTTTATTATTTATTAAGAGTGCCAGGGCACAAAGGTAGGCTTTGCGTTCCACCGCCTCTGCATCTGGCAGCTTGTAGGTTCATTCTGGACTCATCCATCCAACTCCTGTTTGTCCCCTCCACCAAAGTCCTTCACAAAGGACTAAGTTTATCGTCAATGGTGAAGCAAAGCAATCCACCTCTAACTTGACGAAAGCTACTCACAAATATTTAATATGCTGTTCTGTGGCATTTTAAATCTGGTGTCAATTCAAGGGGGTTTCCAGGCCTCCAGCAACAGAAATGTTAGTGACCAGAAAGAAATACTCAATCACATTAAAGTACCCTCACTAGTGGAAAGGGAGGAACTTAAAATCACTGATTATCTTTCAATTTTAATGTAAATTTTCAGACAAGTGTTAATTTCAGTGAGGTTGATTTGTAAATGTTATGTTCAATTTCAGGAAACAACACAAAAAGTGGCACCCTGGCTCATGAAGAGATCATGAGTCTCGACAATGGACGGTTTCCAGCATTAGAACTCAACAACAGACGACTTTCAGTGAAGAATTCCTTCTGTAGAAAGAATGGCATCTACAACAGGTAGACACCATCGCTCACAATTTTAAAAAATGTTAAGTGTCAGCAGCTGATATAAGTGAAGTAAGATTCAGGGCTTCAATTAAAACTAGGGTTGCCATAATTTGCCTTCTCCAAACTGAACACAGAATGAGGCTGATGAGAAATGAAAGGGGCAGGCACAGCTATAGATTTTTTAAAATTGCATGTTTCCAGGCAAATTAGTTAAATAATTACTTGATTTTGTCGGCTGAACGCTTAGTAACAGGTACACTTATTTTGGTGCAACTTCTGTCTTTCTTTGTGTTGAACGATTTCTAGTCTCTTGCATATTTGCCAGTTTTTATTGAATTAGATGTCACGCTTATACTTCCCCACTATAATTCTCTTGATTTGTATTAAATTCTGTATCTAGTCTTTGTATTAATTTATTTGGAGCTATTTCCATGCTTTCTGATTATCATGTAAATTTATTTTTTGAATTTTTACTTATGTTATTTTGCTAAACTGTTGATTTCACAAATTTTCGGTATTATATTGCGTATTTATTATTACTTTTTTCCCAAAGTTTTATATTTAGTTGAAGGCTATGTCTGTTGCATTTCACATTTATCATGCTGCTGCCTTACATAAGGTCCCAGATTTGATGATATTTGCTTGTTAGATGGAATTTCTCTACTCCATCAAGACTAGATCCCTTGATTAGCCAAGAAGCCAAGTCATACTATTTGTACATTCTAGGTCTCACATAAATGAGCATGTTCTCAGTTGTAACTGGTTTTGTGCCTTGTGCTATCTTGCTTTTTAAGACAGTCCCACATTGTTCATCAATTGCATACCATCAAAAGCTACTGCTTGTGTGGACCCAGATTTTTCAACTGACTTCGGAGATGCCATCTAGTCCACTAGCTGGTGGCATTGGATTTAATTTCAAAGGCATAGTCATTTTGCAAACAAAGGAACAGTTCAAATCAGTCCAATTTTGATATTTTACTATAAATCCTGGAATACCAATGAAAGAAAATCTGTATAAAGTAGCAGAACTCTAAATTATTTTAACAGTTACATGAAAAATATTTTTGAAAAATTGGGTCATTGGATTAAAGGTTACACAGGTGACAACCCTAGTTGAATAATAATCTTATAATAAGCCTGTATTCCAATTCATTCTGGTATTGATATTGTTTACAAGACATATTTTGGTTATAATAGCAATTAGCAATTTCAATCAACAAAACTGAAAAGTTGAAATAAAATCTACTTGCTGATGTATCGTGCAAAATATTCTTGTCAAAATTCCTATAATTATAAAATTTGATAGTTTTCAAATGTGAATTTGCAGTGAAAAATTAACATGACTACCAAAAGATCACCACTCCCAGTTTCCATTCCATCTGTCCTTCAAATAGTTTTCATGACATCTACTTTGAAGCCAGGTTTCTTCCTATAGCTTCTAAATGGGTATATATTTTTAAAATGTTCTGAGTGCATAGCCCGTTAGTGCATGGGCTTTACTTTAATAAGTGTAGTTTACCAGAAGTCTTACACAGAGTGGTATTCTGTCACATTGGCTATCCATGGCTAAAATTCCATTCTGGTAAGATGATCTCAGCTTAAGCCATGTTGGGATCCTACAATTGGTCTCTGTGTTCCTGGGTTAAGAAGAGACAATCCTGTCAGGTTTTCAAAATCTGCATTCTCACGGTAACTTCTACTGGAAAGGACATACGTATCTAAATCGTGAGTGCCAAAATTGGAGTCAGTTGTTATGGCCTTCATTGTTGAATAGCACAGGTGGCTTAATGGTTTGCACTGCTGCCTCTCAGCACCAGAGACTTGAGTTCGATTCTTGATTTGGGCCACAGTGCAGAGTCTGCACATTCTCTCTGTGTCTGCTTGGGTTTTCTCCAGGTGCTCCGGTTTCCTCCCACAGTCCAAAAGATATGCTCGTTAGGTGCATCGGTCATGCTAAATTCTCCCTCAGCATACTGAACAGGTGCTGGAGTGTGGCAACTAGGAGATTTTCATAGTAACTTCATTGCAATGTTAATATAAGCCTACTTAGGACACTAATAAATAAACTTTAAACTTTAATGTTGATTGTCAAGTTCACATAAGAAGATGGAAACTTGGGAAGGTGCTGGAGAGAATAAGAACTCTTACTTTGAGGGAAAGAGAGAGAAAACTAAATGACTTTTCTGGAGTCCCATTTTAAAGTCATGACAAGGGCACCAAATCTTAAATGTATCCCATGAAAATGATTTGAAGCCTCCTGACTTGACAGCAAGAGTACAAGCCATGTTGTTTTGCTAAAATCACCATCTCTTTCACTGCTGTGGTGAAGCTAGATTTTGTAGAATAGGGTGATTCAAGTAGCAGATGGAAGATATTTCATAGTTCCATTGCTGCTTCTAAATGCATTTGCGTAGCCTCAAACCTGACACAAATTACCTAAAAATAAACAAAAGTGTGTATGCTGCTCAAACTTTGTTGGTGAATAAAAGGCCCAGAATAAACAAAATTGGAGACTGTGCTTCATTTTGTTCATAAGTGGATTAATAAACTTTTTTGTTACTTCTAGTATATGGATTTAAATCCAATCCAGGGAGATCTGCCTAAAAAGTAATATCTTAAATAATTGAAATTAAATTGGTGATATTTCAACCTTTTTTCATGTTGATTTCAAAATGTTAGTTAAATTACATATCACTATGATAGCTTGTATTTATATTATGCCTTTTAACATGGAACAAATACCATACATATACATTTAAAAGTCAAATTTTTGAGATCTATTTTCTAAGTAAAAAATTAACACGTCAACTTTAACAGGAGTAATCTTTTCAAGATACTTACTTTCGAACACTTGCAGCTCACACAACCAGCAGTGAACCATGTTGGTTTTTCAATTTGTTCCAATGTATTTTTGACGTTCGTGGCTCACATAGTCATCTGGTTATGTCACACAGATACTTCTTGAGCTGGTACACATTAATTCTGCAGTTTGTTCCACTCCTATCTCTGTCATTTCAATTAAAAATTAAACTTTTATTAAAGCTCCTGATACCTCAGTGGGAAAATTGCACTTTGTGATCTAGCATTGATGCAAGAAGATCAGCAAACTCCTGCCAAAAAATTTGGCCACTGCTGTGTTGTGCTGAACAGAGAGGGAGCAGTGAGCTGAGTCGATGCGAGATGTCCCTGAAAAATTAGGGGTTAACTTTTACATAAGATATATGAAAAATTGACAACTTTTTGGCCAAATGTCAGGGACTGACTTTTACATGAGATCAATTATTACTTGAGTATATATGATATCTCGAGGCGCTTGAGGGCATAAGAACAAGATGAATGTTGAGACCAGGAAAATGACATTGGGAAAACTTGGTTGATGAAGTGAGTTTTAACGAGTGTCTTATGAGGAACCATAAAATGCCACAGTACAAAAAAGAGGCACTAAGGACTAACTCTCCAAAAGAGCATCCCATCCAGACCCTCCCCTCTACTTTATCCCCCATAGCCCTGTGCATTTACCATGGTTAATCCACCTAACCTATGCATCTTTGAACACTAAAGGCAATATAGCATGGCCAATCCATCTAACCTGCAAATCTTTGGATTATGGGAGGACCTGGGGGAAACCATGCAGATACCGGAAGAACAAACAAACTCCATACAGATAGACACCCAGGGCCAGGTCCCTGGTGCTGTAGGGCACCAGTGCTAACTACTGTGCCACCATGCTGCCCCACACAGGAAGGTGAAGAGATTGAAAGTTTAGGTAGGAACGTCCAAAGCACTGACCCCAGATGATTGAAGGAAAAGCTGCCAATGGTTGGATGAAACAAGAAATTGTCCAAAAGACCATAGCTTGGTGGCTGAGTTGCAAGGATTCAGGAGTTCATGGAATTTGAGAAGAGCTAGACTATGAAAAGATTCAGCATAGATGAAAAGTCTGGCTCTAGTGTTCTGACTAGGCCGCCTAATTTTCTAACTAGCTGACATAGTTTCTCTCTGTTGACCTCTCTGTCCCCTTAATATATCAAAGGACAAAGAACAGTACAGCCTAGGAACCGATCCTTTAGCCCTCCAAGCCTGCACTGATCATGATGCCTGCCTAAACTAAAACCATATGCAATTACAGAGTCCGTATCCTTCCATTCCCATCCTATTCATGCATTCATCTAGTTCCTCTCAAATAGCCTCTATCATACCTGCTCCCACCACCACCGAAGCAGCATGTTCCAGACATTCACCACCCTCTGTAAACAAAAAACCTTGCCTCACACATCCCCTCTAAACTTCTCCCCATGCACTCTGAACCTATATCCTCGAGTACTTGACTTTTCTACCTTAGGAAAGAGCATCTTACTATCCACTCTGTCCATGCCACTCATGATCTTGTAAACCTCAATTAGGTCATCCCTCAACTTTCATCGTTCCAGTACAAAAAACAAAGTTTATCTAACCTCTCCTCATAGCTTATACTCTCCAAACCAGGCAACATTCTGGTAAACCTCTTCTTTGTCCTCTCCAAAGCACATCCTTCTGGTAATGTGACAACCAGAATTGTACACAGTATTTTAAATGAGGCCTAACTAAAATTCTGTACAGCTGCAGCATGATTTGTGAATTTTCATACTCAATGCCTCGATTGATAAAGGCAAGCATAACATATGTCTTCTTGACTATGTTATCATCTCCATTGCCACTTTCAGTGATTGGTGGACATGTACTCTCAGACCTCTCTGCCTGTCAATAGGGTTCTGGCATTTACTATATGAATAGTTGAAAACTTCCATCAAATCATATCTTAACTTTCTAAATTCTAAGGAATACAACCATTGGTGTATAAGTTAACAGGTGTCTTTCTGAGATTCTACCCTGCACTCCATTCATGGATAGTGTATCCTTCCAAAGATGTGGTGCCCAAAACTAGCACAATACTCTAGGTGTGGTCAAATTGAGGCTTCATACAACTTCTATCCCTTGTATTCTCATCTAATTGCATTGCATAAGCCTATTATTTTCTGTATCTGTTCATTACAGCTACATGGACTCCAAATTTCTTTGAACCTCCACTGTTTCTAGTTTTTCACCATTTAGAACATAATTTACTCTAACACTTATAAGGCTGAAGTAAAAGTTTTCATATTTACTATGTTGAAATTAATTTGCTACAATATTGGTTATTTCAATTATTCTATTTATTCCTCATTGTAATTTTATGCTTCTACAAACATACTATAATATTGCTTCTATTTATGTTCTCAGCAAATTTAGATATGTGGGCCATGATTCTTCCATCCCACTGTGCTAAGAAATTAGTGCAGCAGGCCTCAAGAATTCTGCAGCAGCCAGTCTGCACGAACGTTCGTACTTGGTTTGCGGTCATTTTAATTTCGTTTGCATGTGATTAGCGAGCCCGGGATTGGAGACTGGGCCCACTAGCCTCTCCGATCCCGAGTATTTCACTCCAGCGGGGTTTATTCCCGTTCCCCATTAACAGGGCGACCAGCACATGTGCAGTGGCCTCTTCAGTGCGCTGATTTCAGCCTCTTCAGTGGGAATAGGCCCTACCCTCTGAAATTCAATGATGGTTACGCTGTTGGCCTCTGCAGTGCAGAGTATGGGAGATTCTTGTCTGAAGTCCCATTGAAATAAAAAGCATGAATTACTCCAGTTTTCACATAAATTCAATACCTCCAATTTTTTGGGGAGAATTCTAGTAAAATGGTTTTCTATTCCATCAGCTAAGTCATTAGTAATGTGATGGATAGTTGAGGCTGAATACAGATCCTTGCGGGACACAATTAGGCACATCCTAATAATTAGTGTACTTGTCCACTGTCTCTATCCCTGTCCCCTAATATGCAGGCTGTTTCTGAACCAGGCCAATAATTTACTTTCAATTGTATGAACTTCAACTTGAGCTAGTCTCTACGAGGGATGTTATAAAATGCTTTCTGGAAATCAATGTGAATATCATTTAGCGGGGAGTTATCTTTGAATTTGACAAAAGGTGGGATTTTACAGTCTCGCTCATTGCGAAACCGTAAAATCTTTTCCAAGGTTAATGGACTTTTAAATGCTCTAATCCTTGTCCATTCCAATTCCAGTGGTGGGTAGGCGGTAGAATTCCAGCGAAAGTGTCAGTTCTGGTGACAAAACTGGCATAAAACTCTCCAGCTCCACTGGTTTGTTTTCTTTCCAGATTTCAACATTTTAACATAATAAAAATGGATGGAGGAGTGGGGACTTATAGAGGGCATCCCAATCACAAATAAGAATAAATTCATGATCTCATCCCTCCGCCCATAACAGAGATATGTGGGGCCACCCCACCACAGAGGTATATGAGGCTACCTACCACCGCGCCCCACTCCCCCCACCTCCTGTCCAATTCATCAACCCCCGCATCACCATTGCCCTCAGTGTCCACTCCCCACACCAAACAAATGAATGGCCACACATGAGACTCCCTCTATAGCCTGTCTCTGATATTTAGTGCCAACTTGGCCATGTCCCACTCCCCTAGCAATATTGATCTTTGTGTTCCCAGAGGGATCCCATTGACAGGTTTACATCAGTGAGGCATAAGGGTTTACTAAAGGGGATAATTTGGCAGTGAGGTGTATAATTATATTTAAATTTATTGAAATATATTAACATCCAGTTGATGCCTATTATGGGCATAAACTTGATTGCATAGCCTGCAATGAAAATCCTAAAGTTATATTCTTCTATAAGGGCAACCCATAAGAATGCCATAGTCCTCAGGAGAATTTATCTCAGCTCTAATAATTCTCAGAGGCAAAATTTTCATTTACAGTCTCTTGTCTGTGGAGACCTGAGTTCTTTGTTCTGGTTACTTTTCTAATATTTATAATGCTTTCTAAACCTGTGACCTTTACCGCCTTGAAGGCCAAATTCCCGTCCATGTCACACACTATCCTGTCGTCATCCCTTCACAAATTCCTGGAGCCTCTTCCGAACAGCACTGTTGGTATACTTGCAACACTTGGCCTGCAGCAATTCAAGAAGATTGCCCACCACCACTTTCTTAAGTACAATTAGGGATATGCAATAAAAATGACCTAGACAGTGACACTGCCATCCTGTCAAAGAATACATTTTTCAAAATTGCAAGCTACTCTCCTGTTTAGTTTTTTTTTGTAGTAAGGTATTCTGAGATCTATACTGTAGATTCACCTACTAGTTTCAAACTAATTCTCCAGCCTTGCACATTGTGAGATTCAAACTGAGATTAAGCCTTAGTGCCTTCCACCTGATCGTTGATGAAGTTAGTATTGTAATCTGCTTACTGTCCATTCTAGCTAACTTATCTCAGTGAGGTCCAAATCGTATCAGTTTCAAACTGTAACTAAAAACCTCCACCAGAAAATACCTAGATAAATTTAAACCAGAGATCCTTTCTAAATTCCATCCACCTCCATGATGATGGCACCTGCTCTGGGCCTCAAACTAATCTTTAAACTAATTATTCCTCATTTACCATTTCTCCAACTAATTATGCCCACCTACTATTTTATAGCTCTTTCTTTTCTATTCTGACTTTATTAAACAAATATGGATAACCTGAACTGTCACTTATTTAGGTATTTTGGCAATCAGTAAAGACCAGCAGTTTAATTTTTTTTCCTCTGGCAACTATAATCATCCCAGATCTCTGCATTACCTGTAAAATATTCACATGACCATGAATCAGATATTTGCAAAATAAAATTGGGGTGGCAAATAGAAACAGGAACTGATCGGAATAATAAAGCTACATCAATATTTACATAAAGTGGTTGCAGTTGCAATGAAAATACAAACCAGCATTGCTACTTACAGTCCTAAGACAAGCTGCAATGCAGACAAATCTGACTTAATAACCTGTAGCCTTACTCCATACCTGTTGACTTTCCATGCCTGTCTGTCAAAACTTTCTCTCCTCTCACTGATACTTTGTTGCAGCTCTATTTTCTCACAGGTATCTTCAATTCTGGAAATTATGTGAGGAATTCTCCACGCTCCTAGCTGCGTGTTTCTAGGTAGCGGACTGCTCGCTGCGGTAGCAAGATTCTCTGACCCTGCCACTGTCAATGGGGTTTCCCATTGATGTTGCCCCACACCACTGCAAAACCCATGGAACTGGGTATGTTGCCAATGGGAATGACCACACTATATCTTCAATTCTGAGAACAAAAAACAAGTACAAAAAACTGTACAGCACAGGAACAGGCCCTTCGGCCCTCCAAGCCTGCACCAATCACGTTTACCTATCTAGACCAATCACTTATATCCCTCTATTTATATTATGTTTGGTTATATGCCTGTCAAGATATGTCTTAAATGTGGCTAATGTAACTGCTTCAACCACCTCACTTGGCAATGCATTCAGTGTAAAAAGACTTACCTCACACATCTCCACTGAACTTTTCACCCCCTTATTTTGAACCTGTGCCCCCTTGTAATTATCATTTCGGGCATGGGAAAAAGCTTCCAACTGTTCACCTTATCTATAGCTCTCATAATTTTATAAACTTCTATCAGGTCATCCTTAGCCTCCATTTTTCCAGGGAGAACAATCCAAGTTTATTCAACCTCTCCTCATAGCTAATACTCTCCATACCAGGCAACATCATGGTAAACCTTTCCTGCACTCTCTCCAAAGCTTCCACGTATTTCTGCTAGTGTGGAGACCAGAATTGGACACAGTATTCCAAATGTAGCCTAGCCAACATTTTTTATAACTGTAACGTAATTTGCCAACTTTTATACGCGATGCCCCATCCAATGAAGGCAAGCGTGCTCCCAAACAATAAAATGGAAGGGTTGGCTGTCTTGAAACTATTCAAAGACACCCTTTTCTGTAAATCCTCATCACCAGTTAGAAAGCTTCATGCCAACCAAAAAAATTTGAAATGTTGGATTGTGATGAAAGAAAGGGACTGACCCTAATACATCACGTTATAGTGATGATAGAGACACAGTTTTAAAATGTGTCATAGAAATATAGAAAATAGGAGCAGGAAATGTCATTTGATGTTCAAGCCTGCTCCACCATTCGTTATGATCATAGCTGATCATCCATCTCAATAGCCTGATCCCACCTTCCCCTTCTGTCCTTTGATCCCTATACCTGCTATATCTAATTCTACTTCTTGAAAACATACAATGTTTTGGCCTCAGCTACTTTCTTTGGTAGCAAATCCACAGGCTTACCACTCTCTAGGTGAAGATATTTCTCATCTCAGTATCGTAGTGTCTACCCTGTATCTTCAGACTGTGGCCCCTGGTTCAGGACACTCCCACCATTGGTTCCCACCAGCCAACATTCTTCTTGCACCTATCCTATCTAGTGCTTTTAGAATTTTACAGGTTTCTATTAACACTGACTCATTCTTCTGAACTCCAGTGAAAATAATCTTAAACAACTCAATTTCTCCTCATATGTCAGTCCTACCATCCCAAGAATCAAATAGTAAACCTTTTCTGCACTCCCTCCACAGCAAGAACATCCTTCCTCAGATCAGGAGATCAAAATTGCATGCAATATTCCAGGTGTGGCCTCCAAGGCACTGTGTAATTGCATTGAGACATTCCTGCTCCAGTACTTGAATCTTCGTGCTATGAAGGCCAACATATCATTTGATCTTTTTACTGTCTGCTGCATCTGCAAGCTTACTTTCAGTACTAGTGTATGAGATATTCAGATTCACCTCACCTAATTTATGGGCATTCAAATAGGAATCTGCCCTCCCATTTTTGCTACCAAAGTGGATAACCTCACAATTATCTAAATTATACTGCATCTGCCATTCATTTGCCCACTCACTCAACTTGTCCAAATCGCACTGAAGGATCTCTGCATTTCCTCACACACACTCTCCCACTCAGCTTTGTGTCATATCATTCCAGGAAATCACAGTATTGATCCTTGATGAGTGCTGAGTTCATTAGTTCGCAGTATGTCAGTAAGGGGGTTGCAGTGGATCTTGGCTAGCTTCCCTGGGCTAGGAAGGGAAAATCAGTTAATGTTCTTTCTGTGGTTCAGTATAAAGTGACTCCTTCTACAAATATCAGATGTGGATGAGATATCTCCCACACCAATCTCCATTCTGATTTCTGACTTATAACCTGTGCCCCCCCTCCCCACCCCCCACCATCCTCCACTCCCCGCACAATCATTTTCAAGCAGCCTGCTAACACTTCCTGGCTAGTTCAAAAGTTGCAACTTGGGAAAGATTTTCAGGGGTTGGCCAATATCCATGGAACCAGAGCTTTGCAATCTCACTTCCTTTTTGGGGCAGGGAGAAAATATTTATTGGAAACAGCTGGTGCATCAGAAGTTATTCCTCAAGAATTACATCCTTTGCTTTGATTAATACAGACATTCGCTCATTTGGTAACCTAAATTTGTTACTAATGAGTATTTCTAACATCTTTTAAAATCACTCAAACAGAAAACATTATTTGGCTTTAAGCGAAGAGATGGTATGAGTGATGTAAAGTTAAACTTTGACAGAACGGTAAAAAAATTATTTACGCTGCTACAGAAAGCTTTCACCTTCAAACACGAAGCAACATGAAGGTCATATCGAGTAGCAGGAAATGCAACTGGAAAATGCTGGAAACGCTCAGGCAGAAGCTTTGGAGATAATAAAAACAAATGCTGGGAATACTCAGCAAACGATGAAGAGAAACAGAGTTAACATTTCAAGTCAATGACCTTTCATTAGAACTGAAGAAAGATAGAATATCAGATTTTTTTAAGCCAGTAGAAAAGGGAAGCGAGGAATAGAACAAACGGTAAGAGCTGGAATTCTCTGACCATGCCTGTGGCAAGGAGTTCTCTGGTCCTGCTACAGTGATTGAAGTTTTGGCTGAGTGCCAAATTTTCCGTTCCACCCACTGGCAATGGTGGTAGGGCTTATGACATCGGAGAATCCCAGTCAAGGTCTGCGATAGGGTGGAGGAGGGCAACATATATTAACTAACAAAGAATTTCATGAGACAAAAGCTCAAGAAAGTAGTAATGAGTACACTTAAAAAACAAAGATAAGGGGGTGATCTGACCAAAAAAGATTCTAATTCCAGGATAGGCAGGAGAACCAAAGAGTTTCTTACTTGTTTTTTGGGTGAGTTCAAATTCAGAATTTTATGCACTTGGTGCATGAAAAAGTGGACTAAACCATTCCTCGCCTGCAGGGACACTGATTGCGAACCATAGCTCTGGGCTGTGTTGTTGAGAGAAGGTGGGGCAGAGGGAAGAAAATAACCACCGGTGAGATCTTCCAGTCTCACTGACCATTTATGTGGCTCAACAATCCCACCACCAGGGAACCTGCGATGGGCAGGAATGGCAAGAAAATCCTGCCCAAAGTCTTTAAACACATTAATCTTAATTATCATCAAGTAGTCAGTAATATTTTGGGGAAGAAAGGACAAATTGTACAAAATTGCTACAGAGTAAGAATGGACTTTACTTTAAAAATTGCAGAAGACATTCAGCACCTAATTCCTACTGTTGTTTCTCGATACAAATTAAGTCTAGTACTCAAATAAGTATTTTTTTCTCCAGGAAATTGATAGAAACTTTTTTTTATATTTATTTGTTGTTTATTTTATGCTTTATTATTTTTCTCTTATCAACTTCCTTCCACAGTAGGATAGCCATCTGCCCAATTTTGAGTCAGAAAATCCTGTTCCAGGGCTAGCTGCCCAGGAATTTTTTATGACTGCAATCAGATTGGAAAAATCTGCTGGTTAAACACTTGAATGTTCTTGGCTCCCCAAACATTGAGTCTATCCAAGAGCAAATGAACTCTTTCGACCAGAAAAATACCAGATTCAATTCCGATCTGCTGGTTTGACTGGAAGCAGCAGTTAGACCATCAGAATTCATCACAGAATGGTTACATCACAAAAGGAGGCCATTTGGCGCATCATGCCCATGCAGTTTCTCTGCAAGAGTAATACAGCTAGTTCCTCTCCCTTTTCCCTTTAAGTAATGTTCCAATTCTTTTTTTGAAATCCACCATCCTGTCTGTCTCCACTGCAATTTCAGACATTCTTTCACTCATTTGCTGCATCAAAAGGTTTTACCTCATACTGCTAGTTCTGGTTCTTTTGCCAATCAATTTAAAACAATATTCTTTGTTTATTAACCCTTTTACTACTGGAAATAGTTGTTCCCTATTTTCTGTCTCCAGACCGCACATGATTTTAATTTGAACATCTCTATCAAATCTCATCTCAATCTCTTTTCTAAGGAGAGGGAGATGGTGGCATAGTGATAAAGTCACTGGACTAGAATCCAGAGCCCAGGCTAACATTGGTTTGATTCCCACCAAAGCAACAAAGATGATGCAGGATGGAGGGTTTTAGATTCCTGGGACGCTGGGACTGGATCTGGGGACTTGGTATCTGTGCAAGCCTGATGAATTGCACCTAAGTAGAGGCGAAACCGAATTCCTTGCTCAGCATTTTATTAGTGTTATTGAGAGGGCTTTAAACTAATACAGCAGAGGTGTGGCAACCTGGAGAAGCTATCAGAGAGGAATGGAGGGCAGTTGCATTGCTATATTGTCACTGGACTAATAATCCAGAGATCCTGAGTAATATTCTGGGCACGCAGGTATAAATCCCACCATGGCAGAAATTTGAACTCAATAAAAACCTGGAATTAAAAGTTTAATGATGATCATGAAACCATTGTCGATTAGTGTAAAAACCCATCTGGTTCACTCGTGTCCTTAGGAGAAAGCAAATCTATTGTCCTTACCTAGCTTGGCTTACAAGTGACTACAGGTAAATAGCAATGTGGGTGACTCTGAAATGGCCTCGCATTTTTAAATGAAAAAGAATTAAAGTCTGTCTCTTAAATTTTGGGTTTGGCATTTTCCCAGCAATTAACATGTAACATTTAGCTTCAAAAATTTAAAGATTTAAGATGCTGAAAATTTGAAACCAAAACAAAAGATAAACCACATCTGTAGCAGAGCTGGGAAAATCAGAGCTCCAGCAAAAAAAAATCACACTGGAAATATTGGTGTGCAAGGGGCTCCATTCCACCTCTGTTTAATGCAAATAGTCTGCAACTCTACTGACTAACTTCCTCAGAGTTTCCAGTGTTTCCTTTTTTGTTTTAATATTTATCTGGCAAGGGCACTCCAGTTTCTCAGTGCTCCTTTGTTTGGTCTTCAATTTGTTATTCTAGTTTTTAGTCTTTCTTTGTTTAATCTCAAGGTTTCATTATCTGCTTGTCTACGTGCTTTGTCATGATGTTTTAAACATAAACACAATTCGGCTAGTTACTGCAGAATTACAATCCAGGTACAACTGATGTATGCAAAAAAAGGTTCATTAATTGCAAATAGATCTCAAGATTCTGTGCAAGTTAGGAATTTGGAGTAGAAATTTTACCATCAGTTGTCTGCATTCAGATATGTGATTTGAACCTGGAATTGTTTTTTAGTGTAATGATGTTTCAGTTCATGTCTGATGTAATTGCTGGAGGAAAGTTCTGGAGAGCTTGTGATCTGAGTGCTGATCCATTCAGTGCACGTGATGCCTGGAGTGTGTGTCTGTCTCAATGAGTGCTACCATGAGCAATCTAATATTTCACCACACATTGCTTCTGGGATGATCGGTCGCTACACGTTTTCATGGTTGGTCTGGTTTGCTTTGCTTGCTTTTTACTTCAATTTGAAAATCCTTAATTTCTGTTTAAGAAAACTTATTCTTCTTGTGTGGGCCCTGTTTATAAAAAAATCTGTGCAGAATTAACATATTCAATAGCAATTAGAATAAAAACCTTGTCTTGCATTCCTTCATAATTGAATAGTTTAAAGTAAAATGGCAAACTGCCTTTATGAACTAATCTTTGTTTTCTTATCCTTGACAACTCACATTTTCAAAGATTTATAATATTTTATAGTCTGATGCATGCACTGATATGGTCAAAATTCAGAAATTCAGACTGTGCTGGTTGAATTAAGTTTATACCACTCCAATCTCAAGTGCAAATGAGATATCAGAGCAAAAGATTCAATGAACTAAGGCATAACTGAAGTGCCCCTGGACAGGAACACATTCACGCTTTCTGTGATTATGTGACAAAGCTTGC
This sequence comes from Sphyrna mokarran, assembly GCA_024679065.1. Taxonomy (NCBI): domain Eukaryota; kingdom Metazoa; phylum Chordata; class Chondrichthyes; order Carcharhiniformes; family Carcharhinidae; genus Sphyrna; species Sphyrna mokarran. Next base: position 23,705,430 of record JAGIQG010000021.1, read on the forward strand.
TCTGTCTGTGTATGATGGCTGAGTGAGTTGGGGCCCTGCTGTGTCACAGGGTGGTAGAAAAGGATTTGTGGTTAGCAGCAAAGTCTGTAGCCAAATGAAACTGGACAACCGCCAGAATGGGGGAGGTGCAGGAACCCACAAGATTGGTCAGAGAGCAGAGTAACTGGAGCCTCTTCCGAAAGCTATGACATCTAACATTTTCCATCTGAAAAGACTTTTGTATTTAAAATGAAGAACTTTGTCTCTAATCCCTTTTCTAAACTATACGAATATTTTCCTCCTTTGCATCTTAACACTTACTTGAAAATAAGGCTATCTTAGAATAATGGTTCATTTCTGGATAAGTGCTGCCTTTCTGTTAACCTTCAAAGAATTTGTTTAAAAAGAATGCAATTGAAACCAAGCATGTACGATTATTTTAAATAACTTGTTTGTCACAAGACATGATTTAGCAGCAAAGGAAGTTGAAATTTTATAGTATGATTAAGAATGTTTTCATGAAATCTCTCTCTCCACTATTGCAGGAAAGACTTTAAGTCTTTTACAATGTGCGCATAAACATTTTCATTAAAAGAGTATACAAAAAATTTTAATATTTATTGTTGTCATAGGTCAATGCAATTTCAGTCTTAAACCTCCATACTTGCAAATTTCATTTGGACTCACATCATTCATTATGATGAAATCTTAGAAAATGAAAAACAGTACTACCCATATTTTTACAATGTCAAACCGATCTCTAGATTCGGTAATGTAATGCTCCTTTTTGGTCCAAAACATGGTTACACATTCTCATACCATCTGCAACTAATAGAACAGACACAAACTCAGTTACAATTTTATTTTTTATGTCCCAAGCTCAGTACGTGGCCCATCAGTTCCTGTGAACTGTAGGATACCTTTAAACATTCATGTTCACACAGCTACTATTATCATTCATTTTAGCTTATCAGATATATTGCAAATCCTCTTGCAATCTCTTAGGATTCAGAAAGTGATAGGATAAACAATTTATCAAACTATAGCTCGAACTCTGAACTGCAGAAGTTTATTTTAAAAATAGGCTAGTGGCAATGAGTGTCACTGTTCCTTCACTGTTGTTGGATCAGAATTTTGCAACTCCTTTCCCAATAGTACTATGGCTGCATCTGTCCTGCACAAGAGAAATTCAAGAAAGTGACTCATCATCACTGATTCAGCAAGTTTATCCAATAAGACAAGTAAAAGAGTCAAAACATTTCATCAAATCTAATGTTTGCCACTCGTTTTCAATTAGCTGATAAGAAGTTAAGGTAGGACTATTACAATTGACCTCAGCAACAAAAAGAAAATTGATAAAATTCTAGCTCTAATCAATATTAACAGTCTATGTCTCAAAGACAGGCAAAGGACTTTTAACCACATGTTATTTTAACTTTAATTTGGACTTAATATTGGTATTACTCCTGATGTCTGATGTGTGTTGTGTCACAGCTTTCTTTTCTAGGATTTAATGACGAGTAAACTTCCTCTTTATTTGACTCAAGGAAATCTCATTGGCTCCATATTATTCACTGCATAGCTAATAAAAATACATTTGGATTTGAAAAAGGCATCAATTTGAAACAAATTTAAAGAACATTTGTTGTGACCCACTAAGGGGGCTGAATAGAGAAGAGCCAGTTCACTTCTCGTCACCTGGTGTAACACACTTTTAAAGATTTGTGTATACACATGCCAAAGTCTTTTCGCTCACCTACATTTGCCTTTTATAACATATTCTCTTTCCATTCAAATTCTCCCAAAGTCCAAGATTACACACTTCTCCACATTGACATCCAACTATGATGTTTCTGCCATTTCATCATCTGAACTCCAAAGCTGCCTCTTTGGGGAGAGGAATTTCCACCATTTTTGTGTTGCAATTTCTGCCTAATAGAAGGAGTTCTGTATTCTCATTCTTCAAACAACCAGCAGAACAGATTATCTGGTCATTTATCTCATTGCTCTATGTGTGACCTTACACTGCACCAAATACTGCCACATTTACCCACTCTGCGACAGTGATTGAGATGTTAATGAGATGCTTTGTTCACACGTGAACAACGATCAAATAGGCGAGTTACCAATGCGACCAGCACTCAATCTTACCCAAAAAGACAGGAAAGAGAAAAGCATGCTTCTTCCAATTTTTACTCCTTCTCTAACAGAAAACACTTAATCTTTCCTTGAATGCTCCCCAGGCCAGCGTAACTCAATAATAAGTCAGTGTTGGCAAGGTCTGGTGGGGGATGGAGGTAGAATTGGTTGCAGCAGTGAAACTGTAATCCAGCTTTCCACATTGCAAGGAATTGAAACTCCAACACATTATGCCATTACATCAGAGTGTTTTGTCCCACTCTGGGTCCACTGTTGAAAGGGAGAGTGAAGTATTTCTGATGTATACCCAGTAGATGTCATGACTGAATCTTTTTACAAAGTATATTCAAGACAAATGGTGTTATTGAAAAGAAATTGCATTCTAGGTTCCTGCTTGATTTTGTTTAAAATCAAGGTTGCCAGTGTGCACAAATCTGCATAACTCTGTGACAAGTACATGAATTTTGTATTAGCATTGTGCCTCCTTTCATTATCAAATTATTCAAGCCTGATTTCAGCAAGGAAACAGGTCCTTCAGCCCAACTTGTCCAGCCCACCCCTTTTTTAATCCCTAAGTTAGTCCCAATTGCCCATGATTAACCCATTTCCCTCTATACCCGATGTTCTGCTGTATAGAATTGAGATTTTTTTAAAACAGTTGTTTGATTCATCCTTATGTCTAAGATGTTGCATCTCAGAGACCCTAAAGAATATCACTGACTTGTTAAGATTATATTAAAATAATCTAATAGCATTATTATGATGTGCAAAATAGTCTTAAGCTACTTCCCAGACATGAAAGCAAAATACTTTAGGGGCAGATTAAGAGAGAAAGAGCAAAAATAAAAATGGTAATACTGTTATAGTTATTTTAATTTGGCATGTGAGACTTCAACTTTGAACTTTATGCTCCACTGTTTTCTTTATCAGTTGATAAACTCTGCTCATCACAGGAATTGGAGTGGGCAAAGGATGGACAATGGAAAAGTTTGTTGACTTCAGGCAGGACTTACTAGCTTCAGGATGAACAAGGCAATAAAATCCCGCCTTAGATGTCTGCTCAACCTGAAACTTGATATCAGTGTGATCAGCCAACAGGAAAGAAAATATTGTTCACATCTTCAGGATGCCTCAAAGCATCTCATTAACATCTCAATCACTGTCGCAGAGTGGGTAAATGTGGCAGTGTTTGGTGCAGTGTAAGGTCACACATAGAGCAATGAGATAAATGACCAGATAATTTGTTCTGCTGGTTGTTTGAAGAATGAGAGTACAGAACTCCTTCTATTGGGCAGAAATTGCAACACAAAAATGGTGGAAATTCCTCTCCCCAAAGAGGCAGCTTTGGAGTTCAGATGATGAAATGGCAGAAACATCATAGTTGGATGTCAATGTGGGGAAGTGTGTAATCTTGGACTTTGGGAGAATTTGAATGGAAAGAGAATATGTTATAAAAGGCAAATGTAGGTGAGCGAAAAGACTTTGGCATGTGTATACACAAATCTTTAAAAGTGTGTTACACCAGGTGACGAGAAGTGAACTGGCTCCTCTCTATTCAGCCCCCTTAGTGGGTCACAACAAATGTTCTTTAAATTTGTTTCAAATTGATGCCTTTTTCAAATCCAAATGTATTTTTATTAGCTATGCAGTGAATAATATGGAGCCAATGAGATTTCCTGGAGTCAAATAAAGAGAAAGTTTACTCGCCATTAAATCCTAGAAAAGAAAAAAGCTGTGACATAACACACATCAGACATCAGGAGTAATACCAGTATCATGTCCAAATTAAAGTTAAAATAACATGTGGTTAAAAGTCCTTTGCCTGTCTTTGAGACATAGACAGTTAATAATTGCAGCTGATTTAAGTTATCTGGTTCCTTGGATTAGGTGGATGTAGAAGACATTGTAATTCTATACTAAAAGGAATTTAGAAGAATAAGCAGTATTCTTATTGAAAACACAACATTCTGAGGGAGCTTGACAGGTGGATGCTGAGAGAATGTTTCCTTTGTGGGGGAATCTAGAACTGGAGGCCAGCATTTCAAAATAGGTGAACTTTCATTCAAAATGGAGATGAGGATGAATGTCGTGTCTCATTAACCTTTGGAGTGCAAGGAATGGAGGTTGGATATTGAATATATCCAAAGCAGAGTTAGACTGAATTTTGATCTACAAGAGAATCTAGGGTTATTGAGGAAGGTGGTGATGTTAGGCAGGAAAGTGGAGTTTTGGCTACAATTAGATCAACCATGATCTCATTGAATGTGCAATGGGCCAAAATGCCTACATCTTCTACTATTTCCCTTTTTTTATGCAGAGTGTAGCAACAATCAGAAAATGCAGCATCGAATCCGCCAACCCCAACATGGCTTTCTCCAATATATTGCTTAGAACTTCGTTGAAAAGTGTTGAAAGGCAGGTCACGTAGGCAATTTAGTTTTTCATTGAGAAGGCCGCCATTTTTAAATGCTATCCCGGTACACGAAAGTTGGGATAGGACCCCTCCTATCCCTCCACACCTCCTTTCCATTCAACTGCATCTCCTACCCCTCCACCCCAAACACACTTGGCAGTTTCCAGGCAGTGTTGGAGGTAGTGTCACAGGCCCTGCCCAGTCATGAGCCTCTCCCTCCTGAGCAATGACTTACCTAAACTCCTCCAACAGGTCTGCACACTATGGGAAATGCTATGTAATTCACACTGGCATGCCCTCACAGCAACATGAATAGATTTTCTAACAGGGACAGGAAGATGATCTGGCTTAGAGGCCTGACAATAACATAAAAATTTATTGCAATGGAATTCTGACGTTGAACATCATGTCACTAGCAGGAGCAAAAAAGTCGTGACAAACATATAAGTTGGTAAATTTTACAAAGAGGAAGGAGATGTGCCACAAAAGGCTTAGACCCTAATCCTGACTTTACCCAAAGGGTGGTTCGGAAGTGGAATGCCCTGCCTGCAGCAGTTGTAGATGCGCCAAGTTTGGTGGCGTTTAAGAGGTTAGTTGATAAGTATATGGAAGAGAAGGGAATGGTTTAGTTTGGAGGGGCATTGCTTTTTATATTGGTCGGCGCAACATCGAGGGCCGAAGGGCCTGTTCTGTGCTGTAATGTTCTATGTTCTATGACTCTGCATTTGGAGATAAATAAGATATCAGTTGTTATTCTCATTTCAGAATATATTGAGTACTCTGCTGCAGACTGTCAAATAGCCAGTAGATTTCTCTGAAAGAACAGAATGTATCAACAGAAATTCCCATTTGCTACTTCATATTTTGTTCACTTTTCGATCCGAAGATCAAAAGTAACAGTAACAAAAATCCATTGTACTAATAGCACCTGCTGGAAGCTAACTATATTTCTATTTATGTTGAAGTTAAGATATCAGTGGACATGAACATGTTTACATTTTTAAAGCAATGTAAGCGATTTTCCAAAAGCAATGTCAATAGAAAGCCTGCCAATAACAAACTGTAAATCAATTCTAGATCTGTCTTTTTTTTTGACACTTTATATCTGTGCTAGGAAAATAATCCTCAATCTAAAAAATAATTAATTTGCATCAGTATTCTTACAGAGATTTGTTATTATCAATGGTCTGTTAATAACCAGCAGGAAACTAACATCAATACGCGATACAAGAGTTCAAGGGCACAAATTTAGCAGGACAAGCTGGAACATTGTGAACCTACATAAAACAGCTGTGATTTCTCCACTGAGTACGTCATTATCCATTTTGGCAATATACAAGATGTCTGAATGGAATATTCAGTGGGCTAACTAAATGAAAATTATTGCACCAGAAATATATGAAACACAACATCCAAATAAGTTTATATTATATAACAACTGCAGTGTTTGTGAGAAGCCATGTTTGTCATTATTGTGCATGCTATATCCAGAAATATTGAAGGATGAATTCTACATCAGGTGAGACTCACTGATGAAATACTTTTCACTTTTATTTTGTCTGGAGTCTGGTTTCCTCTGGATTTACAGTGCGCAAGCTCAGCATCGATGCAAAGAGTCCTTCACACTAACACTAAACTTGCAGTAAAATACTGTAGTTTCAGTATAACTCATGTAATGAGAATCAATCAGTAAACTTATCTGAATAGCTGAGCCATACCACATCCCTAGGAAAGCTGTTCCCACTGCAACTATAACCCAATGATGTACAAAAAGTCAAGAAGAGCAAATCTAAAGTTTGAAGTTTATTTATTAGTGTCACAAATAAGCTTACATTAACACTACAGTGAAGTTATTGTGAAAAGCCCCTACTTGCCACACTGTGGCACCTGTTTGGGTACACTGAGGGAGAATTTAGCATGGCCAATGTATCTAACCAGCACATCATTTAGACTGTGGGAGGAAACCAGAGCACAGGAGGAAATCCATGCAGACAGGGGGAGCAACATGCAAACTCTGAACAGACAGTGAACCAAGCTAGGAATTAAATGTGCATCACTGACTAACCGCTGTGTCACCAACTGTGCCACCCTGAAATCTGGCCAGTTACCACTCCATCAGCCTTCCCTTGATCATCAGCAAAATAATGGAAGATGTTGTCTCAAGCAGCACTTCTATGGCAATAACCTGGTCAATCATGCTCAGTTTGGATTTCACCTGGTCCATTCAGCTCCTGACCTCATTACAGCCTTGGCCTAAAGCCTTGGACAAAAGAGTTGAATTCAATAGGGGTGGTGAGAATGTCTACCCTTGAAATTAAAGAGTCCTTGCAAAACAGGAATCAGGGAGAAAACCTTACAATATCTGGTGTCATATCACTCCAAAGCAAGATGATTGTGGTGCTAGCTTTGATTTTCCAAAGTTCCCTAGATTCAGAAACTGTCCCATTAGATTAGGTGTTGGCAAATGTTATGCCACTTTGCAAGAAAGGAGGGAGAGAGTAAACAATGAAGAACAGGCCAATTAGCTTAACATCAGTTTTTGGGGAAATCACATTTTTACAGTGAATTTTTACAGTGCAGGAACAGACCATTTGACCCATTGTATCTGCACTGGCCCCCAACAAACATTAAAACAGGGCCATTCCCTTACACCCATGGGATCTATTACTAAGAAAGTTTTAACAATACACTTAGTAAAACATATTATGATTAGAACTGGTCAACTTGGTTTTACTAAAGGGAAATACTGTTTGACAAATTTATTAAGAGTTTTTGAGAATGTGACTAATGTGGTAGATGAAGGAGAACCAGTAGATGTAGTATATCTGGCTTTCCAAAAGACGTACCCTAAGTTGCCACATAAAAGATTAATAGGCAGAATAAGGGTTCATGAAGTTAGGGGTGATATTTCAACATGAATGGAGGACTGTTAATTGCTAGTATGCAGAAATTCCTTTTTCTAGTTGGAAGGAAGTGAATGATGGAATAGCACAAGGATTAGTCCTGGAACCTCAGTTATATGTAATTTATATTAATGACTTGGATCAAGAGACAAAGAGTAAGGTATCAAAGTTCGCTTGTGATAACAAGCTAGGTGGAAAGGTAGGCTATGGGGAGGGCACAGAGAAACTGCAAATAAGTGTAGAGAAGTTAAGCGAGTAGGCAACAAAATAACAGATAGTGAATAATGTAGAAAGATGTGATGTGTTAGGGATAGGAAGGGCTTCAATTTAAACAATCCTGATTTCTCCTCTCAGCACATATGTTCCTTTAACATAAGTGTCTCTGATTTCCTGTCTAATACTTTTCCCAAAAATTATCATTAAGTTTGGTAGTCTGTATACCACCTCCATCAAAGTTTTTTGCTCCTTGTTGTTTCATAATTTGACCCACACAGATTTCACATCATCTATGCTAATACCTTTCCTCAATAGCATACCAATGTCATCTTTAATCAACAATTCCACTATCTTTTCCTTTCAGTTTGTTCCTCTTAAACATTGAATAGCCCTCAATGTTTATTTCCTATCCTTGGGCACCTCAGAGCCACGTCTCCGTAATGCCAACTATATCATACCCCTTTACATCTACCTGTGAAACTAATTCATCCATTTTATTTCAAATGCTCTTTGCACTTAGCATTCAGGTACAAAACCATAAGGTGGGCACTTTTAATATTTCTTTTCCCTGTCATACTATTTCTACTTGGTTATTATCAGATTCTGGCCCTTGATTTCTCTGCCTATCACTTTCCTTATTCTCCTGACTGTCTTTACCTTCTGTTCTTAATTCCCACCTGCTCTGAATCCTTGAAACCTCATCTGGAATATAATGTGCAGTTTTGATCTCCACATTTAAGAAAGGATATACTTGTATTGGAGATGATACAGCAAAGGTTCATTAAATTGGTCCTTAGGATGAGAGGATTATCCTATTATAAGAGGCTAAGTAAATTGGACTTATGTTCACTGGAAGTAAGATTGAGAAACCTACAAAATTCAGAAGAATTTTGTGAGATGGTTGTTACTGTTTAAAACATGGGGACATTGTATCAAAATAAGGGATCAACCATTTAGTACTGAGGTAAGGAAAATTTCTTCATTCAAAGCGTTGTAAATCTTTGAAAACTTCTACCCCAAAATGGTACGTTTAAGGCTGCGATAGACAGATCTTTTGTATCTCATGGAATTGAAGGATATGAAGAGCGGACGTTGGAAGGGGAAGGGGTGCAGAATGAAACCCAAGATTAACCATGATGATATTGAATGCAGAACAGACTTGGCAGGCCATGTGTTCATTCTACCCCTACTTCTATTTCTTGTATTCTTGTATTGTTAAAGACATCATTGAAGTTCCTTAAGGTATTGTCCTAGTCTCAACTATCAACTATTTCGTCGATGACCTTGCCTTCATCATAATTATTTATTTATTTATAAGTGTCACAGATAGGCGTACATTGACACGACAAGGAAGTTGCTGTGGAAATCTCCGAAGATCAAAAGTGGGAATGTTTGCTGATGATTGTAAAATACTTAGGACCATCCACAATTTCCTCAAATGTTGAAGCAAATCCATATGCAGCTAGGACAAATTTAGGCTTAGGCTGATAAGTGGCAAGTGACATTTATGTGACATAGGTGCCATTCAATGACCATCTCCAATACGAGAGAATTAAACTATGACTCCGTGCTATTAAATGACGTTACCATCACCAAATTCCTCCATTGACAATATCCTGGGGTTATCATTGAAAAGAAACTGAACTGGACCAGCCATATAAATACTGTGGTTATATATGCAGGTCAGTAACTCACCTCCTGACTCCGCAAAGCTGCCCACTATCCACAAGGCCCAAGTAAGAAATCTTATGGAATATCCTCCACTTGGCAAGGCAAATCCAACAACATTCAAATAGCTCAATACCATTCAGAATAAAGCAGCCTGCTTGACCAGCACCCAATCCGCCACCTTAGGCATTCTCTTTCTCCACTGCCACTGCACAGTGACAACAGTGTATACTATTTACAAGGTGTATTTCAGCAACTCTTAATGGACCTTCTTCAAGCCTGCAACTTCTACCATCCAGAAGGGCAAGTGCCGCAGGCAAACAGAAATACCTGCAAGTTCCCTTCAAGTCACACACCTTCCTGGCTTAGAACTATATCCTTTACTGTTGCTGGATCAAAATCCTGGGACTCTCTTCCCAACAACACCCTAAGTGTATTTGCACCAGATAGACTCTAGTAATTCAAGAAGGAAGTTTGCCAATACCTTCTCATGACCAAATTGGGGAAGGGCAACAAATGTGAGCATTGCCAGCAACAACTACCTCCTATGAAAGAAATTTTAAAAAAATCCCTATTTCCAAAGTCCCCCAGCACTCACTCTCAAGGTTCATTCATCAACAGTAGCCATTTAGATGAGATACTGCACAATATCTGATGCAACAATAGAGGCAACAATTTCAGAAAACAGAAGAAAATTGACAAGGTAAAGTGTAAAAGAACATTCGACATTGACAGCATTCGTCTAGTTTGTTCAGTAATGAACAGCTTCACACTTGACCAAAAATAAGTTGGTTCTCACTGCTGATCAAAGTATATTAATCTGCCCCATCCCCAACCAAAGTATGTTAACACAAAAAAAGTAATCATACCTATATAAAATTTGATCACATATTTCATAAAAATTCAAAATACTGTTCATACAATGAATAACTTTTAAATGGAAGAATAGTTTTATTGGCAAATAATAAAGACAATTACGCAGAAATCAGGATCCCACAGGAAATAATAAAATTAACAATCAGTTAATCTGTTTACTGCTGTTAGGAGTGAAGGAAGGAATGTCATCTTGCAGCTCAGAGAACTCCGTTCTTTAAATCTTTAGCATCCACCTGAACCAATGAAACAGGCAACCAGATCTTAAGTTTCATGCCTCATCCAAAGGGCAGTGCATCTGACATTTCTGTTTCCAAGTTGGAGAACAATTTCAAATATTTTAATTGAAATTTCAGCCCAATTCAGATGTGCTGAAGTCCTAACGGAGTGGGGCTTCAGTCTGAAAGTTTTTTTGCTTCTGAGACAAGACAGCTGCCAAGTGAACCAAGCTAACAATCTAGAAGTGCAAACATATACCAGTCTCATTCAATATCCAGAAAAAAGTTGCACTTATATAATGCTTTTTACATCCTTATCTAATATATCTTAAATTTCTTCACAACTATTGAAAATCTTTTGAACAAATGTCACTGTTGTAATATAGACAAGTACAGCCATCAATTTGCCCACTTGAAGGTCCCAAAAAGATAATAATGTTACTTCAGGAATTAGTATCTTTTACAATGCTGGGAGAACTCCCCTGTTTTTCACACATCATGAGATCTTTTAAATCCAATTACGACAGCATAGATCTTGTTTTAATGTCTCAGCGGAAAGATGGCAACTCTGAAAATGGAGCACTTCATTGAAGTATCGGCCTTATAGTGCTTTCTGAAATGGATCTTGAACCCACAACTTTCTGACTCAGAGAAGAGGGACATTACTAATGAGATTAGGCAGACAACAAAAGAATATTAACAATCCAACATGATTGTGAATTTTGAACATATAATGATCAATTACAATGGCCATATTACAGATGGAGGGATTTCCCTCCTTGTCATCCGAAGAGTCAGCGGTGAACACATCACTGCTAACTCTACCTGCCCCACAGTCATTTCAAGTTCACATGAGCATCAATTGGCTGCAGGTAGGACTTCTATCCCTCACTTGGGAGGAATTCCTCTCTGAGAGGGTGTCTAGTCAAACTGGCTCACAGCTCTCTGATCCCTGCAGTGACAGGACCTTCAGCAGACAGAAGAGGAACTGCTTTAACATGTCAGAGCCTAAGTCTTGAGACTAGATAGAAAGGTAAAGTTTATAGGTCCAGTGCAGGGAAGATAGGGAAGTTCTGGAAAGGGGACAGGTAGGAGGTAGAAAGTGGGAGAAAGTAATGTTGGAGAGAGTTGGAGTGAGGGGTAGGGAAGGAAAGTCCAGTGGCCACCAAACTAAATCTTAAAGGGAGAGTGTCCCCTAAAGTTAGAAGAGAACTCCTGATGAAGAACCCTCACACACCCCACTTTCCTGCCCGAGACTTAAGCCTGATAATTTTTGGCATTCCCCCAAGCTTGTGAAATTCTCCTGCCAGCTTAAAAATTAAAACTGAGTGGGAAACATACATCAAATGGACATTCGAGAGCTTCGAATGGGGGATGGGTGGGTCTGAGGCTTTGCCCACTTCAGCATAAAATCAGTGTAAGATCAAGGTAGGCAAGAAACTAGAGGGAAGCCCATTCCTCATTTCACATCCCCCATTTCTATTTCATTATTGCCTAAAAGCTTGTTGTTGGGAGAGTGTGAAATTCAGGCTAATATATCTGTGGATCTTTTGCAATGTTAATGTAATGTAATTTGCACATTAAGACTATACTGTAATTATTAACTGTTTTGAAGATAAGAGTTAATTTAAAAATTTCAGTGATTTTGGTATTCTGTACTATGGTGGGCCAATTCATTTTCATGATGAATGTGTGACCTGATATGCTAATAACCCATAAAGACAAAATCCTTTCTAAATTGTAAATAGCCAGCAAGTGCACAGCTGATGAAATTACTATTACAATCACAGTGAACACCAGCACCAAAAACTGGAATGAATACTTACAAGCCAAAGTGAGAGAATTTTCTCTCTCTACAAGAAAAATTCCATATGTCAGTGTACGGTAAATTTTCAAAATCCTGATCCAAATATGGCTTATTATTAAGATTTTAAAAATAATATAATGCAGTATTAAAATATATAATATTTGAAAAAGTGATCAATAAAACTAAAGTTGTACATGCCTGCATTCAAATACCTCGTAATCTGAAATCCTTCCATATTATCATGAAAAAACAGATCATTAATATTCTATCACAGTTTACAGAACCAGCAACCTCAGAAAGTAAATGAAAAGATATCCAAACCACTGTGATAGAAATGTATTCATGTTATTTATCCAAGTTCTGTTTTACAATTATATTCAATTACAAATATATACAAATATATATGCATGGTGGTAAGAGGCGTAAAGAAAAAATTAAGGGTAGGTCAAAATCGATTGCAAATATCTGAACTTCATTGCTATTTATTGGAAGCATTATTCACAAGAGTTTGGAGAACTGAATGCACAAAATGAAAAATGTGGTCGGCACTTTGCTGTAATTAATTTTTTAAATGTTTTATATTTTTCTTCTGTCATCCCTATTTCTTTGAATTCCTCATCAACAACATTACCCTAATACACCTAATAATATGCAGGATACACAGCTCAGTCCATGCCAGTCCATGGCTTTGCCCAGCCATCCATGCCTGTATTATATTCAAACTTTCTCCTGTCTTTTCTTAATTAAATCTTTCAGCATAACTCTCTATTTCCATCTCTCTCACATATTTATCTAGCATCCAATTAAATGCATCTATACTAGAGTTTCCCAGATTTTCAAGTCATGAAACCCCGAGTGTCCTCATAAGGGCATTATAGGTGCAAACATAAGAATCAAATATAAACAAATCATTTTTATATGTTTTTTGACATTTGATATGTCTGTGCATATATTAGGAAATAGGAAGAGGCACAAAAATGACCAATGCATTTTCCAGCTACATACCCCCTTCAGATTAGCCCCTGGCCAAGCCAATTTCCCATGGACCTTTAATATTAAAACTCTGGAAGTCGTATCCCCTTTGAGTGAATAATCTGACAATGTCATTTGTGTGCCTCTTCCTAATTCCTAATATATGCATAGACATATCAAATGTCAAAAAACATATTAAAAAGATTTGTTTATATTTGATTCTTGTGTTTGCATCTATAATGCTTGTAACGCAAATAAATTTTAAAAAACTTTTGGTTGAAGGAACAATGTTGATTCTCTTTCGGACACATTCATCTCTCTCTCCCTCATGCACATATATGCACACATTCACATCTTTTTCACATTCACACACAAACACAATCACCCCTAGCAGCTAGGCCATTTGAGAGGTTAGTCAATCAAACTGATGTGGATCTGGACTCACATGTAGGCCAGACCAACTAAAAATTGCAGATTTCCTTCCCTAAAGGGCATTAGTGAACCAGGTGAGTTTTTACAACGATAGATTCATGGACATTATTAGACTTTTAATTCCAGAGCTTTTATTATATTGAAAATTCAACATTTGCCATAGGGAATTGGAATTCAGGTCCCTACAACATTACTCTGGATCTCTGGTTTACTAGTCCAATGGCAATACCAAATTCACCAATGCCTCTTCATGTTAATGCTATCCAATTAGTGATCTGCCATCAGAGTAATTCTCCAAACACCCGTTCTTAAGAGGACAACATTATCTCCAAAGGACAATTAGGTGTGGGCTATAAATGCTGGTCTAACCAGTGAAACCCGCATCCTATGACTGAGTAATAACAACAATAAAATCAGTCTTGCATTACTCAACTGTTTAAAATCTAGAAGCCATGGAGCAGAGAATTCAAAAATATTCCAATTATTTGAGTGAAGTCATTTCTCCTTATCTCAGTCCTATTGAATTGACTGATTATCTGAAATCTGCCTAGCAACACTCTTCCCATGTTCTCGCCTTTATATATTCAAAAACCAGGGGAAACAACTTCCCAAAATTTTCAAATCCTTTCATAATTGTATCAGTTAAACCATCTCAGTTTTCCCTAATCTCAAAATAAATGTAGCCCAATATAATATTATATTATACCTCTCATCAGAGAACATCCCTCTGATTACAGCAAACTGATATGGTGACTTAATCTTAATAATCCCTCAAAATATTTTTTTAAAATGCAATACTCCAGATATGCTCAAAGCTAGAGGAACTTTTTGTCAAAGCCTTTGCAATAAATGCTGACATGCCATTTATCTAGTATTATTTTTTGTGCTGAGATACACACCTTCTGTTCTCTTTGTATGTGCACACCAATTACCATTGAACATCAATACTTAGGCTTTCCAATACCTTAAAAATTATCAGTTACACCTTCTAATTTTACAAAGTGCATTAATCTTTTTATCACCAGGTCTTGGCCATGGGCTTTTCTACCCAGCAACAGGAGATGGAATAAATCAAACACGCCTATCAGAGAAAGGTCTCTCGGATTACTGAATGCTGAGACTAGTCAGCTTACCAGCATCCAATGCCCCAACAAGACCTTGCTCTGATTGGTATATTTTACTGCTGTGATTATTTTTGAAATTGATCAGTTGCTCATTTCGAACCGCCATTTGCCAGTCACGTGGTGGCTGCCAGTTCCACAGACCCCGTGGAGATATTTCATGGATTCCTGGGGTCTGCAGACCCTAATTTGGGAACTCCTGATCAATATTATTTGTTTCAGTCACTTCTGTGATTGAGAGTTTCATTTTCTCACCACTCTGCAATCATCACTTCCTTTGCCAAACCTAGAAAAAGTATTCAAAGTTCTGCAGCTTAGTCATTGGCACCTCCCTTCCCCCATTGCCTACATATTTCTGCACCTATCAATCTGCTTAACCATTCACTTTTATCCACAATTAATGTTCTTTTTCTCAGTAAAACCATTTGCTCCAAACTCCAAGAGGCACAGACTGATTTAACTAGTTTAGACGTTCATTATCATATTTCTGGCTGGACCACATCAAAGGCTATTAAGGTTCAACCTTCCCAGCCAAAACCTTGCACGACTCCAGGAAGATCATGGAGGGCAAAGATAATAATCTTTTCCACTTTATCAAGCATCTCCTTAAGTTCCCCTCTTCACTTCCTTCATTCTTATGTCTCACAACATAGAAGAAGTTTATAAACTTATTTGCCATTATTACTGAGATCAATATCCAATTATGTTTGTTGCTTCTCCATTCCTTTTTGCAGCAAGCCAAGTATTGCCCAAGACACTCCCTCTTCTAGCCCTGAAACTGTGACTTACTCTTTTTTTGTCTCTGGCGCATATCAACCGATTCAAGAACAGCTTCTTCCCTACTGCCATCAGACTTTCAAAAAGACCTACTTCATTTAATTGATCTTTCTCAATACCCCAGCTATGACTGTATCACTATATTCTGCACCCTTTCCTTTTCTTCTCTTTGTACATTATGTCTTGTCTGTATAGCATGCAAAAAACAATATTTTTCACTGTATACTAATACTTGTGATAATAGTAAATCAAAACTATCTCCCTTCATGTCTTCTCTGTGGTTATCATATTTATGAGACTTGCATTCCCACTAACTCTCTGACCACCACACTTTGTAACTTAGCTAGTTGAAATTGTAAATGGTCCTCTCTCTGGTGACAATCCTTCACCCCTTTCAAAACTGCTTCACTACACTGCGTCTTCAAAAAGCTCACCTTGGCTCCTTTATACTTAAAAAATTACTGCTCCATCTCCAAACTTCCTTCTGTTCCCAAATTGCTTGAACATGAACAAAGAACAAAACAACACGGGAAACAGGCCCTTCGGCCCAACGAGCCCATGCCGCCACCTCAATGTTCCCTCTTCTACCCATGATCCCTGTCTATATTTATAGATGTTGTTTTCTCCCAAGTCAGTGTCTATCTTTAATATCACTCTATTCTTGAATCTTTGCAATGAAGCTTCCACCCTGCCACAATATTACAATGATCCAATTCAAAATCCAAATGAGATCCTCTCTGTTGTGACCACCATCTCTGCTCAAACTCATCAATCTGTCTATAGCCTTTGAGTGGTTGATTACACTATTCATCTCCAATGCCTTTCCTCTGTTATTCGACTTTGTGGAACTGCCCTCAATTGCTCCACTCTTACCTAACTCATCATAGCCACACTTCCTTCATTCTTATGTCTCACAACATAGAAGAAGTTTATAAACTTATTTGCCATTATTACTGAGATCAATATCCAATTATGTTTGTTGCTTCTCCATTCCTTTTTGCAGCAAGCCAAGTATTGCCCAAGACACTCCCTCTTCTAGCCCTGAAACTGTGACTTATTCTTTTTTTGTCTCTGGCGCATATCAACTGATTCAAGAACAGCTTCTTCCCTACTGCCATCAGACTTTCAAAAAGACCTACTTCATTTAATTGATCTTTCTCAATATCCCAACTATGATTGTATCACTATATTCTGCACCCTTTCCTTTTCTTCTCTTTGTACATTATGTCTTGTCTGTATAGCATGCAAAAAACAATATTTTTCACTGTATACTAATACTTGTGATAATAGTAAATCAAAACTATCTCCCAATAATGGTTGTTTTCATCTAGTCGAGTTAGTTAATACATAATCTCAATTAACATCATACATGAGATAATCTACTTCAGCATAAACCAAAGATTAAGCTCAAGGCTTTTCATAGATCATAGCCTCCTTCTGCACTCTAGGGATTCTATCAGGCCCATTGAGTTTGTACCGACTCTCCTATAGAGCATCCTACTGAGGCCCACTCTCCCCAACCTCACGCACTTACCATAGCTAATCTA
Source organism: Sphyrna mokarran (assembly GCA_024679065.1). Lineage (NCBI taxonomy): Eukaryota > Metazoa > Chordata > Chondrichthyes > Carcharhiniformes > Carcharhinidae > Sphyrna > Sphyrna mokarran. Next base: position 23,722,495 of record JAGIQG010000021.1, read on the forward strand.
CCTAACCTACACATTTTTGGACAAAAGAGACAATTTAGTACAGCCAATCCATTAAACCTGCACATTAGGGACTTTGGAACTGCAGGAGGAAATCAGAGCACCCAGAGGATGTACATGCAGACATGCAAACTCCTCACGCACAGTCACCCGAGGCCAGAATTGAACCCAGGTTCCTGATGCTGTGAGGCATTGTACTAATTACCGTGCCACTGTGCCCCTTCAAATGACCCATACAGCTCAGTTCATGTTCATTAAAAAGATATGAAAACCTATAAATGTCAGACCAATTTAATTGTCTAGTGCTTTCAATACAGACTTCAGAATGAATTAGTCGTGTTTTGGATTGCCAAGAATGATCATTGTTCAAATATTTCATAGGGAATATGTTTAATCATTTGGGGGCCATTCCTTATGAAGTATTGAAATGCTGTGTTAAAGAATTAGTGTTGCTGCTGTTCCAATAGCATGGCATGCCACACTTGGACTTTGAAATGCTGTACTGAGTTAGGTGTCTGCAAATACTGAAATTGAAGCTCTATGATGTTATTGATGGTATTGTCCCTGCTGTGCAAGGATTGGCAGCATCACTGAGAATACATTCAGCATTTTGTTTGCAGTACAAATATTGATCCACAATGTCAGTGTGCTTGTGTGACCATGTCATGTGCTGCTGAGGTTGATGGAAATAAAGTGCCTGCAGTGCAATCCAGAAAGAGTCAAACTATTTGATTGTTTCAAACGCAAACATAAGGGCTTTCGTAATTAATTTGTTTTTTTGAGTCAAACTTTGGCAAATATTAGCATTTCACACCAATAAAAAGCTTTCTTGGTAGCAGCGAGATTCACAGCAAGGTTGTGACAGAAATTTTCCACTAGTTTTAATACCTACTTGTGGTAAAAAACGAAGTGAAAAAATTGGATATGAAATTTGTTTTTTGATAAATGAAGCCACTTAACTCACTAGTAATAAGGTCGCAAGTGATATTGAAAGTCTTATAATCAATATTTGAATGACCTACTGTGCCCCCATTTTATATTTTCGTTCTCTCATGAATGTTATCTGTTCCCTTAATACTTTGTTTGGATATAATTTTATTGATCCTCTTCATCACCTATGGCATCTATGCCCAAGTGACCATTCCTCAAATGTGAGTCTGAGTAAACATTATCTGCAGGTTGTTCATCATAATAGACCACGCAGTGAAACATCCTTGTATTATAATATTCATATTCATTTCTAACTGAATTCAGTCAGGAATAGGAAACCTGCTCTATTGTTCCCTCCTTAAAACAAGGGAAATGTTACAGCACTCCTACACCTGTCAAAACCATAATCAAATCAAATTTGAGACCAACACAGCCTATATGGATCAATATCATATTGGGCACTGCATTTATTATGTAAGTAGTGTGTTATTGTTTTTAATTTATTGATTTTGCAATCATTTATTTTCCCGTAGTGTAACATAATGAAATGGAAATAGTAACGGTATAGGCCCCAGTGTGCCAGCTACAGTACTAAAAACTTATGCTCCAGAATTAACTAGTGCAATTAAGTGGCATTTACTCAGCTGCAGTTTGCTTACTGATGCTCCATTTGATTTCTGTCAGATCCACTCAGCTTCGAATGTCATTACAGCTTTGGTCCAAAACGTAGATAAAAAAGCTGAATTTCAAAGATGACATATAAGAGTTCATGTTGTTGACATCAAGTCAGCATTTGACTGACTGGCATCGTGGAGCCCTGGGAAATTTGAAATCGATGGGATTTGGCAAAACACTCTCCATTGTTTAGCATAAAGATAGCTGTGTTGTTGGAGGCAAATCATCTCGGATTAGGGACAACACTGCAAGATGCCTCAGGTGTTAGGACATAGAACATACAGCTCAGTACAGGTCCTTCAGCCCTCAATGTTGCGCCGACCAGTGGAAACAATCTAATGACCTTCTAACCTAAACTAATCCAATATTATCCATATGCCTATCCAATGACCATGTGAACTCCCTTAAAGTTGGCAAGTCCACAATTGCTACAGGCAAGGCATTCCATGCCCTTACTAATCTCTGAGTAAAGAACCTCCCTCTGACATCCGTCCTATAATTATCATTCCTCAATTTAAAGCTGTGTCCCCTCGTGTTAACCTCATGTTGTCCTAAGCCCAACCATCTTAGCTGATTCATCAATCTGTTATGATAAGGTCAGAAGTATGGATGTTCGCTGATGATTGCATAGTTTTCAGTATCATTCACACTCCTTAGAAACTGAAGCAGTAAGACTTGGATAATATTCAGGCATAAGCTGAGAAGTGGCGGTGGCACCACACAAGTGCCTGATCTTCTGCAACAAGAGAAAATCTAACCATCTCCCCTAACATATAATAGCACTATCATTTGTGAATGTTCCACCATTAACATCCTAAAGGTTACCATTGATAGAAACTCATTTTGATCCACCATAAAATGACGTGGCCAGGAGAGTAGAAAAGAGGCTGGGAATTCTGCTATGGATAACTCACCTCCTGATTTCCGAACATCTGTGTATCACCTGCAAAGCACAAGTCAGGACCATAATGGAATAATCTCAATTTACCTAAATGAGTGAAGTTCCTAAAACCCTAAAGAAACTTGACACCATCCAAGATAAAGCAGCCTGCTTGATTAGCATTTTTCCACCAGGTAAGATTTCTTCCACTACTGCTGCACAATAGCAGCAGTGAGTGCCAGCTACGAGATGCACTATAGAATCTTGCCAAAGTGATTTGATTGTACCTTCCAAATCTGCAACCTCTATCACCTAGAAGACCAAGGGCAGCAGATACATGGGATCACCATCACTTTTAAGTTCCCTTCCAAATCACACAACATTCTTGTTTTATAACTCTATCACCATTCCTTTGCTATTGTTGCACGAAATGATGGAACTTTGTCCCTACATCAAATAGACTGCAGTTGTTCGAGTAAACATTTCACACTATTTCAAGGCGAACTATGGCTAGGCAATAAAATCTGGCCTTGCCAGCAATATTCATAGCCATGAATGAAGAAAGAAAAAATTGGCTATCAAAGACAATGGCTGGTAGGCTATTCAAACACAAGGAGGGCAGAGGACGACTGTTTACAGCTGTGTTCATTGGACAGCAATAAGGAATGTGAACTGACAGTGTTTTATCCTCTCTAATGAAAAAAATTGAGCCCAATTACAATGCCCATGCAACTGCTTAAAATAATATTCACTAATTCAGGACAGGTCACAGATATAATGTGGGACATTCCGGCTCCAAATGTTTATTGACAGTGGCTTTATCTCTGAACAATTAGAGGAATTTTTACTCTGCTTATCTAATGGTGAGAATTAAGTAAACTACAAATGGAAAATCATGAGAACACTGTGAATACTGCAGTAGATATTAATACAGAGCTAACAACATTACAGAGGTATTCTAAAGAATCTATATTGTGTCCTGTCAGACATAGGCTAAATAGTGCTTGGATATGATGATATACACATGGCTTTTATGTTAAATGGATACTATCATTTGTGAAGAGGTGAAATCACGGTACTAAATATAACACTCTATGTAGTTAAGAACATAAGAAATAAGAGCAGGAATAGGCCGTGTAGCCCTTCGAGCCTGCCCCGCCATTCAATAGATCGTGGCTGACCTGAAGTTCTGAAGTGGATCGGTTCCGCTTTCCCGCTTTCTCCCCATAACCCTTAATTCCCTTGTCTATCAGAAGTCTATCTAACTGAGACTTAAATATATTCAGCGAGGTAATGTCTACCACTTCAATGGGCAGAGAATCCCAGAGATTCACCACCCTTTGAGTGAAGAAGTTCATCCTCAACTCTGTTCTAAACTGCCCGCCCCTTTATTTTGAGGCTGTGCCCTCTATTTCTGCTATCCTTTCTAAGCGGGAAGAATCTCTCTACCTCTATCTTATCTAGCCCTTTCATTACCTTGTAAGTCTCTATAAGATCCCCCCTCAGCCTTCTAAACTCTAACAAGTACAGACCCAGTCTATTCAATCTCTTTTCATAAGCTAACCCCCTCATCTCCGATATCAGCCTGTTGAACCTTTTCTGTATTCCCTCCGGGGCCAATATAACCTTTCGCAAATGGGGAGACCAAAACTGCACACAGTACACCAGTTGCAGCCTCACCAGTGCCCTGTACAGTTGCAGCAAGACCTCCCTGCTTTTATATTTTATCCCCCTCGCTATGAAGGCCAATATTCTATCTGCCTTCTTGATCACCTGCTGCATCTGCAGACTGGGTTTTTGTGTTTTGTGCACAAGGACCCTCAGGTCCCGCTGTACAGTAGCATGCTGCAGCTTTTTTGTCCTTTAAATAATAATTCCTCCTACTATTATTTCAACCAAAGTGGATAACCTCACATTTGCTAAAATTATACTCCTGCCAGGTCCTCGCCCACTCACTCAGCCTATCCAGATCTCTCTGCACACTTTCCGCGCCTTCCACACAATTCACTTTTCCACTCATCTTCGTGTCATCAGCAAATTTTGTTATCCTACACTCAGGCTCCTCCTCCAGATCATCTATGTAAATGGTAAACAATTGAGGCCCCAGCACCGATCCCTGCAGCATTCCACTAGTCACCAACTGCCAACCAGAAAAGCACCCATTGATTCCAACTCTCTACTTCCTATTGGACAACAAATCCTTAATCCACGCTAACACCTTACCCCCAACTCGGTGCATCCTAACTTTTTGCAGCAACCTTTCGTGAGGCATCTTATCAAACACCTTCTGGAAATCTAAAAACATCACATCCATCAGTTCCCCACTGTCTACCACATTAGTCATATCTTCATAAAAATCCAATAAATTTGTTAAACACAGCTTCCCCCTTCATGAATCCATGCTACGTCTGCTTGGTCAAACTGTTCTTTTCTAGGTGTCTTGCTATTTCTTCTTTGATGATGGATTCTAGCATTTTTCCAACTACGGACGTTAAGCTAACCAACCTATAATTCGCGGCCTTTTGTCTGCTACCTTTTTCAAACAGCCCACATTTCCGTAATGGCCACTAGTTCAATGGTAAAGTTGCAGATGATTCAATTTTATGATTCTATTTATATTGATAAACTAAGAAATTAAAACTTCCAGTTAATAGCTGAATGAATGTCGCATCAAAATTTTACATTTTAACACATCTACTGTAACAAATGGACAAAAAGCAGTATTGATTAAAAACAATTTTCTTTTTGCCAGCAACTAATAATTTCAACTACAGAAAGCAATGTCCCCTTATTAGCCCAACTGAAAAATACACTTCACAGGTAAACTTTAGACTGTTCTTTACAGAAACATTAAATTTTTTCAGAGTCAATCAAAAGTGATTCTTAGCTGCTGAAGTTTAATCCCATTCTTTTATTTTTTCAGCCTGGAACTTGCATTCGGTCTCTCATAGTTAGGTATTCTTTTCAAGGAGTCTTTCCTCTAGCCCAAGCTAAACAATGTTTCTAGCCTTGTTTTGACTCACAATGAATTTGATATTTTCAATATGGGTACAAGGACCTGCAGTCCTGTGCAAGAAACCATACAGATTTTTTTCAGTCTCTAACTGCTCTTACCAAAATATGGCAGAGCGTTGTTTGCGGGAAGAAAATCAGCATGTTGTTCTCCAGAGAAACCTATTGGTTTTCTCTACAGATTTTACAATACTGTGTGCCAAAAAAAATCAAGGAGACGTGTTTCACACTGTCCTATAGGGGATGAGGCCTCAACACGTCAGCAAAAACTCCATGGTTCAGAAATCAGGGCACCATCCTTAAAGGGCACCGTGATCAGAACCTGAGTAAACCTCCCCCCAGGTCTCAAGGGCTCCCCTCTCAGCCCACAATCAAAGGCAGCACTTCTCTATCCACATCTTCACACCTCCCTTCTGGTCATCAGCCCCCTTCACTTCCTCTCATCATCTGCATCTTCCCGTATTCTTCTCCTCCCTCCCACATGCTGTCTGAGCTAATACCTACCTCCACCATTATTCCCACTTAGAGTGTCTGCTAACGACATGCTGATGTATTAAACGAGCTTTCTGCAGTCTCCTGGCATGTTACACACCATTCCACCAGTGAATAAGATTGCAAAGTTGCCACTATCAATCGCACTCTCCAGATTTTGAGCACATATGTCATATGGAGTGTGAAAGCTCAAAATCGCCTACAGAGACTCAAAACACTGACTGTGATGTTGTGTAATATTTGAGGAAAGCCTGTAACCTGATCAGTACAATGGCTTCCTCTGCATCCTCACCAATGACAATATGGTTCACATGGACATTGTATCTAGTTACAAATGTTCATTAACTGAACTTGAGATTCCAGTTCTCTTTCATTTTGGAACTTTGACAGCTTACAGCACAACTGTTTGCAAACCAGTATTTTCAATATCTTTCTGGGACTTTGGGAGACTCAGAATCTACTTGTTTTGAACTCAGAGACTGCTGCCATCATCTCTACGTGTGAACATACTGCATCATCACCCCAGTAGCAGAATCTGGACATCCCTTTGATCTTGAACTGCAATAGGCCTATTGTCAAACAGGCATCAAAACAAGTCATTTGACCCATTCTGTTTTATTGTAAATTGAAGGTACAGTTCCAAAACATGACAATCTTATAAACCTCATAATTGTAACACATCTGATATCTTTAGACACACCTCAAACCATTCACAGACTGATGCCAGTACATTTTTGCTTCACCTGTTGTTCATGAAATCTTAATATTTTTTCTGCTACTTACAGTGTAAACTCAAAAAAGCAGAGTATAAATTTTAGTGGCATCTTAACTAAAAAGATATAACATGAATATTTAGAATTCTTCTGAAATTTACTTTTATGTTCTTCAGAAATCCTGTGTTATCAATCTGTTTGTTAAATGGGTTGTGACTTGCTTTCAGAATGTTTCCATTCATTTCTATGCTTGTAACAGGATGACTGATAATAAAAATGCAATGCATTTCTTATCAAGGGTTATTATAGGCTCTCACAGGTATCCCATTTCCACAGATCTCCCCCACGGCCAAGTCCTGGTAGCCTCCACTACTCAGATGAGGATGTAAGCACAAAATACAATGACCTAATCCCAGCAGAGAGCAGCAGCCTGACCGAGAAACCATCTGAAATATCAGACTCTCAGGTAAGCACCATTCTGTTGGGAATGCCGTGATACTCAAGATTGCTGGAATTTCCTTGGAAATATAAAACACTGATTCAAACAACAATCCGTGTTACAAATCAGATTTTCTGTCAGTTTCACAGCTTGGGAGTTCACGTCAGTAAGATGGTTTCCAAAGGCAAAACAAGTATTCTGTGAATCAAAATACATGTGTCATGAATAACAGAGTATCTGATAAGATGGATAATCATTCTTTTACTGTAGAGCATCAGAGATCACATAAATTGCTGAGAATGTTCTTCTGTTACTACACAGGATACTATACTAAAGTTACACAGTCTAGAAAATGTCTCAACATTCTTGTACTATTTCATAGACCGTGTGTGAGACAGAACCTCACCATCTGGTTGATTCACTACGCGCCAAACATGTAACTGGGAAATACCTAGCTCTTCCATTGTTTTTTTTTTAATGATGTAGCATGTTCAGTCAGTTAAACAATTTATTTTCAATGGGAAAACCATTAAAACGTAGTCAATTTTTAACACACAAATAAATTGGGATTGCGAGGTGGAATGGAAACTGTTCCTGCTTATGAAAGGGTCAAGAACAAGAAGACATAAATTTAAAGTGATTTTCAAAAGAAGCAAATGCAGTGTGAGAAAAATCTACTTCACACAGTGAGTGTTTGGGTCTGGAATGCTTTGCCTAGAAGTGTAGTGGAGGTAGTTTTGATTAAGGTATTCAAGAGGGTGTTAAATGATTATTTGATTATTATTGAACTGTGCAGAAATCAGGGAAAAGATAGTCGAATGACACTAGTCATGATACTCATTTAGACAGCTGGTGCAGACACAGTGGACCAAACATCCTCCTTCTGCTCTGTAACAGTTCTGTGATTCTGTGAGCGATATTGGAATAAAAACTGAAAGTAATTACTACATTGCAGAAGTGCACAATTGTTTATTAGGAAGATATTAATGAGATTTTCCACTCATTTATAGTTAGTGGGAAGGCTATGTAGAAAATGTTTCAGATTAGTATTCAGATCTAACTCATGAGAACATATGCCTAATTCCACTAATATTCGTCTAGAATCCATTGCTGATTTTGATATTCCTGTTGATAATCATTTCAAATACATAGCATCCTTTCAAATCAGGGTTAATGACATAGAAAGAAGGGATTGCATATTTCTGGTCCACATACAAAGTAAATCTTATGCTAAGATTAATATACAGACTGGACTCCCAGTTGTCCACAGGGGTTGATGTGAAAAAGGATTAATATCTTGTAATTAAGCTGTAATTTAATTATGGAAAGATTTGTATTATGACAAAACATATGAGACATTCAAGTGGTTTCTAACCATTAATCGAATACCAGGCTAACATGACAGCCTTGAGCATGTTCTTTTGCTTAATTATTCATAATTAAATGCATGGCTTACTTTTTTGTTGTCTAGTTTTTCTCTCAAGAATCAAGACACCAAGGTTATTTCATCTGGTATCCATTACCTCTGCTATTAAAAGTGGGCAGAGGAAATATTGTCATCTCTGTTTATCAGCATGTTTTTCTGTTTATATAGAATATATAATATTGCACAACTATTGATGGATTTCAACAGAAATTATTATACAGATGGGTATGGCCCAGGAAAGAAGTGGCAAAGGTGTATATCCAGATCTCGGCATTTTGGAAAGGATCCATTAACATTGAGAAATAGGGTGATTTTTTTTTGTATTATTGATTGGTTTAGAATGTGTGCATTTCTCAACAGCTGTGGTGGAACTTTTCACAGCTCTCAATATGTGAGCAGTTTTCAGAGCATTTTGTTGAATGTGGATTGGCCTGAAACTTCCTCAGGCAGGGAAAAATCTCACAGAAGGGCTGTGTATTTTTGATAATGTTGAGTTGACACAACATGGTGGAGCTATACACTCTTCCAAGTACCCTTTTCACTTGTTCTTCATGTAAGAGATTTGATGGTGAATTTCTGCAGACTGTTTGACTACAGAAAATACTTAGCACATTTCAGAATGATTTCTGGATCCCAGTCTGGAATGTATCTCTTGAGTTTATTACTGTATGCAATTATTTACCAATTTCATGTTCAGCAAATACCACAGAGTATTACTGAAAAAAGTTATGTTATCAAAGCTTTTTACTTAGCACGCATCAGGACAATTTGCAATACTAATGTAACAGTACAAGAATTAATACTTAACAAAACTGTATATAAGTAATACTATCGATGTTTTGGCTCTGGATTCATTGCTAGATGAAATTCTGATTAATGAAGACAAATATTTTAGAATGTTAATGATTAGAACTTCAATTTCAGACAGCTCAAGCTCCTGTGAGATTAAAACTTATCAGCTTTTTATAAGGAAAAAAAATCTGAAGAAATGACTGGACATTACAAAGAAGAATTAATAATGGAAACTTAGGCTGTTTCCCATTGGCTGAATTTATATTTTGGTGTATAATACCAAGATGAGAACTTCCCAGTAAAAATATTAGTTCATGAAAGAATTCTTGAATTGAATTTCTTTGAATCCACATGTTCATAGTGTTTATCTAATAAGAGATGGAAAGATCACTAAGATATTACAAAGATGTACTAATCTGGCATATGTAGTTCAGCATTTGTTTCAAAACAAACTTTCAAAAATTTTTTTGTCAAGTTACATTCACTTGAAATATTAAAATAGTTATAATAAATAGTATTCAAATGCCCAATGATTTTCCATGTCAACCTGAATGCCATAAATAGCTTCAGATCATAGCCTCATTCCATTTTTAGCATGACTGAAAAAGCTGGCCCTATGCCATAGTTATTCAACACTAGCAAGCATTCAGTACCTCCCACATCCAAGAAAATTTTTTTAAAATAGAAAACATATTGAGCAATGAATAAAGAGAAGCATCTGAAGCATTCATTATGGAAATGAAACCATCTATTTTCTGATATGAATCTTGGCTTCACAGAAAGCCGAGTATGTTTACGTAGGAGGCAAGAACAACATTATTTCTTTCTCCTCAGTAGCTCCTACTTTAAAAGTAGCTATCCTTTATTTTGCTGTTAGCCAAAAATTCTTCAGCAGCACCTTCTAAAGCCATGACTTTCATGATCTCAGAGGATAATTTAAGGAAATTCCAGATGAATAGATTAACATATCCTTTTCAATGAGGTTAGATGAAGGAGGATTGGAGGAGGATTGGGTGAAGCATAAACACTGGCATGATCCTGTTGGGCTGCATGGCCTGTGTCTGTAAATCTGTAAATGGCTGTAAATATTATGTATTACTATGTAAATCTGGATGACTTCATTGGGAATAAGCGATTATCTGAAACCACAGAACAGCCGATTATTCACTCATTTTTAATTGAATATTTGTTGCATTTTAACTTGTTCTCTAAGACGTCATTTGGCATTGTTTCATTATAGGTTCTAGTGTGAAGGAAATGTTGAAAAGTAGTGCTGTTGCAGTTGCTTAGCTTTGGTGTAGGCTGAGGCAAGTCACATATTGTGTTGATGTCAAAGTAGCTGCTTTTGCAAGGTTCATCAACAAGTCTGTTTGAAGCACGAGTAATACCTATTCATGTGAGTCACACTGTTTTTATTAAACTATGTTAGCCTTTAATTTGCTATGAAAGGGGAGAAACATGATTGTCTACTTTGCTTCAACCTGGTTATTGATTTGACACACTAACGTAGGAAATAAGAATACTGTAGATGCTGGATTGAAGGCAAAAAAGTACATGAAGTACTCAGCTAGTCAGATGGCACATATGGAGTTGAACAGTTAATGTTTCAGGTCAATGGCCTTTCATCAGAACTAGGAAAAGTTAGAGATGTAATAACTTTTGAATGAAGTGTAGATGAACAACAACAACAAAAGGGAGGTCTGTAAGATGCAATGGAACCCATGCATGAAAATTTTTGGCAGGTGAGATTGAATAAGAGAAGAATTAGTAAAAGGGAATGGTGAAAGGACAAGAAAAGAAACAAAATATTTCCTTCAGGTGTGCAGGAAAAGTGAAGATAAGAGAAAAATTGAAACAGGCACAGATAAAAACCAAAAATAGAATACTGATCAAACTGATCTTGTTTCTCAGAAAATTCCTTTCGATCCTCCATTGCTGTTGGAATCTGTCCCATTCTATCACACGTCAATGCATGTGCTCTGTCCAATATCCTATCCTCATGACTATCCTATTTTCATTTTATATTATTTCTCATTCACACAGAAGTGCAATAGACTATAACATGGACAAGTTGCAGAGCTGGGCAAATGAAGTTTAATGTAGAAAAGTGTGAGGTAATTCACTTTGGCAGGAATAACAAATGTGTAGAGTATAGGGCTAATGGTAGGACTCTTAATAGTGTTGATGAACAGAGGCATCTAGGTGTATATGTGCATAGATCTCTGAAAGTTGGCAATCAAGTCGATAAGGTTGTTAAGAAGGCACACGGAGTCTTGGTTTTTATTGGTAGGGGGATTGAATTTCGGAGCCGCAACGTCATGTTGCAACTGTACAAAACTCTGGTGCAGCTGCACTTGGAGTATTGTGTACAGTTCTGGTCCCCACATTATAAGAAAGATGTGAGGCATTGGAGAGGGTACAGAGGAGGTTTACCAGGATGTTGCCTGGTATGGAGGGCAGGTCTTATGAAGAGAGGCTGAGGGATTTGAGGTTGTTTTCGTTAGAAAGAAGGCGGCTAAGAGGATACCTTATTGAAACATATAAGATGATTAGAGGTTTAGATAGGGTGGACAGTGATAGCCTTTTTCCTAGGATGGAGAAAGCTAGCACGAGGGGACATAGCTTTAAATTAAGGGGTGGTAGTTATAGGACGGATATCAGAGGTAGGTTCTTTACCCAGAGGGTGGTAAGGGTATGGAATGCTCTGCCTGCTGCAGTTGTAGATGCGCCAAGTTTGGGGGCATTTAAGAGGTCCATGGATAGGTTTATGGATGAAAAGGGAATGGTTTAGGTTAGAGGGTCATTGCTTTTTCTTAATTAGTCGGCGCAACATCAAGGGCCGAAGGGCCTGTTCTGTGCTGTAATGTTCTATGTTCTATGTTCTATTTCTCTGAGCACTCATCACGATAGATTTTTGAAAATTACATTTTTCTGTAATTGGCTGTAAGATACCTGACATCATGACTTTTGGTAGGTTTCCAAACAGCAATTATGTTTCATACCTTTTAGATTAGCACATTAACTTGGTTGTCATAATATTTTACTTTGCATTTACGTAAGCCACATTTGATGCTATTTGCCTTGAACAACCCATTTATTAAAGTCACAGGCATTTACACATCTTAGCTGTAACGTTGAAAACAATATTCATCATAAATATGAGCTGTGCTGCACTAGATGTTCCCTTCCAATCCACTCACTATGTTGACTTGGAAATATATCACTATTCCTTCAGTGCCACTGGATCAAAATCCTAGAACTCGCTCCCTAACCGCACTATGGGTGTACCTGCACTATATAAGACTGCAATAGTTCAAGAAAGTGACTCACACTATGTTTTCAAGGCCAATTGGAGATGGTAATAAATGCTGGTCCAGCCAGCAATACCCATATCCTCTGAATGAATAGAAAATAAAAGGAAATCTAATATTTCCTTTTCTGATCCAGGATTTTATAATAGATGGGGGCAATTCCCTGGCCCCACGTGCACAGGTGCAAATCTTGTTATGGCCAAAGACAGTCATGAAAGGGGCCATATTGAGATTTGCGACGGGGAGATCTCATTATGAGATTCTCTCTGCGCCCGGCCCATGACATAATCTGGTTCACACCCGCGGACAGTGATCCTGATTACTATACATTGATGATGATGATTTAAATGTTCAAAAATCAACTTTAAGCTGAATTCTCAAGAACTGTTAGATGCTTCTACCCACTGGCATGATGTGAAGCTGGCAGGAATCATTATTGGAAACCAGATATAATGATCATCACTCAGGGGCCATTGCAGCTGCACAGTGCCCTGGCATTAACTCCTGACAGTACCAACATGGGGTGAGGGCTGAAGAGCTGAGTATGTTTCCCACCCCATAGTGAAATCTTGTTCTTGGTGGGGGGGAACCCGGATACCTGATTTAGTGGGAGGCTGATATCGTTGTTGGAGGAGGGTGGGAGGGTGGGATCCTGATATTGGCATGCGTGGAGCTGATGCTGTCTGTGTGTCCAATAATCCTAAACCAAACAAGGAATTACAGATTTTAATCCTGTAAAGAACCCCTCATTTGTTAGGGACCAGATCAGGAACTACAAGGTATATTATGAACTGAGCCTAGAGCCTAAATTTTCATTTTGATTTTGGCATTAGAGTGAGCATAAGTTCCAAGTATGATCCAATTGACCCACTTGGAAGCTTTTGTCAAAATAAACTTTATTTAAGCACACAGTTAAAATGTAACAAAAAGAATTAGCGTAACATTTATCAATTGGAAATATTTAGCCATGACAAGGTATAATTTTTAGCAACTATTAACCTCTATACTTTTTTCACAACCCGTTAGCACCAAAAACCAATATGCACACATGGATGCTAAATTTCCAGCCTTTTTGCACTTCTAGATAGAGCCAGACTAACATCTGTCTTCTAATTCTCATACAGCAACTGCCATAGAAAGGTTCATCCCAAACAATAGAATCTCAGACACAGCAATTTGCAGCAAATTCTAGTTTCTAAATCTAGTATGAAAAAGAGAGACAGAAATAGTGACTCTCTCTAAAGAACCCAAACAGCCGACTGAGCTTGAGTCTTTTGTAAGTCTATCTCCACCCAGTCACCAGACTTGTTCCTATCAATCAACATAATCAAGTTCTACTCTGCAAAACCCCCAGGAAAACACTAAAATAAAGAAACAACATTAGTTCAGATTTAAGCAAATGCTCTAGTAATTAGGAGCAATTATGTTGCTGCAGTAACAATACAGCACTGCTGAATATAGACCCAGTGGCACCAATAAAATGGAAGAGACGGTTAAAAACATCCTGCAAGAAACATGACTAAAAATACATTTCTTAAAGCCACAGTATCATCACAGTCTTTAACCTCAGGCAGTCTTTTCTTGTTTTTCCAATCCAATGTCCAGAACCTTCACTTTTATCAGCCTAACAGTTCTTAATTCTACTGATCAACCAACACCAGGCAACCGAGCAGTGGTTAGCAGATACCTTGGCAGTGCTAGTAAGGCACCCTGGCAATATGCCAGGGCAGTGGGGCCTGAGTGGGTGATGGGGGGACAATGCACGGGCGCTGTGACTTGAGCAGTTATACGGGGGAGGAGTCATGCAAGGGTGGACATGTCTGTAGTCATGATGAGGAGCATTTTGGAAGTCATGGGGTTGGGGTCAGGCATGGAAACCCATTGGGAGGGTGCTGATGTGTCAATACTAGTGATCTGTGTCAGGGAGGGAAGATCCAAATGTCTGTGGCAGAGGATGGTTCTCCCAATGCATTACAACATTGGGGGTGCCCTTGCAAAATGGGGCCAGAGTACTTTGAAGCTGAGCTCGTCACCAGATTTTGCCCCACCAGTCCCTTTCGAGTACCAGCGTGAAACACTCCAAAAAACTGAATGAATGTGGGACGATTGCAATGCAGAACATACCTGGGAAACCAGCATGGATCGCACCATTATTCTCATTGTTGTGACACTTAGGACACAATCTTACATGTGCCAAATGAGTGAGAAAACGGGAGAGAGTAGCACCGGTATTTTCAGCAAGTTGTGAGTCATAATATTATGATATGCTGCATACAACAAAAGCCCAGATGTGAATCGCAGCTGATTGGTGGGGGGGGTGGTGGAACATCAGTCACGGTCAAGCTGGCTGCAGAGCACTTGGAATTCCATTGCTTGGAGATCTCCTGCCCTCCCACAGACATAGCCTCTTCCAAAACACTACCCGTGCCAGTCCCTTCCCACCCTTATCTGCAGAGCTTTCCCTCCCCCCAACATTATGCAGAGATCCCTGATGCTGATCACCACCCCTGCAGTGCTCCGTCCTAACAATCAGCCCCACATGTGCCAATTACCTCCCCCTCCACCAACCATCATCCCATGCAGAGCTCCCTCACTGACCCCTCATCCAGAGCTTTCCCTTGCCTCCTGTCATAGCCCCACCCAATTCAGGCCCCATCCTTTGTCACTGTTATGGTGCCCAATGGACAGTGCCAGAGTGCTCAGTGGGCACTACAAGGCTAGCATTGCCCAATGAGCATTGTCCCGCCATGTCCCCAATCACCTGGAGGCTTCAATGGCATCCATCTGGTTTCCACTGGTGAAGACTAGCTGTGATTCTCACAGTGTGAAGCTCAGCTGGCGAGATACTAAATTGAAGTGAGCCCGGATGCTAATTTCCAGGACACCCTTTCTGGGTGCAAAGCCAATTTTGCTCGCAAAACCAGGCTGGTAAGATTGTATGAGGTGAGAAAATAGGCACAAACCTTATTGTTCACCTCTCATGCAATCTTACCACCATGCCTTGCCAAACAACAGGTGAAAAAAAGATTATAAGACTGTTATTAGATTGTTTTGAGAGAATTCTACTCCTGATTTCCATCCTGTTACAGCCATTAAAAGCATTGATCTAAAATTTAAATATCTTTGTATCTGAAGATATTCTGTTTTATTCAAGTTTACCTGAAGGAAAGAATTTAGTACAAATATCAATATTTTAAAAAATGGTCCTTAAGGTGCAGGTATTTTCTGTTTTGGGGGATTATACCAATGCTTTTTGCAGTTTGGTAAAATAATAAGTGGAACCAAGGGCCAAAAAATTCTGTAATCCTGCACTATACCCCTGCAGCAGGTGATAGAGTTTACACACAAATGTACAAATGACCTTTGGTAGAGGTTAAATATTGGGAACTGGCCTTTAATTTTTAATTTGCTGATTGTTAATCAGAAGCTTTGGTTTTTGTTTTGAAGATCTGGAATGCTTACACCATTATTTCATATCGGAAAGTTACTGGTTATCTTAATCTGAGCAGTATTCATGCAGACAATGTCAGCATAGGCTATGCAAGGGGAAAACAACCAAATAAATAAAAGATCTAATTATTCTTGGCATTTTTGGGTAGTGCATATTTAGAAACCTCCTGCCTGCTTAGGACATTTAATTGATCTTTGAACTGTCTAAAACGGTGAACAATATTCTTTGAATAAAACATTAAAACAACAGATTATTTTACAAATAAAAGCAAATAAAAGAGGTATTGGACAAGATTATTTTACATTTTTGCACAGGTTCAAGGAAAGCAGTGCTAAATTGCCATTCTTCCTTTGTGGAGGGTCAATAGAAAAAGACCAATGTTTTCTATGCATTGTGGATGCATTTACAACATATATACTGAAGCCAATTATCTCTGATCCTTCGAAGAGATTGTTTTCTTTACATTGCACTTTCCTATTCATGTTACTTGCAGAAAGCCTTTAAGATAATGAAACATTCCAAATTTAAAAGTATTTTAAAAACGAAGTATCACAATGCCTCAAAGAAATATTAGGTCAAATGACCATAAGCCTGGTAAAGAGGTAGGAGGTTTTAAGCAGTGGCTTAAAGGAAAAAGTGAACTAGAAGGTGTAGGGAAGGCATTCCAGGGATTAGGGCAAGGGAACTGGACGCACAGCCTTCAATGGTGGAGCAATAAAAATTGGGGTGCTCAAAAAGTCAGAATGAAATAAGCGCAAATCATGATAAATTGACTGACCAGAGGAGATTACAGAGGTAGGATTGGGAGGTATGGGGGGTGGTGAAGTTCAAAGGATTTGACAACAGATAGAGATTTTAAATCAACATGTTGTTTGGCTGGGAGTCAATGTAGGTTAGAGGACAAAGAAGTGATAGGAGAACAGGTTTTAACAGAAATTGATACATGTGTTAAAATATGAAGCTTGAATCACTTCAAGTTTACAGAATGTAGACAATGTGAAACCAAATAGGAGTAGATTGGAATTGTTGAGTCTCGAGTTTAAAAAGACATGATAGTTTTAGCAGCAAATGAGCTGGAAGAGGGCAATTGGGTGATATTGAAGAGGTGGGAATAGGTACTCTTAGTCATGGTTTGAATATGAGATCAAAAGCTCATCTCAGGATTAAATATATGACACAAAGGTTACAAACAGCTGTGTTTAATGTCAGAAGGAGAGACTTGTTGTCAGTAGGCAGACTTTTTCCAAGCAACGAGTTCAATGATGCACATGGGGAGAGAATATGGCAGGAGGCCCAGAAATTAGTTTCACACTGGTATGAATTTATAGTGAATCTTCTGCTCTAGCCTGACATGATGTCAGAAAACCTTTCAGAGACCTGCATGAATCTCATTTGCATCCTTTTAATGGGATGCAGATGAAGGCCTTATCTCCCCAGCCAGATTCTCTGCAATGTCAGCTGGAAAACACGTCAACATGACACATGTTGGAACAAAATGATGTGAGAAATCAGGAACAAAATAATGTGTAGATATTGGGACTCACCTGAATAATGTCTGAGGTTGCCTCTGGAGATCAGTTTGGAGGCCACCCATAACCCTGGAATACCAAGGAGTGGGTCATGGTTGTATCTGCAAGGGAACCTTACAAGTTCATTGTCTTGGAGGGGGTCCATTTTCCAGCTTTAGAATGTTCCTGGAGATCCTCAGGAGGGTTCATTTTCTGGGTTCAAGTGCTCCCAGAGATCTGTCTTTGTTTTCAGGCAGTCGAACCTTCTTTCTTCAATTGGGGTCAGTGTTGCTGGACACCTTTTCAATATGGTAACCAAACATGATGGCAGATGATATACCATCCAGGTCTGCCCCACTACTGAATATGGTGCATAATTAATAAGATTAGGACGGGAGGATGTGCTATGTTTTCCCATCAGCTTCCACAGTGGGAAACATTCCACACTTCAGCCCCACCACAGTACTTCATCTCAAAATGGGATAATTCTTTCTGGTAGCTAGTGGATGGAATTTGGAACAGGGTCCAAAAACAATGGCGTCACTCTTTCCAATATTTAATTAGAGGACATTTCTATTCACTCAGTACTGGAAATGAGATAAGCGGACTGATAATTTAGCAATAGTGAAGCAGTTGAGAGAAGTGGTAGTGAGATAGAACTGAGTGTACATGTGAAAACTTAACACTGCATCTCGGTATAATCATGCCAGTGTTGGACTGAGGTAAACACAGTAAGAACTCTCACAACACCAGGTTAAAGTCCAATAAGTGTATTTGGTAGCAAAATCCACTAGCTTTCAGAATGCTGTCCCTTCGTCGGTGAGTGAGAGTTCTATTCACAAACAAGGCATATAAAGACACAAACTCAATTTATAAAATAATGATTGAAATGCACATCTTTACAGGTAATCAAGTCTTAAAGGTACAGACAATGTGAGTGGAGAGAGTATTAATTACAGGTTAAAAAAATGTGTATTGTATCCAGTCAGGACAGTTAGTGTGATTTTGCAAGTCCAGGCAGGTCGTTATGGGGGTTACGGACAGTGTGACATAAAGTCAAGATCCCGGTTGAGGCCGTTCTCATGTGTGTGGAACTTGGCTATCAGTTTCTGCTCAGCCATTCTGCACTGTCGTGTGTTGTGAAGGTTGCCTTAGAAAACATTTACCTGAAGATCAGAGGCCGAATGCTTGTGACTACTGAAGTCTTCCCCAACAGGAAGAGAACTGTCTTGCTTGGTGATTGTTGAGCGGTGTTTGTTCATCCCTCGTTGTAGTGTCTGCATGGTCTGCCCAATGTACCATGCCCTGGGACATCCTTTTCTGCAGCATACCAGGTAGACAATGTTGGTTGAGTTGCAAGAGTATGTACCATGTACCTGGTAGATGGTCACAGACATTCGGCCTCTGGTCTTCAGGTAAGTATTCTCCAAAGCAGTCTTCTCAACACACGACAGCGCAGAATGGCTGAGCAGAGACTGACAGCCAAGTTCCACACATGAGGACAGCCTCAATCTGGATTTTGGCTTTATATCACACTATCTGTAACTCTCACAATGACTTGGCTGGGCTTGCAAAATCTCACTAACTGTCCTGTCTGGAGACAATATAAATCTCTTTAACCTGTGCTTAATACTTTCTCCACTCACATTGTCAGTATCTTTAAGACTTGATTACATGTAAAAAAAACTGCATTCCAATCATTATTTTGTAAATTGTCTTTATATGCCCTGTTTGCGAATAGAATTCCCACTCACCTCATGAAGGGGCAGCATTCCGAAAGCTAATGGATTTTGCTACCAAATAAACCTGGTGGATTTTAATCTTGTGTTGTGCGACTTCTTACTCTCCATATCATGATCCTGCAGGCACATAGGGAGTAGAGAGTGGGGTGGGGAGAGGTTTTGTAATATCAAAGATACTTCCACCATAATTTGGAGGGGGAGGCGGGGGGAGGGGGTGGTGTGAGAGCCGACAATGTTTGTGCCAGGGAATCCCATGGTCCTGGAGGGGGGAACACACCAGGTTTAAATCCAACCGATTTATTTGATAGTAAATTTACAAGCTTTCAACCCTATGGTCTTCGTCAGGTGAATAGGGTCGAAAGCTTGTAAGTTTACTATCAAATAAATCAGTGGATTTAAATCTGGTGTTGTCAGAATTCTTACTGTGTTTACTCCAGTCCAACGCCGGCATCTCTACATCCTGGAGGGGGAGACAGTGGAAGCCCCCGATACCTCCATGATGGAATGGAGCATAGGGGAGGAGGGAGGAATTTCCACCTCAATGCTGATCAGGGCAGCCTATAAAGATAGCACTCCAATCTCTGTATAAGGCCCCGTTCTGTCAGACTGATAGTGTAAACCCAGCTACACATTTTATTTTACTCAGAGAGGCTCAAGATCCGGACTGAAAACTGTACTGTGCAGCTGGAGAGCTGTGCACTGGTTTTCAATCTGAGGCTCACACTTTGAAAAAATGTGGTAAGATTTCATCCATTGTTAATCGACTTTCTGTATATTTAATGGCATCTTTAAATTTTATGCTCTTTATACTGTTCAAACAGTGACTCAAACTGTTAACCATGCAATTTATATTTCTGCTACATTCCAAGCCTGTGCCAATAATAAGCAAAGCACATACAACATGCTGATGCCATATGTGATTTTCTTTCAGCCTGTACATTATTAAAAGCAGATATTTAACTGGGTGTATGTGGGCAACATTGCATTTCTCATTTATAATAAAGCACAATTGAAAAAAAGACAATCGAGTTTCCACTTTGGGCTCAGTTGCTGATTCTGCCAGAAATTGTACGTGTTTTTTACTCCACAAACCCCTTACTGACTTCATTAGTTTGTGTGTAGAAGACTGTATGCCAAAGAAGCAAATCTGTGTGTTTCCCAACTGGAAACCATGGATGAATAGAGATCCTCACTGCCTGCTGAAGTCCAGGTCTGAGGCATTGAAGTCGGGCGACCCTAACCTATATAAGAAAGTTAGATATGACATCAAAGATGTCAAAAGACAGTACAGATCAAGCTAGAGTCCCAAGCTAGCCACACAAACCCCCCCACCAACTATGGCAAGGTCTGCAAGACATAACAGGCTACAAGATAAAGGCAGGTAAAATCACCGGCTCCAATGTATCCCTCCCCAAACATGGACGAAAGAGCGGAACTCAAGAAATGCAGTGAAAGTGACTGTGTTGGACATCAAGATAGCATTTGACTGAGTGTGGCATCATGAAAATCATGAAGATGCTTCAGCACTTTTTCCTCAAAGAAGCGGGAATGACAACTCATGTGCCTCATATCAATCACTCTTCCTGCAATAACAATTTCCACTGACAGCTTCGATATGACTTCTGTTCTGGATTCTTCTGCTGGCTTGTTCTTCCCTTGTGGACAAGATCTACCACTGAATTAGTATGTGGTGTTCTTACCAACGTAGCAGTAATTGGTATTTTGTCATCTTTTGAAAAGTACATGATTTGGACAATCTTGTCCAAGGTCTCTTATTACATGGTAGCGGCAGGCTGATCAAAAAAATGGCATTTGCATGTTGGTCCAACTGACAGTAGCGAATCTCAAATGAGTACACAGATAATATCAACTCTACTGCTGTAACTGAGCTGCAAACATCTGTGGAATCCCTGTGTGAAGTGCCAAAATAATCTGTCTGTTGGTAAAATTAGATGCCTGTCATATAGTTAATGAAGAAATCTGATAAAATCAGAAATGATACGTAATGCCTCCTTCACTACTTGCATATATTCCCCTTCTGCTTTGAAGAGTGACATAGATGCAAAAGCAACAAGCCTGTCTTCCCCATTTGCCATCATGTGAGATAAAACAGCTTCCATACCATACAGCAAGTCTTCACAAGCTAGCAGCAGAAGTAGTATCAGATTAAAATAAACCATGATCTCAGACTCCTTTAATGCTGTCTTCTTTGCTGCCTAATAAGCCTTTTCACACATCAGTGCCCACTTTCAAGTCTGTCCCCTCATTAATAACCAATGCAGTGATTTCAGTACTGTGAGCAAAACTGGCACAAATTTATCATAATTTACGAGTCCCAAAAGGGACCCCAGGATGGGGCATGTTTCTAGGTCTTGGCACCTTCATTATGGCCTCCAACTTCCTTAGCACCTTACCTAATCCTTCCCATTGATAACATGCCCTAATCATTTGACAATGTCATTAAAAAATTCTCACTTTTCCCTTTTAACCTATAACCCACGTTCCTGCAGTCTCTTCAATGTCTTGTCCAAGTTCTGCATGTGTTCTTCATCCTTGGGCGCCATTACCAGGATGTCATCTAGGTTACATTGGGCCCTTGGGATACCACTCAATATCTGATCCTTGGTTCTTTGAAATAAGGCTGGGGCTAATGTGATCCCGAAAGGCAGCAACTTGTAACAGAACAACCCTTTTTGGATCATGATGGTCAGGAACGGCTGTGAATCTTTGGCCACCGTCATCTGTAAATAGACCTGGGGCAGATCCATTCTGATAAATTTCTGACTGCCAGCAAGGGCACTAAACAGGTCTTTGATAAGGGGCATTTGATTCTGGTCTGCACATTAGCACAAGGTTCACTGTGATTTTAAAACCTCGCATGTCTCAATGAGACATCAGAACCCACTCTTGTATTTCTCCAAAATGTCACTTAGGCTTAAACATTAATTTACTCAGTACCTTCAAATTCATTTTCAACTGTTTCGGCTAGGATTGTCCAAAAAAAGCAAAATAATCACCTTTTATTACTTACAAAGGTAATTCAGTGCACTGGTCCACTTCTCTCAACTTTTCCCTACATGTTAATTCTGAGATCAACAACACTGCTGCCTCCATTTTCACCAGTTTGCGTTCCACCTTGGGCATTGCCCAGAAATGGTCTGCCTCATCCGCACAGACAAAATGTTAAGTTTAAACTGCATCTTCTTAGTCTTCTCTGCTTCATCAGTAGAACCCATAGATTCCTCGTCCTTATCAACACTTGCCAGTTCTTCTTCCATTTCACATTGCGAGCTTTGACTTCCCCTTCTCCTGGGGCACTGGCACTCTGCAGTTCCAGATAATGTGGCCCACTTTTCTCCAGGTCCAGCCACTGAGCTCCCACCCCCACACCTTGTCCAGCAACTCGACTCCTTGTGAACCATCCAGCCACTACAGCAGCATTCTTTGGCCTCTTTGGAGCCTCTGCCAACTTGTACAGCCTTGTGCTAGATCCCAACTGTGCTGCCTCATTGGTAACACATTCCATTGAAATTGCAATTTCCAAAGTTTTTTTGAAATCCAGTTGCAATTCTGCCAATGGTCTTCACTGAATTGCTTCCTGCTGGAGACCATACACAAGCCTGTCATGCAGAGTATCCTGAAAGAAGGTCTCAAGTTCACAATGCTCCACTAATCTTCTTCAGAATATTGATGATAGTCTCACTCTCCAACTGATCCCACTTGTAAAAACAGAAATGCATTGTAATTGTAACTGGTTTTGGCATGAAATAGCACTCCAGTACATCATATGGTCCCTAGAAAGATTTTTCAGCTGATTTCTCTAGCTGCATTAAACTCCTCAGAATACCAAATATTTTGCTCCCAATCATACTCAAAAAAACCAGCATGACAAGATTGTCCACCACCCAATTCGCTTTCACAAACATATTACATCGTTCAATATAGGCCTCATGACTTGGCTTCCTTGCTGAACGTGCCCATTGGGCTGAATTGGCCCAGCATTTCCTTTACTTTTTCTGCTAGTAGTGTTTCTCCCATTCCCTGAAAACATAGGCCCAAAGTCTGCCTGCATCAACAGTGGAGATAGGACCTTATAAATATTGACAGGGACTGGTCCATTTAACTGGCTCTTCATTTTTGCCGCCTGCAGGATTTCTTCTGCTTCTGAAAACCTAGGCCCGAAGCCTGCCTGCACTCATCATAGAGACAGGACCCTAGATACACTGACAGTGGCCAGTCCGTTTTTTTTCCTACAGTCCTACCGCCCTTCTAAGGGTTTCTCTTTCCAATAGTGTAGATTTCAGTAGATGGTCTTATGAACCACCATATCCCATTCTCATTGTCAGTTTTATGTATTCTGTTTCCATGATCTCGAAGAACTCAATCCACAACCTGACGTTGTGAAAATGCAGGTATTTTATTATGTTAAGGCAGCTTCACACTTCAACACCTATGTCCCAGTGCTTTACCGGCTAGATTTAGGCCCCCAAGATTCACATAATTTGCTCCCTTAAAGGGCTATGCATCCACATAACCCACACCTGCCCTTACAAATAGATCACCTGTGATCTGAAAGAGGCACTTGAGAGTTGCCACCAAGAACCACTGCTGATCTTTGGTATGAGCCACAGGCAAAAAAGATCAAAATCACAGTTATTTTAACAGTTAGTGACAAGATATGGAGAGTAGTACTGTGAGATCTGATTGCTTCCTTATTGCCAAATGTCCCTACCACATGGTACCTTAGTCCCGTGTATTGTTGCCTTGTTTGCAGGGAACTTTATTCACAATGCTTTACTGTACCCCGTTCTTATGGTCGTACATTCCCTGGATGTTGAGTCCCTCAATTGTCCAAGTGCACAAGGATCACTTGCTCTGTTAAATCTGCTCAAATTATTCCTTTCTCAGCTGTGCACCCTTTTGTAAGTCCACCTCATGACTGGCTACTCACTGTCATGACACCTCCTTTTACTTGAATTGTCCAGATTTATCTTGGATCACATGCTTTTCCTAGCCCTTAAACTTGTTAACAAGTTTAATTGGACATTGATCCAAATTGGGTATTTACCAGTTCCTGTGAGCAAACTTGTTGACTATCAAAACGGCATTAATAAATGAGTATACCGCCTGGCAGTGCAAAATTACTCACCTGCCCATCTGTTTCCACCCCCATATCATGCAAGAATCCTGCCCAAGATTCCTACCGTTAAGTCAAACTTAAATTATCCAATGTTATTGTGAAAGTAATTGGCTAACATTTGTTTATGAATATTTAGAAAACAATTACATGTAAATTATTCATTAAATCTAAAAAGTGGGTGTTGTCATGTTGTAACCTGTATAATTTAGCAGGAAATATAGTTGTACAACTGCAGTTTTGTTTAAGAGCAAAAACAACTACAAGAGCTTCAGTAAGTCACATCCAAAGGACTTAGCAATTTTATGTCAAACATAAGATCCAGTAAAAGTCTCTAGAGATTGCAGAAAGATCTTATTTTGGTCGAAAGTTTGGGTAAGGTAATAGCTCTGCGTTGTATTGGGACTATGTTCTTGTGGTAATGCAATCTTTCTCTGAAGCCATTGGCAGCATACCCAAAAAGTCAACAAACGGGAAACAATTAGTTTTTGTGTTGAACTTTGGCAGAACAGCAAAGCAACTCTTAATTGATGGAAGTATTTTTTGGTTAGTTGTTTTACACTGTATGTAGACAAAAGATGCATATGTAGGAGAGGTAACGTACCTATATGAAATGCCAAAAGGTTTTAAAGTAAATTGAATTGTGATGTGGACTGCTCAAAAGTAACATAAACAACTTAACAGCAATAAAAAATATGGCACTAAAAGGTGTCAAAATTTACATTTTCATAGAACATAGAACAATACAGCACAAACAGGCCCTTCGGCCCATGAGTTGCACCGATCACATCTACCAATCCACAGACCTATCTATAACCCCCTATCCTATTCGTTTCCATATACTCATCCAGAAGTCTTTTAAAAGACCCCAGCAAGTTTGCCTCAACAGCCTCCGACGGCAGCTGATTCCATTCACATTTCATTGGTAAACATGGTTTTCATTACAGAGTTTTCAAGGAAGTAAATTCTGGAGGATCTTTAGATTAAAAAATTGCACATCACTTTGCAATTTAAGAATGTGAGACTAACCTAAAGTCTATAGAACTTTTGAAGTCCATAATTAAGGATAGAGTGACTGAAAGCTGTGAACATTTTCAGCTGATCAGAGACAGTCTGCTTGGAATTGTAAACAGTAGGCCATGCCTGATAACAATAATCCTATTTTTTGAAGTATCATGGACAATGGAATGTCCACAGATACTTACTTTATTTATTAGCATCACAAATAGCTTACAATAACACTGCAATGAAGTTACTATAAAAGTTACCACACTTCGGCGCTTGTTCAGTTACACTGAGGGAGACTTTATCTAATAATAGATACATCTAATCAGCATATCTTTCAGACACAAAGGGAGAACATGCAGACTTTGCACAGATAATGACTCAAACCAGGAATCAAATCCGCATCTCTAGTGCTGTGAGGCAACAGTGCTAACCACTGTGCCACCTTGCTACCCATATTGCTTATGTGGACTTTCAGCAGGATTTTGATAAAGTGCCTCATAAGACCTTGTTAGCTCAAGTTGAGGCTAATGGAATTGAGTAGAAATCATTGACTTTAATTGTTAATTAGATATTGGCTGAGTTGCAAAGACAGAGGGATAAGGATAGATATTCTAATTAGCAGAATGTGACCATTGGCATTCAACAGGAATCTGTGTTGGTGTCATGACTATAATTATTAACCATTTAGGTGATGGGTTAGTTGGTCATATATCCAAGTATGCTGAAAACACAAAGATAAGTAGCATTGTGAACAGTGTACATAGATGCATAATAGTAAAAAGAGATATAATAGATTAACTGAATGAAAATCAATTTCAGTATAGGCAAGCAGGGTCTAAAAAGGACAGATTTGATTTGATTTATAGAACCTTACAGTGCAGAAGGAGGCCCTTTGGCCTATCGAGTCTGCACCGGATACAATTCCACCCAGGCCCTACCCCCAACTCTCTATATATTATACCTACTAATCCCTCCAACCCCCGCTACCCTGGACATTAAGGGGCAATTTCTTAGCATGGCCAATCAACCTAACCCACACGTCTTTGGACTGTGGGAGGAAACCAGAGTACCCAGAGGAAACACACGCAGACACAAGGAGAATGTGCAAACTCCACATAGACAATGACTCGAGCCGAGAATCAAACCCAGGGCCCTGGAGTTGTGAAGCTGCAGTGCTAACCACTGTGCTGTGTATCAATATGTAGAGATGCCGGCGTTGGACTGGGGTAGTAAGAACTCCGTAAGAATCTAGCAACACCAATTTTAAATTCAACCGATTTATTTGATAATAAATTTGCGAGCTTTCAACACTGTGTGTCTTCGTCAGGCAAATGCAGTGAACACTGTATCTGTATACAGTGAAAAGTATAGTTTCTTGCGCACTATACAATAGGGCATATCAGAGATGAAGAAGGAAAGAAGAGAGTCCAGAATGTTTCTGAGTGCTTTTCTGTGTTGCATACCTCTACGATTTGATGAAGGAACTTGGGACATTTTGCTAAATTACAGGCACTTTATGGCTGTGGTTTTGTGAATATAACAGTTATGTGTTCTATTCTAAGACTATAGTAAAAACTCATGACAACATAGAATAACAATGTGACACTCCTATCATTGGAGGGAGCAATGGAGTTGTAGTTTATTTTGAGTGGAAAGTGCATACACTGGCTGAAAGACCTGGACACTGTGTCTGATAAATATGTGCATTCAATTTGGATCACATCTCATGTGTCTGCTACATGGTTTAAATTGGCTTTGTCTACTATCTTTTGAATTGAGTTATTTAATAAGTTACGTTAAGATTCACATGATGTTAGTGGATTGTTTCCATGGTTTAAAATAAAAAGAATGTCAGTCTTATCAATGGCTGTATACATTTAAATGGTTGTTGCATAGTTCACCAGCAACCATAAGGTATTTGGTCAAACATAATACATTTCGAAGAAAATCAAGATTTTCTTGATTATTGCTGAATTATTTGTTTTTCCTTTGCAGTTTGGTATGCTGTCACTAGTTTAAGCTTTGTGGTTTGATGGAATGATGCTCTGACTGCAATTTGATCAGTACCTGATATTGAGGTAAAATTGGAACAAACAGCGGGAGTCATTGGAAAGATAAAATTGGGAGCAGAATTGGAACAGCAGCAGGATTTTCATGTTTGACCGTTCTTCAAATAAGTGAAACTTTTTACGTTGTAGTTTCACTGCAGCATGCTATCTAGTAGATTTTGTATTACAGTAAATCATAGTTGATCTCTCCCTGGTCTCAAATCCAACCCCCCTCCCTGCCCCAATGACTTTGATATGTTAAACAATAGCAGAACCTTGTTTTGAGCTGGTTTTCACAAAGGGAAATGTCATCATGTGAGTAATTAGCCGTAGTCTGGAAATGACCATAGGCGTGTCTCTCCATTAGTGAAAGACAATGGGTTAAATATAGACAGAGTATCACCACTCTTTAAGCATGAGGCTAGTACAACTTCAAAATTAAGAAGTTTAAAGAAAACATATATAAGTGACAGTCCGTCTTTCTACAATTTGCCATGTTTCAACATATACTTTTCTCTCAGGGACAAAGATACCAAAGTCATAATAAAGCTATGGTGAGTGAAAGTAATAATAAAGCTATTGTAAATGAAACTTACATGCAAACTTTCTTTGAGGTAGAAAATTAATGAGCAAAAACTGTGCGGATCAGCTAACATTTTGTCAGTTAGGAAATTGTGAAGAATTTCTGTGTTGCCTATTTTAGCTTCCAACCCTAAAAATTTAACATCAACACAAATTCATCATTATAATATAGCTTGAATGTTTCAGTGTGGATGTTCGAAATGCTTATATGTCATAACCACTTGTGATGATACTGTGCCTTTAAGAAATGTATTTTGGTCATGTTTCTTGCAAAGGGTATATTTAAAATTCAGCTCCATTTTACATGGTGCCGATTTGGATGCACCAGGTAGCTCATATGCTCAGAATGTAGCCTAATGATTGATTTTAGTCAGAGATGTGTTTGTTTTAATCTGAGTTAATGCATTTTTGTTTGTTTTGGTATTTCCCCGGGGTTTCAGAGTAGGGCTTTGATTAGGTTGATTGATACGTGAATGTGAATAGATGGAGCTAAATTTGCATGGAAAACACACAGATTTTAAATAGTCAAATTCTGCCTGGTTTTGAAAGAGACAAGAGGTTTCATTCTGACTCTCTTGCTGGAGTTTAAGGTTGGTGCTGTCAGAACATAGATGTCCCTCTGTCCCTCTCTCTCTCTCTCTCTCCCTCTCCAGAGGCTCGAGGACTGTTAACAAGTACAAAAACATAAGGCTGTGTATCACTAATTGATTTTGAAGTGGTGTTGAAGTCCATATGAGGAATATTGCTTGATTGGCATTATAGACATAGATTAGCATTTAAGAATTATAGAATCATAGAATCCTTAGAATATAGAAAGAGGCCATTCGGCCCATCAAGTCTGCACCTACTACAATCCCACCCAGGCCCTACCCCGACATCTCTACATATTTATCCAAAAATCCCTCTAACCTACACATCTCAGGACAATAAGGGCAATTTTTAGCATGGCCAATCATCTGCATATCTTTTGACCATGGGAGGAAACTGGAGCACCCTGAGGAAATCCACATAAACATATGGAGAATGTCCAAACTCCACACAGTGACCCAAGCTGGAAATCAAACCCAGGTCCTGGAGTTGTGAAGCAGCAGTGCTAATAAATGTGCTACCGTGCCACCTATATTATATCTTGTTATGGTTAAATATTTCAATTGGTAAAAGTTAAGTTAACTTATTCATTATATTTAAACTATATTGTTAAATAAAGTTTGTCTGACAAAAGCTTCCTAGTATGTCAATAGAATCACATCTAGAGTAAAACACTTTATCCCCTTGCTAGTACCAAAATAGCAAAAACTGTTGGGGTCTGGTTGGAATTTGCAACATACTTTGGGATTTCTGCTCTGGTACTGTAACACAAATTAAGTGATGTTGCAGGATTAAAAACTATAATTTCTTGTTTGGTTTAGGATAATTAAACTCAAAGACAGTGGGTGTTGAGTATTGATATTTTCTTTTCAGGTGTTGCATTTGGTTAGTTTAAGTAGAGAATGCCTTGTGGATTAATGACTCTTCAAGTGGCTAAAGTTTTCCTGGATGTGTAAGAAGTCACCTGGAATGATTTACAAAACAAATCTCTTGGAATAGACAAAGAAATTGCAGTTGATTTGAGAGAGGATTTGCAGTGCTAGCTGAATATTTAAAATTGACAGAAACAAGGTCGGAAGCATTGCAATTGGCTAAAATTCAGTGACAAATGGAACAGCTTAAATTAGAAACGAAAGACAAAGACTGACAATCACAGTGAAACAAACAAAAAAGTTTGAAAAAGAAAGGAAATAGTTTGAATCGCAATTAAAAGCTGAGGAAAGAGAAAAAGGAAAGAGTTTTTGAACTTTGGAAACTGGAATTGAAAAGTGAATGTCATCTTGCAGGGTTCTATAGATTCTGGAACAGTTCTTGCAGATTGGAGGTTGTGAATGTCATTCCAACATTCAAAAAGGGAGGTAGAGAGAAATTAGGGAATTATAAACCAGTAAGCTTAATATCGGTAATGGGGAAAATTCTCAAATCCATTATTAAGGACTTTATAGTTGAGCATTTAGAAAGCAATGGTAGTATCAGACAGATTTAGCATGGATTTTTGAAGGGGAAATCATGCTTGACAAATCTATTGGAATTCTTTGAAGATGTAACTAGTACAATTGACAAGAGGGATCCAATAGATGAGGTATATTTGGACTTTCAGAAAGCAGCACAGTGGTTAGCACTCCTGCCTCACAGCACCAGGGACCAGGGCCTCAAGTCACTGTTTGTGTGGAGTTTGCACATTCTCCCCATGTCTGCCTGGGTTTCCTCCAGGTGCTCCGGTTTCCTCCCATAGTTTAGGTGGATTAGATGGATTTGCCATGTTAAATTGACCCTAGTGTCAGAGAGATTAGCAAAGGAAAATATGCGGGGTTGCAGCAATAGGGCCTGGGTGGGATTATGGTCAATGCAGACTCAGTGGGCTGAATGGCCTCCTTCTGCACTGTGGGGGTTCTATGATTGTTTGACAAAGTCCCACACAAGAGATTATTGTGCAAGATTAAAGCACATGGGATTGGAGTAAGTGTATTGAGATGGATAGAAAACTGGTTGGCAGAGAGAAAACAAAGAATAGGATTTAATTGGTGCTTTTCAAATTGGCAGGCAGGAACTAGTGGGGTGCCACAGAGGTCAGTGCTGGGACCCAAGCTATTAACAATATAAATTAATGATTTGGATGAGGAAACAAAATGTGACATCTCAAAGTTTGCAGATGATACCAAGTTGGGTTGGAGGATGAACTGTGATGCGGATGCAGAGATCCTTCAGAATAATCTGGACAGGTTGGATGAAAGGGCAAATCAATGGCAGGTGCAGTATAATTTGGATAAATGTGAAGTTATTCACTTTGGAAGCAAAAACAAGAAGGCAGATTACTACCTGAATGGCTGTATATTGGGAGAGGGAACTGTGCAGCAACCTTGTGTATCAGTCACTGAAGGTAAACATGCAGGTGGAAACTTCGGGACTTGCTTATCGCAGGCTTGCTTCACCTTCCCCAGTAGCAGTGGCCTCCTAACACCCCATTCCAAACACTTACAAAAATGCTGGAGATAGTTGATTGGCTCCCTGATGCTGCAGAGTACCACTGCAGGCTAGCAACCAGCCGACATTTACTGCAGAGCACTTCCTGATGGCAGACAGAGAAGCTCCATGCACACAAGGCCTGGAACTTAAATTGTTCCAGGACTTACTGTCTAAGGCTAAATGATTTCCTTTCCATGGAGATTAAAGTCAGTCCTTGAATGTCAGGAATTACAAATGGTGAATGACAACTTTAAGTACCAGATGAGTTCAGAACCTATGAACAGTCCATAACCTGCATGTCCAGCTTTTGGAAGAGGTAGAAAAGCGGGTGTAGAGAAAAAGCCATAAAGGTTGTCTCATTGGACAGTGTGCTGTAAAGTAATAGATTGCAAGTTTATGCCTGCTGTTACCCACACAATGAAAGAAGAATAATTACCAACCTGATTTTTGTGAGCATGCATCTGCGGAAATATGCCAATGATGTGCTAAGGATGGATAAGATTATGTTTAAATTTATGCCCATCAATTGTAGATTTATAAGGAAATAATAAAAATCCATTGAACTACAATTCACATGTATTTTGCTAATAAGATGATCCTCCTTTGATTTTTTTTTAAGTAATTCCATGCAGTTAAGAGAGCTAAGTTGTGTGGCTTAGTTTAGACGAAGCCACACAAGGTGCCATTATTATTATGTTCCCAATTGGTAGGAGTTGCCCTGGAGAGGTGGAAAACAGTTCATGTTTATTTTATCAGTTTCCCTGTCCCTGGAAGTAGAATCTGAAGGTACCTTGTTTAAAGTCAGAGACCCTGTTGTATTATTGAATAACTGAGCTCCTTTTAGCTAGAAAGAAGAGTGCATTGAAAGAAACACCAACAATATGAGGGTAATCAGAAAGGAAAATAATGATTTCATTTAGTTCTCAAAGAAGCAAATTCAGTGGTTTTGTAATCGGAAAAATTAAACTAATGTTTTATACAATCAGGTCAGATTTCTACAATTCTTGTTCAACAAAAACAGTTGCTTGGCCTAAGGCAAGACATATGCTGCTTTTTGACTGTCCTGCTTAACTGCTGTACCACATCACACATTGTTCATATATTGCACAAAATGTTTCTGCTAGTGTTCACAAGAGGTTTAGAATCATAGAATCCCTACACAATGCTGAAGAAAGACGTTCAGCCCAACATACCCCATTAGTGGGGACCTGGTTGGCAAGAAGTCTTGCTGCAAGGGAGTATTCGTCCAGGATGTTGGAAACAGCCATGCTCAGCACATTAATGACATGCCATGTCATTAATATTTAAATCAGCTTTGTGCTAGCAAAAACACCTTGTGTGATAAACATTATGTCTCTTGCTTCCACTTTCTTAACAGAAGCAATAACCCCTTCAAATAAGTAATATTAATGCCTTCATTAGAATAAATAGGTTGATGTCATCACTAAAATAACAAAAATCAATAATGGGAAGAAATTTCTTGATTTTATTTAGTGCCTTTCACATATTCTGAATGCAAAGTAGCCAACAAATTACTTTTGATGCATCATTAATATTGGTAGGTAAGTAGACATGGCAGACAGATTATGCACTACAATGTCTCAAGCAGAGTATCGAGATAAATGACCCATTACTCTGCTTTGATAATGTTTGTTGAGAGATGAATACTGGCCAGATCATCAGAAGAATTCATCTGTTTCTCCTTGAATCATGCTATGGATCCATTTGAACAAGCACAGAGCCTTAATTTAATGTCTCCATTAGATGGAGACCAAAATATACAACAATCTCTCATTCTGTAGTGAAGTGCCAGCTTAGATTGTGAGGTCATATCCTGTATTGTAGTTTGAAACCAGGCCTGACATAAAGGCAAGATGATACCCTTTAAGTATGAAAACATTATTAATTTACAAAAGTAATATCCCCAACAGTAGTTTTTACCCAGCATCATAAAAGTTGAATGAAACAGCACCAAAATTGAAAAAACAGTTTTCCTCTCAATTTATTTTCTGTTCTCAATCTAAAATATTCACATTGGTTAGGCCTAGAAGAGGCACAAATGACCAGGAAGGAATGAACCCATTGAAAAACATGCATAAGCGTGACAGCGTGTGAATACTGTGATGGTACTGTGCCCTTTAAAAACATATTTATTTCATGGCCACAATTTTCCCAAAAAATTAGTAAGAATTTCAATCTGACAAAAAAATTCTAAGCATTGGATGACCATGAAAACAGGTGAGTTTCAGACCTGTTTTTTGAGTTTGAAAGGGCAATCTTTATGAAACTATCAATTTTTTGCATAGAAGTGCAATTCTCAATTGAGGTTCATGGAGCTTTAGCTTGCCGGTGAAGCCAGTTTTACATGGCTCAGGGTATCAGTCTTTTAGTGCATTGGGAGACTTCCCATAGCTCCCAATAGACATTGCCCTCCCCACACATCATTGATGGCAGCGTAACCACCCTCCCATGCGAACACAGGTCACAAGCTCCCAATCAGTTCCCCATCATGGTCCCCTCCACAGCTCACCAAGGGATGGCAGGAGATCTCCCAGTTCACTGGGGGATTGGGACATCTGTGCAATGGTACCCCGAGCAATCTGAAGACAGTTTGCCTGGCAAGCTTCAGCTCCCAAAACTGGTGAGAATCCCGCAACACCCTTAGCCATCACCCACCCTTCTACCAATTATCTCCATCTGTTAATGACCCCCTTAGGCAGTTTCCTCCCCTTGCATAAGTTCCTGCTTGTCAATCCCCTTGCATAGCACCCCCCCAATCACCCTGCCACGCCTAACTCCCCCCGCCCACCCCCCTTTGGTAATCTCCCATCTACAGAGCCTCCCCCTCCCCTGCAAAGCTCCTCCCCTTCTCACCCACTTGCTGAGCTTCCTCCTGGTCTTTCTGTAGTATCCCCAACAGGAAGTTGATTTAAGTAATGGACTGGACTTCATTTACGACACTTTGTAGTTTCTTGCTGTTTTGGGTAGAGCAGGAGCCATACCAAGCTGTGATACAACCAGAAATAATGCTTTCTATGGTTCATCTGTAAAAGTGGTGAGAGTTCTGTGAATTAAATTTTGCTGTATTGGTACTCATAGCAGTAGGTTAGCAGTTAAGAATTGTATTTTGTCATGGTTAAGTTCAATTACTAAAAATTAAGCTAATTAATTTGTTATAATTAAACTGTATTGTTAAATAAAGTTTGCTTTGACAAAAGCTTCCCACTGTATCAGTAGAATCGCACCTGTAATGAAACATCTTATATTCACACTGACACAAAAATAGAAAATCTTTGCGGCCTAGTCTGCTTCATAATATACCTTAGGGTTTCTGTTCTGGTACCCTAACAATACACATGTATGATGTGTGCTGCTGAATGTTTCAGTTGCATGCAGGGCTGGAGCTAATTTTCAGAGGACTTAAGTTATAGTACAAGGTTTATGAAACACAGATGCCAATTGTAATTTGAAAAGATGAAGATCAGCTTTTGATGAAACTTTATCTGCTGCATGTTCTTCAGGAAAATTCTCAATGAGATCGAAGTTGTTGCAATAAAATACTTTTTAGAAGTATGAATTAGGAAATTAATTATGATTGATTGCATTGAACTCATAGCTTTGAAGAACTTACATATAACGAGGACTGAGACTATGAAGGGATTTGAAAATGAGAATGTGACTATAAAATAAAAACATTGCTTGCAGGAGCTAATGTAGGTCAACATGGTAGGCAAGGTCATTCACTTCTAATGCACAGTCTTACTGCTCAAATCTTTATATAAAGAAAAATGCTTGTTATTAAATTTATTATTGCCATCTGTTATTGATAAATATTAATTTTTTTAAATGTATTAATCTCTTTTCTCCGACAGACGTAATTGCAATAGCTTATGACAAGAAACAACAGATGTTTTGAAAATTGAACTATGCACCTGTCACAATTTTTTTTCACAGTCACATTAAAAATTAAACTTTTCATTAATCTTTTGACAATTCTTTTTCTTCAACAGGGAAGTGATAGCGACTGTGAAGTCGATCAAAACAGACCGAAGACACATTCTTTTGTTAATCACTACATAAGTGATCCTACATATTACAACTCATGGAGAAGGCAGCAGAAAGGCATCTCAAGAATCCAGGCGTACAGTTACACAGAGAGTGAATCAGGTGATCCAGGTCATAACCATCAACCTTCTACTAATTCAACTAGCAGCATCCCTGTTCCTCAGGCCACACAACAAGGCAGCCTCTACCGAGCTAAACGGAGTCTTACACCCACACCCCAACATCCCTCCAATAATACCAGCCAGTCGGGCACGGTGTATCGGCCTGCTAGCAGCCTTGCTCCAGGATCCAGAACCCCACTAGCAGGATTTTCTTCTTTTGTTTAAACAATGCTAAAAGATGTTTCCTTCTTAGCTGTGAAGCGTTATTGTGTGGAAGACAATCAGTGATCTGCTGCTTGCAAACTTGCACAGATTTTATTCATGGAAAAAACACAATTGAAAAAAACATCCTGTCATGGTCTGAGGAGAAAGAGGTCTCT
The DNA here is from genome assembly GCA_024679065.1 of Sphyrna mokarran. NCBI lineage: Eukaryota > Metazoa > Chordata > Chondrichthyes > Carcharhiniformes > Carcharhinidae > Sphyrna > Sphyrna mokarran. The sequence continues at coordinate 23,758,238 of JAGIQG010000021.1, forward strand.
AGCAACTAGAAAAGAAATGGAGGGGTAGACAGTTGCAATTTAGAACTGGTCATGCTACCCCAATGGGTTTACATTCTGATCAGCTGAGATATGTATGAATCTCATGTATGTCTATATACATTGGGAGAAAAATATAACCTGATACCATCATAGCCAATTGGTCGTCAAAAAGTCTGGTGGCTGTTGTTAATTTCAACGTGCCTATTATGTATAAAAACAACTGGTTTAATTTAGTTGCTTTCCTGGCTATTTGCAACTATTTTTATTGACTAGTTTTCACTTTATTACTGCTGCATGACTGCTACAATGTGACTCCTCAATAAGATTGTATAATTTATCTGTTATCAAATACTGTAATGTTGATTAAGTTTTACATTTTTTTTATATTTTCTTTGGACAAATCTTCAGAGTCATGCCTGAAGCTTTGAAAAAGTCTGCCTTTTCTTTGTCTGTTAACTTGTGAGTTGTCATTCACAAAAACAACAACTGTTTGCATGAATCACAAGACATTATTGGCCATGTCTTTGTAAAGTCACAGTCATTACGATATAATTTTTTATTATTAGATCCTTACAAAACTGCAGCTTTCTCTCAAAAGTAAGGCAAGTTATCCATTTTTGAGTTTAAAGCAGGAAAAATGGCAATGAGATATCGCATTAGTAGAAGTTAATAGGTGAAGACTGTCAATAGTTTCTTACACAATATACCTGTTTCCAAAGCAAAAATTTTGCTATTCTAATGGCATGAATGAAGAACATTTGGCTTTAGCTAGTGGACATTTTATTTCTCATTTCCTCAGTCCCTAAATTTGCGCATACAATAGTTGCAAAAATAGTGTCAAAAGCACATTATTTCATGACTGACAAATCTCTTACTGTATTAATAAATTCAAGAGTAATTTAGGCAACAATTTATCAAGTTCAGTAATCAGTCTCATGCCAATGCCACTTCTTTGGGCAGTCTTATATAATGCTTTCTCCATTCAACTTGATTTCCTTTGCATGGAAAAGTTGCTGCAGATGCAAAGAATGACATAGTACTGTCATGCAAGACTATTGTCCTAGATGTGAAGAACAGCAGAGTAGCATAACATGGGGCCATTGTCATTGATATGAAGAACAATGTTCAGTAAAATGGGGACATTGGTTTAGCAATGAGCAACAAGGTAAGAATAGAATGTAGGATTATTCTTGTGTCTGTAGCAAACAGCTATAGTTGGCTAGACCAAAAAAGAAAATGCTGGAAAATCTCAGCAGGCCTGACAGCATCTGTAAGGAAAGAAAAGAGCTGACGTTTCAAATCCACACGAGCCTTTGTCAAAGTCCTACTTGGCTGGACAACTGGTTAGAGATATAGAGTAATGTCAACAGCATGGGTTCAATTCCTATATGAGCTGAGGTTATTAATGATGGCCCGTCTTCTCAACCTTGTCCCTTGCTTGAGGTGTCGTGATTCTCAGGTTAAGTTACCACCAGTCTCAGCCTACATTCATCTGGGACAACGGTGACTTTACATTGAGCAAACTTTTTCATAACAGAGGGAGCCACTGGTAATCACCATTCTGCTTTTCGCAGAAGCTCTTAGCAAATTTCAATTGAAAGCAAATTCATGTGACTAGGAAAACAGTTGAACCTTTGGGAAAAACAAGTTTAATTTCTACAGATCATACTATGAACTTTCAAGAGCTAATATATTGTGGCCAGATGTCATTGTGACCTTCCATTCTCTTTTCTTTCAATCAGTTTTACTTCTCATTTTATCCATTTCACAGGCAGTTGTAAAAACATGATTCAGCACAGCAGTGATTTTAGTCTGACCATATTGGCTAGATAGTTTAATATGCCTTTTATCAGATAAGAAAGGTGGATGCTATATATCCATTCACTTCCAAATTTAGAATGAAGTTGATTGTATGTCAGAGGATTATTTAATATCTTTAAATACCAACAGTATTCTCTTGAAAGGTATTTTGTGACTTGAGGGTGGATTATGGCCTTCGGGTCAGAGTATAGTCATTTGTATCAAATATTGATGGTTATTATTAAAAGAAAATACAGGAAAATGAAATAATGATTTTAATATATCCTACGGAAAACATCTTGATGTGGTCCTGATCCAAGGGGATCTTTTTTAAGTTCTGCTGATTTTGGTTCTGTAAACAAATAACATAGGGATAGAGTTTACACTATACAAGGAGATGGTAGATTATATCAGTGCAGCATATAAAGTATTTTCTGTTCCTGTTTGCAATACTGGATAATTAAATAAATATAAATTATGAAACTTACTTTGGGGACCACCTTTCTATTATGTGTGATCATCATCAATCCCCAAATTAAATGTCTAATTCAGACATGAACCTGTATCAGGAAAACATATCTCTAATCAGTAAAGGCAACACCAAAGCTGCAAATGTTACAGAAGTCTGCAGAATGTAATTAGTTAGTGGTAGTGGATATTTCAGCCTGAAGCAACTGCTCTATCTAGATGAAAACAGAATACCATTTCTAAAATAATTGAGGTTTAATGGAGACAATGCAATAATATATTTCTGAATAATTGATGAGACAGATGTTCCTGGTAGTAACCAAGAATTTAGAATATAGAGTTAAAGGGAAGCTGTGTACTCTGGGTAAAAGAACATAGTATCTTTCAACTTCAAAATTAATCCTTTCAAGATGCTGGAGAATTATAGTTTATTTGTCAGAATTTTAAAAAGTAATCATGATGTTACAATTGTCATGACTTTATAAGGAAGCAACAAAGTATTTGGGCACAAAATGCATATTTAGGTAAACATACATATAGCATATATTTGTTAGCATTTTTATTTCATAATGATCACAAAAATGATTTGCATTTATAGTTGTATTTTTTATAGAACTTAGGGGCCAGATCTACAGTTCAAGAATATACAAAGGCTGAAAATAATAATAGAGAAATATAAATTAAGAGATTGAAATTAAGTAATGTCAAGTTTATTTTGAAAGAAAAATGGAATTGTAAAAGAAAGAGAGTCTGATGATAGGAAGATTTCCATGCTAGGTGGACTGAATTAGATTGTACAGGAGATAGTGAGATAACCAAGCAATGGCCTAGATTTTGTGGTCAGCAGCAAATGACCAATTCATACTCTTAAACAATGCAGATATTGACAGACTAGTTGTGGACTTTTGAGTAGCAATTTAGTTGCTTGAAGTCATTTTCAACACAATGCTTTCTAAAGGACGTGTGTGGCTGCGTGTCTCTTCAACCAATCACACTGAAGAATCCTTAAAAGAATGAGACATACAGCGCCAAAACAAGGAAGTATATTGTTAGAATGTTTAATCCGATGTAAAATCATGTCCAGAAAGCAAAATAAAGTGAGGGAAAGAAATAATCATGTCTAGAAAGTAAAATAAAGTGAGGGAAAGCGTTTGGGGGATGAAAAGAGAAAGAAAGAAAAAGTAGATAAGTTATTTTTCATTTTAAACAGTCATTAAAATCTGAAAGAATAACACTGTATGGGACGATCTTACTATTATACCCCACCAGCCAATGGGCAGGGCAAGCCAGTAAGATCGTGAGAGGGCCGAGAAATCAGGTTTGCCCTTGATTTCTCACCCATTGCGATTTTAGCGGCACCAGATATCTGGTGCAATCACCTTCGCACCCATTTCTGGTGCAAGGCTGAATAAATTATTTAAATTTCATATTAATGTAATTTCCACCAACAGGGGCCAGGCGTGATGGTCTTACCGGTAGATCGGAGATGACTGAGGCCTCCACCCACCAGGAGGTCAGGGGCACCACCAGACACTTTGGCACTACCAGTTGGGCACCAGGCAGTGCCAAGGGGGTGAGGTCTCAGTGGGTTAGGCTATTGGAGTGAGGCCATACTGGGGGGAAAGCGATCAGTTGGGAGAGGGAAGGGGGGACTGCTACATAATATACACCTGTGATCAGTGGGCAGAGGGAGGTATACCGCTGTCACTGCAATTGCGATTGGTTGGGGGAGGGGCGTTGGGATCAATTGTTCCAGTCCAGTGGACTTGCCATCGGCTTTGGACTCCCTGCAATAGGATGGAAGTAATCTGCTGATTTTCGGCCACAGAGGCCGATTATAGCTCGCAGAGGCTTTGGCAGGTCTTTGCTGTGAGAGCACAGACCTGCACATGTATAATGGCACCCTCTGCTGCTTTCTGACAATTTAAGCCACTCCCCATCCACTACAGGCAAGAAATGTTTTTCAGCACTTTTTCATGCACCAGGTACCTAAGATTTGACATTTGGACTCACCCAAAAAATGAATCTGAAACTTTCCTGTTTTCACACTCATTCTAAATTTAGGATTTTTTCCATAAGATCACCCTCTCCCCACCTCCCCCCATCCTCTAAAAATTAATTTGAGAGAGGATGTTTGCAGTAATTAAGGTTTTTCACACAATGCAAAAATCACTTCACCTGAATGCTCAAACCCTTTTTCTTGTCTATTTAGTCAGTAGCTAATAGATAAGTACACCAAATCCATACAGTTTCATTTCCTTCAATTCTGAATCTCTTAGTAAAATACAGGTGTAGTGAAGTTTATGTAAGAGCAGGGTATCCTTATTTCTGTGTTTAATTGAGCGTTGCAGATGACTAAAGTTGCAACCTGATTTACTATGTCACAACAACTGGAATTGTTAGCCTCATAAATATACTTAATACAAAATAGAGGCATTTGTATCATTGAAATTCTGATGTGTAATGCACAGTGTTCTTCAGAGCTGCAAAATATCAACAGTTCTGACTTTGAATATGATACTAAAGATTTAATCAGGTATTTTGCTCACTTTGGAGTGAGCAAACCCCCTTTGACCTCAACTTTCAACTCAGAATCTATCGCAAGTGATAGCAGGAGAAACAAAATATGCTTTTTAACACAAGTGACTTAATTGGTAGATATGTGCAGTGGGGAATTTTGCAGTTTGAAGTGGAACTACTAATCAGAGACAGCATAGCTATTGAAATTCATGATCACCTTAGTCTTGGGTAGGATCTGAACTATGCCATTCAGTTGCCTCCCGACAAGTATCTTGATAATTTTGATGTCAATGTACATGAATCCCAGTGGAGTTATTCAATACCGATAGCAATGCAGCAACTTCTTGCAGAAAATAGATTCCTATGCAGAATGAAAATAAAATTGAAACTTGAAATGTGAGGCTCAAAGTTTTTTAACTGCTGACCATGATGTGTTCATGATCCAAACAAATAAGAAAATACTGAGGATGAGATTGTCTGGAAATTGGCAAAAACCAAAGCCAAAAACAGCATTAAAGCAGCAATGGCAAGGGCAGCCTACTTACCATATAATCCAGAATTTAGGGAAAAAATTTCAAAGATCAAATCCCACAATGTATCGCTGATGTGCAGCCTTTGATTCACCCACCCTGCCAGCAACTTAGAGTTACGAGGATCGGGGTGCCATTTTTTTCCAGTGCACAGCAATCAAACCCTAGAGCAATCCCTCCTCCCACCACTCCCTGGCACTACCCAGATACCCTGTCACTGCCCAGATAGTATCCCCAGCATTACGTAGGCACCAGTTGCACTACGTAAATACCCCCTGGCAATACTGGGCACTCTTTGGCACTTCCAAGATAGTGCTTGGAGTGCCCAGGCACTGCAGGGATGCCAGGGTAGTGCTGGGGTTACCTGGGTACTACCTGGGCAGTAATTAGACATGACCCTCTCCCCTGCATTCACCTGAATTCCCTGTGATATCACCTGGTGCATGCCTTCAGAGACCAGTCAGGCTTCATGCTGTTCTGCTGTCATAGTGTTGAGAATGGAGTTTTTGACGTTGGTGGGCAGGTTGCGGGGGGCGGAATGATTCTGGTGTACGGACCCGATAATTATATGGTAATTTATTCAAATAAAGTACTGACATTAAACATTGGGAAATGTGCCCCATTACTGACAGGGGAGAGGACAATCACATCATGCATTTATGCCAAAGCAAAATATACTTCTCGTGATATTTTCCACTCCCATCACTGAGCCCACCCAACACAAATGGAAGTGGAAAAAATCTCATCCTGAGTCTGCTGAGTTAATTGGTTTCAAGTGGAGCAATGATGGGACATTATAAATGACCTCTGTGCCAAGACATGGAGCAGAAAAATCAAGCAGTGTTGCTGTTACTAGTTCTTACTGTTATTCCAATTGGAAAATGTACATATTTCGTTGATTTTGATGGCCTTTATATATGAATAATTGTTAACACACTTTCAATGGAACTATTGCACAATTTTGAAAAGCCCTAGATTGATGGGAAAAAAGAGGTGTATTTGAGGTATTCTTTTTGTTCATTCCCATTAAAGTGGGAAAATCGGTGATTAAATTGTGATACCACGTTTTGGGCTAGATTTTCATGGAGAGGTGGAAATGATGCTGGGACCCAATTCTGGTTATCTAACTCCATTCCAGCGGTTTTTGATTTTCAAGAGTGCCTTTAAAGCTGCTTTGGGTCACAAGCTGCATCTTGCACTCTTGACTTGGCTGGCTGTTGGGAGGATATGCATGTCCTAATTCTCCATAATTTTCATGAAGTCAGGCCAGCTTTTCAAAGAGTCATTGTTCATTTCATCTGAGAGATGTCCTGGACTATATTCTGCATTGAGAGAACCTTTTGAAAGATGAATCAAAAAGGTCTATTTCATGTCCCCATGCCAATATCTGCTCACACACATGTCCAATGGCTCCTCATGCCAAACTATGGCACCTCCATGTCCATGCACCAACTGTACACTATATAAAACCAATGAACCCTATACTTAACATAGAATATATAAAATAAAACTTAAAATGTCATTCACTGATAACTTTTCACTTTCTCAAAGTAACTCTTTTTTATTATAGGCCAATAAGTGTAAATCATCCAGACCCTTGAAAGTATCAACAGATGAAACTAAGCAATTGAACTATTTATCTTGTGCAAATAAACATAGTGAAATGGAAAGAAGATATCAGAGAATTGGAGCCATCAATCAAAAAATGTTTTCCCTGGGACTTGAGTGAGTGTTTCAACATTCTAATGGATGTCTGGGCTCTCAGCCAAAAATACATAGTGAGGCTTGATTGAGAGCCCAGAAGTCCACTGGAGGATTGAAACACCTGGGCCATAGGGAAAATATTGTTTGATTGACAGCACTAGGAATTTGATTTTTTTCCCTCAATTTTTCGATGTTTACTTACACACAGTAAAGAGGTTTATGTCATGATGATAGCTGATTATATGTGTGGACTTGAGTATTAAATACTATATGATACTCAGTAAGATACACTCTGTGCTACACGTGGTCACATGACAACAGATGGTTGAAGATCAGATAGCACCTGTTAGGAAGTTTGCCAGCATCTCAGATTAAATTATGTTGTTCTTACAATTAGATATGTGACTTCAAGTGTTGCTCTTTCAGTCTAAGATGTGACATTGGCAATCAAGATAAGTACAGAGATATTTATGATTGTGCCATGATATTTACTGGAGCTGATATGTCTGCAATCCAGGGAATTGAGTCATTTGATCCAATAGGGAATGCCAATTCCTTCTGCATCAAATAGAAATTGTGGCTGTAAGTGTTTCAAGTGTATGTTGACGGTTGTGGTCTGTTTTTGGATAGGGAAACAGTGACATTGGTAACACTGCAACAGGCTTTATTTTTGTATAATGTGGTTGATTCATTAAGGGAGATTTTCATGATGTTGGCTGACACAGGAGAAAAGGCATATTATGAATGTGCAGTGAAAGCTTTGAGTGGCCGATATATGGTACACCAAATGCCACATTCCAAAGGCATGATTTTCATCAGATAAGATAGAAAGAGGGGAAATATAGCCCAGTTTGTGACCAATTTGAGGCAGATGCTGGATGGTTGCAATTTTGCTGTGACGGAGTTGAATAACCAGATAATGGGTCAGGTAGCCCGATATTGCGAGTTGAATAAGTTGTGGCCTAATCTGCTGGAAAGAGATGACTTAATGTTAGATGATACTTTGAAAATAGCTGCTGCAATGGAAGCAGCGGATGGACAATTTTGCAGAATGATGTTGGGTCCCACCTCTACTGCTAGAATGACAAAAATCACGGTTAACTGAATAACACAATGGAATCCATGTAAATGTAAACAGTAAAAGTCTGAGGAGTGTATTTCAGATGTGGCAGATTAAGTTACTATGTAGAAAATACCTGCTGTCTGCCAAGGCAAAAATATGCAGCAAATGTGGGGGCAAGAAGTGTGGAAGCAAGGCTGAACAGAGAAGAAGCTAGACAAATCATGCAAGAGATACAAGGATGAAAATAACATAAGATGAGTTGGAAGGTACAAAGAGTGAGAACACAAATAGTAATCATGGTTCCATGTCTTCTGTCAATGTATGCAACCACAAAAGTTCAAAATGTTGAAGTGAGCATTATTGTTGAACCAGGCATACTCAGTAATGTCATCAATACATCACTGTAGAAAGAACTGAAGACAAAGAGAATCAAGTGCACATCTCAAAGAGTGTCAAAGAGTCCTATTCATACATATCTAAAACCCCAATTCAAACTGTTGAATACTTCATTGCAAATGTGAGCTGGAAATTGGAATGCAGAGGCAGAACTGTAGTGACTGAGGAAGATGATGAGCCTCTTATGAACAAAGAAATTGCCCAAGCCTTGGATGCTACTGACAGGACTGAAAGTGAATTCTGTTAAACCCTAAGTTAAGTTTAACGAAGAGTATTTCAAGGAATTGGAACGTTTCATAACTACCAAGTGAGATTAATGATTGATGAGAACATGAAGCCTGTAGCTCATCTTTTGGTTTGAGAAGGAAAATTGAGGCAAAGATCAAGAAACTGATTGATAAAGAATCATAGAGCAAGTTGAAGGACTGACACAATGAGTGATATCAGTATCTGTGTTGATATGTGACAGGTGAACAACACAATTTTGAGAGATTTTCAACCAATTCCCACTGTTGTCATAGACTTTCAAGAGCTGTCAACAAATGAGGTACCTCCAAATTAGGCTTAAAATGGGCGTACCACCAGCTGGATCTTCATCTTGATTCAAGAAAGGTGACAGCACAATCATTGTTGTAACTCGTTGTGAACTTTACTAATATAAGAGATTGCTATTTGGCATTAATACAGCACCAGAGCTTTACCAACACAAAATCCAGAATGCAATACACAAGATCCAAGGAACAGCCAACATCTCAATTGACATCGTTATTCATGGAGCCAATAATGGAACATTACAAGAGGCTGAGATTTAATATTGATTGTTGCTGTCAGCAGGACTCATGCTAAATGCAGACAAGTGCTTGCTTGGATATGGCATAACTAATGGTCTTGGACATAAATGGCAGAATCAAGCCAGTCAAAGAAATGACAGAAGCAATAGCAGAGGCATAAGAAGCACAAAATGCCAGCAAAGTGGGAGGTTTTCTGGAACTTGTGAACTATCTTGCAAGGCATATTTCAACCTTTGTTATCCTGGCTGATTCATTAAGGAAGTCAGTCAGAAAGAATAAACATTTCAGATTTGATGAAGAATAAAAAGCTGCCTTCAGAGCTCTGAAAACTTGACTCGAAATTTGGGATATCATTATCAAAGTGCACCAATGAAATATCACAGCAGATTCTTGTGCCTTCCGATTAGAAGCAGTTCGCTCGAATTGGTGTGGGCATATGAAAGATTCCATGCAGACTTGTTCAGCATTGAGTTTAAATTAGTGATCACAAGCCGTTAAAGATGATTTATTCTCCCAAATCCAAACCATGAGGCAGGATCAAAAGATGGGTTTCAAAACTATAGCAGTGATTCATGTTGTTGGATAGATGAACACTGCTGACCTGTTGTCACTGTTGAAGGAGGATCAAACATACACTTCCCCACTGGAGGAGGTAGCTGAATCATTAGTGTGTTTTGTGGCAATTCATGGTACACCAAGAGAAGTGATAATTAGAGAAATCGATAAAGAGTCAGATAAAGATCCAGAATTGGACGACATCAGAGAATTATCTCTGCATGGTGTACATTGCTATATGAGACAAACTGTGCACAAATGAGAAGCATGTTCTCAGAACCAGCAGATGTATAGTACCACAAAACTTTAAGACAGAGTCTAAGCTACACCAAGAAGGAGAATTATGTACATGTTTTTGATCTCATAAAGGAGGGATGTAATTATAGCTGACTCTATGAACTTAATTATTAGATACTATATGATACTTAGACAAAGCACTGTAAGGTACAATCTTTATACGTATGAGGTCACGTGACCTGGGGCTTGAAGGTCAGATAGCACGTGTTCGGGATTAACAAGGCAGATCGAACAATGTTGTTCCTGTGGTTAAGTTTGACTTTGAGTGTTGTACTTTCAGCCTGAAATGTGATAGTTTCAATCACTTGCCACTTCAGCTATTGATACTTTATACAGTGTAGAAGATTGACAATTTTATTGGCATGTACGTTTAAGGAAGTTTATTTTGAGAAAGTGGAAAGTTACCAATAAATTACTGTTTTTTAAAGCTTTTTTTTACATTTCCTAATATCAATATATAATGTCCTGGGGTGAATAAGTGCCATTGCTGGGCAACAGGGCATAAGTGGTAAGTGGGTGTCATATCTTAGCATTATATCTGAGGGCCACAGGGAATAGTTGCAATGCATACATTAGCATGGGGTACAAGGGACCATGAAGTGGCACAGGTGGGACATGGGGAGTGTGTGGTAGGTGAGGGATATGAGGGATAAGGGCTAGAAGGTCTTACTTTATTCATTATAACTGGGACAAAGTTCCAAAGCACCAAAATGGGCCTTTTAAAACAGCCCAGATTGTCATGCAGCAGATTCTGTGGCTGCCTCCAAACTTTTTCTTGGGTTGGCGGGCCAGACTGCAGTCTGCACCCACACTCCCACAGTGAAATCCCGATCTTCCTTGGCACTTTCTCCTGAGGTGGACAAGCAGAGTGGGAATTTTCCTGATGCCCACTACCCACCTGAAGATGACAGTCCAGCCCATTGTCACAGTGATCCATTTTTAATATGAATACCGTCATGCATCAAGAGGATGAGTCACATTGGGCGAGATTCTCCAACCATTCACTGGTGGCGGGAGTCTCTGGTCTCACCAGCAGTGCACCCATGTCCACAGGTTTTCCAGTATTGTGGAATGACTTTAATGGAAAATCACGTTGACAGCAGCAGAACAAGAGAATCCAGCCACCAACAAACAGCACACTGCTTCACGCCACCGAGAAATCCCACCCATTAACAGCCACATTATTCAGTTCTCCCACCCTCCCAACTATAATGTATACAGAAAAGGGTACACATTACTTTGGAAGCGAATTCAAGTTCAGATGATGGTTGTTAACAGCTCATGTTTTGTTCTTGAGATTTATGATGGAATCTTATCGTCATTCTAGAACTACTTTACAAAAGCAAGGGAAATCATAATTACACCTGTTGTAAAAGAACAATGCACATTGATTAGTGTTTTGATTCAGTCAGTTCCAAACACTTGATAGAAAAATAATCAGTCTTCACAGAATGTAAACATACATCCTGCATTTTATCTCATGCATTATATGGCCATGCATTGGCCTCAAATTAAGTATTTAATATTGCCTAAAGACATGCGCAGATCACTAAAACAACATATATGATGAATGTAGAATTAAACCAATAATCTACTTATGTTGTCATTATCTCAATTAAGTACTTTCTGGAGGTGGCATACAGTGCACTTTGAACTTCATCACTGCATCTTAAAAAGCTTTCCTTTAAATTTTGAATATATTAAACTGCATTCTGACAGAGAGAACATTTAAGAATTGTAAAAATACAATTTGTTTGATAATGGTGTTACACATAGAATGGTTAGACTATTTTTTAATCAAAATTCTACTCCATACAAGTGACTTTGAGGGAGTCAGAAGTCACCAAAATCCTGTATTTGGGTTTGCGTGTATTGTCATAGGGGAAATAACTTGTACCAAATTGAACTTTTAACATAATAAATGTACTTCATTTTGGCACTATAAAGCAAAAGATGATATTGTATCACATTGGGAGATATTGGAATTGATGACCAAAATCTTGATCAAAGAGGTGAGTTTTGAGAAATGTCTTAAAGGTGGAAAGTGAGTTAGAGGTAAAGGTGTTTAGGGAAAGAATTTCAGATTTTTGGCAAATCAAGGACATCCAGCAGTTAGTGATGCTGTTGGAATCTGACAGAATTTTAAAAAACTTATAGGACAAATGCAACAGTTGACAAAGTGAGTTACCCCTTTATATCTAAAATGCATCTCATTTCAGTCTAAATCAACAGAATGAACTTCTCTAAAGTCCTTGGTGATTTTAATAATGGCAACATTAAGTTAGTCTTCAGTTGCAACAATTTGACACTCTTGATTAGAGAAAGCATATTAAAAATAAGAAGTGAATTAATCACATGATTTTAGCAGGAATTACAGCTATTGCAATTGAAGGAATTTTTACCTTGCCTTTGGTGAATGCAACGATTAATCTATGAATGTCTGGTGCAATGATCTGAGAGGCTGTTTTTAAGTTTTGGCACAAAATAACCAGATGGTGGCCAGAACCCATGTGTCTCCTGCTATTATAGGTGCTGAGAGACCCCAAGGCATTTTGAGGCCAAGATCTTGCATTGGGATGCATGTGCCAAACCAGCCACCCTGCCCTGACCCCACTATAGGGTAATTGGGTGACCCAGTACCAGGCATTGGTGCTGCATTACACCGGGGGGTCACAGTTAAAATTAATCCAAATATAATGAAGTAGGAAGTATTTCATTCCTTGACAAACAAATTCATTTCATTGTTTATTCTTTCATCTTGGTTCTGCATTTATGGCAGAAAGAACCAAACCATTCTCTCTTTAATAAGTGCTCTTTCACCTTTGGTACATGAATTTTAGTCTCACCTGGAGGATATTATAAAAGTTGATTTTTCTCCGGCTGCACACAAACTTCCACCATCAAACCTGATGTTACCAACAAGAAGTCTTTTTAAAAAAATCCCTGAATGTAAATGATGGCCAAAGGGGAATGATAACTGCAAATGTTAACCAGTCCTTTTTTTGATGATATTTGTGATCTTTATACAAAAAAGTGTTTCTATATATTTTCTTAAACTTTCTGAAATGGCACTATTGTTTTTAATCCTATGTAATTCAATATCATGAAAAAAATTGAATTATTTTAGAAATCAATATTCTGAAGTAATAGACAATTTCATACTTTAGTTGTATGTCCATGCAATGAATGATAGACAGGTGTGTCAATACATTAGATCCAAACTGAGGGATGTTCTTCGATATAATATTTCAACTTCTTGCGGTAAATCTGATTTTTGTCAACCTGCAAATGTTTATGAAGAAAATTGCCCCATTGTTATGCCTATGTTTGCTTTATGTTTTGCCGCTGAGTCCAAAGGTCTGAACTGGTTTTCTGAAAAGTATCACTGTACTATTCACATGCTGTGATATTTTCTGCTGTGTGGTGGAAATCCTGCTCTGAAATGTAGACTTAAATATTGCTTTATGCTTTCTCATTATCATTTAAAGTGTGAATTTTTCAGTTCCATTGGTTTTTATAAATCAATATGTTTGTACTATTCTTTTAGTGGTTTAAGCTCTTTAAAGTTAACATTTTGCCAAATTCATGCCAAATCTGTCTGCAATGTTATTGTTTTATATGTGTGTTTCTCTGTACACAGTATTTTGCTGTTATGTGAGGTTTTTTTTCTGATATGCCTTGTTCATGATGTTTGAATACATTCATTTTATCTTTGTTTCCCCTGTCCCTGATGCTTGGCTTTATTGTGAATCTCGAGTTAATAGAGACATTTGCTTAACATATTGAATATTTTTTACACTTATCAAAAGGTTTCATCAGTTATACAAAAGTAGAGAATGGAAATATATTTTGAGGCTGATACTTTAAGCATTGCTACAAAAAAAGACATGTTCAACTAGTTACATTTATTTTTTCATCCAAGATTATTCTTTTGGAAAAAATGTTAGAACATTGGAAGAGAATATAGGGGCATGGTTAGTAAGTTTGCAGATGACACCAAGATTGGTGGCATGGTGGACAGTAAGGAAGATTATCTCCAATTGCAGTGGGATCTTAATCAATTGGGCCAATGGGCTGATGAATGGCAGATGGAGTTTAATTTTGACAAATGTGAGGTAATGCATTTTAGTAGATTGAACCGGGGCAGGACTTACTCCGTTAATGGTAGAGCACTGGGGAGAGTTACAGAACTAAGGGTACGTGTTCATAGCTCCTTGAAAGTGGAGTCACAGGTCAACACAGTGATGACGAAGGCATTCAGCATGCTTGGTTTCATCGGTCAGAACATTGAATACAGGAGTTGGGAAGTCTTGTTGAAATTGTACAAGACATTGGTAAGGCCACACTTGGAATACTGTGTGCAATTCTGATCACCCTATTACTGATTGAAAGGATATTATTAAACTAGAAAAAGTGCAGAAAAGATTTACAAAGATGCTACCAAGACTTGATGGATTGAATTATAAGGAGATACTGAATAGACTGGGACCTTTTTCCTCTGGAGGGTAGGAGGCTGAGGAGTGGCTTTATAGAGGTCTATAAAATAATGAGGGACATAGACAAGGCAGATAGTCAATATCTTTTTCCAAAGCTTGGGGAGTCTAAAACTAGAAAGCATAGGTTTAAGGTGAGAGAGGAGAGATACAAAACTGTCCAGACGGACAATTTTTTTCATACAGAGGGTGGTGAGGATCTGGAAAAAGCTGCCTGAAGTGGTAGTAGAGGCGGGTACAATTTTATCTTTTAAAAAGCATCTAGATAATTACATGGACATGATGGGTATAGAGGGATATGGGCCAAATGCGAGCAATAGGGATTAGCTTAGAGATCTTAAAAAAGAAAGGGCAGTATGGACAAGTTGGGCCAAAGGGCCTGTTTCCATCCTGTGAACCTCTATGATTATAAAAAGAATTTCTGTACTGTGATATTGGTAAGTATCAAGATAATGTTTACTCTTCCAGAGAGACCAGAGAAAATCAGTCATTGTTATCCTGATTTTCTTTTGCCTATGCTGTTGGGGAATTGCATGAACACAGTAAGGATTCCTGATATGATAACAAAGTTCATGATTTTTGGTTTTCGGTGTGGCTGAAAAGAACATAACGTGTATTTGCCATAAACATGTTAAGATGACAATGGTGTCACAGGTAGAAGATACATTTAATGCATTATAGGTTGGAGCAGATAATGAGTAGGATTCTTCAATCTCGTCCAAGCCTGTCCCGCTGCAAGTGAGAATAGAGAATTTGGCGATCCAGTGGCTGGGATTTCAGTGGCACCTGGAATCCCAGCCACGAGCAAGGATTTAGGTTATTGGCAAATGTCATAAGATGAACATAATGGACAAGAATAAACTTCAGGTAGCAGGTTTGAAACAATCTGTTCCTCTTAGATAGAGAGGCATTGTATTACATCTCAATACAAACTCAGTGCAATCCAACTCGTTAATCATCAGGTACTGGCTGTTATCAATTTTTAGTTGCATTGATAAAGCTCTAGTAATAGCTATATTTTAAAAAATTACCATTCACATCTTGCATGGTGTATGATGTGGAAAATATTCTTCATCAGTTTTTTAAAACAGAGATAGGGAAATAACCGAAATATTTCATGAACTGACCAGCCTGCATTATGTCTATTATATTGTGAATTTCAATGCATCTTAGTAGAGATACAGATGACACTTAATTTACATCAAAGCATCCTGTGCCTGCAGCATTTTCAGAATTTTATTTGCAACAGCAAATAACATTTTCAAGTTTGTATGGGTTAAATTTATGGAATCAATAATGTTTCATATAAGCATCATTCCTAAGGTTTCCACCATTCACAAAATATTTGAGTCAAAATGTTTGGAGGGGGCAAAATTTTCCAGCCTTGCTGGTTGTGAAACTGTAAAATCTCACCTGAGGTCAATGGACCTTTCCATGGTATATACCTCACCCACTCAGGTTCCTGTGGTGGTCAGGATGGTAAAATTCTGACCAAGAAATTTGTTCATTTTTGCCCCATCATTTACAGTTAGAAATGATAAAATCAAAATTGTGCCAGATTAGTAATATACATCTTGGAGAACGGATTTTCTGTCGCAAGTAATTGAATATTTGATAGATTACTTCCTTCATACGTAATTATAACTTGTAAATCCAGCACATTTATTGAAGGCAATGAAATTCTGTTTGTGGGAAATAATTAGTAAAGTTAACCCCAAATATTTAATTGTAAAGGCTGTTGTTCTGCACAAGATAATGAGTTCAGTGGTTATTGTACTGGCAAATCATTACCAATGCCATATCTCAAATCAGCAACATCCAATCTAGCACTAAACTTGCTCTGCTATACTTTTTTCAGAAATGCTATAGTCATGTTTAAGTGATGTGATCTTTTTATTCAAATATCATGTATGCAGTATAATTTGAGCAGCGTTCCTTTTGTCCATCAATATTATCTCCTTCTACTGAATGCACTAACTTAAGACAAGGTGTGGACAACGGCAGTTCTCCAGCAGCTGAATAAGGAGCTATTCTTCTGTGAATCTAGACAGCTAATCTCATTCTGTTTTATATATGCCCATATATTCATAATTTATCAGTGAAGCTTCATGGATAATAATCAAGAATGGAAATGCTGATTGATTTTTATATTTTCAAACTCTAGGGTATTTAAAGCAATTATAATAGCGCTACTGTGCCCTTCTTGGACAAAAATCAAATATAGAACATTCCTGCTCTGCACAGCTTAGGAAGCACATTTACCCCATTGAACTATCAAAAATATGAAAGACAGAAATGTTAAAACATTATGAACATCACAGTGGTGTAGCAGAGACCATGGTGCAGATGAATGTTTTTCTGTAGAGTAGGAAGTAGAGGGGTGTTTCCACCTGAGCTATTTGGGGACATTATAAGCAGAGATAAGGGAGGAGGAGGGAGGGGTTGGCAATTCAACCAGCCCATAGCGCAGGGAACTGGGAGACTCAAGCAGAGGCTGTTTCAGGGCGTTCACTAGGTGCCATATCTTCCATGAGTCTCCAGCCATTGGATTTCCAGTACTAGAACATAGAACATAGAACATAGAACATTACAGCACAGAACAGGCCCTTCGGCCTTCGATGTTGTGCCGACCAAAATAAAAAGCAATGCCCCTCCAAACTAAACCATTCCCTTCTCTTCCATATACTTATCAATTAACCTCTTAAACGCCACCAAACTTGGCGCATCTACAACAGCTGCAGGCAGGGCATTCCACTCCCTAATCACTCTTTGAGTAAAGAACCTACCTCTGATATCCGTCCTATAACTCATACCCCTTAATTTAAAGCTGTGTCCCCTCGTGCTAGCTTTCTCCATCCTAGGAAAAAGGCTATCACTGTCCACCCTATCTAAACCTCTAATCATCTTATATGCTTCAATAAGATCCCCTCTTAGCCGCCTCCTTTCTAACGAAAACAACCTCAAATCCTTCAACCTCTCTTCATAGGACCTGCCCTCCATACCAGGCAACATCCTGGTAAACCTCCTCTGTACCCTCTCCAATGCCTCCACATCTTTCTTATAATGTGGGGACCAGAACTGCACACAATACTCCAAGTGCGGCCGCACTAGAGTTTTGTACAGTTGCAACATGATGCTGCGGCTCCTAAATTCAATCCCCCTACCAATAAAAGCTAAGACTCCATATGCCTTCTTAACAACTTTATCCACTTGACTGCCTACTTTCAGGGATCTATTGACACATACACCAAGATCCTTCTGTTCCTCAACACTATTAAGAGCCCTACCATTAGCCCTATACTCTACACATTTATTGTTCCTGCCAAAGTGCATTACCTCACACTTTTCCACATTAAACTCCATTTGCCACCTCTCGGCCCAGCTCTGCAACTTGTCCAAGTCACTCTGTAAACTATAACACCCCTCTTCACTATCTATCTTCACTGTCATCTCTGTGGCAGAAATTGGCATAGAACTGTACAAATTATTCAAATTAGAATTTACATTTCATTAGTGAACCCAGAACTAAAATATCCAGGCCCGATAAAGTCTTCCCCCATCTCCAGGAGCTTTTCACTTCGTACAGAGTTTACAATAGCTCCCCACACGGGGAGCTGGAGACCCCTGACATGAATGAAGGGTTGCAATTAAAGGCCCCCCCAGAGGATCAGGGATACAAGTGCCCCTTGGGCATTGCCAGGTTGGCAGTGCCAGCTTGGCTCCTGACATTGCCCAAGAGGCAAAGTAGCACTGCCCACGAGGCATCAGGCCCACCTGCCCCAAGGGGGCAGACCTATTTGGGGTCCCTTTGCATATGGATGAGTATCAAAGGGAGGGAGGTCAAAGATCAGGGTGGCCTACCAAGACAGGGGAGGGGGGCTGGGTTATCAAGACTGGCCACTGATGAGGGGGTTGGGGAAGTCAGAGGGACAGTGATGTAGTATTGGTCAGTGATTGAGCTGGCCAGCGAACAGAAGGCTGGCAGTGCAGGGCTATAGCGCATGCACCGATTTCAATGTTGAAGAATCGACATGTGTGCAGTGGCCCACTCAGCGCCATGCTGCAGGCCTCTTCAGCAAGAATAGACCCAGCCCCAAGATTTTTAATGACATTCACACAAGTGCACTCTGCAATGAATAAAGTTAGGAGATTCATTTTCATTTTGAAAATCCCACTGAAAAAATCCACAGGATTTACTCCAGTTTTTATGCAAATATGACACTTGAAATTTTCTTGGGAGAACCCCAGCCAAGATATTTTTATTAAGGAAAATGGAAACATCAGCCACAAATGTACCTCATTGTACCCAGTTTAAATGAGCCATTGTTTACAGAATAGGTTTTCTACACATTATCTTGTTCTCTTTTGGACTAAGGAGACCTAAAATAAAGAGAAAATAGAACTTATGTTAGGAACTCTAATATTAGTGGGTGTCGTATATAGAATACTCCCAAACTGCAGTGGTGATGTTGGAAATAACATCAAACAAGAAATTAGAGATGGATGTGATAAGGGAATGCTGGTGATCATGGGAAATTTTAATCTGACAGCTTTATTTGGTAGCACAAGCCACAAGCTTTTGGAATGCTGCTCCTTCATTAGGTGAGTGAGTGATGAAGGAGCAGTGCCCCAAAAGCTTGTGGCTTGTGCTACCAAATAAACTTTAACCTGATGTTGTGAGACTTCTTACTGTGTTTCCCCCAATCCAACACCAGCAACTCCATATCATGATTTTAATCTGCACATAGATTGGGCAAATCAGATTAGCCATAGAGGAGAAATTCCTGAACTGTATACCGGATGGTTTTCTTGGTCAATGTACAGAGGAACCAACTAGAGAGCAGGCCATGTTAGACTGGGTACTGAGTAATGAGAAGGGAACCATTTGCCAATCTAGCCTTGGGGATGAGCAAACATAACACAATAGAATTTTTTATCAAGGTGAAGAATGAAGTAGTTGATCTGGAGACTAGGGTCTGAATCTTAATAAAGGAAACTATGAAGATATGAAGCATGAGTTGGCCTTGATAGATGAGGGATAGTTACTTAAACAGATGACAGTGAATAGGCAATGGTAAGCATTCAAGAGGTGCTGCAACAATCGCAACAACTGTTTATTCATGTCTGCCACAAAAGCAAAATGAGTAAGAGGGCCAATCCCTGGCTTACAAAGAAAATTAGAAAGAAGCATATAGATTGGCCAAGAAAAGTAATATGTCTGAGGATTGAGAGCAGATAATCAATCCCTTTGCTGAATTCTTAAGAAAATACAGTACAAAAATAAGCTTGAAGGGAACATAAAGACCGACACTCAGAGTTTCTATCGGCACGTGAAGATAAAGATGTTGGTGAAGACAATTGTAGATTCCCCACAGACAGAAACTGGGGAATGTATAATAGGGAACAAAGAAGTAGCCGAGTAACTCAATACTTTTGTTCTGTCTTCACAAAAGACAATACAAATCAGATACTAGAAATGTTGGAGAATGCAACATTTAGTGAGAGATAAGTACTGAAGGAGATCAATATTAATAGAGAAATGGTGCAGGAAGCACAGGAGCAGGGATGAGTTGCAATTATACAGTGCCTTGGTATCGCCAAATTATGTGCAATTTTAGTATCCTTTTCTGAGGAACGAGGTTCTTGCTCGAGGGAATGCTGTGCAGGTTTACCAGGTGATGCTGAGAATGGCAAAACTATGTATGAGGAGAGATTGATTAGGTTAGAATTGTTTTTGCTGGAGTTCAGATGAATGAGTGGAGACATCATGGAAACTTAAAATTCTAAGAGAACTTGACAGGAAAAATGCAGGAAGGATGTTCCCGATGATGGGCGTGTCCAGAATCAGGTGTCACAGTCTGAGGCTACAGGATGGACTATTTAGGATGGAGATATTTTCACCCAAAGTGTGGTGAACCTGTGAAAGTAGTTGATGCCAACTACTTCCAGGAAATAGTTAATGTCAAAACATGAGCATCAACTACTCTTGAATATACTTAAGAGGTGGCTAGATATAGCACTTGGGGTGAATGGAATCAAAGGTTATGGGGAAAAAGCAGGATTAGGCTACTGAGTTGGATGATCAGTCACAATCGTCATGTTTGGCAAAGTAGGCTCAAAGGGCCAATTGATTTCCTCATGCTCTTATCCTCTAAGTTTCTGTGTTTCAATATTTATATTACATTAGTCCCTTATTTAGTTCATTCTGGGACATTGTCAAGTAAATGTTGTATTCCATATAAAATGCGATGGGTCATGAGAGGGCTGCTCTTGGATTTTTTTCGAGAGTATCCTAGTGCTTCACGTCGTTAGTGTACGTTTGACCTGGACCATTTGATGGGCAACACGACAGCTCAGTGACTATCACTGTGCTGTGCAGATACATGGATTTGGGCCTGTGTCTGTGGGAGTTTGCGCATTCTCCCCGTGCTTGTGTGGGTTTTCTCCGGGCACTCTGGTTTCCTCCCACATCCCAAAGATGTGCTCTTAGGCTAATTGGCAAAACAAATTCTCCCTAACTTGTCTCAAATTTGGTTTTTAATCCATAGATCTATAAACATAGACAGGGATCACGGGTAGAGGTGGGAACATCGGGGTGGCGGTGCGGGCTCATTGGGCCAAAGAGCCTGTTTCCCGAGCTGTTTTGTTCTTTGTTCTTTGTTCTTTATTATTATTTAAAAAATTCAAGTCCATTTTCAAGCCTCACCATGCCTATTAAAAGACATAATTAAATGAACAATCTATGCCAAAATTGTTGCGCTAGCAGGGAAATCTCTCCATGTAACTAGAAAAAAATGCATGCAATATCCTGTACTCTAGCCAACTCTAAAAGGTTAATTTTATATAGATATTAAAAATTCCCCAAAGATAACAAAGGAAGAAAATCTCAAAAATAGTCATGTATTTTCACATGCTTCTCAGGCCTGCTGTTCTCCACCTTTCTGCCTTTTTATAAAATCCACTTCATCTTTGCTGAGTTTTACTTCTCCATAAATGATATAATGCAATAATAAGAATAGGTTTCCTTACCATCTTGATTTTCAGCACAGGCCCAATGAGATCCACAAAAGTAGAAGCCTGTCTTTGGAGGAGGTGTCTGTGGTGGTGAGTGTCAAATCCACCCAGAGATTGACCATGCAATGCAGAGATTGTCTGAATTTTCTTATCTGCACAGTCAGAGTAAGTCAACCTTCTTATGACTCTCAGCTCAAATTCTCACAAGCCTCTTGCATATTTATAGGATCAGATTTCACAGATATCTCATGTGCTGCCATCGCAAGGGATATCACCACTCACCTGCAAATACCTTGACATCTTTATCTTACCTCACATAGTGTGCAACTTGCGTACTCATTCCAAACACTGCTCCACTCAGCAAACAGCCAGTTATCATCTGCCTTGGCATGCTGCACGTCTACACTCTCTCCATCTCTCATTATGCGGGCCAAGCTTGCCCATAATAAAAGAGAGGGGTCCCAGACTGGTGAAAGAAAGGCAGGGATCAGACCCTTCTCCCAGTATGAGGAGTGTGCTCTTCAGCTGGCCAGAGAGGACCAGGACTGTGCCTGTGGCAAAGGTGAGGTTGATGGTGCACACCGAAGTGAGAACTCTGCATCAGTTCAAGTTTCACATAGGGACAGAGGAATAGGAGTAGAACATTCCACCTCTCAAGCCTATTTCACCATTCAATTAAATTATGGCTGATCTGTGGCCTAACTACATATACCTACCTGGTTTGGTCCATATATCTTAATATCTTTGCTTAACAAATAATTATCTGTCCCCGGTTTAAAACTAACAACTGACCTAGCATGACTACCATTTGAGCGAGAGAGTTCCAAGTTTCTGTATCACCCTTTGTACGTAGAAGTGCTTCCTAACGTTTCTCTTAAACGTTTCTCTTAACAACTGGCCCTAATTTTTAGGCTATGCCCCCAGGTCTAAAATCTCCAACCAGTGGAAATAGTTCATATTTATCCTCTTAATATCTTGAAGACTTTGATCAGATCACCCCTTAGCCTTCTAAATTCTAGAGAATTAAGACCTAATTTGTGTAATCTCTCCTCATAACCCTTGAAGTCCAGGCATCACTCTTTTAAGTCTATGTTGTACTCCTTCCAAGGTCAACATATTCTCCCTTTTCAGATACACTCTCAGTACCCCAATTGGAGTCTAACCAGGGCTTTATACAGCTGCAGCATAACCTCTGCATTCTTATACTCCAGTCCTCTACATATAAAGGCCAACATTCCATTAGCCTTTTTGATTATTTTCTGTGTCTGTTCTTGACATTTTAAAGATCTATGCACCTGAACGCACAAGCATCCTTGGACATCCACTGTATTTAACTTCATACTATCTAGAAAGTATCCTGAATTTCAGTCCAAAATGGATAATCTCACACTTGCTTCCATTGTAACTGTGCCACAGTTTTGTCCTTTCATCTAGTCTATTAATATCTCTTTCTCAGTTTATGGTATTATCTGCACTGCTCATAGTGCCATCTTCCTATATCATCAGCAAATTTGGATATTTGACTTTCTATGTTTTTATCAAAATCGTTAATAAATAATGTGAATAATTGAGGCCCTACACAGATCCTTGTAGGACACCAGCCATCACATCCTTCCAACTGGAGTACCTACCCATTATCATTGCTTTCTGTCACCTGCCACACAGCAATTTCCCAGCTATGTTAGTAAATTTTAAACTAATTTGCCCTCAATTCCATTTACACAATAGTCATTCAGTGAACTGAACGATTATATCCTTTGCAATACACATCAAGGGAAAATGTTCTGAAATGGGATGAGATTCTGATTTGTGGGGCTTGAGATTCCCATCTCTGAACCTGACAACAATGATGTTCTGAGGTAGTGTTTCGAAAAGGCTTTTCTACTTGCCTATTTGTTTCTTGAGTCATATCACAGATGGGAATAACTGTAATTGTTTTAAAGGATTACTGCACAGAGATCAATAATTGGAATTAATGTCACATGAATGGATTTGATTTCAAGAAGAAATTGGATATAGCTGTAAGGATCTGAGGGAGGGGAAGGGGCAAGAGGATATTGAATTCGATGATCAGCAATGATCAAAATGAATGGCAAAGCAGGCTCGAAGGGCCAAATGGCCAACTCCTGTTTTTAGTTTCTATGTTTTATATTGAAGCTTCATTATTTGCCTCTGTTGTATTATTGATGCTCCTAACATGTGTCAACCGTGCATTCCTCATTTGGCAGTACAGATTTCAGATGGGTGCCTTAAATTGCACCTGCAAATCCCCCCACCAAAGCCTCTACTCCCTAATGGCTCTCCAAATAGCATTGTTTTCGGTTTCATTTTCCACTACTTCATTGTTTCAGGTTCCAAGGTGATAGTTATATGACTAGATCAGCTTTGACCCGCTGTGTTCCCTTCCATTGTCCTGGAGGAATGTGAAGTTCACAATTCCCTGCTTAAATCTCCCCTTGTAATCTAGATCCCATTGTTATAATGGTTGAGATCCCTGTGTTACCCCCAGAATCATTTAAGGTAGATAACCACTCTACTGCCCTAAACTGACAAGCCTCCTCTCTCCCTGTACTGTAACAAGGGCCATCTTTTCAAGTTCAAATTACGACCTAAGTGTTTCTTTAGTCTGGAATTCTGCCTGGGACTCCCTTCAGACTGTTGCCTTGAATCTGAGTTCTATCTGGCCACGAGATGTTTTTGTCCCAAATCTTCTGGGCAAATATTTACTCTCCAGTCTGTTCTCTTGCCTTTGTCTTGTCTCCTGCACCTAGTCAAACCTTGAACCCATAGTACGTTAGATTGACTTTCGTTGATATCATGCATCTAGTCAAATATGCTATTACAACTGGCTATTTGAGACCATAGATTTCTACATTGTTCAGATTAAAAAAGAAATAAAATAAAAATCTGACCTAGTTTTTGCAACTGAGGTGTAGGAAGATTAGTGGTAACAACAAGGCCAATTTTACTAAATTGAGATATCCATTTCCTAATTAAACACAGGAAAGTTTCAACAGGTGAAAAAGTTATTGATGTTTTCCACCTGTGGATCAGTGAGCTTGCATAGAACATTGTCAGCAGCCCTCTTGTATTAGCAGGAGATAATGTTTTACAAATGGTATTATTTCATATAACTGGTGTATTCCAACACACTATTATTTTATGTTGAAAACATCAGTGTATTACAAAAGTCATAACTATTCAAAGTTCCTTCAAATAATAACTTCATGAAATATCGATATTTAAATTGAATTTCAAGGCTATTGCTATATCACAAAGATCATCAAAACAGAAAGTTGCTCCAAATGAAGGTTAAATTTTCCTAATCCTGCAGAAGTGATTTAAAAAGCAGGACCAGGACAGAAGTTGGAAAAGAGCACAGTGGATTGGTTACCAAATTTTCCTGCCTCCATGCAATCCTTTCAGAGATGGGGTGAACATGGCAAAGGCTATTTGACAGGCAGCAGAAGGTAACCAATTTAGCCCATTAGTAAACTAACTGGGGAGAGATGCACTGCAATTTGTATTTGCCTAATTGCAACCAGGCTCCCCACTAAGGCCAGAGGCTAGAAGTGAACTGGAGTTTGGCTCCCAGTGACAAGCCAATGTGGGGATTATCTATTGGATTATCTATCACTCCAACATCGACCTAGTGGATTATGACAGCCACACTAGCAATTGAAGTCTATCAGGTGGAGCAATACCTCTCCACATTGATTGTCTGATCTTACATGACCATGAGGGATTTCATTAACATTTTACATTGCTGCAGAGATCAAATTCACTTGTCTATCTCAGCTCTCACGTTGGGGCTTACAGCCAGGCATCATTTAAGGCCCTCTGGGCTCCCATTCCACTGATTTGCCCACTGTCCTTAATTGGACACTGCTGCCTGAGGTGGCTTCTTAATTCCCCACGAATTCAATTTTCAAGTTTACTGATGACACCATCCTCGTGGGTTGGATCTCAAACAATAATGAGACAGAGTACAGAAATGAGATAGAGAATCTGGTGAATTGGTGCGGCAACAATAACCTCTCTCTCAATGTCAACAAAATGAAGGAGATGTCATCAACTTCAGGAAACATAACAGAGAACATGCCCCAATCCACATCAACGGGAACGAAATAGAGAATCAAGACCTTCAAGTTTTTAGGTATTCAGATCACTAACTACCTGTCCTGGTCCCCCCATTCGACGTTATAGTTACAAAAACCCACCAATGCTTCTACTTTCTCAGAAGATTAAGAAACTTTGGCATGTCAACTACTCTCACCAACTTTTACTGATGCGCCATAGAAAGCATTCTTTCTGGTTGTATCACAGCTTGGTATGGATCCTACTCTACCTAAGACTGCAAGGAACTACAAAATGTCGTGAATGTAGCCTAATTCAGTCACCCATCCATTGACTCTGTCTATATTTCCTGCTGCCTCAGCAAAGCAGCCAGTATAATTATGGATCCCGCGCACTCCGGACATTCTCTCTTCCACATTCTTCCATCGGGAAAAAGACAAAGGAAAGTCTGAGGTCACTTACCAACTGACTCAAGAACAGCTTCTTCCCTGCTGCTGTCAAACTTTTGAATGGACTTACTTTGCATTAAAGTAATCTTACTCTACACCCTAGCTATTACTGTAACTCCATATTCTGCACTCTCTCATTTCCTTCTCTATGAACAGTATGCCTTCCTCCCTCAATGGAGGAATCAGAGGATGAAGAAGCAAAGTGGCATGTGCACAAAATGTGCTCTGAGTAGGGGGCTGCAATGTTCATAACCAAGAGTGACTCGGTATAACCAACACTGCCAAAGCTAGCTGAGTCCTAAAGAAAATAGTTACTGGAAGGGTTTGCTGATGGATCCATCAAGTTGGAAAGACCACTATAGAGTTCCTGTGGAGACAAGAGCCCTGTCTTCACTTTGAGTATATAGTCCATCATGCTGTGTGACACTACCACAATAGAGGGGTATAGATTTTGAACAGATCTAGCACTCAGAACTGGACATTCATGGGGCACTGGGGGCCACCAGCAGCAGAACCGTATACGACCACAATGATCTTCAAGTAAGCATTCTCGAAGGTGGCCTTCACAACGCATGACACTGCAGAGTCTCTGAGCAGAGACTGATAGCCAAGTTCCCGTTCACGAGGACAGTCTCAACCAGGATCTTGGGTTCATATTCGCACTTTCTGTAACCCCCTTGACTTGCCTGGGCTTGTAAAATCTCACTTACTGTCCTGTCTGGAGACAATACACATCTCTTTAACCTAATACTCTCTCCACTCACATTGTCTGCATCTTTAAGACTTGAATAGCAGGTTAGTTGTAAAGACTCACATTCTAATCAGTATTCTGTAAACTGTGTGTACTGTTATATGCTCTGTCAGAATCCAGAACTCTCCACTCACCTGACGAAGGGGCAAACCCCAAAGTTTGTGGGTTTACTATCAAATAAACTTGTTGGACTTTAACCTGGTGTGTGAGACTTCTTATTTTATTCTATACTCACAGCCTCTGTGGAGTTAGAGCAGAGGCAGCACGTGAAACATTGGCTTTATTCTCTCACCACTGATGCTATTAGCCCTGCTAAGATTTTCCAACATTTTCTGTTTGTTTCAAATTCCAGCATGTGCAGTATTTTGCCTTTATATCAGAGGAGAAAAGTGAGGGTTTGGAACAGCTGGAGCAGAGTAGGCTAGTGATTATGAGAGTTAGGAGAGATTGCAATGAAGATATGTAGATGACCACAGACAGGAAATGTTAATGGTAGAAGTGCCAGTAGGTGATAAGGTCAAGATATTAAAACGTGTTAATGGGAAAAAATGTGAATGTTTTTGTTTTAGTCTATTTGTTGTTCTATCGAACTCTTTTTATATTTGGAAACTTTACAGAAACATTTACAATCCCGTTTCAATAACAAAAATCGGTCATATTTACATTTTCTTGCGATCAACATTTTACAGTGTCCATACTGTTACATACAAGTGCAAAGTTCTTTATAAAACTGTACATTCAAATTGCACTTTGTGGTGCTTTAATTGAATTACACATACACACACGTTTTTTTTCCAGTTACTAGCCCCTCGGTCTGAAAGCCCTTGCACGTGGCCTTTCCCCTGTTGTGCCTTGGTGGCGGCTGCCCCAAGCTTGAAGTGCGTCCCCTCAGCACCTGGACCTTCAAATGTGCCAGCCTGCAACGCTATCCAACATACACTACCGTTCCTCTACCAGTTGGCCCGCGCTCACTGCTGTATGCGTCTGTTTTTTGAATGATGCGGCTGGGAAGTCTGTGATCCCGGGGAAGCAGTAGATTGGCTCTTGATCGGAATGACGCTGTCGATGATGTTAGAGATGGTGATTGGACGGTCTGTGGCCCCTCCCCTGCCCACCCCTCGAGCCATTTCCACACAATGAGTGAAAGAGAACAAGAGAGTGAAAAAAAAGGAGCAGGCTGGGGGAGAACAATTAAACGGCGGAGCCGGAGGTAGGAGGTGTTTACAATTAGGGAGGTTACATACCAGCGGGAGTCATTTCTTCTCATTTAACGTACGCCGTTGCTATTGTCATTGATGTACGGGGCGTTCACTGTTGCTGCAGGTTCGTGTCGTTAGGCGGCCGTTCTTTTATGTTTGTTGTGTGCGAATTTTAATCTCTGCCGCTTCTTTTTTGTTTCTGTAAGCACGGAGGGAGCTTTCTTCTCAGGCTGTGGTCTGGAGCTGGGCAGCTCACGCGTTCGAATTCTGGAGTCGGGATTATTCTATTCGCGAGCGGTGATCGTTAACGGCTGCTTCTTTCACTCCCTTTTCCACCCGCCCCGCCCCCCATCACCTCGAGCCGACCGCTCACAGTCAGAGCGTGAGGTCTTTCCCCAGGGAGGTGGGAGGTAGAGAATACACTATCGATGGCATCGTTCTGAGCCTGTCGCCATATGGTCACTTCGTGATGATTTGATTGTGCAGTGATCTGGGCTGAAACACTTCTGTCCCGATGGACATATTCTCCAGTATCGGGAATGTGCCAGTCAGTTCCGCCCCCACCGCCTTTTTTTTTGTTCTCTCCCCTTCCAGAAGTTCGGAGACCAAATAGGGCTAAACTTTCCAAAAAACAAGGCTCCACCGAAGCTGGACAGAACAATGTCTCCAATCGATCCAAAGTGTTCTCTGTGAACCATATGTACATAGTGAAGTGACTAATCTGCACAGAATAAAGATAACTCCGACTCCCTTCTGTAATTGCCGCTGTGTCATTGCTGTTCCTAGTAAATGTTTAACCATCTGCAAATGTAGAACTGCACCCACTATTAACTGTGTTGTTCGAGCAGGAGAGTTTTGTATGACAAGTCCTGTAGTGCTTTTTAAGGATGGGTCAGATAAGTGATTGAGGAAGGGTGGAGTTTATATCCTCCACCCTGGCCAGATATAAACACAGTAGTCTGGTTTTCATCCCTTTTGTAGACTCCGTGTAACTCCCTACAACTGATTCTGGGTAAGGCACCTTGCTTCAATACACACCACAAGTATCCCTTTGTGTGTAGAAAATCTTATTTTGTTATTAGGCTGATTGACTTTTAGGGATGCCACCATTCAATTCAAATATGTATGTGTCTCCTTATCCTGGTTGACTCATTGCAATCTGGATTAATGTTTTCACATTTCTTTCCCTGCCCTTGCCATTCATGAGTGCAGCTACCTATTGTGGCCTGTCTAGCCTGACATATTCACTAACTCATCTAGATCAGCAGCTTGAACCTGGAGCAGCAAATAATGCTACTTCAACCAAGAATTCAAATGGCCATTCTGCAGTTATCTCAAAGCAGTTAAATTTTATGCCTGGTATGAAGATTACATTGAATAAAATATTACCCCCCTCCCAAAAAAAAAATCAGGTTTGTGTTTCTTTTGTGAGTGACATACAGGTGGAATCTTTAGTACATTAATAATTTGGAATGCTGCCGATAAGGCACTGATTGCAAATGGTTTCAAATATGAGTATATTACAGTTCCTTTACTTAAATTCCAGTTAGTGCCAGTTGGCAGATGTAGACTGTAGTTTTATGAAAAGAAAAGAATTAAGATTTTTTTTTGCTCCTGTTTTCTCATTTAATACTGGAATATATCTTTTAGTCTGGTATTTATTAATTTTAAGTTTTGTCACTTTCACAAGAGGGCACTTGCAAATTATGCCACCTTCAATCCTGGAAATTGGTGTTTTATGGCATGTAAATTGTGTTGCACAAAAATGTCAATGACCATTGACTCTCCTTTTGTAATGAGAACCTTTATGAAAGATCAAGGATAATTTGGTTACCTTTACTGAGGTTGAAAAGAATTTGGTTTTTTGTGCTGCTCCCAAAGCGGTTTCCTCTACATGAGGAGACTGAAAGCAGACTGGGTCAGTGCTTTGTGGAACATCGATGCTCAGTCTATAAGCATGACTCCAACCTTCCTGTTGCTTGCTATTTCAGCTCAGCATCTTGTTTTCATTCCCATATGTCCGTCCTTAGCATGCTAAAATGTTTCAGTGAAGCGCAGCACAAATTGGAGGAGCAGTGCACATGCTCCCAGACCTGCTGTTTTCTTTTTTATCAGAAAATGGAGGAATTCAAAGTGGTGCCACGGTTTTAAAAATATGCAAATTATGGGAAGAACGCAAATAATTTCTGTAGTACTTTAGTCCTCAATGGTGCAATGACTCTGTTAAAATGGAGTATCTAGGATTTATTTTGAGCTCCAAAGAATGAAACTCTGTGTAAACTCTCGTGAAATTCCTCAATGGGATATTTGCTGTTGCTTGCTTGCCTTGCATTTTGTTCTTCCCAATTCTTGTTTCTTCCACTCAAGTACATTTTCAGCTTGTATTTCTTCTGGATTGTATAAAACCTAATTTTTTTTACAATTTTGCACAATGCCACGAAATGACCAACTTCCTGATCATTGAAAGAAGTTTGCGAGCAAACGAGGGCACACTTAACTAAGATTTTTGCTCCAAGCATTTTGCTACATGTCTGGAAAGTTTTATAAAAAAGGACAATTTTTTAAAATGGTAATTAAGTTATTTCCTCCTCTTTCCCCTTCCATGGTTTAGGCATAGAACAAACTAAATGAATTTGAGGAATGCAACCTAAAACTGTAGTAAAGCAAGTCCCAGATCCCCACATTGGAAGATCATGTTTTTCCACAACCAAACATTAATTGATTCATCCAAGTGATTTCAACTGTCACCTAAATTCCCTATATTTTCTCCCTGTTTCTTGTCCATTAAGCTTATTGAGCAAAGACAGGTCCAGACAGTGAACAATTAATGGGATCATCCATCCTACTGCCCCCTCTACCATGGCTACTTTTGCAGCCAGGTGTCCCTGGAGAGGGAGTATGCAGTATCTGTGGGTGCAGTGATGCTTTCTGTGCCCTTTAGGCACCATGGGCTGGGATGCATTATAAATGCTGATAATCACATTTTGATGTTTTTTAAGTTTCTTTTGCACTTTGCTTTCTGTTAAGGCTTCCCTCCCAGCTTTTAGGAAGCTGCCCCTTTTCATTTATCCCTAAGTTAATTTGACTTTTACTTGTTTGGCATTCAAAAGAGTCCCTAACTCCTGAACAAGATCATCCTGTTAACATTGTCTACTGAGGTGTTGATTTGGTAGCCTAAGATATCTCAACATTTGACTTCCCCCTGCATTCCTGCAATAACTCTCACCTGGGATGGAGAAAGGTGAATCATCCTTCAGGAGCCCTTGATGTTTGATCCAGTCATTACAGCATGAACTGAGCTGATCTGCTAACAACTCCAATACACTCATTTCTACCAAATCCAAGTGTAATTCTATTTTTCCAACTTTCACCTGCCATCCTCAAATCTGATGGGCAAGGGTTTTGGCCCCCACAAACTTTGACTCCTATTATATGCAGATTTATAGTTCCACTTTGCCTATGGAAATTAAAATTACTCCAGGATATTGCCAAGTGTCCTCTTGAGATTATTATTTTTTTTTGTCCATAGACTCTGCAGCCTTTGTTTATGGCTAGCCATTCAGTCCTGGTCCACTGTTTCTCCATTCTTAACTGATTATTCTATTGGCTCCTAGCCAATCCTCTATGAACTGTACGTTATTTCTCCCTGTGTCCTTGCGTTGATTTGATTCATCGTGTTTGCTGATTGATATTGGCTCCCAGTCAAGGAACACATGGATTTTAAAATTCTTATTATTGTTTCCAAGGATGATTTCCATTCAGGTTCACAATCCAGTAGCTACTGCTTGGAAGGTTTTGAATAGGATTGTGCTTTAATTCATTGTTAAGCACTTTTTAGATATGATGAATTTAAAGGATAAGTGGTATCTCATTCAAACAAGAACTGAACAGCTTGCCAAGACTTGCTGCTTAGACTTATGCATAAGGAAAGATTACTTGGGTATTGTACCAGGTGGTTGTGGATTCTGGGACTGTATTTCTTTAGGACAAATTTCCAACTAGTAGCAAAATGTGAGCATACAACTTGGGGGATTGCAAAATAAATTGGATTAACATGCAACAGAGCTGAACAATAGTAGGTGAGACTTAATACACATCCTCATTTAAAGTGTTCTAATAATGTGTTTTCATATTGGCATGATTTATAAATAATGGAATCTACCTGAATAGTGTCACCTCTATTTTAGTTTTAGCACAGTTACTGTCAAAAACCACGTTATGACTTTGGATGTTCAATCTGTTCTCTTTCCTTTTTTTGTGATCTCTTTATTCCCTCTTCTGCCCTCGTTATAAGCTCATTGAGTGTTCAAACAGGGAAGTAGCCAAGGGTTTGGGAGAATGGTGGCAAATTGAAAAGAATGTGAGGGGTTTAAGACAATACTTAGCTCCATGAGCCAGTTCAAGGGAGCCCATAGGTTTATTTTGTGTGTCAGGAACATAACCCATTTTGATTTCTTGTTGGATTCTTACCCTGACACACTCTATTAGGAAAACAATCTCTTTGATAAGAGGGATAATGGTACAGACAAGTTTGCTTATTATGTACTGAAAGAAAAATGGGTGACAGACACAGTTCATAAATAATGCTGAATTGGATACTGAGCAGCATTTGACAAATGAAAATGCTGAACCACAGTCAAAGTACACTACAGTTAAATATGTGCATTAGATCAGCTGGTAAAATAAACTAAGTTATACACACTGTGACAGCTTTGCTTTTTAAGAAATAAGGCAAAGATTCAAGCCCTAGATTTCGAAAATCCCTAAGATTTTCCTTGAACTTTAAATGACAGATTCTGAAGATAGAGCAGTCAAATTGAGTCCTTTAATCGTTGAGGTGAGAGAAAGGAGAGACCTTGTAAAGTTTGGATATAAAAACAAGGTCACATGCAATCTTTCTTTTTATAGTGGAAAATGTGTATCTTATGGAGTCTAAAGTGTCATTCTTTAGATAAATGCTTCTGTAAATTTGTAAATTACCTCATACTTTGCCTTAATAATCTAAATCAGAAAATGTTTGAGTCCTTTCCAGGTTCAAAATATATGGAGGTAGTGAGTAGATTTATTCTGGAAATCTCTCAAGTAGTTCAGAAAACTCAGCAACGAGGCAAGAGGAGATCTGCCCGTTGCTGCCATCAGCTTCAACTGAGGCAGGTTTGCACTTTAGAAGCAGCCAGCACTGAGTATTAGCCTCATCTTGTCATTCTGCTTTACTAAATTATTTTCAGTAACTTAAACCTTAGCACAGATATTTCTAGCACGGTGTCATAAACCAGAATTAAATTGCAAAAATGTTATTTATCCTGCAAAGTGAAGGAATACTCAAGGTTATTAATGAAGCTTAATTGGTTTGCAATTGAAATTCTTTATTACTTTGAATTTTAATTTCTTAAGTTGAACATTTTCTGTAGACTTGCATCCATGCTTTGTCTCTATAACCTGTCTCGTTGCATCAAATCATTGGAATTTGCCTTTAATCTGATCATAGATTATTGTTAATTGGGGACTGCATTTAGAAACCAAATTTGAGAGAAAGGAAGAAAGATATTCTGAACTCCTGAAAATGAAAAGGAGCCCCAGAAAACCACAAGCCACTTTGAAACTCAAACACCTAGAAAAAGAGCCCTCCAAAAGAAATGACCTTTGGGTCTTTTACAAATTTGCACAATATGCTGTCGTGGTTTTAACTAATAGATTTTTGGGGTTCTGTGGCCACAGGATGAACATTCCAGTACATTTGCAACTTACTTCAGGTTAAACAGTGTGACAGTTTAAATTCGCAGATTTATTAACGTTGATATCCGTAGATTAATGAAGGCAAAAGCTAGACCATTATCTTTGCATCGTTCTTTGTAAGGCTGGCATTTATAGTTGATTCTCAGTTGCTGTTGATAAGGTGATATCACCACCTTAAAACGCAAGTCATGTTGAATTATGTAAAAATAATAGCATAGGGAATAGTGGTGATAGGTATTGAGAAGAATAGAAAACTAGGTGGCAGACAGGAAACGGTAGGAATAAATGAGTCATTGTCCAAATGGTAGGCAGTGATTTATAGATGAGACAAAGCTGGGTGGGAGGATGAGCTGAAGAGAATGCAGGAATCCTTGTGTGATTTAGACAAATTGAGTGGCCAAATGATTGGCATGCAGTGTAATTTCATAAATGTGTAGTTATCCACTTTGGTAGCAAAAATGGGAAGGCAGATTACTACCTGAGTGATGCAGAAGAATATGTGCAATGAGATCTGGTTATCAGCATACATCAGTCACTGAAGGTAATCACGTAGGTGCTGCTGACAAAAAAAGGCAAATGGTGTGTTTGCCTTCGTAAGTGAAAGGATTCAGGTACTGGAGCAGGGATGTCTTGATGCAATTATACAAGGCCTTGATGAGGCCATACCTGGAAAAGTATGCAGTTTTGGTTTTCTTTCCTAAGGAAGGATGCTGTTGCTCCAGGAGGAGTGAAGAGAAGATTTAATAGACTGATTACTGGGATGGTGGGACTGATATATTAGGAGAGATTTAAGTTGGTTAGGATTTTTTCATTGAAATTTAGAAGAATGAGGGGTTAAATCAGAAACCTATAAAAATTTTAACAGGACCAAACAGTGGATGCAAGGAGGATGTTCTGATGCGGGTGTGTCAGAACCAAGGGTTACAGTCTGAAAATACAGGATAAATGGTTTAGGACAGATGAGAAAAGGGTGTGATCAGCCTATGGCATTCACTGCCACAAAGTAATTGAAGCCAAAGCGTTGAATGTTTTCAAAAAGCAGTTAGATATAGCACTTGAGGTAAGAGAGATCAAAGTGTATGTGTAGAATCAGACTACTGAGTTGAATGAATATGAATGTTGGAGCAGACTCGAAGGGCTGAATGGTTTCCTGCTCCTATTTTCAATGTTTCTATTCCACTCCAATCACACCTCTGGGTGTGGGAAACTGGCATTCAGGCCTGCAGAGCTGTTGGAGCCTTGCCACAATCAATGGGCAGGCTCAAAATTCAGCTCTTTGGCTTGACACTGCCCAGTTCGGGCTGGTGTACAATTTTGATTGAGGATCTTGGAAATGCTGGTGTTCTCAAGGGTCCACTATCCTTTAGTGACCTCCACCATCCTTAAGGACTGTTTGGAAGGTTCTCCCAAATAAATTTTGACAGTTTGCTGTATGCACCCTACAACTAATATAAACTTGGTCCTGGTGGACCATTGATGGAGGGAGTGGATGTCTAAGCTGTGGATGGGATGTCAAACAGACTGCCTTCCACTAGATGCGGTCAGTCTGTTCAGTATTACAACAGTTGTGCTCCTCTCAGCCAGCTGGAAGTATTTCACATCTCCTATAATCTTGGTATATGATGTGGTTGCAATGCTGTTGAATGTCAAAAATGGTTAGGCTTTTTCTTCTTGGAAATGGTCATGAACTGGTACTTGTGTGTCAGAAATGTTACTTGCTATAAGACAAAGCCTGGGTGTTATCCAGGTCTTGCTTCATGCAGGCACAGACTATTATAATAATAAGGAATTGCCAGTGCAGCTGAATGTTGTGCAATTGTCATTGTGCAGTTATCATTTCTGACTTTATATTAAGACTAAAGGATTACATGGCAGAGAATTAGGCCATTTGAGCAAAGTGAATCGTGCTGGCATTTATGCTCCACTCTAGTCGTCTCATGTTTCCTCACCTAAAGTTACCTGTATTCCCTTTACCTTCATGTGCATGTTTAACTTCCCCATGAATGCATCTGTATTATTTTCTCCAACCACTCTACAACAG
The DNA here is from genome assembly GCA_024679065.1 of Sphyrna mokarran. NCBI lineage: Eukaryota > Metazoa > Chordata > Chondrichthyes > Carcharhiniformes > Carcharhinidae > Sphyrna > Sphyrna mokarran. The sequence continues at coordinate 23,794,122 of JAGIQG010000021.1, forward strand.
CAGGTTTCACATTTCCACCACACTTGGATAATTCTCTGGATTAGTAACTATCATATTGATGGCTTTTAGATGTACTTTTATCCCCAAGAGGAAACATTTTCTCTGTATCCACTCTTTCAACATTTCACAAATGGGCCTCTTAGCTCATAACACAGGAATGTAAATTGCAGTAACAGGATTAGGCCATTCAGCACTTCAACCATGTACTACTATTCTGCTATAATGGTTAATTATCTCCTTCACCATTTTCCTTCTGTCCCTTGAATTGTTTAATGTATAAAATAGAGGAATTTGCAGGCAGTGATGTTTCCAAGTGTCCTATTGCCTTTGTTTTTCTAGGTGGTAGCAGCCACGAGTTTGGAAGTTATTGTTGAAGGAGCATTTGCAAGTTGTTACAGTGCATATTGTATGCATATGGTACGCACTGCTGCCGTTGTACATCAGTGGTAGAGGGTATGAATCTTTTAATATGGCAAATGAGGTACTGATCCAGTGGACTGCTCTGTCCTGAGTAGTGTCAAGCTTCTTAGTAGTGTTGGAGGTGCACTTTCAGGCAAATGGAGTATTCCGTCATAATCCTGACTTGTCTTGTTGATGGCTTTGGAGTCAGGAGGATGAGTTGCTTATTGTAGAATTCCCAGCTTCTAATCTGCCATTATAGCCACTATTATATGGTGGGTCCAGTTCAGTTTCTGGTCACTGGTAAAACCCAAGGTGCTTAGTGGGGCATTTGGCAGTGGTTAATTAGCATTACTGCCTCTCAACACCAAGGAACTTGTTCAAATTTCAACCTTGGGTGACTCTGGAGTTTGCACAATCTCCCCATGTTTCTGTGGGTTTCCTCTGGGTTTTCTGGTTTCCTCCCACACTCAAAAGATGTGCTGCTTGCTGTGGGGCTGGGGCAGGGGTGGGGATGCTAGCTACGCTGAATGCAATGGGAGTATGACGTTAGGGCCTGGGTTGGATTGTGGTTGGTGCACATTTGATGGGCCAAATGGCCTCTTTCTGCACTGTAGGGTTTCTGTGAAATTGTCCCTTGTGTCCCAAGATGAGGATTAGTGGGGTAAAAACATCAGGTTATGGGGTGGAGCCTGGATGGGATGTTCTAAAGAGTTGGTGCAGACTCAATGGGCCAAATGGCGGCCTCCTGCACTGTAGGGATTCAGTGATTCTATGGCATTGCACCTTTTTAAATTATTAAATGTGCACTAATTTCTATTTCTTCTCTACTAAAAATGTGTGGATGCAATCCATCCAGACCAGTGGCTTATCCTGAGTTTTTGTTCTAAACATTTTCATTTAATTACTCAGCACTCATCTGATTTAATGTCATGCTATCTCCCACTAGTATTGAAGCAAAATAATTGTTTAATAATTTCCCCTTGGTGGAGGGATCAATATTAAGGGGCAAAAATTTAAGGTAGAGGATGGTGGTATAGGGGACATGAGAAAATCTTTTCACCCAAAGAGTAGTGAGAGTCTGGAACTCACTGTCTGAAGAGGTGGTGGAGGCAAAGACCTTTGTAACATTTAAGTACTTGGATATGTGAGCCAAATGCTGGAAAATGGAACCAAAATAGTTAGTTTGTCTTTGGTGCAGACATGATGTGTCAAAGATTTCTGTGCTGTATACCTCTAGCTCAATGACACACCCTTTTCCCTGCCAACTCCACTTCTGTAAATTATGAAGTTGCATTTCACTATGGAATTTGACTATAATTCCATGATATTAAAATAAACCCATTTGAAATCTTGCAATGAAAACATTTAAAAATTCTGTTGCATAAGTGGGGGATTTCTGTTGAGTATTAGCAGATTCATTTAGCATGTGTATTAGGGAAATTCCAGGTGCTTTGATCTACCTTTAGGAAGGCAACGGCACATCCGTTCCAATGGTTAAGTGAATATATTGCAATTGGTTAAATTGCATTTGGGTAATTATTGGTTGTTGTCATAAGGAAGTAATTTTTGTTACTTTCAGATGTATAGTCCTCCTTTATGAACTGTGCTATAATAAAATTTTCCAAAAGTAAAGCACATAAATACAAAATAGGAGCAGAAGTAAGCCATTCGGCTCCTCAAGCCTGCTCCGTCATTCAGTAAGAATATGTGAATGTGAAATTCAGTCATACCCTCTAACAAGAATCTATATATCTCCACCTGAAATATATTCATTGACTGTGTCTCTGCCATCTTCTGAGGCAAAGTTCCAAAGCCATTCTACCTGCCATCCGAGAGAGAGAATTCTGTCCTAGAAGGGTACCCCCTAGCTCTGGAACTAGAAGAAACATTTAGTTTTAACAAAGTAAATGTGGAAATATTCAGGATCTTGTATCCTTCAATCGACTCACCCCGTACTCTTGTAAACTCCAGTGGAAATGAGCCCAGCCGATAACAGACAACCCACTCGCTCATTCCTGTATCAATTTAATAAACCATCTCTGATTTGCCACTAACCTATTCACATTATTTCTTAACTAAGGAAATCAAAACTGTACACAGTTTGAAATGTGGTCTATATAGCTGAAGCATAGTAAAGAAGTCTCGCAACATCGGTTTAAAGTCCAACAGCTTTATTTGATAGTAAATGCCACTAGCTTTAGAACGCTGTTCCTTCGTCAGGTGAGTGGAGAGTTCTGATCAGAAACAGGGCATATAAAGGCACACAGTTTGCAGAATACTGATTAGAATGCAAGTCTTTACAGCTAATCTGTGATTCAAGTCTTAAAAGGTGCAGACAACGTGAGTGGAGATAGTATTAAGCATAGGTTAAAGAGATGTGTATTGTTGGCAGACAGGACAGTAAGTGAGATGTTGCAAGTTCAGACAACTCGTGGGGGTTACCGACAGTGTGAAATGAACTCAAGATCCCAGTTGAGGCCATCCTTGTGTATGGAACTTGGCTATGAGTAACTCTGTGCTGTTGTCATGGCTGCCTTGGAGAATGTTTACTCAAAGATCAGAGGCCAAATGCCCATTCAGCAATGGATGAATGCTGCTCAACAATCACCAGGCAAGACTGTTCCCTTTCTGTTGGCAAACTTCAGTGGTCACAAGCATTTGGCCTCTGACCTTCGAGTAAATTTTATCCAAGGTGGCCTTCATCCCACACGACAGTGTAGAGTCGCTGAACAGAGATTGGCCAATTTCCACACGAGGATGGCCTCAACAGAAATCTTAGGTTCATGTCATACTATTGGTAACCCTCGTGACTTACTTGAACTTGCAACATCTCACTTACTATCTTGTCTGGAGACAATACATATCTCTCTAACCTATGCTTAATGCTTTCTCCACTCACATTGAAGTCTTAAAGATGCTGACAAAGCAGATTAGAATGTGAGTCTTTATAGCTAATTAATATTCTGCAAACTGTGTGCCTTTTTAATGCCCTGTTTCTGATCAGAATTCTCCACTCACCTGACCAAGGAACAGCGTTCCAAAAGCTAGCATTGTTTTACTATCAAATAAACCCGTTGACTTTACTTGGTGTTGAGACTTCTTACTATGTTTACCCCAGTCCAATGCCGGCACCTGCACATCATAGCTGAAGCATAACATCCTTTTTGTTATGTTCAACACTTATCCTAATAAAGGACAGCATTCCAGTCACTTTAATTATTTGTACCTGCGTACTAACACTTCGTGATTCGTGGTACTAGTATCTAATAGTAGAATCATTGACCCGCCATTTCTGACTGCCTTGCCCCCATCTCCACCCCCATCCTCACTCTCCACCAGGCAACCGCTCCCCTCTCCCGTTGAATAGAAGAAAAATTTGGGAAGTACTGCTATACACAATATAGGAACTCTGTTTTTCTATCCTCTTTATCTACTTGTATCCAATTGATAAGGTAGCTGAATTTCCCTTTTTATTCTAGTCACTGATTTGTCTGCATATTTCTTCCTCCACCTCCCTCCCACTATTGGGTGACCTGTAGACCATCTATTAGCAAAGAAGCAACTGAAGATTTTTCGGATCTAGGGGTTAAGATTTCCTGGAGCTTACATGACCGATTTCCAACCATCTTCCTTTTGTACCTAGTGTGACTTCAATCATTGAGTTCTTCACCAATTCCCACTTCAGTTTTCTCTGGCTCCTTCATGCTACATTGTTGAAATACTCCTTGCTGTTATTGCGATTGGTATGGGAGGAGAAAAAGGAAACTTCTATTCTTTGGGAATGGATGGACCTTTCTCTCAATGGTTGTGGATAGGTTTAGTTAGTTCGGAAGATGCTATAAAGCCAATCCGAGATCGACCTAAACTTGTACAGTTCATATCCGCAATGTCAATCGTACATCTGGAAACCGATTATTGTTTCATTACCTGTATAGGTAATAAATACAAGACCTTCTGTCGAGTAAACCCTTACTCCATTGCATTGCGTGTCTACTTAAATTGTGTCCTAATGTGAAGTTTACCACGTGGATGTATGTGAGAGTTAAAGGGGAGGAGATGGTGTGCATTGCTCAAACTGCGCCACCTATCCCAGTTGGTGTGTGTACTCTTTCAGCGACGTGGTCAGAGTCTACGTTCTTTCGGTTCCAGTAAGTACGCGGAGAATCTCTGAGAATCGTTCCTTTTCAGGTGTGACAGCTGATCGCGATTTTACGGAGTCGAGTTTTCCAGCTTCTCGCGAATCCGTATGTTAACGTCTCTGCCCTTTTTTTAAAAAACTCGATTAAAAAGGAACGGGTTAGTATATTGTAAACTCCAACTATCGCTAAGGATATCAGTGCACTTCTTGTCATTTTAAGCGTTGGGATTGCAGATTGAGAGTTATCGATTTTATCAACCGGGTGCGCTTGACCTTTTTTCCTGTTTCTGTGCATAACTTGTAACATTTTTGGTTTTTTCAGTCCGGGCGCTGCGACTTTGAGCATGATGTCACTCACTGATCGTGTTAGTTCAGAATGCTGAAGTTTCAGTGGTTTACCGCCCCCTGTCCGGTTACAGAGATGATTGTAAGATCCAGTTCTCCGCAGTGTCCAGCTGCATTTCATCCCTTTTATTTTTCCAAGGACGTTTTATTTTAACTGCCAGCTAACTGTCAACCGTCCACAATCGGGTAAGAGTTGGGATCGGTGCGTTGGCTAATTTGTGGTATTTTAGTTTCGCCACAGTGACCCGGAGAGGCAACTGCTGCAGTTTGGCAATCGGTGCCAAAATTGTAAAGGGGCAGAAGGAGAAATCAGAATAAACAGTCAGAATAGTAAGAGGGTTAGTTGAAGTGAACTGCATTTGCCTGCTGTCTTCATGAATAAACAATTATGGATAGAGCTTGGATTGAACAGTCATATGTCACCACAAATGTGGGATCCAGCTGAAATGGTTGCTTAATTGAATCTCTCAAGGCCATGTTCCCAATGAAACTAAATTGGGCATTTTCTGATGTAGGTTCAGATTTAAAATGACTAAAACAGTAATTTTACTGTCAAATTACTATTTTGGGAGGTACATTATATAGGAGCATCTCTTAACTAATCCACATTTAATGATTTTAGACATTTGGCTTGCAATTATGTATCCAATATCGGATATTGAATTGGGGAAAGTGAGCAAAAGCTTGTTAGAGGCTTTTGAAGGTGATTAGTAGAGATTTGTGAGTGTGTGTGCATTTATGACTAACTTAAAACAATATTCTTATCTGTAAGCTCTAGCAACAGTTTTTGTTTTTCTGCAAGAGCAAGTCAGGTAAGCTCCACCCCATTCTTTCCCCATAGCTCTGCAATACTCTTAACATTTGTCTTCACCACACACTAGGTAGTGCATTCCAAATCATACCTATTTGCCACATTTATTTTTAAAAAGCTTTGTTGCTACTGGCTGTCTAGACAAAAACATCTTTCAGTTGTTGTTTGTCTTTTACTCAACCCTCCTACCACTGGGAACAGTTTCTCTTGTCTACACTCCTCACTTTGAATACCCCTATCAAATTTCTTCTTGACTTTCTTTTCTGCAAGAAGAACAGCCAAAGCTTCTCCAATCTATCCATGAAGCTGAATTTCCACTTTTGTGAAATTCAGTGGGTCTTTTCCACAGTCTTTGTAAAGCCTTCCAAAAAGTGCCTGCAATTGAATGCAGTACTTCAATTGAGATCCAGCTAACATTTTATAAATGTTCTTCATAAATTGCTTGATTTTGTAGTCTTACCTCTTTATAAAACCTGGGATTGCTAGTGTCTTAGTTAACTAACTTTTTCTCAACCTCTCCACAGAACAACAATTTGGAACTACCTTCATTTGCTGCCAGAAATGTCTGTTTCTATGTGCCCTTTGGAATTGTACACTTTAATTTATATTGACTCTCCTCATGCTTCCCATCAAAATGTATCCCTTAATATTCTTGTGCATTAACTTTTTGGGTGTCAGCCTATTGCACCAGTTTACTTAAATCCTCTTTGAAGTTCATCACTGTCCTTCTCTCAGTTTGCAATTCTTATGTGTTTTGTCACCTGCAAATTTTGAAACTACCAAGCCTAGCTGAATTAAAATGTTAAGAAAAACAATGGCCTCATTACTAAACTTTGGGGAGCCTTCTTGTTTCTTGCCTCCAGTCTGAAAAACAACACTGCATAACCCAGCCACTTGGTATCCCTTCTGCCTCTTTCCCTTTTATTCCAGGGGTTTCAATGTTGCTGGCAAATCTATTTGTCAAACATCTTTTGGAAGTCCATGTAGAACACAACTGCATGTCCCTTTATTAGTTGTGGCTACCTCACTGAAAGGCTCATTCGATTTAATTAACACAGCATGGTTTTAATTGCTCTCTGCTGGCTTTCCCTAATTAATTGCAGTTCTCCAGGTTGGTGTTAATTTTACCTTTGATTATTGTCGCAAAGTTTTTCCACCACCAGGATTAAACTGACCTGTAGTTGTTGGATTTATCCTTGCACCTTTTTGAGCAAGGGTATAATGTTGATCATCCTCCAATTCTTGGGCATCGACTCTCCCCACAGAATTGGAAATTATGGCTTGTGCATTTGCAGTTTCTGCCCTTACTTCCCTCTTCCAGTCCTGGTAACATACAGCCAGTCTTTTCTGTCACCTCCCCTCTTAGTTTTTAGCCCAGTCAGATGCCAAGTATACCTGGAGAGACAGCAAGCATAAAAACAATGGAGCACCATAAAGACACTTCTCCAAAATAGGATTTTTTATTCGAATGTTTAAGCAGCAAAGCAAAATCAACTTGTTTTTTGGATCATACTGGTGGAGCATCTATGCTGTAACTACAGTAGCTCACGGTAGTTCTAAGCTAGAACAAGAATACCTCTAACAGAAGATATCCTTCAAGGATCTGTGCTTCGCGTTAAGTGCTCCCTTGTCATGTACATCTATTGTAGACAAGTTTTCCATAATTGTTTTCTGGTTGAATGAAAAATAGTGTGCATGTGTACTACAGAAGGGAATGATTTAATTTAAAAGCTGGCATCTAATTAGATGGTCCTTCCAATGTGTTATTTGCATTATTAATTTCATAAACTTTTGCCATGTAATATTTTATGCTCATTGGTTATTTATGATTTAAATTCAACTAGTAAATTTTAATTTGCATTGTCAAGTTGTAAACTTGGTATGTATTCTATCATCTGACGTGGTAGAAAGCAATGCGTTTCACAGCATTGCAGACTGCAGGATCTTAAATACATTTTCCCTACCAGTACTGCTTCTCCTCCCCCTGCCGACGTGCCTCCACAATAAAAACTATCTTTTATGCTGTCTTTCCAAAAGTTACTTTTTAACTGAGTAGTGTAGCACTAAGTGGAGTAGATGCATTTCTTTTCCCTTTTTTTAAAATTTCCTTTTAAAGAATACCTTTTAGCTAATGTAACGAAACTTCAGTCTCTGTTGCATTATCCTGTTGGCAGAGACCTCAGTTGAAGTCTAGGTCTATCTGGTCTGTTGGTTGAGCAATAGCACAAGATATTTTTGCATCTTTTTTAAGAATCTTTTGAAGTAAGTATAATGAAAGGAACTGAATCTGAGATTATAGTAATTATTGATAATCCACTGTCCCATTTTCAAGATCCCATTTCTTTTCTTTCACATCTTTGTAAAGATAACACTTCACTGAAATATTGAGATTATATACTGTCAGGATCTTTCTGATTTCAAATGTGAGTTCATGATGAAAACATTTTGAAACTGTCTGTTGTGTAAGTGGAAGATTCTGACTTGCATGTCTGCAAATTGATTTGGTATATGTAATGAGGAAATTCCAGATTAAAAGCCTTGCCTTTCAGAAGGCAGATGAACAGCCAATCCAGTGGTTATGACCTGAGGATATGTTGCAATAATATTGGCTAAATTGCATTCATTAAATATTGGTTCTTGTAAGGGAAATGATCAGACTACTTTTTAATCATCTTTGAGTCAGCTTAATTTTTGAATGTACAGCTTAAGTATCAAATATTACAACAGTGAATTTTTAAATCCTCAAGATTCTTGTTACACTTAATATGGTCTTAGCCAGGATGTTTTTGAATTTTATTCAAAATGAAAAAATGTGAAATGATCCAAATGATTTATTAAATCATCATTTTACCATTGAATTTCTTTTGAGCTTTCATACATGTATGGACAATAAGATACCTTTCCTCAACCTTTTTTCAAAGTATTAATTCACTGAAAATTAAAGATTCACTCATGAACAAAAGTCTGCTTGAAGTTTCAATAGATTTTTAGCTTGCATGAGAGTCTACTTTGATTTGTCCGCAGTGTACACACTTAGCATTTACAGTAGTGGATGTCAAATTGTGATCAGAAGTCTTTGCTTTATCCTGCACAATAAAGAGAGACAATTAAATATGGCAGTATACCAAATGTTATTTTACCTGTGAGATAGCACTGTGACCATTTTTTTAAAATTCATTTGTGGGACATGGGCTCTGTTGGCTGGCTGGCATGTATTGCCCATCTCTGGTTGCCTGAAGGCAGTTGAGAGTCAACCACGTTGCTGTGGCTCTGAAGTCGCATGTAAGGAAGGCAGAATTCCTTCCCTGAACAAGATGGGGTTTTTCTGACAATTGGCAATGGTTTCATGGTCATCAGTAGATTCTTAATTCCAGATTTTATTTCTATTGAATTAGAATGCCATCATCTGCCATGTTGAGATTCAAACCTAGGTTTCTAGAACATTTAGCTGAGTTTCTAGATTAATGGTCTAGTGATAATACTACTAGGTTTTTCCTAATTGGGTTATTGTTATTGCTCATGTTCCAATATCCTTGTGAACTGAGCATTAAAATATTTTGACTGGAGGAAGAAGAGTGGGTCATAAGCAAGTAATCTGGAGGTTGATTGCACCAGAGAATGGATAATCCCTTTCCCATGGCTTTGAAGGACTTAATACTTCTATGATCTGTGGTGCTGGTTTGGTCCTCTGGCATGGGTTTGCTTTCCTATTGCACACCAATCAGTCCATTTGTATATAACAAAGAACAGTACAGCACAGAACAGTCCCTTTGACCCATGATGTTGAGCCAAACATGACAAACTAAACTAATCCCTTCTGCAATCTCTTGGTCCATATCCCTCTATTCCTTGCATATTCATATACTTACCTAAAAACCCTTATCATATTTGCCTACACCACCATCTCTGGTAGTGTGTTCCAGACACCTACCATTCTGTATTTTTAAAAAAACTTGTTCATCACATCTCCTTTTTGAATTTTTTCTCTCACTTTGTGCGTGCCCCCTAGTATTAGATGTTTCTTCTCTGGGTGAGGAAAAAAGATTTTGACTGCTAATCCTAAATATACCTTTTCTAATTTTATAGACTTGATTGAAGTCTTCCTCAGCCTCCACCATTCCAGAGAAAATTAATCCTAGTTTGTCCATCCTGTCCTTACAGCTCAACCCTCTAATTCAGGGAGTATCTTAGTAAACTCTTCTGCACACTCTCCAAAACTTCCAACATCGTTCCTATACGTAGCAACCAGAATTGAATGCAATACTTCTAAGTGCAGCCTAACCAAAGCTTTACAAAGCTGTAACACTCTAATTCTTGTACTCAATGTCCTGACCAATAAAGAGAAGCATGCTTTAAGCCTTTTTACCACCCTATCTACCTGTGTGGCTGCTTTAGAGAAGTATGGACTTGAACTCAAGATTCCTCTGTATATTCCGACTGCATACTTATGCTTTTACATTCCAAAATGCAACATCTCATACTTCCCTGAACTAAACTCCATCTGTCATTTCTCTGATCATATCTGCAACTGATCTATATTCTGCTGTATCCTTTGACATCCTTCTATACTGTCCACAATTCCACTTATCTTTGTGTCATTTGCTAAATTATTAACCTACCTATCTACATTTTCATCCAAGTCATTTATATATATTCCAAATAGCAGAAGTCCCAGTACAGATCCTTATGGAACACCACAAGTCACGGACCTCCAGGCAAAAAAAAAAACCCCTTACCCACTATTATGTTTTGACTTCTATGGGCAAGCAAATTCTGAATCCAAACAGTCAAGTCAACATAAATCCCATGCATCTTAATCTTCTGGACGTGCCTACCATGCGGGACCTTATCAAAAGCTTTACTAAAATCCATGTGGGCAACATGCACTGCTGTATATTCATTGTTCACCTTCGTCACCTCAAATCAGTCAAATTAAAAGACATGATCTGATCCCCACATGGCCATGCTCTAATTAGATCATGCTTTTCCAAATGCGTGTGAATCCTTCCCAACCACTGTGTTACTAGTTTATAATTTCCTGAATTATTCCCTTCTCTTGAACAGAGGAACAACATTAGCAACAGTCCTCCAGGACCCCTCTGGTTAGTGAGCATATAAAAATCTTTGAGTCCCAACAATCTTCTCTCTTTCAATAACCTGGGGACTTAACCATTTTAGTGCTCTTTGAGAAATCCATCATTACTATTTTGATATCAAAATGCCCCAAGATGTTAGCATGCTGCACCCTAATCTAACTATCATCCGTGTTGTTCTCTTGGTGAATAATACCTCAAAAGTACCCTTTGGGATCTCACCCACTTCCTCTCCCTCTTATTCTTGATTCACCCTCTCTTTCGTTGATTTCAGCTGATGATAATTTGATCTATTCTCTCTTGATGGCACATCTAATAAATTACAAACATGCATTTGTTTAATAGTAATACTCTGGCATTGGAGTGATAGTGGTTTGTGCTCCTTCAACATATGTCCCTGATTTACATTACATTGGATCAGTGTTCTGCCGCCTTCTCCACGTGTAAAATTGGAGGGAGCATTGCTTGATTTGCCAGTCATGGATTGACTCACGTGTTGTGTGCTGCTCAGAGAAATCCAAGTGAGGGCAAACATTAATACAGATCTCTTGAGCCATTTTTAATTTTTTACCAAAACTCTATTTGGAATATACCATATATTTTGTTTTGGCAAATAACCAAGTAATGACTATATTTCCTCTTTTTTTGCATATTACTTCAATATTTTATAAAGATGTGAAGGGAGAGATGGTAAGGGTTATGTAAACTTACCCTTTTTATTTGCCTAGTCAACACAGAAAAAATAATCTGAAGTGTAAAATTCTGGGGAGACGTCTTTGTGTTCAGAGCTTATCTAATCAAAATTACTTTGTCTTGTTCAGAGAATCTTGTGACATTATCACAATAGTAACTGGAGGAGCAAAATTAATGGTGCAATTCTTAGTTCTGAAATTGTCATTATCACTGGATTATCTTCTAGATTATAAAGCAGCCTGTGTCTCATCTATGCGAGTAAAGTTAACTATACTATGGCTTTGACGGAAACCATGATTGTGACTAATTGAAGAGCAGTTTTATTACCCATTCATTAAAATCAACAGGTTGTAATCAGCTTAAAATTGATCAGCTGTTCAAAGTTGAAAATGAATTGTCTTAAATGATTGTATTTCAGTTTTGGAATGCTTCCCATAAATTTTGTTGTGTGAGAATACATAATTTTTGTTGGTTTTTTGGTCCCCTGTTCTTCCTCATAAATTGTGAAGTATACAATGAGGGGAAAAAACATTGCCTTTCTGAAGATGCAAATAAGTACTTGGGTTTCAGATTATTTATCATCTCCAGAAAACAAGTTAGTTTTTTTATTCTGTAGTTTTTAGCCAACTATTCTGCAGGCCATTGCACAATCCTCTCATTACCTAGGTAACTGCACGTGAGGTGAAAATACTTTGGAAGCCTGGGTGTGAGAGAGTCTTAAGTGCAACTGCTTCCATGTCTTTGCCTTGTTCCATTCAAGTACTAGCAAAGGTAAATTTCTAGACATGCAGCCAAAACAAGCCTGCAGAGGAGCTATTAATCAGGTTCACTGATCTCAGCTATAACTATATCAGGAGCATTGCACTGGCTTTGCAGTATCCCTAGCCAAGCAAGATCCATTTTACTTGAGAGCCAATGTTTTATCTAAGATTGCTGGAGGATTGGCCTTTTGTAATCGAATTTTAATTGCATCCTTGTCCCAACATTTTTTTTCAAGTCTGCATGTTTCCCTTTGGATATTTTTATCACCACTTCTATCACCAGTTGTTGAATCTTGGTAGAGTGAAGCCATTCTTCTTTCTCTACTATCTTTTTTGTTCTGAGTGGTTTTGCTAGCTTCACTTGAGATATGGTTCTCTTGGTGACTGAGAGCTATATTTTGTATCATCAACCATTGTTTGATTCTGAAGTGAGAGCAAAATGTTAAGTACTTTGCCCCCTTTTAATGTTTGTCTCAGTTTAGCTCTGTATTAATACCCCAGCCTCTCGGTCATAAAAATCATGGATTCAAGCCATACTCCAGAATTTAATCAAGATATGCAGGCTGCCAATTCTATGTAGTACAAAAAAAGTTGAACCTAAACCAAGGATATTTAGGTTTTTTGAAAAAACATGGACCTATTGAGGGAGGAGTCCATCTGACTGTGGTGTCCAACATTTGGTCTAAACAGATTATCTAATATAGAAACATAAGAATTAGGAGCAGAAGTAGGCAAATTCAAGCCTGTTTTGGCATTCAGTCCGGCCACGGCTGATCTCTCCCTGGTCTCGAATCCACCTCCCCATCTGTTCCTCATATTCTGTTATCTTTTGTAAATTAGAATATATTTTTATTCTCCTTGAAATCACTCAATGATTCAAACTCCACCATACTATGGAGCAGTGGGTTCCACAAATCTACCACATGTTCTACAAGTAGTAACTCTTCCTTGATGTTTGTGGGATCTTGCTGTGTGCCAACTCTCTCATTCACCTACAATTATGCTGAAAGAAAATTAATTGATTGATTATGAAGTAATTTTGCACTGACAATATAATTGGCCATCCATTTTTTTTGTCCACACCTGTTGAATTAATTTGAAGCAGCTTCTCATTGCTATCCTGTAATGAAGCCTAAAACGTATATTACTTCTATATTGGGTCATTATATGAATATAGAAGGGGTAATTTTCAACGCAACTAAAGTGTAATGCTGACAATGGAAAAGTATCATTCCCCGTAGAGTCGAGTCCATGAGAGTGGTGGTCTAACAGTGCTATTTGTGACATACTGAGACTGTTGGTACGCCACATCCTACCTTATTTGAGCCTAGTGTAGAACTTAGCCATTCCAGAACTTACTCTGTTAATCGGGGAAGATGTATATAGGCCAAAATAATTGGCCTGTACAGGAGACTGAGGATTATCTCTGCTTTCCGGCACTTTGTAGCTGCTCCGTAGTCTGAAATGTATCATCTTGCCACCAAATGTGCAATCACTGGAGTTGGGGACATTGCCAGTCACTTGAAGCCATTATTGTAATAATATAACACTGATGTTTATCTTGACGTGCAAAGCTTCATTTGTTTAAAATGAGATTGTAGTTTATAATTGCTTTTTGCAGAAACATCAGCACAAAATGGTTGTAAACAAATGTTTTTAATAAAATTGGCTATATCTTTATTCATTTAAATTCTTGATTTCATAGAATCGTACAGCACAAGCGTTCAGGTTATCTTGCTGGTGCTGATTCTTTGAAAGTTATCTGATTATTTCCACTCTCTTGGTCCTCTACAAAATGTTTCCTGTCTAACTCTTTTGGAAGTTAGAATTAAGTCTGCTTCTACCACCCTTGTGTTCCAGGTTATCAAAGTCTGAATTCATTTTTAAAAGTTGCACCTTTCTTTGGGTTCATTTGTCATTTGGTCTGTGTCCCATAATTACAGATCCTTTTGCCAATGGAAATAGTTTCTCTCTGTTTATTCTATGACACCCCCTCATCATTTTGAATATATGTAATTCTTCTTTCATCATCTTCACCTTTAAGAATAACAATCCTAGCTTCTCAACTCCACAAAACTGAATTTCTTTAGCTATTATATCCTTCCAAAAAATTCCCTGCATCCTTTCTGAAGTGACACTCAGCACTGGAAACAGTACTCCAGATGGAGGCTCAGCCAGCGATTCATAACATGTTTGCTTTTGCACTTCTATGAACCTTCAGATTATGGTTTTAAGTCTTTTCAACTTATCTGGGCTTCAATGATCCTGTTAACCGACCTTTCCTACGTAAATATATTTTAAAGTTGTTTGCCATCTTCTGAAGCAAATGGTAGTAAATTTAAAATTTCATTTGAGCTTTTTGGTTGGTCAGTTTGAAAATGTACAGCTAAGTTTTTTTTGTTTGTTTTTGTCAGTTTTATGATCTGAATGTGTTTGGAAATAACTCTTCTTTTATCGCTTTAGGTACATCGAGTAGACTGGAATATTGAAACAAGTATTGGCAAAGAACAATTGCAATGGAAGATGATATGAAACTTCATGAATTGTGATTTATGACAAATTGGCCTTGCCAACTCTACATGGTGGTTGGATAAAAGGCTGAATCTTGGCTTTTATCTGCATCAAGAATTTGGTTTTGTTGGAAAATATTTCAATATATCTGAAGACCAAAATCTTTTGATCACTAAGGATTTAAGTTCAGAAATTCTGTGCACTTGTGTCGTATCCATTTAATTTTGGAAGATGCCGATCCTGAAACAGCTTGTGGCCAGCTCCAATCAGTCCAAACGGCGGTCTCGCATAGACTTGACTACAGATATGATCAGTGCTCCTCTTGGTGATTTCCGCCATACTATGCACGTGGGTCGTGGGGGTGATGTCTTTGGAGATACTTCATTCCTTTCTAGCAAGGTTGGAGCTGCTGCTGCTCCTCCTCCTCCTGAAGCAACCCCAAAACCAGGGCTACTGTCTCGGAAATTCAGAAGTAGCAGCAAACGGTCTCAATCTGTGACACGTGTTGATAAGCAAGACACACTGGCACAAAGTGATTCAGCTATCTTTGTGAAAAATGCAGTGTCCCTGCCACAGCTCAATGATAAAACTGTGGAGCCAACTAATCAGATGGCAAAGAGCCTCTCATCAAGCCCTCTGAAGAAGCTTGCAAATGAACAAATGGAAGAGAAACCTGTAAATGGGGCTGTAAGCATAACTGAAAGCAAATCTACTGAATACCAAGATGAGCACGATTTTGGAGATATTACAGACCTTCCTGCATCTCTCTCCAGTGGTGGCTTTCCACTAAAACATGCTGAATCCATCATGTCTTTTCATGTTGATCTTGGTCCTTCAATGCTTGGTGATATTTTAAGTGTTATGGAAAAAGACTCTTGGGAAAATAATATTGATCCTGGCTTTGGAGATGATGAACAAAAACCCTATTCTACTTTGCAAAAGGAGACTGCAGGAAAGTTTGTAGAGGGGCCTGCAGTATCAACAGTGGCATTGCAAAGTAACATTAACAGCGTTGTGTACAGCACAGCATCTGGAAGTCACTTATCACAAGATAGTGGCTCTGTGTCAAGTTTGGCATCTGGGACTACAGAAGAGCGGCGATCAGTTTATGAGGGAGTTAGTCATGGAGATGTAGACAGTATGAAAAATATTGCTGAATCCAGAGATGCCTTCAGAGAGGAAGAGAATGAAGCTGAAGATTTTACCTTCATGGATGAAGAGGATGAAATCCGTGTGTAGAATTGGCCTTTGGAATATTGCTTTTTTAAGGATTTGGAGAGCAAGATGAATTTCTGTCCTAGAATTTACAGCATTAATGAATTATGGCAGGATTGCACTAGACTCTTACACTACAGACTGAAACTAAGTTCTATACTAAAGGCTGTAACCAAAATTCTTCAGTCCACATAGGCCAGCAAAATCTGCAGCTACGCTTGGCAGCTAACTGCTTATGTTCTGTTCAACCAGAGTTAATTGCATATAATGCACGTTCCTAAATGGTTCAAGTGCGGTGTTTGTGCTACCTTTTTATATATAAAAAAAAAGTACATTTTGTTATTGATCTCATGTTGATTTTTGACAGTTTACTATGAGGCCCAAAGGACCTTCTTAAGATACGACTTGTCTATTTCCTGTTTCAGTACTCCACCTTGTATTGAGAGCCTTTGGATTTAGGTGCTCCAGTCCTAAACTTCAGTTATTTACCCTTTCTTCCCTCTGGTTGTTCTTCTAGATGCTCATTTGGCAGATTTAGGACAAATCTTTTCTGGGTATGCACATCGTTACTTGTAATATATCAAGCCTTTCACCTGAGATGACTGGTTTCACCAACTCCTTGAACACTAACTTATTTTCACAAGTTAAGATGTGGACTACAGTTTCTTATGACCCATTTCAGAAATAGTATATATATTGAAAAATTGGAATATTTTAACAATCCTAAACATTAAAATAAACCACAGATATTGTTCACTATAGAATACCCTTAATGCTTTTAAATGTCCTTTCTTCTGTTTCAGTGAAAAGCAACTATGATATAATCGCACAGTGGTTTTACTAATTGATTAAAAGTCTGAGTTTGCAATTGAAACCTGCCAGCTGGAGGTATGCTGACTGCTTCCTGCCTGGTTGATAACATGATCGTCCACTTTGTTTAATTAAGTGGGGATGTATCTATGAATTGATCCCCCAATATTGCACGTTGAGTATTCCTTTTGTTCCAACATCTGAGTGGTCCTACTTTTAATTACAACAGCAAATATTCTTCAGAAGAATTGACTGCAGAGCAGTTTTAGGGACATAATGAGATCATGGAAGTTACTAATATAAATTTTGTTCATAATCATCAGGTTTTGGAGCATTATCCACTTGCATTCAAGTATGGAGCTTTTCTAAGGCTTAACTGGTTTCCATTCTGACGTTTTGTTAAATGAGGACAATAATCCTTGTATTTGTTTGGCTTTCCCCTCAACACTACTTCTACTCAACACTACTTCTACCCAACACCAAATTACTCTCATAAGGCACAATGCAGGTATTCCACAGGTATAATAAATTGAGGGCAGAGGGTGGTTTATATCCCAAGAACAGATCAACCTGCTGGTTCATAAAATTGATGTCATTGGTTTAGGGTAGCATAAGAAAGGGAGTTTTAATCCTCTTTTTTTGCCAAGATTGGGTTAAGAATTTTAATGTGCTTTCTAGGACAAGTGAATGCCAATCAAGAGTCTCTGCATATGCCAGCTGTTATCTTGCTATTAACAAAAGATATCCCGCTTCAAGGTATTTGAAATGAAGAGTGAATATTCTGTTCTATATACGTATGTAGAATAAAATTGTCCTGCATAGACAGCCCTAAATTTATGCCTCCAATAATGTCCTGCTTTGCTACAATTTTATTTGTAGGCAGACAAAATCAATACTGGTTGTTAAGTAATAGTATTTTGTATCATTTAGTTTATACATATTATATAGCTGAAGAGTCTTGAGGGCAAATATGCAAAAGCTGAAATAATTTGTAATGCAGCCTTATATAACACTTACAAATGCATGCTTTAGATCAAAAGCCTTAGATGCAAAATGACAGTGACTGCATTAACAAAGTTTCCTTCCAAGGAGCATTTTACTCTGACATTTGAAAATGGTTGAAATTGAAGCAAATTGTTTTCACAGGAAAGAAAATTATGAATCAGTGGTTCAATTTCAATTTTTCACATTTTAATAAACTAATTTCATTTGCACCAAAATAATTTTGGAAATACTGGAGCCCTTTTCCCTTTTTTCTTTCTGTTGGAATGGTAGCATTTGAAAATCAGATGTGGCATTTAACATTCAATTCCTACTGGTGTCCAACCCACCACAATTTTTCAGTAGGCCAAAAACCAGGAAGTAAGCAATGCTCCTGCTTGAAACATGTAGAAGTCTACCTTATGTACAAATTGAGGCCCTATGATGTACAGTTTTGTATTTTCATTGGTTATGGTGCAGAACTGTTCCTAGTGTGACTAAAGTGACAGTGTTCATAGGACCTGCTGAAGCTGCTACAAAAATACAGTAGGTACATTGCTTTAACAATACTTTCAGGAGAAGCATCATGAATGCTTCTGGTCCTGAAAAATAGTTTCACGTGATTTTACAGGTCTGGTTGTACTTGTTTGTGTGCTTACTAATGCAAACCCTTGGACCAGCTACTGGAGGTGATTTAGGCCAATTACTGATCACCAGTTACTTGGAGAATATCCCAATCACTGCCCAATTTTCCACCTATAATGCAAATTAGCTTAGAAGTAAAACCCAAGCTACAAAAACTTCTAAACGAGAATATTACAATGTCATGTAATCATTCTCTTATGATGAGCAGAAAAAATGTAAAGGAGCATGTCATGAAGTTAGATATTCTGACTTTTTTATCTCCGGTTTCATATCCTAGCTTAAGCTTGTAAATTAGGCCAAATCATCCATCTATGGGCAACATAAGCATCTATTTCATTTTACTGATGAACTAAATGTTTGCTTTATTGTAAATCTAAATGTTTTGATACCCATTTGTTTTTATTGCCTTGCTTCCCCATAACTACACTGCAACACAAGTTTGTGGTGCTTCATGTACAATGAGTACTTTTTTGAAGGCAGGAATCAATAGTGCCTTGATATTAATTTTTTTCATATTACAGATAAATGCAGTATTGATTAAGAGCAGGGTTTTCTTTTAAAAATGGGCAAAAGTAGTTGCATTTTTTGGGAATGTTTCTGTTGCTGGTGTTGCACAACATGTTTAACAGCCTAAATTTTTAGCTTAAATTTATGCTATTATTCAGTGATTGGTGATGACTCCTACCATGAATGCTGGAATGTATGAGAGATAAGTTGCCATAAAACTCTTTTGTCGGTACAGTAACTTTCTTCAGCATTGTAATCATGTACATTTTCTAACCATTATTTTATATGGTACAGTGTAAAGTGTTGGTCAAATCTGGAGTGTTTTTGTTTAGCATGAACTCTGTTCATTTTCAAGATGACAACTGGGCATACTATCCAGTGTACTGCATTAACTGCATGCTTAACAGAAAATGTGAAGATTAATACATACATTGGGGAGCTGTTCAGAGATGGACTCTAATTGTCTTCTTGACAAGTCAGACTAGATGATGCAGTGTGATACGTATGTTTTGTGTATAATATAGCTTCAACACTAAATTAATTCCCTTGTTTTTAAGAGAAATTACTGTACATAAGTTGAGTGTTCCTGTCCTGTGATGTAAACTGCAGCACACTTTTAAGTTGCTTTTATGAAAAAAGTATTTGATCACCTTTTAAAATTGGTGTGCTCGGTAAAAGAGTTGTTTCAGGAGAGGGGGAGGAGAAAGTGATGAAAGCATACCAGCAAAAAGTAGCAGCAAAGTAATGTTATGTATAGAATTGTTTCTGATCTAATTTTGATTTATGTCCATTGTTAAAGCTGCAGGTGCAGGTGGTTTGAAATAAGGTGCTTGCAATACTCAGCCAGTTAGTCTCTGTAATGGGTATGATGTCTCAGTAATGTAGAGAACAGAATGCATGGATAAAGGACATTGGCATCTCATGCTTGTTTCATTTTGTATTGTTCTTTGAATCCATTAACTGCAGGGCTTGCAGGTACCATTACTGCTGATTCAGAAAATCACTGAACAGGTGGGATAGAAGGAGCATAGTTAGAAAATTTTTGATATTTTGTAAATAAAACTGATATGGATAAAGGGGAATCTGAAATATTGAGCAAGAACCTAATTATTCAGAAATATAAGTTCCCTGTTAAACTGGTCCATGAATGTAATACACACAACTGATTAGAAATTTACCACTAGTGATTTTTTTGCACATGACCTATTTTGCTCATTGTTTTAATGAATCCAATTGTGTGCCAAATATTTAAAGAGAACTTAATTGCTAAACTATACTGCAGCTGTGAAGTGCTCTCTCTCTCTCTCCCAACCATATTTAACCACAGAGGTACTACATTGTATGTGTATATGTATTGATAGTTCACTTTTCTATTATGTATTTTTTCTTGAAAATGAATGAAATAAACTGACAAGTCTTACTTTAAAGGTTTTAATTTTTGAAATGCATCAGCAATACTAAAACCCAGGTGGTACTACCACTGATTTCACTGAACACAGCCGAATATTTTAAGATGTTTTGTTATCAGAGTATTAAACTATAGTTTATTGATTTTTTTGGGGGGATTTTTGTTAATAAACTGTATGCAAAGTGCACTCGTGTGTAATTAATGGTTCTTGCTATTATTTGACCTAATTCTGCCCACGCATCTATTGACACAATCGAGGCTCAGTAGAGAATAAGACTACAACAAAATAGCTTATGTGCTTTTGAGCAAATGGAGTTGGCTTGTGTACAGGTACAATTTGTCCAGCTGGGACAAGGAAAGTGATCAGGAACTGAAAGAATTGCATCATACATACCAGAAAATATCATTTTAAGTTCGTGCTCAGTTATTTAGCTGTTAATGATTGGGTCCAAATTTTCTGTCAAAAATATGAAATTTTTATTTGGAACAAACTGCAGCTGTAAAAGTTGAAAATGATCTTAGTGGGTGGGGGGAGAGTTCAGACAGGAGGTCTTTTCTCCCTAGATTTTTTCCTGTGAAAATATTCTTACAGATGGAGGACCTTCCTGGATTATTTTTAAAAGGTATAACCTTAATTTACACCAGTGACGACATCCTCCTTGTCAGCTCTGAGGAGAAATTGCAAAAGATTTGCAATTGGATAGAGTAGTGAGTGAGTGAAACTGAGAAGAAAGGGCTGAGCGTAAATTGAGAAAACAAAATTGCTTGTCCAAAAGAAAATCAATGCAAAATCACAATAAAGAATATAATAACATTGGACCAAAAGTGCATTCTATAAGATGATTGGCCAAAGATACAGTTCAAAAAAATGAAATGATGATCGATGCAAAATTGGAAATGGAATCCAGACATACAAAAGCAATTTGGGGAAGCATTGAGTGTGCAAAATTATTGTTTTTGAGGCGAATGGCAGAAATTTCTTGGACAAATTACTTACTTTGAGGAAGTGCTAGCAAACATCAAGATCAGAGAGACAGTTGGAATTTCTCGCATATAACAAGTACATAATTTATGATTTGAAAGAGCAATGGTAAGAGGGATCAAGAGACAAAGAATGACCTTTTCAGAGTCTGGCAAACTGCTCAATGGCATGGTACCTAAGAGACTGGCAATAAGAGAAAAATCAATTAAGGTGCTTATTTGTTAATCATTTGCTGACTCACCCTAGTGTTGGCTTGATTTGGTAGCTTTTGCATCTCTGCAGGAAGGCTGTGGATTCAAGCCCAATTGCAGAATTACACACCTGATCTAGATTTGCACTTGCACTGTTTAGGTTGCTTTCTTTCTTCCTTGGATAAGATATTATCATAATGACATCACTCTCTCCCACCCACACTCTGTAGTGTTCATTTAATAAATGCATGGTACTGTTTGAAGAGCAGGAGCATTCAGTTAACTGGGCCAAAATTTATCCCTTCACCACCAACTTTTTTAAAAAAAATTTGTTTTAACATGCACAAATCAACTGTTAGTTGCCCACATAACTGATAATGTTTAAAGATGATGAATAGTTTTAAACACTTAAAGCATGAACTGTATTCTACATCAATTTTGTTTAATAGAATGAAACGAGTGTGATGACCCTGCAGTTGAATATTAATGCTGTTTGCCTAGACTTGTATGAGAACTATGAGCTCTTGGCTGAGGAATAGAGCTTTTGAATCTGTACCGTAAGGGCTAGGAGAGTAAGAGGGAATTATTAGTTAGTGCAAGGGGAGGAAAGCATTCTTTTGGTAATCCGCACTAATAGCGATTCTTTTTTAAATGCAGAATGACAAGAATTGAATCTGCTGTTCCTGACACTGTCTTTAAAACATTTTTTAAGTCATGGAATTTGAGACTAAAGTTATGGTCTGAATGTTGATCAAAGGTACCCTATCATTTTAAAAAAAGAAATTATTTGTAGGATGTGGCTGTCGCTGGCTGGGCCAGCATTTATTGCCCAGAGGGCATTTAAGAGTTAACCACATTGCTGTGGTTCTGAAGTCACGTGTAGGCCAAACTAGGTAAGTATATTTCCTTCCCTAAAGGACATGGGTGAATCAGATGTTTGTTTTTACAACAATGGATAATACTTTCATGGTCTTTGCTAGACTTAAGTGCAGATTTCTTTTTATTGAATTCACAATTCATCGTCTGAATTTGAATCCGAGTCCCCAGATATTATTTTGGGTTCTGGATTACTAGTCCAGATGTGGGCAACACTATGGCAGATAGGTTAGCACTGCTACCTCAGTCCCAGTTACCTGGGTTCAATTCCTGCCTTGGGTGACTGGAGTTTGCACATTCTCGCTGTGACTGCATAGGTTTCCTCCCACAGTCCAAAAGTGTTCAGGTTGGGTGAATTGGCCGTGCTAAATAGCCCCTTACTGTGTAAGTTAGTGGGCATGATTTATTTAGATTTCCAGAAGGCTCTTGACAAGATGCCGCATAATCTTAAATCAGTTCAGAGTATCTGGTCTTGAGGGTAAGATCCTGGCATGGATAGAAAGTTGGTTGACTGGCAAAAGGCAGAGAGCGGATTAAAATCCTTTTTAGGATGGCAGCCAGTGACTACAGTATGCCTCAGGTCAGTGCTGGCACCACAAGTTTTCACTATACATTAATGCTTTGGAAGAAGGAACTGAAGTTTGCAGATGATACAAAGATCTGTTAGAGGAGCCGATATTTTTGAGGAAGCAGAGGGGCTGCAGAAGGACTTGGACAGGTTAGGTGGGTGGGCAAAGAAGTGCAGATGGAATACCATGTGGAAAAGAGTGAGGCTATGCATTTTGGAAGGAGGAATGGAAGCATAGACTGTTTTCTACATGGGGAAATGCTTAGGAAATCAGCAGCACAAAGAGACTTGAGTCATTGTTCAAGATTTTCAAGGTTAATGTGCAGGTTCAATCGGCAGTTAGAAGGCAATTGCAATGTTGGCATTCATGTCCAGAGGATTAAAATACAAGGGATGTACTTCTGAGGCTGTATAATGCTGTGGTCAGATCCCATTTGGAATATTGTGAGCTGGGCAGTTTTAGATTCTATCGAAGGAAGGATGTGCTGGCTTTGGAAGGGTCCAGAGGAGGTTCACAAAGATGATCCCTGGAATGAAGCGCATGGTGTATGAGGAACGGTTGAGGATTCTGGATGTATACTTGTTGGACTTTAGAAGGATGATGGGGGAATCTTAATTAAATGTCAAGATACGATATGGATGTGGAGGGGTTGCTCCAGTAGGAGAAACTAGAACCAGAGGGTACAACGTCAGGCTGAAGGAACAATCCCTTGAAACAGATGAGAAATTCCTTCAGCCAGAAAGTGGTGAATCTGTGGAACACTGCTGCAGAAGATTGTGGAGGCCAGGTCATTGTCTTCAAGATAAAAATGGTTTAGGCCATGGTTGATGAGGGGATCAGGGTTTATGGGGAAGAAAAAGAATGGTGGAGTAGACTAAATGGCTGAGTGGCCTAATTCTGCTCCTATGTCTTATTTGCAAGATACCTCTATTGGTTTAGAGGCAGAGGGTGTGCCTAGGTTGCTTGCTCTGCATGGGAGTTGGTGCAGACCCTCTGGGTTGAATGGCTTCCTGCACTGTAGGGATTCTATGAATACCATTACACCACTGGCTCCCCTAAAATCCCAATCTAGATTAATCTTGTACTCATTGATACTGATACCTCTGTCATAAAACTAAGTTTTGGTTTTACTAACATTTTTTTGTGCAGCAACTAAGGTACTGTTCCTGGCTGGGTCAGTAGAGGCCACACTGAATGGAGACTGCATTCTAAGAAACTTTTTTTTAAAGTCTAAAGAAATATCTGAAATGGAAGTGCATACACAGTATGGATTGGCCTTAATCAAGTGTTTGAAATTTTAAGACTTTGAGAAAATGTGTCCTTAGAGGGCTTGAGCCACTTTCTAAATTGAAAGCCATAGTACGTTCAAAGCAAGATTTCAATCATGTCTGTAGCAGATTTGCTAGAAAGTGCTTATTCACACTGGTCTTTTAAAACAAATCAAATACAAAACATGTTTAGTTGCCAGCCTTTACACACGGCACTATAATTGGATTACACAAGCCTTTTGTAGACGTACAAAGCCATTGCAGCTGTTTCAGAGGAGCAAAACAATTATTTATTCCTCAGGCTTTGCAGCATGTAATAATGAAATGAGCTTTACACTTAAAACCTGCATTGTATTAAAATGTTGAATTTAATTTCTTGGATTTGCAATCTTTCCTGGACCAAACTATTAGTCTTTAGGAAACTTTTATATCCAAATTAACTTGCCTAGTTAAACAAGTTGTGGAGTTAATGAATTTGCAAGATATAGCATGGAATCTGTGTCTCTTTTCACAATTGTGTAATATGACTACTTGGAAACATTTCAGTTTGAAGATTTATTTAGTTGATGCTTATAGTTTTAAATTTTTTTTTTCTAAGTCACAACCATTCTGCCAGGGTCACTTCTGATTTATATGTGCAAAATCTATTGCTTTCCAATTAAGAGTAAAGAAACTAATTTGCATGATTCTATAGCCTCAATTTCAGGGCCTAAACTGCATAACGTTCAATTTAATCAAATTAATGGGAAAAAAATGTAAATTGTTCAATTCAATGTAAAGAATTTAAAGAATGACCTCAAGACTTTAGATGCGATTTTACTGTAACTGGGACAATCAAACATTTGTAGATTCATATGAGATATACCTTTAACTTTAAAATTTAGACTGCTATATGGATTTATGATTGCATGATTTGTTTCCCACTTGTGTCCTTGACACAGGAAGCAAAATGTATCCCTTCCTAAATGCATAAGGGATTCATAATTCACTTGAAGCTTTTCAAAATTCCCCATTTCCAGCAGTTTCTTACTAACTTGTCAGATGTTCACTGGTAGTTGGAGGAGGTAGTGGCGTACTTGTATTGTCATTTGACTAGGAATGCAGAGACACACAATACTGTTATGATATGTTGAATACCATGTTGAATCTCAGTATGGCAGATGGCGAAATTAATAAAAATCTGAAATTAAAAGTCTAATGACCATGAATCCATTATTTGCCATAAATTTATCTGCCTACTAATGCCTTTCAGAAAGGAAATCAGCTGTCCCTACTTGGTCTGGCCTACATGTGACTTGAAACCCACAGCAATGTGGTTAACTCAAACAGCCCAACATAACACTCAGTTCAAGGACAATTAGGGATGGACAATAAATACTGACCCAGCCAGCAATGGCCACATATCCTGAATGGTTAAAAATAGACAAAGTCCTGGTGAACTAAAATGTTTTTTTTGTATGGCTCTTTTGAGGTCACATTTTAAAATTGAGTTTCTGAAATGGGCCCAGTGAATAATTTGCTATGGGATGTGGCACTGAATTGTATTCACCAGAAACACAGTTTCTCTCAGCTGGGACTGAGGTCAAGACACTTGATCTCTCCAAGATATTCAGTTCTGACCACAGTCCTAGGACTTGAGTGGCCATCAAGTGAGAATGGATAAGGCTTTGTATATGAATAAACAAGGTAAAGTTGCATTGTCCGAGATGACCATGGGTTTCTCTCCCTGTTTTGAGAGGGGGTGCTGACTGGTGGTGATTTTAACCTGCGGATCACCACCCCTCAAGTGAGGGGGAAGGCTGAGAAGACAGACCTTCGTGATGGTGTATATTTAGGCAAGGTATCAGAAGCTTGTCATCCCCAGCATAATCTATATTGGCGTGCATGTGCTCAGTTTGAGTGGCTTAGTTAAACATTTCAAATCGAACAAGAAGTATATGTTGTGTTTGAATATGAAGTAATATTTAATCAGGAACTGAATATAAATACTAAAAAAGAAACAGGAGAGGCCATTCAGCCTTCGAGCCTGCTCTGCTATTCAATATGACTATGGCTCATCCATATCCTTTGACACTTTGAGTCTAAAAATATATCAATCCCCTTTATATGTTCAGTGACTTGGCTTCCACAGGTTCACCACCCTCTGAGTGAAAAAATTTCTCTTCATCTCAGTCCTAAAATGAACTACTCTATATCTTGATACTATAAACCCCTTGTTCTAGACACCCTCAATCTGAAGATGCGACATCTTGGCTTCCAGTCTCTCCAGCCCAATCAGAATTTTATACATTTCAATTAAATCCCCTCTCATTCTCCAAAATGTCAGTGAATACAGGCTCAGTGGACCTAATCAGTCCTCATTATGACAATCCTGCCATCTCTGGAATCAGTCTAACGAACATTTACTGCACTCTGTTGGATAAAGAGACTAAAAGCTACACAATTTTCCAGGT
The DNA here is from genome assembly GCA_024679065.1 of Sphyrna mokarran. NCBI lineage: Eukaryota > Metazoa > Chordata > Chondrichthyes > Carcharhiniformes > Carcharhinidae > Sphyrna > Sphyrna mokarran. Next base: position 23,820,781 of record JAGIQG010000021.1, read on the forward strand.
GTGGTCTTGCTGAATCCCTGTAAAACTGCAGTAAGACATTCTTGCTCCTATACCCAAGTTCTTGCAATGTAGGCCAACATACCATTTGCCTTCCTGACTACTTGCTTTATCTGTAAGCATGCTTCTAATGATTGGTATACTAAGACAGCGAAGTCCTTTTACATAACATTTCCCAATTTATCACAATTTAAATAATACTTGGTCATTCTGTTTTGCCATCCAAAGTGGATAACTTCATACTTCTATGAATGTTTTATTTCTCTTAATGCTACAAAATTGTTTGACTGCAACCATTTTCCTGCACAGCTGATGACAATCTGAACAATATGGCTATCTTTTTTAGTTCATTCCCCAAGTGTGTGCCCCTAGCATCACCTGCTACTTACTAGGTGGTGGAGATCATGGATTTTGGAGTTGATGGGCTGTGTTAGTGCAAAAATGCAGTTCGTGGGCTGCATTAGTATGAAAATCAACTTAAAATCAGATCTGTTTGTAATTTAATTGATAAGAATGAATTTGGCATTGGTCATTGTTAACAAAATGCAAAACTTTACACACTGGGAATCTGTAATAAAATACTTTCCTTCCTAGATTTATTTCTGTGACTGGAGATGGGCTTTCTACTGCTGTTATAATTTGCCAGTTTGCACTTGCTATTTTATTTCCTGTAAGTACTCCATTTCCCCTTTTGTCTCCATCACATCTGCTTTAATAAACCTGATAACACTGGCTTCTGAAATGTGTTCAAATTCCTAACAAAGAATTCCTACCTTGGTAGACAGGGCCCACAATTAAATTCATCTCCTTTGGTTGAACAAGGATGATTCTGTGGCCCTGCCTTGAAAAAGAGTAGGGCTTATGTTAAAGTTGTATGACTAAGACAAATCAATTATCTGATTATTATCAAATGTTTTTGTGTGCTGTATTTCTAATATTAGAACAATGACTTCTCATCAAAAAGTGCTATTTTGGCTGGAAAATACTTGAGATCCTGAGGCTATTCGGTTCAGCTCTTTTAAGTATTCCATATGTTTTCCCTGTTGTGAATTCCTTGCCACTGTTTGGGAGACCCAACAGATTACGTGGCCCCTTTTGTTAATTGCTTCAATTCTGTACAGTGTGAACCTGAGCTGCTTGACATTTGATACTTGAATTGACACTTTTTACTTTTGCTGTCTTCACTATCTCTACTACAAGTATGTAGTGAACCTGAATGAGGGCAGCTCCACTTGTGAATTGTCTTTGTTACATAGCGAGCAACATGTATCATTTGAATTCCCACAATAATAGGCACCAGTGTGCAAGTCGACCGAGTGGCTATAAAAAAACAGGGAGTAGTGACTACGACATGTTCATGAAGTTTCTTTTTGCTGCTAATTAAAGACTTGATGGTTTTAGTTAACATAAATAATCTTTAACTGCTCTTTTAGCTGAACATTTCTTAAATTGGAGAAATCAGGACTGTTCTTGGATTCAAGGTTAAGAGGAGATTTTATTAGCAGTATTCAAAAATCATGAGGCCCCAGGATAGAAGAGAGGCAAAAGCTTCTTCCCAGTAATGGAAGTAGTAAAGTCCCCAGTAACTAATAAAATATGCAATATTACACAAGCTAAAATATTTAAATTTTAGCAAACAGTGCATTCCTAATCTTAAGTGAAGATAGCAGCATCAAGTGAAAGTTGTGGGGTGTTGGGTATGGCCTTAAATAGGTTAAATATGTAATTACTAACAAATTATGTGCATAAACAGTATAATTTATTCAAGCCAGGAGCAGTCTTCCTGCTGCCTTGAGCACACAGCTCTATCCAACACTATCCATATCTTGTTTGCAATATTGTTGGAGGAGTGTTAGGCTCTGTGCAGTTAAGTTCTGTTGATTTAGAGGTTTGTACCACATTGTGAGAATGGGCAATCTAGGGATCCTCCTAACTGTACCCTTGACTGCCAGGTAGGATCAAGGTTATTCATCATCCTTCCTCATGATAGCATCCTCTCAGGTCTTTTAATAAGAACGTCAGGAGCAATAGTAGGCCATCTGGCCCCTCAAGCCTGCTCTGCCTTTCAATAAAATCATGGCTGACTTCTTGTGGACTCAGCTCCACTTACCTGCCTGCTCACCATAACCCTTAATTCCTTTACTGTTCAAAAATTTGTCTATCCTTTCCTTTAAAAACATTCAAATGAGGTAACCTCCACCGCTTCACTGGGCAGGGAATTCCACAGATTTACGATCTTTTGTGTGAAGAAATTTCTTCTCAACTCAATCCTAAATCTATTTTCCCCCTCATTTTGAGGCCATGTCCCCCAGTTCTAGTTTCAGCTGGCAGTGAAAACAATTGCCCTGCTATTTTATCTCCCCTCATTCTGAATTTCAATGAGTATAGCCCCAGTCTAGACAGTCTCTCCTCATAAGCCAACCCTCTCAACTCTGGAATCAACCTAGTGAATCTCCTCTGCACCCCCTTCAATGCCAGTATATCCTTTCAAGGAGACCAAAACTGTACATAGTACACCAGGTGTGACTTCGCCAGCACCTTTATACATAACCTTGCTGTTTTTAAAGTCAATCCTTCTAACAATAAAGGATAAAATTCCATTTGCCTTAATTACTTGCTGCACCTGCAAACAACTTCGTGATTGTTGCACAAGGGCAATTGCCTGCTGCAATTTTTACATTTAATTAATAGTCCATTTTGCCGTTATTCCTACCAAAATGGATGACCTCACATTTACCAACATTATACTCCATCTGTCAGACCCTCACCCACTCAAACTATCTATATCCCTTTGCAGACTTTCAACGTCCCCTGCACACTTTGCTCTGCCACTCATCTTAGTGTTATCTGTGAATTTTGACACACTACGCTTAGTCCTCAATTCCAAATAATCTATGTAAATAATTGTGATCCCAACACTGATCCCTGAGGCACACCACTATAGTCACTGATCCAGAAATCAGAAAAGCACCCATTTACTCCCACTCTTTGCTTTCTGTTAGATAAACAATCCTCTTCATTACTAACACATTACCCATAACACTGCACTTTTACCTTATGCAGCAATCTTTGGTGCAACACCTTGTTAAATGCCTTCTGGAAATCCAGATACACCACATCCACAGGTTCCCCATTGTCCACTGTGCATGTAATATTCTCAAAGAATTCCGTCAAATATGACCTACCCTTCAAGAACCGATGCTGTGACTTACTAATAGGACAATTTATATCCAGATGTCTTGCTATTTCTCCCTTGATTGATAGATTCAAGCATTTTCCCTACTACAGAAATTAAGCTGACTGGCTTATAATTACCTGCCTTTTGTCTATCTCCTTTCTTAAACAGTGGCGTCACATTTTCCAATCTGCAGGAATCACCCCAGAGTCCAGCAAATTTTGGTAAATTACCACTAATATATTTGTTATTTCCTCTGCCATCTCTTCTGATATCCTTGGATGCATTCCATCAGGACCAGGAGACTTATCTGCCTTTAGCCCCATTAGCTTGTCCAACACTACCTCTTTTGTGATGGTTTCTTGGTCCTCACCTACTGCAGCCTTCCTGTCATCAATATTTGCAAATTCCACTGAAGACTGACCCTATCTGTTCAATGCCTCAGCTATTTTCTCATTTCCAGTTATTTCTCATTTCCTTTTCTCATTCTCTAAAGGACCAATGTTTACTTTAGCCATTCTTTACTTTTATAGAAACTTGCTATCTGTTTTTATATTCTGAGCTAGTTAACTCTCAATCCATCTTTTCATAGAACAGTACAGCACATTTTGCTGATCTTTTAAAGATTTCCCGATCCTCAAGGTTCCCACTAATCTTTGCCACTTTGGATGCATTTTCTTTCAATTCGATATCCTCCTTTATTTTAGATATCCATGGTTACATAGAACACTACAGCACAAACAGGCCCTTCGGCCCACAAGTTGTGCCGAACACATCAAAACCTACCCAGCCATAGACCTATCTATAACCCCCAATCCCATTGGATCCCATATACTCATCCAGAAGTCTTTTAAAAGACCCCAGCGAGTTCGCCTCGACCACCACCGACGGCAGCCGATTCCATTCACTCACCACCCTCTGAGTGAAAAACTTTCCCCTAGCATCCCCTCTGTACTTGCTTCCCTGCACCTTAAATCTGTGCCCTCTCGTCGTGACCATTTCAGCCCTGGGAAATAGGGTGGACTCTGAGAGACTATCTATTCCTCTCAACATCTTGTAAACCTCTATCAGGTCGCCTCTCAACCTTCGTCTCTCCAGGGAGAACAGTCCCAGCTCCCTCAACCTGTCTTCATAAGGTATGCCTCCCAATCCAGGCAACGTCCTTGTAAATCTTCTCTGCACCCTTTCAATAGCTTCCACGTCCTTCCTATAGTGAGGCGACCAGAACTGCGCACAGTACTCCAAGTGTGGTCTGACAAGGGTCCTATAAAGCTGCAGCATTACCTCCTGACTCCTGAACTCAATCCCTCGATGAATGAAGGCCAGTACACCGTAAGCTTTCTTAACCACATCCTCCACCTGGGAGGCCGATTTGAGAGTCTTATGGACCCGGACCCCAAGATCCCTCTGCTCTTCCACACAGCTAAGACTCCTACCTTTGATAGTGTACTCATTCATCCCGTTGGATCTGCCAAAATGGACCACAACACATTTATCCGCGTTGAAGTCCATCTGCCACTTCTCCGCCCAGTCTTGCATCCTGTCGATGTCATGCTGCAACTTCTGACATCCCTCCAGACCATCCACAACACCACCGACCTTCGTGTCATCGGCGAACTTACTCACCCATCCCTCCACTTCCTCATCCAGGTCATTTATGAAAATGACAAACAGCAAGGGTCCTAGAACAGATCCCTGGGGCACTCCACTGGTGACCGACCTCCATGCAGAAAAAGAGCCATCCACAACCACCCTCTGCCTTCTGCAGGCAAGCCAGTTCTGGATCCACAAGGCCAAAGCCCCTTGGATCCCATGGCCTCTCACCTTCTCAAGAAGTCTTGCATGTGGGACCTTGTCAAATGCCTTGCTGAAGTCCATGTACACCATGTCCACTGCTCTTCCTTCGTCAATGTGTTCAGTCACATTTTCGAAGAACTCAATTAAGCTCGTAAGGCATGACCTGCCTTTTACAAAACCATGTTGACTATTTCTAATCAACCTAAACTTCTCCAAATGCTCGTAAATCTTGTCCCTCAGAAGCCTCTCCATCAGCTTACCAACCACTGAGGTCAGACTCACTGGTCGGTAATTTCCAGGACTATCCCTGTTCCCTCCCTTGAAAATAGGGACCACATCCGCAATCCTCCGGAACCCCTCCCGTCTCCATGGACGACACAAAGATCATCGCCAGGGGTCTGCAATGACGTCCCTCACCTCGCACGATAACCTGGGGTACCTCCCATCTGGTCCCGGAGACTTGGCTATCTTGATAGCATTTAGAAGTTCTAACACATCTGCTTCCTTAATATCTACATACTCAATCTTTTCAGTCTGCTGCAAACTTGTAGTGCATCCTCCCAGATCACTTTCCACCGTGAATACTGAGGCAAAATACTCATTAAGCACCTCTGCCATTTCTTCCGGTTCCATACAGACTTTTCCCCCTTCACCTTTTATAGGTCCTATCCCTTCTCTTCTCATCCTTTTACTTTTCACATATTTGTAGAAGGCCTTGGGATTCTCCTTAATCCTACCAGCCAAGGCCTTCTCATGACCCCTTCTGGCTCTCCTAATTTCCTTTTTAAGCTCTCTTCTATAAGCTTTATACTTCTCTAGATCCCCAACATCTCCTTTGAACCTTTTATACACCTTTCTTTTCTTCCTGACTAGGTTCACCACTGCCTTCGTGCACCATGGTTCCCGTGTCCTACCAAAACCTCCTTGTCTCACTGGAACGTTGTCGTGCAGAGCTCCAGACAAGCATTCCTTGAATATCTGCCACCTTCCTTCTGTGCTTTTCCCCAAGAACATCTCCTTCCAGTTTATTCGCCCCAACATCTGCCTGATGTCTTCATGTTTCCCCTTATTCCAGACAAACACCTTCCTAGCCTGCCTGATCCTATCCTTTTCCAATGCAAGGGTGAAGGAGATAGAATTATGATCTCCATCCCCAAGATGCTCTCCTACCAAGAGATCCATCACCTGTCCTGGTTCATTAGCTAGTACCAGGTCCAGTACAGCCTCTCCTCTCATAGGCTTGTCCACATGCTGTGTCAGGAAACCCTCCTGAACACACCTAACAAACTCCTCCCCATCCAAACCCCTTACCCTTGGGATATTCCAGTCGATGTTTGGGAAATTGAAGTCTCCCATCACAACAACTCTGTTATTTCTACATCTCTCCAGTATCTGTTTCCCTATCTGCACCTCAACTTCCCTGTCACTATTGGGCGGCCTATAGAATACACCCAGCAATGTCACCGACCCTTTGCTATTCCTAACTTCCACCCACAGAGACTCTGTAGACATTCCCTCCTCGGTATCCACCTTCTCTGCAGCCATGACACTGTCCCTGATCAACAGTGCCACTCTACCACCTCTTTTGCCTCCCTCAAGGATCTGAATCCTGGGACCTGTAGTACCCAGTCCTGAGACATCCAAGTCTCTGTAATGGCCACCACATCACAATTCCAAGCAGCAATCCATGCCCTAAGTTCATCCACCTTATTTACTACACTCCTGGCATTAAAATAGACAGCTCAGTCCCTCAGACTGGACATTTCCCTTCTCCCCCACTCGTCTAACCTGCCTCTCATCCTTCCTAGAGTCCTTCCCTACCTGGGAGCTAACTTCCTTGCTCCCAGTCTCCACATCACTATTCCCTCCCCCTAACCTTGATTGTCTCTTTTTCTGCAGTCCTTCCTTAACACTGGTATATATTTTTGCTAAGCACTGAAAGATCACTTTGAAAGTTTTCCACTGTTCCTCAATTGTCTGGACTCTGTCATCCTTTTATGGTTGTGGTAAGTGTCTGGTGCAGCACTTTGGTAGTAACGTGTACTACCTTCATGACTACTCTCTTGCTTGGATGATCTGACAGTCCTTAGTTACCAACCACAGTATTAATTTTTTTGGAAGGATTGGGAACTGAAACTTCCTGCTCATTAGGAGTTTGGATAAGGCCAGGTTATATTGTAACAGGGTGGACCTGTAGATTAGCATTGCTTTGGAGAGTTCACCTTCTGCTTCTACTTTTACAGTGCAGATCCTTCTTTCATTCAATTACAAGTATTGCTGGGAGGTGATGGGAGCCAGAAGTAGTGATGAAGTATGCAAAGTACTCATTTGAAAATGATGTTGCAACATCAGACACTGCCTTATTTGGGATGACATGGCTCATGAATATCTCTTTCAGTGCTTAATTACTGCCTCCAGTAGTTGTAGATAATTACTTCACCTCAATTCATCTGAAAAAGAAATCTAAAACTATAAGAATTTGTAATTGAAGACAAATAAATAGATGTCCAGTCTCTATCATGTTGGGAGGGAATTCTGAGAGGATGCAGGGCTGTCTTTGGTCTTGCCTGAGATGTTTTGAACTTGCACAGTTTTGTCAAAGTTTCTAATCTTGTTACATTTAAAGCATTGGGCTGAAATTGCAGGGCAGTAACCTTGCACGTGGAGCATGTTTCAATGGTTGTTCTACAGGTTGCTTAGACTTGAGTATTGCATCCCTTGGCCTAGACTTGCCTGTTTTTTATGCTGTTTAACTAGCAGAACTGTGGAATAAACCACATTTTACTTTCTCTTAAAATAGACCTGTGCTGCACATGGACTTCATAATCTGAACAGCTTTCTTGAAGGTTAGATCTTCCTTTGCTTGCAGTATGCCTGAGAATAGCATCCACTGCTCCTACAACTATTCTATCCCTGATAAGTTCAGATTTTAAATCTCCATATTTAGCCATCCTGGACAGATTATCAATGAATGATTTGATTTCCAGATCACTAAACATGCTTATTAAATTCAGCCTTTTCAAGGATTTTGTTGCTTGGGTTAAAATAACATAATTACAGTTGATTTATTATTGCCAGACAAGGAATCAATGTTGTCTGCTTTCAGGCCTACTAAATAGTGTTAAATTGTTCATGTTATGTTTTTTCATTTAGATCTGAAGCAGCTTCTGTCCTGTAACCATTCTGTTTTATGGCTCATTAAAAGCTTCCTGTAATTAATTCCATTTTAATGTAAACATGGTGACTTAACCAGCATGAAAAATGAATACCTAAGCAAGTGAGACTGTTGGATGTGACTTTTGAATGTAATATTAATTAGGCAGTTTAAGTTCTTATCCTTTTTAAAGGAAAAGGAATACAAAAGAAGCCTGCAACAAGAGATCCACTAAAACTTATCCCACTGGAGAGTACTAAACTGCAGAAGAATCGTCAGTGACATGGAAATCTTGTGTCTTGATATTCTCCTGTGCATTTTTTATTTCAAAAATATACTTTATTCATAAAAATCTCAATTAAGCCATCGCAAACCTACATGTCTATCAATTGCAAACAGTGTACCAAAAAACATTTTTACAGTCCTTAACAAAATTATAGTCATTACATTTCAAAACTTAAAACTATGATATTCTCCTGTGTGTTTCTAACTGGGTTTGTAAGAATACAAACTTTGCCTAAACTTTAGCAGTAAGCAAGCATACATACCTTGGCCAAAGTTCTCCCTCCTACTCATCCAACTGCCACCGTTCCCCCTGCAACCAGTTACCTTAGCACAGATGTGATTAAATGTGTTCAACTAGATTCTCAGCACCACTAACTTGATCTGAGCCTAGCTTACTCAGTAGGATGCTGAATGAAATTTGGGACATTACCAGGTCCTTGTCAAGTGCTAGCAAAGTGTTTGGCAGTATCCTAATGGTATAAGATGACACTATATAAAAAGTTTTCTTTGTGCTCATAATTTAAAATATTCCTAGCACGCTTACTGATTACAAAGGTGCATGTTAATAACTCCATAATGAGGAAAGTGGACAGGGATATCAAACCTGTCTGCAATGAACAACACAAGTACCAATTAGAGTGGAGGACTTTCATTTTAAGTATTGGAACCAAAATGACAAGACTTACCTCTTTGGGTGATTTACTTCCTAGTTGGACATTTAAGGCCATTTGATTATAATTCAACAGTGAAGCAAGCTCCAAGATGCTGTTTTTGCAAAGTTAAAGAGGCAGTAGGTAGTAATTTTTGTGTATTAGCATTCAAGTATGCATCTGTTCTTCATCTGCAATGATGGCAAGTGCCTTACTGATATTTTGTGAGCAAAATCAGACCTTTTGTCCCTTGAAGGGATAGGATTGCTAACCCTCCAGGACTGACCTGGAGTCTCCTGGAATTGAGGATCAATCTCCTGGTCACAGGTGTGACCCTGGAGAAAAATTATCAGGACATTTTTTTAAAAAAAAAATTTTTTATTTATCATTTTCTTTAAATATTTGAGAAATATTAAAAGTGGAGGAGGAGGCTATTTTACTGGCAGTCAAGCATCACTCCATTTGCTGATGCATCTTTTTCATTCCAGTTACCAAGAAGGATGGATGTGTTGGCCAACTAATGACAAAAGCATGGGGGAAAAGTCACATGAAGCCTCCAGGAATATATTTAATTGCAGCAACCTGCAAAATGGGACATGGTCATTTAATGTCAGACAGTGTTTGTTGAAGCACCCAAGCAGTCCAGCTGAAACTCCAAATGTCACTTTATTGTTTTCGTTTTAAGATCAAAGCAGATATGTGTCCAATGCACCATTTTTAAAGTAAGGTGTCTAAAATCTTCAGTCTCATTGACCCATAGTATCCCTGCAGAGCAAAAGGAGAGGCCATTTAGTCCCATTGAATCTCCACTTCAGACAGTCCTATCTCATAATCCCATATATTTACAATGTTAATCATCGTAATCTTCACACCTTTGGACACAAGGGCAAGTTAGCGTGGAACTGTGGGAGAATGTACAAACTCCACACACACAGTTACCCAAAGCTGGAATTGAACTTGGGTCCCTGGTGCTGCGAGGTTAGTGCAATGCTAACTACTGCACCCCTTGAACCTTCCAGAAATGCATTACCAAATTGTGTTTTAAATATTAGGATTTTCTGTCCAAACGTTGCATGTGTTTATTTTTCATCTCAAGTTTATGATTTGCGCAAATAACTGAAGGTGAAATTGCAAGGGCTGTTATAACTACTCATGATGTAGACTCACTTACTGTGCTGTCTGGAGAAAATACACAATTCTCTAACCAATGCTCCGGATTCCCTTCACACACATTGTTAGCCACTTTAATACTTGAATAGCAGGTTAGATGTAAGGATTCACATTCTAATCAGCAATCTGTGACTGTCTGTGTTAATATGTGTGCTATTGCAGACCAGAACACTGCATTTGCCTGACGAAGGCACAAGAGTGTCGAAAGCTCGCAAATTTACTATCAAATAAATCGGTTGGATTTAAAATTGGTGTTGCTAAATTCTTACTACGTTGTAACTACTAACAGATTTCAGAATGAAGTCACGTCTTGCATTGTCAGGATTTTTTGGTGGGAAGCCAAATCGTTTGGAATCCGTGGGTTGGCTTGGGTTTTCTCTAAGATCGAGTGTGCGCAACCAATGCGTTTGTGCACAGACTGCTTGGCGTTTTGACTTTCTCGTTGGTATGTTATATCCCAGCGCGGTTCCCGTAGTGGGGGGGAGGGGGCGCTGGTTTAGTTCCCGGATGTGGTGGGGCCTGTTCTCTTTCTCGCTGAGCTCCTGAGGCTCAGGTAATGGAGCGGCTATTTCTGACGGGGCAATCTGTCTCCATCCTGGCTCAAATCGCGCGGAATCGGCTTGTAACTGGGCTCAGACAGGGAGTGAAGGACGGAGGAGCTTATCTTAGGCTGTGGGGAGCGGAAAGTTTACATTTAAACTCGGTTTCCGTTGCTGATTTTTTTCTTCATTCTTGTGTTTTACAGAACGCGGTTTGTCTCCCGGCCGCTAAACTTAACGCAACCATGGTAAGCCTGGGCCGGAGGGGAGGGACGTTATTTCATATATAATCTGCTAATGTGCCGCTGAAAATCCCAACGTGGGCCTGTGAATGGGTGAACTCTCCCGCCACCCGGCCAGTTTGTACTTTGGCCTGGTGGATGTTGATGCTACAACCATAGAGAACAGGATTTTAATCTCGCTTTCCTGTCAAGGACTGAGTGTTGAATGGAAATTACGTGCCCTTCTCTTGCATTTAATCTGTCCTAAAATTGTCAATCTGTAATTTGATACATCTATCTATTTTGTAAAGTTGATACTATATTTTTTTGAATTTGAACATAGTTCTAAGTTCCTTGTTCTGCAACTGTTAACCCTTGGAAAGCTTGTCGAGCAGTTGCTTCCAGATGCTCCACGTTCAGCATTTCACCTGTGAAATGATTTGAGTGCTCTAGGAACCTGCTGGAGTTCTATCTAGAGTCCCACAATGATACGTGGGCTTTGCCCACACGTTTCACATCTATATACTTCCCCTGGATGACATTGTTTTTTAAAGATATGTTGGCTTACACATTAGCTGGCAGTCTCCACTCTACCTCCCTATTCTAGCTCTTTCTGGCATTGTCACATTTGTCTGACATCCATTTCCTGAAAATTTGTGAATAGTTAGTGCTTGGTTTAGGTAGATTTTTGAATAGTAAAGAAATCATGGATTATGGTTAGTAGGTGGGTAAGTGGAGTTGAGTCCACGAAAAGATCAGCCATGATCTTATTGAATGACAACTCATGCTTGTTGTTCTCGTGTTTAATCACTGGTGAATATCACAATTTTATGACCTTAGATGGTTAGGCTGACAACATGCCCTGAGGAGCACCCCGAGTGTTGAAGTGTTTCACCTTCGTGAACTACAACTATCCTTTTTGTACTCTGTATGATTCCAGCCAGGGGCAATTTCCCCTACCCAGTTCACAGTGACTTGAATTTGACTAGAGTTCTTTGCTACAGTCAGTCAAATGTTCCCATGATGTGTGGATATTCGCACTTCCCTCTGGAATTCACCTCTTGTCCATGTTTGGACCAAGGCTGTTATGTGATCTTGATGGAGCATTAGTGAATAACTGTTGTTGAGTAAGTTCAATGTAGGTGACACCTTTCATCACTGATAATTGAGAATAATTAGATGGACTAAATAATTAGATTTGTCCTGTTTATATGGACAGAATATACTTGGCAATTTTCTATTTTGTTAGGTGATTTGTGTTGTAGCAGCTTGGTTAGAGATGTGTGCAGTGTTGGAGGACAAGTCATCATTACTATAGTTGGTATTGAGGTCTATAGCCATTGGATTTGAGTTCGCACAACTGTTTGGCACATGGAATGCATCACCATGGCTTGAAGATTGGTTTAATGATGGCACAGAGTTTGAGAGGTGATTGAGATGAATCATCTGCTGGATTGGCTGCAAACTTTTCTTCCTTGAGCTTTGCACTCAGTCTGTGCTCCAGTCATTAATATTTAGGCAAATTATGAAACCTTCTGATTTGTGTTACCTGTTGATTGTACACCACTATGGATGTGATAGGGTGGCAGAACTACTCCCATTGAGTCAAGTCTTTTGATGCTTGCTGCCTTTGCAAATCTCCATTTTGGATAGTTGCGGGCCAGGGATTGCATTGAATAGGTGGGGATGTTGGAATTATGCAGGGATGTTTTGAGAACATCGCTGAAGCATTTCCCCAGCTCTCCTGGAAATCTCTTGCCAAAAGTAGTTTGAGTAGAGCAGTTGTTTCAGGTACCTGCTGTCAATCATTGAATAATGAGAATCATCTTTCCAGCCAAGCTGGTTTTGGTTGATCAGTGCCTAATGCTGGCAATATTGTCTTGGGAGGCAATGCTGATATTAGATTGCTATCTTGCCAACAAATTTAAAGGAGTTTGCAGAGTCAACATTGGCAGCGTTTCCCCAATGCTTTAAGTCACCTGCTGAATTATCAAGGTTGCCAAAGCAGGTCACCATGGCTTACCAGGCAGGGGGATCGCTGCTGCATGGTAAGCCATGACCATGTTCCTGGATCTGCAGTCCTGTTACTTGGAAATTTTTGTCCTCAGCTAGCCAAGGCTGAGCTGGCACATAAAAGGCAGGAGTGGATTTTGTGTAGTCTGCCATAGGAGATCATTTTGAGGATCCTCTTCAACCTCTATGACTGAAGAACTGCTCCCAGAGTTGCAAGGTGAATTTTTCCCACTGAGCGTCACTACCGATGATCTTCACTGTGCAGAAAATCCAGAACCAACTATTGTAACTTAATCGTGAGAGTTTGAGGAGTCTTCAGATTTGACTGCTTTCAGAATATGTCACCATCCTTTACCCACTGTCTCTTCAATTTTCACTGTAGTTCTGCATCTCACTTCCCATCTGTACAATGCTGACTGATAGGCCTGTTATCTTCCATCTTTCATAAATGTGAAGTTATCTGGGGCCCCCTTTGATAGAAGTCAAACTTCTGTTTGACTCATGTTCACTGATCTACATTGGTTACCTTTTTATACAAAACTGTTTAAATTCTACTCCTGTATTTAAATCCTGTCATGGTTTAGATCTTAGTTGCTTTAACCTCCAACCTTCTAAACACTCTACATTCCTTTAACCCTAGTGTGAGGGACACTCACAGCATCTTTTGCCCCACCATTTCCAGCTGTATCTTCAGCTGTCTGGCCCAGGGCTCTGAAATTCTCTCCATAAACCTCATCCTCTGCCTCCCTATCTCCCACCTCTTTTAACACAGTTTAATTACTGTGTTAACCACAGGGTGGTTCGGGAGTGGAATGCCCTGCCTGCAGCAGTTGTAGATGCGCCAAGTTTGGTGGCGTTTAAGAGGTTAGTTGATAAGTATATGGAAGAGAAGGGAATGGTTTAGTTTGGAGGGGCATTGCTTTTTATATTGGTCGGCGCAACATCGAAGGCCGAAGGGCCTGTTCTGTGCTGTAATGTTCTATGTAATTAAAAATTTGTCACTGGACTTGATGCTTTCTTTGGCTAATTGTTAGTTTTTATCTAACTATGCTTCTGTGAAGTGCTGTGGATGTTACTTTAAAAGTGTTACATAAATGTACATAGTTGCTTGTAAGCGTGTAAAAGTTGCCTATAATGAAGTAGACTATTAGAATCATAGAATCCCTGCAGTGCAAAAAGAAGCCATTTGGCCCATCGAATCTGCACCAGCAGCAATCCAACCAGGCCCCTATCCCCATTACCCCATATATTTGCCCCACTAATCCCTCTAACCTACATATCCCTGGACACTAAGTGGCAATTTAGCATGGCTAAGGCATTTAACCTGCACATCTTTGGACTGTGGAGGAAACCAGAGCATGCAGACTCTGGGACAATATGCAAACTCCACACACACTGACCCAAGGCTGGAATTGAACCCAGATCCTTGGCACTGTAAGGCAACAGTGCTAACTATTGTGCCAGCATGCTGCCTAGTTTGATATTCTTGACATGTTTGGTCGTATTAAAATAGGAAAATGTTTGCCATAGATGCTATTACATAGTCTTCATATATATTGTTGTAGTTATACCAACAACGTGCTTTCAACTCGCGAGTAGCCATTTATTCCCAAGTTAATGTCTTGAGTCCAAAACAACATAGCACTGCACAATTTGGAGTATAAATCAGATGATCTGGTCATAACTGTAGTTGGATGGAATCATTTTATGTTGCTGCAGAAAAGAACTTGCCTGTTGGAGAATTAATGTCTGCACTAAGTTGTCAACAGTTTTTTTTTTGTTACTAACTAATAGACGCTGCCCTTGTGTATTTTATTCTATACTAATATTCATTTTCCTATTATCAAACAGCCTCGGATGATTGCAGAAATCAAAGACTTTTTGTTAACAGCAAGAAGAAAGGATGCAAAATGTAAGTGAATTATAAGGTATTTGTAATTGGAATGTTATTGTTAAGATGGTGGATGTGACAAAGAGCCAGTGTGCCAGATTGTTTACACTAGGCCCCTTCATCCAAATATATTATCTTTAGACAGCCCCTTCATTACTGGAATGAATCGTTTCTGAACTGTCTTCACTGTGAGAATTATCCTTCTTAATTAAGAAGACAACCCTGTGTGAGCTCACCAGTGCTTGTATAGTTCTAACAAGATTTGCCTACTTTCATACCTCATTCTTTTTGCGATAAAAGCGAGCATTTCATTTGCCTTCTTAATTACTTGCTTTACTTGCATACTAACATTATGTGAATTGCATATAAGGACATCCCAGGTCTGTCTATTGCAGCGTTTCTAGAATTGCAGGCATGTCTAGCTCAGATCAAATTGCACAAATCTGGTTCCAATTTACTATCTGAACTCCCTCCCCAACAAAAAGCTCTGGCAAACAGATGCGTCTGCCTCTTAATGTTGCATAGCCTTTCCTCCCAACATCCTCCCCGCTGTTTGGCACGAAACCACTTACTTCAGCACAGCTTTAACCTGTACAAACAGAATTTGTTCTTGCAGTTTCCTTGCACGTTGACAGTGTGTCTTTGTTTTATATAGCTGTCAAAATTAAGAAGAACAAGGACAATGTAAAATTCAAAGTGCGGTGCAGCAGGTACCTATACACACTAGTTATCACTGATAAAGAAAAGGCCGAAAAACTGAAACAGTCCCTGCCTCCAGGTAAGAAGTTACAGAACGTACAAATTGTGGAGCACTGATGGGTGTGATCAAATTTTAATTTTTATGAAGATGTTGGGTGAAATTTTATGGCCTCGCTTGTCCTGAAACTATAAAATCCTGCCCAACGTCAGTGGAATTTTCCATGGCTCACCCCCTCCAATTCCCATGGTGGGTGGGACAGTAAGATTCCAGCCTTTGTGTTGGAGTAAAAATTGTGTTTACAATTTGCAATGTATCAGCATGAATGAACCTTTGCACCGATACTGTGCCATAGATGAACAGACTATGGTTTTAAGGCAGCAATCCAAACAAAGTTGAAATTATTTGAAGAACTGGGGAAATCATTTTTAATGTTGATGTTTGGTTTTAATTCATGGATTAAGTCACATTGGCAGAGTAGTAGGCGCAAGTTCCATGCTGCAGGGAGCATCTGCTGTCTCAGCTTCCTCGAGTTTCACGAGGGGTGGGGAGGAAGACACTAATACAAAGTAATTTGCATATACATGGTCCACATAGGGGAATCTCTGTCTTTATAGCCAGTTATCAGATTGAAAATCCCAAACTTATGAATTTTAAACCACTGCATTATTGTAACTTTTGTAACCTATCAACCTGAAGCTGTGGTTCACTGGCTTGCAATAATGAGTAAATTAGAGGGGGCACGGTGACAGTGGTTAGCACTGCTGCCTCACAGTGCCAGGGATCTGAGTTTGATTCCTAACTTTGGTCACTCTCTGTGTAGAGTTTACACATCTTCTCAGTGTCTGTGGATTTCTTTTTGGGTGTTCCAGCTTTCTCCTGCAGTCCACAGATGTGCAGGCTAAGTGGATTGACTGTTACAATTGCTCCTTAGTATCAGTGGGATTAGAAACATAGAAAAACTACAGCACAATACATGATGGTGGGAAAATTTGTATGGAACTGGAAAAAATAGCAGAGATACTTAATGAATACTTTACTTCAGTATTCATTATGGAAAAGGATTTTGTGTTTGTAGTGCAGACTTGCAGAGGACTGAAAAGCTTGAGCATGTAGATATTAACAAAGAAGTTTGTGGGTTCGGCCCACAAAGTTGTGCCAAACATCTCCCTACCTTAGAGATTACAAGGCTTATCTATAACCCTTTATCTTACTAAGTTCCATGTACTAAAAGTTTCTTAAAAGATGCTATCGACTCCACCTCCACCACCGTTGCCAGCAGCCCATTCCACGCACCCACCACTCTGACTGAAAAACTTACACCTGACATCTCCTCTGTACTTACTCCCCAACATCTTAAACCTGTGTCTTTTTGTGGCAACCATTTCAGCTCTGGGAAAAAGCCTCCGACTATCCATTCGATCAATATGTCTCAACATCTTATACACCTCTATCAGGTCACCCTTCATCTTTAGCTCTCCAAGGAGAGAAGGCTGAGCTCCCTCAACCTATCCTCGTAAGGCATGCTCCCCAATCCAGGCAACATCCTTGTAAATCTCCTCTGCATCCTTTCTATGGCTTCCACATCCTTCCTGTAATGAGGCAACCCAGAACTGACCCCAGTACTCCAAGTGGCGTCTGACCAGAATCCTATATAGCTGCAACATTATCTCGACTCCTAAACTCAATTCCTCGATTGAAGGAGGCCAGTACACCATACGCCTTCTTAACCACAGCATCAACTGCGCAACTGCTTTGAGCGTCCTAGGAACTCGGACCCCAAGATCCTTTTGATCTTTCATACTCCACACAGTCTACAACACCTCCAACCTTTGTGTCATCAGTAAACTCACCAACCCATCCCTCCACTTTCTCATCCAGATCACTTATAAAAATCACACAGAGGAGTAAGGGTTCCAGAACACATCCCTGGGGCACTCCACTGGTGATCGACCTCCATGCAGAATATGATCCATCTATAATTACTCTTTGCCTTCTGTGGACAAGCCAGTTCTGGATCCACAAAACAATGTCCCCTTGGATCCCATGCCCCCTCACTTTCTCAATAAGCCTTGCATGGGGCACCTTATCAAATGCCTTGAAGTCCAAATATACTACATCTACTGCTCTTCCTTCATCAATGTGTTTTGTCACGTCTTCCAAAAAATTCAGTCAGGCTCATAAAGCATGATCTGCCTTTGACAAAGCCATGCTGACTATTCTTAATCAAATTATACTCCTCCAAATGTTTATAAATCCTGTCTATCAACTTACCAACCACTGAGATTAGACTCACTGCTCTATAATTTCCAGAGCTATCTCTACTCCCTTTCTTGAATAAAGGAACAACATCTGCAATCCTCCGGAAACACTCCCATCTCCATTGATGATGCAGAGATCATTGCCAGAGGTTCAGCAATCTCCTCCCTTTCCTTCCACAGTTGCCTGGGGCACATCCCATCCATTCCTGGCGACTTATCTAACTTGATGCTTTTCAAAAGCTCCAACATGTCCTCTTTGTTAATATCTACATGCTCAAGCTTTCAGTCCTCTGCAAGTCTGCACTACAAACACAAAATCCTTTTCCATAATGAATACTGAAGTAAAGTATTCATGAAGTATCTCTGCTATTTTTTCCGGTTCCATACAAATTTTCCCACCATCAATTTGATAGGTGGGAAAGTTTGTTTGGTTCTATTCTTTCATGTCTTAGCCTCTTGCTCTTCACATACTTGTAGAATGCATTGGGGTTTTCCTTAATCCTGCCTGCCAAGGTCTTCTCATGGCCTCTTCTGGCTCTCCTAATTTCCTTAAGATCTTTCCTATTGGCCATATACTCTTCTAGATCTCAAACATTACCTAGCTGTCTGAACCTTTACGTAAACTTTTCTTCTTGACTATATTTATTACAGCTTTTGTACACCACGGTTCCTGTAACCTACCAAACTTCCTTGTCTCATTGGAACATTGCTACGCAGACAACATTCCCTGAAAATTTGCCACATTTCTTTTGTACATTTCCCTGAAAAAACCTGTTTCTGATTTAAGTCTTCGATTTCCTGACTGATAGCCTCATAATTCCCCTTCTCCAATTGAACACTTTTCTAATTTGTCTGATCCTGTCTCTCTCCAATGCTATTGTAAAGGAAACAAAATTATGATCACTATCTCAAATGCTGTCCCTGTGAGAGATCTGACACCTGACCAGGTTCCGTTCCCAATACCAAATCAAGTACAGTCTCTCCTCTTGTAGCTTATTCACATACTGTGTTAAGAAACCCTCCTGAACACACCTAAGAAACTCCTCCCTGTCTAAACCTCTTACCGTAGGGAGATTCCAGTAAGTATTTGGGAAATTAAAATCTCCCATCACAACACCTGTTATTACACCTTCAAGGATCTGCTTCCCAATCTGCTCTTCAATCTCCCTGTTATTATTGGGCGACCTATAGAAAACACCCAGGAAGTTATTGACCCCTTCCTATTCCTAACCTCCACCCACAGAGACTCCGTAGACAATCCCTCCATGGTGTCCATCTTTTCTGCAACCGTGGCACTACCTCTGATCAGCAGTGCCACTTCCCTGCCACTTTTGCCTCCCTCTCTGTCCTTTCTGAAACCCAACGCTTGAAGTAACTAGTCCTGTCCCTAAGTCATCCAAGTCTCTGTAATGGTTACCACTCACATTTTCAAATAGTGATCCACACTGTAAGCTCATTCACTTTGTTCAAATAAATGCATCTCAAATCTTCAGTCTGAGTGCTCCCCTTCTCTATCACCTGTCTATTCTCCCTCTCACACTGTCAACAAGCTTTCTCTATTTATAAGCTAACTTCCTCTGTCCAGTCACTTCAATGTGATTCCCACTCCCCAACCTTTCTAGTTTAAACTCTCCTGAGTAGCCTTAGCAAACCTACCCACCAGGATATTTGTCCCCGGCAATTCAAGTGCAACCCATTCTTTTTGTACAGGTCATACCTGCCCCAAAAGAGGTCCCAATGATCCAGAAACCTGAATCCCTGCCCTCTGCTCCAATCCCTCAGCCATGCATTTATCCTCCACCTCATGCTATTCCTCCTCTCACTGTCCTTGCTGCTAGAATTTTTCCTTCACTTTTTTTTTAAAAAGACGTGAGAGTTTGCTGTGTGAAATTTGTCTGTAAAATGGTTTGGGAGCCAAAGTGAAAGGCACTATATAAACACATTGCTGAGTTTTAGATATAGAATGTCTGATTTCTCCCAGCAAAATAGGAAATTTCTTTAATCTCATTTCTAAATATCATATTGTAGGTGTTTATTTAGTAGTATCTGTAATTCTTTTGCCTCTATCCTAACAGTAATTTTTCTTTTCACCAGGTCTGGCTGTGAAGGAGCTGAAGTGAGGTGCTGAAATGTTATTTGCATTTTGTTGAATAAAAAGAACTACAGAAGTTTTGTTGTGATTTGTGGTATTTCTGCACATCCAAACAGCAGATCATTTTGCCAACAGTGCACTTGCATGGAAATAATGATCCCAGGACATCCCAAAGTGAACAGTCTGTACTATGCCAAGTGTAGTTACTTGCAAGGAATTACTACAGCTAGATTACTATACGGCAAAGTCCCAACGGCCGACAATGACTGATGTTTGTTGGATGAAATAAATATTGGTCATAATAGCTAGATCTTGCATAGACCTGAAATGTGGTAAATTGATCCCAGTTGTATGAGTATCTCTGACAATGAAGCATGTTTTCTGTATGGCTCTGATGTACCAGTTTAATTTGTAAATAGTTGATATTACAATTGAAGTTACAAATTGCTTGTCTAAACCTAATTTAACATAACTCATCCTGATGTATTGAATTTTCGTTACTGTTGCACCATCCTAAAAATAATGTATAGACATTTGCTGGAAAGGAATTGAGGTGCAAAACCAAACTGGCAATTTCAAGAAAGTCATGATATGGAAATGCCAGCATTGGACTGGGGTAAACACAATAAGAAGTCTCACAACACCATGTTAAAGTCCATTTGATAGCAAGTTAAAGTTAGTTGAAGTTATTTGCTAGCAAATGCCACTAGCTTTCAGGGTTTGCCCCTCATCAGATGAGTGGCAGTTCTGATCAGAAACGGTGTAGAAAGGCATGCACAGTTTACAAACTACTGATTAGAATGCAAGTCTTTACAGCTAATCAAGTCTTAAAAGGTGCTGACAGTGTGAGTGGAGATAGTATTAGGGATAGATTGTCTATAGATAGATAGGACAGTAAGTGAGATGTTGCAAGCCCAGGCAAGTTATGGGATTATGTGAACCCAAGATCCCGGTTGAGGCCATACTCGTGTGTGGAACTTGGCTATCAGTTTCTGCTCAGCGACTCTGTGCTGTCATACATGGTGAAGGCTGCTTTGGAAAACGTTTACCCAAAGGTCACGGGCATTTGGTCTCTGATCAGGTAAACATTCTCCATGGTGGCCTTCACAACATATAACAGCTCAGAGTTGCTGAGCAAAAACTGATAGCCAAGTTCCACCCACGTGAGGATGGCCTCAACTGGGATCTTGCGTTCATGTCATGTTATTTGTAACCCACATACCTTGCCTGGGCTTGCAACATCTCACTTACTGCCCTGTTTGGAGACAATATACATCTCTTTAATCTATCTCCACTTACATTGTCTGCACCTTTTAAAGACTTGATTACTGATTAGAATGTGAATCTTTATAGCTATTCTGTAAATTGTGTGTGATTTTTCTGTGCTCTTGTGATCAGAACTCCCACCCCTCTGATGAAGGGGCAAATCCTGAAAGCTGGTAGTGTTTGCTATCAAATAAATCTGTTGGACTAAAACCTGATGTTGTGAGACTTCTTACTGAATTTCAAGGAAACCGGTTCTGCATTATAGGGATTCTGTGCAAACGCAGCATTTTTTTTCCATGACATTGATCCGGTATGTAAGTTTTGGTGTTACAAAACTAAGGGAAATCCCTTTTCTAAATATTTTACGTTATCAAAAATTCAAATCTGCAAACTCCAGTTATACTAAATAAGTTAAAGTTTATTTATTAGTCACATGTAAGGATAACATTAACACTGCAATGAAGTTACTATGAAATTCTCCTAGTTGCCACAAACCAGTTCCTGTTCGGGTCAGTGTACCTGGCAGTGTACATCTAATAAGCATGAAACCACATTTGTATGAGGAAGAAGTTAATGTAATTACTGGTGTCCAGTTAGTACGTTGCCATTGTTGACTGGTTCCTATTATCTGACCAGTTAATGTAATTTGCAATGTCAATTTGTTATGTTTCACTTAGCCAAAAATTTGCTGAAGGAGACTTCTGAGAAATAAACACTTTTGGAAGTATATTCAAATACATCAGCTGCAATATATTCCCCTTTAACATTTATTATAAACTGAGATTTGATATAATTCTGAAAATATGTTGAACATAAGATGCCAAATTGGAACAAGGCAGCACACTTTCGCACCACTACTGACTCCAGCAGGGACCTAGGTTTGATTCTATCTACCATTGGGCCACAGTGTGGAGTTTACAGTTTCCCTATATTTGCAGGATTTCCTTTTAGGTGCTCTGGTTTCTTCCCACCATCCAAACATGTGGGTTAAATCGATTGCAAAATTCCCTCTTAAGGTTGGGGGCTAGTGGGATAAATACATGGGGTTATGCAAATGGGGACTGGCTGGGACTTATCAGTTCAGGCTAAATGGCCTTCTGCAATGATTCTAGGAGTGACAACATTGAATTTGACCTAAATTGGATCAGGAGTAATAATCTTGAATCTGCCTTACAATATTTATTAGGATTATAGATAAATGTCTACATCAGCTCGACTTGTCTTATCCTATGTCTGTATTACTCTATGCTCCAAAGCTCTATGATCTATTGAATACATTTAGCAACTGAGCATCCATAGACCTGTGGTTGTGGAGAATTCTAAAGATTAGAAATCTTACACTGTAGAAGGAGGCCATTTGGTCTATTGAGTCTACACTGACCGCAATCTTGCCCAGGCCCTCTCCCTATATCCTTACATATCTGATCGCTGTAACCTATGCATCTCACGATTCTAAGGGCCAATTTTCTTTAGCATAGCCAATCAATGTAACCTGCACATCTTTGGATTCCAGCCTATGTGAGAAATTTCTCATACCTTTGATCCTAAATGAGATTTTGATCCTCATTGAGATTTTACACCTCCAACCAGGGGAAACCACCTCAGCACCTATCATGTCAAGCCTTCTATGAACTTTAGACAGTTCAATCAAATCATCCCACATTCTTCTAACCCAAAAAATGGACACATTCAGTTTCATTGAACTGCCCTCTAATCTCAGGAATCAATCCAGTGAACTTTGGTTGTATTACCAAAGGCAAATACGTCATTTCTTGGTAAGGAGCACAAAACTATACAGTACTCCAGCTGTGGCTTCACTAAAGTGCCATATAATTCTGCAATATTCATCAACACTTCTCTCTTACCTTGAGTAAAGGTAAATATAAGTTAATTGATTCTGCATTTGAGTGTGTTTTGATTCAGGTCTGAAACTCGAGTGTTCTGTGGAGCCTGTCAGGAACAAGTTTTTGCATCTTGAATTTGGCTAGGATAAGCGTAAGGTGTTTCACTTTAGGTATAATTCAAGTAACCGATTAGGGAGATTTTATCAAACAGTTTAAGAATATAGTTTACATGTAAAAAAAATTACATTGATAATGTAATAAACATAATACATAACCTTAAAAGATATCTACAATATTCTGATCAAACCAATCCCATAGACAAAAGACCCTTTTCAAACATTTAACGCAGCACAGACTAATGATCATATGATATTGGAAATTGAGTCTTTTGGTTGAAGTCTGCAGTTCTCCGGATTCATTCCGAACACTGAAGACAAGACAGCTTCCCAAAATGTCAGAGACTCCGGTCCAGCCTCCAACAGCGGCAGATTCTCACCCATAAGAAAAACAAGATTTTATTTTTAGCTAAACTAAGAACAGGGAAAGGGTGGTAAATGCTTTTTAGCTTGCTGTTCTTCTAAAATTGAACTCTAAACAGAAAATGAAAGAAAAACTTCAAAAACAATGTAAGGTGGTAAAACTAATCTCAGAGTAAACACAACCCTATTTAAGCCATTTAAATAGTAAAAGGATATTTATAAGTCAAGCTGGCAACAATGACATCACTGAAACTGAGAGCTGCAGAAATCCCTCCTTAAAGGTACACTAATGTCACAAATGTTAATGCTGTGATTCATGTCCAATGACCCCCAACCCTTTCAAAATGTCCTGTATATCTATTTATTTACTAATGTCATTAAATGTTGTGCTTTTTTTATTCTCTGAATTTTATACTTGCCATTGATCATCTTGTATATTGGTTAAGTGATTGGCAATATGAATTTGTATTAACAGTGCCCTCCTCATAGCTGTTTTTTTTTATCATCAAACTTTGTTCCATTGCTTTTGACTCCTTCATTTGAGTCATTGCATAGTATACAAGAAGTAAGGCCTGAATACTGAAAAAGCAGTTGCAGCCTGACATCCTGAAAATTACCAGCTTTATTCCTCTATACTTTTTTCTGTTGGTTCCTCTATACATTCTGATATTATCCAATAAATTGCATTGTAACAACTTCTTGTAGCATTTTATTGGGTATCTTCAGAAAATTGAAACATTCTATATCCACCCAGTTACACTCTCTAAGAAACAAATTCATCAAATTCTATTTACTTTTCATAAAACGCATTGAAATTTAACACTTTTGGTAGTCGTTTCGCCAAACTCTTTCTCTGGTTACAGGGTGATGCATTATCATAATGAAAAAGCATTAGAGAAATGTTTACATTGAGATTTGTTAAACCACAGGGTGCTTTGTTGTAGTGAGTGGTTGATGAAAAGGTTGTATCATTAAAGGGAAAATTGAATAAATATTTGAAGTAGAACAAGATACCTCGTACAAGGTTCAAATAAGGCAGTGAGCTCGGTTTGGATTGTTCCAACACAGAACTGGTAAAATCTATAATTGGCCAAATTGCTTCCAACTTGTTAACTTCTATCATTCTGTCACTATTGATTTGGAGTAATTGTATTTAAGGGCTATATTCTATGGTGATGCATTCTCAAGTTTTATTCAAAATGGTACTGCAGCAAAAGTTAAAATGAGCTAGACTTTGAAGTCATTTCACAAAACAAGCAATTTATTAGCTTGTTGATTACCTACCAATGCTTGCACTGGGACCTGCGATGTTTCTAGTCTTGTATGCTTCATAATCTTGCACCATGTCCTATAAGACATTTCATAATATGCCACATGAAACTGATCCAGAAGGTTAGATCCCAAAGGGTTGGGGGTGAAGTAATGTTTTATATTGAGGATTGGCTAACTGATAGAAAGCAGAGGGTTGGGATAAATGGGTCCTTCTTCAGTTGGCAATCTATAACTAGTGGTGTCCTGCAAGGTTCAGTTCTCAGATCTCAACTTTTTACAATCTATCTGCAGGGGCAGAGTGTAACATAGCAAAACTTGCTGATAAATGGGATAGTAAGCTGTGATGAGGAAATAAAAAGTTTACAAATAGATAATTAACAGGCTAGGGGAATGGGCCAGAATCTGACATGGAGCTTAATGTGGATAAATGTGAGGTAATCCATTTTGGCCAGGAAAAACAAAAGGGTAAATTATTATTTGAATAGGAAGCAGATTCAAAAAGCATCTATGTGGAGGGATCTGGGTGTCATTGTGCATGAGTCTCAAAGTGGGTACACAAGTGTAAAATGCTACAAGGAAGGCAAATAGAATCTTGGCATTTATTGCAAACGGTAGTGACGTTTGTTGTTGCAATTGTATAAAGCCTTAGTGAGATCACACTTGGAGTATTGTGGCACCTTGTATTTTGGTCACCTTCTTTGAGGAAGGATGTGATGGCACTGGAAGCAGTTCAGAAGAGATACACTAAATTGGTTTGAAGGAGCTGTCATTGAGGAGCAGTTGAGTAGCTTGGGCTTATACTCGCTGGAGTACTGAAGAATAGGGATTTGATTGAGGTATATAAAATACCCAATGGGATTGATAAAGTAAATGTTAACCAAATGTTACCCCTTCTAGAATAGTCTAGGGCAAGATGTCATTGTCATAAAGGAAGAGGGGGCAAGAGGTCTTTGTCATAGAATAAGAGAGGACAAATTCAAGCCAGCGATAAGGAGAAACTATTTCTCACAGAAGGTTGTAAATCTATGCAATTCACTGCCCCAGAATTCAGTGGATGCAGAATCAAAGGATTCAAGAAAGAGATAGATAGATATTTGATCAAATGTGGAATAAATGGCTATGGGTAAAAGGCAGGTAAGTGGCGTTAGGATGAGGTGATCAGCCATGATCATATGGAACGACAAAGTGGGCTTGAAGGATTGAAATGCCTAATCTAGCTCCTAATTCCTTATGTTCCTACTATCCCATATTCTTGTTTATCTATTTTAACTCTGAGTTAAACCTTGCCTCAAATTTAAAATTCTCACTTGTTTTCAAATCATTCCATAATCTCTTCCCCTCCAGCTCCACAGTTGTTGGCAAGCTACACTCCCTTATTTCTGGCCTGCTGATTATACTCAGTTTGAATTGTTCCACCTTTGGTTATGTCTTCAACTTCAAAGTCCTAAATTCTGGAATTCTCTACCTTCCTAATTGATTTATTCCTTTAGGATGTTTTTTTTAAAAAACATATCACTTACCAAGTTATTGATCATCTGCATTGATGTCATCTTACACTGGCAGTGTCAGGATTTGCTTCATAATGGTTCTATGGAAATTCCTTAGGACATTTTGTTACATATGGGGATACTAATTACAGGTTGTTGGAAAAAGTGATCTGGCAATGTTCTACTTAGAAACATCAGATTTTTTATTAGGAAGAAGTGAGGTGCACCTTGTTGGGCAATTAAGTGCAGATGTTGAGAACAAGCATTCATCAGAAATGAAAGGTTAGAGTGCAAGAGGACAGTTGGAATTCTGTGATGTGCAATGTTATTTTGTATAATGTGAAGACCAATTGTGTTTATTTGTGAGCCTAATCCTAACACTTCTGAAAATTAATACAGATTAGCAATTCATTTCTGATTTGTCTCACCAAGTTTTCATGGTCTGCATTTGAAAAGATTGGAGAAGTGCAAAGGCAGGTAGGAAAGATGCATCTAATTTGTATGCAAAGGTAATTCATTGGTAATGTGATATTATATGGTACAAAAATCATATCCCAATTCCCCCTGTATAAAATTTTGTGGTTATGCAGAAATGACATCAACTCTCTTGCTGGCTCTTCATCTCTGTCCCCTTCTCATATTTCACAATCCAGAATTCAAAACTTAATCTTGAATAAAATCCTGCCCATAACTGTGTTGTAAAACAGCTCTTGCTCCCAATTGTCTTCAGTGGTACAATTTGTTTCTTGTCCATTTCCTTTGCTAAGGCTGATTAGTTATTATGCCCAACAACATTTTAACGTTATCTCTTCATCTTCAATAGCATAATTTTCACTTAAATTATTTTGTGCCTTTGGTACCATGTAGCTTTTTGTTTTAAATTAGTTCTCATCATCTGAAATATTCTTGCATTTGAGACATTGCATAAATGCAAGTTGTTTCAGTTTGTATTCCAGCACAACACATAGAATGAAAAGCTGTTTTTTTTCTCTCTAACCAATCACTTGCATGTTCAAATTATTTGTGGTGGAAGGTGAAATGTTTCATATTTTAAAAGTAAAGTTCCTATAAATTCTTGTGTGGTTGAGCATTTTGTTAGCTGTGGTGAGTTAATTCAACGTAATGTAGGATCATATCTTTATGTGCCCATTAGAGGGAGCCAGCGTATAATAGATTTGCCATTATTTATATTAAACCTTAGGAATTTACTTTATCGGGAAGGAAGCTGATCAGCCATTATCATCAATCTGGGCTCTTACAGAATCATAGAATCCCTGCAGTGCAGAAAGAGGCCATTTGGCCCATCAAGCCTGCACTGACAATAATCCCATCTAGCCCCTATCCTTGAGAGATTTTCATAGTAACTTCTTTGCAGTGTTAATATAAGCCTACTTGTGACACTAATAAATAAACTTAAAACTTATTCCTGTAAGCCCATACATTTACCCCACCAATCTCTCTAAGATACTAAGGGCTAATCAACCTAACCCATATACCTTTGGATTATAGGAGGAAACTAGAGCACCCGGAGGAAATT
The DNA here is from genome assembly GCA_024679065.1 of Sphyrna mokarran. Classification (NCBI taxonomy): domain Eukaryota; kingdom Metazoa; phylum Chordata; class Chondrichthyes; order Carcharhiniformes; family Carcharhinidae; genus Sphyrna; species Sphyrna mokarran. The sequence continues at coordinate 23,848,608 of JAGIQG010000021.1, forward strand.
GGCACAGACATGGGGACAATGTGCAAATTGCACACAGACAGTTACCTGAGGCCAGAATCAAATCCGGATCTCCTGTGCTGTGAGGCCACAGTGCTAACCAGTGTGCCAGCCTGTCTACTCTCGATCATCTTGACCAAAGCAATGCCAGAATTTCAAGGCTTTGCACTCTTCCTGTAGCCATGCATCTTCCTCTTGCTTTAAACAATAATGCATATGTTTTTAAAAAAAACATGCAATGGTCATTGACTTAATTTGACAAAACATACCACGTTTAACAATTTAACAAGTTATGCAGAGCTTAATAAACTGGCCTTAAAATACACTGAACAAAGAAATTTGAATAAATAACCCCAATTTGAGAATTTAAAAGTATCTAGGATTTCAGGAAAAATTTAAATGGAGATAATAGATACCAGATTCGGATCTTGTATGCAGTGGTGGCTGCCATATCTTTAACCCAGAGCCTCTAGGTTCAAGTCCCGCTTCAGACATTGGAATGTGTGTTTGTAATATGACCAAACAGGTTGATTAGAATTAATCTTTTTGATATACCTGATGGCAGGCAGTAAAAGTGGGAGTTTCCTGGTTAGCTTTACTGCTGTATTTTGCCAAGCATATCATGGGCCAATCTGAGGGACGTACATGGCCACAAATGCCCTCTTTGGGTCTAATACCTGAAGGAGTAGCAACTACCAGGTGACTTCTTCTACTTTCCGTCTGTCTTTCTTGATATTAAGAGCGTTGCTAGATGACGTTTATGAAATTATTACTCTTGGGATTGAACCATAGAATCCTTTCATGTTCAGAAAGAGACTACCTTGCCTATTGAGAAAAAAAGAGTAAAAAGAAATTAGCTGTTCATTTTAATTCCACTTTTCAGCTTCTGCAGGTAACAGCACGTCAGGAGGAGATCCACGTCTTTTTTTTAAATAAGTGTTTCAGCCCCACCACCAACTGAGCACAGAACCCCAGATGTCCAACACTCTTTGGGGGAAAAGGTTTTTCCTCATGTGCTCTCTCATCTTTCTACCAATTAACTTAAATCTATGTCCCTGGTAAATAATTCACCCCTCGGGTAGGGAGAAACTGTTGTTTCCTCTCTATCCTATAGGCCCCTCATAATTTTTTACTCTTCTATTAGATTACTGCCCTCAGCCTCCTTTTTTCCAAGGAAAACAAGCCTATCCTGTCCAATCTTTCCTCATAGCTGCAATTTTCAAGTCCTGGCAACATTCTTGAATCTTCATATTATGGCAAATGGAGCTTAATGTGGGGGGTGTAAGGTCATCCACTTTAGTAAGAAGAATCAAAAGGCAGATTATTACCTAAATGGAGAGAGACTGCAGAAGGATCTAAGTGTTCTAGTGCACACAAAAAGCTAGCAGGCAGGTCCAAGAAGTAGTTCAGATGGCAAATAGCATTTTGGCCATCATTGCAGAGGGTTTGGGGTTTAAAAATAGGGAGGTTTTGTTGAAATTCTACAGAGTGCTGGTGAGGCCTCACCTGGAATACTGCATACAGGTTTGGTTCCCTTACTTAAAAAAAATTATATAGTAACATTGGAGGCAGTCTAATTCCTGAGATGAGAGGGTTGTCCTATCAAGGGAGATTAAAAGTCTGGGTCTGTATTTCTTGGAGTTTACAAGACTGATGGTGGTAGGGAGTGGGGTGCAAACTTATTCAAACATATGAGATCCTGATGGGGCACAACAGGGTAGATGATTAAATGTTTTCATTAGTGGGAGAGTCTCGAAAAAAGGGGACCAGTCATTTAAAATAGAGGTGCGTAGAAATTTCTTCTTGCAGAGGGTAGTGAATCCCTGGCATTGTCTGTCCTAAAGGGTAGCAGAAGATGGATCATTTGAAGTATTCAAAGTTAAGCTGGATGAAAATTTGATAGGTCAAGGAATGGAGGCTATGGGGAAATGGCACAGAAAAGGGACTGAGGTCAGCATTGATCAGCCATGATCATATTAGAATCAGAGAAACCCTACAGTGCAGAAAGAGGCCATTTGGCCCATTGAGTCTGCATCAACCACAATCCCATCCGTTCCTATCCCCATGTCCCTACATATGTACCCACTAATCCCTCTAACCTATACATCTCAGAACACTAAGTGCAATTTTAGCAAGGCCAATTAACCTAACCCACACATTTTTAGACTGTGGGAGGAAACCCACACAGACATGAGGAGAATGTGCAAACTCCACACATTCACACAGTGACCCTAGCCAGGTATCGAACCGAGGTCCCTGGAGTTATGAAGCAGCAGTGCTAACCACTGTGCCACCGTGCTGCCCATATTGAATGGCAGGGTAGCCTTGAAGGGCGTGGTGGCTACTCCTGCTTCTTGTATTCTTGAATTTCTTGTAGAAAATTGTTTTATGATTCCATGAAACAACAAAAAGAAAAACCTCCTAAATAGCAGCACTGTAAGTTTGGCAAATTTAATTTGGAACAGAACTAACTTGCTGCTTTCCTCTGAAATCTTTTGAAAGGATTTCTTCAGAAGTGGAAAACCAAAAGTAAATGCCAGAAAAATTGAATGTGTCTATGAAAGCTTTTGATAGAGGTTCTGCTGGTGAATGGATTGATGGTGACAAATGCAAAGAGCACATATTAATGAGGAAAGGAATTGTCATAAAATTTACATAATGTAAGTTAATCAGAAATTAAATAAGCTTCACACTATTTTCAGAAGAAATAGTGCATTCTCTTTCTCTGCTATCAATAAATGGCAGGCACATGTATTAAACCTGCATTACATTTTTGTTTAACTTTATGTACCAGCGGAGTTATTATATGCTGGTAGAGTACTTTGCTATGGATTTGGGCATGTGATTCTCCCACCTCAACTGACTTCCTGTTCTTTTTAGCTACATTGCTTCATAGGAGGCCTGTCTGCAATCAGTGACTGCTGTCAAGAATTAATAAGTTGATGAGTGAAGTTCTTTTGCCCACCTTATTTCGGCATAGACATTTTGTGTTTATACTATGGAGGGGAGGCAAATAGCAAATCTGGAAATCCAAAAACAAGGCAATTATTTAATAAGACATGTGAATAAGGAGGACTGCAATGGAGCGCACAAAACGATCTATTCAAACTTTCAGGTGGTCTTTGGTAAGATTCTGCCTGAGTGATAAAAAGCAATAATAAAAGTATACAAATTTGAAAATTAAACTGCGACATTAATTGATAATTGGTTGGGAGGTTGGAGACGTTAAATAATGTCCCCCAGGGACTTGCACTAGGCTCTCATCCTTTCACTATTAATAACTTAGCTGAAGGGATAAGAAGCAATATGTACAAGTCTGTACGTGAGAGTAAATTAAGGGGTAACACATAGGTAGGAGCAGTAAGGTACAAAGGGATATAGGTTAATTAAGTGTTAATGTCTGGGCATAAGATTTTGGGTAGCACCCAGATTTTCCAAAAGCATGGACAGCAATGCCTGGCATACAGTTTAAAATGAAGCGCTCGTAATCCCCACATTCACAATATTCTTAACATCTCTGCCCGCTTAATCCTTTACTGAAGCTTCCCTCCTGTGTAATTCGCCTCTGTCAAGTTGCAGGATTTCAGAAGTGGAGGGTGGGGAGGGGAAGAAAGCTGTCAGTTAAAATCAGCTAATTCAAGAAACTGTGCTAAGTGATGGGGCAGTTGCCTGTGGCGAGGAAGATTTGAACTGGCCGATTTAATTGCTTCTCAGAGACAAACAGCTCGCTGGTGAATTGGCAATTTCAGAGAAGGTGGAGTCAAGTTAGGCAATAACAAAAAGAACAAAGAAGGGAGGAAAATGCAAATACATGAAATCTAATAAAACCATAAAATATCAGCTGCGCACAGCTATTTCACCAGAGATAGCTAAGTGACTAAATCTTCAGCAACCAGTTCCTCTTAAACAGCGAGTGGATAAAATTGTGTTTAATCCTTGCTCACTCTGTGAACTGACTTTAATTGATACGTCTAATTCTGGCATGTTTATGGCATTAATGACAGTGGATCCTTGAAAGAGGGAAATGGAGGGCAAAAGCCTGGAAAATTGTAGAAAACTTGCAATGAATCCCATTCTCAATGAAAACAAGTAAGGATAGTGCTGAGAGTACTGTTTATATTATAACTTGTTGGTTTATAGTTGTTGTGAATTGTTTGCAACCTTAGAAGGCTGGTTGTGGATAATTTGCAATGCATATTAACTGTTTGCTATTGTGCTATGTTGGTTTGTACTGTTGTATTAAAAATGGTATGTTACTGTTATATATATTGTTTTTTATTGTGAGATTGCATTCTGGTTTGTAATTTAGAAGTGTAATGTATTTTGTACTTGTGCATTCATTAAATAAAATGAGTGGTTAATTGGTTCAAAGTGAAAGCAGTGGACGTTTTCATCCATTTCCTCTCTCCTTTTCGGTTCAGTTAAAGGAAAGTATTTTCACATTACCCGTATAAGATCTGCTTAAATTGCACAGAATTCAAGTTAGTTTATTTAATAGTTCTCATTTATTAACTAACTTACACTGCAATGAAGGTATGGTGACATTCCCCTAATTGCCACAGTCCGGCGCCTATTCGGGTCAATGCACCTAATCAGCAAGTCTTTCAGAATATGGGAGAAACAGAGCGCCAGGAGGAAACCCATGCAGACACGGTGAGAATGTGCAAACTCCACAAAGATAGTGACGTAGCCGGGAAAAGAACCCAGGTTAGAGGAATTAGCCGAGTAAATGTGTGGGGATAGGATTGTGGTCAGTACAGACTAGATGAGCCGAATGGCCTCCTCCTACACTGTAGGATTTCTATCAATTGGAGCTGTCAGGGGATAGAGACAGAAAGCTCTTGTGAATGGAACAGGATGCGCGGTCATGCGAGCCAGCGCGCGCTCTCGTTGTTTCGGGAACGCGCTTGTGTTCGGCGCGCCGCGGGGATGGGCTCCAGCCGCACGGAGTTGCTGGCTGCCGGGCTGTGAGTATCGCTGCTGGGGGAGAGGTTCGCTGCTTTACTGTGCTGGAGCTCGGGGGAAGCTTCAGCCTGGGGTTCCCGATCCCAGAGTTACTGCTCCTGATCGCATTCCCGTTGCCCGGGCATGGCTTCCCGGGTAGACTATATCGCTCCGTGGTGGACTTACTGGCTTCACAACTTTCCGCATCTGAATCTCCGTTTGCAGCCAGTGAGCAGCGCGTTCAACCCGCAGGATGGCAACTACCAGCAGGTCAGAGACTCTCACTCATTTGTTTCTCTCACTGCCTCTCTGTATTCCCCCACCTCCAGTCAGCCCCCTGCAGACACCTCAGTCCACAGTATAACCCCCCCCCAACCCCCCAGTCAGTGTAACCACCCCCCCCCCCAACAGTCAGCTCCTTGTGGGCCCCCCCCACCCCCACGAACTCCCCTCGGTCACTGCCACCCTTCACACATTCATCTTGCAGACAACCTCTCTCCTCTTCCCCCCACCTTTGCTGGCCATCACTCCCCCCAAAACCTTGAGTTCAGCCCTTTCGGAGCCACTCCCCACCCCATTGACAGTCCAGTTCCAGATTGCCCACTGCCAAACCCCCCCTCGTCATTGAGACAGCACCCCCCCCCTACTTTAAACTTTTGATTCATGCCCCATTGTCCATTTTATTGAGAATAAAGTGCAAGCCTTTGTATAGTGGAATTGCATCAGTTGTCCCTATTTTGCAACACTTCTCGAAGAGTGTAGTTTATTAAGTAATCCAGCACGTTGACGTAAAAATTGGCAGCATTACTGTCCTCCTTATTGCATCCCAAAATCTTACCAAGTTTGTCTTATCCCCTTCCTAGTCCCTGATGATTTCATTGTATTTGTTATGTGCAGATGTGATTGTGTGCAGCATATTGAGTTCCTGTGTTGCGAATTTTCACCCTGCTGTCGGAGGATCCTGACTTGAAGTCTTCCCTGAGTTATTGCATTTTGCTTGCTTCATTGTAATGTATTTAACAATGTGTTTATCGTGACATTATATTTAATCCTTCAGAAAGTAAACTTAAACATCAATTGAGTAAATTAAATTGAAGAAATAGCCCCCTTAGAATATGACATGAAGATCACTTCCCCTTGAAAAATTAGACCTGGGAGAATGTCTCGAGTGAAAAATGTCTGGATCATTGGTACTAAGCCAGGAAGACAAGGAAATCCCAAGCTCTATCCACAGAGCAAAGATCTCTCTTCTGGAGTGTTGGCCTTAGACTGCAAAGAGAAGCCAGCCAGAGTTCTCAGGATAGTGATATTTTTGCAGTGAGTCTGTGAACCAAACTAAAATTTTCAAAAGAATTTGATTCATAAAATGAAATGCTTTGTAGTGTTTTTGACCAGAAGTGGGATATGTATTTAAAATATGCTTATAAAGTTCAAAGGGGGTCTTAATGTATTAGCTTGAAATATAGTTCAAATTCTAGGTTTTCTAATTTCAGGACAAATAAGTGACAAGTGCAGGAAAGAGCCCATCAGAAAGTATTTTTTTTTTTCTAGAATAAAGTGCAAATATCTGGGACAATTTAAATGTTTCAGTTATGGTAATAACTGTCTCTGAGGTGTACTCACTTCCCTATTTGCAGCCCTCACAATTTAACGTTTAAATTTAGCCTCTGTGCTCACAGTCATCACTTCTACTCTGGAAAATATGATCTTTGTATTAACCAGAGTCTGATATTACATTTGTGGAGGAAAGCATTGATGTGTTTATTTGTTAATCGCCGTGAAGTCATATGTCCAACATGTTTTTGCACTTGCAAGATTGGAAGAGAGAAAGCTGGTATGAATGACTAAAGTTCCTAATTAATATTGGTCAGTCTCCCATCATTCACTGACATTGCAAGATCCAAAATGTAAGTTCTAATACTTACCATAATCCTGCCAGAACCTGATAGTTTTGCACATTACTGTAATCCAGCAAGTTTACTAAAGTAGTAAATAACAGTTTAAAATCACTCCTCCTTGATGAAACATCCATTTATATTATGCACTGGTTCCAAAATTTCCTTTAATATTCAAGTCATTTATTCACATCCAAATCTGTTCTCAAGTTTTATTTTTCTTGGCTCTTTTTACTCTAGGTTGACCATATTAACTTCACATGCAAGCACTTTATTTTTCCAAATAATAGTTTTTCATTGTTCTTCTGGAATTTTCATGGTTCATTTATACTTTCTGATGAAATTTTCTCTAATAGAGAAATTCACAAAGATAAAGGCAAACTACTGCGATGCTGGAATCTGAATCAAAAGCAAAAAATGTTGGAGAATCTCAACAGGTCTGACAGCATCTGTGGAGAGTGAATGGAGCTGACCTTTCAAGTCAGGATGATCCTTTATCAGACTTTTTTTTCAAATTCACTGTGGTGATGTGCCACACTACTGAGCCACCAATGAGGTGTTGCATTAGCAGCAAACTTTGGAAGCAATTGCCTTTGGCTGCAGAGTTCGAATTCAGCATTGTAGATCCCTTTGCTATAAAATTCTGAAGATTTTCAGTGAATGATGAAACTATTTTGCAACAGCACTTTGTGTAAATTCGAATCTTTGCTTCAACTCAACTTTGAACTCTCTCAAAACAGTGAGGTACATAAGTTCTTGGTTAAATATGTTTTATTGATTTTTCTGGATATGGTGCCACAGGCTGCTGTACATTCTGTATGGTCAATTTTTGCAAATCGAGTTTAGTCAGCATTTCTACTTTTTCTGTCTGGGCAGAAGTAAAATGCCACTCTCCCGTGGAAAACCTTTCAGTTTTATTAAAGTAACCTTTGATCCATAAGCAAATCCATTTTAATTTTTTACAATTGTAACAATAATAACCCATTGGATGGGTATGTCCACCAGAGAGGAGCTCTCCTGATTTTGTACATCTAACATTAGTCTGTTGATATTCATGGCGTGAGCAAGTCAATCTTAACCACTTTTGCCATTTGATTGAGAGATTTACCTGAGATGGTATATAACTGACAGTACATAGAAAATGACCTTTTGACGTTGGTTCTTAATAATATTTGATCCCTTTACTTAGTCGGGAGCAATCGGGGCAGAGGTAAATAAATGTAAATTAATTATTGTAAATTTGAAGAGCAAGATTTAAAGTTGAAGGATAGGCAGAATTATGGGAGGGACAAATTTGTTTTATGTTTCCTATAATATAGCTCTTTCCAATATTTAAGCAACTAATTTCCTGTACAATTTTAAGCTTCTGACTGATTTAAGGATTTAAAACCATGAGCTGAGCACAGGGTAACGTAAGTTGCTGACTGACTGAGTTGACAAAGACTAACTATCTTCAATAAACTACTCAGTACTTTGGCCATTGTTATTTAAAATGGTGTGTGGCTCTGGTTGATGCTGAAACTTGAAAACGGTGTCCCAATGAATACAGTATCTGTCTTTCTACATTGATTTTGGCAGTGACGTATCTATTGTGATTGATAATTTGGTGTGTGAATGGAGCCTTATCTTTGAGAATTTTTCTTGCATGCAATGCAGTGTGCCAGCTGTTCTGCCACTTTAACAAATGTGAAGCAATGGCAAGCGGTTGCAGTGTTGAGTGAAATAATCCAGTGATTTATCAAGACTGGACATTTTAAAATTAATTAACAGACTGAAAAGAGCAGGTGGGGCTGCCGCTGTGATAGTACATTAGCATCCGAAACATGCTAAATTGTCCCTTCATGTGGAGGGGGGGGGCACTGGCAGCTTTTGTTTTTGTTTGGGCTGTTCCCCTTCCTTTTGGGGAGCTGTCCCTTTTACTTGTCTTGATTTTAAAAGAGGACATGGGATTATGAGGATAGGACCTGGGTAGAATTGTGGTTGGTGCAGGCTCGATGGGCCAAATGGTCTCCTTCTGTACTGTAGGGATTCTATGAGAAAATGGTCCTTGCGCTAAACATCTGGAAAACGAAGGTCCTCTTCCAATCGACTCCCACATCAAAGCACCACCACCTGATGATTAAGGTCGTCGGCAAGATCATGGAAATGTAGATCATTTTCTATATCTTGGGAGTCTTTTCTCAAAGAGGGCCATCATAGATGACAAAATTTATCATCACGTCCAGCTCAGTCTTTGTCTGACTGAGGAAGAGAGTATCTGAAAACCAGAATCTCAAACCCGAGACTGAAGTCACAGTGCACCTGGTAACAGCGATCCTGTGCCGGTTTATACTTCAGAGACTTGGACAACCCACAGCATGCTCATTGAAGCACTGGAGAAATACCACATTGATACCATCACAAGATCATCCAAATCAGGATGGCAAGAAAGGTTGTTTACCAGCAGCTCCCAAGTAAATTTACCCAGCACTAATCACTCAATACCAGTTTATAGAACATAAAACACTACAGCACAGAACAGGCCCTTCGGCCTTCGATGTTGCGCCGACCAATATAAAAAGCAATGCCCCTCCAAACTAAACCATTCCCTTCTCTTCCATATACTTATCAACTAACCTCTTAAACGCCACCAAACTTGGCGCATCTACAACTGCTGCAGGCAGGGCATTCCACTCCCGAACCACCCTTTGGGTAAAGAACCTACCTCTGATATCCGTCCTATAACTATCACCCCTTAATTTAAAGCTGTGTCCCCTCGTGCTAGCTTTCTCCATCCTAGGAAAAAGGCTATCACTGTCCACCCTATCTAAACCTCTAATCATCTTATATGTTTCGATCAGGTCCCCTCTTAGCCGCCTCCTTTCTAACGAAAACAACCTCAAATCCCTCAGCCTCTCCTCATAAGACCTGCCCTCCATACCAGGCAACATCCTGGTAAACCTCCTCTGTACCCTCTCCAATGCCTCCACATCTTTCTTATAATGTGGGGACCAGAACTGCACACAATACTCCAAGTGCGGCCGCACTAGAGTTTTGTACAGTTGCAACATGACGTTGCGGCTCCGAAATTCAATCCCCCTACCAATAAAAGCTAAGACTCCATATGCCTTCTTAACAACCTTCTCGACTTGACTGCCTACTTTCAGGGATCTATGCACATACACACCAAGATCCCTCTGTTCATCAAGACTACTAAGAATCCTACCATTAGCCCTATACTCTACACATTTATTATTTCTGCCATAGTGCATTACCTCACACTTTTCCACATTAAACTCCATTTGCCACCTCTCGGCCCAGCTCTGCAACTTGTCCAAGTCCCTCTGCAAACTATAACACCCCTCTTCACTATCTACCACTCCACCGACTTTAGTGTCATCTGCAAATTTACTAATCCATCCTTCAATACCCTCATCCAGATCATTTATAAAAATTACAAACAGCAGGGGCCCCAAAACAGACCCCTGAGGTACACCACTTGTCACCGAACTCCACGATGAATATCTCCCATCAACCACCACCCTCTGTCTTCTATCTGCTAGCCAATTCCTAACCCAATTAGCTAAATCACCCTCTATCCCATACATCTGCATTTTCTGCAGAAGTCTTCCATGGGCCACCTTATCAAACGCCTTACTAAAGTCCATATATACCACATCAACCGCCTTACCCCCATCCACCTCTTTGGTCACTTTTTCAAAAAACTCAATGAGGTTAGTAAGGCACGACCTACCCTTCACAAAACCATGCTGACTATCCCCAATCAATTCATTTCTCTCTAAATAACTATAAATCCTATCCCTAATAATTCTCTCCAATACTTTGCCCACAACAGAAGTAAGACTCACTGGCCTATAATTCCCTGAAAGGTCTCTCTTCCCCTTCTTGAACAACGGGACCACATTCGCTATCCTCCAGTCCCCCGGAACCACACCTGTAACCAACCAAGTTTTGTTGGACAGGATATGTGATTCACACGCCTAATACCAGATTCCTGAAACAACAGCTCTACTCTGAATTTGATCGTGGAAATGCTTCAGGGATGTATTCGGTTCATCCCTGATGAGGTCAAATGGATTGGGAACAATTGTTCGAGGGTAAATCCATTCGAGGCATGTGGGATTCTTTCAAGGGAATATTGAAAATGTTGCAAGAAAGATATGTGCCGGCTAAGAGGAAAGATGGGAAAGGTAGGATTAGAGAGCTGTGGATTACTAGGGACATTGAGGACTTGGTTAGGAAGAAAAGAGAGGCGTATGTTAGGTCAAAGCAGCTGGGAATGGAGAGAGCGTTGGAGGAATATAGAGAGAGTAGGAGGGAGCTCAAACAGGGAGTTAAAAGGGCAAAAAGGGGGCATGAAATGGTTTTGGCGGATAGGATTAAGAAAAATCCAAAGGCTTTTTACTCCTATGTTAGGAATAAAAGGGTGGTTAGAGGAAAAAGTGGACCTCTTAGGGACTGAGGAGGGGAACTGTGCTTAGAGCCCGAGGGAATGGAGGAGATCCTGAATGAATACTTTATGTTGGTATTCACGAAGGAGAGGGGCTTGTTGACTGGTCCTGTCTCTGAGGGAGCTGTGGACCAGTTGAGGGAAATATCCATACCAAGGGAGGAAGTGTTAGAGCTTCTAGGTAGCATTAAAACTGATAAATCTCCGGGGCCTGATGGCATTTATCCCAGGCTGCTTAGGGAGGTGTGAGGTGAAATTGCTGGGCCTCTGACGCAAATCTTTGTCTCTTCCTTGGACACAGGTGAGGTCCCAGAGGACTGGAGAATAGCTAATATTGTACCGTTGTTTAAAAAGGGTACTAGGGATAACTCTGGAAGTTATAGGCCAGTGAGTTTGACGTCAGTGGTAGGGAAGCTGTTGGAGGGGATTCTTAGAGATAGGATGTATAGGCACTTAGAGCGTTGCGATCTGATTAGGGATATGCAGCATAGGTTTGTTAAAGGGAGGTCATGCCTTACAAATCTGGTCGAATTTTTTGAGGAGGTGACGAAAATGGTCGACAAAGGGCGAGCCGTTGATGTCGTCTATATGGATTTCAGTAAGGCTTTTTGACAAAAAGTCCCTTATGGGAGGTTAGTTGAAAAGATCAAGGCTAAAGGGATACAAGGACAGGTAGCTAGATGGATAAGTAACTGGCTTGGTAATAGGAGACAGAGAGTGATAGTGGAAGGGTGTTTTTCTAGCTGGAGGTCGGTCACTAGTGGTGTGCCGCGGGCCTCAGTACTGGGACCTCTTCTATTTGTAATATATATAAGTGACTTGGAAGAATGAGTAAGTGGAGTGATCAGCAAGTTTGCAGATGATACAAAGATGGCTGGACTTGCGGATAGTGAGGAGCATTGTCAGGCGATGCAGCAGGACATAGGCTGGTAGCTTGGGCAGATAGATGGCAGATGGAATTCAATCCTGATAAATGCGAGGTGATGCATTTCAGGAGAAAGAATGTAGTGGGGAGGTATATGATAAAGGGTAGTCCTATTAAGAGTATAGAAACGCAGAGGGTTCTGGGGGTGCAAGTGCACAAGTCTCTGGAGACAGCAGAGCAGGTGGAGAAGGTTGTGAAGAAAGCATATGGTATGCTAGCCTTTATAGGAAGGGGTAAAGAGCACAAGAGCTGGCCTTTAATGTTGCAGTTGTATAAAACATTAGTTAGACCTCATTTGGAATACTGCGTCCAGTTCTGGTCACCTTACTACCAGAAGGACGTGGAGACTCTGGAGAGAGTGCAGAGGAGGTTTACCAGGATGCTGCCTGGTACGGAAGGTCTGAGTTACAAAGAGAGGTTAGGCAAATTGGGGCTGTTTTCCTTAGAAAGACGTAGACTTAGAGGAGATCTAATAGAGGTGTGCGAGATTGAGGGGTATAGACAGAGTAAACAGGGTTAAGCTTTTTCCTAGGATGGATTCAAATAGCACGAGGGGTCACAGGCTTGGAGTGAGGGGGGTAAGGTGTAATTTGGATGCTAGAGGGAGTTTTTTCACAGAGGGTGGTGGGGGTGTGGGACGTGCTGCCAAGTAAAGTGGTGGAGGCAGACACTCTGGAGTTATTTAAGAGATACTTAGATGGGCACATGAACAGAATGGGAATGGAGGGATATAGAAAACTGATTTAAAATAGGGATCATGAACCTGGGAGTTCCTGGGAAGTATGTAAATTGTCAATGATATTGATGTATTTGTTTTATCCTACAGGTACTTTGATCCGCCTTGTTGTCTACAAGGGGCATACACGCGACAGGTCGTGAGAGGGCTGCTCTTGGATTTTTCGAGAGTACTCTAGTGCTTCATGTCATTAGTGTACATTTGACCTGGACCATTTGATAGGCAACACAACAGCTCAGTGACTATTGCTGTGCTGTGCAGATACATGGATTTGGGCCTGTATCTGTGGCAGTTTGCGCATTCTCCCCGTGCTTACGTGGGTTTTCTCTGGATGCTCCGGTTTCCTCCCACATCCCAAAGATGTGCTCTTAGGCTGATTGGGAGAACAAATTCTCCCTAAATTGTCTCAAATTTGGTTTCAATGCATAGATCTATAAACGTAAACAGGGATCACAGGTAAAAGTGGGGACATCGGGGTGGCGGCGCGGGCTCGTTGGGCCGAAGGGCCTGTTTCCTGTGCTGTTTTGTTCTTTGTTGTTCTTTATACCCACTGATTCATAGGGGACCCTGATTTTGTGACCGACCAAAATGGCAAAGGCCCATTTGTGAGGGCATCAGAAACATTTAGGGATTTCATCAGGAACATTCTTGGGCAGAGCTGAGGCATCAGACGGAGTACGGAAAACTCCAAATAATCCAACTATCCAATCCTTCAAGTGCTGCGTTCTCTGCATGTGGCAAAGTTTGCGTTGGTCTTCTCACCATCTCAGAATAGAATGGAAGCAAGTCTTCATTAATCCTGAGGGCCTGCCAAAGAAGAAGACATTGATTACCTTAAGATAAAGGCAAAATACTGTAGATGCTGGAATCTAAATAATTAGCTTTTGAGTTTTGTCTTCAGAGTCTGCAAGACAGCAGTTCATACTCGTACATGGAGCCCTGGAGCTTCTATCAAAACAATAAATAATATTATGTTTATTAATTATATAGCCTGAATGCTATTTTAAAGTTTGAATGCAATCCTGATCAATTATTATCTAAAGCCACTGACATTGAATATACATTTTTTAGTTGTTTGATTTCTTTCAATTTGCAGAGTGATTTTTTTTTTAAAAAAGGCTGACATTTCAGGGAAGCGTTTGGGAAATTGTTCATCAGATGTGTTAAATTTAATTCCATATAAGTCTGGCCCAGTGTTTTCTGCTATTTTTAAAAAAAAGCTAGGAAGTGTTCTGTTGCACCACTGCAAACAGATGAACTGGTCATTAATCCTCAAATTGTGAGACTTGATGTGTGCAAGGTTTACTGCTGTGTTTGCTTATACAATAGTGACTGTATGTAAAGTAATTCCTGAAGTGCTTTGGGACATCCTGAGGAAATAAGGCTCTGTGAAACCAAGTACCTCTGGGTCACATTAATGCACAAACTCAAAATGATGAGAAACTGTGTGTTGTGATTTTTCACTAACTGTGAACCCTTCTCTAAGCTGTAACTTCAAATTGGGCTCCTTATAAGCTCATAAGATATAGGAGCAGAATTAGGCCATTCAGCCCATCAAGTCCGCTCCACCATTCAATCATGGCTGATATGCTTCTCATCCCCAATTTCCTGCCTTCAACCCATTACCAATTAAAAATCTAACTCAAATCTATTTATTGTCCTAGCATCCACCATAATTTGGAAGAGCGAATTCCACAGATCTACAACCTTTTGAGAAAAGTAGTTTCTTCTCTACTCTGTTTTCCCTAGATAATCTGGAGGAGGAGCTAAAGGGTAAAGAAATTTGCTGATGACATGAAGATGAGTGGAAAAGCAAATTGCGTGGAAGGCAAGGAAAGTCTGCAGAGAGATCTGGATAGGCTGAGTGAGTAGGCGAGGACCTGGCAGATGGAGTATAACAGCAAATGTGAGGGTATCCACTTTGGTAGAAATAATAGTAGAAGGGATTATTATTTAAAGGGTGAAAAGCTGCAGTATGCTACAGTGCAGAGAGTCTTGGGGGTCTTTGTGCACGAATTGCAAAAACCCAGTCTGCAGGTGCAGCAGATGATCAAGAAGGCAACCGGAACGTTGGCCTTTATAGCGAGGGGGATAGAATATAAAAGCCAGGCAGTCTTGCTGCAACTCTACAGGACACTGGTGAGGCTGCAACTGGAGTACTGTATGCAGTTTTGGTCACCGCATTTGCGAAAGGATATATTGGCCTTCGAGGGAGTGCAGAGAAGGTTCACTAGGCTAATGCTGGAGATGAGGGAGTTAGCCTATGAAGAGAGATTGAATAGACTGGGTCTGTACTTTAGAGTTTAGAAGGCAGAGGGGGGGGATCTCATAGAGACTTACAAGATAATGAAGGGGATAGATAGGGTAGAGGTAGAGAGATTCTTCCCGCTTAGAAAGAATAGCAGGAATAGAGAGTACAGCCTCAAAATAAGGAGGAGGGGGCAGTTTAGATCAGAGTTGAGGAGGAACTTTTTCACTCAAAGGGTGGTGAATGTCTGGAATTCTCTGCCCATTGAAGTGGTGGAGGCTATCTCGCTGAATATATTTAAGACAAGGGAATTAAGGGTTATGGGGAGAAAGCGGGAAAGTAGAACTGATCCACTTCAGATCAACCATGATCTTGTTGAATGGCAGGGCAGGCTCGAAGGACTAGATGGTCTACTCCTGCTCTTATTTCTTACATTCTTATGTTCTTAAATTTGCTACCCCTTATTCTAAGACTATGACCTCTCGTCCTAGAATGCCCCACATGAAGAAGCATCTGCTCCACGTCTACTTTATCCATACCTTTTATCATCTAGTATACTTCCATTCATGATTAAATTTATTCCCTGTTGTCTGACTTGGGGATATTATGACCTATTTTTTTGCTCTCTGCTCGTTGATGACTGTCATTTGTGAAAGAAAACAAATCTCTGTTCTGAATTGCTTTTGCTTAAAAACAACGCAAATCCTTGTACATTTTTCCATTTCTACAGTACCTTTCTCCAAATGAGAATTTTCTTTGCTAATGATTGTGCAGCTGTAGAAAAAAAATCAGTAAACCAAATCTGTGATAAATGATGAATTAATGAGTGATATTTTATCTGTGTTATTTCCAAAAGTATTTTTATTGAGGGTGGTAACAGTAAAGTTTTTTTCAAAAAGTATTATTTTAATTGCACAATATGTCATGGTAAAAATGAATGCTTGGACAATACCTCACAAAGCAGACTTAAGTGTCAAAGTATAGGCAACCCATGAGTGTAATGCATTCTGTCATTTTCAATATCTGTTGAGAAAATTTAGACACTTCCTTATTGACCAGGATGTCTATGGAGATTTTTTATTCAAATACATTTTAATTGATCATGCTTTTGTAAATTAAGAGTAATATTTGGTGTACTGATAGTTGCCTCAGATGAATAAAACGAGGACTTGCGTTTATGTATTGCCTTTCAAAACCTCAGGATGCTTTTACAGCTAATTAAGTCCTTTCAAAACATATTCATTGTAAGGTAGGGAGTGCAACAGCCAATTTATGCACAGTAAGCTCCCCAAGACCAGTAATGCAGCTATCTGTTGTTAATCGAACGATAAATGTTGGTTGGCCACATTTCCAGGACATTTCCACTGCTCTTTGCATCGTGCCTTGGGACTCGTTTTATATCCATCTGTAAAGGTTGAAGAAGCCCAAATTTAATAACATCCAATCAGAAAGACTGCAGCACTCAGTACAATATTGGCATGTCAGCCTAAATTCTGGGGTAGAATTTGAATCGAGAATCTTCTGACTTTTGAGGCAAGACTGCTGTCATTGAGCCAAGGCTGAAATTATGACTGAGAGACTAGTTTTCTTTTTGAATGCCTTTTAGAGGGTGGAGGGGGGGGGAAAGAGAGAAGCAGGTGAGCAAAATAATTTAAAAAACTTAAATCTTCAACTTTTATTTAACTTAATGTTGGGAATATTTTTGTATCCTTGCCTCAAAAATAGAATACCATATTGATACCAGTCATCAAGGGTGAGTTGAATACAGCTTATCAGTATACTAGATTTGTGGTGTAACTAATCTTGTATCAGAAGTCAGAGAAGATTTTTAGCCATTGAGTTAGTGATTTGCTGCCTTTCTTACAACACAGCAAGATACAATTGTGGACTTTATGCAAATGGGATCTGACCACTTCACCATGGGAAAAGGATCAGAATATTAATTATTGTCCACCATTCTACTGACGTTTTGTTAAATAGATCATGTAATTTGTTCATCCCTCAAGATCAGGGCAGTCCAGCCCTAGAGACTGAATAGGGTCCATGTGCTGAAAGACTGTTGTGTAATGCATTCACTACGTTATTATGGAAGGTTTATCAGTATCACACAATAACTGGTGTGGCGCTATTAGTTACGTGAGGAGTAATTTCGGTGTGTGTTGCCCTTTGTAACTTCTAATAAATTAATTGTATTTCAATGATTTCAGTATTTTGAAACTGAACTAACACTTGCAACTCCTTAATCCCTGGGGAGAATAGTAGAATGTTTCAAACTAATTCTGAAAATACTCAAGTTACACAGAAGCTTTATATTTACAGATCATGACTGAAAACATTTAATGAAACAGAACTGTTGTATTCTGACCCCATAGAATTAACAAATCCACGACCCTGAAAACAAAGACTAAGTGACAACTGAGAAATGATGATAAATATTTGATGCCACCTGAACAGAAATATTTTTAAAAATGGCATGGATTTGAGGGAGGTTAAAAGTAGACCTGCACATTCAGCAGTTTCCGATCACCTCGCATCAGAAAGAAAAACTACATTGGATTTTAGCCCACTGAGTTTTAACAGATATCAGCATGTGCTTCTCCAGTGGTGTGCACTAGATACGAACCCTCACTGAGCTAAAATCAATACCATTTGTGGAATTGCTAACAGCACATTAGAACATCAGAGTGCTGCAGCTTTGAGTGTGGCAATACACATTCAATCCATCACATTTACAGCAAGATGATCTAATGTGTTTTGATCTCAGCTGGTTTTGGCGAGGTTTTCTACAAAGGCCACTTAACCCCCTGAGAGAACAAAAAACTTCTGGGTCAGTCATAAGGGGGCTTCTCGCAACCATCTGCAGCAGCAGTCATAGTAATGTGGGCGTTAGTTATGTGCCTGACTGAAGGGAGGCCACAATTGTGGAGAAAGCTAGATATTTATAGGACAGTCCATTTTAAAATATCTTCAGTAATATTTGGTTGAATTTTGTAGATTAAACGATAGATAATAAATGAGACAATTGTGCTCCACAAATATTGAAACAATATGACCAAACTGCCATGTCATCTATTGGCATCTGGAATACAGTCCTAGTAGGAAAATTAGAGTCATCAGCTGATTTTTAATCTGCAACTTGAGCATTCAAATTAAAAACAGAATTGACATATATGGGCAAGGAAATTGCTGCAATCAAAGTAAGACAATTTGAAACAGAAATTTTAGATATCAAGTATTGCGCAGCCAACTCTTGTGACAAACCTATAGCACTAATTCAATTGCACAATGCTCTAAATGTCTAAAGCTTTTAACTCTGGAATACATTTGTGAATATTTTGCAGTGGCCTTGCTTATTATTGCAATGGGCATATTAATTCACAAAACTTTCAAGAAGCATAATTCAAAGCAAATTGTACTTCCTGCAACAGTAATGTCAGTCTGCAGTCTTTATATGCATCCTGAGTAATGAAATATATGCCCAAAATTGGTTAAAAAAAAAGTTAAGGTTTATAACTTGTACATATTTAAATGCATTACAAACTGGAAGCAATAAGGTTAGTCTGTTGTACAGGAAACTTTGACTTGCTTTGCATAAACTAGTGATCTAATTATACAATTATACCTTTTTGCCTAAGTTGAGTAGAAGTGATTGTTTCCAAGTTTTCTTTTGTAACAAACAAAAACAGTCCCAAGTTTGCCATTTCAGGTAAAGATTCTGGAAAGCTTGATGATACTTGATTAAATTGCCTGTGTGTCACTTGAGTTGTTAGCATTCTCGCCTCTGAGTCAAATGGTTGTGGGTTCAAATCCAACTCCAGGATTGAGCATAAACATCAATGCTTGTGCTTCATGGGAGTGCTGCACTGTAGGAGGTGCAATCTTTCAGATGCCTTCGGGCAGTTGTCAAGGCTCCCATGGCGGAATTTTGAAAAACAGTGGGGAAGTTATCTCTGGTATCCGGCCCATTTGAATCCCTTGATCAACATCACAAAAAAGCATTATCTGGCCATTACCATGTTGCTATGAGCAAATTAATTACAACAGCACTGCATTGGCTGCAAAGTGCCATGGGACACCCTGTGATAGAAAAAGGTGCAATACAAATTAATGGATGCCTTCCTTTCTAGATAAGTCACCAATAATTCACTTGATGGCATTGTATCATCATTGAGGTAATTGGATGCAAATATGGGCAATAAATCTTTGCATGGCTGTAGTTGCAGAAACATTCACTGCAGTTAAAAGGACCCCTTGGGATGTTGCGAGGAAGTAACAGCGTGGAGTTTTTGCACAGCTGTGAACATCATTCTTTTTGATGGGAAATGTATCACTAATGTATGTTATATATAGCTCAAATCTGTGACTTAGTTATTTAAGGATACATTTTGCAACCTATTGTCCAATTTCCATAAGAATTACTTCATTTTTAAATAGCCTTGGATCTACTCCCTCAAAGTATGTTTATCAGCTTTGTTCTTTCTGATGAGTTCCGTTCTTCTGTATCTATGTAGATACTGATCAGGAAAACCTCTTGCATGCCTACTTGACTGAATAATTTCAATCTGCTTCACATTTTAGGATAGTTTGAAAAATCATGTTGGCTACACTGGACTTTTTTTTGACATCGTAATTATCAAAGCCACCTTTTCACTTTCACAGAATTAGAATTATACAATGCAAAAGAGGCTGCACTGACACATGAGAAACAACTAACCTCCCACCTAATCCCATACACCAGCACTTAGTCCATAGCCTTGAACGTTAAGTTGTGCCAAGTGTTCATCCAGGTACTTTTTAAAGGATGTGAGGCAAACCACTTCTATTACCCTCCCAGGTAGCGCGAGCCACTCTGTCACTACCCATTGCGTAAAAATGTTTTTCCTTGCTTCCCCCTGAATCTCTTGTCCCTCAGCATGCACCTCTATCCCGTCATGACTGACCCTTCAACTTAGGAGAACAGATGTCTCTGGTCCATTCTGTCCATGTTCCTCCTCATTTTGTACACCTCGTTCATTTTGTCTTAACCATCTCGTTATATCTTGTACAAAAATCTCTCTTTTTTTCCTTTACATTTCAGCATCAACAATATTTTGCTTATTTTTGTCATGTCTTTTGCATAAGGAGACCACAAAAGAAGAGCAATTGAGAATTTTATTGGATAGTCTGTTCAAAATGTCTTCAATGCCTGGTTGAATTTGTGGTTTAAATAATAGACAATGAATGGGATAACTATGATCCACAAGTATTAAAACAATATGGCTTAACTGTCATGTCTTCTGTTGGCATCTGGAGTACAGTCCCAATGGGAAAAGGTGAACCATTGACTTTTTAATCTATAACTGAGCAGCAAATCAAAACTGACATAAATGGATAAGGAAATGATTTCAATCAAAGTGAGACCATTTGAAACAAAAGAAATATTGCTGGCTGTCATGTGTCACTTTGGTGAAGATAAAAGATGATTTTTAAAAAATATTCTGCACGGTAATTTTTTTCCCCTGAATGAACGGAGGAAGAATGTTGATATCACTGACTACATCAACAATGAATAATATTGTGTAAACAAGAATTTGTCTTTTGATCAACAGTTATTTCAGTACTTTCCTGCATTTATGTATGTAAATAACTGCTGTTGCACACTTCAACTTTTGGAATGGTGCACATGGGACACTTGCCTTTTGGAATTGAAAGCAAATGAGTTTTTGTGCTTGTAGAACCATAGCTAAACCCACACGATGATGCAGCACAGAGGAGACTAATAACTCATCATGCCTGTGCGAGCAGTTTGAAGAAACTAACCAATTAGTCCCACTGTCCTTCCGGATAACCCTGCAAATATTTCCATTTCAAGTGTTTATCCAATTCTCTTTTAAAAGACAAATTTTGGTCCCTTACAGTCAGAAACAGCGAAATTTATAAAAGGAAACAAATAATGGCTGACCAACTGAAAACATACTTTGATTTCATCTTCACAAAATATCTTCACAAATAAAATACCACAAATGGTGGGGAACTCAGGATTGAATGAGAAGGAGGAACTGAAGGAGATCAATATTAGCAGAGAAATGGTGTTGGTAAGACTGATGGGATTGAAGGTTGATAAGTCCCCAGGGCCTAATAAACTATATATTAGAGTACTTAAGGAAGTGGCCCAAGAAAGCATGAATGAATTCGTTGTCATCTTCCAAGAATCTGTAGCGTCTGGAACAGTACCCATAGATCAGAGGAAAGCTAATGTAACCCCACTGCTAAAAAGAGAGGTTGAGACAAAACGGAGAATTTATAGACCTATAGGCCTGACAGCGGTAATGGGGAAAATTCAAGAATCCATTATCAAAGATTTTATAACAAAACACTTAAAATTGGCCAGAGTCAGCATGGATTTATGAAGGGGAAATCATGCTTGACAAATCTACTGGAATTCTTTGAGGATGTAACTAGTAGAGTTGATGGGGAAAAGACAGTGGATATGGTTTATTTGGACTTTCAGAAGACTTTTGTCAAAATCGCACAAGAGATTAGCATGTAAAACTAAAGCACATGGAATTAGGGAATATATATTGAGGATATAAAACTGGCTGATAGGAAACAATAAGTAGGAATAAGTGGGTATTTTTCTAAAAGTCTGGCAATGATAAGTGAGGTACTGCAGGCTTCAGTACTGGAACCCCTGCTATTCATTATATGTTAATAATTTAGATGAGGGAACTAAATGTAATATCTAATAAATGTGAAGTTATCCACTTTGGTAGCAAAAACGAAAAGACAGATTACTATCTGGTCATAAATTAGGAGCAGATGGCCAAAGAAATCTGGGTGTCCTCGTGCATCAGTCACTGAAGGTAAGCATGCAGGTCCAGCAGGCAATAAAAAAGGGAAATGGTATGTTGGCCTCTGTAGCAAGAAGATTTGAGTACAACAGCGGGGGATGTCTTAACACAATTATACAAGGTCTTGGTTTTGATTTGATTTTGATTTATTATTATCATGTGTTAACATACAGCAAAAAGTATTGTTTCTTGTGCACTACACAAACAAAGCATACCATTCATAGAGAAGGAAATGAGAGAGGGCAGAATGTAGTGTTACAGTGTTATAGCTAGGGTATAGAGAAGGATCAACTTTAATGCAAAGTAAGTCCATTCAAAAGTCTGATGGCAGCAAGGAAGAAGCTGTTCTTGGGTTGGTTGATACGTGACCTCAGACTTTTGTATCTTTTTCCTGACAGCAGAAAGTGGAAGAGAGAATGTCTGGGGTACTACGTGGGGTCCTTAGTTATGCTGGCTGCTTTGCTGAGGCAACAGGAAGTGTAGATAGAGTCAGTTAAAGGGAGGCTGGTTTGCGTGATGGACTGAGCTACATTCATGACTTTTTGTAGCTCCTTACAGTGTTGAGCAGAGCAGAAGCCATACCAAGCTGTGATACGACCAGAAAGAATGCTTTCTATGGTGCATCTGTAAAAGTTGCTGAGAGTCATAGCTGACATGCCAAATTTCCTTAGTCTTCTGAGAAAGTAAAGGTGTTGGTGGGCTTTATTAACTATAGTGTCAGCGTGATCAGTGGGGGGGTGGAGGGGTGGGGTGGTTGGTGGTGTTGAGGCCATGCATGGAATATTATGTGCAGTTTTGGCCTCCTTATCAAAGGAAAGATGTTCTTGCTCTAGAGCATGTGCAGAGAAGGTTTATCAGATTGATTCCCGAGATGGTGGGACTGACGCATGAGGAGAGATTTGAGTTGGTTGGGATTGTATTCACTGGAGTTGAGAAGAAAGAATGTGGGATATAATTGCATAAAAACCTATAAACTCTAAGAGGACTAGACAGGGAAATTGCAAGAAGGATGTCCCCAATTTGGGGGAAGGGGGTTGTTGTCTAGAACTAGGTGTCACAGTGTGAGGATACAGGGATTAGGACACAGATGAGGATAAATTTCTTCAACCAGAGAGTGGTCAGCCTATGTAAATCGCTACCACAGAAAGTAGTTGAGGCCAAAACATTGAATGTTTTCAAGAAGCAGTTAGGTGTAGCACTTGAAGTGAAGGGGATTAAATGATATGGGAGAAAGACTATTGAGTAAGGATCAGGTTATTGAGTTGGA
Source organism: Sphyrna mokarran (assembly GCA_024679065.1). Classification (NCBI taxonomy): domain Eukaryota; kingdom Metazoa; phylum Chordata; class Chondrichthyes; order Carcharhiniformes; family Carcharhinidae; genus Sphyrna; species Sphyrna mokarran. The sequence continues at coordinate 23,871,900 of JAGIQG010000021.1, forward strand.
TGATGAGTATTGAATAGGAGCAGGTGCGAAGAGCCGAATGGCCTGCTCCTATTTTCTACGTTTCTATGAAAGTTATTAATGAATCTCTGTAAATGTTTCTTTCCTCATTTCACCTCTGGCCCTTTTGTCAATTGTCTTGAAAGTTTAAAAATTAAGACAGAAAATGCTCAACAGGGCGGGCAGCTTTAGTGGAGAGAAATGATCAGATAGTTGACCCTTCACCACTGAGGAAAGATTGGGAACAGGACAAAAGAAAAGGAAATGTCTGTGACAGGGTGGAGCACAGATTAATACCTGAGAAGGGGAATAGAAAGCAATGGACGTGAACAAGGCAAAAAAAAATCTCATCAGAGAGAAGAGTGAAACTTCTTCAAGCTGGGCGTTTCTGGAATAGATTTGCTGTTTTTGTTTCGGATTTCCAGCATCTACAGAATTTGGCTTTTTGATCTTAAAGTTTTTAGATTTTTAAGTTAGTATAATCCTAACCGTCAGCAATACTATCCGTGGACTGGCTCAGTATTAAGCCACTAAATGCTGGTGTCCAATGGTAAGTGGTGGAAGCTGAATATTTATTGATGGCCTTCAGTTCTCAGTTGAAAAGGCCCCTTTGTGCGTTTTTTTTTATCTCTGACTGAATCTGATTTCCTCTAGTTTGTGCTTGAATGATGTTGAACTCCTTTAAACTTTTCTCTTTATGTAAATTTCCAGAGTTTTGAAATATTTTTAATTTCAGATTTCCAACATCTGCATATTTTGCTCTTATTTATTTGAAATATTGTTAAAGAGCCAATTTAAGCAGTGTGATATTACTTGTTCTGTTTGACCTCAAAATACCTCTTTACCCAAACTAGTGATAGTTTTTATTTTATTCCATTTGTAGGACATGGATGTCGCTGGCTAGGCCAGCATTTATTGCCCACCCCTGGTTGCCCTTGAGAAGGTGATGGTGAGCTGCCTTCTTGAATCGCTGCAGTCCGTGTTCTGTGGGTTGACCCAGAAAGCCGTTAGGGAGGGAATTCCAGGATTTTGACTCAGTGACTGTGAAGGAACGGCGATATGTTTCCAAGTCAGATTGGTGAGTGGCTTGGAGGGGAACTTGCAAGTGATGGTGTTCCCATGTAGCTGTTGCTCTTGTCCTTCTAGATGGAAGTGGTTGTGGGTTTGGAAGGTTCTGTCTAAGGATCTTTGGTGAATTGCTGCGATGCATCTTGTAGATAGTACTGACTGCTGCTACTGAGCATTGATGGTAAATGGATTGAATGTTTGTAGATATGGTGCCAATCAAGTGGGCAGTTTCGTCCTGAGTGTTGTTGGAGCTACATCCATCCAGGCAAGTGGAGAGCATTCCATCGCACTCATGACTTGTGCCTTGTAGATGGTGGATAGGCTCTGGGAGTTTGGAGATGAGTTACTTGCCGCAGTATTCCTAGCCTCTGACCTGCTGTTGTAGATGATGTTTATGTCGTTAGTCAAGTTGAGTTTCTAGTCAGTGGTAACCCCAAGACTGTTGATAGTGGAGGATTCAGTGATGGTTATACCATTGAATGTCAAGAGGCAGTGGTTAGAATGTCTCTTATTGGTAATGGTTATTGTCTGGCATTTATGTGGCGTGCATGTTATCTGCCACTTATCAGCCCAAGCCTGGATTTTGTGGTATTTGAAATAAAAGAATTAGATTAATACGAGGGTGAATTCTGAAATTGTGCAGGCAAGTGAAGACAAAACTCAAGAACAGCCTAATGGGTGCACTCCTTCTATTTTTGTGTTCATCTGCAGACTACTAAAAGAGTATATATCATAACTTGAGTTAATAGGCCGGCACAGTGGTTAGCAGTATTGCCTCTCAGCACCAAGGATCCGGGGATGAATCATGGCTTAGGTCACTGTCTGTGCGGAGTTTGCACATTCTCCCTGTGTCTGTGTGTGTTTCTTCCAGGTGCCCTAATTTCCTCCTACAGTCCAAAAAAACATGCTGGTTAGGTGCATTGGCCATGCTGAATTCTCCCTCAGCATACTTGAATGTGGCGACTGTGGTATTATAGCAGTAATTTTATTGAAGTGTTACTGTAAGCTTACTCGTGACAATAATAAATAAACTTTAATGAATATGTGATGGTGTGAATGACCTTTTATTGCTGGGTAAGGGAGAGCTGGCAACAGGAGAAGGGATCCTGATAATTATCCTTGCCCAATGCTTCTTGGCTGAGAAACAATGTCGAGAATATTGAAGGTACTTAACAATAAATTTGGATATAATCTATTATAAAAGCAACAATGCAAATGTCTTGTTGAATTGAAGATGGAAGTAATTTAGTTTTATTTATCTTAGACCATCCTCAGCTGGCCATGATGTTGCAAATTATTGCCAAGTTGTGCATTTCTTAGTTTCTAAGGTTGAGTTATTTGATTGAATTTTAGCACCAGTGAACCTGTTAATCCGGTGTTACATAAATGCAGTTAGCAAGGTGTCAAAGTGCTGCATGCCTGGCATAGATTGCCTTCAAACTCTTTTTAAAATCCATCAAGATTCAACATCTCACACACAGTTGAATTACTGTATAAAATCTTAATTGCTCTTTCTATAATCCCCTGTGACTTTGTGCATTGCTCTTTAGATACCACATTATTTATGAAGCACTCACTTTGCACAAAATCTAAAACATGTTTTCTGGGTAAGGCATTGATCAAAAGAAATATTGATGCCTAGTCTCCTTTTGAGGTTTTTTTTTAATGAAAACATGGAGCAAATCTAGACTTTTTGGTACCAGAATTTAAATCCACATGTTTTTAAAGGATGTGTTTCGCATTCAAATTTTTTTTCTAAATTGAGGCCAAACATTTTCAATGGGTTTGAAAATTGAATTACTCACTGCAAACTATCTCTTGCCTCTGCAAAGATAACAACCCTCTCCAACTAGATATAGTAATTGTAAATTTTTTGACATCTTGCTGCAAGTGCCGCAGTCACTCTTGGTACCCTTGGTAACAGAAAGGAAATGTGTAAATCAGCTGAGTTTTTTGCTCTTAACCGCTGCACTGAGGCATTCTTCTGGATTGTTTCTGTGAATGTAACACCTGATCCAGCTTAGTTCCATTGCAGTTCATGATAAACTAATCTCACTTCTGTATCTGTGTGTGAAGGATAGCTGTTCGATTTAGGAATTGTACTCCAGCTTGAATCAGTGTCTTTGGCTGAGGGAAGGAAATAGCTTTTAAGCAAGTAGAACTAAAAGATTTGTCTGGGTGAAACATACAAGTTTGCATCCTGTAAAATCCTGAAACAGGAGTTCCCAATCACTGGTCAACAACTGACCAAGGTAGAAAACTTTCTCTGACAGAAGAAACTCTGGCAAGACTACTTCAGCAGCTGGCTTGGGTGACTTTGTTAGAGGATTGGGAATGAATAACTATAATTTGAATCAACTGGATTGGACACAAAACAGTCTGCTTGATTGACACCCCATCCACAAACATTCACTCCCTCCATCACTGATGGGCAGTGGCAGCCATGTATACCATCTGCGAGTAATGACCAAGACTCCTTAGATAGCACCCTCCAAATCCACAACTGCTTCCATGTAGGAGGAGAAAGACAGCCGATGTATGGGAATGCCATCACCACCACTCTCCTTTTCCCCAAGCCACTCACCAATCTAACTTGGTAATGTATCGCTATTCCTTCACTGTCACTGTGTTAAAATCCTGGAATTTCCTCCCCAATAGCATAGTGGGTGTACCTGCACCATAGGGAATGGAGTGGTTCAAGAAGGCAATTCACCATCTTTTGGAGGGCAATTAGGAATGACCAATAAATGTTGACCTACCCAGTGATGCCCACATCCCATAACTGAAATTTTAAAAACTCATATGAGACTATCCACAAAATGTGACTGCAGTAAATTCTGTTACATCTTTGGAGTCATGGTCTAATTCTCCTAGATTGGTTCTAGTTATGGAAATAGTTGTTTCAACAAGAGACCATTACAGCCTAAATACCATACTGTTATTCCCTGATTTCATGCATTTACTCTTTCTGGCTACCTGGCAGTGGAGTGGGACATTCTGTTTCTTTATTAGTGAACTTATTCCTGCTCCGGGTGATATCGACATAACACAGTCAAGGGCTGGAATTTTCCAGCATTCTGTGGCTAGCAAGTCACTGAAATCTCTATTCGAGTGAAAGGCTGGAAAATTTTCAGCCAAGGCATTGAAGCTTGGATCTCCTGGGGCTGAATGGGTCAGCAGTATAGCAAATGAGAGTGCAGTAGTTTAATATTATTGCTTAACCACCATAAGCCTACAGTAAAAGGCTCTTGTGTTTCACTCTGCCTGCCTGACTGAACTCTATTTATTTTGCCAAATGCTCATTTACAAAGCTTTCCAGTGGTGATGCTTTAAATTTTCACGTTTAAAAGGTGGTTGTAGTTCTGTAAGGCATTCTATCATGAGTGCAGCACCACGCCCCCCCACACACACAGTTCTTCCTTTTAGCATTTGCCTATTTTGAGGACTTTTAGAGCTTTGAACACTGACATTGTTATGTCATAACACCACACAGCCTTAATCACTTTAGTGAAGCGTGCATTAAAAAGCTGTTGCGGAAATGTATTCCATCCCTCTCAATTTGAAAACTCATTCCAATGCCAGTTTGGGGATAATTGTCTCCCCATTTCCTTGACTTCACTGGAAGCATTACTGAATATAAAAATAATTTATTCATGTTATTCAGGAATCTTCACTTTAAATCTTCATATTGAGTTAATACTGAACTGGCGAGAGCAGTGAAGAATGCTGATCAGGCTTGGGAGATGAAATGTCGAACATTGAGACACATGGGTGTTGATGTACCGTGAAGGGGAAGATATTAAGGCTAGCCAAAGCTGACCGGGGAAGAAATAGCTGTTAAACTAGTTGTCCACCTTAAATTATGTTAGCATAAATAATTTCCTAATATAATGTGTTTTTTTACTGTATCTTTGCAGCCACATATTTTTACTCTGTGTGGGTTAGTGGGCCGGGGGAGAAGGTGGAGTTGATATTATACCATTTGTTTCTTTCTTGGATCTTTGCCTCTAATCTGAGGATTCGATTTTTTTGAGACCTAGCAGCTTTGGCATACAGAATTCACTTCGCACTAGAAATCTGTTTTTGTTCGAGCAAAATGTCTTGTTTGGAAAAGTGTTTGATCACAAGTTAATGACCACAAATTCTAAATTTTCTCATTGGATGACTGTCTATCTGCATTTCTAGAGCATTAGAATGGGGAAAAAGATGACCCAGGGACTGGTTTATCCTGGCTGTGGACAAAGTAATTACATTTAATTTTAATCAATTAAGTGCTGAATCCCCATCCCCTTCCCTGTGCCCCATACTGCTGAAGAATATTTTGAAGGTTTTGAATTTTTTTCTTAGAAACTTCAAATATGAGGTCGTAACTGGATCTGGGTTGGAACCTCACAGCACATGGGTAATCATTGATCCTGATTTTTTTTGGTGTTTATATTCCAGCATGCTGGCCTCTTTGTTTTGCTGGCTACAACTGGCTTTGTTGTTAATTGGTTGTACACATTTTTACTTGACCTAGTTACCCTCGCTTATCAAACAAAATCTGTTTATCCAGCGAACCTTTGATGGTGTAAAAATCCAGAGGGAGCAGCAACTCAAAGGTCAATTTGGCAGTGACCTTTCTTCTCAGATTTGCAATTGGCTCATTAGCCAGAGTGGATTGAAGGCTGCTCAGGAACAAGCTGCCAATGAGTCAGGCTGGGGAATAAAGTTTCATCATTGGTGCGTTATTCATTCCCAGTACAATTTTTTTTTACAAAATTATCACAATTAATACTCTTGAGCGAGATGCAGATAACCTACACTTGTGGCAATCAGCAAAATCAATCTAATGTCAAGTTACTAACAAGTGAAATTGCTACATTCTTTAAATGTGATAGCATATTGGCTTAGAAAGATTTCTTCCTGATTGTGGTGGGGAAATGCCTCCTGAAATTTATGGCACCCAATCCTAACGTGTAAGCATCACCTTTCTCGGCCTTTTGGCTAATATCACGCCTAAGATGGAGTGTAATGCCTCATTTTGTCATCTTGGATTTTGTTTGTCCTTTTTATGGGGACTTTGAATTGGATTCAATTGGAATTCGGTATTCGAGCAAACCAAGCAATGGATTTGGCTGAGCATTGGCTTTGTAACTTTAAGAATGCACTAAAAAATTAATTTAAAAACATGTGCTTCGGCTTTGATGCTGTGTCATTCTAACATTGTGGATATGGCGAGTGCACCTTGGATCATTTTTATGGTTCTGAGGGTTCTTAATCCTACGTCAAGCACCAATTGTTAATTCCAGTTTAGGTGTGGAACAAAGATAGCAGCGCAATGAGCTGTGCACAGATAACTGGCTGAAAACTGAGGATAGTAAATCGAGCACAGTCTGAAATCACACTAAAGCCAGATCATAACTGTTCCTCTGTTACCTCCCAACAATTTTTATTATAGCACAATTGCAGTGCCAGGTGACTGACTGGAGTCACAACAGTAAACACCAGTTCATGTTTAGTTTTGAACCTATGTTGGACATTATGTATTGGTGAGCCTGTAATAGTGGCACCCATGAAATGTGCGAAAGAATTGTTACTTGTTGTTTATTCTTAACTCTGTCTTTTCAGGTGCTTGGGTTGTTTTCTTGGCTGTTAATTTTCAAAATATAAACCAAAAATACTTTGCTCTATTTTCGTCTAAACCTACGTATCCAAATTCAATTTCCTTTGTGGAGTCCACTCTTTTTTTCTGACAGAATTTCCTTTCTTGTGTTAATACTAAGATTAAATCTTGCAGAGCAAAACTAGATTGCTACTAAAAATGGATGGTGTGTTGAAATGGATTGAAATCAAGAAGCAATTGTGGTCCATGAGTTGAGGGATGAAATTCAATGAGAGGAATGTCTTTCCTCATTCTTGATTTGTCTTATTTGATTTGATTTATTATTGTTACATGTGTTGGTATACAGTGAAAGAAAAGTATTGTTTCTTGTGTGGCACAGTGGTTAGTACTGCTACCTTTCAGCACCAGGAACCTTGGCTATTGAGTTGGATGATCAGCCATGATTGTAATGAATGGTAGAACAGACTCGAAGGGCCAAATGGCCTCTTCCGACTCCTTTCTTCTATGTTTTCATGTTTCTATGACCTAAGTTTGATTCCCGGCTTAGATCATTGTCTGTGTGGAGTTTGCATGTTCTCTCTGTGGGTTTCCTCTGGGTGCTCTGGTTTCCTCCCACTGTTCAAAGATGTGCTGGTTAGATGCATTGACCATGCGAAATTTGCCCTTGGTGTACCCGAACAGGCACTGAAGCGTGATGACTCGAGACTTTTCAGAGTAACTTTATTGTAGAGTTAATGTACGCCTACTTGTGACTAATAAATAAAGTAATAATAACAAAGCATACAATCATAGAATAAACAGGGGAGCAGGAAAGAAGAGGATGCAGAATGTAGTGTTACAGTTATAGCTAGGATGTAGGGAGAGAAATTATGTAACAATTAAATATTGTTATAGAGTTCAAATTTGTGAATTCTTGGAGGGGACAAGGTGCACAGATTGGAATTCCTTAAAAAAAAATACATGCTTTTCTTGCTTTACTCTTTGTATGTTGAGAGTTAAGTAGAAAGTCTTGACGTTCTAAGAAAGCATGGAATAATATGCAGTGAAGCAAAGTTCTGGACAGATGGCATTTGAGGTATTGTGCCTTGAAGGATGGGCAAAATAAATTGCTTTTAAAATAAATTTTTGAAAATTTGAGTTTTAAATTATTTTGCTCAGCACACTCAAATTGGAGGGCTACTCTTTGCTTTCTCTTTCTTCCTTGTCCCTCTCCAGATTTTGTGAGCAATGTGACTATACTATAATGCGGAAAAGGGAAATCTAAATCAGTTGCTGTGGCTTTAATGCTAGTGGTGGGGATAGCAACTGAAAGGAAGTGATCGCTTTGCATTTGTCAGTATCTTGGGAGCAAATGATAGTAAATCTTCAAAGGTTTCAATCTAGAAATGATGAGTGTCAACTGATGGAAACTATTTTTGTTGAACAGTCTTGAAAGTTTTAATAAGTGTAGTGAAATGTGCTTTTTCTATATAGTAGTCTAGTCAATTTCCTTTTGGGTGCAATAAACTTTTATTTATCAACTTGTAGAATATTTAATTGAATAAAATGCCTGCTTTCAAGATTGTATTTTGTAACAGTTGCCTTTTGACCTTCTAAAATAACATTGCAAAATATTTGACACCATTATTTCACAACATCTATTTTTAAAAAAGCACCAATACCACTTGATTTAGGAGCAAGTCAAAGGATGCAGTACAAGTCACTGCTGAGTTTTGAGGCTGGGTGGGGACACTTGTTTTTGAATTTTGGTCTTGCGCTTCTCCGGTAGATCTCTTTTAAGACTTGACCAGCTATAAAGATTCGCATTCCAATCATTATTCTGTAAATTGGGTTTGTGTCTTTATATGCCCTACTTGTGAACAGAACTCCCGCTCACCTAACAAGAAGCAGCGCTCTGAAAGCTAGTGGTTTGTGCTACCAAATAAACCTGTTGGACTTTAACCTGGTGTTGTGAGACTTCTTACTGTAGATAACAAAACCACAATAACAAAGTGTCAGACTCTTGTGCAGCTTGAGTGGTGATGTTGCAAAAACCTGCTATTTTTTTTCTTCACAATTTAGCTTGGAACTGTTGTCAGCAATTTTTGTTTTTTGGGTTAAATTCAGTTTAAATCCAGATTTGTGCTGATTTAAGACTGACTTGAATCTCAAAGCTCTGAGGTAGATTGTATGATTATTCACAAATCAGGACAAAAATTGTTGTTGTAAATGAGCAACATTCTTTAACTACTTGACTTTGATTTGATTTTTTTGTTGTCACGTGTATTAATATACAATGAGAATTATTGTTTCTTGTGCGCTATACAGATAAAGCGTACTGTTCATGGAGAAGGAAAGGAGAGAGTGCAGAATATAGTGTTACAGTCGTAGCTAGGGTGTGGAGAGAGAGCAACTTAATGCAAGGTAAATCCATTCAAAAGTCTGACAGCAACAAGGAAGAAGCTGTTCTTGACATGGTTGGTACATGACCTCAGACTTTTGTATCTTTTTCCCAAAGGAAGCAGGTGGAAGGAAGAATGTCAGGGATGTGTGGGATCCTTAATTATGCTGGTTGCTTTGCTGAGGCAGGAAGAAGTGTAGACAGAGTCAATAGATGGGAGGTTGGATTGCGTGATGGATTGCGCTATATTCACAACCCTTTGTTGTTTCTTGAGGTCTTGGACAGAGCAGGAGCCGAAACAAGCTGTGACGCAATTAGAAAGAATACTTCCTACGGTGCCTCTTTAAAAGTTGGTGAGAGTCGTAAGGGGACATGCCAAATTTCCTTAACCTCTTGAGGAAGTAGAAATGTTGGTGGGCTTTCTTAACTGTAGCATCAGCGCAGAGAGACAAGGACAGGTTGTTGGTGATCTGAACACCTCAAAACTTGAAGCTCTGCACATAGTTTGTGACTGGGGGTGGGTTGTTGAGAATGTTCCTTTCAACAAAGGCTATACCTTGCTCACCCATTTACTCTGAAGTCTTCCTTTGCCAGATGAGTATTGTAATGTTTTTCTTTCAGTAATCTGTTCACAATGAGCCTAATCTCTTGTAAGGAAATTATGTCAATGTTCAGCCTGTCAGGTTTCATGTTAATCATGGCTGTCTTGCCTGCATTATTCTAGATATTGTTACAATTCTCATAGAGACCAATACCTTTTAAAAAAAAAATTGAATTTCCAGTGACCGAGTCACACAAAAGGTTTTAAGTTTTAAGGCTTTTACTATATCAAACAAACTAAAAGCACAACTGATTAAGGGCTAGTACTCATGTTTTGGACATTACAATGTCAAATAGACATATAATAAAATAATGAACCACAAGACAGGTAATTAAGGGATGGAGCTACATAAGCCATTAAAGGTCAGCACAAAAGTCAAATAGGAACTTGGGCTTTTTATTCAAGCAGCTGCAAATATGAAAGTGTTTGACTAAGTATTGCTTTGGTTATGCCAATCACTGTCTCAGTAATGTGTTCAGTTTTAAACAGACTTTTTCATCCTTCCACTCTGTCTCTCTCCACCTCCCCTACTCCTCTCTTTCAGATTATATACAGTGGTGTGCAATGATGCAGCGATTGAAGGATTGAGTAATGCTAAGATGGCACAAATACATGAGTTGAAGGGTTATGGTGTGACTTGACAGAGTGTTTAAATGATGAAGGGGCTTGAACAGGCCACCATGAAATAAATGTTTCTGTCTTGGGGGACAATTAAGAAGGATATAATTTTAGAATTTTAGAAGTGATTTCTCATCTTTAATCTTCTCATGTTGGGAATCAATCCAGTGAACCTTCACTGCATGCCCTCAGGGCAGTTATATCCTTTGGTATGCAGATAAAAGACTGCACAATATTTCAGGTACCATCTCACTAAAGCTCTGTAAAATTGCCGCAAGACTTAGTTCCCTTAAACCCCTGCTCCCTTGCAATAAAGGCCAACGTACCATTTCCTAATTCCTGCTGTATTTGTATATTAATATTTTGTGTCTTACATACAAAAGCATTGAGACCTTCTGAAAACCATCATTTCATGGTTTCTCACCATTTTAAAAAAAAGTGAATTCCAATGTGAATTGACTCGTTGTACTACTTCTACCATTTTCTTGCTCAGTTGCTTCACCTTTATCTTTTTGCATACATCCATCTCTCTGCTTTATTTTCTACTCACTAATGACTTTGTAATGGTTTCAGCAATTAAAATGAAATCCCTTTCTATTCGGTGAAATTAGTCTTCAAAATGATCAGCAGTTTTTGAGGCTTTACCTAATGAGGAAGGAAGTTACAATGAAGTAAAACACATTTGCAGGTAAATTCACTGTTAACCACAGAAAGCTCAGCCCCTAACTTCAAATTAACACAATGGGTGGAATTTTCCCAAATAAGTTTGAAGTGTTCGTGGGCAAGAAAACGGTAGGTTTTCTTGCCAGTTTTTCCAGCGAGGTGATTAATGGGAATTTACAGCACTGTGCAATACAAAAGCTGTAATGTGAATCTTGCCAGTGGGGAGAGAGCAGAACCTCAGCTCACCTATGAAGCCAGCTGCTAAGCTGTAGGGGTGCAATTGCACAAGTGCCCTGATTTCCCAGTATACTGTTTATTACATTGGGAGATCTGTCACTCCCCCTTGCCACTCCGAATGCCACCCGCCCTGCCCAACGCTGACCCAATTTTTCACCTCTTGGAGACATGGCGACTTGGTAAGATTATGCCCAGTCTGTTTATAGTGAAGGCACTTGTTTCATCATAAAGCTCTTGGCAGATTGCTCACTTTCCAAAACACTCACCTCGGGAAGTCCCTCAATTGGTGTCATTGTGAGAATGGTATTGTTTTATGATAGTGACTGCCATAAAAGGAAGTGATGATCACAACTCTTGGTATATGTTCCAAATCTAGATATATAGTAGAACTGCCAGACTGGTTCAAACAGTCTATCACAAGTAGAGTTACGTAGCTGCAACTGATTATTAACACCAGTGAGCTGAGTAATCTGTGTCTTTAGGTTAGAGTGTGAAAATTACCAAATTGATGAACCTTTGCATTTATTAATTGATAGTTGAAAACACTGGAGTCATTATTGCTGTAATATCCCAGCTTTTCTTTTTTAAGTGTTGTCTTTCTTTCTATTTCCTCAGGCACTGATATTTTTGGCTGCAATTGCTGCCGTCTTCTTGGCCCTCAATTTGATTTTCATTTCCATTTACTTGTTATGCCTCTGCTGCTGCAAGCGAACTGACGATGAGGAAATCAAGAGGCCACACTCGTGTTGTGTTATGTGGACATCTGTGACTGCTGGCCTTATCTGCTGGTGAGTAAAAGATATGGAAGTTGAAATGGAAAGAGGGGATTGTTCTGGCCGGCCATGATATGAGATGCATTTTCCTCTTTCCTGTGACCTGCCAAACTCTGTGACCTGTCAGGCTCAATCAATAAATCCTCACAATGACAATACTTCTGCCAGTTTACATCCATACACTAAAATTCAGCTTAACATTTAACTGTTCATTTGTTGAGATGGCAATGATATTGTTGCCTATGTATCTGTCAAGGTAAATTGATTATGTGAAAAATGATTGTTCAAAGTTGTGTGCTTCCACTAAGTTTTCAATTAAAGCTCCCTGTGGGTAAATGCACTTTAGTTTACAGGCCTCATTTCTTTGTGGTATTGGTCAATTTTGATCTCTGCAGTTGACCTGTTGTAACTGATATGAGAGTGGGTTGGAGAGAGTTGGATCAAACACGGATCCTATTCTTGATTATAAAATGTGTTTCTGTAGCAGAGTAGATAGATCTATGTTTCCTTCCATGGTGAACAGTGTAATGATAGTCCAAAGATGTGCAGATTAGATTGACTGGCCATGATAAATTGCCCCTTTGTGTCAGGATATTAGTATAATAAAGATATTGGATTACGGGGATAGGGCCTGGATAGGTTTGTTATCAGGGCAGGCTTGACGGGCTGAATGGTCTCTTTCTGCACTGGGGGATTTTATGGTTCATGAGCAACTGGTCATTTGGATAATGTACAAAGAACAAAGAGCAAAACAGCACGGGAAACAGGCCCTTCGGCCCAACGAGCCCGCGCCACCACCCCGATGTTCCCACGTCTACCTGCGATCCCTGTCCATGTTTATAGATCTATGGATTAAAAACCAAATTTGAGACAATTTAGGGAGAATTTGTTTTGCCAATTAGACTAAGAGCACATCTTTGGGATGTGGGAGGAAACCGGAGCACCCGGAGAAAACCCACGCAAGCACGGGGAGAATGCGCAAACTCCCACAGACACAGGCCCAAATCCACGTATCTGCACAGCACAGCGATAGTCACTGAGCTGTTGTATTGCCCATCAAATGGTCCAGGTCAAGCGTACACTAATGACGTGAAGCACTAGAATACTCTCGAAAAAATCCAAGAGCAGCCTTCTCACGACCCACTGCGTGTATGCCCCTTGTTAGACAACAAGGTGGACCACAGCACCTGTAGGATAAAAACAAGTACATCAATATCATCATCTATTTACACACTAGAAGGCACCAGATTCTGTTGTAGCTCAGTGTGAATTTGTGTTTTGTGTTTTCAGGAGAGTATGACAGAAAATTGGAAGAACAAAAAAAAAGCACAATTCTCTTTGGTCAGTCTTCCCATCTTTCTTTGCCTGGAGTGTTTAATTTCTGATTTTGTGAAATAGAAGCCTGGGAGTTGTAGACTGATGAAGATATAGATGTTTGCATTGGTAATGGAATAAAAGAGAAGGCATTTGAAATTATAAACATGCAAGATAATAACCCCCCACCAACCACTGCCACCTTTAAGCAAAGAAAGAAATAAGAAGGTATTGGAATGGGCAGAAATGTGTCCTGGAGATAGTTGAAATGGCCCTTTTTGTTTATAAGTTTGGAATGGTGAATTGTCATGTGATCCAACTGGGGAGATGGTAGCTCTGTAGGAAGGGAATTTGTGGATGGTTAGGTTGAAGAAGGTGAGGGCAGAGCAATCTGAGAAGATGAGACAAGGAATTTTTTGCTTACTTTGAAATCTGTCTGGCAAGTCATTTTGTGCAAAAACTGGGGCAGTTTCTTTGAAGTTAACATAAAATAGCTATTTTGAATGTGAATTAAGTGCAAGAGATGTGAGCATAAAGTAGGAAGAAGTCAACTTTGGAGCTGCCACATTTCAGATTGATCCAAAGCCTAATGTCCAAGGTCATGAACGGAGAGAGACTTGCGCGAGAGGGGATAAGTACTCTGTATGGTGATGCTGATAAATAGCAGCATGTAGTGTGGTCTGGGAGGGGCGGAAACTGATTGTTGGGAGGTTGCATTGAAGGCTGATCAATAAGTACCAGAGTGTGACAACCAGAGGAATTTCACAGTAACTTCATTGCACTGTTAATGTAATTCTTACTTGTGACTAATAAATAAACTTTCACTTTTAAATAAACTAACGGAATAGAGCCAGGGAATGGGAGAGGATTATTTAGCATGCCTGAAAGCCAAGGACAATGGATGTGACTGCAATAAGAATCCAGCAAGAGGTTTCTTTTATTTACATCTACATGGTACAATGTCGGGTGGAGAAAAAAATACATTCATATAATACTTTGCACATCTTTTATGTTGACTCAAAGTGCTGCACAGATAGTTCTACAATTTCAGTCACCATCTTTCCCTCCCACGAGCAGAAGTTTGTTGTGTTTGAATAAGACAGTAAGACCTCCGTTGGGGTCAAAATGTTGTGTCCTGTTGTTTATGCAAATGTTTCTTCTTGGATTAAATTAGATTTATGCATGGTCATTAAAATAATTTAACTTTTTTATGTGAGTAAATGTGAGAGATTTAATGCTCTCTGAAATGGCCTTGGAATCCAATATGAAAAACTATAAAAAGAGTAAAATGGCTTGATGTGACCAAGCATTGATCTAGGTTCTGGACTCTGAAGACAAAGACACATCCAACCCAGTCAGTATTGCAGCATTCCACTTGCTGGAAACTTGTGCTAAAATCGGAAGAGAAATTCCACAGACTATTCCAGTAACAGTGTGCCATTAACTCTGTAATAGCCCTGGCACAACCATCTAGACAAGCCCATGTGTCGTTGGTGATAGTTCAGCATTGGCTCTGTAACCCATATTGTTTCATTATATCAGGTCAAACACAGGCTTGGAAACCGCCTACCGCCCAATGCTGACTGTCAATTGGAGGAATGTGCTGAATGTGGGACTTCAATGTCCATCACTTAGTGGTTCAATGGCACCAGTACTGATGAGCTGGACAAATCCTGAAGAACACATCCGCCAGATTAGACCTGTAGCAGGTGATGAATCACCATGGCAATGACCATCTCCAACAAGAGAAAATTTAGTCATCACTTTTGAGAGCGTAGAAAAGCAGCACCAGGCATACCAGATCAAAACCTCTGCATCAAATTGTGAATGATGCTGGACAATGAGGAGGAGGCTCCATGAACATCCCCAATGTCAATGATGGTGGAGCGCAGTCTGAGAGTACAAAAGAAAACGAAGAAGCATTTGCAGCTACCATCAGCCAGAAGTGCCAAAATGGATTATCTACGTTGACCTCTTGACTTCTCCAACATTACAGGTACTGGCTTCAGCCAACTTGATTCACATTTGTGCTTCCAAGAAGTAGCTGAGAACATGAGCCATGAAGGCCCATGGCAACACCAGTCTAAGATGACCCTGACTTGGAAATATATTGTCATTTCTTTATTGTTCTCTGGCACTCCCCATTTCCCTGCGAGAAGGTGGTGGTGAGCTGCCTCCTTGAAGCACTGCAGTCCATATGATATATCTACACCCACAGTGCTGTTAGGGAGTCCAGGATTTTGATCTGCGACACCGAAAGAATTCCCATATATTTCCGATCAGGATGGTGAGTAGCTTGCAAGGGAATGTACAGCTGGTGCTGTTCCCATAAGGCTTTCTGCCCCTGTTTTTCTAGGTGATGGTGGTCCAAACTTGAAAGGTGCTGTTGAAGAAGCCTTGGTGAGTTGCTGTAGCGTAGATGGTATGCACTACACTGTGTGTCAGTGTGGTAGTGAGAGTGAATATTGATGTGGTGGATGTGATGCCAATCTCAGGTCTTTTGCCTTGGATGGCATTGACTTTCTTGAATAATCATCCAGGCAAGTGGAGATTATTCCACTGCACTTCTGCTTTCTACTTGCAAATGGTTAATAGGTTTTGGAGAATCAGGAGGTGAGTTGCTCAACACAGAACTCTCAGTCTCTGACCTATTTATACGGCTGGTCCTGTTCAGTTTCTGGGCAATAGTAACCCACAGGATGTTGATGGTGGGGCATTCAGCAAAGGAAGTACCATTTAATTGTCATGAGAAAATGGTTTAATTCTCTCTTGTTGGAGATGGCCAGTGTCTGGAAATTATGAAATGTGAATATTACTTGCAATCTTTCAAGCCTGGATGTTGTTGAGGTCTTGTATGCAGGGATAGGCTACTCCATATCTGAGGAGTTGCAAATATTATTGATCCTGTGCAATTATCAGTAAACATCATCACTTCTCACCTTGTGTTGGAGGGAAGGTCACTGATGAAGCAGCTGAAAATTCAGGCTGGATCCTTAAGTCAGTGTATCTTTAACATGCTAGCGATATACAGACTCCTACAGAAGAACACTGTTGAATCTACATTTGAAAATGTTTTATAAGAAATATTAGAAGGTGATGAGAGATGACTGTTAATTCCCTCAGTGCCTTAATTAACCAGATTCACTCCTAATCTGATGGTAGTGTTTGATGAACATATAATCCACACGGAATATCTACACTTATTCTCCTGCCTAAGTGACAATTTAATTGTGATCCTACTTTTAAGAGGCAGTATAATTACAGAGTTATCACAGCAAAATACAATTTCTCTGCACTTGTGTTCCCTTTCAGCTAGAGATGATTAATTGAGAATAGAGTTTCTGAGCATAGACTGAGATGAGGAGGAGTGTCTTCTCTTCCCCCCGCAAGCAGTGGGGACTGAGTCATTTAAATGTTTTCAAAGTTGAGTGGGATAGATTTTTGATTGACACGGAAATCGAGGTTATGGGTAGCATGCAAGAATGTAAAGGTTACAATTCAATCAACCATCATCTTATTGTATAGCGGAGTGGGTTTGAGGGGCCGGATAGTCTACCATTGCTATTTGTGCTCTTTGCCTAATGGGGAACTGACTAGATGTAGAATCGCGCCTGGTAATTTCATACTCTTATATTCTGGCACTACTTAATTTAGCCACTGAACTGTTGAGTGAAACACTTCGCAAAATTGCCTGGTTGGTAGAATAGTCGGGTCAGCGGCAACCATTTAGAATGCACAAGATTTTGGTTAAAGGTCTGTGTAAAATTGAGTAATTTGGTCGGAGAAGAATTCATGTTGATTAACAAAAGAGACATTATTTTCAACCTCATATTGGAGAAGTGTCAGGCATTTACAACATTAATTAATTGAATCTCCTCGGAATTTCAATTCTTGTGACCATGTCCTCTCAGCACACAGCCAAACTTAATTTTATCTTGTGACTTTCTGGCTGATGTTTAGTTCCTAACTTTCGTTTTTAGACTTGATACTACAGAAATCGCAGAATCTTGTTCATAACAAATCTAATTGTTTCCACCTTTTTTGATTGTTTTAATTCAATGAAAAGAACCACATTAGTCAGAATTGAGATCCATTCTTCAATATTTCTTAAAAATTACATTGGTTTTTAGAAGTTTTTTTTAAGCTCTGGTTTCATGATTTTCCCCATTAGGATTGGTACTGAAATCTCCCGAATTTTTCTCCTATTGTTGAGGTTAATCATCTTTACTTTCTTTTGAATAGATCTATAATCTATTGCTATTTTCAATTTGTCACTTTTTTTGCATCTCCTTATTCAGATTAAGTTTTTTTTTTCATGATATTGTCCATACTGGAGCATTTTAATGAAGATGTTACTTCAGCTAATATCTAAGCCAAACATTCTGAATTCCTGCGTTCTTGGCCAGCATGACATTCTCACACTGGTTTGGCTAATCCTCGATTGGTGGCTATTTACCAAGATCCAACAGCTCTATCAATGGAATGAATAGAAGGTCAAATGTGCCAAGCATCAATACTCTGTAAGGTTGGGATTAGGGGTTATGGACAACCAAAATAAACAAAAAAAGCTAATTGAATGCTGACCTTATTATCAACAGAATGAGAATAAAAAGGTGAGAAGTCACGCTGCATCCACACACAGCCTGATTAGACGACCCCTGGAGTATTGTATTCAGTTCAGGACATTGCACCTTGAGGATAATAATGGTCTTGAAGATTGTACAGCATAGATTTACTGGGGTGGCATGGTGGCACAGTGGTGAATACTACTGCTTCACAAAGCTAGGGACCAGATTCAATTCTCACTCTCCGACAGAGCTGCTTAGCCAGATCATATCCTGATTTTGCATGCTGTCCCCGTGTCTACATGGGGTTCTTCCGGGTGCTCCCAATTTCCTCCCATACTCCAAAAGGTGTGCAAGTTAGGTGGATTGGTCATGCAGAATTGCCTCTTATTATCCCAAGATGTGGAGATTTGGACAAAAAGCAGGTAAATATGTGGGGTTTTGAGTATAGGGCCTGGATAAGATGCTCTGATGGAGAGTTGGTGCAGACTCAATGGCCGCCTTCTATACTGTCGGGTTCTGTGTTCAGGATAATGCGACTCCTTGGATTAAATCACAAGGAGTGATTATAGAGGCTTGGGTTCTAGTTCCTTGAATGTGGGACATTAAAGGTCATTTAATCAAAATCTTAAGAAATTAAGAGGAACAGATGTAAATGAGCTATTTCTGCTAGTTTGGGAATCTTGAACTAGGGCTAAAAAGAATTAGTGCTAAACTTTTCATCAGTGAAGTTTGGAAATGTAAGTCAAGGGTCGTAAATGTTTGATTTGATTTATTATTGTCACATGTATTATTATACAGTAAAAAGTATTGTTTCTTGCTAAACAGGCAAAGCATACCATTTATAGAAAAGGAAAGGAGAAAGTGCAGAATGTAGTGTTACAGTCATAGTTAGGGCATAAAGAAAGATCAACTTAATATAAGGTAGGTCCATTCAAAAGTCTTATGGCAGCAGGGAAGAAGCTGTTCTTGACTCAGTAGATACATGACCTCAGATTTTGGTTTCTTTTTCCTGATGGAAGAAGGTGGGAGAAAATATGTCTGGGGTATATGGGGTCCTTGATTGTGCTGGCTGCTTTTCGAAGGCAGCTGTAAGAAAAATGGAAGGCTGGTTTGCGTAATGTACGTGGCGTCGTTCAGGACCCTCTGTAGTTTCTTGTGGTCTTGGACAGAGAAGGAGCCATACCGAGCCAACCAAAAAGAATGCTTTCTATTGTGCACCTATAAATGCTGGTGACAGTTGTAGCAAACATGCCAAATTTCCTTAGTCTCCTGAGAAAGTAGAGGCAATGGCGGGCTTTCTTAACTATTGCATCATCATGGAGGGACCAGGTTGGTGATCAGGACATCTAGAAATTCGTAGCTCCTGACTACTTCCACATCATCCCCATTAAAATAGACAGAGGCATGTCCTCCATTGTGCTTCCCACAGTCGATGACTATCTTCTTTGCTTTATTTACATTGAGAAAGAGATTATTGTTGTTGCACCAGTTCACAGTTGTTAATTTTAAATCTGAGATTTATAGACTTCTGATAGCCAAGGGTATCAAGAGATATTGGCAAAGATAGGTATGTGAAGTTAGGTCACAGACTAGTCACACTAAATGGTGGAACATAAGTGGTATATTATTTAGCACTGTTGCCTCACAATGCCAAGGACCCAAGTTCAATTCCTGGCTTTATCACTGTCTGTGAGAAGTTCTCCCCGTGTCTGTGTGGGTTTCCTCTGGATAGTTCTATTTCCTCCAACATTTGAAAGACATGCTGATTTGGTGCAATGTCCATGCTAAATTCTTCCTCAGTGTACCCAAACAGGCAACTAAGGGATTTTCACCGTAACTTCATTGCAGTGTTAATGTAAGCCTAATTGTGAATCTAATAAAACTAAACAACAATAAAATTAACCTGCTGCTATTCCTGTGTGCCTCGATACAGTAATGTCTAATGGAGAAACTCTATTCCCTATCCCCAGCATTGCTAATTTAGCAAACATCTACTTCCAGTTGGTACATTTTATATGCCATCTTGTTATATTTTATCCAATTGAAAATTGAATGCATGAAGAAATAAATATGCATGATTACTCATCTCCATTCTGTGTAATTGGCAGAATGCAGATCCAGAAGTCCTTGTTTAAAAAAAAAATCAGCATTTTGTCCATCAAATTCCCTTTTCATTTAGTCACTGTAAATTACAAAAGCACCTCTATTTACTGTTTTAAAAAAAAAGGTGTTTCTTTTGACTGTCTATGTACTATCATTCAGGAGATCTAGTAATTAGATATATAAACCTAAATAGGGCAAATGTGAGCACAGTAGGAATTCAGAATGAATAAAAATACTTCTTTGCTTTGTGGGACTTGGTTTTACTCCATTCAGATAATAGACCTGTACTGTCTGGAGTAATTACACTTGGGAAGGAAAGATTCAAATCTTACAATGTGCCCTCTCTCTGAAGGTGCATTTGCTTTATTGTGCATCCTGTAAAATAACTTCAAAATGCCTGGAATGGTAAAGACCTGTTATTAGCTTGGATCATTGAGCTTCAAAAATTCAAAAGTCTCCTATGAATGGCATCTGTTCTTGGCATTATAATCTCTCTTGTGACTATCCTTGTGAATGCAGGATACATCTTCCTTGCTTTTAAGAGGCTAATGGAGTAGCAATTACTCTCCAGACCATCAAGCTCTCTGACTGTTTCATAATATACTCTTACAGTATTGTGTTTTGTAGCTCTTTTCTGACACTGATCTCTATCCTTAATTTCATTAGAAGAAACATTCAGGGAACCTGCCTTGTTGCAACAGAAGTGCACACATTTCAGTCCGCGGAATTGAAAGAATTTCCATTTTTGGGGGTGAACAAGTTATATGGCGTCCATTTTGCAGGAAGCAGTTGCTGCTAATTAGGCATTAGTTGCATTTCTCCAATTTTATTAAAATAGAAAATTTTGTTTAATTTTCTCTGATCTGATTATAATACTCTTCCTGCCACACAATATTTACAATGAAGTATCATTCATCCTGTTCTGTTATTTAACATCCAGAGTGATGTCCAACCCACCATCTGAAAAACTGGTGTATCATAGAATCCCTATAGTACAAAAGAGGCCATTCGCCCCATTGAGTCTATACTGACCACAATCCTACCCAGGCCCTATTCCTGCAAGCCCACGCATTTACCCTGCTAATCCCCCTGACACTAATATCAATCTGGCATGGCCAGTCAACCCCTAACCTGCATATCTTTGGACGATGCGAGGAAACCGGAATACCGGGAGGAAACCCAAGCAAAGATGGGTGAATGTGCAAACTCCACACGGACAGTGACCTGAGGCCGTAATTGAACCTGGGATCCTGGTGTTATGAGGTAGCTAATCACTGTGCCACGTGCTGTAGTTGTCAAAAAGGGAAATATGTATTTCCCCTTGTCAAATATTAATGATCTAGAACCCTGCAACCACATTTGTTGTCTGCGAAAACATGTCAGAGTGATATGTGTTACGCCCACTCCCAGGTGAGGTTCCCAATTTTGTCGATCTGTTTGAGACCCCTTGATTTGTTGCCTTCTGGATGCCCCCTAATTATTATAAAACTGGGTGAGGAGGGATGAGTCATTCCATCCTTATTCAACCCACTCATTACCAAAAGCAACAAAGTTTAATCCACAAAGTTCCCTTTCTTGTGGGTACCTTTTTCTGACCCAGTAGTTATGTTTAGAAAAGAGCCAATTTAACCAGATTTTGAGTTAGTGATAGAGTTTATTAACTACTAAAAAGCAAGGAAAAATTGTAAAACACATCTATATACGCTGATGCAGATCAGAAGTGAGAATTGAGTCCAATAATAAATGAACGAGGAGGAAGTGTTAGGAGAATTAAAAAGCATTAAGATAAACAAATCTCTAGGGCTAGATGACATCTATCCCCAGTTACTGAGGGAGACAAGAAATGAAATTGCTGGACCTTTAACAGTAACCTCAGTTTCTTCTTTTGCCACTAGCGAGGTACAAGAGGATTAAAAGATAGCCAATATTGTCCTGTTGTTTAAGAAGGGTAGCAAGGATAACCTGGATAATTTATGGTTAACAAGCTTGACATCAGTGATAGTGAAACTGTTGGAGAAGATTCTTAAGAATAGGATCTATACACATTTGAACTGAATGGTCTTGTTGGTGACTGACAGCATGATTTTGTACATGGGAGGCCATGTCTCACTAATTTAATTGAGTTTTTTGAGGAGGTGACAAAAAAGATTGAGGAGGGAAGGGCTGTGGATGTTGTCTACGTGGACTTTAATAAGGCATTTGACATGCCCCTTATGGCACGCTTGTGCAAAAGATTAAACCTTATGGGATCAGGGTGAACTAACTAGATGTACTCAGAACTGGCTTGGCCATAGAAGACAAAGGATAGTGATGGAAGGGTGTTTTTCTGCATAGAGGTGTGTAATTAGTGGTGTTCCGCAGGGATCGGTGCTGGGATCTCTGCTGCTTGTAATATCTATTAATGACTTGGAAGACAACAGAGTGGGTCTGATTAGCAAGTTTGTGGATGATACTAAGATTGAAAGAGTTGCAGACAGTGATGAAGATTGGCAGAGAAGTAGAATATAAGTAGACTGGAAAACTGGGCAGAGAACTGGCAGATGGAATTTAATCCGGACAAATGCACGGAGATACATTTTGGTAGATCCAAGTGGAAGCTATAAAATAAATGGCAGAACAACACACAGAGATCTGGGAGTACAGATTCACGGATCCTTAGAAGTGGCAGTGCAGGTGGAAAGATGGTGAGGAAAGCATATGGCGTGCTTGCCTTCATCAGATAGGGCATTGAGTATAAAAGTTGGCAAATTATATTACAGTTGAATAGGCCCCATTTGGAATATGGTGTCCAATTCTGGTCACCACGCTATCAGAAGGATGTGGAGGCTTTGGAGAAGTGCAGAAAAGGTTCACCAGGATGTTGCCTGATAAGGAGGATATTAGCTATGAGGAGAGATTGAATAAACTGGAATTGTTCCCCCTGGAAAGACGGAGGCTGAGGAGCGACCTGATAGAAGTTTATAAAATTATGAGAGGTATAAATGGATGAACAGTTGAAAGTTTCTTCCCAGGGCAGAAATGACAATTACAAGGGGGTACAAGTTCAAGATGAGGGGGGAAAGGTTCAGTGGAGATGTGCAGGGGGATGTTTTTAACACAGATGGTGATGGGAGCCTGGGATGCGCTGCCAAGTGAGGTGGTTGAGGCATTACATTAGCCACTTTTCAGCCTTA
The DNA here is from genome assembly GCA_024679065.1 of Sphyrna mokarran. Taxonomy (NCBI): domain Eukaryota; kingdom Metazoa; phylum Chordata; class Chondrichthyes; order Carcharhiniformes; family Carcharhinidae; genus Sphyrna; species Sphyrna mokarran. The sequence continues at coordinate 23,895,000 of JAGIQG010000021.1, forward strand.
CTGGCCTGTGGCCCTAACACCCTTGACCTGGAAACAGTATCAACTGAAAGGAAGTTAAAGCCAAAAGCATAAACGGTATGACTGGCATAAAGGAGATCTACAATTAGGGGAGCTGGAGGATGAAGCCGATTGGCACATGGAGAAAGCAGACGTGCAGCTAAAGAGCCAGGTGGATTTCCTTGATGTGGCATAGTGGCTAGCACTGCTGCCTCACAGCACCAGGGACCGGGGATTCAATTCCAGCCTTAGGCTACTATCTGTGTGAAGTTTGCACATTCTCCCCATGTCTGTGTGCTTTCCTCCAGGTGCTCCAGTTTCCTCCCACACTCTTAAAATGTGCAGGTTTGGTGGATTGGTCATGCTAAATTGTCCCTTAGTGTTAAGGACACTGGCTAGGGTAAACACATAAGGTTAAAGGAATAAGGCCTGGATGGGATTGTGATCAATGCAGATTTGATAGGCTGAATAGCTTCCTTCTGCACTGTAGGATTCTATGAGTTGGCCGATCTGTGAACTGGAGTATTATTCATTGGTCAGCTGAAAAGGAGCTCTGGAAAGATGCACCATCAGGACTGTTGTGAGCTGAGGGTTATAGGGTTTGTAGAAGGGTATCTTGGTGATGATGATCAAAGGTGAAAGCTATTGGGTAGGATTCTTGATCCAGCCTATGTGAACATTTGTACAGGGAGTGAGGCAGTTGCTTGTGGTTGCATTAAGATTTTTTTTTATTGTATCAACTACTTAAAGTGAAATTTACTTTTATTTGAAGTATCATTCATCTGCCTCTAATTGACTTTGAACAGACTGACTTGTTAGGTAACTTCAGAGGGCAGTTCGGGGTCAACGTTGCTATGGGTCAGGAGTCATATGAAGGCCAGCCAAGGTAAGGATGGCAGATTTCTTTCCCTAACAGACATTTGTGAATCTAATGGACTTTTACTACATTGGATTCACATGGTATTCCCCAATATTTCTATATCTTTGTGAAGAGGCTAAGTAATGGAGAGAAGTACTGCTCTTTTGCTTGAGGTTGGTTGTTCCACACGCTTTATGATTTGCAAACAGAAAATAGAATCTTACAGTGCAGAAGAAGGCCATTTGGCCCATTGAGTTTGCACCGCTCATAATCCCACCCAGGTCCCAAGCCTATAATCCCATGTATTTACCCTAGCTAGTCTCCACCAAGGGACAATTTAGAATTGCCAATCCACCTAACCCGCACATCTTTGGACAATGGGAGGAAACCTGAGCACCCAAAGAAAACTTGCACAGATGCAGGGAGAATGTGCAGACTCCACAAGACAGTGATCCTAGCTGAGAATCAAACCTGGGTCCCTGGTGCTGTGAAGCAGCAGTGAATCGCTGGCAGTTGTAATAGGGAGATTTGGTGAAGTGGCCGTAAAAATATGCACGTTTGTTGGTCAAGCTGGACTAAACTACTGGAAAGAAGATGTTTCCTATCAGAATTCTCAACTGGCATGTTTTACTTTACATTGCAATCTAAGGATGGTGGAACTGACAGATGGAATCTCCTAAGAATGTTGCAGCAAATTATACACACATAACTAAGTGACTCAAAAAAACCCAGCATTAATCATTTATGTTCAGGTAAAAGCATTCACCTGATGAAGTAGTTATGGGGCGGCACAACGGCATAGTGGTCAGGACTGCTGCCTTGCAGTGTCAGGCACCCAGTTTCAACTTCTGGCTTGGGTCAATTTTTGTGATGTCTGCATTTCTCCGTGTCTGTGTGTTTCCTCTGAGTGCTTTGGTTTCCTTCCGCCGTCTGAAAGATGAGCTGGTTAGGTGCATTGGCCATACTAAATTCTCCTTCAGTGTACCTAAACAGGTGCAGGAGTGTGGCGACTACTACTTTGCAGTGTTAATGTAAGCCTACTTATGACACGAATAAATAAACTGAACTAAGAAATCAGCGGATGGACAGAACAGTGTTTACAGGTGCACTAGTCTTATCAAACCAAAAGAGCTCAATTATTTCTCCTGGGTGAGCAGATATTGGTTTTGAGCTGATAAATGCACATATCCTCACAAAAATCTGTGCTCATTTGTATATGTTAACTATAGAATTACTACCATTATCCAAGTGACGGTTGGAGTGAAGGAACCATTACAGATTTAATGAGCCATTCACAGTATTAGACATGCAGAGCCTAATCTTTGAGACAAGCACACGCAATGCTCTTAAGGCATTGCCAATTTCTTAAATGAGAATACTGATTGAAATTTTTATTTGAGTTCTGCTGTTGAGTTTAGCAGGGAAAATCGAGAAACTTTAAGACTGAGAATTGCGATTTAAGCTGAAGCCCAGGACCAATGCAAAAGCAAATCGGATGCTGGAATTTGAAACAGAAAGAGGAAAGGCTGGAAAATATCAGCGGGTCTGACAGCAACTGTGGGGAGAGAGAGAGAGAATAGAACGAATGTTTCGAGTCTGGATGATTCTTCGAAATGTTGCCTCAATTCTCTCTTCACAGATGCTGTCAGACTTGCTGTGGTTGGCAGCAGTTTATTAGCAATTGGACAAGGTGCACAAGATGATTTTCTTCCTTGTTTCCATATTCATTTTTCCCCTTTGTTTTGATTTGGAATTAATTGCAATATCCACACCATGAAATTGTCCCGCCATTATATGCTGTAATGTGTCGCAGCTCCAATATGTTCTATTTCTGAGATCTTAAATGTTGCTTCAAATATTTTTTTTCTTGTAGGACTATTGCCTTCAGTAACAAGTAAAAAGAATGAATGAAATTAAGAAGTGTTACTTGCATGTTATTTGATATTCAATTGAGACCAATACTGCTGCCTGTTTTTTGGCGACTTCTCTGCATTAAACATATTCTGTATAATGCAAGATATCTAGACTTATTCTGAAATAGATTGGGAAATAAAATGTTTCTGCTTTGCTGCTTCACAAATGATGGTAGGAAATAAAATTGACAAAAAAAGAGTAAGCTATAGACTTCTTATAGTTCTAAATGAAGTTATTGGATTTTAACTTGAGCCATTCGTCTTGGGTTACAAAGACCTTGGCTGGGTCACATTAAAAGTTATTGTTAATAAGGAAGGAAGTGGACAAAAGTCAATTTGTGATAAACCCAATAGATGAAGTCTACACCATTTTTTTTGTTCTATCTCATGCAGAATCCATCAGCAAATGCATATTGGTGAGTTGAATCTGATTAAGAGTCAGGCACAATGTGGTAGAGTAACGGAGATTTCCCTTTGCATTTGGCCTAACTGGGACTGCTTTTCCGTGACACTGAAGGGAGAATTTCAAACAGTTCTATGAAACCAATATATATAAATAATATATTTATAAAGTACTGAGATAGGCTGTATGGTCGTTCCTTCTCCTGTTTCTTGGCTCTTATATTCTTATGAAAACTTAGGATTCAGACACGCTTGCTTGCTACAAGTAACCATCTACATATTAGGAAGCCACTGTTTACTTTGTATTCTGTATTGTTTTCTCCGACTGCATGTTTCTGCTCCTGACCATCTCTTCCTCCGTATGTCTCTAGTGCAGCTTGTCTACCTGAACACTTGTTACAAAGACTCTTGTGGCTTCATTTTAAATATCCATCTATTTCTTTGCAACAGGAATTTGAATGCCACTGGAAGGAATGGTTATCCCTACCTTGTCTTGTGGTATAAAGCTGGCTATACTTCTTGTAATGAGAATAAACTGATTTTGCATTGAGTGAAACTGCTGAGATAAACTCTTTCTGTTCAAGATATTCTTAAACAACCAGATGTCAGCTGTCCGACAATGCCTTACAGTCGATTATGAGAGGGGAGATGATCCATGAAATTCCATCTGTACGGGAGCACTGTAATGTTCCCTGAAGATAGATTAATTCCGCTAATTATAGATGTCTGTGGCTATCTTTTCAGGCTTTTAATATGGAGGAGAATGTAACAGCGATATCTCAAAATAATTTGCGTTACTTTCCTTCAAGAAAGAAAAAAAATTAACCTGTGTATATTGCACCTTTTATTACTTAGAATATCCCAAAGCACTTGCGAGCAAACAGAGTGCTTTTCAATTGTAGTGCAAAAAATTATGGCAATTGATTTGTGCACAACAAGGCCTGACAAAAAACAGATAATCTGTGCTTGTGACATTGGTTGAGGGATTTAAATCATCCAGGACAAGGAACTCCTTTGCTCTTAGAATAGTGCAGTGGGATCTTTGTCCACCTAGCAGAGTAATTAGGGCCTTGCTTTATTGCTTTTTCAAAAGATGGCACCTTGGACAGCATAGCATGCCATCAGGTACTGCACCAAACTGCACAGGGGTTTTTAAAAATTCTCAGGAAAGAAGGAATCTATATTCACTTTGTGGGTGGGGAAGTGAGCAATCGGATGGATATCAAGTTTTGGCCATGATAATACTGATGGTGATATAAATCAGTGCTTCTTCAAATAGCAATTGTACTGCCCTAAATTTATCGCCTAAGGCTCGTGGAAGAGCATGCTACAATTGGTATGTAATGCTTCACACGTCCTGCTGAATTTCTGAACATTTTCGGCAGTATTTTGATCAACATATTCAATACATGATGAGTGAAGCTGCTTATAGCATTCCTAAGTAGCTGAAATACATCTGTAAATAACTTGAACAATTACAGAAAATAAATTCATTCCCTCATATTTCCATGCTTTCAGAAAACAGTAACTTCACTGCAGTTTTGATGTATGCTGACTTGTGACTGTAATAAATAAACTTCAAACTAACAATGTATTACTTGTGAGATGTTTATGATTATTTATATTATGGAACTATCTCCAGGAGTTATTTTGTAATCTTGCCTAAGACTATTGGTGCAATGAAATCTGCAATGATAATATTGTCAGATACATATTCAGCACTTTTGATGTATACAAAACACTGGAAAATTGCATTGCTGATCCTTGTAACAGTTGCCAGAACAAACCTCTTTCTCTTTGGGTGCTTCGGTACAGCCTCATTTATTATATAGTCTCACTGCCATCAGTGATAATGCTGTAAAACAAATGAGAGTGCAAGACTTATTAATGTAAAAAAATTCTCAGCATTTCCTTTTAAATAAAGTACATTGTGATCTCCAAAACCATCTCTAAATTTGCATTCTAAAACTACAATTGCATTTATATTGCATTTTTAACGTAGGAAGAGCATCCCAAGGTGCATCCCCGAGACACAAGGGAAAAACGAATGCCAAACCAAGAAGGAAATATTACAAGGGGTGACCAACTATTCAATTAAAGAAGTAGTCGTTAAGGAGAAAGCAGTCAAGGAAGCTGATAGTACAACTGGCAGTGGTGGGCCTGAGACAGAGGGATCAGAAATGATCAGCAAGCAGTTGATGAACTGGAAGATGTGACTGAAATTGGGATGTTGGGAGGTACAGTTGGTGATTGGGTAAAGAAATTTGAACACATGGGTGGGTAGTTTAAATTGATGTTGGGGGACCAGGAGTTAAGTATTGGTCAATGAGGCGATTGAGTGAAAGCTGGTGCAGTACAGGATTTGGACTGCAGAATTTTGAGCGGCTCAACGTTTGCAGAGGATTGAGGATGGGAAGAGAGCTCAAAAGTAATTGTTGAGCCTTGTAATTTTAAAGGCACAAAGAGAATTTCAACTGCAAATCAGCTGTGTTGTGCAGAGATGGACAATATTAAGGAGGTAAAATTACGTGCCTTTTACACCAAGGACAGTTGCAGTGGATGCTGAGGTTGCAATGAGTCAGATTCAGATTGCACCATTGGTTAGGTGGGATAGAATCCATCATGATTATACAGAGTTTCTGTTGGAGGGTTGCAGACAATAAGCTTTTGATGTCATCAGTGTTTAACTGGAGGAAGTTGTGGCTCATCCAAGACTCAGTTTCGGTTAGACAAACTCAACACAAGCTGTTGGGGATTTGATTGAGGGTAAATCACTGCAATGACTATTATTATTTCTTTGCATTTTAAAATGAGATACACTTTTATTAATACCCGAAGGAATGTATCTCGTTAATTTTAACAGCTGGTTTATAATTCAGCCTGTAACTTTTGTTGCTAATCCCAGGTGGTGCAATGGATATGGTGGTAAAGAGCAGCATATATTGAATTAATTTTTGTATGCGTTTTTGATATTCTAAATGATTGCAAGTAATTTAGTTTAAAGGCAAGCTTTTTTTTTAATGTCGCATTCACAAATTTGACCCAGATATCTAACAGTAACTCTGATCGTCCAGAAGTCTGAGGTCGTGTAAGTCGATCAAGAAGGACTTCTGCTCTCCTGCCATCAGACTTTTGAATGGGTCTGCTTTGCATTACATTAATCTTTCTCTACATCCTAGCTATGACTGTAATACTACATTCTACACTCTCTTCTTTCTTTCTCTATAAATGGTATGCTTTATCTGTGTTGCATGCAAGGAATAATATTTTTCACTCTATACTAATACATGTGACAATAATAAATAAAATCAAAATTGAAACCTGCCTATAAACTTCACTGGCTCAGTGGGCTTTTGCTGAGATGGCCAACTTTCACTAGAGATATCATGGCATTGCCAACACTGATCTGGTCAAGAGAGCAAATTGGTCACAGTTCCTGTCTTTTATCACTATCCAAATAACATTGTGAATCTTGGTGAAGATAAAGTCTGGTTTAAGCTTTGGACACATTCGCAGTCCATGCAAAGCGAGGCGCTCTCTTCAACCTCGACGAAGCCTCGGTAAGAGTTGTAGCAATCTCTGGTGGGATCTTAATCTTGCAGTGTACGGTAGTCTTCATTAATGGGAATTCCCAGGGTGGAGCTGCAGCGATATATTAACTTATTGAAGCAGCAGATCAGATTAAAGAATTCTCATACTATCCAACCAGAAAGTGAAAAATAGTAAAAATCACTTCACATTTAAAAAAATTACATACAGCAAAATTAAGGATGGAAACATCACATATCGGTGAACCTAGAAGCTGATGTATGATGAAAAAACTTTTGAAGAAAAATTATTTAAAAACACTTAGCTTAAAACATCTAGTAACTAATTTTAATGTAACATTTAACAACACTACACACAAATATAATTTTTCCAGGGCTAAAACTGTTGTTCCCTTAGATTTTTTTTTATTCATTTGTGAGAGATGGGCATCGTTGACTAGCCAGCATTTATTATCCACCCTTGTTGCCCTTGGGAGATCAGTTTAGAATGTACCACATTGCTGCGGCTCTGGAGATCAGATCAGGTAAGGATGGCAGATTTCCTCCCCTAGAGGACATTACTTAACCAGATGAGATTCTCTGACAATCGACAATGGTTTCACAGTCATCAGTAGATTCTTAATTTCAGATATTTTTTATTGAATTCAAATTTCACCATCTGCCGTGGCATTAGAGTTAGGATTCGAATCTGGGTCCCCAGAACATTAGCTGACTTTCTGGATTAATAATCCAGCAATAATACAACCAGGCATTCACTTCCCCGTTTCTGACAGCAATGAGTGGAAAATTCTTGCCACGTCAACAGACATCAATAATTGCTGGCTCTGGGGTTTGGATGCGCACAGCTCAGCCCCTTTGAAGCAGTGAGTGACAGATGCAACTTTAGGATTTCCATGTTAACTTGCACTAACACTAAATGTTGAAGTTACAGTCAATTTCAAAGAGGTACTACTGGCAATCACAGATTTTGCCAACAAAACTCGTGCTAATATGTAGAATTATTAAAAAGTGGCCTTTGAGCAAGGTGTAGAAAGCGATAAAAATCGGAGTTGCCAATCAGAATATGAGAAGTATAAAGCAGAAAACATAAATGACCATAATTGAGTGTGCTTGCAGTAGTATCTGACATTTGAAACTTATGGGCAAGTGAACTAGTTCATTAAAAAAGTTTGTTGACAAATTACAGGTAAAATATATCTTGCTTGTGACAACTTAATTCAATGTTAGAGGGGGATGCATCAATTTGCATGACCTAGAAGTTCACTTATTAAAGGAGATTAAGAGCTTTTGGTAAAAGATTCCTTTTTGATTAAAATTCTACATTACTAATCCCAACAACATTAGAATTTCTGACCGTTGCCAAAAGAAATTTACTGAAGGGTTGTCTGCGTATGTGTTTAAATGTTGGAATAACTTCAAAACTGGAACCGCCAATGTATTGTGCTCATTCCAATAAATCGCAGAAAATATTTTCCTGCTTTTCTTTATGGAGTTGAACTTGCATTAGAAAAAGCACAAGTAAGCATACCTTGTTATAGGACTCCTGCTGGCTGCTTGGGCAATGTTTAAACAAAAACATTTGTTCATTGTGGAAACTTTGAACTTGTGCTTTAGCATTAATTTAATCAAAGCAAATTAGTGTTCCTAATATTTTTCTGGTTATGTCATGAAAACATAGTATTCCAATTTCCCTTTCTGTAGGTAATGTTCTTTTGTATATTTTGAACTGTGAAAATAAATGAGTAAAATAATTAAAGCAGGGATAGAGTGTGACTGTGTGAATGGAATTAGCACACTTGATATGGTAATGAGCCTTGTAACTCCTCAAACGGATGTTTAGCCAATTAATAATGGATATAGAAGATGAATAGGTTGTTATGGATTCAAAAAAAAGAGATGCAAGGCGTGAAGGAAAGGTGACATCAGGGACTCTAAAAATTAAAGGCATAGGTTTAAGGTAAGATGGAAAACATACTAAAGGGTATTGAGGGGCAATTTCTTCACTCAGAGTGGATAAACCCTCCTCCACCTTCTTCCAACAGGAAAAAGATACAAAAGTCACATACCAACTGACTCAGGAACAGCTTCTTCTTTACTAGCATCAAACTTTTGAATGGACTACCTCGCACTAAATTGATTGTTCTCTACACTCTAGCTATGACTGTAACACTACATTGTGCACTCACTCCTTTCCTTCTCTATAAAAGATATGCTTTGCCTGTTTGGCATGCAAGAAACAATACTTTTCACTGTATACTAATACATGTGACAATAATAATTCAAATCGAATAAGCTGCCAGAGGTAGTAGTAGAGGCAGTACAATTTTATCTTTTAAAAGCATTTAGACAGTTACATGGGTAAGATGGGTATGGAGAGATGTGGGCCAAATGCAAGCAATTGGGACTGGCTTAATGGTAAAATCTGGGCAGCATGGACAAGTTGGACCGAAGCCCTATTTGAATGCTGTAAATCTCTATAACTCTGTGTATAAAGTGAGTTTACTTCTCTTTTAAACTCAAAGCTTAGATAGAGAGGTGAAGATAATTAAGTTTGAAAGAGAGTAGTTCTAGATAAATTAAATCAGATAAGGGAAATATCAAAGGAAAAAACATATTTAAAAGGATATTGAAACCAAATGAAATCTTAACTTATGGAAAGCAACATTTTTCTGCATCTCAGCAAACAACAGAAATAGTTGTTTATCTGCCAGCAAATAGCATGTTTGAAGGCAACCTGATTTGATAAGCATGCCACTGGTTAACCTCAGAAGCAACCCCAAGTGATGTAAAAGGCCTGTGAGGTAACAATTACTGGAGTTTTATAGATTTAAAAATCTACATGATGTTTTGCAACAAATGGGGGAGAGTTAGCTATGAAGGTATTCAAATTAAGATTGTTTGGAATTGTTTAAAGCAGTGAAACTGGGTAAAACTATTGTCTTTGTCAATTGTACTTCTATTTTATTGCTTTTTCCCTTTTTAATCAACACTTGCTTCACTAAGTTCATTCTCTGAATTTCAAACCTCTTCTCGTACTCTATGAAGTGCAAACACAGTTGAGGCTAGTTGCTTCACGTTCACCTTCTGCGATTTGGATAACATGGCATTTACCCCCCGTCAGCCATGCCCTCAATAGATTATTAACACCCATGTTCTCCAATGCATTGAATTTAAAATCCTTGTGTTTATTTTTAATTGCCTGTGTAACTTTAGCCTGTCAGCCAATGCCCCCTTCTCTTGCTCTTGCTTTGTGTTGACAACTTCTGTGCACTAGCTTTCTGCACTGCAATGGAAACCTCTTTTTGATACATGGAGTCACAGAATCCCTGCATTGCAGATGGAGGTCCATCAAGCTCTATCAGCTCATCAAATCTCCACTGAGTCTCTCAGAGCGTCTTACCCAAGCCCTATCCCCGTAACCCCATATATTTACCCCACTTACTCCCCTAGCCTATACATCTTGGGACATGAATGGACAATTTAGCACGACCAGTCAACCTAATGTGCACATATCCAAGTTGCTCACATATGTTCTAATTGGCAAGGACAAAAAAAAACACAGATACTTCTAATCTAAAATATATCAGAAAATCATGGAAATTTTTAGCAGACCAGGCTATGGATGAGAAACTAAGTGGATTTTTGGAGAGTTTTGTAGCCTTGGCAAAACGTAGACACTAATACTATAAGTACATTTAGAGAATGTCATGTTCTGTAGACATCCTGAAATGGATGGTGACTGATTTTAAGGGAAAGAATAGCTTACAATGTATTGGGAAATGCTGCACAGGCATACATATGTTAATAGAGGGTCATGGCCTGATGTGTGGCTCATCGCCGGATGCAATCTGAACCCTTTACTGTATTACTACCTTGTTTTTCATTCTCTCTTCCATTGGTACTTTTTTGTCAGCTGCAAGTGATCCATCATAGTGCTGCTTTTTCAAAGAAGTACATTTTTCTTTTACAGTGCTGCTGTTGGGGTTGGCTTCTATGGAAACAGTGAAACAAATGATGGTGTCTACCAGCTTACCTACTCTATCTACAATGCCAATAACACGCTTGCTGGAGTTGATAGCTTGGTAAGGCAACTAATTTGTGCATCTACCTGATAATTATTTTGTGCCAAAATTCATTTGTGAAAAGTTTAGACTTCAAAGAAACTTAAATCTAATGCAAGGAATTCACTATTTCAGTATTTTGAGCAGCATATATAATAAATGATAAACTTTTATTGATGTCTGCAGTTCTAAATGCAATTTTATAGCCCAAAACTCCACAAACATGTGGAGCATGTGCTGTCATTAGTATTAACCGCACATAACCATGCAACCTAATTTTTTACCTTTTTAGAAGGTGACTGTATTTAATATTTCATTGCAAAAAGGTGTTCTGCCAGAAAACTGATGGATAGCTTAACATTATACCCAAGGCTAGGATGATTGATGGAACATGTCCAGGGCAGTATAGACAAATCACCTCAATATAGATAGTCAGGAAAATTATGGAATCTAAACCATAGTAGAAAGAAAAGGAAAACTAGAAACCAAAACTATAATAATGAATAGCTGACATAGATTTTAAAAAGGAAAATCTTGCTTGACCAATCTCATTTAATTCTTAAGAGGGAATGGGGAGAATAGATTAGGGTAATGTGGTAGATGTAATGTATCTAGATTTGCAGAAGAACTTTGATAAGATACCACAGAAAACTGGTAACTGAATAAGGCCAAGTGCATGTCAGGAATAAGTGCAAAATGTTTTGCTGATTTGGTTGCATGACTGAAAGCAGAATGAAGGAAAGCTTTTCAGGGAGTCAGAATGTGGGAAGTGTGGGCTGCAAGGATCAATGCTGGGATCACTGTTGTTCACAATTTATATTAACAATTCAGACATTGGAATCAAAAGCAGAATTTCTAAATTTGTGCACAACACCAAATTGAGAAGTATAATCAACATTGAGAATGACTAAAAAGATATTAATAAACTTACAGAATGAATATGTGATGGGCTAGCAAATTTCAACATCAAGAAGGGCAATGTTTACTTCAAGAAAACTAAGGAGGTCATGTATTACTTGGAAAATAAAAAAAGCTAAATGAGGCAGCGAAGCAAAGAGATTTCAGAGTACAAATAAACAAATTACTGAAACTTATAGCGTAGGTTGATAAGGCTGTAACAAAAATGAACCAAAAACTATGCTTTATTTCCAGAAAATTGTATTCAGTTTTGGTTAGGCAATACTTGAAGTCCTTTATACTGTGGTGATCACCAGTTTATAAAAAGAATATAGAGCGACTGAAGAAGGTAAAATAAATATTTATAAGGTTGATACCAGAACTGCAAAGTTACACCCATCATAAAAGGATGAATCGATTGGGTCTCTGCAGCTCTGGCTCGTTGGTTGTCGCCAAGTTAGCTGTGAGGCACTGACTGAACAGCTCTTTCTTCTCAGAGTCTTTTGAGTTTGGTAACGCAGAATCTCTTCTGCCACATTGAGGCCAGGATGAGGCAAATTAGTCAGTCCAGTTGACTCTGGTTGTAATATGGATGATTCAGACATCTTTGTGGTCACTTGCTCAGACAATGAAATAGTCTATTAGTTCTAGTGCTTGGAGCCGGGTGTTGCCATAAAGTCTTCTGTTTGACCCTCTGGCAGAACAGGGTGCTTGTAATGACCAGGTTACATTCTAGATATTTTGTCAGGAGGAGGATTCCATCGGTGTTTGTTTTCCTCATGCCTTCCCTGCCAAAGGTTGTGTCCCTCCCAACTCCAGCGCTGAAGTTTCCGAAAAGAGTTAACTTGTGTCCCAATGGGATGTGGGACAGCGATTGTTAGAGGCTGGATTAGGATGCCTTTTTTGTTTCGTCCATTGCATCTAGCATTGAAGTATCAGCACCGCAGCTGTGATGTGCTGCTTCTGGAGGAAAGTGAGCCTTCAGGTTATGAGGTATTCGCTCATCCCACTGGGGGTTTCATTGGGATGTCCGACCAATTTGTTGTTTCAACAAAGCCGACCATGCAGAGATGACTTTGTTCTACTGGTTTGCCTGGGGTGGCACGGTGGCGCAGTGGTTAGCACTGCTGCCTCTTGGTGCCAGGGAGCTGCATTCAATTCCCGGCTTTTGTCTGTTCAGAGTCTGCACGTTCTGTCCTTGTCTTTCTTCCGGGTGCTTCCCACTCCCCTTACCGCCACTCCCCCTCCATCATTGCCACCAATGAGCATATTGTATTGTCACTCTGTTTTTATTTTTCTCACTGTTTTGAGCTCTGCCCCCACAGCTCCCTTCCTCAGCTGTTTTTCTAACTCTCCCTACACTATTCTCTCTGAATGTGCTCCTCTCTTCCTCTGTTGTTTTAACTTCCTTTTCTGCCTCTCTCCACATTGTTTTTCCTCTCTCTGTATACCTGATACCACAATAGCTTTAATGGACTTTTCCCCTTCCCAAAACCCATCCCCATGAAGCGTGAAGCATGAGGGTCTTGAATCCAGGTAAAAATGTTAATTAGCTATCCTCTTAAATCCCCAACATCTTGGAATTACAGTTCAAATTATAATTACTCTTACATTTCTAGTAACTCATTGTAACAGTCTGCCCACTCTTACCATTATCTACCAGTGTGAATATCTAGCACCTCACTTTAACAATCAAGCCACCCAGATGACTTGTTGGGCAGAGAAAGGAGGTGGGAGAGATAGCAGACGTGGACAATGCTATGGAGTTGAATGAAAGAAGTCTTCAGATCAGGTTAAGGGCAGAAAGCTGATCTCGAACTTGAGCAATAAAGTAAATCCTGAGTTGGCAGATAGTGAGAAATTAAACAACTTGAGTCCAAACTTGAGGCTGGTAGATGTTTGTGGGAATTTGTAGATGAAGGCTTTGATTTTGCCAATATTTTAAGCAGCGGAGATTTTGGCTTCTAGAGATATAATAAATTGTTGTATCTAAAGAAACATGAGTCTCCTGTTTTTCTATTGCAGACATTGGAAGAGGTGAGACACATGAAAAGTTACAGTGCCAGTGCTATTCCTTTTGGTGCAAAACAAAATGTGCATTATGTGCAATGCATTTCATCCAGCTGTAAATGTCTAAATCTGTAATCTGGTGCAAATCTGTTCACCTAAAAGGGTTGCACTAGCAGTGAGGTTATTTAGTTCTGGTATATCACTGTTCATCGGTAAAGCTGCCTCTTTGGGCAGTTTCAAGCAGAAGTGAACTGTACAGGACAGTTTGGGATTCGGCTGTATATGAAAACGATCCTATATTCACAGTGACACATAACCGTCACCAATAAGCTGATTTACTTAATACTAGGAGGAAATAATTGCGCTGTAACAGATTTAATTCACATTTTAAACTGCTGCCATGCACTGTATTATTTTGAACCTTCGGTCAAACTAGTGCAGCCAGCATCTGGAGGAAAATAAATCATTTGAGAGTGCGAGAAATGAGTCAGAATTATAGTCTGTATCCTGCCAGACCAGTCAAGACCTCTTTCTCTGACTCTCTTCCCTCCCCCACTCCCCATCAGCACAAAATCCCTCCCTGTCTTTGGAGCTTAAATCTTGTGATTGTGCAACTTGTTGATGCCAGTATCCTGGTGTGACAAAGAGTCTTTTGTTCGATGTGAAATTGTGTTTCTGATCACAAGCCTGTTGGGATTTTTCCTCTGGGTTTGACTTTGCGGGGTTTAATGTTTCCTTAAACCCATTTTTTTCCAGTTTCGGATATTTGCTTTTGTTTAGAAATTTATGTCAGACTCCTATTTATTGACTGTAGCTCAGCCTTCAACACTATTATTCCCACGAAACTCATCTCCAAACTCTCTGGCCTGGGCCTCGGCACCTCCCTCTGCAACTGGAGCCTGAACTTTTGAATTCACAGAGCACAATCAGTAAGGATAAGCAACAACACATCCTCCACAATCACCCTCAACACCGGTGCCCCACAAGGCTGTGTTCTCAGTCCCCTATTATACTCCTTACACACTCATGACCATGTGGCCAAATTCCTCTCCAATTTGATTTTCAAGTTTGCTGATGACACCACTGTAGTGGGTCGGATCTCAAATAACAGTGAGATTAGAGTTGGTATTCTTCATGGAGGCTGTCGTGAAGTATTATAGTAACAGGTCAAACATGCTGGTTATCACTTATTCAGCGATAACCTGCTCACTGCTCAGTTTGGATTCCACCAGAGCCTCTTTGCTGCTGATCTCATTAGTCCAAACATGGACAAAAGAATTAAACTCAGATAAGGTGAGAGTGACTGCTCTTGATCCAAAAGTAAAGCTTATTTGTTAGTCACAAGTACGCTTACATTAACACTGCAGTGAAGTCACTGTGAAAATCT
This sequence comes from Sphyrna mokarran, assembly GCA_024679065.1. Classification (NCBI taxonomy): domain Eukaryota; kingdom Metazoa; phylum Chordata; class Chondrichthyes; order Carcharhiniformes; family Carcharhinidae; genus Sphyrna; species Sphyrna mokarran. The sequence continues at coordinate 23,910,074 of JAGIQG010000021.1, forward strand.
CCTAGTCATCGCACTCCAGTGCCTGTTCGGGTACACTGAGGAAGAATTTAGCATGGTCAATTCACCTATTCACATGTTTGGACTGTGGGGGAAAAAAAGTAGAGCACCTGGAGGAAACCCACGCAGACACAGAGCGAACATGCAAACTCCACACAAACAGTGACCCAAGCCAGGAATCGAACCTGGGTGCTTGGCACTGTGAGGCAGCAGTGCTAACCACTGTGCCACTGTTGACTGAGTACACTATTAAGGATCTCTTACAATATTAGAGTCAGTTAGTATCAGTGGAAAAAAACTCTCCATTGATTAGAGTCATACTAAGCACAGAGAAAGATAGTTGTGATTATTGGGAGGTCAATTATCTCAGTCCAGAGATATCACTGAAGGGGTTCCTCAGGGTATTGTCCTCAGCATCACCGTCTTTAGCTAATTCAGTAATGACTTTTCCTCCATCATAAGGATGTTTGCCGATGATTGCACAATTTTCAGCACCATTCACATCGTTTCATATATCAAAGCAGGCTGTGTGCAAATACAACAAGGCCTGGGCAACATTTCCGTCTTAGGCTGGTAAGTGTTAAGTAACATTCATACCACACCAGAGCCAGTTGATAACCATGTCCCAACAAGAGACAATCTAATCATTTTCCTTTGACATTCAATGACATCACCATCACTGAATACCACATTATCAACATCCTGAGGGTTACCGTTGACAGGAACCAAATTGGACCACCGGTATAAATATTGGGACCACAGTAGCTTATCAAAGATTTAAAGATTCTGTGCCAAGTAACTTGTCCCCAACTCCGCAAAACCTGTCCTCCATCTACAAGGCGCAAGTCAGGAGCTTGACAGAATGCTCTCAACTTGCCAGGATGAGTGCAACTCCAACAACATTCTGGAAACTCGCACTCTCCAGATATCCCACTTAATTGGTTCCTCGTCCACTACCTTCAACATTCACTTTTGCCATCACGCTGTCAGTGGCTGCAATACATACTATCTACAAGATGCACTGCAGCAACTCATAACAGCTCCTTTGACAACACATTTCAAACCTGCAATCTCTAGAAACTGGAAGGACAAGGGCAGCAGATGCATGGAAACACCATCACTTGGAAGTTCACCTTCACGTGACACACTGTGCTGACTTTGAACTATACCACTCTTCCTTTGCTGTCGCTGAATCAAATTCCTGAAATTCCCTTCGGAACAGCACTGGGGGTGTCCTTGCAGCACTTTGGACAGCACTGATTCAAGAAGGTGACCCACCACCACATTCTCCAGGACAATTAGGGATGGGTATCTAAAATGCCCAAACCCTATGAAAGAATAAATTAAAAATTTTAATGTCAAAAGACTTGGCTGAAGTTTATGAAATCCTGTTCAGAATTGTGTATTCTTTCAAATAATTTGTAGATTTTCTTTGAATTTCAGAAATTATAATTGAATGCATCTTGGTTGCTAATTTCAGCCATTTGCATCCAAGTGTTGGTTGATTTGGTCTGTTTATCAGATTATTATTCAGTGCACAAACATCCAGTAAGACTCAAAGTGAGGCTGTTTTAATTTTGATTAAAGACAAGGTTTATCTCCAAGAAGATTTACATCTCTGGCTGGCTTCCCAGTGTTAAAGAACAGAATACAAGACTAGTTCCATACCTCGTGAAGAATCATTCATTGAAGAAAAGAGTGTTGAAAATGTGATTACAGCATTTTATTTCAGTGAGGCATTTAATTTAAAAGTGTGTCTTACAAGTATGTCTGAGTTTTTTTTTTTGTTTTTGCTTTCTTTAGGTCTCTGGGACGACAAGTAATATGAACGTCGATATGAAGCAGCATATAGCGAGGCTCGATGAGATCTTTGCACAGAGGATAGAGTTTATTCAGACACTGAAGTTCATGCAGCAGATGGCGGACACCATTGTTTCACAACTCGCTGGTCTCCCAACATGGCATAATATAAACTTGAACATGGCAAAAATAGCTGATGATATCAGCTACTTCGAATATTACAGGTGAGAACCTGCAGGATATTAACCTTCCTGCAATAAACTAACACGATGAAGATTTTTTATATGAACCATGATTATTTCTGATTAAATAAAAGTATTGAATACAGGAAACTTTGTATCACACTGAAGTTAATAAAAATGCGTGGTACAGCAAATTGTGTAATAGTTGTTCATGGCTGAGGAGAAAATTGTTCTGCAGTTTCTTGTAGTTTTGCAGCATTGACACAATTAATTTTGTTAGTAAAGCAAGTTATTCTTGATGCAACTTTATGATCTTTAAATATGCCGACTCTCAGAGGCGGCATGGTGACACAGTGATTAGCACTGCTGCCTTACTCATCTGATGAAGGAGCAGTGCTCCAAAAGCTAGTGGCTTCTGTTGGACTTTAACCTGATGTTGTGAAACGACTTACTGTGTTTGCCCCAGTTCAACACTGGCATCTCCACATCATGCCTTGCAACATCAGACACCTGGGTTCGATTCCCAACTTGGGTCACTGTCTGTGCAGAGTCTGCACCTTTTCCCTGTGTTTATATGGGTTTCCTCCAGATGCTCTGTTTCCTCTACAGTCTAAAAGACCTGCTGGTTAGGTGCATTGGCCATGCTAAATTCTCCCTCAGTGTACCTGAACAGGTGCTGGAGTGTGGCATCTAGGGGATTTTCACAATAACTTCATTGCAGTATTAATGTAACCTACTAGCGACACTAATAAATAAATTAAAAACTTAAACTCCTACAAGTGAGACCTTTGAGTGAAATATTTTTGTGGACATCAAATACAATAAATTGGTTGATTTGGACTAACACAATCCAACAGTACAGCTGGAATCTTCTGTTCTAAAGTTTTCACGGGCATGATATTGGGAGTAATTTCCATTAGGGTGTGTGAAACGGCTGACCACATGCAATTCTGCATCGTTCAGCACATTAAATATGTATCCACAGGATGCTTACGAATTCTCCCGGCGGGGACAGATCGGAATTCGTCATCCACATCGTTACCACCTCGGGTCAAAGGGCAGACATCATATTTAAAGGGCAGCTGGACTGCCTGCACTATCCCTTCCACCTGTGCCCGGCCCACTCCTCCACCTTTCCTTGCTAACCCTTATTTATCAGTTTAGTGTTTATAATTGCAAAGAAGTGTAATTGAATTTTGAGCTACTGTAGTGTGTAGAATGGGATTGTTGCAAAATAATAGTCTGATGTTATTACTTGTCTGGTCATTGTGGCTGTCACTTGTATTTTTTTTTCATGTTCATGAGATTTGAGTATCAGCAAGATCAGCATTTATTGCCCACCCCTAATTGCTCTTGAGAAGATAGTAGTGAACTGCAGCAAGTAGATACAGTGACAGTGAAGGAACAGTGACGTAATTCCAAGTGAGGATGATGTGTGGCTTGGGGGAGAACTTGCAAGTGATTGTGTTCCCATATATTTGCTTCCCTAAAGCATGAGATAACCTGTTACTGGACAAAAAGCAGAAAAACAGCTGTTTGATCATCCTCCATGCAAAGAAGGAGTATTGTGTGTGGTAGTGGAGGGAATGAACGTTTATTGTGATGCATGGGATGCCTATCAAACAAGCTATTTTGTCCTGGACAGTGTTGAGCTTCTTGAGTATTGTTGATGCTGCGCTTATCCAACCGAGTGATAGTATTCCAACATTCTCCTGACTTGTGCCTTGCAGATGGTGGCTAGGCCGTGGGGAGTTAGGAGGTGAGTTACTCACTGCAAGATTCCCTGGCTTTGATTTGCTGTTCTAGTCACAGTATTTATAGGGTTAGTCCAATTGAGTTTCTGATCAATGGTAACTCCAGGATGTTCATGTTCCAGCGATAATAATGTCATTGAATGTCATAGAGCAATAGGTTAGATTCCCACTTGTTGGGAGATGGTCATTGCTTGGCAGTTTTTGCTAGTTTTCAATCCAAGCCTGGATATTGTCTGGGTCTTGCTGGACAAGGACAACTCCAGTATCTGAGAAGTTGCAAATGATGCTGAACATTATGCAATCATCAGTGAACATCCACACTTCTGACGTTATGATGGAAGGAAAATAATTGATGGAGCAGCTGAGGATGATATGGTCTGAAACTCCTGCAGTCATGTCTCAGGACAGAGATTATTGACTTCCAATAACCAGAATCATCTACCTTTGTGCTGGATATGATCCCAATCAGTGAGAATTTCCCCAATTCCTATTGACTTCAGTTTGCTATATTTGCTCTGTTGTTTGATGTCAAGGGCAGTCTCTCACCTCACCTCTTGAATTCATCTCTCTTATCCATTTTTGGGTTAAGGCTGTAATGAGATCAAGAACCGAATAATCCTGGCCAAACCACCACTGAGCGTCAGTGAGCACATTATTGCTGCATAAGTGCCACTTGATAGCACTGACAACGGTACATTTCATCACTTTGATTGCGAGTAGATTAATTGGCAATAATTGGTTGAGTTGGAATTATCCTGCTGCTTTTGGAAGGCAGCAACTAGGCAATTTTCCACATTGCTGATAGATCTTCATGTTGTAACTGGCCAGGGAGAACTTGGCTAGTGGGCGCAGCTAATTTTGGAACAAAAGTCTTTGATACTATTTCCCAAATATTATTAGTGCCGACAGCCATTTCTTGGGGAAGATGGTGGTGAAGTGGTATTATCACTGGACTAGTAATTCAGAGACCTGGGTTAATACTCTAGGGACCAGAGTTTTCATCAGGGCAGATGGTAAAGTTTAAATTCAAGTTAAGAAAATATGAAATTAGAAGGCTAATTAATGTTGATTATTGTAAAAATGCATCAGGTTCACTAATTTCCTACAGGGAAGGAAATCTGCTGTCCTTACCAGGTCTGGCCTACATGTGATTCCAGATTCACAGCAATGTCATTGACTCTTAAATGGCCTAGCAAGCCACTCAGTTCAAGGGCAATTAGGCATGGGCAAGAAATGCTGGCCCAGCCAGCAATGGCCACATGTCATGGACTGACATCTGTGATAGTGAGGGCCTCAGGAAAAAAGCTGAGATGGATCACTCATCATTGCTGAAGGTGGTTGCATGTGCATTAAGTTTGACTTTTACACTGATGTGCTTTGCTGCCGCATGATTGAGGTTGGGGATAGTTGTAGAGCCTCCTCCTCCAATTTGTCATTTGATTGTCCAGAACCATTCATGACTGGACGTGTCAGGACTGCGGAGCTTCGATCTAATCTGTGGTTATGAGATCATTTCATTCCAGCTATTTCACGCTGGCTTCCAGGTTGAGGCTCTCCATTGAGTGTACATTCTGTATCTTTACCACCCTCAATGCTCCCTTCATGTTTAACCAGGATGAGGTTTGGTATGCAAGCAGCTTCACCAAGATGATATTTCAGTTTTCAGTCTGCCTATTGCTGCACCTGACGTGCCCTTCTGTACTCTTCATTAAACCTGAGTTGATCTCCTGGCTTGATGCTAATTGTAGAGACCGGGGGATATGTTGGGCCAGGAGGTTACAGATTGTGTTTGAATAACATTCTGCAAGTATTGATAGCCCACAGCATCTCATGGATATCCAATTTTTTTATGAGTTGCTAGACCTATTGGAAATCTATCCAATTTACACTGATAGTCCCATACAATTGATGGGTTTTTAAGACAATTGACAATGGTGTCATGGTTGTTTTGTAACCAAGATGTTGTTTTCTGTTTTAAAAAAAAATCTTAAAGCTGCCAGATTGTCATAAAATTCCAGCAGGCTCAATCAATGCCTGCTAGGAAAAGACAAGTGCCAATCTTACCCAGCCTGACCTGTCTGAAATTCCCATCCCAGCTCAGCATGCTGGATCTTCCTTGGAAGTGTCCCAGTAAGACTCTAAATTGTATTGAAATGGTGCTAATAGCAACAGCATTTCAGCACTTGGATCATTTTTGTCGATTTCTAATCGCTCTTGACAAACTAATATGCAGAAGGTTAAAAGGTGCCCTGGAGTTATCAGTCTTGCCCAGAGAATAAAACAAAAAGCCTGCTAGGGGCCTAGCAGCGCATCAAGATAGATTCAGGCTGTTTTGTAGAGTAGCTCCACTCAAACAACAATATTGGAATCATTGTACAATATTAAAGCCAGGCAAATGCAAGCAAGTTACAAACACAGAGCATTGACTGTTCATAGAATTATAATTTGGGCTGCTTCAAGGCACTTTATAAACTATGCTAAGCAGAGTGCTTATTTCCTATGAACTGAAGCTTTATTTTGTCCAAGTATAGAGGATATAATGAGTAACATTTTTAACTTGCCATCTGGATATTCAGCTGATACTGTGAATCAGCTGCCTGTTATTAAAACAACTCACTATCCCCACCCAGTAATATCAAGTGCATACATCAGATATAGGGTTAGTTATACACTGTATGTGTTGATTGATTGTCTTGAATCAGCAGAATACGTCCAATACTCCATTTCATTCAGGTTAAAACTAATATGATTCTATTAAGGGACAGTAGTAGTACAGGAGCAAAATGGATTAATGACCCAACTTAACATAGCAATATTTGACAGAATAATGAAATCATTCCAATACACAGAATCATAGAAACACTACAGTGCAGAAGGAGACATTTGGCCCAACAAGTCTGCACTGATAACAATCCTTCCCAAGCCCTATCCCCGAAACCCCACGTTTATCCCGTTAATCCCTCCAACATACACATCCTGGGACACTAAGAGGCAATTAAGCATGGCCAATAAACATAACCTGTACATCTTTGTACTGTGAGAGAAAACGCATGCAGACACAGGGAGAAAGTGCAGACTCCGCACGGACAGTGACCCAAGCTGGCAATCGAATCCAGGTCCCTGGAGCTGTGAGGCAACAGTGCAAACCACTGTGCCAACATGTCGTCCTGCAGGAAGTGGCCTTCAGCCCCTTTAGCCCATTTCAATGCTCTGTCAAGCAATCTAGTTAGCCCCATTCCTCTGCTCCATCCCAGTAGTCCTGTGATTTTATTTTCCTTAAATGTGCATTCAGTTCTCCTTCAGCAATCGTCAAGTCTTTTACTTCTATCACTCTGCTAGGTAGAGAGTTCCAGGTCATTACCTCGCCATAAACAAGCTCTTCCTCACATTCCCCCGCCCTCGCATGCATTGATTGCCTAAAACCTTAAATTTTTTCCCCCAATCCTTGTACCATCAGCTTTTTTCATTCACCTTATATAAATTTGTATGTACATTTTAAAGGCAGTCTGCTAAAACAGTTCCAAAATAATACATTTTCTAAAGCTTAAACCGAATGCTACAGTGTACTCAGGAATATACACTTAAGATTGCAAACTGATATAAAAAGGGAAAGGGATTAATGGGGTAGCTCTTTCAAAGTATGATGGGCGGAATGGCCTCGTTGTCTTTCCATCTTATAAGATCCTATTGTACACAAAAAGTTTTGACAAAGATACCTCAAAAAAATCCCTACACCTCTGGCCCATTGTCACTGCTACAGTGAAGAGGAACTGAAATATATTTGCTGCACACCTCTCTCTCTCTCTCTTTTTCTATCATACACACCATTCCTCCTCTGATCCCAGCTTTTACAAGGGAAAGTAATTGAATTTGAGCATAATGGGTTGAAATAATCAATCAAAATTGATTTCAATGCCACAAACTGTAGAAGTAGGTTAAAATATTACTACTAAAGCACTGGACAGAAAGCACAAAATCAACTGCTCAGTTGCCGTCCAAGATCAACTGATGCAGACAATTATCTCTAACATCATCTGGTATGATGAGAACACTTCTGTTACACATCCTATTACACAGCAATATGACATACTCACAAAGGAAAGAAAGTCAAAGCTTCACAGTTTATGGATAAAGTCGTTGCAGACCCAGACAGGATGTTTAACTAGCACTTCACCCCAAGCAGAAAAACACCAGTCCTCCCAAAATCAGAAATTTAAAAGTCATTGCAATTTATTAGGAGTTTCTAGCTTCTCGATATTGTGATGTGGAGATGCAGGCATTGGATTGGGGTGAGCACAGTAAGAAATCTCACTAGGTTAAAGTCCAACAGGTTTAATAGGAATCATAAGCTTTGGGAGTGCTGCTCTTTCATCAGATGTGTGACTACAAAAGTTTGTGATTCCAATAAATCTGTTTAACCTGGTGTTGTGAGACTTTTTATTGTAATGTAGAGAATATTAGAAACAATTCCTGTTACAACGGCCCTGGTTATTCAGGAAGCAGAAAATATCATTTCACTTCACTTTGGATCATCAGGAACAAACATGGAGATCCGTAAATTCTGCATAAGGTTAAACAGAATAACTACATCTGCAGTTCTAAAAAAGATTGGGGAAGGAAAAGGGCCAGAAAGGGTGAAAACAGGAAAAGTGCTATGCATTATTCACTGTCTACATTACGTTCATTTTACCCTTGCCTTTGCTCATAGTTTCTTTTTCGACGGTGGTGTTGCAGCTAAAAATCTGAAACGGCACTCTGAGGAATTGGTTATTTGGAAAATTCTGATTGACATCAGCCGTAAATCTGTCTTGGCAATGATTGAGTAAATACTGAAAAGTGATCGTGGCTATAGTAGAAATCTTTTAATGTGAACACAACAGGATTACCAAGATCAAAAAAAGCCCTTTCTAGAGCCCAGAAAGTACAAAACAAGTCATAATTTCAGCTAATCTTCCCTTCAAAAGCTTTTCTTTTCGCAAAAGACATCATCAGTCCAATTGTTTCCTGCTTTATCAGATCGTCTGGCCACAGGCTGTTCTAAACCACCATCAGTTGTTTCATGATCAGTGAGTAAGAAATTAGTGGCAACCAGATCCTCAGATCTGTCTTCTCCAAATCATTCCTTTCCTGTACATTCCACCAGCCCCAATCTCCATGTCCTTGAAGGAAATTTTCTGCAATGCTGCACGAATGTGGGTGTGTAGCACATCCACTCCAGAGCAACCGAATGAGGTTGACAAGCAGCGAGAGAAAGATCAGACTGAATCCTTGAATGGAGTCAAACTCTAATTACTGTCACAATTTACTCACTCACTCCATTGTTCATGTAAATAAAAAATAATGCAGTGGGGGATGGATGGTAGCAGGAAACAAAGCAGCTTGAATGGAAAGGATGTACTTTTATTTAAATTCCGTCTTGGTGTCTGCTTTCTCTCCTATCCCCAGCTTTTTGCAGCCTGGCTCCACCTTGACTAAAAAGCATTACTTCCACTCTAATAACCCTGTTAAGATTTTGAACAAAATTGAAAGGTCATCTAAAACAAAAGTGCTTGGAAATGCTGATGCTAGCTGGGCACAGTGATTCATTCAGCTCTAACTAGCATACCAATTCATTGGATTTGTACACAATTGTGTTCACTGACATGAACACAAGGAAGGTAATGTGCAATATTTGGAGAATGTGGCAGCATTTAGTAGAAGAATAATAAAGAAGGTTTAAACTGAAAAAGTTTGATTTGTAGATAAGTTTTTTTGAATGATAGCTCTAATACCAATATCGCATGTCCTTGATAACAATCTACTGCAGGAACTTTTAACATGCACTAACCTGCAGAAAAATGGTAGATCAAATTCTACAGCCTACCTTTCAACTACAGAATAAGAATATTTCTCAGCTCATAATGTGAAATGTGCCAGAATTTATCTGACATGTCCAGCTTTTCTGATGGCCACGGAGCAGGAGAGTATCCACATGCCGGAGCATAAAAGCGCAGAGTTTGGGGACAGGGGCAAAGCAAGCATGTATGTTCACTGCTGACTTTGAAGAAAGCTGCTCACATGAATCTAACTCTAGTGATCTCTGAGCTGGCAGTTTAAACCTGGCACTGTGTCAAGGTGATGGCTTGCCGTGCAGCAATAATAATGTAAACAGGTGAGTTGGTAATTGTTGTGGTATTCACAGGTTTTCAGATAATTAACTAAATGGTTGTATTAGGATAGAACATAAAATAATCAGAGATAAGACAAACTTTTAAGGCAAATACAGAATTAGCTTTTTAAGCTGAGAGGAGATGTTTAAAAGTAATTATGAACCTAGTGCCTCAGAATACTGTCCTTACAGCTGTTCTAACAGGTATTGGTTGATGATTGTATGATGTTCTGCACCACTTGGAACACTCATAGTGCAGCCGTCTGTGCTCAAATACAGCATGACATGGACAATATCCAAGTGACAATGACGATCTCCAACAAGGGAGAAGCTAAGCATCATCTCATCACCCCTTGACACTCAATGTCATTACCATTGCTGCACCAGCCCTATCAACATAGTGGAATTACCGAACTAGACCAGCTTTATAAATAATGTGGCTACAAGAGCAGATCAGAGGCTAGGAATCCTGCAGCAAGTAACTCACCACCTGACTTCCCAAACCCCATCTTCCTTATATACAAGTCAGAAGTCAGGGCATGATGGAATGCTCTCTACCTCCCTGGATAAGCACAGTTCCAACAATATTCAAGAAGTTCAATACCATCCAGGTCAAAGCAGCCTAGTTGATTGGCCCCCTATCCATCACAATAAATATTCACACAGTGGCAGCAGTGTGTACCATCTCTAGGATTCACTGCAGGAACTCACCAAGATTTCTTCATAGCACCTTCCAAACCCATAAATGCTACCATCTACAGCAGACATGGGAGCACCACCTCTCCAAGCCACCAACAATCCAGTCTTGCAAATATATTGCCTTTTCTTCACTGTAACAGGGTCAAAATCCTAGACTTCCCCCTCTAACAGCAAAGTGGGTGTACCTACCCAATATGGACTTCAACAGTTCAAGGAGGCACCATCACCTTGTCAAGGGCAATTGGAGATGGGTAAAAAATGTTGCCTTTGCCATCCCATGAGTTATATATTTTTTAAAGTACTTGGTTAAAAACTCCATTACATCTTATTTAACAGGTTGCAATATTTTCAATACTTTTTTCCACAGAGACCAACAATGTAAGAATAGAAGTTCTTGTCAATTCAATTGACTTCCACTGTTTATAGTCTAGGATCACCTCAACAATGCACCCAGTGGTGAATCACTGACAAAAACATGGATGACCACAATGTTCTGCTGATAGTTTTGCAGTTATTATTACTGTAAAATCACTGCCATTCTTCTGTCTCTCCTTCTCAACTTGTTACCTCAATTCAATTTTTTTATTCTTGAGTCATGGGCTTTGCTAGCTGGTCCAGCATTTATTGCCTATCCCTAGTTGCTCTTGAGAGATGGTGGTGAGCTGCCTTCTTGAAACGCTGTAGTCCACGTACTGTGGGTTGATCCACAACGTCGTTTGGAAGGAAATTCCAGGAAGAAATGGCGATATATTTCCAAGTCAGGATGGTGAGTGGCTTGGAGGGGAACTTGCAGGTGGTGGTGTTTTCTTGCACCTGCTGCCCTCGTTCTTGGAAACAGTCATGGGTTTGAAAGGTGCTGTTCATCAAAGGATCTTTGCTGAATTGCTGCAGTGCACTTTATAACTAGTGAATACAACTGTTCCTGAGTGTCAGTGCTGGAGAAAGTGGATGTTTGTGAATGTGGTGTCAATCAAGCGTGCTGTTTTGTCCTGGATAGTGTCAAGCTTCTTGAGTGTTATTGGAACTGCACCTATCCAGGAAAGTGGGGAGTATTCCACCACATTCCTGACCTGTGCCTTGTAGATAGCATGGTTGCAAGTTTGGTTAGCACTGCTGCTTCTCAGTGCCAGGGACCTAGGTTCAATTCCCAGCTTGGGTCAATGTCTATGCAGAGTCAGCACATCTTTCCCTGTGTTTGCGTGCGTTTCCTCTCACAGTCCGAAAGATATGCTGGTTAGGTGTAATACCATGCTAAATTCTTCCTCGGTGTACCCGAATAAGTATTGGAGTGTGGGGACTCAGTGATTTTCACAGTAACTTCATTACAGTGTTAACATAAGCCTTCTTGAGAAACTAATGAATAAACTTTAGATGGTGGACAATCTTTGGGATGTCAGGAGGTGAGTTACTCACCGCAGTATTCCGAGCCTCTGATCTGGTATTGCAGCCCCATTGATTATGTGGCGAGTTGAAAATTGTTGGAAAGGTGGACAATAAAACTGGGTTGACAAATGTGATTAAACCGATTTCTCTCACGTGAATGATAAATACCAGCAATGATTGTTTGAGCTGAATGGCCCATGAGGAGAGATCATTACCTCAATTGAAGAGAATCTAACGCATGTCTATATCTTCGCATTGTTTCAGGATGAGCACTTGCTACAGTTGTATTCCAGCTTAGACAAAGTAACATTAGCAAAACTAGCTGATTGCTTTCTAAAGCTATAGTTATAGAATCATAGAATCCCTATAGTGTAGATGGAAGCCATTTGGCCCACCAAGTCTGTACTGATCACTATTCCACCCAGACCCTATTTCTGTAACCTTATATGTTTATTATGCTAATCCCTCTGACACCAGGATCAATTTAGCATGGCCGATCAATTTAACCCGCACATCTTTGGATTGACAGTCATGACTTTGGACAGGGACAAAACATGACCATCAATTAACTAATGAGTTCCACAAACCCCAAACTGACTACCCGATGGATCAAATAGATTCCATCCAATCCAAATACCTTACTCATCATGTGATACACTGGAACCTAGATTCGCCAAGATATTGCCTGGGATGGAGTGTTTCAACTATGAAGCAAGGTTGGCTAAATTGGAATTGATTTCCTTAAAACAGAGAAAGTTGAGGAGGGCGGGGGAAGACCCGATTGAAATGTACAAAATCATGAGGGATATATCACCACAACTAAGTTTCCCTCCAAGTCACACACCATCTTGACTTGAGAATGTATCACTGCCCCTTTGTTACCAAAATCAAAATCCTGGAACTGCCTTCCTCACAGCACAGAATTTCCCTATACCATATGGATTGCAGTGGTTCAAGAAGGCAGCACACAGCTACATTCTCAAGGGCAATTTTGGGTAGGCAATAAACATGGGCCTAATCAGAGGTAAACACATTCCATGAAGTAATATGAAATAATATGTTTTAGATTAATTCAACTTCTGAAACAGCCATGGTGGGATTTTGAACTTGAATTCTTTGGATTAAGCAATCATGTTCTGTCCCTGAGGTTTTATGATGCAATTGCATCTGAGTGAACAGAAAGGGAAATAAGAGTTTCTGGCATCACTTCTTCATTTTGGGTTCAAGATAATGGTGTTGCTACAACCATTGTAATGTCAACTTGGCTCTGTGGGTAGCTGATAAGCCTCTGCAAAAGCCTCTGGTTCAAACACATGCCAGGCTTCACATAATTTGAGGCTAACCTTTCCACCTTCTACTGAATGAATGGTGTATTACTGGGGTATGATGAGTTTTGGATTAAAAATCAAATTGAGACCCCATCTGTATGTTCAAATTGCCGGAATAAATCCTTTGGCAAAAGAGTTTTTCCAGTGTCCTTCAATACCTAATCAAATTGACTGGTAAAGTTCGAACAGTGTCCAATATTTAATCTCAGTTTTTTTCTAGGAGGGTTTGTGGCACAGTGACCCTGCTACTGAGCAAGAAGCTTTAGGTTTAAATCCCAGCTCAGGATGGTGGTCAAGGAAGGCCCATTCATAACACGGCCATATGGATTGATAATCGACCTGCAAATCCTCCCAAACCATGCCAATGGTAGATGATAAGAGTGAGAGTGTCCTGGTCAGTCATGTGACAAAAAGAAATTGAAGCCTCCACTATCACTATCCCTAGCTCCAGACTATAGCATGGATGTGAAGGAATATATTGCCACTGCAACTGGAAGGCCAAGTGATCTGTAATGTGCCATTGCCCACCAATCAGTTCTACAACTTTGAAAGAAACTGTTGCTGACTTACATTTCTAATTGTTGCGTTTTAACTTGTATTTAACTTTCTCACCGTATCTCTCATTCCAGATGGCTCTCGTATCTTCTGCTTCTTGTTATTGATTTGGTTATTTGCCTGGTGGCATTCCTGGGTCTGGCCAAACGATCCAGGTGGCTTCTCACAATGTAAGTATCATACCCATTATTATATTATAGACCGCGTAACGTCCAGAGCAATGCATATGAAGGAACCACATTTTTTTTGAAAGATCATTCTTATAGATTAAAAAAGTGTCAGGCTTTGGACACACTAATACTGATACTCTCTTGTCAGGGCCTCAGCTTCCCTTCTTGCCCACTTGCATTCTGAGTCAACTTTACTGGGCATCTCTAGGCAGTGGTGACTATTGATAACCTTAGCACGGCGGATGTTGCTAGGATGTTTCTCCTTGTCGGCGAGACTAGAACTAGGGGCCATATTTTAAATAAAGGTATCACCCATTTAAGATGGAGATTTAAAAAAAACTTTTTCTTCCATCCTTTAAGCTACAAAGCGAATGCTCAGAGTGGACTGGGCAAATCCATTTCTTGCTCCAAAAATCAAATTCATGAATCCAATTCATGGTCCCCATAAGTGAGACAAGGTCCAGACTGACACGATAAGGCATTGCACCCCATCTTAGATTTGACCTTAGCCAAAAGGCTGAGTTAAGAATTGATACCAAGATGGAAATGTGAAGAAGTATTTTCTGAGGATTGAGAGTCTTTGGAACTCTCTTCCCAGAGAGTAGTGGAAACAGGATTAAAGAGGTAGATAGACTTTTAACTAATAAAGGAGTCAAAGGCTATTGGGGATAGGTGGAATATCGAGTTGAGGCCACTGTTAGATCAGCCTTGACCTTATTGAATGGTGGAGCACGCTTGAGATGCTGTATGGCCTATTGCTGCTTCTAATTTGTATATTTATTTGTTCGATTGTGAACAGTCAAGATAGATGCATTAACACATCTGTATTTTTATTTTGCTGACCTATTTTACATGTTACAGCTCCAAAAAAAAAAATTGCTTTGTCTGATCAGAGCAAAGTGTTGCGTTTGAATTCTAGACATTGCTGAATTAACCAATTTATTTGAGATAGTGAGGCATGTAATTGACCAGTCAAATGCCAGCTTCATGGCCATTTAATCCTATCCCACTTTTCACCAGGTTTATCAGATTTACCTCCTTTCTGGGGGAGGTGATAGTCTAGTGATATTTTTGCTAGACTATTAATCGAGAAACTCAGCTAATATTCTGGGGATCCAGGTTTGAATCTCACCATGGCAAATGGTGGAATTTGAATTCAATTAAACAAAAATCTGGAATTGAGAATCTCCTGATGACTACAAAATCATTGTCAATTGTTGGAAAAACTCATCTGGCTCACTAATGTCCTTTAGGGAAGGAAATGTGCCGTCCTTTACCCAGTCTGGCTTATTTGTGACTCCAGATCCACAGCAATGTGGTTGACTCTCAACTGCCCTTCATGGGCAACTAGAGATGGGCAATAAATGCTGATCAGCCAGCGGAACTTATGTCCACAAATGAATAAAAAAACTTCTATCATTCATGAGAGCTAATTTTAAAAGTTTTATTTAGAAAGTGCGAAGAATGAAGAAAATTCATTAAATTGCTCTGATTGGGCTAAAAGGATTTAAACTTTAAAAAATGATATCCATTGGCCAAGGTGAAAAGTTGCATTAAGTAATTTGTGTTGGAATTTTTTTTTACTAATTAGCCCATGAAATGATCATCACAATCTCTTCCAGTGCCTACAGGCACACAAGGTGGAGAAAGCACATACGTAGCTCAAATTTCCTGGAACAGATTGCTAGTCTGTCGCCATTCAACCTCTTTTGGCCACATTATGAACGTATGGTCATCAGGTCCCGGGTGAAACTTAAACCTGCAGCCAGTGGCTCAGAGGCAGAGGTACTGCCTATCATTCCACTGACTTTCTAACCTGTGGAATGACATAAGTAAGCTTTTGCATGATAACCTCATCCCTGAGAGACAAAAAGGGAAAGATTGTAGAAATACTAGGAATCAATTTTTAAAATTGTTTACTTCGTCCTTGAAATTACAAAGCCATTGCACAGAATGGATTGGGCAAATCTAAATACATTCCTTGCTTGCTCCAAAGACCAAATTCAAATTCCAATTGAATCCAATTCAAGGTTTCCACAAGGGAGACAAATAAAATCCAAGCTGACAAGATAATGCATTGCACGTCATCTTGGGCTTGACCTGACGTCAAAAGGTTGAGGAGCTAGAAACTAATGTGATGATTAATTTTGATTTGCTTTATTATTGTCACATGTAGTAGCATACAGCGAAAGGTATTGTTTATTGCATGTTATACAGACGACGCATACTGTTCATAGAAAAGGAAATGAGAGAGGGTGCAGAATGTACTGCTACATTGTAGCTAGGGTGTAGAGAAAGATCAACTTAATACGAGGTAGGTCCATTCAAAAGCCTGAATGCAGCAGGAAAGAAGCTGTCTTGAGTTGGTTGGTACGTGGCCAAGACATTTATACCATTTTCCCAATGGAAGAAGGTGGAATAGAGTATGTCTGGGGTATATGAGGTCTTTAGTTATGATGGCTGCTTTCCTGAGGCATGAAAAGTGTAGATAGTGTTAATGGATGGGAGGCTGGTTTGCGTTCATGACCTTTTGTAGTTTCTTGAGATCTTGGTCAGAACAGAAGCCATATCAAACTGTGATACCACCAGAAATAATGTTTTTTATATTAAAGACGTGGAGCATGTGTCCAAAATACTCTTCTAAGAAATAAGGTGTTAGCAGCACCCTTTCATTTCCTGTTACCTATTGTGCCAGTTATCATTAATTTTTGTGTTACCTTTCACCTTATCGTTGACAGTGATGGTTTTTCTTGGAAGTGATACAACGAGTGATTTCCTGGAAATGTAACCTGTTGTAAACCACAATATGCAGTCAGCTATGCCATGCAGATTGAAACTTGTTTTTGCTTGGGACTCTGTCCGCAACTAGGATCAACTTTGATGTTTTGCTGGAAATCTGAAATGAAAGCAGAAAATGGTGAAAGTAGAAAGATGATCAATTAAGCAGGGGAGAAAATTACAGGTTATCTGGTTTTGAGCACATCCTTTTTGAAAGAGCTTCTTATTTCAAAATAAGTTTGATTAACATGCTAGGGAAAATGCTGATCTTATCTTTTTATCTTCATTGAAAAGAGTAAGAAGTCTCACAACACCAGGTTAATGTCCTAAGAGATTTATTTGGAATCACGAGCTTCCGGAGCACTGATTGTTCATAGGTGAGTGGAGAGATGGGTTCATAAACACAGTGTATATGGACAGAGACACAATTGCATGATTACAAGGTATTTTGCAGTTGTGTCTTTATCAATATATGCCGTGTTTGTGAACCTACCCCTTCACTCTCTGATGAAGGAACGGCACTCTGAAAGCTTGTGATTCCAATAAACGTGTCAGACTTTAACCTGGTGTTGAGAGACTTCTTGGAGTCATAGAGATGTACAGCATGGAAACAGGTCCTTTGGCCCAACTTGTCCATGCCACCCCTTGTTTTTAAACCATTAAGCTAGTCTCAATTGCACACGTTTGGCTCAGATCCCTCTAATAGCCATCTTAGCCATGCGACTGTCAAAACACTTTTTAAGATGAAATTCTACCCGCCTCTACTACCACCTATGGCAGCTTGTTCCAGCCACTCATTACCCTATGTGTAAAAAAAACTGCCCTTCTGGATCCTTTTGTACCTCTCCCCTCTCACCTTAAAGCTATGCCATTTAGTTTTAGACTCCCCTACCTTTGAGAAAAGATATTGACTATCTCACTAATCTGTGCCCCTTATTATTTTATATGAGATCACCCCTCAGTCTCCTACATTCCAGAAGAAAAATGTCCCAGTCCACCCAACCTCTTCTTGAAACTCGAACCATCAACTCCTGGTAGCAAGCTAGTAAATCTTTTTTGCATCCTTTTTTACAGAATTCCAAATGCGGCCTTACCAATGTCTTGAACAACTTCAACAAGACGTCCCAATTCCTGTACTCAATGTTCTGACCAATGAAACAAAGCATGCTGAATGCTTTTTTCACCACTCTGTCCACCTTTAAAGGAGCTACAAACCTGTACCACTAGATCTCTTTGTTCTATAACTCTCCCCAATGCTCTACCATTAACTGAGTAAATCCTGCCCTGGTTTGATTTACCAAAATGCATCAGCTTGCACTTATGTAAATTAAACTCCATCTGCCATTTGTCAGCCCACTGGCCCAGTTGAACAAGATCCTGTTGCTATCCTGGATAACTTTCTTTGCTATCCACTATGCCACTAATCGTAGTGTCGTCTGCAAACTTATTAACCATGCCTCCTAAATTCTCATCCAAATTTGTAATATAAATGACAAAAAACAGTGGATCCAACACCGATCGCTGAGGCACAGGCCTTCAGTTTGAAAAACAATCCTCAAGAACCATCCTCTGTCTTCTGTCATCAAGCCAATTTTGGACCCATTTGACTACCTCACTGTGGATCCCATGAGATTTAACCTTATGCAATGACCTACCATGTGGTACCTTGTCAAAGGCCTTGCTAAAGTCCATGTAAACAACATCAGCTGAACTGCCCTCATCAACTTCTTAGTTACTCCATCAAAAAACTCAGTCAAATTTGTGAGACATGATTTTCCACTGCTAACTGTCCCTAATCAGTCCTTGCATTTCTAAGTGCTTGTAGATCCTGTCTCTCAGGATACGTTTAACAACTTACCCATAATAGATGAGAGGCTCTGCGGCCTGTAGTTCCCAGGCCACAAAGGCCGCAACATTTGCCACCCTTCAATCTTCAGGCACCTCCATCTATTCATGATTCAAATATCTCTGCTTGGGGACCAGCAATTTCCTTCCTAGCCTCCCACAATGTCCTGGGATAACTTCATTAGATCCTGGGGATTTAGTTACCTTGATGTGCTTTAAGACCTCCAGCACCTCCTCCTCTGTTATGTGTACACTCCTCAAACATCACTGTTTATTTCCCCAACAATTATGTCTTTCTCAATACTGATGAGAAATATTCATTTAGGATCTCACCCATCTCTTGTAGATCAGCACATAAAATGGCCTTGTTGATCCTTAACAGGCCCTACTCTCTTCTTAGTTAGTCTTTTGCCCTTTATGTATTTGTAGGATCCCTGGATTTTCCTCTACCTTATCCCACCAAAAGAATCTTGTGTCCCCTCTTTGCCCTCCTGATTTCTCTTTCAATTCTATTCCTACAACTTTTATATTCTTCAAGGATCCACTTGATCCCAGCTGCCTATGCATATCATGTACCTCCTTTCTCGCCTTGATCAGGGCCTCAATATCCCAAGTCATTCCAGGATTCCTTACTTCTACCAGCCTTGCCCTTCACTTTAAGAAGAATGTGCTTATCCTGAACCCGAGTTAATACATTTTTGAAAGTCTCCCACTTACCAGATGTCCCTTTGCCTGCCAAAAGACTCCCTCAATTAATTTTTGAAAGTTCCTGCCTGAAACCATCTAAATTGGCCTTGTCCCAATTTAGAACTTTAACTTTTGGCAACAACCTATCATTTTCCATAGCTATCTCAAAACTAGTGGAATTATGGCCACTGGTCCCAGAGTAATCCCTCACTAACCCTTCTGTCACCTGCCCTTCCTTATTTCCCAAGAGGAAGCCAAGTTTTGCCCCCTCTCTAGTCAGGCCACCCACATACTGAATGAAAAATTCTTCCTGAATACACTCAACAAATTTCTCTCCATCCAATCCTCTAATACTATGGCTGTCCCAGTTAATGTTGGGAAAGTTAAAATTCCCTAATATTACCTCTCTATTTTTCTTGGAGCTATCTGTAAACTCCTTACATATTTGCTCCTCAATTTCTCACTGACTATTTGGGGACGTATAACTGTATCAAAGTGATTTTCCCCTGTAAAAAGTGTTTTACGGTAGTAATTGTGGTGCTAATTCTTCAATCTACCGTCAGACAGAGCTACTCACAGTCATGTTCATGTTGGTGCAGCTTTACTTAGATCCTCAAAACTTGTGCTTGTGAGTGAATTGGTTCCCCTTTCCCTTGTGTCCACCCTGTAATGAAACTGAAATATTGATTACAAATTTCTTGACATTTGGTAAAATCAAAAATAAAGTTTGAATTCATTCATGGGGAGGGCTTGGAAAAGCAGGGTGTCTTTACTCAGCCTGAATAGTAGCTATCGATTTTCTGTCCTGACCTCTGACCAATTGCAGCTGCTATAAAATGTAATTATCCATGTTTTAGTTAATAATTGATGGAACAAGAAAGCTTTGGTTTATGCTGCAGTATATAGTCACTTTGACAAATTTCAACATTTGGTTTATGTTTCCAATATCTCATTTGAAAATATTGGCGATGTGAAAATTTAGCTAAAATTGTGCTCTGAAATTATTTTTTGTTTCATTATTCATTCCTGGGATCTGGGCATTGCTGACTAGGGCCAGCATTTATTGCTCATTCCTAATTGCCCTTATTATGTGGTGGTGAGCTGTTTATGATTTGTTTTCTTGAGAGCAAATCTGTACTCTTCTGTTTGTCTGATAGAGAATAGTGTATAATTATTCAAATACACTGATTAACTTTGACTAAATTGTAATGAGTGTTGGGCACAGTGAAACCGCTCCCCTTCCTGCTCACCCCCTTGTTGTCTTCTCGTGTCCCAGTTTAGTTTTCCATTGTTAGTTTTCCAGACTGAGAAGTTCCAGATCAATTGAAACAGGTCAAATGCAATCATTACAAATCATCCTTTATCATTTATAGAGTTATGGAAGCTTACAGCATGGAAACAGGCCCTTCAGCCCAATTTGTCCATGCCACCCCTAAGCTAATCTCAATTACCTGCATTTGACCCATAGTCCTCTATACCCATCGTACCCATGTAACAACTATCCGTTGGCAGAACAGAATGCTGACTGTCTTCAAGACTGAAAGCAGAGAGTAAAGATAAGATCACCCCTCAACCTTCTAAACTCCAGAGGAAAAAGCCCCAGTCTATCCAGCCTCTCCATATGACTCAATCCATCAAATCCCTGTAGCATCCTAGTAAATCTCGTCTGCACTCTTTCTATTTTAATAATATCCTTTCTATAAAAGGATGATCAGAATTTGCACACAGTGGGGCCTGATTTGAAATTGCAGTAAATTCAGGCGCGGGCTTTTAACGTGATCTGCGCCCAAATCCAAGCAGATTGCGACTTTACCAACGCCCAATTCAGGTGCGGATCCAGTTTGCACCTGAATCAGTCAGCCCAACGATTTAAATGCATTAGCATGCATTTAAATCAATTTAATGAACCACCACACCCAACTCTCTCACCAAATCTCACTTTACATTCTTCTGGTCCATTCTGGATCTGCACTATGAGCGACCTGCAAAATAAAAATCCGAAGCTAATTTTTATTTTGCAGGGGAACCTCCAAAGTGGCTTCAGAGCATGCAACTGCTGTCTGACCCAGATCATCCTCTGGGAGGGGAGGGTGAGGCAGTGGGTCTGAGGATCCTCGGTGGGGGACAGGAGGCGGATCAAAGTATCCTCTGGGGGGGACAGGAGGTAAGTCAGAGCATCCTCTAAGAGGGAGGAGGCGGCGGGTCAGAGCGTTCTCTGAGGGAGAGGAGGAGGTGGGTCGGAGACCCTCTGGGGGAAGAAGAGGAGGGACAGAGCATGCTCTGGGGGAGTATGGATCAAATGTATCTCTTTAGGGGGGGAGGCAAGAGGACTGATCGTTGTCTAGTGGTGGGGCAGGGTGCTGGATGGATCTCTAATGGAGGGGGGTGGGGAGGGGGTCCACTGCCCTCTGCGGGTGATTCCTCCTCCCCAGTGGAGGAACGAATCCCTCCTCCTGGTTTCCTATTGCTTTAATATAATAAGACATGAGAAATATACACTAGATGTCATTTAAAAATTGAATCACTGAATTTATTGATGTGTCAGAGCTTAGGCTCATTGAAGCATGCCTTCATTTAGTTGGTGAGAATTGTCACACTGTCATAATGGGAGGAGGTATTCATTCCTCCAGTGGGGAGGACGGGTTGCCCGCAGAGTGGTAGCAGACAGCTCTGCCGTCCAAACCCCTCCCCCCCACAACCCCATCAATCAGAGACTCTCCCCACCATCAGTGAGCGATCAGGCCTCTCCCCAGAGATACATCTGACCTCCGCATCCTCCCCACAAGAAGATGATATCTGTCAGAAAGCCACTTACTCTGCTTTTGTTTTGTTTTCTTTCCTGACCCAGGCAAGCTTTTTCAAATTTTTTTTGAATTGCACATGCAGGTTGGACAGACTGGGCTTGTTTCTATTTGGGCTTAGAACAGTAAGAGATGACTATAAGCTATCCTAAACTGTCTTGATAAGGTGGATGTGGAAAGGGTGTCATCTCTTGTGGGTGAATCCAGAACTAGGGGGCACTGTTTTAAAATTAGGAGTCACCCTTTTAGGACAGAGATGAAGAGAATTTCTTTCTCTTAGGGTTGTGCAACTCTAGACGTTTCTGCCTCAGAAGCCGGGGGAGGCAGGGTCATTGAATATTTTTAAGGTGGGGTAAATGGATTCTTCTTAGGCAAAGGGAATTGAGGCTTATCAGGGTAAATGGGAATGTGGAATTTGAAGCTCAAACAGATCAGCTGTGATCTTATTGAATAGCAGAACAGCCTCGATGGGCCAAATGACCTATTCCTGTTTCATATGTTTGTATGTAATTGACCAATGAATATGGTCAGAGAATGTAGTGGAATTGAGGCACAAGTGGGAGAATAGAATACTGACTGGCTTCAAGACTGAAAGCAGAGAATACGGATAAAGAACGGTTATTCAGAGTGACAGGAGGTGGGAAGTGCTGCTCCACACAAGGATCAATGCTGAGAGACAACCTAATAGAGACCTTTAACATTATGACAGATGTTAATAGGGAGGATGCAACGAGAATATTTCCTTCTGCAGGGAAAAGCATAATAACTGATAACCAAGTCACCAAGAAAATTCAATAGGGAATTGGGAAAAAACCTTTTCACAGACGTGAGATTGTGGAAGTCAGTAAATTGTTAAAGAGAAAAGTACAGATACATTTACCAACATGTATTTGAGAGCTAAAGAAATAGAAGGTTACGATTTTAGGTTTATTAGGAGGGTGGCTCAGGTGAAGCATAAACACTGACATAGACTGGTTAGGCAGAATGGCATGTTTTTTATGCTGTGTATCCAATATATTTGTATGAAATTGGGTAGTTATATCTATGTTGAAACCAGCAGCAAATTTAATTGTAAGTTGTAACTGTTGCGAAACAGTTTTAAAATAGCACTCCATTACTAACACTACAAAACACAGACATAATAAAAATGTAGTCTTGTGTGAAGAGGTTCAGCTGGCTAATGGAGTTTCACTATTTCACTTGGGAAGCAGCACTTGATTGCAACAGCAAGCCTCATGCTGTTCAACACATTTAAAAAGATCATTGTGTAAAGCTTTCAGATTCTGAGTTATATTGCTTATTCATCATTTAAAAGAAAATGCAATTTATTGGACAGCATGATTTTTACCGTCCTGTTTCCTTCTATGTCACTGGACCTAAATGCATTCTGTGGCCTTCAGGGTGACTGAGGTATCTAAGTTTAGATCTTTTTAAAGTTTAAAGTAGAAAAAGTTTATTAGTCGCAAGTAAGGCTTACATTGACACTGCATAAAGTTACTGTCAAATTTTTCTCATTACTATATTCTGGCGCCTGTTAAGGTCAACGCACTTAACCAGTATGTCTTTCAGACTGTGGGAAGAAACCTGAGCACCCGGAGGAAACCCACGCAGACATGGGGAGAACATGCAAACTCCACACAGACAGTGACCCAAGCCAGGAATTGAACCCAAGTCCCTGGTACTGTGAGGCAACAGTGCTAACCACTGTGCTTCTGACAGGCCACTAAAGATGCTTTCGCATTACTGTAAACTCAGCTAATAGAAAATGCTGTTCTCTTCCAGTCTGCTTGGGGATGGTTAAAGATTGACCTCCTCCTGATTTCTTTCTGAGGGATCTTGTGAACTGTCAATAGACCCACTCCCCACTCCTGGCCATATGAAGTTTGGAGCTGGTTCAGTACATCTTGCAGCCTGATATGAATAACATAATATTGCTACTAGTGTGAAATAAATGCTGAGATGAAAACGGGGAGCTATGAATGTGCACAAAAAATGTATCTCCGTGGTGCCAATCAGTGTATTTGAAGCTTGATGAAATATTAAATGGAAGGGGAGAGTGCCACCAGGAGGTTAGTAACCTGCTGCTCTCCAGACTGGAGTTTATTACAGCTTGAAATAAAAACTCCTTAAGTGCATGACAAGCAGGCCAGCTGGATTTGTGAGCTTAGTGGCATTGTGAGGTGGGCAGTGGGACTAAGCCTCCGTGCCCTGCTGCTGTGGCACTGTGCTTTGCGACACAATTTCACTAGTCAACACTATACAAATGTTTCAACAATAGACTTTTTATTTTGTGCATAAGTGACGTTCAGCTGCTGTTCGCCATGGAGATGTGCTGTATTATACGCAACTGCTAAGAGTGTGGGAATTACAGAGGTTTTGTTACAGCACCTGAGAAATTCTGGAGAACTGTGTCTTCCTCTACTCACTTCAGAAAATATAAATAATAAGAACATTTTGATTTATTATTGTCACATGCATTAGTGTACAGAGAACATATTCTCGGGTACCAGTGCCTTGGGGTGACAAATAAGAATGGGAGATTTTAACCAGAATTTTCTAAATCTAGCCATGCTGCTTATTTTTAGCAAATCATTACTATTTGCAAAATAAAGCTAATGACCAACACCAAAAGGAACTCTGATCTGATGTTGTTTTAAAAATAATGCTACATGTTTCTAATCTGTCTGTAAATTACTATTCCTTCACGTCCCAAACAGAACTGACGATTCACTAAATTACGTTTTTGACTCTGCCGTGGCATGACTGTTTTGTGTGTGTGGGCAAGAGAAAGGATTGTCCTAGGATAATCTGACAGATAATGATTATCGTCCTAACATACCTTTCATAACCGTTGCTTGTATTGCTTTCTGGTTTTACCCACCACTGGGTATTAATTGGAAGTCAAATCAAATACTTTGCTGTGTCAATATATGAATAATTGTCTCGAGATTCATTTGATTTTATTGCAGATAATAGGTTGCAATTTTTCCAATTTCAAATGGCTGTAATATCTGATTTCATCAAAGGAAGCCTTGGAGCAGTTTTATCTGGGAAAAGCCAGTTGAAGTGCAATGGTCCTGATTCATGCTGTCGGTCTCTCTAACATGGAATTGAAAGCACGTGCCTGATACTGTACAAGAGTTCTTTTGAAAGCTAGTTTTCTGAATCATCAAAGGTATCAATTAAACAGGCCCTGTCCAAGGGAAAGTTAAGATTTGAGTGGGAGAGGATAAAGATGACAGAATTTTCAGTTAAGAATCAGAACATTTGTCATGAAATTGAGACCAGACTGGGACTTTTGAAATGTACCCATAGTATTTTCCTATTTTATGTGCATTGAACTATTTGATTGTGATTCAAATATAATTCTGTAATCTCAGGTCAATGTCGCTTTGGAAATGTTTAGAAGCAGAGTTTGAGACCACGTTGAATCCAGTTATTGAACTATAACAAATGCAGTTTAATGGAAGTCTGATAATTTATTTCCCTGGGTACACATCTAAGCTTCATTTAACACAAATAACCTAGCTGCTGACCTTCATTTCCATTTCAGTTCAGCTTAATGAACAAGCGGGCTTTGTACAAAGGACAGCAGATTTGCAGTACCCATATACACACACTATCTTGGAAAACCACCAGAAGTCTGTTTCTTCCCAATCCAGCTTAACAAATGCATCTTAAGGAAGATACTTAGATTTCTTGGTGGCCTTATTTTCTTTCAATAATTTCTACCATAGACATCTTGCTGGGCGTTTTTGCTTTACTTATAATCGCAATTAAAAGCAAATCTGTATAGTTTTAATCTTCCACATTGGTCTGATGATTTTGTCACATTTTGGCATATTGCGTCTGATGGCACATTGGTTAGCGCTGTTGCCTCACAGCACCAGGGATCTGGTTTCAATTACTAGCTTGGTCACTGTGGAGTTTGCATGTTCTCCCTGTGTCTGAGTGGGTTTCCTCTGGGTGTTCTGGTTTCCTCCCACAGTCCAAAGATGTGCAGGTTAGGTGGATTGGCCATGCTAAGTTCTCCCTCAGTATACCAAATTAGCCGTTGAAGTGTGGGGACTAGAGGATTTACACAGTAACTTCATTGCAGTGTTAATGTAAGCATATGTGTGACTAATAAATAAACTTTTAACTTTATGTTATGTTATTTACCATGTGGTCTTTGGTGCAGTATAATCTGGTTATGGGTAATTAATGGTCCTGTGACATGCTTCGTCACTCATGATATGTGTCAAATAATGAATTCTAGGTTACAGGGAAACTTGTCCATGGAAATAGAGTTCCAGTGTTTTCAGAACTCGGTAATGGCTTGAGAAAATCCAAATGTCAGTGGATGCCTCCAGCAGCTGTGGGGAGGTATGTGGCAGTCAGGAAAGAAACACTCACAGATTTTGGTTACCCCTCCCCCAGCCAGTTGTCCTGACTGACAACGGGTCAGAAGATCAGACTTACACAAGTCCTGCCCTGTGCAAAGTACAGCTTCTCATGAACAATTCACCAAGTTGATTGGGGGAACACCCATCAATCCACAATAGATTTTCTGTTATCTATTAATTCAAATGTTCCATGACATATAGATCAACATTATATGACTAAATTGGATTAAATGTTGAAGTGTATGGGGAAATGTCTTGAGAATGAGCCAGCACAGGAGTGAAGGGCTCATTGGTCATTCTTTATTCTGAAAGTTTTGATTCTAAAGCAGAAGCCTGCTAATATTATTTTGTGCTGTGTAAAATAATTTCTCTTCGACATTAAACATGGAATTTGGCTTCAGTTGTTAATGTCCTATAACTTTGTGGAACTGAAGTTAAATCCTTAATGGTTGCTTTGTTCTATTTGAAATTCGTTACATTTACATTTTCTTTCCAGAGTGATTGTCGGTGGGGTCCTGACTTTAATCCTTAGCTGGGGGTCCCTGGGTCTGGATACTGCTGCAGCTGTGGTAAGTGACGGAACACTCATGTTGACCTTTCCTGCTATATGTATTTCTATCAAGTGAACAACTGACTTGGTTTTAGAAAATTGCATGTATAAAGCGTCACAATGTTTACAGAAACTCAGGGTATAGGTATTAGGGCATGTTATGTTTTTCTTGGAATCAAAACTTGGAATTTTCCAGGCCCTGTAGGAATGGGTTTTGGGATACGGATGAGGAGACATAAAATTGGGACCAGAATTCTGCTGTCCGAACATGGTTTCCACATTTTTCTGAAGGCAGCTGGCGTGGTGGGAAGACTTTGTCCGTGCATGTGATGGGAGGTAATTAAGGCAATTATTTGGCAAATTGAGAGCAGGTTTGTGAGATTTTTTTCTTAATATCACTAATGGTACACAAACATCCCACCGCGTTTCAGAGATTCGCTTAGTTAAAGGGAGCAACAAGCAAGTGTGAGTTCAGTGTTGGCTGTCTCTGGTAGCCATCAAGAGAATTAGCTGTGGCATGCCAGGGAGGGTGGAGCAGCAAGGATGGCAGCAACAATGCCAGAGTGCAGAAGAAATGCATTTTAGCTGAAAGGCATCTGCACCCTCTGTATGTTAATTGCTAGCTGCTGTTCAAGCAGAATTGGAACCCACTGTCGATCCCAATATTAGGACTTGGCTTAGTCACAAGTTTTAACTATGGTGGGCTTGCTGGCTTCAAAGCAATCCTAGCTATTGCTTTGAAGCCAGGAACTGTTCAAAAGGATTTTAAACTTGGAGATTCTGCAGAAGAAGAAGGACTTAGATTTGTATAGCACCGTTACTTCATTCTTAGAATATTGAAAAACATCAATCTCACAGCTAATAAAATGTCTTTAAAATGCAACCATGTAGTCAAACATTGCAGTCAGTTTGCACTGAGCAAGATTCCAACACACTAAATGAGATAATGGAGCAGTTAAATCAGATTATAGTGGTGTAGTTTGTGGGAAGAATGTACACTGGGATTGTGTCCTCATCATCATCATCCTCCTCCACCACCATCTCTTTAAGTTGATTTATTAGTGTCACGAGTAGGCTTACGTTAACACTGCAATGAAGTTACTGTGAAGTTCACCACACTTGGGCACCTGTTTGGGTACACTGAGGGAGAATTTTACCATGGACGGTGCACCTAACTAGCATGTCTTTCAGACTGTGGGAAGAAACCAGAGCACCCAGAGGAAACCCATACAGACATAGGGAGAACATGCAGACTCCACACAAACAGTGATCCAAGTCGAAAATCAAACCCAGGTCCTTGGCAATCTGAGGCAGCATGCTGCCCATATTACAATGGGATCTTTTCTACTTATCTTAAAAGGACACAGCTTGGTTTAACACTTCGTAGACAATGCAATGCAGAATTCCCTTGGAGTGGACAGGGCAATTTAAGTAAAAGCCTATACTCCCAATCTCTGTCACGAACATAGTTGTACGTTTCCAATTAATTATTTCCGTGCAGCAGAGTCCTTCTGCCTTAAATCCTAGCTATTGCTTTGAAGCCAGGAGCTATTCAAAAGCCCATCGTGGTTGCTTCTTAACGTTTGGCTGTCTGCCCCACCTTGAATGGAATGCCTTGTCTCCTTTTCACCTCGCAAATATTCTAAGTACTATTCAGCAAACTGTATGTGTTAAATTGGAAACATTTATTGGTCTCCTTTTTCCCAAGCCCTGTGCAAAATGAGTCAGCAGTGAACTTAGTATGCAGAAGCTGTTAGTAAGGCACCAGAAGTGGCTGATTATTGTCTCCCTTTGATGCACTGATGATTATTGCTTTAAGTGAATTTGATAAACATTCAGATTACAATACATCTAGTGCTTTTGGAGAGTAATGTATGTGAAATTTAAACCCTCAGAAGAAAATGCACTTCAGATGAAAATCAGATTCAAGTCCTTTCACGCGATGCATTGTTCTAACTTAAGTATGTCTGTGGCGAAGGTTTTAAGTAGGGGGGGTTTTAGTGCCATTCTGAGTGGAATGCAGTCAGTGGAAGTGATACTTAAATGCTGAAATTGGCGAGCTAAATATGAGCCACAGATCAAAGCCAGGGATGACCTGGTTTTGCATGGTTCAAGTTGCTTGGTTTTATGACAGAACTTCACTGCTCTTGGTTTCTTTAATGAAAACAAATACAGGAAATAAAAACAAACCAGTGGTAACTTATCAAAGGTGGCAAATACATACCCAGTTTGAAGAGGAGAGAATTTGATCATGTTGCATACTCCTACTCACAATTCACTACCATCTGGAATTTCATGTATGTGCACATCTGATGAGAATTTAATTTGACTGTGATGTACTTTGCAATCAAACAACTTACTGCAAGCAACTGTCCAGTCACAAATGGAGAATGACAACTGGAGCAAAGTGCTATTGTGCCTTTAGCACAGTTTGCAGTGTTTGGAGGTGAGGAGTTGAGAAGAGGTCACTATCATTTATTGATTTGACAGTTTAGTTACCTCCTTTGTACATGAGGTTTATTCGGATCAGTTTCAGGAATTAACAATACTTCGAGCCCTAGCTTGAGAGAGCACACACATTATAGTCAAAATAATTAGTAGTAACTAAATCATAGTAAGTCCAATAAGCAATTTAGGAACTTGTGCAGACCTTCTCTGCAAGAAATAGTTGAGGTGAATCAAGGGGGGGGAGAAAAAGTTGTGTATTTATGTCACACTTTTCATGAGCACTTAATGGTTTAAAACACATGGAAACCAATTAAATACTTTTTATTGAAGTATTTTTTGAAATGTAACCAATTAGCAAACTCACAATAAGCAATAATGCTAACCAGATAATCTACTTTTTATGGTGTTGATTGAGGAATAAGTACCAGACTAGACATACCTGCTCCTTTTCAGAATAGCGCTATGGCATCTTTTACATGCACCCAAGCATGCAGTGGGGCCTAGGCTTAACATGTCATCCAAAAGACAGTGCAGCATGCCCACAGCACTGCACTGGAGTGTCATCTTTGATTTTTGTGCTCCAGTCTTGAAGTAGGGCTTTAACCCAGAACCTTGTGACTCAGAGGGAATACATGCATTTTAAAGGGAAATTAGACATATATATGAGACAGAAAAGAAAGATATGTTGATGGGATGAAAGAAAGGAAGGTGGGAGGAGGCTTGATTGAAAGTGAAACACCACCAGATATCTGTTTGGCCAAATGGCCTTTTATTGAGCTATAAATATTGTGTAGCTGCTTGAAGCAAGAGACGCATGTCAAAGCTGACAGTTCTACTGCAATTTTGTACGTTATGTTTCTATATTTATTTATCCCAGTGGCAGATAAACTTTCATTTTGATGCTTGTCTTTTTAGGTGTTCTTTTTAAATATTAGTGCTCATTTTATCAGTGGTTTTGTTGTGGGAGTGGAAGGGAAATTAAATTTGGAACTGACTGACGAAGGCTCCAAAAGGCTATGTTTGAAAATACAAGCAGCCCTGTCCCTGATAGTCAGCCACCAATCGAGGAATTTTTGGACCCAGTCCAAAAGATCTAGCAACATAGTGGCACTCTTTCCCAACATGTTTAAGACTTGCCAGCTGCTGCTTGTCTGTCCACTTCCCTACTTTCTGATGCTGCTGCTTTCTGCCGACTGAGTTGCACCTATGTTGCCTGTAATGTAAAATTTTAAAGTTTATTTACTCATCACAAGTAAGGCTTACATTAACACTGCAATGAAGTTAATGGGAAATTCCCCTAGTTGTCACAGTCAGCGCCTGTTCAGGTCAATGCACGTAACCAGCACATCTTTCAAAATGTGGGAAGAAACTAGAGCATCCAGAGGAAACCACGTGTGCAAACTCCACACATGACAGGAATCAAACCTAGGTCCCTGGCGCTGAGAAACAGTAGTGCTAACCACTGTGCTGTCCATTTAGCCTAACACCTAATCCTGCATGCTTTGGTCTTCTGCTGTCCATACTACCATGCAGAGGGAGCATCACATAGAAAAGTTTAAAAAAAAAGGTTAAGGGAAAGTAAAGGAGCAAAGGAAAGAGAGAAAGCATGTAGAAAGGGGATGAAGAGCTGAAGGCAGAGACAAACTGACAAGCTTTGCAGGTGTGGATTCTGCAGTGGAAGCATTGTCCTTTTTATCTCAGGATCTGGAACAGAGAGTGTTTGTGGTGTTCTTAGGCTGCTGGCAACTACCAGTTTCCTTGTTAATACACAGTCTATTTTTGCCTGACGTATTCCAATCAGACAGGATTCTCAATGTCAAGCCGCACACAGATGTCAACTTTCATGAAGTTAAAACTATTTGTTAGCTCTGATGCTTGAAAATTCATTGCCTATTTCAATCATTCAACATAATGAACCATAATGTATAGGCAGCAGTGTGCATGTAATTTCTTTCTTGTGATCTTACTGCTTATCTGGTGTTAATTAAAAAAGCAAATATTTTCCCAGATCTTGCAAGTTATAAGTTGCCAACAATTTTTTTCAAATTTTGTCTTGGGATGCGGGCATTGTTGGCTGAGCCAGCACTTATTATCCATTCTTAATTGCTCTTGAACTGAGTGGTTTGGTAGGTCATTTCAGAGGGTGTTAAGATTCAACCACACTGGTATGGGTTTGGAGTTGCCTGTAGGCCAGACCAGGTCAGGGCACCCGATTTCCTTCCCTGAAGGACATTCGTGAACCAAATGGGTTTTTGCAACAATGGTCATCATTAGACTTATAATTACAGGTATTTTAAATTTAATTCAAATCCCATTATCTGCCATCGTGGGATTCAAATCTGGGTCCCAGAGGATTACCCCAGGTCTCTGGATTATTAGACCAGTAACAATGCCATTGTCTCTCCAAAGAGTGGATTCTTTCAAGAGTGGATAAAATTCCACCTTTCAACACTATTCACAATAGGTTTCAGAGTTTCCTTGTTCCTGGAGTATATAGAATCATAGAAACCCTACAGTGCAGAAGGCAGCCATTCAGTCTATCAAGTCTGCACCGACAACATAGGCTCTATTCCTTTTATCCCACTTATCCTCCAACCTACTCATCCCAGAACACTAAGGAGCAATTTAGCATGGCCACCTAACCCACACATCTTTACGCTTTTATATCTGGTCCCAAACGACATTCAGCCACAAATATTGTTTTTAATTTGTAGAAAATCGAAAAGGTAATCATGTAACTACATTGTAGAAATACATAAATACAATAAACTGGAAGAACAACTAAATACTGACTAAAGGTGAATCGTATTCATATATTCCCAGTTCACTTAATTAGCTGAACATATTCTACATTATATAAGTGGGCATTCTGCCTAATGTGCAGCACTGCAGACAGAGGATCTAATTCAAGGTTCCATAGTAGTGAAGCACTAAGTGCTTAATTATGGATTTATTCCAAATGCTTTTGACAAATTGACATTTCTGTGCCATTCGCTTAGGGTAAATAAGCACTGAAAGAATATTTCAATCAGTAGCAGGTGGTTAACATGGACATGTTTAGTTTGGTTAAAGTCCTTTAATGTTGCTTGAAATTTTCCGTATAGATACAAAATGATTCCCTTTTAGTTATTCCATTCCTCCATCTACAGCCCTGTCAGCTGCTAAATCTGGTAAACAGATTACTGGCAGCAGCTGAAATCAACTGATTGATTGAAACTATGTTGTGTTTAGTTGAAATCTTCCAATTTGATTGACATTTCTGCTGTCTTTGGATCTTCCAACACCTAACTGGATTATTATATGATGCCATTATATTCTCTAAATGCACAGCAACAGCAAACCTGTTCATTAAGTGTTGGGTGAAGTATATTCAGTGCTTCCTTAGGTTAAGTTTTTCTTTTAAATAATTCATTCTGTCCTTTTAATTCCCTTAGTTCTCTGTTCACATTAATTTGACTCAATCTGGTTCAATTTAAGCAGCTGATTGACTCTTTACAGCTGTTAGAAATGGACATAGTTTCTAGCACAGGAACCTGTTTCTGTAATCTGTAAAGCAGGTTTTGAAAATGTCATGTGCAAGATGATGTTGCTTTCTGCTTAGGTTTATTGATTGGGATCTTTCCATTCCTGCCTTTTCTTCCTCCTGTTCTTTCTTTCCTCCTCTTCTTACTTCACTTTCCTTCCTGTGCAATTCCTTTTTGAACATTGTAAGTACTATAGTGATGCCAATTATAAGTATCCAATGGGCTGTTTCAGTATTAGATTTGTGAATCAAACTTTTGACACAAAAATTAAGATTTATAGACAGGAAGTGAATGTTATATACAGATATTAAATATATAGATATCTCCATGTCCTTAAAGCTTAAAAAAATCATCTTAAGTACCACAGATTGCAATGTATAAGTAGCATATAAGACAACCCCATGTTTTAGCAAAAAAAACATGCTTTTTGCATATGCTCAGTGTCTGAGTCATTTTTACAAAATGCTAAACCAGCATTAGTAGTCAGCCTCAACTTTTCACCACAAAACAATATATTTTACTTACCTTATACTGTAAGCCAATGCATGGCTTCAAGGAAACAGTGGGCTGTGGTATAAAAAAGATGCCTGGAGGTTTAAGACATGCCCACACAAAGCAGAATGTGCATGGAATGGTGAGTGATGAGTAGAAATAGGTCCTTCAGCAAAAATAATGAAGTATCAAATTGCTTTCAAGCTAAAAATTGTGATGTTTGCAAACTTGTCAAATAAATTGCTGCAGCAAGGGAATTCACTGTTGGTGAAAAACTGGTGCAAGAAGGAAAGAGGAATCTGCCGTGAAGAAGATGCCCAAGACCAAATGTGTCATGAGAAACCCACCACCAGCCCGAGTATGAGAAACATTTGCTTGAATGGTCCCATCTTCATCAGAAATGCATTGCATGTATATGTACTTAAACAGGCCAAATCAGTGAGTCCAGCAAAAATTTCAGACCAAAAGCCAGTTGGCGGAGCTATTTTGTGTGCGTGTACATGTGTGTGTGGTGTCACCTGCACATACATCAACTTTCCTGGAGGCATTTCTGTACATGCCCATGTCAGTAGTTGAGGACAGAGTGAAATTATGATTAGTAATGTGTGGAATAAATATCCTGTTTGCTTATGTAAATAAAGAGCTTTTTACTGTGGGACATCTTCACATCCAACATAAATAATACGATCAAAATATGTTTAGAAGAATCAGCACCCACATTGTAGATATATCAAGGAATCTAACACCCATAGTTCAGTCTTTGGATGTGTGTCTCCACAAGATAATGAAGAGTAATGTTTGTGGTGAATGGAGCAGATGGATGGTTAATGGAGAAAAAAAACTTACAGAATGAAAATCTGTGTGGTGCCCCGCTTGATACAGAGCATGGTTTCATTATCAAATCATGGGATATTATAAATGTGCCAATTATCATTTGATGGTGGAATATGGAATATCTGCATATATCCAGTGAAGAGAAAGACCATTTATTGTGGGGTTGGGGACAGAGGTGGGGAGGAATGGTGGGGACAATTCCAAAAGGAAAAGTGCCAATTCCAAGTTGAGATCCTTTTGATGATGTCATTGCCAAAGTGACTCAGAATGAATTTGGAAAACATTTTAAGTTCTCTGCCAAAGACAATGTATTGGACAGTTTTAAAATGCTTTAATCTTTTTTTCAAGTATCATTGTATGAATAATTAATTCATAAAACATACCACATAATGCAAATTATCATTATGTTTACTTTCACATTTCAAAACTGGGAACACCCACACTGGCAGTTCACGTTTTATATTGGGCAAATGTCAAGTGCCCCCGCCCCAACATTTGGAGGCTTCAAAGGTTGATGATATACCATAATCTATAGTAAGATCAAGATAACATAGCACTGCTACCCATGGTTGCCTTTGTAGAGCAAGAATGACTTCATAACACTTCATTTTGTATATACAATTAAGAAAGGTTATGGGAAATAGATTATAGATATTAAAATGGAAAGATAATCCTAGCACTTTCAACAACATTAGAATATGGATTCACAAAAAATCAATTCTCTGGTTTTTGGAACTATCTAATGACACTGTAATTCAGTTTTTAAAATGAGGTCTGCAGATGTTTCCCTGATTGATTCAAACTGAAGGATGAACGAGCAAAGTAAAGGCTGGCTGAGGCCAGAAAAGGCATTTTAGTCTCTTGACAATGTGGTCTGCATAAGTACATCAAGAATGAGCTAAACTCAACATGTTCACCCAGTTCATATCACCGATGCTCTGTCATCTGCTGCCTTTCACACACTTGCCCAACATTGCTTCGAAGACTTTCCCCCTCTTACAATGAAGGTTAAAAACAAGCAACGTGGTTAAATTGTTAGCCATATTCTAATCCCTTGGGATTTCACTTCAATTTAACAGGTGGGGCTTTCTATATTTCATTGACTTTTGGCTTTCAATTCCAGTTGTCTTTAATCCAGCTGGCTAAGTTGTTAATTTTTTGAACCCTAACCTCGTCTGAAAGTATTACCTATAGAATTTTATCAAGTTGTCTTCTGAGAATACAAGTCAAGACATTCTGAAATAACTCTTATTTTACTGCTGCTTAGTTGTAAGGGGGGTTGGTTAGCTCAGTTGGGGGCTGGTTCGTGATGCAGAGCAATATCAACAGCACCAGCTCAATTCCTAGACCTACTGTGCTGATTCATGAAAGCTCTGCCTTCTCATCCTTGCCTCTTGCCTAAGGGATAGTGAGCCTCAAGTTAAATCTCCATCAACTAGCTCTTCCTTTCAAAAAGGGGATGGGCAATCTGGAGTTATGATATTGATTTCTTCCCTCTGAGTTCTCTTGAATCCCAAATACCTCAGACCAAATATTAGGTAGGTAGGCCTTCATTTG
The DNA here is from genome assembly GCA_024679065.1 of Sphyrna mokarran. Classification (NCBI taxonomy): domain Eukaryota; kingdom Metazoa; phylum Chordata; class Chondrichthyes; order Carcharhiniformes; family Carcharhinidae; genus Sphyrna; species Sphyrna mokarran. The sequence goes on from JAGIQG010000021.1 coordinate 23,945,991, forward strand.
TTTACAATCCAAGATCTGACTTTTCACCCCAAACCTCAGTATCTCTTCATCTATCTCCCTTTAAAACCTACTTTTTTTGCCAAGTTTTGGGCCCTATTATGATGTCTCCATCTTTGACTCGGTTCAATTTTATCTCGCTGCTGTGAAGCACCTTGGGATATTTTACAAAAATAAAGATGCTGCTGTTGTTTCTGACTCAAAGTGACAAATCAAAGACAATTTCCCATCATATAGGCTGGGATTTTCCAATCCCGTCAGTGGCAGGCATTGGCAGGCAGCCAACTCTCCAAATTTTCTGCTCCTGTCTTTGATGATGCTAATCACTGGCGGGACTGGAAAATCCAACCACAGAGCAGAATTTTCCCAACCTGTGGTAGATTTGATTATAGGCAGGTTCGGAGAAGTTGGCAAGAAGCAAAAAGTTGGAAACCGGCCAGTGTGAAATTGTGCTGCAATTCTCCTAACGGTGTGTTGATGGTCAACAGGTTAATAGTCGCTTTTCCCATTGGCAGGTGGCACAGACACCATTTGCATTTATTTGCATCTCATGAATGCTCATTAAAACAGCTTCCTGCCAGCATCCATCTGGCCTTTCAATCTTGCCTCATGCCAGCAGGAAATTATGTCAGCATCAAACTCAATTGTTAATGAGTGGCATGCACAGGCAGTTCTCAGAGACTTTGAGAGAGAGTGCAACAACTTGGGGGGGGGGTGTAGATGAGTCGAGGGGCAGATTTCTTCTCATGGCTGCAAGCCTTTTCCCTCTGGGTTGCTGACGTCCTGCGCGGTCTGGTGAGACAGCTGAGCTGGAGAGATAGATATGAATGCGTTGAACTGATATTTCATTGTGGTGTCAGGACCTTTGAACCTGCCAGCTGATGGCCCACTGATGACTGAGGGGGAAGGCTTGTGCATAATTAACGAGGTTCCAAGGGCAGGATCTGGCACCGGGATCCTGGTGTTCTGGTCATTGGGACAGGCACTGCCAGAACGACCCGCCACCAACTTGGTCTCAAAATAGTATAATTTTGCTCTTAGTCCTTTGCACCAAACCTTGGGATCACTTGTTTATTGAGGAGACTTTGATACCACGGGTGGGAGTTTCTGTGCAACATGCTGATGTTTTACAGAGGTGGCCCACCATTGGCTGATGATAGGATCTTCTGATCCCACCATTGATGACAGTGTTTCTTTCCCATGGGATTTACCCCTTGCCACTGGGAAACCTGCAATTGGGTTGTGTCATCAGCTGGATAGGAAGATCCTATTAGCAGGAACGATAGGAAAATTACAGCCCATGTGTTAATACTTACTTAAAAAGGATACAGGTGATGTTTTTTTGCATATTATACATTAATCTGACTTGAAATTTATTCAAAATGCAATTGTAAACACATGATCTGTTGATCTTGGAGCTTCACTTGCCTTTCTCTGCACTCTCCTTCAAACAGGTTCTTGGTCATCTTACTAGCTCTGCCTGATTGGATTTCAGGGGCCAGTTTCATCTTGTGTTCTGGTCTATATGGGGTGCTTTTTTTTAAGGATTTGCCTGTTAGGCTGCTACTCCTGAAAAAAGTATTCATGTGTACGGATCTATATACACTGCAATAAACTACACAAAATAGTACAACTGCTTCCCTTCAGATCACAGTCTCTTAGTCATGTGACATTGCATCATAGTTACATCATTATCAGATGCTCCTACTAACCCTTTATTCTACATCTCTCCCCAGATTTTTATTCCAATGATATATACGCTTCTGCATGTTCCCCTAAAGGCTCAAGTTTCACAGTGTTAGTCGTTATGGGGTCTTGACTCATCCCCCTAATCTGCCCCTGGTTTCTTTTCGAGATTAAGCACTCTCTCATTGTTCAATAAACCACGTGGGTGGTCGTAGAATTTAATGATACCAAAGCTCCTTGGTTACTTTGGATATTTCCCTGTTCTGTTTCGATTCTGTCAGAGCTCATTTTATTACTGTGCATTACTGTTGAACTCATATCCACATTCTCCCTGGGCCCTCATGTTATGTGTACAGTTGACATTATGAACTTCACTGACTTTGTTGTTCCTCATGCATCCTGATGATCATCTGAGGTAATGTTAGATTATAGTGTTGTAGAGCTGTTGTGTTCGCAGCCATCTTCCCACCAATAGTTCCAATGGCAAGAACATGTATTTTAGCACTGAGGGATGTCATTAAGAAGGGCTAAGTTAATATCTTGTTTTTCATCAACTCCTTGTCTGTTCAAATTCCTCTTTCTGACTCTCCATTTAAATGAGTGCATCTAGGTGAACTAGACACGTGCATGGAACCATGTTCTAGCACAAAGTTATGGAACAGATTAGCAACGTGAGGTCCGTTGTCTGACCACCATGGCATGTGTCGTGAAGATTCATCGCGGTGATGTATTTGGCTGCTTCCATCATGGTGCTGAAAAGTACCGAATGTCAATGGTTCATTCTGCTATGTCTATTCATTTTTTCATAGAAGTCATAGACTTCTTACAGTGTAGAAAGAGGCTATTCGGTCCATCAACAACTAACAACAATCCCACCCAGACCCTATTCCTATAACTCCATGCTAATCCTCCAATACCAAGGATCAATTTAGCATGGCCTACCAACCTTTGGACTATGGATGGAAACTGGAGCATCCAGGGGAAACCCACACAGACCTGGAGAGAATGTGCAAGCTCTACACAGCCAGTAACCCAAGCCAGGAATCGAACCCAGGTCCCTGGCACTGTGAGGCAGCAGTGTTAACCACTGTGCTACCATTACTGAATTGCTCGTCAGCAATTTCATTGACCTTGTTCATCAACCTCGGCTGCAAACGTGCTTTTCTGCTTAGTAATGATGACTCCTGGTTCTTTATCACATTCCACATTTTGTTTATCCTGGAACCTTAGTGTTGCCAAGGATTGGCCTATTACTTTGTGTTGTCTTTCTGTGGACCTTGTGACGGGGAGGAGGATGACGGGGCAGAGGGTGACTGGTTGAAGGCTTTTTAAGCCATCATACCTTATCAGATAATACCGCATCACCTGCACGAATGTTGAGCTTGAATTCCGAAGGGTCTCCATCAACTTCTAGTTTAATGCTCTAATAATTATTTTCTGTTTTGTTAACATCTCCTCAAAAGGTTATTTGTTTTTGCTGTGGCTCTTCCACTTCTTGGATTTCATTTTGGGTTTCATTGTTGTCTTTTCCTTCCTGTGAACGATGAGAACTTTGGACGTGCAGCCAATTTGAAAATGAGCTGGCTTCCACAGTCGTGGCACCTGCTCCCCCTGCTGGTCATTCTTCCTACACGTGTCACGTTGGGTTTTCCTGCCACATTGAGAACATGTGAGCTTTCCCCCTGATTTTGTGGGTTTTTAATTTCACTGTGCATTCCCCTTTCTAGTTCAGCCTGAGGGCAGCTAGGAAAAATGGTAGAATTGGGAGTGTCATTTGCAGTAGCGGCCAGGGGTGCTGGCTGGCTTTCGTTGACTTGTTCAGGTGAATATAAAAGATCCTAGAAAATTCCACCCCCCAGTGTCTTGGCCCACCTATTCCCATCAGCCAGCACCACAGGAACTAATTAGCTGGTCTTTCCCTTCATGTGCTGTTTGTGGATCAAAAATGGCTTGTGTTTCCTAACAAGACCATCAGCCACATTTCACAATAATTAACTGATTGTGAAGCAGCTCCGAATTCAAGATCAGTCTTCACAGAAACATCTGAATCATTAATAAGTAATGCTGATTTTATTAGAAAAGAGTTGGTGTAGGCAAGAAGTTAGTATCTTGCATAATAATCTTCTGATTTCTGAAATTTATAAATAAATGCACCAATAACCCTGAATTTTGCCCCATTTTGATATAGAGCTTTGTATAAGTGGTATTGTAAACTACAGAACTGTGAATGCAGTTTTACTCCATATTTTAAAAGCGTCTGTTATTTTGGCATCACTCCAATGTGCTTGGGTTATATTTCTTCCTTTTCAATTTTTTTATGAGACAAATTTATTAGAATTGTCTTTTTTCCCCTGTCATTACAAATTGCTTATCTTTCATATATTTCAGGGGATCAGTGACTTCTGCGTTGCTCCAGACAAATTCATCATGAACATGACACACAATAAAATTACCTCAGGTAACTTTCCACACTCCTATTTAAAAAAAGTACATTTTTCACTTCTCCTTTCTCTCAAAGTATGCAATGAACATGGGAATACAGTTCACTGGATCAGTGGTTTTCTAACCATTTTGCTTCGGGTAGCCAGTCATTACATCTGACTCCAGACAGTCAGTGATAGCTTTTCATCCGTGGGTGCTGTCAGAGCCTCGGCTGATTCTGTTACAGACAAAATTACAGAAATTTCTAATACAGCTGTTTGGCCCACTGTGCCTTTTTCCAGGTTTTTGAAAGAATCTAGCCCCATTCCCACTCACTTTTCCTGATAACTTTTACTTAATTTAAAACTTTATAAATATTTATTTACTTCCCATTCAAAAACATTGAGATTCTGCTGCTGTTGCTGGTTTTGCTCAGATACTCTAAGTACCCACAGCCTCCAATGTTTTTTTCATACGTATATTACTTCTTCATTTGGTGATAATTCATGCTGTTCATTTACAGACTCACTTCGATCAAACCCTTTCATAATTTTGATAACATTGATTAGAAAACTTTTTACTGTTCTGGTACAAATGAGCCATAGCCTTTCTTTCAGAGTAAAACCCCTCACCCCTCAGTGAATCTTTCTGTATTTTGTCCATGGCCTACCTTCTTTACAATGTAAAATTCTCAGAATTGGCACTTTCTCCCCGTGTTTGCGTGGGTTTTCCCCGGGTACTCCGGTTTCCTCCCACATGGCCAAAAATGTGTTAACTAGGTTAATTGGCTATGTTTTAACTGTGACCAATGTAATAACTTGTGTAAGATTAACATCTATTTGCTTGTGTCTGCCCTACTCTATTTAAAGTCGGAGTCTATCCTTTATTAACAACTTTTTCAATTCCTCTTCCCACTTTTCAGAATTTTTCTCTGAATTGCCTAAATTTTTTTTGCAACTTTACTCTTTTTTCCCTTTGAATATATTCCTCTTTATTCTATCTGAAATTTCATATCATTATCTGCCTACAATCTGCTCATGTCTTCCTGAGATTGCATTCTGTTCTCTACGTAATTTTGATGACCTTCCCAAAATCATCTCAAATGTTAAACATGCATTATTAGAAAGTAATAAAACTACACTGATGTTAACATAAGCCATTGAGCACATCCTCTTGTCTCATTTTTCCCCAAAAATATGAAATCCTAATAATTCATTCATCAGTTGAAATTAAAATTTTCGAGTTTAGTCTACCTCACATCAAGAATCTGACGAAAAATAGCTAACCTATAAGATGTGCACATTCATACGTAGTTTCAGCACATAATACATATTTTCCTGTGAGAGTTCTTCTAATTGATACTTATTTGTTTCCCTTACAGAAGTGGTACATTACTACCTATATTGCAGCCATAGCATAACCAACCCGTTTCAACAGGTATGCAATTTTTTACATTGCTGCAACTTTTGGGAAATGGTTGGATTGACTATTTTTAAATGGCTGGAATGTACAGTTTGAAATTAAGAGGTTAATATAAAAACTAGAAGCAGGAGTATGCCATTTGGCCCTTCGAGCCTACTCCACCATTTATTTTGATCATAACTAAACATCAAATTCAATATCCTATCCCCCCTCCCCCTTCCTCCCACATTCCTTAATCCTATCAGCCTCTAGAGTTATATCTAATTTCATCTTGAAATCAGACAACTACTTTCCGTGGTCGTGAATTCCATACATTCACCACCCTCTGGTTGAATACACTATTCCAACAATAAAGATGGAAACTGAGTTCTTCATTACCGGTGTCAATCTGTTTGAAAAGGAAGAGGCAGTGGGAATGAAACTAAGTAGATAGATCTTTGAGAAAATTGGCATAGATGCAATGGGCTGAAGTGCCTGTTTCTGTGTTGATAAATTCTATGGTGCTTTTTCATTTGTATAGATTTGAATAGGTGAGGAATGGTTCTCAAATAGGGTGGAAAGTATATGTAATGTGACTCACGTAAGACAGATTGGATGCCCATGAAGGCCTTTTCCTGTCAACTGCTATTTGTGTTCAATTTGAATCTTGGTTTTTTTTTGGAAAAGAGGATGTTTTTCTATTATTAGTAGCAAAGTAATTCACGTGTAAACTGAAAGCAGAATGTACTGGTTTTTGAATTTCCAATAAAACATATTGTTTGAATCAGATGACAATATTTCTTTCCTCCTCTATAGATTCTATCAGTTTTCCAACGATCTCTGACTACCATGGAACTGCAGATCCAAGGAATGATGCATATTGCAGTGCCACTATTCCCAATGGCAAAGGTAGGAGATAAAATTCCTTTTTGCAAAGTCTTCAACTTGTTTTTCAGTCTTCCTGTGTTAGAATCTTTAATCATGTTGTCACCTCCCAACTCCATTTGAATTTACCCTAACACCCTGTTCCAGGCCATCCAATCAGAGTTTTGCCCCTCTCAGAATAACCAAACTTACCAGTGGCATCCTTGTTGACTGTAACTACAGTACATTATCCCTTCTTGATCTCTGTTGTTTTGTCCAAGTCAGCTGCACCATCAACCTCACTTTTCCTGTGTTAATCCATCCTGTTACCCTTATTGTCCAGTAATACCCAGAGCATCTCCTAAAGTGGCTTCTCTTCCTGTGCCTGCATTGTTGCCTCTGGAGCCTGCCTATGATCTATTTCTCTACACAACATTATTATGATTTGTTGTGCTCCTTAGCTGAAGTAAGCTAATTGCATTGTGTGTGAGTGAACCGGGATCTTCCTCAATTGCAGCATACATTGCCTTTTCCCTTAAACTCTGAGCCATTGGGTGACTCCATATTATTTATGATACCTTGAGATTGGGGTTAGCATGAAGTTTGCATGGATGAATATATGTTTGATTGCAAAATATCTGTCCCTTCTATTTTCACAGAAGGATCTTCTTGGGATACAGACACTGCTGAATCGATCTGAATCAAATTTGCACCAGCTCACAGCGATGCTTGACTGCCGAGGACTCCACAAGGTGAAATGTCAAAGAAGTGAAGTGATACCTTTGCTTGTTTTAAACAATTTATGTTTTTGTTTTCTATATCTGTTTGCTACCTTTCTGCAATGGGGAGCACAGCTTGCGTGACCACTCCCATTTGCCCTCTTTCTACAAATATACAGTTAAAGAAGATAATGCATTTTACAAAATACAAACATAGTAATAGTTTGTAAGTCATGTGATTGGCCCATCTTGGTGTAGGCCTGCCTGATGAAAAAACATGCTGCGTTACCCTTAAAGTGTATTCAGAAGAATTAAATAACCACATCTCAAAATCACTGCAGGATTCCCTCCAAGAGTTGATCTTCAGCAGATCTCAACGTTACTTGTTTGCAATCCTATTATTAGCAGGTCTGTTTTCTATACTGGTGGACTTGTAAAAGAACAGGCTTGGATACTTCGTGATGTTGTCTTCTGCAGTCTTAAATACAGATGTTGCTGCCTTCGCTGCAACTGCTATTTCTTACAGTGTTGTTTGCAGATTGAGTGGTTTCCCTGTGGTTCTCAGGGTAATAATATATTATCTTTGGTTGGTTTTATTCATGATTTTGGGGTAGATGGAGGTGTAATGGTATTATCTCTGGACTAGTAATTCAAAGACCCAGGTTAATGCTCCAAGGACCAGAGTTCAACTCTCATCATGGCAGATAAAAAGTTTAGGGGCAGCACAATAACACAGCAGTTAGCACGGCTGTTTCACAGCTCCGTGGACCTGGGTTCAATTCCCAGCTTGGGTCACTGTCTGTGTAGAGTTTGCACATTCTTCTCATGTCTGCGTGGGTTTCCTTTGGGTGCTCCACTTTCCTCCCACTGTCCAAAGATGTGTGGGTTAGATTGATTGGCCATTGCTAAAAATTGCCCTTTAGTGTCCTGAGATGTGTAGGTTAGAGGGATTAGCAGGGAAGTATGTAGGGATATAGGGGTACGGCCTCATGGGATTGTGGTCGGGGCAGACTCAATGGGCCAAATAGGTTCAATGGGCCAAATAGTAAGGTTTCCATGATTCTATGTGATCATACCAATGCTTCTGTTGTTCACCCAGAATGATTTGAAGTTAGAAGCCATTGCTATGTCTTGTGTTGGTATGCCCATTCATTGGGCAACACGCCCATAGTCATTCACTTAGGAACTTCCTGGAGATTTGAGGTAGTTCTGATTCCAAATAGAAAAATCACCTGATCTTCAGCAACCTTGCATTGTCCCATTTCTAGAAGACAGTCCCAGGCAATTTTATTCTGAATGTAGTCCATGTTGAAGGTATGAATAAGACGTGCCTTTATCGAGCATTGCTGGACCTGTTTCTTGGGAAAGAGGACCATATGGATCAAGTGTCAGTACGTGGATTTTGCTCATTGGATCATAAGGTTTATGTTGGCTATGGAAAAGGACAAAGGACAATCCAGAGTAAAAATAACCAACTGGGGTGAGCCAACTTCATTGAGATAAGAATGGATCTAGCCCAGATAAATTGGAACCAAAGATTAATAGATGAGACCGTAAATCCAGGGCTTCCTGGATGACGAAAGAGACAGAGATTAAGATGAAGCAAAGAAAATGTGCTTATGACAGATGTCAGGTTGGATTATACAATTGAAAAGCAGGCTGAATATGGAATGTTCAAAGGGGAATTGAAAAAGAAAATAAGAGAAGCATAGATTGAGAGTAGGAAAATCTGCTAACATGAGATAGAATCTAAATGTCTTTTAATAATAAAATGGTGGTAAGAAGACAAGTGGGGCTGATTAGGGATTTAAGAGATTTACAGATGGAGACAGAGGGCATGACTGACTTATTAAATGAGTACTTTATATTGAAGCATCTTTACCTCCGAAGAAGACACTGCCCAGTTGCAGTGAAAGAGGAGGTAATCTAGAAGGGTTTAATTTGAAAAGTAAATTTAATAAGGCACTAGGACCAGTTGAGATGCATCCAAGGATACCAAAGGAACTGAGAGTAGAAACTGTGGAGGCAATGGCCATATACTTCTAATTTTCATTAGACTAATGAGGTGATAGTGAAGACAGGAGAATTGCAAATTTTGTTCAAAAAAGGATGTAGATAAGTGCAGCAAGATTAAGCCAGTGAGATTCACCTCTGCTGGGAAAGCTTCTAGAAATGACAATTGGATGACATGTTTAATAGTCACTTGGCAAATATGGGTTAATTAAAGAAAACCAGCATGGATTGGTTATATTTAACTAACTTGCTTGAGTTTTTTGGTATGGTAATAGAGAGGGCTGATGAAGGTAATGCTATTAATGTGGTATACATGAATTTCCAAAAGGCATTTGATAAAGTGATGCACAACAAACTTGTGAGCCAAATTAAAGCTCCTGGAATAAAAGGGACAGTAGCAACATGGACATGATGTTGACTGAGTGGCTGGAAACAAAAAAGAAGTGACGACCTGTTTTTCAGACTGGAGGAAGATTGATAGTCATGAGTGTTAAGACCTCTGCTCTTCTTGGAGCACAGAGCACAATTTCAAAATTTGCAAATGATACAAAACTTTGATGTTATGAATCATGAGGGGGATAGTGCAGAACTTCAAAAAGAAATTGACAGATTTGTGAATTGGGCAGACAAGTGGCAGATGAAGGTCAATGAGGAGAAGTGTGAAGTGATTCATTTTGGTAGGAAAAACACAATGACAATATAAAATAAAGGGTGATAAAGAAGGTGCAGGAGCAGGGAACCTGGATCTATATGTGTCTAATCATTGAAAGTGACACAGCAGGTTGAGAGTGTTGTTAATAACGGTGTCTGAAGTTTTATCAATAGGGACATAGAGAACAAAAGAAAGGAAGTTATGTTCAGCTTTTTATAAAACACTGGTTTGGCCTCATATTGCATCTATTTCTGGCCACCACACTTTAGGAAGAATGTGAAGACAATTAGAGAGGCTGCAGAAAAGATTCACAAGAGGAACTTCAGTTATGTAGAAAGGTTGGAGAAGTTCTCTTTGAAGAAAAGATTGAGAGGAGATATTAAAAATCATGCCCACCATTCTGTGGCCATGTCATGCCTCGAGTAGATCGCATGGGGTTGGAGAATCACGGTGGAGTGACCTAATACCATCATTGAGATTCTCTTCACCCCCACACCTGGACATATTCTGATTCCTGCCCAGTACCTTGATTCAACAGAGGCAAAATGATTAGCAATGTTGCATCAAAGTATCAGGGACCTGGGTTCGATTCCTGGCTTGGGTTACTGTCTGTGTGAAGCTTGCATATCCTCTTTGTGTCTGCATAGATTTCCTCTGGGTGCTCCAGTTTCCTCCCACAGTCCAAAGATATGCGGGCTAGGTTAATTGGCCATGCTAAATTGACCCACAGTTTCAGGGGGATCAGCAGGGTAAATATGTGGGACTATGGGTATAGGAGTTAGGTGGAATTGTAGTCGGTGCCAACTCGATGGGTAGAATGCCATCTTTCTGCACTGTAGGAATTGTATGATTCTATGAACTGAGCCTGTTTTTATGTTACAGGCAGATATGTTAAAAATAATTTTATTTTGTGGTTTTTAAAGGAATAGAGTTCGACTTGAGCAGAATGCCATTTTGTGAGTTGCCTGATGCAACATTTCTGTCTCTTTAAAGCGGCATATCATCTGATTTAATCATGAATAACGCTGAGAGATCCACTAGCATCAAAATCTATACATAGTTGTATCCAACTGTATATGTCTATACACTTAGCTGCACATATATACGCTATGTATCTATGTACATATAGCCCGTTTTCCTTAAATTTTGAGCATCACACATGTTCATAGTTGGTTGATACATAAAGGCCTGGTGTTGGGTCAGGGCTGAGCAATGTTACCAAGGAAAAAAAAGATTGCTATGGCAAGGATATTAAATATGCAAATCCCTGAGCAAGGCCAGAGTGTCCCATTTGCTATTAAATTGCTGAAAATACTTCTTTTTTGAAAATGCTATGCCATGTTTTTTTTATTTAGCCACCTGGTGAAAAAATATTTTTGTAACAGGTGGTGCAGTGGTTAGAGTGGCAGGCACCTGGGTTCAATTCCGGCCTTGGGTGACTGTGTGGAGTTTGCACATTCTCCCCATGACTGCATGGATTTATTTTGGGTGCTCCGGTTTCCTCCCACAGTCCAAAGGTGTGCAAGTTAGGTGGATTTGCCCCTTAGTGTCCCAAGATCTGTGGGTTAGGGGGGATTAGCGGGCTAAATAGTTGGATTACATGGGTACGGTCTGGGTGGGATGCTCTGTCAGAGAGTCAGTGCAGATTCAAAGGGCCAAATAGCCTCCTTCTGCACTGTGGGAATTCTATGAAAAGAAGCGACATATTTTCAGATAAAAACAAAATATTGCGGAGGCTGGAAATGTGAAATGAAAATAGAAAATGCTGGAAAGACTCGTGTTCAGGCAGCATCTGTGATAAGAGAAACAGATTAATGTTTCTATTCTGTATGACTGTTCTTCAGATATATTTGCAAAAATCTGTAGCGATCACTGGTGTGCTATTTTGAAAGAGATTTTCCTAAGCACTTCAGAGATCATCATCAGGAAAAAAGTATGCCAAACAGGAAGAATTTAGCAACTTGCAGGAATCTGTTTTATACCATACATACACAAACTCGCCAAGCCCATACCATCCAGACTGCGTACCTTCCTACTCGCCCCACTTCCATTACTTTTCTTTCGCAATTGCACCTTGTTGCTTTGAAGGGGAGGTCTTATGGTCTTACAGCAATTACAGTAGCTGAACTTTAACAGCAGAGTAATACATTGTGGATCAGATTTTAGTTGTTCTTGTCCAGTGTGAAATGGGCAGCATTGGGTAAACTGCCTATTTTTACACTTGGCCCAGTTTATTTCCTTTCCATCCACTTCAGTTAAGATTGACCTCATTGTGATATAAATTCTTGATCTTAGCTATATTGTGTATATATATCTCTATATATCTCTGGTGCGGTAACATGACCCTGCCTCTGTACAGTATCTCACCTCCCAGCTTGTCTCTTTGTGTTTCTATAGGATTATCTGGATGCCCTGATTGGCGTGTGTTACGATGGGGTTGAGGGGTTATTGTACCTTTCACTCTTCTCTATCCTGGCTGCAGTTGCATTTTGTGCCATGATATGTTCAATTTCTCGTGCCTGCAATCACTTAGCAATCAGGTAAGTGCCATTATATCTTGTGCTGTGTACAGATTATGGGGATTGTCATCACCATTCCTATTATAAAGAAAAGAGAAGGGTGAAAGTGTGAGATGATAGAGGTATTTGAAATAATTAATAAATGGGATCAGAGTCAGGCAAAGAACACTTTCAAATGAATGAGGGATCTAGAACAAGGGAAATGATTTAGGACAGAGAGCAGGTGAAAACCTCAATACACAGCAAGTGATAAGGCTATGGAATGGCATACCTATTCCACTGAGTTAACAACTTAAATAGAGAACCATGACATTTAAATATAACTTGGACAGGTGGTTGAAGAAGAGAATAAAGGCACTTGCAAACTGAATAGACACATGGGATCATGACTACTGCTTGCCTGGACGTTAGAGAATAACACAATCTCGTTGGGCCAAATTGTCTGTTTTCATGCTTTCTAATTAGAAATTACAACATATTACAAAGTAGAGCCAAGATCTTATTGAATGGCATAGCAGACAGAAGGGATCAAGCAGCCACATTCTATTCCTATTTTATATGATGGACAAAGGGTGCCAACTGAATAGCAAGTGATCCAATCTGATATTGGAATGGTCCTAAGCACTGTGGCAATCATATGTGTGATTATCTGATCATCAAGTAACATATTTTGTTGATATTTTTATGACTGTTTACAGAACAAGGGCTATTCAAGTGTAGTTATAGTACAGCATTTTACAATTGGTGAATAATCCTGAGTGACGGGATTATTATAAATCTCAAGCGATATGGAGTCTTTTTAGATTAGTAAAGTATATTCTGATATCTTACCATACAAAATATAGTTCTAACAGTCTTCACTTGCATGATGTAAACATTAAAATAGATGATTCAGCATAATGAAGAAAACATGCCAGTAGCTTATATTGAAAAGTATATGTGATGTCATAACATTAGATAGACCAACTAGGAAGGAGCGTTATAGATTGTAGTACAGCATTAAATTTGCACTGATACTAATCACTTGACCTTCACTATCATGTTTAATGACATTTAAATTGTTTGGTCATTCAATTTTTGATTTGTAAATAAGAAATAAGATGATTAGAGGTTTAGATAGGGTGGACAGTGATAGCCTTTTTCCTAGGATGGAGAAAGCTAGCACGAGGGGATATAGCTTTAAATTAACGGGTGGTAGTTATAGGACGGATATCAGAGGTAGGTTCTTTACCCAGAGGGTGGTTAGGGTATGGAATGCCCTGCCTGCGGCGGTTGTAGATGCGCCAAGTTTGGTGGCATTTAAGAGGTTAGTAGATAAGTTTATGGACGAAAAGGGAATGGTTTAGTTTGGAGGGTCATTGCTTTTTCCTAATTGGTCGGCGCAACGTCGAAGGCCGAAGGGCCTGTTCTGCGCTGTAATGTTCTATGTTCTAAATATTTCGGAAAATAAAATCTAGTGAGGGGTTTAAACGGTATATGAAGTTAGGAGGGAGGAACATAGTTTTTTAAAAAATAATGGTTGCTGGCTTAAAGTCCACTAAATTTTACGATATAAGCAAATTTGATAACTAAATACATGAATAGGCTTAGAAATGCATAACCACATCATAAAATGTATCATTTGGCCCACTCAGTCTGTGCTGCCATTTACCTTCAACATGAGCAGAGAGTTTTAATTATGTTTATTTAGCATTATCCTATATCTCTCATCATCCATCCATCCAATCAACTTTCAAGGATGAAACAATTTCACGATCCATGGTAGTAAATTCCACAATCTCAAAGAGATGGCACAGTGGTTAGCACTGCTGCCTCACAGCACCAGGGACTGGATTTGATTCCCAGCTTGGGTCATTGTCAGTGGAATCTGCATGTTCTCCCTGTGTCTGCATGGGTTTCCTCCGAGTGCTACAGTTTCCTCCCAAAATCCAAAAGACATGCAGTTTAGGTGTATTAGCCATGTTAAATTCTCCCTCAGTGTACTCGAACAGGTGCCAGAGTGTGGATTTTTACAGTAACTTCATTGCTATATTGATGACCTCTTGTGACTCTAATAAATAAACTTTAAAATTTAAAAGTTTAAAAAGTTCTCCGTGAAGGTTTGTTTGCTTTCTGTTTTGTATCGCTTTCTGTTTTGTATCACTTTCATGTCACCTTGAGACCCCTGAAATTATTGGAAACAGTCTACTTCTTTGATCCAACCTCTCCTATCCTCACCCTTTCCTAATTTTCAACCCTAATGCAATATCACTGAAAGTATTGTGGTGCTTAATGAGACTGGGCTATTTTTTTCAATATATTTTTTCGGATTGGTAATCAGTGTCTTGGTGAGCATGAATTGCATTCTTTCTAAAGCTCAGTATCCTCGCTGATAATGTGGAACACAATACTGCACATAGCACTCTAACTGAACTCTTGATAAAAACACAGTAAGCAATCTGAGAGAGGTTGACTAAATAACCCACAAATTAAATCACAAGCATGTTACAGTCAACCTTGCATAAAAAAACATCTCCACCCATCCTCTGAACTAAGCAGTGAGTGGGTTGTGGTCAGTCTTGTGTTAAGTATCTCCAGTTATCTTCTGCAGGTTAGTTGTTAGGAAAATGTGTTAAATTGTTTTCAGCTATTACATTGCTATTTAAGAAACAGCTAACGGTAGTACCCAAATTTTAATTAATCTCATCCGAGGAATTAACTTGAGAAGCAAGTTAAGCTTTGGTTTTATGTGCATTGATCCAAATATAGTTTGTCTGAAGTGTGTAAATAGCAAAGTGAAATATGGAAATTCTGATGACCCACCATTGCACAGGTTGGGTATTTTGCTGTTTAACTGCTGCTCGTTTGAATAAGCTCCTTTTGTGTTTCAGAGATCGGGATTATGATGATATGGACGAGGCTGATCCTTTTAATCCTCAGGCCCGTCGCATAGCAGCACATAACCCAACCCGAGGCCAGATACGTAGTTTTTGTAGTTATAACAGTAGTTTGGGCAGTCAGACCAGCCTCCAGCCACCTGCAAACACGACCACCACTCAAACAGCCACCACAGCACCTGCACCTGAGTATATGTAAGTACAGTGAATAAACAGACTCTGGCTGCATCTCTCTCCTGAACTCCAATTCTTTCATCTGCTCAATTACACATTCAGACTCTGTGTCATAAGTGAGCAGACTACCTGTCCACCCTGAGCTACATTACAAGGTGTAATATTAGTATCAAGAATTTTTCATCGCTCAATCTACATACAGACTGAACTGGATAGAAAAAAAACAACTGTCAATCCAAATTAAAACTACCGTCTACTGAAGTGGAAGTTAGCTTCTGATGCTTCTGTGAAGGAATGTATTGTTCAATTTGATAGGTTTTGCATTAGCAAAACAAGGGATCTAATTTATCTGATCATTATAAACAATGTGTGTGATTGTATGAGTGATACATACTGTAAATATCTGAAAAAAAATAAGATTCTTAATCAATTCAGATTGAGATGAAAATCAATCTCATTGATGAAAACTGTAATGACTAAAGTTTAAACTGTTACATTTTCTACCTGGCTAGTATATATTGCAGCAGATTACATCTAACACTTCTGTAAAGAGCTCAATCAAAGAGTACTTGTTCCCGAACCATAAGTGTACTCTGGTTATGTTTACATTTACTGTGGAAAATTAGTGACTGCCACTATTAATATCCATTCTTCAACACAGGAATAACACCGTGTTATTTGGTGGAAACCCTCGCTACGAAAATGTTCCACTGATTGGAAGAAATTCACCTCCACCTTCGGTACGTTGGGCCTTTGAGACAGAGTCATTTTTATGATCTGCTTTGCAATTCTCTTCTTCACTGTTCCTCTTGGATCCAGATGACTGGTTCCATTGGGTTGTTTGTATTCTTCGGGACAATAACTGGTACCTCAAATCAATATACTATTTTTGCACTGTACATAATTGCAAGTATATAATTGAACTGTGAAAGTATGATTTGTATATGATCTGCTTGACCATAAAAGTATCAAACAATGAGGTAGTTCACTTTATAGGCTGCTCAGAAAAGTAACAGTGGAAATGAACGGTGGAAAGGTTTGTAGGTAGATTTTTTCGGGGGCGAAGGCTAGATAATATGGCCAGGCAGATCGCTGTTGTGCAGCATGCCTGACTTGCCTCTTAAAGGAAGTAGGGAAAAAGTAATAGTGGCCTAAATAAACTCTGTCCCCATCTTTGACTAAGCTCTTTAATTCCAGTAGCGTTAATCTAAAGTCAATCCTGAAGAATATTGCTCTCAAAATTCCTAGATGTGATCATTCAGCCTCTGTCAAGATAGTCATGAGTTGGTGTACAATGATTTAGGCAACAACCTTGACTAGGGAGGGCCATGTTTCCAAGTTTCACCATCTTGAAAGTATACGTAAGTAGATAATGCACTGTCTGTGATGGTTGAGTAGTTTACTCATTGTACAGGCTCAAGTATTAAAGATTTGCCACTTGTATGAGGTGCCAGAAGGCCTCATGGTCTCATAACTTTAGGGTAAATTACTACCTTCAAAATAGGACTGAGGATGGGGAACGATCCCTCTCCCTTTTCCTGAAATGATACTTCTGCATTTCTTGTATTTTCCTGCTTGCAGCTCTATCACTGACCATGTATGAAATGGCAAAACCAAGGTATTTTTAGCAAAGATAATGGTGATAATCCTTTTATACAACAGTTGACTCTCATTGGAGGGAATTAAAAACTGCTTGAGTAGAAAAAGTTAAATGTAATTTTTAAATATATTTTATGGCAAAGCATTTCTCTTAATTGTTATTCAAGGTTTTGCGTTAAAAGCACTGGAAAACAGGAATGACAATGAAATTAATTCCTGAAGTGCCATATTTTACTTTAAAATTAACTTTCATCATTCAATTGAGCATGTTAAATGCTTGAGAGTTAGCTTTTAATTTTTTCAGCAACACACTGCACAACATTTACCCCAGGCTGCTAAGGGAGTTGAGGGAAGACTTGGCTGGGCCTCTGGGCAAATCTTTGTCTCTTCCTTGGACACAGGTGAGGTCCCAGAGGACTGGAGGATAGCAAACGTAGTACCGTTGTTTAAAAAGGTCAGAGGGATCACCCAGGGAACTATAGGCCAGTGAGCTTGACTTCAGTTATAGGTAAGCTAATGGAGAGGATCCTTAGGGACAGGATGTATGAGCATCTGGAGCGCTGCGATCTGATCATGGATACGCAGCATGGCTTCGTCAAGGGGAAGTCTTGTCTTACGAATCTGGTGGAATTTTTTGAAGAAGTGACAAAAACAGTTGATGAAGGACAGGCTGGTGATGTCGTCTACATGGATTTCAGTAAGGCGTTTGACAAGGTTCCTCATGGTAAACTGATAGAGAAGGTGAAGGCGCATGGGATACAGGGTCGGGTATGTAGATGGGTCGAAAACTGGCTCGGAAGGAGGAGACAGAGGGTAGTAGTGGAAGGCTCTTTTTCCAGCTGGAAGCCTGTCACTAATGGAGTGCCACAAGGCTCAGTACTAGGTCCTCTTCTATTTGTGGTCTACATAAACGACTTGGAAGTTGGGGTAGGTGATGAGATCAGCAAATTTTCTGATGACACTAAGATGCTTGGATTGGCGGGTACAGAAGAGCAGTGTCAGGCAATACAACAGGACATAGATAGGTTGGTAGATTGGGCAGATAGATGGCAAATGGAATTTAATCCGGATAAATGCGAGGTGATGCATTTTGGCCGGAAAAATGTAGAAGAGAGTTATAGGATAAAAGGTAAAACTATACGGAGTATAGAGACGCAGAGAGACTTGGGTGTGCAGGTTCACAAGTCTCTGAAGGTGTCTTCACAGGTGGAGAAGGTGATAAAGAAAGCGTATAGTATGTTAGCTTTCATAGAAAAGGGTATAGAATACAAGAGTAGGAGTTTGATGTTGCAATTGTATAGAACGTTGGTTAGGCTCACTTGGAATACTGCGTCCAGTTCTGGTCGCCGTACTATCGGAAGGATGTGGAGTCCTTGGAGAGAGTGCAGAGGAGGTTTACCAGGATGCTGCCTGGTATGGAAGGACTGTCTTATGAGGAACGATTAAATAGACTGGGGTTGTTTTCCCTTGAAAGACGTCGGCTTAGAGGGGATCTCATAGAGGTGTATAAGATTATAAGGGGTATAGATAGAGTAAATGGAGGTAAACTTTTTCCACCTTTAGAAATGGATAGGACGAGGGGTCATGGCCATAGGGTGAGGGGGGCTATGTATAGGACGAATATTAGAGGGCAGTTTTTCACACAAAGGGTAGTGGGGGTGTGGAATGCACTGCCGAGTAAGGTGGTGGGAGCAGGCACGCTGGGGCTGTTTAAGGGTCTCTTGGACAGCCACATGAGCGGTATGCAGATAGAGGGATATATTAGGACTGTTTAACTACGGCTTTTTTCCACAGGTAATTCGGTCCATAATTTGAGCACGCGTTCGGCAGGTGGTGCGGGTACAGCTCTTGGATGTTGATTCATGGGTTGCCTGGTACCTCATGTCGTATATGAGTGCTTTATGTGGACCACCTGAAGGGCACCATGACAGCTCAGAGACTATCGATGTGGCTGTGCAGACACTTGGAATTGGGCCGGTGTCTGCGGGAGTTTGCGCGTTCTCCCCGTGGTTGCGTGTGTTTTCTCCGGGCACTCCGGTTTCCTCCCACAACCCAAAAATTCGCTCTTAGGCTGATTGGGTAACAAATTGTCCCTATGGTGAAAATTTTCCAAATTAGGATTAATATATATATTATTATATAGGAATATTAAAATAGGATAATGTATTTGGTATTATGGTGGCACGGGCTCGTTGGGCCGAAGGGCCTGTTTCCCGTGCTGTGTTGCTTAATAAAAAAAAAAAAATTAATAAAAAAAAAAACAAAATTAAATAATTTCAAAGTGAAAGTTCATCATAGATATTTGTTCAACAACAAATCTTTGTCCATGCAGTACAACATTGTGCCAGTAAACAGCGCTGCTGTATTGATGTATTGTCAGTAATTATCATTGCAGTTATGGAGTCAATTATTTTGAAAAGTTTCAGTTTAATTTCGAGGCTTAATCAAAAAAGTTATAATAAATTAATCTAAATATTTGTATTGGTAAACTAATTCCTAATCCCAAGTGGAATGTGTTTCATTCACTGATCCAACAATTCCATCCAGGTCCTATACCCGTAACCCAATGATTCACCCTAGCTAGTCCCCCTGACATTCGAGGGCAATTTAGCCTGGTGAATCAACCTAACCCATACACCTTTGGACCATGGGAGGAAACTGGAGCAGCTGGAGAAAACCCACATGGACATGGGAAGAATGTGCAACCTCCACACAGGCAGTGACCTGAGGCCAGAATCGAATCTGGGTACCTGATGCTATAAGGCAGCAGGGCTAACCACTCTGCCACCATGTTGCTCCTGTGATTCTATGTTGTGTTACCCTATCTTTCTAACATCATTTTTCCATATCCTGACCTTTGACTGAATGGTGACACATGAAAAAGAGGTGTAGAAAAGAAGTGGATTTCACATACAGCTATGTTAATATGGAGTTGCAGAACAATCCAAATGTAGTCAGTGGGACTAATTGGTAGCTCTTTTGCAGAACCAGCACAAGCACAATATACTGTGCTGTACAATTCTATAACACAATGATGTTCTGCTCTGAATAGTCAAGATGGAAATTAAAATATGATTCATCCATTGATGAAAGAAAGATGTACAGGAATGCAATATATCCACTTGTGCCATGCATTTCCTTTAATAACTGGTTACATTACCACAGGCCTAGAAACCAGTTGATTGCTAAACTTTTCACCCTTTTGGTGAAGATTACGTATTTGAGGGAGAGAATACATTGTTTAAGCCAGCATGTGTACTTCTGTATGCCAATATAAAGGATAGAAACTGGATTAGGATGCACAGTTATAATTTGGTGGGGTGCACAAGAGAAATCTGCCTAATTCCCGTTGTAATCAAGTCACATTAACTTTGAATAAAAATACTGCAGAGGCTGAAAGAAAGAGAACAAAGAACAGTTTAATACAGAAACAGACCCTTCATTCCTCCAAACCCAAAACAGAAAATGCTAGGAAAACTCCAAGATCTGGCAGCATCTGTGGAAAGAGAAACAGCATCAATGTTGAAATGTTAGCTTTGTTTTTCTCTCTACAGATGCTGCCAAACCTGCTGGGGTTTTTCTAGCATCTCCTGTTACTTCATTATCAGCCTTGTGTTTATCAAATATCATTTTAAATCTCAGGCAGAGATTTGAATCCAGTTCTTTGCTAGGTCCCTGAATTTGAGCAACCTTGTTGTCAGTTCTAGTTTGGTTTCATACTGTAAACTTACTGTGCAGTTGCTTAAACATGTGTACTGCTTCCCAGTCATTCTTTTCTGTCTAAAACTCCACTTTGCATCTTTGAGAAAAGTGTCTTTCTAGTTGGAGCAAGAGTTTTCTAACAACAGTGTATTCCTAATGGTAAGTTAAAGATGTTTTAAAATTATCTCTCCTCCCTCAAGATTGAGGAATACTCCATGCGCTCAAATTAAATCTACGTTGTTATAGTGACTATGCTATTTTACTATTTAATATTTCATCTTTTTTTTGACTGAGTTTTGGAGCTGAAATATGAGTGATTTAAAACAGTAAGTTTTCAACATTTGTGAATTTGAGTATATTACATCACATTTTATTTCATTTCCATCCAGTTGTCATTTAATATTCTTTGAATTGATGTTCTGTGCTTTTTTGTTCCGTTGTTTCATTATTCGTTGGATTCATTATTTTCTACCTATTTAATAAGATGAAGCAAAATATTTGAATTTAACATGCAAGTTTGTATATGGCTTTGGATCATCAGAATTTTTAATTTTACCTCCTTATTCAGACACTTCTTTTATACACTGCAGAAACTTGTCCAATCTTTGTTGGATTCTATTCTTATTTTCCATGACTTGATGTCCTTATCAGACTAACAATTAAGACAAAAATTGCCCAACAGTTACTTTTTTTTCCTTTTCCTAAGTTTGGAAAGGTTTTCTCAATACTTAACAACAACTCAGGTCCTACTGCTTTTTTTTCCATGAGTTTCAGAAGAGTTAAGTATAGTTTAGCTTTTAGCTAGTTATCTTTTCTGTTTATTTTGTTTATTCTCATGTACAAGCTCAGTGAGAACCATTGCTATTGCTGTAACCCCAGGATACTTGCCCTAGTAAAAAGACCTGTTTCAACCACACTTCAATATTTTGGATCCAAGGCCAACTTTGAAGTGTCAGTCTTGGCTCAATGCATGCACACTCCAGAAACCTAAGCACCTAGCCTCATTTAATACTTCAGTGCTGCACTAATTTGAGTGCTGCGTGGTCTGAAGCACTGTTGTTTGGATGAGATGTTAAGCCAAGGCCCCAGATGGCCCCTTATGGATGCAAAAAGCTCTTCAGATTAGATTAGGAGAGTTTAATTGGTGACAAGCCCAATATTTATGTTCCAACTGACATCACTAAGAAGATTGACATAGAATATTGCCGCCATCCACTGAAATCGTACCTTGCACTCTTGACAGATCAGAGAAAGCCTTCAGAATTTTAAATTGGCCCTAATTTTTGCTATAACAAGGAAGTCTGCTCCTACAAGGTGGCATATGGACTTCCTGAATGATACATTGGCACAATTAAATCTTTGCTTATACCAATCACAAGTATACATTTGTTCTGAAATCACTTAGATCCAATTACAACTAATAGTTCTGATTACTTTAGGGTTCTTGAGGGTTATGTCAGATGAATATAGTTAACTAGTTATAACCTCCATATGCTTGTCTAATTATAATGATTAAGTACCAACTAGGTATCTCTACATGGTTACACTATCCAAACATCTATATGATGTAAGGAAGAAAAAGATTTTCAACAAAAACACAATATCATGTGATTATAAGCATTAATTAGACTGGATTTGAAAAAAAATTGCAACCAAAGATATGAAATATCCAAGACCCAATATTATCATAGTGCAAATGGAAAGTTTGCTTCTCTTATTATATATGTATGCATAACTATTTGTATCCCATTTTATATTTTGAACAATCTTTTCTCTGTTTTAAAAATCCTCCCAGTGAAGACTGCACATTCTTGCACATTACTATCTGGAGTTTAGCATGATTGCCAACCTTGTCATAAATCTGGATCTTGCAATTCTTCCAAAAGGTTGTAAGATCTTGGGTGGAATTTTACCAGCTCTCTCGCCACGGGAACCAGAGCAAGTGAGGGATGGGCCTGGGAAGGTCCGTTGACCTCAGGTGGGATTTTACAGTTTTGAGATGAGTGAGATGAATGAGGCCATAAAATCCTGCATGTTTCAAACTTGCCTATTTTGGGTTTTCGTGGTTGGCATCTAGATAACTGTATAGATGGGATGTTGGAAGTAACAGCTAAGTATTTGTCTAATTGTATCCTGTAATACGTCAGCTGGAGTGAAGGAGCATTAGCAGTGATTATGTATTAATGCTATCACTCAAAGTCCAAATTGCTTCAAAATGGTCTACACTATACCCTACAATTTGTGTAAATTTGAGATTACATGATCAATAAATGAATTAATTTTTATATTGTAGCTAAACTTAAAGTTCCACTGACATTTATCTTTCTTCTGTTTTCCTCCATTTTTTCATTGTGTTTCCACACCCAATTATCAGGTTGATTCTATTAATAGCTAACTAGTAGAACAGTTATTGTGGAACAAGAAATTTATTTGCGCACTCCTTGAACCCTAGTTAGTGGAAATGCTGTGGCTCTTGTGAAGGGTTCTGTCCATCAACCTAAAATGGTTTATAATCCAACTGTTTTTTGACTTCATTCTGTGATCCCTGAATTTAGAGAGATGCACCATTTCTGTGTAGACTAGTACCAAAAAATGGTTATTTGAGATGACAGTACCATTTCTCTCTCTTTCTGAGTTTGAACTTATTATTCAAAATGTTGAACTGAAAGATTTACTTACTGAGTTTCTTTTTCTCTCTTCTAGTACTCCCCCAGTATGAGAGCCACCTACCTTGCAGTGAGTGAAGAACCTACCAGAATTTATGGAAATATATTTCCTGTTTAACAATTATGCTGTTCTTCATAAGTTGACTTCAAGGTTCCTTAATGCCAGCTAGAAAGAAGTATCACTGTATTAAAAAAAAAAGTTGTTCTGGCTGAAACTCTTCCCCATTCTCTGAATTTGAAGTGATAATCAGCACAAGGGAGCAATAGAGAACTGTTGGAGCTTCATGCTGTCCAGCTATCTAATGGATTCCCTGAGTCTTAGTATTCAAAAGTGTTAAACTGAATGCTTGAGGTTATATCTGAAAATATTGCATTGTTTTTAAGTATCATTCTTATTGGAGCTGGTATACAATTGATATGTACTGAGGTATTAAATTTAAATTGAATTGTGATTAGAATCTGACATAAGAAGTGCCTTGTAAGCAGACAGACTTTTAAAAAATGGTGAAAATTTGAACTTAACATTCAAGGTGCCTAACTCTGAATTGGATAATAGAGTTGATTCGAGAGTTGTGAATGTTGCCTGCATATAACTATTAGAATGATCCTTCATGTTATTCTTGACTAGTATACACAGTTTACTTCAGATATATTCAAACACTGTGGGTGGGATTTTCCTGCTGTGCTTGCCCCTAGACCGGAAAACTCTGCCTGAGCTCCATGTCCCACCCGCTACAATTCTTGTGGTAGGTGGGACAAGAAAATTCCACACTGTATTTCCAAAAAAAAACAAAAGTAACTTAACCTGATCAGTTCATGCTACTGTGGCTTTGATTTCTTTTGGCTAATTGCAGAGGAAGGTTGATTGATTATGGAGCAAGCACGTCTTTCCAGGAGGACAAATTGGAACTGGGTCTTGCATAAAACTAAGTTGGGATGGGGTGGCTGAAAAATCTAAACTACTCATTTTACAAAAAAAAAACACTGAGCACAAAATGGTTTCTTTCAGAAATTGAGTCACCTGCTCTGAATTTTAAGTGCTTAATCCCATTTCGTATTTGATGACTGCCTCCAAACTCCTACCCAAGTCATTTGTGATCAGTATGACAGACACTGGCACTATATGTAAACTACAATTTGTGACTGGCAACATAATATTTCAATTTGCTCACGGTTCATTCTTTCTAATACAGCTGCCAAATTCATTATCAGATATTTATTAAGTTCTAGATTTAAATCGCCACTTTGTAAAATGTTCTGTAAAATAACTCAACAGTATTTCACCAACTTGAATTATTTGTTACCTGTATTATGGTATGATAATTATTTTATAGGTTTCTTCTTCCAGGTCTTATCTCCCCTGTGGAGTTGCAGTAAATGCTGTTTCCTGCATTTTACATTTAAAAGGAGAAAACATGTTGAAGTTCTTTTACAATTAAAAGAGCAGCTATGATTTAAAATATTACGTGTATTCCAGTGAAGTGGTTTTGGATGTAACTTGCTTCCATAAGAAACCAACCTTGTTTAGGAATCCTCTTTTATATTCCTAAGAGTGTGTCAAATGAGCAGATTTCCCTCACTAGTTGTGTGCCTGTATTACAGTGATTCATCTGTATGTAGCGATACTTTTTGACCAAATGTTATGTAATCTGATTGTAATCCAGTCTGTTTTGGATTGAGCCAACAAAAAGACTGTCTTTTAACATTCTGTCTGTGAAAATAGCCATTTGTGATCTACTTTGAGCATGTTTGATGTATTATAAATTCAGTGGTCCATGAAGTTTCACAGAACACATTAACCATGTCACAAAGGATTAAGGCAAATTAAGATCACCAAATTGGAATTATAGTAAGTTTAGTATCAATTTTAAGAGGGTTGTATAATATTTTCAGATAGTTAATACTTTTAATAGTAAATTCCCAATGATTCTCTCAAAACATAAAGCAGTTATTGCCCGTTACCTATATGTTGCAAAGTAAAATAAAGTGGATTCTGAACCAAACCAATAGGAAAATTATGGGTGGGATTTTGTGACCTCACTCAAGCGAGACTGGAAAATCCTGCCCGAGGTCAATGGACATTTCCATTGTCCACCTCTCGCCCGTTCTGTGGTGGGTGCGGTGGTAAAATTCTGGCGAATGTAACTAAAATATATGCTGTGTTCAATTTCTAATCAGAATGAGGGAATTGATGCTGTTTGGCTTTTCCAAGCTAATCATTAACGCTTTTTCAGTTATGGCAGAAATAATTCTAAATTTTTCACAACAAGTATATATAAATTCTTAAATTATCACAAAATATTATTTGGAAGAAGAAAAAAAACCATTGATTTGATTTTGATTTGACTTATTATTGTCACATGTATTGTTTCTTGTGTGCTTTACAAATAAAGCATACTGTACATACAGAAGGAAAGGAGACGGTACAGAATGTTGTGTTACAGTCAGCTAGGATGTAGAGAAATGTCAACTTGATGCAAGGTAGATCCATTCAAAAGTCCGATGGCAGTAGGGAGCTGTTCTTGAGTGGGCTGGTATATAACCTTTTGTATCTTTATCCTGATAGAAGAAGGTAGAAGAGAATGTCTGGGGTGTGAGTGATCCTTGATTATGCTGGCTGCTTTTAATGATGAGAATAGTCTAAAGATTAAAATGAATACCTCAAATAGCATGCTGCCTGAGCGAGCTTCTTGAATTAAAACCAATTCAGCCAACAATAATGGTTGTGTGAATATAATGTTGTTTTAATTGTAATGTATTTTTTATTTTGTTGTATAGTGATAGTGTTAGTGACAGTTAATTTAGGTACATGATGTTTTACTGTGCCAACAATAATCATAGGGGTACCATGTGATGTCAACATATGGAATGACTATAGTCCACAGATGATTCAAAGGAAAATTATTTCAAGTTCATTTAGTTTATTGTTTTATCAAGTTAGTCTCTAAGAAGTAATAGACTGGCTAAAATAAAGAACTTTAAGACTACGATTTGTTCATATGCATCAAATGGCAAATAGGCATTAGCTTCTTTCTTAGTGTACAAGTGAATATCCTATATTATTAAAATTTTAAAATCTGTTAACTACTTCACTGCAGACTAGTATTAACTTTGTCTTCAAAGTTCAATATTTAAGAGTTGTAAAGCACAATTTTAAACCCATATGATTCTTCAAATATGCTTAATTTTCCTTTAATTGTACAGTTGCACCAAAATCCCATAAAATTTGGGAGGAAAGGTTTTATCTGTGGTTTTTGGCATGCCTTTACATTCCATTACATTCTGACGCAATGTGACTTTGTGTATGAATGAAGCACGCATAATTAATGGAATCTATTCTAATGCTGTTATTAAGGATTTTGTACTTTATCTCCAGAATAGAGACAAAGCATTTTTCTCCACATTGATTCACTGTTCAGTTCATAGAATTACCATGCAAAGCTAGATTCCTATAATGATTTTTCTCCACTGATGAATCCTTGTGATCCGCTGTGGGCAAAACAATGAATACAAGATAACCATTTTGATATTTTATAGAGTTTGACTACCATGCTGTAAATAACTTTATTTTTTACCAATTCTTCATTAATTTCAATAAGAAATTAGTTCTTATGGACTAATATTTTAAATTTTTTAAGGCATTAATTTCTACCATATAGACTAAAAACATAAGCATTAAAACCAAGTTAAGTCTTGTCACCATTTTTCCTGCTCTGCCATTCCCAGTGAAATTGGTGGGAAAAACGGAATCATGCAACATTCAATAAATCTGCATCATAAAATAATTCTGTCTGCGATTTAGCACTGGAAAATGATCTCAAAACCAAACAGTAACTCAATTGTCAAGATGTTGAAATGATTCATTTAACAAGACTACTCTACGTTTGTGGACTAAATCGACCTCAGGGATGAGTAATGGACTTTGCTTATCATGAGAGCTATTAAGGATTATACAGGAATTTAAGTAATCTGCATCCAGTCTGTTCAACGATGACTGACTAGAACCAATCATTCAGCTGTTGTTTCAGTGTTAGAAGGCAAAAAGTTGTTTATGAATCATTAGGACCATTGGCATTGATGAGATATCAGCAATATTTAACTCTGGTGCAATATCCTCATTTTATATTGTCTAGTTATTTTCAATTTAGTTTTTTTAATAGCAATTTTTGTAAATGTATTGAATTGTGTCAACACTGTTCTCAAGGTATTGCATTAGGAATCCTTTTTTATCTTCTCTGCAAAGAAGTAACCATTTCACAATGAAAAATGCAACTATATAAGAATAAATTATTGATTTTCAATAAACAGTTTATCTTCATTGTGTTGCAAGTTTCAAACTGTATGTTAATGAAAACTAAATGCACAGAATTATTGAAATGATTCATTGGTACTGACTCAACTTAAACCATTCTAAATCTTCAAAAGGACTTGGCAGTTTTGGTTTATTTGACTCTAAATATATTGCCATCTGGGACTGACAAATTATCCCTTGTGTTACAGGTTATCAACCATAGATAGATAAAAGGGTTGGAAGAAGACTTATGTGGAACATAAATATCTTTACATAGACCAGTCGGGCCAAATGCTCTATTTCTTTGTCATATGGAGCAACCATCAACTTTGCTCCAGGTGGCAACACGGAGTGTGCACATTTTGATTTCCTAACTATTTATACAGATTAATCAAAAATAAATAAACCATTTATCTCATCAGTGTTTTTCCCTATCAGTAGTATTATATACAAACGAAAGGGATGTGATGGTCTAACAGGCAACCTTTGAAGCCTTGTTCGCATACTCTAGTGTCATTGAATGGGAGAGAGATCCAGAACAGGATTCAAGGAAGTGCAAAGTCTTTGGTGAAACTCTGAATGGATCCTGGATGTTGCTCAATGTTCCTGTC
Organism: Sphyrna mokarran; assembly: GCA_024679065.1. NCBI lineage: Eukaryota > Metazoa > Chordata > Chondrichthyes > Carcharhiniformes > Carcharhinidae > Sphyrna > Sphyrna mokarran. Next base: position 23,974,182 of record JAGIQG010000021.1, read on the forward strand.
ATGATTTTGGCCTTTTCAAGCTCCATGTTTGGTTATATTATCTTGCAGTTTGTCATTAATCCTGAACTTTGTTTCCTTGTGATTATAATCCTGATTTTGTGATCTTATCTTTTATCCTGACAAGGATGTATGATATACGAGCACAGAGGCATTTAGCACCTGCTATCCTGTGTTCTTTGTTAATCCTCGAATGTATCCTATGTAATTTCATCTCATAATTGATCATGCTATGTCATTTATCACATTAATAGGGGCAATCCAATGAGTGAACAAGATAGCAAACTTTCACTTGTTATCCTGGTGATGTCCATTTATCCTTAGTGGAATATATCTCGCCATGTACTTCTCATTTCTGAGGAATGTGTTTAGGTTTTATATAGCAGAGTTGTATGATTTTTATACTTTTCTCATCTTACAATCCTGGTCTATATAGTGGTGGACTTTTTCATTTGATATCCTTTATTATAATTGTGGTTGAAATGAGAATTGCAGGTAGGTGGGAGAATGGTTTAATATGGAAGAAGAGGATAGAGCCCTACAAGTTCTCAGAGCCAGTGAGGAAAACCCCTGTTAGAAATTGGGCTTGTGCATTTTTTTGTATTTCAGATTATAGAATCTCTTAGCTCCTTTTATGATACAGACAAATTATATGTATTGGGAAAAGATGTATACAAGATGGCTGGGGATGGGGAAAGTGTCCTTTGCTGCATGCCCAAATGTGGCACAAAATTTCTTAGTGGTTTAAATATCATTTCACTTTGATCTGATTTATTATTGTCACATATATTAATATACAGTGAAAAGTATTGTTTCTTGTGCGCTATACAGAAAAAGCATACTGTACATAGAAAAGGAAAGGAAAGCTTGCAGAATGTAATTTCACAGTCATAGCTAGAGTGTTGAGAAAGATCAACTTAATAAGAGGAAGGGTCATTCAAAAGTCTGATGCTAGCAGGGAAGAAGCTCTTCTTCATAGGGTGTGTGGGATCCTTGATTATGCTGGCTGCCTTTCTGATGCAGTGGAAAGTATAGACAGAGTTAATGGATAAGAGATTGGTTTGTATGATGGAGTGGACTTCATTCATAACCCTTGTAGTTTTTTGTGGTCCCGGACAGAGCAGGAGCCATATCAAGCTGTGATACAAACAAAGAATAATTTCTATAGTGCATCTATAAAAGTTGATGAGAATCGTAGTAGACATGTCAAATTTCCTTAGCTTCCTGAGAAAGTGCAGGTATTGGTGGTCTTTCGTAACTGTGGCATCAATGTGGAGGGATCAGGATAGATTGTTGGTAATCTGGACACCTAAAAAGCTGAATCCCTCGACCACTTCCACTTTGTCCCCATTGATGTAGACAGAGACATATCCTCTACTATTCAGAGTGAACAATACATAAATGTGACAAGATACATTTATTAACTGCTAACCTATCCCTTTGAGTTCCAATTTGAGCAATATTTCCCATATAGACTTAAATTGTCTCTTTAAAAGTGGTTAGCAAGCCATAGGCATATTTGCTGTGACTTAGGTTTCAAACCCTGGAGCTTTCAGAAGAGAAAGAAAACGAGTGTTTTCTTTTCAGTAGGCCTGGCAGACACTCCCTTTGTTTTTAAAATTAAATTGAAAGTCTTTTCTTCCCTGCAAGCTTAACTGCACTCATTAACCATATTACTGTCTACCTAGACTAAAATTCCAGGAGAACCTAAATAAACAAAAGGTCCATTAACTGTACAAAGAAACACATCCCAACTAAAATCAGTTATAATTCTGCACTCTCAACATTTGCTTCATATTTCCCAAGACAAACTGACGCCTGTAACAAAACACTGCCACTTAAAGCCCCACCTTAAACACACAGTACATCAAATAGCACAGTATCATCATATTGGTCACATTATTCCCAGCCTCTGACCTGCTCTTGTAGACACTGCATTTACATGTAAGTTTTGTTCGTAGTCAGTGGTCACCCCAGGTTACTGGAGAGTCAGTATAAACCCCCTCCCCTTCTAGATATTGATTGTTGGGGAGACAGTGATTGGTAATGTCAAAGGGAGATAGTTAGATTCCCCTTTTTTTGGAGATAGTAATTGCCTGGCATTTTTGAGATGCAAATATTACTTGGAATTTATCAGTTAAGCACACATGTTTTCCAAGTCTTGCAACATACAAACATGGACTGCTTCAGTGTCTGAGGAGACGTAGATAGTATTGAACATACTGCAAACATAAGCAAACACACTCACTTCTGATCTTATCATGGAACAAAGAACAAAGAACAAAACAGCACGGGAAACAGGCCCTTCGGCCCAACCTGCGCCACCACCCTGATGTTCCCACCTCTACCCACGATCCCTGTCCATGTTTATAGATCTATGGATTAAAAACTAAATTTGAGACAATTTAGGGAGAATTTGTTTTGCCAATTAGCCTAAGAGCACATCTTTGGGATGTGGGAGGAAACTGGAGCACCCGGAGAAAACCCACGCAAGCACGGGGAGAATGCGCAAACTCCCACAGACACAGGCCCAAATCCATGTATCTATACAGCACAGCGATAGTCTGAGCTTTCGTGTTGCCCATCAAATGATCCAGGTCAAGCATACACTAACAGCGTGAAGCACTAGGATACTCTCAAAAAAAAAAAATCCAAGAGCAGCCCTCTCATGACCCATCGTGCGTATGCCCCTCGTTAGACAACAAGGTGGACCAAAGCACCTGTAGGATAAAAACAAGTACATCAATATCGTCATGAGGAGAGATAATTGATGAAGTAGCTGAAGACTGTAGGTCCCAGGACACTACTTTTTTAATTTTGAATCATTCAACTGGTTCATCAAAGTAGGAAGAAGAAATATTACAATGTCATACAATATAGCACATGGATTTTCCATTATAACATTTGATTCATGAAGTGCAACAATTGCAAAATTTTAATAGAAATGACTAAGATGACAAGATGCAAATTTTCCCTATCTCCTTTCTCAAATCTGATTCTTAAGTTGACAATGCACTGTCATGACTCTTTATCTTGATGCATCAATTTTGAAACTTATTTCGGGGATACAGTTGCGTTTGATATGTATGAGCCTTGGCTCAGTGATACGCACTCTTACCTCTTAGAGGGTTGTGGATTGTTGTCCACTCCAGAGATTTGAATACTAAACCAAAGCTGATATGTTTTGGCCTTACTGAGAGAACGCCGCACTACCAGATGTGCCACCTTGCAAATGTGACCTTGATAAAATCAACATCCTGTCTGTCCTTTTTGTTGAACATTAAAGATCCCACAGTATTTGTAAAAGAATAGAAGAGTTGTCTGTAATAATCGGACCAATATTAATTCTTCAACCAACATCACTAAAAGGGATTAATTAAACATTATCTTGCTGCTGTCTGCGGGACTTTACTTTGTCCATTTTAGCTGTTAGATTTCCTACAATAGCAATTACCTTCCAAAAATAACTTTATTGGATATAAAGCACATTGGACATTTTGGTATTGTGAAGGAAGATACCATATAAATTGTTCTATTAATATTTACATGCTAATTTATTGGGTCCTATTCATTGTCTCAATAAATGTCATTAAAAACTCTCTGCTATTTTCATTGCCTCTTACAGAATTTTTATTCATTTTCATGATGTGGGTGTCTCTGCTTTAGCTTTACCTTATCCCTAAGAAGCTGGTTGCAGGCTGCCTTCTTGAACCATTAGGTAAGGAGTGCCATTATTTTAACACACCAAAAATAAAGGGCTCGTGCCCAATTGTGACTTGAAATGGAGCCCTGAATTCATGGGGAGAGCACAACCTTTCTGTTGGGTATTTTAAGAAAGAAAAGCAGAAGATATTAGGTATTTTGTTTTTAAAGTTTGTGGAACTTAGAATATAGGTTATTTGAATATTTGCATCACTTGCCATGCTCCTAGACAAATCTGGCAAAATATTCATTGAACACTACTACTCTCATTTCTAGCATTTTTTAGCCAAAGGTTTCAGCATATAACTGCCTGCCTCCAATGCAGCCATCAAGTCAAACAATCTTTTCACCCCCAACTTACAAAAACATAAGAGATTGGAACAGAAGTAGACTGTAGGGCTTGTTGAGCCTGATCTGTCATTTAATATGATTGTTGATGATCTTGGGCCTCAAGTCTGCCTTCCTGTTTGCTCCCCCATATCCTTTCATTTCTTGAGACCAAAAAATTGTCTGTGTCAGCCTTAAATATGTTCTATAATGGAACATTCATGACTACCTCAGGTAAATAATTCCAAAGATTGATGGCACTTCATTTCTCTTCATCTCTATCCTAAATGATCGACCCTGTATTCTGAGAATGTGCCCAAATGGTTTAGAATCCCAGCCAGTGGAAATAGCATGTCTTTAAGCTACCATGCCCCTTCCAAATCTGGTATGTTTCGATTAGATCACCTCTCATTCTTCGAAACTTCAGAGAATACAAGCCCAATTTACTCAGCCTGTCATCAAAACAACATCCAGGATCAATCTAGTGAACCTTCAGTATACCATCTCCAATGCAAATATACCCTTTTTAAAATATAGATACAGGACTCCACTCACAATTTCATCTGTAATCTCCTCAAAGACTTGTAAAACTGTAGCAAGACTTCTTTGTTCCTGTACTCCAATCTCCCTGCAATAAAAGCTATCATGCAATTCTTCTTTCTAATTGCTTGCTATCTCTGCATGTAAACTTTGTGTTCCTTATATGAATATATCCAAGTCCCTCTGAATATTAACATTTACCAGTTTTATACCTCTTTTTAAAAAAAAGTTCTGTTTTTCTACCACAAATAGAAATGTGAGTAACATCACACTTACTTACATGAGATCCATCTGCCATTTTGTTGCCCACTCACTTAACCTATCCAAGTCTCTAAAGATTCTGACTTCCTCACAGCTTATATTTCCATCTAGCTTTGTATCATCAGCAAAATTAAAGACAATTATTAAAGTTGATTATAAATAGCTGAGCCTCCAGAATTGACAATAGCAACACCACATGTCACAGCCAGCCAACATTTGTAAATGTTCTATTTATAACTTACTTTTGCTTCTTGTTCATTAATCAATTCTTAATCCATGCTAATATATTAACCACAACTCCAGTAGTCCCTTATCTTGCCTATTTATCTACTGTGTTGTAAATTATTGAGTGCCTTTTGGAAATCCAGGTATGTTGGATTGACTGCTTACCAATTGTCCACTATTTCATTCTCAAAAAAACTCAAATGCTTGAACATTGTTTCCCTTGTTGATTTTGTGATTACATTGTGGTTTCAGAAATGCTTTGAGACTCTTGATAAATTCCAACACTTTCCAGATGGCTGATAGGCTTTAGCTCCAATATTTCTATAATCAATAAATGTGTTCAGAGAAAATGAATAAGATATTTATTTCAAATGTCCAATTTATTTTTGGTCCTAGAGTGGATTTGATTTGATTTGATTGCAATAGTATTTAGGAGATAAATTTTCTAATGCCTGGAACTGACAGCTAAGGTTGCCAATTCTAGTTGAATGAATTTCGAGGGCTTTTCTCCAATGATTTCCTGTCTCCAGGCGATTGTAACACTCTTACCCTTGTGGAGTAACTACTTCCTAACCCATGGGAAAGTCAAAAGATTTTTAATTAGTTGATTCCTCGATTCTTGACGATCAGTCTATAATTTCCCAACTAACGAACCAGAAACATTCACAGAAAATAAATATGCAGGATTTTAGTTAGGATCGCCCTGATTTTACTGCGGGATTGCTGATTGCAGCGTCCTGCAGGCTCCAGGCCAGTCCGGGAAGGTTGGGAAACCACCTGCACGGTGCTGAGCAGCTGGTGAGCGGGGATGTTTTGGGGCTTTGTTGATTGGCTGCTGCTTTCAGTCCAGGCGGGACCCCCCCGCCTCCTCCCCGCCTCCCGCCTCGCCTCGCCTCCATTAGTGCGCGTGCGTGGCTCTGGCTCTCCCGAGTGTGCGGCTGCGCATCTAAAAGCCACTGTTGCTAGGAGACAGCAAACTGTGTGGACCCAGCGAGAGAGAAACGGCCGGCCGCCAGTAGGTACCGGGTATCGGGAGGGGGAGGCGCAAAGGATGGGAGCCTGATACCCGCCCCCTCAGGACCTGATTTCCACCCCCCCACCTTTTCCTCTTTCCCCCCCCCCTCTTCCGCGGACCCGATCCATTTCCTCCGATCAGGAGCTGATCTACCTTCCCTACTTCCCGTGACGTCATCACCTGCTCTCCCCCCAGTACCTCCTCCCCCTTTCCTCTCCCCCCCCCCTAACCCCCAACCATCCGATCCACTTCCCATCTCCCTCCGCCCAGGATCTGGTCCACCTTTCCTGTTCTCCAACACCAACTCCCCCCGCCCCCCCCCCCCCCCCCCCCGACCATGATCTGATCTCTGCCTGCCTCCCAGACCTGATCTCTCCCTTTCTCCTCTCCGCCCAGGACCTGATCACCCTCCTCTCAGGACCTGATCCCCCTCCTTCCCCTCCTTCTCCCCCCATCAATGATCCCCCCATCTTCTTCCCCCTAGGGCCTGATCCCTCTCCTCACCTCTCCCCAGGATCTGATATCCTCCCCTCCTCTACTCTCCCCCCTTCCCCATTGTAGGATCTAATCGACCATGTCTGCTCACCCCACCCCTCGTCAGGATCTGATTCTTAACCCCCCTTCCCCCCAGGACCTGATTCTCATCATCTCTTCCACTCCCCAAAGACCCGATCCTTTCATCTCCTTAGGTCTTGATCTTCCTCTCCTCCTTAGATCTAATCCACCCTCCTCGCCCAGGACCTGTCCCTCACCCCTTCTCTTCAAGACCTGATCCCCTCTCCCACTGAGACTGAATCTCTCCTTCCATCAACCCAACACTCTCACCACCCCAGGACATGATCTCACCTGGATAGGGTAACTAGCTGTTATGAAATAAAATAAGGGACCCTTCAATATGGGACTTGGAGTGGGGAGGGATGCTGGTGAGCATGCCAAGACAGGATGTCATGTGATCAGGGGGAAGGGGTTTGCTAAGCATGAGAGCTTACTGAATAGCAGCTCTCATGTTGAAATCAACTAAAACTTGCAACTTATTTTGAGTCACAAGATTATCATCTCTCTACTGGCCAACTCACATATAGTCTGGTTCAAATCATTCAAGCCCATCCTGCAGCGTCCCATCTCAGGCTACCATTGGCTCTCCTAGAAATAAGGGATAAAAGACATCCACTCTCCTTATGTCTCCTTGAGATTTGCCCCCCCCCCCCCACCCCCCCCCCCCCCCCCCCCCCCCCCCCCCCCCCCCCCCCCCCCCCCCATCCCGGTATGGTAAAGGCAAACAAATCTGTTCAAACTTCCCTCCTGTTTTGTGGCTTGAGCCATAAGTGAGCTATAATTAAACCTAGGTAAATCTTGCTGCAAGATGATTCAAATTTACCCAATGATAGGGTAGACCAAAAATTCCCCACTGTGAAAGTAGGCCTTTGGAACTGACAAATTCACCTTTAAATAACCAAGTTATGAGTACTACTATTGGGTCATCTGGCAGTCCATTGCAGTATTACTTGCTTTCTTAGCAAGCTGCTCTACTTTATTCAGTGACTGGTTTTTGTTTTAGCCCTTGGAAATCTAGAGAGAAAATTTAAAAAATAAATAGAGCTTTACTGGATCGAAACTTTAATGCGTTGTAATTTAAATTCATTCACAAAATGACTTTATTGTTGTGATTAAGGTTGAGCTGTCTACGCTTAGCCACTCTGCCCTCCCAGTTTTTATTTAAGGTATACAGGAAAATACATCTGCCATAGCTGCCAACCTGATTTCCATTTTGATTTGGCTGACATTGGAGAGTTGCAATTCCACTATTTTGTCTTATTTGATCAAACCTGTGAAAAAGATTGAGGAATTTTGAGCACAATTTACATCCAGAGCACCGCGAGTTCCCTTGGTCCTAATCTTCTAATAAATATTGAGATATTTGCTGCTGTATCTTATTGGCACTCTTTGGAAAACATGTACGATAAATAATTGCCCAGGAAATCTAAATTCCCTGGGATTCCTCTAAAAATGATTCTGACATGGCCTCTGAGATTTCGATCTATCTCAGTGAAAAACAGTCAAGCCCACCGTATCTACTCAAGACTGTTCCCACACACATCCACAAATGTCCAACTTGCAACTTCTTACATTGTTGTGACTGCCATCCCCCATTAGTGCCACTTTCAGCACCTGCAAACAACTGCAACTGTACGTAATCCCATGACTGCTAATCTTCATGACCACCCACAACCTATGACTACCTGCAACCCATGACTGCCCCCACTCCCCCCTCTCGCAACTGCCCAACTCCACTTAGCCCTGCTCCTCTTCAACCCTTCCGCTACTCAGCCTTGTTTTCAATCAACCCTGACCCTTTCAACCCTTTTTCATCAACCCTGCACTCCCATAGCCACATTCCCACTCAGCCCATCTCCCCACTCAGCCTTGCTCCCTCAGTTACTACTCTTAAGTATATAATCAAGAAATATCTTTTGATGCAAGAGGAAAAGATAAACAGTTATGCTTGAAAACACTTTCTGATGGTGTTAGTTTGTGGAAGATTTTGCATGATTGTACATATGGGTATGAGCAGAAACTGGAACCAAGACTTTTGTTTCAGAAAACTGGAGCAATTTTGATCATGATTTTCTTCTGGATTACCAGTTGTTTAGAGGCAGTGGCACAGTGATAGTGTCACTACACTAGTAATCCGCAGACTGAGTCGTTCTCTGGGTACCTGGGTTCAAATCCCACTGCTGCAGATGGTGAATTTTGAATTCACTAAAAAGAACCTGGAGTTAAGAACAAAGAACAAAACAGCACAGGAAACAGAGTCAAATGATGACCATGAAACCAATGTAATTTGTTGTAAAAATTCATCTAATTCTTACCTGTTCTGGCCAACATGTGACTCCAGATCCATAGCAATGTGTTGACTTTCAGTTGCCCCTAAAGGCTTAGCTAGCAACGCCCATGAATGAATAAAAACAATTGGAAACTCTGCCCACTAGACACTGTTCTATTTCTAATATTTTCATGTATTTATGTTATACAAATTTCCTGTTCAGAAAATCTTATTTCCTTGTGTCTTTTTTTCAACCATACTTTTCCTTTCGAAATTTCATGTCCACTGTAATGATGGGAAGAACTAAAATAAACTTATCCAGCTGCCACTAATCCCTTTGAGCACTGGTACTGTAGGGAATCCTACAGAGTGAGGAATCCAGCACTCCTTACTTGACCCAGCTGCCAACTTGCTATAGGTTTTCCTATTCAACAAAAGTAATTATATCAAATGACAATCTTACTTTAAAATGAGGACTGAATTATGTCTGCGCATGTTGATCTAATTACTACATAGCCCAACTTCACTAGTAATACACAATCTTGACTCCCCAGTGCAATTAACTGGATTTTTGAATTAATCCTAATAATTACTTGATTGTTGGATATACAGTAAGAATTACTAATGAAGGAAGGTTTTCAGTTTGACTTAGCATTTTTAGAAAAATAAAGCTCCATATGAAAAATAATTTTGGGCACAGATGTTACATGCACTTCTGAACATCCATTTCCACTGTTTTCACCTCCACCCCATCCCAAAAGTTGACTTTGATTTTAGATTTAAAGCAAATGGGTATTTGCAAACTTTTTGTTATCATACTCATCTTTCTGCAATCAGCAAGGTAATAAGAGCTAGTGGTAAGGGAAACTCAATGGTTTTAAATGCCAGCAGTGTCTCGGGCAACGGTTTCTTGTTTCTGCGTCTGAAAGTTGTCAGTTTGAGACCCACTCCATATAAGTGAACTCCATATGAAATCCAGACTAACATTCTAGTGCTGAGCAACCTCTGGCATCATCAAATGTGTCATTCTTTGGATGAGATATTAAATGAAATCCACGCCCACCTTCTCAGGTGGATATAAAGATCCCATGGTATGATGTCAAAGTAGAGCAGCAGCGTTCTCCTCAAAGTCTCACATTCTTCATTTATTTAATTTGTATATTATGTTTAGCTGCACAAAATATGATAAGTTAACTTGACACAGCATATCCTGATGCAGAACAGTAAACCAACAGAAATAATTTTGCTTAGGCTTACAGTAGTCATTTGAAGCCTTTCTTAATCATTAGGTGGGAGAATCCTATAAACAATCATTAATATTTCATGCTATTGTGAGAGAGTAGCCACTTCTAATATCCATCACTTCATATTACCATTCAATTCCACTCAACCCATCAAACGATACAGCCAGGCAGACATCTAGGAGCCAATGTGTCGTATTTCAAAATGTTTAGTGGTAAAGCCCCAACTCAACCCTGAGCTAGCACATTTTACAACAATGCTCCATTTGCATCCCCTTGGCCCGTTCGCTATTTATTTTGCTCTTGGGTAGAGTATGGTACAGATTTCTTCATGATGTGGAGATGCCAGCGTTGCACTGGGGTAAACACAGTAAGAAGTCTCACAACACCAAGTTAAAGTCCAACAGATTTATTTGGTAGCAAAAACTTCTAGCTCTCGGTGCATAAAACCTGACGAAGGGGCAGCGCTCCAAAATCTAGTGACTTTTGCTACCAAATAAACCTGTTGGACTTTAACCTGGTAATGTGAGACTTCTTACTGTGAGGACCACATCAGCAGGAATGTGTATTTTTTAATGCCAGTGTCCAGCTATATTGAATGTCTAATAAAGTCAAAAATGATGAGCACCTTAGAGTCTTATGTTTGGAATTCAGGTCTAGAAAATAATTATTACAACAGGTAAGAATGTTATTTGTGGTGTCCATCACCGTTTTTAAAAAAAAATTTGTTCACAGGGCAAGCATTGTTGGCTAACAATTTCATTTCATTTATTGCCTATCTCCTGTATTCTTGGAAAAGCAGTGGTGATCTGCCTTCTTGAACCACTGAAGTACATGTGTTGTAGGGACACCAATGGTGCTGTTAAGGAGTTCCAAGATCTTGACCCAGCAAGACTGAAGGTACAGCAAAACAGTCCCAAATCAGGGTGTGTGGCATGAAGGAGAACTTATGGGTGACGGTGTTCCGTTGTATCTGCTGTCTTTGAACTTCTAGGTGGCAGAGATCATATGTTTGGATGGTGTATTTGAATGAGTCTGAATGAGATGCATCGGAGATGGAGAGAGTGAATGTTGCAGGTAGCATGGTGTGCCAGTTAAGTGCAGTGTTTTGTCCTAGATGATGTCAAGCTTCTGTAGTGTTGTTGCAAGTGGAGAGTATTCCATCAAACTCCTGACTTGTGCTTTGTATGTGGTGAACAGGTTTGGATTAGGCTGCAGAGTTACTCTTTGCAGAATTCCCAGCCTCATCCTCCTCTTCCAGCCACAGTATTTAAATGGTGATAGAATTTAGTTTCTGGTCAGTGTAACCTTCAGAATGTTGATTGTGGGGAGAATTTGATTATTGACTGTCAAAAGAAAATAGTTAGATTCTGTCTAACTGGAGATGATCATTCACTGACTTTTGTGTGCACAAATATTACTTGTTAGTTATCAGCCCAACTTTGAATGTCATCCAGCTCTTTTTACATATGGACAGACTGCTCCAGAATTTGAGGAATTGCAAATCGTGCTGAACATTGAGCAATCATCAAAGAACATCCCCAAAGAAAGATCAATGATGAAGCAACTAAAGATGGCTGAGTCTAGGATATTACCTTGAGGAACACAGCAGCAAGAGTAGGCCATTCAGCCCATTGAGTATGTTCCACCACTCCACACAATCATATCTGACAACGCACTTCAATGCTCTTTTCCCCCTACTATCCCGATAGTCCTTTATAACTTTAGTATTTAGAAATTTGTCAATCCTGGATTTAAACAAACTCTCAATGATTGAGCTTCCACAGCCTCCAGCTTAGAGAATTCTTAGAGAATTCTTCACTCATCAACAGAGGAATCTCAGATGTTAATAAGGAGACCTTTGCAATACTGACAGGAGTTTACCATTGTCTGACCTGATGCCTAAGTCAATGCCGATGGTTCATTTGGTTTAATTCCTTTGAGACTTCCCAGTGGTCTGATACAATGACTTTTTAGGCCACTTCAAAGGGAAGTTAAGAACCAACCACATTACTGTGGGTCTGGGATCACATGTGAGGTCACAAGTAAGGACAGCAGATTTCCTTCCCCAACAGAAATAGGGAAGTGAATCAGATTAGTTTTTACGATAATCATTTTATGGTTGCCATTATGAGACTAGCTGTCAATTCCAAATTTATTAATTGAATTTAAATTCCATTGGCTGCCATCGGGGATTTGAACCAGTGTCCCCTGAGTATTAGCCTGGCTGTCAGGATTACTAGTATAGAATAACATTATCACTAAGCCACCACCGTTCCCATCCTCGGTTACTAACATGCGTGATTTTTACAGCACTGTTAACCCTGAAAGCCCCTAGTTTTTTCAAGATAGAGAGTTCTGAACCTTGCCTTTATCTTCCACTGTTGCATTCCATTCATTAGCCCCACTATGATTCATTCATCAGCTCAGAAAGAAATCAGACTAAATGTCACTGTTGTTTTGTGGATCACAGATTGCCAATAAGAAATGATTCACAAGGTCGAATAATAAATAATATAAATAATGGGATTTGCATTTCATCTCAACTCAATATTTTGCTGAGAAGACTTAGAAGAATAGTCAAAATGGCATTTTGTTTTTTTGTATTATGTTAGGATACCGGATCAGAAACTCCAAAGATATATTATGAAGCGAGACTAGACCCCAACTATTTTTTTTATTTTGGCATTAAAGCAGCTTCTACTTTCATACACGTAAAATATATCAAAATAGTACAGTATCATTACAAGTGTATAATAAGATCACAAGAAGTATGACTGTCAGCTGGAGGAGAAATGAGATTTTTAACTTTATGAAAATGGCGAATGGTATAAGTAACTTTTACATATTTCAAAGTATTGTGTTTTTCACGTATTAATGACACTTATTTTAACAAACAATGATCATATGAGATTAAAATTAAGAATTTTTGAAGTGAGCACATTACTTTGCTGTTTTACAGAAATGATGGAAATAGTGTATGTTTATACTAAAATACGGAGCGAGTTTGGTCGACAATGCAACTTTTCAGATCGGCCAGCAGAACTACACGTCGACATTGTCCCAGATCCATCTTTAGCAGAAAACTTCATTGAAAAAAATCCTGTCGATGTGTATATCCAGGTTTCAAAGGATATGTCTGAACATGAGGTAGGATATCAACAGTTGAAACATGTAAACTCCATACAGGTAATGACCCACTTTAGTTATGAAGAGAGGTTGGAGAAACTTGGTTTGTTCTAACTGGAACAACAGAAGTTGAGGAGCGACCAGATAGAAGTCTACAAGATTATAAGGGGCATGGATCGAGTGGATAGTCAGAATTTTTTTCCAGGATGGAAGAGTCAATTACTAGGTTACATAGGTTTAAGGTGTGTGGGGTAATGTTTAAAGGAGATATATGAGGGAAGTTTTTTACATAGAGGGTGATGGGTGCCTGGTTCTCGCTGCCAGGAGAAGTAGTGGTAGTGCCTTTTAAGAGGCATCTGGACAAATATATGAATATAATGGGAATAGAGGGATATGGTCCCTGGAAGGGTAGGAGGTTTTAATTCAGATGGACAGCATAGTCGGTGCAGGCTTGGAGGGCCGAGGGACCTGTTCCTGTGCTATAATTTTCTTTGCTCTTTGAAAGATGTCACTTCTTAAATTTTTAAGTCTTTTTGAAATCCCAAATACTGCTTTGCAATGTTCTTCACCGAACAAGGGAGGATGAAATGAATCTCAAGTTTCTCCAGGAGTGCTGTTCATAAGACATTTTCTATATTTAAGCCTCATTGCAGCCAGTCACTACATATCGCACACGTGTAAGTATCCAGTTCTTCAAAAGTTATTTATAGAACCTTCAAAAGGTTTTTAGAAGTGGCCTTGTCTGCAGAAATTTTCATACATTTTCGTCAACAGTTAATTATGTTGTATTTTTAAAAAGAAATTGATAAGTGGATTGTCTTTGCTCACTCCCTCAGAGATGTGCTGCTACCTCAGCCAGAAATGCCAGTAGCAGAGTAGATAAATTAAATCTGGTTTTTAACCTTTTAAGGAAGAATATTATGCTGCAGTATTTTTTTCCATCTTACACATCTTACCAAGAACTAACTGAGAACTTGGCACTTTATGAATACAGTTATCACTCGGTTGCCCAGATAGTCTGTTATATCAAACCATAGAACCCCTTAGAACCATTGAATCTTTACAGTGCAGAAGGAGGCTATCAGGTCTGCATTGACTCTCCAATAGACCACCTTCCCAAGGCCCAGTCCCAACCCCCCACTCTATCCTTGTAACCCTGCACATCTACCATGGCTAATCCACCTAACCTATATACCTTTGGACTCTAGGAGTACCCGAAGGAACCCCATGCAGACATGGGAAGAACATGCAAACTCCACACAGATAGTGACCCAAGACTGGAATTGACCCCGGTGCTATGAAGCAGCAGTGCTAACCACTATACCACCATGTCGTCCACTGTACGTCTTGGAGATAAGCTTTAATCCCTTTCAGATTTAGAACCATATAGCAACAATTTTGTTTTATTTTAAACACTTAACAGAATCAACATCTTGAGATACTTCAGCAAAATACAATAAAGACATTAAATGGTGAAATAAAGGAGAGATTGGGGACAGCAATAACCAAAATGGATTTGAAGAGGGTCTTACAAAGAGGAGAGGGAGGTGGGGATCAGTAGAGTTTGAAAGGGAATTTGAAGGAGCTCCATCTATGTTACCTGTGTTGGGGCAAAGGAAGAGTCAGATGTACAAAAGGCCAAGGTCAAAAGAGTGAAGTCTGTAGGGAGAAGGGGGGATAAATGGTTGGAAGATACTACAGATATGGGAGGGTAAAGATTATGTAAAGATTTGGGCACAGGGATGCTCATTTTTATTTGAGGCACTGAAAAACCAGGAGCCAATAAAAGTAGTTAATTGGTTGTGGTGAGGAAGCATGTCTGGGTGCAGTATAAGATATAGACTGCAGAGTTTTGGATAAGCTGAAATAAATGAAGGATGGGAAGCTATAGTACTCACTTTACTAAAGAATTCCATGCTCTAAGACTGTTAGTGTGAATGTATTTCTCATAACCTCTCTACATTCTCTTTGTGACAGCTTGCAATGTATGATCTCTCATTAGAGATTTCCTAACAAGAGCAAATGTTTTTTCTCTACTTGTGCTACTAAAACTTATTATACTTTTAAAAACTAATGCAGGAACTCTTAGCCTCCCTGTTTCATGGAAGTAAGCCCTGCTTCTCAACTTCCTTCAAATAATAAGTTCTTACTTCTGGTGTATCGATTATCTGGGTGAATCTTCTGTGATTTACTTTCCAGTACTACTGCTCAGTATTCCTGAATTTTTGCAGTTTTATTGGACACAAGATTCAAGCAATATCCTTGGTGTGATGTGATATCACATCATCAGTCTGACTATTTGACAACAACTTACATTTAAATGGTGCTTTTATAATGAAATAAGAATGTAGAAATCAAATGTAGATGTGATGACTTATCCACCTCAGTGTTTGTACAATTATATCTTCCACCACAGACAGACATTCATTTTATATACAAGATATAGCTGAGGTCTTTGTGACAACATAATAAAGCTGTCCGCAGTTCCTCTTATTCCTCAAATTACATCATGCCAATTGAATATGATATTTTTCACTAATAATCTCATTATCTTTCATTTTCTTTCCATTTTAAGATCAATACAGAACGTTTTAAGACAGAGATTCGAGGGATTAACCATGTAGAAGGTGGTTGGCCTAAAGATATAAATGCAAGTGACCTGGAACATACCATTCGTTATCGGAAGAAAGTGGAAAAGGATGAGAATTATGTCTACACAATCATGCAGCTAGGTGGTGTAAGTGGACAAGGAAATTTTAATGCAAATTAATGTTTCCTATGTTCTACCAAAAAAATATTAACTCTAACATGTTTGTAAAGTTAGTAAATTGACTTTCTTTTGCTGACTAGTATTTTGACCTCTAGAAAAATATTGATATATGGCCTCAAAAGAAGTCCTTAGTTAATATTGACAATCCCATGGTATATTTTTAATGACAGAATCGTCGCTCTAATTCAGTTGATCCCACCCTTTGTATACCACTTGGCTAAGAACATAAAAGGGACGTATATTTAGACAACAACTAATGAATATAACCATGAACTTCTGATGGCCCATGTGCTTTTGTGGGGGGCAGGGGAGCTACATTTTATGTTGGGATAATGGTCTTATTAAGAACTAGGTCTTTCTGAGAGACAATTTGTTGATTGTGTTATCAAGCTGCCCGTTAGATTAACAGTATTAGAAAAGAATAAACCAGATATTTATTGCCAGGGATATCACTTTCAAGCAATTTAGTTGCCAGCAAACTGGCTCCAGGGAACATCTCAATGAGCAGAATTCAACTGAAATTCTCAATGCTGGCAAAAAGGGTAAAGTCCTTGATACTTGAAGGCCATCATTAACAGTGAGCTGAAATTCTGGAATAGTTAAGCTGAAAAGAGAGAGAGAGAAAGAGAGTTCCAGTTGGCAAGGTTCCAGAGTTATAAGGAACAATAACATAGAACATTACAGAGCAGCACAGGCCCTTCGGTTCTCGATGTTGCGACAACCTGTGAAACCAATCTAAAGCCCAGTTAACCTACACTATTCCAATATCATCCGTATGTTTATCCAGTTACCATTTAAATGCTCTTGAAGTTGGCGAGTCCACTACTGTAGCAGGCAGGACATTCCACGCCTTTATTACTCTCTGAGTAAAAAACCTATCTCTGACATCTGTCATATATCTATCATCCGTCAATTTAAAGCTATGTCCCCTCGTACTAGCCATCTCCATCTAAGGAAAAAGACTTTTTCTGTCCACCCTATCTGATCCTTTGATCATTTTATACGCCTCTATTAAGTCACCTCTTAACCTTCTTCTCTCTAATGAAAACAGCCTCAAGTCCCTGAATCTTCCCTCATAAGACTTTCCTCCCTTACCAGGCAACATCCTTATAAATCTCCTTTGCAACACATCTTCCTCTGATGCTTCCATACGTTTCCTCTAATGTGGCAACCAGAACTATACACAATACTCCAGGTGCGGCTACACCAGCGTTTTGTACAGCTGCAACATGAGAACCAAAAGAACTAAGAAATTTCCAATCCAAGGTGACTACACTTTTTTTTTATTCATTCATGGGAAATGGGCATTGCTGGCTGGCCCGCATCTATTGCCCATCCTTGGTTGCCCTTGAGAAGGTAGTGTTGAGCTGCCTTCTTGAGTTTCTGCAGTCCAAGTGCTGTGGGTTGACTCACAATGCTGTTAGAAAGGGAATTCCAAGATTTTGACTGAATGACTGTGAAGGAATGGTGATATATTTCCAAGTCAGGATGGTGAGTGGCTTGGAGGGGAACTTGCAAGTGGTGGTGTCCCCGTTCATCTGCTGTCCTTGTCCTTTTAGATGGAAGTGGTCATAGTTTTGGAAGGTGCTATCTAAGGATCATTGCTGTTACTGAGCATTGGTGATGAAGGGATTGAATGTTTGTAGATGTGGTGCCAATCAAGGGGGCTGATTTGTCCTGGATGATGTCAAGCTTCTTGAGTGTTGTTGCACTGCACCCATCCAGGCAAGTGGGGAATATTCCATCACACTACTGACTTGTGCCTTGTAGATGTTGGGTAGGCTCTGGGGAGTCATCTGCAGTATTCCTAGCCTCTGACCTGCTCTTGTAGCAACAGTGTTTATGTGGTGAGTCCAGTTGAGTTTCTGGTCAATGGTAACCCCAAAAATGTTGACAGTGGGGGATTCAGAGATGGTGAATGTTAAGGGGTGGTGGTTGGAGTGTCTCTTACTGGTGATGGTCATTGTCTGGCATTTGTGTGGCATGAATGTTATTTGCCACTTGTCAGCCCCAGCCTGGATGTTGTCCAGAACTTACACTTAAGATGCAAGCAATATTTGTGTTAAAGTGGCAGACCACAACCATGAGACAGGTGAGGAGACTTGAAAGGAAAATAAGAAAGTAAATTGAAGGCCCAAGAATTCTCAATCCTTATATGAATCTTTGTAATCACAGAACAAATGGTTAGCCCTCTAATTTCAATGAGTGACGATTTTTTTTGAATGTAAGTCAAATGGAGTTTTGAGAATAATTAAATGTGCTCACAGTGTTTTGAATATTCTTGAAGTAGCCAACTATTTAAAATCGAGTGTACTTATTCATGTTTTTTGATTATTATGTTATAAAGTTCTTTGGCTCTAATGGTGAACTTCATGACTTAATTTTTTTACTAAATACCTGGGTTTTCAGATTTCAAAGAAAAATCTACAATGTCACTGGTTTTTACTGAGATCATAAAAAACTTTTTAATGTGCAACAGAAATAGAATCACAGCAGCACACATTGCCTTTTTCTCTGCTTTATATATATAGTCTCTGGATTAATAAATTGGTGCTTTAGTGGGCTAAATTTTCCATCAGCATCAATTGGACAAAGCATATCTAATTAATTAGACAAGTTCACGTACATTTAGGTTTTAAAAATGCTTGGCTCCGAAGTTGCTTGAAGTGCAAGCTAAAAACCACATATGAGCAACAAGGTATAATGGATCTTGGTGAATAATGAGACAAATGGTGTGTACCTCTTTAACAAACAAATTTTAAAGATTGACACAACACATTTTTAATTACTTACTTACTAGTTGCAAGAGATTTTTGGAAGTCATTAACAATTATTGCACTGTAAGAGTCGATGGGGGTGGGGGGGAATGTGCGGATGGTTGCAAAATTGCACGGACGGGATTTCACCCAGAATCTCACCTGCCCAACCCAAGCACAGACAGAACCTCACATGGGAAGCCTGCCCATGCCCCTAGTAGGTCACTTAATGGCCACAAGGGTCTTTTCTCACCTCATCTCATTTTTAAACCGGTAGCTGCAAGTTCAATCAGGATGCCAAACAAAAAAAGTCTTCACCGTCAATCTTGGGTAGCAAGTAGCCAGAGGCCCCTTCAGATTTGGGCATCTTCCCCATTAGGAGCTGGGAACTTCAGCCCTCTCTCCCAGGCTACTCCTCCATTTTGAGATCAGAAACCATTCACCAACCTCTCACCCTAGAGACCACTGATAATCTCCTGAAACATGGTCCCAGGATTTAGACTTAGGCATGGTGCTGCAGTATTTCTTCTGCCCAGTGCTGCACTGTGCCTAGAGGGATTGGAGAGCCGTCAGTCAATCTGATTGGCCAACAGCTCTCCAAGGCAGGACTTCCATCCATGGGGGCAAATAAATCCCAACTGCTGTCAATAATCACTCAGTTGACTATAGGAACGTAGCGGGCCTGTCAGAATTGGCAGGAGGTATGTTCTCTGCTGACTGTCAGGATGACAGCCAGCTGAAAATTCAGACCATGGTGTTAACTACTAGACTGTGGAGAGTTCAATGGACAATTGATGTGCTTTTCATGAAGTTTCATGAGCAACTTCATGAAAATCATGCCAATGTTGTTTCCAAGCTAATGATTGAGTTGCTCATATTGGGCAGGAACTTGTGATTTGCAATTCTGACGTTACTTCATCCTTGCTGCTAATCTTTGGATAAGCGTTCTCCAACCCTAACCCTAACCCAATACATGACAACGCAGAATCATTGCGCAGAATTTGATAGCCAAGTTTCGCACACATGAGGACATTTGAATATAAATAATGGTGTACTTTGTTTGTACATTCTTATTTTTCAGCAAAGATTAGTCTAGTATGTTGTGGCCTGGACTTATATAACATAGAATTGCATTGAACATGTACACATTTTATGATTTTGTCTGTGATTACTTAAAGGATAATTGGAGAAAAAAGATTCAAAGATTGGGCAAAATTAGATTTTTAAATTGCCCAATAAAGTTTTTGCAAGTTACAGTGGCATCTTGTTAATAGCTTTAATCAGCAATGCAGTGGCTGTTTTTTGTAAATTTATTCATGCAATATTAATAATTTGAAAAGTTATAAATATTAACGAAAAGCTGCCTCCTCGCTTCTTTATTTTTGAACAACTGAAGAAGGAAAGATGGCTTTGATTATTAATCACTATATTTGCTGTTACATTCGCATTAAATATTATTCAATGTACTTTGCTGTTTTTACAGTTAATGGAACATTGCATTAAACAGAACAATGCTATCAATATTTATGAGGAGTACTTTGAAGAGGAGGAGGAATCTATGGAAAGAATTGAGGAACCTTCATCAGCAAAAACAATAAATGTTTTCAGGTAATGCATGCATTCTTAAGATTCCTTGAATTTTTCCTTGGTTGAAGGAGAACCAATCAAAGATTAGGAAACTTTTTCAGGGGCAAATCCAAGTAGTTTCTAATTGTGAGTAAACACACATGGAAATTGTCAAGATAACCAGCATGGTGGCACAGTGGTTAGTACTGCTGCCTCACAACACCAGGGACCCAAGTTCAGTTCCCGGCTTGGATCACTGACTGTGTTGAGTCTTGCATGTTCTCACCGTGTCAGCGTGGGTTTCCTCCACTTGCTATGGTTTCTTTTCATAGTCCAAAAGATGTGCAGGTTAGATGCATTGGCCATACTAAATTCTCCCTCGGTATACCTAAACAGACTAGAGAATTTTCATTGTAACTTCATTTTAGCGTTAATGTAACCCTAGTTGTGACACTAATAAATAAACTTTTAAAAAGGCAGTGCATTCTAGCTTGCCTGCAATTCTGTGTGATTCTGAATGCAAACAAACAATTAATGTCTCAATTTTTAAAAAAAAATTCATTTTCCAGTTAAAATCTTTTACTCTGTCCTGAAAGCTAAATTTAACAGGAATTTCTTCCCTTTATCACTATCTCAAATATTAAAAAGCAACATGTCAGCTCATTTGTATTACAGTCTTGCAATGAAAATTAGGAAATCCTTTAACATTCCACCATTTTATTTTATTCTTTAGATTTGCCACTAAATCTCTTTCTTCCACAATTTGTGCAATAAAATTGATCAATACTCTTCAAGTTAACGGATGTGAAATTAGCTCTCATGATGCTGCTTCTAGCAGTACTATAAAGATCCACCTGGCTTCCCAAAATGAGATGCCATCTCACAGGCTGCCGCTTGAGAGATTCATTTGCATTCTCCAAGGCTATAGATAAACGCATGGCATCACTATCTGGGAAAACACTTGGAGTCACACCTAGGAAGACAGATATGGTTGTTGAAGGGTAACCATCTGTTTGCAGAAGTATCCTGGATCTAACCATTTTCAGATGCTTCATTAATGATCTTCCTTTCATAAAATCAGAAGTGATAGTAGCCACTGTTAATTACACAGTATTTGACACCATTCACAACAATATACTGAAGCAGTCCATGTCCACATGCAGTAAAAGCTCAACAACATTTAGGTTTGGGTTGATAACTGCTAAGTTACATTTGTGCCATAGGAATGCCAAGCAATGATCATCTCTTACAAGAGAAAATCTGACTACCTGCCCTTGACATTCAACAGCATTATCTTTGCTGAATCCACGATCAACTTACGAAAGAACAAATAAGAAGCAGGAGCAGGCTATTTGACCCATCCGAAGGGTACACTGATTCACAGGCTCCCAAGAAGCCTGCCCTTTTTTTGTATTCTTGCGGAGTCCGTAGACCATGTCTACGTTAATTGTTATAGACTGCCTATTTAGTTAACTTAAAAATCTTTTGCTGATGTTTTGTTTGCACTTCAGTTCCATACTCCTGATCTATAGATACCCAGTGTAGAGAGTGGCAGGGAATGCAGAGGACCTCCTAGTGAACCTGTTTCTAGGCCTGGCTAAAGTTGCCATAAACTTGTGTAAATAGCACGGGGAGAATGCTCAAACTCCCACAGACACAGGCCCAAATCCATGTATCTGCACAGCACAGCGATAGTCACTGAGCTGTCGTGTTGCCCATCAAATGGTCCAGGTCAAGCGTACACTAATGACTTGAAGCACTAGGATACTCTCAAAAAAAATCCAAGAGCAGCCCTCTCACGACCCATAGCATGTATGCCCCTTGTTAGACAACAGCACCTGTAGGATAAAAACAATTACGTCAATAGTAGAGGTGGGAACATCAGGGTAGCAGTGCAGGCTCGTTGGGCCGAAGAGCCTGTTTCCCATGCTGTTTTGCTCTTTGTTCTTTGAGTCTGCACTACCATTCAATAAGAGCATGGCTGATCTGATTGTAACCTCCCATCTACCTCTGATAATCTTTCACCCTCTTATTTATCAAGAAACATACAGAGGGATTACCATTGACCATAAATTTAACAGCCGTATAAATGCTGTGGCTATAAGAGCAGGTCAGAGATTGGGAATTCTGCAATCTGCAACTCATCTTGACCCCCAAACATGTCCGCTACTTACAGGTTAAAGTCAGGCATGTGATGCAATACACTCCAGTTTCTTGGATGAGTACAGCTCCAAGACTATTCAAGAAGATTGACACCATCGAAGACAAATCATCCCACTTGATCAGCATCCCATCCATTACCTTAAATGTTCATCTCCTTCACCACAAAAAGAAAATGGCAACAGTGTGTACCATCTACAAGATGCACCTCAGCAACTCACCAAGATTTCTTCAACTTATCAAGGTTCCTGGAAGGGCAAGGGCAGCGGATGCATGGAGTATCACCACATGCAAGTTCCCCTCCTAACTACATATTATTCTGACTTGGAACTATAACACTACTTCTTTCCTGTCACTGGATCAGAACTCCCTTCCTAACAGCATTATGGAAGAACCAACATCAGATGGGTTGCAGCAATTCAAGAGGGTTGTCCATCATCACCTTTTCAAGGGCAATTAGGGATGGGCAACAAAAGCTGACCTTGCTGGCAATATTCACAGACCATGAAAAGAATCACACTGCCCAACTGGTTGATGTGACATTTAGGGTTGCATTCTCCGATAGCATTCACTCCCTGCTATCATTGAGAATGGAGAATTTGGCACTCAGCCAAAACTTTTTTCACTGCAGAGGCACTGGAGAATGCCAACTGCAAAAGAGGTCAGTGGTTTCCGTCGCAGGATTCCAAATATGGTCCATGCAGGTCCTGGAAACCTCTGCATTGTCTGCTGTTGAAAAATGGTGCATGGCATAAAGAGGTGGGTTCTACAGGAACATTATTTAAAGGACCAGGCATTTTGATTGCAAGTGAGTTAAATTTTTGGAACATTTTCTATTGGAATGTGTCTAAAAGTACCCAGAGGTGCCTTTAGAGATAAAAATGGAAAATGCTAGAAATGTCCAGCAGGTCTGGCAGCATGTGTAGAGAGAGAGTAAGAGTGGATACTTCACGTTGTTCAGAAAGCTTTGTCAAAAGGTTTTGATTTGACTTGATTTACAAAGAACAGGAATAGTCCCTTTGGCCCACAAAGTATGTGCCGACACAGATGCGTCTCTAATAGTTTCTTGCCTCTACGTAGTTCAAACCTCTATTCCCTACCTCTTCATGAATCAACCCAGATGTTTCTTGAACATTATTACAGGATCTGCTTCCACCACCGCGTTTGACAGTGTGTTTCAGGCATTCACCATCTTCTGCGTGAAAAACTTTTCCTACACCTCTTTTGAACTTTACCCCTCTCATTTTCAACCTATGCTCCCAAATAATTGATCTTTCAACCCTGGGAAAAAACTCTATCAAAGCCTGTCATAATCTTGTAAACTTCTATCAGGTAGCCCCTTATCCTCCATTGCCCATTGAAAACAATCCAGTTTTGTTCAACCTTTCTATATCCTCCAAACCAGGCAACATCTTGGTAAATCTTCTTTGCACCCTTTCCAATGCATCCAGTAATGTGGCGACCAGAATTGTATACAATACTCCAAATGCGGCCTAATCAAAGTCTTACACAGCTGCAACATGATTTTCCAGCTCAATATACTCAACACTGCAAATGCTGAAGGCCAGCATGCCATATGCTTTCTTAACCACTTTGTCCATCTGAGTAACACCTTCAGTGAACTGTGGATCTGCATGCCTAGATCCCTCTGTATGCTAATATTTCTAAGGGCTCTACCAGTTACGATATACTTTCCTTCTGTAAAACTTCCAAATTGCATCATCTCACATTAATCCCAGTTAGATTCAATCTGCCATCTTTTGGCCCAGGTCTTTAGCCGATTTTCATCTTGCTGTATCCTCCGACAATCCTCTTTGCTCTCTGCTGCTTCTTCAATTTTTGTATCATCTAATCAGATCACCCACATTTTCCTAGGACCTATCAAGTGTGACGGTGAGAAAGTTTGTATGGAACAGGAAGAAATAGCAGATGCACTTAATGAATACTTTACTTCAGTATTCACTATGGAAAAGAATCTTGGTGGTTGTAGCACGGATTTCCAGTGGACTGAAAAACTTGAGCATGTAGATATTAAGAAAGAGGATGTGTTGTAGCTTTTGAAAAGCATTAAGTTAGGTAAGTTGCCAGGACCAGACGGGATGTACCCCAGGCTACTGTGGGAGACAAGGGAGGAGATTACTGAGTGTCAGGCGGTGATCTTTGCATCATCAATGGAAACGGGAGAGGTTCCAGAGGATTGGAGGATTGCGGATGTTGTCCCTTTATTTAAGAAAGGGAGTCGAGATAGCCCTGCAAATTATAGACCAGTGAGTCTAACCTCAGTGGTTGGTAAGTTGATGGAGAAGATCCTGAGAGGCAGGATTTATGAACATTTGGAGAGATACAATATGATTAGGAATAGTAAGCATGGCTTTGTCAAAGACAGATCATGCCTTACAAACCTGATTGAATTTTTTGAGGATGTGACTAAACACATTGATGAAGGAAGAGCAATAGATGTAGTATATTTGGACTTCAGCAAGGCATTTGATAAAGTGCCCCATGCAAGGCTTATTGAGAAACTGAGGGAGCATGGGATCCAAGAGGGCATTGCTTTCTGGATCCAGAATTAGCTTGCCCACAAAAAGCAAAGAGTGGCTATAGATGGGTCATATTCTGCATGGAGGTCGGTCACCAGTGGAGTGCCCCAGGGATCTGTTCTGGGACCCTTACTCTTTGTGATTTTTATAAATGACCTGGATGAGGAAGTGGAGGGATGAGTTGGTAAGTTTGCTGATGACACAAAGGTTGGAGATATTATGGATAGTGTAGAGGGATGTCAGGAGTTGCAGCAAGACATTGATAGGATGCAAGACTGGACAGAGAATTGGCAGATGGACTTCAATAAGTGTGAAGTGGTTCATTTTGACAGGTCAAATAGGATGCCAGAATATAATATTAATGATAGGACTCTTGGCAGTGTGGAAGATCAGAAGGATCTTGGGGTCCGAGTTCATAGGATGCTCAAAGCAGCTGCACAGGTTGAAACTGTGGTTAAGAAGGTGTATGGTGTACTGGCCTTCATCAATCGAGGAATTGAATTTAGGAGTTGAGCGATAATGTTGCAGCTATATAGAAACCTGGTCAGACCCCACTTAGAGTACTGTGCTCAGTTCTGGTTGCCTCATACAGGAAGGATGTGGAAACCATAGAAAGGGTGCAGAGGAGATTTACAAAGATGTTGCCTGGATTGGGGAACATGCCTAATGAGGATAGGTTGAGTGAGCTTGGCCTTTTCTCCTTGGAGAGCCAAAGGATGAGGGGTGACCTGATAGAAGTGTATAAGATGTTGAGAGGTATTGATTGAGTGGATAGTCAGAGACTTTTTCCCAAGGCTGAAATGGTTGTCATAAGAGAATACACAAGTTTAAGGTGCTGGAGAGTAGGTACAGAAGAGATGTCACGGGTAAGTTTTTCATAGAATATAGAAAAATTACAGCACAAACAGGCCCTTTGGCCCACAAGTTACGCCAATGATATCCCTATCTACTAGGCTTACCTATAACCCTCAATTCTATTAAGTCCCATGTACTCATCCAGAAGTCTCTTAAAAGACCCTATTGAATTTGCCTCCATCACCACCAATAGCACCCACTACCCTCTGAGTGAGAATCTTACTCTGATATCTCCTCTGAACCTACTCCTCAGCACCTTAAACGTGTATCTTCTCTTGGCAACCATTCTAGCACTGGGAAAAAAGCCTCTGAGAATCCACCCAATCTATACCTCTCAACATCTTATACACTTCTATCAAGTCACCTCTCTAAGGAGAAAAGACCAAGCTCTCTCAACCTATTCTCATAAGGCATGCCACCAAATCCCTGTTAAGACCAAATCCAGGCAACATCCTTGTAAATCTCCTATGTACCCTTTCAATAGCTTCCACATCCCTCTAATAAGGCAACCAGAACTGAGCACAGTACTCCAAGAGGGATCTGACCAGGCTCTTATAAAGCTGCAGTATTATCTCCCGATTCCTAAATTCAATCTCTTGATTGATAAAGGCAAGTATACCATACACCTTCTTAACTCCTTAAGGAGTTCCCACCTGACGAAGGAACAGTGTATTCTGAAAGTTTGTGGCATTTGCTACAAATAAAGCAGTTGGACTTTAAGCTGGTGTTGTGAGACTTTTTTCTGTTTCTATGCCCAAGTCAGCTTTGCATCCATCTTACCAGCTCATCTTGAATCCCATATGACTTCATTTATTATTGTCACATGTATTGGTATAGTGAAAAGTATTGTTTCTTGTACATTATAGAAAGCATACCTTACATAGCGAAGGAAAGGAGAGAGTCCAGAATGTAGTGTTACAGTGATAGCTAGGGTGTAGAAAAAGATCAAATTAATGTGAGTTGGTCCACTCAAAAGTCTGATGGCAACAGGGAAGAAGCTGTTCTTGAGTTGGTTGGTACGTGGCCTCAGGCTTTTGTATGTTTTTCCTAATGGAAGAAAATGGAAGAAAGTATGTCCTGGGTATCTGTGCTGCTTTTCCGAGGCAGAGGGAATTGTAGACAGTGTTAATGGATGGGAGGTTGGTTTGTATGATGGACTAGGCTTCATTCACGACTCATTGTAGTTTATTGCAGTCTTGAACATAGCAGAAGCCATACCAAGCTATGATACAACCAGAAAGAATGCTTTCTATGCTGCATCTGTAAATGTTGGTGAGAGCTGTAGCTGACATGCCAAATTTCCTTAGTGTTGTGCAAAAGTAGAGGCATTGATGGGCTTTCTTAACTATAGCATTGGCATGAAGGGACCAGGATAGGTTGATGGTGATCTGGACACGTAAAAATTTGAAGCTGTCGATTATTTTTACTTCTTCCCCATTGATGTAGGTAAGGTCATGTCCTCCACTACACTTCCTGAAATTGATGACTAACCCCTTCATTTTACTGACATTGAGGGAGAGATTATTGTCATCCCATCAGTTCACCAGATTCTCTTTCTCTTTCCTGTACTGTGTCTCATCATTGTTTGAGATGTGACCCTACTTTAGTGTCTTCAATAAATTTGAAAATTGAGTTGGAGGGGAATTTGGCCAAAAGTCATTGGTGTATAAAGAGTATAGTAAGGGGCTGAGGACGCAGCCTTGTGTTGCACCTGCGTTGAAGATAATCGTGGAGGAAGTGTTGTTGCCTATCCTTACTGATTGTGAGCTGTGGATTAGGAAGGCTAGGATCCAGTCTCAGGGAGGAGCCAGGCCACAGAGTTTGGAGACAAATTTCATAGGAATAATAATATTGAAGACAGAGCTGTAGTCAACAAATAAGAATTTGACATAGATTTCTTTGTTATTGAGTGTCTCAGGGCTAAATATCTGGTCAGGGAGATGGTGTCTGCTACGCAGTAGGCAAACAGTGTGGATCCATGCAATATGGGAGGCTAGAATTGATTCATGCTATAACTAACCTTTCAACACATTTCATACTGATGAATGTCAGAGCCACCAAACGATAATAATTAAGGCATGCTGCCTGGTTTTTCTATGGTATCAGGATGATGATTATCTTCTTGAAGCAGATAGGGACCTCAGATTGGTGTAAAGAGAGGTTAAAGATGTCTGTGAATACTCACAGCAGCTGGTTTACGCAGGATCTGATTGTTCATCTGGGTACTCCATCCAGGCCAGTCGCTTTCCATGGGCTGACTCTTGAGAAGGCTGCTCTGATGTCTGCAGTGGTGACTTTGGATTCAGGTTCGTTTGAGGCTTCCAGGTTAGACCGCGTGCTCTCGCTGACCTTTTGCTCAAAATGGACATAAAATGCTTTGAGCTCACTGAGAAAGGGGTGCATTGGTGCTGACAATCTTACATGCCTTCATCTTGTAGCCTGTTATGTGTTGCAGAATTTGTCATGATCGGCAGGAGTCAGAGTAGCTAGCCTGGAACTCTAGCTTGGTCCAGTATTATCTTTTGG
Source organism: Sphyrna mokarran (assembly GCA_024679065.1). Lineage (NCBI taxonomy): Eukaryota > Metazoa > Chordata > Chondrichthyes > Carcharhiniformes > Carcharhinidae > Sphyrna > Sphyrna mokarran. The sequence goes on from JAGIQG010000021.1 coordinate 24,002,616, forward strand.
CATCTTTGATGGATCTCTGTAGATCATACGCACATTTTTGTATAAGTCAAAGTTGCCTGACTTGAACGCCTCAAACCTGGAGTTCTGCAAGCAGTGGATATCCCTGTTCATTCTTGTTATCTACCTAAAACACAAACTTTGCTTTTCTCTCCACAGATATAGCCAGACCTGCCAAGTATTTCCAGTATTTTCTGTTTCTTTTTTTGGATTTCTATTAGATGCAGTATTTTGTTTTCATATTAGTGTTTCCAGAAGTGTTTTGGTGAGTTCCTTGCAACTGTTAGAGAATGCTGCCCAGGGTTGGCAAAGAGGTAAGTGATCTGTTCTGACAAAAACTGCAAGAGATAAGGGGGACAACAGCGCTTCTGGTTCTTCTTATTATTCATTTGTGGGGCATAGGCATCGCTGGCTGGCCAGCATTTATTGCCCATACATAATTGCCCTTGAAAAAGTGGTGCTGAACTGCCTTCTTGAATCAGTGCAGTCCATGTTCAGTGGGTTGATCCACAATGCCATTAGGAAAGAAATTCCAGGATTTTGACTCAGTGATTGCGAAGGAATGGCAATGGTGAGTGACATGGAGGGGAACTTGCAGATAATGGTGTTCCCATGTATCTGGTGCCCTTGTCTTTCTAGTTGGGAGTGGTTGTGGGTTTGGAAAGTGCTGTCTAAGAATCTTTGGTGTATTTCTCCCTTACCACCATGTTCTGCTGCATGATAGGGAAATTAAGCAGGAGCTAAGGAAAGAGCAAGCTTTCTGCAGATGTCTTCTGCAAGTTGGAGCCTGACTTCTTCATATTACTTAATAGTGACATGAAAATATCCAGTAGGTCATCCAATGCATCTGTCTTGGTATGCACACCCATTAAGCAATTGCCCGTATGCAACCACCTGAAAGTTTTAACCTGAGTCCAACAAGTCCATAGTCTTGTTGCCAAAAATCAGGTCACATGAATTTCACATCCAGTGAGTTTAAGATTTGCGGTCTATAAGAAACTTCTTCACTTTTTTAAGTGGAATCTTTGTAAGAGGGAAAAAAAAGACAGTTGTTTGCTTGTGTATCATCAATTCTTTGGAAATTGGATTCAGAATGTCTAATTTTTAAGTTTATTTGTGTCACAAGTAGGTTTACATTAACACTATAATGAAGTTACTATGAAAATTCCCTCATCACCACACTCTGACGCCTGTTCAGATACGTTGAGGGGGAATTTAACATGGCCAGTGTACCTGACTAGCATGTGTTTTAGATTGAGGGAGGAAACAAGAACACCTGGAGGAAATACAGAGAACATGCAGAGTCTGCACAGATAGTTACCCAAACCAGGAATCAAACTCAGATACCTGGTGCTGTGAAGCAGCAGTACGAGTCATAGTGCCACTGTGCCACCTGCCTTTGCATTCAGTATTATTCTTAGAGTAACGGCATTACTAAATAATCTAAGATTGAATGTAATGTGGTATCAAACTTTTCTCTGGTAAAAACAATTAATCTTGACAAGCATCAACTGATTTTTGTTGTATTGTTTTGTTGAAAAATGAATGGTTTTGAAATGGGCTACACAGACAGTGGTTGTTTATGGTTTGTAAAAACTGAGGCAATGTATGTTGTTTCTAAATGTTTTCAAAATCCAGGTCTGTCTATTCAACAGGCTTTTTCATTTTTGCTGCATTAAATTAGTACAGCCATGCACATTAGTATTAATGGATCTAAAAGTAGACATTCTGCAGAAATACATAAGTGGGATGATTATATTTTATCTTGAAATTTATAAAATGAAGAAAACGCATTGCATCATCTTTGTTTCATTTGTTAGCGACCCTAATGAAATTAAGCGGACAGTATCTCATCTCTCATGGCATCCAGATCAAGGGCGGAAATTGGCAATTTCTTACTGTTGTCTGGAGTTTCAAAGAGCTGCTGACGATATGGGTTTTGAGTCGTACATCTGGGACATGGGTAACTCAATTAATATATACTTGCGCTGTAAAATTGTTATTTTTTTGAGAACCTAATTAAGTAACTTTTAGAATTTTTTAACAGATTATTATTCACTAAACTATACAGAATAATGAAGGGAGCAAGTGTGTATGCTCAGTAGGGTCACTTAAGCAATCTTGTTCTCATTAGTGTTCCAACTCAGGCTGACCTCACCAAGTAGTTACAAGTTTGAGTATTAGGAGTGTTAATTACTTGAATCAAAAAACCAGAACTGATCTGAATTTTGTGTGATGTCAGCCAAAGTTTGCACTCAATGCAGAGTTCCAATGAAGCTATGATAAGAATAGCCTTTACCTATACTGTGACTTTGTAACTTAAGTATACAATCTCCTGGGGGAGGGATAGAAAATTCTGCGGACAGTTTAGGGGAAAAATAACTTCCACCAGTGGAGCTATCTGATGATATGTAAGTTGCTTTTCCGACCTAAAACTGTGGAAAAGATGCAAAAGAAGGGCTGAGAGAACAATTCTGAAGAGGCTCTGATCAGTAGATTGTGCAAAATCAAGTGTTAATGATTTGTGTCAGCTGCCCTGCTATATGTTCTGCTAATATTGGAATGCAGTAATCATTTGGTTCCCAAACCTATGGAAATCCAGTCTCTAATCACCCATGAAATTTGGAGCCCTTTTTCTTTGAAATGCACAGGGTAATATGACAAAATAACTGTTGGTTTATATTGACAGAACTTTTCATTCATTGTTGATATGAAACAAGATCCCATATTCTGAATAATCTTATTGTGTTAATTTAATGTTTGCACATTAAGCCAAACAGTACTAATTTACAAACTTGTCTTTTAATTACTTTAATTTATGTTGTTTTCTTTTGTCTCATCTTATTTTCAATTGATTAACTTCAGATTGAAAATTATATATATACAACAGTGCCACAAAACTAGTGTGTAGGTTGCCCTAATTGTTAATGTTAAATCTACAACTCCTGGAATGCACAGCAAAGTATCAAACTCTGGACCATAACTTGCACTCCAAGAACATAGATCATATAACCTGTGTAAAGGTGTCACTCAGGTTTCAAATTATTTTAAATCATTTAGGAATGTCTTTGGGATCTTTGTATCCTTTTGCTTTTCATATTTTTGTCACGTCCTCCTTTCTCTGATCAGCAAAGGACTTTCTCCTAGGAATCTGTCTTTGCCACTCTGTAACATGCCTCTAGTAGGCATGTAACTGTGGTGAGAGATGAGGCAGCCTTTTGTTTTTTCTCTTATTGGGTGCAAGTACCATGTCCTTATTTTGAATGAAGGCTATCACTGTACAATAATTTTGTAGTTTACCTAAGAAATGGGTGGCTTATGACCTTTCTCCTGCTGCTAAACAGAAGTGAATCTAAACTGTAATTCCATGATCCAGTTATTATGTTGGAAGAGTTTATATTTAATCTCATTCTGTTTCTACAGAAAATCTAAATAAACATGAAACAGTGATAAAGCCGGTGTCTCCTCTTATGTGTCTGGAGTACAACCCCAAAGATTCACACATTCTGGCTGGAGGCTGTTACAATGGACAAATGGGTCAGTGAGTGAATGCTACCAATGTAAATGTGTCAAACCTTGCAATGTTCAACAATGTTAAAATTTTAATTATTACAATTAATAGATTATGTAACTCACGAAGATTGACACAGAAATTCCATTCCCATTTAGGAAAGTCATCAAAGTGTTTTTAGCACTTTTGTATTAGCTATGTTTGGAAACTAAATGGACCAATTGTTACCTAGTAGGTTGTTGCCTGTAATACAGCATTTCAAGCATTTTATAAACCGAGAACAACTTGTGTTTTAAAACAAATTCCCTTTTCTTAAATGAAATGGAAGAACAAACATGGGAAATGAATCATGAAAAACAAAGGAAAGAAATTATATCTAAGGAAATATACACTGACGTTGGAGGGAGCACTGTAAGAAGTCTCACAACACAAGGTTAAAGTCCAACAGGTTTATTTGGCAACACTAGCTTTCGGGGTCTCAAACTCCTTCATCAGGTGAGTGAGGACTTGTGTTCACAAACAGGGCATATAAAGATACAAACTCAATTTACGAGGTAATGGTTGGAATGCAAGTTTTTATAGGCTATCAAGTCTTAAAGGTACACGCAATGTGATTGGAGAGTGGGCCAAGCACACGTTAAAGAGGTATATATTATCTCTAGCCAGAATAGGTACTGAGAGATTGTGTCCTCTTCTGGGAGAGCCTAGAACCAGAGGGCATAATTTCAGAGTAATTGATACAGAGATTTCTTCTCACAGAGAGTAGTGAATCTGTAAAATTCTTTACCTCAAAGAGCTGTAGAGGCTGAGTTGTAAAGTATGTTCAAGGCTGAGAAAGGCTGAATTTTAACCAGTAAGGGAACCAAGAATTTCAATCGGCAAGGGAAATGAGATAAGGCGGGAAAGGTGAAGTTGAGGATTATCATATTCAGTAATGATTCCATTGAATGATGGAGCAGACTTGATAGGCCAAATTAAACCAAAGTATAGAAGGAATCCTTAGCGTTTAAGATTATAATCTCTGGAGTGCAGAAAAATGACAAATGATCACACTGAAAGTTATAAAATTCTTAGAAGGTAAACAAGTGTAGCTTGCAATAAGACAGCCTTTTGTTTTTTTCCCTTGTGTGTAAGTACCATGTCATTTATCAAAGAACAAAGAACAAAACAGCATGGGAAACAGGCCCTTCAGCCCAACGAGCCCGTGCCACTACCTCAATGTTCCCACCTCTATCCGTGATCCCTGTCTATGTTTATAGATCTATGCATTGAAACCAAATTTGAGACAATTTAGGGAGAATTTGTTCTGCCAATCAGCCTAAGAGAACATCTTTGGAATGTGGGAGGAAACCGGAGCACCCAGAGAAAACTTACACAAGCACAGGGAGAATGTCTGTGGAGTTTGCGCACAGGCCCAAATCCATGTATCTGCACAGCACAGCAATAGTCACTGAGCTGTTGTGTTGCCCATCAAGTGGTCCAAGTCAAGTGTACACTAACAATATGAAGCACTAGGATAGTCTCGAAAAATCCAAGTGCAGCCCTCTCACGACCCATTGCATGTATGCTCCTTGTTAGACAACAAGGCAGACCAAAGTACCTGTAGGATAAAACAAATACATCAATATCATCGACAATTTATACACTTCCTAGGGAACTCCCAAGACTCATGATCCCTATTTTAAATCAGTTTTCTATATCCCTCCATTCCCATTCTGTTCATGTGCCCATCTAAGTATTTCTTAAATAACTCCAGAATGCCTGCCTCCACCACTTTACTTGGCAGCGCATTCCATACCCCCACCACCCTCTGTGTGAAAAAACTCCCTCTAGCATCCAAATTATACCTTACACCCCTCACCCTAAGCCTGTGACCCCTCGTGCTATTTGAGTCCATCCTAGGAAAAAGCTTAACCCTGTTTACTCTATCTATACCCCTCATAATCTTGTACACCTCTATTAGATCTCCTCTAAGTCTACGTCTTTCTAAGGAAAACAGTCCCAATTTGCCTAACCTCTTCTCGTAACTCAGACCTTCCATACCAGGCAGCATCCTGGTAAACCTCCTCTGCACTCTTTCCAGAGTCTCCACGTCCTTCCGGTAGTAAGGCGACCAGAACTGGACACAGTATTCCAAATGAGGTCTAACCAATGTTTTATACAACTGCAACATTAAAAGCCAGTCTTTACTCTATACCCCTTCCTATAAAGGCTAGCATACCATATGCTTTCTTCACAACCTTCTCCACCTGCTCTGCCGTCTTCGGAGACTTGTGCACCTGTACTCCCAGGTCCCTCTGCGTTTCTATGCTCTTAATAGGTCTACCCTTTATCATTTACCTCCCCTCCTACGTTCTTTCTCCCGAAATGTATCACCTCGCATTTATCAGGATTGACTTCCATCTGCCATCTATCTGCCCAAGCTACCAGCCTATCTATGACCTGCTGTATCGCCTGACAATGCTCCTCACTATCTGCAAGTCCAGCCATCTTTGTATCGTCTGCAAACTTGCTGATCACTGCACTTATTCACTCTTCCAAGTCATTTATATATATATTACAAATAGAAGAGGTCCCAGTACTGAGCCCTGCGGCACACCATTAGTGACTGACCTCCAGCTAGAAAAACACCCTTCCACTATTACTCTCTGTCTCCTATTAGCCTTGACCTTTTCAACTAACCTCCCATGAGGGACTTTGTCAAACGCCTTACTGAAATCCATATAGACGACATCAACAGCTCGCCCTTCATCGACTGTTTTCATCACCTCCTCAAAAATTTTTACCAGATTCGTAAGGCACGAGCTTCCTTTAACAAAGCCATGCTGTGTATCCCAAATCAGATCGCAATGCTTAAGTGCCTAAACATCCTATCTCTAAGAATTCCCTCCAACAGCTTCCCTACACTGACATCAAACTCACCGGTCTATAATTTCCAGGGTTATCCCTACTACCCTTTTTAAACAACGGTACAACATTAGCTATTCTCCAGTCTTCTGGGACATCACCTGTGTCCAAAGAAGAGACAAAGATTTGCGTCAGAGACCCAGCAATTTCATCTCGCGCCTCCCTAAGCAGCCTGGGATAAATGCCATCAGGCTCCGGAGATTTATCAGTTTTAATGCTACCTAGAAGCTCTAACACTTCCTCCCTTGGTATGGATATTTCCCTCAACTGGTCTACAGCTCCCTCAGAGAGAGGACCAATCAACAAGCCCCTCTCCTTTGTGAATACCGACGCAAAGTATTCATTCAAGATCTCCCCCATTCCCTCGGGCTCTAAGCACAGTTCCCCTCCTCTGCCCCTAAGAGGTCCGATTTTTCCTCTAATCACCCTTTTATTCCTAACATAGGAGTAAAAAACCTTTGGATTTTCCTTAATCCTATCCGCCAAAACCATTTCATGCCCCTAACTCCCCATTTGAGCTCCTTCCTACTCTATATTCCTCCAACGCTCTGTCCATTCCCAGCTGCCTTGACCTAACATATGCCTTTCTTTTCTTTCTAACCAAGTCCTAATATCCCTAGTAATCCACAGCTCTCTAATCCTACCTTTCCCAACCTTCCCCTTAGCCGGCACATATCTTTCTTGCAACATTTTCAGTATTCCCTTGAAAGAATCCCACATACCTAGCATGGACTTACCCTCAAACAACCGTTCCCAATCGGTTTCCATAAGTTCCTGTCTAATCCGACTGTAGTTAGCCTTCTCCCAATTCAGCACCCTCCCCCTAGAGCAACAAGCATCCTTTTCCTTATCCTCCAAAAATAATTCTGAATGAAGGTTGGAAATGAACAGGAACACATTCATCTCAGAGCTAATTAGTAACTCTAAATAAGCAAAATAAAAATTGTAAAAATATGTTTACATTAGCATTGCAATGAAGTTACTGTGAACAATCCTCTAGGAGCCACATTCAGGCATCTGTTCGGGTACACCGAGGGAGAATTTAGCATGGCCAGTGCACTTAATCAGTACATTTTTCGGACTGTGGAAGAAAATCAGTGCACTGAAAGGAAACTCACACAGACATGGAGAGGATGTGCAAACTCCACACAGACAATGACCAAAGCCGGGAATTGAACCCAGGTCCTGCTGCTGTGAGGCAGCAAAGTTAATGACTCTGCCATCCAAATACTATGGATGCTGGAATCTGAAATGAGCAGAGAATGCTGGATTAAATCTAAATTGTAGTTTTTCCACTCCATCTTAACCCTCTTTTTCAACACCCCATCCATGTATTATCTTCCCTTCCCTACAAAAGGCCATCTGTCTTTTGTCCTTAATGTTGCTTCTTTTTATTGGAATCTCTCACAACTACGCTTTAATGTCTTTAACACATTTTCCCTCCCTTCCCAAAGAAAAGAACTCAAAATGTTAACTCTGCTTCTTCTCATTGCTGGAGCTGACAGACCTGCTGCATTTTTCTCTGTTCTTGTTGTAAATAGTAAGTCTGAGTGGTAACAACAACCTGAAATAAACATAGTTATTTTCTCTTTTTTATTTTTCTAGCAATACTGTCAATTAACAAAAATGCTGAGCTGTTGGAATTTAAGAACTGTCATCAGGAATTGAAATTGCATTAAAAGGCTTGAGAAATCTGTACTTAAATGTGGGTTTTAAAATATTAGTTTTGTTTGTGTATTTGTATCCCAGACTTCAAATTATTTTCACTGAAGCCAGAATAGACTAGGATATTGAGAACTTTATGATTTAGAAAAGAAGCACAACAATGATTTCATGGAATATTTCTTCATACAGAACTAACATCAATAGGAGTTCTCCAGTATTAAAAATAGCAGTTTTGCTAAAGATCCACATTTTCTCTTGCTATAAAGGATACTGGGATACACGAAAAGGAGGTCAAGCTGTTGAAATGCCAGCAATTGAAGTTGGTCATCGGGATCCTGTGTACAAGATTATTTGGCTACAGTCTAAAACAGGAACAGAATGTTTTTCTGCTTCTACTGATGGACAGGTAACTGTAGGAAAAAAATATATACTTAAATATTTCATTGTTCCTAATGACAGCCAAGTTCCTACCACACAAATGTACTGTGTTTGCCCTAAATATGCACTGGAAATATGTAGTAAGCTACAAAAAAATCACCCTTTTTAATCTCAAACTTTTCAACTTGGTTCATTCCTGAGAGATTTACTAAATGGTTTAACATACACTGTGTCCTTGTGCTATACATAGAACATTTGTTGGGAGAAAAAAATTTGTTGGGAGGCCATACATGCAACAAAAAATTTGTGGAGGGAAAACAGAAGCACAAATGACAACAAGTAATCACATTCTGTGATCTTAATCACAACTTTGAAAGAGGGCATGATCGCAAGCCTGTCACTGGATAGTAAAGTTCAACAGTTATAAATGATAGATACAAGAGTAAGGAATTTGGAAGTGATGAACTTAGATAAACTCTTTACTGAATAATTTTTGTTTCTATACTAATAGAAAACCTGAGATTAATCTGTGTGAGACTAAAAAATATTAACACATAAAATTCACTATTCAAAACTTTCTACTACATTTAACATTAACGTTCGTTGGTTACCAGATACAGCTTCATGCACAGTGAACATAAAAATAGAGAGGCTTTGTGTTTCTGAAAGATAAATTTCATTAATGTATTGTTATTAATGCACACACTACAGATATAAGTTAGAAATTATTGTTGCTGATAAAAATAAATGCTTAATATATTTCTATGGCTTTGTTAGTCCATTATATTATCAGAGATGGTAATCTCTTTATTAACACCAACACTAATTTCGAGCCTTCTATTCAAAATACAGAGGTTAAGTAGATCAGAATGGAAGAAAGATTGATGATTTGCTGTAGATGGTTCCCTTTGTTATCCTGCCAGTCTGTCACAATGCTTCCAAGCAGGAATGGCAAGGCAATTAAAATATTCAAAGAATTGCACATCAGCAGAAAAAAAGCACCATCTGTAGTGAAAACCAATTGCTGTTTGCTCTAGAGAGAGAGATTTCCTCAGCACGTAGCCAAAACTATACTGTGGAAGTGCTTTCTGGAGAGCACTGACACACTTGATATTGTTGAATGCACACAGATTTGTAATATATTTCTATCAGAGTCCATTATAAAAGATGAGATCACAGAGTACATGGAAGTGCATGATTAAGTAGGACTGAGTCAACATGCCTTTGTCAGGGGGAGAGCATGTTTGGCAAATCTGTTAGAGTTCTTTGAGGAGGAGAGCCAGTGGACATGATTTATTTAGATTTCCAGAAGGCCTTTGACAAGGTGCTGCATAGGAGACTGTTAAATAAGTTAAGTTAAATAATATTAAGAGTAAGATCCTGGTCTGGATATAGATTTGGCTGACAGGTAAAAGGCAGAGAGTGGGATAAAGAGGTCTTTTTTCAGGATAGCAGCTGGTGACTAGTGGTGTACCTCAAGGGGCAGTGCAAGGACCACAATATTTCACAACATACATTAACAATTTGGAGGAAGGAACTGAAGGCACTGTTGCTATTTTTGCAGATAATACAAAGATATGTAAAGGGATAGTAGCATTGAGGAAGGAGAGGGCTGCAGAAGGACTTGGAAGGTTAGGAGAATGGGCAAAGAAGTGGCAAATAGAATACAACATACAAAAGTGTGAGGTTATGCACTTTGGAAGGAGGAATGGAGGCATAAATTATTTTCTAAATGGGAAAATGCTTAGGAAATCAGAAATACAAGTGGACTTTGGAATCATTGTTCACGAGTCTCTTAAGTTTAACATGCTGGTTCACTCGGCAATTAGAAAGGCAAATGCAATGTTAGCATTCATGTTGAGAGGGTTAGAATACAAGGGATTTTTTTCTGAGGCTGTATAATGCTCTGGTCAGGCTCCATTTGGAGTATTGTGAACAGTTTTGGGCCCCATATCTAAGGAAGGATGTGTTGACCTTGAAAAGAATCCGGAGGAGCAATCCCTAGAACAACGCCTGGAATGAAGAGCTCGTCATATGTGGAACGGTTGAGGATACCGAGTCTGTACTTTTGGAGTTTAGAAGGCTGAGGGGGGAATATTACTGAAATTTAAAGGATTCTGAAAGGCCTGCATAGAATGAATGTGGAGAGGATTTTCCCACTAGTGGGAAAAACTAGAACCAGAGGGCACAACCTTGGGCTGAAGGGACGATCTTCTAAAACAGAGATGAGAACGAATTTCTTCAGCAAGAGAGTGGTGAATCTGTGGAACTCTTTGCCACAAAAGACTGTAGAGGCCAGATCATTGAATGTCTTTAAGACAGAGATAGATTCTTGATTAATAAGGGAATCAAGGATTATTGAGAAAAGGCAGGAGAATGGGATGAGAAAAATATCAGCCATGATTGAATGTGGAGCACACTTGACAGGCTGAGTGGCCTAATTCTGTTCCTTTTAGTCTTATGGTCTTTATCATTAACAGATATCCCAATTGCTGTGTTGAGTAGCCGTGTAGAGTAGTCAACTGACAACTTTGAAACACATTCACTATTAGAATGCACTTTATTTCATGAAATTGTATTCATTGTAAATACATATTTCAAACTTTGAATTTTCATCTTCTGTTAATTCTAATTTAAAGTTCTCTCAGATTAATATGAAATAACCATGACACTGACAAAGAGCAAGGGAGGTCTCCTCATGTCATGCTAACATTTAACCAAAACCAGCAAAAACAATTACCTGGTCATTATCTCATTGCTGTACATGAACTGGGTGCCTCATTTTCTTTCATCATAACAATAAGCACACTTGAGTAGTACTTTATTGGGTACGAAGCACTTTGAAATGACCTGAAATGATGAAAAGTGATACAAAGCTACGTTCTTTCTTCCAGACCATCTAAATATTTGTTCTTGATATAGGAGTACATTTTCTCAATTTAAGTTAATTTTGAGGGCAAAATATTGCTAAAAATCAAAAGCTGGAATTTTCCGTTCCCTGAGTGGTATGTTTTCCGCTGGTGGAGGTGATTCACCATTGGCTTGTGATGGGATCTTCTGGTTCCGTCGTAGTCAATGGCTATTTGTGTTGCTTGCTGGCCGTGTTGCCAAGGAAGCTACCATGGGCTTGTTGCCTTCAGTGGAACTGGAAGATCCCTTCTGGAAAAGTCAGAAAACCTTGCTCACATTTATTCATGATTAAATATAGCATCCAGTGTTAAGGACAAGAGTATTACAGTATAATCTAATGTATAGGTGCTCTGGTGGGATATCAGGAAATTAAGCGAACCTGTGGAGAGACTCGTTCTGGACATTACAAAGAAAGACAATCCGGATATCGCATATGGAGCTGTTTCACTAGAGTTTGAATCCACAATGGTAACTATAATACGTTTGTCTCAGTATCACAGACTTCACCTACAATGAAGGAAATGTGCTTGCTTAAAAGCAGAATTTCTCATTTTTGGGAAAAATTGGATTATTGAAGCAGAGACAAAAGCTTTATGATGGAAAGGAAGCAATTCCCTTTTTTTTTAAAATATACCTCACATGAAATGTTTTCATGCGGTATCAGCCAATTGCTTTGTCTATCTGGGAAATAATGTAAAGTTCAAAAGAGCTGAGAAAAGAAGATAAGTATCAAAAATAAGTTGTTTTTAAAATTTATGTATTACTGTCACAGGTAGATTTACATTAACACTGCAATGAAGTTACTGTGAAAATCCCCTAATCGTCACATTCCTGTGTGTGTTCGGGTACAGTGAGGGAGAATTTAGCATGGCCAATGCACCTAACCAGCATGTTTCTCGGACAGTGGGAGGAAACCAGAGCATCTGGAGAAAACCCATGCTGACACGGGAGAATGTGCAGACACCATACAGACAGTGTGGCTGGAATCTAAGGCTGGAATTGAATCCAGGTCCCTGGCACTGTGAGGCAGCAGTGCTAATCATTGTGCTGCTGTGCCATCCCTTGGACAAAAGTTGGAATAATGTTACATTCTTACAATGCTTTCCAAATAGACAAATTAAATTTTAATCTTTTCTGCTTTGTTAATATGTTCATTCTTTCTGTGAATGAGTCGGGTATGAATCTGTAGTTCAATGACTCTGTCAGAAATGTACAGATTAATCCATAATAGTAATAGAATTCTACTATCAATAAGGCACAGATATAACAGATGTGAAGTCTTCAAATCTGACATCTAGAATTAGAAGGCCTCTTTAAACCAGTTACTTTCACTCCATTATCATATTATTCAGTTTTGTACTAAGAGTGATTTACAACCCCACCTTCTGTCAGTTTGATAATTGCAAGTTCTTTTGTCCCCTTAATTTAATGTAGAGTTTGCATTAGGAAAGATGTTTATGTATTTTAATGCTATAAAATTACAGCGTGAGCTGCAATAGAAGGAAAAGATCAACTAATGAATAAAGAAGTACAGCTTTTAATTAAAAGTTGTCTGATTCTGATTATTTGATAGCACTACATTTCCATTTTGTTATGCCACATCAACTGCTTAGCCTTTTTAAACATGAAGAATAATTTTATATAATCCAGAGAAAGCTTAAAGAATAATCACAACATTTATACAATATTTTTTGTTATTTTAGCACCAGATCTTATCAGGTTAATTTTGAAGATCAGAAAACTTATGTTTGACAAAATTGACAAAAGTCTTAATTAATTGTTATTGAGTTTTATTTTGTTTTTCTCTATAGCCAACCAAGTTCATGGTTGGGACAGAACAAGGTGTTGTAATATTGGGGAATCGAAAAGGAAAATTACCAGCTGAGAAGATTGTGTCCACCTTCACTGGCCACCATGGTCCAATCTATTCTGTCGAGAGAAATCCTTTCTACCCAAAGAACTTTCTAACAATTGGAGATTGGACAGCCAGAATTTGGTCTGAGGAAATCAGGGATTCATCCATTATATGGACTAAGTGAGTAAAATATAGATTATGTATTAATAGAAAAAACAAAATGAAAGCTCTGATAATTGCACTTGGAATTTTATAACTCAAACAAAAGATAATTAGACTGAAATTCCATGGGATATTCCATCAATTTCCTATGGAATCTTGGAAGATCAGCAGAGGTATGGTTGCTTCAGGTATCCATTGTGAGTTTTTTGACTGGCGCATGAAAATTAAAGGGCAGGATTTTCCGGCCACATTCACCCCCAAATTGGAAAATCCTGCTCAAGGTCAATAGATCTTTCCATGGTCCACTTTTCACCGCTCCTATTTCTGCATTGGGCGGAATGGGAAAATTCACTCCATAATGTCCTAATGATGTTAATGGTTGTGGGTTTTAACAAAAAGATAATAACATGGTTTGCATGTGTGGATTCAAACAAAAACACAACAGCTTTTATTGAGGAGCTGTTCTTAGCACTGCATCAAATATAAAACTGAAAGTAAAACAGCTGCCTAGGCACCCATCCTATGACACCATCATCAAATCTTGTGATCAGCTCTTAAATCAACCTGCACCCTTTTTAAAATATATAACAAAAAGCAGGTCTCTTAAAAGGCAAATGATGCTCACAGGCCTGATCTTGGACCAGGAACACCCTCAGCTAGAAGTCACACTCTTGAGCCTTCAGGAAAACTTGGCATGCCTATGTAGATATAAAGCCCACAGCAAGGAGATATGGAAGCCCATGGAAGACTTCTACAGAAAATGCAGATGTGTGGAATAGAGGGTGATTTAGCTAATTGGATTAGGAATTGGCTGGCAGATAGAAGACAGAGGGTGGTGGTTGATGGGAGATATTCATCGTGGAGTTCGGTGACGAGTGGTGTGCCTCAGGGGTCTGTTTTGGGGCCCCTGCTGTTTGTAATTTTTATAAATGATCTGGATGAGGGTATTGAGGGATGGATCAGTAAATTTGCAGATGATACTAAAGTTGGTGGTGTGGTAGATAGTGAAGAGGGGTGTTTTAGTTTACAGAGTGACTTGGACAAGTTGCAGAGCTGGGCCGAGAGGTGGCAAATGGAGTTTAATGTGGAAAAGTGTGAGGTAATGCACTTTGGCAGGAACAATAAATGTGTAGAGTATAGGGCTAATGGTAGGGCTCTTAATAGTGTTGAGGAACAGAAGGATCTTGGTGTATGTGTCAATAGATCCCTGAAAGTAGGCAGTCAAGTGGATAAAGTTGTTAAGAAGGCATATGGAGTCTTAGCTTTTATTGGTAGGGGGATTGAATTTAGGAGCCGCAGCATCATGTTGCAACTGTACAAAACTCTAGTGCGGCCGCACTTGGAGTATTGTGTGCAGTTCTGGTCCCCACATTATAAGAAAGATGTGGAGGCATTGGAGAGGGTACAGAGGAGGTTTACCAGGATGTTGCCTGGTATGGAGGGCAGGTCTTATGAAGAGAGGCTGAGGGATTTGAGGTTGTTTTCGTTAGAAAGGAGGCGGCTAAGAGGGGACCTAATTGAAACATATAAGATGATTAGAGGTTTAGATAGGGTGGACAGTGATAGCCTTTTTCCTAGGATGGAGAAAGCTAGCACGAGGGGACACAGCTTTAAATTAAGGGGTATGAGTTATAGGACGGATATCAGAGGTAGGTTCTTTACTCAAAGAGTGATTAGGGAGTGGAATGCCCTGCCTGCAGCTGTTGTAGATGCGCCAAGTTTGGTGGCGTTTAAGAGGTTAATTGATAAGTATATGGAAGAGAAGGGAATGGTTTAGTTTGGAGGGGCATTGCTTTTTATTTTGGTCGGCACAACATCGAAGGCCGAAGGGCCTGTTCTGTGCTGTATTCTATGTTCTATATCATCAGTGAACTTCAGCTAAGGCTGATGGTCCGGTCCAAAAGATTGTTTAAGTATGAATTCAAAACATTGTTCTCGATTGTTCCCCTTGCTAAATGGCCAGAATTAAAATGCAAAATGAGAAACAGCATTTTTTTAAAAATTCTAAATCCACGTTCTACTTTGGCAGTCAGTCAGCTATTCAGTCCTTAGTCGATGAGGGGTTGTGCCTTCTTGAACTTTCTTCCTGCTCTTCTGCTTTCACCAAGTGCCCTGCTTCAAAACCAGCTACGCAGTGTTGAAGCAGGACTTGTCATTGTGGACAGTCCGGTGCACTTTCTTCCTAGCTATTGAGGACAAAGCTAATCTTCTTCAAGTAAGGGTATCTTTGAAACAATCCAAAGACAACAACCACTCACGGGCCAGTTACACCCAAGATGGTGCTTGCACTCACAAGGCCACCAAATGGTGGTAGTGAACCATGTAACCACTCTAGCTATCTCGGAGCAAGAATTGCTGCCTTCAGCAGTGTAACTCCCTATGGCGTTAAATGCATCTGTCAGAATTTATCTTAAATAAAAAAAAATTTGGAACCCACATATAACTTCCCTTCAATTTAACTTCTGTGTAAACCTATTTAATAAGGTTTGCATTTTACCTGCCCCCCTTGGCATGGTGCACATAAAAAAAGTGGGTACCCACCTCATCACTGTACTGCCTATCCCGAAGTTCATCTTGAAAATATGAAGTGGGTGGGCACTGAAATCAGCAGTCCACTCACCATATTTAAATAAGCAAGTGTCAATTGACCTTAGCAAGCCGATGGACCCGAATAATACAAAATTATGCATTGTGCTCCAGGTGCTGTCTAACCAAGTTCCTATTCAATTGAAGCAAGACTTCAGTACTGCACTCAAATCCTCTTGCGGTAAAGATTAACATTCCATTAGCCTTCTTAATAGCCTGCTGCAACTGCATGTTAGACTTTAGTGACTAAAGGACAAGGAAACCCAGGTCCTTTTGTACACCTACATTTTCTAACTTCTTACCATTTAGTAAACGCTCTGCACATCTGTTCCTTTTACCAAAATGGGTTACCTTACATTTTTTCAAATTAAATTCCATCTGCCATGTTCTTGTCCACTCACTAAGTCTGTCCAAATCCCTCTGTAACTGTTTTATATCTTCCTTACAACACATATTCTCAACTAGCTTTGAATCAGTCACAAACTTGGAAATATTATGTTTGGACTCCATATTCAAGTTATTGATATATAGTTTTATTTGTTTGTGCCAACTGTGCTTCACTGCTTGATTTATTTTTACACTTCTAGTATTGAAGATAGATTTTTATTTGCTATTTTATTATATTTGCTATTTAATTAAAAGTCATTAAAGCATAAGCTATAGAGAATGTTGTGAATCAGAGTGACGCCACTTCATACCAAGTATTATCTCAATTCTCAATCTCAGCTTTATAATTTTGTAGCTACCATCTTGAAATTAGATGATCCCGACAGGGAGTGATAAACTATTGGTGAGAAAGATGTCCCAGTCACATCATGTACTCTTCTTTAGGGCTGGTTTAAGTATGCCTTTGTAGGAAAGGTGGAAAAATAAATCACCCAATACATTATCTGAATTTAGACTGGCTTTATCAGAATTCTGTGAACGTATTGTTTTTTTTAACTACAGATCAGTAATGGCTAAACAAAGAAATAAAATAGTATAGAAGATTGTGAAACACCAAGAATATATTAAGTGGGCTGCTTGCAAATATTTTATATTTCACCCATCTGATGACTAATCTGTTTTTCAACAAAGTAATCTTGGCTGGAATTCTCCAGCACTGTGGCTGCTGTCAGCAAGAGTAAAGAATTTAGCGCTCAGTCAAATCTCCGTTCACTGCATCAGGGCAGGAGAAACCTGGCTATGGGGCAAAACGGGAGAACCCAGCCTCTTATTTCTTCATATCTTGGTTTACTTCCTTCAGATTTCCATCTAAATTCTGGTCTTTAGTTGAATGATATTGTAGATTTTAATGGTTATGGTTTGGAATTTCTATTGTAAGTTTTGGCTGCAGTTATTCATATTCCTTAAAGACTTTTAAAGGAACTACAAACACTATGGGTGGGTTTTACCTGTCATATTCATGCTGAGACCAGAAATCCCCGCCCAATGGTCTGTCAAATTTTCTATCCTGCCTACAACAATTCGCATGGCGGGTGGGACCATAAAATTTACTACAAAATTATAAAGCTGAGATTGAGAATTGAGATAATACTTGGTATGAAGTGGCGTCACTCTGATTCACAACATTCTCTATAGCTTATGCTTTAATAACTTTTAACTAAATAGCAAATATAATAAAATAGCAAATAAAAATCTATCTTTAATACCAGAAGTGTAAAAATAAATCAAGCAGTAAAAATAAATCACTACGTACAGGCAATTTGACTTGATTATTTGTTCTTCATACTTTCTCATTGTGTACGTTGCATGACATTTTTAATTTTAAGTGGAAATACGGCAAAATGTTTCAAGATCATGGACGTCATCTTCCAGCTCGTTCCCCAGGCAGGATGTTCTGGTCCCACCGACTGCATGCCCCCACCGGTGATTCTTGGCGGTGTGGGGTGGAATAAATGGGAATTCGCATTGACAGCAGCGGGATGAGAAGATCCACTGCCTGCTAACATGGTGCTGCTTCCTACTGCTGAGAAAAACACCATGAGGAGGCCAGAGAATTCTTTTCCTATTAACTATCAAGAAAACAAATGTAGTTTTGAGAAATTTATATTTATATTGGTAAATATTAGAAATAAGGTATAGTTTTAAATGGGTTAAATTTAATGTTTCTACGTAAGGAAGGGTAAACTTATAATTAAATTCATGCTGGGCAAACGAATTTGTATGTCTGGGGGTTGGCACAGTTCGAACTGTACTTCTGTTGCACTTAGGGAGGTTACGTTGTGAAAGGTAAATAAAAGTTGTGGAAAAGTAGAAGCCATGGCTTAGCAATTGGAGACTTTTTAAGTTAGGAAAGGTTTTTGAGTTTAGTTTTTAACTGCAGTGAAAGATAAGAAGCCTGGGAGTGAACATCTCTGAGCTCTGCCAGAAGAAAAACTGGACAGGACAAGGGGGCTGCAAAAAAGCAGACTTTCCAAAGAACCAGATAAAATCCAAACAACCAGGGAAATGGGACAGAAAGAATATCTGAAGAAAACTGAAGTTAGGGGAACAAAGACCAAGAAATTGAAAAAGGTACTGTTCAGGAAAATTCAAGGGAAAAAGGATGAAGTATTCTAAGTTAAAGAGACTGCTGCAGCAGCCAGACTTTAAATGGGAAAGCAGACTCCAGCAGTCAATCAAAAGTTTGGTGCCAACTTAATACAGTTTTAGAATCAATTGTTAAAGAAATGGTGAAGACAAAGGAACCGTGAAAGAGGAGTATAAAACCTAAAAGCAAATCATTGATGGACGCAACTGAATGAAAATATTGTTGAGAAGAAGAATAAAAGCATATCCTTCTTGAAAGTGGAATTTCTAATCGCTGTCTGGAAGCCAGAGTTTAGTGAGCCCAAATATAAGAATAACCTGGGAGGATTTTGAGAAATGCACAGAGCTTTACTTGGGTTCAGAGTGGCCTGTGTTTAATCACAGCCTGTCTGGATATTTAAAGGGATTGTCATTGAGACCATTATAGCCCAAGATGCACTTTGTAACCCATGTTAACCTTAAATTCTATGTATATTTATGAAGCTAAGGTAGAGTAATGGAGTATTATGTCATCATCAACCCTTTCTTTTTTCAGTTTTTTTTTCTTGTTGTTAAAACTGAGTAGCAGTCCTGTGACGACTACTCCACATTTTCAACAAAAAAATGTAAAAGTTATGGCCCTTTGAGCCAGGGTTCCATTGTGGGATTTTCCTATCTAGTTATAAAATCAACTGGATCATAACAAGTAAGATAAATCACAGGTGCCTGTTATATGAGGACATGGCTGGGGTGAATTCCATTTTTTTTCAGGAGCACAAGATCAGGTGCCTTTTAAATACCCAACTTCAATGTTCTTTGCATTTGTCTCAAGGCATGGCAGTGTGTATAACAGGCAGCTGAGCTACTGTGGCCTGTTTTGTGGTCTGAGGTTGACTTTTAGCACATGATTATCAAATGGATACA
Source organism: Sphyrna mokarran (assembly GCA_024679065.1). Classification (NCBI taxonomy): domain Eukaryota; kingdom Metazoa; phylum Chordata; class Chondrichthyes; order Carcharhiniformes; family Carcharhinidae; genus Sphyrna; species Sphyrna mokarran. The sequence goes on from JAGIQG010000021.1 coordinate 24,022,022, forward strand.
CCAAACTGCCTGACTAGTACATTTTGGCATTGTAATATATTATTCTCCATTTACTAATTTTAGCAAGAAGAATCACTCTAACTTTCACTATCTTAGCCAAAAGGGGGCAGTATATGCTTGCAGTTATTGTGTTAAGTGCATCAGGATAGCATGATGGCTTATTTCAAGGACATTTCACACCACTACAAAGAATTAGCATTCTTCGGATCCTTGTACAACCTACCTCACTCTGGGAAAATGTCTGACCTCCATTAGGTCCTCCCTCGTGACTACATATTTAAACTTGACAACCAGCTATTCGAGTAATTGTAGGCAGCAACCTATTTCCCAATCTTTGGTGCAACTTGTAAGAAAAGTTGACATTTAACTTGCATTCAGTAACTGCAGAGCAATAACAGGTAAATTAAATGGATAGCTAGCCACTTGTCCAATCTACCTCTCTTAAAGTTAAATCATGGGAAAGTGGCCAGTGTCTAATATGGATGTGCAGTTCCGGGAAAATTCAAACAATACTGTCAACCTACTTAACTGACAACTGTAAGATTCAAACATAGAACTTAGAACACTACAGCACAAACAGGCCCTTCGGCCCACGAGTTGTGCCGATCACATCTATACCTACCAAGCCACAGACTTATCTATAACCCCCTATCCCATTAGTTCCCATATACTCATCCAGAAGTCTTTTAAAAGATCCCAGCGAGTTTGCCTCTAAATATGTGAAAGTATGATTTTAAAAATCATATCAGGAAGTTAGTGATGAAATATAAAAATAGATTTTTGACTGAATTTTATGTCAATAACAGTTGCTATCAGCACTGGATTGGAAAAATGATATCTTTAGAATTTTTGTGCGGGGACATGATTCCATCATCAACATACATTGTTCAAGTGGTAACATCATTGAAATTCAACAGAATTCGGCATTACTTTTAACTACGTAAATATGTTTGTTGTTGTTGGAAACATTTGTGTAGTAGTGGGTACATTCTCCACAACTCGAGACGAATTATAAATAGTTTTAAATTGTAACAATAAAAGTTTACTAAAGTATCCTCTAATGGAGCAGCTGCATCATGTCTGATGAGCATTGTTAGATGCACTACGATGTCACAAAATTCATGTTATTTCATATCACGGAACGTATAAGGTAGATATTTAGAAGACAACAGAATACATTCATTCCTCTAATGGTTAATAACTTGTTAGTCCTATACTGATTGTTACCATTCCCATGGTGTCAGTTTACAATGTTCAAATCCTACCATTTATAGAACAATGTAGCTGGTCTGTCCAAATAAAAGTTACAGTAGTTTTAAGTTGCATGTTCATTCACTGTGTTCTAAAATTTCAATATAGAGAGATTATGGAATTCCATAATGGAGCCAAAATATTTCAGGAGTAAAGAATAACTACCATTTTAGACAGTGGAAACAAATCTTGATGTAATTTTTAGTTTGGGTCTAGCAGATGCAAGTAGAAATAGGGTATATAGAAAACAACCAATTCGCAATCATGGGTTTCCTGCCCGTTCAAATAGAAAATGAGCCTTTTCTATATCTGTAGCAATAATTAAGTGCACCAAGCAATTTGATATCTAAAAATGCATGAAAATTTTAAATGTATTAAATGGTGTACTGTTTAATACTGAAGACGAGAAAAAATGTTTAATCTCATCTGAATCAGTTAATTCTCCACAATTCTCACTAACTGCCATTCCATCCCTGACATCTTTTTCTTCTCCAGGGTATTTAACTGTGTGTCACTTCTTAGTTCTATGGTCATCTGCCCTGCAAATCACTGCTTGATTTTCTCAAATTCAGTTTCTGCCATTCCACAACACAAAGCAGATTGAGACAAGTTGTTACCCCCATATTGATACTGTTTCCATGGTGTCAATTTACAACATTCAAACCTTACTGTTTATAGAACAATATAGCTGGTCTGTCCAAATAAAAGTTACAGTAGTTTTAAGTTGCATGTTCTAAAATTTCAATGTACAGAGATTATGGAATTCAGTAATGGAACCAAAATATTCCTGATCCTTATCATCTTCAACATTGTAAACCATATCACCCTTCTCCATTTCTTCTGCTGCATTAGCCAGCTCGGTGAAATAGCCTTTGCTTGGTTTCATTCTCATTGAAATAGCCTTTGCTTGGTTTCGTTCTCATTGATAGGATTGTCTTTAGCATCGATTCACACTTGCATTATTAGCTAGAAATTTATAAAGAATGTATTTTGTCTTTCTCATCTGCACAGGCAGTATCATCTGCAGACATATTCACATGTATGCTGATAATACTTAACTCTTCACCTTCCTATTGCTCTTGATTTTGACATTGGCGTTATGCTATCTGATTGCTTATCCAATGTCTAGTTTTCAATAAACTACCACTTCCATTTTCTGACTAACTAAGAAGAACAAACTTATCTCTTTTGGCTCCCGATACAAACTTCCCACAAATATGAATCTTTTTGTTGGCCACTCCCACAAGTTAAACTAACTTAGCATCTTGCTTGATCTGGAGCTGAGTTTCTGACCTCATAGGTGGAATTCTCCGATTTAGTTCATTTCCACCCTGCTACCAGTGAAAATGGAGAATTTAGCACTCTATCGAAACTTCATTCACTGCAGTGGCACCAGAAAATTCCAACCATGGATGAGGTCAGAGGTTTCCAGCACACATTTTCTTCAAAAAATCTGCTTACTTCCATCTCTAACATTCTTCTTCACTTCAACCTAGCTTGTATGAATACTATGGCTTTGGCACTTCAGGACTTGAGTATCCTATTCATTTGCCAGCCCAATCTCCTGTTCTTAATTCTATTGATTGAAGCTAAATGCGTGCAGATCAAGGATTTTGATTTAATGAGCGCACTTAAAAAAACATTTACTATATATAAAAGAGCTTTTCATTTAGTCAAGAGTTGAAAGGAGACAAGAGATTTATACCTGTAATAGAACATAGAAAAATAAAGCACAAACAGGCCCTTCAGCCCACGAGTTGCGCCGATCACATCTACCAATCCACAGACCTATCTATAACCCCCTATCCTATTCTTTTCCATATACTCATCCAGAAGTCTCTTAAAAGACCCCAGTGAGTTTGCCTCAACAACCTCCGACGGCAGTCGGTTCCATTCACTCACCACCCTCTGAGTGAAAAACCTACCCCTGACATCTCCTTTGTATTTGCTTCCCTGCACCTTAAATCTGTGTCCTCTCGTAGTGACCATTTCGGCTCGGGGAAATAGTCTCTGAGAGTCCACCCTATCTATTCCTCTCAACATTTTATAAACCTCTATCAGGTCGCCTCTCAACCTACGTCTCTCCAGTGAGAAGAGTTCCAGCTGCCTCAACCTATCTTCATAAGGCCTGCCTCCCAATCCAGGCAGCATCCTTGTAAATCTCCTCTGAACCCTCTCAATAGCCTCTACATCCTTCCTACAATGAGGCGACCAGAACTGCGCACAATACTCCAACTGGGGTCTGACAAGAGTCTTATAGAGCTGCATCATTACCTCCTGACTCCTAAACTCTATTCCTCGATTAATGAAGGCCAGTACACCGTACGCCTTCTTGACCACTTCCTCCACCTGCGAGGCCGATTTAAGAGTCCTATGGACCCGGACCCCGAGATCCTTCTGCTCTACAACACAGCTAAGACTCCTACCCCTTATATTGTACTCCTTCATCCCATTATTCCTGCCAAAATGGACCACTACACATTTATCTGCATTGAAGTCCATCTGCCACTTCTCCGCCCAGTCTTGCATCCTATGTCCCGCTGCAACTTTTGGCATCCCTCCAGCTGAGCAGCAAATGTTTCACTCTGAGTAAATCTATCTGAAGTATAGACTGATTTTGGATTCCTTCTTCACCGAGTGATTATCAGGGATATAACATCTGTTAACTTCAGCACTTCTAAAACTATTGCTTATCTTCTATCCCATACCTAACCCTACACATTTTTAGAGGAGACTAAAATTTGCAGTCATAAATATAAGATAGTCACTGATAAGTTGAGTAATGAATTCAGAAGAAATTTCTTTCCTCAGAGGGTGGTTCAAATGTGGAAATTGATATATAAAAGAGCTAAGGTGAATAGAAATTAAATGAAACAAGACATATACATGAAGGAGAAAGGAGCTCATGTTTTCCCTTCAGATGCTTGTACAGTTCCCTTTTGAAAGCTATGATTCTTTCTGCCTCCACCACACTCTTAGGCAGTACATTCTGGATCCAAATCACTTGCTGTGTATAAAAGTTTTTCCTCGTATCCCCATTGGTCCTTTTGTCAGTGTCCTCTAGTTCTTGACCCTTCCAGTCCCTTTTGTAGTATAACCATTCTATGATTGTATGAAACTATGGAGGCAATTCTTCCAAAAGTGCTGAATTGGCAAGAAAACTGGTGTAAATCGTGAATGTTTTTCAGTTTAACTTCAAACCCAAATCTCCATGTTCTGTGCAATGCAGAGATCATAATCGTGAATCTCATTATAAGTCAGGGGGCTGGGGCCTATACAAAACTACAGTACAGGAACTGACTCTCCAAGCCTGCACAGACCATGCTGCCTGACTTAGCTAAAACCCCCTACTCTTCTGTGGACCATATCCCTTTATTCCATCCTAATCATATGCTTATCAAGACGCCCCTTAAAAGTCACTACCGTATCCGCTTTTACTACTTCCCCAGTGATGAGTTCCAGGCATCCACTGCTCTCCGTGTAAAAAATCTGCGTCGTACATCTCCTTTAAACCTTTCCACCTACATTGCCACTTTCAGTGACCTGTGGACCTGTACGCCTAGATCCATTTGCCTATCAATACTCTTAAGGATTCTGCCATTTAATGTATGTCATGCCAGAATCTGACAGTTCTGGGCCCATTCTCCTGCAGAGTAGCCCCTATCTGTCAGTCTCCCCATTTGCTGCTCAGCTCAATTGCTAACCAGCCCAGGAATCCTGCAGTGCTGCCACCCCAGCCCTCCCCTTAATCCAATCATAGGCTGCACAAATATCCCCAAGCCAACCTGACCCTTGCCAGCCCTGATTGTGGAGCATCCGATCTCCAGCCCCCACACCATGGGAGACCACAACCCCCCCCCCAACCCACAGCCCACTATGATCACTGGCCTCTCTCCAGCCCTGACCAATCCCAATACAGAGTTGCAGCAAGATCCCCCCAATTACCTGCTCGGCTCCATCCACAATTGGCCTCCCTGTTGGCACTGTCCGATGGGCATTACCAAAGAGCCTCTGGCATGGACACTTTCCCTCTTGGGCAACCCCTTAGGAGGACCCTAATTGCCCTCCCTTCACTCTGGAGCAGTCTCACACTAGTTCCTCACAAGTGGGGAGCTACTCTAAACCTCACTAGAGTGAAATACTCCTGGTGGAGTGGGAGATGCTATTCGGCCCGGAGGATTTCATGCTAGGCTCGATAATGAGATTAAAATTCATTTAAAAAAAATTAAAACCATTTACCTTTCTCCCTGCTGGCTTCCAGTGCGGTCCTGACTGCGCCTGTTCTCCGGCTCTGGGAGATGCACAGTTATTGGGAACGCGTGCACAAATCCCACGAAATGGCCAACACACGATTTTCCCATCCCAATGCTTCAAGATGGGAGAATCACCCCCACATTTTAAAGGCCTTCTTAAAATGTTTTCAGATATAGTATGGTTGTGAAAAAAGTACTATATAAATGCATATTTTCTCTTTCTTTACTGTTGTCTCAGAGTTGCCTTCTGCTGTGTTTTATGATATTAAAACTGCTGCTTAGATTTTGCTATAAATCATCATTTTTCCTAAGATTTCTCTGATGCAACATTCTTAAATTCCAATCCAGAATCATTCTGAATGCTACTAATCTTCACATGGTGTTACTATGTTTCTTCCAATTATTACCAAGTATGGCCTAGTCATCTATGTTCAGCTGGATTATGAGAACACAATTTGTACAATTACTTTCAGATAATTTGAGTCACTTTTAAGTATCCACACTCCGGCCTGCATGAAATTTGACATAAATGTTCTCTGTGGTGCCCTGAAGATAACATACATGTGAAATGGAAACTCAGCAAATTCAAAGGTTTGCAAAATTCATGCAGTTCCAAAGACTTTATGACAATTTGTGGCATGCCAGTAAAGGATTGAGTCAGGCTTTAGCAATTTTGATATCCAAATCTGTTTTTGCTTTGATTACATTTAAGTTGCTCCACATTGAAAAAATATGCTCACAGCCGCGACACAGTGAATACTTCTTTCAATTGAATAAAACTGGCTGGTCTTGTCAGATCTAAACCACACACTTTTTTTGTACAGTTAGCAGCACTGTGTTCTGTATAAATTTTTCATAAAATGAGAGCACAGATGCAAAAAAGAAAAGGACATAGTAATGTTATATGGACTTAATATTGATGCATACTTGGTCATTTTGACCTGTATCCTACTAATATTTTGTTACTGCACCAGAAGGGACTCTCACGTTGCTTTTACACAACTGGTAAAATAGTGTTGAGGCTGCCTTTTGATTGTTTGAGATGAGAACAGAACTAAGGTACAGAAGAGATAATTAACAGTTGTTACTATCAATTTTGGTTGAACTATGGTGAATTGTATTTTTCTAACAATAATCATGTATAGATTTTGTGTTGATCTGGGTGACTATGACCAAGTTGGGGAGTGAAATGTTTCTTTTCAATGTTCATTGAAACACAAAAGCTCAGAAGAAGTTTGACATAATTCTAAAATATTTTCATATTCAATCAGCAGTCTCAGGAGAGAAGACTGTGCATGTCTGGTGTGATGTTTATTTCACATACTAGATTGCCAAATAAGAAATTGGTTGAAGTAATCCTGTTTAAGTTATCTGAACACAGCAAAATATCCTTGTGTCAGAACAGGATTTTAACCTAAGTTGTAGAGATGGGATAACAATGTTATAATTCATTGAACTAGTGTGTTTTATTCATCTCCACTTTCATCTTAAATGGAATAAGTTAGTCTTGAAGGAATGCTATTAAAGCAGTAATATTTTTATTTCAGTCTTGTAAAGTTCAGTTTATTGTGCAAATGGTATTAGAACAGTTGCAAACTGCTTTTTCTCTCTATTGACGTCAAAATTAGTATAAGGTGTTACTGAGACTTTATATGGGATCAAAAGCTATTCTGTAATTGCTTCTGCAGTTATTTGAATCTGATTGTCAGTGATCTGTATCTACCAGGGAACCTTAGTTTTTAGCTCTGCAAGCTATCCTGCTACATGAGATTCTTCCCCTTACCAAATCGGTACCTTCTAAACTTTACTGAGAATAACATGTTTTGTTTTAAAATCTTTTTGTGCAGTTATGCCTGCAGGATATATGAAGTTTAAAGTTGAAAACCAAGATTGTTTTGAAAAGGATGTTATCATGCCTTATTAACTGAATTTAATACATATCCCCTGTCGAAGAGGTCAATCTATTTTCTTAGTGTAGGTCATATCTGTACATGGTAAACATAAGCACAATTAGTGATAAATAAATAGATATGATAAGCATTAATACTTTAAGGTACTAATTAACCCAGATATATATTATGTTTCTAAGTGCAATCTGATCAATCAAAAATAGACTGGACAGAAGATTAAGAAAGGATCTTATCTGAAAATCCTATGATCTGAGCATAAATTCCTGAAATTTCTGGCACTAGCTCTGCCAATTAGGGGAAGGTCATCTAAAGCAGTGTGAACCAATACTTGTAGGCTCCATCTCCACAAAGAGTGCCAAGTTCATGGAAGGCAAAGCAAAGCTCTAAATCATGTTTTATGTCAGGGTGAAAATTTTTCTTCAAATCTGAGGGATCATGGACATGACCTGAGCCTAAACTGACAGATGAGCTTTACTTTTACTGAGTGATAGGCCAGCACACCTAGCCCTGCTACTGTCACACAAGCTGTTACTCTTCCCTCAGGCTGGAAATGCAAGAAAGTACAATCTTCCAGTTGCATTGCTTCGTAGGTGGATAGAAGCTCCATCCTAGACAAAGCTATGCAGAAACTATCAGAGCAAGCCAAGACTCAAGAGTATGCAGATGCTGGTCTAATTTTCAGCTATTCAAGCAGAGCTATGGTTGTAGTCCAGGAGAAAGGTTACAGATACTTGTCTCCATGAAGAAAAAAATCTTTAAAATTACATTGTCAAACATGCTCTGCTGTTTTTTGTTGTAGATACCATATGTCCAATCTGACAGATGGTTGTTGGAGTCCTGTAAGACCAACTGTTTTCTTCACAACCAAAATGGATGGAACTGTGGATACTTGGGACTTATTATTTAAACATAATGAACCAGCACTCAGCGTTAAGGTACTATGACTGATCTGTTGTATTAATTGCCATTGCTGCAAATGGAAATAAAAATTGGGAAAAATATGTAAAATGGGCTGCAGACTTGCTTATCACTGTATTTTACACAACTGTACAAAATCAAGATCTATCTCATGTAAATTTCAGCAGGCAACTACAGATATTTGTCTGCCTTTAGTCTGTTGAGTTTCTCTAATATTCTATCCCTTGTGATTAGAATTTTGTAAGTTCCACCATATTATTTGAAATTAGTCTATCTGATATCTCAGGAATATTTGCAGTGTCTTCCAATGGCATAGCTGCCATTTCTTTGTTTGCCATTATCAATTTAACAGACTCATTCAGTAGAGGTCTTAGCCACGCACTTCCTATTTATACATCCGTAGAAATCTTACTGTTCATTGTTAATGCTGCTTGCCAAGTTTTCTCCCAAAATTCATTTTCTCCCTTCTTATGAATTTCTTAGTCTTTTGCTGCTGAGTCATAAAATCTTCCAAGTCCTCTGGTCTACCACAATTCCTTCCCGCTTTGTATATCCTGCTTTTCAATTTAACCTTATTCTTGACCTCTTCTGTTAACCATGGATTTTGCCACTTTTTTGTGGAATCTCTTTTTTTTGATTGGAGTAAACTCTGCTGAGCATTTTGGACCAGCTGTTTGAACGTTTGCATTCCACAAATTCTTTTTCTGCACTATCCTTGTTGATTTGATTTGTCTAATCAGATTAAAATCTCCCATGATAATTGCAGTTCCCTGCAAACTTGTCCTTGATATTTCCCCATTTTGGGGGACTATAGACTATTCCCACCCTCGTCGTCTTTCCCCTGCTATTCATGATTTCAAAGTAAACCAATTCTCCATCACTATCATTATCTTTACATCACGACACAGCACTGTTCTGAAACTCCCTTGATTAACAACGCCACTCTACCTCCTTTCCCCATTGGCCTGTTCTTTGGAATATTGTAAACCTGGAATGTTGAATTCCTAATCCTGGTCACCCTGCAACCACATTTCTGTAATAGTTAAAACGTCATACTAATATTTGCAATCTATGCTATCTTCTTGCAAATGCTTCATGCATTCAGATAAAGAACATTGAGCTTTGAGTTTTTACAGTTGTTTACGATTCTGGATTTGCTCTGTGTTGCATATTTTGTTTATATCTCCTGCCCTAGTCTGCCATACTATGAAAGTCAGGTTCCCCCTCACTGTACTGTGCCACCACTCCCCCTGATTTTTTAAACCTTCCATTCTTGGAACTTTCCCCACTTCTAGTTAGGGTTCTTGTATGAGCCTTTGATATAATATGATGTTCATATGATCTGTCCCTCCCTATAGTTTTCTGTTAACATTCAATCTGATTATTAACCTTGATTTAACTTTGATTTTTAATTTGCTAAGCAACTGAACGCTTGCCCCTTCTCTTCACTTTAAAACACTCTCTACTTCCCTAGTTATATCTACCTAATTATAAGTCCACAAGAATACTGGTCCCAACATGGTTCAGATATACACTGCCCAATAGTAAGCCTCTACTTTCACCAAGTATAGATGCTAATGCCCCATGAACAGATACCCACTTCCCCCACACTAGTCTTTGAGCCATGTATTCATTTCTCGGATTTTATGTACCTTTTGCAAATTTGCATGTAGCTCAAGTAATAATCCAGAGATTATAACTTCAGAGATTCTGTTCTTTAATTTAGTGATTAATTTCTCAAACTGGGAACACAGAACTTCCTTCCTTATTCTACTTATGTCATTGATATCTACATAGACCACGATCACTGGATCCCCCCCCGCCCTCCACAAGTTCCTCTCTGGCCCAAACCAAATATCCTGAACCCTGGACAGGCAACACAGACTTCAAGACTCTTGATCCCTTCTAAAGAGAACTGTGTCTATTCCCCTGACTATACTTTAAGTTTAAAGTTTACTTATTAGTGTCACAAGTAGGCTTACATTAACACTGCAATGAAGTTATTGCGAAAATCCCCTTGTTGCCACATTCTGGCACCTGTTTGGGCACATTGAGGGAGAATTTAGCATGGCCAATGCACCTAATCAGCACGTCTTTCTGACTGTGGGAGGAAACTGGAACACCCAGAGGAAACTCACTCAGGCTTGGGGAGAATGTGCAAGTATCATGAGATAGTGATCTGAGGCTGGAATTGAACTCGGGTCTCTCGTTCTAACTACTGTGCCAACCGTGGCACCCTAAAACTGCAAACTGAGCCAGCCGGGAGTCAAACCTAGAATCTTCTGATCTATAGTTAGATACATTATCCATTGTGCCACTGGCACACTGAAATAGGAATGTGGCTTGTCCTGACACACAATCGGATCAAGAGTTTTCATTATATGGGAAGTAGCACAAGCTGACTTGTTCCTGTCAGTGTATATAGTGAGATGGAACACTTTTAGATTACTTTGCTGAACCATCTCTCACACAGAGAGGCCCTCTGTCACACTTTCGGAACTTTGCTAACATATCTGACAGGAAGTTTCCTGCACAGTTAAATATAGTAGGTTTTTTTTCTAAGAACGTAACTTTTTAATGTTAGCGAATATGCTTCTCAAAGTGGCAAACCATTTTCTGGAATTGCTTATATGGTGTGTAAAAGCAAGTCGACTCTTCATCTGTTATTTTGCTCCATGTGGATATCTGCATCATGCTCATCACAGTGATAGAATTAAGATCAGGAACTCAGCATATGGAGACTTGTAAGCGTGAATCTTGAGTTCTACTGCTGAATTGCCTTTAAAGGATCAGATGTAAATTTTCTTATTAAGAAAACGTCAAAGGCAAGCAAGGGATATTAAGTATTTGCGTTTGCCTTTATAGTATTTCAGCTTTCTAACCTTATTAGCCAACATTTACAACTCCTCTATTATCATTGATCCTTCCTTGCAAATGGTTAAAAGAGTAATAAACATGTCAAGAGTTTTTTCAAAGATGTGTTCGAAATTCACGTTGATATTTTCTTGTTCCAATGGCTTAACATACCTTGAAGCAACATTCTGATTGACTTCACCTAATAATTTCTCCACCTAAATTATAATTTTTTTATGAAACTCTTAAGCATTAACGTTTTAACAGTGCTGTTGCTGACAACTTGTTAGTTTTTTTTTGTTCTAGTTCAATTACTGTGAAATTGTTTCAGTCGAACATGGCAATCTTTAAGATTGTGACTTTTGGTTCTTCTTTCATTTGGTGTTTGGTAGCGGAATTTTTCTATTTCTATAAAGTTCTGTGATTGTAATGAAAAATCCCGAATAAAGCACTTCTCTCTTTCTGCACTGCACAGATTGGAATGTCATTCTGACACTGAAGGAACGTTGGGGTTAGATATATTGCTAGTTAAAAAGGGAGAATCAGTATTCCCTTCTTATTGTTTATTGTGTCAATTTGCTAAATCTGTACTGTTTTCCTAAATATATTCTCCCCTTTCTCTCCCCATCCTACCCAATTAGGTGTGTGACGAACCTCTGTACAGTTTGCGTATCCAAGACAATGGACGATTACTTGCCTGTGGTTCTTACCTGGGCACAACATCCCTGCTTGAGTTCTCATCAGATTTCTGTACTTACCAGAAAAATGAAAAATCACTTGCAAATGCCGTAAGTATTCCAAGCTAGAGAGTTTGATCACTGTTGCTGCAATCAATCTGTTACCGCTAAGATGCAGACTTATGTGTAAAATTAATGGAATGCATTGCATTTAAAATGATTTTAAGTAAGCTACAATTCTGAGGCTTTTGCTTCAGATCTAAAAATGAGTGCAATAGCAGGGAATTTTAAGAAGTCTACAGTATACTTGATAGTGAAATAACGCTGATTAGATAAATAGATAAATATAAATAAATATTAGATAAATTCTAATATGGCCTACTTGAGAAGCACTCGAGTGAGACAAGGTTAACTGAGAACAAGCAAACAGTTGGCACAGTGGTTAATTCTGCTGCCTCACAATACCAGAGACCTGGTTCAATTCCATCTTTTGGTGACTGCTTGTGTGGAGTTTGCATATTCTTCCCGTGTCTGTACGGGTTTCCTTTGGTCCTCTGGTTTCCTCCCACAGTCCAAAGATGTGCAGGTTAGGTGGATTAGCCATGCTAAAGTCCCTTAGTGGCTCAAGATGTGTAGGTTAGGAGGATTAGCTATGGGGTAAATGTGTGGAGTTATGGAGATGTGTTCTGGTTGGGATACTCTGTCAGAGAGTTGGTGCAGACTCAATGGACCAAATGGCCTCCTTCAGTGCTATAGGGATTCTGTGATTCTATCTTATGATTCAATTGGATTATTTTACATGAAATAATTGAAGGAACAGAATCTCAGTTTTGAATTAGATGCCTCTTTCCCTATTGTTCCCTTTGTTATTAAAGTTACAAATATTGTATTTGACCTCTCTCATTGGCTAAATTCACTTTGAATTTCAAAAGTCATTGAGTTAACTGTCACTAATCTTCTTTCCTATAGGCCATACATATGAATGCCTCGTGCTAACATTCTACAGCCTCCATCCGTGTGTGGAAAACAATATGGGTGGAATTTTTCCAGAAAAATTCTAAATGCCGAATTCACATAAAATTTAAAATATGTCCTTTTTATCTCGGTGGTATTTTCGAAATGAATCTCCTACACTCCGTTCATCTCAGGGAGTGCGAGTGAGAATCTCATTAAAAATCAGAGGGTGAGATCTATTCTTGCTAGAAAGGCCAGCAGCATAGCACTGAGCAGCCACTGTGCATGCACTGATCTGGTAAGAAGTCTGACAACATCAGGTTTAAGTCTAACCGATTTATTTGATAGTAAACTCACATCAGTTTACTATCAAATAAATTGGTTGGACTTAAACTGGTGTTGTCAGACTTCTTACTGTGTTCACCCCAGTCCAACGCCGGCATCTCTACATAATGCACTGATACGTCAGAGCAGAGATCAGTGCGTGCACAATAGCCCATACTGCCAGCCTCCCTATTGCTGTCTAGCACAGCAATCCCCCCAGTGCTGGCTGTGCACCCACCCTTCCATGGCCCATCTGCTGGTCACCCGGACATGCCCAGGCCAGTTCTAAAACCCCTGCTCCCAAACCTGCCTCAATATCTCACCCCCCAAGCCAACCACCTCCAGCAGGCCGACACCCCCCACCCCAATGGCCAGTCCTGATCAGTCATTTTCTTTTTCTGTTCACAAACCTGACTGCAGAGTGGCAGTGGGAGCCTGCCATCTCCATCAATTTCTCTGCCTCACCCCAGAGCCCCCTCAATAAACCCCACCCATGTGGCTCCACTCCCTTGGCACTCCCTGACGCCCAATGGCAGTATCAAGTTGCTCTTGGGCATTGCCATTTTGCCCCTTAGGCAGTGTGAGGGGGCCAAGCTGTCACTGCCAGTCCAGCAATGCCCAGGAGGAACCCCTTCTTATCCCTGACTTCCTTGGGGTCTCCATGGACACCCTCCACTCCAGAAATGTCAGCCTGTCAGTTCCCCATTAGTGAGGAGCTGTTGTAAATCTCCTTGAGTGGGCCTGAAGACTTCAGTCATAGACCAATTTCTGGTGTCAGAATTCTGGTGGCTGGAGACACACTGAGTGCCCAGTGGGAAGCTCACTGCATGGCCTCCACTAATGTCTCCCAACCTCTGTGCTGCTGCTGGGAAAATCACTCCCTATATCTCTATTCCTCTGGCTGCCTTTAATTCAGACTGTTGTTGACTGCTGTCTTGAGAGAGGGTGACACACACAGAAAAACAGGTGACCTCTTGATCCGTGCCTCATCTTTTTACTGAAGAATGGCACCAAATGCTAATCAACCACCAGTAAGCCTGGTTCTTAAGCTCTCCCCCCGAACTATGCACTATCTGTATGTGTGGCAGCTGTCTAGACTGGCTGGCTGAGTGGTAATAGCCAGGGCACTGGCAGAATGGCAGGGGTGAGAGCACAAGTGCTGTTGTCCTGGAAGAGAACAACAAGTTTGTGGTCCATAGTGCTGCTGCCATTCCCTCAGCATTCCTTGTCATGTGCTGGAACAGAGCTTGTTGGCATGTTGTGAAAGCCAGCATGCCCTATGAAATTGTTTCCACAATAGCTGTTGACAGAGCCAGGGAGGCAGCAACCTGAGCCTTCATGTCTGCAGAAAGGGATTTCATTGCTGCCTTCTGAGATTCCAATGCAACACTGATGCATAGACAAGCCTCCGCCTTTGCAGCAGTGGAAAGCTATGATTGTGGCTAGTAGCTGCTTCATCATTGGTCCATCTGGCAGCATTGCCATGGAGATGCCCAATGTTTCCAGAGTGTGAAGAATGGTCTCTCAGCACTGCGCTGTGCCTAGTTCCTGATGAAGCCAACCTCTTGCATGCTCCTAATCACTAACAGCCATTCCATTTAATGGCATCTTTCCCAGGATGAGCCCCAGATATAACTTGCTGCAGAACATTGCTACCCCAGTTCTGCAGGAATATCCATTCAGGGCTCTAAAGGGATGTAATCATGCTGATCCTCTGACTTTCCCATGTATTGTTCTCCTGCAAGAAAAGGCAGAATGATACTGACTATGTTTTTTGAGTTGCAAACTAAATAGTTGGCGCTATGTAGAGGTGTGTATACGCACAGGGTGTACTTCAAAGATGTAAGAGTGAGAAGTAATGTAAGGATGTTAATCCTGTTTGTCAGGGTGTGATATATTGAGAAGTGTGAGGGGTGTGTGTCATGGTGCTGGGATGAGTGATAAGAATATGGGAAATTGAATAGTGTGAGAGATTCAAAATGCTAATGTGGATGCATTCATTAATCTTCACTACCCAAGTAAGATCATTAATCTTTTTGCAACATTGTTGTCAGTCTGTGGTACCATGCTCACATTGTGATTTTCAATATCCTTGTCACACGCTCCCAAAACCTTCATTGGGTCACTCTGAAGGATTTCTTGCCCCCGTTGAAAATGTGGCCTCCTTTCTGCTTTCAATCTCTTGGCAGAGTGAGTCCACGCTGAGTGGTCCAGAAGCCCTATTCTTTCCTTGGAGTGATGTGATCTCTCTGGCAGTGGATACTGAACATTGCAGTAACTTTCCATTTATAAATGGAAGGGTATCTGGAGCATGTGGTTTCTAAAGAATGCTATTCAGCTGCCAGGTGAGTGCAAATAATGCCTACGCTGAAGTAAGGACTGGTGCTGTATGAGGACCACATTTTCCCGACCACAACTATAGATACCCGATTCTCCTGAGAAAAATCAAACTGTTTCCACCAGTGGGAAAGTTGGTGCTTTTCCCAATATGCTGGCAGCGCGAAATGAGGTGGATTTAACACCTTTAAACATGAAAAAGCTGCCTGGCATGAATTGTGTCAGGAGACTTACAATGGTTTTGACAACCAGTGAGAATCCTGATTTGGCCCTCATGCGTGATTTAACAAGCTGTCGGGAGAGCTAGTGGCCCCAGAGAATCATCCCCAAGGTGTTAAGCAAATTTTATGTCTTGCACACCCTATTTCCAAACAGCATGGACATGCTGCCAATTGTTGCCCCACAGCAAAGAATGGGGCAAATGTATTTCATGCCTTTTGAATGAAAACTAACCAAAGTTGTAAACTGCTTTGTGATATGCTCAATGATTTTGGATTATCACAAAATTATTGTGACATGTTAAGAATGCAGTTTTAACAGCAATCTCAATTTCCCACATAATTGGGGGGGGGGGGTTGGTGATCATACCAAAAAATTATTGGGTGCAGAACAAGCATCAAAATGGGAGAGTTTCAGACCCATTTTTTCAATGAGAGAAAAAAATCAAATCTTATGGCATTAAATTCAAAAAAAGTGAGCCACAACCTAATTCTTGCCAGCAGGGGAGGGTGCACGGCCTAAGTTTGCTGGCAAGCCAGCTGCAAACTGTTAGAAGGCATTATTGCGCACATGCTCTGATCTCCCAATGCAATGTGTCAAGATTGCACAGTGCACTGGAAGATTGTAATTCCTGCACTCCCCACTCCCCCCCGCCCAAGCCCCCACCAAAATGCCACCCCCCAATTCCAGCTTCCCCCCACCCCCTTCTCGGTTGTGAGGTTAATTACGCTGGAAGCCACTCATGAAAGTTCCTTTGATAGCACTTTCCAGACCTGTGACCTCTACTACATAGAAGGGCAAAAGCAGCAGCATGAGAATACCACCACTTGCAGTTTCCCCTCTAAGCCTCACAGCATACTGATCTGGAACTATATTGCCATGCTTTCACTGTGGTTGGGTCAAATTCTGGAACTCGGTCCCAAACAGCACAATGGATGTACCTCCACTATTTGGATTGCTGCAGTTCAAGAAGATGGCTCACCACCACCTTCTCGAGGGCAATTAAGAATGGGCAACCAATGTTAACCAAGCAAACAACACTCAGAATAAAAACAAATCACGTATATATACGGCATATTTATATATTTTTAGATGTTTGAGAGAGAGACAAAACGGGAGAAAATTCTGGAAGCGCGGCAACGTGAAATGCGGGTAAAAGAGCGTGCTAAATCTGAACAAGGAAAAGTGCAGGAACGCAAAGAAGATGATGAAGAAGAAACAATTGAATTCAAAATTGCGCAAGCCGAGAAAACATTCTTTGAAACTATTGAACAAGAAAGGGAGAGATTTGAGATGGAGGCAGCAAAAATGTATGAGATGGTAAGTGGAAGGAATTTGGGGAGTTTTTTTTACTTTGGAAATAATAGCATTAATCAATTTCTAATCTTAATATCAAAAATTTTGAATACAGCTACATTGATTTTCTTTTTTTATTGGTCTCCAGTACGACTTTGTTACTCTGAAAATCTTTTAAAACTGACTAATATGGTATCCCTTTTGCACCTCTTAAGTAGCTACATAGTTCTCAAATGCTGAGTTGTGCACAACTGTGAACAAATAGAATTAGAGGAAATTACAGCGAGAAGTGAATTTGTAATGTCAGGGTTTGTTTGAACAGACATCTACATTTGAGCTTTCATCAGCTAACATAAACATAGTTAAACCTTCTCATCCCACCTGTTTCATGCATTACTTTTATCTCCAGTTTAAACTTACCGTTAAATCTGAAAGGCATTATTAGTATATGTTCATTTGTTCAATGATAATGAAAAACGTGAAATTTCTGATCTAAGAATAGATATTGGTGGTAAATCTCTGTATTAGATTAGTTGAATTAGCTGCAGTTAGAAAACAACCATACTTGAGAAGCAGGTTTTTTATTTAGATGTCACAGTGCAAAAGGAATAAAGCACTTTCCCGCCATTTGTTGCTCTACTTCATTTCTCCAATTCTGTAAGGAAAGTGGATCATTGAAAATGTTCTTGGGCTCATCTCTGATAAAAGTAATGTTGGGAATTAAAACTCAGTAAGTTAAATAACAATTTCAGGTTTCATTCACACTGCATTCCACAAATCTTGTTGGTATATTTTAAATTTGGTTCCCAGCTTCATTTTCAGTTTGAATTTATGTATCTTAAGGATTTTCAGTGAGACTTCTTAATTCCATACCAATATCTCAATCATAGGCCAATAAAGCACCGACTTGTTTTTGTACTCTGAAGTTATGTCCCATATAAATGTGATTCTATCTGAATTAATAAATGGAGTCGGAATCAAAAGTTCCAACAGCAAGCCCAACTCACAGAAATACACTTTATGGACCTACACTTTTGGTAGCTATTAGAAAATTGTTAGCCTGACTATCCTGTCCTGCCAGCTGAAGGCAAAAGTACAAATGAAGGATGTAGCAGTGGGTGGTTTAAGAAGAGAGATTGTGTTAGTTCTTTTGTAACATTACAATGATATGAGCTATTTTAAATATATTCATTATTGATACTGTGGCCATACCAGTTTCCATGGTAACATGATTTATCAATTGTCTATTTTTTCTGAAGATGCTTTCAATGAATTGTCAATGTAACTTGCCATGGTCATTATAGTTGTGCAATGACAAAATATGGACTGGGATCATTCAACCAGTTCTTGATGTTTGCTGAGGACAAGACAAAAGAAGCTGCATTTATATAGTGTCTTTAACGTGTTATAAGGTAGACAGATGTAATGAAATAGACACAGAGCCAACAAAGAAACAAATAGGAAAGGTGACCAAAGTTTCCATGGCCAAGATGAATTTTTGGGGATGTTTTTAAAGATGGACCCAGAGGTGGGAATTTTCACCCAAAAAACAGATGGATTTGGGCTGGATTAAAATGATAAAACACTCACACTAGATTCCAACACATGTCCAATGCACCAATCTCCAGGTTCAGTAGAGACAGAATGGGATGTGGATGACCAAACCTCTCAAGAGGTAGGTTGACTATTTAAATATCATTATGAGGTTAAGTGCCTCAGATTTAATTTCCCTTTCAAATTTTAGCCTGGCTGATTGTATATGTCAAACCTCATGCTCCCACCTCATTCCCCCCAAAGTATCTCTGGCCAGTTGATTAATTTATTGCCCCTGAACTGGATTAATTTATTGCCCTTCTCCTTTCTCCTCTGCCAGTTGTGGTCTGGTTCTGCAGGATTTCTTACCTTCCTGTTCTTTAATCAGATAAGCTGTGGCCAAGAAACAAAGTGCCTGAAGGAAACCCATTCTTCTGGGTTACTTGACCATATTATAATCTCCCTACCAGCCTCTAAGTTAACATCAGGATCCATTTTTTTGAGAAATTTAGGTAACTTGTTCTGAACGATGGCATTATGGTGGCAAAACATTCTGGACTCTGTGTTAAAAAGAGTTATGCTCAGAAAGCTGAAGTGTGAAGAAGGGTAAGAAAACTGGATGAGCAAGGCTATCAAGGGATTTATAAATGAAAATAAAAATCTTGAATAAAATGCACTGATAAATTAAGAAAATAACTTGTGTCTGTGAGAATGGCACAAATGGATGAACAGGGTGTAGTAATGGGCAGGATGTGTGTGGCATTATTTTGAATACTTTGAGTTTTATGGAGGCTGAAGGATGGGATACCAGTAGAGGGACCATAAAAATGGTCAAGTCTGCAAATGAAAGCAAAATATTAAAGGAATCAGTGGCAGCAGAGTTGAGACAAATGCAGAATCTGGCAATATTGAAGTGGTGAAAGTGAGTATTCTTGGTAATGAACGGAATGTAGGGTTTAAAGTTCAATTTTGGATCAAACTGGACAGCATAATTACAAATGGCCATATCCAACTGGAGAAGTGGTCAGAGAGGTAGAAAGGAAGAAAGTTTGGTTGTGGGCCACAAAAACTGGTTTTAATCTTCCTGTATTGAGCTTATTATTTATAAAATTTGACATATGACATCAAGGAGATACACATGCAGTTATTCAGAATTTGATGATGGGGTGTTTGGTAATACGCTAACAGTTGTAGGGCATAATCACTAACCATTTATGGCTGTTAATAGGATAAGTTGTTTGAGGAAAATGCTGCACCAACTTTACGAACATCTATGCCTTAATACTGCTTCTTATTCTAGTGCACAAAATGGCATGGCACACATTTTCACCCACATTTATTCAAAATGCCTAAAGGGACAGTGATCTATTATGGCATTTGTGGGCACACGTCTGAAAATTATTTACTTTCACTGGGCCAGCTGATAGTCATCTATAGTTAAAATGGTAATGAAATTGCTTCAGCAAAAATAACCTCTCCATCTCTTTATACTCCCACACCAGATAATTTGTATTGTGATGTACTTTTTGGTGAAACTTGAGGTGGATGGGACCAGAAAGTCCCTCCCAAATTCAATGGATGTTTGCTGCCTCTCCAAATTTTCCATCCTACCTACAATTGTTCCATCACGGGCAGGGCTAGAAAATCCTGGTTTTATGATTAAATTAGACTGTTAGGAAAACCTCAACATGTATTTGTATTCAAGTGAAATTATTTACAAAATTGTTCTTCTGTTCTCAAGGAAAAGATGGTGTCAGAAGAGGAAGACGAAGAGGAAGACGAAGAGGTGAGAACAACTTTTTGAATTTAAAGAGTATATGAAGCAAAAGTTTGTTCAGTTACTTAATGTAAAAATAGACAATTTTTCAAGCCATGGGGTGGAATTCTTACATAGCACTAAATAGCAGGGTAGTGAGTGTTGCTACAGAAGCTGGCAAGAAAGGACTCCAAACCCTTTGGCCCTGACCTCGTTCATTATGTAGAGATGCCAGCGTTGGACTGGGGTAAACACAGTAAGAAGTCTGACAACACCAGTTTTAAATCCAACCAATTTATTTGATAGCAATCTTTTACTATCAAATAAATCGGTTGGATTTAAAACTGGTGTTGTCAGACTTCTTACTCATTCATTATGCCACTTGGTTGTTGTATCCTGTGGTGGTCTGTTGGTTTGTAGTTTACTGTTCTATCTGGCATCATATCGAAAAAGTGCCAAACATCATTAACCTTGTATTGAAGTAAGAAGGTGAATCTCCTGAAAATTACGGTGGACCTCTAGAAGCAACTTGAGGCTGGAAAATGGACTCTCTTGAAGACATCATATAAGGAAGGTGCAACATAGATGCTTCCCCTATTCACTGCTGTGAGATAACAAGGTTGCCTGCAGCCTCCAACTTGAACTCTGGAAGCAGCTCCAGGCATTATTCCAGATGTGTTTTGCATTGGCGTGTTTTCCCACTGGTGCCATGGAGAATTGGGCATGGGTGGTTGGACCTTTACCTGTATCCTTTAGCATCCCAGCCTCCAGCTTGTTTCTGATCCAACAGGGTGGCCACCAGCAGAAGGACAAACCAATGCTTGGACCTCCTGCCAAATTCATCAGTGGAGGCTTGGGAAAATGAGACCAATGCTGAATATAAAAATGGGCTAAATATATAAAACACTTGCTAAGTTGGCATTTTTAAATGTAATTTTATTGCAGTCCAGGGATGACACTCTAGATTTCTGTACATATCTAATAAGAACCTTTGTTTTTTTTTTAGATGGATGATTTTTAATTGGAAAATGCCACTGCGTTGTCAACTGAGTAAATTAGTTACATTTGCTTCAACTGTTGAATAAACAGCCAGCATCCAGAAGATTAATATCTTGAAATTCAGTATTGACATCTGGAAATTAAATGCATCTATTTTCATATTACATTGATTTTTATTCAAAACAGTTTTGTTTGAATTTTTAACGAGAAGTTTAACATTTTTTTTCTGGTGCTTTGTCTATATATAATGCATTTTAAAAATTTATTGAACAGCAACAAAGTCAATTTGTTGCAAAAACAAGCTTCCCTGAGTTGAAGAAGAAACTGTCAAGAAAAGAAAAGCTACCACAATTTATATTTTTTCCTCTAATTTTGCTCCCTCAGGAATTATTTACTGTCACTTGGAACAGCTATTCTATAAGAGAACAAGCTTTTCAAGTTTTATGTAAGGTTAGCAACTGATAGCAGTCATATTGGTCTTGAATCTTCATAGCTTTTAATTCTGGTCAGCTCTACAAGTACAGTTAACATCATTGTGAGACTAAGGGGCTTTCCTACCAGTGTGAATTTAAATCCCCCCTCTATGGCAATGGATAGAATTTAAATTCAATTCATAAATTGTTAGCTATGAAACTTTGCACTGGCTAACTAGTTAGCACTGTTGCCTCAAAATTCCAAGGACTTAAGTTCTATTCTGGCCTCGGGTATCTGTTTGTGGGGAATTTGCACATTTTTCCCATGTCTATGTGGGTTTCATCTGCTGGTATCCTCCGACATTCAAAGATGTCCCGCTTAGGTGGATTGGCCATGCTAAATTGCCTCTTAGTTTGGCTGTGTGTGTGGGTATGAATGTGTTCCCTGTGACGCATTAGTGTCCTGTCCAGGGTGTACCTTGCATAATATCCAGTGTCTGTCAGGATAGGTTCCAACTCCCCACCAACCTGAATTGAAGTAAATGGTTAAATGAAAATGATGGGAAGCTATAAGACATATAACCCTGGGCAGTGGAATAAGTGACAAGGAACTGTTTGTTTTTGTAATCTAAATTTAAGTTGCCTGTTTAAAAAATAGTGTTTTGTCAATTGTGCTTTTTAATCATTTGACACAGTAAAGCATTTGAAAGCATCAAATTTTGATATGTCATCCTTTCAACTAATAGTAATTCAAATTTCTCTTAAAAACTTAGCAATCTCTAGGGAGGTCATAACATTGAACGCAAGACCCATGTGATTTACACTCCTGTGAAGAGGGGCTTTGAGAGGGGAACAGGCTGTAAAAAGCCATTGTAGTGTCAGTGTATCTTTAAGATAGCCTTGAACCTTTCACACAGCTTAGTCTGCAAGAATCTGAGACATAGTGCAGAAAGATAGAGGCTGTTAGGCCTGCATCATAAGCAGTGAGAATGCTGATCCTTTCAGTTGCCATGAAAAACATAGAAGGCAGGTCAAGTTCAGATTGAGTAGACCATGTTTGTGAGGATTTAAACGTGACTGGAAAATTTGCCTCACTTGGCTAAAGAGAAGAATTTTCAATTTGCTACTCATTATGAGAATCAATTCAAGAATTAGAAGTTATCTAGCTGGAAAAAGGAAAGGGAAGCAACCATCAGGAGTTGAAGATAGTGTTGGACAAGTTCTTAGAGAATTAAGTGTCCACTTAAAATATAACCTTGGAGAGGTCTTTTCTGTCATTTAAAAAATTATATTGGGGATCTTTTCTTTAGAGTTTAAGATGCCTACTGAATATTGTTTAGACAGTGTTGCTTTCACTTGTTTATTGCAATAAAAGTCTTAAAACTTGAAACTTTATTACATGAATCTTTCAGAGAGTCACTGGAAATTCAAATATTTTTCTAAAGGTTTATTGATCTTTAAACCTTAGGGAGCATAACAAAAGGAAATATTAGCTCTTATTATTAGGTGACATTGCTGTCACTCCAGGTATTAAAATGATCTAATAACTATAACAATTGAAGGATTCACAAATAAAGCAATGTTTCAAACAATTGTATTTGAGTCTACTTAGGAAACTAATGAGCTCACAAACTCCATTACTGAGTCAACAATTCTATCCAACAAGCTAAACCTGACTATTTGCAACCTTGACATCCTTCTTGGCCCTGTGAAGCATATCTGCTGCTGAAACTTCCTGTGTGCTTTACATTAATATCAAATATTTTTATGTTGTCCTGATTAGCTTCCCATTTTCTACTGTCCATAAGCTTGAAATAATCCAAAACTATGCTACCTGAATTCTGGGCGGTATGCAGCACCATTCTCCCATCATCCCTGTGCTTGCTGTCCAATGTTGACTCATGTCCACCAATAGCTCAACGTAGATCATCTTCATATTTAAGTTGCCCCAGAGCCTCACTTCTATTTTTGTAACGCCCATGGCCCTATGACTCTTTGGGATTGTTGCATTACTCCAACTTTGGCCTCTTGTATTTTTAGCTAAGCATTAGAAGTCATGCCTCAAACCGTGTAAACCTTAAGTTCTGAAAATTCTTTCCTCAATCTCTCCACCTTTTTTCTGTCTGAGAAACATAAGCAATTGTGTTAAGATGAAGGAGCAGCTATATAGAGACATTGCATGTAATTGTTAAAAAGATACATGTTATAACTTCCATATGTAGATAGTCTAATACTGATTAATTATTGACCATGCTCTACATCCACAGCTCAATAGTTCTTTTGTAACAACATTAAGCAATCTTCATCATTTTTCTACATCTATAAATCAAGTGGGGGGGGGTCACATGATATGAGTGTGGGAATAGTCATATTTCCATGAGCTCTGGCACTACTCATTTTAATTTTTTTAATCTGATGTACAACTCATATTCACATTATCCTGGAATGTATACTCTATGCTATGCCCTTGGGACATTTTTAGAGGTGTATTGATGGCAAGATGCCAAAGAGGGCCAGGAAAATCCTCTATATAAGGAACAATCAGAGTCACTTCCGAGGGACAGCTGGGCCCTCAACATGATGATCTGGTTGGGGAGTAGCCTCTGGGTTTGTTGTTCTTGAAGGTGTTGCAGAAGATTATTTCAAATATTATCGAAGATCTAGATGATGCACTCGGTGTTTTGACACACAACATTAATGTTCAATTAGATGAACTGCAGAATATCGCAAGAAACTGAGTGAGGCGGAAGATAGAATCCCTACTGTTGAAAGTGCTGATTGTTTGGTCAAGATTCAGCTGCAATCCTGAAGAAATCTGCTGCATTGTTAGTCTGATATCCTGCTGGATCTGAAGCATCAGGGCCAGAAGGGGTGTCTGTGTTGGTTTTTGGAGGGAGTTGGGAGTGGGATCCCAGTTGGATTTTTCAAAGGCTGGCTGCCACTGGTAGCTTAAAGTTTATTTATTAGTGCCACAAGTCGGCTTACATTAACACTGCAATGAAGTCTCTGTGAAAATCCCCTTTGATGGTCTCGTTGTGAGAACTTAGAGGATCAATTTGAGGGGGCACACCATGCCCTGTGCTCAAGGACAAAAGATGACCAATATGGGCTGTTGTCCTGCATTTCCAGAGCTTTGGGGGCCATCGGAGAGTTTTGGGGGCTGCCAGGTATGGTGGGTTTGGCTTTATAATAGGACAAAAGTCTTGTTTTCCTGGACTTCTTGACAGCAGTGTAGCAAAATCAGAAAGGCTCCAATGTGATCAGAAAGCATTTGAAGGCTTTTGCAATTCAGTAGGCCTTGCACAATCTGCTGCTGCAAGGTCACTATTGAAGGGTCTGTTATGATGCTTGACAAAGCTTGAGACTTCGGCTTTTTAGAATCCATGAAAGGCAATAATTTGGAATATGATCCGCAGCTGCTTGTTAATTCTAGACTGAACCCCCTGTAATTACTTTTTCTTACTGATCCTTTTCTATATTTTTTCATATTGGCGGGGACAATCCTGTGACTGAACCACAAAGCAAACTTCACTGATTATCCTGTTCAGTGTCATATTATGCAGTTCATCATAGTTAATCTTTGTTAATTCTTGAATGTATTCCAAGAAATTACATCTTTTAATTGATATGTGATTTATCACATTGATAGGGGCAATCCTATACATATACATGATAGCAAATTTTCACTTATTATCCTGATAATCCTGATGTGTCCAGGAGCATTCATTTATCCCTAATGGAATGCACCTTACAATGTACTTTTTGATCTTAAAGAAAGCTGTACAATTTTCATCTCTTTTCTTATAACTCTGGCATGCATTTAGCGGTGGATTTTTTTTTTCCAGACATCTTTTATAATTAAAATGAACAGTGCAATTGCAGGGAGATGGGTATGTGCTTTAATATGAAGGTAATGGGTAAGGCCCAATGAGTCCTCACAGAAGGTGAGGAAAATCCCCCTAGAACTTATGGGCTTTTGCATCTTTTCATTGAATCATGGAATCCTACAGTGCAGAAGGAGGCAATTCAGCCCATCAAGTCTGCACCAACCACAATCCCACTCAGGCTCTACCCATAACCCCATGCATTTACCCTAGCTAGCCCCCTGACACTAAAGGGCAATTTTCATGCTCAATCCATCTAACCCGCACATTTTTGAACTTGTTTTAGGATTATAAAATTTTGTTGTGGTACAAACAGAATTTATACCTTGGGAAGAGACACCATATTGTATTGTCAGTGCCTTTTCTATGGTTAGGAATGAAAATCCACTGCCATTTTCTTGATTGTGTACCACTGAGCTAAATGCAGCTGTACCCTATTATTCTAATATCCCCCATCTTTCAATATATCTTTTGTTACTTGTACGGTGGGAGGCATTGAATACAAAGGGAATTTTTATCTCTCTTCCCTCTTCCTACTTGTATTTTTTTGAAAATGATCCTGCTGTACTGTACTAAAGTTTGAGAGTTTGCTGTTTTTTCTTTGTATAAAATGGATAAAAACTTTTATTAAAGTTAAATAAAAAGAAAATCAGATGAGTGCACTCAGACACGATGAATTTTGATGTTTCCAGATGTTGCAAACTTTCCATTTTAATCACTCCATCATGGCATAATTGCTTTTCATCCTAAACTCTGGAATTCCTTCCTTCCAGTTGCCCCTCCTTTTAACACACTCCTTAAAATCACCTCATAAAACTTGGTCATTTGTCCAGCTATCCCCTTCTGTGGCTAGCTATCAAATAATGCTCAGTAAAGCTCTTAGGAATTGTGTTGGGACTTTTTGTTAATATAATGGAGAATAAAGTAGAGAGTACAGACCCAGGAGTGTAAAATTGAGAGACCTGCATCAGGTTTGTTTTCTCCTCCATCTTTTTCCTGTTTTTTCTGCTCTGTTATTTATTCTGTTGCTATAAGATCAACTAGTTTTCGTTTTTGTAAGTTGTTTGTTCAAATCCATTCCCTAGATTGCTCTTACTGGGAGTGCTAAATTAATACTAAATGTGTCTGCATTTAGCCCTATTCTCTATGGAAATGGTCACAAAACATTTTAGTTGTTAAGGCTCAGATCTAATCTTGAAAAACTCATTCAGAATCTTTCAAGGTGGTTCAAAATCAGAGCATTTATTTCCTTGTTATAAAATACAGGTTATTGGTTGCTTATACAGGAACATTGGTTGCTTATACATGGACAGGAAAACTGGAGAAAAATTATATCATTAACAACCAGGCCCATAAAGAGACAACAAAGGAGGGGAAGCCTTAAACATGTTTCCAAGAGATATTCAAACATTTCTCCTAAACACCCTGAGAATGGAGAGCCTAAAATAATTGTCCTTCTGTCTGTAATTGTGATCACTCATGTCATTTTATGGAAAACTAAAATACTAATAAATAAAAATTGCTAAGTGTTTTTTAATTAATGAAGTCCTGAAAGTCTTTTGCTTTGATTAATCAACAACTCTATTTATCATTGTATTGTTGGAGCTCTCTTCCACACAAGACAATTGATGCTAGTTTAGTTAATTAATCAAGTGACAAAAACAACCTAAGGGACTAAATGGCTTACTCCTGTTCCTACATAAATGCAATGTTGCTGTTGATAATTTAAAAATTGTGTAATTTGAGTGTACAATTTTTAAAAATCCCGAGTAGCTGTTTCAGTCAGACCGCTTGATTAGGAAATTCAAAACATATTAGCAGAATTAAAAAATACTCAATTACCAGCAGTTGACAAATAGGACACTTGTCAAAACTTGCCTTTTTGACCAAGCTTTTGGTCAACTGACCTAATATCATCTTATGTGGCTCAGCTGC
Organism: Sphyrna mokarran; assembly: GCA_024679065.1. Classification (NCBI taxonomy): domain Eukaryota; kingdom Metazoa; phylum Chordata; class Chondrichthyes; order Carcharhiniformes; family Carcharhinidae; genus Sphyrna; species Sphyrna mokarran. Next base: position 24,049,534 of record JAGIQG010000021.1, read on the forward strand.
ATACTTTGTTTTCATAGAATCCCTGTAGTGCAAAAAGAGGCCATTTGGCCCATCAAGTCTGCATTGATAACAATGTCATCTCAGGCCTTATCCCACAGATCTCATGTATTTGATCTCTGCTGATCCTTCTGACATTAAGGGCAATTGAGTATAGTCAAAGAACCTAACCCATACATCTTTGGACTGTCAGAGGAACTATAGCACCTGGAGGAAACCCATGCAGACACAGGGAGAACATGTAGATTCCACACAGACGGTGATTAAGGCCAGAATTAAACCCAGGCCCCCGGCGCTGTGAGCAGCAATCCTAACACCACATCACCCTATATAATGTGTTTTATAATGCTGCTGTGAAGTTTGGGACATTTCATCACATTAAAGGTACTACATAAATATAAGTTGTTGTTGTTCATGAACCCACCTAACAGGCACCGGAGGTTTCTTGAGACACTCCATTATTCAATTTGCTTTGGAAGTTTAAATATTTTTCTATTAAAATACTCACTTGTGCAAATTGTCACTTCATAGTGAACTGCTACAACATTCTTAAATTAATTGAAAGGTCATAGTGACATTTGATATGCTCATGCCAACTGAATAAACAATATCTGAGCTGGGAAAATGCAGTGCAGACATTCCATCGGTTTTGTTAAAGGCCTGTAGTCCTAGTTTCCAATGATTATCAGTTTATCAGCATGAACTTCATTCCTTTTCTCAGCAATGTGAAATAGATTTTGTTCAAAGCAACTGGGTGCAAAATTGTCTATTGTTCACCCATATTAACAGTTTAGTTACGCAGAGTTGAATCAGCTTTAATTCTTGTGTTATGGATAGGAAAGGGGTCAATTTAAACTGCCTTGACTTCCCCACTCTCTCCCCATCTATAAATGGAAATGCTAAATAAAGTTAATGATAATTAAGTTTATTTATCAGTTACAAATCAGCATACATTAACACTGCAATGAAGTTACTGTGTTTTATTATTCTGATTCCCCCCTTTATAAAGGTGATATATTTTCCCTAAGCCCTAAAATTTAGAATGGCTCAATCCTCCATCTATAACTTGCACAGCAAACTCAAAGTAAGATGAAATAAAAAGGGTATGTTTATTTTTATACAAACACATGAGAGGTATTTCACTATATCCACCCTTTTACACTTGCACAATAAATGGGGGATTAGGGAAAAGGAAGAAGGTTCAAAGCATGACTTAAATAACTTATGCATTATGGTTTTACGTGTGTCCGGGCTCCAGAATCAGAAATCAACTGCAATGGTCCTTCCAAGGGAAGGTTGATATTATAGAGTGATCAATCTTTCCAAAGTGAGATTTCATGACAGGGCAAGGCACATACAGTGATTTAGCCTGGAGGCACAAGTTCCAAGGCTCCATGAGCTGGCCAGAGTTCTTTCTGCTACCAGTGGCCTACTGGTAGACAACACATCCTATTGCTTGGAGTTCTGTTCATGTTGGAGGTCAAGCAATAATTGCCTGAGTTCAATTCCAGAAGACAATGTGATTGTGCAGCTTGGGGGGATAGCCATATCACATAAATCCCATCACCACTCCTTGAGATGGACCAAAGAAGTATATTCCCATAACTGGATTCTTGAGATGTTTAAATGAACTTAGGATTCTTTTAGTTCTTGGTGACACTGATTTTGGGTTGTTAAATGAGGCTCTGTTGCTCAAACCATTGTATTATAACAGTTAATGCTTAGGCCATTAGCACCATTATGAGACATTTAAGATCTACAAAGGCTTTTTTTAATTCAAAGTTGACTGGAGCAGACCCATTCCAGGTATTTAGAGTATTAGCCTCTGTTCATTTTGAAACTACTGGACATTATCATGTGAAGAGCTGGAGCCATCTTGGCAGCTCAGCAGCTGTCCATTTTGAAAAGTATGAATAAAATGACTTGCTAAAGTAATCCAGTTGTTGAATATTTTATGTGTATGTATCCTTTGTGACTCACGCATGACAATTGGGGATCAAACAGGTTGAAGCCAATTTAATTTGCCAAATTCTGAATGATATAAAACAAAGAATAAGAGTGACTTATATCACTGAGAAACAAAAAAACAAACAGAATTAAAATTAAGATTAAGACTAAAGATAATCTTGATGTGGACTCTGGTAGTAGTATTCAAAGGCTTCACACTAAATCTGATTCTTTTTTGATTACCATGATGGAACCATAAACCAAAATAACCAAATTTACAGAATTACCCCCAAAATGAAGAAATTATCATCAAGATTCCCTTTTTGTAGCTTTTACTTTCACACAACTTGGAACCAATGCAAATTATACATGAATTTACAGGCAAATGATATTGCAAATTTCAATTTACATAATTGATACAACAAATGTTTTATATCAACAGAAACATTCACATTACTCCCTGTGTAAATATGGCATTATGTAGCTGCACCTTTCCAAATTATGTTGTTCTTTATTCATGCAGAAGTAGACCAAGAGTCCTTTTTGATTAAAGTTCTTTGCCCCAAAGTTTTAATGGTATGATTACCATCTTCAAGGCACACTTCTATAAGACCTCTCTCTGTCGTGACAATGTAGTTTTCAGTCACTTGTGATAGTATAGCTTTCTAGAGTTCCTTTTCAACTCAACAACTAATTAGATCCTGCTGCATAGTTAGGCTGTTTTTGGGAAAACACCCAGCTCTTTAGCCTCTCAACCATTACCGTAGCTTTCCAGACATTATACCTTTTTAGTCAACTCACACAGTACCTTCATAAGCTCCTATTTCTTTTTCTGCCAAAGAGAAAACAAACATCATCTTGAGGGCAATTTACTTCTTCTCCTCACAAGAATGCTCCTCTTTTTGTCCATGTTGCTTTATCTTTGTTTCTGCATCTGTGTGTTGACCAGCTCTAGCCTCCAGCTCCTCTGCTTGGAGCTCTCCTTTGTCGGCAGCTCTCCTATGTGTGTGCTGGCACGTAGCTTCTGGTAATAACTCCCTTCCCCATTGTACAACTGTCAAGGGTAGATAGGTCACATGGATCAATATATCTTATTATCTAGGAAAATCACAGTTGAAATATTTGCAAACTTACAAGTCCCTTTCAAACATTCTTAGAACTAATTACAGCTTCCCATGACATTTTTAAAAAATTACAAATTTTCCTTATTGTATAATTTCTGGCCAAGGATTGTCACAATGCACAATTGAAAGTGACATATCAGTGAAAAGATCATAGTTCCAATAAAATGGAATCTTTGATAAATCATTCTCACTTACAGGGACAGACTGTCTGTGTGGAGTTTGTACTTTCTCCCATTGTCTGCATGGGCTTCCTCCAGCTGCTCTGGTTTCCTCGCACAGTCCAAAGATGTGCAAGTTAAGTTGATTGGCCATACTAAATTGATCCTAGCAACAGGGGTATCAGCCAGGGCAAGAATTCCATAGTAGTGTCTGCACAGGAACTACTAAAGATTACCTACCTACCCTCCTACTGAGTGAATAATATTTAGCAATATGAAATCTGTTTATATGGAAACTTCATCTGCACAAACTAACGATGATAGTAACTGTAATATGCAGAGTCTATTTCTTCATAGAATCCTTACATTACAGAATGAGGCCATTCAGCCATCTAGTTTGCATCAAACACAATCCCACCCAAGCCCATTCCTGCAACCCCATATATTTACCGTGGAGCACTTAGAGGAGACCCATGCAGACAAGGGGAGAAAGTGCAAACTTCACACAGACTGTGACCCAAAGCCAGAATTGAATCCCCTCTGAAATGGCCAAGCAAGCCACTCAGTTGTATCAATTGCTCCCTCCCGGGTCCTTAGCGCTGTAAGGCAGCAGTGCCAACCAATGTGCTACCACCCCAATGTGGAACAATATTTTTGTTAGAAGGGCAACTGTTAAAGGAAACCAGGCGTTTTGCATTTAGGAATTGGCTTTTTATTTCAGAACTTGTATTCCCATTTGCCAACGAGTACCTGGACAAATTTCTGGTTCCTTCCAATATTCAAACTGAGTTGGCTGTTGTTCAGCCCTTTAATTGAACATGTTTTGCATAATAAATTCAATTAGCTATTCATCAAGACAAGTCTCAGATTTGCTAAAACATTTCATTGCTATATCTTCAGCATAACTTCAAAATTTCACCATTAGATAAATGACATCTCTCACAGCAAATGTGGTAATTGTGATCAAAGGATCATCTGAATTAATGTTCTGTTTAGTTTAGTTCTAATTTTAAAATAATATCCAACTTGAAAATGGATAAGAAGGTTATCATCTGCAAGTGTCATTGAATATGTGCGAATAATCATGCAATTTTGTAATACTTCCTGCAAATCAGCTGTGGTATCAGCAGTTCTCTGGATGTAGAGTTGATCATTTTCTAAAACCTGGTCAAGGTTTAAATAATTGATTTCCACGTTTGCTCTCTCTCTCTCTCTCTCTCCCCCCCCCACACAACCCACCCCCACCCCCCCACCCACCCCCACCACCCCCCCACCCCCACCACCCCCAAACTCACCCCCAAACCCCCCAATCCACAACACATCCAATTAGAGAGGCTTCTGCCACCAATCTTGTTCCAAATACTAGAAGTTAGACAAAAAAAATCCAAAATGACTTCCACATTGTGAAAGTCCGAAAGACGTGCAGGTTAGGTGCATTGGCCGTGCTAAATTCTCCCTCAGTATACCCAAACAGGTGCCAGGGACTAGGGGATTTTCAGAGTAACTTTGTTGCAGTGTTAATGTAAGCCTATTTGTGACACTAATAAGTAAACTGAAACATTTTATTTTTCAACCATCAGGTGGAAAAAACAAGGGTGGAATCTTCCTGTCTAATTCCCACCATGGGAATTGCACAGACTACGCAAAAATGCACAGACTTTCTGGTCTTGGAGAAGCACATTCAGAAAATCCTACCCCAAGTCTCTATTTCCTCTTAGTGGAATAGATGGGAACTTTTAAGTATAACACTTTAGTACATCTGAAGCATAATGATTGAGCCATGCATATGTCTGTGCTATCTCTAAAATACTGCTCAAAGCATAACTTAAAATAACATGTATTATCCATAAGGTTGAATACATTTTCACCGTGGAGTTTGACTATAACAGAGTTTGATTTTTTTAAAGAAAGTGGTGCTTTTTAAATTCAGTATGTCATTGACCATATTTTCAAGCTATATGATGAAATAAACTAGAGTTATTGAATTATCAAATAAGGAGTCAATTTTATTATTTAAAAGCTCATTCAGGTAAAAATATAAGACTTATTAAGAAGGAAAAATAGGGTCCCAAATCCTATTACACACACACACACACACACACACACAAAACAGAACAGGGTTCAAGGTGGAGAACGTGGAATTGATAAGAGTTAAGTTCCATTAAAAAAAAATAAAAAAAACTTCTGATGTGTTCATTTAGGTGGATTTAAAATTTCAGGCATTGCAGCCATGTAAGCTGATTATTTTTCTGGAGATGATCTTTTATTAAAACTATGGATGTTATGGCATTTGAAATTGCTTTCAATTTTAATCCATATCTCTGATGCATTCCAAAATGTAACAGAGATAGGGCATTAAACTGGAAAGTAGCAAGATGAGTTAGATGATGTCACTGGTCCATTTCTACAGACTCCCCCTTTCTGATTTTAGCAGCTTCTACTGTTCTTTCCTACACTGGGAATAAAGCTGCCTGCTGTCATGTGACTGCCTTTCCAATTGCTCAGTCACGAGCCCACTAACAGTGAGATTGCCTCTCAGCTGTTGTTAGAAGCTGTATAGATGATTAGTGGCTTCCAAGAGATCAGACAGTTAATTCCTTGCATGCTGTTCGCCATTGTGATTGCCAAAATTGATTGAATGTTAATGTCTCAGCTATTAACTTCTTGAATGGTCCGTCTCTCTGTGATAAGGTGGATAACCTTAATCTAAATCACCTAAATCTGGATAGGGTGGATAGTGAGAGCCTTTTTCCTCAGATGGTGATGACCAACACGAGGGGACATAACTTTAAATTAAGAGGTGGTAGTTATAGGACGGATGTGAGAGGCAGGTTCTTTACACAAAGGGTGGTGAGGGCGTGGAATGCCCTGCCTGCAGCAGTTGTGTACTCACCTACTTTGGGGGCATTCAAATGGTCAGTGGATAGGCATATGGATGATATTGAAATAGTTTAGGTCAGAGGGTCCACTGGCCAGCACAACATCGAGGGCCGAAGGGCCTGTACTGCGCTGTGATGTTCTATGTTCTATAACATAGAAAAGAAGCTGTTACATCTCCAAGTCATTGTCTGTCTGAGGGTTCCATAGACTTGATGACTTTATGATGGGCAATGTGACTTTATTTTTTGTGTTCGTTCATGGGACATGGCTGACCAGCATTTATTGTCTATCCCTAGTTCCCCAAGGGTAGTTGAGAATCCACCATATGGCCATGGGTCTGGAATTGACATGTTAGATCAGACTGGATAAAGATGGTAGATTTCCTTCCCTCAAGGACATTAGTGAACCAGATCGGTTTTTCTGACAATTGACAATGGTTTCACGATCATCAGTAGATTTTTAATTCCAGATTTTTTTAAATTCAATTCAAATTTCACCATCTGCCATGTTGGGATTCAAACCCAGGTCCCCAGAATATTAGTAGAGTTTCTGAATTAATAGTGTAGCAATAATATCAGTAGGCTATCACCTCCCCTTGCACAAATGTAAATTGGCAGCTATTTTAAAATCAATGGACAGAATGTTAAGGCTGTTCATACCGGCAGGGTTTTCCCATTCCTAGGGAATGGAGATTTGGCCAGGCACTAAGTTCTCCAACATTGCTACAGCAGGAGCATGGTGTAAATGGCTGGTAAAATTGCATCCAATATATTTGCTTGGCAAAAGTCTGTTTAAACATGTTCAACATATATCTGGCTAGCCAATGAAATTATAGATTACTATTCCACATTGCACACAACATATGTTGTAACTTTTTTCGCAATTTGGAGTAATTAACCTGGTGTTGTGAGACTACTTACGGGCCTATCCCTAGTCCAACACCGGCATCTCCACATCACAGTATCAAATACAAACAAAGTCAATACACTAATAACATCATCATCAAATTATGTGCTTAGCTTTAAAGCTATCTGAAACCTTCTTATAATATATAATTCATGGTTACAAGGCAACCAAGATTGGAGAAATAAATATTCCTTGGTTCAGCAAATTTTGATGGGACAACAAGAAGCAGCAGTAATTTTGACATAAGGAATATAATGTATAATACATAAAACAATAGTAAGAAAAGATCTGGTTCAAAAGATTAGGACCACATTGTGAACAATGAGTAGAATAGATAGAAAGAAGAACAGTAAATTATCATTTCATTTGGAAGGACTGTTTGGGACCTTGGACAAAGAAGATAGAGGAGACAAAATAGCATTTGCTGCATCTCCTGCATTTTTCCAGGGCGGAGGGGGGAGGGTGATTACCTACTCCAATCAGGGATTGTGGGGGAGAGGGGAGCCCTTGAAACTTTGGTAGTGGGTTGAGGGGGAGGCCATTATTTGTTCTGATTGGGACCCCCTTTAAACATGGCACCCAGATCTCTGTGCAGTCGGGCCCTACCCCCATTTCTCTCCTCCCCCCGCCGGCAGTGCGAAACACATCAACCTTTTTTTTGTGGTAGAGTGTAATAAGATCTGGAAAGAAGACTAGCATGTTTCACTAGAGAAACATTGTTTTTCTAATCATTCTCCATTTTTTGGTAAGCTTTTGCACAGGAAAAACAGTGTCTTTATAGGAATCAGAACATGAGCAAGGTCAGTCAAGGTAGCTGTGAGAAAGAATGGGCTTGTAGTGAACATTTTATTAATAGCCAATCATTGAGACAGAGGGACAAGTCAGAGATGGACAATATGCAGGCGAGAGAAGGATGGTAATTGGGAGTAAAATTGATTAAATTTTCCAGTTTCGGGTGAGAGCAAGAAATGGCACAATATAGTCATCAAGGTATCAGAAAAAGAGGTGAGAAGAAAGGAACAAGGAATGTTTGATATTTCCAACAAAAAAGCTGGTATAGCTAGGACCCATGTGGCAACCCACAAGCAATAAGTAGGTAATTAGCCAGAGTCCACAAGCTTCTCTATCCATTAGAGGATAATTGTTTGCTTATAGATAAAAGAGGCACCATTCATTTTTGTAACATAAAAATAAATAAATTGTCTTACATCCATTACCTAAACAAAAACTGCCCAGAATCTTTCCATCTTTTCATCTTAAGAGCCCCCAGAGGGAAAAAAACAGTCTCAGAACTTAAATTAGGTCAGGAATACAAAAAATCAATGTGCTAAAATTAGTTCATTCCCATCTTCAATCTGTTTCACTGCCGAGGTAAGAAATATTCTGATGAGACTGATGAAGGCTGAAACTTTCATCTTGATGCATATGACATTTTTTGAGTGACTTGATTGAATTACAGGCATGCAGTTTCCTCTTGGGAATCTATTATTGCAAACATCAACTAATTGGATAAATACCATACCTGCAAACACAGCCTTCCACTTACAATGTGACTTTCAAAGGGGAATTGGATCATTATCTGAAGAGGATAACATTTCAGTCCAGTGGGAGGGTGAAACAAGCTGTGAACTTCCCCCCTCACAGAGAGCTAGTCTGGAATATGGGCTGACTGGTCTGCTGTGTTGTAACTATTCTCAGCTTCTCAATTTGGACACTGCAGCATTGTTCCAGATGCTTTGGTGGAACAGTTAATAAAACCTAATCACAGTCCTTATAAATTTATGATCAGAAGATCCCCATAATCAGTGGTAGCTTTGCAGTTTTAAGCAACCTCATTCTTAAATTTAGAGTTTTTAGAGTTTTAGAGCAACACAGCACGGGAAACAGGCCCTTCAGCCCAACGAGCCCGCGCCGCCGTCATAACTATATAGTAACAGTTCCATTATCCTATCCTAATTTTAGGTTATTCCTAATATGGAAGAGTCTCAATGTAGGGACAATTTGTTTCCCAATCAGCCTAAGAGCGAATTTTTTGGGATGTGGGAGGAAACCGGAGCGCCCGGAGAAAACCCACGCAACCACGGGGAGAACGCGCAAACTCCCGCAGACACCAGCCCAATTCCAAGTGTCTGCACAGCTACAGCGATAGTCTCTGAGCTGTCATGGTGCCCTTCAGATGGTCCAGATAAAGCACTCATTTACGACATGAAGCACCAGGCAACCCATGAATCAACATCCAAGAGCTGTCCTCGCACCACCTGCCGAATGCATGCTCCTTGTTGGTCAAGTATGGACCGAATTACCTGTGGGAAAAAAAGCCGTAGTTAAACAGTCCTACTATATCCCTCTATCTGCATACCGCTCATGTGGCTGTCCAAGAGACCCTTAAACAGCCCCAGCGTGCCTGCTCCCACCACCTTACTCGGCAGTGCATTCCACACCCCCACTACCCTTTGTGTGAAAAACTGCCCTCTAATATTTGTCTTATACATAGCCCCCCTCACCCTAAGGCCATGACCCCTCGTCCTATCCATTTCTGAAGGTGGAAAAAGTTTACCACCATTTACTCTATCTATACCCCTTATAATCTTATACACCTCTATTAGATCCCCTCTAAGCCGACGTCTTTCAAGGGAAAACAACCCCAGTCTATTTAATCGTTCCTCATAAGACAGTCCTTCCATACCAGGCAGCATCCTGGTAAACCTCCTCTGCACTCTCTCCAAGGACTCCACATCCTTACGATAGTACGGCGACCAGAACTGGACGCAGTATTCCAAGTGAGGCCTAACCAACGTTCTATACAATTGCAACATCAAACTCCTACTCTTGTATTCTATACCCTTTTCTATGAAAGCTAACATACTATACGCCTTCTTTATCACCTTCTCCACCTGTGAAGACACCTTCAGAGACTTGTGAACCTGCACCCTCAAGTCTCTCTGCGTCTCTATGCTCCGTATAGTTTTACCTTTTATCCTATAACTCTCTTCTACATTTTTCCGGCCAAAATGCATCACCTCGCATTTATCCGGATTAAATTCCATTTGCCATCTATCTGCCCAGTCTACCAACCTATCTATGTCCTGTTGTATTGCCTGGCACTGCTCCTCTGTACCCGCCAATCCAAGCATCTTAGTGTCATCAGCAAATTTGCTGATCTCACCACCTACCCCAACTTCCAAGTCATTTATGTAGACCACAAATAGAAGAGGACCTAGTACTGAGCCTTGTGGCACTCCACTAGTGACAGGCTTCCAGTCGGAAAAAGAGCCTTCCACTACTACCTTCTGTCTCCTCCTCCCGAGCCAGTTCTCGACCCATCTACATACCCGGCCCTGTGTCCCATGCACCTTCACCTTCTCTATCAGTCTACCATGAGGAACCTTGTCAAACGCCTTACTGAAATTGTTCCTGGAAAGCTGATTTCCAGTCTGAATGTATAGCAGAAGTTTCTTGATTCCCCCCCCCCTTTAACTGCGTATTTTCACTCACAATTAATTGATTCCCAGTAAATGCTGAAAAATCTAGAATCCTACAGTGTAGAAGGAGACCATTCAGCCCATCGAGCTGCACTGACCACAATCCCACCCAGGCCCTATCCCCATACACTTGTGCAGGGACAATTTGACAGCCAATGCACCTAACCTGCACATCTTTACACTATAGGAGGGAACTGGAGCACCTGGAGGGAACCCACTCAGTCACAGAATGAATATGTAAACTTCACACCGACAGTGACCTAAGTTGGGAATTGAACCCATGTCTCTGACTCTGTGAGGCAGAAATGCTCACCACTGTGCTGCCCCTCAGCAGGACTTACTGTTTTACATAGAATACATTGTAGTGTAGAAACTGCAAAAAGAGGCCATTTGGTCCATCAAGTCTGCACCGACCACAATCCCATCCAATCCCTGTGATCCCACATACTTATGCTGCTAATCCTCCTGGCACTAAGTGTCAATTTATCATGGCCAATCCACCTAACCTGCACATCTTTGGTTTCAGATTCCAGCATTCGCAATATTTTGTCTTTATCTATTTTGATTCTCATTTATTTTTCAGTACCCCCCACAGTTTCCTTGTGTTGGTTAGTGAGGCGGGGTGATGAATGGTGCTCTCCTAACTTGAGCGCTCAGGCTGTGTGTGACCGACAGGCGGCCTCTGTGAGCTCGGACCCAGCCGATTGTGTGTCCGTGTCAGCTCGGGTTTCTTGGGAGCACAGAATGCAGGCTTGAAAGTCTTCTGAGCTCCAGGATAACCAACAGATTCACACGCACCGCGACAAGCTCGGCAGAACAGAAGGCACCTTGCTGCTCCAGCGACTGGGGAATAGGATCGCTCCTGTTCGGGAAAGCTTAAATCAAAATTATCACAGGGAAACAGCCTCCAAAGGAACAATTTTGTTTATATAAAACAAAAGCTGCAAGATTCCGAATCAGAAAAGGCTGACGTTTGGGTGGTTTGTGATAAAGTTGTGGATTTGAATTCTCTGGTGTGTGTGAAGAGAGAGGAAGGTATCCAGTCCAGGATGTGAGGTTTGGGGGAAAGGTACAGCTTGATTCTCTTTCTGGGACGTGGCGCCATGCAGCAGGTACTGTATAATCCGACCCATTGCCAACAATCATGAAGGACGGAGGAGAATCCAAAGACCAGCAACTAACTGTAAGTTCCTGTCTTACCCTCATATATTTATAAAGTGAATAGCTTGTTTTCATATAAACATTGCATTCCTGCCGGGTTGGGGGGGGGCAATAAATTTACTGGCACCTTGATTTAATTTCAATTGTGTTCAATGTTAACCACCGTAGAAAGGTGAGTCTGTTTATCTGGAGTTGTGAATTAGGCTTCCTGTTGGTAACAGATTATATGAAGTGTTCAAATAATTTTAGTTAATATTCCAACGCCATCCGAATGTAAAGTTTGATCAACTGCAGCTGCCTGGTGCAATTCAAATGTATTTATCCTGCACTGACATTGGAGATTGATTGCAAGCCAGAAGTTCTTACATCTTAAAAATGCAGGGTTATTGATTACAGAGTTGACTCTGGTGTGTTTTCCCCATGGCAATTAACTTGAGCAACCCAAATGTAATCATGGCCCACCTCATCCCCCCCCAAGTGCAGCAACATAACACCCTTCAATTTCTCTTATTTTTCACCGTTTGCTCCATCTCACTCTTCTGAAGATGCTGATTTGACCTCTGGTTCATTGTCCTTGCATGAGCCCAGTCAAACCCAATTGCCTTGCAGAATCTTGTTCTCACCTAATAGGCACATTTATCTGGAAGATGGACTTGATAGTAAACAGGAACACTGGAAAAGTTTTTAACCCTTCACTTAAACGGTTCAATTAACTTGTCATAACTTGGCTTCATTTAAGTCTAGATGGTGATTGAATTGATTTGAGTTCAAAATGATTAAAGGGATTTGACAAGCTCATTTCATTGATGGGGCAAACCAGAATCAAACCTAATAGGCCATTTTTAACAGTGAAATCAGAACATTTTTGTAATGAAAAGCTGGAATTTGTCTCCCAGAAAAGCCTGTGGATATTGGGTCAGTTGCCATTTTCAAGATGTAAATTGATAGACTTTTATTGGGTAAGAATGTCAAGGAAAATAGAACAAAGATGGGTAAATGGAATTCAGATACAATCAAATGAAATGGGACAATAGGCTAGAGGGGCTGAATACTATATTCCTGCAACAATGTAACCTTTGAGTACTGAAAGCCATAGTATTGCTTGACTGTTGCCCAGGCTGAATTAAACTGTGTGAGAGCCTTTGTTTAAAGCATCTATCTTATTATATCCACAGGATGTTACAAAGCACTTCACAACCAATCAATTACTTTTTGGAGTATAGTCTTTATTTAGTCCCTCAGACAGAAACTGAAATAAACAACCATATTGGTGATGCGTTAATCGAGGGAAAAATCATGACGTGAAAGATATTCTTGTTAAGTCAATGGGATTTTTAAAATTTCCATCTGAACGGGTTGATAGAACAAGGTGTACCAATTCATTCAAAAGAAGTTCTGTTTTCAACTCCTCAAATACTAAAGTAATTCATTCCAACACGCAAGGTGAGGTTCAGGCTTGAGTTGATAAATGGCAAGGAAATGTCAAGCAGTGACCAACTCCAAAAAGAGGGAATCTAATCACATCCCCTTCATGTTCAAAGGCACTACTGAATCCTCCATTGTCAAGATGCTGGGGATTACCATTGACCAGAAACTGTACTGGACCAGCCATATAAATATTGTAGCTATAAGAGGTGGGGAACATTTGTGGTGAGCAACTCACCTCCTGGCTTCTCAAAGCATGTCCACCACCAGCAAGCCAGGAATGTGATAGAAAACTCTCCACTTGCCTGGATGAGTGCGGCTCCAACAATATTTAAATTCCAGACTACCCCAGCATAGACAGTCCACATTATTGGCATCCCATCTATCATTTTAAACATCAATTCCCTCAAACCAACAGCACAATGTGGTAGATATTGTGAAAATCCATTTGCACAATGCACTGCAACAACTTTCAAGCCACAACTTTTACCATCTAAAAGAACAAAGGCAGCAGATGCATGGGAACTTGTACATTCCTCTCCATGTCACACACACTCATTAGTTATATCTCACCTTTCCTTGTTGCTTCATCAAAATTCTGGAGCTCCCTTAGAAAGAAACTAGAAGCAGGAGTAGGCCATTTAGCCCTTTGAGTCAGCTTCCCCATTCATTTTGTTCAGGGCTGATCATCAAAATCAATATCTGAGCCCTCCTTCCCCTAGATTTCCTTTGATCTCTTTAGCCGCTAAAGCTATATCTAATTTCTTCTTGAAATCGGATGTTTTGGCCTCAGCTATACTCTACATATTCACTGCCACTTTCTTCCTAATAGTAATGTAGATGTACCTATACCATATCAACTGCAGCAGCTCTAGAAGTTCCAGTGGGATTTTTCCCTTGCACTATCTGATCTTGGTCCTATCTAGCAGCTATGTCATTCAGGAATCAACCAGTTCAGTCGTGGTGGTGCTATCAAACCACCCTTGGCCAAGGACGTTGAAGTTTCCTACCCAGAGTAACCTTACTTCCCACAGTGCTTCTCCTAAATGCTGTTCCACATGGAGGAGTGCTGATTTATCAGTAATGAAGGAGGTTGGTACTCCAAAGGCGATTTACTTGCTCATGTTGGACCTGATGCCATGAGACTTCGTGGAGTCCGGGATTAATGCTGAGAATTCCGAGAGCCATTTGCTTCTGGCTGTATAACATTATGCCACTAGTGTTGGTGGGCTTGTCCTGTCAGGAGAACAAGACGTATCCAGGGATGGTGAGTTAAGTCTGGGGTATTGGTGGAATTGTGTGACTCTGTAAGCCTGACTTGTGTTGTTGTTGACTTGACTCATCTATGGGACAATTGTTCCAAACTTGGCACAAGTCTGCGGAGATTAATGAAGTGGATTGACAGGGCTGAATGCACTGAGTGTACCTTTGCCGTGTTCAACTCTAATGCCTCAGTTGATGCCACATGGCTCATGTGGTTTTATTCTTATTATACATTTTTGTAGCAATTTGAATAGCTTGCTGGGGTATTTGATATGGCAGTTAAGAATTAACTGCATTGCTATGGGTCCATAAAGCACCTAGATCAGACCCAGTAAGGACTGAAGGCTTTCTTTCCTAAAATGACATTAATGATCCATTCTATATTTTTATGAACGGTATTATCCAAACGAGTTTTTTTATTTGAGATTTATTTAATTGCCTGCAATTATATTCCCTAACTACTGTGGTAGGATTTTGATTAGTGGGTGGCAGGCCATTAATTGAGGCCTCTGGATTAGTAATCCGGTAACATAAGCATACCTCTATTATTAAAACAAATTTGTATTGACCTTTTGTACGATTCCACCCAACTGCACTTGTGCAGGAGACAACCAAAGCAATGTCAGCATCATGAGGGTCGTGGGCAATCTTCTCCAAACTAGTATTTGTGCTCACCAGCATCGCACAACTTATCTGCCCTCCAGTCAATCTCTCAAAACTCTGAAGGAAATCAGTCATGGAGAACACTATCAGCACGACTGCTAGGGCCCGCATTAACATCTATGTCATTCAGGCTAAAATTAGTGGTCCAATTTATTTACAATTACCCAAAGAGAAAGAAGTACAACAAATAAACTGCAATGCAGTTATCATGTTATACTTCAAACTGTCCCAAAAATAATTTGCAAACATTTTCCAGTCTGCATTCAAACCATTTAACTGAACATTTAATTAAAAGCACCATGGGTATTTCAAACCCATGGAGTGATTCCAGTTCCTGCACTAATCGAACTTGACAGGCAAATCAGAGACTAAGCATCCTGGGGAACTGCTGGACTAATTGTGTGAGGCTTTGCTACTGTAGGGAACCTTGCTGGCAGCAAGCATGGTTCAAAGATTCAAAACCATCACAATATTGTGCTACTTCTGGCCTGCACTGACATCCTACAAGTTGCTTCACCAGCAGCAGATCATGCCAGAATTATCCCAGTGATGTTGGTGTTTGCATTTTATGAAGTGGTGACAGGTTTCTTTTATGTTGGCTTTCTGTGAGGTGGGGACAGGTTTCTTTGAAGAACAATCAGATTCTTTCTCAACAGACTGGTAATCACAGCATTAATTATTTTTGCTTTTCATCTGGGGAAGTCAAGAACAGCAGTCCCTTGATGGACTGCGTCATTTATCTGCCTAGTGCCTGAAAAGAAGCCTATTAGAATTTAATTTGGCTTGACACTCATTTGATGGTTCCAACAATCATAAGTATATTAACATTTCAAAAACTAAAGGTAGTAGCCAAGCAAACTTAATCTGACAGTCTCACTAACAAAGATAGGTCACCACCCCTTCAAGCTGCAGTTATCTGATATATTTGATCCATTTGAAGTTTAAATATCACAAGTTGGCTTACATTATCACTGCAAAAAAATGCAGAAAGTTTACATATTATACAATGTCAGAGAACCGTTGTATTGACATTTGTGTTTCTCTGGTAGTGTAGTTCTTCATTAGGACCTATTTTAAGTTTATATATTTTGGTCAAATACACAAGAAATTCTTGACCCTTGATCTGGCCTGACAGATGTAGAGTGTTACCTGAGCTAAGGATTTGTCACAGAGTTAGGTTTTTGTTGGTTGGTTTCCCATGTAAAAGTATTGGGATGCCTTCCAAGAAGAAATGGGTTACCGTGATAGCATTCATTCGTAAGAGGGGAAAATGTCACACTGGGGTTCTCCGGGAACTAGCATACAATCTTGTAGAGAATTTCGAATTCCAGTCATCTGCAGCAGATGCTATTTCAGAACATGTTAGAGTCACACGTCTACTGTCTGTATAGTGACCAAAAGCCTGGAGGTAAAGAATCAACATGGCTGGCAAGACTCCAGCCAAAAATATTAAAAACTGATCTATCTACTCACTATTGTACCTAATTTCTGTTCCTGGTAGTACCCAAAGAAAATGTCCACTGCTCTGGGCAAAGTAGATTCAAAAATAATAGCTATTAACATAAAATCTATATTGATAGTACAGGGATGATAAAAGCATTAAGCAAAAGCAGTTTAATTATTCGGGTGACTATTGGTTAAATGCATGACTACTGATCCTGGGGAATATATCGAGCAGTGTTACATAAACTACTGATGGATTGTTCAGTTCCAATTGCAGCCAATGTGCCTTCATCAGAATCTCCATAATGACATTCTGGCTATTAGACAGTGGCTTCCACATCAAATTATATTCCTTGTAGAGAGTAAGAGAAGCTCATTATTTCTGCATCTTCAGTGATTATCATAACTTTTTCTTTGTGCAGGTGGCCCTGCGGATTCGGCCCATTAATGAGACAGAAGTGGAGGAAGGAGCCACGATCATTGCTCACAAAGTGGATGAGCAGGTCAGATGTTTCTGAATGGTTTTAATGTCAACCTGTTTTGAATGGATTTGTTTTACAGCAAATGACAAAAGGTGTCAAGAAGTCACTTTTGCTGTTCAGAAACACACTCAAAGCAGATCAGTTCACATTGCACTTTTTTGTTTCAAAATTTTAAAGTAACTATTACCAAACTGTCACAACCTAGAAGATGCCTGTTCAAGATTGATGACTATAAGACGGTTGCAAACCAATTAATAGAACGGGGGGGACTGTTGGTTTTTCCTGAGTGCAATTACTCAAATTATAGTGCATTTCTTTTTTATAAAATACGCACTTGGATGGACTTGAATTAACTTGGATCAAGCGAGAAACTTGAAAAAATAAATTGGAACTGGTATTGAAGAAAGTGAAGATTAAAAATTGAGTGTATTTGAAGTAGGTAACAAAATAAAAAGCATGTGAGATCTTTAAGGTTCAAAGTTGAGATAGAAGGAAGAGAGACGGGAAGCATTTCTGGAATAATAAATATTAACAATCATTTTCAATGTACAGAACAGTGATATATTTTCTGGAGCTGAGTGTGAGAATGGGAACCTCTGATACTGGAGAAAAACAGGAGATTTGAAAATAGTGATTGAACTTCACACTCCACAAGGTGATGGGAGCAGATGCAATGCAAGAAAAATCCCTAGGGAGAATAAGGATTGAAGTGCAGAGAAACTGTGGCTGAAATTAGAGAGAAAATTGCAAATAGTGTAAATAATTGGGCTCAGATGAAAATCCCTTACCTCATCTGCGATCAATAACAGTCATACAAATCACTAAAGTCACAAAGCAGAAGGTCAATGAATGATAGGAAAGCAGTTCTGCAATCATTCTTTATCAAATTTCAACGTTTCTTTTTACTAGATTTCCCCCATTTACCATACAATTTATTTTAATTACAATGAAGAACATCAGAAATCATTCTGAATAAACCATAAAAGGCTATTTCTGTTTTTACAAGGATCAGTGCTGGGGCCTTAGCTATTTAATCTATATTAATAACTTCACTGTAGAGCCCAGAAGTGATGTATCTAAATGTGCTGATGATACAAAGCAGGGTGGGAATGTAAGCTGTGAAGAGGACACAAAGATCTGTAAAGGGCGGGAGGGAGGTAGGTGAGTGGGTAACAAGGTGGAAGCTGGAATTAAATGTGAAGTTATTAATTTTGGAATAGAAAGCAGATTTTTTTTAAAAGCAGCAACATCTGTGAATACTCAGAGACAGGTAGACAGGTACCAGAAACACTGAAATTTAACAAACAGGTACAAAAGTAATTAGAAAGGTTGATGGCATGGATACAAAGCACCATTTTGAAGTTTGTAGCTGATGTACAATTTGAGGGTACAGTAAACAGGAAGGTAGGACTTCAAGAAGACACAAACGTACCAACGGAATGGATGGATATATGACAGATGAAATTCAACACAAGTGAGGTCATTTTGCTAGGAAGAATAAGGAGAAACAATATTACATAAAATGGGTTTTAAAATGGCTGGTAGAAGAGCAAGGCCTGGGAGTACAGTTTTGAAGGTAACAGGGCAGATTAGCAAAGAAAGCAGACGGGATCTTGAATTTTGTAGAGACATAAAATACAACATCAGGAAGCTATTCTAAACCTTTATTAAACGCCAGTTCAACATCGGCTGAAATATTGTGTCCAATTCCGGGCACCAGACTTCAGGAAGGACATTGGAGAAGAAACAGAAGAGATTTATTAGAATGTAATCCCCCATTCTTTGAATTGGTAACATGGATTGATTGGAATTAGCTTTCATAGAGCAGAGAAGGCTACAATTTGTTAAAAGTATTTCAAATCATGAAGGATTTAGGTACAGGAGACGAAGAGAAACTGTTTCCAATACCAAAAGTTCAATAAACAAAGAGCACATATTTAAAATGATTTGCAAAAGAATGAGAGGCAACATGAAAGAAAATGGTTCGCACCAAGAGTTGGAATGCATTGTTTGAATCTGTATTCACCAACCTATCAAAAAGCCTTCGAAAAGGAATTGAATAAATACTTGAAGGAGAAAAATAAGGAAAGAGTGGAGTAATGGGACTAATTGAATTGCTCTCCAAATTGATTTCAAGAAGAAATTAGATTCAGCTCTTGGGATTAATGGGATCAAGGAATATGGGAGGAAGAGGGGACCAGGATATTGAATTCAATGATAAGCCATGATCAAAATGAATGGTACAGCAGGCTCGAAGGGCCAATTCGCCTACTCTTGCTTCTAGTTTCTATGTAAAGAACTGATGCAAGCTCAATAGACCTAACCCTATGTTGAACTAGTCTATGATTTGTATTGTTTAAACATTGTTACCGTTATACTGATGTTCCTGTGTGACAGTAAGATTTTTCAAACATTCAGAGTGAAAGCTTTCTTCAGAACTGTAGGAGTAGTAGTAGTCACTGTGAGGCCAAGCATTGACTATACACTCTTACTTCATTTGCTCAGCTTCGCAATCTTTACAGATAGAAATAACAATTCTCCAACAATCCTCTAATCATCACACAATGTAGTTGCAACTAAGTTACCAAAGCACATGTAGGTTAGAGGGTCACACTCTCAAAGACAAACCTCAGAGGGTCTTGAGTGAGATTTTAACTTAATCAAAAACCATCCACTTACACAAAGTTAAATTCATCCCTAGCTTGTGTTCATCAGTTGATCCAGAAGAAAACTGGTCTCCATGGACAAGTTGGGCTGGAGGGTCTTTTTCCATGTTGCAAACTTCAATGAATCTATAATTTCAGAAGATTGGAAAGTGCCAGATTGAAAAGTGAAGTGCTATTCGTTAAACTTGTATTGAGGCTCACTGAAAAGGCCAAAGACAGTGTTGTGCACAACACTAAGTAATACTCAACACATCCTCAATTATAGACAGCCGTCATTAAAATAACACCTCCCCAGTGGAGAGAGTAGTATAACAAAATGCTCATATCTTGCAATATCCTACAATACCCCCCCCTCCCTTATTCATTAAAATGATATATGGATATAATTTCCCAAAATACAATTTTACTAATAAATAATACTTGAACATTTAACAGGTTTGGTTGCTTATTCATTTTTATTGTAATTGTAAAGTAAATATATATGGCTGATGGAGCTCACACGTTTGCAAGGTGTTGTCAAAGAAACCTTGGTGAATTGCTCCAGTGCTTCTTAATGGATGGTAGGTTGGTGGGAGGAGTGAATGTTGAAGGTGATAGATGTTAAAGATACCAACCAAGAGGGCTGTTTTATCCTGGATGATGTTGAGCTTCTTGAGTATTGTTGGAATGTGCAAGTCCAAGCAAATGGTGAGTATTCCATTATACTCCCGATTTATGTCTTGATGATGGTGGCAAAAGTTGGGAGGTGAGTTACCCTGTGACTTGCTCTTGTGGTCACAGTATTTAGCATAGCTGATCCAGTGGCATTTCTTCATCCCAGGATATTGTTGCACTCTTATTTATATCTTCACCTCAAGACCATCCAAAGAAATAGTAAAGCTGAAAATTGTAAAGATTAGTATAAAAATCTCAAATCACTCTATTGGAATGGCACCCAGCATTGTTGGACTATTGAAGTGAAATTGGGCCTGTAGTTTTCTTCCTGTAATCCAAGGATTTCAGCAGCTAACTCTGGAAATCATGCAATTACTTCCTCTCTCTATCAGGATGGAATGCATACTCAAGTCCCATCCCAATAGCGTGAAGTTCTCCCAGCTTAATGGGATAATCACCCCTCAGGTCTCACCAATGCCCTGATTTGATTGGATTTATTATTGTCACATGTATTGGGATGCAGTGAAAAATATTGTTTTTTTTTGTGTGCTATACAAAGCACACAGAGCAGAAGCAAAGGAGAGGATGCAGAATATAGTGATAGATAGGGTGCAGAGAAAGATCAGCTTAATGTATGGTAGGTCCATTCAGAAGATTGATGGCAGCAAGGAAGAGGGTATTCTTGACTTAGTTGGTCTGTGACATTAGACTTTTGTATCTTTTTTCCAACAGAAGAAGTTGGCTGCTTGGGTCCTTGATTATGCTGGCCGCTTTATAGAACATAGAACAATACAGCACAGAACAGGCCCTTCGGCCTTCGATGTTGTGCCGACCAAAATAAAAAGCAATGCCCCTCCAAACTAAACCATTCCCTTCTCTTCCATATACTTATCAATTAACCTCTTAAACGCCACCAAACTTGGCGCATCTACAACAGCTGCAGGCAGGGCATTCCACTCCCTAATCACTCTTTGAGTAAAGAACCTACCTCTGATATCCGTCCTATAACTCATACCCCTTAATTTAAAGCTGTGTCCCCTCGTGCTAGCTTTCTCCATCCTAGGAAAAAGGCTATCACTGTCCACCCTATCTAAACCTCTAATCATCTTATATGCTTCAATAAGATCCCCTCTTAGCCGCCTCCTTTCTAACGAAAACAACCTCAAATCCTTCAACCTCTCTTCATAGGACCTGCCCTCCATACCAGGCAACATCCTGGTAAACCTCCTCTGTACCCTCTCCAATGCCTCCACATCTTTCTTATAATGTGGCGACCAGAACTGCACACAATACTCCAAGTGCGGCCGCACTAGAGTTTTGTACAGTTGCAACATGATGCTGCGGCTCCTAAATTCAATCCCCCTACCAATAAAAGCTAAGACTCCATATGCCTTCTTAACAACTTTATCCACTTGACTGCCTACTTTCAGGGATCTATTGACACATACACCAAGATCCTTCTGTTCCTCAACACTATTAAGAGGTAGAGGGAAGTGTAGGTGTACTCAGTAAATGGAAAGCTGATTTGAGTGATGGACTGGGCTATGTTCACAATCTTTTGTAGTTTCTTGTGGTCTTGGTCAGAGCAGGAGCCATACCAAGCTGTGATACAACCAGAAAGAGTGCTTTCTATGGTGCATCGGTAAAAACTGGTGAAAGTCATAATAGATATATCAAATTTCCTTAGCCTCCTGAGAAAGTAGAGACATTGGTGGACTTTCATAATTGTCGCATAAGCATGGAGGGACCAGAACAGGTTGTTGGTGATCTGGCTACTGGCTAGGAACTTGAAATTCTTGACCATTTCCACTGACATTGAAGGAACTTTCCATAATTTTGAAATAAGTTCTCCAAACAACCAATAATAAGACACGAATGGTTCTCTGAATTACTTGCTGTAAATGTATACTAGCTTTTGGGGATACAGAGATGTGTAAACACCTGGGATAGAATCAGCTCAATTCCTAATTCTCTACAGTACTTGCACACTTAGTTATGAGTTGCTAATGAAGACTTGTGTTAACACTGTCAAGACTACTTCATGTTGTCTAAAGCAGGATCCTTCAAACATGAATGTTACCCTTTCTCATGTTGTCAGTGCTTAAATTGAGCTGTCTCCTTTTGGACAGAGTTCAGATGGTGAAGCTCTCTCCCCTGTCCCACAGGCACTGCTAATGGCTTGGTGACTCTTTTTGAGCCTCATTGCTAGTTTCCAAAAACAAATCTTAAGATTTGCTCAGCTTCTGGATTGTGCCTTTATAGTCAGTACTCAGCTTTATTGTAAATATCATCCTGGACAGGCCCTTCGAGATTTTATTATTGAAGTACTTAAGTCTGGGGCAGTTATATTCCTTTCCGTCTCCTTAATGATGCTTTGAAATTGGAGTTGAAATGAAAGCTTCTGGAAATTGTCACTGAGTCTGGAGAGTTAGTTGTAAAGGTTGTAACAGTCCACAGTGCCCAGCTGGCAGTAGCTGAACCAAATAATCCAATATAAATCCCATTCTGGCATGAACATTATATTGACTGTAACCTGTGGTTGTGTAAAGTTCATTTTGTAGCCTAAGACCAAAAGGAAAAGGTGGGACAGGGTTAAATGAAAATATGATTGGTTCTCCCCTTTGTTTTATACTTTAGCAATGGCATAGAAAACGATGTGGTGTTTGCTTGTTATTTGCATAATCTTACTTTCTGATTATCTTATGGTGAGACAGAGTAAGGCGATTAATTCAGTATCCTTGTCTGATTGTCTACCTTTAGTAGGGCAGGATCCTTTTCTGGTCATTATGTCGTTGCTGGCTCAGGTCCAATCAAGAAATAATCTGAAAATGTACACAGTGTTGCAACTGCTGCAGAGTGAAATCTTCTCCATTTTGGAGAAATACAGGCTAAGCTGCATTCACCAAGCACTGATACAGGACACATCTATGAATGTAGAATGTGTACGCTGCATTCTAGGCTGGCCTGAACTGCTTTTGAATGAGCGCGAGCTTAATTTACAAAAAAAAAATGCTAAACTGCATTAAGATGCGTTGTAAGTAGGGTCTGATTTCCAATCCATTCAGCTTGGGATTGTACAATGTGCTCTGTTTGTATGTCCAGAGTGGGTGTAAGCAAAGTTCAACACGCAATGAAGTTCTTAAAGAAATGCTTGATTTCTTTCAAACAAAATCCAGTACCTTTTTTATCCTTGGTTATTTTCATAATTTTTTTCTGGCAATTTTTAAATTTATTTGTGGATTTTTTTGCCCTGTTGGAACAATAGGGAATGTTTATTTTGAAATAAAAGGAGTTACTAATGTCTTTAGTAAGAGCCTGGAAAGGTTAGTTTTTATTTCCTGGTCATTGTTGCCCTGAGAAGGTGGTGGTAAGATGTCACCTTGGTTGCTAATAGGTAGGCACTTGCAGGATTTTTAAGTCAGTCACAATCATAGAATCCTTACTGTGCAAAAGGAGGCCATTCGGCCCTTTGAGTCTGTCCCAACTCTCCAAAACAGCGTCCCATCCAGACCCTATCCCCGTAACCCCACGTATTTTACCCTGCTAATCTCCCTACCCTATACAATAAGGGACAATTTAGCGTGGTCAGTGCACCTAACCTGCACACCTTTGGACTGAGAGAGGAAACCGGAGCACCCAAAGGAAATCCAACCAGACATAGGGATAACGTACAAACTCCACACAGTCACCCAAGATTGAATTAACCTGGGTCCCTTGTGCTGTAAGGAAGCAGTGCTAACCACTGTGCCATCATCCCAGCCAATAAAGCTATGATGATTGTATTTCCAAGTCAGGATGGCCACTGACTAGGAGGGGAATTGGATTGGCTGGTGTTCCAGTTTCCACTTCTCATGTCCTTTCTAGGTGATGGCGGTTCCATGTTGAGGATGTTCAGCTGAAGAAGCCTTGGTGAGTTGCTATCGTGCATTCTGTGTCTGCTGTACTAGGTATTTAGCCTAGTGTATGAGGTGCCTCTGAAATGAGCTACCTTGTCATGAATAGAGTCAAGCATCTTGAGTACTGTTGCCATTGCAACTCCCTAAGGCAATGCAGCGTTCTCTACCTGTGATGGAAAGGCTGTAGGTAGGAAGTGAGCAACAAACCACCAAACACCTGGTCTTGCAGCCACAGCATTGTTGTCACTAGTTCAGTTGAATTTCTGTATGTCCTCAGCATCATTGGAACATTAATTGTAATTGAAACATTTTGAAAACATCAGCAGTACAGAAAAAGCTTAAAATGGGGGTGTACAAAAAACTTCTTTGATACAAACTTTCGCAGGAACTCTGAATAACAATGTTTGAACATGAGCTAAAAAGACCCATGTTAGCTGCAGTGTCATTAGAATCAATGTTGGTTTTTAACTACCTTGAAGATTATATTTCATAGTTTTCGGGGTGCAGAATGAAAGAAGGTATGTTGGCAGAACCAGACTGTTTCACACCAGTACCAATATATATTACCAACCGTACCTTCAGGTTCTGGAATATCAACCCAGCAAAGGCTGAGGGCAAATGCCCTCAGGCACTCAAGAGTTGGCAGAGGACCAGTTCCTGCTACAGGAAATCCTGTACTTGCACCAGAAGGCTGGCACTGCCTGTAGTAGCAATAGCAAATCTATTTTTGCCCCAATGTCTAATGTTTTAATCCTTCCTGTTTTTGGTTTAATGTTTTAATGCCCTCTAAATGATCTTTAATGATCTCTAAACTAAACCTTCTTGTTTAGTTTAGAGATCGTCTGCAGAGTTTTGTTATCCATATATTTCTAGACAAGGACATGGGGAGGCAGTGGTAAGGGGGAAACATCACTGGATTTGCACTGCACAGGTCCAGACTGATGCTGTTGGGACATGGGTAGATTGGTGAGAACGAGGTCAAGTAGGTTTTTCCCTCTCAGGTTTCCCTTACCACCTGCCATGGACCCAATCTAGCAGTTTATATCCCTCAGGGTTCAGTTAGTGATGATGCTGCTGAGCCACTCTTCATGATGGAAATTGAAGTCCTCACCCAGAGTAGATTCTGTGTCACCGTCAGTGCCTCTTCCAATTGGTGTTCAGCATGGAGGAGTACTGATTCATCAGCTGAAGGAAATAGTGTGGTAATGAGCAAGAAGTTTCCTTTCCTCTTTGACCAGATGTCTTAAGATTTCATGGGATTTGGACTAAATGTTGAGGACTCCTAGGGATTTCCTGACTGTAAACATTTGGCTACCAATTCAGGATGTCACAAAAGGAGTGCACAGCTATGTTCTTTCTCTTTGATAACATCTTCAACCAGACTTAATTTTGCAATGTCTTATGTTTGTCTGGTTACTCAGTGTGAGAGGATGTATAACATGTAAGTGCCAAATGGTGCATGCCCTAAGTTTGATGGATACCTATGCCTTCAACATCCATACACTAGCAATGCTTTCTTATGCAGAGTGGCTGCATCCTGGCGATTTAACTTTAAACCATCTTCCCATTCACATCTGGTTTTTTTAATGATGTTTCAAATTTGTCTGTTTCTGTTTGCAAGATGTAAAAACCACATACATAATGGCAAGTGTATGCCCAGTCTAATCCCATCCTGGATAGCAATAATGGTGTAGACTGCTATGATGTAATGTAATGGCAGTGTATGACACTATTGAAAGATAGGAGTGTGCTAGCAAGTTGTAGACTTGGACTATGTTACAAATATAGGTATGCATGGTAAGCAATTATCATAGAATCCCTACAGTGCAAAAGGAGACCATTCAGCACATCAATTCCGCACTGATGCTCTCTGTCAGATTACTTTACCCAGGCCTTTTTCCTTAACCCTATCCCTGTAACCCCACACATTTACCATGGCTAATCCATCTAATGTACAAATCTTTAGATGCCAAAGAGCAATTTTAGCAGGCCAATTATGGCACCTAACCCATACATCTTTGGACTGTGGGAGGAAAGTGGAGCACTTGGAGAATGTGCAAACTCCATGCAGACAGTAAGACAAGGCCAGAATCGAAACCAGGTCCCTGGCGCTGAGGCTAACCACTGTGCTGCCATGTTGCCCACAATGAAACAATGATGGACTTAGCTTGAGCCAACAGTAAATACAGCATTTTGTGGCATGCTTACTTGGCCAACTTAGGAGGTAAGCAGTCCAGCAAGATGGTCTTACTATATCAGCTTTGTTGAGGTGCGACAGCTTCTACAGCAACTCTTCCCTAGTCTGATGATGATGCGCACCGCATTGACTCTATCCACTACCTTCTTCTAGAAATACTGCTGTCCTCTGGTGAAGGTGTCCGTCTTCTGGCACCCATCCCATTCAACAACTAAATTTCAGCAGGTATGAAGCCAGTGAGTGAATGGAGTGAGTGTGGGGGCTGCTGACAGTGGGTGTAGTTTGTTGCTGTGCCACTCTCACCTAGACTCCATTTCCTGCTTCCATAATTAATGTAGGCCAGCTGCTTCTTTCCCATGCAGCCCTTCAAGAAGCTAAAGATGACGTGTATTTTTTTTGTGCCCCTTGTAGCCATTTACTTTTTTAATTCTGCCCTTCATTACTGACTCAAATAGACTGGGAGCTTGTCTTGCATAGCAATGAGGATCGGCCCTGAAAAATTTGCAAAAAAAATTGCTAAACTGTGTTAAGATGCTTTGTAAGTAGAGTCTGATTGTACAATCCCAAGTTGAAAGGATTGGAAATGTGCTCTGTTTGTATGTCGAGAGTGGGTGGACGTATCATTGCTGACCCTCATTACATTGTACAAGTATAAATTTGGCAATGCTTTAGCTTCAGCATTGGGACAAGAAAAGGTCCCTTTAATCTGAATTCCATTAATTACAATTGCTTAATGTGGTTGTAGTTTGTTAATTATGTAGACTGAGTGAATGATTAGCAGTTAGGAAATGAATTTCAAGATGTAATTTGTGATAATAACCGCAAATACAGGAAAGCAAGTGCCTGTGAAAAGAAATTCCAAAGGCCTTAATTTTTTTTGAAAATAAATCATTTACATTATAAGTTTTTGTGTGCTTGTTAGGAGTGTCACAAAGTGGCAAAAGACAGTTAGCAACAATTTATTATGACTACTGGGCTGGTGTTTGTGACTTTTTTTTTAATTGGGGAGTTGGGGGCAAAACTCTTTGGATTAGTTTTCATTCATAGAACTTGGTTTCCATATTTTCATGTTGATTCTTAAAATTCAAAAGCTGTTGAACTATGGTGTAAATCTGTAGAAAGCATTGAAAAATACAAACGGAAATATCAGCTCAGATGCTGTTTGTGAGGAGATGTCAATTGAAGTAATTTATTCAGCCCACACATCAGGTTTTTATGCCTATTCAGGCATTTCACATCTTCAGCTAGTATAAAAAAGAAATAGCCCCATTATTGGGAATGTCACGGCTTGTTGACTAACAATAAAAACAGCGTCTCCTAAGCTAAGGACTGTCTTTATGTGCTGTATCCATGAACTTCACTCAAGACAATCCACTAAGTCACTGATGTGCAGATGTTTTATTCCAGCTTGCTGTAACCATAGAAGCAGGGCTCAAAGGTCAGTGGCTGTTCTTTTAGGCACCGTGAACCTCTGGCAGGGAGTGTGCAGCGTAACTTGTTTCACCAGAGGCTGAAATCGTTTGCCGACTGGGTCCTCGCAAATTGCAGATGGAAGAGGAAGCCAACCTGTGGAGTGATGCGATTGCAGTCCATCCACCTTGTTGTCTTTGTAGTTGTCTAGCAATAACAAGCTTTCCATACGTGCAAAGTAATAAGCTGGTCTGATGTGTAATTTATATGTGCCTTTGTGTTCGGAGAAACTGGACACACCTTCTTCTCTTGCAGATGTATCAGAAAAGTTGATTTAAAGTCCTCGGGGAAAGTTGGATATGAACCACCATCAATCCATTCGTGCAGGATTTAAAGTCTGTTGACACTCCAAATTCCTAAATTATTATTAGGCACGATTAGATGCCATTTTAAAATTCACTCATTCATCTGGTTATCCCTATTAACAGTAAGTGGAAGCACAAATGGACTATCTGACCTGTATTCTCAGAAAATGAGCTGTAATTGGAACCTCGCTCATGAAGGCAGCCATTATCTTCCTGCATTAAACAGCAGGGCCAGTGAGGTACAAGTATCACAGATCTGTTGTACAGTAAAATAAAAGGACTGGCACGTAAACAAGAGCACCATTGATTTTGAAAAAAACCTGCTTCTCCACTTTTGTTCGCCATACGAAGTATTGATACAGTGTCCGATCTGCTTAATGTATCACAGGCTAAAACTACCATTAAAGACTGTCTCTCTGTTCAGTCAGCTCTTATCATTAAAAATGTAATATCAGGGTCATCTTAGTGAGAGTTGAGCTCTTCCAGTGATCATTATGAAACTTGCATTGAGACAGTAAAATCATTGTTTTAATGAGAAGTGGATAATGAGCATCTACTGTGCATGGATCCATATTACGCAATGCTATCAATTACAGAATACATTCAGATATAATTTACCACGTTCCCACGTGGATCATTGAACTTGATTTTATGAAGGTCCTTTCGGAAAGGTTATACTCTACCAGTATTGTTCATACTGTAGCGTAAAACTAGGCCCTAAAATTTTGGCAAACAGTCCAGTTCTTTATCCTCTTTCTTCCACACCCCAGCCAAGTGTCCTGCTGAAAACTACTGTTCCTCTTGTTTATAGAACAGATAGAAAATGGAAATTTAAAACCCAGGGTATGTCTAAAATGATGAGATTTGATTTTGTGAATAAAATTTAACATTGTCTTGGTTATTCATTGGTAATAGCATCCCATTATATTTTTAAAATAACTTCTTGTTAACTTTGACTGCACGTTTATTAACTGGCTTGTTCATATTTTTTAAACTATACCACAAAAATCATGTCTTTTGTTTATTTATTCATGGTGTTGCTGGTTGGCCAGTTTTATTGCCCATCCCTAGTTGCCCTGGAGAAGGTGGTGATGGGGAGTTGCCTTCTTGAATTGCTGTATCCACATGCTGTGACTTGACTCACAATGCCATTAGGGAGCAAATTCCAAAATTTTGACCCAGCGACTGCGAAGGAACAGCATATATTTCCAAATCAGAATGGTGAGTGACTTGGAGGGGAACATGGTGTTCCCATGTATCTGCTGCCTTTGTTTTTCTAAATGGAAATGGTCATGCTTTTGGAAGGTGCTGTCTAAGCATCTTTGAATTCCTGCAGTATATCTTGTAGATATACACACTACTGCTAAATCTGGTGCAAACTCGATGGTTACTTTGTTATCAGGGTGGTTTTGATGAAGCAACTGTGAGGAAAACCCTTGGAGATAATCTTGCCTGTTTCATCCAAAAACACAAAAGAAATAGGTTACCTGAAACAAAAACTTAGAACTTAAAGTAGAATAATGCGTAAGATGTTTTTTTTGCCGTTACAATTGTAACATTCATTAGGGTTTTAAGGATATTTCTCAATGCTGGCAACTTTTCCTGCCATATCTTGGTTTCTTGAGGGGTTAGAGATTTAGAATAGAGGTGAAATTGCAAGTTGAGATGAGTTGCATTCTCTTTAAAGATTGAAGCTGAATATTCTCTTGAGTGGACTATCGACAGCCCTTAGTCATGACTTTGAGGAAGCATTTGGTAATGTCCCTAGGGAATGTCTATTAATCAAACTTCAAAACCATGGGGATTCTGGGTAGATCCCGGAAATCAAAATGAATTTGATTGAGGATAGAATTGATGTTGAAGTGCACATTATTCATTGTCATCTTCTCTGGGATAATTGGGAATGGTTAATAAATGCTGGCCTTGCCAGCAATGCCCATATTCCATGAATGAATAGAAACATTGGAGGAAATAGATTGGGATGGGGAAAGGAATGAGTAGGATGCTCAAGACCTGGTGCCTATTAAAGGCTTATTCTCAGAAATGAGACAAATTTGTTGCTATCGTATTGCAGGGTACAGTGGAACTAGAGGAAGTTGCTGAACACTACAGTGAATTGGACACCATGAGTATGTGGTGGACAGATTTAAGGATTGGTAAATGCAAAGTGTAGAATAATAAAAGCTTAACAGAATGGATATGCTAATCCATGAGGTCTACATTGATATATCACTGACATCAGACAGTCATGTGTAGGTACTCCAGAGAGCAGACAGGTAGCCCCAAGGGGATATGTGCCTTCCCTGTAATCCACTATGTATATCCTATAAATAGTATAAATTAAATACCTTGAATTACTTACAGCCCGCCCTTGTTTAAATCCAGATGTAGCACAAGCTACAACACACAGTATTGAATTTATGATTACATTATAAGCAAGATCCATGCTCCATGACTGGCATTGAATTAGCTTAGAATAAATTGGAAAGACATCATGAGTTGCACAGAAACATGTCAAACCAATGCAGAGTAATAATCAATAAGCCAAGAAAATGTTGAACTACAAAGTTAAAACAATCGAATCTTGGTTAGAGGATGCTATAATCAGATGTGTGGCGAGACAACAATTATGAGAGATTCATGAGAGACATGAGACGTATGAGAGGCAAAACGTGAGAGAGATATTCAAACACACTCAGATGCGCCACAAGAATGATGCTTAATATTGGGTCTACTATATAAAAGAGACTGAGGGGACTTTTTCTTTCCAGACTGAAAAGTCAATGTCAGATGATTTTGTAGGAGATACAAAGTAACGGATGGTCTGGGAAAAAAAAAATCTGGAATATTAACTTTAATTACATTGGGGTGAAGACTAGGCAACATAGATTAAAGGTAATAACATTAGGACTGGTATCAGGAGATTCTTCTTTATGGAATCATTGGATCCTACAATGCATAAAGAAAGCAGTCAGCCCATTGAGTCTGCATCGACTTATCTTACACAGGCCCTATTCCCTGTAACCCCAAGGATTTACCCACAATATTTACCTTGCATTTTGTTTTAATGCATTTGTGGGACATGGGCATTGCTGATTGGTCAGCATTTATTGCCTATCCCTAGTTGCCCTTAGAGAACAGTTGTGAGCCAGCCACATTGCCGTGGATCTGTAGTCATGATTTTACCAAACTAGATAGGGATGGCAGGTTTCCTTCCCTAAATGACATCTGTGATACACATTGGAACACTAAGGGGCAATTTAGCATGGCCAATCAACTTAACCTGGAAACCCACACAGGAACAATGTGCAAACTTCACGTAGACAGTCAGCCAGTGCTGGAATTGAATCCTGGTCCCTGGCGCTGAGAGGCAGCAGTGCCTAACTGTGCCACATGCCGCCCTATAATGAAGATTGTAATCAACAACTTTGAATGGAAGTAGAGGCAGAAAAACCTGGATACAACTCAATGAAGATATGGAGGAGTTGCATAATACATATGATAGAACATTACAGTGCAGTACAGGCCCTTCAGCTCTCGATGTTGCGCCGACCAATGGAACCAATTTTATGACCCTCTAATCTAAACTATTCCAATGCTGTCCATATGCCTATCCACTCACCATTTAAATGCCCTTAAACTTGTTGAGTCCATAACTGCTGCAGGCAGGGCATTACATGCCCTCAGTACCCTCTGAGTGAAAAACCCACCTCTAACATCTATCCTATAACTACCACCCCTTAACTTAAAGCTATGTCCCCTCATGTTAGCCATCTTCATCTGAGGAAAAAGGCTCTCACTGTCCACCCTATTTAACCCTCTGATCATCTTATATGTCTCAATTAGGTCACCTCTTAGCTGCCTTCTCTCTAACGAAAATAATGTCAAGTCCCTTAGCCTTTCCTCATAAGACCTACCCATCGTACCAGACAACACCCTGGTAAACCTCCACTGCACCCTTTCCAATGCCTCCACATCTTTCTTATAAACTGTACTTTCTTATAAACTTATGAACCAAAACTGTATGTAATACTCCAAGTGCAGCCGCACCAGAGTTTTGTACAGTTGCAACATGACGTATTGACTCCAAAATTCAATCCCTCTACCAATAAATGCTAACACACTGTACACCTTCTTAACAACCTTATCAACTTGAGTACCAACTTTCAGGGATCTATGTACCTGTACACCGAGATCTTTTTGCTCATCTACACTACTAAGAGTCCTACCATTAGTCCTACATTCTGTACACATATTACTCTAACCAAACTGAATCACCTCACACTTTTCCACATTAAACTCCATTTGCCAACTCTGCAGTATATCTATGACCCTCTGCAAACTGTAACATCCATGCTCACTGTCTACAACTCATCCAACTTTGGTGTCATCAGCAAATTTACTAACCCATTCCTCTACACCCTCATCCAGGTCATTTATATAAATAACAAATAGCAGTGACCCCAAAACAGATCCCTGAGCTACACCACTAGTAACTAAACTCCAGGTTGAATATATCCCATCAACCACCACCCTCTATCTTCTATCAGCTAGCCAATTCCTAATCCAAATTGCAAAATAACCATGATTTGAAGATTGGGTTTGAATCAAATCGCAACTGAAACTTGCATCATCTCCATCAAGAGTAAAGCTGATCCGGCAGTTGCTTGATATCAATAATCTCTACTGGATGATAAGATTCCAGCCAATGTTTTTAATTAAAGAGGGGGAAGATGTGATCAATGATTTAAGTGATCCATGTTTGATGGTGTTCTATGGCATCTGGTAGGAGCCCCAGATTGAGGGTCAATCCCATGCATCTGCATTTTCTGCAGTAGTCTTTCATGAGGAACCTTATCAAACGCTTTGCTAAAATCCATATACACCACGTCAACTGCCTTACTTTTATCCACCTCTTTGGTTACCTTTTCAAAAAACTTGATAAGGTTTGTGAGGCATGACCTTCCCTTCACAAATCCATGTTGACTATCCCTAATCAATTCATTTCTCTCTAGATGACTATAAATCCTATCCCTTATAATTCTTTCCAAAATGATGGATGAACTAACATGGACTGAAAGCCTTCCTCATCTTTTATTTTCTTGTGAATGATTTATTATTATTGGGGCTTCCAAACTACAGCTCATGGGCCATAGCGAATTCACGTTATAGCAATCTGGCCCTTGAGGCATAGGTACCAGTATTTGTATCTATTTTTCTTATTTTCTAGATTAACCTCTGAATTAGGCAATTTGATTATCTGTGTGTTGAGCATTGCTGCCTTACTCGTGACTAAATTCTAAATGGGAATAGCAAGATAAGCTCATAGCCATAGCTTGTGATATATGCAAGTGCATAAAAATGTTGGTATTTATGGTCCATTTGAACAAACACTGAATCTTAGTTTTTAAAATTTGTGCTGATGTTTTTATGAAAAAATTACATAAATTCTCTGTACTTTGAGTTCTGTTTTTTTGAAAATACAGAATGTATTCTTCGACAAATTTGTGTGGTGAAGGGAGGATATTGCATACTCTGTGTGACATGATGAAATGAACTTGGTTGATTATAAAAGTGACCTTTCATATTTCGCTGCAGAATGTAATAATGTACGTATCCTGGAGATAAATTAATCTTTTGATGACAGAGGTGTGTTAACAGAGCCTGCATTTAGACCAAAAGATCCTTTAATTGTGTGTGTGCTCTAAGACAGGAACTGAATGACTTTGCAAAAATCACATTCACTGCAGTGTTCCAGCAGTGATGATTTTCATTTTAATGTATTTCCCAAACTTGAAAAAAAAGTATTCTAGGGGTTTGTGAATGACATGTGAATATGTTGTATTTAATAGCATTTGCATTGTATAATTGCAGTGCATTATCTGAATTGGTGTATACACTGAATGATTTAAGTATATTTAACATAAGATACAAAATTGGAACATTTCACTCTGTCATACATTCCCACTTTAAAAAAAAAATCAGTCAATTTTAACCTAAAACAGGTTTTTAAAAGGGCATAGGGGTGTGTAGGGAGGGGCCATGATTTGTTTGTGAATTCTGAGTGGCTCCTTTAAGGACTGCTGATTCAGTCATTCAATGAATTGCCCAAAGGAACTCCAAAATTACATGGGGCTCCTACCAGATGGCATAGAACACCATCAAACATAGATCAATTAAACCATTGATCACATCTTCCCCCTCTTTTTAATTAAAAACATTGGCTGGAATCGTGTCATCCAATAGAGATTATTGATATCAAGCAACTGCTGGATCAGCTTTACTCCTGATGGAGATGATGCAAGTTTCTGTTGCAATTTGGCCATTTGATTCAAACCCAATCTCCAAATCATGATTATCTTGCGCCTGTTCATTTTTCAAAGCATGTTTTTGCTTTACTTTGTCACTTTATGCTTTCATCTGCTTTTACCCTGTCATTCTCACTAACTAGTGGTGCAGTCTTGATCAGTGACATGCAGAAGTTATGAGAGTTCTGGTCAGAGATTGAGGTGGATCAATATGTGCGAAGTAGGATGTGAATGGACGACTTGAACATTATTCCCTCTGATGTAGTAGCTCCCTGTTGAATCATTCATTTGATTGCAGGTTGCAATGTCAGATGATGATGAATGTTGTAACTTAACAGGAACGCTGTGATCTGATTGGACTGCAGTTTATTTCCATTGTCTATTGTGATAGTCGCCAGCAAATCCTATTTTGTAAACAACTTGTTTGAAATGTGAGGTTATCCACTTCAGTAACAAAAATAGGAAGGTAGGTTATTATTTGAATGGGTGCAAATTGAGAAAGATGGATAATCAGCAAGAGCCCGTGCATCAGTTGCTGAAATTAAGTGCGCAGGTACAGCAGGCATTAAAGAAAGCAAATGGTATGTTGGCCTTCATAGCGAGAGGATTTGAATACAGGAATAGGGATGTCTCATTGCAGTTGTACAAGGTGTTGGTGAAGCCACAGCTGAGTATTGTACGCAATTCTGGTGTCTTTATCTGAGCACAAGTTCATAGCTTCTTGAAAATGAAGTCACAGGTAGACAGAACGGTGAAGAAGGCATTCAGCATGCTTGGTTTCATTGGTCAGAACATTGAATACAGGAGTTGGGACATTTTGTTGAAGTTGTACAACACATTGGTTAGGCCACAATTGGAATACTGTGTTCAATTCTGCTCACCCTATTGTAGAAAGGATACTATTAAACTAGAAAGAGTGCAGAAAAGCTTTAGTAGGATGCTACCAGGACTTAATGGGTTTGATTTATAAGGGGATGCTGAATAGATTGGGACATTTTTCCCTAGAGCATAGGAGGCTTAAGGTGATCTTACAGAGGTCTATAAAATGATGAGGGGCATAGATAAGGTGGATAGGCAACATTGTTTCCCAAGGGTTGACAACTCTAAAACTAGAGGCCATAGGTTTAAAGTGAGAGATGAGAGATACAAAAGGGTCCAGAGGGACAATTTTTTTCACACAGAGGGTGGTGAGTGTCTGGAACAAACTGCCAAAGGCAGTAATGGAAGTGGGTACAATTTTGTCTTTTTAAAAAAAAATTTAGACAATTACATGGATAAAATTGGTATATAGGGATATGGGCCAAATGTGGGCAATTAGGACTAGTTTAAGGGTAAAAACTGGGTGGCTTGGAGAAGTTGGGCCAAAGGACCTGTTTCCATACTGTAAATTCCCAACTTCACACTATCTGCCACAGCGGGATTTGACCCTGGGTCTCCAGAACATTACTCTCTCTAGTCCAGTGAAAATACCACTACATCACCATCTCCTCTAATTTTATTGTGGGCAATGCACACCTCTGTTCAATGTGATGTGCCACACTTTAGGAAGGATGTCAATGCCTTACCAAGGTATAGAAGAGACTTACTAGTATAATATCAGGAATTAAAGACGTCCATTATGTGAAAAGATTAAAGAAACTTTGTTTGGTCTCCTTAGAGCAGAGAAGTTTAAGAGGAGATTTGATAGAGATTCAAAATTTTGAAGAGCTTTAATAGAGCAAATAGGGAAGAGCTGATTCCAGTGGCTGAAAGATTATTAACCATAGGACATAAACTTGTTAATTGGCAAAGAGCCAGAGGTGACAAGAGGATTTATCTTAACACTAGTTATTTTGATCCACAATATACTCTCTGAAAGGGTGCTGGAAGCAGATTCAATCATTACATTCAGAAAGGAATTGCTTCAGTACTTAAAAAGGAAATTTTTGTGGGACTGTGGGGAAAGCAAAGAGGAGTGAAAGTAACTGGATAGTTACTTGTAGACTGGCAGAGGCACAGTAGGCTGAATTACTTCCTCCTGTCCAGTATCAATTTGTGATTTAGATGAATTTAGATGAATTTCAAGGTTGTTCAACATTTAATTATTTTAATTTTGATAAAATACAGAGCCCTATACTTCATTGCTGAGGATGGCTTCATAATTGGATAGATTTTAATGCAATCTGTGAATGTTATGATGTTCTGCAACTGCAAGGCTTTAGTCTTGTCATGTCTTTCAAATGTTTGACTTCAGATATATTTTTATGCAGAATATGCTTATTACACACATTGCTATATTTTCCCTAAAGTTACCAAGTTCAATCAGTGTAAAAGATAAGGCTGAAGGACTTGCAACTTCAGCAAGAACTGTCAAGCGGATGATCCATTTTGGCTCCCCCTTGAGGTCTCGTCAGGATGCCACAAGATGCCAGTCTTCAGTCAGTTTGATTCACTCCACATGAAATCAAAAAACAGCTGAAGGCACTGGATCCTGCACAACCTAGAAGCCCTGAAATCATTCTGGCAATAGTATTAAAAACTGCTGCTCCAGAATTGGGCCTGCTCTTTGTCAAGCAGTTCCAGCTACATCATTGGCATTTACCTGGTGATGTGGAAAATTGTCCAGGTATACCCTGCCCACAAAGATCAGGACAAATCCAACCTGGCCAATTACACCCCATCAATCTACTCTCGATCATTAGCAAAGTGATGGAAGGGGGTCATCGACAGTTCCATCAAGCGGTATTTGTTTAGCAACAACCTACTAGTGAATGTTCAGTTTGGGTTCTGCTAGAGCCACTTAGCTCCTGACCTCGTTACATCTTTGATTCAAAAAAAGAGCCATACTCCAGAGATGAGAGTGGCTGCCCTTGACATCAAGGCAGCAATTGCCCAAGTGTGGTATCAAGCAGTCCTGGCAAAACTGGAGTCAGTGAGAATCAGGATGAACCCCTCCACTGGTTAGATTCAGATCTGGCACAAAGGAAGATGGTAGTGGTTGTTGACAGCCAATTATCTTAGTTCCAGGACATTACTACAAGAGGCCTTCAGGATAGGTCTTTAAGCCCAGTCACTTTCAGCTGCTTCATCAATGACCTTCCCTCCATCATAAGGTCAGAAGTGGGGATGTTCACAGATGACTGCACAACGTTCAGCACCATTCGTGACTCCTGAGCTACTGGAGAAATCCGAATCCATAGGCAGCAAGACCTGGGCTGTTAAGCGGTAAGTAATAACCATCTCCAACAAGAGATAGTCTAACTACTTACTCTTGACATTCAATGGCTGCATAATAGCATCCCTACATTACCATTGACCAGAAGCTGAACTCGACCAGCCATATAAACACTGTGTAGCTACAAGAACAACTGAAGAAGTACCAATTGTGCAGTAAGTAACTCACCCACTGACTCCCCAGATTCTAATCACTACCTTTAAGGCACAAGTCAGGAGTGTGATGGAATACTCTCCACTTGTTTGGATGAGTGAAATTCTACCAGCACTCCAATAAGCTCATCATCTTCCAGGCCAAAGTAGCCTGTTTGATTAAAACCCCCCTTCACCACCTTCAATATTCACTCCGTCCAACACCGACGTACAATGGTATCTACAAGATGCATTGCAGCAAGTCACCAAGGCTCCTTCAATAGCACTGTGAAAACCCACTCTATGACTTAGAAGAGCAAAGGCAGCATGTGTATATGAACACCACCATCTGCATGTTCTACTCAAAATTGCACACTATCCTGGCTTTGAATATATCAACGTTCCTTCACTGTCACTAGGTCAAAACCCCAGAACTCCCTCCCTCCCTTTCTAACAGCACTATGGATGTGCCTACACCAGTTAGACTGCAATGATACAAGAAGGTGATTCACCATCTCGTGGGCAAAATGGGGATGGGCATTAACTGCTGCTTTGGCAGTGATATCCACATCCTGTGAAAGAAATAAGACGGAATCAGTGCAGTCTATTCACTGTGGCTGTGCTGTTTTATCAGTAACATTGGAAATATTGATGCTGCATTCCACTGTTCATAATGTGCAGAACATATTATTGAAACACTGCATAATTTTGATAGCCATTATTTTGTCTGCTGGAAGGTGGAAAGTGCAATACTTTCTAATTTCTTCAGAGAAGTAAATATTTGTCAATGAAAATTGAAGTGCAAAGCTGCAGAAATTGCAGTGATATTCCATTGTGCTATAGTACAGAAATTTATTTTGATAACTACACTGATATAAATGAAATAATTGCATCATGTATTGGATATAAAGAGCACACTGACTTTGGATTTTATCCTTTAATTAAAAATGCTGTTTCATGTTTTTGCTCCACGCGTTTCTGCTTTTCTTTTTTCTTAATCTTCTCTCCTGTGTATTTTTCTGCTCCATAAAATAATATTTAATTGCTTTTCCCTTCTTTTTCTCTTTAGGATTCTCTGCATCATTTGCCATTTTTATTTGCTTTCTCATGATCATTTGTCCCAGAGCATTTCTGCCCTAGCCTTTCTTTATTCGGTCTATGATCATTAAATTGAAAATATCTTTCTGTCAAATATAGTTACATTTCTACTTTTTTATCTTTTTGCCTGCACCATATTAGATCATGACTGATCCAATACAGCTGCGATCAGGGCATCAGCATAAAATATGGAAAATTGCTTAAGTACATCTTAGCCACAAAAGGCCAGGCAAATCAAATTTGGCAAATTATGCTATCAGCCTATTAATTATTATTAAAGTGATAAAAGAAAACCATATTATCAAGTGGCACTCAGTCAGCAATAATGTGCTCAGCAATGATCAATTTGGGTTGCACTGGGACACTTGTTCTAGACCCCATTAAAAACTTGGTCCACACGTTCGGTAAGAGTAACTGATCGCGACATCAAGGTATCGAGTGTAGTATTAGGAGGCATTAAGAAGCTCTCGACATTGAAGTCAGTGGGCTGTCTATTGTTTAGAGCCAGTACAAATGGAGAAGACTGTGGTTGTTGGAGGCAATTCTCTCAGCCCCATGACATCACTGCAGGAGTTATTCCAAGGCCCAACCACCCTCAGCTGCTTTCCATCATAATGTGAGGTGGAGATGTTTGCTGCTAATTGTCCAATACCATTTAGAACTCTTAAAGCTTTTAGAGAGTTTATTTATTAGTGTCACAAGGCTTACATTAACACTACAGTGAAAATCCCCTAGACGCCCCATTCCGGCTCCTATGTGAATGCACTGAGGGAGAATTTAGCATAGCCAATCCACCTAACCTGCATGTCTTTTGGACTGTGGGAAGAAACTGGAGCATCCTGTGGAAACTCACACAGACTCGAGGAGAACGTGCACAAACAGTGACCCCAAGCCTGGAATTGAACCCAGCTGTTTGGCATTGTGAGGCAACAGTGCTAACCACTGTGCCGCCATGCCCATGAATACTGAACTCAGTAAGAATTTAGCAACACCAATTATTAATCCAACCAATTTATTTGATAGTAAATCCGCGAGCTTTCAACACTCTTGTGTCTTCCTCAGGCAAGTGCAGTGTTCTGGTCTGCAATAGCACACATCAGCACAGACAGTCAGAGATTGCTGATTAGAATGCGAATCCTTACATCTAACCTGCTATGCAAGTGTTAAAGTGGCGAACAATGTGTGTGAAGGGAATCCTGAGCATTGTTGGAGAATTGTGTATTTTCTCCAGACAGCACAGTAAGTGAGGTTTTTTGCTAACCCAGGCAAGTTACAGGGGTTACAGATAGTAACACATGACACACTATCTGTAACCCCTGTAACTTGCCTGGGTTAGCAAAAAACCTCACTTACTGTGCTGTCTGGAGAAAATACACAATTCTATAACAATGCTCAGGATCCCCTTCACACACATTGTTAGCAACTTTAACACTTGAATAGCAGGTTAGATGTAAGGATTCGCATTCTAATCAGCAATCTCTGACTGTCTGTGCTGATGTGTGCTATTGCAGACCAGAATACTGCACTTGCCTGAGGAAGACACAAGAGTGTTGAAAGCTCGCGGATTTACTATCAAATAAATTGGTTGGATTAATAATTGGTGTTGCTAAATTCTTACTGAGTTCTTACCACCCCAATCCAACACCGGCATCTTTACATCATGAATACTGAAGCAGTCCATGTGCAAATGCATCAAGACTTGGACAACATTCAGGCCTAGGCTGACAAGTAACGAGTAACGTTCATGGCATACAAGTGTTGAATTTCCCCACCATCAACATCCTAGGTTTTACCATTGACTTCCCAAAAACTTTCACAGAGCAACCATATAAATACCATGGCTACAAGAGAAAATGACAGCTCGAAATTCTGTGACAAGTAACTCACACCCTGACTCCCCAAAGCCTTTCCACCATTTACAAGGTGTACGTCAGGGGTGTGATGCAAGGCTCCCCACTTGCCTGGATGGGTGCAGCTCTGACAACACTCAAGAACAAATTCAGAACAAAGCAACCCAGTTGGTTGGCATCTCAAATGTTCACTTCCCCCAACACTGGCACACAGTGGAAGCAGTGTTTACCCTCTTGAAGATGCACAGCCACAGTTCACCAAGGCTTCTTTGATAGTGCCTTCCAAAACTGCAACTTCTACTACCCAAGAAGTCAAGAACAGTAGACGTATGGATACACTGTAACTGCAAGTTCCCCTCCAGGACTGGACTTGGATTTCCTTTATCAAAAATCTAGAACTCCCTTCCGAAAAATCTGGTTGGACTGCAGCAGTTCAAAAAGGTAACTCACTACCAACTTCTCAAGGACAGTTAGAGAAGGGCAACAAATGCTGAACTTGCCAGCAATACTCGCATCCCGCGATTAAATAAACAGAATCCATTTACCCACCGTTGATCTGTAACCTTAGCCAATAAAATGGAAATCTATCAATGTCCAGTGCTGGATACTTCAACTGACCCAGAGTCAACTGAGTTTTTTTTGAGCAAGACCTAGGTTTTGTGTGAAGATGTGCTTCCTGAATTCACTCCCAAATATCCTGTCTCAAATTTTAAGATTGTCTCCTCTTTTTCTGGATTCGTCCACCAGGGGAAATGGTTTCTTTATCAGCTGA
This sequence comes from Sphyrna mokarran, assembly GCA_024679065.1. NCBI lineage: Eukaryota > Metazoa > Chordata > Chondrichthyes > Carcharhiniformes > Carcharhinidae > Sphyrna > Sphyrna mokarran. The sequence goes on from JAGIQG010000021.1 coordinate 24,091,026, forward strand.
ACCTGGGTCTTCAGGAATTGAAGACAAATCGCCAGGATTCTGCTGCATCAACATAGAAGAAAAATCATAGGAACGTTTGTTAAAAGCTTTTAACTTCGGTTTACTACTGTTTAATAATGAAGAATCATAAAGTACCTAATCACTATCAATCTGAAATCCGAAAACTGTGCACCAAGGATGGACGTGTCAGGTGACCAATAGTAGGGGTATGGGGGAGGGAAGTTGGAGACAGGAAGTTGTAGGAAGAGACCTTCAGAGAGATATCCAATTAGATTTAGCTACCATAATCAAATCCCTTAGCCATTTTAAACAGCTTGATTAGATCACCTCTCAATAACGCAAGGGAATATAAGACAAATTTATGTAATCTAACCTCATAATTTAACACTTGAAGCTTGATATCCACTGGTGAATGTGCACCATACACCCTCCAAAATCAATACATCTTATCCGAGGTGTGGACCTGAAAAACGAGTGCAGTCCTCCAAATGGAGTTTCACTGAAACTCTGTATGAATGCATTCTAAATCTCTTGTGATAAAGACAAACATTCCATCAGGCAAACCAGCCTCCCATCCATTGACTCTGTCTACACTTCCTTCTGTCTTTGAAAAGCAGCCAGCATAATTAAGGACTCCACATAATCTCTCTTCCACCACCTTCTGTTGGGAAAAAGATGCAAAAGTCTGAGGTCACATACCGACCTACTCACAAACAACTTCTTCCCTGCTGCCATCAGACTTTTGAATGGACCTGTCTTACATTAAGTTGATCTTTCTCTACACCCTAGCTAGGATTGTAGTGCTACGTTCTGCAATCTCTCCTTTCCTTCCCTACTTTGGTATGCTTTGTCTGTATAGCATGCAAGAGACAATACTTTTCACTGTATACCAATACATGTGACAATAATAAATCAAATCAAATCACTATCTGTAATGATTCTTTTGGGCTTGACAACTAGTTCTTAATCATGGAATAGAATCACAGAATCCCTAAAATGCAGAAAGAGGCCATTCAGCCCATCAAACCTGCACTGACAACAATCCCTCTCAGGGCTTACCCCTGTAACCTCATATATTTACCTTGCTAATCGTCCTGACACTAAGGGGCAATTTAGCATGACCAATCAAATTAACCTGCACATCTTTGGATTGTGAGATGAAAGTGGAGCACCCGGAGGAAACTCACGCAGACATGGGGAAAATGTGCAGACTCCATACAGACGGTAACCCAAGACCAGAATTGAACCTGGGTTCCTGGCATTGAGAGGCAGCAGTGCTCACCACTGTGCCATCCTTAATCATATGAAACATATGCTGATTTATTTACTTTGGATCCAAAGTGAATGATCCCCCCCCCCCCGTTGAACTTCCATCTACTACAATTTTGTCCACTTTCTTCATTTATCTGTATTCCTTTGCTGCTTCCTGTTCCCATTGAAACTTACTTTGCCTCCTTCCTGGTGTCGCCTACAAATTTATATATACCACTCCCTTTCTTTATCACAGTCATTCATGCGTATCATGACAAATTGAGGCCAAGAACAGATGCCTTTGAAATCCAACTTGTAGCATTCCACTAGCCAGAGGATGTTCCCTATTCTGTTTCCTATCTTCCAACAATTTCCAACTTGTGTCACAAGATTACCTCCAATTCTGAGTATTTTGTTCTTGTTAACAATCTCTTGTGCAGAGCTTTGTTAAATATCTTCTGCACGCCCTTTTAGAAATACATAGCCACTGTCCATGTTAGCAATTATCTAAATACATCCAATTAGATTAATCAAACACCACTTACTCTTCAGAAATCCACTTTGGCTTATTTTGAACAGATTATATTTGTTCAAGTGATCAATATTCTGTCTTTGATACAGATTCCATTAATTGCCCCTTTTGGTGCTAAATTGACTGGTCTGTATTTTGCTAGTTTCCCCCTTTCTCTCGCCCCTTCAATAATGGAAAAATATTTTTCCAATGCAAAGGCACAATTCATAATCTAGAGAGTATAGGAACATTATAAAATAAATAGCTAGCTTCCTCATTTCTTTCTTCAAACTAATTAGAAACCAGGAGAAGTTAAATCCTATTATTTTCTCTTTTTTGGTGTGACTTTTAAATGCTGTTTAGCAAGTTCTTCCCTCACAAGATACTCCAGTAAATACCAAATAGGAGCCTTGGGATGTTTTACCACATTAAAGCTGCCATGTAAATGCAAGTTATTGCTGTAATTGAGATGGATATTGCTGTTAATAGGAACAGGCAAAGTTCCAATTACAATTACTTGCACTTATTCAAGATGGCGCTGGAATGTGGTGACTTCCTGCGAGCTGTTCCCAGAACTCTCTCTCATTCTATCTTTTACTCTTGTTCTTTGCTTTTAAAACTATACATGCTGCAGCCTCCCCTATGTAACCTATATTTTAAGTTTATTTATTAGTGTCACAAGTGGGCTTACATTAACATAGCAATGAAGTTCCTGTGAAATTCCCCTAGTCACCACATTCCAATGCCTATTTGGGTACACTGAGGGAGAATTTAGTATGGCCAGTATGCTTTGCCCGTATAGCGCGCATTCTTTAATACTTTTCACTATATACTAATACATGTGACAATAAACAAAGTAGCAATCCAAATAAAGGCCAGAATTTTAACCCTTCCCTCACCCCCCTCCCCCGGCGAAGGAAAGTGTGAAATTGAAGGGATGGGATTCCGTTTGAGTTCCTGTTCATCCCAATCTTTCAACGATTTTATACTAGGGTGTGTAAGGCCTCGAATGAGAAGCCCACCCTAGCTTCAACTCAGACCCAATTATCAGCCAATTAAGATCAATTTTTAGGCTGGCGCGAAGCTTGAATTTCCTTGGGGGGCTGGAGTGGGTGTGGGGAGGATGTGATGGGGGATGGATGGGAATGGTGGAGTTGGGGGGTAGGAGGCTGGGTGTGGGGGTTTGGAAGGGGTTGAAGGCGGGTGGGTGTGTGGTGGTAGGGGGTGGGGGTAGGAGGCTGGGTGTGGGGGTTTGGAGGGGGTTGTAGGAGGGTGGGTGTGTAGCGGTGGCGGTAGGGAGTAGGGGAGGAGGAGGTGGCCAAAACTCAACATTTACACTGTGAGTGGAAGAGGGACCCAATGTGATTGTGTTGGCAGGACTCTGAGTAGCAGGAAGCAAGACCCAGCCATTCGAAAAAAGGCCAAGGTATGATTATTTTTCATGATAGTTAAATGTTTCTTAACCATTGAACAATTATGTTTAAAAGGAGCTGGTGAATCTTTTACAGCAAATACATTGAAGAAAAGCAACAGGTTTGAAGATTTAAAAGGGTCTTAACCTTCTCAAACAGGAATGTGTCATTTATCTGTGATGGTGCAGCAGATTAAGAGAGTGTACTGTCCCAAATCTGACATCTTTGTTGTGCTCCTGCATTTCTTGATCCCACTTGCTAGGGGGTGAGGCTTTGTTAACCAAAGACATGCTTGCAAAATATGAAGAAAGTGAGACCATTCTTTCCTTTGTGACTCTAACCTGCTGATCGCCAGTGTAATGGAATCTTTCAATTGAAATGTATGAACTACTGACAGATGCTGACAGTTTTATGGCTAATTGAGGGGAACTAATGCCTTTATCAGCCATTAGTTCGACTTGGGCCTGTGTAGCTTCTTGTTTATAAGCAACCATCTTTATTTTCTTTGGTATTTTTTAAGTTTAAAACTACACAAAATCTAAACTAACTGCAGTGCAGAGCTCCTTTGGCAATCCTTGGGAAGTATTCACATAGATCGTTTTGTTGTTTAGTTCAGCCCAATCTTCTGCACTCCCTCCCTGTGTCACACAATCGTCCGACTGTGAGGATAGACAGAATAAACTGCGGATGTGACTACTGGGAGATCCGTGAGTGTTGAGTTCGCCCTTCCTGGTTCTTCTTACAGGGTGTCTGCCTCCCTTGGTAATTAGCCAGGTGAGATTAAAGATGACAAGACTTCCTTTATTCATTTTTCCTACATTGTCGCTAAAATTGGTTTTGTAGTTTGAACAAAACAATCCCCTTGTTGTAGGGGACACAAATCGATGCTCTGAAACCAGCCTTCAGTGAATCACAATGACCTAGGTGATAAGCCTTCCCAGAGAAGGAATGCACTCCACCTGGAGTTGAACCAGTTCCTAGGAATCAATAAGCCATTCACATGGTCAGCCTGGAGAAGAACACTCAGTTGTTTCAATTTAAAAACCTGCAGTTCATTAAACTGTTAACCTTGTAAGAAATGTACAGAGTTTATTGTCTGCCTTCAGTGCAACCCTGTTCTTGATGAGTGGATGAGATCTTGTATTCAACCACATAAATTAGGAATAGATAATTCATTAAGAGAACTGGACTGAATCGATCTTGTTCCAGGTTTCCTATGCATCCACAATGTCATGGCATTGTTGCGATCAAGAACTTCATAGCAACACTGTGCAGCAAGAATAACACAGCACCACCATCCACTATGTTGTTTACAGCTCGTCAACGAGACATTTGAGCACAAACTGTTTCTTGTGTAGAGAACCATACAAAATAAATGATTTATACTGCTCGCGGTTGAAGTAATCTGATAGTTTAGAAGTTTGACTTTCTAACCATGTGTCTACTAGGGCGTTTAATTTTGAAGATCTTCTGAAGATGCCAGTGGATATTGACTTTTGTTTATTTAAACTTGTCCATCCAAATGGCTGACCACAAAATGACCCCACCTTGTCTTGTACTTGTGGAAAAGTGTCTCTGATGGAAGAGGTGAAATCTAGATAAAGGTTCCTGGGAATGTGCTCACATACAACAAACTCAACTACTTAAAGAAGTTTATTTATTAGTCACAAGTAAGGCTTGCATTAACACTGCAATGAAGTTACTGTGAAATTCCCCTAGTTGCCACAATCCTGCGCCTGTTTGGGTCAGTGCACCTAACCAACACATCTTTCAGACGTGGGAGGAAACCAGAGCACCCAGAGGAAACCCATACAGACTCCACATGTTCAGTGACGTAAGCTGGGAATTGAACCAGATCCCTAGCACTGTGAAGAAGCAGTGTTAACCACTGTGCCACCATGTCACCCTTGTAGAAGTGGAGTTGAAAGCTGCTATAAAGGTAATTTTGTTTCAGCATATTTTATATTTAATTGTCAGGGAAGATTTTCCCTGAAATCTCTGGTAAACACTTATTCCACTTTAGGTCTTTCTAGACCTTGAATTATCTCAGTTTGGATTACTCTTCCAGATTAGCCCCAGTTCCTCAACCCAAATAGAGATTTTTCAAAGGGTCACTAAAGCAGACAAGTAAACTAACTACATCCTTTTGCCTGATAACATTGAATATTATGCTACCTTCAAGGTTTCACTTCAAGATGAAAACAGTACTACAGCAGTCCTTATTTTAAAAATGCAAAGGAAATTATTGAATTCGTGAAAGGGATGCGGGCAGTGTTTGCTAGGACAGCATTTATTGCCCATCATTGCTTGCCCTTCAGAAATAGTGGTAAGCTGCCTTCTTGAATTGCTATAGTCTCTGAGACAACACCCCCAGTGTTGTCGAGGAAGGTACTCCACGATTTTGACCCAGCCACAGAAGGTGGCCATTCAACCTATCATGCTGATGCTGAATGAGAGCACATAATCTAACAGAGTATACTGCTGTTACATATTTGCAAGAATCCATACTGTATCAAACTCTTTAGTAGAATAAATAAAAAGATTGCCGTTCTAATAAGGAAAAGTCATCCTCAAATGATTTTAGAGTGCGAACACTTTGTTGATCTCTCGCAATGCAAGCCCACCTGATCCTCTGGGAAGGAGGTCATGTTCCAGGAGTCAGCAATGACCTGCTATAGGAGTCTGAATCTCCTGTGACAGATTTGTAGACACATCGAGAAAACTGGTCCTCTGCCTGGCATTCCAGTGCTAGGGGTCTCCCCTCCTTAGCTGCATTTGTGTCCATCCTCCTTGGCCTGAAAGAGAGCATGTGACTGAGGAAAGGGCTGCTGGTCCCTGCTGCTTCAGTGTTTCTGCCCTCGTTGTTCCTCATTGGAGGTGTAAGATGAAACTGCAAATGCTGTTCCAATGCCACAGTTAACAATAGAGCAATGCAGCTGAAGTTGAGTGAGACGCAAGGCAGGTGAACTGACAAGGAGCTGGCAATCATCTGTTAAGTAGTGAAAGTACATGTTGAGAAGCAATGCTTCGTGCAACAACCTCTGTTCAGCGCATGGCCGGAGCTCTTATGTTTCACTGTTTAAAGGGTCCCCAGCCTTTTGCTTCACTGAAGAAGTACTCTACACTCTGCATTGTCTTGGTGAGTTTGGTGCATTGCTAATAACTCAGGGAATAGATCCACTGGCTGTTAAAGCCAGAATGCTTGATTGTAAAAGTATTTGATTAACCATTTGAATATTGACCGGGGGGATCCTCATTCACCTCCAAGCCCACCTGAATGAAATCAGAAGTGGTGGAATGATGGCAGAATCCTGACCCGATATAACTATCGGGGGATTTAATTCATCCTATGCACCATCCCCCTCACCCATCAAATTTTCCCCAATATAAATAAAACTTATTTATTAATCACAAGCAAAGTTACATTGATGCTGCAACAAAGTTACTGTGCAAATCCTCTAGTCATCACATTCTGGCATCTGTTCGGGTACACTGAGGAAGAATTTAACATGGCCAATACAACCGAACTAGCACATCTTTCAGACTGTGGGAGGAAACTAGAACATCCAGTAGAAACCCACACAGATACAGAAAGAAGATGCAAATGCCACACAGACAGTGATCCAGGCCAGGAATCGAACCCCGGTCCCTGATGCTGTGGGGCACGAACTACTGTGCCTCCATGCTGCTCCAATGTTGCAAACCAAGCTAGCCAGGAGGCAAACCTGGAATTGTTCCGTATTTACGTTTTCTTCCAGAAATATCAACCCGACAGCTTCTCTCTAACTTTCAGTCTGTTGCCTCAAGATTTTCTTGGCATTTGAGATTTTCTAATTGCTAATGGGCTAAATATTGGATCAGGGCATGATCATACTTCGTTAGCGTAGTCATAAAAATGTCAGCTGTAGACACCAATCTTCGCAACAGCTCATCTCTCATGGGATTGGATGGGGCTTTGACTTGAACATTGGCTGAGATCTCTGGAATGGTTTGTGGACTGGGGAGGTTGCAATCCAAAAGGGGACTTGCAGCAGTCCACAGTTTTTAAAGTGGAGCTGACTGGAGTAACTCGACTTCACAACAAAGTAATTAAAAAAACATTTCAAACTTACCTGGAGATTGGCAAACTCCAACAATCCCTGAAGGACCCCACCACAGCATGTGTGAGCTGTTTTGTGACTCCATTATGGGGAAATGTACAATGAATGTCAAGAATCCTAAATGGACCTAATTCTGAATCAAGCAAAAGTTTGCAATCTGAGCTATTTCTAGTCACTGGCAGGAATTTGCTTAATTCCCAGGAACTACAATTAATGTTTCCATTGCTGATTTGTTTTTCTAGGTATTGAGGACTTCCTTGCTATGTAATTTCTGAGAATTTGTTGGTTTTGAAAGGAAACGTGTTACAATTTGATTTAAATTCTACAAATTTGAGAGGAAATTTACTTTCTCAGTTTGGCTTTAAGGTTTTAAATAGATGATCTCATTAAAATTCTTTTGGGCCATTTTTCTCTATGCTATGGATCAATGCCTAAATTGGACAGATTGATTGAAAGATTTCTTTGGCGCTTGAGTTTGTAGCTCAACTGCATCCAAGGGCAATATGGGTTTCGCCCTGTTTTCTATTTAATAACATGGATGAAGCATTTAGATGTAGGATGTCAAACATAGACGATGGGTGGATTTTATGGCCTCTTGTACCATGTTTTCCAACAACAGATGCCAGAGTGTGGTGACTTCTTGCACGATGTGCCCAGCATACCCTCTAATTCTATCTTACAAGATTATGAATAGCATGGACAGAATGGATGCTCAGGTGCTCTTTCCTGGGATAAAAAAGTCAAGTATGTGAGAACATAGGTTTGAGGTATGTGGGGAAAAGTTTACAGGAGATGTGCAAGGCAAGTCTTTTACAGAGGGTGGTAAATGTCAGAAACACAGGGAAGTGATGGGAGCAGATACGATAGGAGCAATTAGACAAATACGTGAATAGGATGGGAATGGAAGAATAGGGATTCCATAATTACACACGGTTTTAGTTTAGACAGGCACCCTGATCGGCACAGCCTTAGAGGGCCGAAGGGCCTGTTCCTGTGCTGTACTGTTCTTTGTTCTTTTATTCTGATTGTATGCTTTAAAACTCTACAACTTTCCACACTCTCTCCTTCTTGCTACATAGTATGTTTTGCCTGTGCAGCATGCAAGGAACAATATTTTTTACTGTGTACTAAGACAATAATAAATCAAATCAAGGGAAATGGCTCATCAGTGCTCACCTGTGGCATCTTGCGGTGCTGTAGATGTGACATTTTATGTGGTTCATTTGTCTTGTCATTGGGGAGCCCTCCGGGTGGAGTTGTCCTTGGTGGGACCAAAAGATCCTGCTGGCGGAAAGGATCAGAAAATCCTGTCAGCAAGAGGAGCAGAATACAGGTAGAGTGCTGTGGAGAGACTTGGGCCGATGGGCATGGAGTTAAGCTTGCAATCACAAGGACAAAGCAAACCAGCAACACTCAGCGGTATGAGTCACTGAAGATCGAAAAGGCTTCACATTGCATTAATGTGGTTGACCTCCACGATGAATATATTTCAATGAATCCAGCAGCTACCTAGTAGAATTAGTCATTCACGGGAAACCAATTCGATCTTTAGGAGCAGTAGCTGTTTGCTGCCATTTGCCCCAGTGATTACATGTCACATTTCCATCTTTATGTCTATTGGCACATTTTGAATCATGTGAGGATGGAAGATAGATGGAATGTGGTGAATGCAGAGTGCAGCAAAATGATAATTGTGCATCTTATTGCATAGACTGAATGAGATTACTTTGCACTTTTTCTCATTCCTAATTTTTTGCTGCACACTGTCATTCGCCGAGTGGGTGTGTCTGTGATCCTCCTTTAATCTAAGAATAAGGAGTAAGCCATTCAGGACTGAGATGGGGAAGAACTTCTTCACTCAGAGTTGTGAACCTGTGGAATTCTCTATCACAGAAAGCTGTTGGAGCCAGTTTGTTAGATATGTTCAGGATTAAAGGAGGATCACAGACACACCCTCTCTGCGAATGACAGTGTGCAGCAAAAAATTAGGAATGAGAAAAAGTGCAAAGTAATCTCATTCAGTCTATGCAATAAGATGCACAATTATCATTTTGCTGCACTCTGTATTCACCACATTCCATCTATCTTCCATCCTCACATGATTCAAAATGTGCCAATAGACATAAAGATGGAAATGTGACATGTAATCACTGGGGCAAATGGCAGCAAACAGCCGAGTGGGTGTGTCTGTGAACCTCCTTCAGTCTAAGAATAAGGAGTAAGCCATTCAGGACTGAGATGAGGAAGAACTTCTTCGCTCGGAGAACTGAGAACTTGTGGAATTCTCTATCACAGAAAGCTGTTGGGGACAGTTTGTTAGGTATGTTCAGGGAAATATGTTTCAGGGACCACTGCAAATGGAAAAACTGACAGATTGGGACCAAGATCTGGCTCTGTTGAGTGCGGTTACTGCTATGCTAACCAAACTTGAATGGGGTCCCACAGTAGGCTGCTTATTTTCAAATGCAAAGGACCTATTCCCAGTCTTGGTGTGAATTATGGGTGTCAATCTCTTTTCTTTGCCAAGATGGCAAGGGGTACAGTTCTGAACGAAAAGAATAAAGGATAGTACAGAACAGGAACAGCCCCCTCAGCCCTCCAAGCCTGCGCCAATCATGTTGTCCTATCTAGACCGAGTGCTTATATCCCTCTATTCCTCATCTGTTCATTTGTCTATCCAGATAAGTCTTAAATTCCTCTAATATAAGATGGAAATGTGCACAGATTTCCTACTGACCTCATAATGAAAGCTTAGTAAGCTCGTTAGCACATGAAAATGGCTGAAGTTATGGGCACAAATGTCCTGAGTAAGTGCCAATGTATTTTGTGTTCCTTTGATTAAAATCTCCTTCTTCTGAGTGAGTCAGTGTTTGGCAGTCTGGAATCGGTGCCTTTTTTTTGGATAAACATCTATGTGCATTATGACTCCCAAGATTGGATTTTCCACAGTTCTGAGTTAATGCCAAATAGCTAAATTGAGTTCTATGATAGAAAGTGGATTTATACGAAAACATTATGTTTAAGACCATTTCCAAATCTTAAATTGGAAGTTAACAAATTGATGGTTGGGTTGAACTTTCCAACATTGTGGTCCAAGGGTTTAAGCCGCCGTTGCAAGTCGATGTGTGGAATTTGGGCTCGAAGCCGAGTGGCTGGGAGTTTTGTATTTCTGTCGCTTGAGTATTCGAAGTGTCACTCATTTTTCAGATTGAATGTGCTGGGCATGCAGCAAGACCTATATGAATAATTGTTTACATGTTGTTATGGAAACATGTCTTCCCACTGCAATATCTGTCAGTTTCCCTTCATGTAGAAGTTAATCATTAACTAGATTTCAATAATGCCCCCAACAAAACGCAGACCAGATTTTACAATGAAATAGGTGTTGCACTAATCTGTGGTATTTCCTGACAATAAAACACAAGAGTCATAGAATAATTTAAGGCACGGAAGAGGTTATTCATTCCATCAAGTCCAAGCAGGTTTCCTGCAGAGCTGTCCAGCTAGCGCCGCTCCTCCACTTGATCTCTGTAGACTTCACAAGTTTATTTCCTTCAGAAACCCATCCAATTTGTTTTTCAAATCATTGGTTCTACTTCCACCACCCTCATGGGCAATAAATTCCAAGTAATTCCATTTGCATCTCTTGCCCAAAATTGCTCAGTGCTTAGCGACCTCTCAGCGCAGGGACACAGGTTCGATTCCTGGCTGGGGTCACTGTCTATGCAGAGTTTGCATGTTCTCCCCAGGTCTGTGTGGGTTTCCTCTGGGTGCTTCAATTTCTTCCCACAGTCTAAAAGATGTATGGTTGGTGCATTGGCTATGCTATCTTCTCCCTCAGTGTACCAAAAAATTGCCAGAGTGTGGCGACTCAGGAATTTTCACAGTAACATCATTGCAGCGTTATTGTAAACCTACTTGTGACAATAATAAATAAACTTAAGTCTCTATCCCCTAATCCTTCTACTGTTAGCTAATGGGAAGAGATTTACCCTGTCCACCTTACCTATCTAAGTCTGTCATAATCTGGTACAGCTCTAACTAATCTCCTTTGCTCCAAGGGGAGCAACCCCAGTCATTTCAACCCAACCTTCTACCTAAAGCCTCCAGTTCTCTATAACTGGTAAATCTAGTTGAATACTGACCCATCTTTTCCAGAAGCCAAATTTCGTTAACCAGCTGTTATGATATGTTGTCAAAGGTTTTCTTAAAATCCATTTAAACATCTACCACATTTACCTTCATCAACCTTCTGTTACTTCATCAAATAAATCAGTTGGATTAGTCAAACATGATCTTCCTTTTACAGATCCCTGCTGGCTCTTTTTAATTAACTCAAACCTCTCCAGGTGTCTATTGATTTGTGGATTTCAAAACCTGTCCACCACTGATGTTAGAACAGAACCGGCCTGTTATTGCTGGGATATCACTTCCTTGTTTCAAGGTGACATTTGTCATTCCCAAATTCCCTGGTTCCTCCCTTTTATTTAGGGAAACTTGAAAGAGTAAGGCAAGCTCATCTGCTATCTACACTCCACTTCCTTTAGCAGCCAGAGATGCAAATCATTCAGCCCAGGTGATTCATCTACCCTAAGGAAAGCCAGATTTCCCATCACCACCTCTCAATTTTCACTCAATCCATCACCTCCACTCCTTGCACTTGTACCAATATTTAGTCAGATTTCTCTTTTTTAGTAAATGTTGACACACATAATTCGAATATTTTAGCCTTATCCTGTGCTTCTATGCATACATCATCCTCTTTGTCCTTAATAGGATGCAGTCCACCTGTTACTACCTGATTTCTATTTACATGCTAGTAGAAGATTTTTTCCACTTTCCATTCCAGGTCTTCTCCTTAGCCCCCTCCCCCCACACTCTGTCTGTCTATCTCTCTCTCTCTCTCTGTCTCTTCCATTTCCACCATCTTTATCCCTTTTTATCACATTGAAATGAGCCCTCTTCCAGTTTCAAAGTTATATCTTAGATGGTTTCTCGCTCTTCTCCATTATTGATATAAGCCTTCTAATACAATGATTGCTGTTATCCAAATGTTCCTCACGGACACGTGGTCCACTTTGTCCACCTCTTTTCCCAGCACCAAATCCAGCAATGCCTTCTTTCTAATTGGGCCAATATTTCAGTTTCCATCTTAATCTCACGTGTATGTCACAATCATTATTTTGCTTTCTGTAAGATGATATCAAAATATAGCCCAATTCATCATGCAAACCATCCACCCATCCATTGACTGTCTGCATTTCTCGCTGCTTTGGAAAAGTAGCCAGCATAATTAAGGACCCCACGGACCCCCAACATATTCTTTTCCATCTTCGTCCATCTGGAAAAAGATACAAAAGTCTGAAATCCTGTACCAACCAACTCGAGAACAACTTCTTCCTAGCTGCCATTGGACTTTGATTGGGCCTACATCTCATTAATTTGATCTTTCTCACCTAAACGATGACTGTAACACTTCATTCTGCACTCTCTCGTTTCCTTCTCTATGAATAGTATGCTTTGTCTGTACTGCACGCAAAAAATAATACTTTTCACTATATGCTACATGTGACAATAATAAATCAAATCAAAAAATGAAGAATAATTAGCACTTTAAATTTACTGGCTTGCTGTCTGTGATAATGCTTCAATGTGACTGGCTGCTCACCCTGCTTGCTGACATCATGGTGTCTGGAACTGCCATTGTTTTGGTGGCAGATTCAACATTGACATTGGGAAAGGTTTAATCCATGCAACAGAGCTGCAGGTTTTGGGGCAGCTTTCTTCAAGGCCAGTGACAAGTGCCATTTTTACACCACTGATCAGAAAATTCAAAATATCAATGAGGTGTGTATGTGTGTGTGTGTTTGTAAGCTCAGCTGTTGTATAACAACACTTCTGTGCAACAGTCAAAATAAAATTAACCTGGCTAGTGGACAAAACACATTCCTTTTCAGACCATTTAGATTGTGTAGCCTGATGAGTGAGCTCATTCTAATGCTTTGTGGGTCTGTCAAAACTGCACAACTTGGTTTTTGTTCTTGCTTGTTTGTTTTCTTGTTTGCATTATTAAACAGATCATCACCATCTATAAAACAATTAATCTTGTTCCTGTTTCAAAGTTGTTTTCACCTTCACTTAGTGTGAGCAATTTATCATTCTGCACGGAGGAAATGGTGTGGTGTGGAAATGAAGAGAATGCTACAGAGGACATCATTAATGCTTTGGAGTAGATGAAATGTGAATACATTCTTCCTGGTCAAATGAAAATACTAAAATCTGTCTCCATGAGCTGGAGTACTGATTATATCAGAAGTGGGAAGTGTGGAATATAAGTGAGTGTGGGCAAAATAGCTGTGATATGGAAGCATCCATCTTTCTTGGCTTGTCAACTTCTCTTCCTCCTGCCCACTCTGGGTTAGCACATGAAAAAGCAACTGGAAGAAGGTTGTTGAAGGAAAAGGAGTTGCAAACAGACAATAGAAGAATCGGGAACAAAATGCAATGCAGCAATGAAAACACTGATAAAGCAACATGATGGAAAAATTGTGCTACGTATCTTAAGAAATCAACATTTAAAGATCAAACCATCCTGACAGCCTGTCCATTTTAAATGGGATGGCAGCATTGAATTTTGTATCTGCATGTCTATGGAAGTTTGCGCTGTACAACAGTTCTGCTAAAAAAAATTAATGAAACAATTTGAAGTTTAATTCTGGGCAGAGTGAACTGTGTGCAGACCTTATTGCACCTGATCTTCAACCCATACATATCCTGTAAGGCTCAGTGTTATGAGCAGACCCTGGCAATCTATTAACTGCAAAACTAACCACATATGCAAGCACTACAATAGACCATCGCTGTCTAAACAATTTGGACACACCTTGCTCAAAAGGTGAGTCGTTTGGAAAATGGATTACATATTAATTCTATTGTTTGAGACATTACAACAATCTTAATTCAGCACAGAAAGTAATGCATAGTATGCTTAGAGTATTTGCACAAGAGCATGTTGCTGTTCAGGCAATTCAGATAAGCATTCGAGTGACAGGAGATGTGATGAGGTAAAACAGTTCCCACTATTACAATTATGCAGCGACCAGGCCCGTATTCTATGGCTATGAATAAAGGGCCAAGTCTGTCTCTTGTGAGGCTATCCATTTCAGGAGATTACAATTACTGTAACAGGTGGAATTGTATACACAAAGTCAATACTACAGCAGTTTGTACACGTCTGCTCAATAAATGTCATCTGGAAAGATTTGATAACTTAAAAATCTTTTACTTCAAAGCATTGGAAAGTGTGACATGAACTAAAGTGACTATTTTTGTCAGGCAATTTTCAGTTCCCATTCTACAATCCATTTATTTCACCGACTTAATGCTGATTGATTACCAATTGTTATTAAACAGTTAACTCCTACTGCTCTGTACTTTTCTGTAAAGTATGCTTTACTGCTGTATAGACTGACAGCTCAATGCACTCCATATTAAGTTGATGCCCCCAGCATTGTTCATTTATGTTTATGACTGAGTCTAGGAGACCCAGGCACTTACAGGAAATAGGAAAATGGGGTTCCTATTTCAGATGCAATTGGTAATTTGCATTGTAGATTTCTAATTTTTAAGATTTAGTTTAAGTTTTTCCACTCATTCATTTGCATAATCACAAAGATAAAATATTCCATGAATTAGCAGGATTTAGAACAAAAGCATTGAAATATACTCCTTGCTTTTGTTTGGTAGCTTCGTGCCATTTATTAATATTGCAGAAAAATGGGTTTATTACAAAAAAAATTATTAGGCGCCTAGTCCATCATCTGTCAGTAACCTGATTTTAAGTAACTGGAAGCAACATTTTAAAAATTACACTACATAGAAGTAGGTAGGGTTGCATTGGATGTATGGATCCAGAAACAGGCCATTTGCCAATCAGCGTTTGTGTTCAACTTGAGCCTCCCCTTTTACTCCACTAAATCTATCATTGCTCTCCGATACTTAACCACCTTCTCCTTAATTGCATCTTCAGCCACTCCTTGTAGTATTGAGTTCTATATTCTCCCTACTCTTTGAGTAAAGAATTTGTTCTGAATTCCCTATTGGATTTCTTGATATTTCTCTTATTTATGGCCTCTGTTTAAGCTCTTTTGTACAAAAGGAAACATTCTCTCGTATCCACTCTTGTCAAAATGTTTCATTATTTCAAAGACCTCAACATCACTCCTCAGTCTTCTCTCAGCTTGTTCTGCCTTTCCTGATAAATATACTGACACGTTTCTGGTATCATCCTTGTAAATCCCTCCGCACGCTCTCCTATATCTCTATGTGGCGATCAGGACCGGATGCAGCACTAAGTGTGATCTAACCAAGGTTTGATAGAGGTTTAGCAGAACTTTCTTACATTTCAATTCTGTCCCACTAGAAATAAAGCCTGGTTTTTCTTTCTTTCTTTATGGCTTTGCAAATCTTTAGCATAGCTTTTAGTGATTGTTATTTTAGACCCTCTTTTCCCTCTCCCCATCTAGATTTGCACCTTCCAAGTAACAAGTGGACCACTATTTGTGAGCCTCACCCAAGCAAGGTCATAAAAGTCCCACCCAAGGCCAAAGAGAATTCAGTTCTGCGAGAACGGCTAGTAAAAGTCCAGCAGCAATCTCTCTATTCTTATTTAAATGTACTACCTCATTCGACAATTATTTTTCCATTTATAAGTCTATCAACATAGAATGATTTACTTGTTTAATTAATGCTAATTAGTCAGCTTCCTAATCTTTTTTATATATTTAAAAGTTTTTAAAGGGTGTCTATTAGTCTAAAGTAATCACTGTCTCTTGCCAATGCAAAATGGCCACTGCTATTCATCTTCCTATGTGTGCTTGTCTGCACCTGTGTAGAAAATGAGTGTAATCATTGGGCAGGGACATGCTGCCAGCAAAACCCATCTTTAAAAGAAAGCTTCCATGCAGATAGCTGGAGCAGGAGATTTCCTAATAAATATCTGTGCTGTATTAGGTTCTTTTCTACATTGATTTTATATCCTCGACTCTATTATACTAAACCGGAAGATATAATTGATGTGCATTCTGATCTCCTAGACTTGTGATTTTCTCAATGAGTGGCTGTCATTGCATCAGAACAACAGCTGCCTCTCCCGTTGCGACTGGATACATTTTCAAATTTGTGAAACTTGATCTAAGGAGCAGGGAAGGAAATGGCTTTAATAACTATTCGCTAAGCATCACTGCCTACTCCATCGCTCGCAATGACATCACGCAATAAAAACATTCAACTGTTCATACGCCACTTTGGCAGCAAGCACAGCCTTAAATAAAATATTCATTTAAGTGCCTCCTCAAAGGGCTGAAAAAAGATGCAGCTTTCACAGAAACTTCGTTAGCTGATGAATTCAGTCTGGGGATCTGGCCTTATTGTAGCTTCTCTTTGGTTTAGAAGATTTCCATGAATGATATCTCTGGAGATGATCAGTGGGGGTGAGTGGTCTTACTACCAATCTATAGTCAGGCAGTCTATATGGCAGAGGGAAAACGGATTGCAGTCAGGGGTGGGGGAGCGTTGGCTGTGCAGCCACACACGTGCACAGCTGGGAGAAAATATTGTTCGCCTTCTGACTCCCAGCAAAGCTTCTCCACAAAGCACAGGTCAAGATTCTTATGGAATAAGTTGTCCTTGTCTGGGGTGGACAGCTTGACACCATCCAGGACACATCAGTCCACTCGATCAGCATCCCACCTTCCACCTTAAATGATTGCTCTCTCCACCACCATCAGCCATTGGCATAAATGTGTGCAATCAACAAGATGCACTGCAGCAACTCAACAATATCTTTCAAACCTGCAACCTCTACTATCCTGATGGATAAGAATAGGGGCATCACGGTGGCACACTGCCTACTATTACTGCCTCAAAGCGCCAAGGAGCCAGGTTCAATTCCCGGCTTGGGTCACTATGCAGAATCAGCATGTTCTCCCCATGTCTACATGGGTTTCTTCCAGGTGCTCCGGTCTCCTCCCACAGTCTGAAAGACGTGCTGGTTAGATGGATTGGCCATGCTAAATTCTCCCTCAGTGTACCAAACAGACGCTGGAGTGTGGCGACTGGGGGATTTGCATAGTAACTTGATTGCCGTATTAATGTAACCCTACTTGTGACACTAAAAAATAAACTTTAAATTTTAAATACATGAAAGTACCTCCACTTGTAAGTTTCGCTCCAAGTCACACACTATCTTGACTTGGACTTATATCCCTGTTCCATCATTGCGACGGGGAAAATATCTGGCACTTCCTCTCGAACATAGTCATGGGTAAATCACAAAGATAAAGAGTGGTTCAAGAGGGTTGTTCATCATCGCCGCCTTTTTGATGTCAACTAGGGATTGCCAGCAAAATCCACAACCTCTAAATGCACATAGAAATAAAATCCTTGGCTATCCAACTGCATCATTTGCCATATATTTCCCCCCACCTTCCCAACTAACTTCATATGGAATCTTTATGGTCACTATGCTGATGGAATTTTCATTGCACTCCTCTGGGCCGGGTGTGATGCTGATCTCTAAAATTCTGAGGACTACTTAATTGGTACTATACAGCGCAGTCTTAGAGTTACAAGTGCATTGCGTTTGTATGCAAGGTTATCATACAATGGTGTAATCATCTTCCATATTCATGTATTAATCTGCTGCTTCCATGATTTAATTAATGGACTCCATTGACCCACATTCTGATGAACCTACCGGTCTAACAGAGTTGCTGAATAAGAGAGATATCTGAATTCCCATCCTGCACTGAGAATTATTTGGAGATGCTAATTAATAAACCTGTGGCCTTTTATGTTCTCCTATTTTTGTTTTGGTTTCCCATCCTCTTTCATTGGAGATGTAGGAGGCCGAATCTAAAGCTTTTCCATCTGGACTTTAATGCACTTGTTCCCTATGTGTTTTTTGTTCTAATATGGACAGCCCTGTACTGAACTAGATTAAAATCTGCTGTCAATTCATGTAAACTCCTTTGAGTGTTGTTAATATCTCTTGATCTTTTTAAACCTGGCCACAAAAATGTCAGAATATTTTATTAATTCTGATGAACAATAGTCATAGACTTTTACATAACTCCAAAATTATTGCCTCTCGATGGAATAACTTATCTTCTGCTTTCAATTGCCTGGCAAGCTTTCTATCCAATAGTTAATTTGCTATTTATTTTATCTGCCTTAATGTCTTAGAAATCTTTGCATGTAAAATTTTATCAAATGTCTTCCGAGAAACATTATCCATGAAGCTTATAAATCTGCTCCAAAATGTTCAAGGATTCCATATGTATTGTTGATATAAGACACAGGAGCAGAATAGGTCACTAGGCCCATCGAGTCTGCCCCGCCATTCAATCATGGCTGATATTTTTCTCACCCTCATTCTCCTGCCTTTTCCCCATAATCCCTGATCCCCTTATTAATCAAGAAGCTATCTTTCCCTGTCTTAGAGACATTCAGTGACCTGGCCTGTACAACCTAATGTGGCTAAGAGTTCCACAACACACTCTACTGAAGTTTTGTTTTAAAGGATTGTCCCTTCAGCCTGAGATTGTGCCCTCTGGTTCTAGTTTTACTGACTAGTGGAGACATTTTCTCCACATCCACTTTATCTAAGCCTTGTAAGTTTCAATAAGATCCCCTCTCTTCCTTCTAAATTCCAACAAGTACAGACCCAGAGTCCTCAACCATTCCGCATACAATAAACTCTTCATTCCAGAGATTATTTTTGTGAACCTCCTCTGGTCCCTTTCTAATGCCAGCACATCCTTCTTTAGATATGGGGCCCAGAATTGTTCATAATACTCCAAATGGGGAATGACCAGAGCCTTGTACAACCTGGGAAGTACATCCCCACTCTTGTATTCTAGCCCTCTCGACATGAATGCTAACATTGCATTTGCCTTTCTAACTGCCAACTGAACCTGCATGTTAATGTTAAGAGAATCTTGAACAAGGATTCTGAAATCCCTTTGTGTTTCTGATTTTCTAAGCATTTCCCCATTTAGAAAAAAGTTTATGCCTCCATTCCTCCTTCCAAAATGCATTTTGTTTGTCACATACTGATAGCTTGCTTTATTTTGGTGTGTTTGCATTATTGTTATTGACCATAACCCTGGCATGGTTGGTTATTTGAAAATGTGATTTATAGTAAAGGAGCTGTTTTAATTAAGACATTTCCACAAGGTTAAAGGTTGAGTCCCATTTATGTACCTTCTGACTCCAGATGAAAAGACCATGTTGATCTCATCCAGAATATTTACCGACCGCTTCTCTTTATTGATTTAGCGTGCAGTCAGCTGTGTAAGTTTGATTCAGGGACTAGTACAGGCTTGTTTGATTCTTTGGAAGCTGATAATTAGTTGTTAAAGGTTCAGATGATTTCTATAAGTGAACGCCTGTGGATCAAATTTGTAAGTCACCAATTGCGATAAGTCACTCTATCCTTAGCAAGAGTGACTTCTTTCTTACATCCCAGCCACCATATTGGTGGTGCTTCATAACATAACGTACCTTTGATAGTAATAGAAAAAAAAAGTTGAGAACAATGTATTTGGGACTTGAATTTCCTTCTTTTACTGAATGTCCATTTGTTCTGTTGCCAAATGGAATAAATGTAATCGCCCACTTTGCCTGCTGTTTGGAGCCAAGTACATTTAACAGAGACATTCTGTGCGAATGGAAGGACAATGTATCTGAAATGGGATCCTATTGCCTGAGATGAAGTAATTTGATGGAAGGGCGTCATTCAGTCTTTTATGTCTCACCATCACTTGCTCTTCAAATGGAGCTACCTCCACTCCTTCCTCTTTTGTATTCTGTCTTTTCAGCTTTTATTCTTTCTTGGGACGCGAAGGCCAACATTTATTACCAATCTTCTTTAGTTTCAAATACATGATGTAGCTTCCATTTAAATTATTACTATTCTGTGTATCACAATGGTGTTAAAGCATTTTGTGTTTCAGTAACATTGCAATTTTCCACACCCACTTCCCACCTTTGTTCTTGAAATAATAGCCCTAAGCATACCCCATCATTTGGCAATCAGTGGAAAGAATCGATTGCTGTCTGAAAACTTCTCTTCATTTTGAAAATTTCTATTTGGTTCCATTTTAATTTTCTGACTTCAGTGAAGAGAGGCATTTTTTCAAATCTTCCTTTATAACCATAATCTCCCATTTCTAATATAATTTGAGTGAATCTTATGGCATCCTCTTAACAACAGAAGTGCACAGATACTACAATGATGGTCTGATCAATGACTTATATGACTTTAACATCACTTGTTTGATTTATTTTCAATGCCACTTCCATAAAACTCACTTCTAGATTTAAAGTTTTATGTATCTGCTCCTCAAATCTCTGCCCTTTAAGTTATAAGTTCCTTCCTACGTGCTTATAAAAGAATTTCCCATTCCCGCATGATGACCGACAGATTTTTTTTCACGTTTCCTCATCGCCTTCTTAAGATCCCTTTTTTTCCTTTCTATTCATATTTTAGATACTGTTTTACTGACATATCTCCCATCTAGCCCCTTTAAGACTAATTTTTGATCTTAATACTTTCACCATGGAGCAATTACCTTTTGAGAATATTCCCTTCGCTTTTGAGAATATTCAGGGTATATTCAAAATATATTTGGCCCCTAACTATTGCCTGTTGTTTGAACCAGTCAATCTGAACCAGCGCATTTCAAGTCCATCATTTTTAATTTCGACTCTTTGGACCTGATTTTTACTCTTTGTAAGTGATGAGTTTTGAATGAGTTAGGTCAAACATGGATCTAATTAGTTGTAGTCACTATCTCCCAAGTGTTGGCTACTTTATCATTTGCTTGATTTATTTTGTTGCCCAGAACCAAATCCAGCACCATATCCTTCATTGTTAGTTTTACAACTTAAGTGAATGAGGAAATAATCCTGGATTCCTTCTAAGTATCCTTGTTAATTTTGGTAATAATCTTCTATTTTACCTAAACCCACTTTAGAATAAATCGCTCCATAATTCCAGCACTATTATCGTCATGAATTCCTCTCAATTTCTTAGCTATCTTCTCCCCTATGTCTTTCTGAATATTTTGTAATATTCACAATATTTAAATTGATCCATTACTATTTCTTAGCCAAGGCAGACTTTGACTGTCAGAATTAATAACAACTTCTCTTTTTATTGCTAATTGTGTGGTTAAATGACATTCAGGGTTCTGGGCCAAGTGCTGGCAGATGGGATTAGGTGGGAGTTTGGGTGTTTCTAATATGTTGATACAGACTTGATGGGCTGAAGGGCATATTCTGCACTATATGATTCTATAACTTATAAGGTCATCCATCCTAATTTGTTTCTCCTTTATGAGGTCTCTCGAAAGCTTCAGAGTTAGGAATGTTTTGTCCACATTTTGGTTCTACTGAAGTCAAGTTTATGTCAATATAATGCTCTATTTTAATTAATACCTGTGGCTTCCCTGTGTTATTTTCGCTTTTTTGCACATTTGTATATCAATACTCTAATCCTGATACACTGATGCTCCTCAGGGCCTCTTTCCTTTTCTCTTTCTTCATATTCTTATGCATCACTATTTAATGTCTCTTAAATCTGACATAAGATGCATCTTTCCATACCCTTTAAATTAAATATTTTGACTGCTAACTCTTCTATTTATCAGCTTACTTTGTTTAAGTTATTTTCCAATAGTCTATTTGCCCATCTGCAAAAAAATGACGTAATCACAACTGTCAGTTGTAACAATTGATCTGTATATAGGTAACGGACATTGATTGGATCATTACTTGAGCAAAAATAAACACTTACAGACATGGAACAGAATTTTCCTGTCCTAGCCGCCATGCGACTTGGAGCAAGTGAGACATGGATTATGCAAATATCCATTGACCTTGGGGGTGGGATTTTCCAGTTTTGTGGTGAGCACAACCAGGAAATCCCATTCAGGGTGTAAATTAAGGTAGGAGCTATATTAGCTGGAATGATTCACTCCATGAATAAATCTATACCAAATTAAGATTGGCTCAGGTTATCAGGAGTATAAAACACCAAAAGCAAAAAAGTACTGAGATTGGAAATCTGAATTGCAATCAAAGAGAAATGCCCAGTGGGTCACGAGTCAAACAGATTATCAATGTTTAATAGCATTCGTCAGAACAGATATTATTAAATCACATTTTGGATTGAACTTATCCGTCACCCTAGAGCTATTTCCAATCTTAATAAAAGTCACAATTCTGCCTGTTGCATCATTACTAAAGTCCTGGTTTGTTCTTTCCTAATTAGTAAACACATGGTATAGGATATAATCCAATGAACACCAACATAGAGGTCTTGCTTTTTAATCTAATTCCTAATTGCTCAAACCTCCTTCGCTAGGTCTCCATCTTGTTCCTCCCTTCATGGTTTCAATGTGAACCACAGATTTAAGATGCTTATCTTTTCCATCAAAGACTTTTCCTATCTACATTTTTCTACCTTCTCTCGTATTCCTGTATCCTTACAACCAGAATTGTACACTGTAGTCCAAATTGTACACTGCATAAGAATATGAAGAAAGAGAAAAGGAAAGAGGCCCTGAGGAGCATCAGTGTATCAGGATTAGAGTATTGGTCTAACCAAGGCTCAATTCAGGTTTAGCAGAACTTCTCTACTTTCCATTCTATCCCTACAGAAATAAACTCTTGTGCCTGCTTTTTTTTTTCCCCATATAGCCTTTTTGACCTCGATCATTACTTTTTATGAATTGCATATTGGTACTCTTAGATCCCTTTGTCCTTTTACTCTATTTATATTCTTATTTTCCAATGTTATATGATCACCTTATTTTTCTATAAAACTTACTCGTGTTAAAATTCATTTGCAAATTTTTACTGTGTTAGCTGAAAGAAGCCACTTCAATAATGAAACTTTCCTTCATTATGACCCTGAATTATCAATTAAGGACTCTCAACATTTTGACATGAAGGTCAGCATGCTAACAAAGTGACAAACCTATCAGTGCTTCAAGGAGAGCTACTTTCATTATATTTTTGAAACAATATTACTGGAAACCTGGGAAGAGATCGTCTTGATCAGGGAACAGAATGCCTAAAAACAAAGGCAGGAGAAAGCTTGGTTTCCTTTACCAAATGTTGGCCTTGGCTCTGTGGTAGTAAACCTGTGGTAGTGTCACCCCTCAGATGATAAACTGAAGCCCCTTCTTTTCTCTTGGGTGAATGTCAGATATTTCAAGACCATACAATCCCTACGGTGCCGAAGAGGCCATTCAGCCCATTGAGTCTGCACCAACCACAGTCCCACCCTGGCCTTATTCTCATAACCCCACATATTTACCTTACTAATCTCTGTGATAGTATGGTCAATTTAGCATTGCAAATCAACCTGACCCGCACATCTTTAGGCTGTGGGAGGTAACTGGAGCGCCTAGAGGAAACTCACGTAGACACAAAGAGAACATGCAAATTCTACACAGACAGTGACCTGAGGTCGGAGTTGAACCTGGGTCCCTGGCGCTGTGAGGCAGCGGTGTTAACAACTGTGCCACAGTGCTGTCCCATGTGGCTATTTGCCAAAGCAAGAGTCTTGGTGCCTGAGCCAATGGTCAGCCAACAGCCCCAGAAATAGTTCAAGTAACTATTTGCCTCATTGCTGCTTATATAACTTTGCTACCTAAAAATGGTTTGCTGTGTGTGGTTGTAGATCCTCAGAGTAATTTATTGACTTTGAAATGTCAGAGGCTATCATGAAGGTGTAAAAAGTGCAGCATATTTCTTTCTCAAAGTCCAAATAATATGATATAAAAATATATTCAGTAGCATTGATAAAGTAATCAAAAAGTAAGTTGGTCTTGTTAGTGCCGTAAAAGAAATCAAGCAGCTGAGGTTCAGCAGTTGGATTTTTGATCATTGAAAAGCTTTTATACTTCCAATCTTGATGACCTCATGATGATTTTTAAATCTGATAAGAGGATTTCTACAAGTTAGTAAAATGATTAGTGCTATTTGGTTTCTTAACCATCTGCTAATCAGATCCCACAGTTTACATTCACCATGACAGGTCAGTTTAACACCTATCATAGCACTGTTGTGATTCTGGAATCTTCTCCTGACTCAGAGAGATGTGTATTGACAGAATCCAGTACCATTAGGCATTTAGATCAGACACTGTTAATAAGAAAATTGATCATTCCTGAATTTGTTTAAAAGAAAAGTAGAGGTGTGAAATTTGCCTTGCAGTGACTTTGCCACATTTGGTTGCACCTCAAAAGTAGTTAATTGGCTTTGCAATAACTGCAGGATGTTGCTTTGTTAAAAGGATTAATGGAAAATCATAGAATCCTATAGTTCAGAAGGAAGTCATTCAGCCCTTCAAGTCTGCACCGACCACAATCCTACCCAGGCCCTATCCCCATACATTTAGTCCCTATCTAGTCCCCCTGATAGTCAGGGCAATTTAGCATGGCCAAACCACCAAACCTGCACATCTTTGCACCATGGGAGAAAATCGGAGCTAGAGGAAATCTATGTGGACATGGGGAGAATATGCAGACTTCACACAGACAGTGACTCAAATTGGGAATTGAACTCGGGTCCCTAGTGCAGTGAGGAGCAGTGCAAACCATGGCAATGAAATAACCTTTGCCAAAAAACGAACTGCCTTCTCTCTTTCGAATTGAGTTGTGTTCTACTGTTGATATTGGAAAAAAAAAACAATACTGAGTGTTTTCTTTTATCCTTATGGCTTTCCCTTCCTCTCAGGTATCTTGCTCAGCTCTCCTCACAGTCACCCATTGATACTTCATGCTGTCCATTGTGCACTGTGGGATCATGTAAGTCAAGGGCTCCTCCACTAGTCATCAATGGAAGATGACAACCAATGACCAGAAATAGTTTCTGCAAGATCGCTCCCAAATCTTTGCCTTTCTAAACACCACCAGTGATATTTGTGCACTTTCTAGTTGTTGAGTAGAATTTTATCAAAGTTTGAATGACTGGTTCACTGCCACTCCACAACGCGTTAACAACTGTGATGTGTTAATGACAACACAATCAATTTATAGAAACATAGAAGATAGGAGCAGGAAGGGGCGTTTTGGTCTTTGAACTTGCTCCGCTATTCATCACAATTATGGCTGATCGTCCAACTCAGTAACCTTTGGCTTTCTCCCCATAATCCCATAACCATAATTATTTTTGAAGTCTGCCTTCTTGGGTAGAGACACCCTTTTTTGTCCAAAACTGGCGTGTAGTCATTGGTATGTAGAATGTCATGAGACCCCAATAATTTTCAGCTGTGATATTATTGGAATGTAGCTGGCAAAAAGCAAGCACTTTGCGTGCCCCACACTGTATATCCATTAGAGCATCTAATTGTGGGCCTGCTTCTGGTGGTTTTCTGAAAAGTAACCTTTCTTTAAAGTTGTTGATTAGGTTTTGACAATTTTCTAGTTTGGTATGCAGAAACTTGTGAACATAGGACCACATCCCATAAGTTGCTTGTAAGATGCAGTGGTGCTCCAATGCATATTTCTTTTAAATCATAATGCTGCTGATGTACTTAAGGGAGAAATGTTCATTCTGCTGAGGTTTCACCATGAACATACAGCTATTTCTCTGGACTTCATTGCAGTGTTAATGTAAGCCATCTTGTGACATTCATAAATCAACTTTTAAACTTTTTAAACCTACAGTAGAAGAGTTAAATAATTAGGTGCAATGACCCAAACAGATGCTGAACTGTGGCGACTAGGAGAATTTCACAGTAACTTCATTGCAGTGTTAATATAAGCTTTACTTGTGACTAAGAAAGAAACTTTAACTTTGCTTTAAATCTGAGATTTGCAAGTACAAAATTCTTCTTGAACCTTGATCTTAAGCATGCTCCATACATTTTTGCAAAGAACTCCCAAGAACTTGCTGCATTTTGTGCCCCATTCAGACGATGTTGTTTTCAGTGACGGCTTTTTGGGCCATCTGTTAATCAGAATCTTTTTCAAGCTCACATGGACTACATCACATACCTTGTACCATGGTGCATCTATATTGCTGATGACATTGCAGCTGTGGGTTAAATGAAGCAACGACATGACCAAAATCTGCATTTACTGATGCAAGAGGCATGTAATGAAGAGTTAGTGTTCAACAGTCTAAAATGTGCCATCGACGTGCAGTAGATCAATTTAGAGTCATAGAGCAATACAGCACGGAAACAGACCCCTTTGGCCTAACCGGTCCATGCCGACCATGGTGACCTCCCAATTTCAGTTCTATTTATTCCAGTGCAGGCATCCCAATCCATGCAAAATAGAGGATATTAAAATCATGCCACCTCCTCAAGATAAAGACCATTGTCAAATATAATTAGGCCTCTTTAATTTCCTGTATCTGTACATTTGCAATTTTGGTTAAAAATTGTCCTTGCTGAGGGAATTATTGAAAAAGGATGTGCCTTTTTGTGGCAAGAAGATCACCCATCAAAAACACTGAAGCACTCATTATCAGCAAAATCAACATCGTCTCCCTAGAATCGTAAAATTGTAACTGAACTGAAAATTGCTACCTCTGGGAGCATGCATATTATAGCAGAGCCAATTGGTTTCAAAATCTCTATCGATAACATAATCAAATTGTTCCACCATCCTTAATCCAAAATCACATCTGGCCTTTTCTGCATCCATGAAACTGACATCATTGTCATCATTGACTACTTTATCAAGTACTTCACTATTACCTCATTACTTCAGTACCTCAGTTGCACAATATGTCAAACATAGTTGCCATGCACATGCTTAGTGCCATTTTCAATTCATTTGGTGTGCCTAGAGAGATTATTAAGGCTAACAACCTACAATTTATTGATGTGCTGTTTCAGGATACGTGCTGTAAGTGGAATATTGATCACATTACTTACTCTCCTTATTATCTTCGATCTAATGGTCTAGGTCAATGAATGATTTGAATGGTGAAATCGATAATTCTTAGATGTAGACAGACCAAGCAAGATCAATGCATTGTAGTATTAGAATTAACAGTGATGAGCTTCCATTGCTGGTAGAGCTTCTGTTTGGCAGACCTGTATATACTGATCTACCAACTCTTCCCATGTCTTTTCAGAAACTAGAGAGCAGCTTCTAAAATTGCAAGATGACCAATGTGCACGATTAAAAAGTAGGTACAAAATCACAAGTATGCAGTTGAGACAAGTTCATATCTAAGTACCACCGAAGGTACATGGCGACCAATGAGGTAACAAGGATTTGTTTGGATCCAAAGTCTTACGAAATCATTACAGACAAAGGCACAAAAATGAGCCACAAGAATGAGGACAAATCAAATCCATTCCAGTTCCTCAACCGTTTTTCAGTCCTATTGCATCAAGTACAAGGACCAAAATACAACCAAAAACAGCATCCAAGAATGACAATCCTACAGAACACGGCGAGCATTTAGGGAAACTTCCAGACAAGATCTGGCTGTACCAATAAAATATCTCTACACTTTAGAAACTCATAGATGCATCAATTTTATACATTTCTATGCTAGCAACTGAACATGTGCATGCATTGTATAGTTTTGGAAAGGTGGGGGGGAGGTATTTTTAAAAGAAAAGAGATGTTGTAATACACCTTTAAGAAGGGTTAGCAGCATGACATCACTAGAGAGGAAGTGTATCATGTGACCTAGCTTCAGTTTCACTTTGGCTGCTGAACAGAACCCAAAGCAGATGCTGCCCTTCAAGCTTTCAATCCATATATGTTCTTATATGCACAGTCTAAATAAATTAACTCACAACATGTTTACCCAATCTTTCCAGTGATTGATGCCTTTACATTATTATAAAACCCATGATAGCTTCAAATTTGCTCATTGCACAGGAACTGCCTTCGAAAGAAATCTGGGGTCATTTTTTAAAAAAACATTGGTTGTGCTTTTCTTTCTGTATGTTTCCAAACTTATTGGGGGCAAATCTCCCAACTGCTGCACTGCTCTAGTAGTGCAGTGGGCTGGGAGACATCAGTGGTGACTGTTTCGCAGGATTGATGCTGGGTGTCACGGCCTCCTCGCATCTCCTAAGGTACATTTTGTGGCGCCATTCAAATTTATATTTCCATATGATTAGTGGACCTGGGACAGAATTCTCCACTTGTCTGAGAAGCAGTCTAGGATGATTCATAGTTTCCTCCAACTCTTGTCTGATTATGCCCCTGCAAAATGCCTCGAGATGTTTAAATGGGGGAAGTGCAATTCGATAACTTTGTTCTTATTATTTCTAATTCATCTCAATTTTGTGTCAGACGTTGTGGTTGCTTGAATTAAGATTTAATCTGCTTTGGGCTTTCTGATAACTCTAACTAGGAGGAGGGGAATGCCAAATTGTTTATTGCACTGGCAAGGTGTCCCTAAGTAATCTGGGAGGTAGCAGCAATCACTTTAATGGAATTGTTTTTCACAGATTGGTGAGTTTTAAGCTGCGGACTGCTTTGCCTGCTCCAGCTGATAGCTATTTGTTCAGATAAGGCTAATGTGTAGTATTTAAATGCAGGGCCATATGGCATACTCAAGTTGTTGCTCAGGACAATAGATGTGGTTGCACAGTGGGAACAGCTTTTGTTCTTGGTTCCAGGTGGCAGGTGGAACTCCTGTGAACTCGTGAGCCCTTTGTGTACTGAATTTCTTCTATTAGCAGATTAACCTCTTCTTGGTCATCACATTCTTTTCTGAATCTAATTATAAAATGAATCCATGCGTGTAGACCAAACACTTTATTTCTAGTGGATTACATCTGTAGCAATCACGTTGCCAGAAATATGCATTTGACGAATATGAATTTGATGGGCCTATCCAGTATTTAATGCTGCCTATTTGATTGTTGTTACAATATCCGTCTCTTGAAAGCTTTGTTCCTAAAATAAAGGCATTTTGTTTGACGCTTTTGACTACTGCTTCCCCATGCTGGGAATGGGGATAGAGATGGAAAGGGGAGTTCAGCTAGAAATTCAGCTGTGATCTCACTGAATGATATAGTGGGCTTTAGGCCATTCAGGCCTCCTCCTGCCACAATCTCTTATGTCCTGATGCTGAGAATTGATGCATGCTAAGGGTACTGGAGAAGAATTTCCAGGCCTTTAGGTCTAATTTTGGCAGAGGATTGGCACAAACCCCAGAATGACAGCATTAAGGGCTGTTTCTGTCACCTCAGGGCTTCTGCTGATGATCTGTGGAAATTCTACCCCAGTGCCTTCTGGACAAAATATTAAATGGAGATGCCATCTGCTTGTTTGGATACAACATATGCCTCCATAGCTGAGACTGACCTCCTTTCTCTGTGACTTTTGGGCCTTGCATTGTTGAATCATACACTTGGTTAACCAGTGTTTCGCTGTGCACCATGATTTGATCAGCAGGCATCAGTCCCCCACATTGATCAACTGATATGGACATTACTTATATCTTTGACCTAAACAGTGACATTAGCCAGGAAATGAAACGCTTTGATCTACGATGTTTTCATGTGGTTTTGCATTATTGCTGAAGAAGGTGTTATAATCAGGCCTTGCTGACAATGCTTTGTTGGGGAGGTGGCGTTCAACTGGGGTGGGATATGGACAGGAATCGGATCAGATCAGATTGGGAGGGGGTTCCAACTGGGTTGTGTGGCAGTTGGCGGGGCGGTGATCAGGTAGAAGGTAGCATGGAGTCCTGTAAGGATGGTGAGGTGGAGAATACCATCGGTGAGGGGCACTTCCCTGGGAGGGGAGGGGGTTGCGAGTATGGAGTGAGTCCCATATGGGGCTTGGTGTGGTTTTAAATAATTACGCTGAGGTTAAAAATGCTTGTATTTTTTCTAACTCTTTTGGAGTAACTATAAGCATAACACTGGCAAAAACATTCCAAGTTAGTAAATTACAATGCCTTGTCAGATGGTTCCCAGAACAGTGCAATTGTCCAGGAAAAGTTAGTCCTCCTGAATAATTGCTGGGTAAATCCTTATCTGGGAACTTCAAAAAGGATCCCACAGGATGTCATTGAGATCCCCCCAACAAAGTAGGGGGAGAGCGGAACCAGGTCATTGTCGGCTTATAATTACAATTCCTCAGTATCTGAACAGATTTAATAAATTTGTCCTACAGTTAATTCTTAATGTACTAACTTCTTGATTTAATGTCTTTCTATTTTTAAATTATTTTCAACAAACTTGTAAAACTATTCAATAACTGCAGATCTTCCCATTGCGTTATTAATTGAAGAGTGGTTTCTAATGTTTTTCCACAATTCTCATGGCTTGACACTGGGGAGGCAGTGGCGTAATGGTATTGTTGCTGGATTAGCAATCCAGAGATCCAAGATAATGTTCTGGGCACCTAGGTTCAAATCCCAGCTCAGCAGATGGTGAAATTTGAACTCAGTAAAAACATGGAAATAAATGTCCAATGATGAACCATTGTTGACTGTCAGAGAAATTCACTAGTGTCCCCTGGGGATGGCACAGTGGTTAACGCTGCTGCCTCATACTGCCCAGGACCTGGGTGACTATCTGTGTGGAGTTTTCACATTTTCCCCACTGGGGTGTGGGTTTCCTCTGGGTGCACCGGTTTCCTTCCACATTTCAAAAATGTGTGAGTTAGGTTGATTGACCATGCTAAATTGTCCCTTAGTGACAGGGAGTTTAGCAGGGTAAAAATGTGGCGTTAAGGGTGGGATATTTGTTGGTGCAGACTTTACTGGGCCAAATGGCCTCTTTCTGCACTATAGGGGTTCTATGATTCATTCTAACATTAATTGGAATTGACGATAATCAAATGATCAACGCAAAGTCAAAATATTATAAACATAGTGATTCTGAAAGGTATGGGCTCCACTGAAAATTTAACAAGACTATTTACTTACCCATTAAAAGATTTGTTTGAGATACAAGTTTTTTTTTTATTCATTTGCCCAAACAAATTACAGTTTCTTAACTTACAAAATCTCCCCTTTTTTTTTGCCATTGTTCCCATAATGGGTTTCTAATTATTGTTGAAGTTTGTCATTCACAAAGCAATGCTCATTGCTTTTCTCATTTTTTGATAAATCTTTTACAATTTTTGCCTCACAGTAGCTTATAAATTTTCTGTCTAGCTAGCAATGTAATCCCACAAGAACTGCATAGATATCAAATATCCAAGGGCGCATCTGTCAAACATACCAACAGCATCTTCCTTTTTGTTGATGATTGAAAATAGGCTAATTGGGGTGTATGCAGATGCCATTGGTAATGGATTCAATTGGATTAGTCCTGTTTTTTTGTGGACAGACCGTATCTGGGCAACTTTCAGGTAGATATCAGTATAGTAGCTATACTGGAGTTCTTGGATAATGAAGTTGCTAATTCTTGGAGCAGAAATCTTCATCACTGTATTGAAATGTTGCCAGAGTTTTTCTGGTGCAATCAATGTTTTTTTAATACCACAGTGAATCATATTGTCTGGAAACTGGCGTCTGTGATGCTGAGCATCTCAGGAGGAGGCTGAGATGGATAAACCACTCATTCTTCCTGCTTGAAGATGATTGCAAAGGTCTTTTGCACTTGTGCTGTCTTCCATCTTCACTGAAGATAGGAGAGAAGGGTGAAAAGTGTGGGTCCAAGACTAGTTTTTTTAACCCTGTTGGTGCTTTTATTTATGAGTACAAAATTGATTGAAGTAAATGGGGGAAAATAGGTTAAAATGTAGGAGAGGAGGGAAACAGTGGCAAACAGTTAGAACATAGAACATAGAACATAGAACAATACAGCACAGAACAGGCCCTTCGGCCTTCGATGTTGTGCCGACCAAAATAAAAAGCAATGCCCCTCCAAACTAAACCATTCCCTTCTCTTCCATATACTTATCAATTAACCTCTTAAACGCCACCAAACTTGGCGCATCTACAACAGCTGCAGGCAGGGCATTCCACTCCCTAATCACTCTTTGAGTAAAGAACCTACCTCTGATATCCGTCCTA
Organism: Sphyrna mokarran; assembly: GCA_024679065.1. NCBI lineage: Eukaryota > Metazoa > Chordata > Chondrichthyes > Carcharhiniformes > Carcharhinidae > Sphyrna > Sphyrna mokarran. Next base: position 24,123,335 of record JAGIQG010000021.1, read on the forward strand.
TAACTCATACCCCTTAATTTAAAGCTGTGTCCCCTCGTGCTAGCTTTCTCCATCCTAGGAAAAAGGCTATCACTGTCCACCCTATCTAAACCTCTAATCATCTTATATGCTTCAATAAGATCCCCTCTTAGCCGCCTCCTTTCTAACGAAAACAACCTCAAATCCTTCAGCCTCTCTTCATAGGACCTGCCCTCCATACCAGGCAACATCCTGGTAAACCTCCTCTGTACCGTCTCCAATGCCTCCACATCTTTCTTATAATGTGGGGACCAGAACTGCACACAATACTCCAAGTGCGGCCGCACTAGAGTTTTGTACAGTTGCAACATGATGCTGCGGCTCCTAAATTCAATCCCCCTACCAATAAAAGCTAAGACTCCATATGCCTTCTTAACAACTTTATCCACTTGACTGCCTACTTTCAGGGATCTATTGACACATACACCAAGATCCTTCTGTTCCTCAACACTATTAAGAGCCCTACCATTAGCCCTATACTCTACACATTTATTGTTCCTGCCAAAGTGCATTACCTCACACTTTTCCACATTAAACTCCATTTGCCACCTCTCGGCCCAGCTCTGCAACTTGTCCAAGTCACTCTGTAAACTAAAACACCCCTCTTCACTATCTACCACTCCACCAACTTTAGTATCATCTGCAAATTTACTGATCCAAAAAAGTGGATTAAAGTGATACTCCCTAACTCGCCTAATTGAAGAAATTTTCGTATTGCTATTTTTAATATTTTAGAGATTTTTATTTCCATCTACCCTGAGGAAAAGAAATGCCAGCTGAAAATTATGCAAGGGAATATTTCAAAACTGTGTTTGATTGTTTCTGTGTACTGGTAAGATTTTTGGATTGTAGCTTGAACAACATTGAAAGATTTGAGCAGTGCTTTGCCGGTTACTCAGTACAATTGGTACGTTTATCTACTGTATCGTCATTCCCATTTAGTCAATTGACTACTTGATTGTTAAAATAACAGCTAAGTGCTTACTCCAGCCAATTATCACATCACCCTTGTGGATGTGTGAAGCTTTGAGAGTCACCACTCCAAAGTGAGACTAATGTGTACCAAAGCTACAATTACTAAACTGAATGTGTTCCTTGTTGAAATATGGAAGAAGCTCTGCCTAGACTGAGCTAGAAAACTCTGCAATCCCACTTCCCGTTCCCACTATCTCTCGCCAAAAACCACGGGAAAACAAAGATGGATAGAATTAAGTAGGCCAGACACTATTTTGCAAAAAAAATTCAGAACAAATAGACCACAAAGCAACCCAAATCTCTACTTGATAAAACTCAAATAGCATGCAAATAATTGAAAATTTACTATTTACAACCTAATAACATTTGGGGTGACTGGTGCAGGAAGACTATGTACAACGCTTTTGTGCCACACATGAACCAGTCTCATGCCGAAAGCCTTCTTCCACATTTTGCTGGTGTGATCGGCTTGTGAGAGCAAAGCTGATTTAAATATTAATCACATTAACACACCCAGCATGGCTGTTTCCAGCGTCTCATTTCTCCCCCTCGCTAATGAGAATCACTTCTGTCCCCATTATCGGAGGTCAAAGTAATAGCCGTGCCAGTGGGATTTAGGGCCATTGAAGCCCCCACTTGGTCGGGGGAATGATTGGACACTCTGGCACTGTCCACTGGGCACCCTGGCATTGCCCACTATAACTGTGCCAATTGGATAGGGCTAGAGTGGGGGCTATGATGGGGAAGCAAAGGGGAAGCTTGGTAGGGGTAGTGATTGGCAGAGGATGTTCTGCAGATGTAGGTGATTGGCAGGAGAGGGAGCTCGGTAGACGGATGGGGAATCTCTGCAGACAGGGAGGTGGGTGATTGGCAGGGGTGGGGACAGGTCTGCAGATGGGTTGTAATTGGTGGGGGAGAGGAGAGTCGCTGTCCATGGGGCAGGTAGAGGGAACAGGAGATCTCCCAGTGCATTGGGATGTCAGGGCGCCTGTGCAATGGCACCCCAAGCACGCTCTCCCAGCTTCAATGATGAGCTTAAGCTCTGCATGCCCCTACTAGACTTTTGTTGCACCGAGTGCCAAAAGATTCCGACATATGGCCTGCCCAAAAAAAAAGCAGTGCTGTTCTCTCTTATTTCAGTAAAATATGCAAGAATTTTTTATTTGTTAATTTGAATCAATTCAATACTTAGAGGAATATTCCTCTATCTAAACCAATTCCTTGTGATATAACTGCTGGAATCTAAGTTTGCAGCTATGATATTTGCAGTAATCCTGAGGTGAAGGCAGGGAAACAGGGCATCTTTTCATCTGGTTCCTCACTCCCGGTTTTCCCTGCCGGACAATGTTTGATGAGTGAAGGATGCTGGCAATAAGATTAAAAAATTAGCTGCATATTTCAGAACCCAAATTAAAAACACCATGAAAGCATCAGCTGCCATCTGGCTGGTGGTGAGTTCATTTTTATTAAATGACTAGAATCATTTAGTATAATTTTAATGGCATTTATAATGAATGCATTTACTCAAGCACGTTGGGATGTAAATGAATCTGTTGTGGAGCTTTTAATGTTCCATTTATTTTTTTGAATAATATTTTTTCCCCTTCTGCTTTTTCATTTTCCTTGCAACAAACTAGCAGGAAGGCTGGTGGCTTGCTGTCAGTCCTATCTTATTAACACTGCTGGAATCTGTATGTTTATCTCATTGATACCGTGCGATGCAAGGTGCATGATAAATGAGGAACCAGATGCATTTTTTCCTTTGTTAATTCAGATGCTACATTTTTCTATAGAAAAGTTTTTGTTGAATTTGGTGAAGTTTACATCCTCTATAGAGTTTTGGTATATCACACGTTCTGTTCTATGTTATTTTCAGCAATAAATAATGAGGGCTCAACTCGGTTCTGTTAATTTCTTCTGAACTCAATATTAGGGGTTGACATGATCACAATTTCTCCTCGATAATGATGGGTAAGTTCAGGTGAAGAGAGTAAGTCATCTCCTGTGGAAGTTCTGAACCAGTTAACTTAAAATGTAAGTGGGAAGCTCAGTCACAATTCTTAGACTTACTTTTTCAGAGCATGCCAGTGATATGATAGTGAACTCAATTCGGCACAGAAATGGCCTAAATTAAACTATCTCATACACAAACAAAATTCTCTGACTAGAAGCTTGAATTGGCATATTTGTTGGCACACAGATATGATCAGTAATGTAGAGATGTTGCCACATAACCTTAATTTTAAAGAATAATTCTGAAGCTGAGACAGTCCTGCAAAAATTGCGTTCAGTAATATATTTTTTACTCCACTATCAATTATTCCTTTTATATCATTAGCACACCTAGGGATAGATTACATGTTTTGCCTTCATCTAAGTCATTATTACAGATTTGTTAATAGCTGAAGCCCCATTACTGATCCTTGAAGTACTTGACAAGTAGCAGAGTATCAATCTGAAAATGTTCTATTTATTCCTACTCTTCATTTTCTGTTCTTTAACAAATCTCTATCCATACTCATGTATTAGCTGCAACCCCATGAGCCCTTATCTTGTGTAATAATCTTTCTGACAGCAGTTTATCAAATACCTTTTAAAAATACAAGTATACCATAAGCATTAGTTTCTCTTTATCTACATCAACAAAAAAACTCAATGGATTTGCCAAACATGATTTTCCTTTCAAACATCCATGCTGTTGCTGCCTATGTATATTACGATTTTCTAAATGCCCTGCTGTCACATTCTTAACTTATTCCAGTATTTTTCCAACAACTGCTCCCAAACTAACTACCCTGAACTTTTCTCACTTTTCCTCTTTTAAATAGCAACACTATATTTTCTAACTTCCAATCCACTGAGACAGTGGGAATGTTTATGGAAGAGGTGTCTCATGCTCCAGAAGTTGCTGTGCACCGAGCCAAGATGTTCCAGTACAATTACAACACTGGCATCTACCTAAAAATGTGGAAAACTGTTCAGGTACTGGATAGCACAGTGGTTAGCACTGCTGCCTCACAGTGCCAAGGACCTAGGTTCAATTTCCGGCTTGGGTCACTGTCTATGTGGAGTTTGCACGTTCTCATCGTGTCTGCATGGGTTTCCTCCAGGGGCTCTGGTTTCCTCCCGTGTTCTGGAAGACATGCTGGTTAGGTGCATTGACCTGAAAAGGCGCCGATATGTGACAACTAGGAGAATTTCACAGTAACTTCATTGCAGTATTAATGTAAGCCTGATTTGTGACTAATAAATTAACTTTAACTTCACTTTTTAAGTATGTCCTGTACAAAAAAAGCAAGACAAATCCAACTTGATATCCCTTCCACAAATGTTCACACCTCCACCACTGACCATCAGTGGCAGTAGTCTGTATACCAGCCACAAGGTGCACTTTATGAACTCACTAAGGCTCCCTCGACAGCACCTTCAAAACTCCAGCCCATACCGCTTAGGAGGGGAGCAGATACATGGGAAGACCACTACCTGGAAGTTCTCGGAGTCATTCACCATTCTGACTGGAAAATATATAATTATTCCTTCGCTGTTGGTAGGTCAAAATCCTGGAGTTCCTTCCCTAACTGCATTGTGGGTGTACCTATAATACAAGGACTACAGTGGTTCAAGAAGGCAGCTCACCAGCGCCTTCTGAAGAGCAATTGTTAGTGCCCAACAATGGGCACTAATTGTTGCCTAGGCAGCAATACCCATATTATATAACTGATTTTTTTTAATACCAGAATTTGGAGAAATATAGAATATCGCAGCTAATGCATCCACTATCTCTGCAAATGTGGCCAACAAGTCCACAGGAATTATTGACCTTTCATTTCATTTAGTTTTCTGTTCCTTGCTAATACTAATTTAAAGTCTAACTCTCCTTTTAACCTTTGGTTTCTGCTATTTCTGGAGTGTTTCATATTTTCTGATAAGAAGTCATTTACAAAATATTTGTTTAACATCTTTTACTTCCTTATTTCCCATAATATTTTCTTCTGTCACAGTCTCTGAGGGATTCATATGTATCTTTATTATTCTCTTCCATTTTCATGCTTGTAGAAACTCTAATAATCTTTTTTTTTGTCCTGGTTTACTTTCTTTTATTTTCCCTGTCGATCAATTTTTGACCATTCTTTAATGAGTTCCAACTCTCTCAATCTTCATACTTACTACACTTGAAACTTACGTAAGCCTCTTCTTTTAATCTAATTCCAGCCTTTGCTTTTTAGTTTGTCACTTATCCCATAGCATTTTTGTCTTTCAATAGAATGTTTATTCATTGAGAATTAGGAAATATTTCTGTAAATATTTTCCATTACATATTCACTGATATGCCTTTAAAATTTAACTTCCCAATCTATCTTAACCAGTTCACCACCTCAAAACTACGTAGATGTTTATTTAACATTAAGACTCCCATTTCATATTTAAATATATTACCCACAAACTCAATTTGAAATTCCATCATATTATGATCACTCTTCCCCAGAGAATTCCTGAATGAGATAACCCTGTCTGATGATGCAGGATAAAATCTGAAATAGCTTCTTCTGTCCTGAATATTTGATTTGTCCAGTCTAGCATGTCCCAGGATTATGGAATACCTTTTTCAAATGCTCCTCTTGACTTGTAATTCTGTGTCCCATGGTACAACAGCTGTTAGGGAATTTACAAGCTATTCCCACCGGTATTTTCTGCCCTTTGTCCTTTTGTTATCTTTGCCCATATGGATTTAATTTCCTGATAATTTGAGTTAAAATCTTTCATCATCGCTGTACTTAAGTCATCCTTTATTATCAGTGCTTCCTCCCTCACTTTGTGTTTTTGAAGCATCAAGGTTTGGATTTTCACGGAAAAGGCAGGAAGATTGAGTAAGGAAACTCCTTCCAGAGAGAAGTCTGATGCTGCAATGGAGGTTGATTTGTGGCAGGTTTGGCAGTTTAGAATGGCCGCCCCTATTTACTGGGACGTCGGCCTGGTTTTATTGATGAGGGTCAGGCTCTCAAACACTCACTCTTCATCACCCACCATTCCACATGCCCCTGATGCCCTTTCCATGTTCCCTCACAATAGGTGTTGTGCCCTCCCATATATACCATCTGCCATGCTAGCCACTAACCCATTATAGAATCCTTACAGTGCAGAAGGAGCCTGCAGCGACAACAATCCTACCCAGGCCCTAACCACTTAACTCCATGCATTTACCCCCCTAATTCCCCTGACACTAAGGTGCAATTTAATGGCCAGTCAGCCTGACCCCTGCACATCCTTGGACCGTGGGAGGAAAATGGACACCCAGAGAAAACCTATGCGCTCACAGGGAACGGGGTTTTATGGCCTCGCTGAACTGAGACTGGAAAATTCCACCTGAGGACAACGGCCATTTCCATTGCCCGCCCCTCGTCTGCTCTGATTCTGTGACGGGCAGGGCAGTAGAATTCTGGCCGGGGAGAAAGTGCAAACTCCACACAGACGGTCACTCAGGCTGGAATTGAACCCAGGTTCCTACTGCTGTGAGGCAGCAGTGCTATCAATGGAGATGAAAAATTATAAATGTCCAGCAATCTAGCAGAATTGTCCTTCAAACACACATCATACTGAGGAGAGACTTGTGTTCATGAAGACTATTCAAAGAATTGAAATCCGCTCAAGGGATCTGTTGTAAACAACAACATCTATCAATAAAAGGATTCCAGGAGCAGGTAGCTGTAGTTATTTTCATTCCCCATTTGAAACTGGGATCCCTCTGCAGTGCCATGAATCTATGGAAAGAGTATGACTGTGCAAGAATTGCAATGGGAGGGAGAGGGCCTGTTGAACTGCAATGGAGCCAGCAAAGATGCAGGTTCAATCTGTGCATGAACTTCCTGCACCCCTATCTTGTAATTGCAAAAGTTGCCTGAAGTGCGGATGCAGTTAAGAATTCTGAAATCAGGCTCCACCTGCCATTTTTTAAAGAGCTCCCGACTTGGTGAAAATCCAGACTCGAGTATCCTGGACTATCTACTTCCCATCCTTGATTGCTGTACAATCATGTCTCTGCGTTGACTTTTAGGTCAAGCCTATTTATCCCTATTTGTGCCATTAATTCATCTATCATGTTATGAATGCTTTGTGCATTCCAATAAAGGGCCTTTTAGTTATACATTTGGCTATTGTTTTCTTGATTTGAGCCTCTTCAGCAATGCATTGTTTTCTTTAAATTCTCTGTAATGTTTTGCTATCTTTACCCAGATCGCTACACTGCTCCGTGACTTTGTGTATTTTTAAAAATTTTAGGTTCGTAAGTTTCTCCTCAATTGAATCACTTAGAAATGAAATGAAAACAGAAATACTCAGCAGCTCAGGCAGCAAGAGAGTTAATAGCTGGGATTCTGCAGCCGTTTGCCAGCAGCGAGATTCCCTGGTTTCCCCGGCCATGCACCTCTGCCTGTGGGTTTGCCAGCAGCAATGGGAAATCCCATTGATAGCGGGGGACCAGAGAATCCCATCAACAGCATTGCATTCCGCCACCGAGAAACACACGGCTGGGAAGACAGAGATTGACAGACACATGAGGATGGCCTCAACTGGGATCTTGTGTTCATGTCATACTATCTTAACTCTGACAACTTGCCTGTGCTTGCAAAATCTCACTAACTGTCCTGTCTGGAGATAATGCACATCCCTTTAATCTGTGCTTAACGCTTTCTCCATTCATATTGTCTGTATCTTTAAGACTTGATTCGCTATAAAGACTTGCAGTCTAATCATTATTTTGCAAATTAATTTATGTCTTTATATGCCCTGTTTGTGAACAGAACTCCTACGCACCTGACGAAAGGGCAACGCTCCAAAAGCGAGTGGATTTTGCTACAAATAAACCTGATGGACTTTAACCTGACGTTGTGAGACTTCTTACTGTGTTTCCCCTAGTCCAACGCCAGCATCTCCACATCAGGACAGAGATTCTCAGCCAATGTTTCAGGTCCTGATGTCTGAACCAGTGATGGCCAAATAAGACAACACAGGCCTGTTTTCCCTACAGAAAACCAATGTTAAAATGAAAGACAGAGTAATTGTACAGCCTGATATTAATCAAATCACAGTTTGCACGTTTCATCACCATAGTAACATTACAAGCTGTTTATACCTCCCACAACAATAGACCTCAGCTTCCGATCCACGCTAACCTCCGGATGTCTGATTTGAATCCAGCCCAGCCCCAATATTTCTTTGTTCAAAGGATAAAAGTTAGTAGCACAAAAGAGAGTCTTCGAAACTTTAGAAGGTTAATTTGATTCTTGATTCATAGCAGTTCATGCTGAGACCTCCATGTCCATTAATTTACCAGACGACAATTCTTCTTGATCAGTTTCAGTGTGACTTCACACAAGTGGCTCAATTTCGTTACAGAATAGATCTCCCAGCCTCTCAACCATGACTTTTTCATTATTTCACCTAATGAAATGATACCTGCAGACCAAACAATCTGGAGAGAAATTGCATTTTTGGCGTATATGAGATTGAACTAACTTACACTCTCAAACATTGCAGTCTTCCACTTAAATCTGATGTTTGAAAGAATCAAACCCTATCTTCTTAACATTAGAAATATGTTTGTTTTATCAGGTTTTTTTAACCAAATGCCTAGTGCTGTTATTCAGGTGCAAAAACTCATCAGAAAATGTGTTTCTACTGTAATTGTCAAGTTGACACAGTATAAAGTGGGGAACTCATTGCATACTTGGAGTACTGTGTGCAGTTCTGGTCGCCTCACTATAGGAAGGATGTGGAAGATATTGAGAAGGTGCAAAGGAGATTTACAGGGATGTTGCCTGTATTGGGAGGCATGCTTTATGAAGATAGGTTGAAGAAGATAGGTCTCCTCCATGGAAAGACGAAGGTTGAGAGGTGACCTGATAGAAGTTTATAAAATGTTGAGAGGAATAGATAGGGTGGATTCTCAGAGGCTATTTCCCAGAGCTGAAATGGTCGCTAGGAGAGGACACAGGTTTAAGATGCTGGGCAGCAAGTACAGAGGAGATGTTAGGGGTAAGTTTTTCACTCAGAGGGTGCTGAGTGAGTGGAATTGGCTGCCATTGGTGGAGGCAAACTTGCTGGGGTCTTTTAAAAGACTTCTGGATGAGTACATGGGATTAATTGGGATTGGGAATTACAGATAGTTCTATGGCTTAGTAGGTATGGGGATGATTGGCGCAATTTGTGGGCCAAAGGGCCTGTTTGTGCTGTTATGTTCTATTAAAATCCTGGGGCCATCATGTTGACCGTATGCAGATTGAAATGCAGCTATACTGTATTTCCCCTCTTACTGGTATGCTGACTTTCCTGTTCCAGCATCAGATGGTGCAGGGACAGACATTCTAAGTTGTTAACTCACAGCCTCTACTCTGCCTGAAGATTGAAAAGGTACCAGTCACTCACCAAGTTATAAAATATTTTAACAACTGTCCTAAAGAAATATTTCTTTAGCTCTGAATGAAGGCTCCTGGCCTTAAAGTCACCACTGCGAGGTAACAGAATAAGTTATATTCCTTCTTATTTGTTGGATTTAATTGTTTTATCACATTCACATTCCAGTTTGTTTTGCTGAGCGCTGGATCAGTCCTATGCTTTGTCCATTAATAGTGACAACTACCACCTCTGTAGGTGCGAACTCAGTTTGTTGAACATTTGACCAGCACCCTATATGGGAAAGGAAGCTTAATGACAACCAAACTTATTGCTGGAATTTTACTGATTTGTCCCAGAATTGGGGCGGGCCAGGTTCACAGAATGGCCTTGTGCAGGATCTTATGAGCCTCAGGTGGGCAGTGCCATTGCTGCTTTTGTGCACAGCGCTATGTCTTTCTGTGAGTCTCCCAATATAATTTAATACCCAGCGGTGTGTTTGGCTTAGTGACTCTGAAAGTGAATACCAGACTGCTCACTCACTCTTTCCTTCTCTCCTATGTACTCTATGAATGGTATGCTTTGTCTGTATGATGCACTAGAAATGACACTTTTCATGTGTACTAATACGTGTGAATGCCAGACTGCACACTCATTGCTCAACACTGTGTCTCAAACCACTGAGAGTTTTGGGTCTCACATTGCAAACCAATGGAGAGGCTGCTTCTTACATTGCCATATGATTAATGCATAAAAAGATAGATTTCTATATGAATATGAATTCACCAATGGTGATAACACATGGAAAATGTTATTTCTTGTGATCACGAGACTGCACAGGGTGTTACAAATATCTTGCCATTGCTTCTCAGCCTTTTGGCTAAGATCAAGCATTAGTTCAAGCCCAAGATGGGGTTCAATGTTTTATCTTGTCAGCTTGGGATCTTGTTTGTCCCTTTTGTGGGGACCATGAACTGGATTTAATTTGAATTTGGATTTTGTAGCAAGCAAGGAGATGGATTCGGGTTTGCCCAGTCTACTCTGAGTATTGGCTTGTAACTTTAAGAATGGAGTAAAATCTTTTTAAAATACTCGTCAACAATGTGAAACCCAGAACTCGTACTTGCAAAATTCAAGAACAGCAAACATTTCCCTGCTCATCAGAGTTGGAAAAACATTCCTACTCTTCTTCAACTTTTTTCAACTTGGACACTTTGAGAACCAAAACTGAGAATTAAGTTTGTCATTGGACCTTTTTCCCTGTCAGTAATGGGCATCATAAACAAAGACTCTTGAAAGAACAGACATTGATATAGACAATTTGAAGAGAGATTATTGATGGAACAGTTCATAGATTTATTTCATGTTGTTTGTGTTTCTCAGTCACTTATGGCGCACTTTTGAAGAACTCAGATATTTGCATTGTTGATAAAAGTCAAATGTATTCTAATTATACATTACGGTTGTCATTTGTGGGAAAAATGAAAGCGCTATCAAAACCTTTTGAATTATGGCAGTGACATAAAATGGCTTTATGGCATGTTAATTCACATTGCATTCACGTTTTTGATATTATCTAATACCGTGAGGGGCATCAAAAATGTAATTTTTGAACAAGTTGTTGATCTCTATTGTGGAAGTGCAATTGTTCAAATGGGAAAATGCCATGTTTTCAGTAATAGGAAAACTATCACGCAGTCACTGAGCTCTGGGAAGACTTTCTGTTTGCATCTGTTGTTGTATGCAGAACTAATCTTAGATTTGATTTAATATGGTCACATGTATTAGTATACAATGAGAAGTATTGTTTCTTGTGCACAAGACAGACAAAGCATACCATTCATAGAGTACATGGGGAGAAGGAAAGGAGATATTGCAAAATGTAGTGTTACAATTGCACATGGGGTATAGAGAAAAATTAGTGTAACATAAGGTAGGTCTACTCAAGTTCTGTTGGCCACTGGAAACAAGTTGTTCTTGAGTCAATTGGTACGTGACCTCAGATTTCTGTACCTTTTTCCCAATGGAAGAAGGTGGAAGAGAGTACGTCCAGAGTGCATGGTTATGCTGGCTGCTTTTCAGAGGCAGCAGGAAGTATAGGTGGAAACAATGGATAGGAAGCTGGTTTACATGATGGCCTGGGCTATGTTCACTGCCATTTGCAATTTCTTACAGTCTTGGTTGGACTAGGAGCCATACAAAACTGTGATACATCCAGAAATAATGCTTTCTACAGTACATCAGTAAAATTGGTGAGAGTCATAACAGACATGCTGAATTTCATTAGCCTCCTGAGAAAATAGAGGAATTGGTGGGCTTTCTTAACCATAGCATTGGCTTGGGGAATCAGATTATTGTTGGTCTGAACACTTAGAAACTTGAAGCCCTTGACCATTCCCACTTCATCCCTGTTAATCTTGGGAAATGTTGAAATATAACACATTTTTAAAAATTGTTAGGTTATACACTGGAAATGTTTTAAAAATTAATCCCATGTCCATCCATTCAAAATCCCAAAGTCCCAGTCCCTGACAATGGCGAAACCAACACAATGAGCACAAACATTGGGGTTTCATACTATTCTTGTAGAACCCAACCTGTCACCACAGGGTTTAAAGTGGACCAATACAAAACAATTTTTTAAATGAGTCAAATTCCACTGGTTATTAATGAAGATTTCAGTACTTTTCCACTGCAGTTTTGTAGTGTGTAGGCTATTTCAGGGAATGACTCCCAAACATGGCATTGACTTTTACCGATGTGAGTATTATAAATAGGAACTGAAAAATAAAACAGTCCCATCCTTGCTTGGCAACTATTAGATAAGCTGGACTGAGGAGCAATCTGAAATATGAAAGTGAAAAGAGCAAAAGTTGTAATTTTTCATAGATTGTTTAAAATTGACTATGTCCAAATTATTTTGCTGAGTGGCACAGGTACATTCTAAGAGAACTCATTCCCAGCTGGTGAAGTCAAGAACAAAGCAGTGATTGGAGCTGAACCAAAAATTACACAATTATGAAGTAAACATCTTAACATCTACAGTCACCTGGAATCGTTTTAATTATCTGTTATTTAAAGCATATAATGAGGCAGCTGTCTGCTGGAGTCTTGTTATTTCTCTTTACTCACTGCCACCTTCTTGGGGTTGTAATGAGGGCTGAAATTGCCTACAAACATGGCAAGCTGTGCCCTTCTCGGCCAGGTTTGGTATGAGCCAGATTCAAAACTGGAACTGGCCCAAGGGCTTCCCAAACTTTTCCAGCCACGAAACCCTTTCGACTTCCCAAGAGGAGCCCTGAGGAACATGCTTATTATATTGAAGAATTAAACACAAAAGATTGATTGGTTTTGTAGAATATGCACAAATCTACAAAAATAAATTTATAAGAAATAGAAAATGCCCCTATGTGTGGAAATTTGTTGTAATTAAAAAGTTCTATAATTCAACAAGGCACTTAAGCCTTATTTTTTGTCATATTTAATGAGGGATGTGATGATCTTTTTTGCTCACAAACTCGTTTAATATTAGGAGTGCGGCTGAAGAGTTTGATCCTCATAATAGACACACACACATACACGCTCACACTCACAACATACTCACACACTCACACCACATACATGTACACAAACTCACATACACACATTCACACACACACTCACACACACACACTCATACACCACACACGTGCATACACACTCACATACACACATTTACACTCACACTCACACACACAAACTCACATAGACACATACACACTCACACACTCTCACATTCACGCTTGACACACTCTCATACATACACTCTCACACACTCACACTATCATATCTCTCTTCATTGCTTTGTTGCTGCTTCCCCTCCCGCCCTCTGAGGCTGCTTTCCCTCCTGCCTATCTCGCTGCACTGCCTACTCCACTGTCAGGTCTAGCCTTTGCCTGAGACTTTAAATACAGACTTTGTCACTATTTCCACCAGAAGCTGGCTTCTCAGCACATTGGCTGCTAATAGGTTGACTAGAGTACCTGTCAGCAGCCAATGCAAAGTTAAAACCACCTTCGATTGGACAATCTGGAATGACATCATTTTTTCAAATTTAAAACAGCTGGACCAACTGCAGAACCCCTGGATGTTTTTTTTTAAGCAACACAGCACGGGAAACAGGCCCTTCGGCCCAACGAGCACGCGCCGCCGTCATACTATATAGTAGCAAATCCATTATCCTATTTTAATATTCCTATATAATAATATATATATTATTCCTAATATGGAAAATTCTCACCATAGGGATAATTTGTTTCCCAATCAGCCTAAGAGCGAATTTTTGGGTTGTGGGAGGAAACCGGAGTGCCCGGAGAAAACCCACGCAACAACGGGGAGAACGCGCAAACTCCCGCAGACACCGGCCCAATTCCAAGTGTCTGCACAGCCACATCGATAGTCTCTGAGCTGTCATGTTGCCCTTCAGATGGTCCACATAAAGCACTCATATACGACATGAGGTACCAGGCAACCCATGAATCAACATCCAAGAGCTGTACCCGCACCACCTGCTGAATGCATGCTCAAAGTATGGACCGAATTACCTGTGGAAAAAGCCATAGTTAAACAGTCCTAATATATCCCTCTATCTGCATACCGCTCATGTGGCTGTCCAAGAGACCCTTAAACAGCACCAGCGTGCCTGCTCCCACCACCTTACTCGGCAGTGCATTCCACACCCCCACTACCCTTTGTGTGAAAAACTGCCCTCTAATATTCGTCTTATACATAGCCCCCTCACCCTAAGGCCATGACCCCTCGTCCTATCCATTTCTGAAGGTGGAAAAAGTTTACCTCCATTTACTCTATCTATACCCTTATAATCTTATACACCTCTATGAGATCCCCTCTAAGCCGACGTCTTTCAAGGGAAAACAACCCCAGTCTATCTAATCGTTCCTCATAGGACAGTACTTCCATACCAGGCAGCATCCTGGTAAACCTCGTCTGCACTCTCTCCAAGGACTCCACATCCTTCCGATAGTACGGAGACCAGAACTGGGCGCAGTATTCCAAGTGAGGCCTAACCAAAGTTCTATACAACTGCAACATCAAACTCCTACTCTTGTATTCTATACCCTTTTCTACGAAAGCTAACATACTATACGCCTTCTTTATCACCTCCTCCACCTGTGAGGACACCTTCAGAGACTTGTGAACCTGCACCCCCAAGTCTCTCTGCGTCTCTATGCTCCGTATAGTTTTACCTTTTATACTATAACTCTCTTCTACATGTTTCCGGCCAAAATGCATCACCTCGCATTTATCCGGATTAAATTCCATTTGCCATCTATCTGCCCAGTCTACCAACCTGTCTATGTCCTGTTGTATTGCCTGACACTGCTCTTCTGTACCCGCCAATCCAAGCATCTTGGTGTCATCACAAATTTGCTGATCTCACCACCTACCCCTACTTCCAAGTCGTTTATGTAGACCACAAATGGAAGAGGACCTAGTACTGAGCCTTATGGCACTCCACTAGTGACAGGCTTCCAGCCGGAAAAAGAGCCTTCCACTACTACCCTCTGTCTCCTCCTCCCGAGCCAGTTCTCGAACCATCTACATACCCGACCCTGTATCCCATGCGCCTTCACCTTCTCTATCAGTCTACCATGAGGAACCTTGTCAAACGCCTTACTGAAATCCATGTAGACGACATCAACAGCCTGTCCTTCATCAACTGTTTTTGTCACTTCTTCAAAAAATTCCACTAGATTCGTAAGACAAGACTTCCCCTTGACGAAGCCATGTTGCGTATCCCTGATCAGATCGCAGCGCTCCAGATGCTCATACATCCTGTCCCTAAGGATCCTCTCCATTAGCTTACCTATAACTGAAGTCAAGCTCACCGGCCTATAGTCCCCTGGGTGATCCCTCTGACCTTTTTTAAACAACGGTACTACGTTTGCTATCCTCCAGTCCTCTGGGACCTCACCTGTGTCCAAGGAAAAGACAAAGATTTGCGTCAGAGGCCCAGCCAAGTCTTCCCTCAACTCCCTTAGCAGCCTGGGGTAAATGCCATCAGGCCCCAGAGCTTTATATGTCTTTAAGCTGCCTAACAGCCCCAACACCTCTTTCCCCGTAATCCTTATTTCCCTCAACCGATCCTCAACTTTGTCAACATCAGGCACAGACATCTGTCCAGTCTCCTGCGTGAATACCGACGCAAAGTATTCATTCAGGACCTCCCCCATTCCCTCAGGCTCTAAGCATAGATCCCCTCCACTGTCCCTAAGAGGTCCAATCTTGCCTCTAACCATCCTTTTGCTCCTTACATAGGTGTAAAATGCCTTTGGATTTTCCTTTATCCTACCTGCCAGAGCCACCTCGTGGCCCCTTTTTGCCTTTCTAATACCCCTTTTAAGATCCCATCTACACTCTCTATAAGCTTCCAGCGCCGTCTCAGTCCCTAGTTGCCTAGATCTAATGTAAGTCTCTCGCTTTTTCTTGATCAAGTCCTCAATCTCCCTGGTAAGCCAAGGTTCTCTAATCCTACCTTTCCCATCCTTCCTCCTTGCCGGCACGTATCTTTCCTGCAGAGGGTTTAGTTTTCCCTTGAAAGACTCCCACATGTACCTCGTCGACCTGCCCTCAAAAAGCTTATCCCAGTCGGTATCTTTAAGATCTTGCCTAATCTGGCCATATCTAGCCCTCCCCCAGTTAAATACCTTCCCTTTTGGGCCAGTCTTGTCCTTTTCCATTAATATCCTAAAGCAGACAGAGTTGTGATCACTATTTGACACCTGCTCTCCTACCTTGACGTCAACCACCTGGCCTGGCTCATTCCCCAGAACCAAATCCAGTATAGCCCCATCTCTAGTCGGGCCATCCACATACTGCTCCAAGGACCCTTCCAAAACACACTGTACAAATTCCTCCCCGTCCATTCCTACAGCCCTGGGCACACTCCAATCTACTCCAGGAAAATTGAAATCTCCCACTACTACCATCCTATTTTTCCTACACTTATCTAAAATGTCTCCATTGGAACATTCCAGGTAACTCAGTTTGGGAAATGTTGGCCTAGGTCATCAGAACATATGATCACAGGAGCAGGAGTAGGCTATTCAGCCCTTTCAACTTACTCCATTCAGTAAGTTCATGGCTGATCAATTCCACTTTACCATCTCCTCCTCTCTCCCCCCACCACATAATCCTTGACCTCCTTGTTTATCAAAAATCTGTGTAGCTCAACCTCGAATAAATTCAATGACCCTGCCACTACTGCTTTCTGAGGAAAAGGATTCCACGTACTAACAATGCTGTGAAGAAAAAAATTCTCCTCGTCTCCATCTTAAACAGTAGACAACTTATTCTTAACCTAATGCCTCCTACAATTATGAATGTCCTGCTGTAATCTACCCTATCAAATCCCTTCAGGGTCTTTCACATTTCAATAAGCTCACCATTCATTCTTTTAAACTCTAATGGGTGTGGACCCAAACTGTTAACCTTTCTTGATAAAATAATCTCCTAATCCCAGGCACGCACCAAGTGAACCTTTGCCGAACTGCTTCTAAATCAGGTATATCTTTTATTTCAAATATGAGGTCAAAACTACGGTGCTCCAGATGTGATCTCACCAATATTCTGTCCAGCTGCAGTAAAAGCTCCCTTGTTTATAGATTCTATTTCCACTTGCAGTGAACACCAATGTTCTATTTGTCTTGCTAATCACTTGCTGTACCTGCACGTTAACTTTGTTATATTGAAATTGTGCAAGACACAGCAGGCATATTAAAAATGCACAAGACACTGCCTGGTCACAATTAATGACAGAGTGGAGGGACGCCTGTGCTCTCAGGTCTACTGGTCTACTTATTTGATTTCAGCATATTTGTTCTAACATGACCTCCCACAACCAATTCCATCAATCCTACATTTCCTTTCCTCGCTTTACACCCAGCTTTTTGGCAGGTGTTTGGAACTGCAGAGAGTACTTTTCATTAAACTGATTGGATTTTAATGACTGTCATCTGTCAAGCTGTGGGAGATGGACTTTGTATTAAATCACAGATGAATTCATTATCCGCTGGGTAATTCGGTTGAATGTGAGTAGACGATGAACTTTTATAGGAGGAGGGGTTGAAGCAATAAAATAGTTTACAGTTTAATGTGTTAATATAAAATGAACCTTGCAATGAACTTGTGTGGTGGAAATTATGCTTCCTTCAAAGACATTGTTTTTTCCTCTTTCATATTATTCAAAATGTAAATTAAATCACCCAAAATGGAAATATTTATATATTTTTGCACATTGTATACTCTCATATTTTAATATTACTAAACTGGACTAATGCAGCAATCCAACAATTCATCTTTATTCTGGTGCCCTGCTGGGGAAATGAATACTGTAAAGATTTATAGGCCAGGATGCTGAGACTATCCTGCTGTTCTTTACAATTACTATCACAGTCGCACAAGGACAGGAAGCAACATCTATTTCAGAAGGGTCATTTTGAATGCGCCTTAAATAAGCCAATTTAGATCAATTCTGCTGCCCTCCTGTCCTTTTTGCTGAGGTGAACAAACAAAAATTTCTGTTGACAGCATGCTCTTTATCATGCGTGTGATGCATTGAACATACAGCAGCTGTGACTGACTACGAAAGATGGTGGTGTTTTGCTTTTTCCTAGTCTTTTCTCTCAGATGCTTCAGTTATTGCTCTCTTATTTTTAAATCACAGTTTCTTACATGCATGTGATTGTTTCTCCTGATGTCCCATGAGTTGGGAAGAAAGTGAAAAGCAGAGTATATCTGTGTGTCTTAGATTTTGGTAACCTAAGTTGAGGAGAGCAAATTGTTGTTGGCTTGGCAACCTATTACCAGGCAAGGATGATAGGAACAAGAATAGGCTATTCAATCCTCCAACTTAATCCAGCATTCAATTGGAGCACAGCTGACCTGTATCTTAGCTCTATTTTCCTGCCTTTTTTGTAACCCTTAATATCTCTTGTCTTATAAAAAATAAATCAGTCGTGGCTTTGAAATGTTCAATTGACATTCCGTTCCAAATTAAAAGGCCAGGGCAGAGAAGATCTTTATCAGATTGCCATCAGTCTTGTTTGGAAGGACACGTATTTGAGTAGCCAGCAAAGTCAAACCCTTAATCTCTAAGCATGGCAGGAGTTGCCGATGCAGGGCAGAAACTTCTGATTTGAATAAAGCCAACAGAACAAAATGGAACATATCTCAGAAGCTATTTTAAAAACAAAACTGACAGATTTCATAGAAAAAAATCACATTTTGTATTCCAAATAAAATGTATTCTAAAAATATGTAAAGCCAAATATGGAATGATGCTTCTCGATTTTTAATGTACAGCATGAATTGATGTCTTTGTGTTCACGTTTCCTTTGCTTCAAGAAATTCACAGTAATCAAACCTGTTTTTCAAATACTAGAATTCAGTAAGCATTGTGACGTGTTTGAGTTGTCCCTGACGATCTCCATTCTATTTGACGGGTGTTATCATCTGATTCAGTGATTTCAGATTCATTGATTGACATGTCTTGTTATAATACAGAACCTGTTCATTTTCTGGTTTGCTGCTTTCCTTCCTGTACGTCCACAATAACTCCAATTGTTCACTGAAGTCAGGTTTCTTCACCTCAACTTCTCTGTTTTCGGCATGATTTTCCCAAAGGCAGTGGCAATAAAACAGTAGAAATTAAATGTTAGGGAGTTCTGTTACTTACCAAAAGGAATATATTGGTTGGTGTCCCATCCTGCTGATGACACTGTAATGTGGGAAGACTTGCTGAAGCTCAGTAAACATTCAGCAGACATTACCTCCAACTTTGTCCACATCTCCATCTGTATAGGAAATATTGGACGTTAGTAATAACAAACGGTTGTCATTTTAGATCATCTTTCAATTGTCTTGTCCTATGGCAATGGTTTCTTTTCACTGAGGGGAGGAAATTTAGAAACTGCACGCTGATACAAGTACTATTAGTGGAATTTGACAGCCCTCCCTACTGGGATATTCCAGTCTTCCCAAGCATTGTGTCATAGTGGGTGATTCTACAAAAGGATAGGTGCTGAATGAGTGTGAAAACGGGAAAGAATTTGTGCCCGTTTTTCTGCAAGGCAAAAATTCACATCTTATGTAACTTAAAGAAAGAAATGAGGCAAAGTGTGATTTGCGACAGCAGGAGGAATGGACGGAGCCTATTCTCAGCGGGAAGCCAGCTGCTGACTGCTGAAGGCATCATTGCGCGTGAACGTGATCTCCAAGTGCACCGCATAAAGCATACACAGTTAGTGCACTGGAAATTTGACACTCATTCCACCCTATCAATCCAGCTCCCAATCAACCAGCATGATGAGCCAATACGATCGCCCCATAAAGTCATCGAGTCATACAGCAGTATGCCCATTGAGATCATTGCCTTGTTTTTATTACTGCTTAGTTTAGCAGTAATAAAAAATGCCCAATCATCTGCAGGGTTGGGATGTGAGGGGTAAATTATTGTTTGACACTACACAATCATTTATAATTTGCCATATGCTTAATATATTTAAAAAACACAATTTGCTATTGTTTTCTGGGAAACAAACTGGATCATTTAAACGAATGGCCCAAAGTTAGCTTGCAAGGGATTGTCTTCACTGAATTCTGTTGGGAACAGAGTCCTGACAAATCTCTAGAGCTTTAAAGAAAGTAGTGGGGAGGGGGTACAGTTGCATGGAAAATTAGAAAATTATAATTAAAGGAGAAAGTTTCAAGATGAGGTAGATTGTTGCCAGAAAATAAAAGAGCAGAACATGTGAACATCATTTTGTTCACCAAGGAGAGTGTGCCAGACCAGGGAAATTTGATGATAGAATAAACCTAAAAGATTGGGACATGATCTTATCTGCTGTTGACTCCACACTCCCAGTGCAGCAAGGTTGAAGAATGTGGTGGTCAGCCAGATTTCCGTTTACCATAGGGGATGGGTAAATCCTGCCAGCGTGAACGCAGCAAGATTCCAGCTTTTATACCTGAATGTGTGAAGCATTCGGGACAAATTTAATGAGTTAACAGCAGGAATAGAAACAAGTAGATATGATTTGGTGGTGATTACTGAGACACCGTTACAAAGAGACCAAGTCTGGGAATTGAATATTCAAAGATACTGAGTATGTTGGAAGGAGAGACAGAAAGCAAAAGATGGTGGTGTAGCTGTGCTTGTGAAGGAAGGGGTTAATGCTGTCGTGAGAAATGATGGAATCAGTCTGGGCAAAAGTAAGAGATAGCAAAGGATAGAAGTCGCTCCTAATTAATCTATAGATCCCCAAACAGCATCATACCGTGCAGGAGGAGGCCATTTGATGTGTTGAGCCGGCACCAACAAAAATCCCTTGAATTTACCTTGCTAATCCCCCTGACACTAAGGGGCAATTTAGCATGGCCAATCAACCTAACCAGCATATCTTTGAACAGTGGCAAGAAACTGGAGTACCTGAAGGAAATCCACGCAGAAACAGGGAGAATGTGCAAACTCCACACAGGCAGTGACCCAAGACTGGGATTGATCCCAGGTCTCTAGTGCTGTGACGCAGCAGTGCTAATCACTGTGCCACATAATTCTGCAATTGGACACAATATAAATGAACAAATACTGGGTGCTTATAATAAAGGTATGGCAATAATCATGGATGATTTTAATGTGCACATTGTCTGGATTAATTAAAGTGGCAAGGATAGCCTCGAGGGAGAGTTCATTGAATGCATTAGAGTTTGTTTCTTGGAGCAGTATGTTGTGAAACAAACCAGAGAGCAGGCTGTTCTGGATTTGGTACTGTGTAATGAGCAGGGATTAATTAATGGCCTCATAGTTAAGGATTCTCTCAGGAGGAGTGCTCATGGTGTGATAGAAGGTGAACAACTGGAGCCCACACTCACATTTGGAGTTAAGGTAATTACGTAGGCATGAGGACAGACTTGGCCCCACTGACGCTGCAGGAAAGCTAAAAGTAGGACAGTTAATGAGCAGTGGCAATTGTTTAATGAGATATTCAATTCA
The DNA here is from genome assembly GCA_024679065.1 of Sphyrna mokarran. Taxonomy (NCBI): domain Eukaryota; kingdom Metazoa; phylum Chordata; class Chondrichthyes; order Carcharhiniformes; family Carcharhinidae; genus Sphyrna; species Sphyrna mokarran. Next base: position 24,144,768 of record JAGIQG010000021.1, read on the forward strand.
AACTAAAATATATTCCAGAGAGGAAGATATGTTCTCTCCCCTCTGAGAATCTCCATGTCTAAGATAGGAAGCTGAAGGTGACATAAAGACAAAAGCTAAGGCATACCATATTGCAAAGACGAGTGGCAAACAAAGACTGAGAAACTTTTAAAGATCAACAAAGGGTTACTAAAAAGTGGGGAACACAGAAATGGCAGAGATGCTAAATCAATATTTTGCTTCCATTTTCAGAGTGGAGGACACTAGTATCATCCTAATAGTAACAGTTTATGAAGAGGAAATAGAAAGGGAGAAACTTAGAACAAATCACCGTCAATAAAGAATAGTACTCAACAAACAATTGGGATTTAAGACAGACAGGTCCCCAATTCCTGATAGCCTACATCCAAGAGTACTAAAGGAAGTGGCAGTAGAGATAGTGGGTCCATTAGTTATAATATTCCAAAATTCCCTGGATGTGGGTAAGATTCCAGTGGATTGGGAAAATGTTGATATAGCGCCCTTATTCAAAAAGGGAGAGAATGCAGGAAACTAGATCAGTTAGTTTAACATCCATTGTTGAGAAATTATTGAAATCCATTATTAAGAAAGTAATAAGAAGGTATTTGGAAAGTCAAAACACAATCCATCAGCATCAGCATGATTTTATGTTTGACTAATTTACTAGAGTTCTTCGAAGATATAACAAGCCAAGTGGATAACGGAAATCCTGTAGATGTAGTATATCTGGACATCAGGAAAACATTTGATAAGGTGCTGCACAGAAGGTTAATTCACAAGTAAGATCACATAGGGTCAGAGATAATTTATTAGCTTGAATAGAAGACTGGCTAGCCAACAGAAGGTAGAGAGTCATGATAAATGGGTCTTTTTCAGTTGGCAAGATGTAACTAGTGGGGTGCCATAAGTTTGGTCCTCAGGCCCCAACTATTTACGGTCTATATTAATGACTTGGATGCAGGGATAATAGGTACTATAATCAAATTTGCATGTGACACTAAAATATGTGGGATAGTAACTTGCGTTTAAGAAATTTACAAATGGATATAGATAGTGAGTGGGCTAAAATGTGACGGATGGAGTTTAACGTGGATAAGTGTGATGTTATCTATTTTGGTCTGAAAGGTGGAAAAGCAATTTATTATCTAAATGGAGAGAGTCTTTTGGGCTGCTTCGGTGCAGAGGAATCTGGGTACCCTTGTGCATAAGTTCTAAAAAAAATTAATATGCAAGTACAACAAGTAATAAAGCAAATTTAATTTTGGTATTTATAGCTAAAGTAATAGAGTGTAAAAGTAGGGGAGTGTTGCTGCATTTATACAAGATGTGCAGATGCTGGCGTGGAACTGGGATGGACACAGTAAGAAGTCTCTCAACAACAGATTAAAGACGAACAGGTTTATTTGAAATCACAAGTTTTCAGAGCGCTGCTCTTTCACCCTTTGAAGCAGTAATGCTCCAGAAGACCGTGATTCCAAATAAACCTGTTGAACTTTAACCTGGTGTTGTGAGGCTTCTCACAGTACATTTATACAAGGCAGTGGTGCAACCGCACCTGGAGTATTGTGCACAGTTTTGGTCCCCTTACTTGAGGAAGGATGTAGTTGCATTGGAGGTGGTTCAGAGAAGTTCACTAGACTGATCACAGACGATTTGTCTTATGAAGAGAGATCAAGCTAATGAGGCCTGTACACGCAGGAATTTAGAACAATCAGAAGAGATCTAATTGAGGTATATAAGATGATAAAAGGTATTGACAAAGTAGACATGGCACAGATGCAGTAAGGCAATCTAGAACAAGAAGTCATAGTTTTAAGTTAAAGAGTAGCAGATTTAAAAGAGAGATGAGGAGAAACGAATTCTCTCAAAGGGTCACAAATCTGTGGAATGCACTACTCCAGAGTGCAGTGATTACCAGAACATTGAGTAAATTTAAGGAAGAGATAGATTTGTAATTAGTAATGTATTGAGGGGTTATGGAGGACGGGTAGGAAAGTGGAATTGAGGTCGAGGTGAAATCAGCCACGATTATATTGAATGGCCAAGCAGGTTCAAAGGGCTGAGTTGCCAATTCCTGCTCTGAGCTCTCGTGTTCCCCTTTCTCAGATGCTGCTGAGAATCCTAGTTATAGTGGGTAAGAAATGTACACATATTTTCAGTCAGAATTGTGTCTTTTGCTGCATTAGGTGAGGACAGAGATCCTTCACCGATGCCATCTTCAGGGCTTTGTGACTGTTTGCAGCCTTTAATGTGAGATTGGTTTACCCTGAAGCAGCTCTCTGGGACTAAGTATCCTCTCATAACTGTTAGTTGTGCATAAACTTTGGGAATTATCATTTTAGAAGAAATTGATGTTTTCTGAGCATTGCAGTTATAGATGTCCTTACTTAACTCTTGTCCCTGGAGAAGTTGCTCAAGACAATCAATTTGTGAAAGTACCGTCTTCCTTCTTGGTGGAGAAATACCTCAATATTCATCTTTATTTATTTACTTCAAGACTATCTGCTTGTCTGAATTCAAGGTGCAATAATAGACTTCTCTGAGCATCGCTGGGTTTGAAAATGCAAAGTGTGGTAGAAGTGGCAATGCGCTTCACTTAAACTGAACAAATTACATTGCAGCAGAAGTCCCAGTTTAATCTCAGTGTACCACTGTGACATGTGAGCCCAGCATGATGACTTTCTCTGTTACAGTGAGCAGTAACTTAGCTGTTATTAGTTTATTTATGCACAAGATCCCTCAATTTCTTCCAATGCAGTAACTGGGAAGAAAGCCCACACCAGCTAAATTAATTTGAATGGTCAATACAGTGGGAAACATGAGGAGATGCATTAGTTATCCATACATTGCAAAGTCCAAAGGAGGCACCCAGTCAGGGACACTTTTGAGAGCATGGAGTATGATCCTGCAAGCCACATTTTTGTACATTTTTAAACAATGATTTCAAACTTTTTTGACAAGGTCAAAAGAACAATGTGGATTACTATTTTTGAAAGCAGATGAATACTTAAATGTTTTTGAAAGTGAATGTACTTTTTCAATGTTATCTCTTGAATACATTATCTACAAATAACTTTGGGGCTGCAGGGTGGTGCAGTAGTTAGCACTGCTGTCTCACAGTGCTAGGGACCCAGGTTCAATTCCCAGCTTAGGTCACTTTGTGTGGAGTTTGCATGTTCTCCCTATATCTGCATGGGTTTCCTCCCACAGTCCAAAAGATGTACCGGTTAGGTGCATTGGCCATGCTAAATCATCCCTCGGTGCACCTGAACAGGTGTCAGAGTGTGGCAACTAAGGGATTTTCACAGTAACTTCATTGCAGTGTTAATGTGATATGAATAATTAAACTTTTATTCCCCAACTTTGAGTGACAATGTTGCTGCTCCCCACATGAATAACAAACTTTTTGGGACCGACCACCTTATTTTAGAGAGTACTGGTGACCCAGAGCAGTCTGGGTCTGAAACATAATGCTGGGGTCTGACCATTTACCCCTGAGGTTCCATATTAGAATGGATTGTGGGAAAGTTATTGAAATCTATTAACAGAGTGACTGAGAACTTGGATAACTTTTAACAATGATGAGAAGAATTGGAGTTGATCTTATTGAATCGTACAAGATTCTGAGAGGGATTGACAGGGTAGATGCTGACAGGATGTTTCCACTCGTGGGGGCATTTGAACTGGAGCGAGGGCATTTAATGAAGCCTATTGGGGTTGGAAAAGTGTCAAAAGAATGAGAATTAGTTGGGATGGAAAATTTGGGTTTTGTCAATGACAGATTGAGAGGAAGGTGACGTCAGCAGCGTGGTGAGCATTAAGTCAGCATGTGGTAGGTTCGTACTTTGCTTGTCATGAATATGCATTGGCAAGAAACTTTTTTAATATTGAGTCCTGCCTCCAAGATAAATTCTGAAGCCCATGAGAATCTCGTGGCAGCCGGCTTATCATCATTTCAAGTTGAAGTGGACCAGGTTTTGTGCTGTCGTGTCTAAGGTCTGTGATTTTTCTTGTTAAACTCAATGACACAAGTAAAGTTTATTAGTGTTATAAGTAGGCTTATATTAACACTGCAATGAAGTTATTGTTAAAATCTCCTAATTGCCATACTTCGACACATGTTCAGATACACTGAGGGAGAATTTAGCATGGCCAGTGCACCTAACCAGTGCGACTTTCAGATTGTAGGAGGAAACCGGAGCAACCAGAGGAAACCCACACAGACATGGGGAAAATGTGCAGACTTCGCACAGACTGTGATCCAAGCCGGGAATTGAACCTGGGTCCCCGGTGTTGTGAGGCAGCAGTGCTAGCCACAGTGCTGCCCTGGGAAGAGAAGCAGAAGGATGGGCTCTTGAATGGGACCAGCTAGGGTGAGTCAGTGGTGAGGGGGCTTGGGGGCATGGATTGAAATTTTGGAAGAGGGAATCAAAGAGGACAGAGGGAGGGGATGGTGGCCTGAGCATGGTGATGTTGGGGTAGTAGGAACAGTCAATCGAGGTAAGAAAATAAGGGGGCTAAAGAACAGTAATGAAGGTTGGACCATTGAATGTCATCAAGGCTGATTTAGATAGAGTTTTAAATGACAAGGGAGTCAAAGGTTGTGGGGGACAGGCAAGAAAGTGCACTTCAGACCCCAATCGATTAGATATGATTTTTATTGAATGGCAGAGCAGACTCGATGGGCTGAATGGCCTACTCCTGCTCCTATTTATTATGACCTTCTGAATCTGATCAGAGAGAGTCAACAACAATTGGAGAGGTAGATCTCATCTGTCTAAACCAATAGCTTTCAAAATCTTGTGGTTAGAGGATTTCTTTTCAAATGGATTAATAATCTTGGAATCCATTATTTTTCTTAGGAAATTATTAGGAAACACCATTAGAAACTAATATTCTGGTGTCTTTCTTTGGATTTATTTGTTCACGAGGTGTGGGCACTGCTGGCAAGGCCAACATCTATAGGCCACTTAAACGTCTTTGAGAAGATAATGATAAGTGATCTTCCTGACCCACTGCAGTCCATGTGGTGTAGGTGTACACAAAGTGCTGTTAGGAGGGGAGTTCTCGGTTTTTAACACGGTGAAGGAACAGTGATATAACTCCAAGTCAGGATGGTACATGGCTTGGAGGAGAACATGCAGGTGGTGGTCTTCCCATAGACTTGTTGCCCTTGTCCTTTCCGGGTGGTAGAGATCATGTGTCTTGGAAATGGTGTCACTGACTTGCTGCAGTGCATACTATTTATATGGTACAGTGTCAATGGCTGCTCCAATTACATTTGTGGCCCCAAGAGGTTGATGGTGGAGGAGTCCACAATGGTAATGCTGTTGAATATTAAGGGACTCTGTTATTACAGATGGGCCATTGCCTCGCACTTGTGTGGTATAAATATTTTGTACACAATAATGCATTATTTTTAAAACTCCCCTCTTGTGAACAAGGCTGATGTCACACCACCACCAGGCTTGACAATTCTGATAACTATTGCTGGGATTTTTCAGACCCACCCGCTGTCAGGACCATCCAATTCCACTAAAAGTCAATGTTATTGGGCAGGCCCACCTGCTCCAACCATTGGCAAGGAAGAGAACTCCTAGCCTCTAAGTCTGTTCCTTGTCACTCTCTGTGCTTCTTCATTTACACTCTTTTCCTGAAGTAGACATCAGGCGTGCGATGGCCTAGTGGTATTATCGTTAGACTATTAATCCAGAAACTCAGCTAATGATATGGGGACCCCAGGTTCAAATCCCGCCATGGCAGAATTTGCATTCAATATGTATATATATATAAGGAATTAAGAATCTACTGATAACCCTGAAACTATTGTCGATTGTTGAAGAAAAAATCTAGTTCACTAATGTACTTTGAGGAAGGAAATCTGCTTTCCTTATCTAGTCTGGTCTAAATGTGACTCTACACCCACAGCAATGTGGGATTCTCAACTGCCCTTTGAAATGACTTAGCAAGCCACTCAGTTATAGGGCAACTAAAGGATGGGCAATAAATGTTGGCCAGCCAGCGATGCCCATGAATGAATAAGAAAAAAAAGCCAAGATTGTCTGCAGTGCACAGTCCATAGTGGGTACACTCTGTTCTTACCTCTCACCTCAAACCAAGTTTGCCTCTGGTTGCCAGTCACTTACTCTTAACCAGGGCATCTGCTGATAGTAACACCCTGGTGGTCGCTCACCTCTCCTCCCCATAAGACTAGTCCTGCTGAGTAAACACCTTTAAATTATTTGGCAGACTTCCTGGACAGTTTCTAGAGACACCCAGTGATCTGAAGATGCCAAGTTGAGAGCACGTTCATCTAAATTAGTTCAATCTTTGGAGGATTTTGCTCATATAATGAATAGGAGAGGGGCAGATCATTCTTTCAAAGACATTTGGTCACTAACTGCACATGAAATTATTAGCAAAAACGAGAGCACACAAAATTGGAGGTAGCCTTGATCTGCAAGTTGCAACTTGATTGGGAGAGAGGAATCTGTTTTAAGCACTGCACCTCAGGAAAGACATCTATCTTGGAATAGGCTTAGATTCAGCTCAGAATGATACTGAGACTTAAAGTATGAAATTCTGAGGACCAGTTGCATAAACTTGATTTGTCCTCCCTTGTTTTTGGAAGATGAAGGAGAGATTGCATCGCGATGCTTAAAGTAGTAAAGGCATTTTGTAAGGTAGATAGATGAAAACTTCATCTTTTGGTGGAGAACAAGAGGACAAAATGAAAAATGGTCCCTTTAAAGTGAACACGGGAAACATTCTCCAGACAAAGGATATGGAAGTCTGGAAATCACTCCACAAATGGCAGCAAATATTTGGCCAATTAAAATTTTCAAAACTGACATCAGTTTTTTTTTTGAGTGATATGAATCAAAAACAGATAAATGAGTCAAGGTTACAGATCAGCCCTGATGTAGTTAAATAGCAGAACTAGCTTGGATGATTGAGTGACATGTTCCAGTGTCGAGATGAGGTGGGTTTATAATAATGTGCAAACCTATGCATTATTTGATAACATGCAAATTCTTCCAGTGTTTTTCAGAAATTGTCAGTTTGCCCTGATTTAATGGCAGTGGGGAGAAACAGAGATGCATTTGTTGGTGTGCACAGATATGACAACAGGATAGCACTATACATTCAGGGAGGGAATGAAAACATCAATGAGAATACTGGATGACATTCACAGCTCGGCAGCATCATTAAAATGCAATAGATCATTGAACTCCTCAATGCTAATGTTGGCTCCACAGATGAAAGTGATGCCTGCAGCTCTCAGTGAATGTTACAAGACTTATATTGTAGGCAACAGCAAAACATGATATGGTGTGAAATTATTCATTGTTTAATGGCTAGCCTGTGCTCTGCTAACGGAAATCCTTAATTATAGGATAATGTTTTAACACTGATTCATTACTGATCACCTCTAAAATCATTGGATTCAAAGCTTTTGGGGGGAATTTCTCTACAGTGATGCTGCTATCGAAAAGTCTGTAATGACAGTATCTTGATATCGTGGCAATGTCTTCCACTTGGGCAAAGGTTTGCCGAGTACCATGCTTTTAAGGTGTATTGGATACTGTTAACATAACTTTCCTTTGGTTAATCTCTAATATATATTACGGCTCCTTTGTAGATGGTGGTGCTAATGGATCCAATGGAGGACCCTGATGACATTCTCCGAGCCAACCGCTCTCGAGAGAAGTCATACATGTTTGATGTGACCTTCAATTACACTGCGTCTCAGGTGAGATATTTAATATTGTACAAGACCTCTGTTTGAATGCTGTGTCCAGTTTTTGTCTCCCCTGTAGTGAGTGATTGTGAAGATCTGGAAAGGATATTAATCATGCCCAGGGAATAACTAAAAGAATTTTTTAAAAGATGTGACAGAATTGAATAATTTTAAAAGTAAGAGAGTGAAGCATACAATTTAAAACCATGGTCAATGATGCTCCAGTGTGGTTTACTAGATTACATTATACCAGGTCCATGCATTAGAAATTATTTAATAAGGTTGAACAAGGACGCGCATACAAATTAACCGTTTCACTGGTTCAAAGCTAGAGATGGACAGGATTGGAGGAGAATTCTGACACACAAAAACACCAAAGTCATTACAAATCTTATAATATTTGAGTTTGATGACGATGTAGATTCAGACTGATTTGATAAGGTTTGAACAGTTGACCCTCTGATAAGGAGGCCAGTATTTATTCGCTTTTGCAGCCTCTCCTGAAGAAATCTGCTCACAGTTTTTCGCAGCAAAGTTGAATGGATTCTTGGGTGGAATTTTCCCAAAATTTTCACAATGCTGGGTTCAGACTAATAACCAGTGTGTGTAGAGAATCTGAGGGTATGGTTTATGCCATCACTCTAGTGGGCAGGGCCTGATAGAGCAAGCAAGGCCAAATTCCCCAGAGATTGGGGCGTCCTGATTTATGCTTAAAAATTAACATCCATCCCTGAGGACATGTAGCCGATGCAGCCACTAAATCACAGCCCTTCAGATAGGCATGGCTCAAATTGAGTCAACCCCTGGCCGTAGAGAACTAGCCTGTTATGAACTTCTACATTAGCTTCAGTGTTTATCCCTTCTGTATGTATTATTTACTCCCCTGAATGCTTATTCCTCCTTTACATGTCACCTATTCCGCTTGCACAAGTTTATGTATAAGATAGTTCCACACACAAACTGAGCCTTTAATTAACTTGAACCATATTCTTTCTTGACACTATTTCCTGCAGCAGAACCAAATGCCATTGGTATTTGTGATAAGAAGTCATCCTACAATTTATGCATTAGCCTTACTGCAACATAATCCATGCAAACTGCACTGGGTAACTTCACTCTGAAATTGTTGTATTACAAATGCAAATTATAGTAATAATGTACTCCACATTGTGTAATGTACTCCCCCATCTATTTTAATCAGAATCCTATTAGTGCTTGATTTTTAGCTTCAAACACTGAAGCTAATGAAGCTTCTGCAATTTTGACATTCTGAACAAAATCTTACCAAAAAATGGCAGAGTTGTGTCTGGCACCAAACCGGAGTGTTTCTCGCCAACAGCACTGGCGTGTTTCGGGCTGAATCTTATGCCTCATTAGTGATAATTTGTACGTCCAAGAGCTTCACGCCATTCCAGTGGTGTGTTACCTTTGAGTCACCAGCCCTGCGAAAGCACTGGGAATTCAATATAATCAGCTTCCCAGCACTTGTTCTACAATGACTGCAAGAGATGGCAGGCAAGAAGGCAGAACCACACTGTTCGGAGGGAGCCCCCCCCCAGTATGCTGGATGGAGTGGAGCAGAGATGGGACACACTCTATCCCCACTCCAGGAGATGGCCTTCCACCAGGGTCACCTCACCCGCCAAGGATGCAGTGGCAGCTCTGGTCAGCTCAAGCGTGCTCCAAAAGAGGACGGGGCAGCAGTGTTGGAAGAAGATGAATGATCAGCCAGGGTAAGTGAACCGCCTCCATTCTCCCACTGGACACCCTCACACACTCCTCGCATCCCCAAGCTTTTCACTCAGCTTTGCCAACACCAGGCGACAGGCCCTCCTCTCTCTCACACACACTCATCATGTTCCCCTGCTTTGCTTCTCACACTCCAGCTCCCACCCCACAACGGACATACTTCATCACCATCTTAAACATCTCACTCCCAATGACACCCTTCCTCTCATTGAATTCCTATAATACAGAAGAAGGCCATTCAGCCCATTGAGTCTACCCCGATTCTGCAAGAGAGCATCTTATTAAGGCCTTATCCACTTAACCTCAAACATTTAACCCGCTAATCCCCCTAAGGTACACGTCTTGAGACATTAAGGATCAATTTAGCGTGGCCAATCCACTAACCTACACAGGATTGCAGGACGTGCACTCCATGGCAGGAGATATCTGCACCATGGTGCAGACACTGGTGAAAATCCATGAGTGTATGCGCCAGAGAACAATGGAGCTTCTGGATCTCACTCCAGCTTCCCTTCTATCACATGGAGGAGAACATGGATCTCCGGGAACATGAAGGGAAGAGAATCAACAGATGCACAGCCAGGGCCCTTAAGCCAGATTAACCCGTGTATCTCCAGCCCATCTTCCACCCTTCTCCCTCTTTAGCTGAGAGAGGAAGCAATCAAACATCCATGCTGCGCAAAAGTAGGCCTAGACCCTCAAGGTCCCAGTCCCCAGACGATGACTGCCTGAAAGCAAGCTTGGACCCTGAAGACCCCAGTCTCTCAGGATTCCTGCCCAGCCATCTCAGTCAAAAGGATATAGAAGTCAGCAGGCTACCTCAACATTGGCTATGGATCCTCGGGATACACCTGGACAAAGCATGAGGATGAGGAAGATCAAGAAACCATGTGCATTTAGTGGTCATGGGTGAATAATAGGAACTAGTGTCACTAGTTCACCATTTTGCTCTAAATGTTTGACAATAAATGTCCCTTCATTCACCCACACAGCCTCCACTCTGGATATTCATCCACCAAGCTTGGGAATCACTGCGCTCACCATGCGCCTTATCCCTGTGGACTGTCAGAATGGCAGTGCCACCCTCTTGCCAGACCCTGCTAACGAAAGGAACTCCCACAGCTGAGATATGGACAGGAGCCCAGACAGGGGGACCAGGAAAGCGCTGTCTGCAAAACAGCCTTCACAATGCCTTGAAAGCAGGGAGTACCCCAACATGAAAAGAAGATGAATTCTGCAAGTGATCTCTCCCAAACCCTCCTCCTGAAATGGTGATTCTGGGACCTCCATCTCTAGCCCCGAGTTGAACTTATCTGTCTCCCCCAAGTCCTCTCTAGTGCCCCCTTGGCAGTGCACACTCTGGAGGGTGCCAGCTGCCTGAGAGCTCACCTCCAAAACCACCCTCAGAAGTGAAGCCATGTTCACAGTTACATGGAGCAGAAGGCTGTGGAGGCCAGGTCATTGAGTGTCTTTAAGACAGAGATAAGTTCTCAATTAATAAGGGGATGAGGATTATGGGGAAAAGGCAGGAGAATGGGGGAGGAAAGAAATCAGCTATGATTGAATGGCGAAGCAGACTCGATGGGCTGAGTGGCCTTATTCTGCTGCCATGTCTTATGGTCTTAATGTTTAGATGTCTGAAACAAGTGCAAGCTACTTGGGAATTTTAAAGGATGAAAATTGGATTCTTTGTATTTTTTTACAGATAGTGTCTCACTGAGGAGAAAGCTTAATGTTTCATTAGTACAAGCTCAGAAAGTTTGGAGATGCATCTCAGTGAAGCCTGACTAGATGATATCTTTGTGTCTGGAACATCTATTTTAGCACACACCTGGTTTTTTTTCATATTTTGTGTTCTATTCTTCCTGGAGATCGAATATAGATTGGTTACTGCTGTGAATATTGTTGTCAATAATGTTCAGAAAGAATGAATGTGTGGCAAGAAAAATGCGGGGAACTTCAGAAAAGCAAAAATGAAACAACAGCATCTATTCAGCAACTTCAGTGCAGCAAAATACCCAAACACAGTTCACAGGAACAGTGTCCAACAAGATTTTACCCCCAGCTACATAAGGGACCCTTGTGCAGGGACCTAGAGTCAATTCCTGGCTTGGGTCACTGTCTGTACATTCTCCTCGCATCTGTGTGGGTTTCTTCCGGGTGCTCTGATTTCCTCCCAAAGTCTGGTTGGGTGCATTGACCCGAACAGGTTTTGGAGTGTGGCAACAAGGGGAATTTCACAGTAACTTCATTGCAGTATTAATGTAAGCCTTACTTGTAACTAATAAACAAACTTTACTTTAGCTATGACTTAACAATAGATTCTGTGCTCTCTTCTTTCCTTTTCTATGAATGGTATGCTTTGTCTGTAAGTGCAAAAAGCAATACTTTTCACTGTATACCAATACATGTGACAATAATGAATCAAACCAAATCAAATAGACCAAAAGCTTAGCTGCAGATGTAAGTTTTGAGGAGTGTCTTAGAGAAGAAAAAAAGAGGCTGAAAGATTTAAAGAAGGAGTTTGAGGGCATTGGCAGCTTAAGATACAGCCGACAAAGATGTAGGAAATTAGAACGCAAGAAGTTGTTATCGGGTTCATAGTGCTGTAGTAAAAATGACAAAGAAGATGGAATATCTTGAACTGAATGTTGGAGCACCAGTTAATTGGGTGGTTTTGAGCTGAAACTCACAGCTTCCTGGCATTTGCTGGAGGATGTGTTTTGTCAATACTCTGTTGAATTGCTGGAGATAATGCTATTCTGTAACTGAATATTTCATTTGGGTGTATGAAAAGCAGACTTGGCTGCTTCATATTGCCGCAAGCCGATCTTCCATGGACTGATAGCGAGTAGAATTGACAGCAGCAGTAAATCTGCAACTTCGAGTTCCCTCCTTCAGCCGAGATGCTGCATTGTATTGAATCATTTGTGTATCGAAATGGGTGAAAGAAAAATTGAAGACAAAAAGCAAGAATTTGTTTGAAGATTGTATTATCTTAGAGATCTTGGCTGCAAATTAATTCGATTTTCTCTCACTTTTTAATTCTAAAACTAAAAGCAGCCGTGGTGTTCACACTGGAGAGATACATAGGTAAGGATAGTCCCTGGGTGGTGAAGGACATGCTCAGGCACTGTCCTGGTGCTGTCAGCCGGCACCCTGGCACTGCCAAACCAGCACCCCGATGATTATTGTGAGGTGGCACGCCCCGAGGGAGAGCCCTGATGCTTGTAGTGATGAGGAAGGGATGGACGGAAAGAGAGAAAGCTTGAGTGGAGATGACACCCTGAGAGGTGGGAGTTAGTGTCCCCATTCTTGTGACAGGGCATGCCTTAGAAGGAGGTTATGGGGAGGGGGGACTGCCCCATTGCCTGGGAGGGGACAGGATGCCTGAGAAGAGGAGGAATGAGTGGGGGGGAGGTGTCTGAGAAGAGGCGAGAGATGGGATGTATGATGCTTATGAGTCAGGGATGGAGGGAGGAAACGATGCATGTGAAGGGGGATGCACCAATGGTTATGACAGGGACGGGGTGTGATGCCCTGAAGCTTGTCCTCCTTGTCTATGAGGTTGCAAGAGTGACTCCAGGCCACAGCAGAAACCCCCTGTGCACCGAGTGTCAGAGAATCTGGAGTGAAAACTCAACTGTGCATCTGGAGAGGTACACACTGGTTTTGGAAAAATTCTGCACTCAGTGTTATTCTGTATCACATTATGGCCTGCTTTGTATAGTACTATAAAATCTCCTGCCCAGAACTGTGTACTATTTGAAGGTTGATCCTGTACTGTGACATAGTCAATTATTGAAGATATCTGATACAGAGATGTACTATAGCAAATGGTTAGAGATTGTTGTAATGTCACTGTGTTAGTGGAGAGTAATGGTTGCTGTGGTAATATATACAGATAAAGCCATTATCTTGTCATCAAACCTATGTCTACATATGTCCTGTTTGTGAACCCAAGACTCTTCTCACCCAATGAAGGAGCAGTGCTCTGACAGCTCATGCTACCACATAAACCTGTTGGACTTTAACCTGGTGTTGTGAAACTACTTACTCAAGAAGGAAAGACTTAGATGACTGGAGGAGTGTGATTGCCTTCCATCCAAGAAGAAGCTGATGTCACTCCAAAGTGATTAAACCAACACTGCAATGGTGGCATCCGCAGTGGAGACCTTGATTCAGGAAGTGTACTTCAGAGTAGGGATGTCCACTCCATGGTTCAGGTCATCCACTCCATGGTTGACAGCATCAACTGTATGGTGCCTATACTTTGGGCATCCATGTGTGCCAGAGCTGGAAAATGGTGGGGCTTCTGGATCTCAGCCCAGCTGCTCCTCCATCCCATGGCCAGGGCCCCCAGGCACCCATAGGGAAGAAGAGAATCTGATGCATATCCTGGAGGTTTTCTTCCCCCTCCAACCTCTCCCCTGTGACCTATACACCTCCAGCCATGTACATCAATGAGGGTAGCACTGTAACAAGCTGCCTGAAAGCAGGAAGAATCTTCAAGGTCCTGGCACTCCAGGGGTTGCCCGCCAAGATCATCTTAGACTCCAGAGCATGGCAGTCAGCAGGGCGATTCTACCTCAGTTTTGGACCCTGGGGAAACACCTAGACACAATGGTAGTGTTTGGGAGGAAAATAAATTGAAGGCACAGAGTGGGCAATTGTGAGATTAAGCATAAGATATTGAGCACTGATATAAGCACAAGGTAATCTGTTAAAAGTCACGTTATTCACCTTCTCAATGCCTCCCCACTCTCATTTAACTGTGGCGTGCACTGACAACTCCCATGTTCAGACTGGATGGTCAACAATGGCGCATCCTCTCAGTGAGGATGTCAACTCAATGGCTGTCCTTACCTCACACTGTAATGCACTTATGTTGGTTTAATACTGGCTACTAGGCCAGCATCCAACACCTCCCAGAAAATAACGGGGCCTGCACCAGGGCATTAACCAATCCATCCCCCATCCAACCCAACCCAAGATGAACTTACCTGGTTCTCCCACACCGTCTCCAGTGCCCCCTCTCCATTGGACTCTCTGATGGGTATTGGCGACCTGCACACTTACCTCTGATATCCCCCTCGAAAGCAAGGTCACATATTCACGTTTTTATAGAGCTGTTGTAAAGTGCGCTGATGTGACTTCACGCCAGCAAAATTTGAATATTCAATTTGAATATGTGGAAGTGACATTGGTGGAGGGACCGCTAATCATATTCTAAAATATTAAAATGAGCTTCCTGGGCAGGAAGCTTGTCATGTTTTATTGGCGAGAGGCATGGAAAATTTGGAATTAGGATCTCGCTGATGAGAATCCTGTTTCCTGACTCTCAGAAGATTTTGGGCCCTTGTTGCTGTTTACATTGATGTCGAACATGGACTCAAAATGCAGTGCTTATGTAACAAATTTACTTTTTAGTTTAAAATGAATGTGATACTTTGTAGTTTATTGAGGACTAGAAATTACATTTATGGAGATGTTAAAATGTTTCCAACATCTTTAAAGGAATTGCTGATCACCTTGTGCTGCTGCGTTTAGACTCCTGTCACCGCTGAGCTGTGGATTTGAGTCTCAAATGTGCTACAATGGGGAAAAAAAACGTACGTGAGAGACCTGGATTTCCTGTTCATTCTGGAGATGTCCCCAAATGTTTTAGCTGAATAGTAAGAGTAATGGAAACACTCCACAAGACGTGGGGAAATGGGACGCGGTTATAAGTGTAATCAAAATCAATATCAAGGAAAGATCCAAAACTGTAACCATGATATTGACTTACTTGCCTTTGTCTTGAAACAATTATCTAGGAAAAACATTTTTTTTGGTTTAAAAAAAAGTATCATTTTTCAGCTCCAGAAAGGGGGAAGTGGGATATTTGCAAAAAGATGACATTGTAATCATCTAACTCAACATACTATTGCACTTGGGGGTAAGGCAATATCAGAATCTTTCCATTTTAAACCAAGATCTCAAACCTTAAAAAAAAAAGTTGTCATCCTAAGTTTTCTGTGTTCCGTCATTAATTGAGCCGTGTTCTGTGGGAAAGGGAACCACTAAAATAAAAGCCAAATATTGCGGATGCTGGAATCGGAAACCAAACACAAAATGCTGCAAAAGCCTCGGCAGGTCTTACAGCATCTGTGGAGAGAGAAAATCGAGTTCAGGTTTCAAGTCCATTTGACTGTCCTTCAGGGCCATTTTCACCATTGTTGTGGAAGGAAACCACTCTCTGCTCCAGAGACGCCTTCGAATTATATAAATCCCTACAGTGCAAAAGGAGGCCATTCAGCCCATCAAGTCTGCACCAACCACACTCCCACCCAGGCCCTATTTCTCTAATCTCCTGACACTAGGATCAATTTAGTATAGCCAATCAACCTAACCCACACATCTTTGCTGACCCAACCACATTTCCAATATCAGATTGGAAAGCAGACCTTCTGCTCTCCAGTCAGAGGTTGAATGCTCACCCTCTCCCAATCCCCTCACCCATCACCATCACCACCACCACTCCCCCTGCCTACCATCACCCCCCCCCCCCCCCCCCCCACCCCCGTCTTCCATTTGGGAGATGCTACAGGAACACCCAGAAAGCTTTCTGTAACTGGTGAAATGGATGATTAATGAGCTGCCTTTTCAAACCAAATTGTCTTGTGTGGAATCAGAGGAACCGTTGGCTGGTAGATGCTTCATATCAAGTGGGATAATGACTTTCAGAAGTAGCAGCGTCATACAAACCATTAACCATCATTTTCTAATTGCCAGTAGTAATTTTAGCCGGCTGCCCAACCACTACAAGTATGGTAATACCACTACACTCTCTATATCAACAGGTATCTTTTCAAATGCAGAATTTGGAAAGAAAATCCACACACATTCATCATCATTTTAGCAATGACTGCTTTTTCACATTTCAGTAATGGAAGTTAGATACTGATGGTCACTGTCTTGGTGGATCTGTTTATACTCAGCGGGTACACTGTCAGTGGAATGCTGTGTTATTGAATCTGTTTCCTTGGATTGTTACCGGCTAGAGAAAGGTGACCAGAGATGGAAAACGTGATGATGATTGTGTTTCACGTTCACTGCAGTGCGGCTCCTGTTACAATCTCAGACCAATGAGATGTAATCAGACTCAGAGCCTGCCTTAGCATTGATTTCAACCAGTACTTACAGGCAGGACTAGGAGAAAGTGAATGGTTAATCAACTGATCCTGATGGAGAAAAGTCAAAACAGCAAATTTGACTTTCATCCATAAGTACTGGGAGATTAGATTCACCAAGGAATCTTTTTTAAGAGCCTGTTATGTCTTTCGGTTCGGCTGAAAGATGTATATATCAAAAGAGATGTTTGTTTTCCAGTGATGTTGTAATTTTTTGTTGATCAGCCTTTAAATATTCATTTTTGTTCATGAACATCGGGCATCACAGTAACACAGTGGTTAGCGCTGCTGTCTCACAGCTCCAGGGACCTAGGATTCGATTCTCAGCTTGGGTCACTGTCTGTGTGGAGTTTGCACATTCTCCTTGTGTCTATGTGGATTTCCTCAGGGTGCTCCAGTTTCTTTCTGCGTGGGTTAGGTGGATTGACCATCTAAGTTGTTCCTTAGCATCCCAGGGTTTGTATGTTAGAGGGATTAGCAGGCTAAATATGTGAGGTTTCGGGGCTCAGGCCTGGGTGGGATTGTTGTTGGTGCAGACTTAATGGGCTGAATGGCCTCCTGCACTGCAGTGTTTCTCTGATTCTATGATCTTGGGCCTGTACATCAAGTTAGTCATCTCTTTGCTGCAGGGGCACGTTTTGAAACCTGATTCTGGATGGAAATTTTCAGCGACTGCCCCTTTTCATCCCTAATGGAAACGCATTGAATTGTGTTCATTGCATCGTACTGTTTACCTCCCACATGGAGACCTGAGGCTGCCAGAAGGTTCTGAACCATTAGCACTTCCCCGACACCTTCATACTGCAAATGAACCATCATAAAAGCAGTGCAAAGCTGATGTTTTTGAACTCTGTTAAGAAGTGTTTGAACCATTGTATAGAAAAGGACAATATTTAAATTGTGGAAGCCTTGACAACTCCCGATAGCACATTGTTGAGGTAATTCTGGGTTGGACGGTCATTCATGGTTGTTGTTTGCTGACAGCAAACATTTATAACAGCTCCACTGAATAGTGAAGCGGTAAGCCACTCATTTCGGCTGACCCCTGATCTGTAATTCATAACTCCTCTGGGTTCCCGCAGGAGATTGAGGCCATCCAGTGGTGTGTCTCATCAGATGTGAATAAATAGTTTCCGTAGGTTCAATCAATAAGCAAATGTTTTTCGCTCTAATCGTATATCACTGTTTATAGAGCACAGCAATGACGTGTGCTTATTCCTCCCCCAGACTACACTGGGGCTGTCTGGTGGCACTCTGCCTCAAAGCATGAGGAACTCTAGTTCAATTCCCGGCCTGGGTCACAGTCTGTGTGGAGTTTGCACGTACTCCTGTGTCTGCATGACTTTCCTCCGAGTGCCCCACAGTCCAAAAATGTGCGGGTTAGGTGGATTAGCCATAATAACTGCCCCTTACTGTCAGGGGTATTAGCAAGGTGAATGCATAGGGGTGCAGGGTCTGGGTGAGATTGTGGGATGGGCTGAATGACCACCTTCTGCACTGCAGGAGTCTATGACTCTACAGTTAAAGATTATTTATTAGTCACAAGTAGGCTTACGTTAACATTGCAATGAAGTTTCTGGGAAATTCCCCTAGTTGCCACGCTTCGGTACCTGTTCGGGGCAATGCACATAACCAACACGGCTTTCAATCTGTGGGAGCTAACTGGAGCACCCAGAGGAAATCCATACAGATACTGGCAGAATGTGCAACTCCACACACACAGACAGTGTCCCAAGCCAGGAATCGAACCCGGGTCTCTGGTGCTGTGAGACAGCAGTGCCGCCCCAGATAATGCAACTCACTGGAAGAGCTTTTTTTAACACTTTGAGTAACCCATTTAACCCTTTTTTTAAACCTTGATAGTGCATGTGTTTGTCAAACTAGGTTTTTAATTATTGTCCAGTATCTTCCTGGAACATTCCTATGTCAAAGCTTATGCTTCAAAGCTTAAGATACAAAAAGCAAAGATCACTTGAAAATTTCTACACTCATTTTCGCTCAGAACTGATCATTCAGCTGTCACTTTCAAACAGAAACGTTCTCACAATGTCAAATGATAGCAACTGACATCATTATTATCAATTGCCATCTTGCAGTGATCATAATAAAATGTGACTGTGCAGAGCCAAAATTTTCCCAAGTCCCACTGATCCTGTGTGCATACCCACACGCTTTATTTCTTCCACAAACCCCCTTACCCCTCTCCTCAAAAATACTTTAATCCTTCTCCTCGACTTACTCTTATCTCTCACTTCTTTCTCCCCTTCCTCGTTCCTCCTCCTATTTTCCTCTTTCTTCCCTTCTCCCTTTAACTGTCCCCTTTAGCGCACCTCTCTTCCCCTCCATCTCCTTAACTCGCCCCTCTCCTCTCACCACCAAGCCAAGTGAAAACTGGAATTGTTTTGAATGCACTGAGGTGGCTCTCAGTGTGACATTTAAGGGTGGCGCAGTAGTTAACACTGCTGCATCATATGTCAGGGACCTGGGTTCAATTCCAGTCTTGGATGATTGTGTGAAGTTTGCACATTCTCCTCCTGCCTGCGCGGGAATAGCACATTCTCCCAGTGTCTGTGTGGGCTTCCTTAGGGTGCCCTCACATGCCAAAGATGTGCTTAGGTGGATTGATCATGCTAAATTGCCCTATAGTATCAGGGGATTAGCAGGGTGAATACATAAGGATAGGGTCTGGGTGCAGACTGAATGGGCTGAATGGCCTCCTTCTGCACTGTAGGGATTCTATGATTTTAATTGTCTGAAGCATTTGGTTTTGGTTGCTCTAATTGAAAATTTTGACATATATATTTGCTTGGTCACTAAATTCTCAAATACATTTCAATGTCAACAATTGTAATTTGATATCAAATTTGTTAGTATACTCAAAGCTATCCCAGTTTCCAGGTAGCCTTGTAAACAGAAATCTTCAGTTGCTGATGGGAGGAGAGGGGTAAGTTAAGGAGATGGGGAGGGAGGGAATGGGGAAGGGTATAGGAAACAGGGAAAGGAGGAAGGGGGAAAAGAGAATAAGAGGGGGAAGAGGGAGGGGAGAAAGAAGTGAGAGAAGACGGGGAACAGGGTAACAGAGTTTTTGAGAAGGGGCGAAGGAGGTTTAGGGAAAGGAATAACATGTTTGAGTATGCATACTTAATCAGTGGAACTTGGGAAAACTTTGGCTGTATATATGGTCACATATTATTGTGATCACTAAAGGAGGACAGAAGATGACAATGATGTTAATTGATATCTATCATGTGCCATTATGAGTATATTTCTGTGTGAACGTGACAACTGAACAGTCAGTTCTGAGTAAAAATGAAATGGAATGACAGCCAAATGACTGCTTGTGAGTGCAAGTGATATTAAATGATAACAAAAATTGCAGCATTTGTGAACAATTGATGTGAAGAGATTCCAGAATGATTGTAATTGAGTGCAGTTGACATCAAATAAAAGTTGTTGAAAGCAAATGATGCCAAATGATTGAAAATTTTCAGATAGAGAAAACAACTTTAATAAAAACAACAAACTTCATTCTAAATACAATTTGTCATACCCAAAACACAAAAATGTAGCTAAGTTTCTCATTTGCATTTTGTTGACATATTTAAAAGTTTTGTCAGAAATTACTGGTATCAAAATATGAAGCTATCATTGCATAAGCATAAAAATGTCTGGCAAATAGCTGGTATATGTAAACTATTGCTTGTTAAATATATGCTCATTTAGAAAACTTGTATGATCCCATATACATCCATTTCTGGCTGCAATATTTATAAAGTTTTCCAATGCTTTCTATAAGAATAAAATGAAGTGGGGCAACACGGTGGCACAGTGGTTAGCGCTGCTGTCTCACAACACCAGAGACCCAGGTTCGATTGCTGGCTCGCGTCACTGTCTGTGTGGAATTTGCATATTTTCTGTGTCTGCGTGGGTTTCCTCTGGGTGCTCTGGTTTCCTTCCATAGTCCAAAGGTGTGCAGATTAAGTGGACTGACCATGCTAAATTGCCTCTTAGTTGCTAGTTAGGGTAAGTGCATGGGGTTTGTGGAGATAAGGCCTGGATAGGATTATGATCAGAGCAGATTCAAAGGACTGAATGGCCTCCTTCTGCACTGTAGGATTCTATGATTCTCATGAAGCATATAAAAATATTTTATTTGCTGATGGTGATGTGGATTCATGAAAGGCAGAAAGGCCTTGCTGTGCGCTTTTAATTAACTCAGATTCTTATCTTTTCAAGGATGATGTGTACCGCGCTACCACCAAAGGTCTGATTGAGGGCATTATTTCAGGGTACAATGCCACAGTTTTCGCCTATGGACCAACAGGTGAGTAGCAAGTTCTTTTCAGAGGCATGGCTTGCAGAAACAGTACTGTTTAAATCATTAGTATTTACAGTAAAAAATTAAAATATTGAGACTGATTATTCCTTTTTGAAATAGAACTTGATAAATTATTCTCAAACAGTTTAATTTATTTTGCATGTGTCTATGGCTGCAGTTCCATTTATTATCTCATCTTATCCTGCATGGTCCAGTAGTTCAATTAAGTTTGTCTAATGGCAATGACCTTATCTTTCGAAGCGAAGGCTTTCAATTATTCAGCTGATGAAATAGGAATGCTATTATTCGTGGCAGTTGTCGATTATTCCCACACAATTAAACTGTTAGCCCGAAAATTTCATCTTAATGCTTATCTCGCTTTTAAATGGATATTGCATAAGCACAATAAATGGTGAGAGGAGACACCAGCCTAAATGAAAACCTGTTGTACTATATTTTGGATCACGTAATAATCTTCCTGTCCTGAGGACAGGAACAACAGACATAGCACACTCTGCTAACAGTATGGGTCTTATTATATCCAGCTTGTCCAGGCATTCCAGTTCCGACTTTATTTTTTCCAAGAGGGAGTTTGGAACAGATCCCACTCTCAAATACTGGGCCTAGCATTGAGGTCGACAGAGATCTTAGCTTTGGCTTCCCTTATTTTTCAAAGCTTTTTCTGATCACTTTGTAAATTCAGTCTGATGTTTTGGAGCCAATCTCTCTCCATAAGGTTAACTCCTTCTCTCTGTACAATGATGAGTGGGAGTTGAACCGACTGCTCTCTAGGGTCACCATGGTGCCATTTATTTGCAATGGTTCCCCCGTATAGGTTCAGCAGGTTCTAAGTTCAGCAATTGAATACCAGCCCAGAGGCGATTATAAGTTTGTTCCCCGGTAACAGAGATCTGGTGGCCATTTACTCATAATTCACCATTATAGAAGCAATCTTTGTCATGGAGATGCGAGTTAATTGCAGCATCCCTGGTTGTGAGTATACCTGCAAGGTACATCCATTACACGCCTTGGCCTCTTTTCAAAATAGCATGCATTTTAGCTCTCTTTTTATTTTTGCCTCGGTTTTTGTCTCCTGCAGCACTTGCAGTAGTCTACTGTCTGGCATCTATAACCTCCTGGAAAATGCTCCCTAAGTGTGGGATTCTCCAGCCATACGTACACCAAAACTGGAAATTTCTGCTCAACCTCAACAGATTTTAAATGGTCCACTGAATTCTCTGTTTCACCCACTACGATTCCCATAGCGGGCAAGATGGGAGACTTTTGGCCTAGGAATCTGAAGGATGGCTTTCTTTGATGTAAGATAATGCACTTTGGAAAGCCTAATGTAGATAATGGGTAAAGATAGATACAGTAAATGACAGAACCCTTAAGAGTATTGATAGGCAGAGGGATCTTGGTATACAGGTCGCTGAAAATGGCAACGCAGGTGGACAAGGCAATCAAGAAGACATACGGCATATTTGCTTTCATTGTCCAGGGCATTGAGTTTAAAATTGGCAAGTCAGGTTGCAGTTTTATAGAACCTTAGTTAGGCCACACTTGAAATATAGTGTTCAATTCTGGTCGCTGCACTACCAGAAAGATGTAGAGGCTTTGGAAAGAATACAGAAAAGATTTACCAGGATATTGCTTGGCATGGAGGGCATTAGCTATGAGGAGAGGTGAGAGAAACTTGGTTTGTTCTCACTAGAATGACGGAAGTTGAGGGGAGACCTGGTAGAATTCAACAAGATTATGAGAGACATGGACAGAGTAGATAGTCAGAAGATTTTCCCAGGGTGGAAGAGTCAATTACTAGTAGGCATAGGTTTAAGGTGCGAGGGGCAAGATTTAAAGGAGATGTCCGAAGCAAGATTTTACACAGAGGCTGTCAGGGGAGGTAGTGGAAATGGATACAGTATTGACTTTTAAGGGGCACCTTGACAAATACATGAATAGATGGGAATAGAGGGATATGGTGCCCTGAAAGATATGGGATCTTAGTTCAGTTGGGCAGCTCGAACAGTGTAGTCTTGAAGGGCCTATTCCTGGGCTGTAATTTTCTTTGTTCTGTGTTTTTTCACTGTCAAGGCCATAAAATCCCCTGCCGAATATCTCCCAGGCTAGCTTTCTCAGCCAGTCATCAGGAGGCCACAGCTTGATAACAGTAAATTTTTAAGATTTTAACTTATAAGTCTTCTATCCTCAGGTATTTTGCTGGAAAATGTAGCTTCCTCACAGACCAAGTGCAGGAGAGCATCCAAATAATTTAATGTTTTTACAGTTCTTTTAGAAGCATATATTTCTTGGAGATATGGATTCCTAACATTTTGATCCAATTTAAAAACTTGCATTATGACTAACACAGATGGTTAGTTCATTCACATGGGAAGAGGGTGCATTTAAATATACTGTAAAGTGGGGGGAGGCAGGAAAGAAGGTTTACAGCATTAGGCAAAAACATTAAAATAACCTCAGAAATTAATATTATTTCATATGCTTTCCAAAGTCTAACAAGTCAAAGTCCAGAGGTTGTTTTCTTTGTGGCAAAGTTCAGTCTAGGTGAGTTCCTGATTAGAGACAGCAACACAAAAATCCTTGAAAAGAATAATGTTGTAGCACAGTGGGCTTTCTATGTTTAGTTAGTTGGCAAGCGGTGATCAGAGACTTTTGAAATGAAACGTGCTTTGAGGAGATGAGGAATAGTGACCAGTTGCTCATTTAGCAGAGAGTTGCTTGAGCTCTTTCAGGTTGGTGTTAAACCTGCAGTCTGAGCTGTGAGAATAGAAATGTAATATTAAGGTCGGGTCCTGTCATAAGACATATTAATAGTTTAATTTCAAGTTTAAAAAAAGGGTTGGCACGGACTAGTTGGGCCAAAGGGCCTGTTCCATGTTGTAAACCTCTACGACTCTGAGCAGTTTTTGTGCATCTGCCCAAAATCCATTAATTCCCTTAGTTGTGAAATAATGGCTACTAAAACTTCTTCAGGAATAGCAAGTTTCAATGTCTCTGTCTTCATCATCAGTTTGTCTTTTAGTCATCTCGTTTCATGATTATAACGTGACCTTACAATGAGGCCTGAAATTCCACACTCAAATACTTTGTTCATGCAATTTTTTTGGTAGCTCCCAGAACTTATAGCTAATCTTGAGTCATGTGATCTGCAGCAATCATTTTTGTGGTTCAGCAGAAGTCCAATTTAAAATAACGAAAAAGTTTTAATGCCCGCGTCTTGTGACATAACACATCATTGTTGTCCAAGGCACACAGTAAACACACTTGGAGAAGTCTATTAAGATCCAGAAATGTAGAAAATGTCATGTTCCAGTTCAGAAGCAATATTGGCTCTTTGGACAGAGCAACAAGACTAGTGCAATGTTAGATTGGGTCAGCTATTTATTAGGACTGTTGAATTTCACTCGATCTTTGCTTTATCTGGGAGAGAAGTAATACTCATCACATTGCACTTGTAGAAACATTGATAGTACATATTAGAACTACAAGGTAGTTATGAAATATTGCACAAATGATTGCAGTTACAGCTTTAAAAAATCCTGATTTTTACAAGTAGTACATTTCATTTATTGGAATGCAAATCAATCTTTATAACTTCCTTGGAGTTCTCAGTATGTTACTAATTCATTAATAATGTATCAATTACTTTCTAGGTCATTATCACAAAGAATTGTAATCTATTTTTTATAAATATTAATTTTAGTATTCAGCTGCCACTGTAACAATCTCCATTTGTTCGACCCTCCTGTGATATATCTGTGTTCTCCCAGTTCCGGCCTCCCGTGCATCCCTGATTATCATCGCTCCATCATTAGTGGCTTTTTTTTCAGCTGCCTGAGTCTGGAATTCCAGAATTACTGCCTTACCACCTTTCCACCTTATTTTCCACTTCTTTTAAGACACATCTTAGGGAACACAGTGGTTAACGTTGCTGCTTCACAGCACCAGGGACCCTAATTCAATTCCCAGCTTGGGTGACTAATAAAGTATTGTCAATTTTGAAAGTCTGATCACGAAGCACATTGAACTACTTTCCCGTGTTGTGAAGAAATGTAGCCAATTACATTAATCCAAACAGGAGGAGACCATTTATTATTATTTTGGGTCTAAGGACCATGAGAGTGAAATTTTTTCAAAGTGAATACCTCTCTACCGTTAATGGCTGGCTAATAAAATTACAATGTAAATTTTTCACAAATTTTACACCTGCAACCTTCCACGGTTCCATATTTTTAATTGTGAAATTTGTTTAGTTTTCACAGGATGTGCAACAACAAGGGTGGTACGGTGGCACAGTGGCTAGCACTACTACCTCACAGCTCCAGAGACCCCAGGTTCAATTCCCACCTTGGATTCCTGTCTGTGTGTAGTTTGCACATTCTCCTGTCTCTGCGTGAGTTTCCTTCGGGTGCCACAGTTTCCTCCCACTGTCCGAAAGATGTGCTGGTTAGTTGCATTGGATATGCTGAATTCTCCCTTAGTGCACCCATATAGGTACCAGAGTGTGGTGACTAGGAGTTTCTCACAGTAACTTCATTGCAGTGTTAATGTGGGCCTACTTATAACATTAATAAATACATAATTTTTAAACCTAACATTTAAACCCATCCACAGGTCACTTACTTGCCCAAAGATCTCCTCTACGTAGTTTGATGACAAATTTGTTTCAGCAATGCTCCTTGGAAGCAGTTTGGGACATTTGCTGCATTAAGAATGTAATGTTGCCATTGTCTTTGTCTCAAGATTTAAAGTTCACAGATAAGGTCAAAATTTTCAGAATCTTTAACTGATCATCTGAATTTGTATTTGCATATTCTTCATAAATTACTTTTTATCCCAGTTGATTGATGGAGGATCTAATGGTGCTGGACAAGGTCTTTTCAAGGTTAAATTAATTCACGTCTTCTGCTGATTGTGTGCAAAATTGAACCATTTCTCAATTGGATAAAACAATTTATTTTTTAATCTTGTGGTGCCATTCCAATCCCACAGTCAGGTAACTAAAAAGTTCAAAGTTTAAGTTTATTTATTAGTGTCACAGCTAGGCCCACATTAACACAGCAATGAAGTTACTGTGAAAATCCCCTCTCCAGTGTCTGTTCGGGTACACTACGGGAAAATTTAGCATGACCAATGCATCTAACCAGCGTGTCTTTCAGACTGCAGGAAGAAACCGGGGCACCAGAGGAAACCCTTGCAGATACGGACAGAACATGCAGCCTCCGCAGGAACAGTGACCCAAGCTGGGAATCAAACCCAGGTTCTGGTGCTGAGACAGCAGTGCTAACCACTGTGCCACTGGACTTGTATTATCAGTTAACACTGTTCAAAAGAACCATATTGATTAATCCTGCTTCTTTTTGTATTGTACAGAATTGAATATTTTCAACCATAATAGACACTTTGTGTCAACAGCAATGATTAGTTTATTCTTATTGAGTAAAGATGAGCAGACACTTCGGATTTGAATTATTCTTTTAAGAGGTAATTTTTTTGAATTGGGAGGCAGTAGTTTAGTGGTTACTAATAATCCAGATACCCAGAATAAGGTTCTGGGGTTTGAATCTCACCACAGGAGATGGTGAAATTTGAATGCAATAAAAATCTGGAATTAACAGTTTAATGATGACCATTGCCACAATTTTGAACATGCATTCACCATGAGTGCTAAAGGTACCATGAGCACAAAATACCACAAGACGAAGAAAGTGAGAATCTGGCCAGTGCGATCTCATTTTCCAATTCTCCCACCTCCCCAGAACCAGTGACGTAACAAGATTTCCACCCAGGCTAGGGACCTCATTTCATTCCATCTTAATATAATTAGCGTGTTTTCCCATTGTATCATTCCCCCACATTCGCAAATCCTCCTCTCGCTAGAGTTTACAAATGTATTTTAAAAATGATATCCAGGTAAGGGGAACTCTTTAGGGGTGCCCAGGTAAGTATAGCTCCTGGAAGGACAGGGACATGCCTGGGCAGTGCCGTGGAGCTTGTTGGAGCTCTATGGAGTGGGGGGAAGGGACTATTCCCCGTATCAGTTAGCAAGGAAGTCTCCCATTGTTCAGTGAGGGTGGGTGTCAACCGTATCCATTTGGTGTGGCCGGGGGGAGGTGCGTGGAATTACCCTTCTGAGTGTCAGTGGGATGGTTCCCATGTTTCTATTAGAGATTGGGCCTTATCTGTAGATACTCATAAAAACCATAGAATTCTACGGTGCAGAAGGAGACCATTTGGCTCATCGAGTCTGTACTGACCGCAATTACAAGAAGGCCCCATCCCTATAAACCCATGCATTTACCCTAGCTAGTACCCTTGACATTAAGGGGCAATTTAACATGGCCAGTCCATCTAACCTGCACATCTTTGGACTGTGCAAATTCCACACGGGCAGTGAGCCAAGCCAGGAATCGAACCCTCTGCTTGCATGCTGGATTATCTGGGAGAAAAGTCAGCTGTGAAGCCTGCGAGCTACATGTCAGTTTTCTCACCTGAGCCAGCACTCTGAGCAGAGAATGGAAAATTCCACCTCCATAAATCAATTGTGATAAAAACTCACCTGGTTCACTAATGTCCTTCAGGGAAGGAAATCTGCCATCCCTACCTGGTCTGACCTACATCTGACTCCAGATTCGCAGCAAATGTGGTTGACTCTTAAATGCCCTCTGAAATGACCTAGCAAACCACTCAGTTGAAGGACAATTACTACTGACCTTAACAGTGACACCCTCATGCCATGGATGAATAAAAAAAAGTTGTTTCTTTTACAGTCATAGCATCATAGAGATTTACAGCATGGAAACAGACCCTTCAGCCCAACATGTTCGTGCTGCCCTTTTTTTTTAAAACTCCTAAGCTAATCCCAATTTCCCACATTTGGCTCACATCCCTCTGTACCCATTGCACCCATGTAACTATCTAAATGCTTTTTAAAAGATAAAATTGTATCCGCCTCTACTACTACTTCCAGCTTGTTCCAGGCAATCACCATCCTCTGTGTAAAGAAATTGTCTTTCTGGACATTTTTATATCTCTCCCCTCTCATCTCAAACATATGCCGCCTGGAAAAGATATTGACTATCTACCTTGTCTATGCCCCTCATTATTTTATAGACCTCTATAAGATCACCCCTTAGCCTCCTGCGCTCCAGAGAAAAAAGTCCCAGTCTGTTCAGCCTTTCTTTATAACTCAATCCATCAAGTCCCAGTAGCACCCTAGTAAATCTATTCTGCATTCTTTCTAGTTTAATCGTATCCTTTGATAATTATTTTTAAAATTGTATTTATTCGGCTTTACCACATCAGAGCAGTACAGTCAACCATTTCAAATATCATTAGCTCGCAGCTAGTAGTGTCACAGACAACTGAACAGGTGACAGAAGAAGTAGCAGCTGAATCTCCCTACTATTATTGACTAACAGCCTAAACTAGAAAAAATAGTCGGACAGTCTCCCATTGTTACCAGGGTAGTTAGAAACAATTTCTTCATGTGGGGGAATTGAAAACAAGTAGGCATAACATTAATTTATTTATAGACAGGCCAATCAGGAGTGCCAGGGAAACACTTCAGACAAAGGGTAGTGGAAAGCTCGATCAATTGAAAATTGAGATTGATATATTGATTATAAAAATTCACAGGTCATGCTGCAGCTGTATAGAATCTTAGTTAGACCTCATTTAAAATATTGTGTACAATTCTGGTTGTCACACTATCAGAAGGATGTGAATGCTTTGGAGAGGTTTAAAAGGATGTTATCTGGTCTGGGAGGGAATTAACCAAGAGGAGAGGTTGGATAAACTTGGTTTGTTCTCACCGGAACAGTAGAGTTTGATGGGTGACGTGATAGAGATTTCCAAGATTATGCGGGGCATGGATAGAGTGGATAGTTAGATGCTTTTTCCAAGAGTAGAAAAGTGAAGTACTTGGGGACATAGGTTCTAAAGTGCTTGGGGAAAAGCCAGGGAGGGTTCCGTCATTCCAGTGAGAACAAACCAAGTTTATCCAACCTCTCCTCTTGGGGGCTAATACCCTCCAGACTAGGTAACATCTTGGTAAACCTCTTCTGTACCCTCTCCAAAGCATCCACATCCTTCTGATAGTGTGGCAACCAGAATTATACAATATGCATTAGGAGATACTAGGGGACGTAGGTTTAAAGTGCTTGGGGAAAAGTTTAGAGGAGATGCACGAGGCAAGTTTTCTACACAGAGGGTGATGAATGTCTGGAACACACTGCCCAGGGAAATGGTGGGGGGGCGGGTATGATAGCGGCATTTAAGGAGTAACTAAGTGAATACATGAATAGGATGGGAATGGAAGGGTACAGTCTCCATAAGTGCATATGGTTTTAGTTTAGGCAGGCATCATGATCAGTGTGGACTTGGGGGTCCAGAC
Source organism: Sphyrna mokarran (assembly GCA_024679065.1). NCBI lineage: Eukaryota > Metazoa > Chordata > Chondrichthyes > Carcharhiniformes > Carcharhinidae > Sphyrna > Sphyrna mokarran. The sequence continues at coordinate 24,174,164 of JAGIQG010000021.1, forward strand.
GGCCTGTTCCTGAACTTTTCTTGGTTCTTTATTCTCTTTGTTCGTGTTAGGCACAAGTACAATGGGTCATAGAACCAAAGCAAAATAAAGAAAAACAAAATTTATTCCTGTTCTGAAGTCACATGTTCCTATTCCTTGTAGAGTTCAGTCACAAGTCCGTCACAATATAATTAAATGGATGAACAGGCTCAAAGTGCATGGCATGTTAGCATGTGTGCACATATGCATGTGTTCATGTGAGAGAAATTTTACTCTCCAAACTAAGCTGTGACTTCATTTCCATGTCAATTCATGGGAAGAGGTTACTTGTCCAAGTCGGTTACCGTAACAGCTATTCTGTGTGAAGTTAATGCAAGTTCTACTTGTATGAATTTTATTCTGAATTGGTGGCAGTTAGGATGATCCTGCTGAATGGTGGGGCACAATAGCAGTGATATTGCAAACAGCTTGCACCTTCTTGGATAACATTTTGCTTTTGTTTTGAGTTTTGAAATGTTTGGAAGTGGGTGACTGCAATATGTACAATCAAATTCTCTTAAGGTTTGGGAATATAGGCCTGTCGGCCCAGCATAGCCCTTAATATGTCTTTCGAATCCAAAAACAGAGATAATTTTACACGCCGTGTCAACTTATATGTCACAGCCTACAGTACTTCGAGCTGCGGTCACTGTTATTAAGTTGGTCAATGTGGCAGTTGTTCAACACGAAGCAACATATCACAAACAACAATGAGATGAATGACCAGCAGTTTGGCATTGTAGGTTGAGGGGAAAGTTGGCCAAGAGAACTTCTTCAAACAATGTAATGCAAGCTTTAAAATCCACCTGACGCATGGATCTTGCTTTGAATTCTCACCAAAAGACTGCAGCTTGATAATGCAGTATTTCCTCAACCCTCCCTGGTTTATCAGCCTAGTTAAATGTGATTAAGATACTACAATGGAGCTTGAACTCATGACCTCCTCATTCCAGGGAAAGATGTGATAAGTGGACCCAGTAACAACATAAGTGCCACTAATGATAGCATTACAGTTGTAGGTTATTCAGCAGTGACATGTATAACAACTCATTACTTTGATTTAAGTCACTACCAGGTTTTGGCTACTTTCCAATTTAGAAGATAATTCTGATGATTTGTTAAATACTGCGTCTCATGTGGGCTGTGTAATAAAACTGGCTTTCTCAGGAATCTTTGGCTGCGTAATGTGGCTTTTCAAACTGCCAAAAAGCACATTGGAAGTTGGTGTATTTTATGTTCTAAGTGTGCTTAAAGCATTTCATTAAGACTGTTGAAGTGGTAACAGTGTCAAATCCGAATATATTACATCAAGAGATCTCCTAAAGATGTAGCAGAATGTCACTAATGATTAGGTCCACACAAAAGAGCTGAACTGAAGTTGAACTGGAAGAGGGCATTTTACAATGATTTGATAAAATGTGGTGTTAATGAGACTGTTGTGGCTCCTTGTAGTTCACTCTCACATGCCTGTCTGCCACTGTTGCTCAAATTCTAAATTTTTGAATTAATTTTACAAGATGTTGGCGACAGTGGCTAGGCCAGTGATTTTGCTCATCCCTAATTACCTGTTGTAGTCCCTGTGATGTGGGTACACACACTGTGCTGTTAGGAAAGGAATTCCAGGATTTTGACACAGCTACAATGAAGCAACAGGATAGTGAGTGCCTTGGAGGGCAATTTCCAGGTGGTGGTGTTGCCATTTCACTGCCCTCACCCTTGGAATGATAGGGGTCATGAGTTTGGAACGTGCAGCCTGAGAATCCTTGGTGAGTTCCTACCATGCATTTTGTAGATGGTGCACGTGACTGTACCTTTGTTTGTTGGTGGTGGAGGGAGTGCGTGTTTGTGGAAGGAGTGCCAGTCGAACCTTTTGAACTTTATTTAATTTTGATGAAAAGGATATTTCCGTGGTCATACATTCGTGAAAATTGATCCCCATGTCAACTTCTGTTTATGTGGGCACTTCACCAGAGAATTGGATGCTAAGGAGTTGGCAGAGGTGATTGAAAATGTATTTATAGTGAGAGCTTTTGAAGATGGGCAGAAAGGTTAAGAGTTTGCAAGGCTGAACCTGCCTTCACTTGCTCATGATATCTCAAAGAACTACACCGCCAATTAAAGATGATGGGTGCAATCTAACCGGCTCACTGTGCCCGTCAATCACCATTGTGAATCAGCACGTTAGCATGGAAGGACAATGCAAATCAGATTGCTATCCCCCCGACCCCGCTTAACCAGCAAGAACGGCTTTGTGCCCAGAAAGGCTGTGAAGCCTGTCAATATATAAATGATATGATTTAAAAGCTCCTGTTTTAGCTCTGCGACTTCAGCCTTGGCCAGTGTAATGTCACGCCAGTGTGAATCACTACTGCTCTGTAGAAGCAGGGACCAGGCACCCTGGCCACATCAGGAGGGATCAGAGGCCATTGAGGCCCAGGGGGGTAGGGGATTCATAATTGGGCAGAGGCTATCAGACAGTAGCAACATGGCAGTGCCAACCTGGTACCCTGGCAGTGCCCGGTTGGGTGCCTTAAGTGTGCAAGAGGCAGTGCTAATGGGATGGGGCCTGAGTGGGAGTGGGCTATGACAGGTAGGGTATGCACAATGACTGGAAGCTTATGCGAAGTGGGGTAAGTTCTGCAAAGGGAGTGGCATGCAGGGGGAGCTCTTCAAGGAGGGGGTGATATAGAGGTGGGAGCTCTACAAGAGGGGAGTGTCCAGGGGAAGACAACATGTCAGGGGTCCACCAGGGGACTCATCAGGAGAGTTCTAACGCCCCAGTGTTGACAATCTGTGTGGGTTTGGGGATAACAATGAGGGGGAGGGATAGGGAGGAGATCACTGGGAGATCAGGATCAGGCCACTCCGTGCAGTGAGCACTGTGAAAGTGGTTTCCTGGGCTGACTAGCACAAAGTTCCCAACTGTTAGAGAAAGTGACAGAGTGCCGGAAGGTTGCAGTGCCAAACTCGCCTAAAAGAGCAGTGTGGAACACTCGCATTTTCATTGCTATGAGAATGATTTTGGGAAGATTTCACCCAATAAGCCAAATGCAGCTAACTCTCTGGTATGCTGGACAAGTTGACAAGTTGGTAGGAATGGAACGTTTTAAAGGGCTGCCACAGTGAAGAATTTGGAACACGCACTGCATAGGATTAGAATTGTTGACTATATTGAAGGCCGTAGAGAGGCAAAGGATGAGAAGGAGAGATAACATGCCACAGATGCAATAACAAGTGATAAAATGAGCGGTTTTAACATAGAAAGCCTTTGTCCAGTGCATGGAATGAAAACTAGTCTGAGAAGATTGGAAAAGAGCCGTATGATGAGACAGGGCTTTTTTTAGTTATATCCAATCAAATCCAAGCAAAGTCTCGACCAGTGAGACATTACAGATCGAAGCAGACAAGACAGGTTGCTCTCTTCCTTTCTTGGGCTCGATCTACATAATCCAAGCTGACAGGAGTAGGCATTGCACCTCCTCCAGTGCTTGATCTCATTTGAATCTTAGCCAAAAAAGGTCCAGATACCTTTTTTTTAAGAATTGCTTCAAATGAAGCCTCACTGTAATTTCATTGACTTCTATCAAGTGTCAGACAGCAAAACTACACTTGATCTTAGCCAAAAGACTGAGGGAGGGTTGCCCTATGCTGATAGATTGAATAGAAAGGGCCGATACCCTCTGGGATTTTGAACAATGAAAGGTCTCATCGAAATGTATATGCTTTTAAGAGAACATGGCCAGGGAGATGCTGAGAGGCAACTTCTTCTGGCTGAAGTATTCAGCTTGGAGGGCCTAGTTTCAGATGAAAGTATTCGACTGTATTGAGGAAAAATTCTTTCATTCAAATTTGTAAATCTTTAGAATTTTCTAGCTTCAGAGCTATGGATTGTTGGTTGATGGGTAAACTCAAGATTGCAATCAATAGACTTTTGGACTTTAAGGATCTTGAGGAATATGAGCATCCAGCATAAAAGTAGAGATGAGGTTGAAGATCAGTCACAATCGTATTGAACGGTAGAACAGACTCTTAGAGCCAAATGGCCAATTCTTTGTCCTATATCTGTGGGTGTGGAGAATGTGGAAGGAAAATTCTGAATATGGGAAACAAAGTTAATAATCAAAGGAAAATATAATAAGGATAGAATAGTGTTGAGTATATAGAATGGGGCAAGCCAAAATGTCAACAGAAAGGCAATTTTGCTTACAATGAATGGCATGCAGATCTCTTCAATATGTCGCTATGATGAAGTGATGATGTGGTTAGATAACTGTGTATTTTGCATTTATCTTTGAAAATTACAACAGCACATGATGTACTTTAGAGGTGATTAAGGTGTGTGTAATCAGAACTACAAATACATGAACTTTGTATAACATTGTTCAATTGCTCTCCAGATGGTCTCTGAGTAGCATTCTCCCTGCATGTACTTGTTGGAGCTCAGAATATACCTTTGCAGTTCAAGGACTCTATGCATCTCTATGTAAGGGAACTATACTGTAGTTAAGAAGTCAAGTGCCTCACGAGAAAGCCAAATCCCAAATCAGTACCTACACATCATCAGAGCAAGAAGACTAGATCCTCCAACAGAGAAAGATGACAGTGACATATTTGATTACTTGAAAGGCAAGGTTAAGTATTACGCAAGAATTGAAGAGGGAAAAGAAATCAAAGGCAGATATTTTAAGGAAAGCAATAATAATAGTTTTGAAATGAAGAAGTTTATACAATATATGAAACAGGGAGTGGTTGACTCTGTCAGCAAGCATTGAGCTGAGGAGAGGTAGTTTCGTGACTAGCCACTAGGATTGGTGCAGTTAAAGAATCATAGAATCCAATAGTTTTAGCTCTAGCTCATTAGAGAGGTCAGTTTTTATACAAAGTGTGCAGGAAGGTTTTTTGACTCAGTATGTAGATAGGCCAACTAGAGGTGAGGCTACATTGGATTTGGTGCTGGGCAATGAGCCAGACCAGGTGTTAGACTTGGAAGTTGGTGAACATTTTGGTGATAGTGACCACAATTCGGTTACGTTCACCTTAGTGATGGATAGGGTTAGGCATGAACCTGGGGGAATGGTAATTATGAGGCTATTAGGAGAGAATTAGGGTGCATAGATTGGACTAGGAAACTACAGGGACTGGAAACATAAGTATGTCCCGGTCAGGCAAGGAGGAAATGGTCGAGTAAGAGAACCAAGGTATACTGAAAAAGTTAATTCACTGGTTAAAAGGAAAAAGGAGGCTTATGTCAGGATGAGGCTTGAAGGTTCAGTTAGTGCACAGGAAAGCTATAGATTAGCCAGGAGGGAGCTAAAGAGTGAGTTGAGAAGAGCTAAAAGAGGACACGAGAAGACTTTGGCTGATAGGATCAAGGAGAATCCTAAAGTTTTCTTTAGATATGTTAAGAATAGAAGATTGGTTAGGGCAAGATTAGGGCCAGTCATAGACAGCAGTGGGAAGTTGTGCGTGGAGCCTGAAAAGATTGGAGAGGCACTGAACAAATATTTCTCTTCGGTATTCATGCAGGGAGATGTAAATGTAGTTGTGGAGAACACTGGGATACAGGGTTGTAAACTGGAAAGTATTGAAGTAGATAAGGAGGAGGTGCTAGATATTCTTGAGGGTTTGAAAATAGATAAGTCTCTGGGCCAGATGGGATTTACCCTAGGATTCTCTGGGAGGCAAGAGAGGCGATTGCAGAGCCTCTGGCTCTGATCTTCAGGTCGTCGTTGGTTACAGGTATAGTGCCGGAAGACTGGAGGATAGCGAATGTGGTCCCATTGTTCAAGAAGGGGAATAGAGACTTTCCTGGGAATTATAGACTGGTGAGTCTTACTTCTGTTGTGGGCAAAGTATTGGAAAGAATTATTAGGGATAGGATTTATAGTTATTTAAAGAGAAATGAATTGATTGGGGATAGTCAGCATGGTTTTGTGAAGGGTAGGTCGTGCCTTACTAACCTCATTGAGTTTTTTGAAAAAGTGACCAAAGAGGTGGATGGGGGTAAGGCAGTTGAAGTGGTATATATGGACTTTAGTAAGGCGTTTGATAAGGTGGCCCATGGAAGACTTCTGCAGAAAATGCAGATGTATGGGATAGAGGGTGATTTAGCTAATTGGGTTAGGAATTGGCTAGCAGATAGAAGAAAGAGGGTGGTGGTTGATGGGAGATATTCATCTTGGAGTTCGGTGACAAGTGGTGTACCTCAGGGGTCTGTTTTGGGGCCCATGCTGTTTGTAATTTTTATAAATGATCTGGATGAGGGTATTGAAGGATGGATTAGTAAATTTGTGGATGACACCAAAGTCAGAGGAGTGGTAGATAGTAAAGAGGGGTGTTATAGTTTGCAGAGAGACTTGGACAAGTTGCAGAGCTGGGCCGAGAGGTGGCAAATGGAGTTCAATGCGGAAAAGTGTGAGGTAATTCACTTTGGCAGGAATAACAAATGTGTAGAGTATAGGCTAATGGTAGAACTCTTAATAGTGTTGATGAACAGAGGAATCTTGGTGTATATGTGCATAGATCCCTGAAAGTTGGCAATCAAGTCGATAAGGTTGTTAAGAAGACGCACAGAGTCTTGGCCATTATTGGTAGGGGGATTAAATTTCGGAGCCGCAACGTCATGTTGCAACTATACAAAACTCTAGCGCAGCCGCACTTGGAGTATTGTGTACAGTTCTGGTCCCCGCATTATAAGAAAGATGTGGAGGCATTGGAGAGGATGCAGAGGAGGTTTACCAGGATGTTGCCTGGTATGGAGGGCAGGTCTTATGAAGAGAGGCTGAGGGATTTGAGGTTGTTTTCGTTATAAAGAAGGCGGCTAAGAGGAGACCTTATTGAAACATATAAGATGATTAGAGGTTTAGATAGGGTGGACAGTGATAGCCTTTTTCCTAGGATGGAGAAAGCTAGCACGAGGGGACATAGCCTTAAATTAAGGGGTGGTAGTTATAGGACGGATGTCAGAGGTAGGTTCTTTACCCAGAGGGTGGTAAGGGTATGGAATGCCCTGCCTGCGTCAGTTGTAGATGCGCCAAGTTTGGTGGCGTTTAAGAGGTCAGTAGATAAGTTTATGGATGAAAAGGGAATGGTTTAGGTTAGAAGGTCATTGCTTTTTCTTAATTGGTCGGCGCAACATCGAGGGCCGAAGGGCCTGTTCTGCGCTGTAATGTTCTATGTTCTATAGTGCAGAAAGAGGCCATTAGGCCCATCACAATCTCACCCAGCCCTTATTCCTATTACCCCACATATTTACCTTAGCCAGTCCCCCTGACACTACGTGGCAATTTAGCGTGGCCAATCCACCTAATTCAGGCATCTTTGGACTGTGGGAAGAAACTGGAGTACCTGGAGGAAGCCCATGCAGACATGGGGAGAATGTGCCAGCTCCACATAGATAGTGACCCAAGAATTGAACCCGGATCTCTGGCACTGTGAGACAGCAGTGCTAATCACATGCCACCATGATGCCCCAGAGTAGGTGATAGTTCTTATGGACAAGTTAAATGTGTTGAGAACTTGGAGGGGCAAGTAGCTGATGCCACTCAGTTTCTATGGCCAACATTTTACAGCCCCTCCTGCTAGCACAATATTACCGTCCCGCAAAAATAAACAGAATTTAAATGGCCTGCCGCTTCCAATAGATGGAGATTTGCCCAGACGGGGCTGTAAAACCCTGGCCAATATCTTTGTAGATCACTTTGAACACTATTTTGAATTTCTGAACTTCCTGTTTTCTTGCACAGTTATTATGCTGTTCATCCCAACTCTGCTTTTGTGTCCGTTTTTTCCCGATTTAACATTTTTCTCCTCTATTTTCTCTTTCCCTCACCTTAAATCAATAGAATTTACTTCAGGTAAATTCTGTTAAAAAAGACAAAAAGAATAATATACATTGAAAATACAGGATATGCTTTGCACAAAATAATTTTGCTTAACTCAAATGCTATAAAGCAGATAAACAAATATCTTGTGCATGATTGTTCAAACTCTAATTGTAGGGAAAGATTGCATTCTTGCCTAATTATTATTAAGGCATATGTTTGTGGCTGCTGACAAGAGGCCATAATTTCCTGCACAATAACAGTGAGGCTAATGTGCACATCATTATTTATGTACAAATGGCAGAGATGCAAGGTGGAAGTTAAATACCCAAAAATTGACGTCCAAGTCATGCTGCTGTTATTAACATTGCAAAATCGGTGTCCCACTGCCTGCCTCACCATTGAATAGCATGAAATTGTTGCATTTGTGCACTTGGTAGGAATTAAACTTGCCCAAATAAGTTTAAGCTTTGTGCATTTCGGTCAAATTACCTTTTTATTGATATGATGAGCGGTATTGACTGCTGCTCAACTTCTCTGACGTTTTGAGAATGGAATATCATTCTTTAGGTAAGGACGGCACAGTGGTTAGCACTACTGCCTCACAGCACCAGGGTTCGATTCCCAAGTTGGGTCACTGTGTGGGGTCTGCATGTTCTCCCAGTGTCTGCATGGGTTTCCTCTGGATGCTCCAGTTTCCTCCGACATTTCGAAAGATGTGCTGGTTAGGCAAATTGGCAAAGCTAAATTCTCCTTCAGTGTACCTGGACACAATTTTCACAGTAACTTCATTGCAGTTCTAATGTAAGCCTACTTGTGACAGTAATAAATAAAAGTTTAAACATTTATTGTTGGGGATTTTTAAAATTCTTGCACTGTTCATTTCAGACTCCTTCAATCTGATTTGTTAAGGAATGTGTATCACTTAACCCTGTACCTGGGTGCCCTGATGCCCTCGCTTTGATGTAATTCACACTTCCAGCAACTTGCCTTGTAAGAAACTGAAAGATGGGCAAGTGCATTAGCGGCCTTCAAAAGATAATGATGCCTAAATTTATAGTTTGGACCATAATTTTTTTGAAACTGTGTAAGAGATTATCTTATTTATTTTTACTTTTTAGGTGCTGGGAAAACATACACGATGTTGGGAACAGATTATGAACCTGGTATTTATGTACGAACACTCAATGACTTATTCAAATGCATTGAAGAAACTAGTGATGATATGGAGTACACTGTTTCCATGTCATACTTAGAGGTAGGTACATATTAATAACTTACAGAAGCAGCCTTTCCACTGCTGTTTACAGAGCACAAAGAAACCTTCAGAACCACATGCAATCTCTCATCTTAAGCAATTTTATTTCAGCTGTAATCTTCATTTGTTTAACAGCTGGGATCAGCTTTGGTAACTGCATAATTTTTAGCCCAGTGATATCCACTGTCTTTTCTAACAGAAAGTTCTTGGTGCAATAGGATACATATATAATGCAGTTGATTCAGTGAAATGTCCAATTTCTGGAATCTACATGAAGTTGCTTCAACGTGACACACCTTCGGTTATTGTCTCTTGTTTTGCTGGCAGGTGTGTGTGATGGAAATAGAACTGCAACAAGTTTCTAATTTGAATATTTCCCTGTTACTTTTCTTGAAAATTTCTTGAGCTCATACAAGCTCATCCTGGTACCTGTATTCTAACTAGCAACAGGTATCAGCAAACATACCCATGCTGATTAATCTACATTGCTCTCAGTCTACCAATCCCATGATGGTCTTGGCCTATTCTGTCTCTGTAATGTCCTCCAATCCTACATCCCTCCACAAACTCTGTACTTCATCAACTTTGGCCCCTTGTATTCATCACTAATGGTCATGCCTTCTACGATTTTACTCTGAAGCTCTAGAATTTTGTTTTAAATCTCTTCACCAATCCTCTCTTTTATGATGTCCTTTAAAACCTAACGCTTTAACACCTTTTGCCATTGATCCTAATATCTCCTCCTTTCTCCGGTGTTAAATTTTGTCTGATTATGCTCCAGTGAAGTGTCTTAGAACATTTTTCTGAGTGATTAAATTAAAATTTCAGTTTGGTCAAGATATAGTTTTGCTTACAACTCTGCACACTAGTTTAAGATGTTCCCAAAAGCTCAGAAAATTATGGTGCGTGTCTTCAGCTGAAGGTTTCCCCAGACACTCAAATGAATTCAGAAAGAAATATATTGAGATTTGTTAATGGGACTTTGAGACAATGGTACTTGTTCTCCTTTCGTTTAAGTATTGTTATATTTTTACACTGAACACACTACATGATCTGGTAACTGTGGAAGCTCATTCACTGTTTGCAACAGCATTCTACTCTGTATACATGTACGTCCTGCAGGGATAAGACCAAAGGACCCACACATTTCCTTCCAAGTCAGTCTACCACCTGAATGTGCAACCATATTGCAATTTTTTCACTGACTCTAATTCAAAATGCTGGAATCCCCTTCGTCACACCGCATGCACTGCAGCAGTTCAAGATACAGTTCAGAACCACATTATTTAGGGCATTTCAGAATGGACAACAGATGCTTACCTTGTCAGTTATACCTATATCCTGTGAACAAATAAAACAAGAACACAATGGCTGCTAAGTGCATAGCAGCATTTTTAAAAGAAAGCCTGTTGCTTTTCTTTGAATCTGGTTACTTATGGATGCTGGCTGTGTATTTATTCAATACCCATTTGTTACTATACATGGGCTATTGGTGCCAACATAATGAATGTCATTTATTTGTGAGCTTCGGTTAAATGACTTTTGAAGTTAAATTTAGACCAGACATTACAGCTCAATGGTGTGGCCTATGTTTCAGTTTAAAATTAACAGTAACAAAAAAAATCAGAAGTATTTTAGAGGTATATAATTTCACTTCTTCTGTAAACATTGATGTAAGCACCTCTCACACCCAGTTCAACCTTCTTGGTCTCGTGACGGGTTGCTAAACTGCAGCTTGTTGTCTTTGAGATTATTGCCATGGTGATTTGATCCATTGGATGCAGCATAATAGCACTCCCAGCAGATTGAGCATGCTAACGCACTAACAACGTGCGTAACAGAAACACTAGCAAAGGAAACACTAACAAAGCTATTGCTTAAACACAAGTGACAGGAATCTTGCAAACGTAAAGGTGCACGATTCTTCAGATGCTGTGATGGAAGGGTGCATGAGAGCTAAGGCTACATTCAGTTTTAGAATCTAAAGATGATTAATTTTCTCAGGAGAATGAGGAGGGGGATGATTCCTGATTTTTCCATTGTAACTTAGGCAGAAATCTTCAAGAATCATGTCAACCTTAGAGTAAAGTGTTAACATCAGAAGAACGTAATGCTGATGTAATGACATGTGTTGTCACATGTAACAGAGATCTGGAGGGAGGAGAACGCTAGCCTCATGCAGAGTTCCTAAGATATACAGGGAGCTGTAACCTAACAATAATGGTTTTAACAAACTAGTTTGAAACTACTTAGGGAAAATAGACAAACCGTGAAAAACCCCATCAAGACCCTGAATACTCGACAAAGCATGAATGACGTGAAAATTTAGGCCCCAGTCATCCAGATTAGACTATTGAGATGTAAGTTAGAGACTCACTATTCAATCTGCTCAATTTTAAATCATTTGCTGTCGTCATTTGTAGTGAATGGCAAAATCACCAGTCTGTTAACTGTACTGTTCATTCTATGGATGGACATACAATGGCAGAATGGTTAGCACTATTGACTCACAGTGCCAAGGGCCCAGTTCAATTCCCACCTTGGGTCACTGTACGAAGTTTGCACGTTTTCTCTGTGTCTGCGTGGGTTTCCTCCTGGTGCTTCGGTTTCCCTTTTCAATCCGAAAGACGTGCTGGCTAGATGCTTTGGACATGCTAAGTTCTTCCTCAGTATACCTTAACAGGCCAGAGTGTGGCGACTCGGACATTCACACAATAACTTCATTGCACTGTTAGGCCTACTTGTGACATTAATAAATAAACTTAAACTTAATAAACTTAAGGGTGTTCAGTGTGTGAGAAATATGAGAAGGTCAGAAAAGAAGAGCACTGAGTTCCAGCACCATCTCCCAGCTATCTGATTAATATACAATAGTTCAGGTACAGTTAGCGATGGGAGTGATTAATAAATGATAATAGGAACACTTTGAAGAAGGAAGAAAAACATCCTGGTCAGTGTTGTAAACAAAAACAATAGATTTGTATAAACTGTCCAAATGGTGCCCTTGCGCCTGCTGTATATATTAGGGATATTAAAAAGACGAAATCTAACAGGAGAAGTTATAGGTACAGTGGGATAGAACTTCCACTTGGTTGGCCCTGGGTTAAACAGTACAAATGATTGTGGAATTTTAAATGCAAATTGTGCTCAGCACAAGATTTCTGCAATCCTTTATGACAGTTTGAAATAAAATTGGGCTCGAATTCACGCCATACCACAAAACTGGCCATGATCCTGTGATGAATTAATCACTCTTGGGAGTTTTTGCTAATTGTCTCCGTTTACGGATGTGCTAGCTGTAAAGATTACACTGCTACTCTTGAGTTAGAAGATCAGAATAGGAATGCATCACAAATTTTTGAAGGTTTTTTTAAAAGAAATCTTTTAAAAATTGGCCAAAACTCCCCCAAGATAACCCTGGTTCTGTGTATTTTTTTAAGCCATTTAAAATTGGGTTAGTCACAAGTGAGGAATTGACATTGTGATTAACTAATTTTTTTTGTGATAAACTAATTTTCAGCTAATTTTACAATCACATCTCTTAGTTGCTTTGAATGTAACATGTTAAGTACAGTTATTTGTTTTGCTCTATTTGAAATAATTATTTTCATTATTCTATCTCAGAAATTTAAAATAGTTTCTAATTTGTAGTCATAATTGACAGCTTTTTGCAAGCAATTTGGAAGGGAAGGGATCAAATTATAAGCATAACAATTTGATTAATTTTCCTCAACACTAATTGATGTAGCCATTGTGAAGTGTGTCTGTATTTAACGGTTTAGCTGCCTAAAGATCACAATCAAAGGGGAAAATAAGGGAATTTAAAAAGCCTTCAAATCCGAAGATTTCCAGGACTCGGGTAATGTTGCATTCACCCTAGAAACTGGGCTCATTTCCTAATGAGATTTGAAAACGAAAACATTGTCCCTGATGAAGGGCACAGAGGATCAAAGTCATAACAGGATTATCCTTTCATTGACTGAAATTTGGTATCAAGCTGGGCAGGAGAGATGAAGCTCTCGGGAAAGCAGAGCTTTCTGTACACGGTTTATAACACCATTATACTTAACTTGATGGCATGGTAGCACTGTGGTGAGCACTGCTGCCTCACAGCGCCAGGACTCAGGCTCAATTCCACCCTTGGGTGACTGTTTGTGTGGAGTTTGGACATTTTCCCCGTGTCTTTTGTGGGTTTCCTCTAGGTGCTTTGGTTTTCTCCCATACTCTTAAGATGTGCGGGTTAGGTTGATTGGCCATGGTACATTGCCCGTTAGCGTCAGGAGGTAAATAAGTGGGGTTACGGGGATAGGACCTGGGTGGGATTGATGACGTTGCAGACTTGATGAGTCACATGGCCTTCTTTTGCACTATGATTCTGTGTTATATTCAAAGAGAAATTCTCTTGCAAAATTATCAGCTGGCAAAGGGTTAAGAGGATACTAAACTCCAATGGTAGATATTCTATTATCTTCTATTACCATCCTTTCTTTCTTTGCAATGTTTCGCAATCATTATCCCCCTGACTGATTGGGCAACTCTATTCATTTATTTAAACCATTTGGGGCATCATGAATGCATTTTGTACAAAGAATTCTGGGCAGCTAATTTTAACAAAAATTTAATGTCATTGTAGAAATCGCAATCTCTAGTGTGTCAAAACTCAAGTCAGATAATATTTTCTGGGCACTAGATTGAAAAGCAAGATTTCCAGGTTGATAATCTCTCGACTGCTCCCTGTGGCAGGCAACATTCTGACAAATGAGCAGGATGCACAATGATAGAGTTCATATTCTTGGAACTTGGCCAAAGATTTGCAATCAGGACAGCTGAAAGGTTGACTTCAGCCAGAACTGAAATGATACCAATACATGACTAGTAGTATTACTGCTAGACTAATAATTCAGAAACTCAGCTAAGGTTCTGGCGACCCAAGTTCGAATCACGCCACGGCAGATGGTGGAGTTGGAATTCAATAAAAATTAATCTAGAATTAAGAATCTACTGATAACCATGAAAACATTGTTGAATGTCGGAAAAACCCATCTGACTCACTAATGTCCTTTAGGGAAGGAAATTTGCCGTCCTTACCCAGTCTGACCTACATGTGACTCCAGGGCTACAGCAATGTAATTGATTTTCAACTGGCTTCAGGCAACTAGGGATGGACAATAATTGCTGACCAACCGACAATGCTTGTGTCCCATGAATGAACAAAAAAAACTTCTCATGAAGAGAATAAAGAGAGCAATAAAGGGAAGAGGGATTGAAACTATTGGTTGGAGAGGGGATTGTATGTGTGATTGGGGGTAAATAATGTCTAGGATTCGAACTACAGTTTGGGTAGCAGAATTGGGAAAGGTCTTGGATATGATGCATAAGCCTTTGCTAGAGTAAAGAGTGAAAAAATATGGCACAGAAGAAAATGGTTATGCCATAGAGAGAAAATTGCTATTGTAGAATGGGTGAACAAAGGAGAAGTAATGAGAAAGGTAGGAAAAGGAATATGACTTAACTTTGCAAAAAGAAAAGTCCAAATTGTAAGTTATGTATGTGAAAACGCAGAGAAAACTACATTTGGCAGTTAGAATTATTAATATTTATAAAGTTTAGCTTGAGTTTCCCAGAAGGGAAAAACCGCTCGGACAAGTTTTCTTATTTTCCTATTTTACTGTGCTTTCCTTCTGGATTGGACAACCTGGGATATTAATATTCCCAGTTCCTACACTTTCAGAAGATGTAGAGCAAAAGGTGGGTGGGGTGGCCATCCTAGTTAAGGATTCAGTCACAACACTGGAATTTAATTGGTTTACACAAAGTTAGTACCGCACAGGTTTAGTTATATAATTCTTGAAATGCATTACAGCCAGGCCATTTAAACAGTAAAGATGAGACAGTTCTGAGGGACATGCAAGAATAATAGGGCAGTGAAATTGGGTCTCTTTAACTATTCTAAGATGGACTGGAATAGAATGAATACATGGGGAATGATTTTAGGGTTCATTCAGCACTGCTTCCTAAATCAATACATTTCTAATCTAACAGGGTAAGAAAAGTTTTGTTGTAGTTCTGGAAATGAAGTGAGGTAAATAACTGATATTGGACTGGGTATGGGATGGGGGTGAAGAGAATTATACTTCATAGGTAGCTCAATATTGAAGATGCCAGAAGTGGAACATAATATCTAATTCATAGTGGAATGTATTCCTTATCCCAGGCTTTCGTTGTTCATTGTATTTATACAATCAACGACATAAAAAGAACAACAGTTTTGAATGTAGTGTAATCCAACACATACAGTGCTATCCACCTTCCTTTCACCAGCTTGTTATTAATTCCTGGCTCTGTGTCACATATTTGTCTTGGCTGCCACTGTTTAGTTATCAATAGATGAATATGGGAATTGTTATGTGAATCCATGAATTGGTGGCACAGTAGTTAGCACTGTTGCTTCACAGAACCAAGGAGCCGGGTTCAATTCCAACCTTGGGTCACTGTCTGTATGGAGTTTGCACATTCTCCATGTGTCGGCATGGGTTTCCTCTGAGTGCTCCAGTTTCCTCCCACACTCCAAAAATGGGCGAATTAGGTTGATTGGATGTGCTAAATTACCCCTAGTGTCAGGGAATTAACAAGATAAATTTGTGGGCTTACAAGAAGGGGCCTTGAATGGGATTGTGGTTGGCACAAACCCAGTGGGTTGAATGGCCTCCTTTTGTATTGTAAGGATTCTATGGTTCATAGTATTGTAAATTTTTCTTATTGGTTTACAAGAGAAAGGAAATCAAGCAACAATATTTATTTCAACATAAATTTGAATAATGAAATGAATATAATGAATCTATTTTACAAATTAATTTTCTTTCTTTCCTGTATTTAATATCCTCATTTCTGCTCATGCTAAAAAAACAGAGCCATGAGCAGAGGAAAACAAGTTACTTAATGGCTCAGATTATGCTGTAATATTAAAATATTAATCACAATCATTCTCACTCTGCATATAATCTTAGCTAACTGAAAGTATATTTCTGATATTTTTAGATTAATAGAGTTGTGTTAATTTTCTGAGCAACAATATGGATGGTTAATAATGAATAACAGTTCCTAAGAAGAATGAATGGACTCGATGTATTAACTCAGTTTCTTTCATGAGTTTTTCCAGAATTGTCTGTTTTTATTTCAGACTTCCTGCATCAGCAGTATTTTGCTTTTATTATGTGGTTGGTCAAGACTGGAAAGACTGTGACTGGAAAGAGGTTGAGTGGCATTTCTGATTGAAATATGAAACACATGGAGCTGCTGTAATTCTGAAGTTTGATATGTCGATCAATGTTCTCTCTATGTTTGTGTAGGTGTATGGTTGCATAGAACATTACTGAACAAGGAATAAACATGCCCCACACAACAGATGCACAGTTAATAGGCAAACACAGCAAAGCGAAATTATATAGAAACACACATAGAAAATAGAAGCAGAAGTAGGCCATTTGGCCCTCCAAGCCTGCTCCATCATTCATTTTGATCATGGCTGATCATCAGATTCAATATCCTCATCCCACCTTCCCCCTTATGCCTCTTGATCCCTTTAGCTCCAAGAGCTATATCTAATTCCTTTGTGAAATCAGACAACATTTTGACTTCAACTACTTTCTGTAGTGATGAATTCCACACATTCACCACCCTTTGGGTAAAGAAGTTTCTCCAGAAATTTCACCAGAGGTTGGCGGGATTGAGAGGACATGTTGGGAGTAGGTTAGTGGGATTGGGAGGAGGGACAGGGAGGAGATTGGAGTGTGGGTGAGGGGTTTGGGAAGGTGGGAAATTGAAGAAATGGAGATGGAGGGTTGGGATGATGAAGAAAGGGCTATTAGGAGAGTGGGCATGTTGGGAGGTCGGGACAGGGGTGTAAAGGTGGTTGGAGAGGATTGTGTTGAGGGTAGAGTCTTGGGGAGTGGGTGAGGAGGGAGTATGGGAGACTGTGGGTTGTAGGTAGGATAGGTTGTTGAATGGGAATGTGGGGAAGAGGTCGGTAAAAGTGGGGGCACTGACATTTTTTACTTAAAAACCATAATTTTACTAACTTTGGGGGACTCAAATGATTAATACATAAGAAAACAAGATAATAGTAGATGTAGAATTTATATGGCCAACACATTTTCTTAGCGCCCCAGCATCTGAAGATTTGGCACTCCTGTTCATGCCCCACAACTTTCTGATCATTAATTTTAATAGATTTAAGACTGTGACGAGGTGCACGCCCAAACTCCCAGTGGAACTCTCGATAGCAAAGCTCTGTGTCAGGAAGATGAGTTGAGAAAGTTATCCCTCTGTTGTACAAATCTTTCTAACCGAGATTATAGCGCATCTAAACTTTTACTACACTTTTCCTTTTCCGACCAATTTCAGATTTGCCTCTTGGTGCAATCATATTCAATGATGTTCAGAATTATTTCTGTGAGCTTTCCCACTGCAAATGTGCTGTTAAACAGAATATAATCAAAGACAAAGTCCTCAAGTATTCTCCAGAATAATCAAATACTGTGACAGAAAAAGAACATGTACAATAATAGAATGATTTGCTGTTTTCCCTGACCTCCTTCAGTTAATATCCCAGCATCCATTTTATGGGGAAAGATAGAATTAGTGGAATGAAGTACATTAGATACATGATTCAGAACTGCCTCTTTAGCAGGACATGATAAGAATTGGTGCCCAGCTTTCTGATATAGATAATTTGATGTAAATCTTCCACCTAACGTGGTCATCATGGTCTAAATAAGAAAGGTGCATTGATGAGACTGCATCTGGAGTATTGCATACAGTATTGGTCTCATTATTTAAAGAGGGATATAAATACATTGGAAGCCATTCACATGGTTTACTGAATAAATACCTGGAATAAGAAGGTTGTTTTATGAGGCAAGATTATACAGGCTGGATTTGTATCCATTGGAGCTTGGAAAAGCGAGAGGCAATTTGAATGACACATATAACATCCTGAGAGTCTTGACAGGGCAGATGTAGGAAATATGTTTCATCTTGTGGGATAATCTCGAACTATGGAGGCCTTTGTTTAAAAATAATAGGTCACCCATTTAAGACTCTTTCTCAAATGATGTTAGAAGAAGAATCATTGAGTGTTTTTAAGGCAAGATAGATTTTTGCTAAGCAAGGGAGTGCAAGGTTAGTGGGGGTAGGCAGGAAGTTAGTCAGATCAGTCATTATCTTATTGAATGGTGGGACAGGCACAAGGAGATGTGTGGCCTACTTCTGCTCCAAATTCATGTGTGTAGTGGATAAATTAGTAAAGAACTCTGTTTACTTTGTTGCAGTGCCCTCAAGTGTACTGTTTGCTTGTGTTAACATTGTGCTTGCTGACGTTTATTGTGCAGTTGCTCCTTTCCTCGATGCAAAAAAAATTCAAAGAGAGTGATGTGTGTCTCTAACCATAGCTGACAATCTTTTCCTAGAGGCAAAGCTTTAAAGTCCAAAGTTTTGCCAATCACAATTTAGCTAAATGGTTTTTTTAACGAAGAAAATGTTTCTCCAGATCTCCATAGATGATTATCTGGAGCAAAGCACTGAATTGCATAGTGAAGCAGGTCACCATCTAACAGACAGACTTACACTGTCAGTCTGACACCATGCTTATAGGAGCTCCTTTATCCATATATCAACCTACCACTGTTACCTTGTTCTCTTCTGTAATGTGTTGTGCAATAGCATAGGCACCCCAAGTTCTGCTCTTTAACAAGTAACATAATGATGTACAAGAAACAATACTTTTCATTGTGTATTAATATATTTGACAATGATAAATCAAATCAAATTGATTGCACAGTAGTGAGCACTGCTGCCTCACAGCGCCAAGGACCCAAGTTTAATTCCAGCCTCGGGTCACTATCTGTGTGGAATTTGCACATTCTTCCGAAGTCTGTAGGCTTCCTCCCGGTGCTTCGGTTTCCTCCCGCAGCCCAAAGATGTGCAGGTTAATGTGCTTGGCCACGGTAAATTGCCTCTTTGGTGCAGGGGGACTAGCAAGGTTAATGCATGGGGTTACGATGATAGGGCCTGGGTGGGATTGTTGTCGGTATAGGCTGAATGAGTCAAATGGCCTCCTGCACCGAAGAGATTTGATGAACTTGGCATCAAGCAATCACTTACATTTCTACAGACCTTTTCAAAG
This sequence comes from Sphyrna mokarran, assembly GCA_024679065.1. Lineage (NCBI taxonomy): Eukaryota > Metazoa > Chordata > Chondrichthyes > Carcharhiniformes > Carcharhinidae > Sphyrna > Sphyrna mokarran. The sequence continues at coordinate 24,193,446 of JAGIQG010000021.1, forward strand.
TGACACAGTCAGAGGAAATGCATCAAGCTTCTCTGTGCTAAATCAAATTTGCTGCTCAAATTAAAACTAAAGCTCAACCTGTGCACTCAATTGAGTGAAGCTTCATCGTCTGTAGAATGTGTCTATAGACATACCACCTTCCACCAGTTTTTTGGATGACGCAATCATCCTTTTAGCATTTAGCATATGGAGTGGTTTTGGCAATTTCCATTTGTAGGGTGTAATATTTACCAGCTGAGGATTTTGCACATCACGCAGACTGGCATTTTCTGTTGCTGGCAGTAGAATGGCTATGAGATCACTGATGGGATCTGATGCAGAAGACGAGCAAATGGTGCAGAATGGGAGCCAAAGTTTGCTAATTTTGCCACCACAAAACTTCCTCTTGTTTGACCTTTAAAGCCAAGTGCAAAGAAATTCTGCGATTTTTTTTTTTTCTCAAATTCTTACTTTCTTTTCCTTCACAGATTTATAATGAAATGATACGAGATCTACTTAACCCGTCATCTGGCTTCCTAGACCTCCGAGAGGATTCCAAGGGTGGGATCCAAATTGCAGGAATTACTGAAGTGTCAACTATTAATGCCAAAGAGGTAATGTGCAAATGTTTACCATTACGTTTTTGCTAGTAACACAAACATATTCCTTATACCATATCTGATAGGAATGGAAAACTGTGGTAAATTATTCACTATTTCAGCACTACCATTTAACTTGATGTTTCATTCATTCTGATGAAACTGGAAAAAAATGAATCCTTAACGTAGCAATGGAATATACACACGGTTTATACATTTGTGAGGCAGGGGACAGCTGAAAAGACCACAGTAAGAAAATACTGAAGGATGGTAAAAGTGTAAAGATGGAGGATGAATCATCTGAAGGTTTAAAAGAGAATATTGCTCTCGTTGGCCCATTTGGAAGTATCAAATGTATGAACTGGAAAGTCAAGAAGGATTTTTCTGATCTGCAGCTGGAAATTGCAAATACCTAACAGTTAACAAACAACTAAACTCCAGCTGAGCTCAGGACCTAGTTAGACATAAGGGTTTTTTTAAAACATACTTTTATGGAATGTGGGCACCATTGGTTAGGCCACATTTATTGCTCATTCCCAATTGCCCTTTGATAAGATAGGGGAGAGAGGCCCTCTTAAAAGTGCTGCAATTCACGTGGTGCAGATGTAGATCGGGTGTTAATTGTTCTATTAGGACAAATATATAGGTGACATAATGGCATAGTGGTTAGCACTGTTGTCTCACAGCATCAGGGATCGAGGTTTGATTCTAGCCTTGGGTGACTATCTGTGTGGAGTTTACACATTTTCCCCATGTCTGCGTGAGTTTCCTCCAGGTACTCCTGTTTCCTCCTGCAGTCCAAAGTTGTGCTGATTGGCCATACTGAATTGTTCCTTAGTGTTAGGGAGATTAGGAGGGTAAATATGTGGGGTTATGGGGATGAGACACTATAAATTCTATGATTCTAAGTGAAGGACAGTTTATAATGAAGTACTTTGAGTATATATAAATAGGGACATGGACGCAATGGGGACTGGGATGCATTATCACCCCAGTGAATTATATTTTGGTTTAATTAGTTAAGTTTCTTTGATATTTTGTTTTATTATTGTGCCTCACCTGGGGATGTCATCCCTGGTCATTTTTGTTTAATTTATTGATATTTTTTGTCCCATCTAAAGGAGTATAAGTAGGGGACAGCTGTGACACTGGATGTATGAGGAGAGCTATGAGACTGAACAGTGTCAATAAACTCCCTCTGTAAGGAACAGCTCTGTGTCATTTTGAGCATAGCAATCAGCTTGGAATTTATAAACCATAGACACACCCACAGTGATGGTAGGAAGGGAGTTTCAGGACTTTGAACCAACAACAGTGATGGAACAGCAATATAAAAGTCAGGATGATGTGTGACTTGAAGGGGAATTTGCAGGTCATTGTGTGCCATGCATCTGCTGCCTTTATCTTTCTATGTGATAGAGATTGAGGGTTTAGACAGTGTTGGCAGAGGAAACTTGGTGAGATCCTGCAGTCATCTTATAGATGTTAAACACTATTGTCATTGTGCGTCAATGGTGGAGAGAACAAATCTTTAAGATGGCAAATGTGGTGCAAGGCTGCTTTGTCCCGGATGGTTTCTTGAATGTTGTTGGAACTACAATTATCTAGGGAAATGGAAGGTATTGTGCCTTGTAGATGGTGGACAAGCTTTGGAGGATCAGAAGTTGAATTATCCACTGCATAATTTCAAGCCTCTAACCTGCTCTTTTAGCCACAGCATTTATGTGTGAGGTCCAGTTCAGTTTATGCACAATGGTAACTCTCATGATGTTGATAGTCGGGGATTCAGCGATGGTAATTATAATATTGGGGGCTATGGGTTTTAAACAAAAATAAAATATACATTTGCTGTGTAGATTCAAAGTAACAATAGTTTGTTTAAAAAGATTTTCTCTGCACAGGACAGAAAATAAAACTAAGCAGAAGCCTGTGAAATACCCTAGTGACGACATCATCAAATCATGTGGCCAGCTCTTAAAGCGATCATGCAATCACTTCAATATACAACAGTAATGCCGTTGAATGAGAAGGGAATATACTTTGATTTTCTATTGTTGGAGATTTTGTGGTGTGTATATTACTTGTCACTTCTCAACCCAAGTCTGAATAATGGCCAGGTCTTGCTGCAAATAGGTATGAATTGCTACAGTGGAATCATGATAGTGTTGAGCATTGTGCAATAATCAGCAGATATACAGTACAGCTTTTGATCTAATGGTGGAGGGAAGGTCACTGAAGGAGCAGCTGAAGGTGTTTTTGCCTAGGACACTACACCAAGGAACTGAGATGTTCCAGTAATGTTTCAGAACTGAGATGATTGAACTCCAATAACCACAATCATCTTCATTTGTGTTTGGTATGGAGAACTTTCCTCCCTGATCCCCACTGACCCCAGTTTTTTTAGGGCTTCTTGATGCCAAAATTGATTAAATGGTGCTTTGATGTCACTCTTACCTCACCTTTTGAGTTCAGCTGTTTTGTCCATATTAGATCAAAGGCTGTAATGAGGCCAGGAAATGAGTGGCCCTGACAGAATACAATCTAAGTGTCAGTGAGCATGTTAATGCTAAGAAGTTGCTGCTTCTCAGCAAAGTCAATAATACCTTCCATCACTTTGCTGATGATTGAGAGTTGACGGATTGGAGATAACTGGCCACGTTGGATTTGACTTGTTTTTTGTGTACAGAACATAGTTGGATAGTCTTTCACGTTGGTTGGTTGATGCCAGATAACTAGTTCTGGAGCACAGGTCTTTAATACTATTGCTGGAATATTGTCAGGCCCTGCAGCCTTTGCAATATCCAGTGCCTTTAGCCATTTCTCAATGTCTCATAGAGCGTATCAAATTGGCAGAATACCTGTCAATTTGGTGGAAGAGGCTGAGGAATCATCAGCACACTTGGCTAAAGATGGTTGCAAATGCTTTAACATTGTCTTTTGCATTGATATGTTTGGTTCCCCTGTCACTGAGAATGAGGCTATTTGAAGAGCCTCCTCTGTGCCTCTAATTGTCTGCCATCATTCACTACTAAATGTGGCAGGACTGCAGAGTTTAGGTTTAATCTGTTGACTGTGAGATCACTTGGCTCTGTCTATTGCATTCTGTTTCCGCTGTTACAGCCTAGTAATGTTACATGTTACAGCCTAGTGTTACAGCCTTCATTGACACTTCACTTTTAGATGTGCCTGGTGTTGCTCCTGGCATGTCCTCCTACACTCCCCATTGAATTCAAGTTGATCATATAGTTGATGGTAATGGTGGAGTGAGGAATATGCCAGGCCATGAGATTGCAGATTGTAGTTTATACAAATCTGCTTCTGCTTATAGCCTGCTTATACCAATTGGATGTCCAGTTTTGAGTTGCTGGATCTGTTTGAAATCTATCCAATTTGGCATGGTGCCACACAACACTGGAATGTATTCTCAACATGAAGACAAGACTTTGTCTCCATAAATACTCTACATCGGCCATTCCTACCAACACTGTCATGGACAGGTACATCTGTAAGAGATAGATTGGGGAAGTCGAGGTCACGTATACTTTTTCCTCTTGTTGGTTTCTTCACTATCTGCTACAGACCTATTCTGGCAGCGATGTCCTTTTGGACTCAGCCAGGAATGGTGGCACCAAACTACTCATGATGACAGATATTGAAATCCCCTACCAAGAGTCTGTTCCATGTTCATGTCACCCTCAGTGCTTCCACCAACTGGTGCTCAACAAGGAGGAATACTGATGCATCCACTTGGGGAAGGTTGGAGGTGGTACCCTTGCTCATATTTGACTTGATGCGGTAAGACTTCATGGAGCCCAGAGTCACTTATGAGGACACTCAAAGCAATTCTCTCCTAAAGCAATTCCCACCACCTCAGTTGGGTCTATCCCATTGGACAGGACATACCAGGGATTGTGATGGTGGTGTCTGGGACATTGCCTGTAACATATGATCATCTCCATGAGTATGACTACATCAGGCTGTTACTTCACTAACCTGTGGGACAACTCTCCCAATTTTGATATGTTTGGTTCCCCTGTCACTGAGAATGAGGCTATTTGAAGAGCCTCCTCTATGTATTTAATTGTCTGCCATCATTCATGACGAAATGTGGCAGGATTGCAGAGTTTAGGTTTAATCTGTTGACTGTGTGATCACTTGGCTCTGTCTATTGCATTCTGTTGCCACTGTTTGACATGTTTGTAAGGAGGATTTTGCAGGGTCAGTAGGGCTGTGTTCTCTATTGTTATTTCTGGTGACTAGGTTAATGTTGGCTGATCCATCTGGATTCATTCTTTATTTCTAATTTTGTTGTGGTTTGATATAACTGAGTGGTTTGCTAGGCCATTTCAGAGGTCAGCTAAGAGTCAACCACATTGCTGTAAGTCATGTAGGCCGGACCAGGTTAAGACAACAGGTTTCTTTCTCTGAAAGGACATTGGTGAACCAAATGGGATTTTATGACAATCCACAATAGTTTCATGGTCAATGCTACTCAGACAAGCTTTTTTTTTAAAATTCCAGATTAATTAGTTGAATTTAAGTTCCAATAGTTGCCTTGGGATGGATTTCAATTTGTGTCTTCAGGGCATTTCCCTTGCTTCTGGATTACTAGTCTGGTGAATTACCACTACGCCTCTCCCTCCCCCACAAAAATCAGAATATTTTGGATTCTGGAAATCTGAAATAAAAACAGAGATAGCCAGCAGGGCAGGCAGCAGCGGTGGAGAGAGAAGCAGAGTTCATGGATTGTGTTTTCCAGTTCTGGCTGCTGCAGGATTGAAAATTCCGGCCTAAGGTCAGCAGGATTTTTGCGGGGGCTGATTTGTCAAATTTTCCATCAGGCCTGTGACAATTCCCACAGTGGGTAGGACCAGAAATTCCCACCCATTATTTCAGGCTGATGACTTTTCATCAGAACTACACCATTCACTCTATTTCCCTCTCCATAGATGCTGCCTGATCTGCTGAGCGTTTCCAGCATTCTTCTTGTTTTTATTACAGTGATCCCTCGAGAGCAGGTGATTAAAACAGCAAAATAACACAACGGTGCCATTGGAGATCAGCTAGTATTCAAAAGAAAAATCTCCTCTCCAGCTGGTTAGTGTTGATTGTTTTGCTGAGACATTAATGACACTGCGTAAATTAATTTTATTCAGTGTTTAGTGACATTTTTACTGCATTCGATCTGATAATTTACTGCAGTGAGTTATCATTTGGCATACCTATTGTGCACTGCATTCCAAAAGGGCTTCAGAGCTGAACTGTTTGTATTGATGATTGTGGTAGGAATAGAATTTTACAGTGGGGATGGACTATGTGATACTGCGCGTGGTTTATTGTCTGGCAAGGATGCAATAACTCATTTGTAAATGCAATGCTCATCAGTTATTCTTTTTTCTGGTGCATGAACGAAATGGGTGGCTCACAAGCCTCTGTGTTTTATATATATGGTGCATATAAGATTCAGTTTTGTTTAAATTAAATATGGCTTATCAACAATTATAGCAAAGTAAGTTTGGTAGTTGTACTGTCAGAACAATTATACTCTGAATAATTTTAAATTATGAAAAATTGTAAAGAATTGTCTAATTAATGGTAGATTTGTTGCTGTATTTGTAAGGTTTGGCAGGTAGAGTCTTGACTCTCCTCACTTTTATTTTGTAACAAGTTGTTATTTTTCAATGACTCAGATGGATTATTAGGTGGGTGAAATCTCATTGTTTACAGTACAAATTGTCAGTCATTTTTGTTTTAGCTGTTTCCGCTTTAATACACAATTTTCTGCAGTGTATAATTTCTTTAGAAATGTTTTAATAATTAAATAAATGCTTTGGCTAGAAAATACATCACTATTTTATAGTGAAATCCTGATCTCTGACGCTTTTATGTGAGTGTTACTGTGTCACATGAAAGTGGGAAATTTTGACATATTGGCTGAGCAGACACAATGCTGTTGGAAGACCAAACATGCAGTAAAAATATTAATTAAACATCTATGATTATAGTTTATTATTCTAAAAATTGTTGATCGTGTTACCAAACATTTAACATCAGGAAAGCTATGGATTATGCAAAGTAAACTGTTAATTTTTTAATTCATGAGCAAGTACAACTGAATTATGGCATTTGCACCAAAAGTGATTAGGCTAATATATCCTGAAACCCACATTATAATCGTGGACAAGACCCCTAAGTCTGCTAAGGTCTCTTTATAAAATAGACAAAAGTTGAGTTTCAAGACACTTAGTGAATAAAAAGATTCCACGGGTATTAAACAAACAAAAATAAATGTTACTATACAAGATTGGAAGGTTAAAAGAATACACAATATCTGTCTTGTGCAGTAACATTCGGAGCCAGTATGAGAAACATGAACAGGCAGATTATGGCCAAACACACCCCATTGCCCTATGCAACCAAGACAGATTCCGTGGCTTTCTCAACAACCCACCTGTAACACTGTTGGAAGGCTGGTCTGTAATAATGGATCCCGCTCAAAGAAAACTCAAGATTGATGAATATGTTTGTAGGATAGGAAACTGAACTTGAAAATGTCAACAAAGGAAGGAAGATTTTTATTGATCAATGTGAGAAAATTGTAAACTCACTCATAGAAATACAATTGGTGGCACATTGTACAGTAGAAACCTCCCGTATAGACCAAATGATGATACCTAGTGCTCCAAAGATAAATCAAAACAGCGAATAACAGATTGTGATCGATAGGATAATCAGTGTCTATAAGTAAATGAGAAGGCAGGAGAAATTGGGCTCCATTGTGTAATATTGAAAAATTATATTTGCAATGCCATATAAGGCTCTATTTAACTGAAAAGTAGCAGAGAGGTTGATGAGAGTAACGTGGTTCATATAGCCTACATGAACTTCCAAAAGCTGTTTGATGAAATGCAACATAAAAGGCTTGTCAGCAAATGGAATAAAAGGGAAAGTTTCAGCATGGAAACAAAGTAGACTGAGTAACAAACAGAGAGGTGGTGAATGGTTGTTTTTCACATTGGAGGAAGATGAACAACTTTTCTTGACATATGTTAATGACCTAGAATTTCAAGACTTGAAGATGATGCAAAACTTTGAAGCAAAGTAGACTCTGAGAACAGTGATAGACTTCAAATTGACATAAGCTGATGGACACGTGGCAGATTCAATTTAATGCAGAGAAGCGAGTGAGAAGGGATATATTTTGGTGAGCAAAACAGAAAGTTATATAAATTAAAGCTAAAATTCTAAATGGGGTGCAGGAACAAAGAGACCCAGGGTAGATGTGCACAGATCAGACAAGGTGGCATGGCTAATAGCAAAAATGGTGCAAAGGCATACAGAATTCTAAACCTCATAAATGGAAGTACAAAAGCAAGAAAGGTCTGATGAAAGTTTAAAAAACACTGCTTTGGACGTAAGTAGAGTGTTGTGTCCAATACTGAGCATCACACTTCAACTAGAATGTGTTTAGAGAGGGTGCCAAAAGATTAACAAAAATGGCTCTGGGGATAAAGGTCATTTGCAAACTGGAGAGGATACAGTTGTTATTCTCATTGAAGAGAAGATTAAGAGGAGGTATGATAAAAGTGCTCAAAATCATGAGGGGTTTGTACAGAGTACACAAGGAAAAACTATTTCCATTGGCCGAAAGATTGTGAACCAGAGGATACTGATTAAATTGAAGGATAAAAGAACCAAAAGCAACAGGAAGAAAGCTTTTTTTAATACAGTAGTTGGTACAGATTAGGAGTGCACAGTCTGGGAATGTGGTGGAAGAAGATTCAATTCAAGTTTGCTTTCAAATCGGATCATTATCTGAAGAGAAATTAAAATTGCAGAGCCACAGGGAAAGAGCGAGAGAGAGCCAGTGTGAACATGAAGGGTCGAATGGCTTCCTTCTGTGCTGTAACCATTTGATTATTCTATTACTGTGATAAACTTTGCTTCTATGGTTAGTCCAAACAAGCAGTATGTATTACACCCCACCGACAGCCACGTATTTAACAGGCATTAGGTGCAAATCATTTGTTGTTAAGGAAATTCTATGGCTGCAACGACAGAGCAACGATTGCCATTCAGAACTGGTTCAGATAAGATCATTTTGAGGTCAATGACTAAATCAATGAGCAGCCATTTAAATGGTCATGTTGTCATGTGTGCTGTTTTTCTGGTTTCACAAACAAATGCTCAGTAATTGTTAAGGTGCTTGCTTCCGGATCATCTGCTACTTTAGTATTGGTAATAAAATATGATCATAGGAGTTTTTGTAGTAAAAAGAAAAGCCCAGTATATGCTTTCCACAATGATCCATGGTGCAGTAGATATTTTATGTGCTGCAGATCGAATGTATTAGTGAGGTGTGAAACAGAATACTTAGGGGAAGATCAGTGTGGGGACTAACTGTTGAAATGTTGCATGAAGAACAAAGAGCAAAAAAAAGTACATTATATTACAGCCCTTCTGTCCTCCAATCATGAGTCCTACCTAAACTAAAACCGTATACATGACAACTTTCCTTTCTTTGGAAACATTTAAAAGCAATGAATAATTCTATCCTTCCCCTATTTCCACCTCACAACCATTTTATATCATAAAACAGCTGTTAATTTTCAAGTATTTTATATGAACACATCCCACTTTGCGGCCCCCCAAAAACACCTCCTCCAATACTTTGTCTTTTAACTAGATTGGAGACATCTTTGGGGAAAATCAGGAAGATCATATTGATTGTATCAAGTAGTTGTGTATCAAGATCACTTCAGTCAGATAGAAAACACCCCCTATTACTCTAAGAATTCAACTTTTCATGGTATACATTAATGATTTGGAAGAAGGAACTGAAGACATTGTTGTTAAGTTTGCAGATAATACAAAGATATGTAGAGGGACAGGTAGTATTGAGTAAACAGGGGGGAGTGGGAATTGCAGAAGGATTTGGACAGATGAAAGAAGTAGCATGTGAAATACAATGTGAAAAAATGTGAGGTTATGCACTTTGGAAGGAGGAATGGAGGCATAGACTGTTTTCTAAATGGGAAAATGCTTACAAAATCAGAAACATAAAGGGACTTAGGAATCATTGTTCAAGAGTTCCTTAAGGTTAATGTGCAGATTGAGTTGGCAGTTAAGAAGGCAAATGCAATGTGAGCATTCATGTCAAGAGGTCTAAAATACAAAAGCAGTGAGGTACAAAAGTACAAAAAAGTACAAAAGTGAGATACAAAAGGTACAAATACAAAAGCAGAAAATGCAGAGGAAAGGGATTGAGGGTGATTTAGCTAATTGGATTAGGAATTGGCTAGCAGATAGAAGACGCAGGGTGGTGGTTGATGGGAAATATTCATCGTGGAGTTCGGTTACAAGTGGTGTACCTCAGGGATCTGTTTTGGGGCCCCTGCTGTTTGTAATTTTTATAAATCATCTGGATGAGGGTATTGAAGGATGGATTAGTAAATTTGCGGATGACACCAAAGTCGGAGGAGTGGTAGATAGTGAAGAGTGGTGTTATAGTTTGCAGAGAGACTTGGACAAGTTGCAGAGCTGGGCCGAGAGGTGGCAAATGGAGTTTAATGTGGAAAAGTGTGAGGTAATGCACTTTGGCAGGAATACTAAATGTGTAGAGTATAGGGCTAATGGTAGGATTCTTAATAGTGTTGATGAACAGAGGGATCTTGGTGTATTTGTGCATAGATCCCTGAAAGTAGGCAGTCAAGTCGATAAGATTGTTAAGAAGGTATACGGAGTCTTAGCTTTTATTGGTAGGGGGATTGAATTTCGGAGCCGCAACGTCATGTTGCAACTGTACAAAACTCTAGTGCGGCGCACTTGGAGTATTGTGTACAGTTCTGGTCCCCACATTATAAGAAAGATGTGGAGGCATTGGAGAGGGTACAGAGGAGGTTTACCAGGATGTTGCCTGGTATTGAGGGCAGGTCTTATGAGGAGAGGCTGAGGGATTTGAGGTTGTTTTCGTTAGAAAGAAGGCGGCTAAGAGGAGACCTTATTGCAACATATAAGATGATTAGAGGTTTAGATAGGGTGGACAGTGATAGCCTTTTTCCTAGGATGGAGAAAGCTAGCACGAGGGACACAGCTTTAAATTAAGGGGTGATAGTTATAGGACGGATATCAGAGGTAGGTTCTTTACCCAAAGGGTGGTTAGGGAGTGGAATGCCCTGCCTGCGCAGTTGTAGATGCGCCAAGTTTGGTGGCGTTTAAGAGGTTAGTTGATAAGTTTATGGAAGAGAAGGGAATGGTTTAGTTTGGAGGGTCATTGCTTTTTTCATAATTGGTCAGCGCAACATCGAAGGCCGAAGGGCCTGTTCTGCGCTGTAATGTTCTATGTTCTGTGTACTTCCGAGGCTGTATAAGGCTTTGGTCAGACCCCATTTGGAGTATTATGAACAGTTTTGGGCCCCGTATCTAAGAAAGGATATACTGGCCTTAGAAAGGGTCCAGAGGAGGTTCACAAGAATGATCCCTGGAATAGCTTGTTGTATGAGGAATGGTTGAGAACTCTGGGTTTGTCCTTGTTGGAGTTTAGAAGGATGAGGGGGTATCTCATTGAAACTTACAGGACACGATGAGGCCTGGATAGAATGGACGTGGAGAGGATGTTTCCATGAGTAGAAAAAACTAAAACCAGAGGGCACAACCTTAGGCTAAAGGGACGATCCGTTGGAACAGATATGAGGAGGAATTTCTTTAGCCCGAGAGTGGTGAATCTGTGGAACTCTTTGCCGCAGAAGGCTGGGGAGGCCAGCTGAGTGTCTTTTTGATTGGTTTTTGATTAATAAGGGGATCGGGGTTATAGAGAAAAGAAAGGAGAATTGAGACGTGAAAAGTATCAGCCATGATTGAATTGCGGAACAGACTTGATGGGCCGAGTGGCCTAATTCTGCTACTATATTTTATAGTCTTAGCTCTATTTTGCAGGTTATGTCGTCTTACCCCAAGTGCAGAATACTAGAGGAAATAATTTCTTCTTATCTATCTTGTCAAATATTTTAATCAGCTTAAACACTTGAATGAGATCATCCCTTAATCTTCTATACTCAAAGGAAAACAAACTTCATCTGTGAAATGTTTCACATAATTTAACCTTTTTAGCCTCACTATCACTTCAGTCAATCTTATTTGTTAAAAGAAAATCTTAAAATCGATTAATTATCATTTAATGATGCTGCTCAATTAAAAAATCAAATTATTTTTCAGGGCTCACTCATTAAATGTTATTACTCTCATCACCATTAAAAGGCAATTATATCTAATTGAACAAGGTGCAACTTTTTAGATGGTTTCAAATAGCGACAGGAAGGTTGAAATTCCTGTTGATTGCTGGTTCTAGAGCTAATGGAGATATAAAGGTCCACAGCACAGCCTGTCTTCGAATAGCAATGTAATTTCAGGATTCCTGTGCTAATTTCACATGCTTGACATCCTGAAGTTGCATTCACTGAAGTTAAGTTTATTTATTAGTATCACAGGTAGACTTGTATTAATACTGCAATGAAGTTACCGTGAAAGCCTCCATACTGAAGGAGAATTTAGCATAGCCAATGCACTTAACTACACGTCTTTTGGATTATGGGAGGAAAGAGGAACACCAAGAGGAAACTCATGCAGACACAGGGAGAACATGCAAACTCCACAAAGACGATGACTCAAGTCAGGAATTGAACCCAAGGTCCTGGCACTGTGAGGCAGCAATGCTAACTACTGTGCCACTGTACCAGTATGCTGGTGAAGCTATTAGAGAATTGCAGCATCCTGCACATGTAGAAACGTGACCTATCAGGTATCTTAAAGAATTATAAGTACAGTGCATGGAGTAGATCTTACTGGCTGATAGTCACAGAACTCCTGACCATTCACCTTCATTATGTGTCCACTAAAATGTCATGTTTTTTTTAAAGTTATTTTACTCATTTAATAATAATTAAAATTGCTGCATGGCGGCTCCTAAAGACGTCTTGTTTTACAATAGGCACTTTTCAGGTTCTGTGCCTGTAGCAGATTATACAGAGGGAAGTAAGGTGAAGGATAGTAGGAGGCTAAGGAGGAGTAAAGACCTGTTGACCCATTATAGCCTGTTTTTGCGCTGTCACTTCTACATAATCCAAACTCAACTCTTTTCTCTTAATCAGATAATGCAGCTATTGGTGAAAGGCAACAAGCAGAGAACGCAGGAACCAACTGTAGCCAACAAAACCTCTTCTCGATCTCATGCTGTCCTGCAAGTCACAGTTAGGCAGAAGAGTCGCATCAAGAACATTTTGCAGGAAGTACGAATTGGACGTCTATTCATGATTGACCTCGCGGGATCTGAGAGAGCTTCACAGGTTGGTCACATGGGCCTTTCTTGTAAACTTAGTGCGGTATCACAAATTCACATGAAGATTATTGAAACAAATCAGAGATTTATCTAAATTGAAAAGTTTAACAAATAGTGATCTGATGTTCCTATGGCAGATATTCTTAAAAGTAATGTTCACTCATCTCCCATGCTCCTTATTAACAACATTACTGAGTCTGCTCCCAGCAGACAAGAAGCATGATATTAAATGGAGTTCCAACACATGAAATACAATTATTATAATAATATAAAGGCAAAATACTTCAGATGCTGGAAGCTGAACAAAGACAGAAAATGCTGAAAAATGCAGACAGCATCTGTGGAGAGAGAATAGAACCAAAGTTTTGAGGAGTTGATGCCAAAACATTGAATGTATTCAAGAGGCGGCTAGATATAGCATTTGGGGCAAATGGGGTTAAGAGTTATAGGAAGAAAGCAGGATTACACTATTGAGTTGGACGATTAGCCATAATTGTGATGAATAGCGGAGCAGGCTCAAACAGCTAAATGGCCTCTTCCCTGGTCCTGTGTTTTCTGTTTCTATGAATTAAGGTGACCTTTCATCAGAGCAATTATTATTAACTAACTTTGATTTTTATTTAGGCATGAAAATTTTGCCAAAGTTCTGAGGAGATTCCTGTGGTTAATGTTCACAAGGCAACGCTTCCTGAACTTTTTTCTGGTGTTACCCTACTTTAATTCCTCAGACTTTGTGTAACTTCTTGGGTGGGGTGCTCCTGAGCAGATGGGGTGGAGCGAGGGGATGTGGGCGGGGGGAGGTGTTAGCTCCTAAGCCGAAGGGGAAGAGAAGTTCAGTGTGGTGTGAATTGTTTAAACTGCAGAGCATTTTTAAAACAAAAAATTTACTTTCTCAAAGGCTTTTTTTCCCAGCAGCAGTTGGGTCTGTTCAGTAGGCCACAGCCATCACTTGAAAAGCAAACTAAAAGATAAAGGGAGTTTGCAGTTGTTAACACTCAGTTCGAGCTCCATGGCAGCCATTGCTGCCTCAGAGTCTGTGATTCTAAAGTCTTGTTTTCTAACCCCAGTGGGTATGAAGAGAGCCCTGCCATTGGAATTCTGGAATTCGAACAAACTATTCTGAATTATTAGCGTACAGGACTCGCACAGAATTCAATAAAGGTCAAAGTGCGCTGAAACGGAATAAAAACTTTGATAACTCATATTGCTACAGGTATGCATTAAAGTGAGATTTTTGAGATCAGTTATATCGTTGGGGTGCAAATTTTCAAGTACTGAAAAGACAAAATCTAAGGTCTTATGAGGAGAGGCTGAGGGATTTGAGGTTGTTTTCGTTAGAAAGAAGGTGGCTAAGAGGAGACCTTATTGAAACATATAAGATGATTAGAGGTTTAGATAGGGTGAACAGTGATAGCCTTTTTCCTAAGATGGAGAAAGCTAGCACGAGGGGACATAGCTTTAAATTAAGGGGTGGTAGTTATAGGACGGATGTCAGAGGTAGGTTCTTTACCCAGACGGTGGTAAGGGTATGGAATGCCCTGCCTGCTGCAGTTGTAGATGCGCCAAGTTTGGGGGCATTTAAGAGGTCTGTGGATAGGTTTATGGATGAAAAGGGAATGGTTTAGTTTGGAGGGTCATTGCTTTTTCATAATTGGTTGGCGCAACATCGAAGGCCGAAGGGCCTGTTCTGCGCTGTAATGTTCTATGTTCTATAAATACATGTTGCTGGTGTAACATTCAAAATGCATGAGTTTATTGTGAAATAACTGCATTCAAAGTGGTGCATCAGGACACAAATAGAGGTTTACATAGAGCCGTTGAGGTTTACAGCATGGAAACAGGCCCTTTGGCTCAACTTGTCCATGCTGCCCATTTTTTTAAAATTCCTAAGCTAATCCCAATTGCCCGCATTTGGCTGATATCCTTCTATACCCATCGCACCTATGTAACTATCTAAATGCTTTTTAAAAGACAAAATTGTACTTGCCTCCACTACTCTCTCTGGCAACTTGTTCCAGACACTCATCACCCTCTATGTGAAAAAATTGCCCCTCTGGATATTTTTGTATCTTTCCCCTCTCACCTTAAACCTATGCCCTCTAGTTTGAGACTTTCTTACCTTTGGGAAAAGATATTGACTATCTAGCTGATCTGTGCCCTCATTGTTTTATAGACATCTATAAGGCCACTCCTCAGCCTCCGATGCTCCAGAGAAAAAAGTCCCAGTTTATCCAGCCTCTCATTATAGCTTAATCCATCCAGTCCTGGTAGCATCCTAGTAAATCTTTTTTGCACTCTTTCTAGTTTAATAATATCCTTTCTATAATAGGGTGACCAGAATTACACAAGGTATTTCAAGTGTGGCCTCATCTTGTACAACTTCAACAAGACATTCCAACTCCTGTATTCAATGTTCTGATTGATGAAACCAAGCATGCCAAATGCCTTCTTCATCACACTGTCCACCTGTGACTCCACTTTCAAGAAATTATGAACATGTAGCCCTTAGTGTCTTTGTTCTGTAATTCTTCCCAACACCCTATCACTAACTGAGTAAGTCCTGTCCTGGTTCAGTCTACCAAAATGCATTACCTCACATTTGTCTAAAACTCCACCTGCCATTCGTCAGCCCACTGGCCCAATTGATCAAGCTCTCGTTGCAATTGGAGATAACTTTCTTCACTGTCCATTATGCCACCAATCTTAGTGTCGTGTGCAAACTTATTAACCATGCCTCCTATATTTTCATCCGAATCATTGACGTAAATGATAAATAACAGTGGATCCAACACTGATCCCTAGGCACACCGCTGGTCACAGGCCTCCAATTTGAAAAACAATTCTCTATAACCACCCCCTAGCTTCTGTCAAGAAGCCAATTTTGTATCCATTTAAATATCTCACCCTGGATCCCGTAGATTTAACCTTATGCAACAACCTAGCATGCGTTACCTTGTCAAAGGCCTTGCTAAAGTACATGTAAACAACATCATCTGAACTGCCCTCATTCACTTTATTGATTACCTTTTCAAAATACTTAATCAAATTTGTGAGATATGATTTTCCATTCACAAAGCCATGCTGACTGTCCCTCATCAGTCCTTGCATCTCTAAATGCCTGTGAATCTTGTTTCTTAAAATACCTTCCAACAATTTATCCACCACAAATGTGAAGCTCACTCGCCTGTAGTTCCCAGGCTTTTCCCTGCAATCCTTTGTAAACAAAGGCATATTTGTCACTCTCCAATCTTCAAGCACCTCCTGATGATTCAAATATCTCGGCTAGGAGACCCGCAATTTCCTCCCTAGCCTCCCATAGTGTCCTGGGATACATTTCATCAGGTCCTGGGGAATTTAGAAAAAGATAACTGATCTGCGAGAAAGTGTTAGTGAATCTGAATCAGTTAGTTGGAATGTATTAAGATTTGAGGAAAGCTACTGTGGAGAAAAGAAACCCAATATGATGGAAGTAAAGGGGATGAATGTTTTCAATTGCAGGTATCCAGAAGCTGCAGTATTTTCTGCCCAAATAAAATAGCATTTTAGGAATTACGATTGGCTTGAAAGATGGCTTGAAAATGTCAAGTTTTATTTAAGGTCAAAGCTTGAGCTTGAAGAGTATTGAGTTAGCTTCTGAATGGAGCTGTGATGGGCAGATTAAAATTGGCCCTCAGTGCCATTGTTCCAGGTTCTTGTTCCTGATTATAATCTAACTACTGGGTAATGTATATGTGCAAGTGTGTGGCTAGCAGGTGAGAGCATTCGTGATGCTCTTTGTGATTAATGCCTTGCTGGTACTCCCTTTCAGGACACGCATGTTAATAATTGAACAGGATACCTGAAGGGTTTTTGGAACCCATGAAACTGCACGCCCCTGAGGAGAGATGGGAAGAAAGTATTGAGGAAAATATGCACCTTTTCAATAAGTCTAAATTTATGTTCTGTGGTCATTTCAGATCAAACTATCTTTCCTGCTCTTCGTGCTACAGTAACTAGTTAAAGAAATTACTATGTAATCCAGCCGATCTATGCTACAAGTCACAGCTTTGACACTTCAATTAATGAATGTCATCAAAAGAAAATATATTCTTTTCAGTGGGCGTGTTTGATTTAATATCTGTCCATTAGCACCCTGCTCACACCATTGCTGCTTGGGAAAGTTGGTGAGGAAACTATTCATTGTGATGTCATATCCAAGGGGCTTCACGTTTTTAATTACTATAATTTACTGAAATTACTTCCTTGCGCTAGCGTGCAGAATTGGCATTTTATATCATTTTCTATTGTGCTTTGTGCAATTTCAGTTTAACATTTAAATGACGATATAATATACCTTCTGCTCACTGAAGTATAAAAGCGCCAATTATAGCTATGCGTGATGAAAATAAGGAATAGCTGCTTACTGCGCTGGTAGATTAAGAACCCATTGCTTCCTACATTTAATATATATTTTATGTATATGTACAGATTGCAGCACTGTTTAAAACAAACTTGAAAGCACAACTCTGGAAATCGTAATGCCTCTCAATACCGTTAGAAAAAGAAACCTCGAGTGTAGATGCAGTATCTCAGGTTCATAACTTTACTCTCGTGGACACAAATGTGCAAAGAGGAGAATGAAATAGGATGCAAAATGCTCAGGTTGAATCACACCACCATCTAGTGGATATAGGAAGGCATATGGCTTTATTTTAGAAAAGAGAGAATTTCTAAAAAGAAGTTTTACAAACCCGAAAAAAAGCTATGGACAGAGAAACAGCAGCTAACATTCAAGTCACTCGCCTTTCATCAGGACTGAGAAAGAAACAGTGTTGGCATTTCAGTGTAATAATCAACGTGAGAATATTTGTACTTTAATATTTTCCCTTCTGAGGCTGCTAATCTGCAGGGCAGGACTGACTGGTTGTACCAGTTTGACTCCCATGGATCGATTACACTACTGTTCTTAAGTTTTCTCTCAACAGATTGTGGCCTTGCTAAAGGCGAGTGCACCTTGTGTAATGAGGACAGGCATATTTGCCCCCAGAATAAATATTTGATGGATAGCCTAGAAAATGGCTGTGTTGCATTTTCGGCTAACAATTAACAAAGAGTTCAAACAGGATTCATGTTAAAACTGTTGTCCTATTGCAGTGCAACCTTTTTAAAAAAAGCCTGTTGTAGCCCCACTCTAACAACTTTTGGAGAATTATTTATTTACAGAAAAACATTATTGAAAACAAACATCGGAATATATGCGTCAAACATTTGAGGTTCTTTGCACCCATATCCCTTGATTCTTTAAGCCCCAAGATCTATATCTAATTTGTTCCAGAAATCAGACAACATTTTAGTCTCAAATACTTTCTGTGGGAGTGAATTCCACACATTTCTTCACCTCTGGCCGAAGAAATTTCTAAACTCCGATGAATATGATCCTAACCAACTTAGTCTCTCCTCATATGACAGACCTGCCATCCCAAGGATCAGCATGGTAAAAATTTTCCATAGTCCCTCTATAGGAAAGAGATCCTTTCTCAGATAAAGACACCAAAACTGCGCACAATACTCCAGGTGTGACCTCACCAACACCCTATACAATTGCAATAAAACATCCCTGTTCTTGTATTCAAATCCTATCACTATGAAGGCCAACATACAATTTGATTTTTACTATTATCACATGTATTAACATACAGTGAAAGTATTGTTTCTTGTGCGCTGAACAGACAAAACGTACCATTCATAGAGAAGGAAATGAGAGAGAGCAGAATGTAATATTACAGTCATAGCTAAGGATGTAGAGAAAGATCAACTTAATGCAAGCTAAGTCCATTCAGAAGTCTGACAGCTTCTTTACTGCCTGCTTTACCTGCCTACTTACTTTCAGTGACTGAATCATGAGGACACCAAGGTCTCACTGAGTATTCACCTCTCAATTTGCACGAATTCAAAAATAATGCGAATTATCAGCAAATGACTTCGTCCTCCAATGATGTGGTTTCACTGATATTCTCCAACATCTTTAAATAACAACATAGTTTTGTTATCACTGAGGAAGGGCTAGTTTCTTCATCTTGATATCTTTGTGAATGCTGTGAAAGATTGAGGACACATTTGAGTATATCTATGTGGCATTTCGATGATTGGGTAACATCAGTAGGTGCTGTTGGAGGAATACGCTGTATATGATGCATATTCACTTTTGGATGAAAGGATCCGTGTAATGTGGGTGCTGTAAATGTTGGCACATCTTCCCATGTGAAGAACAGAAGTCACAATAAAATATGGCTGTGAAGGAGATAGCAAACCCTGGAGAGACAGAAAACTTAGTAACCTGAGAGCTGTATAAGATGTGGTCAGCTTTTATTTCTTCCATACTTCAATATCAATTCAAAATGGAACAATAAAAGGTAGCTGTACCTCATGCACCAGTCTAAAGGACTGAGAGTGCTGGGGGAGGAGACACTCTGCTATCAGCAGTGGATTTACAGTTCTTGGTATGCCCCTCCATTTTTGCCCCATTCCCCTCCCCCCACGCCCCACAGATCGCAAAGACAGATGACACAAAATTACACAAATTGATCACTCTGCAGGAGC
Source organism: Sphyrna mokarran (assembly GCA_024679065.1). NCBI lineage: Eukaryota > Metazoa > Chordata > Chondrichthyes > Carcharhiniformes > Carcharhinidae > Sphyrna > Sphyrna mokarran. The sequence goes on from JAGIQG010000021.1 coordinate 24,212,937, forward strand.
AGGTGTTTGCACAGTCAATACCACATTTTTATCAATTTCAAAATTGATTCTTCTTTTAACTATGAGGCTATGGTTCTGGATTTCTAACAACACTCTCTCTACTTTACTTTTCTCCTGTCCATTCCCCTCCCCCCTCACAAATTTGCAAATTCTCCCTCCCGTGGACTCCTCAACCGCATCACAAATTTCCCCTCCCTCCAAATTGCAACCTGACCCTGACACATTCCCCTCTCTCTGAAAGTCTGCAATCCTAACTAACCTCCTCACACTCTCCTCTCCCCACACCCACACAGATGCACCTCCGCATCCCCTCATAGTCTTCCTCCACCTTTTACACTCATATTCTCATAATCTCAGTTAACTTGCTCTCATAGGGTCTTCAAGGCAGCTTCCTGTCTCACGTCATTTTCTCATGACTAAAATTTGGTATGAGGTATCGGGCCTTGTTGATCTGGCCTGTCCTCAGCCCTGCGTTGAGTTGCCTGCTCACCTCACCTGCTGCTCCCCTCTTGGCTGATCTTACCCTATAGCACCTTGCTGTTGCTGGCCTGCCATGGGTGAGTTGCAAACCTTAGCAGCCTCAGCCTCAGCCTCTGCCTCTACCCTTTTGCCTAGTCACTCTCTTCATTCCTCGCACACACATGCCTCAAATAAACCGTTCGTATGGTTTGGACCAGCGTTCTTACGCTTTTTCAGACTCACCAATCAGAGTCTGATTCACTCTGCATTGTCTCATTTGTATTTGTTGAACCAATCAGCAAATTCAGAGCTTTAGGCTCTGATTGGATGCCCAATGCACCTATTTGGCGCAGAACCCCTAGGACCACCACCACCACACCTCCTCCCCCTCCCCCCCCAACGGTCAAGACCCTGTGCCCAGGCAGAATGTATTTCATTGTAAATCTGCTTCTACTTGCTACTACCTTAAACATTCACTATCCCCACCAGCTGACATTGATAGCAATGTGTACCATCTACAAGGTGCACTGCTCACTACCACCTTCTTCAGGGCAATTAGAGAAGGGTAATGAATGCTGACCTGGTTGACTTTGCCCATATTCTATGAACAAATGAAGGAAAAATGGCAACTTGTTCTGCTGTGACTCCCACACTTGCCATTTTCCCCATCTATTACTCCTGCAGGCTCCACTGTTCTTATTCCCATAGTGTTGGCAAACTGATCCCTGTTTATAGTGGCGATATCTGCAATCTGGCTGTCTCCTAGTGGTGACATGCTGGCCTCTAGTGGCTGTGTACCAATTCTGAGTAATGGTTTCTCATGTTAGCTGTTGCTGTTTTATTATAATGCCTAGCTGATTGCAACTCCACAGCTGGTTATTTTCGAATAGCTAGTTGCCGGTTACTGATGGGTAGGTTGCTGAGGAATTGGCTATTGATGAGGGTTGGCTGCTTAGTGAAACCACTATGATACCTAATCTCAATAAATGTGTTCTCAATCATAATGAAATTCAGTCACTCTCTCAAGGATGAGATTTTCTTTTTGAATGCATTTTAGCAAATCTGTCAATCAGTCAACACTGGAACCTATAATATAGCAAGTAATTTAATAACTAATCCTGAACTGCTGTATATATAATCATAAGAAACTCCTGAACTTGTTCCATTAAATTATGAAGGTAATTAGGAATAGCATAAGAACATTATGCACGGGAAGTATTTCCTTCTCTCCTTCTCAATTCCTTCTCTCTTTAGTAAACCATCCAACTGACTCCTTGCATCATTTCCACTGTCAATCTCAATATTCTTCTCTATAATTATTCCAAAATCACCATGTCCTTTAGTTGAAAAGTTCTTCATGATATGCATTCTCATTCCTGTCTTCCTCGCTTTTAGTTTCTGTAAACTTGAAACGTGCATTCTTTATGATAATATAATAATTCATCTGGATCACTTTCTGTCCATTCCTTGCATTATTTTGAAAAACTTCAATCTGATCAACTCTGTCTCTCGCAAACAAAACAATCCCACATCAGTCACTTAACCTTTCTGACAGCTTCAATCCTTGATATCTTAAAACATATAGAATTTTTAATTTTTCCATAATACATCTGCTGGAGATGTATCCAACCGATTTATCTTATGGCACAGTGGTTAGCACTGCTGCCTGACAGCACCAAAGAGCGGGGTTCAGTTCCAGCCTCGGGTGATTCCCTGTGTGGAGTTTGCATGTTCTCCCCATGTCTACGTAAGTTTCCTCCGGGTGCTCTGGATTCCTCCCACGCTCCAAAAAATGTGCAGGTTAAGTGGATTGGCCCGTACTAAATTCCCCTGTCTGTGTTAGGGGGATTTTTTTTTAGAGCAACACAGCACGGGAAACAGGCCCTTCGGCCCAACGAGCCCGCGCCGCCGTCATAACTATATAGTAACAATTTCATTATCCTATTCTAATTTTAGGTTATTCCTAATATGGAAGAGTCTCAATGTAGGGACAATTTGTTTCCCAATCAGCCTAAGAGCGAATTTTTTGGGATGTGGGAGGAAACCGGAGAGCCTGGAGAAAACCCACGCAACCACGGGGAGAACGCGCAAACTCCCGCAGACACCGGCCCAATTCCAAGTGTCTGCACAGCTACAGCGATAGTCACTGAGCTGTCATGGTGCCCTTCAGCTGGTCCAGATAAAGCACTCATTTACGACATGAAGCACCAGGCAACCCATGAATCAACATCCAAGAGCTGTCCTTGCACCACCTGCCGAATGCATGCTCCTTGTTGGTCAAGTTGGACCGAATTACCTGTGGAAAAAAAAAGCCGTAGTTAAACAGTCCTACTATATCCCTCTATCTGCATACCGCTCATGTGGCTGTCCAAGAGACCCTTAAACAGCCCCAGCGTGCCTGCTCCCACCACCTTACTCGGCAGTGCATTCCACACCCACACTACCCTTTGTGTGAAAAACTGCCCTCTAATATTCGTCTTATACATAGCCCCCCTCACTCTATGACCCCTTGTCCTATCCATTTCTGAAGGTGGAAAAAGTTTACCTCCATTTACTCTATCTATACCCCTTATAATCTTATACACCTCTATGAGATCCCCTCTAAGCCGACGTCTTTCAAGGAAAAACAACCCCAGTCTATCTAATCGTTCCTCATAAGACAGTCCTTCCATACCAGGCAGCATCCTGGTAAACCTCCTCTGCACTCTCTCCAAGGAGTCCACATCCTTCCGATAGTACGGCGACCAGAACTGGATGCAGTATTCCAAATGAGGCCTAACCAACGTTCTATACAATTGCAACATCAAACTCCTACTCTTGTATTCTATACCCTTTTCTATGAAAGCTAACATACTATATGCTTTCTTTATCACCTCCTCCACCTGTGAAGACACATTCAGAGACTTGTGAACCTGCACCCCCAAGTCTCTCTGCGTCTCTATACTCCGAATAGTTTACCTTTTATCCTATAACTCTCTTCTACATTTTTCTGGCCAAAATGCATCACCTCGCATTTATCCGGATTAAATTCCATTTGCCATCTATCTGCCCAGTCTACCAACCTATCTATGTCCTGTTGTATTGCCTGGCACTGCTCCTCTGTACCCGCCAATCCAAACATCTTAGTGTCATCAGCAAATTTGCTGATCTCACCACCTACCCCAACTTCCAAGTCGTTTATATAGACCACAAATAGAAGAGGATATTTCAAGTTAATTTCACAAATTAACCACAAATATTTCAAGGTAAATACTGTGGGATTCTCGGAATATATATAGGGTCTGGATGGGATTGTTGTCAGTGCAGGCTTGATGGTCCAAATGGCCTCCCTCTGCAATGTAATGATTCTATGAATTTCTAAACTACTGAAGAAATGTTAAATTCATATCTGGGAGAGGTCCGCCATGTTGAGAGTTGGAGAGTTCACTGTTATAGTTACTGGTTTCAATTACTTTCAAGTAAATTCACCACACTTAATTTCATGACTGTTTTCCAGACACAGAATCGTGGCAAACGAATGAAGGAAGGAGCGCACATCAACCGGTCACTGTTGGCACTTGGAAACTGTATCAATGCTCTGAGTGAAAGGGGAGGAAATAAATACGTCAATTACCGAGATAGCAAGCTGACACGATTGCTGAAGGTATGAGGATGTGTGTATAGGTGTGTGTGGGTGTGTGTGTGTCGAAATCAGGGTCACTGTTTAGTGATCCAACCCTTTTCATTATTGCTTGGATTAAGCTTTTAAGCTTTTCCTGCATTGACCTGATGCTAGGATTACTACATTAAACGGAGACTATTGTTTTTGCTTAAAATAGATACATTCCTTTATCACACAACCCAAGTTGTGTATAAAACTGCACCATTTATTGTCAATATGAACAACATAAGAATTAACCTCCTTCCAGCAGTCATAGGATCCCCAGCGTGCAGAAAGAGGCCATTTGTCCCAATGAGCCTGCACCAACAATAACCCTACCCCTGTTGTATCCCCGTAATCCTAAATATTGACCCTGCTAATTCCCCTAAAGCAAAGGGGAAATTTAGAATGGTCAATCAACCTAACCCGCACATCTTTGTCGTGTGGGAGGAACTGAAACACCCAGAGGAAATCCATGCTGCTACTATTAGCAGGTAAGCACAGATTTCAGCTTCTGAGTTTGTCTCCTTCTTTCCCATGGCAGGATTCATTGGGTGGGAACAGCAGGACCGTGATGATTGCTCACATCAGTCCAGCGAGCCTCTCCTTTGAGGAGTCACGGAATACTCTCACTTATGCAGACCGTGCCAAAAACATTAAAACCAGGGTAAGCACCAGACAATTTCCATCAATGTATGGACTTCAATTATTTTAAGACTTGAAATTGTTATACATACTTTTAGAAAGAATAGATGAGGAAGGAAAGTTGTGCTCTTGAGTTGTTTCTATGTCCCTTAACACAAATATATGTGAATATTGAGTAATTTTTAATAATTTTTTTTAAATTAAGAGACTGGGCATTTAAGAAATTTAAGATCAATCTAATTCCAGAGTTCTCTCCTTGACTGTACAGGAAAGGAATCCAACAATCTCTGAAAGGATCAGTAATTTTCTAGAATGAATATAAACAATGAGATTTTCTGGAAAATCCCATCCAAGGTCGATGGATCCTTTGCATGGTCTTTGACTGTAAAATTGGGAAAGAGAATTTGCTGTACAAGTTATAATCGCAACTACAGTTTAGTATGTTGTTTCCCATTATTGAGTAAGAATAGTCTTGGCATATCCTGGCTCTGATGTGATTCTTACTTCATGCACTAGGTAAAACGCAATTTGATGAATGTGTCCTATCACATTGCTCAGTACACCAACATCATCTCCGATCTACGCAGTGAAATCCATCGTCTAAAGAAGAAGATAGATGCACAACGCATACAACAAACAAAAACTGATAGAACTGACATACGCAACGTGCAAGGTGAGTGACACAGTAAATAGCAACAACTGTGGCACAGAAACAAACACTGTGCCAAATCTCCTGCATTCTGTTAACACACCGACACTGTTCACTTGAGAATTCTGTGGTGTGGAATATTCCCTTTGCTTTTAATTGCATATTTGTGAAATATCTCTGCGGCAACATTCTGCCTGTTTCAAGCTTAAAAATAACTTGTTCGGTAACATCAAGGTCTTAAAATCCTGAGTGCTCCAAAGGAGTGTTGGGTGTTTTTTTTTAAATTAGTGTCACATGTAGGCTTGTATTAACACTGCAATGAAGTTACTGTGAAAATCCCTTGGGCACCACATTCTGGCACCTGTTCGGGTAAACTAAAGGAGAATTTATCATGATCAACCAGCATGTCTTTCGGTTTGTGGGAGGAAACTGAAGCACCTGGAGGAAACCCACCCAGATACGGTGAGAACATTCAGACTCCGCACAGACTGTCACCCAAGCCAAGAATCAAACCTGGGTCCTTGGCGCTGTGAGGCAGCAGTGGTAACCACTGTGCCACCATAGGTTTGTCGTGCAAACTGTGAGAAAAATAAATGACAGCCTAATGCCACCTTCATGTTTTACTCTTGTAAACACTTGTAGGGTTACCCAATTAAAGGGTTAAATGGTAATGCTTTCTTTCTGTTATGTGTTTCATCAGTTCTCAGCAGTCCTGAGTAGCAATTCTAAGTGAAATGTCATACACGATGCATTACAATGTGAGCCTTGATTTTAATTGGGTAACAGTTTTTGACAGGTTTCATTTGAGTTCGAGATTTGAAGTCTAGGGTATTTAAATTCTCTGACCTTTATTGGGCGAGATTTTCAATTGTATGTAAAGCTGCTAGCAACAGGTAAATCTGTAGGAAAGGCTGCTGGACCAGTCCAGTTGGTGTCCACATTGCATGAGACACATGATCACGGCAGCAGACATCTAAGTTTTCCTTGCGGGACTCAGAGGAACTTGTCTGCCGAGCTCCCTAAGGAGTTAAAAACAAAATCGCCTTACTCTATCATGTCTCTCCTGGCCTTTCCCCAGTTCTTCAATAGGGCAGCCTGGCTGGAATCTCAGCCATTTTTCACTTAGATCCACTAATATAAAATTGCATTTGTGCTCTAATATATTCATTAGGATCTGCTGTGTATCTAAAATGGAGGATTTGGGCCATGGGCGAGTGCTTTTTTGCCTCTGGTGAAAATCCCAATAGGTCAGTTCCTGGTAGCTCCAGCGTGAGTAACTAACTTGGGGAATTTTAACCGTGTCCAGCCAATTGCCTGTTGATTGTTTGTGCTGAAATCATCCCGATGAAGATAAACTGAATTGCCTGACTGAAGTTCAAAGCAAAAGCACATTTTTAAAGATCTGATAAAGAATGAGAGCCTAATTGCAACATATTATTCAGATATTTGAAAATTCTTTGTTTATTTTTCTGCCGAATGTTATTTTTCTTATATAAATTAAATTATTCCCTTCTGAGAAGATGTAGCTTATATTCATCTTGATCAGTGCAATGCATAAGGAGCTGGAAGTCTTAATAGATCTGATGATATGGCGCAGTTTATATGAGTCTGGCTCAATCAGAAACCTTTTAGTCGTGAATTCTGGTCCATATGCTTTTGCTTTTAGTCACTTGTGCCACTGAATCACCCCAATTTTAACATTTTTACTTTTGTCCCTTTAGCTGAGGTGCAGCTACATTCCTCTCACTATGATAGACGGGAAATGGAAAGGCTTCGTGAGCATCTGATTGCTGCCTTTCGAGAACAGATGGATATCCGACGCAACTTACTGGAGCTGGACAGCAACAACATGCAAATTCAAGTTGACACATCCAGGCACTTACTTACTATCGCAGAGTAAGTACACTTCATATTCCCCTGCTGCTCAGATTGATTCCAAGCTGGAAACATTGATTAGGAGAAGGAGTAGGTAATTTTAGCCCTTTGAGCCTGCTCTGGCATTTAACATGATCGTGGCTCATCCTATCCTGGTCTCAGTTCCTTTTTCCTAAGTGTTCCCCCTCGCCCTTTTTATCAGGAACATCTCTCTTACTTGAATCTGTTGATTGATTCTGCCTCCAGTGCACTCTGGGCCCACATCGTCCATTTTAGATACACAGCAGGTCCTAATGAATATATTGGAGCACAAATACAATTTTATATTAGTGGATCTCAGTAAAAAATCCCACAGATTCACAACCCTCTGAGAGAAGTAGTTTCTCCTCATCTCAGTTTTGAATCTATCTCCTCTCATTCTATGTCTATATGATCTCTTGTTCTAGGCAGTTCTACAAGTGGGTACATCTGATCAGTATTTAGCTCTTTATGTATCTTGAACAGAAGCCCTCTCATTCTTCTGAACTCCAGAGAGTACAAGCCTAAGCTATCCAAACACATCTCATATGACAACCTTTTCATCCCAAGAATTAATCTGGTGAATCTTCTTTGAATTGCCTTCAGTGCCACCACACGCTTTCTCGAGTAAGGAGACCGAAACTGGACACAGTGCTCCAGGTGTGGTCTCACTGACACCTTATACAATTGCAACAACATTTCTTTACTTTTAAAACCTAGTCCTTTTGTAATAAATGCCAAGATTCCATTTGTCTTTCTTATTATATGATGCATCTGTATACCCACTTCCTGTGATACATGCACAAGGACACACACATCCTTCTGCACTAATGCACTTTGAATCTACTTCCCATTTAAATAATAATTTGCCCTTTTATTTTTCTGGTTGAATGATTAAAGAGGGATGATTTACTAAAATCAACAGAAGATGCTAAATCTCTGAAGAATTTTGCCTGGTGCAACTGTTCATTAAAACAAGAAACATCTTGTAATACATTAAAGTTCTCAAAAGAAATTACCGGTAATTGCAACATTAAATACTTCCAAAACCTTTGGTGTCATTAGTAGCTCATTGCTACATGGCTACTGATCATGAATGACATTAATAACTTGCATAAAGTTAACGGAACTGGAATAAATCTTGTGCTGCCGGCAGTTACATTGTACTCACATGTTTAATGAGACAGTCACACGCTGCATCTTTCAAATTGTGATGGTCATTATGGATTCAATGCATCAGCAAGCAAAATGCATCAAATAATCTACAATGTACGTTGAAAAAACATCCCCTCTCCACTGAGTGTTTACTATCCAGGAATTCCTGCTGGAAGCTTAACATTAGTGAAGACTGAGTGACTGCTTTGATGTGTGCATTGATGTGTGCATTGATGAATAGTCTGTTGATAGTCACTGTCTGACATGAAGTCAGATAATTAGCCAACATTACACATTAGCCAACATACTAAAAGGGCAAGTTGCACCTGTGGAACTGAAACTGTGAATGATGGGAAAAACAAAAAAAAAATTGTCTGCTAGTCCTACTTACAAGTAACTGATATGTGGAATGTTAAGGCATTATGGAGATGGTGGGTAATGTCACTGAACTAGTAGTGCAGAGATCCAGGCTCATGCTGTGTACACCGGGGTTCAAATCCCACCATAGCAGCTGTTGGAATTTAAATTCAAATAATGAATCTGTAATTAAAAGTTAGTCTTGTAATAGTCACCATGAAACCATTGCCAAATGTTGTCAACAGCTATTTGGTATACTAATACCCATTAGGGAAGGAAATCTGCCATCCTAACTTGGCTTGGCCTACACGTGACTCCACAGCGATGTGGTTGACTCTTAACTGCCCTCTGAAATGATGTGATAAACCATTCATGTCATGGGCAATTAGAGATGGGCAACAAATGCTAATTTTACTGTGGCACTCTCCCATCTCGTGAAAAGACCATTTTTAAAAAAGCAGAGAAATCCAATAGTATCTTAAAAATAATCTTTGTTGTTTTCATCTTGGATGTCAATGAAACATAAGCCAGCATTGCTTGAACAATCCTGCCCATAGTGATTATTTGATGGGGAACTGATTCAAATGTAATATAAATGTTATCTGATTGTTCCTGTAGCTGGGTGCAGGAAAAAGCTCGGCGAGCCAAGAAATGGAGGGAAGAATACCGGAAGGAAGTCTACGGCAAGGAAGATAGTGAGAAGGATTCGGACACTGGAGATGACCAGTCTGATGTTATGGAACCAACAGAGGTAGCTGTGGCCCGGGAAAATATCGCTGCACTTGTAGCAGAGCAGAAGAAATTAAAATGGCAGAAGGTAAGCGTATAATCTAACGGCTTCAATACAAACCATTGTTTATACTTAGAATACTTCAAATATCCTTGAATAACTGTAGTTATTAAGGAACAATGTTAATGTCCTAGCTTTATTTCATAGAATTCCTGCACAAATTGAAAATTTAATTTTTATTGATTAAATTCTTGTTTATTGACAAGCCACAAAAATTTATTTTACTTGTATTAGTGTCACAAGTAGGCTTACATTAACACTGCAATGAAGTTACTGTGAAAATCCCCTCGGCTTCACATTCCAGTGCCTGTTTGAATACACCGAGGGAGAATTTTTAGTATGGCCAATACACCTAACCAGCATGTCCTTTGGAGCACCCAGAGGCAACCCCCACAGACACAAGGAGAATGTGCAAACTCCACACAGACAGTGACCCAAGCTGGGAATCAAACCTGGGTCCCAGGTGCTGTAGACAGCAAAGCTAACCACTGTGCCATCGTGCCATCCAAATCAATTTAACAATGAGAGTATATGAGCAGCGGTTTGAATTAGAAACTGTTCTTGCACTTCATCGCCTGCCAGCAGAAATATAAAGGTATTACTAGCCATAATGGAGATTATAAAATAAATTTTGATGTTTTTCCATCATTTTGATCAAATTTATTATGCAATAAAATACACATACAACTAGCAGTCAATTGCCCAATTCCTCCTCTGTCCTGAAACACATCTTTATTGAGGGTTGAACCCATATCCACGTCAGTGATTTTTCCTTTGCAATTTATTTCACAAGTCTGTTATACTTGAATAAATTCTTGGGTTTTTTTTGCTTAAATTTTTACAATTTTTGTCACCAATTTTCTACCCTCTCCTTTTCAGAAGGTGGTGGCTTATTTCTAGAATACCTTTTGCAAGATCAGTTATACCGAAAACGCCAACATTTTATAAATGAGCACTTTCTCCTGTTGGCATGAGCATATTGGAGAGTGAGGTTTTTAACACAGTTTTCTAACTTTGCTTTACCTTGTACAAAACAAAACAACATATTCTCAGGCCATGGTGAAGAATAAAATGCAAAATGCAGCCCTTGATCAATCTAAGCTCCAAACACATCTTAATGCTTGTAAACACCAAAAAATTATACAGAAAATTTCTTTGTTTTGCTCTACCCTAATTGAAAATTCCCAACAATCCAAGTTTTCTTACACCTTCCCTTTTATGTTTATCTGGTCTTCTTCGCGTTTTGAAAGGGGCCATCTTTAATCTGGGAGTAGACTCCTCATTCACCCAGCTACAGTAAATGTTAGGCTACAGTTTATGCAATTAATCAATTAATCTAACCCACCTTTGAGCTATGGGAGGAAACATATGCACCCAGAGGAAACCCATGCAATCAATGTACAAACCCCAAACAGATAGTGACTCAAGCCGGGAATCGAACCCAGGTGCCTGGAGATGTGAGGCAGCTTAGAAGGACATGCATTTTAAGGGAGTTTTGCAGTAGTACTGTAAACATGCCTTCATTTCTTATATTTGAAGCTTCATTGCCCTTTGCTTATTCAGGCATTAAGCTTGTCAGTGAAAGGCCTGCCCTCTTGTGGCACCCACTTTAGATTCATTGCAACATCATAACTCAGCCTGAAATGGAAATATTGTGAGACACCTATCATTCCTAAAAATTGGCTAGTTCCACAAATGAATCTGGGCCACATGGTGGCACAGTGTTGGCACTGCTGCCTCACAGCTCCAGGGACCTGGGTTCGATTCCCGGCTTGGGTCACTATCTGTGTGGAGTTTGGAAATTGATTGCATGAGTTTTCTCTGGGTGCTCCAGTTTCCTCCCACAGCCCAAAGATGGGTTAGATTAATTGACCATGCTAAATTGCCCCTTATTGTCCCAGATGTGCAGTTTAGGAGGATTATCAGGGTAAATACATTGGGTTACAGAGATAGGGCCTGGCTGGGATCATTGTCAGTGCAGACTCGATGGGACGAGTGGCCACTTCTGCATTGTAGGGATTCTATAATTCTAAGTTATTACTACACTTCATATGTTTGAATGTCGGTTCACTTAATCTGTTGAAATTTCCAACCTCTAACCAGTTTCCGTTCCCTTTTCTAGGTTGAGTTGGAGAAACAATTCACTGACATCCGTTCCCGTGCTCATAAATTAGAGGAGCTCCTTCCGAAGAGGATCAGCAATGAGCAACAACGGGAAGTTCTGAGTCTCCTCTGCAAGGTTCATGAACTGGAAATTGAGAATACAGAAATGCAGTCCAATGCGTTACTCAAGGACAATGTCATACGGCAGACAGACTATGTTGTCCAACGCTTTGAACAGCATCGCCAACTGTGCGCTGAAATTATTCAACAGCAGCGACAGATCATAGATGGTATCATATCATTTATTTCCTCCAATTTATACATATTGTTCCTTTGGTTAATTGTAGGTGATAAGCTTTACAAGTCTGCGTTTCATAAATTAGAATGATAGAATCCCTACAGTGCTGAAGGAGGCCATTTGGCCCATCGAATTTGCACCAACTTGCTGACAGAGCATCTTACCCAGAGCCACTCCCTCATTCTATTCCCGTAATCCTGCACATTTTTCATGGCTAAACCACCTAACCTACACATCTTGGGACACTGATGTCCGCCTAACGTGCACATCTTTTGGAGTGTGGGGAAAAAACCCGATCACACAGAAAAAACATGGGGAGAATGAGCAAACTCCACACAGACAGTAAACCGAGGCTGGAATTGAATGCAGGTCTCTGACGCTGTGAGATAGCAGTACTAATCACTGAGCCGCCATGCCACCCTTAAATTTGTGTGTTCGGTGTGTGTGTATATTGAATTTCGCGATAAAGTTACACTGATTTTAAAACCTACACTCACTATGTTATGCTAACAACGAACTCCCTATTGATAGGGTTGTGATCAACCTGTCAGAATGATAACACGATAAGAAGTCTGACTCGACTTCTTACTGTGTTTACCCCAGTCCAATGCCGGCATCTCTACAGAATGATTACAAGCATCTTTTGTTTCAAGCTACAATTGCAGCACCAGTAAGTGATGTTGCCTCATTGAAATGAGAACCATGAGAGATATTGTGTCTCTTGACAGATCACAACCTACTGGTTCCCTCACAGTTGGATGAGTTGTATGAAATTTACCTGAGAGAGCTGGAAGAAGGTAACCTGGACCGGATTGTAGCCATTCATACGGTCACAACAAGAACCCTGAAGGTACAGCATAACTCATCAGCATAGAGGTTTATTTATTTAATATGTGAAAAGAATCGGAGATGTGTTGTATCAGAATTATTGATCTTTGGAGATATACTTAATTCCCATTTCATGTAGATTTTTAAAAGTTAGAAATGTTCTTGGTATGTTGGCACTGGGTTCTACTGCATATGTAACATTTAAGCTAATTTTCACCTGTATAGTGTTTTGAATCTTGATTTTTTTTTTTTGTTTAACCTCATTTTAGACTCAGAATTTAAAATCCATAAAGTAGAAAAGCTTGGAGGGGGGTGTAGGGGATTCATGTCCTTAAGTTATCGAAAAACTAAGGGCTCTCTGTAACATCTGGGTGGACAATCATTCATCATTCTGAAATGGACTGGACAATGTTATACATGGAAATGGATGTAATAACTGAATGCAACACTGTACCTGAAATAGTCGCAAAAGATGCCGAGAAATCTAGCCAACCAGCACCTGTTTTGGGAGTGCAAAACAGCACCGAAGTCTTCAATATAGCAGACGTGAAGCATGCACTAATTATGAGCCTATCACCCGTCAGATTGGTCAAGGTAACTAAGTTGACAGACAGTGTCTCTGTCCAAAATTATCTGCATCTGGCTATTTGCGGTCCCCTCTGCAAAAGTGGTTTGCTTTGAGGTAGCCAGTGCCAGCTGCACATGGGAAAATCTAGGCTACAGCCTGCCTAACAGGGGATCCTTAAAGTGATCAACTGCTCGGTGACAGTAAACAGGGTAAGTTTTGAAAATACAGTTCTTGAATGTGGAGTTGGCTGTAGCGAATGTTCATAAGAATGCAGGATGTTTCTAATCATCTTATTCTGTCCCATCACAACCTCTGCTGCCCCATCCCCTCCACACAATTTCTGTTTTTCCACCCCTCACTCACATCACTTTCAGATTTGATCATCCACCCACAGCCCATCCCCTTCATCCATTCCATTCAACAACAAGCTCATGCTTCGTACCTGTGCATCGCATGTTGATTGTAACGAGGGTTGAGGCCCAATATTGGGTGTGTCTCAGGCTTTGCTATTCGAGTGGAAGGATTATTCCCTGCAACCTGCCCCAACGTAACAGCACATGAATTTCTATGCTAGAAATTTTGCAAAGTACAGTTACATAGAACATAGAACATAGAACAATACAGCACAGAACAGGCCCTTCGGCCTTCGATGTTGTGCCGACCAAAATAAAAAGCAATGCCCCTCCAAACTAAACCATTCCCTTCTCTTCCATATACTTATCAACTAACCTCTTAAACGCCACCAAACTTGGCGCATCTACAACAGCTGCAGGCAGGGCATTCCACTCCCTAATCACTCTTTGAGTAAAGAACCTACCTCTGATATCCGTCCTATAACTCATACCCCTTAATTTAAAGCTGTGTCCCCTCGTGCTAGCTTTCTCCATCCTAGGAAAAAGGCTATCACTGTCCACCCTATCTAAACCTCTAATCATCTTATATGCTTCAATAAGATCCCCTCTTAGCCGCCTCCTTTCTAACGAAAACAACCTCAAATCCTTCAACCTCTCTTCATAGGACCTGCCCTCCATACCAGGCAACATCCTGGTAAACCTCCTCTGTACCCTCTCCAATGCCTCCACATCTTTCTTATAATGTGGGGACCAGAACTGCACACAATACTCCAAGTGCGGCCGCACTAGAGTTTTGTACAGTTGCAACATGATGCTGCGGCTCCTAAATTCAATCCCCCTACCAATAAAAGCTAAGACTCCATATGCCTTCTTAACAACTTTATCCACTTGACTGCCTACTTTCAGGGATCTATTGACACATACACCAAGATCCTTCTGTTCCTCAACACTATTAAGAGCCCTACCATTAGCCCTATACTCTACACATTTATTGTTCCTGCCAAAGTGCATTACCTCACACTTTTCCACATTAAACTCCATTTGCCACCTCTCGGCCCAGCTCTGCAACTTGTCCAAGTCACTCTGTAAACTAAAACACCCCTCTTCACTATCCACCACACCACCAATTACAGTTTACATTAACTCATAAAATCTTCTAACATCATTGAAGGTGATAGACATCCTGCTAAATCTCTGGGATGAAGAGACACATAGATGTCTATGCACACACTGTGCTTGAAACATTAAATGCATAAACACCCACAGTGATCCCTTTAAAGATTAAATGTTCACTTCTCATTGAGTGGACAAAGTACCTGGACAAAGAGAAAATGCAAAGAACAGAACAAGGAAGATTGATTGTCTTTTCAACAAAGAATCTATCACAACATATTTTCCTTTTAGTAAATGAAAAATTGTGTACTTCTTTCACCAATCCATTGTGCTAAAGCAATGTTTGTATTTCAGCTCCTTGTGCTTGCAAGGTTTTTCAATTTGTTGCTTCATTATTGATATAAGAACATAAGAACTAGGAGCAGGATTAGGCCATCTGGTCCCTCGAACCTGATCTGCCATTCAATAAGATCACAGCTGATCTTTTCATGGACTCAGCTCCACTTACCCGCCTACTCGCCATAACCCTTAATTCCTTTACTGTTCAAAAATTTATCTACTCTCGCCTTAAAAATATTCAGTGAGGTAGCCTCAGCTGCTTCACTGGGCAGGGAATTTCACAGATTCACAACCCTTTGTGTGAAGTAGCTTCTTCCCAATTTAGTCTTAAATCTACTTCCCCTTATTTTGAGGTCATGTCCACTAGTTCTAGTGGAAACAACTTCCCTGTTTCTATCTTATCTGTTCACTTCATAATCTTATATGTTTCTATAAAATCTCCCTTTATTCTTCTGATTTCTAATGAATGTAGCCCCTGTCTACTCAGTCTCCCCTCATAAACCAACTCTCTCAACTCCGGAATCAACGTAATGAATCTCCTCTGCACCTCCTCCAGTGCCAGTATATCCTTTTCTCAAGTAAGGAGATCAAAACTGTACACAGTACTCTTAGTGTGCCTTCATCAGCACCTTATATAGCTGCAACATAACCTTGCTGCACTGGTGAAGGGGGAAGTAAATGTTTGTGGTTCTGGATGAATTGTTGATCAGGCAGGCTGCTTTGTCTTGGATGATAACAAGCTTCTCATCCAGCCAAGTGGAAAATATTCCATCACACTCCTGTGTTGTGCCTTGTATTGGCAGAAAAGCTTTAGGAAGTGAGTGGCTTGCTGTAAAATACCAAACTCTGACCGGCTCTTGTAGTCACAATATTTGTGTGGCTGGTCCAGTTCAATCTCTGGCCAGTGGTGACTGCAAAGATATTTTTTTCAGTTTATTTATGTCACAAGGCTTACATTAATTGTGCAATGAAGTTACCATGAAAATTCTTAGTTGCCACATTCTGGCACCTGTTTGGGTACACATGCAAACTCTGCACAGGAAGTGACTCAAGCCAAGAATTGAACTTTGGTCCCTGGCACTGTGAGGCAAGAGTGCTAACCACTGTATCACTGTGCAGCAATTAAATGATGGTAATGCTGTTAAATGCCTAAAGGTTCGATAACTGTTACTGATGTCACAGGACCCTAGTAATAAAAATCACTTGCGATGTGCCACCACAAGCAGTTCTCCAGTCATCCTAAAGATAGACCAATGCATGAAACAAAGGGCTGAATTTAATGGAGTGTGTTGGAATGGGCATGGTGGTGGGTGAGAACTGCTGCTGGCAGCTTCCCAGAAATACTGAAGGTAGCAGAAAACTGCCCCCCATTTAGTGAGAACTGCTGACAAAAGAAACCCACCCCAAATGGCAGGAAAACATTCACGAGATCAATTATCCTTAGCCCATTAGGATTTAATGGTGATTCAGGGATTTAGCTGGTCTTAGAGCAAGTCTGCTGTGTCTGCACAAAAGCTGCCCAGTAAATGTGTTAAATTTGTTTGTGGATGCTGTCGAGAACAGGATTTCCACCCTACTGGAGACTTCATTCTGTGGGAGGTCAGACAGTGTCCAGATGAGTGCTTTATTGCACTGAAAGTGTAGAACCTCCCATGAAAAGGCAATGCGGTTATCTCATTGGTTCTACAATTAGTGGGCAGATCTCTCATTAATGCAACTAAATACCATCTAAAGTCATGGGTAAATAAGCAAAATTATGTTAACACCAGGATGAAACCTCACAACGGATAAATATTTTATCTTATCTATAACACAGTTTTTTTTTTCCACGCACAGCAAAATAAATCAATGGTCACAGCTAAGTATGTCAGCCGTTAGTTTGTGGAGGAAAGATTAGTTTTATTTTCAAAATCCATTTTCTTATTGCTTTGTTCATCATGGTCTTTGTGAATAGTCCAGTTGATAATCTCTCATATTGTTGGTTTCACCCTCCAGGATGGTTCAGTTATTAATGTGGCCCAGAGGTTAAAGGTCGGAGAGCTGGTCCAGGATGTGGACTCTGATCAGGAGAGCGTGCGAACAACAGGATCTGAAAAACCTTATCCTTGGCGAAAAAATTGCAAAGATGTGCTACCACCACTTGTACCGGAGCCAGAGAGGTAACATTAAGAATACTAGGACTCAGAGAGCACAAGCTCCCAGATAAGCTGGATGTCTTCAACCTGAAATTTTATCTTTCATTTAAGAGCTTGTTGCCAGATTGACAAGCCAAAGTTTTTTCTCATAGTGGGAGTACAGAGTGAAAATGATGGGGCCTGAATGCTAACTTGGGAATTTGGTCAGATGTGAATTCCATGCAGAGGCAAAGGAGGCAATATTTTTTGTACTGCTCTCAGTGAATAGCGGGTGAATGTGCAAAGGCATTAATTAATCTCATCTGTCTTGATGAGTTTTAAGACAGAAATTTAAACTGGTACTGGGGATTTATAAATATTGCAGTCAATTTATAGCTTATACGCAGAAACATATGTAGCAAATAGAATCAGGAGTAGGCCATTCAGCCCTCCAAGCTTGCTCTGCCATTCATTATGGTCATGGCTGATCAAAATCAATATTCTGATCCTGCCCCCCCACCAGCCTCCCCCAAATTCCTTGATTCCTTTATCCCCAAGAGGTTTACCTGTTTTTTTTTTCTTGAAATCACAGAATGTTTTGGCCTTCAACTTGTCAAATTATTTGATATTATAACAGACAACAGTTGAGTGATGTTCCAAATTTGAAATCTTGTTAGTTTAACAAAACAGAGTAAAATTGGCAGGGTAGGTGATGTGTTGCAGTTGTAACATGTGGGAACTGGTAGAGACTAGTGTGATCCACAGTGACTACCCCTGCAATAAGTTTCCTCAGCTTGAAAAACTTGATGAGTTGATGAGTTGGAGTCCCCATTTTGAACATTGCAGTGCGTCAGAGAAGGGGAAACTTACCTGATTTATGAGACAGTCACACCCTTAAACTAGATATTTCAGGTTTCATCCATGGAAGGGACAAAAGAATGTAACTACGAGTGCAGCAGGGTTAGGAACCTAGAAAGTAGAAAGAGAGAAGCCTCAGTCCCAGAAATCATCCCATAAGTTCATGATCGTTGCAGTTTGTATGAATGAGAACAGGGTTTGCAAAGTGCATGAGCAAACTGACTATGTTGCTACACTGCAGGGGACCATTCAAGTGGGGGGAACAAAAAGGAATGTAGTTGAAGTGGATCACAGGATAGTTATGTTCTCAGTTGCAGAGAGTGAGTCCCTAAGACTGTTACACCTGCCTGGTCCCAAGGTTGAGGACATTTCCACCGAGCTGGAGAGGAACTTGGAGAGGAAGGGGAAGACCAGTTGTCATGGTTCACCTAGGTATTAACAATACAATACTAAGAAAGAGATTCTGCTGACAGAATGTGAGTAGCTAGGGATTAAACTAAAAGGCAGAATCACAAAGATAATATCTGGATTGATAGCTGAGCTATGAACAAATGGGCACAAGATCAGTGCGTAGAATATATAGCTCAAAGATTGGTGTGGGAGAAATGGGTTTCAATTCATGGGCTGTAGCAGTAGTATTGTGGAAAGAATGTTAGAATGGTCTTCACCTCAACCACCTTGAAACCAGTGTTCTAGTGAATCGTATAACTAAGGCTGAAGAGAGGCCTTTAAATTAAATAGTGGGATGCGGCATGGTGGGTTTGGGGGCTGGGGGTTTAGGATGTGTTCACTTGAGGGGAGGTTTGCAAAGTTTAAAATAAAGGACGAGGAAATATTGCAAGGTAATGATTTGTGTAATGGTAATCAATAATGCAAGGTAACAATTCATATATTGGCAACCAGAGTATAACCAGAAGATGCAGAGCGTAGAAACATAAATAATGCACCAGCAAACGTAGTCAAGAGTGGGGACAATTACTTTGAACAACTGAAGGATGGAAACAAAATTGAAGTCACTTTATCTGAATGCACGGAATATCCGTAATAAGATCAATAGACAAATGACACAGATAGAGACAACTTGTTTAGGTAGAATCGTCATAACAAAGGCCTGATTGGAAGGTGACTAAGGTTTGAAAATAAATATTCCAGCATACACAATATTTCCAAAAGTCTGGCAGAATGAAAAGGGAGTAGCCCTGATAATAAATGATGACATAAGGACATCAGGGAAAAAGGATCTCACTCAAAAAATCAGGAAGTAGAATCAGTGTGGATGGAGATTAGAAACAGCTGGAGTCAGAAAACGCTGGAGAAGTTGTTTAAAGATCCCCTAGGAGGGGACAGAGCATTAAACAAGAAATTATGGGAGCTTGTAATAGGGCAATTTAATAGTTATGGAGGACTTCACATCAACTGGATCAATCAAAATGGCAAAGGTAGTCTGGAAAATGAGTTGCAAGCATCTTCCTTTGTGTCATGTATGATTTGAACCAACAGCTGGTTCCCCCCACCCACATTCCCATTAATTCCAGTTTTACTTGGGTTCCTTGGTGTGTGTGTGTGTGTGTGTGTGTGTGTGTGTGTGTGTGTGTGTGTGTGTGTGTGGGGTGTGTGTGTGTGTGTGTGTGTGTGTGTGTGTGTGTGTGTGTGTGTGTGTGTGTGTGTGTGTGTGTGTGTATAGCATGTGTGTACAGGTATGTGATGAGTGGGTGGGCACCTGAGATTGAGAGTGAGCCGACACAAACACACTCACCCTTTCACATTCATATAGTCATCTATATTAATTTAAAAAGATATATTTATTGTTTTAATATTTGTTTCTTTTCATGCATCAACTTATTTTTGAAATTCATGCTTAATGTTGTGCTAGACCTTATCTTTACAAAATCTGCTCATCGACCCTTTAAATAAGAAAATAATTGAAATGTGGCCCCCTCAGGTGAGAAGGTTGGATAAGCCTGAAATAGAATATTAAGAACAGATCTTAGAGGTCGATAATGTCTGCAGGTGAATGTGCTATTAATTTGTATGGGTTGTCCAGATTATTAATAATATTTCAAAAACCAAAAGCAAAATACAATGACAGGATAAATACAACTGGATTTATTCTCGGTCTTTAGAGGGTCATCTTCAGTATCACACATTCCTTGTACACGTTCAGTTTTACTAACCTTTTTGTGAAAAAGTTGACCCTTCAAATTTTCCCAATTAATATTTTCAAATCATGCATGTTTGATTTGGAGTCTCACAGCATGAAACAAAGAATGAAGCAAAATCTTGAGGAAAATCCCCCCCCCCAAAAAAACTCCATTAGCTAAAAAGTGCAAAGTCATCCATTTACTTTCAGTGTCGCCAGTCATACATTTATGACTAAATCTAATTATTAAAAGGACATTTAAAAAGAATGAAAGAAGCACTGCCCATCTAATCAGCAAGTTTGAAGATTCTCCAAACATGAAAGTCATAAAAAACACTCCAACAATTTGCATCATTTTAGCATCCTAAAGAACCTTAAACACCTCCAGGATTATGCTTTGGTTCTGAAATTACTAAGATTTGATCACTGAAAAACTACAGTTGACTTGAACATTAGGTAACTAAAAAATTTGAAATTTTTAAGCCAAAAATCATGCGTCAACTCTTGCATAAGATCAAGTTTTACACAAATTGACTGATAAATACAACAATGACAAATTTGCCTTAGTACTGCCCTTTACTGATGTTAATGTTGTTCTTTTGACACACCAGTGATAATAACCAAATGTTTAAAACCAGCCCACATGGACAACAGAGAAAGAGTTCAACCATAATGACACCTCCTCCGATCCATGTGAATGGAATGCTAAACCAAGAGGTGAGTTGATGCATGTTTGAGCGTCGGAAACAGGAATACTGCCCACTCAGAACACATCAGTTTCAAAACCTGGTTCCAAGAAACCTGTACAAGTACTCAAGCACTTATGTACTCAAGTTATATGGGCATGGCAGGAATTAATCTATACATTTTCCAAATATACAAGACCATACATTTTACTCATCAGGGGCTATATTTTTTCATGCCCACTAATTTAGTATTGAAGTAGACATGAGTATGAAGTGGTTGCCATGACAAGAATATTGTTCCCATGGTTTCTCCAGTTCGTACTCACACCTACTTTCTCACTAAAATTAGCAGACAATAAAACACACCCGTATATTACAAAGGAATGTAGCGTCATGCGTACACTGCTATTCTACTATTTTGTTATCCTTATTCCCTCTGTTTTTTTTTAAATCTTAATTTAATTCCTTTTTCTCTTTAGGAACACCTAGCTCAACAAGCTCCTCTAAATTACTACTTTTATTTTGGATCCTACTATGTAAGAAACTATATGACACAAGCTCAGGGCTTCTTAAAGGTTGAATATTTTACTGTACTGTATTACATCTTCCTTCAGACAAATCAACAGGAGAGTCTAGTGAGCTTCAGTGGGATGAGCAGTGCCAGTAGCCATTTAAATTCATCACCTGACAGCAGTGAGAATTTTGCAGACAATCAACACACCCAAACAGAGTTCCTCAAAGGTATGGAGGCTTGTTGTTGAACTTTGTAGCCATGGTGCTTTTTGGATCACTCTTTCATGGTTGGTGTTGAACCAGGTTCTTGGTTCTTTCTCTGGGGCAATGCTGCAAGATGGTCAAATGTAGAGAAGGAGAGGATTGGCATTTAACAAGCTCTCCCTCTCCTCAGGGCTCCTGAAGTCCTGAATCAGTTGAAAGATGAAGAGGATTATACAGATTCTACCACAAGATATCAGCAGGGAACAGTAAACAGTGGGAGAGAGAGATATTATCAAATACCCCCTCTGATAATGCTATTGGACATTTCTGTCCATCCCTCCGCCAGCAAGAATCTCAGTCAGCTGCCTCAATTCTGCCCCTTTCCTATCTCACCTCAGTTCTGTCTCTTGACTACCCCATGGATAGTCATTGAGCAATGACAGGTGGAAAAACTGATGGATTTTCCAGCCTTCTTGTCAGGATGTCAGTGACCTTAGTTCAATCAGAAGAGGGTTGGCAACAGTACTTGCTAGGACAGTAATTAGCAAGATGTTTGAATGCAGAGAAGATGTGGCAACTTGCCCTCTCTTCTTGGCTCCTCACGGTGAATCCCTCAAGTATTGATCCTTCTCACTTGATACAATTATTTAATATTCAGAAGATTTCTGCGCCCTTTCATTTTGGCTCCTTTTCTATTCTGGTGATGCAGTGCCACACAGTTAATTTTACAAGATGGCAGAAGCTGGGTCCCTCCATTGAGCAAGATACTGCCCAGAATCCACTGTCATGTAAGGATTCTTGCCCTTAAACATCTCTAGCTGGAATCACCCGAAGGAAACTCAATGTATTATCTCTCCAAATATTGCCATCCCTTGTATTATGAATACTGTTTACTTTAAGAACAAATTGAAAGTACTGCCTTGACAGCTGTAATTAAATGGGTTTCATTTTTAATAGAACGCAAGAAGATGTTGACAGGCACTAAGAACATCGCAGTCAAAGCAGCAAGGCGACGCTCAAAAGTTATGGGAAGTGACAACAAGCTGCACATTCTGGAACCCATGAAGGAGAAAACGAGTATTTCTCTGCATTCAATGAAGGAAAATGAAGAATCATTTTATGGAGGCATTCCTGGGCCATTATTGACACTATACAGACACCAGCAAGGTCAAGTTATAAAGCATGCAGTTAGTGAGGACAATCTATCCACCAGTACCGGTGAGATGATTAACCAAGTTCAGCACAATGAGGAAGAGCCTCCCAATGGATGGTCTCAATCTTATAAAAAGGAAAACAAAAAGACCAGTAGAAAAGAGGAGATATTGGAAACCAAACGGAAGAAAAGAAGATCAAAGTCTTTTGAGGTCAATGGTCAAGGGGTTGGTATTTCATTTATGCAGGACTAAATTAAAATTTATTCTTTACTCTCATTTTTAGTCTGCAAGTTTGTTGTTCAAAAATTCTAACTCAAGTGAAATGGCTTCAATAATAATTGAAATATATTGGGATAGAAATATGTCCTTCTGATAAATAATTTATTATTTTCAATTATATTTAATATTACCAACCAATCAGACAACTCACTGTGGAACAATTTGCATCAGTCTCTGTTAGGCATGGTCCCATGTTAACTACTTGAGAAGGTTTGCATTTTTTTTTTGTAAAGCTGGAATTTTATTTTAATTAAGTTATAAATGGAACAAACTCTGTGCAGTCCACATTTCAAAATCATCCCGAATGTAGACATCCTAAATGATGACACTTACTGGTGCATTTCCACAGCAACAATGCCAATTACCATCTGTAACTGATCTTTAAATATTGAAAGAATGGATTTTGCACATATTGGGGCTTTTAGAATATCTTCCCATTGAGATGATTGCCAGCATACTCTTTGTGGAAAAAGTACCAGCCACCTTTCAGGGTCTCAAGAGAACCCAGAGATTTCAGTGAATTCACTCACATTTCCTGTTCATTGCTGCTGATAAAAACAATTTCATTTTTAAGATAATCTTGAGATTAGAGTATAAGATTTATGGTAATTCCGAGGGCAATAAATTTATGCCACCATTGTTATTCTAACAGATTAAATCTCACAGCTTGAACCATATTGTCCTATTGTCTTTTTATATATTTCTCATCCTGTTTTAATGCAATTTTTCATTGTTTTCCATTTTAAAAAATTGTATTTTCTTATTGTATTCCCAGTTACCCCTTCCTAAGAATGTTTCATCCCGATTCCAACCATTGGAGAGTATTTCAGACAATAGATTTAATGTGAATGGCCAATCTCAATTACGGACACATGGAAAACCAACGCATGTGCCTGGGAAAGTAAAATTCCCAATCAGCCATTATGCTGGTGAGTGGGACAATCACTGTTAGTATAGAAACAAAATCAGCCAACGCATGAGCAAAATACTGCAGATGCTGGAATCGAAATCAAGAACAGGGAATGCTGGAAATACTCTGGCAGCATCCGAAAGGAAAGAGTTAACATTTTGAATCCTTTTTTTCTTCGTCAGAATTGAAGGGAGGGAGAATGTATTAGATATTGAAGTGTAGCAGAGAGAGATTGCAACAAAAAGTAGCAGCTTTAACAGCAAAAAGCAGATGTTCTAGTATGGGAGGCTGGGGGTGGGGGCAATACATGTATGGAATATTTTAAAAAGGGGGTTAAAATGGAGGAGAAAGGTCAAATTCTAAAGCTACTGAGATCAGTGTTGTGTCCTGAGGACTGCAACATGCCCAACCGGAAGCTGAGATGCTGCTCCTCCAGCTTGTGTTGGGTTTCGCCGGAGCATTGCAGCAGTTCAAGTATGGTCATGCAGTCATGAGAGTGAGATATTGAGATAAAATGGCAAGCAACTGGCAGATTGGGTTCACGCTTGCAGACATGAGCGAAGGTGTTCTGCAAAACAGTTACCTGATCTGCATTTCGTCTCCCCAGTGTAGAGGAGACCAGTGTAGAGCAGTTTATGCATATTAGCAAAAAACAATATTGTTTAATTGCATACAATATATTCAAACATATTATCAAAGTTGCTTCATTCAAATTATAAAAGGGAACTCAAAAAAACACTGAACTGACTTGAAGAGGGTGGGTGTATTGCTAGTGACTCTACAATTCAGGTTTTGACGTGACTTCATTTTATGTCAGCACCCTTATTTTTTTGAAATGTAGATTTGATAAAGTAAGTGGGAGGAGACTCACACGGAGCATAAAATTCAATCTAGACAAATGGAACCTTTCTGAGTTGTAAATTTTATTTCAGTTGCCTCAAAAATGTAGTTGAAACTACATAGGCCTTCTGCGCTGCAGAAATTCTACACTCAAGCCACCCAGGCATTACTTCCATTATCCAATGCATTTACCCCTGAAATTAAGGGGCATCATGGCATGGCCAATTCACCTAACCTACATATCTTTGGACTGTGGGAGGAAAGGGGAGAATATGCAAACTCCACACTGACAGTGACTCAAGCCAGGAGTCGAACCCAGGTCTCTGGTGCTGTGAGGCTTCAGTGCTAATTACTGTGCTAAAGGCATTCAATATCATCACACTCCCTAATATTAAAATATCTCTTAAAGCAAAATCAAAAATTATTTAATGAAGTTATGTAAAAAAATTTTCAATGCTTGTGTATTTCCTGAATTGCAATTCATTGTTATATCTCCAGATATTTAGAAACATAGAAACAAGAAGCAGAAGTAGGTCGTTCAGCCCTTTGAGCTACTCCATCATTCATTCAATGTCCTGATTTCCCCTCCTCTCCATATCCCTTGTTCCCTTTAGCCCCAAGAGCTACATCTAATTTTTTTCTTTAAATCGGACAACATTTTGGGCCAAACTACATACTATGTCAGTGAATTCCTCACATTCACCATGCCCCGGATGAAGAAACTTCTTCTCATCTCAATTCTAAAAGGTTTACTCTTTGTCCTCAACTTTGACCCCTGGTTCTGGACTTCTCACCATCAGGAACATTCTTTCTGAATCTACCTTGTCTAACACTGTTAGAATTGTATAAATTTCTATGAGATCTCTCTCACTCTTTTAAACTCTAGTGTCTTTAAACATAATCCCTGTAACCCACATCTTGTTCCTCGTGTGTTGCTTACACTCATGAAGTTTCAACCCTATTGCAGTTTTCCTATTATCCTTTATTGACAGCGAGGTCCTGATTTTTCTTTCATATCACTTACTTATCTGACAAAAATTAATGAACAATTTGGAATCGACCACAAATTTTGTAAAGCATTATTGATCTTAAGTTCACAATTCATAAATATCCTGGCCAAAATCAATTCAGAACACCTATTTATATTGATTCTGAATCTTTGTGCTGTGTTGAATCCTATAAGACGAGCTATCTTGAAAGTACCATTTTATTTTTAAGATATTAATTGTAATGTTACGCACATACTTGCAATTTAATGATTATATGTAAACATTTATCTAGATTTTCCAACATTTTCTGCAAAAATCTGAGATTTTATGATGATTAATTAAGTTTCAATGTCTCTTTTACCTCAACACTAATCACAGAATGAGATCATACAGTTGTAGTTTTAGTAAATACTTCTGCTATCTGAGCTACGTTGTTACCCTGCTCAACCAAATTTCTAATTGAGAATAGCAAATCTGAAGTTATTAAAATTCAGTGACTCTTTGCAGTTCAATATTGCATCTCTTCATCTCCAGCCTTATGCTTGCCTCACTCCAGCTTGTCTAAATTCCACATTCTTACCCTTAAAGAACGTCTCAAAAAAAGTCTCACAAGAAATCCAAAGCTGCATGCTTCTTCAGCTTTTCTTCACAATTTTCCGAGAATAGTTCTTGGCAACTAAAGACAATGGGACCTACATGAATAGTTGTATAAAATTAAGGCATCAAGATATTCCATCTTGTTTACATTAAGACTTGTCTTCCATTTTGCAAAGTATGAGATATTTCCCAATGTCCATTAATGCCTGTGCAAACTTCTCACTTTCCCTCAACTGCTGTCTTCCACGTGATTCAATTATGATCTTCTCAACTAATAAACACCTATCCCTACTGACTTTGTCCTAAACAGTAGCTACTCCGTTAACAATTACTTAGATCTCTACAACTGAATTCTTCCTAACCCCTAACAGTTTGACACAATTAAATCAAACCTTTAGGTCCACATTACTTTTCCTTATCCATTCACTACTTCATATATATTAATTATACTTATGAAGCACACCATGCCCTCACAATTTAGTAAGCAACTCTTGCTCAGCTAAATGAAGCTTGGAACTCAGCCATGCATTCATAACACAATTACATTACATAGCTGAGTACATAAATCCAATAGAATTCAATACCATGGATTCTTTGCAGTTCCCTTACTGAATGTCCAACCATCTGCTAATTTTCTTCAATGACTCAATGGAGTTTCAATCTGAGAGGTCTCACAAATGTTCAGTTTTTTTCAAAGTCTGAAAAGGTCTGTGGACTTTAAGTCATTATACAACTTAAACAACACTGTCCAACTATCCATTTCAATCAAATTTTCAATGCTGTTATTTAGAAGAGGATTTTATTCACCGGGTAAATTACTGCAATGCATGTGAACATTTCACAATGATGGTCAATTAATTATCACATACCTTTTAATGATAAAGCCCTATGATCAATCACTGCATTGAAAACGTACTTAAATTATAATTCATAATGACATGATGCCTTTTAAAGTTGGCAAAGCTTTTAAACTTACCTGTCAAAAACTTCTCAACTCCACAGCAAGCCTCCTCAATGTTCATTTGTTTGACTTATCTGGCATGGTTTCCACAGCCTTTGGGAACCACACACCTCCACAAAAATATCAATATAAGGGAAAATTGGTTTTGTAGCACGCAATTAAGTGGCAACCTTGCACAAGTAACGTGTTGTAATCTGCCATATTTCTCACCCTGGGGAAAAAGGTGACCATTGGCAGGAAACAGCAGTTGTGTTTAAAATTGCAACCCCCACAACCTTCAATTTGGATTCAATCAGCTTTGGGAGAGGAAAATTCAGCAAACATTTTCACATAAAATATTATCTTCTGCAATATGTTGTTTTATGGAAATGATGAAAGAAGTTAACTTAGGCCAAAAATATATTTGGTACTTCTTCCAGTGCCATAAGTAAGTTTTCTTAATGTTATTTCACATTTGTGTACAGCTAAAATAAGTTGTCCATGTGTATTGCTTTGTGTAGGTGAGACTGACCTACAGATGTTGGAGGTAGTCAGTACACCACCCAGCACCATCTATCAGAAAAATGCCAATGGGAGAGGGCTGGCTGTACAGAAGAAAGTCAGAGGTGAGACTATAAAGCTTTGTGGGATTACTAAACTGAACGACCAATAGAAATACAATATATTACCTCTTGCATGGAAATATTCACATAGCATTATTTTTAAAAATCAGTCCTATTTTTTAGTTTAGTCAAGCAGAAATGAGCCTGCACATCTCATGCTGAATGTATAATACTGTAAATGTTACATAGTGAAAGCAAATGTTTGGAAATCACGTAGGTTCTAGCTTGGATGTTTTATTTGGTTATCAATTATCGAGATGTTTTGTAAGCAATACTGTGATAATGGAACTGGCTAGAGAATGAAAAAACAACAGATCTTGGTCAGGACAGCAATGAGTTCTAGTTAGGAGATGAGGGGAAGTAACAGCAGGTAATTGTTAGGCTAAGAACACTGACAGCTAGTTAAGGAAATAACAGCAAGTAGTTGTTCATATAATAACACTAACTCCTAGTTCAGGAAACAACTGCAGATAGCTGTTCAGAGAGTAACAGGAGGTTCTAGTTTGCGAGTGAGAACAGGTGGATTTTCATGGAATAACATTTGGCCCAGGCCAGAGGAGTAAGAACAGGTCCTCGATTGACTGGGTGCCTTAAGATTGAAATGCCTCCTAGAGTTAGTTATCAAGTTTTACAGCACAGAAAGAGCCTGTCAGTTTAATTCCAATTCATATTGCTGACTTCACTCTGAAACTCAATGCAAACTAGGCAAATTGCAAACAATACTAAATTGAAGTTTGAAACCTGAGGAGCATTACAAAAATAATTAGATAAAATAAGTGCTTGGGTAAAACAATTATGTTCAAATGATTCTGGGTGAAGTTGAAAGATTTAAGAAGCTAAAAGGTGATAGTGAATATTTAAATTTAATTTATGAAGAAACATTAAGGAAGTCATAATTGTCTTGTTTGGAAAAGAGGTAATTACAAAGTGATTTAATTGAAGGTTTTAGATTAGAAAAGTAACCAACCAAATAGATCTCAGGAAATTGTTCATCTCATTGAAGCACTCAAAACATCAGGGAATATAAATGAGCAATTAAGAAGATGGGAATCAAGAAAGGAAATTAAATGAAACTTTCTCATCTAAGTGGGAATAGGATGAAATTAGGTTGTTGAAGTGAACAATATAAATGGTTTCTGGAGATAAATTACCTGGTTCCTGAGAGAGATCAAAGGATGGACATGACAAAAAGATCAGTGAAGTTGGACTCTGAAGGATAATCTTGTGGATCTTAAAAGCCTTCACCTACTTAAAATTCATGTGATTATCTAACCACAACACACTTAACTGAGGTAATCCATCAGTATAGACAATAGAGCACTGCTATCCTATTTGAATAATTATTAATACAAGCCTTGAAGCTGCCTCAACAAAAAATAAAGCTTAAGCAAGTTATTTTCGATTGTCAGCAGAACATCTGAAGTCAAATAAAAGCATAACATTCTGCCTGGAGCTAAGAAACATAGATGTACATCTTTCTCTACTTGCAATCATAGTAGCTTTTGGACATTCAATCAGAGCTGAACTGCCAGTAAAAACAAATTGAGAATGTGAAAGACTCTTTCTTCAGGCAATGTCTCAAAGCTCTTCTCAGCTAATTAATTATTTTTTAAATTGCACTCATTGTTATATAGATAAACACAGCAGCTAGTGCACACATGACCAAATCCCACAACCAGCAATGACATGAGCAACCTTTGATGAATGGTGTTTCTTAATCAGGTTGTCAATGAATTTCTTGTTTTTCTTCAAATGTTGCAATAGGATCTGAACAGACAAGAAAAAGATTTTAGTTAACTTCTTATCAAAAGATGTCATCTCTAAAATTACAACATTCCCTCCTGCTCTGCTCAAGACTGCAAGAAACCACAAAACATTATGAATATAGCCCAATCCATCATGCATACCAGCCTCCCATCCATTGACTCCGTCTACATTTCCCACTGCCTTAGCAAAGTAGCCAGCGTAAGGACCCCACATACCTCGAACATTCTCTCTTCCATCTTCTTCCATCAGGTCACATACCAACTAACTCAAGAACAGCTTCTTCCCTGCTGCTGTCAGACTTTTGAATGGACTTACCTTGCATTAAGTTGATCTTTCTTGGCTGTGAGTGTAACACTCTCTACACTCTCTCCTTTCCTTTTCTATGAATGGTCTGTATAGTGCACAAGAAACAATAGTTTCCACTGTATACTAATACATGTGACAATAATAAATCAAATCAACAATAAACTCAGCCTGAATTAAATTTTCAAGTCTTGAAGTTGGGTATGAGTCCAGATTTCTCTAACTCAGAAACAGGAATGCTACCAACTGAGCAAGCTGACAGTCAATAAACGTCTATAGTTTGCTGATTGTTCTGTTTGTGATGTTGAGAGGATGTTTGTTGAAGAGAGGAAGGGGATTGTAAGAATAGTTTTAAAATGATCTGCAACTGAAATAAGTATTTACAGAGCGTTTTTTTTAAAAAAAATAGGTCCGACAATTGCAGCATCAGATGTGGCTAGCTCAACTTCTATGCTCAATCAGCCTGGAAACCTCAAGAAGCCTCTGAACCGTAACCCTCAGCCACATTTTAATTACACAGTGACAAATGGAAAGAATGATGTCAGAGCTAGGAAACACTAATTCAGTGACAGACAAAAGTTTTTACATTGCCTGCATTGAAAACCCATAGGACATTTGTGCTTTCATCCGGAGGAAAGGGGAATAAGTGAAGCCTTCACTGTTTGGATAAGATGAACTATCTACAAAGTGGAAGAGAAAACCATAGGTGGTGTCACAAATATGAGATCCCATTTTCTGTTAATGCACCTTTTAATTATGAAATCAGTGAACTGAACATGCTTTTGTTATATATGTATTTTAAGGAAAGGAATTGTTCTTCATTTTGTTTGTATTCAAAATAAGTAAAGGAATCCCAAGCTTTGCAATATTTATCCTTAAAAAAACTTGCTGCCAATTGCTACAATTAATGGACTCAAATATTTCTCTATGAGCATTAGTGCAACATTTTCCACAATGTTAGACTTCAGCCTCAACCTAAAGGAATCAAAATACGAAAGTATTTTTTATTCTTGAAATCAGTTTAGTCGAGATCTGTTGACATTTTAAGACTTAATGTACAGAAGTGAAACAAATGTTTCCTTTTTTTAACTAGACTCTGATTTTTGTGAATTTTTTTTAATAACAAATGTTTAAATTTTCATTCATTTAGGTAGAGAATGAGTGCATGGATCAGACTGCAAGTAATTTAAGAAGTTATCGTGTCTTAGACCACAACAATTGGGACTAGTTTAGTAGTTAAAAACTTGGTGACATGGACAAGTTGGGCCAAAGGGCCTGTTTCCATGCTGTAAACCTGTAAACCTCTATAACTTGAATAAAATAACAGAAAATGCTAGGAATCAGCAGGTCAGGTGGCATCTGTGGCAAGAGAAACAGAGTTAATCATTCTGATTGATACAGTAAGTAGTCTCACAACATCAGGTCCACCAGGTTTGTTTGATATCACAAGCTTTCGGAGTGTTACCTCTTCATCAGATGAGTGATGAAGTTTGGTCAGGAATTTCATCCTTCAGGCAGGCAGTAGGGTTCAGAAAATTCATGGGTCACATGCAAATGCCCACAAAGGTGGGATCTTCGTTGCTAAGGGGCTGGTGGTGGGCTGGAATTAGGCTAACCGACCTGGAAAAGAAGTTTGGAGGCAGCCATAGAGCTGCCGAGTATAAAGGCAGACTGTTTAAACGACCCGCCATAATGAAATGGGACTTTGTCTCACTTAAAATAAAAACACAAAGGCTCTCACCCCTCATAACTCCTCACAGTCCAAAAACTGCCCAGGTCACATACATGCCACCTCATGCCCTCACCCATCTACTAAGAAGCCTCATGTCTTGGTGCTAAGCTATGCAATTTCATCCACCCCCCTGTTCATTCATGTTCCTGATGCCAAGTTCAAGCTCTCCCATACACCTTGCATAGCCTCTCATGTCCCCATTGCCAAACTCTGACTTTCCACTCACACTCATGGCCTCTCATGTCCCCTGCCATAAGAAGCTGTGGCACTTCCATCCTGATTGACCCTCTCTACACTCTTTAGAACTAGTGAGGTGGCACAGTGGCAGAGTGGACAGCTCTGGGAACCGAGGTTCAATTCCTGGCTTGGGTCACTGTCTGTGTGGAGTTTTCATATCCGTCCCATGGGTTTCCTCCGAGCACTCCAGTTTCCTCCCACATTCTGAGGAATGTACATTGACCTTACAGGTGCTGGACTGTGGCGACTAGGGGAATTTCTCTGTAACTTCATTGCAGTATTAATATAAGCTGACTTGTGACTAATAAATAATCTTTATCTTTTATCTTTAATGAGCTATATAGTGATAGTAGGATGTGTAAAAAGAATTTTTTAAAAAGTAATTAATTCAGAATTTTCCCTTGTATTGAGAATAAAGTCAGTTCAATACAAGCTAATAATACTATTACTAATAATATCCAGATCCAGATTTGACAGCAGAGATCAGGGGCTGAGCTGTCAATCAAATAATGTATTCTCTGGAGCTCAGGTATTTTAATACTCTGATGGTTGTCTGGACTCTCAGCCAAACCTCACTGTTGTATGCATCCTTTTGAGTTTGTTAAAACGGGTTTTTTTTTGACAGGAATCAACCCATATTCTTTAAAGGTATTCTTAAAGTCCAGATATCCATGACTGGGGTTGGAAATCTTGGTATCTGGATCCACCTACACTTTTAAAGGGCATCCTGACTTGTTGAAAACTGAGGCAATTAATTCTGTTTTTCTCTCTTCACAGATGTTACCTGACCTGCTGAGTGCGTCCAGTACTTTTTGTATTTATTTCAGATTTCCAACATCCATATTATTCTGCTTTTAATAAGTTAGTTGTTCTGCTCAGTGAAAGGTACATGTCACTTATGCATCAGATGCAATAAGTGTTGATTGACAGTAGATGAGTATTTATCTGATGGATACCTTTTTTTGGCCAAGTGTAGCAATCTATTTCAAACCATCATGCTGTGAAGGATGGAATTCGACATACCTTTTAAGTGGCATTTATTACAATTTAGAATGTTAATTGCCCACGCATTAATGTCCCTTTGTAAATTTGTCGTGAAGAATCAATTGGTTGAGGTGGCAGGGGTAGGATGGTCCTTACCATAAAATTACACAAGGTACTGGCATATTACTCTCTAAAAGTCTCATAGAAAAGTACAGCCATGTGGCCTGAATTGGACAAGATACTTCTCATAAATCTGTTTTCCACCTCAATCAACAGCCTGTGGGGACAATTGACCAATTAAATTAGGGGTTGAAAGTAGGCATTAAAGATTCAAACTCATAGCATTTATGCTGGGATTAAGTTGTTGATCTACTTGACCAACCTGGATCCCTGCAGTTGAATTTTGCTTTTTTTCATAGAGCAATTCAACTAAAGTAACTTCAAAGCTGAATGAATAGATGCAAGCATTAAAGTGTGAGCAGCAAAACTATCCCACTCTTAAACTGTAACATTTTAAGTATGCAAACTCTTACATTCATAGAATGAACGTTCATATGCTGATATCGACCTGATAATCAATATCTACAGTTTTCTATTTTTGAGACCCAACCAATCTAGACCCACATAGAGAGATAATATTTGAATTTAAAGTTCTAAGTATTCCGTGTACTTAGATTTCTATTTGTTTTACAATTTTGATTACATATCAGTGCAATTACCAGCAATTAGAGGGCTCCTTTGCCTTACTAAAGTAAATCATTTGATTTTAAGCCACATATAAATAAAACAAATAAAAAACTGTTCCTCTTCTGAATGAATTTCTCTAAAATTTACTTGTCAATAAATAAGCTGTTAAGACAGAGGTGTTTTAAACACTAATGGAGTGTATGAGAGATTAGGAAATCGAAACTCTATTTTAAAATACATAATCATTCTTACAAGGCATCGATTTCCTAGGAGGTGGGGCAGTCTGTTACAAAATTAGGCAAGACCTTATTAATATTGCACAGTGATAGGCTGATGGGAAGAACAGTCAAGTGGAGTGAAATAGAGAATCATATTTCTACTTTATTCATTCAAGGGATGTGGGCTTTGCTGTCTGTGCCAGCATTTATTGCCTATCCCTCATTGCCCTTGAAAAGGATGATGAGCTGTACATCTGCATTCTATGCAATCAGTGACGTGGCATACATTCAACTTACTCAATGAAGCAAGGAATTGAGTGTGAAACCACCCCACAACCCCACCTCTGCAACTGTTAAGTCAATCCATTAGAAAAATAATAGTATAACGCATCATTACTTTTACATTTAGTAAAAAGAATTCTCCATATTCGACATGTCAAGAAATCTTATGAACTATTACATGCTTTTTGGAAATAGTTGCAACAACTCATAAGTAGAAGCTTCATCCTTATTCCATGAGAAACTGTTTCAACATTTCATTCTAAGCCTCTTGAGGCTGTTATTTTAAGTAGTCAAAATTCAATTGCTCGTAATAGCTGGAACATTAATATGAAGAATGTGAAACATATTCCCGGAGCCAAAGCCACTCTTTTCCTATATGTACCAAATTTGCGGATTTGGATATTGTATAATAGTGAATATAATATAATTTATTGTTAAATCTATTTTATGGTAATATTGTTCAATGTATTTATGGACTAGCTACTGATGTGGCTACAGTAAGATCATTTTAATTGCAAGTCCCAGTTTTTGTAGAAAATGCTCTACATACACAATAAATGTACTTCACAGATGTATATTTACTTAACAAGTATCCATTACCATTTAGTAGAGCATTCAGAACAATCAAAGAACATTGCATATCTCTTTGCCTTGTTATTTTAACCTTTTTGTCCATTAGTTCGTTAAAGTACCTAGGCATACACCATGTTCGTACAAATACTGAAATCACGTGTCCTCGACAGTATCCATTGATTTCCGTTGATCAGAATTGGAGTTCGCTGCATTTGGATTTCCAATTTGTCTCATATAACTAATGAATGACATATTGGGCAACATTATCTTTGACAGTTTTGGATACACAGAAGAATGGTTTTAGGACTGAATTACTCACTCTGAGTTTGCAGACTATAATATAATACAAACTGTTTCTATCCCAATATGTTCCTCCTCTTTTTCGGTTTCTCAAGATACTTGCCATGATTGTCATTTTACAATTAAAAGCAAACGTTTGCCACTGTAACTCAATTTAGGTTAGAATTTGGAAGAAATGGGTACATGAGAGCAGTAAACACTCTTAGAAAAATCTCAGGATGAGTTAACTTTTGGAATATATTGGCAAAGTACCGGAGGATTGGCAAACTGCCAATGTGACACCACTATTCAAACAGGGAGGTTGGCACAAATTGTATAACTATAGGCCAATTAACCTAACATCTATTGTTGAAAAAATGTTGGAATCAATTATTCAGGAAGTAATCGCAGCACATTTGGAAAATGATAATCTAGTCAAGCAGAAGCAGCATGGTGTCATGAAACGGAAATCATGTCTGACTAGTTAGAGTTTTTCAAGGGAGTCTCAATCAGAGCAGGAGAGGTGAACCAGTAGGTATGTTGTATTTGGATTTCCAGTAAGCATTCAACAAGGTACCTCACGTAACGTTAAATCATAAGAGTCCAAAGTATTGGAGTTAGTATATTGGAACGGATAGAAAATTGGTTAATAAGCTGGAAACAGTAAATGGGGATAAGATACTCTTTCAGGTTGACAAACTGTAACCAATGGGGTCTCACAGGAATCAGTGCTGGGACCGCAACTGTTTTCACATATATCAATGACTTGGTGGAAGGAGACAAATATACTGTAGACACAAAAACAGGTAGAAAGACAGATTGGGAGAAGGATACAAATACTGGTAGATTAAAGAAGTGGGCAAAAAGTTAGCAAATGGAGTATAATGTGGGAAAATGCGAAGTTGTTCATTTTGGAAAGGAGAACAAAAGAACAGTTTTATTTAAATGGAGACAAACTGCAGAAAGCTGCAGTACAAAGGGACTTGGGAGTACTTGCACACAAAATACAAAAAACTAGCACACAGGCGCAGCAGGTAATCAGGAAGGCTAATAGAATGTTGGCTCTTATTTCGCAGCCTGGTGGCACAGTGGTTAGCACTGCTACCTCACAACACCAAGGACCTGAGTTTGATCCCACATTCAGTGACTGTGTGAAGTTTGCACGTTCTCCCTGTCTTTGAGTGGATTTCATCTGGGTGTTCCAGTTTCCTCCCACAATCTAAAGGTGTGCAGGTTAGATGGATTGGCTATGCTAAATTGTTCATATTATTCAAAGATATGTAGATTAGGGGGATTAGTGAGGTAAATTACAGGGCTTGCAGAGATAGGGTTTGGTAAGCTGTTCTGTCAGAGAGTCAGTGCGGATCCAAAGAGCCAAATGGCTTCTTCCTGAACTGTGGAGATTCTATGATTTAAGGATGTTGGAATAGAAGAATAAATCTTGTTTCAACTGTACAGTTATTGGTGAGACCACATCTGGAGTAGTGTGTGTAATATTGCTCCCCTTATTATTTAATTGAAGGCATTTCAGAGAGGGTTTGCTAGGATGATCCCTGGTTTGGAGGGATTGTCTTTTGAGGAAACGTTAAACAGGAAAGAGATTCTACTCATTGAAATTTAGAAGAATGGAAGGTGATCTCATCAGAACATATAGGATTCTTAAGGGGTTTAATGGGGTGAATGCTGACAGTATGTTCCCCTTGTGGGAGAGTCTAGGACCAAAGAGAATAGTCTGAGAAAAAAGGGGTGCCAATTTAAGATTGAGATGTGGAGGAATTTCATTTTTCAGTGCGTTCTGAGTCTTTGGAACTCCTTGTCATAGAGTGCTGTGGGAACATAATCCTGTGTATGTTTAAGACTGAGATAGATATTTGATCAGTAAAGGAATCCAGGGCTATGAGGGAAGGGGCAGGGAAGCGAATGTGAGGAATGTCAGATCAGCCATGATCCTATGGAAGGGTTGAGCAGCTCAAGGGCCAAATGGCCAACACCTGTTCTTATTTCTAATAGTCTAATGGCCTTATGGAATATGGCATATTGTATTACTAAATGGAATGTGTAATGTTGGAATACTTAGCTTATTGAAAGTGTGGCTGTTTTGAGGTTAAAGATCTGCTTTAATAAATATGATTATTACATTAATTATTTTTAATCATTCATAATAGAGTTTATTTTTTCTGATATGACTTGGGTAGTGCCTACTATCTTTGATTTTTTTTATATTGATTCCTGATGACAAATTATCAGCACTGAAAGAACTATCCAAACAATCCATTGTGGTTGAGTTAATGATGCATGAGTTGGAGTGATTTTCTGACAAACAATCCTCAACACATAAATTTTGCAACAACTTAATACCTTTATTGTCTACAATTCATAACATTTACATATTTTGTAACATCCAAGCCCAACCACGAGATAACATTACTGGCAGTTCAAGAGGATATATTCAGATGCCCTCGGACAAATTGAGTGCCTGTGGACGTTTAATTTCTAGCAATTTGTGTGGGAAAGAACAATTTCTGTTTATTATTCCTTCGACTGTTTCATGGATTTGCCTTAGAGATTTGTCCTCAATTAATATATAGTACTTTAAAGTTATTTAATGTGCTACAATTATGAACATTGTCAGTAAATTTTGTTACTCAAGTTATGGATAATGTCATTTTTTCTAAGATTATCTTTTGAAATTGTGATACAATGAAATTCATATTTACTGATGTGGAAGTACCTGTAGTTTTGTGGTGGATGGGTTTCCTGTGGAATCACTGTTGGATTGGTGATAATTGATACAGTGCAACTTCTAAATTAGATGTGAGCGTATTTAAAAATACTGGGAATACGGCAATCTGTGAAGCCGAGTGATGGGTCAACTTTTCAGGTGTATACACCATCAGAATTGGAAATTCTCCAATTAAGTTTATTCCAGCTCTGGGTAAAAGGGGACAAAAAGTCAAATACAAATATACTAATTCCTATTACAAGGAAGCAATAAATAGGTTTATAACCGTAAATGGGAAACCTCTTCCACAAACAAATCCACCATGTATGGCCAGTATTTTTTAATTTTTGATTTCTGGCATTTACAGTTCTTTACTAACTTTAATTTTATAACATTCTATGACTAATTAATTTGATGTTTACTTTTTTTTATGGAGAAAGAGGAATACTATCAAAATTGGAGTCCTTAGACACAAGTTATTTATTTTTGGAGTTCAAATAGTCTTTTATTTCCACTTGCCAGCATGAAATAACATTTTCAATTTGAGTATTAAAAAGCTCACTTTTTATACAAAAATGATTGGATATAATTCAGGAAAAATCTAATCTCACATTTTGTAATCATTGGAAGCTTTGTTTCATTACAGGCACAAGGCAAAAGTCTTCACCAACCGCTCAGCTTAAAATTGCATTTCAATTAGATAGATGCCTGTAAAGGGGGGAGATATGGGGAGTGAACAGAGGAATGGGATAAGTAGTTCATGAAAATGGGGGGGCAGTTCCAGAACACCACTTTGATCAAAATATTCACGACTGTGCTGCAACATTCTAAAACAATATATTGATGCTGGTTAGGAAATGTTAATCATTGAGAGTACTTTTAAAAATGTTCTTTTTAACCCATTTCTGCAATTCTCTATGAACGACTGACAGTTGCTTGGTTATTAGTTCTTGAATTGTGAAGAGATATCTGAATATGAAGCAGTTTTGTGAAATCTGTAAAGTTATGCAGTGGGATCAGTAAATGGCACAAAGACTGATGTACTTGTATTGAGAGTCTTTCACAATAAAATACCATTTATCTACCTTTTCCCAGCTGTGTGGCTGAGATTAACACACAGCCCTGAGAATTCACCTTAAGAATAATCATAGAAAAGACAAAGAAGTGAGTTGCTGCTAACTTAATAAAACTTTTTTCTGAATGTGTGAAAGTACAGTAACCATTCTTATACAGCAGATTTGATATAACCTTGAGGAATATATCCCTTTCCATTTAACATTTTAATGATTTTTTTCTAAATAGTCCCCATAGTGGTTCCTCTTCGTGATCTCTAGGTTAAAAGAAAAGGGGCAATAACATATTTAGGAATCTGAAATGTTACTAATGTCCCATCCCCAGCATAACCTTAAAATTATTGATAATTATCCATCTTATGTTTCAGAGTTCCACTGATTTTAGTTTTCCAATATTTTGATTTGTATTTATTGTTAGATCACTTCTTAAGCGCACCTGACTAAGAATGTTTGCCATCCCCTGACCTCATGTCTGTTTTCTACACTAGATTTCTTGTCAATTTCCAGACAGGAAGCACATTCTAAATGCAGTTTTTGTTTTGTCTGCAGTCTATAGTTCTATGCACTAAAAGTTGCATACCTGTATGCTATCATGAGTAGATGGATAAGTGCACGATCTATATCATAATAGATCATTCTAGTTGAGCCATCTCTGGCCATCTACTTCCAGAACAGTCAGATCTATGATTAGAGAGAAAATACATATTTCAGCCCTACCCATTGTGAATACATAGAAAAACACTTCCCAATGATTAACTAAGTATACAATGAAGTGTTGAATTTTTTAACCTTAGCTATTTATTTTCTGTATCTGATGTAGAATAGAATTTACACAATTTTATTTGTACTTTTTGAAGATGATTCAAAATGAATAAAGTATTGTCAATTTTGAAAGTCTGATTGCTAAGTGTACTGAACTACTTTCCCATACAGTGAAGAAATGTAGCCAATTACATTAATCCGAACAGGAGGAGACCAAAGGAGACAATTTGTTATTATTTTGGCTCTAAGGACCATGAGAGTGAAATTAATCTATCAGTTCAAAGTGAAGTGTACAATATCCCTCTACCATTAACAGCTGGCTAATAAAATTACAATGTAAAATTTTCACATTTTATGCCTGCAACCGCCATCACAATCACTTTTTATTTGTGAAATTTGTTTAGTTTTCACGGGGTGTGCAGCAAAAACAGAGGCAGAATGGTGGCACAGTGGTTAATGCTGCTGCCTCACAGCGCCAGACTCCCATGTTCCAGATTTCTGCATGTTCTCCCCATGTCTGTGTGGGTTTCCTCCAGATGCTGCAGTTTCCTTGTCCACGCTAAATTCTCCCTCCCTGTATTCAAACAGGTGCCAGAATGTGGCAGTGAGGGGATTTTCACAGTAACTTCATTGTTTGAAGTTTATTTGTTAGTAGGATTACATTAAGTTGATTAATATTAACATTAATTACATTAAGTTGGTTAGGATTATATTCATTGGAGTTCGGAAGAGTGATAGGGGATCACAGAGAAACTTAAAATTCTCACTGGGTAAGACAGGGTGATTCAGAAAGCATGTTCCCAATGGTGGGGGAGTCCACAGCTAGGGATCATAGCTTGAGGATAACTGGTAAATCTTTTAGAATGGAGGTGAGGAGAAATTTCTTCAACCAGAGGATGGTGAAAGTGTGGAATTCACTGTCACAGAAAGTAGTTGAGGCCGAAATGTTGTCTGATTTCAAGAAGAAATAGAGAGAGCTCTCAGCGGCTCAAGGGACATGGGGGAAGGTGGAATCAGGATATTGAATGTGATTATTAACCATGATCAAAATGAACAGCAGAGCAGGCCAACTCCTGTTCCATGTTTCTCTGTAACACTGCAATTAAGCTACTGTGTAAATCCCCCTAGTCCCCACACTCCAGCTACTGTTCAGGTATACTGAGGGAGAATTTAGCATAGCCAATCCACCTAACCAGCACGTCTTTCAGACTGCAGGAGGAAACTGAAGTACCCAGAGGAAACGCACGTAGGTACGGGGGAAAACATGCAGAATCTGCACAGACTGACCCAAGCCAGGAATTGAACCAATGTCCCTGGTGCTGGTGAGGTGGCAATGCTAACTATTGTGCCACCCTGCTGCCCTGAGGTGCTAACGTAATGATCTGACGATGCCCGCGTTGGACTGGGATTAATACAATAAGAAGTCTCACAACATCAGGTTAAAGTTCAACAGACTTATTTGGTAGCAAAAGCCACAAGCTTTCGGAATGCTTGCTGCCCCTTCGTCAGGTCAGTTCCCCTCCCAGAGCAACGAAGTGGTAGCGTTCCGAAAGCTAGTGCTTTTTGCTACCAAATAAACCTGTTGGACTTTAACCTGGTGTTGTGAGATTCCTTACTGTGCTAATGTAAGCCCACGTTTGATAATAATAAATAAACATTGTGCCATGAGATAGAGGAAATGTTGAGTGAGTGGGTGTCGGGGTGAAGTGGTTTGCTCGGGGCTGGGCTGACAGAGGGATTCAGGCGCCACTAGGGGCCGCCCTGGGCTGCGGGCGGCAGCGGCGGAGGAGGAGGCGGCACCTCTTGTGCGGCTCTGGTTGCAGGAGGGAGTTACGGCCGAGTGGCTGTCACTGCCTGTGTCCGGGTCTCCGTCCCTGTTGGAACCAAATACAGCCGGAGGTCGCGGATCAGTCGGCAGGCGGGGAACGGACCGGTTTTATTTTGCTGCAGTTGCTGAGAAAAGGGCTGGGGCATTTGAGGGGGCAGCGATCACCCTCCCCATCCCCCGGGCTGTCAGAGTGTGAGGGACCTTCACCTCGATCCCCCTCCCAGAGTGTGACGGGCAATCCCCTCAATCCCCCTCCCAGAGTGTGAGGGACCCTCCCCTCAATCCCCCTCCCAGAGTGTGAGGGACTCTCACCTCAATCCCTCTGACAGTGAGGGATCCTCATCTCAATCCCCCCTCAGAATGTGATGAACCCTCACCTCAAATCCCCTCCCAGAGTCTGATAAACTCTACCTCAATCCTCCTCCCAGAGTGTGAGGGACCCACACCACAAAGTGATCTGCGTCCTCAGACTGCCAATCAAGAATTTAATTTATTTATTTTAATCTATTTCCTTTTTAAATCCCTTCCTTCTCATCCACGTATTTCTGCGGCTTGTTGTACTCAATCTTGCTGATTTATTTATTTGTATATGATGTTTTTAAAATAATGTTGTTATTTGAATTTTAAAATCAGCTTCAGGCTGCAGAATCTGCGGAATATATAGTTTTTTGCTTTCCAGTTTAGCTTTTAAGGAAGCAAATTTAATTTCCAGATTGACGTCGATGTGAGTGAGGCTTTTGGAGTAAACCGGCTGATTTGTTTTAAATCGTTATTCTACCACCATCTCCTGTAGAGTAGCTTTGCTGTTGAGTTTGTTTCCAAAATTTAAATTTAGAGGGACGTGTTTATCAAGGAATTGTTCCGAAAGGTTTTGTTTATTTGTTTTGCATTTTCTTTCGTTTTTCAATTGTTAAAATAATGGGAGGGATGCAGAGAAAAGATGCAGCAATTTGGCAGCAAACCAAAGCACTCATATACAGAAATTTCCTCATCAAAAAGCGAAACAAAGACCAGACTTTACAGGTGAGTGTCATTTTATTCACCTACATTTGGATTTGTTCCCAGTCAGCTGATCGGCCGTCTCCAGAGTTGTTCCCATGTTTTCTGGGCGGCATTATAATGTATGAAAGTTATCTGAAACAGACTGCATGTAAAATGCTGGCCCTGGAGGATTCTGTACTCCTGGGACGGTGGGAATGATATAACATTCTATTTTTTAAAAACAGAAGTCTCGATGTTTTTTGCATTTTTGCAGAACTTGCGGTTTTCAGATTGCCAGGATCCTATCATGTATAGACATGCGACTGGTGTTCCATTAATGTCTCATAAGAATTGAATCAGATATTCCCCCATCCCCAGGTAAAAGGTAAAGTCGCCTTTTACCTGCCCTCCCCTGCCCCTTTACCTCTCTTTCAGTGACTACGTTCTCATGTATGTTAAATGCTAGAATAAGTTATTACAGAAACATGGTGAAAAAGAATATCAATCAAAAAGATTAGGGGTAGTGTTATAAAAGATAGTTAAGTATTGGATGAAAGTTGTCATTATGTAGGTGTTGGCTTGCATTCCTTTGGGCGATTCGGAAGATAAAGTGTAATTATAAATGAAAACACAATCAAACTATTGAGTTAAATTGTGATTTGAGATGATTTCAGTAGACTACTGGGTTGTGATCTGACCATTTCTGTGTATCTGAGGTACTATCTTGTTTGATTCTACTGAGTGACTATCTCCAGCCCACATACCAGCTTACACTTCCAGCTTCTCTGCAGCTTGTTGCTTTTGCTGCATTCCTCCTCTGTTGCTGTGCTGTAGACTCTATTTCTTGCTACTGCCTGTCATTGTGCCTTTATATACTGGCTGCTTTGACACTAGCGGAGAGGGATTGCCAGTAGTAATCTGAATACACGCGCAGTACAGTGGCAATGTGGTTAGCATTGCTGCCTCACAGTGCCAGGGATCTGGATTCAATTCCTGCCTCAAGTCACTATCTCTGTGAGAGTTTGCATATTTTCCCTGTAGCTGCATAGGTTTTCTCTGGTGCTACAGTTTCCTCACACAGTTCGAAGATGTGTAGGTTAACATGATTGCCCATGCTAAATTGTGCCTTAATATCAGGGGTTATGAGATCGAATCTTGGTATGATTGTTGTCGGTGCAGGCTTGACGGGTCAAATGGTCTCTTTCTGCACTGTAGAGATTCTGTGAATAAAGATTACAGTACAATTTTGGAAGTAACTTCAGATTTAAGACTGCTCTACAAATATGGTCTTTTTATATTTTGTATTCAAAGTACTATGATAGTAACTCTAAAATGTTCTTGCTTCAAATTAGAAATTTGTCTGACATTTACCATAATATTCTGGTCATTTGATCCCATGTTTTCAAGTTTAGGGCTTCCTTGGATCAAAAACTATTTTATGTTTAACTGAGTGCAGTTGATTCTTAAGCTTGAACTTTTACAACATCGGAAGAACTCTGCACTTTAGTCAAAATGATGCATGAGCCCAGAATCCAGAAGTCCTGCCACAAACCCAACATTTCTTCCAGAAGATGAATGAGTTGTAGCAGGGAGGTATTTCACAAAGCCATTGTTCATGGAGAAAGTAGCATGTTCAAAATTTCAGTTGCCTTCAAACAAGACACATTTTTGCTGACAGGATTTCCAAAATGATAGTCATTGGCTTTTGACACTTGAGGAA
This sequence comes from Sphyrna mokarran, assembly GCA_024679065.1. Lineage (NCBI taxonomy): Eukaryota > Metazoa > Chordata > Chondrichthyes > Carcharhiniformes > Carcharhinidae > Sphyrna > Sphyrna mokarran. The sequence goes on from JAGIQG010000021.1 coordinate 24,257,122, forward strand.
AAGCTCTAATCCACTAGAGTTCTTTGGGAGAGATCCAGGTACCCCTTTGGAATTATTAAGAGTGGACATGAATTTGCATAAAACATGGATAAGGTCTGTGAAACTGAACAGCTACCACATAACAAATCCCATGATCTTTTTTAAAAAAAGCTTGCAGTTCAGAGAAAGTTTACTAGACCAATACATGGAATTGGCCTGTTGTCTTGTGAGGAAAGGTTGGACAGGCTAGGCTTGTATCCTCTGAAGTTTAGAAGAATAAGAGGTAAAACACACAGGCTAAAATTCTCTGACCTTGCCTGCAGAATGGGATTCTCTGGTCGTGCTGCAGTGAATGGAGATTTAACTGAGCACCAAATTCTCCGTTCTTGCAAGCAGTGTTGGCGAGGCATCTGATATCGGAGCATTCTGTCCATAAGATCCAGAGGAGTTTTGACAGGGTGTATGTGGCAGGGATGTTTCATCTTGTGAGTGAATCTGGAACTAGGGGTCACTGTTGTTTTTTAAAAAAAGGGTCATTCGTTTAAAACAGAAATGGGGCTTAATTTTTATCAAACAAAAACTGACATCAAATCACATAAGGTGACAGGTGACCAAAAATTTGATCAAGGAGATTGTTTTTGAAAAAAATGTCTTAAAGTTCTTGTCCAATTCCTTTTTAAAAGTTATAATTGAATCTACTTCTACTACTCTTAGAGGCAGTGATTTCCAGATCATCATATCTTACTGTGTAATTCCTTTTCCCTCATCTCTGGTTCTAATTGAGTATCCACTCTTCTGCCACAGGAAAGTTTTTTTTCTTATTTACTCAGTCAAAGTTCTTTATGATTTTGGGCACAGTAAGAAGTCTCACAATATGACTTAATGAAGGAGCAGCACTCAAAGCTCATGATACCAAATAAACCTGTTGGACTTTAACCTGCTGTTGTGAGACTTCTTACTGTGCCTACCCCAGTCCAACACTACATCTCCATATCATGGCTTTATGATCTTGAACATCTCTATTAAATCTCCCCTTAAGCTTCTGTGCTTTAAAGGGAACAACCCAATTTTCTCTAATCTCCACATTGCTGAATTCTTTCATTGCCTGGTAGTATTCTAATAAATCATCTGTGTTCTTGTTAAGGTATGGGTAAGCTTCTATGGTGCCATGAATTGAGCACACTGCACCAGCTTGGTCCTAATCTGTGTTTTATTAAATTTTAGCCAGTCGTAATATTTCAGACAGAAATACAGAAGGGTATTTAAAATGTCATCCAGACTCAAAACGTTGGCTCTATTCTCTCTCCACAGATGCTGTCAAAACTATTGAGATTTTCCACCCTTTTCTCTTTTTGTTTCAAATTCCAACATCCGCAGTATTTTATTTTTATCTTAATATTTCAGATTTTTGTTTGTATATATTTTGGATAGCATCAAAATGTATATTGATGGATCTGTCATTTAAATGCAGATATTTGCATCTGTTCTGTACATAGACCTACTTCTTGAGTATAGCTGCTTTGTTACTTTGTTATGAGTTGTAATGCTGGTGAAATTTTTAACCCCTTCTAAAATGAAGCAGTGCTGGATAATGTAAATACATTTGATCTAACTAACAAACTGCAGCATTTTCAACTCTCAGACATAACATGTAGTTAAACCTAAACATATTGCTAAATTTGAATATATAATATTTGGATTGATGGCACCGATAATGTAAATAGTTTATTAACTGAAGATGATTTTACTTGAATTGTACTGAGGAACAGTTCAGTTATGTCCATATACTAGAGAAATTGACATTGTTCATCGAGCACAGAAGATTAGGAGGAGATTATCAAGCCTCTGATGTTTTACCCAAAGTTTTATCTTTTAGATTGTTGTTTTCTCAGAACTAACTCTTTTAGTCTTCCCTTTTCCTATTGTACACTGTGGTACCTCCTGCCAGAAGCAGAGGTAGTTTTAAGTGATCTATGTTTGTATTGTAGGGTATTAAAAATAAGATATAGATTTAAGTGAAGTTAATTTAATGTTTCCATATAAAAAGATTAAACAAGAATTTGCACATATGGAAGAATCATAGAATCCCCTTCAGTGCAGAAAGAAGCCATTAAGCCCATCAAGGGTGCACCAACACCAATCCCACCCAGGCCCTATCCCCACTTAATTACCTTGCTGATCCCTCTAACATCCCGGGACGTTAGAGGTTAATTTAGCATATCCAATCAATATCTAAGCAATTATAGGGAGCATATGCAAACTCTGCACAGACAGTGACCCAAATTGGGAATTGAACTCGGATCCCTGGAGCTGTGAGGCAGCAGTGCTAACAACTGTGCCACCTTGTTGCCCATAGTGAAACCAACTTTTGGTTTCATTTCAAATTCTGTCCCTATTGTCCTTAGTGAGTTTACAATGTGACCAAGAAACAAAAATTTGGAAAAAAGGATCAGCTGCAGTTTAGCAACCAGGGGCTTCTTCAGGAAGAAAGACTTTGGGCAGGATTTAACAGCCTGGCTTGTTCCAAAACTGCAAAATTCGCCTGAGGTCAATAGACCTTCCCATTGTCTGACTCTCGCCAGGTCTGATTCCCATTGGTGGGGGGTGGGCGGTGGGGGAGAGGGGGGGCATGCGTGCAGGGCAGTAAAATTCTGATGTCTCACTTCATCAAGCCTTCTCTATATCCTCCCATTTGCTGAGTATTTTTTGCCCTCTCGAAACACCTTACCTCTCACTTTTCTGGATTGAATTCCATTTGCCACATGTCTGCCCATGCAACTAGGGAGAAACAGCTATCCCCTTCATAGCCAGTCTCTTAGCAGAACAGTGAAATAATGGGCACGAGCGCAAGTTCCAGTAATTAAAGGAGTGTAAGTTCTGAAAACCATGGAATGAAAGGAGAAATTCCAAGAAATTTAAGTTAAAGAAAAGAGAAAGTGGAATTGGAACACGGTATTGCTTGTTGAAGTTAAGGAAGAACTGAAAAGTATAGACCTGGTAAAGTTGGCTAGTGAGAAGTCAGAGACCTGAAGTAATTGTAATGTTGGTGATATCCCCCTAGAGCCTGTGAAGCAACTCTGAAACAGTTGGTGACTAGATCCCTGAGATATTCACCCAAACTGCTGAATTCATCCATGCCTGCATTGTCTGATGCTGGTGTAATGAATGGAATTTTGGCTCAGCACCAAATTCTTCGTTCTTGTTGGCAGCAGTGTGGGGGTTAAACAAAATCAGAGAACCCCATCCGTAATGTGAAAAACATGAATGCACATGGCTATTTCAAAATAAAGGAATATTAAAAAGGAAGTTGGAAACATTGGAAGTGGATCCTTGCTGGAAACTGTTGCAGAAAGCATTATTTGTAAGAAGATTTTAAAGCATGTCTTTTAAGAGTGGAATTTGGGAACTCTTGTTTGTCAATTATCTGGGGGTAATTTGAAAAGAAATCCAGAGAAGTTTGATTAGGTGATGTCAGATGTTGTCTAATCACAGTTAGCTTGTTGTGTTACAGGGACTGTGTTTACTGAGAACATCATAGTATGTGATATGTTTTGTAACTTGTGTTGTCCTTAAATTCTGTATACGTTTGTGAAGATAATTGGGAGTGAAGGAATATTATATTATAGTCAAAGTTTTCATGTTTAGTAAATGTTTTATTTGTTGTTAAAAGCTAGTTGGCAGTCCCGTGACTCTCTGCTCATCTGCATTTTCTAAAAAAAGTAAAAGTTATGACCTCTTGAGCCAGGGTTACATTCTGTGATCTTCCCATCCAGTAGTAACATCAACTGGGATCATAAGTTATTAGTCAACCACAATTAATTTAAATTTATTCCTGTTACAAAATGTTGAGGTAACTCATTTTGAATTTGCTTATGATTAAACTTGTAAAATATTTCTATATTTGTGAGTGATCCTGTTCAATATGAGATGACGGCTAAGGAGAGGAAGTAAATCGATGATGAATTATGGAGTTTGTAACAGATATCAAAGATGATGGCTTCAATTTTTCCAACATTTGGCAGGAGGAGATCCTGGCTTGTCCAGGATTGGATATTTGCCACATGGTCTGACAGCATAGAAGAGTGATGATGGAAAGGTAGAAGTGGGTGGCTTTGGTGTATATGTCTGAACGATGTCAACAGTGTGGATTAGAAATGTAGAGTGATGTGGCAGCTTTCCTTCCCTGAAGAATTAGACTTTTGCAAAAATCATGACAGTTTTCAAATTAATTTTTTTTCTGATGTTATTCCAATCAACAGCATTATTGATTTGCACAGCTATTGGTTCTGTACAAAGAACAAAACAGCCTGGGAAACGGGCCCTTTGGCCCAACGAGCCTGCCACCGCCACCCCGATGTTCCCACCTCTACCCGCGATCCTTGTCCATGTTTATAGATCTATGGGTTAAAAACCAAATTTGAGACAATTTAGGGAGAATTTGTTTTGCCAATTAGCCTAAGAGCACATCTTTGGGATGTGGGAGGAAACCGGAGCTCCCGGAGAAAACCCACGCAAGCACGGGGAGAATGCGCAAACTCCACAGACACAGGCCCAAATCCATGTATCTGCACAGCACAGCGATAGTCACTGAGCTGTCGTGTTGCCCATCAAATGGTCCAGGTCAAGCGTACACTAACGATGTGAAGCACTAGGATACTCTCGGAAAAAATCCAAGAGCAGCCCCCTCACGACCCATCGCGTGTATGCCCCTCGTTAGACAACAAGGTGGACCAAAGCACCTGTAGGATAAAAACAAGTACATCAATATCATCATCTATTTACACACTTCCCAGGGACTCCAAGGCTCATGATCCCTATTTTAAATCAGTTTTCTATACCCCTCCATTCCCATTCTGTTCATGTGCCCATCTAAGTATTTCTTAAATAACTCCAGAGTGCCTGCCTCCACCACTTTACTTGGCAGCGCATTCCTTACCCCCACCACCCTCTGTGTGAAAAAAACTCCCTCTAGCATCCAAATTATACCTTACCCCCCTCACCCTAAGCCCGTGACCCCTCGTGCTATTCGAGTCCATCCTAGGAAAAAGCTTAACCCTGTTTACTCTATCTATCCCCTTCATAATCTTGTACACCTTTATCAGATCTCCTCTAAGTCTACGTCTTTAGTGAAGTTTGAACTCCCTATCACTGTGTTTTGAGTACTATACCATCATCGCTATTTTATTAGGTTCATTTTCGTGAAGTTGGTGTTGTATTTGACTTTAAGCTGAATTTTAGACCATTTGTCCTCTCCATTACAAAGATTGCCTCTGACACATCAGCTATCTCTGCTTCTGCCTCAGCGTATCTGCGACTGGATGCCTCAACTATGCCAGTATCATTCTCAGACTCAACTATTGCATTGTCTTCCTGCTCTTCACTGTCTAGCTTATTGCCATCTCCTGTACTTAGTGGTTTCCAGCATTTCAAATCTAACATTATAATCAATGTGTTTAATCCTTCATGTGTCCATTTACTTTTTTTTTAACCTCCTGCAGTTTACAACCTGCTGAAAATCTGCTTTTGCTGGACTCTGGCTACTTGTTCATCATTGACTCGCAGCATTGGTTGTTTCTGTTCCTGACATCTAGAGCCTTTACTTTTGAATTTTCTCCTTAAACCTCTCAGCTTATGTCTCTATTTAGACTCTCCTTAAAAGCTGTGCCTTTGAACAATCTGTTAGTTACCCTAATATCTCCTTCTTTGGCTTGACATCCATTTCTGTCTGATTATTCTTGTGTGAACTCTCTTTCTACATTAACGTGTTATGTAAAATGCAAGCCGTTATTAAGTGGTTGACTCTTAATGCCTTCTGAAATGAACTGGCAAGCCTTTATCAGTTACTTTGGCTGATTTTCTCTTTTCAGGCATTAGAGCTAAAATTAAAATAAGTGTGTGTTTATCGGTATAATAGTTATTGGTATAATAGTTTGAATCTGGTAAGGGAAATGGGTGAGAGACACAAATGTCACCATCATGAAACAAATTGGCTACTGCAGTTGCATAATGTGATAGCATCTTCAAAAAAGTCTTTCTTGTAAAGTGTTTTAGTAGTGCTTTAATGTATGATCACTTAAATACAACAGGAACAGCTTGCATTTATATAAAAAAAACTCTCACATTTCCTCCTTCAACAATAACTTATCTTTATATATGACACCCCTTAAATTAGAAAACATCTCAAGCCGCTTCACAGTAATGTTATCAAACAGAGTTTGACAGAAAATTCTTGTAGAAGTATTTTTTGGTATTTGTTTCTGGAGAATTGAGAAAATCCAGAGTGCAGGTGGTTTTTGTACCTGGGTCTGCTGTGTGAACATGTGCTGTTTTTTAAAGCCTGTGACTTCAGATACATATAACTTCAATATGCAATTTTATTCTTTCCAGACTCAAACTGTTGTACTTGCAAATTCTAATTTGGTTTAATTTTGGTTCTCAAACTAATGCCTAGAAAATGAATGGGTCAAAATTTAAGTTTCAAATGGTTTAATTTTTTTAAAAACTATTTGTGCTGAAGTACACTAAATATCATGTATCATTTGTGAGCATCCTATTTGTCCCATAATGCCCTCTGCACGTCAGTGTCCCAACTTGTGGCCTTTTTGCAGCATGCTAATTTGGGCTATTTTCATTCTTGGGGCTCTCTGGTTACTTGACAGATGTATTTCTTTTATTAAGTTATCTGTTTTACTTTTCTATTCGTTCTCTCAAGAATAAATTTGCATGTTTAAGTACCAGGATAGCTCACATAAACTAAGAGGAAGTATTGCCGCATATGTTTGCATTTAAAAAATATGCAAAAACAAGGTGGAATGTGAAAGAAAGCCAGAACATCTTCAGTAACAGTAGGTCGGCATACTGGTATTAAGAGTAGCTACCTGTAGGAAACTCCTGAACATTAGTAAAAAAATCCTTTTGTTCACTATAGATGACATTAGCTGTTTCCTATTTTCAGTAAGATAGAGCAGTGATTTCCCGAGAGTTCCACATAATCTGGTTATATCAGAGTTCAGTTGAAAACAGAACTACTATTTTTGAAGCTGCTTTACACATTCTTTCAAATGTTACATTATATTTAGGCTCCTGCTGAGAATGGTTGAAGATTCTATTTTCCTAGGATAAATATTAAAATTTGGATTGATGCAAAAGTATGAACATAAAAATTAAATTCTCAGCTGTGCCTCTTTTCGTTCCTACTGGAATGCATTTGGCCACTATTTTAACTGCTCTCTGCAATCTGTTGGTTGAGGAATACCAGGTAATCAGATGGGAGGCTCATATATTGATACAAACAGATCACTAATTGGATTTTAACTGAGGCCTGAGTGGGGAAAGTCCAATGACTTTGGTGGCACGTGAAGATGGGGCCAAAACTTGCAGGAAAAGATGGAAGCCCTAAAATATAAGGAAAACCTTTCCTTTTTGAAAGAAAGCTGTCAGGGGCAGGAATGTACCCCTATGAGGAAAATCACAGCCTCCTGTGCCCCAAATTCATCGTGCCCTCTAACTCCAGCACAATTCTCCTGAAGTCCCTACCATTCTGCTGCTAACAAGCCAGCTAGTCATTTCCAGCCACCCAAATGCTTTTGGACAAGTAACTGACTCTGGTATGAAAGTGAGGTTTTGGAGTTAAAATTTCTCTGGGCCTAAATTTTAGGCCCAATGTGAGTACGTTTTTGCACTCTCTGTATTGTCCAAATGTTACTGGGAATTAAAATGACCCCTTTTGTGCTTACTTTCGGTTTGTTGGTGCCTGAACCATATTGTTTGAAATATGAATACTTCTCCTTAAAATTTGCCTGCAAGTATGGAAGTAATTTTTAAAAAATTCTTTTGCAGGAATTATTATTACCACTCTTTTTAGTCTTCGCCCTGGTTTGTTTAAGTGTTCTTGTACCTCCACAATTGTACTTGAAGACACTCACCAGTGAGCCAGAGGAGTTGGATGATTTTGTCCCATCTGACTACAGACTTGGATACACACCAGTGAACAATCAGACCAAGGAAATCATGGAAGAAGTAGGGAAACTACTTGGTGAGCATTAAATATACCCAGATAAGAGGCATATTGTGCGACATATTATTAAAAACATAGAGGCAAAATTATGTCAGTTGAATCATATTCACCAGTGAGAAACTATACCAAAACTACTGTTTTTTAGAACCAGAACCTACAGTTACCCCACATACAAAAATGTTTAATGAAAGCTAGTTTTATCTTTGGTACTGTGATAGGTTTAGTCGTATTGATCTTTGCTGCAGAGATGATGGTTTCAGGTCTTTTGAGAAGAGCCTTATTAATATAGCATTGTTTTTAGATTGGACTGCAGGCACTGGCTGGCATTTTCCAGGTCCCACAGCAGGCACAGCAAGCCATCAAAACCTTTGCCCACATTGACAGGATCGAAAAATCCTGTTGGTTTAAAAGGCTGGAAAATCCTGGTCACTCTGTATTCTTGACAACCAAACTGCATAGCATGCATTGAAATAAGGATCACTTAGAATTTATATCTGTTGGAGCGTTTTTGTATTTGTGGTGAGCAAACAACACAAAGATATTGGATACTTGTGGAAATAAAAACCACCTCATCAAACATACGTAGAAACATGCGTTGAAAATAGAAGCAGGTGTAGGCCATTCAGCCTTTGGAACCTGGTCCATCATTCATTTTGATCACCGCTGATCATCACATTCAATACCCTGATCCCATCTTCCCCTTGTATAGCACCTGGGGCTAAAGGGATCCAGCAATATCTAATTCCTTCTTGAAATCACACAATGCTTTGGCCTCAATTACTGTCTTTGGTAGTGAATTCCACAGATTCACCACTCACTGGGTGAAGAAATTTCTCCTTGCCTCAGCTCTAAAATGTTTACCCTTCATCTGAAACTATGACCCTTCGTTCTGGATTCCTCCACCATTGGGGACATTCTTTCTGAATCTATCCTACCTAATCCTGTTAGAATTTTATATGTTTCTATGAGATTCCCCCTCACTTTTCTAAACTCCTATGAGTATAATATATTTAATTAATATAATTAATTTATTTTTTGGCTTTGAATTAAAAGTATTTATTTCTAAGGTGGATGTCTGAGTCTGTTAATAGAATTTGGGCAAGTAAATAAGAGAACCTGTAGACTTCTGAGCTCCTTGGGTTAAGGTTTAATATTAAATACTGCAATTCATGCTATGATATTGAAAGATGTGCCAGTATAATAATGTTGCTCAGGTTGAGTTTATTATTGAAATATTAAATAAATGTCTTAAAATTCCTGAATATTTTAAATTTGCATTTTAAATACATTAAACCATTGTTATCTCTTTTCCGTCCTGTTTTGATGTTTGCATTATTTTACTTTCTATGTTTCCTCTTAAAAATATTCTATACTTGAGCTTATATTTTATTTTGCAATAATTAAAGATGCTTTCAGTATCTCACTACATTCTGGAATGCATAAGTATGATTATCTGAAAAATGGCTCCAAAGGCTGCCTTGATTACTGGAATGTTGAAATTTGACCTGTTTATGTCATTAGAGCAATTGACTAAACCTAATGTTTTTGGTGGCCAATTTTCAGTGCCAGAAGATGGATTGCTTTGTCTGTTGCTGATAACGGTATTGTCAAAGCAAGTTATATTATCAGTATTACTGTAAGAATTAAGAAATGGGAAAATTGGCTTTCTAATGTATCCAAAGTACAATTTACAACTTAATTCCTAAAGTGGTTCATTTGATCTTTATTTTAGCAATTGTTAAAGTGCGCATGCCTAGCTTGTGTTTAAAATATGCTATTACAATCAAGTTGGTTTCTTGAAAACGGCAGCAAAACCCATATATTATTGCCTTGGCTTAATGTACTGAAAGCCATGAGATTGTAGTGGTTTAAAAGAAAAAAAATCCACTGGTCAAGAAGACTTATTCCATGTAGCTTTGTTATTGGATGATTCTTTAATGAGAAAGCCATATTGAAAAGTGTTGCAGAACTGAATGTTTACTGTTAAATTATCATGTTATTAAGGAGAGATTTTTAAAAACTTCTCATTACAGAAATGGTACTGCAAGGCTTCAGCAGTGAGCAAGCAATGGAACAAGCTTGCTGTTCACATGCCTCTAAACCATTAGTGGGAGTTTCGTTCATCAGTTCTTTGTCATATCAACTTCGCTATCCCTACAATAAAGTTCCACGTACCACCGAAAAGATTGACTTCATTGATGAGAAAGGTAACAGGGCTTAAAGTTTTGTGAAACTGAAATCACAGACTTCTAGGTTAGGATGTTTTCACATTAATTTAAATTTATTTATTTGGTCAATTATCTATAAGTAATAGGTATTTTGATGTTCCTTCTGCCTCTCTATCTTTCTTCCTGTAAGATCCTCCGCTTTGGCAGGAAAAACAAAATGGCAGAGCATTGTTTAAATGGTGATAGATTGTCCATGTACACCAGTCACTGAAAGCAAGTGTGCAGGTACAGAAGTAGTTACAAAGGCAAATGTAGGTTGATCTTCATTGTAAAGGACTTGAGTGCTGGAGCTAGGATGTCACACTGCAGTTGTACAGGGCTTTTGGAGACCATACATGATCTAATGTGTGCAGTTTTGGTCTCCTTATCTCAGAGTCACAGGCTCAGGATTTGGGGTAGGCAATTTGGTCTGAGATGAGGAGGAACTTATTCACTCAGAGGGCAGTAAATCTATGGCATTTTCTACCATAGAAGGCTTTGAAGGTCAAGTCACTGAATATATTTAAGAAGGCTATAGATAGATAGATTTCTAGATTCTGAAGGTGTCGCAAGGTAGTGGGAAGAGCATGGGAAAATGGTATTGAGATAGAGAATTAATCATGATCACATTGAATGGAGAAGCAGGCTTTGAGGGCCAAATGATCTACTGTGCATATTTTTGATGTTTCTCTTGCTCAACAAATAAGAGGTCTGAGTCATGTGATTTTTACCTCTCCGTAATGACAATAAAAAGTGTTTATCCAGTGCTTGGGAATTGGCTTTGTGTTCCTGGCTCATAATGTCTTAGCCATTATGAACTAAAAGGAATGCCTGAGAGGCAATTGTTTTATTAGATAGCTTGGATTTTCAAATAAAAAAGGCAGCTGAATGCAGTTGATGACATATATAGATGCAGCTTTCTTTGCAATTGGGCTGTGCAGCCTGCAGGTGAGTAGCTTCTCAGAGGTAACAAGGTATAAGATTTCTGAAGTTGCAAAGTGACTTTTGACAGACTGAGTTTCAACAATTTTGATCAGTTTTTTTTATTTTAAATATAGCCGTGTGAATATTTTATTAAAAAATATACAGTGTGACATCTTAGTTCCTCATATCAGTATCAGTTTTTACTTGAATCTGCTTTCTATATTAAAAGCTGTACAAAAGCTATAAATTCATATAGATACAAGTTATTGTTGAAGAAGGTAATATTGTGAAGAATTCACTTTCTTCCTGTTCAGTTGGATCCTGGCAAACAACTGTTGCTAACACCATTTAGGGAAGGGATTAAATTGAGTTCTCTTGTTAAGACCCAGGCTAGAAACTCCACTGTGTTTTATGAACATAGCCTAGACCGTAGGTTTTTTTCATTTGAATTTGGCAAGAGTGAGCATAAGATGTTTCATTCCAAGTAAGATTCAAGTGACCCATGAGGAAGTTTTTATCAAACAAAGTTTATTTAAGAACTACAACATTTTTTCAATATATACTATGCAATACAATCTCACAATATTTCAATATCTCAGAAAGCTCATAAAAAGCATCAAGACAGTGTGGGATAAAAGATAAGTTAACAAAAGGACAAGACTGAAGTCAATGGAAAGCATTTATTGACAATCATGCACAGTGTGTAAAACAGGTTATGGATTCACACTGAGTTTATTGGGCACTCATGCCTGCCAATTTCGCCCCATTAATCCATCTCACACTAAACTTTCATTAGCAACAAAATAAACAAAACTCCAGATATGATTCCACCTTCTGTTCACGAGATAATTGTTGGATCAATTGTCCATCCTAGAATGACATATTAGGAACAGCAGTAGACTATTTGGTTCCTCCAGTCTGCTGAGCTATTTGATGACATTGACTGCATTATACTAGTGACTACAATTCAAATTTACTTAACTGGCTGTAAAGTGATTTGGGACATCTTGGAAGGTGCTATATAAATGTAGGTTTTGTCTTTCTTTCATTGCATTTGCATGCAGTATGCAGAGTGACTGTAACAATTGCAAATTTGGAGGCCCAATGCTGGTTCTCTACGGATAAATTAATCACAGAGCAATTGATGTTAGGAAAGTGGCTACAAAGAAATCATTACATTTACAAAAAACAATTCAATCTGTAACTAATCTCTCCCCTCCCCCCCACACAACATTGCCTCTAAGGTCCCCCAACTCCCCTCTAACATCCCTCCAGCCTCTTCCAGCCTTTTGGTTCTAAAATTACAGGGATTATTCTACTTGTCATTATTAAGCAGCAACATTCTCAGCTGCGGCTGTTACTTCTCACTTCCAGGCAGGTTTATTGTTTTTGGGCAGACTTCAAAAAGAAATCTGAATTGGAGCTGCCCGATGGTCAGAAGCAGCGGCAAGTAGTGAAGCTGAGCTGACAGTAACAACTGACTTAAACATTATTGGAATAGCCTGATAGATCCATTTTTTTTTAAAGCCAGTCTTCCAGGTCTGCAGTTCTGGCTGGTCAACATGGATGACAAGAAATTATTTGAAATTCCGAGCCTGGCTGTAGTGTACCGCCCCTCTCCCAGGCCCTATTTGTGATATGATGGTAGCACTGACTCCAAGTACATCTGCTGTCAGAACAGATTTTCCTTAGATCTGATAAAGTATATTGGCCAACAAGGATAACCACAATGAGTTCATCTTGTTGTGACATGTAGATGGGAATTTGAAATCCCATAGACTGATCAAGACTTGTCACATCCACTGCTGCCCATTTTGTTTTTGGTGCTCCATCAAAATGGTATACTGGTCTATCAGCATGAATATCTTGGCCCTCTAAGATGGGAATCTGTTTTGTTGGACTCAGTTCAATTTCTGAAGATGGTGGTGGATGCTGAGGAGATTTCCCCTCATAAGTAACATCAGAGTTACTGATGTTACTCTGTAACATCATTGTTTATCTGGGAGTAACATCTAAATCATACTGAGGAAGCTCAAGTGGCTATTTCTTAATTTTCTCTCTCTCCAGGCCTCATCAAGAGATTAAGCGATTTGTGCAGGGAGTGAGGCATAAGCTTCTGCATGCCTGTTAAGTAAAATGACTAACTGCCCAAAAGGGACGTAGATGTTGTTCACCAGCTAAATAGGTATTCTTTGCCCCCTGCAGGAGCTATGAGGTGAATGCAGTCGGCCTTGGGGAATTTTCCCATAGCTTAAATGGCTGTTAGACGATGCAGTGAAGCCGACTGTTACAACCCTTGGCCAGATCCCAGGGTTGGGGGAGCCATAATTCATATATACCTTTAACATTCAGAATTAACATTAATTCAGAATTAACACATGAATTAACAGACAAATTATGGTTAAACACAGCACCTTGCAGAGTAAGTAACAGATGCAACCAAGATAGAGACCATAGATTTTTAAGGAATCCACACAGACATCAGCATTCAGTGTGAATTATACAATCTCCTTAAAACTCTTCACAGGGGATTCCAATTCTGTACCTTTGAAGAGTTAGCTTTGCAACTCCCTCAAAACACCTGCGATTCAGACAGCTTTAATCACTACTCCTTCAGTTATTTGCAGTTCAGCTCTTTTCCTGAGCCCAGACTACCCGGTGACTGAACCCTCTTTTCCCTGCTTCCAAACACACCCATTCACATAGAATTTCTTGAGCTCCTCAACTTTTGGCTGCATTAAGCTTCCTCTGCATAATGGCTTCCTCTGAGCTGAACTTTTTGAGCAACACAGAATGAGTAATTGGATGATGGGGCTCTGTCGGTGCCTCAGTTGTGATATGGAGATGCTGGCATTGGACTGAGGTAAGCACAATAAGAAGTCTCACAACACCAGGTTAAAGTTGCACAGAGTTAGCTAATGACCCCCAAAGCTAACAGCGGCACTTTAGCTACATAGAGCTAGTCAACTTCTTCACCTATTCTTGACTGACCCTTGAATCCTCCTCACTGACCATTGAATTGATTTGAGTGGCTTATTAGTAGTTCCCACCCTTGTTACTAGATAGGAATCAATGCTATACCATTTAATGTTACAATCCCCACAAGGACACATGATCACACAGATCAATGGATTTCCTAATTCCTACTTTTCAAGTGGAACAATAGTTCCAGGTTCAGTGACATCAATGCTGGAGGCTGCATAATTTTTTTTTCCCAGGTTTTCCACACTTGTGTCTATTCTTCTTCCCAGGCAGGTTGGATGCTGTCTCTCTGTCCCTGTTTTAACTATTCAGACAAAGATTTACCCATGTCTGTGAAATTGCCCAAATCTAAAAAGAATCATAATGCTGTCTTAGATACTAGGAGGGGAAGCACCTGTATAGTGACTACTTTCTGCCCATCAGGTCTGAGCCTTGAGGCTGAAACCTCAACATCTAAAAATGTAACTTCCTGCTGTACCAAATGAGCCTTTTTCAGATACTTTCAGTCCTCCCCTTTTTAGTAAGACCAACATTTTGCTTAAGAGGCTGATATGTTCTTCCACTGTTGAGATAGCCAATCTACATGCTGCTGAGAAGCTTTAATCACTAATTCCACATGTTGATGGAATATAGAGCGAGAGTTATGAAACCCTTGCAAGAGGCAAGTTCAAGTGTAAAAGAAATTAATAAAACACTGAAGTCTGGAACCAAAAGAGAAAATGCTGGAAAATCTCAGCAGGTCTGGCAGCACCTGTGAGGAGAAAACAGAGGTGACGTTTCAAGTCTAGATGACCCTTTGTCAAAGATTTTCCAGCATTTTTTCTTTTGGCCAGATGCTGCCAGACCTGCTGAGATTTTCCAGCATTTTCTCTTTTGTCTTTGACAAAAAGTCCAAGTATATCCTTGACCTTGATAGATCTATGGATTAAAAACCAAATTTGAGATGGACATGTTCTCGCTGGCTATCTTTCTCAGTTGTTTCCAGCCCTTTCTGAAATGAAGGCATCCAATGTATGTTCAAAATCTCCTCCCAATCACTTTTTATTAAGAGTATATTCTAACATTTTTCTATGGAAAATGCTAGACCTCTTAAATAAATATCTCCAAATGTTTCTTCATCCATCACTATACAGGAATGTTCTTTTGGTGATCTCTGGATCAGCTTATAGATCAGAAAAAAGCTGCTCAGTATCGGCTAAGGGATTGTCCCCCAGCTATTGTTTACTGTCATCTAACAGTGCAGATAAGTCCAACTGATTTATCCCAAGCATTCCTTACACTCCACTTATTCCTTCTTCGCAGTGCATTCCAATACTCAATGAGAGGTAAACTACTTTTAATCGACAAAGCACAGGCTGAAAAAAACAATTCTTTTGATAACTTAATATAAGTAACATTTCTTCAGGAAACTAATACTTGCTTGGTTTGATGTGGGCAGTCGGTTGAATTTCTAATGCCCAATTGAGCAATGAGGACTTTTAATTCTGAATATGGAGAGAGCGTGCATTTCTGTTGTATTTGTAATAGTAATCCCCCTCACTCCCTCTTTAATCAATGGGGTCTATGCTGTCATAATGGTAAGGACTTCTAGGAGTGCTTCATTGTGATACTGTTCTATCAGTCCATCCCAAACTTGGATCTCAGCACTATAACCACTCATGGTTAAAGCAGCTACCACAGCTTGCTGTTTTCCAATATTATGCTGAGTTGCTTAATTTTTTCCTGTCAGGAGTCATGGTCAGCTTCCCTGCACAGAATTACTAATTCCTCTTTGAGAGTTCTGCATTCATTTAACTTCTGCTTTACTTGCATATTTTCTTGTGTCCAAGTAGCAATGTGCCCTCAGGTAACTCCATTTTATGCTGTGCCAGCCATCACAACTTTTAATGCAAATACAAAGGCAAAATATTGAGGATGCTGGAATCTGAAACAAAACAGAAAATGCTGGAAAATCTCAGCAGGGCTGACAGCATCTGTGGAGAGAGAAAAGAACCAATGTTTTGAGTCCAGATGACCCTTCATCAGAACTTTAATTGCCTGTGCTTGCAGGAAAACTGTGGCGGCTGCTCACTGGTAATGTGAAACATCTAACTGCACCTATAACATTAAATGGTATAGCATTGACTCCTATCTAGTAACTTCTCTGGCTTGGTTTTGATGGTGTTATGCTGAATGCAAAATAAGGCTATTTATGTGATGAGATTGAAGGCTTTATCTGCCTCCCTGAGCTTAGTCAGGACCTACTTATGAGTAAGCTACTAATTCCTTCAAAGGAATCTTGTTGTGATTCTGTACATGGTCTTTTAACAAAGTCTAAACATTATCCATGTCACATTTAGTACTTATCGTCAGATGTCTCTTAGAGACTTTTTTTCCCCGTTATCTTTAAGAGGCAGTTTGAGCTGCCATCCCTTTGAACGGTTATCCATGAAGCAATGGCCAAATAAAGTTTCACCGGAGCAGAAGAAGATGGGGAGGATCTTTCCACATATAGAAAAAACCGACCAGTGGCCCAGAAGAAGAATGAGCTGCGAGAAATTAGCCTAGGGAAGCATGCGAAAGAGAGGGAGCAACAGGGGGAAACATATGAACACCTTCAACATAAGGATTTTGAAGTAATAGAAAGTGGACATGGGTTTACCTGTATGTTATAGAGGACGAGGAAGCAGTGTTAAGAAGAGAAAAATGACAAAATTATCATGCAAGCTCCGTGTATGCATGTGTAAAGAACCCTGAGACTGGGAGTTAGTCAAACACACTGTCACGCCACTTGATGCAGGGACACATTCACAAATGCCCTTTTCCGAATTTGGGAATAACTGGAATAAATCCCGCTTTTTTTTTAGCAGGATTTTCAAAATGATTCTCCCACACTCTGTTCATCACAGTAACCCTAACATGAATCATAATAAAAATCTATGGGCAGGGCCTATTTCCTCTGGAGAGGGCAGCAGCATAGTGCTGAGTGGGCCACTCCGCTATGACCTACACTGCAGGTCTTCCAACTGGCCAGCCCTGCGATGACATCACACCACCCCACCATCACCATACCCTGGATTGCTGACCACCCTCTCTCTGTCACTGATCCCAAGGACAGCAGGAATCCCCTCACCTACCCCTTGATACTATCCAGTGCCCCCAGTGCCTGGTGGGCAGTGCCAAAGTGCGCTCTGGGCACTGCCACTTTGTCCCTTGGGCAGTGCCAATCTGGCAATACACAGAAGCGCACACCCTCTTCACCCCAGTCTCCTAGGGAGCCACCATGGCCTCCCTTCACTCCAGCAGGATCAGACTGCCAGCTTCCTGTCAGTGGGGAGTTGTTGTAATTCCCACTGGAATGAACTCCTCCTGGTGGGGAAGGGGTTAGCAGGCTCAGGGATTCAGTCTTGGGCCTGCAATCAGATTTAAATTGGGATTTAAATACTTTCATTAGTTCTGCACTGATTTCGGGTGCAGATCTATGGCAGTGAAAATCCAAACGGCTGGCCAGCCTATTTTGCAGCTCTGGCAGAAACGCCTCTGAAAAATTTGACTATAATACAATACTTTTTCACTCCCACTCATCAATACAAATATATACAAGGTTACAAAGTAAATCTTGTGTTGTAATGTTTGCCCCGTTGAAGACAAAGCCCCAATAAATCAGTAGGCTAAATGTGCTCAGATACACACAACTCTAAAACTAAGTGATAGATGGTTCTATCAGAAACCAAGCTCTCTGAATTTCTCCATAAAACTGTTTGGCACTTTATGGTCATTTTTATTAATTATCCTTTTTTCAAAATAATATTATTTTTTCAAAATAATATTAATTAAATCAAATTTATTAATTTGATAATACTATTTATGTTTTCTTCTTGCCATAACTTATTTTATGAAATTCATCTCTAATGCTTTGTCGACTCAGATCTCAGGCAGTGTCGAGTAGATTCCTTGCTGAGAACTCTCAAGAGCTCTAATTGCTTTTTGGATGGCTGACAACAGAGGATATTTTTTGCTTCAGTAGAAATGGAAAATGTTGGAAATGCCTGGCATGCCTGCTTACATCTGTGCAGAGAGAAACAGAACTATTGCAGACCGTGCAACCAGCAGCGTTGACTGTTTCTCTCTCCCCATATGTCGCCTGGCCTGCTGAGTATTTCTAGCATTTTCAGTTTACATTTTAGATTTCTAACATTTGTAGTTCCATGTTCTATATTCCATGCTGGGCATTTGTAAAAGTGGTTAGTTTCAATTTGAAATGAAAAAATATTTACTACTCAATAGAAAGGAAAAATTTTTCTGTTAACAAAGCCCAATTGTGATAAGAAATAACACATCGTTGCAGGTGAATTGTTTGGTGCTAATTTGCTGAAGGTTTTGCCTTTTTTATGCTTTGAACTGAGACCAGGAGTCATGCATCAGTAGAATATCACTGTTAGTTCTTCAAGGGGGCCTTCATGACACACGACAGCGCAGAGTCGCTGAGCAAAGACTGATAGCCAAGTTCTGCACACATGAGGACGGTCTTAACAGGGATCTTGGCTTCATGTCACACTATCTGTAACCCCCGTGACATGCCTGGGTTAGCAAAAAACCTCACTTACTGTGCTGTCTGGAGAAAATACACAATTCTCTAACCAATGCTCAGGATTCCCTTCACACATGTTGTTAGCCACTTTAACACTTGAATAGCAGGTTAGATGTAAGGATTTGCATTCTAATCAGCAATCTCTGACTGTCTGTGCTGATGTGTGCTATTGCAGACCAGAACACTGCATTTGCCTGACGAAGACGAAAAGATTGAAAGCTCGCAAATTTACTGTCAAATAAATCGGTTGGATTTAAAATTGGTGTTGCTAGATTCTTACTGAGTTCAAGATATTCACATTTGTACATGGGTTATTGTTTATAGTGCTTGAGGTACCAGTCCATTGGCCATTGCTGTCTGGATATTGCACAGGACTAAGTTCAAAGAAATGGAGCTTGTTGCATAATGTGAATGACCAAATTATGTGTAATTGTCTGACAAAACAGTGTTTGTAAAGTGTAATCGACTGAAATCTAAGCATTAGGTGGGTTTTATGCATAGAGTACAAAAACCAAGAAGTTTTGCTAATTCTGTATAAACACAGCCCCCCTGTGACGCTAGTTTCCAATTCTAGCACCAGAAGACTTATAAGGGAGAGAGTTAAAAGGAGAGATGGGTAGGAAAAGGAGCCAAGAACAGGAAAAGCACCAGGACTCATCAGTTTTACATAGCCCCGATAAAATTTAGCAGTGGGTTTTATCTAACATTCAGCTTATAGTAAAGCCTTAAAACATAACCTTACGTCGGTCCAAAGCAAGATGGCACATTTCACTTGTGAAGGAATGCAATTAAAGACACAGGGTCGCAAAATGTGTTTGTTATGATACTGATGCCTTATATTGACTACAATTAATCAAGATATCATATTGAGTTAATTGATTAATACGTTTTGATTCCTTTACAATTGCATATAAATAAAGTAAAACTAATTACTAAACATGTGCTTCCTTTCAATATTACTATCATAGTAAATAAAAACTTAATAACTGACAAATAGGTGATCAGATTGTAGGATAAAACTAATGCCACTTTTTTTGCAAAACGTTCAGTTTCCAAGAAACTTCTTGAGCAGAATTAGTGATGCAGTAAAATTTTGTCATTCAAAATTGGAAAAATAGGCCTGCTATTAAAATGAGATAGCTTTGTTCAACTTAAACTGGTAGTCCTTAATTAAGTTATGCATGAGTTTGTTACTTGCAATTCTTTTTATTTCCAGTCATCTAGTTTAACTGATTTAATCTAAACATTTAGATTTCCCATCTTATTTACAAGATTGCTTAAAAACACACATCTTAATGTGTTAAGTAATAACTTTTGATTTATAAATTCTTTAATTCTATATTACTTTTAATGACTTATGAATTCTAATTTAAAGATAAGTCTGTATGTTTGGACATCAAGTATGCACTCATTGAAAACTGCTGGTTGTGGGACGCATATTAAAAAAGTGATGCTGAAAACATGTTTTATGTAATTTTGATGAGTGAAAATATTATTGTGATAATTTGCCACCTAAAATTACCTTCTTCCAATGTTTTATGCCAGCAAGTTGCCGTTTGGATTCTGCCTCCCTAAGTCAACTGACGGACTGTCCTGGTGCTATGTACCTTTTGTCGGGATTTGCAACAATACAAAAATATATTGATATTGCCATCATCAAGGTTGGTCTAAAGTAGATAAGTTGTGTCAAATGTTTTACATAGGCAATGCATAGGAAGAATATTTTAGCATTGGTAGATCTTCAAGAAGCTATTGTCTTGGGAATTTGTTTTTATCTTAGTGAAAGAAATGTTTTAGTCCCATGTTGATTTTTCACAGCAGTGAAAATAAAATGCTTATATTACACTTGGGTAAAACATGCAATAGTTGCTGCTTCACATAATGTGCCGAAGATTTCATGGAGGGTATTATCGTCTGTTAGCTTGAAACTCAATCTTTTGATTCTATAATACATGTGACCATAAATATCACACAAAAAATCACAGACTGTAAAAGGTTTGTTTATGATGTATTAAAAAGGAACATTAACACAAATTAGTGTATTTTAAAAATAAATCCATGAAACAGAAATATACTTGTTTGCTTTTAATGGAAAATTATCTAAGAATTTCACATCATTAACATAGTGAAAAGGCTCCTTGGTACTTCACAGGAACATTATTGAACAACATTTGACATGGAGCCACATTGTAGATTCAAAATATTAAGATAGATGACAAAAGCTTGATCAAAGTAGTAGATTTTATGGAACATCATAAAGGAGGAAAAAGAGATAAATAAACAGAAAAGTTTAGGGAGGGAATTACAGGACTTTTGAAGCTGAAAGCATGGCTAGCAATGGTGCAACAATTAAAATCACTGGACTAGAATCGATTATCTACCATAATATTTGAATCTACAATGTGGCTCCATGTCAGATGTTGTTCAATAATGCTCCTGTGAAACATCAAGGGGTCTTTTCACAATGTTAATGATGTGAAATTCTTAGATGATTTTCCAGGGGTACACAGACTAAAATTTGGAGGATTCAGAGAATAGATCACAAATATCTCAAGTTTGTAGGGCTGCTAGACATTTATAGAGTTGGCCTTTCTTACAGAAGGATAGAGGTGGTCATGGTGATAGCATGGATATGAGGGTGAAAGTCCATCGGGGTCAAATATAATACCAAAGTTGTAAATTGTCCGGTAGTGCAGTTGACAGCTGCTAGGGAGAGAAATAGAGTCAGCAGTCAGATATTTAGCTGGCGGACCTTTCTGCTGACACAACTCTATGATGTTGGACAAGAAGTGTGACAATTAAGAAACTAGAATGGTCAGGCAACGTGGTGGGGATGCTGTCAACATAATGCTGGGAATTAACAATGTTTTCAGATTATAAGAATCATTTTATATATAAGAGAAATTACATGGCACCGAAGAAAGATCTTTGATAGATACTAGTAGTGACAAAGGAGGAGTGGGAAGATAAGCCATTGCAAGTAATTCTCTGACATTGCCTGGATAGATAAAATTGGACAAGATGAGTGCAATCCCTCTCAATTCAATAATAATGGAATTGGAGTTGGCATGATACTCATGTCAAAGACTACAGACAAGCTGAGAAGAATGAGGAAGAATAGTTTCCCGTTGTTACAGTCACAAACATATTTTGCACTGGGAGCAATTAGCTCAGACCAATCAGTTTGTTAGCAAGGATTTCACAAGTCTTATTGCTAATTATTCTTATTTAAACTCTTAACTTTTACTGCTAGAAGTTACAAGTTTTGAATAGGTGAAAAGCTTTTGTCTGAATAAGATGACAAGTTTCCTCATAGTTCTTTGGAACTATTTATTTTTGCCAATATTCTTGCATGAGAATTCATAATTTTATTTCAAAAAGACTATCAGAATAATACCCACTTTTCATTTGAAAAAACAGCTCTAATGCATCTTGGCCTAGTGTACAATGTTAACCACACAGCAGCATAAGTTATATTCCCAGTTCCAAAACTACTTTTAAAATCAGAATGAAAATATAGCACAACTTTCTGTCAGTGAGGACGTTAACATTATTTTGTCTTTTATTAATAAAAATAGGTGAAGCATTAAAAATTGCATTTCACACATTAATTTTCAGGCTGGAATTTTCCAGCCTTTCAAACCAGCAGGATTCTCTGATCCCATTACAGTGAATGGAGATTTGACTGAGCACCAACACGTCTGTCCTCGTTTGCAGGGATGGGGTGGGACATAAATGAATGGAAAATTCCAGCATCAGTTTTTCAGAGGTTATGTAGTCTGTTCTTCAGCAATGTAAATTAGTGGTGCAGTGGTATTAAATGAACAATCAAGTTTTGACCATTGTATAAATTTATTGTATACTATTCTGAGCTCAGTGGAGAAAATATATATAAAACACTTATTTGTAATTTGCCAAGTTAATATGTTTATCTGAATTAATTTGTGAAAGATTTTGTGGTAAATTTCCTCTCTATATAATTATGTATAGTACTTCTAATAGCTTCCATTTTCATTTACAGACACAAACCAATTATTCTGTCTGGAAGGATATCATGCCTCTACACGTGCAGATGATGGGGCTACCAAGTCATGTTGGCGCAGACATCTTCTCACATCTTGTCACTTCTCTCTACTTCGTTATTGCTTTTGTGCCCTTTGTCAATTTTCTGCTGATCAATCTTGTAACAGAGAAAAAGGAAGTGAAAGATATAATGAAGGTGATGGGATTGTATGACTCTGCTTTCTGGTGAGCCTAAAGACCTCATTACTTTGTGTACCAATTGTTATGTAAACTTAGACATTGGTCTTCCATATGATTATTTTTGGTAATATAACCTAAAGTAACTTTTAAAACCACTAGTGAAACCACAAATGCCGCGCAATGGAAGTAGTTGTAGAAAGTAGCTCTTGAGTTATTGCATGTTTAGCATGTTATTTTTGCATGGCAAGTTGCTGGAAGTGTGAACAGTTGACATCATGGCAAAGGAAATTGGTGCCAGAACTCCAGCGCCTCGCCTGCCATGGAATCAAAGCGGGCGAATGTCCCATAATGGAAATCTCCATTGACCTTGGGCAAGAATTTCCGGTCTTGCTCAAATGAGGCCATAGAATTCTGCCCTCGGGGTCAGGGACCCAAGTAAATAACTGTGTTGTCTCCTTAACCAGTCAGATTGAAGATTGTGAAATTGGCAACACAAGGACAAGGAAGAAGTTTAAATTAGATTGGAAGAATTCAATACCAAGTCAAGTGCATTTAGAAATAAAGAGAAATAAAGAAATATTGTACAAGGAGGTAGTGAAAAGAGACAAAATTTAAACCTGAGAAATGATTTTAGATTTTACCTTTTTAAAGGCAGCAATTAAAATCTGAATGAATGAGACTCTCGACTTGAAATGGCTCATTTCCAGTGTCTGGGAGCTGGTCTGACAATAATTAAGACACAGCACCTTGTTAGACTCAAATGAACAGGGCTTAACTTCCTGTAGTTTTGCATATTTAGTTCATATCTACTGTGCAAATACAGCATTTTCATAAGATATAGTGCATTTCAATTGTGAGGCAGATGTGCATTACCATTCTTATGAAACAACACTGAAGAAGTGCATCTCTAATGACGTTTGAATTTCAAGATTGTACACCTTTCCCTAAAGTTGCTGTGATATTTGCATTTAAATAATGGTCAATCCCTACTGGACAATGGTTTCTTGTAAATTTGGTAGTTAGTTTTGAGGATTGTGACAGAACATCTATATTACAAAAATTAGTTAGTCTAATTACTAGAAAAAGTTAGATTAATTTACTTTTCTGTACTTACCAGTCAACAAGAAGAAAACTTACAGATTGCTCCACTTGACAATATTTTTATACAACTGAAAATCACCGAACCAAAGAAAAAAACTATTCAACATCCCATGTGTGCACCAATGTTTGCTTCAGCAATCCAAAACTAAACCAGTAATAATTGAATTCCCTGTAACTCAATATGACTGGGCAGCATGGTGGCACAATGATCAGCATTGCTGCCTCACAACGTCAGGGATCCAGGTTCAATTCCAGCCTTGGATAACTGTCTGTATGGAGTTTGCACATTCTTCTGTGTCTGTGTGGGTATCCTCTTGGTGCTCCGGTTTTTTCCCCACAGTCTAAAGATGCACAGGTTAGGTGCATTGGCCATGCTAAATTGCCTTTTAGTGTCCTGAGATATATGGGTTACGGAGATTGGTGGGGTGAATGTGTAGGGTTGTGGAAATGGGGCCTGGTTGGAATGTTCTGTTGGATGGTTAGTGCAGATTTGATGGGACGAATTACCTCCTTCTGCACTGTAGGGATTCTATGATTATATGTCTCTTTACTTGCATGAGCAAGTTTGATCTTGTTTTCAGCAGAAGAAATGAAAATACCTAAAACAAAATTCACTGAAAACCTTTGCCATCAACTGAATACTTAAAAGTATTTTGAGAAAAGCATATTTCTAAGTTAATTGTTTTAGACCGAACATCCACAATTCAGGATAGGTTTTTGGAAAGAAAATATGTCTTGCAGTGTTGGGAAAAATCTTTAATCACATGACGAATGTGGCTCAATTATTTAACCAAATTCTTTTCTTGTTGAAGAGCTTATCTTTGTACGTCCAATATAAACAGGTAGACTTGGGTTACTGTGGTTGAATGACAACAAAAACTCTTATAAGTAGGAATGTACTATATTTCAATTGGGAGTCCTCTTTTGTTTTAAAATGTCAATAATAGTGCTTCCTTGAGAACATAGCACCCATTTAGGTAGATTTCTTGAAGTATGAGAGATGTTTATTGTTTGTTGGTTCAAATGTTGTTAATTATGGTTTAATCCTTTCATTTTCAGGCTTTCTTGGGGCTTACTGTACATGGTTTTAATCTTCGTTCTATCTTTGCTGATGGCACTTATTGCCACACAGACATCCCTGTTTCCAAGAAGCAGCATATTGATCATCTTTCCATTGCTGTTCTTGTTTGGGATCTCTATAGTAAGTCATGCTCCAAATATTTTGGTCAGTGAAGAAACGTAAAAATAAAGCCCGGAACTGGAATACATGCATTTTGTTCACTGCACAGCCTTAATTTCAACACTATAATCATGTGATGAGTATTTGTTAGACAATTTTGAAGTATCACAATATTCTGCAAACGTTTTGTCTTTCACTGTCAGATTAATGAAGGTATGATTCATGAAACTGAATCAAGATATTTAACACAGAAATCTGCTTTCCTTTTATGATGAACAATAATTCTACGTAACAAGGATTTGTTGCCAGAAAGGCGTACAGCTGGGTATCTTAAGTTTTTTTTTGTACATTTGGATGTAATACAACTGTTCTTGTAGAGTAAGGGACTCATAATTATCGCATGCTGAATATGGGTTACTCGTTAATTCCTTCCATTAACTGGAAGATCACTAGGCTTTCATTTGCTTTGTTAAATGCCACTTTTAATGGATGTAAAAGGAAGCTTTTCTCATCTGATGTCATCCTTCAGTTCTGAAAATGACGCTGTATTAGTTTTCACAAATATCTTACTCCACTTAAACTTGCCTAATTTGCCAAAATTGAAAATTCACTGTCTGACTGCTTTCCACTGAGTGCATCCTAACTAAAATGTTGCTGTGTCAAATTTGGGAAGAGGAATGATGTTTGGTCTTTGATTCTGTTACTCTATGTTTCACATACCATTCAGCAGGAGCTCATTTTGGCCACTGTACTGTGTCAGCATTTTGAAAAAGCTCTCCAGTTGGTTCTACTCTTCTGCGTTTACCTCATAACCTTATATATTTTTCCTCTCACGTGTGTGTCTTGATTTCATGTGGATCCTTTTCTTTCCTCCTATCCCTACACAAACTCTAGATGATTCAAAATTCTGTGGCCTAAGTAATGTTACACAAGGTTCCACACTCTCATCCCTGTCTTTGCCAAGCTTCAATGGTTCCTTTGCACTCACTGGAACAGTTTAATGGGGTTTGTTCTCATTTTCCAATCCCTCAATAGTCTAACCCAACTTCTCTGATTAGTTTATTGCAATTAAGTGTACCAGTCTGCACCATTCACTCTTTCAAAATTATTTCATGTGCTTCTGCTCCTTGCTTTGATGGCTAGTCTGTTACCTTCTACTTTCCTGCTTCTTGTAGCTACTTCTCAAAATCACTTTACACTGATACGTTTCCTCCATTTCTTAAATTTCTCAAACAAAATATTTATTGCTAAAACTCTCAACCAATGGCATGGTATGGAATTTGTCATGAGGCTGAACTTGGTTACTTTGGTCTTCTCAAAACTTAACTGAAAAAAAAATGCAGTGCATCCAATTCTGGATGTCAAAGAAGCATGATGTAGAGATGCCGGCATTAGACTGGGGTAAACTTAGTAAGAATCTGGCAACACCAATTTTAAATCCAACTGATTTATTTGATAGTAAATCTGCGAGCTTTTGACTTTTTCGTCTTCGTCAGGCAAATGCCATTTGCCTGACGAAGACGAAAAAGTTGAAAGCTCGCAGATTTACTATCAAATAAATAGGTTGGATTTAAAATTTGTGTTGCCAGATTCTTACTGAGTCAAAGAAGCAGCCAGACTAAGGACAGTGAAGAGTTAAAAGATATGTCAAAGAGATTTGATTTGATTTATTTGCTTTGATTTACTATTGTCACATGTATTAGTATTCAGTGAAAAGTACGTTTCTTGCATGCTATACAGACAAAGCATAGGATACATAGGGAAGGAAAGGAGAAAGTGCAAAATGTAGTATTACAGTCATAGCTCTGTATAGAGAAAGATAACTTAAAGTGAGGTCCATTCAGAAATCTGATGGCAGCAGGGAAGAAGTTTTTCTTGAGTCAGTTGATATGTGATTTCAGACTTTTGTAACTTTTTCTCGATGGAAGAAGGTGGAAGAGTGTGTGTCGGGGGGGAATGGGGTTCTTATGCTGGCCACTTTTCCAAGGCAGTGGGAAGTGTGGACAATGTCAGTCGATGGAAGGCTGGTTCCAGTGGTGGACTGGGCTTCATTCACACTGCTTTATAGTTTCTTGCAGTCTTGGACAGAGCTGGAACCATATCAAGCTGTGATACAACCAAAAAGAATGCTTTCTGTGGTGCATCTGTGCACCATTGGTGAGAGTTGTAATAGACATGCTATATTTCCTTAGTCTCCTGAGGAAATAGAAGCATTGGTGGGCTTTCTTAGCTATAGTGTGTGCATGGAGGGACCAGGACAGGTTTTGAGTAATGTGGACACCTAAAAACATGAAACTCTTGACCATTTCTACTGCATACCCATTGGTGGATGGGCATGCCCTCCACTTCCTACAGTCGATGATTACTTCCATTGTTTTGTTGACATTGAGGGGGAGATTATCGTCATCACAGCAGTTCACCAGATTCTCTATCTCATTCCTGTACTTAGTCTCATTATTGCTTGAGATCCAACCCATGATGGTGGTATCAACAGCACACTTGAAAATCTGGCCGTACAGTCAAAGGTGTACAAGGAGTATTATAAGGGGCTGAGGATACAACCTTGCGGAGCACTAGTGTTGAGGATGATGGTGGGGAATGTGTTGTTGCCTATCCTGACTGACTGCAATCTGTGGGTTAGGAAGTCTAGAATCCAACTGCACCAAGCCACAAAATTTGGAGATAAGCTTTGTAGGAGTAATGATGTTGAAGGCTGAGCTGTAGTCTTGAATAGAAATCTGACGTAGGTGTCTTTGTAAATTTGGATTTGGTCAGTATAGGTGTGGAAGCTGGCCACATTTTTTCAAATGGTGTTACCAAGGAAAACATGGAGGTAAGGAAGAGGACTAGACCAAAGATAGATCCTTAAGGAACTCTAGAGGTAATGGTGAGGGAAGGAAAATCATTGCAAGAGATGAATTGTAAAATAGTGGAACCAAAGACAAGCCTTGGGGTGGGGATCACTTGGTTGTTCATGTGAAAGGCCCCAGAGAAGTTAAGAGCAAGGAGGAAAAAAATCACCAGGGTCACATAGGATGTCATTTGTGATTTTGTGTTCGGCAGTTTCAGTGCTGTGATGCGGTGTGGAAACCTTACTGGAAAGATCTAAACAAAAACAAAGGAGGTCCTGAAGCAGAAGAATGGCAGCAGGAGCAAGAACCTTTGCCAAGATGAGTCTTAGGGCTTTAATGACATGAGTTTTTTCTTAAGAGTGGTTACTTCAGGCATTACTGTTTGCTCATCAGTCTATTTTCCGTTTTTAATTTTGGATTTCTAGCAACCCCAGTATTTTGCGGTTGTGTACCTGTTACTACCTGATTGGTGTTGAACTGTTTGAGGCACAGGAAGCCAGATGAACTTTACTGAATATTTCAAATAGATTTTTTTTCTACACTGATTGTTTACAAGGCTCAAATTCGTTTAGGTTAATTATAATTTTTTCCCACGTAACATACGTACTATAGCTGAAGTAAACTAAAAGGTGGGATTTTCTGGCTGTACGTGTACCAAAACTGGAAAATCCCATCCGAGGCCAATGCCCTTTGCGTGGTGTACACACCCATGCACCCACCCACGCATGAGTGAAAGAGACCATTCCCCCTAAAGCACCTACAACAGCCATGCAGTGATAAAGTTCTACTTCGCAGAATATGAATGGAGCCTTGTGCTTGTGAGAATTGACCTAGAATGTACAACATGGTGACAGTTGTTTCAATCCAATTTAGCCTGTCCTAGTGTTTATGCTCCAGGCCAACCTTTCTCCACTCTACTTCATTTGCCCCCGTCCATATAACCTTCTATTCCGTTCCCCCTCACCTACATACTAGTTTCCTCTTAACTGCAAGTATGCTGTTCTCTTCAGCTACTCTATGGTGCAGCAATTTCCACATTCTAACCACACTCTAGATTAACAATGGTCTCATAGGCTCCTTTATTAGTCATTATTTTACTTTAAAATCCTTGAATATAGCATTTTTAATGGCCCTGTTAACCTTGCATTGATACTTTTTACATGAGAATGAGTAAGCCTTGGATCCCTTTGTTTCATCTCACATAGACACTTATTTTCTATCAAAGCCTCGTTCTGAAAATTTATTAATATTTCTTGTATTCTATTGCATACTCTCTTGATATTAATTATACCCCATACACATTTGTGCAGTCTGCAAATGTTTCAATTATACTTCCGAATTCAAATCAGTGATGCTAATATTCAATAGTAGTGGTCCCAGTATCGATACATGTAGAAACCTCTTCCCAATTTTTGTTGCTCAATGTAACTGCCATCAGTCCCTCTTCTGTTTCTAATTTGTAGTCAGCTTTCTCTCCATTTTACCTTTTCTCCTCTGACCCCGCACACCCTAACTTTAGTCACAGGTCTCCTTTTACTTTGAATATCTAAGTGTTTACGTAACTCCCTTACTCCTTCTGCTCTTCTACAAAGAATTCAATCAAATTGATCAAGCGTGACCTTCCCTTTTTAAATTTGACTCTTATATTTTTCTGCTGCTGGTTCATCTATCACTTCTTCGAGTACAGACTCAATTTTCTTTTTCACTACTGATGCTAACCTAATCAGTTTATATCCTTGGGATTGTTTTACCCCTCTCTTTTTTAAATATAAGAATGACAAAGCCATCCTCTGGCAGTATACCATTTTCAAATGAATTTTCATAAATATATCATAGTGCCCCATTTATTTGTTTCCTTGTTTATTTTACACAGATGTAATCCACCTGAAACACACATGTACAGTTTTTTCTTATTCACTGAGAAACATGTAGAAAAGAATGGATGCCTAAGATCAAATAGCATTTGCTTTTTTTCCCCTGATTTCTTTATGCATAAAAGTAAGTTGTTGAAACGTACGAAGAAAGTTACATTATAGTAGCAGGAACTTAAGTTGAAATGGCCCATAATTTTAAAATGTGAATCTTTTCTTTTATAGATTCCCTTTTCATTTTTATTGACTCCACTTTTTAAAAATCAGAAGATTGCTGGCTTGGTTGGATCATTAATGCTGATGGGTTTTGGATTGTTTAGCCTTCCTACTGTGCTGGTCAGAGATTTTCCAGTGTCTGCTGTATGGGGACTTTGTTTATTTTCCCCTAGTGCCTTAGCCATTGGAATTGCACAGGTATTTAAAAGCAGGGAATTGATTTACTAGAGAGTTATGTTTTATTACTACATGCAATGTCCAAAGTTTTCCACTTCTGCCCTTTCACCATTGCATTGTTCCTTCTGCCTTCAAGCATGTGTTAGATATGGCAGTTTAAATGAGGCCTGCGTTAAAATGGCTGGGCTGGATTTTGATGCATAATTACAGTGTGGCTAACAAACTGTTGAACAAAATCAGATGATTTGCAATTTGAAACCAATCTATCAAACAATACATATTGGAGAATGTCAATTTCAACTTCCATATAATTAATGGATCTGGGTAATGCCATCTGTATTTTATGGCTTATTACACCATGAGCAGCCATGGTATTTTGGTTGAAACAAATTGCTGTATCAAGTGGAATTTGTTTTTTTGCATCGTTTGCCTAATTGCTTGGTCTGGCAGGTGATTTATAACCAGCCTTGCCAATGCCACTTGGGCAACATGGATGTGATTTTGAGAACTGGGACAAAAAGAGAAGGGAATTTCCCTTCCTTAATACTTTTAATTGTTCCTACTTTGCTCCCAGGCCTTGACTATATTGGGCCAAAACTGTTTTCATCCACATGAGGAGAAGCAATTGATTGTTTCTTCCTAACTCTTGCACGGCATAGTTGAGTTTGGTAATTTTGTACTTTGGTGACTGTTTCTATGAACCCACATGTCACTGTGCTAGTCATTATACTAATGCAATGTTCAGCGAAGTAATCTTACTAGATAATCTTGCACAATAATCTCCTCAGCCCAATCATACTATTGTAATCTTCCCTTGTAGTACTGACAATCGTTTAATCTGTGTATGTCATAAATATTGACCCCGTAATTTCATTATGGAGTTGAATTGATCCTACTAGATTTTCTTAGCTCTGAAATTGCAATGCTCTGTGATTTCGAAATTCTCAATCTGCTAGAACTGATAAACCTCACCTAATTTATATCTGACATTTAGAGTTTAAATGATTCTTTTTGACCAAAATGGCCACAGCTTCTAATGTGCACCAAATATTTTCTGGATAAAATGGCAGCTATACCAGTATGAAATGTATTAGTGCATTTTTGGTTGCTGTCAGTAGAAGTATTTTTTTCTCTCTCCCACCCCCCACCAACTCTGAAATCAGTATAGAAACTGATGTAAATTTCATTATTTTCCTCTCGGCTGCTATTCATGTTGTATGTTGTGCACTTAGTTTTGTTTCTTTTGAGTTTTATTTTAACTTGAGCCTCTTTTGTTCCTAGGTTGTGCTTCTTGAAGCTATTGGTGATGGTGCTCAACCCTCAAATTTGTCAGCAAGTCCGTTCCCGTTATATATCCCACTTGTCATGTTAGTTTTAGACAGTTTCCTATACCTGCTTGTGGCTGTATACCTTGACCAAGTCCTCCCAGGTATGTGAAAATACAAATATAATAATGATTTAATCTTCCAGACACATCTGAGAAGCTAAATATTTTGTTCTGCACGAATGCATGTTGGAATTAATGGGTGCAGGTCACTATCTGACTGATTCACATTTTGCTACACTTTGCATGAGAAAAAAGTTTTCAGTGATCTGTGCCAATTGCAAAAGTGAGCTACACCCTACAAGAGAACAGTTGATTGGTCATTGTTTAAAAGCGAGAAAGTTTTAAAAGAATTCTTAAATGAAATCAATATTGTCTTCGGGCAGTTCTTAGTTTAAAAGGAAAGATCAGGATTTTCCCAGCCTGTTGCACTGCTCAAGTAGTGCAGCGAGCCAGGAAACAACACTGGGAGGCCTTGATAGGATTTGCTACCAGCGTCTGGCAGATCGTGACTCCAAGACCCTTTTTTAACAATGCAATCAGCTCAGCTGAAATTTCAATTTCCATATACTTAATGGGTCTGGGACAGTAGTCTGGTTGGGGTCTCACTGCCACTGTACAATAGGATCAGTGGGACATGGAGGAGGGGTGGGGAATTTGGAGCTGGCCATGGGGATGGGAGCGATTGAGAATGGCATGGGGGATGGGATCCAGATCAACTAGGCCAGTGATCTGAGGGTAGGGGGGCATTGGGAGGCCAGTGAACAAATGGGGGAGGCCCCTTAGTGTCCTGACTTAGTCCTGACTTACCTTAGTCGGGATCTGCACATCTCTCTCCCAACCTTCTCATTTGGGTCTTGTGAGAACAGTGCAATATAACAGGTTCCCAAGACTTTCAATGAAAGACAGCAGAATGAAGTGAAGGAAAGCCACATCCCCTGTTTTTTACAGCATGAGCTTCCATAAAGCAGGTAAATTTAAAAATCCCAGCCATTTTGAGAAACCAGGGAAAAAGTGATAAGGCAAGTGGGTGAGGGATTAGGATGGTTGGGGGGGTGGTGACTGGCTGGTGGTGGTGGCACTGTAGGATGGGTCGAAGGCACGGGATACGTCGGAGAGGAGCAGAATGGATCAGAAAGGAGCAGGAGGATAGAAGGGTAGGATGGCCTGTATAAGAGTGGAGTAGCTGGAGAGCTGGGACGGGAGGGAAGTGAGGCGTAAGGAGTATTGGGGGAGACATTTATTCCACTTTCTACAATTAAACTTACTTTTCTCAGAACTAAACATTATCTCTAAAATTTTAGTATGAACTAAATATTCGCGACAGGCCCTGTAGTCCTCACTTACTGAGGTAAGCTCAGTAGCAGTATTATGACTATATGAGTTTGCATATGATTAAGTTGGTTGAGTTCAAAATCTGTAATCTTCTTTTAACTCCTGTGTTGCGTCAGAAGAATGATGGGTGGAATTTTCCCCCAAAAAATTTGAAGTGCCAAAAATTTGCAAAAAAAATTGGAGTAAATCCCAGTGCTTTTCTCAGTCGTCTTTCATACTGAATTCCCCACACTCTGTGCATCATGAAGTGCCTTAGTTCATTCCTGCTGGAGAGTTTGGCAGCAGAGCGCTGAGTGGCCCACTGCGTGTGCATCAATCTGACATAGCAGATATCAACACATGCACAATAGCCTGCACTGACAGTCTCCCGATCGCTGATCAGCTCGCAACCCCATATCACTGGCCATGTGACCCCCCCACCCCTCAGTCGCTGGCCTCCTGGACGTGTCTGGGCCAATACCACCCCCCCACCCCTCTAATCCTGATCCCCTAACCCACCACTAGAGGCCTTCCCCCCTCCCCAACCCTAATGGCCAGCCCGATCGCAGTCGGCCTTTTCCTGTCACTGATTCCAGTTCAGAGTGCAGCAGGACATCACCCCGTTGGCAGTGTCAAAGTGCCTCCTGGACGTTGCCACTTCCCCCTTCAGCATTGCCAGGGGGTCAGGCTGACACTGCCAAACTGGCAATGCCCAGAGCCTCCTTCACTTATCCCCGCTTCAGTCCTGGGCCCTCTAATCAGATCTAAATGATCATTTAAGTAACTTATTCAGCTCCGTGCCAATTTCTGGCATGGAGCTAACAACACCTGAAACACACGGAGACCATGTTGCTTAGCAGGAAGCTTGCTACGTGGTCTCCGCTTATGCAGTGCTGCAGCAGCACAGCGAGTTGAAAGAATCACCACCAATGTGTTTTAACTGTTTTTTTCTTCCTTTTAGTCTTATTTGGTTTATCATTGCTGCAATGCTCAACCACGTTAATGTATGGTTAGCGTTTTCAATAAATGTATATTATGGTTTGGTGTCTGTTTCCATAATTAAGTATTCAGTAATATTTTATAATACTTTAGCATTTATAATACTGCGCTGAGGAAGTGTTATCATTATTTTCCTTCCTTTGCTGTTCAGGTGAATTTGGGCAACGTCAACCTTTCTTCTACTTCCTTCAACCCTCATATTGGTTCCAAAAACAGAAACATTATGATCATATTGATGCAATTAGTGAAAATGAATTTGGCCTTGGACCTGGGTTTAGTGAGGTGGTGGAAGCAGTACCTGCAGAACTTAAGGGAAAAGAAGCAATCAGGTAAGAACAGAATCTGAAAGGAATGAGACCATTTAGGAAGTTTGATCTGGTATTGAAAATTGTGAGGACAATTTTGCACCCATGTTAGACATTTGCATGAATAGCAACGTAGCTGCAAAATATCGCAAGAATTGGAAAATGAGATTCCTACTGGTGAGGTCCTGTTTTCTGGTTTCCTCTGACCCTCCTATATGACATGCATTTTAATATAATTAGCAGGCTCCCCGCCACATGTTCCCTCAACATTTTGAACCAGCCTCCCCCCTGCAGCCCGCAGCGTCAACGGAATTTACAACTGCTTTTAAAAAACGTGAAGCATTTTTAAAGGGGGGGATCCACTAGGGGTGCACAGGTAAACCAGGCCAGGTCCTACCAGCATGACAGTGAAAACCACACCTCCAGATTTTTTTTTTGTGCACCAAGTGCCATGATATCCAGAGAGAAAACTCGGCTGTTCACATCAGTTTTTTCACTTCAGCCAGCACTCTGCACAAAGAGTGAAAATTTCTGCCCCTTGTTTTTTTAACTGGTGACCTTCCTGGATTCAAGTGTAAGTATGGCAGACTGATGGAACTAAGTATGTTGAGTAGACAACTAAGTGGTCTTTCTGATTTCCAAGTAGACATTGAAATGTGTTGTAAAGCATTTTTCTTTGGCCAATAAATCACATTATTACACAGGGTGGTATATTGACTGAACAATACATGGGTGGCCATGTGTGTGCCAAGAATTGAATGGCAAAAAGGCTCTTGTGCATTAGTGAGCAAGTAGAGTTGCCATGGATTGTATATATTATTCATACAGTACTAAACAGAAGAGTGTGCCATGTAATCAACAATTGCCATGTAGCTGAGAGACAACAAAGTAGAGTATGGTTTCCAATATGCTCTAGAAGGAGATAGATATCATTACATTTAAGCTAAAAGTAATAGATTTATTAGCAGAAAATAATGCCTGATCAGACAAATAGTTAGAAAACCAAAATTCAGTCTTCAAGGAATGAATTCTGAAAATATCAGTGTGAAGTGATATTTTCAGAATTCATTCCTTAGAAATTATTTATTCACAAACAAGACTTTTGAATTTAATAGACTAAGACATTCAGAATGTGATGGTTCTAAATGAATGATGAAAAATTCTTATTCAGTTCTTCAGAACCAGATGTCATATAGACTGAATTAAACTAAGCTACAGGAGAAATTTCCACTATTTAGCTTGGTCCAAATGCCTCTGAATTAAAGAATTGTCAATTTCAAAGACATAGGGTGAAATCTGGCCAAAAAAGTGAGAGGATTGTTTCTGGTGAGAATACCGGCTTATTTCTCTCCAGATTTGGGAGGACCAAGCTGATTGATTCCGCTTTGTTTTCAAAAGCTGTTGTTTCTTTTTTTAAAATTGTTCGGTAA
Organism: Sphyrna mokarran; assembly: GCA_024679065.1. Classification (NCBI taxonomy): domain Eukaryota; kingdom Metazoa; phylum Chordata; class Chondrichthyes; order Carcharhiniformes; family Carcharhinidae; genus Sphyrna; species Sphyrna mokarran. The sequence continues at coordinate 24,292,773 of JAGIQG010000021.1, forward strand.
CTGGTCAAAAATAATCGAGGTGATTGACATATGAATCATAGAGGTGGACGGGGCTTAAACATGCCAGCAAAACCCATTGTTCAGAGATCGGAGAGCTATTTCTAAAGGGGGCCCAATCAAAATTCCAATTCTTCCCACTTCACCATTGAGGCCTGAGGGGTGCCCCCTGCCCATCCAATTGGAGTGAGCTGTAAATCCTCCTGCCCCATGACCATTGGCCTGCTCTGTTCAGCTCCTCCCCCACCCCCATATTATCATTGGCTTCTTCCCCCACATGTATTCGGAGCCAGCACCTCCGCTTCACAATGACCATCATCTTTCATCTGGTATCCCTGCATGTCAGAATGTCCATAGGGGTCCCACTGGGGCCTGTCTCTTGGTCCAGGTTGACACTGCCAGGTGGCAGAGTGCTAATCTGGCTGTCCCAACCTCTGCCAAAGGGCAGAGCCGTGAGGCATTGTCAGGATGCTGCCTGGCCATATCCCTATCTCCCCCAGAGACTATATTTATACCTCTGGGGAGATTCCCACAACAAACTCGTATTTGCATGAACCTGTTGTGAACTGCACCATGTGACGTCACATCAGTGCAGTGTAAATATATGGCCGGGGTCAAGATACGATGGAAAGGCAGGTCAATGGTATGGAAATGCATGCTAATGCATCAAAACAGTCGTGAACCTGATGAAGTCGCCAGTGAGGGGCTGGGAGATCTGAAGTCGTGTTCTCATGGGCATGAACTATGACTTCCGGATCTTGAGCCCCTGCGGGCAACCTCACAGATGGCGAACGTGGACACAGTATTTCACTCAGTGTGTATAATGTCATTGACAATGTAGTGTTCAAGTTCTGTCCTTGCCCTTGCATATCCATTTAATATATTCCCTATGTACAAATTGATACCATTTAGGACAAAGCTTCTGCACTCTGGTGACGTATCAATAAAACACGACCTGCTAGTTTATTAGACCTGTGCCCTGAAGTGAGGCAACGGATGTTGACTACTACCTTAACTGTCCCTTTCAGTTTCAGGAACTGTTACCCAGGGAGTGGGGTGAGAAGAAGTGGTTGAGATGAATATATGAAATAGAAAAGTATTGAGGGTTTTATTGAAGGAATTGGATGAAAGGAATGAGAGGAGGGTCCTGTTGAGTATAAACATTGGCATGGACCAGTTGGGCTGAACAGACCATTGCAATGCTGCACGTTCTATGGATATCTACGTGACTTACTGGACACTACCCTGACCCAAAAATTAAAGGATTTGTTGCACCCAATTATAGCTGGAAAGCCATTTTTTTAAAATTATTCTACATTAGTTGATTAAGAAAATCTAGAAATTGGACTTGTTTGCGGAGGCTTTGCCTTTATTGTACCCTATTGGTAGAGAATTGCTTACATTTAATTGGTAAAAATGTTTAGCGTCAAAGCTTACAATAATTATGTATATCAATCACTCCAATTATATTTTTGTATTCTTTCATTTTTAACAGCGATGGGGGGGAGGGGCCAGTGGCTCTGCAAATAATTCTTGTAGCGTGAACTTACTGTTCTATTTAATGTTTGTTTATTGTCTATTTATTAACAAAGAAATCACTTAATGAGTACATTAATGTGTGTGTTTCGTACTTTTACAGATTAAATGGTGTTCACAAGTTATATAAAGGGAAGGAGAAAAAGGTGGAAGCACTGAAAGGTTTGCATCTCTGGTGACTGTACTGATTGTTTCACTATATTTTATACCAATATAATGCCTAATAATTCTATTCATTGTAGGGATGATATAAACTGACGTACCTATAGATTGTGAATACAATTTACATAGTATGTTTATTCATGTGCCTGTCATACATTCACTATTTCACATGAATTATTTTAATACCTTTTGCTCTAGTAATTATCATTTCAGCATGCAAAATACCTTGCTGCTTGAGATCTTCTGCCTGGTTACATTTTATGCACAATTGCTTCCAACCGTCTGACATGAAACCAAATTATTCAAAATAACTCAAAGCTGCTACATTAATCTCGTCCTTTTGTTCCAGTTTGAATCAAGAAAATATAGCAGAATTTTGCTTTATAAACTGAGGCTTCCCCAATTGCAATATTTTATATTTTCTGCCCCATTACATATTCAAAATATAGGGGCAACACAGTGGCACAGTGGTTAACACTGCTCCATCACAGCGCCAGGTATCTGGGTTCGATTCCCAGCTTGGGTGACCATCTGTGTGGAATCTGCACATTCTCCTCGTGTCATCATGGGATTTTTCTGGGTGCTCTGGTTTCCTCCCACAGTCTGAAAGATGTGCTGCTTAGGTGCATTGGCTATGCTAAATTCTCCTTGGTGTATCCAAACAGGCGCTAGAGTGTGGCAACTGGGTAATTTTCACAGTAACTTCATTGCAGTGTTAATATAAGCTTACTTGTGACTAATAAATAAACTTTAAACGTTTTAGATAAATAGGGGAAAGCACATGGAAGTCACAATATTTAAATAGTTCTTGCAAAGAGCAGTACATGCTCCGTGGACCATTGATCTCCAGTGTTGTATCTTTCTATGATATCATACATTTGTGCTTGTTTTCCTGTTTGCCCTATTTCAGGATGGATTAGACACTCATGACCTCTTGGCAGGTGACTGATGCACAACAACTGAAAGAAAGAAAAGCTAAAAGTTCCCTTCTTTTAAAGGAGCAAGGAAGAAAAATCATTGTATTTAAAATTCGTGCTTTTCATATGCATAATATACTGTATTTCAGGTTTATCATTTGATGTTTATCAAGATCAAATCACAGCATTACTGGGCCACAGTGGAACTGGAAAAACAACATTAATTAGCATTCTCTCAGGACTATGTCCTCTGTCAGATGGTAAGAAAGAAAGTATCATTTCACTGTAAGGAACAAAATTAGAATTAATTTCATATAGTGAGTCTGCATACATATTAAAACTAACAAAAGCTGACCACTATTTTAAGAATAAGAGCAAAATACTGTGGATGCTGGGAGTCTGAACTAAAAACGGAAAATGCTGGAAAAACTCTACAAGTCCAGCAGTGTCAGTAAAGAGAGAAACAGTTAATAGTTCGAGTCTGACTCTTGTGCCTTGAAACATTAACTCTGTTTTCCTCTTCACAAATATTGCCACATGTGGAGTTTTTCCAGGATTTTCGGTCTTTATTTCATTATGTAAGGAATGTTGATATGGTTGAAAGTGCATGAAACTGGACGCCTGGTGTCTTGAACTGTATGTATTCCCAATGAGAACTTATGGCACAAGATATATTCACTTTCTTTACTATATAGAAAAGGTTATTTTCAGCTCAAACAACTCCCCCACCCTGGCCAGTCATTTGCTTGGTCTCTGTGTGCGTGAAGACTCAGGTGTTTCTGTGCAGAAAGTGAAGACCTATGGCAAACAGATCAAGTACAGCTGGAGGAAACAAATGAACTTGCAGAGGGAATAAAGCAAGCTATAAGGGACAAAAGAGATGGGAGAGGACCTAAACAGATATGAGAAGCGAAACATGGGGGAGCAGGGAACATGGGAAAGAGAATGACAGGAGAAAAGTAGGAGAAGAGGCAGAGAAATTGCAATCAGTGGGAAAGGTGGGTATTACTTTTTGTTCACTTCAGTTGGCAAGGTTAGGATGCCAGTGTGCAATGTTCTCTTCGTTAGGGTCGGGTAGGTGACACGAAGGTTCTTTTTCACTGGGGTTATGCAGCGGTGACTATTTTCCTTTCATTGGCTGCAATAAATTAAATTCCATTAAAATCAAATATTCATGTTTGAGTGAAACATTTATACAGTTTGTTTACTTCACAGAATGTTATGCAATACCAAACTGTACTGCAATATACAATAAACAATTCCATGCATAAGTTTGACTTGACTTTAATTTACTTTATCCTTGATTGCAAGGGGTGGAGATGTGTGGTTATTTTCTCCTGAATAACTAGGGGGTCTTTTCTTCCAAATCAGACCAAGATTTCTTCAATTTTGAGTTTGTTAAATTTCAAGACTACCACACTCCTTTTATATTCTTCAGAAATCCTTGTTCTTCAATGTTTTACTGCTTGTTGTCTCTGCATTTCTGGGAAGCTCATGCAGCAACCAAAATTAACTGGAGGGCCTTCATGGTTAGCCTTCCACATAATATTGTTATGTTCCTTGTTTGTCCTTTGAAGTGATGTTCATCGCCTGGAATTGTTGATTGGAGTCTGCTGAGTATGTAGATCACTGCTAAGGCTATGCATGGAAGATTCAACTACAAATAGGGTGGGATACCACGGACTATTGAGTTGTTGGCTCAGGATTTCCTCCACTTGCGTTTTTGTTCTGCATCTGATATGTGAGGTGCAGCGATTCTGGATGAGCTTCTCCCAGAACTTGAAGCCAATTTCAAAACTGCTAAGTGGAGCCTTTGCAGCATTCTTGTAACACTTCCTTTGACTATCATGAGAGTGCACCCTAGACTCGAGCTCTCTTGAAAAGATTTGCTTTGTTAAGCAAATGTCAGGCACTGTGACTACATGACCAGCCTATTTTAGTTGTAACTAAATGTGTGCGTACTTACATGCCAGCTCAGGTGAGCATTTCAGTATTTTGTCCTGCCATCTGATCTTGAGAAGCTTCTGAAGGCTTTTAGGTAAATTGCCTTTATTCAGGTGCCTCGTGTAGAACAGAGTGGGCAGGATTGTTGCACTGTAGATTTTCAGTTTGGTTGGCAGATCTACTCCTCTTCATTCCCAGACTAGTATTGAAAGTCTACTGAATACTGCAATAGCAATTCTTCCACGTGTCTCATCATTAACAGAGATAGCCCAAGAGAACATGTTGCCACTTTGTGAACTTATTCAGTGTCGACAGGTTCTGGCCGTGGACCAAAACTTTGGGCTTTCCTAGAGCAGGCTGGTACGTTATTGCAGTTTCCTAAGTGCTGATCGTAAACCTCCAGGTAATTGTATACATTGAAGATCACATCCATGCTATGTTGCATGTATAACTGTAAAGCAGCAGCTAGTGCACTGTATTTGAAAAGAGGATAATTGTGGAATAAATCCTTGGAATCATTGGTCTTTGTTCTGGCTCATCTCAGATTGAGCAATTTCCCATCCCATGTAACATTCAGTTATGATGCCAGAATCACCACTAATGTAGGCATTGAAGAGCATCTCCTGAAAACCGGTTTAACTACATTCATAACTGGGAAAGGATCAAAAAGATCGCCATCATCCAGGGCACGCATGAGAATCCATCATGGAGATGTCGAACTATTATGATGATTATCTCAGGGCAACCAGATTTCTCCAATGTCTCCCAAAAGCCCTTACTGTTGACTGTATCAAAGGTCTTAGTCAGGTCACCAAATGTGAGGTCCATGTTCTGTTCTAGGAATCTGCTATGGAACTATCCAACTGCAAACACCATATCAATGGTTCCTCAATGTTTTCTGAAACTATCTGACTCTGGTACAGATCCCAGTCAAGATGTTACAGTATGCAATTCAGGATTCTGGTGAAGATTTTCCATCGACGGAGAGGAATGAGATTTTTAAAAAAATTGTTGCAAGATGGAAAGTGCCTTTCTGCTGCACAAGTGGGTAATGGAGGTATCTTTGTATTCTTGCGGGATGGTTTTTTTCTCCCACATAGACTGAAAGAGTTAAAGAACAAAGAACAAAATAGCATGGGCCCTTCAGCCCAACGAACCTGCGCCGCCACCTCGATGTTCCCACTTCTACCCGTGATCCCTGTCTATGTTTATAGATCTATGGAATTGAAACCAAATTTGAGGCAATTTAGGAAGAATTTGTTCTGTCAATTAGCCTAAGAGCACATCTTTGGGATGTGGGAGGAAACTGGAGCACCCAGAGAAAACCCATGCAAGCACGGGGAGAATGCTCAAACTCCCACAGACACAGGCCCAAATCCATATATCTGCACAGCACAGCAATAGTCACCGAGCTGTCGTGTTGCCCATCAAATGGTCCAGGGTCAAGCATACACTAACGATGTGAAGCACAAGGATACTCTCAAAAAAAAATCCAAGAGCAGCCCTCTCACGACCCATTGCGTGTATGCCCCTTATTAGACAACAAGGCGGACCAAAGTACCTGTAGGATAAAACAAGTACATCAATATCATCGACATATACTGTTTATGAAACAGTCAGCTCTGCAAATCATTGCGTACCACACTCAGCAATGCAAAAATTGCATCAAAAATAATTAAACAAGAATATATAGTTTGTTAATGGCAACTTACCACTGCATTGGACAGCAGCGCCAGTTCTTGTTGAAAGAGAAGATAGTCTTCATGTCGTCATCACTCAACTTAAAATCAAAAACCTTAAAATTTTCCTGAATCATTGAGCTTCTTGACTAACGTTGGCCTCCACTGTGTGAACTATACTGTGTGAACTTCTTGTAAATCGTGCCATTGTCAATATTTGGCGGGGGTCAATGTCTGATGAGGGGGCAGATTAATAATGTTTAAGTACATTCAAATGAATGCTAAGCAGGTCCACGCCCATTACGAGCAGAAACATGATGGTGTCATTAGTGAGGAGTGGGGAAGATCTGAAATCACATTTTCAACAGTGAAAACCATGACTTCCAGATCTTGAGCCTCTGCTGGCATTCGCACAGACAGAGAAGGTGGGCTCAAGATCGTCCCCAATACTATTACACCACTACCTACCCCATAACATCCTGTTATATATGCCTATATTGTTGTAAAGTAATTTTCAAGTTCAGTATCTTCCTCTGTCATTGCTGGCTCATACTTCTGGCTAACTAAAATATTTAAACCTGCATGATTTCTTAGCATAGCAATCTATTTCCAAAGGTTATCAAATCTGCAACATGTACCAGCAAACATTAAAAAAATGACAATTTCAATCCAACCTTAAAATATAAATCTTGGTTTCCAAAAGAAAAAATAAGTTCATTAAATATGATATATATTCAAATTTACAACAGTATGCAAAATTCTGAAAAAAAAACTTATTCCTATTAGCTGGGTTGTCAAAATTTCTTAAATTAAACAAGCTGGAAATGAGAACAAGTGAGCAATATTCCAGCAACAATCTTTGCAAAAGATTGTACCAGTAGCATGTTCCAATTTATCACTGCCAAAAAAAACTGATGATTTTCCATGTTTTCTTTATTTTTTAAGTTGTTCATGCTGGAATAGCTGTGCAATTTTCTTCATTGTGTTTTTATGGTCAGGCCAACTCAGTGAATATTGTACTTATAGCTCACCGCTGTTACGTTGTGTATGAATGATCAGATTACTTCTGAACGGTATGGATTACACAATGGCTCTGAGGTGAAACTTACATAAATTACTATTTATTTGCATACATAGTTAGGAAATTGCTTCTATCAGGATTATGCACAATAAGATTTAATGTGAACTTTTTTGCCTACTGCATAGGATGTGCAACAGTTTATGGATACAGAGTTTCTGAATTTGATGAAATAATTCAGATCAGAAAGATGATGGGAGTGTGTCCACAATTTGATGTCCTATTTTACAGTCTTACAGTAAAGGAGCATTTAAAAATACTCGCTATGATAAAAGGAATCACAGCACAGGAAATTGATAAAGAGGTAATCTGGGCATGTAAGCCATTTTTAACACCACACACTAATTCACTTTTGATGCTGGTTCTTTTGTAGTCTATCTTTTTAAATTGTTTATTTTTTTATTGGTGAGGATATGAATGTAGGAAACTAAATTAGTGAATAAAATAAGTATGTGTACCTGATGATTAGAATAATCCTAACTAGACAATTATGGTATCTAAAATTCTATTTCAGGTGAATATTAATACAATATATTTTTGTTTGAGTCAATCTCTTAAAAGTCAACCTTATGATTTTTGATCTAAAACAAATCATTATTTTTCATTTGCCTCATGTAAAAGTCAACTTCTTACTTTTTCAGGAATCAAAGCCCAAATATTTCATAATCAGAGTACAAGTTATACAATCCCATCAGAAATCTCAATTATTGTTCATTAAAAAGTTACACTAACCTTATTTCCTCCAGTTCCCACTTGTCAATTAAGGTGGAAAGATTGTACGTTGGTTCCAATTTTTGTGGGGAGAAACTAACAGTAGAGTAATAAGTAGTGCATATGCAAAGAGATGCAGGGACCAACTCCCAGAATGAACTTTAAATAAATAAATGATCTTGTGTCCCCAGTTACTCTGTCCGTCTCCTTGGGAGGAGATAACAGGAGAGGCTTGGGCTCAGACCTTGCTAATTGGATCCTTGGAAATGTTAATTCAGAGCAACCTCCACCTCCCCGAAAAAAAAAGGTATTGGTCAAGGGTTGGGAGCTGTCAGCGTAACATTTTCCAATGACATGGCCTGTCCCTTTCTTTCCTTCCCGCCTCCTGGGTCCCAAGCAGACTCAGCCAGTGCCTCCCTTTTGGAGTGTGAGGCTGAATATGGAGGCTTCTCAATAAAAATGCAGAGAGAGAGAAACAGTAAACAGCTAGCTTGATCTAGTTCTCCCATTATCTTGTAGATTTGACAGCCATCTTAGGTATGCCAGGTAGGTGTATCTTAGCTGAAAATAAGCAACTTGAAAACATTACTTTGTTGAAACTCGATGTTTTAATTTTTTGCTTAAAAATTGGTCTCAAAAATTTGACTTGCTCATTAGTATAAATGGTAACTACAAAAATATATCCTGCATTTTACAACATTGGACTTTGGAGAAAGGTTAGTAAGTTAGTGTCTTCTATCATAATATCATTTTGCGGTGGGGAATCATTTTGCAGTATTAGTAATTGTACTATGGTTTTCTGTGTGTTATAGGTGTATGTTTTAGATATCTAATTATTCATGTCTTAATTGGAAGCCTTTCTGTACTGAATAACTGTGTATTCTAACATATTGTGCACATGCTCTTGGAATGTGTTTACATGGAGAATATAGAGAGAGAGTAGACAAAAATAATGTATTAGAGGTCCTGGGGGCGATTCTCTAGCCGGCTGCGCTACTCTAGTAGTTCAACGGGCCAGAAGACATCAGTGAAGACCGCTTTGCAGCTTCCAGCATGTCTCTGACACTAAGATTTTTCGATCCATCACCACGCAGAAATTGGCACAGACTTGATTACAATATTTAAATCAGTATTTCAATATCATTAGTGGGCCCGGGACTGAAATCTCTGGGCCTATTAGCATCACTTTCCGTCAGTGCCAAGAGGGACGGGGCTTATTGTGAGGACCAATGGGTGGGAGCGGAGGGTCCCGCTAATACTGTGCTGGAGAATTCTTCAAAAATGATTTTGAAAGCCAAACCAGATTTTGTTGAAACTTAACTTTTTGCCTTTGCTTTCTTCAGGTACTGAGTGTCATAAAGGAACTGAATATGGAAGCAATTATGGATGTTCGTGCAGAAAAGCTCAGTGGTGGTCAAAAGAGGAAGCTTTCAATGGGGATGGCAATTTTGGGAGATCCTAAGGTGAATAAACAATTATAATTACTTTCAATAGTTTCATATATTGAATTTTGCTTTTCGTAATTCGAAAAAAATGCATCAATTCACACAGACTTAAACTGAAACTGATTAAGATCTTGCAGGAAAGAGTTGATAATGTAGATGGTTTTCCATCCTTTTGATGTGCCTACTTGTATTCCCCAATAAAAACAAAATGCTTATTTTTGTATCTGCTTAGATAAACATCTGAAAGACATTCCAAATTATAGAAAATGCAATCAATTCCCCATAATCCCAATTATCGAAACAGCAAGTTTTTTACTTGATTGTACATAATGACTGGTAATTGCCAAGACATGCATTTACACTGAAGTTTTTGGCTTTGTATTTTGTATGCAGAAATAGATCCATATCCATCCTACATTCCTTTTGTTTTTTGATTAAATTTCTTCATGTTTTGTTTGCCACTGAAACATTGATGGTTTTTTTATTTTAAATACTTCACCAGTCAAGTTATTTTGTTTTGAAGAAGTCTTGCCATAACAAAATAAAACTTATTTTTTCCATTTACTTAACATGAATTCAGAATTATTGATATACTTTAACTATATCTAAGACATTTAAGAATATTTAAGATTCAAGCATTGCTTACATCAAGAATGTAAACACAATGTAAAAATGTATTATTTTCTCTGTCGGAAAGCCATTCCTGATTTTTTTAAAATTTAGTTACTGGGTAATATCTCTTGCTCTATTTTTCTGAAAAGGTTTTACTCCTTGACGAACCGACTGCTGGAATGGACCCTTGTTCTCGACAGCAGGTGTGGTCCTTGTTGAAAAAGAGAAAAGCAGGAAGGGTGATACTGTTGACTACACACTTCATAGATGAAGCCGATATTTTGGCAGGTTAGAGCTGATAATGGGAGTGGTTCTAGTAAAATTATAATACTCTCAGTTTCTCTACATATAAAGAAGCCCAACTTCCCTCAAAATTAAATTTTCTTTTGAAATCTCTTACTGTGGCTGGTGAAAGAAACATTTCAAAAGAAAAAAAACTGTTGTAAAATGCCTTAGTAGTGCAATGAAATCATAAACTGTGGTCTTTTGCTTTCTTTAATGTCTTATTTATTTCTTTTAAATACTATTTTTTTTCTGAACTCTGGTTTGACTCACTTCAATGTTATGTTTCATCCTGTAAACTAAGATTTAACAACAACAAACCATGTCTTTTTTGACATTACAATTGGTGCAAGAGTTTACTACTCAACTTATTGGAACTGATGTATTACATTTGTTTGTCTTGATGTAGATCGTAAAGCTGTCATCTCACAAGGACAGCTCAAATGTGTTGGCTCATCTCTGTTCCTGAAAACAAAATTTGGTGTGGGTTACAACCTCAGGTAAAATATTTTATATGCATTTTGTGAAATCTTATAGGGATTCAATATGAAATATCCTCTGCTGTATAATGTTGGTCATTAGAATTTGACCCAGTGCTTATGTGTATGACCAAAATATTGCTGGACTTTGAGTGAATTTTCACACTGCCATGTTTTTTGTACTTGATTCATTCCATGCAATTATGGCAGCAGAATTAGGCCACCCGGCCCATCGAGTCTGCTCTGCCGTTTGCTCATGGCTAATATTTTTCTCGTCCCCATTCTTGTGCCTTTTCTGCATAACCCTTGGCCCCCTTACTAATTAAGAACCTAACTGTCTGTCTTAAAGACACGCAATGACTTGCCTCCGCAGTCTTCTGCAGCAAAGAGTTTCATAGATTCACTACTCTCTGGCCGAAGAAATTCCTCTTCATCTCAGTTTTAAAGGATCATTCCTTCAGCTTGAGGTTGTGCCCTCTGGGTCTAGTTTTTGCTACTAGTGGATGTGAAGCATCCTCTTCACATCCACTCTATCCAGGCCTCGCAGTATTCTAAAAGTTTCAATAAGATTCTCCCTTCATTCTTCTGAACTCCGATGAGTACCAACCCCAGAGTCCTTAGCCGTTCCTCGTATGACAAGCTCTTCATTACAAGGATCATTATATAGGCTTGAAATTCACGTTTCCAGCATCTGGAAAAGATCCCAGAATTTGAAGCCGTACCCCAGAAAAAGGTGACCATCTCTAATACTGGTTGGGGAGCTACAAGGGCCTGTATTTGTAGGTGACAGACACCTTCTTCCACAGGGCCTTGACTTCATCAAATGTGGCTATTCTTTGCAGAGAAAAGAAATAGGATCATCTGTTTCCACCTGCTTGTGTAGGTGTTCAGCAGCGCAATTTACATAGGTTCTTCAGATGGAGCCTTTAGTACTATCATTTTTATCAACAGGACTGGGATTCACTGCTAAGAGTGCAAATTATCTGCAATGCCCAAGGTGGCACAGTGGTTAGCAATACTGCCTTACAGTGCCAGGGACCCAGGTTCAATTCCGGCCTCGGGTCACTGTCTGTTTGGAGTTTGCATGTTCTCCCATGTCTGCATGGGTTTCCTCCGGGTGCTCTGGCTTCCTCCCACAGTCCAAAGATGTGCAGTTAGATTGATTGGCCATGATAAATTGACATTATTGTCAGAGAATTAGCAGGATAAATGTGCAGGATTATGGGAATAGGGTCTGAATGGGATTGTGGTCGGTGTAGACTCATGGGCCGAATGGACTCCTTCAGCATTGTAGGGATCCTATGATTCTGACCTGTAAGTGAACACCATTAAGGAAGCTGCATTGTCAGTCTGCCATCTACAAATTATGCAGCAGGGAGAAACAAGGAGGCAGACATACCCTGATGGAAATGGGTTTATATCACACTGAATCCACGACTAATGACATCGCTGTATGTCATCAACAGTGCACATGTTTAGTGACTTGGATGACGTAGACAAGCTCTTAATGCTGCTGAAAGTATCTTTCAGGGCCTGGAGATGTCAAGGTTAAGTTCCAACACTACATCCCTATAATGCAACAAAGATTGTAGTGGTATGCTGCGCACTGCACAGTTTCATCTTATGGAAAGATTGATTTGGCTGATAAAATCCCCGTGGATCCCGAGGATCTCAAACAGCATATTCACAGCTCAAGAGGTAGTAGTTCCTCAAAGGAATCCATGCCACAGCCACCAGACAGCCCAACAGCAGCTGGTAGCATTAGAGTTCAGCTAGTGATAGCCTTAACCTTCATACCACACTTCAAATTAGCTGAACGAAAGTAGCAAGAAGAAGTCTGAAGCAATTGTGTTGTAAGTTTAACCACTGTGGAGCTACAAATTTAATGATTAACAGTAAGGTAACAAAGAATAACACTTTTACTCAGTAAAAAAGTGCAATTGAACTTAGTCGACAACCAACACAGAAGCATAGGAAATTACAGCATAGAAAGGGGCCATTTTGCCTTGCACCTGTACTTTGAAAGCAGAGTACTACTTTGTTCCCAATTTCTTGCCCATTGGCCTGTAAGTTCCTTGTACAAAGATCTATCCACTTTCTTCTTAAAATTATTTCTCAAATTAGCTTCCACCACCTTTTCGGTATTCCAGATCTTAACAAATCTCATTGGAAAACAACTTCCTTTCCTTTTTAGCCAGTAGTTATAAATCTATGGTTCCTAGTTATTGATCTACACATCTAATGAAATCTCTCATTACCTTGAAGTCCTCCTAGCTTTCCTATTCCAAGGAAAACAGTCCTGACCTTTCCAAACTCTCCATAACTGAAGGCCTTCATCCCTTCTAACCGCTAAGCAAATGTTATCTGGACACTTTCTGTCTCCTAAAGTGTGGAATCCAGAATTGTTAACAGTGCTGCAAGTGAGGCCTTTGTACAGTTTAATAATGAAAAGTGTCCCCAAAAATAGCTTTCATTCAAAAAAAAAATGACATCAGAAAAAATTCTATCCAATAACTGGAATGTGAACATTTTTGGGTGTTTCGTTGGCAGCACTGCTTCTGGGGTCCTTTTGTAATCTGCCCACTTTGGAGTATTCAAATTATTTTTATAGGAAATTTTGCACAAGTTTGTAATGTGACATTTGAGGCGCAGAACAGTATAATTTATGAGCTGAATTGTCAATCACGATGTTCTAAGAAAGCCTGAGCCACTCAGTACATTTTTATACATTTATGTCTGCAGTTTGTATCTGGTTATATTGATTTTTACCTTTTATTTTTGATTTTGAACAGAATGTCTGTAAATGAGTCCTGCTATCCTGAAAAGGTGACATCTTTAGTCAAATACCACATACCAGATGCTGAGTTTTCACAATTGCATGATCTGGATCTGGCATACACTTTACCTCTTCAGGATGTTAACAAATTTGCAGGTACTCAATTTCCTAGTTCTGGAACTTTAACAAGTACGTTTATTAGTAATAATGATGTGGAAATGCCAGCGTTGTACTGGGTAAACACAGTAAGAAGTCTCACAACACCAGGTTAAAGTCCAGCAGGTTTATTTGATTGCACGAGCCATGAGCTTTTGGAGCACTTCCCTTCACTTGAGTGGGAGTTCTGTTCACAAACAGGGCATATAAAGACAAATTCAACTTACAAAATAATGGTTGGAATGTGAGTCTTTACAGGTAATCAAATCTTTAAGGTACAGACAGTGTGAGTGGAGAGAGGGTTAAGCACAGGTTAAAGAGTTGCACGTTGTCTCCAGCCAGGACAGTTAGTGAGACTTTGCAAGCCCAAGCAAGTCATAGGGGTTACACATAGTGTGACATGAACCCACAATCCCGGTTGAGGCCGTCCTCGCGTACAGAACTTGGCTATGAGTCTCTGCTCAGCGACTCTGCGTTGTTGCATATCGTGAAGACTGCCTTGGAGAAAGCTTACTCGAAGACAGAGGCCAAATGCCCATGATTGCTGATGCATTCCCCAACAGGAAGAGAACACTGTTGCCTGGTGATTGTTGAGCGGTGTTCATTCATCCTTTGTCGTAGCATCTGCGTGGTCTCTCGATGTACCATGCCTTGAGACATCCTTTACTGCAGCGTATCAGGTAGATGATGTTGGCTGAGTTGCAAGATTATGTGCCATGTACTTGGTGGATGGTGTTCTCACATGAGATAATCTGGCATGTCTTGCAGAGGTTGCTGTGGTAGGGTTGTGTGGTGTTGTAGTCACTGTTCTGAAGGCTGGATAGTTTGCTGTGGACAATGGCCTGTTTGAGATTGTGCGGTTGTTTCAAGGCAGAAAGTGAGGGTGGGGGGATGGCCTTGGTGAGATGTTCGTCTTCTTCAATGACATGTTGAAGGCTCCAGAGAAGATGTCATTGCTTCTCCGCTCCAGGGAAGTACTGGACAATGAAGGGTACTCTTCTTAGAGGATCGGTGCGGTTTTTCACTCTGGCGCATCGGAAATGTCAATCGATGACATCTATATCCACCATATCCTGTTCTTATGAGGGCATCTGGAGGTGTCTGTCATGATACTCTGCATCTGAGCAGATCCTGTGTACACGGAGGGCTTGTCCGTAAGGGTGACTTCTTTAACATGTTTAGGGTGGAAGCTGGAGATGTGGAGCATTGTGAGGTTATCCGTAGACTCGTGGTACAATGAAGTACTGAGGTGACAGGCCTTGATGGAGACGTGTGCATCCAAGAATCAGCTGATTCTGGAGAGTTGTCCATGGTGAGTCTGATGGTGGGATGGAACTCGTTGATGTCACCATAGAGTTTTTTCAGTTATTGTTCACCATCAGTCCCTGTCAGGCAAGGAGGAAATGGTCGAGTAAGGGAGCCATGGTGTACGAAAAAAGTTAATTCGCTGGTTAAAAGGAAAAAAAGAGGCTTATGTCAGGATGAGGCTTGAAGGCTCAGTTAGTGCAATGGATAGCTATAGATTAGCCAAGAGGGAGCTAAAGAGTGAGTTGAGGAGAGCTAAGAGGGGACACGAGAAGACTTTGGCTGATAGGATCAAGGAGAATCCTAAAGCTTTCTTTAGTTATGTTAAGAATAGAAGATTGGTTAGGGCAAGATTAGGGCCAGTCAGAGACAGCAGTGGGAAGTTGTGCGTGGAGCATGAAGAGATTGGAGAGGCACTGAACAAATATTTCTCTTCGGTATTCACGCAGGGAGATGTAAATGTAGTTGTGGAGAACACTGGGATACAGGGTTGCAAACTGGAAAGTATTGAAGTAGATAAGGAGGATGTGCTAGATATTCTTGAGGGTTTGAAGTTAGATAAGTCACCTGGGCCGGATGGGATTTACCCTAGGATTCTCTGGGAGGCGAGAGAGGAGATTGCAGAGCCTCTGGCTCTGATCTTCAGGTCGTCGTTGGTTACGGGTATAGTTCCGGAAGACTGGAGGATAGCGAATGTGGTCCCATTGTTCAAGAAGGGGAAGAGAGACCTTCCAGGGAAGTATAGGCCAGTGAGTCTTACTTCTGTTGTGGGCAAAGTATTGGAGAGAATTATTAGGAATAGGATTTATAGTTATTTAGAGAGAAATGAATTGATTGGGGATAGTCAGCATGGTTTTGTGAAGGGTAGGTCGTGCCTTACTAACCTCATTGAGTTTTTTGAAAAAGTGACTAAAGAGGTGGATGGGGGTAAGGCAGTTGATGCGGTATATATGGACTTTAGTAAGGCGTTTGATAAGGTGGCCCATGGAAGACTTCTGCAGAAAATGCAGATGTATGGGATAGAGGGTTATTTAGCTAATTGGATTAGGAATTGGCTAGCAGATAGAAGACAGAGGGTGGTGGTTGATGGGAGATATTCATCGTGGAGTTCGGTTACAAGTGGTGTAACTCGGGTCTGTTTTGGGGCCCCTGCTGTTTGTAATTTTTATAAACGATCTCGATGAGGGTATTGAAGGATGGATTAGTAAATTTGCGGACGACACCGAAGTCGGTGGAGTGGTAGATAGTGAAGAGGGGTGTTATAGTTTGCAGAGAGACTTGAACAAGTTGCAGAGCTGGGCCGAGAGGTGGCAAATGGAGTTTAATGTGGAAAAGTGTGAGGTAATGCACTTTGGCAGGAATAATAAATGTGTAGAGTATAGGGCTAATGGTAGTATTCTTAATAGTGTTGATGAACAGAGGGATCTTGGTGTATTTGTGCATAGATCCCTGAAAGTAGGCAGTCAAGTCGAGAAGGTTGTTAAGAAGGCATATGGAGTCTTAGCTTTTATTGGTAGGGGGATTGAATTTCGGAGCCGCAACGTCAGGTTGCAACTGTACAAAACTCTAGTGCGGCCGCACTTGGAGTATTGTGTGCAGTTATGGTCCCCACATTATAAGAAAGATGTGGAGGCATTGGAGAGGGTACAGAGGAGGTTTACCAGGATGTTGCCTGGTATGGAGGGCAGGTCTTTTGAGGAGAGGCTGAGGGATTTGAGGTTGTTTTCGTTAGAAAGGAGGCGGCTAAGAGGGGACCTAATCGAAACATATAGATGATTAGAGGTTTAGATAGGGTGGACAGTGATAGCCTTTTTCCTAGGATGGAGAAAGCTAGCACGAGGGGACACAGCTGTAAATTAAGGGGTGATAGTTATAGGACGGATATCAGAGGTAGGTTCTTTACCCAGAGGGTGGTTAGGGAGTGGAATGCCCTGCCTGCGGCAGTTGTAGATGCGCCACGTTTGGTGGCGTTTAAGAGGTTAGTTGGTAAGTTTATGGAAGAGAAGGGAATGGTTTAGTTTGGAGGGTCATTGCTTTTTTTTCATAATTGGTCGGCGCAACATCGAATGCTGAAGGGCCTGTTCTGCGCTGTAATGTTCTATGTTCATCAGTCCAAAGGAAGAAAAATGTCATCAATGTATCTAGCATAAAGCATCGGTTGAAAGTCCTGTGCGATGAAAAGATCTTGTTTGAACCTGTGCATGAAGATGTTAGCATATTGACGTGCGAATTTTGTCCCCATGGTTGTTCCATCTGTCTGGATGAAGAACTGGTTGTTGAAGGTTGAAGGCATTGTGGTCCAGGATGAAGTGGATGAATTGTAAAATTGCATCTGGAGATTGGCAGTTGTCAGCGTTGAATACTGAGGCAATTGCAATAATGCAATCATTGTGGAGGATGCTGGTGTAGAGTGCCGTCACATCCATTGTGACGAGGAGCACTCATGGTTCAACTACTCCATATATGCTGAGCCCGTAGGAAGTTCATAGTGTCACGACAAAAGCTGGGAATTCTTTGTACAGTGGTTTTCAGGATGCCCTTAATGTACAGAGAGGTCCTCGCACAGGATCCCATTGCCCGATATGATGGGACGGCCAGGTGTGGTTTGCCTTGTGTACCTTCAGGAGATAGTAGAGATCTCCGATGCAGGGAGTACATGGGATGAAAGCACAGAGGGTGCTCTGAAGTTCTGGATCAAAGGTCTTGATCAGTCTGTTGAGTTGATGGGTGTGCTGTTTGGTCAAATCTGCAGTTAACTGTCTGTAATGTTCTCAGAAGTGTGCAGAGACTGATAGCCAAGTTCCGCACACATAGAACGGCCTCAACCTGGCTGGAGACAATATACATCTCTTTAACCTGTGCTTAACCCTCTCTCCACTCACATTGCCTGTACCTTTGAGACTCGATTACCTATTAAGACTCACAATCCAACCATTAAATTGAGTTTGTGTCTTTATATGCCCGGTTTGTGAACAGAACTCCCGCTTGCCTGATGAAAGACAACGCTCAAAGCTAGTGGCTTGTGCTATGAAATAAACCTATTGGACTTTAACCTGGTGTTGTGAGGCTTCTTACTGTATTAGTAATGGCACAGAGACCATGTAGCTATTGTTGTTTTGGGGAAAAAAAAGGAGTATTCCAATGGTTGGTTGGCACCTTTTCTCTTTCTAACTGTAACTTTGTGCTGGTGCGCTTATTGCAGGACTGACCATTGTTAACATTCTCCTTTTCAGGTCTCTTTGAAGATTTGGATAGCCGTTCCAATCTTGGAATTGACAGCTATGGGGTTTCCATGACATCCTTGGAAGAAGTTTTCCTGAAATTGGAGGCAGAATCAGAAATAGATCAAACAGGCCAGTATAGATTGCATTAGGGAAGCTGGACGACTGCTGTTTCATCTGTAGAAGTATTATTTTCATCACTCTGGGCTGCATGCAGACATTTTTTTTACTATTCACTTCCTTCAGCTGAAATTAAACAACTAGTAAAGACAAGAGTCTATATTTATCTGTGTCTGGATTCTTATTTGAAATTTCCATTTCTTTCTTCCAGATTACAGTGTTTTTACCAAGGATCCAGCACCGGATGTAATCGCAAATGAGGAAGATATTTGCATTGACTGCATTGACCATCAACTCCTAACCTTTCCGGAAACTAATTCGGCAGTGTTGACTGGCAGTGCTCTGTGGCAACAGCAGTTCCGCACCATAGCCTGGTTGCGCTTAATGAATTTCAGTCGAGAACGCAGTACGCTCCTTTATATGTAAGTATAATGGGAAAGTCTCTTATCCTAGGGCATTGGTTATTGTTGTCCTCACCATCATCATTTAATGTCTCCCTCCTGTCGTCATTTCACATGCAGTATTTATATTTTCATTCGTTCATAAAGACTTTTGTGGTCCATAATTGAATATTGGGGATGGAAGGGTTTCAAAGAACAACAACTGTGATAGTTCAGTAACTAGTTCCTACATTGATACACATGGAAAAAAAAGTGAAGGGAGCTAACTTTGTTATTGTTTGGATGGGAAAAAAGCTCAAGAAAACTTAATCTGAACTTTTAAATCATGAAAGGCAACTGGATCAAATGTGCAAAATTATTTTTATTGAAGCAGAAAAAAGGAGCTGAAAAAGTGGCCCATCATAATGGAGATTATTCAGCTAAACATGAATAATTAGACACAGCTAAATTGTCTTTGTTCTTGCGTCATTGCCTGCCATTTGGATCAATGATGGACTTGAAATTTTCAATAAAGACATGCAGCTTTCTAATTTATTAATGGATAATGGCATGGTTCTTAGCATTAAAGAAATAGGAAAATAAAATTACTTTCAGTGGATCATTACATAAATCAAAATAAAAGGGTATGCCAGAACATTTGATAAGTTATTGTACATGTGTGGCTGCAGTTCATTTCTGTAGACTTTGCCCCGCCTCATGTTTCTACACATTGTGTTGTGTTCTACTTAAGTTGGCTTGTTTCCAGTGCAGTTGAATGCACATAACTAACGGCATGCGGACTGTCTCCCATTGGTGTATCTGTTTCTTATTATTAACTGTGATCTTTTCAAATTCATCAATCTAGTTTTACCTGATCTTACTGGATCACACTTTTTCTTGTCTCTTTTCCATGTTTTGGGAGAAGGAAGGAGAATTATTCATAGATTTACCAAATCTACTTTCCTGCTATCTCAGTTGACCATTTTGTGCTCACTGGTACTGTGCTAATATCAGCAGCTGCTGTGTTGCAAATTAAACACATTTTCAGTTGTTATCTCTGTTCACTTGTACTATGTCCACTTAGGCTACTGGAGTTTATGTAGAGTTGAAACTGTTTTTGTGTACCCTTCACTATCATAAACTTCCGAGGACTTTATCAAAGTATCTGATTTCAATCTTACTGTTCAGTGGAAATTTGCCTTTAGAATAATTTTTGAATAACATTTTTTCAATACTTCACAGCATTTACATTATCGGCATTTTGATATCCATTGTGGTTATGATGGCTTTATTAAATGGTACACTTAGTCGAAAGGATGTTGCAGTGGAACTATCCCCTGAGTTAATTCTGCTCCATCAAAGGCAAAAGCCTCACAAATATGCCACTAATCTCCTCCTGAAAAATTCTACAGGTGAGACATAAGTGGAATACAATTCATTGTGGAAAGCTTACAATAACCAAATAATTAATTGAACTGATCCTCAAACAAAACAAGTCTGAACTACTCATATTAACTTACTGTTGCATGCCACTGTTAGCAGCCCTTTTCATTGCTCAGCTTCCATGTGTTTTTAAATAGCCTTGTAATGCAGCAGAACATTAATTTATTTCAGGGCAATCATATCAAGATTTCTTATCTTGTTCCTTTGCTGCAGAAATGCCTCTTCCCTCAGGCATTTCATGCTTTGAATTTATATACGTTAATAGTTATGCTTGTAAAGTTTATTATCACAAGTAAGGCATACATTAACACTGCAATGAAGTTACTCTGAAATTCCCTTAGTCGCCACACTCTGGCATTTGTTCGGGTCAATGCACCTAACCAGCACATCTTTCAGACTGTGGGGGAGAAACTGGAGCACCCAGAGGAAATCCACATGGGTACAGGAAGAATGGCTATGTGGAGCCTGCACAACGACCCAAGCCAGGAATCGAACCTGGGGTCCTTGGTGCTGTGAGGCAGCAGTGCTAACCACTATGCCACCTGTATAAGGGTCTGTAAGGAATAAAAGGTGTTTCCAGATCTGAATACAATGTGAGAAAGAAAATTTTTACAAAAATGCTTTTACCTTTAAAAAGTGCATTCAGAGATAGCAGGAGTAAGCATATAAAATTTTATTTAAGATTTCAAAATGAAGTGTCACTTACATATGTTTCTGAGCAATTAGTAAGAAATTATTATTCATGTGCTTTGTTTTATATTTCATTTCAACTCAGGCAGTCATATTGATAAACTTATCCATGCTTTGGAAGCTCAAGGAATGAAAGTGGAGCTGTTCAATGAAAGTGAGTTCACAGATGCTGCTCCACACAATGCGGCATTAAATGTGTCGCTGTCAGAAGAGGTAACAGATTTGAATACAACTCTTGTGAACAATTCAGTGTGTATTTGAATCAAAATTTACATGTATTTAAAAAAAAGACTGTTGCAAGATATTTTGTTTTTTGTAATTTCCTGTTTTCTCCAAGCTTTCTATCACTACTTGTTGCCTACCCAGAAAGGGCCACAATTTAACCCATGATTGTACCAGACATTGGTTTGAAGTGAAGTATAATGGATGAAGGTCATTTTTAAGTAGAAAGAAAAAGAATCTCTAATGAGGATAGAAGATTGATTAGCTAACAGGATTACAGAGCAGTCATAAATGGGTCATTGTTGTGTTGATAACATGGAACAATTGGAGTGCTGCTGGGAAGAGTGCTGGGGCCTTGACTATTGATTGTATATACACCTGCTTTGTTTGTTGATGACACAAAGATAGATAAGAAAGTAAGCTTTGAAGAGGACATAAAACAGTCTCCAAAGAAACATAAGTTAAGAAAGTGGGCAAAATTTTGGCAGATGGAGGGTAATGTGAAAAAATATGAATTTGTTCACTTTGGCAGGAAGAATGGAAAAGCAGCATATTATCTAAGTGGAGTGAGATTGCAGATCCTCTGGTACAGTGGGATCTGGGTATCCAGGTACATGAAGCACACAAAATTTGAATGCGGGTACAGCAAATAATTAGGAAGGAAAATCGGATGTTGGCATTCATTATAAGGGGAATGGAATATAAAGCTAAGGATATTGTACTGCTGTTGTAAAAGGCACGGATGAGATCACATTGAGAGTACTGTGCATAGTTCTGGTCTCCTTACTTAAGAAAGGATATGATTGTATTAGAAGCAGTTCAGAGAAGGTTCCTTTGATATCTTCCTAGGATGAGGTGGTTATTTTGCGAGGAAAAGTCAGATAGGTTGGGCCTCTATCTTAGAGTTTAAAAGAATGATTGGTGATGTTATTGAAACAATACAAGATCATGTGGGGGCTTGATTGAGTGGATGTTTTCCTGTGAGTGAAAGTCCAGAACCCAAGAATATAATTTAAAATGAAGGGTCTCCCATTTAAGCTGAAGGTGATGAGAAAATCCTTTTCTGATGGTCATGAATGTTTAGATCTCTCTTTCCCAGAAAGTGGTAGATGCTGGATCATTGAATATTTTTAAAGTTGAAGAGAGTCAAAGGGCATCAGGCATAGGCAGAACAGTGGAATCAGGTCACAGTCAAATCATAGAATGCCTACAGAGCAGGAAGAGGCCATTTGGTCCATTGAATCTGCACCAACAATCTGACTGAGCATCCCACACAGGCCCTATCTCCATAACCCCACATATTTATCCCACTAATGCCCTAACCTATACATCTTGGGATCAGTTTTGGATGGCTAATTTGCCTAGCTTGTGCATTTTTGTACTGTGAGAGAAAACCAAAGCACCTGGAGGAAACCCGGACAGTCACAGGTAGAATGTGCAATCTCTGCACATAAAGTCACCCAAGCCTGAAACTGAACCTGAGTTTCTGGCTCTGAGGCAGCAGTGTAAACCACTGCGCTCCCGCTGATCTTATTGAATGGTAGAGCAAGCTCAAGGACCTAAATGACTTACTCGTGCTTTTAATTTGTATGTTTGTACGTACTTTCCCTTCCGTCCTGGAAAGATCAATTTGGTGCAAATGTTACTAAATTCAATTCCATGACTGCCAGTTAGTTACATTATTAATGAAGTGTGCCTGATTGAGGCAAATTAATGTAAAAGATGAGCACTCAAAAGATAGGAGTTTTTGGAGTTCTGGAACAAAACTCTTAGTTGCTTGTCCATTTGTTATCGGTTTGAATTATATTTAGTCTGTGGACTTTGTGGAAGGTATAAAAATCAAATCCAGCATTTGCTTTTTGTATCTCTACTCCAAACTGAACAAAACTTATTTTTTATTTTTAGAACCAAATTTGAGACAATTTAGGGAGAATTTGTTCTACCAGTCAGCCTAAGAGCACATCTTTGGGATGTGGGTTTTGAGTGAGAACATTGCCAAAGTTATCTGAAGATGTATCTCCCTTCCATTCCTCTTATTTATTTCAGTATAGGCATATATTGGTCTTGAGATGAGCCACATATATTTGTTCTATTTTATGACCAGAATTGCTTCTCCTGATGTCCTGTTTCAGTTACTGTGAGTGGACTGAACTGATGTTACAAGATCAACCAGTTCATCTATCTCTAATATTTTTGATTTGGATTGATTTTAGAGGCCTTCTGTTTTTTTTTCCAACTGTTGAGATTACTTACTAAATGATCTATTATTGATGTTTCACAGCAGTACGGGTGAGATATGGGTTGACCCTGTTGGCACTCTCAGGCTTGTTGAGATCAGCAAAAGAATCAGATGTTTGAAAAGTGCTCCTCCAGCAAAATGACAGAATAGAGTGAACAGCTATCTGATTAGTCCAATGCTGGGATGAGTGCTTGGTATAAAAAAATGAGCAGTATGATTTCCAGTTGTTCCATTTTTTTTAAATGAGTGGTTTTGTTTCATGGACAATGTTATTTTAAAAAATAACATTCTACTCTTGTTTCGAATGGAGAGATGTTGTATTGAAGATAAGTCATTTAGTAACACTTGCACCAAAAGTTACCAGATAGCTTAAGTAATATTCATAGTGGTCAGTGGTGAAGCCTGATCCTTTGAAGTAAGACCTTTTGTCAGGAAATGATGTTTGGCTTGCAGAGAGAATCTGAAGTCAAATAAAAAGAGGCACAGCTAGTTAACTCAGTTATGAGTTCTGTGAGCCACATGTGATATCCAATATGTATTGACTTAGCTGGTATCAAGTAGAGGCAGAGATGGGAATGCTAAAGTCATCTTTAGCCTTCAGGCTCAGAAGAGGAAGACTTGTTAGAATTCTCACGCTTAGTTATATAACAGTTAGATGTACACATGTAGCTGTTGGAAGACAAAAAGATTTACTTGCAGTCAAATAATGAACAGATACTCTTCCTTTAGGCATCTACCAAAGAATGCACAGCAGGAAAGTAGCCAGAATGATTAGCACCCATGAAACCATATTTCAGTCAGGGCTTAATGCTTTGAGGAATAGAAAGCATAATAAAATGATTGGAAGAGGAAATGAGCAAAATCACAAAACTTCAGACTGAATTTAGATCAACTTCTGTTTAAATATTGGTTTTATAACCTAATTCTAATTATATTTTCAAATGCTATAAAACATTAGCAAGTTATTTACACCTTCTAAGCAAATTTATATGCAACCAGTTTTATTCTCATGAATAGGAATGCAGGGAGAGAGGGGTTTGTAGAAATGACAGTTCATTCCTTTTTAACATGACATTACTTTGCAAATATTTTTCCTGAAGAATTTATCCTATTGCATTAACATAAAGTTAAAATCATGTTAAGAATGTAACAGAAAATCTTTAATGGAATTATGATTTCATTACTATCTTCTTCTGTCTCTACCCTTGTTCAGAAACAGTACATGTTCACAGCAGTATTTAACAGCACGGTGATTCACTCACTACCAGTGTTGATCAACGTAATCAGTAATGCCCTCCTCATTAGCGTAAATGGATCTGGAGGGATTAAAGCCTGGAGCAAACCATTCCACTTAGTAAGTTAAGTGCTAGATCTAATATGATGCTGATTGTAAATATGTTTGATTTCATTTTGTGTTATATATCATCTACTGTTATGACCCCCTGGAGATTGATAACTTTTAAAAAAGAGATATAAATTCTCTAGTAGCTAACACAATTTCACATTTTAGAACTTTTATTGTAGCAAGCAAAAAACATGACTGGAGAGGCAAGTGATACATCAAATTACACAAAAGGAGCTTTTTATTAATTTGTAAACACAGAGTAGTTCACAGTCTGTTTATATATTGAGTCAGGTTCTCAACATGTATGCAGCCTTAGATTCAAGTTCAAAACCTTTCTGACTTTTCCAGCAGGCTCCCTTCTCCCTGGCACATCAGGGGTGAGGGCGGCGAATCTTAAGAGTGTCTTGTGAAAGGTGCTGTATTCAGGGCTGGATTCTCTGATAATAGGGTAGTTCACATCATGCAGCAGTGCAGATTTCTAACCCCTAACTGCTACCCCCAGTGCTGCTCCTGGCTGAATCTTGTTCAATTATTTGAATATAACAAACAAATTAACTAATTAATAGATTGACAATCCTGAAAGGGGAATGAGATTCTTTAGATATGCCCTCAGTCCTTAATCAAATAATATCTACCCCTTCATAATATTCTCCACAAGTTCCGTATATTCAAACAGAACTGATCCTACCAGTATCTTGCTTGGACTAACACAAGAATGGCTTTTGTTTTCCACCCTCTATTCTAACAGAACATTTCTTGCTCTTGCCTCCTCCTGTGCTATGCACTGCATATTATTGCAAAGAAATTGAATCATTCTCAATAATTTAGTAACTACTGTTCGAATTTGCTTTGATCATTTCCCTCTGCAATGTGTAGATTACAAATAAGCTATGAAACAGTCATTCATTTTAAAATTATGCAACAACAATGTGAACAGAAAAGTCACAGGATGGTTGTAGAGAATTGTTTTTCAAACTGGAGGCCTGTGACCAGCGGTGTGCTCAGGGATCACTGCTGGGTCTGTTGTTATTTGTCATTTTATATTAATAATTTGGATGAGAATATAGGAGGCGTGGTTAGTAAGTTTGCAGGTGACACTAAGATTGATGGCATAGTGGACAGTGAAGAAAGTTACCTCTAGTTTCAATGGGACCTTGATCAATCAGATCAGTAGTCTGATAAATGGCAGGTAGAGTTTAATTTAGACAAATGCGAGGTGATGCATTTTGATAGATGAACCAGAGCAGAACTAACTCAATTAATGATTGGGCATTGAGGAGAGTTACAGAACAAAGAGATCTCAGGGTACACGTTCATAGCTCCTTGAAAGTGGAGTCACAGTGGACAGAGTGGTGAAGAAGGCATTTGGCATGCTTGGTTTTGTTGGTCAGAACATTGAATACAGAAGTTTAGATATCTTGTTGAAGTTGTACAAGACATTGGTAAGGCCGCACTTGGAATAGTGTGTGCAATTCTGGTCTCCCTATTATAGAAAGGATATTATTAAACTTGAAAGAGTGCAGAAGGGATTTACTAGGATGCTATCGAGATTTGATGGATTAAGTTATATGGAGAGGCTGGATAGACTGGAACTCTTTTCACTGGAGCATAGGAGGCTGAGGGTAATATTATAGAGGTCTATAAAATAATGAGGGGCACAGATCAGCTAGATAGTCGATATCTTTTCCTAAAGGTAGGGGAGTCTAAACTATAGGGCATAGATTTAAGGTGAGAGGAGCAAGATACAAAAGTGTCCAGAGGGAAATTTTTTCACATAGAGGGTGATGAGTGTCTGGAATAAGTTGCCAGAGGTAGTAGTAGAGGCTGGAACAATTTTGTCTTTTAAAAAGCATTTAGTTAGTTACATGGGTATGATGGGTATAGAGGGATATGGGCCAAATGCGGCAATTGGGATTATCTTAAGGATTTTTAAAAAAGGTGGTATAGACAAGTTGAACCGAAAGGGCCTGTTTCTGTGCTGTAAACCTCTATGACTCTAACACTGATCCATTTTCTCATTCTTCTATGCTTTTCATTTTTTTCTCTTGCTTTCTGATCACTGTCATGGATCCAGATATTTTCTTGCTACATGTTTCAGGTTCTCTTCTTCCTTTTATTTCCTTTTCTTGTTGCCTTCCACAGAGGCCAAGTGCTTAATGTTGTATTTCTAATACTTAGTATCCAAGATCCAAGGGATGTTCTTGTCTCCTCAAAGAAATCGGTGATTCCTAATTCTGGGCTGATAGGAGAGTGGCTTCTGGGTTCTGATTTAGTGCCTCTTTAACCAATCATGTATTTCTATACCTTTAGCTGTAAAACCTTCTTCATAATACAGATTTGAAAATTTATTCATTTCTAATTAACAATTGTGCAGTATGAATGCAATTTTAGCTGAATATGAATGTTTTTCTCACTTATTCTTTAGACAGTCACCGATGCTGACTTTAAGGAAAAGGTTTATATGGCTTTGGCAGTATTGGGATTATTATCGGCCGCATTGCCAGGATGCTACACCATGGATAATTCACGAGATCGTGAGGTGAAAATTTGAATTTATTAATGTCAAAGAATGTTAGCTTGGCTTCGTGAGGGACAGATTTTAGTTAAAATCTCAGATAATTATTAAGTGCTGTCGGAAAACAAAGAAATGGTGGATTTTAGAAGCTACTGGTAGGATGCAAAGATTTGAATCTCTCACTGATCACTTCCCAAGAAAGCTTTTCATCTAAAGCGTCTCAAGTATTTGTTCAGTTTAAGATTGAATTAATTGAGTGTTAGAGGTTAGGGATTTTTATATTAATCTGAAGCACTGATATGAGATGCCAGATGCTGTAACAAATGCATTACAGTTGTTATAGGTACAGTAAAAAGTTTTTCCAACTTACATTTTGCTCCAAGTGCAGAAATTGTAATCTAGCTAAAATAGTTCAGTTAATATAGATCAAAAAATGTAAACTGATGCTTAAAATGTCTGTTTTCTGATAGAAATCTGGCTGTATTGTTAACTTTTGGCTTGTGATTATTTATACTGTTGTCCTTTTGTCAAGCAAGCTGAATTTGTGGTTGTGATTTCCCTAAATTGGGACTAAGTGCCCAAGCTAGCGGGAAACCTTCCAGGATATCTGCTGGCATTAGCAGCATTCATCAGGTGGAATTCTCCCACCCTGATTGTCTGCTATGAATAAGTTAACATCTACTACTAGCCAGCCCCACTGTTCAGAGCCCAGTAAATGGCAGCCCCCACAAAAGAGGGGTATTCTCCCCCCTTTCCCCCTCCCACAAATAGAGTAGCACACCGCCCCCGCACATATACGCATACACATATACACATACACATACACACACACACACACACACACACTATTCAGACATAAGGGTGATCTGACTAGAAACCCCCTGGCTCCCCTTCTCAGCCTCTGTCCCCCTCAGATTCCCCACTTAGCTACCTTTCCCCATCATATTTGCCATTCAGGGCCCCTTTTCCTGTCAGATCCCCCAGTTAGTTGTCTGTCCCCTTAGCCTCCCTTCAGGCCATGCACCTTGGCAGTGCCAATTGTGCACTGCCCTCTGGCATCCTGGCAGTGACACACTGGCATGGCACCTTGAGTCCATTGGGGGCTCAGAGAGAGAGTTCCAGTGACACATTTTCCCTGCTGCCAGGCTGCAGAGATAGGGTCCCTCAAGAGTCTCGATGTTGAGTGGGCTCGGATCAGGGTCAAAGGATTGACTTCACCACTCTCTATCAGAATGGAGCTGTTGTGGTTGGATTGCCATTCTAGCCCTGACAGATCCAACTTTCACCCCTGACATGATGATTTCAGGCAGCCCTGATCAATTTCTGCATTCATGGCTGTCAGCTGTGCATGTCTGTGGTTTAACTTCAAAGTGGTTTGCAAAAGTAGCAGTGTGGATGTTATATCATTGGAATACTTAAGTGCATTCAACCATGAAGAGAAATCAAAAATAAACACAGGTGACTGGAGGATCATGGAAACCCATTGATTTAGCAATTGAATTTTTTGCGAGACACTGCAGAATGAATTTGTTACAGATCGAAGACTACATGTGCAATGGAGAGAGTTTCAACTATTTCTGCTGGCTAGGAAGCCACAGCAACTTCAACTCGATGCTGTGTAAATACATTGGGGCTGAGTACTCAGCTGTGCAGACTGGAACCACTTCAATGAAGTTGACATATCCTCTCTGTTAGAGGACTTTAGAGGGTTCTGCTCTCATCTGCAACTTCTGTTATGGAGAAAGGAAAATCTCTGCTGCAGATTAGTGTACTGCAAAGATTTAAAATCCTGCCAGGTGACCAGTGGCTTTGGGGGTCAAAGTGACCTGGCCACTTCAAACTTCACAGCTGACAGCTAGGAATGCAGGTATTGATCACAAGGCTGGTTGAAATCACCCCACGCTAGGAATGATCTTCAAGCCTGCCATGGCTAGAAAGGTCGGTCCAACCACCCATCCCGGTGAAGAATGGCAAGGTCAACACCTGACCGCCAGCCAAGCCCACCCAACTCCCAGGACCCTTGACAGACCCGCCCTTTGCAACCTAGTAGCAGCAAATGGACCTATCTCCTCAAGCCCCTTCAGGGCTCAAAAGCACAAGCCCAAGGTATTGATGCCAGGGATAGTTCACTGTTGACACTACCAAAATATGACAAAGAACAAAACAGCACAGGAAACAGACCCTTCGGCCCAACGAGCCCGTGCCGCCACCCTGATGTTCCCATCTCTACCCGCAATCCCTGTCCAGGTTTATAGATCTATGGATTAAAAACCAAATTTGAGACAATTTAGGGAGAACTTGTTTTGCCAATTAGCCTAAGAGCACATCTTTGGGATGTGGGAGGAAACCGGAGTATCCGGAGAAAACCCACGCAAGCACGGGGAGAATGCGCAAACTCCCACAGACACAGGCCCAAATCCATGTATCTGCAAAGCACAGCGATAGTCACTGAGCTGTCGTGTTGCCCATCAGATGGTCCAGGTCAAGCGTACACTAACAACGTGAATCAGTAGGATACTCTCAAAAAAGATCCAAGAGCAGTCCTCTCATAACCCATCGCATGTTAGACAACAAGGTGGACCAAAGCACCTGTAGGATAAAAACAAGTACATCAATATCATCATCTATTTACACACTTCCCAGGGACTCCCAAGGCTCATGATCCCTATTTTAAATCAGTTTTCTATACCCCTCCATTCCCATTCTGTTCATGTGCCCATCTAAGTATTTCTTAAATAACTCCAGAGTACCTGCCTGACCTGAAGGGAAACTGAGTGGAGGGTTTGTGGGTGGAGGGGGCCTGAGGATAGACCTCATGCCTTTGTAGCGTGGGGTGGAGGATGCCTCTCATTGCTGAAGGTGGTCATCTTTATCAACTCTTGGGGTACAACACCCAGGTCTTTGCTTGTGAGGACTGTAGAAAAGCTCGCCGAGTCAGATCCTGCTAGGGAGGTGGGTGAATACTGAGAGCTATATGAATTGGGCTTCAAACCCACTAATTACATTTAAAATATTGAATTTGAATGTGCATCGAGTTCTCACCAGCTATGGGTAGCACAGTGATTAGCACTCCTGCATCACGCCAGAGATTCAGCAGACTTTTTGGAGTTTGTAAATTCTCCCTATGTCTACATGGATTTTCTCTAGGTACTTCAGTTTTCTCCCACAGTCTAAAGATGTGCGAGTTAGGTTGATTGGCCATGCTAAATTGCCCCTTGGCATCAGGAGGATTTATATCCTCCTGATGCCAAGGTGCTAAATACTTGGGGTTACAGAGATAGGGCTTGGATGGAATTGTTGTTGGTGCAGGCTCAATGGGCAGAATGGTCCCCTTCTGCATTGTAAGGATTTGAACCTGATCAGGGCCAGCAGCAGAGTCTGGAAGGATCACAGCAGATTTTGCAACCGATGTGGAACCCGTTTTTCTGCCAACTCCTGATTTTCCAAGCCATCTTGATGTTGTCTGGGAGTTAGCAGATTGGACAATCCCCTCCATGTCTATCAACAATTAGCTTTGGACTTTTGATCTATCTGTTAGTGCAGTTCTTAATGACGTTGAATAGGATCTTGCTGTTTCTTATTGGGTACCAGCATTCTTAGGAAAAATTACAAAACTTTATTTGGGCTGTCTAATCAGAACGGAATCACAGAATTGTTACTGTGCAGAAAGAGATGATTTGGCCCATCCTGTCTGACTGGCTCTCCAAGTAAGCAGTATGAATTAGTGCTATTTCCCATGTCTTTTGTCTGTAACCCTGCATTGTTTCTATGCAAATAATCATCTGATACCCTTTTGAATACCTTGATTGAACTTACCTCCACCACATTTCCAGGCAGTGCATTCCAGACCAGACCGTTATATGGAAAAGTTTTTCTCACATCACATTTGTTTCTTTGCAAATCATTTTAAATCTGTGCCCTCTCAATCTTGATTCTTTCACAAACGGGAACAGTTTCTCCTTCCTACTCTGTCCAGCCTCTCATGATTTTGAACAGTCTATCAATTCCCCTCTTAGCCATCCCCTTTTCAAGGGAAACAGTTTCCGTCTCTCCATTCTATCTTTATACCTGAGGTTTCTCATCCCTGGAACCAGTTTGTACTTCTCTTCTGCGCTCTCTCCAATGCATTCACATCCTGCGTGAAGTGTGGTGCCAAGAACTGTACATAATACTCCAGGTGAGATCTAACTATTGTTTAATGTAAGTTTGGCATAATCTCCTTCCTCTTGTACTGTTTGCCCTTATTCATAAAGCCTATGATACCATAGACTTTATTAATTGCTCTCTCCACTTGTCCTGTCACCTTCAATGACTGTCTTATCCAAATATACACCCAGGTCACTCCACTCTTGTATACCCTTCAGAATTGTACTCTTAATTTTATACTATCTCTCCATGTTCTTTCACTAAAATGAATTGCTTCACATTTCATTGCATTGAACTTTATCACCACCTAAGTAACCACTCCACCAACTTGTCCATGTTCTTTTGAAAGTCTACATTATC
Organism: Sphyrna mokarran; assembly: GCA_024679065.1. Lineage (NCBI taxonomy): Eukaryota > Metazoa > Chordata > Chondrichthyes > Carcharhiniformes > Carcharhinidae > Sphyrna > Sphyrna mokarran. The sequence continues at coordinate 24,324,533 of JAGIQG010000021.1, forward strand.
ATCCAGAAACTTTGAAATTGCCCCCTATACACCAATATCTAGATCATTAACATATATCTGGGAAGGCAAGAGTCCCAATACTGCCTCCTGGGGAAAGTCCATTACAAGCCTTCCTGCAGCCCAAAAATATTCATTCACCATTACTCACTGTTTCTTATTATTCAGCCAATTTTGTATTCACATTCCTCCTGTCCTTTTATTCCATGAGCTTGTGGTTTGCTTATGGTTCTGTGGTGTGGCACTATCAAATGCCTTTTGAAAGTCCATGTATACCATGTCAACAGCATTATCCTCATTAACTCCTTTGTTATCTCTTCAAAAAACTCCAACAAGTTGAACTACTTGGTCCACCTGTTTTCCAAGAACTAAGTCTAATTGTAGCTCCTTTCTTGTTGAACTAGATACGTATTGCTGTAGAAAATTCTCCTGAACACATTCTTGCTCCTCTCTGCCCTCTTCACTATCACTGTCTCAGTCTATATTTGGGTAATTAAAGTCCCCATTATACCAAGTTAACATTTGCATCTCTCAGTAATTTCCCTGCAGATTTGTTCTTCTACATTCTTTGCACTAGTTGGTGGCCCATAGTCTACACCAAGCAATGTAATTGCACTCTTTCTTGTAACTTAGCTCTAGCCAAATTGATTCTGTCCTTGAACCCTCTGTAATTTACTATTTTTCCAGTACTGCAAAGTGCTGTCTAATTAATACTGCTATTCTTCCCACTCTTCATTCCTTTCCCACTTTTATGAAAGAATATTTAACATCCAGTCATATCCTTACTTGAGCCTGATCTCATTGCCATAACGTCATTATTCCGCAAAGCCATCTGAACCTGTACCAATCCTGCTTGCTATACCCCTTGCATTCACCTGTGTGTAGTTTAACCCTGATTTACTCCATTATTTTCTCCCTCAGTCTGACTCCACTTATCAACTTCTCATCCTCTATTCTAGTGCTATCTATCCCTTAAAGTATTTTGTGCACCTTGGCATTACATAAAAGCAGCAATAATTCAAGTATGAACTCAATCATTATTGTGGACCTAATCAAGCACAATGATTAATGATTGATAACGTAAATTATAACAAGAGAAATAAGAAAATATGAGGAAAGCACAGATTTATTTACAGGATTGAGGAATAGCACCTCGTATTTTGATTAAGCACTATATGGCTTCCTGAATTCAAAATTGGGTTCAGCAATTTCAGACAAAAATCTTTGCCCTTCCGTTTTGATCCCCTGTCTTTGCACGTGCCAGCCTTAAACTTGTTTTTTTTCTCTATTCTTTGCTTTTGGATGACAGCTGTTCACTGTTCTGCCATTGACACTTATTCTGGGCTGTGTTTCTTCCCTTTGCTTGTCCTATTATAACTTTCCCTTACACTTCCCAACACTTTTCTCATTTAATTTCTTCCTTCTTCCATCCCATTACAAACCCTGACCATCTCAAATGTTGTAAACTCAGTAACAGGTCTGGCAACACCAATTTTAAATCTAACCGATTTATTTGATAGTAAATCTGCTAGCTTTCGGCGTTTGTGCCTTCGTCAGGTGAATGAGGTGTTCTGGTCTCCAAAAGCACACATATCAGCACAGACAGTTTACAAATTGCTGATTAGAATGCAAATCCTTACACCTAACCTGCTATTCAAGTCTTAAATTGGCTAACAAAGGAACACTGAGCACTGAGGTTAGAGAGATGTGTATTGTCTCCAGACAGCACAGTAAGTGAGGTTTTTTGCTAACCCAGGCAAGTCATGGGGGTTACAGATAGTGTGACATCAAGCCAAGATCCCTGTTAAGACCATCCCCATGTGTGCGGAACTTGGCTATCAGTCTCTGCTCAGCGGCTCTGCGCTGTCGTGTGTCATGAAGGCCCCCTTGAAGAACGTTTACCCGAAGGTCGGAGGCCGAATGCCCGTGACCACTGAAGTGTTCGCTCACAGGAAGGGAACTGTTTTGCCTGGTGATTGTCGAGCGATGTTCATTCATCTGCTGTCGTAGTGTCTGCATAGTCTCCCCAACGTACCATGCTTCAGGACATCCTTTCTTGCAACGTATTAGGTAGACAACGTTGGCCGAGTTGCAAGAGTATGTACCCTGTACCTGGTGAATGGTATTCTCACGTTTGATGATGTCATCCATGTCGATGATCTGGCATGTCTTGCAGAGGTTGCTGTGGCAGGGTTTTGTGGTATTGTGGTCACTGTTCTCCTGAAGGTTGGGTAGTTTGCTGCGAACAAGGATCTCAAATGTTAACACAGTTTCTTTTTCTACAAATGCTGCCTGATCGACTGATTATTTTCTGTATCTTCTGTTTTTATTCCAGATTTCCAGCATCCATAGTAATTTGCTTTTGAATCAATACAATTAAGTGTTAAACTGTAGGGAATAAACGAATAGCAACACTTAAAAAAAAATGCTTTACCCAAGACATGGGTCCCAGCTGAATACTGTTAGTGTTTTCAGCACAGACTTGATTACTGCCACCTTGGATTTAATTTATGCAGACAGATTAATTATAATGTTCTATAACTGTTTTCTGTTTGCAGATTAAATCTCGTTCTCAACTCCGGCTTTCTGGCCTTTTTCCTTCTGCATACTGGTGTGGTTATGCCCTGGTGGATATCCCAGTTTATTTCATCATAGTTGTAATCATGCTCATCTGTGTGATTGCATTCAATTCCACATCATTGCTTCATACAGGTGCTATAATTTCAATGGTAAGTAAAATCACCAGCATGCTTACTATAATTTTAATTAACTTAAGAATCCAACAAATTCTGCAAATATAATTTTTTAAATGTAATACAAATTGTTTTCTATATACTGTTTCAGTGGTATAGAACATAGAAAAATGAGTTATAAAATATATTTCAGCCCAAGCCTTTGAAATGTTAATCTGACAGCATCTGTGAAAAGAGAAGAGTCATCCTGGCATCAATTGTTGGCTCAGTTCTGTTTCCACAGATGTTGTCAGACCTGCTCAGATTTTTCAGCATTTTCTGTTTTTGTTTCACATTCCAATATCCACAGTAATTTGCTTTTACCTTTTAAATGTTGTATAGATTTGCAGTGTGATCGTTTATGTTAGCAAACTCAATTATTAAATTAAACTGAGGCTTTGCTGTTAACTGTTCAGTAGATAAAATAGTTTAAATCCTGCCAAGTGGCTCTGGTCAAAGCATTCCCCATGGGGAATGAACCAGGTTCATTCCTGGAGCGTTTGTCAAGTTGAAAAAGGCACAGTGTGTGGACCTGCCCCTTCTGTCTACAAATGCTTTGATTAGAGTCAGTCTACCTGGTTTGAATTTAAACAAGAGCTTGACAGTTAACTGTTGTCTGGTGCATTCTCTATGAAAATGTTTCTACAAGTCAGAGTCCACTTGCCAACCAACTAGTATCTTTTCCCGATGCAGTAGAAATTGTTATTCTCTTCGCAATTTGTATTCTTGCAAAATCTGTACTGATGAGTATAAGATGAATAATTTCAACAAGATGTTGCTTTTTTCAGGAATTCCATAATTAGGTTTTGAAAATGTTATCCCTGGTTAGTAGTTTCTTTCAGGATATATATTGTGTATGGATCTCTGAAACGAATTGAATACTGACTGAAAGAAATGGAATTAGAGAAACAACTATTGCAAAGGTTAATGCTACTCAATAGGGCTCATTAAGTATACCTTTGTTACTTAAATTACTCTCATGTTTTACAGATGCTGTGTCTTACTGGCTGGGCTCCAGCGATGACGCTCTTTGCCTATGCTTATTCCTTCAGGTTTGATCGAATGCAGTCTTCTCGAGACTTTTTTCTGATCTCATCAGTTATTGTAAGTAGAAACATAGGCATTAAAACAAGAACAATGATCAACATTGATGTTTACTTTGCTCATTTGTTTTAATAAAGCAATACTTGGAAATTAGCTCTTTGATGGATTCAAAAAGCTATTGGTTTTGACTAATTGAGCATTGAAAGATTTTAAATATCAATTGTTCGTATTTCAATCATTTTTCTCCAAGGTAACTAGATAATTTTGCATTTGTGTTTTCTTGTAGATTAATATAATCTCAATCAGTCTAATATTCTTAGTCCGCCTAATACTGAAGGAAGCAGCTGCCAACATGTTGCACTGCGCTTTGTCACTTTTTATTCCACCATATGTGATTACAGGATGCTTGTATTACACAGCCAAGGTAAGAAGCCAATTCTTTAAATATCAGTCTGTCTGAATGTATAATAGTTAATATTAATTGCATGCAAACGAATAGCCAAAATATGAGATACTACCCAACCTTCAGATTGTTGGTATAAAAAGAGTGACCAGAATGATTGAGCCGTGAAGTTTGTTTGACTTGTGTGGTGGTTTGATACAACCGAGGGCTTGTTAGGCCACTTTAGTGGGCAATTAAGAGTTAATCACATTTCTGTGCATCTGGAGACATACGTAGCCAGGTTAGGTAAGAGCAGCAGATTTCATTCCTTAAGGACATTACATTTAGACCATTGACATCTATTTTTTTCTACTTCTACAAATCCCTGAAAAACTGAATTTTTGAAACAGAACTTTTTGCAGTAACCAACATTTTTTTCTGGATTAAGTTCAGCTGTTGTCATATTTGGCTTGTTTCTTTGGTAAAAATTATCAAGAATAAAACAAAACCATCATAAATATAAACGTGATCCAATGAGAATGCACATTTCAGGAATATTTGCATAACAATAAATGTTATAGAAATAGAAGTTACCAGCCCTTAATTAACCTCATTGAAATCATTGCTTGCCTCTTACCTTTTAATACTGCAGCAGTAAAGGTTTGATTACAGAGATAATGTTGCCATAAATATTAAGAAAAACAGCATTTTTGTCAGGGATAGTAACAGTGGATGACTTTTTTTATGAAATCATTGTTGACTGGCAAAGGCTTCATTTGGATCAAGATGCACAAGTTCTCTGCAGTATATAAATAAAAATGTGAGCTGTGAAAACTAATGCTTGTACAATTTTGGAAGAGATCTTTAAAGCTTTTTAAAATTTATTCAAAAGTTGGCTTATATTAACACTGCAATGAAGTTACTATGAAAATCCCCTAGTTGCTACACTCCAGCACCTGTTTGGATACACTGAAAGAGAATTTAACATGGCCAATGTACTAACCAGCACATCTTTCAGACTGTGGGAGGAAACTGGAGCACCCAAAGGAAACCCACTCAGACATGGGAAGAACGTGCACTCTCCACACAAACAGTGACTCAAGCTGGGAATAGAACCCGAGTCTCTGATGCTGTGAGACAGCAGTGCTAACCACCATGTCATTGTGCTGCCCCACGGAGGCTCAAAATGACTTTACTGCTAAATTTCCTCTCTGCCTGTCCTTTTGTATGGTGCAGTAAGATGCTAATAAATAGGAGAAATGTATTGGTTAGTTAGTCTACATTTTTAAAATACCATGACAACCTCCATTCATTGTAAGTTGAATACACAGGTTTTTCTGGATCACAAGGATGAGCCCAATCTAACAATGGGAACATATCTGGAATGGAAACAGAACATCCTCATAACTATCATCTCAGTAAGTTTTACTTTTTAACTCTTGAACTGAAATAGATCAGACATAAATGTGCCTCTCTGAAATTAGTTGAGCTGTATATATAAGAAAGGACACTGGGAGTTCAAACTTTCAGAAATTTAGACAAATATTACAGCTATATAAAGAAGTTAGTTAACCTAATTTTTGGTTATCTTGGAAGAAATAACAGGATAAAGATGGGTAGCTGACTTGTACGCTCTCCTTCACAAATGAAGGGGACTGTTTCGAGATTAACGTCCAGAATGAGATCTTCGGACATAGTGTCCAATTAAATGAGAGGAAGGCAGATCTCAGCAGAAATGAACTTAAGTATTTGTAAATAAATGTCCATATTTATAAATATGGCTATTTTTTTGTATAAAATCAATAAAATAATTCAAGAAGCAAAAAACACTGTTTTCTTTGCTTACTATTTAGGACTTGCTTAAGTAAAACAATTTTGTTTTGTGTGTTAGCCCTACATTCAATGCATAGTTCTACTATTTGTTCTACGCCAACTAGAGAAGATTCATGGAGGAAAAGCAATTCGAGCAGATACATGTTGCAGGTTAGTCAGCTCATCAGACTGAACTGAGGTAATCTTTTTTAATTATGGCTGCACAGTTTCTTACATATACTGCTTGGTGTTTAGAGGTATTGGGGGTCAGGGATGATCCTGAGCTTTCGTGATACTAGAAGAATGATTCTGGAATTTTGATAGCAGTTGAATAAGAATTTTCTGTAGTTTGGCAGCATATTTTGAGGGGAACTCGAAGTTAGCAGAATCTGAGTGAGTAGAATGCAAAGCTTGGCTCAGAGGTGATCATACTTTGTCAGTAATAAGATGAATGGATCAGTATCTATAGATATAAGATGTACAGTGGAAGCACTGACATATAGGTTTCCAATAGAATTTTGAAAATTTTGACTAACTGTTAGTTTCTGGGGAAAACAGGGCCAGTGGTCTGTTACCAGTCTGATTGGGATCAACACAATCCAGCTTGGAATACACTCTTACAAATGTAATGAATGCAAAAGCATTATCAGTTCCTGAATACAAATATATTTTTTCCTGTTTTAATACAGAATATTTCCCTCAAAGAGTAAATTCAAACTAAATTTTGAAGAACCTGAGAATGAGGATGATGATGTCAAAGAGGAAAGAGCAAGGGTTCGGGAGGCATTGACATGTCAGAGCTGTGAGGAGGTAAGAAGCTGCATGAATCAATCAGTTCACTGAATTGTGTAATGGAATAGCAAATTGCTTTTTAGTTGCTCAAACTGTGAATGTGAATGGATTTTGAAAATGGATTATTTTAATGAATGTTAGAGTATGTTTATAGAAAGCTGTATTGTGATAACTGTAATGTGGTCCATGGGGAATCACTGATTGATTTCCCTGTGGGGCTCGTTGAGTATGAGTTTCCCCGGTAACAGGCAGTGGCCTTTCCAGCTGGAAATCATTACCTTAGCCTTAAGGCCTGCTGAACTATAGTCCCTAGGTAGAGATTAATATGTGTACACTATGGTAGTGGTTTTACTTTGCATTCTGTAATAAACTATATTCCTTTCCAGTTGGCACTGCCCAAGGAGCATTCCTCCTGCCCTTGGCCACCGTAGCGGGCCTCAATGGCCTCTGGTTTCACCAATGAAGTCTGTTTATGGGGAGCAGGTGTTTTCCTCGCCAGAGAGAACCTCTCCTGGCGAAGTCATAAAGGCAAGTGAGCCCGGACAATTGAGTACCAGACTCACTAAATACACGCAGATCAGAATTTCAATAAATTATTCAGACCTCACCAGAAATCTGGTTCTCGTAAGAAAGTGAGAACCGAGAAATTAGGTAGTGATCCTGATTTCTCAGCTCTTGTGCGATTTTACCGGCTCGCTCCATCTATCGATGGGTGGGGTGAGCTGGTAAAATTCCACCCGTACTGTCCCCTCCTCTAACGTGACCAGTGTTCTTTTGTATAGCACTTCAGGATAAACTGTTTTATTAATGCAGCTGGTTGCCAGGATAACATGCACTTTGCATATATGTTGTGGTCCAGAACTTTGGGTCATCTTGGTAAAAGCTCCAGTTTTCTTGCCACCACGTGTGATCCTGAAAGAGAATATTAAATATTAGCTGGAGAGGCCAGGATTGGATTTGAGAAGGAGAATTTTCTTTTGGATGTCATATTTTTAGATGAGCAAACTAACTGTTCAACATTGAGAAGATCAAGTATCATCTTTGTTCCTTGCTGCAAGTTGCATTCATTGTGCATTGGTTCCATGCCCCCCTCTAGCCATTGCCTTAGGCGGAAACAAACTCTTCATAAATCTTGGATTTTATTTGACCATCTCCATAGCCTCTCCATCACCAAAAACACTTGTTTCCACTTCTAACATTGCTTATTTTATACCCCTGCAGCAGTGTTTGTTAATTCTATGTGCAATTATTCCAATGCAGTCCTAATCAAAGTGACACTTTTCAAATTCCAAATGTCTGCTCACTGTTTGTCACCTAATTTGCACCAAGTCCCCTTCATCCATGCTCCATGGGCTTCTGTGTCATCAGTTGTTTAAATTGAAAATGTCATTCACAAGTTCAAATCCTGCCTTGGTTTCTCTCTCAAATTTCCCGCAGCTCTGTCACCCCCAAAAACCCTGCATTCCTCCATTTCTGGTCTCTCATGTACCACCGACTTCCTTTGTCCCACTGTTGGCAATCATACTTTGGGTTTCCTACACCCAAGCTCTTGACTTCCTCCTGAAACCCCTCTGCGTGCTTTGAACCTACTTCTTTGATCAAAGTTTTGGCCACCTGTCCTATTGCTTGCTCCTTTGGTTCAGTGTCAATTTTGATGTCGTTATATGCTCCTGAGGAGCACCTTGGGATGCTTTACTATGTTAAAGGTCCTCTATAAATGTAAGTTCATTTGGAAGTAAAAAGAATTTGAAGAAAATGTTTTTGTGATTATGATCATAAGAATTTTGGTGAGAGGAAACTTTGTGTTGCTTATAAATAGGTCTTGGATTCTAAAGTTTTTGAGTTGGAATTTTGCTCTTGGGAATGCGTCATTTCCAACAGTAAACAGCGCATTTGAATGGAAGGGAACATTCACTAATTTTTTTGGCTCTTATTTTTTTAGAAACCAGTGATTGTGGTCAGTAACATGCGAAAAGTTTACACTGGAAAGCCACAAGTGTGCAATTGCTTTACAAAGAAAAAAAGTAAAAATACAGTGGCAACCAAAAATGTCTCCTTTTGTGTAAGAAAAGGTAAATATCCTTCACTGAGTGTGGTTGATACAGCACTTGAATGACAGAAAATAAAGAAAAACTGAAGAAAGTTAGCCTGGGTGTGTATGTAAGCCTAGAGCAGGTTAGGACTGTTTAATTTGAGACTGTAACCATGTTTGTGTTCCAATGGCGATACATAAACAAGTTGCTTAATTGAATGACGAGCATGGTGGGTGCTATAAAAGAATGAAAAGTCATAGGAAAGTAACCTGGATTAAGATTTTGTGCAAGGTAACCATTATTCAGGCCAATTTTCTCCACTTTTTTTAATCACCTGACATTGCTTTCACTCAAGTAAGCAGTCTGTTTATGGATCTCTGTGGTAGCATAGCCTGTAGCCACTTCTAGGATTTCAGTAGAAATGTGTTACATTTGCTGAAAACAGCTGTGGATTCCCCAGTTGTGCAGGAATGAAGAGCACTGTTTATTTTCCAGCATTTTTGCTTGTTTTGCAAATGCAGTAGGAACATCTAAAACACATTCTGATAGTCTTAAATGTGTGGGAGCTGCACATGGTCTGTATTTAGGAGGAGAGGCAAAGACACTCCAGAGTACTCTGCATCAATGCAAACGTAAAATATAATGAAAATTATTGCAATGGAAATTTACACTGCACAAAGACTTTGTATTCCAGATTTGTTTATTTTTTTCAGGCGAAGTTCTGGGATTACTGGGTCCAAATGGTGCTGGCAAAAGCACTACCATTTCCGTGATCACAGGTGACTTAGAACCATCAGCTGGTCAGGTATGTTTATGACTGAAAAGTGGAGCAGTTAAGGTATATTGAAAAGTGCGTTGCAATTACTGCAGAATTTCCAATTTTTTTTATGGTCTGAAACTCTTGACAGCTTCAATGATGAAGGAAGAGTCTCAGTTTTACCAATGATTTGTTAAGAAAATAAGTATTTATCATAGGACTGTAAACCAGAATGGAGTTGACTCCCAAAACTAATGCAGTCAAGCAGCTTTAACCCTGAAGATGTTTTTGTGAGGAAATGGCCAAAAATATGATCTTATAAGACTGTGCAGGCTTTCATCAGTTACTCTTTTCCCATAATAAATCTTCTAGTTTGTTACCCATTACTGCAGAGCTGTAGTTTACTCATAGCTATATCTTATCCACTTTATCCCTTTCTTTCCTTTTTATTTGATTTTATAGTGGCAACTCTCCAGCTTTGGTATAACTTCCATCTTGAAAGTCATTTAAAATGTAGTAGTCAGAATCTCTGATATTTTCTTGCTAACTTATTTAAGTATGTTTCAACGCAATCTTCTTATCTATATTTAGACTTTCTAATTTCCTTTGTTTAATTACTCACTTTTTATATGTCATTTAATTTCCTTTATATTAGTAGTCCTTGATTTCTCATATCTCTCCTTTCAACTCTAAGCTTAAATTTAAGTAAACTATTTACTTGTAAGAATATGTCTAATCCAGCTGTAGTTTAAAATGAGTCTTTGTTCATTTTTTATATTATGTCCTTTAGCTTACAAATTTTATTCAAAATATTTAATACGCAACTCAGCCTGGTCTCTTTCTGCTTAGCAAACTTGCTTGTTTGCTATTTTTTTTCTCTTGCATTTTTCCTATATAATCCATGCCCCTTTTTCCTTTTTGCTTTATGCTGCTTTTATTTCTTCTTTGATCATATTTTAGTTTAACCCATGTCAAAGCACTGGTTATGAATGGAAAGTGAAACTTCATGCACAAACTGCTATTGTCTCAAATCTGGTGCCAATTCTCAGGAAACTGAACCCTTCTCTTTCTCAACAACTTGTCTGTCTGTCAGGTGATTACCTTTTCAAATAGAACATAGAACATTACAGCGCAGAACAGGCCCTTCGGCCTTCGATGTTACGCCGACCAATTAGGAAAAAGCAATGACCCTCTAACCTAAACCATTCCCTTTTCATCCATAAACTTATCTACTAACCTCTTAAACGCCACCAAACTTGGCGTATCTACAACTGCAGCAGGCAGGGCATTCCATACCTTTACCACCCTCTGGGTAAAGAACCTACCTCTGACATCCGTTCTATAACTACCACCCCTTAATTTAAAGCTACGTCCCCTCGTGCTAGCTTTCTCCATCCTAGGAAAAAGGCTATCACTGTCCACCCTATCTAAACCTCTAATCATCTTATATGTTTCGATTAGGTCCCCTCTTAGCCGCCTCCTTTCTAACGAAAACACCCTCAAATCCCTCAGCCTCTCTTCATAAGACCTGCCCTCCATACCAGGCAACATCCTGGTTAACCTCCTCTGTACCCTCTCCAATGCCTCCACATCTTTCTTATAATGTGGGGACCAGAACTGCACACAATACTCAAGTGCGGCCGCACTAGAGTTTTGTACAGTTGCAACATGACGTTGCGGCTCCGAAATTCAATCCCCCTACCAATAAAAGCTAAGACCCCGTATGCCTTCTTAACAACCTTATCGACTTGATTGCCAACTTTCAGGGATCTATGCACATATACACCAAGATCCCTCTGTTCATCAACACTATTAAGAGTCCTACCATTAGCCCTATACTTACACATTTGTTATTCCTGCCAAAGTGAATTACCTCACACTTTTCCGCATTAAACTCCATTTGCCACCTCTCGGCCCAGCTCTGCAACTTGTCCAAGTCTCTCTGCAAACTATAACACCCCCCTTCACTATCTACCACTCCTCCGACTTTGGTGTCATCCGCAAATTTACTAATCCATCCTTCAATACCCTCATCCAGATCATTTATAAAAATTACAAACAGCAGGGGCCCAAAACAGATCCCTGAGGTACACCACTAGTAACTGAACTCCACGATGAATATCTCCCATCAACCACCACCCTCTGTCTTCTATCTGCTAGCCAATTCCTAATCCAATTAACTAAATCACCCTCTATCCCATACATCTGCATTTTCTGCAGAAGCCTTCCATGGGGCACCTTATCGAACGCCTTACTAAAGTCCATATATACCACATCAACTGCCTTACCCCCATCCACCTCTTTGGTCACTTTTTCCAAAAACTCAATAAGGTTAGTAAGGCACAACCTACCCTTCACAAAACCATGCTGACTATCCCCAATCAATTCATTTCTCTCTAAATAACTATAAATCCTATCCCTAATATTTCTCTCCAATACTTTGCCCACAACAGAAGTAAGACTCACTGGCCTATAATTCCCTGGAAAGTCTCTCTTCCCTTTCTTGAACAATGGGACCACATTCGCTATCCTCCAGTCTTCCGGAACTATACCCGTAACCAATGACGACCTGAAGATCAGAGCCAGAGGCTCTGCAATCGCCTCTCTCGCCTCCCAGAGAATCCTAGGGTAAATCCCGTCTGGCCCAAATGTGTCTTTCCGAAAGTCCTTCAGCTTAGATGCCTCAAAAGAATGATAAAGGATGTTTCCATTTATTCTACTAGCTCAAATTTGGTAAACAGTCAAATATACAAATCACCCGGGTTGTCCTACATCCCACAAATATAGTATTGCTTAAGCTATCCATGTAACTCCACTCATTCTAAACTACCTTTGTAGTGGTTGGACCCCTGATGAAAGATCACCCAGATTTGAAACACTTGGTTCCTTTTTTAAAAATAATAAAACATAAGAATGCAGTGACTTATCCCATCAAATATAATTTTGGGTCATTGTCAACTACAGTTAGAGCTTCCACATATGAACTTCACAATCAACGGATCCTTCTATTGATATTGCACCTCTTGAGCTCATCAGACCTGTTTGAGAAAATGCTGAAGCCACTCAATTTTAAAATGGCTGTTTTGTAGGTGTTGATGGGAGATTACACAACTGAATATTTGCAAAGAGAAAGCTCTGTGGAAACTATAGGCTACTGTGCACAGGTGAACCCCCTCTGGCCTAAGCTTACTGTGCAGGAACATCTGGAGATATATGCTGCTATCAAGGGACTCAGTAAAGAAGATGCAGCAAATGCTATTAAACGGTAAGAAAATACCAGAAGCTCTACTGTGACAAATTTCACCAAAATTTCATCAAAAAAATACTTTTCAAAGTTTTGAAACATCTCAGCTACTGTACCAGGTCACATTTATGAATTACAAGAAAAGCTGTGTAGAAAATTGAATTTTTTATCAAACTTATTTCATTTTACCATTATTGTTTACTATGTATGAAATAAGGAATGAATTGATAAATATCTTTTTCTTTTTACAGCATTGTAAAAGCTCTTGAACTGAAGGAATATCTTCAGAAATCAACAAAGAAAGTCTCTACCGGGATAAAGAGAAAAGTATGTATCAGTCAAGTTGTTGTGTCCTATTTCAATTTATGTACCATATTTTATGTATGTGTTTAGTGGCTGTGCACAGATTGAGGCATCTGGATCAGGCAGATTATCCATCCATCTGTTTGCTTGCTTTGCTTTTTAAAACTGAGACAATTACAATAAATCATTGTCTGTGTTAAATGTGATTGTCAACTAAAATCAAAAAAAAAAAATGACTTTCAGAAGAGAATTGTAGCCCATAGCCATGTCATTGCACCATTTAGGTGGTGTCCTTCGGATATTACGTTGACTACTGTTTGCCTGATTTTCTTCTTTAACTCACATTTAAGGTGACAAGTATTATTAGGATGCTGTCCTTATCGGGCAGAATTTCTTTTTTGTGAAGTGTGCAATGGGTGGGATAAACAGCCCTGAGGGCAACTTCTTCTGCTGTGTATTTCAAGTCTTAGTTTAAAAAAACAAGCAGGTCCCATGATATCATAGAATCATAGAATACTCCAGCACAAACAGGCCCTTCAGCCCACAAGTTGCGCCGATCTTATCTCTACCTACTAGGTCTATCGATAGCCCTCAATCTCATTTAATCCCATGTACTCACCCAGTAGTCTCTTAAAAGACCCTAACGAATTTGCCTCCACAACCATTGACGGCAGCTGATTCCATTCACCCACCGCCCTCTGAGTGAAAAACTTACCCCTCACATCTCCTCTGTACGTACTCCCTAGCACTTTAAACCTGTGTCCTCTCTTAGCAGCCATTTCTGCCCTGGGGAAAAGCCTCTGAGAGTCTACCTGATCAACATCTCTCTTTATCTTATAAAAATACTTAAGAAAATATTCTTAAGAGTTCTGCTATTTAGTCTATATTTCCTGTCTGCATTACCTCACATTTGTCCAGATTAAACGCTTCTGCCGTCTCTCCGCCCAAGTCGCCAACTGATCTATACCCTGCTGTATCCTCTGATGGTCCTCATCGCTATCTGCAAATCCACCAATCTTTATATTGTTCACAAACTTACTAATCAAACCAGTTATATATTTTCCTCCAAATCATTTATATATATATTACAAACAACAAAGGTCCCAGCACTGATCCCTGATGGACACCACTTGTTACAGCCCTTCATTCAGAAACGCACCCTTCCACTTCTACCGTCTGTCGTCTTTGGCCAAGCTAGTTCTGTATCCACCTTGCCAGCTGACTTCCGATCCCATGCGACTTTACCTTCTGCACCAGTCTGCCATGAAGGACTTTGTCAAAGGCCTTACTGAAGTCCATGTAGACAACATCCACTGCCTACCCTTAACAATCATCTTCACCTCTTCCTCGAAAAACTTGATCAAGTTCGTGAGACACGATCTCCCCTTCACAAAACCATGTTGCTTCTCACTAATATGTCCACTTATTTCCAAGTGGGAATGAATTCATTCTCAAAGAATCATCTCCAATAATTTCCCTACCACTGACGTAAGGCTCACTGGCCTGTAATTACCTGCATTATTCTTGTTACCCTTCTTAAACAAAGGAACAACATCCTGAGTTCACACCACCTGCAACACTCGCAACCCGCCTAGGCCCGCAAAACCCCACCGTGGCTGGAGAGCCCAACCTGCCATCAGTTAAATTTTTAAAAAGTGCCCTGATACAAATAATTAAAAAGAGAAAATGCAGGCGACTGTCATGTGCAAAGACCTGACAATTATATTTAAATACGTTCAAATTAACGTCAGGATCCCCTTTGTTTCATTGGTGCGGGATAAAGACAGTTGGAATGACAGAATCCCATCACCATAAACCGTGTTTTAGGATTCCTGCATGATTTCCCACTCCTACTACTCATTTGATCCCCTGAATATAGGATGGAAAATCACCACTATAGTCTCTGAAACCTGGTTTTGAATCCAGAATAGGTAAATAATATGTTAAGTCTCCTATCTCTTAAGTGGTGTGAGGTCAGCATTAGACAGTTCTGATGAAAAGTCATCAATCTAAAACGTTTTTCTCTCCATAGATGCTGCCAGATCTAATGAAAATTCCCAGCATTTAATGTTTTTATTTCAGATTCAAGCATGTGCTACATTCAATGATTGAAATTATCTCAAGCAAGTTTGTTATGGGAATAAATACTAAATTAGATGAAGGGACAATATTTCAAAAGCTTGTGGCTTGTGCTACCAAATAAACCTGCCGGACTTTAACCTGGTATTGTAAAAGTTCTTACTGTGCTTACCCCAGTCCAACACCAGCATCTCCACATCAATAAATGCTAGCCAGCCAACGATGCCCATAATAAATAATAAAAACACATCGCTCCAGTCCCTCAGCTCCTGAATCCCTTTAGCTTATATTGCCACTGCTTTTTCTTTGCATTAGTTTGATCTTGTCATGCAGCCTGTCTGTGACCTGTTGAAGGCCATGACTAGCCTCCTCATGGTTTCCAATACTTCCCAAGTTTTGTGTCATCTGCAAATTTTAAAATTGTACCCTGCACACTGGATTCAAGAGCATTAATATATCAAGAAAGACAGTGATCCTGAGGAGCCACACTGTGTACATTCCTATAATCTACAGTATGGAGAGTAGAGTTAATGGTTCAAGTCAGGTCATCAAACTGAAAAGTTAACACAGCCTTCCTTTTACTGCAAGTGATCTTCCGAGTATTTTCAGCTTTTTCTGATTTTTTTTTTTTCTAATTTCCAATATCTAGTATTTTGGTTACTCTTTGAGATTGGTAGCACAGTGGTTAGCACTGCTAATTTACAGCTCCAGGGACCTGGGTTC
This sequence comes from Sphyrna mokarran, assembly GCA_024679065.1. NCBI lineage: Eukaryota > Metazoa > Chordata > Chondrichthyes > Carcharhiniformes > Carcharhinidae > Sphyrna > Sphyrna mokarran. The sequence goes on from JAGIQG010000021.1 coordinate 24,340,431, forward strand.
AATTCCTGGCTCTGGTCACTGTCTGTGTGGAGTTTGCACATTCTCCTCGTGTCTGCGTAGGTTTCCTCCCACAATCCAAAGATGTGTGGGTTCGGTTGGTTGGCCATGCTAAAATTGCCCCTAAGTGCCCTAAAATGTTTGGGTTAGATAAAATTCGTAGGGATATGGGGATAGGGCCCGGGTTGGATTGTGTCAGTGCAGACTCGATTGGCCGAAAGACCTGTTTCTGCACTGTGGGGCAGAAAATTTCAAATTGGAAAAAGCACTTTGTTTCATATAAACATAACTGTTTACTAAAGTAATCTATGTCGTGTTCTCCAAACCCTTTCTTTTCCTGCAACATGTTCTTCAGATAAGTATCTCAACTGCTGTGCTATTTGGATGATTATTATATCTATTTGAGGTCTGTGGAGCGTAAATTCAGGTTTTCTTTATCAGTTGTGACTAGAATTGTCTGAATTTTTAGTTTTAACTCAGCTTTTTTTGTGTTCTGAAGCTTTGCTTTGCACTGTGCATGATGGGAAATCCTCAGATTGTATTATTGGATGAACCATCAACTGGCATGGATCCTAAAGCCAAACAGTTTATGTGGTAAGTGACAAATATATTCAACTTCAGATAGGAATACAAAGCATTTGGGCAGAAGTAGCCACCGACTATAATAAAATTTAGTCTGTGTATCATTATTTGACCTTAAATAAGTCTTCGGAGCCAGATTCCTCCTTATTTAGAAGCTGTATTAAAGTTTATAGAGTAGTTCACTGTTAGAATTCAGAGTGCCAGGACACCTGACACTCCCAATTAAATGTAGAGAAAAGACTCCCTGATTGGTCAAGCAATAATGACCTCAATCAGGGAGTTCATGTTCCAAAGAGACCAACTTCAATGGCCTTGTTAATGTCATTACATGATCTTTGTTGTGAAACTTTTTACTGCTGCCTGGACTAAATAATAAAAGTATTTATTCTAATTGGAAGATGTGAGGATCAGTTCTGAATTTTTAAACTTCAAAAGCTTTCTTAAGAATCTATATCTGGCCACTTTTAATCCTATTAAATGTGTCTGTCTTTTGTTCAGTGTCTTCCTCTTTCCCTTAAAAAGCAATCTGAGATGCTCAATGTGAGGGGCATTAAATGACTGAAGGAACTGATGGTTATTAAAACTTCAACTAGCATGTTCTAAGTAGCTGGTCTAAACTTATAGATAAGACAAACTTATCAAGTGAAGTATACTGGGAAAAAGTATATTCTCCAGGTACATACAAGCCTTAGTTATTTGTTCAGTTAAATAACAAACGATGAGAACTATTAGACTATACATTTGGGTATAGAAAATAAAGAACACAAAAAAGAATGCATCATAAATTCCAGCAAAGATATACTGACTTAATATACAGTCATAATCATGAAGGTTAATATATATCTGGAAATATAAGCAAATTCATGAATTCAGTTTCATGATGGTATCAGTGCATTAGTTTGCAAAACACATTTAAAATGTTGAAATCTTAAAGTTTCATATTTATTAAACATTAAAAACTGCAGAAGCTTAAATGAACATTAAGAATGATGATAATAGATTTTAGATTACAGACTAAGTCCCTTTGAGGTAAATTATGTCAAAAGGACTTGATTACTGTTTTACTCTGAATCAAAATACTAAATATAAGTAGCTTACTTCCTATTCGTAAAATGTGTTAAGGGAGAGTTTTCCTTCCTTGAGAGACTGCTGCATCATTAAATGAAAAATTGGCAATGCTTGCCTGCCTGATATTAATTGGGTAGTTGGATCTGGGGTTTGAACTTGAGCTGTCTGGTAAATAGTGTTCAGTATGTGTTGTAGTGATATGCTGGTTCAACTAAAGCTGATGAATTTATTTTACAGAAAACCATGTCCATTGTCTGAATAAAATATAATAATGTTGTTTTGTCTTGCTAGTGTGTTGATTTCTTAAAGGGAAATTTCTAATTAAGTTAAACCAGAAATCGTCCTCCTAAATTTCAGATTGGCATAATAGCTCATGCTTGCATAATATGCTTTGATCAACATTGAAATTGTAAAAGGTAATAAATATGGCAAATAATAAATCAACTTTTGTTATATGGTTTCAGGAGAGCAATTCGAGCTGCATTTAAGGACAGACAACGTGGTGCCATCCTGACCACGCACTATATGGAGGAAGCGGAAGCACTTTGTGATCGTGTTGCTATAATGGTATCAGGACAGCTGAGGTACTTTCTTTATTAAATGTCTTGCAAATCTAGATGAGTACAGATTATTCACTAAATGATCACTGTAAAACATCTGCCCATTCGTATGCTACTTTTACAATAATCTTGATATTGGTGCCAATCTGATTCTGAAAGTGCAGTTATTAAATTGAAAAATATGCATATTGGCAGCATGGTGACACAGTGTTTAGCAGTGCTGCCTCACAGCACCAGAGACCTCAGTTCAATTCCAGCCTTGGGTGACTTTCTGTGTAAAGTTTGCACGTTCTTCCTATGTCTGTGTGGGTTACCTCCCACAATCCAAGGATGTGCAGATAGGTGGATTGGCCATGCTAAATTGCCATTTAATTTCCAAAGATGTGCAGGTTAGGGGGACAAGTGTGGTAAATATATGGGATTCCTGGGACAGAGCAGGGAGATGGGCCTGAGTAAGATGCTCTGTCTTAGAGTCGGTGCAGAAATGGGCCGCATGGCCTCCTGCATTGTAGAGATTCTATGTGCCAACGCAGAGATAACCTGCAGGAATGCTTTATCACAAATAGCGTTGCACCTAAAACCTGTTAAATAATAGTTGAAAGCATGGATCTCACAACAGGAGATAGAGGAACAGGCAGATTTTGGCAAGGTGTAAAAGTAAAGGTAATTGTGGCAGGAGATTTTAACTAAATTGACTGGTACTCTGCTAGGGGCATGGATGGGGCAGAGTTTGTAAGGAGCATCCAGGAGGGCTTCTTGAAACAATATGTAAACAGTCCAGCTGAGGAAGGGGCCATACTGGACCTAGTACTGGGGAATGAGCCCAGCCAGGTGGTCAATGTAGGGGAGTAGTTCAGGAATAGGGACCATAGTTCAATAAGCTTAAGGTACTGATGGATAATTGTAGTCCTCAAATAAATTGGGGAAGGCTAATTATAACAATATTAGGCAGGAACTGAAGAATGTAAAGGGAGGGCAATTGTTTGATGGCCAATCAACATCTGGCATTTGAGAGGCTTTCAAGTTTACGTGGATAGAATTCAGGACCAGCACATTCTTGTAACTATGAAGGATAAGTATAACAAGTTTTGAGAACCTTGGATAACTAAAGTTATTGTGAGCCTAGTCAAAGAGGAAAAGGAAGCATTGTCAAGGCTAGGAGGCTGAGAACACACAAAGCAAGTGTGGAATACAAGGGAAATAGAAAAAAACTTAAGCAAGGAGTAAGGAGGGCTAAAAGGGGTCAAGAAAAATAATTTGCCAGCAGGACTAAGGAAAATACCAAGGCTTTTTATACATGTATAAAGAGCAAGAGGTAGCCAGGGAGAGGGTTTGTTCACTTGAGGATCAGAGAGGGAATCTATGCATAGAACCAGAGGAAATGGGTGAGGTATTAAATAAATACTTTGCATCAGTACTCATCAAAAAGAAGGAGTTGGTAGGTGATAAGTCTGGGGAAGAGTGTGTAGAAGTTTGAGTCATGTTGAGATCAGAAAGGAGAAGGTATTGGGTTTCTTGAGAAACATTAAAATGGACAAGCTGCCAAGGCTTGATGAGGTATATCCCAGAACACTGAGAAAGGCAAGGGAAGAAATTGCCGGGGCCTTCAGAGAAACCTTTGTTTCACAGGGGAGGTCCCAGAAGATTAGCGAATAACCAGTGTTTTTTCTTTGTTTAAGTAGAGTAGCAAGGATAATCCAGGTAATTACAGGCCAATATCAGTGATTGGGAAATTATTGCAAAGGATTCTTCGAGACTGGATTTACTCCCACTTGGAAATAAGTGAACATATTAGTGAGAGCAACATAATTTTGTGTAGAGGAGATCGTGTCTCACTAACTTGATCACGTTTTTCGAGGGAGTGACAAAGATGTTTGATGAGAGTAGGGCAGTGGATGTGATCGACATGGACTTCAATAAGGCCTTTGACAAAGTCCTTCATGGCAGACTGGTATAGAAGGTGAAGTTGCATGGGATCAGAGTAAGATAAGTACAGAACTGGCTTGGTCATAGAAGACAGAAGATGGTAGTGGAAGGGATGTTTGTGAATGGAGGGCTGCGACAACTGGTGTTCCTCAGAGATCAGTGCTGGGACCTTTGCTATATATGTATAAATGATTTGGAAGAAAATGTAACTGGTTTGATTGGTAACTTTGCGGACAACACAAAGGTTGGTGGAATTGTGGATAGTGATGAAGACCATCAGAGGATACAGCAGGATATAGATCAGTTGGAGATTTGGGCAGAGAGATGGCAGACGGAGTTTAATCCAGATATATGTGATGTAACGCATTTTGGAAGGCCAAATACAGATGGGAAATTTATGATAAATAACAGAACCCTTAAGAGTATTGATAGGCAGAGGGATCCGGGTGCACAAGTACACAGGTCACTGAAAATAGCAACGCAGATGGAGAAGGTAGTCAAGAAGGCATACGGCATGCTTGCTTTCATTAACCATAGCATTGAGTTTAAAAATTGGCAACAGGGCATGTTGCAGCTTTACAGAACTTTAGTTAGGCTGCACTTGGAATATAGTGTTCAATTCTGGTCGCCACACTACCAGAAGGATATGGAGGTTTTGGAGAGGCTACAGAAAAGATTTACCAGGATGTTGCCTGAAATGGAGGGCATTAGCTATGAGGAGTGATTGGAGAAACTTGGTTTGTTCTCATTGGAATGACAGAGGTTGAGGGGTGACCTAATAGAAGTCTACAAGATTATGAAGTGCATGGACAGAGTAGATAGAAAGAAGCTTTTTGGTGCCAGAGAGAATAGTTATGAGATGTATGAGGCAAGTTTTTTGCACAGAGGGTGGTGGATGCCTGAAACTCGCTGCTGGGGGAAGTGGTGACTTGACAAATACATGAATAGGATGGGAAGGCAGGGATATGGTCCCTGGAAGGGTAATGGGTTTTAGTTCAGAAGGGCAGCATGATCGGTGCAGGCTTGATGAGCCAAAGGGCCTGTGCTATAATTTTCTTTGTTCTTTGAAACGTGCAAACTACAATATAATTTACCGGAAGTCAGGAATTATAGACGAGTTACCCTAAAATTTATTGACTGGAAATTACTAGGATCTTTAACAATGAAGTAACCAGACATCTTGAAAAGTTTCAGCTGATCCAAAAAAATCAGCAAGAATTTGTAATAGGCAAGTCATAAAATGGCCCTGAATTAATTTTTTGCAAAGGTGACTGAAGGAGTGAACAGGGCAAAGTATGTAGATGCTATTTACTTCAATTTCCACAATGTATAAGATAAAATCTCTGATAAATGACTCTTAAATTGAAGCTTGTGGAATTAAGGGCAAACAGTTGACCTGATTAAGAGATTCTGTGAGCAGCAGAAGATGGAATGCAGTGATAAAGGCCAGGTGCTCGAATTAGCGAGATAACAGTTTTCACAAGAAACTATGTTAGGACTTTAACATTTGCTTCATTTATTAATGACTTGGATAATGAGGTAGAGAACCACATATCCAAAATTGTTAGTGACACAACAATGGTCAAACTCAAATAAAATGATTTAAAGCATAAATTAAAATGAGTTATTAATAGATCGTGCACAAAACTGGATCTAAGATAAGCCACTTCAGACCTCAAAAGCTTAGATAGGGGTGGTTTCTAAATGGTGAAAAGGTAGAATTAGTGGAGGTCCAGTAACTTCATTGCAATGTTAATGTCAGCCTACTTGTAGCTAATAAACTTTAATGTTTTGTACCACAAGCAATAGTTAACTGCATAAACTTTATGGCAATGGTGTGTAGGTCAGTTAACAAGGCTACAGTAGATTGAAAAATAAAATATTTTAGGACAACATTTCTGGGACCCGTTGTAATGAGTTTAAATGTGCTTAAGACCACCTAACTCAACAAGTTGCTCCTTATCTTGCAATTGAAATCATTCAGAATGAAGATTATGTGATTTCACAATATAAACACTGAACCAAATTGAATGTTAATTGTGCTAAAACTTACATGTGCCTTAATACTAGACTAAAATTCATGTAATCCTTGTCATTAATAGGTGTATTGGCTCCATACAGCATCTGAAGAGCAAGTATGGTGGTGGATATACACTGGAAATTAAGTTGAGGGGTGAAATGACAGAAATGCAACAAGTAGCTGATATTCATGATAAAATAATGCAAATCTTTCCACATGCTTCTCGCCAGGAAAGGTAAGGTGCAATATTTAACAAGTGCTTACCAAATATATTATTCATCTTGCCCATAATCACCCTGGTTTTAGGTTTGGCACTGTTGTAGGTAAAATAATACCTCTGAGACAGTGAGTCAAAATACAGTAGTTTTTATTTCAAAGCTTTGGGGAGAAACCAGCTCCGATTAAGGCTTACCAGACTTCTCAGAACACAAACACAAGTGGACACTTATACATTATGAGCTCCACCAGGAATCACGATTCAAAGTTCCAATTCCTGCCAGACCTCGAGTTCTTCCTTCCTGGGTCGTGATGCAGCCCCAGAGTTAATCAGGAATTACAGTCCTGCAGACAGGACACAGAAACTCCTTCTGCAGCAGTACCGGCATCTCTCCTTTAAAGATACTTGTGTGATCGTGGCTGTCCCAGCAGGACTCTTGCTGTTAAAAGCCGGTATTATGATATGCCATCAGCAGCTGTTAAAAGCCGGTATGTTAAACTATCATTTGTGTAACCATGTCTTACTAACACAAATAGATAAGATTTACAAAGCCTACAAAATAACAGCCACATTAAACTATCTGTCTTTATATAAATGAAAGTTAAAGCATGTAAGACATGGCAAATAACTTATATTAATGCCAGGAACAATATAAGCTAAAGGAGATCAGTCATGATGAAGGGCTATGTTTGTGACATATTCTAGGCGCAAAATCCATTAACCCTTTCCCTTCAGATATAAAATGCATTCAGCTTTTCTCTACTTCACTCCCCTCTTTTGGTCAGGTTCGGGCCCAAGCATGGCCCCATGACCAATCCAAAGCCAAATGTTACCAGCATTTGGATCCACCCCAGTTAAAAAAACAAAAAACAACTTGGGGTTCTTTGTGCCCACACAATCAATAAGCACCCACTCAACCAACAATAAGTTATCTTATAGAAAAATGCCAAAATTCAAATCCAATACAAGATCTTGACTTAACCATGCGTGACCAGCAAGTACCAAGCAAATACTGGCTTTTATTTGTGCATCAGTCTCGGTCATCCTCTGGCTTTGGTTTTCTTCCTTCCTGCTCGAGTATGGTGGCTATCGAACTGCTGGTCATCGCTGGCAATGGTCACCATCGCTTTAACTCGTTCTTGGTTAGATTTCACACCTCTTCTGGTCATCGCCAATCAATCAATCAGGACTTGATCCCCCTGATCGATAAGAGTCCAATCAGATGCTAACACACCGATCTCTGGATATCGGCCATTCTGTAGATACTGGAGGCACACAGGTCGCATATCTTCCTTTCATCCTGAATGCGAAGCATGACGGATCACAAACACAGGATCAGTGTCTGTCAGGAATTCCCCAGTCACTCAACAGTCAAGTAAGGCCTAGACATTGGCATGCACAGTAATAATACATCTCCCATAACATTGATATTCCCGAAGTTACAGAAAACAATATGCTACAAATACAAATAATCAGATATTCTAAATATCATTTTAGGTTCAGAATTATGCACAGGATAATAATAATTATCAATACAAATGAAAAAGGAAATAACATATAAATTTGGATTTTGGAGGGTCGTGCACCCAAAATGTAAGGTAGGCTTAACTTGCCAAAGTAGTCATCATTTAAAAAGATCCAAATTTACATAGTAACACCTTTTGTCACAGTTACCATTTTAGATTTATACTTCCACAGTCACAGCCCAAAATCTATCACCTAGCATACACATCCTATGTTTTCATGACGCAATTAACACAACGTAACCAAAGTACAAGTTAAGAGTAATTCAAATGTTTTCCATCAGTTTAACGAATTATAGAAGAAATTCTTCCATCATTCTGTCTAATGTACCAATTTATTTATGGATAATATAATTTGCATAAATGGTTATCTGTTTGCCTTGAAGCATTTTAACTCTTCTTATCCTAAATAACTAAACGCATGGAAAAATCCCATCATCTGTTGTAGGGTCCTTGACACTCTCCAGACCCTTAGCTTTTCAGAAAAATTAACTCCTAACATATTAGCATTCACTTACATCAATTCAACAAATTTTACATGTGAGCATGAAGATTACCACCGATACATTTACTCAGTACGGGAAAGTCACAAAACAAACGGATATTACTTTGTAGCATTGTCTCACATTCAAATGGTTACATCATAAACTGAGGACGCGTTTCAATACGTCCCTCTTTGAAACACAAAACCCATACAAACTTTATTTCCATTACCTTTTATTTGTCAAAATTAAATTTATTTACCTCTGATAAGTTCAGGCAATTTCACATTTATAAGTTGGTTATTTTGTGCACTCAATTTATTCTATCAAATGTCAGAAACTGTAACACTTAAGTATAACCAATCACTTTAATTTGAAAGTTAATAATGAGAAAATCTGAATAGACCAAACTCTTCAAGTCTCAATTATCACTAGGTTGTGATAAACAATCTTGCTTATCATTCATGAACCATCTACTTAAAACAAAACACAAAAATACTTTCGGCTTGGAGCCAAATGAATTAACTTAGTCTTGACTTTTTCAAGACAAAGGAAAGAGTGCATGGTTCCTTCCAAGGTTTCTTTCTTAACAAAATTTGAACCCAGGATTATTCAAAATTCGAACTGATTATCCCAAACTTCAATTTATGTACTTTGACTTTGAAATTTCAGTTTACTCTCCAGTTTTATTTGAAGTATGTGTCAAACCCACTGTTGTAAAATCATAATTAGGGAAAGAACATTAAAACACTAAAATAAAACATTGAAAGAAACAAAACCGATTAAGACAGTCACCTTCATTCTTCTTTCTTCCAAACTGTAGTTAAACTCAAAACAGAAGTAAATTCAAAGAATCTTATAACAGTTTTAACACTTCCTCAGTCCGTTTGAAGTAAAACAAAGTGCAAAGCATTGCATTTATTACCTGCAATAAATACTCCACAAGAACAAACAGCTTTTAGTAACTCTTGTCTCAATCTAATGCAACAACAACCACTTGCATTTGACAAGCAACCAGATCCCACAAACGTACTGAAGTACAAAACCTAAGATTTCTCTTAGGGTCTCTCATCTGGTCCATCTTTAATTCCAGGTACCCGTTCTACTAATTCATCATAGTTCTGCGTAGTAAGAACTCCTGTTTTAAGGATTTTTTGATGAACTGGTGGCAGTCCATCTTTAAATGCTCGTAAAAAAGCTCTATCTGTTCAGGCAGGGTCGGATACTCCCAAACATTCTGGATGAACTCAAAAGAGTCGCTCCCTGAATTCGGAAGCTCCTTCAAAAATTTGGTTTCTCTTTTCTAGTTTTCTATTGCATAATTCCGACATTTTGATTTTTGCTTTGTCATCAACCCATTTCTTATCCAAGACTGAGACTTGTCCAATTAATTCAGCCGATTGGTGAGCTAAGAGAACTCCAGTTTTTTTAGTTTTATCTTTCTTTTCCTTTTCCAATCATTTTTGTTGTTGGTCTAACAGATGAGATGATTTCCATCCCTCTTTTCTCATCTGTTTAATGAATCTGTCCCTCTCAGTTATATATTCGTTATTCATTCATCAGGGATCCGGGGGTTCCCACTGTTCTTGTGATCCTGCCATAATACAAATAAGTTTATACTCACCACCTGCAGTCTTCTAATCTCCCTTCTCACTCTCCCACTCCTAGGCTGCTCTTATCAGAGTTCAGTAATACCACTGCTTACACTTGTAAGCTTACACTATTAAACTTAAGCTTAAGCTGGCTTTTCCTTCAACTCCGATGATCACTGACAGTCTCTTTCATATTCGAGTCTGAACATCACAGTCCAGGCATTTTTCTCCAGTCTTTTACACCCACTTCAAACACTTGAACATCGCGAGGAAAATTTCCCGTCTTAACAATTGGTCAAAGGCTGGGCGTTTAAAGATAAATGCCTCCTTGTCTGTTTATGTTCAGTTCAGACCTCTTTCACACCCTCACAGATTCTCAACACAATCTCTCATCAAAAATTTTTATCCATTGTAGCTTGACTTACCCTATTCAGTTCGATGATCTATTCCAGTACCCAGACTGTGGCCATTCAACCTGAGCCTGCAAACAGATCACAGGTTTCGGCATCAAATGTTGTAGGTAAAATAATATCTCTGAGGCAATGAGTCAAAATACAGTGGTTTTTATTCCAAAGCTTTGGGAAGAAACTGGCTCAGATTAAGGCTTATCAGACTTCTCATAGAACACAAACACAAGTAGACATTTACACACTGAGCTCCAGCAGAAATCACGATTCCAATTCCTGCCAGACCTTCAGTTCTTCCTTCCTGGATCGTGATACAGCCCCAAAGTTAATCAGGAATTACAGTCCTGCAGACAGGTCAAAGAAAACTCCTTCTGCAGCAGTACCAGCATCCCTCCTTTGAAGTTACTTGTGCGATCGTGGCTGTCCAGCAGGATTCTTCCTGTTAAAAGCCAGTGTCATGATCTGCCATCAGCAGCTATTAAAAGCCAGTATCGTAAACTACCATCTGTATAACGATGTCTAACTAACACAAATAGATAAGATTTACAAAATCTACAAAATAACAGCCACATTAAATTATCTGTCTTTTTACAAATGAAAGTTAAAGCATGTAAGACATGGCAAATAATTTATATTAATGCCAGGAACAATATAAGATAAAGGAGATCAGCCATGATGAAGAGTTATGTTTATGACATATTCTAGGCACAAAATCCATTAATTCTTTCCTTTCAAATATAAAATGCATTCAGCTTTTCCCTACTTCAGGCACAAATGCAATTATTGCTGTATTTTTATGTAGTGATAGAGATTGTGTGCACACCCCCACCTCCAAGTTACCTGTCCAGCTACTGCTTAGTATTTCTGTAAATTAATACAGTTAAGTCCATTTAAAATGTCATTTAAAGATTGAAATGTTCTGTTGAAAAATTATTATTCAGAAATACTAACTAATTCAACTGTGGCATTGCTTCTGAACCCCTGTTCGTTGTGGGTAAAATGTGACAGTGGTTTGTTTTTACAGTAGAGGAGGAAACTAACTGAAGGAGTGGGGGATGTATCACAAAGTACACCATGGCATATTGATGGTGAAAAATGCAGGCTCCAGAGATTTATTTTTAGAATTATTTATCTATCACTTCACAAACTGGTTTAATGTGTACCCAACTTTGTTCTTCACATACATCCATTTGTCTAAGAGACTTTGTTTGGTTAAATTTAGTGACAGTAGCTAGTTTGATAACTTAGAAAGAATTGATTAATTAGGTTTGTATCCGTTTCTGCATCACAATTGGTAGATTTCCCTATCTCAATGATATTTAATCAAATCAGAATAACTGGATAACTGGACAGCTGATTCTTTAATCAGAAAAGAACAAGACAATTTTCTTTGAACAGAACATGAATTACTGCCAGTTTTGTCCTATATATTTGGCTTGATATGCCAATGATACTCCAATTTTTAATTAAATTGTAAAATGTGATGTAGGATGTCGTATATTACTGATACATTGAAACATATAAGATGATTAGAGGTTTAGATAGGGTGGATAGTGATAGCCTTTTTCCTAGGATGGAGAAAGCTAGCACGAGGGGACATAGCTTTAAATTAAGGGGTAATAGTTATAGGACGGATATCAGAGGTAGGTTCTTTACCCAGAGGGTGGTAAGGGTATGGAATGCCCTGCCTGCGGCAGTTGTAGATGCGCCAAGTTTGATGGTGTTTAAGAGGTTAGTAGATAAGTTCATGGACGAAAAGGGAATGGTTTAGGTTAGAGGGTCATTGCTTTTTCCTAATTGGTCGGCGCAACATCGAAGGCCGAAGGGCCTGTTCTGCGCTGTAATGTTCTATGTTCTATGATACTTCTTGTAGATGATAAATAATGTACTGTTGTATTGTGTATGATTATGTGTGTGTGTGTGTATATATATATATAATGTGCTCAGTTGGCTGGACAACTGATTCATGATGTAGAGTGACACCAACAACACAGGTTCAATTCCCCACTGGCTAACGTCATTCATGAAGGTGCCACCATCTCAATCTTGCCCTTGCCTGAAGTTTGATGATCCTCAAGTTAAATCACCACTAGTCGGCTCTGCTCCCAAAAGGGAGAACAGTCTGTGATCATCTGGGGCTATGGCAACTTTACCTTTACCTATATATAGATCAGTACAACAATACTGTGATGAGCACTGTTGCCTCACAGCACCAGGTACCTGGGTTTAGTTCCCAACTTGGGTCACTGTCTGTGCGAAATCTGCATGTTCTCCCCTTATCTGCATGGGATTTCTCCAGATGAACATAGAGCAGTCCAGCACAGTACAGGCCCTTCGGCTGTCACTGTTGTGCTGAGCTATGTCCGAACTCGAGATCAAGCTATCCCACCCCCTATAATTCTGGTATGCTCCATGCCTATCCAATAACTGCTTGAAAGTTCCTAAAGTGTCCGATTTCACTATCCCAGCAGGCAATGCAGTCCACACCCCAACTACTGTCTGAGTGAAGAATCTACCTTAGACATCCCTTCTATATCTCTCACCATGAACCTTATAATTATGCCACCTAGTAACAGCTACATACACCCAAGGAAATAGTGGCTACATGTCTACTCTATCTATCACCCCCATCATTTTATAAACCTCTATTAAGTCTTCTCTCATCCGCCTCCACTCTAAAGAGAAAAGCCTCAGCTCTCTCAACTTTTTCTATAAGACCTACCCTCCAAACCAGGCAGCATTCTGGTAAATCTCCTCTACATTGTCTCCAATGTTTCCACATCCTCCTCACAGTAAGGGGACCAGAACTGAACATAATATTCCAAATGTGGTCTCACCAACATCTGGTATAGTTGCAGTATAACCCCATGGCTCTTAAACTCAAACCCCCTGTTAACAAACGCAAACACACTATAAGCCTTCTTCATGGCTCTATCCATTTGAGTGGCAACCTTCAGAGATCTGTGGATATGAATCCCAAGATCTCCCCGTTACTCCACGTTCCTCAGAACCCTGCTGTTAACCCTGTAATCAGCATTCAAGTTTGTCCTGTAGTTTCCTCATACAGTCCAAAAGGCATGCTGGTTAAGCTACATTGAATTCTCCCTCCATGTACCCTAACAGGCACCAGAGTGTGGCGTTGAGGGAATTTTTACAGTAAGTTCATTGCAGTGTTAATTTAAACCTCTTGTGATACTAATGAATAAAATAAAAAATAAATAATATATTGACATGGTGCCTGCTAGCTCTAAATCTGTTTTTATGATACTGAATTGGAGGTGAAATTATGCTTGAGGCCATTTGTAGCCTTTGGGAAAAGTCTGTCCTTTCAGTGATGCTCTCCTTATTTATTGTAGAGCTGAGCTGCTAAATGGGGGAAAAAGAGTGACAGAAGTGAAGTTTTGTAAACTAGCACATGTCTGCGCGTAGCAATCAACAATAATCCCACCCCGGTCCTGTCACTGTGATCCCCCCCCCGTATTTATGCTGCTTGTCCTCCTGACACTAAGGGACAATTTAGCATGACTAATTAACATAAGGCTCACATCTTTGGACTGTGGGAGGAAACCGGAGTACTTGAAGGAAACCCTTGCAGACACGGAAAGAATATGCAAACTTCACACAGACATGGCCCAGGGGCTGGAATTGAACCCAGGTCCTTCATGCTGTGAGGCAGCAGTGCTAACCACACCACGTCATCCCATGATATAAAGCTTGTCTTTGTGGAAGTAATATTCGGAACAATTCTATTAAAATTCATACTGAAAACATTCATCCATGAAATAGTAAATTTCCAGTGATCATATTGAAGTTACAACTGCTTATATAATTGATCTCTGTGACCTTTGCATACTTTTGATTTTTAGTTTTGTTGCAATGATGGCATACAAAATTCCTAAGGATGACGTGAAGTCTCTGTCAAAGGCATTTTCCGAGCTTGAGAAAGGTAAATCCTTTTCAAACGTCCTTTAGTATCTGCCACAATGCACTATTACATGTAGGTTAACCGTGAAGCAAATAGACCAAATTGATTCCTTGAGTAACAATGACTTGTGTGACCACTAAGATGCATTTCAAATATCAGTTGAGATCTGTATTTTTTTGCTTTCAAGGGAACATGCAGATTACTTTGAGGGGTTATTAAGAGATGGACTTCTGCTTGACATATGGGTGGGAATGGTTAGCAAAAGCAAAATTTGGATTCCATTAATGCTTTAGTATAAAGTTTTGTACAAATGATGATCCTTCAACCCTTGTGTAGTCCTTATTCTTGATGCTTCTGGGTATTTGCTGTTAAGGAATGGTGCACCAAATAACAAAATAAAGACCATCTTGTTTTCTGGTTTCTTTCAAATATTTATGGTTTCTGGCAGGCCCATCTTGTTTAACCATGTTGTGGATAAATTAATATATTAGACCATAAGAAATAGAAACAGAAGTAGGCTATTCAGCCCTTCAAGCCCTTTCCACCATTCAGTAGAATCATGGCTGATCCAACATTCCTCACTTCCACTTTACTTCCTTTTCCTTAATCATTGATTCTCTTGCTGCTCAAAAATTTATCTCAGCCTTAAATATACACAAGGACTCTGCCCCCAGAGCGCACAGTGGTAAGAGGTTCCAAAGGCTCGCAACCCTCTAAGAGAAGAAATTCTTCTTCCTCTCTGTTTTAACTTGGCACCTCTTAATTCTGAAGCTATACCCTATGGTCCTACATTCTCCCATGAGGGGAAACATCCTCTTAGCATTTATTCAGTCAAGCCCTTAAGGATCCTATATGTTTCAATGAGATCAGCTTTCATTCTTCTCAATTCCCATGAGTGGAGTCCCAATTTGTTTGTTCCAGCTTCATAAGACATAGCAAGATCGTCCTGGTGAACTGAACTGCCTCCAATGAAGTAATATATTTCTTTAAATAAGGGGACCAAAACTGCTCACAGTTCTCCAGATGTGGCCTCACCAGTAACTTGTACAGTTGCCTCAAAACTTGCCAACTCTTGTACTCCAACCCCTTTAACTGAGGGCCAACCTTTCATTAAGCTTCCCAATTATCCACTGCACCTCTGTACTAACTTCCTATGTTTCATGTACTTGTGTCCTCAAGTCCCTCTGTGTTGTAGCTTTCTGCAGATTTTCTCCATTTAAAAGAATACTTTTCTTTCATTCTTCCTTTCCAAAATGAACAACTTCACATTTTCCCACATTATACTCCATGTGCCAATATTTTGTCCACTTACTTGACCTATCAATATCTCTTTGTGAAATGTTTGCATCCCTGTTTGCCTTTCCACCTTTTGTTTGCAAATTTGACAACAATATGTTCATTTCCTTCCATCAGGGCATTTATATTGTAAACAGTTGCAATCCTAGCACTGATCCCTGTGGAACCCCATTGGTTACAGTTTGCCAACCTGAAAAAGAATCCCTTATTCCCATTTGCTGTTTCCTGTCCATAGGCCAGTTTTCTATCCATGCCAATATATTAGTTTAACACCATAGGCTCTTATGACTTAACCTGTTTTGAACATCATCTGAAAATCCAAATACAACACATTTACTGGCTGTCCCCTATTCCCTCTGATTGAGATTTCCTCAAAAAACTCTAATAACACTATTTCCCTTGTTTGATTAGTTATGATTTTTCAAATATGCTATTATTTACTTAATAATTGATTCCAACATTTCTCCAACAACAGATGTTAGGCTCATCAACCAGTTCAATTCCCACACTTGCTCTAAGTTGTGTCTCATTCCGATGTGCTGTCTCCCACTGCTCCTGTGCAAAGCTCACTGCATAAGAATTTTTACTTAACGTGTTCTGTGCCATGAAGTACGTATGATAGTTAGAGATTCAGAGGGCTGTGTTTTTGAAATGGCTGTTCAACTACAATTGATGCTGTCCAGTTAGCTGGTTTTTTTTGAGGTCAAGTGATTTGCTTCTTTTTAAAACTTTAAAAATATAGTGTATATAAACAAATTTCTTCCTGGGTAACTTTAAGGGCATGTATTTCTTTTTATTTGGATGGCTGTGTCACATAATGTCAAGCTTTAAGCAGCAACTTCAGGTGCATTATCTTTTGAATGTTGGGACCATATAGAACTTTTAATATCAAATGGTTTATAGGGTGGTCCTCATTACAACAAACAGATTATCCCATAGAGGATAGCTCTGTAGCTATATTTATAACCAACATTAAAGGAACAAAATACAAATTTGAGAGTATCAGCATTGTTCAGCAGCTGAAGTAGCCATTATTTTATATGGTTTCTGCTGAGAGATTTATTTAGTTTTTAACTCCATTTTTCAGTTTAGTGTCACTAACAACAATTTTTTGTTTCATTTGCAATATTGTACTAAGTTGTTTATAATATTTCAAATGACTAGAATAGGGATGGTAGCACAATAGACTAGTAGACCCAGACAATGCTTTGGAGGCAATCCCACAGTTAGGAAATTTTAAAAAACAATATCTTAATCTGGAATATATGTTTCCTTAATGTCCTTTAGAAAAGGAAATCTGCCATCTGTCTGGTCTGACCTACAGACCTACAGCAATGTGGTTGATTCTTAATTACCTTATAAAATGGCCTGCAAGCCACTCAGTTGTGTCAGATCACTGCAGAGAAAACAAGGACCACAGATGTTCAAAGAGCTCAGCTCCAACTCCTCAAAGGCAACTAAGATTGGCCAATAAATGCTGGCCTTACCAGCAACACCCATAATCCCAAAAACAAATTTTAAAAAATGATTTGGGTAATATCCTTGTTTCTAAAGAGAATATTGTCTATAGGAGCAAAATTTATTTCAAAGTTGAGTTTAAATTATTTGAACAGCAAAATGTATTTGATCCAGTATGGGAGTTGAGGATAAGGGGGAGGGGAGGAGGTGGACGGAGAGGGGTGGTGCGGGTGCAAGCAGGAAAATAGAATCGAGGGCAAAATCAGATCAAGTATTATCTTATTAAACAGCCTACTCCTCTTAATTCTTGTGTGTGGTGATGTAATCAAAAGTCGACACTTGTATCTTTGGATTTGGTTAGTGTGGCAGATTAACAATCAAGCTAGAATAATTAAATGGTTGTGGTTATTGATGAACCAATGTGAATATTCTAACCTTGGCAAGAAATTTGTTTTTCTTGAGACATAGTTGCCCTTGGGTAGTTTTTTTATCATTCTAATCTGAATGGGCCCCAGCAATAATCAGTATTCCTTTGTTTACAGCTAAACACAGATTTGACATAGAAGAATATAGTTTCTCACAATCGACACTGGAACAGGTACAGTAAATGTGTCCTTTTGTTATACACAAAGTTTATGAGATCCATTTTCTTTTAATTGCATCTTCCACAAGCACCAGAAAATTATCCAGTGTTCCATTTATAACTGAAATTAATTATTGACTATCTCTTGAATGCAGAGATAATTGTTTTTGTGGCCCATAAGTTTCCTTGGCATCACAATCACTGGTGAATTACCATTCCATAGGGATTTACCTTGGCTTTACTACATGAATAGTAAAGTCTTAGCATTCTTCCACCTCCAGGGCCATCCCTAGGGAGTTCCAGGACAATTTGCATCTTGCAAGGCCCCAATAACATTTTTATAAGAGTGAAATTTGGCTACAAAAAACAGTCTAGGACAGCTGAACCTGCAGGCTGAATCTTGATAGTGCCCAGCTGTATAATTACAATGTGTTATTTTCCTGTACCACTTAAATTATGCATTTCACGATAATTATATTTAAAACAAAACCTCACCGATTACGTTCAGTGTTACACAGCATATTCCCCACTTTCCTAGACTTGCAGCAACGTCTGCCTTGAGTAATTCAGGTTAAAGGCTACTTCCTTCTTGATGGACAGAATTGTCAATCCACACAGCCTATCTTGAGACATAGTTGTCCTCGGATAGATTTTTTAATCATTTTAATCTGGAAAAATGTTGCTTCCCTGAAGCCACTGAGATTGGAACTGTCACCAAAATCCTGTATGCTATTACTGTGTTCGGGAAGGAACTGTTCAGTGTTATAAGAAATTGAAGGGCTTGGAGTGCAGAACTTGTTGGTTATACCTGCATTTGTTCGAATCGTGTTATCAATGCTACGAGAGCTTGATCCATGATTTCAGAAAGTAATTAGTTTCAAATATTTTTGCAAACAAATTCTCCAGGTCCTGCTCATCTCGCTTTCATTTCACATGTTCTCTGAATTTAGGTTCAGCATCCATATCAGCTGCTATTTCTGTTGCTGTGTTCTTAGCTAAGCTAAACCCAATGTTCCTGTATTTCCGCAGAAAGTCAACTAGGCCTTTGATGTGTGCAGTAGTTATGGTGAACATGATATACAACATAACCATTGCAAACAGAAATTCAAAATTGTCATGTTTGTAGTTAACCAAGAACACCACCTCACTTTTAACTTTTGAGTCATCACATTTTCAGTAACTTTGTCTTTCTGAAATCACTTGTCTATTAACAGATTGTTTTTACGCTATCTACTTGATACTCCCACCTAGTGCCTGATAATGGTTTTGGAGTTAGAGAGGAAACACTCTTTCTCAATATTTCCCATCTATTAGCAGAAGTGGCAAATCTATTGTAAATTGGCAGCCACAGGGAATGAAAAAGACTCAACAATTGAGTTAAGGATGCCCAGCTGTAGGCCTCATTTCTAGTTTTTAATATTTGCTCATTGTTGGATCTCTGCCCCTATAATCTGTAACATGGACATAAGTCAATCCAAAGCAATCATGAGAGGATCCTGACAGTCATTGTCCGCTTTGTCTCGAACCAGGAGCGAGTCCATAAAATTCTCCCTTGCCTTCACATCTTCAGAAGTCATGTCAATATAAAGCATAAGGGACGTAGCACAAGATCAGGAATAAATCAAGAGTAACTTCATAATATTTTGCAGTTTTCACCTTTTCAGTAATGCTTTTTTTCACCTGCAACACTATTGAGATTAGTTTGTTTTGATTATGAGGTCCAAGACGATGGCCATGAATTTTTCAGTTCTAATGCTATGTATATGTTTTTGCATCATAGAATCAAACTTAGCTATCATCTCAATTATTTGAAGAAGGTCGCCTTTGTTATATCCATAAGCTTTCCGTATGTCCTACAAAATGCAGTGTTATGCTCAGCTGCACAACAGTTATAATACATGTCAACAATGCCAATTTTTGTGTTCTTTGTGCAAACTCACTTATTATCTTCATGATGTGAAGATGCCGGCATTGGGCTGGTCGGTACAGCAAGACATCTTACACAATGTTGAAATAAAGTGAAGACTTTAAACTGGTATTGTGAGACATCTTATCATTGTCTTCATTGCAGAAAATCTTCACTTTATTTCAAAACATTTTGTTGCATTTTGAATATGCTTCTTAAATAATTCATGAGATCATAATCTCATTCAGATGCTTCTCATCTCAGCCTTCCTTTACTAATTTGCGTGCCATTTTTGAGCCATACAATTTGCAACAGAAGCAAAAAGCTTTCTTTCTCTATTTGGTATGCTCTGGGTGTATAAGTCTTCAAAGTTTTGATATCCATCACTTTTTGGAAAGACATAGTCACTACCAGTTGCACAAGCTTCCTCTCTATCAAAATATCTATTGTCTTGTTGAAATTCAAATCAGGCCAATTTGTTGTATCAGACATTTCTTCAGTGCAAATAGCATTGGAAATGTTGGCTATTTAATTAACCTATGTACATTTTCCACTAATGTCCTCTTCCTCAGCCATGGTGGTACCTTCACTGGAGTGCATTCAGCATTATCCTGTTTAGCCAAAATACTTCTTAAAAAAAAATTAACTTTGCCAGGGTCTCTTCCATTTCTACTACTCTTTTCTGCCTTTACTCCATACAGGCTATATTTCCTTCACTTGTCTCTATCCCTGCTGGTGCTAACCATTGTATTTTAAACAACAATAAGGCCACTCCCTTGCATTAATTAAACCAATACCATCAAACTAAACCAGAAACAAGGTCACACATATTCAAAGGTCACCCCAGTGCAGGCCCCCAAAGCACAGGGCTTATGGCGGATGTCCTGATTCACCATACCCTAGGTACATCTCTATCTAGTATAGGAGGTGATCCCTCTGAACGCAGCTATCCATTTGGGATCATTGAGGCAAACTATGTTTGGGGCACCTTTTCTAGCCTCCACCCGCTAAGTGGTGACCTGCGTAGGTCCTAATGAGGGTTCAGCAGTACTGAGAGCTACCAAAAAGCATTCCTGCCTCATGTGCTAGATGATCATCTTATAACTGCTGCCTCCATACAAGATCACAACCAGAAGCTACCAAACAATACAATCTTGCTCACGCCATCATTTGCTAGTCCCAAAGATGCCGATGTACATCAGCTTCCACACATGGAGGGAAATCAAGATGATTAGAAGTTTTATTCTACTGCAGCCTGACTGCCAAAACCGAAATATTGCAGATGATGCCTCGTCTTTTGCCTGTTCTGTCATTGAGGACTTGTTTGTAAGAGTTTAAAGTTTATTAGTGTCACAAGTAGACTTACATTAACACTGCAATGAAGTTGCTGTGAAATTCTCCTCGGGACTCTTATTGCTGAGCATTTCTAGGGTTTGTATTTGCTAGAAATGAAGTTGCCCAGGACGTAAGGTGCCTCACTGAACTTCATCCTGTTTCGATCGACCCTTTCTTACTTATTGCCCAAGTTCCACGATGATGTTGAGGGGATGGACTTTGAAACTGAACTGATGTTAAAATATGGTCCTAAAAACTCAAAAATTTACTTTGTTGCTTAAGCCTTTTGTCACCTCTGTATCATTTTTGTAGTGTTTGATTCTTTCGACCCTGAGATTTTCAGGATCAACAAGACTGACAATTTGCTCTGCTGTTAGAAATCACTTGCAGATTGATCTATTGAAAGCATAATTTGACTAACAGCCTGATGAGTTGCGAAGCTTGAAAAATAACTTTCTGTGGAGGAGTGGAAATTACATTTCATTCAAAATCTGGTTTGTCTTTAATGTCTACTAGATATATAATCCCTTATATTTCAAATGCATTAACAATTCTTCTTTGTATGATTTAGGTTTTCATGCAGTTTGCGAAAGAACAAGAAAATAGTGAAGAAGATTATAAAACCTTGGATACAAGTTTTCGATGGCAGCAGCTTCAACAAAATGAATGTTAAAAAGTTCAGAGTTGTTCTTCTGCCTTATAACAGGAAAACCTCAACACAGTATTCGGTTGATCTTTATTAAATCAGATTTCTTGATTGCTGAAGCTCTGCCTATAACATTTTGACAAGGATACCACATTTGCTGAGAAGAGCCTCCCGAGAAGTTCCAGGACTAGTATTTATCCACATCTACAGTAGCACAGACCAGGTGGAAGAAGAGGGCAAAAAAGATATACGCAGCTACTTGTACAACTGTTGTGTACTTGACAGTGCTGGTAGGAGTTATTGAAAATGCTATATTATATTTTATTCTTTTAAATGTAGTTAAGATCTTGATGCACAGGTATAACTGACGGAAACAAACATGCACGCAATTTATATGGGAGATATCTCTTTAATTGGTATTACATTGCATTTTAATGTACAAATGCCTTCTATTGGAAATCCTTACTGTAGCAGTGACTCTCAATGTGGTGCCTTGCACATTTCATTCTTTCCTTTTCTCAATTGCCATTTGATGCACATTTTAAAAGCAGATCAGGTGACAACAAGGAATTTTTTTTATCTTCTTTGCCCAAGCTTCAATTCATACATTTCCAATATACACACCACCACAAGCCAAAACATTTTAAGGACATAATCTAATACTGGATGAGTAGGTCTGTTCCCAGAATAGTACTGAACACAGAAAATGATTATTTGTCATAGTACGTATTGTGCTGTAATGCTTTTGTATACACAGTACTGTCCACAAAATTTTGGCTTTAAGGAATGGATGTTGATCTATGTTGTCATTTACAAAATTTAATAGATCAAATTTATAACACAGTTGCTGCTATCCTTCAGATGTCGTTTAAATGCAGATTTCTTCTACACATTTATTCTACACAGTGTAACCACAAATCAAATCACTCACCTC
Organism: Sphyrna mokarran; assembly: GCA_024679065.1. NCBI lineage: Eukaryota > Metazoa > Chordata > Chondrichthyes > Carcharhiniformes > Carcharhinidae > Sphyrna > Sphyrna mokarran. The sequence continues at coordinate 24,362,888 of JAGIQG010000021.1, forward strand.
TTAACTTTAAATTGTGCTTCTATAAATTATAATTTATCTTTTTTCCTGCTTTATAACCAGAATGTAGACATGTATGGTCAACCCATATCTGTAAAAAAAAAAAGTCTGTTATTGTGGTTAAGTTGTACCACTCTGTGCACCAGAATCTATTCTATGGTACAACATGTGTGCAGAATAATGTCAAGTACAATACATGCTGTAACATCTAGTTGACAATCTGTGAAACGTTGGGTCAATCACTCCTTGCCATCTTTCTTTTTTGTAAGAAACAACTGCATAATACAAATAGGAAGATGGCGAAATCGTCAATTATCAGTCCACCAAATTAAGTACATTAATATCGCCATTTTCTGTCAGCTTTAAGCAACTTGCTTTACTAAGAATATATAAAATTATTGCCACCATTTTTAAATTGGGAAGCTCACTGGAACAAAAATCAATAGGAAGTAACTTTTTTAGCATCAGCAATCATATCTGAAGATGGAGTACTTTACTGTACTTTGTTAATAAAGACTAACTGCTATATTACAGACCACTAAATAAAATTTTATAATCACTTTGCACTGTGCAACTTGTACACCTTATTTGTTTTTTGGTGTTTTATGCCTTTTATCATTAGTTTGAAATTTTAAAGTTTGAGTGTTGTTTGGTGTTAACGAGCAATGTATTGTGTTACTTTGTTTTTAATTTTATAATTCAATGTGCAGCTATTGCTGTCTTGCCACAGCTGTTCGTAAGGATATGCAAAATATGAAAAAGGAAAGACTGGTTGTGAACAATGTGATTAAAGTCATTGCTTCTTAGGAAGAATGTGTACCTTAACCATTATTTCTTGTCAATTCTTCTCAAAGATTGTAAGTGAATGAATTAATGTTAAATGTACTATGAGAGTTGGATCAGATCAATTTTGAATCTCCAAGTTAGTTTAAGTATTGTACCAAAATGTTGGAGCTGAATTTATTTTGATAAACACCATAAAAACCGTTGGCATTTATTTAGCTTGAGGGGTTTGTGTTGGGTGCCTTTTCAAAGTAACCCTCACTGTCAAATGGTCCAATGTGGTTAAGCAACATTGGAAAGTTTTGCAGAATATTTAATCTAGTTACATAGTCTGGAGGGCTGTGATTTATTGCAATGCATGGATTTCATGAAATATGTAGTAAGTTGAGATTGATGACGTTATTGGTATGACTCTTCCCTATCCACATAGCTTTTCTCAGAACAGTTCACAGCTGTCTCAATGGCTGTAATGTGGTGTCTCCGTGGATGCAGCAGGTTTGATTTGAGCTTATCTTCATGTGGCATGGATGGATTGGTTGGTGAACTAGATTTTATTCTGTGGTTTATTCCCGTTTCTGCGAGCATGAACTCTCATTGTTATGTCAATGTTCGATCTTTTGTTTTTTCTTGTTTACTTTAGCCTCCTTTGTCGTGCTTCTAGTGCCATTATACAATATCCTCAAGGAAGAACTTTAGTGTGGAATGTGATGTCAAAGTGTTGAACTAAGCACAATTTAGACCAAAACTTATCAATCATAATGGTATTTAAGCGCAAATTTGTCTAGGCAATAATCTACAGTTAGTGTTTCCTTTTAAGAACAGTCAGCTTTTATTGCAGTTCCTTTGAAAGGAATGGTTATTTAAATTAGTCCAATAATTCATTAAATATTAAGGAACCTCAAAGTGCAGTTTAGGATACAGTATAGTGTGTGGGAGCCTTGTACAACTATAGAGCTGTGCATCTAAAGTCAGAATTAAAGAACTTATAACCCAAATTGGAACACTGACCCCTTTGATCTCTTCTTCAAAGCAATTCATAGAATCTTTGAATCCCCACAGTGCAGGAGAAGGCATTCAGCCCATCGAGTTGGCACCAGCTCTCTGACAGAGCATCTTATACGAGCTCTATCCCGCAACCCCATGTATTTACCCACTAATCCCTCTAGACGTACATATCTCTGGATACTAAGGGCCAATTTACCATGACCAATCCACCTAACCTGCACATCTTTGGACTGTGGGAGGAAACCAGAGCACCCAGAGAAAACTCATGCAACACCGAGACTACATACAAATTCTATACACGCAGTCACTTAAAGCTGGAATCAAACCCAAGTCGCCGATGCTGTGAGGCAACAATGCTAACCATTTTGCCACCATACTACCCAAAATATAAAAAATATTTGTTTTTACCCCCTGGTGGACAATGTGATTAAGGCTTGCTACAATTATATTTATATTTTAAATTTTGTTAATACATGCCAGTAGTTGTCCATGCTATTAGCTTGATCAGACTTCTTGCATTGAAGGAACTATTTATTTAATGGTCAACAACTTGATTCTTATAGTTGTGTGTTTGTGTTTGGTGTTATGTACCCCAATGATATTCAATGCGAGGGCATCCCAAGTCCCAGAAGGGAATCTTGGAACATCAGTTAAGTATTTTTGCATTTTTGAAATTGTAAGTGAGTGGAAATTCAATGAAGATGAGAGCCAGTTTTGTTGTAAACTATCAATAAAGAGCAACATTTACAACTAACTATAGTGGTTACCCAAACAATATACTTAAATTTTCCCTCTGCCAACTAAATCTATTTACTTTCCTAAACTCTGAACATACACCTTCCCCAAAACAACACCCCATAGGTTTTAACACTGAACCAAATCCAGCAAATAGTTACCACACAAGACCTGTAGCTTTTTTCTAGTTTAGAGCAGAACTTATGGGTCTGACACAGGCTTTTGTTTTCCCTTTTGCATGACATGGAAATGCCGGCGTTGGATTGGGGTAAACATAAAAGTCTCACAACACCAGGTTAAAGTCCAACTGGTTTATTTGGTGGCTTCATCAGCTACTTCCTTTTTGCATAACAGTGTGATTTTTTTTTTGAGATTCACATATTGTAATCTAATAACGAATTTCAACTGTAAACCAATTAAACTTCACTGACAACTTGGATGAGTGTTTCCTCACTCTGCAATAAATAACATCCTTGAAAATCAGTTCTTGTTCATGGCACTCAGAAATATCAAAGTGCCAAGTTACTGAAAATAATTAACAAAACAGAACCACATCGCATTCTCTTGTCCATTCCCTCTCCCTCACAAATCCCCCCACCGGAATGTGAGGGAGTGAATGTGGGTAAGGGAGACACACAATCTAAGCTTTTGCCCATCAATGCTGGTTACTTCCAAGGTGCAAACTCAGTTCTGTTGAAGCTGAACTCAGAGAAAGTTGTAAGTAGATTCCACAGGGGCTGGAACTGGAGCCTACTGTGGCTTCACTACTGTGGCTAGCGGAGCCACAGCAGGCTCCAGTTCCAGCCCCTGTGGCACAAGTGCAGGACAGTGTGCGTGGAGCCTGCACTAGCTCCTCCCTGACAGGCAGTGGTCACAGCAACTTTGGCTCAGGCCAAAATCAAGATCTGCTCTTCTAGAATCAGCCTGCAGTTCTCTGTCTGCCACATCCACCAGCTATTATGCAGTGCTTTGGGATCACTCAGCTGAATGTGCTATGATCAGAGTCCCCATTTATCTGACAACTGTTGAGCTGGCCGGCAATATGGCTCAGGACAAAACCCACATCATCATTTGTAGCTCACCAACCACAATGATGTGGAACTCAACAATCTGCTGGAGGGATTCACCATAGCCCAGGGTGCAGTCCTGCCCAACATCTGCTACTGCTTAAAAAAATCAGACACCCCAACTAGTTACAGTAAAAGAGCAAGATTAGGAAAAAAAGTGAAAGAGCAGGGACCAGCATTTGGAGAGCTAAAGTAACAATATAGGAGAGACAGAATTGGAGCTGATTCTGTTCTCTATGCTCACTTCCTTTTTGCATAACGGTGCAAATGTAATGCTCACTGCTCCAATCAAATGCACAGGGGTGACAATTTCTTAAACTTTTTTGCCTGTTATTGAATTTTCAGGGGTTATGTGTGAGGTTCCGAGATGAATTTTGCCTGCTGCTCCTATGTATTTTGAACTTTCTGATGGTATAACCAGCAGGGTCAATAAAGGGGAACCAATGAATGTATATAAACATTTGGATTTTCAAAGGCATTCTCAAAATAGGTTAGGAATCATGGAATTGAGCTAATGAAGGTGTGGATTGAGGATAGAAATTAGGAATTAGGGTCATTTTCAGAATGGCATGGGGTAACCAGCAGAATGCTGTAGGGATTTGTATGCGTGCCTCAGCTATTTACAGTGAATTAATGGCTTAGATTGGGGAATTAAGTGTGATACAGCCTAAATATAGGATGATGCACATTAACGTGGGGAGGATATAAAAAGGATGAAAATAAATAGAGAACAGTTAAGCAGATAAAGTACAATGTGTAAAGTGAAATCCATTTTGGTCAGAATGGAGAAATAGAATAGTTTTTTTAAAAAGTGAAAGACTATCAAATATTGAGATTGAAAGAGATTTGGGTGTCCACACAAATCACAGAAAATGAGTAGCAAAATAGTAGGAAGGTAAACAGTATATTAACTTTTATTGGAAGAGAGTTGCAGTACAGGAGTTAGCAAGTCTTGCTGCACTGGTATAGAAGTTTGAGACTATACTTGGAGTATTCCACCTGAAAGATATATTTATCTTTGAGGATGAGATACTATTAACATTAATGGGATGAGAAGGTTATTCTCTGTATTTGGAGTTTAGAAGAATGAGAGCTGTTCAAATTGAAACGTATGAAGTTCTGAGCTTGATAGGATAAATGGGAAGAAACTGTTTTCCCTGGCTAGTAGTCTCAAAGTAAGGGGTCAGCCATTAGGATTTTGCATAGAGATGAGAAATTTCTTCATTGTTTCTCTCTGAAATCCCTATACACCAGTCAGCTGTTTATTACTTGAGTATGTTCAAGTTTTGGGTAGAACTTTCGAAATTACGGGAATCCGCGGATTATTGGGATAGGGTGGGGAAGTAGATTTGATGCAAGATGTAATTGGTAGAGCAGGCTCATGGGGTTATATGATCTACTTCTATTTCTTAGATAAAATTAATTTGTTTCTGTTCCACGTTATTTTTCTTCATGCTCTCCATGTTTGCTGTTTGGGTTTACATCAATGATTGGTTTAGATGAATACTGCACCCTGTATTTGGAGCTTCTCTCTATAATTCCTCCTAATAAATAGAAAAATCTTGATTTCTGTCTGCACTATGTACTTAATCTGCTTCTCCCTAACTGGCCCAACGTGTGGCAGCAGAAGTAATCCTGTCTATTGCCTAATTTCTCCAATTCACTAAGTCTTCAGAAATTGTTCTAGACACTATTACAAAGTGCTGATGCCCTCCTTCAAAACATAGCAATACCACAAATGAAATGAAGCCATTGTAATTTTTGATTACACTTTATATACAACAGGAATACATTGATATCTTAATTTTTTTTGGCATGGTTGTTCGTACTTGTAAGTTTGTACAAAATTTTTATTTTAAGTTGGCCAAGTAAACTAATCAAGCTACAGAAAATATTGAAGAAAATACATTTTTGAGCATGTCTGTGCTATTGAGAAACCTACAATATTTTTTCTTCAAGTTCACTGCAGTCGCTATGGGTGGACATTGTCCCGTGTGATTTGTTACCTTCAAATATTCTTTCTTTGCAGCAATTATGCAACACTAGATTAGAAATTATCCTAAATGTGATAAAATGTACATTGAATTGTATGTGTTCTAATCTTCTAATCAATCTCCTCAAAATGGAAGAATATCAAACACAGGACCAATATTTTACAGGTGAAAATAACATTTATTTATAAAATTACACAAACATTATTAGATTAGTACTACATGGTCTTGAAATCAAATACTTGTTCTTGGAGCAGGTCATAAGAATCTGCTCCTGCAACATTTGGAAAATAGTCTTTTTAATTTCATAAAATCAACTCATTAAATAATTTTCTAGTGCTAATTCTGAACATGTCTTTTTTTCAAGTTTTAGCAGGTTCTCCGAACTTGAGGTTTGCAGTACATTTTTCTTGTGCATTTTTTAATATATATTTAAAGTCAACAGTGATGAGATTCCATTTAAGGGTGAATGATTGCTACTACTTGGCTGGCATTAATACTGTTCTGTTTCAAACAATGGCACAAATTTTAGACTGCTGCATTAGAAAGTTACAACATTAGAATGCTAATGCTGAATTTAATATACATTGTCCTGAGTTAAATGGTAGATACACAAGTTTGTGGATGCTATTCCAAAATGGTAACTTATCCACAGTCTAGAAGTATAAATACTCTTAAGCACAACCTTGATATGGATATTACATCACACAACTATATTACCATTTGCTGGGAATATTTTAAAATGCACAATGATGTTTATTATGCACGTACATGATTCATGCAGGTTCCGCAAGTAATTAAGGCAAACAAATGTTGGCCTTTATTGAAAGAAGATTGGAATATAAATATAGGGAAGTCTTGCTACAACTGTATAGAGGATGAGACCACAAAGTATTGTGTGTAGTTTTAATCTCTTCACTCAAGGACAGTTAAGAGAAGGTTCATCAGGCTGATTCCTGGGATGAGAGTTTCTTATGGAGAAAGGTTGGGCCAATACTCAATATAGAACATTACAGCAGAGTGCAGGCCATTCGGTCCTCAATGTTGTGCTGACCTGTGAAACCAATCTAAAGTCCATCTAACCTACACTATTCTAATGTCATCCATATGTTTACCCAATGACCATTTAAATGTCTTTAATGTTGGCAAGTCCACTACTGTTGCAGACAGGGCATTCCACACCCTTACTATTCTCCAAGTAAAGAACCTATGTCTGACATCTATCCTACATCTATCACCCCTCAATGTAAAGCTATGTCCCCTCCTGTTAACCAGCTCCATCCAAGGATAAAGCTCTAGTTGTCCATCCTATATAATCCTCTGATCATCATCTAATGAAAACAGCCTCAAGTCCCTCCTTTCCATCACACCAGGCAACATCCTGGTAAATCTCTTCTGCATTCTTTTCAACGCTTCCACATCCTTCCTATAATGCGGCCGACAGAACTGTACGCAATATTTAAGTGTGGCCAGAGCTTTGTACAGCTGCAACATGATCTTATGGTTCCGAAATTCAATCCCTCTACCAATAAAAGCTAACACACTGTATGCTGCCTTAACAACCCTATCAACCTGTGTACCAACTTTCAGAGATCTATGCATGTGGACACAAAAATCTCTCTGCTAATCCACACTACCAAGTAACTTACTATTAGTCCTTCCAAAGTGAATCACTTCACATTTTTCAGCATTAAACTCCATTTGCCACCTCTCAGCCCAGCTCTGCATCTTACCTGTAATCTGCAACATCTTCTGCACTGTCCACAGCTCCACTGACTTTAGTGTCATCCTCAAATTTACTAACCTATCTTTCTACGCCCTCATCCAGGTCATTTATAAAAATGCAGTAGCCCCAAAACAGATCCCTGCAGTACACCACTAGTAACTGAACTTCAGGATGAACATTTCCCATCAACCACCAACCTCTGTCTTCTTACAGTTACCTAATTTCTGATCCAAACCGCTAAATCACCTTCAATCCCATGCCTCTATCTTTTGCAATAGCTTACATGGGGAACCTTATTAAACACTTTACTGAAATCCATATACACCACATCAACTGCTTTATCCTCATCCATCTCTTTGATCACCTTCATACAAATAGAAAATGTGGGAAAATCTCAGCCTAACAATATCTATGGTGAGAGAACAGACCCAAAGTCTCTGATGACATCCAGACTCAAAACACTGGCTTTATTCTCACTCCACAAATGCTGTGAGCTTTTTCAGCATTTTCCATTTTCGTTTTGAATTCCTGCAGTATTTTACTTTTATTTTGGCCTAAACTCATTGGAATTTAAAAGAATGAAAAGTGACCTTTCCTGAAACAAAGATTCTGAGAGAGCTTGACAGGATACCAGGGGACTCAGTTTAATAAGGGCTCTCCCATTTCAGACAGATGAAGGGAAATTTCTTCTGAGATTTATTAATGTTTGGAATTCTCATTCCTGGTGAGCAGTGAAGGCTGAATCATTGAATATATTCAAAGCTGAGTCAGTTTTTTTTTTGACTGAGAATCAAGAATTAAGGAAGGCAGGTAGAAAAGTGGAGTTGAGGCTGCAATCAGAATAGCTATGATGATGGAACTGGCATAAGTAACCAGATAGTTTACTCCCAATTCTCTTAATTATGTTCTTAATTAGATTTGAAGCTACCCATTTTGCAGAATAACCTGAAAAATAGAACAACAGCTTAGGAAACAGCAGTACCTTAACAATTTTACATTGAAGACTATTAGGGCATTCTTTTCGTTTTTGTTAAATTATCCCTCTGTTACTTAATTGGAGATATGTGGTGGCACAGAATTGTTGCTGACATGAGTGTCAGCTGCCTGCATGTCACTCAAGCCACTGGTGGAGGGCATCTCCTCGCAATACGTAATCATTTGTGTAAGTGTAGAACATTGTGCTTCAATTAGATTTTTGAATCCCTCTGTCATGGTCCCATGCAAATGTTCTCCAAGTGATTCAAAGCCAGCCACAACTGCTTCTTTAAGTTTTGTCCCCAAAGCTTCCATAGCAACACTGTGGGCATTCACGAGAGATGCTCCTGCTGTGCCTATAGCTTGCATAAGTGAGGTTTCTACTGCAGCTGTCATTGGTGTTGCTATCTGCTCAATGGCAGATTGCAATGAGGACAACCGCTGATCCAACCTAATCATACCATCTTCCAAAGTGGTATGCATGAAGGCTAGTGACTGCTCAACACGAACTCCATGTTCTAACAGTCTCCGTTTAAAAGCAGGCCCATTAAGGTCTGTAACTGCATCCAGTTGAGATGGGGCACCTACCATGCTGGGTGTCCATGCTTCAACAGTTGTTCCCTCATCACCCACCACCACTTCCTCCCATTCTTCACTAGTGCTCAATGACTCACTTGGTGTTTCATGATTCTCATCCTTTATACCTCTAATTAGAGGCATATCTATATCGTTGCAGAGTGGGATTGGTGACAACTGGCATTCAGATGTATGTTGCTCTTCTGATATTATATGCTGTCCACTGTGTCCTCTTTGTGCTTTGAAGAGAAAAAATAATACGTTAATTAGCTCAAATTCATTTGGTTGCTAGACTTTTTATTCATACAAAATAACCCGTTTATCTACTGGATAAGCATATTCATTTAATATTTTGTGCAAATCACACAGTACCTGAATAAAATGTTACTTACAAATGTGTCTTGGCATGGTACCTATATCCACTGCCCGAAGTCCTTCAAGATTTTCTTTTCCAAATAAACGATCATATCATTTTGAAATTGTTAACGTCTTGACATTGGGAGGACCACCGCTCGCTGCCTGCCATGATCTTCTATTATAAGTGAGTTTTTCCTTTAAAAAAGGATAGATCTACGGTAATAATCTGACCCAACAAACTACAGCATCTTAAAAGAAAAATACTGCAGATGCTAGAATCGGAAACAAAAACATAAGAGTGGAAAAACTCAGCAGGTCTGACAGCATCTTTGATTTATTATTGTCACATATTGGTATACAAATGAAAAGTATTTAAAAATAAAAGCAAAACACTGCGGATGCTGGAATCTGAAACAAAAGCACAAAATGCTGGAAAATCTCAGATCTGACAGCATTTGCGGAGAGAAAATAGAGCCAATGTTTCTAGTCTGGATGACCCTTTGTCACATCTGAGCTGAGTTCCATTGAAGGGTCATCCAGGCTCAAAACAATGGCTGTATTTTCTCTCCATAGATACTGTCAGACCCGCTGAAAAGTATTTTCTTGCGCACCATATAGACAAAATATCATATTCACAGATTACATAAAAGAAAGGGAAAGGGGCAGGATGTAGCCAAGCTGGCGTGTAGAGAAAGATCAACTTTATTTGTGGAGATAAAATAAGAGTTGATGCTTCGAAATAGTAGAACTCAGTAGACTATTTTTTTCTCCACAGACACTGCCAGACCCCAGCACCTTGCTGCAGTGCATCATGCTCTTATTGTGGCATATGTAATAAAACTGATAAGAGGCGCCGCCTCTTGTTTGTTGCTGATATTTCTCCGACTCCGTTTTGGATTTCTAACTGCACGAAAACTTTCCCCCGGGCGGCACTCGGCATTCATTCTCCGGACTCTCACCTTGGTGCTTTTCTTAAGGTCGCGCACCTTCTTGCGGACTTCCTCCTCCTAGGTCCTGCGGGTTCCGGAAACCGCACTGACTCTGTCCGTCACGTACTGCCGGCCATCCACTCCTCCTGGGCGCGCCGGGAGGGTGGTCTCCCCGCCTTAAGGTCTCCTGCTGTCTTTCCATTACCGCGTCCACCAGCACACGCAGGTCCTGGCTGCTGAAGCGAGCCTTACCAATCTCCGGTCTGCCATGTTTCACAACCGCTTCTGAAGAAGGGGAGGGGAGTTAAAAGCGACCCGTTAGGGAAAGGAGGCGAGATGACATTAAAAGAGGGGACAAAAGGTCGTAGCAAGAAAAGCGTTGCATGGCTGACAGGGCAACAATTTGACCCATTACGTGTTTTAAAAAAAGGAGCAAGAAAAGCGCTCGGTGGCTTTGCTGGGCAATAATTCCCGCTACTGCCAACAGCTGGTGCATGTCTGCAAAGCTTGTACGCTTTTATTTGCAATATGTAGAAATAGGTATTGATGTTTTTCCTCATAACTTCGATTCAATTCCCCATCGTTATTTTTATTGCTTTTCTGAATCCGTTACGGACCAGTCATCCATCCCCACTCACTCGGCAGTTGGCACATGCAAACGACGCTCCAGCTCAGCTTTTCCGTTATGACCCTGACCCTGCCCCGCCCCCTGAACTTGACCAACCGTGGTGTCTGCCGGTGAATGTAGTCCCGGATGAGTGCGGCAAGGGTAATGACTGGTGAAGTACTACAACTCCCAGAATGCCTAGCGACACCCTTCCTCCGGGATTGGTCGGACTGTGCCTGTCCCATAATGCGCCGCTGCATGGAGACGGGGCCGTTGGAGGAGAGTGTGGCTGGGCTGATAGTGGTGAAAGTTAGCGTCAACAAATTATACAGCATGGTGATCACAAACACTCATTTTGCCCAGGTCAGCTACAGCCGCCTGGCTAGTTTATAATTACACCCTCTCTCTCCACCCCTCCTATCCATAAAGCAACAACAACAGGGGTAACTAGTGAGTTGGTGCCTAGTAACTGGGGCCAATGAACCTGAGTGACCCTGTACCCATCGTCGCCCTGCACTCCTGAACTCTGCCCATTCGGCAACGGCTCTCTCCAGCTTCATCCCTGCCCTCTGGCTGTTATAGAACTGATCGTTTAAAAGGTAAACAACCCAAAATGATGGGTGTCTGCCAGGTGAACCTTGATCACCCTTGCCGTCACTGGAGAGTTTTGTCCCCCTCTGGTTGTGCCGTTGTTAGGCTTATTGATCATTCTTGGGCTAATGTGCTGTTTACCCGGCAGCTTGTGCAGCTACTGTCATCATGTGGTATGTTTCAGCTGCTTCTGACATGTCGACTTTCTACCAAGTATTCTAGAGCGTTAAGGTCGCTTCCTGTCTATAATGCTTCCCTTTTCTCTGATGGTGGCCGGCCGAACTCTATTTCTCTATCCACTGATATTGCCCGACCTGATGCAGTGGTTTTCATGTTGGGTTTTTGATTAAATGGTGAATGTCCAGCATCGGCGGTATTTTGCACCCTCCCCCCACCTTTCTTTCTGCCTCATACGCGTTTCCCCCTTTCTCGAGTATGCCATTTAAAAGTTACTGAGAAGTCCATTTCATTAGATTTTGAACTTTTGGCGCCGGTAAAGCCGCTTTTACAAGCTCTCTATGCAACTGACATAACCCATTCTCTCCCGTGGTGTTTACCTTGTAATACGTGTCGGTCTAGTTAATATATGCGAGATACACAAGAGGTAACGCCAGAATGTGATCAGATTTCATTTTCTGCACCGCATTCCAATGTGTGTATCATGTCCGAGGGGACGGGGGAATGTTATTTTGGAGTATTGAATATTTTCGGAGATAAGTACATCTGAATTAATGATTAGTATTTTGCTCGCAGTCGTGTGTAAAGGTAACTGTGGCTAGCAATGGGGAGAGAAAAAGAATATTTCTTCTTAAACTTACATTCCACTATCGTATTATGCACCACCTTCTGATGCTGGTGTAAATAATTTATATTCCTTGCTGATCTGACTCTGTAACTGCTTATCCAGAAGATAGGTGGAATGGTGTGCAGTTAACAACTTGCTGTCTTGAGTTCACTTTCGTTCACGAAGAAGCATTCGACCTCTCCCTACTGCTATTTATCGATTATGAAGAATAAGGATTTCAAACCAGTGCATGAGAACTCAATTTGTGCTCTATCAGTTTTTGTGTAATGTGCTGCAATGCGCTACTAGATTTAGGTGGGTGGTACGTTTTTGTTTTCATTATATTAGCAGGTTTGTCATAAATTAAGATAAAGTGTCCTACATTCTGCTTTAAAAAATTAAAATTAATGCTGAATTTGATCTACAGCACACTTCGTTGGTAACTTATTTCAGTTGCAACATTATTACCCTTAGAAAAGTTTTGACCTGCCTAAAGAGGTTGTTTTCTACAACGCAAAAGGGCCACAACAGTAATATAAATTGTCACGTTTCACAGTGGTTAGCACTGCTGCCTCACAGTGCCAGGGACCCAGGTTCAATTCCGCTCTTGGGTCTGTATGGAGTTTGCATTCTCCCCACCCTGTGGGTGCTCTAGTTTCCTCCCACACACCAAAAGACGTGCTGGTTAGATACATTGGCTGTGCTAAATTCTCCCTCAGTGTACCCGAACAGGTGCTGGAGTGTGGCAACTAGGGAATTTTCACAGTAACTTTATTATAGCTTGAATATAAGCCTACTTGTGACCAATGAATAAATTTAATTTAAACTTATTTCTGGTAGTATCTAATAGAAGCATGATTTAGCCACCATCAGTCAATTGCTTGTCATACTTTGAAATTTATTCCCATATCCTTCACTTCTCCCTTCGTTAAAAGCCTGCATAAAACTCTTTTACAAAACTTGGGCAATACTACTAATTTCTCCTCCTTTGGTCTGGTATTCTTTTACATGATCACCTTGGAATGTTCTCCTGCTAAATGTGGTATATAAATGTAAGTTGTCGAATGTTTGCTCTACCTATGCAGGCTAGCAATGGTATTTGCAAATTTGCCATCAGTGGTTAGAAATAGAATCATAGAAACCATACAGTGTAGAAAAGTGAAACTCTGCAAATTGTATATGTGCAGTTTAAAATTTGCTGCATAACATAGATGGGGCATGTTCCACAGCATAGCAGGCAAACTATAAATATGCAATTAAATTTGGATAATGAAGGTAGTCTTGTGTTGTACTTGTGCATGCTTCTACTATTTTCAAGGAAACAGTGCATGTGAATGTTGTCTTGCCTCAGCATGTTGCATTTTTGTTTCTAATGTGAGAGCTGTGTTTAATTTTGAACTTTCCTCATGGATTGGTACAAGATTTTGAAGTAAAGGGAAGTAATAATATTGATGTCACATTACTCTGTTGATAATATTTCCTCTTCTTCTGCTCTTTTTCACAGAAAAATGTTATATTGAATAATCAGAGTGAATTCAACTCTGACAGATATTTCAATGATGGATGATTTCAAGAGAACTTACCTTTGCCTTTGTAAAGAAGCTTGTATTGAACCACAGGAATGTATTCTGAATCAATTGCGTGATGGTTGTGATGGAAACTTGAGGAAAAGGCTTGATCTCTCCACACAGTCTCTCTCTGTTGAGACATGTGCTGTCTTGGGAAAAGTTTTAATGAATGACATAGTATTCACAGAGATAATGCTTTGTGACTGCATGCTAAATGAAGAAGGTATGATAATGACCCATTAACAATCTCATCAGGGATGGACAAACACCTGTGACAAAATTAAATGTATGTACCAAAATGGAAATTCATAAAAAAAATTAGACCATCAAGATGCAGTCCATTAACCCTAAATGGCTTAAAATCAAGTTGATTTGTATTAATAAGAAATATTTCCATTGATTGTGTATTCTTCTGTGACCCTCATGTAATGTAGCTACAAGTGGTTTCATTATATCTGTATACTTGTATTATTTAACACATGCAGCAGTTATTAGTAAAATACTCCTGTTTATCTTAACTCACATCACATCAGTGAGCAACATCTCAGTACTTCAGATAATTCTTATTTTGAAGTGAGATCACTGCTATGCCTGTCTATTTATACACAGCAAGACACTCCAAAAACAATGAAAACGTAAGACCTTTTAACTTTGCATAGTGTTTGTTGAAGGAAAGTGATTGACCAGGGCACTGGGAGAATTTACCAGTGTTGCCAAAAAGAATCATGTTACTTGTAATTCTTCCAATGAAAAGTTTGTTTTGATTCTATTTTTGTATTTTCTGCTTTTAATGATCCAGAAATAGATGGCTTAGTGTGCTAGAATAAGTCACTTTCCTTAGAGGGGGAACTTGATATAACAGTGTTGCTATGGTGATGTCCCCAGTGGAAAATGAATACCTCATACTGAAAAGAAACTAGAAGAGCATTTTGACTCCAAGGTATCCGTACACAGTCAATGCAGTAAGTAGACAGTGACTTTGTTCCCTAAGTAGCTTATCTTGGCTGCAGATGGTACATCTGATGATGTGCAACAGGAGAAATGGAACATATACAATGTTCCTAATTTTGTGTAGGAAATGGGCAATAATTAATTAATAGTTTTATAATTAAATATTTGCTGAATGCTTGTCCTTTGTTGATCTCTAATAAACGTCTTGAAATGCTTTTTGTTTTCTTAGGTGCCAAACTGTTGTTGTATGGGCTGTGTGCAAACACTACAATCCAATTATTAGACATGAAGGTAAGTGTCAATAGCCATGGACTCTGGATGCAGTAAAATAATCGAAAGTAAAATGTAGCAATCATTTTTGGGGGAAAAGCATAAATTATCTTCTTTCATTCAGAGTGGAGCACTGTGAAGATTATCAGCAAGATCATTTCAGTATTCATTTTGCTTATATTCCTTTTATATCACACAAAAAACAGCCTTTGATGTTGTGCTGAGCTATGTCCAAACCCAAGGTCAAGCTATCCCAATCCTATCATTCTGGTGTGTAACATGTGCCTATCCAATAACCACTTGAAAGGTCCTAAAGTGTCCAATTCCACTATCACAGCAGGGATTGCATTCCATACCCCAACCACTCTGAGTAAAGAATCTACCTCGGACATCTCCCCTATATCTCCCACCATGAACCTTATAGTTATGCCCCTAGTAACAGCTACATCCACCCGAAGAAATAGTCCCTGAATATCCACTTTATTTATCCCCTTCATCATCATATAAACTTCTGTTAAGTTGCCTCTCATCCTCCTCCGCTCTAAAGAGAAAAGCCCAAGCTCCCTCAATCTTTCCTCATAAGACCTGGTAAATATCCTCTGCACTCTCTCCAATGCTTACATGTCCTTCATTTTGGTAGGACAAACTTGAATGTGGATTACAGGGTCAACGGCAGGGTTCTGAGGCATATGGAATAACTGAGAGATCTTGGGGTTCATAGCCACAGATCTGTGAAGGTTGCCACTCAACTGGATAGAGCTGTGAAGAAGGCTTATAGTGTGTTAGCATTTATTAACAGGGGTTTGGGTTTAAGAATTGTGGGGTTAAGCTGCAACTATACAGGAGACCACATTTGGAAAAATCACATGAACAAAAAAAGTATTTAATATGATACAATGTCAAGGTGTACAACTAAATGGAATGTGGGGGGAAAAAATAGAGGTAATTTCTATTTCAGTGAGTTATAAAAGTACTTGGGGGGAATCTTCAATATTTCTTTACCTGTTGCCTATTTACAGATTATTCCTCAAAAATAGGACAAATCTTTTCGATCCATGGCGGAAAATCTCTTATTTTTCACTTTTCAATTTATTTTTCTTTTTTTTCATGAAATTTTCCATGATGTATATTCATTTATATCCATGTTAATAGTACTTGCTAACTATTCGCATTACGACATTTAAAATTTGAGTTCAATGGACAATGATTTCTGCTGAATCTAGAATGTACAAATTGTTGCACAATATATTGTACTTTACTGATTCGAAATTTGAACCAAAAAAAACTAATCAAAAAGCAGCTTATTTATCGTCGCTGAGCTTACCTTGTATAAAATTCCTCAAACATTCTAAGCTTGTCACCTCTGTTCTTTCCATTTTTATTTGTAACATATTGCCACTTGTACTGTATTCTGAACCATGATAAGCGCTTCAAAATATGTTTAACAGTATAGGGATGAAAGCAAGACTTGGTATGTTATCATGAGCAACACGTATTAGCTATTCCACAGTACGGGTTTTGAGAAACCACTGATGCTGTTGAAAGGTACATGCAGTCTTAATGTTCACTTCTGTAGCACTACCTCATATGTCTGTATACTGTGACAGCTATATTTTGACCTATCATAACAGTAATCTTGTTGCCCAGTGCACAAAAGTTCCTAACTGAATGATTTTTTGTATAAGGGTAATAACTTGCGAGCAGCTGGAGCTGAAGCACTGGGGAAACTACTGCGGAACAACAAATCTCTCAAGAGGTAGGAATTGTCCCTTCGGATCAGTAGCTAAGCAGCTAGCTTTCAAATCATTTTTCAAACGAGGATGTAGAAAGTACAAATCAGCCTGTGGCATTTTTCTTTTGGCAAGTCCAAACCAAGTTTGATGAAGCACTTTCACTTCCCCAGAACAAGCACAATCCAAATTATCTGACCTGTTGTGGTTTTACTTTATGCAAGTTAGGATGCATTTAAATCAGGCTTTTCTTTTCAATGTATAACTTATAATGCTTGCCAATGTATTATTTTTCAAACCTTTTGCTAATAAGAATTCATTGAACTAAAGCAAAAAGATGTATTGTCATTACAACCAGAACCATAACTGTAGCTTGTTTCGAATTATTTTTTCACCAGAGGTTAGCTTTGATTTTTGTTTTAATCTACAACTTCTCGCATGCATCCTCTATTTATACTACAATACACACTGACCTTTATTTCAGTTGATAAAATGTGTCCATTATTTGATAAAATGCATTAATTATGTTGCAAACACTAATTCAGTTGCATTGAACCAGCTGTTAGTATTCAACATACTGCCATTATGTTCAGAAAATAAGGACACCTGGTGAATTACATGATGCCATCAGTTTTGAAATGTCTGTTCGTACATGGACCATGTTTCAAGTCACCTGTTAAATATAGTCATGGTTAGAAATGACTGGTCCTAGAAATCAAAGTTAAAAAATTATAACTGATCAGGTAACTGTTTTTTCCAAAGTATTTTTGAACTAGCTACCCTCAATAACAACAATAAACTAAACTCTGAATGTAAAGAAAGGACAGCCTTGCATTTATTTAGTGGGTTTTAGAGCAGCCATGCATCTCAAAGTGTTTTACAGCCAATTAAGAACTTTTTGAAGTGAAGTCACTGATATAATAGTGGTCACGTATCTTTTATCCAGAATCCTTGGGATTGATTGCATTTAGCATAACTTTGGTTTTTGGTTACCACAAATGGGCCTAGGCCTATTTACATCACTGTGGCTGAAGATTATGCTAGCTACAGTTTAAAGTAAATAAAATGGCTAGAAAAGTAAGGTGTCACTGCCAGATAACTATAGGGTACCTGTAATAAGTTCCCACTCGTGGCACCATTCCCACTTGTGACACCATCTACAGTTCTGCTTGTTGGTTTCGCAAGGTAAACAGTGCAAACAAATAACTTCTTGCACTAAAGCTTGGCTGTGGTTCGCAAGGTTTGTGTTGACTTGGGTCAAATTGGCTGAGGTCACAGACTTTCTGTGCTAAAGGTTGACGAGGTTCAACAAAAGTGCAATTTTTGGATGTGTCCAGTTTTTGGATTTATGATAAAGGATACTTGCCTCTGTAGAAATAACAGCAGCTAAATTTCAATCAGCAAATTCCCATCAATAGCATCATGACAATAACTAGTTAAACTGTTCTTGTGATGTTGACTGAGAGATAAATATTGCAGGAAACCATGTGTAACATCCTTGCTCCTCTTCAAAACAGTGCCAAATGATCTTTTACATCCACCCAGGCAAACAGATACAGCCTTGGTTTAGCATCTCATCCGAAAGAGGACTCCTTTAACAGTGCAAGGCTATACATTTTTCACCACTTTTCCTGGAAGGAGAAATTGGAAAACAAAATTTCTGATATATTTAAACTTGGGCATAAAGGGGCATAAGTAGTTAAATGCATCTTGTGCTAAACCGAGATTACGTAAATTTTTCTTTGCACTTGAAAAAAGGCTAGATAATTAGATATGTTTTAATAGTGCAACAAGGTATAAGGTGCTTTGAAGTACAGTTGCTACTGTTTTAGATTTCCTTAATGTAATGTGGGCATTTTCTTCTAGTTTGATTTTGGAATGGAATGCTCTTGGAATGTGGGAAGAAGGATTTTGTGTGTTCTGTGAGGGATTAGGAGCAAACAAATTCCTCAAGCATCTAGACCTACGTAATAACCAAATCAATCACCAGGGTGCAGGAGAACTGGCATTGGCTTTAAAACACAATGATACACTGGAGGAATTGGGTGAGTATGCAGGATACTTCACAGAATTAATCCATTTAAAACCTTTAATAGCTTCCATCAAAATTAAACATAATGTTAGTTTTCCAATTGCATAGCAATTGTCTGTTGTAAAGGATTAAGCTTTATATAAATGTTTAATTCACATTTATGAAGTCTCACTTTTTCCTGTGATGTAGAAAAATGCAATTTAAAAAAATGTTTGCTGTAATTAATAAACCTCTTGTTCAAACAAAAACGTCTTACCATGATTGGACACTGATTAATTTTAGAAGCATATCAAAAATCAGATTTTATCCAATGTTAATTCATTTTTATAGGGAAGGGAAACCTAATGAATTAATTTTAACAACTTGAAAAGCTGCAAATAGATTTCTCAGCGATGGCAGTGCTGCCTCTGCAATTTGCTTTTGATTATTTTCTGTAGATCTTCGCTGGAATAATATTGGTTTGTTAGGCGGTCGAACATTACTCTCTGCATTACAACAAAACAAGACTTTAGTGCGTCTAGAACTGGCTGGAAATAATATTCCCAGTGATTTGTTGAAAGCTGTAGGTAAGTGAAATTAGATTTTATTCCTGAAGTAAATGAAAACAAAAGAGTGACAAATTACTGTAATGAATAATGAAAATGATTGTCCAATCATGCAATGTATTGTTATTTTTGTGTAGTGGCATGCCATGGATGCCAAGCAATTGGAGATAGCATCCTGTCATTTCATCTGATACCTAAAATTCCTATTGAATTTTAATTATTTAATATTTTTCCCTTACTTCAACTAGTTTCTTAGTTTCTTCAAAATCTTATCAAGTTTATTTTTAAACTAAGGTATTCTCTTTTTAAGAGGTGGTTAATTTTTTTTTAGAAGGACTTCATAGAATACAGAGAGGATATTGTTCAGTCTGTCAAGTTAGTACAAGTCTGCGAGAGCAATCCAGCTAATCCCAGCCTTCTGTCTCTTGTAGTTTATTTTCTTCTAAATACTTACCTATTTCCTTTTTGAAAGCCATGGTTGAATCTGTTTCCATTACCATTTCAGACAATATATTGTAAATCATAACCACTTGCTGTATTTAAAAAAAAAAGATTGTTCCTAATGCTGCCTTTGGTTCATTTACCAATTGTCTTAAATTTGTGTTCTCTGATGCTGTGCCCTTTGGGCAAAGGGAACAGATTTTCCTTATGTCCTCTGTCTAGATGCCTCATGATTTTGAACACCTTTATCAAATCTCCTCTAAGGAGGACAACCCCAACTCTTCCAATATGTCAACATGACTGAAGTCCCTTATCCCTGAAACCATTCAAGTAAATCTTTACTGCATTATCTCTAAGCCCTTTCAAAAGTTCATTGCTCAAAATTGGTCACACACTCACATGAGGTCAAACCAATAATTTATAAACATTGATTGTACCCTTATGCTGCTATCTATAAATATGCACATTGTTGTATCCACTTTCCCAACCAGCCCTTTCACCTTAAAAGAGTAGTCAATCCCTTTTTAGAATTGTATATTTTGGGCAGCACTGTGGCAATGATTAGCACTGTTGCCTTGGTGTCAGAGACCCAGGTTCAGTTCTGGCCTTAGATGGCTGTCTGTTTGAAGTTTGCACATTCTCCTTGAGTCTCTGTGAATTTCTTCCATCAGTCCAAAGATTAGTTAGATGGATTGGCCGTGGTAAAATTACACCCTAGTGTCCCAAGATGTGTGGATTTGCAGGATAAATGTTTGGGGTTATAGGTACAGGACAGGGGGTGGGCCTGAGCAAAGATGTTTTATGGAGAATCGATGCAGACTGAATGGCCTCCTCCCCTGTAGGGCTTCTATGATTTTATTCGATAATACCTCTTATTGTTCCTACCAAAATTTATCACTTCACATTCCTCCATTAGATTCCATCTGCCACATCTCTGCCCAAGCCATCAGCCTATTTATGCCCTCTTGACACCTTACTCCATCCTCTTCATTGTTCACTACACCTCTGAGTTTTATTTCATTTGCAGATTTTGAAATTGTGCCCTGTGCAATTCAAATCATTGCCATATAACAAGAAGAATATTCCTAATAGCAACCCGTTGGGAACCTCACTGCATTCCTTTCAGCAATCTGAAAAATAACGGTTTACCACGTTCCTTCTTTCCTGTCCCTCAGCTAATTCCTATCTCTGCCCATTTATTCCCTACACTTCAAAGTCGCTGATGAACTGTGAAGTGACAGTTTATTAAATACTCGTTGGAAGTCTTTATGCACTACTTCATCAACATTACCGTTTTAAACCCTTCAACTCTATTGCACTGGAGTAATGTTGGCTAGGACATCTGCTCTTTTTCAGTTAGTACCTGTTGAGTCTCTTAGCATCCACTTAAACTGATTGGGAGGGACAACAAAGGAAAGCATCACTGATAATGTATCAACACAAAAGCAAACTAATGCAGATGCTAGAAATCTGAAGTAAAAGCAAAAAGTGCTGAAAATGTACTGGTCATACAATGTTGAAGGCGAGAAGTGGAGTTAACATTTCGAGTTGATGTCCTTTCATCAGAACAAGCCTTCAATACTACACAAAAGCATCAGCCTAGATTATGTAAAATCCTGGGGTTGAACTTGAACGTACAACTATTGATTCAAAAGTAAAGGTTACTAAATGTGGCATTTTTCACTAAAAGTATGAATAAAATAAAATCTAGCACTATTTCACACATGGAGATACTTTGTAATGCATTCCCCAGGATCCTTGCTTTTCTTAATATATATTAATGATCTAGACACTGAGGTACAGGGCATATTTTCAAAGTTTTTGAATGATACAAAACTTGGAAGCATTAGCAAGTGAAGGGGGTAGTGGAGAACAAAAGGACATAGACAAGGCATGTGCATAGTGGTTAACATTGCTGTCTCACAGTGCTAAGACCCAAGTTCAATTCCAGTCCATAGTGATGATCTGTGTGTTCTCCTCTTGTCTGCATGGGTTTCCTGCGGGTGTTCTGGTTTTCTTCCCATAGTCCAAGGATGTGCAGGTTTGAGCAATGGCCTTGCTAAATTGCCCCTTCATATCCCAAGGTGTTGGTTAGGGGGATTAACAGAGTGAAAATATGGGGGTTGGGATGGGAGGTGGGCCTGGGTAAGATGCTCTGTGAGAGAGTCGGTGCAGAGTTGATGGGTTGAATTGACCTCCTGTACTGTAGGGATTCTATGAATGAGTGGACAGGTAGCAGATAAAAAGCAATGTGGAGAAAATGTAAAGTGATTCATTTTGGTACTGGCCTCCTCAGAAAGTCTAAATAAACCACATCCACCTGTTCTCCTGGTCAAGTTAACGAGTTATATCCTCAAATAATTCCAATAGATTGTCAAGCATGATTTTTCTTTTATAAATCCATGTTGACTTTATCCAATTATACCACTGCTTTGGAAATTGTTCTATGAAATCCTTGATCACGGACTTAGCAACTTCCCTGCTACTGACATTGGGTTCACTGGTCTACAGTTCCCTATTTTCTTTCTACCTTCCTTTCTGAATAATGGACTTACATTAGCTATTTTCCATTCTGTAGGAACCATTCCAGAGTCCAAAGAATTTTGGAAAATGACCACCAATGGATCTAGTATTTCCAGGGCTGCTTCCTTAAGTACTCTGGGATAATGATCTTTCTCTACATCCTATCAATGACTGTAGTATTACATTTTGTACATTGTCCTATCCTTCTCAATGAACAGTATGCTTTGTATAGCGCGCAAAAAAACAATACTTTTTATTATACTAATAAATGTCACAACAATAAATCAGATCAAATCAAGATTATCAGGCCTTGGAGATTTATCTGCCTTCAATCCCATTAATTTCCCCGAGTCATTTCTCCATTCATTTCCTTCAGCTCCTCACTAATACTTGTGTTTCTCAGAACGTCCAGTACGTTATTCATGTTCTCCTTTGTGAAGACAGAAGCAAAGTATGAATTTAATTCCTTAGCCATTTCTTTACTCCCTGTTACAAATTCCCCCTTTTCTGATTGTAAATGACATTTATTTTTGTCAATCTCTTTCTCTTTACATACATATAGAAATTTTTACAGTCAATTTATATGTTCCCTGTTAGCTTGCGTTCATCATCTATTTTTGCATTCTTAACCAATCCCTTGCTTCATATTTGCTGAATTTTAAACTGTTCTCAAACCTCAAGGCCATTGCTTTTTCTTGCTAATTTGTATGCTTCTTCTCTGAACCTAATATTACTTCTAATTTCCCTTGTAGGCCTTGGTTTGGCCATAATTCCTTTTCCACTCTTGTGCCAAAATAGGAATAAACAACTTTTGGAGTTCACAAATTCATTCCTTGAACGCCTGCCATTGCATGTACACTGTCCTTCCTTTCAATAATGCTTGTGAGTCAATCATAGCCAATTCATGCCTCATAATTATCTTTATTAAGATTCAGGATCCTGATCTTAGAATCAACTATCTCACTATCCACCTTGATAAAGAATTCTATCATATTATAGTCATTCATCCCCAAGGATCCTCTCACAACTCAATTGCCAAATAATATTTTTTCATTGCACAATACCCAATCCCTTGATGTTTCATAATATGACCCAAAAAGATTCCATATTGTCTGCAAATATCTTTCCTCAATATAGTATTAATGTCTTCTTTGGTCAACAATGCAACTCCACCACTGTTACCTTTTTCTGTATCCTTCCTAAACAGTGAATAACCCTCAGTGTCTTGTAGCCAACCTTGGTCAGTTTGGAACCATGGTCTCCATGATCCCAACTATAGCATACCCTTACATCGATCTGCGCAATTCTGTTGCTACTATTATGTTGTGTTCCCTGATCTTTTATTTGCGCATATCTAGCGAAATCCCTTATCTTCTGAAATGTTGAACTACAGTTTGTGCTTTGTATGACCTCTTTACTTAGTTTGTGTGTATTGTGTTTCAACAGAGCAGGCAGTAGATCATAACTCAGAATGTCAAATAACCTTGAGAGAGAGCAGAACCCGAACAAAAGTCCTCAGCAGTGAGATCCAGTGTTTGAAAGTAGAAAAAAACAAGCAGGTAAATTTTCTTTAGAACACAGTATGATAGCTAAATGCAGTATATAAGTAGAAGATGTTACATGTTGATTTTAACCTGTTTCATACCTTTAAAATAGGTATCCTATATGGGTGTGCCACATATTAGCAAAAGGTTTTTCCTTTTTTGGTGACTGTAAATTGCAGTAAAAGTGGGAAAAATAATAAGATGCTGTTAAGATGGTGAATCAAGTAAACTTAAATACATGATTTAAAAGTTTTGTGATTTATGGACTGATCAGGGGTTGACGAATGCAGATGGAGTTTAATTTAGAGAAATGCGAGGTGATGCATTTTGGTAGATTGAACCAGGGCAGGACTTACTCAGTTAATGGTAGAGCATTGGGGAGAGTTACAGAACAAAGATTTCTAGGGGTACATGTTCATAACTCCTTGAAAGTGGAATCACGGGTGGACAGAGTGGAGAAGAAGGCATTTGGCATGCCTGTTTCATCGATCAGAACATTGAATACAAGAGTTAGGACGTCTTGTTGAAGTTGTACAAGATGTTGATAAGGCCAAACTTGGAATTCTGTGTGCAGTTCTGGCCACCCTATAATAGAAAGGATATTATTAAACTAGAAAGAATGCAGAAAAGGATTACTAGGATGCTACCGGAATTTGATGGTTTGAGTTATAAGGAGAGGCTACATAAACTGGAACTTCTTTCTCTGAAGCGTAGGAGGCTGAGGGGTAACCTTATAGAAATCTATAAAATAATGAGGGGTAGAGATCAGCTAGATAGTCAATGTCTTTTCCTAATAGTAGGGAAGTCTAAAATTAGAGGACATAAATTTAAAGTGAGAGGGGAGAGATGCAAAAGTGCCCAGAGGGGCAATTTTTTTCACAAAGGTTGGTGAGTGTCTGGAACAAGCTGCAAGAGGTAGTAGTAGAGGCATGTACAATTTTGTCTTATAAAAAGCATTATGATAGTTACATTGATAATATGGATATAGAAAGATATGGGCCAAATGCGGGCAATTGGGATTAGCTTAGGAGTTTAAAAAGTTGGGCCAAAGGGCCTGTTTCCATTCTGTAAACCTCTATGACTCTGACTATACTCTAATAGCTAGTAGAAATATTTCACTAAATGGTTGTATTATTTTTAAGTCTTTATTATGTATTTGCATGGAGGTTTTTATTCCTTAGAATTAGAGTATAACTTTAAAGTACAATATCTAATAGTATGATGTTTTGCAAAATTTGAATAGACCTTGTTAGTGAAATTTCCTTCATGAATTTGACTTGAGCTCTGGCATTCTGACTTCTGAAAGTAGAAAATAACCAGGCCACATGATCTGTGTTATAAACAATGAATCCAGTTTATTTTAAAAAAATTAGCAGAAAGTCGGTTCAGATTTACAAAAGGTTTGAATGCATCTCCATTAGTAAGAAGTAATATGAGATGACTCCATTGTCCATAAAATGGGGAAATCTTCTAGCTTTGCCAGCAAGGGAAACTTAAATTGACATGAGGTCAAATATCAGTTTGCTAACAATGAGATGAACTTTAGCAATTAAGTTCATGAAACGTTAAAGGTGGATTAAAGTTAGTTCAAGCTTCCTCACAATGTCAGGAAACCCTTTATATATATTAACACATCATACATGCTCATTAAGGCCACCCCACCAGTGAGAATTAGAAAGTTCTCTTTTATGACTGCATATTAGTGGCATGCACCTGGCATGATAGACTTCTTTCATGAGTTATCAGTGAATTGCTGCTGAATTACCTCTTTGAGGAGCTTCTGTAAATGCCAGCCTATATTTGCAGTATAATGGATAAATGTGAGATTATTCACTTTGGTAGCAAAAATAGGAAGACATTATCATTGGAATGGGTGTAAATTGAGAGGTGGATGTGTCATGAGATCTTGGTGTCCTTGTGCATCAGTCACTGAAAGTAAGCACACAGGTACAGCTGGCAGTAAAGAGGGCAAATGGTATGTTGGCCTTCATAGCAAGAGGATTTAAGTATAAGAATAGGGATATTTTATTGTAATTGTACAATGCATTGGTGAGGCCACATCTGGAATATTGTATTCAGTTTTGGTGTCTTTATCTGAAGAAGGATGTCTTTGCTATAGAAGGAATGCAGCAAAGGTTTACCAAGCTGATTTCTGAGTTAGTAGGTCATATGAGGAGAGACTAAGTCAGTTCAGATTATATCCATTGAAGTTTAGAAGACTGAGACGAAGTTCCATAGAAATTTATAAAATTCTGCAGGAATGAACAGGGTGAATTCAGCTAGAATGTTCCCAATGGTGGGGAGTCTAGAACTAGGGGTCATAATTCCAGGATAAAGGGTAAACCTTTTGGGACTGAGGTGAGGAGCAATTTCTTTACCCAGGGAGTGGTGAATCTGTGAAATTCAGATTGTTCAGAGGTCCTTTAAGTACAGCACCTGGACCTTTTGATCCCATGAAATAATAACAGAAATAATGACTTCCTGCCTGCCCCTGCCACAGCAATTTTGACCTCCTCAGCAATGTATATTTAGTGAGCTGAGCAATGTAAAGTTACGTGCTATTTCCCACTTACCACCCCACAACCATCACCATGTTAGCCATCATAGCAAGAGGATTTCTTTGTTCTTTGTTCTTTGATTTGATATTTTTCTGCAATTGTCCAAGGCATTGATGAGGCCACACTTGGAGTTTTGTGTGCAGTTTTGCTGTCCTTATCTGAGAAAGGATGTCCTTTCTATTGAGGGAATGCAGCAAAGGTTTACCAGGCTGATTCCTGGGATGACAGGTTTGTCCTCGAAGCAACTTGCCCTGCCATCAGTTGGTCTCATAGAAATATAGATAACAGAAGCAGAAGTGGCCATTTTGCATGCAGTGGAAATCACTTCCGTGTCCATTACCAAAATTTAGATGCCAGAACATTTTTCTGAACCAAAATAGAAACTATGCATGTCCCCAATAATGCACTACAGTTCAGTGCAAGTTTTTGTTCTTTGAAAATCAAGCTAATCAAAATTTAACTTCATATTTGAGCAAACCTTACCATAACCACACATCAACAGTCTGAAACTTAACAAGTGGAGTTAAGTTAAAATATGAAAATAGATTTGTGTTGATAATTGATTTGCAATAGAGGTCCCTACCTCCCACCCAAGTACAAAAATTCAAGGATATAATCTGGCGCTACACTTAAATTCTACCTTGCTTGTTTCCTGACTAAAACTTAAAATGGTCAGCAAATATATCAGCAGCTATTTGAGATTTTTATATGATTTGAAATATAATAGATCTCCCTACAATTAAGTTTTGAATAAGTTTATATCTACCTACAATTCTAAAATATGTTTAAAAAGAATTTTTTTTCAGTGATTGAGGAAAATCCAAGTTCTGGATTGATTGTTCATCTAAAATAAATTCCAATGCCATGTTCCACTGCATTTTTATATTGAGTAAAAACTCATCATGAATTATGTAAAAATAACTGAATTACAGACGATTGGGCAAAATGAAAATAGTAGTGTGAGATCCTAAAGGATTACACAAATGTAGCTATTCACATCACGTCAGAATTGCTGTGTTTCCATGGTAACTAAAACCACAAATAGATGAACACCTAAAATTATTTTGGTACTCCTCACTCTACCGTTAAAATCAGATCCCTAAGTAAACTCTTGCAGATGCTAAGAAAATTTGTGAAACAGAGTGTTACAAAGAAATGCAATTGTGTTTTGCCCCTGTATTGACATTATATTTTGTTCATGCTCCACATAAAATGAAGTGGGAAGTAGAGAAGCAATCAAATAAACTATATAGTTACATCCAGCACAAACTGTACATATGGTCTCATGTTGGATTTGTATTTGCATGCAGTGATTTTGTTTTCCACCAGTCTTGAGCAGAATTGTCTTGTTGTCCTATGTTATATAGACAGTTCTTTAACATCCTTAATTGCCACTCCAATCATCCCTCCTCTGTCTTTCATCATTTCCCATTTGACATAATTTGGACATACAGTTAATTAATTTCTGTATTTTTTTGGGTTAGATGCTGAAATAAATATAGGGTTTAAAACACTAAGCACATATTTTTCTTCATTCTTTAATTACTGGATGTTTTCCTACCAATGTTTCAGAAATTATTGGGTGAAGGAGGGAGTGGTAAGTGGAATCCTTTTGTTTGTTCAGTAATTACATGGAGTAAACTCATCTAACTAATCTGATTAACCTAGGCCTTTTGTATGAGCTTCAGTAATTTTAGTCTAAACTTGTTTCAGAGTAAGGGGTGCATAATCTCAGGCTAAGAAGTCAATCAATTAAGACCCATATAAAGAATTTTTCACTCATAAAATTGGGAATTCTTGGAATCAAGCAATATGGGATCAGACAAGAAAGTAGACTTAGGGGTCAACCATTCATGATCTCACTGAAGTATGGAGCGTCTTTCTATTTCTGATACTATGGCCGGAATTATCTCGTTTGTTCTGCAGAGTGTTGCAGCAGGAAAAACAGCATGGAAGTACCAACTGCAAGGGTGGGTTCCTGTACCATATTGTTAGGGACTTGAGGGTGGATCCCACAACATCAGAGATCCACCCCACCTGCAGCATGGTTTTTAAAAGATCATGGTGTCTTCAGTGGGGTCTGTGCACCAGCTGTGCATCGTAGGGACCTATCATAGGGGTATGAATGAATAATGTAAGGAAGGGAAATGTCAGACTTAGAGACTTGATAATTATATTTAAATGAAGATTTTGATGTTCAATGTCAGAATTTCCATTACAGCATTGGTAAAAGGTGGGGACAATCAGACCAGGAAATCCTATTGGCATAAATCGCATTTTTGGGAGTCCCATGGGATTTGCTGATGATCCCCCAAAAACTGGAGCAGAAAATCCTTCTCTTACCCCACTCCCCCCTTATGTTTTTACTAAACATAACCCTTGTAGATAAAAGCCAAATACTGCAAATGTTGGAATCTGAAACAAAAACAGTGATCTACTGTATTATGGGGGAAAGTCCTTTCAAATCACAGGCACAAACCTAATGGACACAATGGTCCTCTGCAGTGTTTATATCTATTATTTTTGGAAATGTATACTTTGTTTTAATTTAAACCTTCTACTAATCTGAATGTTTAATGTAAAATCTCTATGTTCAATACCAAATATGCTTAAACCTGAATTGTCGCAAATACAATCTGTTTTTAATCCATGCCAATTTATTTGCTGAAAGGGTATCTTAAATCAGAAGCTTCTGCTTCATTATGCAATTTTAAAACGTGTAAAGTTTATTGATTGAAGTAGAGCTTGTGAGAGGTTTGATTTGATTGGAATTACATCCTGATGGCACCACTGTGTACAATACAACTGCATGTGTGACTGTAATTGCATGGTGTCAAAGGCATACTGATTATTTTGTGGATGTGTAAGAAAAATGAATATAATTATAACAATGTTTCAGGATCCCTTTTACTAAAATCCATTATTATTAACATAATAATGTTAATAGGTGTGACTGAATTCTACTGGGATAGCAAGAATGTGATTTTCTTTATTGTACATGTACTATTTAGCTAATTGCCAGAGACCAGACAATGTTTTCCTTTTGAATTTGTGAAACTGATTTTAAATAAAGTTTGGTCTTGCACGATTTATACATAAGCTAACAACAGTGCCAAAGGCTTGGTAGTCATTTCAATTAAGCTAAATTTAACCATTTATAATTTTCTCTCTCTTTGGCAATTCCCAAATTAACTAGATATGAAACTATAGATTGGTTGAGAGGGTAATGTCCTGATGTTCTATGCTTCTAAAAGAGATAGCAGCAGAGATGGTGGGTGTGCTGGCTATGATTTTCCTAAATTGACAAGATTCTAAAATGATATCAGCAGATTAAAAGTTAACAATTTACCCCTGGAGGAACTTGACAGGATGCATGCTGAGAGGATGTTTCCACTTGAGGAGAAGTGAAGAATTAGGGGACACAGTTGTATTATGTAATAAAATGGATTGCTCTGTGGAGTTCTTGTTCCCCAGAGCAGTGAAAGATGGCTCATTCAATATATTGAAGGCTGACTTAGATAAATGTTTGATAGACAAGGGATTCAAGAATTACCGGATGCAGACAGGGAATTAGAATTGAGGCGTAATCCAATCAGCCACAATTTATTCAGTGGTAGAGCAGGCTTGAAGGGTCAAATGCTCTACTACTGCTTCTGCTCTTGAATTCTTGTTCAAATGTAATACCGCTATTCAAGAAAGGAGAGAGGGAAGGCAGGAAACAACTACAGGCCAGTTATCTTGACATGAGTCATTCAGAAAGAGCTGGAATCTATTATTAAGGAAGTCTTAACAATGTATTTGCAGAAGCAGTGTGCAGATAGAGCAAACCCATATTGTTTTACTAAAGAGAAATACTGTTTACAAATTTGTTAGTATTTTGAGGCCGTAACTAGTAGATTGGATAAAGGCGAACTTGCAGATGTACTATATAGCTGAAAAGAGAGACATATTGCCAAAGCTTTCTGTCTTGCACTTATTAGGTGAGAAATGGCCCTTTCTCCTGTAGTATAAATTGTAATATTTGAAGTATGACATTCTTTTGTTTATCATGGATACAGGATATATTAACAGACAAGGAGCAGAAAGTAGGAATAAAACAAGTACTTTCAAATTTGCCTGGCATGAGTATGGAGTGCCACAGGATCAGTGCTGGGACCTCAATTATGTGTAGATAATGACTTAGATGAAGAGATGGAGGCAACTGTATCTAAGTTTGCTGATAATACAAAGCTAGGTGAAAATGCAAGCTGTGAGGAGAACACCTGTTGCAAAGAGATCTGCTGAGGTTAAGAGAGTGGGCAACAAAGTAGATTAGATTGGATTATAATTTGGGAAAATATGATGTTATTCACTTTGATCACTGTTATGGCAAGTCAGGACACATGAGAACTCAACTTTCTTTCCCATGCTTAGATTGATCATAGATCATAGAATATATCATAAAATCCATACAGTGCAGGAAGAGGCCATTTGGCTCATCACGTCTGTACCAACTCTGCAATAGAACATCTTAATGTGGAGATGCCTGCGTTGGACTAGAGTAAACGCAGCAAAAAGTCTAACAACACCAGGTTAAAGTCCAACCAGTTTATTTGATAGTAAACCCACAAGCTTTCAGAAACACAGTTCTTTCATCAGGTGTGTGGAAGGTTCTGATCAAAGAAGGGCATCTAGAGGTACACACAGTTTACAGAATACTGATTAGAATGCGCATCTTTACAGCTAACCTGCTATTCAAGTCTTAAAGATGCAGACAATGTGAGTGGAAATAGCATTAGACATAGGTTAAAGAGATGTGTATTGTCTCCAGAAAGGACAGTAAGTGAGATGTTGCAATTTCAGGCAAGTCATGGAGTTACAGATAACGTGACATGAACCCAAGATCCCAGTTAAGGCTGTCCTCATGTGTGCGGAACTTGGCTATCAATCTCTGCTCAGTGACTATGCGTTGTCGTGTGTCATGAAGGCTGCCTTAGAGAATGCTTACCCGAAGATCAGAGGCCGAATGCCCATGACACTGAAGTGTTCGCCAACAGGAAGGGAACAGTCTTGCCTGATAATTCGGCAATTATATTTACAATTATATTTATAAGGATTATAATCTTTTTTTAAAAAACAATTCAGTTAAAGATTTTAAATCTTTATTGTGCTCATCTGTATGCCCAGCTTTTAAATGGCTGTCTTATTTGTAATCACTCACATTGGTTTTCATAAATAAACCCATTGTGTACTAATAATGTACTATTAATATTGTTGCACTAATACCATTATTTGATCAGCAAAGGCAATCACTTTATTAGCTATTCTAACTTTTAAAGCTGCAATTTTAACTCTTTTGTAGTTCCTGAATATGATGGATGTAATTGACCAACAAAAGGAGGAATTGGCACGAAGCGGCAGGTCAGTGAAATATTTTCAATGTGAGATGTTACTTCTATAAATGTTACTCAAATTATGTTTTTTTTTTCTATTTTTTACTCTGGATCTTGTTCAGCTCAAGGAAAAAAATTCTCACTTTTTATTCTGTGCAGAAGAGGGGAAAAATAAAATCCAGAAAGGAATGATGTCTTATACTAAAAAATGATTAAAGAATTCTGTATTTAAGAACTGGGGTGGGAGAAAGCAAGAAGGACAAGATTGTGCTATTTATGTTGCCAATTTTGTACTCAGAATGATAGAATGTTTGTAGCACAGAAAGGAGGCCACATGCAGTGCTAGTTTACTTGTGGCTTTCCCTGGATGTTCATGATACTTGGAAGAAATTCATTGAAAGATGATGGAATGCCAATCCATTTATAATTCATACCTTTTGTTCAATTTACTGAATAATTTTCCACCCTTAAAGTTAAACTACTTCCTGCTGCTGATATATATTAGTGATTTTTAATTTTTAAATGTATTGTTATAACTTTTTCTTTAGGACTGCTGCATTGCAAGTTGGACAGTTACAGGAAGCACTAACTGAGAAGAGTTCTATCATCAATTCTTTGCGAGCAAAGTAAGAGGTCTTTCTTTCCCTTGGGTGGTGCATCAAGTGTCTGAAAGCTGGGTGATATGCCTGTTCACTCAAAGCACTCAACCCATGTTGTCATTCATTGCTCATACATTGCCCATATTCTGTTCATTTCTACACTGGAGAATCCAAATGTAGATTAGATGACTACAGAACATCTGCATTCTGTCTGAAAGCTGCAACTTGTCAGTTTAATTTTCTATCTCATTTATACTGTTTCCTTTAACAACGAACAGTTCGTAATTGCAATGAGTCTCCTGTTAAAAGCGGTACAGTAGCACAGTGGTTAGCACTGCTACTTCACAGCTCCAGGGACCTGGGTTCAATTCCTGGCTTGGGTCACTCTGTGTGGAGTTTGCACATCCTCCTTGTGTCAGCGTGGGTTTCCTCTCACAATACAAATTTTTGGACGTGCAGGTTAGGTTGGCCATGCTGAAGTTGCCCATTAGTGTCCTGAGATGCATAGGTTAGAAGGATTAGTGGGTAAATGTCGAGGAATATGCGGGTGGGGCCTGGGTGGGATTCTGGTCAGTGCAGACTTGATGGACCCAATGGTCTCTTTCTGCACTGTAGGGTTTCTATGATTCTTTCTATGAAAATGTTCTACATTTTGAAGTTCAAAACTTCTACTCCTGATTTTCTTTTCTTCTGAAGTAGCATACAGAGAAGTCAAGTATAACATCATGGTTCTTTTATTAGCTATTTGGTTAGGTTAATTATGTTCTCAAGTAAATCAGCAAAAAAATATAATTTTGTCAGTGGGATTTCATGGATTTATAATTTGCAAACCATTTATTTAAATTCAATGTTTTGCTTTTGCTTTTCTCCTCCAAATATAATTAGCTTCTGTGTTTATACTGTAGTATTAGATTAAGCCTGAGAAAAAGTTGGAATGAATGAAAGACATTCTGACTGTTGGATTCTTTTTATTCATTATTTTCTCACCATAATATCTAATTGTATTTTGTATTACCTTTACTTAATTGTTATGCTTTTGTCTCATTTGATAGTTCTTTTGAACATATCAGACATTTTTGGGTCTTTCCATAAATTGACATTTTGCTAATTAATTTCCATTTATGTTCTCTGTCCAACAGTTCTCTGTTCCTGCAGTTCTATTCTGTATATTTGAAGCTGTAATCTAGCTTGTATCGTTCTATATTTGAGACCCCCTTTTTTCCTTCCATCCCATTGTCTTAAACACTTTTCTGATTGTAAAGCTTAAATCATTTCTCACAGCTTATTTCTTTATACTTGGCATCAGTCTTCTGTATCCATTTACACAGCATAACAGGATAATTACAACTGAGTACTGCATCCTAAGTATGGTCTACGTTATTTGTGTAGTGTGTTTTCCCTAGATATATTGACCTAACTAAACTTCTCATTTTATTCTTTTCTAGAGTACAAATGACAGAGGCCGCTTTAACATTATCAGAACAAAAGACAAATGACCTGAAAGAATTCCTAGAAAAGACAAGAATGGAAAAAATTGAATTGAAAGAGAGACACACCCAGGAGCTTAAGAATGAGCAAGAGGTAATAATTGTGCCTTTTGAACAAAAACTTTTATTGATGTGCAACTGAAAGATTGAGTTGTTGGGGGGGTGCACAGAGTAAGATGAACAATTAGCTTCATTATCATGTAACAATTTTAAACAATGCTATACAAGTTATTAAACAATATAGCTTCTGGGCTAAAAGGTGTGAATGTTCAGGTAAGCCAAGTGAGCACTTACCCCATTATTATCTACTAATTCTCAAAATAAAGTTGGATAGATAATTAAAAAGGAAGTATTTGTTAGGCCAACAGGAAAAGAGCAGACGAGTTGAACTAATTGGATTGTACTTTCAGAGAGCCAATACAGGTAAAATGGGATGATTCACTCCTTCTTTGCTGTAATTCTAGTCATATTGACTTGCCCCTTCAGTTGCTTGAGAATATAATTGTTTCATCAGTGCATTACAAAATGCAGCAAAAGGTCTTGCTAGCATATGAAACGTATATCAATCAAATGTTTGCTTGCATTCCAAATTGATCATGAAAACTTTACAACTTGCTGAACCTTGTCCCACCTGAACAGTATGCAAGATTTTCTTTTTGTCATCCATTGATGTTTTCATATCAGGGAGCCCATTAATTGGCACACTGCATTTCATTCCATCTTTTTTTTATAAATGTATAAATCAAAACTGTGGGTAGGATGCGGCTTTGAGGTTTCTGGTTGATAGAAATGACAGTATCACCCCAAAGATTGTGATGCAATTGTGATTTTTACCCAGTTCCTGTTGTTGTACAGCTGCCAGCATTTCAACCTGTACTGAAAATGGACAGCCAGAGCACATGGCATTTATGCAGAAGGCGACTTTCAATTTACCGATCAAGCTCTTTGGCTGTTTTTCGTTATCAAAGCATGGGCATGTGTCATATACATTGCCCATTTGTTACCAGACATTGAGCAACCTAACCATGCTCCTTAAAGGGAGCATTTCTGATCACTCAAAATGCAACAACAGGACTGATCTATTTTCCTTCCATAATTTTTATCAAAAATGTTTATATTCTGAAGCAATTTGTTTTTCCCACCAGGAAGCATGTAATCGAGAGGCAAAGTTGACCAGGGAGTTAAATACAGCAAATGGAAAAAACATGGAGCTCAAAAACAAGGTAGTTATGATATCTCTATCAATAAGACTATGCTTCCTATATTGGATGTATTGTAGGATGCGTTCTGTTTGGCTAGGACTGTTCTTGCAGGCAAATCAAATTACATTGTTTTCATAATTAAGATATTGTGGCAACTGTTACTGCACAAAGTTTGCAGGATATTCAAAACTGCAACCACTCCTCTTCCTAAAATAATTTCTTGCACTAAAAGTTCTGGGGTTTTGTAGGTTAGGATTTCTTTGTTATGTAAATGTACTCATACACTACAAATTTTATGGCCCTCAGACCTGCATTGTAATGCTGAATGAGGAACATAGGGATACTGGAATCTGTCTAAAAGTGTTCTAAGGAATTGACAAAAAAATCTTTGAGCTGGTTGTTGATCTG
The DNA here is from genome assembly GCA_024679065.1 of Sphyrna mokarran. Classification (NCBI taxonomy): domain Eukaryota; kingdom Metazoa; phylum Chordata; class Chondrichthyes; order Carcharhiniformes; family Carcharhinidae; genus Sphyrna; species Sphyrna mokarran. Next base: position 24,398,241 of record JAGIQG010000021.1, read on the forward strand.
TAAACTGCAATGATCTTTCCTGTTTAGATTTAGGTGGATGACGGAAAAAGGGATAAAGAAATATCAGACCAGAGCAGGAAAATGTGATTAGGACTTTGGGAAATACATTAAAACATTGATTTGGAATAAATGGTCTGTTTCCCTGTTGTAAAATTGAATGTTTTGTGTTTCAGTTCTTTCTAAATCTTCCAAGTGTCTTTAAGTATTTGAGAAATATTGGAATGACATTGCTAGTGAAAGATTACTATCTCTTTCAAACTTTAATGTTAACTAGATTTTGGCTTTGTCGTGTGCATCCATAGTTTACTCCTAGGTTTTGTTCTCTGAAGTGATTTGGTGCAATTTGGTTTTATGGAATGACTTGAAATTTAAATTTAATAGATTCACTTTGAAAGTCAGACATGCAAGTTGCATCCATGATTCAAATAATTTTCTGCAATCTACAGCATGTCTTGCATTTTTTCCTCCATTATCCCTGCATGAACTCCCAAGTTACCAAAGACAAAAAAAACTTTCATTTCATCTTTTTCTTCTCTGTTAGACTGTTGTTGCAATAATGAAATCCTAGATCAAACAAGTGATTCTTAAAAGGATGAACAACAAATTATATTTTGAAAATAAATAGTATTTTGTAGATAGACATTGAAGCTTGAAAAATGCAATATGTTATTGTTAAAAACCAAACATAGTTATATACCAGTTTTCATCTGCTATTGAGCAAGAAGTTGAGAAAAGTTGCATTTCATGTTCAGTGCATAAGATGAATTTCATGATGATTTAGTTTCATAGAATTGGAACTTTCATTAGCCTTTTTCAGATTGACATTTCCTAATGAGTATTTGTTGTGCCTTTATAATGGTGATTTAAAACATCCTAAAGACAATTGCTTGTACAAAATGACTTCTGGCATTGCACAAAACACCAACAACATGAATCATTCTGCTTCAGTAACCTAATTTAAAATTGTCAGAACTCATTACTTTGTAGAAATTTAAACTATTTTGCTGTGCAATTATGTCTTCACTTGCAGTCTTCACTACAATGATGTCTTCGCCCATTCCCTGAGACTGTAACAAATACTTATTATGTATTCTTGTCAAACAGGTGGATGAATTAGAGAGAAGGTGTAAAGTCCAACATGATCAGATTTGCCAGCTGAAACAAGAATTGGCCAATGTAACTGCTGAGATGAAGCAGAGAATTGTGCAAACTGAAGGTAATCTGACTTTGTAGAATCTTAGAAACCCTACAGTGCAGAAAGATGCCATTTGGCACATCAAGTCTGCATCAACCACAATCCCACCCAGGCCCTACGCCCATATCCTTATATATGTATTCGCTAATCCCTCTAAGCTACACATCTAAGGGGCAATTTTTGCATGGCCAATCAACTAATCTGCACATCTTTGGACTGTGGGAGGAAACCAGAGCACCTGGAGAAAACCCATGCAAACACAGGAGAATGTGCAAACTCTAGACAGTGATCCAAGCTGGAATTGAACCCAGGTCCCTGGAGCTGTAAAGCAGCAGTACTAACCATTATGCTACCATGCCACCCATGCATTTCATCTTCACACACAGTTCAGTGTGCAAGATAGTGATCTATTTCTCATGATGATTTAGTTTCATAGAATTGGAACTTTGATTAACCTTTTTCAGATTGACATTTCCTAATAAATATTTGTTGTGCCTTTAATTGTTGTGACTTCTCTTATGATATAATTAGTTACAGGTTTTGTATATTTTAAGTGTCCAAGAAAATATATTTTATTTATACATGATATATAGTTCTCTGCTACTTCTAAAATGTTGTCAGGAAATGCATAAGAAAATGTTTTCATTTTTACACAATAAGAGCAGGTTGCTTGTTGAAAATCCTTTGGACCTCTTGATAAAAAAGGAATCCAGTGCAGCATAGATCGTAATCATAAAGTTTTCAGCACTGCCTTCTCTTTGTTTCTGCAAAAGGAAACTTTCAATAGCACGTTTAAAAATAAGTACTTTTTTACTGTAACTTTCCTAATTACTGGTCTGATGTAACTTAAAATTCTCTGTGCTCTGAATTTATCTTAAACTTAAAAAGTGAAGTATTCAATTACTTTCTTTGAAGAAAGTGAATTATAACAATCACATTGTGAGCATGAAATAACTGCCATTAATGGTTGCACTTTAATTTGTTGCAAGCTAATACCCATTTAAAAAAATGTCTCTATTTTAAAATTGACCTGTTTAATGAGTATCATCAACGTGTGATGCCGAGATTAGTTTAAATAATGTCTAAATATGTCAATGTTCTGGGAATTTTTGATCCAAATTTAGTGCCAAACTGGTATCCCACAATTCATTAGCTATGGACGGTACACAAATTTCTAATTTAAGCGATATATAACACAGGAAAGATGTGGTACAGGAGTCAGTGTATGAGAATTTTTTATTGACCTATCTCAGCTTTGGTGGATTTGTATATTTTCAGAATTGAAACTGAGAAAATATATTTCAAATTATTCTTCAATGCAAAAAACGTTTCTCATGTTCATGAGAGTAACTGATATATTTTGGACACTGTTTGATTCTGCCATCCACTGGCCTTGGTGTAAAATGTATGACTTGTTGCAAAACATCACATTTGCTGTATTTCACAAACCTATGTTCTCTATATTGAAATTCTGCAGTAATTTGATATGTTTTGATTCATTTTATTTATTATTTTATGGTACAGCTGTAAAGGAACTATTTAAAAAAATCTGATTTCTGTATCTGTGCAATTTGGATGCAAAAAGAGATTTATATCCAAGGCTTTCAGATGAAACCTGAAAATCCTATTAAAATGTGGCCGTGAGATCTATGGCGCTGGATTTAGGCTGAAGATGCTGCGAAGACATGGGTTTGAATGCCATTGGGGGTTTGAATTTTTTTTCTTCCCATAGTCCAAAGATGTGCAGGTTAGGTGGAATGGCCATTCTAAATTACCCCTTAGTGTTTCACAATGTATAGGTTAGGGAGATTAACAGAGTAAATATTTGGGGCTGTGGGGATAGGGCATAAGTGGGACTGAGTAAGACACGCTATCGGAGAGTTAGTACTCAATGGGCTGAATAGCCTTTTTATGCTCTGTAAAGATTCTATGATTCTATATTTACTGTACAAATTTACAAATACTTCACGGGTCAAAATTCTCAACAACATAAGTAGCACATATTTACGTGTTTTATATCAGGTTTTTTTTAAGGTATAAATGGTGCTGGACTGGGTTTAAAATGGAGACAGAGCATTAAATCTATAGGTTTTTTATAACTATTTGAAGGATACAGTCTCAAAATTAATTTCCAATTCTCCAGAATTCATCGTGCAACACATTATTTCCAAATTACATTCTTTGCCTAGTGAGTTTCTTCTTCCTAGCAACCTGTGGCATTGGTTTAACTGTTGAGAGATGCCTTGGTTGACATACAGTTCTTCTGATGAAACTTTTACCTTTGATCACCAGCAAGTATATATTACGATCAGGTATAGAACACCCCCTACTTTTGAAATTACCCAACTATAAGAGTGTTGTGGATTTTGTAATGTTTGAAAACTGTGCTGTAATTTTGCAATATTAACTTCACATAACATTCTTTGTAGCCTGCAGAGAATGCTTGTCAAAGGCTCTACCTGGAACAATTAAATTGTTTTTGCTTTAACAAATCTGAACATAATCCATGGCCAATGAAAAGAGGAATGAAATTATTTTATGGTTTGGGATGGCAACCACAAATAAAAACTGAAGTTGGCTTGCCTTTATATCCACACTGGAGCAACAGTACTTAAATAAGCATTTCTGATGAGTATTTCCCTGAAGCATCAGGAAAAAAATGTGAAATAAATAATGTAGAAGAAATCTCTGAATTAACCAACTTGATGAGACTGAAGAGACTGCATAAATTATCACAGAGTTAAGAATAGCCTTTTCTAAACCTGCAGGCATACAACATTCAAACCAGATATAAGAATGAAGAAAAAATAATTTTAAACAGAACTTTTGAGTTGCCTAAACTTCAAAGATTAGATTGTCAAGGCTTGGGAGCTGCTAGTGATTCACTGACTTTAGTTGAACACTTTTGCTGATGTGCATAACTCTAAATTTACTCACAGGGTTGAAAATCTGAGAAATTGCATCCAAATAGATATTGTAGGTCAAATCCAAGGCTTATATTATATTGATCCCACATTAGGATTTGGTGGGGAAGCAGTTAGTGGTTTTTGGAAGTGCTGGGAGCCTGAACTGGCTGAGCTCTCAGAGTGCCATTGCACAGGTACCGTGATCTCCCAGTGCATTTGGAGATGTGTACCCTTATTCCCAACCACCCAAAGAACATCAGACCTGACCCTCACTGCCTGTCATCTTTTTGTTGCAGTCTATCCCACCTCCCATTGATTGCCCATATGTTAGTCTACCCCCTGCTATCTTCTCACAAACCACACATGCACAACTACCTCTCACCTCCCCCTCCTCCCCTGCCAACTTCATTCAACCAATCACTGCCCTTGCAGCATTCCTTGACTCACCATCTGCAAATGTCCCTTCCCTCCCCAATCATCCTGCATCAGCAGTGTTCCCTTGCTCTGCACCGGCAGTGTTCCTCTCCCCCCCACCGCCCCTTCCCGATTTACTCTCCCTGAGTGCAGAGTTCCCTCCTTTCCCAAACACTCCAGAGCTTCCCTCTTTCTCCTATTATCTGTCTGCAGAGTTTTCCCCTTCCCCAATCACCTTTGCAGAGTTCCCCTCTTCCATCCCTGCTCATCACCCCTGTAGAGCTCCCCCATCCTCTTGGCACTGCCCCTGACGTAGTTATCGTGCCTGGTCAGCATTGCCCAGGTGCCTAACCACCACTTCCAGGGTGTCCACCAGGCAGTGACAGGGTGCTAGGTGGGCAGTGCCCCATGGGCAATGCTTGACCATACCCTAGATCACTTGAAGGAGGGGGCTGCCCCCGATGAGACCATTATGTCTGGTCTCCACCAAAGGAGACTAGCTGAAATTCTCGCGGTGTGCTGTTCAGCTGGCAAGCACGTAAGTGTAAGTGACTCACCAATGACATGCATAAATATTTAAACTGGCTTTGCGCTCTTTCTGAACACAAAGCCGATTTCGCTAGCAAAACATGGCCAGTACTGTCAGGGGAGGTGAGAAACTGGTCACATTTCTCATTTCTTGCCTCTCACCTGATCGCACCATCTCAACCCGCCAAAGGGCAAGTGCGATGAGGTCATAACATTGCACCCTGTAAGCCTGGAAGCCATAAGGTCAATGACTTGAAACCCAAGTCTACCAAAGAGGCCATAGTTTCAAAGATGAAATGGTAGTCTATTGATGACCCCCTAACCACAGACCTTGTATTTAAAAATTGTAGTGATTTTGATTTTAAAATGATATTGGCAAGTTGGAAATTTTAGATGACAAAAGACAAAGTAACCAGTAGGAAAAAGTCAGTATTATGTTTTATGCTGTACTGCCATTGCCAGTCAGCCATGGTAAAAGATTATAACAAATATATAATTAAGAAAGAATTTGGACCGTCTAGATTGAGAGGCCCTATTTTACCATTTTGATTCTAAGTGCTGGGCGGACTTGAAGTGGGAGTGTTTCAGATCCGACTTTTAGACCTGGTTCTCAGATGCCAACAAAGCACTCTGCCTGAAAAAAATTTCAGCAATTTTGAATTGTGCTGCACAAGCCTGTGGGCGGGGCTTAACACACCCGAAACACTGCAGCTCCAATCAGTGCCTCCAACTGCACATGTGCAGAAAAAAAATGATAGAATGCAGCTCCCCACAACACTCCTGGCCAGATAATGCCTCCCCCGGTCCCCCAACATTACTGACCCCCTTATTCCCCAACACCTCCACCACCCAGAGCGATCACGGGCCCTTTCCCACCTTTCCCTCGCTGATCACAGGCAGAGTGGCAGCAGACTCCCCTTTCCCTCCTCACTGATCACAGGCAAAATAGCAGCAGGACCACCACACCCCCCCCCCACCCACTCCTTTCCTCTTCACTGATCTCAGGCAGAGTGACAATGGACCTCCCCCCCTTCCCCCTCACTGATCTCAGGCAGGATGATAGGGGGGACACAGATCACCCACCCCCCACCCCGGCGCCATCACAAGCAGAGAGTTATCAGACATTCGGCACTTAATTCCTCAATAACTGGAGCACCGAAATTGGACTTTAGTGGAGCATGCCTGTTTCATGCCAATTCTGGATGGGCGAACACGGTGGTAAAGGGGGAAATGCTGGTAAAGTGCAGGTAATGGAATGCAACTCATTCAGTCAATTTAAATGCATTTAAATGACCATCATACATGTTTTGCATGCTGTCCCGATCATGGCCATTTTCGGGCCTTGGTGAAGAGAGAACCAGCACAGAGACAAGCCAGGATTGTGCTAATTGCTTCACGCTTGACTTTACCAGTTTTCACGCCCAAAAATGGGTGCAACTTAATGGTAAAATCGGGCCCAAAGATCTTGCACAGATTAAAATGTGCAGCAATCTTGTCTAGAATTTGAAATTGTATTTAAAGTATTTTTAGATAATCAAAAATCTTGTTTAATGTAGAAACAGATCTACTTCTGAAATTAAACCGGAAAAGGATGAACCAGTTAACCTTGCGATTCCTAGTCCATTGAGGCACGATCCGCACTCTGATTCCATCCATGTAATCAAGAGCATACTCTTTGTTTTGTTGAGCAATGTAAATATTTCTGAGCTCCAAAAATTCAAAACTGAATACTTCAATTATTTTAGGAAAAATAATGGTGAACCATATTAAAGCTTTTGCCAAACCCATTACGAATGATTATTAGGAATATTTTCCTCTGGTAGGTTTCTGAAGAATTTACAAGAATTTAATACTCTCTTCAGCTGACCAGTTTCTGTATCCTAATTTCAAAGTCCATTCAGTGAGGAAAGGAATATGAATTCTAACTTACTATAATCAGTGTGCTAGTGGCCGGCATGGTGGCGTTGTGGCTAGCACTGCTGCCTCACAGCTCCAGGGACCTGCATTCAGTTCCCTGCTTGGGTCATTGTATGTGTGGAGTTTGCACATTCTCCCCATGTCTAGTTTCCTCCACGTGCTCCAGTTTCCTCCCATAGTCCAAAGGATATGCAGGTTTGCTAAACTCTCCTTCAGTGTATCCAAATAAGTGCCAGAGTGTGGCAAATAGAGGATTTTCACAGTAACTTCATTGCACTATGAATGTAATTCTACTTGTGACGAAGAAATAAACTTTCTAAAATAAACTTTTACTTCAGTGAGACTGTGTCTCATGCAATTCAAAGTATATATAAACGATAAAATAACCATTTTAATCAATTATGTACCCATTTGCTTTCTCTGCTTTTGTAATAATAAAACTGCAGTATTTCTTCATTTAAAATTTTATGTTGTGACTTCCTGTTTAAAAATCTAAATATTCACTAAAATCTTTAAAAACTCATAATTTGACAGTCATTCCATATAGAGTTTATTCATCATATGGTCAGTCAAAAGCTGTGCTTGTAATTTGTTTGTTACAGCAACTACTTATTTACTTGTAATTTTTAAGGTAGGATAGGAAATTCAAATCACTCAACCAGCAGAGACAATGCAGCAAAGCTCGTTCAAAATAAGAACTGGTTGAAGTATATTAGACACATATTAGTAAAGAAACAGTATCAGGTATATGGGAACACCACCTGAAAAGTTCCTCTCCAAACCACTCACCAGCCTGTTTTGAAAATATGTTGTTCCTTCACTGTTGATAGATCTCTGCCCTGAACAGCACTGTGGGTAGCTCACTAACACCTTCCCAAGGGCAATTAGAGATAGGCAAGCAAAGCCCATGAATGAAAAGAAACATAAGTAGGATTCTAAAGTGCAGTTTAACCCCAAATTCTTTGAAATCTGTGCAACCTGTTGGTTGGTGTTTCATTCAGGGCTAAATAAAATGTAATGACTGGCAAAATCTGACATTTTTAAACCTTGCTAAAATAAGCTTACCTGAATTTACTGATGTTTTTAAAATGTCCTTCAAGCCAAGTTAATGATTGCATTTTCCTTTTCTTCAATTGTCAGAACGTCTGGAAGTTGAGAAGAAAAGGTATAAGGAAGTATTGGAAGATTCAGAAGCATTAAGACAAAAAGAGGTAATATGAGTTGTAATTGGCTGCTTAGTAGTGTTTGGAAGACTGTGATGTGTTGCTTTGTCCTATCCAAGTCCTTCTGCAGCATCTGTGTCTCTTCAATACTACCTATCCCTCCACCTATCTTTGTATCACATGTAAACTGAGCCACAGTTCTCTCAGTTACTTCTAGATATTGATGTACATAACATAAAAAATTGTGGTTCCTACCCTGACCCTTGCAGAACTCCACTAGTCACCAGCCATAACTGGTCAAATGCTGCTTTGATCTCAAGAGCAGTCGCTCTCACCTCACATCTGGAGTTCAGTTATGTTTGGCCAAGAACTATAGTGTATGATTAGGCCTCACTTGGAATACTGCGCCCAGTTCTGGTCTCCGTACTATCGGAAGGATGTGGAGTCCTTGGAGAGAGTGCAGAGGAGGTTTACCAGGATGCTGCCTGGTATGGAAGGACTGTCCTATGAGGAACGATTAGATAGACTGGGGTTGTTTTCCCTTGAAAGACGTCGGCTTAGAGGGGATCTCATAGAGGTGTATAAGATTATAAGGGGTATAGATCGAGTAAATGGAGGTAAACTTTTTCCACCTTTAGAAATGGATAGGACGAGAGGTCATGGCCATAGGGTGAGGGGGGCTATGTATAGGACGAATATTAGAGGGCAGTTTTTCACACAAAGGGTAGTGGGGGTGTGGAATGCACTGCCGATTAAGGTGGTGGGAGCAGGCACGCTGGGGCTGTTTAAGGGTCTCTTGGACAGCCACATGGGCGGTATGCAGATAGAGGGATATATTAGGACTGTTTAACTACGGCTTTTTTCCACAGGTAATTCGGTCCATAATTTGAGCATGCATTCGGCAGGTGGTGCGAGGACAGCTCTTGGATGTTGATTCATGGGTTGCCTGGTACCTCATGTCGTATATGAGTGCTTTATGTGGACCACCTGAAGGGCACCATGACAGCTCAGAGACTATCGATGTGGCTGTGCAGACACTTGGAATTGGGCCGGTGTCTGCGGGAGTTTGCGCGTTCTCCCCGTGGTTGCGTGGGTTTTCTCCGGGCACTCCGGTTTCCTCCCACAACCCAAAAATTCGCTCTTAGGCTGATTGGGTAACAAATTGTCCCTATGGTGAAAATTTTCCAAATTAGGATTAATATATATATTATTATATAGGAATATTAAAATAGGATAATGTATTTGGTATTACGGTGGCGCGGGCTCGTTGGGCCGAAGGGCCTGTTTCCCGTGCTGTGTTGCTTAATAAAAAAAAAAGATCAAGCAATAAAGCCTGAACCTAAACTGAGCCTCAGTAAATGAGTAAGTACTGCCTAATAACACTGTTGTTGACACTCCCATCACTTTGCTGTTGATCAAGATAAGGCTGTTTTGGTAATAATTGGCCAGTTTGGATTTGTGCTTCCTTTTGTGGAAGATGTGCCTAGACAATCTTCCACATGGTCAGGGAGAAACCAGTGTTGTAACTGTGTTGGACCAGGTTGGCTAGGTGCCAGGATAATTTTTGAGCTCTAGTTTATTGCCAGGTAGTTGTCAGGGTCCATAGCCTTTGTAGCTTCCAGTACCTTTAGCCTTTTCTTGCTATGAATGGCATTTCTAATGTTGGGAATGTCAGGAGAAAACTGAGGTGGATGATCTGCTTGGCACTTCTGGCTGAAGGTAGTTGCAAATGCTTCAGCCTTGTCTTTGGCATTTATGTGCTGAGCTCTTCCGTTATTGAGGATGAAAAAATTTGGGGAACCTCCCCTCCAATTAATTGCTTAATTGTCAACCATAATTCACAACTAGAGTTTGCAGGACTGTTTTTATCTGATCCATTGCTTGTGGAATTGCTAGCTTTGTCTATCGCTTGCTGCTCCCAGTGTTGGGAATGCAATTAGCCCTTTGTTGTAGCTTCAGGTTGACATCACATTTTCAATATGTCTCTTGCTGCTCTTGGCATGTCTCTGGCACACTCTGTGAACCTTGGCTTGATGGTAATTGCAGAATGAGGATGTGCCAGGCCATGAGATTACAAATTGTGATTGATAATGTTGTTGACAGCCCACAGTGCTTCAATTGCTAGATCTATTCTGAACCTATCATTTAGTTCAGTGGTAGTGCCACACAACATGATGGAGAGTATGTTAGAACATAGAACATAGAACAATACAGCACAGAACAGGCCCTTCGGCCTTCGATGTTGTGCCGACCAAAATAAAAAGCAATGCCCCTCCAAACTAAACCATTCCCTTCTCTTCCATATACTTATCAATTAACCTCTTAAACGCCACCAAACTTGGCGCATCTACAACAGCTGCAGGCAGGGCATTCCACTCCCTAATCACTCTTTGAGTAAAGAACCTACCTCTGATATCCGTCCTATAACTCATACCCCTTAATTTAAAGCTGTGTCCCCTCGTGCTAGCTTTCTCCATCCTAGGAAAAAGGCTATCACTGTCCACCCTATCTAAACCTCTAATCATCTTATATGCTTCAATAAGATCCCCTCTTAGCCGCCTCCTTTCTAACGAAAACAACCTCAAATCCTTCAACCTCTCTTCATAGGACCTGCCCTCCATACCAGGCAACATCCTGGTAAACCTCCTCTGTACCCTCTCCAATGCCTCCACATCTTTCTTATAATGTGGGGACCAGAACTGCACACAATACTCCAAGTGCGGCCGCACTAGAGTTTTGTACAGTTGCAACATGATGCTGCGGCTCCTAAATTCAATCCCCCTACCAATAAAAGCTAAGACTCCATATGCCTTCTTAACAACTTTATCCACTTGACTGCCTACTTTCAGGGATCTATTGACACATACACCAAGATCCTTCTGTTCCTCAACACTATTAAGAGCCCTACCATTAGCCCTATACTCTACACATTTATTGTTCCTGCCAAAGTGCATTACCTCACACTTTTCCACATTAAACTCCATTTGCCACCTCTCGGCCCAGCTCTGCAACTTGTCCAAGTCACTCTGTAAACTAAAACACCCCTCTTCACTATCTACCACACCACCAACTTTAGTATCATCTGCAAATTTACTGATCCATCCCTCAATACCCTCATCCAGATCATTTATAAAAATTACAAACAGCAGGGGCCCCAAAACAGACCCCTGAGGCACACCACTCGTCACCGAACTCCACGATGAATATCTCCCATCAACCACCACCCTCTGTCTTCTATCTGCCAGCCAATTCCTAATCCAATTAGCTAAATCACCCTCTATTCCACACATCTGCATTTTCTGTAGAAGTCTTCCATGGGCCACCTTATCAAACGCCTTACTAAAGTTCTGTGTGAGGATGAAGTATGAAAATGGGACTTCATTTTAGCAAAGATTCTTACCATTACTGACATGAAAGATCCATCTGATTCTAGTCCTTTTCAAATTTCTTTAGTGGTTTGGTACAACTGAGTCATTTGCTGGACTGTCTAAGGATTGCTAAGATTTAATCAAGTGTAGGTCAGAGACCATAAGTGACCCAGATGGGTTTTTCACAACAATTGATAATAATTACTGTCATGATGATTTCCTTGTATTTAAAAACTATTGTTCCACTCAAGTAGCCAAACAAAGTAAAACAGAGTGGTTTAAGATGACCTTTACTGTAGTCAGCTTTGGGACTCTGAACATCCATCCAGGGCATTCAGAGTGAAAAATTCAGAAATACAAAGGTAATTAAAGACTCAGCTTTGATTACAAGTAATTAGCATATACCAATAACAAAACAGGAGTTATCTCTATCCAATCATGCTTATGGTTACATTATTTATACTTAAGAGTATAATGTCCAATTAAAACTTATGCATGTCATTATCATCAAGCAATGATAGCAATATTTCTGACCAATGGTATCTTAATCTCCCTTTTCATTGTTCCTTCTTCTAATAGGCAGATATGAAATGTAGGTGCATATCTTTCAGTTAGATAGTCCTTACGTGGGCTTACTTTAATAAAAACCTGTGATTTGCACAGAGCTTTCCCAGGGTTCAGCTTGCAGCTTATGTGATTTTTAAACTTGTGTGATTTTTAACCCTTTCAATTATGGTTATTATTGCTAAGACTAGTTTTCAACTGTAGCTTTTTTTATTAATTGAATGTAATTTCCACCATCTGCCATAGTACGATTTGAACCAGTGACCCTAGACCATTAACCTGGGTCTATGGATTACTGGTCTAATGACATTATCTCTTTGCCATCACCTCTCATGTTATAGTTCATAGTTTAGGAATTTTCACTTGTGCTACAATAAAAAGTGAAAACATTATTCCAAAGTGCCAGTTGTTTTTCTTCTGGCTATGTGCAGAGATGAAAATAAATTATATTTTCTTTGTATAGAGAATCAATATAGGTTCCAGTAGGTGGCAGCAGATTGCAGGTTGTGTTTGTCATGAATGCAACATTGCAGAAATACTCCACATTTATAAAAAGTGTTAAGAACTATAAGAGTGAGGCAGTTTAAGAACATTGCTCTTCCTTTCAGGGTTGGGGGGAGATGGGAATTAAAAATGAAATGACAGCCTTTAGTCAGAAAGTGAAATAAATCTTAATGTTCAGGATTCCTGAAAGATGATGAAGTCTCAGTGATTTTCTTTTTTAAGTTTAAGCATATAGTATGCTTAGAAATGAACTGAACCATAGTTTACATTTTGACTTTGAATATACTATAAGTGAAGCAATTACGTAACTTTGGACAATTCAATTTTTTTATGAAAACTAACCTCTCCAGTTAGGAATATTAATTGTCCATAACTTTTTTGAGCAAACTCTCAACATCAGCATCATTTTAATACAGTACTTTGTGGGTACAAACAAAAAATTTATTTGGATAATTAAAATGAGTTCTATTATTGCTTTATAATGTTTGATCACTGTTTTCTGTACAGGTAAATATTTACATCAGCATTGTTTTCCAGTTCATAAACTTGTGTTCAAGTGTCATTCTATAATTCAGAAGATTCAGAAGCCATGCATTCTGGATTGGAAAGATCCTGTGTATTAGAGAGACAAATGTTATTACTCATTTCTGCAGAAGCGAGAAATAAAATCTCAATGTTCAGATTCTTAAATGTTTAAATGTGAAAGTTTTAAACTTGCTATCTGAGGATATTTGGTATATAGGCGTTCTGATTGACAAGATTCCTTTTTTTTGTTCTGCATCTTTTCCTCATCTAATCAGAAGGAGCACATGAATGCGCATCTGCAAGAGAGCGAACGGTCATTGCAAGACAGAATTCAGAAACTTGAAAATGTTCGAATTCAGCTGGAAACAGTGAGTGAACAACAATTACATAATAAACCAAGAAAATCGTTGAATAAACACTAGCTTCTTTTATACTACATTGCAACATTGACCGCAGTTCAAAAATACTTCATTGAAAGCTGCTGTAGAAATGTAAATGTGTCCATCTTATGCTTATTGTCACCCAAAAAAAATTGCAGTGGTATGATCAAATTGTCCAATTTGATTCACCCAATTCAACAAGCGAACATGGATCATCGCTTGTGAAATTAGTAAGGATCATAAATTATATGAGACTGAAATTCTCTGCCCAGGTCTCAAAGTATATTTTTGCAGTACAAACCTGCCTTTTTTTCCTTCATTCATGGGACATAGGTGTCTCTTGCTGGTCAGCATTTATTGCTCATTCCTAGTTGCCCTTGCGAAGGTGGTAGTGAGCTGCCTTCTTGAATCACTGCACTCCATATTCTGTGGGTTGACCCACAATGTCGTTAGAGAGGGAATTCTAGGATTTTGACCCAGTGACTGTGAAGGAACAGCAGTATATTTCCAAGTTAGGATGGTGAGTAGCTTAAAGGGGAACTTGCAGATGGTGGTATTCCCGTGTATCTGCTGCCTTTGTCCTTCTAGATGGAAGTGGTTGTAGGTTTGTAAGGTGCTATCTAAGAATCTTTGGTAAGTTGCTGCATTGCATCTTTTGGATAGTACACACTGCTGCTATTGAACATCGGTGGTGGAGGGATTGAATGTTTGTAGATATGGTGTCAGTCAAGCAGGCTGCTTTGTCCTGGATGATGTCAAGCTTCTTGAATGTTGTTAGAGCTGCACCCATCCGGGCAAGTGGGGATGCTCCATCACACTTTTGATTTGTGCCTTGTAGATCGTGGACAGGCTCTGGGGAGTCAGGAGATGAATTAGATCCACAGTATTCCTAGCCTTTGACCTGCTCTTGTAGCCACTGTGTTCATGTGGTGAGTCCAGTTGATTTTCTGGTCAATGGTAACTCCAAGGATGTTGACAGTCAGGGATTCAGTGATGGTTACATTATTGACTGTCATTGACTGATGGTGGTTAACATGTCTCTTATTGGTGATGGTCATTGTCTGGCATTCATGTGGCACGAATGTTATTTGCCACTAGTCAGCTCAAGCCTGGATATTGTCCAATTGCATTTATTGCATTTGGACATGGACTACTTCAGTATCTGAGGAGTCGCAAATGGTGCTGAACATTGTGCAATCATCGGCGAACATCCCCACTTCTGACCTTATCACAGAGGGACGGTCATTGATGAAGCAGCTGAAGACTGTTGGGCCTAGGACACTACCCTGAGGGACTCCTGCAGAGATATCGTGGAGCAGAGAAGACTGACCCTTCACAACCACAACCATCGTGCTGTGCACTAGGTATGAACCCAACCAGCAGAGAGTTTGGCAACGATATCCATTGATTTCAGTTTTGCTAGGGCTCCTTGATGCCACACTCAGTCGAATGTGGCCTTGATGTTAACAGATGTCACTCTCTGGAATTCAGCTCTTTTATCCCTGCATGAACCAAGGCTGTGATGAGGTAAGGAACTGAGTGATCCTGACGAAACCCAAACTGGGCATCTCTGAGCAAGTTATTGCTGAGCAGGTGCTGCTTGATGGCACTGTTAATGACCTCTTCCATCACTGATGATCAAGAGTAGACTGATTGGGTGGTAATTGGTTGGGTTGGATTTGTCCTGCATTTTGTGTATAGGACACCCTGGGCAATTTTCCACAGTATTGTGTAGGTACCAGTGTTGTAACTGTACTGGAAGAGTTTGGCTGAGGGAGCAGCAAGCTCTGGAGCACAAGTCTTCAGTACTATTGCCAGAATGTTACCAGAGCCCATTGCCTTTGCAGTATCCAGTGCCTCCAACCGTTTCTTGACATCATGTGGAGTGCATTGAATTGGATGGAGACTGGCATCTCAGATTCCAGAAAGAGGCCAAGGCTGAGATAGGTCGTCCATTCAGCACCTCTGGCTGAAAATTGCTGCAAAAGCTTCAGCCTTATCTTTTGCACCAGATCACGTGCAAGGCTCCTCCGTCATTGAGGATGGGGATATTTGTGGAGTCTCCTCGTCCAGTTCTCAACTGGATGTGGAAAGACTGCAGAGCTTAGATCTGATATGTCGGTTGTGGGATCGCTTTGTTGTATCAGTTGCTGTTTTGGCTATTCGGCATGCAAGTAGTCCTGTTTGGTAGCGTCATCAGGTTGACTTATCATTTTTAGATATGCCCGGTGCTGCTCCTGGCATGCCCTCCTGCACTCTCCACTGAAACAGAATTGACCCCTTGGCTTGATAGTAATGATTGAGTGGGGGATATGCCGGGCCACGAGATTATAGATTGTGCTAGAGTACAATTCCACTGCTGTTGATGGCCCACAGCACCGCATGGATGCCTAGTCCTGAGATGCTAGATCAGTTGTAAGTCTGTCTTATTTTGCATGTTGATAGTGCCACGCTGCACTATGGACGTTATTCTCAAAGCGAAGGTGGGACTTCATCTCCACAAGGATTGTGCAGTAGTCACTCTTACTGATACTATTGTGGACAGATGCATGTGCAGCTGGCAGATTGGTATGTGTGAGGTCAAGTATGTTATTTCCTCTTGTTGGTTCCTCCACCACCTGCTGCAGCTCCAGTCCAGCAGTTATATCCTTTTGGACCTGACCAATTTCATCATCAGTGCTGCTGCCAGGCCACTTTTGGTGGTGGTCATTGAAATACCCCACCAAGAGTACATTTTACACCCTTGGCACCCTCAGTGCTTCTTCTAATTGTTGTTCAACATGGGGGAATATTGATTCATCAGCCAAAGGAAGATGGTACTTGGTAATCAGTAAGAGTTTTCCTTGCCTGTGCTTAATCTGAAGCCATGAGACTTCTTGGGGTCCGGAGTCAATGTTAAGGACTCCCTAAGTAACTCCCTCCCAAATGTACACTACTCTGCCACCACCTGTGCTGGGTCTGCCCTGCCGGTGGGACAGGACATGTCCAGGTATGGTAATAGTGATATCTGAGGTGTTATCTGTAAGGTATGATTCCGTGAGAATGATTATGTAGGCTGTTGCTTGACTAGTCTGTGAAACAGCTCTCCCAATTTTGGCACTAGCCTCCAGATATTGGTAAGAAGAATTTTGCAGAGTCGACAGGGCTGTTTGTTTTGCCATTGTATTTTCCAGTGCCTACGTTGATGCCATGTGGTCCGTCCAATTTAATTTCTTTGTTGAAACTTTGTAGTGATTATTACAATTGAGTGGCTTGCTAGGCCATTTCAGAGGACAGTTTTTCAGAGTCAGTGACATTGCTGCTCTGGAGTCACGCGTAGGCCAGACCAGATAAGGATTTTCTTTCCCAAAGAATTTTAAAGGATGGGTTTTTCTGACAAAAATCAACAATGGTTTCATAGTCATCAGTAGACTATTAATTCCAGATTTTTTTTTTATTGAATTCAAATTCCATCATCTGTAATGATGGGATTTAAACCAGGGTGCCCAGAACATTAGCTGGGTTTCTGGATTAATAATTGAGCAATAATACCACTAGACCATTGCCTCCACCTCAAGTTACTATGTGGTAAGCAATTCAGATTTTCGATTAATACTTAAAAATATAAACACCAGATTTGGAATTTGAAGATGCTCCTCTGCTTAAACCAAAGAAATATATGCAGCAAATGGTGCAGTCGCTAAATAACTAAATCTGAAAGATTGCTTCTTAATGCCAGCACAGCTTCAATATTAGAACTAAGAACGATCATGGTCATGGAGTTGTATGACATGCTATAGAGCATGAATTCTTACTCTATGCCTCTAGATTTGTCATCACTCAGCCTCCTATGTTCCAGAGAAAAAGACCTGTCTATCCTTATAACTCAAACCATCAAGCCCTGGTAGCATCCTAGTAAATCTCTTTTGCACTCTTTCTAGTTTAATAATATCCTTTCTACAATAGAGTGACCAGAACTGTCCGTAATATTCCAAGTGTGGCCTTACCAAAGTCATATTAACATGCCTTTTCAGGTGCCTAGGTCAATGCTAGGTGGTCCATCTGATTTCATTTCTTTGTTGAGACTTTGTAGTGATTGTTACAATTGAATGGCTTGCAAGGTCATTTCAGAGGGCAGTTAATAGCCAACCACATGCATAATCTATAATCCATGCCTCTAGACTTGTCAGTTTGAGCCCATTAATAGTTGTTTATACTCAAATGAATACAATACTAATGTTTCTCAGGTGTCAGAGTTATCACTGTACGTAACTGTATGCCAAATGTTAATATGCTTATGTTCACTGTGCAGTGTGGTTTTTTTGCAATTTATGCAATGGATTATGCATTGTGATTGGCTCTTAACTGCCTTCTGAAGTAGCCTTACAAGCCAGTTGTAACAATCACTACAAAGTCTTAACAAAAAAATAAAATCAGACGGACCACCTGGCATTGATCTAGGCACCAGAAAAGGCATGTTAATATGACGTTGGTAAGGCCACAGTTGGAATATTGTGTGCAGTTCTGATCACTATATTATAGAAAGGATATTATTAAATTAGAGAGAGTGCAGAAGAGATTTACTAGGATGTTACTGGGACGTGATGGTTTGAGTTATAGGGAGGTGGCTGGATAGACTGGTTCTTTTTTCTGTGGAGTGTAGAAGGCTGAGTCATGATCTTGTAGACATCTACAAAATAATGAGGGCTGTAGATCAGTCAATGTATTTTCCCAAAGGTAGGGGAGTCTAAAACTAGAGGACATAGGTTTAAGGTGAGAGGGGCGATTTTTTTCACAGGGTGGTGAGTGTGCTGAACAAACTGCCAGAGGTAGCACTAAGGGTGGGTACAATTTTGTCTTTTAAGAAGCATTTAGACAGTTACATGGGAAAGATGGGAGTAGAGGGATATGGGCCAAATGCAGGCAATTGGGACTAGCTTAGGGGTTTTAATAAAGAAGTGCAGCATGGACAAGTTGGGCTGAAGAATCTGTTTCCATGCTGTAAACCTTTATGACTCTGAAATGTTACTAAGTTGGATGGCAGAGCAAAGTGTGCAGAGGACGTTGAAAGTCTGCAAAGGAATATTGATAGTTTAGGTGAATGGGTGAAGGCCTGGCAGATGGAGTACCATATTGGTAAATGTTCATTTTGGTTGGAATAACAGTAATCTAGACAATTGTTTAAATAAAAAGTAAAAAATATTGCAGCAAGCTGCTGTGCAGAGGGACCTGGGTGTCTTTGTGCAGGAATCTCAAGGAGTTGGTTTGCAGATGCAGCAGGTAATTAAGAAAGCAAATGGAATCTTGTCCTACATTGCTAGAGGAATGGAGTTTAAAAACAGCAAGGTTATGTTGCAGCTGTGTAAGGTGCTGGTGAAGTCACATCTGCAGTAGTGTGAAAAGTTTTGGTCTCCTCACTTGAGAAAGAATATACTGGCACTGGAGGGGGTTCAGAGGAGGTTCACTAGGTTAATTCCAGAGTTGAAAGGATTTGCTTATGAAGAGAGACTGAGTAGACTGGGACAATACTCAATGGAATTCAGAAAATGAGGGGAGATCTTATAGAAACATAAGATTATGAAGGGAATAGATAAGATAGAAGCAGGGAAGTTGTTTTCAATGGTGGTTGAAACTAGAACAAGGGAACATAGCCTGAAATTAAGGGGAAGCAGATTTAGGACTGAGTTGAGGAGGAATTCTGCGGAATTCCCTGCCCAGTGAAGCAGTTGAGGCTACCTCATTGAGTGTTTTTAAGGTAACGATAGATAAGTTTTTGAATAGTAAAAGAATTAAGAGTTATGGCTAGCGAGTGGTTAAGTGGAGTTGAATTCACAAAAAGTCAGCCATGATCTTATTGAATGGCGGAACAAGCTTGAGGGACCAGATGGCTTACTCCTGCTCCTAGTTTTTATGTTCTTATGATTCTGACTCAATGCTGCTTGTTGATATTTTCCTTTACCAATGCTGGTTTATAAGCAGGTTAAATCCAATTGATCATGTTTTGTACAAGATGGCAATTTTCAGATCTATAATCTCTGTGATCTCGTTCAGTTAATTAATAAGAACTAACAGCAGGAGGTAATAATTTGAAATCAGTGCAAAACAGCTTTAAATTATTAAGTTAATCAGGCAGTACATTTTCATTTTATTAATCAATTCCAAATTTATAAATTCAAATAATCGCATGCTCAGTTTTTGAAAGCGAGATAATAAAATTAAACCTGATGTGAAATATACAAGCTGTATGTCAGGGAAGAGAGACCCAAATTTTAAGTTGCAAGATATATGACAACTTCATAGCACATTAAATGCCAGTCTTTTCAATGGGTCATTCATAATTGTCAACTGTTTCCTCCTTCTGTCATGCCTTAAAATGGAAAATCAAATCTATATCAAATTTTATGCTGTACAGAATGCATATAAATTGAAGTTTAGTTTCAGGTAGTTAATTTGATGAAAAGAGACAGCCACGAAAGTGTCTATACTGAACCTTTAATTTTGTATGGTGACGATCAACCATATTTTTGTTGTTGGAATTCCTTGCCCAATGAAGTAGTTGAGGCTATCTCATTTGAATGTTTTTAAGGTAAGGATAGATAAATTTTTGAACACAAAATCAATTAAGGGTTATGGTGAGCGGGTGGATAAGTGATGCTGAGTCCACGAATAGATCAGCCATGAATGGTGGAGTAGGATCAAGGGGCAAGATGACCTATTCCTGCTCCTGGCTCTTACATTCTTATGATTCGACTTCATTTAAAACCTGTTGAGAGGGAACCTATGCATAATTATTAAATTTGTAATTCAGTTGTTGAAAGCCTGAATTGCAACCAAGAATGTGGTTATGAAAACATTTAACAGTTGTATTTAGTCGTTCCCTTGTGATTTTGGAGATGCAGTGTATTTTTAGAAAAATGGGAGCTTGCCACTATTCAATTTTGATGAAGTTATTAAATGTACCCATTAAAATAATATTTTATAAAATTATACTTAACATGCTAAAGTTTGTTCTGTAACAGGAGCTGAGCCGACTAAAGGCAGCTGCTGTAACTCACCGAGCACAAGCTGAAGAGGAGCTGATAAAAGCGAGGAATCAAATACGATTGGAGGAGGTAATAAAAATGAAAAACCAAGGTTATTGAAAGACAGGCTGACTTTTCCAAATTTAATTAATTCTATTGTTCTCTTCATTTCCCTCTGACTTTTTTCTTCCTTCTCTTTCCCTATTTTCCCCTCTCTCTTTATCTTTCCCTTAATTTGTGCTTTTAAATTAGTGCTCCTTTAAACTTTCCAATCTTTCAATCAGCACAAATCTACTATCCTACATTCCAATCCTCTGCACTTTGTTGAATATAGGTGTCACATGGTGGAACTTGAAACATTTTTTTCCAGAATGTGCTCAGACCTGTTTTAGATTAAATATCGCAATGTTATCAAATGTAGCTCTCACTTCGTGAACTTCAAGGAAACAGCAGAGCTGAGAAATGTAGATTGAAATTTAGACTAAGCAGCAGAATACTTCAGACAATTGCAATCAGTTTAGATTTCTCTAGTGGTTGATGTCTGGTGTTCTTCAGATGTCCCTATTCAAATGACCTTCATGCAGTTATTGGTCAAGATAGTTTGGAATCCATTCTTGCAGGAGGGGAACAGTGGGAAATAGCTGATCTTTGGGTAAGCTTACTGGGAAAATTAGTGAAAGGAAAAGAGTTAGAGGGACAAAGCACCTACTGCAGGAATTTGGAAGCATCAAAAAGGTCAGTAGGTCCTGCTGACGCAAGGGCCCTAGACATTTCATTGTAAAACTGAGATGGATAAGGCCATTGTGATTTTTGCATATCTGAATGTTGTCACATCTAACGCAAGTATTAGCATTTAGCTGCAAGTTTCAAATTACATTATTTGATATTCAGACATTGAACAATATGTGACTCCTGAGAATTATATATAAGAGTGATCAGTGGCACTGAATCCATCAGAAAGATGGACCTAAATTTTATAATACCAGACTTATCAAGCAGTCTCCTGCCTCATTATTTCTCAGGATCAAAAACTGTAGCATTGCTTCCTTCTCTTGGGTTTTTCCTTTCTTCTTCCATTCTCATACTCCTAAAATCCAAATGTGATGACATTATCACTACTTTCTCAAACTCTTGTATTATGGGCTGCAATCTTTCAGACTGTTGAAATGTATAAAGTGTAGAAATATAAAAGCTTTACAAATTAATTTGCAAGTGCCTTGTACAGCATAGTACTTGTACAATAGCACTGACTTCGTTTGTATCATCACCTTTTCTGTAGTGCAACATCTTATTAGATGTCTAATATCTCAGCTGCATCTATTTCTCAACAGACTGGGCACAGATTCCCAAAGATGAATTAAGCATTAGTTTGGTGAACCTTGTGCTGTATTCAGTGCTTCACAAGCCACATTAACTTTTGGGCATCTTCATATAACCTACCCCAATTCCCATTTCATACAGAGCTTCCGTGAGTGATTTCGTTTCTAACAGTGATACGGTTGTGAAAAAATATAAGATAAATGTTGATTGCTTCCACGGTCAGTGAAATGGGAACAAGAAAACAAACATTTATTGCAACATAAGAATAATTAATTTTCAGGGGCTTACAGAATACCAACAATGCAATGTAAAAATGGGTTATAATTACTTTTTTTTTATAATTTAAGGATTTTTCATGTCTAATTGGGTCTGTGTTCATGTTGTAGCATAGAAATGAGGCAAGGCTGTAATTCCAGCCACTTGCTTGTATCCTTTCATTTTGTTTTCCAGGGAACAACTTCTTTTTGAGAGAATTTGAGGTGGAGAATTTAGCACTAACTATTCTCTATGAAGAATTTATTTTCTAAGCACAAAGAAAAAATAAACTTTATTATATTATGCTTTTTACCACCTTTAATTATTCTTATGTTTGTGAACAAACCAGCTATTCTGCGATAGTGTACTTCACTCTCACTCGAGAAAACCAGTCAAAAATTCTTAGGGTGGGATTTTCCAGCTGTGCTAGCCCCAGGACTGGAAAATTCTGTCAACGGTTCTTTGCAAGTTCTTGTCCTGCTCGCTACAATTCCCATGGCACGCAGGACAGGAAAATTCCGCTCTTGGCGTTTCAGATGAGGCCTTTATAACAAACCATAATACTATATTCATTCTCAACTGTTGATTAGTTTACATCATGCTTAACGTTCAAATACAAGTAGCCAATTAAAATATGTGCACTTGGTTGTAATATCCAATCAGTGTAAAGACTATTATCTATTCGAATTTATTACCAGCTAAATTGGTTTTTAATATAACTTCTGTCTGGCTGGTAGACATCAATTATATTCCTTTGTCCAGTTTTCTCAGTGCTTAATGAATTGTATCGTACTACCTCCCTAAGTTACCTCCAGAAAATTTGACTGTCAGGGTAGATGGTAGAACAACTCCATGTTGTTTCTACAGACCTGGTAATTCAACAGCTATGAAGTTCTGCTGGAAACTAACCTCTAGCTGATTAGGCTCTTGGGATGCCTCCTTACAGCTAACAGCTAGCCTCTCGTAGACTGAACTGAAGATTTTCAAATCCTTTTGGTAAGTAGCAGAGATGATAAGCATTAAATTTTTTTTATACAACGTCCAACACCAATTCCTCCCTCTACCCCCTTTCAGTAATGGGATTTCATCCATGTTGGGGCAGCATGGTGCACCAGTGGTTGGCGCTGCTGTCTCACAGCGCCAGGGACCCAGGTTCAATTCCGGCCTTAGGTGGCTATCCATGTAAGTTTTCACTTTCTTCCCATGGTCCGATGATGTGTGTGTTAGGTTGATAAGCCATGCTAAATTGTCCCTTAATGTCAGGGGGGTTTGCAGGGTAAACACATGGGGTTATGGGATAAGGTTCAGGTGATATTGTTGTTGATGGGCCAAATGACCTCCTGCATTGTAGAGATTCGATGTTGACATTTAATTGAAACTATTCTCCACCTTTTCTCTTGTATAATCTTCCTATAATGGAGTGTGCAATATTCTAACTTCGGATTGATTAAAATTTTGTGCAAGATTTAAATTGCTCTTTGTTGGCGTTCTGCAATTGGTGTTTCAGAGGTGCTATTTTTTGGATGAGGTATTAAACCAAGGACCTATCTGTCTACTTGGATTACGTAAAAGATGCCATGGCATTATTTCAAGTAAGAACATGGGAGTTATCTCTGATGTCCTATCCTTAAATGACATCACAAAGGCAGATGATCTGATTGTTACTAAATTACTATTTGTGATAGTTTAGTCTGTGTGTCTGCCATATTTCCTACATTGCAGCAGTGACTACACTTTAAAAGTACTTCATTGGCTGTATATTAAGAAACATCTAGTGGTTATGAAAAGGGCTCGTGTAAAAACAAGGATTGTGTGCCTCTAGAACCTCTGCAATTTGAACTGCTATTTTTGATAATCAGTTTTATGCTGGCTTTAACATTCTGGGCATTGTCCAGATAATTAAAAAAAATATTGATAATTTTTGCATCTGTAAAATTGAGAAAAACTTGGCCATTATTAGAATTAAGCTGAGTAGTGAGCGAAACTGTAATATAAATTTCAAGTGTTTAATTTTTATATTCGTTGTTATTTACAGTTATTGTATTAACATTAAGCTTACTCAAACCTAGATCTCTGAGATTGTGTGCAAGTTTAGACAAAGGTCGCAGATAATTCAGCACATTAAGTCTGTTGTCCAACAGGACTTAAATTCCAAAATTCATGAAGAGCAATGCTTCAGTGGCAAACTGATTAGGATCTCTGGACTGATAACACTTTATCTAAACAAGCTAAATAACACCCTTATTAATATTGCAATTGTTTTTTTTTCCATCCCTCCCCACTCTTCTTCTGTAGCAAGAGCGGCTAGTTCATTTGGAAGAGAAACTCCATCTTGTTGGCCAGTCACGTGATGAATCCCAGAACCGTTGTACTATCCAAAAACAGACCATCAATGAGTTACAAGCAAAGAACACCAAGCTTACTTTTGAGGTTGAAAGTTTAAAGCGTTGCATTGAATGTCTCAATCAGGTACTGTGGTTCAGTTGATTGTTATTTACTGTATCTTGGTGTACTGCTGAAATGAAATTTCTGTACATTTTTATAGAACAATGGAGTTTTTTGGATGCAAAGTTAAGGTGAACTAAAATCTGAGCACATCTATCTGAAAGAGTTTGTTTAAAACTTTAATACAGCATATATTAAACGTAACCCACTCACTAGACTAAGGATCCTATGTTCACAACGCTTCTCATCATTTCTATATATGTTGAGAAGCATCTATTCCTAATTTCTGTTTCTTATCTGCTAAACAATTATCAATCCATACCAATATATTACCCCCAATTCCAAGTGTTTTAATTATGTGGGACTTTATCAAAAGCTTTCTCAAAGTCCAAATGCTGCGCATTCACTGGTTCACCTGTATCCATTCTCTTAGTTACATTTTCAAAAATCTCCAATATGTTTGTCAAACATATTTCCTTTTCATAAATCCATGTTGACTTTGTCTAATCATGTTTTCTAAATGACCTGTTCTCTCATCCTCTGTAATAGACTTTTAACATTTTCCCTACGACTAATGTTAGGCTATTAAGTCTATAAATCCCTGCTTTCTCTCTTCCTTCCTTTCTTAAATAGTGGGGTTACGTTTGTTGCCCTCCAATCTGCTGGGATGGTCTTTTTTAAAACTCAGAATTTTGGAAGATGGTAATCAATGAATCCACTATTTCCATGGCCGCCTCCTTTAGTAACCTGGAATGCATATTATCAAGCCCTGGGATTTATTGGCTTTCAATCGCATTGATTTCTCCAGCACTATTTTAATAAATATTTCCTTCAATTCCTCCTCCTCACTCAAATTGACCATGTACTCTATTTTGAGGACAGATTGTTAACAATTCTTCAGTTTTACTAATGAAACTAATGAGATTTGGTCATAAAATTAGGATATAATACAAATAAGAATAATCTACAATCTGTAGAGTGATTTGCTCACTTAGATAAAATAGATTAAACTATCTGTGTAATGTAAAAATGTACAGAGAAAAGCAGCTATTATTGAGGAATGGCTTTGATACCTGTGATGTGATGAAAGATCATCGACATTGAGCAATTAGGGTGGTTTTGAAGAGATATTGAGATATTTAGGATTCCAAAGCTAAGAGATACACTGAATTCCAGTGCACTTTTTAAGATAACCCATACTCTAGGACATGGTTCAAGCTTTAAAGGAAAAGGCTATTACGGACAGATGAAAAGTAATAGAATGGTTCCCCTCTCTTTCCATGCCTCCATTGACAGCAACTTTTTTATGAAAAGTACACTTGCCAATTCAGTGCTTACCTGTTTAAAGTACATGTGTGCTTTATGTGTGCGGAACTTGGCTATCAGTCTCTGCTCAGCGACTCTGCGCTGTCGTGTGTCGTGAGGGCCCCCTTGAAGAACATTTACCCGAAGGTCGGAGGCCGAATGCCCGTGACTGCTGAAGTGTGCGGTACATACTCTTGCAACTCATCCAATGTTGTCTACCTAATACGTTGCAAGAAAGGATATCTCGAAGCATGGTACAATAGGGAGACCATGCAGACACTACGACAGCAGATGTATGAGCATCGCTCAACAATCACCAGGCAAAACAGTTCCCTTCCTGTGGGCGAACACTTCAGCAGTTATGGGCATTCGGCCTCCAACCTTCGGGTAAATGTTCTTCAAGGGGGCCTTCACGACACACGACAGCGCAGAGTCGCTGAGCAGAGACTGATAGCCAAGTTCTGCACGCATGAGGACGGTCTTAACAGGGATCTTGGCTTCATGTCAAACTATCTGTAACCCCCATGATTTGCCTGGGTTAGCAAAAAAACCTCACTTGCTGTGCTGTCTGGAGATAATACACATCCCTCTAACCTCTGCTGTTAGCCATTTTAAGACTTGAATGGCAAGTTAGGTGTAAGGATTCGCGTTCTAATCAGCAATCTGTAAACTGTCTGTGCTGATATGTGTGCTTTTGAAGACCAGAACACCTCATTCGCCTGACGAAGGCCACAAAGGCCAAAAGCTTGCAGATTTACTATCAAATAAATCGGTTGGATTTAAAATTGGTGTTGCCAGACTTTACTGAGTTTACCTGTTTAAATGCCATAGCTATAAAAGACATGCATAGACATGTGTTCTTGTCAGTTTTTTTAAATAAAGGAAAATAGTATTATATTTAACACCTGATCTAAATAAAAATAATAACACTCTGATTCTCATGCATATATGTCAGTTCAGGCACAAATTAGAGTGAGAGGCTACATTAAGAAGTTTTGAAGTTCAAAGAAAACTTGATTGCATACAGATCTGGTGGATTGATGCCTTGGATGGTTCCATGCCGGCCTTGATGGTCTCTGCAAATTCTGCGACAAGACGATTTTAAAGGAGTTGAGGGATGATTTCTGTTTGGTTGACCGGAGTCAGCAAAATCAAGATTGGTTTTTAGATGTTGTTTACAGCATATAGTTGGTGAAATAATCAGTAGGGAATCAAGCTTGCAGATGGATGGAGGTAGTGTCCATTCAAGATCCTTCCTCTTTGTCTCTCCTCCTGTGGACGGAGAAGAGCAGTTCTTAAAATACAAGAAGGTTAGTTGGCTCATCACATGGCCTCACCAACTGACCAGTTACCCAAACATAGCAATTTCTTGTTCATGGTCTCGAAATGACAAGATTATAGTTGGGAGAGTTCACTTCTCAGCCAGAGTCCATTGTCTAAAGTGATTGTGTCCAATGGTTTGTTCCATACCCAAATGAGTATACAAGTTCTATCTGAATGTTTTATGAATGGCCCATTTACATTCCTTTTAAGATGAAGATCTCTGATGAGTTCTCCTAGACAGGTTGAATGTCTCATCAGCTTTGCAATTTGTAGGGTAGTTACGCAAATGTTCAGCCAACTTAAAAGCTGCTGGTTGAATTTTTTTTTGAATATTATTGTTCGGTCTTTTCTAAAACTTAACTGGTAGCTTTAACTCAATAAATAAAGTAATTTCTATCGTAACAAATTTTTTTTTAAACAAAGCACACATACGTTAAAGTTTGGCTCATATATAAGGTGATGAAAATGGAGATTCACCTATCCAGAGAAACAGTAAGCCATATGGCATTCTTCATTTTAAGCAGGCTGAACAAAATTAACTTAACAGAAGAATGTGGGAAGTCTATGATCTTTGGAATTGATGAATAGAAATGGCTGCAGACTCTGACTTTCATAATGGCCCGTCTTTATGGAGTATAGGCGGAATTATACATGTGCATGCCTGGTGATCAGACCTAAAATTTTGTATATTGTGCTCGGAAAAATTTCCTCAATTTTGCTTGAAACACACCACATGTTTTCTGTGATGTTTCCCTGAGAAGAAAGAACTGCTAGTGATTGAGAAAGATGGTCTTCTCACAACCTTCTTTTCAAATATTCCTCAAATACCCAAGGGCCTATAAATTACACTGTTACTAGGTAAATGCAGATCAGAAAAACTGTTTAGCCCTTCTGAACCTCATCAACCTTAGAGCCTGTTGCTGAACCTTCCTGTCCATTTTGGTGCTAAATCAAGATGGTTTAAAGTGAATTTTCTAGCCTCTAATAATGCCTGGGGAACACGCTTCACTGCAAAAGACCTCTATTTATTTGCCTTCATTTGTGTGAAATGCAACCTAAATGTTATAAATTCTAATACTGAAATCTCCATATTCAGGAGTTGTCTGGTAAGGACCAAGAAAAGGTTGCAGAGGTGAATAATGTGCGGATGGAACTCCAGGAACAAATTGGCCATCTGCAAGCAGAGCGAATTGCACAGGAAGGGCTCAAAGAAAAGATTTCAGCCCTGGAGCGACAACTGAAAGGTATGAAAGCAGGGAATATTTGCTTTATAAAATATGAAACCTATCAGTCCTTTTTCAGCTATCTATGGTAAACACTTAAGTACAATATGGCTGTACTGATTATTTGCCTACTGAAACCACAAATGTTTAAAGCAAGTGTTTTTGACTATTTTAGTGCATTGGGTTAATTTTAGTATGATGATTGAACTATCTCAAAACACTGAAGATAACAGAAATGATGCAGCTGTCTGACAGTCAGTTGATCTTTGCTCCTATTTTCATTATCACCAAGTAAGAATTAGAATATAAATGAAAAATCATGAGCATCATATCAGTCCTGAAAAAGAGACTAACTTGGAACTGAAATTTCTGTAAGCAGTACCCTTCTCTTCACCTCAGTCTGAAATATTGCTTTGTTCAATGAGTCCCAAGCCTGTGACTTTACTGAAAATAAAATTCTGCTGTTTTATTACAGTACAGTCAAGTAACCACCGTGATGCTATATTGGATAAAGAGAGCGAAATTAGTTCCTTACTGGAAAAAGTCCGATTGAAAGACAACGAGATTATGAGAATGAAAGAGGATGAAGCGCAACGAGCGAGCTTCCTACATAACGCAATCCTCTCCTATGTACAGAGCTCTCCTCTTGGCACTCAGTGTACAAAAAAATGAAATTTTTCAACAAAAATGTATGTGGACACCTAGTAAAGAGAGGCAGATGTTTTCCGATTTTTAGATTACAAAGTGGTGCAAAATTGAGGGTGGAATGAAAATGATGCATTTCAGGAAAAAAATAAAGCCTTGATGTAGGTAACATCAAGTTGCAGGGATAGAATGATACTGGCGAATACTTGACACACAATTTATACACAGAATGGCTTCTATGTTATGTATTTTAACCAGTAAAACTGTAATTTTGGGAACAATAATGCTATTAAGTTTGAGAAAAGGTAATGGTCTGTAAAATTGTCTTTTAGTTTAGCCCTTAATTTGATCATTGCAAAATATGTTTTCTGTTGGTTATGGCTTTGTTGTGTGGACTGTAGGAGATTTGTTGGGTTCATAAGTGGTTTAAATTGCTGGCTGTCTAAAATGATGTGCAAACTAAGCCTGTTTTTTTTAAATGTTTTGTGTGTTCAAAATGGGTTACGTATTTAATTACACCTGATGTTAAATTTCTTTTTCTGCTAAATACAACTTGTGAGAGTGAGGATAATTTGTTTTAATGTCCCAAAGTCAGAATTTGAAATCCATTCTCTTTAAAATTTACTTCATTAATTTTCATTGAATTTCATGTGGGGTGAAACATTGTCAGCAGATTTTAACTTTAAAAAAGGCAGGCCTTAGTTGATTGCGAAATTAAAATGTTCAAAATCTGAGTCCCGATGCAATGCCACTTGGTTTTAACAGATTTGGACCTGGACCCAGTTATCAGCCTGTTCCAAGAAGATTGGTTGGTATTTTAAATATTGTAATAAGTGTGTGTAATCATTATTGTTACTCACTGTTTGAATGTAACAGTGGATGACCAAGAAAACCAACAACTAAATTCAAATGAAGATTCAGAAGATAAGTGCTTTTTCACTTAAATGCTGGATCCAGTTCCCCTGCCTGGATAATTATCTGCATTCAGATGTCTGGACTCTGAACCTGCAGATCTTTCCCAGATAATCTCCAAGAAACTTGTGATTTTGTCCAAGAGGCCCCTGATTCTGTCCCCGCTCCACTGGACCTGAGGTTAATTAAGCATAGATTAGACTTATCTGGACCTGCACTCTCCTCCAAGCTGCTCCATCCGCAAATGGAAGTCAGCCCAAACAAGCAGACTGACATCCAGATGGGAAGCCTATTGATGATTTATTCCATTTTTGTTTGGAACAGGGATACACCTACTGGGAAGGTCATTCTTATCTGCTTAGTCCTTCTGAGGGAGTGGGCAATGTGGTAGAGTTTGAAACATTTCAGGTGCACTACTTCAGCTGAAAATCATTGCAAAGAAAATCATTGACAAAATACAGAGGTCTCAATTATGGCAAAATCAGATATTTTTGGGCTGTTCTGCATCTAAATTTATGAATTTATGTTTATGCAACCACATGGTTTGCATAGGAAGCTCACGTTGGCTGTTCAGCAGAGCATGGAATGGACTTGTTAAATGAGCTGAGAGTTTTAGCAGATCTGTCTCTCAAGCAATTGAAACAATTTGGGTAATGATGTTTTATCATAAAACTGAAATTAGATTAATTACACGTAAATTTATATGAGAAAACAGTACAACACCCTTCCTAATCCATGGCCACACTGAAATTATCCAACAGGTTCCTAGTGAATCATAGACTGATTTCTGCTTCCCCGGTGCTCAATATTCCTATATTGTCTTGAATGTGTGATAGCCTGTAGTTAGCTTCCATAGATAATTTCTATCCACTTTACTAAGTTTGTTGTTTGATAGTTGCAATAGCAGCAACAACTTGCATTCAATTCATATGGTGCCTTTAATGAACACCTATGTTCCGCTAGATAATAGGTACGGGAACTTCATTCATCTGTTCATGCATGGTCACTAATTAAATATCAAGGTATTTGGCCATTGCAATATTTCTTCCCAGTTGTCACATGGTTTGTCCATATTGAAAGTCTATCTAGTGCCAGAGCATAGGGAAAGGATGATGAGGAAAAGAAGTGGTCAGGTCTGCTATGATACAGTGGCGTGGAATGTCACGGACCCTTGTATGAGAATAGGAGTATCATAAAAATTGTTAACATATTCTTATGGAATTGAGCTATCTAACAGTTCCTCAGATTATATGTTTGTAATAAGTCTTTATTTGATGTGTTGGGTTTTTTTTGTGCAGACATTATATCAAAAGCTGCAGAAGTTATACAGTGTAAAAAGTTTAGAGTTTAGAGCAACACAGCACGGGAAACAGGCCCTTCGGCCCAACGAGCCCGCGCCACCATCATAACTTTATAGTAACAAGTTATATACATTTAGTTGTATTAAGTCACAGGAGTAAATAATCACAAGAGTTCCGCATTGATTATGGTTGGTCTTGAGATTTGTTGTGAAAAGGGCTTTGCATTTTGATTCTCAAGAGTTTCATGAGGATGTGGTTTCTTTCAAACTGTTTCCCTCCAGCCCACATCGCAAAGTCAAAGTATTTGACTGTCTAGGATTCCTAATATTAGTGCTGATATTTTTCACATTTCTCTACCCATGCCTTCTCAAGCTCCATGGAGCTTACTTACACTTGCACATCGATCTCTGCTATCTTCTGCACCTTCTTAATAATTATATTAAGCTATTGCATTGTCCCAACCTGTGCTTTAATCTTTGCTTCAAGATACCGTACATATTTGGATATTTTTTCAGAGTTTTATTGTAGCTCTTAATCTGAGCAATCTTGACTCACAGCGACTGCCATTTATGTTCTTGAGGGTTTTGTTGGTTTGTTGTCCCTCCTGCACATTGTCATCTTGCCAGATCGGTTGTGGAAAATAGTGTACTTTATCAGTCAAAAGTTGCAAACTGTTGATGAAGTGGGACAGTTTGGGGTAGTGAATTTATTCATCCATGAGCACTATTGTCATTTGTCAGTTGTCACTTTATCAGTTCAGTAATAATGAACACCAGCATCTTGTCAATGGAAGTCTGCCACCTCACAAACTTTCATTCTATCCATCTACAAACCTATTCCTAAACTTTGTCTCTCAGATGTTTGGATACGTACACATTGCATCTTCAATGTTTCTCCTGGCATTAATGGCAGTCTTTGCTGTATATCATCTGCCAGAGTTTCACCTTGGTAGTTTGAAGGAAATCCGTGGGGATTTTCAAAATTTTGAACCTTGTGATGGTGTTGGTACTGTTACTCTTGGTTTTGAAATGATACTTTGATGGTTACATTGTTACAGTTCAGAAGATAATATAGCTTCTGGATTATTGCCAACAAGATCCGGATCTCTAAGTTGAGCAGGCCCAGCACCTGTACGTGTTACTAGTGTAGAATATCATAACCGTGATATTTGGTGGGAGGTACAGAATTTCTTTTGCCAACTTTCTTGTACTGTGAAGTTCTGGTCATACATTCTGTTAGGATTAAATTATTGTTGATTCTTGATTATGTATTTTCAGGATTTGAAACTTCAAAAATGTATTTGTTCTATCAGTCTTAGGCATGTAATCCAAAAACTGAGCTTGGACACTATTTGTCTTCAGTGACTCTAAACTATAAGCTTATGCGGGTGCCCAAGTACTTTTCCGTTTCCCTGAAGAAGATTGTTGTCTGTGGGATTGCCATTTATGTACCCAGGTAGGTCCTTGGTGAATATATAGAAAAGTTTTTCCTTTGTAAGGGGTCTGCTGCCCCTTTGGCATTGATTATGAATGCTTTTTTTTTTGCAAGATGACTAAATGAGATCTTCAAGTTCTTTGTCATTCCAGCATGGGAATTACTGAGCAGTACTATTATCAGCGCAAGCCAGCGATAATGTGTTGATTGTTCTGTTTTACAGTTATGTTAACTTTCACCAACTAACATGTTGATGGCTCCTTGAAGCTATCACACAGAAGGTTTGAAAGTTTGTGTCAGGAGTGCATTGGAAACGTTGTTGCTTGATTATTCATGAAGATTTCAGCAGAAATTAAGCTGAATTAGGGTTAGAAACATTGTTAGATTTTTTTCAAACTTGCTCTTTTTTTTCCATTTTTTACGTCATTTTTGTTGTGTAAATTTACAGATTTTTGAGTTATGTCTTTGTGTTGGAAAGAATATGCAACACACAAATTCAGCTAGGAATTGAATATTAAATCAAGGTTGCAAACAGTCTGAGTAACACTTGAGCTGGCTGCCATAGAAGATGGTAGAATTTTTGGCAACAAATGCAACATCTTCCTTTGTACCAAGTATGAATCTCAACTAATGGAGTGCTTTTCCCCTGATTTATATTGACATCAATTTTGCTGGTGACCTTGATCTCAAGGGCAGTCACTCTCAGCTTGCCCTTGAAATAAAGCTTTTTTTCCATATTTGGATGAAGGCTGTAAAGAAGTCTGGAGCTGAGCACCCTTGGCAAAACTCAAGCTGACATTGTAAGCAGATTATTGCTGGCTGCTGCTTGTCAATAACACCACCACCACTTAGCTGACTATTTTCATGGACAGGACATAACTGGCTAATTTTCCACATTGTCAGGTAGATGTCAGTGTTGTGTTTGTAGAAAAGCTTGGATAAAAATGCGGCTAGTTCTGGTCTTCAGTTTGAGTCTGGATGT
This sequence comes from Sphyrna mokarran, assembly GCA_024679065.1. Lineage (NCBI taxonomy): Eukaryota > Metazoa > Chordata > Chondrichthyes > Carcharhiniformes > Carcharhinidae > Sphyrna > Sphyrna mokarran. The sequence goes on from JAGIQG010000021.1 coordinate 24,431,851, forward strand.
TGTCAGGACTCATGGCCTTTGCAGTATCCAGTGTCTTCAGCCCCTTCTTGATGTATGTTGTAATTTGGATTGGCTGAAGACTGACGTCTCTGATGCAGGGGACTTAGAAGAAGGTTGAGATATAATCTATAAAATTATAGTCTCCTCCCAACTCATTTGCTACAAGAACTTAATGCAGTATTTATTTTTAATTTCCTGCCCTGTTTTAAAAGTTGACTGAACAGAAAATGGCTTAATTGGTGACTTTCTTAGCCACGATTTTCTGTTGTAGAATATTGGCTGTGTGTGTTTGTGCCCAACAGTTAAAAGTCCCATTTCGAAATCTCTATCAGTGTAAGTTGTTCCCTGATTTACACTATCTTTGTGAAAGCAAGTTTAGAAATATGAATTAGAAAACTCAGTGAGCAGCAAATGTACCTGGCCATACTTTCTCCTCTAGAACTCCAACCAATGCTTTTTCTCTAACATCACTTCCTCTTTGAATGAAAACATCAATTCTTGTTGGGATACAGGTATCTTCAGTCGTTCACCATCTCACCTGAATTTTTTTTTCTCTTTGTGTAAGTTTAAATATTGAATATCAGGAAATCAATTAACAAGGGAAGGGACAGTTCTATCTAATCCAGTTTCCACCTGACATCCACACATGGGGGCTTTCCAGCATACATAAGGAAATAAATTCAAGCTTGTTTTTATTTTTCACACACATTTCCCCCATTAGCCTCAGGCCAGTTGCAGCATCTCAAATATAGTTGACTGTGTTTTGACAAAAAGAAAATCTGCCAGATTTATTTGCTCGATTGGAATCTGTCAAAGTATGTGTTGTGACAATAACACGATATGTTGATGCATTGCTGAGTAATCCTTCATGTCTGATTTTTGTTTTACAGCATTTACTATGCTTCAACATGTCATCGCTTCCAAAACAGTATAGGCAGTATGTCTCTTGCAAGAGTGGCACAGCTAGACTTTACGTGGAACTTTGCACCCTTTATTTCCCAAGATAAAATGACATGTTATAGAGAGTTGTGAATGGTCAATAATGAGCACGTTGTACAAGATGCATTCTGTTTATTTACTGGGAGTTTGAGTGTTTTTCTCCTTTGTTTCTAATGAATGGACCAAATGTGCTCAGTATGCAGCAAGATAATGGTTAACAGAGGGCAAGCTTCTTTCACTCTGAGGGTGGAATGAGCTGCGAGAGGCAGTTATAGAGATGGATAGAACTTTGTCTTTTAAAAAAGACAGATTACATGGTTAAGATGGGTGTGGAGAGATATGGGCCAAATGTGGGCAATTGAGACTAGCTTAGTGTAAAAACTAGGCGACATTGACAAGTTGGGCTGTAAATCTCTATGACTTTCAGCATTCGACTTCAGTATTTGTAACTGTGGCAGTACTGCATGGAAGCTTCAAATGGGGATGTCACAGTGATGTGATCAGTTGGAGTTTGCACCACAGATCAGTTTTGTGATCTGCCATTCTCAGTGCTAAAATTGTTCTGCTTTTCTGATTTGAAAAGATGCTGAGCAGAGGCTACCCACTTTGTACAGAAGGCACCCTTATACGGTCAGTCATAAAGCATCAGCAGCAGAATCATGGAAGTAGTTCAACATTGATGTTTAACGAGGAAGGGAAGAAAAGGAAAATATTAATACTTTTCAACCATTCTAATGAGTAAAAAAAATTATATTATTGAGCCATTCAGTCTCTGGGTTTGCTGATTCAGACAGACTGTTGGGAGCGATGCTTTAATTAATCTCTCTGAGCTGGAAAGGTGTTAAAAAAGATCTTGATTTCTTTTTTAATCCTGACTATTTTACAGGGATCTGTGCTGAGAAGTGTGTGTATGTGCACGTAGATTTTGAATGTAGCAATTATTTTACACTGGGCAATAGAGGTGTCTCAGCATGCACAGTTTTACTCAGTTTATTCATGTCACTGAACGTCTGCATGGTAACCCAGTTGAACCAGTTGAGCATAATCTTTTAGCATATTAGAAAGTTCAGGTTTCTTGACAAAAAAGAAAGTACATACCTTTTCCCTGAAATTAAATATACAAGTTAAGCATTCAAGATAGCCTCTAACCTTTGCATTCTTACATAAAGAATTATGCTCAGCACCTACTTCTTTACCAAAGTGTGGGAAAGCACCTGGAGTTCCATGTTTTGAATGTAATAAAATGAATATATCTCTATTATAACAATGCCTTGAAAACCTAATTCAGTATTTTTCATAACAAGTGTAACTTTCAGCATTAAAAAATGCATTGGCTTTTATCTTTTGTATGGCACCAGAATGCTTTCCAATCATTACTGCAGCTCCAACTGTGCAAACAGACCCTGATGCAATTTATCCAGCTGATTTTTGCTGAAGTCATGGAATCATCTAACATTTTTGAAAATACTATCTGATTTCTTGTCTTGAGCCCTTTGCAATTCAGAACATTGCCTTTTACTTCTTTATTCCACACATTCCAGAAGGGGGCAAATAAATGAAACATTTTAAAAATGTTCATGAATCCATCCAGTTATATTGCAAAGTTATTGTCACACAGTTAATTAATGTACTGCACAATATGCCTTTTGACATTAAATCAATACAGCATTTGACAGTGTCATTTGATATCTATATTTTTTCCAGTTCCTTGGCCTTCTGGTCTCAAGCACTTCCCTTGCAATTTCAGTGGCATGTGGCATTATCAATTTCTCAGCAATTGCAAGCAGTTTTTGCTTTAGCAATTCTTTGCACCATTATAGAATGAGACTGCAAGCTGTTTCAGTGATAGTTGTGGATTTCATTAGAGCTTTAGTACAGAATAGTCCCTTTGCTCAAAGAAAATTAACTTTTCTTTCTGCTTTATATTCTGTGCTGATAATTAATGTTTCTGTTATTTTTAAGGTTGACACATTGCATATTGTTGCCGTTTCCAATGCAAATAGCAAAATTCAAAAAGCCATCTTCCAATTTTGCAGGGTGAATGCAAGTTTTGTTCTGTGTGCAAACCTCTACCTCCTTGGATTTTATCAACAATATAATTGAACTTAAAGTTCTGCAGCATCGCTCTGTGGGTTTTCTCATTTTGAATGACTGACTGAATTAAAAGCTGTTAAATATGTGCATTTACAAAAAAAATTCCTGTTATTTATAATTTTTCTCATTTCTGAAATAGCTGCATTGGTATCCTCAGATAAACGCATTTGAATAGCATTGTTCCATTTTGGCATGGTTACTGAGCATGCGCAAGAACTACATTGTAACTGTAGGTGCTCGGTCTTTTTTTTAAACTAGCCGCTTATTCATTCGCTACCTTTCCAGGCATGCTTACTCCCTCTAACCTGCCACCCTTCTTAGACTCTCACTCCCTCTGTCTTGCCACCCATCTCACAGATCCCTTACTGCTTCCCTGTTACCAAACCTTTGTTCCATTCCAGATCATGAGGGGTTGGAGAGTAAGGCGGAGAGGAAGGTCAGGAGATGAAAGCAATGATTGGAAGGGAGTGAGCCAGATGGCAAGCAAATGACTACAGTGGGAAGAAGCAAGCAGAACATAAATTAGTACGGTTGATAAGTTTGGGTGGAATATGGTACACTGGCTCATACTTTTGCCTCATAGCACCAGAGACCTGGGTTCAATTCTGACCTCGAATGACAATCTGCATGGAGTTTGCATGTTCTCTCTGTGTCTATGCTCCAGTTTTCTCCCACACTCCAAAAGATATGTGGGGTAAGTTGATTGGCCATATTAAATTGCCTCTTAATGTCAGGGGGATTGCGTGGAGTTATGGGGAGAGGGCCTGGAGGGAATGTTGTTGGTGCAGACTTGATGGGCCAAATGGCCTCCTTCTGCACTGAGTGATTCTAAGTTTAAAGAGGATTTTTGGGTCAGTTCGAATTGTCAATAAGTTTTTAATATAAAAATTACAGGTCAGGAATATATCTCACCCTATTAGATGGTTTCTTATAAGGAAAGTGATTTTCAGTCAGCAGCTATTCCTTTTTAAGAACATAATCTGAGTGCTAAATGACGGATTGTCGCAAAATGCCTTGCATAAGGCAAAAATGTATTATGTTATCTGCGAACATGTTAATTTATGTGCTTTCAGCCTGTGACAAGCACATTGTTTATTACGTGTTTTATTTTAGGCAGACTTTTTGAAACCTTCTCAAGGAGCCCCAGCTAAGAATCCTTGCATTAAATTATATTCCTTTTCAATTTATTTTCCTTGAAAAGGCATCATGTTTTGAGTTTAAATTTGAACTCTAAATTATCAATGAAAATGTTCAAAAACTTGTAGATACTTGCTAAGTTCAGCGAAGATTTGTTTATCTTTGCATAAATATTGCATGTCAGTGTTTCATTTTGCTTTCGGAAATTCTAATATTCAGTTTAAAATGCGTGTGTGCATGTTGGTTGAGAACTATTTTTAATATTCTTGCCTGCAGCAGTCAATTAATTTTAGTGCATGATTATTATCTTTTAAGTTTCAGTGTTGAATTCTACCAGAAAACCAGAAATATGATGAGTATTAACTGCAGTATGGACGTAGGATGAGGCAAAGAGGAGAGAACCAGTTTCCCCTCGTCCTCTATTCAAGTACCCTAATGGATATGGTACGTACAAGCGGAAAGAATGAAAGGACAAGAGTTGAAGCTTTGTTCCAATGTTTTTCATAATTTTGCAGCCTTTAGCAAATTTCCCAAATATAAAGCCCAAATTTTATAGTCAGCAGTGCTCAATGCTGACCACTAAGAAAGCTACCCACAAAATGAGGTATAAATTTTCCCTTTCTTGGCAACAAATTGAATTTGGTGCCAAGTCAAGGGCGTCCCCAAGTATCCACTGATGTCATTAAGTGATATAAGTGTCCAGTAACATTGAAATATTATCAAAGACTGCAAATAAAGTCATAGAAACCCTAAAGTGCAGAAGGAGACCATTTGGCCCATTAAGTCTGCACCAAAAACAATTCCATCCCCACAACCCCACACATTTACCCTGCTAATCCCTCAAACCTACGCATCCAAGAACATTATGGGCAATTTAGCATGGCTAATCAACCTAACCCACACATCTTTGGACTATCGGAGGAAAACTGGAGCATCCAGAGGAAACACAGATAGACACAGAGAAACTGAAGTGAAATGCTTTGAGTTTTTAACTTTCGATTTAAAAGTTTATAGAAATAAATGAATGGGACATGCACAAGAACTTGAGATACCAAACCTGTTTTGAAAATATTTTTATTTTGATGAGCTTTTCATTATAATTTGATAATCATTATAAAAATGTTCTAGCCATAGATGGATTTTTAATCCATAAGGGAATCAAGGGTTATGGGGATAAGGTGGAAAAGTGGAGTTGAGAGTTATCATATCAGTCACGGTCTCAATGAATGGCAGAGCAGTGTTGATTGGCCAAATGGTCTACTTCTGCTCCGACGTTTTATCTTCTGGTGAAATTTGATGCTCAACGAATGTAAAATTAGTTCAGGCACATTGAGGCTGTTCAGTAATTATGAACTTAACATGTCATTTAATATCCACTCACTGCTCATTCAACAAAGTGCAACTTTTTCAAAGATTTTAAGCAAAATTTGTTGAGTAAAAGAACGTTGAGTAAAAGTGATATCTTAACTGATTGTAGTTTGGGAGAACTGAAGAGCACATCCTGTGGGGGAGCATAGAAATCTTCCGTGATTTCTGTGCTCTAACTGTGTCTGTGTAAGTGCAAACTATAGAAGTCACTTTCTGAGAGTCATGATGGCTTGTTTTATGCTATTGCAGTACACTGATTCATTTTACTTTGTCTATTATATTCACGTGTATTTTGATTTTATTGACATTTAACACAATACATTGTTTTTGGTGATTTATTTTTGCTGAATCATTTGTCCTGTTGCATTATTATAATACGAAAAATATAAATATGATGGCAGATGGCAACATATCTTTCAACTGTCTTATGGTTGGTGTTTATGCAATATCATATAGAAGCTACAGAAAGGTTGCAGCATAGATCGAGGCAATTCAGCTCCTCATGTCTGCGCTGGTTGAAAAAACTAGCCAGCCATTGTAATCCCACCATCCAGTGCCCAGCCCGTAGTCTTGCAGGTTACAGTGCTTTAGGTGTAAATCCAAGTACCCCTTGTAAATAAATTGAAGGTATCTACTGCAATCACCAATCCAGTAAATTCCAGACACCTACCACTGTCTGTGTGAAAAAATTTTTCCTAATATCTACACTAATCCTTGTACTAATCACCTTAAATCTATGCCTTCTGATAATTGGCCTCTCCACTACTCTTTCTGTCTACTTTATCTAGGCCCCTCATCATTTTGTATACTTCAGTCAGGTCATCCCTAAGTCTCCTCTGTTTTAGGGAATACAACCCCAGCCTATATCCTCATTGCTGCAATTTTGTCGCCCTGACAACATTCTTCTATTCCTCCTTTGCACTTTCTTCAAAGCAAATATGTTCTTCCTGTAAAGCGGTGACCAGAAGCATACGCAAACTTTCAGTTTTGGCCTAACGTCATTTATAATTTAGAATCCCTATTGCACAGGAAGCTATCGAGTTTGCACTGACCTTCCAAAAGAGCATCTCACCCAGGCCCTTCCCTCTGCCCTGTCCCTGTAACTCCATACCAAAGAGGGCTAATCCACCAAACCTACACATCTTTGGACACTGAGGGCAATTTAACGTGGCCAATTCACCTAACCTGCACATCTTTGGCCTGTGGGTAGAAACCAGAGCACCCTGAAGAAATCTGTGCAAACATGGAGAGAATATGCAGACTCCACACAGATAGTCATCCAAAGCTGGAATCAAATCTAGGTCCCTGGCACTGCAAAGCAGCAATGCCAATCACTCTACCACTGTGCACTTGGTATTGATTATAAAATTGAAGTCAAAAATAGCTGTAAATTGAAGATGTACATAGAACACTACAGCACAAACAGGCCCTTTGGCCCACAAATTGCACTGATCACATCTATACTTACCAAGCCATAGACTTATCTATAATCCCCAATCCCATTAGATCCCATATACTTATCCAGAAGTCTTTTAAAAAACCCCAGCGAGTTCACCTTTACCACCACTGACGGCAGCAGATTCCATTCATTCACCACCCTCTGAGTGAAAAACTTACCCCTAACATTTCCTCTGTACTTGCTTCCCTGCACCTTAAATCTGTAGCGACCTCTCGTAGTGACCATTTCAGCCCGGGGAAATAGCCTCTGAGAATCCACCCTATCTATTCCTCTCAACATTTTATAAACCTCTATCAGGTCGCCTCTCAACCTTCGTCTCTCCAGGGAGAAGAGTCCCAGCTCCCTCAACCTATCTTCATACGGCATGCCTCCCAATCCAGGCAACATCCTTGTAAAGATGTACCAGTACTGACTTTCAAGAGTTAATGACCATTGTAGTAACACCTCTGAATCTTAATTTCATAGCTGTATTTAAATAAAATAAATGTATTTTAATGTAAATTAATAATATAATGAACAATCTAACCCAAAATGGACATTAGTGGAGGGACCAGGTAGTATGAAAACAAGGTTGGCTCCAAGGTTGGCATCCTGCGTACTATATTTAAACTGAATCAACACTTAATTATTTATTATTCAAGCTGCCCATGCCACATTACAATTGGTGTTGGCCAGCAGGCAGGTATTAGTTAAAATGTGAAGAAAAAGGAGATGCAACATTTCGGGGGACACCCCTGTGTATTGGGGTAATGCACCCTTTTGCCAGTTTTGTTCCTTCCCACTTGACCTTCAAAATGTATCCAATCCTTCCCTTTCCCAGACCCTGGATTTGCATTCAGATACCTTGGCTGCTTTCCTCACAGGCCTGTTTGCAGCCGCAGCAACGCTCACTGATCAGTTCAGGCGCTGTTGGGACTGCTAGAATTGCCAGCAAATAAGATCTCAAGAGTAGATTTTCTCCCCACTGAGGGCTGGAAATCCCACTCTTGGTCTGGTTAGCCCACCCGCATCTTGTCATGGCGGCGGGGGTGGACTTCTTTTCCATGCATTGTCCCCAGGCAATAGGGGGCTGCCATAAACTCCAGTACAAGGTGTGAATATTTTTTAAATCAGTTGGATTCATAAAGCAGGGAAATTGTATGTCCTGAAACATTAATTGACTCTAGATTTCTTGAAATGCTGAAGCTAAATTGATGAAATATTATGCACAGATAGCTTAAAATATCAAGAATGAATTATCATTCTTTTTAAATTGTGTATGGTTGTCCTTAACAATTTTCTTGGTTAGTAAAATTTTTAATTAATGTTTTCATATAAAGAAATTATTTCATGGTTAGAGTGTAATTTTGATTACTTGATGCATTTGCCTACATGGAGTGTATTAAACTGGTCGTGTTCCCATTATCTGAGCCAGGAATTGGTCTAGGTAATTGACATTAAGTTTCCATTTATTTGAATTCCTGGAAAGTGTTAATTATTTGTTTTCAACTTTCTTTCTTGAGAGCTTTGCTTTTTCACTGTGATATAATTACAAAACTAACAATTGCACTCCAATATCTCACCCAAGTAACCATTATTCACATGTAAACTTTCATAGTGAATGATGATGAGCTGTTCCACAATAGAGGACATTGTAGCCAAGTCCAACTGAATCTGCATCTGACAAATTCCAGCCACAGGCTCTGGATAGCGATCAGGAAAAATCTGGCTGATTTTTCTCTTCAGCAATCCCAGGTAGAAAAGCTGTTGTAGAACCTGTGCCATCCTGGTAAAAACCAGCTAACATAGCAAAAGCAACACTGACATGACATTCAACCTGTCTCCTTAAATTAGTAAGTAGGGAAACATTTTATTAGGTACACAGTAGGAAAACATTCCACGGTCATTTGTCATCTCTTTCATCTTGAGCGTTAAATGCGCAAAAATTAAAGCACATCTCTCTCCAGATTATGAAGCAGTTCTCAAGTAATGATCTGAAGGTTTCCTGTTTGAATTTTGTTCTTATTACACCTACTGCACTTTGACTTATCAAATGTCATTCCATCTCTAGTACTGCATGATGGCTCAGGTGCTGCTTTGGTTTGAATTTCAACCCCAGGTTTGATAGCTTAGTTAAAAGCAAAATACTGCAGATGCTGGAACAAAAACAAAAAATGCTGGCAAATCTCAGCAGATCTGACAGCATTTGTGGAAAGAGAATAGAGCCGTCAGATCTGATAGCTTAGTGCTGGCAATGCAGTTTGTTACCTCAATGGGTTGGCTGTGTGTTGGAATACCTAAGTCCTATCAAGCCTCATTCTGTTGAATCTAGAAGTATTTTCTCAATCACTCTAAATGTCTTGAACTACAGCAAACTAAAGACTTATTGCATGGTGGCACAGTGGTTAGTACTGCTGCCTCACAGCACCAGGGATCCAGGTTTGATTCCCGGCTTGGGTTACAGTCTGCATGTTCTTCCTGTGTCTGTATGGGTTTTCCCTGCACGCTCTGGTTTCCCACGACAGCCTGAAAGACGTGTTGGTTAGGCGTTTTGGCCATGCTAATTTCTCCTTCAGTGTACCCAAATAGGTGCCAGAGTGAGGATACTCGGGGATCTTCACCGTAGCTTCCATTGCATTGTTAATGTAAGCCTACTTGTGACTAATAAATAAGCTTTAACTTTTATAAAGAGGATGCACGTGGTGGAATAACGCAAAACTGGTATAATGTCGCAGTTATGGGCATGTGGATTTGAAAGTATATTTACTGAACTCTAATACAATGTAATTTCAACTTTTATTTTGGTAAATAAGCAATTTCACCTTTAATTATGTGTAATTTTTCATTTTGCATGTAACATTTAAAAAGTATGTTTGCTGTTGTGAGATGTGGAGAGATGTTGAGGATAATGAGATGATGTACAGATATACACATACCTAAAAATCTGTGCACCTTGACAAAGTATTTCTCTGATCACTGCATGTTGTATAACTACAAGTTCAGAAGACAACACTGAAATGATGTGCAGATATACACGTATCTGAGAATCTTTGCATCTTGGTGGAGTATCTCCTTGGTCACTGCATGTTGCATAACTTTGAGCTCAGAAGGATGGCACTTTCCCTTCCTCCCACATTGCAGTTACTGAGAAATTGTTAGGACATTTGACAGGGGGGAGTATGTCTTTAATTTGGAATTTATAGCCCCTTTAAACATTGAAACACTCAGAAACCTTTCCAAAAATTATAACCTTTTCTACAGTTGATGTCCATAGAGGTGTGCTTTGTTTTCCCTTCTCTAATTTTGAGCTTTTTTTTACTTTCTTTTCCTGAAGTCCTGAGCAGCTCTGCAGAATCTATGTCATGACTGGCAGTGAGATATGATAAAAGAGTTGCGATCAGCTTCATCCGTGGAGATATTTCTCCTATCTCTCTTAGCCAGCCTGCCCATAAATTGCTGCATCACTTATTTTAAATTTAGTTTTAAAATGTGTTTTTTTTTACAGTTTCATGAAGATGGTTAAAAATAGCTGCTCAGTTCAGAGGTTGCATTTGAAATGTCAATTCAGTTTGCAAGGATATTAACACTTCAGAAACTGGTTTGTATATAAACAAATATAAATGAATGCAAGTGTAATGCTTTTACCTGGGGTAAATAGTGTTAATTACTTGACAGGTTGTCTAAAACTTTGGGCATCTCCTATCTAGTGATACAGATGAACTTCGTGCTCACTGTAACAACAGCTATTTATACCTGATTCAGAATACACAGAAATCTCTGAGAGCAGGTGTCTTCTAAACCACAGTTTGATCTGACCAGTGTTTCAATTTTATTGAAGGCAAAACTATGAAACACAGTACTGAGGATAAAGTTGATCTTAATGATTTCCTCTTTTCAATTAGTTTGTCCAATGAATAAATAATTTAAAATGTTAATTGGATAAGAATTAATAAGATAAACTTCACAGCAACAATAAAGCTTTCTATTCACACCATGTACTTGAGTTGCTGGTGGGTGACTAATATTGATGTCTCTCCATGTTCAATCCTATTTACAGCCATGTATGAACTTTCATTTTGACCTCCGTAGTAAGTTGTTGCAATCTCCTCATCAATCTAATGCTTTCTCTTTGATATAATTATTTTATCTGTCTATATCTGAAATGTTGTATCGTTTTATTATTTGTAAGTAAGCAATGTATCTGCAGTGTTCAAACTATTTTGTACTTTTATAGAAAAATTTTAAAGTATTATTGCTTTATTTAGAGCAGTGTGTCTGTGCTTTCATTTTGTCATGAGACATTCCTTATCCATTTTTGTTGGAAAGTGAAAATAGGGCAAAATTCCTGGCCACTTCCTATTGATTAAAGTAAAAACCCTCCACATGCAAAAATATTAAAATTAAAGCATGTTGACCTTAAATTACATAATTCATTGCATAAACTGTAGCATCCAGTATAGAATCTGGTATGCATTGTGTTTTCCTGTAGACAAGATTAACTCACACAAACAGATAGCTATGAAAAGAAATGTTTTAATTAAATTAAGTGTTCCCGCAAGTCTATACAAAATTGAGTACAGATGAGCCAAATTGTGTACACGCTTTATCAAATCACACTATTTTGTCTAGTGATGTACCTCTGCAATACACCAGCTGAAGATATGAAAGCATACATATTGCTTGCTTCACAACAACATAAAGACAAATGTACCTCCTCAAAGTTAACTCCAGAACTTACTGAGTGCAATATATTTATTTCCTGATATATCTGTAATATCTTTGACATCTCATGTGGGCGGAGTATAAGTGTTTTCTTAGCTCACAGTCTGAACATTCAAACTGAAGTTTAACATTTTACATTGTACAAAATTCCTTGCACGGACCCTGAAACAACTAAAACTATAATCCAAATTAACTTTTCATGTTAAATGCTAATGTTAATTTCACATGTGTGTGACCAAATGCCTTTGTGCCAATTCTTTATTCTAAAAATATAAACTCAAGTGATCTATTTTAATATCCCATTTCACTTTAAAGCTTTTTTTAAATTGAGAAAACAGTGGATCAAACTTTAAAAGATTAGATCGCTGAGGCCAAGTCTAGTGCCAAATCTTTCCATCCATGATGCATATTGAGTGGAACTACATTGAATATAATATTGAGCAGCTGCAGGTTTTTATTAAGCTCAGATATGCTGCGTTGATATAAATCTGATTCACTCTGTATATAAAATGACAATTACAAGAAGCTGCAAAAGAGGAGAGAAGAATGCAGTGATTGTTGGAGAAAGACTCTAGTCATGTTTGACACCGGTTTGAATTATTACAAATTATATTTATAAAAATGCTCCAAATGGCAGTTAATTTTTTTTCATTGTTTGGTATATTTTTAAGTTATGTTCAAGATTTATGCATTTTGAGTTGAATTTATATAATCTGTGTTTGGGCTAAATGTAGAGCCATTGAACAGGTCAAGATGAGCTTTACTAAATTTTCTTTTTTTTCTTCCTACAAAAAAAGTAAGCATCAACTAAAATCTGTAGCACCTTGACAATGTACCATGCTTCAAAGTAAGAAGCTTAGATGGTACATCTTCCCATTCCTAAGCAAAGGGAAGGATTTGAAAAATAAGATATGACTCTGGGGAAAGAAAGACAAGGAAGGAGTTATGTGTTGTGCTGCAGACCTATGCCATGGTTACGACTTATTGTTAAATGTACACAATAAGAATAACATGAATTATCTCCCAAGGCATTTCACAGCAGAATTATACAGATAATCCTAAACTTTACGACACTCAAATTATGACAAACGGTATTTGTGATATTTATAAATTTCCACTTTGTTTCAGGTTTATGACGTTGGTTTTAATGTTCTGTCCCACCTATCTTTTATGCTTTTGGGTTGGTGACTTTGAACAAACCCAATTTTCTGGTAACTATGTGGCTGTACAGTACAGAGATATGGGGACAGAGACAGGATGATAGATGAACAGGGAGCAATGGAATAGAAGAGCAGTACTATCTATCATGCCTAGTTTAAACAGACATTTGCACTGAGAGTGTGAGAGCACAGTAAATATGCTATCACTGCATTAGGCTCATTTGGTAACATATCCATATAGTTTACATGCAGATATTTGAACAAGGACCAAGAGTAGCTATTTGGCCTCTTGTGTCTGCTCCACAATTTAATAAGATCATAGCTAATCTGATATTAACCTTAAATCTGCATCCTACCTCCCTGCAATAACCTATCACCTCCTTGCCAAGAATCTATCCGTGTTGGCCTTAAAAACATTCATTTGTGATTCATACTGAAGCAGCCTATGTCCAAAAGCAACAAGACCTGGAGAACCTCCTGGCTTGTGTGACAAATGGCAAGTAATATTTACATCACACAAGTGCCAGGCAATAACCTGTAACAAGAAAGGATCTAACTATCACCCCTTGTCATCCAATGGCATTGCCATCACTGAATCCCCCAATATCAACATCCTGGGTTTACCATTGACCAGAAACTGAACTGGACAAGCCATATAAATACTGTGGTTACCAGAGCAGATAAAAAAAACTAGGGATCCTGTAGTAAGTAATTCACTTCCTGACTCCCCAAAGCTCGTCCACCATCTACAAGCCAAGTCAGGAGTGCAATGGAATGCTTTCCACTTACCTGGATGAGTGTATCTCCAACAACACTCCAGAGGCTTGACACCATCCAGGACAATTGATTAATGCTAGGCTGTGTATTCTTAAATTCACAATCAAAATTTTAGAACTGCAGAGAAAGTGTTTCATGTAATACAAAAATGTAGAATATCCATTTAGGATACTGATGTATTTCTGTTCTATTGAACTTTGCTTGGATTGTTTTAAATAAACTATTTGGTAATTGAATATTTCTGCAGTGAAGTTATATTAGCCCTGATGGAAACCCATCTTTAGAAATTATCCTCACTGCTAAATAGAGGAAAAAATATAAAACTATGTGATGCAGCAAGAAAGGGGAAGACTGACTGTGATGATTTTCCAAATGCTGTAATTATCTGGAAGGTTATCACTCGTACCCTTTTATTTTGCACGGCATTTTAATTCAAATCAATGGCCTGAGGATTCTTTACATGTAATTGTGTTCTCCCTGGTAACATGGTTCAAAGGTTTATCACCACCTTCTGTCAATTTATATTAAGTCTCAGAAATGTTGAAAAAAGCTTACCACAAAACATCAACCTTCCCTGGGCCCTGTAGATTTGATTATTCTTGCCAGTATTGCAGGCACATAAAGTGTAAAATAGTTCTGGAATGCATGGGAACATTCCATGGAATGACAGCACATCTGACATGAAGCAAGCAGCTGCAATGTTACAGCTCTGTATGACACCCCCAAATATACTATCTGTATTCCTATACAATTCTGTACGAGCATCCTCCCCCCACACAGGGAAGAAATAATGATGTAAGATACCATGTGGAATTAATGGGAACATGAGTATACAATTCAGCTCCTTAAGACTGTTCCCTATTAAATTAAATCTGGCTGTTCTATACCTCAGCTCCTTTTACATGTCTGATATATTTCCCTGGGCATTTTCAATCCAGTCTTAACTGCATTTTGGGGCAAGAATTTATATTCCCATTATGCATTTGGGTGAAAAGGTGTTTTCTGATTTTACTCCTGAATGTTTTATCTCAAAAATTTAAGATTACCACTCTCTTTTCTGAATTTTCTTCACCTGAGGAAACAGCTTCTCTATTGACCTTTTTTTAATAATTTTATACACTCCAGTTAACCCATTCTGTAATTTTCTATAGAACGCAAGCTGTGCACAGCAACTGTCCACGTAACTTTTTAATATCTATCATCTTCTCCTTGAGTTGCACTGCCCAAAATGGTGGGCCAGCATTTATTGCCTATTCTTAGTTGTCCTTGATAAGGTGATGGCGCGTTGCTTCTTCAATTGCTGTGTCCATATGCTGTGAGTTGACCCACAATGCAATTAGGGAGGAAATTCCTGAATTTTGACATAGAAACTGCAAAGGAATGATGAAATATTTCCAAATCAGGAAGGTTAGTGGCTTGACAGGGAACTTGCAGATGGTGGTGTTCCCACGTATCTTCTAGATGGAAGTGGTCATAAGTTTGAAAGATACTGTCTAAGGATGTTTGGTAAATTGCAAAGATTTTCGCAGATGTTAAGATTCTGGAAGAAAGTAAATTACTACAAACAGATCCTGACACATTGGGGGAATGGGCGAGTGCTTGGCAAATGGTATTTAACTTAGCCAAGTGCATGTAGGCAGGACCAACACTAAGTATACATACAGTTTACAGGAAACACAATGAAAACCTATGGAGAAAGAACAAGAAATTGGAATCATTGTTTATAATTCTTTAAAGGTTCACAACCAATATTGCAAAGCTATACGCAAATCAAACAGTACTGCGGTGCAATCACAAACTGTAGAATACAAAATCGCCCGTGCTATTTCGCCCTTCCATCAGATTTATTTAAATAATGTGACAAGTTTTGGTTTCCTCACATGGTAGCTAATTTAAAATATTTATATGCTCTTTAAAGAAGCAATAACTTAGATTATTTAGTTAAAATTCATAAAAACTATGAAAGGATGAGATTGTGTTCACACTACCAGTTATTTAAATTAGACAGGTTATTGTGACATTTATAAATTTCTCAAGGCTGAACCAAATTATATGTTAGGCCAGAGGTTCCGAAGTTGTGTTCCTTGGAATCTGGAATTCAGCAAGAGGCCTCTAGGGGTTCCACAAAAGCCCAGGATGGCACTTGAGCAAGATTCATAAAGCATGTGAAATGCATGTCTAAAACAGTTAATTGTAGTAATTAATTAAGGAAGAAATGTATAGAATTAAAAGAAAATCAAAATATGTAATTAGCCAATCAGAGCCCAGCCTCTCTGCTGATGTCTATAGAGGTCGGAATCTGATGGGCTGATTGGATTTTTAAAATCTCCCCTGTTACTGGGCATAAAAATGTGTAGTGGAGCAGCCTGCGATGCAAAGAGACCATGGTATCCATGGGGAAGTGAAGGGAAGCTGCAGGCTGAGAAGCGTGCATACTACTCAGCGATGGTTCAGTGAGTAAAGGTTTGGCTCAAAGTAATAGAAAATAAGTGATGAAGGTTGACCACTTCAGGCAATCACTGCAGAACAATCAAGAATGTGCTGCTCACTGGATAAAACTAAATTACTGCAAATGCTGGAATCTGAAACCAAAAGAGAAAGGGATCATCTGGACTTGAAACATCAGCTTTTCTTCTTTCCTTACAGATGTTGCCAGGCCGGCTGAGATTTTCCATTATTTTCTCTTTTACTTTCATAGACTACACACTGCCTACATCAACAAAGGAATATATTGAACAGGACAGCTGGACCTGCTAATCTTTTTCTCCAATGTTTCCACATTTTTTTTTAATTTGACCATTTTTTTTGCACTATAATATCATTCTACCAATGCTGCACCAAGAGATTCATTATTCTCCCCTTTATGGGCTTCACACTTTTTTATTGTCTCTTCTAATTCAGTTGTTAATTGCTTTGTCATTGACAACCTTGCCTTCAGCTGCCTGAGTCCTAAACTCTGGAATTTATACTCTAAGTTTCTCTGCCCCTTGGGGCAATGGAAAGTGGGATGTGGAAAAGATTGTTTTGTGGAAGGAGGTGGGGCTGTTGAAGTTCGTGACACATAACAAAGAGATAGCCCAGTGAGAAAGAAAGATTGTACGAAAGGGATAAATCAACTATGGTTAACCAAGGAAGTTAAGGTTAGTATTAAACAGAAGGAAAAACATTGTTATCTGACTGTAAGCCTTCTCCCCAAATATTTTTCCCATGTGTGACAGATCAAAGGACAGGGATTCAACTCCGATAAAACTTAAACAAAATCTTTCTTTTTACTCAATATTTAAGCACTAATACGCAACATAAACTCACATCAGTTGCAACACTTATTCTAATGCATTTAACTTTAATCCTGTTAACTTTAACATATTTGACTCTAACTCTAATTTAAGCCTTTTATTAAAAACAAATACTACCTGCTTGAGCAAACGGGCCAGACTTGCTCTCTGGTAGGAATTCCCCTCGTGATTCTTCGACTCTCCCTGAAGAAAATCTTCAGGGCACACATTGTAAGTTTCCACTGAGGATAAAGAATTAAAGCACATTTTATATCTTAAATTTTGCACAATCTTTCAGAAAGTTCTCTGGCACTCAGTCAATTATACCACTAGAAACTAATCACGATGTTTGATTATAGGCAATGGAGTTACTCGTAAACAACTCCCAAATATTTACACAAAGCTGCACATAAATTACATAACCTCACCATATATGGCCACAATGACTCTGGGGTCTCCCGCATAGTCCAAACAACCAACCTTATTTGGTCAATATAGTAAGTTCCAGGTCACATCTCATAGTACAGGTCAGGACTTAATGCATTCTCTGACTTGCATCTATTTAATATAACTTGACCAAAATTCCCAGCATACTTGATTCTTAATACAGTTGCCCTCACTTTTGCTCTGTCCATCTGATGACAAAACAATGTAATAGAGATTTGTTGTAAACCAGAGGATAAGGAGGTTTTAAAAATCAATTAAAGATGACCAAAATAGTAATGAAGGAGAAGATAAACTCTGAAGGTCACCTAGCAGGTAAAATAAAAATGGACAGCAAGAGCTTCTATAAATATGTAAAAAAGAACAGAGGCCAAAATGATCATGGGCCCCTTAGAGAATGAGACTAAGGAAATAATAGGAACTAGGATATGACAACAGATTTAAATACATACTTTGCATCAGTCTTCGCAGTAGAAGACACTAAGAGCATTCCAAAAATATTATGTAATCAAGGGGCAACAGTGGAGGGAAGAAATAAATGCAATAATTTCACAAGAGGAAAAATACTTATGGGGCTAAAAGCTATTAGGTCCTCTAGATATAGTGAGTTGCACCCAAGGATATTAAAGATGGTAACCACAGAGATAGTGGGTGCACTGGATGCAATCTTCCAAGAACCCTTAAATTCTGGAAAAGTCCGAGAAGATTGGAAAACTGCCAGAAAAAAACCCTTATTCAGAAAGGAAGGAAAACAAAAAACAGGTAACTATAGACCAGCTTACTTATCAACTATTATTGGGAAAAGGTTAACAGTTTACTTTAAAGGAGGTAATAGCAGAGCATTTAGAAATACATAATGTAATCAAACAGAGTCGGCATAGCTCCATGAAGGGGAAATCATCCCTGACAAGTTCAGTACCATCCTGTAAGGTGATAATGCACAATATAGATAAAGAAGGACCAGTGGATGTAATATATTTAGATTTCCAAAAAGCTTTTGGCTGGTACTGCACAAAAGATGGTATCTATCAAGATAAGAGACCACGGTTTTGATGGCAGCAGATTAGTAGAGGATTAGATAACTGAAAGAAGAGTTGAGATAAGGGGCATTTTCAGGATGGGTGTCACAATTATTTACAATATCCACTAATGACTTAGACTAGGGCAGTGCATGTACTGCTGGCAAATTTGCAAATTGCACAAAAATAGGTGGGAAGGCAAGCAATGAGGGTGACACAATGGGCACGATCTTACGAAAAAATTAAGTGCTAAATAAGCAACAAAACAGGAGAGTTTCAGATTCATTTTTTGGTAGGTTTGAAAATGCAATCTTATGGCATTTAATACAAAAAAAGTTACAGGAGGCAATTCTCAACACCAAAAGTGGCGGAGGTTGTGGGGAGTTGTTGTGAAACAGACAGGTTAAGTGAATGGACTAAAAACCTGGCAGTTGGAACCTAATGCAGGAAAGTGTAACATTATGCACTTTGGAGAACAACAAAATAATTGAATGTTAAATGTGGGAAGACTCAAGAAAGCTGCAGCACAAAGGGATATATAAATCACAAAAAAGCTTGCATACCAGTGCAGTAGGTAATAGGGAAGGAAAATGGAATGTTTATTTTAAAAAGATTGAGGAATAAAAATGGGGAAGTCTTGCTACGCTAAACAAGACACTAGTTCAACAACACCTGGAATTCTGTGAACAGTTTTGATCCCCTTATCTAAGGAAAGATATGCTGGCATTGGAGGCAATCCAGAGAAGATTCACTCTGTTGATTCTGAGTATGGAGGGATTTTCTTATAAGAAGAGGTTGAGTAGATTGTACTCATTATGGAATTTCAAAGAATGAGAGGTGACCTTATTGAGAAATATAAGATTCTCAGAGGGTTCAATAGGGCTGATGCTGAGAAGCTGTTTCCCCTTGTGGGAGAATTTAGGCATCATCAAGTCAGGGGTTGCCCATTTTAGAGGTGAGAAGGAATTTCTTCTCATAGAAGTTAGTGAATCTGTGAAATTCTTTACCACAGAGAGCTGTCATAACTAGTTCCTTAAATATGTTCAAGGCTGAGATAGACATATTTTTAATTAGTAAGGGTAATAGGGATAAATAAGGTGGGAAAATGGAGTTGAGGATTATCACATCAGTCATGATCCATTGAACGGCAGAACAGACTCAATGGGATGAATGGCAACTATTGCACTTATGTTTTATGGTCTTATGGAGGTGAATGAGAAGCATGTGGTGTGGGGTGCATTGTGGTTTTGGGGTATAGGTGAAGGAGTGAATGAAGCAAATTCGGGTAGGGTTATGGAGATTTGGGAAAGTGGATCCTCAATTGAGAAGGATGGCTGAGAGCTGGCAATGAATAAGACAATGAGGAGCACATAATCCCATTGAGCTGGGTTGTTGAGAAATGGCATTTTGGGATGGACCTGGTAAGATGCTCTCTTGGAGCATCAATGCAGACTTCATGGGCAAATGGTCTCCTTCTGCACTGAAGGGATTCTATTCAAAAAAAGATCGGGTGTTGGTAAGTGAGGTGGGTGGGATGAATGAGGGTTGTGGCATAGGTGTGTGTTGGTGAGTGGGGAGGGTGAGGTGAATGGTAGGTGGGGTGTATTGGATAAGTGTGAGGTGTTGGGGTGAATAGTAGGTGAAAGTGGATGCTGGTGAGCAAGGGTGGGATGAATGGAAATTGTAGTGTCAATGGGTGGGATGAATGGAAGGTGTGGTGTAGATGAGTGAGGGTGTGAGAAGAGTGGGGTGAATGGGGAGGGGGGTATAGGTGAGTGTTGGTAAGTAAGGTTGGGTTGAATGGTAGGTGTAGGTGAGTGGAGTGTGAGGAGGATGGGTTGACACAGTTGCACAATGGATAGTACTGTTGCGTCACAGCACCAGGAACCCGGATGCTCCAGTTTCCTCCTTAGGTTTATTGGCCATGTTAAATTGCCCTTAACATAGGGTGATTAGTAAGGGCAAATACACAAGGTTACGAGGAGAGGACCTGGGTGGGACTGTGGCCACTTCAGACTTGATGTCCTTATGCATTGTAGGAATTCTATGAATGAAAGGTGTGATGGGTGTAGGCAAGTCAATGTGTGAAGATGATGGGGTGAATGGACAATGTAGTGTAGGTAAGGGAGGAGGGTGAGTTGAATGGGGGGATGTAAGTGAGTAAGGAGGGTAAGGTGAATGGGGAATATAAGTGGTGTTGTGAGGAGGATCGGGTGAATGATGGGTGCATGTGGGCAGTGAGTGAAGAGAATGGGATGAATAGGTGATGTGCTGAAGGTGGGTGTTGGTGAGTGAGGAGGATAGGATGAATGGAAGGTATGATGTCAGTAGGTGGGGATGTGCAGAGGGCGGGGTGGATGGCAGTTGGGATGTTGCTGGGTGGGAGGTGTGAGGAGGGCAGGGTGAACGGAAGGTGTGGGTGAGTGAGGAGGGGGTGCGGGTGGATGGGGCATGAGAGATGGATGGGGCGTGAGGACGGGTTGGGTGAATGGGATGAGACGGGGGGGGTGAGGCGTGGATGTGACGTGAGTAGAGGTGTTGTTGCATGGTGAGGTGAATGGGGGATGTTGTTGGATAGTGGGGAGGGCTGGAATTACCCACATTCCAATATGGTGGGAGCAATCCGGGATGTAGAGGGTTAAGAGCCTGGCCCCGCCCATCTTCTCCTTCGGCTCTTTCCGCCGCTGGCGGAAATTCCCGAGCGCACTCGGCTGGCTGGCTCGATTGCTGCCGCACCGGCTCCTCTTTGCGGAGAATCACCGCCTCGGAGCCTGAGGGGAGGAGGGGGAGACAGAGGGGAAAAAAAATAACCGGTTTTTTTTAATTCTTTCTCTCAGTTCTCTCTGGACCCCCCCCCCTTCGGTGTGATTTAAAGAAGTGAAAGTTGTGGTGCTAAGGGGTATTTGCTGGAATATCTGCTCGATGCAGGCCATCAAGTGTGTGGTTGTTGGGGACGGGTAAGTCCGTTCATCTGAGTGAGCCAGGGAACAATTAGAGAGAGAAAAGGTGTGGGGGAATTAAAATAGCTGCAAACCCTGGACCATGTCTGGAAAAATGTCATTGATTTTTGTGTGTGTGTATGTTATTTAAATTGGGTTGCAGCAAAAAAAAGGCTTTTGTTGCATTGAGGGTTTTTTTTAGATTGAATAGCCGATGCTGTGATTTTGGGGGGGGGGCATTCCCCCCCCCCCCCAATTCGATTCTTATTTTTTTCCTCTCATTTTAAATAGGTTTTAATTTCTCCCTCCTTCCATTGACTTTCTCTGAGATTGCTCCCCGCTTGTGGAACAATCGAGTGAATCAGACACTTGCCTCAGCCCCAGGCAGGCGTGGATGGAGGTTTTTCTCTTTGCTTCCACTATTCTAGCCTTTCCTCCCCTAGTTCACTCCCCACTCTCTCTCCCTTCTCTCTCAGTATTTTTTTTTTCTTTATTTACTCGCTCTTTTGTTTCTTTTCCCCCACCTTTTTTTTTGGAGTTTGCTTCCTCCCCTGATTTTGAGAGTGCTGGGTTAAAAAAAAGGGCGGGAGGAGATGAGTGAGTTGTAAGGGGAGAGAGTGGTTGAAAGGGATTAGCATAAAGTTTTTTTTGATTGGGGAGGGAGAGAACAAATGCCACCGTTTTGGTCCCCACACAGTCGACAACTGAATTGTGTGCTGGTCAGTCACCACTTCGGGTGTAATAGGAGCACAATGGCTGATAGCTGCTAATTTTTTATATATATATATGGCATGGTTCACACACACACATACACACACACCCCTCCACAGAGTCAATAATTAGCTTCAGTAATGCTGCAAGATGGCTGGTGATATGGACAGTGGCTCAACTCTTGCTTATGAGCTCTGCTGGGGGATAAACACAGCTTTTTTGGTCTAGAGGATGGGTATTCCTCACGTTGGCTGATTTGGTTATTATAGCTCTGTCTGCGGAATTGGGTTGTAAATTCCCAGAAATTGGCTGTTGTGAATATGTACCAGTATGCAAAACCTTGATGCACACTGCTATCTTGTACCACTGGATACCAGCTGTAGTGGTACATTATCATTTTTGTTAATTTTTTTTATAGAAGAAAATCTCCAATTTATAATATGCATGTGCAAAAGTAATGCATCCCTTGTAAATGTTTTACTGTTCAAAGATTTAAAATTCTGCATGTGCATCTTCAGATTTATTATCTCATTTATTTTCCCCTTGAACTAATTTATTTCATGGGTTGGATAACTGCCATGCTGATCTCGTCAAGTCACAAAGCCATCAAGTGGAACAGCTCATGTGTAGAGATGGGAGCAAGAATTTATTCCATGCCTTATCAGATCTCAAAGTGCTTAGTATGCAATTAATTAAATTACTTTACAGAAGCACACTTTTGTTATGTAGGTAAATGTGCAGTCACTTTGTGTTCGACATGTTACAATCAGCAATGGAATAAATGACCAGTTAAATTTTTGTTATTGGTTGAGGAAAGGACACTACTTGTTACACAATAATCTTTACACCCACTTGAAATACCAAGACAGAAAGATGGTATGCAACCAACCGAAAGGCTACAGAGGTATAAACTCGCATGAAGAATTGAGGGGGGAATGAAGAAAGGAATGTGAGATTAATGGCAGAGAGGGGAATGACATAATCTAGCACTGTGAGCGACAAGTCTCCCTCATTCCTGTATACCCAGTTCTCTCCAATAATCATGTATTTGCCAACTGATATTCACATACGCTTTGCCAAAATTCTGTTTTTGCAGGGTTTGAACCTTTGCAGCTGGAGGTTTGGGTTATAGTGAAGGCTTTTTGTAATCTGCAAGCTATTAGAATTCTAAGTGTCTGGTATTGGGTTGGATTTTTTTGCTTTAAATGAGGATGCCTAAATTATGGGTGATGTCTTGTGCTGACAAAACCAGTCATTTTCTGTGTTTGGGAAGGGGAGTTGTTTATTGCTTTTGGTTGATCCAGAATATTAGATTTGTAGTATGCACGATAGGGCATATCTCTGTTTAGTTTGAGCCCTATAATGAATTAAAATTCAAATAACTTGTTATCTGAAGTTTGCGATACTGATGTATAGTAGTCATATATCTCTAAAGAACAGTAACATTAAAATTGTTTTGGGGTTACTTTCACTGATTTGCATCGGGGAACTGGCTCGCAATTGAAATAATGTTTGTGCTAGTTTGTTCAACTAAGCAGTTCCAAGTCTATTGCATTAATCAAGTCAATTATTGTGAGGAGGAGAGGTGACTGTTTTACGTTCTGAAAATGTTCAAATGTTAATGACTCCAAAAAATGTTTAACATTTGTCCCATGCCTGTCTAAGTAAATGTGGAGTGATATCTGGCACCATCAGTCACATTTTGCTTTCAGCAGCTGTTCTAAATGGTCCTACAGGAGATTGTACCACTTTGGCTGCAGTCTGCAGTGCAATTTTGGAAATCAAAAATTGTATAACCCATGAATCTTATAGAAGCAGCACTGTTCGCCAGGTCATTAGTAGTGAGGTGTCATCACGTGTTGACATGTAGGCAGGATTTTATCCATGATCTCTATTCAAGTTAGCCAGTCTCAGCCAAGGGGAGACTGGATGGGTGAGCCACTTGATCATGTGCATAGGTGCCACCATCTGGTTCCATAACTACATTCGTGGAGCAGGTATAACAGGTCATTTTTGTGCAATTGTGTGTGGATCAAAACAGTAGTAAAGAAGTTAACAAACAAATACTAACAGGTGTGATTTCTTATTTCTTATCCAGAAGTTGGAAATGTGAGTGGTTTTCAAGAGCCTTAACTTGGAGTATTTTCTATTCATTAGTTCATTCATGCCAACTCACATTTTTTCGTTAATGCTGTCATGATCTAAACGCATTTAAGTGCAAAGATCTGTTTGTGGACTCCATGCAGCAAAATTAATTTGCAACCCAAGAAACTTTATTTGCATTCTTGGAAAATGATTGAAGTTAGTGGTATGTTGCAGATCTCTGTCTTGCTGCATGTGTGAAATGGCATGTCCATAAAAATCTGGAATTAAAAGCTAATGTTAGTAATGGTGACCATGAAATTGTCATTGATTGTCATAAGACCCACTTGGTTTACTGAAGCCTTTTGGGAAGGAAATCTGTCATCGCTATCTAGATGTAATTCCAGACCCACAGCAATTTGCTTGATTCTAGGATGATTAGGGGCAGACAACAAATGCTGGCCTTCCCAGTGATACTTGAATCACAAGAATGTTTAAAAATGCATTTGTACTACAGTGTATAATATTGTTCTCTACATTTGCTTGTGCTATACAAAGTATACCATGTATACCATATATACCATGCACTCAGCTGAGATAATGAATTGGCATACTTTTTTGTTTGTTCAGGTCAGTGTGGGAATAATTCCTCTGATATGATCATGTCTCCTACAGCGGTCCGCAGTAGCAGTGTTCGTTTATTTGAAAAGTGATTAATATTTAAATTCCAAGAGGGGAAAAACAGCCCTGCACAACCACAAGATGCTAAGGTGAAAACAGTACATTTATAAATCTTAAGTCTTCCCTGTCCTGTTAGTGAACAGCTGTTTGGAAAAAGTCTCATGATGCCAGAGCATCAACTTAGAGCTTTAATTAGCTAAACAGAATAACTACAAATGTTGGAATTTTGAAATGAAAGCAGAAAATGTGTACAGGAGATTTGTTAGTATTTGAAAAGACAAAAAATGTTCTAGGTAATGTTCTAGGTGTACAACTTTCAGGAGAATTCATCATCTGAATTTCTTTGTACATTTTGATGTAAAGCATCTATAAGTATGATAGTGTTTCTCTGCAGATGGTTCCCAAGGCTGATGCTTGTTCAACTTCAATGGGGCACCTGTTAGTTCTGCTAAATCTGGGAATTGGAAGACCAGCTTTTTACTAGGTTTTCCCAATAGCTGGATTTATCTTAGAGTGGTTAAT
This sequence comes from Sphyrna mokarran, assembly GCA_024679065.1. Taxonomy (NCBI): domain Eukaryota; kingdom Metazoa; phylum Chordata; class Chondrichthyes; order Carcharhiniformes; family Carcharhinidae; genus Sphyrna; species Sphyrna mokarran. The sequence continues at coordinate 24,457,159 of JAGIQG010000021.1, forward strand.
GAAGATGTTCCTGGGTTGTGAGAATCATGCAAGAGCTCTATTGATTGATGCTAATTATAAAAGATGAATAAAGTTAGCAGAGGGCAGACTTTTAGCCACAATTTTATAATTGGTGGACTTCTGTTGTCCCTAGTTATGAATTCTACTAAAGTCATTGAAGGGAATATTTGTAGACTGTCAGATGTATGTCACCTGCTGCTGCTGGAGACTTTTAAAATATGCTGTTATACCTTCAGCAAGGACAGCAAAAGTCTTTGACCAAACTGTCCCAAATTGTGCTATTATATCAAGTCTTGAACTAATGGATTGGAATGGATTCTTCAGAGATTCATCTCTGCAACTGCAGAAAAGAAAACAGCTGTTTTACTCCTTCCTTCTCCTTTTGCTGGTGGTTGCTGGGATCTGGATGGAGCTGTAGTATCTGATAAATTGAACTTCATTTCCGTTTTGCTTATTTTGTTTGTGAAGTAATGTTAAAAACTGAAGTGGAGTACAGTTTCTATACTTTTAAGCTATTTTAAATCATCTTTTGCATTCTTCACGAATAACTTCTTAACCTCAAATTACTTATTTTTTTTACTACCTTCCAATCATTGTTTCCTTATTTCATTCTTTATAAAATCATCTGTCTAAGAGCGCTGTACTTTTATCATATTCCCTACTTCAGCCAAGAGAGTAGAATGGGTGCTATGAAGTTGGTGATCACTTAATCATGCAACACGCCACTAGGAAAACTATTCTATATATGGTTTGTTACATTTTTCTGTATGCCATTGGGGCACCACTGTTCCAACATTTTACCATAAGATGGTGCATAGGTCCATGTTTTATCACGTCATTGGCTGAACATGGTTTGGGGAATGACTGATTACCTTTCAAAATGCGGTAACTATTGTTTGTTAAATGTTGCAGCATTTCTGTATCCAAACTTTTAACATATCAAGTGTCCAATTTGGGTTGGTTAAAAAAAATGTTGGCTGGAAGACAGAGGAAACTCCCTGGTCTTTCAATAGTGTCAGTGACTGTCCATTTGAACTACATTGGCATGGTTTGTTTATTTATGAGGGAGCTCTGTAGAGTTGGCCATTGTTGAATTGGAGGAGGTGCTGTTTTATAAAAATGAGGAGGAAGTTTATTGGAAGGCATACCATAGCAGTTTCTTTTTGTGATCTTTGTAATGGGGTTTAAAAAAAAGGGTACCCAATATGCATTTATGTTTTGAGGTTTACTTTGAATTGCAAGAAAATAGACAAAATAGTTGTTGCTTTTGGTGGGGTACCTTTAAGGATTCCAATACGATTTTCAATATTCCCAGTTAGAGAGGAAAAACAACTGGGATTTGCACTTCTTGCCACTTGCCAATGACCTTGGTGACAGGTGAGAAAAGATTGTACTCCAAATTGATATTCAACCTCATTGCTGTGCCAACCCTGCATGTGTAGGCTTGTGTACAAAGAATGGTCACTTGGGTAAAGCTCTGGGTTGTCAATACCCATGAAAGCATTTTTTCAGTCTGTGTTTTCAGAAGACAAAAAAAAGGAAAAATCTTACAATAAAATCTTTAAATTTTAATTGATTTTATGTCTAAATATTAACCCGCATTATTTAACATTGCTTTGTCGGGAGGGGACTGTTCAGCATGCCTTCTCGTCTATTTTATGGAATCTCTAAGTGCTGATGAAGGGGGTGTATGTGGTGTCATGGTATTTAAGCTACCAAGATGACAAATTGGGTATCCGAGAAAAGCTTTGTTATCAACTGCTGCATTCAGCTGAGCTGTTTTTTTTTTTGCTGGTGAATTACATTTTGGATTCCTGTGTGTGCGTATGTTTCCTCCCTGTTAATCATTACATCATCACTAACCAATGAGCAGTGTCTTGAGAAATGTAAGGTGGTGAGCTCTGCTTGGAATGTGCTATCTCAACTTACAGATGATGTAGCTTTCTGACAAAGAATTGGGGTTTTTGGTTACTTAGCAACGTTAATTGTTTGATGGTTTGCACCTTCAGAATGTGGAGGTTTAATTCTAATGTGATGGGCAAATTATTTAAAATGCCATTCTTTGTAAAATGTTTCGATTTTATATATACGTAGCACCGCAGAATTATATTTGACAAAAGAAGCATTATCTTGCTAACAGGATCATTTTGGTCAGTGATGTTATAGGTATTTGATGTGAATGACATTGGCACAAAACAAGTATTTGGCAAACAACGTTTAGCAAGTATTTCTTTGAAGACTACTTTCAACAACAATTCTGTAATCTCTGCCTCCTCTTCCCTATCCACCAATTTAGTGGTTAAAAAATGGGATAGGGATGTGATATGAGTAATTACATTTTTATATAAAAACATCGGAGTATTATAAGTGCCACTCTCTGGCTTTTTTAAAAAATTTGTTCCATTTTGAGTTCTGTTTGCATTTGTATTTCATGAAGGCAGCTGTATTGTTGTAAAAGCTTCAAAATGCTATCATATTCTGATTAAATTACCAGGAACTACGTTTTCTGTGGAATTGTGTATAGAAATTGCTGCTAGTTTGCTTTGTTTTAAACATAAACACATCTAGTTGGATGAGCACATTTTATATTTAGCTAGTAATGTTGTATTTTTTATTCTAGTGTTGTGGATTGTATTATGTGAATCTATCCATTTGCACTTACAGTAAATATTCAGTCACTATAAAACAATTTCATTGTTCTAGACTATTTTCACATGACTTTGAAAGGTGTATTTGAGATTTGTCTCTTTTTTTCCTCTATGAAGTCACAAATATTAGGCCTTGATTGTGAGGAATTTCTTCTTTATGACACAGTCCACTATCAGCTTGTTTGGGATGTGTGTTTAGAACTGGACTCTTTCATCAATTCTTGAACCTGGATGAAGCATGAGGTGTTGTGATGCAAATATTGTGATATAGATTGAGTGACTGGGTGAAAACGTGGCAAATGGAGTTCTTAAATCTGGGGATCTGAGAGGTCAGGGACTTTGGTGGGAAGAATCACAAGTCAGATTATTATGTGAATGGAAAGAGACTGCAGGTAAGTGAAATACTGAGGAATCTAAGTGTTCTGATGCATGAATCATAAAAATCTAGCAGGCAGGTCTAACAATTAATTCAGAAGGCAAATGTCATTTTGGCCTTTATTGCAAAGAGATTGGAGTTGAAAAATAGGGAGGCTGAAAAATATGGAGGTTTTGTACAGGATGCAAGTAAGGCCTCAACTGGAATACTGTGTACAGTTTTGGTCCCCTTACCAAAAAAAAATAGTAAGGAGGGGGCTTGACATGTGGGATGGTGAAATGTTTTCGTTGGTGGGAGAGCCTTGAACAGGAGGACATAGCTACAAGTAAAAGGCTGATAATTTAAAGTGCGTAGAAATTTCTTCTTGCAGAGGGTGGTGACGCTGAAATTCTCTGTCCCACCAGATGATGGAAGTGGATAGATCGAAGAACAGAGGGCTATGGGGAAATGACACAGGAAAGGAGCTGAGGCTGGCATAGATTGGTGGGGTAGCCTTGAAGGGCCTGGTGGCTACTCCTGCTATTTCTTATGCTGTTGTGTACCCTTCCTTAGGAAATGAGACATGATCAGCTGTGTTTGCCATTTGGTCCACCATTTTATTCTGGAAATTACATTGCCAGAATGGTCAGTCACAAGCAGGCTGTCATGGTGCATAGTGACTGCATACATTATTTTGTTGCCAGTGCTATCTGTAATCAGAAGGTTGTCATTTTATAGAATCAGTACTGTCGAAAAATAAGCACTAATTACTTTAATTTGACAATCTCACTTTGAGCCTTAAGGATGGGGAGTGTGGGAATCTGCTGTATGATGGGGGTTGGGGGAAGAGGAAGGTTGAATCAAATAAGAGTGCATCAAAAAACTGTAGAGGAATGGTTGCATTTATTTTGTGCAGTTGCTGAATGCAAAGGGCTTAACATGTGTGAGTATTGTCCCTTGTTGATACTGCCTGTGGCCTTTACGAATGCACTGACCAACAGGCACTCGCACATGTAAGTTAAGTTGTGTAATGCAAAATTTGAACATTTTATTATATTGCCCTTTCTGCTGCTCTATCTGGGAATTGTATGTTAGTTCAATAATGATTGTCTTCAGTTGAACATGCAGGAACATGGTGACAAGGCTGAGATGAAATTTTCTTTCGCATTCTATTTGAGAAATTAAGGATTGAATATTGTGACACGTTTCAGGAACTCCTAAAGTTGATTCTGAGGAAGACTGAGCAATTTTAAAGATTTTGTGGGCACATCATGTTCAGGTACACAGTATGTCAGCATCGGTAATAGAAAAGAAAATGATGCTTAAGACATGTTTGGTAAAATTTCACCCCTAACAAAGAGGACTGGTGTAATTGTGAACATTTAGTCTGAAAGCAAACAAAATAACAGATGAGAATGAAGTAAAGATGTTTCCCAGCATGATGGGACCAGATGCTTTTGAGGTGGTGTAACCTGTGAGATCGGAATAAGAGATTCTGGATTCAATGTGGCATGACTAAGAATGAGATTTGCATGAAGTTGCATTCCCAGGAAAGGAAGCAGTTTCCAAGTGAGAGTATTGCAGATTAAATTCTCACATTCAAGAAACTTTCATGTCACTGTGCGTGTGGTGATGTAGACTTAGAAATCAACCTAAAAGACATTTTGGAGGCTAGTAAAATCCAGGCAAAGCTTTTGAGCAAAGGCAATAAGCTGATGTGAGAGGAGGCCTGCAATGACATCACAGCCATAGAAATGGCAAAAAGAGATAATTGCAAGAGAGCTCTTTCCCTGAGTTGACAGGGAAGGTCCACCAGATTTCAGCAAGGTCCAGGTCACAAGAACTGAGTTCACGGTCCAAAAGAGATTTTAGATGCCAGCATTGCCGTCGACCATTTAAATGCTCCCCATTTCCAATCCAAAGTGCTATGCCTATGGGAAAGTCAGTCAATTATTAGCAGGAGTGGAGGAAGCAGCCATGCATCAAGTCAGTGATAAATTTAAATCTGGAAGTCCTCATTGTGCATTGAAATGGAAATGTAAGTTGGTGTTATTGAGCAGTCATATTCAGAGAACATGAAGAATACAATACATGGAAGTTGATAGCAATCAGACTGAAGGTATAATTCCAACATCTACAGTAAAAATGGAAGTCAGACATTCAGAACTTGCTTTTATCATTGCAGCTGCATCAGTGTCTGATATCGCAAAGAAAATACCAGAAGTCTCTAAATAACATTCACTTATGCAAAAGTGATATGAAATGGACCAGTTATTCCAGTTAGGTGCGTTTAATGTTGGGAGTGGAATATGATATTACAGTGTTACTTGCCATTGGTTGTGGTAGCAGAAAACAAAGCCTCTGTGATGAGAAGGACTGGCTGAAGACAATATAATTAAAGTGGGCCAAGTTATTTATAGTAGAATTCAACAAGAATATGTCTGACATTGAGAAAATATCAAAAGAAATGGTCTTTGAGAGCAAGGAGGACCAAATGATAAAATTAGCAATCAATTGATGTATTAAATATCATAAGTCAGATTGTGTAAATGTGGACATTTTTGCGAGATTTCCTGTGAAATCTGTTTCAATCTTAGCTACTGAGTTATCTGTAATTTGCTTTATATAACACAAATGTTATTCCAATGTCTAACAGAGAAATTAGTGACAAAACTCAAGAATATGATGCTTAATTATGCCATTGAGTGAGTTGCTGGAAAAAGAAATTTCAGGAATATTTCACTTGTGAATGTAGGTCAATTGTATTTGCTGTGGGGTTTGAGTTTTTATTCTGCCAAGATTTAAAGAGAGTTTGCTAGAAGAACTTCCATGAAAAACACATGTGAAAGCAGTAGCTAGAGCTGCCTTTGTGTGCCTTGATGAGAAATAGTCCAACCAAGATTCTCTCTAGTCCGTATGAAAGCAGTAGTGAGGGCTGCTTTTGGTGTCCAAAGAGACACAGATGTTGAAGAAAAGTGAAAAATTGTGACATGTCATGATGAGAAATGATCCAACCAAGGTTCTTTTCATTCCATGTCAAACACAAGGAAAAATATGGGAATGAGCAGTTGCTTTTTTAAGGGAAAACATACATGTTTTGATTATAGTTATAGCAAGTGGATAACTGAGTCCGTACCAAATATCGTGACTTAAGGCTTTACGAGGTTGGCCTGCTATTTATGGATTGCCAGAGGTGTTGATGTAATTGTCTACACTTTACATCAAAAGAGAAATATTGATGTTAGAATGGAGTCAAACACATTAATACCACGTATCAGTCAGCATCAAATAGTACTGCAGAAATATTTACTAGCTCTAAAGCTGGGCATTAATTTCCAACTTTCTCTTTGATAGTCTGGACAAATTTTTGTGACAGAATAACCTGACAATTTACAACAGGTTTCTCATCTTACAAGTTGGTGTTTAAACGGGCGTCTAAGACAAGGTTTAGTTTGCTTAACCCTGAGGTTAGTGGCAAAATAAGACAAACTTACGCACGAAACTAGAGTTGAGTGCTGATCGGAAGATCGTGATGCTGTTAACTAAAGTGATGAAAAGTATGTGATTGGAGTTGTTTTATAGACTAAATGCTTTTATATGTCATGAAGATTAGAGAGTGACTCGGAGTGTCACATAGTCCACTTGCTTGAAAGAGAGAGTACGAAAAGGGCGGAGCAGAGGAACTCTTCTAAATTGAAATTTCTTTTACTGCCCAAAGAGAAAATCAAAGAAATTGAAAGCCAAAAAGAAACTGGAAGCTAGCTGGTATTGCAGAGGAAAGTGAGTTGGGTATTTGTTTGAGACAAATTAACGTTACAGCTTTAACCATTAAATGGAGTTGATATTCAAAGATCAAATTTGATATGGCAAGTTGTTTAGAGAGCATGGTCAAGCTAATAGAAATGGAAAAAGAGGCTAGTCAGAGAGAATCCAGACAGGTGAATTGAAAGATGAAGAAATGTTCTTTTTAAATATTTTTGTTAAACATGTACTGATGTTAAGAAAAAACATTTTTATTTACATGTAAATTACTCTGGTAATTTTGGTCACGTGTTTTGGTTGTGATGATCGAAACAAGTGCTCAAATGGGTTAAATTTCATGGAATGTTTATAGAACAAAACAGCACGGGAAACAGGCCTTCGGCCCAACGAACCCACGCCGCCACCCCGATGTTCCCACTTCTACCCGTGATCCCTGTCTATGTTTATAGATCTGTGCATTGAAACCAAATTTGAGACAATTTAGGGAGAATTTGTTCTGCCAGTTAGCCTAAGAGCACATTTTTGGGATGTGGGAGGAAACCAGAGCATCTGGAGAAAACCCATGCAAGCACGGGGAGAATGCGCAAACTCCCACAGACACAAGCCCAAATCCATGTATCTGCACAGTACAGTGATAGTCACTGAGCTGTCGTGTTGCCCATCAAATGGTCCAGGTCAAGCATACACTAACGACGTGAAGCACTAGGATACTCTCGAAAATCTAAGAGCAGCCCTCTCACAACCCATCGCACACAGTACTATCACTGTACTGTGCAGATACATGGATTTGGGCTTGTGTCTGTGGGAGTTTGCGCATTCTCCCCGTGCTTGCATGGGTTTTCTCCAGATGCTCTGGTTTCCTCCCACATCCCAAAAATGTGCTCTTAGGCTAACTGGCAGAACAAATTCTCCCTAAATTGTCTCAAATTTGGTTTCAATGCACAGATCTATAAACATAGACAGGGATCACGGGTAGAAGTGGGAACATCGGGGTGGCGGCGTGGGTTCGTTGGGCCGAAGGCCTGTTTCCCGTGCTGTTTTGTTCTATAAACATTCCATGAAATTTAACCCATTTGAGCACTTGTTTCGATCATCACAACCAAAACACGTGACCAAAATTACCAGAGTAATTTACATGTAAATAAAAATGTTTTTTCTTAACATCAGTACATGTTTAACAAAAATATTTAAAAAGAACATTTCTTCATCTTTCAATTCACCTGTCTGGATTCTCTCTGTTAGACAACAAGGTGGACCAAAGCACCTGTACGATAAAAAGTACATCAATATTATCGTCTATTTACACACTTCCCAGGGACTCCCAAGACTCATGATCCCTATTTTAAATATGTTGGTTTAATCCTATTATAACTAGAAATTAAGCACATGTACCATTTTGCTTTTTTTTAAGTGGGGATGGAGTGTGGAATATTGCAAGATTTGTGCATTTTGTAATATTGCCCTCTCTGCTGCCCTTCCTGTGGAGAAGGCGTAAATAGAAGTCAGTAATTGCTGTTGGCAGCAGAGCATATGTTCATCTTAATGCAGTATACAATAAATAGCTTTTTTTTTAGCTTTTTTTTAATGTCTGATTATTGACAAGCCATCCATTTATCCTGTCTGACATTTGGTGTAGAATAAATCAGGTTACCATTCCACTCTCCACAACTCTACCACTATAACTAGTGACTATTTTCTCGCACTTAAATATGAACACTTTAATTTAAGGTGGAAACAATCTGGTCCAATGCCTGTGTAATATTTTGAACATCATTAAATTCTATGTTAACAAAAAGACACTCAGCTCCCATGTATGAATCAGTGTTTTTGAGATTGAATCCCTTAAATTAATGTTTGTATAGGATAATTATTCAGATTCTGGTGAAGCATTATGTCTGATTTGTTAGTTCTCTGTGGATGGTCTATTGACAGGTTATGATAATACAAACAGCAGATTTAAAGAGAGCACTTTCTCCCTCTTCGATTAGGAAACATTTTTGCCTGCCTTTCCTGGCAAAATTTTTAAGCATCTTTTTTCCTTGCACCTTTATATTCTTCTGGACTTCTACTGGAGTAGAACTGCACTGGTACTGAACCTCACCCAAGTAAACATTATTGAGAATGGCAGTTTATTCAACTGCTGGAGAACACAGCTAAGCTGAATCCTGCTTTCTTATCAACAGCCATATGTATGAATATTTTGTATCTGGATAGCTGTTAGAAATGTTTGCACATTTATATATAGAATCTAATTTGGTAAAGATGAGCAGTCAAGCTTGTCTTGGAACCCCTCAGTACATTTAGCCACAGTAGTAGCTGTAATAGTTGTATTTTTTTTAACAATGTCTCTTTCTCTTTGGCACACATCTGTCTGCCATTTTACAAATAATCTGTTTTACCTTGACATCGGTGGCATGTTAGTGTCACTGTTTCGCAAAGTGCTACTTTATGCAAGCCTGCCACATTTTAGATGTAATATTATCATGTCTTACTAGATCATGCATCCTGGACCACCATGCCCCAACTTAGTTTTAGCAACTAGCCACCTGCTAATGTTACATTTGGTTTGCAGTTGGTCCCACACAATCTGTCGGTGTAGGAATGTTTCACTGAGTGTGCAACCATGAATGAATGAGTAAAGCAGAAAATGCTGGAAAAATTCAGCAGGTCTGGCAGTATCTATGGAGAATGAAACAGAATTAACTGTAGTGGTGAGTAGTGTCTAGTTTGCTCAGAAGGAAGAACAAGATGATCAAAGTACTTTCCACACGCAGCTCATACTGCTTTCTTCACTAGGAATTCAAAGAACTGGGTTTTTTTCCCATTAAGTTTGAACAGACTCCAAACCCTCTTTCCAGCTGAATTTTATCAATTTGGTGACTTTATGTTGAGAATGCAATAAACGTGGACCAAAACCCGCATTTCAATGCCCATCCTGCTGACCCCAAGATAAAAGCTCCGTTTAAAGTGGCTTCAGGAAATGTTTGACTTTGTCGATTCTCAAGGAACAATAAATGATGGGTGAAGTGCGTTCACCAGTCTCTAAACCATGTGATATAATTGGAGGTATCATGTTTGTCAAAGGGTTTTCCAGCAATATGGTGATGGAATAGTTTGGATAAGATATGTTTGTAGTACTGGAATCCCAGGGTTCCAGGTTAGGACTGCACGTAGCCGCAATTTGAAAGTCCTCAGTGGATTAAATGTGAACTACTGATAAAATATGTGAGAGCGCTTTTCCTTATTTGGAGATTGAGAGATTAACTTGCTGTTTTTAATAGCGTATTTAAATATTAATTTTAAATTCAAATGCTTTCTAAAGTTAACCTTGGTTTTAAATTTGTTTGGAAGAATCTGGTGCTCCTACAACAGTGCTTGTATGTAATTTGTTTACTGATGATTCCTTGGTTTTAAAAAAAGCAATATCCAAAGGAAACTTAATTACTGGGTGCAAAGCTTCACTGAGCATTTGTGTATAATCACATCTGGTTAGAGAAGGGGTTGGGTGTCAGTCACAAGCTGAGTTGTGTATCTGCGTTCACAGAATGGAGATCAGCTGGACAACCATAAAAACAGGGCATTGCATCAAGTCAAAATATTTTGCATCAAATCAAACAGCATATCAGTGTGAGAATTGAAGGAAAAACTTGTCAACTCTCTGACTCCATTTCAACTCATTCCAATATTGCACAAAACCATCACCACCATTTCTGTATGTCTGTAAATTATGCAAGTAAGGTTCTGGGTTACAAAACCAAAGTTTTTCTACATTCGTTCTCCACGTTTGGTATCAGGTTTAAATCTTTCAGACAATGATTCAAAAAAAATATTGATTTCTTACCCAAAGTAAAGTAGTAAGTGGATTTTCCTCCAGAGGTCTTGGTTTTGCATTGGATAAGAACAATTGTGCTGAATCTCAGTATTTTGTACGGGAATGATGACTGAAGTTTTATGGACAATGATTTTTTTTTTTAAATGTTCCTACAAATTGTTAATATTTAGATTGTAGATGATAGGTGGGAATGCTGGTAGAATGATGAAATTCCTGCAATATTCATGTACAATTAACATAAAGGATAGCAAAGCATCAGAGATGAAGCTTGGATTTAGAGGTGGGGTGCTGATGGGAATGGAATGGGACACCTGATTACGCTTAACAATTCAGTCATTAATTTGGTGCTTATTTTATTTCCATTGCTCAAAACTTTAAGCCATGGAAATTCAGCACTAACTTTGAGTAATATATCTGGTCAGAACTCTATTTGAAAATGAATGATATAATTAAATGGACAGTATGGATTCTGTGGATTAGTAAATGTGAAAGCTGCTTGATCATATTGAGTTTGTTGTTCCACTTTAGTGCAAATTTAGACTCCTGTAGATTATTTTATATTGTTATTAATGCTAATTTATTTTTATTTACAGTGCTGTAGGTAAGACATGCCTACTCATCAGCTATACCACCAATGCATTCCCTGGGGAGTACATCCCAACTGTGTAAGTATTTGGTGTAAATTTTTCAAAACTGCTTGAGCTGTTTAGAATTTAATAATCAAAGATATAATGTTTTAATTTTGTAGATTTGACAACTATTCAGCTAATGTTATGGTAGATGGGAAACCAGTGAATTTAGGACTCTGGGACACAGCAGGTCAGGAAGATTATGACCGACTCCGACCCCTCTCTTACCCACAGACGGTATGTTACCACCTTTACTTTTACTCTTAGCAGTTTCCTTCCTATTCCAGAGATTTGATTCCTTTTACTAGAGCTTAGTTTGGACATTACAGATCTTCCCATATGTCAAACAAGTAATTGTTACTTTTCTGAACCTCGATGGTGAATGTTGAGCAATCTGTTTGAAGAAAAGGGTCATTTATATAAATTCCCTGTTGTCCTTGCCTGATGTATAACCAGGCTTCTAGTATTTTTGAAGCGTGATGCTAGTGTAAAATAAGATTTCAGGTACTATCATCATCACTGGTCAGTGATGGTTGGAGCTCCTATGAATGTGCTCCACACCACCTTTGACTTGCATATTACCTGTTGTCTTTCCACCAAGTGTCCCCCCTCCTTTCTGCCCAAAGCAGTTGGCATTTTCTTGACATGCTCAGGTTAATTACCTAGTACTTAGCATTGAGCAGTGGGTACTGTTTATTGTCATTGCAATAACGGGATTGACTCTATCAGAATCTTTTGTCCTTTGTTTGTTAGGTTAAATTGTAGTAGGCAGACAGACATGTCATATTCTGGACCAGATCCATGTGGTTTTTGTTAATGTTTCAGTGAAGGCCACAACAGTATTCAAAATTTTTTGAGAATTTTGTATATCATAATTTGATTTATTTTTCTTGGATTGTTCATGAAGATTGAGTTTTTATTGGTAAGTCTCAATATGATAGACCCCTGTCTCTCATTTGATTGTCTTTGGTTTCACTAATTGGCTTGAAGAAATTTCAAGTATGAGCAATTATTTAAAAATGTTATGAATAACCACATTTTAATGATCATAAAGCATTTATAGCACAAAACAGGCCATTTAGCCCTGCAAGCTTATATGTATGTTTCTCACAAACTGCCTGTCTTTATTTATATGTTCTGATCAACATATTTATTTCTCCCTTGTAATTATGTAGCTTCCTCATAAATTCTTCAGTGAATTTGCCTCAACTTGCCTTGACTATTATGTGATAGCCAGTTCCACATTGAACTACAATCCAGGTTTTAAAAAAAGTCCAGAATTCCCTGTTGGATTATTGCTGATTATCAAATGTGAATGGTCTCCAGCTTTGTTCTTCCTGACAATGGAAACATTCAAATGTGGTGTGTTTGAGATTCTATACAAGTTTAATTTCTTTGCATTGCAATTCTATCCCTCTGGAAATAAACCTTAGTGCTTTGTCTTTTTTTTCTTTGTAATTTTCAGTATAACTCTTTTTGCTGATATAGTTGTTTCCATGATTCCTTTGTTCCTCTATCCCACTTAATTTATTTTCCAAGGAACACAGCCTCCTTATTTTTCCTACAAAAATTCACTTGTCTCATTATTAAAGTTAATTTGCCAATTGCATGCCCATTCTGCAAGTTTATTCGTGTCTTCCTGTATTTGGTCATAGTCCATCTCTACACTAACAATTTGGAGAACACCAATTTGGAGAATCTATAACTTTTGAAAATATATTTCATGTAAATGATGAACTGCAATTATCCCAGTTTCATTCTTATCAAACACTACTTCACGCACTTTGCCAACTTGAGTAGCTGCCTTTAATTCTTTACTATTTTTGTTTTGTAGCCAGTTTGTAGCTACTTTTCCCCTGACTCTGTGTTCTGATCTTAGTTATGGATTTACTAGGTGGTTTATCAAACGCTTTTTGGATATCCAAATATTACATACACATCACAAGTTCAATAATCTTGATCATAAATTTTGGAATCTGTGTAATCATTCTTTTTAGTTTTGAAAATTATTACATCCTTTAATTCTGTAATCATTCTGATCACTGTTAAAATAATAGTCTATAGTTTCCTGGATTTGTTATTTAGATGAATCATATTAGATGTTTGCCAATTTGCTGGTACTGTTCCCTTTCCTAATGAACTTTTATATCTATATAATAAATAATACATTGCTATCTTTTCCCAAAGTTTTTTCAATGTGCATCATTGCAATCCATTGCAAGCAATTAAGTTTGACTGGTTTATTAATAATTTTTGTATCTTAAATGTTTTCATATTATGCTTTGTTGATCTCCATGCCAAATTGATTTATGACCTTCCCTAAGAATCCAGTAATGGTGATGAATCCTTATTTACATGGATCACATTGAAATTTTTTCTCCTGTTTGTGTTTTTTTTCCCTTTTTTAATAGGATGTGTTTTTGATCTGCTTTTCACTTGTGAGCCCAGCATCCTTTGAAAACGTCAGAGCAAAGGTAACGTTAAAGTGAAGCTTCAAAACAAAGTTTATACATATAGCATATGTCAGTTTGAAGTGTTAAGCAGTTTGAAAAGTAGTCATAACCAGGAAACCCAGTTCGCTGGGTTTAAAGATCTATTTCAAGAGAAGTAAATTGATGCTTTAATCTCCATTTTGTCTCACTTTTGCAGTGATGTCAGATTAATGTTTTCATGTATTTGTATGACATCCATACTATATAGAAACTGTTTTTATAAATCCTTATCCACCATAACTCAGCCAAAATGATATACAGACAAACTAATCTCAAGTATATTGGTGTGCCAATTTCTTGTTGGAAGAAAAGTGCCTTTTACTTTAGAACCACTGTCTTAACCATTTGAGATATGGACCTTAAATAGGTTTGAGATATTTCGTTGTAGTCTCAAACGAATTGAATCCAAAACACACTATTTTATGCTGTATTTAGTTTAAAATATAATTGCAAGTGAGAGGATTGATATGGAAGAGCAAGTTATTTGATACCATTGTCTTGTCTTTTTTATTCCATGCAGTGGTATCCAGAGGTGCGGCATCATTGTCCAAACACACCAATAATCCTGGTAGGAACAAAACTGGATTTGCGGGATGATAAGGACACTATCGAAAGGCTAAGAGATAAAAAGCTGGCTCCCATTACCTATCCACAGGGGTTGGCTATGGCCAGAGAAATAGGTGAGTGTGGTGAAGTCTGAGTAAATTATAGGACGTGATGAGATGTTTTCACCACTTGATCATGTTGAAATAAAAATTCAGTAACAAGCATCATGTAAAAGATAGAGCTCCATCCAAGCCATGGTCAAGTGCCTCAGGCCATCGCCTTGATTGAATATTTTTTACTGATGTCTATGGATTGTTGCAACATGCAGACTTGATAATTAGCCAGAGGAATGACTGAATCTGTCAATCTGTTTGTAAATGAGGCTTAGCTTTCCAGTTGTTCCCTGAGCAACCAGCATTGAGCAATGTTGCAAAATTGGGTAAGAGAATTGATGCTAAATAATCATGAAGCCTCCTTGGAGACCTGAGCTGCAACGTTGCCTTAATTTTGACACAATCTTTGGGAGATACCAAAATCTCTCTGCACTGAATGAAATGTCTGATCTAGTCTTTGTGTCATTTTGTTTCTCTTCTGCAGTGTTTGTCCTTAATATTTCCACCAGCAATGAAATCTGTTTTTCTACAATTTGTTCGAGGATTAATGGCGCACTGCTGCCTCACAGTGCCATGGACCCAAGTTCAATTCCCAGCTTGGGTTACTGTCTGTGCAGAGTTTGCACATTTTCCTTGCGTGGGTTTCCTCCAGGTGCTCTAGTTTCCATCCACGGTCCAAAGATGTGCAGGTTAGATGCATTAGCCATGCTAAATTCTCCCTCAGCCTCTTAAATAGGTGCCAGAGTGTGATGATTAGGGGATTTTCACCAGTCATTTCATTCCAGTGTGAATATAAGCTTATCTGTGACTAATAAATATAATTAACTAATTAGAATATCTGGGGACCTTGCTTCAAATTTTATTTGATTTTTAAATCACCACAAACTGGATTTCTCCCTTGACACCAGGTTAAAGTCCAGGTTAAAGACTTTAACCTGGTGTTGTGAAACTTTTCACTGTGTTTACCGCAGTCCAATACCGGCATCTCTGCATCATCTCTCCCTTGAAGCAGATTTATCATTTTACTGTGGATGTAAGTTAAGTTTACATTGTTTTGATTTGGGAGAAAGACAAAAATCAGTAAACTTTTACAAAAAGACTAAGTTTCCATTATTGAAGTATTTTTCCAATCTCTGCAAAGGTGATCCTGTAATAGTGAAGAAGCATTCAATGTGTTAAAGCACCAACCTGTCAAAAGACTTTTTCAGGGATTCTTGTTAAATATTTGAAAAGGGTGACATCAATTCAGGGACAATAATTCTCTGCTGTGAACTTGTTGGCACTTCAGTTTGACGGTTTCTGGCAGATGATAATGTGAAATTAGATCCAATGAACTAAAATTGGAAATATAAGTATGATTTACTGCAGTAAATCAATCAGAGCTGAATGAGAAAGATAGGCTTTCTGGCTGATGAGACATTTAACATTAATCTAACTCCAACTTTCTCTTTCAAACTTTCATTGGCCTGCAATACATTTCAGCATTTTCTATTTTTACTTCAGATATCTAGCATTTTCTTTTATCTTTGCATTTATATCACAGTATGTTGCTTGAATATTAAGCATGATATTGCTTTATTTTTAAGAATTTTTTTGCTAAAATGGATGACTTTTTTATTAAAGGTACTGATGTTGGCGAAGAATTGCAGACACCTGCTTCTCTGTAACCCTCCTGCTACCTTATACCATGATTAAATTCCTTCTACTTTGCCCAGCAATGTGTATACAGCCATTAGGGAATCAATCTACTGAGAGATGCATTCTAATATTTAAAATTTATGAGAACTGTAAAGTCAGCTTTCTTCTCCATTGCCAAGAATTCAAAATTAATACCTGCATTCTTACTCCTGTCAATTTTATTTTCAAAATCTACTTTCTTGCATTTGGACTCATTTAGAACAATTATTAAAGGTTGTTAATTGTTAATCATTTTCATTTTATTATTTGAGGCTAGCCTTATGAGAATCATGTACTACAGAAATGTTTCTGTGTACATGACACAAATGAGGGACATTCCACTGAGCTGTAACGTAATTTGCTATTTTCTCGGGTGGTGCATGGTTTTGTTTTTGTGTAATGTATTTAGATGCAAGTCTGCAGCTCTTTTGTTGCTCAACTATCCTACAGCTTAATCAATCGGATACAAAATTCATTGCTCCTGTGAAACAAGGACTGTAATCAAAATCACAAAGTGGGTCTCTGTACAGCTGCAGCGGGAGTCACTGTGAAACGACCTTTTGTGTAAAGACTTCACTGTAAGTGATTTAAACAAAGTTATAACAGTGAAATAGGCTATTTGGTCCAAGTCAGTTAATGCTTCAGTTATCCTTTATTTACTCACTTTTCCTTACTCACCCAGCCAATATAATCTTCAATGATTTTCAAAGAGTCATATTAACTCTGCTTCTCTCTTTACAGATGTCAGACATGCTGAGTCTTTCCAGCACTTTGTTTTTCCTTCAATATTGGTATAGTTTCTACTTTAACTTCTAACCCTGAGGGAATTCCAATCCTCTGAGCATTCCATAAAGAAGTTTCTCCTGTCTTCATCCAATACCAACTGAAGTCTTGCAAAGGTTTTATATCAGCTTATCAATACTTTTCCTGGCTCTTGTATTCCATCTATTGTGCTCATGCCTAGAACTCTATCAGCTTATTTATGAAGCCAACTACTGCCCCACCAATCTACCCTCAATCATCAGTAAGGAAACAGTATTATCAAGCAGCACTTGCTTAGCAATAACCTGCTCACAGACACTCCATTTGGGTTCCATCAGGGTCACTCAGCCCCTGACCTCATTACAGTCTTGGTTCAAACATGGACTGAATTTCAGAAATGGGGTGAGATTGCCTGCCCTTGACATCAAGGCTGCATTTGATTGGATGTGGCATCAAGGAGCCCTAGCTAAACTGGAGTCACTAATGAAGAGGAATGCTCTACACTGTAATAATACTTGGCATAAAATAAGATGGTTGTGGATGTTGGAGGTCAATTATCTCAGCTCCAGGACATCATTGCAAGAGTTACTCAGTGTAGTGTCCTTGGCTCGACCTTCCCCCTATCATAAGGTCAGAAGTGGGGATGTTTGCTGATCATGTGTAATGCCATTTGCCACTCCTCTAATACTGAAACAGTCCATGTCTAAATGCAGTAAAACCTGGACAATACGTAGGCTTGAGATGACAAGTCACAAGTAATGCGAGGTGAAATTGCTGGGCCTCTGTCGCAGATCTTTGTCTCTTCCTTGGACACACGTGAGGTCCTAGAGGACTGGAGAATAGCTAATGTTGTACCGTTGCTTAAAAAGGGTGGTAGGGATAACCCTGGAAATTATAGGCCGGTGAGTTTGATGTCAGTGGTAGGGAAGTTGGGGATTCTTAGAGATAGGATGTATAGGCACTTAGAGCGTTGCAATCTGATTAGGGATACGCAGCATGGATTTGTTAAGGGGAGGTCGTGCCTTACAAATCTGGTAGAATTTTTTGAGGAAGTGACGAAAACGGTGGACGAAGGGCGAGCCGTTGATGTTGTCTATATGGATTTTAGTAAGGCATTTGACAAAATCCCTCATCAGAGTTAGTCGAGAAGGTCAAGGCAAGTGGGATACAAGGACAGGTAGCTAGATGGATAAGCAACTGGCTTGGTAATAGGAGACAGAGAGTAATAGTGGAAGGGTGTTTCTCTAGCTGGAGGTCGGTCACTAGTGGTGTGCTGCAGGGCTCGGTACTGGGACCTCTTCTATTTGTAATATATATAAATGACTTGAAGAGGGAGTAAGTGGAGTGATCAGCAAGTTTGCAGACGATACAAAGATGGCTGGACTTGCGGATAGTGAGGAGCATTGTCAGGCGATGCAGCAGGACATAGATAGGCTGGTAGCTTGGGCAGACAGATGGCAGATGGAATTCAATCCTGATAAATGTGAGGTGATGCATTTCGGGAGAAAAAATGTAGGGGGGAGGTATATGATAAAGGGTAGACCTATTAAGAGTATAGAAACGCAGAGGGACCTGGGGGTGCAGGTGAACAAGTCTCTGAAGGTGGCAGAGCAAGTGGAGAAGGTTGTGAAGAAAGCATATAGTATGCTAGCCTTTATAGGAAGGGGTATAGAGTACAAGAGCTGGCCTTTAATGTTGCAGTTGTATAAAACGCTGGTTAGACCTCATTTGGAATACTGTGTCCAGTTCTGGTCGCCTTACTACCGGAAGGACGTGGAGACTCTGGAGAGAGTGCAGAGGAGGTTTACCAGGATGCTGCCTGGTATGGAAGGTCTGAGTTACGAGGAGAGATTAGGCAAATTGGGACTGTTTTCCTTAGAAAGACGTAGACTTAGAGGAGATCTAATAGAGGTGTACAAGATTATGAAGGGGATAGATAGAGTAAACAGGGTTAAGCTTTTTCCTAGGGTGGACTCAAATAGCACGAGGGGTCACGGGCTTAGGGTGAGGGGGGTAAGGTATAATTTGGATGCTAGAGGGAGTTTTTTCACACAGAGGGTGGTGGGGGTATAGAATGCGCTACCAAGTAAAGTGGTGGAGGCAGGTATTCTGGAGATATTTAAGAAATACTTAGATGGGCACATGAACAGAATGGGAATGGAAAGGTATAGAAAACTGATTTAAAATAGGGATCATGTACTTGTTTTTATCCTACAGGTGCTTTGGTCCACCTTGTTGTCTAACGAGGGGCATACACGCGATGGGTCGTGAGAGGACTGCTCTTGGACCTTTTTCGAGAGTATGCTTCACATCGTTAGTGTATGCTTGACTTGGACCATCTGATGGGCAACACGACAGCGCAGTGACTATGCTGTGCTGTGCAGATACATGGATTTGGGCCTGTGTCTGTGGGAGTTTGCGCATTCTCCCCGTGCTTGCGTGGGTTTTCTCCGAGAGCTCCGGTTTCCTCCCACATCCCAAAGATGTGCTCTTAGGCTAATTGGCAAAACAAATTCTCCCTAAATTGTCTCAAATTTGGTTTTTAATCCATAGGTCTATAAACATGGACAGGGATCGCTGTAGAAGTGGGAACATCGAGGTGATGGCGTGGGCTCGTTGGGCCGAAGGGCCTGTTTCCCATGCTGTTTTGTTTTTGTTCTTTGTTCTAATATGTATGCCATGCATGTGCTAGACAATGACCACCTCCAACAAGAGAGAATTGAACAATTGTGCTTTGACATGCAATGTCAGTTAGAAGTGGCATTGTGGTTAGCACTGCTGCCTCAACGCTAGGGGGTCAGGTTTAATTTGTGAACTTTTTTGTGAAGTTTGCATGTTTTTCCCATGTCTGCATGGGTTTTTTCCCCACAGTTCAAAGATGTCAATTAAGTGAATAAGTGAGCTGAATGTATGGGGTTATAAGGATAGGGCAGGAGTGGGCAAGATAAAATGGTCTGTCAGACCTGATGGGCTCCTGTATGGCACTGATTCTGTGATACTGTCACTGAATCCCCCATTAACCACATCCTGGGCATTATCATCGACCAGAAACTGAACTGGACTAGCCAGGTAAATAATACTGTGTGTACAAGAACAGGGCACAGGCTAGAAATCTTGTGGCAAGTAACTCCCCTCCTGACTCCCCAAAGCCTTTCCAATATTGACAAGGCACAAGTTAGAACTGAAAGTTGTAGTGTGTGGAATACTCTTCCCTTGTTGGGATAAGTCCAGCTCCGACAATGCTCAAGCAGCCTGCTTGATTGGCTTCTATCCAACATCATCTTCTACTTTCCCACCAATGCATTGAAGTACTTGTGTGTACCATCAACAAGATGCATTGCAACAACTCAATAATGTTCCTTAAACAATACCTTCCAAATCCAAATATCTACTATCTGGAAGGACAAAGGCAGCAGAACACCTGCAAGCTTCTTTCTAAACCACACATTATCCTGACTTGGAACTGTATTGCTGGTTTTTCGCTGTTGCTGGGTCAAAATTGTGGAACTCCCTAATAGCATTGTGGGTGTAGCTACTGAGGCTGCAGCAGTTGAAGGCAGTTCACTACCACCTTCTCGAGGGCAATTAGAGATGGACAATAAGTACTGGCCTAGCTAGTGAAGCCCACATTTTTACAATTTTTTAAAAATGCCACTTTTAGAGGATTATCCTACAATCCTCCTGCTGTTCCAAATGCCAAATCTAATGTTCCTAAGAAAATTATTTTCCATATGCTTGCTGACTTGGAACTTCCTATCTGGGGCTTTTTAGCCTATTCTCCTATCCTACTGAGTTGGTTTGAATGGTTTTCTGAAGCCTCTCTTCTATTCACAAATATTAGCTGCATTTTTAAACAATTCAAGACACTGTTTTTACATTAGGATGCAGTCATCAGCAACTCAGAGGGTCATGCTGTCAGCTGGACTTGTAAACTATATAAAACTGCTGTCCAAAGAGTTTAACAACTTCTTCTATGCAGTTGATTTCCCCCATTAGCAGGCAATTTTCCCATTCTTAGGTTAGCATATGAATTCCTTTTTTAATCAAGGGATTTGGAGGTGCCTGTAAAAAGCACATACATGAGCAGTGAAATGCTCTCAGGAGAGAGAGAATAATTGAAAAAAATAACTTCTCTTTGGCTATTTATGTTCTTTCTCTAAACGACCACTATTTAAAGTCCCACAAATTTCTTTCATTAATAAAGGCTACAGGCTTTTTCTAAATGAATGTTGTAGTTTATTTTTTGCTTTGGACTTTTATTATCAGATCTGTATAATGATAATTAGTAAGTACAATCAGCTCTGAAGTAATACGTATCCAAAATTCCAGACTCGTAACAGTCTACAAACAGTTTGTTTCTAAGTAGAACACCTTGGGGATGAAGTGGAATGTAATGCAGCAATTGCTGATCTGGTTTCTACCAATGTTGATTATTCCTCAGCAGGAGCAAGATGGCTCAATGTTAAACTTCAATTTTCTTAACACCAAAGAAATTGTGGTTGGCATTATTTTTATTATGGTGGGGAAGGACAGGTGGTGGTCATCAGCTGTGACATGCAGAAATCTACCATCGTTTTTGAGTTCCCAAACAAGATTTACTGAGTAGAGTTTCTATTTGCCCATACGGAGTAAATTCTGTGCCTATAAGGATGTCCCCCACTGATGCATTCTTACTTCCAGCCAGAACTATCCTACCCTTTTGGGACAAATCTTGTATGATCACCAGAAGTCAGGTAAGAGTGTCCCCAGCATCCAGTGCCTGGTCTTCCCTAATGGGTTTCATTAGTCATCCAGTCTGTCTGATTAATGTTCAGCTCCCTGAATTATTGCAGATCTGAACCTAGGGGAAAGCAATTTAGCAAGAATTGGTATATAGGCAAAATATAGACAGTAGCATTTTGGACAACTTTATATTTTGTATTATTTCAATGTTCTTTCTGTAATATACTGTTGCCTGTTAAAACAATGTTCTAAGGTTATATCTACATAAAGCAAATAGTCTTTTGTAATGAATTCAATTACCAAAGCAGTAATGTGGGTGGGGAAATAGAGATACAGAGTGCTTTCGTAATCCATGAATACCTATAATTATTCGTATTGAGTTTCTGTTGTGAAAATAAAGGCTCTGCATGATGCTGGAGGACAGCCCTGAAGAAACTGAAAGAGGCCTTTGTTTTAGCAGCTGGGAGAATTACAGTTCATCCTCCATTCTGTGCTGAGGGCACTGTTGACTTTTATTGTTGGCTCGTGAGAAAGTGAAGAAAAACTCCACTTCCAATCCCCCTGGGAAAGTCTGCCTTTGTTGAAGTACTTTGTGTTTCCTTGTTTACATAGGCTATTAACCTCATCAAGTTTCCCCTTCTCCCATTTTAAATAAAGCTCAAATAGTATTGTGGTCATTTGTAGTACCTTTTTGGCACTCTTAACATTAATCTATGTAAGGATTTGAATGAAGCGGAAACAGTTTGACAATAGTCCATAAAGACCTGAATTGTCATAGTTCAGCATGAATCTATGATTCTCCTTTGATCTGTTACAAAAAAAATTCTCCAGTCAGTAGTCCAATTCTTCACCTTCGTTTTTGTTTTAAATGTTATTTTATTAGCTTGTTTAATATCCATGCTTTTGCATCTCAGCAGCAGTTGTATTTTCTTATACAAGTGAGAATTATATATGCTGTGAATGCTAACTGACTAAATTACTATTATTTTAAATTGTTTTCTGATGCTTGAAAGAGCCATGATAAAGTGAACAACTTATTCTCTGTACTACATATAATCTCAGTGTGGGATACTTAATGGATTGTGAAAAGGCTCCCCCCTGTCACAACCTCTTAACCACCAGGATCGCATAGAGAATAATCTGTCCAGAATTCCTTACTGCCCATATCCTGACCTATACCTGAGGCCTTGCTAACTTCATTTCTCCTACAGCAGGTTCTAGCTTCAGGTGACCCTTTGCTGCATTGTCATACCTACCCAGACCTTGGAGACAGGGATGTTTGTTGAGATTGTTTATCACTTAGGAAACATATGCAATTATATAAGTGAAACACTTGAAGTAGGTTGAGATTGTGCACATTAATGACAGTCTAAAATCCAGCCAAATTGAAGCAATGATATGTAAACTTATGATTTATATTTTCAGAGCTATTTTTCCCCCCCAATACAGGTGCTGTGAAGTACCTGGAGTGCTCTGCTCTTACTCAGAGAGGTTTGAAAACTGTATTTGATGAAGCAATTCGAGCTGTGCTGTGTCCACCACCTGTGAAAAAACGTAGAAAGAAGTGCACAGTTTTCTAGAAAGGGACCGTGCAAGGAACCATATCTTCATAACAACACAATCTGCTGGTATTTTATCCAAATCGTGGCCCTGTGTGGAATCGGACTGCAGAAGAGAGTGTTCTTCGTATTGCCTCTCTCTTCAGTTGGAACAGTTAGCCTTGAGAGTTAAGTCCTGAAGTCAGTAATTATTCTGTTAGCGCTGTGTTGGATTTTGTGTGAGGCAATGTGGCTGTCTTCATGAGTGGACTCCATTTTTTTTTTAAAGCTGCAGTATCCCCTCTTTTGCTAACTTCTACCCAACTCGGGTCCAATGATATCCAAAATCAGACATCCATTGTGGAAACAGTATTAATGGGTCTTTTCATCTATGAACTTTAATTCTTTAATTTTAATTTGTTCTATAACTGACTTACTATTTGAGCAATGTCAGGTTCTGCTAATTGCTGCCCCTGTTGTTCCTCTATTTACTTTCACTAAAAGTGAACTCAGAGGACTGACCAATAGCTGTTCATGCCCATTTCTATTAAACTGACTTTTTAATGTCCACTCTTGCTGGCTAGTATCATTTGTTAGTCCAGACCAGCAGTAGTTTTTAGTACTCATCAGTCCATAATGCCAATTATTGAAGTCAATAATGTAACTGTTTGCATTTTTCTTAAATGGGCTATTTTGAATACACATAGTACATTGAACAGATTATTTTTCCCTTAAATTCAAGTACAGTACATGGAAGTACGTTATGATTGTCTAGAATGGACACTTTTTTTTGCCCGGACTTGATTTTTCGCCCTTTTTGTAACCACGTCTCATTGCGAAAAATCAAAATGAGGGGTACTGCAGTGTTAATTATTGTAGAGATACTTTTTGACCTTTCTGTAAGCAGCTAGGTAATACAGGATCACTGAGTGCAGCATGGGCAAAAGTGCAAATTTAAAAGGGGGGGGTGGGGGAAGGCTTGTGTATGTGGAAGACTTGTGTAAAAAGGCTTTCTGCTGGTTATGTAAAATCAGTGTTTAACTGTTGTGTTCATTAACTTTATTACAACAATAGCAGACATGTTTTGACAAATAATTGATCAGGGTTTTTCCTTCATTCTAAATATTACAACTAAATTGTAGAAATTGCCAGATGCAGTGTCCAACTAGTGATGCAGCATTTGCTTGTTCCAGCTGGTACTAACAAAAAACAATTCTGCCAATTTGGCATCTTCATTTCTAGCACTGGCCTGCATGATTTGAGTCTCAATACTTTATTCTAATTGACATCCTAGCCTTAAACCCTGGGAGAGAGCTGACTCTTCTGGTAATTTCACTGTTCAGTTTTGTTCTGTCGTTTGTGATTTCTTAAAAATGCATTCGTACAAGTTTTTGAGGATTTCTAACTTGGCACATTCTCAAGGTGCCACTTCTTGAAACCAAATTATGTTTTATGAAATGAATTTCATTAAATATTGTAGTATCCTCATTACCTTAATGTTCTTGTTTTTTTTTGTTACAAAATGCGTTCTCCAATGAAAGCATGAGAGATATTCTACTGTGGGTAACATGGTTGATTAATCCTTAAAGTGCTACTGAGTAGTCACAACATTACTTGGAGCTGTTAAATAATTTAGAAAGGAGGAGATTCTGCAGTACAACACAAATTGAAATGCTTGCTCTTTGTCCAATTTAATCTTAATTCCATAGGCAGTAGATGCATTACAGCAATTTGCAAGTTTATAGCTCAAGCAGTAGCTCTCCAATTCCCTTACCCCAACAGTAAAAGGGACAAGCTGTGGAGACATTTCCCCTCTCAAATAATCTACTGTTCTTGTATGGACAAATAGCATCATTCCTTTGTGGCATTTTCTGCCAAACATATTTTATGTTTGCACTTTCTCTCAAAAAACAAAGTGGCCTTCTCCTTGAACCAATCATCTCTTTCTTAGAGCAAGCAGCAATGGGATATAAATGCCAAGATCACCCATATCCAGTAAATGAAACAAAAACTGTTGTGGGAATGGAGGAACCTCTAGGACTTAAGTGAAATTGACTCAACTTTTGAATCAAAAACTTTTTCTATAGAGACATCAGAGGAGAGAGAAAATTACCTTGATGTGTTTCAATTTCAGTAGAATTTATGCAGGCTTCTGTTAAATTACAAGTATAGTAGCATTATGATTGAGATCACTTGCAATATAGCAAAGGCCTAGACTAATGTTCCCATAGCTTGAGTTTAAATCCTACAAAAGGAAACTGAGAATTTAAATTCTATTACCCAAAAATATCTGGAATATTAAGCTAGTTTTTATAATCAGATCAGTAAAAACTCATTTTCTGATTGTGATCTTCTATAAAGAAATTTGTCACTCTTACCTCATCTGGCCATAAGTAATAGTAAGGTCCAGAGCAATATGTTTGACACAGAAATGGCCTAGCAAATTATTTGGTCATTTCAAGGAGACTACATATGGATAACAAATAGTGGCCTTACCAGTGCTACCCATATCCTGCATGACATTGGCCTGTAGGAAGAAACTTGGACTGGACAAGAAAAAGACAAACTATGTAGATGTCAAATGCACTAAATAGCTACTGTTGATGGCAGCATATTGATCTGGTATATTTGATTATCCCATTTTCCAATAACAAAAATTATACTGTGTAAACTGACCCCCACACCCCCTCTTTTTCAGCTATGGAATGTTTTACTTGCATTAGTAGTGGGCCTCAATTTTTCACCCCAGAAATGTATGTTTCAATAATTATACTGTAATTATAAACGAACAAAGAACAACACAGCACGGGAAATAGGCCCAACGAGCCCACGCCGCCATCCTAACGTCTTAATGACATATAGAGACCAATATAGGGACAATTTGTTACCCAATCAGCCTAAGAGCACATTTTTGGGATGTGGGAGGAAACCGGAGCACCCAGAGAAAACCCACACAACCACAGGGAGAACGTGCAAACTCCTGCAGACACAGGCCCAAATCCATGTGTCTGCACAGCAACAGCGATAGTCTGAGCTGTCATGTTGCCCATCATTGCCCATGCCCAACAATTATATTGTTGGAAAGAAGATGCATGGGTGAAGACATACCCATAAAAGCAGACAAGTACAGCATGGTGAGTGATCAGCAGAAATAAGTTCATTGACAAACCAAATGAAGTACAAAACTGGTTTCAAACTAAAAGACACATTAACAATGTGCATTAGTGTAAAAGTGGTGTAAGAATAGTAGTAATCAATAAATATACCATCAGAACAGAGACCAGCCACTGAACCAAACTGGAGTGGAAAGGTATAAAATAACAGGACATGAGGCAAGATTCAGGATTTGGACCTGTGTCTGTGGGAGTTTGCACATTCTCCAGGTGCTCCAGTTTCCTCCCACATCCCAAAGATGTGCTCTTACACTGATTGGCAGAACAAATTCTCCCTAAATTGGTTTCAAACCATAAATCTATAAACACAGACAGAGATCACAGATAGAAGTGGGAACGTCAAGGTGATGCCATGGGCTCATTGGGCCAAAGGGCCTGTTTTCTGTGCTGTTTTGTTCTTATACATTTGGACTCTGATTCGTAGAGTCTGTTCCTGATGCAATCTCCATAGCAATGCTCACTAGTTGGCACCACCTATAGACAAAACTGTTATTCCCTTTTGAGATTTGATAGTGTGGTGAACTATCCTGATAGGTGCAAGACCAAAAGCATTTAACAGTGTGTTTTTTCAGTGAAATTGATGGTTTTAAAATGCTGTGTGATTAAAGCTATAATGTATAGCTTGAATAATCATGTTTCACATTTTAAACTTTGGACCCTTGTTTTGTAAGGAATTTTAGAGGTTTCGAAGCTCGAATTATATACCTGTGATCTATGATTTTAAAAAGTAATGCTTTTTAATGAATATCCAGAATAGCATTTTTTAAAACCAAATAACTATTTAACTATGAAAAGGAGGGGGAAATAATATTATTAAACAATACTGGAGGATAATACTTTCTATAGGAAAGCAGTCCAAAGAACAGATAACTAGTTTCCAATTAAGCAACTGAATCCAAAAGTTATCTACTGAACAGAGGAAAGGAATTTGAGTGAAATTCATGAACAAATGAAACAAGTGCCATCAATAAACCCATCACTGTGGAAGATTTAAATTAGCAACAGTAGTTCAGGATGTTTGTGATAAAATTGGAATGTTTTGTTTTGCAGTGTGTTTCTAATTAATAATTTTAACAAAGGAAGTAGTACTGCTTGATCTGGTTCTAGCTAATGAAGCAAAACAAATCAGTGACCTAAGAGATGGGGATAAGGGTAGGTACAGTGGGAGAGGCAACACTTGGAAAACAGTGATGTCAATAAGTATAATACAAGGTCAGATTAAACATGTAAAGGAAAAAGAAATGGGGACAACATGACAAAAAAGCAAGTTACAGCAAGAAACAACTGTACTGAGATTGAAGGGAAGGAAAATTGGCAAATAGAATTGTTGATCACAGTAGGAAGTTTCTGAATGAGACTATAAATCAGCACATTGTAAGGGTGATTTGTGCCACAACTTTGGATTCCACAGTTGAATAGGGAAACTTTGTTCAAAGTGTTTAGTACTTACTGGCTAAAGAATGAATGCTGGGACTTAGAGAAAATTAGTAAAGTCATGGATAATAAAAAGACTTTGTCAACACAGCAGCAGTAAGGATCAATCAAGACGAAGGTAAAACCGGTAAGAGATAAAGCAGGCAAGTTTATAATGATTGAAAGGAGGACCATTTTTTAGACTGGATGCAGAACTGTGATACCACAAGAATGAGTCACAAACTGTTTGATATTATCAAAGTAAATTGTCATCAAATAAATTACTCAACTACATGGACTTGAATGCATCACATAAAAGCATCCAAAGAGAATAAATAGCAATTCTCTGTAATTTTCCAAATTTTTCTGGATAGGAAAATTGCAGCATATGCCTAGAATATGTGGGATGAAGAGACTAATATCCCAGAAAATAAGGACGCATTACTGGAATTTATTACACAGTGAAATTACATAGCTGTTGGCAAAAAAATGAGCAAACAAATGAGGACTAACCAGCTTCAATTTCTGTGCAAGTTTTTTGAATAAATAAGAATTGGTAGCCAAAATGCATTGAATGTGACTTCCATGGATTTTAAAACAATTTAAAGTACTCCATTAGGTGTCAACAATAAGGCCAGTGCCTGTAATCCCACACAGCCAGCAAGACTCCAATGGCATGCCTGGTACATTGCAATTGTGTAAATTTTAAAAAGTTTATAAATAACAATATTTATATAGCACCAAATGAACAATCTCAAGGTTCTTCTTAGGAAGATTATAAAATCCACAATGTGACATTGAGCCATACAACATATTAGATCAAGACAAACAAATAGAATTAACACATGGAATTAAGGTTTTGTGAAAATGTGAATGCAGAGTAGTTGAAAGGCAGAATGTAAAGATTGGGGTAGAGGTAAGTTTCTCTGATGTGCTGCAGGTAGCTGCTCAATTTATTTATCACAATGGATAAAAATTGAGAGAACAATATTGAAAAGCTGAAGGTGCACATAGTTACTGAATGCATCAAACTAATTATTTTTCCCCTCAATGTTCCACTTAATCATCGTGATTTTTTTTTTGACTTTCATTCCTTCACATACCATTTTCACGATGTTGGAAGAACAATGTTTAAAATGTACTTGCAATATCTATTTTTTTTTGAAGAACTTCCAACAAACTGACTATTGCACTGATGTAAGGATTTCTGAACTCATTAAAATATTCAAGAATTCTGGCTGTCATGTTTAAGTGCGGTTGATTTTCTTTGTTCAACTGTAACTTAAGGTGTATTATGAAATTTAAGCCAGACGCCATAACACAAAAGTAATGTGTCCAAACCTCGTGCATAAGAACATTAGAAACTGGGTCAGGAATAGGTTATTCAGTCCCTCAAGCCAAATCAAATCCTAGCATTTTTGCTAAAGGAATATAAAGTGTTGCTGCTACTGTACAAAGCATTAGTGAGACTGTACCTAGAATATTGTGCAGTTTTTGTCCCCCTACATGAGAAGGATGTAGCTGCATTGCAGGAATTTCAGGAGGTTTGTTAGTTTGTAAGACAAACACCTCATTTCTGGAATCAAAGAGAGATTAGCTAGTTTAAATCTATACTCCCTGGAATTGAAAAGAATGTGAGATCTAATTGAGGTATACAAGATGATAAAGGGAATTGATAAAGTAGACATGCAGAAGATATTTCCTCTTGTAAGGTAATCTAGAACAAGTGGCCATAGTTTTAGGATTAGGGTAGCAGATCTAAACAGACAAGGAGAAGCTACTCTCAAAGGTTCATGAGACTATGAAATTTACTATCTCAGGGCACAGTGGATACTGGAGAATAAATTTGACAAAGTGGACAGATTTTTAATTAGGATTTGAAGGAGAATGGTGAACAGGCAGGGAAGTGGAGTTGAGGCTGAAATGAGATCAGCTATGATTATATTAAATGTTAGGCACCGGGGGAAATTGTCTACTCATAATTCTTATGATTCCATTTTCCTGCCTGTTCCCATAACCCACAAATCCCTTGCCAATCAATCATCTAACTCAATCTTGACGATATGATGGACCCAGCTGTCTCTGGAAAAAAAAACACAGAATAACAACTATCTGAAAGAAGAAATTCCTCCTCAACTATATCTTAAATATTAGCAACCATGAAGACTGAATGGTCTGCATCTATTTTTATGTTCATTACCCTGCACTATTGCCTTGCCTTTTCTTCTCAGTTTTCCAGAAATCCCTTAGGGTCTACCTTTCCCTTCACTACTTGATTTAAAGTCATCAGTCATATTTTGTTTTCCCCTCACATCAAACTGTATTCAACTAGAGAGAAATCAGGCTTAACTGATGCTAACTTGCACCTTTATATTACTAGCTTTAAAATGCTGTTAGAACCTTCGTTGGTCCTGTCTGTAATTACTCCTCTTCAGTCTCAAGAAGATATCCTTAATCCTGCCTTTCAGTCTCATATTCATCTGCAGAAAGCTGTGTGTGTATATACACACACACATTTTTAAAAATTATATTATCCCCCCACTACAACAATGTACCCCCTACACTTCAAGTGCTGTGTTAATTTACTCATTCTTCGTGCAGTTTCTGTACTTACCCACACAAACTGCAAGAAACTTGATCATGTTGGACAATTGCAAGAGCTCATGGTCCTCCATTGTTACTTTCTGGAGCATCATACCTGCCTCACTTGAAATCATACTCTTCTGCTCTTGACCACTGACCAAATTCAAAGGACAGAGCCCAAGGGGTGTCACTACCTCCTAGAACATAGTATCTAGATCACTTTACCCTTCCCAAATGTATCAATGTCTGAAGCTAAGACTCCAGCTCATCAACTTTGTCTGTACAGCATACAAGAAACAATACTTTTCACAATGTTAACAACTGTGACAATAATAAATCAAATCAAACTCTTGAGTTCAAGTTTTCTTAGTAGTGCTTACCAGAGATATGATCACACAGGTGGCCAACAGATCTTTCATGCTGCAGCTGCTGCTCATTACCTGCTGTGTTGATGTCACAATAATTATCTGTAGATAAGCTATAATGCATTATTTACATCTCCCTAGTATCAGTTTAAATGACTTCCCCAATTAGCGAAAGAAATCTTTAAACTTACCAACCACTCACCTACTTGTTCAGCTGAATACTTCCAGGCTCACATCCTGCTGCTGGTCTCTGGCTTCTTCTCTTACACCATTCCTTTTTTGTAAATGATCACAAGAGCACCCCTCCTCCCTCTTTGTACCAAATTCCTAAGCAGCTATCATTATATCCATTAAATCCCAACAGTGTAGAAGATGGTCATATGGCCCATCGAGTTTGCACCAATTCTCAAAGAGCATCTTATCCAGACCCAAACACCATCTCATCTCCGCAATCCTGTGCGTTTACCATGGCCAATCCACTTAACCTGCATATCATTGGACTGTGGGAGGAAATCAGGGCACCCAGCAAAGATCCACACACAGAGAGAATATGCAAACTTCACACAGTCACAGGGTTGAATTCAAGTCCCTGGGGCAATAGTGCTAATCATTATGCTATCCTATTAGCAAGGAGGATTAGAGTACGAAAAAGGGGCAAAACTATGAGGGCTTTGAAATTAAATGAGAATTCATAATTTTAAAGCCTTACTTTACTAAGAGCTAATAATAATGGGATATTGGAGTTGTCTGAAATATCATGCTTGGAAAGGAGAAAGAGGTACTGCTGTATGAAAACATGCAGTCATGTTTATCTACTGCACCTTTTGATGTCTGACAATGAAGATAATAACTTTTAAACTACAGAGTCGATTTCTATAATATCAGTGGAATTCAGTACAGACAAGTAGTCATCAGATATCTTGTGTTAGGCATCACACAAAAGCATCAAGCAATTACACCTGAAAGAAGATTGTTGTTTTGGGTGTGGGAAACAGCATCATGATTGGTTTGTCTGGACTAAGGCAGGAACCAGGCTAAAAGAGATTAAAAGATGCTAAGCATTGAGCATCCAAACAGAATGTCTTCAAGAATGTGCTTTGATATTTTTGAAGTTTGACAATAAAAAGGGCAAGGCAGTTGCATCTAGCACTGAGGTCATGAAGGAATCAGGAATTGTCTGTGAATCAGGGAGACTAGAGGAGGGTTTTAAAACTAATAAAAGTATTAAGACATAGCATAATCTTAAAATTGAAAGTTAAAAATATTTTCAAAAACATTAGTGGAATTCCAGAACCCTCTCCACTATCCCCCATCCAAAATAGTTGTGGATATTTGAATAATTAACATTAAATGTGTTATTAGTCAGAACAAATTATACAGAGTAAAGGTGGGAAAATGGATTTGACTTACCAATCAGGAATGGTCAAATTGAATGACAGAATAGGCTCTAGGAGCTGAATAACCCATTGTTCCCCAGAACTGAGTTTTGGCATTCAAGATGTTACAGAATTGTAGAACAGTTGCAGCACAGGAGAAGGCATTCAAGTCCTCACATTCATACCAACTTTCATAACATCCAATATTGCAGAAGATCATTTGGCCCATTGAAATGACACCGACCATAATCCCACCCAGACCCTATCCCCATACATTTACCCTAGCTAGTCTCCTTGATACTAAGGGACAACTTAGTATGGTCAATCCACCTAACCTGTACATCTTTGAACTGTGAGAAGAAGCCAGGGCACCCAGGATAAACACACACAGACACAGGGAGAATGTGCAAACTCCACACAGTGTCCCAAGCCAGGAAGTGGGTCCCTGGAGCTGACAGGCAGCAGTGCTAACCACTGTGCTAACCACTGTGCTACCTTGTCTCACTCCCACAGACTTGCACATTTTATCTCCAGATAATTTCCAATACCCTTTGGAAGGCATCAATTGAATCCACCTCCATAATGCATTCCAGATCCCAATCAATACAAAAAGTTTTGCTAACATTGTTTTTTTTTAGTATCCTCTGGTTCTCAATCCACCAACAATTGTGTTCTTTGGTCTGTCATATGATTTTGAACACCACTCTCAAATCTCCACTTTCAAGAAACAGCCTCAGCCTCTCCAATCTCTGCACATAACTGAAATACATATCCCTGGATTCCTTATGAATAATGCAAATCTGATTTACATTAGAAACCAAACCATTCTCCACGAGTCAGTAAGAAATAGGAACAGGAGTACGCTGTTCGGCCTTTCGATTTTCATAAACAGGAGTTTACCATTCACTGTATGCCTCCAATAAAGAATATTATAATAACACTTGTTGCTGAGCAGGCAGCCAAAAATCCAAGAACAATTAAACAGTTTTCCTTCGTTCCCCAACATCATCCTTTGCCAGTGGCTGAAATTGAAGCAACAGGTTTTTCTGGATCAACTGGAGTCCCAGCTTCTTTGTACTCAGTACTTTTTTTTTCTAAAATCATGCCCAACAGCAAAAACCTCATCTCCAAACACTCCCCATAGCACAAAAATTTAAAGAAAACCCTAATGGGCAACACGGTGACGTAATGGTTAGTATTGTTGCCTCACAGCACCAAGGATCCTGGTTCATTTCCAGCTTATGTGGAGTTTACACGTTCTCCCCATTTGTGGATTCTCTCCATAGTCCAGAGAAGTATGGAGTAGGTGCATCAGCTATGCTCAATGTCAGGGGGGGGGGCGGTCAGCAGGGTAAACACGTGGAGTTATAAGGATAGGGCCTGGATGGGATTGTTGCCAGTGCAGACTTGATGGGCCAAATGGCCTCCTTCTGTGCTGTAAGGATTCTATAAAATTTAAAGGGGGTAAATTTCTCCCATAATTTTTTTACTCCTCTACCCCAGATCTCTTTACTCTATTGAGCAATTATGAAAAAAAGGAAGAAACACATTGTAAAGTATTTAAATTATTTTTGGTTTGGTAATTGTTCTATCAATAGGTTGCAATCGGGAAAGCCAAGTGAATTTTGAGAGAAAGATCAAGCTATATTTGAAAAGTTAATTATATACAAAGATAAAGTTTGTGAAATTGAGCAATATCATCTGTTGCCCACGTATCCCTTCAGTCAGAGCTGCTTTATCTGTATAGGATCCAGCATCTTGACCTCTGGTGCTCCCAAGTTGGCTCCTCCAATGACAGGTCTGCTCTTTTAATCACAATTATGTACTGCTTTTCCTGCTCTCAACAAAATACCTGTGATTGTTCAGCCTGAACCATGGAGGAACCATAATAAAAAAGCTAGCAGTGACCTATCTTGAACTTTTCACAGTTACTGGTGGCATTGCTAGGTTAAATCTGCCTATTGCCCCAACATGTATTTTAAACACTATTTTACTGATATCACAGCACACTGATCTCAAACAAATTTAACTAATGCCACAAACTTTAATTTGTGATTCACTGAATAATGGATGAAAATGTATGAGCAAAACCTCAGGTCCAGCTCCTTCATGTACCAGTATTCCTTGTAAATTCTCTGTTGGTGCTATTTTGCATAACCTGATGGAGCTACACATCAAAAGCTTGCACTACTAACTAAATCTATTAGACTTTAACTTTGCTGTGAGACTTGTTACTGTTCTTAGCCCAATCCAACACCAGCATCTCCACATCATTATTGATTTTGGGAAAACATTTCAAGTTTCTACTGCTGTTCTCCCAAGTTTAAACACCTCCTCATGACATCCTCAGTTGGAAAAAGTTGTCACAATTTTAAAAAATATCCATTGCGGGTAGCTGGTACAACTGTATGTGGGCTTAGTAGGTAACATGTATGATTTCTAATCAAAAGATTGTGGATTTAAATCACCCATAAGAATATCACATCAATGCACTATTGGAATATTATGCTGCAAAAGCAGTTGTCCCCTACCCCTTTTTTAATTCAAAAAGTATTCAATTGACCATAAAGTACTATGGAATATCCAGTTATTATCAAAAGGACTCTATAAATGCAAGTCTGCTGTTGACCTTCAATCATTGAACTTCAAACTGATCTGGTTGCCACATGCCAGTCACATTGCAGAAATTTTTAAAAAGTGCTGAAACAGTTGAACAGATCCATCTGTTCAGAAATCATTTACCGTGTTTAACAGGGCAAGGACTACTGAAAAATTATGGTTTTAAACTCTCTAGCTCTTCCCAGAAGACTTGCTGCAGGGTGTTAAGATGATCACAGTGATCACTTGTGTTAGCATTAAAAGGATATATCACTCACTCTTCCAAGGAAAGAACAAAAATTCCATTCTCCCCAAATCATTGTCAATTTGAGGTGTTGAATTGTATTCATGACAAAAGCTAGGCTCTGCATTAATGTAGTACAGCACAACAGCTATACCTAATCTGAACTAAGATTTTTAAATTAACTATTACACAACATTAATAGAACAGGGATTTGGGAGCGTACCCCACAATCCAAATTAGATCCAGAATTTGTTCTGCTGCAGAGTGGACTTTGTACAATTGTACAATCCCGCTGTATACATCAGGAAATTCAACAACTCAGAACAACATTTTGACTAACAGCTCATTAACACAGAAACAGAAAAATCCACAGTTTTGGATCTTTTATTCATTTAGGGTAGCACTGAGCGAGCTAAATGGAAATCCACTCAGGCCACTGAGCCACTATTTACAAATAAATCAGTTCATAAAGAAAGAAATCCGCCATCCACTGGCAGAGTGACTCCATTTATCATTGCACTTTTGTCACTGAGGAGGAAGATTATCGCATTCACCACATCTTCTACCTCTATAAAGAGAAAATGCAAACATTAACCATATGTAATTATCCAGCACAATCGTTAGTATCCAAGTCAATCTGATCAATAGTTTGGAGTGAAATGGGCTCAAAATGCATAAATCAGTGATAGAGGCAGGGGGGAGCACTGCTAGACTGAGATCTAGCATTGTTTAGCAGGAAAGAATGGTAACTTAGTCTTTGGTGCTCTGTCGTAATAAGATGTGGGTATCCCCCATACCCGAGAAAGAAAAAACAAGCCATTTCATAAGCTATATTCTTATTAAAAAATTGTATCTATCACAATACACAAAACAGAAACTTCATTTAGTATCTGGATAATAATCCTTTAAATGTGTAAAATTGGGAGTTTTATCCCCTTATTTGCTACTTTAGTAGTTTTCAGCACAGTTTCTCTGGATCAGTATCACCTGCTGGCTTTCTGGAGTGGTCACTGGCAATTCAATCTGTTTAACTAATTTATAGTTCCCTGTATCAGATACACAAATGGGAACTGTTTAAATACAAATAATTATAGCCTTGCTGGTTTGCCGATTGTAGGAATAATACTAAGAGGAGCCAGGTGGCAACATGAGTCATTTCAGAATACTCAAAAGCAGACAGCATGTCATTTTGTAAAACAGTGATGGCCAGGACATCTATATTCCACAACCAATTCAAGTGGGCTTCAGGATAAGTCAAACATATTTGTATTTAATCATGCACCTGCAAATCTGTGCAGTGGGATGCGTGACAACATTCCTGCAGCTTTTGTAGGGTCACTCCACCCAATCCGGCCCATAGCAGTCATCACTACAGTAGGGTTCACTGCATTCACTCTGATCTGTGCCGAAGAAAAAAAGAAATTTATTTTAACTACTTTTTGAACAGATTAAAGAAACATTAAAATACATCTGGATCTCAAATCTTAATTCCGGAAACTTGTCTGTACTTAAGTCTACAGTTGCAGGAGCTGGCCAAGTTGAAGATTATCCCAAGCATTGTCTTCAATGAATCAAACCATCCAAGTACAGAAACTGGAAAGTTATTGTATTAATTGCAACAGTAACTCTCCATAATTCTAAAATAAAAAATGTGTTTTCTAATTCGAGGAGATTGTGTTGGGTACCCTCTAGTGGGGAAATGCAAAACTGAATCACATCTAAAACCAGATGTATTATATTAACAATCAGCATCAAGCAGACTTGAAGAATCAATAGAAACAGTGGAATTCATTCATACTGCTTTGTTCCCATTCCAGGTTATCAGTCACAGAACTTGCCCAACTAAGGGTGGGTTTTGCCTTAATTAAACAGATGCAAGTTTCAAGTAAAAACTCAAAAATTTGAATTTCAGACTTGGACAATCTACAACACGCAGTCATCACTGGGTAAATTCTACAGTTGCTGTTTCCACAATCAAAGGTGCATGTGATCGTTGTACAGGGACACAATGAGCTTAAATTGAGAACTTAACAGGAATCAATCAACACAGGAAAAAAACATGTTTGCTCGTTAAAGAAAAAAGAACATGGGTTTCCTGGAATTTACCCCATGGTGGGTGCAATTTAAAGTTAAAACAATTTTAGTAGCACTTTTGTAATGTTTTTACATGAAACAAGGTCTTATTTTCATCTTATACTCTGCCTGGATGACTGTTGCATGCATTGCAGTACCTCACTCCAGCAGACCTTTTAATATTTAGAAGCATTTTTACATGATTCCATGTAATAGTAAACCTGTCACTGAATGCTATCCATTGACAAATTAAGCATCCCTATCGTGCAGAGCAAGACTGAACCATTATAAACGTGTTAAGTATTCAAAGTTTTTCTCCAATGGTTTATATTCTGTGGTGGTTCAACAAGAAGGGAGAAAAATAGATAGCTGGCTGCAACAAGTAAACATTTTCTAAATCGGTCACAGGATTCATACCTTATTCTTTTCTCCAAAAGCTAGTTTAAAAAACTACAAATATTCCTCGAATACCAACTGGAACTCGGGGCAGACAATCCAACTTGTTTGCTATCGGCACAGTCCCTCGTCTGCCAATATACTGGCTCCAACATGGTTGGATTTCTGTTGAAGGATTGGACACCTAGGTTCAAGCACCAATTGGGAGATCAAATGGAATGTTGCCTTCATCACAAGGAGTGTGGAGTAAAAAATATCTGTTTTACAGAGCCCTTTGTGAGGCCTTACTTGAACTGAGCACAGTTTTGCTGTAAAGGGAGTGCAATGGAAATTCAGATTAATCCCTGGGATGACAGGCTTGTTGAGAGATTGAGACTGGGTCTATATTCCCTGTAGGAGGGTTGACCTCATTGAGACTTAAAAAATTCTTACAGGATCTTGTTTCCCCACAAAATACTTCTCCTACTGAAGAGTCTAAATTAAGGGGATAGTATCTCAGATTGAGGGGGTAGGCCATTTACAACAGATGAGGAATTTCTTCATTTGAAGTTTGTGAATCTTTGGAATTGTCTATTCTAAAGGGCAGTGGAAGATCACTGAGCATGCTTGAGTTGGAAATGGGTATTAATGACAAGAGTGGCAGTGCAGATGATCAAATCGAATGGTGGAGCAGGATTGATAAACTAAATGGCCAATGCATGTTCCTATAGAGATAGGCTCCAAATTTAAGTAGACCAATAGATACTGTTAAGCCATTCTAGTTGGAGCTGATATCAATATACCTTTAGAAACACAAGGCATTCTAGAATATAATGGTATCAGGTGGTGATTTACATATTTCATGTTTACCTGGTGTGGCCCCAGTTCAAGTACCATCATTTTTGTCAGCATATCCACAGCTCCTTTTGAGGCACCTTTAAAAAACAAAGGTAAGATAACGCACTTAAGATAATGTGGCATCAACCAGGAAACCAACATAATCTGGATTACACGTTAGGTAATTGAAACAATTGGCTAAAGGAGACAGCACAACAGCCAAGATGCCCAGCATCCTTTGCCATTTAGCGTGTGGACAAGAACAGACTGAGGAAGGTATGAGGAGGTCAACTGACCATGGAAGATGTTTAACCAACATCCCCAGCTGGATTCATAAAGTATTCACTAGAGTAAAGTGCCTGAAAGTTGTCATTTCTGTTCAATTGCACTTCAGAAGTCAGGAGAGAAGATCAGCAATTAGAAATATTAAACTCTGAATGAGAAAGCAGCAGTTGCCATATAAAACTGGTGATGAGGAGCAAAGTACATGTAAATGATTTCTACAAGTTAGTAAATATGCCTTGTCAAACCAATTGTTTCAACAAATCACTTCTTTCGAAACTGACATTTGCAATTGCAAAGGAAAAGAATAGATGTCAAGGTTCCTACATCTGCTGCATGAATGGAAATGAAAATTCTCAGTGTATGAAGCATAATCAGGCACAACTTTAAAATGTATTAAATCAAGCTACATTTATTGATAAGTAATGGTACTAGCAGACAATGGCAATGACTAAACAATCATTTAAGTGTCAGCTTGCCACAGTTGATAGCATTTTCTCCCCCTATTTTAAGATCAGGGAAGGGGGCTCTAATTAAGTCCCTACCTAAGCACAATGCAACACAAGGTACTGTTAACCATTCTAAGATGATAACATATCAAGACCACATTTGCCTGTTCATAATGGCAAGTACTTCACATGGCATTATATAGAATAGGTAGCCCCCAAAAACACGTTCAGTCACATTAATGGCAATTATTTGACTTTACATAGTTGCTCATCAGGTCTCAGTATGTCCTAAAGCTGTGCAAAGATTTCAACACTGAAAACATCTATAAACTTTCCCGTCGCTGTCTTGAAGAATCACATGATTCAACCAAACTAACAAAAAAGACCATGTATTATAGAACATAGAACATTACAGCGCAGAACAGGCCCTTCGGCCCTCGATGTTGCGCCGACCAATTAAGAAAAAGCAATGACCCTCTAACCTAAACCATTCCCTTTTCATCCATAAACTTATCTACTAACCTCTTAAACGCCAGCAAACTTGGCGCATCTACAACTGCAGCAGGCAGGCATTCCATACCCTTACCACCCTCTGGGTAAAGAACCCACCTCTGACATCCGTCCTATAACTACCACCCCTTAATTTAAAGCTATGTCCCCTTGTGCTGGCTTTTTCCATCCTCGAAAAAAGGCTGTCACTGTCCACCCTATCTAAACCTCTAATCATCTTATATGCTTCAATAAGGTCTCCTCTTAGCTGCCTTCTTTCTAACGAAAACAACCTCAAATCCCTCAGCCTCTCTTCATAAGACCTGCCCTCCATACCAGGCAACATCCTGGTAAACCTCCTCTGTACCCTCTCCAATGCCTCCACATCTTTCTTATAACGCGGGGACCAGAACTGTACACAATACTCCAAGTGCGGCCGCACTAGAGTTTTGTACAGTTGCAACATGACGTTGCGGCTCCGAAATTCAATCCCCCTACCAATAAAAGCTAAGACTCCGTATGCCTTCTTAACAACCTTATCGACTTGATTGCCAACTTTCAGGGATCTATGCACATATACACCAAGATCCCTCTGTTCTTCAACACTATTAAGAGTCCTACCATTAGCCCTATACTCTACACATTTGTTATTCCTGCCAAAGTAAATTACCTCACACTTTTCCGCATTGTATTACCTTTGTAAGTGACTAAAATCCACCACCATAGATGGACATATCGGTCCAAAACTAATAGCCCGTTTCCTTTTCTAGCTGGAAAATTTCTAATTCCAAGCTGACTTTCACTTAAGGTTATCCTGGAGATTTCTCCCTGGCCAAAGCTTGCTGAATCTTCCAGCCTCATTTAAGTTCTCAGACTTGGACTATTCAGTCTAATTGCAAATTCCCTCCCATATTGTGTTATAACAACCAACATTTTCTCTGTTCAGCTATAGAACTGGCTGCCTCTGAGTTCTAAGGAGTTTAAACCCCACACACTGATACTAGTGATTTATGGTGGACTTTATTCCTATCTCAAAATCCATGGCTACAGCAACATAAACCTTGCCTACAGATAGAAATATCCAGATAGCTGACCTCTGGACCTCCCAACTCCATTATAGATTGAAACTAAACAGACAATTAAATATTTACAAAATCTGAAATTCCTCACCAGAATTTGGAGATCACATGACTCCCTTCATTCCACCTTTGAGCAGAACACAAGACCTCACTTTTGTTTAAGAGCAGTTCTGATACAGTAAAATGAAACTTAAAATCATTTTAAAATCAATTAAAATTGTAGCATAATTTTCATTCTCGCCCAGTGTATTGCTGAATCAGGATTTATTGATTCTCAGCCTTGACAGTACACTATTCCAGACCTACAGATTAAATACTGTCAAGGCAGCAAAAGTACTATTAAATTTTTTTTGCTAGTGATGGTATCTTCTGAAGCACTCCAAATATTAAAAAATAAGCATAATGGTAAACATGATTTCCTCTTACTCAGGTTATGTGCTACCAATTTCAAAATGACACAAAAAGACTCACATAAACGCAAGTTCAAGCAATAGATAGAACTCACAGTATACAGTGTGGTCTTGTACAGCATATCGAGATGCCTGGCTTGAGACATTCACAATAACACCACCTTCTCCACGACACATCATCCCCTTTGCAATTATCTTTTTTTAAAAGAGGGAATTATTAGTGACAACTTAATTACCAACTATCAAAATAGTTTTATTCACTGTACTGACTCATTTTTAATAAATCTTCACATTCCAGATTTAAATTACTTCTGAAACGGCTTAAGTAATGATCTGTATAAGTGCTGCAGAAATACCAACAACTGAGTTGTATCATTCAGATGGTGTGGCAGCACTACATATAGTGTTCTGCAGTGTTGTAAGATACAAATTTATGCTTGCAACTCTCAGCAGCCTCCTGATCTCCTGTGGCTTTGTGAAAGAGATAAAGGCAACACAGGTTCTTCCCGTCACTCATACGGACTGTCTGCATACCTCAAAAAAAAACCCACTGGATTTCAAACAACACAGGGGTCAGAGCAGATCCTGAATCTAACTCAATTCATTGTGGAAGAGACACCAAATTCAGCTTGTGGTGGAAGGCGGCCATATTACTCTCCTAGCAAATAGAATTTGGTAAAACACTTGTTCACAAGGGACAAGATCTTAGCTGCAGCTCCATGAAGGGACAAGAAATCTGTTCATATTCTGACAGGGATTGAGTGTTTGCTGCTGAAAGTATATTAGGCAAGGAGAGGGTGAGCTTAAGCTGACAGCCTGTAGAGACATGCCCTCCTACACAAGGGGTAGTCACTAATTCTGGATATTAGACATCAGTCACTGTGTGGCATCAAACCAGAAGAGCCCTCATCACTATTTGGCTGACAAAAATGTTGTTAGTGTTACAATACAACACAATAATTCAGCATTCACTGCTTAGGTGAATGAGGTTCTTTCACTGATAGAGGAGGCTATCTGCCAGTTAGGCAACTTTTAGATCATTTCCAATTAATCAGAAAATTGACTTTAGTCATCTATTACAGTTTTATTTGGACATCACTATTCTGGGGCATGGGATCAACCTGCAGTGGCACACAATTTCATAAGTTGCAAATCCTACGTCTATCCCATCATTAATGAAACAAGAGTAAAGTGGTTTGCATAATTGCAGCAGTCAGGTTACTGATTTATAATAGTGGTCACGCAACAGCTTCACTTTGGCCTCCTTTAAAGGTACTGTGAATATCTCCTAGTCACCACACTCCAGCACCTGTTTGGGTACACTGAGGGAGAATTTAATATGGCCAAAGGACCTAACCAGTGCATCTTTCAGACCGTGGGAGGAGACCAGAGCACCTGGAGAAAACACATGCAGAAACAGGGAGAATGTGCAGACTCCACACAGACAGTGACCCCAGTCAGGAACTGAACCTAGATCCCCAGCAGCATGAGGCAGCAGTGCTAACCACCATGTGGCAGAAGTGCTAACCACCATGCTATGGTGCCGTCCAGGACTAAGTAGGGTTTTCTGAACCAACGTGCAAGTTTACCTTGTTTAGTTGGAGAGATCCTATTTAAACTCAGGCCTCCAAAATCTTTTACATCACTTGTAACCGACCACAAAATATTTGTCCTCCAATCCCCAGCCCTAACCTAAACCCATTTTCTTTAAGTACTCTATGAAAGTAATAAAATCCTCTTGCCAGTAAGAACAAAACCATTTAAATAGAAGTCCAGTAAAGATACAACAGCGTTCTTACCTGTGAAATATGCAACAGTGCTTTCACATTAACATCAAACACTCTGAAAAATTAGATAAGACAATATAGGTTACCAAGTAAGATGGCCAATCATTATTTTCCAGCTACTCAGCACTGCAGATAGTACCATCGATGGCAGGAACCACATAAGCAGCACGGGCACTTGATCTTTTAAGGAGTTAAGCCTCCTAGGTTCACACGTCCATCACTTGACGCTTTGTTGGCCCTTTTATTTTAAAGTCATCCAGAGACTACTCCCTTCCCACAACCCTCCTCCATCCGCTCAGATACCCATCATTTCTTTAACTTTGTATCACTGAGTGACTTTTCAGCCCCTCAAGGCAACGCTGGCTCTTTGAAGAGCAATTTCCTCACTCCAACCTCAGGCCCCAAAACCCAAATAGCCTTCAATTTTCTTCTGGAAATCACAGTCTCTTTCACCATTTTTGTTATGCAACAAATTTAGAAACATTCTTCTTCATGTTCCCTTACATCTCTTGCAGACTTTAAATCTGTATTCCTTACACCAACAAATCCTCATCCACCTCCAGCAAATCTTCTTCATTCAAAGGAAAACAAACCAGTTTTTCCAAACCTAGTCTTGTAAAATCTGATCCCTGAAACTGTTCTATTAAATCTCTGCACTCTCTTAGGGAACTCATTTTTTTAAAAAATAGTTCTCAGAATCGGACAATACCCTATTTGGAAGCAGCACTCCAAAAACTTGTGATTCCAAATAAACCTGTTGGACTTTAAGCTGGTTGAAAGACTTTTTACTGTGCTCACTGCAGTCCAACATCTACATCTCCACCTCATCTGTAACTCTTCAGCACCATCCTGCCCCTTGCTATTTATATGTAGAAGATTGTTATGCCAGCTAGCATTTCACTCACATTCTCTTCGCAATCTTGTTTTCCTCTTCATTTCCCCTTCTCAACTTATTATATTGGAATTCACTTGACATGCATCATACATCCACCGTATATTGTAAATTAACGAACCCCATGTTTGCTTCCCCAGTCTTTCACTTGTTGGAAAATAATTAGCCTCTACCCAAAACATCTCCTTAAAAGGCTCATCGATAGTTTCATTTGTAAAATTTCATATCCATTTGTGAAATTTAATGAGTTTCTGGCTCATTACGCCCCTGATTTGATCCCTTCAGTTCACTGAAATTAACCCTCTTTCAAGTTTTACTTTGCAATAGTCCTTTTCTTTGTTCCATTACCAAATCTTTCTGATATCATGATCACTCTTATCCACATGTTCCATCCACAAATACAATTTTCAGAATTTCCTCCCCCCCCCACCCACCCACCACAATCTATACTTGGGAAATTAAAATACCCCCAATATTATCATAATAGTTCATTCACTTCCCTTGCTCAATATCTGGACTATAGAATACATCACCAATGCAATAATGCCTTTTTGCTTGCCAAAAATCAAATGGATTGTCATGCTCCTGTCTTTCCAATATTACAACATTGCAATCCCACTGCCTTTTTCCCCTTCACTACCTTTGAATATTATTGCCGCAACATCCTATCCCCACATCTATTGTGCTAATAAAGGTCATGCAGTAGTCTTGGAAATAGAGCTACACTTAAGACCATTCCTTTTATTATTAATACCCAAGACTGTAGATAATTCACAATTTTGCTCAGTGTAAGGGAATATATTAAGGTGTAAGGGTTTGAGGAAAGGTTTAGAGGAGACGTGTGAAGCTTTTGTTTTTTTGTTTTACACAAAGAGTGGTGAATTCCTGGATCGTACTGCCCGAGGTGTGGGGGAAGCAGGTATGATAGCGGCATTTAAGGAGCATCTAAATGAATACACGAATAGGATGGGAATGAAAGGATACGGATTCTGTAAGTGCATTTGGGTTTGATATTTAGGCAGGCATCATGATTGGCGCAGGCTTGGGGAGCAGAAGAAGCTGTTCCTGTGCTGTATGGTTTTTTGTTCCTTATTTGTTTTAATGAGAGTCAAATCTCACCACTGAAGAGCAGTTAGCAACTGCCCGAGGTTGAGAACGTTCTCTCAGGTGCTATTCAAGCTGTTGAAATACATTTAGATAATTTAACCAAACACAATGAACAATCATTGTAGAACATTTGAA
Organism: Sphyrna mokarran; assembly: GCA_024679065.1. NCBI lineage: Eukaryota > Metazoa > Chordata > Chondrichthyes > Carcharhiniformes > Carcharhinidae > Sphyrna > Sphyrna mokarran. The sequence continues at coordinate 24,501,902 of JAGIQG010000021.1, forward strand.
TATTTATTGCCAAATTTCAAAAGCTTCTTAAATAGGTAAGATTTTGTAAAAATCTTTTTACATACTTATCAAATGCATCTTGCGTGACGCTCAAAAATGGCTGCAAAATTGCGACAGCAGCATTGTTCACCAAAAGATCTATTCGACCTATATCTTTCAAAGCATTTTCTGTAGCTTCCCAATCACTGATGTCCACGCAAATAGTCAACATTTTAGGACACTAGAAGACAAATCAATATTCAAGTGGATAAGCTCATCTATGACAATGTGTTACTGAAAAGAATGATGCAAGACTGAGTAAACAAATCTTCAGGGCAGAGTTAATGTACCGGTTCAATAAAAGGTCACTGATCTGAAAAATTACTTCATTATTCTTCCCACAGATTCTGCCTGACTGAATATTTAAATACTCCCAGCATTTTCTGCTATTATTTAGTTTCCAAAACTATCAAAAGCAAGGCTCAGAACAGAAGCTTTTTATAAAAAAAACTTGAACAATCATTTCCTCCATCAGGATTCAAAACCTGTTTACTTCAGAAGGTCAGGGTAAGCTCTGCACAACTGATTTCTACGCACCTCCTGAACAAGGCTGTCCAAGTCAGACTGGGTCCTGGTTAATGCAATAACTTCTGCGCCACATGCAAGTAGGGCCTTAGCAGTGGCTCTGCCAATACCTGAAATACAAACATTACTTACTGTGAAATTAATAATAAATATTCTATTTACTTAACAACCCACCCCACTCACTAACTTCAAGCATTCAATACCTGTCCCCTACACAGAGATTGACCCATTCATATGCAATAGAAAGCCAGTGGATACCCCTCCCTCAAAAACATCGGCAATGAAATTAAAACCAAACTCATCCTACCAGAGCAGGAGATTGGAGAAATTAAATTTGCAGCCGAGAAACGGACCAGTAGTTTAAAAAGTTACTTTAAAAACTGACACATTAAAAAGTATTCAACAGAGCTTCTGGCATAAAACTAGAAACATAGTATCCATAAAACAAAATTTAAGACAAAATCAAGAATCCAAAAATAAAATTAAAACAAAATCATCAGCTTCTAGATAAATAACTCCACTAGTCTAACAACTGTAACTCTTGGTACATTAGAATCTTTCTGGATGAAAGCTTATTAAAGTAATAACACATAGAACTTTGGTTCATGAGTTCATAAAGTAACAAAGAATGTTTATATCTGGTAAAATACTACTAGGAAGTAGAATTCTGTAACCTCTCAAACACCATATGCAATCCTGCATAGGTCAGCTATTAGATGAATCAGGGAGTTTACCCATTCCATGATCCATCTGTTAAAAAAAAACAGAGCTTGGTGAAGGAAGCCATCAACAAATCTAGTCAACAAGGGATTTACTGTCCACTACTGTTCTAGAATTACACCCTTGCCTGAGTGTCCCTGAAAATGGATCAGTGGTGCATGCAAGTCCATCTCAACTAGTTGATGGGTGTTCAAGAATCCTTCAATAACATAATTATGAAACACTTGTAATAAACCAAGCAAAGAACATTATAAAATTTAATACCAAGCAACATAAGACCTTGAAAAGAAGCACATAAGATATTAGGGCAGAAGAACAAAAAGCAGACTTTAAAAGGAAAACAAAGGAAGAAATAAAAGCTGGAGAGGCAGATATACAGAAGGAAATCCAGAACTTAGGCTCAAGTCACAGGGATCATTGATAGGCGATTAAAATTATAGGTGCACAAGAGGAGTACAGACACAGAGCACATCAGATTCAAATCCTTTTCCCCTAAATTTCCTTTCAGTATTTATTTCAGCTTATACTTTATTAGTGGCTGCTCCCAAGCAGTAGAGTGGAGAGAAGCACTTTAATTGCAACGTAGTTGATTGTGTATCAGTGCAAGTTAGTGTAAAGAGTTGAGAGAGAGAGAGTGTGTGTGCAGGAGAAGCTGCAGAGTCCAGCTCCCTGAGGCCGAGGGCCTCCCAGACTTTCCCCGGGCCTTTCCTGGCCAGCCTTACCTTTGCCGGCGCCCGTCACCAGGGCCCGTTTATGGGCCAAAGTCACCTCCATCTGCCTGGTGAGAATTGATGCCAGTGCCGAGCGGGTTCTGGATTCAACTTTGCGTCTGTCTCTGTGTGTGTGTGTTTCTCTTACTACGTCCTGCACCTTCTCACTGCTTTTATAACTGGCAATTCACACTGCGATTAGTTAAAGCAGCTCCAGCTCCACCCCCCCCCCAAAGGCACCGCCCCTACCATCTCACTGTGTGTCACTTCTTCAATAAAAGTTAGAACTTTAGAACAAATATACACTTGCCTGTTTGTAAAACAGTTGCATTGTTTTTCATCCTGAAGGCTAACTCTTCTTTATTACATGATAGCAATAACACGTGTTGTGACTCAGTCGGTAGCACTCTTGTCTTCTGGTTGTGTCTTCAAGTCCCATTCAAAGGACTAATGCTGATCCCTACCCACATACAGCTCAGATAAGAAAGGGGATACATTAGATGGTGGGGTAACCACAAAAAAGGTTAAAATAAGGGTGTGAGACATCCTCCCTAAGCCTAAAACACAAACACAATCAGCCCAAAGGGCACACGATGGCCCACTACAATAAAATAAGGCACTTCAGACTTGAATGCTAGAAGTTCAAGGGAAAGTCTTTGAGTCTTGTAGGATTGAACAACATTAATTCTGAGGAGAATGCCCCTGTAAATTAAGCTTGTGGGGGGGGGTGGGGGAGGTGGGATTATTCCAGTCTTGCTCTGTGAGACTAAAAATTTCCACTTAAGGTCAACAAATCTTTTGTTGGTCCGTCAAATTTTCCACCCAACCCGCGATGATGCCTGCGGTGGGTCTACCCACCACACCTACTCAAATGGAGATGGCAAATTGAGGCATAAACAAAACGTGCTGGAAAATCTCAGCAAGGTCTGCTTGCAGCTGTGGAAATCTTGGCACTATTCTCTCTCCGCAGTTGCTATCAGGCCGGCTGAGATTTTCCAACATTTCAAAGAACAAAGAAAATTACAGCATAGGTACAGGCCCTTTGCCCTCCAAGCCGGCACCCACAATGCTGCGCACAAAAAGTTACTTTCTATTTCCAGCTGGTAAGTTGCAAAACTAAACTTTTGTTGCAGAGTTACCTGGAGTTAGTGAAGTGTCCGAGGTTCTTCGGCCCTCCTGAAAGGTGACTGGTAGCCGAGCATCATTGATCCCAGTTCCAGACAGGCAACATGTTCTTTTTTCCTGTTCTTGTTTCAGATAATGCCAGGTTAAAGTCCAATGGGTTTATTTGGTAGCACAAGCCACAAGCTTTTGGAGCACTGCCCCTTCATCAGGTGAGTATCACTTAGTGAAGGGGCAGTGCTCCACAAGCTTGTGGCTTGTGCTACCAAATAAACCTGTTAGACTTTAATCTGGTGTTGTGAGACTTCTTTTCGTGCTTACCCCAGTCCAACACTGGCATCTCCACATCGTGTTTCAGATACCAGTGTTCACTGTAATTTGTTTTTATCTCAGTAGTAAACTGAGGTCCTGCTTCAGGTAGATGTGAAAGATTCCATGACTAAGATAGTTCTCTGCCTCTCTCAGCACCCCTAATCACAATGAGAAATTAAAACAATCCTTAGCCTTGGCAGACATAGGATCCTGGCATCACCTGAGCCTGCAACAAGCGATTGAAGTTTTCACTGTTATTGAGAGCGTTACTAACAAACATCCTGTTGTAATGACCAGTACTGAATACAATAGTACTATATTTTAAAGATTAATAGTACATACACTTAAATTTTAAAAATCCTCCATGTGTTTCCATTAAGTTTATTTATTAGAGTCACAAGTAGGCTTACATTAACACTGCAATGAAGTTACTGTGAAAATCCCCTAATCAGCATTCTCTGGTGTTTGTTCAGATGCACTGAGGAAGAATGCATTTAACTTTCAGACTGGGTGAGGGGAAGGTGAAGGGGAACCGGAGTATCCAGAGGAAACTAATGCAGACACGGAGAGAACATATAGACTCCACACAGATAGTGACCCAGCCAGGAATCAAACTCAGCTCCCTGGCGCTGTGAGGCAGCAGTGCTAACCACTGTTTGCTGTTGAATACACAATTCTCACAATGTACATGTGCAACTAGATCATCTCAATAAGGTTAGTAGAATTCTGGCTTTTGCAAGCCCAGGCAAAGAATGCAGGATCAAGAAAAAAAAATGAACTTGCAGAAAATATTGATTTTCTGCAATTGTACTGCGTGCAGTTGTAAGTGGCCTTGTATAGAAATGGAATTTAAGCCAAAGATAACACAGATTGTGTAGGATGTTGCTAGCATTGGGAAACTTAAGCGATAAAAGCAGGTTTAGCAGAAATTATAAGAATTTAGTTGCTAAGGATCAGTGGCTAAGGAAAGTCTAGTATGATTGGAGAGTCAGTGGTGAGGCAGTCATCGACTTAAAGTGATCATAAAGAGAATGAGGAAAGAGGTAGGGAGAAATTTCTTCAGAGGGTTGTTGAAGCACGGACTGCTTTGTCACAAGGGGTGGTTGTAGATCAAAGCTTCTTTATAAAGGAAAGTTTGGTAACTATAATCAGTTGAAACATAAGAAGATACAATGTGTTGGAATGAGAGCAGAGCAAAGAGATCAGAATTGCATTGCTCCAGCAAACAGCTGGCATAGCTAGGATAAGCCTTTCCCCTCTGCTGTAAGCTTCTTTTGTGTGGTTGTTCAAAGACTTTGGTCAATATTTCATGGCAGTGTAATATGTGTTCTTAACCTACTATGGCTGTGGGTTTGGGGTACATGTGTAAACGTGAGCCATCTTTCCACAATGGCATGACTGAAAGCTTGGAATACATTAAGCTGTGGACGAAGGATAGGAGATGTTAGCAGCTGCCGTATTTTCAGGTGTGCACCTGCTTCCTTTTATTTCAGAACCCAAAGTATTAGTCCAATGTGCTGGACTGCTACTTTCTTGTTGGATACTAAATTCCCAACTCATCTAAAGCACAAAGCCAGTTGAGCAACCCACAAGGAAAAAACATGAGTGAAATGACAACGATAAATGAAACCAGATTCTGAAATCTGATGCATTAGTCAAATAATTCCAGTATAACTCCCCTGAACCATGGAGAAGTCCCCAATATCCCTCTCTCCTAATAGAAAGAAGCACAAATCATGAGAATAAACCAAAGAAAAAAAATGTCCTAGTCTACGCCTAACAATAGAGCAATGCAATAGAAGTTAGCTCTGAAAAATGGCAGTGTATCTATTATAATACAGCAATTATGTCTCAATATCACGTTATTCTTAAAAATCTCCATTAATTTTGATCATAAAAGACAGAATCAATTTATTTTCAATAACATTAAAACTGTGCATTAACCTTTCATGGTAGGTGTCCTATAAAACTCAGTATATAGATTAGCTAATGGAAACCATTAGCTAATTGTTATTGCTCTAGAACTTTATTCAACAAGAGAAATTCAATTACTTGTTTTAACCCCTTCAAGGGTTCTAGAAACATGGCAAGCCATTTTCCCAAAAGTGTTGAGTTGGTGGGGAAACTGTTCTACATCACAACTGTTCTTTTTTTCAGTGCAGCTTCAGACCTGAATCTCTCCATCCTGTGTACTGCAGAGGTCCCAGTCATGAATATCATTAAAACCAGGCAGTTAGAACCGATTTGTGTCAGAATCTGACAGTTCTGGAACTCTGCGCACATGCAGTGGCCCTAATCTGTCAGTCACCGATTTGCTCAATCATTGGCCAGCTCAGGATCTCCCTGGCTCGATTGCGGCCCCTGCAACAATTCCTAGGCCAGCCCTGATATCCACACCCCTCCGAAATGCCCCGATGTTTCCCTGACCCTCCTGGGGGGACCCAGCTCCCCCCCCCCCCCCCCACAACTGGAAGACCAGCACCCCCAGTTTAAGACACCCTCCCCTGGAAGACCAGTACTCCCCCCGGCTCGGCCTGCCCCAATTGCTTCCCTTCCACCATCCATCCCAGACCAACCCCCATGCAGGGTGCCACTCCAATCGCCCCCCCCCACCCCCATCCACAGTAGGCCCATTGCTTTGCACTGCCCATTCTCCACCCAACTTCTTGGGACTCCCAACTGCTTCCCCTTCATTCTGGTAGGGTATCCCACTACATCCCCAAATGTGGGGAACTACTCTCAACCCTGTTGGAATGAAGCATTTCTGGCAGGATGGGAGATTCAATCGGGACCAACATGTTCCCGATAGTGACATTGAAAACATATTTAAACTACATTAAAAACATTCAAATTACATACCTGCCTGCCTGCCAGTTTCTAGCTTGGTTTGGTCTCCGATTGTTCTCTAGCTCAGGAAGATGTGCATGCATTCCTGGCACATGCACAATACCACACAACCCTGCCACAGCAACCTCTGCAAGACATGCCGGATCATAGACATGGACGACATCATCAAACACGAGGATACCATTCACCAGGTGCACGGTACATACTCTTGCAACTCGGCCAACGTTGTCTACCTAATACGTTGCAAGAAAGGATGTCCCGAAGCATGGTATATTGGGGAGACCATGCAGACACTACGACAGCAGATGTATGAGCATCGCTCAACAATCACCAGGCAAAACAGTTCCCTTCCTGTGGGCGAACACTTCAGCAGTTATGGGCATTCGGCCTCCGACCTGTGGGTAAATATTCTTCAAGGGGGCCTTCGTGACACACGACAGCGCAGAGTCGCTGAGCAGAGACTGATAGCCAAGTTCCGCACACATGAGGACGGTCTTAATAGGGATCTTGGCTTCATGACACACTATCTGTAACCCCGTAACTTGCCTGGGTTAGCAAAAAACCTCACTTACTGTGCTGTCTGGAGAAAATACACAATTCTCTAACAATGCTCAGGATTCCCTTCACACACATTGTTAGCCACTTTAACCCTTGAATAGCAGGTTAGATGTAAGGATTCGCATTCTAATCAGCAATCTCTGACTGTCTGTGCTGATGTGTGCTATTGCAGACCAGAACACTGCATTTGCCCGAGGAAGACACAGAGTGTTGAAAGCTCGCAATTTTACTATCAAATAAATCGGTTGGATTAAAAATTGGTGTTGCTAAATTCTTACTGAGTTCTTACCATCCCAATCCAACGCCGGCATCTTTACATCATGACATGCACAAATCCCAGAACAAGACCGAAGACGTACATTTCCCAGCCTGATCCACTAGAAAAGTTGCAGCTCGCGATGGGAGAATCACTCCCATAAAGTGAGATGGAGAGAGCAACTGCCTTATATGGCCAAAGTAAATAAAAATTGTTTTACTCCCTGCCATACACCAGCAGAAATGAACCCTACAAACTGATTGTTGACAACTGCTTTGAGAATGTGTCCTCTAATAGATTTTGATGGTCAGCTCAGTTCTCAGATCTGTACAACACTATATATAGCAGCTAGCATCTCTAGTAATTTATTTCATACAGACTGCATCTGCACTATTCTTGGAACAGGAAGCATTTGAGAAACACAGGGGAAATATGAATGAAGAGAAGGATTGCTGTAGTGCTTGATGCATGCCCAATGTACAATCTATCAGCCACGAATCACACCAAAGCTGGCACAGGGTTTTAGAGTCACAAAATTAACCAAGTTACATACATTTCATGCAACTAACTTGTTTTTTTTACGGCTATGCACAGCAGGATTTATCAGCGAGGGAAAGAACAAATTCTGGGAATTAATAGGAATCTTTGTACTGTTCTATAAGCTATTTACAGCAGAGATGAAAACACAATACAGACTAATCCACATACATATTCGGTTTTGAGAAAATAGAAAACTCAAGCTTATGCTGGATATGATCACTTACAATTGAAAAACATTATGACATTAAACAGCTTTGACAAAGGGTCATCTAGACCCAAAACATTGCTTCTATTCTCTCTCCACAGATGCTGTCAGGCCTGCTGAGGTTTTCCAGCATTTTTGTTTTTGTTGTGACTGTGGTGCTAGACATTTTTTACATCTGGTCCAACTCAGCTTGAAAGAATTGATGTATTTTTATATCCAAAGCAGGAATCAACTTAGAATATGGTTAGAGCTATGTGAAACCATATCATTTATATATGTGCTTGGATTGGGTTAAGCACTATCTTACTCAGTGCAATATTATGGTATCATAAGATCAACATAAAGAAACGTATCTGGCAGAAGGAGACATTGTTACAATTTGACTACTGGTCAATTTCATCAGAAAACATTGACGTAAGTACTGATGTTTCAATGGCACACTTTATTAAGTAGTACAGGAAGGTACAAGGCCAAGCCTGCATTTCTAATTCAATGAAGTACTTTTGAAGTATGGTTAATGTTAAATAGCATGGTGGCACATGGTTAGCACTACTATCTAACAGTGCCAGGGATCTGGGTTCAATTCCTAGCTTGGGTCATTATCTGGGTGAAATGCACTCTCTTAAGTCTGCATGGGTTTCCTCCAGGTGATCCAGTTTCCTCCCACAGTCCAAAGATGTGTGGATCACGTTAATTGGTTCTGCTAATGTTTTGGGGCTACGGGGATAGGGCTGGGTGGCATTGTGGACTTGATGGACCAAATAATCTACTTCTGTAGGGATTCTTTGGAGTCAATGTCAGGTATGGTGTGTGAGGGTGGGATTCATTCTCTATTAGTTAATGGGATTGCATGTGAGTGCTCATAGCAAGCTCCTACAAAAACACTGCGATAAAAGACTAGATAATCTGTTTTAGCAATGCTGTTTGAAGGATAAATATTGTGCCCAATGGTGAGCTTCCTTGCTTTTCTTCAAATAGCATCTTGTACATCCACCTAAGAGGCCAGGCACTGTTCTAGTTTAACATCCTCTCTGAATGATGGGGTACCTCTAACAGTGCAGAGTTCCCTCAATACTGGACTACAGTATCTGAAGAGGGGCTCAAACCAACAACACTCTGACTCAACAGGTAAGAGTGTCACTATATTGGTAATGCAGATAAACTCTGTTGACAGACACTGTAGTGAATAGGTTAATGGATTTGAAAGTTGCAGTAATCTTCATCCAGTATTATGTGCAAAAGGTCCTTCAATCTTAACAATGGCCTTAGGATTCACACTAAATGCAAGAGAAATCACTTGAAAGCTCCAGTTAAAGAAAACCTTTGAGGCTTAACTAAATATGACAAAGATACCGAGAATTGTATAAATTTAATCATTTAATTCAACCTTTTCTTCATTTTAAGAACAGTCCACATTTTAGTGCAGCAAAGTACTGACTGCTGGTTCCAAACCAGCCCCATACCTGCTTATTACCGTTTGCATCACTTTGAATTTTTAAATTTAAACAAAATAGGTGTATAAAGGATACTCCAGTTTTTTAAAAATCCAAACTGTTAAATCCTTGACATTTAAAAATAACTTTGGCCTTTCCAGCTGAATGTAAACATACATGTTTCGAACATATTATTTTCACTTATAGATATAACACTGTTCATAAATGAGTTTGTCCACAATCTCACCAAGCATTTTTCAGTCTTTATAATGGGCATTGCACATGCTCAATCGAACTGTTGCAAATATCCATCTGTGAGCAGTTCATGTTTTTTCCCCTCAGGATTGACCTTTTCATTCTGCTCACTAGCCTGGAGAGCGGTTGTTCAATTCATGCCCCCCCTCCGTCTGTTCTTCTGGTGGTGATTGTACTGCATTGTTCTTCATTAACAGTCTGCATGCCAAAATGATTACGTTTGTCGCAGAGTCCATTGCAAAGGGCTGTTCCTCCCCAGCAGGCTCCTCTAGTTCTATTGAAATCTTTGACCAATTAAGTTATACTTGAAATACAGTCAAAAAAAAAGTGGTTATATTTGTTTCTCTTCAAATAAAAATCAACTTTGTTGCCTCAGAATTTGTACAAAATTTTAGAGTTTACATAAACGATTGTTTATTCAAACTAGGAGAGAGAGACATTATTCTGACTTCTTCAAAAGCTTAACAACAGATCAAACATCTCAAATTTGGAACTTTCATGGTTGTGGCACAGTCTATAAGGCATAATCTTCCAATATCTACAAATATATAATGTACTAAAATACTTTGCAAAAGCGTTTTAATTTCTAAAAGTATCCAATTTCTTAAATCATTTTCAGGCTGAAGATGTATTTGTATTTGCTTGTTAAGCATCTAAAATGTGGTTGAAATTCCTGAGATCAAATCCAAATTGCTTTCATCAGAATTTGCCCACTAGTACCTTGCAGTGCTGCTCCTGCAAGGCTCCACTTCACTCAACAATACCAGTTTCTGTTGGTACAGAGCTCCTGCTATTGAACGCACCAAACTCTGGTTCTGCTCCCTTTCTTGTTGTTTATCTTGTAAGGGGCACTTGGAAATGTTGCTCCTTATAATTCAACAACAAAATTCTTGGAGATGGCCAGCAACTGAGAATTCTTAATTTTGATGGAAGTTCTGCTGGCTGTATCAGAAGGCCTAGGAATATTGGAGCCTCCATTTTTACCTTCTCTTTTATCCCTTGCCCCACTCTTACTATGCTTACACAATGCATATCCATTACATCCTCTTTCGTAGTTTACGATTTCCCACAAAACTCCAGCTGAAAATTTGAATTGTGCGTGTTCAGTCTTTCAACAAAAAACACTCCTGGAAACAGAACTTTGTCTTACTACTTACACAAATAATTTATAGCCACATTCAACACACAAATTTCTTAGCTTACAATGGAAAAGCTGAGGCCTCAGGATGAACAATTCTGGGGGCAAAAAAGTAGTGAATAGAAGACAAAACCATATAATTAGGTCACTATTACCCAGTACAATATGCACAAGTTGTTTACAATTACCTGAAACAATTAATAGTTACTAAATTAAATAAAGCAGGTGGTTTAACTACAGACTGGGAATGACCAAGCAAAAATTAGATTCCTAGCCTTGTGTTGTTGCATAATGCAGAGCAAGTCTCTGCAAAAACCTTCATTTGTCTTTGCAGCCAGGACTCCCCCTGGGGTGTTACGTGGAAACAATTCCAGTACATCCAATTCCAGCATAATCAAATTTATGAGGCTACGTGATGCATATACATGCTGCCAGAAGTGGAATTTTCTTTTTGTTCTATGTCAGCTTGGTTCAGTGGTAGCACTTTTATGCCTGATTCATGGACTTGAAATCCACTCCTAGACCTGTACACATCGGGCGGAGTTTTTCCGTCATGTCCATCCGAGATTAGTACGATTCCCCTGTGGCCAAAGGAGAATGCCATTCTCCAAATCTCGTTCACTTCCCTGAATTGAGGAGGGCGTGTCGGTAAAATTCCGGCCATAGTCTTGGCTGAATTTTAGTGAATATCTGAAAGCCCATTTCTCAATATACTTGTGCTGCAAACTAGGCAAGAGCTATGCTTCTCAAAATTCTTGGTATTAGCAAATAAGTACAGCATACAGGAAGAACTAATTACAAAACTCAATCTTTCAGCCAGTTCTTGGAAAATGTAAATCTCTACGACCCTTTGGATCCCAACTCCAGTTCTTTCTCTGATGCAACCAAAACTGGCATTATTTATTTATCGGGAGGTGGTCTTATAGCGGTAAAGTCACTGGAATAGTATTCTGGAGACCCTGAAGGGAAAAGGGTTCAAAAACCACAACAGTAAGTGGAATTTAAATTCAGTTAATAAATCTTCCATTAAAATGCTAATCTCAATAATAGTGACCAAGAAACCATTGTTATATAAACCTACATGCTTCACTAAATGCCATCTTTACCTGGACTGGCCTACACGACTCCATATCCACAACAAATGTGGCTGACTTTTAAATGGTCTCTAAAATGGTCTAGCAAGCCACACTGTTGCATCAAACTGCCACACAATCTGGACTGCAGTGGCTTAAGAAGACAGCTCCTCAGGGCAACAGAATGCCTAAATACCATGAAAGATAAAAAAAAAGGGAGGTTGAGCCAACATTAGCTATGCTGTTAAGAAACAAAAGATAGTCAGAAGACCAAATCAACACTAGTGACATAACCTTCATAGAATTATAGAATCCCTACAATGCAGAAGAAGCCATACAGCCCATCAAGTCTGCACCGACTCTCTGACAGAGTATTTTTACCCAGACCCCCTCCCCCATCCTATCCCATAACCGCACACATTTCCCTTGCTAACCTATCTAACCTATCCATCCAGGGACACTAAGGGTCAATTTAACATGGCCAATTCACCTAACCTGCGCATCTTTGGAGCATTTTTTTTAAGCTTAAGAGTATATCTTTAAACTCCAGATATGTCAGAAGATTCATCCAGAAGGTTCACATTTACATTATTTTTGAGTTAGGACTTTGCAGAGTAATATTAAAATAATATCACAAAATCCTGACTAGAATAGCAGCAAATGTTAACCACTACAAAAGAATAAATAGATGACAGATCCATACTGAGGTAAGCCAAGGAGTAAACTGGTATACAAAGTTACATTAGTATTGGGAGATGAGAGTTTGATTTTGGAGGCTTTTGTTTATAAAATTGTGACTCTATATTTCTTCTGGATATTCATTCCACCTCAAATCAAGCCAATTTATTGGAAAACATGAAGCAATTTCACTTGTATTTCCAGTTGCTATGATTTATCTCAAATTGATGTGAATAACTTATCAGCTTACATGGCATTGGTTGAGTATCACAGATAGTTTAGTTTTTCTGAATATTGTGAACAGAAATCACCAACACTGCTGCAGTAAGTATCAGAACATGTTTAAGTCTCTGCCTAATTAGACTGACATTCAATGAGACTAAATCTGATAGAACTAGACAAATTAGTAAGGCAATGTTTAATATAATACTATGCAGGCAATGCAGACGCATTTAATTAGAAAGTCGGACCATTTTATGATGATTGGGTTTGTCGGAATACGCAATCAAAACATTGCAACGACCAACGACAATTCAATTACCAAAACATTGGGAGCCACAGTTCTAATTTCCAATCTGGTTTAAATACAAAAACAAATCAAGAAAGTGACTCTACCTGGTCAGTCAGCACACATTTCATTGATTCAGTGGCAAATGTCCCCAAATCATTACATTACCTGGCACTATGAAGCCACAGTTTATACACCTGTAGAAAATCACACCATCTCACAGAGATGTAAGTGTCAAATGCTACATTAAGGAATGAGGCATCTCTGTAGGAAAGCAGAAAGCTTTCTTGTTGGCTGTCGAGAACTGCGTAATAACCATCAACAATCTGCCAACTAGCAATCTTTTTCTAGAATCAAATTGCACACACTAAACTCGTTTGCACCAAACATGTAGATAGGACTCAGAGTTACCAAGTTAGCAGGATGGTACCATCCCATAACCATCCATCAGTATTTTGCCAAAGAACTTCGTATACACAGGAAATTGAAGAATGCGAAACATCATTTCTGAGTGACTCCAATAAGTCTCTGATGGTATAAGGCCAAATTATGGTGTAATTTACCACCCAAAACTGCAAAGCAGAAGAACTGGTTAAATTTAGAAGAGGTAATGTTAGCACTTTGGCACACAGCTTTAACACAGATTAATTGCAGACCCACCTCCGTGAATCCTGTTAACACAGGTATACTCAAGGTAAAGGGTCTGAGATGTCAATGCCTATTCAATCAAGACATGACATTTTCAATCTGAAAGAATTGGTTTGCTACTTCTTTTTGCAGAATACAAGCAGTTTTAGACACATCAAAGGTGTGATATCTAGTTATGAAAAAATAATATACAACATGTAGTTCTATTTTGGACCTTTGCAGTCTTTATCTTCTTTGATATTATAAAGATTCTTTTTCGTTCACTTGGAGCGCATCAAAAGGACTGCCACTGATGGAGAAAGGGTTCAAAATGATTTTCATTAATCAGTGTCTGTCCTTGGCAGGACACCAGGCATCATGATAGAGGAGACAATGTATAGACTTGAACCTGCAGAAAAACAAGATGATATTAAAATAGGACATAATTTGGACCATTCTATTTATTTATATGCATACAATAAGCAGGAGGACAGTAGGACTGATCCTCAGATTTGGGTGTACCATATATACCCAAATAGTTTGAAATGCTGGCCCAAAGTTCCTTTTGCATTAAATTTCCATGGTTAGCTGATCAGCATAATATGTCGCTCTAGTTCTGATTCAGATATATTGAAGGAGTGCATTTGCGATGAATGGAAATCTCTGCGTGCAGTGTTATAGAGGAATGTCAGAACTCAAAGGGAAAACATGATTATTGGCATAGGAAAGGCTCATAGAGCATTACAATTCATTGCCAAGATTGAAAAGGAAGAGCATAAAGAAGTGACAAAAGAAATGAAGGAAAAAGAAAGCAAAAGTAAACTCAGAAGTACAGGTATGAGTCTACAGGCAAAGTGACCCTGGAGTCCAACAGCTGACCCTTGCGTTTGATGCGACTGAAGTGGTGTTAGTTCTGCATTTCTCAGAAGGGTAGCGGCCTATTCGCCATTCAATGGCAGCGGGCCTTGTAAGGAACTGCTTTGCAGGTCACAGCTGAAAGTTACAATCACACGCTGATCCAGCCCCATGCTGTATGGAAGTGCCAGGTCTCCTAGCAACAGCTCTAACCCAGCACATTACTGTCTTATCAACCGCCTCCGAACCTTCGGCATGCCATCAAATGGTGCAATTTGCATATTACTCCAGACACTTGCTCCAGATCACGTCATATCTTGCAAAGCTAGTATTTTGTCTCCCAAAAAAAAAAATCCTAAATAAAATAGCTCTCTCCACGTCCTGAGAAAGAGTTACTGGGATTTCCTAGATTTTGAATGATTGATCACACAAACTTTAGAGGTATTGTCATTTCTGACCAATCACACAGCCTTGTTTGAGTCTGTGTTATTCCACTCTCAGGCCTGCAACCAACTAAGCTTGTAAATACAAGTACTGAATCATCATTGCTTCTTGGCCTCTTGGCTAAAATTAAATGTAGTTTTGCTGTCCTACACTTGATAAAAGTCAGTGAGGTTATACTGAGACAATTTTTAAAAATGGTATCTGGGTCTTTTGGCTAAGATAACAATAAGATCAAGCACTGGAGGGGGTGCAATATTTGTTCCTATCAGCTTGGATCATGTAGATCAGGTCCAAGGTAGGAAGAGACCAGCCTGTCTTTTCAGCTTGGATCTGTAATGTTGTGCTATTTGAGACTTTGATTGGATATAACAAAAAAAACTACTGAATCCCAACACAGTTGTGTTACCTTTGGGATGCTGTTTTATGGGGCGATATTGAGGATACTGGGCCTGTATAGTCTAGAATTTCAAAGAATGAGGGGTGACCACACTGAAACTTCCTACAGGGTGCAAGAGGGTAAGTTTCCTGTGGATGGTGAGTCTAGAACTAGGGAACATTGTTAGAATTAAGGTTAGACCATCCAAGACCGAGGTGAAGAGGAATCTCTTCACTCAGAGTGTGGTGAAACTTTGGAATTCTCTATTCTCCAATTAGATTGTGGATGCTTAATCACTGAACATGTTCAAGACAGAATACAAGAGATTTCTGGAGATTAATGACATCAAAGGATATGGGGATAGTATGGCAAAATGGCAGAGGTAGATGATTAGATATAATTTGTTTGAATGGCAGAGCAGGCTCTATGGGTTGAATGGCCTGCTTCTGCTTTCTATGTTGCTATGATTTTACATTTTAAGGTATTTACCGTAACAGACTAAAAGTACCATTATCTAAATGCTATTTTACTAAGTAATCTGCACTTTAAACTACAGAACTTCTAAAAAACCAACTTCTTTGAGTAGACATGCAATTTTTCCAGAGTAAGTCCAAGATTGTTCTTAGTTCCTGAGGGTTTTCTTCCAATCTTTACCTTTTCCAGCATGGAAACTTTTAATTCCAGAACTATCTTTCATTGTGAGAGTTTTCCGGGGAATGTTGTCTTCTGGTCAAAGCTATGCAAATCTTCCAGCTTGTTCTAACTCTCTGCAAATTTGATTTTTCTAATCCAAACATGGACTCCCACCTTAACCTTAACCGGCATTCAGTCCCTAGTGCCTCTCCCCAAATTCTGATAGACTAACTGTGTCTGAATTTTCAGGGATATCTTAGAAATCTTTCGAAACCCATTTCCATGCCAATATGAATCACACGGGCTTTGTATCTGGGTAGAGATGCTGATTAAATATCCTTAAGAGTCCAGCTCTCTTTCATCTTGGAAGTAAACAGACAGCTAAAAACACAACTGCTTACAACCCAACATTTTTCTGGAATTTGGAAGACTCACAGTATGGCTCCCTTGCAAATCTTATATAATTTGTCTGTAAGCATGCAGGCTGGTGCCATTATATCCCAAGCATAAACACCTTGTTTCATTAGTCCAATAAAAGAATTTGGGCCTCCTTCAGTCTAATAATCAAACCAACCAGGCTGGCTGTCAGATGGACTTCAGAACAGACCATGTGACTCCCACCATTTTACATTAAAGCCACAGTCCCCACTATATAATTTCATAAAACTCAGAATTGTAAGTGGATTTAAAGGACGAGCCATCGACCAGCAGACAAAAATATTTTACTTTTGTTAAAGTCTCATTCTTAAACTATTTCTGAAATGTCTTGCATTTAAAATGTCTAGTTAAAGTGCTTTATAGATTCATGCTATTCTTGTGTGAAATATCCTTACTGCAAACGTTAAAACTTTTATAAATAGCAGCTCCTATGTACATTTAATTGACTATAAATCTTTGAGTTACTGGCAAATAATATGATCAATTTGTCTTCTGTAGATGAAAATGAAAAGCTTGTCACTGTACCGTGAAGGATCCTCTGCCAGACTGAATGGCCCCTGGACTCGCAGTACGTTCCGCTTGATTTCCGAACTTCCATAACTTAAGGTGACCTAAAACAATTGTAATTAATAGCTGAGGTACTGCATTCTGTCAGCAATGAAAAACCTCAGAATGTAGTGTTTCATTACATACTTTCTTGCTGTATGCATCATGTTCAAAGACCTGAAAATACACGTGCCTGCTTCAATGGGGGCAATTCCACAAACTGGCCACCTTTTAATTTCACGCCTGACTAAAATTTATTTATTAGTCACAAGTAGGCTAACATTCATACTGCAATGAAGTTACTGAGAAAGCTGAGTCGTCACAGTCCAGCGCCTGTTCAAGTGCACCGAGGGAGGTGGTCAGAGCACCTAGCCAATCTGGGATCGAGGCAGAAGGTGGGGATAAATGTGTGCAATCCCACATCATTAAGTTTCAACATTAAGGGCAGGATTTTCCAGCTGTGCTTGCCCCAGTGCCAGAAAATTCCACCCAAGGTCACCAGACCTTTACCTAGTCTGCGTCCCACCCGCTACGATTTCCGTGGTGGTTGGAACGGGAAAATTCACCCCAAGGTGTCCACGAGAGCAGGAAAAATAGTTCAGCAAGTTTTTGGGGTGAGTGAATTTCCATTTTGCTTCATCCCCCTCCCTCCCAAGTGTATAAATTTCCGCCCCCTTTGAAGGCGCATATCAACTCAAAACAGTGTATTTCTCTTTCCACAGACACTGCTAGACCTGCTGTGTTTATCCAGCATTTTCTCTTTTTATTCCACCAAGTTGCTTCTTTATCTGCAGACATCACTAACCAGGAGATTTTATTCAATAGTGTCTAAGAGGCAGCCTCTGTCTCCTCTACCTTGACTTCCGAAGGATAACCATTTTACAGCAAGAGGCAATCATGTGATTAGGGTTCCAAGCCAAACCTCAGGATTGGATCCTGTTTGCTGGGTTCTTCCCAAGAATCATGGAGCCCAGTGAAAGGAAGGCAGGATGCTGAGGAAATTTCCGGCTATGGAGTTTCCTGTATTTGGTCTTGGAAATTAGGAGTCACTTGCCACATTTGAGATGGCTAGAATTCTGCCCAAGGCAGGCCCCTACTCAAATTAGCAGTCAGCTTGTGGATTTATTGTAACTGGTTCTGGTCAAATATTGCTGGTCTCGTGCCAAGAGTGTGTCATTGATTCTTAATAAAGCTCACATCAGGAATACACTTAAGGGCGCTCCTTCATGCTGACCCTACTTGAGTTAATGTTGTTGCACATAAGTGTGATGATCACCAGGACCTATTTGGGTGCAGCTCTGCTATATGTCCACCTTGTGTGCCCAGAAACTTAGGGTTCCATTCATGAGGGTGGGTTGAAGATAATGCTTCAATATCCCACTGGTAAATAACACTAGACACATGATACTGGGCCATACAAAGCAGAAGATTCAGGTTTGACTATATTGAGTATGATGGGAGCAACTGAGGAAGTATTGTGGTTCGCTGGGGGAGACAGGGAGTAGTAGTATTCGGCCATTAGTTTTATCACTGTGTCTGAGGAGAGTGGAAATATGTGATCTACGAGCTCAAAAAATGTGGATGCTGGCTAAGGCAAGGATAACACTGAAGTCAGCTCTGTTAACATTCACAGTCTAAGCTCATGTGATGATTGGTGATTATGGATGAGGTACTGGAACACACACGCACACGTGATGGTTAGAAAAATACAGGCAATTTAAAAGCCTGACCTGTCTGGGGATAATAGGTGGTGGGATCTGTTGCAGGTTCTCTAGGTGAGAGTGGAAGAGATCGCTGTGAATCATTTTCACCTCCAGTAGGCCTTCGATGATGTAGCCAATTGTACAATCATCAGGGAGACGGATCTTCTCTGCTGTACTTATAAAATTCCCAAAGCTGTTGACAGAAAATAAACAAGGGTCATACTTATACAAAATGGGAGCTTTGTACCATTGTTACAGTGGCAAGACACATGAATTTAGCGTAGGGAGGAACCTGATATAACATTAGCTCTAATGAGAACAGATTGACAGTTAGTAAAGGGCGTATGTGCTACGATGGAAGGCACACAGGCAAGTTAACAAAAAAAAAAAAGATGGCACCCGTCATTTATATATAGAATTAACTTGCGCAACTGTAAACCACTCAAGTTTGAATCAAGAGAGGCAAAGGAAGAAGCAGCAGCAAACGCAAAGAATGAAAGAAAGAACAGAGAAAACAAACGGCAAAGTGAAGAGATGGAAGACTGAGTATAGACAGCAAGTTAGAAATTATAGTCCCATGCAATAAAAAATGCAATGTAAAATTGAAAAGTACATTAGCAGCTTAATTGCTTCACATGCAAGTCAAATAATAACCTTAAAGGAAAAGTCTGATCAAGTTATAATAACTTGAGTGTGAAAATAGTAAATTTTTTTATTCTTTCGTGGGCCAGCATTTGTTGCCCATTCCTAATCGCTCTTGAACTGAGTGGTTTGTTAGGCCATATCGGAGGGCTGTCAAAAGTCATCCACGATTCTGTAGGTCTGGAGTCATACGTAGGCCAGGCCAAGTAAAGACAGCGGATTTCCTTCCCTATTGGGCATTAGTGAATCAGATGGGTTTTTTTTGCAACAACCTAGCTTTTTATTCCAAATTTATTCATTGAATTTAGATTCTACCAGCTGTCATGATGGGGTCTGAATTTACAATGACATTACCACGATAACATTGTCTCGCCCCAAACAGTTTTCTTGTTGCGTGATGATCACTGGAATGTGGTAATGAATTCAGGGTTAGGAATGTGAAATTGAACAGCAAACCATGGACAAGCATGTATGTCCTATGAGATGTGTCCGGTCACTTAAGATGGTGCCACGTCCTTCCTGGGCAAACTGTAATAGCTGTGATAAATTTATAATCAGTTAAAACAATACCAGTCGGAAAATAATCAAATTACAGATTATTTGGCAGATAAGAGATATTTCATCTGTTCCAATCAATGTTAGAGAATCAGAGCACTGTCATTGCTTTTATTTAGGTATGACAAATGCTGCTCTCTCTTCATAGAATCCTTACAGTGCAGGAGGAGGCCATTTGGCCTATCGAATCTGCACTGACCACAATCCCACTCAGGCCCTATCCCCATGATCCCATGCATTTATCCTAGATAGTGCCAGGGGGACTAAAGAGCAATTTAGCATTGCCAATCCCACAGATCTTTGGAGTGCAGGAGGAAACATACACAGACACAGGGAGAATGTCGGTATAGAGTTTGCACTGTGACCCAAGCCGGGAATCAAACCCTGGTCCCTGGTGCCATGAGACAGCGGTGCTAACCACTGTGCCATCTTGTTGTCCCCTGTGCCACCCCTTGCTTGTTAAAACTTACAAGCAAAGTTGCACTGTGCCTTTTGCTTCCATAGCTCTTAAACAGTTAAACACTCACTAAATTGGCAAGCGTATTCTTTCAAAAGCACCTGTTGCAATCAGTCAAGAGGTGGACAACGTGGCAAGCTTTTCTGCCCTTCTCACCTGACTGCATGCACAGATCCATTTAAGTGTGATATGAACCAATAGGCTGTTAATGTCTAGAAACAGAGTGGAGCGGCAAAATTCAGTTGAGACCCAGAGAAATGCTGAGATATGGTAGCCAAACCATAGAATGACCTGTGAGGAATAGCTGCAGGCAGCAGGAAACGGTCTACGATATAGTTTGTTTTTACAGTACACACAATCTAACAGCTGAGTGAATGCAGCTGTGAATTCAAACAAACCGTATATGTGTGGGCAATACTCGTGTTGTTCCGCTTTCAATAACCGTGGCCAAGCTCAACAAGTTTTTATACAATTTATGAATCTGCACTCTGTATTTCACTATCAACTACTTGAATTTTCTGTGGGGTGATTAAGGCAGACTGTTGAATAATTTCAAGCTGTACATTCAGTGATTGTAAGTATCAGTCGTACATTTGTGTTTTTACTGGCTGTTATAGCAAATGACTTTTTAAATTTCTTGTTGATCAGGTGTAGAACATTTTAATTGGTGAGAGTCAACATGAAATATTTACAGATATTGTTTGTTGCAGAAAAGTTCAATAATAAATCAATCATAGAATCCTCACTGTGCAGAAAGAAACTATTTGGCCCATTGAGTCTCTACCAATTCTCTGAAAGAATCTCTCTCAGGCCCTTTTCTCCTCCCTATCCCTGTAACTCTGTGCATTTACCATAGCTAATTCACTCAACCTACACATCTTTGGACACAAAAGGACAATTTAGCATGGCCAATACACCAGACCTGCAAATCTTTGGACTGCGGAAGGAAACCAGAGCACTGGAAGGAAAAGCTGCAAACTCCACACTCACCCAAGGCCAGAATCAAACTCAGGACCCTGCCACAGTGCCATCCTATTATGACCAATGTCATCTGTGAAGGAACTGATCATTTAGTACCTGAGCTAAAGTAAACAGTAGCCTTTCAAACACATATGATGATTATAAGTTATCTGCCCTCAATGTTATTTTGTCTTTATTTCCTAAGTAACATCATGTCCAAGGCCATAGAACCCTACAGTGCAGAAAGAGGCCCTTTGGCCCATCGAGTCTGCAGCGAACACAATCCCACCTAGGTCCTACCTCCACATCCCTACATATCGTACCCACTAATCCCTCTAACCTATGCATCCCTGGACACTAAGGGACAATTTCTTAGCATGGCCAATCAACCTAACCCATGCATCTTTGGACTGTGGGAGGAAACTGGAGTACCTGGAAGAAACACACACAAATATGAGGAGAATGTACATACTCCACACAGACTTCAACATGAGCCGGGAATTGAACCCAGGACCCCGGAGCTGTGAAGCAGCAGTGCTAACCACTGTACCGCCCCTTCAGCTGCTTCATCTATGACTTTCTCTCCATTGTAAGAGTCAGAAGTAGGGATGTTCATTGATGATTGCATAATGTGCAGCAACATCACTATTCTTTAGAACTGATGCAACCATGATCACATGAAGCAAGACTTGGACAATTTTCAGGTTTGGGCAATAAATGGCAAAACTAGTGCTAGACAATGACCATCTTCAATAACAGAGGATCTATACATCTTCCCTTGATGTTTCTCAGCAGTACTATTGCTCAATCATCCATCATTAACCTGAAACCTAATTGGACCAGCCACATAAATACTCCAACTACAAGAGCAGATCAGAGGCTCAGCACCTACAAGGACAAAACAACCAGTTTGATGAGGCACCCTGTACACCACATTAAACATTCACTCCTTCACCACCGATTCACAATGGCAGCAGTACGTAACATGTATCCGATGTACTGCAGCAACTTGCCATGGCACTTTGTGACCTCTACCACCAAAGGGTCAAGTGCAGCAGATGCACAGGAACACTGCCACCTCAGCTTTCCCCTCCAAGTCGCGCACCATCCTGACTTGGAACGGTATCGCTGTTCCTTCACTGTCACTGGGTCAAAGTTCTGGAATGCCCTTCCTAACAGCACTGTGAGTGAACTACACCACATAAACTGCAGCATTTCATGAAGGAGCTCACTACATTTTCAAGGGCAATTAGAAATGAATAATAAATGCTGGTCTTGCCAGCTACACTTGCATCCAATGAACAAATAAAAAAACTTGAAGTATATGTACAGGACACACAGAGACACTGTAGTGATGGGAACCAAGTGGATTCCCACAGAACACAACTTCTACCCAGCCTCGACGCCCGTGTAATTCTATTCCTGGCAATTTTACAAAACCCTTGGTAATGAGGGAGGAATTAACACCAAGCATGTGAACAAAATATATTGATGCCAGTGCAAGATGCAGAGCATGGCAAAATCACAAGGTTCAGAAATTTTTAGCCCATTAAGCTGGTTCCGTTGTGAAGACCTGGGATGTAAGCAGGCAGGGAGCTGGTTTAACAACACATCGGTGGGCAGGACAACCAATGATGCAGCACTCTCTCTGAAATATGAAATACAACCCGAAATAAGTGCTCAGATTTTGACATAGGCTTTGAACTCAGGTTCAAAGCCTTGAGTGACATCAACCGAGCCAACCAGATACTAACATCACAGAGAACACTCAGCAGGCACTGATAGATTTTATCAACAGAGCAGGAATATTTCAGAGGACAGATTCTCAAGCACAAGTAAAATAAATAAGAAAGGAAGCACATACAGCAAAAATATTCATTGACGAATGCAGTTAACTGGATTGTTAGCATATATCAGAGAAGATACCTGGCCCACGGACTCATCTTTAGTGCCAGTCCACGGCTGATACAGAACCCAGCTCCTCCTGTAGCAAACCAGAACTTCACAGATGTCTGAAGGATACAAACAAAACCATATTTTCTACTATTCTGTCTGTAACAAAGACAGGGCTAAACTGGTACAATTTGTCTGGTTGGACAGTTGCTAAGTTACATGTTTAAATTGAAAATCTCAAGCAATTTGATTCAGACTTTCTATGTTTTGCAGGGATCAAAGGATATGGGAAGAAAGTGGGAACGGGCTGTTGAATTGGATGATCAGTCATGATCATACTGAAAGGTGGAGCAGGCTCGAAGGGACAAAAAAAAAATCTATTCCTGCTCCTATTTTCTATATTTCTATTCCAGATGGAATTAGAATCATGGAATTCCGAGAGTACAGAACCATCGAGTCTGCGCCGACCACAATCCCATCCAGGCCCTAGTCCCATAACACCACACATTTACCCTGCTAATTCCCCTGACACTACGGTCAATTTAGAACAGCCAATCAACCTAACCTGCACATCTTTGGACTGTGGGAGGAAATCAGTGCACTGGGAGGAAACCCATGCAGACATGGGGAGAATATGCAAACTCCACACAATGATCCAAGTCAGGAATCGAACCCAGGTCCCTGGCACCGTGAGGCAGCAGTGCTAATCACTATGCCACCCTACCATCCCAAATGATGACTGGATCAGCCCAAGGAGCTGATTTTCAGAAACTCAGACAGAAAATAGAGACTATAAATAGGGCAGCTTGGACACATCAATATGTAGCTCAACTTCCTGCCGCTGAGGAAACATAGCAGTAATTCTGACATTGGATTTTTATAACGAATTATTACATACTTGTGCGACACTTACCGACCCATCACTCTTCACCCTCTCTGCAGCCTCCACTGGATGATCTAGACTTGGCCTGCCAATATAGACATCTTGTGTGTGCGAGTATGCAGATAACAGGTAGAGCAGACTACGAATATTTACATAATTATCATCATCAACGTGGCAAAACCATCTAGAAAACAATATTAAAATAGAAATGACTTAATACTTAAGGCAATACACAGCTTGAGGGATGAACGTTATGACATTATGAAAAATATTTCCATAGAATCCCTACAGTGCAGGAGGTGGCCAGTCATAGAACATTACAGCGCAGTACAGCGCTTCAGCCCTCGATGTTGCACCAACCTGTGAAACCAATTTCAAGCCCTTCTAACCTACACTATTTCAATATTATCTGTATATTTATCCAATAACCATTTAAATACCCTTAATGTTGGCGAGTCCACTACTGTTGCAGGCAGAGCATTCCACGCCCTTATTACTCTGAGTAAAGAATCTACTTCTGACATCTGTCCTATATCTATCACCCCTCAATTTAAAGCTATGTCCCCTCGTGCTAGCCATCTCCATCTGAGGAAAAAGGCTCTCACTGCCCACCCGATCTAATCCTCTGATCATCTTACATGCCTCTATTAAGTTATCCCTAACCTCCTCCTTTCTGAGGAAAGGGCCTCAAGTCCCTCAGCCTTTCCTCATAAGACCTTCCCACTACACCAGACAATATCCTGGTAAATCTCCTCTGCGTCCTTTCCAATGCTTCCGTATCCTTCCTATAATGTGGCGACCAGAACTGAACGCAATACTCCAAGTACGGCCACCCCAGAGTTTTGCATAGCTGCAAC
This sequence comes from Sphyrna mokarran, assembly GCA_024679065.1. Classification (NCBI taxonomy): domain Eukaryota; kingdom Metazoa; phylum Chordata; class Chondrichthyes; order Carcharhiniformes; family Carcharhinidae; genus Sphyrna; species Sphyrna mokarran. Next base: position 24,526,690 of record JAGIQG010000021.1, read on the forward strand.
ATGACCTCATGGCTCCAAAACTCAATCCCTCCACCAATAAAAGCTAACACACCGTACGTCTCCTTTACACCCCTATCAACCTGGGTGCCAACTTTCACAGATCACGGATCTCTCATGGACACCGAGATCTCTCTTCTGATCCGTAATATCAAGTAACTTGCCATTAGCCTAGTACTCTGTATTCCTTTAACTCCTTCCAAGTGAATCACTTCACACTTTTCCACATTAAACTCTACATTTGGCCCATTAAACCTGCACAAACAACAATCCTAACCCTTTAACCCCAGTTCGCCTGTCACTAAGGGACAAATTAGCATGGCCAGTCAACCTAACATCTCTTTGGACTGTGGGGGGGAAACCAGAGCACCCCGAGGAAACCCACGCAGACATGGAGAAAGTGTGCAGATTCCACACAGACAGTGATCCAAGGCTGGAATTGAATCTAGATCCCAGGCACTGTGAGGCAGCAGCGCGAACCATTGTGCCACTGTGCTGCCCGTTTTGTAAATGTTTAAATTTATTACAAAATAAATTAATCTCTCTGTAAACTTGAAAGTGGAGCCAAGCTTCAGAAGGTAAGGAGGATTGCAACATAATCCTGTGGTGGGTGAGAGAAATGTATCCAATTAATAGTTTGCTGCATTTTACCTATAGTAAGCCAATGGGCTAAGCAAACTTATAGGAACACTGTGTACTTGTGGCAGATTCACATGTGGCAATCATGTTCTAATATGCTTCACAGAATAAAAGGATATTTTTAGATAAAAAATTGTGCGTTCTCTTCCTCACATGTTAAGCTTTTCCTTTTTGCCATACCCTTTCCTGATTGAAAATGAGAGTGAGTGACTTCTCATTGCTGGCAGGAGTGGGCCTGTAGCTTGGGAAATTTGCTTTCTTGATTTCCTTCCTTTCTTGGGACAAATCATCACTTTCACCTTTCTGGTGGCACAGTGGAGATTGAGAAATCACCAACTAAAGAACTCTGAATATTGGCACGTTGGGCATCACCAGCAAGGTTGGCATTTGGTGGCCCTGGGAAGGCTATGGTGAAATGTGCCCCTTAACTGTAATTCTTTGTAAGGGTTTGATCCAACACAATGACTTGATAGGCCATTTCTCTCTGTAATGCTCTCGCTCCCTCTGTAACTCACTCTCAATTGGGCCAAATGATTCGATGCTGTAAAGTTCAAGCAACAGCCAAGGACATTGGTTGTGAATAGGAATCCACACATACACCAGACAAGCTAAAAGGATAATATCTTTTCTTCACTGAAATATATTGGGGCCAAGCATTTTCAGAATTGCAGCGTTTCCTGTCCAACCATCCAAAGAGTTGGTGGGGAACACACTCCCACCACCACTATCCGCCCCACAATTATTCACACTCCAATGAGCAAATTTGGGGGAAAAAATATCATAGAATGTCTACAGTGCAGAAGGAGGCCATTTGGCCCATCAAGTCTGTACTGACTCACAAAAGAGCATCTTACCTGGCCAACTCCCCCACCCTGTACCTTACGCATTTACCATGGCTAATCCACTCACCTACTTCACTCCAGGACACCAAGGGGTAATTCAGCATGACCAATCCACTTAACACTGTGGAAGCATCCGGAGAAAACTCACGGGGAGAACGTGCAAACTCCATACAGAGAGTGACCCAAGGCCGCAACTGAACCCAGATCTCTGGCACTGAGAGGCAGCAATGATGATCTGATTGGCTGGAAGTTTTCTAATCCTTGCAGCACCAGAAGCTGTAGTGGAAAGGCCTGGGATTGCAAGCAGCCCCCGGAACCCAAGAACTCAGGAAAAGGTAAGTTTCAAGGATCGCAGGGCAATGGGGAATGGCAGAGTCCTGGGGATGGGGGAGGGAGTTCAGTGGTTACCCGATCTTAGGGCTGGGGAGGGAGAGAGAAGGGGAACATCTGGGGTTACAAAGACTTTGTAGCACAAAATATTATTATACTATGGTATAATACAAATATTGCAGTATTCCATTATGGTTGATAATAAGAATCCCTGGAACAAAAACATTTCCTTGTCTCAAGCTTCCAAAGCTAACTTAAATAAAGTTGCTAAATTTGTCAACGTGTCCTTTGCTAGCTGAACTATATCAGGCAGCCACAGAGCTCACAAGGCAAACACACATATCCAACACACTGTCATTTTATTTTTCTATGCACTTCAAAGTCCTGCTGGGGTTTCCTATGAAGACAACATCCCCCCCTCCCAAAACCACAATCTTTCCCACCAAAGGCCTAAACCCAATTATTTCCAAACTTCCCTCATACCCAAGCACTTGTCCCATCAGCCAAAAAATTGAGGTTAGCGGAAAGTGGTCCTTGAGTGGTCAACAGTTGGCCACGTAAGGGCCTGTAACCCAATTTAGACAAGGTGAGCACCCATACCCAGGCACACCTCCCCCCACTCTAACCAACTATAAACCTTTACCGAGGGAACATAACATCTAGGCCTAGGTGATCAAGTTGGATTTTCCCAGGAATTTAACAATGATTATTTCTACACATAGAAGTAATCTTATCTTTTCTTTTCATTTACAGATTCCTTTCAAATTCTTAAACTTTCAGAATGTAGTTTAAATTAATGTTCTCAGGCTTACTAGTTTGTGTCCTGGACTACTGGCCCAGTAATAAACACTATACTAACGCTCTTTTCAACAGTCAAAATTCTCACCTTTTGTGGAACTGTGTGCTGCAGTTTCAAGCATTCTATTCCTGTATCACTTTGCTAATCAAAACCTACAGTGCAGCAGGCTGCCATTTGGCCCATTGAGCCTGCACAACAATTCCACCCAGATCTTATTCCCGTAACCCCATATATTTACTCTCCTAATCCCCCTAACACCAAGGGGTAATTTATCATGGCCATTCAATCTGACCTGCATATTTTTGGACTGTGGGAGGAAACCAGACCACGCCGACGAAACCCACGCAGACACAGGAAGAATGTGTAAACTTCACAGACAGTCACCCGAGGCCAGAATTGAACCCAAGATCCTGGCGCTGAGAGGCAGCAGTGCTAACCACTGTGCTGCCCTAAGAATAGCTGAAAAGAAAAGGAAAAAACTGGCTTCTCTGATTGAGTGAGCAGGAAACATGCTGGATTAGCTTTGGGGTTGCTGGCCATTAAAATCTTACAAAAAAAAAAAAAATACCCGATTCTAGTCAAGCAAACCACAATTCCTCCAAAGTAATTTGCCTGAGCCCAAGAAATATATTTCAGGAGGAAATATATTTTGTTTGCAACAGACTGAAACTGGAATTTTTAGATTTCTAAAAAATATTACAGCGAATTTTCAAAATGAAAGACCTTTTTCATTTATTCTCTTCTACAATTAAGAGGTTTGTACCAAAGCTATTTAACATTTTATGACATTGACTTCTTCAATTATCATTATGAAGGCTTTTTGTCAAAACGTATTATTACAGTATCGTATTATACAAAATACTGCAGTATCCCATGGTGGTTGATAATAAGAATCTTTGGAATAAAAACATTTTCTTGTCTCAATCTTTCAAAGGTAACTTAAATAAAGTTGCTAAATTTGTCAACGTGTCCTTAGCTGGCTGAATTGCATCAGGCAGCCACAGAACTCACACGTGTCCAACACACGCTGTCATTTTATTTTTTCATGAACTTCAAAGTCCTGCTGTTTATCTCGGTGGTTTTCAAACCTTCCAGAGTTGGGAGGAAGGCGAGGAAAATCAAACACAGATAATGTCAGGGCCTCCAGGAATCCAGGGAGATCTATCTAAAAACAGATAGTGCCTCTTATCACAAGTACACCGTGTAACTTTCTAAACATGCTTACTTTTTTTTGGAATCAATGAACTTGTCGTATTCAACAGACATCTTACAACAAAGTGCTTGGCGCGTATGCGCAGCAGAGCAGTTTGTGTTAATCATGCGATCTCCTAAAAAAAAACAGAAAGGAAAAATGACTCGTTCATCATTTGGAAAACATCCAGAATTATTCACATCTGCCTTAATCTGTTTTTAGTTGAATTCGTCAGATTAAAAAAAGCTTCCTTCCCCTATTTCTAAAAAACATATTTAAACTTTACAATCTTTTACCATCAGACGCCTTTCCAAAAACAATTTCCTTTTTGAAAATAGCAGTGACCATGCAGGACCATCTTGAAACAACAAGCTCCCCATTATGAACCTTGCCAACACATTCCTGACCTCCCAAACCAAAATGTATTTTCTTTAAGGTATCTTTAGCAATATAGAACTGATATAAAATTGTACATTGTGTTACCTTTCAAAATAACTCCCAAGATAGCTTTGCAAGAAAAGAAGAACTTGTGTTAATATAATACCTTCACATCTTCAAACATTTCAAGAAGTCACATTGAAATATATTCATGATTGTTATTTAATAGTAGGATCAGTTTAAATATGACCAGATTTATCTGAAATCAGATTGATATTGCAATTTAAAAAAAACTCTCATTTTTTATTTACATATTAGTGTCACAAATAAGCTTACGTTAACACCACAACTAAATTACTGTGAAAATCCCCTAGTTGCCATACTCCAATGTCTGTTCAGGCATGCTGTAGGAGAATTTAGCATGGTCAATGCATCTAACCAGCATGTCTTTCAGACTGACAGAGGAAACTGGAGTACCTGGAGAAAATACATGCAGACACAAGGAGAACTGCAGACACCGCACAGACAAGTGATCCAAGTTGGGAACTGAACCTGGATCCCTGGCGCTGTGAAGAAATGGTGCTAACCACTATGCCGCCCATATAGAATAATCACCATTTTGTGGAACACAAACACCTCAGCAAGCTCGAGCTGTTTTGGACATGGTAACTTATTTTGTCTTTTCAATCACGTAAACAATCTACGTGTAGCCAAATGCAGTAAGGTAGAAGCAGATAGGGTGGTATAAATTAATCAATTTCTCTATAACTGCCACCAATTTCACATGTAACTACCAGCAGCAGTTAAGTTATGGACCCAAAGTCTTCACCTTTAGACCCTTTCTGGACTGTTTCAAAGGATGAGACATATTCAAACAGAAATTGCCCTCCTTTGATGATTACTCAAATGGGTTAACAAACATACAGGAACACTGTTTCTAATCACAGTCTCACTGTGTCTTTGTTTGTTGTTGTGTGTTATGTATTCAAGTAATGCATTTAATTGCCCTGAACAGATCTGCGAGGTTGCTTGTTCCTCGGCAACTAGTATGTGGAGCCACAGTCATTTCATTGCGTCTGCTTAGTAAGCATTCTTCTCCCATGGGGCATTGTGTACACAGATTCCACTCAATGACTTCAGGGTAGGTTAGTGGGGGAGGGGGAAGGATGTAGCACTGTTGTATAAAGTGAACACTTCAGTAATTGTGGAGGTCTCTAGATCAGTGATAACACAGGCAGTGTCAGCACCAGAGGGGAATATTTCCCCACCTGCAGAAGTACCATGAAATGCTTCATCTGTGGCCTGTTGCAAAAATGATAATCACTTCAGAACTTGGGCACCAGTGGTTTTCAGATTTGGGTTTAATTTATTATGGTCACAAGTATTAGCATACAGTGAAAAGTCTTGTTTCTTGCACACTATACAGACAAAGCATACTGTACGTAGAGAAGGAAAGGAAAGAGTGTAGAGAAAGAGTGTATTATAATCATAGCTAGGATGAAGAGAAAGATCAATTTAACATGAGTAGATCCATCCAAAAGTCCGATGGCAGCAGAGAAGAAACTGCTCAAGTTGGTTGGTACGTGTCCTTAAATTTTTGTATCTTTTTCCTGACGGAAGAAGATAGAAGAAAGAATGTCGAAGGTGCCTATGGTGCTTGATTATGCTGGCTGCTTTTTCCAGGCAATGAGAAGCACAGATACAGATTTTAAATTATCGTCCTCCAATATGCAGTGTGGAGATTTATTAGAGCATGTCTCAAGTCCTCCAATATGCAGTGTGGAGATTTATTAGAGCATGTCTCAAGTCCAAGAGTAACCAAGTTGTTAGTTTTCAGACAATTATGCTCAACAAGCGTCTAGGAATGACACAACCATCCAGGTACATTCCATGACAGAACTGAGACATGCCAGGTCAGATCGAGATAAATAAGCGTCATCCAAAGCACATGAGAAAAAGGCCTGTTAAAAAGGGAGTCTTTAAAATATCTCTTCAATTTATTTACGAGATAATGATTCATCCAGCTGCCCCATGGAGGTTACAGAATCCTTTTAATATTATTTCAAAATGTTTTAAAAGAACATACCAAATGCAAATAGCAAGTTCATGTGTACAAATTTGAGTAACTATTTTTATTGCTTATGCAAATATTAATCACACTTTCACACTGCCAGCCATTTTACAAGTGAAATGCACTCAGAACAAATGTAAATGGAAAACAATTTATCTTTTTTTTCAATAAAAAAAAACTAATTCTTGTCAGCAGCAGTCGCAGAACACAAACTGAGAGTGGTTTATGGGGAGTTTCTGGAGAATTCCAGCGAATCTGTGAAAGAAGTCAGTGAATGGGGCTACTGAAATACTCTGAGGAACTAGGTTACACAGCTGAACAGCAGCCAATCCACTACACAGTGGAGTAAGGACAGCAAAATCCTTCACCAGTTGGTGAAGTTCCAGGATAAATTCTTGCTTCTACACTTACCAGCCTTTTCTCGCAATTCTTTGTCCTCCCCATCTGTGAATATGAATGTCTAGAAGAAAGAAAAATAAGTATTGAGTAACTTTCTAGTCATCCCTTGCTAAATGACTTACTACTACCAAAGCCAACTCTAATATTACAGACAGCTTTGTATTTGATTGATATTAAGAGTAAAACTTAACACATGCCCATCTCAAGTGAACTGCAATTTAAAGATATCTGTCTCAATTGGAATAATTGATTGATCTGTAGGTGGAGGTTAACAAAACCACAAAAATAGAAGTGTGAATTTTGCATAGGATTTTGACAGGCAACAATACCCCTTGAAACTGATCACAATTTCAGCGCAGGTTAACACGAAGGTCCTGTAGTTATGGTCTGACACATGCCAAGCTCTGGCCCTCTCCTCCAGAGTGAGGAAATCAGGTAATGTTGCAAGAACATTATCTTTTCTGCTCTCATATCACTGCTAGTACATCCCATAAAAAGTTACACTTTGTCCAGTCAAGATATAATAAGGTTTTTAATGGCACAGTTATAGCAGACTCCAAAAACATATCTGACCCTGAAAAATAATTTTATTTATAGATTAAGTGTCACCAGTAAAATCACTAGATTTTTAAACAATCTTTTGAAGATTTTCCATGATATGTCAGCTTCTATCTTCATTCAGCATGTACATCCCAATCTTTATTTTGCTGCAAGTATAGTTAAAAAAGTGATTTAATTATTATTGCTTTGCTTTTCCTGGCAGCTGTCAGTGAGAATTCTTCAATGCAACTGGCTGCCTCGGCAGTATGATGGCATCACTGCAGCTCCATGCTGGAAATTCCCAGTATAAAACTTTGCAATTGACTACGTGGTGAGAAGAGCAAGGTTCTCACCACAGTGATTGTTAGTCTCCCAGCAAGTCTTTCTTCGAGGTCAGCAGTGAGCATCTTTGTTTCATCGTTGACTACAAAGTCCAGGCCTAAATTGTAAACTTTCTAGTTTACAATTGTGGTACCCATGATTTGGTGAGACAGTTGATATAGAGACAGAATTCAGTCTCATAATTGTATTTAATGCTCCATTGAACAGGGTGAGGGTTTTTTCTTAAAAATAAATTGGACCTTTGTTTCTCACGCATCCCACCTTCCCCATATTGCATCACGAGTAATAAAGGAAACACTTTAGCCACTTGTGAACTTTGACCACTAACAATTCTACTACTTGCGTCACCAGAATTATTTTTCTTTTTTTCATTCCCCAATAACCAAAATTAATCTCAAACATACTTTACTAATGGGTAAAAAGGTGTGAACAATTTCAGTTGGAGGGAAGATGATGTGTTGTATGAAACTATACATATCTTTAAGCAATTTGGAAATATTTCAAAATTTACAGTTATAAATAATAAAGGTTTCCACAGATGAGGAATGACAGTTCTCCAGCATCTTCTCATTTATCTAGATGTTTGTTTTATATGAAATAATGTCAAAGTTCTCAGACAAAACAAAATGGAGTACTGAGAGAAATGAAAGTAGAATGATTTTGAAGAAGTAACCACCAGAATTCCAAGCAAAAGCCTTCTTAAGAATGAAGACCCTTGAAAATCTAAAGAATTATCCAAATGTTATTTAAAAATAGGTTACGAGAAATTCAGCTGTGGTTACAGTATGTGGTTTGCCGTTGTGTAGATTGAGCCAGCTAGAAGCCCAATCTCAAGGGAGCTGAAAGATTTAATCGTGGATCATAAACTGTTGCACACTTTTTGAAGAAAGAAAGGTTGTCAACCTGAACAGCAAATAATGAAAATGTAAAGCTATAAATATTTGGTCATATTTATTGTGTATTTACTACTAAACTGTTCTTTCCCTTCTTATGACTTTGGCCTTAAATTGTAAACTAAAGCTCAAGATTAGATGCACAGACAACACAATGTCTCTTCAAAACTGCACACTTGAACTCTAACACGACCTACAAGTCCAGAAGAAACATCATTCACTGTGATCAAATGCAGACATTAATAATTATGCTCTACTGCACAACATTTTCTTCGTACTGTGCTATATATTTATCTTTTACACTTTAGTATCTGTAATGGTCACACTCCCACAATTCTTTGCTCGAATAAATATTGTACTTGGCAACTGAAAGCAAACATCTGCATCACACAGAGCGTATCCCTGCCATGTTTTCACTTGCAGAGTCTTAGCAGATGTAAAACTAACCATCCACTAAGGCTTCCACATGGATCATTGAACAAATGTTTATCTTAACCCAAGGATTGCCGACTTCATTTGCAACCCTTAAAAGATGCGCATTTGCTGGATGGCCCTATCCACAAGGCTATCAATGCCCTAGTTCACAATGCCACAGAATGATAGCATATGGGGTTTTATCTGTGGTGCTCCGTTGACCATAGGTGACGTGCTAAGCAGACAATCATCACAAAAATAAAGAAAGAGAGAAAATTGTTTGGTGGGCAAAAAAAAACCTTTACCTAAAAGTACATAACATATAAGAGGCATTGTGGAGAAAGGAGATGGTGGATCATGTCAGATCCTAAACAGACTGTCAACATCACTTAATAGGACACTTTATCGCCAGTACTTTCAACAAGCACCATGATGTAGCTTGGCTACTGGTGAGAAATGCCCCACGTGGGTTAGCTCAATTAACAGCGCCATATAGCGGTTAGTACTGCTGCCTCACAGCATCAGCGACCCAGGTTCGATTCCCGGCTTGGGTCACGCAAACTCCAGACAGAGAGTGTTATCACCATGTCTGCAAGGTTTTCCTCCATGTGCTCCAGTTTCCTCTCACGATCTGAAAGATGTGCTGGTTAGGTGCAGTGTAGCAACTAAGAGAATTTCACAGTACCTTCATTGTAGTGTTAATGTAAGCCTTACTTGTGACCAATAAATAAACAAACTCAGTTGGCTGGACAACTGGTTTGTCATGCAGAGCCAAGCCAACAGCGCGGGTTCAGTTCCCGCATGAGCTGAGGTTATTCATAAAGGCCCCACCTTCTCAATCTCATCACTTGCCCGAGGTGTGTTGATCTTCAGATTAAATCATCACCAGTTAGCTCTCCTCCTCAAAGGGAGGGCAGCCTTTGGTCATCTGATAAGAAACATTACCTATCTCACCGACATGTCCAGAGACTCCCCCCTTCAACATGCTGCCCTCAAGGTGAAGGTGGCAGGAAAGAGATCATTGTTGACCTCTTTCTCTTTTGCAAAGGAGGTGTGAAGCAAGATGCAGTGGCTTTTTTCAGGTACATCCTGAGCAGGTCCATGATGCTGTGCTTTATGCTCCACAGGCAGCTTCTGGGGATACGCATCAAGACAAACATCAACAGTGGCTGTGGATCATTAAGTCAGTGAAAGATGTTATTTGGTTTGCCCAAAACCTGTCAGTCTTCCAGGGCAAAGTGTTGTCCATGGCAGAGTGTTGCACACTGACACACTTCAAAATCCAGGACTACGTGCTGAGGGACACAATAAAGCTTGGAGCAGCTGTCTCAAAGATGACGTGGGGAAAGGTCACTGTCCTTCAGCTATAGTACACAGAGTCTGGAAGCTGCATAGATCCTCTCAAACTGTATAACTTACATTGAATCTATATAGTAAGTATTCATGTATCACAGTGTATTAACATAGAAAATTAAAGGAGTAACAGGCCATTCAGCCCTTCAAGCCTGATTTGCTATTCATTTTGATCATGATTGATCATCAAATTCAATATCCTGATTCTCACCACCCCCCCATATCCCTTGATCCCTGTAGCTTTACAGCTATATCTAATTTCTTCTTGAAATCACACAATGTTTGTTTTGACCTCAATGCATTGAGGTTGAGATTTTCGTACATTCGCCACCTCTGGGTGAAGAAATTTCTCCTCACCTCAGTCCTAAAAAGTTCACCCTTTACCCTCAAATTACGATCCCTAGTTCTGGACTCCCCCACCATTGATAAACATTCCTTCTGAATCTACCATGTCTAATCCCATTAGAATTTTGTAAGTCGAGAGAAGATCCCCTCTCACTCTTCTAAACTCCGATGAATATAATCTTATTGAAGCAACTCAGGTGCAATATATGTTAAAAAAATTGAATATTTCACTTTCTGTCATGATATTTTGAAATGTTTGGCATGCTGTTTTAGATAAAAAGGCTAAGTTTTAAATCAGACCACTTTGGCATAAATCCTGGCATTTAGTCTGGGATACCGATGGCAGAGATGTGAGAGCATATGGTAAAGTCTTCCTTAATTTGAAGGCTGGTTGGCCAACAAGGCTAAAGCAACAAAGGATATACTAGATGGGTAGAAGAAAGCTCAACTTCCTTTTAAACAAAGTTTCCATGCAAGTTTTAAAAGCACAGTTTTTAATATCTCTTTTTATAAGCTTAACATTTTTTTCAAATTTAGCTTCTGTGAAACAGTTGGGATTTCTTTACAGAAATGCAAGTTGTCATCTAAAATTCAGCATAAAGGGAATCCCAACACTGTTCCCCTTTTGAATTAGTTTCACCTTATTTTCATAAGAATTTCTGTTCTTATTTTCCCTTACTTTCTCTAGTGTCACTATTTTACCTTTTTATTCTCCTGTTCAGAGTTCTTTCTATCAGTCCTTCCTTTTGTCATTCCAATTCCAAAGCAATTGGAATGAATAAGCCTGGAGGAAGAAGGGTTTCCTCTGAGTATTCCGGTTTTCTCCCATAGTCCAGTGATGTGCAGATTAGGTGGGCTGGCTATGCTAAAGTGCTCCTTAGTGACCCAAGATGCGTAGATTAGGGGGATTAGTGGGGGCATACAGGAATAGGGCAGGATAAGATGCTCTATCAAAGAGTTGGTGCAGACTCAAAGGGCCAAATAGAATCCCTGCAATGCAGAAGAGGCCAAGATAAACTCAGTATGATAAAAGAAAAACTGGGAGAAAATTAGGAAGTGTATGTGGCTATCATAGTTTTTGCTCATGGAACCCATGAGTAAAATTGAGATCTTACATATGTGAATTTTTCAGTGAGTTTGCCTTGTGTCTGAGTGGGTTTCCTCCCACAAGCTATGTGCATTGGAATGCTAAATTCTCCCTCAATGTATCCGAGCAGGCACTGGAATGCAACTACGCAGAGATTTTCACAGTAAGTTAATTGCAGTGTTACTACTTGTGACACTAATAAATAAAGTTAAAAAAACTTAAGACTTCAATCATGACCTTATTGCTGATTGCAGTCCTGTTGAGGGGGGATTCTGGCATAAATATATTCGCCTCATTGGTATGACAATGGACTGTCAGTCCAGAAACAAGAGATGGATTATCTCTGCGCCATAGTAAATGGACTTCAGTATTATATAAAGTGTAATTGACACAAAAAGCAAGTACTGTAAAAGGGAGCGTTCCTCAAGATTCTTTGCCTGGAAAACACACCTGTACATCTATACACAATGTAGGAGTAGAGATGTTTCGCTGCAAATTGTATAAGGCATTGCTGACACCACACCTGGAGTAATGTGTGCAGTTTTGGAATCCATATCTGAGGAGGGATGTCCTTGCTATAGAGGGAGTACAGCGAAGGTTTACCAGGTTGATTCCTGGGATAGCAGATCTGTTGTATGAGGAGAGACCAAGACAGTTAAGATTACAATTACTGGAGTTTAGAAGTGAAAGGGGATCTCATAGAAACTTATAAAATTCTAGCAGGTTAGGCAAGGTAGATTCAGAAAGAATGTTCCCAATGGTGGGGGAGTAGTGGTCATAGTGTCACATAGTGTACCTTTAAGAAAGGTTTTCTTTAAATCATGATCTCTGGAGCTCTCACAGCTGCCAAGCTATCTACCAAATGTTCTTGTATTGCTCATTAAGCTGCTTAAGCGGGGGTTTGTTTATTTTTACTATGGGATCTTTTATGGCTCTGCATTGTTAGGAGACAGACTGGTTGACAGGTCAGGTGACCAGAGCTTTTTCATTTTCAGTTCTAAGTTGCAGAGTTAGAGTTGAGTTTTAGAAGGGACAATGAGCTGAAAAGAAATGTTTCTTCTCTCTCTGTTTTGTTTGGAAATTCTACTGGTTATCTGAAAGCAAGGTCTTGCCTTTCTGAAGGGAGAGTCTGCTGTTGGTGGTTTGACCAGAGTCTCTCTGTTATTCTGACTTCAAACTGTTCCGAGTGTCAGGAAACCCACATCATTCAAAGGACGTGAGCATTAGTCTTTGTTGTGCTAAACCGGTAAAACAGTCTTTTGTCTATGGGATTGGAACACATTAGATATGTTTGTTAAGGCATCTACATTATAGTGGTTGTTTTGTCTCTTGTTTGTAATTGATGAAAGCTCTTGCTAATTTTCTTGATATACACGTTAGTTATATTTTTAGACAAAAACTTTGTTTGATAAAAGCTCCTTAGTGGGTCATTTGAACCATACAATGAGGCGGAACATATCATGCTCTCCCTAGCTAAATTCAAGATGTAAAACTTATGATCTGGGCTGGCTCCACAAAACATACGAGTTTCTGACCTGAACCATAACAACTGTTTGAGAATAAGGGATAAACCTTTTAGAAGTGAAAGATTGTGAAATTTCTTAACCCAGAGTATGGTGGATTGTGAAATTCACCACAAAGTAGTTGAGGTCAAAAGATTGTCTGAATGCAAGAAAAAATTAAATACAGCTCTTGGGGCTAAAAGGGATCAAGGGATTTGGGGGGGAAAGAGGGAGTCAAGATATTAAATTTGATGATCAGCCATGATCAAAATGAATGGGGAAGGAGGCTTGATATGCCGAATAGTCTAATCCTGCTTCTAGATTCTAAAATATATATTTGTATTTTCTCTCAATTGGTAATCTGCCAGTCATGACTCTTCATACAGTTCATGCATGCTGATTACCATAAAGGGCCACAGACTCCTATGGAATTATACCCCAGGATGGACTACTTGTCCTGAGGCAAGAGAAAATTGGCAGGAACAAAATTCCAATTCCCAGAGTTGTTCATTAAGCAACAAGCAGCCTGGCTTCACACAGGATTGGCTATTACATAAAATTCTCTGGGTCAGATAAGAGCCCCTTTGAATATCCAATAGTTTAACATGCAGCCCTCCCTAAGCACTTAAAGCAAATAAACATAGGACTTGTGGATGAATGAACCCATCATTTGTACATTCATAGAACTAATGACTGTAGAATTAATCTTTCAATCCATTCATGACACATCAATATTTTACATTTCAAACAACAGTCTAGTTGGGTTTCAACTCTTCCCTTCTAGTTCCAACTTTTTTTTTGTATAAATGAATGTTGGCACATCTTTCTTTCATACCTCTTGCAAAGATAGCAAGCTGCTTTGACAGAGGCAGACCTAAAAATTGCACTCATCACCATGTCTTTCAAAATCATTCAACCTTTTAAAACAAAAACTTCCATTGAGTAACCAAATAAAAAAGAGACTCACAGTACAGAAAATCCCAACATTAAAAATAAAAAAGCAGGCAAGATGGGTGACACAGGGAATTTGAGACTGTCTCACAGTGCTAGGCACCCAGGTTCCATTCCAGCTTAGGTCACTGTCTGTGTGGAGTCTGCACATTCTTCCCAGTCAGCGTGGGTTTCCTCTGAGTGCTCCGGTTTTCTCCCACAATTCAAAGTTGTGCAGGTTAGATGGACTGGCCAAGCTAAATTGCCCTTAATGTCAGGAGGATTAGCTAGGGGTTAGAGGGATAGGGACTGGGTGGGATTGAGATAGGTGCAGACTCGATGGGCCAAATGGTCTCCTTCTGCACTGCAGGGATTCTATGGTTTTAAGTTTAATTGGAAAGTAGAGATAATAATGTATGGCGAGGTTTGGGTTTTAAAAGCACACAGATTAGAGGAAAGAAGTGCAACTGCCTTGGGATTCTGGGAGAGAATGAGTTCAAGTAGGACACTAGATTTCAATAGATTGGGGACATAAAAAGGAGAAAATATTCATCTTCTTTAGCCTTTATCGACAGGCACATTAACAACATTTAAGAAGTATCTGGATGGTGCATGAAAAGGGGCCAAGCAAGGGCAAAAGGTTCTTTTTTTTTAAGTTTAATTAAGGCAAGATGATTGGCACAGGCTTGAAGGGCTGAAGAGTCTGTTGCTGCGCTGTAGAGTTCTTTGTTCGTAGTTGAAAGAAAAAGCAGCTTTGGGCAAAAAGAAAATGGGAATCTGCTTAGAGGAAAGATTGGCAGTGCCGATCTGAGGTCAGAGGACATGTTGAAGTTTAGAATGTCAACAGACGAAGCAGGATTCAGGCTGTAACAATCCTGCGGAAAAGGGGAGTTTGTTAGACTTGTGACAGATGTGTCTTTGAAGTGCCCATTACTGACAAGTACGATGAGAGAGACAAGGGGCAGAGAATCAGCCAGGGTTCTGCAGTGAGGACTGCTCATGCAATCTGAAAGGAGTTAATGAATTTAGAGTTCAATTATGAGCAAGACCAGATATGGGTGACGGGAAGTCATTACGACGTGACATAGTGGGAAGGAAAACAGGAACCTAAAAATTCTCTACAAGTTCATGGAGGGAAGGTCTGTAAACAAACAATCTGCTTCAAGATAAATAGATAGACACAGAAAGGCAGAGAGGTAAGATGATCTCCTCAGTGGAAACCAAAAAGTCCATGAACATAGTGTTTGTAAAAATTTAGTACTTAGAGAAATGGATAATACCAGCAGCCACTCTTTAAATCTTTACAGACATCAGAAGCTTGGTGATTTTACAATTATTAACCACAAAAATTGAGAGATAAGCAAAGCATTGATGATATGGAATGATTGCAAAAATGATAGAATTACTTTCATCTGGACTTTTAAAAGTAGTTTTGCTCAATAAAATTAACAAAAGCATTCCTTCTTTCATCTACTAAAATCATACTAAAATAGGTAATCCATGTTCAGCAGTATTCACAACCTGTTTTAGTTTTAATCTGAATGTCCCCATTCACTGTTTCAAATCCATTACCATGGCAACTTATCCACCGACTTGATAAAAGGCATCTTGTATGTTTACACTAGATTCAATCTTGAATTCAACTTGGAATGTGCTGCAGCCCCCACAACACAGTTGGACACCCTGGGTTTCCCAAGCCCCCAGCTTTCACAGTGCAGCTTGGTTTGTCTACTTGCAATCTTTTGCTGTCAGCGGATGTTGAAAGAACCAATGACGGGTGACAATAATGAAGTCTTTCTTTCTTATAAAGTGCGTGTTGCTTTTGCAGCTGATGGAATTAGGAACCCGAAACATTGGAGTTAGAGCAGTCGTGTTTATCAAGACCGGTTGTCACTGCATTGAAATTATAATAAACTAGCACAGTGGTTAGCACTGCTACACCAGGGACCTGGGTCACTGTCTGCACATTCTCCCCCAGTCTGTGTGGATTTCCTCCAAATGCTCTAGTTTCCTTCCTCACTCCAAATACATGCAGGTTAAGTGGGTTAGCCACGCTAAATTGTCTCTTAGTGTCGGGGGATTAGCGGGATAAATATGTGGAGTTATGGAGATAGCACCTGTGTGGGATGGTTGTTGGTGCAGGCTCGATATGCCAAGTGCGCTGTCGGGATTGTATGATTCTAGCAGTGCAGCCAGTTATGGATGAACATTGAATCAAGCGATTCAAATAATCCAGTTGCAGCAGTAAAAGTCTCAATGAGTGGCTATGATATCGAGTTTGGGATGAATACTTAGCAACTTCAGGCGAATAATAGGAAAGAAAAAAATGGTCATTTAACAATTCAATTTAAGAAGATGTAATGATGCTGGTGAATATAGAGAAATCTGCTTCATTGTTGTTCATGTTTAAATTGCCCTGAGTTCCGTCACTCTTGATGGATCCTGAGGTTAATTTGGACAGCAGAAACATCCCAAAGTTATTTATTCCTGCAGCACATCTCACTGAGAAAAGTTGTGAACTTTTTGCTTGAAAAAGAAAATCAATAACAGACAGTCTGACAGGGGCACAGATACAAATTCTAGACTACACAGACACATGCCCTCCCCTAGGGTTCCAATTTGCCAATTTTAAACTGTAAGTAATTCTATTCCATATCAATTCAACAGTTCAAATGGTTTGCAATCTGTACTAGAGTTTCAGGAATTGTTAATCTCAGTTCAGGGAAAACAGCTCTTGCTTGTTAACTAAAATCTGTCTCCTGACAGACTGAACGAAATGCTGGCATAGACTACATCCCTCCTCTGCAGTGCTAAAGGATGGTAATCTCATCTCCATGAACTGAAGAGCATGGAGTGGATTGGAGAAAAAGCACAGGAGAGGATACCGAGAAACATTCATTTGTAAAGGAACGATTACTGTGCAATAATCTCATTGTGGTTCAGGTAATGTCATGGATCATAAAGTATAATTCAACTGGTTTGATCCTCATCAAACCTATCCACACCTAAAGAGAGATGATGGGGTCCGTCTGTGTATTAAGAAACAGAGCAGCACGTTGGCACAGTGGTTAGCACTGCTGTCTCAGTGTGGGGACCCGGATTCAACTCCCGGCTTGGGTCACTGACTGTGCAGAGTCAGCACATTCTCCCCATGTCTGCGTGGGTTTCCTCTGAAAGCAAACTGGTTAGGTGCATTGACCATGTTAAATTCTCCCTCAATCTACCTGAACAGGCACCAGAGTGTGGCAACTAGGAGATTCTCACAGTAACTTCATTGCAGTGTTAACATGAGCCTACTAGTGATACTAATAAATAAACTTTAATACTAGGGGACATGCACTTAAGGAGAGAGGGGATAGCTCAAAGAAAATGTGAAGGGCAAGCTTTTTTTTTTTTTTACACAGTGGGTGGTAGATGTCTGAAATGCGCTGCCATGGGTAGTGAAGCAGGCAGGCACGATAGGGGCATTTAGTTAAGCACATAAATAGGCAAGGGATACAGGGATTTGTATCAAGGGCAGACTGAAGGGATTGGTTGAATTTCGTGTCGTTTCCAACACAACATTGTGGGCTGAAGGGCCTGCTCCAGCGTTGGACCGTTCTGTTCTAAATAAAGAGAAGTAGACTATATGGTCCACTGAGCTCATGCCGCCACTGAACACGGCTAGGCTCAGATTCAACTTCCATTATCCTGCCTGTTCTCATATATTCCTCAATTCCCTCAGATGCCAAAAATCTGTCCATCAAATTATTCAGTTAAAAAAATCATTGTATTGGTAAATAGAAACACATCTAGTTTTAATTTTCCAACAGTGAGCATTGCAGGAGTCGTACAGCTCTGGTATCATGTTTTCCTCATTAATAATTGGTGATGCGGTGAGGTACCACAGAGAACTGCAGACTCCTGTGGTTACCCCAAGGACAGAAGCAGAACGGCGGAAAAGGGAAACTTCTCCCAGGAGTCATTCATAAGAGAGTTTGGCGTGCAGCCTGGACTCTGACTGGATTGGCCATTCCAAAAACCATTCCCTGGGTCAGAAAAGAATCTCCTTGAATATCGTATATTGTATCAATGTTGACAGAAGAAGCTAAGTTATTTGAAGTATTGCCCAGTGAGAATTCTAAGATTTTGGCATGTTTCTTATTATTTTTATTTCTAATTTCAATAGATCAAATTTCATCCATGTAAGCAAAGTACACTGGGCATTTGTCATGCTGTTAATGCACTCATGCATACATAGTACTGGTGGGTTGTTAGAGGCCTCATTAAAAGTATCTTTAAGAAACCCTAATATTTCAACAGAATAACCGAGAAGTGCACACAAGAAGAAATGCTTAAAGGAAAACGTCCAAGCTGATTATTGAGTCAGTTCAAACATCTCGATGGCCCAATACAAAAAAAGTTTATTCTTTTTTCCCCCCCTCAACTAGATTTCTGGTGGACAAAGAAGCACCTCAGGAGCTACTAAAAGACAGACAGAGCTGCTGTATTCAGCCAGGGCAATTCACAAGATACCAGCTTGAGAAATAGATAAGTGGGGTAGCTTGGGAAAAAAAAACAAAACCAATGAAAAAATTTAAAGATTTGTTTGCATAGAATCACACAGTGTAGAAGTGGCCCCTCAGCCCATCGACTGTGCACCAACACTTGACCTCCCACCTAATCCCATTTACCAGCACTTGGTCCATATCCTTAAATGTTATGATGTGCCAATTGCTCATTCAGGTACTTTTTAGTGAGGCAACTCACTTCTACCACACTCCCAGACAGTGCAATCCAGACTATCACCACTCGCTGACAAAGATCTGTGCAGGTCATTTTAAACATTTTTTTTTTTGGATACATACCCAGAGAAATTGCAAGTCAAGCTTCCAAAGCCCATCTGCAAGATGTGGAATACATTTAAAAATGCAGAAGCCACAATCTGAGTGCAGAATCTTGGACAGGACAGCCATATTGTTCGGTCACATCATTGTCAACCTTGTTATCTGGTGACAAGAGAGGATAAGGCCAATTGGCTTGCTGACTGTACACAATGGTGTAACATATACTACAGATAACCTATTCATCATTGGACAGGAAGGAAATGTGACTCAGTAAGACTTACAAGAGGCAAACAGTATCTTTAAAAGTGGACTCATCACAACACCAATTAGATGCAAATACACTTTCCCCAACACTGGTTCTAAAAGTTATTGGACTGGTACAAAATACTATTTAAAAGGCTAATGGAATGTTAACCTCCATCTCAACAGGGCTGGAATACAATGGAGTGGAAGTTATGCTGCAATTGTAGAAGGCTTAGGTTAGATCACACCTGCTGTATTGCATTCAGTTCTGGGTACCACGTCTCCTCTCAGGAAGTAAATACTGGACATATGGTGAGTGCAGCACTGATTCATTAGGGTTAAATTAGGAGGATGGGCTGACTGTCTATTCAACTTGTATTCCTTTCTAATTGTAGGATTTAAGATGATTAAAGGAGTTGATAGGACTTGTTTTTTGTTATAGAGAAACTTATTGCTGGTTGGACAGTCCAGAACTAGAAGGAATCACCCTACAATTAAAACCAGGCCACTGGGGGAGTGACGCCAGCAAACAACTCTTCATCTGAAACACTCTCCTCAAAAAGCTGTTAATTTACAAGGAGGCTGGATAGAGATGAAACAGCTGTTATAATAAGGATCTTCTTATTCAAATACATTTGCTGAAGTCTTTAAATGGTTGTTGGTCATGTGGGTTTAGTCTTCCACTGGAAACCTGTGTATTGTTTGCAGTTCTTGCTGCATTATATTTTGAAGTTTCTTTGTACATAAAACAGTTTGAATTTATTAACACTGACTACGCTTTGTGGCTGAGGTTATCACATCATTTTGGCAACGAGGAGAAAACAGCACTGTAAAAAAGAATGGAAAAATAAACAGAATAGAGCAATTCGACAATCAGCAGAACAGTATGAAGATTTGCACAGTGAGTGGGCAGTTTGCAACTGTCTGCGGTGATCCAGCCAGGGTTCAAATCAGTGGGTACGTGTGAGTTTCACTGAAGAAACAAGTTAGCAGCAGCTTGGCAATGCTTGGGACCATCAGCGGATTTGTGGAAGAGAACGGGGGGCTGGATCGAATATGTAGAAAAATCAGAACAATTTTTCTTGGCAAATAGAACTGCAGGGGAGGCCAAAAAAAATACACAATTCTCCTGAGTGCATGTGGGATGAAGATCTACAAGTGAGTAAGAAATTTAGCTATGCCAGGAAACTGGGGGGCATTCCATTTGTGGATTTGGTTGTATTAATCCAGAAGCACAACAATTCCTCAACGATTATTCAATGTTTCAAGTTTCATAACCATTTTTGGAAGACAGGGCAGTCTGCAGCTCACATATTTGCTGAATTATGCCAGTTCTCTGAAATGTTGCGTGTTTGGGGCAGTTTTGGAAGACATGCTTCAGGACAGATTAGTTTGTGACATTGATGATGAGGGCAATATTCAATGGTGTTTGCTGAGAGAAGCCATACTTACTTACAAGAAGGCTCTAGAAATTTCTCAGGACATAGAAATGGCTATTAGTAATGCAAAATATATTCAGAAGGCCAATGGCATTGCACAGACTGCTGCACTGTATCAAGAAAGAGGTTGCAAGTAAAAAGTGAAGTGTCTTCAATTTGAAAGGTTGCAAATTTATAGGCACTGGTTCTCACCATTCCAACAAGAACGGCCCTTTAGTTAAGAAGTGCCAAGGTGCTAAAAGCAAGTTGAAGACAGAGCAGGGAGATTCAAATCTGAAAAAGCCTCATGTCAGCTGTACATCACCTGGAAAGCACAGAGCAGCAGAGGACTAATCTTACAACATGTTTAATATTAGTAAGGGACATGCAAAACCCATTTATGCCCCAGTGGAGGTAGATAGTAAACAAATCAAGATGGAGTTGGACACAGGAGCCTTGGCATTGGTAATCAGTGAAGAGAACATCAGGAAGACTTGGGGCTGTAAGCAGGTGCCAGCTCTTACTCAGGCAGAGATCAAACTTTGGACCTATACCGGACAAACAGTACCATTGCTTGGTGTGTTTGAGGTGAACATTGTGTACAACAACCAAGAAGCAAGAGTGGTAAAAGAAAAGAGGCCAAGTCTACTAGGGCATGACTGGCTCAGAAAAATTTTCCATTGAACTGGCTAAGACACACATTAGACAGAGGATGTCTCCAAGAAATACTCCGAGGTGTTTAAAGATGAACTCGTACATTGCATGTTACCACAGCTAAGTTACTCATAGATCTTCAGGTTACTCCCCACTTTTTCAAGCCCAGGACAGTGCCTTATGCTATAAAATGCAAAGTGAAAAGGCAAGGACATGAAAAATGTCACTATAATCTGCTGGTTCACACTGATCAAGACAGAAGATTCATTCTGTCATATGATGTCTTGCCTTATGGTTTTGGGACAGTACACAATCATATGATGAGGGATAGATCAGAAAAAATGTCATTAGTTTTGCATCATGCATGTTGGCAACAGCTGAGAAGAGATATTCGCCGTTAGACAAGGAAGGTCAATCTGTTATTTTCAGTGAAATGGTTTCATCAGTGCCTTTATGGTCGTCCATTCACTACACGTACTGACCACAAGCCATTGATGAGTCTTTGCAGTGAACCTAAATATATTCCTTCCATAGCTTCAGTGAGAAAACAGCATTGAGTTTTCATGTTGTCAGCTTCCCAGTAAAATACTATGTACAAGGCAAAAAAGGACAATACAAACGTATTGAGTTACTTTCCTTTATCTTGTGTGCCAATCAAGATTGTCTCCAGAGGGAATACTATTTTCTTACTTGAAAGACTTCCAGTGAATGCTAAGCAAATTAAGCAATGGACAGACAAGGATCCTCTCTAGTCTTGAGTGAAGAGATTCCTGATGCAAAGATGTCCTATGGTTGTAGAGGATGATGCAAAGCAGAAAGATGAGCTAAGTGTACATGATGGTTGCATTCTTTGGAGGTCCAGACTGGTAGTTCCACCCCCAGATTATTCACAAGTTATGGATGAAATCCATGAGGTGCAACCAGGTGTCTGAAAAGTTTAGCCAGGTCACATATTTGGTGACCTAATATGGATCAAGACTTAAACAGCAAGGTGAAATCCAGATCAACCAGAAGATGGCACCTCCATCACATCCTTGGGAGTGGCTTGATCATCCTTGGTCTAGACTTCATATGGATTTTGTAGGATCTTTTATGGATCACAACACATGTTATTAGTTGTCATGGACACACGTTCTAAGTGGTAAGAAGTACACATCTTGAGCAACATCATAGCTCCCAGTACCACAGAGAGGCTACGCCAAATTTCTGCAACTCAGAGCTTCCTGGATCCTCTTGTTGCAGATAACGAAGCAATGTTTACAGGTGATTTGTTTCAAGAGTTTAGATGAAAGAATGGAATACACCACGTGTACTGCAACTTTTCAGCAAGCTTCAAATGGGTTAGCAGAGTGAGCTGTACAGACTTAGAAAGAAGAATTGAATGGAACGTCGGGTAATACTGTAGGAATCAGGCACTCAATGTTCTTGTTCCAGCATCCTATCACACCACAAACAACAACAGGGCTCTGTTCCAGGCTACCAGGATTTGATGGATTGTGTTACAAGGAGAGGCTGAATGAACTGGAACTTTTCTCTCTGGAGCATGGGAGGCTGAGGGGTGACCATACAGAGGTCTATAACATAGGGGCATAGACAAGGTAGATAGTTAATATCTTTTCCCAAAGGTAGAGGAGTCTAAAACTAGAGGCAATAGGTTTAAAGTGACAGGGGAGAGATACAAAAGTGTCCAGAGGGGCAACGTTTTTAGAGGGCGGTGAGTGTCTGGAACAAGCTGCCCTACATAGTTGAAGTTACCACAGGGAGAAACTGTTCCCACTCGTAAAAGGGTCAAGAGCAAAAGCAGAACAGATTTAAAGTGGTTTGCCAAATAAGCAAATGTGATGAGAAAAAAAACTTCACGCAGTGAGTGGTTCAGGACTGGAGAGCACTGCCTGGAAGTGCGGCGCACGCAGGTTCATCCAGACTTTCAAGAAGGCATTGGGTAATTACTTGAACAGAAACAATGTGCAGGGGTATGGGGAAAAGGCAGGAGAATGGCACTAAGCTTTGATGTTCAGGCATGAAAGGCCAAATGGCCTCCTTCCACAGTGTAAGAATTCTGTGATTCTTGGTCAGCTGAGGAATTCAAAGCTGAATTTATGTTAGACTACGGTATTAAGAAGTATGGAGCAAAGGCAGGGAAATGGAGTTGAGATAGCAATCAGTCATGATTTAACAGGATAGAAGAACAGGCTCCAAGAGCTGAATGGGATCCTCCTTTTTCCAGATGAATTACGAAGGAAATGTTGGTCCGCGGGAACCACTAAAAACTGCAAAGGAGCTGTCAAGAGGTTAACCCATCTGTGAACTAACTGAGCCTTGCGACCAATTATCAGCCACTTAGAGGCTTCATCCCACTGCTTCAGGAATTTAACCAACAGTAGGAGGCGCACACCAAGTGTCTAACCCAGCAACATTCATCGCACAGTCTGTGGCAGGCCTGGATTGTACAGCATCTCCTTAAAAGGATCTCTGGGCCAAGGAGGGGGTGTATGTCCTGCCTTGGATCAGCAGATCCAATTGTCATTAAATCCCCCACAGCTTGAATACACTTTTCACAGTGTTTTATATTACGGAGCTTTGCTTTTCACCTAGTACATTGGACTTTGAAGCCAGAGTAGATCAATTTTCCCTTTCCAGTCTGTTCCACCATTTGATAAGTTCATGGCCAATCTGACTGGAATCTCAGCTCTACTGTTTATCTCCCACAATTGACTCTCTCATCCAGCAAAAATCCGTCCAAAGAAATTCAATAATCCAGTGTCCATTGTTTTCTGGGACAGTGATTTCACAGACTAACAATCATCTGAAGATTTCTCCTCATCTTCATTTTAAAAAAGACTTCTTATTCTTAAATTGTGTCCCCAAATTCTAGTCTCCCCCAAAAGAAACATCTTCCTGATATCTAGCATGCCAAGTCCCCTCAAGACCTTATGTTTCAATAAGATCACTTCTCATTCTTCTAAACTCTGATGGATACAGGTCCAACCTCTATTCATAAGAGTAAACCTTCTTCCCAGGATTATCCTTACTACATTAAAAAAAAAATCCTTTTAAACCAGAGTCTTTAAATGTTCTTCTATTTGGAATTGGATTTAAAAAATCTTGGGTACGAAAAACATTTGGGGACCTTCCTCACAATTGCATAAGCCCCAGTGGCAGTGATTGAACAGGCAAAGTGTGGGTTTATTTTTCTTTTAATAGTACTCTGTAATTAGCCAAAAGAAGTGGTCGGGTAAGACTATTCCCAACTGATTTTAGTTTTTATCTTGCCGTTAACCTCCTCTCCCTTGGAAATTTCCGGTTTCAATAGGAAACTTAGTGTGCAGAGCATTGGGGATGAGAATTCATATCGTGTCTCTCTGTGATACAGTGCACTGACTCACCAAACTGCCATACCTCTGCCTTACGCACAGTTTGAAGTTCCTAAAGGCAAAGCACTTAAGTAGATGATTAAAAGCTACACAACTGGCAGAAATCCTTGTTTACTGCAGATACAGTTGGTTCAGGGACTCAAAGTGGGTTTACAGAGATGATGTGTGGTTTTGGTGATGAGGTAAACTCAGGGGAAAAAAGTAGGTACCTTTTATTTAGGCCTTATGGCATTGGTGTACTAAACCTACAGTGAAATTATTTTGCACACATCATTTACTGAAATGAGATTTCCCAGTGTCAGGCTCTCATTCCCCTGCTGTATAAATGAGTCAGTTATAAAAATGATGCCAGAAGAGGAAGCAGCCCCTTTCAAAAAATTAGTCAATTCACAGTACAGGAGATTGGCCCTTGCATTAAATCGCTTGATATCTGGCCTATCTCCAGTGCATGGCACATAAAGACTAGCTCACACTCTTCAACTGCAGCTGTCTTTTCGACTCTCATTTCCCTCTTCTTACCCTCCCATCTCCTTTCAAATTCTCCCTTTTCAGGTATTTTCCCTCAGTGTTCTTCTGAATGAAGTTATACTCATGGTCTCAATAACCACTTGTGCAAAGAACTCCATGTTCTTTACATGTGGCATTTTTATAACAATCTGGCAGTCCCAAGGTCTATTTTCTGTTGCGAGCTTACAAGTTACTGATTTGAATTCATTTTCACAATTTGCCATGATTGGGCATGAGGTGACTGGTAAGAAGATGATAGGCATAGTGGTTAGCACTGCTGCCTCTCAGCGCCAGGCACTCGGGTTCAATTCCAGCCTTGGATGACTGTCTTTGTGGAATTTGCAAATATACCCTGTTGGTTTCGTCCAAGTGCTCCAGTTTCCTCTCATAGTCCAAGGATGTGGGGGTTAGGCAGATTGGCCGTGCTAAATTATCCCTCAGTGTCCAATGATGTATAGGTAAGATGAATTAATCATGGTGAATGAGCAGGATTATGGGTTGGGTGGGGGGAGGGGAGGGGGGGGCGATGGGGAAGATGCTCTTTCAGAGAGTTGGTACAGGTTTGATGGGCTGAATGGCCTTCTTCTGCACTGTGGGGATTCTATGGGACATGAGGAAGGTCTAGAATTCACTGGCTAAGTTCCTGGTTGAAGTTGAAAGATCCAACTCATTTAAAAGGTACCTGGATCTGCACCTGAAGTGTTACAACCTGCAAGGGTACAGAGGTTGCAGGCAAACGGGATTACAATGAGCTGGTAGTTTATTTTTCCTCATTATGACAGGTGTAGTCACGATAGACTGAATAGCTTCTTTCTGCACTGTATGGTTCCATGGATTTTGGACTCCTATTATAGGATCATAGAATGGTTATAGCACAGAAGGCTGCCAATTTGCTTGTTACGCCTAACTGGCTTTCTGAAGGAGCATTTCAGCCCGTGTCACTCCTCACCTTCTCCTTGTAGTCTTGCAGGTAATCATCCCAATTTCCTTTTCACTACTGCAATAAAACTTGCTTCCACCACACGGTGAGGCAGAGCATTCCAGATTCTAACCGCTCACTGTGGAAAATAATTTCTCAAGTCACTTTTACTTCATTTATCAATAACCTCAAAGTTTTGCCCGCTGGGAAAAATGTTTCTCTACCTATTCTGTCCAGACCCCTCATGACTTTGAATACCTCTATCAAATCTCCCCTCAACAAGGAGAACAGTCCCAACTTCTCCAATTAATCCACGTTACTATTCCTCATCCCTGGAATCATTCTTGTGAATCTTTTTTATATTCTAACACCTTCACATCATTTCTGAAATGTGTGCACAGAACTGGACACAATACTTTAAATGGGGCTGAACCAATTTTTTTAATACAGATTTAACATCTTGCTTTCACACTCAGTTGATAAAGCATTAGATAATGTATGCTTTATTAACTGTTCTTTCAACTTGCCCTGCCATCTTCAATGTTTTAAGCACACATACACCACATCCCTCTACTCCTGAACCTCCTTTAGAACTATACCCTTTAGTTTGTATTGTCTCTGTGTTCTTCCTTGTCAAAATGAATCGCTTTGAGTTTTCCAATTAAATTTCATTTGCCACTTGCCTACCTATTCCAAAATCCTGATTGTATCCTTTTGAAGCTCTACACCTCCTCACGATTCACAAGACTTCCAAGTTTTGTATCATCCACAAATTGTGAAATTGCACTAGCATCTAGTAGATTGGTAAATATGAGGAAGAGCAAGGGTCCTAACAATAATCCATGGGGAACTCCACTCTTCCTACAGTTAGTGAGAGAACAATGACTATTCTCTTTTTCCAGCCAATTCAGCATCCATATACTCTTTAAAATTAAACTTTATTTATTAGTGTCACAAATGGGCTTACATTAACACTGCAGTGAAGTATGAAAATCCCCTAGTTGCCACACTGCTGCATCTGTTCAGTACACAGATGGAGAATTTAGCATGTCCAATACACAACATTGGCGGAGAAGTATCCAAAGGATATCCAAGCAGACAAGGGGAGAACATGCAGACTCCACGCAGACAGCGACCCAAGCCAGGAATCAAACCTGGGTCCCTGGTGCTATGAGGCAGCAATGCTAATCACTGTACTGCTGTGCTGCCCTATTCTAAGTCTGCTTAGAAGTGGGCTGTGTGGCACCTTATCAAATGTCTTTTGGAACTCTATGTATACCACATCAACATTACTCTCATCAACCCTCTCTGTTACCTCATCAAAAAAACTTAAGCAAGTTAGTTAAAAAAGATTTGTTCTCAACAAATTCATCTGGTTTTCCTCAAGTAACTTGCATTTGCCCATGTGACTAATAATTTTATCATTGCTAGAAACTTTTCTACCACCAGATTAAACTGATTGGCCTGTCGTTGTTGGGCTTATCTGTACAGATGTTTTCAATTCTCCTGTCCTGAGTTTAAGACTGAAAATTGTGACCTTTGCCTCTACAATTTCTCTTTTTATCCTCTGTTGCAGCTGCTGACTCAATTCAGAACTGTATTCTTTTCACTGAAGGAATTTTCATTCATGCTTCCTCTTGAGCTTCTGATTTCCTTTTTGTTTTCCTTTTATCTTTTACAATTCCTGTAGTTTTCTTTTATATTATCTCCCAGATATTTATAGAATGTATTTCTTCCTTTAACGTCTGCACTTATCTACAATCCACTCCCTCCCCGGCTTTTACTCCTACTCAGAAGGAATTTAGTTTATACCTACCTATGTTATATATCTCCCATTGCTAGTGTGTTGTTGGATCTGACACTTTTACCAAGCAGTTAACCTGGGTGAAGCGTGTTTTTATCCCATTAAAATTGGACATTTTATTTTAGATTTCTTTTCATTTTCAGTATGAATTCAATTAGGTTATTGTTTTAGGATGAGCCTGCATGAAGTCCTCATATTTTAAAATGGGTTAACTGTAAATATTTATTTACTATGAGAACTACGTACATGGTACAGTAAAAGGTTGAAGGTAGATGCATGCTTGCTTGTGCATGGGACTTTTTTTTTATTCATTCGTGGGACTTGTGTATCACTGGCTGACCAGCATTTATTATCCATCCTTGGTTGCCCTTGTTCAGAGGAAGGGCAGTTAAGAATCAATCACGTAGCTGTGGCTCTGGAGTCATATGTAAGCCAGACCAAGTAAAATCTGCAGATTTCCTTCCCTAAAAGGACATTAATGAACGAGATTCGTTTTTACGACAATCGGCAATAGTTTCATCGATGTCAATAGATACTTAATTCCAGATTTTTTTTATTGAACTCAAATTCCATCATCTGCCGAGGTGGAATTTGAACCTAAGTTCCCAGAACATTAGCTGCATTTCTGGATTAATAGTCTAGCAACAACACCATTAGGCCATCAACACTCTGTTCAATGCTAGACTACCCCTAGGCGCAGATCATGCGTTTTCTTATATCACTGTGTGGGTGGTACTATACTCAGTCCCACGTTAACCCTACTTGTAAGAAGTCTCACAACACCAGGTTTATTTGGTAGCACAAGCCACAAGCTTTCGGAGCATTATTCCTGCTTCAGGTGAGTGAGTGAGTGAAGGAGCAGCGCTCTGAAAGCTTGTGGCTTGTGCTATCAAATAAACCTGTTGGATTTTAACCAGATGTAGAGAGACGTCTTGCTGTGCTTACCCCAGTCCAATGCCAGCATCTCCACATCAAGCCTATTGGTGCCAAATCCTTATATTATAGTTACAGTCATAAAACAAAAATATTGATTGCTCTGAATTCTCAGCAGATCTGGCAGTATCTGTGGAGAAAGAGACAGTTAATGTTTCAAGTCTGTGATCTTTCATCAAAATTCTGCACTGGTCTTCTCTGCAAAGGCATTGGCACCAGCTCTGCTTAGGTGAGATTCATCTTTCCCAGGAACTTCTAAATTCCAAAATTTGTCCAATGACCTTGAAATCTCAAAAATTCCCCTCTGCACAATCTAAGCATTCCTTTTCATAATCTGCTTGTCACCAACTGGCTAGGATACGGCAGTGGGAGGATCTGCATTCAATTAGTACTCTGCCCCTCAAAATCCCTTAGCAGAATTATAATTTTTACCATCTTAAAATGGACAAGTCCTCACTCCGAGATTGCATCCTCTGTTGCTAGACTCTCCCACAAGAGGAAACAACCTCGCAGCCTCCAACCTGTCAAGCTCCCTGAGAATCCTACCTATCTCAATAAGGTCATCTCTCATTCTTTTAAACTCCGATGAGTATAGGCCCAACATCTCCTCATAAGAAAATCTCTCCATATCTGGGATCAACCCACCAAACTTTCTCTCGACTACCTCCAATGCTGGGATATCTTTCCTTAGATAAGAGGACCAAAACTGAATGAGACAGTGTTAATCAACATATGACTTGCTCCTTTAAATGGCAGTCAAAAAAGTTTTAAATTAATTTAGTGACATTGCAAAATGAATAAATTATTAATCACACAAGAAATTTTCTCATTAGGATTGCTGCATACTGCATAAAATGTCAACGGAACTACACCCAAATCGAACAGCATATTGCAATATAGGCACGTAACTCAGAGGAATGAAGAAGTGAGCCCAGAATGTTAACTCCTCTTCCAGATGGTGATTTATCTACTTAGCAATTTCAGCATTTTCTTTTCAGATTTTCACAGCTTTTCTTTTCATCTCACATAATTCAGTCTCATTCACACCATCAGTTCTGAAATGCTACTTCACTCACTGACACTGTAGTTACAGACTCTAAATCATAGGATTTATTTGGAGCAATTTCTTTTCCACTTGTGTTTTCAGTCGATGTTTTAGGAATTTTACACTGTCATGGCGGTGTGTTCTTTCCCTTTCTATAAAGTTTGGAAGTTTTGCTGCATGTGATTAGAAAGCACCCTATGCCATACATCAATGACAATTTATCAGTTGATTCGATTCATACATTTCACCCAATGCTGCAAAGTGCAGAGAGGGTTTCTCAGAACCAAATGTCAATGTTGAAATGATGCTGCCAGAGAATATACGTTTTAAGCACAGCTGTCCTCAACCAGGGAAAGATTAGAAAATCATTGCAAGACCCTATAAACCAGTTCACCCTGGATGTCAGAGAGGACCTGGGACTTAGCTATCTTGTCAATAAGCCTGTTTTATGATACAGGCTAGCTTCATCCCTCCTCAATACACAATGATTGGAATTAACACTAAACCACATTCCATGTGGATTGTGCAACATGGCAGCACAGTGGTTAGCACTGCTGCCTCACAGCACCAGGGACCCAGGTTCGATTGCCAGCTTGGGTCACTCTGTACGGAGTCTGCATGTTCTCCCCATATCTGCATGGGTTTCCTCTGGGTGCTCTGATTTCCTCCCACAGTCCAAAAGAAATGCCAATTAAGTGCATTGGCCATGCTAAATTCTCCCTCAGTGTATCCAAACAGACATCGGAGTGTTTTAACTAGGGGATTTTCACTGTAATTTCTTTGCAGTGTTACTTGTGACTAATAAATAAAAATTGTCAAATTCAAGAGAACACTATTACTATTATAAGCTAGTTCTGTTCTGCTTTTTGGATTGACAAACTAACAAAAACAATTCAAGAGATCACTGACATGTTTTCTCTTTCTGGGATGTTATTTAAACATTCAACCCTATCACAAATCTATCCATCCTTTTTCTGAAAGCAATGTGAAAGCAGCTAACTTGTGTTCATTTTCCTGCAAGGAAGAAATCAACAGTTTGTAATCATGTACCTGCCTCATTGTGGCTACCATGAGAGAGATCTTCTCACAGAAAGACAAAAGTTTAATGTGCCACCTCATACAGAATGCCTGTAATCTGACAGTCCTCAGCGTTAACTAACATCTGGCATTCATTTAAAAAAAAGGAACCAGTGGGGGATGGGGGAGGGGAAAGAGAGAGGAAGGTATAGAAACTGAACAAAGGAAAATAAATTTAAAACAATGAGACATTTAAAAAAAATAATTTCTTGCTCAGACTTGTTTCAGATTCAATTAATAAACAGTGAATGCTTGCGAACACTCAAAAGGGGACTTCATATTAAAAAACAGCAAAGAATCTGTGGTGAATCTTGCATGTGTTTTACTCTCACTCGTATATTTTCTCAGGACATAACATGCTTTGAATTTTTTTATTTTATATCTCTTCCTTCAGTTGAGTACAATGATTTGATGCTATATGATACTGCTCCTATGGACTGCAGCAACACATACAATTCAAATATTAAAAACCATGGTTTGTCCAACTTGGAGTCTCCATTTGATGAAAACAAATAAACCAAAACCTGAGAGTTGAGATTCTATGTGGAAAAAAGTGCTGCCAGTGATTAAATCTGAGACACTTTAAACTGTTCAGTCCTGAAACCGTGTACACAAGCAACGCCAAATTGCCAGAGGTTTAAACAACCCTCAAAATCAATTGAAATATTCAAACTTTAGCTTATATTGTATTATCCGATTATTTTTACTGTACATGCGTTTGATCTAGCTTAAAAAAAATGGAGATTTCTAATGAATTACCCAACCTAGTAGGCCAGCATTGAACTGACAACTTCTCTCAGCTATGGCAAAGAGGGACAAGATGGGTGTGCAGTTTGTAACTGTTATATTTAAATTATATTGTATTTAAATTGGGGAGGTGATGGCCTAGTGGTATTAGCACCAGATAATAAATTCATAAAGTCAGCTATTATTTAGAGGAGCTGGGTTCGAATTTTGTTACGGCAGATGGTGGAATTAGAAGTCAATAAAAAACACCTGGAATTAAGAATCTACTTACGACCAGGAAACCATTGTCAATTGTTGAAAAAACCCATCTGGTTTAGGGAAGGAAATCTGCCATCTTCACCTGGTCTGGCTTGTATGGGACTTCAGAACAAAGCAAAGCAATGTAGTTGACTCTCAGCTACTCTCAATCAATTAGGGATGAGCAATAAATGCTGGCCAGCCAGCGACACCCATGTCCCACAAATAAATTTTTAAAAATTACCCTAATGATGTTCTGAAATGCTTTGTGGTGGATTTAGATTGAGTGATATCTGATTTCTCCATATCACCTCTACGTTTCTCCCTAACCGCAAAAAGATGGAGTTCTCCTGAAGTAACCAGAACGTAAATGAACACGAGACAAACACTATACAAGCATTTCTTCAACCTAAACATGGTCAGATAAATTGGTTCTGCTGATGATTGCGGCAAGGGATTAAATTGTGTATTTCTCAAAGCAACTTCTGCATATATTCTAGTTGCAAAATATTTTCTTAGAGGTTAAATTATTGAGTGTTAATAGGAAGATCTCCCTTAATCTTTTTGAAAGTACTTTACCAGTCTGCAAGCAGAGACAACATGAAGAACTCCCATACCAGGAACTGCAAGAGCTACAAGTGTGTGGAGTCAAAAACTGCTGGCTTTGAGTGGCTGTTGAAATAGCAGCTAGGGTGAGGATTGCAAAAAATTCACCGCATCTGCAAATCACAGTGATGATGATACCTATTAAAAATGACCTTCTCCCAAAAGTGTAACAAATAGTCCCTAATTCAAATTCAGTCTTTAGTAATACAAAAATCCAGTACAAATAGTCAACGGTCATGTAAAAAAAAAACCAAGCAGTCAGCTAACGGAGATCAAAATGCAATAGGCTCAGATGGTGGTGTATTTTAAAAGCCTATTAGTTGGTGTGTGCCAAAAAAGACACACTAAAATGGAAAATCTTTGGTTAATCACAGGATATAAATGCCATGGTACAAATATAACCAGGCAAGCTACAGAAATTAGATCTCAGGGAACCAGTCACAAGGATTTTGTTTGTCTTATCATATTAAAAGGACCAAAATTGTCAGTTTTGTCCAACATCTCTCCTGTTGGAATGATAATATACTTCTAAAATGATCCTACAAGTTACTGTTTCCTGGAGAAAGAGTGCCACCCCTAGGAAATAAACAACAACATTATTAATATTTCACAACACAAGTTAGAATTGGCTTTGCAGTTCTGACACTCAAGAGACACTCAATGGACAGTGCCTGCCTGTACCATTATCTCAGTATTACAAACTATTTCAGGGGTGAGGAGTGACAGGATGAAAATAGATCTATGGATCAGAGCATATTTTCTGAGCACCTCTCTGCTCATTGAGAATGTCAAGCCATCTGGCTTGACCAGGAGTCACAACTGGAAAAGACTACGTGATAGTCAAACAAACATTTAGTTAGAAATAAAGAGGTTTTTTTATATTTCACCCAATCATCATAAGCATTGGCAATTTTCTTCTTTTGAGGCAAGGTTAACCCATTAACTTTTAGTTTGACTTAAATTAAATAGGAAGCTGCTGTATACTGAATAAGGCTCTTAAATAGTGTGGAATTGAGCCGCACTGGTCCCAGTTTAATTCTTCTTCTAAGCCTACTTAGCAGATATAAGCGAAGTTGTCTGTAGAATGATTTCAGCTAGTTCCAACATCCCTGAAGGGATACTAGAAGGAGAAGGAAATCGATTATCATAGAATCCCCACAGTGCAGAAAGAGGCCATTCAGCCCATCGAGTCTGCACCAACAATAATCCTATCATTGCAAACACAAATTACTCCACTAACCCTTTCAACCTACAAATCCCAGGACACTAAGGGTCAATTTAGCATGACTAATGCACTCAACACGCACATCTTTGCTCTGTGGGAAGAAACCAGAGCACCTAGACGAAACCCATGTAGAGACGGGGAGAACGTGCAGATTCTGCACAGACAGTGAACCAAGCCGGGAATTGAACCTGGGTCTCTTGCGCTGTGAGCCAGCACTGGGATATCCACTCTTCATTAGGGAGCCATACTAGGACATATGTGATATTAATTCATAATAGGATCTGGGTCAGTTGAGTGCATCCACTACCTAGACGCCTGCCAGGATTCACATAAAGAATGATTTACAGAGCAGACAACACAGCAATAAGTAGCTGTGGAATGGAAAGAGTTTGGAGCGACAAAACAAAATCTGGATTACATCTGAAGGGCTGCCAACAACAAAAAAAAGCACTCACTCACCTGTTCGCGTACTAGTGAGATCCAAGTCTGAAAGAGCAGATCCAGTCTGGCTTTGTGATACTTGCGAGTAGTTTTCACAGCAATAAAAAGATCACTGAGTTGCATGTTGTGCTTGTTGCTGCTGGGCTGGAGGGGGACAGCATCCCACAGAAGCTCCTGGGACCCAGCACCTAGCTGATCAGCCGCTGCAGGCTCCTTTCCAAAGCCCTGCAGCCCCTTCTCCCTGACACCAGTCCGGAGGGGCTTGCCCGGCTTCGCGACTCGCTGCCGGCTCCGCTCCCTCTCCGCCGCACCGGGGGAGTCGCTCGCCGACCTCCCCGGTTTGGAGGCGCCCCGCTCCCGGCTTGCATTCCCAAGAGCGTGGGGGGGCTGTCCCGGGGGTGGCGAGAGCTGCAGGTCCGAGGGTCCCCACTGCTGGAGCCCCACCAGCAGCAGAAGAGAGGCGCAGAGGCTCAGCGAGAGCACGAAGCAGAGTTTGCTGTTCGCGACCCCCAGTAAACGCATTGTCCGAGGCTCAGTCTCAGCCCCCGGGAGCAGAGGAGCTGGGCTGGGTCAGCTCCATGTCTGCTGGAGCTCCCCCCGCTTCCTCTCCCACAACCTTCCTGTCACAGCCCCAGCACTCTCAGACAGGACTGTGATAGCTGGCTGGCTGGCAGCAGTGTTTGTTTCCAACTTCCCCACTATCAACAAGCACACAGCCAACATGCAAGAGCTCACAACAAGCTGGCCAAGTGCTGCCCTGCTCCACTGAACTGGATCGCCACCTCTCGGGGAGGACTCGTCTCTTTCCAAATCTAATTCACGCGGGGCAAACCTTTCTCCCCTTTATCATAATAACAAGGCAGGGCTTTGCTCCAAATGATCAAACTTTTCGTACGTTTTCAAAAGAAAAAGTTCTCACCAAGAAATTGCTGCCATTAGATCCTTGAATGGACCTATCTTATATTAAGTTAATCTTTCCCTACACTCTAATTGTCAACGGAATTCTACCACGCTGCCCGCCACAGAATTGGAGCGGGTGAGGGGTGGAGAGTGAAAATGTCCATTGACCTCGTGCGGAAATTGAGCGAGACAGTAAAATCCCGCCACATGACTGTCATAGAATCCCTACAGTACAGAAAGAGGCCATAAGGCCCATCGAGGCCTACCCCTTCCATCCCTACATATTTTACCCACTCATCCCTCTAACCTACGCATCTCAAGATCTTAAGGGACAATTTTAGCATGACCAATCAACCTAACCCACACATCTTTGGAATGAGGAAGGAAACCAGAGCACCCGGAGGAAACCGACGTAGACACAGGGAGAATGTGCAAACAGTAACCCAACTGGGAATCGAATCCAGGTCTCTGGAGCTATGAAGCAGCAATGCTAACCACTGTGCTACTGTGCCACCCTAACATGATATTCTGTATCCTCTCTTCTCTATCCAGACCATGTTTTATCTATACTGTGCATAGGAAACAATACTTTTCATTCCTTTACATTTATCCCAATACATGTGACAATAACAATTCAAATAAAATATCAAACCAAGAAAAGCATGGAAAAATTTAAGTACGATACTTTGTGAAGTAATTAAGCGGAGACCAAGCAGTCTAATTTAACCCATGACAATGCTCTTTTGCCTTGGATAATGGGAATAGCATCAAGTAAGCCAACATCACAGAGTGGAAGGCAATGGTGTGGTGGTAATGCCACTGAACTACTTATTTCATTATTTATCAGTCACAAGTAGCTTACATTAACACTGCAATGAAGTTACTGTGAAAAATCCCCTAGTCATCACACTCCAGCAGCTGTTGGGGGTACACTGAGG
Organism: Sphyrna mokarran; assembly: GCA_024679065.1. Taxonomy (NCBI): domain Eukaryota; kingdom Metazoa; phylum Chordata; class Chondrichthyes; order Carcharhiniformes; family Carcharhinidae; genus Sphyrna; species Sphyrna mokarran. Next base: position 24,562,637 of record JAGIQG010000021.1, read on the forward strand.
GAGAATTTAGTATGGCCAATCCACTTAACCAGCATGTGGGAGAAAACTGGAACGCTTGAAAGAAACCCATGCAGTGAGATTATGCAAACGCCACACAGACAATAGCCCAAGCCAAGATTTGAACCAGTTCCCTGCAGTTGTGAGGCAGCAGTGCTGACCATGTGCCACCACACCACTCTGGCAAGAGGCCCAAATTAATGGTAGCACCAATAATGACTGAGCCAGTGGGGTCCTAACTGCTGGACTGGTGAGGGAACCAATAAGCGGGGAAGCAGTATGCTTTGTCTGTATAGCGTGCAAGAAACAATGCTTTTCACTGTATATTAATACAAGTGACAATAATAAATCAAATCAAATCAAAACACTGACTGACCTCATTCTCATAAATCTACCTGTCGCAGATGCATCTGTTTATGGTGGGTGTGACAATCCTGATGAAGACTGTCCTGTCTTCACTTTGAGGAAACCCTCTGCTGTATTATGTGGCACTTACCATTATACTAAATGGGATAGATTTCAAACAGATCTAGCACCTCAAAACTGGGAGACATTAGGTGCTGTGGATCATCATCAGCAGAAATGTTTACAACCAAAATCTGTAACCTGATGGCCTAGTCTGTCCTCCCTCTAAAATTACCATTAAGCTGGGGTCCAACCCTGGTTCAATGCAGAGTGCAGGAGGACATGCTAGGATCACCACCAGATATACTAAAAATGATGTGGTATCAACCTGATGAAGCCAGAACACTGAAATACTTGCATGCCAAAGGGGGAAGCAGTATGCATAAAAAGACAAGACTGAAGTATTTGCAACCATTTTCAGACAAAAGTGTAGAGTGACTGAAATATTTCTGCAACCCCTCCCACCAGGTACACAACATCACAGACACCAGTCTTCAGCCAATTTGTTTCATTCAATCTGATATTAGGAAACAACTGAAGGCACGGAATGCTGCAAAGCCTATAGGCCCTGATGACATTCTAGCAGTAGTACTGAAGAGTTGTAATCCAGAACTAGCTACACCCTCCCCTAACCAAGCTGCACCGGTACAGCTACAATGCTGATATCTATCCAGCAATATGGAAAAGTGTCCAGCTATGTCCTGTCCACAAAGAAAAAGCCAGACAAGTTCAACCTGGCCAATTATTGCCCTAAGCATCTGCAAAGTGATGGCATATATTGTCGACAATGCTATCAAATGGTGCTTACTCAGCAATAACTTGCTCAGTGAAATACAGTTTGGATTCCGTCAGAGCCATTCAGTTCCTGACTTCATTGCAGCTTTTGTCCAAAAATAAATGAGAGAACTGAACTCTTGGACAAAACATGGACAAAAGAGGTGAAGAGAAAGTGGCCCCCTCATCAAGGTAGCATTTGAATGAATGTGGCATCAATGAGCATTAGCAAAACTGGAGTCACTGGGAATCAGGGAGGAAATGCTCCACTTGTTAAAGTCACCTAACCATAAAGGAAAATGGTTGTGCTTGTTGAAGGTCAGTCATCTAAGTCACAGGACTCAAGAGGTCATCACCACAGAAATCCCTCAGGGTAATGTCCTTGACCCAACCACCTTCAACTGATTCATTAGTGACCTTCCTTCCATCATGAGTTCAGAAGTGGGATGCTGATGATTGCACAATGTTCAGCATCATTTGTGACACCTCAAATACTGAAGCAGTCCATACTGATACACTGCAAGAGAAGGACAATACCCAAGCTTGGGGTGATAAGTGACAAGTAATATTAGAGCCACACAAATGCCAGGCAATTACTATCTCCAATAAGAGAGAATCCAACCATTTCCTCTTGACATTCAATGATATTGAATGTCCCATTTTCAACATTTTGGTGATTTAACCACTGATGGGAACTGCACAATTTACTATGGTGACAAAAACGGATTAGAGGCAGGGAATTCTACAGCAAGTAACTCACGTCTTGATTCTCCAAAGCCTGTCCACTAACTATACCATTCTACTTAGGAGTACACTCCACTTTTCTGGATGCATGCAGCACAAACAACACTCAAGAAACTCAACATCATACAGAACAAAGCAGCTTGCTTGATTGACACTCCATCCACCAGTTTTAATATTCACTTTCTCCATCATGGATGCACAATGACAGTAGTGTGTATCATCTAGAAAATGCACTGCAGCAACTCAGCAAGGCTCATTCAACAGCATCTCCCAAAGCTCTGACCTCTACTGTAGAGAAGGACCAGGACAGCAAATACTTGGGGAACACCAACACTTTTGAGTTCCTCTTCAAGCTACACACCATTCTGACTTGGAACTATATTACAATTCCTTCACTGCTGCTGGGTCAAAACCCTTCAACTCCCTTCCTAACAACATATACACTTCAAGGACTGCAGCAGCTCAAGAAGGTGACTCACCACCACCATGCCAAGAGCAATTAGGGATGGGTAATAAATGCTGATCCAGCCAGTGACTCCCCACATGAAAGAATTTTTAAAAATCACCATGGTCCCAAGCACCCTTTAAAAATAGAGACCCAATGAAAAAAATGTTCAAACTGAAACAAAAAGTGAGAAATGCACTTTTTTGTTGATCATTGGAAGGTTGGTTCATTAATGCTGTCAAGATTTTATGTACCAGTCTTAGAATTCTGCTTGGAAAATTCTAATTTTAGTGCTGTGCCCTCATCAGTATTAAATCTTAACTCTGCTGATGAGCGGAACAGTCCAACAAAGTTCAAACAGGTGAATCCAGTGGCATAGAAAAGCAATTGGAAGTCGAAATGAGTGGAGCGGTGAGTTCAAAGAGTTCTATCAAATTCATTTGCAATTTAATTTGCAAGAGGGAGAAAGTATTTATGCAATTAATTTAATGCATTGATTTTCAATGTGAGATGATTAGTTGGTTATAATGGCTTTGTCATTACTTGAATCATGGAAAATGTATTTTGGATGTCACCTTTGGCAGTCAACAAATTGGCGCACTGAAACAAAAGGTTTGGATGCAGTTTTCATCTAGGATGTCTCGAGCTAAGTCTCGAGCACTTGAAAAATTTTGCAACCAGCTACACTTCTTGTATGTCAGACTTGGAGAATCTCTATTTTGCCATACACAGTAATGTCACATCTTGCTGGCATGTTATAAATCACTTAACTATTTACACATGCCTTTGACTGTCTGGTTCTTCCAGCCTCTGGTCCTCTCAGCTATATTTTCAAAGTTTTCAAAAGTCAGATGGCCATTGTGAATTCTCTGTGAGGATGAATATATAATTTGTTTTGCAGCTAAGTTGTCCTTGCCCCTGGTTTGAAGAGTGTTCAAACATTTTTCATTTGACTGAGCAGACCTTGCCTCCAGGTTGCCTTCCTAACAGTGATTCCGCATTCCTACTTCACAAGTTTAACATTGGTGCAGAATCGACATGGCTTTGCACCAATAATAAACTTATACGTACATCAGATATGAAAGCCTTAATTGACACGAAAGCAGAATGAGACTATCTTCTCTAGGTGCCTTATTCCATTTAATTCCACAGTCAGGCCTCCTGACAACAGATTCATCCTTTTTATACACCACAAATCAATACAATGGTTGGAGTGCACTTTGAACATCCATTTTTTTTCAGCCTTGGCCTTAAGAGAATATTTCAGTTATTTATTTTATTACACATTTTGCTGTCTGGGAACAGAATTTAGAAGCTTTTTGTCTGTGAACTATCCTGTCCTCCAGATTCCTGGTAATGTGTCAGTGAAGTCTGACAGTGTTTAAAGTTCATTTTTCGGTCACAAGACTGCCTATGCTCCAGGTTACTGGCAATGTTTAAAATTTACTGTTAGCCTGTTCAGAATGCCTCCTGGATTACTGTTAATAGACATTTGTAAAAGCTAATTTTTCTCTAGCTGGTTTTATGGGGGTGGTTGGAAATTATGAAATGTTTTTTAGTTTCCACTAAAGCTGCAATTATTTACATACATAATTCTCACTGTAAAGTTCTTTAATCCTGCTGAACTGCTTTTAATTTAATTCCTGGTTCCCCCTCCTCCCACCACCTTCACATCCTTGTCTCTGTCCCCTTTCCAGAGCTCGATCCATGCAATCGCCTCATTCTACTCCAGTCCTGCAATGTCTCACAACTCCCTTCCCAATAGTCCCTGGGCCCCAAATGGTATTTTCAGGTTCCATACCCCCACTGCACTTCCTTTAGATTCTAGCTTTCCTCCAATTATAACAGATGCACACACCACTGCCACATTTGTAACATATTCAAAGTATCATTCCTATTTCTTTTTAACCCCTTCTCAGATTCTTCTCTCTGTACTCAAAATACATTTTCAAGCTCTTCTTCATATGTTTGTTTTCCTTCATCATTTTTTATTTTCATTAAATTATTCTACCTCTGTGCTTTCCACTCCTTTGATGCCTCAAACAGTATGGAATGGAAGGTTATGCTGATAGATGAAGAGGGATGACAGGAGGCCCATAGAGAACAGAAACACTGCTTTATGTTCTGTGTAGTTCGAATTACTAAATGATTTCCTGTGACATGACATACAGGAAGTCAGGTGTGAAGTACAGTAACTGATATAATGTAGGATACAAATCAGCCAATTTGCACACAATCACACAAAAAGCAATGAATTAATGATCAGACAATGTTTTACTTCCAGTAGTACCATCGCATATTCAATTGAAAGGGCAAAAAGGACCATAATCTCATTATGTCTCATCATTAATTTATTTCCATATTCACATAATGCCCTAATATACTCCAATAATATACTATCTGTTACGTTATATAGTCTTCCTCTTCTATCTTCCCTCTCCTTATGAATATCCATTTAGATATAATGGGTGGAATTTTATGAAGTAACTTCTAAGTGCCAAACAAGCGTGAAAATGGGGGAGAATCGTGCCAATGTTTTGGGCGAGCTCCTGGTTGCAATTATATGGCACTTGGTTAAAAACAAAGCCCAGATGTAATTCTTGCCAGTAGGGATAGGCGGAATCTAGGTTTTGATGTAGAGATGCTGGCATTGGACTTGGGTAAACTCAGTAAGAGGTCTGACAACACCAATTTTAAATCCAACCGATTTATTTGATAGTTAACGTGCAAACTTTCGGCCTTTGTAGCCTTCCTCAGGCGAATGAGGTATTCTGGTGACCTCATTCGCCTGAGGAAGGCTACAAAGGCTTAAAGCTTGCAAGTTTATTATCAAATAAATCGGTTGGATTTAAAATTGGTGTTGTCAGACCTCTTATGGAACCTAAGTTCACCAGGGAAGCTGGCCACTGAACTCTGGAGGTGCCATTGCACAGATGCCCTGATCACCCAGTGCGCTGGGAGATTTCCTGTCACCCCTCCCCCACTGCGCACTCGGGACCCATTGCCGATTGTTCCCAGTGCCCCAATTGCCACCCCTCCATCATCCTGATCACCACCCTCTCCAAACAACCTCCTCTGTAAAAATCCCCCTTTCCCTCCCTTCCAAAAAGACGTATGATTTCAGAACTATAGATTTTAGAGAGCTTCAGAGCTTTTAACCTTGGGGGAAATTTGGTTTGATGGGCAACATGAAAGGGGGAATGGTTGTGGCAGAGGAAAATGAACCGATGATTTTTCTCTTGATGACAGAAAAGAGCATGAGCTCCTTACATTTGTTGGGGTGAGGATTAGCAGGGCTTGACTGGGTGGATTTGAAATATAATGTCATGAGGAAAAATCAGGAATTATCATTGTGTTTTAGAATGATCCTGGAATAGTGTTTTGGCAGAGGAGAGTGGAGCTAAATCTGCTTTATACCCGTCTGCACTGCTTTTTAAAAATGATATAACATCTGGAAAAATTGTTTGCTCCAAAACTGCTGTGCAGATTCTTAATTGGTAGAGAATTATGAGTTTCTATATTTAGTGAATAATTAAAATACATTTTCATCCAGGTTTATGTTCCATTTTCCTTCATTAATACTGAGGATCATTTGCACAGTTACATTTATTCAGGCATTCTTTTCTTCAACATTTACCACTGCTCAGCGTAAAGCCAAAGAAAAAGTACCAAATTGTATTGGTTTATACATCTCCATTTTCACCTCAATTCTCCTTTATCTTCACAATACTTTCTTTTCATTTAAGTTTGGTTTCTTTTTCCTTATTTTTCTTTGCTGCCAGTCACATGTAGGGTATGCAGTTCAGAGATTGAGACATTCCAACATCTCTTATTTTTCATTAGCCAATAGAAATTAGCTTTGTTTTGAGCTGGGTGGTGGGGGAGGGGGTCAGTTATTTTTCATCTATCTGGTATAAGAGAAGCACTCTGAAAAGCACTCCATCTAGTGTGTTGCCTGAGAACTGGACAAAGCCCAAAATGATTTTATTATATAGATTAAAATTTAAAAAGATGAATAAAGAACATCCATTGAACTGTCAAAGCTTGGAATTTGCCCATTATGGACTCTGATGACTTGTTTAAACTGAAGAAAGGGATGAAGCACTCACAAAGGGAAGGCTTTGTGAAAATTTTCACTGATTTCAATTTATCTAGCAAACTCTGGAATAGCAACCTAACCTCACAGCCTATATTATTCAACCTTTACCAACAGGATTCTATAAATGTCATTCTCAATATCCCCAGAAGTACAGGAATTATTTGTATTCCAGAGTATTTGATCATCTGAATCTGTACTTCAGAACAACAACAATAATGATTTGAATTGAATTTGTGTGTGTGGATATCACTGGCAAGGCAAACATTTATTGCCTTATCTTTCATTCCTCGTGAGAAGATGGTGGTGTAGGTATCTCACAGTACTATTAGAGAGGGAATTCTAGGACTTTGACTCAATGACAATGAAGGAACAACAATATAGTTCCAAGTCAGGATAGTTTGTGAACTTATAGGTTATGGTGTTCTCATGTTTCTGATGTACTTGTCCTTCTAGGTTGAGGAAGTGGTTGAGTTTGAAAGACAATGATCAGTTCAGAAGGTGAGATTGAAAGAACTTTGGCAAGTTGCTGCAAAGCATCTTGTAGATGCTACACAGTATTACTACAATACACTGGTAGTGAAGGGAATGAATATTAAGTGGTGGATTGGTTCTGATCGAGTTAGTTGATTTGTCTTGAATGGTGTTGAATTTCTTAAGTGTTGTTGGAGCAGCACTCATCTGGGCAAGTGGAGAGTTTCCATCACACTCTGGACTTGTGCCTGTAGGTAGAGACTTTGCAGAATCAAGAAATGAGTTATTTTCAGCAGAATTCCTAGCCTCACAGTATTTATATGGCCGGTTCAGTTAAGTTTCTGGCCAATGGTGCTTCTCAGGCTGTTGATGGTGGGAAGTTCAGTGATAGTAGTGCCATTGAATGTCAAGGGGAGATGGTTTGATTCACTCATGTTGGTCATTGTCCAGCACTTGTGCGGCGCAAATGTTACTTGCTTCTTATCAGCCCAAGTTTGAATGTTGTCCAGGTCTTTCTGCATATGAACAGCTTCTGCATCTCAGAAGTTGCGAATGATACTGAAACTGCAATCATCTGCAAGCATCTCTTTTTTTAACCTCATTTTTGGGGGAGTGTCATTCATGAAGCAGATTAATATGGTTGGGCTTAGAACACTACCCTGAGGAAATTCATAGAACATAGAACACATAGCACAAACAGGCCCTTCGGCCCACAAGTTGCACCAATCATATCCATACATACTAGGCCATAGAACTATCTAAAACTCCCAATCCCATTAAATCCCATGTACTCATCCAGAAGTCTTTTAAAAGACCCCAGTGAGTTCATCTCTACCACCACTGATGGCAGCCAATTCCACTCACTCACCACCCTCTGAGTGAAAAACTTATCCTTGATATCTCCTCTGTACCTGCTCCCCAGCACCTTAAACCTGTGTCTACTTATAGTGACCATTTCAGCACTGGGAAATAGCCTCTGAGAATCCACCCAACCTATACCTCTCAACATTTTATAAACATCAATCAGGTCGCCTCTCAACCTTCGTCTCTCCAGCGAGAAGGGACCTAACTGCAGAAATAATAAATGTGTAGAGTATAGGGCAAATGGTAGGATTCTTAGTAGTCTAGTTGAACAGAGGGATCTTGGTGTGTATGTGCATAGATCCCTGAAAGTAGGCAGTCAGGTCGAGAAGGTTGTTACGAAGGCATATGGAGTCTTGGCCTTTATTGGTAGAGGGATTGAATTTCGGAGCCGCAACGTCATGTTGCAACTGTACAAAACTCTAGTGCGGCCGCACTTGGAGTATTGTGTGCAGTTCTGGTCCCCACATTATAAGAAAGATGTGGAGGCATTGGAGAGGGTACAGAGGAGGTTTACCAGGATGTTGCCTGGTATGGAGGGCAGGTCTTATGAAGAGAGGCTGAGGGATTTGAGGTTGTTTTCGTTAGAAAGGAGGCGGCTAAGAGGGGACCTAATCGAAACATATAAGATGATTAGAGGTTTAGATAGGGTGGACAGTGATAGCCTTTTTCCTAGGATGGAAAAAGCTAGCACGAGGGGACACAGCTTTAAATTAAGGGGTGATAGTTATAGGACGGATATCAGAGGTAGGTTCTTTACCCAAAGGGTGGTTCGGGAGTGGAATGCCCTGCCTGCAGCAGTTGTAGATGCGCCAAGTTTGGTGGCGTTTAAGAGGTTAGTTGATAAGTATATGGAGGAGAAGGGAATGGTTTAGTTTGGAGGGGCATTGCTTTTTATATTGGTCGGTGCAACATCGAAGGCCGAAGGGCCTGTTCTGTGCTGTAATGTTCTATGTTCTATGTTCTATAACTCCCTCAACCTATCTTCATAGGACATGCCTCCCAATCCAGGCAACATCCTTGTAAATCTACTCTGCACCCTCTCAATAGCTTCCACATCCTTCCTGTAGTGAAGCGACCAGAATTGCCCATAGTACTCAAAATGGGGTCTGACAAGGGTCTTATAAAGTTGCAGCATTACCTCCTGACTTCGAAACTCAATCCCTCGATTAATGAAAGCTAGTACACTATACACCTTCTTGACCACATCCTCCACCTACGAGGCCGATTTAAGAGTCCTATGGACCTGGGCCTCAAGGTCCTTCTGCTCCTCAACACTGCTAAGAGTCCTACCCTTGATATTGTACTCCTTCATCCCATTGGACCTGCCAAAATGGACCACTACACATTTATCTGCATTTAAGTCCATCTGCCACTTCTCTGCCTAGTCTTATATCCTATCTATGTCACACTGCAACTTCAGACATCCCTCCAGACTACCCACAAGACCACCATCTTGGTCATCAACGAATTTAGTAACACATCCTTCCACTTCCTCATCCAGGTTATTTATGAAAATGACTAACAGCAAAAGTCCTAGAACAGATCCCTGGGGCACTCCACTGGTGACTGACCTCCATGCAGAAAAAGACCCATCCACAACCACTTTCTGCCTTCTGCAGGCAAGCCAATTCTGGAAACACAAGGCTAAAGCCCCTTGGATTTCATGCCCTCTCACTTTCTCAAGAAGTCTTGCATGGGAGACCTTATCAAATGCTTGCTGAAGTCCATGTAAACCACATCCAATCTTTTCTTTCGTCAATGTGTTCAGTCACATTTTCAAAGAACTCACTAGGTTCATAAGACACAACCTGCCCTTGACAAAGCCAATATTCTGCAATATTGTCCCAAGATTGAGATGATTGACCTCCAAAAACCACAATTGCCTGCCATTTTCCAAGGTAAGACTTCAACAAGAGTTTTCTGATTCCCATTGATTTCAACTTTACCTTGGTGCCACATGTGGTAAAATGCTGCCTAGGTACAAGGGCAGTTACTTTCACCTCATTTGTGAAATTCAGCTCTTATGTCCATGTTTGGACCAAGGTTGTAAGAAGGTTTGGAGCTGAGTATCCTGGTGGAATCCAGAATGAACTTTAGTGAGCAGCTAACTTGACAGCATTGTTCATACCTTCTGTTACATTATTGATGCATGACAGTAGATTGATGGGGTGGTCAATCACAGTATTGGATTTGTCCTGCTTTTTATAGGCAGAACATAACAACTTTTCACACTGTTAGCTAGATCTCAATGTTGTAGCTATACTGGAACAACTTGACTATAGGTACAATGAGTTCTGGAACTCAAACCTTCCGAACCACTGCCGAGAAGTAGTCAAGACCTTTGCTATATCCAGTGCGTTCACCTGTTTCTTGATATACTAGGGAAACTATTAGAGAAACATTTGAAGGAGAGTATCTATCTCCACTTGGAGAGGCAAAGTTTGATCAGGAATAGTTAGCATGGCTTAGTCAGAGGGAGGTCATGTCTAACAAATTTGATTGCATTTTTTGAGGTTGTGATCAGGTGTGTAGACTAGGGTAGTTCAATTGATGTAAGTTATATGGATTTTAGTAAAGCCTTTGACAAAGTCCCACATGAGAAACTTGTTCAGAGTATAAATTCACATGGGATACAGAGTAATTTGGATACAAAATTGGCTCAATTGTAGGAGGCAGAGGATGTTGACAGAAGGCTGCTTGAAAGACTGGAAGAACTTGGTAAGAATCTAGCAACACCAATTTTAAATCCAACCAATTTATTTGATAGTAAATTTGCGAGCTTTCAACACTCTGTGTCTTCGTCAGGCAAATGCAGTGTTCTGGTCTGCAATAGCCTATTGGATGGTGATTAACAGTGAGGCAGATGATCTTGGGCTATAAGAAGATATAGATGGAATGATTAAATGGGCAAATAAATGGCAGATGGAATTTAACTCTGAAAATGTAAGGTGATATACTTTGGAGGGAGTAATTTGACAAGAAAAAACTCAATGATTGATAGGACACTAGGAAGGTCTGTGGAATAAAGGGATTTTGGTGTGTTTGTCCACAGATCTCCGAAAGCAGAAGGATATGTTAGTAGGGCAGTGAGAAAGGCATATGGGATGCTTGCCTCAATCAAGGCGTAGATTACAAAAACAGGGAAGTCATTTTGGAGTCGTATACAACTTTGGTGAGGCCACAGCTGAGTACTATGTGCATTCTGGTCACCAAATTATCAGAAAGATGTGATTGCATTGGAGGGTGTGCAGAGAAGATTCACCAGGATACTCCCTAGGATGGAACGTTTAAGTTATGAGAGTGGTTATGTAGGCTTGGGTTGTTTTTGTTGAAGCCGAGAAAACAGAGGGACAACCTGATTGAGATGTACTAGATTATGATATCATGGACAGAGTGGATAAGGAGCAGCTGTTCCCATTAGTTGAAGGGTCATTCATGAGCATACATAGGTTCAAGATGAGGGTCAGGAGGTTTAGGGAGGATTATCCAGAAGGTGGTGATGATCTGGAATGCGCTGCTTTGAAGGGTAGTAGAAGTGGGTTGCATGCTATCCTTCAAAAAGTATCTGGATGAGCACTTGGTTCATCATAATATTTAGACTTATGGGATTAGGTGGGAGTTTTGTATTTCTAGTGTATTGGTGTGGACAGAAAGGGCCTCTTCTGCACTGTATGATTCTATAATAATGTGGAGTGATTCAGATTGCATGTAGGCTAGCATTTCTGATGCTAGGGATCTCAGAAAAACGTCAAGATGGATCATCTACTTGCCATTTCTGGTTGAAGAAGGTTGCAAAGGACTGAGCCCTGTCTTTTGTGCTGACATGCTGGATTCCAACATCATTTAAGGTGATTTTGGATTATCTTTGGTTAGAATTACCCACCACCATTCACAACAAGCTATGGCTGGAGTGCAGAGATTTGACCTGACCTGTTTATCTTGGTTGCAGGATACTGCTTTGACTGTTTAGCATGCACATGGTACTGTGTTATAGCATCATCAGGTGGGCACTTCATTTTAGGTATGCTAGTGCTGACTCTCTCCTACACTCCCCATTGAACCAAAGTTGGTCCCCTTGTTCAATGATAATGGTAGGATGAGGTATATACCTGGCCACGAGATTAAAGATTGTGGTTAATTACAATTCTCTGCTGATGCTCCAGTGTTCCACTGATGCCTAATTTTGAACTGGTAGAACTGTTCTAAATTTATCCCATTTAACATGATGGTAATGCAGGGTATCCTCAGTGTGAAGACTGGACTTTGCAGCTACATGTGCAACAGGTAAATTGATGATGTCAAATTGGAGTTTTCCCACATTGGTTCTCTTTTACCCTAGTGATCAATTTTATATACGCTGCTAACTACATGTCTTTATTTTTGTTCCTGGATCAATAGTGCTTTCCTTACATCTCTATTTTAAAATTGACACATTTAGGTCACACACTTCAAAAATAATTAATTAGCTGCACAATGTTTTGAGATGCCCTAACAATGGTCCCAACTTCAAAAAGGTGTCAGCTATAACCAAAGGAAAACAATTGTAGAAAATGTTTTCAAAAGTTTTGGTTAACAAATACGAAATTAAATTTAGCGACAGATTTACTAATCTCCTGGGATCATCCTCACATGTCCATTAATGCCTATTTTGAGATTCTATTTTGATTATGTACATCTTTAATAAAAGCGAAGGAGAGCGAGTTATATGACCTTTATTCCAAACCCAATGTTTTTCTGGGGATATTTTAAATCCACTTTTATTTTAATGCAACTGGATTGAAGAGCAACATGAATGGTATGTTTTGTCTGTGCATCGGATGAGATGAAGAACAAAATGAAACTGGGAACAAGGACAGCTTTGAGATGGAGTGCATCAATGTTGTTGGAGAGAGATATTGAGAGTGAGCATATGGCGGCACATGGCACTAAGCGTGGATTTCAGGATGTGGCAAGAATGGCAGTTGGAAGATACGTGTAATCTGGGTGGATGCAAAAGAGGAGGGATGGAACTTCAATTGGAATCCATGTGCGGTGAATTGGAATTGGACATAGTTGCTGGGGAAGTAAATATGGCTTTGAAAGCAAATTTTGATAAGCACCTTGTCGAACATCGGGAGGGAAATGGAAAATAATGAAGGTGGACAGGGTGAAGGAGATAAACAGAAATTTTGTCAGGGAGAAGAGCAGTACTTCTTCAGGGAAGGCATTCTTGGAAAAGAAGTGGCTGGGAGTTAAACACTAAGATAAAGACAAAATACTGTGGATGCTGGAATCTGAAACAAAAACAGAAAATGCTGGAGAAACATAGCAGATCTGACAGTATCTGTGGAGGGTAGAGCCAATATTTTGAATCTGGAAAAATCAGAGTCCCTATAGTGTAGAAGGAGGCCATTTGGCCCATCAAGCTGCATCAACAACAATCCCACCCTACCCGTGCAACCCCTTGTATTTAACTTACTAATCTCCCTGACACTAAGAAACAACATATCAATCAATCTAACATGCCCATCTTTGGACTCCAAACATTGGCTCTATTCTCTCTCCAAAGATCTGTGATTTTCTCCAGCATTTTGTTTCAAATTCCAGCATCCGTGGCATCTTATCTTTGTTTTGCCTGCATAGTTCACAAAGAAGAATATTTTTCACTGTATCCTAATATATATGACAATAATAAATCAAATAATACTTTTCACTGTATCCTAATATATGTGACATTAATAAATCAAACAATACTTTTCACTGTATCCCAATAGACGTGACAACAGTAAACCGAATCAGTAAGACATTGATTGGGCAAATTTACAGTCAGCATCACCGCCATGTTTGTTAGGGGCATCTTTCCAACGCCACGCACACGTTTGGGGGGGGGCGCGTACGTCATGACGCACAGGCGGCGTGCTCCCATTGACCTTTCACCCCAGTGATGAGAGTGCCCGGATGCGGAGCTGCTCTGTGGCTGCTGAGAGTTGCTGAATGAGGGAGAAGATGCCGCTTCCCGTTCAAGTGTTAAATTTTCAGGTAAAAAAGAAAAAGAGCCCCGCCGCTGTCTGATCGCAGGGTAGACTGTAACGTGGGAGGGAGGGAGGGAGGAGAGTGGGAATCTCCGGGCGGAGCCGCGGCGTGTAGTGCGGGGCTGAGAGGAACATGACAGTTGGTTGCTGGCTGATAGAGCCAGAATGAACCTGTTACCAGGGCACCTTTTGGCCGTTTCGGCGCGGTGATGCGTCTGGTTTTGCTCCTCAGTCCCGCACCTGAGTGCGAGGGAGCCCAGAATCTAACCTTGCTCCCTCCGAACCTGCTCCACCACATAGAGCTTGGGGAAAGTGATGCCTGAGAATAGGCCTAAAAGTACAGGCTTCCTGGCTGGGCTCCTGCAGCCTGCAATAGAATATTAAAACTACAGTATCACTCGTCCCACTGCTTTAGATGACTAGTGTTGAGTGTATTTTAAGGGGTGTATTTGTAATGTCACTGGACTAGTTAGTCCAGAAACCCAGGCTAATGCTTGTGGGGGGACTCTGGATCAAATCCCACCTTTGCAGCTGGTGGAATTTAAATCCAATTAATAAATTCAATTTTTAATTTAAAAAATCTGGAATTGAACAGCTGGTCTTGATAAAAATGATCACAGAATTATCATTGATTGTCATTAAAAATCTATTGGGTTCACTAATGTCCTTTAGAAAAGGAAATCTGCCATCCTTATCTTGCCTGGCCTATATGTAACTCCAGATCTACAGCAGTGAGGTTGACTCTTAACTGCCCTTTGAAATGGCCTGGCAGGCACCATTCAGTTTAAGAAGAATTAGGTATAGGTGACAGGTGTTGGCTTTGTCAGTGACGCCCACATCCCATGAATATAAACTTTTTAAAAATCTAATTCTGTCCTTTTTTTTGTTATTTGTTTAAGTGACATTAAATTGTATGACTCATTTTAAGGTATTCTACATCATGGATGTTCCCTGCAAATATTTCATAAAATCCATGAAATATATTGGAATGTGGGATAATTAACTGAGGCATATGCTAAATGTGATTACGTTTTCTGACCTCAGATTTCCTGAATATGCTAACTGGTACCTATTGACATTGTGCTGCTGTGAAAGCAATTCTATGTTGAGAATTTATTTTAACACGATTTCAAAACATTTCTTATAATGTAAACAATTACATAGTTGTCAATGTGAAATGCAAAAATAATTATATTTTGGCTTTGAAATCTGAACTGTGAATATTTACATTTTTAATGAGACTGCCATGTTTTGCATTTATATTTTTGGGTTGTTTAACAAAGTTCTCTTACTTTAAGAAGTATCTCTACTTGATTGCTGTTGAATTTGCAGAAGCACAAGTGGTTGAAAAGGAATCCTGCTCCTCAAAATGGAGCAACTTGCAAACCTGTTTGGATATAAATTTTCAGTCAGGCTTTAAGCTTTGAATTTGTTGCTAACATCTAAAGAGAAAACTAAGATTATTTGTCCTGGAAAGTTTTTATTTCTTCTGATTATTCTGTTGAGCAGGGATGAAAGGAATTTTATTTTTTAATACATGCAGCTTTCTTCTAATATGTCCAGAAATAAAGTCAATGTTAAAGTACTTTGTAGGAAAGGGTAGCTGTTTTACCTCCCATCACTTCTAATAGGCCTCTGCCATGTCAGTGTGTCATTGTCTCCCAGTTCCACGCATATCTCTGCCAAAACTCCCCATTCAAATCCCTCCAGCTTGGGCCTTACCACAAAGACACAAATTACATCAACCTGTGACTGTGATACCTTTCCTCCTTTTTCTGGTTCATAAATCCAGACTTTAATCTGTCTCTCTGCCATTCTGCTCCATGGAACCACCATAATTCCAATCCTGTCAATCCAAGTGCATCTCTATTAATTACTTTTCTTCTTTCGTTCATATCATGACTGCTAAGAGCCATAAAGATCCATCCTGGGTTCTCTTATTATCCTTCCTTAAGTGTTGGACCTCAGCATTGTTATCCATAGGCATGGCATCAGCTTTCACATAGAACTTGATGATAGTAAACTGTATCCCTAGTGCACTTCTCTTGACTACCTCCACACTCTCTGATAATTTGTTTGATATCATGGATGAATAATTCTTTCCTTCAGCTCAATGCTGAGGAAAGTGAAGCCATTGTCTTTGGTTCCCACTATAAATTCTACTTGCTTGCAGTTGATTCCATCCATTATCATGGACACTGTCTCATGCTTAAGCAGCAGGCCCTCCTTTTGTACCAGCTACTTGTTTGCAAATCTGCCATTTTGCTTGATATCGTCTTTACCTAAAGTCTTTTCTATCACCCAGACTACTTACTTTCACCTCTGCAATATTAAATCACATTTTGACCTTAGACCATTGTACCTCATCCAACATCATATTTCCTCATAAATGTTCCTTTTTCCTTCTTCAGTTTTCTTTACATTTCTCTTCCTTTCAACCCACCATCGGTGTAGAATTGTCAGGGAGCTTGATTCTACTCTTTGGAATCCCTTCCCTAAACCCCGGCTTCTGCACTTCTCTCATTTTTAAAATTCATCGTTTTGACAGTTTTTTTTACCTACTATCTCTTTCGTCTGTTCTCTGTCTGTTTTCTTATTTCACTTATTTGTGAAGTGTGTATGATTTCTTTTCACAACTTGATGTTATGGTTGTTCATATGCCTCATGGTTTAAAATAGGATATATTATGGAGAAAGTTTATTGCAGTGTTAACAAAGAACAAAGAACAACACAGCACGGGAAACAGGCCCTTCGGCCCAATGAGCCCGCGTCGCCATCTCAGTGTTCTCAGTGAGGAAATTTTAAACAATTATAGACAATCAATCTGTGGCTTATTCTACAGAAATGGATTTTGAACAGCAGTCTAGTGACTAAACGCTTAATAGCACAGCATATTACGTAAGAATGACAAAAAAAACCTCGAGTTTATGGTTGTCTAACCCTCTAACTAGTACTATCAGATATAAATGGAGAAAATGTTATTTTAAAAATAGCAATTCTCACCCTTTATATGGCTTGTAAAGAGTGATCGTCAAAACTACTGCTACTGTTTATATAGCACCTTTAATGAAATAAAATAATCCAAGCTTCTTCAGAGGAGCTTTATAAAACAAAATATGACACCGAGCTACACAGATATTAGATCAGAAGACCAGAAGGTTGGTCAAAGAGTTAGGTTTTATCTCAAAGAGAGAAGGTTCTTGAAGGAAGGCGAGGTAAAAAGGCAGAGAGAAGTAGGAGGGTACTGCAGAACTTGGAGCCTAAGCAGCTGAAGATATGATCACTGATGATGGAGCAAGTATAATTAGAAATGCATGAAGTTCCAGATTTGTCTGAAAGTAACAAAAGCATGAATAAAGGTCTCAGCAGCATATGAGTTGAGATGGGAGCAAAGTTGCAAGGGTAGAATTTGGCAATATTAGTAATTTGGCATAAATATGAGAATGGAAGCCTATCTTGGGATCAAATGAGGTGGTAAACAGACTAGCTTAATCTCAGACTGTTGCCTGGGTAACTAGGGAACGTTGTTGGAGGAAAGACTGAAAACAATGACTTGCGTCATCCCAATATTTAATTTGAAGAAATTTCTGCTCATCTAGTACCTGAAGTCTAATAAACAGTCTAAGATTTTAGCAATATTGAAGGAGTTGAAAGAGATGTCGGTGAGGTATAGAGCTGGTGTCAACAAGATATGTGATACTGTACATGGATGCTACAATCAAAGTGGAACATGTAGAACAGAGAATGTCTCTGACATAAATGAAAATTTAACCTACTTCTAAGGTAATTGTGGAATGTATTTTGTTTCAGTGCTTTTGGAGGATGACTAGTAATCCAGAGGCCCAGGTCAATGCTCTGGGTTCAAATTCTATCACAACAGTGGAATTTAATTCAATTAAGTTCAAATCTGGAATTAAAAAGCTAGTTTACTGGAGACCATGATTGCCATAAAAACCTATCAAACTCTCAAATGTCCCTGAAGGAAGGAAATCTGCCATCCTTAACTCATGCGCATAAGACTCCAGATCGGCAGAAATGTGGTTGACTTTTCAATGCCCACTGAACTAGCCTAGCAAGACACTCAGTTATAGAAAACTCCTACAGAGTCTAAAAGGAATAATGTAATCAGAGGGACCATCCAGCATTGACTTAGGCATCAGAAATGATAATGGCAGACCTAGCTGAGATCAAGGCCACGTTGTTTTAGTTCAGCTACAATGCTGACATCTACGTGGTAATGTGGAAAATTGCCCAGTTATATTCTGTTGTTGAAGAAAGAGGAAAGATCCATCCCAGCCAATTACTGCCTCATCAGCCTGCTCTCCATCACTTTGACAATCAAAAGTGTCTTCAACAGTGTTATCAAGTGGCATTTAATCAGCAATAATCTGCTCACAGACACTCAGTTTGGGGTTTCACTTCTGACCTCATTACAACCTTAGTCCAAACATAGGCAAAATAGCTGAACCCCAGAGATAAGGAGAAAGTGTCTACTCTTTGTTATCAGAGCAG
This sequence comes from Sphyrna mokarran, assembly GCA_024679065.1. NCBI lineage: Eukaryota > Metazoa > Chordata > Chondrichthyes > Carcharhiniformes > Carcharhinidae > Sphyrna > Sphyrna mokarran. Next base: position 24,580,959 of record JAGIQG010000021.1, read on the forward strand.
CATTTGAATAGGTATTGCATTAAGGAACCCTAGTAAAATCAAAGTCATTGGGAATTGGTTGGTTGGGGGGGCGGTGTTGGTTCTGGATCTCCACTCCTCGGATCATACTGAGCACGAAGAAAGTCGGTTGTGATTATTGGAGACCAATCATCTCAGTCTCAGGTTTCTGTGCTTAGCCCAGCCACCTTCAGTTGCTTCATCTTGACCTTCCCTCGATCTAAAGGTTTGATGAGGGGATGTTCATGGATGATTGCCCAAGGTTCAGCACCATTTGTGACAACTCAGATTCTAAAGCAGCCTGTATCTATGTGCAGCAAGACCTGGATAATGTTCAGGCTTGGGCTGAGAAGTAGCAAGTAACGTGCATTCCACGCAAATACCAGGTAATGACCATATCTAACAAGAATGAATCTAACCATCTCCCCAAGACATTCAGTAGCATTATTGTTGCTGAATCCCTCACTATCAACATCTTGAGAATTACCATAGTTCAAAAACTGAACTGGACCAACTATATTAATACTATGGCTACAAGAGCAGATTAGAGGCTGGGAATTCTGCAGGAAGTAGCTCATTCCCTAACTCCCCAAAACCTGTCTGCCATTTGATTACCGTTTGCCTTTCAAAATAAAATACTACTTCATTACTTGATATTTATAGTTGAAAATTTTGATTACTGTCAAGTAACCAGATGAAGGGTTTTGCTCACAATTAACTTGGGAGTGAGTCTGAATGAGGGGTGGTCAGCTTTGAGAGCTGTTCACAATAATAATTGGGCTTGTGTTCAAAATGCAGCAATAACCCAACGTATTTGGTAAATTCTTAGAATTTGAAAATAACACTGGTTGATTAGGCAAAAAACAAAAATGTGTTTAGCATCAGCCTAGCAAATGTTTGTAATATCATTGAAGATGCGTGCTTGCCAATGAATTGCCTTGTATAAGAGGCACAATAAGTATTTTTTGGCATTTCATTGTGTTTGAGTAACATTATAGTGATTTTTCACAAGCTATCTGCTTTGTAGTAGTTCTTTGAGCTTTTTAATTCATAGCCATTCCAGGTGTTTGAGAAGTTGAGGTTTCATGTTTTGGTGCATGTTTGTGGTGTCAAACAATTGTACTTGCTGTATTTAAAACAGTTAAAGTATAAATTCAGTATTGGTACAAAAGTAAAGGCTTTGAAGAATTTTTTTTGGCTATAATACATTAGCTAATAAATTATTATCTGTATTGGTGTTAAATCACTGTAGTAAGGTTGGTACAGTCCTGACATTGAGTGATATGCTGCATCTGTATTATTTAGCAAAGTAATATTTGACTACAGTCTTTAGAAGTTTTGCAAACTTGTTTTCCAAATTTTGCATATGGAATCGAAAGATTTGTTTATCTTTGCGTATTATTATTTTTAATATCCATTTTTCTATGAATATTGAATAATTTCCATGTCTGCAGCAGAAGGTGTTCTTTTGGTTGTTTCATTCATGCTGCTGACTTCTGTCCTTCTGTATTCTGGCAGTATGATTGACAATAACTTGAATATGTTGATTGGGGTTTAGTTGTGTGAATACAATGACCATACCGTTCCAATTATGACTTTCTTTGTCGCTGGTTGCTGAACGTTATCTGAGGAAAAACTAAGAAAAATTTAATTTTTAATAACGTATTTCATACTAAGTTGGAAAATATGCTATTTTGTAACAAAAATGTAATAGAGAAAGTTACAAGGAACTTGTGATGTTTGCATGAAGTGCATTCTATATGCAAGTCTTTTAATATATAATAGATTGTATATGTTGTAAAAAATGTAATTGTATACATTATAGCTTTAAAATGCTGGATAGCTTGAATTTTAAATTGCTGTAGTTGGATTATATTTTAATTTTATGTAGGAGTGTAATAACTGAGAATTTCATTCCTTTTTCCCAGGCAAGCACTGTTTCAGGGGCAGGGAATGCAGATAGTCAGGAAGGGTGTCGAGATAGCTCCACTCCCAGCTCAGCCACCTCTTCGCTCTCAGACCTATACCTGACTCCTCACAGCAGTAGATCAGACTTGTTTCTACATAGCACGGCAGGAGATTTCAGCCTTAGCGCCAGCTTGTCAGCTTGCACTCTACTCTATGAGGTACCTCAATCACCAGGAAAGTTGAAGAAGAAAGCTCAGTTTGGTTTGCAATAGGAGAACATCCTGTTTCTGCGAATATGTTTCAGAGTCAATGTTGTTTATATCTTCATGTGTTAATACCAGGAAAGCAATTGATATGCTGTTCTACTGTTTAGTGACTGATAAAGGTTTGAACTCCTTCTAAGACCTTTCACATGGAAGCAGTTCCTGAACATTACCACAAGTTTGCCTCCCAGTTTGAGCTAAGGAAGTGAGATTAGGTCCTAGAAGGAGCTCAAGGCTTGAATAATGAAAATCAGCAGAAAATCCAGCTGTAAACTTGGGACTCAGTTCAAATTAACAAACTAAATTAATTGCAAAAAACTTAAGTATTATGTTAGAAATAGTAATGAAATGCAGTGTTATCTTAATCTAGATTGTATTATAAAAAGTAACATATATTTCAAACAAAAATCCTCTTAGCTGTTTAAGTTATCCAAGTTTAAAATGCGATTAATTGTTCTGTGCACTGCCATTTATTTGTAAAGTATTAACAATGTGCCCAATAGATTTGCTATAATACTATTAGACTTTAAGTTAGTGATTTAACTGTAATAGAGGTAAAAGTGACCTTAATGAAGGAGCTATTTATATCGAGGAAGAAGATTTGCTTAACTATTGCAACAGAATTATTCTATTTTAAATTATTTAAGTAATATTTTATTGAAATAAGATTGCAAAATGTGTCTATCATTTATAATGATGAGTATATTTATTATTCACATTATGATAGAGGAAGTTGTGCTTGAAATTCAAGAAAATGACAAAAACCCTTTCAATGCAAAACTGAGAAACTTGTATCCTGGAGAAAGCCATGGAACTGTAGAGTACAGCTTACAGATTTATTCTTTAGTCATTATAGAATGTGGGCAATGTGAAGGAGCCTTGAAGAAGTGATCATTTACTAAAGTGCATCCTTAGCACACATACCACTGACCCACTAATGCATCTCCTGTCGTTCCATCCCAGGAGCCTTAAGTTGTTTACAATGCCATAGTTGAGCCAGTTACATTTCCCTTTTTTTTCTAGAATGTTTTGTGAATAGTTTATACTGTTTCTAACGAAACCTTGTTGCTAAACTTTATTGGTGTCTTTATCTGAAGATGCCAAGTTAGTGTTGATTCTCATTAATAGTATTTTGAATTTTGATAGTATTGGTCCTACAATCTAAGTGTTGAAAGCAGTGTTGCTGTTTGACATTCATTTGCAGGATATATTTTTGTGACTATTGCTTAAAACAAATTGCTTTTGTAGGAACTGAGACCACTCTTGCATCTATTGTGCTCGTATATTTTTCAAAAATACTTTGACCACACTATTATCAAGTTTTTCTTAAATTAGATAATTAATTCCAGTCTAATAAAAAGCGTATAGCATTTTTCTTCATAGATAACTTTTTGGATAAAGCAGATGGTTTTGATCAAGAAAGTCCAGTTTCTCAGGTAAATGTAATCCATTTTTACCACAGAATCCCTATAGTGCAGAAAGAAGCCCTCCAGCACGTCAAGTCTCCACTAGCTCTTTGAAATAGCTCTCTCACCCAGAACCTCCCTTCCACCCTACCCCAAAAATCCCATACGTTTACCACAGCTAATCCACCTAACCTATTCATGTTTGCTCTTTGGGAGAAAATCAGAGCACCTGGAAGAAATCCATACAGACAAGGGGAGAATGTGCAAACTCCACACAGACACATTTTTGATGTAGTAACCACAGGCCAGCCAAAATGCTGAATGTGATTGATTTTAGAGCTTAATTGTTGCTTACTAATTGCCAGAATTATGCCAACATTCTTCAGTGAGGGGTGTCATGTCAAAATCAAATAGACTATTGTTTGCTGACACCACAAAGAAAAGCAGGGTGTTGTCTTCAAAATTGGGTGGGAGATGTTTCTTCCTTTTAAACTGTTTTTCAATTTTCATCTAAGGATGGAATAAAGGCAATATTATTTGTGTATTGAGCAAGTAGATAAACTTCTGTCATCTAAATTATAAAACAGAAGTAAAATGCTGTGATTTCGGCAATCTTAAACAGCCATGCAAATATTGTAATCTTGTTAATAATTTATTGCACTGTTGCTTTATGGAGCTGAATTCTTGGAATCTTGTCAACAGTGTCCATGAAAACAATACCGAATCATTAAATCGTTAAAATAATGCATGTTAGCGGCACTGCTTATTTCTGCAGCCTAGTGATGTGGAACTGAACTGCATTTATTAATTGTATTCTTTTAATTGTAAATTTTACATTTATCACTTTAAAATTTCACTGATAAATGCAATTTTATAATGAGAACCTTTTTATAATTTGAGATTACCAACAACAATTATTTTCTTTGATATTCTCTCTCCTCTGGCACTTTTCCACTCCTTTGAAATTGCCATCAATACCCCTTCTTTTTATATAAAAAAAAGTGCTTGACCATTCCTTATGGCTTTGAAAGTTACTATCCTATCAGCAATATTCCTGCCCCACCACAATGCTGAAGCCCTGTCCAAAATTGCAAGTTACATCCTGACCATTATGCTTTTCCATCATTCACCTCTGAAACCTTTGATACACTTGACTCAACTTGTTCCAATGTCTCAACTTCATTACCCAGCTCAGTAGGACTGTCTTTGCTTGTTTTTACTTTGTTACTCCATCAACATCTAATCACCTCAGAAATAATTTTTTCTCCCACCAGGCAATTCTTACCTGGAAGCAATTGCAGGTCCTCCAACAATAAGCACTGGACAAGCAATTTGACAACACAGATGCAGTGGAGCGGTGTGGTGAAAATTTGGATGTTTTCTTCCACCAGCATGCTGTTATCTCTAGGAATAACCCTAATGCCTTTTTCATTCTCATTTATCTGGCAGCATCACCTGAAAATCTAGCATCATGTTGCACAACATCCAGTTTTCACCATCCACTTCGCCCTCACTATTGCTTCTGTGTTGTCAGACTGCTGTCCAGTTCTTATTCTTCGACAAGCTGCAATTTCTTCCAGGTAAGAATTAGGAAGATTGAAGCTGATGTCATCACCCTCCCCTTGCCCCCATTACCATCATACATCGCAAACTCTTCCCACTTCCATTCACCTATCCAACTGCTTTTTAAATTTAAACCAGACATTTAATAGCCCTTGAATGCTATTTGATCCAAGGCTGAGCCTACAACCAATATCCATTAAGTTCGGCTACTTCAACCTTTGTAAGTGCTTGCTTTTGTCAGTTGGGAATGTTAACTTTTTTTCCCCACAGGGTGCTGTCTGTACTTCTGGTTATTTCTGGCATTTTCTGTTTTTATTTCGATTTCAACACCTGCAGTATTTTCCTTTCCCATCAATTTGAAATTTGTATCTTTTATTTATGTTTAAATCCAGTCATGACCTGACTCTTCCAGAGGCCTCTATTACCCTCAGCCCTTAACTCTGATGGCTGCATACAGCATCATAACTTGAACTTGAGCTCACTTTTATTTGACTGAAACTGTTAAATTTCTGTCAAATAAAATCTTGAAAACCACACTCCGGATTTGGCTTGCTGGTATTGGAAAGAATAAAGACCAGGTGAGTGCTCAGGTGGTTTCTGAAATGGCAATATTAATAGCCCTTTTGTTGCAACCAACAGCTTGGGTAGAGTTGCAATATGAAAGTCTGTTGGCAAATTTAAGCGACTGTTTGTTTGCTCTTCCAGAGCTGCAAGATTCACTGGAACATTGAACTGAGCAGTCGGTAATGATTGAGGAGATTGAACAAAGCAACTTCTTAGGCATCTCCATTTTATTTGTTGGTGAACCTAGTGAATGATCTTGGGCATCTGACTGTATTCTCTGTTCAATTTGCTTTCACTGAAATGTCAACAAATGAATTCTTTTCTCTGTGAATGTTGCTATCCATTCAAGTTTCAATATTTGCATTGGAAAAACTTGTGTACCAAACAACTTCACAGTTATGCTGCTTTATGTCTGGCCTGGAGACATTTCATTACCAGCATTTGACTTTGAGTTAATAAGCAATTGAACATGCTTTAAAAAAATTCCCATCTATCACGATACTTTAATATGTTCATTTGCATTACTGATAATTAAAACCAAATAAAAATATGGTAATTTAAAATTTCTAACTATACAAGTGAGGACCAGTTTTACAATAAAAATGTAATCTTGTTTTTAATTTTCTATATTCTATCATTTGCTTTACTGTATCAATTAGAGACAAGAATTTGTTTCATAAAACCTGCCTGATCAGTTTATAGAACTAATTTTGTTGTTTCTGTGTTTTCTGTGTCTTCCAAGGGAGCAGTGGAACCAATGCAAATAGATGCTGACCCTCAGGATGATCAGCAGAATGCACCTGACACAAACTATGTGGTAGAGAATCCTACACTGGTATGTTACTACTGCTTAATCGGAGAACTCCTTTTACCTGGCAAGTGTTATGATTTGGGATGTAAACTTTAGTAAAAGGAAAATGTTGTGGGCAAGAGGAAGAGAATGGAACTAATTCAATAGTCCTTTTGAAAAGCTGACACCGACAAGATTTGCCAAATGGCTTGCTGCTGTATGATGCAGTGATATTAGCCACATTATTTCATCGTAATTTTCTCAAATGTAAATCTCCCAACCAAGCGTGAAAAATTATAAAAGTCAAAATCTTGTCTATTCATATATATTGTCTTTTGGAACACAATCTCTAAAAGATGATTTCTTCTTTAAAAAGTTTCTTTTTACTTTGATCCTTCCTCCACAAACATGAAACTGGGATCCTTGTTGGGAGATTATATACCAATAGTCTTGCTGTCTTTCACTCAAAAATCTAGAGTTATTGAACTTTTTTTTTTGTTGGCTTTGCTCAGTTGTCAGCATCCTTTCGAATCATTGCTCTGGCTGCAAATGAGTAGATAATCTAAAGTGCCATTTCATCCTAATATAGGTGATAGTTGGTTGTTGGAGGGTGCTATCATTAAGATGAGTAATTAAACCAAGTTCATTGTGCCAGATTTGGTGGTGCTTATAGTGGACAATACCACTACATCATCATCTCTGTGAAATTGCAGAGTATCAATTTCTGATCAGTGTTTAAGAGCTATTATAGTATAGCACAATTCAAGGACTACATCCCTTTTTCAAAAGTGTTAAATACAAATGTAAAGTCATTTGTCATAAATAGGCCACTGTTTTTATTCCGTTCCTTGTATAGAAAAATGTCTCATAACACTTTTTCCATGATGAATTCTTTTTGAAATGTATTACAGTTATAATGGAGATAAACACAACAACCATTCAAAGCTGTTCCTGATGTGATCAATCGCCAATATTTGTTTTAACAATGGTATTAATCAATTATAGTGGACTCCCAATGCATTTTAGAGAGGACTGGATTTTTTTTTTCATGATTTCTCAATTAAGATGGCTGTCCTGATTAATACCACAAATATTGCTGATTGATCACGTAGGGAATAGTCTTGAATGATTGTTGTGTTTACCTCCATAACAGCTGTAATGTATTTCAAAAAGAATTCATTGTGGAAAAAGTATTACGAGATATTTTTCTATACAGAGGACTGAATAAAAACAGTGGCTATTTATGATGAATAACTTTGCATTTGTATTTAACATTTTTGAAAAGGGGATTGAATCCTTGAATTGTGCTATGTATAATATCTCTTAGACACTGATCAGAAATTGATACTCAGTAATTTCACGGAGGTGATGATGTAGTGGTATTGTCGTTGAACTAATAATTCACAGACGAAGTGTAATGCTGTGAGCACCGGGGGGATCCAAGTTCAAATCCCACCATGGGTTCTTATGGCAATCAACAATGGTTTCAGAGTCAGCATTAGACTTCTTTAAAAAATTGCATTTTTTTTATTGAATTCAAATTTCACTAGCTGCCTTGGTGGGATTCGAACCCAGGTCTGAATCTCACCATGGCAGATGTTGAAAATTGAATTCAACAAAAATCTCAAATGTTTTAAGGAAAAATCTGATAATGACCCCTGATAGAATTGTCAATTGTTGTAAAAACCCATCTCTTTCACTAAAGAGAATCTGCCATCCTTACCTGGTTTGGTCTACACGTGACTCCAGACCCAAAGCAATATCATTAACTCTTGACTGTTAAAGGACAGTTAGGGATGGGCAGTAAATGCTAGCCCAACCAGCGACACATACTTCCCGAGAATGGATTAAAAAAAAATTTGATCCCAGAAAGTATTAATAAATACTTTTCTTGCTCTTTGCATATTTGCCTCAATGTACCGCAAGACTGCAACTTGGCTCTCTCCATATTTATTGTCTCCGTGCTCCAACCTTTCAGTGCCTTGCTCATCCAACTCAAGCTTGGTGATTGTCTCCTTTCCTTACAAATTACAGGAATATTTTTGGGTGTTTTGCTATGTTAAAGGTACTACAGAAATTTTGAGAATCATGATACAGTTTCTCTGCATGCCCCAATCTTGCTGATATCAATATTAAACGATGTTAGTATCAAAATGTTGTTCTTCTCTCTGATCGTGTTTTTGGTTGAACTTCATTATGTTTCGTGTGTTGAGCATTACATATAAAAAGAATGGGAGAATTATTCTGATAACATCTTAAGGTGTGGAATTATGGCTATTATTGTGGTTTATAGTAAGGAATCTGTTAATTGTGATGCTGTAACGTTTCTCATTGGATGAAGGTTAAAAGACAAATTAAATGTATAATTTAAAAAAAATACATGAGAGACTCTGGGCCAGATTTTACAACCTGGCTTGAGTGAGGCTCGCAAAATCCCGCCCGAGACCAATGGAGAATTCCGTCCTGCGAGCCTTGCCCATCTCGATTCCAGAACGGGTGAGGTGGTAAAATTCTGGCCTATAAGTCTGACACAATTTCACTTAATTTTAAATCTGTCTTTTATGCAAGTACATTGGCCATGTGTTTGTTGTCTGCCTTTTGCAGGATCTGGAGCAGTATGCAGCCAGTTACAGTGGTTTAATGCGAATTGAGAGGCTCCTGTTTATTGCAGAGCACTGTCCACAACTACGCATCGAAGCCCTGAAGATGGCACTGTCCTTCGTTCAGAGAACATTTAATGTAGATATGTATGAGGAAATTCATCGTAAACTGACAGAGGCCACAAGGTATAGCTATCAATGAGAGAATATAATGATAGCAGTCTATTATTACTGAATACACGCTGAGATTTATATTTGATTGTTTATTGCTTATGATTTGTGATTACTTTTAGTTGAGTTGTTGAATGGATTACCTTGTGATACAAATGTTTAAACAAATAAGAGTTAATATTCTTTAAAATAATCTACTTTTCCCCCTGAAGTTCCTGCATTCTCATGCATCTTCCAGCTATGTGTCTTCTGTTCTTTAGCTATTCTTCTGCGCTCCTTCCCTATTCATCAAAACTTGCTGTTTATTCTCAATGACTGATGCTGGAATTTGATGTCCTCCCTTGACATGACAAATACTATTGTTGACTATCTTGGCAGGGAACTTTGAAAGCACAGAATGGAAATTCAGGTGCACACCGAGTATGATTTTCCGACCATTAATCAAAATAGTGTAAAAATCATGTGCAGCATCTGCCTAAGTTTTCAATATGCATTGCCAGCATGGACTTCTGAGCCAGAGGTGTAAAGTTCAGAAACTGCTTTATTAATTTTCCCCTTTTTTTTTCCTTTCAGTGGAGAATGAGAAGATGCAGTGTTGTCTTTCTATAATTGCAGTTAGTTGGATTGGATAATACAAGATAGAAATAGGTTGGAAGTTTAAAATGTTAATGAATGATTGATTGATAGATGAATGCAGTGAGAAAGTTGATAAGAGACGGAGACTTTTTGATTGACTCCACCAAAACGTTAACAGGTAGATCAGGCGATCGTGTGCAATATTGCAATTTTTTTGTTTTCATACCTTGCTATCACTTTCTGCTGGACAGTGTGATGACTGACACTCAATACAGATTTGATGGTCATGTAAAACTTAGTTCAAGTTCTGCAACCCTGAATCCAGTCATGAGTAAAATATTTTATAAATGGAAGTCTGAAGTCTAAAAATGTCTTATTGCAGGGAATCTCAGGGCGTACCAGATGCAGTGCCAGAGGCAGGTCTGGAACCCCCAACACTGGACACAGCTTGGGCAGAATCTACACGGAAGAAAGCTTTGCTGAAACTGGAGAAATTAGATACAGATCTAAAGAACTACAAAGGCAATTCTATTAAAGAGAGCATCAGGTAACAAACCTCCAAGAAATATATGGAATTGTATGGTTAATTTGAAAATCAGTTTGATTACAGATCTATAATGTTTGAACCAGGTCAGGCTCCAACCATTGTACATGACACATCATCACTAATTAAGCCAAATGGCTTGTTTCTGTGCTGTAAGTTCTTTGTAATCACCCCAACTTTTGTTCTGGTTTCCTCAACTGTCTCTTAATTCAAATAGTGTTGCTACTGCCAAAAAATTGAAATAATTGAGACACTAATGTTGTGGTATCAACTATTGTCAGTAAATTATTATATTTGAAAGGACAAACGCCACCATATGTTGTTTGAAGTGAATCAACTTTGAAAAGTTAGCGTTTAATTGTATTTGTCATTATTGATAGCTTTGCAAATATTATAATATTAGGGACTGCCTTGTATTAGATGGCTCCAATATATTTTCACAGAATGTCAGCTTGGCAGCTGCTGTTGACTGGAAGTAATGGTACTAAAACAAGACGTGCCAGCTTGTTTCAGTGATAGCACCCTCTTTTTGAGTTAGAAAGTCACGAGTTCAAGCTTCAATCCAGGACTTGAGCACAAATATTGGCTGATTCTCCAGTGCAGTACTGACGCAGTGCTGCATTGCCAGAATAATTGTTTTTTTTGGATGAGACATTAAACAAAGTCGAGGCCCTGATCACTTATTCTTCACAGCTGTTCAGAAAAGAGCTGTGAATTCTCATTAGCCTGATCAAAGCAGACCAACTGACCATTTAACTCATTACTGTGTACCATTGAAGTCAATAGAAAATAAATTCAGGCAGGTTGTAAAACAGGTTTGATGATTTGTACTGCCTGTCCTGCAATACCTCCAGAGATTAAACTTACTCCTGAGATTTCTCAGGAAACTGTTGTTTTGTGAAAACATCCTGTCTATGGAGATTACATTCAATATTGTTCTAACTCTCAGCCTGGCTGATAGAGGTGAGCAGGAACGTGCTGGCAGATGTAAAGTGTAATCAAAGATGTAATATCTAAACTCACCATTATGTTATCTATTGAGTCTTTTGTCCCAGACTCAGCTCATGAGATTTACTGAAGGGTAGTATTTTCGTGACCCATTTTCATTCCCCCAACCGTACACCAGGGGCAATTTCTTGGATTTTTGTTTCTAAAATTAAGCTTAGTTATAATGTTCTACATTTACCATAACGGATTTGCATTATGGGTTATGTGAGATAGTACATGATATAGTTGCATTTAACAATTCTGAATTTTAGAAGCGTAAAATTGTAATTGTTTGTAAGGATCAAAATAATAGGATTTTGTCATATCAGGTAAATGTTTTGGACACTTTCATTCTGTCTCTGCTTTCATCTTTTTGCACTAACATCATTTGTATTAATATCATTGTCAAGTAATTCTTCAATGCCAAAGAAACATCCTTATTGGTGTGGCTAGAATATTTTATCATTTTAAAACTGGTAGAACAATGAATAGATTTGAATTGATTGTATCATTCATTATTTTTTAAAAAAACTTTGCCCTTAGGAGAGGGCATGATGACCTCGGCGATCACTACCTAGACTGCGGGGATCTTAGTAATGCACTGAAATGTTACTCACGAGCCAGAGACTATTGCACAAGTGCAAAGCACGTCATCAACATGTGTCTAAATGTCATCAAGGTATGTGAACAAAAATAATTGAATGATAGGTATGTTGTTATGACGGTAGTTGACACTGCTTGTTAAATATAGCTGGAAATATCAATATAGCATGACTAAGATTTAAAAATAAACAATTAAGCATGGCTTGATTGTGTTGCAGTTAATAAACAATAAAGAATAAGTATCATGTTGTATGATATTGAATTTCAGCCAACATTTCCAAATGGTATTGAGAATAGTTTTGAGCTGAGAAGAATTCTGTCAAATTAGATTTCCAACACAGCATTATCCCATAGAAAACTCAATGCACAGTGTCCTATTTAACAAACCTACTTCAGCTCAATTTGATTTTCCTTCTCCTTCCTACATTGATATGAAAAGTCTTGTTGCAAGGCACTCCGTCTTGTAAACAAGATTACAACCAAGAATCCCCTGCCCAAGTTTCTAAGTAAGTAAAGATGGGGGGCAAATATTTAAACCTCAAGAAAACTAAAATTGAAATATTGCTGTTTGTTTAATCTCTTTATATTGATATTCCTTACTTTGTTTTTAAATATTTTTAGTACAACAGCTTTTTTCTAAACTTTAAGATCACGTTTTCAATAAATAGAATGGCATGGTAGGACAGTGATTAGCATTGCTGCTTCACACACCAGGGACTTGGGTTCGATTCCTGGCTTGGGTCATTGTCTGTGTGGAATTTGCACATTCTCCTCATGCCTGTGTGGGTTTCCTCCGGGTACTCCAGTTTCCTCGCACAGTCCAAGATGTGCGGATTAGGTTGGTTGGTCAGTCATACTAAAATTGCCCCTTAGTGTTCTGAGATGCATAGGTTAAAGGGATTAATGGGTAAATGTGTAGGGATATGGGGATAGGGCCTGGGTGGGATTGTGGTCGGTGCAGACTTGATGGGCCAGATGGCCTCTTTCTGAACTGTTGGGTTTCTATGATTCTATGAAATATAAAAGCTCCTGGTTCCAGCTGAAAATTACAGTTCTGATCTTGCTAGAACTATTCAGTTTATATAGCAATAAGTTATTCTGAAGGCAATTGAACTTAAATGATGTACCATACGTGAAGTATAGTTGATAAAATCATCTGGTGAAAATAGGTTAGTTAAAGGACTATGACTCCAGATTAAAAACAATTGTGATACTACAATGGTGATAAAAATCCATTTGACACTTTGTTCTAAATTCAGTTCGTCTGCTTCATGTGGGTCTGTTTCAGAAATGAGATTGGTTCGTGCTTCTTTCTATTGACCTAATTGTTCTATAAGCCATATGATCCGTCAAATACAGTTTTATTCTTATTTGTGCCTGCTTTTCCTCTTGTACAGTTCCTTTCTCTCCATTCACTTGATGAGGATTTTGCAAAAATAATTTAAATTTTTTAACTTTGCTGTTTTCTCTATTTCCTGGCAATGTTTTCCTCTCAGGATCTCTTGATGACAGAAAGCAGTCATTGAATTAACTAGAAGAAAGAAAATTCCAATAAAGAGTTATAATCCATGTGTAGAACAACAGCACCAGCTGCCCCTTATCCCCATGATCTTTTAAATAGTCATGCTTGCATTAAATATATTAAGCACAATGTTGTTTATAGCAGTTTAAATATTGTTTAACCTTGACGCTGTCTTTAACATTGTTTCATATCAGCAAGAATGCATTTCATATGTTTACAAATTTTTGTGTAGACAATTAGGAAATCTATTTTGAAGTAGCAGGATCAGCATGTGGGAAATCAGTTGATGTGCTGATCATGCTGCTGAGTAAGCTTGTGTGTATGCCAGTTTAAAGACTCAATTGCACTCTGCAGTAAATCTTGCCTTCAAAAACACACAGACCAGCATTACGACAGCCCAAGCTGCCTCCATCCACCAAACAATATTTAGCTTCAAAATGCCTGATCTTCCACCCTTCTGCCATATCAATTGCACTCTGCAGTAAATCTTGCCTTCAAAAACACACAGCCCAAGCTGCCTCCATCCACCAAACGACATTTAGCTTCAAAATGCCTGATCTTCCACCCTTCTGCCATATCAAGAGACCATATGTCTCTTGCTGAGCCATAGCCTCAGCTCAGAACCTCCACAAGGATGCACATACTGAGCCTTCCCAGACACAATGCCAGAGCGTGGCTGGCTCCACCGTTTCCCCATGTGCAAAAAGACCTTGAGTCTAATGTAGTAGCCGCTGCCTACACACACACACACACACACACACCCACCACACACACACACACACACACACGCTAATGTAGTAGCCGCTGCCTGCCCCCACACACACACACATTCAAATCACTGCAGCCAGCACCACTGGTTAAAAAAAATACCAGAGTATTATCCTTATTTCACAAAGAATTCAGCAGCTAAAAGTTTAAGACAGATTTTGCTGAGCTTGCAGTGAATGCAATAAGTAAATGCATTCAATCAAATGTTTATTGCCAGTTTGGAAGATCAGTGCTAAATAGTGAAGTCTGTTGAATTTTTAAATTAGATATAATTGTGTTCACAGGTCAGTATCTACCTCCAAAATTGGTCCCATGTTCTCAGTTATGTAAGCAAAGCAGAGTCTACACCAGAGATTGCGGAGGTCAGTAAATGTGTCTAAGTTTGTGTTCATAATTTATCTGATTTAATATGCAATGAAATGATGGCAAAAGTTGTGATAGCAAAAAACGTATAACTTTTCCACCTCCTGCTTGCTTTGGAATCAGTATGTGATCTTTGTTGGACCCTTGCTAAATAGAATTTTCAGTTTTCTGTTGGGTTTTGGAGTGACATAATTTAGAAGCCAGTGATGTAATTCAGAAACTGTAGTAATCCTAACACCGAGAGCTGGGCCATTCTCCTCAGTATTGCTTTTCCCGAATTATCAATTCCTCTGGGAGTATCCATTGTTTTCTATCTTTCAGCCAATTTCTTATCCAAATCCAATTTTCTTCTGAATTACCACAGACTTGAACTTTGTCTTTCTACAGAACATTCTGAAAGGTGAAAGTCTAATACATTATGAGGCTTACCAAAGGTTACTTGTGATGTCATTTCCTCAAAGAAGTAAGAGGGCATTCATCATACTTCATGCATTCTACAAAGTATTTGGGAATCTTGAGATCAACAAGAGCCACTTTCTTCTTCACTTGTTACATTTTCCTTTAGGCTTGCTAGGAAAATTGTAGCTGGTTTACATTGAGTTGAAGGTGGGAGGAAAGAAAGCAAATTATCATCTGACCATGAGTTGAAGCAGTCAGCAAAACAGTTCGTAGGATGCATGATTATTTTAGCAGAGGATAAAAGGAAGAATTAGTTTTGGACAGTGCAACATAACTATATATGATGTGATTACAGCAGTGCATACATCATTAAGTGGCTACAGTAAACTGACTTATAGAAAATCTTACAAAGAAAGGACTTGCTTTTAAAATGATTTTAAGAGTATTGGAAATCAGATGGCTTAGCTATTTTAACTTAATTTGGGTTGTAAACATTACTTATTTAATAGGATGAGTAAATGCTTTCAAATGCACTCCAAGTCTCTTAGATGTTCACCTTTTGAGTTTAGCTTTACTGATTAGAGGCAGAATTAACACTTGGAAACCTCCATCTTCTTGTGAATTGTCAAACGACAGTTATGTTTCAGGAAAGACGTGAATTCTTGGCATTGAAAGTGCCTGTCACTATGCGACCCACAAACATAGTAGGTACAACAAGCATTGTAGTGGGCTTTCCTATAGAGCAAGGTGGTCACAAATGTTTTTGGTAAATTGTTGTATCAAAAGTACTGAACTTAAGGTACATTGATATAAACTAATTAATTGCTTGTGCCACTTACCATTTTTGGTTGATTAATACAAGCTTCATATATAATATAATGATGGTGCTGTGGGGTGGGGGAACTTCTCAAACTTACACCATAAAGGCCATGTGGTTGTTGGTGTTTTAATCCACATCATCTCATGTAATGTGGCAAAATTGGAAAGAAATAAATGTTGATGAATCAGTTTATAAGATGTAGCAATTTATAATGGTAAATGTTGAACAAAGTTTGTAACAAGTAGAACTAAGATTTTTAACCAGAAAATGTATGTCCAATGCAAAGTTTTTAATATAATGTAGATTGATATAAATTGTATTTCAATCAGTTCATGTAATTGGAGACCACTAATGTTTCTACATAACGTGAGATTTTTATTTATTTGTCATTGGTAAGATACAGACGAGGTCGCCATTTGACCTGTCTTAGTTCATTTGTGCAGCAAACACTCATGGTTATTCTCCTTCAAGGCATCAAACTGTCTTGCGTGATTTCAGAGTTTTGTCTCTGTTTTTCTGTCCAGATGTTAGTTGCTGTATTGATCACTGTGTGTGAAGAAGAACTTTCTGATATTTAATTCTAAATTTGTCTTTTCCTGGATTTAACCTTTGCTTTTGTATCCTTTGTCTATTCTCAGTTTATTTGCAGTATTGAACCAGACCTAGCATTTCTATACTTACTTCAATCTTGTATACCTTCATAAGGTTAATTACAAGAAGTCTTCTTTCAAAGCTAATGAGTTGTGGCATTGTGACACAATGGTTAGCTCTGCTGTCTCAGCATCAGATACCTGGATTTGATTGCTGACTTGGGTTACTATCTGTGCAGTCTGCAAGTTGTCCCAGTATCTATGTGGGTTTTCTCTCTCCATCCAGAAGGCATGCTGGTTAGGTGCATTGACCATGCTAAATTCTCCTTCCGTGTACCTGAACAGATGCCAGAGTGTGACGACTAGGAGATTTTCACAGTAACTTCATTGCAGTGTTAATGTAAGCCTACTTGTGACACTAATAAATGAACTAAAAAATATATTATTTTCTGCTGATGATGAGAGTCAGTCATATGGGTTTTTAAACCATCTTCAAGTCTTTAATGTGCCAGTTGTGAATCATTGGCCACAGCTTAGTGACTGTGCTACTAAAGTTTGAGCAGCTTGTACTGTGGTATAAGCTGAACGAGTCTAGACATATTTTGTTTTTTGTTGCAGCCAGATCTTGGATTAGTAGGAAATGGAACTTTTTTAACACTTGTTTGATATGATGGTGCTCATTTCCTTTTCTGTTTGCTCAGATAATGTATTCTTTCTTTACAGCAAAGAGGAGAGAGGGACAGTCAGAACCAGGCTGTGCTGACTAAGCTGAAATGTGCAGCAGGTTGGTGAGAATTTTGGTATTTTCCACTGTCCAACCTTGGAGGAGGGAATCTACAAGTGTTATAATTAGATAACTGTTATTCCCGATCAATGTCTGAATCTCTAAGTGTTTCGGAATTAATTTCCTTTGGCAAATTAGATTAGAGATATTCCAAAGGTTATGATATCAGTAGCCATTGATTTTATTCAGAAGTAAACATCTTTGGTGGGAAAGATATTTTTCATTGTATGAGATGTTGTATAAATTGAAGTCACTTTCTTGGGATTGACTAATATCAAAACTTTCTCACTGTTATTACTAGTTTCTCAACGAATCTGTGTATCAAGTTGATGGTAGATTGCTCAAAATGAAATCAGTTATATTAGTGCTTCAGCCCATTCACGTTATAGCAGAATTCATCTGAATCGCTGTAACCAAAACACATTTTTATCAGGAATTATGATTTTACAGAATATAAAGGTTTGGTCAAACTCTGAAGAAGAATCATACGGACTTGAAACGTTAATTCCATTTCTCTCTATACAGATGCTGCCAGACCTGCTGGGTTTATCGAGCATGTTACGTTTTTACTTAAGATAATATGTATAAGGTTACAGATTGATTAATTCAGTAATTCTGCATAGTAGTGCTGAATGATGATTTCTGAAAAGTGTCTTTTTGATGGGGTCATTGATTAAACATGGAGTAGCCGTCAGCTCCTATCATTATCTATGTTAAATATCTTCAAAGATCATATCCAAATGCCTGTATCACATAAATATAAATTTACTAATTAATCTCCTGTGCCATTGTGCATGTTAGTCAAGATCGAGTATAGTCTTCAGATAAAACATGATGTTGGTTGGAGAGAATCAACCTAGGACATGGAGATATAATCAAACAAATATTTTAAACCCAGACATTCTGTCTTAATATATATTTGACTCTTTGAGGAGTAGAAAATATAATTGGTTGGCGTATAGATGTTTCCCTGCAATTGATACTGAAGAGTTGAGCCAAAAAGAAAACTGAGGCACGAGGGTGTTGCTGCGGATATATCCATAACATTTGGTAGAATTATTAATAATATGCTGGAGCTAGTCATTAGACTAGCCACATAAATGCTATGGTTACTAGAGTATGTGAGAGACTGGGTTGTCTGCAGTGAGTGATTTGCCTTCAGTCTCCTCAACATGTCTCTTACAGCACTTGTGTTGTCTAATAGCATGCTGGCTGTGTCCAGTTCTATCAGCATTTGAGGTATTGCGGACAAAATAAACTTCCTTTCCCATCCTTCTATATTCACACGCTACGTGTTATTTCCTGTTGTGATGAAAATGTTTTTTCTGATCTATTTTTGTTTAATTATTTCCACTTTTCCCAATGCATACATTTTCTTTGCCAGTTTTTTTTTCCCTGTTCTGAATTACATTTTCTTATTCAGCCCAGTGGCTTCTAATTTTTGTTCAAGTTTTTGTTTTAAGTTTTGAATAAACCTTAAACCTCAGTTTTTCCACTGTTGAGTCCATAAAGCCTGTGTCATTAGTACTCAACACAGCTGGAAGGGATGTTTATTGCTGTCACATGTCTTGGGCTCTTTTTACACACCACCAACAATGGGATGATGTGTGAGCTGAGTTCAACAGAATAAGTAAGAGAAGGAAAAAAAACAAACTTGCAATTATTCAACACTTTTTGCATCCTCAGGAATCCCAAAGGCATGTTTGAAATGTAGTCACATTATTTGAGAGATAACCACATCAGTCACTTTGCGAAGAACAAAGTGTTGCAAATAGCATGGGACAAATGACCAGTGGTTGAAGGATGAAAATTAACCAAGAGAACAGTAAAATTTCATATTCTTTGAAAAAGTGTCACGAGGTAACTTACATCCACAGGAACAGAAAATTTGAATCTCTCAACTGAAATATGGCATCTCTGGGATTGCAGCATTCCCCTGATTTTGTAATGAAGCTTCAACGTAGATTATGTGCTCAGTCCTGGAGTGGGACTTGAATTCATATCTTCCAACTTGAGACAAGCATAATACCAGTGAACCAGGCTGACAGTAGAGTCAGAGGTTTACAGCGTGGAAACAGGCCCTTTGACTCAATTTATCCATGCTGTCCTTTTCTTTAAACCCCTAAGGTAATCTCATTTGGCCCTTATCCCTCCATACCCATCTTACCCATGTAACTGTCTAAATGTTTTTAAAGGACAAAATTGTACCCGCTTCTACTACTACTTCTGGACGCTTGTTCCAGACACTCACCACTCTGTGAAAAGATTTGCCCTTCTGGACGCTTTTATATCTCTTCTGTCTTAAACCTATGCCCTCTAGCTTTAGATTCCCCTACTTTTGGGAAAAGGTATTGACTATCGAGTTGATTTATGCTCCTCATTAGTTTATAGACCTCTATAAGATCGTCCCTCAGCCTTCTGCACTCCAGAGAAAAACAATCTTAGTTTCGATAGTGACTCCTGAGAAAAGTTAGTGAATGTGCTATGCTAATGTACACTTTCATTTGGATCAATCTCTGAAAGAGATTGTTTTCATGCTTTGTTTCTGAACTGTGTTTTGTGGTATATCCATAGGTCTGGCAGAATTAGCAACTCGAAAATACAAGCAAGCTGCCAAATGTTTCTTGCTGGCTTCTTTCGATCACTGTGACTTTCCTGAGGTAAGACCCAACTCATGGAATGCAATTATAATTTTAACTTGGAGATTCACAGACAGGCTGAAATACATTAACGATCTGACTGTGAAGCCTCACTGGTAAATGGTCAATTAATAGGGAAAAACATTTTGACATTGAAATTGGGGAAAAAAAGGAAGTTTGATTAATCCAACTTTGCTGTTTAAATTTATCGTTTTTTGTTTTGGGAGCTTGAGGTTTTTAATATGAATTTTTAACATTAGTTTTCAAAGAACAAAGAACAAAACAGCACGGGAAACAGGCGCTTTGGCCCAACGAGCCCGCGCCGCCACCCGATGTTCCCACCTCTACCCACGATCCCTGTCCATGTCCATAGATCTATGGATTAAGAACCAAATTTGAGACAATTTAGGGGGAATTTGTTTTGCCAATTAGCCTAAGAGCACGTCTTTGGGATGTGGAAGGAAACCGGAGCGCCCAGAGAAAACCCACGCAAGTACGGGGAGAATGCACAAACTCCCACAGATACAGGCCCAAATCCATGTATCTACAAAGCACAGCGATAGTCACTGAGCTGTCGTGTTGCTCACCAAATGGTCCAGGTCAAGCGTAAGCTAACGACGTGAAGCACTAGGACACTCTTGAAAAAAATCCAAGAGCAGCCCTCTCACGACCCATCATGTGTATGCCCCTCATTAGATAACAAGGTGGACCAAAGCACCTGTGGGATAAAAACAAGTACATCAATATCATCATCTATTTACACACTTCCCAGGGACTCCAAGGCTCATGATCCCTATTTTAAATCAGTTTTTTATACCCCTCCATTCCCATTCTGTTCATGTGCCCATCTAAGTATTTCTTAAATAACACCAGAGTACCTGCCTTCACCACTTGGCAGCACATTCCATACCCCCACCACCCTCTGTGTGAAAAAACTCCCTCTAGCATCCAAATTATGCCTTACCCCCCTCATCCTAAGCCCATGACCCCTCGTGCTATTTGACTCCATCCTAGGAAAAAGATTAACTCTTTTTACTCTATCTATCCCCTTCATAATCTTGTACACCTCTATTAGATCTCCTCTAAGTCTACGTCTTTCTAAGGAAAACAATCCCAATTTGCCTAACCTCTCCTCGTAACTCGGACCTTCCCATACCAGGCAGCATCCTAGTAAACCTCCTCTGCACTCTCTCCAGAGCCTCCACGTCCTTCCGGTAGTAAGGCGACCAGAATTGGACGCAGTATTCCAAATGAGGTCTAACCAGCGTTTTATACAACTGCAACATTAAAGGCCAGCTCTTGTACTCTATACCCCTTCCTATAAAGACTAGCATACTACATGCTTTCTTCACAACCTTCTCCACTTGCTCTGCCACCTTCAGACACCTGCACCCCCAGGTCCCTCTGTGTTTCTACACTCTAAATAGGTCTACCCTTTATCATATATCTCCCCCATACATTCTTTCTCTCGAAAAGCATCACCTCACATTTATCAGGATTGAATTCCATCTGCCATCTGTCTACCCAAGCTACCAGCCTATCTATGTCCTGCTGCATCGCCTGACAATGCTCCTCAATATCCACAAGTCCAGCCATCTTTGTATCATCTGCAAACTTGCTGATCACTCCACTTACTCCCTCTTCCAAGTCATTTATATATTTTACAAATAGAAGAGCTCCCAGTACTGAGCCCACTAGTGACCGACCTCCAGCTAGAGAAACACCCTTCCACTATTACTCTGTCTCCTTTAACCAAGCTAGTTACTTATCCATCTAGCTACCTGTCCTTGTATCCCATTAGCCTTGACCTTCTCAACTAACCTCCCATGAGGGACTTTGTCAAACGCTTTACTAAAATCCATACAGACGACATCAACGGCTCGCCCTTCGTCCACCGTTTTCGTCATCTCCTCAAAAAATTCGACCAGATTCGTAAGGCACGACCTCCCCTTAAATCCATGCGGCATATCCATTCATTCAAGTATTCATTCAGGATCTCCGCCACTCCCTTGGGCTCTAAGCACAGTTCCCCTCCTCCGTCCCTAAGAAGTCCGATTTTTCCTCTAACCACCCTTTTATTCCTAACATAGGAGTAAAAAGCCTTTGGATTTTCCTTAATCTTATCCGCCAAAATCATTTCATGCACCCTTTTTGCCCTTCTAACTCCCCGTTTGAGCTCCCTCCTAGTCTCTCTATATTCCTTCAACGCTGTCTCGGTTCCCAGCTGCTTTGACCTATCATACGCCTCTCTTTTCTCCCTAACCAAGTCCTCAATATCCCTAGTAATCCATGGCTCTCTAATCCTACCTTTCCCATCTTTCCTCTTGGCCGCCACATATTTATCTTGCAACATTTTCAGTATTCCCTTGAAAGAGTCCCACATGCCTAGCATGGACTTACCCTCGAACAACCGTTCCCAATCAGTTTCCCTAAGTTCCTGCCTAATCCGACCGTAGTTAGCCTTCCCCCAATTCAGCACCCTGCCCCTAGGGCAACAAGCATCCTTTTCCATCTGTATCCTAAAGTAGACAGAATTCCTGTAGCTTCTTGACACATTTGAGGAATTGGGCTTGTAATTCATTAGCTCATCAAGGATCGTTTCATTATGTATATTTCTTGTTGCCTAAAGTTCATTATTTGTGTATTGAATCCACTTCATGCTTTGGCACACATACATGATATATTTTGCTTGTTTGATCTCTTAGGTTTGTCACCTAGATGCACATTTTTGAATAGAAACCATATTTTTCTTTGAAAGTAACTTGTCCGCCATTCCACCAAGGGAGATTACCTTTTTAATATTCTCTCCTTTCAAAGGCCACCATTCCCCAGCTGAGAGCAAAATATTAACAGTTCCTACCTCGCTGTTCATTTTCTTCTACAGCCAGTTATTTGTATGGGAGCAACTAAAAACTATGATAAAATTTTTAAAGAATTCTTTCACAGAATGTGGGCATCACTGACCACACCAGCATTTTTATTATCCATCAACAATTGTCCTTAAGAAGGTAGGGTGAGTTGCCTTCTTAAACTGCTACAGTCCATGTGGTAAAGATATACTCTCAATAATATTAAGCACAAAGTTCCAAGATTTTGACCCAGCAACAGTGAAAGACCGGCAATAAGTTTCAAGTCAGGATGATGTGTGGCTTGGAGGGGAACTTGCAGGTGTGATGTTCTTCTGACTTTGTCCTTTTAGATGGTAGAGATTGTAGGTTTGGAAGGTGCCATTAAAACAGCATTGCTGAGTTGTTACAATGCATCTTGTCGATGGCATACATGACTGGCACAGTGTATTGGTGATGGAGAGGGTAGGTGTTGAAAGTGGTGGATGGGGTTCCAATCGACCAGGTTGCTGTTACCTGGATGGTGTCAAGCTTCAAGCAAGAGAAGAGTATTACGTCAAACTTGTGATGTATCTTGTAGATAGCGGACAGGCTTTGGAGATTGAGAAGTGAGTTACTTTCCACAGAATTCCCAGCCTTTGACCTGCTCTTGTAGCCACAATATTTACATGATTGGTCTAGTTCAGTTTCTGGTCAATGGTAACATTCATGGGTAAGATTAATGCCATTAATTGTCAAGGGAAAGTAGCTGGATTCTCCCTTGTTAGAGATGATCATTGCCTGGCACAGATGCTACTTGCCTTTTAACACTTCAAGCCTAAATGTTACAAAGGCATTTCTGCATATGGACAGGAAGGCATAACTGCCTCACTATTTGAGAGTTGTGAATGGTGCTGAGTATCGTGCAATCAGTGAACATCCCCACTCTTGGCCTTATGTGGTGGGAAGGACATTGATGAATCAGTTGGAAATGGTTGGACTGAGGACACTACACTGAGAACTCATACAATAATGACCTGGAACTGAGATAATTGACCTCCAGCAACCACAACTATCTTTCTTTGTGCCAAGTATGACCCCAAGTGATCCCCATTTACTCCAGTTTTGCTAGGGCTCTTCAGTTCCATGCTTGTTCAAATGCTGCCTCAATGTTAAGGCAGTCACCCTCACCTTGCATCTTGTGTTCAGCTCTATTGTCCATGTTTGGACTAAGGCTGTACTGAGTCTGGAACTGAGTGACCCTGACAGAACCCAAATTGAGCATCACTGAACCAGTTATTGCTGTGTAAGTGCTGTTTGATAGCATTGTTAGTGACATCTTCATCACTTTGCTGATCAAGAAAAAGCTGGTGGGACCAATTGACAAGTTTGGTTTTGTCCAGCTTGTTGTGTGCAGGAAATACCTGGGCAGTTTCACACATTTCCAGATAATGTGGGTGTTTTAGCTGCACTGGAACAGTTTGCATAAGGGTGCAGCTAGTTCTGGAGCACAAGCCTTCAGTACTATTGCAGGAATGTTGTCTGGGCCCATAGCCTTTTCAGTACATTCATCTGTTTCTTGGTATCATGTGGAATGAATCAAATTGGCTGAGGACTGGTACTGTTGATGCTAGGAACCTTGGGAAGAGGCTTAAATGCATCATCAACTCAACATATCAGACTTGAAGATTATTGCAAATGATTCAACCTTTTCTCTGCAAATATGTGTGGGTTCCCCTATCATTGAGGATGGAATATTTGAGGGGCATTTTCCTTCAGTTAGTTAATTGTCCACTACCATTCATGACTGGATGTGTCAGGACTGCTGAGCTTGGATCTGATCTGTTGGTTGTGAGATCACTTAGACTATTGCATGCTGCTTTCCTTTTTGCTGTGCGAGTAGTTTTTTCTTGCATCTTCATCGAGTTGACACCTTATTTTTGGTTATGCCCGTTGCTGCTCCAGCATGTTCTCCTGCATTCTTTGTTGAACTGGTCGATCCTCCAGTTTGATGGTAATGTTTGACTGGGGGAATATGCTGAACCATCAGGTAACAGATGGTTGTTATATATAATTCTGCTACTGCTGTTTATGGCCCACAGTACCTCATGGATGATCAGTTTTGAGTTGCTAGATCTATTCAAAATTTATGTCCATTTAGCATGGTGATAGTATCCTGTAACATGACGGAAGAGATCCTCAGTATGAATATTGTGCTTTGTCTCCATAAAGGCTGTGTGATGTCATTGTGATATCCTCTACAGATGCATCTATGACTGGTAGATTGGTGAGGACAAAATCAGGCAGGATTACTATTTAAATGGCGAAAAGCTGCAGCATGCGATGGTGCAGAGGGACCTGGGGGTCCTTGTGCATGAATTGCAAAAACACAGTATGCGGGTGCAGCAGGTGATTAGAAGGTGAATGCAATATTGGCCTTTATAGCTAGGGGGATAGAATATAAAAGTAGGGGAGGTACTTTTTGCAGTTGTATAGGGTACTGGTGAGGCCGCAGCTGGAGTACTGTGTGTAGTTTTGGTCGCCACATTCACGGAAGGATATATTGGCCTTGGAGGGGGTGCAGAGAAGGTTTACTAGGCTGATACTGGAGATGAGGGTGTTGGATTATGAGGAGAGATTGACTAGGCTAGATTTGTACTCTTTGGAGTTTAGAAGGCTGAGAGGGGATCTTATAGAGACACAAGATAATGAAGGGGATGGATAGGGTAGAGGTTGAGAGACTCTTCCCACTTAGCAAAGATAGCAGGACTAGAGGGCACAGCCTCAAGATTAGTTGGGGGGTGGTTCAGATCAGAGTTGCGGAGGAGTTTCTTCATGCAAAGGGTGGTAAATCTTTGGAATTCTCTGCATGATGAGGTGGTGGAGGCTTCCTTGCTGAATATGTTCAAGTCAAGAGTGGATAGGTTTTTGATTGACAAGGGAATTAACGGCTACGGGAAGAAAGCAGGAAAGTGGTATTGCACCCACTACAGATCAACCATGATCTTATTGAATGGTGGGGCAGGCTCGAGGGACTGGATGGCCTACTGCTCCTGTTTCTTACGTTCTTTATCTGGTTGGTTCCTTCACACCAGCTGCTGACCCAGTCTAACAGCTGTGTCCTTTAGCTTTGTCAGTAGTGGTGCTATAAGTTATTCTTAATGATGGGCATTGAGGTCTCCATCCAGCCATTCTGTATCCTAGCCACCTTCAGTGCTTCCTCTAAGTGATTTTCAACATGGATTTATTAGTGAGGAAGTGGTAGGTAGTAAGCAGGGCGTTTCCTTGCCCATGTTTGACCTGAAGCCATGAGATTTTAATGAGATCCAGAATTGATGTTGAGATCTCCCAGAGCAACCCTCTCGACTATACATCACTGTACTGCTACCTCTTATAGGTTTATCCTGCCAGTGGGATAGGACATACCCAGGAATGGCAATGATGGTGCTAGGATAGTGCCTGTAAGGTATGATGCATGAATATGACCATGTTAGGCTATTGTTTGATTCATCCTTTGGAGAGCTCTCCCGAATGATGGCATGAGCTTCAAGAATATGATAACAAGGATTTTGCAGGGTTGACAGGGCTGGACTTGTTATTTCCAGTGTCTAGATCAATGCTGTGTAATCTGTTTGGCTTCATTCCTTTTTGTGGACTTCATTGTGGTTTGATATAACTGAGTGGCTTGCTAAACTATTTCTGAGGGCTGCGAGAGTCATGCACTTTGACGTGCACCTTGAATTACATTTAGACAAACCAGGTAAGGACAGCAGATTTTCTTCCTAAACTACATTAGTGAACCAGATGGGTTTTTATGATAATCCATAAAAATTTCATGATGACTGTGACCAAAACTAGCTTTTAAATTCCAGACTTATTGACTGAATTTAAATTCCATTTTGTGGGATTGGAATCCAGAGCATTAGCCTGGGCTCTGGAATACTAGTCTGGTGACATTACCACTACACCATTACCACAGATTGAGATCATCCAAATTGAAATGAGAAAAAAATTCTCATAAAATGCTCCAGAGAAAAGGCTTTGGTAGAGGACCCACTGAGATTAATACAGTAAATTGATGAGAATTAACAATAATTAAAAAGATAAAGAGGAAACCAAAATTTAAGTTTAACTAAGGTGTTAAAACTAAAAACTAAAGTTGCTTCTAATGTGCTTAAAGCAAACATGCCCCGGATCAGATGGTATCAATCCGAATTTATTCTGTCACTGAATACTTTGCCTGAGAGTGAGAGCTTAGTATCACCTACAAATGTCATGTTCAACTTCAAATTGGAGTCAGTAGTAAAGAGGATGATTCTCCCAAAAAAATTTGAAGTGTCGTATTTGTGTTTTTTTTCAGGAGTTTCAAATGGATCTAGATTTTGTTCTAGATTGAATAATAAATATGCTTTATAATTGTGGAGTTGCAATGAATAACCAAATGCTAAATTATGTTGTTAGTTCAGTAGAATATAAATTGAAAACTGTCATATTAAGATTGTATTGTACTTGATCATTTTGCATCATGAAGTGTTTTAATTTTAGTCAGTAAAATACAGAAAGCATTTAAGTTCAGGTAGCACAGAAGAAGAAGCAGGAGTCTGATTGCTGACCAAAATGGAAGAGGAAACTTAGTATGTGATCAAAATGCAGGATGGGTGTCTTCAGGATCTTAAAGCCATACGTTGTTTGGCTTGCATCATATAAAGATTTATTTAAAAACACAGAAGATAGTGAGCTAGTTAGCATTTTCTTTGATTGAATACTGACAGGTTCACTCTAGGGCAAGTGTTATCCCATGCTCAGTGTACAGCTGGTACTACTTTATTGGCCCTATGTCCTAGTACTTAAATATGTAGCTCTTACTTGATAAGGTCAGGGATTGTTAATTAGAAAACATTTTTCTGGTACATAATTGGAATCTGTCGTTGCAGTTTTTCCTCTTAAAATTTAGTATAAATGAGATCGTTCAATGTAATTGAAATATGATAAGAAGTCTGACAACACCAAGTTTAAATCCAACCAAATTATTTGATAGCAAACTCTCAAGCTTTGGTCTTCGCAGATTACTGATTTCTGAAAACTGTAAACAGTCTGTGCTGGTGCGTGTGCTGTTGGAGACCAGAACACCGCATTCACCTGACAAAGACCATAGGGTCAAAAGCTTGTGAGTTTACTATCAAATAAATCGGTTGGATTTAAACTTGGTGTTGTCAGATTTCTTACTGTGTTTACCCCAGTCCAATGCCGGCATCTCTACAACATTGAAATATGGGCCATATAATTTCTCGTTAGATAGATGAAAATTCATATATCAACTAATCCTAGTGCTAGGACGGTAATTTGGAAGGAGTTTAATGTGGCTTTAACACTGAAAGTTTTAACTTTCAAATGTTTATAAAACTTCCGTCCAATAATGTTTTTAACATAGCAGATTTCTCTTGTTACTTTGTGAAAATAAACCAGTATGAT
This sequence comes from Sphyrna mokarran, assembly GCA_024679065.1. Classification (NCBI taxonomy): domain Eukaryota; kingdom Metazoa; phylum Chordata; class Chondrichthyes; order Carcharhiniformes; family Carcharhinidae; genus Sphyrna; species Sphyrna mokarran. The sequence continues at coordinate 24,609,113 of JAGIQG010000021.1, forward strand.
GCAAGTAGGGTGCAAGTTTCTTGCAAGACACTTAGTTTGAAGCATCTTGTAATAAAAGAATGATAAAATCATTCGGCCCATCAAAAATGCTCCATCATTCAATAAGATCTTGACTGATCTGATTATTGTTTCAACTGCGCTTCCCTAAGTTGTTCCTGTGATTCTTGGCTCCTTTGGCTAACTTGCCTCGAGAAAATTCAGTGACCCAGCCCCCATAACTTTATGTGGAAGAGAATTCCACAGACTTAATAACCCTTTCAGGAAAAAAAAACCTCATCTCATTATTAAAATGGAAACCTCTTATTCTTTCAATTATGTACCCAAGTTTCACCCACAAGAGGAAACTTCCTCTCAGTCTCCACCCTATTCAGTCACCTCAGAATCTTGTATGTTTTGAGCAAATCACTTCTTCTCTAAACTCTGATGGATAAAAACCCAACTTGTTGCATCTTTCCGCATTAGTTAAGCCTTTCATCTCCGTAATGAACTAGGTGAACCTACTCTGAACTGCTTCTAATATTATATCTTCAAATAAGGGAACCAAAACTAGATATGGTCTCACCAAAGCCCTGTAAAACTGCAGTAAAATTTTCCTACTTCTATATTCCATTCTCCTTGCATGAAACTTCAACATTCCATTTGCTGCCTTACTCACTTGCTGTACCTATGTTCTAGCATTTTCTGATTCATGAACCAAAACACTCAGATCCATTCCCTTGTACTATCGAGTTCTGCAATCTCTTTCCTTTCAAATAATACATTGCTTTTCTATTTTTCTTGCCGCATTAAGCTCATCTGTCAATTTTTTTTCTCATTTGGTTCTATCTATGTTCCTTTGCATACTTTCTACCGCTGCTTGCTAACTTTCTTTCTTATTTGTCATAGTATCATCAATAAATTTAGCTACCATGCATTGGATACCTATGTTAGGTCATTGATATAGATTGAAAATAGTTGAGGGCTGTGTGGCTCTCCACTAGTTACTGCTTCCCAAAACACACACGACCCATTTATCCTTACCATCTGTTTCCTGTTAGATTAATAGAGGATTGTTTTATAAAGACTTCTCGCACATGGTACTTAACATTTTAATTCTACAACCCATTTTAATGGAGTCGTAAGCATTTAGTCTAACTGCTTTGGAAAGACAGATGATAGCATTATATGTTGGAGTTGGATAACACTAGAAGGGCAAGATATCTTAAATATATTTCGAATTTGTGCACCCTCAAAAGATTTAAGTGAAATGTGAAGCAGGTGCTGTGAATGCTTAGTGTTTCTTCATAATTAGACTTAACACACTTTGAACTCTCCAGTGCAGAATGCTTGAGACCAGTTTTTTAAAGGTAGAGGGAGGAACTACCTTGATAAAAAATTTTGATCTTCCATTATTTAGAAATGGTTGTAAAGTGAAAACAAATTGTATTGAAGTATATAAAATATCCACGTGGACTAAGTTCAACCTGACCATGTTTGTTTTCTTCCAGCTGCTGTCTCCCAGCAATGTAGCAGTTTATGGAGGACTTTGTGCACTGGCCACTTTTGATAGACAGGAGCTGCAAAGAAATGTCATCTCCAGCAGGTAAAGATAATATTGGTTTCTTTAGAAATGCTCCAAGTGTGTGAGCCTCATTTCAGTTTACAAGAAATAAATTATTAAGGAGATACAACTTTAAGAAAAGCAGGTTGATCATCATCAATTATATTTTCCTCTATCTGGGAAACAAGTAAGACAATTACCTGGAATTTTTTGTAATTTCCAAACTGCTTTTTGGGGAAAAAAAAACTAATTGAACTAAGCAGCCTGAAATGATGTAATTGTTGAGCATATGAATTCAGTAATGAAAGTGAAAATAATCAGTCAATGGCTATATGCTTGTATGCCCAACATGTCTCAGTAGCTTCTGATGCATTTTATTCTAGTGCATAAAAGTGAAAAATACCATGTTATACATAATATGGTACATTTATATGAAATATAAATACACAACTGGAAATAGAGATTTATACCAAAAATTTTACTAATGCTGATAAATGTAAAAGTGTAGCAAGGTAGAAGTAACTAAAACAACAAGAATTTAAAAAATTAATTCACAGCACATGGACATTGCTCACAATAACATTTATTGCTAGTTGCTTCATTGCCCTTGAGAAAGTGGTAGCCAGCCACCTTGAAAGATACTTTCCACAAGAATGTTGAGGCAATTTCAAGAATCTGATCCAATATGATGTAGTTCCAAGTTAGGATGATGTGTCATTGGAGAGGAACATGGAGGTGGTGATGTTTCCACTACCTTGTTCTCGTTATAGAGACAGTAGGTTTGGGAAGTTAGAGTGCTATAGTACACCTTGTGGATGGTACTCACTGCAATCACGATAAAGTGATCATGTTTAATGTGATGAACAATGACCTAATCAAGAGAACTGCATTTCCTGAATAGTGCCAAGCTTCTTGAGTTGCACTCGTACAAGCTCATCAAAACTTATTCCATTGTGGTTTTGAAAATGTTGGAATAATCACCAAGGAACACAACAAATATGTCAGGCATAGATAGTCTCCAAAAAAAACTCCCCCTGGCATTCAATGATATTGGCGTCAACAAAACATACAACATTAACTTTCCATTAACTCAAAACTCAGCTGAACCTTGCTGCAAAAATACTGTGACTAAAATAGCGGATCAAAGACTGGGAATTTCTGTGGCAAACAATACAGCTTCTGACTCCCCAAAGCCTTTCTTCCTCCTCAAGGAGTCGAAGGTGACTTGCATCCATACTAAAAACGAGTTCTCAGGTGACTGAAGAAACCAATGCCCAATCTACAGTCAGTGTCACAGAAGGGGCAGATGTTGATTAGAGGAGCAGGTGGGTTACCATGTGCTTCTTTTGTTGTTGACATTTTACTCCAGCCTCTCCTGACAATGAAACTCAAGGTTTGAGCTCCTTTCCAGATGCTGTTCTTCCATTTTGGGTGGTCTTGGGCCAGGGATTCCCAAGTGTTGCATGTTTTCAAGGTGGCTTTGAGGGTGTCGTTGAAGCGTTTCCTCTGCTCTCTTTGGGCTTGCTTGTCATGTTGAAGTCCCAAGAAGAGCACTTGTTTCAGCGGCCTTAAGTCAGGTATGCAGAAATATGGCCTGTCCATTGGAGCTGATTGAGTGTGATTAATCCTTCAATGCAAATTATGTTTTTCCATTTTGGATTTGGAGACTTTACAATCCAAGCTCCAAAATGGACTCATTGCTGGCTAAATGTTTACTGAACAATATGGCTGAGTGATTTTGAGATACTATTGATGATTGCTATTTTGTACCATTTGATTGAATAGCCTTAAGATATCCTCCAATGTTGGAAGCAAACATGAACAGCCAGTTAATATTCAGTTTATTGGAAGTTCAGAACCATTATGGAACCTTACAAAATTGATGGCAATGACTATGGCTACCTCTGAAAGTAAGGGCAGCAAAGGAATTGTGAACATTCTGCAAATGAGTTAATTGTAGAGACAGGTTTCTCGTATGAATTGGTTAAGGAGCCTCTGCACATCATGGTTTTTTTCTGTGTTTCCTGCTAAATATTTTACAAAGTTCCTGATTTTGTCTCTGAAACATTCCTAAATGTTTCATACATTATGAATTATTTTGAAATTGTGTTTTATAAACAAACTTTCTAATAGTACATGGAAACAAACTCACAAAGAAAATCACAAAAGACAAGATGTATGTGTACCAGTAAACCACATGAAATTCTTGCACCACTACCATTGTATAACTTAATAACATTAATTCACTTTTTTTATCCTGCAAACTATGATTCATTCAAAGGAAATGTCAGTTGTCCAAAAGCAAACAGGATGGCTGACTCATCAGATGCCTGCTTAAATTTGACCACAGTAATGACTTTCATGACTATTGGTGGTGCATTGAAGATGTTTGGTTGTACTTTTGAGTCTTTGATCAGAATTTATTTTCTGAGTCTACGCTGTCTCATGCACTTCTCAAACAATTTAATGTTTTTTGTTTAAACTTCTCACTTCATGAGTTAGAGGGTTGTGACCTGAAAAAAATACTTTTAATTTTACAGCATAGCACAAGCTTATCATTAATGACATTGCCTTAGACATTCTGTGAATATTGTGATACTAATGATTATTAGAAGCAGTTTGAATGTCCTGCATTATTGATGTGCCTAGACTGCCTAATACCCACTTGTACAACAACATAACCCAGAGAATATAACCTCAACATACAAGGGGCACGTGTCCCCACAAACTGGTCTTGTATACCTGCAATAACACTTGGCAAGATAAGGCCTATTGAAAAATTATCAAAACATTCCAATATTTAATACACGAACTTCTGAATTTTTGTTTATATTAACATAGGTTAAATTTATTATTGCACTAAAAGACAGTTTGGAATTTTGCACTTCTTGTTATTAGCTGAAGGTGGTGTCTGAAAGCTAGTGCCTGCTTCTCCTTCAAGTGAAAAATGGAACATGCCTAAAAGCAGCCTGAAAAGGAGGAAAAATGAAAGAGGCTAAAATATGACAGCTGATATAATTTATCTGCATCAAGCTAGAGTAAATCAATATGAATAAGAAAACACTATTCTGTAGCATTGTTATTGCAAATCGAAAATGTAAATTTGTCACTGGATATTGCATTGTTAGTAAACTGATGAATCTTTATCTTTTATTTTTCTCCACTGCAAGCTCTTTTAAGTTATTTCTTGAATTGGAGCCTCAAGTTCGAGACATCATCTTCAAGTTTTATGAATCAAAATATGCTTCCTGTTTGAAAATGTTAGATGAAATGAAGGTGAGTCAGAATCTGAGAGATCAGAAAATATTTTTTTATATAAGTAGGATGAATGGGTGCATTATGATGCATCTTATAAATTCTCCCCATTCACATATTACTTAATAGGCCCATACAATATATTCACATATAATATTGTCTGCATATTTTCTTTTGGTTGCAGATGTACACATTAATGCAGATGTTGAGACATTCAATTTGATTATCCCTCAATCTGTTGCACATGGTTAAATAAACAACAGCATTATGTATTTGAATATGTGAAACTATAGTCAAGTGTGCATGATGCTCAGGTAGTAATACCACCTGGACCATTCAGTATTGCTGAATAACAGATAATCCATGGAAATTGATTTAGGACCCTGACAAAAGATTTTAGTAAAGTAGAACATCTGTCTGTTTTTAGTTTGTTGGCATCTGTTAATTTTGATGATATTATGTCTACACTTATTGAATTATAATACAAAACAGGAGAAGCTATTTCACTTTAAAAAATTTCACTTTGGAGCCAAGAAAGTTTAATAGGAAAATTTTCCTATTGGTGAGATATTAGAAACTGGAGGAACAGAAGTATTTGTGGGTGTCAAGCACACAAATCACCTAAAGTTGGTGCACAGATACAAAGATTGATCAAAGATGCTAATGAAATGTTGGCCTTTCCTTGAAGACAGATAAAGTATAAAGAAGAGGAAATATGCTTCAATTGCACAGAGCTTTCGTCTTATATTATCTGGGCTCCACGTCTCTGGAGGAAACCAATTTTGGTCAAATGCAAATTTACCAAATTATTAAAGGGATTAATTATAAGGGTAGTTGCACAAAATAGGATCTTATTCTCCTGCATGTTTTCAAGGTGGCTTTGAGGGTGTCATTGAAGCGTTTCCTCTGCTCTCCTTGGGCTTGCTTGTCACATTGAAGTCCCAAGAAGAGCACTTGTTTCAGGATGATCTAACTAAAGTACTTCAAATTAATAAATTGTTTAGTAGAGTAGATACAATGAAGTTACTTCCTTCGATGGAGTGATTCAGAACAAAGGGACATGATAAAATTAGATGCTTGGCCATTTAGGAATGAAATCAAGAAGCATCTTTTCATGGAAAGGATATTGGAAATGTTGAGTTTTCTTCCTTACAAGACCATGGTTACTGGATGAGTTGAATGTTTCAAGAGAGGACAACAGATATTTGTTAAACAAATATCGACAGTTAAAGATGAAAGGCAGGTGATTTGAGATATGTCAACCAGCCTTAAGTAATTGAATGATAAATAAGCTTGAGGGGCTGAATAACCTACTCTTCTGCTCCTTTCTTGATGAGAAGCTGATAAAATGAAATAATGAAAGCAACTTGTTATTTAGCAAAACCCAGTATTTCTCATTCCAACCTTGAAGAAAATAGTCAAAAAATTGAAAATTTAAATTCAGAGAGCGGAATTTTTCCTGAAATCTGTGTGGGATTCAGACTGAAAACCAAAGTAGAACAAATGCACGGCTGAGTTTTCACTCTAGATTTTCTGGTCACTCAAGGGCATGGTTTACAGCATCACATTGATAGGGTGGGCTTGATAGAGCCAGCAAGGCTGGCTTCACAGAGATCAATGTGCTGTTTATAAAAGCCTTCCTAATCTGCATCAAAATAATTCCCTCATAAGCATTAGTGCATCATGCCCTCACCAAGGAATTATCATTGCATTCACCTTATAGGTTTTGCCCCAGACTAACTACACACAAGGGAACCAAACGAAGGGGCTCCTAAAATTACCTATGCTATTGGGTAATTAGTCATGTCCCTCACCACCTGGAGGCTCTATTTACTTTTATGCCCCTGGCACGATCATCACAACTGGTTTTTGTTTTTGAAAACCAATAATGATTCGCAGTGGTATGATGAGTGGGATGATATAGTGAGTTCAGAAGTAGCAGCATTAAGCCCAATACTTCGTCACACATTTATTCCAAAGTATGCTAATCAGACTCGCACCCTTCATGGGTGAGACAACATTTGTGATTACATAGTAATGTCTGAAGATCACCAACTATTTGTACTGTGTTTGTACTTGTTTCTGTAAGGATCCAAGGCATTTTACAATCATTAGGTTGTAAGGGAAAGTGATTTATTAGAAAATTTACTGTCCATTTCAACCAGATAAGTGACTGTGTGAAGTCATTCTTGAATTTTAATCAAGCATTATTTGAATTTGACAATAAAAGGCATTTTGTGGAGACTTTAGCTGCTTAATTTGACTTGAGCATAGCCTAATGCCCCATCTCCAAAGAGGATAGCAATTTAATGAGAAATGTAGATTTATTCCACGTCAGAGATGTTACTTTTTCTTCAAATCAGTTCATCCGTCACAATAATCTTCCCTTCATTTTGATTTTGCTCTTTAGATTTTGTTGTAATCCTGTAGATTGTATTATGCGTAGCATTGCTGGTTTTGTGTTTTCATGGGGAAAAAACTGGTGAAAAATGCTATTTTTGGTTTCCTTTAATAGCTTTATGCTTTCTTAAAAAACTCTACAGTCTCTATATAAAGCATATATCTACACAGTCATGTAATCTGTAGTTTTTTGCCGTAACATTGCTTAATTCATATTTGCCTCAGCTCATCTGCTGCCAAAACCCCCATCCATTCCTTTGTTAACTCAACTTGACCATACATTCCTGACCAGCCTCCTACATTTCACACTTTATAAATTTGAGGTCATCCAAAACTCTGCTGCCTATGTCCTCCCAAATCCTAGTCACCCATCATCCCTGCTAATCTAGATCGCCTTCCTGTAAAACAACTTTATTTTTACAATTTTTTTTTTACAATTATCAATCTTTTCAAATCCCTTCATATCTTCACTCCTTTTTATCTTGTAACTCTTCTGGCCCTGTAATCCTTCAAAAAAAACAGTGACCAATGCTTACAGATCCCTGATTTTAATTGTGCCATCTTTGGTTGTCATGGATTCAGCTGCAAAAGCCTTAAGCTCTGGAATTCTCTTCCCAGATGATTTCACCTCTCCACTTTAGAACAGTCTTGTGAAGCACCTTGAGATACTTTATTACATTAAAGGCGCTATACCAGTTGTTACTGTATAAAGAGGCCAGGGAATGATAGTTGTGGTTCGTGATGAAAATCTCATGAATTAATAGACTACTCTATCATTTTCTGTGTTGTATTTTTTCACGAATCTATTTGACTAAAAGATTATTGTAGTGCAGCATTGCTGTGTGCGGCATTGGTGGCTCATTTGCTCATTAATTATATGTACCTTTTTGCTTTTCTCCCCTCACATGTTCTCTTTTGCTGAATCTTCCCTCCCTTATAACAGGACAACCTTCTATTGGACATGTATCTAGCTCCCCATGTTAAGACACTCTACACACAAATCAGGAACAGAGCTCTCATTCAGGTACGTTGAGAAGATACTATTTTTGCACCTAAGACTCTTAATTATTTTTCAAGCACAAAATACTTTTTTTAATTTTCACTTTTTCTTGTAATCATATTCTTTTCATGAATTTTCTTTGTATTCTGATTGTGCCACTGCTTCCTCACTACTTGATTTGAACTTTAGTAGAGTGTTTAAATTGTGAAATGTAATTTTAAAATATCTCAACAAAATTTGATTGTAATATATCTTCCTTTGTTAAGTTATAATCTATGGGCAATTAAAAAAATATAGCCATAGTTGGTTACATAGTTTCTTTCCTCCTCCAATCTCCAGGCTTTTAAACTTTTTACCTAATGACTACTTCCCAATTTATCTCATGCTTTTCTTTTAAATCTTGGTGGCATCTGTGCCACAAACCATGTGTCTTCATCTCTGTTTTGCAAGTGGAATATGAGTTCTCCCCATTATTGATGTGAGCAAAGAAGGAAGTATAGTGAGGAGCAGAAACAAAAATAGAAAATACTTATTTCTCAGCAGGCCTGACAACAATTGTTGAGAAAGAATCAAAATCTGGAACCAGACTTCTTGAAGATTCCCTATTGGAGTCCCCCTCAGACTACTTCCAAGTAGAAATCACTAAGCTGATGAGAATTTGTGCTATTAGTCTGGAGTAAAAAAAAAAACCCTGAAAAACTTAACACCTTATTGAATAAGGTGCGTCTGGGTTTTCAACAACATAATAAGATCATAATTACTGCTGAATATTCACACTGATTCTGAAAAATTAATTTTATATTCAGAGATAGCTAAATTTCTCTATTGTGATAAAACATTTCCTTATGATATTTCTATTTTAACCCACAGGTATGTTGCAATCATCTATTTCGCTGAATGTAAAATTTGAAATAAAATCAGTGCATTTTATTTCCTGGCTTTCTTCCATGGGGATACTTGGATGTAATTGGCAATTCACCCTGCTTGATGATAAGACTGTTGCTTGATGTCTGGAGATGCACTTGACTTGGTGCCAGTTTCAAACTGATGTCAGGAAGAGGGAAATCCAGTGTTTGTTATATCCTGTTGGCAAGCATTCCTTAAGGTCAGGTGATCTCTGTCAATTTGGTGCTGCCTGTGAAATCATGCAAAAATATTTAAATGTTACCTTCTTAGTTAATCTATGATTTTAGAATGTTGGATTTCACCAGCCCTGTCTAAAGGCCATTGTGTTTTTTTTTAAGTATTTCAGTCCATATGTTTCTGCTGACATGAACAAGATGGCCATTTCTTTCAACACCACAGTGGGTGCACTGGAGGATGAGTTAACACATCTTATCCTGGAGGGATTAATCAATGGTAGAATTGATTCACATAGCAAGGTAAGACTTTGCTGTCATTTCCATTTTATGAGAGATCAGATTCATAGGAAATACTGTATATTCAAGAATCACTTGAGTCCAATACTGATTTTGTGTGTTTACATCTATACAAAAACTCCCTGCTAGTATGTTTTGGGTTGTGCATTTGCTGACTTCGGCACCTACAATAATTAAAATGAACTGTTCTTTACTTCTTTATTGATTTGGGTTGAGAATGTGAAAGAACTATTGCTGAGATTAAGTTCATTTTGTGATATTATGATAAGTTTTTAACATTGGAAAGAATTATGAGTAGCTTCTTTTTATGATCTTTCTGTTCCCCTTCATGAAATCTGGGAATTCAAAATGGCACAAGAAAAGACTTGACTATCTGTTTTATCTAATCTATTTCTATTTCTATTTTCTATTTCTTTTTTCTGGCTAACTGCCTAACCTAACTGATGGAGTGCCCTAGAATGCATGAACTTGACTACAGTGTTAAAAACTTAATGAGCAATGCTTGAAATAATTGCTTACTATTTACTAAATCTATAATGGATCTTAGAGTGCAAGGTAATTGGAATAATTATATGCTAAATTATAACTAACTCAATAAGCATTACAATGTAATTCATTTTTCTATTCTTATGTTCTAAAACAAAACCTGATAAAAGATACTGTTTTTTGTGATTGCTTTCTAGAAAAGAAGTATAAGAATCCTCACAACACCAGGTTAAAGGCCAAAAAGTTTATTTGGAATCACAAGCTTTTGGAGCGTTGCTCCTTCATTAGGTGAGTGCTGCTCACCTGATGAGGGAGCAGTGCTCTGAAAGCTCATGATTTCAGATGAACATGTTGGACTTTAACCTGGTGTTGTGATTCTTCTTAATATGCCCACTCCAGTTCAGTGCCAGCATCTCCACATCATAGAAATTAACTGTTAGACCACATGGTCCTGCAAGCCTGCTGTGCCATTCATAGTTGATCTTGGGCTGCAACTCCACTTAATAACCATTCCCTATATCCCTGATTCCTTGAGAGATCATCAATCTTAAATGTATTAAATTATAGAGAATCCACAACTGAATAGGTGAGGTGGAGAATTCTAACAATTCTTTCGAATTAAGTGATTTCCCCTAATTTCACTTCTGTATGATTGGCCCCTTGTCCTGAGACTATGCCCTCACATTTTCATTTCTGCTGGTCAAGGAAATTATCTCTCAGCGTCTACCCCTTCAGAATTTATCAAGCCCCTTCAGAATTTTGCAAGTTTCAATGAAATTGTCTCTGATCCTTCTAAATTTCAGAGAAAGTAAATTCATTTTGCTCAGCCTGTCATCATTGGACAACCCTCTTATCCAGAGACCAATTTAATGAATCTTTGCTGCACCGCCTCCAATGCAAGTATATCATTTATTAAATGTGAACACAAAAACTGCACATAATACCCCTGATGTGGTCTCACCAAAACCTGCACAATTCTAGCAAGATTTCTATTTTCTTATACGCCAGTTTCCTTGCAACAAATAACATGCCATTTGCCTTTCTACTTGCTTAAAATTCTCTACCTCAGAGAGTTGTGGATTCTCTATCATTTAATACATTTAAGGCTAGTGGTTTCTCAAGGAGTCAGAACAACATATGGCTGTATCCATATGTTAACTTTTTGCGTTCCCTGTATAGGCACACCCAAGTATCTTTGAATATCCATATTTACAAGTTTCTCACTTCAAAAAAATATTCAGCCAGTCTATTTTTTTTGACTAAAGTGAATTTTACACTTCCCTGCATTGTAGTTCATTTGCTATTTTGTTGCTCACTCACTTAACCCATCTATATCTCTTTGCATCCTCTGTCCTCCTTACAGTTTACCTTTCCACCTAGCCACGTATCATCAGTACACTTAGATACTTAACTCCCTATCTCTTCATTCATTAATATAGATTGTAAATAGCAGAGGCCTCAGCACTGACCGTTGGGTATTCTATTTGCTATGTCCTAATTTTAAAAAGTACCATTTATGCCCACACTCTGCTTTAAATCTGTTAAACAATCCTCTGTCCATTCTAATGGATCTAGTCCTGCCACTGGATGCAGATGGAAGTGGGAGTAGGGAGTGAGCCTGACAGTGCAATAACTCTCCCTCACTTAAACCCAATTCACACTTAAATCACGTTCATAAGTGTATCATCCAAAAATCCTATGGGAATGGATGAGCAATGAAGCAGTAGTTGTGATACTCTGGGAGCTGTAGCCGCAAACTTGCAACAGGCCGCTCAGATCATTGAGTCGTCTTTTATTGAATCAAAGCAGTGGTGAAACCAGACAGCCAGCTGAGCAGCCCTTTTCAGGACCATGCTGCTCACCTCCATAGTCAGAGGAAGGAGCTGGAAAAGATGCCCCACATGTTACCTGCTTCACCAAAACTGGCCAGCTTACAACAGCTAGTTGGCATCACTTCAATGGTAGCAAAATCAAAAAGAGAAGGAGAGCAAATATAATGCATCTTGCTTTTTGTACGTGGAATGTGTGCACTCTCATGGACAATGCCCATGCTGATAAAGAAGAACAGAACTGCCCTAGTGGGTGAAGTGCTAGTCCGATATAACATTGACATTGTTGAACTTTGTGAAATCTGTCAAGGTCAACTGTACAAAATAAAGGCATGATGCACATTCTTCCGGACTGACCAAGCCAAAGAAAACTAGCAGGAGACTGATGTAGGCATCGCAGTCGAAAATGAATTGGTGAATAAGCTAACCAACATTCCAAAGGGTCTAAATGATCACCTCATGTCACTCAAGATCCCACTGGCAGGCAAGAAGCAAGCTACCATCATCAGTGCACACCCCAGAGTGATGAATCCTGATGTCCTCAAGGAGAAATTAAATGAAGATCTTCACTCCCTCATTATAGTGACATCAAAGTCACTCAAGCTAATCATGGTTGATGATATTAACATCAGAGTGGGCACAGATCACTAAACATGGGGAACTGTTATCAGCAAAAAAACCACATGATCTTACTCAGGAGTAGTTATCCTGTGAAATCGTCCTACTTCAAATCCATTCATTTTTATGAACTTCTGCTAACATAATTCCCAACCAACTGTCAGAAGTTTTACAGATAGCTCAATAGAGCTCTTGTCGCGTAAGCTTATATAGTCCATGGAGTTGTATTTTTATGTACAGTACTCTACTAAGAATTCATAAAATTTCCTTACTTAAAAATACTCATGCTGATTCTGACATAATTCAGTTATCTGTGCTGGATGTTAATGACTTTCACACCCAAATTCCCCTTCAAAATAATTGCTGATAATTCAAAATCTGCTCTGCATGAAGAGTAGGGCAGGATGTAAGGCAATACTGTACTCATGCATGTATGTTCACAGGTAGGAAGCAACAGTATGCCACACAGAATGTGGCACAATCTTAGCACTGCTGTTTCACAGCACCAGGGACCCAGGTTTGATTCCCAGCTTGGGTCACTGTCTGCGTGGAGTTTGCATGTTCTCTGAGTCTGTGTGAGTTTCCTCGGGGTGCTCTAGTTTCCTTCCACAGTTCAAACATGTGCGGGTTAGGTGCATTGCCCACGCTAAATTTTTCCTCTGTGTACCCGATCAGACGCCTGAGTGTAGCGATTAGGGGATTTTCACAGTAACTTCATTGCAGTGTGAATGTAAGCCTACTTGTGACTAACAACATAAACTTTAAACTTTAATTTTTAAAAATATAGTGCAGATAGCTTGCCTAAACTGATTGTACTTGCTGACTTTCTAAAATTTGCCAAATGAATCTAGTGCTGATTTTTCAAGGTCATGAATTTCAAGTAGTTTAATGAATATATCTCATTTCACTTGGGAGAACTGCACTGCAAATTGTAGCTTTTTCCCAAAGGATGGCATAATTGTCATGCAGGAAGCACCCAAATACATGACATTCTTCTGAGACCTGGGGAAATGTATCCCAACGTGTGGTTACAAATTCATCTTTTTGGAATTTCTACTTTTCAGAAATGCTTTGATTATGCAACATAGTCAACTCATATGCTTGAATGATATAGATGAATGATGTTAAATTTTACAACTTTTGGGGGAGGGAATTCAAATTGCTTCTGCAAGATGAATCTTAATTAATTATTTTGGCATTGAACTACTAGTACAAGTCTAACACCAAACTATTTAGGTCAAGCCTTGAGATATGAGCTGCATAGGTTTAATGCCTTTTTTGATTCCTACATTTTCAGTTTTTAAATAGTTCTCAGTGAAGTCAGTTGATAATATTAAACATGTACTGAAGAACAGAGGATGAATATTGATTGAGTATCTTATTCAGAGCAGTGTCAATTCAAACAACAAAGCACAAATATTTATTTCACATTTATATTTGTGTAATATGTAGAATGGCCAATAATGTAATCTGACCTGCATGGAATCTGTATATTTAACCAGGTTACAATATTGCTTTTAGTTAATGTACAAACTTCATCCATCAACATAATATTGATGATGAATAGATTATGCAATAATATCATTAATTCAGAAATAAGAATGGACAAGAATATATTTAAACTGATTTATTTTATGATTTGGTTATAGATTCTGTATGCCAGGGATGTAGATCAACGCAGCACAACATTTGAAAAGTCCTTGCAGATGGGCAAAGAGTTCCAAAGAAGAGCAAAAGCCATGATTCTCCGAGCTGCTATTCTGCGCAATCAAATCCATGTTAAGGTACTTGGGCATTAAATGATAACTAAGTCAAGGTACAGGGCAGTTTTCATTGTAAACCTAACCAGTGGATTTGCTGTAATGCAAACTAAACGAATGCATTGACTATTTAAATACAGGTGCATTATCTATTCTGTGTTTCCATCCATTTAAAGTTGCAAAGTTTATTCAACGAGTACTTCTGAAACCATTAAATTTTAACTTTTGTGAAAAGTATGTGATTTTTTGTTTATCCCCCCTATCTAGATCATTTCAAATATTGGAATTAAATTTGTACATTCTCTGCTAGAATTTAATAACATTCACATTTGATAATTGCTCCTTGTGTGCTTAATGTATTGTGGAATAAAAAACAAAGAAGAATGCAAATTTTCAAGTATATTTTTATGCTATTTCAATAAATCTTTTCTTGTTTAAAAAATACTTTATGCCCTTCCAAAATGCTATCTGTTCAAACTTCAGGGGTTCTAATAAAGATCCCGCTAATGAAAGCTTTTAAAAATATAGTTTTCTACATGTGCCTGTTCCAATGTTACCTTTTTAGCTGGTGTCTGGCTTCATTTTCTTAGCTTTTTTTAAAAATATTTCTTCCTTGAAGTATTTATTCAATTTCCTTTTATTGACATCGACTCTGTCTCAATGGATGCGCATTGTAAAGAGTTCTATGTTCTTCCCTCTACCCACTTTATTATTCTAGTGATAATTCATCTGAACCCTCTTTTACTTATTCACCAAATAAAGATAACATTCTGTCACTATTTACCCTCTCAAAACTTGCCATAATTTTGGATAACTTAAAATTCCTGTCTTAATATTTCTCTGTTCCAGAAAACTGCCAGTTAAGCCTTTCTTCAAAATTGGTGTGCAGATATAATACCCCTTGATTTACATAAGTTGTACTCACTGAAAACATTAAGCACAATATAGATTTTGTAATTTATGTCATCCTCAGAAATCTGTAAATGTATAGCTGGGGTGAAGGTATAGTGAATTATATCTTTCCTTCTTTGAATGTTCTATTCTTTTAAAAAATTGTTGGCAGTTTTGTGACTCTTCAGTAGCTGCCATCCATGTATCTCAACAAAAAATAAAAGTTAGGATCTATCAAGTCAGATACTATCCTGGGTTCTGACTTTTCCAGTAATACTATTAGCTGGGTTTGTTGTAACACCCTCTCCAATTAATCATGTTCTGCTTTTCTATTCTTCCTGCCAAAATGAGCAATGTCACATATTCCCACATTATTGCCCTATTTGCCAACTTTTTGCTGAGTTGTTTAACCCAGGTATTCCACATTGTGTCATCATCTATCTCCACCCATGCCTCAGCCCATCTTATGCTAGAACTTCCAACCATGCTACAGATTTGACTATTCCAATGCTCTGATTGAAGTCTTGTTCTGCTTCCACCAAGAGCCTAAGCTCATCCAAATCTCTGCTAGTTGTACCTAACTTGAACCAAATTCTGTTCACTCATCAGGTCTTTGCTCATTGATTTGCATTGAGTCCTGGTTCATTGGCCCGTTGTTCAAATCCCTGCATTCCCTTTCCCCTCCTGACCCCTCTAAATCCTCCAGCCCAGCAACCTTCTGGAAACTTTGTGTATCTCCAATTCTGACCTTTTTGTGAATCCCACTTCCCGTGCCTTGCCATTGGCAACTCTGCCTTCAGCTGTTTTGGATTTTAGCTTTGGAGCTCACTCTGTATCACTATCTTTCTTCTTGAAGACCTGCCATAAAACCTGCTTCTTTGATCAAGTTCTGTTCACCTGTCTTGATAAATAGAAAGAAAAATGATGCTATATTTATATCGTATCTTTAACTATCTTAAGATGCACATCACTGAATTTCTTTCTTCATTCATTACATGGGTATCACTGGCTAGCCAGCATTTACTGCCCTTCCCTAGTTACCCAAGGGCAGTTGAGAGTCAGCCACATTTAGGAAGTATTTTAGAAGCGTAATCGCTGTTGAGATATTGAAAATAATTTCTTTGATTCAGGTGTTTTCGGTCTCATTTTACTGTTTGGGACAATTGTATTATCAGTGCAAGCTGCTGTACTGAGCATGCAACAGAATTGGGGGAACAGTATATACAGCATATGAAGAAACTAGGATCATTTTAATTTTGATCAGTTTATCTTAAGTTACAAGTAGTTTAGCCCACATAGCATTGAAGCCATTTTCCAGATGTCCAGCTTGCAGTTATTTAGAACTTTTTAAAATGAAAGCTTGGATTAAATGTTAATAAGCAAGTATATAGAGGAGGTGGCCATATGCATAGGTGCAAATTTCAAAATTTTGTTGATTTATAATTTGTATTCTTAAGAGCTGCATAAAACAGATCAGAAGGGGCTGTGCCAGTCATTGAATAACAAGTAGGAAAGAAAAAGTGAAGTTAAAAAACCACCAGTCAATAGCTGCAACTGATTTTTAAACAAAAGAGAAGACAAACCTAATCAAAGAGCTTCAAATTTGTTTTAACAAACCTTTCAGTTGTAACATGCTTTCTTCCCTGTGCTGAAGAGATTTGAGGTTCGTATATTGAAAATGCTGAGTGGGTTGCGACGTTTCAGATTTTGTGGCATCCTGCTGGTCCAGGCTTGATCTGATGTAAACATCAACCCTTTAAAGCAATACCGGTTATACCTGTAGATGGCACAGTGATCAGGCTTTTCAGTATCGAGTATCACACATTGATAATTGCCAGAGCAATTAACAGTCAGTTTCAAAATAAATTGTGGGTGCACATTTCTCAAGCCCTATTCAGTCATCTGGCAGCCATTTGACAAAGGATGATTTTTAAAAAACAAATTGATTAATCTCATACACCTCTCCTGACACCCAACCTTGCTGCATGACTTGTCTACTTTCCACTAATGACCAAACAAAAACTCATTGCCTGCTCACTATATTGACAGGATTAACTTCAATTGCACCATGCCTACCAATGCACTTTTCTGACTCTACCACATATGGCTGAGGCCCACTGAAATTTCAGCTCTCTAAACTGCCCACCTTCAATCCTTCCAACAGTACCTGTATTCTGTTATCCGTTTTGGCTAAGTGCGTTCTCTTGCTGAGACCTACCAGCATCTGCAGTCAATGTTCCATCTCCTGTCAAGCAGCAGTCCACACTGCAGATAGCTCTGGGAATTAGCATTTTATTCAGAATTGCAGAATTAAAATAATTTTATGTTACACAAATTGCACTGTATCTAGAAATATTCAGCTCTGTGGGGGTGGCTGGGTCCTAGAACATGATCCCATTTACATCAAAGTTTCAGAAACTTTGGACTGGGTGATTTCTGCTGCTTTACAGTTTGAGGATGGTGACATTGAAAACAAATTTGGCTGATTGCAGTTTTATACTGTTTTCCATTTCTTTATTGGTAATTATTATTGATATGTTTGCACTTAATCAAATCAGATATCTAATTGATCATCTTGATAATTGAGACCTCATTTCAAGCAACAGTTTTTTTTCCCCATGAATGAATGACACCCTGAAATATGATGCTTTCTGCTGGAACACCTTTTCAGTGGTACATAAAAAAAGTTTAACCATTAGTGTAAATATTTGCAATGTTGAACTACTCGGGTTGATGTGTTAATTTGTGTTTTAGTAAATAAGTCAACAGTTTTATAAGAGTGGTCTTGTAACACCATAGTAGTTACGTGATTCTGTTATCCAGTGAACAAATAACAAAGAAAATTGCAGCGCGGACAGGTCCTTGGGCTCTCGAAGCCTGCAACAACCATGTTGCCTGACTTAATTAAAACCCCCTACCCTTCTGGGGACTATATCTCTCTTTTACCACCCTATTCATGTACTTGTCAAGATGCCCTTTAAAAGTTACTATTGTACCTGCATCCGCTACTTCCCCCGGCAATGATTCCAGGCACCCACTACTCTCTGTATAAAAAATCTGCCTCATACGTCTCCTTTAACTCTTGTCCCTTGCATCTTAAACCTATGCCCCTAATAATTGACTCTTCCACCTTGGGAAAGAGCTTCAGACTATCTACTCTGTCCATGCCTCTCATAATCTTAGAATCATAGAGGTTTACAGCAAGGAAACAGACCCTTTGGCCCACCTTGTTCGTGCCGCCCTTCTTTTTAAAACCCGTAAACCAATCCCAATTGCCCGCATTTGGTCCATGTCGGTCTATATCCATCTTATCGTGTAACTATCTAAATGCTTTTTAAAAGACAAAATTGTATCCGCCTCTACTATTATCTCTGTCAACTTGTTCCAGACACCACCCTACGCGTGAAAAAATTGCTCCTCTGGACACTTTTGTCCCCCTCTCCTTTTACCTTAAATCTATGCCTTCTAGTTTATACTCCCCTGCCTTTGGGAAAAGATATTGACTACCTAGCTGATCCATGACCCTCATTATAAATCTCTATAAAATCACCCTTCAGCCCTCTATTTCAGAGAGGAAAAAGTCCCAGTCTATCCAGCGTCTCCTTGTAACTCAATCCATCAAGTTCCTGTAGCATAGTAGTAAATCTCTTCTGCACTCTTTCTAGTTTAATAATATCCTTTCTAAAATAGGGTGACCAGAATTGCACACTATTCCAAGTGTGGTCTTACCAATGTCTTGTACAATTTCAACACGACTTCTGTATTCAGTGTTCTGAATAATGAAAGCAAGCATGCCAAATGCCTTCTTCACTACTCTGTTCACCTGTGACTTCACTTTCAAGAAGCTATGAACATGTATCTCTAGATCTCCTTGTTCTGTAACTCTCCTAATGCCCTACCATTAACTGAGAAAGTCTTGCCCTGTTTCAAGCTACCAAAATGCATCACTTCGCATTTGTCTAAATTAAACTCCATCTGCCATGGAGACTTCTTGTAGACTTGTATTAGGTCTTTCCTCGACTTTCGTCACGCCAGTGAGAACAAACCAAGTTTGTCCAACCTCTCCTCATAGCTAATGCCCTCCATACTAGGCAACATCCTGGAAAATCTTTTCTGTACCTTCTCCAAAGCCTTCACTTTCTGGTAGTATGGCAACTAGAATTGAACACTGTATTCCAAGTGCAGTCTAGTTAAGATTCTATAAAGCTGCAACATGATGTGCCAATTTTTAAACTCAGCGCCCTGGCCGATGAAAGCAAGCATGCTGTATGCCTTCTTGACTACCTTCTCACCTGCATTGCCACTTTCAGTGATCTGTGTACCTGCATACCCAGATTCCTTTGCCGATCAATACTCTGAAGGCTTCTGCCATTTACTGTATATTTTCTCTCTGTATTAAACCTTCCAAAATGCATTACCTCACATTTATCTGGATTAAACTCCATCTATCATCTCTCCACCTAAATCTCCAACTGATCTATATTCTGCTGTATCCTTTGACGGTCATCATTGCTATCCGCAAATTCACTAACCTTTGTGTCTTCCGCAAACTTACTAATCAATCCATTACATTTTTCTCCAAACCATTTCTATATATATATTACAAACAACAAAGGCCCAACACTAGTTTCTGAGGAACACCACTTGTCACAGCTCTCCATTCAGAAACACACCCTTTCACTGCTACGCTCTGTCTTCTTTGACCTAGCCAGTTTTGCATCCACCTTGCCAGCTCACCTCTGATCCTTTGTGACTTCACTTTCTGCACCAGCCTGCCATAAGGGACCTTGTCAGGGGTCTTACTGAAGTCTGTGTAGACACATCCACTGTCCTACCTTATCAATTGTCTAACTCTACAGTTAAGTGAACTCCACAGTTGACTAAATTATATTATTTTACTATTTCTTGCTATGTTTACTTTTTAACCAATACTTAATATTAAACAAACAAATGTTATTCATAAATGAATTTCATTAATATAACATTTCTGGAAGCTAAGGTTATGAAAACCATTTGGTGATACAATGGTCAGCACTGCTGCCTCATAGCACCAGGGACCCAGGTTCAATTCCCAGTTTGAGTCATGGTTTGTGTGGAGTCTGCACATTCTCCCCTTATCTGCATGGGTTTCCTCCAGGTGCTCGGTTTCCTCCCACAGTCAGAAATTGCTGGTTAGGTGGATTGGCCGTGTTAAGTTCTCCCTCAGTGTATCCGAACAGGTGCCAGAATTAGGGATTTTCACAGTAACTTCATTGCAGTGTTAATGTAAGCCTACTTGTGACACTAATAAGTAACTTTAAACAATTCTCAGTTCAGATAATGTACTCAACTTACTATTGAGATTTTGACCTGATACGTGTTAGTTTAAAAGGTTGCATGGTATTTGCTTTACTTTGTTAAAACTCAATTTTGCATTGGCAATTGATTGTGTAATTCCATAATGTGGAGATGCTAGTGTTGGACTGGGGTAAACACAGTAAGAAGTCTCACAACACCAGGTTAAAGGCCAGCAGGTTTATTTAGTAGCAAAAGCTGTTGGTTTTTGGAGCGCTGCTCCTTTATCAGGTAAGTGGGAATTCTATTCTCAAACAGGGCATATGAAGACATAAACTCAATTTACAAAATAATGGTTGGAATGCGAGTTTTTACAGGTAATCAAGTCTTAAAGGTGCAGACTCTGCACTGTCATGTGTCGTGAAGGCAGCCTTGGAGAATGCTTACCCGAAGATTAAAGGCCGAATGTACATTGGTACATTAGAGAGAGCATGCAGATGCTATGACAATGGATGAATGAACATCACTTGACAATCACCAGGCAAGAGTGTTCTCTTCCTGTTGGGGAACACTTCAGTGGTCACGGGCATTCAGCCTTCATGACGGCAACGTAGAGTTGCTGAGCAGAGACTGATAGCCAAGTTCCACACACATGAGGACAGCCTCAACTAGGATTTTGGGTTTTATGTTACACTATCTGTAAACCCCGTTACTTGCCACGGCTTGCAAAATCTCACGAACTGTCTTCACCTAACCGGAGACAATACACATCTCTTTAACCTGTGCATAACCTTCTCTCCATTCACGTAGTCTGTACCTTTTAAGACTTGATTACCTGTAGACTGTCATTCCAACCATTATTTTGTAAATTGAGTTTGTGTATTTATATGCCCTGTTTGTGAACAGAACTCCCACTTAGTTGATGAAAGAGCACAACTCCAAAAGCTAGTGGCTTTTGCAACCAAATAAACTTGTTGGACTTTAACTTGGTGTTGTGAGACTCCTTACCGTGTAGTTCCATACATTGGTGAATAGTTTCGTTGTTTATTTAATTAGTTACTAATGTAGGTATTCCAACTTGCCTTGATAAACAAATATTCCAGGTACTAAAACTATGACTGTCCTCTATTAATTTTTTTTTATTATTTCCCGACAGTCCCCTCCACGAGAAGGAAGCCAAGGTGAACTTAATTCTGCAAACAGTCAAACTCGAATGAGCACCAATATGTAAAGAAATAAAGACCCTGTTAAAGAGGAACCAGCGCTGTGTGCTTTGCCTTCCACAGTTCTGTCAACAAAGAACTGCTTTTTGGCTTTAAAGAAATTCAAACAATTGTAGAAGTGAACCTCTATCCTGCTGTTTTTGGGGGCATGAAGAAAGTTTTGTTGTTTAAATTGAACAAAAGATCCTTTGGATTAAAGAGGAAGATGAACTGTGTACCACAGGATCCAAATCTTTACTTAAAAACATTTTTTTAAATTGTTTTCAGGATCCTAATTGTGATCTATGGGAGAGAGCTCTGAACAGTCAAGTGACAAGGTTTTAGTTTCTACAAAACTGTGAAAAGTGTGCTGGAATAATAAATGGAGGATTTTGTACCAGTGAATGCGTTACTGTTAGTTCATGAGTAGTAAAGGCCCGTAACTGGAATGGAGCGAGTATGATTTGGTTATGGGAGCCTTTCGCACAAGTAAAGTAAAAGCAGTGACTATCATTGGTGCGATATTCTATTTATTCCTGGGGCATTGTTGAAAAGTGCTTTTAAAAGACCTGTCACAATGGTGTAAAGTTGTGATTATATTGAAAAGTTCCATTGTTTTTTCTGCCATTTTAAAATTATTCTTTTCCACTGCCACTTGTTTTCCTTCAGCCAAAAGGTTGGGGTGGCTGTGCCATAGCTTCCTGTAGCTACCAGCAGCCCTGTTTTGTATTTGATGAAATACTTACTTCTCTGGATAGACCTGGAAGCATGATTCCTCTTTTTTCTCCACCACTGCTGCCTGGTAATGTTTTGTAACCACAAGAATTGACATAACTCTTTAATAGAAGATATTTAATCTCTAGTAAAAAATCTTTAAATAAAAAATAAAGTTCCCTCATTCAGGAATTAAGTTATACAACCACATGTTTAATCCAGTGACCAACTGCTAAAACATCAGGGCCATCCTGAACTATCCATTTGGACTTCACTAGATATCAGTTTTACAACACTTTTCAACAATGCCCAGGGAAAGAAAAGTTCTCTTTCTTCATTATTCTCAATGTCTGGTGTCTCTAATTTTCCCATGAAACTGTAAGATGTCATAGTTGATGATCCGTAATCGGTTGTTAGATCACAACAGTAATTGTTGGCTCTATCTCACAAGTATTGAAAAAAACTCACAAAATTGGTATGAATTCTCCATTAGTTTAAACTTTAATGCTCTATGTATGATACAAGTTCTTCAACTCTGGCATCACTCCCAAGCAACATTCAAAATAAAAGTATGGTTTATTTTATTTAATAAAAGGAAATTTAATTACAAATTTGCAGTAGCAGTAAAACACAAAAATAGAAATATAGAGAATATATAGAGAAAATGTCTTGCTATTATCAGTGACTTGCAGGGTTTTTTAAAACAAGTGTGAAAATAGTGACGTGGGAATGCTGGTAGGACTTGTTGCTTTAACACAAGTGAACCTGTGGAGCTTACTGTTATTGGTGAGAGATTTGGTTTCTTCTTTGGGTGTGCGTTGCCTTGTGGAAAATTTCAAGCTCTTCAAACTGCTCCTGAAGCACTACATTTGCAAATTATTGTTTTCAGTTTTGACTTCTGTAAATTATCTTTGGAACACACCCACAGAATAAACACATCACCAGCAAAGAGGAAAGCTTTGTCCCTTGATCTTTTAACTGTTCTGTTTACGGGCAATACAGTAACTAGTTTGACATTTTTGTTTCTGTATGTTCCTTTTTAATTGTACAAACTGTGTGATGAGGACTGACTCATTGTCATGTCAGAATAAAAGAAATGGTATTTCTTGTTACAGCTGTAATACATTACACATCAGCAATACAATGTTTTCCACATCGATTTAGAGTCAAATTTTGTAATTATGTGAGAAAAATTAGTCATGGAGACTTCGGTAACATTTTCAGTGACTGAGGAAGTTGTCTGAAGTCAAGCTTATTTGCCCTTTAAAAGCTGAAAAAAAAGCACATGATTACCACCCCTTAATAGTTATCTCTTTGCCTATTCAGCTATCCAGTTGCAATTATGGTTCCTGGGACTAGTTGGCAGTGTGTATACTATTCCGCTTTCCTCCCTCAAATTGGAGCATAGATAATATCCTTATGTTTAGAATGGGAGTATGGGCAGTGGTAGATGCAACAGTGCCATCCCACCTTTTTGTCCAGAATTTGACCCATCTCAGACAGGAAATAAAATTATCTTTTTCACTCTTTCTTTCAGCCAAAAATGCAGCTATGACAGTTTGTGTGATGCTGTATAATGTAAAAGGCATGGAGTAAATGGACATAAGTAGCAATCCGGTCCATGCCACCCAAGTTTTAAGCTCTGCTTTGTTTTGATTTGATCTTTGGCAGAATAATCTCTTCACTGCATAGGGATCAAATTAGTTGCTTTGTAGAGTCTTGGATGAATGCTTCATATACTTGCAGGATGCCATGTTGAAAAGCCAGCAAATGGTTTGAAAGGAGGAATTGCTGAAACATACAATTTTTTCTTTTCAAGGCTTTGTTTTTTGACGAATGTTAATTTCTGTTGACAGCGCAGAAGCATCTTCTAATTGGCAACTAATCAGGAAAAAAAAGTGTTACTTGAGGCTTTTTGCATACTTATTAAAATTGGCCTTTTCTCTTGTGAAAACTTAACATAGGACCCTCTGGTATTTGGTACAGTTTTGGTTATATTTTCTTATACATTAGTGCACGATATTTAAAATGTATGAGTGTTTACAATGGGATTACTTTGATTTTGTTTTAAAAAGGATCAAACAAATATAAAGCCACATTTACCTCAAAATTACGTGTTTATCCTTTGTCCCAGTTTTTCCATTATTCAACCTGTATGTTGAAAAGTTTTCCAGACTCAGACTTGGTCTTCCTGGCATAGAATCTACAGGGCCACATTTGCGCATGTGAATGCAGGGTAAGTTTCAGTGAACGAATCACAAAGGAAAATAGGATCTATAATAACAGACTTCCTTCCATAGGATAATGGTGACATTTGAGTAAATGCACAATCAGTAAATCCAAAATCATTTTTTTGCTTGGTCGTCATTTTCTTGTTCACTTTCTACTTTAAACCTGTAATTTCAAATTACCAACTCATTCTTGGTAACCTATGCTCCATGATTATTGCAGAAAGTTTATACTATTTTGTTGAATTTCAGTGTACAAAAAAAAATGCATCAGAAAATGTTGCTTTTATTTGACTTAATTTCCTGAAAGACATTGACATGCGAATGAAAATATGGCAAACTGATATTTAACAGATTGACCAAATAAATGTGGCTGGGAACTAATCCACCCAGATTTTTTAAAAAAACATGTTCTCATCTTACACTATTTAACTATCAATCCCTCAAAAGAGAAAATTTCTCCATTTGTTGACTATTAAATGTTTACAAGTCAAATAAGATGAAATGTAATAGTTGGATTTGGTGTAACTGAATCCCACTTGGACAAAGACATTACCATATTTTCGTGTTATGTTGTACAGGACATCCCACTTGGCTTGTGTTTTTAAAAGTTGAAACTTACTTTCGCTCTACCTTGTTTTTCATCCAGTAATAGAGACAGAAATAAAGGAATGTTTATCAGTAATGGAGGGGGATTGAAAGCGTCAGAGCAAGCTTCCTACAAGTGGTGTTTTGAAGTTAATTTTGTTAACTTTCTTCCATATTCTTTCTTCCTATTGGATCCTGTTAAGGACAAAATAACCAATAACATGCTTCAGGTTTCTATGAAATAAGAAGCCATAATTATGCTCATCTGATTCCTTCCTGGTTGAGTGTCCCATTTCAATATTTATTTTCTTTTTAACCTCTTTCATTGGAGCTGTAATCTCCCATTAACAATTTTAGAGAGAGATTGAAGTACAATATCATCTTTTTGGCCTCCATCAAAGTTTAATTCTTTCTGGAACGATTTATTGTTAATAATGAAGGTGCTATAGCATTGTTGGCAGGCATTTTTAAAAATTCTTTGTAATGTTTTGCTTGCCGAATTTCTGTTCACTAGGAGTTAGACATCAGTTTTGAACCTACATTTCTTATGAAAAGAAAGTACAATTGTTTCAGTTGAGAGAGAAAGTTGCTCATCACAAGAAATTGTCCTCTTATGGTAGATCTAAGCTATTTTATTAGGCCCAGGTACGGCATCATCTTGTGATGACTGGGGTGATGCTTTTTGGCTCTTTCACGTTACAACAGCATTGTTTGATGTGCCCTAAAAGGTTGGCATGACCAGAATTGCAATTTGCTGCTCAACCTACTTGCCTGTCAGTCACACAGGGGAGTTCTGCTTTGAGTTGTTCCAGGTTGCACTAGGGTCAGTCATGCTTACTTAATGCAAGGTCTACTGATCTGTGGTTGCTCCGTTGGCATTTATGTTTGCATAAAGATCCTTGAATTACTTGTAGATGTTTGTTGTGATATATTTAAATCAGAAATAATAATGGCTCAGAGTGAAAAGTCAGGTTCCATCTTTGGCAAAGTTTATTTATTAGTCACAAGTAGGCTTACATTCACATTGCAATGAAGTCATTGTAAAAATCCGCTAGTCACCACATACCGGCGTTTGTTCGGGTACACTGGGGTAGAATTTAGCATGGCCAATTCACATCTTGGGACTGTGCGAAGAAACCAGAGCACCCAGTGGAAACCCACACAGACATAGGGAAAATGTGCAAACTTCACACAGTCACCCAAACCAGGAATTGAACCCCATTCCCTAGTGCTGTAAGGCAGCAATGCTACTCAATATGTCACCATGCTGCCCCTTTGAGCTAGGATATTCCGAGGTAACCTGGAGTTAGAATTAAATTTTGGAGATCTTTTGGATTTGATCTTGCTGTTTACCCAATGAAATCCTCCAACATTGAATGATGCACTTCAATAATGTATTAAGGTTATAGTATTCCACATGTGAAACATAGGCTGGCCAAAAGATAAATAAAGCGTGGTTTAAAAAGTTAATAACAGTGGGGGTGATGTATTGTCAGAGTTGAAAAGTAACCAGAATTGATGATGGATAGGATATGGGATTTGAAACTTAACTGTAGGTTGAGCAAGATTTTAAGGGTTTCAAGGACTTGAGATATGCTTTAATCAACATACATGATTGAGGGATGGAATAAGTAGCAAAGGAGTAGAATTTATAGAGGGGACTGTCCTTCCCAATCTTCAAAACAAAATTGAACAAAATGTTGACATTCTTGTAATTTGGTACGGACCATACAATCTGATAATGGGGGTAGATGAGGAAAGTATGTTGTCAGCATAAATAAGTAAGATTGATACCACGCTGGTGATTTTGTCACTGAGTAGCAGCATATAATATATAAGGACTGTCACTGAGTAGCAGCATATATATATATTTTATATATAAGGAAGCAAATTTTGGATCCTTGGAGAATGTTGCTGGAATTGTGCAAGTCTACTGATATTGTGCTGATCAGCTGAGAAGTGACAGAGGAGAATGGTGTGATCAATCATCATCATATCCTGCAATGAGGATAAAGAGCGAGTGCATTGTAATCTCATTCAAAGAACGTATTTCTGACTTTAACCATGGTGGTATCGATGCTGTAAGTAGGACAAAATGAAGCCAGACTCAAAGAGAATCAAATGGAGCTTTGGGAAAGATGAGCACCTAACAGGGTGGGCCCAGCAATTTATTTTCTTCGGATCTGGAATGGAATATTTCACTTTCATGGTGCCATTATTTGTAATTTGACAGAAAATTGGTATGTTCTCTTAGCTGTTCTGAGTTTGAGTGGCCACTGGACCTGGATTTTGCTATGTTCTGCTTGACCCGCTTCTCTCATTGTTTTTTCAAATTGTCTGTAATAGGATTTCATTTAATAGGTGCTGCAACAGATTTCTCAACCATTGCAGGATTTGTAGTGCCGGCAGGTTGCTTGTTGAAGGTTTGTCGATTCATGTATTCAGCTTGTACACTGATTAAAAAAAAAAGTTGTGAATTGAGTACAGACAAAGCTGGAACAGAGCTTCATACCAAATAAATAATGGAGAGCTTACAAACTAGAACTGAATTTAAAAATTCAGAAGTGTATATATATACTGTGGTATAACTCATGGACATAAAAAAAACTCTTACTATGACTAAGGGCAGAATTCTCCCATAGAATAGAATCCCTACAGTGCAGAAGGAAGTCATTTGACCCATCAAGTCTGCACTAGCTTTCTGATAGAACATCTTACCTGGGTCCACACCTGCCTTAACCCTGTAACCCCACATACTTATCCCACTACTTCCCCCTAACCTAGGCATCTTGGGATACTAAGGGACAACTTGACATGGCCAATCCATCTTACCTGCACATCTTTGGATTGTGGGATAAAACTGAGCACCCAAGGGAAACCCATGCATGGAGAATGTGCAGACTCCACACAAGACAATC
This sequence comes from Sphyrna mokarran, assembly GCA_024679065.1. Classification (NCBI taxonomy): domain Eukaryota; kingdom Metazoa; phylum Chordata; class Chondrichthyes; order Carcharhiniformes; family Carcharhinidae; genus Sphyrna; species Sphyrna mokarran. The sequence goes on from JAGIQG010000021.1 coordinate 24,637,195, forward strand.
TCCCAGGGCTGGGTCCCTGGCATTGTGAGGCAGCAGTGCTAACCACTGTGCCACCGTGGTCCTGGGGCAGGGATGGGGTGCATTTCCTACTGCAGACACTAATGGTATCACGCCATTTCTTCAACCCCAACTTCATCAATTATGTATCTGGGGGTTTAAGGCCATATTCCATGGTCTGACCACTTGATTGCTCATGCCCCACAGACATATCTAGATCCAATATTTTAAAGGCACCTGGCATTGTTGATCCATTGTCTAAGAAAGAAGATGGACCTCTTGAAAACAGAGATGTACCTCCAGGAACACAGACTAGAAAATGGACCTGCTTGTTGACAGAAACTGGAAGATCTGCCAGATTGATGCTCCCTACCCTCTGCAGTTGTGTTTCAGGGTCACTGGCAGGCTTCGTCCCAAACTTGGGAGGCAGCCCCATGCAGTTTTCAAGTAAGTTCTGACTTCTGCATGCCAAGTTGTTCCGGACATGTTCTGGATTGGTATGTTTTCCTGTTGGCATCATGGAAAATCAGATGTGGGAAGGTGGGGGTGGGTGAAAGAGGGCTAGGCTTTCATCTGCATCCAGTTAGCAGGATGCTAATCAGTTTCACGCTGGATATTAGTGGGCAAGCTCCAGCAAGTGATGCAGGAAATTCACACTGGTATAAATTGATTTTTGAATCTTGCACTGCCTGCCATTGAACCTGCCAGGGAGATATTGGTGTGATGTTAGTGTATCTTGAAGAAATGCTTTTTTAAAAAAAATCATGCTCTGCAGTTCTTGCAGCATCTACTTATTTCATTGTTGCCAAGTTGTCTGTAGGATTCCTCTAGTTGCTCCTTTAGTGGCTTAAATAGGATGTGTTTATTTTTCCTCTGGGATCATTTATGATCCTGCATTGTTAGAAAGAAAGTTGTGTGTTTTGGACAGTTTTTTTTTCTGGTGAATTTAAGGCTTCATTTTCTGTTTGGCTGGCAGCAGTTTAGTTTTAGAAGGGACATCAAGTTGAAAAGAAGCTGGTTTTGGAAAGTCTGCTATTGGTGGCTAACTTGCTTAGAGAGTCTCTCCTCTCCCTGTTTCTCTCTCTTCTCTCTTCCCTCTCTTTTCTTGTTCCCTCGCTCCTCTTTTTTTTGTTCCCTCGCTCCTCTTTTTGTTCCCTCGCTCCTCTTTTTGTTCCCTCGCTCCTCTTTTTTTGTTCCCTCACTCTTTCTCTCTCTCTCTCTCTCTCACTTCTCTTCACCGCCCCCCACCACCCCGTGTTTTGGAAAGCTGTTCTGATTTCAAACTGTTTTGGCTGTATCCAGAGGACTATTAGAAGTTTATAGGACCTGAGAAGTCAGGGTTTCAATTATCCAAAGAAGGGACTCAAGCTCCAGTATCATGTGAGCATTAGTCTGTGCTGTGTTAAATCTGTGGAAACGGTTTTGTCAATGGGAACTTTTGTTTGATTGGAACAGTTTAGATATATTTCTTAAGGGTTATACATTATTGCGGTTTTGTTTGTAATTAATAAAAGTTATTGCAAATATTCTTTCCATACACATTAACTGTGTTCTTAAATAGATTTTGTTTGATAAAAGCTCCCTAGTGAAACATCTCATGCTTATCCCAGCCAAATTGAAAGTGCAAATCCTACGTTTCAGGCAGGCTTTATAAAACACTTTGGAGTTTCTGTCCTGAATTATAACAATTGGCTACTCTCTTGTGGGATAAAAATCTATATTTTTTGATTGATTTGACATTAATGAACTCAAAGTCAGCTAGTGAGCATATTTGTGTCTTTTCAGGTGTTGTATTCAGGTTTAAATTGTGGAATAATGCATCTTTCAGAGGCTAAGAAGTTCCTGACTGTGGAAGATATCATGCAAGGAGGTTTACAAAAAATGATTAGAACAAAGCATTTGGAATTGGCAAAAGCATTGCAATCAACATTACCTGACCGTGTAAGGAAAGGTAGGATGATTGTGGCAATAACTCAGCATTTAAATTTGCCAGAAACACAATTAGAGTAATTGGAAATGGCTAGAATTCAATTAGAAATGAGACAGCTTGAATATGAAAAAAAATTGGAAGAGTTGGAATTACAACAAGAAAAATAAATGACACTAGTTACAGGTAAGGGAAAAAGGGAAAGGATAGTCCTACTGAAACAAAGAGAAAAAGAGAGAATTTGAACTTTAGAAACTAGCAATAAAAAGTAAATGTCAGTTTAAATCAATGGAGGTAAAGGGAAAAATACAGATTGAAAGTAGTGATGAGGACAGTGAGAAACAGCAACAGCATCATAATCAAAGGTTTGGTGGACATCTGTTTAAATATGTCCAAGCTTTGCCAAGGCTTGATGAGAAGGATATAGAATCCTTTTTCAATTCATTTGAAAAAGTGGCTCAACAAATGAAATGGCCACAGACCAAGTGAGTATTATTGATTCAAACAAAGTTGGTAGGTGAAGCTATTGAGGTATTTGCATCACAATCAGAGGAAAAATCTGTAAAGTATGATGAACTGAAAAAAAAATTATCTTGGGTGCATATGAACTAATGCCAGAAACCTACAGATAATGATTTAGAAAAACAAAGGAAGAATCTGGTCAAATATACTAGAATTTGAAAGGATCAAACAGAGTGAGTTAGGTGGATAAGGACTTTGAAAATAGATCAGATGCAAGAAGCTCTTGGAAAAAATATTATTTTGGGGAATTTAAAAATTTGCTTCATGATGTAGTGAGACTGCGTGGAAGAGCAGAAGGTTAAAACTGCATGTATAGCAACAGATGGCAAATTATTATGAATTACTTCATAAATCAAAGTCTGGTTTCCAATATCAGTTTCAGCCTGTGTGGGGCAGGAACTGGGGAAAAGAGAAATCTTCAGGTGGTAAAGGTAAATGAGATCTTATGGGAGATAATGAAGACAGCGTACCTCAGGTTCAAAAGAAAGTACAGGAAGATGGAAGAGAAATGAAAAGCCTCCAATGTTTTCACCATTACAAATTAGGCCATCCAAAGTTGCAGTATTCATGGTTTAAGAAAAGCACAGGGAAGATTGACATGGTAAGCTATGATAAGTCAATGGGGTAAAAGGAAGCCCAGTTGAATTGAAGGAGGTGCAAAAGAATGTATAGCCTGCTGAGGAGTTGATTGATAAGAAGATGCCAGATCTCTTTTGTAGAACTTAGTCGTGTGGGTAAAGTTTACTTGGGTGTACCAAGAGTAGTAGATAAAGAAGTTAAAAGTTTGAGAGATAAGGGGACAAGTCAATCTTTGATGGTAAGAGATGAATAGTTATGAAGTTTGGAGGGAGTATTAAAGGTGGTTGTATGTGGAATTCAGAGTGAGAAGAGCAGTGTACCATTATATAAAGTGAGGTTGGAGAGTCCGATGAAGAGTGGTGAAATAGTAGTAGGAGTAACAGAGAAATTGTCTTGTCCAGGAGTACAATTCATCTTGGCTAACAATATAACTGGATCACAGGAGATCACTGGACCCTGAGTAACTTCTGTAGGAGTGATGCCTACTGTGGTTGAAAAGCCAATGGAAAATCAAACAACTGAGTTGTTGAAGAACGTATATCCTGGATTTTTCCTGATTGTGTAGTTACAAGGTCACAAAATCACAGGTTAAGACAAGAAATCAAAGAGGGAAGATAAGAAAGTTGAAGTTCAATTATCAGAAACAATTTTTGATAAGATAGTTGGAAAAGAACAAGAACAGGTGAAGGATGAGATGAATATTTTTAGTTCAGGAAAGTTGGCAGAGTTACAACAGAAAGATATAGAAATAAAGCCGTTGTTTCAGAAAGCATACCAGAAGAGGAACCTGAGTGTATACCAGAATGTTGTTATCTTAATGTCTTAATGAGAAAATGGAGACCTTTACATATTCAGGCAGATGAAAAGTGGGCAGCAGTATATCAAGTGATATTGCCAGTAAGGTATAGAAAGGAGGTATTGCGACTGGCAAATGAGGTACCAACAGGAGATCACTTGAGAGGAATGAAAACTCCAGCTAAAACATTGGCCTGGTCTGCATAAAGATATAGTTAAATTTTGCTGGTCATGATGTCAAGTCATAGCGAAACCTCAAACTGTGATAAAACCAGCACCCCTATTACTCATTCCAGCATTTGAAGAACTATTTACAAGGGTCTTCATTGATTGTGTGGGATCCCTCCATAAAACAAAAAGTAGGAATCAATATCTGTAATAGCCATTAGATATGTCTGTTAGGTATTTTTTACTAGATATGGACTACTCACAGAAATACAATCAGATCAAGGGTCAAATTTTACATCAAAGTTGTTCAAGAAGATGATGGATAGCTTTGAAATAAAACAATTTAAATCAACTGCTAGTAAACTTAGAGGGAGCACTCCTACAGAGATGGCTTGTGGCAATAGCAGCATCCTTGGCAGAACATAGAAATGCTGTTATGAGTAGAAACATTTGACATTCTGTCCATGGATTTAATCATTACTTGATCCATGTGCACACAGCAGTAAACCAAGCTTTTTGTTCAGTGCTACGTATTTCTAGTACACATTAATAGAACAATGTAATGCAGTGATATAAAACCTGGAAGCCTTGCAAAACAGGTTTCTCAAACTTAGTCAATATGGAGTTTGCACATTCTCCCTGTGTCTGCATGTGTTTCCCTCAAAGGCTCCAGTTTCCTCCCACAGTCCAAAGATGTGCAGGTTGGGTTGATTGGCCATGCTAAATTGATCCTAGTGTCAGGGGGATTAGCAGGATAAATACATAAGGTTGTGGGAATAGGGCCTGGGTGGGATTGTGGTTAGTGCAGATTCAATGGGCTGAATGGCCTTCTTCGGTAAGGATTTTATGAAGGAAGCCAAATTATTCTGTTGTGTCTGGTTGGCATTAATAACCAAACAACCGGTTAAACTCTTCATGCTTGCAATGTTAACTAATCTCACTGGGGCAGCAATTCAGAATTACTTTTAGAAAATAAAAAGAATTCATCATATGTGTTTGTCCTGGAGCTGGTTGCTATTCTATTCTTTCTGTTGAAATGTATGCATGTGAACCTGGTGAGAACAAACTTGGGCTGTGATGTGATGTCCACAATCCAATGCATCATTCACTTTCTTGGCTCGTGCAAAAGGATTGTCTAGAGCAACAGTAGGTAATTTTAGAAAAAAAATTTGCTTTTCAGAAGTTGAAAACATAAATAAAGTGGCTTGTTAATATTCATTATGAAATCTATATGGATTAATATTTATGCAGGATACCTGGCTTTCTTAAAGGACTGGCATTCATGCATTATATTAGCAATCAAAGCACAGGTATTGAAAACTTTTACTTAAAAGACTGGAATTGATTTCAAGTAAACTGATTCGCCACTTTTGATCTTTTACTTTTATTCATTTGTGATACTTGCCTCATTTTACCGCTTAATTTTTGAGATTTTCTTTTCCTAGTAGTATAACTACATTTTTCCCTGTCAGGACTAGCACAGGTTGTTCAGTTATTATTGTTAACTGCAACTGGTAGCTAGTTGGCAGCACGAGTAACACATTTAATCAATTTTTAATTTAAATTAGTGGTTAAAATGAACAGTTACAGATTGGTCCTGTCTATCTGAACTATATTGGACTTGTTAAAATTGCCATCACAATAGGAATGTTGTCCACATTAACACTGGCCTATTTATTCATATGGTAATATAGAAATGTAGAAACTAGAAGCAAGAGTAGGCTATTCAGCTCTTCAAGCCTAATCCACCATACATTATGCTCACGGCTGATCATTAAATTTAATATCCTAATCCTCTCTTCCCTCCATATCTTTGTATTCCTTTAGCCCCAACTTCTTGAAATCACATAATGGTTAGCGGAAGAAATACAAGAAAAAAAATGTATTTGTACTTCATATATGTTTTTTGTTTGGATTTTTCACACTCTTCTCATTGGCGTTAATTATATTTCTGACTTGGCCACTTGATCACTTGAATGCAATAGTCTGTTGTTAATTAACTGGTGAAAACACACCAGCAACCAATTGTAACCTGTTGGCAGAGGAAAATTCAGAATATAAATCCCAAAGACTGCCCTGATGGATGAGAGAAAATTCTACTGACATGTTTAATGGTGATGCTGATCATCCCAAGAATTTTTGCAGAATTATATTTGTTAAATTAGTGAACATACCGATTCATATAAAGAAGCCTAATATATGTTTTTAAATATACGGTATCATTTATATAGTCTGAGACAATGGAGCTGCGCCCTGCAGATACTGTGAGTAGAGAGATGAGCCTTTAAGTAGCACAATTAATGTGTCAATAGAGAAGGATGTCATTAATGCAGTTGGTGAGGGAACTGTTGACAAAATGATTGCTTGCAAGCTGTTTCTATTCAGCAGTTTGGAAGTAACAAGGGGTGATTTAGAAACATTGATAAATTCATTGTTGCCTTCTGGAATCCTGTTACAACATTTATCTGCAGCAACATTTTTGCACATCCCTTCAACTTTAATTACTAAGTAATTAGACATACCCCGTGTTAACAGTCACTCCATGAAAATAGAGTTCACGTGCCAAATGCTTTCAGTTTATCATCTTTGTACGTGCGATAGTTTACATCAGTATAGACAGCAAGCGTAGAAAGTCACTTCTCTTTAATGGTCGATAGAATCATATCATTTAGGGTTGACCATCTTCTGCCACTCCTTAGCGGGCATAATTACATATCAAAAAATTTCTATAATTTTGGGCACTCCATATTGGGTTGGACGTGGTTATTTTTATTTATCCATAAAATAATTTTATATGTTCATGTTATGAGCCTGTTATACTGTGATATGAACAATATCGCTAACTTATATTAAACATTGTCAATGTAAAATATTCATCTGCTACAGATAGAATGACAATGCCTACACATAATGAATGTGTTGCAGAAATCCTTGGTTGTGTATATTTTTTTAAAAAGTTCAAGATTTCTAAATTCAGAGATTTTAAATTGTGGAAGAATAAAATATTCAATACTTTTTTCCCTGTACACTCCCAGATGATTTTCATTCCTCCTGTTGTATAAGCTGCTGATATCACTGCTAAATTAGGGATGATATTTCTGTGTTTACTGTGTTAAATTGTTGATTTTGGTAGCACCAGTTTCAAAGGTATCGGTTTCAGGGCGCTGGTTTTCTCCCACAGTCCCAAAACATGCTGGTTAGGTAAACTGGACAAGACAAATTCACTCAGTGTACTCGAACAGGCATTGGAATGAGGCAACTAGGGGATTTTCACAGTAACTTCATTGCAGTGTTAATGTAAGACTACTTGTGATTAATAAATAAACTTTAACTCACTACAAGGTCAAGCAAAAATTACCTAATAGCTACGAAGTTTTTCAAAAAGAAGTATCAGAGATTCTGCCTCAGATTGAATTTTAATCTAATTCTGTGACTGACAATAACTGAAAAGAAAAAAGATGGTTCAATATTCCTATACATGCCATTGTATCTTTAAACCACCTGCTACAACATGTCTTTTTCTTGATAGGTATGCTAAATTAATTTTCTATCTGCTCAAATGTTGACAGTTGTTTAATAAATGAAGTCTTTGCTAATTAAAAAAATATTTTTCAAAATGCAAAATAACTCCCAAGATAAAATATTGCTAAGCAAAACTTTGGATATGGTGATCAGATGGTATTAGTACCTTTCTTGGGTCTAGTGGGCTTGTACCCCAACTCTCACCATATAATTGGAGGCTGCCACTTTTCTTGGCAACCTCAGTTGCTCATTTGATGTCTTCTGTATTTAAGACTTATGGTCACGTACCAAATTTCTAAAACTGAAAGTAGAATTGAATTGTATAACCTAAGCAAGTTATTGGAGTTTGCTTTTTATCTTCCAGGCTAATTAATTGACATTCAATCATTTCCTTTTTTTTAAATTCTGTTTTTATTCTGTTAGCTTTTCAATCTTTTTGACCTGCTATGCTTGCCAGTGAATAAATGGAATAAAATCAGCACATGAAGACTCAAAGCTGGCCAAAGCAGAATGAATTCATCCCTATTTGGTGGTGAAGGGGCACCAGGGTGGGTCAGTGAGGACAAACGTGGGGAGTGAGCAGCAGTGATATGTGAAGAAGAGTTGGTGTGAATGAGATCAGGACACCTCCATCCTCTGTATAAAAAATCTGCCTCCTACATCTCTTTTAAACCTTGCGCCTCGCACCTTAAACCTGTACCCTCAGAAATTTACTTTTTCACCCTGGGAATAAGCTTCTCACTATCCGCTCTGTCCGTGCCTCTCATAATCTTGTAGTCTTTTATCAGGTCGCCTCCCAACCTCCATCGTTCCAATATTACTCAATTTACTGCAGATGAGTAGTATGATTTGAAAAACTTGCACCGATGGTGTGGGTGTGTTGTTATATTTTAAATTATGAGACATTCACTTTTACTGAGGCAATAATTTCAGAAATCATTTGCAGGTGATTTTTTGTGAAGCATAAATATTGAGGCCAACAAACATTGAATCAATTAGAGAAAAATAATATCAAATCATTTCCCCAGCCACAAGTTATCAGCATCTCAAAAGAATGTGTCAACGTCAACAAGTAATTAGAAGGGTGACCTGCACCCATGTACACTCCAAACCAGCTGCTGCAGAGAACAAAATGTCAACCTCCAAACTGTTCTCACTCTGATTTTTCCTACCATTGAGGGAAGTGCAATGGCTTTTCCTCATATCAACATATCTCTTGGGAATCATAGAATCCATACAAGCCCATTTGAGTCTGCACCAACACCCCACCCAGGTACTATCCTGGTAACCTTGTAACCCCACTTATTTACCCTGCTAATCCCCCTGAAACAGAGGCGCAATTTATCATGGCCATTGATCCAACCTACACATCTTTGAAGTGTTGTAGGAAACCAGACCACCCAAAGGAAACCCATGCAGACATGGGGGAAATGTGCAAACTCCACACAGACAGATCTGTAAAACTACATTTTATCAATTTCATTAACCTAATTCTTCCTATAGGAAGTAATAACATGCTAACATACTTGATTATCAGGAAACACTGTGTAATTAAAAATGATTAGCACTTTCATTACTGATTTCATCATCTGTAATTAACGCACAATTCCACATAGAATTATTTTCCATGGTTGTCAGTCTAAGACAGCAAACAGAGAAAGTTCCTCCCAATAGGGATGGTGGGAAGGCAAGAGGGACACATCAAAACTCTCGGTCCTTTTAATTTGTTCATTTGCCAACTATGATCTCACAACATGAAGGTAAACTCGATCAAAAAGCACAAGAATGTGGATGCTGGAAATCTGAAATAGAAGCAAAATGCTGGAAATGCTCAACAAGTCAGGCAACATCCATGGAGGGAGAAACAATGTTCACGTCTCAGGTCAATGATCAACCATTGAGTCATCAATTTGAAATGCTAAGTCTGCTTCCCTACCCTGATCTGACCTGATGAGTATCCTGAGCATTTTGGGTTTCTGTGTTTGTTTATGAAGGTAAACCTACTGCCTTTCTAAGAACTGATCTGGAGATCTGGCATTGGACTGGGGTAAACACAGTAAGAAGTCTCACAACACTGGGTTAAAGTCCACCAGGTTTATTTAGTAACAAACACCACTCTTACTGTTTCTAAGAACCAACAGCCTCATTGCTTGTCTTTCCTGCTATTGCTGATTCTCCTGCAAATGCACTACTCTGCAAAGGCTCAGTGGGGAAAGGCTACAGTGTAAGATGCCCCCAGTACGCTGAAAAACGTGAAAAACCCCCTTGGGCCATAAGCACCAGAGACATATTTCACATGAAATGTGAAATATAGCCTGCAAATGTAAGGATAATGAAGCAATCCGAATGTCACATATTGTTATCGAAAGAAACTGAGCCGCGTTGCACTTTACATAATTTAAACTTGACATTATATAATATACTTCCACTAATTTTATGAAGAGTACATAGTATACATCTTAAAAATACTTAGCTCACTTTCTAAGCACAGAGTCTTCTAAATCTCTGATCTAGAATTTGGATGTTTAATCAGTTTGAGGGTTAGTAGATAGGTATATATCAGTTGTTAGGATGATATATTTTGCAGCATTGTAATGGTCTACATCCAACTTTATTTGTGGCAAGAGGAAAATGGGGTACAATTTGATAAAAGTACTAGAAAAGCATACAGTAGTTCTGAATTTACCCTCAGGGTGCCATACCATAATCTGGTTGACTGCAATTTTAAATTACAGGTGGCAAGGACACACGCCAAAGTCTGCAGAGCCTTTCATTAAATATGGGAGGTCAGGCTTCAATGGCCTGTCAAGGCCTGACTGCAATATTAACATAAGGCCTGGAAAGGGCACTTGTGTTAGATTCCAATTGGGAAGTCTAGAAAAGGCCCAGGAAGTTTCTTTTTAAAAATTTCTCTGTGGGTCAAAAGGGATTGTCTTCCCTTTTCTGACTGAGATCCCTGTTGGATTTCTCTCATGAATAGTGCTGAGGACCTCTCTATCTGTTGCCCAAGGACAGCCTTTGGGCATCCAATTGAAATGGTGGTTATCTGTTTCAAGCTGACCACTTGGTCAGGAAGCTGAATTCTCAGCAGCGTGTGAAAAGAGCCATTAAACTAGTCTCGGCCTCTCCTGGACAAGTTACTGACTAGGCCACATTCCCATCAAAAATTCATTACCCTTGCAAATATGCAAATTTAAAATCTCCACAATATCTCCACAAGCTCAATATCTGCTAAAGTATTAAAATCTAATTTCCTGTTAAGGATGACTAATGCACATATTCCTCAACCTACCCACGTTCAATCAGAAATTCTACAGAGTGGATTAAATCCTTATTATTTCACATTACTTGCTAATTCATTCCATCACAAAATTGAAACAAAACCAGAAAAGTACATTTTTTTTTAAATAGCAAATATTAATTTTGTATTTGTCTTCACTTCATCCTAGGATGGTGAAATTTGTATCCAACTCAGATGGAAAGCAACTTAATGTCTGTGTTTTGAAATCTGCAGAGATAAAAGGTAAAATATAACAAATAATGGACGACTGGCACGGACTAGAGACATAATGCAGACACTTGAATCATATTCCTATAGGCAAGATCCACACAATAGAAGGAAGCTGTAGAATTTTTCTCGAAGTGCTGATGATTGATTGCAACGTCGTAGCCCTGAATGCACTAACACACAACCATAAACAGGACTATGCACGATTCACAAATGGTGAATTGTGCCTGTGACCACCTGCTTAGGATATTAGAGCTGAATGCTCAATTTTCTGCCAGACTTATTATGCATTTATATCAACTGAATATGTCCCATACAACTTGCTCCTAATCAAAAGAATGCAAGATTGGATCCTGATGGGACAGAACACCTGTTGTGCATTGGCATAGCCTTAGGTGCAGATGGAGCAAAGTCTTAACAAGATGTATGACTCCATGTCAACCCTTACAAAGCTTACAATTATAACATAGTCATGCATTCGAAGAGAGAGAGGGGTGCTCTGTATCTCGATACTAGAAGCCAGTGGCATTTACATTCCAGGGCAAAATGACACCAGCTGAAACATTCATGATTGCAGCAAATATCGACATTCATAAGAATGTAAGAACTAGGAGCAGGAATAGGCTATCTGGTCCCTCAAACCTGCTCACCATAACCCTAATTCCATTACTGTTCAAAAATATATCTATCCTTTCCTTAATAAACATTCAATGAGGTAGCCTCAGCTGCTTCACTGGGCAAGGAGTTCCACACATTCAAAACCCTTTGGGTGAAGAAGTTCCTTTTCAACTCAGTCCTGCATCTGCTCCCCCTTATTTTGAGGCCATGCCCCCTTGTTCCGGTTTTACCTGCCGGTGGAAACAACCTCCCTGCTTCTATTTTATCTATTCACTTCATAATCTTATATGTTTCTGTAAGATTGACCTTGTTAAATTGCTCATTGGCATCCCAAAATGAATATGTTTAGGGGGTTTAAGCAGGGTAAATGTGTGGGGTTTGGAGATAGACCTATTGATGAGTCAGTGCAAACTCAATTGGCCAGATCATCTCCTTTATGCTATAGAAATTCTATGATAAAGAGTGTTCAATCTCTTATGCTTAAACTCCTGCTTGCTGCATTTACCTTCCCTCCAGATGTTGGAGAAACATTTTTTTGGTTTGTTGAAAAATCTATTTGAGTGCCTTATTCCCTAACTCAGGATAGAGAGGTTTGTACATCTGCACAGTTTGTATCATGCGACCCTGGCTGTTCTAGTGCACATGCTGAATCATGTGTAATTAGCCGAATGGTGGGGATGTGCTCACCTTTGATATTAACATTGAGTCATAACCCATTTAAAACAGACAGGGTGATGACCTGTATAATAATGTATCTTTTATTTACAATCAGCACAACTAATCGACAGTCCAAATTGTAACTTCATCACAGCCTCTTTGTTGTCTAAAAGCTGTTCTGAAATTCAAGTCTTCTCCTGTAGAGTTTCCTTTTGTTGTACTCTAAATGCTTGTTTTGGAAGTCATGTGCTAGGTATGCGGATGATGTGGCCTACCCAGTGGAATTGATTGAGCATGATCAATCCTTCGATGCTCGGGATGGTGGCTTGATTCAAAAACTGATGTCAGTGTGCCTAACCTGCCACTGGATTTGCTGGGGATACTTCTCCAGGGCTTTGACATGCCTGCTGTATATAGCCCACATCTGAACCATATAGGTGGGCATGAATCACCACAATCTTGGTGCTGAATCTGAGGTCCTGGTATTTGAACACTCTTCCTTAGGTGACTGAAGGCTACATTGGCACATTGAAGGTGGTTTTGAATTTCATCAATGTCTGCCCTTCTTAACAGTTAGCTTTCCTGATATGGAAAGTGGTCACATTATCCATCATGGATTTTGAAGACTGGAGTAGGGAGGTGGGCAGTGGAGTGTGGTAGGGGAAGGTTGGTAGAGGACCTTTATCTTGCAGATGTTTGGTGTAAGATCCGTGCTCTCATACACCCCGGTGAAGGTTTTGATGATGACTTGGAGCTCAGCACTGACACAAACATCATGGGTATTCTGTACTTCAATGACAAAGGATGGGATGACTTTAGATTTGACTCATAGGTGGTGGAGGTTCAACAGATTTCCATTTGTTCTGTAGTTTAGTTCCAGCCCAGCAGGAAGCTTGCTGAGGATGAGATGGAGCATTGTAGTAAGGAAGATCAAGAAGAACATTAGTGCAATAATACAACTTGCAACCCAACCTGAAAGTGAATGGTGTCTGTGGTGGAGCTATTGGTCAGAAAGATAGCTTGCATGTCATCATAGAGCAGGCAGAGGAGGATGGTGACGTGCTTTTAGGGTTGTGCTGAGATATACTGTTTTAATTAATTAATCACATTTATAATATAGAATATCTGTGCAGGAAATCTTTCCTTTCTAGATGGTATGAGAGAAAGTTATTAAAATTTGTTCTTATTGGGTTTAGTATCTGTGGGACTTGGGTTGCAATGTGTTTACATGAGTTATTATGATGGGAGAGGATGTAACATTGTTGGACAAGTGATCTTTTTACAACACATCTTCATCTACAAGGATGTGTTATTTGTTCATAATGAAATGTGCTTCTGAGGGCCAGGGAATCTTTCCTCAGGTAACTTGACTCTAGTTTTTGAGATGGGGTGATGCCAGATGACTCGCTCTTAGCCAGTGAGGGAGGTTAATTTGAACTATATCCAAATAAAGGACAAAGAACAGAGAGATGTAAGGATAAAAGTTGAAAAAAATCAAAATCTGTTGGCACTATGAACAGTATGCCCTCTGTGGTATAATTGTTCCAGGTCAGTGCACTATCACTCCAGAGTCACTGCTGGCAGTACTCAAGGAAACTGAAATCCTTGAAGGATAAGCAGCTTCCATGTTGTTTTCACTGTTCTTTGTTAAATATGTCTTAACAATTGTGCTTGATACATTCTATTTGATTCATAAATACTAATAATTCATAACTTATCAGGCACAACTGACCATTGTTATGTATTAATTTGGAGTTTAGATATTTTATGTAAAAGAGTTTTATACCTCAAATCCCATACATGCCCTGCTACTGAGACCCTCAGCCAAATCCATGTTATTCTTCAAAGTGACTATTCTACTTGGTATTCTCCGTAAACTTGACTTCGTCCAAAACTCTACTGACTGCATCCTGATGCTCAGCAAGTCTTAATCACCTATCACCACCTGACAATGCCTACAGTTTAAAATTCTTATCTTGTTGGCAAATCATAACCTCCCCTCTCCTAATCTCTGTAACATTCTCCAGCCCAACAACTTTGAGAATTCTGCACTCCTATTACAACCTCTTGCCCCTGATGTTCACTCCACCATTAATGGCTGTGCCTTCAGCTACCTAGGCCACAAGCTCTGGAATTCCCTCCTTAAATTGCTCCACCTCTGTCCTCAAGGTCTTTCGTTAAAGCTTACATCTTTAACCAAGCTTTTTGTCACCTATCCTTAAATCACATCAAATTTTGTTTGATAGCACTCTGTTCGATCTGTTGGCTATTACTCTTTTTACCTGATAGGTTAGAAGGTTGTGTATCTAGACCACAAAACTCTTGCAATTCAGGTATAAGAGCAGTGAGTGTGGTGTGGGCAAAGTCTATTTTAACATCCGAGTCAATGAAAGCTGAGGATATTTTAGGTGAAAGGGACCAACCTGCTGCTTGCAAAGAATTCAAATATTCCGAAGAGCTGGCCACAGTCAAGGTGAAATTAAGTCTTTGTGACTTGATCGTTTACGTTAGATCATTTCCTATTTACAGATCTTATAGAATCAGCAAAATATTTAATCAAGGTGCCCCTTGACCTACCCTGGCGCTCACTGACCTATGATGGTGTCCCTTTACCCAAGCTCGCTCTCTCATGCTGGTGCTCACTGATCCATGCTGGCTCCCAGTTAAGCAATGCCACAATTTTTTAATTCACATTATTGTTTTCAAGTCCCTCTGTGGCCTCTCCCTGCCCTTTCTCAATAACCTTCTCTAGACTCACAACACTCTCAGATATCAGCGCTCATCCAATCCTGGCCTTTTAGCATCCCTGAGTTCAATTGTTCCTCTACTGGGAGCTGAGTTTTCAACTTCCTGGACCTAAATTCAGGAATTCCTTTCTTTAAAATAAATACATTATTGGCTTATTAAAAAACCACCATGGAGGCATGTGTGATGATGCAAATAAAACAAGTAATCATAATTCATAGGAATGGAAAACCTTTAAAATAATAAAGTAATAATAAATGATTAACGTTTTAGTATACAAATATTTGCAATGCACAATCTTCTTCATTACCACCTCCTCCTCCTGATGCACGTCCCAAGAGGGGGTTGGCAACCATGGAATTCCCCCTTCATTAGTCCATAATTATGCCTAGCAAAGGGCTGCAGTTTTACTATTGCCGTCTGAAGCTCTTAACCAGCTGGGGGAGATGGTGGTGTAGGGGTAATGTCACTGGACTAGTAACCCAGACTAATACTCTGTGGATGTGGATTCAAATCCCACCCATAGCAGCTGGTGGAATTTAACTCAATTAATCTGGAATATAAAGTTAATCCTAGTAATGACAACTATGAACCTATCATTGTCATAAAAACCCATCTGGTTCACTACTGTCCCTTTAGGGAAGGAAATCTGCTGTCCTTACCAGGCTCAAATCAACATGGTTGACTCTTAACTGCCCTCTGAAATGTCCCTAGCAAACTGTCCAGTTCGAGGGGCAATTAGAGATGGGCAAAAAATGCTGGCCTTGTGAGTGATGTCTAAATACCCTGAAAGAATTTTTAAAAAAGAGTCAGATGAATTGGAAAGGTTCACATGGTTTTAAACTTTAATTCTGTTAATCTAGCCACAAATGTTGCCAGCCTTGCTGTGCTTTTATTTCAGATTTCCAGCCTCCGGGATTATTTTGCTTTTATTTCTGATGATCCACCTGTTTGACAATGAAATAAACACCGAGACCAACAAGTCCTGAAGTGGGACTTAAACCTGGAGTTGCAGGACCGAGGCAGAGATGCCAGCAAGATTTCCCTTTTCTTAATTTACAGAAAGCCTCCTGCACTCTACATTAAAGTCTATTGAAGTCAAGTATTAAAGTCAGATTGTGTTAATTCATTTCTCAATAATTTACGTTATTCATGAGCTTTATAAAAGAGAGGGTTAATCTATCTCATGGTTTATTCTTTCTATATTTTATTTGTAGAATGATGTCCTTTCTCTTTAATTCCATTGCACATTTACTTTATTTGACCAGCCTTTTGGCCAATTGCTATATGAATACTTTATATGGCTCAATATAAGATTTCACTTTATAATGCTCCTGTTAAGTGCCTTGGGATATTTTTTAATTGTGCTAAAGGCATTTCATAAACAAAAAATCATTATTGTTGCAAGTGGGTTCATTTTATTTGGAGCATCAATTCAATATTAATAATAATATCGATGATACATTAATGACCTAAATTACGAGGCTTACAAGTAATAGCAAAGCAGGGGGAAATTAGAACAATGAAAATGGACGTGAATAAAGCTGGACTTTTTAAATTTGGATCCCTCCGCAGATATCATCCACCCTGATCATAGAATCCCTAGTCTACAGAAAGAATCATTCGACCCATTGAGTTTGTACCCACCACAATCCCACCCAGGCCCTATTCTGTAGCTTCACACATTTACCCTTGCTAATTCCCCTAACATTGGGGTCAATTTAGTATGGCCAATCAACCTAATCTTTGGATTGTAGAAGGAAACCAGAGTACCTGCAGGAAACCCACATAGACATGGGGAGAATGTACAAACTCCACATAGATAGTGACCCAGGCCTGTACCTGGGTTCCTGGTGCTGTGAGACTGATGTTTATAATCAACTGCTGGCAGAAGCTTCAGTTTCTCCACTTATTGCTATTTTTTTTAACAGTAGAAAGCAGTAATGTAAATGTGCGTGTATTGAGTATAACGGAGCTGGTATGTATCAATGCCAATCCGTAAATATTATTCTCTAATCCAGTCGCTTTTAATTTTTCTGAATTTCCAGAGAAATTGTTTCTTCACAGCAGGTTTCACATAGCTCTATTCCCCCATACAATTTGCTTAAGTTCAGATGAAAACGTTGGTGCACAGAGACCTCTTCAAGTATCTCTCTGTAATTAATTACAATGAGAAAGTATGATTCTGGCCATTAAGCTAAGTTTATTTGTCTTTTCCCTAAAGATAGTTACTTCACTGTTTCTGCTACCCACATGGCTGAGAATTAATTAAAGTTCATTTTGGCTGTGCTCTTCACTGGATTATTCCAGAGGAAAGGTTTAGAATCATAGAATCATACAATGCAGATGAGGCCCTTTGGCCCGTCAAGTCTGCACCAACATTTGTGAAATACCTGTCCTCCCACATAAATCCATTTACCAGCGCTTGGTCCATAGTTTTGAATGCTATTATGTGCCAGGTTATCATCCAGATACCAGGAAATGAAGACAGTATAGTTTATATTGTGCCCAAGATTGAGAACACAGAGAGAATGAATTAAGCATTTTGTTGAACATTTTGGTACATTAGAATGTTGAAGTATGATTTCTAGGCAACATTGGCTCAGATCAATGTATATTCTTTCTTCTGTACTACTTAAATTTGTTGATGCAATAGGTTTTACACTGCACTATTATTTGAAGTATTGCAAAAGACACTAATATTCGATCCTTCCAGATCTAGGGTGGGATTTCATGGAAAAGGTGAAATTTTGTGAGGGGGAAAGGCTGGAGTAGACTGCTTGCACCTCCCTATACCTCTGGGAAGGAAAGTCGGTCCTATAACTTTTAAAGAGCATTAACACACTGGGGCTGGGCTAAACAGGCTTTGATTTTTGCCTCTCAGTGGACAGGAAGCCCCATCCTTGAGAGCTGCTGGTGAATCAGATAGGCTGGCGTAGAGAGCCTAGGGAAAAGAGAGGGTAGAAGGCATGAATTTGGACAGTACTGAGGAGAAACAAAGTTGGGGGGTGTCACATCTCAAAAATAGTCTTTGTATTTGTACTTCCAGATAAATCCAATGGATTTGTAGCATTCACTCTATTATATGCAAATATTTGAATGCTAATTTAACTTTCACATGCTAATCCAAAATTATTGGCACTATGGAAAGTCCAATGATACCCACAGACAGAAATTAGGAATCAGCAGAATTAAACATTCTCAAAAGTCATGTCACAGCAACATGCCCTGAGATGGCACTGTCATTTTCTGAAGTAGCTTCGCTGAGCATCTATCGGTGCAGTCACAGTGAGAATATCTATAGAGAGCATTGAAAGAGTGTACTGCCATTGACTTAT
The DNA here is from genome assembly GCA_024679065.1 of Sphyrna mokarran. Lineage (NCBI taxonomy): Eukaryota > Metazoa > Chordata > Chondrichthyes > Carcharhiniformes > Carcharhinidae > Sphyrna > Sphyrna mokarran. The sequence goes on from JAGIQG010000021.1 coordinate 24,655,571, forward strand.
AAATAAGCATCTACAGCCCAAGAAGGGATCCATCAAATCTCACACACAATATAAAATTAGCAGTTAAATTCAAGCCCATAGTAATAGACATGCATCTACATGCAGATGTGTTAAGGAATCATAGTGAACAATACATTTGTCTTACTTTCACTGCATGTGGAACATTTGGCTTTTGAAGAAGATAAAATTTTAAAATTTTCTAAGTTTACGAGTTTGTAAATATATTTCCTTTCTTAATAGCAAGCATTTTCGTTATAAAGTAAATTAAATGAATACTGGTATATAAATGAAAATCCGTATTCTGAAAACTGAAGCAAACTATTAGGAAGGAATCATTTAATCATAGAATCCCTACGTTGCAGAAGGAAGCCATTCAGTCTACTCAGTCTGCACTAACAACTAATCCACCCAGGCTCTATCCCCGTAACCCCACACATTTACCCTGCTAGTCCCCCTAACATTAAAGGGCAATTGAGCATGGCCAATCAACCTAACCTGCACATCTTTGGAATGTGGGTGGAAACTGGAGCACCTAGAGGAACAACTCTAAAATTAATTTGCATTGTGGAAACCTGCATTGTATGAAGATCATTCTGAGATTAGGAACTGCGGTGAGGGGAAATTATATACAATATTGTTAAGTGATTCAATAATTGAAATGACATTTCTGAAACTATTTCTAAGCAAAGCCTGAAAAGGTTTTATTACAATAAAAGGATAATGGTGTGATCAGAACAGTTGTCTATGATAATCTCAGAAACTCTACTGTAAATGTCTCATTAACATAAACATAAAGAAACTACTACAGCACAAAGGAAGTGACTTCAATGACAGAACTTACCGATGAAATTGCTTCAGTTAATGAATTGTATTGTGATTTTGATGTGGATGCAAACAGCTGGTGGTGGAGCGATTGCTCATGAAGGACCCCAGCTGATTTTTTTTCCATTGACTGAAAATTGGGCAGGATTTATAACGAGACATTCTTTACCACTGTTGGTTTTCACACTCTCATCAAAGGTAAATTTTTCATCCTTTGTGCATGAAATTGGTTGTAAAGCATTTTGGGAGGTTCTGAGGTTGTGTGAGGCACTATGTAAATACAAGTTTTTCTTTCTTTGATGTATATTGTGCCAGAGTGTAGCTACTACAGGATTTTCACAGTAATTTTATTGTAGTGCTAATGTAAGCCTACCTGTGACACTAATAAATAAATAAACTTCAAATGAATAATAAATTTTAAAATAAATTTCCAACACACTGCATATTTGGCAGCAAACATTTTGAGTTCTTTCTTTCACAGGGAATGAAATCATCTGTCTGTGAAAATCTAAATGTTTTCCATGATGCAAAATAAAAGGCTGACTGCTAGAAAATCTTTATCTGTTATGACAGATATCCTCCACCACTGGCTATGTTGACAGAACTTCACCATTATTAAGTGACTATAGTTTTCTTACTTGGGAGTAAGAAAATTGATGACCATAAAAACCAAAGTGGAATAATATTCAGTTGGGTGATTACAATAGTATATCTTCTTAAACATAATTCACTTTCTCTGCAGTGGTCTCACAATACTAGTATGACAAATGGAGCTTTGCAGAATATGCTAACTGAAAAATGATCTTAAAATATCCAGGTACTCCAGTTCCCTCCTACACTCTAAAGACATGCGGGTTAGGTGAATTGGCTCTTAATATCAGGATTAGCAAGGTAAATATGCAGGGTTATGGAGATGGGGTCTGGTTGTCAGTGCAGGGTCAATGACCTCCTTCTACACTGTAGGGATTCTATGATTCTAAATACAATAATAAATGACAAAGGTGTGTTAATAAACATGCAAACAAACCGCTGGAATGAAAAAGTAAGTATTCAGATGCAGAGAAACTTGGAGATAAGACAAAAATGGGGAAAAGTGAATTAATTAACAAACATGAACGAACAAAGCAGAAGCATTACTTAGTATATGAGGCAAAGATGTGGAACGAAATGAGAAAATAGTTGCATTTTTAATGAACAGTCAGAACATGCAGGGAACTATGATATAACTGTGCAATCTTGGAAGAAAACCTAGTGCTACATTAGATAGTTCAGCGTGTTATTCTGCAATGGGCATTGTGTATCTACATAGTTATCATATAATTTGTCTTTTCAAAAAAATCACTCTGATCATGTTTCAGCTGTATATAAAGTTCTGTCTTCAGTTGTTCAAAAAGATACCTGCATTTAGGACTTGCCCAGGTCTGGACTATAACAATACTGTCTTCCAGTCTTGCCCTCTGAGATTGCCTTTTGTAGCTTTAAGATGTATCCATTTTCTGGCAGCAAGAAAAAGAAGGAATCTGAATTTAAATAGTGCCTTTTAGGGCCTCAAATAGTTCAAAGTGCTGCACAATTATTTTTAAGATGAAGTCACTGATGTAAATTGGGAAATGTACAGACAAAGTTTTACACAGCAGGATCCCACCAACAGCTATGATGTAAATGACCATTTAAACTACATTGATAGTTTTGGTTGGGGGATAGATGTTAGCGAGCACACTGGGAGAACTCTCCTGTTTTTCTCTGAACAGTGGGATGAAGGCGTCAGTTTAGTTCAGTTAGCTGGAAGCTGGTTGGGGCCAAAACAATACAAGAGGCGGCAAGGATCAAGATATTGATTTCTTGGTTTTGATTTGATTTTACATGTATTAGTAAACAGTAACAAGTATTGTTTCTTGCACACTTTACAAAGCATACCATTCATAGAGAAGGAAAGGAGAGGGTGCAGAATACGGTGCTACAGTTATAACTAGGGTGTAGAGAAAGATCAACTTAATATTAGGTATTCAAAATATTAGGTATTTAAAAGCCTGATGGCAGCAGGAAAGAAGCTGTTCTTGAATTGGTGGTTTAATATCTCATTCGAAATATGGTTCAGCAGCCCCTTAATATTGTCGGCCAAGATTATATTAAACCTGGGAGTGGACTTCAAACTTCAAATATCTGAGTCAGAATGGAGAGCTACCAGAGAATTAAGGCAAGCACCAGTTAGACCCATTGGTGGGTGTTGTGAATATCCTGTTGTTAGCCCAAATAAGAAGAAAAATCTAGATTAAAGTGCCATTCCTCCTCTTCACTAGCTCAGTGAGAAGTTTGCTAAGACAGATGTTTGGGAACATTGAACTCACACATTAAAGGATAGTAACATTGACATCTTAGCTGAGAGAACAACTAAGTTGGGTCTGTATTGTGGGCAAGTCTGTTTGTCTCTACCTTAGAGAATGAACAAGTTGTGCCCTGGAGTGGACAGCAGCAGGAAGGCCGGACCAGCTAGCTCTGAATAACTTAGTTACAAAAATGAACTAACATTAATAAAGCTTATAAATTGTATTAGTGTGCTAGATAAGAATCACAAGGTATATGATGAAGCTAGACTAGACCGCAACAATTTTTCTATTTTGGCATAAATATGAGGGAAGAATTCTTTGCCCTCAAGACTAATTCCACTGAAAAATAAGGGACCTTTTCATCAAAGCAAAATTTATTCTTAACACAGCTTAAAATGTACCTCTAACAAAATGAAATATTTTAACTCTCTATTGCTGAGCAATCTTTAAACTTGAAAAGAAACAAACTCTTAATTTTAACTTATTACTATTCTGTTCCAATTGAGCAATATTTCTTTTATAGATTTAAACCCCTCTTTAAAATCATTAGCAAATCCAGGCATACTTCCTTTGACTTGGGTTACCAGCTTTGGAGCTCTCAGAGAGATTATGTAGAGAAAGAGAGCTGCTTGTAGGCTTCTTTCTTTACACAGCCCTCTCTAGCAACTGGCCCTTCTTAAAATGAAAATAAATTCACCTTATTACTTTAATCAAAAATCACCCCCAAGGATCCGCTTCTTTGGTAAACTAAAGCTCAAAAGCACTTAACCTTCTGCTAAATAAACACTTACATGGCTAAAATGAGTACTTATCCTACTTTTCAGCATCTGCTATATTCCTACCAGACTAATTGCCTCTTAAAGCAGTCCTCCCAACATAAAATATGCTAAAAGCACAGTATAATCATAATTGCACCTGTATTATTTTCTTATTATATGAGATTTCCTGTTCACACTGTGAATGATAGAATCATACAAATGAGAGGAAGGCCATTCAGCCCATCATGTATGTGTCATTCTTTGAAAGACCTATCCCATCAGTCCATCCCCAGCACTTTGCCCATACACCTGCAGTTTTTTTCCTCTTCAGCATGTAAACTGAATACTTTATTCACTTATTAGTGTCACAAGTAGGGTTACATCAACACTGCAATGAAGTTGTAAAAATCTCTTCGTCGTCACACTCCAGTAGCTAGTTGGGTACACTGAGGGAGAATTTTAACACGGCCAATGCACTTAACATCTTTCAGCCTGTGGGAGGCAACTGGAGCACCCCCGCAGGTCTGGGGAGCATGTGCAGACTTCCAACGGATAATGACCCAAGCCGAGAATTGAACCCATGTCCTTAGCACTGTGAGACCGTCATTCCATCCTAGATGCTGAAGCCACGTAAAATAAAAGAGTTGCTGATTTGAAATGATGCCACCTATAAATAGACAAAAATGCATATGAAATATTTCATCAGCTTGTATATGGAAGAAGGAAGTTCTTCTTACAATCTCTAGGATATTTGTTGTTTGATTCAGTAAAGGTGCACTCTAAATTTTAAGGCATGGGGTGATTGTGAATGGGAGTTGCTGGTGATGCTAAAACTATGACAATGTCTAGAATTAAAAACACAAATATTATTATTTCAGCAATCGAATATGCCATAAACCCAAAAAACCTCTGCATTCAATCAATATTTATATATTAAAACCATCTTTCATTTCAATTGAAGCTAGTCACAGGCTTAATAATACATTTGCAATTCTCATTGATTCCTCTTCAAATTACCTGTGTTTCATATAAAATTGATATAAGTTCTGTACAGATCAGGGTTCATTGATCTCTTCCATGTTAATACTAGTAATAAGGTATTTAAATCAAGAATCTATTTTCTGTAAAGTCACCGTGGCCTGGACAGGGGTTTAGTTCACAGTTGCACTAAGAGAATATTCAAATTTAGAATAAAATGGCTATTTTGCCTGTATCATTATTAGACTAGAAATTGAAATTAATCAGAACTGAAATAGGAAAAAAATAAGATCTTTGCGATCTTGGAATAGTAATTATGGTTAGCTGGCCACAAGTTAAGAAAGATTATCCTGCTGTCACTGAAGAGCACTGAACCTGTAAAGAAACAAGAGTAGTGTATTATAAAGGATTAAGATTACAATATTGAAAAGCTTATATAGAAAGATGATGCATGAAGTACTTACAGAACAGGAACCAAAATCATTGGAGGGCTTCATGTGTAGAATAAAATGGAACAGTTGTTCAAATTTTTTCATGTAAAGCTGATACAAGCTCCAAATATAAACTATGTAAGATTATTTAAATTTTGTTAATTAACAAACCCTATTCGACTAACATGGGACTTTACGTGAGTGTCAGGAGCACTGCCAATTGTTGATTTGACCTGCAGAATCAGGCCTTTGGAGATTTCTCATAAGTGCAGCATCAATGGTGCAATTACACAACTGATTAGATAAAGCTCCAACAGCATTTAAAATTGGATTTCATAAACTGAGGCTGATTGCTGGCAAAAGCAAAGTTACTTTGAAACTATTTCTTTGTAGTTAAATTTGGATTTTAGTGAGCTTTGAATTAAGTTAAATATAAATCTTATGCTAAGCCTTTAATCCATCAACTGTAAGAATGGGCAGTAAATCTACCTCAAGAAATACGTACTGAGTACAAAAGCAAATTACTGCAGATACTGGATATCTGAAATAAAAACAACAAAAACTAGAAATACTCAGCAGGTCTGGCAGAATCAGCAGAGAGAAAAAAAAAACAGTATGACATTAGTGTACTTTTAAGGATTTTTTATATATATGTTTTCTGCAGTTGCAAGCAGACCTTTTCAGTTTTTTCCTCCTCATTGTTACTAAGCTGTCTGCTGGAAGTCCTTTTGTTGCTACTTCAATAGCTTAATGGGGTTTTGTTTATTTTTACCCTGGGATCTTTCATGACCTTGCTTTGTGAGAGGGAAGATTAATTGTCAAGTCAAAGTCAAAGGAAGTGGTTCCTCCCTTGGAAAAAAATCTAAAGATTCATTTTCCATTTTAATTTAGGAAGGGGTGGACATCAAGCTGGAAAGCAGTGTCTCTCTCTCTTGCTGTCCCTGGTTTTGGAAATTCTGATATTAGCTGGAAGTAAGGTCCTTGGTCTTCCTAGTGTGAAAAATCTACTGTTGGTGGTTGGCTTGTCTAGAGTCTCTCTCTCTCTCTCTCTCTCTTAGGTGTACTAGCAAGTTGTTCTGACTCCAAGCTTGTCTCTGTGCCTCAAGAGAACTGCAGCATTCAACCAAAGGCCTAAATTCCAATATTACGTGAACATTAGTCTTTGTTGTGTTAAACCTATAGCAAGCGTTGTTTATTGAATTTGTTTGACTGGAACATTTCCCACATGCAGTAAGGGTTACACTACATAGAACATTACAGCACAGAACAGGCCCTTCGGCCTTCGATGTTGCGCCGACCAATATAAAAAGCAATGCCCCTCCAAACTAAACCATTCCCTTCTCTTCCATATACTTATCAACTAACCTCTTAAACGCCACCAAACTTGGCGCATCTACAACTGCTGCAGGCAGGGCATTCCACTCCCGAACCACCCTTTGGGTAAAGAACCTACCTCTGATATCCGTCCTATAACTATCACCCCTTAATTTAAAGCTGTGTCCCCTCGTGCTAGCTTTCTCCATCCTAGGAAAAAGGCTATCACTGTCCACCCTATCTAAACCTCTAATCATCTTATATGTTTCGATTAGGTCCCCTCTTAGCCGCCTCCTTTCTAACGAAAACAACCTCAAATCCCTCAGCCTCTCTTCATAAGACCTGCCCTCCATACCAGGCAACATCCTGGTAAACCTCCTCTGTACCCTCTCCAAGGCCTCCACATCTTTCTTATAACATCTTTTTTTTCTTGTTTGTAATTGATAAAAGATATTGCTAATTTTTTTCTACACAAGTTAACTGTATACTTAAGTAAATTTTGTTTGATAAAAGCTCCCTAGTGGGTCATTGCAATCACACCTGAAGTGAAACATCTCCTTCTCACCCTAGCCAAATTCAAAATGCAAAACTTGTGATCCAGACAGCCTTCATAAAACCTTTTGGAGTTTTTGATCTGAATTATAACAACAGTTTTAATGTTTTAGACCCATGGCCATTCACCAGAATACTGATGCCAGCTTAAAATCTTCAGACACTATGAAAAACATAAAAAAAGTTAAGCATGTGAAAAAGGCCATTCAGTCTCATAAATGTCTAACATGCTTCTTCATTTCATAAGCTACGTACTATTTCTTGCCAGCATCAAATATTGTCATAATTGTGTTATGTTCCCTGAGAAAATCTAAGCTAATGACCAGAATTTAATCCCCCACAGTGGCGAACTGAGAGCAAAGATATCCTGGATGATTCATTGTTATTTCCCAGGACATCTGTCCAAAGTTGTATCTGTGGGAAATGTGAGTTTAAAATTGTGTGATCAATAGAACCCGCAAGTTGTTTCAAAAACAAGTGAAAATATGCCAGAGAAAGTTAAGAATAATGTTGTATCAATTCATAAAGTGAAGTTACAAAATATACCAGTCAGCATGGTCCAGATTTTGTTGACAGTGTTTAACGGACAGAGAGTATGTCTGACTAAGAGGTAGTCATACTTATAACAAGGGAGAGTGAATGGTAGACAGTTAAAGGTGAAATAATTAAAGTGGACAGATAATTAGAGAGATATCAGGCAGTTGAGAGCCTGAAAGAAGAAACAGCAAGTTAAAAGAGAAAGAATGTTTAAAAGAGTATTGGCACGCTGTGGCACTTTGAGAAATGAGAGGCAAATCTGAGTGGAGAGCAAGTCATTTGATGTGTTTGATTATAGCAAGAACTTAAAACAAGAATTATTTAGTGAAAATTAAAATGAGTAAAAGCGCGTTACTATTTTTAAGTCTGTGTGAATGTTGGAAACTTCCCAGATAACTTCTGATCTCTGTGTACACTCTGTTCTGCAGAGCTGAAAGTACTTATGGCATCTATAACAGGCAACTTTTTGTTTCCTGGTTATGGATGCCAGAATTACAATCTGCTTTCCCTGTGTGTGAAACTTGAAATAGGTTATGAATTGGCTGAAACTATATGCATTTCTTGGTGTCATAGATAAGAATGCGAAAGAATTGAAACTCCCATTCTCTATTGTATGTAATTAGTGAATCTTTACTAGCAAGATGAGTGGGTTTCTCGAATAACCAGCAGCATGCTTTTCATGGGTTTAAATGAAGAGGATTATTTATTCACATGTTCAGCCTAAAAAAATTAATTCTACGTTTCAAACACACATTCAAAAATATGGTTAAAGAGGATAGTGCACTTTTTAAAATTACAAACCAAAGAATAGTTTGTAACTTACATGATTGGCTCATCTTGTTGTAGGTTTTATAAAGAAAAGGTTCCTTTCCACTTTTGAACTGTAGCTAGGTGAATTCAATAATCAAAGTTGTGTATCAAATTTGTTACAGGATTCACTTAATGCTGTAGATTTTTTAACAGGCTGAGAAATTAGTTACATTTTACCTAATTACCAGGATGTTTGATTTCATGTACTGGTGGACCTGAATCAGGCTTGGAGACCTTGTGATATTGCAGTCACCAGGAAGAATAAACTTTCAAGGAAAGTGGACTGTATAAACTCTTAAAAAGAAAACAATTGTTTAACATAAATATAGCTCCCTTATAGTCCAAAGTAGGAGAATTTATAATAGAGAATAAAGAAGTGGCAGGACAATTAAGCAACTACTTCAGTTCTGTCTTTGCGGAGGGAGATACAATTAACTTTCCAGAAATGCTAATGAACCAAGAGTCTAGTGAGAAGGGTGAATGGAAGGAATTATTACTAAAAATATAATACTGGAAAAATTAATGGGACTGAAAGCTGATAAGTCCCTTGGGTCTGATAATCTGCTTCCCAGGGTACTACACAAGGTGGCCATGAAAATAATGGATGTCTTGCTTATCATCTTCAAAAATTCTGGAGATTCAGGGTATTCCAGTGTTCAATAAGGGTGACAAATGTAATTCCATAATTTAAAAAAGAAGGGAGGAATTGGAATTACAGACCAATTAGCCTAACATCAAAAATAAGGAAAATGTTGGTGTCTATTATAAAGGATGTGATAACAGGACACTGAAAAATAATGTTAATGCCGATGGGGTTTTCCCATCCTGCCACAGTGAATGGAGATCTGGTTGGCTGTCAAATTCTCTGACCTCACTGTAGCTGGAACATGTCATGAATAGGCATTAGATCATGCCCAGAGAGTCTGAAAGTCCAAACGTTTTGAGTTTTGGGTAAGTCCTCAAACAATTGAGGGTGTGAATTCTTAGTACGCCTATTCAAGAGGATAAACACACAGGTGTACACACATACACATGCATGTGTACATACAAATATATGTACATGTATGCACACATGCAGAAACACACATTCATATACGCATATACAGATACGCGTACATTCTGAAGACTTGAAATCAAACTGAGTCTGTTAGAGATTGCAAAAATGACTTGACCATTGGCAGCATTCATGGGGTCTTCTAGATGACCATTTGTAAAAGAAAAGACAATTCTGATCAATAACATTTCTTTACTGGGCATGATTTTTCTTGCAGCCTTTAAACTCCTACAATGTGAGTTGAAAAGTTATAATTAGATTTCTGCCAACTACCTTTGAATTTGAGAGGCTGAAGCTTTTCATCATTCAATACTTTTACAAAATAGTCATTTGGGAATGGAAGATAACACAAATACTTGGCACTTTGAATTCATATCCTGTGACAGGAATTAATATTCTGAAGTTGTTTAGAATTAACAAAGTGTGAAATGTGATGCCACGGGTTCTTGGTGTTATTGTGGTATTTATTTAAAATAAAGTTAAGTGTGCTAAAAATTATACTGACAATTACTTTACTAAACAAAATAAGTGACCACCATTCACCGATTCTTTTCCCTGGTTGCCTGGTTTGATTTTCAAAAATTGGTGGGCAGTTAACTGTCAATCACCATCAACTGGTAGTGAATTCTCCATGGTAATGCCTCTGGGTCCACTTCCCAACCAATCAACATTCTCTTACAGTATAAATTGTTGTCTTGCCCTTACATTGACTTTCTTACAAAGTGGCCTGATGAGTGCAAGGCAGAAAACTTTGGCAGTTTTTTGATACTCGAGTTCTGTGTTCCCAAAGGACCATTTTGTTAAAGTACTGAACAAAGAAAAACTTCAGTCTCAAAGCTTTAAGAGCATTTGGCAGAAATCTATTACAACTTCTTAACACTCTTTGCAAAATTGAAAAAAAGCTGCTGGAAAAATCAAATTAAAGTCACATTTTACTGACTGTTTCATTCAGGAAACCTCAGAAATTAATTTTGAGAGTAAAAATAGGGAATAAATGGGAAGATTTGGTTCCTTTTTCTGCTGAAGCACACTGAAGGTTTTATTTAACTTAGAAAGTTAACTTTTAACTTTGGTTAATTTTGATAATTTTACTATAATCATTTGAAACAGCAAATTGCATAATCCATCTTTTCTCAGGGTATGTGCTGTTCTGTGTTTAATTAAGTGTTGATTTGAATTAAAATAGGAAAGTTAAGATGTGCAAACTCAAATTACAATAGCGGTCATGGTGACATTCTGGTTATTATATCAAGGTGAATGTGGGAGTTTTTAATTCCGAGTAATAAGGCTCACACATCTGAAAGTCGGCAGTTTTGAATTTCTGAACATTTGATTATGTGGCTTGGGAATTGATTCCCGTTTAATTATGTTGAGTGTACCAGAAAAATTAACCTTCAGTGAGAAAACACTCACAAAATATCAAAATATTTGGGAGCAATTGGGATTTTATCTAATTGTTATCATTTCTAATTAGAATGTTGTCTTTTTAAGTAGAAAATGTCACTTTTTTTTGTTTTAATTCTGAAGGATAACATGGACATGATTGATGAAAAGATACTGTAAGTAAAAAAAGGTTTATAGAAAAGGAACAATAGTTTCATTGGAATATCTTTTAAAAATGACAGTCATTGTTCTAGTTCATTCTGTTTGAGGCTCTGTCTTTGTTGGTGATTTGATTAGAACTGGTGTGATCTTTAGGGAATGATATTTAAAAAATGAAGTCACGCACTGGGTAGATTTTTCCCAGAATCAGTAAAGAATCATAGATTTGCTGCAATGCAAAAGGAGGCCATTCAGCTCCTTGAGTCTGTACTTACTTGCCAACAGAATATTTTACGCTGCCTCTTCCCCACACATTTGCAATGGCTAATTTAACCTACACACCTTTAGGCACTGAGGGAGAATTTAGCATGACCAATCCACCAAACTTGCAGATTCTTGGCCTGTTGTAAGAAACTGGAGTACCCAGAGGAAACACACAGACACGGGAAGAATGTGCCGACTCTGCACAGATAGTGACCCAAGGTGTGTGGGAAAAGGAACATTGAAGCCACTGACAATAATGGTCCAGGACTTCGAAAAAAAACTTTCAATGATTGGGTCCCATGATGCATCACAGACAGGGCATCCTCTAATTCACCCGCCCCACTAAGAACTTAGACGGCCAAGAATTGGGACACCACCTTTAAAGACCAGAAATATTCCCCCACTCATGATGGCACAGTGGCTGGCACTCCTGCCTCACAATGCCAGGGACCCAGGTTTGATTCTTGGCTTGGATCATTGTCTGTGCGGAGTCTGTGTCCGTGTGGGTTTCTTCTAGGTGTTCCAGTTTCCTTGTACATCTTCCAAAAGATATGCAGGTTAGGTGCATTGGCCATGCCAAATTCTCCCTCTGTGTATCTGAACAGATGCTGGAGTATGGCGAGTATGGGATTTTCACAGTATCTTCATTGCAGTGTAAATGTAAACCTACTTGCGATAACAATAAATGAAATGTTAAAACTTTTTTATATTAAGATAGAGCTTCTTGAAAGAGTTAATTTTACAGCTTAGCTTTAGTTCGTAAAATTGTAATTACTACACACTCCTTTGTCTTGAGTTGATTGCCAGTGAATAAATGCATCAGTATGTATTCAGTTTGTCACTCTGTATTGCTGTTCTTGTACCCTGATAAAGATGAATGGAATGCATGCAAAGTGGAAAAAGTTAATCAGAAGTTGGAACCTACTGACCATGATTTATTTCTCAACCTCTTCTTTCTTCAACAGTCTGCTGTGATTTTATAAAAAGTATTTTTTATTATTCTATGCACATATTTATGATTGTTCGATATTTCAATTCTTACAGTGACAGACAAAATAGATGTAAGGAGTTGCTGGCTATATAAAATTACAGACCCAATTGCAGTTTCTTAAAAGATGTTTGCAGGTAAGATATATCACACAGAAATTGTGCAGAAATATAGATTGCACATATTTTTATTTACAAATCTAATCTTTTCTTTTGATGAAGTAATTGAGTGGGACTCTATCAGAATGAAGAATAGGAAGAATTGTTGCTAAGTCCTGTGTTTTGCTCCCAAATCCCCTTTTGTTTAGTACTTTGATATGGCAAGCCATAAGGATAAATATTTATTCTTCATCCTTGCAATTTATATCTGGACCACATCCTTGAAAGGAATATTTAATCATTTACCCTATGAAAGGCCTCAAATAGAATTATTTTAAATTATAATATAATTATTGAACTCAATTTATTCTATCAGCTGCAGAAATTGCAGTTACTTCATGTAGTAAGTTGATTTTCTACACTTTTTTTTTACATGCTGGGATTCCTGTATCAGAATTTTTCAAGGCTTCACGTTTAGTAGGCTACAGGTGAAAGGAAGGGACTGACAAATCATTCTTTAAAACAATTATATTGAACTTATTCATGCGCAATCTGCTAGCAAAATTCATTTCTTGTTCTAGGTCTGCTCTTTGTATTGGGGGTGATTAGAAAGATGTGCTGTTAGGTGCATTGACCTGAACAGGTGCCAAACTGTGGTTATTAGGGGAAATTCACAGTAACTTCATTGCAGTGTTTATGTAAGCCTTTCTTGTGACTAATAAATAAATTTGAACTTTTAGAAAGGAGCTAATCTTCTAAAATCTGTTTTCCATGTGGCTAGCAAATTAACATGGCAACGTTCCAAAAGTCCATTCATGCTGTTTATTCTCTTAATAATCAATGAATAGTAATCGGATCCCAAATGGTTCTAATCTGTGTTTCTTTTCCTTCTGAACTTTAGATTTGAAGAATCCGGTGTTGGATAGTATGAATACTAGTTCAATTGATTCAATACTCAGAACCCTTCATTCATTAATGGAATGCAAAGATCGCTGATAAGGCCAGTGTTTAATACCTAATCATCCTTGAGAAGGTAGTAGTGAGCGGCCTTCTTAAATCACTGTGGCCTATATTCTTATTAACTGGGAGAACATACGCAATCCTGTTAAATAATATATTGTACAAATATTTGAATATATATTTCTACAGAATATCAGGTTTATGGTGCAGCAGAGTAAGAAACACCTGTCCTGGGTGATCAGTTAGGATTCAGTATAGTGAATCACATCGGGGTTGAGGTTTTTCAATCATTCTTAAGATCTTGGTGTCACGAGCCAGCACGTAATGCCCAGCACCAATTGAACTGAGTTAGGCCATTTCAGAGGCCACTAAAAACTCAACCACATTGCTGTGGATCTGGAATCCCATGTAGGACAAGCCGGATAAGGACAGAATATTTTCTCGCTTAAAGAACATTTGTAAACCAGGCGGGTTTTTTTGCGAAAATAGACAATGGTTTCATGATCATCACTAGACTTTAATTACAGATTAAAATTTCATCATCTGCCCTGGTGGGATTCAAATCCAGTCCCCTTAGATCCAGAACTCAAATCCAGAACTTAGATACAAATTCATATCAGTTATTTTGGTCCATTCCAGGGCACAATGTTTTTGCATGTGAATGATGCACACTCTAACTAGATGGACATTTTTGAAGTAAAGTCACCTACATTGCATGCTACCATTGAAAGATTATATCAATGCTTTTGAAATCACAGATTACCTGAAATCATAGTATCAGATAATGGAATGGCATTCACAAATGATGGGTTTCAAAACTTCACCACTCTCAACAATATTAAACACATCAGCACTGCGCCTTACCATTCAGCATCCAAAAGACAAGGCTGAGAGAGCCATCCAAACTTTCAAGTCTGGTCTAAAGAAACTGTCAGGGATAACCTTAGAAATAAAAGTCTGACAATTCCTCCTTAGCTACTGTATCACTCCACATGCAACAACAGGAAGTCCGCCAGCAGAGTTGTTAATGAACAAGACTGAGCCTTGTGTTTCCAAATTCCCTAGGGGAGATGGTAGAAACAATCAGAAAGCAAGCCATGATTTACATACTACAGCACAATCATTGATGGTAAATGAAGCTGTATATGTCAGACACTTTGGTAGTGGATCAAGTTGGATCCCTGGAATGATTGTAAGACTGGACCCCTTTCATACCAAATAGACCCAGAAGGACAGATCATTCATGATCATTTGGGTCACTTGAGGAGTTGAAAGATGCTCCAGCAGTCAGTATTGCCATCAAGGAATGTCTTCGAAACATGTTTACAATTGTTTTTTTTCTTAAGTCTTCTCACAAATACATTCTGATAAAGGAATATATTACAACGCAATTAAGTGAAGCTATATTTTATTACATTTTTTGGCACCAAAATAGTAATGGTTCTAATCTGTGTTTCTTTTCCTTCTGAACTTTAGATTTGAAGAATCCGGTGTTGGATAGTATGAATACTAGTTCAATTGATTCAATACACAGAACCCTTCATTCATTAATGGAATGAGAAGATCGCTGACAAGGCCAGTGTTTAATACCTAATCACCCTTGAAGAGATAGTAGGTCAATATATGATTGACCTATTTATAGGCATAACTGAGGTTCCTCAGCAGCAAATAGTGATGAATTGGTTGTCCTATAATCATAGGATCTATACAATACAGAAGGAGACCATTCGGCCCCTCAAGTCTGCACTGACAACAATCGCACTCAGGCCCTATCCCTGTAATCCCACATATTTACCCTTCTAACCCCCCTGAGACTAATGCACAATTTAGCATGGCCAATGTACCTAATTCAAACACATCTTTGGACTGTGGGAGGAAACCGGAGCACACAGAAGAAACCCATGCAGGCACAGGGAGAAAGTGCACAATCCACACACACAGTGACCCAAGCTGGGAGTCGAACTCAGGTTGATCATTGTCCCAATGAGTGCTTATTATCACAATCACTGTCAATCCTGGGAAACATTTCAGAATTGATAGGGTCAGGAAAACCCCTCCAAGACTCTATTTATAATTGTCCAATTCATACACACAGAAGGTAATTCTTCCAGCCCACTGTGTTGATCTAGCAACGCATCAAGCTAGGAGACGTCAGCGGAAGGCTTTTAGGGGCTCCCCCACTAGGCGCCACAGGCCTCTGCTTGGCTTTGGGGTTAACTTTTTTTTTTAAGAGTAATCAGCTCCATGTTGGGAGTTGAAGCTGATTTCCATATTTAAGTCTACATTTTCCTATTAATAGCGGGCCTAGAACTGAAGTCTCCAAACCACCTAGCCTCCCCACCTCTCCTGCACCTCCATTCTGCCGCCCCCCCGCCACAAGCCAGGAATGGTTCACTCCAGTAGGGTTTACTACAGCTCCCCATGAGCGGGAAACTGGCGGCAGACTCCACTGGAAGGAACAGAGGCCATGGAGACCCCCTCCCCCACCTCCCCACCCGACCAGGCAACGGGCAGTGCTAAGTGGATAGGAATGGAGGAGGGATGGCCTATTGAGTGTGGGGCCTGCTTGGGGGTCCAATCAATAGTTGGGGGGTCCCATTGCCACTCTACGTAGAGATAGGTAACAGAGTGAGAGAAGGGGCTGTGAAGAAGTGGTGGTAGGAGATTCGGACTGCCAGAGTGGCCTGTCGGGACTGTGGGTGGGGGATGTTTGGGTGATTGGGGTGGGCCGGGGTTGGGAGGGGGGAGACATCGGTGCTGGCCCGGAGAGATCCAGGAGGCCAGCAACTGGGGGGTCATGAAGGCTGGCAGTCAGGACACTGGCAGTGTGGGGCCAGTGCGCAATGCGCCAATCTCAGTGTTGACAGATCAGTGCATACGCAATGGCCCATTTAGTGCTTTGCTGTCAGCCTCTTCAATGGGAATAGGTTTCATCCCCTGATTTTCAGCATGAATCTCACCAGGGCTGTCTGCAATGCTCAGAGTGTGGGAGATTCATTTTGAAAATCTTGCTTAAAAAAAAACCAGCTGGAGTTATTCCAGATTTTAGGCAAATTTGGCACTTGGAATTCTTTTGGGAGAATGTCCCCCATAATGTTTTGTTAGAACTGAGTAAATTACTTATTGAAATTGTAAAAAGGAGTTAAAGGGGAGGGAAGTGGTGTTTCCCTTAAAGGGCACATAGCAGAGTAAGAATCACTAGGCCTGAGTTGCTAATCAGGACTCGGAGCAGGGAATCACCCCGGGGGGAAGAGCTCTCCTAGGCTGAGGTATATTAGGATAATTTGCAAACATGCTGCAGCTCTTCAAAATGACTAAAATCTCTTTTTGTTCACCAGGCATCATACCAGGTTCAAACCTGTTTATAATTGTTTCTTTCTTTAAGTCATCATACAAATACAATCCCTCAGTAAAGGAATATATTACAATGCAGCCGAGTGAAGCTATATTCCATTACATTTGTGAACATGAACATTATGGCTGATGGTTTTCCACTTCACTTAACTTCCCACTTTCTCCAATTCAGGGCCGCGGGGAGTCGGAGCATATCCCGACAGACACTGGTCGTGAGGCAGAATACACCCAGGATGGGGCACCAGAACACACCCAGGATGGGGCACCAGAACATCAAATGGGACACACATACACACAGGCACACACACACACACGCGCACACACACACACACACACAAACTGAGGGTCAATGTAGCATGGCCAATCCATCTAACTTGCACTTCTTTGGAATGTGGGAGGAAACCAGAACACCTGGCAAAAACCTATACAAGCACAGGGAGAACGTGCAAACTCTACATAGATACCAAAGGCTGGAATTGAACCCATTTCCCTGGAGTTGTGAGGCAGCAGCGCTAACCATTGCTGCACTGGTGAGCTTTTTTGCATTCCTCAAACTTTAATTTGACAACAATGTTCAGAATTATTCAGCTGACTTCAACACAAGTGGTGTAGGAAGCTACAAGTAGAGTGATGAGATTTTCTTAGAGTAACTATATTGTAAAGAACATACGTAAAACAATAGTAATCTGTCTGACATTGGAAGCGGTGAGTGTGAAAGCTCCAATACTGAGAACAATGTCAGAGCTCTATCAACAAGCTATTTTCCAATTGTTTTATTAAGGTGCAGAAATGATGTTTGTAATTATCATAAAATTCCAATGCAGAAAATGTATTGAGAAACAATGATATTAGGTAAAACAAATAGTAGGAAATACAATGTAATATAAATGGAAATTGGAAATTTCTGTTTAAACAGTGAAGTATGGCTTGTGTATCAGTCTTACAGGGGCCGCTGAAATAGTGACAACATTACTGGACTAGTAATCTAGAGGCCCACACAAATTCTCCAGAGACATGAGTTCAAATCCCACCACAACAACTCAGGGGATTGAAATTTAATGAATAACCTGAAATACATTGCTGGCCTCATTAATAATGATCACTGGATTGTTGTTAAAAAAAAATTGGGTCACCAATGCCCTTCATGTGCTGTTCTTACCCAGTCTAGCCTACATCTGACTCCAGACATATTGCAACATAATTGAGTATTCACTGGCCGTGAAATGATCCGGCAAGATACTCAGTTGTAACAAAACCTATGAAAAAGACAAATAAAAATAATACCACAAAGATTTTTTTTTTAGAGCAACACAGCACGGGAAACAGGCCCTTCAGCCCAACGAGCCCGCGCCACCGTCACAACTATATAGTAACAGTTCCATTATCCTATCCTAATTTTAGGTTATTCCTAATATAGAAGAGTCTAAATATAGGGACAATTTGTTTCCCAATCAGCCTAAGAGCGAATTTTTGGGATGTGGGAGGAAACCGGAGCGCCCGGAGAAAACCCACGCAACCACGGGGAGAACGCACAAACTCCTGCAGACACCGGCCCAATTCCAAGTGTCTGCACAGCTACAGCGATAGTCACTGAGCTGTCATGGTGCCCTTCAGATGGTCCAGATAAAGCACTCATTTACGACATGAAGCACCAGGCAACCCATGAATCAACATCCAAGAGTTGTCCTCGCACCACCTGCCGAATGCATGCTCCTTGATGGTCAAGTATGGACCGAATTACCTGTGGAAAAAAAGCCATAGTTAAACAGTCCTACTATATCCCTCTATCTGCATAACGCTCATGTGGCTGTCCAAGAGACCCTTAAACAGCCCTAGCGTGCCTGCTCCCACCACCTTACTCGGCAGTGCATTCCACACCCCCACTACCCTTTGTGTGAAAAACTGCCCTCTAATATTCGTCTTATACATAGCCCCCCTCACCCTAAGGCCATGACCCCTCGTCCTATCCATTTCTGAAGGTGGAAAAAGTTTACCTCCATTTACTCTATCTATACCCCTTATAATCTTATACACCTCTATGAGATCCCCTCTAAGCCGACATCTTTCAAGGGAAAACAACCCCAGTCTATCTAATCGTTCCTCATAAGACAGTCCTTCCATACCAGGCAGCATCCTGGTAAACCTCCTCTGCACTGTCTCCAAGGACTCCACATCCTTCCGATAGTACGGCGACCAGAACTGGACGCAGTATTCCAAATGAGGCCTAACCAATGTTCTATACAATTGCAATTTCAAACTCCTACTCTTGTATTCTATACCCTTTTCAATGAAAGCTAACATACTATACGCTTTCTTTATCACCTAGGATTAGTCCGGGGGCACTGGAAAATGATACAAGCTGCCCAGGTGGCAATGCAGAGTCCTTTTCATTAACATCTTGCAAATTGGGCCATTATTGGGAGAGCTGTTTGCACAGACAGGTTAAGCATAATCCTGATATAGTCACGCTCATGAATTATACATTACAGCCAATATCTGAGATGACTCCATCACCAGATGTGGTGGCATGGTGGTATTTAGTCAATAGGTACTCCATAAATCATGAAATCTCACAGCATCAGATGCAACACAGTCAAGAGAACTTTCTGCTGATGGCTATATACAACCTTGTTAAGCTGCTGAACCAGTATCCCCCATGGTGAGCACCACTTCAAAGACAAGTAGCAGGGACACAGAATTTACTCCATGTGGGGGACTCAAATGCGTAATTTGGTACTACCATTACGGAATGAGCTGGCCAAGCCCTGAGGGACAGATTAGGTCTGCATTAGATGTTGAGAGAACCAACAAGAGGGAGAAACCAATTGACCTCATCATCATCAATCTGATTCAGATGCATCTCTCCATGATAATGTTGGCCACCGTGCAGTTCTTGTGAAGATGATGTTGCATCACCACGTTGTGTGGCATTACCAATGTGCAAAGGATAGTGTAAATCTGGCAGCTCAAAAAATGGCCATCCATGAGGCAGTGTGACCAGTAGCTGCAGCTAAATTGCATCAACCAGAATAAGCCACAGTCCAGTATATTCCTCACTTAACCATTGTTATGAAGCCAAGGGACTAACCCGGGTTCAATGAAGTGTGTAGGAGAGTATACCAGGAGCCATGAAGTGCCAAACTGGTGAAGCTACAAAACAGGACCACATGCATGTTAAACATCAGAAGCAGTATGCTTTAGATAGAACTAAGAAATCTGGCAACAAGGATCAAATCAAAACTCTGCAATCCTGTTATCTCCAATGGCGAATGCTTGTGGGCAATTTGACATCTACCTGCAGGAGGAGGTTTCACAAATATCGCCACCCTCAGCGATACTGAAGCTCAGCATCTGAGTGTAGAAGACAAACCTGAGCCATTTAGAAATAGTCTTCAGCCATTGGTGCCAAGGGAATCACCCCCTCAGATGCTGCCCAAAAACTCAAGAAAATCAACACCATCCAGGGAAAAGCAATCCAATTGGTCGC
This sequence comes from Sphyrna mokarran, assembly GCA_024679065.1. NCBI lineage: Eukaryota > Metazoa > Chordata > Chondrichthyes > Carcharhiniformes > Carcharhinidae > Sphyrna > Sphyrna mokarran. Next base: position 24,675,847 of record JAGIQG010000021.1, read on the forward strand.
CACTCAATTTATTATCTTAAATATTCAGTCCCTCCAACACCGGTGTACAATGGCAGCAATGTGTACCATCTACATCAAGGCTTCTTCAACAGCACCTTCCAAACCTGCTACCTCTACCACCTAGAACAAGTACAACAGACCTCTGAGAACACCAAGTAACTGCAAGTTCTCCAAGTCATACATCATCCTGGCTTGGAATTACATCATTGTTCCTTCACTGCAACAAATCAAAATCAGCCCCCCCACCCCTGCCATATCACTTTACATGTTCATATAAAGTAAAAGTCTTGGTGGTTCTAGCAGCGCAGAGGGCTGGGAGACTCAAGACACCAAGACTAGTGTCTGAGAAGCCAGCAATCTAGTGGTGGGGGGGGGTTGCATGGCCAGCGATGTGGGGTCATGGGGCTGGACACGATTGTGAAGCTGGCATGGAGCCACTGTGCATGTGCCCATCTCCACTTTGACAGAATGACACATGCGCAGTGGCCTGCTCAGGGTTATGCTGCTGGCCTCTCAAGCACAAGTACACCCTGCTTCCTGATTTTTAGCATGGTTCATACTAGGGCATCCTGTGACGCACAGAGGATGGAACATTCATTTTGAAAATCTCACTGAGAAAAGCAACGGTATTTAGAAGAACAAAGATTAAAGAAAATTTCAGCACAGGAGCAAGCCCTTCAGCCCTCCAAGCCTGCATCGACCATGCTGCTTGACTTAACTAAAACCCCCTACCCTTTCAGGGATCAGATCCCTCTATTCCTGTCCTTTTATTGTACTTGTTAAGATGCATTTTAAAAGTCACTACCATATCCACTTCCACTACCTCCCTGGGCAACGAGTTCCAGGCACTCTCTGTGTAAAACATCTATCTTGTACATCTCCTTTAAACCTTGCCCCTTAAACCTATGCCCCCTCGTAATTGACTCTTTCATCCTGGGAAAAAGCTTCTGACTATCCACTCTGTCCATGCCTCTCATAACCTTGTAGACTTCTATCAGGTCTCTCCTCAACTTCCGTCATTCCAGTGAGAACAAACCAAGTTTTGCCACCCTCTCTTCATAGCTAATGCTCTCCATACCACGCAACATCCTGTAAATCTTTTCTGTACCCCTTCCACAACCCCCAAATCTTTCCGGCAACCAGAATTGAACACTCTATTCCAAGTGTGGCCTAACTGAGGTTCCATAAAGCTGCAACATGACTTGCCAATTTTTAAACTCAATACCCCAGCCAATGAAGGTAAGCATGCCGTATGCCTTCTTGACTACCTTCTCCACCTGTGTACTTGTACATGTAGATCCCTCTGCCTATCAATGGTTCTGCCATTTACTGTATATTTTCTATCTGAATTTGACCTTCTAAAATGCAATACCTCACATTTGTTCGGATTAAACTCCATCTGCCATCTCTCCACCCAAGCCTCCAACTAACCTATATCCTGATGTATCCTCTGATGGTCCTCATCGCTATCCACGAATCCATCAACCTTTGTGTTGTCCAGTTTTTACCCCAGTTTTTATGTGAATTCAGCATTATTGGGCACTGATGTTTTCTAATAGCTGTGGCAAGTGACTCAGATCCCAAATAAACAACTAGAAACAAACTCCAAAGCACGGCGGAAGTAAAGCTACATCAGTGGGCCAGAGATTCAGCTGGCTTTAGTAATGGCAGCAAATTTCTTCACAACTCTACTTCTGTCTTCAGCAGTAGATAATAGTAGATAATAATCATTACTTGTGACATGAAGGTTTCTCACACTGCTCTTTCACAGTAATGTTTATATTGATATGTAAATGTATATTCTCAAACCTATCAATTGAATATTGCTGCAATATCAATCCCAGGTCATGACTCTTCCATTACATCCAGCACTGGGCATCAGCACTTAGTGTATTACAGAGCTCATGTTTCAGTATAACAAAACTGCTGGTTTTCCCAGTGAGTAAACTAACCCCCAGGACGTTGATGGTGAACAATTAAGCTGTGGTAATACTATTGAATGTCAAGGGAGATGATTAGGTTCTCTCACTTGGAAATGGTCACAGAATTCCTACAGTGCAGAAGGAGGCCATTCGGTCCATCGAGTCTATACTGACCACAACCCTATCCCGTAACTCCTCATATTTACCCTGTTAATGCTCTGACACTAAGTGGCAATTTAGCATAGCCAATCAACCTAACATGCACATCTTTGGACTGTGGGTGGAAAATGGCATGCCCAAAGGAAACCCATGCAGACACAGGGAGAATGTGCAAACTCTACACAGAGAGTGACCCAAGCTGGGAATTGAACTCAGACCATGGCACTGAGAGGCAGCAGTGCTTGCCACCATGCCACCCTCATCTTTGTACCTCTTACATAAAAAATTATTCCTTTTGCCTTCCTGATTTCAGCATTAAACAAAACATTATAACTATTTGTTTACTTTTACAACAGCAATATTTTGCTGTTTTAAACTACTGTATCCCTCATTATTTGTCTCACTGAAACAATGTAGACCTTACTCTTTACCCAGCACATTCAATGAAACCCAGTCTGTTTATATATCACGGAGCTTAACGTGTCATTATTTATTTCTCTTTAATCTGTCTAAGGCGTATGTTAATTATTTTGCATCCTTCAGGTAAAATTAAAGGGTAATGGGAAAAGATGTGTTTTATTCTGTGTGGGCTGATATTATTAATGCTGTGCTTTATAGTGTCTCTTAACAATAAAACATGGAAATATTTCATTCGGGTTCCTCTGTTTTCCATCTATTGTCAAACTATAAGCTAGTTCTTTACAATTTACACCATCAATCCAAACAACTAAAGGATTTTGTTTCAGTTATGTACCTTATAGGCACTATAAGCCTGTGCATTTTAAATTGGCTTCAATCATGCTCTGAGTAAATTAATTCTTTCGGTTTTCTGTTGACAACATATTGAATTGAATAAGATGGTTTCTTTGCCAAAAGTGTAACTGCACCATTGTTTTCTTTTATATTTCTTCACAGGTCGTGGTTGATGTTGGAAAGGCCACATTATATTACCCATGCCTAGCTGCCCTAATTGTTGCATTACACCATCACCTACCATTCTCGAAATGCAGATTAGACGATGCGTTTTTCTACACAAACGTAAATGGTGTTTGCCAATGAACTTATCTATTTTGTAATTATTATTATTATAAGAAAATGTCATTACTCGTGGAATAATTGTAATGTAGCACCCTGAGTAGCCTATAATTATTTTTCTGAATGCGAATGATTATTGCAATTATTGATGTCAAAAACATTATGTGACTAAGGTGCTTCATTCTCATCATTACCATCCTTGCTGTAAAAGGAAGCAAGTGATTTTAGTGTGAAAGTGGGGATCTTGGATGGTTGAATCTCTCTGCAATATCTCTGCCAAGATCCAGGCAGGTGGCTTGACATTGAAGCTGTGTCAGCTCCAACCACACCCAACAGGATGCCACAGTGTACACCATGATTTCATGACATACAAAGGATCAGATCTACCAACTAGTTCAATCCCTCAAGCCAGTGAACTCAGGCTCCCCAGTAAATTAGTTCTGCACATTGATGGACCATCTACAACTTAAATGACCCAGTGAAATCCCAAACTTGGGACACTTATTGGTTTGCAGTAGAATTTCAAGATTCACGTTGAGCCAGATTTGAGTTTCAGGTTTTTTAAATTATTGTCACAAGTAGGCTTATATTAACACTGCAATTAAATTACTTTGAAAATCTCCCAGTTGCTACACTTGGGCGCCTTTTCAGGTGCACTGAGGGAGAATTTATTATGGCGAATGTGCCTAACCAGCACATCTTTCAGACTATGGGAGAAAACTGGAGCAATTGGAGGAAACCATACAAACATGGCAAGAAACATGCAGATTCCGCACAGTGACCCAAACCAGGAATTGAACCTGGATCCCTGCCACTGTGAGGCAGCAGTGCTAACTACTGTGCTGCCCACAATGAGGTTAGCTTGGTATTGTTCAATGTGTAAGTCTCAGGCCAGCCAAATAAGTAAAAATGAAATTAGGTCAAATAAGTGTAATCATGTGACACAACCAATTACTTGAAAATAATTTGTTATCTTCAAAGAAACGTTTTATGTTAGCTTTTTTTTCATTACTGAGCTCCTGTACTGTAATTTGAAACTTAGTTGCCTTTAAGGATTTAATAAAAGTTTTTGTGAATGACTATAGCATGATGTTTAAAAAAAACACCATAGTGCTAAGGCTGTTGAAGGGGTCAGGTGAGAATAGTTGTGGATAGGTAGCTAAAAAGAGAAATCCTCTTCTATACGCACTGAAATTTCTGGACACGAGGAGGAGCTTCGGGAAAAATAAGATTTTTACGATCTTAGATTGAACCAGTGCATTTTATAACTGGAAACTAGTGCTTCCACCGTGGGCAGAAATAGGAAGCTAGAACTGAGATTAGAACAAACAAGAACAGTACAGCACCAGAGGTCCTTCAGCCATCCAAGCCTTTGCTGATCTCATTGTCTTATTTAGACCAACCACTTATATCCCTCTATTCCCCATCTGTTCATGTGTCTATCCAGATAAGTCGTAAATGTTGCTGTTGTATCTGCCTCAGCCAGATAGTAGTGTCTTCCACCCTCTGTGTAAAAAAAAAACTTCCCCCACACATCTCCACTGAACCTTACCTCCCTCATCTTGAATTTGTGCCTTCTTGTAACTGTCATTGTGCCCATTTTGCTGTTGTCAAGTTGTACCCAAGTATTGCAATTTCAGTTGAACATGCCAATCAGTGGAACCATCATAAACAATGCAAGTGCAGATTCCAATCCATACCTCTCTTCATGAAAGTTTGCCAAAATTTAAATTTCAGCTAGTTTCACCATCATCCATGCACACAAGGCATAACATGTTTCACAATCTGCAATCAGGGCGAGATTTTCAAAATTTATTTTCAAATTGTGACTTGTACCACAAAAATGCAGGAAAGTAGCCTGAAAAATCCAATTACTTTCCTGTATTTTCTTTGTCCTTTGTAAATTTATTTCCAAAACCATGGCAACTCTTTTGATCCGTGGTGGGTAAATGTATCATGTGGTTTGGTGCTGAGCTACATGGTTACTATCGCTGTGCTGCGTGAACCATTACAATGGCAAGAAGCTGTGAACAACTGAGTTCTGAGCACATCACTTGGTTTGTAATATGACATTCAGCTTTGAAATATTATCAACTCCAGATAGTTACTCAGTTTATCTTTTTCATACCTCCAACATAGTTAATTCATTTGTTTGCAAAGAAAGCACTTAATGAATATTTTCCAAAAGACTGATTTGCCTCTTAAATTGTGATGTTGCTTTAGGCATACTTTAGCATTGAGTTAAATACATATTAAACTGACTGATTACTAAAAGAAGAGAATTCCATGCTGAATCAAAACACAGGGCTGGATTTTAGTAGCCATCTGAGGATGGCTGGGATGCTGGAACACCTGTAAAATGAAGCAAGTGCCAATCAGCTTGTCAGCACTATGTCACCTTGCCATTGGCAGAAAAAGTGAGTGTTGGCACTTCTGCCCAATTCATCCATTTAAGTGGGCAATTAAGAGCCCCATCCACCCCCACTGACATTAAGCCAGGAGCAGGTGTATCTCTGCCATGTAAACCCTCCCTCACTGGGCTCGATGGAAAGGGATGGAGCGAGGAGCTCTCTCTTTGAACATTCTTTGGCCAAAAGAGATGTCCCTGGCAGCAATAGTCATCACTGCAGCAATGGCGCCATCTGCCTTCAATTGCTTTCAATGCACCTCCCATTTTCCCTTTGTTGTGAGCATGCATGTTTATCAATGCAACCTTTTCTCCCAGTAGCAATTCCAGCAGTAGCCACTGCTTTTGGTGGTGCTATTGAAGCTACTGAGCTGTCAGACATCTGATTGGCCAGCAATGGTTGGGAGATAGGCTGCCATGTTTAATAGGGTTAGCTGCCCTCATACTATAGCTCTTTGGTTGACAGGATGAATCTCATTGGCTTCACCCATCCCCCCAGTTTTCAGGTGCAATGGCTGGATCTCTGGCTGCCAGCACTAAATCTGGCCCACTGTCCATAGGTAATTGAAGAAAATCTTATTAGATTAGATTTATCAATAAGATATAAGTTTTAAAAATGGTAATGGAGAAAACAACTGGTTCTTCAGAAAATCATCCATAAACCTCTGTAATTTTCTGTGCATGACTTTCTAACTTTACTAAGAAGCCTTAATAATCTAATAATTTCACATCATATGTACCCTTCTTGCTTGTTAAATAGCTGTTCAGCACAAACATCATTCAATATCAGATATCATATCTAATGGGTACAATATCTTTAACTAGCTATCTGTATCAGAATGTAACAGGCTCAATATTGGCATCAGAGAGCAAGACTTGGAATTTTTCCATCCTGCTTGCCATGGGAATCGTAGTGGGGGGAGAGGGGAGGAGATTGTGTAACAGTCCAGATTTGGGCAAGCGTAACCAGTAAATTTCATCCTTGGTATCAGTTGAGAAGCTAATAACCTTTGTACTTTTACCACTGTAAGCTGCCTCATATGCATAACAAAAGCTGTCCAGGTGGGCGGCATGGTGGCACAGTGGTTAGCACTGCTGCCTCACATCGCCAGGGACCTGGGTTCAATTCTGACCGCAGTGACCAGAGTTTACACATTCTCCCCATGTCTTTGTGGATTTCCTCTGGGTGTTCCAGTTTTCCTCTTCCACCCAGGTTGCATCCCATAACCCCACATTAAGGGTAGATTTACTGTTAGTGTGGGATTATGAGCTGCATCCTGGGTGGGATTGTTGTTAGTACAAGCTGAATGGCCTCCATCCGCAGTATAAGAATTCTATGATTGTAAGAAGCACACTGTGGGGAAACAGTGGAATAATGGCATTGTCACTGGACTAGTAATCTAGATTCCCAGGATAATACTGTAGAGACCTGGATTCAAATCCCATCATTGCCGATGATGAAATTTGAATTCAATAAAAATCTGTCAATGACCACGAACAATTGTTGTAAAAACCCATCTGGTTCACTAACCTGCTGTCCCTACCTGGTCTGGCCTTCATGTGATTCCAGATCCATAGCAATGTGATCGACTGTTAAAAGTCCTTAGAGATGGATAATAAATGCTGAGCAACTATTCCATAAATTAATATAAAAAAATCCACCAATCAGAGAAAATATCTGTCTTTAAGTAAACGATAGATTATACAGATGGATTGTTGATGTTACGCAAAGAAAAATGGCCATGAACTGATTTGACATATCAAGTTATGATGGTTTTTATGTGTAGGTAATGATAAATTAGTGGGTTCCCATGGTGACGAAGTATGTGCTATTAATGGCCCTTTGTTTAATTAGGCTCAGTACATGGTTTGATATTTAGTGTCGTGAGGTGAGGTGAGCTGAGCTTCTAACAATCACAATGCAGCACATGGAGAACGCACAAGTGGCAGGAACAATGACATTTAGAACATAGAACATAGAACATAGAACACCACAGCACAGAACAGGCCCTTCGGCCCTCGATGCTGCGCCGACCAATATAAAAAGCAATGCCCCTCCAAACCAAACCATTCCCCTCTCCTCCATACACCCATCAACCAACCTCTCAAACGCCACCAAACCTGGCGCATCCACAACCGCTGCAGGCAGGGCACTCCACTCCCGAACCACCCCCCGGGCAAAGAACCCTCCTCTGACATCCGTCCTACAACCATCACCCCTCAATTCAAAGCCGTGTCCCCTCGTGCTAGCTTTCTCCATGCCAGGAAAAAGGCTATCACTGTCCACCCCATCCAAACCTCCAATCATCCCACATGTTTCGATCAGGTCCCCTCCCAGCCTCCTCCCCTCCAACGAAAACAACCTCAAATCCCTCAGCCTCTCCTCATAAGACATGCCCTCCATACCAGGCAACATCCTGGTAAACCTCCTCTGTACCCTCTCCAATCTCTCCACATCTTTCTTATAATGTGGGGACCAGAACTGCACACAATACTCCAAGTGCGGCCGCACTAGAGTTTTGTACAGTTGCAACATGACATTGCGGCTCCGAAATTCAATCCCTCTACCCATAAAAGCCAAAAATTTGGTTTCCACATTTGTGTCATTATGTTTTTTCAATTGTAGATGCACAACATGAAAATTAATATATATATATTATTTCTAGGACATTTCTATAATTCCTTCAATCATAGGAAAATACATTACAAGTCAGAAGCTGGATATAAGGACTACTAGAATGCATTATATTTTCATTTCTATACATTTCTCCTTTCTATTTCATCATTACTTGATTGTCTTGGTCTTTACTTCCACATGTGAAAGGTATTTGTGTGTAGTCAATACTGAAAGCCAATAACAGAGAAAAAGCTCCTAAATATTGCATCCGTATTTTATCATCTTGATTCTGCAGATCCATGCATTTTACATTGCTTTTATAAATATCACAATGCTCATTTCTGGAAAATAATTATTTGTTTTCAAAAGACATGCATGAATGAAATAATGTAAATACTTAGACCGTTAGCAGGTTTCAAGTTTAACTTCTCAGATAAGGTGGGATTTTATGACCATTGTCATCCCAAGACCATTCAATCCCACCTGAGGTCAACAGACCTTTGCATGGTCCATCCTCATTCGCTCTGATTCCCATGGCTGGTGGGATAGTAAAATTCTAGCAATGATGTCAGCAACCCTTCATTTACATTTATATTGTGATCTTGTACAATTTACTTCATTATTTTCCCCTTTATCAGATGAGAACGTAAATCAGAGTCAGTCAGCTAGTTAACATAAGGAAATCATTATCAGAAAAACTAATGAATTATACAAACTATATGGTGGATGTTACATAGAATCCTGTAGCATTCCACAACACAGAAACATTGTTAAGGCTAAGAGAAACCAGATGATGGGGATTAATTGTCTTTGAGCATTTATGAATAGGGGGATAGCTGGGATACTGGTCAGAATGGGAGGAGAGCTGTGAGACTGAACAAGTCAATAAACTTTGGATAAAGAAAATCTCTTGTGCCTTGGTTTCAGCTTCACCAATTTTTTTTTTAAATTTGGGTCTTCATTGTTGGAACTCAGTAAGAATTTAGCAACACCAATTATTAATCCAACTGATTTATTTGATAGTAAATCCGCGAGCTTTCAACACTCTTGTGTCTTCCTCAGGCAAGTGCAGTGTTCTGGTCTGCAATAGCACACATCAGCACAGACAGTCCCAGATTGCTGATTAGAATGCGAATCCTTACATCTAACCTGCTATTCAAGTGTTAAAGTGGCTAACAATGTGTGTGAAGGGGATCCTGAGCATTGTTAGAGAATTGTGTATTTTCTCCAGACAGCACAGTAAGTGAGGTTTTTTGCTAACCCAGGCAAGTTACGGGGGTTACAGATAGTGTGTCATGAAGCCAAGATCCCTGTTAAGACCGTCCTCATGTGTGCGGAGCTTGGCTATCAGTCTCTGCTCAGCGACTCTGCGCTGTCGTGTATCACGAAAGCCCCCTTGAAGAACATTTACCCGCAGGTCGGAGGCCGAATGCCCATGACTGCTGAAGTGTTCGCCCACAGGAAGGGAACTGTTTTGCCTGGTGATTGTTGAGCGATGCTCATTCATCCGCTGTCGTAGTGTTTGCATGGTCTCCCCAATATACCATGCTTCGGGACATCCTTTCTTGCAATGTATTAGGTAGACAACGTTGGCCGAGTTGTAAGAGTATGTACCGTGCACCTGGTGAATGGTATCCTCACGTTTGATGATGTCGTCCATGTCTATGATCCAGCATGTCTTGCAGAGGTTGCTGTGGCAGGGTTGTGTGGTATTGTGGTCACTGTTCTCCTGAAGGTTGGGTAGTTTGCTGCGAACAATGATCTGTTTGAGGTTGTGCGGTTGTCTGAAAGCAAGAAGTGGGGGGGTGGGGATGGCCCTAGCGAGATGTTCATCGTCATCAATGATATGTTGAAGACTCCGGAGAAGATGTCGTAGCTTCTCCGCTCCAGGGAAGTACTGGACAACAAAGGGTACTCTGTCCACCGTGTCCCGTGTTCGTCTTCTGAGGAGATCAGTGCGGTTTATCGTTGTGGCACGTTGGAACTGTCGATCGATGAGTCGAGCGCCATATCCTGTTCTCACGAGGGCATCCTTCAGTGTCTGGAGGTGTCTGTCACGATCCTCCTCATCTGAGCAAATTCTGTGTATACGGAGGGCTTGTCCATAGGGAATGGCTTCTTTAACGTGTCTAGGGTGGAAGCTGGAGAAGTGGAGCATTGTGAGGTTGTCTGTCGGTTTGCGGTACAGTGAGGTGCTGAGGTGACCGTCCTTGATGGAGATGCGTGTGTCCAAGAATGCAACTGATTCTGGAGAATAGTCCATGGTGAGTCTGATGGTGGGATGGAACTTGTTGATATCATCATACAGTTGTTTCAATGATTGTTCACCATGAGTCCAAAGGAAAAAGATGTCATCAATGTATCTAGTATATAACCTTGGTTGAAGATCTCGTGTGGTGAAGAAGTCTTGTTCGAACCTGTGCATGAAGATGTTGGCATACTGAGGTGCGAATTTGGTCCCCATGGCTGTTCCGTGTGTCTGGATGAAAAGCTGATTGTTGAAGGTGAAGACATTGTGGTCCAAGATGAAGCGGATGAGTTGTAAAATTGCATCCGGAAACTGGCAGTTGTTGGCATTGAGTACTGAGGCAGTTGCAGCAATACCATCGTCGTGGGGGATGTTGGTGTAGAGCGCTGAGACATCCATTGTGACAAGGAGTGTCCCTGGTTCTACTGCTCCATGTGTGCTGAGTTTCTGTAGGAAGTCCGTAGTGTCAAGACAAAAGCTGGGGGTTCTTTGTACGATGGGTTTCAGGATGCCCTCGATATAGCCGGAGAGGTTCTCACACAGGGTCCCATTGCCAGATACGATGGGACGGCCGGGTATGTTTGCCTTGTGTATCTTTGGGAGGCAGTAGAGATCTCCAATGCGGGGAGTACGTGGAATGAGAGCCCGGAGGGTGTTCTGAAGGTCCGGATCAAAGGTTTCGATCCGAGTGTTGAGTTGACGAGTGTGTTCTTTGGTTGGATCTGCTGGTAACTGTCTGTAGTGTTTCTCATTGTTTAGTTGTCGGTACACTTCTTCACAGTAGTCTGTTCTGTTCAGTATGACAGTGGTGCCTCCTTTGTCTGCTGGTTTGATGACAATGTTGCGGTTGGTCTTGAGAGCATGGATGGCCTTGCGTTGTACTTGGGTGATGTTCGGGACTGTCTTGTAAGTGCGGTTGATAAATCTGGTGTTCACGCACCTCCTGATGGCTTGGGCATACATGTCCAGTCGGGGGCAGCGGCCTTCTGGAGGAGTCCAATTCACAATTCTCTAACAATGCTCAGGATTCCCTTCACACACATTGTTAGCCACTTTAACACTTGAATAGCAGGTTAGATGTAAGGATTCGCATTCTAATCAGCAATCTCTAACTGTCTGTGCTGATGTGTGCTATTGCAGACCAGAACACTGCACTTGCCTGAGGAAGACACAAGAGTGTTGAAAGCTCGCAGATTTACTATCAAATAAATCGGTTGGATTAATAATTGGTGTTGCTAAATTCTTACTGAGTTCTTACCACCCCAATCCAACGCCGGCATCTTTACATCACATCTTCATTGTTGGCCATGGGTTGATTGTGTGGTCTGGCTGTATTCCAGCCTATAATCCCTGAGAATAAATATCAATGCTGCCGGAAGCTCAACAAACCTCAATTTATGTAGTGTATCCGGGGTTTCTGATTGGATGAACCCTAGATAAAAGGCTCAAAGTGAATTTCTTGGGAAATGTCAAGAACCGCATAAGAATTTTAAATGTAATTGAAAATATTGAAAGAAGGCATCTAAACATTTTTTTTAAAAATTCCACAATTTTCAGACTATTGACTCTTTTTATTTGTTGTTTTTGCTTTTGATGATAGTCAGGAATTATGTTAGATAGAAATGAAAAATTAAACAATGAATTTTAGAATATTGATCAAATATTTCTCAAACTGTGAAATGTTCTTTCCCATACTCCATATAATAGCATGGAAGTTAAGGTACCCTAGTTCATAATCTTGTGAATATGGTTTTGAACACTCAGGTTGGTCAGTTCAACTCAGTCCAAGACATTTAGTAAAAGTATCACAATCTTTTTCACTTTGTGAGTAGGTAAAATAGGGCAAATGTCCCAAACTGTTAATGATAAATTCCAAGTATTATTTTTGATACCAAACTGAAGAACCAAATGAAAAAGATTAAGAAGTACAATCTGAATTATTTTTGACAAAGAAACAAAATGTGTTTTAGGAGAAGTTTCCTTTTCCCCAGTCCCATTGGGATAACATTGACTGGCTTGTCAGCAATGTCATTGATAATTTATCTTTGTTTTCATTCAAAGTGACAGGTCAGCAGGCAACAAAAGCAATTTAAATTTTAATATATCCCTATCTGGGTCCTCCTAGGCTTCTATTAAAACAAAATGAAGATTTTCAACAGAAATGGACAAGTATCCCCAGTTGGGATCATCTGAGAATTAATGAGTTGAAGTTCAATCTTTTATTCACGTATCAACGACATTACAATTTCATCAAACCTGACTTTTAATCTGTAGGGATACATTATGTGATTTTTTTCATTACAACATTAAATCAAAGAACAGTGATTTTACACTAATTACTTGTAAATGGGATTTAACAGTGATGTTTTCCACCAAGTTTCAATTTTACACCTTGCATAGTTTTTCTATTTGTATACAAGTTTCTTTTTCACTTTGGAAAAATTGCATTAACAATTGGAAAAATAAATCTTTAACCTTTTGTCTTTAACTTAAAATTCGGAACATTGGCTAAAACAGTGATATCCCCATTACTCAAGGATAATAGTGAGTGAGAATGGTTTTGAAAACACCCATACGACAAACATTTCCACAGTATGGAGTTAGGTGAAATTCCACTTTTGGTGGACCAGTGGAAGGGTTTTAAACTAAAAAAAGGTACGCTTTGACAAAGCAATGATGTTTGTCAACTCACATTTCTGAGACATGGAATGTGATCTGCACAAGAATGTCCAATTCAGAAAGAAAATTATAATATTTGCACTTGTTCTGAGATGCTTTTGTGAAATTGGTCTGCCCAAGTGCCTGACTTTTGCACAGCAACTTTTAATGTTAAGAGAGGTTGAGCTATTGAAAATCTTGAGAGGTCTGGACAGAGTTGACAGGAAAAGATTGTTCCCACTCATGAAACAATCATGAGTATGAGGGCACAGATTTAAAGTAGTTGACAAAAAGAAGCAAACCTGACATGGGGGTCAAACTTTTTCATGCAGCGAGTGATTGGTGCCTGGAATGTATTCCTGCCTGGCTGGAACAGGTTCAATCAAAGCAGTCAAAACCTGTTATCTGAAAAGGAAGGTCATCCAGGGTTGCAGGGAGAAGACAGGGGAATGGCAACAGGTGAATTACTAATTCGGAGAGCCGATGGAAATGTGAAGGCCTGAAACAATTCTGTGACTCTGAGAACAGTCACTACAGGAGCCCCACTTAAGGAGTGATGCCCAAAATGTAATTTAATTGCTAGGTAGTTCTATGTGGCTTTTGTGCCTTACTATGCCTAAGATCTTTTCCTGTAACTAAACTGTGATTTCTAGAAGAAGCATTGTGCTGGTTCTGTCCATTTTGCAAATGGTCTACTCCAATCATGGGACTTGGGGAAACAATGCAAAATACAGGAGAGACCTTGAGAAAAAGGGAGGATAGGAAGAAGGCGAATCTCTGCTGGAAGCCTCACTCACTCAGAATTTGCAGGGAGGACTTGTCATGTTTCAGCTTCACCAAGGAGGCTATTCTGAGGTGTGACACCTAGTAGAGCCCCAAGCCAGGACATGAGCAGCACCTTCATTGCTTGCCAAGGGCTCCATTCAGGCTGCAGCAGGGATCGACAAGCTGGTTCTGCAAAGGGAGCTCACCAAGTTCTCAAATGCAAGGATGAATATGTATATTGCATTCTCTATTATAATGCTTCCCAAACTTTTGCCCACACTAATCCTGTTTTAAATTTTTTAAAATTAAAAAATGCAATTTTTTCAGCGTGAAATTGAAGTGGGGAGGGGAACGGAAACAAGGATGGGGGGAGTGGGTAACTGCAAAGCTGTGACAGTGCAGATGGCAGATTTGTGAGAGGAATATAGAGCTGTCTGTGGGGAAGGGATATTTGTGAGAGTAAAGGGTGTGCAAACTGTGAGAATAGCAAGAGCATGAAAAATAAGTAGCAATGTTTTGTTCACTATTGTTTTGCAACTGGAGACAGCAATCAGGCCTTAGAGTTGCCTTGATGAGGCCATGCCCACCAGAACAAGACAATGAAGCAATTATGACTGTGAATGTCAAGGAACCTCAGAGCCAATCTTAGAATGGTGCCACCTGAGTCTCTTTTTCACAGTCGCCAGAGCTGCCACAGTAGAAAGGAAATTCGTGACCCCAATTACTCATCCCAGATCCCGACTCACATTTTGGGAATTTTGCTCTATGGATACATTGGAGCACTGCGACCTCTCCTAACATCCAATCTCTTAAAGATTATACCCGTTGTTTTGTGTGTTATTAGATTGCCAGCTTCATACAGATGAGGCGCAGATGTTGTTCCAACATCACTCAAGAAACTCAACACCATCCAGGACAAAGCAATGCACTTGATCAGCACCCCATTTACCACCTTAAACATTCAGTGCCTCCTTCACCGATGCATGGTGGAAACAGAGTGCACTATTTAGAAAATATGCAACAGCATCTCACCAAGGCTCTTTCCAAATTTGTAGCCTCTACCACCCAGAAGAACATTGACAGCGGACACATGGGAACACCATCACCTGTGAATTTCCATCCAAGTCTCACAATATCTGATTTGGAACTATATTGCTATTCCTTCACAGCCACTGGGTCAAAGTCCTGGAACACCTTCCCTGACATAACATGAACTGCAGCAGCTCAAGAAAGTGGCTCACCATCATCTTCTCAAAGGCAGTTGGTGATGGACAATAATTGCTGGTGTTGACAGTGATGCCCATGCCCACTAAAGAAAAGGCCACCAAGATAGTTTGGGTTTCAGAGTGGTTATGAGAAAAATATGGCACAGTGGTTAGCACTGCCTCATAGCATCAGGGCCCTGGGTTCAATTCCCAGCTTAGGTCACTGTCTATGTGGAGTTTGCACATTCTCCCCCTGTTTGCTTGGGTTTCTTCTGAGTGCTCTGGTTTTCTCCCACAGTCCAAAGATGTTGGGTTAGGTGGATTGACCAAGATAAATTGACCCATCATGTCAGGCGGGTGAACTGGAATAAATGCATGGGGTTATGGGGATAAGATGTGTTTGGGATTGTGGTTGGTACAGACGCAATGGGCCGAATGGTTTTCTTCTGCACTGTAGGATTCTGTGAATAAGTGGGCACCTGATTATGTAACTAAACTGAAATAGGGCCCTCAAAATTATTATTTTAAATGACTGAAAACATCTTTACAAATTCAAGTGCAATGACCAACAACATTGTTAAACAGTACCTCTCCGTTCATCATTTTATTTACCTTATTTTGGTTATTTCAGGAACATTCACCATAAGCAATTGATGAAGCTCTTTGCTGTGTTTCTGAGTTTTACTTTTCAAAATTGCAGAGTGTAATGACCCTGAAAGTGTAATCTTCGTACATATCAGGAGAATACTCCCATCATTAATAAATTAAACATTGGGAACACATGGCTTTCAAATGTGTGATTTCTGAGAATGTAATTTAATTAACAGGCTATTGACTTTGGAAAGCAAAACAGACATTGTCCTGCTTTTTATCAAGGAGGAACTTCACTCTGCAGACTGCCACTTATTTATTTCACACCATGTTAGTTAGCATTGAATACCAGATCACATTTTTATGATCACCAATTACCATGGAAGCCTAATAGGCCACTGTCATCCCTACACCTGGGTGTGGAAAAGTACTTAAGATTTCGAACCTAATTTGTTTGAAAATAAAATGAACTAGTTTTGTAACAACATTGACAAACGTCTAATGGAATACTATGAATGCATTTAAAAATGAGATTTCAGTTCCTAATGCAAAATATTTGCATTCCATGAAGTGCACCTGGCATAAATTTTCCCCGGTCATTTTAATAAATGCCAGGCAGCATAAACTGAATTTAATTTTTCAAAAAAATGTGAAAAATGGTATTGATTGAAGGAAGAGTGCTATGTGGAGTTAACAGCCAGAATTTTTTAAAATCCAATTCAATCAAATCAAGAGCAATTCAGAGTCTCAACAAGTTGAGGCATTCCCAATCCAAGTTGATAAGAGAGGGCTCTCACCTCCTGTCTTGGACTTGATCCAAGCTGGTTGGAGTATGCATTGCACCTCCTCCAAGGCTTGATCTCATTTGCATCTTAGCCAAAAGGCTGAGATGCTGCTTGTAAAAACTGCTTCAAATGAAGCTAAAATGTAACCTATTGACTTCAACCAAATACAGCATGTCGATAATACTGATCTCAGCCAAAAGGCTGAGTTAACAGCCAGGATTTTGTGATGGCAACAACATCGAAACATTGCTTACCGTCATTCCTGTTTGGAAACTGATGAGAACTTCTGAAGACCGCACATACAGTTAAGTGCAGAACTCCAGATGTTTCTGTCAGTTACTGTATGCTTTCCAGAGGTTTCACATTTGAAGGCCCCTCAGACTACAATCTATTAGAAATCACTGAAGTGATGAGAGCTTGCTTTGTTATCCTGTAAAACAGTTTAAAAACACAACACCTTGTTGAATGAGTTGTAACTGGGGTTTTTAATGGTGTACGATGTTCATAACTACTGCCAAAAAAAACTTGGTCCTAATAACCTATTTCTATATTTATGGCATATTACATTTCTCCATAATGGAAAAAAATTGCACATGATTTTAAGATTTTTATTTTGAATATTTGTTTCATGATATTTCAAATTCTACCGTGATCCCAAATTGCATATCCTAATTACTTATATCCTGTAAAAATCAATTAAAAGTGAAGAGTAGTAAATTTTTATTTCCTAACATGTTGTTTGTGAGAATATTTCAATGTGATTGGCTACTTCACAACACCACCATTACTGGGTGACTGGACACACGACTTTTTTACTAAGTTTGTTTATTTATTAGTGTCACTAGTAGATGTACATTAACACTGCAATGAAGTATTAATTCCCTAATAGTCATACTCTGGCATCTGTTCTGGTACACTAAGAAAAAGAATTTAGCTTGGCCAATGCACCTAACTAGCACATCTTTTGGACTGTGGGAGGAAACTGAAGCATCCAGTGGAAACCCACACAGACACGGGGAGAACAGACAGTGACCAAAGCTGGAAATTGAACCCAGATCCCTGGTGCTGTGCAGCAGCGCTCACCATTGCTCCACTAGACCACTTGGCACCAGATTCAGATAATCATTGGGAAAAGGGATCCCAGCCTACAGAAATTGCTAAATATTTTTGAGCAACTTTCTTTGGGATCAGGGACAAGTGTTGTTGTTTTGCTGCTGATGGCAAAATCTGGCTGTAATATATTAACACTTTCAAAGCCTTTGTCGTTGTAAGAATTCCTCAGCTTTGCATTTTTTTTTATTGGAAAGCAACCAGATCAAAGAGCTGCTTCCTTATTGGCAGTAAGCACTATAGAATAAAAGGGTTGACTGACCTGAGCATTTGCAATCTGTACACGATTTTGGCAAACCTGTTGGCAGGTAAATGTAACTTTCACTTAGTCTGCTAATTGAAATTGCCTGTCTGCTGAGTGCAAGAGCTGGAGAAAGTTGAAATAGCCAGAGACAATTGAAATAAACTGAAATTTTAACTTATGAGGGATTAAACTGAAGTAGAATATTTAACTTCCAGTTTAAGATTAGATTTCATATGTTTAAGTGACATATCGTGTATATCTTTGTTTCTTTGGTAGTCATGATATTATAGATGACATTGCATAAATTGATTCACTTTTCTCGCTGTTCCAAAAAGGATGTGAATTAGCTAGAAATTAGGCAATGAATAACAGCAAATTTTTGATATAAAACAATAATATAGACTGGCTTTTTATCTGAACAATGAAGAGGCAACTTCCATTGTTTAACTCATGTATTGTCATAGAGCTTTACAGCATGGAAACAGGTCCTTTGGCGCAATTTATCCATGCTATCCCTTTTTTAACTGCTAATCTAGTTCCAGTTGCCTGCGTTTGGCCCATACCCCTCTATACTCATCTTATCCATGTAACTGTTTAAACGCTTTATAAAAGACAAAATTGTACCTTCCTCTGGTAGCTTGCTCCAGGCACCACCACTCTCTCTATGAAAAAAGTTGACACTCTGGACCCTTTCATATCTCTCCCCTCTCACCTTAAACCCATATCCTTTAGTTTTAAACTCCCCTATCTTTGGTCAGTACAATTGCCCAGAGATCTTTAAGTTTAAGTTTATTTATTATTGTCACAAGTAAGCTCATATTATAACACTGCAATGAAGCTACGGTGAAAATCCCCTAGTTGCCACACTCTGGTGCCTTTTTGCAATCTTGGCCAGTGGCAATTCCTAATTTTTGGGTATCTAATATAATGTGGAATCCTCTACACAGGATCTGTGAGCAGAAGGAGCAGTAGGGCACCTCTTCACTGAGATGTGCAGACTGCAAAGAAGAGAGTTAAAAACAAGAAATATAACTTGCATTTAAATCATTGTACAGAAAACATAAATTTGTAGAGAAAATACATACGGAATTGTGGGAGACACAGAAAAGAGCAAACAGAAAAACCACTAAAAATGATGTTGTTAGTTTTTTTAAAAAAACATTTATTTTCTTCTGCCTGTACATTGAAAATCATGCTTTCAGAGCCAGATTAGTAAATCTTTTATCCCATTATTAAAAATGTAGTTGCTCCTGGCTGTTCCTACCATAAGTTTTACATCTGCCTTTGAGCCTGAATAGTGAATAATTTGCCCATGTTGACACCATTACAATGGCCTCTGTACAAATTCTATTAGCAAAGATGCATCTGAACATCCTGTGGATTAGCGGAGTATCACTGACAATAACAGCCAGATTTCTGCTTTAATAAAGTATTTGTGGATTATTCTGTGTAATAATGGTGAGCACTGATAGTATTACCCTCATTAGTACAGCAAAATGCAGATTTTACTGTTTCTTAAACTTACCCCCTCCCAGTAATATGATTCAATACACTCATGTTACACACTCTTACATGTAGATGATAACAGAACCATATGTCAACTCTTCCATAAGTTCTTACCTCAGCTGTGAGTTTCAGCACTGCAGGAATGTTTCAATAAGATTTATGATCAAAGCGTAAACTAAATAGTAATCACGTGGGCATGCAGTCAAAAGAGGTGGGATTTTCCGCCAAGATGGGGAAGAATCAATAGACATGACAATCTGCACAAACCAAGGAGCCTGCAGACAGTCACTGATACATGAAGAATGGTACAGTTTAAAAGACTAATGTTATCTATTTTGATTTTATTTGTTATTGTCATGTGTATTAACATACAGTGAAAAGTATTGTTTCTTGCACGCAATCCATGCCATTCATAGAGAAGGAACCGAGAGTGCCGAATGTAATGTTTACAGTCATAGCTAGGGTATAGAGAAAGATCAATTAATGCAACTTAATCCATTCAAAAGTCTGACAGCAGCAGGGAAGAAGCTGCTCTTGACTCAGTTGGTACATAACCTCAGACTTTTGTATCTTTCTCCTGATGGAAGAAGGAAAAGAGAGTGCCTGGGATGCATGGGGTCCTTAGTTATGCTGGCTGCTTTGCCAAGGCAGTGGGAAGTATAGGCAGAGTCAATGGATGGATGGCTGGTTTGCGTGACGGATTGATGGAGCTAAGAATTCCCAATCCCAAAGAAATACGTGAAAGAAAGGTTTTGAGGCAAAAGTCACATCCTTCCCATTTACAATCTTGTATTGTAGATTAAGGAACAAGATCAGGAAAATCCCATGCTCTGTCTGTGCTACCAGATGGAACAGTGGCAAGTGTGCTACAGTCTGCATTCAAGCCTGAGGTTAGAAAAAGGAAGATCAGTTAGGATTATCACTTCAGCTTGGGTTTAGCTTCCTGACAAGAAATCACCACATGACTGATGGCATCTTAGAAATATAGTGAAGGCGGTCAACATTCACGCAACTCAGTAGGACATCAATATCTCTGGGAGAGGAGAAGACGGGAGAGAACTGACAGGAAAATAACAAAGGAATGTAAAGTAAAATGCATAAAAGATGAACAGAGAAGAATGGTTGGTTGTAATAAATAATCTGACTCGTCCAAAAAGTTTGAAGTATTTTTTTCAAGACTAAAGAGAAGAATATAATAGCAAATACCACCTTCAATCATTGTGTAAGAACGGCGAGAAAAATGGGGAGAACCAGCTTGGTCTCTCAGGCACGTTCCGTATTGCAACTCTCTCACAATCAGTCATTGTTTTGGAAAATTGGGAGTTTTATGCCAGTACTGTGGAGAAATGGGAGGACTAGGGGAGTGGGTCAGGGTTGGGACAGGGAGGGTGCTAAATGCACCAGTGAGCCAGCTGGAGAGACTCGAGGACCATTTCACAAGGAGGTCCTGATCTCACCGAGCACTAGGTGACTCCCTCCCCCAAAAGACATTGGGACGCCACTCCCTCATCAGCAGCATGCTTTTCCTCACACCCCGACATTGGTCATCCTCAGAGAATCAGGGCCATCTCGATAGGTGCACCTGCCAGACTCTTGACATGGCCTCACCCCACCCACCCCATAGCCACCACCTCACGACTCCTACTAGGTCCCACCACTCTGGCACTGCCCCTGGCATACTAGTGATGTCCAACTGGCACCACCAGGGTGGATGGTGGCTGCTGCTAAGTTCTATGGTGGCCACTATCAGGCTGTCTGGCAGGCATTGCCAGGTGGCATTTCCCGATGGGTACCGCTCAGCCATGCATGCTTGCATCATTCAAAAGGTGCCGAGAAGGTCACAAATTATTTTGCACTGGATGTGAATCGGAAGTTTAGCTGCACACGCTATTTTCCCAGCTCACCACACTGATTGCTCAGTGAGGTGATAGAATCACACCCATTATGGAAAACCATAGTTGAAACACATGTTAACCTCTGCTACAATCTCTGACTAATTCTTTCAGAAAAGGGGCTATACCCGGATACAAAAAAAAGCAAGAAAATAATTCACAACTCGGAGGGGGAGATTACAATTAAAAAGCAGTCCAGAAACATTAGTTCCAGTTCACATATAGTGGCTCCAAGTGTGGTCTGGCGGAGCAAAGAAGGAAAACCCAGATATTAAAACATATTTAGAAAGGAATTAAAAATAACAGAATGGCAACTAATATCAACTCAGTCCATGTTTAATTCAATGACCGTCACCATTACAAAAAAAGTGCACATTTTACAATTACCAAATTGGGAAATGTAAACAAAGCATATTTTCACAAAAGCTTTACATTGATTTAAAAGACAAAATGGATTAAGTATGGTGCAGCCAGATGTGTTAGAGCTAACAGATAATTTCCCTCTGAGTAATAAATCCAAATAGTAAATCTCCTGTTACTGACAGAGAAACTTCCCCAGGAAACTTACCATCTGGAATCTTTCCTGACTCCTTCGGGTAACCATTTATCAGGCAAAATATCCAAAACCAGTAACTTTGAATAGTTAGCCTGGAAGACTAGATGCATATGTTAGAGAGCAACACATGTCTGAGAGTGCATTAGTCAGAATGGTGGAATTTTGTATTATATTATTTTTACTATTTACAAGCCATATTGAGTTACTCTCTGGTGGCATGTTGGCATAGTGGTTAGCACTGCTGCCTCACAGCATCAGGGACCCATGTTCTACTCCTGGCTGGGGTCACTGTCTGCACATTCTCCTCACATCTAAGTGGGTTTCCTCTGGGTGCTCCAGTTTCCTCCCACAATCTGAAAGACATGCTGGTTAGATACACCAACTATGCTAAATTCTCCCTGTGTGCCCGAACAGGCACTGGAGTGTGGCAAGTAGGGGATTTTCATAGTCACTCCATTACAATGTGAATGTAATCTACTTGTGACAAATAAATAAATTTCAACTTTGCTATTACAATGCCACTTTTTATAATACCTTCTAGTTTTCCCTTAAATATCTCTGGATTTTTCTTCCTTTCTGATCTGGAGGCTAGGATATGATAAATTAAAGGGGGTCGGAATGAGACTGGGATAATACAGCCTGAAATGGGGACCATGGAGAGTGCTCTCATCTGATTGCTGCATGATGTCTCAGGAACCTTTATAGGAGCAAAAATATACAGAGCAAAACAACTACAGAAAAAGCCCCTCTCCCCCTCACTCACTTATAGATTGTAAATTTGGAGGGGATGGGGGCGGGAGGTTGAGGGCTCCGAAGTAACCCAGACCTCTGTCTGGATACATTTACTACAACTGTGGTTCATGATGATCAATCGAAAGTTGTTTCGCAAATAGTGACAGAAGAGACACTTTTGCATTTGGTGAGGGTTTGAGTGCCACTCCAGTGGTTGAACTCCCTTTTGGAGATGTCGCTGGAAGCTCTGTAAGACAGCAGGATGGAGGAGGTGGATGGAGTCTGGGACATGTTCAGCTTGAAGGCGGACGTGAAGCGGTCCCTGTAGCTTTGTTTGATCCGCTTGACAGAGCGGTACAGGTTGCCCATCAGGCAGTAACACAGGGGGTTGAGGCTGGAGTTGGTGAGACCCAGCCACTGGGCAAAAGAACGCAGGTGAAGGATCCAGCCCGGGTGGGCATCGCCCTGCTCAGCACTGGGCATCTTGAAGTCAATCCAGATGTCGATGACGTACAGGGGCAGCCAAGACAGGGTGAACAGGAGAACCAGGGCGACAACCATTTTGACAATCTTCTTGCGAGTTTTCAGCCTGGAGCTGGTGCCCATTAAATACCCCTTGTTGCCCTCCTGGAAGCCATCCTGCCCGCTCCAGAGGCGGCGGGCTGTTAGGAAGCAGATGATGAGGTTGAAGAGTACGGGGAGCCCATACAGAGAGCAGAACAGCAGGAAATTGTAGCCTTGCCTGAGTTTGACATAGGGCCAGCTTTCAGTACACACAGGGATGGTCAACCTCCCATCTAACAGCACCAGCTTCTCAGTCTTGTTCATGAAGATTAAAGGCACACACAGGCTGGAGGATAGAAACCAGACACCACAAATCATCCAGAAGATCCTTCTCCCGGTGAAGAAAGATCTGGCGTGGAGGGGGTTGTGGACACTGTAATAACGGTTCAAGCTAATCACTGCCAAGCTCAGGACACTGGCAGACACAGCAACCGCCTGGACAAAGGGGACAGCTCTGCACATAAAGTCCCCAAACACCCAAGCGTTGTAGACCTGGTGCCCGAGAGTGACAGGCATGCAGACACACACCACCATCATATCACACACAGCCAGGTTCACCAGCAGACTCCGGGTGGCTGTGGTGCCAGCCAGCCTGTTCCTGCTCTTCCTAGTGAGAGCCCGCAGAGCCACGATGTTACCCACCAGCCCAGTGATGAAGGACAGGGAGTAGATTACCTCCAAGACGATGGTGGTGGGCTCGTAGCCCGAAAAGAGCAGGTTGATGTCCAGGTGAATGGTCTCCCAGTAACTCAGGTTACCGCTGGGAGACAGCGAGGAAAAGTTCCCGGGAAAAGCCCCGAGTAATTCCAAACTGCACTGGGTTGCGTTCATGTTCAGAGAGTCCGCTCAGCGGGGCATCGGCTTGCAAAACGTGTATCGGGCTCACCTTTAATTTAACTGGGGACCCTCTTCAAGGCGCAACATTCAGCCGAGTGCCCTTTCTCTTCAATCCCAGAGCCGGGGTATTAACCCTCCAACACCAGCAGCAGAGAGGCAGTCACAGCCCAGGGCTGCAATCCCATTGACAGCTTGCTGCTAAAGCTTCGCATGATGCTAAAGTTCCCGCTCCATGCTCCAATCTGGCTACTTCTTGACCAAAAAACTATAAATATTATCTATCAACAAAAGTTCGGGCGGTCTGATCACCAAGTGGATGATGAAGGAGGTGAGGAAACTTGCTGTCCAGTTGCTCACAGGAAAGCTAGCCGCTGTATCTGCCACACAATCTCTGCTGCAATGCTGAGACTGAGTGAGGGTCCGAATCTCAGTGGAATCAGACAAAGCTTCACTTGGTGTTGACTAGATGGCGATGGCGAGTAAATACAGAGGGCAGCATCAATTCTCAGTCTATCCAAGCATTTCATTCACTCAATTGTTGGGGGGGGGGGGGATTTTTGTTTGGAGGGGGTCGATTTTTTCACAATCAATCTGATTCTGTTTCCATTTTCACTAAATTACCGCTCCCACTGACAGTCGCAATCCAAATTCAATTTGTGTTGTTTGGAAATGTGTTTTGCAATCATGCGTTTCTATCCGAACTACCCTGTAAATACGAAAAAAAAATAAAATCAGTGGAAGATAATGAGGTCAATTCAAAGTCTAACACCATGATTACTAACACCATGAAGTCCCATATTTTAAGAGTTGGTCTCTGAAGTCCCTGATTTGAACTCAAAACAAACCTGGTAATGAAGCTGTAAGATGTTTCTTCTGCCTCTCCCGGGTGACTGTGGAGTTTTGGCACTTCATGTTGCTGCTTTTCTCCCCTCCTTTATGTTATTGCACCCGTTCTCACCCTAACGTCAAGAACATCACATCAAGGTGATCGCTTTTTTTTTGCTCACAGTTCCCAGGTGGCCCGGCCTCGGCAGAGCGTTCAATCCCTGCGGCATCATTTGCTGATAAATTCATTCATTTATGTCCCAAGGGCTGGAAAATTCCACGCAGGGAAAGAATCAGGAATCAACTAGTGTCTGGTGCTTGTGGATTGCAAAATAGAACAATTTAACAGTTTCCAAGTAACACAGGAGTGATTATTCCGTGTTGCTCACAAGAACAAATTACAGTACAATGCTCCAGCGTGGACAGGCCCTTAAGTGCATCATGAACTAATACATAGCCAGAAACGCTGAGGCTGCAAACTCAGACTATATAGCTCCTCACAATTAATGTATTCTATAATTACACTTTCTGAGGGAACTGCATTTAATTCACTGTCCGCGACAGTGTTCATTTCATTAACATATGACCTTTAGTCTCTACTACAGCAATTCATCACTCCCAGGAAGCTTTCCTTATTCCCTATTAATAGCAATCCGAGTGTTTGGAAACCTGCATTAAGGAAAGCTAAATAAAATTACTGCGGATGCTGGAATCTGAAATCATAAGGGAGAATGCTGGAGAATCTCAGCAGGTCTGGTAGCATCTCCAAGGAGGGAAAAGAGCTGAGGTTTCGAGTCCAGATGACCCTTTGTCAAGGGAAGTCTCCCTGTCCCTCTGAATACCTAGTGTCACAATCCAGAAAATAACTGCTTTAGTGAGAGTCCGCGAATTCCGAATGCATTGTTGCTTTCCACGGGTTTTAAAAGAAATCAGAATGTAACATCCCAGGTAAAGATCCCAGAAGAGAAGAGGGGGATTAAACTTAAGAAATCCAGTACAATGTACTAAGGAAGCAGATTCAGAATTTTGCTATAGGCTCTTTGCACTGAACGAGTCACTGGCAATTCTGTATGTATTGACCTACGCAGAGAAAATGTATAACTCGGTTTAAAGGACCCGCATTTTGATGAACACTTACTCTGGCGACGTATCTCGGGTAGAAATAACAAGATAAAATGGCAAAATATTGTCGCTTTTGAGAAATTACCAAATCCCACCCTTCAATGAAAAAGACATCAAGAATCTTATCAACGTGGCTGAAAAAATTTCCTGTGCATCATCCATGTTTACACCTAGTTCCCATTTGTAATTCTTACTGGGATGTCAAAGGCTTGGGCAATACCGCCTTTCCACTTCATTCCGACACTTCAGTGATTTGACTGATTAGTCTGGATTTTATGATGTTTGCCGTCATTACTGACAATAACTTTGGGATCCCACATATGGGCAGAATAACGTGAATTCTAAACGTATTGTCAACAATTCTAAACTCCTTCAGAGCATACAGGAGTGACCCTCCCTGTCCCCAAAAGATGTGGTGATTAGTGGATTGGACATACTAAATTCTCCCTCAGTATCGGGGGAGGAGCTAGGGTAAATATGTGGGTTTACGGGGATACAACCCTAGGTGGAATTGTGGTCGGTGCAGAAAGGCTTCCTTCTTCATTGTAGGATTCTATGATTGTATACCTGGGATTATAAAATCTGCTAAATTCATCATTATTGCTAGATACCCTCACTAGTCCTGAGAATCTAATTTTATACTTATGAAATATCAAATTTCTTCATTGTGATAAAATACTCTATGTATTCACAAAATAACATTTTAACAAGCTTATGATATTGTAGGTTTTTAAAAATTCAAATGCTATCATTTATTTTGCTACCTGAATATTTAAATCAAATGTAAAGGACAGTCAGAGATATTAGCTTCCTGGAATGTTGTTTGTGAGAATGCTTCAGCCTGGTTGGCTGCTTACCCTTCTTGACGACGTTCTGATTGTTGATTTGGCAACAGATCCAATCTAATGTCAGGAAAGGAGAAATCCACACACTGAGGTTGCGAGATCTTCATAGGCAGCTATCTCTGGGCTCAGCGATGCGTATCATTGCTTCACCATTAAACACATTATCCAGCCCTTTGCAATTTTTATAAAGTAAAATTTGAGGAAAAATAGCATGGAATATTTTGTCATTTAAGTCTTGAGTGACCAGCAAAAACTAAAATGGACAACTTTCGATACTTTAAATGTATTTATTAGTGTCACAAGTTAAGGCACTGCACTATACATTAGCACTGCAATGAAGTTATTGGTCAACACATTCCAGCAGCTGTTTGGGTGCACTGAAGGAGAATTTAGTATGGCCAATGCACCTAATCAGCACATCTTTCAGACTGTGGGAGAAAACCAGAGCACCTGGAGAAAATCCAGGCAGACACGTGGACAACTTGCCGACCTCACACAGACAGTGACTCAAGCTAGAAACTGAACCTAGACCCTGGCACAGTGAGGCAGCAATGCTAACTACTGCGCCACCGTCCTGCCCTTTCATATCAGCCGTAAAAATTAACACAAATCCTGAAATCATGGATGAATGGTAGAGAATTCCAAAAGACAACAGATTTTAATTGTAGCTCATGGTCATAGATATTTCAGAAACAATAAGACATATCTGAATGTTTTCTCTGCCTTTGTTTAGTAAACATGATATTAATGTATTTTACTCATTAATTAAACATGCAAAATCACTCAGTGTATCGGTCACTAGAATTCATTATATCATCTCAACAATAGAATTAAATTATCGGATGACACAAGTACTCTTTTTAGTGGTGTTAATTTCTCAGCACCTATTTTACTTCATTTACTGCCTCAAAGTAGGCATTAATTCTGAAAAAAATTCCATAGCATTATTTCTAAACTTTTTCAGTGTCACAGACACTTGAGTGCCGCAAGTTGCTTTGTGTTTGAAATGATTTAGTGTGTCTTTAAGAATGTGATTAAATGTAACAAATTACCAGAGAAAGGCTCAATTGTTGGAGGCAGGTTACCATAAATCAAAAGTCAATTCATGGAGATACTGCTTAGGCTAGGTATCCTATTTGCTTGACTCAATTAGCCTTTGTGTACTGTGAAACCAAATGTTCAGACAAATTACTGATGGAAAATCTTTTATGACATTTGTTTCTGAAAATAAATGAATTGAAAAACTTAGTTTCCTCCATAAATTCTGTTATACCAAGGCAACTTTTTTATCAAAGGTGATAAATGTGTTCCCAGACTGGCCATGATATCGTTCTGAATGTCACACAGCCATAATTCAAAGAAAGGATATCGTGACATCTCAGGACGCCTATATCTGTCAATGTGTAAATCACACTATTAAATTATCAAGTGGCATAACTGTTAGTACAAGAGACACTGTTTAAAACTTTAACAACCAATGAATGGAGCCAGCCACAAACTCCATTCTTTATCCATTGAGTCTATCCCTCTTCTTGACAACTATCTGAGGCTAAATGAGCTGGCTTGCAGCTTTGGTATTGTATATGAGCTGCCAGCCACATACCTGCTTCTTGTTTTGGCTCATCTGCCCTTGTAACCTATAGAATTGTCAATTTCAGTGTTTTCCTGGCTAGTGTCCAATCTTCCAACTATCATAATGAGTTTTTCCATGATTCTAGTGCCAGCTTCCTAACTTGCACAAATCCCCCACTCCCTTTATCCCAATGATTCCTAGAATGAGAGGGTTATCTTATGAGAAAAGGTTGAATAGAATGGACTAATGTTCTCTGGAGTTTAGAAGAATGAGATGATCTCTCTGAAATGTAAGATTCTGAGAGGGCTTAATAGGGTGGACGCTGAAAACTTGTTTCCCTGAACTGTAGAGTTTAGGTCTACAGGGCACAGTCTCTCTGATTTGATTTGATTTATTATCATCACATATATTAGCATACAGTGAAAAGTATTGCTTCTGGCATGCTATACAGACAAAGCATACTGATGCTAGAAAAGGAAATGAGAGAGTGCTGAATGTAGTATTACAGTAGGGTGTAGAGAAAGAAAGGTTAGAATGAAGGTTTAGAAACATGGAACGAGAGTAAAAGATAGAATTAAAAAGTATGTTGGGCACAACTTGCAAGAAGTTGCCACACTCCGGTCCCATCTTGAAGAAAGGTAAGGGTAAGGGGTTGGCCATTTTAGATTGAGCTGAAGAGAAGTTTCTTCATCATGAGAATTATCAATCTTTAGTATGATCTCTCCCTGAGGATTGTGGATGCTCTGCCAGTAAATATATTCAAGACTGAGATCAATAGATTTTTAAACTCTAAGGGCGTTAAGTGATATGGGGATCTGTTGGGAAAAGAGAGTCAAGGTCAAAGAGTGAATTAATGTCAGGGGGCCATCTGGTCTCCTCCAGCTCCCATTTCCTCTGTTCACACTCTACTTATATTCCCAAAATCACTAGATTTAGTTCCAGACAACAAAATTTAAAATTAATTTAATTAAACTCACTAGAAGCTGGGCAAAGGAAGGAAGAAACATGTATATGTTTGTAGGTTACATAAATATACATTGCTGTTGTACCTTGTGACGAGTTGTAACCTTAGGCTAAAATGGATGCAGATTGTAACTTTTCTATGCCTGATATGTTCTCATCTCCTGAGCTTTCATGAACTACTGGAGAAAAGACATAGTTTACAGAAGAAGCTTAACTAGAATATGGAAGCAGAAAGCATTAAAGGTAACCACTCAAAAATTGTAACAAGTGTTTCCGTATTTACATTTTTAAAAAGATATAGTGTCTTTTATGACCTCAGGGTAACCCAAATACTTTACAACTAAAGAAGTACTTTTGGAGATTTGACACTGTTTTAATATAGGAAGTGCAGCAGTCAATTTACTCATAGCAAACTCTCATAAGCAGCAATGTTCATCTGCCTCAGTGATCTTCACTGGAGGATGAATATTAGTCTAGAGAAGTCTCCGGCAGTATTTAAATACAGTGACATGGGTGCTTTTATATTCTCCTAAAAGGGCAGATGAAGTCTCTTCGCACCTTCTCGAAAAGACAGTGCCGACTCTCTCAATACTGTATTAGAATATCAGTCTAGATTGACTGACAAGCCTGGGGGCTGAGACTTCAAGATAGATGTGAATTTAAATATATTTAATGGGACTAGGGATTTTTCAAAACATCTTGGGAGAGGGGACGTTAGTGTCTATCGAAAACAGACCAGGTGTTTTACTGCAGAAAGTTCTGTTAATTTGAACTTCATAATTTTTCAACATCGTTATGACTGGTGAACTCATTCATTGAAGTTGCATTACATTAGAGGGAGAGTCCCAAGACTGCATCCAAAACTGAGAAGTATCCTTCAACAGTCACGACGAAATTCAGCACAGTACAAGGGTGAGAAAACGATGCCACCATAGACTAAGATCAGTATTATGTTGTTACACCATAGACGAAGATCGGTATTATGCTGTCAAAAATATTTGGTTCTGTTCAGGCTGATACTATCTTCCCCAAGAAGTTTCCTCCCTGGCCATACTGGAGGGCAATTGATTTGCCTCCATGCTCATATCACAGGTACTCAAAAATTTGCCTCTTAAGCGTGGGAACAAGCGCTAACTTGTTTTTCCTCTTGTGGCGTTCATTTGGAAGCGCTCCACGGCAACACGACTGACATTTTAAATTCAGTGCGCTGGGTATCTTGGAAACAAGTCCACTCGATGTTTTTTGAACTCCACTGCCCTGAGATAAATACACTTATGCTGTTAGCACAATTTCAGTGCTATATTTAGACAAAAGTTCAAATCATTATCTTAAAAGCCTTGAAGAATACAGCATGGCATTGGATTGAGTGGAAAAAAAAATTCGGTAGCTAACGTTGCGATATGGCTATAAGTTGACAACTGAATACAGCAAATCAATAGGAAATAATAAAACAAGTGTAAATACAAGTACTTTTCCTTTATCATTTCTGTTCCATTTGACAGCAATTATTCACTTATTGATCTGACTGTATTTCCACTAATTGAAGGCACCCAGTTTTAAAATTACCAAATTCATTCGGAATCATTAGTGTAAATAAGAAGTGACAGTTCCACAATTGAACATCTCTTCCTGATAACGCACAATTAATAAACATTAATTAACCTAGTGACAGGCATTTATCTTCCACTTTCCAGATTATGCAGAACCATATTAAAACAAGAGTTCGACCACATTCATTTACTGTGGCCTGGAGGTGTTATGATATGACAGCGGCGGCATTATTTATTCTTCAAAATTTAGCGAGCAATCGAATTCCAAGTTAACTGTTTTTTGGGCTAATCTGAAAATATATCTTAAACGTGATTCTTAACTCCCAGCATAATCAAGAAAGAAGCGTGCCCAAATCAATAGTCTCGTATGAAGGGATGATTTAAGAGATGGAAGGAAGCAGTTGAATTAGACGGCAATTCATCCAGAATTTTGCATTGAATAGTCTCCCAACTTGCACTTAGTTGATACGGTCTGCTTCTTTCAGAAATTGAATAATATGAATAATTACGATGCATAATTAAGCATGATCATTTATATTGTATATAGATGTGGATTGTGCACAGTATGTAATGGCATTAAAGAATAGATGAAGATTAAATTTACTGTACTGTGGGAGATGTACACGGGCTTTGGGAGTCAGAATGTCAAATCTGCAGAAGTTACAGCAGTGGCAAAGCAGGAATTGTGGCTGAAGCATGTGATCAGAGTTTGACTGGGGCAGAAGTTTCTAATATCCACCATTTGCACATAAAGAAGCTTGTGTCTATGCTAGTATTAGTTCATTTTAATGCCCCCTGGTGGGGAGGGAATCAATTGCAGCAATTGCCAGCTCTGAGTGGGAAAAAGCAACAGTTGGAATGAAAAGATTAGTGTAATTTAAATTAACCCATTAGGCTCCCATTTAATTCTTGTGTTTAGCGTCATAATACTGAAGCAACCGTAAAAAATCCAGCTGACATTGTCATACACTGTGCGTTATGTGAAGGATATGTCCCTACGCCAGTGTTATGTAAAGGATATATCCATATGCCAGTGTGTTATGTGAAGGACATATCCACATCTGAAGGACATGACTGCTATCTACTGTTCTAGAGGAACCTCCCATATCCCATTCTTCAAGACGGAGACTCAGCATTTCAAGTTTTTGCCTCCAGTCTTCCGGCACTATACCCGTAACCAACGACGACCTGAAGATCAGAGCCAGAGGCTCTGCAATCGCCTCTCTCGCCTCCCAGAGAATCCTAGGTTAAATCCCGTCCGGCCCAGGGGACTTATCTAACTTCAAACCCTCAAGAATATCTAGCACATCCTCCTAATCTACTTCAATACTTTCCAGTTTGCAACCCTGTATCCCAGTGTTCTCCACAACTACATTTACATCTCCCTGTGTGAGTACCGAAGAGAAATATTTGTTCAGTGCCTCTCCAATCTCTTCAGGCTCCACGCACAACTTCCCACTGCTGTCTTATATTCTTAACATATCTAAAGAAAGCTTTAGGATTCTCCTTGATCCTATCAGCCAAAGTCTTCTCGTGTCCCCTTTTAGCTCTCCTCAACTCACTCTTTAGCTCCCTCCTGGCTAATATATAGCTATCCATTGCACTAACTGAGCCTTCAAGCCTTAACCTGATATAAGCCTCCTTTTTCCTTTTAACTAACAAATTAACTTTTTTAGTACACCATGGTTCCCTTACTCGACCATTTCCTCCTTGCCTCTCCATTTCTCTCCATATCCTTACACAATTAAGTTTTCAGACTGTTCTCTGGCAGCCAATGTGCCAGGCTTATGCAGTGACGAGGTGGAGGCACGTACCACCACTTTATTTCCAGAAGCTAAAAGTATGAATATTAAGCATGAGGCAAAAACTTGAAATGCTGAGTCTCCCATTGTTCAAGAAGGGGAAGAGAGACTTTCCGGGGAATTATAGGCCGGTGAGTTTTACTTCTGTTGTGGGCAAAGTATTGGAGAGAATTATTAGGGATAGGATTTATAGTTATTTGGAGAGAAATGAATTGATCGGGGATAGTCAGCATGGTTTTGTGAAGGGTAGGTCGTGCCTTACTAACCTCATTGAGTTTTTTGAAAAAGTGACTAAAGAGGTGGATGGGGGTAAGGCGGTTGATGTGGTATATATAGACTTTAGTAAGGCGTTTGATAAGGTGGCCCATGGAAGACTTCTGCAGAAAATGCAGATGTATGGGATAGAGGGTGATTTAGCTAATTGGGTTAGGAATTGGCTAGCAGATAGAAGAAGAGGGTGGTGGTTGATGGGAGATATTCATCGTGGAGTTCGGTGACAAGTGGTGTACCTCAGGGGTCTGTTTTGGGGCCCCTGCTGTTTGTAATTTTTATAAATGATCTGGATGAGGGTATTGAGGATGGATTAGTAAATTTGCAGATGACACTAAAGTCGGTGGAGTGGTAGATAGTGAAGAGGGGTGTTATAGTTTGCAGAGCGACTTGGACAAGTTGCAGAGCTGGGCCAAGAGGTGGCAAATGGAGTTTAATGTGGAAAAGTGTGAGGTAATGCACTTTGGCAGGAATAATAAATGTGTAGAGTATAGGTAGGATTCTTAATAGCGTTGATGAACAGAGGGATCTTGGTGTATTTGTGCATAGATCCCTGAAAGTAGGCAGTCAAGTCGATAAGGTTGTTAAGAAGGCATACGGAGTCTTAGCTTTATTGGTAGGGGGATTGAATTTCGGAGCCGCAACGTCATGTTGCAACTGTACAAAACTCTAGTGCGGCCGCACTTGGAGTATTGTGTATGGTTCTGGTCCCTGCATTATAAGAAAGATGTGGATGCATTGGAGAGGGTACAGAGGAGGTTTACCAGGATGTTGCCTGGTATGGAGGGCAGGTCTTATGAAGAGAGGCTGAGGGATTTGAGGTTGTTTTAGTTAGAAAGAAGGCGGCTAAGAGGAGACCTTATTGAAACATATAAGATGATTAGAGGTTTAGATAGGTTGGACAGTGATAGCCTTTTTCCTAGGATGGAGAAAGCTAGCACGAGGGGACATAGCTTTAAATTAAGGGGTGGTGGTTATAGGACGGATGTCAGAGGTAGGTTCTTTACCCAGAGGGTGGTAAGGTATGGAATGCCCTGCCTGCGTCAGTTGTAGATGCGCCAAGTTTGGTGGCGTTTAAGAGGTTAGTAGATAAGTTTATGGACAAAAAGGGAATGGTTTAGGTTAAAGGGTCATTGCTTTTTCCTAATTGGTCGGCGCAACATCGAAGGCCGAAGGGCCTGTTCTGCGCTGTAATGTTCTATGTTCTAGAAGAGAGAGGGAAGAAGAAAGGAAAAATGTGGCAGCAGCTTTGAATCGAAAATTCAAGTGGGAGCTGTTCTCACTTGCTGGTGCTGAAACTAATACCCGAAAATTAAGGAGCATGGGTTTAACTGCGAGCAAATTACTCTTCTCAATTTCAAAATCTCTATCAAATGGTCAATAGTGTGGTAGGTTACTCTTCAGGTTTTAAAGTATTTTCATAATTTAAAGTCTTGTTAAGAAAATGTCTAAACTGCTAATAATCTTCATAGATAAACAAATCAAGATTTAAAAAAAAAACTGTTGCCTATATCCACATGTTTATGTCTTTACATGGTCAGTGAAATGAATTTCTCCCTCTCCAACAAAATATGCTTTTTATTGATTTTATAAAACATTTATCTAATTGTTTAACTTCACCCAACCATCAAAATTGAATTCTAAATCATCACATGACTATTAAACACAGATTGAATCATAATTGTTTCAAAAATGCCATGAACATGCTGTCAAACTTGCGTGAATGATACAATTCATTGCTAAATGATAGGGTAGATTTATACAACAGAGGCTTGAAGTGTTAAACCTTTTCACGACATAGCTTATGAATCACAGATAAATCTTAAAATGAGGAAATTGCTATCAGTTGCTGTCATTGAAGGAGAATGAGGGAGTCAGGAATCCAACAGAAGCCTACATGTATAGATCGGAATAAACATCAGTTTTCTGAGATCAGAAACTATAACTTTGCCAAATGGTGACAAGAATGGAGCAGATGATGGACAACATTCACTTACCCCAGCAAGACTGAAAGTTAAGAGGAATTTCTGAAAAATCATATTGCAGGCAGCAAGATTCCCATGATAGTCTCCTACTGTGAGAGTTCAGAAGTGTGATACACTCCATAAACAAATGGTCATCTCTACACGTGAATTTTAATGGAAAATGCACTTTGATCAACAATCATAAGACCATAAAATGCAGAAGCAGAAATAGGCCATTCAGCCCATTGAGTCAGACTCCACCATTCAATGAGATCATGACTGGTCTGATATGAAATCCTCAACTCCACTTTCCTACTTTGTCCCAATAATGCTTTATTCCCTTACAGGTTAAACATCTACCTCAGCTTTGCACGTACTTAATGAGTCAGCCTCTACGGAAAGAAGAAATTCCTCCTCATCTCTCTTAAATGGGTGACACCTTATTCTGGGATTAGCCCTCTGGTCCTAGACTCACCTATAAGGGGAAATAAGCTTTCAACCCCGTCAAGCCTCCTGAGAATCCTAAACATCTCAAATAAGATCACCTCTCATTCTTATGAACTCCAATGTGTAAAGCCCAAACTATTCAACCTCATGTCATAAAGAAAATCCCTCCATTTCTAGGATCAACCGTGTGAACCTTCTCTAGACTGTCTTGAATTCCATAAATCCCATTCCTTTCTTCTTACATTTTCCTACATCTTCCAAGAAAACTAACAACAGTTGAAGTGTAATCAATTTAGTATTTTTATAATAGATCAATGTGCATGATTAAGAACTTATTAATCCATGGCTCACCAATGATATTAGTACATGGCTGTTTGCTCTTGAACCTAAATTTGTTCCTCCCCTATGGTAGAAGTGAAATGGTTGGTTTGTGATATTGAGTGGGGGTTACTTAAGATTTAGGTGGCCTCCTTGTGTTTGAGCAGGTTATGCTGCTGTAACCTGTTTGGAAATACCAACTGCTGCATTGGCTGTTTTGTCATTCTCCCTTTCTGACACACACAATACCATTTGAGCAGAGTTCATGGGGTCCCGAGCTCAGGTTCAATTTTGGGACACCCAAACCTGGACCAATGATCTGAAAGTCCCTCGCCCCCATCTTGTTCACACTCTCTTTCCCCCTTACACTCTCCCCATCATCACTCTCACAATCTCTGCTTCCTATCTCTTCTCCTCTTTCACTAGTAGTGTGATGCAAAATTTTGCGGTGCAGGAGCTCAAAGAATATATATTGGTCATATAACTTTTCCTGTTGAATCACAATGCACTCCTATGTATTGATCATTTGAATTCCAAAGTGTCAGTAAAAAATGCTTTTTTATTAGTGATATTTGGCATTTCATTTTGAACTTGAATCATTGAACTATTAATATTTAGCATACCTGAATCTGAGTATGCAACAGTTTATAAATGTAATTCAAGCCTATTCAAAAGATGAATTACAGAATTTTACTCATACAATATGGAATAAAACTGGGCAAATTGAGCTTACAAATAAATGTCAGAGAGCAGAAGCAGCTCAGGGATCTGAATCACCTATTGTTATTCCTATCTAGATATCAATGAATGGGGTTTGGCATGTGTTCATACATCAAGCTTTTTCTTCAGTCAATTCAAACTAGTCTGGATCTCAAATATTAGTCAGATAAATTAATGGGCTCACATGCTATCTCTCCAATTTTCTACAACATTTGAAGTTCATTGTTATTAAGTCCAACAACCTTGATCTTTAGTGCCTCAAACCAAGCCAAGGCAATTTACACATCTATATTCGAGGAATCAATATCTAAAGCATTTGTACCTACTACTGCATGATCTTCAATCGTGAAACTGAATACAAAACATATATGTTTACATTTCAGCGATATCCTTCTCAATCCTTGTCAAAGAACCATTGTGGTTTTTCTGCCCATTTACAGAACTTATAAAGCTTTACCATAGGAACGCCGCCTGACTAGTTGTTTTTCCCAAATGCATTCAATTGTGGCTTTAGTTAACTTCAGCTGTATCTGTTACCTATATGAGTAATCTTGCCAATGTTTCATAGTTTGTAAAATATTTATTTTGAGGTTATTTTCCTTATGTGCCTTCATCAAGATGTTTAGATTTCAGTTTAGCATATATACTGTCTTATTTATGAAAAGGACATATCAATATTTTCCAACTATAGATGTAAATAAGTTATAGAAACATGAAGATATTTCCATCAACCAGCATGCCTCAATCTCCATCTTTATATCTGAAAATTGTTACAGCAGTTACTAGGTCGCCTGCAGCAATAATTTTCTCAACAAATGGAATTTGATGATACATTTGACTACTGATATGAGTTGAGGAATTGTTGGGACATGGAAAGTTCTTTTTGAGAGCTGTGCAGTTACAATGATGGAATAGTTTCCTTCTGTGCTGTGAAATTCAACGTTTCTCACATAAAAATTAGACATCATCTCAGGCGTACTGCTAATGATTAAATCCATTACTTTGCAACAGGTTGAATAAAGAAGAAATTTTTGCCTGCACCTTCAACTAGCTTTGTTCTGCCATACAATCTATTGGCTAAGGTAACACACCATACCTTCTGACTAACTATCATTGTTCCATAACATAGCCGGCTAATTTTAGACATTGTGATTATGTTTCAAATAGGATAAACAAAGTGATTGATAAAACTTCAAAGTTCCAAATGAACCTTTATATTTTTTAGAGAATTTGGCATTACACGACCCAAATTTTTATCCGTATAAAAGATTGGGAAATCTAACAAAGTCGCAGTCCTGGTGCTGAGATTTTATAATATAGAATCAGGTCATTGCTTGATTTGCTCCTGCTCATGATACCACAAAAGAAGGAGGGACGTTAATCTAAAAACAGGATACAGTGAACGCTGGTTTGAAGTGGACTGACTTGGGTATGTCTCAGTACTAGGGTGAACGATTTACTTGAAGAATGTGCTCCTCTCTCCCAGGGAGCCAGTGACACACTTCTGTACGCCACATCCAACTTTAATACTGGCAGCCTCCTGAACACTTCCAATGGTCAACTGCAGCACAATGTCAGGTGACCCCGCCCCACAGTTGGAGGATGTTGTAAGTATTGGCTCATATCTGAAGGGATAGGACTATTTCCTGGATACAAAGGTCCTTTCCCCCAGCTCTCTCCTCCCCCATACTCATACAAAGATGGGGATCAATCTTTTCCTATTGGGGCATGGGGGTGGACAAGCAGGGAAATGAGTGTGGGGTTCAAGGAGGAGGGGTTTGGAGTGTAGGAAGGGCTGGGGGTTGAAGAAAGGGGCTTGGGAGTGAAGGAGAGAGATGGTGTGTGAAAGAGGTGAGGATGGTGGTGTGGTGAGGAAAGAGGGATGGGGGGTAGAGCAGTTAAATGCCTGTGATCCTAGTTTCAACCACCAGCGCTGGAATTTATAGGTGCACACCTCCACCTGCAGCCCAGCCCACGTGACAGTTATTCCTGTTCACGCTTTCTCAGATTCAAATTCTCAAATGCTGGGCTCCAAGCAGCATTGCACTCCATCAGGCACTGCATGCTCCATCTCCCCTTGATTCCATACTGATGTTCCTCACTGCCTGGGCACATGCAGCACAGGTAATGTAGTTACAGATGAGTTTATGTCTCCATGGGAAATTTGCAGAATCAAGAGCTGCAGTGGGTCAGATAAATCCCGCTCTCCCATCTGAACTTGGCAGAGAATACTGACTGACTTTTGAATTGTAGGTGGATTTGCAATGTACATTTCTGCATGAATGGCTGTGAAAAACATTGCAAAGCCTACAAATTTGGGACCTGTGCCAGGGCACAGTGTGCTTCAGTGTAAATCCATCCATCTTATGCCCAATTGTTTAACGATACTACGGCCTGGCACTGCCGTACGTCCCTGAGTGATGCATGGGCAGCAATAAAGGAATTTAAAAAAAAAACTTTATACCACCTGCATCATGAGACCAGATATAATGTTGTTGGAGATTGGGTTTCCACAGCTGCTGCCTGAGAATTCACAAAGTGAAGTATTGTTTTAATTTTCAGTCTCTGAAGATGGACCTGTGATTGACAATGTGCTCCTTGCTGGACTGCAGTTCCATTAGCCACAATGCACAGACTTAATTACCCTTCAACATAGAAGAGATTGTAATGACTCTGTAAGGCCTGTGGAAAATATAGTGCTCAGGTAAGAGCTTCTTCATTTGAGAAACCAGTCCCCAAGGCTCTACAAATTAAGGGATAAGCTGACCCTCTGATCAATAGGTTCCTGCTGTGTCTTTGCCACCTACTCTTTGCTCTGGTTCACTTGGCTTTATTTTCATTTCTGTTCACTGCAGTTCACACAGCCAGAGATTGGAAACTTTAGACAGTACACCATTCTCTGTACTTAGTAATTATCATTATGATGTCAGTTGCCATGGGAAACTAAAGTAAAATTCACTGTCCCTCAAGGATTCATTATTTACCTCCATTCAGCTTGCTTTTCCATTTATATTCCATTCAGGAAGTGAAACATCAAGTAACAATCAAAAAAAATAAAAGTAACGTTTCAGGTAAATTTAAATTTGAAAGCAGAATGTGAACTTAAGACTTTCTTCATTTTGTCAGAATCATTCCATATGCATGAACTGTCTGTCTTTGTTCTTCAAGGAGCCTTTTCTATCTCCTTGATTACACAGGAGTTACTTTCAAACCGAAAAAATCTTGTGCACTGAACAGAGATTGTTTTTTAGCCACTGGATATATAAACAGGCCCTTAACTTTCTTTCAGTGCATTTGGCTCAAATCAGTTTTGCTTTAACGTATAGACACATATAAAACAGCATAAATTATCATCCGCTAGTTCACCGGTCAACACATTACTAGTATCAATTCATTATACAAGCTGGCTTTGTAAAGACAACCTTACATTTTGAACTATAGTAAATTGCCAAACTCTCACCTTAATACAATTGCATCCAATCTTCTCAAAAATAGGAGGAAGTGCAGAACTGTTATTACCTTATTTATACCCTTTTCTGCCCAAGACTGCAAAGAACTACAAAAGGTCATGAATGTAGCCCAATCCATCACACAAACCAGCCTCCCATCCATTGGCTCTGTCTTCACTTCCTGCTGCCTCAGCAAAGCAGCCGGCATAATTAAGGGCCACAATCGCATGCTGGATACACACTTTTTCACTTTCTTCCTTTGGAAAAAAAATACAAAAGTCTGAGGTCACATACCAACCAACTTAAGAACAGTTTCATCCCTGCTGCTGTGATTTGAATGGACTTACTTTGCATTAAGTTGATCTTTCTCTATACCCTAGCTATGACTGTACATTCTGCATCCTCATTTCCTTCTCTATGAAAGGTATCTTTGTCTGTATAGAGTGCAAGAAACAATACTTTTCACTTTATGTTAATATGTGATAATAATAAATTAAATAAAATCAAAACTTCTTGTAGTCATGACCTCCAGGATCACAACCTGATACATAACCTGCTCATTTTTCCCAACTACTTATGCCTTCCAGCATTTTATTGGCCTGGATCATGTCCAGTTGTCAATTTGCTTTTCTCCAAAGGCACTTTGCCAACCCTCCATTCTCATCCTTAGATATCTTCAATAGTATATATTTTGTCATCATTCTGCTCATTTTTCTCTTCATCCACTATTTTGTAATGTGCCAAACTTATATATGCTATTTCTAACAATGAGTACAATAGTTTTATATGTACAAATATAAGAAAAGATTAAGTGAAAATAATTAGGTCTATAGTACACTGGCCATTAACTGGCACAATCCTGAGCTGAACCTTTCCTATTGAGCAATATAAATTAAAAACTATGCTGTCAATTTTCAGGAAACTGAAGGTAATTGTGAAACTTCTGTAGGGGATATGATCATCCACAATGTCTTACTATCTGAAATCAACTAATTAACACATCCCAATGGTTTCTTCTCTCA
The DNA here is from genome assembly GCA_024679065.1 of Sphyrna mokarran. Taxonomy (NCBI): domain Eukaryota; kingdom Metazoa; phylum Chordata; class Chondrichthyes; order Carcharhiniformes; family Carcharhinidae; genus Sphyrna; species Sphyrna mokarran. Next base: position 24,716,550 of record JAGIQG010000021.1, read on the forward strand.
AAATTTGTCATCTCTCTTCTTGAAGGACTGTGACATAACCACATTTAGGCATATTTACCATACCTTCTATGACCTCCATTGTCATCTCTGACATTAAATGTGATGAGCTTTGGCACCATGGTGGAAAAATGTTCAACTGGCTCTGCTGCTTTGCCCAGCCCAACATCTCCCATCCAAAGGCTACCCTCTACCCTAACCCTGGGTCTCTATTAGATTCCCTTACATCTCCTTTTACTTCCTGTTTATGCTCATAATGAACAAGACATCCAATTCTTGTTCCCTTTACGTCGTTTCATTGATCTGCTGACCACACAACTTTTTTGGTCCTTATGCCAGCTAATATTTTAAATGGTTTCCTTTCCTCATTTCCTTATCTTCTCTTTCAAAATTAGTCACTGCCAAAAAGAAAGCTGCTCCTCACCCTGGAAATGACCACATTTCCATTCTCCCTTTCATCTCCAATGTTCTTGTGTTTGTCACCCAAATCCATGACCGATCTTATCCACAATCTCTGCAATCAAGATTCCAACTTCAACATATTGCCAAAATACAACCTGCCACTGTCATAGCTAAAAAGGTCTGCAATTTTGATCCACTCTTCATTATTTCAATCCAGACTTCATCCAGTCTTCACCCCAATAAACGTTAGTTCATCTGGATTCTCCTTGTACGCTACCTCCATTCTCACTAGCTGACATTGGCTCTCAGTCCTCTGATGTTTCGAACTTATAATTCTCCAGGCATTAGAAAATGTCTGCATACTTTGTGATCTAGCAGAAAGATAAGAGGCACTACAAATCATATTTAACAATTTGTTAGAACAAAGTGCATTTTCATAGGATTGGCAAACAGTTTACATCATAGCTATATTTAAGAAGGGAGCTACAAAATGTCCAGAGAACTATACACCTGCTGCTTTAACATTGGAAGTGGGAAAAATGATAGAACCACTACTAAATGGAAAATAGAAAGCATCTGAAAACCAAAAACGTAAGTCAAGATGGATGACAAAATTGACAGCCATTGTTCGACTAAGTTCAACAAAGCATTTGAAGGAGTAACAGTGAGATTAGATAAGGGTAGTGCAGATGATCATAGACTCCTTACAGCATGGAAAAGGCCATTTGGTCCATCAAATCTACACTGATTTGCTGAGTATATTATCCAGACCCTCTCCCTGCCCTATCCCTGTAATCCCACACATTTGTCATGGCTCATTTATTTAAGCTATACATCTTGGGACGCTAAGGGGTAATTTAGCATGTCCATTCTACTTAATCTGCACAGTTTTGGTGTGTGGGAGGAAACGGGAGCATCCAAAGGATACCCACACTAACATGGGGAGAATGTGCAATCTCCATACAGTCTCCAAGGCTAGAATTGAATCCAAGTGCTTGGATCTCTAAGACAGCTGTGGCCCTACAGTATAGAAGGAAGCTATTGAGCCCATCGAGTCTGCACCAACAATTCAACCTAGACCTTAATCCCATAAATGCCACATATTTATCCAGCTAATCTCGCTAACCTACACATCCCAGGACATTAAGGGGCAATTTAGCATGGGCAATGCATCTAACCAGCAGATCTTTGGGCCACAGGAAGGAACTAGAGCACTGGAAGAAACCCACGCGGACACGGAAAGAATATGCAAATTCCACATAAACAGGGACCCAAGCTGAAAATAAAACCCAGGTCCTGCAGCTGTGAGCCGCAGTGCTAACCACTGTGCCGCCCTTAAACCATTTATTAATGGTTTAAATGTGAAATTAGAAACACAGGCTGGGGTTTCAGAGCCCTCCCACCAATGGGATCTTCTGGTCCTGATGAAGGCAGCGGACATTTGAATGGCTCGCTGCATCTGTCAAAGGAGAACCCACCAAGTGGGACTGGAAAGTCCTGGCCCCCATTTCTAAAATTATGGATGACATCAAGTTTTGATGTGGGGTGGAGGCACACAAGGTGTCCTAGACAAGTTGCATTACAGCATATTACAAGATACTAGTCTGGCAGAATGGATATATAATTGAAAAATTGATTTCAACATTAATAAGTAATAAGTATTACATTCTAGCAAGAAAATTAAGGAGCTTGTAAATTATTCGGAAAATAAGACTCTGAATAGAGGAGTAAAGTGATCTGCAAATACAGGTCAGATCAGCCACTGGGTTCAAGCCTCCCTCCAGGGATTCAGCTGTGTCTCCAGAGCAATGCTGACAGAGTTGCTGCATTGATAGAGATACTGTCTTCCAGATGGGAGATTAAACCTAGGCTCCTGCTGCCCTCTTGGATTGATGCAAAAGATCCATGACATTGTTTCAAGGAATAGTGGTGCTTTCCCTGGCTTTCTGGCCAATATTTATCCCTCAACCAAATTATGGAAACAGATTAATTGTTTATTGTCACAGTGCTGTTTGTGAGTGCTTGCTGTGTAAAAATTTGCTACCATATTTCTTCCATTACAACAATAACTAAATTTCAGAAATATTTCAGTAGCTGCAAAGTACTATGGAGCATCCTGTGGTTTTGAAAATAATTATGTTAAAAAACAAGTCTTTTTTTACATATAAATAAATCATAGAAAGTCATGAAACAGGTCAATATGACTTTCATAAAAGCATGGCAAGCAATTGAATAAAAAATAATTTCCTTCGTGGGACGTGGGCATTGCTGGCAGGGCTAGCATTTATTGCCTATCCCTAGTTGCCCTCGGAGGGCAGTTGAGAGTCAACTATATGCTATGGATCTAGAATCATATGTAGGCCGGACCAGGTAAGATCGGCCAATTTCCTTCCTTAAAGGATATTTGTGAACCAGATGGGTTTTTCCAACAATCAACAATGGTTTCATGATCATCAATAGATTCTTAATGTCAGATTTTTAAAAATTGAATTCAAATTCCATTGTGGGATTCAAACCCAGGTCCTCCTAAATTTTCTGGATTAATAGTATAACAAAAATACCACAGGGGCATCACCTCTCATTTCTACAGGGAAGTAATTGACAAGTAGAGAAATTATGTTAAACTCATTTACTTATGCCACACTTGCCTAGTACTCTCCACTTCCAATTGCCATATTGTTAAAAACAACAGAGGCACTGGAGATGACACAAAGATGATTTACATGAATGATACCAGAACTGTGCCTTTACACAAATTAGAAAATCACAAACAAACTGGATGTATTTTCTCATGAAAAGGCAGAAGGAAACAGATTTTGTAAATTATGAAATATTTTGAAAGAGCTGACACAGTGTATTTCCACTTGTGGGAAAGACCAAAGAGAGAGGCTATCAATATAAGATAGTCACCACAAACTCAAATAGGGAAGTCAGAAGAAATTCTTTATTTGAGAATGGTAAGAATATCAAACTAGTTATTACAGGGACTAGTTGAGGTGAATAGATGTATTTATGGGGACACTGGTTAAGCATATAAGGAATAGATGGTTATGCTGAACGTAAGGAGGTGGTTTGATTGGAAGATAAACACAGGAATGCCCTGTTTCTGTAGTGTACATTCTCTGTACTTCACCCTTGTATTTAAATTTTTGATGGTGCTATGACCGCATAGACCTGCAACCTCCTCCAGTGCTATCACCCCACAAGCTGTTTGATAAAATGAGTTATGCAAACAAGCTCCTTGTCAAACAGATAAAATTTTTATCAAGATTAAGCAATAAAAATTCAAATGAAAGGATAATTATACACAAAATGGAAGCTTTATTTAAATATTTCCAGGGAAAATATTAAGTCACGAAAATTATAAATTTGCCACCGAACAGTTGCTACTCTGACAAAATGTTTCCTTAAGCCTTGCACAGCAAATATTGTTTAAAATCTGGTTTTAGAAATGCCATAATTCAGCATAACCAGATTTAACTTTCCTTACGTCAGCTGTCATCAAATGCCTATGTTATAAAACTTTTATTAAAACCCGTCAACCTTCCTCAAAGTCCTAGTGCTCAATGTATTTGTCTAGTGTCAAAGGTCAAGAAATAGTTAAGACCTAATAACATAACTTAAAGGGGGAGAGTGGGGTCAAGTGGTCAACAGTAGTAATGCAAAATAGATTGGCAGCAAATTGCTAGTTTGGTTCATGTATCTCTTGATTTTCTTTTACAATTTGCTATCAGCCTGTTTTGCATGATGAGCACTGACCAATTTCACCCTCAAAGAATTTAACGGCATGTGTTTGTAGATCGAGTATTAGTGCATTTTTATATGGCTAGTTATTATATTAACGGCAAAGAACAAACCACCGCAGGCCCTTTTGAATTATGACTGGTGATTAGAGTACCTATAATAGAGTACCAATGCAACGAAACTACATGATTGCTTCATCTTTCTCTAACACTGATGCTGCACCTTAAAACTTCAGAGACAACTGGATAAAAATGAGTTCAGCTAACAAGAACTTTTGACCTGCATGCATTAAATATCAGTTAAACAGAAGTCATTTTCAGCACATGGAATCTTTGCCTCAATTTGATCCTATAACCAGCCATACAATTCACTCGTGAATAAAATATCATGTAATGAAAATAAAAATCAGAATATAGCAAGGAGATATTCTTAAAAGGCAAACTGATATGTCAAATTCTTCAAGATCTGTATACACACTTAGCTGTCACCTGTGAAACACATGTAAGCTTTTCTTTAAAGTGATTGTATGTGCTTTACAGATTACTCCAATTACTGTAACAGTAAATGCTGTCAGAACAATTTAATGCTGTGTACTTAGTTTTAGAGGTCATTTGCATTTTTGTTCTTCAAAGCAACCACGTATTTCAAGGGGAAGAATTTAGTCTTTTAAGATCACCTGTAAAATTTTGTAGACAGTCGTGAAATAATCCTTCAGTTATTGCCACTATGGCAAAGTACAAAACCATCCCAGTCTCACTCTTTCCACATGCAAAAGTGAAAGAAAGCAGCAGAGCACACTTAAATATACTCTTCCATGGGATAATTTATGATCAGACTACTAGTAGCATTTTCCTTGGGTCAGTAGGTTTTTCATTCATAAGCTCATGTACTCAGTGCAATAGAGATTAGCACAATTTCCAAAAACAGTACTGGTACAATACAGGCTTAGTATTAATGAACTCCATTGGAAGATTGCAGCAGCTGGTCCAAAAATTAGATATTATAATATTTTACTTTCTTTCAAATGCTGATGGGTCTATTTTGCTTTACAATGTGTGGGGTTTTTTTTTGCAAGATTATCACAGAGATACACACTAAAAACCCTTCTCAATTGCTGCAAATGTCCACAAAAGTCTAAAGGTAATCAAGTGATATCTATTAGGTACTGAGACCGAGGGGGAATTTATAATTTCTATCAGATAAGAGCCATTTCTAATTGTAATTACTGTTTCCCTTATATATCTCTTTAGTACTCCTCTTCTCCAAATGCTGAACAGGCTTTGTACTTCCTGTACTCATATAAAGAGGAAATTTAAAGTTGTCATGGAGAATGTATCTCTGTTGGTGATTTCAACAGTCATGGATAAAAGTTGTCTTCTGTTACAACAGTAGCCAAAAATTAAAATCAAGTGTGGCAACCAGGATGCCAAAGTTAGCTGACTGGGGCAGGGAAATACTGGGCTATAATCCTAACTAGCAAAATGTTGCTAACTGACAGAAATACTCCTTAGCGAAATTCAAAAGTAAGTAACACTTGATTAAAGAAATGATAATCTTGAGCCCTGTGCATAAATACATATATTTGAGTGAGAGCGTGCATTGTGTGCGTGACAGAGCGTGCATTGTGTGCGTGACAGAGCGTGCATTGTGTGCGTGACAGAGCGTGCATTGTGTGCGTGACAGAGCGTGCATTGTGTGCGTGACAGAGCGTGCATTGTGTGCGTGACAGAGCGTGCATTGTGTGCGTGACAGAGCGTGCATTGTGTGCGTGACAGAGCGTGCATTGTGTGCGTGACAGAGCGTGCATTGTGTGCGTGACAGAGCGTGCATTGTGTGCGTGACAGAGCGTGCATTGTGTGCGTGACAGAGCGTGCATTGTGTGCGTGACAGAGCGTGCATTGTGTGCGTGACAGAGCGTGCATTGTGTGCGTGACAGAGCGTGCATTGTGTGCGTGACAGAGCGTGCATTGTGTGCGTGACAGAGCGTGCATTGTGTGCGTGACAGAGCGTGCATTGTGTGCGTGACAGAGCGTGCATTGTGTGCGTGACAGAGCGTGCATTGTGTGCGTGACAGAGCGTGCATTGTGTGCGTGACAGAGCGTGCATTGTGTGCGTGCCAGAGCGTGCATTGTGTGCGTGACAGAGCGTGCATTGTGTGCGTGACAGAGCGTGCATTGTGTGCGTGACAGAGCGTGCATTGTGTGCGTGACAGAGCGTGCATTGTGTGCGTATGTGTATGTGCGCGCTTAGGTTGTGTATGTGTGTGTGTATTTATGTGTGAGTGTGTGTGAACGACCAGATCCCTTTACAATTCAATAGGTAGGATGATTTCTTCAGGGATCCGAGTGTTTATGAATTCTCTCTCCATTCTCCAGTATTCCTTCTTCCATTAATTTCCACTTCAATCTCTTTTCATGTTTGGTTTTGAAGAGTAATCCATGTCCTACCAACAACAAAGATACCAATTTGTAAAAGACTATCCCATGAACTTTAGTCATAATATAATCAATTCCTCAGTTGTGCATAATTCTGGATCTATTGTTCGAATAGAGAATTTAGTCACAACGTAACCAACAACTTACATTTATATCATGTCATTAAAATGGTAAAACATCTCAGGTCTCTGTACAATGGCGTAATCAGACAGACAGGGATGAAAAGGGCAACTCAGATATTTGATTAATGAAGTGGATTTTAAGGGGGTGGGGAGTAAAAGAAATGAAAGGGCTGTGCTTCATGCTACAGAAAAATACAAGTGCAAATATTTGATATGGCCAAGCAGGCAGAAGCAGTAGCAATCACTTTATATGCTGCTGCTTAGGCCATAAATCTCCAAGAAATTTGGAGCTCATGTTGCACCTTAACATCAAGGACCAAGCTGCATCATTAGAACCTCAATTTGCATGGACGCAAGATCAACTGCTGCTGAGGAGTAGGCAGCTTTCAAAAGAGCATCAAATGGAGGGTCATTGTTAATAGAATGGTAAATCCACTGACTTCAATTTGATAACTTTACTGTCCTGTTAATGCAGTTTCAGTGAATTGAAACTGACTGCGTACAATTTATAGCTGTCAACCAACCAAATCCCAAAAAGCTGAAAGGACATAATGAATAGATCCTGGCTAGACATACACAGAGACTTTGTTGCTTGACTCAAAATGTTAACTCTATCTTCCCTTCTCTACAGATGCTGTCTGTTCTGCCGAGTTTTTCTAGCATTCTTCATTTTTATCTCATACAACAGGGTCCAATTTTACACAGAGCGCTCAGCTTTTACAGACCTGCACAGTCAGCCAGCTCTTTGAAGGCTTTCTTTTTGCAGCATCCCCGACATAGGTTGAAGATGCACTTAGTGCCCTGTAGAACATATCAGAAAGGAAGAAAGAATATGGGCAAAAAGATTCAAAAAACATATGTAAAGCAAATGCAATGCATAGGTATTAATTGCTGTGGTGCAAATATTCAACTATTTAGATAAGAAATTAATGCTAAGGACGACTGGTTTACGAATCAATGTTCAGCACTATTCGTGACTCTTCAGACATATGTTCAAATCTGGACAATATCCAGATTTGGGCTTGTAAGTGGCAAATAACATTCATGCCAGGCAATGACCATCATCAATAAAAGACAATCTAACCACCGCCCCATCACATTTAAGGTGTTACCATCACTCAATCTCCCATTGTCAACATCCTTGGGGTTACCATTGACTAGAAACTCAGCTGGACTTGCCATATAAATACAGTGGTTGTAAGAGCAGGTCAGAGGCTAGGAATACCGAGGCGAGTGACTATTTGACTCCCCCAAGCCTGTCCACCATCTACAAGGCACAAGACATGAGTCGGATGGAACACTCTGCACTTTCCTGGATGGGTACAGCTGCAACAACATTCAAGAAGCTTGACACCATCCAGGACAGAGCAGCCCACTTGATTGGTACCACATCCACAAACTCCCTCTGCTACTGATGCTCAGTAGCAGCAGTAGTATGTACTATCTACAAGATACATTGCAGAAATTCACCAAAGATCCTTAGACAGCATCTTATAAACCTACAACTACTTCCATTTGAAGGACAAGGGCAAGTATATGGGAACAATGCCACCTGCCAAGTGTCCCTCCAAGCCACTCACCATCCTGACTTGAAAATACATTGGTGTTACTTCCTAGCCAGTGCATCAAGCTCCTGGAATTGCCTCTCTAGCAGCATTGTAGGTTAACCCACAGCATGTGAACTGCAGCATTTCAAGGGAGCCCACCACCACCTTCTCAAGAGTGATTAGGGATGGGCAAACAAATGCTGGCAGACCAGCAGTGCCCATGGCCCGCGAATGAATAAAAAAATTTGATTTCTAAATTTATTAAACACAAAGATCTGCATATACAATCCTGGCAGTGTGTTTGATGTCTTAGCTTGGAAACTCAACAGCACTGTAATAATCTTATTGTAAAGCTCTTTCCCCAACATGCCAAATTTGGAACTTAAGTGGGATGTCTGACAACAAGTCTTTGGTAATAAAATGTAATTTTGAAAAATGTATAATCTGAAATCACATGGCTGGAAATGTAAACTTTGATCTGTGACAATTAAATGCAATGAGTACATCTGAGCAGAGGAGATGTAGAGTTTAAGGGCTTAATAGGAAAGAATCCTCTAAATCCCCACCTAAGGGATTTGGCTCAGAGGTTTTATATAGATCATCGTCTTTGACAGACATTCAACTCTTATCACATTTAGCATTATGACCATTCTGGCATTGAACTCATTAAATGAAGTATAAAAACTGAGGCCAATTGGAAGTTCATTCTCCTTCTAAATTTTCAGCCACCTCATCCTCCAAATGTAATTAGGAATATGATCAGGACATAGAGCCAGAATTTTAACTATAATAAAAGATAAAGGATAATCATTGCCAGTGTATGTAATAGGGATGGTGCTTGTAATAAATTTTGTATGGTTTCATGGCTTGTTTGATATCACTGAACCCCTACATTAACAGATGACGTGCCAGGACAGAAGAGAATCTCCAGGCATTCTTTGGAGTTCTTGATGATTTATTTACCCTGCCAAAACAGTGCATGTGCATCACATTAATTCAGGGGGACTGTACATGAAGAACTGAATGTGTAACCGTCTCTGTTGACTTTATTGTAATCATAAATATGAATACAGAAGTTGATTTTCATTCAGTGCAATAAAACATGTTTTGAGACTTTTTGGACAAAAGTCTACTCATGGAGGTGAAATATCATAAGAACATAAGAAATAACAGCAGGAGTAGGCCATACAGGCCCTCGAGCCTGCCCCGCCATTCAATAAGATCATGGCTGATCTGCAGTGATTCAGTGCCACTTTCCCACTTTCTCCCCGTAACCCTTAATTCCCTTGTCAATTAAAAACCTATCCACTCTTGACTTGAACATATTCAGTGAGAAAGCCTCCACCACTTCATCAGGCAGAGAATTCCAAAGATTCACTGCCCTTTGCGTGAAGAAACCCCCCCCCCGCTCTTCCCTAATCTTGAGGCTGTGCCCTCTGGTCCTGCTATTTTTGCTAACTGGAAGAGTCTCTCAACCTCTACCCTATCCATCCCCTTCATTATCTTATATGTCTCTATAAGATCCCCTCTCAGCCTTCTAAACTCCAAAGAGTACAAATCTAGTCTATTCAGTCTCTCCTCAATCCAACACCCTCATCTCCAGTATCAGCTTAGTAAACCTCCAAGGCCAATATATCCTTCCTTGAATGTGGCGACCAAAACTGCACACACTACTTCAGCTGCAGCCTCACCAGTACCCTATACAGCTGCAAAAGTACCTCCCTACTTTTATATTCTATCCCCCTAGCTATAAAGGCCAACATTGCATTTGCCTTCTTAATCACCTGCTGCACCAACATACTGTTTTTGCGATTCGTGCACAAGGACCCCCAGGTCCCTCTGCATCGTCGCATGCTGCAGCTTTTCTTCATTTAAATAGTAGTCCTTCCTACCATTATTCTTACCAGACTGGAAATGGAACATTCTTCCACTTTCCAGCAGTTACACTTTATTTATTTGTCACAACTAAGGCTTACATTAACACCGCAATGAAATTACTGTGAAATACAGTCAGATAAGACTATGCAGTAGAGGGAAAACAAAATTAATATGATAGTCAAAAGATTTGGTCTTTGTTACCTGTTTAATTCAATACATTCTCAGTATATATAGCATGACAATTCTTCTCTTTTGCTCTGATCGCCCTTTCTTACTTTAGATTAATACGAACAATGAGCTTAAAACCTGGATCTGTCACAGCACATATTTTCCACCTTTATTGTAGGGATTACTGGCAGGATTTGCCACATTTGTTGTTTCTGGCTGCAGTCAGTAACTGGCTGGTAATGGAAAGATATTGGACTTTAAATGCTATTTTACATATTTGTGCTGTAACAAAGTAGCGTTAATCTTCCGATAATAAAAGAACTGAAGAAACAAAAAGATTTGATTGTTGAGAGTCGGTTGCTTCCTTTTAATTCTGCTTCAGAGCATCAAACTACTTCTGGTAAGCGTGACTTGGAGAAGCAAAGAAATGTGCGTGGTTAAGTAAGAATTTAAGAATTAGGAACTAGAATCAGTCAGTCCAACTTAATGATTCCATTTGGAAGAATCCAAAACAAACTGCTACTTAAGGTAGTGTCAACCAAAACTTGTGAAAGAAAGTAAATTACAAGTAAAATTTAAGAAACTCAATTGAAACCTCAAAGGAAATTCCTTTCCAGGCACCAAAATGGAGAGAGAATATTTCAAAACTACATTTTTGTTTGTGGATTTAGAGACTTCTGTGATTATGAACTTTTCTGAACTGAATGAGTCAGACAATGGGAAAAACAGACTCAGGAATGTAATAACTTTCCAATGATAAGTTAATGCTTCATTTCAGCTAAATGTTATTTTTCCAGAAATTATTCTTCTCAACCAAAATTTGCAACAAATAGAAATTCAGCCTACTTCAATTCCATTTGCTTTTACTCAAAAAGCTTTGCATTTCATGAACAGAAACTGTTCAGCAATGTTCAAAAGTATTCTCAAAAATAGTCAAGTTTGCAAATTACTATAGTCTGAGTTTTCATTTGCTCTGAAACTCAGTGTGTGTGTTTATTGTGCTAACTGCTGCCTCAAGAGAAATGTTCTTGTAAAACAAATTGTATCATATGCACATGCAAGCTCCACCTATGGATAGATACTGTATTACCATTTCTATATTGATGCTTAGCAGGTTATCTCGATTTTGGGAGACATTACAATTCAACCCATTTATTCTCAAACTTTGTACACTGATGACTTTTATGCTGAGCCATAGAAAACAGAAACCAAGGCTTAAATTGAATTTAGACAAAGTCTGGCTAGATACAGATTTAATCACTGCATCATAAAGTTCTTGTGCAGCAGTGTAAAGCAAGTGCTGACGCAAGCTAAATGGTCACCAACACAATATTTACTGCCAATGAAGGTTTCTTCATTCTTAAACACTCAAAGTCAAGAAGCCAACACATGCACAGCCTGGGCTAAAGCTTTTAGGTTGCTGTGTGGCCATGCAACTTAGAGTGAACAATGTCTGGGAATAGCTCCTATTATATATTAAGTTTGCTATTCTTTTGTCTCCAGGATGACGTCTGATGGATTGACATTCTGCTGTCTGTAAACTAGCTAATTAGTTTGTAAAGCTCATCCCAATTTCTGGCAGCTATGTGTCCATAGCACAAAAATGCTGTAACTAGAAATCTCAGACACAAACCACAGAATGCTCAATGAAATAGGAAGCATCAAACAGGGTACTTTTTAAGCTGGTTTAAGGGGGCTTCAAACTAAATGCCATCAGCCATAACTGACCTATGAATTCCTGATGTTCACACAAAGTGCCCAATGAGAATGTTCTATTTTCAGGTGTCAATATCACTCAACTAGATGAGAGCAACATTTACTCAAAATATTTTTATAGTAGATTCAGAAAGATGATTCAATTTATCAAGCAATTCTGTATGAAAACAAACCCACATTCATCATTCTAATTAATATTCTTTTTCAGCTGAATACTTGGTTCAACAATTATCAATGGGAAACTCTTCTGTTATGATGGATTGACACTTTCCCATTATCTAAGCCCTGTAAATTTAGGTGTAGTTTGGCTTAAGAACCAGCCAGTCTGAAAAAATGCTGTTGGAGCTTTAATGGCTAACTGCAGGCAATTAGCACAAATCACTGACAAACTTCCTGATGTTTGTCCAGCTAAGAACAGCCTATTTGTTGTGGTGCTGCACTGCAGGGTTACCCGAAACATAGTGCAAACAATTCTATTTCCTGCACAGCTTCCTTCATTGGCTATTTAACCATCAGCAATGACCTGGTGAATTTTGGTTCTGCTTGACTAAGTGCATAATCATGAAATCAATTCAAGAGTTCTCCATTTCTCTTCCCGAAAATGAATAGCTTCATTGAAATATACTGCAATTAATTTTTACATGTTCCCGTCAAGACAGATGACAGCAATCAGCTGCCCGTTTTACACTCCAGATGCATTTTGCCAACCCTGTCTGTCTGTAATTTTGTTTCAGTATCTTTAAAATGCCACATCATCCGTTTTCAGTACAGGTTTACTAAGTCTTTGAAATTAATTTGTCCTTCACATTCGAACAAATCATTGTCCAGATGGATGAAGGCAGAGGAGAATAGAGACAAAGACTGAAGGTGAAAAAATTCTATGTGGAGGATGAACAGATCAAAGGTTGGTCATTAAAATTCTATCCTATTTGTTCACCTTCAATGCAGAGACCAATTATATCAAAACACTACAATAACAGAGGTAAAGAACTCTAGGATTTCTGTGGCCCAAACTGGCCTTAAAATTGAGTCAAAATGCTTGTCAGCTTAAGCTGTCACATCAAGACAATAAGCTTTTGTTAAGGCATGCAAATGCAACATGTAGCTGCCTTGCAGGTAGAGTTAATGGGGACCTTGTCATTATGTTTCAATGGAAGAGACAGCACAAGCTGCCCTCACAATGCTACCATTAGACAACTTCCTGTGTTTAGTTTAAGATTTCAGATTACAATGCTATTCGGGTTCATTATTCTTCATATTGCTCTGATCACCCTCCATTTCGACGCAACAAGTAACAGTATGTATAAAGATGAAAATACTAAGGAGAGGTAATTTTAAGGGGTCTGTACTGCTAGGAGAGAAATGCACTTGCCAGCAACAATAATCAGGAATCTGAGTGCACACTCCCCAAGCCTTTCAACCATTAGAAAATTAGGATTGAAAATTACAGCAATACACACCTGAATTTTCTAGGTGCATAGCCAGTTCGTGAGACTTATCTGCAGCATTGCCTCATAAACTTGCCTCTTAAGACACAAGTTCATCAGTGCCAAGATTTAATGCTAATATAAATGCCAACAGGCAGTTTATATTCAACTGCATAAAACTCAGCAAAAAATGAAATACATGGTAGATGAATATTGTTCTCCATGTCAACCTCCAGAGATGTAAATAAATATTGAACTGACTTGAACCCTTTTTGCATTGTGCTCAGAAAGCTAATGTACGAGCCTCTTTCTTCAACCTTCTTCTGCCAAGTTTTAAAAGAAGCTGATTAGAAGCCTGCTACTTTAAGTTGAGATTATAACAGCAATTTAATAAATTTATTTACATGAGGTCAGTGGTTAGCATTGCTGCCTCACAGTGCCAGGGATCCAGATTCAATTCTGGCCTTCAGTTAACTGTGTGGAGTCTGCATGTTCTCCATGTCTGCGTGCGTTTCCTCCGGATGCTCTGGTTTCCTCCCATGGTCCAAAGACGTGTTAGTTAGGTTGCTCAGTCATGTTCAATTGTCCCTTAGTGTCAGGGGGATTAGCAGGGTAAATGGATGAGGTTACAGGAATAGGCCTGGTGCGACTGTCTTCAGCATAAGCTCAATGGGCTGAACGGCCTCCTTCTGCACTGCAGGGGTTTTATGATTTCAAGACTACTGAATGGAACACAGATGTCAGTTCATAGAATTCAATGCTGGAGGTTGAGGAGATGTACTCAACACAAAGAGAATGGTAGTTTTGTACTAAGCAGAAGGAAAAAGCAACAACATTGAAAACTGGTGCCCAATGGTGCTAAAAACATGGCAGATAATCACTAGAGCCATCTTTGACGCACAGCTTAAAAATGAATATCCCTGTACTAATGAAGGAGTCAAACCACATTTAGAATCTGCTTTTAACTAACTAGGTTGATTCTATAGCTTAAGATGAAATTATAATCTTCTATTTACCCATATGTATTGTAAAACATTAATATTTGGTTTATATAATAACATTAAAAATATATTCCTGCCCCTTTTCTCATGCTACTTCCTGACAGCACTGACTCCTGGTCAACTGTTCCTTTGATTTCAGCTATTTTTTTGCAACACTCCCAAATATCCATTATTCTGGTCTTTGTGCAGCTTCTCTTCCACATAGGTACATTTTGAAGCAGAGTCACTGCATTAGGGTTAGGGTTAGTGGATAGAGGAAGGAACTCTGATCAATGCTGTCCTTCCTAATCCGGGTTCTGAAGTTAACTCCAGCTTTTCAAATCTCACATTGACTGTGATCAGCTGAGCTTACACAAACAGTCGATGAAACTTGGGAGTTTCCTGGCCTGTACAACTCCATTTCTCGTGAGATAAATTAATACTCACTGGAGACAATTGCCTTAAGTATTGTTATCAAAATGAAATAATTACTGAATTCATATCAAGATTTAAGAATATTCTGTACATGTTTGACTAACTATGAGCTCACATAATTCTGAAGTGCCAATGGATTTTTAAAATGGCAACAAGGCAAAAATTACTCATCAACAGCAGAATCACTGGGACATTTACAACAATCCATATGAATTGCAAAGTTAAATTTAATTCAATAACTTAAGGGAATCCCCAGCAAACAAAGGAAGTGTTTGGAAGTTGGATTTTTGTCACTTGTTCCGAAGGCATTCTTTCAAGAATAGATAAGTCAGAATTGTTTTCACATCCTTAACTTTTTACTCCAGTTTGAAGCAAGCAGATGTTTTGACACAATGAATGGGTCACAACAGCTCTGGGGCAATAGAAAGTATCCCAATTTGTTGCTTTGTTGACTTCACATTGAATGGTTTCATAAGGACATAAATGGATTTATATGGGATTATTTTAGGATTATTGCCTAGAGTGTGTTTATATTTTGACTGGGAATTCACATAGCATGAACATATATTTACCTTTGGATTTCCACACTGTTCACATTTCACGTATTTAGCTGAAAATTAAAAAAAAGTTCAAATTAAATTTAAAAACATGGTTTCATCATACTCGTGTAATTTCACAAAACATCTGAAAATAATAACATTAAATTGCAAATGTACAAGTTGACCTGAGGTTTAAGAATTCGCTGATTCTTCCAATCTTCAACATACTCCATTGCCGAACAAAGTTTAAAAAGGGTCAGGCTGAACTACGCAAAGCATGACATCTACAAGGAAATTACATATCTTGAAAAAAGAAACATTTTTTTGGAAGTTGGAAGCATCCTTACGATGAGGTTAGTTTGAATTTACAATTCTCGGAAACAACTGTTACATTCCATACTCTACTTGCAAAAAGAATTACAAGAGAGCAAGAAGTGTGATTAGGCTAGGGGCTTATATGGCAATGAACAGCTCAGGCCTGAAGGATATATAGGCATGTATGTATGTGTGTTTTATAATATTCCACGGTACTCAGAAAGAGCTTGACACTATTGATTGGGGGCTACTATTGGCATGATGGACTGAATAGACTCTCCTAGCGCTGAACTGTTCGATTCAAGTAAATGTTATAACTTGCTACCATTCCTGTTAACATTAGGCTTGCAAAGGTTCCTTATGGTTTTCTTCAATTTCCTGCTAATCAATAATAATATACTCAGCCTTCAATTATATGCTGTTTTAATACTCCTGCTTATTGAGCAATCTTGCTCACGTGTATGATTACTGTATTTCATTTTCTTTTTTATTTGCCCTTTTGTTTAGGGTTTATTTCCTGCACATTGGAACGAAGTCTATTGAGTTCACAAATTACAAAAACGCGTTAATTTTTGTTCAATCTACCACTAAATCCCCAATGTCTTATAGTGAAGACAGAATTTAAACACTGCAGTAGGAAGTCTTGTACCTGGAAATGTGCAATCAGATCTTTTGTTAAAAACGCAAGGGGTAACAACTCGTGATTGAATAATCTGAACAAGGAGCAGTGCTGGCTGTTTGGAAACAGCAAGCCGCACAACTCATGATTTTCTAACTGCTATGATGGCAGTGCAACAATCAGGTCAGTTGCTGTTGGGGTTGCCCATAATGGTCCTGATGTTCCAGATCAAGAAATTCATTTGGGTAGAGTGCAGTGGGGTCGGAATGGAAGATGCTTGCGCTTTTAATATGGAATGGTCATTGCACACCAGCCACCACACTGTCCCAACAGAGTGAAGTCTGCCTAGTGGCAGGAAAATCTGAGACGACTGGCTTTGCTGTATGATAGGGAGTAACAAACATACATCATCCACCGAACATCAGCCATCCTGTCAGCAATGTTACATTTCAAATGTGATGTCAATTTCCCTCTCTCTCATGCCTGGTAGTCTTGCCCCCACCTGCGCTGTCCCTCCTCTTGTCCTGTTGCGCTGCTCTTCTTATCTTGCTGCTGGTCTTGTCGCTCCTCACATCCCACTGCTGTTCCTCCCAACCTGTTTGTGTTGCTCTTCTAGCCTCGCTACTGTTCTTACAGCTCCTCTCACAAGCAATGCAGTAGTGGATGATTGGTCCTTAGGGCATAAGTTTTGGATGAGCTCAAGATTACAAAGAATAGAACAAAGGCATTTCAACCTGGAATAGTCAAATAATCTGGGCAACAATGCCACGGATAAGGATTTCAACACAAGCTGAGCTGAGACAGAGATGGATCCAGGTTTGTTACAAAAGTGGAAGTAAGACACTCTTAGTGATGAATGAGTACGTGCACAGAAGCTCATCTCATCAGTCAAAAATGACACCAAGGTTGCAAAGAGTCTGGTTCAACCTCACACAGTTGCAAATTAGGGAACAGAGTTTATTGCATGGCCAGAACTCAATGATTGGTGTTATTAATACTTGGAGGAAATTTCTGCTCAGAGTCTGGTGTTGACCAAGCAGTGTGACAGTTCAAAGACAATCTGTAAAGACTGAGGGATGGCAGCAAGATAGAGTTGGATTTTTTTTTGCATACAAATGGAAACGAATGCTGTGTTTTTGGACAATGTTGCTGAGGGACAGCATGGAGATAGGAAACAGGAGGTGTCATTGTGCTTGCAATACACAATGAGTAATGATGCAGCTGCCATAAGAAAAATCATTGTTGACATCCCTTTGGTTACAAATAGATAAATAACAATGGAACTAGGGGAGTGTGATCCCACCCAACTGACTGATGACAGACGGGTTGGAGGAGAATGGTTTGATCAATAATGTCAAAGACTGCAGACAATAGTAGAAGGAAGGATAGTTTATCTCTGTCACAGTTACACAGGGTGCCATTCATAATTTTGTGAAAAGCTGTTTCAATGGTGTGGCAGATGAGAAATACTGATTGTAGGCATTTAAACATGGAGTTCCAGGAATTGATGGGCTTGGATTCAGATATGGCAGACACCATGTTCAAGCACTTTGGCGATGAAATGGTGGTTATAAATGGGGCCAAATTCAAAGTTTGAAAACTTACGTTTCACTGAGGTATCAAAGCTTTTGTTTGGGTTTCGGGCTTTCTTTTTCTGTTTATTCTTTGATAGGCATTCAAGATTCCCCTCCTCCTCTTCCAAGGCTCTTTTTCCACAAGATTTCCCACGTGTATGTTTTTCTCCATTCTCAGAATTAGCATTCTTTGGTCTATCAAAGAAAACAGGAATAATATTTGTTATAATGTAAACAATTTCAATAGAATATTTGTGGTGTTGCATCCTTAAATGTTATCATGACCAAAAAGGAAAGAACTTATAGGTGCCATTTTGATATATAGGCAAATCATTGGCAGAAAGTATGAACACTAAGTATCACAGATATCACACTGTGTTACAAGGATGTCCAAGATACTTTGCAGAAGTCTGAAGTATTGGTTCATTTTAATTCAAAGCCATCATTACAGCTTGCTTTCTATGCTTCACCTTATGGAGTGGGGACAGTGGTTTCACACATGCCTTCAGTAAAAGAACAACTAATCACTTTTGCTTTGCATATTCTGACTAGTGCTGAATCAAACTATGAAAAGAAGCATAATTTTTGATATACAAAGTTTATGTGTTGTCATTTCACATTATTAATGGTCACAAACCCTCAACTGTCATTTTTGGACCATATAAAGGCATATCTTTATCAGCTGCTAGCTGATTGCAAAGCCGGTTACTGATCTTATCTGCATATTCCCAAGATATAAGCATCAAACTCAGTGCCATGCCAATGGTGACAGATTATCATGCTTATCTGCATCTATTGAGCAGGTGCCATTAACTCGTTTTGCTAATATTTTTTATTTTTTGCTTGCCTGTGCAAAAAATAGGCAAGCAAAATTGCCTAGATGCTTGCCTGTGACAGCTTCTCAAGTTCAGAAACATACCAGAAATGATGGCAAGGTAATAGATATGGTATTGAAAGAAATGATAATTGGAACACATTATGTGCATCCTGATTTGAAACCATTTATGTCAAAAAAGCTTGAGATGACTATCCAAGGTAGATGTCTATTGTGGGGAATTCAAATGATCATTCCTCTTAGTCTGTTCATTGGCAATGATTGTATGTAGGTTCTGCTGGTTTCAAGGTGACATGTTTTTAGTCATAATTCAAAATAGCCTGAAGTTATCATGAGATCTACTACAACTGAACAAACCATTGGAAAACTTGATGAGATTTCTGTAAGATTTGATAAACTGGAATAGGTTGTTAATGGTTCACAGTTTATTTCACAAAAGTTTAAAGATTATCCCAAAATAAATGATATTCAGCTTTTAAAACTGACATCTCATCATCCATCAACACATGGATTAGCCGAAAGATTTGTACAATCCTTGAAACATTTTTTAAAAGCTTATAAAGAGCAAGGTTCATTATTACATTGTATGAACAGTTTTTGGCATCTTACAGAAACACTACTCATGTGACTACCCAAATTTCACCTGTATTACTATTCTTAAAGTTGAGAATTACATTTGTTATTATCTCCAGAAACTTCAAATAGTAGAACATTAACAACAATTTGAAATTGCTAGACAGGAAGTGAGGGCAAAACAAGACTAATTTCAACAAGGAGATAGAGTGCTAAGCATAATTACGTCGAGTGAGAAATGGTTGCCAGCTATAGTTTTAGCATAAACAGGTCCAATTGGCAACACTATGCTGACCCCAACTGTTGTCACCTCAAAATGATTTATCAGAATCATCTTCAGAAGTACCTATTTTTTTTTAGCCCCTCATGATGTTAATCCAACTACAGAAAACTTAGTTGAATCTAAGTTGCCTGATGATTGTGTCTCTCTATTATACTATGAGAATGATGCAGAAGAAGAAATCTTTACTGAAGTTCCAAATCATACTTCTAGGACCAAGGATAGCCAAATTCCAGAGGAATAAATGTCCTTCCGATTGAATTTCTTATTGACTGTGTGGAATGATTAATACTGTGTCAAGAGTATTACTGGTCCCATATATATAACATCATAGTAATTTGTTGTCATGACCACAGGAAGGGGAAGGATGTTATTATATATATATTTAAGCATGAATGCCTTAAGAGCAGGTCACAAGAATTGATCATGAGGTCATTAGGTGTTTCACAGGCATCTGCCAGTTTTGTTTTCTGTTCTGTGCAGCAAACATCTTTCAATAAACCTATTATGCCTTTCTTTGAGTCTACATGTGCAAACCATATATTTTCTTTTTGTTTAAAACCCACAACCCCTAACATAGTTGGGACTTTACAATCTACCATTCTCTGATTGAAGAAATTCTTCCTCAAATCCGTCATAAATGAGCACCCTTTTATTCTGTAACTAAGTCCTCAGGTCCTACTCTTCCACAATTGGAAACATCCTCCCAATATTTACGCAGTCTGACCCCCTATCAATTTCATATGTTCCTCATATGTTGGCAGCTATATTGCAACCCTCAGAAATGGTATCCACCTTAATGCTAGATAGCAATGTAAATCACTCTGTCCTGGCAGCTGCTGTGATTTTAAACTGGGTCAACTTTGACCACAGCCTGGTAATTGACATTGATGACAAGCATCACACGAATTCATGGATGGGTTATAGCAGCCTCTCTCCTCTCATGCTGTGGTCACTGAAGATGCACTTTGTACATGAATGAAAGGTCCATATAGTGTAAATTCTCTAATGTTAGCTGAAAACCAATCTGGAGTTTGAACATATGTAGATAGTAGAGTGGAAGGATTTGAATGGTTGTCAAAAATGTCTGTTAACACGGGGATAGTCCACTTGAATTTCTCTCGAATGAGCTGCTGCCAAACATCATTGGACTTTTCTGCTGCATTGCCATCCACTATGTTTTCACTGTACTCTCTCTTAGCATGCTGGTCCTTCCCCAGTGATAGCTGCACGTGCCATCCTATTACAAGAAGGAGCTATACAATTATGCAGAACAGCCGTAATTCAGGAAGCCATCAGGCCATTCAGGCATACAAGTCATTGTCTGAGGACTTCAGCAGACCCATGCAGCTGACTGTCATGGAGTTTCACAGCCTGAGCAAAGCGCAATGAGATAGTGTCTTTTAATTTGTTGCGCATTGCCAAATAACGTAAGGACTACTTGACACAATATCATTACAAAAAAGCATCCTGGCAATTGCTAGGAAAGGCCTGGTCATCACACATCAGCTGCAAATTCGTGAACAAAGTTTCACTGTGTGACAAAGTCAGACATTAACTGTGTAAGGAACAGAGCTCCATCCTGCCACTTAGAGGTACCTATTGGGAAAATAATAAATACATTGGCATGATATTGTATTTTTAATATAAGCATGGGTAATAGATTAACCAGCTTTGTCAATATTCAATTTGGCAACTTAGAAGGAACAAAAGGCAAAGAAGTTCAAATACTTTGAATACATTAGGCAAATGTGTATTAGCACAGCTGTTAGCTGTAGGCCTTCCTGCAGGGCCTGACAATGCTGTCACCACCTCTCTAGAGAACTGAAGTTTGCTTTTGAAATGTTCCTCGATGAATTGCAGGAATATAGTTCTGTGCCTATAAACTCTGCTGAGAAGGCAATGAACATATTTCCTACAGTTCCTCTGTCCGTAATATTTTGATCCATCCCATTCCTTCTCAATGAATGGAAAGACCATGATCAAGAACAAACTCCAATACCAAAAGCTCGAGGGATGGCACAGTGGTTAGCACTGCTGCCCCACAGGGCCAAGGACTAAGCTCGATTCCTGGCTTGTGTCACCATGTGGAGTTTGCACGTTCTTCCTCTGTTGCGTGGATTTCCTCCAGGTGCTCCAGTTTCCTCCCACATTCTGAAAGACGTGCTAGTTATTGATCTGATCAGGTGCCCAACTGTGGCGGCTAAAGTTATTTTTAAAGTTTGTTTATTTGTCACAAGTATTAACACTGCAATTAAGTTATTGCAAAATTCCCCCAGTTGCCACATTCCAGCACTTGTTTGGGTCAATACATTTAACCAGCATGTCTTTCAGACTGTGGGAGGAAACTGGAGCATCTGGTGGAAACCCATGCAGACAGAGGGAGAATTGCAAACTCCACACAGACATTGGCCCACACTGGGAATCGAAGCCAGGTCCCTGTGCTGAGGCAACAGTGTTAAGCACTGTGCCACTGTGCTGCCCTAGGGGACTTGAGAAATTTCACAATAACTTCATTGCAGTGTTAATGCAAGCTTGACTGGTGACTATTAAATAAAACTTATTTTTCTTAAAAGGTCAGAATCTACATTAGCAATGTGCAATACTGCAGATGCTGTAAATCCAAGTTAAAAGCAGAAAATACTGGAAATACACAGGAGCTCAGGCAGTATCTGTGCAGAGAGAAAAACAATGTTAGCCTTTCGGGTCAAAGATCATCATTCTGAAATGCTAACCCTGTTTCACTCTCCAGAGATATAATGATAAGAACTGCCTTTAGTCTCAAACAAGAAAATGCTAAAGCAAACAAATGAATTAAATTGCTGGTCAGATTGCCAGTGAGCTACAAAACCAATCAACTTTTCTCTGTCAAGTGGATTGAAAGTTATCAGTATTTGATTCCAAGTGCTGGACTATCAGGCATTATCTGTGTCACTATTAGCTGAATAACAATGTGTCACAGAAATGCTTTCAAATAGAAACATAGAAAAAAACCATTCAGCCCTTCAAGCCTGCACCACCATTCAATATGATCATGGCTGATCATACACTTTCAATATCCCACTCCCACTTTCTCTCCATACTCGATTGTTTTAATCACAAGGGTCATGTCCAGCACCCTCTTGAATATCTAACGAACTGGCTCCAACAGCTTTCTCTGATAAAGAATTTCACAGGTTCTCAATTCTCTGAATGAAGAAACATAGAAAATAGGAATAGTACGAGGCTATTTGGCCCTTAGGTCCTGCTCTGCCATTCATTACGATCATGGCGGATCATCCAAATCATTAGCCCAATCCTGCTTTTTCCCCATAACCTTTGATCCCATTTGCCCCAAGTGCTATATCCAGCTGACTCTTGAATACATTCAATGTTTTGGCATCAACTACTTCCAGTGGTAATGAATTCCACAGGCTCACCACTCTTTGGGTGAAAAGAATGTCTCCTCACCTCTGTCCTAAATAGTTTGCCCCTGAATCCTCAGGCTGTGATCCCTGCATCTGGACTCTCCCACTATCAGGAACATCCTCCCTGCATCAATCCTGTCTAGATCTCTTAGACTTTTATCAGTCTCTAAGAGATTTCCCCTCATTCATCTGAACTCTAGCAAAAACAATCCTAACCTAGTCAATCTTTCCTCACATATCAACCCCACCATCCCCGAAATGAGCCTTATAAACCTTTGCTGCACTCTCCAGAGAGTAAGAACATCCTTCCTCAGAAGAGGAGACCAAAAGTGCATACGTACTCCAGGTGTGGTCTCACCGAGGCCCAGTACATCCCTGCTCTTGTACTCAAAATCTCTCGCAATGAAGGCCAACATGCCATTTGTTTTCTTTATTGCTTGCTGCACCTGCATGCTTACCTTCAGTGACTGGTGCACAGGGCCTGCTGCATATTCCTGTCTGCCAATTTACAGCCATCCATGTATTAATCTGCCTTCTTGTTTTTCCTTCCAAAGTGAATAACCTCACACTTATCCAAATGATACTGCATCTGCCATTGATTAGCCTTCTCACTCAACCCATCCAGATCATTCTGAAGGATCTTTGCATCCATGTCACAGTTCACCCTCCCACCCAACTTGATATCACCTGCAAACTTTGAGATGTTACACTATGTTCCCTCACCTAAATTAATATATATTGTGAATAGCTGGGGTCCCAGCACCAATACTACAGGCACCCTGCCTGCCAATTTGAAAAGCACTCATTTAATTCCTATTATTTGTTTCCTCTCTATCAACCAGTTTTCTATCCATCTCAATACACTTCCTCCAATCCCATGCACTTTAATCTTGCACAATAATCTCTCATGCAGGACTTTGTCAAAACTTTCTGAATGTCCAAGCATATCATATCAACTAGTTCCCCCTTGTCAACTCTTATTAGTTACATCTTCAAAGAATTCCAACAGATTTGTCAAGCATGATTCCCACTTCATAAATCCATGCTGATCCTATCACCATTTTCTAAATGCTCTGTTACTAATAGATTCCAGAATTTTCCCCACTACTGATGTTAAGCTTACTGGTCTAAGTAAGTTTTCGCTACACCTCCTTTTCTGAATATTGCAGGAGCTGTTCTAGAGTCTACAGAATTCTGGAAGATGACACCAATGCATCAACTATTTGTAGAGCCACTTCCTTAAGTACTCTGGCGTGTAGATTATCAGGGCCTGATAGAAGTTCTTCCTCAAGTCATTCCTGAATGACTTACCCCTTATTCTTAGACTCTGATCCTTAATTCTGGACTTATCCAATGTTGGGAACATTCTTCCCTTCTTCCCCCATCTAGCCTGTCCAGTCCCATCAGGATTTTATATGTTTCTATTAGATCTCTCTCATTCTTCTAAATTCCAGTGAGTAAAAGCCTATCTTTCTTCATATGTCAGTCTTGCCATTGCGGGAATCAGTCTGGTGAACCTTCGCTGGACTCCCTCAACAGTAAGTATGTTCCTCCTCTGACTAGGAGACCAAAACTGCACACAATACGCAAGGTGTGCTCTCATCAAGACCCTGTATAACTGCAGCAACATATTCTTACTTCTATACTCAAATTCTCTTGCTATGAAGGCCAGCATGCCATTAGCTTTCTATATGCTGTATCTGCATGCCAAGATACCCAGATTATATTGCACTTATCCTTTTCCGAAACTATTACCATTCAGATAAATCTTTTTTTGCCACCAAAGTGGATAATCTCACATTTATCCACATTATATTGTATTTGCCAACTATTTGCCCACTTAGTCAGCCTGCTCAAGTCACCCTGCTTAGTGTTGTCTGCAAATTTGGAGATACTGCATTCAATTCCTTTGTCCAGATCTTTACTGTATGATGTGAACACTTGAGTCCCAGCACTGAACTCTGCGATACCCCAGTAGTCACTGTCTGCCACTCTGAAAATAAGATGTTTATTCCCGCTCTTTGCTTTTATCTGCCAGCAGTTCTCTTCCGTGTCAATAGATTACCCCCAATACCATGAGCTTTAACTTTGCTCTCTAATCTTAAGTGTGGGACCAAGTCAAAAATCTTTTGGAAGTCCAGACACACAACATCCACTGGTTCACCTTTGTTCACTCTACTGGTTATATCCTCAAAACAATTCCAGCAGATTTGTCAATTTCCTTTAGTGAATCCATGCTGACATGGACCAATCCTGTCACTGCTTTCCAAATGCTCAATTATTACATCCTTAGTAAGTGACTCCAGCATTTTTCCCACCACCAATGTCAGGCTAATCGGTCTATAATCCCTCGTTTTCTCTCTCCTTTTTTTTTCAAGTGGGGTTACATTAGCTATGCTCCAATCCATTGGA
This sequence comes from Sphyrna mokarran, assembly GCA_024679065.1. NCBI lineage: Eukaryota > Metazoa > Chordata > Chondrichthyes > Carcharhiniformes > Carcharhinidae > Sphyrna > Sphyrna mokarran. The sequence goes on from JAGIQG010000021.1 coordinate 24,741,955, forward strand.
ATTCTTCACAATCTATTGAATGCTGGAAAATGATCACCAATGCATCCACTATTTCTAGGGCCATTTCCCTAAGTACTTTGGGATGCAAAGGGGCTGGGAACTTATTGGGTTTTAACCTCAGCAATTTCCCCAATTCAAAAATTTCCTTCAGTTTCTCTAGTATTTCTGGAAGGTTATTCGTGTCCTCCTCAATGAAGACAGATCCAAAGTATTTCTTCAGCTGGTCTGTCATCTCTTTGCTGCGCATTATGAATTCACCTGATTCCAACTGTAAGGGACCTACATTTGCCTTTGCCAATCTTTTTCTCTTCGCATATCTGTTATAAGTCAATGGTTTCTGAGCAATGCATTTATAGGTATGTTCATTTAGCCTTTGTTCCTCAAGAATTTGGGATTGAAATTCATTCAATGTCACAACATAACTCGAGTGAAAACCCAGCAGGAACCCCAGGGAAACAGAGCAAATAATTGACATTAGGAAATCACTGGAATCCCCATCAAATTTCAGTCATGTTTAATATATGCATATAAAGCAAAACTAATTGCTGGAAGTTTCTTAGAATCACATTGATGTGCAATTCTGTAACCTCTAATCATATAGTTGATCTTATCTTTCATTAAATACTTAATTCTTTTGAAATATAAAACAATTGTAGAAATAATAGTCCCTTCACCTTTAGTCTTCTCTAACATTAATTACGTACTACAGTGGTAGATCCTCAATAATTTAGTGGTGAATTAAGTCACAATGAGGAAAGCAGCAGTGACTGAAAAACTAGTTTGTAACAATTAACAAGTTGACTTACGAAGCATAATTCTTAACATAAAATATTTAAAAGGAATGTTCTAGAGAAAAATCTACTTCAAGACCACACATGCGAACGCTATAGTTAAGAAAACCCACCAATGCCTCTACCTTCTCAGGAGACTAAGAACATGTCCACTACAAGTCTCACCAACTTCTATAAGTGTACCACAGAAAGTATTCTTTCCAGTTGTATCACAGCTTGATATGATTCCTGCTCTGTCCAAGACTGCAAGAAACTACAAAGGGATGTGAATGAAGCCCACTCCATCAATCAAACCAGCCTCCCACCTACTGACACTGCCCACACTTCCTGTTGCCTTGGAAAAGCAACCAGCATAATCAAGGATCCCAAGCACTCCAGACATACTTTCGTCCACCTTCTTCCACCAGGAAAAAATATAAAAGTCTGAAGACACATACCAACTGACTCAAAAACAGCTTCTTCCCTGTTGCCATCAAACTTCTGAATGGACCTACCTCGCATTAAGTTGAGCTTTCTCTACACTCTAAGTTATGATGGTAACACTACATTCTACACTCTCTCCTTTCCTTTCCTGTGTACATATGCTTTGTTCGTACAGCGCACAAGAAATAGTATCTCTCACGTATACTAATTCAAAATCAAATAACAATGATTTGAATAAAAACAAGTACATTAAAATCATGGATATTTTACAAACTTGTGAACTGTACTTTTTAACTGAAGTTTTTCCAACAAATCAGGGCTCTCACAATTACCATATTCAGTTTCAGAAAATGTACAACATAGGAATGCTACGTGTAGCCCTACAGGGAATTTTTTAAACTTACTGCCAAAACTTAGAACTACCGTTATTCAAGATTAGATATCCATTATAGAAACTGCTTGACAATCTGCAGTTTCACAATGGGCACCTGACCCATAAAGCCAGTTTTATAGAAACTGAAAATTACCATCCTTAATGTCAGCAGAATGATTTGCATCCTTTTCTTGATTATGCATCAAAGCATGTTGAAGTGGTTTTGTTATGTTCTAGGTAAAATATGAAATAAAAATACAAACAGTTGATTTTTGTTTAAATGCAAAATGACACAAATGCCCAAAGTCTCAAAGAAAGTCAGCAATTGGAGTTTTCAATTGAGCCAGTTCTGATTTTCTGCATTTATGTAACAACATGCTCACAACAATGTATGTGAATTCTGATCATTTTTACATAATTTACTTAGAAGCCCATTCCTAATGGCTTGCAAGCCAAGCCTTGGTCACAGCTCCATGTCAGCAGTGAACTTAATGAACAGCCCACTGCAGCCTGCCAAGGACAGACATGTGTAATATCTGGTAACTCAGATGTTGTGCCAGCCTGTGGTTAGGTCTGGCAGGCTGGCCATAGAGGATGGGCAATGTCAGGGTGATAGTAAAGTATGTTTCTGGAGGTGCAAGGGCTAAATGTTGCCTTGGGGTGGTCAAATGCAGCCTCTGCTGGTTAAACTGTTCGATTCCAGCACATATGGGCTTTGCCCATGTGGATTTTTTAAAATTGAGATCCTAAATTTATATTGTTAAAGGGGCTCAATGAATATGCTGCTTTAAAGATGACAGTGGCCTAAGCATTAGTAGAAACGTGACAGTTAGACTACTGATCATTTTGAGCCAATATTTTCCTGTTAATTATGACTTTGGCTATATAAGAATGTCCCCATTATCCTTGACTCAAGATTTCCAAGGCAGAGGTTTCCCAAATCCTTTTTAGACTAATTACTCTGAATGTGCAGCAGGGTTTGAATCAACAACATACGAACTTAAGAGGTAAGAGCACTACCATTGAGCCAAGATTGACACCAAGCTGGCTTACTTAGCCAGAAAGGTTTTTGTTATTAATAAGGACAAGGAACAAACATTAAGCTGGGAAGACTTGGTAATGAAGTGCACAGGCTGGTCCCCTCTGGTATCCAGGTTCAAATGCAGCCCTGAACATTATGCTCAAAATATGCTCTGTCCTCAGCTTTGAGTGTCAGAAATGCAATCAGGGCAATTTCCATGTGATTGCGAACCAATAGACAAAATTGTCCATTGTCCCAGCACTGTTGTAAGTAAAATTATTGCATGTTGATGAAAATTTTGATGGTTACATCAATACCTTGATTTAGAACAGCAGCATATTTCTAACTCAGCAACCTCTTTTAATTATACTTAGACACCTGTCAAAAGAAATATATTCAAAATATTGACTAATATAAATATACTGTGTGGACAGCAGCAGGACTAAATCAGTTTTAAATTATATGACAGAATTTACAAGTCTTTGCAATGTGCAAGAACTCAGAACACCAATGATTCTACTGCATCATCAAATTATCCAGGCACATATTGGTTAACAACAACTCATTTTGGAATGTGGGACAGCACAGTGGCATAATGGTTAGCACCGTTGCCTCTCTGTGTCAGCTATGCTAAATTTTCTCTGTGTATCTTAACAGGCACCAGAGTGTGGTGATTAGAAGACTTTTACAATAACTTCATTGCAGTGTTAATGTAAGCCTGCTTGTGACAATAAACTTTGAACTTTTAAAATTGAGAAGGCCACATTAACCTAGGGGTTCTTCAATCTGAACGCATTGAGGAAATAATTTTCGTGCAGAGTATTTTTCCATTACAGTGGAACAACTGATTCATCCACATTATCAGAAACCTCATGTTCAATGTAAAAGGCAAGAATACTGTAACTTTCGTAAGCATTTTCACAGAATTTGAAACACTTAAACAGATTATTTCATCTGAGTAATCCTTGTGACTGCAAAAATACTTTTCAAAATATAAACAAAAACACCTAAAGACAGAATAATCTTCATCATCACTGTTTAATAGCTATAATGGGAAGGAAGATTCAATGGTAACCCAACACCTAGGATCTTGGCCATTTTTGTGATTTGGATTTTTCTCTGAAGATGATATGGATTCCTGAAGCACTCACCCATAATGGTCATGGGTATTGATGAACTGACTTTGTAAGTCACATTTTCAATCATCACTGCGTTGGCAATACTGTGCACTGGCAATGTTGTTTATGTGAGTTATCCACCAAAGCCAAGCAAGGAATCAACATCAGAATTTCAAAGGAAGGCAGCAGGATGTGTGACTTGCAGCACAACAAAATGGCAAACCTGCACAACAGGTTGCCACTTCCCATCAGGAACTTAATTTTTACAATGGGGCGAATTTTACAGAGGAACAGATTACTTGACCCCCAGCCAAAAGGACCATCAGCAATGTGCCAACCAGAAACCTGGTTGCTCTGCTGCGACAATATGCTGGAAGCAGCATTATTTAGGTCGCAGAGAAACTCTGACCTTTTAGCGATAGGTTAGGTTTTAGAAGTTGTGGGGTGCGGCACAATACATGGAGACAGATAAAGCAGGGATATGATTTTGGGTGGGAATGAGCACAACGGACCTTCAAAGGAGCTAAGTCCCTTCTTGCCATCCAACAGCTTGCACAGTGAAAGCTGTTGGGCTGCTCACTGTTACTCTGCCTTTCGCAGCAGACTGTAAAATTGCAGTGGAGGTGGTTTAAGGATTTTAGGTGGCAGTTTAAGGATTAAAGCACATAAGGGTCTCAAAAAGCTTAAAGGATAGGTAAGCTGTTGAATACCTTACCTGCCCTCTGTAATATGGGACACAGGATGGAAGCGGGGATGGTCAAGAAGGCAATGGGCTGGCCACCCACCTACTGAAACTAAGAAAATTTTCCTCATTTCTAAACAGTGAAAAAAATAAAAGAACTGAAATAAATCTACAAGTAGATATTAGATTACACCAAATTTCCATAATAAAAGCCTGAATACAGTTGTAGGTGAATAAAACCAGAGTTTTTGAGATTTCAGTAAAGGATTGGGGTAAGCATTATTGAGTTTTTGGATTCTCCTCTTTAGGATTGATTTGCAATGCTGTTAGATTTCTGAATCTGTACCAATCCCAGTTATTTTCCCTAGATCAGGATTCACTTGTGATACATGGTAGGCTTCCAACAAGTTTCCACTGCAACAAAAGAGGCCTGCACTACTAAAATGGAGAATTCCAAAGGTGTCTGGAGACAAGGCAGCTGCCTTGTCAGGACAGGCAGGAAGGAACCATAAAGATGCTGAAACAGTTTGAAAATAGCACTAATACTCCACTGAATCAAAGCCAAGATCTCAAGCAACTAAATGCTGGACTCATGTTGAAAAGAGAGGAGGTCCATCAATGGAAATCAAAATCAGAAATGTATTACAGGGAGCCAATCCAATGTTGTCCCATTGCGAACTCTCACCTAAAGTTAAAATTACCTTTGATACTTCATCCTTCCTCCCCAAAACCTGAGAATAAATCTCATTATTAAATGGATACCATATATCATGGCGCAAATTGACCTTTGAAACCTCAAAAAATCTTTTCAAAAATTGGGAAGGGCATACACAGAGTATAAAATGAGTATAAAACTCCAGGTAGTTGCCATTTTGGAATGTAATAACAATGGTAATTCAAATATCAATGTGACACATTTTATTGACTGAATTAATTCTAAAGGATATCTTTCACCATATTTTAAAAAAAGATCAAATTCAATGTTTTCGGTATACTCTTTAGAGAGCTCTTCAAATTCATTCTGAATCATTTGAGTATGTAATGTAAGGAGTATGTATGTAGATCAGGTTTCATGCTTTCTCTGTTGGAATCATCCCACCACAAGAGATCATCTTCTTCTCCATCTATTGAATTGGATATTCTGCATTTTCTGAACAATCTAATTACACTCAAGCACACTAACTGCATTTCACAATTTGAAAATGAAACTACACAAAACATCAAGCATGCATTCTTCTGCTGATTCTCCTTCATGAACCATCCATTTCATTTAGTACAAATGACTTACTGAGGCAAACATGCAAAAACTGAACTAGGACATTAGATTACAACACCGCGCCCCCCCCCAACCCTCCCCGGGTATAACTGCAATTGGGTGCTATTTCTTCATAGGACCTTCTTGATCTCATCAGTGATATGGAATCTGAACATGTCCCATACTAATAAGCTGCAATTTTTGCACAAACCACAGAACATTATTCCATATACTATTAACTCAAAAGTATACTCCATCCTCATCCATCCAACCATTATCATGGACAATCTCCTGCAAGGAACTTGATTTTGTGTGTTTGGAAATTACCACAGACTTTAATTTTGTTCTGTTGGCTGTGCTCTTTCCTTCTCATATACTGATATGTTCACTAGAATGATTTTCAAAGTTTTCCATTCTTTGATTGCTAAAAAGATTAAAATTCAACAGCATTTCTTCCATATTGCCAGTGTGACATACTGGACACAAACTTTTGCCTTCCAATGTTGAATCATTTTAGACTGGTAATTTTGGCATCGAGGTCTGATAGTTTCTGAGCAATCTTGCTCTTCTGCCATTACGCTAAACAATTTTGTTTCATAAAGTGGCCAAGCCAACCAGCTGCTGCTCTGGAATCTTTGTTGAATTCAGGGGTTGATTTGACCCACCTAAATTCATACATATGCGTTGCACTTATGATGTCATAATCATGCTGCTGCTTTTCAAGGACACATTCTGATACATGCCTTTCAACATCAGGCAAGCAGTTGCTCATTGTTCTCATAATACATTTAGTCTCGGGTATCATCTTTAGGGCAAATTCCCTTCTCCCACTAGTTTTTTTTACTAACACTAAATTTCCTCTCTGCAACACAGTTATTGAACAAGTTCGCAAAGGTTACAACTTTAAATTTGAAAATAGCTTCATATTTCATTCTTTTTGCAAGATAATCTGTTCATCATTTGCTAAGAGTCAGCTATGGCTGAGCATGTCCTATATACCAATGCAAATCCTAAAGTATAGAAATTAATTTGTGGTGATGAATTGAGGCTGACCCCTAATGCAAGCATAGTACTTTTTAGTGGAAAAGAGGGTCAACTTACACAATGTGCATTGACCTAAATATGAATTTTGACATTGAAAAAATGGGGTCATCTTATATGCCAGGTCAACATATAAAGCACAACTTACAGAAATACACAACAGACTTAAGCATGTTGGTGTTTTATCTGTGTAAAGTTTTACTACCAGAAGACAGAGCAAAATGGCACCTTCTACCAGTAATGGAAGTGGATCCAGATTCTGGGTACTACAGGTATATGTCACAACCAAAAATATTTCTTTTGTGCTGGGATAATTCCAATAGGGAAAGCACCAAACCTGATCTAGAGTGGGATCCTTACAATGATGCCATACTCAAATAACTCAATGAATTTGAAGAGCTCTTTAAAGTATATACCAAAAACAATGAATTTGATCTTTTTTTAAAAGATGGTGAAAGATATCCTTGTAGAATTAATTCAGTCAATAAAATGTGTCACATTGATATTTGAATTACCATTGTTATTATATTCCAAAATGGCAACTACCTAAACCAGCCCTGGAGGTTCTCAAATTATTACTGCAGTCCGGGTAGGACTGAAACTGAGGGCGAAAGAATATGAAATAAGTGTTGTGCATGCACATTGCTTCCTGCTACAGGAGTTTTGCTTATTTGATAACTGAATGCCTCATTTCAATCATTTACCACATTAAACTGCATGCACTTCTACCTACAACATGCAACATAAATCAAAGAATGCTGGCATCAACTACCTTACTGTTGTTCCTATCAGTACTTTAATAAGTTGAGCAAAGACAGCAATTTTCCTTCACTTGGATTGGAACACAATGATTACCAAAGTTTTAATGCTGATTCTCCTCCAAAAGACCTTTTAATCATTGTAAAATTGAAAAAAATAATTGAATCTTCTCATGGAGGTGAGTTCAAGCCAAATTATGTTCTATGTTTCAAGTTTCGCACTGAGCTCAGCAATTAAAGATTTCTATAAATATTTTTCCAATATTTTGCAGCTTTATTATCAAATCCCTCTGTAAGTTCAAGACCTTTCATGCCTCAACTATTGTTGAGGCAGCCATATAGATATCTCATTCTCAAGCACTTTGTCCAATTAAATCACATCTATTTATTAAATCTATGAATTATCTGTCAATTTACGAACTGTCAGTAGACATAATGAAGATCATTTTAACTTTTACTGATAACATTAAATGAGCATTATCAGTTCAGTTGTCCTCAGATTAGCCACCTGACTATCTCCTTTATTGCTGATGGGGAGATACCAGCGTACACTGAAGTAACACAGTAAGAAGTCTCATAACACCATGTTAAAGTCCAACATGTTTACCTGGCAGCACTAGTTTTCAGAGCCTTAAGCTCCTTCTTCAGGTGAGTGAGAACTTGTGTTCACAAATAGGGTATATAAAGACACAAACTCAATTTACAAGATGATGGTTGGAATGCGAGTCTTTACAAGTAATCAAGTCTTAAAGGTACAGACAATGTGGGTGGAGAGAGGGTTAAACATAGGTTAAAGAGATGTGTGTTGTCTCCAGCCAGGATAGTGAGTAAGATTTTGCAAGCCCAGGCAAGTCGTGGGAGTTACAGATAGTGTGACATGAACCCAAGATCCCAGTTGAAGCTATCCTCATGTGTGCGGAATTTGGCTATCAGTTTCTCCTCAGCGATTCTAAGTTGTCGTGTGTCATGAAGGCCGCCTTGGAGAACGCTTACCTGAAGATCAGAGGCTGAATGCCTGTGACTGCTGAAAGGTTCCCCGACTGGAAAGGAACACTCCTGTCTGGTAATTGTTCAGCAGGGTTCATTAATTCGTTGTCATAGCGTCTGCACGGTCTCCCCAATGTACCATGCCTTGGGACATTCTTTGCTGCAGCGTATCATTGAACATAACAGCGCAGTACAAGCCCTTCAGCCCTTGATGTTGTGCTGATCTATGAAACCAATTTCATAGGGTTTGAAGTTGGATAAGTCCCCTGGGCCGGACGGGATTTACCCTAGGATTCTCTGGGAGGCAAGAGAGGAGATTGCAGAGCCTCTGGCTCTGATCTTCAGGTCCTCGTTGGTTACGGGTGTGGTTCCGGAGGACTGGAGGATAGCGAATGTGGTCCCATTGTTTAAGAAGGGGAAGAGAGACCTTCCAGGGAATTATAGGCCAGTGAGTCTTACTTCTGTTGTGGGCAAAGTATTGGAGAGAATTATTAGGGATAGGATTTATAGTTATTTAGAGAGAAATGAATTGATTGGGGATAGTCAGCATGGTTTTGTGAAGGGTAGGTCATGCCTTACTAACCTCATTGAGTTTTTTGAGAAAGTGACCAGAGAGGTGGATGGGGGTAAGGCGGTTGATGTAGTATATATGGACTTTAGTAAGGCGTTTGATAAGGTGGCCCATGGAAGACTTCTACAGAAAATGCAGATGTGTGGAATAGAGGGTGATTTAGCTAATTGGATTAGGAATTGGCTGGCAGATAGAAGACAGAGGGTGGTGGTTGATGGGAGATATTCATCGTGGAGTTCGGTGACGAGTGGTGTGCCTCAGGGGTCTGTTTTGGGGCCCCTGCTGTTTTTAATTTTTATAAATGATCTGGATGAGGGTATTGAGGGATGGATCAGTAAATTTGCAGATGATACTAAAGTTGGTGGTGTGGTAGATAGTGAAGAGGGGTGTTTTAGTTTACAGAGTGACTTGGACAAGTTGCAGAGCTGGGCCGAGAGGTGGCAAATGGAGTTTAATGTGGAAAAGTGTGAGGTAATGCACTTTGGCAGGAACAATAAATGTGTAGAGTATAGGGCTAATGGTAGGGCTCTTAATAGTGTTGAGGAACAGAAGGATCTTGGTGTATGTGTCAATAGATCCCTGAAAGTAGGCAGTCAAGTGGATAAAGTTGTTAAGAAGGCATATGGAGTCTTAGCTTTTATTGGTAGGGGGATTGAATTTAGGAGCCGCAGCATCATGTTGCAACTGTACAAAACTCTAGTGCGGCCGCACTTGGAGTATTGTGTGCAGTTCTGGTCCCCACATTATAAGAAAGATGTGGAGGCATTGGAGAGGGTACAGAGGAGGTTTACCAGGATGTTGCCTGGTATGGAGGGCAGGTCCTATGAAGAGAGGTTGAAGGATTTGAGGTTGTTTTCGTTAGAAAGGAGGCGGCTAAGAGGGGATCTTATTGAAGCATATAAGATGATTAGAGGTTTAGATAGGGTGGACAGTGATAGCCTTTTTCCTAGGATGGAGAAAGCTAGCACGAGGGGACACAGCTTTAAATTAAGGGGTATGAGTTATAGGACGGATATCAGAGGTAGGTTCTTTACTCAAAGAGTGATTAGGGAGTGGAATGCCCTGCCTGCAGCTGTTGTAGATGCGCCAAGTTTGGTGGCGTTTAAGAGGTTAATTGATAAGTATATGGAAGAGAAGGGAATGGTTTAGTTTGGAGGGGCATTGCTTTTTATTTTGGTCGGCACAACATCGAAGGCCGAAGGGCCTGTTCTGTGCTGTAATGTTCTATGTTCTATGTTCAATCTAAAGCCTATCTAACCTACACTATTCCAATATCATTCATATGTTTAACTAATGACTATTTAAATACCCTTAATGTTGGCAAATCCACTACCATTGCAGGCACAGAATTCCACGCTCTTACTACTGAGTAAAGAACCTACCACTGACATCTGTCCTATATCTATCACCCCTAAATTTAAAGCTATATCCTCTCATGATAGCCATCTCCTTCCGAGGAAAAAGGTTCACACTGTCCACCCTATCTAATCCTCTGATGATTTTATATGCCTCTGTTGAGTCACCTCGTAACCTTCTTCTCTCTAATGAAAACAGCCTTAAGTCTCTCAGCCGTTCTTCATAAGACCTTCCCACCATACCAGGCAACATCCTGGTAAATCTTCTCTGCACCCTTTCCAATGCTTCCACGACTTTCCTATAATGCGGCGACTAGAACTGTACATAATACTCCAAGTGCGGCCGCATCAGAGTTTTGTACAGCTGCAACATGACCTCATGGCTCCTAAACTCAATCCCTCTACCAATAAAAGCTAACATATCATGTGCCTTCTTAACAACCCTATCAACTTGGGTGCCAACTTTCAGGGATCTGTGCACATGGACACCAAGATCTCTCTGCTCAACTGCACTACCAAGTAACTTACCATTAGCTCAGTACTCTGTATTCCTACTGCTCCTCCCAACCTGAATCATTTCACATCTTTCTGCATCAAATTCCATTTGCCAACTCTCAGCCCAGCTCTGCAGCTTATCTATATCCCTCTGCAACATCCTTCCGCACTGTCCATAATTCCACCGACTTTAGTGTCATTCGCAAATTTACTAACCCCATCCTTCTACACCCTCATCCAGATCACTTATAAAAATGACAAACAGCAGTGGCCCCAGGCAGACAACAGCCGAGTTGCAAGAGTAAGTAGTGTACCTGGTGAATGGTGTTCTCATGTTTTGCAGAGGTTGCTGCAGCAGGATTGTGTGATGTCGTAATCACTGTTCTCCTGAAGGCTGGGTAGTTTGCTGTGGACAATGGTCTGTTTGAGGCTGTGCAATTGTTTGAAGGCGAGAAGTGGGGGTGTGGGAATGGCATTGGTGAGATGTTTGTTTTCATCGATGACATGTTGAACGCTCCAGAGAAGATGTCTTGGCTTCTCCGCTCCAGGGAAGTACTGGATGACGAAGGATAGTCTGAAGCCATGTCTCGTGTTTGTCTTCTGAGAAGGGTATGCTGCAGGAAAGGATGTTCCAAGGCATGGTACACTGGGGAAACTATGCAGACATTATGACAACGAATGGATGAACACTCTCAACAATTAGCAGGCAGGAGCATTCCTTTCCAATCAGGGAACACCTCATCAGTCATGGGCATTCAGTCTCTGAGCTCCGAGTAAGCATTCTCCAAGGCTGCCTTCACAACACACAACGCAGAATCGCTGAGCAGAAACTAATAGCCAAGGTCTGCACAGATGATCTTGAGTTCGTGTCACTCTATCTGTAATCCCTACGACTTGCCTAGCTTGCAAAATCTCACTAACTGTCCTGACTGGAGGCAATTCACAACTCTTTCACTTGTGCTTAACCCTCTCTCCACTCACACTGACTGTTCCTTTAAGATTTGATTACCTGTAATCTGTAAAGACTCGCATTCCAACCATTATCTTGTAAATTGAGCTTGTGTCTTTATACGCCCTGTTTGTAACTAGAACTCCCATTCACCTGAAGAAGGAGCTTGAGGCTCCGAAAGCTAGTGCTGCAAATAAACCCACTGGACTTTAACCTGGTGTTGTGAGACTTCTTACTGTCCTTTATTGATCTCACTGGAAAGGAATATTAGACAAGATGTATAGCAAATAATCAAAGCAATATGGCCCATTTTACACCATCACCAAATGTTCAAATTATTCTCACTCTCCCTGCCTTCAGCTTCCCCCAACTCCCAATGCAATCTAAGCAGGCGTACACCATTACAGCTTTAAATATTAGCCATTTTTCAATTAGAGTGTGTCACAAATGTATAATTTATCAGAGTCAAAGTGAACAATCCCTTAACTCAGGTTATAAACGTGGCTGGCTGTGTAATGCTGTCATCTTGCCTGTGTGATGGGTGATTACTAGATACAGTAATGTTGTATTTGTACGATACTCTAACACGTGGTAAAATACCTCTCCCTTACCCTGGTCGGACATACGGCTGGCAAATCCAGTGAGGGAGAGGCAGATGATTTTCTCTAGCATCTTCTTCCTTCCAATTAGATATCTCAGCCTAGAGAAATCAGAAAGCAAGTTATAAACTATAATGTTTGCCTGTTCTATAAGCACAATATAAGAAATTGAACACAAATATTACAAGTCCTTGATTATTAAGCAAATCAAAACTATCCTCTTAGTGCTAGATTACTTATTAAATGTAAAATTCTCCTCTTACTTGAGTGAAGTTCATTTACACTTACAAACAGGAAAATGCCTTCAGGCACTAGGCAAAAGAAAAATCACTCAGGAACACCGTCACTTTAAATTACCACACAATCTGTTTAGGCAGAATATGTGATATATATTTTCCTTGGATGAGCCTTTCGTGTTTTAATTCATCAGATTTTAAAATATATGTATTTCTAAATTGGTAAAATTTAGAAATTCACAGCCCCACTTTGGTTTGTCATGTTCCAGCATACCTGACACTTCCGTTTAAGTTCTTTGTTGACTTCTATAATGGCATCCAGAGTCTTCACTTTTGCTAATTCCTCCCTCAATTCATGGTACACCTGCAGCCTGTGAAAACCAGAAATCACAATTCAGTATAATTCACATTGGGTAACTAACAAACTGAACAGACACTGCACCGAAAGGTTCTATTTTTAAAAACATGGTCACCAGTCCAGCTGGAGAGTTTTACAAGATGTTAAGAATAGAAAACAAATCGGCTGTGAAGAAGCCAGTATTTAGGAGAACGCCCCTCCCTCTGTACATATCTTAAAGATTCAACTCCTAATACACAAGCTGCACTTCTAATAATGGTCTCAAGTTCACTTCAAATTCAACTTAAACACAAACTTAGATAAATTAAAACTGCAAATCAACAGAAAATCCATCTCATTGTACATCAGTATTGTTCAGAGTACACTTCAAGATAATGATAATGCATGTAATCCTGCTAACTTCTGCACAATTATAATGTATTCATATGATTATTTAAGAGTGCAGTTCTTGCCATGTTTCTTGCAGAATAATTGGTAAGATACAATCATAATGCACAAAGTAGCCCCAACCAGATTCCACTCTGACCCAATAAAGTTATGACACAGAAATGGAGCTATTATAACATTAATTCTACAAATAGATAAATACATTTTCAGTTAAATTCCTTCATTATAACCACACAATCTATAGAAAGAATGCGTTGCTCACTAGACATTAGATTAGCCATCTGCAATTACCAAAAACTGTATTTTTTTTTAACATTTCAGAGACAATTTAGTTGTTAATTTTATTATCAAAGATGTACTGAGAATGATAGCTCAGTTTACATTATGCTTGAACTTCATCGTAGGAAGAATCGTCCTTTCTAATCATGGATATCAATTAAAAGGCATCAATGATTTCAATTCACTGTCATCAGATTCAGATGGAATTCAGTTGCTTTCCATTAGTAGCTCCATAAATAAGACCACCTGTGTAACTTTATCCATTTCTTTTCCCCAAACTTTTCCAATAATCAGTTAATTATGAAACCTGAATTGGTGAAAAAGTCAGCCAAGAGCCTCAAAACTACTGAAAAATTCAAAACCATTGCGGGAGGACGTTGTCAAGGATGAGCACAAACAATAACTTGCATTCATACAGAGCACCTAACATAGTAAAATTCCTGCTTCAGAGGGGAATACACATGCAATGTTGGCACAAACACAAAAACAAAACACTGCAGATGCTGGAAATGTTCAGCAGGTCAGGATGCATCTCAGGTGAGAAAGAGTTAACATTTCAGGTCAAAGATGACCTTTCATCAGAACAGCAGCAGTTTCATTGTTAAAGGATCGCTATTACTTGACATGACAATGGGTCCATATTTATTTTCTATTATAAGAGAACCAGTTACCCACATGTCTTACCTGGGCGCATGCAACCATTAACATATTTATTCAATCTAATACTATATAATGCATATAACATCCCACTCAATTTAACAATGTACAATATATGCAACACCCCATTCAATCGGAGGCTGAAACAGGCCCAAGGAGATGCTAGCATAGATTATATGATTTCTGTGTTCTAAATCAGACTTGGTAAGAATGAAATTTTATGACACTATCGCGTCAGAGAAAGTTGAAAGCAAATTCACCACAGATTTGTCTCAAGTAACACTTTCCACATAATCTCACACAACATGATCAATAAATACTGGCCTAGCCAGTGACACCCACATACAGCAAATGAATTTAAAATTTCATTCAAACAGATGCAAAAAAAACTGCATGCTTAAACTTCTCCACTCAAGAGACAGCAGTGAAAATAGATGAATTTCAAGTTGAATATAACTTAGGTTGAATCCAACTTCAATTAGTAAGGCACAACTGGTGAAACACAATTCAGTAACTGCACTGAGAACACAAGGAGAAATTGCATTGCTGTAGCACCTTTAACATGAGAAACTGTCCCGAGGAGTTCACAAGAATGTATGCAGACAAAAACTGGTACAGCCAAAGGCAGAATCATTGAGTTGAAGCACGAACTGTTTCTCTTTCCAGAGATGTTGCCTGACTTGCTGAATATTTCCAGCGTCTACAGTATTTTGTTTCAATGAGGAGACATTTAGAAACCACTTCACATTTTTACGATCCTTCCTGGTTTCAAAAGTCTCCTCAAAGCCCCATTTCTTCCTCACACCTTAGATATCTGATGTTTCTCCCTTAGATATTCCTGATTTACCACCTTTCTGCCAGATTAAACACATAAAAAGCATTTATTTTACACAAGGAGCATGAAATAAACAGGAAGGCACAAAACTGAGGACGTCAAAAATCTAAAATAAAAGACAGAAAATGCTGTAAATGTTCAGCAGTTCAAGCAACGAATGTGGAGACAGAAAACAAAGTTAATGTTTCAGAAACAGAATTAATGTTTTGGATCTTTCATCAGATGTTTTGGCATGTTTTGTTTTTATACTAATGCCAACACATCAACCTCTTTTTCCCTACAGAAGTGTGCTGATAATAATTTGAGTGAATAGAAGCATCAAGTCAGTGCATCCTTCCTTGTATGACTCTAACCTCCATTATTAATAAAGCATAATGTTATTGCTGATTTTAATATGATTGCAGAGTGTACAAAAACTAACATGCCTAGCACTGGGCTTCATCTGGTGTCATTTATTTTACCTGGTCTACAACTTGGGTGCAATCTGAGAGTGAGGGGCTGATTACCTGTTCATATCTACAAAGGGAATGGAGTAGACTCCCTCTTGCTGCAAATTGCTCCTTGCAGAGATCAATTGTTGGCTGTGCCTTTGAAACTCATTCCTAAGAAGTTGTTGGCACTTGTCACTTTTCACTGAACGATCATCTTATGGGGACAGTGGAAGCCTGGAATGTGCTGCTTTCTTCAGAGACAGCAGTGTCATACATGTGGACCCTCACCATTGCTGTTCCATTTGGATGTAAAAGTGTGGCACAAATGATCAATGGGATATCTAAACCATGGCCGATCCTGAAAGTGCTGATACAGAACATGATGCATGACAATCAAATCAGTCGGGCAACCATTATGCAGGTCTCTCTCCATTCTCCACTGCCACCACAGTTATTGTCTTTGTAGGCGAAGATACCAACAGGTCTCTGGCTGCTTCTTAGCTGAGGATCTGCTGCACATCCCAGGGAAGCTGCCAAACACTAAGCTGGTTCCTGCAATGAAGACAAAGCTTTCAAGATGTTGCTGCAGACGAGAACTACACCTACCAGTTATTGCTCACTCTCAAACTGATCTCAGAGCTTACAAATAGGCACAACGTTCCTTGAACATTCTTTTTTTTTGAATGAAGTCTGGGTATTAAATTCTCTAGAAAGATCACTTTTTTTTGTTTATTTGTGGGATTTAGGTGCTGCTGGTTGGCCAGCATTTATTGCCCATCCCTAGTTGCCCTTGAGAAGGTGATGGCGAGTACCTTCTTAAATACTGCCATTTCTATGTTCTATGTTCTATTTCAGAGGGAGGGCAGCTGAGAGTCAACCACATTGCTATGACTCTGGAATCACATGTAGACCAGACCAGGTAAGGACAGCAGATTTCATTCCCTAAAGGACATTTGTGAACCAGATGGGCTTTTCTGATAATTGACAACGGTTTCATGGTTATCAGTAGATTCTTAATTCCAGATATTTTCTAATGAATTCAAATTCCACCATCCGCTGTGGCGCGATTTGAACCCAGATTCCCAGAACATTAGCTGAGTTTCCAGATTAATAGTCTAACGGTAATACCACTAGGCGATCGCCTCCACTACCCTCAGCTGTTTCCCACTTCTCTAGCTTCTTTGTGCTTTGTGAATCACACAGTGCCACAGCAGCAGTACTCCTGTTAAAAATCAAAGGCCACAGTCACACGCTGCCTGCTTTTTCTGGTAAGTTGTAGATAGTGTAGACCTTTGTCAGGCCTCTCGTTAAAAAGACGTGCATCTAAATGATATTGTCTAATGCAGGCATCCACCCCACATCTAAATTCAGATAAAAAGATGGCATGGGAGAGGAAAGTTAAATGGGAGTGCAGTATGAAGAGCCTTTGTCTTACAGGGCAGGGAAATTTAAATCAGCCCATCTCGCTCTCAGCTGTTGTCTGAAGTCAGTAAGGAATTACCAAATAGTGAAATTGCAACGTTTAAGGGAGAGATATATAGATTTAAGGGAGAGATATATAGAATTATGCTCCAGGCTCTCCAGTGTAATCTGGTCCTCACCATCCTCATTATCCTGCAATCAACAAGGAACAGATTTTATTTCCATTCATTCTTTAACATTACCAATTTCCCAGTTGTGATCTTCTGCCCCCTTGTCGCTGTGACCGACCTACAGTAAAGAATGGTGTGAAGCTAAGAATGGGTGAACATTACCTCTGTACAGTAAAGACACAGAAGATGGAAAGTTGTGTTCATATGCTGCTTTACAGGAATGCTAGGGAAATGCTCAGACATCTTTCTTCATCAGTGACCAACTGCAAACAAGTATGATTGTCCACCTAAGAACCTCCATGTTACTGGACATGGTTTCTGTGGGTTCTTGCGTGGCTGATGAGTCTAATCTTAAAGACCCATCTTTGGCTGCCCAATGCTGAATTTAATTTTGATTTTCTGACCACAGGTAGCTAAAACTGTTGAATGCAGTTTTCCAGCCAGTTGCTGGCAATATGCCATCAACTTTGTCATCTCTCATCGCAAGATCAGAGTTCACAGACCTCTCTTCATTGAGCTTGAGGTATTTAAAGGCAGGCAAGCCCTCTTTGGTGGCTTCCTTCTTCTAGTATCTTCTCGTAGAACGGTTATAGCTCAGGCAGTCATCGACTTGTCTCTGTCAGTTCTTTGCAAAAACAATTCAACTAGTTCCACTTCTACAAAAAGTTATGACAAGTGAAGGGAGGAAGCAGTTGAGAAGAATGTGCATGAGAAACTAAAGAAAGACAGCGTGCTGAAGTGGAGGAAGGTTTTTCAAGTCTGTAAATGTAGGTAATTGCTATTAGTAAGGAAGGTACGTTGCAGAGTGCAAAGTGTGCTAGTGCCCAAGGATGTGTTCAGCATGTTGCCTGCCCGTCTTGATGAGAGTTGAACCTTTTTAAAAGACCATAAGACACAGGAGCAGAATTCGGCCACTCGACCCATTGAGTCTGCTCTGCCATTCAATCATGGCTGATATTTTTCTCATCGCCATTCTCCTGCTTTTTCCCATAACCTCTGATCCCCTAATTAATCAAGAACCTATCTATCTCTGTCTTAAAGACATTCAATGACCTAGCCTCCACAGCCTTTTGCAGCAGAGAGTTCCATAGATTCACCACTCTTTGGCTGAAGAAATTTCTGCTCTTAGTCTGAGATTGTGCCTTCTGGTTCTAGTTTTTCCTACTAAAGGAAACATCTTCTCCATGTCCATTCTAATGCAAGCCTTGCAGTATCCTGAAATTTTTCTACAAAATCCTCCCTCACCTTTCTGAATTCCAATGAGTACGACCTAGAGTTCTCAACCGTTCCTCACGCAACAAGCTCTTCACTCCAGGGATCATTCTTGTGAACCTCCTCTGGACCCTTTCCAAGGTCAGCACGTCCTTCCTTACATACGGGGCCTAAACTGCTCAAAATACTCCAAATGGGATCTCACCAAAGCCTTATACAGCCTCAGAATTACATCCCTGCTCTCATATTCCAGCACTCTCGACATGAATGCTAACATTGCATTTGCCTTCCTAACTGATGACTGAACTCCATGTTAACTTTAACAGAATTTTGAACAAGGACTCCCAAGTCTCCTTGTGCTTCTAATTTCTAAGTACTTCCCCATTTAGAAAATAGTCTATGCCCCCATTCCTCCTTCCAAAGTGCATAATTACTTTTTCCACATTGTATTCCATCTGTCACTTCTTTGTCCATTCTCTGTCCAAGTCCTTCTGAAGTCCCCCTGCTTCCTTAATATTACTTTCCCCCTACAAATTTTTGTACCATCTGCAAACTTAGCATCTGTGTCTTAAGTTGCTTCTTCCAGATTGTTAATGTATATTGTGAAAAATTGTGGTCCCAGCACTGCTCTGAGGCACACCTCTAGTTACTGGCCACCATCTTGAAAAAAACTCTTTAATCTCCACTCTCTGCCTTTTGCCAATCCTCGATCCATGCCAGGATCTAAACTTTAACACCATGGGCACTTAACTTAAGTAACAGTGCGGCACCTTGTCAAAGCCTTCTGGAAATTGAAATAAATCACATCCACTGGTTCTCCTTTATCAATTTCCTTTTTACCTCCTCCTGTTTTGGCATTTGCTCTTTTTTATTCTCTCGCGAAATGCGGGCATTGCTGGCTGGGCCAGCATCTGTTCCCCATCCCCAACTGTCTTGGAGAAGACAGAGGTGAGCCACCCCTTGAAATGCAGTAATCCATCTGGTGTTGGAACACTCACAGTGCTGTTAGAAAATGAGTTCCAGGATTTTGACCCAATGACAACGAAGAATGACTTTACGGTCTAAGTCAGGGTGGCATGTGGCTTGGAGGAAAACTTGCAGGTGGTTGTGTTCCCTTGCATCTGATAGAGGTTGCAAGTTTGGAAGTTGCTGTTGAAGGAGCTTTGTTGAATTGCTGAAGTGTATCTAATAGATGATATATACTACTCACACTGTGTGCCAGTGGTGAAGGGAGTGAAGTTTAAGGTGGTGGATTGGGTGCCAATCAAGCAGACTGCTTTGTCCTGACTGGTGTCAAGGTTTTTGACTGCTATTGCAGCTGCACTCATCCAGGCAAGTGAAGAATATTCTCTCACACTACTGCCTTGTGTCTTACTAGATTGTGGACAAGCTTTGGGGATGCAGAACGTGAGTTACTCATCAATAAGTTCCTTCTCTCTGACCTGCTTTATAGCGACAGTAATTATATGACTGGTCCAGTTCAGTTAGATCATAAGACCATAAGATAGAGGAACAGAATCATGCCATTCAGCCCATCAAGTCTGCTCTGCCAATCAATCATGACTAATAAGTTTCTCAATTCCATTCTTCTGCCTTTTTGCCGTAACCTGTGATCCCTTTATTAATCAAGAATCTACCTATCTCTAGTTTTTGCTCAATGGTAACCCCCATGTGCTGATAAAGGGGAATTCAGCAATGATTCTGCCATTGAAAGTCCATGGAGATAGTTTGATTCTCCCTTATTGAAAATGATAATTGCATGGCATTTAAGCGACAAATAACTATTGCATCATACATCAATCTGAGCCTGAATATTGTCCAGATCTTGCTGCATATGGATAAGAACTGCTTCAGTAGCTGATTAATCACGGATGGTAGTGGAGGTGGGTGGGTGGGTGGGGGCGGGCGCGGCAGCATTGTGGCACACATCCCGCAATCAAATCTAGTGCCATGCTTAAAAGAAACACAACATCACTGTCCCACTGTTGAAGAAAGAAGATGGACATCCTGAAAAGGAGATTCTCCAGGAACAGTCTGAGGCTCAAAGATGGACCTACTTGATGATATTGAATCTGGACGATCCACCTGAAAGATTCTCCTCTCTCATTGCTGTGGTGTTCTGGGACACAGAATTGCTGAAGGCTTCCATCCAAATTCGAGACATCTCAGGCACTGCTCAGGCAAGTTTCAACTTTTGTGTACCACACTGTTCTAGTCATGTTTTGGATTGCTGTGTTTTCCCACTGGTATTACAGAGAACTAGGCGTGTGGGGTTTGGCCTTCAACTGCAACCCATTAGCAGGATACAAATCAGTTTCATGCTGCTTTGCTGATCCACCATAGTGAGCACCAGCAGAAGATCGCACAGGAAATTTGGTGTAGAGCGAATTTTTGGACAGCCAAATTCTTCCCTGGCCCACCATTGCACCCACTGATGGGGGCGTCGGAGAATTCCAAAGCATGAAGGGTTGGACCTTGGATAGTAGGAACTCCTGGGACTGAGATGATTGACCTCCAATAGCTGCAACTATCTTCCCTTGTGCTAGGTATGACATCAGTGGGGTTTTCCCCATGATTTTCATTGACTTCGATTGCAAACTTCATATCCTCCAGATTTCTGGATCCATTGAATTTATTTTGAAATAAGATGTGTCAATCTTGACTCCATGACTGCACTCTCCCTTCTGAATAATCTTCAAACCCTACTCTAAAATCTGAACACAATGCAGGATGATATTTCACTGCTGAAGGGCTGCCAGAATACTGGAGGTGATATCTTTCAGATGAGACTATCAAACATCTATTTTACAATTATCCCTCCTTTCAGGTGAACATAAAATATCACATCACACTACTTGAAGAAGAGCAGGGCAATTTTTTTCCCTGGTGGCTAGCCTAACATTTATCCTTCAACTAACGTCATTAAAACACCTTATTTGGTAAGTTACTGATTGTTGTTTGCTCACTGTGCTAACAAATTACAACTTTTTCTGAAAGTAGAAACGTTATTAATCTTCAAAAGCATTCCATTGGTGCGAAGTGCTTGGAGATATCTGTGCTCACATAAGGCACTGCAAAAATGCAAATTATTTCAACTCTTTCTTAACCAATGATCACATCAATGATTACGAATATGGTTTATAGTTAGTTTGTCTTTTGATAGGTCACACAATCTTTCCCAAAGCATTACCTCCATTGTCCAATTTGTGAGAAAGCGCTTGTTTCCATTTCATCAATCCGATTACATCCAGAGCGTCTACAGCAATACTTTTTTTTAAAAACCCTCTTTGCAGTCACTTCCAGAGACCCTCTCATATTCATTCTTGCCATTTCTTTCATTACGTAAATGCTACTTTTAATGAAATAATCCAAGGCTGAGGTCAGTTGCCACACTGATGACACATTTGATCTTTCCACTATCTAGTTTTTTTTTTTATTAGTGTCACAAATAGGCTCACATTAATATTGCAATGAAGTTTTTGTGAAAATCCCCTAGTTGCCACACAGATGCCTGTCTGGATATGCATATGGAGAATTTAGAATGGCCAATGCACCGAATCAGCATGTCTTTTGGACTATGGAAGGAAACCCATAAAGACGTGGGGTAACGTGCAGACACAGCACAGATAGTGACCCAAGCTGGGAATCGAAATTGGGAGCCTGGCACTAAGGCAGCAGTGCTAATCACTGTGCCACTATGCCTATCATTTTCTTGCTTATTCAACATCCAGTCTTGGATGAGCTATTACTGCTTCCAGCTGAATTTTGGGAAAATCGAAGCTATCTTTTTGTCTACTACAAACTCTATACCCTTATCATTGAATCCAACCTTTCCCTGATGCTGATTTAGGATGAACCAGGTAGTCCACTTTCTTAGCATACTGGTTGACTTTGAACTGAACTTACAACTTAATACATTTTTGATCAGCAAGATCGAGTGCAAAGTAAACAAAGCTTGGAATTTATCTTGACCGCTTACTGCGAAATGATTTATCACAATGACAATGTCAAATAAGAAAACATTGCAGAAAATTTGTTAATTTACTTACGTGTGATGCCAGAGTTTGAAAAGATGAGCTCTGACAAATGAAAGTGGGCAAGGATATTGGTTGACAATCTCCAAATACTCTTCTGCTATCTCCCACACAGGTGGTTTACGACCTTCAAAAAGAGCTGGATTATGTAGATTCCCTTCTGTCAGCAAAAAGAAGAAAAAGAGTTTTAAAATTACATTATTTAACTAATCACATCTTTCATACCTATATTTTCCACTTCTATTTTCTCCCTCTCCATCAATCTTGTGAAGTCACCATGTTCATACTGTGATACAGTTATCAAGCCATCAAGTATATGGTGCTAGCAGCTGTCATTTAATGAGCTTTGCCTTGACTTCACCTGACATCAACATCAGAAGCAGAATTTTTTTTTAAATCTTCAAGACTAATTTTCCTCCCTATTCAGAGATATCTTTTGGATGGTCACTAATCACTGCTCCTGCTGAAGTCAATTGTGAGTGAGGATCAATCCTGGGACCTTTCTGATGTGCACAGGTCAGCTATCAATGGATAACCTTGCTGTGAGGTTTGCACAGATTTTAACTCATTTTTCAGAATGATATGTCACATGA
The DNA here is from genome assembly GCA_024679065.1 of Sphyrna mokarran. NCBI lineage: Eukaryota > Metazoa > Chordata > Chondrichthyes > Carcharhiniformes > Carcharhinidae > Sphyrna > Sphyrna mokarran. Next base: position 24,764,987 of record JAGIQG010000021.1, read on the forward strand.
GAGACTGTAACATCTTAAAATACTAGTATAATTTTTGGCACAAGTCAGCACACTTATAGCCAGCTTGCACTCTGTAATTTACATAGAACCACGTCACGTGAACTGTTTTATAAGTAAAAATCATGTGCAAGCTGTTACTTAATACCTACAAAGCACAAACTATCTTTAACAATTCTGCTCAGAACACTGATCAAAAACTTGCACTCACTCAGTGCTTACCCTCACTATGAAAAGACAGGGTTGCGGCAGCCTGGGAATCAACACTACACGCATTAAGAATATGCAAAGACATTTATGGCTTTGATTTATTCTTGAGACCAATGATCTCAAGTTCACTCAATGAGGCAGTGTTTCATTCTTCACATTCTCAGCCTAAACTTCTCTGAACCTCACTCATGCTTGACAATTTTAAATTGATAACTTATTTTCACCGATTACCCAACTAGAATGAATTGTCTTTCCCTATCACTCTATCAAATTCCATAAAATTTAAAAGATATCACTATTCCAAAAAGAAACAGCTCCAGTATCTCAGGTCTCTCCTGCTGATTATTGTGGAGGCCCAGTGATTTTAGTGAGTGGCAGTTTCATCCAGAAATCAAATAAATGCAAGTTATTTCCCACAATTGGCACAGACTAATACGAAATAACCACTTAACTTCTGTTGGCAGTGTCTGCCCATTATGTTTCCTATTTTCTATTCCATTCCTACTTCTATTTAACTTTACATCTGGCTGATAAAATAATAAGCACTTGAGCGATCTTTTTCCTGACTCATTGGATTTTTATTATTCATCCTAAAAATGGAACAGATCCTGTACAAAGTTGATCTGTGAATGGCAAACGCTTCCCAAAGACCAGCTTAACACACATTTGAAGCTTAAAACTGCAATGGTTTACATGATTTTAAACTACCAAACTTAGCAGCTGGACCTCATTTATATGTCATATACAACATATTTCAGTATTACCTCGCCAGCATTAAATTATTCCAGTCACTGAAGTAAGAACAAAATGATTTTTTTTCCTCCAGAAAAAATAAAGACTCCATTTGTCTTCTGGATTATTTATTTATTTTTCTTTCATACAATGTTCAAAGTGCAACACCAAATGTCCTGTAATAATCAAAGTGAGTGCAAGAGAAAGATGTTGAGCAAACATTCAAAAACGTTTGCACTTTTGGGCCACTGATGAGAAAAGCCAGCCTAACTTTCATAATGTCATTCTCAGTGAGAGCAAATTGAAGTAGAACATAGAACATTACAGCACAGAACAGGCCCTTCGGCCTTCGATGTTGCGCCGACCAATATAAAAAGCAATGACCCTCCAAACTAAACCATTCCCTTCTCTTCCATATACTTATCAACTAACCTCTTAAACGCCACCAAACTTGGCGCATCTACAACTGCTGCAGGCAGGGCATTCCACTCCCGAACCACCCTTTGGGTAAAGAACCTACCTCTGATATCCGTCCTATAACTATCACCCCTTAATTTAAAGCTGTGTCCCCTCGTGCTAGCTTTCTCCATCCTAGGAAAAAGGCTATCACTGTCCACCCTATCTAAACCTCTAATCATCTTATATGTTTCAATAAGGTCTCCTCTTAGCCGCCTTCTTTCTAACGAAAACAACCTCAAATCCCTCAGCCTCTCTTCATAAGACCTGCCCTCCATACCAGGCAACATCCTGGTAAACCTCCTCTGTACCCTCTCCAATGCCTCCACATCTTTCTTATAATGCGGGGACCAGAACTGCACACAATACTCCAAGTGCAGCCGCACTAGAGTTTTGTACAGTTGCAACATGACGTTGCGGCTCCGAAATTCAATCCCCCTACCAATAAAAGCTAAGACTCCATATGCCTTCTTAACAACCTTATCGACTTGACTGCCTACTTTCAGGGATCTATGCACAAATACACCAAGATCCCTCTGTTCATCAACACTATTAAGAATCCTACCATTAGCCCTATACTCTACACATTTATTATTCCTGCCAAAGTGCATTACCTCACACTTTTCCACATTAAACTCCATTTGCCACCTCTCGGCCCAGCTCTGCAACTTGTCCAAGTCTCTCTGCAAACTATAACACCCCTCTTCACTATCTACCACTCCACCGACTTTAGTGTCATCTGCAAATTTACTAATCCATCCTTCAATACCCTCATCCAGATCATTTATAAAAATTACAAACAGCAGTAGTGGTTTCCTATCTATGATAGCACTATCAAAGCAAATTAGCCCAAAATTTTTGAATGACTGCATTATTTTCCTTTGTATTTTTTCTAAATTCACACTAACTCAGCACCACAATTCGTTTCATTGAAATCTTATTTTTATTTTCTTTTTATATTTTCTGTCAAATACCTGTAACATGTTTATTTAATATAATCAATTAGCAGTTAGGTTCTGTTCTAATTTAATTGGTGGTAAGTGTTCCACACAAAAACCAAAAGTGGATCTTAATCAGGACTTGGATTAAGAAAAGGCAAGTCCACGACTCACTAGAAGTTGCTGCTCTGTGTACATTTTATTCACACTTCAGACCCACAGGAGAACATCATACTGAATAAAATGACTAAATGGCAGAACAATGCATGAAATACACAAAAGATAGTCAACATGCGTGATGCATTGTTGACTATCTTTTGCGTGATGGCGAAACACCAAACAGTATGAAATTCACTACTATTTTGCAATAATGTATACTCTTCTGGAAAAGGATTTCAATAAAATTATAAATGTGCTTTATTTTTGCGTGATCTTTATGAAGTAGCAACCAGGATTTAAGTATGTGCTGCAAGCGTTGCTCCCTGTTTGGTCTTCATTTACTGATAACAGCTGAGTGAACTCTGTAGCTGTTGCTACAATGCAAGTATTTTTCCTCATTTGATTTCACTACATTAGAAGTTGGGGTGGGCAACCCCAGAAGAACTGAAAAGGCTGGTGGGTGCAGAGGTGAACTGTGCAGCCTTGGCTGACTTAAAGTGTAGAGTTTGCACATTCTCACCATGCCTGCGTGGGTTTCCTCCAGGTGCTCTGGTTTCCTCCCACACCAAAGACTAGTTGGATTGGCCATGCTAAGTTGCCCCTTCATGTCCCAAGATGTGAAGATTAGGTGGATTAGCCAAGGTAATTATGCTTTTTTTACCTCTTCAAAACATGTAACAATGTTTATGGTATTACACATGGAAAATGCCACTGGTCAGTGAAATGGGGTAAGAGATTGATGGAATTATTGAATCAGATTGCAGAGATAATTCAAACACTTTTTAAAAGAAAGTCATAATCTGGCCTTATCTTATTCTTTGATTTATATGTTTTATTGTTAATTATCAAAACTTAGAGCAATCTGAAGTTGTTGGACAGTCAACAAAGTTTCAAACTATTTCATCCTTTTACTTTTCTACAGTACTGTAGAACAATCATTTAGACTCAAAACATGAGCTCTGTTTATTTCCACAGATGCTGCCAGACCTGCTGAGTTTAACCAGCATTTTCTGTTTTTTATTAAAGTTTCCCTGTTGTGCAGCCTGAGTTTGGAAATACAAGGTTGAGTTGCTTCAAGGTAAACAATGACACAATGGTATAATTTCAGCAATGAAGGCTACAAAGGCTGAAAGGTAGCAGATTTACAATCAAATAAATCGGTTGGATTTAAAATTGGTGTTGCCAGACTCTTACTGAGTTTACCCCAGTCCAACGCCAGCATCTCTCCATCATAATTTCAGCATGACAAGTTTACAGTCAATTTTCTTTATAAACATAGACATAGCAAATTATAATGGAAAAGCTGCCAATGAGGAATAAGGTTTAGTCAATAGGAAATGCATGCTAATCCATTATACATATGGTCATGTTTTGGAAAAAAAATGTAAACTAAAATCCGGTGGGTTAATAGAAACCAGCTCAACTAAATTTGCACTGGAGACATACCTGCACTCATTACACCTTGCACGTCTGTTTCCCGAATGCATCGTTCGACGTCACTCAGATACTGGATGTTACCATTTGCAAAAACAGGGATGTTCACTTCTTTCCTGCATTGAACAGCATATTTCATTTATTCTAGGAAATCATAAGTTATCACAATTGTAATTAATTATTTGTGGAAATAAATAAGATCAATTGTTGTGTCTATATTGATCTTCATTTGTGAAAATTAATGTTAAGATCAAAAATTTATTGTCAAAAATATTACTGTAGTGTTGTCTTAGAAAACACTCCTATGCAGTATAATGTAAGAAAGTATATCTTTGATGAAGGATTAAACTGACAGAATGAAATGCTTTTACTGGGAGCTTATTGTACAAATCCATTGCTTTAGTAAGAAAAATACCTTCTAATCTCCAGTTTTGCTTGAGGATAATTAATTGTCAGACCTGTGACCTCTAGTTCTATGCCTCCAGTCCAAATTCTGCTTCTACATTTTACATGTATTAATATAATTTCAGCTTTTTTTAATACAAAATGTCCTTTCCCTGTTCAAATGGCCTTTATCAACATTATAAGCTTCAGGCTTTCAAAAATCAACAAAAAACCACGGACAGTGAAATTTGAATTAAAAACAGACCATGTTGGAAATACTCAACAGATCAGGTGGCATCTGTGGAGAGGAAAGCATTTCAGGTCATTTCTCTCGCCAATGATGTTGCCAGATCTGCTATTTCCAGCCGTTTCTGTTTTTATTTCAGGTTTACAAATTTCATCTTTGAAGTTTTTTTTATTCATTCATGGGATGCTAGACCTTTCAAGGATCATTTAAAAGTCAACCGCATTGGAGTCACATGTGGTTCAGACCAGGTAAGGATGGCAGATTTTCTTCCCTAAAGAAGATCAGAGAACCAAATGGGCCTTAACGAAAATTGAAAATTGTAATGATTAGACTTTTATTTCCAGATTTTTATTGAATTCCCCAGAGATTACTCTTTGGTCACTGGATTATTAGTCTAGTGACAATATCATTACATCACTGCCCTTGAATCATCCGTTTAATTTTCTCTAAATGCTCTCCAATATATGTCGATATAGTGTGTCACTTGTATAAAAACAAGGTACAATGATAAAGGGAACAATATGTAAAACTGAGAAGCTCTGGTGGGTTCCAGGACCCAAAGTTTGTGAAAAGATTTCCAATCAGTATTTATATGGCTTGATGCTTTAAGGACTAAACAATATGATACCTGATAAGCTTTTGCATGTCCATCATGTTTGAATACCATTAGGATTGAAGAAGCTGCAATAATATCTACAAAAGTACACATGCTGTGAAGAGAATGTGAATAAGACAATAGAAATGAACGATTAAAGCGCAGCACTATTGGTGGAAAGAGCTTGAGTTGTTGTTAGAATGGGATTGGACACTGACAGAATCCCACATGCTGAAGATTGGTCTGTTTTACAGGGTTTTAGTAAACATTTAAAAGTTACAATCAGCTTAAGGTTACTTTTTAATGGGGAGATGAAATAAGGGAAAATGAAGGGTACTGGATGAATGAGAATGGATTAAAAGCGATCATCACTGCTCTTGCAGTTGATCCTGGAGTTATTCTTTCTTCCTGAAGGTGTGGTGATTTGCATGGGATAGGTAGCATCATAAAAAAATTAAAATATGTAACCTTTGTCAACTAATAGCAATGGACACCTAAATATGATATTAGAGGTGTGTGCACAATACAAAAAAATCCAAAAATCATTATTTTTACAAGATTGAAATTGTTGTTCTTTTGCTTGTGTTCACATGAAGTCAAACAAAATTGCTTTTTATTTTACTTGCAGGACTTTAATATGGCCACAAAAAAGTCCAGATTCCACTCCTATCAGTGAATTCCTCCAGTCATTGCTGATGAGAAAGTTGTAACTATTGACACTATTTAGATCAATGTTTCACTTGTCACCTATTATTCTGCACGCGTGCAATAGTATTAGCTTCTCACCTCACAGCTTTTATGTGTTCCCAGTCAGCTACACCGGTCAGAGGTCCTTTTTGTTCCTTGGTACGACCGTGAACAGTTAACAGCTGAAACAGATTATTGCTTGTATATGTATTTAAAAGCCATAAATTTGGAAAGCCCTAAAGTCAACAGCAGTTGTGTGACAAGCAACATAATTTTTTTTTTAAACTGTGTCACATAATGAATTCGACTGTAATGAACCTGCGCAAGCATCTCGAAAGATTGTGCAGATCCACTGATTGTAAAAGGATTCATTGCATTTCAGTATCAGTTTGCTAAAAAAGAAAATGTTTCTCATTTGCCTCAGCTCCATTCATACTTACAAAAGGAACAGAATTCCTAAGATAGTTGGAAATAATTTGAGTCCGTTATGAATCTTATCAGGTTTAAAAATGAAGGCAAATGTTTTACTGCAGCTCCCAAGACAATGCAAATGTAATGTTTAAGGGTTCTTAAAAACCAAAACAAAAGCCCAACTTTAATCATTTTTGTTTGTGCTGAATTTTAACAGTCCCTAGGGCAAGTATGCAAACATTTCCCTAACCCAAGGCAATACGGTAATTGGATACTGCATTCCAACTTTTACTTTCAGATATTTTCTCCTGAAGTAACATGGGTCACAGAGCTTCTGAGCTAATTTTAATTGTCCCAAGTTTAAAATATCTGTATTCCAGTTATAGATAAAAACTAACTTTGTATTTACAAAATGCCTTTTAACATTGAGACAATTCAATGCTTCAAAAAGTAGTTTGCTGTGGACATTGCTTACAAGGAACACGCTGATTAAAAAGCTACCTCCAGTCATCTGCACAGTTAAATAAATATCAAGTATATTTAAATCAAAGAAGAACAGGATAGGATCCTCAGTTCTGATACATATTTCACCTAGATACCAACTGGGTGAAAGAATATTCTGATCTCAGATTTTTGTTTAACTCAACTTCCCAAATTTTGATTTTCTTTGCAAACTATGAGAAAATTTAGAAAAAAAATCTAAGTTATTGCTGCGTTCCAATTTGATTATATTGTTTATTTAATTTTTAAGTTCATTATTAGATAATTGATAGCTTTGTGTTGCGCTGCAGGAGTGTAGCTGACAGTAGGAAAGGCTACAGTAGGAAGTCTCACAACACCAGGTTAAAGTCCAAAAGATTTATTTTGAATGACGCACTTTCGGAGCGCTGCTCCTTCCTCAGGTGAATGATCCCAAGATGTCACTCACCTCATGAAGAAGCAGCGCTCCAAAACTCACGATTCCAAATAAATCTATTGAATTTTTAATCTGGTGTTGTGAGACTTCTTACTGTACCCACCCCAATCCAAGGCCAGCATTTCCACATCAAAAGGAAGGCTAGGGAGTAACAGTGCTAAAATTGATCATTGGAAATATTGTTTTGCAGGAAAAATAAGTACATATTTAATTAAACATTTCATAATGTGCATTAGCTTCTCATCCAAACCGTTTTTGAAACTAAACTTTCTGGGTCAGGTGAGAGCACAATTCATTGAGCCAAGCTGACACCTTCAGAATTACAATTCAAATATGATTGCTGAAGGCATGCTGGTCACTCAATATTCACAGAATTAAAACATCCCCTACAATCACGATTATTGGAAAACAGAATAGAAATGTCTTTATTTACCTGGCAACCTGCTTTCTCCAGCATCTTTGCATATTGCACAGTTTTACTCACTTCTGGAAAAACCCGGATTTTGCATGTGATGGGAACAGAGATTCTCTTATGTGCCTCAGAAACTGTGAAAATAGTGTAAATTAAACAGAATGATTGCAAATTTCTCCTTTTGTCCAATGTCTAGCTTCATTATTGGAAACAAGTAATTAAAATATTTGAAACACTAAATGCACCAGGGTGGCACATGCCACTTTGGTTCTCTTTTTCTGCTGATGTACCTGTTTTTACTGAATGCATTTCCCAAGTTCCCTGCTAAAATCACAAACTTGTAACTTGGAGATAAAATAAAGACTTGCATTTATGTAACAACTTACATGATCTCAAGATGTCCCAAAGACCTTATCGCCAGTTAAGTACTTTTTGTAGCATAATCATTCTGTGTCATGCAGAAAATATATCAGCTGATTCACACACAAAAAGCTTTCATAAATAGCAATGTGATAATGACCAGATAATCCACTTCTTGTAATGATCATAGAATCCCTACAGTGCAGAAGGTGGCCATTCACCCATCGAGGCTACACAAACTTTCTAACAGATTATCTTACCCAGGCTTTTTTCCCTGCCCTATCCCTATAACCCCACCTATTTATCATGGACAATTCACTTAACCTGCACATCTTTGGACTGGGATGATGGAGATTTAAATATTGGTTAGGGGCTGGGGGATAATTTCCTTGCTCTTCTTTGAAATATTGTGGTGGGGCCTGTTACATCTGCCTTGGAGAGTAGAGGGAATCTTGGTTTGTTATCCCATTCAAGAGACAGCATCTCTCACAGCACTCCCTCAATGTGCACTGCAACGTTAGCCTAGATTTTTCTTCTTAGTCTCAAGCTGCAATCTTTGGGCTCAGAGGAGACAATGCTATCAATGTGCCACGGCTACTACCCATAAAACAGTTTTGCAACTCTGCAAAATATTAGCAGATTCATGTGTACAGGTAACATGCTACCTTTTGTTTCATCTGTACTGTTTCCACTTCCTTCTTCCTTCCCTCTCTTTGCTCCTCCTTCCCATGCCACAAACTAATTCTATCTCTCAGGATGAGAGTTATACGGCTTAAAAGCTAGACAATGCAGTACCTATTTCTGGATTACTGGATACAGCTGAACCGAAATCCTGGAACTCCCTAACTAACAGCATTGTTGGTAATACAAACACAACACAGATTGCAGTGGTTCAAGAAGACAGCTCATCATCCCTTCTCAAGTGCAAAAAGAGAAGTTCATGCCAATTACACCTACATTCCCATGAATGAATTTAAGAAACGCGTTCTTTAAGGGAAAAGCTTGAATCTGATCAGCTCCATACAAAATGTATGATGATTTAACTTCACAGAGTTCCCTCCCCATAGCCATCACTCAATTGCTTTTATGTTTTCTTTTTACAGTACACCACACAGAAGAGGCAAGTATGTGGTAGGAAACATTTGTGAGTACCTTGCACCCACATTAAGTATCCCTTGGAATGGGATTTTAAACCAGAAGCATTTGATGTCAACTGCTAAAACATTCATAATTCAGCTTCAAGAAATTGAAGAGATGTCATGCAGAATGTTTTGTTGCAATAATCAATTCAGCACTCACGCATTTTGTGTAGTAAGTCCCATTCTTCTTGTAGAAATGCACCATAGTGCCCTGTGAATAGATAAATCACATGGAAGTCATGTTTAATTATAGTTAGCTTGACCATTCTCACAAAGTAATTTCCACTTGGTTAAAATAGGGTTGCTGTTTTCAAAATGAGGTAAGCTCAAGAGACAGAACTTTGAAAAGGTCCCTGCAAGGCTTATAGTCCTCATATGGAGGAGGGAATTCATTGAAGCTGCAGGTTTTCTGCACAAGGATGGCACAGTGGCATAGTGGTTAGCATTGCTGCCTCACAGCACTAACAACCTGGGTTCGATTCCAGCCTTGGGTGGCTGTCTGTGTGGACTTTGCACATTCTCCCATATCAGTGTGCATTTCCTCTGGGTGCTCTGGTTTCATCCTACAGTTTAAATAAGTGCTGGTTAAGTGGATTGGAAATGCTAAATTGCCCTGTAGTGTCCAACGATGTGTGGGTTAGGTGGATTAACCATGGTAAATGTGAGAGGTTACGGGATAGGGCGGAAATGTGGGCCTGAGTAAGATACTCTGTTAGAGAGCTGATGCAGGCTCGATGGGCTGAATGGCCTCCTTCTGCACTGTAGGGATTCCATGTGAATATGATAAATGGATGGAAAATCTGAGCATGTCACCCACCAATTCCCAGCAGCAAATATTCCCACGAATTAAACTCTATTTGGTTCAAAATGCATCTTAAACCAGAATAAGATCATGGCTGATACACTGCCTTACACTCATCCTTTAATGGGAATATAGGGAAGCCAATTTAGTATACCCATTTAAATAGACCTTCATGGTGTCATTTATGGAAGATACTGGAATTTGAAAGCACGTTAAGAGTAGAAAATATAAGGCTCAATTTTTAGTGCCACTTGTTCCCACAACTCAATCAGAAGTTTAAAATCTAGTGGAGATCAATTTTGTAACTGTGTGAACTTCAGACCACTTTGTCTCTCAGGTCTCATTTCATCTTTCCAGATTGTAGAATTGATTTTCTTATCCTTTGCATGCATCATATGTAACAAATATTGGTTACAGACCAATAGATTGCAAATATTAAGTTTGCTTGCATTTATCAAAAAAGCTTACATTTCCATTTTGATAACATTTCAAGTCAGATGTGCATGAAAAAATAGGATGGTCACGAGATAACAATTAGATCCCAAACATTGTCCCATGATCTTTATCTTGGGCTACTTGCATCCAAACATTCAAAATGTGCTACTGAAAAAGTTTCAACCTTTTATATAACCATCTTGCCAAAGTGGAAGTAAACATTTAGTTATTTAAATCACATGGATGTGTAATTTGATATTCAGAACTATTTAAGCCTACTAAAATATTGCAATGAATACATTTGAAAATAATTTGTTTTCTTGATTAACAAGATGATTTCCAAGTATAATTTCACCACAAACTGCACGATCATAATTGCACAGTAGATGGTGCTGCAATGTCAGGGCTAGATCTGGGTGTAAAGAATTGGAAAAGTACATGGTCAGTTTAATATCAGTTAATTGTGGAATTGTCTTAGATTTGTAAAAAAAAAAGATACTGCTGTTACTATATTAATACACTGCATGGAAGTTACTCACTTGACTCAAAACAGTAAATGTTCGACATATACAAGTGGTGCAACATGTTATACTTGCCCAGGACATCAAAATCAAGACCACTTTCTTACTTAATAATCAGCCCTAACTACGCATTGATATTATTCTAAAGCAATGTTTATGCTGACACCAGCCATCAGATCTTTTGTATTACTAGAACAGGGAATCCATAACATTTCAAGATTAAAATGCTATTACTCAGGCCATAGTCATAACCGTTCTTTCTTTTCATTTTTCTAAAACGAGTTGCAATATACCTGCTAATTTTATGACACTAAAGTCGGTGGAGTGGTAGATAGTGAAGAGGGGTGTTATAGTTTGCAGAGAGACTTGGACAAGTTGCAGAGCTGGGCCGAGAGGTGGCAAATGGAGTTTAATGTGGAAAAGTGTGAGGTAATTCACTTTGGCAGGAATAACAAATGTGTAGAGTATAGGGATAATGGTAGGACTCTTAATAGTGTTGATGAACAGAGGGATCTTGGTGTATATGTGCATAGATCCCTGAAAGTTGGCAATCAAGTCGATAAGGTTGTTAAGAAGGCATACGGAGTCTTAGCTTTTATTGTAGGGGGATTGAATTTCGGAGCCGCAACGTCATGTTGCAACTGTACAAAACTCTAGGGCGGCCACACTTGGAGTATTGTGTACAGTTCTGGTCCCCGCATTATAAGAAAGATGTGGAGGCATTGGAGAGGGTACAGAGGAGGTTTACTAGGATGTTGCCTGGTATGGAGGGCAGGTCCTATGAAGAGAGGTTGAAGGATTTGAGGTGTTTTCGTTAGAAAGGAGGCGGCTAAGGGGGGATCTTATTGAAGCATATAAGATAATTAGAGGTTTGGATAGGGTGGACAGTGATAGCCTTTTTTCTAGGATGGAGAAAGCTAGCACGAGGGGACACAACTTTAAATTAAGGGGTATGAGTTATAGGACGGATATCAGAGGTAGGTTCTTTACTCAAAGAGTGATTAGGGAGTGAATGCCCTGCCTGCAGCTGTTGTAGATGCGCCAAGTTTGGTGGCGTTTAAGAGGTTAGTTGATAAGTATATGGAAGAGAAGGGAATGGTTAGTTTGGAGGGGCATTGCTTTTTATATTGGTCGGCGCAACATCGAAGGCCGAAGGGCCTGTTCTGTGCTGTAATGTTCTATGTTCTATGCTGTTTTAGCACATAAATCTCAACTGCAGCATTCAAATTACAAAACATTAAAATGCAATTTTAAGCTAAGTAAACTACTTCATATATTATTAGTACCTCATAACAACACATTCCCCATTTTGTTCCACATTCCAGCTTTTATTGATTCAACTTCAACATTATAATCTAAAGGGAGCTAATTCCAGCATGAAATAAATGAGTTACGTGGCCTCTTCCTGTGCCATATATGACTCAAATTCCTTACTGGAACACTTTGCTAGTCTCTGTAACCATTTCTGTTCAACAGGTAATAAAACAAGTACAAAACTACTGTCATTTCAATTAGTAATTTGTCACATGCTGGATCCAATGTTGACCAGATGTGGTGATTCCATTGCCTGGATATTAGTATCTGTTTGCATTATGTTAGTATAAGACAGCTCATCAAGAAAACAGAAATTCTGATACCTCGTTTTGCAATCATTTGAGGACAGCCCAAGTTCAGATCAATGGCATTGCAGTAATCTTGAGCTAGGAGACAGGCTTGTACAAACACTTCTGGATCATTCGCACAGAACTGGAAGAAAAAAAAAGTGAGTCTGAAATTAGAGCTCAATGAAAATAAATAATGAGATCAACTTTAGGCTTCTGAAATATGCCGTGGTCAGTTTCTGTTATTGTGCTTGGGGATATTGGTTTATCTGAATTCAACATGTAAAACAGGGATCCACTACAGGAGTACATGCCTCCTTCCCAAATTGCTTCGCTCTATTATACCCCAGTGATCCATCTGAATCCATTTGCAAAAGCAGAGAATTCTTCCCCTTGCAGTACTCCATAAGACATTTAAAAGTTTGCTTAGCTTCAAACTAAATGCATGTATGAAAATTAGCTCAATGCAAAAAGAACGTAAGACGTAATTAGGCTACAATATAAGTTAAATAATTGCGGTATAACAAAGTAAAGTTTTTTTTGTCTGAATACCGGGTGCATTTTCTGGCTTTCAATGTTACGTTTTCTGGCATATTTTACATCTCATTTTGGACTTACACATGATCATAAAAACACTACAGTGCAGGGGGCCATTCAGCCCATCAAGTCTGCACCAATAATAATCTCACCTAGGCCCTTTCCCCACAATCCTACATATTTGTCCCTCTATGACTCTATAATCTCTCTTATCTACACATCCTACTAAGGGGAAATGTAGCATAGCCAATGTCTCTAATCTGCACATCTTTGGACTGTGGGGGGAAACTGCAGCTTCTGGAATAACCCCACACAGACATGGAGAGAACGTGCAAACTCCACACAGACAGTGTCCCAAGATGAGAATCAAACCCAGATCCCTGGAGCTGTGAGGCAGCAATGCTAACCACTATGCCGCCATGCCATCCTCAAAATGTAAATACTTAAATTCAAATCATTAAACAAAACATTACAATTTAAGGATATATGGAAACATAATCATTGCCTAGACTCAAAGTGCTAATGAGATATTTTGTCCTTATTCCTGCTACAGCTAACCTGGACACATTACCTGAACAACTAGTGGTCGATCCTCTGCATTCACCTCATTGTATAAGTTCTCCTTTCTGTAATTTGCATCCCGTACAAACACCTGGGCATGAAGCATGGGAGTGTAACAGAGCTGGGCACCATGACGACGGCTCAACAATCTCCATGCAAGCTCACTCTGATCCACCATTGGTGCAACCACATAGCGAGCACTATTCAGCGTCGTCTTCCAGAATTCAAACCCATCAAGTTTAGGCATCCTGGCCTTGGCCTGTAAAAATGGAGAACAAAGCTTTTAAAGAAACCTTAAATACAGATCTTAACAGTAGCAAATATCAGACCACTATGACAGGCACTATTTAATCGCAACTGGTTGTCCAATAACAGTCCAATATGGCTCATGCTTAGCTGGAAATCTGACTCCTTTTGTTACAATGAACTACTCCAAATGTGATGCAAGATAACCAGAATAACATTGGAGTAAACCTTTCCTACACACAACTCACTCAGCCCAAGGCACAACAGAATCATTATTTTCTCTTAGCATAAGCATTCATTTATTTAACAACTCAGGACACCTCAAAAATGTCACATCCAATTAATTGCTACATGAAATTAATTGCTACATGAAATATCAAATGGTTGGCAAATATGACTGCAAGCTCTCATAAATGGGAAATCAGATACAGTCCTTCAAAGGTCAGGTGGCAGCATAGTGGTAATGTCACTGGACTAGTAAGCCAGGGGCCCAGCCTAATGCTCTTGAAAGCATTGGCTCAAATCCAATAAATAATCTAAAATTGAAAGCTAGTCTGAATAATGTGAGCATGAAGCTTTCATTGGCTGTTGTAAAAAAGTCATCTGGTTCACTAATGTCCTTTAGGGAAGACAATCTGCCATCCTTATTGGCCTGGCCTACATGCAACTGCAGACCCACAACAGTATGGTTGACTTTTGACTGCTCTCTGAAATGACCTACTAAGGAAGACAGTTTAAGGCAACTAGAAATAGGCAGCAAACATCGGCCTTATCAGCGATACTTACATCCCATGAAAGAATGATATTCCTCTTCAAATGAAAGAGGTGGGATGTTTTATATCTACCTGAGGATGCAGACAGGGTTTCAGCTGAACATCTCATCTGAAATCTGGCACCTTCAACAATGCAAAGTCCTGCACTGGCATGCCTGTCTAGACCAGAGATATCCAAAGGCTTGGTACACATGATAAAAATCAGTGAGTGGGCTGTTTTTGGAATGGCAATAAAATCAAAACCCCTCATCTATTGTGAACTCACCTATAAAGAGTTTCTAACCCACCAAACAACAGATCCCCACACACAATTTTCAAACCACCTGCCTTTTTCTTACCTCCCTCACCATCTTCAACAAAACATTTCAAGTGGAAAGATTCAGGCTCAGCTCTTCAAACTTCTGTTGAATCAGCAAAACTGACTCCTGACTGGTATTCACAACAATCATACAGCAAACGCTAACTGTCTTTTGACTAGGACATTTAAAAGGATCAATGCTGAAACTGTGTGTGTAAGTGAGCAAAGATGAGACCATTGGAATTAGTAGAATGGATCAAAGGAACTCATCTATTAGATTCAGCCTGCAAGTGACATGTTAGATATGCCTAGCTTGGATATGTGCTCAGTCCTAGAGTGGGGCTTGAACCCATCATCTTCAAGGGAAATGAGGATAGTGTGGGAAAATGGCATTAAGATGGATGATTAGACATGATCTAGTTGAATGGTGGAACAAGTTCATGGGGTCAAATGACCACTCCTGCTCCTATTTCTTATGTTCCAACCTTCTGGCTGCTACTAAGTCAGCTAAGCTGTAAAATCCATTTCTTAATTAGTTTTTGCCAACTACAATCACTGAATTTGAAAAGTAGTTGGAAAACGCTCAAATTTGTCACGAAGGTTCAATATGACATTGTGGATGCTGTTTGGAAACAGCCACAAAGATTTCACTCATTCTGTTTTTCCTTGCTATTGTTAAAACAAATGAACTTCACTGAGAAATATTAAGGCTACTTAGGATAAAAATTATCAGTACATGGTAATATTTTATTAAATTATTGAATTACTCATGCATTAAGCACTTTACACAACAGATTTTCATAGTAATTATTAAAACATTTCCAAATGTTTCCCATAAGCATTTTATTTTGCATTTGCCCCACTTTGACAAATAATTTTTGTTTTAGAATGGATTATATACATTACATTCTTCAATGCAAACTGCTCTGAACAAAAATTTTTTTATAATCTTTGATTTAACCACATTAAAACAATTTTTAACACAGGTACATCTACACATTTTCAAATTCAAAGTACTTGCTGGTTATGCAAGCATTTGCCACACTTCAAACAAGTTCATTGGTGTGCAACATTTACATTTGAGTCCAAATATGATCAAAACTACAGTGTTAAGGTCATCCCTTCCATCATGTCTCTTCTATTGAAGCTATTATCACAACCTCACAGAATCAAACAGTGCAGAAGGAGGCTATTCAGCTCATCGAGTCTGAACTGACCACAATCTCACCAGATCCTATACCCATGCATTTACCCTAGCTAGTCATCCTGACACTAACATTCAATTTAGCATGATCAATCCACCTAGTAACCTGCACATCTTCAGACTGTGGGAGGAAGCTGGGCACCTGGAGAAAATTCAGGCAGACACAGGGAAAATGCACAAACTCCACACAGACAGTGACCCAAGCCTGGAATTGAACCCAGGTCCCTGGCACTATGCGGCAGCAATACTAACCACTGCTCCATCGTGCTGCCCCTACAAGTTTTTCCTTATCCCAATCCATTTTAAATGTTAGTTTCTTGCTCAATAGTGAGATGGGATAAAAAATTCTTCCCATGTTCTATTAAGCTTGCGTAAAAATTCTGTTGAATCGCCTTTTGTCTTAGTGATGATCGCCAACTAATGAAAACCATCCAATTATCATGTCAAGCTTCCCTCTTAACTATCTTTAGGGGGAAAATTATACAGGCATCCTTTATCTAACAGAATTAAACTGTATAACTAAATATCCCATGCTTACTAAATAATTTGGGCATAGAGCTTTCTTTTGTGCTCTGATTATCTGTTAAGGTTTCATTTATTTAAGAAGTGAAACAAAAAGTCTGTGACTACCAACCAAAGTGGGTGTAACTGAACAAATTTGATTTGCAGCAACTCGATACCCTTTTCTCTTTTTTCTTGTTATCTCTCCTCTTCACAACCCTTCCCTCTCTCTCCCTCTCAATGGTAATACTTGGCTCTTTGAGTCAAAAGGTTCTGCATTCAAACTCCAGAGTCTCGAGCACAAAACCCATGCTGACACTTCAGTATAATACCGAAGGAGCTGCAATGTCGGGTGAGACATTAATTTGAAGCACTGTCTGGAGTCTCAGAGGTGGAAAGTAGAGATCACATGGCACTTTTTCACCAGCAGGAGAGTTCTCCCAGCACTCTGACTAACATTAACCTCCCCACCAACAATCACTTGGTTGTAATAAATTGCTGTCTGTCAGATCTTACTGTGTACAAATTGGTTATATGTTTCCTGCATGATAACAGGGGCAGTATTTCTTACTTTTTAATAAAGTACCCAATTGGCCATAAGGCGCTTTAGGGCGGTTGTGAAAGGCGCTATCTCAATGCCAGACTTCCTTCCTTCACCCCTCCCTCTCCTTCACATCTCTGCTTTTCCTTCCTCCCATTCTGCCTGATATTGATGTGTTCCTCTGCGATTCTCGCTCCCGTTCCCTGTCTCCTCTTACCGCTCGCCCGCTCCTTCCCTGCTCGTCCGTTTCTAGCTTCGTGTCCGCTCCGATAATCTGACCGTCCAACCAGTACCTCCGCTTCTCGGCTCCGACTGGAAACTACAGCCCTGTCAGCAAATTCAGTCCTCCGCCTACAGCACCGCCCCTGGCCGCACAAGGAATTGCCAAGGACTTGACTCTGGGGGAAACATGCGTAAGAATTGTCCAAGTCACCCAACAAAATACCACTCGTTTACAAAGTTGGGACTTTCATTCCTTCCTGACTCCTTTCAATATTTAGTGTAGAAATTGAGTTTCGAATCTGGATGAACCTCCGTCAGAGCGTTGTTGGATAATTGTTTTCTTAAAGTCTTGTCCCCATTTTATCTACAACATCTTATCAGTGTAGTAGGATATTATATATATCCTAACCCATTTCAAAAACAATACACATTTGATCTTTATAGAATGCTGTGGCCTTGTCAACTTTTGTCTCATTGGTCAAATCTCATTCTATATTGAATTATACTATTTTCCACTTTCTAATTGACTTCTTAGTCAAGTATTGTCCTAAACCCATTCTCATCAAAATTTCTCAGGAGTGAAAGGGAAAACTCTGTGGAATACATTTGCCAAAGTATTCAATACGCCGAATGTGTCTGCTTAAATGTATTACTTGAGCATAAATACTATTGTTTTAATTCCAGTTTAGCTTGTGAACCAGACATTCAACGAACTGAAAATATAGCAAAAAACACTATATAAATTTCAGTGTGAAATTCATTGTATTCAAGGTTCATTGTTGTACATGGGTTATTCATCACTATACAGCACTTCCGATTGTAAGTAGATGCAGCCCACTTATAGAGACAGCCATTAAGCTGTTTCATAACAATATTCAAAATGTCAAGACCATAACATGGATGTAATTCCTAATGCTCCTCTCAGTCTTGACAACAGTAAAAATTTTTAAAAACTATCAAATTGTTTCAATAATTACGAGTAGAGTTCCAACAGCTTTTAGTCAGCCAAGACCTCATACTACACATCCTAGTGTTGAAAGAAGTTGCTACGGAGATGGTGGGTGCATTGATGATCATCTTTCAAAATTCTATAGATTCTGGATGGTTCTCGGGGGATGGAGGTCATAGAGTCATAGAGGTTTACAGCCCTTTGGCCCAACTTGTCCATGCCACCCCTTTTTTTTAAACCACTAAGCTTTTCCGTATTGCCCACATTTTGCCCATATCCCTCTATAGCCTTCTTACCCATGCAACTGTCTAAACTCTTTTTAAAAGATAAAATTGTACCTCCCTCTACTACTACCTCTGGCAGCTTGTTGCAGAGATTCACCACATTCTGTATGAAAAAATTGAATCCTTTTACATCTCTCCCCTCTCACAAATCTATGCCCTCTAGTTTTAGACTCCCCTACCTTTGGGAAAAGATATTGACTATCTAACTGATTTATGCCTCTCTATTTACAAACCTCAATACGGTCACCTCTCAGCCTCCTATGCTCCAGAGAAGAATGTCTCAGTCTACCCAGCCTTTCCTTATAACTCAAAATATCAAGTCCCAATAGCATCCTAGAAAGTCTTTTCCGTACTCTTTCAAGTTTAATAATATCCTTTCTATAATAGGGTGACCAGAATTCCAAGTGTGACCTTACCAATGTCTTGTACAACTTCAACAAGACGTCCGAACTCCTGTGTTCAATGTTCTGACCAATGAAACGAAGCATGCTGAATGCCTTCTTCACCACTCTGACCAAGTAATTCCACTTTCAAGGATTATGAACATTTATCCATAGACCTCTTTGTTCTAAAACTCTCCCCAATGCCCTACCAGTACCTGAATAAGTTCCGTCCTGGTTTGATCTACCAAAATGCATCATCTCACATTTATCTAAATTAAACTCCATCTGCTGTTCATTGGCCCACTGACCCAATTGATCAAGATCCTGCTGAAACCTTGATAACTTTCTTCACTGTCCATTGAGCCATCAATCTTGGTGTCAGTTGCAAACTTACTAACCAAGCCTCCTAAATCCTCATTCAAATAATTAATGTAAATGACAAATAAGTGGACAGAGGACCGATCCCTGAAGCATACCATTGGTCACAAACCTCCAGTATGAAAAACAACTGTCTACAACCACCCTCTGTCTTCCATCATCAGGCCAATTTTGCATCCATTTGGCTATCTCATTCTGGATCCTGTGAGATTCAACCTTATGCAGCAACTTATCATACGGTATCTTGTCAAAGATCTTGCTAAAATCCATGTAGACAACATTAACTGCACTGCTCTCATTGACTTTCTTGGTTACCTCTTCAAAAAATTTAATCAAATTTGTGTGACATGATTTTCCACTCAAAGCCATGTTGAGTACCTCTAATCAGTCCTTGTTTCTCTAAATGTCTGTAAATCCTATGTTTCAGAATACCTTCTTACAACTTATCCACTACAGATGTGAGGGTCACTGGCCTATGGTTCCTAGCTTTTCCTCTGCAGCCCTTTTTAAACAAAGTCACAACATTTGCCACCCTCCAATCTTCAGGCACCCCACCAATGGCTGTTGATGATTCAAGTATTTCTGTTAGGGAATCCACAATTGCCTTCCTAGCCTCCCACAATGTCCTGGGTTACACTTCATCAGGTCCCAGGGATTTATTTACCTTGATATTTGATTTGATCTGATTTATCATTGTCTTATGTATTAACATACGTGAAAGTATTGTTTCTTGCATGCTGTACAAAACATTACATTCATAGAGAAGGAAATGAGAGAGTGTAGAATGTAGTGTTATAGACATAACTAGGATGTACAGAAAGACCAACTTAACGCAAAGTAAGTCTATTCAAAAGTCTGACAGCAGCAGGGAAAAAGCTATTCTTGAGTCAGTTGATACGTAACTTTAGACTTTTGTCTCTTTTTCCCGAAGAAAGAAGATGGAAGAAAGAACGTCTGGGATGCGTGGGGTCCTTAATGATGCTGGCTGCTTTGCCGAGGCAGCAGGAAGTGTAGAAAGAGTCAATGGATGGGAGGCTGGTTTGCATGATGTCTTACTTTCTGATGTGCTTTAAAACTTCCAGCACCTCCTTTTCTTTTGTATGTACCCTCCTCAAGACATTACTGTCTATTTCCCCAACATCCATGCTTTTCCCAACAGTAAATCCTGATGAGAAACATTCATATAGAATCTCAGCCATCTCTTGTGGATCCAAACATAGATGACCTTGTTGCTTCTTAAGAGACTCTACTCTCATCCTAGTTATTCTTTTGCCCTTTATGTATTTGAAGAATCGCTTTGGATTCTCTTTGTCTTATCTGCCAAAACAATCTCATTTTTTTTTGCTCTCCTGATTTCTCTTTTAACTCTACTCCTACACCCTGTATACTGTTCAAGGGATCCACTTGATCCCAGCTTCTTTCTTCTTCTTGACCAGAGCCTCAATATCCTGAGACATCCAGAGTTTCCTATTTCTACCAATCTTGCCTTTCACTCTAAGAGGAATGTGTTTAACCTAAACCCTGGTTAATACATTTTGAAAAGCTTTCCACTTACCAGACATCCCTTTGCCTGCCCAGAGACTTTCCCAATTAACTTTTGAAAATTCCTGTCTGATACCATCAAAATTGGCCTTGCTCCAAATTAGAATTGTAACTTTTGGGCCAGAGCTATCGAGGTAGCACTATTCAAGAAGGGAAAGAGAGTGGAAACAGAGTATTACAGATCTGATACATTAGTGGAAAAGAAAATGCTGGAATCCATTATAAATGGTGTAGTACTGTTGGCATGGGACTGGGATAGCCATAGTAAGTGGTCTCACAGCACCAGGTTAAAGTCCAATACGTTTATTTGGTAGCACAAGCTTTTGGAGCATTGCCCCTTCATCAGGTGAGTGATGAAAGGGCAACACTCCAAAAGCGCATGCTACCAAATAAACCTGTTATTGTGAGACTCCATTATAAAGGATGTGATAAAGAAACACTTGGGAATCAAAATCTGTTTAGACATAATCAGCATGGATTTACAAATAGGAAATCATGTTTGACAGACGTTAGTTTTTTTGAAGATGTTCCTAATAAAATTGATGGAGAGTAAACGGATGTAATATATTTAGACCTTCAGAAGGCTTCTGATAAAGTCCCCCACACAGATCATAGCAATCATAGAAACCCTACAGTGCAGAAAGAGGCCATTTGGCCCATTGAGTGCACCAATCACAACCCCACCCAGGCCCTATCCCCATATTCCTACATGTTTTACTCCCTAACCCCTGTAACTTGCGTATCTCAGGACCCTAAGGGGCAATTTTAGTATGGCCAATCAGTCTAAACTGCACATCTTTAGACTGTGGGAGGAAACTGGAGCACTCGGAGGAAACCCATGCAGACACAAGGAGAACATGCAAACTCCACACAGAAGTGACCCAAGCCATGAATGAAACCCAGGTCTCTGGAGCTAATGAAGCAGCAGTGCTAACCACGATGCAACTGTGCTGCTCATTTACAAAATGCTGGTGAACTTTGCTACAAATGGCAGCATTTATATTTGCAGCTGATGAACTTTCTGCCTGCAAAAATACCTCTGAAGAGCAGCTGTTTTGATTGGCATCATAAACCTTTATTCTTTTGTGGGACATGAGCATCAGTGGTGAGCCAGTACTTATTGCCAGTACAATCGTCCTTGAGGACGCAATTAAGAGTAATCATATTGCTCTGGATCTGGGGTTACATATGGGTCAGACCAGAGAGGGATGGCAGATTTCTTTCTCCAAAGAAAAACATAAACTAGATAAGTTTTAAGAACTGACAATGGTTTCATAGTCATCATTTGACTTTTAATTCCAGGTTTTTTAATTGGATTCAAATTTCACCATCGACCATCGCATTCTTCCCCAATCTCAAAGTTCTCTGCATTGCCTCCAAACCATTGCTCCACTCATCCTGCTCTGGCTTAAGATCCTCCAGGATGACTCTGTCTCCACATTTTACAACCCAGGTACCCAGACCATTGCCTCAGGTCTCTAGACTACTAGTCCAGTGACAATGTCACCAGGCCACTGCTTTCCCTAGAATTATAACTGAATGGAATAATGATTTCTTTTCTTTATTGTCATGATGCCTAGTTTCAGTCTTAATCATTTTTGTAAATTTCTGTGACAACTTCATCAGATATTTTCATCTACTGCATTTCTCAATATCATTGAAAATAACTTTGACAAACTCTGGCTGTAATAAAAGGTGCAGTTGCTAATACAAGGATGAAATGGTTGAAAGGCTCCACTACAATCCACTCAGTCAAATCTTGGAGGAATTTCACTAGATCTTGTTTGACAGTGTTGCAATAAACGCTCAGGGTTAGACTACAATGCATTGAGGACATTGTAACCCGTACAGATGCAGTTCAGAAAACAGTCCTGAAATGTTGAACCTTATCAAAGAAAGCAACTTTGAAACACTAGATGAAAACGATAACAAATCACAGTCAGAGAGAATCACAACTTAAATTGAAAGTGATTTTCACATTTTATTTGATGTTTGATGCTACAAATTGCAATGCCTTGGATAGAATAATACATGTTAGAACTACAATTTGTCTTGTATGATCATAATCTACAGTAGTCAGGATAGCTGAAACAGAGGGACAGATAAGTTTTATAGTTAGTCAGATTTAATTACATCCTCGTGAGAAATAGCAAATTTAATGGCACAATTTCTGCATTGTCGAAAAATTGACAAGCTTTGTATTCCTTTCAAATATATAATTAATTGAAATTACTAAAAAGTCATCTTTAATCATCCTTCTGTTCTTTAAAATGAATTTTAAACCAAATATTGTTTTATTAAAACATAAACTGTGACTTGTGAATATGGCCCAGAGAGGCTGTTTTACAAAATCAAAGAATACGTTAAGTCACAAAGTACATGAAATAAATTCAATGATGTTTGTTTGCTCATGACACTTCAAACAGCAGCATCAGCCCACTTACATGAATATGAAAATCCCTCCCCCCCATGTAAAATTATTTGGCGTATTGTGTCAAAAAAAATTATGTAGTATCTCTTTGTTCAATAATTTCAGGTTAAACAGTTCAGTTTAATGGGAGTGACAGGATAGTGACACATGCAACACATAACACTGGTGCTTTACCGAATTGTCCCTGCGTTTACAAAATGCAGAATCGTTCATTGACCACATAAAATGCTCACACCATTAGGCTCCTTGTATTAAATTAGAAATCCCCTTGTATGATTCAGTTTTGCTGAAGAGGGATTCTGTGGAATTTGTGAATTATCCAGTGAGTGCACCAGAAATGTCTGTTAATTATCTAACCAGATGTTCATAGAATCCTTGCTGTTCAGAAGAGGCCATTTGGCCCCTAACCTACACATTTTGGGACACTAAAGGGGCAATTTAGCATGACCAATCTACCTAACATACACATCTTTAGAAAGTGGGAGGAAACTGGAGCACCTGGAGGAAACACACGCAGACATGGGGAAAACATGCCAACTCCACTCAGACATTCACCAAGGCTGGAATCAAACCCAGGTCCCTGGCATTATGAGACAGCAGTGCTAACCACTGTGGTGCCGGTGTTGGGAATAGGAGGGGCAAAAAAATAATTGACAGGCATAAACAAGAGAGGAAAAAAGTTCTGTTACCCCCTTCCATGTAAATCAGCCAGGGATTCTCTTGTGTAGGTAGTAGTTTTGTCAGGTGTCACCTGTTGCTTTAGTAAAATATTTGGGCCAGCAGAGTTTGAACGGTGGGATTTGTTGTAACTGCCACTTATCGGCAGGGACTGCCCAAGAATAAATGTCAGCTTCTCATTCAATTGGGCGGGCTTATCTCTGACCATTGTTCCAACCAGTGGTTTCATTTGATCCGGAGAGGCGAATCAAACTGGTGCAAGATTGCAGGATTGCTGGGACTCGAATTCAGCATCTTCTGATACGAGGCCAGGCACTTACACATTTGATCATTCCATGTGTAAAGGTTGTTTTTTTTTAAAAAAATTTTTTTTCGCAATACCAGACTTCATACTAAAAAAAAAAACAGAATTGACCTTTATTTCATTCAATGCACAAAAACACAAATAGTTTACAGTTTGGGACAAAAATTATAAACATGACTTTCGTGAAAAAAAATACAGAGGAATGGGTCATGCTATTGGTAGGTTCCACATACATTTTGTTTTACAAGCAATTCAACTGGACAAATTAAAAACTGCAGCATCATCAATTTCTATTTCCTCATTGACAATGAATGTCTCAGAAATAGATCAGTCAGTTTTTTGTGTTTGCCCATTTTGGTCCAACTAAGTACCAGTTTCTCCATTAAGCACTATATTTACTGCCTTGAACTACAACAAAGCAACACAAAAAAAATTACAGTTTTTTTCAACATCGTTGTGCGAGAAATCTTGACAGCTGTACAATCTATTGCACGCGCCAGGAACCACGGCCGAATGGACAATGTAGAAATTCTCTGATTCAGCCTTCCCGAGCAGCAACTCTTGGCTCTGCCAAAGTGTTGTGGATGATGCTGACGACAGAATCCACTGAAGCTCCCTTTAAGAATGTCCAGTGATCTCCTTCAATCACATGAATTAAGACCATGCCATCACAAACCTGAAGGCGAAACAATGAAATGCAAATAATAACAAAATTCATCACCTTTTCCACAGAAATATACACTAGGGGGGTTATTGTAACCTTAACCCGCCAGTTTCCCAATGGGCAGGTTAGGTACAAGTTTCCCCACCTAAATTAGAATTCATAACTGAAAAGAAAAAGATTGATATTTATTTAGCATCTTTCACATGTTTGGATGTCCCAAAGTGTTTTCAGTACTGAACTGGAGCTTGATCTTTGTGCTCAAGTCCTGCAGTGGGATGTAAAACCACAACCTTCTGCCTCCAAGGCATAAGTGCTATCAACTGAGCCATGGCTAAAACAGAAAGACACAACTAAAGAGTTGCACTCTGCCTGTCTTGCTGGCTGTTTTGATGAAGCTGAAGAAATCCCATTATGAAATGAAACCGAGGACTAAGGCTTGTCAAAAACCATTTGCATTTATATAGCCTGAGATTTTAGGTTAAAATTAGGTTTTTCATCTTGCTTGGCTTGGATTCCTGTCAACAATTTAACTAAAAAGGTCCATCTTCCATGTATCTACAGCTCTGCACCAAGCTTCACTCTGACAACAAAATACATTGACCTGATAATAACCCATACCTTTACTCACAAGGCAGGAGTTTTAATTGACATTAACAAAGTATACTTTGCACACAGTAATCAGCTCGAAACTGCAGAAAAATCACTCTGCAATGTGGGTTTTGAGGATCATTTATAAAGAGATTTTATTGCAAAAGACTTACAAATTCAGAATAAGGTGATGGTAGCTGATGTGAGCATTAAATTTTCCGAAACAAAGGAGGTTTGGAATAACACATTCTTAAAAGGCTTATGTAGAGGAACAAGGTAGTGCATTAGACAACTTCATTGTTCTTTCTCCGGAAGTGAAGAGAAAAGGTAACAAAATAGTTTAGTTGTGGCCTTTAGTGCATTTGAGATGCCAATCTGCAATATAGTGTGACAGTATGAGAGCACCCACTGACTGGTTGGTGTAGGGAAGGGCAGACTAAAAGAGTCTTCTTGATTGGGACCTTATCCATCGCCTTATACATTCATTCTCTCCATTGCCGACACACTGTGTCGGCAGTGTATACCATCTTTACAACAGACTGTAGCAACTCATCAAGCCTCCTTTGACAGCACCTTCCAAACCCATGACATCTCCTGCATAGAAGGAAAAGGGACTGCAGGTGCTTGGGGACACCATGATCTGAAAATCCCCCTACAACCTTGCCATGAAAATAAAGCAGCATTCCTTCATTCTTCCAAGGTTAAAATCCTGGAACTCTCTCTCAACAGTAATGTGAAGTACCTTTGCCATGCCGACTGCAGCAGATCAAGGAGACAAATCAAAAAAATCACTTTCTCAAGGGCAGTTAAGGTTGGGCCATAACTGTTGACTTTGCCAAATCATGCAAGTAAATTTAAAAAAAATAATCAGGAGGCAGTATAGGAAAGGGAATGACAAGTATTCCACACAAGATAACAATGTATATGTGTACATTCAGTGGAAAATAGAGGCATTCAGAAGGAATAACCAAGATAATGTGTAAGGGAGCTAGATTTTGTATTCCTCACGTGTACCAACAGGAAAAAAAATGCATTCGAAATAAGGATGCTGCTGGCAAAGCCATCATTTTTGACCCAGCCCCAACCGCCCTCGAGAAAGTTGTAATGAGCTGCCTTTTTGAACGGTTGTAGTCTGTAGGTACATGCAGAGCTATCAAGGAAAGGGAGCTCCAGGATTCTAAACCAGGCTTTTACAAACCAATAAAGAGAGAAATTCAGCCAGAATGAGGAACAAAATGCATGTATCCAAAAACAACAGCTCACCTCAGAGAGTTGGTAATCTCCACCCATACCCTCTTGAAGTTTATGGGTGGTTTTCGCACGCAGCAATGTGATGTTTCCACCAAATTTCGAAGCAGGGATGTACTCATCTGCTGCTTTAAGTTTATAGTAGAAAGCAGTAGCAGCAAAACGGAGGGTGTTAGGGTTGATGTTTTTATGGTTTGTGGTGATCATATCAACGACTGCATTGACCCTGGCTTGCAAGTTCTCCAGTGGTAGCAACTTCTCAAAGAGCTGCAGAAAGAAACAGATCAGAAGTGGTCAATTTTACACTAAGAGTATCAGACTGTTATTCAGAAATCCTGCTGTCAGAAGGAATCCTGTCAAAATATTTCAAAATAAATTTAACAAGATTACAACTGATCTGTTTATTCACGGTAAGAAGTCTCACAACACCGGGTTAAATCCCAATAGGTTTATTTGAAGTCATGAGCTTTAGGAACACTGCTCCTTTATCAGGTGAGTGGAGGTTAATTCTCAAACACAGCATATTTGGGCAAAGACACAATTACATGATAATTACAGATCATCACGAATTTGTGTTTTTGCCTATGATGCGTTTGTGAACTAACTCCACTTACCTGACAAAGGAGCAGCGATTACAAAGAAACCTGTTAGACTTTAATCTGGTGTTGAGACATTTACTGTGCCCACCCCAATCCAATGCCGACATCTCCACGTCCTGTTTATTCACATTATTCTGCAAACAAAGAAAATAAAGAAAGAAACAAACAAATAGTCATCTACAAAACCTTATTTCCTAATCGCAAACATTAGGAGATGTTTAGAAAGGGGAAGATTTATTTAGAATTGTGGTTCTTTTGCAGCTGATAGAATCTATATAAGATTTTCTACTCAAAGTCACAGAGCCCAATTTACTGATGTGTTTAATGCAACTGTCTTTCATTTTACTGAAGGAAATTTTTCATATTTCGCCTTCACTTAGTTTGTAACTCTCGTTTAAACAATGTTGAGCATTTTTTCCAATTGCATCGTTGGGAGCCTCTGCTACTTCTGATAAAACAGTAATCTGTTAAGCCTTTGAAGCTATCGCTTTATCTATCAAGCTAATGGGATACATTCCCAAAGGATTTTTCCCGCTCGTACATTGTAGCTTTAGCTGAGGAACCATAGAAACCTCAGGAAATGCGATTTATATGCCATTTTCCCAGGGTTTTCTCCCACCTGAGGAGTCACCCAGAAAAACGTACCCCCCCACACCACCAAGTATTGTTAATACAAAAAGCAGAGTTCATTGTGGCAGCAACAAATGGAACTCACTACATATAGATTTAACCTGTTACGTCTTAAAATTACCAACAAAAAGTAACCAATCTGCTGGGTGAAGTACATGCTACTTTCAGTTGAAAGAAGAGCAAATTTAGACAAGATTCATAGAATTATAGAATCACTGTAGTACAGGAGAAGCCTGCACCAACAACTATCCCACCTAGGCTCTATCCCCGTTTTCACCCTGTTAGTCTCACTGACACTAACGGGCAATTTAGCATGGCCAGTCAACCTAACCCACATATCTTTGGACTATGGGAGAGGAAACCCAAGCTGAGATGAGGTGAACCCAGGTCTCTGGTGATATGAGACAGCAGTGCTAATCACTGTGCCACAGAGGATTTGAGACAGGGACATCACCATTCACTAACTGCCTGGGGACAGCAGTGGAAATCTACATTGCCATCAAGATAAATTGTTGGTGTTGGGGTAGATATGACATTTCAGTGCATTTCCCACAGATTAAGTCTCTCTGACCCCTTGTGATCGTCTGCCTCATTTCTTCCAGTGATTGTCTTGCTCTCCCCCACATCTGAAATGTGCCCAACCCCTACCTTGTTATGTTCCGTGTTTGCAAACTGTCCAACAAATGCACACATTGCTTTGGTTTCTGCTTCAGCATCATTTCCAGTCGTCAGCTTTGCCTTGTAACTCTAGAAATCAAGGGACAGAAAAGATGATTAATGCTGGTCTCAGCAAATGAGACATCCAGTGGGAGATGACAGCATAGTGGCAACATCACTAGATCCAGAAGCCCAGGTTAATGCTCTGGTGGAATTCAAATTCATTTCGTAAAATCTGGAATCAAAAGCTAGTCTCAGTGATGATGACCATGAAAGTGATCATCGATTGTTGTTCAAAAAAAAAAACAAAAAAATCTGGTTCACCGACTCAGTTTAAGAAAGGGAATCTGCCAGCCTTACCTGGTCTGATCTATGTGCAACTCTAGAGCCACAGCAAATGCCCTCTGAAATGTCCCTAGTTCAAGGCCAGTTACGGATAGGCAAGAAATGTTGGTTTTGCCAGCGACACCCAAATCCCAAAGAATAAAATAAAGTTTAATTTACTTACGTGGCAGGATCAAAGATAAAGAATGCCGATTAACTAAGGAATTTTCCACCTTGGCCACATGGCCCCTTTTAGTCCTTTCTTTTTTTAATTAATTCGTGGGACCTGGGTGTCGCTAGCTGTACAAGCATTTGCTGCCTGGCCTTAATTGCCTTTGAACTAAGTGGCTTGCTAGGCCAGTTCAGAGGGCAGTGGAGTCAACACATTGCTATGGCTCTGGAGTAACATGTAGGCCAGACCACGTAAGGACAGCAGATTTCCTTCCCTGAAAGAAATCAGTGAACCAGTTGGATTTTTCCAACACTCAACAATGGGTCATCAGCAAGTTATTAATTCTAGAAATTTTTTTTTTTATTGAATTCAAACGCCACCACTGCGATGATGGAATTCGAGCTCGGGTCTCCAGAACATTTTCAACTGAGTATCTGGATTAATTGTCTAGCAATAATACCATTAGCCTTCCCATACTCAGCATTTTCTCCATAATGATCACAACTGGCCCAAATTTAGCAGTCAGACTTAAGAATCAGTTCCACTACTTTTATACACAGTGATGGTGTAGTCCCTTAGCTTCAAAGTCCAAATGACAGTGGGAAAAAAATTTATATACAAAGTCAGTGGGCAAGCAAGTCAGTCTATTGGCAGGCAACAGGGAAAAGGAACTGAAATGCACTGCAGTTTAAAAAGGAAAGCATGACTAATGCTCAGCAAGTCAATCAATATCTAAAGGGAAGACCTTTAAACCTTCATTACAACTGAAAATTGATGGATGAGCAAGCTCTTTAGTAAGAGCAGACCTACCTACAGTAAATGACAAATGAAAGAGTAAAGGGAAAAAAAATAGTTTCACCAGCAAAGTGAACTGTATTCTCTTTAACAAAAAACCATGTGCTAATATAAAAGAGATGTATTGTAGGCAGCATAAATACCTGGGTGTATGAAGCTACATACGAGTGGGAGCCATCGAGTAAGATCAGGCAGTCAACAGAGCGAGGCACATTAGCCTGGGCTTGCAGCTGAGTACAAATTTCAAATGCTACACATGCCCCGAAGGAGTAACCAGCAATCCTGTAGGGCCCCTCGGGTTGAACCTGTTTAATACAGCCAAGATAATAGGAAGCCAGGTTTGGAATGCTATCCAGTGGGGCAGCTGTGTGAAAAAAATAGGCAAAGTTAGTGCAATGCAATAAGCTCCATGATTCAGACCCAGTCTGTTTCATGTATACATTCTCAAAGTGCATGACAAGATCCACTATGGTCCCTCTGTGCAACAAAACAGGGCAGGGGAATTTGAGAAACATCGGATTTCTAATTGACTGCTTTGAACAGCGATTTTTTTTTCCCAATTCATTCCTGGGATGTGGGCATCACAGTAAAGCCAGCATTTAATGACCATTCCCAATGAGCTCTGGAATGATGGTGGTGAGCTACCTTCCTGAACCATTAGTTTTCAGATAGTATCCATATACGCACAGTGCTGTTGGGAAGAGAGTTTCAGGATTTTGACTCAGTGACAATGAAGGAACGGTGGCGATACCGTTTCAAGTCAAAATATTGTGCGATTTGGAAGAGAACCTGCAGGTGATGTTTCCATGAAACTGCTGATCTTTTTCAGGGGTGGGATGACAGGGTTAATTAGAGAAGGGAAATACATCATTTACAACCCTGGATGCAGAGGGCCATTGGCTTATCTCCAGCACAGCAAGAGCCATTTACTTTTGTTAACACCAATATCTTTTACAATGTAAAACCTGACTGGTTGCATGGTAACGGCTGGCACAGCAACTCCGTGATTAACCTGCCAGAGTATTTCAGCACTCACTGTAGCCAGATTCACCAAGTTTCCAACATACAAATCCTTGCCCCAATTTTAATAAAGTGGAAAATCTAAGTCCACGTGTTGGATTGGTCTTAGCACTATTTTCAAAGTTGGTCCTTCTATTTACTTTTTAAATGAGCATGGATACTGCAGTATTTCACAACTAAATAACTTCCATAGCTAAAGCTGCAGTAATTCTAGCTGGAATCTAAACATTTTTTGAGTGAGCTAAACTCAGTTAAATGGTCCCTCAGCTGACTGTGATGGAACATGTTTAGATAAGCGCAGTTCCGTACCTTGAGTGCACTGTAGACCATAGCAGGGAATGCTAACTTTGGATGCAAGCGCCTTGAAGGCCTCAACTGACCCCTCAATGGGGTGGACAAAGAAGAGAGGTCGTTCGTTGCTCTCCACGTCATTCAGCTTGGCAATTGTGGACCCCTCTGGATTGACAAGGAGAACATTAAGGTCCAGATCTTTTAGTGGCGAGTCTATCGGTGACAGCGGTGTGGGCTTTGGTTCTGTAAAAAGGAGATGGGAACATTTTCATTATCCAGAGCAAAGTGAAAGCATTTGCATTGCTTCTTAACACCTAACATTACTGCAATTTTCTGAAAGATAAACCTGGTACGTTAGAAATACTTAAATAACAATGATCAAAGAATATTTTAATAGAACAAGTATACACTTCTCAAAGAAGGATAGAACTCTTTTATAAAATATTAGTCATAGCATTTGTTATTTTAGTATCCAATTACAAATATTTATGTTGAACACATTCTCTTAATTTTGTTAAATTATCATTTCATATTTACTAGATGCATGCTAAATAATCTTTTAAAAAAGGAACCATTTGATCTATTTATTATTTTTTGCCTTTACGAGAAGTGTGCTATACAAGGGAGTGACAACGAGAGCCAGGTGAAAAAGACCATTATGTTTTCCACAGTGCTTCATATGCTATCACCTGGATGCTGAGACAGCTCCTATCTCTTAGCCCTGGATGGGCTCCTGCAGAAATATACATAAAGAGGGAAAAGATTCAGTCTTTGTTCTGTGCCAGTGAGGAGTGAAATCCAGATGCATTCTTCACACACAAGATACTGGAATTCTGGATCTCTTTTTCACAAAAGGGTGTGAATGCTGGGCCAGTTGTAATCTTTGAATACTGAGATTGACAGGTCTTTTTTTGTTACAAGTGTCATGGAGAAAGCTGTGATGTAACAGAGCATGATGTAAAGATGCCATTAAAAGATGATGTT
Source organism: Sphyrna mokarran (assembly GCA_024679065.1). NCBI lineage: Eukaryota > Metazoa > Chordata > Chondrichthyes > Carcharhiniformes > Carcharhinidae > Sphyrna > Sphyrna mokarran. The sequence continues at coordinate 24,797,227 of JAGIQG010000021.1, forward strand.
AAAGAAGCCATTCCCTATGGACAAGCCCTCCGTATACACAGAATTTGCTCAGATGAGGAGGATCGTGACAGACACCTCCAGACACTGAAGGATGCACTCGTGAGAACAGGATATGGCGCTCGACTCATCGATCGACAGTTCCAACGTGCCACAACGATAAACCGCACTGATCTCCTCAGAAGACGAACACGGGACACGGTGGACAGAGTACCCTTTGTTGTCCAGTACTTCCCCGGAGCGGAGAAGCTACGACATCTTCTCCGGAGTCTTCAACATATCATTGATGACGATGAACATCTCGCTAGGGCCATCCCCACCCCCCCACTTCTTGCTTTCAGACAACCGCACAACCTCAAACAGATCATTGTTCGCAGCAAACTACCCAACCTTCAGGAGAACAGTGACCACAATACCACACAACCCTGCCACAGCAACCTCTGCAAGACATGCCGGATCATAGACATGGACGACATCATCAAACGTGAGGATACCATTCACCAGGTGCACGGTACATACTCTTGCAACTCGGCCAACGTTGTCTACCTAATACGTTGCAAGAAAGGATGTCCCGAAGCATGGTATATTGGGGAGACCATGCAAACACTACGACAGCGGATGAATGAGCATCGCTCAACAATCACCAGGCAAAACAGTTCCCTTCCTGTGGGCGAACACTTCAGCAGTCATGGGCATTCGGCCTCCGACCTGCGGGTAAATGTTCTTCAAGGGGGCTTTCGTGATACACGACAGCGCAGAGTCGCTGAACAGAGACTGATAGCCAAGCTCCGCACACATGAGGACGGTCTTAACAGGGATCTTGGCTTCATGACACACTATCTGTAACCCCCGTAACTTGCCTGGGTTAGCAAAAAACCTCACTTACTGTGCTGTCTGGAGAAAATACACAACTCTCTAACAATGCTCAGGATCCCCTTCACACACATTGTTAGCCACTTTAACACTTGAATAGCAGGTTAGATGTAAGGATTCGCATTCTAATCAGCAATCTCTGACTGTCTGTGCTGATGTGTGCTATTGCAGACCAGAACACTGCACTTGCCTGATGAAGACACGGGAGTGTTGAAAGCTCGCTATTTTACTATCAAATAAATCGGTTGGATTAATAATTGGTGTTGCTAAATTCTTACTGAGTATGTAACAGAGCAGCAGAAGGCCTACTTTTGTTCTTGTGCTCTGCTTGCTTGGATACCCCAAACTCCTGAAAAACACTACACAAATGAAAGCTTATTTATCTTCGTACTTTGCTGCAAATACCAACAGTTATGCTTGCAACTAAGTGTAAAATAGACAAGAGAATGCATTAAAGTCTGCAATCTTCTTCTCTTCAGCTGTTAACTGCGCTTTTACTAAAGCGCAGTTCAATTTCAATATGCTTTGGTGCAGTTCCTGGATCAGAACCTCCGACTCATCAATCAAGGCTAAATATTATGCATTGCTATCCCAAATCTAACAGTTAAATTGCTAGCACAACTCCACCTTTTATAGCAGCAGTATTACTTCAAAGAGTAGCTGCGTTGTCTGAATTTGCACTTTCCAGCTAAGTGTGTTACTGACCGAGTCTTTCCCGTGCCAATTCAAAAATCGAGGCTTGGGTAACACCACGCTTCAGGCACAGAAATATCTACACTGCAGATATGCATTTTAAATCATTAGGATTAACAGGTGAAAGACATTGTTTAATTCAGGACTTTGAACATACATAAATAGAGGACCGCTGAGAAACTGGGAAGTGGAAAAGAGATCGATGAAACGGAACAGTTATAAACTATGTTTTGGTTTCAGATTCACCAGTCAGCTTAAATCCTGTTAAGAATGTACTGTTGCCCTTTTGCCAGAACACCAAAAATCAAATGTCAGAAAACAGGATTTTTCAATACCTACCTCCGGTACTGCCAGATTTATTCACAAGTTCACGTAATTTATTGATAGTGAGTTGACGAATTTCTCTCATTGTCATGACGATTTCATAATCCCTCTCCAGTGTCTGTCGTACTTCCACTGCCATCAGTGAATCCAGTCCGAGGTCAGCGAGTGTTGTGTCTGGATTCAAAGCATTGATATCTCGAGCACCTTATGGGAAGAGAAGGGGCACAACCTTAGGATAAAGCAGGGAAATACATGATCCCTGCTTAAAAAAAAAAAAATTAACATGGCTTGATGGGAGATGTGCAAATGTTAACAGTAAACATCTAGTCCCCAAGGAAGCTTTTCTTTATTTCATTCCCAATGATGACTGATATGTATTTCAAAAATCAGTGTTCAGATAACATGTACTTTATGGTGCATAGGTTGACCAGTCATGTCACACACCATGCATGGTGAGTTCACCAGTGATGTATGTTGACTGTGTACAGTAGTATACACCTATTATAATACAATACTTATGAATAAAATGCCTGATCAGAAATTTGATTATGTATATCATTTATTTATCTTTGTCAGATTCTCCAGTTGCCACAGCAGATTTATCTAACCAGTATAAATTAGCAAGATCCCAGAATCAATTCCCCTGTATTTTAGTTGATCTTAGAATGGTGTAGAACAGGGACACTACAATTGGTCTCATTGCTGCTTTAACGTGTGAACAATAGCCAAAATTCCTAATGATTAACACAAGATCCCTGCTAAAAATCAACATTGCCCGATGGGAGATGTGCAAATATAAATACACATTAATAGTAATCATCTGGTCCCCAGCTTTCTTTTATTCCATTCTCAATGATGATTGATGTGTGTTTCTAAAAATCAAAGTACTCAGATAACACAGTCACGGTGCATAGATTCACCAGTCACGTCCCACACTATGTACCCTTGACTTCTCGACATGAATACTTTTGGATGCTGAGTGAAGAAAAGATAAAAGTTTTGCTAATAATTAACTCAAAGAGCTTACTGCTCTGCCAAGACATACAGTAATGGTTTATATGGGAATAAATCTGATACAGGAATAAAGATGGCAAGGAGCCATAGGCAAAGTGGAGTGCGTAAAACTCAACTTGAGCTGGGCACAAAATGGGTAGCACTGAACTAGCTGGAGATGTTTTCTTAAAGTCAATGGAAAGGAAAGCTGACCAAGATTTATGGAGGGCAGTCAGTTCCCATTCATCTTATGCCCAGATCAAAGTTGAATTTGACCCCCAATGTCTTTTGAGATGCGTGGATTGGATAAATTGGAGAGAAGGCTTATTCAAAAGTTGATTCTGGTTGGATCACACCTGATCAATCTTTATGAGAAGCCATTACAATGTTTGTAACCTTAGCAGAGTTTTCATTGTAAGATGTCCAAAACACAAATACAAATATAATGCATTCTCAAAACTTAGAATTTCTGAAATATTATGATTGTAAATTAAATCAAGATGTGTAAGCAAACTAGACCTATAGCATGGATAGATACACAGCTCTGGGTAGACACAGTTTTGCAACACATTAACTGTTGAGGTGTTAAAATTATCTCTCAATATTGAATGAATAGTAACAGGTCCTGAATTGTTAACAACCTAAAATCACAAGTGTTCACTTGATGGCTGAACAATATGGGGTGTTTATAGGGATATCGCACATCATGATTCATATCAGTGATACTTACCAAGTATGTGGGCAACAGCCTCAATGAGATCCCGCTGGCCACTGCCATCAGCTTTTTTAACTACGGTCTTCTGCGCAAGGACGAAGCTGCACATAACTGAATGAGACTGGTTCAGGAACTGGTCCAGAACCTCTAAACAGGAGCTGATCTTCTGAGGCAAAGTTCCACCAATCACAGTGTCGTTATCACCCATGGTTTCCAAGATAATACCCACGTCTCCAATAGCACCCCACTGTATGGCTAGGCCTAAGACATAGATCAAAGGGTAATCTTTGAGTTACAGAAAATGCTCAAACACCTTTACACATTTTCACAACCTTTTCATAGAATCCCTACAGTGCAGAGGGTGGCATTTGGCACATCAAATCTGCACCGACAACGATTCTGCCCATGCCCTATCACAGTAACCCCATATATTTATCCTGCTAACTTATCTCTGACACCAAGGGGCAACTTAGCGTGGACAATTAACCTAACCCGCACATCTTTGGAGTGTGGGAGGAAATCGGAGCACCCAGAGGAAACCCACGCAGACACAGGGAGAACGTGCGAACTCCAGAATCACCAGAAACTGGAATTGACCCAGCTGTGCTAACCACTGCACCACCCTTTTATACTTTAAGAGGCTCACTGAGGTGATTTCTAAAAAGAAACTAGCCATTTTTACTATTTAAGTATTTCCAATTACACAGCTAAAATTCATTTGGATTTTTATCTTCCTTCCTGACATCTTTTGTTTCTAACGCAGAAAAGTTAGCTCCTCAATTCACAAATGCCTGCGCACATGCTGCATGTTTCCAACATTTTCTGTTGCTGCTGATTTATTCACTCAAAATGATGATTACTGGCTTGTTTCCATAGAGGCAGAGAGAGCTGCCATATTTAAAGATGGGTAATGGATTTGGGGAACGTCCTTTTCTTCTAATATAAGGAAAGATGAGATACAATTGAACTGCCTTACACAGAAGGGAATGCTCGAATAATGAAACATCTTCTGATACATCTTGCAGCAGTCACTGAGACATCCCCAGTTTATATTATGGAGTTCTCCTTCATGTTATTCTGCCTTCTGCCCAATTTTCTCACTTCAAGCACATTATTGCCTCAGTTACACATTCCTCACTGCTTCTGTTGGAGTAGCAAATTCAATCCTAAGGCTTTCCTCATGACAGAGAAAATAATATTCACATGGATGCTAGCTAAACTGGCTGATAAAAGCAAATTACTGTGGATACTGGAATCAGAACATGCTGGAAGATCTCAGCAGGTCTGACAGCATTTGTGGAGAAAAAAATAGAGATAATGTTTCAAATCTGGGTGGCCCTTCATCAAAGCTGTGATCATCTGACAAAATCACCCAGATTCAAAACGCTGGCTCCATTCTCACTCCCCAGATTAGGTCAGACTTACTTAAAATTAGTTGATATCCTGCCCTCTGTTAACAATTTTCAAAGTTTGATATTGATTGTTTTCAAAAAAACTAATTTAATAGAAAAAAGGGTAAATTAGAGTCAAATTGGATATAGGATACTGAAAGAAAGAGAAACAGAGGGAAAAATTAGATTGGATGAAGGAAAAGAGGAAATTTCAAATTTAAAACACTTAACAATTTACTATCTGGAAGAATGAGACATTCTCTACTTGGAGCCGACAGTAGTTTAAATTGTTCTCTTTCTGGGCTGGAAATATTGACAGGCAATGTAGGAACACAAATCTTATAATATACTTCCATTCTTAAATACCAGTCCTAACTTCTCACTGGAGTTTTAATCAGCAATTATTGAGGAAATTCAGCAACTTCATTCAACTCACGGGGATGCAATAGGGGAGCTTTTTTTTTTAAAAAAAGTTCAACAGCTAATCGACCAACAATTTAGTAATGGACAGTTCATTCCTCACCACAAGTTTGAGAACGACGCACATGGGTGGTACTGCTGCCTCACAATGCCAAGACCCGAGATCAATTCTGGCCTTGGGTGACTGTCTGTGTGGAGTCTGCACGTTCTCCCAGCGTCTGCACGAGATTCCTCCGGTCTCCTCCCACAGTCCAAAGATGTGCAGGATTGGGTGGGTTGACCATGCTAAATTGGTCCTTCAATGTCAGGGGATTAGCAGGGTAAATGTGTGGGGTTACGGGTGCCCCTTGGTGTTCGGGAATTAGCAGGGTAAATACATGGAGTTACAGGGAAAGGGCTTGGGTGGGATTATTGTTGGTGGTGGTGCAGGCTCGATGGGCTGAAGGACCTCCTGCTGCACTGTAGAGATTTTGTGATTTTATTCTGTGACTCAATGAATAATGGTGAGCTCAATTAAACTCCATGTTACTTTATCTGTAAATTCTAGGCTAACATATTTACTTTCTGAAATTGGGACGATTTCCAAAGGATAAGTTTGGACTAATTTGCTTCGGTTGCGTACACTCACCTGCCAGGCCGTCATGGCATCTTTGCTCACAGATACGTTCCATGGCAGAATTGGCAAAACCATAGTTGCTCTGGCCAGCAACACCAAAGCCACAGCTCACAGAGGAGAAGACAACAAAATAATCTAGTGCTGTGCATTTCTCCCGACTGACCCTAAAGAAGAAAATTGGAACAGTCTTACTGACTGCATTAAATTACAATCCATTACAATCAGATTTAATAAAGTTAAAATAGTCACTAAAAATCGTACAGATATTAACCAGGTTTAAAACAGAGTAATATCGCAAGAAGATCCATGCAAAAGTCTGAGAGCACGTACCAACAAACTAAAGAACATCTTCCTTGCTGTTTGAATGGATCTACCATATATTTCTCTACACCCTAGCTGTGACTGTAACACCGCATTCTGCACCTTTTGCTTTTGTTCTCTATGTACAGTATGCTTTGTCTATATAGCACGCAAGAAACAATACTTTTTAAACTATATGCTAGAACACGTGACAATAATAAATTAAATTGATTAGAACGGATAATACTGCATGTGCTGGCATGACTTGACTTTTCTTAAACTTACAAATATATTGATCTGCAACACTACAGAATACAACTGTCACTTTTTGACTTGTAGATTGTATTTTCCATGTATCTAAGTCTTAAATAAAAAAAAATACTCTTTCCAGCTTGTAAAAGATATCTTGTGACAAGTTCTATTACTGTAAAGGCTAAGGAATGCAAGAGAAGCTGCCTCAGTGTCTTGACAAGAAGATAGAGTGGGGGTTTAGGGGGATGGATTCCGAGTTCTGAGCCTGGTGAAGTGGAGGAAGGTACAGAACTGGGAAGTACTGCCTCTGCCATTCTGAGTGAAAATTACCATCCGTTGTCTATTACACACATGTGGTTCATCTGATCGCCAGAAAAAAAAGAATCACTCAGCATTAGATCATATCAATTCCACCAACTAAACCGATGAATCAACAATGGTCTGGTTTACACGACCTCCATCGGTCAGTTGGATCAGGGGTTGGTAACATAAGTGAATGAGGTAACCAAATTCAGAGGGAACTCAAACAACCTTATTTTCAATAATATACTAGTGATTTGTTTAAAAAATGATCTGCAATAGTTATTTGAATACTTTTTCCAAATACCCTCCTTGCATACCTACCTGTCCAGGTGAATTGTACCATTGTACTTGGGCAGGTTGACATCTCTGAAAAGGTCAGGAGTCAAGTTCTCCAACATGCCATCTTTCAAAACCTACAGAAGGAAAAAAGACCCCAAATGAGATTCCAGTAAAATCTTCAGGCATGAGATGGCAGGCAGCATGCTAAAATGAACACAATCTCATTACTATTGTAGCTGAATCAATTTGCCCAAATCCAAATACCAGCAGTGGAATTTGAAGGAACTGGATTCACTTCAGATGCCTGAGACTAACCTATATCTGTGTAATCACATCCCTCTCACTGGTACAATTTTCTAAACTTTGATTACCATACATAGGGAAATTTGCCACAGTAATGTTTAGCACTACTGTCAAAAGAGATTTTTAAATTAATTGGTGGGATGTAGGCAGTGCTAGCAATATCAGCATTTAATTTTGATCCTCAACTACATTGAGAAGGTTGCAGTCAGCCATCCTGAATACAACTGAGTAGGTTGCTAGGCCATATCTGAGGCAGTAAAGAGGCAAGCACGTTGCTGTATGTCTGGAGTTGGATAGGGACTATAGCACGTAAAGTCAATAGATTTCCTTTCTTGTAAGGAATCAGTGAACCAGATGGAGTTTTTGCAACAAACATTTTATTGCAAACTTAGTTACTTAATTGAATTCAAATTCCACTGAGATTTTAAATTCAAGTCTTTGGATTACTAGTCCAAGTGCATACCACTCTACTACTGTATTGCCGAATAGTTAACAAATAACCATCTCATATCATGGAATGAGATAAGTAGCTAACCTTGTGAAGATTGGAAAAGTTTGTAAAGTACTTTTGAAAACATTGTGGAGTGGCAAGACAAGGTGGAACTGGATTTCATTTCCAGATTTTTTTTTCATCCTTTCGTCACTGATAAACCCAGGTGAGACCGGAAACCACAGGGGAAGCACTTTCACATGATCGCATCCAACACACTTACTTTGGATGGCCACAGTGGTGCTAATATTCCCAACCTTGGTAGCAGACAGAGAACTATCACTGCTCACTATTCATTTTAATGATGCAGAATATGAAAGAGACAGTACAAACATCATCTGTTACTAATAAGTCAGGGATGTGGTATCCACAAGAATTCATTCCTGAAGCAAGTCTTAATAATTCTGGACATAACAATTGTCAATGTTATATTAATTATATTGTTAGGATTCAAGGGACATTATTTAATCAAGTACTTTGAGCATGTACAAGTAGGGGAAAGCTGGGACACAGGATGTATGAAGAGAGCTATGAAACTGAACAAAGTCAATGAACACTCAAAGAAAAGCACCGTGTCTTGGTTTTGATTTCACTGACCAGATTGGATTCATTCAATGACAATGATCTATTTTAACACCGACACAAAGCTATACTCTGAACTCACCACGGCCAGATGGAAGATGCCACCTACAGGGCCAAGACCAGAGGCCTCTGCAATGAGACGCTGTGTTCCTTCTAAAGAGCAAACATCACTGGTGGAAATGAGAACTTTTATGCCCATTTCCCTCCACTCGCGTACCCGCTTAGCCTGGTACCCTGTAACAGAGCAGGAGTCATCAATAAGTCACAAATCAATCTGTCCCATGGCAGCACAGCCATGAAATAAACCCAATTCAACAACTGCTAATAATTTTCTATACTGTCAAGTTTGTACAATGTCCTCAAAAGGTTTTCAGTGAGAAGAGTAAAAGGAGTCTAAAGTTCTCATGTACATTGATGGAGTACCAATTTCCATTAACGCCAAGTGCTGCATCTACTGGACAAAGGGACTTTATATTATGGGACAAATAGTTAACATATTGTGATGCATGACAAAGTGTTCGGGCGTCACACATCATGACAACTGTTTTCATGTTTTAGTTCCAAAAAGAAATGGAGATTTCATTTCACCCAATAGAAAATTGAAGCCAGATGCATAGTTTGTGTAATACTACAATCATTTTACACAGGTCAAAACAGACAAAGATGTTTTTAAAAATGCAACCCAAAGGTAGGATTTTGCTGTACTGAATTGGATCGACAAGATTCAACAACTGGGTTGTTTTTAGCCAACATATAATATTAGAAAGTGTTTAAAAAAATGGATCTCATCATCTAAAAGGGCAGACACTTACACCTGATGTCACTGTGATTTATTAAGTAGACAATAAAGAAAACCCCTATACTGCTCACAGCAGGATCTCACAATTTATAAACACCTGATCACTTACCATTGCGTATTCCAGACCGGGATGTCAGGACCAGTTTCTGAGCACCTCTCTCAATCAGCCAATTTGCCAGCTCCAAACCAAAACCTCCCAAACCTCCTGTGATGATATAAGACTTTGCTGCTGGGCAGGCAGTGCGGGGCACTGCAGCAATGGCCAGCTGTTCTGAACTTGTAGAAGAGGATTTCCCTTCCTCTTCTCGAACCTGTTTGGTGACATGCAATGACATGTTGTTATGCATGATGTGACAATCATTTACCACCATCACTGTTAAAACAGCTTCATTATCAGCCAGTTTAAGAAGAAATCCTAAGACTGCATTATGGACAGTAAAAATAGTTGTCTTTGTTATTTCTGTTTCAAATCTCACCTCTCAAACCACCTAATGGCAAAAGAAACCCATATACTGGAGGCTGGTAGTTTCCAAATACTAACTCAAGTAGGACTTGAAACTCTTGGGTCTTCTAACTGAAGCTAAAATTTTCACAGACTGCTTTGATACAGCATTGCAGAAAAATATGTTTGATTAATGTAAAAGCACAGTTAAAAGAAGGCTGAATAACAATGTGGGTGACAGGGGGAGTAAGGGAATTAAAAAAATCCTTAATATAAAACCCACAGGTCAAGAAAAAAAAAGTGCAAAAGAAAAACTGGAAAAAAAATAGCTCTATAAATATCATTGAGGGAAACAGGTGACCAAGCAGAACATGATTATTAATAATCAAAGAGTGGATTATGTCTTCATTGACTTGTTAATATTTACAAATTAATCTGCAGATGTCAATACCCATATAAAAAAGTGCAACTTAAAAACAGGAAGAGATAGTGGATATAAGAATTACACACAAGAAAGGTAGGAATAATGTTGTAAAGAGCAATACAACCAACCTTCACATGCTAAAAAAGGACTGTTAAATTACATCGATCATAGCTGAATGGATATCACCAAATATGGAGAATTCTTTTCATGAGGCAAAGTAAAACTAAAAGGTAAGTCTGGTATCAGTGTATAAAAAAAAAAAGAAAGGCAGCAAAATATTTTCACCTTCCCCAAAACTCATCTTTTTTGGCTAATTTTTTAACTACTTCACACGAGGTGGCAAATACATAGAACAACTGACCTGAATAATTGTGTATTTTATGAGATTGATGTCAAGACAATTAAAAGATCTCATTGGGGCAAAGTGAAATAAGAAATCTGTGACATTCCCGATTTGCTGATTGATGAGATGGTCATTTTCTGTCCTGCATAATCCCAGATTCCTAAAAAAACTGGCAGATCTGGGGAGAGGCAAGTGTGATACTTCACAGTCTCCAGGAGGTCTGTCTAATTGAAAGGGACATGGAGGTTGCAAAACATTGGCCAGAGATCAAGAGGATTGGTTGCAAATTAATTCACAAGCTACTCTGTTCATTAAGAGGGAAGTTCAGGCAGCAGCAGAATTGTAAACATTTAAAACAATTCATTTATTTAATATTTGAATGCATTCAAATCATTTATCCCACAGGAAGTACTAACACTTTTTATTAATATCCTTTGAGATCCCAACATCTTTAACTGTCAGAACTGTTTCTCAGCTAACCCAGCTATGAGAGCAAATCATTACATAAAGACAGAGAGAAAGCATCAAGGAACACACTTGGCTCATTGAGCCTGTAATGTTGCTTTCCCCAGAACAATGCAAAATCAACACTGCTGCTCAGCTACACCCGCTAGATAAGAAAATACTGAAAATATTCAGCAAGTCTGGCAGAAATTTCTGTTTTGCTCTCCACAGATGCTGTCATTTTTTTTTCCCCCAGCATTTTTGGTTTTAGTTCAATATTTTGTTCATATCAGACTGTTCAGCTTTTCCTCAACTCCTTTTGCTTTAAATATTTATACTAAAAGATTAATGGCTTCTCTCTCCATTATACCACATACTCCATTAATTCCCTCTGTGCAAAAAAAAGAATCCTTTAACATCTCTGCTCTGTTGTTCAGAGACTGTTTTAAATTAATGACTCCTCAACACTGACACAAACTTTGTTTATTTTTACCAAAACTGCTCATATTTTCAGAATCCATTAATTCAGCTCTCTCTCTAGTTGAAACAGTGTCAGTATCTCTGGACTTTCCTTATAACCATTCTTATTATTTTCTGGAGCAGACAGCAGGTGTATACAGGACAATCCAGCTGCAGCAAAGGCCCTTTCCAGCCCTGAAAGTTAAAATAGGAAACACTGAAGTCAAAAGCATTCAGTAGCAGATACCTATTTCCCTAGTTCAGTTAGGGGTTTTGGATTGTTCTGGACAAAGCAACATTACAGGCTCGATGAGCAAGTGTGTTCCTCGATGCCTTCTCTCTGTTTTTATGCAATGTTTTGCTCTCATAGCTGGGGTTAGCTGAGAAACAACCTTCTGACAGTTAAAGATGTTGGGGTCTTAAAGGATATTAATAAAAAAAGTGTTAGTACTTCCTGTGGGATAAGTGATTTGAATGCATTTGGATATTAAATAAATGAATTATTTTAAATATTTATAATTCTTCTGCTGCCTAAACTTCCCTCTTTAAAAAAAAATGAACAGAGGAGCTTGTGAATTAATTTGCAACTAATCCTTGACAATCACTCTAAGGATTTCTAATAGAGAACTCGCTATTACATACAAATGATATGTCAGCATCAGGCATATAAAACTATTCTGTGACTAGGATAGGGGTTAAAAGTACCACTTTCTACCTTTTTCTTCAATACTTAGCTCAGTGGCATTACAACATTCAGCACAGGGCAACACAGTGGCGCAATGGCTAGCATTACTGTCTCACAGTGCTAGGGTCCCGTATTCAATTGCTGGCATGGGTCATTGTCTATACAGAGTCTGAAGTGTTCTCACTGTGTCTGCATGGGTTTTCTCCAGGTGCTCCGGTTTACTTCCACAGTCCAAAAGACATGCTGGTTGGATACATTGGCTATGTTAAATTCTCCCTCAGCATACTCGAACAGGCGCTGAGAGTGGTGGCCAAGATTGGGACTGCAGGCAATTGACTCATGTTGTGAAACCCTGGCAAATCCAGGGTTTTGGGTTGTTAGTTGTGTCTGTGTGTCTAAGTGACAGGGACTGAATTTCTCCTCACAGAATTCCAAATGGAGAGTCCCCCCACCCTGCCCAACACCAGCCTTGCAGCTAAAACTGCTGGCCATCATGCATGGTATGGGGCCCCTCCCAGCTGATAATAAAACACCAGCAGCGATGGGATAAGGCTCTTAAATATCTGATCAATGGTCACTTAAAGCCTCAATTGGCCCAAGGGTGGTCAGGTTCCTAGATACCTCTATTGGCCCCTGTAAAATTTTAGGCATGTCCAGGTAGGCAGACAGGTAGTGGGCAGGCTGCCTGCTGGATTTTGTGTGTCTCACCTGCCTTCAAACTGCTGCCAAAAGGATTATAAGATCCGGCCTAATATTTTTCTTCAGCATTTTCTCTTTGAGATATGGCCTATGGTAGATATGAACAGTGCCTTGGAAAGTTGCAAAGCACACAAGTGTTTAAAAAAAAAATTGAAACATTTGCTTCACAAACCTGTATTTCCAGATTAGCACACCCAGTTCTTTAGCTACAAGCCACACACAATTAGTTAAGTCAATTCGATGTTGGGTGGGGCAATCAGCACGGAACTGCCTCAGGTCAGTCAGCCTGCCTGACTCACCGCAACCGCAACGCTTGCCAATGGCCCTTCAAACTTGTATGAGCTTTCCAACCTGCTAATCCTCCCACGGGAAGGCGACTTTCCCATGTGGACCTTCCTTCAGAAGTGGAAAAGCAACGTGACCAAATGGAATGGTGCCCTCACCTTCAGAACCACTTTCCCAATGTGTTTGCCCTGGGCCATGAAGCGAAATGCAGATTCCACGTCGTCTCGATCGAAAACCGTGGTCTTCAGTGGTTTGACCACAGCACTACGGATTCCTTCCTTCAGGAGCTCGGATACCTCCTCCCACTCCCTGTTTCCTTCTTCAAACAGGGCATCCAGCAGGATTCCATGGAATGCAATATTCTTCAGGAAGACGGCCATACCTGAAAATAATGGATATTCATTGCAAAAGAACATCTAATTTTGAGCCCATGGCTCAGTACTTCTTTTAAATTACTCATTCATAGGATATAGCATTCCTCTCTGGCCAGCATTTATTGCCCATCCAAAGTTAGCCAAGGGCAGCTGAGAGTCAACCACATTGCTATGGGTCTGCAGTCACTTGTAAGCCAGATCGGGTAAGGATGGCAGATTTCCTTCCCTAAAAGATATTAGTGGGTTTTTTCAACAATTGACAATGATTTCATGGTCATCAGTAGACTATAAATTGCAGATAGCTTTTATTGAATTCAAATTCCACCACCATCTGCCGTGGTGAGATTTGAAGATTCACCTGAAGGAGGAGCCTGAGACTCTCAAAGCTTGTGCTGCCAAATAAATCTATTGGGCTTTAACCTGGTGTTGAGAGACTTCTTACTGTGTGAGATTCAAACCCAGGTCTCCAGAACATTAGCTGAGTTTCTAGATTAATATGTACCAATAATCGCATTAAGTCATTGTCTACGCTTAAATGAGTAGAAAGATATACCAAACAGTGGAAATTTGGGCTTAAGTTATCACAGATTGACATTTAAAACCATTTCAGTGTACAAAAACCTAGTTAACAGTTAGGAAACCGTTGTTTTCTTCGTGGTTACTCTATTTGCTTTTTACTGTAGCTTGCTTACCGAGTGGATTGTTATTAGAAAGGTCATATTTGCCAATCTCAAGGAAACGCCCATGTCGAGCCAGACAACGCAGACTGGCCTGCAGCTTCTCCTCTGCTAATGAATTCAGCACCAGGTCCACTCCTGCAGGCAATGGCATCACACAGTTAGTCTAACTAAAAATGCGGAAGGGAAAATTATACTTCACAATCAATATTTAAATGTAGTAAAGACATTAGAGAGCACCTGATGGCAACAATCACTATAAAATATACAAACTTGTCACCTCACCACAGTACATTTGACATCATCCTTGAACCTCTCAACTGCAATAGTGGGCATCTATGACTGTACAAGGTGGAAAAACCACCACAGGAACCAGCATCACATCAGGCAATCTGACATTCTAAACATCCAAGTTCATTAGAATCACAGAATCCCTACAGTGTAGGAGGAGGCCATTCAGCCCATCAAGCCTGCACTGACAACAATCCCACCCAGGTCCTATTCCTGTAACCCTACGTATTATTTTCCCTACCATTCCTCCTGACACCAAGGGGCAATTTAGCATGGCCAATCTACCTAACCCACACATCTCTGGATTGTGGGAGAAAACCAGACCACCCAGTGGAAACTCATGCAGACACAGGGACAATGTGCAAATTCCACACTGCCAGCGATCCAAGGATGGAATTGAACCTGGAATTCTGGCACTGTGAAACAGCAGTGCAAACCACTGTGCCACCATAATGCCCTATGCCATGTAGCAAATTTCCTTGTCATTCCCTTCAATCCAAATCCTCCCATGGGAAGCTCTTCCAAAGAGACTCAGATACCATGAAGTTGATTCCACCTCAGCAACAGCTTAACAGAGGCCCCCAGAATCCTTCCTTCCTATAAAACCCTTTTCCACAAGTAACCTTCAGAGCTCGGGATCTGAGATTTCTGAAGCATGAGCTACTGGGCCATGTCTCATCACAACAACCTTAATTTGCACAGGAATTTCAATGTCATTAAAGAGACTGATCGAGGTTCATTTGTCTTTTTCTAAAGTAGTTCCACAGGAGTTTGTCCAGATTGAAGTGAGCCTTACAATAACCCATAATCCTATATAAAATCAAAATAATCTTCATAGGATCAAAATTCTGATTACTTTGTGGGCCATCAAAGCATTTGATACAAGTCTTGAAACAACAACCTCAAAAGGAATTTACTTTCAGATAAAGAATCCTTTCTAAATTATTCATACCTTTGAGAGGACACCAGCTCACTCATCCCATGTCATCTCCTTAAAGGACCTCTAAGCTTCATGATCTAGTACATTATGATCTATCTTCGCAACAGTTTTTAAACTGATCAAATCACCTTTAAATAGCATTTTGAAGGCCGTCTACATTTTTCCAATAGTTCTTTTATGATCTCAAGGGAGACCAAGGAATTCAAGTTCTCAATTATTAATTGAAAGAACTTACACCACAAGATGTTATAGTCTAAATAGGAATCTTCACTGTATAAGAGTTACACAAGTTATTATTAACTTAGCACTCTATTTTGTAAACATTTATTCTTTAAACTTGAAAATCTCATGGGACACTCCCTATTCTACTTATATTTCCAACCTAAATTTTCCCTATATTTTACAAAATTTGAAGGGATCCTTACCTTGCCTGGGACCAAACCAAGGTATGCCACAACTCTCAGAAATTCACTTAGGATTTGCCTGTGTCCCCACTATTCACCAAGATATGAGATTCCCGAGGGTTCTCTACTAGCATTCAGCAAAGTAACCCTCAAAATCTTGGTATGTACCTCCCTATTGTGGGCATCCAAGTTTAAGCTTTCTTGTTCAGTAATTCCAAAGTCAGCAAAACAAAAAAAACTTTTGTTTCTGCTAGCACTTTGATTCTGGTCTACAGCTGCTGGCAGCACCTCAAGCTGTTTCAGATCCAGATGTAAACTCCTTGTTGTCTGTGAAGAATCACACAGTTAAACTCAAAACAAAAGACTACCTTCCTGTAACCTATGGCAATGTAGCACACCCTACAACGTCCCAGATAGAGATCTGAACTAATTCATTTTAATTTCCAAACACGTGTTATTGATCTCAAAAGTATTTGGATACTTTGCTTGATTACCAGTGGCTTTCTATTCTTTCTTTGATGTGGGGAATTACACAAATAATTTAAATCCCTAAGAAAGCCACTGCAGATACCAAAACTCCCAAACAGGGGCCATTCATTGGATAATGTTTACCCACTTCTGACTTTGAATGAGAGAGGTTTTGTGGTACAGTGGTAGCATCCCTGACTCTGAGCCAAAAGCTCTGGGTTGAAGTCCAACTCCAAGATGAGATAACTGCATTCATAACTGGACCAAACAGGTAGAGTACAACTTGTAAATCCTTCCAACATTTGCCTGTGACAGGCAGCAATTGAGACAGAGATTCCTGATCAACTACTTGCAGAGGGCAAGGACAAACCACTACTTGTTCGAGCATGACCATGTAATAACTCCGTGGTTGCCAATACCCTTTTGGGACATGATACCTGAAGGCAGACAGTACCTTGACCTTATTAAATAAAGGGGCCTTCGTGACACACGAAAGCGCAGAGTTGCTGAGCAGAGACTGATAGCCAAGCTCCGCACACGAGGACGGTCTTAATAGGGATCTTGGCTTCGTGACACCATCTGTAACCCTCGTAACTTGCCTGGGTTAGCAAAAAACCTCACTTACTGTGCTGTCTGGAGAAAATACACAATTCTCTAACCAATGCTCAGGATTCCCTTCACACACATTGTTAGCCACTTTAACACTTGAATAGCAGGTTAGATGTAAGGATTCGCATTCTAATCAGCAATCTGTGACTGTCTGTGCTGATGTGTGCTATTGCAGACCAGAACACTGCATTTGCCTGACGAAGACAGTGTTGAAAGCTCGCAATTTTACTATCAAATAAATCGGTTGGATTTAAAATTGGTGTTGCTAAATTCTTACTGAGTTCTTATTAAATAAGCACAGACTACCCTTTGAATGACAATTACTTCACACGTGTCTACCAGCCTCTAAGCAAATACTTCTATCATTGGTCGGCACAACATCGAGGGCCGAAGGGCCTGTACTGCGCTGTAATTTTTTTTATGTTCTATCTTAATAGGTACTTCAAGAAGTCAATTCCACAGGAAAAAACATTTCAGATTGAGGCGCTAGCAGAGTGTTACCTCTGCCACAGATTCCCATAGTTTTTAAATGGATAGATTAAATATTGATATGATAGTGCTTTGGAAGATTCACAACTAAAATAGAGCAACTAGTTTTCATAGCGCATGGTCAGCTTGAAGCTTACTTCCAAGCCAGGATGGTACCATCATTTATTCCTGAAAATTCAAAGGAATAAAAACTTTGGGTCATTCAACTCCAAAAGAACAAAGGGCTAAATCAAATTTTGGTTCACCAAGCAAGACTACAGGCACTCAGGGTAGATTCTCATTTTCGCTCCTTCAGGATTGATTTATAAACAACTGTACAATGCAACAAGGCCAAGACAGATGACAACAGATTTTAATGAACTAGATTGAAAATGTTCTAATGTACGTGAACCTACTACTCTAGGCTATTTAAGCATCATCTGAAATTTGTCCAAAGCAAGCTAGACAAGTCAATGCCTTTAATCAATGTTCTCTGGATTGTGAAGTCAACAGGCTCTTATATCACAACAGTAATGGACTATTTATAATGCAGTTATTCTAGTTAAAGAGGTATCCAAGAGCTCACCTTTGCCGCCAGTCACTCGCAGCACGTGCTGCTCAAAGGAAGTGTCTCTAGAGTTTGCAAAAGAGTCATCATTCAACGGAGGGAAACGTTGCTGAAGGTACGCACGCTTCTCTGAAGAACCTATGCGGAATAATTAGACAAGTGGTCAGTCATTACCCTAACAATAGAATTTCAAACTAGTTATCCTATGTACAACCCTGTACATTGAAGGAGCCCTGCAAATACTTATTTACTGATGCTTCATTAGTCATTAATAACAGATACGTGCTCTGAATGTGTGATGCAGGTTGTGTAAATTTGCAATTTTAATTGATCACAAAGTAATTAATAGTGTTCTTCAGCAGGCAATCTGCAACACTAGAAATCTCAACATCCACTACATATTGTATTCAGACAAAAATAACTTTATTGCCCTGAAGCACATTAAAAGCCAGATTAAAGAAATTGAGAATAAACATCAATTTATTTTTAATTTTGTTTGGTTCCTACTATTAAGTTGTTAAGTCACTGACATCAAGTACCAAAACCTATTTAGAAAGATTGATCTTAAGGATGTACTTTGGATTACTGGGTAGAAAATCAGGGTGGTATGCGGATGCAACAAGTCAAAGATTCCTTTTTGCTGCCTCAGGGACCCAGCTGGGGTCACGGTCAGTGGGGGTTTGCACATTTTCCAGGGTTCTGGTTTCTTCCCACAGTCCAAAAGACACACTGATTAGGTGCATTGGCTGTGCTAAATTCTCCCTCAGTGTACCTGAACAGGCACAGGAGTGTGACGAGTAGGAGATTTTCACAGTAACATCATTGGAGTGTTAACGTAAGCCTACTTGTGACACCAATAAATAAAACTATTTTCTCGTAATATTTTTGTCTAATAATAGGAACCTCAGAGAGCAACATGCTACATGGAGAAAGTTAAATGTTATTATACTTTCTATAATTTTTCAATGTGAAACACATATTCAGGCAAAATGCCTGACATGGAATGTATATTGTAAATAAGAGCATTAATATTGTACAAAGACCCCTCAGAATGGAACATGCTGTATGGAGACAAGCCAGATTTTATTGCACTCTCTGCAATTTTCAAATTGAGATTTTTGCATTTTTCATGAAGAAAGCATATTTTTGGAAAAACTATTAATGCCGAATTTAATCAAACCATTTTATAACTAAAATAAAAATCCCATTTCACCTACCGACAGTAGCAAAGACACGACATCCCAAACTGAGGGCAATGGAAATGGCAGCCTGCCCAACACCACCGGACCCTGAATGGATAAGTACACTCTCACCCTTCTTAATACGACCTCTCACCACCAGCGCATAATATGCAGTCGCGTAAACTACAGGCACTGAAGCAGCTTCCTCCAATGTCCTTAAATGAAGAGCAAAGAATGAATAAGCAGCAATATAATTTTTCATACACCAAAAAACTGCAAGGAAGCAAACCAAACATCAAGCCTTGGACTTAAGTTGTTCCAGTAAATATTTGAACATCTCTGTTGGGCTTTGAGTTGTGCAATCATACATCAGTAGCCACACACAAAAAAAAAATCAGTGTGTGTGAAAGTATGGAGTGTCCTTATTGGATGACTGGATAAATTCATTCATATAATTCATTATATATTAAACCATATACACACCTGCTCTGTGCCAAGTTAACTGGTCTTGGAAGGAAAAGGAATTTTATAATTAACCTTGATATCTATGAAATATGTAGGGTTAAAAATCAGAAGTGTTCCTGATTCTGTCTACTTAATAACTTGTGCTGCAAAATTTCGCAAAGAGTTAGCCTTGTGCAAGAACAGGACAATGTCTATATGAACATAAGGCTTTCTAAAATTTATTGCCCAAGTTCTTGCTTGAAAAAAAAAACACCTGTATGCGTGCGTACAAGCTAAGGGGCTCGACTCTGAATAGGGACAGAATAGGTTTCATTTACACAACAATTAAACAGCTGTCAAACACTTGCCTATCTCTAACCCAAAGGACCATCATTTGGTCATAAATGGGCAGAGATTGCCACTCAGAATCATGTTTATTGCTAGCTTCAGGCTAGGGGAGGAAATGGGAAAAAAAATCTGAAAACAGGCTGTAAGTTTCAGAGAAAAATCAAACAAATTTTAAAGAAATGGCAAACGACATGGGACAGCTAGCTGATTGTTGATGACACACTCCTCTGTGGTAGAGAATACCAATGTGGGACTATTTTTGATGTCACGCTGTTCCACAATGATCGAATGAACGTTATGTTTTGAGGCTGCTGGTAGTTCCAGTGGGTATGGCAGGATCTTAATCAAAAGATTCAGTGTTCAAATTACAACTTCAATCCAATGCAGTTTAACTGATCAACAGGAATGTTTTTAAATCAGTTCAAACCACTAGAGGGAGTGCTATACTGAAAACAAAACACTATCCTATCTTTCAGTTTTTAATGAGCTAGTTGCAGAATAGCAGTGACAGTGATCAGATACAACCATACAATCCCTACAATGCAGAGGAGGCCATCTGGTCCATTGAGCCTGCACCAACAACAATCCCACCCAGGCCCTATCTTTCCATGTGTTGACTGGCCATACTAAATTGGCTTAGTGTCAGAGGGATTAGCAGGGTAAATACATGGCGTTACAGGATATGGCCAGGGTAAAATGCTCAGTTGGAGAGCTGAGCTGAATGGCCAGTATCTATACCTTAGGAATTGTATGACTAGTTCCCACCAACCAATTTTACTCTGACCAGATCTGACTGGCCTCTGGTGCATACCCTTCCTGACCTGACAACTCCAACACCCATTTGTTACCTTATCCAGCTGTCACCATACCTCACACACCTGTACCTCACTCACTCTAGCAACGCTGTACACACTTACCTTCTCTCTCTCTGTAGCTTTTCAAAGCAGCTTTGGGACATTTAAACTCCTTACTTACCGAATACACCAACTAATGTTGTAAAATGCATTATGGTTTCTGTGCAGATTTTCTTTGCTGACCTTTGAGGTTTCCTGCACTGCCTGAGATCTAAATCCTCCACTGAGATATTGCTCAGAAGAGTCAGAGGAAGAGAAGTCCGATCAGAGGCAGAAATAGGGGGTTCTGATCCTGATTTAGGTCATTCTTAATCTGACTACATTTCAAAAATAATTCCCTCAAATGTGCAGTCAGGAAGAAACTTTATAATGAAAGCTCTTTACATCCCAAAGATGTGCTCTTAGGCTGATAGGGAGAATTTGTTCTGCCAAAATTGTCTCAAATTTGGTTTCAATCCATAGATCTATAAACATAGACAGGGATCACAGGTAGAAGTGGGAACATCGAGGTGGTGGCGTGGGCTTGTTGGACCGCAGGGCCTGTTTCCCGTGCTGTTTATATAATTTACATAAATTATAATTTATATAATTTACATATATAAATTACTCCCCAACCTGAACAGTCCTTATAATTTCAAATAGGTAGCCCATATTAGGGATTATTTTGCAAACCCTCACACGTAATTCCTTTCAACCTTTTTTTTAAGCTTGTTGGGTTCAATGTTTCTGTTCAAATAATCTAATTTCAAGCTCTTGCGTCTTTTGATCTTCTATCCCAATACTCTCAGAATCCTACAGTGCAGAAGGCCATTCAGCCCATTGAGTCGGCACCAAATATAATCCCACCCAGGCCCTATCCATATAACCTCATGCACTTTCCCTAGCAAGTCCCCCTGATACTAAGGGGCAATTTAGTATTGTCAATCCACCTAACCCACATATCTTCGGACGTGGGAAGAAACTGGAACACACGGAGAAGACCCATGTAGATATAGGGAAAACATGCAAACTCCACACAGACAATGACCCAGTTGGGAATCGAAGCCAGGCTCCAGTACTGTGAGGCAGCAGTGCTGACCACTCTGCCACCCCTGATAGACCGACAATGTTATATTGCCCACACTGCGTTGTTCAATCTAATGAATGCAATTTTTGACCATGTTGACAAATTTTCCTAAGTTGAGAAATCCTGTTAAACCACATACCAATTATCTGGAACGTCCCACAAAAAGCGCATGTCGCAATCCACAACCGTCGCCAGTCCCTTGGCAGGGAGTAGTCCCATCACTCTCCTACCACTGGGGTCACGACCTGAAAATTCCATTCCCAACAGGCAGTGCTGCAAGGCGGCATCACCTAGGAAACAAGACACAAATTCACAGTACAGAAGATGCAAATCGAATTCTGGCAATTTGAGGGAAAACGTGCTCGAGGGGAAAAGAAAATAAAAAACTGGATTGTGCTGACAACTTGGTACGCTGAATATTTATTTTGGAATTGAAAGTCTGAGAGAGGAATGCAGGATAAACGGGAACACGTTGGGATGGGGTAAGACTCTCCTTTCACATGCTGTCCGATTTTAACCTCCATTCAAGTTAATATGAAATAATACTGGGCAGACTGTAAAACTGGCCTTTTAACTAATCTGAATACTTCTTGACAGACCGGTTCAGTTCAAATTACCCTCAACAGCACTCAATCCTTTCCTGTGAGAAGCACAGTTATATTTGCACGGGCATGACTTCATTTTCTCCCCTCTTTGATCACCCAGCCATGTAAATCTTGAGCATTACATTTCCCAGTTCCATACTCCTAAAAGGCATACTGTGAATTGCTACACTGCTGTGATAATGGTGATCGGAGGTTAGCTCAGGTAGGTTGTGGCAGCATTTCCAGAGGTAACCAACCACTCCCACCATTCAAATCTGTCAAAAGTAAATGCTGCAGAATGAGAGAAGTGAGAGGTTCATCCAACCCAAGAAGAACTTCTACTTATAGCAGAGAAGGGACTTTCCCTAAAATCCTTCCCTTCACCCTGTCTTTTAAATGTCCTATTCTCGACTGCAGAATCATAATTCGTCAGCACACCCCGCCTTGAGAAGCTTATGGGAGTGTGGATATTAAAACGCAAGGAGACGCAACAATAAAACCTTTCCAAAAGCTGGTCTTACCAGGGATGGCATCAGGTGGCAGCTTGCCAGTTGCCAACATGATATCACGGAAGTTGAGCGATGCATAATACACCTTGCACAGCTGAATATTCGGGTCATTGGAATGGAAGTGTTGCAGTGGTGACAAAATCCAACAGAGAGATGACAAATCTCCACGGGTCAGCACATTCACATAGGCAAACTCCGTCTGTTCCTTGTTGTGGTCTGTAAGGAGAAAATCTATTTGTATACAGCTCCTAATTCAAATTTGAAAGCAAACAGTGCAGAGAGGCCAGAACACGTGACTCGAGTAATGTGGTACACCATTCCCAAGATGTGCAATCTTTAATGAAGAAACTAAAAGTTATTGCTACTCCCCAATCCCTTTTTCTACTGTGCCGCATTCCTTCAGTACCTGTGGTAGAAATTTCTTTCTAGGATACTAATTATGGTTCATTCAAGATGAAGAATCAGACAAAGAGAGGAAATTTCTCACCCCTCCCGCTACAGGAATTGTATTGGGCAAAAGGTCCATTGACACTGGGGGGGATTTCCTGGTTTTGGAGTGAGCTTGGCTGGAAAATTCCACCCAAAGACTCTAAACAACACAAACAGTGGATAGATCAAGAGTGATCGTGGAAGGAGGTAGATATCATCATCTTTCATGTTGAAGCCAACCCCATTTCAGTGGATGACGTTGCCAAGTGGTTGCCACTGCAGAGGTGGGAAGAGGGGCCACTGCCCAAGATGCTTTGGCTATTTTCAGAAAGCTATTAGTGAAAGCAAGTGAGGACACTCCTACCGAGCTGAAGAACCAGAGGAAAGATTGAGTCAAAGGTTACAGAGGACAATGCAGGATTAATGTGCCACAGTTATGGTTACAGTCATGAAAGATATCCTTTGTGACATTGACTAGAACAGTCGGAGAGCTGCAGCAGGATCTGAAACCTGATCAGAGGAGCTCAAAACATGAAATAATTGGCATGCAGGCATCCTGCTTTATTAATAATAAATCATGGATACTTAAAAGGCAACTCTTCAATCATTGCAACATCTCATTGCAGGGAACATTCCACACTGTTCATTGATGTAATACCTGGGAGATCAATTGGGGCTTTCATTCCAATCTCTCTTTTAAGAAAAAGAGGGAACATTTGAACCACTTGAGCCACTATCACTTCCAGAATGTGTGAAGTCATCTCACTGGGACATCAAGATACGTTCAATGTCAACCACGTTCAGTGGAACTGAAGCTCGAGGTGGGTGAAATTTGTTTTGGAAAATCCATCCTTTTACTGCGACGTAATAAGCAGCCAAGGAAGAGAAGTCAAATATAGATCTGCTTTGGTCTTGCCCTTCCTTTTCTTTGCAGTAGTGCTTTTCCCTTTTTCCCATTATTTTCTCTTTTCTGATTGACAATGCAGTGCTAATAGATAATAAGCTACAAAAGCAAGAGAGCCCATGATCACAAAAGGTTTCCTCTCAGAACTCAGCTTCAATAGGTGGTTTATTACATCAGGTATTTCTTTCCCAGTGGAATCAGCTCATGGGGAATTGCTAATGGTCACTTTAGGATTCACTCTCAGTCTGGAAAATCAGCCTTTCACCTCCTCCATTTTGATCTGCAGGTCCACCTGGCGCCAGCGGTTAAGGCAGCCATGATGGAGCCTGTTGCTGCCTTGCCAAAGACAGCAGGCAGTTCCCGAGAGGGTTAGTGGCACTGACGTGTCCATGCAGGCAAAATGAAGGCAAGGTACTTCAAACCTGTGCCAGTTTTTCATCAAACCCAGAAAAACTTTACAATGGCCCCACAATAAACTCAACAGCTGGGCTCTAATGTACAATAGTCTGGCCGGCTTGGGGCAGCACGATGGCACAATGATTAGTACTGCTGCCTCACTAGGGACCTGGGTTCAAATCCCATCTTGGTCACCGTGTGTGGAATTTGCACATTCTCCCTTCTCATGTCTGCATGGGTTTCCCCCCTTAGTCCAAAGATGTGCAGGTTAGGTTAATTGCCTGTGTTAAATTGACAGCAGATTAGCAGGATAAATGTGTGGGTTATGGGAATATAAACTAGCTGGGATTAAAGTTGGTGCAGATTCGATGAGCCATATGGCCTCCTTCTACACTGTAGGGATTCTATAATTGATTCTAAGGTCACCAGAATCAACCTAATCCTTGCCCTCCCCCAGTGTGTTAAACTCCTGAAGCAGCTGAATGGGTCACTAGTTGGGTTTCCTATTCCTCCCCCCTACTGGGGCTTTGAAAATTTGAAATTATTCCAGATTTGAGATCCTGAGACAATCTCTGGAACCAGTTATGAAATTGTGCCCACATCAGGTCACAATCCCATTGGCATTTGGAAATCTCTCAGACTAACAAAGGAAAATTTCCAAACTTCTCAATCTGATATTTCTAAAGTGAAATCTTGGAAATGAAGCAAATCGGGAGAGAGATCAGGTTAGTTATGCTACTGTAGTGAGGGTGAAAAACCTTATATTAGTGCGTGATGGATTTGTTATACATGGCATAAAGGCAGCAATGAGTATTTGTTGAAAAAAACAAAATTAATTTCATAATACTTACACAGAATACCCTAGTTACATACCTTGTATGAAAATGTGTCGGAAACTCCCCCAACGTCCATCACGATAGACATTCATCACTAAGTCATTGCGGAGAATATCTTTCATGTCCTTTCCGCAAACATCCAGAGATGGAACAGGCGAAGAGGAGATTAAATTTGTTACAAATACACACCTGAGAACAGATAATTCAAAAATAAACACG
The DNA here is from genome assembly GCA_024679065.1 of Sphyrna mokarran. Lineage (NCBI taxonomy): Eukaryota > Metazoa > Chordata > Chondrichthyes > Carcharhiniformes > Carcharhinidae > Sphyrna > Sphyrna mokarran. The sequence goes on from JAGIQG010000021.1 coordinate 24,822,907, forward strand.
GTTGCAGGTTCAAGCCAACATATTTCAAAACCTATCAGCACACATAAATAGCACAATAACTTAAATAACCGGAAAATATTTCAAACATTTGATCCTCTGCCGTTTACAGAGTGTCACGACAAGTTCCTTATTTATCAGAGACATTAGGTGAGGTGTTAAATGGCCAAAAAAAGAAAAATGGTGATTGAGAATCAAGTGCAGTCAAGGGTTGTGAGCACAGCATTTATTGCCCTCGAGAAGGTGGTGAGGAGCTGCCTTTTTGAACCACTGCAGTCAACCTGGTGTTGGTACATCCCTGGTGTTATTAGGGAGAGAGTTTCAGGATTTTGATCCAGTGACAGTGAAGGAACAGCAATATATTTCCAAGTCAGGGTGGTGAGTGGCTTGGAGGGAACTTCTAAACGATGGGGTTCACATATATCTGTAATCTTGTCTTTAGGTGGTGGTGATCTGGGGTTTGGAAGCTGCTGTCTAAAGAGTCTTGGTGAATGTCTGCAGTGCATCGGTAGACGGTGGACAAGTGGTGAGTTATTTGCCATAGGATTCCTAATCTCTGACCTGCTCTTGTAGTCACAGTATTTGCATGGCTAGTCGAGTTCAGTTTCTGGTCAACGGTAACCCCCCGGGAAGTTGATAACGGATGATTCAGTGATGGCAATGGAAAATGGAAGATGGTTACGTTCATCCTTACTGGAGCTGGTTCCTTGCACGGCACTAATGTGGTGTGAATGTTACTTTCCGCTTGTCAGTCCACATCTGGATATTGGCCAGGTCTCCTTAATTTGGAGATGGACAGCTTCAGTATCTGAGGAATCATGAATGGTGCTGAACACTATACTTCTGACCTCATGATGAAGGAAGTAGCTGAAGATGAGTGGGCCTAGGACACTGAAGAACTCCTGCAGTGATGCGCTGGGGATGAGGTAGTGCCCAAAGATCACGATTATCTTCCTTTGTGCTAGGCATGACTCCAATTAGCAAAGAAGATTTCCCCTGATTCTCATTGATTCCAGTTTCGCTACAGCTCCTTGATGCCATACTCAGTCAAGTGATAATCAAAGCTGTTATTCTCGCCTTGAGAATTCAGCTCTTTTGTCCATATTTGAACAAAGGCTGCATCAAGGTCAGGGACTGAGTGGCACTGCTGGAGCCCAAACTGAGCATCAGTGAGCAGGTTATTGTGAAACAAGTGCCATTTGATAGCACTGTTGAAGAACTGTCCATCATCATTTATTGACGAGCGAGAGTAGACTGATTGGGCGGCAAATGGCTGGGTTGGATACATTCTGCATTTTGGGTACAAGACATATTCTGGCTTAATTTTCCATATCAAACAGGAACAGCTAGCATGAAACTTCTGCCTTTAAAAGTGTACACAGCCTGTCTGCGAGTAATGAACCCATGCTTGCTACCTTTATCTTACATTACAGTCTATAGTTACCTGGTTCACCCAACTTTCCCTTCATGGAGCACAAAGTACATCATTGGCACAATTCACATATTACTGAAGGGGTGCGTCTGCTAATTTAGTTACTGATATCTCTGATTTTAGTGCAGATTTACTCCTTGCTCTAACTTTTTGGAACATTTACCCCTATATATATATATATATATATATATATATTATTTCTCCCTTTCCATGGCTGTGCTTTTATCACTTGCTGTATTATAGTGAGTTTGCTTCCCATCAGTCAACGGTAATACTTCCTTGCTGCACATATCTGCTGATCTACCTGCTTCTAACAATAGCAGTTGTATTAATCCTACTCTCGCTCTCTCCCTATCTGTAGTCTCAAGCCAGGATCCCCACGCCCTCCACAAAGACATCGGCACTTTCAACATAATAGAATAGACTTCCCTTGTTTTAACTAATTTAGTAGTCCTACTGCCGTAGAAAGATAGCAAATGACAACTAATAGCACCCACCATCTGTTTTCCAAGTTTAAGTCAATGTATTAAGCAAGTGTCACATTCCATCTCATTAGCTGCTGAGGGAAGATCCCTACATAATATTGACTCAAACCAGCCAATAACTAAGTCACCCAACAAAGCATGTTTATGCAGGCCCTGGTTGAAAATATTAGTACATAACCCGGTTGCTCTGAGCAAAGCTAGACTCCACAACTCTCTGGCCCTTCACACGTCTTTTGCAGTTTTAATAAAATCTTGATTCTAATTTGCAGAAGTTGAATGCTGCACAGATGCTGCCAGGCTTGCTGAGAATTTCCAACACATTCTATTCTGAAGTTGCTTCCAAGATCAGGTTCAAAACCATCAAGGAGAACAGGGACAAAAGTACATTTCTCAGAATGTGCAGAATCAATGTGAAAAGTGGCCATCCAGCCTATTCCACATGTACTGGCTCTTAAAAAATATAGTCTTACATTCAGTTGTTCTCCCCATCCCTGAAAATGACTCCTGTTCTAATGTGCTCAACTGTCCTTTAAAGGTCCCTACAGAATCTGCTTCCACTGTCCCTTTGGGATTGCTTGCATTGGACTTGTATTGGATTTCAACTTGTTTAGCTTCTAGTGAAGCAAGTGCTTTCTTAATGAAAAAGAAAGTCATTATACTCCATTGGCAGAAAATTAAATGCAAAATCCCAAAGGATCTTGTTAATAAATGCTTTTAAAAAAGCCAGACATTCAGGCAAGGGGCACCAATAAAGCAAGCTTTTTTTTAATGCTGCTCTCTTCAATACTGCAGATGCATTCACTAATTATTCATGGAGAAAAAAAAAAATCACACCGTATTCTATGCCCACGAGGTTCCAAACGAAGACAATTCACCATTCCAACAATTCCTGAATTGCCACAGTCAGTGACGGTGAGCCAGATCGGATCCTCTGAAGGCTCTTCTAAGATATTCTGCAAAAAGAAAATAAATGTTTTCTACAGTGTTTCCCATAGCAGTTGGATCTTTCAACTCAGAACTGTTTGTGCCAAATTGTTAATTCAGGTGGTTTGATCCTACATAACAACAATTTGCTTTGAAAATTATCCCATCAGCAGTGACAAAAATGGATGTGGAGCCAACACAGGAGTGAGGAGGTGGGCTCGCTCGGGGAGAACAGAAACGGATTTTAAAGGAGTTTGGACTGGAGAGATTTGAGAGGCTTAGAATCTACAGTGCAGAAGGAGGTCATTCAGCCCACTGAATCTGCACCTACCACAATCCCACCCAGGCCTTATCCCCATCACCCTGTGCATTTAACCTAGCTAATCCCTCTGACACTAAAGGGGCAATTTAGCATGACCAATCACCCAACCTATACATCTTTGGACTGCTGGAGGAAACCAGAGCAAACCCATCAGAATATGGGACCAAATCAGAGAATCCCTACAGTGCAGAAGAAAACCATTTGCCCCATCAAGTCTGCACTGACTCTCTGATAGAACATCTTACCCAAAAAGTGGCCATTGAAATGGTGTCAATTGTGAGAAAAACCCAAGGTTATTCATTACAAAACAATGATGGGGAAAAGTAAAAATATAGACAGTCTAAAACAGACTTTTGGCATTATCCAGCTGTTTGCATGTCATGAACAAATCCAACATCCACAGACTGAATTTTGATGAAACCCATCATAAAACAAGTTCCCATTAAAAAGTAACTTTGATGGCATGGTGACGTTCTCCAGTGAGTTGTTGGTCTGTAAACACAAGAAAGATTTGGTCTCAGGTTGGGGAGCGGGCCATCTGGCTTGTGTTACCATCCCACGTCACTCAAAATATCAGTGCCCTGGAAGCATCAAGTGCCTTCATAACAAGGAGGGATGCGAAGGCAGATGCAAACAGTCAATACAACTGATGCGCAGGTCATAACTGAGGCAATAAAGGGAGAAACTTCAAATCTTCTTCAAGGCTCCTGTCGACCATAACTAACTGCCTGACAATGGTTTGGCTGCAATAAATTGGAGGATGCAATACTTCACTTACTTTCAGAGGCTCGATCCAACTGAAATCTGATGGATGGGCTGACAGGAAAATTGGGTTCTTAGATTCAGCCTTTTTGCGACCCAGAAGCATAACAGAGCCATAGAAAGATTTCTTCATGCTAATCAGGTTGAGCGAGGCCTGGCTGAATACCTCTGCCCACTCGCTCTGTTTGATAAAATAAAAAGAGAGACAATCAGCTTGTAAAATTATAAGATTTGCCAGAACTGGAAGCTCCATTGTATACATACGTAGCTTCAGTTTCAATAAGATGACCAAACACAAGTAGAGAATAGTGGCCTCAGTAATTCCTATTTGGTTACCAGTTGTATTAGTGACTTGGGCTTGACTTACAAGCCACTCAGTACACCCACCCTATGTCTCCAGGTTCTGCTTGCTGCTGTTTGTGTTCAGAATGTGACCACTCCCACAATGCAGTTTCTCACAATCTCCCGCAAAACGAATGCGGAACTGTAGCAGGCGATGCCTGAGTGGTATTATCTCTAGATGCACCAACAAGGTGCATGCATTCGGCAGGTCGTGCGAGGGCTGCTCCTGGATGTTACTTCAGGAGTGGCCTAGTGCTTCATGTTGTTAGTGTATGCTTAAACTGGACCATCAGATGGGCAACATGACAGCTCAGAGACTATCGCTGTTGCTGTGCAGACACATGGATTTGGGCCTGTGTCTGCAGGAGTTTGCACGTTCTCCCCATGGTTGCGTGGGTTTTCTCCGGGTGCTCCGGTTTCCTCCCACATCCCAAAAATGTGCTCTTTGGGTAACAAATTGTCATTAAGACGTTAGGATGGCGGCGTGGGCTCGTTGGGCCGAAGGGCCTGTTTCCCTTGCTGTGTTGTTCTTTGTTCGATGATTTGTCCAGAAACTCAGCTTATGCTCTGGGGACCTGGGTGTAAATCCCATCACAGCAGACAGTGGAATTTGAATTCCATAAAAAAAAAAATCTGGAATCAAAAATCTACTGATAATTATGAAACCACTGTCGATTGTCGGAGAAACCCACCTGGCTCAATAATGTCCTTTAGGGAAGGAAATCTGCCATTCTTATCTAGTCTGGTCAATATATATGTGAAGCAAGAAGTCTCACAACACCAGGTTAAAGTCCAACAGGTTTATTTGTAGCAAACGACACTAGGTTTCGAAACTGGCTGTTGGCGAAGGAACAGCATGGTGTTGTGAGATTTCTTACTGTGTTTTCCCCAGTCCAACACCTGCATCTCCACATCATGACTACATATATGAATCCAGAGTCATAGTAATGTGGTTGACTCAACCGCCCTCTCAACAAGTAGGGATGGGCAATAAATGCTGGCCAGCCAGTGATGCCCATGTCCCATGAATGAATTAAAAAAAAACAGTACCGAGACAGACTTGATCTGTACCAATCCACAAGCGTGAACCAGCAAAACAAAAACAAGTACAGAGACATGAGGTCATGGTGATGGTGATTTCCACTGGATCAGTTGCCGTCTTTTGACAACATTCTGGACACAACAAGAAGGTTAACTCTGGTCACTATTTAACAACATAGTTTTAGAATTTTTTTTAAATTTGCAAAAGAAATGCCCTTTATTGCAACCCCAAACAGCTTCTCTTTCTCGTTTTATATTCAAAGAAAACAGTGTGCAGCACAGAAAGGTCTTTTACTTAGCTCATATTACTAAATCTGGGAGCACAATCGGGGCATTTTGTAACTGAAAGTAAATGCATAAAAGGAGAAAGGTCCAAATTACCATAAGGACAATCAGAATATCATGATTTCTAAGGATTTCTGTCAAAAACACATCTGTTTGGAGCAAATAACCAGAGGTATTTGATTTTTGTGTGCTTTTTTTTTTTAAAAATACCCTCTGCTGTTCTTTCAGCCAAGCCAGAAGATGCGGAAGATTCCCACAAACATTACCCATTAATACAAGCCAATGATTCTTTCCTCAAAGTACTCGATCACAAATAACCATTTATACACAAGCATATTTTCATATTCAGAAAGGCTGCAGCCTGACACAATATTAAAAAGATTAAATTCGTTCATGTCGACGTTTTGCTTTTTCTATTTCTCCAGATACAACCATCTTGAGACAATATCGGAAGGATCCACATATGTGATCTGTTGCATAGGGTAAGCTTAGAAAGCATGAACACAGTTAAATATGTCAAACTTATTTTACCTGTGTTAGAAGCCCATGTAATTGCTTGGGGTCTTTTCCTGTTAGGAACGCAATTGTCTCGCCAAGGATTTCTCCTTTGAGAAGGGTGTGCAGTAACACAAATCCACCATCTTTCACTGTTGCAGCCATATTGGAGACAACTGCCTGAGGGTTCTCAAAAAGGAATGTGGAACTGTTGCAGACAACTAACTGAGCATTGGCCAAGCTGGAAGTGGCAGGACTCATGGGATTCCACTGTTCAATGGAAACCCCCATCTCCTGAAGCTGACTCTGGTTGGGTGACAGGGAATCAGTGTTCAGATCAGTGGCGATGTAATCAAGGTCGATTACTGGCTGGTTGTTCAGTAAAGGAACAAGACGAGAATATAAGTTTCCATTGCCTGCTGAGACCTAAAATGAACGCCAAACAAAACAAAACAAAAAAAATTGTTAAAAACATTAACACAAGAACAGACAAAAAAAAAATGTGAAAATAGGAAAAGAGCAATTGATCCATCTGGACTGCTTCATCAAATGGTGATGTTTTATGCATGATGATATGCATTTGCTATCTCACCTAGAATCATGCCACCTCTGTAAAATCCAAGGTGAACCAATTAGGTGGAAAAATTCTTGGAAATCTTTCAATCCTTTTATTCTGAGAAATTGATTCCAATTTATAAAAGCTTTGCCAATTTAAGTAACAAAATTGAATGAATGAAATAGTTTTGTGCTTTAGTGTGCACAGTGCAGAAAATAATCAGCTAGAAGAAAAACCTGCTGGCAGTCAGAATGTTTACAACATCGTAAAGGCCTGTTCCAGGTGGATTATTTTATCACCAGCAATATCCAAACTGAAAGATGATGCACTAGTCTGTGATTTTGACAGTATCCATAAAAGTTACACTGACACGGGAAAATTTCATTCAGTACCCTAAAAGGAAAATATGGTTTTTAAGAGGTTTGAAAATTAAAGCTTTCACATACGAATTTTGCAAGAATATAAAACTTCAGAAAGGCAATAGCTAGTTGAAGAATTTTTAAAAAAGGTGATTAATTATATAAACAACTAAATTATATAAAGTTTTATTCAATAATACCTCTGTATTGCTGAGCGATACTTTTGTTGAAGCTTTTCTTCTTGTATGCATCAGAGCGATTCGCAAGAAGTTTATTTATTAGTATCACCAGTAAACTTACACTAACACTGCAATTAAGTTACTGTGAAAATCCCCTAGTCGCCACACTCTGGCGCTTGTTCGAGTACCTGAGGGAGGATTTAGCATGGCCAATGCACCTAACCAGCACGTCTTTTGGATTGTGGGAGGAAACCAGAGTAAACCCACACAGACACAAGGAGAATGTACAGACTCTGAATAGGAAGTGACCCAAGCCAGGAATTGAACCAGGTCCCTGCACTATGAGGCAGCAGTGTTAACCACTGTGCCACCTATAAAATATAAACTCTTTCATCAAAATTAATGGACTCTGTTTTCCAACTGTGAAAATTCTAGACAATAATTATGAAAGTAAAATTAAACATTCTGTTTTTTAAATTTTCTCGTGGGGTGAGGTCAACCTCCCTCTCTTGTTCGAGCACAAGGACTTCATGGTAAAAGTGACACGGCAGGGACCTGTTGTGCTAAGTCTCTCTCGTTTGTGAGATTCCAATCTGCATGGGTAGGGAAGGAGGGAAACTCAGATCAGGATGATGGAAGCAGCCCAACCTTAACCTCGATCTTACATTCCCTTTATAACTAATTTGCGGCTGGAATAGGGCACAGGCTTCACCAAAATTGCCCCATAAATGCAGAGAGAACAGTCTTTCATCAAAATCAGAATTGTCACCGCGTTAAGAAACTTTACCATTAATGATTAATTAACACACCTTACATTGTGCAATCTAACAGATCACAGGTCTATCTGGTGTCCAGACACTACATTGTGCAAATAATTGGGTGTAGGTGCAGATTCAATTTCACTGGAAAATCTATCACTTCCAACAATTATTTGATTAAGTAGCGTGGATTTAAAGCAAATAGTAGCAAACACATTCACACATGCCAGTTCAGGATAGCTACAGTAAATAGATCACTCACAATCTTCAACTCTCAAAGACATTGCATATAAAATAATAATTCTACCTATCACTTACAACCAATTGATCAATTTGACTCATTGGCTGCTGTTGTAATTTATTTAGGGAGTTGAGGCAGCGGTGGAAAGCAGGTAGGCCCGGTTAACATATTCAAATCAGGATCTGTGCTATTGTTAGAACTCTGATGGAATTTTAACAGGATGGGTCAATGAAATCTCTCAGGATTGGCAGCAGACACAGAATGTCTGAGCCCATTTTGTAGCATCCATTCCAAGGACTCAGTTTATGACACTCATCCATCCCTCCCCACCATTGCACCCTCCAGAATGTTCCGGGATGGCTGCTTTGGGACACAGGTCACATGGATGAACACACCACTACAACATCCAAACCGTGCAGGTGCAATGCATAATCATAGTGGCACAGTGGGTTAGCACTGCTGCCTCACAACTCCAGGGACGTGGGTTCAATTCTGGTCTTGAGTTTGTGTGGAGTTCATATGTTTTCCCCATGTCTGCAATGGATTTCCTTTGAGTGCTCTGGTTTCCTCATACAGTCCAAAAGTGTGCAGGTTAGGTAGATTGATCATGCTAAATTGCTCCTAGAGTTCCAAGATGTGTAGAGTTAGGGGGATTAGCCATGGTAATTCTGTATGATTACAGGAATAGGGCACGGGAGCAGGCCTGGGTAAGATACTCTGTCAGAGAGTTGGTGCAAACTCAAATGAGCCGAATGCCTCCTTCTGCACTGCAGGAAGTTTAAAAATAGCAATTATACACTACTGAAGGAAGCATTCATGCGTCCAACTAGGTTTAACCACACTCTACAAAACCTCAAAGCCCATGATGTCATTGTGGTCTGCTGCATTGGCTGATGACCAAGTCAAGCCAGGACAACACTGTCAGAAAGACCAGTGATCAGCACTTCCAACAAGTTCCTCTTTCCAACCGAGTCCCTCTGCAGTTACAATCATTACCCTGTTCAACCCTACATCAAAAGCACATTGAAAAACAGTCCATTTTAATCTCAATGCCTGACTGGCATGCCCACTCAGTACTAGCTACTATGAAAATATTGAAGTGAAGAGTGCAACAAAGATGTAGATCAAATGACCTACGGAAATAAAAATACATCGAGACGGAGGTCTACGCTTGCCATGTGATTCACCACCTGAAACCTGTGTGGAATTAAAATCAAATCTTCCTATCTTGGTATCGGTAGCGCAAACCTTTTCAAAAGCGCCAAATAAAATTTTGAGCTTAAACAAAAACGTAGAGGTGTGTGGAGGCAATCAATTACTAAACTTGTTCAGACTTCTTAGACACAGTCATCTTTACTAAAAAGAGGGAGCAGCACAGTGGTTAGAATTGCTGCATCACAGCACCAAGGATATAGGTTCAATTCCTGGCTTGGGTCACTGTATAGAATCTGCACATTCTCCCTATGTCTGTGTGGGTTTCCTCCGGGTGCTCCGGTTCCCTCTCACTGTTTCAAAGATGTGCTGGTTAGTGCATTGGCTGTGCTAAATTCTCCCTCAGTGTACCCAAACAGGTGCCGGAGTGTGACAACTAGCAGATTTTCACAGTAATTTCACTGCAGTGTTAATGTCAGCCTCCTTATGACTAATAAATAAACTTCAACTTTAAAGTATCAAATTCATTTCGATTGGCTCATTAAGATCTTAAGAATCATTACAACGCTTTAGCATTCATGTGATCAGGAACTCCTGTCATTATCCACATGAAACTCTGGGTGGGCTGTAAGGTGTGGGAGCAAAAAGCTACCAAACTAAGAAAAAGTAAACGGCTGAAATAACAAACTCTCAGCTTAGCACCCACGTGCCTCTGCTGTGAAGTAATAGTTGTACAACTGCCAAAGTTGCCCAAGTCTTACTAATATGATCAAAACCTCCTCAAAATCTGTCAGAGTTGCCATGTGGTTGGACAGACCCACTATCTCAAGGGAGTATTGCTGATTGCTCACAGAAAAAAAAAAATGGATAAATCTTTCCAACGTCTCAAATTCACTACGGAAACTAAGAACATCCCTACAATCACATGATTTCCTCCATTCCCTCTCCCCTACACTAGGATTAAAATGGGAAGCAGCTCAGAGATTTCTGTTCAGATATCATGAATGAGGTTAACTTTTTCTCCACTGATGCCATGGGTACAAGATGCCTTTTGAACTCACTTGTGACATCTGACAGCAGTAAATGCATTTCTGAATTCGAAGTAGATACTAGAACATAGAACAATACAGCACAGGAATAGACTCTTCAGCCTATGATGTGCTGGACATGACATCAAATTAAACTAATCCTTCTGCCTGCCCTTGATCCATATCCCTCTATTTCTTTAATATTCATGTGCTTATTTAAAAGCCCCTTAAATGCACCTATTGTATCTGTTTGCACCACCACTCCTGGCAACACGTTCCAGACACATACCACTCTGCAAAAAAAAAAACTCATCCCTCACATCACCTTTGAATTGTCCCCTTCTCACTTCAAGAGAATGCCTCCAAGTATGAGATATTTCAACTCTGGGTAAAAGAATCTGACTGTCAACCGCATCCACATCTCATAATTTTACGGACTTCTGTCAGATCTCCCCTCCAGCGAAATCAATCATAAATTTGTCCAGTCTCTCCTTATAGCTCATACTAGCTAATCAAGGCAGCATCCTGGTAAGCCTCTTTTACACCCTCTCCAAAGTCACCACATTCTTCCTGTAATGTGGCGATCAGATTTGAACACAAGACTGCAGCCCAACCTAAGTTTTATAAAAGCTGCAACATGACATCTTGTGAGATAACGTGCACATCCTCACCCTTGTCCACCAAATCATCTTATCAAAGAATCCCAGCATACTGATCAAACATCACCTCTCCCATCTGAATCCAATCCTTTGCCCTACCTCTGTTCTAAACTTGGGTCATAATGCCAGAGGTGTTTTGTACAAAATACTAGGCAGAAGGAAATCATGCCTTTACCTCAATAACCTTAATCTTCTTGCCCGGGATGTTTTCTAGGGAGATATCAAGACAGGTTTTCAACGCTGGGCTATCCAGCAATCCATTCAGTAACGTGTCTTCATGTAGACAACCTTTCTCAGTCTCCACGGTCTGCTGCAGCTCTGACCAGAGGTTCCCATTCAGGTCTAGACCACACAGTACATTGAGCAAGTGCAATAGTCCTTTCTCTGAACCAGTGGTTCCAGCTGAGGCAGATACACCAGTCGGTAGACCAGAGAAAGTAAGTTTCAGGCCATGATTGGACAACTTGTCCTGCAGCTTCTGCACAAAACCTGGAAAAGACAGTGTTTAAAAATCAGAGATGGCTATGAGAAAGTTTCTGTTTTAAAGTCAGGTGTATTTATCAGACAGAATTGGGAGGTAGCAAAAAAAAGTGCTCACATAAAAACATAACAAATAGAAGCAGAAGTTGGTCACTTGGCCCTTCGAGCCTGCTCCACCATTCATTTTGACATTGACTGATCATCAAATTCATTATCCTGATTCCAACCCCCCCTCCCCACCCAACCCCGTGTCATTGATCACTTTAGCCCCAAGAACTAAATTTAATTTGGTCTTGAAATCAGATCACGGTTTGGCCTCTACTACTTTGTGATAGTGAATTCCACACATGCGCCACTCTCTGGATGAAGAAATTTCTTCTCATCGGTTTGTGTTCCAAAACATTGCAGACTGCACAATAATGATGATTCCAAGTTTTAAGTTAACGTATATTATTAGTGTGACAAGTTGCCACACGCCAACGCTGTTCGGGTACACAGAGGGAGAATTTAGCATGGCCAGTTCACCTAAGCAGCACATCTTTCAGACTGAGGGGTAGAACCGGAGCACCCGGAGGAAACCCACACGGATACATGGAGAATGTGCAAACTCCACACAGCGACCCAAGATGGGGATCGAATCAGGGTCCCTGCCTCTAAGAGGCAGCAATGCTAACCACCATGCCGGCAACAGTTCATCATTTTAAACAAGTCATCATCAGCCCTCCAGGAAGGAAAACAGTCAGCTTTGGTTAGTTCTCATCTCAGTCACTCAGTAGCAGCATCAGAAGCCTGGAAATACAATTCTTGTACTGCAAACCTGATGGATCCCAAGGGAATATTAACATAAGGGATGGAAGGATTAAATAAGATGCAGAAGTGAGACTGGAGTCAGAGTTACACAGCACAGAAACAGGCCATTCAACCCAACTCATCCATGCCAACCAGGTTTCTTAAACTGAATTCATCCCATAATCTGCACAGTTATGACTGAAGTTTGATTCCTGTAGTGGTAATGCTGATGAAACACTATTCCCAAATAAATATTTGTATTTTTTTTGAAACCAGAGATGTTAAGTCTCACAATAACTGCTTACCTTTGCACTGCGCTAGACAGGAGCGAAGTTTCTCACTACCCATCAGACAGTCACTCTCAATGTAAGGGATGAAGTGGAACTCTTGCTGAATGGGTTGGGTTTGTTGCTGCTGTCGACGGGGAGCAACTGTTGCATGTAACCCACTGATTTGGACACCACCCGCAATAATGTTGTCAAGGCAGCGACTCACAACAACGTCCACAGCTAAAGAGAGATAAGCGGAGAGGAAAATCATAACAAATCAAGTATGTTTCCAGCTCTATTACTGATCAGTTAAAAATAAAGCTCGATGCAGATTTTACCACACAGATGTGGCATTCGCAGAATCATTTCTTTAAGCCACAAGCTATTGCTGAAATTGTCAGAGGTTTCTGCTGCACTATATGAATACGCTGATGTGTATTAATGTAGTAGAAATTACTTTAGTTGGATCTTAGCAATGTCTTACAAATTTTACCAAAGGTGTGATGTAGCTTTTGTGGCACAAGTTGAACCTTGTGGAATTACACCGATTACATTACCGGTCTGGGACAGAAATTTAACATCAGCGCATTGTTAAATCTTCATAAACAAAAGCAAAAACAGCTTCTAAAGATTAGCGATTAAGAGCAAAACTGTGCTTTCAAACAAGAACAGGGAATACTAGAAAAACTCAGCAGGTCGGACAGCACCAGTAAGGAGCAAAAGAAGAGTCAACATTTCAGGTCAGTCATCAGAACTGAAAAGAGGGAGTATGTGTCAGATGTTAAAGTGTAACTGTGAGAGATTGCAGCAAAATGTAGCAACTTTTAAGAACAAGAGACAGAAGGCCTGCTGGGGGAAGAGGGGTACGTGTTTGCATCAAGGGAATACCTGTATCGGATACTTTTTTTTTTAAAAAAGTGGTTTTAGGATGGAAGAGAGAAGTCACATCTAAAGCTGCCAAATTCAACGTGGAGTCCAGAAGGCTGCAATGTGATCAGTGGGAGATGAGATGCTGCTGCTCCTCCAGCTTTGGGAATTTTGCATCTACCCCATACATGTATTGCCTCAATGCAAACACACAAACACATACACACAGCCAACCCTGCTGAGTTTTTCCAGCATTCTCCTGTTTAAGATTCCAGCACCTGCAGTATTTTGCTCATTATTCTGCACTTCCAAAACATGGGGCAGAATTCTCCGTCCACGCTGGTCTAAAAGCTGGAAATTCCCACCTGACCATCAATGGCTATTCACATTCTCCGCAACCCACCTGCTAAAATTCCAGTGGCGGGCAGGATGGGAGAATTCCAGCCATGAACTTGCTGCTTTTAAAAGAAAATTGGTAGCCTGATAAAGTAGCCGAATTGTTGGAATCTCAGTACATAATTTGTACATATTCAATTTCCAAACCTGGTGAAATTTAAAACTAGATATCACCGTGCACAGTTACTAAACAAATGAGCTATAACTCATCACCTGCAACATAGAATTTGAATTGAATATTAAATACACAACATCTCAGCTTTAAGTATTTAACTTTCAAAAAAAAAGTCACTATTAAACCGATCATAGTAAGCATCTTCAAAAAACCTTTTCTGTCTTCTTTGTAATCCTGGACTTTTTCTTCATGTAACTGTGGGTCAATGCACACAGAGCGGATGCGTGTTGGTATTCTCAAACTGCGGCCAGCTAGTCCGACCACGATCATCTGCAACATTGTGTCCAAAAGCGTCACCCAGTTGCCAGTCCACAGCAACTTTCCTTTATCACCTGGCATAAGAAAGTAGATTTTAATTACAAAGAACAAAGAAAATTACAGCACAGGAAGAGGTCCTTTGGCCCTGTTCTGGCTATGCTACCCAACTGAACTACAACTCCCTATCCTTCCAGGGACCATATCACTTCATTCACGTGCTATTCGTGTATTTGTCAAGACACCCCTTATAAGTCACAATCGTATCTGCTTCCACTACCTACCCCAGCAGCGAGGTTGCAGGCACCCACCGGCCTGTGTAAAAAAAAAAAACTTGCCTCATACATCTCTTTTAAACCTTGCCCTCACACCTTAATCCCATGCCCCCTAGTAAGTGACTCTTCCACCTGGGGAAAAAGCTTCTGACTATCCACCCTGTCCATGCCTCTCAATCTCAGACTTCTATCAGATCACCCCTCAACCTCCATTATTCCAGTGAGAACAAACCAAGTTTCTCCAACCTCTCCCTTTGGCTAAGGCCATCCATGCCAGCCAACATCTGGTATATTTTTCTGTGTCCTCTCCAAAGCCTCCATATCCTTCTGGTAGTGTGGCGACCAGAATTGAACACCATATTCCAAACATGCCTTAAGGTTCTATAAAGCTTAATCTTAAAAAATTACATTATGGTTCAGTTTCCCCCAGGTAATGTGTGCCCCTTTTGAAAGCACAAAACTGAAGTTTCAGGATGGCACTTACCAGCATTGTTAGATTCCAAAATTCCTTGAAAGTTTTTTCCATATTCATATCCACGTAGACGCAGCTCTTTATAAATGTCTCCTGGAGAAAGATGGAAAGTTGTCTCTGTATCTTCAAACTCTGTGTTTGTCTTCATCTGCTTCTTAAAGTCACTTAGAGCGGTTTCTTCCAAAAGAGCCACTTTCCCTGCAATTAGTAGCATAATGAAATGTACATTTAAAAACAATTCTTATAGCAAACAACCTTTGTGATTTTTATAATAACTGAACAGGGTAAAGTGCATTTTTGCCCTGGTTTGAATGTGTTTTGTTATTCGTTCATGGAATATGGGCATCACAGGTTGGGCCCATCCCTGGGGACACTTAAAAGTCAAAATATTACTGTGGATCTGGAGGCACGTGTAGTTTATCTTTTAGGTTTGTATGTTATTAGTCACAAGTCAGCACATTAATAGTACAACGAGGTTAGTGAAAATCCTCTAGTTGCCTCACTCCAGCATCTAGAGGGAGAATTTAGCATGGCCAATGCACCTAACCAGCAAGTCTTCAGACTTGGAGGAAACCGATGCAAACATGGGGACTCTGCACAGACAGTGACCCAAGCAGGGAATCAAACCCAGATCCCTAGCGCTGTGAGGCAGCAGTGCTAACCAGTGCACCATCCAGACTAGTTAAAGATGACAGATTTCCTTCCCTTAAAAGGGACGTTAGTGAATCAGATAAGTTTTTATGTCAATTGACAATGGTCATCATTAGACTTTTAATTCCAGATTATTCTTGATTTCAAATTTTACCATCTATCATAGTAGGATCTGAACCCAAGTCCCCAGAACATTACCCTAGGTCTCTGGATTACTAGTACAGTGACAATACCACTACCTTTCCTAAATTTAAACAAAAGCTTGACAGTGAACTATTTCCTGATGCATTTCCTATGGGCAATGCCTCAACCAATCAACACTCTCTTTTCATACAATACAAACTATTTCCTTTGAGATTTGCTACTCTTGTAAATCAGTCCTGATGAGCATAACACAAAAAGCTTCAACAGCACGTCTCTTTTTTTCAAGCAATACTCAAGTTTTGGACCACCGAGTGACTTTTTTTGCCCTTTTGGTAAGAGAAACTCAACATTATTACTGAGAACTCTGCTAAGTATTGCTTTTCTGGTTATATTCAATATTTCAAAAATGAGGCTTTATTACAACGAAAAGGAATTATTTTATAAAATGCATAACCTGATAAAAGTAACAGAAATTTACAAATGGATTACCAAAGTTTTAAATATCATTTAATCAAACTGGCTGCAAAACACCTTTATGCTTCACAATAAGCTATACTTCTCTTTATAAATATGACTTATACGAACATTTATTTTGTCACCTAATAATGATGCAGACCTAGCCAGGTAACGCTGACCAATGCAAACAGAAATTAGTTATTCAAGTCATAATTTTGTCATCCTACATTGTAGGCAGTGCTTCTAAATTCAAACCCTGAACAGGAAATAAGCAAGTCTGTGCAGCATTAAGGGAAGAGTAATTCTCACAGCAAGACACAACAGAATAGCACTGAGGTGGAGGGCAGAATTCTCCTCGTTCTCCGGAGGCAGTTTTGGACAAGGAAGCAAAGCAAGAAATTTGGGGCGGGGTAAGAGAATGCATAATGGCTTGTTTCCCGACACATCTCCAACATTCCTCTCCCCCCCCACCCCCACTCAGTAAAGTAACCTGCCCGAATTCTGCCCTCCACCTCAGTGCGATTCTCTATTGTGTCTTACTGTGAGAAATACTCTTCACTTATTGCTGCGCTTCACTTATTTTCTATTCATGGTTTGAATTTAGGAGCACTACCTACAATGTAGGACAACAAAATTATGAATTGAATAATTAATTTCTGCTTGTAATATTCAGTGTTACCTGGCTAGAATCCAAGCTGAGCCAATTAGTGCTGATTTAACCACAGGAATGCAATCTTCTGTGTGTTCCACAGGCCCTTTGCCACATCAGCAAAACTGGGAGCTCAGGATGAAGCACGTGCACAGCTGGAGGTCGGAGCTGTGATCAACTTAAAGGATTTTAAACGCGCACCTGTAAAAGGACGGGCAAGAATGCTATTTTCCTGGCTTGCAGACTTGCCACTGTGCCAACGTAATGGAACTGATCCAACAGTAAAGATGGCATCTCCACTGCGCCCCCGTGGCTTGAGGCTCAGCCCAACTCTTGGCAGTGAGGCAGGTAACAATTTTTCAAACTCCTGACAGGTTTTGCGGCAGTGGCCCACTAATTGGTCACCTCCTGGACGATTCCACTAGTGGGGTCGCAATGAAGTAACCGGCAGAGTTGAGGCCCAGAAACTGAAAGGGCACTAACATTTTCCCAACTGTGGAAATCTCTAGGATAGATTTTAAATATTTCCCACCAGGGGCAAGTTGGCCACTCAGCGGAAGAGGACGAGGGGTGAATATTGGCCACGTGCGTGAGGTACTGAAGGATGAGATCCATTTGCAATCAGTATCCCATTGAAGGGGGACTTCAACATAAAATATGCAAGGGGACATGTGAAGCACAGGTACTTACTTATTCATTGAAGTGTTTCCATTTTCAAAAGGTACCCAACATATTTACATCGGGAAAATATGCCTCCATTGCTGACATTTATTCGAGTCACACAAGATGACCTTGGATTTTCCTTTATTCACCATGTAGCTATTAACCTCATACAATTCATTCAATATGACTTACCACTAACAGCCAGGCTATTGTTCTCCGAAACCTCAAATCTATTTGATGCTGGCATCAGCCGTACTTCAAGCTGGACAGAACCTTGAAAAAAAGAACAAGATAAAAATATAATCAAGAGCGGAATTTGCACTGAACATTTTTAACTGATTAAGAATCAAGAAGTTGCACGAGTTTCCTTTGTTAAACATCACAGAGCTGTTTCATAGCAAAGGGGAACTATTTTGCCCATCTTGACCTCAGCATTATACTTGGGCCATTCAGCATTTCTCCCTCACTCCTGCAAATTTAAAAGAACTGCACTTGTATAGAAATTACAAATTTTTAGAAGTTTTTTTTTGCATAAATGTTATTAGTTCTTAGTACCTTAAAAATCAAATAAAGCTACCACAGGAACATGCCCAGTTGCTCTTTTGCCTCTTCCTTCCCATTAAGTTTACCCTGTCATAGGATCTCAACAGTGTATATTGAGGCCAGTCCATTGAGTCTGCACCAACCACAATCCCTCCCAGGCCCTTGTCCCATAACCCCACACGTTTGCCCTGCTAATCCTACTGACACTAAGGGTAATTTAGCATGGCCAATCAACCTAACCTGCACATCTTTGGTCTTTTTCTATTTACTTCTCTATTTATTTCTTTTCACCTGGCAATGCAGAAAGTAGATGAAGGTAAGACGATGGAACTGTTGGAAGACTTCAGGAAGTCCATTGTAGAACCACAGTCGGTTTGACAGGGTAGAGGGAAGTAGTACAAGGATGTTAAAATTAAAGGTTTTGTAAGGCACATTTCCACCTATCACTATTGGTGATCTGCACATTCCATGTTACATAACCAACGAGAATTTTCTAAAGAAATGAAAACAACTGCTTGGAGGAAAAAAAACAATAGCAATTCTGTTTTCCTGAAGGCTTGCTACTTTAGAATAACATTTCCATTTTTGAGTACAACTCCACTCAAAATAAAATAGCATCTCAACATTTTCAAGACCCACGCACAGCATTTGCCATAAACTTGGGAAGTACAATTTTTCCTATTTTGTTTCTGAATAGTGCCACTGTTTGTGTTATTACCCTTTTCCGATGTAAATTTGAAGTAAAATGCATGGAATGTTCCAGACTTATGAAGCTCACTATTTTTATTTCTCACATGGCTTCATTCCGAGAGGGGGCTGGACACGAAGACATCGTTAAAAACCACACAATGATAGCATCTGGAACCCGGTACCTGTTTTTGGGAGGATTGTTGCCCTGTGTATGACAACATCTTCGAAAATCACTGGCGTCTGATCCATAACCGCTCCAGTCAACCGTAACAGCGCTCGCCAGGCCAAAATTAGATACCCAGTGGCTGGATAAAGTACTCTCCCATCAATGCAATGGTCCACCATATAATTATCAGGAGATTCAGGGTTGATATCTGTTGCGGGGTAGAGGGGACAGGGAGCAGAAAATCAACAAGATATGAAAATCAATTGAAAGAATATGCAGCTATTGAAATTCAGCCCATGTCTAACGAATGAATATGTCTAACATGGAAATGGAATTAGACATGGAAATGGTTGACCACCATTTATTGCCCAACATTAGTTGCCTTTGAAACCAAGTGATTTGCCAGACCATTTCAGAGAGTCAACCACATTAAAGTTAATTTATTAATCACAAGTAAGCTTACAATCACACTACAATGAAGTTATAGTGACAATCTCCTAGCCACCTCATTCCGATACACAGCGAGGATTTAGCATGGCCAATTCATCTAAACGGCACATTGTTTGGACCGTAGGAGAAAACTGGAGCACCCAGAGGAAACCCACGCAGACACAGGGAGAATGTGCAAACTCGACACAGATAGTGACCCAAATTGGGAATCGAATCTGGGTCCCTGGTGTTGTGAGGCAGCAGTGCTAACCATTGTGCCATCCATTTCTTTAACTTTAGAGTCACATGTAGGCCAAACCAGGTAAGGATTATAGATTTCCTTCCCTAATGAACATTAGTGAACCAGATGGGTTTTTCCAACAATGGTTTCATAATCATATTAATTCTTAATTCCTGATATTTTTTGAATTCAAATTCCACTATCTGCCATAATCGGATTCAAACCCAGGTCCCCAGAACATTTGCTGAATTTATGGATTAATAGTCTAGTAACGATATCACTAGGCCATCACCTCCCCTTTACTGCCCAAATATCATGTTTTAAAAAGTACGTGATGACTAAACAGAGAAAACAAACATGTTTAATGATCAAATCAGCACATGCAATGCAGCACGTTTATTACAGCTATCTAGGAGGTTCTGGACCAACTCACCAATGTTGAAGACTGTGGCGGATCCTAAACCTCCAGAGCCTGAGCTGAAGTCCTCGGTCTTGGGTACGTCCCAGGTCTGGCTGTGGTCCCACTTGATGCAGGGGGAAATTAAGGGGGTCCCAGCAGGGATAGGGTACTCCACAGGTGGGAATAGCTTGTTGGAGTCCAAGTTTGCCCTGTCATTTCAAAACAGCACATGAATGGATAACAATTTCACACCATTGAGATATGACGATTACCATGTAAGCTCATTAATTTAAGATTTCAATGCACCTACTCAGGGGATCAGTTCAAGCAGCGAAAACTTGCTGGAACTGCCTCGCTCTGTCACAGAGTCAGCTCCAGGCTGATTCTCTTGTTACTGTGGAAACTAAAAGTGACTACAGGTATAACATTTTAAACTTCAAGTGCAACTGAATTGTGCAAGCTTGCCAGTAATTAGGTGGGGTTTTTATTTTGGGGAGCATAATGACTTGAATGTCCTGCTTTAGTACTCGTAGTATAGGTAAACAGGTTCACACATTAGATAATTCTATACTCCTGAATAGGAATTAAAATCTATAGATGGAAAAATTATGGGTTGTAACATGCAATAATGCTCCCACCAGTGGAAAATCCAGGCCACATTCTTCAACTGTTATAAATGCCAACTTTCTGCCAGATCTTTTAGCATTACCTATGTTATGATATGGGATAAGTCTTTGGGCAAGCCCTTGGATTAGTCTTTTAAATGTTTGCCAAACATACAATGGAGTTCTTTTAGATGCAATTTTTAAACAGCACAATGCTTTTGGCACCTCTATATTTGCCATTCCCAGGACCTGAAATGGAATTCCACATCTTCCAATGAGGAAGCTGCCACTAAGGAATTGGATTTTCTTTTTTGTGTTCATAACCCCTCCTGATACCAAGCCCACATTCATCTGAAATAATGTTCCTATTCCTATAGCAGGACTGGCTCTTACTGTATGGGTCGCTCGGCTTATTCTTTTACACGTGATAGCCCATAGACCTCCTTTAGTCACTTCTGTCCATCTTTTTCATCAATATTAACTTCTCTGAACTATTCACTCCTGCTCCTCTCTACCTCCAAACACATCACCTTCTTCTAATACGTCCTCATCGTATCAAAGTCAGGAATTGCCACATCATTTCCAATTCAGAGCCCTGACATGTCATTTCCACATACGCAACACCCCCCCCCCCCCAAACTCACCTCTTAAGCCATGGACCTTCTGACTGCCCTGCACCATCAACACCTTACCCTAGTTGTGGTTAGCTGTTTTCTAAAGCTAAAGAATACCTCCTCATTGAGCTGTTTGCAATACTGCCTTTTGTCATCTCGATCCTGAAAGTGGACTTCTGAAGTCCACATTTGGCATTATCAAATCACTACCCTCAGATTTCCTTTGGCCCTTTCCACTGTCCTTCATGCTGTCCAGCACCACATATCTTGGCTCTTCAACCCATATCATTTCCCCTCTGCCCATCCCATCTGACCTCCATTTTGTGTGCCAAAATTCACAGCTGGTTGTTGTGAAGCCAGTCCAGCAGGTGGAGCAGCAAGCACTGTCACAGGAAGCTCAAACCGTGAGCAAACAATCTTCAGTCAAGCTTCTGCTTTCAGTCAGTAATGGAGCAGTGTTAAAAGCAATTGTGCAAAAAAAAATTCTTCCATTTTCTTTTTAGGGGATCTGTATGTTGCTCGTTAGGCCAGAATTTGTTGCCCATCCCTAACAGCCCTTGAACTCCATGGTTTGTTAGGCCATTTCAAGAGGGTATTTTTAAGGGTCAATCACATTGCTGTGGGTCTGGAGTCACACGTAGGCCAGACCCAATAAGAGTCTACATTTCTTTCCCTAAAGGGACATTACTGAACCAGATGGGTTCCTATGACAATTGATAATAGTTTCACAGTCATTAGAGTTTTAATTCCAGATTTTTATTGATTTCAAATTTCACCATCTGCCACAGTGGGATTTGAACCCAGGTCCCCACAGCTTAGATTTGGGTCTCCAGATTACTAGCTCAGTGACAATATCATGACACCACTGCCTCCCTCACTGATCTGTGCTATTGCCAAAACTGAAAAGGAGCAGCTTAGCAACAAGCATCACCTCTCATTCTTTGGTCATGACTGACTATTTTATTAATGAATATGGCAGCAATGGAAAAGCCAGGCTCCTCACAATGACAAGCACGTGCTACGCAAATTTCGGTTCACATGTCTCTTTCCTCTCAAACATATGGCACTTACCCACTGGCGAAGATTTTGCCAATGTGTGATAAGAAATACTCCAGGTTGTTGCTGTGTCCTCGCTTCATCAGTGGGATAATAAGACAGGATTGTTTCAAACTTCGTTTCAGGATAGCCTGAAATAAAGAGCAAAACGCTCGTCAGGAGTTGTGGTAACAATTTTTAACCTTTTACATTGCAGAACAGGAAGTTAAGCTTCAGAGTCTAAAAGCCAACAACCCATTGCCAAATGCAGGCAAATGGGGTTAGCTTAGATGGGCATTTTGGTTGGCATTGACCAGTTGGGCCAAAAGGCCTGTCTCCACAGCACAGATTCTACAATTTTCACACCCGCTTTCCTACATGCCTCAAGAGTGTCAATATTCTGAAAAATAACTTATTGACCCAGAACGCAAAGACTAACCGTAATAAAAGGAGTGAAAAAGTTTGGGTGCCAATTTGGTTCAATTTTTCACCATGGTCTGAAAAGCCCTTATCGGTGCCTTTATATTTGTGACAGTGTCCCAATCAAGCTGAGAGGGGAAATGTACAAGGATGGTGCCTGCACAGGGGAATTTTAGTTCTGAGAAAAGATTACATCAGCTAGGGCTGTTTCTTGGAACAGCGGAAACTGAAGGGAGACTAAAAGTTAAGAGTTTATTTATTAGTCACAAGGAGGCTTACATTAACACTGCAATGAAGTTACTGTAAAAATCCCCCAGTTGCTACACTCCAGGTAACTGTTTGGGTGCACTGAGGGAGAATTTAGCATGGCTAACGCACTTAACTCATACATGGGGGAGAAACCAGAGCACCCGGAGGAAACACACACAGATACAGGGAGAACATGCAAACTCCACACACAGACAGTGACCAAAGCCAGGAATTGAACCTGGGTCCCTGGTACTATGAGGCAGCAATGCTAACCACCATGCCACCCAAAAGCATCTAGAGATCGAGCGGATGGAAAAGCCCAGCTCCCCTTGGGTAAAGTACTCGTGATGTAGAGATGCCGGCGTCGGACTGGGGTAAACTCAGTAAAGTTTTACAACACCAATTTTAAATTCAACCAATTTATTTGATAGTAAATCCGCGAGCTTTACTCGTAACCAGGAGAGACAGATTTCAGGAATTGAAAGGTAATGTTTCTACCAGAGGGTGAAGATCATCTAGAATATAATGGCCGAAAAAGGTGATAGAGGTAGCAATCCTTATATTTTAAAAGTGCTGCGGTAAACGCTTGAAATGCTGTAACCTATGAGGTTGCAGTTCAAGATGTGGAAAAAGAGATTGAGATGGATGTGCACTTGGTCGTTAGCACAGATACAAAAGGACAAAATGGCTTCCTTCACTGATGTAGATGTGCACGATTCCAAGAGAGTGTTAAATCTTGCAGGTCTTTGTGGATATTAAAGGACCTTTAAATTCATAATTTATCACATACATTCTGTGACAACGTTGATGCATTCTTTATTATAAAGAATTTTCTTGTTATGAAACAATTCAATGCTCCTGAAACCATGCACACACTGAAATAAAATCCCGTATTATGCAGAATTCTTTTCTCTTTTAAAAAACTTAGTGAGCATGCACGTCATCAAAAGGCAGCTGAAGATTCGGGCTGAAGTCAAAGAAGAAAAGGCAGATACCTGAAGCAGGGCGTGAGCAGAAATCTCAACAACGACAGCGTTATCTGGAATGTGCTGCAGTCCTTCCTGGAACAGAACTGGGCTCACCAGGTTGTTGACATGATACTCAGCAGAGGAGAATTTAGCCAGGTCACTGTCCCATTTGGACTCTGGGATTGACGTACTGATCCAGCGAGGAGAACGAGGTTTGGGAGTAGTTATAACCTACCAGGAAGGTAGTGGAGGGAAAAGCGAAGAAAACATTTACAGAAATCAGTACGCAATACAACAGATGCACAATTATCCAAAACAGTCAACTGGAAATATTTACAGGAAAACAGATTTCTGAGGAATAACTCAAACACACCCAGAAAATCATTTGACATGGCTAGAAATTCAGTGATTGGGAGGGTGGTTTGGTACTATTTTATGTCCAAAATGCATCCAAGCCACGTTCACACAACCTGGCATAAGGCATCCTTTATCCATGTCAGGAACAGTCATTGAGTAAACAGCAGATGAAAAATAAGAGATCTAATATCTGCTTCTGCTCTCTTTGCAACTCGGACAGTCAGCACCAGAGCTGGATACTTCTGGGAAAACCAACATGGAATGAAGAGAGCTGGCATTCATTCCATTCGCTGCCAGCCCCAAACCTATCATCTCCAACCTCAAGGCTTCCTCAGATCTCCCCACTGGTCTGCAGTCCTCCTCTAACCTCCCCCCCTCACCCCAAACAATCCTGCACATCACATGATCTTCTCTGCCTCTGCCCACACCATCCATAGATGTGACATGTCTGATCTATATTATAAGTATCATCTAGGGGACACTATGGAAGGCCTTCTGAAAGTCTATGAATACCACATTTACTGTATTGGCCAGCTCTGTTCTTTAGGTTGCATCTTTAAAAGTATTATCCAACATGATGGAGGCCATACCTTCTGCAGTGCATTTAGAAGCGTTGGGGCAATGGATGCCATGTAGTAAGAGTGGAATGCAACTCCCGCACTGCGAACTTCTTTTGCAAAGATGCCATCCTCCTTTAGTTTAGCTACAAATTTACTCACAGCTTCCTAAGATGGAAACAAAAGAAAATCATATAATTTACCATATAGCAGGGTAACCAATCAACGTATTCCGCTTGCAATGCTTCAGCTGAGGATATAGTTTATTTAATACCAATAGATTGTCTAATCAAATAATATTACAGATTTTGTTTTCCAATATTTAGATAATTCCCTTTTTCATTAAATATAGACATTGCCTCAATGGCCACAGAAGAAAAAGTACAGCACAGAATTAGGCCCTTAGGCCCTCTAAGGCTGTGCTGATCACGATGCCCTAGCTAAACTAAAAAATATTTTCTGCGTTTACTCAATCCGTACCCTTATGATCCTGGTGAACCTTCTTTACACACTCTCCGAAGCTTCCACGTCCTTCCTTAGCGTGGCGACCAGAACAACACATAATACTCCAAATGCGGCCTAACCAAGGTTTTATGTAGCTGCAATATGATTTGCAAACTCTTGTATTCAATGCCCCGGCTAATGAAAGCAAGCATGCCATACGTTTTCTTAATCTCTTGGCCACCTGTGTTGCCATTTTTAGGGAATTGTGAACCTGCACAACCAGATCCCTTTGTATGTTAATGTTTCTAAGGGTTCTGCCATTTACAGTATAATTCACACCTAAATTTGGTCCTCTAAAATGCATTACCTCGTATTTGCCTGAATTAAACTCTATCTGGTATTTCTATGCCCAAGTCTCTAATCTATATCTTGTTGGATCCTCTGACAATCCCGATATTTTCAGCTACTCCACAAGTCTTCTTGTCATCTGCAAACTTAATGATCAGACTACCCACAGATGGTACAACATTTTAGAATACAGGTTTTGCTTTGGGGACAACATGCAAATTGCATGTAAATAGCAGACTTTTTGAAAAAAAATTATTTTCACTAAGCTCGTCCCCAAATACCTATCCATTTATATAAACCACAAGAAAAATCCACCAAGGAACCAGAACAATTGGCATAATTTTAAAAATAAATTTGTTTTTAAAGAAAACAGAATTTCTTAAAAATAATATTGCTTGATCTAATGAAGAGCGATTACTTGTAAAAGTTTGTTAATACAACTGAAAGTGGATTTAATCAACCAAATAAACAAAACCACAGTGTCAATCCACCACCCATGAGTAACATCATTTTTAAACTACTGAAAATTCCCTTTTAAAAAAAACAAACTTACACCTTCTCCATTTCAATGAAGATAACCCCGATTATGTAGAGTAGGTCCTCAGAAATAAAACCATGGTTCAAATCCTTTGAATAGATTATCTAAAAATGTAACATCATTCCAAGTGCGATGATGCTGTTGTTCTTTATTCATTCACAGGCAAGGCCAGCATTTATTACCGATCCCTAACCACCCTTGTGAACGAGGTGGCGAGTTGCCTTTTTGAACTACTGCAGTTAATCTGGTGCAGGTACACTCAGTGACAACGGGTAAGGACTGCTAGGGTTTTAACCCAATGACGAGGAAGGAACTGCTATGATATATTTCTAACCCAGCTTGATATGGGAATCGGTGGGGACCTTGGTATTCCCACATGCCTGCTGCCCTTGCTTTTCTAGGTTTTAAGATACTGCTGAAGCAGCCTGGGTGCATCTTGTGCACACTGCTACAAATGTGCACTGGAGTTGGGAGGGAGTGAATGTTGAAGGTGAAGGCAGTGCAATCAAATGGGCTTTTTTTTGTCCTGGATGGTATCAAGTTTCAAGTGTTGTTGGACTGGCACTCATCCAGGCAAGTGGAGAGTATTCCATTACACTCCAGACTTCTTCTATGGAAAACTGTACGCCAAATAGCTACACTGATTGAAATCTGGAATTTCCTTTGAAGAGTGGGAAGGGCTGCATTGCTTAGCTACACATTGGATAAGCTTACCATGATACTAAGGTAGCATAGTGGTTGTGTTACTAGATAAATGCAGAGACCTGGATTAAATGACCCTGTGATAGGAGTTCAAATCCCACCACATTAACCTGTCAATTCAGTTATGTTAAGTTTAATTTATATTTACATGCGTGTGTTGAAAAAGGTGGAATGTAATTTTAGTTGCATTTTGTTTTTATGTGAGCTCAGTGCTGGAAAGTCTGGTGGGCCTTCGCTCTAAAAAGGTCAGGTTTTGTGCGTAAGCAGTCATTTTAATGAGATTTAGAAACTTGGAGTGAAGAAGTGGGTTACAGTGGGGTTTGTATTCCCCCTCCACCCCCGAAATCACTAAACTATTCAAGTAGAAACAAAGGTCCATTGATCTTGTACGGGATTTTCTGGTTTTTGGACAAATGCAGCCAGAACATCCCACCTCTAATCTCTCTAGTAACAAATCCTGCAAGGCTATTGGGATATTGAGTTTAGGGAATACATGTGTGTGTGTGTATTCTGCAGTTTAAAGCACTCTGTTAGGTGTCTTAAGGAGAGAGATACAAGTTGGAGCAAAAGCATTTAGTGAATGTTCAGAAATCCACGGGAAGAAAATGGTTTGAAACTGGGTCATCCAAACAAGAAGCCTCAGCATTAATACAGTAGTAAATCTTCACTGGGACTATGTGTCTGTAAGGATATTGCTGGGATAAAAGAAATATAAGGCGAGTTTGAATCATTTTCTTTTGTTTATATTGTAAGCTTTCCAACCTTTTTCTGCAGTAATATGGTTCATCTTTTTCTTGTTTAATAAAGGTTTTATCCTCTTAAAAATGAACCAATAAACTGTGAATTTGTTCGGTAACCTTCCTCCACAGTTTTTAAAACAAAAAAGTTAGGATTTATCAAACCATGTTTCACCCCTGGGATCTGACCTTGAATCCCTACAGTGCAGAAGGAGGCCATTCAGCCCATGACAATTGCACTGACCACAAACCCACCCAGACCCAATCCCCATTTACCCTTGGTAGGCCCCCTGACATTAATGGGCAACTTAGCATATCAATTAACCTAACCTGCTCATCTCTGGACCTGTCCAGCATCAGCTAGGATTGTAATTAATTAAATTAAATCTGGAATAAAATTATGGTGACCAAGGTTAATTAAATAAACCTGGAATGAATTAAATTAAATCTGGAATAAAATTATGGTGACCAAGAAAGACCAGGATGGTTATTTAAAAAAAAAAACAACTTGGTTCACTGAAGATCCTTCAGGAAAGAAAATTTGCTGTCTTAACTAGCCTGGCCTATGTGTGATTCCAGCAATGTGGATGACTTTTCCCTGCTGTCTGGAAAGGCCTCGTAAGCCAGGTCATTCAAATCATAAATACTGACTATAGCGGTGAAGTCTACATCCCATGAATGAATAAAAAGACAGTTTTGACCCTGGATTGTTCTCACTTTTGAATAACTGGAACAGGCATCCTGGATTTAAGATAAAGAAATGCTCCATCAATTGCACCATTTCTTACCTGTGGTCCAGAAATGGTGACAGTATCCTCTGCATTGTGACAGGCTGGGACCACTCCTTCTGGACACTGTGCCTTACATTCGTTCCAGGTCAGCCCTATCAGATATTAAAGCATCAGAATTTAGTTATACGTTCCAAATTTCTATTCTTCCAATCATAAACTGAGGATTGGTAATGCAAGGAAGGATTTTTCTTATATGCCAAAATGAATTGCTTTCCTGAAAGTTGATGGTCATTATCCTACGCGTGGCCCGGATTTATCCGTAGACAGGATGTGAAAAGTTGTCAGGAATTTAGCAGCTTTTATTTTCCAATTAACACGTTTCTTGTAATTATTGGGAACTTGCCTTAAATAAAAAATTTCTTACAGGTGTTAAAGCTCTTTTCCACCAAGATGACTATTTGATTTGTGCTTATCCAGATGTTGAATCCCACTGTCAAGGATAGTACATTTTCATGGTGATCACACCAGTGTCAGTGTCTAAATACTTCCCAGTCAAGAATAACAAGAGGATGGCCAAATCCAGATGCTGGCTGCAATAACGTTAGTACCTCCGCTTCAGAACAGCCTCCTCTACCTGATTTGCAGAAATAAATGTTCATGGTGTGGAGCTAGTTCAAGTCAATTTCTTTCTGATTGCTCCAAGATGAGGAAAGTTACAGATCAGGATTGGAATGGTTTCCATTCAGAATTATAGAATCCTACAGTGCAGAAAGAGACCATTTGGCCCATTGAGTCTATACCAACAACAATCCCACAAAGGCCCATTCCCTGTGACCCCACTAATCCTTCTAACCCACACATCCCGGAACAGTAACAGGCAGTTTAGCATGGCCAATGCAGCTGACTTGTACGTCTTCAGAGTGTGGAAACTGAAGCACCCAGGAGGAAACCCACGCAGACACAGGGAAGATGTGCAAACTCCAGAGTCATCCAATCCGGGAATCAAACCCTGGTCCCCGGATCTGTGAGGCAGCAGCGTTCACCACTGTGACACCGTGACACCCAGTGAGTGCACCGACATTTCTAAGTCAGGTACAGCACTATTTATGACAAACAGAAGCTCCCTCTTTTCCACCTCAACAGTACTCCTGCCCCACAAACCTCTGAAATATCTGTACTTCTCCAAGGTTGATGTTTTCAGCATCTCAGATTTTAATTAATCCCTCTACCGTTGACAGTTATAACATCAGTCACCAAGGCCACAAGCTGTGGAATTCACTCCCAAAAGTTCTTCACTTCTCTACCACAATATCTTCCTTTAACAAAATCCCTAAAATATACCTCTTTAACTAAACTCTCAGCCATTCCCCTGTTAGTGTCTTCTTATGTGGTTGGGTGTCAAATGTTTCTTGATAATATTCTTGTGAAGTGCTTTTCACTGTATTAAGTGTACTAAATAAATACAAGCTGTTGTTGTTCTTCCAGCCCAACCTCAACAAGCACAGATACGATCATTTCCACGTTTCGTATGAGATCTTGAAGGGAGTTTAACAACGCAGCACCAACAAGTGATAAATTCAAAATAGCCCTTGCGTTCCAATGCTCTGGATTAAGACACCCAACCTCAACCACACAATGTCTCTCTGGCCAGCAAAGGAGGAATTAGCTGAAACGATAGAGTGCTTGCTTAGCGTGAGGGGTAGTGGGATCAACGCCCACATTCCCCACTTTGATTTGGGGCAGCACAGTGGTTAGCACTGCTGTCTCACAATGCCCAGGGACCTGTGTTAGATTCCTAGCTTGAGACACTGCCTGCGCAGAGTCTGCACAGGTTGCCTCCAGTTTTCTCGCTCATTCTGAAAATTAGGTTAGCTGGACAGGCCACGCTTAATTGCCCTTTAGTGTCATAGGGATTAGCTAGAATAAATGCAGGGGGTTATCAGGATACAGCCTAGATGGTGCAGACGCAATGGACTAAAATGGTCTCCGCCTGCCCTGTAGGATTATATGATCATCAGCCTGAACTCGATTCAGCATCTTCAAACTCATTTCATATAAAACCCCAACAGTCCACATGAATGGGAAATGCTTCTTTCTTCATTGAAATGAACAGCAACGCCATCCTATCCTTAAATCTTCAGCACAAATTCTGCTTAAGTAATAAAGTTGACTTAACTTCTCACCGCTCCACTGTTTTAATACATCTCTGGTCACTTATTCATCGTGACTCCCACTCCATCTCCTCGTGGTGCTGTTGAGATATTGCTGGAGTCTGGTTACACAGCTGTAGGTCACTAGGTAGTCAGGAGTGTCTTTGACATTTGTGTCAGCAGGGTTTTTATTTCAAATGGAATCACAGCCAAGCACGATCTTTCCCTTGGCCGACAGCTACGCTGGTGCTGTTTCAGCTATCGCCAGTGGATGGTGTTTAGGAGCAGGGGAAACTTGGCTAATGGAGCCATCCCTAACCCAGGAATGCTGAAGCCACTGGTAGCAATTTATGATAACGGAATGAGAGTGGTCAACAAGGAGACTTTTGTGGCCTTATATACTTCAGTTGAGTAGACCTGCAAAACCATCAGGAGAATTCAATGCTTTTGCTTATAAAAGAGGTGAGAATCTAGTCACTTACCAACAGCTGCCATTGCCCCTGCTGGTAGTTTGGCCTCCTTGATGCATCGCCCCCTCCAGTAGGCTGCTAATATAACTTCCTCATGGGTCAGTGAATCATCAGCATATCCACAGGCCAGCTCACCCACTGAGTGCCCAACAATGCCATCTGGCTGAAGGCCCATAGCCTTCAACATGTCTATTTGAGCGATCTGTAATTAAGAGTAGAGTGAAGACAAAGTAAAGTCAGCCCTCAGAATTCTTTAGTTATTTCTTTAAAAACAAATAGTAAGATTTTCGCAGTGACAGAGTATTTCTCACTTGGATGGCAGCAAGGGCTACAAAGGCATGCACAGTATCATCAAATGTTGTTTCATCAGTGCTCAAAAGGAGTTTGGAGACTTTCAATCCAGTTTTTTCTAGTGCTTTGTCAGAACGCAGAATGGATTCACGAAATATGTCCAATTTCATCAGAGTGTGGCCCATTCCAATCCACTGAGCTCCCATGCCTGGTGGAACAAGATCACACAAGTGGAAATGTTATCCCAGCAACATTCAGCTGATCAAAAAAAAGTACAAAACTAATCCTAGTTTCCGACTGGCACCAAGGCACCAGACTCCTCACTAATTTTGCAGTCTGGCTTGATGGTTTATTAAACAAACAGAGTCACCGTACCAGATGCAACATCAGCAAGCAACCAAACCATTCACATGCATGTTTCTCTAAATCATGTATGGAATTCTTAGCAAACACATTTCAACCAGGAGGAGCTAAAAAAGCTCAAGAGGAATATGTTTTACTGAAAGGAGACCAACTTAACTTTTAATTTTCTACCAGTAAAAAAAAAGTTTTAATACAGACTAACAAAAAAAAAAGTGCTAGGACATGAACAAAATAGTCAATTCACTCTTAATCATTCACTCATGCTAAACTCAGGAGTAAGAAATGATCCAAAGTATAAACATTCCCCCAACACACCTATCACCCACCAACTCTACTTTAGGAATAAAATCAGGGAATGCTGAATAAACTCAGGTCTGACTGCATTGTCTAGAAACAGTTAACATTTCAAATCCGTACAAACACAGCAGTGAGCCTGGCTGCAGAGAGCCTGGGTGCCATTATCTCTCAAGTGCACCTCCCCGCCCCCCCGCACAGATGTCAGAACAAACCCCTCCCATCAACAATATGTTCTTCCCAACAAGTTTCCTTCCTGACCCCCAACATGCCACCCCCCCAATCGTGCCCCCATTAATACCCCTATGCTACCTGCCCCTGCACAGACAACCATCATCATAGCCCCCATAGGCCCACACTGTCCCAACACCTGTACCCTGTGAGCACTGGTCAGCCCTGCTAATAGTAATTGCAATGGCCTTGAACCCCGCCCCAACGTGGCCATTGCACCTGATCTCCACAACTGGAAACCAGTATTGGTGCATGTCCATGTGACATCCCGCTGGAGGATGCGAACATTCCGGAAGTTGGGGATGGGGGGGGGAGGGATGATTGCATATCAAAATCATCTTGTGCTAATCTACAGGGCACGGTCCAGTTTGTGATAGTAGGTAAGGTCCGGGATTGCAAACCGTTTGGCTTCGGGCACAGAGCCTGTTTTTAGGCCCACACACTATTTTCCAGGATTGATGTGATCTGCACCAGGCATGGCGAAGTCAGAAAACCGCCTCTGTAACTTGTTTCTCTCTTCACAGATGCAGCCAAAACGACTAAGTTCATCCAGCATTTTCTGTTTTTATTTCAGAGTTCCAGCAGTATTTTACATTTATAGATCTGGTTTAGGTCACACTGTACAATGCTTCATCACTAGGCCAAGACGAGAAATAGTTAGCCTGCACCCAGTCTTCTCATAAACAACGGAATTCTCCTTCTTGTCTGAACTCAATAATATTTTGGAAGCATTTATCATGTGTTAACCACAAACCGGATCATAGTCATTTCTACCAGACACTGGAAACACAAAAATGGAAACTTTGTCAAAGGTTTTCCAAACACAATCCATGGATAAACAGGAATATACATTGTGACAAGATTTATAAGACATCAAAACATCTTTTCTTATCAATTCTGACACAGTAAGTACAACAAACTCTCCATAACGCTCTACTGAACAGAGTTTGTAAAAGGCACCAACCTGAACAAATATACCAAAGTGACCTTCCAGAAGACTGCGTTTGCTGCACTTCTTTAGCATCCATTTCACTTCCGACAAGGGTGTAACCTCGGTATGGCATTGAGGAAACAGGTATTGTGGAGATGTCATTGAGTAGGTTGAAAAAGTTCAGGTCATCGCTATGTTGCCTACTCTCTTCAATGAGGGTTTCAACAGCTTCAGGGGTACGGCCACATACTTGGACCAGACGTGGAAAGGCCAGGGGCGCTGGAGGAGGAGATCGTTTTAAATTGGGGCGCAAAATGACATGAACGTTGGAACCTCCAAATCCAAAGGAATTAACTCCCACAATTCCACCTTTCACTGGGGTAGGTTCAGTGACGACTTGGATACATCCATTCTGCAGCGCTGGAACGTCGGGATTGGGAGTTTTGTAATGAATGTTGGGAGCCCATAACTTGTGTTCTAGAGACAGCACAACCTGAGATGGGAGAACGAAGCAAGACTTCCATTAAAATTTATCTCAAGGTTAAGAATAGTCCAATTTCAAATTGAAAAAAAACTCTTATTTTCCAGTTGCTCTGCTGTATTGTGCACTTAAGGTGGATGGAAACAAAATAAAGCGACTTGCCTTTGCTAAGGCAGCCAATCCAGAGGCAGGTTCTGGGTGGCCCATGTTTGATTTTGTCGATCCCAACAGCAAGGGCTGACGATCAAATTGGCAGAAAACATTCACAATTCCATTCAATTCCTGTGGGTCACCAACCTGCAGAATCAAAATCAAACATTTAACAATCAGATGCCTACGCTCTGGCTCCTTCCATTTTAGCCTGCTACTCCTTAAGCCCACCTACCCTTCGAACCTTGCAGACAAGTGATGGCAAGCCCAGCACCTGGCCTTCTTCATGCTGGCTGCTGAAGTTGAAGGGGTGCTGCATGAGATAAGTGTAAGAAGGGTTGCCCTCTGCACCAGTCCACCATCCCATAGATCAGCATTGCAGCAAGCCTGCAAGAAGACACAGCCAGCTTTCAGGCTGCAACTGATTTGTTGACTACACATGTTGGCTACTGGTGTCCTCATTAGAGAGAAAAATAAACAAATCACACAGTTCAGCACCTGCTTCTCTGACCCAGACTCCAAGAGGCAAGTTCTCGATCACTCTGGTTATCTTTGCCACTTATGGGTTGAGATGCAAGGATACAAAGTCCAAGATCATGTACCAATTGACTCAAGGACAGCTTCTTTCCTGCTGCCATCAGACTTTTGAATGGACTTGTCATATACTTTACCCTAGCTATGACTGTAATGCTATATTCTGCACTCTCCTTCTCTATGAAGGGTCTGCTTTGCCTGTATGGTACAAGAAACAATACTTTTCACTGTATGCCAATACATGTGACAATAATAAATGCTCTCCAAGAGTTTTGCTTCCTTCATTTCAACACTCCCTTTTAGTGTCCATAGCCTAACAAGATTCGAGTCACACACACAAGATTCCCCATAGTGATACTGGCCAAATTGTACTGTCCCGCCTGCCATGGGAATCAGAGTGCGTGAGGGGCGGAATACGGAAAGGTCTGTTGACCTCTGGCTGGATTTTATGGTTTCAGGGCGAGCGAGGCCGAAAAATCCCACCCATTGGAGTTTGCTCCAGTAGTTCTGAATAATTATGTCAGCATGGTTAGAATGGGAAAGTAAGATCTGCAATCCAGGCAGCTGTAAAAGAGAAGTGGCTGAAAAACAGACCCATGATGGGAGCATGTCCATGTGTCTTATTTATACAGGCCAGGGGGTGCTCTATCTGGCAAAGGCACTAGAAAATTAAACACGTACTAAAGAGAGAGATAATTTTCTGCCCTGACTGATTGCCGACTGCAAATTCGCAGAGCGCTACAGAAAAATTGGACAACTGTGTTGTGTCTGCAAAGATAGTTAAGTAGACTGACCTTGGTTCCTGTGCCATGTGCTTCAACATATTCCACGTCAGCTGGTGAGATACCTGCTTCTTCATACACTGCTTTCATTAATCTCTGCTGCATTTCTCCAGAGGGGTACGTTACACCTGTAGGCGGAAACCATAGTAACAGAACCCTCATTACAACAGGGTAAAACTGTTCAACAATTGTTATTGTTGTTAAACATAAAACCATCTGCACCACTTCACATCCATAAAACCCTCAACAACACGATACCCTGTTAGATAATAAATTGAATACATATCTGAAAACTGGGCTTGCAAAAGAACATTTTTTTCCCTTCTTCCAACCTTTCTGGAAATGCAAGCTCCTACCTTATAATACTAGCTTGGCTTTGGCAATGGAAAGGGAGATGACAAAAAAAGGACCCCAATTCTCAGAACAAGTTGTTGGGGCGGTGAAAAACAACTTGGTGTGCAGAATGAGAATCTGTTGTTTATGTCCCTGTTTTTGCAAAGTACATAGGGAGCAGGTCAGAAGCACGAGTGCACATTAATTTCACACTCCTGCTGACCCTGGCAACTAATGCATTTCCCATCCTCAAGCAGAGAAAGCAGTCAACACTTTTGAGTGACAATGTAATCCTCAAGGACGCATTTTCAACTGCTAATCTGAATTCTGCATCAAAGATTTATTCCAGGAACAAAGTTAGCCCAGTGGAAACTTTTTGTGGGAAAAGATTCAAGTAACGTTTAGTCCTCTCAAGAAGTCATTTTGAAAATGTTTCACTTTGCAGTAATATATCAATAAAAGACATCACCAGTTACATAGCAATTCGGGTCCATTTTGTTGATCAGAAACTTTGAGGAGAATTGAGACTACGATTCACAAATTTCTCACACAATTTAGTTTTGGGTCCGCATTTTTCAGCATGAAAATAAATCACATTCCACAGAAATATAGTTTAAGCCAAGGACCTGGTGAATCCAGTTGCTTGATACTGT
The DNA here is from genome assembly GCA_024679065.1 of Sphyrna mokarran. NCBI lineage: Eukaryota > Metazoa > Chordata > Chondrichthyes > Carcharhiniformes > Carcharhinidae > Sphyrna > Sphyrna mokarran. The sequence goes on from JAGIQG010000021.1 coordinate 24,858,902, forward strand.
GGGCACGATATGTCATCTACGATAGCTACGTTGCACTTACATTCAATAAAGCTTGATGCACGAGCAATTGAAGAAGTGTTGAATCATACAGTGCAGAAGGAGGCCATTCAGCCCATCAAGTCTGCACCGACCACAATCCTACCCAGGCTCTGTCTCCATAACCTAATGCATTTACCCTAGCTAGTTCCCCTGACACGGGGGCAGTTTAACATGGCCAATCCACCTTACCCACTGTCGGATGAAACTGGAGCAGGCAAAGGAAAGGGGTATATAATCTATTAAATATACAAATTATCTGTTCAGTGAAAACAGGTACTTGTCTATTAAAAGATATTCTACAGGGACTTCTGCCATTGTTTGCATGAATGTGTTTACATAGCTATGTGGAACATTTGTAATTATCTATTTTGTCACCAGCTTCAGAAGATGATCCTCACTCAACTAATTAGATTTATTTTTAATACAGTTGTTGGAAGGGCTTTATAATCCTCTAGCGTCATAAATGTAAGCTCCCTCTCTTCCTCCCAGATGCACCATCCACAATGCTCAATTAGAAACATGCTTTATCAAGAGCTCATATTAGTGCACAGATCAAGCAATGTTTGAGACAATTATGTACACTCAAAAAGGCTTTTCTTTTCACTGTGTATTTACAAAAATAAATTTTAAAAGCTTAAAACTGCAAGGAAAAACTTATTTCAATGCACAGTTCAGAGAACTAAAATGGTCTGAGCACTATTTAAACTTTAGATCAAATTAGTTGATTGCATGATAAAATGTCACCTTGTTCTTTATAACCATCAGTGTTGCTTCCTGCATTAACTACTGTGGCATAAACCCGTTTGGCTGCAGATCTTTTGGTCAAAAGAACAACCACAGCTGCTTCAGACCGACAGTATCCGTTACCTGAAAATACAAACAAGTGCAACTAAATAACATTGTGCAAGGAATTCTTTTCAGAGGGATAGAAAAATGATTCTTTATCGCCAATGGTATGCCAATAATAAATGAAAACCATTTATAGAATGTTAAAGGATTCTGCAAGTGCAGAATAAGGGAAGGTGAAGGCCTAGTGATATTATCGCTAGACTATCACTCCAGAAACTCAGCTAATGTTCTAGGGACCTAGGTTCAAATCCCACCACGGCAGATGGTGGAAACAGAATTCAATATAAAAAAAAATCTATTGATGACCATGAAACCATTGTCGATTGTCGGAAAAACCCATCTGGTTCAACTAATGGAAATCTGCCATCCTGACCTGTTCTGGCCTACATGCGACTCCAGGGCCACTGCAATGCAACTGCCCTCGGGCAATTAATGCTGGCCAGCCTGCAACATGTCCCACAAATGACTAAAAAAATGCAACAAAATTAGGCTGGCTTAAAGAGAAACTGAAAATGGCCACTTGGAAGGATCATTAAAAACTGGAGGAATAATTCAACCGCAACCTTCTTAAATTGTTAGGTGTCTACAATTAGCCCACTTCAATACCCCCAGTGTTCAGAAAACACAACGTTAAATATTCTAGCAAAAATCAATGGATACTTTTTTCTGTTCAGAAAACAGAAATTTTTTTTTTTTACATCAACAGCTTATAAAGTATTCTTCAATGCAAATTAACTCACAAACATTCCAACATTTTAACTCTCCTACCTGAAGCGTCGAAGGATTTGCATGATCCATCTGGACTGAGCATACCCAGTTTCATAAATTGTACCGATGTATTGGGTTTTAGCAGGAGGTTGACTCCTCCTACAAGGGCGGAATCACACCGGCCGTGCCGAATTGCCTGGAAGGCATTTTCCAGTGCCAGCAAGCTGGAAGAGCAGGCAGTATCGATGGAACTACTGGGACCTAAAATTTGGATGAAAAAGCACATTACTTGCAACGGTCATATCTGCGAGAAGTCTCATCAAATGCTGCCACAATCACAGTATAGGGGAAAGCTTGACAGACTGGCCAGTTGTTTCCTGGTAGTTGACTCTGTGTACGTTCATATATTCCCTTGTTTTCATCTCTCTCACCTATTATAAATGCATCTATTACCGTGAAAGATTACGGGCATGATTTTCCTGTCCCACCTGCCACAGGAATTGTAGCGAGTGGGACAGGATCATGCCAAGGTCCTTTGATCTCAGGTGGGATTTTCCGGTCTTGGGGTGAGTATGACCAAAAAATTCCACCCTGTGGGTTGAACATCTAACCAGAAAGATAAAGGAAGGGGCTTGGGTCTATTGAAAAGTAGCCGCCTGGAGAATCTCTTTCCTGACCCAAACCCATCCATTTAAGTCAGATCGGAAGGTAACCGGGTGACTAACCTGATCTGAGGAGGCGAGGTGAAACTTTAAATACGATAGCAGGAATTTGAGCTGCTTCATCATTCAGCTTCTCAACTTTAACTGCTGCAAATCGGGTTTCCGCAGAGTACTAGGCAGCTTCACGGAGTCAAGGGCTCGGTGGATTTAGGGGGGATATCTAGGTTCCTGACTGAGAAACTCCCGTGATGAGCCCTTCTCCAACTCCTCCCACAACTCCTTCAACCTGCGTCCACCCTTAAATCAGGCCTCTGATATCCCACTCATCCAAACTATCCAACCACAAGACCCTAATGACCATCCAACACAAGGCCTCTGCTCCCTACCCACCTCTACAGTACCCCAACCACCTCAGTGACTTTCACTGACTGGCTCACACCTGACTGGAGGCCCAGTATGTCAAAGCAGGGAGCCAAACAGTACCGGCAGTAACATGCTTTGGTACTAAAGCTCCCCGAGAGTCAGGTCAGCCAAAATATGGCCCAACGCAATCACTAAATGCAAGTTTCCACATTTCTAATGAAAAGAACCAAATCCCTAATAAAACCTGCTCACTTGCATAACCATCTGAGATGCTGCATGAATAGGAGTGAAACGATGATAAAATAATTCACACCAAATAGAACTCATAGTAAATGTTCAGTGAAGCGCTCTCACCTTTCAAGTCAAAAAAGTACGACAGCCGGTTTGCAAACATGGCATGTTGACAGCCAGTCATGCTGTATCCTAGCAACTCTTCTGGGTCTCTGCTGAAAGCTTCGGCCGCCTCAGAGCCACTCACACCAATCCAAACTCCAGTGTTGGTACCTCGCAGGGCAGCAGGGTTTATTCCTGAAGAACAGACAATACAACACAGAGGAGATTCACCAGGATGCTGCTTGGGATGGAATATTTAAGTTACGAAGGATGAGCTTGGGTTGTTTTCATTGCAGCAGAGAAGACGGAGGGACAACCTGATTGAGGTGTGCAAGATTATGAGGGGCGTGGACAGAGTGGATAGGGACCAGCTGTTTCCCTTAGTTGAAGGATCAATCATGAGGGAGCACAAGTCAAAGGTGAGAAACAGGAGCTTTGGGCAGGGGAGAGGGAGAGAAAGAAAAGAAAATGTGAGGAAAACTTTTTTACCCAGAGGGTGGTCTGAATGCACTGCCTGGAAGGGTAGTGGAGGAAGGATGCCTTACATCCTTTAAAGAAGCATCTAGATGAGTATTTAGCATGATATTTCATTCAAGGCCATGGGCCAAGTGCTGGTAAATGGGATTAGGTGGGAAATCTGGAATTTCACACATGGAGTACAATGCTATGGGTTGAAGGGCCTCTCCTGCACGGAATGATTCTATGATCAATTTGCTCCTTTGTAAGCCATAAAAATGGGGTGATTGCACATTAAACATTCCTAGCAATCAAAGACCCAACACAGAACACCATCATTATGCAACAGGCTAAACTGTGGACAGTATAATGCAGGCCAGGGGGCTTAAACACTTTTTGAATACTCTAGTTCCAGCAATTGAGAGATGGTGTGTTGAGCGCGAGAGTGCATCATGTTTGCTGTGTTTGATGTCTTTATGAATGGCATTGTAAAAACAGGATGCAACTGTTTTATATAACTGCCACACTTTTGACAAGTATTGGGGGAATCTTAATTTGGCTGCCAGATGCTCCATTAAGTGGCACAAAAAGAGAGAAGAATTCAGGTGGTGTATAAAAATGTTAACTACCTGACCGCAGAACATGAGAGAGTGATCTCACTGCCCATTCACGCTACGCTCCCACTGCAGCAAAATCAGAAAATTTGGCGACAAGCCAAATCTCCGTTCACTGCAGCGGGATGGAAAATCCAACTGGCATGGAATGGTTGGAAAATTCCAGCTCACATATCTGAAAGAAGGAATCATTAAAGCAAAACACTATCATTTCCTTATGCTTTTCTTTGCACGGACATTGGGAACACAGAGTTGGATTTCTCAGGGATTTAAACAGCGTGGGTACGAGAACATGGAAATACTGGGCAGGATTTTTAATGCCCCATACCACCAGCATCCCGAAACCTGCAGTGGGTGCTTGCTGTCAGCAGGGATGGAAGATTCCACCAGCAAAAACAGCCGGAAAATTCCAGCCACTACCTGGAATGTCACAATTAATAAAGGAACCCATTTCAGTACTTCAGCAGGTGCCTGTTAACTCGATATTAGTGGTCTCTGCAAACAACAGTCTCAAATAATATCATTGTCCAAGAGTGAATTCAAAGTTGAAATCAAAGGCACCTTCATGTGATATTTTCACTCTTTAGCAGAAAGGTCAGCTGTTCTTTGTTTTTTTTTCATATTCCATTGTTGACATTCTGCTTTGCTAACTAGAAATCAGGGTGTGGTATGATTAACCAGATCACCGCATTCTTCTCAAAATGAACAAGAATGTTCATTTGCACATGCCAGCTCCAGTCAAGGGAACTCAAGAATCAAAGAAACAAACATTGTTTTAAATGGTCTAATAAACCAGAAATTAATCTACAGGAGGCTGCCAATAACACAAAACTGATGCATTTACTGTGAATCAAGCAGATAGTGGGATGTGTGAACAAATGTTAAATGAAATTTAATGCAGAGAAGTACAAAGTGATACATTTTGATGGAGAGAAGGAGGGGATGCAATATAACGATTATACAATTTTATAGGACTGGGGGACACCTAGGAGTTAATGTGCCCAAATCATTGAAGTGGCAGGCTAGGTTGAGGAAGTGGTTAAAAAAGGCATACATGATCCTATGCTTTGTAAATAGAGACACCAAGTATAAAAGCAAGCACATACTGATGAATCTTCATAAAACACTGGTTCTGCCTCAATTGGAGGAGAAGGTTTAATTCTGGGCATCATACTTTAAGGAAAGACTTGTTGACATCAAGGAGTGGACAGAAGAGATGTATAAGAATGAAGCGTCTCACACCGGAAACTAATAGTGAGGATGGATCAAAGCAGCTGACGCTGTTCTCCTTGGAGATCAGGAAGTTGAAAGGAGATTTGATAGAGATATCCAAAATTACATGGGATCCATGCACAAGAGATAAGAGGAACTGTTCCAATAGCAGAAAGATTCAGAATCAGAGAACACCAAGTGAAGGCAAATCGCAAAAACAGCAGCTGCAGCGAGGATTCAAGGTCAGGAATGAGCTGCTTGAAAAAGTGTAGTGGAGGCAGATTCTTTTGTGGCTTTCAAAATGAAACTGGATAAGTAACTGGAAAGTGGATATTCAAGGAAAGATCAGGAGAATTCTTACAGAACTTTACTGATAAGATGAATCAAAAGGTCTCCTTCGGTGCTGGGACTATTCCATGATGTTGTATGCGGTCAGCCATTAATCTTTGGATTCAGCTTTGTATTACCAACAGATAGACCCCAGGTGAATATTCAGAGCTCACAAAGTTTTATTCTGTATTGGAGCAGGGTCTATTTCCATCAATGCTAAATTACTGTTCATTGAAAACAAAAACTGACTATATAAAATGCAGTGCTTCTGCAAGCCCAGAAAATACTTTCTACTTTGTACACACCTCCATCCACAATCGCTTCGTATGCAACCTCCAACATGATCCGGAGCTGCGGGTCCATCGTGTGCGCTTGCTTGGGGTGGACACCAAAGAAAGAGGCATCGAACCTGCTGATATCTTTCAGTTTCCCACTTCTGTGAGGGAGCCCATATAATCCTGGGAGGAACAAAAAAAAAATCCAAGGCAAACGTTAATTCCTTAACTCATTTAAATTAAACAAAAGAGAGAAAGTTTATTTGCCATCTGATCTTTGTTCTGCTATGGGGAAGGAATGAGTGGGACAAAAAGTGCTGAGTGAAGGCTCGGCACCTGAAGAAGGGAAGTGAATCCAGGTCATCTTCACATGGAGTTATAGCTGGAGCAGAGGGAGAGTCAGGAACAGATTGCCTTCTCAGTCTCGGCTGAAAAGTTGTGCACAGGGAGATTGGAGAAAGAGGAAGAATTAAAGAAGGTGAAAATTTATATTTGCATTTACATTCCACCTGAACACTTCACAACATAGAACATTACAGTGCAGAACAGGCCCTTTGGCCCTCGATGTTGCGCTGACCAATTAAGAAAAAGCAATGACCCTCTAACCTAAACCATTCCCTTTTCATCCATAAACTTATCTACTAACCTCTTAAACGCCACCAAACTTGGCGCATCTACAACTGCAGCAGGCAGGGCATTCCATACCCTTACCACCCTCTGGGTAAAGAACCTACCTCTGACATCCGTCCTATAACTACCACCCCTTAATTTAAAGCTATGTCCCCTCGTGCTAGCTTTCTCCATCCTAGGAAAAAGGCTATCACTGTCCACCCTATCTAAACCTCTAATCATCTTATATGTTTCAATAAGGTCTCCTCTTAGCCGCCTTCTTTCTAACGAAAACAACCTCAAATCCCTCAGCCTCTCTTCATAAGACCTGCCCTCCATACCAGGCAACATCCTGGTAAACCTCCTCTGTACCCTCTCCAATGCCTCCACATCTTTCTTATAATGCGGGGACCAGAACTGTACACAATACTCCAAGCGCGGCCGCACTAGAGTTTTGTACAGTTGCAACATGATGTTGCGGCTCCGAAATTCAATCCCCCTACCAATAAAAGCTAAGACTCCGTATGCCTTCTTAACAACCTTATCGACTTGATTGCCAACTTTCAGGGATCTATGCACATATACACCAAGATCCTTCTGTTCTTCAACACTATTAAGAGTCCTACCATTAGCCCTATACTCTACACATTTGTTATTCCTGCCAAACATTCAACACAATGAATTACTTTTCAAGGGCCAACTGTCTTTACATAGACTAAAGTGTAATATCTGCTTTAGCAATGTTACACAAACAGCTTCATGATAACATTCAGGGCCATGAGCCAAGAGCTGGCAGATGGGATAAACTCACGTGTTTCTAATGTGTTGTTGCAGACCTGATGGGCCAAAAGACCTCTCTTGCACTGTATGATTCTCAAAGGTTTTTTTTTTAAAGGTCCTAGGTGATTGAAGGAGCTGCTCGACACTACTTTCCTTTCGCAGCATGCCATCTTCAATGCCTACTGGAACTGTCAAGGCCAATAATTTGTCCATTTGGTTTAAGAATGGAGATTCAAGTTGGCACCAGAGCAAGGCAACTTCTTGTGAGCTGTCCCCTGCATACCCTCTATCTTTTTCTCTTGTCCTACCCTCTTAAAACTTAACTCTAAGTCTTTTAGATATTCTAATTCTGTTCTATTTCAGTCTCTATGTTAACTTGATCTTTCTCTACACCCTAGCTATGACTGTAACACTACATTCTGCATCCTCTCCTATCCTTCTTCCCTATGTACTGTATAAACAGTATACCTTGTCTGTATAACAAGCAAGAAACAATACTTTTCATGATATCCCAGTACACATGACGATAATAAATCAAATCAAAGTCTCATTCAAAAAAAAAAAAACAGCATCTTCAACAAAGCAGTCAACTTCCAATCCAAACCTTCTGGCCTTCCAGTACCAAGTAAGAAGTCTCACAACACTAGGTTGAAGTCCAACAGGTTTATTTGGTAGCAAACACCACTAGCTTTTGGGGCTTTGCCCCTTCATCAGGTAAGTGGCGAGTTCTGATCACGAGCAGGGCATATAAAGGCACACACTCAGTCTACAGAATACTGATTAGAATGCAAGTTTGTCGAGCTGTAAAGGAATGAGTGGGACAAAAGGTGATGAGTGAAGGCTCGACACCTGAAGAAGGGAGGTGAATCCAGGTCACCTTCACATGGAGTTATAGCTGGAGCAGGAGAGTTTGTGCCCTGTTTGTGATGAGAACTCCCCACTCACCTGATGAAGGGACAAAGCCCCAAAAGCTAGTGGTGTTTGCTACCACATAAACCTGTTGGACTTTAACCTGGTGTTGTGAAACTTCTTACTGTGTTTACCCCAGTCCAATGCTGGCATCACATCATCATGACTTCCATTACCAACACAGCCAGGCAAGCAGACATTTTGCCAAATAATTAAAGACACCAATATTTTCAAAATATTACCAGATTTGTATTCAAGGTGTTTTATGCTGCATTTATTCAATGACTGTAGAACTATTGTGGAATGAATCCAAAATTAAGGGTCTGAATTAGTGCTTAAAAAGGAAGCCTTCTCAAAGTATCATTTCAGACAGAGCCCTGACTCTGGATTTACACTACAATATAGAGTTGGTGAGGAGCTAAACCATTTTACGATTAGCTGGAGGAGATTTTCTCATCTCAATATAATAGAACAAATTACTATGGTCCCTAGAACGAGCAATTGTTATTTTTACTTAAAAAGCAGAAAATACATTCTGTGGCAAAATGGATGAATAACATCTCTCTCCGCTAAATCTCAACATCATTTTCTACATTCCTCCAGAGTCTCCGACCTATTTGGTCTGCTTCCATTAATGTTTGCATTTAATATAAGCCATAATATTGTGTCTGTAAATAGTAACAAGCAGTTAAAGCTTTTAGTAGCTTTGGTTTAACAAGGGAATTGCATAAAAGGGTTTAACACTAGGAAATGCTGAGCAATGTAAGAGGTTCCTGTACTGGACCTTTCCCCGATAGTCCATGAATGACGGAAATTAAGATTGAACAATTTTGACATTCTCAATACCCACCTGACTTCCATCGTCGATCATCATCTGTTACCATGTCAATGCCATTGACAAGGTTATCCCAAAATTCCTGCAGGTTGTCTGACTCTGGAAGTCTTCCTGCAATTCCTGCTATCACAATATCCTCCATTTTGGTTCTTCCCAGAGGCTGTAACACAAAGCAACAGATAGAACTCACATTTGAATAGTGCTGTGTTGGCCTCAAGATGTTTCAAAGCACTTTACAGCTAACGAAATACATCTGAAGATTAGTTACTCTGGTAACATTGCAGTGTGCCGATTGGCTGGCTGGCTGTCTGTCCTGTTTCTAATGTCCTAAAAACCATAATCAAGCCAATGACCAAATTATGCAAGATTTTAAAGTGTATCAGTTGATGAAAAGTGACTTTCACTGGCATTGTTGCCACCCCCCCACCCCCAATTGAGAAAGCCCAACTTGGAGATAGGCACGCACTCGAGCTTTGCAGGTTGCTGCCACTCCTGTGTTAAAATCATGGCATGAGCATTACACCAGGGCAGAGACCAAGGGGAAATCAATTCCAATGGCTGATCAACTTTTGACAGAGGAAAACAGTACACTGAGCATTTGGAAATCCACAGGGTGGCTTGCAAGCTTGCTACTCAGCTACTGTCATCAGATAAAAGGACAAGCACTTCAAAATAAAAATCAAAGCTTTCATCTCTAATATCACAAATAAATCACTTGCAACCCAATTCAAGAGGTATTTCAAACAGTTAGCAGGCACACCATCTGTTGGATTATCACTTCAATTCATTGTTCTCATTAAAGGCAAGCGCTTAATGCAGTTATAGATGTCACATAAAACCATCTTATCAATTAAGCATCAATAACGTCCTCAAAAGGAAATAGTTTAATCGCAGAGCTGTTTAGAGGGTAAAATTGAAGCCAGACCATTGAGGAACCATATTACAAACATTGCTGGTTTAATCATTACACAATTGGATAGATACAGCAGGCACATGTGGAGCGATTCCATTTGTATTGTCACCGTCCCATCAGGTTATAAATCCTTCATCTAATACAGGAAATACTCTCAGGTTTGCTTTATGCCATCATACAGAAAAATACCAGGGTTAGCTCTTTATAAATACACGTGCAGCTGACGTACCTTCGACATTGAATACCATTGGTGTGACTGACATCAGAATCTTGAACTCAACCAGAAAGTTGCAAAGGGCAATGGGAGATTTCTCCTCAAAATGTCTGAAATGTTTCTTTGGCCGTACTGAAGTGCTAAGAACGTGACATGATCTATGCAGAAACTCAGATTATTCTTGCAGTGTGCAAGACAGCCATTTTGAAATGTTCTTTCATATATTTTTACAAATAAAGTACGTTTTTGAGGAAAAAAGTCAAGGGTAACAGGAGCTTTCTGATTGACACTACTTCCCATATCTTAGTATGAGATCCAATAGAAACTTACTTTCTCTATGGAGGAAATTTTCTGACCCATATGCCAAGGATGCAAATCCCAAGGTGCTAACTCTCGCAAGTGAGCCACAACCAAAATCTCTGAATGAGATCAACCCACCAGCAACATAATGGTGTGAATCCGATTTTCATAAATGGAAATAGATTTAAAAGGGCAGAAACAACTTTATACTGTAACTTCCAAGTTCCCCATATGATATCCTTTCTGCTCACCTTATTATGGAAAGGATATTTTTAAACTGGGAGTGCAAAGATTTATAGGATGTTACTGGGACTTGACAATTTGAGTTATAATGAGAAGCCAGATAGACTGGGACTTACGCCCGTAGCGTAGAAGGCTGAGGGGTGATCTTATAGATGTTTATAAAATAAGGGAGGGCACAAGTAAGGTAGGTAGTCCACATCTTTTCCCAAGGTAGAGGAGTATAAATCAGAGGGCATAGGTTTAAGGTGAGAGGGGAGAGGTACAATAAGGTCTAGAGGGGCAATTCCTGCCCCCCCACCCCCCAAACACACAAAGGATGGTGAGTGTCTGGAACAAGCTCCCAGAGGCAGTAGTAGAGATACAATTTTGTCTTTCAAAAAAAAAAATGTTTAGACAGTTACATGAATAAGGTGGGTATCGATATGGATATGGGCCAAATGCGGGCAATTGGGACTTGCTTAATGATTAAAAATTGGGTGTCATAGACAAGTTGGGCCGAAGGGCTTGTTTCCATGCTGTAAATTGTATGACTCTATATGTTCTCTCCTCTGTAACCATGATACTTGAGAGTGAACCACACTAGGGCTCAGAGGAGAGTATAGTCTTTGAGTGGTGAAACAGATGGACAGTATCTTGGAACTGTCCCCTGAAAGTGCCAGCGTTCCCTCTAGAGAGCTCCATTGGGACCTCCCATTATATGGGGGGAATGGAGTCTGATGCCAGTGATGATACAGAAGGTCTTCGGCTTCAATTTGAGATCGGGACACCTTTTAAAAAAAAAAATCACTGTGGAGACAAGCCTGCTGGCATATTTAGTCCCCATCCCTCAGGGATGGAAGAGCAAAAATGCTTTTTTCTGACAAAGTACCAGAAGATTTGGAGAAGAAACCTTCCCGTTTCTCTGCAGGTTTTCTGACAGAACCTGACATTTTGCTATTTTTTGGGAAAATTCTCCCCGACATCTCCACTCGGCTCTTTTGTTTATCTGTACATAGATGCCAACACCAGAGATAAGATGCCAATGTCAGAACTGAAAGGCACAGGAAAGGCTGTAAGGGTAAACCTTAAAAACAGTGCTAAAGGCTTCTTACATTGACGTGCTCAAACTGAAAGTTGATATACCCGTTGAATTTCTGTTTACTCACTGATACTCTTAGGGCAGCACAATAGTTAGCACTGCTGCCTCATAGCACCAGGAACCTGGGTCCAATTCTCAGCTTGAGTGATGATCTGTGTGAAGTTTGCATGTTCTCAACGTGTCTGTGTGGGTTTCCTCCAGGTGCTCTGGTTTCCCCGCACGCCCCAAAGATGTACAAGTTCGGTGGATTGGCCGTGTTAAGTTGCCCCTTAGTTTTAGGAGGACCAGCTAGCGTAAATGCATGAGTTTATGGTTCCAGGGCTTGGGTAGGATTGTGGTTGGTGCAGGCTTGATGGGCTGAATAGCCTCCTTCTGTGGGATTCTATGATACTGTTAAACCTTAAAACTGACAAAATCCTACTGTTTCATTTCTCTGCAACAATATCTGCCTCCATTCTTATGACTAAATTAGACATTAACAAACGTTCTCAAAAGGAAGAGTAAATCATAGCCAGGCCACTGCACTACAAACTTTGCTGATTTACACCATTCCACAACAGGAAAATTGCAGCACTGTAGGAGAGATTTATATTATCCTCTCATTTCCTCCTGCATCTATCAGCTCCTCGACTCTTCCTTATGTACATTCCTCTTTCCTTCACCCCACCGTAGGTACCGGGGCAACAGCTGCCTCAGCCACCGGATCACCACCACCTCCCGTCACCCCACAGACTCTTTGTTCCCCTTTGCTGGTTGTGCAGCCCTTGCTGAGCACAATTTAACTGCCACATCTATTGACATGACAACAGATTTCACTTCAAATAATTTACTGCAGGTGGAGGAGACCACACAATCTCAAATTCTCATTATTTTGAAACATTAAAACATGACCATAGCTTTCATGTGTCAGGCACACAGTAGAACAAATTAAAAAAAGGTTTTCATCTTAAGTTTTTGAATTATATGCTTTATAGACATGTGCGTGGCATGTATGCATTTATCTATATAAAGCATGTATGTTTCATATAGATAAAAACATATGATAGGTGTAAATCAGGGAATGGAAGAGAGGGAGAAACTGAGGAAATTAAAATCACCAGAGAGGCTGCACTAAATAAATTGTTGGAGCTACAGGCTGACAAATCTTCAGATCTTGATAGACTTCATCATAAGGTCTTAAATGAAGTAGCTAATAAGATAATTGATGTACTGGTTTTCATTTTCCAATACAAGTTTATTAGTCACACGCAAGGCTTACGTTAACATTGCAATGAAATTACAGTGAAATTCCCCTAATCGCCATCCTCTGCCACCTGTTTGGGTCATTGTGCCTAACCAGCACATTTTTCAGACCGTGGGAGCAAAACAGAGCACCCGGAGAAAACCCACACAGAAAGAACATGCAGACTCTGCCCAGATAGTCACCCAAGCTGGGAATCAAACCCAGATCCCTGCCACTGTGAAGCGGCAGTGTTATCCCCTGTACTACCATGCCGCCTGCTGCCTCACAGACCAGGGACCTGGGTCCAATTCCTGGCTTGGATGATGTGCAGACTCCACACAGCCCATTCTCCATGTGTCTGTGTGGGTTTCCTCCGGGTGCTCTAGTTTCTTCCCACACTCCAAACACAGTCTTTAGATCCAGGAAAGATTCCATTCAATTGGAAAATAGCAAATGTAACTCCTTTATTCAAAGTAGGAGAGAGAGACTGAAAGAAGGAAACAATAGGTCAATTCGCTTAATATCTGTCATAGGGAAAATGCTCAAAGAAATTATTAAAGATGTTAAGGACGGCACTTTTAAATTCAAAGCAATCAGACAGAATTGTGAAAGGAAAATCATGTTCAACAAAATGATTAGACTTCTTTGAAGAAATAACATTTGCCATGGATAAAAGGGAACTGGTGGATGGAGAACAGTGCACAGGGAAGCCATTCGGTCCATCAATTCCACCAGATCCTATCCCTGCAACCCCACATATTTACACTGGTAATCTCCGTGACACTATGGAGCAATATAGCGTGGCCAATCAACCTAACCCACACATCCTTTGGGTTGTGGGAGAAAACTCACACAAAGAATCACCCAAGGTCAGAATTGTATTCAGGTCTCCATGAGATAACAGCGCTAACCACTGTGCCAAACTACTGTATTTAGACTTTCAGGAAGCACTTGATAAGGTACTACATTAAAGGTCATTTCAAGAAAAAAAAAGCTCTTGGTGTTAGGGGTAACATGGGCTGATGATTGTTTAGAACACTGACCAGAACACTGCATTTGCCTGACGAAGACACAGAGTCGAAAGCTCGCTTTTTTACTATCAAATAAATCGGTTGGATTATAAATTGGTGTTGCTAAATTCTTACTGATTGTTTAGCTAACAGAGGATAGGCATAAATGCGTAGTGTGCCACATGGATCTTTACTTGGGCCTCAACTTTTTATAATTTATATAAATGGCTTGGATGAAAGGACCAAAGGCATGGTTGCTAATGGCACAAGAATAGGTAAGATAGTAAGATGTGCAGAGGACATAATGGGATTACAAAAGGTTATAGATAAGTTAAGCAAGTGGGCAAAAAACTGGTAAATGGAGTATGTGAGAAAAATGGGAAATTGTCTATTTTAGCAGACAAAATAAGAAAATATATCTAAATGGTGAGAGATTACAGAGCAATCCGAGTGCATTAATCACAAAAATCATAATATGCAGGTACAGTATATAATTGGTAAAGCTAAGGGGCAGCACGGTAGCACAGCGGTTAGCACTGCTACTTCACATCTCCAGGGACTGGGGTTCGATTTCCGCTTGGGTCACTGTCTGGTTGAAGTTTGCACATTCTCCTTGTACCTGCGTGTGTTTCCTCCGGGTGCTCCAGTTTTCTCCCACAGTCTAAAGACGTACGGGTTAGATTGAATGGCCATGATAAAACTGCTCCTTAGTGTCCTGAGATGCTTAGGTTAGAGGGATTAGTGGGTAAATATGTAGGGGTATGGCCTGAGTGGGATTGAGGTCAGTGCAGACTCTATGGGCCAAATGGCCTTTTTTTGTACTGTCGGGATTCTATAATTCTGACAGAATGCTTCAATATATTGCAAGTGGACTAAATATAAGGAGGTTATGCTTCAATTATACAGGGTATTGGTGAGTATTGTGTATAGTAATAATCTTAAGAAAAGGATGTAAATGTATTGGAAGCAGTACAGAGAAGGTTTACTAGGCTAATACCTTGATTAGACACGTCTTATGAGGAAAGGTTGGACAGGCCAGGCTTGTATCTGCTGGAGTTTAAAAGATTAAAAGGCTGCTTGAAAGATTTTGAGGTGTGGATGTAGAAAGGATGTTTCCTCTTACAGGAGAATTTAGTAAGAGTGGCTACTATTTAAAAATAAATGAGGTGCCCATTTGGGACAGATTAGCATTTTTTTAAAAAATCTGAGTGGTGTGTCTTTGGAATAGTCTTCTTCAAAAGGTGAGGGAAGCAGTGTCTTTGAATATTTTTGAGGCAGAGTTGATAGATTCTTGATAAGCGAAGGGATGATAGGTTATCAGGGATAGGCAAGAATGTGAATTGATGTTACAATTAAATCAGTAAAGTTTTACAACAACAATTTTAAATCCAACCAATTTATTTGATAGTAAGTCCGCGAGCTTTCGACTTTACAGCCTTCGTCAGGCAAATGCAGTGTTCTGATCTGCAGAGGCACTCATAGCCACACAGACAGTTACAGATTGCTGATTGTAAGGATTTGCATTCTAATCAGCAATCCTGTAACTGTCTGTGTGGCTATGAGTGCCTCTGCAGATCAGAACACTGCATTTGCCTGACAAAGGCTGTAAAGTCGAAAGCTCGCGGACTTACTATCAAATAAATTGGTTGGATTTAAAATTGGTGTTGTAAAACTTTACTGAGTTTACACCAGTCCAATGCCGGCATCTCTACATCATGACAATTAAACCAGCCACGATCTTATTTAATGGCAGGGCAGGCTTGAGGGGCCAGGTGGCCTACTCTTGCACCTAATTCATATGTTTACATATATTTTATATCGGCAGGTTGGATGGGAAAGGGACAGGCTAATGCAATAGGATTTTCATCCTTGATTTCAAATCTGAGGTCCAGCCCCTTCCTAACTCTGTATCCACTCCAATCCCACAATCCTTGGAGATATTGACACACTACTAATTCTGGCCTCTTGCACATTCCCAACTATAATTGTTCCACCATTGATGACCAGGTCTTCAGTTGTGTAGGCTCAAACTTTGTAATTGTTTCCTTCCACCTCTCTGCTCACTTTCCTTCAAACCTACACATTTGACTTAACACCTCCTTACATGGCTCAGTGTCACACTTCTTCGTAACTCCCTTTTGGTCATTTTATGACATTAAAAGTCCTATACAAATACAAACTATCGCAGGGGGAGCAAGTTATAGAATCCCTACAATGCAGAAGAGGCCATTCAGCCCATCCAGTCTGCGTCAACTCTCCAGCAAGAACATCTTATTGAGGCCCTCTCCCCATAACCCCACACATTTCCCATGGTCGATCCAGCTAAAGCTACACACCTTGAGACACTAAGAGGCAACTTAGCATAGCCAAACCAATTAATGGCTCATCTTTGGACAGGTTAGTGAATAGGTTCAGTGGATAAGTGAATAGAAACACAAAAGCACATTGCAGTGGCAGAATCTGTTTTCCTTCTTATAGCTAGTATGTGATGACCCAAACCTGATCAGTTACAGAATCCTGTGTCAATGGGACAGGGGCACTGAAACCACAGTATAAACAACTTAATAATTTATCATTGTGCTATCACAGATGCAGCACTCATGTCCAACTGCTTCTGAATGATACACTTCTGAAATAAATACATTCAGGTCAAATGTCTATGGTTATTTCTGGAAGTGCAAATGTTATCCAGGACAGTGGCCGCTAACCAGTGTGCTGTGACTGGTAGGCTGTGCACCCACCTTTAGTATGTCACAAAATTATAGATTAATGTATTTAAACAAAACTAACCTTCGTCTTCAGCTCTAAATTTGCCAACTCCAAGACCCAACAAACTTCAGGCCCCTACCGACCCCCCCCCCCAGATTGAAAACAAAGCCCCACATCCCCACTCAAAAAAAAAGCTCAAAAAGGGATAAAAACTTTGGGGGGGGGGGGAGGAAGAGAGAGAGAGAGGTAAAAAAACAAGAAAGGACAAGGGGGAAGTTAAAAATAAAGTTCCCTGCAAAAGAAAAAGACAGAGGTGTGAAACAGGAACCAAATTAAGAGGCAGCCACCAATTAGAGAATGTGCTACACTGAAAAGTGGGTTCAGGAGAACGCAAGGCGAAAAAGAAGCACCCCAAATAAAGTCTTTTACTTGAGGGCAGTGCAGAGGAAATATGAAATGTGACCCAAAAGTTTTTTTTAATAGTACGGAACTGTGCTATGACATGTCAAAAGTTAGGAACCACTGATCAAGGATAGTTTCCCCCATTATGACCCAAAAGTATAACATTAAACAAAAACAGAAAAAAATGCTGGAAAATTTCAGCAGGTCTTGACAGCATCTATGGAGAGATAATAGAGCCAACACCGAGTCTAGATGACCCTGATAGTCAGCTCTCTTCACGGTGCATCGTTAGCTGGGATTTTCCATTGACTGCACCCCACGTCACAGGGGAACACGCGGTGGGATGCGCCAATGGTGGGACCAGAAGATCCCGCCAGAGTGAACAGAGAATTGTGGCCAATGTTTCAAGCCCAATATAACTCTTCACCAGAGCAGCCATGTTCAACACAAATATTTTTCTCTCTTCACAGATGTTGTCTGATCTGAGAATTTCCAGCATTTTCTGTTTTTATTTCAGATTTCCAGCATCCACAGCAGTATGTGTTAATTTTTTTAAAAAAAACCAACAGTCTTGCACACTATTCTTATGAATAGGACACGAATATAAACTGCCAAAGGTTTCCTGCAAAATTGAATTTTTTCTTCAGGATTTAAGAGATTTCTAAGTTACAGTATTGAACACATGCCTGAACAGGGCTCCAAGAGATTTCACAGCGTGTGGGTTAACTATTTACCAGTTGTAGAATTTATCCATGAAAATCAAGACTCTTATTTTTTGCAATTTAGCCAAATGAATTTAAACTTCATACACTGACATAACATCAACATGTACGCTTTGCAGAAACTAATATTTTATCCAAATGTTAAAATTCCATTTTATCCCATCCAACTGAACACACTATTACATGTGATAATAAATCAAAATCAAATCAACTACAAGGTCATCAAAAGAGCTAATTTGGATTATTCGTTCCCTCCCCCTCAACTGTGTGTTGGAGCAAGCAGGCACAAAGAAATCACAATCCCCTTCAGCAAGGCTAATGTCCTTGAATTTAGAAAACTGCATTCACTGATTCCTCTCCTTGTTTCTGCTCCCCCAGCCTCCTTTCATTTCTCTCAATGATACCTCAGCAACAACTGTCCCTTAAGCTAACAACCTTTTCTCTCCCCTCTCTCTCTCTCCTAAATGTGCTGCATTCTTCCTCCACGGGTTAACAGCTACTCTCCAAGTACACAGAGTACTTAAATCCCCCATTCGTGCTGTGCTGTTTTTCATGTGTGACCCTAGACACCGAGTGTCAGCAGCCTATTACCATGGAGATTATCAGAACAGAGCCAGATAATGTCCTCACCTACTTACACAAACTCACTTGCGACTCCCCCCCCCACCCCACACAAGAGACAGGGTCCTTTTCCCCTTTCGTTGCCCATTTTTTGAGATTAAAATTGGTGGTGTGGCGGAGGCCAGCTGACACGTTGCAAATCAGGCCTAGAACCTTCCAAATTGATATGACTCAGTGAATTTATTCAGGGAGCTACTCTTTAACCTTCTGAACGATGAAGTAACTTTTCTTCCAGTTCTGTTGAGATCAACATTTGAAGACATTTCCAGATTTCTTTTGGTTCAGTACAATGAACGTCTAAACTTCACCCAATCCTTTTATTTTAAACATTTAGGCCAGTTTCCCCAAACTGTTAACAGCTTATAAATTTGATCAGTTAATACCAATTCCCCAATGACAATGGTGTGTTGCCAACGGTCAGTGGTCTGTACTTCTGTCTTGTATTAAGTAATCTATAATCATTGGCTTTACAGTCTCTCACTATGGGAACTCTGACTCCCTTACTATAATCCTATAACTGAGGCACTAGGCAACCCAGCACTGCATCAAGCTTAGTACAGAACATTTTGTTATTTCTTACACTTAATTCATCCTCTTAGACCTCAAACAGTCACCACCCACTACAACACACTGACAGCAATGCTGCCTCACAGCACCAGGGACCTGGGTTTGATTTCTGGCTTGAGTTATTGTCTGAGTGGCGTTTGTACATTCTTGCTGTGTCTGTTTGGGTTTCCTCTGGATGCTCTGGTTTCCTCCCACAGTCCAAAGGTGTGCATGTTAGATTGACTGGCCATGCTAAATTGCCGCTAACTGTAGAGGGACTACCAGGGTAAACATGTGGGGTTGCGAGAAAAGGGACTGGGTGGGATTGTTATCAGTAATGGCTTGATGGGATGAATGGCCTCCTTCTGCACTGTACAGATTCTATGATTGTACATAGTGTATTTATTCCTAATTCAGTATTAGGGTGTGTCAGCACAGCCCTGCTGAGAAAATTATGTTTCTTAAAAATAAGATTTAAAAAGGAAATTCTCCTTTTAATTTGCGTCTCCCCCATTATTATCTCACTTCTTTCAAAAATCTACTTTTTCATTTTCTTCTTGAAAACTATTTATTAAAGGCAATTCTATTCTCCAGAATATACAAGACATGTCTGGGAGGTAAACTATTTGCTTACTCAGTTTAGGGAGATAATTCAGAAACACCACTAACATGATTTTAAAAGAAAAATGAACTCAAACATCACCCATGACTGTTCCATTTCTTTTTCTATCAGTTTTGATAGTTTTTTTTCCATATAAATTTACTATTCTTGATCATTTCTTACTGCTAAGAAAGTTAGCCTAATTTAATCTTTCACCTTGATGCTCAAATGCAAAAAGCATTCCAAAGCAGTAGCAACATGGAGCATTCCCAATAAGTCTAACTTCGGCCTATATCGACCTTCTTTGATGGTGCAAGCCATGCAGTCAGGATCAGGCCTAGGACGTGCACTCCTGCCAAGTCTGCTCAGTTTACCAAAGCCCAAAGTTAACACTCATCAGATAAATATTGGCAAAGATTGTGTACCTGTAGCTGGTATGTTAACCAACAGATATTCTCAACTGGAGGCTTACTGCAATGTTATTGCTTACCAGCAAACATGCATCTTTTGTAGGAATTCTTCAACTTTAAATGCTATAATAACATTAACAGATGTTTCCCTACATTTAAAATTTATATATATGAAGGCAGACTAGTAAAACGGGATGGCATAGTGGCAAGCACTGCTGCCTCACAGCACCAGAGACCTGGGTTCAATTCCCAGCCTTGGGCCACTGTTTATGCGGAGTCTGCATGTTCTCCTCATGTCTGTGCGGGTTTCCTCCCACAGTTCCAAAGACGTGCGGGTTGATTGGCCATGGTAAATTGCCCCATAGCTGTCAGGGGGAAATAACAGGGTAAATACATTTGGTTAAGGGAATAGGGCCTGGGTGGGATAGTGGTCAGTGCAGCCTTGATGAACCGAATGGCCTCCTTCTGCGCAGTGAGGTTTTTATGATTTAATGAGGTGCATAGGAGGAGGAGACTAATTGGGCTATAATGTCTATGCCAATTCTTTGAACGCGACTGACTTGCAAATCATTCTTTTTCCAAGTATTTGTACAACTCCCTTCTGATACTTAAAACACCCTTTATCCTTAACCAATAGCATGTGGCTAAATAATTAAAAACCATTAAAAAAAGCTTGATTAAAAAAAATTTGAAGCCTGGCCTCTTGTTTTCAAACACTTTCATGTAGACAGTGCTTACTAGTGCTAACTGCATCATCAACAAATTGTTCAATGTTCCTGGCCAAAAGCTGAGCCACCCTGCTGGGTTCTAAAGTCACAGCATTGTACAGAATTGATCTGAATTGTGCTTTGATTCAAGGCTAACTGAAACCATTCAGTAAAATTTTCCCGGCTCCTAGTAACGGTCTGTTGTCTGTGTAGAGAGAGAGAGAGAGAGAGAGATCGCCAATGTTCTCACAAACTCTATCTTAGCTGGCTGAGCCTCTCCATTGTACAGTAACAGCAAGCCTCAAGCCTCCTGGACTTTGAGGAGCTCACAGCTATTTCACTGTAAGATGCAACACAATGAACATTCAGCCTCACTTTTCCACAAGCTGCAAAAAAAAAACACAGCTCCAGTTCCTCGCTGAAAATTTTATTTGTTTACAATTCATACCAACCCCTTTGCGGGAAAAAAAGTTTATTTCAAAAATCATCATTCTGGGAGAAACTCAGGTTTAGAAATAAGAGTACAAGGGCATTGCTTATAAAGTTAATCTACATCTTTCGCTGTCAAAGATTGTGAATATTCTGAAGATAAACTGAAGGAAACGTTATCATAAGTTTGCTTAGGGTACCTATTAACTTCCAGACTGTTAATAGAAATTAATAGAAAGAAAGAGTGACTCAGTACCTGAAAAAAAGTCTTATCTTTTCTGTTGTTGCATCAATGTTGAATTTATTTTTTGTTCCTATGGTATCTCATATATGCCATTAAATTAATTATTTCCAACTTTTGTGTGCGCATTGATAAAGTCAGTGCATTAAACAATTATCAATTCCACTGGAAATCACTTCTATTACAAAGTAGTAGATGTATATAAGCCTTGGCTACATCCCGTTTATTCTTAGATTTTAGTTCTGGATGAATTCCTTCTGTTCTCCATCAGACTTACTGTAGCACATGTTGCCTCCTTAAATGCAATAACCCCAATTGCCCTGCCTTCTCTTTCAAAGATGTCTATCTGAATACAGCTGTTGGGGTCTAACTTATCATCTTTCTACCCATTTCACTTCACACCAACTGCAGCCCTCCTGAATTCTGCCAGAGGGTCAGGAATCCAAGAGTCTTCTCCTCGTTTCTCTCCAGGAGTGTCTGTTAATCTTTCAACAGGACTAATATTCCAACTGCAACCTCACTGTACAGTCACATTGACATCTTGGTTTTGACCGGTGGCCTAGTACAGTTCCTGAGACTCCTTCAATCCTGTATCCATTTCTGGAAAGAGTCAACTACACTTTCAAGTGCACCATGTCACCTTTGTTCTGCAGTTGCTGATTTGCTCAGACACCTTCAATTCATACTTCAACACCCCTGACCTCAACAAAACCTTTATTTTCAATGATCCCAACTGTTTGTCAAGGTGTGACCACTATTTTTACTCCTCAAACTTCACTGGGCCTGTCACACCTGGCTTAGCCACTCATCAAGTCTGACTTGGCCACACCAAGATTACTAGGCCTTGCTGTCTTCTACCAAAATAGCTCAATATTTTATGACCATCCTAGGAGGGAAAAGATAATCCTGACTCCTTTTCTCTATTCCCAGCCAACAGCCTTATACCTCTCTCTCCCTGATCACACTAACCTCACATTAAGCAGAGAGCTTACAGACTTCATCGTCAATTAGCCAAAATTCCATCAATTTCAGGCATCTCTTGTTGCTTCCCCCTTTTTAAGCTAAACTACCTTCTCCTGATCTTGCCTTACTCCAGCTTTAAACCCTCTTCTTTAGAGCTTTCTAAACTCCATCTCTTCCACTGTCCCTCACGATGCTGAACTAATCCAGAAAAGATACACACAGCTTCCCTCAATTCCAAGCCCACCCAACTTCAAATGCAGGCTTCCAAATGACTTAATGGATGGTTCATTTGCTACCTTTACAACTGCTGCCCTGTCAACTAATAGCAATACTGTCCTTTATTCTCTATCCTCATGAATTGCTGTCCCATCTTGAACCTCCTTCTTTTCCAAAGGTCTTGAACACATTACTCTTGTTGTGCCTTCCTCTATGAATTTCCCTTCACAATCCGGTTTCCTTCCCTTCCACAGCATTGAAACAGCCCCGATTGTCACACAGACCCTAGTCCATCATCTCCTTTCATAGCTAAATCATCCTCCTCGATCTGTGTGCATGGACGAACCACATCAACTTCTCCCAACATCTGTCGTGCAGCTATAGTTAAGGTTAGAATCTTACCTCTGCAAACCCAGTCAAAGCACCTGCAGCAATTCCATTCCAACCTAGCACCGTCACTTCAGAGGTTCCCCAAGTATCCACAGAATCTTTACAGTGGAAAAAAGGCCATTTGGTCCATTGAGTCTGCAACGACGCTCTGAGAGAAGATCTTACTCAGGTCTTCTCCCCCAATCTCTCCCTGTAACCCCTCATATTTAGCATGTCTAATCCATCTAATTTATCATGGCCAATCCACCTAACATGTGCAAGAAGAAACTGGAGCACCAGGAGGGAATCCATATTGACACAGGGATAACCTGCAAACTCCACACAAACAGATGCCCGAGGCTGGAATTGAACCATGGGGGTCCCTGGAGCCGTGAGGCAACAGTGCTAACCATGTTTAGCGACCCCCAACTTTGCCCTGGTCTGTATCTTTCCTTCCACCACTAACCATGACAGGCCTTGAAAATGTACGTGTGTGTGTGTGTGTGAGATATAAGTATTATATTAAATAGTACTGGGTATGAATAAAAATGCACTATGCTTATGCAAACTGGGTTTTGTGTGTTACCAATATTTACAAGTACAGAAGGTGAACATTCTTGAAATTAACATTTGACAAAAAAAACAAAACATACACTTAAACAAGCTAGCTTCTTCAATTTTTATATGTGTGAACACAATAGTTTTCTTCGTTTTAGAGAAAAAAAATAGGATTTTCATAAAAGTAGAACACAATTACTGCAAAACAGAATCAGAAGATTTTCCATGGTTAAATCAAATAGAACAGTCAATTACTGCAACTTTTATCCCAGACATATATTAAGAAATTCACTGCACATTAAATGGTACTGGAGTATGATCATTAGGATTACATCTGGTGTAATGAAGTATTTGTGTACAACAAAATATGAAGTAAAAAGTGTATACTGTACAGATGAGTGTGTAACATCAGGAATAAACTGAATGAGTTGAGTGGAACTTGGCCGTTTGTAAATCTATTGGAATGGGAAGTAACAACTTCCATTTTTAAACTAATTATGGGCCATTTGCTGAGAGGGTGAGCGGTATCCCAGAGCGGGATTTAGAGCCGGGTTAAAACCTGACACAGCAGCCCGGGAGGGTGGGGGAAGACACTAGCAAATACGGTGGAGGAGCAGCCAAAATGCGTGCTGAGATTACTGTAAAAGCTGGAATTCCGCCAGGCTGCAGTCTTGGGCAAGTATGTGTGCATCCGCAGGTGAATTGGGAAATACACGGCTGAGAGATTGTAAATTGGCTCAGCATTCTTTGTGCAGGTGTCATGGAGCCCCCGCAACCCCCATGCTTGCATTACCTCGTATTTCCTGCACTCCCCACGCAGTCTGCTTGGCAATTTCCAATGGAGATTCATTTGGTTATTGCAAGCACCCCTCCTATTTGTGGTGAAAATGGATCCCTAGCCAGCCTGGGAGCTCTCTCTCTCTCTCTCTCACACACACACACACACAATGGATTCACATCCCCCTCTTTGCTGGGACACTGATGGGGCTCCGCAGACACACATCGCAGCGGCAGCGAGATCGCCACCGCCTCCCGAAGAAATTGCAACATGTCCACCAGAACAGCGCAACGTGGGGACAGGTCCACCCTCCCTTCTCCTTCTCCTCCTTCCGTCTGCTATTGCCGATAAAACCCCCACCACGACAAATCTCACCCCCTAACCCAGCCCAACCCCATCGGCAAAGCTAAATCCATCCACCCCCAAAAAAATTCACACAGGCGAATGCATCTTGTGTTTCTGGTATAGACAAGAGCGGCAATACAAGCGTAAGGATGAGTGCCTGTAAAATGGCAGTAGCAGCGTTTATAATCTCATCTCCACTGCAACAGCGATTCAGAGTAATCAGATAAGACAGCAGCTCGGCCCCACTAACATCACCAGTCGATAAATAAATAGAGCAACAAATTTTTTGTACAGATTTGGGGGGGTGGGAGGCTACACTTTCATCAAGGTTAATCTAACCAACCCTATCCTTTGAAAGGAGCGGCTTACTCCCCTCCAGATCTTTTATTTCATTAAGTTTCCTTTTCGTTTGTTGAAAGAACGACTAGGATCTTGCTCATTCAATATATCTAATCTACATATATATATATATTAAAAAGTCATACCTGTCTTTCAAATCCAGTGGATTTCTTTGTCTCGCTTTTCCTTTTGTCTGGAGGCGTAATCAATGCAACTAGAACGTGAAATGTTCCTTTTTAATAAATTATATTTTATTCCCCCTCCTGCGCTGCCTATGACTGCCGCTTTCAGAAGCTGCGCTGCGCCTCTCCCAGTGCTGCTTTACATTATTTAAATGGCTGATTCGCCGGTTCGACACGCCACATGGTCTGACAGATTGGGTTTTCAGCCCAGTCCAATGAGAGGAGAGGCAGGGCTGGACCACGGGCTCATGAGATGATCCACCTCCCCTCCCAGCGCCTGAGAAAAAACTAGTCTCCTTTCCTGAAAGGTTACTGCAGTTCATGTGCATTAACCTCCCTGGGCGCAGAGACAGTTTCACGCTTTTTGCAACTTCAAACATACCAGGCTCTCTCTCTCGTCCCAGTAAGTATTTATTAACGTCACAAGTAGATTTACATTAATACTACCATTAAGTTACCGTGAAAATCCCCTGACTCGGGAAGCAAAAAGATACCCTTTTCAAAAAGGATAATTCATTTTAAACTACAACAACCTGTCCCCCACTTGTTCTCAAAAAAATAAACGACTTCCAGACGATAATTTTTAATGAGATATTGGGCTTGTGAAATGCATGCCTGTGATCTGGTCCAGACACATTGAGCTGGGTTGAGAGCTGCTTAAGGTAGCTGAAACAATGCCAACCCGCCAAGCACATTTTAGGCACTCCTTGCTGGGTACTGCCCACCTGTGCTGGATCCTGGGCTCTGGCCAGTAGGCAGTTCACAATGCAGGGAAGTCACTTAGCAACAAGGAAGGGTGAGTCAAGCAGCTTCACGATTTTGCATGTTCCTGCAAGCTGCAAATAACACTGGGAGTAGTTCAGCTGGCTGACTTCTGCTCTTGGAAGGCAGTGGAGCAGAGGAATGTGAGCCTGGCTTCTTAATGACAACCTGGCAGTTTGGTGCCCAGTATTACACCAGTCTTTTTATAACAGATTAACTGAATTTAAATTCCTCAGAGGCTGTAGTGGGATTTGAACTCCTATCTCCCAAACCATAATCTAGGCCTCTGGATTACTAGTCAAGTATAACATATGCTACCATGCTCCCACCAACCATATCTGAATATGATGTAGGAGTGTAATTAAATTTAATTATTTGACTGTCACCTCCCTTTAATTATCTCTCCCAAAATTAGATTTTTTTGGATTGAGCATGGAGACTAATTCAATAAAGACCAGATGAATTTAGTTGTGAAGATGGTCATTGTAATGTAAAATATAATAACCTAGTTGCAACGATGATTTGATTTATTGTTGCCACTTTTTTTAAGTTTATTTATTGGTGTCACAAGTAAGCTCACATTAACACTACTGCAATGAAGTTACTGTGAAAATTCTCCAGTCGCCACACTCCAACACCTGTTCAGGTACACTGAGGGAGAATTTAGTACGGCCAATGTACCAAACCAGCAGGTCTTTCAGACTGTGGGAGGAAACCGGAGCACCTGGAGGGAAGCTACACAGACACAGGGAGAATATGCAGACTCCACACTGATGCAAACTGGGAATTGAACCTAGGTCCCTGGCACTGTGAGGCAGTAGTGCTAACCAGTGTGCCAGTATGCCACCCCTTTTGGGAAGTAGTGAAAAGTATTGTTTCTTGTGCACTGTACAGACTAAGTATACCATTCATAGAGTACATTGGGGAGAAGGAAAGAGAGGGTGCAGAATGTCATAGCAAGGATGTAGAGAAAGATCAGCTTAATATATGGTAGGTCCATTCAAAAATCCGATAGTAGCAAGGAAGAAGCTGTCATTGAGTCAGATGGTTTTCTCAGACTTTTGTATCTTTTTCCTAATGGAAGAAGGTGGAAGAAAGTATGTTTGGGGCTAAATGTCGTTTATTTTGGGTTCACACACATTTCCAGATCCTTTTAATTAACTGCAATCACTACTTCAAAAGTAAAATATCACAAATGCTGGATATTGGAAAGAAAATACTGTGGATACATGGCAGGTCCAGCAACCTTGTGGAGGCCATTTCAGATCTGTGACCTTTTTAATCAGAATCAATAAGTGAGACATTAACTCTGTTTCTCGCTCCACAGGTCTTGCCAGATCTGCTGCATGTTCTCCTTATTTTCCGCCTTTGTTTGAATTTAATACTTGTTGAATCTGCAAGATTCCCATTATTGGATTCATGTTTTAATCTCTCCAAATACGTATCGGTTCTTATCACAAAACCAACACAACTCTTATCAAAATCATAAATGACATCCTCAGTGACTGACAAAGATAAAGATTCCCTTGTCATTCTTCTCCAGCCTGTTGGCAGTCTTACACATGGTGGATCACATCATCTATTTATGTCTCTATCCCATTATTCAGGTGAATGGGACTACGCCCACTTGGTTCCATTCTTATTTAATCATAAGCGGAGAATTACCTGAAATAGCTTAATTTCCCAATCCTGCACTGTCATGCATTTCCCAAGAATCAATTCTTGAATGCTATGTATTTTTCATCTACATGCTGACTCAGCAAATCATCCACAAGCAGTTTGTAAATATATGCTTATGAAACCCAACTCCACCTCTCAAATCCTCCACTTTCTCTAATTGCTCAGACTACAGGTGAGACTTTCCAGCCACACTTACCCCAAAACCAGAAAATCCCGCTGAGGTCACTGGAGCTTTGCATGATCCGCCTACACCTGCTAAGTTTCTGTGTCTGGCAGGACAGGAAAATTCCAGTCTACTTGTCTAATGTCAAGTACTGGATGAGAAGAAGTTTCCTGCAATTAAATATTGGATAGGCTGATCTCATTATCTTTGGATTCCACCGTAAACTCCATTTCCTAAGCACTGACTCCATCCTTCTCTCTGGTAACTGTCTGAATCTTAACCAGAATAATCACAACAAGGAAGAGAGAATGAGGCCATTAGCAGATATCATTAGGAACTGGAGTGTTCCCTGAGTTGCAGTTACTAAGCAGAAATGTGAATGGAGCCTGTGCTCAGAATAAAAAGTCTACGTTCCTGAGCAATTAAAATTGTTAGATCTGCCTGGTAAAGCTAATGCAAAAGATTGGCAGTGGAATTTTCACACAAAGAGAGATCTCTGGAAGTCTACGTGCCAGATTGGGAAACTGAGGAGAGTCAAAGTGAATCCTTGAGAGTTCTGGCACACCTTGAGCTTGGCCACAGGAGAAGTGAAAGAACCCTCGAGATCCTGGGTTATTGAGGGGAACTTTGGGGTGGAATTAAAAACAGAACAGGAATGGTCTGTTAAGATTCTCAGCTGAAGAATAAGTGTTTATGAAATATAGTGTAAAATTAATGTTAAATTGTGTATACTTGACCATGAGATGAGCTTGTGACTATTTATCTGTTCCAAATTGAGAGCATTTCTCACCCTGCCTCAATTCACCTGTTGTTGAAACCTCACTTCAAGCCTTGACTATTCAAATGAGCTCTTGGCTGGCCACAAATGTTCTACCCTCCACAAGCTTGATTTCATCCAAAACTATAATGTCCTGTCCTAAATCACAGCAAGCCCTGTTCAGTTATCAGATCCATGCTTACCGACTTACGTTGATTCTGGTTAGGCTTTAGTTTTAAAAATATCATCCTTATTTTGAAACCCCTTCAAGGGCTCACTGTTCCCTATCTTTGTAATTCCCTCCAACCCTCAACTTTCCAAGATATTTGCATTCTTCAAGTTCTTCATTCTTGAGTATTCCTGACTTTAATCATTCCATCATTAGTGACTGTGCCTTCAGATGCACCTGTCCTTAACTCTGGAATTCCCTCCCTAAACATCTTCATGTCTCTATCTCACATTCCTTCCTTAAGCCATTCCTTATGGTCAAGTCACATGGACAATACTACAGAGCAATGTCTTATGCGGCCTGGTGTCATTTTTTAAATAATGTCCCAGTGAAACACTTTGGAAAGTTCTATTATGCAGAAGATGTTTTATAAATACAAATTGTTGTTGAAGCAAAAGCTCAGATTGCTGTATGTATATTAGAACATTCAAGTTGAAAACCAGGAGCAATGAAAAATGAGCTAAAACCAACTATAACAACTTCAGTACTTACATTCATGTTATGAATATTATTTTTTCTTGCATTTGAATATTTTTAACTACCTAAAATGTTATAACAAACAGAATGTGCAAGAACCAGGGCATGGATGCAAAGACAGATATTAGTTTGTGATGCAGTTTTCATGATCTTCTGTTGTGAACGTGTTTAATTTCATAATAGATATGTTGTAGGAATACATTATGTAGCTTTTGAAGGGAGGAGGGGGCTTGCAAAACTGGCAAACACCCCTAAAGTAACTAATGTTCAAAAGATGGCCTGCACTTATTTAACAAGATCAGAGTTGAAATTGGGAAAACACTGAACAAAGCTTGATCCTTGGTAGAGGCACAATGTTTATGGTTGTCTTCATAAGGGGCTTAAATTATTCATGTGGGTTCCAGATCAAAGAAAGGTTTGAAAACAAAGAATAAACAAGGAGTGAGCTTAAAAATTGTGTATACATTTTATATCAAAGAATAAGTTTTGAAATTCAAGTTACTTTGTTGAAATCCAGGACATCCTGGTGTATCACACTGCTGTGGAAATTGGTTGCAAGGAGGTTTTTTTTTGTCTTAGGTTTGTCTATGTGCTTTCTTGCAGGAACAGTGAGCAGCTTGGTAAACTATTGGAAGAAATTGGTTTGGCAACTGAATTCTCAGAGAAAGAGAGGGAGCTCTGGAAGTCTAGGTGGCGGACTAGCAAACTGAATTCCTGAGACCTGTGGCACATTTTGGTTAAGTCCCAGGAGAAGTGAATGGACTCTCAAAATCCTGGAAATTATAGGGGAACTCTTGGGTAGAACTAAATATGAAGTGTTCAGATTTTCAGGTGAGTGAAAAAGGATTTGTAAAATATGTGTTAAATTCATGGTACTTGCTTTGTTCAATTCTTCTACAATGAATCTTTGTGATTAAAATTGGAAATTTTGTTGCATAATTCTTTCAGTTAACAACTGGGAATTCAAATTTATGTTTAAAGGTAATGATTTCCCTCAAGATCAGAAGACATTGAATTGAATTGATGCAATGGTGAAAGGAAATAAATTGCTTTTATATTGTTTTTAATTTACTTGTTTGGACTGATAACCAATAAGAAGCAATGCTATTGTATCGATAAGTTAACAGCATGAATACCTTTTCTTTTTAAACAATGAAGAGCAAATAAAAGTTAAATACTTTACTTTCTGACCAATTATCTTCAATAAATTGGACTGAGAATTAAATTTCAAAGTGAGAAATGTTAATAGGATCCCAGTCGTTTGGTGAAACCAATGCCACTACTTAACACTGTTCTTTGCTGAGAGAGTTTATTGACTTAGTTCAGTCTCGCAACCCTCCCAACAGACCCAGTGCCCCAGCTGTCCCCTATTTATATGTGCTCCAAGTTCTTAATTAAACAATGCTCTTCAGCTGTGTATCCTAACAATTTAATTAAAGTACCATTAACCTTGCTATTTTAGCTGGTAGACTGATATAATCCTTTGTCCTTGGAACAGGCTGGATATTAACTTTTAGAAGTTAGATTTATTTTCTGCTCCAGCATGTATGGAGGTCTGTCAATAAGTTAAACAATCTCTGAATAAAGCTACTGGGACTGAAATTTGGATACGTACATTTTTTGATTGCCCAGTACTGAATGCACAATTTTCCTCTTGATGATACCTGAGTAAATCCAGAGAGAGTAGACATAGGGGACTTAGTGATTCCCAAGTGTCAGAGGCTACTCGAGTTTATCAGCCAAACTGATATTGTCAACCAGTGAAGTAAACTGATAACCTTCCTGCTATATGTTCTATCCATCAAAACATTGGCTTGTATAGTTAACTAGAGAGACAAGAAGAATCCCAGCCATCACTTACTGATCTACCCCCTCCAGTTTCTATCAGCGTGCCAAGCTGGCTAGTCAATCAATAGTGTCTGTCTGTCTAATACACTTGTGTAAAAAGTAAACACTAGTGCCCTAAGAACTGCAGGAAGCGCTTTCCTTCTCGAGAAAGCTAGACTGTGGTCTTAACGATCAACCATGCACAGATTCGTTCAGAGAGCAAATAAAATTAATATCCTGTTGGATCATGGATTGGACCTAGTGATTAACCACGCACCCTGATGCCTAGTGACACATGGAGTTATAACAACAAGCTCCTGTAATTCAAATGCAGCAAATGAAAAAGTCAGTCACAGAAAATGACGCCTTCGTTCTGTGGTTTATTTTATCTTAGCCAAATAAAGCTTCTCCTTTTTCCTCAAGTATTGAATTATCATAGTGGTTGTTGCACTATGGATGTCATTCAATCCAACTGAAGGCTAACCAGGGATTGGCTATAAATATTGGCCTAGCCAGTGATACCCACATCCTATAAATGAATAAAAATGTTTATGCTTGCATTCTGCAGAAGCAATTCAGTGATTCTCCCCTCCCTGCCCTTGGAGTCCTACAAAATTTTTTCTCTTTCATCTAGTTTCCTTTTGAGAGTCAGAACTGGATCAGCCTCCACCGTGCACTCAGTCAGTGCATTTCAGAGTCTAACTACTTGCTACATAAAAACATGTTTTCTCCCATGCCACCATTGGCTCTGTGCCAATCAATACCCTCTGGTTTTTGACCCTTCTCCAGTAGAAACAGTTTAATGCTATTTATTCTGTCTAGACCCTTCATGATTTTAGACCCCGTCATGGTTTGTTTCTATCAAACATATTCTCAACTTTCTCTTGTCTAAGGAGAATAACTCTGGCTTCTCCAATCTATTGAAGTGACTGAAGTCCCTCATTCTGGAACGCATTCTCAGAAATATTTTCTGCAGTCTCTCTAAAATATTCCTAAAGTGCGGCGCCCAGAATTTAGCACAATACTCGAAAGCAGCATTTTTTTCAAGGTTTATCATAATTTCCTGTTGTACTCTGTCTCTAATTAGAATATTTATAAATAGAATATTTTAAAATAGAATATTTTTCTATTTATAAAGCCTGGGATTCCCAGCCTTTTTAACTACTTTCTCAACTGTCCTGTCATCTTTAACAATTTATGCACAAACACCCCAGACCTCTCTCTTCCTTTACCCTCTTTAGAATTGTACCTTTTAGCTTATATTGCTCTCCTTGCGTTTGCCACCAAATGTACCACTTCTCCACTTTAAATTTCTTCTGCCATGGATCTGCCCAATCCACTTGCCTATCTTACTTCTCAACATTGTTCACAATTCTTCCAGATTTTGTCATCTGCAAATTTAAAAATTGTGCCCTTGTAAACTCAAGTCTAGTTCATTAATATTAAGAAAAGCAATATTACAAATGAAAGATAAATATCTAATCTGGGCCTTGTATGTAAATTTCCCTTCTGGGCACTCAATTGGTGTTATTCACTGAGGTGAGACTAAGAGGTGAGTAAACATGATTTAATAATATATAATTATGTTTTGTTTTACGTAACTCCACTTCATCTTACACTCACAAGTCCCAAAAATTGAAGGTGAACCATTTATGAAATAAATATAATCCACCAACAATAAATAACATGTTTTAACATTTAGGACAGTATTAAATTTTGTGTAATAAAAGCAGAAAATGCTGGATAAATTCAGAAAATCTGTGGAGAAAGAGTTAATACTTGGATCTAAATGAGTTCTGCAGAAGGATCGTTTAGATCTAAAATGTTAATTCTGTTCCTCGCCACAAATGTTGCCAAATCTGCTAAGTTTATCCAGCATTTTCTGTTTTTATTTCAGATTTCCAGCATCCACTGTTCCTTGCTTTTATTTAATTTTCACATTTCTGATTCATGGTTTAGTGCTGTCTAATAAACAATTCACCACTAAATTCTTTGTTATATTACACATGTATTTTTGTTACATTTAAACTCCTCACTTTTTACAGGAATTGCTTGGTTCAGTTCGAGTTCTTCTATTGATACATCCATTTAATTAAGAACCTTGTACTGACATCCCAACTGAGTTTGGCAATGGACCATGTGAATATTATGGTGCACATTTGTAACTTTACAGTTTATATGGGCTACTACAATATGTATAATTACAACATGATCTTGAAATTGACTTTTATCATCGATTTATAGTTCAGCATCCAGAAATGCAAGCAAATATGAGATAATTTTTAACACAGGAAAAAATTAATTTGGGGTAACTTCAGTCATAGAATGAAGTCTTGTACATCTGTTACAATATACAAAGTTTCTACAGAGTTTTCTAGGTTGGCCTGGATAGAGAAAGTAACAGCAGAATACTTGTAGTAAATAATTTTGGATACATAGGTAATCTCGACCTGAAACATAACTATTTCCCTGCACATCTGCTGTCTGGTCTGCTGAGTATTTCCAGCATTTCAAAAAATACTTCCAGCATCTACAGCATTTTATAAACTATACTTCACTTGGTTGCCATATAAAACAAGTGAGACTTTGCTTACAGATCCCAGTCGAACAGTGAACCATGCAAACATTTAATGTTGAAAGTATTTACAGACTGATCCTGTAAGTTTGATTCCCAGATGAGTTAGATGATTAAGACTGTCAGGATGGTGTGTTGCATTGGAGATCAGTGTTCTTGGGATTAGGGAATGATGGGAAATATCAGCTAGTATTTCCACTTCAGACCATTAATCCACCCCCGTCTCCCCCACACACACAGGATGGTATACATATGGGGTGAGGACAAGTTCAGATTCAGCTGTAACTCTTGTTGTAAGATGTTGTGTGCAGTTCAAGAATCTCATATAGTATAACAGTAAGTGTTTTTTAACTACTATGTGGGTTAGCTCAGTTTGCTGGACTGCTGGTTTATGACCCAGAGTGGTGCCAATAATGTGGGTTCAATTCCTGAATTAGAACAAAGAACAAAACAGCATGGAAACAGGCCCTTCGACCCAACCAGCCCACACCACGATTTTAACGTTCCCACTTCCACCTGTGACCCTTGTCTATGTTAATGGAAATCTGCATTGAAGACAATTTAGGGACAATTTATTTTGCCAATCAGCCTAAGAGCACATCTTTGGAGTGTGGGAGGAAACCGGAGCACCTGGAGAAAATCCACGCAAGTACGGGGAGAATGCGCAAACTCCCACAGATACTGGCCCAAATCCCTGTATTTACACAGCAACAGTGATAGTCACTGAGTTGTCATGTTGCCCATCAACTGGTCCAGTTTAAGCGTACACTAACGACATGAAGCAATATGCTACTCTTGAAAAAATCCAAGAGCAGCCCTCTCACGACCCATTGCATGTATGCCCCTTGTTGGACAACAAGGCGGACCAAAGTACTCTCTCCAGAGTCTCCACATCCTAACGGTAGTAAGGCGACCAGAACTGGACGCTGTATTCCAAATCAGTCTACCCAACATTTTGTACAACTGCAACATTAAAGGCCAGCTCTTGTACTCTGGCTGAGGTTGCTCGTGAAGGCCTGAGGTGAAGTGATTCTTAGCTTAAATCACCACCAGCCTATGGCCATCTTGGACAATGGTGACTTTACCTTTCCCTTTAAGGTCTAAATTAGGAGCTGTCTCCATGCTTGCCTCAATAAACATCTCTGTCCAATACAAGATTGTCTTTGAGACTCAGGTCATGCATTCCTTTACATCACAATGCGGATGGTACTGTACCCAGTCCTTTACTAATCCTTTCTTATGTCAGATACCCTCACCATAATGGAATAATACCTACCAAACTCACTATTAAAACTCACACAGAAATAGGACCATCTAGTTGAGAGAGGCAGCGGAAAACTGTCAGTGCTGCTGGAACTGCGCCCAGTGTGAGCCAGCAACTTCCAGGGAAGTGGGAAATCAGGAAATGAAAACAGGTTATGTCACACACATTTTTAAATAATTCAGGAGATTGCAGTATATCTGGCCTTTTTAAATTTATATTCCCCAGTTATTTTCTCTCCTGTGTCATTCAGCTAACTCCCACTGGGGACCCTGCCTGTGCAAACATAACTCAAACGTAAAAGATGATCCATGTTCTATTACTGAAAAGCCAGTTTGTAACTTAGCAAAGATTTGGCACAAAACTCCTCCCTCAGTCTCCCGGGCAATAAAGTGGGTGAGGAAAAAATATCTACAAGGGACATTTATAATTGCCCTAGATTGGAGTTCCAGTGTGTACAGTAAGGGTGGTGGGTGAAAGTTTGAACCCTCATGCTGCTAAAAGCTCTAGGTTTTGGCTGGAAACATGGTCAGGGAGGCATGGTAAATTTTGTAAACACTGGGGGGGGGGGTGATCAGTTCTTACCACCACTCATGATTTCTTGGGGGATACAGAATAAAGGGGGAGGGGTGGCTACAACTGAGCCATTCTCATCTGTTCAAGTGCACACATTTCCCAGCAGGGTTCAGCAGAGAGCAATCAGAAGCAGGAAGTTGGGAAGCTATCCAGGAAGGCTGAGGCCATGTGCATTACCCACGCTGAAAGCTGTTCAATCAGCACAATCTCCCTGGCCAATCTCTGGATAAACTTAATGAGGCGGCTGCAGTTTCACTGTGGAGGATACAAAACTCTGAGGCAAAGTTTCCCTCGAACTGCTCCTGCCTTCCTTTTAAAAGTCAACGTTAGCAGAGACAAGTGGTTGGAGGGGTGATCTTATCCTCGGTATTTTTTTTAATTAAATGGAGTAACAGGGCCTTAAAAATACTCAGCCATTGATTTAAAACGTTGAATGTGTAGTTCCACAGTGCAGCAGGAAGCTGAGTCAATCATGTTACACAGCCAATTCGGAGAAGAGGGTGGGAGGTGTGGTGATTCTGTCCAATCGTCTTGAGCAGTTGGCTGATGTGTAATGATGGGCTGATGTGGTGTTATTGTTTAAAAGGGGCAGGCTTTCAGTTAAAAGGGCCTGTTACACAAACCAGTGCTGTAGAGTCGTGAACTGCAGTTTATTCTCGGTCATTGATCTCAAAACAGGATCCTGAGGGGTTATTAAAAGTCATTCCTGACATTGTCTAGTATTTGGGATTCTGCTAAAACAATTTTTAGCACAAAAACCGACCTTTTACAAACTTGTGTGAATTAGTAAATGAATATTAAATACTTGCAGGTTTAGACATAACCAAGTAAAGAAAATTCATTTTATAATCTGAGTTTGTCAATGTCTCCTAAAGGAGATATTTGGAGGGAGATGAGTCTATATAATCCATACTACTGTATTCCTACACTACTGCAGTTTAATACCAAGCATATTATTTTAGGAACATGAAAGCATTGCACATTTTAACATCAAGAGGATTTAATGAAAGTTCAGCTTGGCGTTTTCCAAAAATATCAAATGAGAAGCACGATTTCCACTTCATCTTCCCATTCTTTTCTCATCCTGCCCTGAATCTGGCTGGGATATAGTTGCAATGGGGACTGACAATTCTTTGAGACTTTATCCACAGATGAATGACCACACATCCGTTGTGTGTGCCACAGAATCATAAGACATTGTGACACAAAGGGAGGTCATTTGGCCCATTAGCTCCATACCAGCTCTCGGTAGAGCAATCCAGCTCTTTCCCCATAGCCTTGCAAATTTATTTCCTTTAATTGTCTACATTTTCCAAACCTATCAAATACAACAGCTGAGCCTGATCCACTTCTCACTTGGCATTCACACACATTGGCTGCTGGGCTAACAGGGCTCTTGCCCACTGTTTGGAGAACAGGCAGGGAACACTGTAATTTTCCAAGGAGAATGCCAGACTGAATCAAATACCCTTCAGACATTCAAATGACCACTGTTAGACCTGCCACATGAATGAGATTCCTTGTAGTGTAAGGCCTGCCCACTGAGAGCTACTGGCTCATAAGTCCAGGACCATTGCGGCTAGACCAAAGACAGAATGGAGATCGTGGAAGTGGAGATCAGAGATAGGAATGTTGAAGCGCCTGATGCCTTGTTCCTTGATCAGACACACAATGCCTGCCATAAACAGGACCTCTGGGACCTCCATCAAGCCGTTCCCAGCAAATCTAACAGGTTTTTCTGATCAACCTTTTCAGGATATAGGGAAGCCATGTGACCACCATAAATATCAGTGGGCTCATGGAGGATGGATAATGGGTCTAATTGACATTCTGCATCTAGTAATCTCCTTTCACCCTCCAAATTAACTTGGGAGGGGGAAGGGGTTGGTTTCTGCTGCTGGGAGACTGATATGGTGTCTTCCCCATGATTAAATGGGTCTGGCTACCATGTTTCCCGTGGTTCGTTGAGGACAGAATGGATCTTACAGTGTGGGTGGCCCTTGCCACAAGGAGGGAGCGAGGGGTTGGGGTGGGCCATACAGCCCCTCCCTCAACTCTCAGGCAAGCCTGCCAGGTCTCACCCTCTGGCTAAACCCCCGCAGTGTCAGGATGAGTCTCTTAAATAGTCCTTAATAGGGATATGGAGGGACCAGGATCTTCCCCATCCCAACCTAATGGGGGGTGGAAAGTGTCAGGAAGGTGATGCACTCTCCACCTTCTTACCTAGTTATACAGGTCTCTGTGTCTGCCAGCCCGCTCCTGGTAGAGGGAATTAAATTCCACCTGATATCTTTTATATTGGGATTCATTTCTCTAAGAATACATCATACACTAGTGCACCTAGATCTCCAGCTTTTTGTCCTTCTGTATATAGCAAGACATTTGAGCAATTCCTTTGCTTAAGATGCATCAAAATGTTGTGAGTGTGGGCATTCTTCCCCTTTCAAAAATGATCATCCTCCATTGGTTGTGGACAAACTTGAAGCAAGGATGTAGCCTGTATCGTTCAATGGCCTTCCATTTGACGATCATTTACAATGATCAAATGAAAGTATTTTATGAAATTACTATCACTGCACGTGTTTTACAGCATTGCTGTTTGTGGGAGTTTGCTGTGTGCAAATTGGCTACTGCATTTCCTACATTACAACAGTGATTGTACTTCAAGAGGATTCATTTATCGTCCTTTGGGATATCCTGAGATTAACGAGAGGAGCCAAACAAATGCACGTCTTCAAGAAATGAAAACCCCTCAAGATGAAGAAAAACATTTTTCTGAATTGATCAAGAACAGTTCCATACTTCCCCAATCGATTATTAAATGATTCCCAGTATTTTTGCTCCATTCAGAAATGCATTTCAAATGTTGATCACCTCTGCATGAAAGAAAGAACTTCTGATGTTCCTAGAGGTACATCTACTGGCTTGAACCTGTTACCCTTCCTGTGGTAAGCAGTCTCACAATACCAGATTAAAGTCCAACAGGTTTGTTTGGTAGCACAAGCTTTTGGAGTGCTACTCCTTCTTCAGGTGAAATACTGACACCTAGAAAAGTGACAAAATAAAAGATAGATCCAAAGAGATGTAAATGTGGTTACAGCAAGAAAGCAGAAGAAGAGGCCAGCATGGAAACTGTGGCAGAGGAAGAGGATGCATGTGACTGGGGGAAATGCCAAAAGAATGATGGGAAGCCCCCAGAGTATGGCCAATGCCCCCAGTCTTGTGCCCAATCTATTTGACACACAGAATTATGGGCTGAAATTCTGTATTTGACACACAGAACCATGGGCTGCACTCTCCGCCACTCTGCCAGTGAGGACAGTGAATTGGACACTCAGCCAAATCTCAGTTAATGCATTGGGATGGGAGAATCCCACCTGCGTGTGAGGTTGGAGAATCCAGCCCATGGAATGGTACCAGCACAGAAGGAGGCCATTCAGCCTATTGTGTTCATACTAGCTTTCTGTAGCTTATCAAGTCCCACTTCTCTGCCTTTTTCATATAGCTTTGCAATTTCCTTTTTTTCCAAATAATTAACCAATTCCCCATTGAAGGCCATGATTGAATCTGCCTTCTACACATTCTCAGGCAGTGCATTCATGATCCTAACACAAGGTAGAGAAAAATGTTATGCCCAATGATAATCGTGACATAATGAGAAATTTTTAATAAGACAGTTTTCATGCTTGGTTGTTTTATTCTTTTGACTCAACTAAATTTCATGAAATGTAAGTTTTAGATTAAGAGTGGAATTTTCTCACCATAAACAAGTGTTTCACTGTGTTCACAAGATCAGCTATGTTACGAAATATCTTTTACAAACATTTAATATTGCTGGGAAATGATGTGCATATTTTAGATGCTGCAAAGAATAATGAGTTATGAAAGGTCTTTTTAAAATCAAGGTCAGTGATAGAAAAGTCATGATTAGTTTGAAGGAATACATTGTAGTCTTTTACCCTCTCTTCATGTACACTTTAAAGGTCACTTATTCAGATCATGTAATTTCAGTTGCACAGAAAGATTAATTAAAGTCAAAAACCTGATATGAGTTTCAATTGAAACTGTCATTATTGGTAACCAACTATAAACCAACATATGCATTTGCTTAAAAACCTTAAATGAATATAAAAGAAATTAATATCTAACTGTAATCTATCGTTCATTAAGTTCACTAAGTAAAAATCACCATGCTGCTGTTTTGCAGACTCATTTCATAGAGTCATAGAATCCCTACAGTGCAGAAGGAAGCCATTTGGCCCATTGGATCTACACCGACCACAATCTCACCCAGTCCCTATCCACATAAACCCATGCATTTACCCTAGCTAGCCTCCAACACTAAGGGGCAATTTAGCAAGGCCAATCCACCTAACCCGCACGTCTTTGGACCGTGGGAGGAAACTGGAGCACCTGGAGGAAATTCATGCCAACACAAGGAGAACATGCAACGATTCAAGCTGAGATTCGAACCCAGGATCCTGGTGCTATGAGCCAGCAATGCTAACCATGTGCCCTATTTCATAGGTATCCATCACTTTGCATCAAATATGATGTATAATGATATTTAAATGCATTGGCAATACATTACACAAATTTTCCTCCTAACATTACAATAATATAGATTGAATGAATTATTGCTCTATTCTTCATTTTAAAAAACAACCATTAAAATCTGTAAGTTATTTATGTTGTAGTATGTAAGGCACTTGTTAAAATGCCCCATCACAGACTTATTAGCAAAGTTAGATCATGGAATAAAACACTAGCAACGTGGATACAAAACTAGCTAAGTGACAGGAAGCAGTATTGCTTAATGGTTCTTTTGTGGACTGGAAGAAGGATTATAGTGGAAATTCCCAGGGGTCAGTTTAGGACAATTCCTTTTCCTAACATTTTTTAAAGAATATAATTCCTGATATACAAGATATATAGGGTGTACAGGGCACAATTTCAAAACTTGTGAATGATACAAATCTTGCAAGTATTGTGAACTGGAAGGAGATATTTGATGGATTGATGCAATGGGCAGACAAGTGGCAGATGAAATTTAATGCACGGAAGTGTGAAGCGATTCATTCCAGTAGAAAG
Source organism: Sphyrna mokarran (assembly GCA_024679065.1). NCBI lineage: Eukaryota > Metazoa > Chordata > Chondrichthyes > Carcharhiniformes > Carcharhinidae > Sphyrna > Sphyrna mokarran. The sequence continues at coordinate 24,899,392 of JAGIQG010000021.1, forward strand.
AGTGCGGAAACAGTACAAACTAAAGCATATTCATTCTATAATTCTAAACTTACCATAAAAGGGGGTATAGGAGTAGAGATACCTGTGTATATATGTGTGCATAAATTATTGAAGATGGCAGGACAAGTTGATGGTATGGTTAATAAAGCATACAACAGCCTGGGCTGCGTTGACCTCAACTGAAGTATGTTTCCCAACCAGAAACAATGAATGAATAAGGATATCCACTGCTTGCTGAAGTCAAGGTCTGAGGTGCTCAAGTCAGGTGATCCTGACTGATACAAGAAATCCAGATATGATCTATGGAGATCCATCAGACATTTGAAAAGACAGTACTGGAGCAAGCTATAGTGCCACGCTAGCTACACGGACACACATAGAATATATAAAGGTTTGTAAGACATAATGGGCTGGCACCAGTGCAGCTCTTCCTGATGAGCTCAATGCATTTTATGTCCATTTTGAACAAGAGGGTAGTAAGAGAATACTTCCACCCCAGAAGCCTCGGATGAACCCTTATCCAAGGTCACCATCGCAGATATCAGGGCAGCCTTCTCAAAAGTCAACCCATGGATTGCGACTGCTCGGATGGGATACCCAGACGAGTACATAGATCCTGCACAGACCAACTGGCAGGAGTATTCGCAGACATCTTTAATCTCTGTTTATACCAATCTAAGGTCCCTATCTGCTTCAAGAAGACGACCATCATCCCGGTAACAAAGAAAGGCCAGGCAGCATATCTTAATGACTATCATCCAGTTATCCATTATTGTGATGTGCTTTGAAAGATTAGTCATGACACAAATCAATTCCAGCCTCCCAGATTGCCTGCATCCATTACAGTTTGCCTATCACTGCAACAGGTCCACAGCAGATGCCATCTCCCTGACTCTACACTAACTCTGGAACAATTAGATAACAAAGACACTCATGTCAGACTCCTATTTATTAACTACAGCTCAGCCTTCAACACCATTATTCCTACAAAATCCATCTCCAAACTCCATGGCCTGGAGCTCGGCTGTGACTTGATCCAAGATTTCCTAACCAACAGGTCACAATTAGTAAGATAGGCAACAACATCCTCTATAATTATCCTCATTAGTGCCCCACAAGGCTGTATCCTCAAGCCCTTACTATACTCCTTATACACCTATGACTTTGTGGCCAAATTCTCCTTCTACTCAATTTTCAAGTTTCCTGATGACACTACCAGAGTGGGTTGGATCTCAAATAGTAATGGGACAGAGTACAGGAAAGAGGAAAGGAATCTGGTGAACTGGTGCAACAACAATAATCTCCCCTCAATGTCAACAAGATGAAGGAGATAGTCACTGTTTCAGGAAGCATTGTGGAGGGCATGCCCCGTCTATCTCAAGGAGCAGGAAGTGGAAATGGTCAAGAACTTCAAGTATCTAGGTGTCTAGATCATTAACAACGCTTCCTGAAGTCAATGACTATCTCCTTCATTTTGTTGACATTGAGGGGAAGATTATTGTTGTCACATCAGTTCACCAGATTCCCTATCTCTTTCCTATACTCCGTCTAATCGCTGTTTGAGATCCAACCCACCATGTTGGTGTCATCAGGAAACTTGAAAATCAAGTAGGAGGAGAATTTGGCCACACAGTCATTGGTGTATAAGGATTATATTAAGTGGCTGAGGATACAGCTTTGTGGGGCACTAGTGTTGAAGATAATTATGAAGGAGATTGTTGCCTACCCTTACTGATGGGCCAAATGGCTTCCTTCTGTGCTGGAATCCACTCTATGATCTCATTCTGCACTGGCAGGCTCCTCACATTAGTGCATGGAGATATTGATAGAACATTGGATTGGCCATCACTTAGTATATAGGTTAGATGGATTAACCATCATAAATGTCCTGGGTTATAGGGATAGGGCTGGGGAAGAAGCCTGGGTGTGATACTTTTCAGATAACAGACATAGCGTATTTCTGCGCTGTAGAGATTCTATGGCTCTATGTATGACATTGCAAGTCCCATAATAGCAACCATCTCAATTCTTTCAAAATCATTCATTCTATTGATGTCCAGTTTGTGCACAATATCACTCACCTTATTCTGTTCACTAATGTCAGGTACCAGGAAGCTGCCATGGTGTTTGTATTATGTGCAATCCATAATTTCAGCTCTCATTTCAGAACCCTGCATTCAGATGGTTGTGTGGTAATTCAAACTATTCCCTGCTGTCATAGCAAATGATTCCAGAAAAGCTTTTACAGAAAGGACAAGGTTACACATATTCTGAGGCTCATTGTACTACAAGTGTCATGGAGCAGAGAATTCTATATGAGTTCTCAAATGTGATAGAACTCTGCAGTCTGGCCCAGAAAAAGTCTCATAATGTACTGTACCTTGCTTTATTCTTCATAACAGGTCAATGAGAAATGGCTTGCTGTTTCTGGAAGATGATGACAAGGAAGGAGTGGGTGGGCTTCTCTCCCCACAGCATGCTAGCATATCTTCACTGGGAGGTGAAAATATGGGACAGGTAACCCAGATCCAACAGCCAGAGAAAGAAGGTGCAATCGATAACTCATTGCTTTTAGCAAATGAAAGAGCACTTGCCAAATAAAGCCACATCGTATAATCCTTAATTGTTAAAGACTTCTGCCACCTTCCTTCAGAAGACAAAAAATTCATATGCCAACCCACTCAAAGGCCATAGGAATAAATTCAGAATTCTTGATCCACAAGCTATGCTCACATCACACACATATTCTCCAAGAATTCCTATCATATAAGAACAGCTACTTCTTAAACTGTCTAACCTTTCAGCCAGTTAACTTCGGTGCTCCCTGGTTGTAGGATGGTTCCTCCCAGGCGCACTAAAAGCTCAAGATATACTCTTGCCGGGAAACAGATACCAAAGTTCCAGCTTCTGGTTGTGTTTTCCTTGCAGAGATTGTAGTTCTTTTGTTAATCGACGAAAGTACAAGCCAAATAATCATTACCAGTTCTTCAAAACTGTGAAAACAGACCTGTATTAGGGGAGGCAGTGGCATAGTGGAATTGTCACTAGGATAATAATCCAGAGACCCAGGGTAATGCTAATGATGGCCATGAAACCATCGTCTTAAAAATCTATCTGGTTCACATGTCTTTTAGGGAAAGACATCTACCTGATCTACCTGTACCTACATATGACTCGAGATTCACAGCAAGCTGGCTGACTCTTAAATGCCCTCTGAAATAGTTGAGTAAGCCACTCAGTTCAATGGAAATTAGAAATGGGTAATAAATGATTTGATTTGATTTATTATTGTCACATGTATTAACATAGAGTGAAAAGTATTGTTTTTTGCACGCTATACAAAGTATGCCATTCATAGAGAAGGAAATGAGAGAATGCAGAATGTAGTGTTACAGTCATAGCTAGGTGGTAGAGAAAGATGAACTTAATACAAGTTAAGTCCATTCAAATGCTGGTCGAGCCAGTGACCCCAACGTTCTGTGAATGTATTTTTTAAAATGAGCTGGCCCTGCTTAGTGCTTGCTTTTAGAATCTTAATCCTGTAGATACCTTCTAGACTATCACAGTCTCAGGTTGTTTTGTAAGTTGCAAAAACCTTCCACCAGATATCAAACGGTTGTGCGGAGCATGAACACTGGCATAGACCGGGGTGAATGTCCTGTCTCTATACAATAGCTGCTTTAAAATACTTTGTCATATGTTAGTGGTGGATTCTCCCATTTATCCATCATTTCCACCATATGCATGGAAATGTTTTTAGTGTCTCCAAATACTGGACTCCTGAGGCAGTGACATGATTGACCAATTTTGTTTGAAATTCGAAACACAGAAATCTGACATCTCCAAGAGAGATGTGGGTTCCTATGCTCCTCAGTCAGGATGGTTGATCTTACGAAGGAATGGCACCCCCTCTTGCAGTGGCACAGTGATTAGCACTGCTGCCTCACTGACTCAGGGACTCAGGTTTGATTCCCAGCTTGGGTCACTGTCTGCATGGAATCTGCATGTTCTCTCCATATCTGCGTGGATTTCCTCCGACTGCTCTGGTTTCCTCCTACAGTCTCAAAGACATGCTGGTTAGGTGCATTGGCTGTGCTAAATTCTCCCTCGGTGTATCTTTATAGGCACCAGATTGGAGCAACTAGGGGACTTTCACAATACTCGCAGTATTAATGTAAGCCTACTTGTGACATTAACAAATAAACTTTAAACTTAAATTCTTCCACTCAGTCTCGGTGCTCAGTTTATCAGCAGGTGATAAACTTCCTGAGTCACTTCCTCCTGTGCGGTTATCTCTGTGCAGATATAATGTTGTAGTTGGTAAGAGAACAACAACAGCTGAGGCTGTCATTCTGACAGGCATTCCCAATGGAATGATGCCTGGGTGCTCACCATGTTGATTCACTTCATCCTGTAAGATATCCCCAGTGATGTGCAACACACGAGAGCTTGTTTATCTGGACGGGCAGGGATATTCCCTCTTGAAGGCCCACTCCAGGACAAAACATAAGATTGATAATACCTCAGGAGCAACACAGGATCAGAGGGCTGATCTCTCCTGTCATGTGAATGTATATGTGGTACTTTCCAAAGTTCTCCAAGAATCCGAGATAATATTTATCCCTCAACAAAATTACTGACTATGTTTTTGAGTGAAAAAGATGCTTGAACGTTTGCAAGTTAGTTTCTCTGACACCAAGATAAAAAACATACAAATTTAATAAAAAATGAAGTGAAGGGGACTGTGAACGATAAAGAATGAATAACAACAAGGGTAGTTAGACTTATTGTATTATATTTAGTCTTATTGTGTTATATTTATGGAGTTAATAATCCCCTTCCAGCAGTATAATAGTTCTAGGGATAGTGGAAATAACTCTGTCTTCTGCATCCCTCCAGATGGACAATAGCATTCTCTTTTGGGCCTTTCTGCACTGTATGTCTAATAATCTTGCTCTTCTGGCCTTGTTTTATATGCAAAGAACCACCTCTAAGGATTGGAGGGCAGTTCCAGCTGCTGGGCTTCCGCGAGTATTGATACTTCAGTCATTCTTGCAGAAATGCGTAGCTGTCCTTTAAAAGGCTGATTCCAAATTGATATCATAATGTATTCTCCTCTTTCTCACTGCTGTAAGTGGGATTATTGTCACTACTTCAGACCTAACTGCAAGGTTAATAGGAACCCTGGGAGCTAATTGCAGCAGGTTAGGGATGGATATCCATTGGGTGTTTATTATTGACACTTCACTTTGAATCACAGCTGGAGGGATTTCCAACCAGCATATCTGGACCTAGTTGCCAGAGATCAGGTTACCTCAAAAACTCCCTGAAATCCTCCAAAGAGTCTGTAGGAGCTGAAAGTCCCAGGTTGAAAGGCCAACGCTTATATGATCATGGTACAGTTCTTCCTTGTGGCAGGGAAACGGAGGAATTTTAAAAAAATTACAGGCCAAATTTATAACTCCAGGCAACATTTCATATTGATTTAATGCTGGCCGCAATTAACATAATTTTTCTCATTGTTATGCATATTATACCTAATATAGAAATGATCATTCACAGCATGTGACTGTATCTCATCAGCATTTTAATAAAATGATCAATATGCATAAATGACTGCTCTTTTTGTTTGAGATAATTCAATTCCAGAAATCCTACATTTATCTCGGAGTCTTGTTATTTAATTAACAATATCCTTTCCCCTCCAGATATAATTTGTAAATTGAAAATTGATGCGTGTGTGATGTGTATGATGTGAGTGTGGTGTATGTATGTTTATCTGTACCTGTGTGGTGTTTGGGTATGTTTATGTATATCAGTAACCAGTGGGATTACAGAAGGATCTGTGCTAGGACCCCAACTGTTTACGTTATATATTTACGATTTGGAAGAGGGAACTGAATGTATTATCTCCAAATTTGCAGATGATACAAAGTGGGAAGTGAGCTGTGAAGAGGATGTAGAAATGATCAGCATGATTTGGACAGGCTGAGTATGTGGGCATTTGCATGGCAGATGCAGTATGAAATGGATAAACATGAGATTATCCACTTTGTTATAAATAATAAGAAGCCAGATATTACTTGAATGGGTGTAAATTGAGAGCGGTAGATACTCAATGAGACCTTGGAATCTTTCTTCATCAGTCACTGAAAGTAAGAATGCAGGTACAGCAGGCAGTAAAAAAGGTAATAATATCTTGGCCTTTGTAGCAAGATGATTTGAGTACAGGGAAATGGATGTTTTGCTGCAATTATGTAGAGCATTGGTCAGGCCACATTAGGAATATTGTATGCAGTTTTGATGTTCTTATCTAAGCAAGGATTTCTTTGCTATAGAGGGAGTGCAGCAAAGATTTACCAGGCTGATTCTTGGAATGGTAGGTCTGTCATATGAGGAGAGACTAAGTCAATGAGGATTATATTCACTGGAGTTTAGAAGAGTGAGAGGGGAGCGCATAGAAACTTAGAAAATTCTAACAGGGTTACACAGGTAGATTCAGAAAGGATATTCCCAATGGTGGGGGAATCCAGAACTAGGGATCATAGTTTGAAGATAAGAGGTAAACCCTTTAGAACAGAGATGAGGAGAAATTTCTTCATCCAGAGGGTAGTGAATATATGGAATTCAGTATCACAGAAAGTAGTTGAGGCCAAAACATCTGATTTCAAGAAGAAATTAGATAGAGCTCTTGAGACTAATGGGATCAAGGGATATGGGAGGAAGTGGGGGGAGTCAGGATATTGAATTCAATGATTAGCTATGATCAAGATGAATGGAGGAGCAGGCTCGAAAGACCGAATGGCCTAATCCTGCTTCTAGTTTCTATGTGTGTATTTGTTTGTATATGTATGTGTGAATGTGTGTTTTATAAAATTGTGAAGTTGTCTCTCTGGGACATGCAATATGAAACAAATTCCTATCTGGCATTTGTAACACTTGCACTTTTTGCCTCAGATTTCCAATGGTGTGAAGCTTCAGTCATGAAAGTTGTAATTCCTAATCTTTGCAATTTTTATGAAATGTTTCTGTTTTGTTCCAGTTTGAGTAAGGTGGTCAGGTTAACTTTAGGTCCTTCATTCAGTGTGTGATTAATGAATTCCCAGGTCATTATCTGTGCTGATGGATTTGGTTTCAGCAGGGTGATAAACTGGATTCACATAAAATGAATTCCTTTAATGTGCAGTGACTATTCTAGCTGCTATTGTAATTATAGCACTGTTTTATAAAATACAATGGATGGAATTTTCCATTCCTGCCAGTGATGGTAATCATAGTGGGTGGGGGCATTAAATTTGGCATGATGATAAAAGTCAGGATGGGGTTTTCTGACCCTTCCCACTAGCAGGATCCTCTGGTCCTGTCAAAGTCAGTGTAGATTTGAATAATCTGTCGTGGTAGTGCTGGCATATCGTAATCACAGATTCTCATTAATGAAAAATTAGTTTGGAATTTTGTTCTGCTATCTTTGGTGGTTCGAGTTTCCCACTGATACATAAAAACATAAGAACCAGGAGCAGAAGCAGGCAATTTAGTTCCTCCAGCCTGCTATGTCATTTAGTATGATCACATCACAGCCTCAAATCCACTTTCCAGTCTGTTCACCATGGCCCTTCAAACGCTTACTAATTAAAAATCTGTCCACCCTTTCCTTAAATTTACTCGTTATCCTGGCATCCACAACATTCTGGCTTGTGAATTACTCAGACTCATGGCCCCTTGACAGAAGCAATTTCTCCTCATTTCTATTTTAAATCTGTCACCTCTTATCTTAAAACTATGACCTCTTGTTCTAGATTGTCCGCAAGAAGAAACATCTTTTCCATATCTACTTTGTTAATTCCCCTTATCATCTTGTATACCTTCCATTCTTCTGAACTCCACAGAATATAGTCCTAAGCCATCCAATCTCTTCTTAAGACAAATCCCTCATCTCTGGAATCAATCTAGTGAATCTCCTCCAATGCAACTATATCCTTCCTCAAGTATCTTGAACTAGATTTGCATTCATTCGTATCTCAGGAATAGTCATTAAGAGGCCAACTCACCAGAATTACATTCTTCCTCCAAATTAACTGCCTCGCCAGTAAGAACATCTGTTTCCTGATTTCAAACAAGTGGCGTGCACCTGACAAGCTTCAGTTAACTAATGGCCTCAAATTCCGTGGATGCTTCTTTCTCTTTCTTGAGGACATTTCACAATATCATCTGTGTGTCATTAGCAAACACTGCACCAAGGAAGGCAGGTGAAGGCTGGAGGATGAGGGGTAGGATGAAAGAACAATGAAGGCTGGACAGGAGAAGCAAGCTTATGAGGGAAGGGTGAGTAAAAATGTGGGGAAAGGGGGTTTGAATGTTTGGGGAAGGAAGTGTATGTTGGGGGGGTGTCTTAGAAGACAGGGTCAGTTGTGTCAATGATGGTGTTTTCAAGAGAGAACCCAAAGTTCTGGTGACATGTGGATACAGTCATAGTAGAGGAGGATGGGGACAGCGAGGGCAGAGTGGGATGCAATAGTGTGGCAGGTTCAGGGTGAGAGTTTGATAAGTGAAGGTCACATCATGGAGGGGGACAAGAGAGGTGGTTTGGATAACGGAAGGAGGCAGGGACAGGATGGATATGGGGACTGAGGGGAGGAAAGGCTTGTGAAGATGAATTGTAAAAGGTATAGGGTAACAGGAGGTGGAGCAAGACTGACAACGGGGTAAGGAACAGTGATACTGGATGGGTCAATGCTGAAGGGGATGGAATTTGGTAGTGACATCAAGAGGATAGACTGTGTGGAGTGAATTTGAAAGGTGATCCACAACATTCATTCGAACAGACCTTGACCACACAGTTAGTGAGATCCTTCGAGGTGGGATGAGGGACTTTTTGGATGGGTGGAATTCAAGATTAGCACAAATTAGCTGACTAATAATTATGAGGTAAACAAATGTCAAAGATGTTCATTTGTGACTTCTGAATAGAATGTAGAACATAGAACATTGCAGCGCAGTACAGGCCCTTTGATCCTCAATGTTGTGCCGACCAATGGAACGAATCTAATGACCCTCTAACCTAAGCCATTCCAATGTTATCCATATGCCTATCCAATGACCATTTGAACCCCCTTAAAGTTGGCGAGTCCACAACTGCTGCAAGCAGGGCATTCCATGCCCTCTGAATAAAGAAGCTATCTCTGACATCCATCCTATAATTATCACCCCTCAATTTAAAACTATGTCCCCTTGTGTAAGCCATCACCATCGAGGAAAAAGGTTCTCACTGTCTATACTATCTGATCCTCATGCAAGATGATGCCTCAATTAGATCACCTTATAACCTTCTCTCTAACAAAAACAACCTCAAGTCTCTCAGCCTTTCATCATAAGACCTTCCCACCATACCAGGCAACATCCTGGTAAACCTCCTCTGCACCCTTTCCAATGCTTTCACGTCTTTCTTATAACATGGCGACCAGGACCGTGCGCAATACTCCAAGTGCGACTGCACCAGGATTTTCTACAATTGCAACATGACCTCATGGTTCTGAAATTCAATCCTCTACCAATAAAAATTAACACACCGTATGCCTTCTTAACAACCTTATCAACCTGGGTGCCAACTTTCAGGGATCTATGCACACGTACACTGAGATCTCTCTGCTCGTCGACACTACCAAGAGTCCTTCCATTAGCCCTATATTCTGTAATCCTGTTACTGTTTCTAAAGTGAATCATCTCACACTTTTCCGCATTAAACTTCATTTGCCACCTCTCAGCCCAGCTCTGCAGCTTATTTATGTCCCTTTGCAAACTGTAACATCCACCCTCACTGTCTACAACTCCTCTGACTTTAGTGTCATCCGCAAATTTATTAACCCATCCTTCTACAACCTCATCTAGGTCGTTTACAAAAATGACAAACAGCAGCAGCCCCAAAACAGATACCTGAGGTACACCATTTATAACTGAACTCCAGGTTGAATATTTCCCATCAACCACCACCCTCTGTCTTCTATCAGCTAGCCAATTCTTGATCCAAACTGCTAAATCACTCTCAATCCCATGCATTTGTATTTTCTGCAGTAGCTTACCATGGGGAACCTTTTCAAATGCTTTGCTAAAATCCGTATACACCACATCAACTGCTTTATCCTTATCCAGCTCTTTGGTCATTTTTTCAAAGAACTCAATAAGGTTTGTGAGGCACAACCTGCCCTTCACAAAACTATGTTGACTATCTCTAATCAAATTATTTCTCTCTAGATGATTATAAATCCTATCTCTTATAATCCTTTCCAAAACTTTGCCCACAACAGAAGTAAGACTCACCGGTCTATAATTTCCAGGATAGTCACTACTCCCCTTCTTGAATAAGGGGACAACATTTGCTATCCTCCAGACTTCCGGCACTATACCTTCAGCCAATGATGACATAAAGATCAAAGCCAAAGGCTCTGAAATCTCCTCCCTAGCCTCCCAGAGAATCCTAGAATAAATACCATCTGGCCCAGAGGACTTATCTATTTTCATACTCTCAAGAATTGCTAACACCTCCTCCTGATGTACCTTAATCCCATCTAGTCTAAAAGCCTGTATCCCAGTATTCTCCTCAGCTACGTTGACTTTTTCCTGCGTAAATACTGACGAAAAATATTCATTCAGTGCCTCTCCTATCTCTTCAGGCTCCATGTACATTTTCCCACTATTGTCCCTGACTGGCCCTAATTAATCTTTTATTCCTGACATACCTATAGAAAGCTTTAGGGTTCTCCTTGATCCTACCTGCCAAAGTCTTCTCATGTCCTCTTCTAGCTCTTCTTGACTTTCTCTTTAGCTCCTTCCTGGCTAATTTGTAACTCTCCATGCCCTGAGGGTTCACGCCTCATCTTTACGTAAGCCTCCTTCTTCCCCTTCACCAGAGATTCAACTTCCTTAGTACACCATGGTTGCCTCACTCCACCACTTCCTCCCTGCCTGACAGGTACATATTTATCAAGGACTCGCAGTAGCTGCTCCTTGAACAAGCTCCACATTTCAGTTGTTCCCAGACCCTGCAGTTTCCTACTCCAACCTATGTATCCTAAATCTCGCTTAATTGCCTCATAATTTCCTTTCCCCCAGCTATAACTTCCGCCCTTTGGTTTATACCTATTCCTTTCCATCACTAAGGTAAACGTAATTGAATTGTGGTCACTGTCACCAAAGTACGGTGAAGCCCGCATTGCAACAGGTTTGTTCCCGACTCATGGGTCTCAACATCGAGATCCCTGCAACTGGAGAGCTGCGTTTCATTCTGTGCCATTTGCCATTGGCTGTTGGCAAAAGCTGGGATGAAGGGAGGATGGGAGGGAGGTAGAATGTCTCCAAAGGGCACAGCTGGTAGAGAGCAGCCAACTTGCAACTCCAAACTTCCATCTGAACAGGTAAACGGTCATGCCTGATAACTGACAGGATCCTTTTATAATGCCAAGGCAATGGTCTCTCTTTAAAGTTTTGAGGGCACTAGAAACAAGCTGAAAAATGTCTGCACATGTGGCTCCAATCACCATAGTCAAAGAACAATGGGTGGAATCTTAGAGTGTTGTTTTTGGCGAGATGACCAGCATGAGAAAAACGCTGATGTTCTCTCAGGATCTCACAACATTGCCAAAAAAAAATCCAGCAGATGTTTCATGCTGTCATACAGGGGTGGGGCCTAAACATGATAGCAAAACCCAGCTGCTAAGAGATCAGGGTGCTACTTTTAAAGGGAGCCCTGATCAGAAACTAAGTAAACCTCTCCATCCATCACAGTGGTCTCAGTAGCCCCTCACCCCATCCGTGATTGAGTCGGCACTTCTCTAGCCCCCTCTACCTTTCCTCAGAATCTTTTTCTCCCACCACTCCTCCGATAACCTCCTATTCTTTCTCAACGGCTGTTGCTGGCATCGTAGGCTCCTCCGTCCGCTCCTGGCCTCCACATCTAAAATATATACCCCCCATCATGGCCACAAGGCTCACACTGGGGCCTGCGCCATGACACAGGTTCACATTGCTAGGATGGTATGTATTATAGTTAATCTGGCAGTGTCAACCTATGCCAAGGGAAAGTGCCAGGGCATTGCCAGGCTACTGCACAGCCATATCCCTCTCCTCCAGGGGCTATACTCACCTTTAGATCCCCATGACAGGTTCATGTCTCTGGGTTAATAACATTAAAATCTATTGAATTGTATGCATGACTTTGCTGGTGAGGGGAGGGGAAGATCCAAAATGTTATTCCATGGCTATATCAACCATGGGCAGTGTATTGCCAGCAGTGCTCCTAGAGATGAGTGAAAAGCAATGCTGGAGACGTCCTTATATATCCAAGGATGTATTGCTTCCATCTGTAGCTTCTTCTGTATGAGCTGCAGCCACAAAAAGTTTGGAGGAATAGTGCAGTTCCTGGCCAGGAATGGGTGAATGTGTCTGGGTGTCTTTTAAATACAGTGCCAACACATTCAACCCCATGAGATAATGGTGAGGTGGCTGACCTCTGCCTGTCCTGGCATCAGATTTGCTGAATTGTTCACTGATGCATAATTAATGAGGTGAAAGCCACAGATTGTGTGTGTTTGCCTGCCCCATCAGGAATCATGATGACTTTCTCACTGCAAAAAATGGGAAATTCTTCTGGAATATGTTGCATGATAAGCTAATATGACTTGTTTTGCTATTGATGATGGAGCTGTACTGCCCAAGACACTGGGAAAACCTCCTGCAATTCTTCTAGAACTATCATTGGCTTTTTAATATCCATCTGCACCTCAGAAACAGGGCTCTGGTTTAAATTTTCAACAAATTCTCAGCCTTTCACTATTGAACCTGGACTATAAAATTCTGGCCAAGGTCATTGCTAACTGGGTCAAGCCTGCTCTGGGGTCAGCAATCCATCCTGATCAAACCTGTGCTGTACCTAGCAGGAAGATCTCTGATAGCCTTGCGCTACTCAGGGATATGATCGCTTATGTGCAGGACAGACAGGTGGATATGTGCCCCATCAGCAAATGTTTGACAGAATATTGCATAGCTTCATGATGGATGTGTCTCCAAAATGGGCTTTGGGAAGGAAATCCACAATTTGATTCGACTGCTCTGTAGAGACATCAGTAGCACAGTTTCAATCTATGGGTGGGAATCAGAGAAGTTTCAGATCAGGTCTGGAGTCAGGCAGGGCTGTTGTCTCTCCTCTGTCCTTTTTGTATGTTGCATTGAACCCTTTGCCAAAGCCCTCAGAAGTGACCCAGGCCTCAAAAAGGTTACAATCCCAGGCAGCAGAGGCACGCAGGTCAAAGCTTCCCTGTACATGAATAACGCGGCTATCTTCTGCTTGGACTCCTTGTCTGTGAGCAGGCTGGTCCAAGTCTGTGAGCAGTTTGAGTTAGCCTCGGGAGCCAAAGTCAACCAAGGCAAGAGTGAGGCCATGTTCTTTGGGAACTAGGCTAACAGATCTTTTGTCCCCTTCACCATTGGGACAGATAACCCTAAGGTGCTGGAGATATGGTTTGGAGCATGCACCAAAAACTGGGACGATCGCATTACCAAAGCCAGATAAAAATTGGACTTGTGGGAACAACGCTCCCTCTCTATTACCGAAAAAAAACCTTGTGATCTGATGCGAGGTGCTGTTGTACGTGGCACAGGTGTGACCTATTCCCAAATCCTGTGCAGCAGCCATGACCCATCCATCATCAAATTTATCTGCAGATTGAAGATGGATCACATCTGGAGGAAAGTGATGCACAAATCTTCAGAGAATGGAGGGAAAAACATTCCCAATGCCGCCCTCATCCTGATGGCCACCTATGCATGCGGCTGAATCAAGCTCTGTAGATCCTTGATGCACTAACGGCAAGTGCCACTACTTTTTGAGGTTCTGTCTGTCCCAAGTGTTGTGAAGGATGGGTCTGGCCATAGCACCATGGAACGCCCCAAGCAGTTGGACTGTACCGCAGCATCCATCCTTAGTGGAGAAATTTTTCCGCAAACACACCTTTGACCACATAGCAATCAAGCAGTGGTCAGTGCATAATGTCCTTGAGGCCCTGAGGAAAAAGATGGCGGATCCTGTTGGATGGTTCCCCGAGCAGACTTGTCAGTGTCATCTGGCAGAACGCCTCATCACCAGAACTCACAAATAAGACCTGGCTTGGCTGAGAAGGGCACTCCCTGTCAGATCCTTTATGCACGCTTGAGATCTCAGCATCACTGCATGCTGCCCTTGAAGCAGCTGTGGGGTGATGAGATGATCACACACTGTGAAATGTGTCTTTGCAAAGAAGGTCTGGAGTGAGATGCAGTGGTATTTGTCGAGGTTCATTCCAAACTGCTCGATAGCACATGACTCTGTGCTCTACAGGTATTTCCAGGGACCCTGATGGAGGGTCATCAACTCAGTGAAGGATGCACTTTGGTCCACCTGAAACTTGCTGATCTTTCAGTTGAAAGATTTATCCTTGACTGAGTGTTGCAGACTGGCACATTCCAAAGTCCAGGGCTATGTGCTGAGGGACGTGCTGAAGCTTGGAGCAGCTGCTGCAAAGGCACAATGGGGAAAGGCCACACTGTAAAGCCTTTCAACCGAGGTATAGCGAGGGCCTGGTAACTGCAGAATACCTTCAGCCTGCGTAACTGTGTGCCAATCTGAAAAATAACAGCACACAATAAAATCTGAGGCATGTATATAGTTTAGGTTTTGAAATGTAATGATTGTAATATCTTGTAAATAAAAAAAACAGTATTGTAGTAGAAAAAATAATTCTTTTTTTGCACTGTTTGTAATTTTTAATCTGTCCATTTGCAATAATTTATTTCAGAGTTTTCTTTATGAATAAAGTATATTTTTGAAAATAAAAAAATTCTCAGCCTTTTGGCTAAGATCAAGTGTAGTATTGACATACCGTATTTGGTTGAACTCATTAGGTTACATTTTAGCTTCATTTGAAGCAATTTTTAAAAGTAGCATCTCAGCCTTTTGGCTAACATGCAAATGAGATCGAACCTTAGGGGAGGTGTAATGCCTACTCCAATCAGCTTGGATCATGTAGACTGAGCCCAAGACAGGAGGGGAGAGTCCTTTCTTGTCAACTTGGATTAGGAATATCTCATTTGTTGAGAATCTGAATTGGACTTGATTTGATTGAATTGGATTTTAAAAAATTCTCAACAAATTAATAGCAGCTCAAGAACCAGCATTTCTTTGCTATTGTCAAGATTACGCACAAGTGGTATTTGAACCTACAAACCTTTGATTGAGAAATGACATAGTTTCCAAGTGCATTTGTGATCTCTCAATTTGTTTCTTTAATGATTAAAATATGCACCATAGCAGATGGTGAAATTTGAAATTAATAAAAGAAGGATAGAGGAGATGTCAAGGGTAAGTTTTTCACTCAGAGGGTGGTGGGTGAGTGGAATCGGCTGCCGTTGGTGGTGGTGAAGGCAAATTTGATAGGGCGTTTTAAGAAACTTCTGGATGAGTACATGGGACTTAATAGGATTGAGGGTTACAGGTAAACCTAGTGGGTAAGATATGATTGGTGCAACTTGTGGGCTGAAGGGCCTGTTTGTGCCGTAGTTTTTCTATGATTCTAAATCTGGAATTAAAAGTCTAATGGTAGCCATGAAAAACCCACCCAATTCATGAATGTCCTTATCTGGTCTGGCCTACATGTGACTTCAGATCCACAGCAATGGGGTTGACTTAAATATTCCCAGTGATGGTAATAATTGTTGGCTCAGCCAACGATGCCCACATCCCATGAATAAATAAAAACAAAATATGAGGCAATGTATTTTTAAAAATGATTCTGCTGTAATTGATATTAGAATATTACAAAGTTATATATGGAGCACCACAGAATTAAATTCAAAAATAACTTTGAGGTCAGAAGAATTAATGCATCAAACTGTACAACCTGAAGAGCAGATAATGAGATCTACCATGTGCAGAATCACTGTTGAAGTGAGGGAATTTATGTGACAGTGCAGATTTTTCTGACTTATTCAATCCATAGGCAGAAGATGTGATTTCATGCTGTGGTCTATTCCATATGATATCCTTTGTGAAAAAGACCTTGTTGTAGGTAATAATTTGTATTTGTTAGCAGAAGTTTCCTTCAAAAACAAAATTCATACATTTACAAATAATTTGGGGTGCTATTAGATGAAAAGCAATTTTATGTGAAATATAAAACATCTGTGCTAGGTTAAAAATAATTATATCTGTTCATCTCATGAAACATTAAAAAATATAATTGAAAAAGTAACCCAGTAGAAAAGAGTTAATATGTAAATCCTAAAAATGCTGTAAATATTCAATAGGTTAAAAAGCATCTCTTGAGGAAGGCAAGATGGCACAGGGTGGCACAGTGGTTAGCACAGCTACCTCAAGTGCCAGGGACCCGGGTTCAATTCCAGCCTCGGATTACTGTCTGTATGGAGTTTACACATTCTCCCCTTATCTGCGTGAGCTCCCTCTGGGTGCTTCGGTTTTGTCCCACAGTTCAAAGGTGTGTGGGTTTAGGCCATGCTAAATTGACCCTAGTATCAGGGGGATTAGCAGGTTATTAAATATATGGGTTGCAGGAATAGGGCCTAGGTGGGATTGCGGTTGGTATAGAATCAATGGACCAAATGCCTTGTTCTGTACTGTAGGATTCAATGCTTTTTTGATCTGTCTAAGGCTAATGTTTGAGGTTGATCATTTGTCAGAAAACAAAAAGATATCGACCTGAAATTTTAACCTATCTTCCTCTCAACATATACTATTTGCCCAGCTGAGTATTTTTTGCATTTTCTGATTTTATTTCAGACTTCCAGAATCTGCTGTATTTTAGTTTTAGTTCTGTAAATAAGGGGTTTGGACCCAACCATGTAAAAAATTTGAGGTTTTAGGTTGAAACTTTCATTTGGAGAAGTTTCATCAGTTGAATTTTATATCAAAGCGAGCCTCTCCAGTTTAAAACTGGTACAACTTGTCCTTTTCTAGAAAGCACACTTCGTAAGCTCTGTAAATAAGAGCTAGATAAAATCATAATTTATGGTCTAAATTTATGGAATTTAAAATGTTATAACTGAAGAAACACCTGAAAATGTTGACATAATTGGGTACCAAATGTTCTGACAGATATTGTCAGCCATACAATTTGGAAATTATTAGTACAATTAGCAACTCAGGAGAGAGTGATGGCACGGTGATATCGTCACTGGATGAATTATCCAGAGACCCAGCATAAATCTTTAGGGGCCAGAAGTTCAAAGCCCACCACGGTAGATGGTGAAATTTAATTCAATTAAAAAACAAAATCTGGAATTAAAAGTCTAACGATGACCATGAAACAACCGTTGATTGTTGGAAGGTTAACACTAGAAGTTTGCAGTTGGCGACAGGAGATTTGGGGTGGGGTAGGGAGATTGTCATCAGAGAGAGGAGGCCTCACTAGTCGGGGGATATAATGGAGCATTTGGAGTGAGGCTAGGTGCAGCAGTTTAGCTAAGGGGCCAGACAGAAGCATTCCCGCTCCTTCTAGTTCATAAGCAATACTATAAAAGATACTTATCTACTGGATCCAACAATTTGCATCTCCCTTGAGCTGCAGGGTTTTCGAGCACTAGGCAACCCAACCTGCAGCCATTAAAACCTAATGAAACCTCTAAAATATACCATGCAATCTCATTAACATATTAAAACTACTGCAGGCTACTTACCCTCCTCCATTTGTTCTACCCATCCTGATTAAACTGGAACGAGGTGCATTAAGGTTTGGGTTTCAGATTTTTAAGAATGCAATCTCTATGCCTTGTCTGAGGGCTAAAATTCCACCTCCCCCCAAACCCCATTCTTAGTTATAAAATTGAAACCTTATTCAGTTCAATCCCAAAACATAGACTATGTTTATCTCAGAGAATTTAAATGAATTAGGGAAGAGATTCATGAAACACTGACAATCATTGTGAGGAAAGCAATGGGCACTGGGAGGTACCAAAGATTAATAACCTACTCATGTGATGCCCACATGCAAAAAAGTGACAAAGCAAAAACAGTCAATTAATCAAATTGCTTCCATTCCATATAAATTAATCTAACTGACCACAAGTAAACCTGAGGATTTTCTGTAGTGCAGCAATCTGGTAAACACCAATTCCCACGATTCAGAAAGGATAGGTTCTATCTGATTAGCCTCCCTCAGCTGCTTTGAGGGAGGAACAACACAACTGAACCTTGCTGAGCACAGCGATATGATATTCTTGACTTCAGGAGGCTAAGTTTGTCAAAGTTCCTGTTACATCCTTGAAAGTAAGCTCGTAAGATTCCTGAAGTGTGTGGTTGTTTTCAGGAGTTGGAAAGTGACCAGTTTAGAACCAGTTCAGTGTGTGAAAAAAATGTCCTATCTGCTACTTATAACACAACCTTTTGTTTCAGATTCTAGTTCGTGAGAATCTTCAGTCACGGATATTGTAATTTCTAATCTTAGCAGTTTTTGATGAATGTTTCTGTTTTATCCCAATAGTAATTTGATGGTGAGGTTTTGTCTTCTTGTGAACATTAGCTTTAGCTCCTTGCAAGGTGTAGATTGGTTCCATTCCAGCTTTCTGTGTGACTGTGGTATCTCGGCTCAGCAGCACCAATTCTGCCTTATTCCCACGTTTTCTTAAATCAACATCATCTAGAAAAAAAAAACTTTCTTTTAAAAAAAAAAGTTTGAAACTGTTTATTTTCCATTAGTTACTAATTTAATACATAAATCTAGAAAGTTTCTCATACTGTCCATTATTACATTGTGGGGAGTGCTAAGTCCAGGGCCTGATTTTTTTGTTCCTGAGTTGGAAGTGCAGAATGGGATATTCTCTGGCTCCAGAAATCTGGCCTGGAAAAAGTATTCTGGAAGTTGGAATTTTTGTTCTGAACTGCTGAGCTTCTCCAGGAGTCAGTCCAAGTAACCCTGGAATGAGTGTGGATGTTGCCAAGTGCAGAGGTGGGCTGGGTGGGGGCTTGTTTCTATGCTGCAGCACATTATTGAAGTTGTTTAAAGAACTACATAAAACAGCCCTCAACTCTCTCAATCCTTCCACAATCTTCATGCTCCATTCATGCCTCTGTGCCTACTCTATGGTCCCTCAGACCTCAGGAGCCATGCTGAGATAAATACAATTCTAAGTCTCTATTGCAGATTTTGTTTTTAGTTAAAAATCCCTCATTCATAAGAAATATATTTAGTACATTTGCACTTTTTTGCTACAGAAACCCTTATAAAAACAAATATTTCTTCAAGCGCATAATCCCTAAATTAATTAAATTATGAGTCATAATTCTTGATTATCACAAGTACCAGGGTGACAGTTCTGTATCGTGGTACATTTTAAAGTCAAGGAAACCTAACCATTCTTCAATCTTTGGGAATTCTAAATTTCACATGTAAACCTGATCTTTGATTCATCCCTAGTTGTCCTGACAAGGTGGCAGTGGGCTTCCTAGTCCACTAACATAATCAAGACACTAAATTCCTAATTTGTCAGATTAAAACTATTCATTTTGCTCTTGCTGTTCTCCTCCCTATCCCTAACACAGAATCAAACTTCCCAAGATTTCCCCTATTCCAGTCCCGAAATCATAACTTCTATTCCTCGCTGATGACAGTTCTGAACATATCTTGTCTATGAAACACATCTTTCCTATCCTCACTACACTGCTGACAACTCAATTTACCTTCTTAACTCATAATGGCTGATATTGTAAATAGTTCCTGTTCCTCAGATACTATTATTCTCGTTTTCAATCTGCCATCATCATCCCTTTCCTTAAAGGCATCTGACCCTCCTCTTATTCTTAAAAAAACCACCGCCCATCTCAAAAAATACCTGCTTTCTTCTTTGTAACGTTCCCCCCTCTGCCCCTTGCCTCAGTACGTATCATCAAATCCCTCCTCTGTGCTTTACTTGTAGAATCGATTATTCCAATGCCTCTGTGGCTAGCCTCTCATCTTCCATTCAAAACGCTCCTATTTTGCAATAAATCCTGTACATCTTCACTCTTGTGCTTGCTGACCATACTGGCTTCCTGTCCCGAACACTATAATTTTAAAATTCTCAATTTTGAATGCAAATCCCTCCATGCCTTCATCATTTCCTCTCTCTGAACCTTCTTGAGTCTTACAACCTGAACTCGATGTTCTGTCTTTTATCCATCCTCACTTCTTTTACTTCACCATTTCAGCCATATCATCAGCCACTTTGGTCTGAACGTCCATCACCTAAATCATTCTGCTTCACTTCTCATTAGGATTCTCATCAAAACATTCGTCTGAATAAGATGTTGGTTAACTGTATTAATGGTCTTTGGGCTCAATGTCAAATTTTGTCTGATAATCAACCCTGGGAAGTATTTCATAGAATCCATAGGATCCTTACAATGCAGGAGGACGCTATTCGGTCCATCAAGTCTGCACTAACCACAATCCCACCCAGGCCCTATCTTCATAATCCTACTTATTTACCCTACTAATCTCTTGACATTCTGGTCAATTTAGCATAGCCAATCAACCTAACCCACACATCTTTGGACTGTGTAAGGAAAACAGCACACCTGGAGGGAAACCCACACCAACAAGGGAAGACAGTGCCCCAAGCCAGGAATCAAACCTGGGTCCTTGTTACTGTGAGGCAGTAGTGCTAACCAATGTGCCACCGAACCACCCTTGAAATGTTTTAATATGTTACAGGCACTGTATAAATGTTCAAAAGCAAAATACTGCGAGTGCTGGAAATCTGAAATAAAAACACAAAGATGCTGGAAAATCTCAACAAATGTGTTCAGAAACAAGAGTAATCATTTCAGGTTGAAATGACCTTTGTTACAAAGATTAGATGTTGTTAAATAAGCAAAGCTGCCATGAGAAAATGCAAAAATCTGAGATCAAGTACTAACCAACTCAAAAACATCATCTTCCCTTCTTTCTTAGCTAGGGTGTCATCATTCTCCACACCTTAGCTACAACTGTAACACTACATTCTGTACTCTTTCCTTCTCAATGAACCGTATTCTTTGTCTGTAATAGCATGCAATACGTTTCACTGTATACTAATACATATAACAATAATAAATCAAATCAAAGTGCTTAGAGAGGACAGGGCAATCCCTATTTCAAGGAAAAGCCACTCTGGATTTTCAGTACCTGCCAATGATATTTTCTTGCCAGAAGCAATAAAAATGGCATACTTACCTTTGGAACAAGCTCCTTCTTTAATCAGTAAAAATAATTTTAATGCCAACCATTCTGTATATTTCTCTAATCTGTTTTATCATTGGTGTATTTAAAAAGAAATGCTTTTATTGCTAGTGAAATTCAGATCATATTGCTTGTAACTCAAAAATGCAATTTTAAAGAGAATATTTGTCTACAGTAGTTTTTCCAGTGAGTTCTTAATTCTCAGTCTGTGCTGAGTTAGTTCACTGGGGTGATAGTCGCTTGCTTTATATAGAGGAGGATGGTGATGTTGTAGTAATGTTACTGGACAGGATATTCGGTGCTCCAGGTTAATCACCTAGGGAATGGATTCAAATGTCAATTGATGGAATTTTAAAACAATTAATTAATAAATCTGGAATTGAAGTCTAGTCTTAGTATTGGTGACCTCAAAACTATCAATGTTGTTAAAACTCATCTTGTTTGCAAATGTCCTTTAGGGAAGAAAATCTATCATTTTTTTTCTGGTCCAGCTTAATGTGACTCATAGACCCATAGCAATGTGGTTGACTCTTAACTGCCCACATGGTCCAACAAGTCACTCAGTTTAACGGCAAGAAATGCTGGCCATGCTGGTAACAACCACAAGAATTAAAAAAAAACTAGGGAAGATTTAGATCTGTCAGGTTCATGTTCAGGTTCAAGATTTAGATTTGTCAGGCTGCATTGGGGTTGGTCACCAGTGGAGTGCCCCAGGGATCTGTTCTGGGACCCTTGCTGTTTGTAATTTTCATAAATGACTTGGATGAGGAAGTGGAAGGATGGATTGGTAAGTTTGCCAACGACACGAAGATTGGTGGTGGTGTGGATAGTTTGGAGGGAAGTCAGAAGTTGCAGCGTGACATAGATAGGATGCAAGTGGCAGGTGGACTTCAACCCAGATAAGTATATAGTGGTGCATTTTGGTAGGTCAAATGGGATGAAGGAGTATAATATCAAGGGTAAGACTCTTAGCAGCGTAGAGGATCAGAAGGACCTTGGGGTCTGGGTCCATAGGACTCTTAAGTCGGTCTCGCAGGTAGAGAATGTGGTTAAGAAGGCATATGGTGCACGGCCTTCATCAATCGAGAGATTGAGTTTAGGAGTTGGGAGATAATGCTGCAGCTTTATAAGACCCTAGTCAGACCCATACTATGCTCAGTTCTGGTTGCCTCATTATAGGCAGGATGTAGAAGCTATTGAAAGGATGTAGAGGACATTTACAAGGATGTTGCCTGGATTGGGTGGCATGCCTTATGAGGATAGGTTGAGGGAGCTTGGTCTTTTCTCCTTGGAGAGATGAAGGATGAGAGGTGACCTGATATATAAGACGTTGAGAGGTATTGATCGGCTGGATTCTCAGAAGCTTTTCCTCAGGGCTGAAATGGTGCTACGAGAGGACACAGGTTTAAGGTGACGGGAAGTAGGTACAGTGGAAATGTCAGGGGTAAGTTTTTCACTCAGAGTGTGGTAGGTGAGTGGAATCAGCTGCCGTCAGTGATGGTGGAGGCAAATTCGATAGGATCTTTTAAGAGACTTCTGGATAAGTACATGGACTAAATAGGATTGAGGTTTATAGGTAAGCCTAGTAGGTAGCGATATGATCGGCACAACTTGTGGGCTGAAGGGCCCGTTTGTGCTGTAGTTTTTCTATGTTTCAACAACCCAATCACAAGTATATATCAGTGAACATTAGATTACAATCAGTGATGGGTATGATCAGTTTTGCTTTAAAGGCCTACTTGAAACGTACAAAACATTCAACGTGCGTGTGATATCAAAATATGATAGGACTGATTGAATTATAGTCCATTAAGAAGTAGCTTCCACCAGGGCATCATGATTTTTTCCATAAGTATTTATTTTGATAATGCTTGTGATCATTCTGGACCTTATACAGTAATTGAGAAAGGAATACTTGCATTTA
The DNA here is from genome assembly GCA_024679065.1 of Sphyrna mokarran. NCBI lineage: Eukaryota > Metazoa > Chordata > Chondrichthyes > Carcharhiniformes > Carcharhinidae > Sphyrna > Sphyrna mokarran. The sequence continues at coordinate 24,922,549 of JAGIQG010000021.1, forward strand.
TATAAAGCCTTTCACAATTTTAGGACTTTTGAAGTTGCTCTGCTGTCATTGAAGTACTTTTAAAATGCTGTAATATAGTAAATGTAATATTCAAATTTAATGTCATATTTACAGTTGTAATGATATAAATGCAGCTCAAAAATCTTGTGTAGAGTTACTGAATCCAAAGCTATATTGATTCCGCTAATTTCAACATATCTGCTTTCATTTAACACTAAGAGCTGGAATTTTGCCAAAATATGACAAGGTAGAGCCATCTAAAGCCATTGAATGGCATGATGCTGAACATTTGATTTGTATACAATATATATCTGCAGATAACAACTACCCATACTGGTTGATCTGACATCTACCAAAATGGAAGATTCCAAACATGAGCAGGAATATAGACATTAAAGTATAAGAAACAGGAGCAAGAGTAGGGCACATGGCCCCTGGACTTAATGCTTCTTCTATTCAAAAACATCATGGCTGATTTTGACTTCAATGCCAATTTCCTGTCCAATCCTTTAAAATCCCCAAAATTTATTTGTGGTGATTGTCCCTTGAAGGACTGAATTGATAGAGTAAGGATCAAATGTCACTAAATGGGGAGCACGGATAGACATCACCCTAGTGAGCTTGGGCTCCTGTCCTCAAGTCATCTTGGGAGCTGATTGCAGACATGAGGTTGCAAATCTCTGTACAGTCTTAACCTGTAAATAAATGAGTTATGTTTTCCCTAAACTGTTAAACGAATATACATAATTGATCTTAGCCTTCAATATAATCAATGATTACCCATCCACATACTTCAGAGGTGGAATTCAAAAGATTCACAACTTCTGGATTAAGAAATCTCTCCTCACCTAAGCCCTAAGTAGCTGACTCTTTGTTCTGAGACTGTGCCACCCAATCTGAAACATTCCAGTTGGGCAAATAGCTTTTTGGCATCTAAAATAGGTCCTAATCAGCTGCAATTTCCTCCAACTAACCACTGAAGACCAAAGCCATTGATCTTTGGCCTCTATCAAAAACTATTGCCTCACCATGCTTTTTCACACAGTTCCTTTAACATTTTTTCTGCTTCTCTGTAACACATTTAATCACAGTCAATTTTATCTTAGCTTGGACAATCTTATTTTAATGCATTAGTCTCATTAATTTTGACTTTGAATTTCTCGAGCTGCAACAGATAAGATAAACAAAGTAAAACATTTGAAAAACTACAAACTTGGTCTAAATAGAGGAAGGTTTAAGCTTTTTTAAATAATGACTGAGGATAATTTATTCTTTCACCTCTGCTTTTGAAATGATACATTTTGGACTCAATCTGATGACTTAATCCAAGTCCTGAGTAGGTATTGTAAACTTGCTAAAAACACTAGCTAAGGCCTCCATTTAAAATTTTATAGTGTTTCTGGTGAACCAGAAAGTCTTGAAAGGTTTTTCCGAGCCTCACAAGAAAAACTCAAGCCTTTTGTTGCCCAGCTTCCCGCTGCTCTAACTACCACCCTCACCGTCACCACTGGACCATGATTTCATTGTCAAGCACCAACAATGCACTTTTCTTGAGTAAGAGACCATTTCTTTGGGTTCCCGCTGGCAGCAGTGGGAGAGCTATTTCCAGTCAACTTAGCTGTTTTGGTTGGAAAGCTAGCAGGTGGCATACTGATGAGGCTCAGAAAGTAAGGAACAGCCAAGCCTGTCTCATGCTAATCCTGGTCACCTGCTGCTCACTTTACCATATTCCTTTCAGAGAGTTAAAAAAACGAGAACATATATTCTAGGTGTTTTGATTATACACAGTTGGCCAACTACCTCTGGGTATTTTCTGCATCTCTACAGTGTGTAATTCACCACCTGTTATCAGTTTGCACTTTCCATTTGCTTATTTGCTCAGGGGAACCCATTATTTTCCTGATTCATTATTCATGGTTCATCATGCACATGTTCTTCACATTTATGAAACAGTTCTGCTTCCCAGTACAGTCAAACTGCTCACACAAAATTCACGACTGACAACGATTTCTGAACAACACTTCCAGTTCAATCATCGGTTTGTTTTACATCAGTTTGAAAGACAGGAAATGACCTCTTTTGGGTTTTGTTATCTTTATAAAAATGAGAAATAAAACCTTTTTCATGTCGTTTTTCCCTTCGGAATGGATAAATATTAATTACTGGATTACAGACTGCATTTTTCTCTTTTGCTCCACAAGGTCTTGTTCGACAACACCAATGTCTTGCTGTTATAATGCTGATTCCCTCCAGTCCAGTGTTCTCTGGAAATATGTATCTCAAACCCAAAAACCCTTTTCAAAATAGACTCCTGATTACCAGAATCATAATATTCCCATGTGTGTACCAAAACAAGTAATTACCTATTTCATCTTATTTAGTAAAAACTATTAGACAAAAAAATTAATTGGTGTGCTTGTGTTTACATAAAATTGAAAATGTAATCTACATAAGTAATGGGCTTTAGCTATCTACAGAATTTTATAGCAGCTGATTTTAAGCTGTCAAATGGAAGTGGTTCAGGATCTCAATAAAAGGCAAAGCAAAAATCAATTTCTGAACATCCTATTCATTTTTTTTCTATATAGAACCCTGCAGAAATTATACTGTTTGCCTACAACTTGAAATGTCTTGAGAAACATTTTATTTGTATTGAATTTTATACTTGTGTAATTTGAAGTAAATCAAAGAATAGCTTGCTGGAAAGTGGCAGTTGATCTTATTGTAAAATTGTGTAATGAATTTACAATGTCATATTTCAAAATTGAAAGATCTCTCCTCTGTCTGAAACTTGTTGCGTAATTCACCTAGTGCAAGTCAGGATAGTCTAGAATATTGTGGTCACCCCATGTGTTGAGCTACAGGTATTTGCTAGTCTTGCAAAGTTGGTTAATCATTTATTCAGTCAAATTGTCTGCTGATAGACAGCAGTTCTCGGAGCACAATCTAAAGTGTCATGATTATTTCAAAAAGCTCCCAAAACTGATAATCTTTCCACCCAGTCCAGAGACAGTGTGCGCAATCTAACTGTTCCCAAGATAAAAGTCTCTGTAGACCTAAAAGAAACAAATGCTTGACCTGAAATATGCAACAAAGTAAAATTCAATTCAATTCCAGGAATAAAGCTGCAATTTTGTTGCAAAGTTTTGATTTGAAATTCAGCAGAAATATTTGCATTAATAAGTAAATGCCTATTGAACTGTTAAGACCCAAGGAGTTCTGCATGCACCATGCCTGAAGAAAATAAACTCCAAGCTTCCAAGAAGGGCACCAAAAAAAGCCCAGAAGAAACTGGCAATGAAAAGTGGTAAGAAGAGGAGGAAGTCCAGGAAGAAGAGTTACAGTCTATATATCTACAAAGTAATGAAGCAGGTTCACCCCGACACCTGCATCTCTTCCAAGGCTATGAGCATCACAAACTCCTTTGTCAATGACATCTTCAAGTGCATTGTGGGTAAGGCTCCCCGCCTGGCTCATTACAACAAGCGCAACACCATCAGCTCCTGGGAGATCCAGACTGTCGTGCGCCTGCTGCTGCCCGGGGAACTGGCCAAGTACGCTGTGTCAGAGGGGACAAAGGCAGTGACCAAGTACACCAGCTCCAAATAAATCTGTACAACACACTGAAAAAAAAATGCACTCAACCCTGAGGCTGATCTCAGCCATGAAAATTGTTGAATATCATCCAGTAATCTGAGCTATGGTTGCTGCTCATGATCACTACCTAATGGGTAGGATTTTATGGATGGCGTGAAATCGGCACTCGCCACCTTGAGAGTTGGCATGTAACTGCTTTTGTTAACTCTCAAACTCTCACTGCCATTTAATACTGATTTAAGGATTGATTAGCGGTGGGTGGAACGTCTGTCCGCTCTTGGAAGGGGGTCCCACCAGTGAGAGCTGTCAGACAGTAGGATTGGCTGACAGTCTCCAACCCGGCTCATCATCACACTGCAGTGTCTAATCACAGTACCATAATTCTCTGTGTGAACTAAAATCTGCTACCTTTGGAAAGAAGTCCAGGGGGTGGAAGGGTAGGAGACATCCTGTGAGACGACTGTGATATTGGGATTAGGCCAAGGATGAGAGTCCCGGACCTCCTAAGTGTCAGAGGAGAGGGAGCCTACAACTCTTCTGTGTGAGGTACACCTACCTCCTCAACTTCCCAAGCTAGACTGAGAAAAGTTTTGCTGTCAGTTTTCCACCTGCTACCACACTGCCAGCCTAAAAATTGAGGCTGGGCAGGAAAAGGTCCTTAAGTGAAAGGGTGGCATTCCAGCCCCAAGATCCTGCTCATTAAATTTTATGCTCCCTGTCTCTGAACCCCGCCTTGGGGAGGGAGCATAAAATCCTCTCCAAAGATGGCATAGTGGTGAGTAACATAGTGGCACAGTAGTTAGCACTGCTGCCTCACAACGCCAGGGATCCGGGTTCAATTTTGACCGAGGGTGACTGTTTCTGTGGAATTTGCACATTCTCCCCGTGTCTGCATGGGTTTACTCCAGGTGCTCTGGTTTTCTTCTACCCTCAAAGATGTTTGGGTTAGATTGATTGGTCATTAAAAATTGCCCTTAATATCAGGGGGATTAGCAGGGTAAATATGTGAGTTACAGGGATAGGGCCTGGGTGAGATTGTGGTTGGTGCAGGCTTGATGAGCTGAATGGCCTCCTTCTGCACTCTAGAGATTCTTTGATTCTAAATGGCCTCCTTTTGTATTCCAAGGATTCTATGATTCTATAATTGCTTTGTGTGTGCCTGTGCATGCTGAGAACAGGGAAAAGCTCAGCTGTAAGGTCCTCAGAAGTCAAGTAATCTGGGTTACTGGCTTGGCTCAAACCTGAATGTTGGGCAAGAAATGCACACAGACGCAAACTGCAGACTGACACAGACTTTTGTGAAAATCAGCAATATTGAATATGTTGCTCAATGATACCTAATCTTTTGTATCATGTAGCATTGCCAGATCTGCTCAAAACCCTCAGTAATTACACAGAGTATTTTAGCAACGTGCTACTTTGAAAGATGCGAGTCTGCTCATAATCTCTATCTGTAAAGCATGAGGTTCATGCATGAGTCATTCCAGTAGAAGTCAGTGCCTTAAAAGAGGTGCAGAAGTATCCAATTTACATTTGAATATTGCTGTATTTTAGCTGGATAATTGGTTATATTCTGGAAACTTTTTACATTGCATTCAATGTTAAATAAGTTTGAGAATCAGTGTACCTTAATCTAACCTTAAACATTGCTTTTGCCTTCTGTAGCTTTCAGATTTATTTGACTATGAAAGATATAGGACAATACTGAATATAAAAGGAGAGAAAGCAGTAGGGTTGCCATCCTCCAGGACTGACTTGGAGTTTCCAAGAATTGAAGATCAATCTCTGTAATACTATTGTGGGCAGTCCTGGGGAAATATCATAAGACATTAAAAATGATCGCTCGCTCTTTATTTTCTTTGAACATTAATCAAACATAACAATGTTGAAAATTCCAATTTTCTGGACAGTCAAGCAGTATCTGATTGGGCATTATGTCTTTTTGTTTCGAATTGGGATAGGAAGGCAGTGTGTTACTAAAATGGCTGACTAATGGTTAGAACATGGGAAAAGACAAGTGATGAAACTTCCAGGAATATAATTAATTGAAGCTGGCAATGCTAGAAAATAGAAAGCAGTGGTGAATGACTGTTTCTTGGCCTGGAGGGAGGTATACAGTTCCCTAGTGTTCAGTACTTGGACTAGATGAGTAATTTGGATTTAGGACTATACAGCACAATTGTGAAAATTGCAGATGAAATAAACCTTGGAAATGCAGGTATGTGAACAGGATGGTGATCGTCTTCGGGAAACCACAGATAAGTTGGTGTAATGGCCGAATGCTTGACAAATGGAGCTTGGTATGGAGAAGACTATATGATGCATTTTGGTGGAAAGAGTGAGGAGAGATGATACAAGTTAAATGGTACAATTTTAAAAGGAGTGGAATAACAGAGACTTAGGATGTTTGTGCCCTGGTCTCTGAAGGTGGTACCTTCAGAGTTTAACAAAAGTTAATTTTGCTGGCAATAGAGGCACGGAGTAAAAAGGACAGGAAATGGTTGTGAACCTGTTTGGCTTACTGGCTCAGCCCTCGGCTATTCTGGATATCACACTTTGAGAAGGATGTGGAAGCTTTAAAAGGAGTTGTGGTGGAGATTTACTGAAGTAATTCACCAAATAAGAAATAATCCTTGCATGGCTGGACAGAAGAATCTGTGGCTGTTCTCCATGGAACAGAGGAGGCTGGCTGGAGATTTGAGAGAAGTGTTTAAAATTAGAGGTTTAAATAAAGAGTAAGAAACAATTTCCTGTAGTTCAAGGGTGATAACCAAAGGACCTAGATTTAAGCCAATTAGCAAAAGAACCAGAAACAGCATGAGGAGAAGATTTTTTTAAAGGTAAGAGTGATTTGGATTTAGAATAAAAATGTGGGAAATAGAGCGATAGTTGGCTATTGAGCCTATAGAGCCTACTCCACCATTCAAACAGATCATGGTTGATCATCTCCCTCTTAAGCCATTTTTCCCAACTATTCAGAAGTGGCTTTGCAATGAAATACAATGTATCTAGACACAGGGCCCTCAATAATATTGGTGGAGAGAGGGGGCATGCCAGCACGTGACTGGGGGCACTAATCAGAGCCTGAAAACTTTGCATTTATTGATAGGTTCATGAATATATGAGCAGGCAATGCAGAGCAAAATCAGACTGGTGAAATTTGAAAGAATGGAAAAATGGACCAGTTTGAATGTTGAGGAATTGCGCGCAAGGAATGAAAGGCAGAGACAGAAGAGTTGTGGTTGTTGTTTTCCTCCCCTCCCCCGTTCTTCCTCGGGCCACCAGGATAGACAACTAAATCTTCCATCAGGATTGGTCAGTTGGCACCTGTCACTTGGCCAACTGCCTCAATCAGCAGCCTACTCTGAGTCCTATCTCCACAGGAAGCTGCTGGGAGACGAGTTTGGGTTGGTCCATTCCCCCATGTAGAAGAGGGAGATGAGATATCTGGTGGGTAAAACTCACCTCCAGTGGTCAGCATCCTACCTGGAATGTGAACACAGGCAGTGCAAGCCCCTATGGTTGCTGATTGTCTCCAGTTGCTTTCATGGCTCGAAGCTGGACTTGAAGCTTGTGTTCAGATGAGCAACTGTAGGACTGAACAGGAGGTCATTGGAAATCCAGGTTGTACTTCAGTTCTGTACAAATCCCCAAGCCCTCAGACTCACGTAACAAGTCAGGAACTATAAGCTGCAACATGTTAAACATACTTGTTCACGTTTACAAAGCTCATTGTCTAGTCCTTTTTCTCTTATTTTACCAGACATTTTATTGTTTGGATCTTTTTTCAGTGGCAGGGGAAAGAGTTCACAAAGTGAACTTTTATCTTATTCACAGAGTTAGCAGGCATATGAAAGAGAATATTCTAGGAGAACTTGAACACGTTTGCTGAACATAAATGCATGGAGAGGGTCCAGGGGAAAGGTCTCTGAAGGATCGTGATCATCCTTCCTCTAAATTTTTCAAATAGAATCTCTTTAAATATATCTCCTAGGAAAAGAGGAATGGCTAATTTGAGGCATTTCGGTGTTTCTGGAGGGTATAACAGTAAAATGGCTCAATTTATTCTATCTTAATAACATGCCTGATATTGAACTTGCATGTTTGCATAGATTGTTTGATATTGCTGCATTTTACAGATAAGAATAGACTCCATGAGAAGCGTGGCTGAAAGCATTAGCAGCTGATTTCCATACTGTATGTAATCAGTATCAATGAGAGGTCAATTGTGCGTCTAGGCAGTGTGCAAATAGCCAAAGTAAAGGGGGGCCAATATCTTTGTAAATGTCCCTTTGGTTTATTTCCACAGCATCAGTGAGTTATTTTCATTCAAAAGTTTGCATGTTTCCTTCTTCACTGCTGTTTTTATGTAAGTGTGATTGAGTTGTGTTCTACCTGCAATGTGTCCTGATCCAGCAGTCACAACATAACTAATTATCATCACATTTTTGCGTTAATCAAGTTGTAAACACTGAGACAGGGAGAGTGGGTGGCAGTGGGTGAGAGAGAGAGAGAGAGACACTGTGAGGGGATGGGGGAAATTGTAAGGGGACAGGGGAAGACTATGAGGGGATGGGGGTTTAGGGGATGGAGCATGGAGGGGAGGAAAGAGTTTGAGTGGATGGAGGGCCTGGGGAAGCAGAGTGTGTGAGGGGGTTAGCCAGGTTTGCAGAGAGGGAGAATGTGTGGGAGTCCACAGGTTTGTGAGAAAGAGAATGGATAGGAGAAAAGTAGAGTGTCTTTAGAAATCTAGAATCACAGTTTCATACTTAAAAGATGAATCCAATTTTTACAGAGCTTGAACTGAAGTTGATAAAAATGTGGGATTGACTGTGCAAACGCCTGCTCCTTCAATCACCTCATTAAAATCAAGATCAGTTTCTTTCGCAATATGAAACGACACTATCAATCAGGCAGTCAAAAATGCAGAAAACTGAAGCCAAGGCAGGTTGAAGCTAGGCTAAAAGACAGTTTGTCATTTTACTTTAAAAAGTTCAAAATATCAAATAACGCACAAACATTTTTTTTACAAGTAAAAATGCAGTGATCAATTTGTGTATTTTTGAGGCTTTCATCTTTGTGCTCTGTGAGGTGAAGGTGGGTGGGTTGAGAGGGGCATGAAATCAGGGTGGGAAATGAAGGTGAGCATAGGGCCCCATGAATTGTAAATCCACCTCTGTAACTATCCCGATATCCCCTCATAAAATCCCTTTTCCTGTTCAAGACAGGAATCAACGATTGAACTTCCACGGCTCTCTGGGATAGAGGATTCCAAAGATTCATCACACTCTGAGTGGAGAAATTCCCCCTCGTGTCAGTCTTAATTGTCTACTCCTTATTCTGAGACTGTGCTTCCTGGTCCTAGACTCACCCTGTGGAGATACCGGTGTTGGACTGGGGTAAACACAGTAAGAAATCTCACAACATCAGGTTAAAGTCCAACAAGTTTTTTTGATAGTAAACTCAAGCTTTCGGAACGCTGTTCCATTCACCTGACGAAGGAACAGTGTTCTGAAACCTTGAGGGTTACTATCAAATAAACTTGTTGGACTTTAACCTGGTGTTGTGAGACTTCTTACTGTCTAGACTCACCAGTAAGAGGTCTGACAACACCAATTTTAAATCCAACCGATTTATTTGATAATAAACTTGCTAGCTTTCGGCCTTTGAGCCTTCGTCAGGCGAATGAGGTGTTCTGATCTGCAATACCACACATATCAGCACAGACAGTTTACAGATTCACCAGCCAGGGGAACTCTCCTGTCCACATTTACCTGGTCACAGAAGACATGCAAGCATCTTTTTACTCCCCACCTGAAACCCTGTGCTTTCTGGTCCAAAAGGGGCAGTTTCACAAAAAAAGAATGGAGAAGTTTCCAAAGCAGTTCTGAGCGTTAACAAGAGACCGAATGGTTTGCCAGCTCATTCCAGCCAAACTACTCAACACTGATGTGGCAGATCGAAGAACAGAAACGATAATGTTCACTACTTTTAGGAATTGTTAATCTGCCAGAACCAAGATATCTACATGAACCTGATCAAATAAATTCCAGTCAATGTCCAGTTGGTACGACATCTTTATTGATTACTTAACAGCAATGTCAACAGATTGATTGCTGTTAGATTTGCAAAAGCAAATGTCAAATAAGCAAATAATGGAAATTTAGTGCTGGCTGAAAGAAAAGGAAGGACAAATATATATTGTTTAAAGTTTAAGTTTATTTATTAGTGTCACAAGTAAGCTTACATTAATGCTGCAATGTAGTTACTGTGAAAATCCCCTAGTCACCACACTCTGGCACTTGTTTGGGTACACTCAGGGAGAATTTAACATGACCAATGCACTGAACCAACATGTCTTTCAGACTGTGGGAGGAAACCCACGCAGATATGGGGAGAACATATAAACTCTACACAGACAGTCACCAAGCTGGGAATCAAATCCGGGTCCCTGGCGCTGAGACAGCAATGCTAACCACTGGGCCGCCCTTGAAATATTCCACTGACCCTTTTATATCCCCATCTACTCTGAAGGTATTGGTTCTTGCTAGGCTATAGCTCTATTGGACCAGCTATCCTTCAACATCTTTCTGTGTCAAGGAAAACATTGGCTAAGACTCAAAAACGGACTTGGGAATTATAATGTGTGGTTAACCCCCAACATTTGTTGTGATACAAGCAGTAAGTGAACTTTGAGCTGGCTGCTAATTTAAATAAATGATTGTTATGTGCCGGCCAATGCTTATTACACTGCTGAGAGGCTGTACATCTCAGCAGGAGACCCACGCTCAGGCCAGGCTAGGTTTATTCTCATTGCCGAAGGTGAGAGAACTGTAGTGGCGCCACAGTAGCACAGTGGTTAGCACTGCTGCTTTACAGCTCCAGGGACCTGGGTTCGATTCCCAGTTCGGTTCACTGTCTGGTTGGAGTTTGCATGTTCTCTTCGTGTCGTGTGGGTTTCCTCCCACAGTTCAATGATGTGCGGATTAGGTTGACTGGCCATGCTAAAATTGCCCCTTAGTGTCCTAAAATGCTTAGGTTAGAGGGATTAGAGTGTAATAATATGTAGGGATATGGGGGTAGGGCCTGGGTAGGATTGTGATCGGTACAGACTTGATGAGCTGAAGGGCCTCTTTCTGCACTTTAGGGTTTCTATGATTTTGAAGATACTCTTTAGCAAGAAGGGCACATCAGGGCAGAGAATGTGCTCACGGGTTTTGGATGGCTGGGTACAGGTGATGGGCAGAAATGGAGAGGTCCATTACCTACAGGAAACTAGTGAGCTTTCCAGACAGACACTGAGAAAGCAGTGGAAGTAGATAACCATTGCTGTCAATAGAACTGGTTTGGCTCAAAGACTTGGACATGATGCAGGAAGAAGGTTCACAGAATCATAGAATCCTTACAGTACAGCGGGAAGCCATTTGGCCCATTGAACCTGCATCAACATTCCCAACGAGGTGCTATCCCCGTAACCATTTGTACTTATCTTGCTAATTCCCTGGCACTAAGTAGCAATTTAGCATCATCAATCCACCTAACCCGCACATCTTTAAAACAGTGAGAGGAAACTGCAGCACCTGAAGGAAACTCATGCAGACATGGAGTAAACGTGCAAACTCTATACAGACAGTCACCCAAGGCTGGAATTGAACCTGGGCCCCTGGCACTGAGGCAGCAGTACTCACCAGCCTGCCACTGTGCAAAAACAGGTTGATGATTTCAAGATCTGTAAATCTATCAAATGTCACATCCTTACAAATGAACCACTATCCTCACAGACTGCTGCGTTCACTACCCATTTTTTCAATCACCTACAGACAGTCTCTATGAAATACAACCCTGATCTCACATTCCTAACCTTATTTTGTCCTCACACACCTTGCAGTGCTGTAAGCTCCAAAATCACATCTTCCAGGCACTGTATTCAATTATAACAAGACCATCACCCAAACACGTTACACTACAATCACTGACATGGTTCACTTTCTCTTGCATATAAATTGAGACTTTAACACTTAACTGGTGAGTAAAAGACCACATCCCCCTTCTGAATAGTAGGAACATAATGAACTCTGCTCTCCTGATGCAATGAGCATTGGTCTGTGCTCTGGCTCATGCTGCTGGCCAAGGAATGAATGACAGACAGCAGGTTGCCTAACAAGATACTTGTGCCGGAATTTCACCCATTTGCCCACCCAAGGCTTGTAAGATCCTGCCTGAAATCAATGGAGAATGCCGTTCTGCGAACCTCTACTGCCCTGATTCCAGGGCAGGCATGCCAGTAAAATTCCAGCCTTGAAGTCGGACCAAGGCCTTCTCCATGTCCAGCATCACATCCTGTCAATCACACCAATTTTAGCAACTCTGGAAACCATTCAACACTACCACAAAACTCAAACATAACCAGAAATTAACTTAGAGCTAGCAACAGAGAAGTTCAAATTCACAGTAAGAGTATAAGGATTGTAATTTTCTGGCTGTTCACACCCACCAACGCAGCAAGCAAGGACAGGGAATTTGGCACTCAGCTAAATCTCCAGTGACCAGAAAATTCTGCCAGTGTGAATGGCCAGAAAGTTCTGCCTTTGATCAGACATGGAAAAAATGTACAGTAAGAGACAGGTCAGATAGAGTGAAATAGAAAGTTAAGAAACACAGCAAGGTGTGTCACTTAGTAGGGCACAAAAGACCATTGAGCACTTTATATACTATAAGTACTGTATGTTGTGCTGACATTACATTTTTAATATAAAAATACTTAATAAAATAACCTTTGCCCTGCACTATTTTCACTACTGAGCAAATGAATTAAAGTGGTACTGTGCATTTGTCCATGTTCTCCCCATATTACCTGGTTCATTGTTGTTCTGTGGAGTAGATACGGAAGGACTGGATCCTCCCTCTAACATCTGCCAGATATCTTGAATAGAACTGTCAGCTCCGTAAGATGACATCAAGAGTTCAGATTGAGAGGGTGGACTATGCATCATTGGTTGTGACTGGCTGGGTTCTGGCACAAGTATTTGTGGTTGGCTAGTTTCTGAGACCACACTCTCCTTTCTTTTGCCATTCACAGTTTCTCCTGCTGGCGGTACAGCTGGGTTCTGAAAGTCAAAACAGGGAAGAAAAAACCATGCAAATTCAACTGAAAAATTGACACGCCAATCTTATTTGCTGGTTTATATATTTTGACAGCTCTCCCGTCTGGTGAGGTAGTTGATGTATTGTTGGAATATAATTCTACCAAGAACATTACCCACATGGCTATTATTTGTATCATCCTTTGAAATGAGTTTGGACATTGGAATAATGACATCCAAGCCAAATCTTGTCCTCATCTTATGACCAAAGCTGTGTGTTTCCAACAGGAATGGGAATGATTAACTCATCTCCTTCCAAAGTCCCTAACCCAGGAATGATGAGGCTAGTCTTATAGCTTCTATGCCTGCATTAATTAAAAATAAGCTAACTCAGCACAGGTCGGGGACAGACCCAGCTACTTTTAGATAAACTCAATGAAGCAAGAGACCTTTTAAACATGGCTTTCCTATACAATTTGGCTTTCAGATGATATAATAGAAATATCCTTCTTCCCAAATAGTCACTTGTGATGGTGCACGAAGTTGGCTCCAACTATAAAACTCAATATCATTTGTATATTAAGAACTGTCTAATACTCCTTATTGGGTTGCAGTTCTGGGAGTGCTGGGTGCCAGAGGCATAGCTAGAGGGGAAGCAGAGGGAGTGACTGCTCCCCCGAAGCACATTCTTCAAAAATGGCACCTTTTCAATGGGGTGTTCCTTACGGGCCCCTCAGATTGCTTCCCGAGATCTAAAATCCTCGACCCGTATACTGCAATCGTGAGATGCAATATGGATGCGGGGACTTCAGGCAGCGAGGAAGGCATGCAATCTCCCAGAGGGCATGTAATCATGAGGATAATTGCAGAGGCTGCAAAGGACATAAATATGCAACCACCGTAATAAACGGGCAGTCGAGACCAAGTATCCCTTGCCGCCGGACATCACCAGCTGAGATTGGGTAAGGAAATGGATTTGGTGATCATCACTCGAAGAATTTAAACCATTACAGTTTTAACATTGGCAGCTTTAATTTAAATAAACCAGCTCATTTAAGTACATAACAAAGATCAAGAACAAGAGTACCTTTCTCATATTGCTTTGTTTTGTTTTCATTTTAAGTTTAAAATATAAAATAATTAAATAACACGTGTTTTTATTATTTTTGATTTTAAATACAAAATAAAAATGTGTAATGAATTTAAAATTATTTGGTATGTGTCATGGTGCCTTTTTTTATGTGCTTGCTCTCCCTAACTTTAGAAGCTGGCTGCACCCCTAGTGCTATTCACATTTCATTAAAGTGGCCATCCTTAATGCATGAGCCCAAATATTGGAAGACTATTCAACTGCAGTCGAGTCCAATCTTCTCCTCACCCAATGACTACAAATCTGCTGGTTGATTTTTTGCTCCTGAATCTGCTGATGCTGATGCTAAATGGAATTTGCCTACGAAAATGGGGATCTATCCTGGGGCTTTCCTAATTTGTTTGGTTAAATCACACATTGCTTTAACAACTGAGGTTTCAGTTAGGGGACAACAAGTAAACAAAAAGCACAGAATGTGGCTATTCTTTATTGGGAGAGTTTTACACACCAGATTTTATGTTTTCTTATTTTAAAGATCAGCAAAATGAGAGTAAGCAGAATTTTGTCCACAAATGTTAATGCTTAGCAGCGTAGGATGGCAAGATCTATAAGCCCATAAGACATTGGAGCAGAATTAGATCATTTGGCCCATAGAGTCTGCTCTGCCATTCAATCATGGCTGATATTTTTCTTATCCCTATTCTCCTGTTTTTTCCCCAAAACCCTGATCCCCTTATTAATCAAGAACCTATCTATCTCTGTTTTAAAGACACTCAATGACCTGGCCTCCACGGCCTGCTGTGGCAAAGAGTTCCACAGATTCACCACTCTCTGGCTGAAAAAAATCCTCCTCATGTCTGTTTTAAAGGATTGTCCCTTCAACCTGAGGTTGTGCCTTCTGGTTCTAGTCTTTCCTACAAGTGGAAACATTCTCTCCATGTCCACTCTATCCAGGCCTCACAATATCCTTTAAGTTTCAATAAGATCCCCTCATCCTTCTGAACTCCAAAGAGTACAGACCCAGACTCCGCTGCCATTTCTCGTATGACAATGAGATCAACCATGGATTTTCCCACCTAACAAACCTCTCCAAAAAATGCAAGTAAAATTCCAAAATGAAACTGAAGGATAATTCTTCAGCTTCACATTCCCAGTGGCAAGGTTTCCTTGCTGGCCGTACACATTGAGAATTCTGGTGCTTGCCAAGTGCACTCTTCTAAAATTGATTTAAATGGTTAATTATATATGTTACCGCTCAAAATTCCAAAAAGAAATGTATTGGTATGCATAGAAAACAGATTGTCAGAAAAAGATGCCTTTGTTTTTTGTGCCCACAATCTAGAGCACGTCTGCAAAGCCAACACGTGGTATTTACCACCCAAGATGAACTTTCAGCCTAGTACCATCCCCATCTCACAATTAACTTTTGAAAATGATACAGTAAAATAGTCCCACTCTCACACCATCACTGAAAATGATCAGATTTATGGATAGCTCTCAATGGCTGGCCTGCACTCCGATGTCAGTTTCCAGAACTCATCTCACCACATTGATTCTGCAGTACCATGTTCCCTTGGTGTCGCCCTGATTTGAACAGAGCTCCTGCAAAAACCTCAGCCTGCATCAGGAGATTGTCACCTGGGGGGGTGGGTGGGTGAGTGGGTGGTGGCGGTGAGACAGCACGAAGGGAAAGCATACCTGTGCAAGGAGAGGGAAATGGTTGGGATGCTGTGAGTATGCGTAGGGTCTAGGCAGGGCTGGGAAAGAACAGCTCTCAAATGTTGCCAAACAGAGGGAGAAGGGACTGAAAGTGCACAGTACCCTTCCCTAAGGCACCTTGTTAAGTTGTTTATGGCCGTAATAAAATCACATTGATCTCATTTTAAAGTTTCAGCATTCAGTTTTTTATCACAGTGCTGGTGTGCCACAGGCACCACCCCCCAAATCTTGCTGCCCTGTGTGACCGATTAGTCCTGACCGATTAGTCCTCCTTGTGGTTGCGCCAGCCCTAACTAGAGTTTCAACTCAGCTCTGCTGGGACGAGCTTGACACTCCATGCCATCTACTGGCTGGAGACGTAATGACATTCTAGAAATAGGTGAGACAACTAGGAATATATATTATCACAAAATAGATACAGATGAGGAAGGTCAACTTAATTCAATCTATGTGTTGACTGCATGTATGTACAGAATTACAATAAAGTCAGTCCTAAATCTTACCTATTATTATATATAGGTGGTGGAAGCACAGTTGCCAAATACTTTTAAGGGAGAGATAGGTAAGATTCTTGTCAGACAAAGGCATCAATGGTTTTTGGAAGCTGATAGGAATGAGGAACTTGAAAAACAAACAGAGCATCCTTGATCTTACTGAATAGTGGAGATGGCTCAAGGGGCCAAAAGGGCTATTCTTCCCTATTTTATATTTGTGTAAAAGAAGACCTCCTTTCACTAATACATTTACCAACCCTTAGAAAGATCCTGAAATAAACTTGTGTATTTGAATGAGCACTTTGCGTATTAAGGATAAAGTAACATATTTCAAATTACCTCCTTATGTTTAAGTGACAATAGAAGAATGAGTAGCTGGCTATTCATTATAATTGTAAGTAGTAAGTTATAATATCTGCAGATAGGGAAATGGCAGGGCAGGTCCAACCTCTGGAGTGCACATCCTGTTCCATGAGGTAACACCAGAACATTTCCTGTGTCCTGGGTAACCATACGTGTAGGGAATGGCATCAAATGCAGCAACTCAAGGTCTGGGTTTTGGAGCTTTAGCAATGTTTGGCATCACAGAAGTTGAGACTTTTGTGGATAATTTGTTTACTTATGTTGTCACTTCACCCCACAGCTAAGGGTATGCAGGAAGATAGGGAATGGGTGAACAGTCAGACACAGGAGTAGTGCAGGAGTCCCCTGAGAGCAACCAGAATGCAGGTCTGAATGCTGATGAACATGATGTACATCTGAGGATTGCAGCCAGAGCCAAGTATATGGCAGAACAGTTGGCTCAACGGTAACACACACGCATGCACGCACACACAAGACTGGAAGACAATAGTGATAGGAAAGTTGATTGTTAGGGGAAAAGACAGGAGGTTCTGTGGCTAAAGCTGTGAATCCAGGAATGTTGCCTCCCTAATGGCGCGTTCAAGGATGTCACTGTATCGCTGCAGGGCATGCGGAAGAGAGAGGTGAATAGCTGGCAGCTGTAGTCCACATCAGTACCAATGACATAGTTTGAAAGGGGGATATGGTTTTGCACTCAGCATTTAGGGAGCTAGTAGAAAATTTGTAAACAGGACCTCAAAAGGTTGTAATCACTGGATTACTTCCTGTGTCATTTGCCACTGAATAAACCTGTTGAACTGGTGTTGTAAGTCTTCTTAGTGTGTTTACCCCAGTCCAATACCAGCATCTCCACATCACTGCTTCCTGTACTACAGGCACATGAGAATAGAAATTGGAGGACAGAACAGATGAATGTGGATGGATGGACAGATGGTGCAGGAGGGATAGATCAGATGTGTATAGGCTGCACATAAGTTGTACTTAAACAGAACTGAGAACCAATTTCCTTGTAGGCTGATTTCCGAGTTCTCTTGTGGAAGATTTAAACTAACTTGGCAACAGTGTGGAAAGCAGAAAGTAATACTGGAGAGGGGTACCAAGGTGCAAAAAATATTGGGAGAGATAGATAGTACTTTTTTCCCCAAAAAATATACTTTATTCATAAAAATCTCAAATAAACCGTGCAAATTTACATAGCTTTGAATTGCAAACAGTGCAGAACCAAAACTTTTCTACAGCTCCACTCAACCCATAGTCACAAAGTTTCAAAACTCACAATCACATACATGCTCCAGAGACCACTGTGTGCTGCCATCATTCAGACTGGTACATAGCCAAGCAGGTCGAGGGCACTCTGCAGCCCCCAGGCTCTCGGTCTGACCTTGTCAAAAGGTCTCATAATGTGGCCCCTCCCCACCACGCCCCCATGGCGGCTGCCCCAAGCCCTAGCGCATCCCCCAGCATGCAGCTCTGGACCCCGGAACATGCTAGTCCGCAACACCTGGCCGAGGACAGCTCCGCCAACCGGAAGATCAGCAAGCATCGGGCGGACCAAATTGCACGCCCACTGAGCTGATGACACCCCAGCAGCAGCCGACACTTCCCTCAGCGTGCGTCCCTGGAAACAGCCCGCAGAGCACAGAGTCCCGCGCCACTGAGCTGCCCGGGATGAACTGCGACAAACACCACTGCACCTCACCCCAGACCCTCCCCGCAAAGGCACACTCCAGAAGGAGGTGCGCGACCGTCCCACCAGCCCCGCAGCTACACCGAGGGCAGTGCGCGGCACCGCCAAGACCCCAAGTGTGCCCCCCACCCCAAGCCAGATCCTAGCGCCTGCCTGCAAGCTCTGGTGATGAGGCGTTCTGCCAGATGACACTGACAGTCTGCTCAGGAAACCATCCGACAGGGTCTGTCATCTCCTTTTCTCTCAGGGCCTTGAGGACGCTATGTGCTGACCATTGCTTAATCGCCATGTGGTCAAAGGTGTGTTTATGGAAAAATTTCTCCACGAAGGACACGTGCTGTGTACGGTCCAACTACTTGGAGCATTCCACAGTGGTGTGGCCAGACCTATCCCCGCAACACTTGGGACAAGTAGAACCTCAAAAAGTAGTGGCACTTGCTATTGGTGTACCGAGGATCTACGCACAGCTTGATGCAGTCACACACAAAGGTGGCCATCAGGATAAGGGCGGCATTGGGAACATTTTCCCTCCATTCTCTGGAGATTTGTACATCATCTCCCTCCAGACACGATCCATCTTTGATGGATAAACTTGAAGATGGCCTGCGTCACTGCTATAGCGCAGTATTTAGGGATAGGCCATACCTGCGTCATGTACAACAACATGGACAGCACCTTGCACTGGATCACCAGATTTTTCCCTGTCACCAGCTCAGTTTCTGCCTGGCTTTCGTGATGCGCTCGTCCCAGTTTTTGGCGCATGCCCCTGCCGCTCCAAACCATATCTCCAGCACCTTCAGGTAATCTGCCCTGATGGTGAAGGAGACAAAGGATTTGTCAACCCAGTTCCCAAAGAACATGGCCTCACTCTTACCCTAGTTGACTTTGGCTCCCAAGGCCAGCTTGAACTGCTCGCAGACCTGGAGAACTCTGTGAACAGACAAAGGGTCCGAGCAAAAGACAGCCATGTCGTCCACGTACAGGGAGGCTTTGACTTGCATGCCTCCGCTGCCTGGGATTGTCACCCCTTTGATGGCTGGGTCGCTTCTGAGAGCCTCGGCAAAGGGTTCAATGCAACACACTAAAAGACGGAGGAGAGAAGGCAGCCCTGTCTGACTCCAGACCTGATTTAAAACTATCTGATTCCCATCCATTGACTGAAACTGTGCTACTGATGTCTGTGTAGAGCAGCTGGATCCAATTGCGGATTCCCTCCCCAAAGCCCATTTTGGAGAGCACATCCATCACGTAGCTGTGCGATATTCTGTCAAATGCCTTCTCCTGGTCTAGGCTGATGAGGCACGTATCCACCTGCCTATCCTGCATGTAGGCAATCATATCCCTGAGTTGCGCAAGGCTGTTGGAGATTTTCCTGGGTGTACAGCACAGGTTTGATCAAAATGGATCACTGACCCCAGAGCAGATTTGACCTGGTTGGCAATGACTTTGGCCAGAATTTTGTAATCCACGTTCAATAGTGAAATGGGTCGTCAATTCCTAATTTCTTCCCTTTCCCCCTTCTGCTTGTAGATGAGGGTAACGATGCCTTTGCTCATGGATTTTGACATCCTGTCTTCCAGAAGCATACTTCCGTATATTTCCAGGAGGCCCGGACCTGTCAAGTCACACAACGCTGAGTAAAGCTTAGCTGGTAAGCTGTCGCTTCCGGGAGTTTTACCCCTCTGAAGGGACTCAACAGTCTTTGTCAGCTCGTCCAGAGATACCAGTCTGTCCAGGCTGTCCCACTTGCTGTCATCTAAGACCTGAGTGATAGACAATAGGAATGACTGGGAGGCCGTGCTGGTTCAGGTCATACAGTCCGGCATTGAAGGATTTGCAGCTCAAATGTTGTAGATAGTAATGCTCTAGTAGATTCAAACTCGCTCTAATGCCTGGAATCTGCTCTGGTAAAAACAGATACTACTCTTTAGAATTCTGGGTGAACCGCTTGTGTGATCATGGTTTCACCCCTGCCAGATAAGTATATAGTACTAGTGTAGGAAATAGACAGGATCAGCGTAAGAGGGAATGTAATAAATTTTAAATTAGGGTCACCGCATATTTATGTGAATGTGTGGAATGTTGATTAAGATTGATAGAGTTGCAGATGCAAGTGCAATGGTAGTACGATGGTATGGCAGCAACAGAAACCTGACTCAAAGAAGGGCAGAATTAGCTACTAAATATTCTTGATACAAGGTGTTCAGGAAAGGTAGGAAATCATGAAGGGTGGCATTTCCTAATGGAGACAAGATTCAACGTCTAAACGCGGTAAAAATAACTTTACAATAAATGTCTTGTTGTTTCAAATGCCAGTGGTGCAAGCTGCATTTAAGTTCGACAATCACCAGACATACAGGGGCAATTCTCCCAAAAGTGTTGAATTGGTGGGAAAATTGTTTTGGTCATGACTGATTTTAATTCAATGTCACACTTAAACTTCTGCACTCCGTGCACTGCAGAGGTGGAAGGTGGAGGCTGGGGCCTATTCTCACCAGAGTTTGACAGTTCTGGAACTCTGTGCATGCACTGTGGCCCCGATCTGTCAGTCTCCCTGTTTGTTGGCCAGCTACCCAATTTATCAGTCTTCCTGTTTGCTGACCAGCTCAAATTGCTGGCCAGCCTGGGACCCCTACCCACAGCCCAATTGTGGATCTCAAAACAATTCTTGGGCCAGCCCTGACTCATCTCCCACCACCCCCCCACTCCAGAGTGTCCCGATGTACAGCCTCTGCCCCCCAGCAGTGGCCATCCCCCGACTCTGGCAGACTGTCTCTGGAATCAGACCACCCCCTCCCCCATCCCGCTCCGATTGTTGGCTTCCCTCCTGCCCAGACTGATCTCCAGGCAGAGTGGCAGTGGTCGATCACCCAAGCCCTGCCCACAGTAAGTCATGCCCCATGGCACTGCCCAATGCCTGATGAGCAGTGCCAAGGTGCCCTCTGGGCATGGGCACTTTGCTCCTTGGGCAGTGCCACAGGGCACAGGCTGGCACTGCCAGGGTGCCCATGCTCGGGGGCACCACCTCCATCGCCCAACCCTGTGGGAAGCCCTGATTGCCCACCCTTCCCAAAAGTGGGAAGCTAGTCTGAACCCTGCCAGAATGAAGCACTCCTCATGGGATGGGAAATTTAATTGGGGAGTGGCAAGTTCTCAATAATGAAATGCAAAATATACTTAAAATACATGAAAAATAGATTAAAATCGGCCTCCTATCTTCCAGCCGGTTTCCAGCAATAGTCTGGACTCTGTCTGTTGTCTGGCTCTGGGAGATGTGCATGCATTTCTGGCACATGCACAAATCCCAGAAAAAGGCCGATGGTGCGCATCTTCCAGCTCGACCCACCAGAAAAGTTGTGGGTCGCAATGGGAGAATTGCCCCCATTCATATGTTTTCTTGCATTTACGTTTGCCAGTTTCTCCAATGCTCTCAAAATGGTTATGAAGCAACTTTCTCTAATACCTGCAAGTTCTTACTTTTCAGTGAAATGCTTCCTTTGGATCACAGGAACCCATACTTCAGATTTTCCAAAGTACAATAATGAATCAAATAGCTCAGTACTGGAACTATTGCACTGGTTGGCTTTAAAAAAAAATCACGTCCGCATCAGTTGCAATTTGGGACATTGGTTAACATACATTCAGCATCCCATTTTCAATTGAGTCAACTTCTTGAAATGATTACTCAATTGGCAGAAAGACTTTAATTTTAGTTCTTTAGCGCCTTACCATATTTCTGATTTGTGCTGTTGGTCCAATATTCATATTCTGGGTGATCTGGCCATTTTCACTCTCCGATGAATTCTGCTGAACTGTGATGGGAAATTGTTTGAAGGGTTTCATTTGTGCATATTGCAACTCCTAAAATTATACAGCATTTATTTGTAGTTAAGAGTCTATAAATAAGCACATTTAACCGCTAATAGAAACAACTAAATACTAAATACAAATGACAACCAGAATCTAGATAATCCTGTATAAGGAAGGAGCCAAAATTCTCAGCAAATTGCTCCTGTGAGTAGCATTGCATGATGTCAATTGTTAGTTCTGCTGCCTCACAACACCAGGGACCTGGGTTTAATTCCCGGCTTGGGTCACTGTCTTTTCGGAGTGTGTACATTCTTCCTGTGTCTGCATGGATTTCCTCCGGGTACTCTGGTTTCCTCCACCGACAGATGTGCTGGTTAGATGCATTTGCCATACTAAATTCTCCCTCAGTGCATCCAAACACACCAGAGTGCGACAACAAGGGGATTTTCACTGTAATTTCATTGCAATGTTAATTTTAGCTTACTTGTGACCCTAATAAATAAACATTCAACTTGTAATCATGGGAGTTGTGAGTGACTAAGGAATCTAAAGATTAGACAAAACTACCATAAAAGGAGGAAAAGGACATTGTTATGATAAAATGTGAGGTGGACTGATAGAGAGGAACTTTATTTCAAACAGCTGCTGAAAAATATTACAAAGACTGGGAACATCATCACCTGTGTGGTGAGTTGGTATTGTAAGTGCTCCAAAGCAGACAGACGATTCTGCGCTTCCTGTGCTAGCTCTTTGGGCGACTGAGCAGGCAGATCATTCAGGCCTACAGCAACAGAAGGTTGAACAACTACACAAGAAAAAAAGAATAGTTAATGATTACAAAAAACAGTATCTGTGAGATAATATAAACATGATCATAAGAGTGAGGTAGAGAAAATGATATAGTAATTGGAAGTGAGGGTGAACTTGACCTTCCTCTGTATTGATTGAATTTCTTACATTTCCATAAATTACAATTTTCTAAACCTAAAAACAATAAGTAATGTGACCGGGTGACGTACCACCTAACTTAGATCCAGCCAGATCTGCTCGGAGTCGGTTTCCCATCTCAATCAACTGCTGTTTGTCACGGGAAAGCTGAATGATGTAGCGAGCTGCCTGCTTTAGTTTGGCTTGCAAAACTGACACAGCAGAGCTTTGGGGTTTTGAAGGACTGTTCACCATTTGTGAGTGACCCAGTCGCTGTCGTAGTTGGAGAATTTCTCCCTGAAGCTCCTTGACAAGCTCACTCTGGAGTAGAAGAGGGAAACAAAAATCACCAACTTATTCCTGAAAATACAATGCTAAACATTTGATGAGATGTTTTTTTCCCTTGCAATCTTAGTGACCCCCATTGTTTCCAAATACAGCCTGCAGCATTTATTTGAACTCAGGGGACGCAACGGCTCAGTTGTTTTATCGTTACACCATTAATCCAGAAATTCAGCTAATGTTCTGGGCACCTGGGTTCAATTCCTGCCATGGCAGATGGTGGAATTAGAATTCAATAAAAAATATCTTGAAGAAGTATTTGCTGATGATCATGAATCCATTGTCGATCGTCAGGAAAAACCCATCTGGTTCACTAATGTTATTTAGGAACGAGATCTTTACCTGTTCTGGCCTACATGTGATTCCAGAGCCATTGCAATGAGGTTGCTTCTCATATGCTCTCCAAGGCCAACTAGGAATGGGCAATAAATGCTGGCCAGCCAGTGATACCCATGTCCCATATATGAATAAAAAATAGTTTATACAGAGAAGCGTCTCCCATATGCAGCTCCAAGGCCTTCAGGGTTCTCACTGGAAATACCTATTCTCACTTTCACTTTGTTTGCCCCCCTGCTGGCAGCACTGAGTCTCCCTCAGTACACGTTTCATTCTGAGTATCTGTCAATTGGCTGGCAGTGTCAAATTGTGGTCAGATCTGACCACGGCCAGGAGCTCATATCACATCTGCTTTTGGGCCTGCTTATCACGTGCACTCAACGAGCACAAGATTTGGGCGCTACTGTCTTTTGCAGAACTCTTGAAACCAAAATATAAAAGGATGCTTAATCTGCAGAGTACTATATAGCTCAAAAATTGCATATGTTTTCATTTTCAATTGAAAATCAGGATAAGTGGTCAAACTCAACCAGTGCAGGTACAACCTTCAAAAAAAAAGATAAATGGTGGGAAGCCATGCTTTATACAAAATTACTTTATGAATTTACCGGTAGAATCCATTAATTGAATTTTTAAAAGACTAAAGTCACATTCCAATGACTTGAAGCCAGAGTCAAAGATGGCAGAACATTAACATCACTATACCCTGTACACTCCAAAGCCATTGTAATGGTGGTAATCTGTGTGAAAAAACTTACCAGGAATAACTGCCTTATAGAAGTATGAATGGGTGCCATCTCCTACTTCATTGGCAAAACATCCAGACAATCATCTGGATACTTAACTGGGTGGAAACAAACCATTAGACATAATCATTTAGACAAACTTATTCTGGTTGAGAAAGGAAATGCCCAGATGTACAAGGAATCCTTCGTTAAAGTTATGGTTGTGATTCTGAAAATTACAACTTTAAGTGAAACATGAATTCCCACTGGAATCAATGTTAAAGCCAAAATTAGGTTTCTATGGACATTTGTCACTTGGAAAAACCAATGTACAAGTTGAATACTGTATCACGAGTGCAGTACCATGCATTCCTACCTGGAGCAGCTTGCAAATTAAAATAAATCATTAAATATAAAAGTAATAGAATATAGGACATAATTTAAAAAAAACTAATCGCCTCAGTAATTTTAGATTGGTCAGGCTCCATCTAGTGACAGTAGTTTGGTGGTGCAGGAAGCTGCTGGAATCCCCGGACTCTGCACTGACTTGGGGCGACATGGTGACACAGTGATTATTATTGCTGCCTCACAGAGCCGGGAACCTGGGCTCGATTCCTGGCTTGGCTCACTGTCTGTGTGGAGTCTACACATTCTGTAGAAATATGTAGACCCATCTATACCCTGAAGGCTCTGGGAGATACTATTCTGTATTAATTTTTTAAAAATTCATATATGGGATATGGCTGGCCAGCATTTATTGCCTGTCCCTAATTGCTCTTAGAGAGCAGTTGAGGCAATCTCATTGTTGTGGCTCTGGAATCACATGTAAGCCAGACCAGTAAAGATCTCCTTCCTAAAAGGCATTAGTGAACCAGATGGGTTTTTCCACACTTAGCTCACGTCCACGTGAGCTTTCTCTGGGTGCTCCAGTTTCCTCTCAGTTCAAAAGATGTGCTGGTTAGGTGCATTGGCCATGCTAAATTCTCAGTGTACCCGAACAGATTTCAGAATGTGGCGACTAGGGGATTTTCACAGTAACTTCATTGCAGCGTTAGTATACGTAAGCCTACTTGTGACACTAATAAATAAACTTTAAACTTTAACTTCTGCCACTAGATGGAGCCTTAGAACTTCAATCTAAAATCATTGCCAGCAGCAAAGTGAACAGAAAAACCAGGAGCCAAGCAGCTGAAACTTTATCCTGGTAAGAACAGAGAGGTGAGAGGTGGAGGCAATGCCAGGGGTGAAGTAGGCTGGAAAGCAACTTGGGAGGGGGGCAACAGGTGGAAGGAAGCAGATCAGAAAATGACAAGAACAGAAAAATCTGTAAAGTCTCAGCTGACTTGGCAGCATCTGTAGGGGAAAAAAAAGAGCTAACATTGAGTCTATTTGACTCTTCCTCAGAACTAAAGAGGGGAAATTGTGTTTGATATTGTACTGTAGCTGGGACAGATTGCAACAAAAGTATGTTGTGTGTGTGTGTGTGTGTGTGTGTATATTTGTTTGTGGGGGGGGCAAGAGAGAGTGGAATGTGGTCTGCATTGAGACAATAAATGTATGGGATATAACAAAAAGGATTTAAGATGAAGGAGAAAGTTCATAGTTGAAAAGAACTTGTTGAATTCAATTTAAGTCCAGAGCATTGTAACATATCAAATCAGAAGATGAGATACTGCTCCTCCAGCTTGTGTTGGGCTTCACTGGAAAATCGGAAAAAACTGGAAAGCCAAAGATGGGCAACAATGACAAGATGCTAAGTTAAAATGGCACGTGACAGGAAGTTTGGGGTCATCCTTGTGTATTCAGCATAAGTATACTGCAAAATAATCATCCAATCTGCATTTAGTCTCTCCATGTAGGGGAGACCACATTAGGAGCGGTGAATATGGTGGATGTCAAGATAGGGCAGGGTGGAGGCAGACCAGCCAGAGAGTAACACACAATGAGGTGGAGGAAGGTAAGCTGGAAAGTAACATCAGAGGCAAGGGTGGCAGCGTTGCAGGAAAGATTATGTGTGCAGGCAGGCCACAGAAGAGGATATTGTGGCAATGTTAAATGGGTAAACAGACACTACTTTACTGACAATGTTAAAGTGAAAAAACATTACATGGTGTTATGATCCAGGTCAGAAACTCCAAAGTGTTTCACAAAGTTAGCATAGACCATTAGTCTTGTACTTTGTTTCCATGCTGTAAACTTCTATGACACCATGACTTTGAATTTGGCACGGGTGAACATAAGGTGTGATTCAAGTGACCCACTAGGAAGCTTTTATCAAACAAAGTTTATTTAAGAACACAGTTGACATATAATAAAAAGAACAGCATATCTTCTACCAAGCACCAAAAAAACATGATATTGTATAACCGTGAGCTAACTTTACTGTTTCAAATCAAATACCCTTCACAAATATACACCTCTTTCTAGACTTGGCACAAAAAAAGTGTTCATGTATTGCTAGATTTTGCAGCTTTTTAACGCCTGCTGTGAATTAGTCCTTTGGATGTTGAATTAACACTGAGGCTTTCCAATTCTGTAACTTTCAGCATACCTTGAGAAAGAGAGCGGGATAGAGACACTGCTCATATCTAGCCTCTAGCTAGCAAACCATTGACAGCAGGATTTGCAACACCAGGAAGACAAAGACATTAGCAATGCTTTTAGTCTATAATCCAAACAGCTTCTGACAAAACCTCGGATTTTTCCTGTGGGAAAAACCTGTCAAAAGGCAACACCTGTCAATCACGCTTACTCAACAATTCCACAAGGTCATAGAACTCCCAGACACTCCATTAGTCCAAAAGTTTAAAAAGTTTATTTTTTAGTGTCACAAGTAGGCTTACATTAACACTGCAATGAAGTTACTGTGAAAATCCCCTAGTCATCATAGTTCTGTGTCTATTCGGGTATAGATTAAAAATAGGCAAGATGTTCATTATACTTCTTCAGTAACAATTAGAAGTCGCCACTCACAGACATTTTGGTGCCAAAACAAACTACCAGGGCCTGTTTGAAAAAACTGCAGAGAAACATGATTAAAATAAATTTCTTAAAGGCACAATACCATCACACCTCTCCCCTTAAGGACAAAGTGAACCATCAATATTCAAAGATGGCTT
Source organism: Sphyrna mokarran (assembly GCA_024679065.1). Taxonomy (NCBI): domain Eukaryota; kingdom Metazoa; phylum Chordata; class Chondrichthyes; order Carcharhiniformes; family Carcharhinidae; genus Sphyrna; species Sphyrna mokarran. The sequence continues at coordinate 24,949,841 of JAGIQG010000021.1, forward strand.
TACTATACTAAAACCTTTGAGTTTCACACTGCTAGTACATTATAATATATAAATACATTTTATAAAATCAAAACACACAAACATAACAGTAGTATAGTCCATTTCAGTCCTTGTATTCTATCAATGAACATTCCTTCTCCTTTCAACAAATTTGTGACACGCTGTTCAGCTGCATCCCCACTCCTCTTCAAAATAATGTCCTCAGAAAACTAGGCAGGATCAGAGGAATAAAACTGTCTTCAGAGCCATTCAGAAGGGTCATTTTTATCTCTGATCTCTTCCTTGTCAATTGATCTTCGCTCTACCTCTATCAGGTAGTCCAAACTCATTTGTTTGCTCTGGATCTGCACAATCACTTTCTGCACACACTTTGGCAAAGACACACAGCAGATTGTCTTCCTTAGTGTCAAAACCCATTGCAACCATGGTTCCAGAAGTCACTGTGGCAGTTATGCTGCTGTGAAAACCACCGTAATATATTTGAACACTAACTGTACAGTTAGCACTGTATTGTTTCACTGGGCACCCATGTCTGCGCAGACTGATTTGTTCCTGTGGAGCAGCACGGAGAGGCAGCGATTTGGGCGAGTGTAAAGTTCGAGTGTTAAGTAATTTTTAACATTTTCTTTTCAGTTAAAGTAGCGAGCGGTGTAGTTTTTTGCCGTTTTTTTTAAACTAACTGGAAACCGGAAGTCGTCATTAGGAGGCTTGCCGGTAGTTGTAGTTTTTAAGCTATATAAGTACTAACCTCTGGGTATCGGCCTCATTGTTCCTGTGGAGCAGCACGGAGAGGCAGTGATTTGGGCGAGTGTAAAGTTCGAGTGTTAAGTAATTTTTAACATTTTCTTTTCAGTTAAATAGCGAGCGGTGGTAGTTTTTTGCCGTTTTTTTAAACTAACTGGAAACTGGAAGTCATCATTAGGAGGCTTGCCGGTAGTTGTAGTTTTTCTCTCTGACCCTATAAATTGGGTCAGATGTAAGGATTCGCATTCCAATCAGCAATCTGTAACTGTCTGTGTGGATATGAGTGCCTCTGCAGATCAGAACACTGCATTTGCCTGACGAAGGCGCAACATAGTGTCGAAAGCTCACAGATTTACTATCAAATAAATTGGTTGGATTTAAAATTGGTGTTGCAAAACTTTACTGAGCCTATAAATTGGTACAGAGAGGAAACCTGATACTCTACACAGGTAGAGTATCCCACCCTCCCCCCTCTAACCTAATAATAAAAGTGTGTGGGTAGTTTTTTTTTTCTCTCTCCTAGAAAGTATCAGGGATCAGGGATGGCAGTGCAGGCAGTACGTTACACCTCCTGCAGTATGTACGAGGTGAGGGACACCAGTAGTGTTCCTGCTGATTATACCTGCAGGAAGTGTGCCCATTTGCAGCTCCTTGAGGATCGTGTTAAGGAGCTGGAGCTGGAATTAGAGGAACTCAGGATAATTCGGGAGGTTGAGATGGATATTGACAGGAGTTACAAAGAGATAGTCACTCCTAAAAGTGATTCTTGGGTAACTATTAGGAAGAGGGGTAAGAAGCAATCGGGGAGACAATCCCCCAGGGCTGTTCCCCTCCAAAACAAGTTTTCTGTCCTGGAGGCTACAGTTGAGGAGGAATCAACTGGAGATGGCCAAAGGGAGCAGGTCTCTGGGGGTGAGCCTGCTGAGAATGCTCAGGTGGGTAGGGGGAATAAGAGATTGGGCCTGGTAATTGGGGACTCCATAGTTAGGGGGACAGATAGGAGAGTAAATAGTAATAAACGGGACTCAGGGCTGGTGTGTTGCCTCCCAGGGGCCGGGGACCAGGATGTCTCAGAGCGGGTTTTTAAGATTCTTAAGGGAGAGGGGAGTCAGCCCCAAGTCATAGTTCATGTAGGGACTCATGATGTAGGTAGGACAAGGAAAGGGGATATTAAACAGAAATTTATGGAGTTGGGGTGGAAGCTTAGGGCCAAAACAGACAGAGTGGTTATCTCTGGACTCTTGCCTGTGCCACGGGATAGTTTAGAGAAGAACAGAGAGAGGGAATGTTTGAACTCGTGGCTGCGGGGATGGTGCAGGAGGGAGGGGTTCAGGTTCTTGAACAATTGGGGCTCATTCTGGGGTAGGTGGGACCTCTACAAGAGAGATAGTCTACACCTGAACCAGAGGGGAACCAATATCTTGGGGGAAAATTTGCAAAGGCTATGCAGGGGGGTTTAAACTGATTCAGAGGGAGGGTGGGATCCTGAGTAGCTTGAATGTTAAGAGGGACGAGAATAAGGGGGTCATAGATGAGAACTGTAAAGCACAGCAGCATACGGGTGGAGTACGGCATGGTTTGAAATGCGTATATTTTAATGCAAGAAGTATTCGCATTAAGGTGGAGGAACTTGCAGCTTGGATCAGTACCTGGAACTTCAATGTTGTGGCCATTTCAGAGACATGGATAGAGCAGGGACAGGAATGGTTGTTGCAGGTTCCAGGGTTCAAATGCTTCAGTCGGAGTACAGAAGGAGGTAGAAGAGGGGGAGGAGTGGCATTATTAGTTAAAGACTGTATCACAGTGACAGAAAGGAAGTTTGATGAGGACTTGTCTGTTGACGTAGTATGGGCTGAGGTTAGAAACAGGAGAGGAGAGGTCACCCTGTTGGGAGTCTTTTATAGACCTCCTAAAAGTTCTAGAGAGGTAGAGGAAAGGATTGCAAAGTCAATCCTGGACAGGAATGAAAGTAATAGGGTAATTGTTATGGGGGACTTTAACTTTACTAATATTGATTGGAATAGCTATAGCTCTAGCTCATTAGAGGGGTCAGTTTTCGTACAAAGTGTGCAGGAGGGTTTTTTGACTCAGTATGTAGATAGGCCAACTAGAGGTGAGGCTACATTGGATTTGGTGCTGGGCAATGAGCCAGACCAGGTGGTAGACTTGGAAGTTGGTGAACATTTTGGTGATAGTGACCACAATTTGGTTACGTTCACCTTAGTGATGGATAGGGATAGGCATGAAGCTGGGGGCAGTAGATATAGCTGGGGGAAGGGTAATTATGAGGCCATAAGGAGAGAATTAGGGTGCAAAGGTTGGACTAGGAAACTACAGGGACTGGGAACATCTGAAATGTGGAGCTTATTCAAGGAGCAGCTACTGCGAGTCCTTGATAAGTATGTACCTGTCAGGCAAGGAGGAAATGGTTGAGTAAGGGAACCATGGTGTACTAAAAAAGTTAATTCGCTGGTTAAAAGGAAAAAAGAGGCTTATGTCAGATAGAGGCTTGAAGGCTCAGTTAGTGCAATGGATAGCTATAGATTAACCAGGAGTGAGCTAAAGAGTGAGTTGAGGAGAGCTAAAAGGGGACACGAGAAGACTTTGGCTGATAGGATCAAAGAGAATCCTAAAGATTTCTTTAGATATGTTAAGAATAGAAGATTGGTTAGGGCAAGGTTAGGGCCAGTTATGGACAGCAGTGGGAAGTTGTGCGTGGAGCCTGAAGAGATTGGAGAGGCACTGAACAAATATTTCTCTTCGGTATTCACGCAGGGAGATGTAAATGTAGTTGTGGAGAACACTGGGCTACAGGGTTGCAAACTGGAAAGTATTGATGTAGATAAGGAGGATGTGCTAGATATTCTTGAGGGTTTGAAGTTAGATAAGTCCCCTGGGCTGGACAGGATTTACCCTAGGATTCTCTGGGAGGCGAGAGAGGAGATTGCAGAGCCTCTGGCTCTAATCTTCAGGTCGTCGTTGGTTACGGGTATAGTGCCGGAAGACTGGAGGATAGCGAATGTGGTCCCATTGTTCAAGAAGGGGAAGAGAGACTTTCCGGGGAATTATAAGCCAGTGAGTCTTACTTCTGTTGTGGGCAAAGTATTGGAGAGAATTATTAGGGATAGGATTTATAGTTATTTAGACAGAAATGAATTGATTGGGGATAGTCAGCATGGTTTTGTGAAGGGTAGGTCGTGCCTTACTAACCTTATTGAGTTTTTTGAAAAAGTGACCAAAAAGGTGGATGGGGGTAAGGCAGTTGATGTGGTATATATGGACTTTAGTAAGGCGTTCGATAAGGTGGCACATGGAAGGCTTCTGCAGGAAATGCAGATGTATGGGATAGAGGGTGATTTAGCTAATTGGATTAGGAATTGGCTAGCAGATAGAAGACAGAGGGTGGTGGTTGATGGGAGATATTCATCGTGGAGTTCGGTGACAAGTGGTGTACCTCAGGGGTCTGTTTTGGGGCCCTGCTGTTTGTAATTTTTATAAATGATCTGGATGAGGGTATTGAAGGATGGATTAGTAAATTTGCGGATGACACCAAAGTCGGAGGAGTGGTAGCTAGTGAAGAGGGGTGTTATAGTTTGCAGAGAGACTTAGACAAGTTGCAGAGCTGGGCCGAGAGGTGGCAAATGGCGTTTAATGCGGAAAAGTGTGAGGTAATTCACTTTGGCAGGAATAACAAATGTGTAGAGTATAGGGCTAATGGTAGGACTCTTAATAGTGTTGACGAACAGAGGGATCTTGGTGTATGTGTGCATAGATCCCTGAAAGTTGGCAATCAAGTCGATAAGGTTGTTAAGAAGGCATACGGAGTCTTAGCTTTCATTGGTAGGGGGATTGAATTTCGGAGCCGCAACGTCATGTTGCAACTGTACGAAACTCTAGTGCGGCCGCACTTGGAGTATTGTGTGCAGTTCTGGTCCCCACATTATAAGAAAGATGTGGAGGCATTGGAGAAGGGACAGAGGAGGTTTACCAGGATGTTGCCTGGTATGGAGGGCAGGTCTTATGAAGAGAGGCTGAGGGATTTGAGGTTGTTTTCATTAGAAAGAAGGAGGCTAAGAGGAGACCTTATTGAAACATATAAGATGATTAGAGGTTTAGATAGGGTGGACAGTGATAGCCTTTTTCCTAGGATGGAGAAAGCTAGCACGAGGGGACATAGCTTTAAATTGAGGGGTGGTGGTTTTAGGACAGATGTCAGAGGTAGGTTCTTTACCCAGAGGGTGGTAAGGGTATGGAATGCCTTGCCTGCGTCAGTTGTAGATGCGCCAAGTTTGGTGGCGTTTAAGAGGTTAGTAGATAAGTTTATGGATGAAAAGGGGATGGTTTAGGTTAGAGGGTCACTGCTTGTTCCTAATTGGTCGGCGCAACATCGAGGGCCGAAGGGCCTGTTCTGCGCTGTAATGTTCTATGTTCTATACAGAATCATTATGGCAGGAGCTCATTTCAAATAATGAATCATATAATCCTTGCAGTACAGAAGAAGGCCATTTGACCCATCGAGTCTGTACTGGCCACAATCCCATCCAGGCCCTATTCTTGTAACCCCATGCATTTATCCTGCTAATCCCCCGACACTAAGGACAATTTAGCATGGCCAATCAATCTAACCCGCATATCTTTGGACAGTAGGAGGAAACTGGAGCATTGGAAGGAAACCTATGCAGACATGGGGAGAATATGCAAACTTGACACAGATAGTGTCCTGAGGTCGGAATTGAACCCGGTCCCTGGTGCTCTGGTACAATTGGTATGATTTTAGCAAACAGTCTCAGTACATGTTTTGTCCTTTCCTTTGAACTGCAGTAGTACAATACTTCCATTCCTCAATCTCCTTTTTGAGATTGAAGTGATTGTTGATTCATTTACACTTTCTTCTGCATAGATGAGCTGTTTTTGAGAGCTCTGACAAAGGGTCATCCAGACTCAAGACATTGGCTCTATTCTCTCTTCATAGATGCTGACCTGCTGAGTTTCTCTGGCATTTTATGTTTTAGATTCCAGAATCCATAGTATTTTGCGAAGATCTGGGGGACATTGCTAAAGTGATATACTAAAATGGGGCTAGAATTAATCGGTTTTATGGACAGAATATAGAAGCTGGGAATCTCTTTAGAGTGGAGGAGGAGGTTAAGGAGATGTTTAATAGAGGTATTAATATTTATGAACTTATGGTACAATAGATAAGGAATGGTTCTGAATGGCAAGAAGCTTGTAACCAGAGGATTTAAAACAATTGGAAGAAGAACTATGTAGCAAGGAGAGGTAGATGAGGAGTTTTTTTATACCATGAGTTATGATAATCTGAAATGCACTGTCTGAAAACAGATTCAACAGTAATTTTCAAAAGCAAACAGAACAGTTAGGAAACAGAGTTTTAAGTAATCTGTATCTGTATTTGTGGGTATTAGAAACAAAGTATGGTTTCAAGCAAGTTTAATTTTGAGATTCTGTGTAAGGGATTAAAACTTCTGTTGGCTTTATGCTAAGCAAAGGTGCCAGCATGTCTATGGGTTTTGGTTTCATTAAAGCTGTGTCTGCATTGTAGTTAAACAGCTTATGACATGAAAACAAACTGGGTTTAAAGAAAGACGAGTCTGTTGCTTAGCCAGCACCCACTAAAAAAGATAAGCAGATACCTGAGAAGAAAGCAACTCCCACAGAAATTGCCAGCAGAGAGGCAGGACAATGGAATAAGGGGCAGAAAGCAAGTCCCAGGAGCTAAATAATGGATAGTTCTGGAAACCAGGGAATGAAAAGAGAAGTCCCAGGAAGACTAAAATTAAAGTGATAAGGAACTAGAATCTGAACAAGGTACCTTAAATTAATTTAAAGAAAGGTGCAGAGAGAGGCTCCCTGTTAAAGACTGACCTCAAATATGTAGACTATGCCAGTGAATGAGAAGCCAGACATCTAAGGTTGGTAACACCTTCTGTGAAACAGCAGTATTGTATTGCTATGCCTGGGTAGCTGAGAGATTGTGCAGAAGCTTGAATGCGTGCAGCAGTCCAAGGCACAGGTGTACTGAAAGGAGAGAATGAAATCCTGGAAGTGGATTCTTGGTGAAGACAAGGATATGAGAGAAAAAGTTGTTTGGGGGAAGATTCCAAGGCATGTTTCATTGGGATTGGAGTTTGGAAAAAATTGGTTGGAAGTCAGAGTTCCAGTGAGACTAGTTGGCTCACAGTGTGATGAGCATCTGGGAGGATTTGGTGAAATATCCACAGAATTTCTATTGGGTGGCACGTGCTGTTTAGTTTCAGAGTGTGATATGTCTTTGCACAGTTGGCCTGTTAGTTTACATTGACTGTGTACTTACTGAGAACATTATAATATATTTTGTAACTTATGTATCCTTAAAACATGTGCACATTTATGAAGATATAGGTGGGGTGAAGGAGTATTATAGTTAATCTTTTCATGTTTAATAAATGTTTTATTCTTTCGTTAGAAGTTAACTGGCAGCCCTGTAACTCTGTTCATCTATGTCTCTAAACAAAAAATCAAAAGTTACAGTCTGTGGAGCCAGGATTCCATTCTGGGACTTGACTGTTCAGTAGTAACACACTGCTGCAAGAAAGTGTACATAACAGGAAGCCCCTCGATCTGTTGCATCTGGTTTGATAGGAAGCAATGCAACAAAGTGAAAATTTGCAAGATATGAGCTTTTAATTCTGTGAATTTACTGCACCTTCCTTTGATAGAAGACAAAAAAAATGCAAATAAGCACCTGCTATGAAAAACACATTTCTTCAGAACTAAAATACACATATAATGAGATCATAAGATCTGTAGAAGTCCAGATGCCTATTGTCTGAAATCAGTTCAAAAAATTGACTTAATTATGAAGATATTGTTACATATCTTCTATCACTGAAAATTAATGCACTTTTGGTGAGCTTGTTGATATAATCCATAGTAAGAAATAATTTGACTTATATGTTTTTCGAGACATTTGAAACAAAAAAAATACATGTGACAGTTTTAATCATCCAAATACTTGCAAAGTTTTGTTGTACATTAGCAAAGACTCAAATCTGTTAGTCACACACAGGTTGAGACCAGGATCTTGGCTTCATGTCACACTATCTGTAACTCTCATGACTTGTCTGGATTAGCAAAAAATCTCACTTACCGTGCTGATGGGAGACAATACGCAACTCTTTAACCTATGCTCAGTGCTCTGTCCACTCACATTGTTAGCCACTTTAAGACTTGAATAGCAGATTAGGTGTAAAGATTCGCATTCTAATCAGTAATCTGTAAACAGTCTGTGCTGTTATATGTGCTGTTTGAGACCATTACACCTCATTCACCTGACGAAGAGCAGAGCTTCGAAAGTTTGTGAGTTTACTATCAAATAAATCGGTTGGACTAAAACCTGGTGTTGTCAGGTTTTACCCCAGTCCAACGCCGGCATCTCAACATCATGACCAGTGATGTTCCGCAGGGCTCTGTACTGGGACCTCTGCTATTTGTGATTTATATAAATGATCTGGAAGAAGGTGTAACTGGTGTATTCAGCAAGTTTGCGGATGACATGAAATGGCTGGACTTGCGGATAGCTATAAACACTGTAGCACAATACAGAGAATACAGATAGACTGGAAAATTGGGCAGAGAAATGGCACTTGGAATTTAATCCAGACAAATGCGAGGTAATGCATTTTGGAAGAACTAATGTAATGGGGAGCTATACAATAAATGGCAAGGCCATCAAGAGTATAGCAACACAGAGGGATCTACGTGTGCAAGTCCACAAATCCCTGAAAGTGGCAGCACAGATGGAGAAGGTGGTGAAGAAGGCATATGGTATGCTTGCCTTTATAGGATGGGGTATAGAGTATAAAAGCTGGAGTCTGATGTTGCTTCTGTACAGAACTCTGGTTAGGCCATGTTTGAAGTACTGCGTCCCATTCTGGTCGCCGCATTACCAGAAGAACATGGAGGCTTTAGAGAGTGCAGAGAAGGTTTACCAGGATGTTGCCTGGTATGGAGGTTCTTAGCTATGGAGGAGAGATTTGGTAGGATGGGGTTGTTCTTTCTGGAAAGGCGGAGAATGAGGCAGACCTAATAGAGACGTACAAAATTATGAAGGGTATAGATAGGGTGAATAGTGGGAAGTGATGATCATGAGGGGTCACAGGCTCAAGGTGAGATGGGCGAGCCATAACTCCGATATCAGAGGGATGTTTTTTTTTTTACACAGAGGGTGGTGGGGGCCTGGAATGCACTGCCAAGTAGGGTGGTAGAGGCAGACATGCTGGGATTGTTTAAGAATTACCTGGATAGTCACATGAGCAGCCTGGGAATGGAGGGATACAAATGAATGGTCTAGTTGGACCAATATGCGGCACAAGCTTGGAGAGCTGAAGGGCCTGTTTCCTGTGCTGTACTGTTCTTTGTTCAGGGAGGACAGAATCTGTGCATCATAGTACACTCCTGAGGCCTTCAGGCGAGTGCTCGAAAATCAAAAGAGCCATGCTCTTTTTGGCAGCCTCAGGAGTGGGAGCATGGGGAGAGTTGGGAGGCCCATCTTAACAGTGGGTGGGAAGAGTTCCATGTGGGTTGGGAGTCATGATAGATGCCGATAGTCGGGGGGGGGGGGGGGGCCTGTGGTTGGAGGAGTTCCATGGGTGCAGGTTAGTCGTGGGGGAGAGGTGTCCATGGTGGACATAGTGTTTGTGGGAATCAAGGGTATGGGCAGCTTAAACTGGGGGAGTGTAGTATCTCGTGATGGGGGAGGTGGCAGTTCTTAGGGGTTGGGAATGTGGGGTGAGCTCCATGGAAGGTCTGGACAATCGTTACCCTGAAGTTAGAAGTAATTTTATTTCTTATAACTTTTTCTGGGTATCTGTTAATGGAATAAAGTATGAACAGTATGAACAATCTGAAGTTTGTAATTTAAATCACATTTTTGGATTGTTCCCAGCGCAGGGCAAATGCCCACTGGTAGGCTGCATTTCCCAGGCAATTGCTGTGCAATCCAAAACTGGGAACCTCTTGGGAAAAGGGGGTGGTGGTGATGGAGGCGTTCCCTTACACATCTTTGGGGTACTCCCCCATTACACTTTCCTGAAGGTTGGATGTTACTGCCCATTAACAATCAGAATGATCTCTCTTCATGGACAGTAGTCTATTGAACTATTCTACAGAAAGAAGCTGTGTAAAGATAAGACCTCATAAAGGCAATCTGGATGGAAAACTTTACTCATTGTACTATACCTTATAAATAATAGTTATGAAATAACCACGTACCTGTTCAACGACCACTGGAGCACGGCTACTTGCCAAATCTAGTTTCAAAGCTGAAACCTGCAAAGAAGATTCACTTTTTAAAATAATATTTCTCTTTTCTATCCTTCCAAAACCGTTCAAAGGTTATTTAGTATGAAAGTAACAAGTGACCTGTTTTCTGGTCTTTGTCAATGGAGCTCACTCACTAAACACGAGATGAGCTGTAGTTTATGGCGGTTGCTTGGTGAGATTTATCTGATCTGCATCATTGCCTCTCTTAACTAAAATTAGCAACTTGCCTATAAGAGTCATTTCTCTGAAATCACATCAGCATTAAGAGTAGGTACTAAATTAATTTAAAATATTTTTTCCCAGAAATAGGAATTACTCATTCTTTTCCTTCTTGACATTTTGGAAACGTTTTGCCAGACCCCAAGAAAAATATAATAGCTACCCTCTGGGAATGTTTTAGTTTTTCATCCTCGCCAACAACCTGTATTTATATACTACCTTTAACAGATTAAAACATTCCAAGTCACTTTAAAGGAGTTTATCAAACAGAATTTGGTGCCAAACCATACAAGAATATATTAGAATAAGTGACTAAAGCTTGATTGAAGAGATAGATTTTAAAGAATTTCTTAAAGGAGGAGATGCAGTTAGGGAGGCAGAGAGCTTTGAGGGAGGGAATTCCAGTGATTATAACCTCAGTAGTTGAAAACATGGTCATCAGCAATTAAAATCAGTGTTCCACAAAAGGCCAAAATTAGATGATTGCAGAGATTTTGGAAGGTTGTTGAGCTGGAGGAACCTAGAGATAGGTAGGGGCAAAGCAAAGTATTTGAAAACAAGGATTACAATTTAAAATTGAGGTACAATTGCATCAGGAGCCAATATATGTCAGTGAGCATGTGGGTGATGGGTGAATAGAACTTGGTGCAAGTTAAGATACTGACAGCAGAGTTAAGGATGAATTCAAATTAATGGGGGGAGGGGGGAAGAATGGTTGGGAAAACATTGGAATAGTTACATCTAGAAGTATCAAATGCATGGATAGGGGTTTCAACAGATGAGATGAAGTGGAGTTTGACATGATAGTATGGAGGCGGAAAGAAATAAATTTCATTCATGGAGCTGATTTGGCTGACAAGCATTCTGAAACTCAGGATGTCAAAGCTGCAAATAGTTGATTCCACTTTAGATAGTGACCAAGGAGAGAGGTAGAATTGCTGACCAGAAAAGTGGAGTTTGTGACTGGGACTGAAAGCAATGAAGTTTATCTTCTCAATAATTAACTGGACAAAGTTTTTGCTCAAATAAGATTGGATGGCACACATCACAGACAGTGGAAAGGTTGAGCAAAATGGTGATGAAGTAAAGCTGGGTGTCATCAACCTGATGCTGGGTTTTCAGATTATGCTGCTGAGAGACAGTATGTAGATGTCAAATAGGAGGCAGCAAAAAATGATCCTTGGAGGATGCCAGAGGTAATGGTGTGGGAGTAGGAAGCAAGCCCCTGCAAGAAATTCTGTGACTGTGGCAGAATAGGTAAGAATAGAAGCCGGTGAGTCCAGTCCCACCCAGCTGTAGAACAAAGGAGGTGTTCAAGACACAAAATAAAAGGAAGAAAAATGGCCTGGAAAAGGAATCACATTTATTTTGGTGTTTGCTCAGAGGACGTAAGATTTTGTTCATTACCTCATTTCCTAAAGCTATTGCTTCTGAGTTTTGCTGAAGATTACCCTTAAAGTATTCATCTGCCTCTTTGCGTGCTTCTACCAACTGTAATTCCAGTTCAGCAATTCGCTCATTTAGTCTCAAAGTTTCACTACTTGTTCGCTGTTGCTGGCTAGTTAATTCATATCGTAACTGGTCAATTTCAACTTGCTTTTGACGCGTCTGTGAAGAAAGAACAAGAGTACAGAATTAGCACACTGAAGAATGCAGGTAAAATAGATTTCAGACCTCCTTCTAAACTGATAAATCACAGTACAGGATTCCCCGATATCCTATGTGCAATCAGCAGTGTGGAGCATCCTGCATTATACAGTGGATAGGGTGCTGTTGGGCTGAAAAGTGGAACTCTCCCAGAGCACAATTCTAGACTCCAAACAGTTGTTTTGAAAGCTTCACAGAAACACAATATTGAACCAAAGAACAACTTCCTAAACGTGATGATAACTTCTGGGTGATAACTATTTGCTACATTTAGCTCATTGAGTTATACTGTGTGGGATGTTGATTTGGAACAAGGGACTTTTCTCAGAGTTCAGGAACATAAATAGATGGGAACAGGGTCAATTCCATCAGACAGCATGTGTGTAGCCATTATTTTGGTTAAGTGTACCTTTGTTTCGTATTGTGTTTTTTTTCTTATGTGCTTCTTTCGAGTTAATAAGCGTGCTTCTATTTGAATACTAACAGCAAAACTGGAGTTTCCTCACTGGTTTGCATATCTTTCCTCAAATTACACCAAAAGAAATTGAAGAACATGTGTTCCAATTAGTCTTCTGGGTTGATTGATACTCTCGCATTTAAATATATGTGGGGTTCTTAACACCGACAGTACTGTTTTTGGCACTACATCCGGAACATTTTAAAATAGTTAGGTTCTTCTTGCCCCTTTGGCTGTTTTAGCAGGCTTTTTCATGGGCATTTCAGTGGACTGGGCTCTCAACTTTGTGCCTACATACTGGATATACATCTTCTGAGTTTCAACATCTTCCTGAAGTGAGCCTTGACATCTTAGAATAAACCCAATTCTGCCATTGCAGTCCTACCTGCCTTGCAAACATCTCAATTTTGCAACAAAGGAGGACAAAAATGAAATTGGCAGGCAGCAATGGACCAATGTCGACCTAATGCTTTTTTTTGCCTTTTCTTGTAAACCCAAAGCTGTTTTGTATCTTTCAAACTGTCACTTTCAGAGCACCCATCGTTATTCTTGCTGAAGACTCTCAAAAAGTCAAATGAAATTTCAAAATCAAGAAATTACCAATTTGGGGTCCCGTTTTTAAACTGCAGCCTTCATGTTTTGATAAGATTTCACTTACTCTCTGGGTGTCTTAGAGATAAGCTATATTCAATTTCTCTTGAAATTCTTTAATTAAAGTTACTTACATCCAAGACCTTATGTTAAGTATATTATTCTCTGGACACAAATTGTTCTTTGTCTTCTTCTCTCAGAGCCTCTTGGACACCTGACTCTGATGTCCTGTTTACATCATTGAAATCGTCAGCTAATTAACGTAACTATTAACCCCCTACTGTACACAATAAAGCATGGACAACAGCAGTTTAACCAACTTTGGCTTAACCACTATGCTCTCACCCCATGAACAAATCTTTAAAAATGAGTAGGATAGTGACAGAACTTAAGAGGACATGGACAGACTGGTGAAATGAGTGGACAAGTAACACATTTAATCCATTTTAATGCAGGTAAATGTTTCATTTTGATAGGATCAAAAAGGATAGGTAACGTAAAATAAAGGATGAAGAGGAAGCTGTGGGTTTACATGTTCAGATTATATAAAGTGGCAGGGCGGGTTGAGAAAATGGCTAATAAAGCAACCTGGGTTTTATCAACTGAAACGTGGGAAGAAAGCAAGGAAATTCTGAAAGACATGTATGAAACACTAGTTCAGCCTCAACTGAAGTACAGTGTCCAATGCTATGTGCCACACTTGAGGAAAGGCCTGAAGGCATTAGGAGAGGATGCAGAAAAAAATCCAGGGTTGAGGCCTTCCTCCTTGGAAAAGAAAGATTAAGAGGAGATTTGATACAGATATTCAAAATCATGAGTTTACTAGGCAAAGTAAATAGGGAGGGACTGTTTCTAGTTGTGGAAGGCATAAGAATCAGAGGGCAGTGATACAAGGTAATTGGCAAAAGAAGCACCTGAAACCAGAGGAAAAATATTTTTTGGCAGTGAATGGTTATGATCTGGAATTTACTGCCTTAGCGTGTAGTGGAGGCAGATAAAATTGAGGCCATTAAAAGAGAATTGGACAGTTAACTGAAAGTATAAAAATAAAGGTAGTGCTACAGTGAAAAAGCAGGGGAATGGTACAAGGTTAGATGTCTTGCAGAAAGCAAGACATGTTGGGCCAAATGGTCATCTCAGCTGTAACCATTCTACATGTGCCCTTGGAACTATACCACAGAATGTAGTTGATACCTTCAGAAGAAGGAGGAAGCAAAATTAACCTAGCCCTCAGCATGCAAATCTAAATAATGCATTGAGTCTTTGATTTCTCACCATAATGGATAGCAAGATCCTCTAATCAATACACAAAATTTTGTAGGAAACAATAGTGGGAATATTCAATTGCTTGACATGGAAGATTAGCAATGACATCCAATTTCCAAATCAATGATTCAATTATATGTGAAGTAAGCTTAACCCATTGATGTCAGCCTTGGCTTCGAGATCATTCTCACCACTACGTAGAAGGTTGCAAGATCAAGTCTCATTCAACATTAAGCACAGTTTAAAATGACACTCAATGCAGTAATAAAGAAGCTGCTGAGATCTTAAATCAAGGGCCTATTTGCCCTTTTAATTGGATGTTAAATTTAAAAGTTAAAGTTTAAAGTTCATTTATTAGTGTCACAAATAGACATTAACACTGCAATTAAGTTATTGTCAAAAGATATAAAGGTTCCATGGCAGTATGAAGAAGAGTTCTCTTGTTGTCATGGTCAACATTTATTTCTCAGCAAACAATCACAAAAAATAGGTTATCTGATAATTTATCTCCTTGCTAATTCTGGAACCTTGCTGCATACAAAAGGGATGTTGTATTTCCCTACATTACAACAGTGATTAAACTACAAATTTATACTTTGCAAAGCACTTTAGGATAATCTTAGATCATGAAAGATACTATTAAATGCAAATTTGTTCTTAATTTGTCTTAGTGATAAATGGATCTGTAATAATTTCACAAGATGAGCTTAAAAATTGAACCTTATGGAAGGGTATCATCAACATTAACTATTCTATCTCTATCCATTAGTCAGCAATTTCAAAAATCTCCTATCTGATAGTGGAAATCTTTTTTTTTTAACTTCCCCCTCCTGCAATCTCATGGAGATGCATATCATCTGGAATTGGGCTTTAACAATGAGTAGTTTTACTGAATCAGCAAGAATGGGTAATCTTTTCCTTCCTGGATAGCGATTTTAGCCATGGTCTGGCAGACCGCAACATCTGTGCATTTGTTCAGAGAAAGTTTTACTGGATAAATGAATTATCCAGCTTTTTGCAGAACATTACCTGTTGTGTCAGCTGCATTACAAGAGAGTCTAAATGTGCAATCCGAGCTTCATGCTTCTTTGCAGTAGCAGCTGTGGAGATCTTTTCAGCACGAAGGCTAGCTAATATAAAGGGAAGGAAGGGATAGATGTAAAAAATAATCCGCAGTACATAAAGAACCATTACAATATTTTGAAGCTACATTTAACACACAAAAAAAAATTGTGTTTGATCACTAAGCAAAAGATTATGGGCTTAAGCTCAACATGAAAGAATTTGAATTCATACCACTGTGGTTATTCTAACAGTGGGGCAACATACATTTGTATTGTTTCACTTTGTG
This sequence comes from Sphyrna mokarran, assembly GCA_024679065.1. Lineage (NCBI taxonomy): Eukaryota > Metazoa > Chordata > Chondrichthyes > Carcharhiniformes > Carcharhinidae > Sphyrna > Sphyrna mokarran. Next base: position 24,965,440 of record JAGIQG010000021.1, read on the forward strand.
AATAAATGTAAATAGGGTAAAGACTGATTTCCGGTCTTCTCCTTCACCTTTACATAACCAGTCCCTGCCATTGCATTAAACCTCATACAGTCAGCTGGTGAAGGAGAAGACCAGAGGCCAACCTTTACTCAGTTTAATTTTATTCACAAGGTGAAACATTACAAACATATAGCTCCTAACTCGAGAAACTGCACTTGTAGAAACATAGAGCCCGCGATAAATTTGAATGTCAGGCCTGTAACACGATTTGCACCCGAAACTGAGCAGATCACGCCTTTATTGGGCGGCCTGATGATTTAAATGCATTAGCATGCATTTGAATTGAATTAATGAACCACTCACCCAACTCTACCACCAAATCCTATTTTATCGTTTTTGGATCCGTTCCGGACGGAGAATAAAAATCCAAAGCAGGGGATTCTGCAGGGGAACGTCCGAAGCCCATCCTCTTCAAACATCCTTTTCAGACCCCTCGCTAACCACCTCGGCAAACCCACCCTCCCCACCATCCAAATCCCCTGGGAGCCATGTGGTGGAGGATGGGGGAGGGGAAGGTAGACTTGGGAGAATCTCCACTACCCTGTCTCGTGGAGGGGGGATTTGGGTGCCTCCCATGGGTTGTCTGATTGGTGTTGGGGGGGTGGGTATGGGGGCTGCTGCCTGCCAGGGGGGTGTCTGATCGGGGGGTGGAGGGCTGCCTCACAAGGGGGTACGATCGCGACTACCCCCCGCCACCTTTGTTTTGCTTTTTGTGCCCCGGCGCACCGTTTCACATTTTTTTCAAACTGCGCATGTGCCGTTCAGAGCTCCCACTCACAGCGTGGACCAGACCGGAACTGGCAAAAAGCATATGGGTGAGCTGGAACGAGGATTCTGGGCTCGGATCCGTTTTACATCCGGATCCAACCCTTAGCCTCTGATGATTGGGAAAATAAGGCCCATAATCTTAAATAATCCAATGACATTCCAAATATTGGGAAAATTTCTATATATATCTAGTATTAGGTAGTGAACACGCAGTCCAACAATTTAGACACAGTAGAGGGGTTAAAGGAAGTCATGCTGATGTACAGGTGGGGTGGGGAGGTCATTATGTGGAAACTGATACTGCTTTTGGATGATGTCACCAATGTACAACATGTGGACAGGAAATCAGAAGGATCAAGGAGCAGGTGATTCTCTGGCTATAACTGGATGGATAAGAATGGAAATAGGCAAGTGAAGTTCAAACCAGCTGGACAATAGTAGAGAGTATTGGAGGAGGAATGCATGATCAACCTTGTCAAAGACTGCAATCAGGTCAAGGAGGACAAGGAGCGATGTTTACCTTTGTCAATTGCAGAGAATGACAGAGGCAAATTGGAAGCGATCTGGATAAAAAGAGGCAAACAAGGCGCCCATTTAAGAATTTGATAATTATCTGAGGAAAAATAAAATTGTGGGACTAAGGAGAAAAGGTAGACATGAGGGATTAGCCACATTGCTTTGCATAACAGCTTGCATGGACCTGATGGGCCAAATAGGCATAGTGCTATTGTCACTGGACTTGACCTAAGGTAATGCTCTGCAGACCTACGTTTGAATCCCATTGCTGTAGATGGTGAAATTTAATTCAATCAAAATCTGAAATAGTCATCATCTAATGGTAAACATAAAATTGTCACTAAAAACCCATCAGGTTCACTAATGTTCTTTGGGGAAGGGAATCTCCCATCTTTACTTACCCGTCTAGGCTACATGTGCTTCATGGTAATGTGGTTAACTTTTAAATGCCCTTTGAAATGCCTAGTAAGCCAGGAATAAAGAACAAATGCTGGCCAAGCCAGCAATGCCCATTTCCCTTTAATTAATTTTAAAAAAGTGTTGTACTGTGCTGTAACCATTCTCTGATTCTATTACCACTAATGTTCAACAGACCCTTTTATGTGCTTACTAAAACAAGCAAAAAGGGCATGATGCTGTATTTAAAAAAAAGGCCCATCAACATTGCTTGATTTTGTGGACAACATTATGATTTTCTGTGATGATGATTCTCTGGAATGATCAATAACCTCAAAAATGAAGAAAGGGAAATTAATTGGAATAACAATGAGGTTGAAAATAATAGTGGAATAATCTGGGCCAATGAATTAAGATTATAATTTAGCATTATTCGATACCTTGAAAACAATTACTATCAATACATTAAATAAGGCTGCTGGAAAAAGATATATATATTAAAAGCCAGTAGATTAGGAGATTTTTATAATAGATGAAATTTTAAAAATTGCATAATTTATAATTCCGTATATTCCAAAAACTATAATATTCTCACCTATTGTCTCATTTAAAATCCTGGTGTGGTTCTGGAGATAGGCATTGTCTGCAGTAATAGGGGGGCTTGGAAGTGGAACTTTCATTTTACTGGAATCTTTTGAAAAATCCTCTAATTGTCCTTCCAACTTTCTGCACTTCTGTTTCAGTTCACAAACCTCATCTTCCACAGATTTAACATATTCTGGAAGTGTAGAGAAACAACATTCCATGAATTTCAAACTAAAATATACCGTAAATTTACAACAGTCTGTTGACATTATTATATATTTGGGTCAAAAATAGGATAATTGCCTCAATAAATGCCGCTGGTTAATAGAAAATACAACAAGCTGACAAATGCAATGCCAGTGGATTTAATTTCAGCAACGATCTTAGATTTAGGCACTTATTTTTTCAACCTATTAGGTGAAACAAAATTTTTCTTAACTGCTATCAAATCCATTTTGATTTTATTAAGTGGAACAGTAAAATCAAACCGAGATAGAGTCAGAGAGCCATAGAGCTTTACAGTATGAAACAGGCCCTTTGGCCCAACTTGCCCTTTTTTTTTAAATCCCTAAGCTAATTCCAATTGCCCTCATTTGGCCCATATCCCTCTATACCCATTGTATCCACGTAACTATCCATCCAACAGAACAGCCTGGTTGAGACTATCTAACTGAACACAGATCAAGAATTAACCTAGGTCCTTCTGAACCGCTGTACGCTGTCTAATACATTGAACACCTGCAAGTACTGTGAAGAGTCTCTTTGCACATTTAAGATTTAACTAAATATTTGTTACCTGAAGTATATGTGGTCATAACATCTTTAGATGCCTCTTTGGGGCTCTTGAGTGGGGCTGAATCATTTTCATCAAGTGGTTTGTCTCGGCTTTGGTTGGTAGGAATTTGCTCATTCAGCGTCTCCATTTCTTTCCTCATTTGGGCAATGACGGTACGGAGGTTTAGGTTCTGCTCCTGAAGATTCCGAATAACATCTGAAGGGAATTCAGTATTATTCACATTTCCTTTCTGGGGCATTGTAGTCTGTCAAGGTGAAGACAAAATGTGGTAATTTATCTTTTGTGGGTTATCTAATTTGTACAAATAGATCCAAACCCAATGTTAACAAAAATATACCAGAGGCTTATATAATGAAACACAGAGAATTTGAGAAACATACTAAAGTGGCAGCTGTCAATCAGCGGCAAGAACATTTTTTGTGATTCATGAGGAACCTCAGCAAATGCAAAAATATTCTGCAAAATTGTTTGAATTCCTTTAAAAAATTCAATGCAGCATAGCTCATGGTGAATGATGCAAAAGGCACACATGGTACAAATAAACATCAGACCATCTGCAGTCATATTGGCTCAGTGAGAGAGAAAAATAATAAAGACAGAAAAGACTGAGGAAAAAGGAAATCGGAATTCGTGACACAACATGTTCAAATAAACAGGATCCAGTGGTAGAGAAATAAAATGATAGTTTAATTGGATCATACTATTGTCATTTATTTATTTTTTCTGTGCTATGCACCTCTTTCAGATAACAGGTTAATTTTTGTTTTGCCAATTGATCTGAATCTTTCTGAATAAACAACCTTAGGGCCCAGATTTTCCTTTCCTTCAGATAAAAGAATCATAGTTCAGAAAGTTTGTCATCTCTCTCTCTCTCATGTGCTGTTCAAATACTTGACTAACAAATCATCAAATCCCAGGGAGAAGCATGACATGCCTTATGTCCCTAGCCTCTATTTAGAAGTGTTCCCTGAATGACAACTCCACAAAGGCTTTTGTGTAACTGCTTGTCACCACACTTATCAGCTGCATGCAGACATCTGTGTTTGAGGACATTTGTCCATTGACAAAAATTTGGTTGTTCTGCTCATTTCAGAGTACTCTAGCTTCTGAGCCACAAGCCAAAGTCCCACTACTAAATTCCTACTACTACCCCAGGTCGATGTGGGAACTTTCAGAACCCTTATGGTGTATTTAATAACAAGCAGGATGATATCATGGAATACCCAAGTGGTAATCGAGTTCCATGAGGCACTGAGGTCAAGGCCTTTGTTAGTAATCAACTAATCTCGAACTTATAAATATCGCTGGCACCAGGGACTATTTTAAAATGAAATGGCATGTATAATATCAGTTGCCTATTCATATTCATAATGCGATGCTTTGCATTACACGTCAGTACTGTTTCCTGTAGCAAAAACAACTTTCATAAAATGGGGAAGTGTGGTAATGTGGGTCTTGTGTATGACGTCTGTTTATAAAATGAATATAGTAAATGAAATGGAGAGTTCACACAAAAGGCCTGAGTGATTTTTTGATACAGCAACAGAAGTATACTGACTGAAGTTTGAAATGATTGTTATGCTGCCTGAAAAATGTTAGCTTAGAATAGCAATGAGTACTTTTACTGCCACATTAATGTTGGGTTTCTGGTGTAGGTGTACACCAGATCTTGGGAAAGTAGGTGACAGTTTATCCTCCCTGACTTGCTTTTCCTTAACTTACAGATCATCATTTCACAGCACAGGTAATAGCAGAAACCTTAATGAGAAAAACCATTCTGTTCTGGACTTTATGGCTGAAATAATCTCCCCATGAACTGCAGCTATTGGTAAATTGAAGACACTGACATTTCCAAGCATGCTTTTTATATATATATGTTAGCTGCAAAGTTTGAACAAGTGCACTATTCTAATAACAAACTTTGTAGCAACATTTCTGTCTCTTTAATGTTACCCGTCAATCAACAGTACTTCTTTTATACAGAATTTGATTGTTTGAGGCAGATCACGGTACATAGGGTGAGGGAAATTTGAGGTGGATAGAATTTTAATCTGATTTGCATGTAACAAGAAGGATTTTGGCACAGTCCAACAGACCATCCACAATCCTAGCACAGGGATATCGCAAGGAGATTTTCCTTTAAATAGCAGGATTCTTGCTCATACTTGTCTAACTGTCCTCCACTATGCTCCCCAAGTCTACCACAAAATGAACATCAAGGGACATGGAAATCTGACCTACTTTCAACACCCAATCAATTTGAAGTAAGTCTGTCCACCAGAGGGCACAGTCATTCCATTATATTAAATAACCTTCTGCACAACTGACGAAGGAACAGCGTTTCCAAAAGCTTGTGGGTTTACTAGCTTTAAACTAATTGGGGAGGAGGGGGAGAGAGGTTGCAAGGGTGCAAGGGTAAGGGAAATTACTACTCCTGGAGTAAAGGAAAAGGTGCAGGTGCATGTGAAGGTTGAGGATGTGCTGCCTCCTAGAGGAGTAGGGGGCTTGGGAGAGAGCCTAGGAGGGTTTCAGCAAATAAGGTCCAGGCAAACGCTGGTATTAAGGCACTTACCTGAATGCGTGAAGCATTCGGAACAAAATGGATGAGCTGATGGCGCAAATGGATATGATCTAGTGGCCAGTATGGAAACGTGGTTGCAGGGGGACAAGGACTGGAAGCTGAATGTCCATGGCTATCAGGTGTTTAGGAAAGATAGACAGGAGGAAAAAGGGGGTGGGGTGGCTCTGTTGATTAAGGATAGTGTCAGGGCGGTGGTAAGAGAGGATATAGGCCCCAAAGAGCAAAATGTGGAATCAGTGTGGGTGGAGATTAAAAAATAAGAAGGAGGAAGCGCTGGTGGGTGTGATCTATAGGCCCCCTAATAGCAATTTTGAGGTGGGGAGGGATATAAACAAACAAATAAAAGATGCGTGCCGAAATGGGACGGTGTTAGTAATGGGTGATTTCAATCTGCATATTGACTGGGCAACGCAGGTCGGACATGGCGGGCTGGAGTAAGAGTTTTTGGAATGCTGTAGGGATGGGTTCCTCGAACAGCATTTTACGGAACCGATGAGAGAGCGTGCTATCTTAGACCTGGTACTATGTAATGAGGTAGGTAGAATTAGGGATATTCATGCGAGGGATCCTCTAGCGACAAATGATCATAGTATGGTAGAATTTATGATGCAGATGGAGGATGAGGTAGAGTCCCAGACCTGTGTACTATGTTTGAACAGAGGGGACTATGATAGGAGAGAGAGGAATTGGCAAATTGGATTGGAGGAGTGCACTGGTCGGTAGGACGGCTGAGGAACAGTGGGGGATTTTTAAAGAGATCTTTTTTGGTACTCAGCAAAAATATATTCCGATGGTGAAGAAGGACTGTAGGAGAAGGGAAAAGCAGCCATGGTTTTCCAAGGAAATTAAGGAGAGTATTAAATAAAAAGCTGAGGCTCTCAGAACGGCTAAAAATAGTGGGCGATCGGAGGATTGGGAAAGTTTTAAACAACAGCAGAGAGTGACTAAAAAGGTGATTAAAAAAGGAAAGATGGAATATGAGGCTAAACTAGCTCGAAACATCAAAAAGGATAGTAAGAGTTTTTATAAGTATATAAAGAATAGAGGGATGGCCAGAGTTAATGTAGGACCCTTGGAGGATGAGAGGGGTGGTTTAATGGTGGATGACAGGGATATGGCAGAGACTTTGAATAAGTTTTTTTGTGTCAGTCTTTACGGAGAAGGACGTAAATAGCTTGCCTGAACTTAAGGATAGAAGGGTGGAAGGAGATGAGGTCCTTGATGAGATTACAGTCACTAGAGAGGTGGTGCTTGATAGGCTAATGGGGCTGAGGGCAGAAAAATCCCTGGGACCAGATGGAATGCATCCCAGGGTCCTCAAGGAAATGGCAGAGGTGATAGTGGATGCCCTGGTAATTATCTTTCAAAATTCGCTGGACTCCGGAAAAGTGCCGGAAGATTGGAAAACATAATGTTATGCCGCTGTTTAAAAGAGGTAGCAGACAGAAGTCAGGGAATTATAGGCCGGTTAGTTTAACATCTGTAGTAGGAAAAATGCTTGAATCTGTAGTCAAAGCAGAAATAACAAGGCACTTGGATATGAACTGTTTGATCAGGCAGACGCAGCACAGATTCGTTAAGGGGAAGTCGTGCTTGACGAATTTATTGGAATTCTATGACGAAATGATTAGTGCGGTAGATAGAGGGGAACCGGTGGATGTGGTGTTTTTGGATTTCTAAAAAGTGTTTGATAAGGTGCCTCACAAAAGATTGCTGCAGAAGGTTAAGGTGCAGGGAGTCGGGGGTAGGGTGTTAGACTGGATAGAGGATCGGTTGTCTAATAGGAAGCAGAGGGTAGGTATTAATGGGTGTTATTCTGATTGGCAGCTGGTGACCAGTGGAGTGTCCCAAGGTTCGGTGCTGGGGCCTCAACTATTTACCATTTACATAGATGATCTGGAGAAAGGGGCAGAGTGTAGGGTGACAAAATTTGCTGATGACACAAAGATGAGTGGAAAAGCAAATTGCGTGGAAAGTGTAGAAAGCCTGCAAAGGGATCTGGATAGGTTGAGTGAGTGGGCGAGGACCTGGCAGATGGAGTATAATGTTAGCAAGTGTGAGTTTATCCACTTTGGTAAGAATAATGGTAGGAAGGATTACTATTTAAATGGAGAAAAGCTGCAGCATGCGACAGTGCAGAGGGACCTGGGGGTCCTTGTGCATGAATCGCAAAAACACAGTAGCTGGAGTACTGTGTGCAGTTTTTGTCGCCGCATTTGAGGAAGGATATATTGGCCTTGGAGGAGGTGCAGAGAAGGTTTACTAGGCTGATACCGGAGATGAGGGCGTTGGATTATGAGGAGAGACTGAATAGGCTAGGTTTGTACTCTGGAGTTTAGAAGGCTGAGAGGGGATCTTATAGAGATGTATAAGATAATGAAGGGGATGGGTAAGATAGAGGTTGAGAGAGACTCTTCCCACTTAGCAAAGATAGAAGGACTAGAGGGCACAGCTTCAAGATTGGTGGGGGGGGGGGGCAGTTCAGATCGGAGTTGTGGAGGAGTTTCTTCACACAAAGGGTGGTGAATCTTTGGAATTCTCTGCCTGATGAAGCGATGGAGGCTTCCTCACCGAATATATTCAAGGCAAGAGTGGACAGGTTTTTAATTGACAAGGGAATTAAGGGTTACAGGGAGAAAGCAGGAAAGTGGCACTGAACCACTACAGATCAGCCATGATCTTATTGAATGGCAGGGCAGGCTCAAGGGGCTGTATGGCCTACTCCTGCTCCTATTTCTTATGTTCTTATGTTCTTAAATAAACTGGTTGGACTTTAACCTGGTGTTGTGAGACTTCTTACTGTATTAAATAAGGGACAAATTACTCTAGCATTTAATTTTCAACAATGGAAAAATGACAAACCACTGCACCATTTCCGACATACATGGTGGAATGTTCCCAAAATTTGGCAGAACCATGGTGAGTGGGAAAAGCCTGAGTGGGAAAAGGCGATGTTGGATTTTGGCACCATATTTTTAGGAAATATTTTCAGCACAGGTTTCAGTTTAAAGTTTATTTATTAGTGTAACAAGTAGGCTTACATTAACACTGCAATGAAGTTACTGTGAAAATCCCCAAGTTGCCACACTCCTGTACCTGTTCAGGTATACTGAGGGAGAATTTGTCATGGCCAACACACCTAACCAGCACGTCTTTTGGACTGTGGGTGTAAACTGGAGCATCCAGAGGAAACCTACGCAGACATGGGGAGAATGTGCAGACTCTACATAGACAGTGACTCAAGCCAGGAAGTGAACCTGCATCCCTGACGCTGTGGAGCAGCAGTGCTAACCATACTATCTATGTGGCGGGTGACGTCTGATTCGCCTGCCACACTATCAGGTGAATGCTTTAATCAGCAGGGTTCTCAATTTAAAAGCTGCTCCAGTGCTCACAGCCTCTTTTTCCAAGTTTAAGGCAGAAGATGGCAGCAAAGAAATCAATGCGCAGACTCAGAGGGCTCCCTCATTAGAATGCTGTGTGCATGCATTGTGACAGCTTGTACCCATGCACATGGAGAAGACCAGCATGGGAGGTGGTGATAGCATTAGTTAGCATCAACGCCTTGGAAAGACAGAGAAGTATCCAGTGCCAGAAAAGGATGAATGATCTCCTCCACTCTGCCAGGGTAAGTCAATCTTCTCATCATACTCAACTCACACACCATCACACATCGACAGAAATCTCACTCACTCACAGCTGAAGAGAAACCATCACTCACTCACTCTTCCAAACACACCTCCAACTTCCTTGTGGATTGTCTCCTCACTTCGCTGCTTTCACTAATGATCCTCATTTGCTAGATTTCCTTACCAGCTGTCCTGGCACAATCCTGCTCACACTTCTATCTGTCTTCATGCAGGCCAAGGTCGCACATAATATTAAAAAAAGAGTTTTCAGACAGGCAGAGGGATGTCAGAGTTAAAAGTACTCATTGAGTTCAAGGAGAGAGCCCTTTAGCTGGCGTGGGGAAGAAATTAACAGCTCCTGTGCTGAGGGTGAGGTGGGTAGCAACAAACCAAATGAAGGTGCAGTACAGCATCATCCAGCACGTCAAACTGACATGAATCATGTCTCCTGTATCTAAAGGCCTTTGCCAGCATTAATAAAATCTCCCTTCTTTTGCAGGCACATCAAGGGAGCAGCCCAGGGTCTCCACCAGTCAGGCACAAGACTCCACCTCGAGTGATGAGAATTTGTTGGAAGTAGAGATTGAAGAGCCATTGCAGCTTTCACTCACACCCTCTGCCAGCACAGAGACACACTTTGGTGGGACTTCATATTAGAGAGGTTTTGGAGTCACAACATAGTGAGCACCTCACTCTCTCTGATCCACAGCAGGTGAAAGAAGGAAAGTACAGTTCTTGCAGGATTGCTGGAGGCCAGGAATTTGTTGAGCCTCAGTCTGAAGATGTTCCTCTGGACTCAATAATGCCTCAGTTGTTGGAGCTACAAAGACAAAGCTGGGAACATCAGGAAGAGATGTCAGCTGAACTGTTTGAACTGAAGAACAGAATGGAAAGACCCTAGGATATTGCAACAGTGACAGTGAAGAAACAGTGATATATTTTCAAGATAGAATGTGTCACTTAGTTTGTGCCTGCTCTCCATGTTTCTCTCGAGGTTGAGGGACAGAAAAGCACTGTCAATAAAAGTTTGGCATGAAGCTGGAGTGCCACGGTGCTGCAGTTATGGAGGAAGTGAAGGTTTAGGGTGATGAATGAAGTGTCATCAAGTGGGATGTTTTTGAGCTTCTTGCGTGTTGGAGTTGCACTTATTCTGGCAAGTGGGCTGTCCTGATTTATGCTCTGTAGATTGGATTTGGGGAGTCAGAAGTTGAGTTACATGCTGCATAATTTCCAGAGGCAACCTTTGACCTGCCCTTAATGCCACAATAGGCTTGTAGCTAGTCCAGTTAAGTTTTTAATCAATGATGATCTTGAGATTGCTGATGGTGTCGGATTCAGCTACAGTAATGTCATTAAATGTCAAAGAGGGAGGGAGGTGGTTAGATTCTCTCTTGTTGGAGGTGGGTCATTGGCTGACATTTGTGTAGCATGAATGTTACCTGTCAGTTATCTGGCAAACCTTCACGTTATCCAAATATTTCTGCATGTGGGCACTACCTGCTTCATTATCTCAGGATCGGTAATGTCCTCAGTTCAGCCATCTTCAGCTGCTTCATCAATGACCTTCACTCCATGATAATGTGAGAAATAGGGATATTAGTTGATAATTGCACACTTTTTAGTTCGTTTTGCAGAGCTAGCATCTGCTATGGAATTACTGAAACTATATGTCATCGTGGTGCAAATTTCTACCCACAGCTGATACCGCTATTTGAATTTTGCGATGCAAATCTTTTCTACTTCCTTTTTAAAAGGTATTACAGATTCTGTTTCTATAACTAGTTCCATAAGGTCAATCCATGTTCTCACACCTTCCAAAAATGGAAAACATCTTTATCTCTCTGTATTCCCAATCCTAAATTTATATCCTTTGATCATCAAGTCATCTAGCCAGTGAATAACTTTTCCTGTTTTATCTGCAAGATTCTTCATGACATGCTTTATTTTAATGCTCTAAATGTTACTGATGTTTAATCTTAATATCATATTCGTGAATTTCTTCAGCATCCAATTTCTTCAACTCTGGCCATATATTTGGTCACCTGCTTGGCCTTTATTTCTTATTTCCTACCTGGTGTCCACCACTGTCCTTATAAAGTACCTTGGGATATATTGACACATTAATATAGTGCCTTCAATGTAAGTTACTGAAGCTGTGGTATAATTTGATTCAGGCAGCATGGTGGCACAGTGGTTAGAACTGCTGCCTCAGAGCACCAGGGACCAGGATTCGATTCCCAGTTTGGATCACTGTCTGAGTGGAGTTTGCACAATCTCCCTGTGCCTTCATGGGTTTCCTGGTTTCCTACCACACTCCAAAGATGTGCAGTTTAGATGGATTGGCCATGCCAAATTGCTCCTTATTGTCAGGGGGACTATCTACGGTAAATGTGTAGGGTTATGGAGGTAGGACCTGAGTGGGAACGTGATCAGTGCACTCAATGGGCCGAATGACCTCCTTTGCACTGTAGGATTCTATGATTCTATAAGCACTTTAGCTCAAAGAAAAAGGAGCACATGAGGGTAGGAAGAACCATAAATTTATATCCTACCACAAGCTAAGCTAAATTTGTTTCAAAATACATGATCAACACTAAAACTGAGCCAAATATGTAACAACTGCTGGGAATTTTTTTTTTTTCTAACTAGCCTTTACTCTGTTTAAGTTTCCTCTACATTAACTGGTCATGTGGGAGCGGATCTACTCTTCCATTTATCTTACAGTGAAACTGGAGGTGCACACGTAACCTCCTGTTTTCCCTCCTTCCAGGTCATGAAACACCCGAATTCTGCTGAACCCCTAAGCTTGGAAACATGGCTGAGAATGGAAAATCTAAGTACAAGACACTTAATTATATTAACCCAGAATAAATTTCCCTTTTTCCCCTGCCTTCACAAAATTTACAGAAGCAGCAATTTCAAATTCAAACAGTTAAGCACAACAATGATATTTGTCTAGTTCCTGTAAAATAGTCTGTGTGAATTGTATGATCAATAAGCTGCAGGGATCTGTTACTGGGAAATGAACAACCTGAAACAATCTGCACAATTTTAAAAGAGTATGTATATGGCATGAATTAACTTATTCCAATATTAAGTTGAAGTTAGCTCTGAAGAGAATGGATCTAATATCCGGCTGGTTTGTGGAGCCTTACAAGAAAGTTCTATAAGCTTTGTCAGAGTTTTTATTATTATGGAGAGACTTGCCAATATTTTGTCACTTGTATTAAAAAAAGCACCCTGCTTTGGAGAAAACAATCTAGCAATGTGAAAGGCAAAGCAAGTTAAAGTCTTTCCCTTTCAAAGAAAAGAGTGCAGAAGGAAGTAGAAGACAGTGGGAAAACATTATGGCATATTACATTAATAATAGATAATTTTTACCTGTGAATCCCGCTGTGGAAAAACACCATGCTCCTGCAGTGCAGCTATTGCTTGATCTCTTTCGAGGATCAATGTCCTGACTAACATCTCCACCTCCTGCAGTTTACGGTCTTTTTCTTGAAGTTCAGCTGTAACCTAAAGAGAATTGAATGGACAGGCAATCACTTTCAAGAACTTGGAGTAGAAGCCGAATCAAGATCCAAAGAATGGGAAAATTATCCAGGAGTTCTCTTCTGCAGTAATTCTCAGCAGTTGGTCCGATTTGCCTCCAAAAAAAAAAACAAGTATACTTGCAAATTTTTAAAACAAATTTATTTCTTTCCCATCATCTTATGATAGTCTTACTTTTACACAGAGTACAGTTCCAAAAGTGCTGGTTTCACAATGGTGTCTCATCCAAGTGGCTACTATTTACTCCATTAAAATCAGGAGGATATCCGAGACAAGCCCCATTTTATCTGCTTCGCTCTCCTTGCAAAAAAGCAAAGGAGCAAAAAAGGAACAAAAGCCAATGTATTATTTCTCTTGACACCTAGCTTATTTTTTATTTTCTCACGGGATATGAGTGTCACTGCTAAGGTCAACATATGCATCCATCCATAAACTGCCCTGGAGAAGATGTTGATGGTGAGCCATCTTCTTGAACTGCTGCAGGTACACCCATGGTGCTTTTAGAAAGGGAGTTGTTGGATTTTGATCCCGCTAAAGTGAAGGAGCACAGTTCCAAGTCAGGATGATGTGTGGCCCAGAGATTAACTTGCAGGTAGTGATGTTCCTATGCTTTGCCATGAAATAATAGGTTTGGAAGATGCTATCAAAGTTTAAAGTTTTAAAGTTCACTTATCTAAATGTGAGGTTATTCACTTCTGAAGCAAAACAAAGGAGGCAGACTACTACCGGGAATAGCTGTAAATTGGGAGGGGGAATGTGCAGCGGTACTTGGGTGTTCTTTTGCGCCAGTCACTGAATGTAAGCATGCTGTTGCAGAAGACAGCAAAGAAGACAAATGGTATGTTGGCCTTCATTGCGACAGATTTTGAATACAGCAGCAGAGATGTGTTCTTGCAATTATACATGGCCTCAGTGAGACCCCATTTGGGTAGCGTGTGCAGTTTTGATCTCCTTTTCTGAGGAAGGATATTTTTGCTCTCGAGGGAGTGCAGTGAAGATTTACCAGGCTGATTCCAGGGATGGTGGGTCTATCGTATGAGGGAAGATTGACTAGGTTAGGATTATTTTCGTTGGAGTGTAAATGAATAATGGGAAATCTCATAGACACTTATAAAATTCTAACTGGACTAGGCAAGTTAGATGCAGGGAGGATGTTCCCAATGGTGGGGCAGTCCAGAACCAGGGATCACAGTCTGAGGATAGACAATTTAGGATGGAGGTGAGGAGATATTTCTTCATCCAAAGAGCGGTGAGACTATAGAATTCATTACCACAGGAAGTAATAGGTACCGAAACATTGAATGTATTCAAGAGGCAGCTAGATATAGCACTTGGGGCAAATGAGATCAAAGGTTATGGGAAAAGCAGGATTAAGCTATTGAGTTGGACGATCAGCTATGATCATAAAACTTGGCTGAGTAGGCTCAAAGGGCCAAATGGCTTTCTTTTGTTCCTCTCTCATATGTTTCTATGTTTATTAGTGTCACAAGTAGGCTCACTGCAATATACTTCCTGCTAACTTGGAAAAGCAGCCAGGATAATCAAGGACCTCACGCACCCTGGACATTCTCTTTTGCCCTTTCTTCCATCAGGAAAAAGATAGAAAAGTCTGAGATTATGTACCAACCGACTCAAGAACAGCTTCTTGCATGCTGCCATCAGATTTTTGAATGGACCTACCATACATTAAATTGATCTTTCTCTACACCCAAACTATACTGTAACATGATATTCTGCATTCTCTTCTTTCTTTCTCCCTTATGAACTCTATGAACAGTGTGTTTTGTCTCTATAACACGCAAGAAACAATACTTTTCATTGTACCCCAATTTTTGAGTCATATGTTTACAGCATGGAAACAGACCCTTTGGCGCAATCTGTCCATGCCACCCTTTTTTAAAAACCCCTAAGATAATCCCAATTGCCTATATTTGGCCCATTTCCCTTTATATCCATCTTATCTTTGTAACTGTCTAAATATTTTTTAAAAGACAATTGTTCTTGCCTTTACTACCACTTCTGGTAGTTTGTTCCAGACATTCACACCCTCTGTGTGAAAACACTGCCCGTCTAGACACTTTTGTACCTCTCCCCTCTTATCTTAAATCTATGCCCTTTAGTTATTATCTAGCTGATTTGTGCCCCTCATTATTTTACAGATCTCTATAAGATCACCCCCTCAGCCTTCTACGCTCCAGAAAAAGAAGTCCCAGTCTATCCAGTCTCTCCTTATAACGCAAACCAGCAAGTCCCGGTAGCGTCCTAGTAAATCTCTTCTGCACTCTTTCTAGTTTAATAACGTCCTTTCTATAATAGGGTGTCCAGAACTCGACACAGTGTTCCAAGTGTGACCTTATCAATGTTTTGTACAACTTCAACAAGACATCCCAGCTCCTGTATTCAATGTTCTGACCAATGAAACCATGCCGAATATCTACTCCGCATTTTGTTCATCTATGACTCCACTTTGAAGGAGCTATGAATCTGCACCCCAGAAATCTTTGCTCTGTAACTCTCCCCAGTGCCCTATTATTAACTGAGTAAGTCCTGTCCTTGTTCAATCAACTAAAATGCATCATTTTGCATTTATCTAAATTAAACTCCATCTGCCATTCATCAATCCATTGGACCAATTGATCAAAATCCCGTTGTAATCCGAGATAACTTTCTTCACAGTCCACCATGCCCCAATCTTGGTGTCATTTACAAACTTACTAACATGCCCTTTATATTTTCATCCAAATCATTAATTTAAATGACAAATAACAGTGGACCCAGCACTAATTCTGAGGCACACTGCTGATCACAGGTCTCGGTTTGAAAAACAACCCTCTACAACCATCTCTGGCTTCTATCAAAAAGTCAATTTTGTATCCAGCGGTGACAATAATAAATCAAATCAAAGTACTGAGATGATTGGCTTTCTACAACCACAGCCATTTTCCTTTGTACGACATTTAGTTTCAACCTGTGGAGAATTTTCCCTGGTTCCCAATGACTTCAATTTTACCAGAACTCCTTAATGCCACACTTGCAAATTCTGCCTTAATGTCAAGTGCAGGCACTCTTACCTCCTCTCTGGAATTCAGCTCTTTGTCCATGCTTTAACGTGGCTGGAAGCCGAATGGAACTGGCAGGACCCAAACTGAGTACTAAGCAGATCATTGCTGTCCAAATACTATTGGATGGCAGTATCAACGATACCTCCCACTTTACTGAAAGCCGTTAATTCAGCATAGAACAAGAATTGTGCCGTCGCATCTTGCTGGTCTATACCATTTGTGGCTATTTAGCAATAAGCGAACCTGCTAAATCAGATCAGGAATTCAGCCTTTCTACCACATGTACTAAAATCAACAGAAAGAGGAAAAAATATCAGCAGATAGTTTCACCATTTGCATCAAAGTTTTTCCAGTAATAATCAATGCACAGATGAAATAGGATTAATTTCAAGTTCCTTTTCATCTCCACTGTGTCTCACCATTCCTATCCTTTTTGTAAACTCCAAATCTTTGTTGGCTTTTTAGAACAACAGATGGATCTGGATATCTGCAATAAGTAACTGGGAAATGAACAACACACAGAACACCAGAGAACATTTGGCTCATATTTGAAGATTATCCAGCAGTTATGTCTGTAGCTGTGGCACACTTCACTACTTTAGTCTGTGAATTCATATGGTGAGTAGGTCATGTAGGTCATGAAAATCCTCTTCCCACAAAAGTAATCATTAAAAAAGTTCCCTAATGCAAGTAACTGATGTGAAAACAGGCTAAATATACTGCAGCTGAAGCTGGCAGACTCATGTTGTTTTTATATCACAGAAAGCACCTCTTGAAACTTCCCTTGCTAATTAGTATACATGACCTGCCCCCAAACACAAAGAGATCAGGCATGCAGAATCATCCATTCTAGCACAAATAACAACAATGTGAACCTCTATTTTACTCAAACTACTCACTATCTTTCCAGTCTGCTGGATAAATGCTCACAAGTGGATTCAGAAACTGGCATGAAAATATTACTAAATTAGACTGACTCCGCTGCAGGGGTAAAATTACAACTTTCAAGCAGCCCGCAGACAAATGACATCAACGTGACCTTTTTTATTAGTTCTCATTTAAGCATCATTTCCATGGCCAAGAATTAATATCAATAAATTTCAATGCCAATTAACCTTTCACCATCCTAACAACAGAACTATAATTTTAAAGATACTCACATGCCTCCAATTGTTTTGCCATCTATGTTTCTCTTCAACAGGCAATGCAGAAGGTTGATAGGAATAACAGAAGCGAAACAGAGGGAGATACAGAAATCTTGCAGAAGAATGCCAAAAAGTCAATATAACATCAAACTTCAAATATTCCGCACTCCTCAAGTTCCATAAATTCCACCCTTTGATAGCTAATGCACAATGGAGGGGTTATGGCCTGGACGGTTCTCTTGTTGGAACAGTTTGGGTACATTCTACATCAATTAGGGAGATTTCCATTCCGAGATTGGGTCACTTCTGAGATCCAACTCAGCATCATATTCTTAACAAAGCCACAATGTGCACTGGTTATATAAAGCAGCGGTCACGTTTGCCACCTAATTAACAGCAGTGGACTTGGGACACAAACAGCTGTGGACTTAATTTAAAGGGAGGGTAGCAGCCATGCTAAAGCTTGTCATTTGTCCAACGGATGATGGAGGATGCAGAGCAAAGGACAGGGAGTACAAAGGCATTCAATCTTCCTGTCAGGGCAGCTCCCCTGTTTTCTAATGCTTTAATGAAAGCAATGATAAAACGCTGAAGCATTTTATTGCCTGCCAATGACAACAGAAAGTTTGCAAGGTTTACCAAGGAAAGTATGGCTGAAGGTTGCTCATGAGACGTTCACCAGATAACGTGGAAAATTACCTAGATACGACCTGTACACAAACTGCAGATAAATTCAATTGATCAATCGCTACCCCATCAGTCTACTCTGGATCATCAAAACGACGGAAGGGGTCATCAACAGTACTATCAAGCAGCACCTTCTCAGCAACAACCTACTCAGTGTTGCCAAGTTTGGGTTTCGCCAGGGTCACTCAGCTCCTGACCTCATTACAGCCTTGGTTCAAACATGGACAAAAGAGCTGAATTCCAGAGGCGAGGTGAGAGTGACAGCCCTTGACATCGAGACCACATTGAACTGAGGGTGGTATCAAAGAGCCCTAGCAAAATTGGAATCAATAGGTTTTGGGGGCAAACTGGTTGGAGTCACATCTGGCATATAGAAAGTTATATGTGGTTATGGAAGGTCAGCCATCTCAGCTCCAGGACATCTCTGCAAGAATCCCTCAGGGTACTGTCTGAGGCTCAATCATTTTCAGCTATTTCATCAATGACTTTCCCTCCATTATAAGATCAGAAGTGGGGATGTACGTCAATGATTGAACAATGGGGCTACCTCACAGCGCCAGGGCCCTAGGTTCAATTTTGGCTCTGGGTGACTATCTGTATGGAGTTTGTAATTCCTCCTACAGTCCAAAGATGTGCAGGTTAGGTTAATTGGCCATGCTAAAGTGCCCCTTAGTATCAGGTGGACTTGCAGGATAAATATGTGGGATTATGGGGATCAGGTGAGATTGTTCTTGGTGCAGGTTTTATGAGCCAAGCAGTCTCCGTTTGCCCTGTAGGCAGTCTACGATTCTACGTTCAGCATCATTTGTGACTCCTCAGATACTGAAGCAGTCCACATTCAAAAGCAACAAGACCTGGACAATATCTAGGCTTTGGCTTACGAGTGGCAAGTAACATACGTGTACACAAATGCCAGTCAATAACCATCACTAATAAGAGACAATCTAACCACCACCTCTTGACTTTCAATGGTGCTACCATCACTGAATATCCCACTGTCAACATTCCTGGAGTTATCATTAACCAGAAACTCAACTGGACTTACCACATATACACAGGTGTCTACGAGAGCAGGTCAGAGGCTAGGAATACTGCAGTGAGTAACTCACTTCCTGACTCCCCACAACCTGTCCACCATTACAAGGTGCAAGTCAGGAGTGTGATGGAATACTCCCCACTTAGTTGGATAGGTGCAGCTCCAGCAACACTCAAGAAGTTTGACACCATCCAGGACAAAGTTGCCCATTTGATTGGCACCTCATCCACAAACATCCACTCCCTCCATCACCCATGCTCAGTAGCAGCAGTGTGTCCTGCAGCAAATCACCAAAGATCCTTAGATAGGGCCTTCCAAAACCACAGCCACTTCCATGTAGAAGGATAAAGGCAACGGATACGTGGGAACACCACCACCTGCAAATTTTCTTCCAAACCATTCACCATCCTGATTTGGAAATATATTGCTATTCCTTCACAGTTGCAGGGTCAAAATCAAGAATTCTCTTCCTAACAGCATTGTGGATCAACCCAGCGCACATGGACTGCAGCATTTCAAGAAGGCAGCTCACCATCAGACATTCTTAAGGGCAACAGGTCAGAAATGTCCATGTCCCTTGAATGAATAAAGAGAGACAGATATCATGAGGCCACAGAGTTCTCCTGACCACAGAAGAGCTGTGTGCTCAACAGCCTTGATGACACACAAATAGAAGTTATAGCCCTGGTACGGTTAGTCAGAAGACTGAAGTTCAAAATGTATCAGTGTTCGAGTACTGTGAATGGTGAGGGAGAGAGGCATTGTCCTAACTGCGTCTTTAGACCAGGGAGAAGGAAAGATGATGTCTGGATAAAGGGTCCACAGCGTCACTGGTGCACTTTGAAGAGCTAGCCCTTGATTTGGCCAAAATGTCAAGCTTGAAAAATACTGGGATGGCGAAAGAGGGACATTATAGACACGATGAAACATCCTAATATTACCACATTCAGAGGATGCCTGACAATGTGCCCATGGTCCCTGAGCTTCAAAGCGTGCACTGTCATTTCAATACTTTTAGCTGCATGAGCGTGTGTTTGCCTCTGCTTCTGGAGATGGCATTCCTCATTGCCAACTGACCTATCTCATAACTGTTTTACATTATGTCCTTGTATGTACTTCCTTCCATCTGATAGGAAAGTGCATTCATCTTGAGCACCTCCTTCTAATGAATCTGGGAAGTCTATAAACACATGGCCTGTCAATATCCCACCCATCTCTACCCACCACAAGGAGATCCTCCTTCCACAGAATGCTGATGTGCAGAACATCTCATCAGCAAGGACAGAGGTAAGGCCAATATTTGAGTCTCTATGGTTGCAAAGGGAAAAATTAGCAATTAGAATAAAGCAATTCTTCCTGGGACTGTGCACACAAAACCATAAGGTGAATAAAGATAGAAGAGAAAAAATGGTATGGGAACAGGGTCATTATGGAATTGTTAAATCAAAGATCACAAACAGCCACAATGAAACATCAGAATTAATGACTAATCATTTTGGTTCAGTATTTATCAAATAGATGGATCAATTAAACGTGGCACTGGGAGATGAGAATACAAATTATACAACTACTTAAAATAAAAAGAGAAATATTAACTAATTTATCTCCAAAAAGGATAAATTCCTAATCATGGCAGACTCTCACATTACAAAAAAATTTTGGTAAGAATAGCTGGAGCACTATCATACATATTTAATAATTCATTAGAAAAGAGGTAGTACCAGCGATAGCCAACATTATTGTTATATTTTAAGAAGGAAGATAGGATGTGTCCAAGAAACCATTGATTTGTCATATTACCATTAGTTCTAAGTCCATTTCTTTTCCTATTACTAAAGAAGAAAATAAAAAAAAAATTCAAAAATATAAAAAATAGTCAATGTTAAAAAGCTATCCTTGCTTGGCTAACCTTGTTGAATTCTTTGAAGAGGTACCAGATAATAAATAGACAAAGGTAACACAGTGGATGTAACATATCTAAATTTACAAAAGGTTTTAGATAAGGTTTCATACAATGGGTAAATGAATAATGTCAAAGTATAGAAATTCAAGGTACATGTAACAGAATGGATAACTAACTAGCTGGAAAATAATAAGTAGTAAGAAGGAGTAAAGAACAGCTATTCAGAGTTTCAGAAGATGGAATGCAAGGTCCCACAAGGTTCAGATCTGGTATGGCTGCTATCCATAATTTATATTTACAAGCAAAACACAATTTCAGATTTGACTAATAAAATTGCAGAGGACTACAAAAATTTACAAGCCATTAATAATTTTGCAGAAGTGTGAGTATTAAATTTTGGCAAGAAAAATAAGGAGATTGAATATTACTTAGAAAATGAGAATCTATATGGGGTAGAGAAACAAAGGAATCACAGAGTACAAATACAGAAATAACAAACAAGTGCAAAGCAGATCGATAAGGCAAACCTAAAAGCAAATCATGTCACAGTTTATTTCTAGAAGAATAAAATTGAAAAGTTGGTAAGTTATGCTAACCTTATATCAAACTTTGGCTAGACCACACTTGGAAGTACTGTGTATAGTTTGGGTCACTATATTATTAATAGAGGCACTGGAGACTGTGTGAAAAAAGAGATTTACAAGAATGCTATAAGGTCATACCCATAAGGAATGGATGAATAGACTGAGTTTCTTTTTCTCTTGAAAAAAGGATGAGCTAGTGCAGATCTTTAAAATTATGAAATGTTTGGATACAACAGACGTTCCATTCCACTTGTCAGGAAGACAAAAACTAGAAGCCATCAATGTAGAAGACTTCATTACTCAGAAAGGTATGAGAATGTGGAGCCAGTAATTAAGAAAATAGTATAAATGCATTTAAAAGGAAAACAGAAAAGCACACGATGATCAAGTGAATAGTGGATTCTGGTGGTAGAAAGATTAGAAAAGATAGGAGAGGGCTTGAGTGGACCATAAATGCTAGCATGAATAGATGGACCAAATGTCCTGCTTCTGAGCTGTAAAAAGTTGAGTTCACTTTTGCTTTCAATCAATTAAATACACTGCCAACACAATATCAGAGCTTAAATCTGAATCATTCACAAAGGCCAGAGAATATGCCATGTGGCTAGGATCCATTGGAAAGAGGGAGGAGAGAAAAATCAAGCAGAAAATTAAATGTGCAAGCAAAACATTCAAAATATCTAAACTCATGACAAGAAATTATCAGTATATACATTTCTGAAAAAGAAAATGCCAACAAAATATCTGATGAAATCAAATGGGAATGTGATTGAAGGTAATATTTTTGCCTGTTAGTCAGTTTGTAAATAACTTATCTCAAAAAATAATGGAGAGATATTGATGAAACTTGATAGACACAGTATGGCCCAGGCAAAGATACAAATCTGGATCCTGGAATGTCTTTTATTTGTAGGATAAGACAAATTGACTTCTTGTTTAAGAATGTTGTGGTTATTTTGTTTAGAGCATTGTTGCCAATTTTAGAATATTATGGATCATCTCAGGTGCTGCAATGGAAATTGTTGTAACTGTTAAAATATGAGCAGACTTTTCAGAGCAAGTAGTTGTATACGGATAGGCTTAATGCCTCCTCAGTGAGGTGGAAGCTCTTAATAAAATGGCTTTTTTTAGTTTTGTAGTTAGAATACCAACCAGACAGGGAAAAGCATCAAAAAAGATCTGTATAATTGTATTAACACAGAGCTAACGGTGTGATGGAGGTATGTGCTCTACTGAGTGACCTCTTCAATTGCTTGTAATGGTGTCACTTGGAATGTTTAAAGGACTGACACCCAATCATAGTGAACTAACACTAAACCAAAAATCCCCAAAACAATAATCTTGGGGAATGGTCTCCAGTGCTTCAAAATGGATGTTGAAACAGAGATCTGATCTAAAAAAAAATTCCCCAAATTTACTGAATTTTTCTTTGACTTACCTGGTCTCGGGCTTGGCTCAGATTCTGAATTAGTTCTTCTGATTTTGCATACTGACTTCTCTCCATCTCTTCACAACGTTGCTGCCAATCCAACTCTACCTGTACTTTCATTTGTTCCAGATCCCGCTCTCTCTCTACTGCTCGGACAAGTTGTTGTTTATATCTAAATCCAGAAAAGTTTCAGTATGAGGTTATTTATAATTTTTGAAAAGAAATTATCCAATAAGCTTGTGAAGACTGTGAACACGGAGAACTAATTCAACCTCAGTGAATCAAGTGCAAAGATCTCACATTTTCAGAATTGTTGCAATGAATTATCTTGAAAAGTGTTTCAAGCTGCATCTAGCACAGCTTGTCCAACCGCCCTGTCCTTGCTAATCTACAATGGTTATCATAACACAATTGGAGTTTTACATTCAGTTTGAGTGTGAGAAATTCGGATCTGAGACTTGTGTCTTAAACTCATAAATTTATATAACTTATTAAAATGGTATGAGACAAAATTGGCCAAAGTGAACTGGGAAAATAGACTAAAAAGGTAGGACAGTGGAAAATCAGTGTCAGAAATTTAAGGAGGTATTTCATAATCCTCAGCAAAGATATATTCCTTTGGGAAAATGAGACTGCATGAGGTTGCACTGTCCATGGCTATCTAAACAACTTAAGGATAATATACAATTAAAAGAAAGTGTACAATACTGTGAACATTAGTGATAGGTTAGAAGATTGGACAGATTTTAGAAACCAGCAAAGAATGACTTAATAAAATGTAGGAAGAAATTGTAATAAGAGGGAAAGTTAACTAGAAATATAAAAAAAAGCTAATAAGAATTTTTATGAGTATCTAAAAAGGAAAAGATTAATTCAAGGGAGTGTTGGTGCCTTAGAGGGTGAAACTTGGGAATTAATAATGGGAAGCAAGCAAATAGCAGAAGTATTGCACATAAACATCCCAAGAGTACCTGAAAATCAGGAGGTAACAGGAAGGCAGGAACTTAAACAATCACAACCACTAGAGAAAACATTCTAGAAAAACTATTAAGACTAATGGCTTGTCCCCTGGACCTGGTTGTCTGTCTTGATGTGAGCATTGCTGGCTAGGCCAGCATTTATTGCAATCTCTTGTTGCAAGTTTATCATAACTTTCCTGCTGTTGTACTCTATGTTCTTATTAAGATAGGGATATTGATAGAGGCAAGGACAGAACAAGAATGGTGGGGCAAAGACAGATGGGTGCAGGGAGACTGATTTGAAATCTCATTCTTCAGTATCTTTTTTACTTCATTCACATTTTAATCTGTTTCTCATATTTTATCACTTTTACTTAAGTACTCTTAAGCAGTAACTTCTAAACTTTTAGTTTTAAACTAATCTTTATTCTGTTTAAAATTAAAACTTCTCTGCTGTGTTATTTTCAAATTAACCACTCATAAATTAAAAGAAGGTTACATAATCAGGCACACTTTGGAAGTCAGTAGGATTTTAAAACAGAGAGAGAGGTGATTTCCTATTTCTCACTAATTCTGCAGTTATGGCACTTGCAAATTGCCTGGATTCCTTTTTGATTTCTTAATACTTTTCTGCATGTCCTCACTTGGCCAAGAACCCTCCTGACATAGTTTCTCAGGGTCCTTCCAGGTTGTTCCTAACCTTGCCTCATGAGGTTGTTTCTTACAATCTCCTAAACAGAGTTCAAAAAACACAAATTGGCTATTCTGTTGATTTTTAAGACCTTATTGTTCCATTAGGCAAGAAGTTAATTGTGTGCCTTTTATGTGATTGTGACACAATTTTAGAATGGAAATGGTCTATGTAAACTTGTCATGCTGCAATTATACTCTTCCATCAATACTAACAGTATGTCATCTCAGTTTTGCATTGCCTAGCTCAAACTGCTTTGATACAATTTTTGTTCCCAAATTGCTGTATTACCATTTAACTATAAATACTATCATAGTAAGAGCATTTATAATGCAGGATTACACAAGATATGGAGTACAAAAATAGGCTATGCGGCCCAACTAATTCATGCTGGCATTTATGTTCTCCTAGGGCATCTTCCCTTCATTTCTCAACTATATGCATCAGAATAACTATATGTTTCTTTCTCCCTCACATGTTGTCTTGCCTCTCCTTAAATGCATCTATAACATTTATTTTAACCTCTCCTACAATAGTGAACTTAAATTCTCATCATTCATCAGATAAAGACCTTTCTTCTGAAGTCTTTACTGGATTTTCTTGTGACTAAATTATATAATTGGCCTCCAGCTATGGCTCATTTCCACCTCCCCCCACCCCCAAGTAGAAAGAGTCTCTTTGTATCCATCTGTCAAAACCCTTAATTTTATAAACCTCTGAGAGGTCACGCCCTCACTCTTTATATTTCAAGAGAAAGGAGATAATCTCATCATCCTTCCCTGATGTGTTTATCTCCTATTTTTGATATCATCCTTGAAATCTTCTCTGCACCTTTTCCAGTGTCTCTATATACATAGTGATCTAAATGTGAACTACCCAAAATTCAGTGTGCTCTTAGCTTAATTTCCCCATTTCTCAATTCTACAAATCCTATTGCTTGTTTGATTTTATGGCCTTGTTAATATTTTATTCATTGGTGTAATTATACTCTGAGATTCCTTTGTTCTTCTATGCCACCTAAACCCACACCTTTCCAAGTAATGTGGCTCCCCTTTTCTTCCTGCCAAAGTGTACTATTTTACACTTATGCATGTTGAACTTCCATTTGCCAATTATATACCCATTTTTGTAAGTTATTATTGTCCTCCTGTAATTTGTTGCAATGCTCCTCAGTAATGTCTGTTCCTTCAATTTCACATCTGCAAATTTAGAAATTGCAAAGCCCAAATGTTCATGTAAATTCTGAACAGCAGTGATCCCAGCACTTTCTTGTGGGACATCACCAACCTACCTTCTGCTACCCTTTTACTCCCACTCTCTGCTTTCTACCTTGAAGCAGAGAGGGCAGTATGGTGGCACAGTAGTTAGCGTTGCTGCCTCACAGCACCAGGGATCCGGGTTCAATTCTGGCCTTGGGTGACTGTCTGTGTGGAGTTTGCATGTTCTCCCCATGTCTGCATGGGTTTCCTCTGGATGCTCTGGTTTCCTCTCACAGTCCAAAGATATTTAGGTTAGGTTGATTGGTCATGCTAAATTGATTCTAGTGCCGGGGGGATTAGTGGTGTGAATGTATTGCATTGCAGGAATATGCAAAATGCCAAAGAGCCCCCTTCTGCACTGTAGGATTTCTATGCTGACAATTAATTTTGCAACTTGTCCCTAACTCCACATTCTCTAACCTTATTAATGAATCTATTATGGGTCACCTGATCAAAGATCTTTTTAAAACTCACATAAATTACATCTACTGCATTATCATTGTTTGCTCTCTCTATTACCTCCACAAAGAATTCAATAAAGGTTGGTCAAGCAAGATTTTCTCTTTTGAAACACATGTTGTTATTCAATGTTATATTTTTATTTTCTAGATGTTCTTCAATTCTCTCCTTTAGTAAGGATTCCTGTCGCTGATATTAAGCTGATGTTCTATAATTCCCTGAACATATTCCATCCCCTTTATTAAAAGAGATATTATGTTAGCTATCTGCCAGTACTCCATTACAATACCCTTCCTACTGAATAATTAAAGATGTTTAATAATGTCTCTGCTATCTCCTCCTTAGATTCTTTTAAAAAGAGTGGATGTAATCCATCCGAACCAGGCATTTTATCCTCATTAGTTTACTGATTTCTTTTGTACATCTACTTCTTATGAAAACACACTTACCTCATCATTCCAAAAAGTCTGAGGTCACAAACCAACCAATTCAAAAATAGCTTCTTCCCCGTTGTCTTCAGATTTCTGAATGGACCTATTTACTTAAGTTGGTTCTTCTGTACACCCTAACTATGACTGTAATGCTACATTCTGCACTGTCTCCTTTTCTTCCCTACGTATGGTATGCTTTGTCTGTACAGGATGCAAGAAATAATACTTTTCACTTACTATTACAATAATAAATCAAATCAAATTCCTGTCATGTCCATTTCTTCTATCTCCCTGGCATATTTCTGCCATCTCTTTATTGTTAAGTATGATATTATCCTGCCTGTTCCTTAATAGCCCTATTCCCGTCTCAGATGGGAATATTCTGCTGCCTGTGTTTTCATCTCATTCCTTTTAGGTAGATATGTCTGTCAAATATTTTGTTTTACATTCCTCATAATTTAATTTCACTATTCCTCTTAGCCTTCTTATGTTTGCCATTACTGTTAGACAATATTGTTGCCCAGTTTATTTTCCCAAGTTCTATTTTCAGTCCCTCATAATCAGCTTTTCTCCAATCTATTAGTCTAATGTCCTTTTCCATTATCATCTTAAAACATATTATATAGTCACCAGATAGTCACTTGCGATAGTTACAATTAAACCAGTTGGATTGCAAAATTAATGTCACATTTGATCCCGAGATGACCCCGACCTCAAATTCATGTCATCATTAAGACCATCTATTTCCACCTCAATATCTGACTTCATCCGACTACATCCTTGTCTTAGCTCACCTGCACTGAAACCTTCATTCATGCCTTTGTTACTTTTAGACTTGACTATTCCAACAAACTCCTGGTTAATCTCCCACATTTTATCCTCTGTAAACTTGAGGTCATCCAAAATTCTGCTGCCTGTGATTTCACTCATACTAACTCTCAAGCCCATCACATCTGTGCTTGCTGATCTGCATTGGCACCTGATCTTAATATTAAAATAATCATCTTTGTTTTCAAATTCTTCTATGGTCTCATCCTTCCACATATCTGGAATCTCTCAACCCCACAATTCTCTTAGATATCTGCAATCATTTGGCATTTTGTGCATCCCTCATTTTAATCACCATGCCTTCAGTTTCCTAGGTCCCAAACTCTGGAATACTCACCCTGCACTTTTCTACCTCATTTTCCATCTTAATGATACTTCTCACAATCTCCCTCTTTGGCTAAGTTTTTGTTCATCTGATCTGAGATGTCCTTTTGGAGTCAATATCAGCTGCTTGTCCTTTTGATTGTAGTGCTGTTGGTCAATTTTCACCTGAACTTTGTGCTTTTCTTTTCTACTTTAATATTTTTGCACTTTACTTAAAATGATAAAGCTTGCCTCAAATCAGCATTTAGCTGTGATGAAAGTTGATTTAATATTATCATATTATATTTCATCATGCTCCAATGAAGTGCACTGGCTACTTTATTACTTTGAAGGTTCTAAATAAATGTTCCACTATTTTTATTTCTCTTAGCTTTTTTGGTTCCTAGATCCAATATTGTATTTTCCCTTATTGGGCTCTTTAGCTTTTGCATTAGAAAGGATTCCTGCACATTGTGGGAATCCCATTTCTTTATTCCTCTAACGTCCAATTAAAATTAGCATAATTAAACCTCCCCCCACCCCCACCAATGATTATTATTCTGTTTTCTACTGAATTTCCTTATTTGTCTATTCATTTTTCTTCTTCTCCTTTTGATTATTAAGTGGTCTGAAGACTATTGTGTAAAGACTCTGTTTTATCTCCATCCATATAGATTCAATTTATGTTTGCTTAGGGAGGTGTTGGCACAATGGTATTGTTGCTAGATTAGTAAACCAGAGATCCTGGGTAATACTCTGGGGAACCAGATTCGAAACCCTCCAAGGCAGGTGGTAGAATTTGAATTAAAAAACACTTGAATTAAAAAAATCTACTGACAACCAAGAAACCATTGTTGGTTGCTGTAAAAAACCCACTAAGTTCACTATTGTCCTTCAGGGAAGAAAATCTGCTATCCTTACCTGGTCTGGTCTTTATGCAACTCTAGACTCCACAGTAATGTATTAAACACTCTATAAAATGGTCTTGCAAGCAACTCAGTTGTGCCAAATCATGAAAAGTTTCAAAGAAATGTAACCAGATGGACCACCTGCCCATTGACCTAGGAACCAGAACCTACAACGCTAAACTCAGCCCTGTTGACTCTGCAAAGTTCTCCTTACAGGAGTGTCACAGTGGCACCATGATTAGCACTGCTGCCTCACAGCACCAGGGGCCCGAGTTTGATTCCTGACTTGATGACTGTGTGGAGTCTGCTCATTCTCTCCGTGTCTGTGTGGTTTCCTCGGGTACTCCAGTTTCTTCCGGAAGATGTGTTGGTTAGGTGCATTGGCCATGCTAAATTCATCTTCAGTGCACCTGAATTTAGCGACAAGGGAATTTTCACAATAACTTAATTGAAGTGTTAATGCAAGCTGCTTTTGGCAGTAATAAATAAACTTACCATCATTACCAAAATTAGAAAAGTTGGCTCACAGGCTAGTCAAGCAATAGCCTGAGATAGTTAACTTTACAGAATCGTATCTTTCAGAAAATGTTCCAGACATCATCATTACCATCCCCGGTACATCCTGTCCTACCAGTAAGAACATCCTAGTAGTGTAGTGGCACTGTGTATACAGTCAGGAGGAGGTTGTCCTCAACATCGACTCTGGATCCCTGAAATCTCAAGGTATTAGGTTGAATGTTGGCAAGGAAACCTCATGCTGTTGAATTCGTATCTCTGCCCCTCAACCGATGAATCAGAACTCCTCCATGTTAAATATCATCTGGATGTAGCACTGAAGGTGGCAAGGGTGCAAAAGTGGGAGACTTCAATATTTATCACCAAGAGTAACTTAGTAGCATTACTACTGACTGAGCTGTTAGACTGGGTCTGCAGCAGGCAGGGGGGAAACCAAAAGGGAAAAACACACTTGACATCATCCTCATCAACCTATTTGCTGCAGATGCATCGATCAATCACAGTATTGATAAGAGTGACCACAGCGCAGTCCTTGTAGAGACGAAATAACATCTTTACATTGAAGATACTCTCTATCGTGTTGTCTGACACTACCTTCATGTCAGAAATAGCACCAGGCATACCTAAAAAGAGGTATTAACCTGGTAAAGTGACAACACCGGACTACTTGCATGCCAAACAGCATAAGCAGCAAATGATACGCCTAAGCAACTCTACAAACAATGAATCAGATTTAAGCTCTGTCCTGCCACACCTAATCATGAATGGCAATGGACAATTAAACAACTCACCGAAAGAGGAAGCTCTACAAATATTCCCATTCTCTATGTCATCTGTGCAAAAGCATCTCCTACAATTTTCAGCCAGAAGTGCCAAATGGATAATGCATCTCAGCTGCCATTGGAGGTCCCCAATATCACAGATGCCTATCTTTGGTGTAATAAGTCTTTGGAGACAGAGGTCCATTCACCAAAATCCATTTACAATTCTCACAGCAGTACACAGATTTCTATCAGTCAGCAGTGTATGTTCAGGACTGCCTGAGGAATTGACACTCCCGGTTAAACACAAGGGAAAGACTCCCTGATTGGCTCAGTCGACTCCTTGATCAGGGAATTCACGTTCCAAAAGGCCAACCTAGGTGGCTTGATTGAAGCCGCTTCATTCAATCAATTCAATTCACTCCACATAATATCAAGAAACAGCTGAAGGCACTGAATGTTGCAAAGACTCTGACAACATTTGGCAATACTGCTGAAGAGCTGTGCTTCAGAACATGCCATGCTCTTAGCTAAGCTGTTCCAGTACAGCAACAACACAGGCATCTACCCAGCAACGTGGAAGATTGCTCAGATATATCCTGTACACAAAAAGCAAGACAACCCCAACTCAGCCAATTGTTACCCCATGAACCTTCTCTTGATCATCAGTAGAATGATGAAAGGGTCATTTCGCCTTGCAATAAAGTAGCACTTGGCTTAGCAATAATCTACTCTTTTGAAATCTGAAACTATCACCCAGCTCCTGACCTCATTACAGTCTTGGTTCAAACATGATCAAAAGAGCTGAATTCCAGGGGTGATGCAAAAGTAAATACACTTGACATTAAGGCAGTATTTGACCGTGTGAGGCGTCAAGGAGCACCAGCAAAACTGAAGTCAATAAGAATCGGGATAAAAGTCTCCGTTGATTGAAATCATATTAAACACAAAGGATGAAGGTTGTGATTGTTGGAGTTCAGTCATCTCAGCTCCAGGACGACACTGCAGGATCTTCTCTGGATAGTGTCCTAAGTCCAACAATCTTCATCTGCTTCATCAGTAATCTTTCTCTGATCATAAGATCAGAATGTGGATGTTCGCTGATGATGGCACAATATTCAGCACTATTCGTGACTCTTCAGATACTGAAACAGTCCATGATCAAATGCAGCAAGACCTGGGCAATATCCAGGATTGGGGTGACAAGTAACAAGCAACATTCGTGTCACAGAAGCACCAGGCAATGACCATCTCTGACAAGAGATAATCCAAAAATCATCCCTTGACGTTCAATGGAATTATCATTGCTGAATCCTCCACTATTAACTTCCGGGGAGTTACCATTGATCAGAAGCTTAACTGGACCAGCCTTATAAACATTACGGGATACGCTGTGCTTGCCTGGATGAGTACAGTTCAAACAACATTTAAGAAATTCAACACAAGACAAAGTAGCCTGCTTGACTGGCACCCCATCCATAACCATTCACTTTCTAACCACAGACACACAGTAGCAACAGTATGTACCATCTAGAAAATGAACTGCAGGAACTCACCAGGCTCCTAAGACAGCACCTTCCAAGCCCACAATCACCACCATGTCAAAGGACAAGGACAGCAGGTGTATGGGAATACCATTATCTGGAAGTTTCCCTCTAAGCCACTTGCCATCCTGATTTGGAAATATATCATTGTTCTCTCACTGTCGATGGGTTGAAAACCTGGAACATCCTCCCTCACAGCACTATGGCTGTACCTAAACCACAGAGACTTCAGTGATTCAAACAGGCAGCTCATCCCATCTGTTCAAGGGCAATTAGAGATGGACAATATATGCTGGCCTAACCAACACAGCTCACATTCCTTGAGTTATTTTTTAAATACTGTGCGTCGAGGCATCCTAGACTGGAACATGTTGAATAGAGGCAGGTTGGATTCTATTGCACTGTGATTTTCAAGTAGAAATATTTTGTGAAGTACTTTTATACATTTT
This sequence comes from Sphyrna mokarran, assembly GCA_024679065.1. Taxonomy (NCBI): domain Eukaryota; kingdom Metazoa; phylum Chordata; class Chondrichthyes; order Carcharhiniformes; family Carcharhinidae; genus Sphyrna; species Sphyrna mokarran. Next base: position 24,997,256 of record JAGIQG010000021.1, read on the forward strand.
GTGAATTAAATATATTTTTTGGGAAGCAAAGATACCTGCATCTTTTTTTTAAAACTTTGTTACGATATTCCTAATAAGGACAGCTACTCCATCTCCTCATTTTTCCTCTCCAAGATTCCCAATATGTTAAATCTTGCAATATTTAAGACCCACATCTGATTTTTCACTCAAAGTGTCTCAATAATTCCAACTATATCTACCTACTGGTTCCTTCCAGCAGATGCATCCAGCTCTTCTGTTCTACTACAGACACAGTATGTATTGATGTACAAGTAGTATAACTCATTTATAAATGCTCTCATTTTATATTTAACCAATTAAACAAAAAAAAAAATTTAGGTTAGGAACTGATCACCAGTCTTGACCTAATTATTAACTATGATTTTACCCTGCATCACTTGAAGACTATGCTTGACTCTCCACATGCACCTTTACTCAAGCTGGATTAGTAAATATTATGCAGGTATTAAGTATTACATTACAAAATGTACGTTCAAAATGCACGCATTTTATACGTACCCAAGGTGTCAATATAAGGAAGAGTTGAAGAGTTGTTGTCTTCCTCCTCTACAAATTTAAGTTCTCCCCTGTGCTGCCACCCCAGAAATTAGAACCAGTTCATCACAGGATGATGTCAACTGTAAATTTTCTCAGTTTGTCAGTATCATTCAATGACCCTAACAAGAGTGGAATCTCAGGAGATATACACTTGTCAGATTTGGTCAGGCAACACATTAGCAACCTGTAGTAGTCAATCTTGCAACTTCTTTGAGAGCTCTAAAAAATTCCCAATGAATGACAAGTGAATGGAAGTGACAATTTTGAGACTCTTAAATATTTCTACTACTTGAGGTTTCCGACTACCAATTCAGAAAATCAGATTATATTTATATCCTAAAACATTCTTAATGAAATTAGCAATTCAAATCCCATGGTGTTTTAGGAAACTCCAGGCCTTATTCCAAAATTAACATAATGGATCTGTAGCTTTTCAAGAGAGGATGATGCACCATTTCTCAACTGATTGACAATGCAGCTTACTTTTCCACATCCTCCTTGAGTCTTGCTAACTCAATTCTCAGCTTTGAATCCTGGTCTTGCAGCATTTTAATTTGCATGTCCTTAGTAACGGTCTCCTTGGAGATCTGTGCAATGTGACTATCCCAGCCAGTCTTTACTGTTGAAAGCTCCCCACATAACCTAGATAAACAGACAAAAAACAAAATTATTTGGCTTGTTAAAAATTTTATAAATGGTTCCTCTTCACGCCACAGAGCTGGAACAGCTGCATTGTCCTACATTATTAAATATGTCACAGCACCCATTCAGTGGCAACTCAAACAATTACAGCAGTATAGGATAATTTTCTGAAACTGTTTTGTCTTTATTTTATCTGCATTTAAAAAGTGCACTTCATTAAAATTAATGAGTGTTTTTTCTGTTCTATTTCATCCTACAATAATACAGTCATGGTTTATTAATAATTGAACAGTTCTGTTGTTCACCAGCTTGCTTAGTGATTTAAACAATTATTCCATCTGTTCCAGTGTATTCTCGGTTGATTGCAACTTTGAATGTAGAGTTAACAAAGAAGTTTCAGAGAACTCTTTTACAAAGTTAATTTTCCATGTTACAATCAGAGGTCCCAACTGAATTTGACACTTCAGTGCATAGTTGAGTTTATATAATTATCTAATCAGAAGAGGACACACAAATTAAAAAGCAAAATCTTTTCTGTTAAGTGTTTCTCATACTGATTTGGTTTCAAATTGTATCAAATGTTTTTTCTAAGATTTTTCTTTGAAATTTACAAAAACAATTTCCTCCTCCTTTGGCTCCAAATGTCGTATTTGAGTGAACTTAGTTAAAAGAAGGGATTTGGCAATAAGCCACACTTGAAGTATCAAAGGTTACTGATTCAAAGAGTCAGTGATAAATGAATCAAAATAATTACTTTTAAGCTCCATTTTCTCTTTGTGAGACAGCGACTTAGACTGGTCGGATTCTGCAGGCACCAACAATCAATTATCAATCATCATGTGCAAGCCTAGTCTTCATCCTTTTCAGGATTATGCCCACTTCTCATCCGACATCCACATACCCAAACTTTCCTACAGAGGTTACCAGATAATGTTATGGCAATATCAGCTAATTTTCTCCTATTAGCTCAGGGATCCAGAGGATCAAAATGGTGCTTCTAATACCACAACAACTGAAGTCAGCTACCTCTGCACAAAAATGGAATTGAAATTGTCAGTTGTAAGATCTCAGGGATATAGTCTGTGTTGCATTAACCTTTTGAGCCACTGTTGATGGATAATTTTGACATCTCTCAAAAAGATAAGGTGCTCATGCAACAAAGCAGCAGAAAAATTAAAATACTCTGGCTATCTGCAAGGTTTCAAGGAGCAGGAGTAATACATACCATAAGTACTGGATTTTTTGTTGCACTTCAAACATTTTTCCAGGAATTTCAATTTTTAAAATCCTTATTTTTTTCCTTTGTATAATTCTCTCTTTGTACCACACCATCCAACCACTGTTCCCATATATCCCAGTACTTAATGCTGTGATTTACACTAGAGCACTATTTGATAAGTTAACTGGTACTGCATCTAACTGATCATTTTTCACATACAAGATTGGATAGCGATTATAGGCACTATATTTGACTGAAGGAACCATCATAGCAGGAGCTTGCTGATGCTCAATAATCAAGCTATCAAACAAATACTTTCAGAGTCTTAAGAATATGATCTGACAATCAAAGCTGATAGTCTGTATTAAGCATGGTGGCATGATAGCATAATGGTTAGTACTGCTGTGTCACAGCTCCAGAGACCTGGGTTCAATTCTGGCCTTGGGTGACAGTCTGTGTGGAATTTGCACATTCTCCCTGTGTCTGCAATGGGTTTCCTCTGGTTTCCTGCCACAGTCTAAAGATGTGTGGGTTAGGTTGATTGACCATGCCAAATTTTACCATCAAGTTGCACCTTCTTTTGGATATGAAAACTTGGTAAAGTCGGATGTGAGGTGAGTACTGCAATTCATGCCTGTTCCCCTTTACCAAGGGCCAAAAATGGTTGCTGTCGGGACTGCACCTGAAATGGGCATGATGTCAATTTAAATGCATTTGCATGAATTTAAAATGATTTAATGGATTGCACGCCCAACCTTAACAGCACTTTCCCCTTTACTACTGCATTTGCCAGTCCAGATTTGGTGCAAAACAGATATGGTCTGCAAAGGTCAATTTGAGCACTCCAGCTCTTCAGCTCCTGCTGAACAGGAAGTTCAGAGCTTCCTGTGGCTCTCTGAATCAGATCGATGGTAAGGCAGGGTGTGGGTGGCGGTGGCACTCTGGTTTGGTGGGGCGGTGGTGAAGAGGGGGGAGAAGCGGGGAGAAGAGGAGGGAGAACCCCTCCTTCCCCCGCAGTGTGATTCAGAGTCGCTGCTACTTCTTCAGGCAGAGTGCATATGGAGATGCCTACCAACAGATCAAAAGTCAGATCTGAAACACTCCCAGTTTCAAGTCTGCTTATCACTTACAATTAAAATGGTGGAATAGGGCCCTTAGTATCAGAGTGATTAGCAGCAAAACTGAAAAATGCACAAAAAAATCAGTCATGATTTTATTGAACGGCGGAGTCAGCTCGAGGGGACAGGCAGCCTATTCTCGCTCCTCGTTCTTGTTATGTTGTTTAGGGGATAGTGCTTATGTGAGATTGTTGTTGGTGCAGCTCATTAGGCCAAAGATTTCTATGATTCTATGGAAACAACTGAGGAACCTTGGAGAACCAGGGTTTAGACAGCAGTATATGTATTAGTTGTATTCTTCCTCTGATCTTTTTTTAACTGAGAATGTCATTGACGTCAAGCCAAAATTGCAAGGGTTTGAAAGTGAGTTGATCCTCCCTTGTTGAGGTGAATGGATAACACTGGGTTGTGCATCCAGAAATGCACTACTGAATTTTGAATTACAGCCCAAATGTTTATTAGGTTTAAATTTAAAATTCAGTTTATACCATGTGGATTTATGAAGTCCAGATACCTGCATGTGAAATGAGCTCCCCTCCCACCTAATCTGTTAGATATGCATTTCACATTAAAGAAGGTAGTACAAGCTTCAACTTGATCATTATTCCTGGGACTATTATGTCTTTTGATCTGCAACTCCTGCTATTTTCACATGAACATAGATATTACGAATTGAAGGCAACTAGGAAAAGAATCTAAGCAGCATAGGTTTCAAAAACATATTGTATTTGACATCGCTAAATGCTACCATCAGACCAAAAAACTCATGAGCAAATCAAAACCATGCGAGATGCAAAAAACAGTCTGTTTTACACCCTGACCACCCTTCTGGTAAATTGCTTTTTCCAATCGGTGTGCAACATCGCAGTCGAAAATGACCTGCAGAAATAAACATGCTTTTTGTGAAAACTTTACATACAGATGTGGGGCCAAAGGGAAGCTTAATGGCGAATCTTTCTCTGATTTAGAATCCCAGGAGCTTTTGATCCCATTGTCCAAAAACTGTCTGAAAGTGTGCAATAACAAAAGTGTTTGAAGGCAGTTGGCTGTTATTCTGAAAGGACTGCCTGAATTATCTTAAATAGAGACCAATTTGAATTTTTGACTATCAAGTTCGTTCAATTGGCATAATTCCAGGTGTTCAACTGGCATTTTGGACTAACAGAGTAAAATTCCTTTCCTAACCAAGCAGAGCTTCTTGCTCAAATATGTTTCCTAACAGTAGATTCTAAAAATGATTCCACATTTTTTGGTTCAACATTTAAAATTTATAGAGTAACCCTAACAGATTCCATGAACTAAATAGGTGTGATGATGCCCTGCACATAGGCTACGTATGTCAGGATGTCATGTTGCAGTTTTATAGAACTTTGGTTAGGCCGCACTTAAGAATATTTCTGGTAGCCAGATTATAGGAAGGATGTGGAGGTTTTGGAGTGGGGGCAGAAGAGGTTTACCAGGATGCTGCCTCGATCAGAGAGTATGAACGATAAGGACAATTGGACAAACTTATGTTGTTTTTCCTGGATCTGCAGAGGCTGAAGGGAGACCTGATAGAAATCCATAAAATTATGGGAGACGTAGATAGGGTTGATAGTCAGAATCTTTTCTCCCCGCAGAGTTGAAACGTCTAACACTAGGGGACTTGCATTTATGATGAGAGCGGGAAAGTTCAAAGGAGATGTGAGGGGCAAATTTTTTTCTAAAACACAGAGTGGTAGGTGTCTGGAATGCATTGTCAGAGGTGGTAGTGCTGGCAGATACGATAGGGGTATTTAAGGGGCTTTTAGATAAGCACATAACTATGCAAGGATAGAGGAATATGGATCAAGAGTAGGCATAAAGAATTAGTTTAATTTGATGTCTTGTTTAGCATAATATCGTGAGGCGAAGGGCCTGTTCCTGTGCTGGACTGTTCTACGTTCTATACAGCACATTTTGGCTCTGAGGACTGGTCATCTTGAATAAATAGGATGGAGCCACTTGGAAAGACAGACATTTTGTTTCTTTTCTTGTTTAAGGGACAGCATTATGTTAGCACAGAGTTTTTGTGCTGTTACTATATACTCACAAATGACTTTTGTATTGTTTTCCAAATATTTTCCAAATGAACCATTGCATAAAGTCTTTGTAGCATTTGAGAAAAAGTTACTTTTGGGCAACTGCACCTCAAAAGTGCAAATAGCACACATGAAGAATGACTAGACTCATGTGATGGCAGCCTAGTACACTGTGGCAGACATCCTAATTCCTATCAAGATACAGCCATGACTGATGTGATCAGTCACTGAGATGGAACACCCTCAATGTGCTGGGAAAGTTGCATAAAACACATGGAGGAAATCCTGGGCTCAGCAACCTGTCTTTTTCTTGTGCAGGAATCAAGTTTTCACTGCAGACTCACGGGAGCATAGTTCATCATAGTAAGGAGCCATAGAAAGGATAAAATTATTGAGAGTTTATTTAGTAAGTGTTATAGATTAACAGGTAAATTCTAACAGGTCTAGACAGGATAGATGCAGGGAGGATGTTCCTGATATCTGGGGAGTCCAGAACCAAGGGTCAGTCAGAGGATTCATTCCATTTAAAACGGAAGTTAGGAGACACTTCTTCACCCAGAGTGGTGAGCCTGTGGAATTCATTACCACAGGAAGTAGTTGATGCCAAAACATTGAATGTATTCGAGAGGTGGCTGCATATAGCACTTGGGGCACCCTATTTTCTATGTAGAAGTGATTAATGTATGAGTCCACACTGTGCAACTATGACCTCTTCATTTCTGTTACCCTACCACAGTGTCTCGGTGCATCCCCAATATCCACAGTAGAAGTAGAGACAGTCTGTTGAGAACTGTGCCATGTTATTGTGATGACTATGGCTAGTGTGCTCTGGACAGCCAAGACCTGGGAGGGCTCCACTCTGCTTCCAGGGCCCTGCTGTGGCAGTGCCACCTCCTCAACCTATGAAGTTAGAGCTGGTGCCATTATAGGAAGAGGGGATTTAGATGGGCTGAACATTCCTAGAGTCACCTGGGTGGAAGGCCCCATGGTGTGCAGTACCTCATCCCTGAGGGTCCCAGGTTACCTCCTTCAGAGAGAGGACAGCTGGATCGAGTTGAGAAGCTCTTTCCTGCTCTAGTGTTGAGACTGATGAATGCAACCAAGTGTGTCTATCACGGAGTGCATCTCTTGAAGCAGTGCATGACAGAAGACTTGCACCAAAGTCTCTAATGCGACTGGTATCCTATCAGTGATGATCTCAGTGTGTTGGCATAATTACCTCAGATTGAAGATGGAGGAGTGCTGTAGACATCCTTTCCTGATTTTATCTTGTCTAGAGCTCCAGCAATTGAGGCATGACCAAGTCCAGAAGTTCAACATCTGATTCAGACTCAGCTTCCTGGCATCCAGCAATCCTCCAAGTGCTGGCACCTTTGGATGTCTCTGCTACTGTGGATTGGAAATTATGAGCCTGTAGCTGCTCCAGAACTAGGTCCCATTGAGCTGGTGGAGGCTGTGGGTAAGCACTCCAACCGGTTTGCTAATTCCACTTCTGATCTGCTCTCAGGCTAGAGTTGAGGACTTGGCTTGTTGACCTCCTTGGCTGCTTTCCATATGTGCCTGCAAATGAAAGTGTATGGCAGCAGCCTGAGAAACACAAGACATCATTCACAGCATGGTAATCCGATAGACACTGCAGTGCTAGATCCTCACCATTAGCACAGGAATGCTCCATATCCTTGCCAGCCATCTGGATGGCTCTGTCTTCAAGAGCTGTCAAGACCTTGAGTCCAGCCATTGCCTCACTAGTCTGGGATTACTTTGTTCTGTTGTGTGCTCGCTTGTCCTGAATGTAGATAGATGGAGAGCATATAAACAGCACACCGGCCAGGTCAGATGAAAGAGATGCCTGGCACACGTGGGTGGTGAGTGGGTCCTTGGATAGAACAAGGACATGACCTGCAGGGGAGATGAAGGAGTGTGTCTGAGAGTGAGCAGTGGTGCCCCTTGAGCTGACATTGAGAGAGATCCCCATGAATGTTTGGTGGATCTGTGAGTGAGTTCAGAGTGATGAGAAAAATCACTCATCACTCGTAGAATGGAGGAGGTCATTCATCCTCTTTCATCACTGGATGACTGGCCTCTTCAGCAGGGCATTGGCACTGACCACCACAGTCACCACTTCCAATGCTGGTTTGGTCACCTCGGATGCAGGTCTTTCGCCCATAGTGTGGGTATAGAATGTTTTGGTGAACCTCTACTGCATCCAGCAGGCATTTGAGAATGCCTCTGAAATGTGGGTGCTGTAGGCTTTCTGGCTTTCACAATCTTTCCAGTAACTTCCTTGGACTCGTGTGTTAGCTGTGTGCCGGTGCAGTCTTTAAATGCTGAAGTGCTGAGGTGATGATGGGTGGGCACGTGAATCAGAGGTTGTCTGCCAGTCATACAGCATGGAACCTGCACCTGCATTTTGTTTCCTCTGAGCGTTGTACATTATAGTGGAAAAAGCCACCATTATCATCAGCAGCCTCAATGCAGTTTTCCCTGCCTGAAATCAAACTGTGTCAATTTTGGAGAGGATTCCATCCTAGGATTTTTGTTGTTAAACATTCACTGCTATAGTTTGGACTATTTTCTCTGCTAACCAGCAACACCTGCTGGAAATGCAAAAGAATGGACCTCAATGAATCATAGGAACCCTACAGTGCAGGATGTGACCATTTGGCCCATCAAGTCTGCACTGACAACAATCCCACTCTGGCCCAATTCCCACATATTTACTCTGCTCGTCCCCCTGATCTTGAGGGCAATTTAGCAGGGCTAATCAATCTAAGCTGCACATCATTGGACTGTGGGCGAAAACTGGAACACCTGGAGGAAACCCATGTAGGCACAAGGAGAATGTGCAAACTCCACAGAGACAGTCATTCAAGGCTGGAATCAAACTCGGGTCTCTGAAGCTATGAACATTGCAAAAATATGAATAAGTTTATTTACTGGTGCTTCCCAAAGTCAAACCAACACTTACCATTGTTGTGCTATATATTGTTCTGTTGGTCACAAAGACAATAGGGGATCATCAATAGATTTTTGCTTTTTGGAGTACAAACTGTTTTATTGAGGAAGCAGAGGCTTGCCCAATGGGAAGCAGTCAGCAAGATTTTTAAAGTATTGTTGTAGGTTCCGAGTGAAGGCTAGCTAACCGTAAGCTGCAGATGTGGCCCTTTCCTTTGGTGCACATAAATGGTGTTGGTAATGGGAAACTGACATTCAGCTGAATTACTACATTGGTGAAGAGGAGAAAATGTTTTTTTTCTATTTTTCCCTCCGGACAACCTCTGTAAGTCAAAAATCTTTTCTAATAAGAAAATATCATTATACCTTTTTTTGGGAAACTCAAGCTCTGTGACACCAGTGAGGGAGATTGGGCTCAATATACCAAGTGCATGTGTTACTTTTTCCATGCTAACAACATTGTAGGAGACAGAAAACAAAAAGCGATATTGTTGACAGCAGGGAGGTCCCAACTTTCAGTATGATAAGAAGCCTGACCTATCTAGATGCTCCATGCTTCAGCGTGGCTGAGAGAACTTCTGAGAAATCTATCACTGAGTTTTTGGCTAGTTTGTGGAAACTAGTTGAATATTGCAAATTTGGACCACCTTTTAATGAAATGTTAGGAGACAGATTGGCTTGTGACATAAATGACCTAACTGCCCAATGGAAGCTGTTGGCAGAATCCAATTTGAACATTAAAAAGCCATTGAAATAGCCTTGTCAATTGAGAAGATAGATAAACTACAGGAACTACAATGGACATCAAGCAGCAATGTCCTCCATTTAGAGAGAGGGACCTTATGCAATCAGTGCTCAATGGAGAATGCTTGTGTAAATCAGGTGTTAAAAGCCTCTTTCAATTTAAGAACTCTAATGTCACCACCAGATGGGTTAAGGAAAGGCAGTAGTGACCCCAAGCATATTAGAGAACATATTCAAAGGTGCAGTTGCCAGATGATGGATTATTGCAAGCGCTGTTGTAGGACACAGCCATGGCAAGGCTTCAGGAACAGGCAAAACGTACGCTGCCTAGGAAGAAAGCCAAGGCCAGTACCTGAGTGTACCATAGAATCCCTACTGTGCAAAAGGAGATAATTCTGCCCATCAAGTCTGCACTGACTCTCTGACAGACCATCTTATCCAGGCCTATCCATCCCATAACCTTACTAATTTTCCCAACCTGCACATCTTGGGATACTAAGGGGCAATTTAGCATGGCCAACCTATACATCTGTGGAAGGAAACTGAAGCACCCAGATGAAACCCACGCAAATGCAAAGAGAACATACAAACTCCACATAAACAGTTACCCAAAGCCAGAATTGGACTTGGGTCTCAGGTGCTTTGAGGCAGCAGTGCTAACCATTGGTTCGCAGGTATCCCATCTTCCAGAGACAGGGACAACTGAATCGTGTTATTACAACAAAGATTGCCCCATTATTGTGGAATTACGAGTGAATGGCCATCCCTTGTAGATGGAGGTGGACAAGGGAGCTGCAGTCTCTATTATCAGAGAACAGACCTACAAGCATCTCCAATTAGTCATCCAATTCCTGAGATTGGAAAATGTGAAGCTCAAGCTAACCGTCTACACAGGAGAACCTTTACAAACAAAAGGCACCACAATTGCCACAGTTACTTATAGACAGCAATCAACTCATCTCCCACTTATTGTTGTACCACAAATCTTATGGGGATAGATTCCCCAAGTGGTTGGAGATCTTCAGGTGAGGCAGGGGAAACTGTATCAAGTTATTAATAGATACCCTGAAGTTTTTCAGGAGGACCAGGAAAAAATAAAAGGAGCCAAGGCCGAGATCTATGTTGACCCTGATGTGACACCTAGGTAGTTCACAGCCACATCAGTCCGTGCTGGAAAAGGTGGAAACTGAACTAGGATGTCTTGAAAGTTTGTAGCTCAGTGTTTAAGATGGGATCAGTTGGGGTTTTTAAACTGTTACTCTATCCAGGCCACTGTTGTAGGTCCTCAGATGAAGCCTACCCGATTTAAGCTACAGGCTTGGCCTTTTTCTTTGATGCAAAGGTTTTGGCGTTGGGAAACTGATGTTTGACTGAATTACATGTATGTGTAAATAATGACCACTTCTGGGACAGATGAGAAAGGTAGGAAAATGAGTTCCAAAATGGAAATTTTCCTTACAATCTTCACAACTGACAATACAGGTTCATTTCAGTAACCTGCAGAGGCTGCTGAAATGAAGATGAAGGAACTATCTTAATGTCTCTTGTGATTTAGATCCACTTAGAAAATCAATTGACAGATACTTGGGATGGGGAGGGCATATTGAGGTAAATGAAAAGTGGACCAGTTTAGAGGGGAGGGCGAGGAAGAATTGAGTAGTAGTAGCAGTGCAGGAAGTGAAATGGACAGAGTAGAGAGCCCTGAGAAGCATGTTGGAAGCAGTTACTTTTGGTAGAGGATAAGGAAGCATTAATATACAAGGTGACATCATCAGGATAGATGTGAAGGAGATGGAGTAACTGGGAAATGGAACAAAATCTTCACAAATATTGGGATGAGAGGAAGTGTAATCAAAGTACCTGTGGGAATTAATGGGCTTATAGTGCATACTGACTGATAACCAATTCCAAGATTTAGAGACCAAGGAGTGGGGAAAAGAGTCAGAGAATGAAATATTGTGCAATTTTAAGCAAAGTTGATGAAACTTTCTAATGTGGGAGAGTACAGGAAGTGACAACAATACAGTCATCAATACGCCAGATAAAGAAGAAAAGGAAGAAGGTTCTGAGTAGGAACTGAAATTAAGTATGTTCCCATTGGAGGAGTCGAAACAAAGTAGTTGTTTAATGCAAAAATAAATTTCGTCAGGTAGAGTGGCATGCTGATTGATGGGGATTGCTTGAGATTCTATTGAAGGAAGAAGCAGAAAGCTCTTTGGCCATTCCGGTGGGGATAGAGATTTGGAGATACTGGACATCCATGGTGAAAATAAATCTCACAACAGCAGTTTAAAGTCCAACACGTTTATTTGGTAGCAAACGCCACTGGCCTTCGGGGCATTGACCCTTCATCGGGTGAGTGGGGAGTTCTTATATACACACACAAACACACACACACCCTGTTTGTGATTAGAACTCCCTACTCACCCGACAAAGGGGCAAAGCCCTGAAAGCTAATGGCATTTGCTACCAAATAAACCTGTTAGACTTTAACTTGGTGTTGTGAGACTTCTTACTGTGTTTACCCCAGTGCAACGCTGGCACTTCCACATCACGAAAATAGATGGACTAGGAGACTGTTAAAATGATAGATAACATTATGAAATCCTGGATATAGGTTGGAAGAGTTGGGAAAAGGGAGAAAGAAAATATAGTATCACGATTGGAAGAAATTAACTATATGTGACAAGAACATTTTGAAATAATAGGTTCACCAGGGTGGTCCTGTGGTGGATCTTTGCAAGTTTGATGTTGATACAAAGCTAGGAGAACTTAAAAGAGAATGCAAAGGATTACAGAACAGTTAAAAGGATGGCAGAATATAATGTGAGAAGTAGAAATTATCCATGTTGATAGAAGAATGGAAAAGCAGACTATATATTTTAAAAGTCTAAATGTCGATATGCTGGGGGATTCAGCAGCTCGCAAATCATGTACAGAAATCATGTTGTTTGTTGTAGCTACATGTAAACTTTAAGGAAAGTAAATGATATTATTTCAAATTATTGCAAAGATCTTGGAGTATGAGTGTGAGGAAGTTGTGCTGCAATTGGTAGCGCTTTGGTAAGAGCACATTTGGACGGCAGTGTACAGTTTTGGTCTCCTTACCAAAAGGCAGGGTTAAGCTTTTTCCTAGGATGGACACGAATAGCATGAGGAGTCACGGACTTAAGGTGAGGGGGGTAAGGTATAGTTTGGATGCTAGAGAGAGTTTTTTCATACAGAGGGTGGTGGGGGTATGGAATGTGCTGCCAAGTAAAGTAGTGGAGGCAGGCACTCTGGAGTTATTTAAGAAATACTTAGATGGGTACATGAACAGAATGGGAATGAAGGAGTATAGAAAACTGATTTAAAATAGGGATCATGAGCCTTGGGAGTTCCTGGGAAGTGTGTAAATAGATGATGATATTGATGTACTTGTTTTTATCCTACAGGTGCTTTGGTCCACCTTGTTGTCTAACGAGGGGCATACACGCGATGGGTCGTGAGAGGGCTGCTCTTGGATTTTTTTCAAGAGTATCCTAGTGCTTCACGTCGTTAGTGTACGCTTGACCTGGACCATTTGATGGGCAACACGACAGCTCAGTGACTATCGCTGTGCTGTGCAGATACATGGATTTGGGCCTGTGTCTGTGAAGTTTGCACATTCTCCCATGCTTGCGTGGGTTCTCTCCAGGTGCTCCAGTTTCTCTCCCACATCCCAAAGATGTGCTCTCAGGCTAATTGGCAAAACAAATTCTCCCTAAATTGTCTCAAATTTGGTTTTTAATCCATAGATCTATAAACATGGACAGGGATCACGGGTAGAGGTGGGAACATCGGGGCGGCGGCGTGGGCTTGTTGGGCCGAAGGGCCTGTTTTCCGTGCTGTTTTGTTCTTTGTTCTTTGAGGCAAGAGAGGGTCAAATGGAGTCGGTGTTCAATGAGATTGGAGGCTGTGGCATTGTAGTATTGAGGGAGGTAGCAGGAGGGTAAAAGAGTTGTCATTCTGCCTCCAGTACATAGAGGTAGATTTGCCAAATAACAACACCACTACCTTTGTCAGCAAATTTAAACAGAAGGTTGGACCGGAGAGAATGGACTGCAAATTTAGAGGGAGAAAGATTTGAATGCACAAGGGAAGCAGTTGTATTGAGATGGATGATAATTCCCAATGAAAGAATCCAGAAAGTGTCAGAGGCTACAGCGAGGGGCCCAGATAGAACAAGAATCATGAAGATAGGAGACAACTACATAGAAGTGCAGGAAAGACTCTTGATCAAAGAGCTGACTGCAGAAGTGAACGTGACAAAAATTACTCTTTGTGCGATTAATGCGGTGTAAATCTTAGATACTGTATATATGATGCATACGTAAATGGGCACAATTCAATATACCCGTACTTATCTTAAGTTTTAAAAAAAAATAGTTGAAGGAAAAGGAGATGAAACACCATTTTGAGCTGTCAAAATGCAGTGCTGCACAGATAACAGTGAACATTTGAGAAATACTGGCTTAAAGCATCTTAAACCAATAGAGCTCAATTAAAACTCTCCTAGAAAAGACTAAAATGCCCCTGCTATCCAAATCATTCCTATCAAGCAATTTCTGTAGAATGAACGTTGAACAAAACTATGGCTGGGCAACTGCTCTATTCAAACTGATGTTTCTAATTATAGAATACCCAGTAACTAGATTTTACTGTATTAGGAAATGTAATCCACATTGTAATTGACATTACAATCCTTGGTAGGTCATACCAAAGGACATACATAGCAGTAGTTAAAGGAGAAGTAACTAATTCTGTATTTCAAATATTTCACTTGCTAATTACTAGTTGCAAGTCGTCCTTCTTACAGAGAAACATGGGACAGCATGGTGGCAGGGCGGCACAGCAGGGTAGCACGGTGATGGGGCAGCACTATGACACAGTGCCAGAGTGACTGTCTGTGTGAAATTTCTTTTCTGTCTGCATGGGTTTCCTCCTACACTTCTAAGATGTGCAAGTTAGGTTGACTGGCCACCTAAATTGACCCTAGTGTCAGAGGATTAGCAGGGTAAATGTGCGGGGCTATGAGAACAGGGACAGGATGAGATTGTGGTCACTACAGTCTTGAAGGGCCAAATGGCCTCTTTTTGCATTCCATGAGCCTAATTTAAGTATATTCCACCTACAGTTTCATACAGGTATTTGTTGATTTCTTAGGATGTAGTGTTCTAGGATTTGCCTTCTTCATACTGTTGTTTGCATTTCATAATATAAAATTTGTAACGTAATTTTTTTGACAGACCTTCCACATGTGCATACATACTTCAGCTTTCACGGAGGAGCTACAGAACACACTAACTCTGGATGAGTAGCACTGTGTAAGTTTCACCTTGTGTGTGTCTTTTTTATTATCACTTCCTATAAGTCTTCTAATCACACCTTCAGTATTACTCTTGTTCATTCTGAACAAAGCATACGGACAAATTATAGGAGAAACAGAAGAATGTGCAGTTTGGTATAGATGCCAAACTTCCCTTTTTATTATTTATTTTGGTTAATTACTTGTCTTACTTCAATTTTTTCTCTCAAAGTTATTATAATTGAATTTCTAGTATATTGTTCATTTTCTGCAATGGGGGTATGGATACAATGAAGAGGATTTCCCCAGAGGTCGTTCACTGAAACTTCAGTAGTAACTTTAGAGAAATGAAAATGGCAGTTTTTAACCACTGATACTGTTCATCCAGAGGTTCTGCCAATCTTCTGCCGGTGAATCCCCAACAATAATTATACCAATGCAAATTCTACTGTCATGATGATGATGTACCCTTATTTCAGGCAGGAAAAGGGAGTCAGGAGAAAAAGGGAGAAAAGTACAGAAAGGAAGAGGGGAAACATGGGAAGTAAGAAAAGGAAAGAGTGGTTCACGAGGGGAGGGAGGAGAGAATAGGAAAGAATGAGGGGACAAGGAAAGGAGTGCCAAGGAAAAGGAATTTGACTGACAGGTGCTGGGATATTAAGTCATGGGTCAGAAGGGAAGAAGGAGTGCAGTTGGCAGAGAGTCACGTTGCTGCAGATAAGGAATGTATTTGAGGAGGTATGTTATTGTAAAAGAGAAATTAAGCAGAAATTGAAACTGAGATCAGAAATTGACTGATCTCAGTATCCTAAAGGTATTAAAGCTATGGCTAATGCTGTGATCAAAATATTATCAACTCCACTGCTTGATAAGTAGGAGATCAGCTTCCCTGCAGCCCCGCTTCACTGAATAAAACTTGAATCCTCTTCAATCAACCAGATTTTGACTCAGCCCTGTCCATTGCTCGGTGCTTTTTCCTGATACACAACAGGTTATCCAATTCCTCTTCATTTCCCCATAGACCTGTAGATGGCGCAGTGATAGATGTATTTTAAATAACAAGGCCATTGCACCATCAAACCTGGTGCTCACCACAGTAGTAGAGATTGTAATGGTAGGAGTTTAAATTTATTTTGTTCCCTGAAGGATAAAGGTAAAGCTCAACTTAAATCAGACACTTCTTTCCCCAACTGAAATTTCAGTTTGTGGTAAGATGGAGGCTCTTGATTGCCCTTCTTTGAAGAGATAATTTTGGTGTCTCTGTTCTCCCATGCTCCACCTTTCCTACACCACACTCCTCATTCTTCTTCCTTATACCCTTTCTTCCAGTCCCTACCACCATCTACACCTTTCCATTCAAATGCCTCTTCTAAGCCTGGATCCAATTATTTCTTTACCTTCCTATCCAAAGGTAATCTGAATACTGTATGCGGAACAATAATATAAGAAATTCTCCAATTCAAAAAGAAGAAGTGTCACTTACTTTTCAATGACATCCTCCTTCTCCTTAATGGCATCTGCATGACTCCATTCCATTCGTCGTTTCTCCATTTCAGCTGTCTCCAAACTCATTTGCAGTTCACGAATATTGTTCTCCAGTTCCCTAATCTGCTCTGTATGCAGTCCCTTTGCAGCAGCAAGCTTTGCATCTCTCTCGCGAGCAAGACGATCTAACTCATGATGTCTAAAGAAATATTAGACTTCTTAAATTAACAGAATAAGACTGTTAAAAAAAATCAGGAACTTTTCCTTAATTTGGAACAAAATGCCCATTAGTGTTAAAAACATCTCTATGTTTGTGATTATAGTAAGGTCGTACAGGAAAAACATAGTTCAAAAGCTCTCCGATATTGTTTGTAAAATGCATTCCAGCCTAAACTTTTTCCTTTAAAAGTGACTGTTGAATCAGCATCATTAATTAGCACCAATTAATATGAAATGTCAAGTCAATTTGTGTTCAAGATTCACACAAAATGGAAACAGTGTTTCAATTCAAACCTGTTTCAATAGAGTGTATGAACTTAGAGAAAACACATTAATGCCCTTGTCTTGATTAAACTAATGGCCTCTTCTCCTCTACAGTCCACTACAATACTACATAACTACCAAAATATTTCAAATGGTTTGCAGTGTAATCCTATCAGCAGTGTTAAGAAGCACATGCCTTACAAGTGATGCGCCATTTAAAATGCTTCGCAAAAGGTTCATGACAGAATGGTTCAGAAATGTAAAAGTTCAAATTGGGAACAGAAAATCGAATGTATGCCAGCTGTGCAATAATAGACATAAAATATGGGTTTGATTTCTGAGCTGAGTTGACACATCTCAGCAGAGTGGTGTCGTGGGAACAACAAATGGTGTCAGTGATTCTGGCTGGGTACTGTTCATGATCACAAACAAGTAATTTGCTGAGTGTAGGTGAAGACAGCGTCAGGTTTAGCTGCGTCATACCCATTACTTCAGCAGTCCATCAGTGTGACTGACTTAATCACAAACTAAAATTGGCTTCCTTGGCTACGACACTGGAACAGGTGCCCATGGAACAGTGCACGAGAAAGAAGATAGATCCTTCAGGAAAAATAGAAGAGAAAATATGATAGGAAAGGAATGAACTAAGTATTCTCCAAACCATCTTAATTTGAGAAAAGAAGACAGTTGACTCTTAAAATAAGATTCAGACATAAGATAATCAAATTCACAACACACATTCACAGTCTTTAATGAGTAGCAATTGAACTTCAAAATACAGGAAGAGTATAACATTTCAGTCCAGGAACAGGAGAATAATTGAGTTATTACAATCAATACAAACAAAAATGATCAGAAATTGTGTAACACCATGGGTGCGATCACGCAGCAAAGTTGGAGAATTTGTTACCAGCCAAATCTCCATTCACTGAAGTGGGGCGGGAAAATCCTGTCATTGTGAACAGCTGTAAAGTTCTGGCCTATGGCCGGGATTTTCCAAAAAGATTCTAAGTGTCGAATTCATGGGAAAACTGAAGTAAACCATGCTTTTTCTTACAGTGGGAGTTTACACTAGAATCCCCTCAGTATGTGCAATGCAGAAGCCATCAGCGTGGTATCACTAGATTTCAGGCCTATTTTGTCCAGGAGATTGACAATTTAGGGCCCCTGTGCATGCGCATTGGCACTGAATTGTCATCCTCTTGATTGCTGGCTAGCCCAGGACCCCACAGTGCTGCCCTTCCAATCCCACCAGTCCCGAACACCACCTCCCCCACTGGCCCGGACCACCCTATCTCTCTCTACCCCAATCCCCACCCCCCCTCCCCGAAGCAGTGGCGATTTCCCCACCTCCAGCCGCTATCAATCACAATGGCAGAGTGGCAGCAGGATACCCCTACCACCTCTAGGCCCCACCCACAATAGGCCCTGCCCATTTGGCACTGTCCCATGTCCCATAGGTAGAAGGTGCCACCTGGGCCTGAGCACTTTGCCCCTTGGGCACTGCCAGAGTGTCCATGCCCAAGGGCACCGAATCCCCACTGCCTGACCCCTCTGAGGGCCCCCAATTGTCCCCACTTCACTCCAGTAGAGTTGACCTGCTAGTTCCTCGAAGGTGGGAAGCTAGACAGATCTCTGCTGGAGTGAAATACTCCTGGCGGGATGGGAGATACTAGCAGGTCCAATAATTATATTAAAATTAGATTAAAATAATGTACCTGATGTTCCCACTGGTTTTCAGTGTGAATCAGATGGCACTGGATATCTGCTGCTGGGAGATGCATGTGCATGTACGAATCCCACGAATTGGATGACACGTGATTCTCCTGGCCAGCTGCGCTAATTTTCCAGTGCAGTGGAATGGGAGAATCACTTTCTATGTCTCCATGATGCAAGGTCCATGGAAGTGCCATTAATAGTGACTATTCCTAGCTAGCTTCCATACTTAAATTCATCCAAAACTCATACTCACATTTTATTCATATCAAGTCTGCTGATATTAATTCGCATCAAATCCTATTCACCCATTATCCTTATGTTCACTGACCTACATTGGCTTGTGATCCAACCATCCTTTATTTTAAAAGTCCCAATCTTGATTTCAAATGGTTCCATCAGTTCAGCCTTGCCATATCTGAATTGTCCTCCAGCCCTACAATCCACTGAGATTTTTGCCTTTCTCTAAATTCAAGCCTCTTACACATCCTCAATTTTCATTAATGTCAGCAATGCCTTTTCTCATCTGGCTCTAAGCTCTTGAAATTTCCCACAACCTCATCCCTTTTCTACCTCTCCTTTACAATGTTCCTCAAAACCTATTACTAAACAATTGGTTACCTGTTCTAACATAGCTTGGTCTCACATAGCTTGGTGTCAATATTTTTATAATAATACCCTGGTGAAGTGCCTTGATACTTTTGCTTTGTTAAAGACACTATATAAATGCAAGTTGTTATTGATGATGATGGAATGAAACTGTTCAGGCTTGTACCTTATTGAATAGAATATTAGACAGATGTTCAAGAAAGATTATTTTCTTCATTCTTTGTATCATCATCTTGAGAACAGCATTTGTTTTTGCAGGAAATTGGGAGTGACAAGCAGCCTGAGCCTGTGGGCCTTTCAACAGCTTTCACAGGAAACATTCAGCACTGTAGCCACAGACAAGTGGAGAATAAGGCTCCTGAGAAGTAGATGATGTTCCAGGTGGACAACGGGATATCAGGGACCAACTTTGACACTGGTGCCCACAAGGCTGTGTCTTCAACCCCTACTCTACTCCTTATAACCCTAAGACTGTGTGGCCAAATTCTCCTCCAGCACAATTTTGCTGTTAACACTAGTGTAGTGGGTCAGATTTCAATCAATGACAAGACAGAGTATAGGAATGAGAAAGAGAATCTGGTGAACTGGTGCGACAACAATAATCTCTCCTTCAATATCAACAAAATGAAAGAGATTGTCATTGACTTCAAGAAGCATTGGAGAACATGCCCCTGTTTCCATCAATGGGGACGAAATAGAAATGGTCAAGGGCTTCATGATTTTAGGCTCCCAGATCACCAATAATCTGTTTTGGTTCCCCCAAGCTGACACAGAAGTTAAGAAAGCTCACCAATGCCTCTACTTTCTCAAAAGACTAAGGAAATTTGGCATGTCAGCTAAGACTCTCACCAACTTTTTACAGATGCACCATAGAAAATATTCTTCCTGATTGTACAACTTGGTATGGCTCCGACTCAAGACTGCAAGAAACTACAAAAGATTGTGAATGTAGCCCAATCCATTGCGCAAACCAGTCTCCCATCCATTGACTCTGTTTACGCTTTCTGCTATCTTGGAAAAGTAGTCAGCCTATTTAAGGATCCCATGTATCTTGGACGTACTCTCTTGCATGGTTTATTTGATAAGGTTTGTATAATTAAGAAATAAAGTGATCTTTCACATGGAAAGAAACACCATCCTCTCCCACTAGAAATTAAACAGTTTGACAATACTTACCACATGCAAGTTGTCATTATTTAATATAATGGGAAGTGATGCGCAGAAGTTTAAAAACTATTCAGAAACTTTATCCATTTCA
Organism: Sphyrna mokarran; assembly: GCA_024679065.1. Classification (NCBI taxonomy): domain Eukaryota; kingdom Metazoa; phylum Chordata; class Chondrichthyes; order Carcharhiniformes; family Carcharhinidae; genus Sphyrna; species Sphyrna mokarran. The sequence goes on from JAGIQG010000021.1 coordinate 25,017,429, forward strand.
GTTACATATTTAGGAAAAATAGTTAACTTTACATTGACCTAGATTCCCTGAGAACTTCTTTCTACTGAAAGCCTGGAAAATATAAATAGGAATATCAGCAAAACACTGAAGGAGATTGGTAGACCAGTATGTAAATGATTAAAAAAATAGCTTCATAGTTTCCCTGAAGTTTTCACATCTTTCCCAATTAACTTACAATGGAAGATCCTCAGATATTCTCCCCCCAAACCATTCAACTTGCACAAATGTGATTTTTTGTTACATGCCTAAAATCATGGGCCTCAAGGGATTGATTAGATCTTCAGAAGAACCAGTTTGCAGGTTTCAGAGGGGATACACCCCAGGACCCAGATAAATAGTGATGAATCATATTGCTGGGTTAAGTGGTAATGGGAATTGAAGGTTGTGAGTTGGCTGAGGCCCACCTAGGGTCCTTTTATATGGGTTACTTACTTACAATGGGAAAACTAATCATGTCTTAGGCTTCTTATTTGCACGTTATGGGCCTGACCCCAGCTTCAGGAATAGGTAAAGCATGCTTCTTTTGTCCTTATCCAATATGACAGGCAGAATATTCTTGGCTAAAAATGTGCTTGCATATTATGTCTGTCATTTTGGAGCCTTAGGTGACCAAGCAATGTCTGAAGAACAGGTGCTGTATGATGCAATAGGCCAGGATATCAATTTACTGGAGTGGGAGTGACCAGTGCCATTGAACCCAAAGGAAGGTAGTCCAGGAATGCAGACGCTCTTATGTACCCCATTCCATTCCAGTACATCTAATCCTCAATTGGACTTGAATGAATGGGTCCGATTACGACTGCCGCAGTTACAATTATCAAACATTTGTGTTGATTCTTAACATCATTTTCCTGAGGTAATTATTACAGCTCTTTGAATAACACCTGATTTAGTACGAACAACACCTGTCTTAGAAATGTGAAATACTAACATTTTGTCAAGGACATTTGAATGTTCTTTTGGCTTAGTCTTACTACTACAATGGCATAGGCATTAAGAATCTAATTGACAGACAAATGGAACTATTCAGACTATTCATAAATAAATGTTGTCATTATGTTCAAAAATAGGATGGGTGACTATTCAAAACAGAAAGGCATGCCTATAAAGGAGGCATCTGATGTCTGCAATTGAAGAAAGCACTGTGGGGGCAATCTTACCAAAAAATTCTAAGTGACAAATGAGCGTGAAAATGGGAAAAAAATCCCACTGATTTTTTGGGCAAACTCCCAGCTGAAATTGTATGGCATTTAGTTATAAAAAAAGAGCCCAGATGTGATGCCCACCAGGATACACAGTGCACTAGGAGATCTACTGTCACCACTACCGGCCCCAACTCCTATCGCCGTCCTGGCTAATCCCCACCACCCCTCCTTTGAAATTGCTGATCCCTTTCAGCACTACCCAATCGCTGCCCCTAATATTGCTGATCCCCAGTCTCCCACCAATTGCAGTCCCAGCCATTGTTGATCCTTATCCCCAGTTGCCGCCCCAGCTGTTCTCCGTGCACCGGCCAATCTCTACTCTCACCTGATCACTGCACCAGACATCACTGAACCCCACGTTGATCTCTACAACTCCCAATCACTGACCCATACAGTGTTGATCCCCACCCAATTGACTGAGGGTTCAGCTGGTAAATTCACCCCCCGTATATTTGTTAGGCTAATAACAAATCAGTTGGCAAAGAGATTTAGTGGAATCGGGATGTTACAAGTTAATTTAATGTTTTTGTTAAGTTTTCAATGCATTGCTTGTTCAATAATTGTAGACAAGACTGCAAGATTGATTCACTCCCTAAAAGCTACTGGGTGGAATTTTCTCAAAAAAATTTGAAATGTAAAACGGGCAAGAAAATGGAAGGTGTGCAATACAGAGGCTGTAATGTGAATCTCGCTAATAGGGGGATGGATTCTCAGCTCGCCCGTGAGGCTGGCTGCTGAGCTCGAAATGTGCCATGCACAGGCGACCCAATCTCAAAGTATACTGTATACACAGTGCACTGGGAGATCTGTCACCTCTAAGGACACTGCCCTTTCCCCCGATTGCCATTCCAAACATCACCTTTCCCACAATCACATCCCACCTGACTGCCCCTCCCCCCTGATCGTGGCCCCGGCCAATCGCTGCCCCCCACCCCCAATTGGCACCAATCAACTGCTACCCATTCCTATCCCCCTATCAGTCACTTCCATCATGACTCTGCTCCCTCAGGCCCTGCCCCATGATGCTTTACCCCCTTGGCAGGGTGCCTAGCAGGCAATGCCAGAGTGCGAGGCTTGTCCTACTCCCAACTATCCAGGGAGCTTCAGGTCTCCAGTCCCACCCACAAGGCTATCACATCTGATTCATGTTAGTAGGGACGATCTGTGATCCTTACCAGTGAGGGCATTGACCGACAAGGTAAGTGAGTGCGGACTATTGTGTCTTGAGCTTGTTAATGATATATTTAAATCAGCCTGTGGTTCTTCCTAGGCGTGAAGCTGATTTTGCCTGAAGACTAGAGCAGGAGAGATCACGAGAGATGAGAGTGTGGAAAATTTACCAACTCACCATGGGATTGACATGTGGGTGGGCAAGTGCCGATGTAGGCTGTTCCGAAGGCCCCCCTTTGTTGTCTGGGAGTTAGTCCTTGTTACTTGACAAGATTTTAAGCACAATAGACCTCATCTGCCTCACCATCCACCATCCATCCCCCTCCATGGCCCCTCATATGCCCCATGCCCACTCACCCAATATCCACTGTGGAAAGCCATGTGGTGATGAAATAAGATAAATTTCTAAGAAATTAATACAGATCTTACGACGTAGAATCATAATGAAAAATCCCTTGTTTATCAAAATTACAGAATTTTTACACAATGGTTAATCACGTATGAAAATAACCTTTGTTGATATTTTTAATCCTTTGATAACCCATTAAAACCATTACTCATTTAACTCAGAAACCCTGCTGAGATAATTTGGCTGTTGAAACTTGGCCAAGTATTCATAGCGAATAGCCCTTAAAGAAATGTCAGCTTAGGACTTAGCTGAAACTGCTCAAATGGAAGCTATACCAGCTGGCCTGTCAAAACAGAGCATCACTGTTTTAAAAAAAAAACTATCATAAAACAAATTTTGCAGTCGTACATCCCACAAATTGGGGACATCGCAGGCATCAGCACATCTGAACTATCTGCTTGATCATAGTTTCACTCCTGCCAGGCAGCTGCAACCTCAGTTCTATTCGAAGCGTTTCTACAGATAGGTAACTATATTGCAAATCTATGTCTTCAGACATACATTTGAAAACGTCTAATATTGTGAAATATATTTGTTACAAAATCTATATGAAGAAAAATCAAATTTGCATGAACTTGTTCATGAAGTAAAAAGAGTTTCACTTGAAATAAATCTTACAATGGGTTGTTGATATGCAGTATTACAATCTCCCTAGAAATTGATAACTTTAAAAAAAGTAAACTTCCAGCTCGATGATACAAAAAACTCAAAAAAGATGAAATGTTGTTGTAACAGACTAAAACAGTGCCTAAACACCATTTTCATGTATTCTTCAAACTACAGAGCAGAACTTTTCACCTTTACTTTTATTACAACCAAAAAAATCCACTTCACAGGCATACTTTACACTGTCCTATAAGCAGTTATTTGATTTTCTGTAGACCTGGTTAAAAATGGTTCTTAGCTTCCCAGGTTCACTTCTGAGTTTAGTTAACTTTTAAACCCTTAGTGGTCTTTCATGGTGAGGGTTTTTCCTTTTATGTAAGCTAGGCAAAACTTCTAGTCTTATTTGAAATCCTCATAGATTAGTGAATAAATATAACCAATGGCAACATGCCTCGTGATAGGAAGCAGATGGGGATTGGGAGGAAGAAGATGGGGATTGGGAGAAAGCATGTGTGGTCTAGGGCATTGCCCAAATAATCATAGATCATAGAACCATACAGTGCAGAAGGAGGCCATTTGGCCCATTGAGTCTGCACCAATCACAATCCCACCCAGACCCTATCCCCATAACCCTATATGTTTATAGCAGCTAGTTGCCCTGAAACGAAGAGGCAATTTTAGCATGGCCAATCCACCTAACCCGCATATCTTTGGATTGTGGGAGGAAACTGGAGCAACTAGAGGAAACTCACATAGACACTGGGAGAATATACAAATCCACACAGACGGTGTCCCAAACCAGGAATTGAACCCAGGTTCCTGGTACTGTGAGGCAGTATGCTAACCACCATGCCATCCATAAGATATTGGATTGTACTGGGTACGAATCTGGGTCCTCATGCTGCCAAAGCGCACACACTGTCATTGAGCTGTGCTACCACCCATTTTCAGAACAAGTTGGTTATATAATGATGTTTCTCTATTAAACTTTTACTTTGGATTATTTTGTGAAGTTGGTTTTGTATATTATTGTTTGCTACTAGAGGATTCTTATTGTTGGATAAACAATTAGGTCTTTTTCAGAAAGTCATAGAAACACTACGGTACAGGAGGAGGCCATTCAGCCCATCAAGTCTGCATAGAACATAGAATATTACAGTACAGTACAGGCCCTTCGGCCCTTAATGCTGTGCTAAGCTATGTCAAATCCCAAGATCAAGCTATCCCACTCCCTATAATTCTGGTGTGTCCCATACGTCTATCCAATAACCACTTGAAAATTCCTAAAGTGTCCAACTCCACTATCACAAAAGGGAATCTATTCCACACCCCAACCATTTTCTGAGTGAAGAATCTACCTCGGACATCCCTCCTACATCTCCCACCATGTACCTTATAGTTATGCCCCCTAGTAACAGCTACATCTACCCAGGTAATAGTTCTGCACATTCACTCTATTAATCCCTCTCATCATTTTATAAACTTCTATTAAGTCGCCTCCCATCCTCCACTGCTCCAAAGAGAAAAGCCCCAGCTCCTTTAACCTTTCCTCATACGACCTATCCTCCAAATCAGGCAGCATCCTGGTAAATCTCCTCTGCACTCTCTCCAATGCTTTCACATCCTTCTTATAGTTAGGTGACCAGAACTGAACACAATATTCCAAATGTGGTCTCACCAACATCCGGTATAGTTGCAACATAACCCCACACCTCTTAAACTCAATCCCCTGTTAATAAACGCTAACACACCATGTGCCTTCTTCACAGCTCTATCCATTTGATGGCAACCTTCAAAGATCTGTGGATATGAACCCCAAGATCTCTCTGCTCCTCCACATTCCTTAGAACACTAATGTTGACTGTGTAATCTGCATTCAAGTTTATCCTATCAAAATGAATCACCTCACTTATCAGGGTTAAACTCCATCTGCCATTTTTCGGCTCAGCTCTGCATCCTATCAATGTCTCTTTGCAACCTGCAAGAGCCCTCCACCTCATCCACTATTCCACAATCTTGGTGTCATCAACAAGTTTACTAACCCACTCTTCAGTCCCCTCTTCCAAGTCATTGATAAAAATCACAATAGCAGAGGACCCAGTTCTGTGGCCTCTGCTGGTAACTGGCCTCCAGTCTGAAAATTTTCCTTTCACCATCACCCTCCGTCTTCTATGATACAGCTAGTTACTTATCCAATTGGCCAAATTTCCTTCTAACCCACACATCCTTATCATAAGGCTACCCATGCACTGACAACGATCTCACCCAGGCCCTTTCCCCAAAACCCCAAATAATTGCCCTGCTAATCCCTCTAACATACATGTCCTGGGATACAAAGAGGCAATTTAGCATGACCAACCAACCAATCTAACCTGCACATCTTTCGACCGTGGGAGGAAACCGGAGTACCCAGAGGAAACCCACGCAACACGGGAAGAATGTATAAACCCCACACACACAGTAACGCGATTTGGAATTGAACCCAGGTCCCTGGAGCTGAGAGGCAACAGTATTAACCACTGTGCCACCATGCCACCAATTTTTAATTGAGTGTGAGCTCCCACCCAGTTTCCATACAGACTTTTGACCTTCAGCTCCTCTCTCTCTCCTAGATTCTGGTGGACTAACCATGGCTGAGATATATGATGATATTTTAGAAAAGCCCATAATGCAACCTTTACAAATGGCTTCCTCTACATCCTCTGCTCTCAAAGCACATCTCCATGGCACTGTGAACTATGAAAGTCTTGCATCCAAGCAGAAATGCTGACTGGCTATTCTTTAGGCCCTCAACTTTATCCTAGCTGGGATCAATATTATACAACCTGACATTCTCAACTTCTTCTTTGGAGACCAACAGTCTAACCGTTGTAAGCATGAATGTTATTACTATTGACTGCAAGTAAAAATGCCTCACATATTCTTCCCAGTAAAACAATCTAGGCCTTCCTTGAATTTTTAACAGCTCTTTTGTCTAGACTGTTGTCAAATAAATATCAGAACAGACAATGTGATCACGTTCATTTTACCTACATGAACGGCATCAAACCATAACAATCTCTTAAAACTCATAATTCTCACTTAGGTGCTGTACTATTGACAAGTGTTAAGTTCATGGATGGTGGTAATTGCTGAACTGTTTAAATCCCAAATGGGAAACTTGAACAGCTGCCTTAATTACGTTTGTAATTTGTATAGTATGAGGAAAGATTTTGTAATCCAGAATTGATGGCAGCTACTTATGCTGGTTTTATAGCAAAGTAAATGTTTATTAAGAAATAGGAAAAGCAATAAAATGAAATAAAATTACAGTTAAAATAAGGCAATGGCTTCACACAGTACCAATATTTCAAACAGTTCTACACCTTACCCATACACCATTCTTTCATACCTTGCGTAACTTATCCTTTGAATCACAACATTCGTTCATAGCTACGCCTGTTTTTACCTAAAATGCCTTGGGTAAACATCTGTTTGAAGTCTTCCTGGGTTAATTAACACATCACCACACAATTCAAATTTACACAGCAATTCTGTCACTTGCCTTAATTGCCACTGGCACACTCCATCAGCTAAAATAATGATCCGAACATTACCAACTGAGAATATTACAATTTTTTGGATTTTCCTGACAGGTTTTCTTGACACTTGGAAGAGTTCCTGATAGAATGCAGCATGCAAGATTTATAATATTGAGCTGCAGGATTTAAAGTGTGTAAGCATTTGCTGTGTTGCTTCTCAAGGGGAGAATAAGTACATAATGTAGTCCTCTTCTCAAAGCTTTGTTTACTTAATGTATTCAACATCACTAATTATTGACAGTGAATACAGAGCTTGTGGTCTGAAGTATATTCTAATGTGTGTCCGTTGTATTTTTAGTGCAGCTCAATAGATTTCCACATATACTTCCAGCACTAATTAAACTGAATCAATGTGTCAGTTGTCAATGTTACAAAAATTTATACTTTTGAAAACATTAGAGGACAAGCAAGAAATATTGAAATTTATTAAGGAAAACAGAAAAAAACTTAATAGAACTGTCACAATAATAAGTTTTTTCTCCTATGAGATGTATCATATAAATCATTTTAAATTTGTGACACTGTCAAAATAAGGTTCAAGTGCCTTCTTACAAAATTGTAATGGAAATCACAGACAGGGGCCAGGATTTTATGTTCCCATATTCCTGGATAGATCGGGAGCACATACAGTAAGTGCTGCAATTGTCTATGATTTTCTGATGGTGTAGAACATCTTGATATGCACTGCTGGCATGTGCATATCCAGGAGCACTGAAGCAGAAAATTCTGGCAGCATGTCTGTGGGAAAGAAGAAAATACCCTTTTCAAGAACCAATCAGCTTAAAAGATACACTGCTGGTTAGTACAGTTTATTTGAAATATTAAAGCATGTAGCTGAAAATTGGAGTTGTGATCAAGTATAAAGACTAAAGTGAAGAGAAATCATATGTTTAAATCATCTCAGTATATCTCTTCTGCAAATTACTGCAAAATAACTGTAACATGGAAAAAAAAGTTCTGAAAATACTGGTCACTGCCACTGATTGGAGCTATTCCTATCCAGGAGATTTGTTGTCAATGGAATGCCACACTACTTTTCTTGTGCTTCATGACTCTGACTCATGCTGAATCTCTAACTTAGGAATAGAGGGAGACACAAATGGATGGTCTAGTTAGGAACACATGAGCTTGGAGGGCCAAAGGGCCTGTTCCTGTGCTATATTGTTCTTTGTTTGTTCTATGCTCAGCTAGAAAAAGTTGCATTGAACATAATTTTTATTGCAAGAAGAATTCATCATTATTAATATGGTCATCATTTCACATTATTAACTGTTTCCAAGCACTTTACTACTATTTTTGGGCCTTATAAATTGAAAAGATGGTCACTGATCTTATCTGCATACTTCTATGATATAGCGTCTATGATACATTGTCAGAGTGCAGTGCTAATGCCGGTGCTTTATCACGCTTACCTTTACCTATTTAGCAGATGCCACCAACTAGTTCTGCTAATATGCTTTTATTTTTCACTAATAGATCATTTGCCTGCCATAGCTTCTCGTATTCAGAGACATACATGAAATGATCCTGCAATAGGGAAGGTAATGGATATGGTTTTGAAAAGAACATTGAACATAGAACATAGAACACTACAGCACAAACAGGCCCTTTGGCCCACAAGTTGTGCCGAACACATCAAACACCTACCCAGCCATAGACCTATCTATAACCCCCAATCCCATTGGATCCCATATACTCATCCAGAAGTCTTTTAAAAGACCCCAGCGAGTTCGCCTCGACCACCACCGACGGCAGCCGATTCCATTCACTCACCACCCTCTGAGTGAAAAACTTTCCCCTAGCATCCCCTCTGTACTTGCTTCCCTGCACCTTAAATCTGTGCCCTCTCGTCGCGACCATTTCAGCCCTGGGAAATAGTCTCTGAGAGTCCACCCTATCTATTCCTCTCAACATCTTGTAAACCTCTATCAGGTCGCCTCTCAACCTTCGTCTCTCCAGGGAGAACAGTCCCAGCTCCCTCAACCTGTCTTCATAAGGCATGCCTCCCAATCCAGGCAACATCCTTGTAAATCTCCTCTGCACCCTTTCAATAGCTTCCACGTCCTTCCTATAGTGAGGCGACCAGAACTGCGCACAGTACTCCAAGTGTGGTCTGACAAGGGTCCTATAAAGCTGCAGCATTACCTCCTGACTCCTGAACTCAATCCCTCGATGAATGAAGGCCAGTACACCGTAAGCTTTCTTAACCACATCCTCCACCTGGGAGGCCGATTTGAGAGTCTTATGGACCCGGACCCCAAGATCCCTCTGCTCTTCCACACAGCTAAGACTCCTACCTTTGATAGTGTACTCATTCATCCCGTTGGATCTGCCAAAATGGACCACAACACATTTATCCGCGTTGAAGTCCATCTGCCACTTCTCCGCCCAGTCTTGCATCCTGTCGATGTCATGCTGCAACTTCTGACATCCCTCCAGACCATCCACAACACCACCGACCTTCGTGTCATCGGCGAACTTACTCACCCATCCCTCCACTTCCATTGACTGGAATGTATTATGTACATCTTGATTTGAAACCATATAGAACACAAAGAACACTACAGCACAAACAGGCTCATCAGCTCACAAGTTACGCTGATCATATCCATAGCTACCAGGCCATAGAACTATCTGTAATTCCCAATCCCATTAAATCCCATGTACTTATCCAGAAGTCTTTATATCTGTCAAGAAAGTTTGTGCCAGCTGTCCAAGATGGCTGTCTATTTTGAGGAATCTAAATTGTCATTCCTCCTAGTCTGCATGGAAAATTTCTTGAACGACTACATGAAGGACACACTGGTATAATCTGGATGAAAGAATTCGCACAGTTATTTTTGGTGGCAGGCTCTGAATGCTCAGGTTGAAGAAAAAGTGGAAGAGTGTCAATTATGTGTGCATGAATAAGAACTACACCACTGTTGTCTCCTTTACATCCTTGGGATTGGCCTAAATGCAATGGCAATGATTGCATGTAGGTTTCGCTGGTCCGTTTGAAGGTTACACATTCTTAGTCATAATTGATCGCATTCAAAGTGGCCAGAAGTTATCATGAGATCTATTACAACTGAAACAAACCTGTGAAAACTTTGACAAAAGTTTTGCAAGTTTTGGTAAACCCGAGCAGATTGTTAGTCATAATGGTTCACAGTTTACTTCACAAGAGTTTAAGGATTATCTCAAAGTAAATGGTATTCAGTGTTTAAATTCCACACCTTATCATCCATGGATTAACTGAAAGATTTGCACAATCCTTGAAACATTCTTTAAAAGATTCAAAAGAATAATGTTCATTATCATGTGCTTTCTGGCATCTTATAGAAATACTACTCATGTGACTACCCAAAGTTCATCTGCATTACTACTCTTGAAGAGAAAGTTGAGAACTATGTTTGATTTCTTATCATTTCCAGAAACTTCAGATAGTAGAGTCCACAACAATCTGAAGTTGCTAGAACTGAGGCCAAAATAATGCCCATTTCAGCAAAAAGTTTAAGTGTTGGAGTGTAATTAAATCACAAGTGAGGATTGAGTACCAGCCATACTTTGAGCAAAAGATCCCTTCATGATGGCCACAAATGTCAAAGGGGATCATCGAAAAATCTCCCCATGGGTTTTGTGAATAAGAGCTGCTTTATTGAGCAAGAGGAGGCTCGCCTAACAGGAAATGATCAATGGGGGCTTTTAAACCTGTTATGCTACCGGACCATTGTAAGTTCTGAGCTGAAGATGACCTGATTGTCAGCTATAGGCACAATTTCCTTTGGTGCACAATAAAGGATATTGGTGACAGAAAATTAGCATTTGGCTGAATTATCACAGGTCCAATTTCTTCTATGATTCGAACCAAAGATGAACAAGTTTGGCAACATCATGCTGACAAATTGTTGCCATGTCAAAATGATTTCACAGAATCATCTCCAGAAGTACCAACTTCTTTAGTCTCTGCTGTTGTGAATACCACTACAGAATACTTAGTTGAATCTGAGTTGCCTGATGTTTGTGTCTTTGTTACTACACTATGTGAGAATGAAACAGGATTAGTTCCAAGAGATGTGTTGACTGAAGTTCCAAATGATTCTTCTAGGGTCAAGGACAGCCAAGTTCTTGAACATTATATACAACCTAAGAATAGATGTCCTGTTGATTGACTTTCCTATTGACTGCATATAATGATTAATGATGCACAGTACTGGGTTTAGAGTATTATTGATCATATATATAACATTGTAGCAATTTGTTGTCAAGACCTCAGAAGTAAAGGGGAAGGATGTAATATATTTAAGTGGTTGCATGATTCCTCTAAGAGCCACCACATGATTTGATAGTGATATCATTGGGGTGGTTCATAGGCTCCTGTTTAGTTTCATTTTGTACCCTTGCAAGCAGCAGCTGCTGCAATAACCTTATTATAATTTTGAACCTACATGTGCAACCACATATTTTTCTTTTTGTTTTAAACTCACAATCCTAAAATAGTTAGGACAGTACAGAAATAAATTGTGAAGAGGATGCAATGAGGCTACAAAATTCTGGCAAATTAAGTATAATGTGGGAAAATATGCAATTGTTCATTTTAGTAACAAGAATAAAGAAATTATCCAAATGGGAGAGACTTCTGAGGTGCAAAGGGAATTGGACATCCTTGTGCATGAATCTCAAAAATAAAGGACAGTACAGCACAGGAACAGGCCCTTCAGCCCTCCAAGCCTGCACTGATTATGTTGTCTTATCTAGACCAACCGCTTGTATCCCTCTATTTCCTGTCTATTCATGTGTCTACAAAGATAAGTCTTCAAAGTCGCCAATGTGTCTGCTTCAATCACTTCACTTGGCAGTGCATTCCATGTCCCCACTACTCTGTAAAAAAAACTGCTCCCACACATCTCTTCTGAGCCTTTTCCCCCTTACCTTGAGCTACTATACAGGTAGGGCAAGTAATCTGGAAAGCCAATAGAATGTTTGTTGTGAGGGGAATTGTCTATAAAAGTAGGGAAATTATGTTTCAGCTATAAAGGCAATGGTGAGACTGCATCTGGAGTATGTGTACAGTATTGATCTCCTTATCTAACAAAAGATGTAAATACATTGGAAGAAATTCAGAGAAGGCTTACTAGACTAATAACAGGGATGAGTGAGTTGATTTAAGAGGAAAGGTTGGAACTTCCAACAGTACAGCATTTTCTCTATTCTGCACGGAAGTTTCAGACCAGTTTCAGTGAGGCTTAATTGCGTGATCTGTTAAAACATGGGCTTGGCTGTTTCTGTATGCCAAATGTATGATACCTCAATGATTTCTGATGTATTAGTTTTCTCCCCTTATCTCTACCAGTGAAGAATAAAAAATCCTAGCTGCCATGCTGTAGAACAGGTGCTGGTCAACTCAAGTATTTCGCTCAACACCCCTACCTGAGCACTTCCAGAACCGCTTCCTAGATAGCGTTTAATAGTGGAAACATTGGCTGACTTACCCCTCAATAGTTTGAGAGATTGAAACTTACTGTGCATCATTGTTACTTTTGCTCTAGCTGAGATGAATTAAAAGTACAAAACTGATTGAACCCAAAGCTTATAAGTCTATGTTGTTGAGCTACTCATTGGATCAAATCACTGAATCTTGAGGACAATTTCAGGGTTAGGGTTAGGGTTAAGGTTAGGGTTTTGACCAATACATGAAATATTTGAATAGCTTGGGCAAGGATTACTAACAACTACAATATTTACTCAACTATCATTTTTGATGTATAGCTCTCCTCTGATTTCAGTTTTTGTCAAAAAATATTTTATAAGTTAAAAAGAAATAATTAGTCTTAAACGTTTTTAACAAAATTGTTGTCCCACTTCAGTAAAACGCTTACTGCATAGTATTAAACTGACAAAGACAGCACTGAACTCCACACAATCTGTGAGCTACTAAACTAATTACTGTTTGCATAAAACCATTTTAATTGGATTAGTGAGAACCTGACCTATTTTAAGATTCAAAAGCAAGTTTCCCATTGCAGTCACAACAATCTGAATTCAGTATAAAAGTAGAGGACTTTATTTTTTTCTCAGCACCAATATTCTGCATTCCATTTCATATCCTGGAAAGCAGAGTTAGCTGATAATTTGAGTTACAACCCCATCAGTTATTGAGTGTCAACATCTTTCAATGCATAGCTATAAAGTGGCATCATCACAACCTCCTCCCCTTTTAAAGGAGATGTATGAGGTAGGTTTTTTGTACAGAGAGTGGTGGGTGCTTGGAACTCGCTGCCAGGGGAGGTAGTGGAAGCAGATACAATAGTGACATTTAAGGGGCATCTTGACAAATACATGGATAGGATCAGAATAGAGGGATATGGTCCCTGGAAGGATAAGAGGTTTTAGTTCAGTCAGGCAGCATGGTTGATGCAGGCTTGGAGGACCGAAAGGCCATTCTTGTACTGTAATTTTCTTTATTCTTTGATTAAACACCAGGAATCATGCCAAGAAATGAACTGAAGCATTACATACATGACCAATGTACTTTAAAGAATACTTCCATCTTTGAAACAGAAATGGCACTCTTTCACCTCTACTCAGAAAGCCACAAGTCAAAGCCTTTTTCCAGCACATAACCTAGGTTGACACTTCAGCGTCAATTTAGAAATAATGGAGAGATTCAGAGAGGTTTTGGTGAGGCAGAGTTGCTAGTTGTCATTGTACACATGAAACCTGATGTGATGTTAACATTGGGCAGCATGCAAGTGAGAAATAGGGAGGGGTCAAGAATAGATTCTCGAGAGTATCCAAAGGCAATGATGCAGAAGTGGGATGAGGAGATACTGAAAGTGATTCTTTGGCTATTACTTAATAGACGAGAATAGTATCAGGCAAGTGCAGTCCTACCCAGCTGTCGGGGGAGGGAAGGCATGGGAGGTCTGATTGATCAAAGCCATTTTGGCACTGCGGCAAGGACAGAAATCTGATTGAGAGTCCCAAACATGGAGTTCAGGAAAGATAATCACACATTTGAGAGATGACAGCACATTCAAGGGCGTGTCTTTTAGACACGCACGTCTAAAAGACAGAGGGGTCAAGGGTTGGTTTCTTGAAGAAAAACTAGATTCACGTTCTGTTTGACTTCTAGGTGGAAGAAGGTGATCCCCGGCACTACAGATAAAGGAACATGCGGGTTTTATTCTGACCAATACTGATCCCTCAAATACTACCACCAAAGGAGATTAACTCATCACTTAACTCTTTTGCACAAATTAATTAACATACCTTCTTACATAGCTGCATCGACTGAAACATTTACAATGTTTCTGAAAGCCTAAATAGAAAAGAGGGACTGAAACTAGTATCGCAGAGTGAGTCTGGAGAATTTATCATGGAAAATAACACTGCTGCCTCACACCACCAGGGACCTGGGTTTGATTCCCAGCCTTGGTCACTGTCTGTGTGGAGTTTGCATGTTCTCCCTGTGTTTGCACGTTCTCTGGTTTCCTCCCACAGTCTGAAAGATGCATGGATTAAGTGGATTGGCCGTGCTAAATTGATCCCTACTGTCAGGGGGACTAGCAAGGGTAAATGCATGAGGTTATGGGGATAGTTCCTGGGTGGGATAGTGGTTGGTGCAGACTGAATGGGCCAAATGGCCTCCTTCTGCGCTGTAGGGATTCTATGATGGCCTGCATTCAGGATCTCTAAAAAAGTGGCTGCAAATATGATAGAGGCATTGACTGCAATCTTCCAAGACTCCCTAGGTTCTGGAAGGATGCCATCAGATTGGAAAAAAGCTAATGTAACACCTTTATTTAAGAAAGGAGGGAGATTAGAAGCAGGAAACTATGGGCCTACCATTTATCCTCGGAAAATTGCTAGAATCCATTACGAAGGAGATAATAATAGTGTATGTAGAAAATCATAATGTGATGAAGCAGAATCAACATGGCTTTCCAAAAGGGAAATCACATTTAACTAATTTATAATAGTTTATTTTGGGGAAGTAACAAGCAAAGTGGCTAAAGAGAAACTTATAAATGTGGTGCATTTTGATTTCCCAAGCCATTTGATAAGATGCCACATCAAAATGTACCGCACAAATTGAGAGCTCATGGTGTCAGAGATAACAAAGGATTGTAAAAGACTGTAATGGATTGCTCAGTTAACAGGAAGCAGACAATAGGGATAAAGATGTCTTTTTTGAGTTGACAGGGTGTAACTAGTAGAGTGCCACAAGGATCAATGCTTGGGCCTGAATATAGGGACTGAATGTATGCTAGCTAAATTTGGCAATGACACCAAGAAAAATATGATAGTAAGTTGTCAAGTGGAGGCAGAGAGTTTGCAAAGGAATTTAGATAGGTTAAATGAGTGAGCAAAAATTTGGAGTGTAATGTGGGAAAAACATGAACTTGTCCATTTTGGCAGGAAGAACAGAAAAGGAATGTTATATGTTTAACTGGTTGCATAATTGCTTTAAGAGCTGATCATATGATTTGATGACATGTCATTAGGGTGTTGCTCAGGCTGGAATATTGGTGTTTACTGCAATGAAAATGGAATGGAAAAGTAGGGAAGTTTTACTGCAGCTGGACAGGCCCTTGGTGAGGTGACATCTGGATTACAATGTACAGTTTTGGTGTTCTTATTCTAAGAATTATGTAACTGTGTTAGAAACAGGACAGAGAATGTTCACTTGATTCATTCCTGGGATGAAGAACTTATCTTATGAAGGAAGTTTGAAAATGTTGGCTTAAATCCATTAGCGTTTAGAAGAACAGGAACTTGATAGGGTAGATCCCGGACAGATGTTTCCTCTTGCAGGGCACTAGAATTAACAGACATAGTTTAAGAATGAGAGATCTTCCTTTTAAAATGGAGATGAGGAGAAATTGTTTTCTCTCAGAAGGTCATTACTATGTGGAATTTTCTTCCTCAGACAGCACTGGAGACTAGAACACTGAATTTACTCAAGGGTAAGTTAGATTTATGACAAGTCAAGGATTATAGGAGGGGAAGCTGAGAAAAAGTGGAGGCGAGATCATAACCAGGACAGCCACAGTTTTATTGAATGGTGGTAGAACAGACTAATAGGATTGAATAACCTACTCCTGTTCCTAAGTGGTATGATATTTTGATGATGTGAAAGACAGTTTATACAAGTGCAAATCTGTTCCTCCTGCCCTACTTCCTTTTGGATAATATACACAAAATACAATGTTACATCATTAATTACTTCTTTAAAATGTTCTGTATATTTGAGAACTATGAGGTGACAATTTACCTCATAAGCAAAAACAAATACATTGCAAGTTTTCCCTGTATAAGCACTAGTCACCAGCTAGGAGAGGAATTGATGTTGTGCTTTATGTTAACAACTCAAAGCTGCATAAAATAAGTCCATTTGAATTAAAATAGCTGGTAGAAGGATGAAAGGGGTACTTAAGAGTTATGTTTATCAGCCAGAATGTGGTGGGGATTTGGAACTCACTGCCTAAAAGAATGAGAGAGGCAGAAACCCTGAATGTTTCATAAGAAACTTGAACAAGAACTTGTGGTATCATTACTTATAGGGAGTAAGACCTAGATAGTTGATTAGACTGGATAGCTCTGTTTTGGCTGGCAAGGACAAGATGTGCCAAAAGGCCTCATGTGCCATAAATTCTCAATGATTGAGAAAATGCTTTGAGTTTACTTCCCTCCTTCTGCAGTATACTTGCTTTTGTTTTGCAATCTTGTTAAGAATTTGGCTGAAATACAAATCTCTATGGCATAGTTAGTTTGACCCCTAACATACTGCTGAGCATCTGCAAATATTTCCAACAAGAATGGAAGACGCTGGAAAAATGAAGAGTCCACAATTCTATGGTTTTAATGAAGCATCTATGATTTGAAGCATTGGGTGGGATTTTCCGGCCTCCCAGCTGCATATATCTCAGTGGCAGAGGTGCTGTTCACTAGCACTGGGAGTCTCTGGTGCTGCCACTGTCAATAGGATTTCCCAATGATGTCATCCTACACAGCTGTGAAATCTGCAGGACGGAGTGCATCGCCAGCAGGACCGGAATATCCCACCAGTGTGACCTGCCAAAAAATTCCCCCGCCCCCAATTAAACTCCGCTTCCCACCTGATTGATGCTGACATACCTGCTGATCTGCTGAGTTTTTCTCGCATTGCCTCTGTTGTGAAGTGTACGCACACCTTTAATTTACAAAACCTGACCTCAACACAAGGCTTTAAAATACACGTAACCAGCCCCTATAACATGGAGTGGAGAGAGAAGGTGGGTGTGGTACTGATCTCACTGTGGACTCTCCATGTAGGTTTCAAGATGGTGTGGAGCATGACGGCTCTTTGCGAGCTACGTATGGTATAATTTATATGGATAGCACGCAAAACAATGCTTTTCATTGCATCTCAGTATATATGACAATAATAAATCAAATCAAAAAAAAGTATTGTTTCAGATTCCAGCATCCACAATATTTTGTTTACTCAAATATTTCCAATTTATTGGCTATAAAACAATAAATGTTTAGAACTCTCCAAAAAGCTCAGTAGCAGAACCATACATTCTGGAAGGCTTCAAATTCAATTTCACATCTGAGTTAATTTATCATTGGTGCAGGGGTGGAAGTGAGAGAGGGCTGCTGATTGAGGAATTAGCTGCAGTATCCCAATTTATGAAGAGGAAAGTCAGCCATTGCTGTCCAGTGATCTTCACTATGTGAATAGACACTGGGTAGATAGGGCATGGTTGTGATGAATGCGATTGATAACATAAACTCACTTGATGCAGACAGAAACTAAAAATGAACATTTGGGTGGTTCCCATTGTCCATGAAATTTACGAAAGAAAGTGGGGAAGACAAAAGTGGCAGGCAGAGAAAAAGGAAAATGGATGTACTTAAAAAAGACTAAATTGCCATTGTCACAAACTGGAAAACTCATTAAGCAACAATAAAATTAGGTGGCTCAGATTTATTTTTGCTGTGAGCAGAACAGAAATGGGTCTTGCTGCTGACCTTGCATACAGATGCCCACAGACCCTCAACAGGCGTGTCAAGCAAGATTTCCAGTCATCTGGTGTATGGTTGAATTCACTGCCTGTTATGAGTGACTATGAGCAGAACAAGTACACGAAGGCTCCTCAATAATCAGACTAAAAAACTTTCACCGAGATACTCAGACCACAAAGCAAAAGCTGAAATGCTAGAGATATAAAAGTTGCACTTAAATCATTGTGCAAGCTGTAAAATAAAGATTGGGATTTTCGTGTGTGATTAAGGGAAAAACGTAAAAAGGAAAAATATTAAAATGCTTATTTTAATTTTCATATCTGCAACATTAGGAAATGAGACCTTATATTTCTAAAATTACTTTATTCAGCTCCAGATAGTTTTTAAAAACTCAGCTGCTCCTAAGTGTAAATAGTTTAACTTTTCATTTGTCTTTAGAGTATGAATAGAGTGTAATTAGTCTAATTTCATGCGACTACAGCAATCACTGCGAAGTTTATCAACAAAGATGCCAACAGAGCAGCCTGTGGAGGAGCACTGTATCACTGACACAACCCCTGGATTTTTATATTTAACGATGCATGTCTGGACTCAGAGATAACTGTCAGTTTTACCCAGTAATAGTGGTGGACACCATATGAGCACATCAAAACCTGGGCTACTCATAATATGGTAAGTATGCTAAAATGAAAACTACTATTGGAGCTTCATAAATAGGATATCTGAACATATCCAATGTTTGAGAATTATTTATAATAAGTACCTGAGCTCTTTTCCAGACTCATCATAATTTAGATTTCCACTGCCGCCTGGGACTTTAAGCTGCCTGTCACATGCTGACATTTTGAAAATGATAGGCATGTATTTTTAACCAGAACATTTGAAATGTTTATGGGAATGGAGGCTGTTTGCTAAATAAACTTGACATTTTAAAAATGCAATGTTTTATCAGGCCATCTCTTCTGGGCTGTTATATAAGGATTCTGTATTTCACATGATGTATACTAACGGATGGCTTTAGAAAAATAAAACTTACTTACTTGCGTTGGAATATTTCTTCTTCTTTTTTCAACTTAATTTCCATTTTATTGACATTGTCCTCCAGATCTTTTATCCTGACAGACAAAAGATAGACTTAAAATAAATAAAACTTCCTGTTTTCTACAGAATCAAAGCCAGATCTCTGTAAGAAAATGGAGTATCCATTTTACTTTGTGAGGATAGCAACATTTAACTGTTAACCTTAAATGAAGCTTACAACGCATTGCAATCCTTACATTTCCTGGATAAAGACCATAAGATATAGGAACAGAAACAGGCCACTCGGCACATCAAGTTTGCTCCGTCTTTCAATCATGGCTAACATTTTTCACATTCTCATTCTCCTGCTTTTTCCCCATAACCCCTGATCCCCTTATTAATCAAAAACCTATCTATCTCTGTCTTAAAGACACTCAATGACCTGGCCTCCATAGCGTTCTGTGGCAAAAAGTTCCACAGATTCAGCACTCCCTGGCTGAAGAAATTCCTCCTCATCTTTATTTTAAAGGATTGTCCCTTTAGCCGGAGAACCTCTGGTTTTAGTTTTTCCCACTAGTGGAAACATCCTCTCCACAGCCACTCTAACCAAGCTTCGTAGTATCCTGTAAGTTTCAATAAGATCCAAAGGAACTTTGCTACCTGATGGAATCAAAGGATTCTGCAATAACAATTGATCAATATTTACTCAAAAGTCTAAATGCGATTACTTGAAAAGCAATGACATTTTTTTTTTTATACTCATTCACTAACTGAGATCAGCAGATAGATCTCAAATGATTGAAGTTTGCTGGCAATAGGTTAAGAGCCCAGTTGTCATTGGTATGATAACACATAGATGTAGAATCATAGAATCTACAGTGCAGAAAGAGGCCCTTTGGCCCAACAAGTCTACATTGACCACAATCCCACCCAGGTCTTCCCCCAAATTCCTACCTATTTCACCTGCTAATCCCTCTAACCTAAGCATCCTAGTACACTAAGCGGCAATTTTAACATGGCCAATCAACCTAACCTGCATATCTTTGGACTGTGGAAGAAAACCAGAATACCCAGAAGAAACCCACACAGACATGAGGACAATGTGCAAACTCCTAGATGAGCACAGGTCAAGCTTTTCAAATAAGTTTAGATTTTAGTTTTCCTCTCTAAATTTCTCCTCTCTTCTCATAAAGGCAGTATCCCTTATGGATTACTGTTCCATGCATGCTAGTAGTTCTCATTCAGGTGGCTATCAAATCTTATGTAACTCTTGACAGTAAGAAATAGTGAGCAATATGAACCAGAAGGTATACGTCATCTCCTTCTGAGATAATGTCATCTTATATAACTATACATAAAATATCAAATCAGATCACCTGGACTAGTTTTAATCACTTAACTGGATGGAGAAGAAGTCTTCAGATCATTTTTTTCAAACTGGTCAGGGTTTTTAATCTGATTTTTCAATTCTTCCAGGCTATTCTAACACACTCTAAAAATTTTCCAATGTAATGCCCAATGTTAGTCAATACTGCACAGTGCTGATACAAAAACATAAGAGATAACAGCAGGAGTAAACCATATGGTCCATCTAGTCTACTCAACCATTTAGTATGATCACAGTTGAGCTTAGGCTTCAACTGTACTTTTCTTCAAGATGAAACCTGGGCTACAGATAAGAAACTGATATAAGAGAAATAAGCAACAATTACTTATTGGGAGCAAGGGTGAGACCAAGAAGAAAGCAGTACTTTGTCATGCATCAGCAGTCACTGCTAAGGTTCTGATTGTTCCTAATTTATGTCAATAACGTAGATTAATAAACTCAATGTTAGAGGTCTAATTCACAAATAATCCTAAATTAAAGATAAAAGGTAGTCGCCACAGTCCCAGATGACCATAGGCTGTTCTCCCTTTGAGGGAGCGAATATGATTGGTGGTGATTTAATCTGATCACCACATCTCAGGTGAGGAGCAAGTTTGAGAAGGCAGGTCTTCATAATAACATCAGCTGGTGTGCAAATTGAACCAGCTTCACTCTACATCACGAACCATCCATCCAGTCAACTGAGCAAATCGATTCCACTAAATTAACCAGAGACTGATTCTGCAAAAAAATGGCTGCATTAAAACTGTAAATAGGCTGAACTGCAGCAAGTGAATTTCAAAATTGAGTTGTACAAGCTATGCACAAGAGAAATAAAAATGGACAACACTTGTTCCCTATGAGTGATTGCAAAGTTCAAAAAAACTGCAAATCTAAAATAAAAATAGAAGTATAGGATCACTGAGTAGGACAAGCAATAGCCATGTGGTGAACAGATAAATTAACATGTGTATAGACTTTGGCAAAGAGTTTTGAGAAAGGTTCCACACCCAAACCATAACCCTGTCTACTTCATCAACAAACAAAACTTGACTGATAAGTGCTGGACTGGCCGAAGTTAAACATCTAGAAGAGTTTATAGGCTTTGCACAGTTAATCAGTATGAAGCTGCAAGTGACAAAGCAAATAGAATAGTCCAATATAACTTGGGACATTATCATGCCGAATAGAGCTTGTAAAATGCTCTGGCATTCCTCATTGATAACCCCACCTAATTTTTCTCACTGATATAAATGAAGCAGTCAAGCCCAGGAAGTGATACAGAAAGAGCTCAAAGGCCAAATGATATGCGTCGAAGGATGTAATTATGAAATATGACTGGGAAAACTCAGGCCTTCAGCACTGAAAAAAATGACTGAGAAGAGAGTTTAATAGAAGTATAAAATGATAATTGATAGTAGTTTGTTTTTAAATCCACAGTAAATTATATCATTTTTGTTCATCCTCTCAATTTGTTACGATAACCTCGAATGTGCTTAATTGGACACCTTGTCAAACAGAGTTTGCTGACAGAGTCAAGTTATCAATAAAAGCATTAGATTCTATGCACATAACAAATAGAGCAATCAGTGAATTCAGAGCATGCTAGTAAATTGATCTCTTTCCAGCTCAGGGACCCTCTGTTAGGTATTGTTCCTTCTCAACACCAAAAACATATCTCAGCTCCAAACTCCAAAAAACATCAATTTCACATACCAACCATTTGAACCTGAATCAGGTATCAATTAGAATAATAAAAGGGTCCATGCAAATCCATGCCCATTGGAACAGGATCAAAAACACCCAAACCCATTTTCAAAAGGATTGCTACATTTGCATTGTATTAGTCTGGATTTGACCCTGATTCTCGAGATGAAAGCCCACTAACCCCAATATTTCCAATGTATCTTCACAGCTTTTTTAAAAACATAAAGCATAGAAATTAATAACAGAAGCATCTGCTAAACAGTTCTTAAACATTGACAAATATTAGAGAGATTGTCTGCAAGTCATATCTCAAAGAAATTAATAAATAAAATATAAGTTTTATCAGATACCACAAACCTGATTTCTTTTAAGGCAACTACATCTTTCAATTCATGTTCTTTTCTTTGAAGCTCTTTCTCTAATTGAGTGCTTGTTTTCTTTGCCCTCTGAAGTGATTCTTCAGCCTTTACTCCTGCCTCTCTCAGAAGCTCCAATTCTTTTGACAAGAGTTTCACCTGTATAGTCAAGTATAGGGCAACACAGATATGATTATTCTTTTAAGTCCAAGCTGTGGCAATATATGTGAAAAATAAAATCTTTCAACTACATGGCAGCATGGTGGCAGTGGTTAGCATTGCTGTATCACAGTGCCAGGGACCTAAGTCCAATTCCTGGTTTAGGTCACTGTCTGTGTGGAATTTGTACATTTTCCCTTTCCCTGCGTGGGTTTCCTCCAGGTACTATGGTTTCCTTTGTCATGCCAAAGATATGCAGGTTAAGTTTACTGGCCATGCTAAATTGCTCCTTAGTGTCAGAAGGTTAGTAGGATAAATAAGTAGGATTATGAGGATAGGGCCTTGGTGGGATTGTAGTCAATGCAGATTTGGCGGGTCAATTGGCTTCCTTCTGTACTGTAGGGATTCTATGAGTATTGTCACATGTATTAGTACACAGTGAAAAGTATTGGAACTTCTTCTCTCAGAGAGTAATGAATTTTTGGAATTCACTGAAGTGGTGGAGGCTACCTTGTTAAATATGTTTAAGTCATGAGTAGATAGATTTCTGATCAGTAAGGGAATTAAAGGTTATGGGGAACAGACAGGTAAATGGAACTGAACCACTTTCAGATCAGCCACGATCTTATTGAATGGCGGGGCAGGCTTGAGGGACTAGATGGCCTACTCCTGCTCCCACTTCTTATGTTCTTGAACACTATACAAAGCATACCATACATAGAGAAGGAAAGGAGAAGGTGCAGAATGTAGTGTTGCACTCATAGCTAGGGTGTAAGAAAGATCAACTTAATATAAGGCATTTTTAGAGAGGTTAAAAGAGTTATAGTTTTAAAATCATAGAATAGAATAAAAAATAGAATGAGAGAGTATGCTGGGTACAGCTTATAAGAAGTTGCCATGCTCCAGCACCATCTTGGATTTCCTCTGGGTGCTCTGGTTTCCTTTCTCAATCCAAAAACGTGCAGGTTAGGTTGCTTGGCCATGGTAAATTCCCCCTTAGTGTTTAGGAGATTAGCAGGTAAATACATGAGATTATGGGGATAGGGCCTGGGTGGGATTTGGTCAGTGCAGACTCGATGGGCTCAATGGCTTCCTTTAACACTCTAGGGATTCTATTCTATTCTACATCTTGCTGAAGAATTGATATAGGTTTTGAGTAAAGTAGAACCATAAATTCAGAAGAATTTTAATGCAAGTTTGAGCTTAGTGATTTGAAATATGAAAGTTAATGGGGTGCATCTCCTCTCCTCTTTGCTCATTCTATTTCTTCTTTTCTATTTCTGCTCCCAATGATCCATGCTAAATCCAGCTGACCCAAAACCTAAAATGATATGGAATTGAAACATGCAATGGCATGTTTGATTCATCTGAAGTGGAGCAGAGTTGGTTGGAAGAAAGGGACGGGGAGTAGGAAAGATCGGTCAGCAGAGAGAGCTAAGTACTTATGTTACATCAGTTCTAGTGGTAAAAATTAAAATGTACTCTCAGACCACTGAAGATAGTTCCAAAACAATCCACATACTGTCATTTAAGACAATGATGCAAACGTGAAACTGTTGCAATACTCTTCGGTCAGAAGTCTCATAAGTAAATTGACTCATGCTGCCAAAATTCTGTTTACACAAATCACCTACTTATGTTACAACGAGAATGTGATTCAGATCAGATACTTGTCTTTTCCACTGGCATATTTTTCAGCCTTTCTGTGGATGCATTGAGTGAACGTTTAGTGAGATAAGAAATAGATCATCTAGCTGTTTCATTTTCCATCTAAGTGAACATACAGAATGACTGTTATAACTGAATTTACTTATGTCCATCAGTGCAATGCTGTCTCTGTGTAATTATATCAAAAACTGACTGTGAAACTCTCCCATACTGTAGTGGGCTCTCTTGTTTTTCTATCTCCCTTTTAATCCATCATTCATACAGTGCTTTGATGCTTGGCTGTCTGTTTCACCAAAGCCAGACTGAACGTGTTGATGTCTGTGTTTTACTTTATTTTTGGCTGTTCACATCCAGCTAAAGATCAAAAAGATGCCGAATAAATGGATGCAAGGCATTTACCATTTACTGAAACAACCCACTGAATAGCTCAATATCTGCAGTCAAGGGGAAGACAATGTCAAAGCTAGCTCGGTACTATATCAACTATTCATTGTTTCAGATTTTTTCTCTGTTGTTTGCCATCTTTACAAGGGAACATTTAAAATAACTTGATTTTTATTCAATCTTTCTGTGGAAAACTGGTTAAAAAGTACAGAAGGGAACACAGTAGGAATTAACTCTTAGGTTCACTCCAATACTGGCACCTGATTGACATTTTAAAAATATTTTTAAAAATGTTATCATGCTTATACCATGACTATTACCAAATTAGAATTCGACTGAAGCAGGTGCATGGTGGCACAGTGGTTACTACTGCTGCCTCACAGCGCCAGGGGTCCCACCTCGGGTCACTGTCTGTGTGGAGTTTGTTCTCCCAGTGTGTGCCTGGGTTTCTCTAGCTGTTCCGGTTTCCTTCCACTGTCCAAAGATGTGCAGATTAGGTTGACTGGCTATGCTAAATTACCCCTTAGCATCAGAGGATTAGCAGGGTGAATACGTGCGAATACAGTCTGGGTGGGATTGTAGTCAATTTTGATGGGCCAAATGGCTTTCTTCTGTATCGTAGGGATTCTGCAACTCTTAAGTCCAAAACTACAAAAAAATCTACATTACACCTCCCTGGCTTTCAAGTTCATCAGAGATTGGAGTGGTGAGTTTGGGGGTGGGGGGTGCGCACAGCTGCAGAGGTGATGTCAGAACATCAGATATTCATATCATTCACAATGCCAAGGCTACCTTCAATCATTCATTGTTAATTTGGTAAATCCAAATCTCCATTTATAGAACAGCTTGACAAATATTTGCTTATACCAAGCATTTTACTTCAGCTTATGGCAGGTAAAGTACAGCCTACATGTTGTACAGCAATTAAAAAACACAAGAAACAGGAGCAGGAGCAGGAGAAGATCACACAAGTTGCACTTGTTATGCCATAGAACTATAGAATCACTGTTTTGCAGAAGAAGGCCATTCAGCTCACTGGGTCTTCACCAACTTTTGAAAGACATCTTACCCAGGTTCCTGGCTCTGTGAGACAGCAGTGCTAGCTACTGTGTAACTGTGCCAGTCAACATTAGCTTCAACTCCACTTTCTTGTCTTCTACCTACATATTTCTATTCCTGAGACACCAAATATCTCTCTCGCTTAACCTTAAATATACTCAATAATGGAACATGCATCACTTTCTGGGGTAGAAAATTCCAAAAGTTTCTTCTTTCCTTAAATATGGAGATCAAAATTGCACACAGTGGATGGATTTTCCAACCCACCCAACCTTGTGGCATGTTTTGTGGGAGCAGTGGCAATTCATTATTGGCTGGTGGCAGGAATCTTCCAGTCCTGCCGTTGTCAATGGGTTTTCCTGTTGTTTGTACCCTCTGCTGCTGGGGAACCATGGCAAGAGTCAGCATCGAGATGATCAGAAGATCCCACCAATGGGATTGTTCAGAAAATCTCGGCCACTACTTCTGACACCCTAGCACCGATCCAATGGTCAACTTGAAAATGCCTCATCAATCCCTACTTTCTCTGCCCTCAGTCTGTTAACCAGTCCTCTATCCATCCCTCAATTCCATAAACTCTAATCTTGTGTATTTTTCATATGGCATTTTGTTGAATGCCTTTTGGAATCCAAGTATACTACATCTACTTGCTCCTAATAATGATCCCCGCAAGTTACATCCTCAAAAAATTCAAACAAATTTGTCAAAAGGATTTCTTTTTCATAAAACAACATTGATGAGTTCTAATCTCGCTATGCTTTTCTAAGTGCGTTGTTGAGATTTCCTTAATAACTGACACCAGAACTTTTCCAATACCTTATGTCATGTTAATTAGCCTCTAATTCTCCATTTCTTTCCAACCTCCTTTCTGGAATAACTTTTAAGTTGCTAACTTCCATCTGCTGGGACATTCTAAAATCTAGGAAACTCAAGAAAATCTCAGTCAGTGAATCCAATATCTCTATAGCTGTCTGTTTTTGAACTTGAGGAGGTAAGCCATCAAATCAAATTGTCAGATTTTAATTCCTAAAGTTTCTGCAATACTTTTCTATGCTGATATGAATGACCTTCATTTCCTCAATCCTATTAGCCTTAAGTTATCCACTATTTCTGATAAGTAACTAACAATGAAGATAGACCCCAAATATATGTCATTTCATCATTCTCCCATGGTCATTTCTCCTGTCTCTGCTCTTATGGGGCCAATGTTTATTTCAGTTGCTGTTACAACCTGCTTTTATATTCATGGCTAGATTACTTCCACTTTTTTCCCTTTTAAATCAACATTTTTAATGGCCTTTATTGGTTTCTGAAACACTCCAATCCTCATTCTTGCTACTATTCTTTGCAACATCGTAAGCCTTTTCATTTAATCATATAATATCCATAACCTCCCTACTAACCCATGGATTGACATTTCTTACTGAGCTTTTGTTCTCAATGGCATATACTTTTGTTAAACATTAAATTGTTTCTTTAAATGTTTCCTACTCTTTATTTACTACCATAACTTTCAATTTACATTAGCTCCACTTAATATTGTAATTGTGTCTCTGAAAAGTCCAACTTTAAAATGAAATATTTAGCAAATTAGATTTTACTATTACGATCGATGCAAAAGCCATGGTTAGGTTCTGTAAGATCTTTCCCATCATAAAAATATTTAAAAATTTGACACCCTGCAATACTGCACATTTCTAAACTGCTAGAAGAGAACACAAGAAATAGAAGCAGGAGTAGCTACCAGGTCCTTCATTGCCCCACCATTTAAGACAATCATGACTGATCCATGCCAGCCTCAACTTCTTTCCTGTGCCATTTCCCCATAGCCCTATTCCTCGATCTATCAAATATTTATTCACCTCCACTTTAAATACTTCTGATGATCCAATCATTACTCTTTGGGATATGGTATTTCAAAGAATCACCACTCCCTGTGAGAAGAGATGTCTATGCAGCTCAGTTTTAAATGGTTGGACCTTTATCTTGTAGCTATGTCTCCTTATATGAGACTATTACACCAGCGAAAGCAGTTCACCAACTATCCTGCCATAGAACTGCAGAATCCCTACAGTGCAGAGAAGCCATTTGGCCTATCAATTCCGCACCAACACTGCCAAAATATTTTACTGAGGTCCATTCCCCACCCTATCCTTTAATCCCACACATTTAGCATAGAAACATAGAAAAAAGAAGTAGGAGTAGGTCATTTGGCTCTTGAAGCTTATTCTATCATTCATTATGATTATAGCTGATCATTAAATTCAATATCCTGGTCCTCCATTCCTCCCCATATTCTTTAATCCATTTAGCCCCAAGAACTATATCTAATTTCTTCTTGAAATCATGCACCAGGGTGAATTTTCACATTCTGTATGCCACAGGAATTGTAACAAGTGAGCGGCGGACTATGGAAAAATCTGTTAACTGGAAAATTCTGCCTGAGGTTTCAACACGAATGCAAACAGAAATTCCCAAACGTTTTGGCTTCAACTTCATTCTGTGATAGTGAATAGCACACATTCACCATTCTCTGGGTGAAGAAATTTTTCCTCATCCCAGTTTTAAAAAGTTTATCCCTTAGCCTCTAACCTAGTTCTGGACTCCCCCCATCATTGGGATTATTCTTTCTGAATCTACCGTTCTAACCTTGTTAGATTTTTAAAAGTTTCTTTGAGAGTCCCTCTCACTTTTCTTAATTTCAACGAATATAATTCTACCTGGAATTAGTCTCTCCTCATACGACAGACCTGCCATCCCAAAAGTCAGCCAATTAACCTTCCCTGCACTCTCTCTTTGCCAAAGGCATCCTTACTCAGATAAGGACACCAAAACTGTACACAATACTCCAGCTGTGACCTCACCAACACATTATAAATTGCAACAAAATATCTCTTTCTATTCTCAAATCCTCTTGCTATGAAGGTCAACGTACCATTTGCCTTTTTTACTGCCTTCTGTACCTGCACACCTATTGATGCATGAGGACACCAAAGTCTCATGAGTATCTACTTCTCTCAATTTACACCCATTCAAATAATAATGTCTTCCTTATTGTTACCAAAGTGAATAACCTCACTTTTATTCATGTTACACTGCATGTCATATAAATGCACATACTCTATCCAAATCATGAAGCATCTCTGCACTCTCCTCACAGCTCACTCTCCCATTCAACTTTGTACCATCTGCAAATTTGGAGATGATACGTTTAGTTCCCTCTTCCAAATTATTAATATATAATATCAGCTGTTGGAGTCCTAGCACAGATTGCTGCGGTACCCACTAGTCACCTTCCGCCAATTGAGAAAAAGACCCATTTATGCCAATTCTTTGCTTCCTAAGTGCTAACTAGCTTTCTATCCATCTCAACTTTCTAATCCATCTAACCTACACATCTTGGGACACTAAAGGGCAATTTAGCATGTTCAATCCACCTAACCGGCACATCTTTGGACTATAGGAAGAAGGAACTCAGTAAGAATTTAGCAACACCAATTTTAAATCCAACCAATTTATTTGATAGTAAATTTGCGAGCTTTCGACACTCTGTGTCTTTGTCAGGCAAATGCAGTGTTCTAAATGAACACTGCATGTTTTTGCCTGACAAAGACACAGAGTGTCGAAAGCTCGCAAATTTACTATCAAATAAATTGGTTGGATTTAAAATTGGTGTTGCTAAATTCTTACTGAGTTCCTTCTTCCTATAGTCCAAAGATGTGCCGGTTAGGTGGATTGAACATGCTAAATTGCCCTTTAGTGTCCCAAGATGTGTAGGTTAGATGGATTAGAAAGTTGAGATGGATAGAAAGCTAGTTAGCAGATAGGAAGCAAAGAATTGGCATAAATGGGTCTTTCTAAATGAACACTGCATTTTTTTGCCTGACAAATACACAGAGTGTCGAAAGCTCGCAAATTTACTATCAAATAAATCGGTTGGATTTAAAATTGGTGTTGCTAAATTCTTACTGAGTTCTTACTACCCCAGTCCAACGCCAGCATCTCTACATCATGACTATAGGAAGAAACCAGAGTACCTGGAAGCACAGGGAAAATGTGCAAACAAATAGTCACCTAAGGCCAGAATTGAAGCCAAGTTCCTGGAGCTTGAGACAGCAGTGCTAATTACTTTGCTACTGTGCCAGCCTCCCCGCTCCAAGCTCCCTGAGGATTTTATATGTTTGAATAAGGTCACCCCTTACTCTTTTAAACTCCAAGGAACATTGATCCAAAAGATTTAGTTTCTCTTGATAGGAAAACTCTCTCATCTCAGGAATTAGCCTTCTGAATTGTCTTTGCACTACCTCCAAAGTTACCATATCCTTTTTTAGGTTATGGACCTAAAACTCTATGCAGTAGAGTTCAGGTGAGGCTTCACCAACACCATGTACAATTTCAACAAATCTCCCTATTTTTAAACTCCACCCTTTTGAAATGAAGGCCAAAATGTCATTGACTTCTTAATTACTTGTTGGACCTGCCTGCTAGCTTTTTATGATTCATGCATTAAACACCTTGCTCCCTCTGTACTTCAATCTCTCTCCATTTAGACAATAATCTGTCTTTTGATTCCTTCTACCAAAGTGTATAACCTTGCACTTCCTCAATTAAACTCCATTTGGTAGGTTTTTGCCCAGTCACACAATTTATCTATATTCCACTGCAGGATCACAATATCCTCATCACAACATGCCTTTCTACCTATCTTCGTATTGATAAATTTGGAAAGCTTATACTCTGTTCCATCTTCTAGGTCATTAATGTAAATAGTGAATAATTGTGGGTCATGAACTGATCTCTGTGGAATTCCACTAGTTACATCTTTTCACTCTGAAAAAGACCCATTTATTCCAAGTATTTTCTATGCAACAGGCAGTTTTCAGTTTCAATTTTTTTAATACTAATCAGACTTCAATTTTTTTAATACTAGTGCCTGCATGAATTTTACACTGAGATACACTGTTATCACTAAACTTTGTGTTACTTCCTGTCCCAACCAGCTTGTCTTTATTCAACATCAATGTAATTTCCTAATGCCACAACATTTATCTTCAGGGTTCTAAATACTCCTTCTCATGAACACTCTTTCTGCTCTGTTAGTTTAAAGCCATTTTCCCTTAATGTGTCAATTTCCAATTTGCAGAATAACAAAGTAAACGAAAGCTGCAAGCATTAAGCATGTTGTTTCTCAATAGAAAAGTATTTTTGAAAGCCAAACTGCATCATTAATACTTTAGTTGAAGTTGGCTATATATCATTTTTGTTTGAAACAGCTGTTAGTCTCAGCATCGTTGACAGAAGTACATTCTTCCTGTTGAAACAAGTTCATCGAAAGGAAACTGGAGAGTGAATCAAACATTTTGATTGCAGTCTTTCTGGAGACTTGCACAATGATTAGAAACTTAATTGTGTACATTTAGGCCTCAGTGGACATTGCCTGAAGTATGTTTTTATGGCTGATCAGACATGTATTGTAATAAATAGATTATTAATAAGCCTTTCCTGTCTAGATTCACAGCCGATTAGCCCTTGCAATGCTAACATAATCTCTCTCAGACATTTACAAGTATTGGGTTAGTGACATAACAGGAAATAGCAATAAAAATTTCCCACAAACCTTCAGTTCACTGGTAAGTACCACATTACTCATTTCATCTGCATGGAGTGTAAACTCATGTTCCCGCTGCCTCATCTCAGCATCAAACTCTGCCAACATTTCCTGAAATAAAGCAAATTTACAAATTGACCTTGAAATGTCATATTAGCTTTAATTAATTAAAAACATTTTAAAGTTAAGAATGCAAAACCGTTCTTATTTTAGTCTTTACATTTTATTGACTGTCTTCTGGAGATTTTAAACATATGTTCCCATTTCTTGGTCAGAAGCAATAAGAAAAATTTGCATTTATATAGCACTTTTCTCTATCACTAGACATCTCAAAGCACTTTACAGTTAAGTACTTTTGAAGTGCACTGTCCATTGTTGTACTATAGGAAACACAGCAGCCAAGTTGCACACAGCAAACTCCCACTGACAGCAATATGATTAGCACCAGATTATTCTTTTCTTGTCATGTTGTTTAATAGATAAATATTGACCAGGACACTGGGAATAACGTCCATGCTTTCCTTCAAAACAGGGCTGGAGTACAAAAATCAAGGCTGGCACTTTGGTGTAGTATTGAGGCATTACTGCACTGTGGGAGGTACCATCGTTTAGAAAAGACATTAAAAACCAGGCTCAATTTGCCTGCTTGGATGTAAAGAATCCCATGGAACTATTCTAAGAAAGAACAGAGCAACTATGCCTGGCCTTTTGGCCAATATTTATCACTTAATTAACATCACTAAAGAAAGCAGAATGCCACATTGTTGCTTTCCAACAAATAAATTGCGTTTAAAGTCCTTCTTACTTTTTTCCAACAATTTCCGTCAAAAATATTCAAGTCCCCAATTTTGCTCGGTTGTGGCCAATATTTCATTTTTCTTTACTCTCATTCTGTAATCACTGACTCTTCTCAGAAATAGTACATGCCAACTGGAATTTCATACAAATGACTATTCTTCACATATGAATCTAAAGTGCAGGTGTATTGATCTCCAAAGAGATTATTAACTTTTTTTAAAAGAAATTCCAGCTTCCAGCAAATAGCTGAAAGGATAACACAACAGGATTTCACATTTTAATACTTCTAATTCATGTTTTAAGATTTCTAATGTCACAAACAAATACTAATTCAGTAAGCAACTTGTATACTTTTAACTACAGAAAAAAAACTTTGTTTGTTTTTAGAACAACTGAAAATCTTATTTCATAGTTATACTTTACACAATCCCTACACGATATTTAATTTCCTCAGAATCAGTCCAAAGTGATTTTTCGCTCCCATGGGGTAACTTCCATTCTTTTCCCAGTGTGCTAACTTTTAATCTTAGAATAGTTTTCTCAGCAAGGTTTTTCCCTACAGCCTCGTTCTAAATCCTCAGAAGTTCAGAACAGATCACGGAAATCCTCTCTATTCCTCCATCTTACCTGTAGTTAAACATACAATTCTAAAATGTAATCTTATAACCTTTCAATTTGAAAAACAGTCTATTTGATTGTGGACATGTCGTACGCTAAACCTCATCTGACTTTCACTTCGTCCTAAATTTTCAGTCAAAAACGATCTAGAATAAAGATTTTTCCTCTTCTTCTCCCAGAGTCATTGGGGATAATTGTAGCAGCTTGCCATCAACCTGGCTGGGAATCAGATAATTCAGCATTAACTTGGTATCCTAAATAACCTTACGCAAATGCTGTCAGCTCCCAATATCCTTTTGAAGAGTTCCACTAGATACTTTCAATGGTAATGTACAATGAGTGGAAAAACCAAAATGTTTCCACTGACCTTACTTGAATAAAATCTGCTATGCCAGTCTCTGGATTGAGATTTGGTTGTGCTTATATTGGGCAGCAAGTGCTTTTGCCATTCCCAACAATGACGAAAGCTAAAGGTTCAATGACAGAGATATACAATTTACTTGAAATGAGCTGCTGTACATGTACAATGTTTCTTTACTGTTCTGGCAAGTCCTTCACTTGGTACAAACCCATCTCATAATGAAACTGAGACAATGTGGCTGCAATGACTCAGTTTTGCAAAATATAGCAGAGGGAAATTAGGTAGGTACGATCTCAACAGATGTTTATGCTATGCTCCTACTGCTGCAAAGTTGGAGAATTTTGCAATCAGCCAAATCTCCATTCACTGCAATGCAATGGGAAATTCCCATTGGCATGAATAGGTATAACATTCTAGCCAATGTGTTTAGAAATAAAATTTTAGAATATAAAAGAGTGTGTTTTATATTTATTAAATGCAGTGAAAACAGTGTCAAACAAACGTTTGACACAAGAATGACTGTCTCAACCAGTTGCATTCTTTTCTGATTTGCACAAGAGGTTGATTTCTTTTTGTGACAAAGTTTTATGGATTTTGTAATAATTACACAAACTCCTATTTGTGCTTTGAGATAAAGATAACCATGTTCATCATGAGGTGTGTTTTATAGGTGTGTTTGTGGACAATGCTTCAGGCTGTTCTGCACCCAAAAAGATCTGCTGCATTAAAGACAGGACAGCGCAGGCAACTGAGTTTTGCGCAAGTCGCAGGCTTGGAATTCCCTCTTGTGTATTCTCTCAGCCTCTGACATGCACCTGTTTTCGAAGTAGACCATGCTTTTTTAATTGTGCCAGTAGCTGCAACTTTTGGCAAGGTTCTCCCAGAACTCAGTCAATATCAAAACTCCTTGTAGTGCTTCTTTTGATCACAATGAGTTTACACACTGCTGTCCACAGAAAATTTGCTTTGGTGATCGAGTGTCAGACATTCTCACTACATGATCAGCCCCAATCAGAACCTTTGCAGTGAATTTCAGAAAACTATTGAACCAGGTGCTACATCATTATCAAGCTCAGAATGTTCTTTCAGAAGGGAATCATATATAATGGTCACAAGTGGGAACCTTGGCTAACAGACTCTTTTTTCAAGCACATCCAGGGTGTACCGTACACAACATTTGTACTTGTTTAAGATTGGCACTCATTTAGGGACCTGCAGGATAAATATCTCCAAGTTACATCATCACTTTCTGAATTTCAGTTAATAAACTTGACAAGTGTTCCTAGAAACTTACTAAACTTTGCTTCACATTGTTTGCATTAATACTGCAACCACTGTAAACTCCAAATACTGGTCCCCCAAGCTAATCTTGCAACCTTGGCTAAACATACTTGAATCACACCACAGTCTCCATCTACCATATAAAATACCATTACTTCAATCAAAGAAATCAAAGTTGACAATTTAAATATTGATAACTTGAGTATAGGAAAAAGTGGTTTATTGGCCATACAACTAGTCTGATGCTTACAGTTATTTGTATTTTGTTCTGTGCTTTTCTAATAAGGGATATACTGCACAAGCTTGGCACTCTTTTCTTGTAACACACGTCACCTGATTAGCAGGCTTTCAA
Organism: Sphyrna mokarran; assembly: GCA_024679065.1. NCBI lineage: Eukaryota > Metazoa > Chordata > Chondrichthyes > Carcharhiniformes > Carcharhinidae > Sphyrna > Sphyrna mokarran. The sequence continues at coordinate 25,052,153 of JAGIQG010000021.1, forward strand.
TGGCCAGAAATATGTGAATTCAGCAGATAATGCATTAATTCCCAGAGCAAATCCACTAAGGAAGCAGTGTGAATGGGAAACAGTGATAACCTCTAACAACGTACATTTTAGATTTCAGGGAAATTACTCAAATATTTGAGTGGAGTGTTAATGATAATTTTATAAAGAAATAATTAGGCTTATCTGAGGCTGCATTTATACTGTAACTGCAGCCTTTGTACAAGGCAAAACAATAACTCATTGACACAGCAGTTTTACTGCATATGGTTAGAAGTCTATAGTCTAGCAAAGCAATAAGAGACTATTTGGAGGAGAGAGTACAACTCTGCTTCATTTTAGGGTTACTGCATGTTGTAGCGCCCAATATACACTGCATACATTTAACATTGGGGTAAAAATGAAACTGCTGTGCACCATTGCTAAATTTTAAATATTAAAACACCCTTACATATAGACACTTCAGATAGCAGTGTGACCCAGCAAGCCATACAGATCCTACTACACTCCCCTAAGTTTATTTTCCATTCAGTGTTGTAATTAATGATTGCTAATGGATAGAGTAGGAAAAATGTGACTGACTGGATTGCTCTATAAAGAGCTGTCATGAACTTAATGGGCCGATTGGCCTTTCTGTGTTGTAATGACCCAGGCTTTTGAGTTCTCAAGGAATAGCAATTGATTTTATTACAAATCATTTGTTTATTCATTAACTACTTTTTGTGTGCAATTACATCATACTGTACAACTTGAATAACTCTGTAAAAAAAGATGACTGTTGTCAGAAAAGAAATGGTAAGTTTGAATTAAAATTTCAGTAGACTAAATCTCTTAGGGTAGCTCAGTTTTTGGCCAGTTAATAACTATGCAGATGAGAAAAGTTTCAGTTGATACTAAATTATCCAGTATCAGCTGGGTATTGGTAAAGACGTACCACAGGCTCCTGTTCCTTTGCATTAAGAAAGAACAAAATCTGTCAGTCTTTGTTCTCCTGACTGTTATTCACAAATCCCTCCTTAACAGGAGTTGTATCTGGACATTGGGTTAGGACAGATCAGATTTGACTATGATGTCCTGTGATAGAACAACCTGTCAACACTCACTGTGAAGACTAGGCACTTGCACAGTGGCATAGTGGTTAGAACAGCTGCCTCACAGTACCAGGGACCTCAGTTCAATTCTGGCATTTGATTGTCAGGGGAGTTTCCTCCAGGTGCTCTGGTTTCCTCCCACAGTCTGAAAGATGTGCTTGTTAGATGCATTGGCCATACTAAATTCTCCTTCAGTGTACCTGAACGGGCCCTGGAGTGTGGCAACTAGAGGATTTTCACTGTAACTTCATTGCTACATTAATGTATCCCTACGTAACACTAATAAATAAGCCTCAAAAACTTAATTCATTGCATAGATGAGCCAAATTTTTGGGAAAAAATAAAGCAGAAAATAAGAATGTGCAAAGATGCTACTGCACAGAGCATAACTAAAAAATGATGAGCAAGAAAATTTATAAATGAAAATATCTAATTTTTGTTCTTGAATTTGGATTATGAATCCATTAGAATCATATTTGGATCAATTGGACAAAATTTCAATTAAAAAAACAAGTTTATTTAAATATATGTCTTTTAGCATCTTATCTCAGTCACAAAGGTTCTGATGAAATTAATTTAAAAGTTCACATATTGTATCCTGTGTCCTCGGTATCCTGTAGATACCGAGCTGTTTGTATATTTTTGCTACATGTGGAAGGGGCACCATTGTCTGTTGCTACTGCAATCTTTTGGTTTCATTTAGCTCTGGACATTGTAGTTGTTTCGATAAGCTGCAGTTTTCATGTGGCATTTTCTCATTAGCTCTGAGATGTTGCACAAAATTCATAGCAAGACCATTAATATGGTACTAGTTTTCCTCAGGCTTTAATTCTCATTTCAGCGGGTTGATTAATTATATTTTCACCATTGCTTTGCTTTAAACATGGTTAAACTTGCCAAGAATTATAACAAAGCTTCAGCACTAGTATGTTAAGACTTCTTTGATAAATTTGAACATACTATTTCAAGTTTTAACTATAAAGTAGAGAGTATGAGAACAGGTGAGTCCACACTTTAATGTCCTTAATAGCCGTTGGGATTAGCAGACAAAAAATGACTTTCTGCCGAGCATTGAACTATAAACTGTGTATTGTGCAAAAGGAGTTAACAACTGAATGTTGACAGTGATGGAATGTGTTAAAAGTCATCCAATCAAATCTATAAGCATCTAGAATTTGTCAGCTTGGTCAATTGTGTTTATAGGAATAAAATGCAATTTATCCATGATAATAGATGATTGGAAGGCATTTTTGTTAGGTCCATGTTTGTTATTTTTATGTATCTTGTTTTACTATGATTTATTCACAGAACACATGGAATTGCAATGATTAAAACTAAAAATGGTATAAAAATGAGTGAATCATCATATACCATTGCTTATATCAGAATCATAACAATGGTGAAATATGACCAATAAGGACCTGATCTTGCACGTGTGTATATTTACTCTGTTGTTTAAGATAATCAGATAAACTTGATGAGAAAGCAGATGTAGACAGGCTGTCACTGGTGTTTACTTATGTTGCTTACTTCTTCGGAAGACACAGAAATGGCAAAACCTGATCAGTAGTTCTCAATTTTTTGTGGTTGATGGATCCTTTTTCAAATAATTTAGTATTCAAGACTCTCTATTTAAATTATATAATTATCCTTTCCTCACATTAATGCCAAAATAGAAAGATTGTTGGAGTCTATTCTGGCTTCATGCTCTGGCACCCAACATTCTATACACTCAACATAGAAGTATATATTCAGTACAGGACTGACTGCAAGCTCTTAGTTGCAAAGGCTCAAGATTCATACTGAGATCACAGAAGAACTACTACGTGAACTTTATTTGTTGACTATTGTGTTCTAATTGAAGACTCCAGAGGGCATCCAGCAGATTGTTGACACTTTGCTCAAGCATCAGATTGCTTCATCCTTACAGTAAGTCTAAAAAAGACAAATTTTACATCAGTCTGCCCCTGGTTATGAACTGCAAGACCCACAGTCACAATTATCAATATACGCCTCGAGTTCAGAAGTTCCACTATCATGAAACAATGCCATGCTGGATGATGAAATTACCCAGCAAAATCATATTCAGCATTCATCAGTCTCACTTACAGATGTAAGTGAGAGAGAATGGAATTTGTCTCAAAATAAAAGTCAAATTCTACCAAACAATCGTTCTTATATCACTTCATTATGGCTGTGGGACATGGACAAACTACTAGCGTCACATAAAGCACTTAGGTGCATTCCACCTTCGCTAACAAGACTTATCTGTAACATCAAATAGCAGGACAGAATCCCAAAAATGAAAGTTCTTGCAAGGTGCTACACACCTGGCACTGAAAGCGTGCTCATTAGAGCTCAGCTTTGCTGGAACAAACAAAGAATGCTATAAAAAAATCTGGCAGCATCTATAGGGAGACAGAACAGAGTTTGGCTCTCCGTCAGAAATGTCACCATGGTATGTTAGAGTGTCAAGCTGTGCCATATGCACAGCCAAGTTTCCAAACTAGATTGTCTGACACTAAGGGCCCCTCAAATCTGCACCACAGCAGCTGTATAGCGAGCACCTCTGATCACAGCCATTATCCACTCTCTTCACAGGCAAAGCCTCCCAGTTCACAGGTATCAGCCTCTTCCTTGTTCACAGACAAGTTTCCTCCCCCCCACCCACCTCATCAGCAAGCCCTCCCCCCATTCACAGTCATCAGCCCCTCTCTCTTCCTAGACATCTGAATCCTGTTCTTAAAAAGCTGTTGTAAACCTTGCTGACATGATCTCTCGTCAGAGAAGTATGGATATTCAGTAAGGGGGTGCTTCATGTGACAGGGAAGCTTGTTAATAATATTGAAATGTATTAAAATATATGTAAATCAAGTTCATGTCTTTTGTGATCAGGAACTTTACATCACCAGCAATATAGAACATAGAATATTACAGCGCAGAACAGGCCCTTCGGCCTTTGATGTTGCGCCGACCAAATTAGGAAAAAGCAATGACTCTCTAACCTAAACCATTCCCTTTTCGTCCATAAACTTATCTACTAACCTCTTAAACGCCACCAAACTTGGCGCATCTACAACTGCAGCAGGCAGGGCATTCCATACCCTTACCACCCTCTGGGTAAAGAACCTACCTCTGACATCCGTCCTATAACTACCACCCCTTAATTTAAAGCTATGTCCCCTCGTGCTAGCTTTCTCCATCCTAGGAAAAAGGCTATCACTGTCCACCCTATCTAAACCTCTAATCATCTTATATGTTTCAATAAGGTCTCCTCTTAGTCGCCTTCTTTCCAACTAAAACAACCTCAAATCCCTCAGCCTCTCTTCATAAGACCTGCCCTCCATACCAGGCAACATCCTGGTAAACTTCCTAGGCAGGGGAAAAAAAAAATCAGGAAACAAGATCTCATGCGCAAGAATCTAGTTTCCTGACTCTGTATCTGAATCACCATTTGCACTCGTAGTGGACATGGCTCAAAATCTCACTCTGCAGGTGCTGTTAGATCTATTGAGGTTTTCCAGCATCCGCAATATTTTGCTTATTTCAGCTTTGCTGGGTTGGCTGTGTGGTTCGCCTGGCAGACTCCTGCACACCAATAGTGGTATTCTTCAGTCAGCTGAACACAAACCCATGTAGAACGTTTCACATTCAAAAAGCCAATTAGAACTGGTGTGTGTGTGTGTAAACCTCTCTACTGATCTACCTCAACAGGGAAATCTGTCAGAGCAATCTCAACATTTGAGTACAGTCAGATCATGACAGAACAAGCTGCAAAGGCAATGGCTTCACCCATCTCTCAACAGTGACTTCACTTGTAACTTTTGCAACTGGATCTGCAAATCAAATTTGGTTTAATATTACATACAAGATGACAGCAACCTAGACACTGAACAACTGGTCCCACTGCTGAACCCTCATCTGTCAAAATGACAGCAGAATCCATTAGAATCCGTAAATCAGTGAATGGATCAGCCCGATAAGACTGGAACACTTAAAAAGTTCAATAAGCCCTTTGTGCATTGAAACTAATTGTAAACCCAAATTCTGCACAGATTAACATAGCTTCCTTCTGCACTATAAGATTCTATGAGCACTGATTAGATTTAGCTCTGCTACTCCTGCATTGCATAATGATCACCACATTTAAGAATGATATATTAATAATGGCCACATCGTTGATTAACTAGAGATCATCTATGGAATTTCACCTCTCTGTGGTCTAATACCCGTAGTCATGATGCATTTGCCTGACGAAGGCACATAGTGTCGAAAGCTCGCGGATTTACTATCAAATAAATTGGTTGGATTTAAAATTGGTGTTGTAAAACTCTAATACCTGTAGGACAGGAAATACAAGGAAAAAAATACAAATAATAATAAAAACTGGAGAAAGGCAGGAGGCAACTGATATTTATGGAATCACTGTTAAGCAAGGAGTCAACATATTAGAGAAAATGGAGTGGGAAGAAGAGAAAATTTAAATTAAAGATGGAATTTTACTTTTTTACTTTAACATATGCACACAAGCCCAGGTCATTCACTCAGCCACACCATCAATATTTATGTGTTCATGTATCAGATTTGAGTTGAATTTCCATAGTCAAAAGCAGTTAAGTGATTTTAATGGGCTGTCAATGCTTTCCCTCAGGAATGACTGTGACAGGCGTCAAACATTTGCCATACAATGGCTTGACTCACAGCCTCTTATGTTGCCTTTAAAAATGGATCATAAAGATTAAACTTTTTAAACAAAAAAATGCTGGAACCTCATGTCATTTAAAAGTTAAATATTCCTTCTGCAGCAAACAGCAATGTTAGATCATGGAGGCAATTGGATACTTTGATTACCAACATTGCTAAATGTGTAAATGACAACATTTACATTAGATTGTACGTTTATCTCATTTGCATACAATACATCCATATTGATGAATGCATGATACATAGCCCATCAGTTCCGGCAGATATCGCACATGACTACCATTTTTCAATCCTGATGGCTGAGGTGCTGTAGGACAGAAAGATTGATAATATTGTTTAAAATAGAGGAGAAAGCAATAGGTTGAGTAATACAAAGCCAGTCAATCCAAGCCCAATGGTGGGCAAATTATTGATAAAATATGAGGAAAATATAACTTATCATTTAGAAAGACATGGATTAATTAAGGGTAGTAAGCATGGATTTATTATTGGAAGGTCATATCTGAGTAACTTGACTGAATTTTCTTTGAGGAGGTAACATGGTTGAAAATGCTAGTGTGTTGGATGGATTTAGTGAGGTTTTGACAAGGTTCAAAATGACAAACTGGTCAGAAAGGTATGAGCCAAGGGAAGGTGGCAAGTTGGATCCAAAATTAGCTCAATGGCAGGAGGCAGACTAATGGTCGATCTGTGTTTGTGTGACTGGGAGACTGTTTCTAGTGAGGTTCTATAGGTCATTCAGGAGTGAAAACTAGGTTTCTTGCTTTCTGTGGAACATATTGATGATTTAGACTTAAATGCAGGAAGTATGGAAAAAGTTGGCAAATTATACAAAAATTGACCATGTGGTTGACAACAAGGAAAAGTGCTGAAGACTGCAGGAGAATATCAATGGGCAGTCAGGCAGTAAAGAGGCCAATGGAATTCAAGGGGCAAGCAAGGCAATGGAACACATAGTAAATTATAGAATATGGAGAGATGTAGTGGAACAGAAAGATATTGGAGTGCATATTCACAGATCTCTGAAGGTAGCCTGACAGAAGACATATGGGTCCAGTAAGAGTGAACAAGGTGGACATATTCCCCTGAGCAGAAAAGACAATAACAAATGATTGATGTTAGAGCAATTGGCAGAAGAACGAAAGGAGAATTGAGAAGAAATTATTCCACCCAGAGACTGATAGGAGTCTACACCTCACTGCCTGAAAGCAGAGACATTTGCTACATTTAGAAAAATAAATGCTGTAGCCTATGGATAACAGTGGAAAGTAGAATTAGGCTGGATAGCTCTTTTTTGACTAGCACAGATTTGATGGGCCTAAAGATCTTTTGTGTCATAAACTTTCTACATATGCTTCAATATGTAAAAATAAGGGCATGGTTGTAGCAGAATGACTGATCAGCTCACTTCCTACTTCCACTGCCCCAATTTTAGTAAAAAGAAAACAGCTGAAGGTGGACAGCACATCAGGCCATGGAGGTTTAGTAAGGAAAAGTGTACAATACCCACATAATCCATTCATAAGTGAGCTATAATAGTCATCTTTATCAAGTAATTGATTTCCACTGTTACCCATTGTGTAACTCTATTTCTCTTGAATATGCAATTGGCAGGGGCATGAACCATCTCTGAATTCCCAGGATCATCTCTCTATTCCTGTATTAAGTGTACCGCATTACAAACTGATTCACCATTGTCTCTACTGAAGCGACCTTACTATAAAACAGATCACTCATGCACAAAAACAAAAAAGTCGAGGCCAGCCGGAACTGAACAATGAGACAATGCTTTGCATTATGCTTTGGATAAAGTATTTTCTATAGCAACAGTGAAAGGACTATTATTTGGCCGGGTGTCCCTGAACTAAGGTTTTGAAAGTTGCAACGGTGTAGAAGCAAATTAATGGGCAAAGTATGGTAATTTGACTTAACACAAGTAAACACTTAAAGAAATTAGAGAATTTTATTCAGAAAGGACAAATAAATATGCAAAGATTAGATCAAATAATGCAAGTTCTGATCAAAAAATTGGGAATTGACAGTTTTGGTCATTAAAGGAAAAAGGCTATTGAATCAATCAGGAATACCTCAAAACGTAATCATCAAGAATTGAAAGCAAGTTCTAGGCCAAATGCTTGAATTAAGTTTTTCAAGACAGTATACTTCCATAGAGAAGGCGATGATGTTTCTAGGCCCCATGTAGTATCGAGTACATTTACCAAATTTTGGTCAGTAGATCGCAGTTGTATTTCCATGCAAATTTATCAGAACCAAAAAATAATAATTTCCAAAGTAAAAGATATTCCAAAAGGAGATTTTTGCAATTTGAAGTTTGATGTTAATTGGGTTATTAAAAATCTACTAAATCAAATGTGTGGAAACCATTGCAGGATTTCACTTAAAGAAATGAAGCTTATAATGTGCAGAAATTTATGCATAAATATCTTTACTCTTATTTATTGTGTTCTCAATGGATAACCACTGCTTTTAGCAGTCTGGGGGATATCAAAGCTGAAAATAGAACACTCCTGTTTAAGGATTTTGGTCATTGGGATACAGGCGCCTGGGGTTTATTGTAGGGAGCTGGGATAAGGCTGTAAGCAATCAAGTACTCCAAGGGAGTACCAGTCTCCTGGCATTGTAGAAGAATAAAAGCAGGAGACAAGGCTGCCAAACCCAATTGGGAACTACCTGAGCACAAGGAAAGTAGCAGCCTGCAATGGAACATATCAGGGATGAAAGATCCAGATGTACCTTTGCCAAATTTGCTGATGATACAAATACAGGTAGGAAAGCAAATTGTCAGGGACATAAGAGTTTGTAAAGATATATAAATAGTTTAAGTGAGTGGGCAAAGTTTTCAATAAGAGACTATAAATGTAGGAAAATGTGAAGTTATCCACATTAGTGGAAACTATAAGAAAGCAAAATAAAGGGAGAGTCCACAGTAACTGCAATACAAACCTCCCTCTACCTGAACTTTCAGCCCTCAGTTCACTCAGATCCCTGTTGACAAAAGTGGCACTCTTGCTGTCTTGGCAAACCATTCTTCATCATACAGATGCTGAACACCAATGCTCTGACACCTCCATCTGTCTCCCGCTGGATCATGACCCCAACAACTAAACATCAAATCATGATGGTATAGTGGTTAGCAACGCTACCTCACTGGGGTAGGGATCCAGGTTTGATTCTCAGCTTGTGTGCAGAATCTGCATGTTCTCCCCCTTTCTGAGCGAGTTTCCTTAGGAGGGTCTGGTTTCCTCTCATGGACTGAAAAATGTGCCAGTTAGGTTCTTTGGCCATGTTAAATTCTCCCTCACTGTACCTGAACAGGCACTGAAGCGTGGCGACTAGGGAATTTTCAAAGTAACTTTATTGCAATGCTAATGTAAGTTTACTTGTGACACTAATAAATGAACTTTAAGCATATATCATTTTCAAGACTCTAGCTGACCTAATCTCCTTTGGAGACCTTTCCTCATTGGTTTCCAACCACAAAATTCTCCAAACCCTAAAGCATTGCTTTCTAGATCTTAACAAACAGTTGCATGAATAAGTTTATTCTCACTTTACCATAGCTTCTTTTGCCAATAGCGTAAATTGATGTCTTTACTTTCTCAATTGTTCCATCAATGAGAACATTTCCTCTCTATCTACTTTGTACACATCCCTCATGATTTTGAGTACCTCAATCAAACCTCTCAAGCTTTGCTTTTCCAAACTTCCTACGTAATTGAAGTCCCTCATCTCCAGAACCATTCTCATGGATCTTTTCTGCACCCTTTCTCATCCTCCCAAAACTTTGGTGGCCAGAGCTGGATAACACTCCAGTTGAGGCCAAACCAACCTCAACTGGAATATTATGCCAGCTTCAATGACTCATGTACATAGGCTCCCATATGCCTTTGCTTCTTCAACCCCATGTAGAATTGTATTCTTTATATCATTTTCCCCCACTTTTCATAGCAAAATGAATCATTTCAAATTTCCAGCACCCACATACTTTTAAAGAATTCCTGCTGTACAAAAGGAGCATTGAGTTTGAGTCAGCCTATTGAGTTTGTACCAACAACAATGCCACCCAGGCCCCATCCCCATAACCCCACAAAATCCCTTGAGACTAAGGGTCAATTTAGCTTTGAATAAGTCTGTATTTCTGCACATGCTGAGGGATGTAGATGTTAACAATACCAATCTGCATCTAAAGATTTTTGGAACTTAGACAAAGGATAGGCTTTTCCTTCATACTGGGCAAACAAACTTGAATTTTGATTTCAGATTTGGTATGGAGATTTGTTATATGCTAATGGTTTTTAATGTCAGGTGACTAAAAATAAACACATGTTTACTTACGCTAATAATACACATGAATTATTGTTCGTAGTAATTGAGATATTTAAGAGATTATTCAGATTGTCAGCAAAATTTTTAAATTGATAAAATGTTGATCCTTACTATTGAAATGAAATGGAAATAAATTGGTTAAAGTAATTGACCCTGCCATAATTCTGAGAACATTTTTTTCTAGGTAGCGTTTAGATTTTAGAATTTTGTTAGGAGCAGTTTACATGTCAAGGTTGAATTAAGGCTAAATAGATTTGTTATCATACCTGTTTTTGTAAAGCAAGTTGTCCTTCTACTTCTTGGACTTTGCGCTCAAGATCTTGTTTTAGATTCCTATACTCTTTGTGCTGCTCATCAATCTTGGAGTCTTTTGAACTGTATTTAAACGAACGAAACAGCAATTATCAATCACTAATTCTTTTGTATTGTTTTAATAATGAAGCATGATAAGAAAGAAAACAGATAAGACTCCTAAAACCAGATGCAAAACACATTTAAGTATACATAGTCATATAATTGGTTATATCACGATCCCAGCTGATGTTTTTACTGGACAAGTCAGATTCAGGATGGAACCCAACTTGATGAATCCTAACTTTTTTGCTTAGATGGGTGGCAGGCAGCCACAGAACAGAATTACAGAAGTCACTGAAGAATTTTCAACAAAAGAGTAAAACATTTATTGAACAAGAAAAGATTAACTATAATACTCTACTCCTTCACCAGATATATCTGCAGATATATAGAGATTTGTAAAGATAAAACAATTTACAAGATCTATATTATATTCTTAAATGTCCACAGTCAGTGAAGAGCTTCTTTCTTCCCTTTACTGAACAGTACACTTTTTTCCCCAGATTCTTGTTCTCTGTTCTTCTTGTAACTGGCTTCTGTCTTTCTCTGATTTCAGGGCCTTTCTATGATTTAACTTGGGGCCTGCAGTTTCATTTCATGACCTTGGTCCAGCAGATGCTGTAGAAAGCTCCTTACTTCTAGGTCATTTTTTCAACTGAACTCAAAACTGTTTCTGCTACCTCTTTTGGCCCCTGGTTGCTAGGTAATATTTCAGTTTTATTTTAATGCCTTGAAATAGTGTTGGAATTGTAAAACCCTCATGAATATGCTGGCATTCTTTGAAATGAAACTAAAACTGAAATCTCCTTAACATACAACTGCAGAAGTACAAATTAAGCTTAAACTTAAAGCTATACCTTATTCTTAACACATACAAATAACTTAAAATTTATATTCAGTCAGAATTGTGCAATCTGTTGACTCTGATCAGACTTTAAAATTGAAACAATTGATACAGTATTTAATTTTCATCGTCATTCATAGACAAAAATTAAAAAGCATCCAACATCTCAAAGAATCTATCTCGCCAGTAGTTGAGCCACAATGAAGGATTCAGCTTAAAGTTTATTTATTAGTATCACAAGTGAGCTTGCTGCAATGAAGTTACTGTGAAAATTCTCTAGTCACCACACTCCAGCACCTGTTCGGGTACACTGAAGAAGAATTTAGCATGGCCAATCCACCTAACCAGCGTGCCTTTCGTACAGTGGGAGGAAACTCATGTAGACATGGGGAAAACGTCAAACTCCACACAGAAGTACCCAAGTCGGGAATTGAACCCAGGTCCCTGCTAACCACTTGTGCCACTGTGAATTCAGGTACAATGCACAAAATTGTGCTGAGTTAGCTTGTTTTAGCTGAGGTGATAGGTGACTCTCAATGTCCCAAAATTATGGGGTGGTGGTGATGGTGTGTGTGTGTGTGTGTGTGTGTGTGTGTGTGTCTGTGTCTGTGTAAGGAGAGAGAGAGAGAGAGAAACAGCGAACTCCATTTACTCTTGGTAACTCTTAATATGAATGCACTTCTGTGTTCCTGTGCATGGGCTTTTCTATGACGCCAAGAACGTTGAACAACCTATAAAGCTCGTTCCTGAATAAGGTCATTTGGTATGTACAGGAAAACAATAAACATACTAGCAACTAGACCCCAGGAAGCAGTTAATATCTTTGCTAATAGAAAGAAGGGAAGAAAGTGAAACTCAAAAAATATGTTGCACTGGAAATCTAATAATTTCCTTCATTGGATTCTGCTACTTAATCCAGCATGATTGAAAAGTCAATCTCAAATCAAATAGAAAAATATATCTCAAAATTCAAAGAAGAAACACTATAATTGACCATTGTTGCTTTGTGCAATGTTAAAATACCATTCACTATTCACATTTCATTTTAAAATTGCAGTAGTAACTTTAAATTGCTATTCTAAAAAAATCTAGTAAAGTTTTACAACACCAATTTTAAATCCAACCAATTTATTTGATAGTAAATCCACGAGCTTTCAACACTGTCGTATCTTCGTCAGGCAAATGCAGTGTTCTGGTCTGCAATAGCACACATCAGCACAGACAGTCAGATTGCTGATTAGAATGCGAATCCTTACATCTAACCTGCTATTCAAGTGTTAAAGTGGCTAACAATGTGTGTGAAGGGCATCCTGAGCATTGGTTAGAGAATTGTGTATTTTCTCCAGACAGCACAGTGAGTGAGGTTTTTTGCTAATCCAGGCAAGTTACGGGGGTTACAGATAGTGTGACATGAAGCCAAGATCCCTGTTAAGACCGTCCTCATGTGCGCGGAACTTGGCTATCAGTCTCTGCTCAGCAACTCTGCGCTGTCGTGTGTCACGAAGGCCTACACAGACTGGGATTATATAAAACACTGTTATAGTAAAAATGCTGATTATTGACATCTATTCTTGCTTTCCTTCAATGGCTCTTGACAATCTGCCTTGTGTTGGCTGCATTGTAATATAACAAGAGTAAATCTGTGCAACATTGCAGCTTCAAACAAAAGGGAACAAAGATCATTTAAAGGACACAGCAGCTTTGCCATTCCAACTGGGAATGTATGATGAGCCGTAACATTTTACTTTCAAAAGGCAAGCAGTTAGGTGTTTGGGATCAGATTCATTTTGGGAATAATTCTGCATAATAAAGTGGGTTTCAAATAATAGAAAATTACCGATGAACCATAATATATCTCACACTATAACTGTAGTATCCACAAACCCACAGATATTCATGTACGATTACCCTCAGCTTGACCATACCTGTGTATTTTCTCTACTTCCAGCTGATGTGCTTTCAGAGCCTGTTGGTACTGGAACTGTAAATCCATCCGTGTCTTTGTCTCCTTAGCAACAAGTTCTTGCATCTTGTCAATCTGAATTTGCAGATCGCTGATTTCTGCCTGTTTACAACTTTCTGTAACTTTTAGTTGAGCAAACATGGCATCATAGCGTTCCAAATCCCGATCTCGTTCCTCCAGTACTTTTAGGTTGAATAAAAAGTCCTCTTTAAGTATGTTAAATTTTTCTTGCTGTTCTTTGAGTTTTGCTTGTGAATCTCGAAGTGCAGTATCTAACAACTGATTGCGACGTATCTGCAGTTCCTTCCATTCTTGTTCCTTTTGAGCAAGGAGCTTATCAAAATTATCATCTTGAAGCATTCTGAGAAGTTACACCTTATAAATATAAGGAAACAGATTAATCTAAATTACCGCAACACTGAGCAATGGATGCATTTGCAATTCCAAAAACAGAAAAGTTCCTTCCTGCAGCATTGACCAAAACATTAAACTGTCTTATATTCCGTAAAATACTGATTGAAAATGTACAATAATTCAATTTTTCATGAGCAATGAATATATTTGCAGTTCCCAAAATAGAGAAGTTCCTCCCAGCATGCCAGGACAATGGTTAGCATTGCTGCCCCACAGCACCAACTATACTGGTTCAATTCTGGCCATGAATGACTGTCTGTATGGAGTTTGCACATTCTCCCCTTGTCTGTGTGAGTTTCGTTTGGGTGCTCTGGTTTCCTCTCACAGTCCAAAGATGTGTGGTTAGATCAATTGGCTAAACTAAATTGCCCCTTAGTGTCAGGGGGATTAGCAGGGTAAACATGTGTGGGTTATGAGGATAGAGCCTGGTTGGGATTGTTGTTGATGCAGACTTGATGGGTCAAACATCCCCTTCTGCAGTGTAGGGGGTTCCAGGATTCATCACTGACCAAAACAATAAACTGTCTTACATTCTACACAAATACTGATTCAATTTTTGAGCACTGCCAATTTGTCAGGAACCAATATGTAACTGACTAGGAATGGGTTGGATAATTATTGAATGGTCTTCCCCTGCTGCAGGAGCAGAGGACACAAGAGAAAGAGCTAAATGGTAAGTGTGGGTAAGGTCAGGCAAATATTTAATACTTTTATCACCGGTTTGGGTGAAAGGGAGCGTGGCTTCTGTCTGGTGAGTACTGGTCAAGTGCTAGTTTTTGTTAACTTGTTCATTCTCTGGTGCTACAGGAGAAAGGATCGCACTGCAAGGTAAGTGTGTCTCAGTCTTTCTACTGGGCTACTACAATTAGTTCATCTTCTGGTTAATGTAGGATAGTCATGATGTGGAGATGCCTGCGTTGGACTGGGGTAACACAGCAAGAAGTCTCACAACATCGGGTTAAAGTTCAACAGGTTTTTTTGGTACAAAAGCCACTAGCTTTTGCAGCATTACCTCTTCGTCAGGTGAGTGGGAGTTCTATTCACAAACAGAGCATATAAAGACACAAACTTAATTTACAGAATAATGGTTGGAATGCGAGTCCTTACAGGTAATCAAGTCTTAAAGGTACAGACAATGTGAGTACAGACAGCGTTAAGCATAGGTTAAAGAGATGTGTACAACGGAGAACATTTCAGACAGTTACCCACAGATTCGATCCAAGAATACACCTGTCAACTCAACAGACTGATCAAGATTTTTGACCTGGACCTTCAGAGCACCCTCTGTGCTCTCATCCCACGCACACCCTGCGCTGGAGATCTCTACTGCCTCCCAAAGATACACAAGACAAACACACCCATTCATCCCATCATATCAGGCAATGGGACTCTGTGTGAGAACCTCTCCAGCTATGTCAAGGGCATCCTGAAACCCATTGTACAAAGAATCCTCAGCTTTTATCGCGACACTACGGACTTCCTACAGAAACTCAGCACATATGGAGCAGTTGAATCAGAAGCACTCCTGATCACAATGGCACTCTACACCAGCATCTCCCATGACGATGGCATTGCTGCAACTGTCTCAGTACTCAACGCCAGTTTTCAAATACAATTTTACAACTCATCCACTTTATCTGGGCCATAATGTCTTCACTTTCAACAACCAATTCTTCATCCAACACACAGAATAGCCATGGGGACAAAATTTGCACCTCAACATGCCAACACCTTCATGCACAGGTTCAAATAAGACCTCTTCACCACACAGGACCTTTAACGGACACTATATACTAGATACATGAATGACATTTTCTTTCTTTGGACTCATGGTGAATAATCACTGAAACAACTATATGATGACATCAACAAGTTCCATCCCACCATCAGACTCACCATGAACTACTCTCCGGAATCAGATGCATTCTTGGACATACACATCTCCATTAAGGACGGTCACCTCAGCACTTCACTGTACTGCAAGCCCACAGATAACCTCACGATGCTCCACTTCTCTAGTTTCCACACCAAACATGTTAAAGAAGCTATCCCCTACAGACAAGCCCTCTGTATACACAGGATCTGTCAGATGAGGAGGATAGCAGCAAACACCTCCAGATGCTGAAAGATGCCCTTATAA
Source organism: Sphyrna mokarran (assembly GCA_024679065.1). NCBI lineage: Eukaryota > Metazoa > Chordata > Chondrichthyes > Carcharhiniformes > Carcharhinidae > Sphyrna > Sphyrna mokarran. The sequence goes on from JAGIQG010000021.1 coordinate 25,068,007, forward strand.
GAACAGGATATGGTGCTCAACTTATTGATCAACACACAATGTACCACAGCGAAAAACCGTACCAACCTCCTCAGAAAACAAACATGGGATATGGTGGACAGAGTACCCTTTGTCGTCCAGTACTTCCCCGGAGTGGAGAAGCCTACAACATCTCCTGACCCTTCATGTCATTGATGAAGACAAACATCTTGCAAAAGCCATCTTTACATCCCCACTTGTTGTCTTCAAAGAACTGCACAATCTCAAACAGATCATTGTCTGCAACAAATTACCCAACCTTCAAGAGAACAGTGATCACGACACCACACAACGCTGCCACAGCAATCTCTGCAAGACGTTCTGGATCATCAACACGGATGCTATCATCTCACATGAGAATACTATCCACCAGGTATACTGTACATACTCATGCAACTTGGTCAATGTTGTCTACTTGATACGTTGCAGGAAAGCATATCCCAAGGCATGATACACTGGGGAGACCATTCTGATGCTATGACAATGGATGAATGAATACTGCTTGACAATCACCAGACAAGAGTTTTCTCTTACTGTTGGGGAACATTTCAGTGATCATGGGCATTCGGCCTCTGATCTTTGGGTAAGCATTCTCCAAGGCCGGCCTTTGTGACACACGACAACGCAGAGTCACTGAGCAGAGACTGTTAGACAAGTTCTGCACACATGAGGATGGCCTCAAAATTGGGATCTTGGGTTCATGCCACACTATCTGTAATCCCCATGATTTGCCTGGGCTTGCAACAACTCACTAGCTATCCTGTCTGGAGACAATACACATCTCTTTAACCTAAACTTAACACTCTCCACTCACATTATCTGTATCTTTAAGGCTTGATTACTTGTAAAAATTCATATTCCAACCATTATTCTGTAAATTGAGTTTATGTCTTTATATGCCCTGTTTGTGAATAGAACTCCCAATCACCTGACGAAGGGGCAGCACTCTGAAAACTAGTGGATTTTGCTACCAAATAAACCTGTTGGACTTTAACTTGGTGTTGTGAGACTTCTTACAGTAAACACAGGGTAGCACAGATAGTGAGTAAGCAAGGGGACTATTTGTTAGAAAGTAAGAACTGTAATTTTTAGGTTGCTAAGTAAAATTTAACTTATAATCTAAAATCTATTAGAGAGTTAATCATGTTAGTTGATGGGGTTGTGTATTCCACCTGCGAGATGTGATCAATCATGGATGCTGAAAGTGTCCCTGATGATTACATCTGCACAAAGTGCACCTAGCTTAAGCTGCTTATTGAACAAATAAATTAATTTGAGCAGCAGTTGGAAGCATTAAGGAGCACAAATGGTGGAGTGCATCATAGTTAAAAGTTATACAGACATGGTCACATTCAAGATACAAGTAGATGGGTGACCACTGGACGGGAAAGACAGGCAGCAAAAGAGTTCTTTGTGGCTGTCCCCCTTTCAAATGAGTCTTCAGTTCTAAACATTGATGAGGTGGATGGTCCATCAAGTGACAGCAGCAGCAACAGGCAGAGCACCATGGCTGGTCCTATGCACAGTGAGGATAGACAAAGTACAAACAGCAATAGTAATTGGGGATTCAATAGTTAGGTGCACATATAGGCACATCAGAGGCCGAAGGAGAGACTCCAGGATGGTACGTTGCATCTGTGGTGCCAGAGTCATGGATGACTCTAAGTAGATACAAAACATCCCAAAACAGGTGGGTAAACAGACAGATGTCATAGTTCACATTGGCACAAATGAATAGGCAGGAAGAGTGAATTGCAATGACAATTCAGGGATTAGCTGGTCAACTAAAAAACAGAATCCCTAGGATAGTAATCTCAGGGTTACTCCCTTTGCCATGTGTTACTGAAGCTAGAAATAGAGAGATGGTTTAGTTGAACATTTGATTAAAGAGCTGGTGTAGAGGGATGGCTTCAGATATGTGGATCATTGGGATATCCTCTAGGGAAGGTGGGGCCTGTATAAAAAAGGACAGGTTGCACCAAAACTGGAGGGGCACCAATACCCTGGCTAGGAGATTTGCTAGTGTTGCTCGGGGGGGTTTAAATTAGTGTAGCAGGGGAGTGAAAACTGGAGCAGCAGATCAGTTAGTACAGAGAGTGGAGAAGTGCTTGAGACTAAGGCAAATATAGCTAAGAGGGAGAGTAGTCAGGGAGAGGTCACTGAACTGAAGGCTTGGACTGTATTTGCTTCAATGCAAGTACAACAGGTAAGATGCATAACCTATAACATTGTTGCTATCACAGGGATATGGTTGAAGGAGGTTAGCATTCTGGGAATCAAGGTTTTAGTGAAGCAAAAGAGGTGGGGGCATTGCATTACTGGTTAGGGAGTGTACTACAGCTTTGTTGAGGGAAGACAACTTGGGGGAAGTTTGGGGGAGGGGAGATTTTGCAGGGAAACATTACGGGTAAAGTTCGAAACAGGAAGAGTGCAATCACAATGTTGGAATTGTACTACAGACCTCGCCAACTGGCGAAGCTGTTGGAGAAGATACTGAGAGATAGGATTTATTCACATTTCAGTCATGGATATCTAAGGGAATAAAGGAGGATATCACATTGAAAGAGAATGCATACAAAGTGGTAAAGATAGTGGGAACCTAGAGGATTGGGAAATCTTCAATAAAAAAGTAAGGTGGATTATGAGAGTAAACTAGTTTGGAATATAATAACAGATAGCAAAAGTTTCTACAAATATATAAAACGAAAAACAGTGGCTAAAGTAAACATTGGTCCTTTAGAGGATAAGGGGAATATAATTGAAAATAAGAAAACGGTTGAGGCATTGAAAGGTATTTTTGTGCTGGTTTTCACAGTGAAAGACACAATTAACAAGCCAAAAATTGGTGACAGGAAGACTATGACAGGTGAGGACTGAGAAACCACCACCAAGAAAGAGTAGTGTTGGGCAAATTAATGGGGCTAAAGGTAGACAAGTCTCCTGGTCCTGATGGAATGCATCCCAGGGTACTAAAAGAGATAGCAGGAGAAAGCCCAAATGCATTAGTGGTAATTTACCAAAATTTGCTGGGCTCTGGATTGGTTCCTGCAGATTGGAAAACAGCAAATGTGACCCCATTGTTTAAAAAAAGAGATAAACAAAAGGCTGGTAACTATAGGTCAGTTAACTTAATTTCAGTAGTAGGGAAAATGCTTGAATCTATCATCAAGGAAGAAATAGCGAGACACCTGGATATAAATTGTCCCATCGGGAACACGCAGCATGGGTTCATAAAGGGAAGGTCATGTTTGACTATTTTGGTGAAATTCTTTGAGAACATTACACGTGCAGTGGACAATGGGGAACCTGTGGATATGGTGTATCTGGATTTCCAGAAGGCATTCGACAAGGTGCCACACCAAAGACTGCTGCATAAGATAAAGGTGCACAGTGTTATGGATAATGTACTTGCATGGAAAGAAGTTTGTTTAACTAACAGAAAGCAAAGAGAGTGGGGATAAATGGGTATTTTTCTGGTTGGCGATCAGTGACTAGAGGTGTGCTTCAGGTATTAGTATTGGGGCCGCAATTGTTTGTGATTTACATAGATGATTCGGAGTTGGGGACTAAGCGTAGTATGTCAAAATTTGCAGATGACATTAAGATGAGTCACAGAGCAAGTGTGCAGAGGATGCTGAAAGTCTGCAAAGGGATATAGATAGTCCAAGAGAGTGAGCGAAGGTCTAGCAAATGGAGTACAATGTTGGTAAATGAAAGGTGGTCCATTTTGATAGGAATAACAGCAAAATGGACTATTATTTAAATGGTAAAAAATTGCAACATGCTGCTGTGCAGGGGAATCTAGGTGTCCTTGTTCAGGAATCTCAAGGAGTTGGTTTACAGCTATAGCAGGTAATTAAGAAGGCAAATGGAATTTTGTCCTTTATTGCTAAAGGGATGGAGTTTAAAAACAGTGAGGTTATGTTGTAGCTGTATAAGGTGCTGATGAAGCCCCACCTGGAGTACTGTGTACAGTTTTGGTCTTCTTACTTGAGAAAGGATATACTTGCACTGGAGGAGGTGCAGAGGAGATTCACTAGGTTGATTTTGGAGTTGAGAGGATTTGGCTTATGAGAGACTGATTAGATGGGACTATATTCATTTGGAATTCAGAACAATAAGGGGAGATCTTATAGAAACATACAAGATTATGAAGGGAATAGATAAGATAAAAGCAGGGAAGTTGTTTCCATTGGCTGATGAAACAAGGGGACATAACCTCAAAATAAGGGCAAGCAGATTTAGGACTGAGTTGAGGAGGAACTTCTTCACACAAAGTGTTGTGAATCTGTGGAATTCCCTACCCAGTGAAGCAGTTGAAGCTACCTCATTGGATGTTTTTAAGACAAGCATATATAAATTTTTGAACAGTAAAGGAATTAAGGGTTATGGTGAATGGGTGGGTAAGTGGAGCTGAGTCCACGAAAAGATCAGCCATGATCTTACTGAATGGCGGAGCAGGCTCAAGGGGCCAGATGGCCTACTCCCACTCCTAGTTCTTATGTTATTTCAAAGGGATGGATTTGTTTGTATGGTTTGTGCAGGGAAGGTCACATCTCATCAACTTGACTGAGTTTTTTTTTGAGGAGGTGGCATGAATGATTGATGACGGACAGACAGTGGATTTGTCTACATGGGCTTTAGTAAGGGATTTGATAAGGACCCCCATGGCAGGCTGGTACAAAAGTTAAAATCTCATAGGATCCAGGATGTGTTGGTTATATGGTTACAGAACTGGCTTGGTCATAAAAGACAATAGTGGTGGAAGGGTGCTTTTCAGAGTGTGAATCATAACTAGCAGTGTTCCATAGGGATCAGTGTTGGGACTTTTGTTGTTTGTAACATATATAAATGATCTGGAGGAAAATGTAGGTGGTCTGATTAGTAAATTTGCAGATCACACAAAAATTAATGTTGAGGACAGTGAAGGGATTGTCAAAGGATACAGCAGGGTACAGACAAATTACAGACTAGGGCAGAGAATTGGCAAATGGGTGGCATAGTGGCACAGTGGATAGCTTTGCTGTCTCACAGCATCAGGGATCCGGGTTCAATTCCGGCCATGGGTAATTGTGGAATTTGCATGTTCTCCTCATGTCTGCGTTGGTTTCCTCTGCATGCTCTGGTTTCCTCCCACAGTACAAGTATGTGGGGTTAGGTTGTTTGGCCATACTAAATTAGCCCTTCATGTCAGGGAGACTAGCAGGTAAGTACATTAGAGGTATGGGGCCTGGGTGGGATTGTCATCGGTGCAGGCTCAATGGGCCAAATGGCCTCCTTCTGCACTTTAAGGATTCTATGATTCTAAGATTCTAAATACAAGGGAATGCATTTTGGAAGACTAAGTTCAAGTTTGAATTATATAATAATTGGCAGAACCCTGAGGTGTATTGACATATGGAGGGATTTAGATATACAGGTTCACAGATCCTGAAAGTGGCAACACTGATGGATAAAGATGGTCAAGAAGTCATGCGGCACACTTGCCTTCATTGGCCGGGGCATCAACTATAAAAGTTAGTAAATTATGTTACAAGACTTTAGTTAGGTCATATTTAGAAAATTACTTGCAATTTTGGTCTTTGCATTACAAGAAGGATGTGGATGCTTTGGAGAGACTGCAAAGAAGGTTTACTAGGACGTTACCTGGACTGGAGAGTTAGGTATGCAGGTATGAAACTCTGATTGTTTTCACTGGAAAGATGGAGGCTGAGGGGCAAGCCGATAAAGATTTTAAAAAATTACGAAAGGTATAAATAGAATGAATAATCAAAGGTCTTTTCCCTAGGTGGAAAGGTCAACTACAAGAGGGTACAGGTCTAAGATGAGAGAGGGTAAGTTTAGGAGAGAAGACGTGCGGTGGAAGTTTTTCCACAGGTGGTGGTGGGACGCATTACCAGTGGATGTGGTGGAAGCAGGCATGTTAACAATGTACAAGGCATATCTCGATGAATGGGAGGCAAACAGAGGGATAGAGACAATGTATCAACACAGGCTTGATGGGTTGAAGGGCCTGTTCCTGTGCTGATTATTCTTTTGAATGAGATGATCAAGTTATTAACTTTTCCACCAGACAATGGTTTGAGGCTAAAGATGAAGCCACTTTCCTTTTTCTCTTGTTTATTTGCTAACTTTGTAATGGTACATTCCAGTAAAATTTATCTCAGGCAGTTCATATACAGATTAATTATGTTTAATATAGTATATGAAACACCAAGATGCTCCAATTCACTTATAGTACAGATTGCATTAACATTATGATATGGAGGCTTGCCATTGCACTTGGGTGGGCACAGTAAGAAGTCTCATAACACCAGATTAAAGTCCAGATTTATTTGGTATCATGAGCTTTTGGAGCACTGCTTCTTCATTTCTTACTATTAACAATATATTAAACATTTCCTGAGACATACACAGATTGAAGAGGATTTTACCCTAGATTGAAGGGGCAGTTCCAAATAAATAATCTTATAAACTTTGTATTTCTAGCATATAATACCATATAATTGACAGTTGTGTTTGCATCAACTCAGAAATTCTTCAGTGTAGATGGCATTGACGCTATCCATGACATTGATTTAAATGATCAGGAAGAAGAATGTTAAAAATGCTATGGTCAGGTTTTCCAATCTATTTGGGACAGCCTTCAAAAGTATATTTCTTTCAGCACTTTGCATTAGAAGAGTACAGCTGAGAGCCTAGTGCAATTATCTTGTTATCAGCAGTGTTTTTAAATATACACAATTCACCTTTACCAGTAAGACTGAGATTTTCTCATGGGAGCGTTTTGTTAAAGGATCTCCTTTTTGAAGTTCAAACAAAAGTTCCTGTATTTGTGTTAAAGGAAATATGGTATCTGCAATGGTGACAGCAGTTTAAAGGACTGTACCATAAAGTAGCAGCACAATCCCAAAATAATTTATGATCCAAGTAAATTAAAATGCAAAACTTCATTTTTTTTCTCCCCAACCAGAACCTTTGCTTTGGCAAGGCAATTGAGCAAAGAATCTAAATCATACTTCAGTGTGTATTTTTTTTATCCACAGCAGTATCTGAATAGCTGAATTAGACATCTGTACAGATCTATGGCACACCACTGTTAGTTAGCCAGCTACACAATTAAGAAATTAACAAATTAATTAGCTAGCACAGTATTAGCAGGAGATTTAATGGCATATGGACATGGACCATAAGCTGCAGACAATAATAAAACTCGAGTCTCCAATATCTTGTTTGGATTCTAGTGTTAAGACTACAGAAAAGTCTAATAGTTTGAAATAAGAATGATTTAATGGGACGTGGAATGCAACAGGAGCTTCAATATTATTCGTTCAACTTCTTTGGTATGTAATTAAGTCAGCTTGTTGTTTATTCATTTCCATAGAATAAATTACAGAATTAATTGTGAAAGGCTAACACTATTTTACAATCATCAGGAAGATTCACAACATGAAGATTTCAGTGAAACCAATACAAAATGTCAGTCATCCTTTTGTCTTATTAAACATAACTATATTAAAATAACATCGAACTACAGAGTGTAAGATGTGCATTTTAATGTGAAACACAAGTCTGACACACAAAGACTGGGATTATTTGGATTTTCACCATCCAATTAAATTTACTCAAAGAAAAACTGTCAAAACTATTACCATGCGGCAAAAAGGAAAAACCATAAACTTCGTTCTATAATTAAGCACTTTTACTCTTTTTTTGAATGCTAAAATGTCTTGCGTTAAAAACATGAAACGTGCTGTTTAATTTGGAATCTGCAACGTAAGCCTAAAATATACAATGTGCAGATAGTCAATTTTTATGCTTGGTTTAAAGTTTTTCCATTGTGTTTTATTAAGTACAAGGAGGTCATTGTTTTTGTGATTTTAATGTTAATAGTTTGAGTTTGACCTTTTTTCATAACACATTTACATTGTTTCATAATTATAAATACATCAGCAGTCATTGGATGCTGGAGAAGAAACAACAGCCTGAAAACAGGTTGTTGTCGTTAGTGTTAATCTGCAAAATGAGTGACAAAATAGACAGAAACAACTAGAAGAGCTGAATTCCAAAGGTGAGGCCAGTGACTGTTGTCGACACCAAATTATCATTCGACAGAGCATAGCATTAAGGAGCCCTAGTGAAACTGAAGTCAGAGGAAAATCAGATGAGAAATTCTCCACTGGCTGAACACACAAATAATCACAGCCTCAAATCGTCACTGCAGGAATTCTTCAAGCCAGTGTCCTAGGCTTTACTATCTTCAGTTGTTTCATCAATAACCTTGTCAGCATGAAATCAGAAGTGTGGATGTTTAATGATGAAAGCACTGAGCTCAGCTCCATTCACAACTCCACAAATACTGAAGCCATCTGCATGCAAAGATCTGAACAGAATTCAGTCTGGGAATAAGTGACAATTAACAAACACATCACATATGGGCCAGCAATGGCAATTTCCAACAATGCTGAGTCGAACCATGTCGTCATGACATTTAATAACATTACCATCGCAAAATCCACCCATTATAACATGCAAGGAGCCACTATTGACAGGGAAGTTAACAGGATCAGCAAGATAAATAGTGCCTATAAGAGCAAGTAACTCAAGTCTAATTTCTGAAAGCCTCTGCAGTATCCTCAAGGTGTAATTCAGGAGTATGAAGGGAGTACATCACACTTATCTAGTTGAGTTCTGCTCCAACAACATTCAAAGAGCTTGACATCATCCCGAAAAAACCCTCAGCCCATTTGATTGGCAGATCATCATCACTTTAAACATTCACTTTCACTACCATGAATGCACAATGGCTGTAGCATATATCATTTACTAGATGCACTGCAACAACTTGCCAAGGCTTCTTTGACAGCACCTTCCAAACCCATGACCTCTACCACCTAGAAGGTCAATGCCAGCAAGTGCATGGAAACACCACTGTGATACCCAATAAGGAGTTAATTTCATTACTAGACATGCTGATCACATTCCTTAAGGACAAGTCCATTGGAAATAAATTGCAGGATGTGAAGTATTATACTATAACACCACCACAGACTTTATTACATTTGGAGCTGGAAATGTCTCCACCAGGAGGCGGACCCATTATGTAGAATAGGACAAGAAATAAGAGGCGATTCAGTATGATGGACCCAGGAGATAAATCAATTAACAGTACTATACAACAAATATGTCTAATTCCAGTGGCTGGGAAGGAAGGAGGATAAAAGCAGGTTTACAACTATTCAAGGTAGGAGATGTCAGAGAGAAAGAATGAGACTCGGACCAACTCTCCAGAAGATGACCTGAAGTTGAGGCTTTGCAAAAGAGTACCCCTGCACCAGGCATGATCAATCTGAGAACAAATGAGCAACATCACATGAACTAAAACTATTCTCGTGTGTGTGTGTGTGTGTGTGTGTGTGTGTGTGTGTGTGTGTGTGTGTGTGTGTATCTACAGTATTTGTTAGTAACTTGCTTTTAGTACAATAAAACATTGTGATGGTTTAAAGTGAAATTTGTGTTTTGGGGTGATTACTCAATACCACTGGAAAGCACATCGGACCTGCTTCTGGACAGTGTCAACACCAATACCTGGAAGTTACATAACATTCTGACTTAAAGTTTAAAGTTTATTTATTAGTCACAAGTAAAGCTTACATTAACACTGCAATTAAGACTTAGAAATATATCACCACTCTTTCAATCAAGGGATTAAAATTTTGGGACTCCCTAGCAGCATGTGGGACTACCTGCACCACATGGACTGCAACAAATCAAAACTATGGCTTATCACCACCTCCTCAAGGACAACTAGGGTCAGTTACAAATGCTGTTAAAACCCAAAAGGTCAGAAGGATTATGAGGTTTGTATTCACACTGAAAAAAATCAAGATCAAGTGAGCTTTTGCTCCATGAGAGGTTTCTGTCCTCCATAGACTCCAGGTCAGTAGATCCAGGGAATCTATTAATAATTAGCCTATTTTGACCAAAAAAAGAATTCATTTTGACTTGTGTTGTTTTCCCATATGGGATTGGGACAATACTGTTACATCTTTGGAAACACGGGATAGAAAATCCCATTGGTTTATGTCTCTAGCATCCTTTCTTAGATTGAGAAAAATAAATTGGTTGTCATTTTTGGTGTGAATTTCTTTATCAGCATTGGAAGAAATTTCAATTTCACCCACCACCCTTTAAATGAAAAACTTACCCCTGACATCTCCTCTGTATCTATTCCCCTGCACCTTAAACCTATGTCCTCCATTGAAGACTGATTACACAATCTCCCTCTTCCCAATTGGAAGGCATTGCTGCTCCATGCCCCCTGCAGTTCCTGAGCCCCTTTTTCTAAGTTATCTAATCTTATGGCTATTTCAATGGTTTTTTTAAATTTCAAATCATGTTCTATCAACAGCTTCTTTTGACTAGTTAGGTAATTTATGCCACAGACCAATCTGTCTCGCAACATTTCATTAAAAAGCAGTCCAAATTCACAGTCTTCTGCCATTTTTCCGCGAGCTAGCCAAAAACTCAGCGACAGATACCCTAAGAGTTCCTGCAGCCTTGTTGAAGTGAGCTCTCTGGAGTATTACAGCTTTCCTAACGGTTTTTCACCAGGTCTACTAGCATCACTAAAATGTTTTTGAATCATGGGGACCCGGGTAGATCAGACTTTTTAAACACACAAAGTTGGGGCCCTGCATGCCAGCAACAATATCACCTTTTGCTTTTTGTCTCTTTCAACGTTGGTAGCAAAGTAGTAATAATGCATGCGCTTTGTATATTAGAACATAGAACACAGAAAAACTACAGCACAAACACGCCCTTCGGCCCACAAGTTGCGTTGATCATATTGTTACTTACTAGGCTTACCTATAACTCTCAATTCTATTAAGTCCCATGTACTCATCCAGAAATCTCTTTAAAAACCCTATCGAATTTGCCTCCACCACTACCAATGGCAGCCAATTGCACTCACCCACCACCCTCTGAATGAAAAACTTACCCCTGACATCTCCTCTGTATCTATTCCCCTGCACCTTAAACCTGTGTCCTCTTATGGAAACCATTTCAGCCTTGGGAAAAAGCCACTGAGGATTCACCTGATTAATGCCTCTCAACATTTTATACACATCTTTCAGGTCACCCCTCATCCTTCATCTCTCCAAGGAGAAAGGACTGAGCTCCCTCAACCCATCCTCATAAGGCATGCTACCCAATCCAGGCAACATCCTTGTAAGTGTCCTCTGCACCCTTTCAATGGCTTCCGCATCCCTCCTGTAATGTGGTGACCAGAACTGAGCACAGTACTCCAAGTGAGGTCTGACCAGGGTCTTATAAAGCTGTAGCAATCTCCCAACTCCTAAACTCAATCTTCAACTGATGAAGGCCAGTACACTATACGCCTTCTTAACCACATTCTCTACCTGTGAGGCCGACATAAGAGTCCTATGGACTGGACCCCAAGGTCCTTCTGATCCTCTACACTGCTATGCGTCTTACTCTTGATATTATACTCCTTCATCCCATTTGACCTGCCAAAATGGACTTCTACACATTTATCTGGATTGAAATCCATCTGCCACTTCTCCATCCAGTCTTGCATTCTACCTATGTCAAGCTGCAACTTCTGACATCCCTCCAAACTATCCACAACATCACCAACTTTTGTATCGTCGGCAAACTTACCAAACCATCCCTCCACTTCCTCATCCAGGTAACTTATGAAAATCACAAACAGCAAGGGCCCCAGAACAGATCCCTGGGGCACTCCACTGGTGACCGAACTCCAAGCGGAAAAAGAGCCATCTACAACCACTTTGTCTTCTGCGGGCAAGCCAGTTCTGGATCCACAAGGCAACAGCTGCTTGGATCCCATGCCCTCTCACTTTCTTAAGAAGTTTTGCATGGGGGACCTAATCGAGCACCTTGCTAAAGTCCATATAAACCACATCTACCACTCTTCCTTCATCAACATGATTAGTCACATTTTCAAAGAACTCAACCAGGCTTGTAAGGCACAATCTGCCTTTGACAAAGCGATGCTGACTACTTTTGAGCATACTAAACTTCTCTACATGTGCATAAATCCTGTCTCTCAAGATCTTCTCCATCAACTTAGCAACCATGGTTAGACTCACCGGTCGGTAATTTCTCTATTCCCTTTCTTGAATATAGGAACCACATCCGCAATCCTCCAATCTTCTGAAATCTCTCCCATCTCCATCAATGATGCAAAGATCACCAGAGGCTCTGCAATCTCTTTCCTTGCCTCCCACAGTAGCCTGGGGTATGTCCCATCCGGTCCTGGCAACTTATCTTGATGCTATTTAAAAGTTCCAACACATCTTCATCCTTAATATCTACATACTCAATATATTGGGATCAGTATATTGGGAACAGTCTTTCCCACTGGGATCACAAGATTCAAGTTTCCTGAAAAGAGGCATAATGGCTTTTTTTAAAAACCAGAGAAGATTCTTGACATACAGTGGTTGCCAAAGGAAGAGATGGAGGAAAAAAATTCTTGTCGCCAATGTAGTAATTCAGCCAACTTTCCCATCACCAAAGACGCTTTATTGTGTACAAAGAACAGAGCTGTATCCACTCAACATGGAAGCTCATGTTCCACAAAGCCTATGGGGAATTCTATTGATGATCCGCCGCGACCTTTGTGGCCATCGTAACAACTAGCATTCCTTAAATTAACATTGGAAACACTACCTAATAAGTTTTATGTGCAATATATAAAATTCTTCCAGATTCTGAAACAGTATCAGCCATTTGATACTAGCATCTTAACATACATGATTTTTTTCTCCTTTTTCTAAAAACATGATTGATATAAACAGAAATTCTTCATTTACGTACTGTAGCTGATAATGTCAATTTATGTCAATAAATCAATATACAATGTTGAATGACAAGATCTAAACAATTAACAAACTATTTATCAGTGTGGATGGGCCTAACATTGCTATTAAAATAGCAATGAGTTTAATGTGCACCTCAGTATTACTGCATAATTATATACAATACATAATAGTACCACAATGCCACCCAACCTCTTTGGCCTCAACAGAGAACTTATGAAACTCTTAATTCTCAATCCTGCAGATTGTAAATTGTAATTAGTGATCATTTTTAAATTCGTCATTTTTCACTTTGTTTGGATTTTTTTTTCCTATATCTAATATTACTCTAATTAACTATATTTCCTTCGTCATCAATCCCATGCCTCAATTACATGTTATAAAGCTCATTGGTTTAGGAGATAAAGTGCTGATCCCTTTGCTAGCCACAGTCCCAGATGCTCTATTGTTCCTTGCAGATAAGACCTCACAATTCATAAATCACAGTGGTTCAAGAAGGCAGCCCCTCACTTTTTCAAGTGAATTAGGATTGGACAATAAGGGATACCCACATCCCATGAAGGATTTTTTTTAAATTTCCAGCATGAAATATTTTTAAGAGCTGAAAGGTGAAGGACAACAGTTAGGCAACAGAGCAATTAAATCGATTAGTTGTTGTCCAGTCATACCATTATTCTGGACACTGTAGACCTGTCACAGTTATCACTAATCAGACTCAGTGAAACAGTATTAGTTCACCAATAACCATGTTTTGGAAAATAATTCCAAAGTGAACGAATAAAGGAAAAGAGATTGCAGCAAAATGTTTAGAACTTATTTTTAAGTAAATGATATAATATTGCCCGAAAGAGGGGCAAATTTAAAACAAAAATAAAATAAAATTGTCTTGTACTGTGAAAGAATAGGGGTCAAATAATATGGAATTAGTATAGGAATATTAGATTATTTGTGGTAAACTCACTGTACATTTTAACAGGAATCAAAACTAACTGACGGAAACAACAAGGTCTATTTGCTTCATAACAATGTGAATTCACTAATAAATACATATGCCTAAAAAAGCGGTACTTCATGGTTCATTCCATTATATTAGCATGTAAAATGACACTCCTCATAATTAAAACTGCATCTTACTGAGCAGTATACTTTGACCAATGCAACTGTTTCCAATTTTCAGAAATAAATTCAAAATAATATTCCCTAGAAATGGAATGGGCACCCTCATTCCAACAGGAGGCTGTTTCACCAAACATAGGATAATTAAGTGTAGTCTTTGTCATTGATCATATTACTATCCTTTATCTAACTATTAATTATACAAGCCCAAAATTAATCATAAGTATTTCAACCCAAATTGTTCAATTAGATTCTCACAGATTGGCTTTGGAGCTGTTCCAAATGCAACAAATCTCACATACTTGGTGATTAAGGTAACATTATTTATTTAATGGATGTTCTTATTTGCTTTTAAAATGCTGTATCTGTAACAAGTCTAAATCTAGGATTTTCTCTTAGAAATAAGAACAATATTTTGTTTTCAGGACTTATCTAGCTTGTGATTTATGTCTTTTGGATCAGAACCACAACTGCATGGTTTCATATGCTAAATATGTGTGCTAAATGTTGCATTTAGACCTCTGTATCAAACACTCCAGTTCTCTTGTGGTGAGAGAATATTTACTGAGAGGTTTCACCCAGAACTATACAATATCCAGAAAATTACAATCAATTTAATAAATAGTTGTAAAAATTCTGTCAAGTTGAAAATAATAATTCTGGCTGGTTTCAGTCCTTCACTTGGAAGTCCAGCAGGGTCCATAACTCAGTTATGTGCCTTTGCATTTATCTTCCTCTGACTGAAATTATGGAGAATTAAACAGAAAGTATATCAGATCTTGAATAAACTTGAAATATTAAAAGAAGGTTCTAATATTCCACAATACTTATTGTTAAGAGGTAATATTACTATAATGAAGATAGTTTTGACATATATGAGTAGCTTTTGTATCAAGAGGTGTTCCAGCATTTAACCTGAACATCACAAAGCCACCTACAGTGGTGGTACCATCAACTTCACTTGATAGTATTAGTTAACCTTTTTACAGAGTACATTTTAAAGTGTGGCTAAAGCATACCATCTATGCAGAGGTCCCTGAAGGAGGGTACCACACTGAATCAGAATTAGTGAACTCTTTGCTGACAAGCCTACGAAAATCTTTGTAGGCAACTGGCAGCAAGGTAAACAGTATCATTTCTTTGCAAAATTCAGGCCAGTATCGCATTCACGAAGTACAGCAGTGATAACCGTGTGCTACCATGTCGCCTTAAAGTATTGACTTTCTAAATGTCTTGCTATTGTTTCTTTAATAGTGGATTCCAACATTTCCCAATCTCAGATGTTCGGCTAACTTATAGTTTCCTGTCTCCCTCCTTTCTTGAATAGAGGCATTAGGTGTGATTTTCTGGCCATGCTTGCCCCAAAACCATAAAACGCCACTTGAAGTCAATGGATCTTTGCATGGTCTGTCCCACCTCCATGGCCCGATATGATTCCCTTGATGGGCAGGATGGGAAAATTCCACCTATTGTGTTTGGGTTTTCCAATCTGCTGGGACTGTCCAAAATCTAGAAAATTTTGGAAAATTACACCCTTGAAAATTTGCTTTGTCCTAAAATTTCTTTCATTTTTAAATGAATGGGAATGCTGCCACAATTCACTGCAACCAATTCTGAAAAGCAAACCATAAATGTAGTACAGCATTCATAGAAGGGCATTAAACATAATGGTGACACCACAATATAAAGAAATAGATTTTGCAAGGTGATGTCTCGTCATATTTCCACTAGATTCATTGAAAGTGGAATTTGAGATAATTTTGCCCCCCCTGAAACTCATTGTCACCCCTTTTGCCAGATTGCTGAGTTCAGTTAACTCCACAGAAATTAGGATCTTTTCAATTGTATGGTCAGGTTCAAATAGTTATTGCAAAATTCTACATGTAACCTTTGTTACATGAAGCTTGTAAGACAATTAAAGTTCGACTATTTCAGCAAAGGGTCATGTAATAAAGGTTACATGCAGAATTTTACATAACAATCATGGAACCAGAATGCTGCTATACCTCCTTCCATCTATTGTCATTCCTGCTATTCTGATTGTTCTGTTGAAAGCTGTATCAATTCAAATCGACTGGAAGTGAAATCTCAATCTTGACACTGGTAAGAACAATAACTCAAACCAGGAATTCAAACTTATAAAATCTAGCATTCTAATTTATTCAATATCTTTAATTTTCTAACCTTTCAGAGCATGTTATTTGTTTAGTGCTTGAGTGATTTAAAGTAGAGCAGATTTTACTTGGTCCTAGCTAGCTTTTATTCACATGAAGTTCTTTCTTTTTCCTCCTTCTATCATTAATTTCTTTCTTTGTATATATCCTCCCCACCCCTCAACAATATTCTTGATTCATTGCTAAGAATACAGTTATTCAGGCAGTCCGTACAGTATGTTATCTTTTCCAAATGACCATTTATCTTATATTTATGCACTGCCAGCCAATTTCGTCACATGATTGGCAAAACAACGCAACATAATATGGCCCCTACTCATTCCAAGTCAATGCTCTTGACAAACATAAATTTTCTGCAACTAAATAGCAGGAAGATCAAATTCACTTTTTTTGCTTTCTACAACAATCTCTGATCCCTAGCTACCAGCTTCACCCCTCTTGCAAAGAGCTGTCTGAGGCTCCACTAGACTGCATCTTTTGTTTCAAGATAACATAGCAACATCATCACTTAGACCACTTACTTTTACTTCCATAACCCATAAATATAGCCTAATTCTGCTCTTGCTTCAGCTCATCCTCATTCTGAAACCTTCATCCATTCCTTGTTACTCCTAAATTTGACTGTTCCAATATACACTTAACAAGCCTCCCACATTCTGCTCTCCATAAACTTGAGGTCATCCATGTCCTTACTCACACAAAGTCCCATTCAACTAATACCTGTACCTACTGCCCTGCAATGACTCCCAATTAAGCAACCTGCCAATTTTAATTTTTTCATCCTTATTTTCAAATTTATCCATGGTCTTAGTCCTCTTAATCTCTGCAATGTCCTCCAATGCCAGAAATCTATACACTCCTCTAGTTCATGTCTCTTGAGCATCCCCAATATTAATTAGTTACTATTTATGGTGATGCCATCCAAAGCTCTGAAATTCCCTTCCCAAATTGCACAAGCTCTCTCCTTCAAACTACATCTTTGACCATCTTTTGCTCATCTGACTTAATATTGTCTTAAGCAGCTATATGTAGGGTCAGAAGATGTAGAATCTGCATAGGTTGAGATATGGGACCACAAGGTTAAAAAAAACTTGACGCACGTTATGTATAACTCTAAGCAACAGTTAGGACGTGAGGTAAAAATACACCAGGAGCTAGAAAGGCAGTGGTGATCATGGGGGACTTCCAATATGCAGGTGGACTGGAAAATCAGGTCAGTAGTGGATTCCAAGAAAAAGAATTTGTGGAATGTCTACAAAATAGCTTGTTGGTGTGGAGATGTCAGCATTGGACTGGGGTAAGCAGAGTAAGAAGTCTCACAACACAGGTTAAAGTCCAACAAGTTTATTTGATGGCACAAGCTTTCAGTGTTGCTCCTTCTTCAGGTGAGTGAGGAGTTATGTTCAAAACAGAGCATATATAGACACAATCTCAATTTACAAGATAATAAGTTGGAATGCGAGTCTTTACAAGTAATCTAGGCTTAAAGGTACAGACAATATGGGTGGTGAGAGGGTTAAGCACAGATTAGAGGTGTGTATTGTCTCTAGCCAGGACAGTTAGTGAAATTTTGCAAGTCCACGCAAGTCATGGAGGTTACAGATAGTGTGACATGAACCAAGATCCAAGTTGAGGCTGTTCTCATGTGTGCAGAACTTGTCTATCAGTTTCTGCTCAGCGATTCTGCACTGTTGTGTGTCATGAAGGCAGCCTTGGAGAATGCTTACCTAAAGATCAGACGGTGAATGCCTACGATCACTGAAATGTTCCCAACAGGAAGAAAACATTCCTGCCTGGGATTGTCGAGCAATGTTCATTCATCTGTCGTCATAGTGTCTGCACGGTCTCCCCAATGTACCATGCCTTGGGACATCCTTTTCTGCAGCGTTTCAGTAGACACTGGCCAAGACACAAGGGTATGTACTGTGTACCTGATGGATGGTATTTTCACGAGATGATGGCATCCATGTTGATGATCTGGCACATCTTGCAGGGGTAGCTGTGGCAGCGTTGTATGCTGTTGTGGTTACTGTTCTCCTGAAGGCGGGGTACTTGCTGCAGACACAGCAACCTCTGCAAGATGTGCCAGATCATTGAAATGGATGCAATTACCTCACTTGAGAACACCATTGACCAGGTACACGGTACATATTCTTGTGACTCGGTCAATGTTGAGCATGACCTCAACTAGGATCTTGGGTTCATGTCACATTATCTATAATCCCCATGGCTCACCTGGACTTGCAAAATCTCACTAACTGTCCTGGCACTGTTTGTATTTAGCTATGTGTTGTTTGCGAACACAATTTCTCACCCACCTGAAGGAGCAACACTCTGAAAGCTTATGCTACCAAGTAAACCTGTTGGACTTTAACGTGGTATTGGGAGACTTCTTACATAGTTTTTTGGCGCAGCTAGTGGTAGAGCCCACAAGGGAACAAGCAACTCCAGATTTGCTGACGTGTAATCATACAGATCTGATTTGATTTGATTCTTATTACTGTCACCTGTATTAGCATACAGTGAAAAGTATTGTTTCTTGCACACTAAATAGACAAAGCATATTATTCATAGAGAAGGAAACAGGACAGTGCAGGATGTAGTGTTACAGTCACAGTTAGAATATAGAGAAAGATCAATATAGAGAAAGATTAATGCAAGGTGGCCCATTCAAAAGTCTGATGGCAACAGGAAAGAAGCTGTTTGGTTGGTATGTGACCTTGGACTTTTGTATCTTTTTCCCCAATGGAAGAAGGTGGAAGGCAGAAGGCAGAATATCTGCAGTGTATGGAGTCCTTAATTATGCTAGCTGCCTTGCTAAGGCAGTGGGATGTGAAGGCAAAGTCAACAGATGGGAGGCTGATTTGCATGATGGATTGGGCTACATTCACGAGCCTTTGTAGTTTCTTGCAGTCTTAAGCAGAGCAGGAACCATACCAAGCTGCGATACAACCAGAAAGAATGCTTTCTATGGTACATCTGTAAAAATTGGAGAGAGTTGTAGCTGACATGCCAAATTTCCTTAGTCTTCTGAGAAAGCAGAGGTGTTGGTGGGCTTTCTTATCTATAGTGTCATCATGAGGGGTACCAAAGATGTTTAAGGTGAAGGGACCCTTACGAGGCAGTATCCATAATACGATCGAATTCACCTTGCAGTTTGAGGGAGAAGCTGGAATCAGATATAACAATATTACAGTTGAGTAAAGGCAACTGCAGGGGAAGAGCTGGCTAGAGTTGATTGGAAGAGGAGCCCAAGAGGAAAGACAGTATAGCAGCAATGGCAGGAGCATTTTGGGAGACACAGTAGAATTTTGCCTCAAGGAAGAAGAAATGTACTAAAGGGAGGACGAAGCAACTATGGCTGACAAGTGAAGTCAGGGACTGCATAAAAGCAAAAGATACAGCAATGATTAAAGGGAAACCATGCATAGGGAAGCTTTCAAAAAGCAAAAGAAAACAGTTAAAGAAGCAATAAGGGGAGAAGAGAGTTAACTGGTAATATAAAAGAAGATCGGAAGAGTTCTTTTAGATATATAGAGGGTAATAGGTTGAGAAACATATCAGCCATGATTGAATGGCAAAACAGACCCAATGGGCTGAATAGTCTAATTCTGCTCCTACATCTTAAGGGTGTACGCCAAACTTTGCTTTATTGAATTCCTATGAAGTGTCTTTGAGACATTTTATTATTTTAGTTGTTTCATTTCCAGCTCTGGGGGCTGAAGTCAATTATACTGTGCTTATTGAATTAACTTAGTCAACAGAGGTCTTGGTTCAAACCTGGGAACTTATTGATCTCTATATCTCAGTTCTCAATCACCTCAAGTAATAACAGAACTAAAGTATCTCTAAATTATGCACTTCATAGGTTTCTCACTCAGCTGGTTGCTTTATCAAGAGTATGTATTTCAAAGCGATTACCTTGTGCACCTGCGACACACACATACAGCACTCATCTTTCATTTTCACAACAAAAAGATGAAATGAAAGAGTGAAATACCAATCATTTGGAAAAACTAGGTCAAGTAGCACCAGTCAGTAGACAGCCTCAGGGAACAATTACGATTTTAACCAAACTGCAGAAACACTCATTAAAGTTAAATTAAATCTACAGATCACATTTTAAAATTATTACTACATGCAGATTTTGACATCAGTAACTGATTGTTGGGATAACTGTATCCTGAGCTCTTCATGCTGCTAGTGTATTACTTTATCCTGAGCTCTTCGCGCTGCTAGAATATCACTTTATCCTGAGCTCCTCGCGCTGCTTGGATGTTACTGAGCACACACAAGCAGCCAGTGCAATCTTGTGTCTTCTAAGGGGATACAACTGATATTTTAAGAATAAATGATTTCCTCCTTTGCAGCAAGGGTATTTAAAACCATAAGACATAGAAGCAGAGTTAGACCACTCTGCCTATCAAGTCTGCCCCACCATTCAATCATGGCTGATAATGTTTCTCATCCCCATAAGCCCTGATTCCCTTATTAATCAAGAATCTCTGTTTTCAATGACCTGGCTCCCACAGCCTTCTGTGGCAAAGAATTCCACAGATTCACCACTTTCTAGCTGAGGAAATTCCTCCTCATTTCCATTTTAAAGGATCTTTAGCTTGAAGTTGTGCCCTCTTGTTCTAGTTTTTTTTTCTATTAGTGAAAATATCCTTTCCACATCCACTCTGTCCAGGCCTCACAGCAGACCGGAGAAACTACGACATCTTCTCCGGAGTCTTCAACATATCATTGATGACGATGAACATCTCACTAGGGCCATCCCCACCCCCCCCACTTCTTGCTTTCAGACAACCGCACAACCTCAAACAGATCATTGTTCGCAGCAAACTACCCAACCTTCAGGAGAACAGTGACCACAATACCACACAACCCTACCACAGCAACCTCTGCAAGACATGCCGGATCATAGACATGGACGACACCATCAAACATCAGGATACCATTCACCAGGTACACGGAACATACTCTTGCAACTCGGCCAACGTTGTCTACCTAGTACGTTGCAAGAAAGGATGTCCCGAAGCATGGTACATTGGGGAGACCATGCAGACACTACGACAGCGGATGAATGAACATCGCTCAACAATCACCAGGCAGAACAGTTCCCTTCCTGTGGGCGAACACTTCAGCAGTCACGGGCATTCGGCCTCCGGCCTTCAGGTAAATGTTCTTCAAGGGGGCCTTCGTGACACACGACAGCGCAGAGTCGCTGAGCAGAGACTGATAGCCAAATTCTGCACACATGGGGACGGTCTTAACAGGGATCTTGGCTTCATGTCACACCATCTGTAACCCCCGTGACTTGCCTGGGTTAGCAAAAAACCTCACTTACTGTGCTGTTTGGAGAAAATACACATTTCTCTAACCAATGGTCAGGGTTCCCTTCACACACATTGTTAACCACTTTAACACTTGAATAGCAGGTCAGGTGTAAGGATTCACATTCTAATCAGCAATCTGTGACTGTCTGTGCTGATATGTGTGCTATTGCAAACCAGAACACTGCATTTGCCTAACGAAGACGAAAAAGTCGAAAGCTCGCAGATTTACTATCAAATAAATCGGTTGGATTTAAAAATCGGTGCTGCCAGATTCTTACTGAGGCCTCACAGTACCCTGTAACTTTCAATAAGATCCCCCTCATCCTTCTAAACTCCAACCAGAGTCCTCATCCAAAAAGCTCTTCATTCCAGGGATCATTCTTGTGAACCACCTCTGGACACTTTCCAAGGCCCAGCACATCCTTCCTTAGATATGGAGCTCAAAACTGCTCACAATTCTCCAAATGTGGTCTGACCAGAAGTACAGCCCTGCTCTTGTATTCTAACCTTATAGACATGAATGCTATTTTCAAGGTTATTGCTCAATAAAATACTTAGACTTTTTTTTAATGAACAGTTCACAGCATAAGCTGCAGTGCAATTCAGGATTAGGGGTAGAGCTCCTCAGTGATTGTTTTCAATTGTCAGGTTCTGCCAGTTCCTTCTCTGTTCAGAAGCTGCAATGGACGACGGCTGAACCGCCTGCAAACCTCGATTTCATCTCAGACAGCTCAGTCGCCCAACTCACCTCTGCCCCTATCTGTCTGTCTGTCTCTCCGAGCTGCAAGTTAGACCTTTTTTTTTCAAAACTTAAAAAGATCCACTCTTTGGACGACAAATCGATTGGAAGCCCGTTCAAATAGGCCGCTGGTTTGCCGTTGTCAAGGTGACTGAGGATGGTGTCGCACTCAATTGCCTCCGGGTCGGAGGGAGAGGCGGTCCCTCCTGCACCCCTATTGGGAGAAGAATTGGGCGTGCGGCACCGGCGACGAGTTTTTGGGTATGTTTAATTATGTCTTTATTTTGTTTAAGAAATGGAACAAACACAGAAAGTATTGGAAAAAAAGAACAAAAGTTTTAACAGCAACCCCCTTCAATCCTCTGTTCTCATTGATCAGTATCCAAAATAATTCTGTCAGTGGAAAATGCTTTATCTTTTATTCTATTCTTAAAGTTGCAAAACCAATGCTCAGAATGGACGGGGGAAAACACGAATCCACCGCCTTGCTTGATCCAAAAAGTTCAAATGAAAACCAATTCAAGGTCCCCACACGAAAGAGAGACACCAACACGATCCAGGCTGACAAGATGAGGCACACCACCCTCACTTCCACCCTTCATCCCCTCTCCATTCCCCCCATCCCCACATCCATCCTCACATCCCCATCTCCATCTCCATCCCTCCCAACCTCCGTCCCACTCTCACCTCCATCCCCCCATTCCCATTTCCATCCTCCCACCTCCATCTCCATCCCCCTAACCCACCTCCACCCCTTTGTCTCCATCTCCATTCCCACCTCGACCTCCATCCCCCACCCCTCCATCCTCCCAATCTCCACCTCCATTCCCGTCCCCACCTCCATCTCCCCCAATCCCCATCTCCATCCCTCCATTTTCATCTCCATCCCCCCATCCTCATCACCCCCCACCCCCGTCTCCACCTCCATCCCCTGTCTCCATCTCCATGCTCCCAATCCCCACCCTCCCCCCCATTCCTCACCTCCATCCCCCATTCCTGTCCCCACCTCCATCTCCCCCAATCCCCATCTCCATCCCTCCATTTTCATCTCCATCCCCCCATCCTCATCTCACACCCCCCCCCCCCGTCTCACCTCCATCCCCTGTCTCCATCTCCATCCTCCAATCCCCCACCTCCACCCCCCATTCCTCACCTCCATCCCCATTCCTTACCTCCATCCCCACCTCCATCCCCCCATACCCACCTCCATCCCCCCCAATACCCACCTCCATCCCCCCAATACCCACCTCCATCCCCCCCAATTCCCACCTCCTCCCCCCAATTCCCACCTCCATCCCCCCAATTCCCACCTCCATTCCCCCAATTCCCCTCCATTCCCCCAATTCCCACCTCCATTCCCCAGTCTCCATCTCCATTCCCCCAATCTCGACTTGCATCCCTCCTTCTCCACCCTCCATCCTGCATCTCCACCTCCATCCTCCCATTCCCCACCTCCATCCCCCCAATCCCCACCTCCATCTCCCCATTCCCCACCTCCATCCCCCCATTCCCCATCTCTATCCTCCCATCTCCATTCCCCAGTCTCCATCTCCATTCCCCCATCTCCATTCCCCAGTCTCCATCTCCATTCCCCCAATCTCGACTTGCATCCCTCCTTCTCCACCCTCCATCCTGCATCTCCACCTCCATCCTCCCATTCCCCACCTCCATCCCCCCAATCCCCACCTCCATCTCCCCATTCCCCACCTCCATCCCCCCATTCCCCATCTCCATCCTCCCATCTCCATCCCCCCATCTCCATCCCCCCATCTCCATTCCCCATCTCCATCTCCATTCCCCCAATCTCAACTTGCCATCCCTCCATCTCCACCCTCCATCCTGCATCCCCACCTCCATCCCCCTAATCCCCACCTCCATCCCCCCAATCCCCACTCCATCCTCCCATCCCCAACTCCATCCCCCCAATCCCCACCTCTATCCCCCTATCCCTACCTCCATCCTCCCATCCCCACCTCCATCCCCTCATCCTCACCTCCATCCCCACCTCCCCGTTCCCACTTCCATCCCCCCATCCCTACCTCCATCTCCCCATCCCCACCTCCAGTCCCCACGTCCATCTCCACTTCCATCCCCTTATTCCTACCTCAATCCCTCCAATCCCCACCTCCATTCCCATCCTCCATCTTCCCATCCCCACCTTTATTCCCCCCATCCCCACCTTTATTCCCCCCATCCCCACCCCCTCTCCATCCCCTTATCCTCAATCCCCTCCCTGCCCCTCCCATCCCCTCATCCCCATCATCCCTCTCCCATTCCCTTCCCCCATCCCACCCTCTCCATCCACATCTTACACCACTTATTCGCTCATACCCCCATCCCCACCTCCATCTCCAACCCCCCCTCCTACCCACTTATTCCCCACCTCTCTCCCATCCTCACTCCACTCCCCCCTCCCCTCACTCACCCCCTCACTCCCCCCCCCCCCTCACTCCCCCTCCCCCTCCTCCCCCCTCCCCCTCACTCCCCCCCCCCCCACTCCCCCCCCTCTAACCCTCACTCCCCCTCCCCCCCCTCCACCCCTCACTCCCCCCCACCCCTCATTCCCCCCCCCCCCCCTCCCCTCACCTCCCCCCCTCACCACCCCCCCCTCCCCCTCCCCCCTCTCCCCCCCTCCCTCCCCCCTACCCCTCCCCCCCCCTCCCCTCCCTCCTTCACTCACTCCCCCCTCCCCTCACTCCCCCTCCACCCTCACTCCCCCCCCTCACCCCACTCCCCCCCCACCCCTCACTCCCCCCCTCCTCCCCCCTCCTCCCCTCCTCCCTCACTCCTCCCCCCTCCCCTCACTCCTCCACTCCCCCCTCCACTCCCCCCTCCACTCCCCCCTCCACTCCCCCCTCCACCCCCCTCCACTCCCCCCTCCACCCCCCCTCCACTCCCCCCTCCACCCCTGCACTCCCCCCCCACCCGTCACCCCCCCCCTCCACCCTCACCCCCCTCCACCCTCCCCCTCCACCCTTCCCTCCCCCTTCATCCACCCCTCCCCCCTCACTCACACCCCTCCCCCTCACTCCACCCCCCACCCCTCACACTACCCCCTCCACCCCTCACTACCCCCCTCCACCCCTCACTTCCCCTCCTGCCCCCTCCTCCCCCCTCACTCCCCCCCTCCTCTCCCCCCTCACTCCCCCCACCTCCCCCTCCCCCTCATCCCCCCTCCCCCCTCACCCCCCACTCCCCCGTCCCCCTCACTCCCCCCTCCCCCCTCACTCCCCCCTCCCCCTCACTTCCCCCTCCCCCCTCACTCCCCCCATCCCCCCCTCAATCCCCCCGTCCTCCCCCTCCTCCTCCCCCTCCCCTCCTCCCCCTCCCCTCCCTCACTCCCCCCTCCCCCCCCTCACTCCCCCCTCACTCCGTCCCCCTCACTCCCCCCTCCCCCTCCCCCCCCTCCCCCTCCTCCTCACCCCCTCCCCCCTCCCACTCACCCCCTCACTCCCCCTCACTCCCCCTCACTCCCCCCTCCCCCCTCACTCCCCCCTCCACCCCACTCCACCCCTCCCCCGACTCCCCGCTCCCCCTCCTCCCCCTCCTCCTCCTCCTCCCCTCCCCCCCTCCCCCCCCCCCACTCCCCCCTCCTCACCCCCCCCTCCCCCCTCACCCTCCCTCACTCCCCCCCCTCCTCCCCTCCCCCTCACTCCCCCCTCACTCCCCCCTCCCCCCCCTCCCTCCTCCCCCCTCCCTCCCCCATCCCCCCCTCCCCCCTCCCCCCCCCCTCACTCCCCCCTCCCCCTCAATCCCCCCTCCCCCCTCCTCCCCCTCCCCCCCTCCCCCTCCCTCTCCCCCTCCCCTCCTCCCCCTCCCCCTCACCCTCCCACCTCCCCCCCATCCCCCCTCCCCCCCTCACCCCCTCACACCCCCCTCCCCCTCACTCCCCCCTCCCCCCCCGCTCCCCCCTCACTCCCCCTCCCCCCTCACTCCCCCCTCCCCCCTCCCCCCTCCCCCCCCCCCTCACCTCACTCCCCCCCCTCCACCCCCTCACTCCCTCCCCCCTCCACCCCTCACTCCCCCCTCCTCCGCCCCTCCCCCCCCTCCTCCCCTCCCCCTCCTCCCCCTCCCCTCACTCCTCCACTCCCCCCCCCCCCCCTCACTCCCCCTCCACTCCCCCTCACTCCCCTCCCCCCTCACTCCTCCCCCCTCCCCCTCCTCCCCCCCCCCTCACAATCCCCCTCCCCCTCACCCTCCCCTCCACCCCCCTCCACCCTTCCCTCCCCCCTCAATCCACCCCTCCCCCCTCCCCCCAACCCCCCCTCCCCCCCTCACCCCCCCCCCTCACTCCCCCTTCCCCCCCTCACTCCCCCCCTCCACCCCCTCCCCCCCTCCCCCTCCCCCCCCACTCCCCCCTCATCCCTCCCCGCACTCCGTCCCCCCACGTCCCCTCCTGCTCTCCCTCACTCCCCCCCCCCCTCACTCCCTCCTCCACTCCCCCCTCTCTCCCTCCCCCTCCCCCCTCACCCCTCCTCCCTCCCTCCCCCCTCCTCCCCCTCCCCCCTCACGTCTCCCTCCTCCTCACTCCCCCTCACTCACCCTCCCCCCTCACGTCCCTCCTCCCTCCCTCACTCCCTCACTCCCCCACTCTCCTCCCTCCACCCCTCACTTCCCCCCTGCAGTCACCGCCTCCTCCCCCTCACCCCCTCACTCCCCCCTCACCCCCTCCTCCCCCCTCCCCCTCACTCCCCCCCCCCCTCACTCCCCCTCCGCCCTCCCCCCTCACTCCCCCCCCCTCCCCCCCTCCTCCGCCCCCCCTCACTCCCCCCTCACCTCACTCCCCTCCCCCCTCCCCCCTCCAACTCCCCTCCAAGGAAACCCTCTCACTCCCTCCCCCTCCTCCCCCCTCACTCCCTCACCTCCCCCCTCCCCCCCCTCCACCCCTCACTCCCCCTCCCCCCTCACTCCCCCCTCCCCCACTCCTCCCTCCATCCCCCTCCCTCACTCCCCCCTCCTCCCCTCCCCCCCTCCCCCCCTCCCCCCCCCCCTCCCCCCTCCCCCCCCCCCCCCCCCTCACTCCCCCCATCCCCCCTCCCCCCCTCACCCCCTCCCACACCCCTCCCCCCTGCCCCCTCCCCCCTCCCTCTTCCCCCCTCCCCCCTCCCCCCCCCCCCCCTCCCTCTTCCTCCCCCCTGCCTCCCCCCTCCCTCCCCCCCCTCCCCCCTCCCCCTCACTCCCCCCCCCCCCTCACTCCCCCCTCCCCCCTCCCCCCCCTCCCCCCTCCCCCTCCTCCCCCCCCTCACTCCCCCTCCCCCCTCACTCCCCCCTCCCCCCCCTCCCCCCCTCCCCCCCACTCCCCCTCCCCCCCTCACTCCCCCCTCCCCCACTCTCCTCCCCCTCACTCCCCCCTCCCCCCCTCCTCCCCCCCTCCCCCTCCCTCCCTCACTCCCCCTCCCCCCTCCACCCTCCCTCCCCTCCCCCTCACTCCCCTCCCCCACTCACTCCCCTCTCTCCCCACTCACTCCCCTCTCCCCCTCACTCCCCCTCCCCCCTCACTCCCCCTCCCCCCTCACTCCCCTCCCCCCTCACTCCCCCTCCCCCCCTCACCCCCTCCTCCCCTCACTCCCCTCCCCCCTCACTCCCTCCCCCCACTCACTCCCTCCTCCCCCTCCTCCCCTCACCCCCCCTCCCCCTCCCACTCACTCCCTCCCCCCCTTCCCCCTCCCCCCTTCCCCCTCCCCTTCCCCCCTCCCCCCCTCCCCTTCCTCCCTCCCCCCTCCCCCCCTCCCCCCCTCCCCCTCCCCCTTCCCCTCCCTCCTCCCCCCTCTCCCCCCTCCCCCTCCTCCTCCCTCCCCCTCCCTCCCTCCCCCCTCCCTCCCCTCCTCACTCCCCCTCCCTCCCCTCCCCTCCCCCCTACTCCCTCCCCCCTCCTCCCCCTCCCCCCTCCCCCCCACTCCCCCTCCCCCCTCACTCCCCTCCCCCCTCACTCCCTCCCCCCTCACTCCCCCTCCCCCTCACCCCCCTCACTCCCCCTCCCCCCCTCACTCCCCCTCCCCCTCACTCCCCTCCCCCCACTCCTCCCCCTCCCCCTCCCCACTCACTCCCCCTCCCCCCTCCCCCCTCCCTCCGTCCCCCCTCCCCCCCTCCCCCACTCACTCCCTCCCCCTCCCCCTCACTCCCTCTCCCCTCCTCCCCCCCCTCCACATCCCTCCACCCCTCCCCCTCACTCCCTCTCCCCTCCCCCCCCTCCCCCCTCCTCCCTCCCTCCCTCCCTCCCCCTCACTCCCCTCCCCCCCTCCTCCTCCCCCGCACTCCCTCCCCCCTCACTCCCTCCCCCTCACTCCCTCCCCCCTCCTCCCCCCTCCCCCCCCCCCTCCCCCCTCCCCTCCCCCCTCCCCCCTCCCCCCTCACTCCCTCCCTCGTCATCCCTCCTCCCCCCCACTCACTCCCCCCTCCCTCCCCCCTCCCTCCTCCCCCTCCCCTACCTCCCTCCCCCCCCCCCTCCACCCCCCTCACTCCCCCCCATCACTCCCTCCCCCCTCCCCCCTCCCCCCCTCCCTCCCTCCCCCCCTCACCCCCCCACCCCCCTCCACCCCTCCCCCCCCCCCCCTCCCCTCCCCCCCCCCCGCCCCCTCCCCCTCCCCCCTCCGGATCACTCCCCCTCCCCCCTCCCCCCTCACCCCCCTCACTCCTCACCCCCCCCCCGCCCCCCCCCCCCCCCCTCCTCCCCTCCCCCTCCCACTCCCCCTACCCCCCTCCCCCCTCCCCCCCTCCCTCACCCCCCCCCCCCCTCCCCTCCCCACGCCCCCCTCACTCCCCCCCCCCCCCCCTCACCGCCCCCCCCATCAACTCCCCCTCTCCCCCCCCCCCATTCCTACTCCTCCCTCCCCCCCCTCGCCCTTCCCCCCCCCGTGTCCCTCCCTCCTCCCCCTCTCATCTCCCCCACCTGTCCCCCGCCTCACTCCCCCCCCCCCACCCCCCCTCACCCCCGCCCCGCCCCCTCCCCCCGCCTCCTCCCCCGCCCCGCCCTACGCCTCTCCCCCCTCCCCCTCCTCCCTACTCCCCCTCCCCCTCCCTCCCCCCCCCCCCTCATCCCGCCCCCTCCCCCCCTCTCCCCCCCCCCCCCGCCTCCCCTCCCTCCTCCCACTCGCCTCCCCTCCCGCCTCACTCCCCCCTCCCCCCCTCAACTCCCCCCCCCTCCCTCCTCGGCGTCCTTCTCCTCCTCCTCTCCTCCCCTCCCTCCACCCCCCCCCTCTCCCCTCCCCTCCCCCTCACTCCCCCTCCGTCCCTCCCCCGCCCCCCCCCCCTCCCTCCTCCTCCCCCTCACACCCCCCCTCCCCCCTCCCCTCACTCCCCCCCCCTCCCCCTCCCCCTCCTCCCCCTCCTCCCCTCCCCCCATCCTCCCCTCCCCCCTCCACTCCCCCTCCCACCCTCCCCCCTCACTCCCCTCCCCTCCCCCCTCCACTCCCTCACTCCCCCCCCTTCCTCTCCTACTACCTTTTCCCTCTCCCCCCCGCCTCTCCCCTATCCCCCTCCCCCCTCCCCCCTCCCCCCCTCCCCCCCCCTTCCCCCCTCCCCCCCTCCCCCCCTCCACTCCCCCTCCCCCCCCTCCCCCCCCCTCCCCCCTCTCTCCCCCTCCCCTCACTCCCCCTCACTTCCCACCCTACCTCCCCCTCACTCCTCCCACTCCCTCCACTCCGCTCACCCTCCCTCCTCAACCTCACTACACTCCCCCTCCCCCTACACCCTCCCCCACTCCCCCTCTACCTCCCCCTCCCCCTCACCTCCCCCTCCCCCCTCCCCCCTCACTCCCCCTCCTCCCCACTCCCCCTCACTCCCCTCCCCCCCACCCCCCTCCTCCCCCTCCCCACTCCCCCCTCCTCCCCCTCCCCCTCTCACTCCCCCTCCCCTGCACTCCCCCCTCACTCCCCCTCCCCCCTCCACTCCCCCTCACTCCCACTCACTCCACTACTCATCTCCCCCCTCCTATCTTCCTCTGACTCCCACTCCCTTTCTCTCGTCCTTCCTCCCTCTCCCCCCTACCTTCCCTCCCCCTCCACTCCGCTCCCCTCCATCCCGCCTCACTCTCCTTAGCCTACCCTTCCCGCCTACCCCTTCTTTACTCCCCTCCCCACACTCCCCCTCACCGCCTCACCCCTCCTCCTCCCTCCCCCTCCTCTCCTCTTCCCAGCTCCTATCCACCTCACAGTCCAGTCCCGCCCTATTCCACTGTACTATCTACTCCCCTCCCCCTCCCGCCTCACTCCCCCTCCCCCTCCCCTCCCCCTCCCGCCTCACTCCTCCCCCCCTCCCCCTCCCGTCCTTACTCCCCCTCCCTCCTCCTCCTCCCTCCCCCTCTACTCCCCTCCCCTCCCCTCCTCCTCCCCCTCCTCTCTCCCCTACTTCCGCCTCACTCCCCTCTCCCGCCTCGCTTCCCCCGCCTCCCCCTCCCGCCTCACTCCCCTCCTCCCACTCCCCGCCTCACTCCCCCTCCCGCCTCCTCCCCCTCCCGCCTCCTCCCCCTCCCGCCTCCTCCCCTCCCCCTCCCGCCTCACTCCCCCTCCCCTCCCGCCTGCACTCCCCCCTCTCCTCCCTCCCCCCCTCCCCCTCCTCCCCGTCCCCCCCTCACTCCCCCTCCCCCCTCACTCCCCCCTCACTCCCCCGCCTTCCCCCCTCCTACTCCCCCCCTCCCCCTCCCCCCTCCTCCCCCCCTTCCCCCCTCCTCCCCCCTTCCCCCCTCACTCCCCCCTCCACCCCTCACTCCCCCTCCCTCTCCCCCCTCCCTCCCCTCCCTCCCCCCTCCCTCCTCCCCCCTCTCCCCTCCCTC
Source organism: Sphyrna mokarran (assembly GCA_024679065.1). NCBI lineage: Eukaryota > Metazoa > Chordata > Chondrichthyes > Carcharhiniformes > Carcharhinidae > Sphyrna > Sphyrna mokarran. Next base: position 25,099,032 of record JAGIQG010000021.1, read on the forward strand.
CCCCCTCCACCCCCTCACTCCCCCCCTCCCCCCACCCCCCTCCACCCACCCCTCACCCCCCCTCCACCCCTCATCCCCCCACTCCCCCCCCCCGCCCAACCCCTCACTCCCCCCCCCCCCCCCCCTCACTCCCCCCCCCCACCCCCCACCCTCCACCCCTCACTCCCCCCCTCCCACTCCCCCCTCCACCCCTCACTCCCCCCTCCACCCCTCACTCCCCCCTCACTCCCCCCCCTCCACCCCTCACTCCCCCCCACCCCCCTCACTCCCCCCTCACTCCCCCCCTCCACTCCCCCTCCCCCCTCCACTCCCTCACCCCCCCCTCACCCCTCACCTCACTCCCCCCCTCCACCCCCACGCCCTCCCTCCCCCCCTCCACCCCACTCACACTCCACCCCCCTCCCCCCCCCCCCTCACCCCCCCTCCCCCCCTCACTCCCTCACCCCCTCCACCCCTCACACCCCTCCCCCCCGCCTCCCCCCCTCCACCCCTCCATCCCCCCCTCCCCCCTCTCCACCCCTCACTCCCCCCCCCTCCACCCTCACTCCCCCCTCCCCCCTCACTCCCCCCCCTCTCCCTCCCCCCCTCCACCCCTCACCTCCCCCCCCCTCCACCCCTCACTCCCCCCCCCTCCACTCACCCCCCCCCCCCTCCACCCCTCCTCCCCCTCCCTCCCCCTCCCTCCCCCCCCTCCACCCCCTCCTGACTCCCCCCCCCCTCCCTCACCCCCTCCCTCCCCCCCACCCTCCACCCCTCACTCCCCCCCCTCCACCCTTCACTCACCTCCCCCCCCCTCACTCCCCCCCTCCACCCCTCACTCCCCCCCCTCCACCCCTCCCACCTCACTCCCCCTCCACCCCTCCTGCCCTCACTCCCTCCCCCCTCTCCACCCCTCCCACTGACTCCCCCCCCCCCTCCACCCGGCCCCCCCCCTCCCCCCTCACTCCCCCCCCCTCCACCCCATCACTCCCCCCCCCCCCCTCCACCCCTCACTCCCTCACACCCCCCCCCCCCCCTCCACCCCTCACTCCCCCCCCCCCCTCCCACTCCCTCACCCTCCCCCCCCCTCACTCCCCCGTCCACCCCTCCCCCCCCCCCGACCCCCCTCCCCACCCCCCCCCCCCCCCCGCTTCCCCCCCTCCCCCCCCCTCCACCCCTCCCCCCCCTCCCCCCCCTCCCCCCCCCCACTCTCCACCCTCACTCCCCCCCCCTCCACCCCTCACTCCCCCCCATCCACCCCTCCCGCCCCAACCCCTCCACCCCTCCCCCTCCCCCCCCCCCTCCACCCCCACTCCCCCCCCCTCCACCCCTCCCCCTCCCCCCCCCCTCCACCTCACTCCCCATCCCCCCCTCCCCCCTCCCCCCCACCCTCCCCCCCCCACCCCTCACTCCCCCCCCTCCACCCCTCCTCCCCCCCCTCCACCCCTCACTCCCCCCCCTCCCCCTACCCCCCTCCCCCCCCCTCCACCCCCTCCCCCCCTCCCCCCATCTCCCCCCCTCCACCCCTCACCCCCCCCTCCCCTCCCCCCCCCACCCCTCACTCTCCCCCCCTCCACCCTCACCTCTCCCCCTCCACCCTTCAACTTCCTCCTCCCATGTCCAACCCTTTCTTCCGCACACATCCAATCCCCTCTCCCCCACCTTCACCCCCTCCCTTCCACCCCATTCGCCACCTCCACTCCCCATCCCCACCCCTATCTCCAACCTTCATCCCTCCATCCCTATCTCCAACCTTAAACCTTTGTTGTTTATTGTTAGAGGGATGGAGTTTAAAAATGGCAAAGTTATGTTACAGCTGTATAAGGTGCTGGAGAAGCCACACCTGGAGACCTGTGTACAGTTTTGGTCTCCTTACTTGAGAAAGCATATATTGGCACTGGAGGAGGTGCAGAGGAGATTCACGAGATTGATTCTGTAGTTGAGAGGGGTGGCTTATGAAGATAGACTATGCTATATTCATTGGAATTCAGAAGAACGAGGGGAGATCTTATAGAAACATAAGATTATGAAGGGAATAGATAAGATAGAAGCAGGGAAGATGTTTCTACTGGCAGATGAAACCAGAATTACGGGACAGAACCTCAAAATAAGGGGAAGCAGATTTAGGACTGAGTTCAGAAGCAACTTCTTCACACAAAGTGTTGTGAATCTGTGGAATTCCCTGCCCAGTGAAGCAGTTGAGGCTACCTCATTGAATGTTTTTAAAGCAAGGATAGATAAATTTTTGAATAGTAAAGGAATGAAAAGTTATGGTGAGTGGGCAGGTAAGTGGAGCTGAGTCTACAAAAAAAAAATCAGCCATAGTTTTATTGACTGGCAGAGCAGGCTCCAGGGGCCAGATGGCCTACTCATGCTCCTAGTTCTTATATCCTCTCTCTAATCCATCCATCCCCCATCCGAACTTCATTCTCCATCTGACTTTCATCCCTCCCATCCCCCACCTCTCCCATCCCCCACCTCTCCCAAGCCCCACCTCTCCCAAGCCCCACCTCCATCCCTTCCAAGCCCCACCTCCATTCCCCCCATCCCCTACCTTCTCCAATTCCCATCCTCCCCACATCATCCCCACCCCCGAAATTCCCCCATCCTCTACTCCCATATCCCTCCCATCAGTCCAATTTCCCATCTTGGACTTGATCAGCCCGGCTGAGCTTCTAAATCTTGGAGATGGTGGTGGGATACTGAATTTTTTATTAAACAATCCCCGCACTATGATGGAGCGGGTGACGAGAGGACAGACTGCAAAAGGGAGGAGTTAAGCTAGAGCTCTGTCTCTCTCCCTGAAACTCAGATTGTCTGTATTGAAGTAGGGAGCTGCTGTTCTGCACGTATTCAGAATGTGACCCCGAGCTCTGTGCAACAAAGGCATGCTGGAGGATCCCAAAGTAATAATTAAAACAAAACAACGGCCGGCTTATTGGTGAAAAAGGCACTTCGTGCGTTTGCACGTTTTTTTTTGCTTCAGGTCCAGGTTTTACAACAATGAGCCCTTTGGTAGTGAGGGGTCCGTTTCCAGAAATATTTAACATCTTAGTGAAGAATGCGTGAGAAACAAGCACCAGCTCGTTTGCATTCGCTCGGTTTGTCTGCAAGTGGAGTCTCATATAGAACTCGACTAAAATTATTGCTTTGCCAAATATGTGAAAAGAAATATACATAAGCGAGATATTATTTCTTACTTTATGAATATTCTTTATGAGCAAGGCTAAACAGAAGCAGGACATTATTTCTGAATATATGAGAAAGATAACATAAATAGGATTTTATTTATTTGCGAATATATATGAAAAAAGACTGAACATAATCTGTATAGTATTTATTTGTAAATACATAAAAAGACTGAAGATAACCAGGATATTATTTATTTATGTATAAATATATATATATACATACATATAAATACTCAACCAGGATTCCTGTTTTGTGCATGTATGTGTAAAAATGACTATACGTAACGGGGATATTATTTCATCTTTTGTGAATATAAGTGTGAAAAAGAATGCATATTACCCAGTCACACGAGCGACCTCTGGGCTGCTCATATCTGCGCTAACCATCCATCATTTAACCTCGACCATAAAAAGGACACGGCGGATAGAATTGGGTGGGAGAGAAACATTTAGCGCTTTCGTTCTGTAAACTCTCGTCGCTGAGATTAAAATGTTTGTTTTAGTCCCCTTCCTGGTTACGTTAGGTTTCTAATCATTTCACAGATAGAAAAAGGAAGTAGCAGCGTAACTGGCTTTAACCAGTCTTTCTTGTGAAATCACTTGATTGGGTCATTCAAAGGAATAGGAAAGGTGGGTCAGTGTGTACTTTTTACCGAGTCATAGTGCAGTGAAATTTATATTTACTATAATAGGAAAATGCAATTCATTATTGGGTGTTTCCCAGTATCCCAGAACACACGTAATACATTGCTGTGTCATCCTGTTTCACAACAAGAGGAAGGGCAAAGTGAGTAATGATGCAGGCAGGCTAGTTGCTTTAATTTAATCGCTGGTCCAACTGTGACTTTCCACATCGAACACGGCCAATAATTAAGTATTACGTACCAGGAACGGGTAAAGTCAACTTCAAGTAGAGACATTTAACAATGTAACAACCGGAAAAGATCAAATAAACACCAATGGACTTGCAAAGCGTTGCAGTGAAAAACAGGAAGATTTTAATAAGAAAGAACTTGCATTCAGTGAGTGAGGAAAAAGGCAAAAATTAGGGAAAAACAGAGAAAGGGTGTGATTAATAGCGAAATGACACGTATCATGGAAGTCACGAAAGAGCGTCATATATAACAACCTTTTGCAACAATCTTCTACTCATGTTGCTGAACGTGATTAAAATAATCGTCTGAAACATACCATGTTATAATACACATAATAAATAGTTTGCATATTCTTGTGATTTTTGACGAAAGGTCTGGAACTGGAACGTTAACTCTGTTTCTCTTTAATTGCCTGGCCTGCTCAGTACTTCCAGCATATTTTGCTTTTTCAGATTGTCAGCAATCGTAATATTTTACTTTTGCAACAATAGACATGTTCTGAAGGAGGGAAAATGTAAATTGTGGCACAAAAGTAATAAATAAGAAAGAGTAATTAGGCATCAACCCTGACCCAGTAGCCTCTTTAAATTAGAGATTTGCTCGTGTTATCTTTCAGATGGGACTTTAAACCATGTCAGCTCCGATTTGCCCTCTCACTCGACATAGCAGACGCTATTTGGAAAGGACATGCATGAATGTGTTCTTTTCCCTTCAATTTGACTGGCTTACAGATTTGATGAATACTTCATAGTTATGTATTTTAATTTGAATGGTATTGATAACATGACTGCGAAAGAGAAAGAGATGGAGAGCTTACCTGGTCAATATTGTCAACAAAAAAAACAGATTATCTAGTCATAATCTCATTGTTGTTTATGGGACCAATTGTGTGCAAATTAACTACCGCATTTCACACATCACAACAGTGATTATGCTTCAAAGGTATAATTAACATTAAGATATAAGCAAAATACCACTGGAATCTGAAACAAAAATAGAAAATACTGGAAAATCTTAGCAGATCTAACAGCATCTGTGGGGAAAAAATAGAGCCAACGTTTTGAGTCTGGATGACCCTTGGTCAGAGCTGGTCTGCTGAAGGGTCATCCAGACTCAAAACGTTGGCTCTATTCTCTCCCCACATAATTAACATCAAACCTCATGGAGCATCCTAACGTTGTTAGAGGTACTATGCAAATGCAAGTTCTTTCTTTTCATTGTTGTGTTCTTTGGATGAACCCTGGACCACGAGGATAGATCTGGTAAGGGACTCTGTTCATTTGCTCAAAGGAAATAAAATTTGAGGTTCAAGGTGCTTACTAAGTGAACAAAGCCACAAGAACAAACAACAATAAACTTTACTATACAAGTTCAGAAAGATAAAACAATTTACAATATCTATCTTACACTCTTAACAGTCAGGGTAAGTTTGAGGTACATGTGAATTAAAGGGCAAATCATGGTTGGACACACGATACTACAGAATAAAATGCAAATATGACCAAACCCAATTCCATGGATTTTTTAACAATTCACCCAGATATTTGTCGCATTGTTAGCCAACTAATCCCATTGAAATGTTTCTCCACCAGAAACGATCTTACCTTGAAAGTCTCTTCAAAAGTTGCTCCCACTCAGATGGCTTCAACAATGATTCACTTTGCAGGCTTTGAATCTTGCTTTCTGAGATTCTTTTCCTCTGAATCTCTGGGTACACTCAAGTTTCACCCTCCAAACATAATTTCAGATCTTTGGCCATACCAAGCAGAACATCACTGTTCTAAAGGGGTACTTTTATCCCAAAGGCCTGCAGCATGAATTCACTAACTCTTGACCAACTTCTCGATCTTCTCTTACTCTTTCTTTAACTTGGATCTGATTACTCTGCTCTTAACTCTTAACTGAGCAGAACCTACTTCTGTTCTCTGTCTTTGTCTCTGCCTCTGGGACCTTCTACTTATCCCTCCGTTTTGTCCCATGCTGCTCGTGGCATTCTGTATCAGATCATCTGACCTGCCTTTTCCAAGCTGTTCTTCTTTCTTCTGCACAGACATGCAGGAAAGAGTCAAAGTGATAACGAAAGAAAGAGTAGCCAGAAGTTACTCAGTTGGGTGTACATCTTAGCACTTAGTTTCAGTATGGCTAGAGGGAATGGCATCCAGATTTGTGAATAGTATTAAAATAGTTAGCACAGTAAATTATCTTGCAAATCCAAAGAAAATACAAGGGGATATTGATAAGATTGTGGAATGGGTCAAAAAAGGGAAATAAAATTTCACATGCTGAGTTTGAAAAGATATATTTTGGTGAAAAGTATTTTTAATGGGTGAAAGCCAGGTGATGATATAACACCATGGATAATTTAGGTCTTCAGGTTCAGAAGAAATTAAGATATTGCATGAAGTGTTTAATGACATAAGGTAATGAAATATTGGATTTTATAGCAAAAGTTATCAATATAGTGTATATCCATATAAGTATAAGGTACCAATATTGTTATTAGCGTACCTTCTCATCCATACTAATTTTTACCCTTTGAGGAATAGTGGGGAGGATTTCTGAGCTGATTACCAGCACATTGAATCATGTTGAATGCTTCTTCTGTGGCTGACAAGTCCTGGCATTGGATGCAAACCCGGTGCTTCAGGATCACCATTGCTTGTGCAAATTGGGTTTCACACTATATGAAAAATGCTGAGGAAATAGTGAGTACAATGTAGATTCACTTGGATGAAGGAATAGAAATATGGAGAAAGGTTTGAATAATTGGGGTAGCTTTTCTTGCAACGGAAAAAATTATGAGGTAATTTGCTAGAGCAGGTTAAAACTATGAATGGATAGTACCAAAGATAGAGCGCCTGTGGCACAATAGGCAGAATTAGGAGCCAAGAACCTCTGAGCCAGAAGCTCTGGGTTGAAGTCCCACTCTAGGATCTGATGGTCAATGAGATATATTCATAATATGGGTAAATAGTTTGAGGATCAACGTTTATATTCTTCTATCTTATGCCAATAACAGACAGTAAGAGCAGGAGAGGTTCTTGGTCAGCAATTTGATGGGAAGAAAATTGGAGCCTTCCTCTCCAAAACTCAAGGCCACAAAATTCATACAAAAGTTTTTGTTGCCACATCAACTCAGACTCCTTGTGAGCTGGTTGGCTCAGTTGGCTGGATGGCTGGTGTGGATCAGATGGATGCCATCAATGACGTTTTGGTTAGAGTGGATTCAGGATCTGCCTCTTTTCTCTGTCCATGGTGGAGGTTATGGTACTGACTTGCCTTCAGGCAAACACTTGAAGAAGTCGACCCAAAATCTACTTAAAATGATTTCTGAATTGCAATAACAGTTATTGTGTTGGAAAATATAGTTGTAAATGGCATAGTAAATTGTATATTTCTATGGTTCTTGTTACAGGAGGATGCTAGCTAAGGCTTAGGGAGAATTCCCTATTTGGCAATCTGTAGTTGCAAAGAACCATAAATTGTAGACTGGCCCTATTAGTAGGCAATACATGAGGTAGAAACAAACACAATAGATTCATTGCAGTAGCTCAAAGGGTGAGATTTTTTGCGCCTCCCCTCCACCTCATTTTTTATATTTTGTGGTGGCATTAGAAGTCCAACATTGGCAAACAGTGGAATCTTCCAGCTCTTGTCAATCAGATTTCCCATTGTTCGTATCCTCCACTGCTGAAGAAGTTGCAGCAGGGTCACCATCAATGAAATCAAAGAATTCTGCACATAGAGTTTCTCATTAGAGGATCATTAATTTGGGACAAAACTAATAATCACTTGTGCAAAAGTGGATTAATTAAGGAAAGACAGCATGGATTTGTTAAGGACAAATCATATGGAACTTATTTGCTGGTGTCTTTTCAAGCAATAGCAGAAAGGATTGATGAAGGTAATACTATTGATGTAGTATACATGGACTTTCAAAAGTAATTTGTTACAGTGCCACAGAACAGACTTTTGGGCAAAGTTATGTCTCATGGAATAAAAGGGGCAATAGTAACATCGATGAAAAGTTGGCTGTTGATAGGAAACAGAGTCTAATGGTTAATTGATGTTTTTGGAGCAAGACTTGTAATGAAGTTCCCCAGAGATCAGTGTTGGGATGCTTGCTTTTTCTGATATATATCAATAATTTTGAAGTTGGTGTCTTGAGGGCACAATTCAACATTTGTGTCCAATGCAAAACTTTGAAGCATTGTGACTATGAAGAGGATAGTGTCGAACTTCATAAAGGACATAGACAAGTTGGTAAAATGGGTGAACATGTGGCAGATGAAATTCAATACAGCAAAGTGTGAAGTGATTCATTTTGATAGGAACATAAGAATATAAAAATTAGGAGCAGGAGTAGGCCATCTAGCCCTTCAAGACTGCCCTGTCATTCAATAAGATCATGGCTGATCTGAAGTGGATCAGTTCTATTTTCCCACCTGCTTCCCATAATCCTTAATTCTCTTGTCTATTAGAAATCTATCTACTCGTGACTTAAACATATTCAATGAGATAGCCTCTACCACTTCAATGGGCAGAGAATTCCAAAGATTCACCAACCTCTGAGTGAAGAAGTAGCTCCTCAACTCTGTTCTAAACTGCCCCCCCCCCCACGTTATTTTGAGGTTGTGCCCTCTAGTTCTGGTTTTCTTTCTAAGTGGAAAGACTCTCTAGCCCCTTCATTATCTTGTAAGTCTCTATGAGATCCCCCCTCAGTCTTCTAAACTCCAACGTGTATAGGCTCAGTCTATTTAATCTCTCCTCATAAGCTAACACTCATCTCTGGTATCAGCCTGGTGAATATTCTCTGTACTCCCTCCAAGGCCAATATATCCTTTCGCAAATAAGGGGACCAAAACTGCACACAGTACTCCAGTTGTGGCCTCATCAGTACCCTGTACAGTTGCAGCAAGATCTCCCTGCTTTTATATTCTATCCCCCTCGCGATAAAGGCCAACATTCCATTAGCCTCTTGATCACCTGCTGCACCTGCGGACTGAGTTTTTGCAATTCATGCACAAGGATCCCCAGGGTCCCTCTGCACAGTAGCATGCTGCAACTTTTCACCATTTAAATAATATTCCATCTACTATTATTTCTTCCAAAGTGGATAACCTCACATTTGCTAATGTTATACTCCATCTGCCAGGTCCTTGCCCATTCCCTCAGCCTATCCAGATCTCTCTGCAAACTTTCCACGCCCTCGACCAATTCGCTTTTCCACTCATCTTCATGTCATCTGCAAATTTTGTTACCCTACACTCAGCCCCCTCCTCCAGATCGTCTATGTATATGGTAAACAGTTGAGGCCCCAGCACCGATCCCTACAGCATGCCACTAGTCACCAACTGCCAACCAGAAGAGCACTCATTTATTCCAACTCTCTGTTTCCTGTTAGATAGCCAATCCTAATCCATACTAATACTTTATCTCCCCTTCTGTATACCCAAAACTCTGCAGCAACCTTTTGTGAGGCACCTTATTGAACGCCTTCTGGAAATCTAAAAACACTACATCCACCAGTTCCCCTCTGTCTACCGCACTAGTCACATCTTCATAAAAATCCAGTAAATTCATCAAACATGACTTCCCTTCACGAATTTGTCTGCATCTGCTTGATCAAACTGTTCTTTTCTAGGTGTCCTGCTATTTCTTCTTTCAGTGTTCAGTAAAGGGTTCAATTTGAAAGGAGGTGCAGAATAGAGAGACTATATATGAACGTAAGTCATTGAAGATGGCAGAGCAGATTTAGAGAATGATTAATAAAACATACAGTAACCTAGGCCTTATTATTAGGCACATAGAACACAGGAGCATGAAGATTATTTCAAACTTAAATAACATACTGGTTCAGCCTCAACTGGAATACTATAACATGTTCTGGGTGCCACATTTCAGGAAAGATATGAAGGCATTAAAGGGAATACAGAAAAAATATAAAAAATGGTCCCAAGGTTGAGGAACTTCAGTTAGACGGATAGAATGGAGAAATTGGACTGTTCTCCTTGAAGAAGAGAAGGTTGAGAGGAAATTGATAGAGATAGTCAAAATCACGAGGAATTTGGATGGAATGGAATGGAAAAAACTGTTCCCATAGGTAGAATGTCATTAATGAGAGAGCATAGATTTAAGGTTATTAGAAAAAGAAGCAGTGGAGATACAAAGAAAAACTTTTTTATGTAGTAAGTGATTAGGATCTAGAATGAGTTACCCAAGAGTATGGTGGAGGCATGTTCAATTAAAGCATACAAGAATGAATTGGTTTATTATCTAAAAAGGAAGAATGTGCAGGGTTGCAGGAAGAAGGTGCAGAATGATATGATGGGCCTAATTTTCCTTTGCTATAACAATTCGGAGTAACAATAAGATCTCATTGATTATAAAATGAGTGCAACAAGGTCCAACCAATTTTTGGAACCAACCTCCTGTGATTTCAGGACACCTGAAAAATAGACCAAGATTGGACCACACCATATTTCAGTTGTCTCTGAGCACCACCTAAAATAGGTGTTATGTGTATTTCTAACATAACCAGTAATTAGCATATTGCAAATTGTCCTTGAGAAGGTGATGATGAGCTTTTCGCTCCACTATATCCCATGTTATTAAAGTACTCCCACAGTGCGATGAAGTAGGGTTTTCAGGAGATCATGAGTTTTAGAGATGCTGTTGAAAAACTTCCATCACTTAGAAGAATAAGCCAGCAAATGCAAGGAAACATCATAGAACATAGAACACTACAGCACAAACAGGCCCTTCAGCCCACAAGTTGTGCCGAACACATCAAAACCTACCCAGCCATAGACCTATCTATAACACCCAATCCCATTGGATCCCATATACTCATCCAGAAGTCTTTTAAAAGACCCCAGCGAGTTCGCCTCGACCACCACCGACGGCAGCCGATTCCATTCACTCACCACCCTCTGAGTGAAAAAACTTTCCCCTAGCATCCCCTCTGTACTTGCTTCCCTGCACCTTAAATCTGTGCCCTCTCGTCGCGACCATTTCAGCCCTGGGAAATAGTTTCTGAGAGTCCACCCTATCTAATCCTCTCAACATCTTGTAAACCTCTATCAGGTCGTCTCTCCAGGGAGAACAGTCCCAGCTCCCTCAACCAGTCTTCATAAGGCATGCCTCCCAATCCAGGCAACATCCTTGTAAATCTCCTCTGCACCCTTTCAATAGCTTCCACGTCCTTCCTATAGTGAGGCGACAAGAACTGCGCACAGCACTCCAAGTGTGGTCTGACAAGGGTCCTATAAAGCTGCAGCATTACCTCCTGACTCCTGAACTCAATCCCTCGATGAATGAAGGCCAGTACACCGTAAGCTTTCTTAACCACATCCTCCACCTGAGAGGCCGATTTGAGAGTCTTATGGACCCGGACCCCAAGATCCCTCTGCTCTTCCACACAGCTAAGACTCCTACCTTTGATAGTGTACTCATTCATCCCATTGGATCTGCCAAAATGGACCACAACACACTTATCTGCGTTGAAGTCCATTTGCCACTTCTCCGCCCAGTCTTGCATCCTGTTGATGTATGCTGGAACTTCTGACATCCCTCCAGATCATCCACAACACCACCAACCTTTGTGTTATTGGTGAACTTACTCACCCATCCCTCCACTTCCTCATACAGGTCATTTATGAAAATGACAAACAGCAAGGGTCCTAGAACAGATCCCTGGGTCACTCCACTGGTGACCGACCTCCATGCAGAAAAAGAGCCATCCACAACCACCCTCTGCCTTCTGCAGGCAAGCCAGTTCTGGATCCACAAGGCCAAAGCCCCTTGGATCCCATGGACTCTCACCTTCTCAAGAAGTCTTGCATGTGGGACCTTGTCAAATGCCTTGCTGAAGTCCATGTACACCACGTCCACTGCTCTTCCTTCTTCAATGTGTTCAGTCACATTTTCGAAGAACTCAATTAAGCTTGTAAGGCACGACCTGCCTTTTACAAAACCATGCTGACTATTTCTAATCAACCTAAACTTCTCCAAATGCTCGTAAATCTTGTCCCTCAGAAGCCTCTCCATCAGCTTACCAACCACTGAGGTCAGATTCACCGGTCGGTAATTTCCAGGACTATCCCTGTTCCCTTTCTTGAAAATAGGGACCACATCCGCAATCCTCCAATCCTCCGGAACCTCTCCCGTCTCCATCGACGAAGCAAAGATCATCGCCAGGGGCTCTGCAATGACATCCCTCACCTCCCACAATAACCTGGGGTACATCCCATCTGGTCCCGGAGACTTGTCTATCTTGATAGCATTTAAAAGTTCTAACACATACGCTTCCTTAATATCTACATACTCAATCTTTTCAGTCTGCCGCAAACTTGTAGTGCATCCTCCCAGATCACTTTCCACCGTGAATACTGAGGCAAAGTACTCATTAAGCACCTCTGCCATTTCTTCCGGTTTCATACAGACTTTTCCCCCTTCACCTTTTATAAGTCCTATCCCTTCTCTTCTCATCGTTTTACTTTTCACATTCAAGTTCATCACTTTCAAGTTCCCCTCCAAGTCACAAAATATTCAACTTGAGCATCTGTTATATGCTTCCATCATTGCAAAGTCAAATCCTGACCCTGTAGAACTTTCGAAATTAACTGTTTCATTTTGTCCTACTCAATATTTATAACAGAACTATTTTAACCATACTAAATCATGGACAAGAATGCTTCAACTTTATTATTTCCTTTGTCTTTCTTTTTATCCTCCACATAAAAAAATTTTGCAAGTTGACATGGAGGATAAGTAAAACTAGAGTATGAAACAATCTCATTTGCTTCGCAAATAATCCCTAAATTATTGGCAGTATTGTGAATGAGACTGAACTGGAACAACGGGCAAAGTACATGTCAATCAGTAACTTACCCTACCCACCATTGTCCACACTTCTTGTTTTTTCTGGCAGGAGTTTTTGTACAATTAGTTGACTTGGTTATATAAATAGAACAAAATGCTGATTATGACTAACCAAAGTAGCAGCCTTTCTTTTGTAAGATGATAGTTTGGATTATGTTGGTCAACTCTATTAAGCATTGCCAGCTATGACTCAGAAACCTCAGTCTGGTATGGCTGGTATATTTGCTGCAGAGGATACAGTGTGTTGAGGTAGTTCACAATTCACTAACATCTGATTTCTCTGGGATCTCTCCTTGCCCAGCTATGCTTCTTGTTTCTGTTCACCTCTTCCAATGTCCTTCAAAACGGTCATCCTTCAGAGGTCTTAGCTGTTCGTGATTGTTTCCTAGTTGTCCATGCCAATTTCTGCCATCTTCATGTCATAGGGGCAGCATTGTGGCACAGTGGTTAGCACTGCTGCCTCACAGTGCTAGGGACCTAGGTTTAATTCCCAGCTTGGGTCACTGTGTGGAGTCTGATTTTCTCCCCGTGTTTGTGTGGGTTTTCTCAGTCATCTGAAAGATGTGCTGTTTAGGTGCATTGGTCACGCTAAGTTCTCCCACCTGAACAGGTGCTGGAGTGTGGAGATGAGGGGATTTTTACAGTAACTTCATTACAGTGTTAATGGAAGCCTACTTGTGACTAATAAATAAAAATAATTCACTTGCAGGTGTCCTTGAAGTGGAGGTATTGGTTACCAGGAAGTTGTTATGCAATGCCCAATTCACCGTACAAAAGGTTTTTGTGTACATAGCTGATGAATGTGGCTGAACCAGCACAGATGTAGCTAACTTAGTAATGAGTGTACGCTGATGGAATGAGAACATTCCAGGACTTCTGAGTTGGTGAATCTGTCCTGCCAAAGAAATATCTGAGCCAGTGAAGGTGGAAAGTGTTTAGCCTTTTCTCCTGCCTGATATATGTTGTCGAGGTTTCAGCACTGTGGAGGAATGTGTTGAGGATGCAGACTTGGTAGACCTACAGTTTGGTGTTCCTCGTTTGGCTGCTGTAATTCCACATTCTCTTACTCAGCTTGGACATAACAGTTGCAGCTTTTGCAATGCATATGTTAATTTCAGCATTTGACATTCAGCAAGAAACAGATTGCTGCTGAATGTGGAGCCTACATATGTGAAGCTATTAACAACTTCCAGCATCATATTATCAATGCTGATGGATGGTGGTATAGCAACATCCTAGGACCATGACAGTTGTCTTCCTGATGTTGATGGTCAGACCAATCTCATTACAGGTGTGAGGGAGCCTGTCCACTGTTACTTCAGGTCATCCTCAACATGGAATGTTAATGTGATATCATTAACATACAGCATCTCTCTTATGAGGATGTCTTGCACATTTCTGTTGGATCTCAGGTAAGTAAAGCTGAATGGACACCCTCTGTAGGCAGCCTGAAGGCATATGACAACAGCAAAAAGAAGAATATGCCAAAGAGTGTCATTGCTAGAACATTACACTGTTTGACCTCACAGAAAGGTTCTGATGTTGTTCCATCATAGTTGACTATACTCATAAAGGTTTAAAGTTTATTTATTTGTCACAAGTAGGTTTACATTAATAGTGCAATGAAGTTACTGTGGAAATCTCTTAGTCACTGTACTCTGATGCCTGTTCGGGTACACTGAGGGACAATTTAGGACTTCCAATGCACCTAATCAATGCATCTTTGGGAGGAAACCAGAGCACCTGGAGGAAACCCTTGCAGACATGGAAAGAATGTAGAAACTCTGCACAGACAGTGACCCAAACCAGGAAGTGAACCTAAGTCTCTGACGCTGTGAGGCAACAGTGCTAACTACTGAGCCACTGCGCTGCCTATCTTAGCATGGAAATAAGAGATTATTTGAACAGCGTCGGTGAGCAGGGAATTTCACCAAAAGCTTAAATAGATCACCTCTGCTCACATGATTGAAAGCCTTGGTGAGACCGATGAATGCAATATATTGTGGTCTCCTAAGTTTATGGTATTTTCTTGCAGCTGCCAGTTTAAGAAGATTATGTCAATTGGAGATCTTCCAGTGCTGAAACCACATTAGGATTTGAGATAGATGCATTCAGCCAAAATCTATCTGTAGTCTGACAAGAGCAACATCCACAAATACTTTTCCTGTGAGACTGAGTGAGGAGATGTCTTGATTGTTATTACAATTGGAGTATTGTGCCTAATTCTGAGCACTGAACTTTAAGAGAACGTTAAGGTTTTAAACTGGATCTAGAAAAGTTTTATAAATACAATTTCAGATGTGAGCAACTTTAGTTATGTGTGTAGGTTGGAGAAGCTGGCATTGTCTTCCTTAAAGAAAAAGTGGACAGGAGGTTTGACAAAAATGTTTAAAATCATGAGGAGTCTAGATGGAATCGACAGGGAAAAACTGCTCTCACAGGCAGAATGGTCAAGAACCAGAGGACACCGATTTAAGATGAATGGCAAAAGAACCAGCTGACATGAAGGAAAACCTTTTTAAGCAGCAAATGGTTAGGATCTGGAATGCACTGTTCAAGTATTTAATGCAGGCACATTTAATTGCTGCTTTCAAAAAATAAATGGATGAACACCTAAAGAGGAGAATCGTCAGGAATACAGGAAAGAATATGGGACCAGCTGAGCTATTTGCTCTTGCTGTAGGCCAGGACAGAGATGCTGAACTGAATGGCTTCCTTCTGTGTTGTAACCATTTTATCATTTCATGATTTCCATTCTCAGACCAAGTCTTACACTAAGATTTGGGTTATTGTTATGAGTAACTCCCTGCCTCTTGAACAAAAGTAAAACCAGAAATAAATTTTCAATATAGTTTTTCAGACATCTAATTTGAACCAATCATTGCCTGTCCAGATGCATAGGATTGCAACAGTAACTGACTTTGAGCCAAACACTTACTTTCCACCTTTCCATATGTGACAATTCTATGGTCCACATACTGGAATTCACTAAGTATTGCCAAGCCATCTAAAAAAAAATACAAGAATATATGTATAAAAATGTAAAAGATACAGTAATTACAATGATTATATCAAGAAGTCTCATAACACCAGGTTAACATTTGTGTAACATCGGCTAATATAAATATTTACATTTATAGACAAAACATAAGCTTAACACCAAATGATCAATGATTTGTGTTCCATTTATGATTAACCAGCTCAATGATTACAAACTTAGTTTCACAATTACACAAATTCTTAAGAAAGAAGATATAACTTATGAGGAAGTAACAATGTATATATTAAAAGTGTGCATCAGTGACAGAAAAGAGATGCAGCATCAAGTAGGCACTGCTTCCCTATATAGCAGATCATTTCAGCTTTTTGTAGCAATAGTAAGTACAGAAAGAAAATAATGTAGGGAGAGAGAGGGAGAGTTAGATCGTGAGTTGACGTCATGCCTTTTTCCTGTTAATTGCCCTCCATTCTTTCCATTTTGAGGCACTCCCAGTAAAGGAAGGGCATTAGGACTGAAATCAAGCACCTGTCCAACTGGAGGATCAACAACAAAACCACAGAGCACAAAATATGTGTCTTCATAAAGTAGGAAAATGGCATTTGATTGGTATTGGAGGTCTCCTGGCTGCTGCTCAAAGACCTCACCGTTCTTGCTGCTGCAAGCCCTCAGGCCAGAAGCAGTGGACCTTATACCTTGCTTCTTGGTGACTCTAACAATGTGCTCATCCTCAGTTGAATTAATGTTCTGTATTAATAAAATCTATTTTTTAAAATTTCATCATCCATACAAATATTTAATACCAGAATTTTGTGAAATGCTGCCTAATGTTCTTGATGCTCATATCAAGTGTAGGAAAGAATGGGCTGGGACAGTCACGTGATGCTTTTATGTCAGTATGAAATGCAAATTGAGTTTCAAATGAGATCTTCTGCTCTGGCCACCAAACCCATCTGAAAAAAAATGGGAGTAGAAAATCCCGGCCAAAGTCTCTTCATGTGTTAGATGCCATTCCAAATGAACCTTCTTCATTTTGATTATCAGAAGCCAGGGTCTCTTACAAGTTGCTCGTTACTGGGTAAGAATGGCAAGGGGTACTTCAGGGTACTTAGAGGACATCCCTAATGCTTTTCTGCTGTCCTTCTGGGAGACTCCAGCCACAACTGAGTAGAGCTTCAGGAATCTGGTGTCATGGTTAACAATGATATGTCCCACTGAGCTGAACTGCTGTTGAGTGATTAGTGACTCAATGCTGGGAGCAAGTTGCTTTGAGAGAGAATGTTGCAGTCAGCCCACTTTCCTTGCCACTGGAATTGGAGGATCTTGTGAAGGAATCACTGACAGTACTTCTTTAGTGCTTTGAGATGCTTGCCATAGGCCTTCCAAGTCTCTGAAATATATATGAATAAATATATTTACTGCCACCCAGTAAACCAAGACTTACTCATAGGTTTAAGCCTCTGTCCTCATTCCCCCAGTTGACTAAATGCTGAGCTGGTAAAATGGAGGTGATATTGCCTGCGTTGAGAAGAGGATCCCCAAGATATGGAAAATGATCCACCTTTTCCAGGATCTTGCTATTCTTACCCAGTGACCTCTACCATGAGAAGGAAAAGAGCAGCAGGTGTATGCGGGGATACAGTGGCACAATGATTATCTCTGCTACCTCACAGCATCAGGGACCCAGGTTCAATTTCAACTTTGGGTAGCTCTGTAGTCTGAGCACGTTCTCCCCATGCTAAATGTGTGGGGTTACGGATGTAGGGTGGGAGGGGGAGGATAGGCATCCTGGGTAAGATGCTCTTTTGGAGAGTGAGTGCAGACTTGATGGGCTGAATGGCCTCATTTGATGCTGTAGGGATTCTATGGTTCTATGGCAGGGCAATACCACCACCTGCCAGTTCCCGCTCAAATCACACACCATTCTGACTTGGAGCTATAGTGCTATTCCTTCACAGTCACTGGATCAAAATCCTACAGTTCCCAATCTAAAAGCATGTGCACGTACCTACAACTGTGTTTTCTCAAGAGCAATTAGAAATGGGCAATAAATTTTGGCGATGCCCACATCCTGTGAGAGAAAGGAACTTTTTTTTTGTTTGTTCAGGGGTCATGGGTGTCACTGCTCCATGTACCTATCCAATAACCGCTTGAAAGTTCCTAAAGTGTCCAATTCCACTATCTCAACAAGCAGTCTAATCCACACCCCAACCACTCTTTGAGTAAAGAATCTATCTTGGACATCCCTCCTATATCTCCCACCATGAACCTTATAGTTATGCCCCCTAGTAACAGCTATATCCATCTGAGGAAATAGTTTCTGCACCTTCACTCTATCAATCCCTCTTATCACCTTATGAAGCTCTACTAAGTTGCCTCTCATCCTCCTCTGTTCGAAAGAGAAATGCCCCAGCTCCCTTAACCTTTCCTCATAAGACCTACCCTCCAAACCAGGAGCATTCTGATAAATCTCCTCTGCACTCTCTCCAATGTTTCCACATCCTTCTTATAATAAGGTGACCAGAACTGAACATAATACTCGAAATGTGGTCTCACCAGTGTCCGATATAGTTGCAGCATAACCCCATGGTTCTTAAACTCAATAGTTAATAAATGCTAACACACTATAAGCTTTCTTCATGGCTCTATCCACTTGAGGGGCAACCTTCAGAGATCTGTGGATATGAACCCCAAGATCTCTCTGTTCCTCCACATTCCTTAGAATCCTGCCATTGACCCTGTAATCTGCATTCAAGTTGTCCTACCAAAATGAATCACCTCACACTTATCACTTAAACTCTATCTGCCACTTTTCGGCCCAGTTCTGCATCCTATCAATGTCTTTTTGCAGCCTGCAAGAGCCCTCCACTTCATCTACTACTCTACCAATCTTAATGTTGTCAGCAAATTTACTAACCCACCTTTCAGCCCCTTCTTCCAAGTCATTGATAAAAATCACAAAAAGCAGAGGACCCAGCACTGACCCCTGTTGCACACCACTGGTAACTGTCCTCCAGTCTGAAAATTTTCCCTCCACCACCACCCTCTATCTTCTATGATATAGCCAGTTACTTATCCAATTGGCCAAATTTCCTTCTACCCCGTACTTCCTTATCTTCTCCATGAGCCTACCGTGGGTGACCTTATCAAACACCTTACTAAAATCCATGTATACAACATCAACTACTCTACCTTCGTTCGCACACTTAGTTACCTCCTCAGTGAATTCAATCAAATTTGTGAGGCAGGACTTATCCCTCACGAAACCATGTTGACTATGCTGGCTTAAACTAAATCTTTTCATATGGTTATATCCTATCTCTCAGGAACCTTTCCATTAACTTCCCGAACACCAAAGTGAGACTAACTGGCCTATAATTACCAGGGTCATTCCTATTTCCTTTCTTGAAAAGAGGAACAACATTTCCACTCTCCAGTCCTCTAGCACTATCCCTGTGGACAGTGAAGACCCAAAGATCAAAGCTAAAGGCTCCACAATCTCATCCCTTGCCCCCCAAAGTATCCTATGATATATCCCATCCAGCCCAGGGGACTTATCCACCTTCAGGCTTTTCAAAATTGCTAATACATCTTCCCTCATCTACCTTCTCCATCCTATCAGCCTATATCACGCACTCTTCCTCAAAAACATGCCCCCTCTCCTTAGTGAACACTAAAGAAAAATATTTATTCAATGTCTCACCTATCTCTTTTGACTCCATGCACATGTTCCCACTACTATCTTTGACTGGCTCTAACCTCACTCTGGTCATTCTTTTATCTCTCACATAAGAGTAAAAGGCCTTGGGGTTTTTTTTATCCTACCCACCAAGGATTTCTTATGACCCTTCCCTGCTCTCCTAAGCCCTTTGTTTAACTCATTCCTAGCTACCTTGTAACACTCAAGCGACCCAACTGAACCTTGTTTTTTCATCCTTACATATGCCTCCCTTTTCCTCTTGACAAATCATGCAACCTCCTTTGTGAACCATGGTTCCCTCACTCGGCCATTTCCTCCCTGCTTGCCAGGGACATACCTATCAAGGACACAGTTTTGTTCCTTGAAAAAGCTCCACTTTTCATTTGTGCAAACTTTTTGTTTGACATTAGTGAATCAGACGCGTTTTTCCTGACAATCAGCAGTGTTTCATGGTCATTAGTAAATTTTTATTCTAGACATTTTTTATTGAATTCAAGTTCCATTATTTGCTGTGGGGGGGTTTCGAATACTGGTCCCTAGAATATTAGCTATGTTTCTGGATGAATAGTTCAAACAATAACACCACTAGGCCATCACCTTCCCTAAATTTTTATTGCCAGGATTTTAGTGAAAAGCCCATTTTCTCAGAAGCTTCTCAGAAAGAGTTGACATTGAGCTGGAGCTCTGTTTCTGAGTGAGCACGCCTACACTGGAGGTGGAGTTGGCCACTAAGACCCAGCGGAAACATTTGTGTGGATAGAGCCTGGTGCGTAAGGCACTTAGTCTGAATAAGAGCAGAGCGTGGGAGAGCATCATTCAGAGGATCAATCCTGAATAAAAGCTCATTGTGCTGTGGACAAGGTAAGGACTTGCAGTTTACTTATTTCTATGGCAGGAATAAGTGGTGATAATCTGGATAGAATGTTTAAATGTGGGATTTATTGAAGATGATCATATATTTAATTGTAGTGTTTTATCTGAAAAAAACTAAATATGGACAGATTTTACATTTGTGTTCGGGTGCAAGGGGTTCACACTTTAACAATATTCCATTTGAATGAATTTGCTGGGGGCAGCCCTGTGTCCAGTTCCTGGGGCAGATGAAATACCATTCACCAGACAAGATATCTACCTGCTCCAGAAATCGTATTCAGCCACGTGTGAGGCTAAACGTGAAACTGGGAAATGAAACTGCTGTCTGTATTGTGGCCATTTACCGGCAAACGTGGAGCTTTGAGTCCAAAAGCAGCGGGCCATCCTGAAGGGATGTTGGCGGTGATGGTGATGATGATGGGCCACAGCGGAAAGAAGAAACTCAACACAAACGTGTGCGCCAAACAGCAAATGGCGATGAGCTGGAGACAGAGGTCAACTGAACATCTCGCCGCTGCTTATAACCACCCGTCTGTACCAAAGTTGGCGAAACTCTTATGGATTTATCGGGGGGGGGGGGGGGGGGGGGGGGCGCGATGGTTGATGAAAGATTCGTTAACGTTGGACCGAGGAAGTGAGGAGGAAGTTGCCCGAAGCGTTCACTGAATTTCATCATGCCCGTCCAGGCGTGTACTCCCAGGGTGAATGAATTGTAAAGCGTGCCTCGGCAAACTTTGAAAGTATCTATTCGGGCGGAAGCTAAATCTTTTCAATGATGTGGAGTGTCCCGGAAAAAAAATTACAACAAATAAAACTACTACTGCTTATAATAAATATCTGTGCCCTGGAGAGCTTCAGGGAAGGGTTTGTAGAGATTAGGTTGAAAACCGGCTTGAGTTCCATTTAAAACAACTCGACCCATTGTATTAAACTCCTGGCCTGTAGTTCCTCCGAGGCATCCATTATCCTGTCCGCCAGTCAGGCCAAGTAGAACCCCATTGCAAACATCTTGTGTAGCCCGGAAAAAAGAGATTAATTTCATATTGAATCCGCTGTATTCTCTCGGTAGAAATGAAACATGTTGCAAAAAAAAGGTTAAATCCTGGCCTTATCTGCTTAGAGGATTTAAAAAGAATGGCTCAATAATCAACTGGTTTCCTACAAATTGCTCAGGGCGAATGGGAGTGTGAGATGCAGCGTGTGTGTAAGATCACCCATTTATGGGTTTAATTTTGTTTTATTTGATGTGAAAGCTCTCGGATTCGATTTCCCCGCTGACTAATGAACACTGCAGATCCGCGATGGCAGTGTGCAACCAATATTTGCAAGGCAAAAGAAAAACCCGGGGGCCATTTCCCGGCCATTGTCATGGTGCATCATTCGCCCTGGGGGTCTCCCCACCCCCAAACTTTACATCCCTTTTGCTCATATTGCCACTTACACTCGTGAGCCATCCTGGTGAAATAGTAAAGCCCTTCAGCGGCTCACTCTCTTAAGTCACGTCTCTCACGTCCTCCTGCAGTGGCGGTGATGCTTTTGTTCCCACCTACTTCCTCCCTGCCCTCTCTTGATACCTAACATGCCAGGGACACTGGACTGCGTTTCTCCAAACTCCACTATCAAGTATGTGTGTAGGGATGGCGAAATAATAATTTTCAAAAAAAAAATCACCCAGCTAAATTTTATTAATTCGACTAAGGATGAGAACATTGTTGCAGCCACCCGGCCCATCGCAGGCATACCTAGGCACAAGTGGGGAATGGGGGAGGGGGAATAGTTTCAAAGGTATTTAAATGGACAAGGATTGGGGTACTGCTGAGTGTCTGGTGCAAAGCTTCT
Source organism: Sphyrna mokarran (assembly GCA_024679065.1). Lineage (NCBI taxonomy): Eukaryota > Metazoa > Chordata > Chondrichthyes > Carcharhiniformes > Carcharhinidae > Sphyrna > Sphyrna mokarran. The sequence goes on from JAGIQG010000021.1 coordinate 25,121,370, forward strand.
CGATTAAAAAAAAGGGTGGAAATGAGCATCCCAGCGGCGACTCGCTGCCAAAACATACACCGACCCAGTGATAATCTGACTAGATTGGGTATTCATGCCGAAGAACTGTTTTAACATGCGAACAATGGGACTTCCAGATTTTAAGTTAGGCCAGTTGTAACACGATGATCAATTCTAAATGAGGAGAGGATTTATCGCAGTCAGGCCACATGTGTATCACGGGTCCCGATTGGCTGAAGGGTGATTCTCAACGTAAAACCAAGACAAATCTTTGTGGGTTGGCTGTGTAAACAGTCTCTTCCATTCAGCTATGGATTTGCCTTGATCAACCAGCAATAATGGAATACGTGTGTATTGTCTTGCCAGCAGTTGTAGGATGGTTCGGCTAACTTACATGCTCGACCTTGGTTTTGTCTTTCTATCTTCAGACCTGTTTTGTAAGCCAATACAAGGGTGATAACGCAGGACAGATTGTGTTCGGTTGAACAATGTTGGTGCAAAATTCCCACTTCGGACAGAAAAGGAAGATGGGGTGGGGGTGGGGAGAATTGGGCGCAAATTGCATTTGAAACTGCACTGATCAGGTTACAGTTAAAACCTAAGAGTTTTTGCTGAAATTCGCTTGGATAATCATAAGCCTAAAATCTACTATGTACTAGTAATTGGTCCGCACAATAGAATGCATTTTTATTTCTTGTTGAATTAAAAGTAAATCCTTGATGTATTTCACGGTGCTAAATTGGTGCAGTTTATGAATACAGTAGGAAATGAGCTTATATAAATAATGTGTCGATTCTCTCAGCTGTGATTAACCTGATTCAACTGTAAATAAGCTAAACACTGAATTATTTAATAAAGAGAACAAAGAACAATACAACACAGGAACAGGCCGTTTGGTCCACCAGCCTGCACTGACTGATACGTGGGTTCTAACCCTCTGTTCGCCTCTCGTTCATGTGTCTATCAAGATTCACCTTGAATGAAGCTCATATGCCTGTTTCCATCACCTCCACTGGCAGTGCATTCCAGGCATCCACCACCATCTCAGTGAAATACCTTCCCCGCACATCTTCCCTAAACTTACCACCTCTTAAATCTGTTTCCTCTTGTAGTTGATCTTTCCATCGTGGGAAAAAGCTTTGGCTATCCATCCTATCAATAATAAAAAAATTCTCTCTTAATTTTGTAGACCTTACCATGTTGCCCCTCAGCTTCAGTCTTTCCAGGGAAAACAATCCAAGTTTACAGAAGTCCTCGAGTACAGAAGGAGGCTATTTGACCCATCGAGTCTGTACTGACCACAATCCTCCCCAGGTTCTATTCCCATAACTCCCCACATTTACCCTGCTAACCTTCTGACACTGGGGTCAATTTCGCATGGTCAATCAACCTAACCCACACATTTTTGGACTGTGGGAGGAAACTGGAGCACCCAGAGAAAACTCATGCAGATATGGGGAAAAAGTGCAAACTCCACACAGATAGTGACCTGAGGCCAGAATTGAGCCTGCATCTCTGGCTCTGTGAGGTAGCAGTATTAACCATTGTGCCATCATACCACTTCTCCTCATACCTAAAACCCTCCATACCAGGCAACGTCCGGATAAACCTTATTGCACCCTCTCCAAAGCATCCATCTCGTAGTGTGGTGAGCAGAACTACACAACATACCAAATGTGACCTAACTAAAGTTTTATACAGCTGTAACAAAGCTTGCTAACTTTTATACTCAGTGCCCTGGCCGGTGAAGGCAGAGTGCTGTATGCTTTCTTGACCACATAATCTATCTGTAAATTGGTGCACACTTTTCAGTTTCTTGGGAAATTAACTTTTTTAAGGTGTAAGAAAAATTAAAATGTGCCCAAAGAACAAAGAACAAAACAGCATGGGAAACAGGCCCTTCGGCCCAACAAGCCCGCGCCGCCACCCCGATGTTCCCACCTCTACCCGTGATCCCTGTCTATGTTTATAGATCTATGGATTAAAAACCAAATTTGAGACAATTTACGGAGAATTTGTTTTCCCAATTAGCCTAAGAGCACACCTTTGGGATGTGGGAGGAAACCGGAGCACCCAGAGAAAACCCACACAAGCACGGGGAGAATGCGCAAACTCCTATAGACACAGGCCCAAATCCATGTGTCTGCACAGCACAGCGATAGTCACTGAGCGATCGTGTTGCCCATCACATGGTCCAGGTCAAGGTACACTAACGACGTGAAGCACTAGGATACTCTCAAAAAATCCAAGAGCAGCCCTCTCACGACCCATCGCGTGTATGCCCTTGTTAGACAACAAGGTGGACCAAAGCACCTGTAGGATAAAAACAAATACATCAATATCATCATCTATTTACACACTTCCCAGGGACTCCCAAAGCTCATGATCCCTTTTTTAAATCAGTTTTCTATACCCCTCCATTCCCATTCTGTTCATGTGCCCACCTAAGTATTTCTTAAATAACTCCAGAGTGCCTGCTTCCACCACTTTACTTGGCAGTGCATTCCATACCCCCACCACCCTCTGTGTGAAAAAACTCCCTCTAGCATCCAAATTATACCTTACCCGCCCTCACCCTAAGCCCGTGAACCCTCGTGCTATTCGAGTCCATCCTAGGAAAAAACTTAACCCTGTTTACTCTATCTATACTCCTCATAATCTTGTACACCTCTATTAGATTTCCTCTAAGTCTACGTCTTTCTAAGGAAAAGAGTCCCAATTTGCCTAACCACTCCTCGTAACTCAGACCTTCCATACCAGGCAGCATCCTGGTAAACCTCCTCTGCACTCTCTCCAGAGTCTCCATGTAGTAAGGCAACCAGAACTGGACGCAATATTCCAAATGAGGTCTAACCAACATTTTATACAACTGCAACATTAAAGGCCAGCTCTTGTATTCTATACCCCTTCCTATAAAGGCTAGCATACTATATGCTTTCCTCACAACCTTCTCCACTTGCTCTGCCACCTTCAGAGACTTGTGCACCTGCACTCCCAGGTCCCTCTGCGTTTCTATAGTCTTAATAGGTCTACCTTTATCATATACCTCCCCTCTACATTCTTTCTCCCAAAATGCGTCACCTAAAACAAGGTCAATTTGAAGATGCTCCTTAGGCTGGAAACTTGCAATTCTCAATGTTCCATTGTGGGAATGTGGTCAGTTTTATGCATAGGGTTGGCTTTGGGCATAGTGACTCTTAAACCAGTGTTAAAGATCTCAAAAACTGGATTCACCCTGCATATCAATGATACATGATCTTCCCTGACCTTTTGCACAGTTTCAACCACCTTAATCTGTATTTTGCTGATAAAAATCAACGGAAGTTCTACTCCGAGAAGACATCAAAACAGAAGCGGGTTTAATAAGCAAGTAGTTTACTAATGCCAGATCAACCCAGTGTTATTTCGCTGTCTATGATTACCAAAGTATGTTCTGCTTTGTATACTGATCTTGTCATTTTCCATTATCACTAATAAAGAAAATATTGGCATTTATGTGGCATCTCTCCTGACCTCTGAGCATCCCAAAGCACTTTATAGACCATAAAGTACTTTTAAGTATAGTCACAGTTATAAAACACACAAACCAATTTCAACACATTCTCGCTCCACCAATCTTAATTAAGTAAATGACCAGATCAGTTGTTTTTAGGCATTGGTTGAGATATATATGTAGAAAAATCCCAAATTCTTATCAAAATAGTATTGTTAAGATTATCACCTATTTGAGAGGACAGAGTGGGTTTCAGTTTCATGTTTCATCGTAAAACCACATCTTTAAGTGTATAGGAGTCCCTCAGTACAGCAAAGTATAAGCCTAGACCTGACAAAGTGTTCCAAAACCTTGTGGTTTCAAATAAATCTGTTGGACTATAACCTAGTGTTGTGTGAGGGATGTTATAGGTATCTTGTCTCTATACCTATAACATCCCTTAACCCCAGATATCCATGATATCCATTCTCTTCCAATTCTGGCTCTAAATCGTCGAATTCCTTTTCCCTCAATTTTTTGGTCCTCCTTTAAGACACTCCTTAATCCTGCTCTTTTGACCTGACTTTTGGTGATCTATCCTCATATCCCTTACATGGATTGACACTATGTTGTGGGGGTGTTTTATTATGTTAAAGGTGATACATAAATCCAAATAATTGAAATTTAAGGTTCTCTGCCCTCTATCTGTCTCTTGTTGGGACTGCAAGTGACTATTTTCCTTACTCACTGAACAATATATTTCCTTTCTGCTTGCAATAAGGTGAAGTTAAGTGTTATTAAATACTCTAAGTATTAATGGCATGTGTGATTGATCCTTCTAGTATCCAGCAGTTTATAAATGTTTGTGAAATATGTTTAAGGGTCAATATATATTGGCTTTTCCATTATGTACTATTAAATATTTTAAGATAGAATCTATGCTGCCTTTGATTTACCACAATGAGTATTAAAAAGAGAAAAATTATCCCAGGTTCATTCCTGATCATTGTTTAAAGACTTATACTAAAAATATGTAAGGGTGGTGAAGTCAAAATTGGGTTCAGCTTACTTTGAACCTGCATTATTAGGCAACACTTTAAAGTTAAAATTTATTTATTAGTCACAAATAAAGCTAACATTAACACTGCAGTGAAGTTACTGTTTGCCACATTCCGGTACCAGTTTGGGTCAATGCTCCTAACTGGCACGTTTTTCAGATTGTGGGAGGAAACCTGAATACCCAGCGGAAACCCACGCAGACATGGGCTAGGATGTGGAAACTCCACAGAATAGACTGTGACCCAAGCCAGGAATCGAACCCAGGTCCTTGATGCTGTGAGGCAGCAGTGCTAACCACTGTGCATTTTAGGATAAAACTTTTTTTAATGTAAACTTTGCTTTAAAAATATCCTGTGAGCAGAAACTTAGAGCAATTGAATTAATACAGTTGGATTTAATCACAAAAATAAGTATTCTAAACAACTTATCTGTCCACAATCTCTGAGTAATCCAATTCTGAGTAATGCAAGATGACTTCTAAAAATATATAGAAATCATTTGCTTGTCATATTGATGTGCAATAATCAGTTTAATAGTAAAGCAAAAATAAAATCATGGCCAAATATTTTGAAAAAGTCTATTATTGTTCTTGTGCCTAAAAAGAAATCTTAATTTTAGAGCTTCCTTAAAGATCCTTAAACGAACAGAATTAGGGAAAATTGCATTGATGTTCAATTTGACCAGAAAACATCGCCAGCTTTGTGGTTGGACCATCTTTTCTTGCGATTCCATTTAATTCAATAGATCACAGAGCCTCAATTTGTGTGAAAATTCCACAATCTTTTGATCTGCTTATGCTGATTTCAGGTGAGTTGCACCCAACAAGTCAACACAACTGAGTGAAAGTGCCAAGCCTTAATGTTGAAATGCTTGTTGAATTGCGTAGGGTTTCTTCTAACTCTAGCCCTATTTTATTCATGGCATCACTTTTCATTATGTTAGCTCACTCCATGTTACCATATGATGAAATCAATGTTGAAATGTTGATCTTCTGGTCAGGCATTTCCAGGAAGGAGCAACATTCACGCACAGCACTGGTTGGGGAATTGCCTCAGTTTCCTAACTACATAAATGACTAGATAGAAAATCAGGAGTTGTGGATCCAAGTTTAACCAATCAGAATTCTGAATGAGCTTTGCCACTCACATCCAAGTACTTGACTGGAGAAGGAACTGAATGATATAATCTTTATATTTTATAGTTGGAAATAGTATGGACTGAGTATGTTACTCTGCTTTCCATAGCACTGATACATTGGTGACTTGAGATATTGTCATAAACCAAAAGAGCTAAAACTGAAGTGCTGTCGCAGCATTACTACCAGAAAATAGCACAGCTGAGTGTTTCTTTATAACAGCTACAGGATTCTCCCATTTAAAGTTAATTTGTTGGAAGCTATTCATCCTTAGATTTGAAAATTAGATCGCTAACTTCCACACCTTTTGTCTAAGTGATTTTTCAATATTTTCCCTCAATGATTTTCACTCGACTTGGCCAACTTTGATTTACTTCACTAAGGAAAGAAAAATCTCATTTTATAAGCCGCAAGCTTGGATGAAGATGATGTTCAAAAGAACAATATTATAATTGTTACAGCAAATTATTGTAAAAGTAGAGAACTTTAGCAGTAACATTGAGGGTTTGGAATATTGCCAAAAGCATGAAGGGCCTTCAGTTACTTAAATAGAAAATTCAGAGGAGAATAAAGTTTTAAACCCTACTGGGCAGAATATTGTCCTCTTGACTATTGGAATGTGATCATTTTAATATATCGACACACTCTTAGGCCTTTTATCCATTACCAATTGGAGAAAAAAAACTCAGAATTCAAAATCCCCCAATCAAATTCAGCATATGTTTGAAGCATTTGTGTTTTTAATCTTACTGTACTTAGTGCAATCACTTGGTGGTTAGCTACTAATGTAACACACCCAACATGTGGCATTTCTTCCTCTATATGCACAGTGCACAGGGTGATCTTGCTGCAAGTTATGATATTGTGCAAAATGTTATATCAGCACAGTAACTAGTAATTGAACTTTTAGCTTCCATATTGTATGAAAGCATGGGTGCAGTGAAACTGAGAAATATCAGCACTTTAGATAGTTTTAGATATGCTTCTATTTCTTTCTTTACTTAATTCAATTTTGTTTATGAGGACCTGTCTTAATAATAGCGCAACAATATCAGGCTTGGTTAATGAAATGTGCAATGTTGACTTGTATCAGGAATGTTGTACCGTTGTTTAAAATGGGTAGTAGGGATAACCCTGGAAATTATAGGCTGGTGAGTTTGACGTCAGTGGTAGGGAAGATGTTGGAGGGGATTCTTAGAGATAGGATGTATAGGCACTTAGAGCGTTGCGGTCTGATTAGGGATACGCAGCATGGCTTTGTTAAGGGGAGGTCGTGCCTTATGAATCTGGTAGAATTTTTTGAGGAGGTGACGAAAACGGTGGATGAAGGGCAAGCCGTTGATATCGTCTATATGGATTTCAGTAACACGTTTGACAAAGTCCCTCATAGGAGGTTAGTTGAGAAGGTCAAGGCAAATGGGATACAAGGACAGGGTAGCTCGATGGATAAGTAACTGGCTTAGTAATTGGAGACAGGGAGTAATAGTGGAAAGGTGTTTTTCTAGCTGGAAGTCCGTCACTAGTGGTGTGCCGTAGGGCTCAGTACTGGGACCTCTTCTATTTGTAATATATATAAATGACTTGGAAGAGGGAGTAAGTGGAGTGATCAGCAAGTTTGCAAACGATACAAAGATGGCTGGACTTGCGGATAGTGAGGAGCATTGTCAGGCGATGCAGCAGGACATAGGCTGGTAGCTTGGGCAGACAGATGGCAGATGGAATTCAATCCTGATAAATGTGAGGTGATGCATTTCGGGAGAAAGAATGTAGAGGGGAGGTATATGATAAAGGGTAGACTTATTAAGAGTATAGAAACACAGAGGGACCTGGGGGTGCAGGTGCACAAGTCTCTGAAGGTGGCAGAGCAGGTGGAGAAGGTTGTGAAGAGAGCATATAGTCTGCTAGCCTTTATAGGAAGGGGTATAGAGTACAAGAGCTGGCCTTTAATGTTGCAGTTGTATAAAACGTTGATTCGACCTCATTTGGAATATTGTGTCCAGTTCTGGTCTCCTTACTATTGGAAGGACGTGAAGACTCTGGAGAGAGTGCAGAGGAGGTTTACCAGGATGCTGCCTGGTATGGAAGGTTTGAGTTACGAGGAGAGGTTCAGCAAATTGGGACAGTTATCCTTGGACAGACGTAGACTTAGAGGAGATCTAATAGAGGTGTACAAGATTATGAGGGGTATAGATAGAGTAAACAGGGTTAAACGTTTTCCTAGGATGGAATCAAATAGCACAAGGGGTCACAGGCTTAGGGTGAGGGGGGTAAGGTATAATTTGGATGCTAGAGGGAGTTTTTTCACATAGAGGGTGGTGGTGGTATGGGATGCGCTGCCAAGTAAAGTGGTGGAGGCAGGCACTCTGAAGTTATTTAAGAAATACTTAGGTGGGCACATGAACAGAATGGGAATGGAGGGGTATAGAAAACTGATTTAAAATAGGGATCATGAGCCTTGGGAGTCCCTGGGAAGTGTGTAAATAGATGATGATATTGATGTACTTGTTTTTATCTTACAGGTGCTTTGGTCCACCTTGTTGTCTAATAAGGGGCATACACGCGATGGGTCGTGAGAGGGCTGCTCTTGAATTTTTCGAGAGTATCCTAGTGCTTCACGTCGTTAGTGTACGCTTGACCTGGACCATTTGATGGGCAACACGACAGCTCAGTGACTATCGCTGTGCTGTGCAGATACATGGATTTGGGCCTGTGTCTGTGGGAGTTTGCGTATTCTCCCCGTGCTTGCGTGGGTTTTCTCCGGGTGCTCCGGTTTCCTCCCACATCCCAAAGATGTGCTCTTTGGCTAATTGGCAAAACAAATTCTCCGTAAATTGTCTCAAATTTGGTTTTTAATCCATAGATCTATAAACATAGACAGGGATCACGGGTAGAGGTGGGAACATCGGGGTGGCGGCGCGGGCTTGTTGGGCCGAAGGGCCTGTTTCCTGTGCTGTTTTGTTCTTTATTCTTTGTTCTTTGTTAAGTGTGAGGTTAAACCAATCCATAGACAAATTAAACTGTACTTTGTAAAATTTATTCATTAAAGTGGTGGTTTAACACAATGTCATCAGCTGCTCAAAAACCAGTGACCTACACATTCTTTGTTAGAAACTATCTTATTAGAATCAGAGTTGCAATAATCCTACAAACGTTACATTATCTAAACTGACATTATTCATACTTTTGATATGAACCTTCATGCTGATCATATATTTTAAATTTTGATTACCTTCTATCTAATCCAATACTTAGTGCGTGAATAAGATGAAGACTATAAAAGTACTACACAAGAACTGCATTAAGTAAAGTCAGTGCTGTCTCGCACAAGTTCCTGTGTTTGCTGTCTGTGTTGGCTCCCAGTCTGGCAACGTCTTAAATTTAAGTTCAGTTCTCCCCAGGATCACATGGGCAACAAAGTGGCACAATGGTTTGCATTGCTGCTTCACAGTGCTTGGGACCTGGGTTCAATTCCTAGCCTGGGTCACAGTCTGTGTGGAGATTGCACATTTTCTCCATGTCTGTATGGGTTTCCTCTGGATGCTCCAGTTTTCTTTCATGGTCTGTAGGACATGCTGTTTAGTGCATTGACCTGAACAGATGCGGGAATGTGGCAATTTAGGAGAATTTCACAATAACTTCATTGCAGTGTTAATGTAAGCATTACTTATGACTAATAAATATACTTTACTTACTCCAGTTTCCCTAGCCTGAGGTCTCTGTGCACCTCTATTTTTATCATTACACCATTGACAAAGGAGAATATTGGAGGGAAGTGGACAAGGAGAGAAGAAAATTAGAGTCAAGATAAGAAGAAATTAGTCCCTTAGGGCTGGAAGAGGTTATAATGATGGCCTGCAGCCTACTAGGATGGTGCTGTTTATGGACCTTGGAAAGGAGGAGAAGTGAACTGGATATGATTGAGGACTATTAAGTGACACTTTAGAAAAAAATGGCTTGATGTTTGGTGGTGGGATTGTAGTTAAGGGAAGTAGAAAGAGATGCCAGAGAGCAGCATTCAGTCATTGCAAAGTAGAAAAGTAATGGTTAACAGATTTAATGACAATATTAAGGTTGTACCTGAGACAATGGAGTTCACAGCAAATTCAGAGATAAAGTGTTAAGGACAAAGTAGTGAAATTGAGAAAGCCAATTCATTCTGGCAATATGGTCGGCATGGTGGCACATTGGTTAGCAGTGCTGCCTCAGAACGCCAGGGACCAGATTCATTTCCGGGCTTGGGTCATTGTATGGAGTTTGCACATTCTCCAGGTGCTCTAGTTTCCTCCTATGGTCTAAAAAATGTGCGAGTTAGGTTGATTGACCATGCTAAATTAACCCTAGTGTCAGGGGGATTAGTCGGGTAAATATTAGGGGTTATGTGAATTGGGCCTGGATGGGATTTTGGGAGTTTTCAGCAGACTCAATGGGCTGAATGGCCTCTTTCTGCACTGTAGGAATTTTATTCTATGATTCCAATGAAAAGATCAAGAGACAGTGAGAGGCCAAACAGAGGAATAAAGTGGAATGAGAATTCAAGAGATGGGAGAAAGCGTGAAGCCTCATGGTCAAAGAAGTGGGTATGGAAGTGAAAGTAGAAGATCTCAATTATGTCAAGCTCAAAATTCATTACGGCAGCATGTGAGGGAATGAAGCTGAGGCCTTTGTAATGGACTAATCATTTGGATTAGAGAGCAGAAAACCATAGGTTATAGTGAAAGCATTAGAATTTGGCAAATTTTTTTCTATTCATTCATGGGACCTGGGTATTGCTGGCTGGCCAACATTTATTGCCCAACCCTAGTTGCCCTTGTACTGAGTGGCTTGCTAGGCCATTTTGGAGGACAATTGAGAGTCAACTACATTTGCTGTGGCTCTGGAGTCATATGTAGACCAGGCCAAGTAAGTACAGATTTCTTTCCCTAAAAGAACATTAGTCAACCAGATGGGTTTTTATGATAATCGACAATGGTCATCGGTAGATTCTTAATTCCAGATATTCTTATTGAATTTAAAGTCTACTATCTGCTGTGACAGGATTCAAACCTGGATCAAGAACATTAGCTGAGTTTCTGGATTAATAGTCTAGCAATAATATCATTAATACTATCCCTGTTGGAAGGAGGGATGGGGTCAGAAGAAGCTCTGTACGCTGCCTTGGGATGCTATATTACATAAAAGGTGTCACATAAATACAAGGTTATTGAAGAAGAAATAGGATCAACAAGGGAATTGCTGTGTAAGAATTCTTCATGCCTCCCCCCCCCCGCCCCCTCATAAAGGAGAATCTCGCCTTATGCTCGTGGCAAATCAGAATACACCATGGTTATTCATTAGATGTAGTCAAATAGTGACTGTTGTCTTGATGATGTTCAGTGAAGAATAATATTGCACAAAACTTAATCTTCTTATCAATGAATATTTCTATGTAAAATGTATTCAAAAACATGAAGTGCTTTTTAAGTGGTAGTGGAAAGTATAAAGACGGTCACGTGAGTTATCTGTTTGTAACATTGCAATCATCAGTAGTCCGTTTTCTGATGGATTATATCATCAGTGAGGCTCTTTTTTTATACTTGTAGCAATGTATAAAATCCTAAATGGTTTTTCATGCATGTTAAGACTACACAGGGTGCCTTGATTTGTATACAATGGACATACAAATCCCTTTACTCTGCTACAATTTGTCGCTTCTGATCACTGAGACACTATTCTGATTAATTTTTCTGAAATCCAAGGTGGATGAACTCAGCTGGAATTCTCTGCCTTCATTGTTGTGAACAGAGATTTGGATAAGTGCCAAATTCTCCATTCATGTTGGCAGCAGAGCATGCAAGACTGGCAAATTCTGGTCATCATTTTCCATAACTTAACATATTCTGTCTCTTCATTTGTTATCCTTTCCTAATATCCAAGCAAATATTAAAAAACAAAATGAAGGAGTTATTTGATACAAATTGAATACGACTAATTTAGGATGGTTCAGTAATCTGTGGGACATGATGGAGTAATGATAATGTCACTGGACTTGTAATCTAGAGACCTGGTCTATGGATTCAAATACATGTATAAAAAATGTATAAAGATATGAAGACTATCATTAATTGTTGTAAAATTCCATCTGGTTCATTAATGGCCTTTAGGGAAGGAAATTCGTCATCCTTGCCTGGCCTACTTGTGACTCTGGACCCATAACAATGTGATTGTTGGCTTTTAACTGTCCTCCGAAATGACTTAGAATGACCACTCAGGATAGTTCAGAATGGGCAACTAATGTTAACCTTGCTAGCAATGTCCACATCTCATGAAAAGATAAGGAAACAATTTCTTGATTGCCAGTTTGAGCAAAATCCAGCACAATATTTTCCCATGTAAAGAAGTTATGGATTGGAAGAGTACAAAGGAACAATTCTGTGGTAGATGAGCATATAATTACAGTTGGTATAGGAATCATTTGAGTGTGAATGAACACTGGTGATCATATCAAGATCCAAAAACTGGTGCAATTAATTCTTTAAAAGGTTATTTAACCATTCAAAATCAGTCATATTGAATTTGTTAAAAAATCCATTTTTTAAAAAAAAGAACAATACTATCCTTTTTGCAAGAATAACTAGAATCATTTTGAATTAATATTGAGGATGTAAGGTTGTGTTCCCTATTATTTGGAATTAACAACTTCTCCGGAGAAGAAGTTGCAACAAATTTACAACAGATTTGGTTGCAACAGGATATTTGAAACTGTGATCTTAAAGTGGCCAACACTTAACCTTCAAATTGTTACTGGAGCTATCATTCTTTCTGCTGTTATTTTCGAACAATGCCGATGTACTTCAAGTAGCTGGAGGAGTCTTGCCAAGGCTTGACAGTCTGAATGTCATGCAAAGGTTAAATATTTAAAACATGTTTGTTGCAGTTTCAGAGAGTGCTTGTAGCTTATTGCTGTAGCCTGTAACTTAATCATCCTTTAAGGTCTCTTGAGAAATGTTCCATTTTCTATTTTTCAACCTTTAAAGACATTGACCTTTTAACAGGTGTAAGAATTATCACTGTGCCTGTCTGCTCACCAGACCCACTTGTCTTGTCGACTGCTTAATAAACAAAATCTATTCCTATTGACAGTAAGGTTTTGAAGTTTAAAGATCCAAACATAAAATTTGCATAGTGAAGATTAAAGAGATAAAATTGCTCAGAATTTGTAATGAAAGCTGACTATTCGAAACTGTTTATTTTCAAAACTGGATAGTGGTTACCTTTCGTGGTGCTATTCGTTATTGGAACTGGTTTGTTTGGAAGTATAGCATGTGACGTATAAAGCTGGTGTCCCATTTTGAATGCTGACTAACCGGTTTTGGATTTGTATTTCAAAATGCCTACTTAAAGGTATTTTACGGTGAAGACGGCAGATCGGTGGTAGGGCGGGGGTGAGGGGAGGAGGTGGCTCAGTTGGCTCTCTGCCGGGAAGGGGGAGGGAGGAGTGAACAATGAGGTGGGAACTGAAGCATTGGTTTCATAGAAACACGGGAATTAGGAGCAGAAGTATAAGACACTGTTGAGGCTGAATTTAGAGTATTGCGTGCAGTTTTGGTTACCCAATTACAGGAAGGATATTAATAAGGTTGAAAGAGTACAGAGAAAGTTTACAAGGATGTTGCTGGGACTTGAGAAACTGAGTTACAGAGAAAGGTTGACTAGGTTCAGACTTTATTCCCTGGGGTGTTGAAGAATGAGGGGAGATTTGATAGAGGTGTATAAAATTATGATGGGAATAGATAGAATGAATGCAAGTAGGCTTGTTCCACTGAGGCTATGGGAGAAAAACAACTAGAGGACATGGGTTAAGGGTGAAGGTGGGGAAAGTTTAAAGGGAATATTGGGGGGGAATGCTTCTTCACACAGCGTGGTGGGAGCATGGAATGAGTTTCCAGATGAAGTGGTGAATGCAGACTCATTTTTAACATTTAAGAAAAACTTGGACAAGTACACGGATGAGAGGGGTGTGGAGGGATATGTTCAGTGGGATGAGGCAGAAAAATGGTTTGGTACAGCTAAGAAGGGTCAAAAGGCCTGTTTCTGTGCTGTAATGTTCTATGGTTCTAAGGCTGCACCTTTCAAACTATTGAAAATGCCCTCATTACATTCATACTATCCTGTCACATTAAGGATTACTTTCTCATCTGGTTACAAATTAACTTTGACAGCATCTCAAATCCTATTACACATCTATATTAAGGAGTAAGGGACAAGTAGAAATGCCAACTAAATGACTGGAGCTACACCTCCACTGGGATAACCTAGTATTTTCAAACACACCCCTAATCACATGTTTTTATTTTGGTTGAGCTATAAGATTTAGAAATCTGTCAGTGAGATTAAATTATTCTTTGGTTGCAAATCGTTTTGGTTCAATTATCTTAACGACTGCTCCCTAACATTAATTTTGTCGCAGTTGATACTATTATTTTAAATGTATTATTGAATACCTGTTGTAAACAATGTCAATGTTCAATTAGTATACCTTGATTCTACAACTGAAACTCTTGAGTTAGCGAACTCGTATGGCACTGCACCTGTTGATTCAAGATGTCAGGAAGTTTTAGTGTTCCTTAAACATTAACCTGCACATTTTGTTGATTGAACAAGGACAGATAGATCAGATTTTCTAACTACTGATGCTGAAACCACAGTAGTGGAGGAAGGCTGTTAATAGCCAGCATTAGAATAATTAGTATGATAATTAAGTTGCTATTAATCTCCAATAAAACAATTGATTTAATAACCACATGGTATCATAGTTAATCTTAACCAAACAATGTTCCAGGGCTTTAAACATTACTTTTTGCTAATTAAAAACATGTCATATTATTAACTAGTACTATAAATTATGATTGCGAAGATCCATAATAAACTTAGTAAATAAGACTTTATTTATTGGTACTGAAGAAGACTTCTTCACTGTGCCAGAAAATTATCTTCTGTCCCAATCAAACATACGAAGGGTAATATGTGTAAAAACAGGGAGATATGGTTTTATTCCCATTTGTCTTCCACATGAGTTTCTGGTCTTAGCTGTGTCGCCATGAATGACGCCGCAGGGAAATTTACCAAAAAAATGATCCCACTTTTATCATATTCTGGCTTATAAGTGAGAGAGATGGAATCCCTGACAACAATAATCCCATCCACTATCTTGGTCAATCGTGGGATGCAGAGTTTAACAATAGATTCTGAAAAACCATGATCCATATTTCTTCTCAGAAATGTAGGCAGTGTGGATCCAGGAAGTCATCATAGCTGCTTTTTGAATAGTAGTACCTGGAATTCCTACAATGCCGAAAGAGGCCATTTGGCCCATCGAGCCTGCACCTACAACGATCCTACCCAGATCCTATTCCTCCTCCCCCCATCCCTGTAATCCCAAGTATTTTTCTTGCTTGTCACCCTGCCAGTACAATGCAATTTAACATGGTCAATCAACCTAACCTGCATATCTTTGCAGTGTGGGAGGAAGCCAGACACGAGAATTTGACAGTGACCCAAGGCTGGAATTGAACCCAGATCCCTGGTGCTGAGAAAGCAGTGCTAACCATAGGCCACCATGTTTCCTAATGACATTTCTGCTGTCAGATGCAATGTGAACATAAATAGTGTGCAAGCACCTGCTGTTCATTAACCTATGGATTTGGTTGAACCCTGTGATGGTGAGGCTTCCTCCTGCTTAACTTTTAAAAGTCTTTTGCAGATACTATCATCTCCCTCTCAAGAAAGCTTGTGAGCAGACCAGCTTTCAGAGCTTTTACTTCTCAACCATTTAAATGGATGCATGCTTTAGGTGAACCTGAAGTTTGTTGTAGGTACAAGTTTCATTTAAGTTTCTTCTTCATTGAGGGCCACACCATTTTACTATGGGATTCATTTGTCTTTTTGTTTCAGATTGGCTGTGACAGAATATAGTAGACTGCTAACTGGGTATGTGATTTGTGGTCTGACTTTTGAGCCCGTGTCTCCCCGCACTCCTCTCCACTCCCATCCCCTCTCCCTAGCTGTTAACATTGCTATGCAACATCAGCCCAATTTGGGAAGTGCTGCACATGAATTTCTATCCACTGGGGGCAAAAAGCGATGGAGACTGTGGGTAGATTTTTCAATCCTGCCTCCCAGGGAAATTGTCATGAGCTGAAGAGTAAATTTGGTGGATCATTTACAAAAGCATTGACCTTGGGCAAGATTTTCCAGTCTTGGGGCAGGCACAACTGGAAAATTCCCCCTACCCTGTCTGTGATTTCCAGGTAAATGGTGCTGGTTGGCAAGGCTGCATACCAGGAGAACACATAGGGTTCGTGGTGGCAGATATAGGAGGGATATCTGAGGTAGACTCTTTACTCAGAGAGTGGTTGGGGTGTGGAATAGACTGCCTGCTGTGATAGTGGAATGGAACACTTTAGGAACTTTCAAGTGGTTATTGGATAGGAACATGGAGCACTCCAGAATTATAGGGAGGGGATAGCTTGATCTTGGGATTGGACATAGCTCGGCACAACATTGAGGGCCGAAGACCCTGTACTGTGCTGTAATGTTCTATGTTTCTATGTAACATATGGAAAATCATGAAGTGTTGTAACCGTTTGTAAAATTTGTGATTTATTTTTCCATTTTCATTAAGTAAAAAGCAGAGGTACCTGCTGGAGCTACATAAATCATCTGGATGCATCTTATTTTGGTGTTCTATGATGTTTTGTATTCCAAAGTATCAGCAAGGCTTAAGCATCACAGAAACACCAATCCCGTTACTAAAAATTGTACCAAGTTAACAGCAGCATTGAATTTAGTCATAAACTTAAAACCTCATACAGTTTACCTTCTGCATCACATAAACAACACACAGATACAGACATACACACACACAGTTGGCTTACATTAAGATTTAAATTGATAAGAGGTTGACAATGGAAAGATCTATTGAACAAATTTACCTATAAATACATAGTGACTGTACACTCATGCCTTTAAAAACATGCTTCTAGAAAGGAAAAGAAGTGTTCAGTATCTGACAGCTTGGCAGCATGAGCCACCTGTCACTCATGGGTCACACTATACCTCCTTAGATTCTGCAAGAATTTCACACTTGGAATACCCTATACAGTAGGAAATGTCATGCTTTTTAAAGAATCATGTATTTTCAGGATGGAAACACTGGCCAACACTGTAGATTGTGCTGGACCCAAGTTCCAAACTGAATAGAGTGAAGCTGGAATTCAGGATGGTGACAGGGATGACTTTACAATTATGTATTACTTTTCATGCTGGCTTGCTTTTTCAAACTGCAACCTTGCAAAAGCTATATCATCATTCAGAAGTTTTTGTTCTCATCCAGTTTTCAATATTTTTCTTCTTTAGGATCTCCCTTTTTGCTCTTCAATGTAATTCTCGTGATTTTGGAAATAGGCGGAATAATTGGGCAGTTTATAATGTGGAAGGCTTTGGTATTGTTGTATATTGGACAAAACATTTGAATTTTACAAGCAGTGTCAAATTTATTGGGAACTCATTCATAGCTGGTAAACAGAGCTCTGCTCATTTATTTATGTTTGAATGTTCTCTGTCTTCAGAAAGTGCACAATATGACTTGGTCCACTTTTAAAAATAAGCTCAATACATCACTATTTGGTAATTATAGCCTAGTTCATTGTATGCAAATAATGCTATAGCAGATTCAGTATTGGTTCTAACTGTGCAGAAAAGTAACTTCTGGAGCACCTTTCTCTGAAGCAAGTCACGCCAATGAATTAAATGCTGAAGAGTAATTACATTGTAATGTAAGCAAACTTCATTTACACAGCCTGGTTCAGTATGGACTTTACCTATCCAGGAGAATATGCTCACATGCATGTACTGCGCTTTCTTCCTCACTGTTAAGTCTTACGACCTGGGTGCACCCTTGAAATTGCACATGAAATTGGAACTGCAAAGAACTAAATAATACATTTTAGCAAAGCCATTCCTGCCACCATCCTAAATTCCAGTTTTATGCAATCCTGTTTTTAACTCTGATTTGCAGTGTTTTATTCTGTACTCATTCTGCCAATATCAAGTTTACCCAAGTATCCTTCTGAAACAATTAGAATATGCCTAAATTTAAAATGGACATAAGTCATTATAAATGTTTGGTCGAAGAAAGTGGCAAAGCCACACCAGTTCAAGAACCTGTATTTAGGGAAGCTCTTTAGTTATTAATACAACTTACCTTTTAACAGTAAAAAGTCTACTAAAAGCAACAAAAAATAGAGTAGAGCACAGCAAGAAATCGTTCAGCTCATTGTCTACTTAGGCTCTGAGGACCTGCCTATTCTAATCCCATTTTCCAGCACTTGGCCTGTAGCCTTGTGTACTATGGCTTTTCAAATGCTCATTTAAATGTTGAGGGTTTCTGCCTCAACTACCTTTCTCAGGCAGTGATCGCCAGATTCCCACTACCCTTTGGGTGAAAATGTTTTTCCTCAAATGCCCTCTGAACCTCCGCCCATGATCTTCAGTCTATGCTCCTGGTTATTGAAAGCTTCTTTCTATTTATGTCACCCATTATTACACTTCAATCAGGTGTTGCAAACCATCCCCCCCGCCCCCGCCCCCGCCCCCGGCACTTTGGAAGGAGGAATGGAGACATAGACTATTTTCTAAATAGAAAAATGTTTAGAAAATCAGAAACACAAAGAGACTTGAGATTCATTGTTCAAGATTCTCTTAAGATGAACATGCACATTCAGTTGACAGTTAGGAAGGCAAATGCAATGTTAGCATTCATGTTGAGAGGGCTAGAATACAAGAGCAGGGATGTATTTTTGAAGCTGTATAAGAGTCTGGTCAGACTCCATTTGGAGTATTGTAAGCAGTTTTGGGCCCATTATCTAAGGAAGCATGTGCTGTCTTGGAAAAAGTCCAGAGGAGGTTCGTAAGAATGATCCATGGAATGAAGAGCTTACCATATGAGGAATAGTTGAGGACTCTGGTCTGTACTCAGAGTTTAGAAGAATGAGGGGGGGATTTTATTGAAAATTACAGGATACTGTGAGGCCTGGATAGAGTGGATGTGGAGAGGATGTTTCCAGTAGTAGGAAAAACTATAACCAGAGGGCACAACTTCAGGCTAAACAGACAATCCTTTAAAATAGAGATGAGGAGGAATTTTGTCAGCCAGAGATTGGTGAATCTATGGAATTCTTTGTCCCAGAAGGCTGTGGCAGCCAAGTTGTTGAGTATCTTTAAGATAGAGATAGATAGGTTCTTGATTAATAAGAGATCAGGGGTTATGGGGAAAAGACAGAAGAATGGGAATGAGAAAAATATCGGCGATGATTAAATAGCGGAGCAGACTTGATTGGCCAAGTGGCCTAATTCTGCTCTTGTGTCTTATGGTTTGAGAGTTTGAGGTGTTGCCAGCTTTGTAGGCAGAGTTGGACAGGAGGTTTGAAGGACAGGTGCAA
Organism: Sphyrna mokarran; assembly: GCA_024679065.1. Taxonomy (NCBI): domain Eukaryota; kingdom Metazoa; phylum Chordata; class Chondrichthyes; order Carcharhiniformes; family Carcharhinidae; genus Sphyrna; species Sphyrna mokarran. The sequence continues at coordinate 25,140,514 of JAGIQG010000021.1, forward strand.
AAGATTGAGGAGATTATGTGCATAAATTGCTTCCAATCTAAATCCTGCAATCTTTCAAGCCAGATAATTGGTTTGTGCCCAGATTAAGTGTGTCTCTTTCACATATGAAAACAAACTCCGGAACAAGATATTGCAAGAGCCTCAGTGTGGCAACAGTTAGCGAATAATTGAGTAACTCCAGTCACATTTAAAAAGTCATGATAAGATATGAATTTGCACTTAAATCAGATTTTACTCCACTGGAGTTTATGCTGTAATTTAAATGCTTTGCAATGATGCTAATGCTGCACAATAGCATCTGCTCTTTTATTTCAGGAACTATATGTAATTGATATTCCTTACCTAAGTTCTATTTTATAAGTAGGAATGAAATAAAAGACTTAAATGAGTTCAAAAAGTACATTGCTGAGCAAAAAACATAGAAAATAGGTGCAGGAGTAAGCCACCATTCAATGTGATCATGGCTGATCATGCACTTTCAGTCTCCCACTCCCACTTTCTCTCGATACCCCTTGATCCCCTTATCTGCAAGGGTCATGTCCTGCTCCTTTTTTAATACATCAAATGAACTGGTCCCAACAACTTCCTGTGATAGAGGATGCCACAGGTTCACAACTTTCTGAGTGAAGAAATTCTTCCTCATCTCAGTCCTGAATGGCGTATCCTTATTCTTAGATTGTGAGTCCCTAGTTCTGGACTTCCCCAACATCAAGAAGATTCTTCCTGCATCTAACCTGTCCAGTCCCATCAGGATTTTACATGTTTTTATGAAACCCCCTCTCATTCTTCTAAGTTCCAGTGAGTACAAGCCCTGTCGATTCAGCCTTCAAAAATTGAGTTCCCTGCTATTAATGTAAACTAGAGTTGCTTGCTAAGACTCACTGGTTTTATGCATTCCTGTAAGTGGTATTGGATCATACCGTATTTGTGAAGAAGCTGGCAAATCAGTTTGATAGAACAGTTTTGTCATGGTTGTGACCATCTGTTTATTTTTTAGTTTAGTTGGTGGTAGTTCAAATTTACCAAACATAACTGAAAATTTCCATGTTGCAAAACACCCAAAAGGCCAGTTGATACACTAAACGCCATCCTGAGTCCAACACTTCAACTATCCTAACATGCATGGTACAACAACCCCATTTTCCCTGACTTCAGGGCTGTTTAATTCAGTATGGCCTACCATTCATTATTTACGCATAGTATTGTTAAGGTTATAGTGTAACCTGACATTGGTGCTTCATGTATAAAACCATATCTAAAGACTATAACAACTATTCCATGAAGTGTAGATAACTAATACATAAATTTAATACTGTTCACAAAGCAGTGTGGAGTGTCTGTCAGAAATCTCCTTTGATAGACAAGAGGGAGCAGTTTTTAGCAAGTTATCAGTGACTAAGAATAGGAACCAGTTTTGCATCCCAATATAGGTCTGACCTCTTGCTATTGTAGATAAGAATACATCTCTAACAACTCAAAGTGCATGACTGTACATTTGAGTTAAATCACTCCTCAAAACACATCACAGTACCAGAATAATTAGTATACCATATAAATAGGTGCGGCAATTTCCATGAGACAAGGGGTTATTTTCATAGAATAGAATCATTATAATGCAAAAAAAAAGCCATTCGGCCCATCGAGTCTGCACTAACCACAATCCCACCCAGGCCTTATCCCCATAACCCTGTGCATTTAGCCTGGCTAGTCCCCCTGACACTTAAGGATCGATTTAGCATGTCCAATCTACCTAATCTGCACACCTTTGTACTGTGGGAAGAAACCAGAGCACTTGGAAGAAATCAGATATGGGGAGAATGTGCAAACGGCACACAGCCAATAATACAAGCCGGAATCGAACCTGGGACCCCGGCGCTGTGAGGCAGCAGTGCTAACCACTCTGTCATCCCTAGGCTGGTTTCATTACTAGTTCATTCAAGTTCCCTCCTACCTGGAGAATTATATTCCAGCCATGTTTATATTCAGAAAAACTGTATGTTCCTCATCACTACTGAATTACAATGCCCCCTCGTGCCAGGGTGAGGTGCAGTGAACTGCCCAACCTTGATGCACTCGAAACTGCACTCCCCTGAGAGGGGAATGATTCATCTGTGTTTGATTTGTGATTAGTGTATAGTGGCAAGTCATTCTGTTCCTTAAATGAGGATAGAAAACTGACAGCACTTAGCCTAATGACTTGCACAGTTATCACTGTCTTTGACTTTTACTAGGAGATAAGTTGCACTTATGAGAAATGATCATAACCTTTATGATCAGCATAGATTAAAAAAAAACAGGGAGATTATGTTGGAACTGGACAAAACTTTGGGTAGGTCAGAACTGAAATACTGTCACCTCATTATCGAAAGAATGTGATTGCACTGGAGAGGGTGCAATCACCAGGAGATTCACCAGGATGTTGCCTAGGATGGAGCATTTGAGCAATGAAGATAGGCTGGATAGGCTTGGGCTGTTTGGTTTTTGAGGTTTAGAAGATTATGAAGGGTATAGACAGGGTGGATAGGAAGCAGTTATTCCCCTTGATTGAAGGGTCAATAACTAGGGGGCATAATTTTAAGGTGAGGGGCAGGAAGTTTATAGAAGGTTTGGGGAAAACATTTTTCACCCAGAGGATGGTAAGAATCTCGTCCACTGCCTGGGAGTATAGTATGTACTGTACTGTATGATTATCTCTGTGACAAGTGAACGTTTCCTTTTTTTCGTTCTCAGTTAGACAAACTATGTAGAAGATAGAAGTTGCACTAAGAGAAATGATGGATTTATTGACGGAAGCTACTACATCCGTATTATTTTCTGGTATCAAAACTTTTGGTACCGATAGCCAGTTTTATGACATCTTACTCCTGCATAAAGCTTGGATTCATTCATTATTTTAACTTTACTGAACAATTTTCTCATAAGTTAAACTCAACCTTTTAAAATAAAAGCTTGTTTTCTAAGTTGGCAGCCACAAATGACAGAGTTTAGCCTCAACAATTCACCATGAGTGATACTTTTTGAATTACAGACATAAAAATGATCATATGAGATGCGCATTTACTGATGTTTGTGCATAAGCTTTCTTTTTATCTGAAGCAAATTACATATGGCCCCTCTTGCTAAATCCAAATCTCTTACAATTCAGAAAAAGTGAAATGTTTGGAAAACAGTTTTTTTTAATGTTCATGTTGGAGAAGATGGTTGATTTCCAGTGACAAAATCTGAAAAATACCCAAAGTTAGTGTAGAGCCTGAAGTTGATTTATGCTTGAAAATTGTCCTATGAAGCAAGACTTTGCAAAGTCCTACAGCAGATCCAGATACAAATGTAATGACTCGAGCAGTAATGCAAAAGAGGTTTACTTGCTTTATATTCTTAACAAATGACGAGATGTAAATGTCTCCACTTGGGATACATCTCCCCTCATACCTTTAAGCTTTTCCGTCTGACTTTTGACATACAACAAGTGCAAACTTCTGAAAGGGCTTGGGAGAATTAAATAATAATAAAGATTTTTTACATTGGCTGGTGAATTGGCAGTAAGGGGGCAAACACATGACTTGTTACTGAAGCATATGAATTAGAAAACATAGTTTCACGAAATGATTACATTAGTGTATGAAATACTGCAGATTATGTTCAGTTAATCACAATATTGAGAAAGGGAATAAGAGCAAAAGGGGTATTTGGGCCAACGTGCATACTTAATTAGATCATAAATTTAAAATACACATTCTGATTTTTTTTTCTTTCGTCATTTTAAATTCACATTTATTGGAGAAACAACCTCTATAAAGGTTGTAATTACACTCTTTAGCTAGCTAGAGAACTGTTAAATGTGATATTTACATGGACAGTTTCCATTATAAATGTATTCAGTGACTTATAGTGGAAACATTTGATAGGGAGTATGTGCAGATGTGAGATATATATTTGATGTAAATATAGAGAAAATTAGTAATATGAGGAAGGGGGAAATTTTCTGTCATAACTGATGGGGTATTAGTCCCTCACACTTTGGGATTAAGCGCCATGCCAACAGGAAAATAGGAGTGTTTCCCGCTGATGCTAGCAGCGTCTGTCAGATGGGATTCACAGTGAAAAAGGCTATTAAGCTCATTATGAGCAACCTGCTAGCCAGACCTGCTATTCAAAAAGGAAGTAGATATAGCTTTTAGAGATCAAGGGATATGGGGGGATCTCTCCCATTCTGGTCAGCCAATTTTTCCAGAAAGTCTTGAAAACCTCTACTAAAGTTAATTCTAGAGAGGCATGAGACATTGCAATAAATATCATCGATGTGTCAATATCAGTCTTCTTTCCAGATTACCTGCATGGCAGGAATAATTCCCAACTTTGAACTGTGATCATTTATCTGGTATTGTGGAATTTTTATGCTTTCTTAAAAAAAGAAATCTCAGCTTATGTGATAATTTTAAATGTGTTAATATCCCTGCTAACTATGCCATATTTAATTCTGCTTTTCAGGTCATAAGCTGAACCATGGGAGTTGTCGTTACCGACGATGGACCACCAGGCACAAAAGCCCCTGATGGAGGCTGGGCTTGGGCCATCCTAATTGGATGTTTCGTTATCACTGGATTCTCATATGCTTTTCCAAAAGCTGTGAGTGTCTTCTTCAAGGAATTGATTAAAGAGTTTCACATTGGGTACAGTGATACTGCTTGGATTTCTTCTATTCTGCTTGCCATGTTATATGGAACAGGTAAGCATTTAGTGAATCAATAACACTTGGCTAGTTTTTTTGTTTCCAAACTTCATTTTTGCATTGTATTTCTATTTAATTACTTCTGTCACTGTGCACAGACTGACAGCTGGTCAGTTACTATGTTCCACAATGTGCTTTTTATTCTTGAAGAGCAGCATCCACAATGCTATCATGCTTCCAAAAGGAGACACACTGGCATTCAGGATTTATGTAATCAGGTTTCTTTGCAGTGAAACAGACATTCCATTTATAGTCTAACGTTTGATTTTATAGAATTTACTGATTTGTAACAATGTCAAATTCCATTAATTTATGTATTGTACAGTTGAATGGAATTATATAAGTTACCTTGAAGAAACTGGTTCTGTTATTTGGGAATGGACCCACAGCATCTTTTGCCCCTTTACTGCTGTAGCTGCTTTTCACACTGAGCTTTATGATGTGTTTTGATAAGTAGGGGCTGATGAAAAATGATCTGGAGCAAAAGCCATGGCCACCCTTGACCCAAGGCCCTGGTAGTCTTTGTAATTCTTAAAAATTCCTTCATAGGCTGTGGATGTTGCTGACAAGCCCAGCATTTGTTGCCCATCTCTAACTGCCCTTGGAAAAAGTGTTGCTCAGCTGCCTTCTTGAATTGCTGCAGTCCATTTGGTATAGTTGGAGTCACATTGATGTGAGAAAGGGAATTCCAAGATTTTGACCTGGCGACAATGAAGATATAGCAGCACATTTATAGGTCAGGGTGGCACGTGATTTAAAGGGGAACTTGCAGGTGATGGTGTTCCCCTGTGTTTGCTGCCTTTGTTCTTCTAGGTCATAGAGGCTGTTTATTTGGAAGGTGCTATTGAATGAGCCATGGTGACTGCATCTTGTAGATGGTACACACTGCTGCCATTGCATCAGTGGTGGAAGGAATAAATGTTAAAGGTGTTGGATGGGATGCCGATCAAGTAGGCGACTCTGCCCTGTATGGTATTGAACCTCTTGAATGTTGTTGAAGCTGCACTCATCCAGGCAAGTGGAGAGTATTTGATCACTCCTGACTTGTGAATTTTAGATGGTAGACAATCCTTACAGAGTCAGCATGCAAGTTACATGCTGCAGAAATCCCAGCCTCTGGTCTTTGCTCGTAGCCATAATTTTTATATGGCTGTTCCAGTTCATTTTCTGGTCAATAGTAACCCCTACGATATTGATAGTGGGGGATTCAGCAATGATAATGCAATTGAATGTCAAGAGGTGATGATCAGACCCTCTCTTGTTGGACATGGTTATTGTCTGGCATTTGTGTGGCATGAAAATTACTTGCCACTTATCAATCCAAATGGTGTTGAACATTATGCAATTATCTGCAAACATCTCCATTGCTCGACCTTCCGATAGAACTAAGATCATTGATGAAATAGCTGAAGATGGTCAGGCCCTGAGGAACTCTTAATGTAATGTCCCAGGACTGAGATTATTGACCTTCAACAATCACAGCCTTTGTACCAGGTATAACTCCAACGTGCAGAGAATTCTCCCCTTAATTTCCATTGACTCGGCTTTGCTAAGGCTCCTTGATCTTACTCTCAATTAAATACTCTCCTCAGCTCTTGAATTCTGCTCATTTGTTCATGTTTGGATCAAGGCTGTAATGAGGTTAGGAACTGAGTGGCCCTGTGGAACCCAAACCAAGCATCTGAGAGCAAGTTGTTGCTGAGTAAATGCTGCTTGATGAACTTTCCATCACTTTGTTGATCAAGAGTAGATCAGTGGGGTGGTAATTGGCTGAGCTGGAATGGTTCTGAACAATTCTCCACATTGATGGGCAGATGCTAGTGTTGCAGTTGCACAAATCTCCAATATTATAGCTGGAAATTTTTTAAGACCCCATAGCCTTTGCAGTGTACAGTGCCTTAAGCCATTTCTTGGTATCACACGGAGTGAATCAGATTAGCATTTGTGATGCTGGGAATCTTGGAGAGCAAAAAGGAATCATCTTCTTGGCACTTCTATCTCCAGATAGCTGTACATCAGCCTTCCCTTTTTGACTGATGTGCTGGGCTCCCCTATTTTGAAGATAGAGATATTTGTGGCCCTTCCTCCTCCAATTAGTTGTTTAATTGTCCAACACCATTCACAACTGGTTGTGGCAGGATTGCAGACCTGGTCTATTGGTTGTGAAATTGCTTAGTTCTGTTTATTTAAATGCTAAATGGGATAGATTGTGAATAGATTTAGCAACTCAAAACAGGGCAAGAATGAGATGCAATGGCCATCAGCAGCAATAGAATTGTACTCAATTCAACCTGTAATCTTACAGCAAGGCGTATCTCCCACTCTTCCATTCCCGCTAAGCCAGGGGATCAATGCTGAAGAGAGCAGGACGCCATGCCAGGAGCAGCACCACACACACACTTAATAATAAGATGTTAACCTAGTGAAGCTACAACACTGGATGACTTGCATATCAAATACCTTCTGTTATTAATATGGTCAAATGACTATTGGTTTTGTTGCAAAGTTTAGATTCCAGAGATTTTTCTAGCACTGAACTCTCACTGACTGCCCTGTAGATGCTGACTTTATTCTTGCAGCCATTTTTGAACAAGGATGTAACATCTGCAATTCACCAGCCCTGCAACCCTGTGTCTAAGGGAGACTGGAAGATTATCACTAGTGCCTCTGTAATTTTCACTTTTGCTTCCCTCAGTGAATACAGTACAGCTCATGTACTGTATCAATTTTAAGTAAAAATAGTCTTTCTATTACCTCCTTCTTCTCAGTTGTAAATTATTATGAGGTGTACGGTGGTACAGTGGTTAGTATTGCTGCTTCACAACATAAGGACCTGGGTTCGATTCCTTGGGTCATTGTCTGTATAGAATTTGCACATTCTTCCTGTGTCTGCATGGGTTTCTTCAGTGCTCAAGTGTCTTCCCACAATCTAAAGATGTGCAGATTAGGTGAATTGGCCATGCTAAATTCTCCGTCAGTGTACCCCTGCAGGCGTCGAAGTGTGGCAACTAGAGGATTTTCACAATAACTTCATTGTAGTGTTAATGTTGTGACTAATAAATAAACTTTATTCAAGTGTACCAGTTACCTCTTCTCCCATTTTTTTTCTTTGTGAAGACGTGCAAAGTACTCATTTAAAACTTTGCTATTTCCCCAGCTTCTACCTGCAGGTGTACTTTTTTATCCCTACTCTTTCTTTTATCATCCTTTTATTATTTACATGCATAAAGAAAATTGAGATTCACTTGCATGTTAGCTGCCAGTCTATTCATGCTCTCTACTTGCTTTTCTTATTAATCTTTTCATTTTCCTTCTGGCCCTTCTATATTCAGCCTGATTCTCCATTGTATTTTCTGCCTGACATCTGTCATACATGTACTTCTCCCTTTTCATCTTTACCACATTTCTCTGGTCATCCGGCGCATTCTGGATTTCTTTGTTCTATCTTTCTGCTCCAGGGAATATACATCAACATTGCCTAAATAGTTTTCCTTTGAAGATGATCCATTGTTTAAGCACTGTCTTTTCTACCAACATTTGATTCCAACTCACTCAAGTCATGCTCATCCCATTGCATTTGGCTTTTCCCTAAGTAATTAGCCCTGCTCTGTATTGTTCCATGTCTATTTCCAATGCTGACCTAAACCTGATGATATAATGGTCGTTGTCCCCTTCGTGTTCTCCCACTGATATTTGGTCGAGTTAGTCAACTCATTCCCCAGGACCAGATCCAGTAGTGCCTACCCTGTTGTTGGACTGGAAACATAGTGCTGCAGCAAATGATCTTGAACACATTCCAGGAACTTTGCATTATTCCTATCCCAGTCTATATTTGTCCCTCACTATATTTCATGTACCACTCTATCATTTCTTTGCAAATTTGTTTCTCTAATCTCTTTCTCTAGTTTGTGGTCTATAAAGTACACTGATAAGTGTAATTGTATCTGTTTCATTCCTTACCTCTAACCAGAGAGATTCTGGCCTTGGTCGCTGTGGAACATTCTTTCCGTTTGGTACTGTAACGCCAGCTTTAAACAATACTGCCACTGCTCCCACCTCCTTGTTTTCCTCAGCATACCTGTGAATTTTTTAGGTAACACACTTCTATAAAGTGTTTAGAAAACAGCTGTACAATAACATGATTTCTCAAATCATTTTACTGTTTTTTAAAGTAATCACTGCTGTTGGTCTTTGAACTGTATATCAGGAAGCTGTCCCTTCCCTTTGCATGCCTTTTGATAATCAACATTCAGCACTGACTAAGGTTGAGTAATGAAAATCAGCCATTTACATGTAAAGAAATAAAGGGTTGAGTCAACCTAGACACTGTTGGTGTTTTGCTTTTGTATCAAGGACAGGAGAGTCTCACAAAAACAAACTTAACAAAACAGCTGTACAATAACATGATTTCTCAAATCATTTTACTGTTTTTTAAAGTAAGCACTGTTGTTGGCTCAGCAAATTCCCCTGGTCTGTGCTAAGTCTGACCTCAGCAAGGAGACAATGATTAGTCTCAGCTTCCCTCGGATGAGAAAAGGGCCCAAGATCTCTGTGTCTGATATCAATTCAGCAGTTTCTGAGATAGTAGGGCATATGGTGGGGAGGTGTGGAATGGGGAAATATCTAGTATAAACAAGATCATGCTTTATCCATTACAAACAAGAAACCAGCCTCCCATCCATTGACTCTGTCTATACTTCTTGCTGTCTTGGCAAAGCAATCAGCTTACTAAGGACCCCACACACCCCAGACATTCTCTCTTCCACCTTCTTCCATCGAGGAGAAAGATACAAAAGTCTGAGGTCATGTACCAATTGACTCAAGGACAGCTTCTTCCCTTCTGCCATAGACTTTTGAATGGACCTACTTTGCATTATATTGATCTTTCTCTACACCCTAGCTATGACTGTAACACTGCATTCTGCACTCTCTCGTTTCCTTCTCTATGAACCGTGTGCTTTGTCAGTATAGCACGTAAGAAACAATATTTTACACTGTATACTAATAATATGGCAATAATAAATTAAATGCAAATCAAAGGCTCAGTTATGATGCTCTGATGGTCTCCAGTATGCTGCAACATGTAATTCAAGATTTAGAAATAAATAAAGACTCTTTATGTAAGGTACTTGATGATGATTGACTTCTCTGAGCCAATCCTCAATAAGGAGACTTCATATTCAATTGTAAGCAATAGACTTTCTTTTTGTACATGTCTGATGCAACCATGATTTTGTAAAATTAAAACTCTCTGCAACTCCTGCCCTTGAGGCATTTGTTCTAATTACATTTGTGACAATCAAAACACAAATGCCAATACCATTTCTAATCTAGGATATTTGTAATCAAAATTTCCTCACATGGAAGATTGCCCTTAGAATAGATTTGTTTTCCAGTGTAGTCGTTAGTGAGTTCTGTGCAGTGATTTTCAGATAGCTTTATTAGATTTGCCACTTAATGCACCATTGCAATGTATCCTGAATTTTTCTGAGTGATTTGTCCATTTAATTTGAGAAATAAGTAAAAGCTTCATTTTGATTCTCAGTTATTCCAGAGTGATTGTACTGTATTTCAATACTCATTATATGCAGATTTGCTATATCAATCTTGTCAAATCCATTAGAAAACTTGAACAGAATTTGGTTTCTTACAGCTCTTACAGATAAGCCAGTTAATAACTTATATTTAACCCAATGCATGTCTTCTGCATTGTTATCATCTTGGAATTAACGCAGGAATGTTCTACTATATTCCTCCCTTCACTGCCAGCAATGGTATTTGCCATAGCGTTATTTCAAATAATTCATAGATGTTCATCAGATATTATCATCTGGATTTATTTGTCTAATTATGGAGGTTTAGGTTTCCTTTAAGGACAAACCTCCCCTTGGTCTTGAAATAGTTGTCAATCTACAGCAACGTATGAATGATGCAACCTGAACACAAGGATATAAAAAAATGAGTAGGCCATTCGGTCTATTAATAAGATCATGGCAGATCTCTCCCACAGTTCCACGTTCTGACACCATCTCCCATTACTTCAATCCTCCTGTGATCAACAGATTTTTAGATACTGTGATTGAACATCCATGGCTCAATGGGGAAAAGAACTCCAGAGGTTCACAGTCTTTTGAAGAAATTTCATTTCAATTCAATCCCTGTGTCCTGAGATTGTGCCCTGAGGTCTGGACTCTGCAGCCAGAGAAAATATCCTCTTTGCCCTGCTTCAATTCAACCACTTATTAACTTAAAGTCTTGAGAATATAGGCCTCTCCTCAAAGGACAACTTCCTCATCACAGATTCAGTCTAGTGAGCCTTTGTTGCACTTTAAGGCACATATATCTCTCCCGGTAAGGATTCTAATTGAAGATTCTTGACTTGTATGTTAACTTTTTCTCAAGATGGTGCTGGAGCATGGCAATTCCTTGCAAGCTATGCTCAGCATACCTTCTGATTCTATTTTTTACTCTCGTTCTATGCTTCTAAAACTTCACTCTAAGCCTTTTAAACTCTCTAACAATGCTCTAATTCTTTCTCTACACCCTAGGTAACGGTGGCCAGGACAAAAGGAAACACAGCACACTGTTCAAAAGTCTATTGAGTTCAGCGGGACCATAACATTTCACCAGCCTAAAATTCGGAGTCATTTTTCTTTCCATCTGTTAAAGCTAGAATTGTAATGTACTGCCTTGTACTCGTCTGAAGTGGGTCAGGAATTAATTTCTGACTGAAATGGACTTTGCCAGTTTAACTCAGTCACAGCATTACTATCCCGCTTCTGATTTCCAGCCAATAACAGAAGACGTGAGTGGTAATATGCCCAATGTGCCCAAGGAAGAATTCCTATTTAAAGGGACCACAGTATATTTCAGAATGGCTGAAGTGTACTTGGTCCCTGAAGCTTCAGCAATCACAGGATGAGAGGAGAACCAGAAAGGATGGCCCCTGTCCCAACCCGGATCTCATACTCTTCCTTACTTGGAAGTTCTGCTGCCCAGGTCAGGAGGAAGGAGCCGGCCTTTTAAATCAAGTAAACATAGATGGAAAGTGGCTAAGTGCATGAGCAGGTATGCCCATACCTGGATACTATGACCAAGAGGATCCAGCACCTCAAAAGTATGTGATAGATGAGTTCCATAGCACTTTCAGGTGAAACACCCACCTTCTGAATTTTTTTCAGCATTTTTCCGCACTATGCACTTTGCAACTCCACTCATTCTGCATTCTCCATCTATTCACATCACTATCTAAACAGTCAACATGCATTCTCACCCTCAGCCGTCATATTCTCACATCCAACTCTTACAGCCCTCTTCCACAAGTTTTGTCCATTCCTCCTCCAAATAAATGATTCCTCAACCTTGTAAAAGAAGAGAGCACACAACTCCAGGGAGAGGCAGAGAACTGGTATCGGTGTGGAGCGGGGGTGAAATGCCTCCATTGATAGATACCTTGATGGCTACTGGTAATGCCTGCTAGCACCACTGAGAAGGAGACCTTATTGCAGAAGACTGCAGATATCAGCAGTGATCTGCGATGGGACTCTAAGCTTCCTGAGGAGCTGTTTACACATGTTGAGAGCGCTGGTGCTTTGACTGTAGAGTTTATGTTGTGGGCCTTGTCTTCATCAAGCTGGATCTTTGGACCATACCCAGCAATCTTTGGCGGGATACGTGGATGAGGAAGAGGCACCTGTTGGCGTTGTTCTTGCTGATACTGTTGGCATGAGTATTGCTGCGCCTTTTGTTCCTCATCAAAGGTTCAAGATGGAGCTGTGTTAGCTGCTCCCATGCTGCAGTGATGGCTGACAGCAGAGAATTACTGACCAAGGTGAGTGAAGTCCAAGACGAGGGAAGTGACTTCCAAAACATTGGCACCCATCTGTAAAGGAGAGGAAGTATACGCTGAAAAGCACTCTGAGCCTCTGTTTCTTGCCTGAACATGGCTGCAGCTTTTCAGTTTCACTATTTGAATACAGCCCAGCTTAAACTAACACTTCCCACTGTGCTCTCACCTGGTTAATCCTATAAAATTCCACGTAGCTCAGGAAACGTGTGCAATGGCAGTCAAAGCCAAAATGCTGAGCTAAATCCTGAGTTAGCTGTGGATTTTTAATGATTTACCTGACGGTTTCCCAGTTGCCTACAAACCCATCTTGGTTAAAGCCAGAAGTGAATAGGGTCATATTGGATTCCCAATCTGACACCACTCTTTTTGGACTTTAATCTGATGTGCACACCTGAACCCATGCTCCATTACTCCCTGCCCCCACAACTGAACCCAGAATTTATTATTCTCTTCTTTATTTCTCTTCCTGTGACAGATTTGACATTGGATTCACCTACTCCAATTTACATATCCTTCTGAGCCTTTTGTCAATCCTCCAATCTGATTTGCTAAGGAGATAACCTGATTAAGGTGATGATAACCTGCTTGGATGGCATCTTTCCTGCTTTGTGCCATTAATATTTCAGAAACCTTTGCAGGATTATGACAAAGCAGAAGGAGGCTATTTGATCCATCAGCTGGAATTCTACCACCTCGCCTGCCATGGGTGTTGGAACGGGTGAAGTGTGAACAATGGGAAGGTCCATTGTCCTTGGGTGGGATTTCCTGGTTGCAGGGCCCATCGTGTCTGCAACCAGCTCTCCAAATAAGAATCATGATTCTGTGCTATTTTCCTGTCTTCTCCCATTACCCCTGTTATGCAACATTTTAAAATTAAACATTGAAAGACTGGTTTAACTAATGTAGATTCAACTATGAATCTTAAGATCACAGAAAGTTTAAAAGAAATCTGTGCACTGTAAAATCATATCAAATTTTTATATGGTAAAAGTGACGCCATATAAAATAATGATGTTCATAGTTTTGCTCCTCTTGTCTAGCTGATTCTGTCTTCTGTTATCAATCAAATCCTTCCCTTTCTTACTCTATCAACACATTTTCCTGTAATTTTCTCTTAAGGCTTCCAAATTCCAGAGCACCTCCCTACTTTCCTACCATTTACAAGCTTCTTAAAGCTACAACTTAGCATTTATCATTACTACATCTTGACATGTCCCTTTCATTGCTGGTGATACTCTACACAGTTGCTGTTTGCCCATCACTGAGGTTAATAGAAGTCCTTGTAACACAATAGTAGACAACTGACCCAAGTGACTGCAAAGCCAAATATATTGCTTGCAGTCAAGAACTGAAGTTTATAATTTTGTAATATCGGATTCCAGATCTTTGATTTGATTTGGGTTTTGCTGTGATGCCAGGTCTTCTCTGCTGATTAAATGGAGTCTTTAATAGTTCTTTGTTTTGCAATAGTCATCTGACCATTGTTTTTTCCTTCTGTGCTTCATTCAGGGCCTTTGTGCAGTGTTTTGGTGAATCGCTTTGGCTGTCGTCCTGTTATGATGGTAGGAGGCCTATTTGCGTCAGCAGGAATGATACTCGCATCACTGTGCACCAGCATAATCCAAATCTATCTGACTGCTGGTGTTATCACTGGTAAGAAACTCCTGAAATAATTTTTAAAAAAGAAAAGTACTGGGGGATGCTGGAAATTTGAAATTAACTCATTAGTCCCTTTTTCCTACTCTTTTCTCCTCACCCTGCAATATTTTTTGTTTTCAAGTTGTTGAAAATATCTAATTCATAGTGCAGGTGATTTAGAATATGCCTTTTAGTTTTAGGAATTAAAGTTTAACTGGAAAGATTGTGGGAGATTTAAATTCAAAACTGATAAACACATACAACTCCACACAAAAACTGAGTTGATGACAATTCAAAAAATGATGCATGTTTATGGAAAGGCTGCATCATGTTGACTTTAAAGGTAAGAGTAGAAATATAAGAGTGATAGAACAGCAGGTGGAGAAACTTGATCAATGGATCTTTGGTCATTTTGGTCGAAACATATGATCAGCAATCATTTCAGTAAGGGCAGTCCAGAGTGATTGGGAGTTAGAGATAAATTAGTTTAAAACCATGGAGAGTTATAAAATTGATTTCTTTCTTCACATCAAAGAAGGAATTTTAAGTGAGGAACAGGTAATGTAAATGTCTATTTGAGGACACACCAGGAAATGCCAAATTGTCATGGAGATGGGTAGAGCTTAGGGAGATCCTCTGGTTGCAATTATCTGAGTGTTTGCAGAAATGTTTTAATTGCAACTGTGATTTTGGTGTGACTTCATAATTTGCAACATGGCATCCTGGTAGGGTTTTAAGTGGATTTCAAGAGGGGAAGAAAAAGCAAGAAGATTGCTTAAATTAATGCGAATGTAAAAATCTACAGTGGTCCTTAAAGAGTTGATGGAAAAAGAAAGTAACAAGCAAAGTTACTTAGATCCATTGAGAAGTCAACCAGAACAAGCATCCTCAATCAACTAGTATTAAAACAAAGTGAGCTAACATGGAAAATAACAGACTGGCCAATTCCAAAGGACTATGGTTATTTATAGGTGTTCCTACTGAAGTAAATTACTTATGATCAATGTATCTTACAAGGAGGAGACTTTTAGAGGAGAATAAGGAGTACAACTTGAACAATAACGTTAAGTTAATAGTGCTTGTTTTGTTCAAGTACTTTATATACATTTTGATTTATTTTTGCTTAAGCACTCCATTGATTATTACGTGAATTTCTCTTTAAGTGTTAACAGTCCCTAATATGATTACAACAAAATATATTTACAGTTCCCTTCTGAAAGTTATTATTGAATCTGTTTATACCATCTTTTCAGATAACATGTTCCAGATCATAACAGTTTTCTGCATAGTTAAATTTCTTGTCTCCACCTGACCATCTTTGGCCATTTATCTTAAAGTTAGATGAAATAGCATACCCAATTTTCAGCTGCAGCTTGAACGACATTGTCATTTTTTTTGGGGGGGAGGGTGGTGTTCATTGGCCTCATTCCCCACTGGTGGTTGAGTCTGGTGTCAGGGCTAAAACTGCCAGTTGGCAAACCAGTCGCCATTCACCTGGGCTGCCCTGTCGACCCTCATCGGATTCCTGCCTAATCTGGGTGGAAACCTCTGATTTGCATTTCATCAACGGGCTGGAGACCCCAGTCCAGCAGCCTCCCATCATGCACCTGCCTCCCCAGCAGGAACCTCACTGAGCTGGCTTTGATGATGATCCTGACGCTCGTGGACCTGGCGTGGTGGCAAGGCATCTGGAAGGAGCACTTGCCTCCCTTTGGAGCTCCAAAATGTCAGATCAGGTTGTCATTCCTAGAGTGTCAGCTCCAGAGGGCAATACAAGGTTGGCACTGCCAAGTGGCAGAACCTGGAAGTGGGAGGTACTCCTGAAGGGGATGGGTCCTGAGGAGATCCTATGTTGACATCTTTGTTGGGTGGGTGGTGATGGTGGAGGGGGGTGGGGTAGTCACACTCGTGCCTGTGTAGTTGGAGGTTGGGGGGGTGGGAACAGAGGGAGATGAGGGGGCTTCCTCTTTTCCATTGTGAAGGGATAGGAGCCTGTGGCTTAGCTGGCTGGTATATTTCCCCTGATGTATACGTTTGCATTGAGCAGGGGAATCCCACCAGACAAGTGGTGCTAACGCCAGCAGGAAACACTCGAGATTTTCTGTTGGTGTGAGCACTCATAGATGATTTTGGTGAATCGCGGCCTTTATCTTGATTACATTTTGAAAGCATCTTGCGTAAACTTGAGTTACTTTAAGATTCTGCTTCTGGTATCCTAACTTGCAGCAAGTCAATTTTGCCCATCACCCTGTGCTCACTAACTCGCATTGGCCCAAAGTTTGTCATTGCCTCAATTTTAAACGTCCCTCTACAAGTCACTCCCCATGTCTGTAACCTCTTCCAGTCCTATAACTCGTTGAGATCTCTGCCCCCATGTAATCAGCCTCTTGCACATTCCTAATTCTAATCTCGTCATCATTGATAGCTCTACCTCCTGGTACATGGACCGTGGAGTTCCCTCTGAAATTCTTGTACCTCTTTCACCTCTTTCAGCCACACCTTAAAACTTACCTTTCTTCAATCTTTTTGTCGTTTGTTCCAATATCTCATTATATTGGTTTGTGTCAAATTTTATTTAAAAATTCTTCCAGGGGGCCTTTTGGGACCCAAGCTTGGTGTAAAAATGTTATTTCATTGAATTGTAAACAATCCCTGTTCATCCAAAAAATACCTTAACTAAATGAATCACCATTTTGTTTTCACTGCAGGACTGGGTCTAGCCTTGAACTTTCAACCATCTCTCATCATGTTAAACCGTTACTTTGACAAGCGTCGTCCATTAGCAAATGGCTTATCTGCAGCTGGGAGTCCTGTGTTCCTGTGTTGCCTCTCTCCATTGGGCCAGATCCTGTCCAAGGTCTATGGATGGCGAGGAGGCTTCCTCATTCTTGGAGGTCTCCTGCTGAACTGCTGTGCGTGTGCAGCATTGATGAGACCACTTAAAGCTAGCCGCAAACAACAAGAAGTAGTAGATCAAGCAAAGAAAATGCAGGACAAGAAGAAAACTAAGCTCCTGGATTTCTCAGTCTTTAAGGATCGGGGTTTTCTGATATACACAGTTGCAGCTTCCATCATGGTCTTTGGTCTCTTTGTTCCACCTGTGTTCATAGTGAACTATGCAAAAGATATAGGAGTGCCGGACACAGATGCTGCTTTCTTGTTGACTATCTTGGGTTTTGTGGATATTTTTGCCCGACCTCTTAGTGGTGTTGTTGCTGGATTGAAGGCCGTCCGGCCTCGCTGTGTGTACCTTTTCAGCTTTGCTATGATTTTTAATGGAATTACAGATCTAGGAGGCTCCTTTGCTACAAATTATGGTGGACTCACAGTGTTTTGCATTTTCTTTGGGATGTCCTATGGAATGGTGGGAGCGCTGCAATTTGAAGTGTTGATGGCGATTGTTGGAACCGAAAAGTTCTCCAGCGCCATTGGCCTTGTGTTGCTGATGGAAGCCATGGCAGTCTTGGTTGGTCCGCCAGGTGCTGGTAAGTATGTTTGCACACGTCTGTGCATGCACATTTATGTATCTTTATAGAAAGAGACTTCCTTCAGCCTTCTCTGCTGAATAAAAATAAGAGTCATAGAAAAATATTACAAAAGTCTTGAATGCCAATATAACAGTTAACATTTGAAAGATTTAAGTTTTCACTAAAATTAATATGATCAACAGTGGTGCCTATTTATTGCTTTGGCCAAAGTAAGGAACCAAAAGAACAATAGATCGCACTCAGTATTACAGATGTGCTAGTTACTTTTCTAGAGAAATAGCTGGATATTATAACTATTGTGGCAGAAAAGTCAGCTCTTTCCATGCAATCCCTTTTCTCTCTTATTCTCATACCGCCTCCCATCTTTACTAATACCATCTAATTTCATTCAGTGGTCTCATTTCTAACTTCCTTTTCTAGGAGGGTTTGGACACAATAGTTCATGAATTTTCTGTAACTGTCCATGTAGCAGGAAGAGAAGGGCATGATGGGGCTTTGGCTTGGCATGTTGTGGAATGAAGCACTGTGCCTCTGTCTTGGGAATCACAGACAAAATGGGCCTTGACCCTGGATATTTGGACAAACTGTGAACAGAATAATAAGATTTGGCCTGAAGTAATGCAATCTGCTCCCAGTGGCTGGGTGGGGAAAGAGAAATATATTGATTTTTCTTTTCTTGTTATATAGGGAAGCTGTTTGACACCACAAAGATTTTCAAACACGTTTTCTATTTGGCCGGGTCTGAAGTAGTTCTGTCTGCCTGCGTGCTAGCTCTTGGGAACTTCTTTTGTTTACGTAAAAGTACTGAACAAACTGAGAAAGCGCAAAAGGAAAATGTGGAAGAGGGAGAGCAGAAAAAGGATTCAGAAGCTGCGGATTCCATTGAGGTGGATCAGTTCTTAAAAGATGAGACTGGAAAAAATGGTGAAATTGTACCAACACCAGAAACAAGTGTATGAAGGTCTCATGGAGGAAGAAACAGAACGTTTACAAAAGGTCAAGAGAAACAAGTTTGTATTTATTTAGAAATGTGAGGAATCTCCATGTATAATGGTAAGAGTAGTTTATTGTGCAGAATATTTTTGTGATTTTGTTTTTTTGTTTAAATTGCTGCCTTGCATTTGTCATTCATGTGTGTCTTTCACAAAGGTTTTTTTTTAAAATAAGGGTATCTGTTGAAAGTCTAAGAGGTGCTTTTAAGAACATTCGAAAAAATCAAATCTACAGAATTGGGATTCCACAAAAGTGGAAAGTGATGCACATAACACTTGCAGCTAACAACAGCATTGGTGATGATGATACATCTGGCAGCTTATAACATTGGCCACAAATGATGGCTTCCACATTTAAAGGAATGGCAGGTACCCCATTAATAGTGGATCAGCAAGGGTTAAATATTTTTTTTAAAAGGAATCATATCGATTGACACCTCAGCTACAGCACTTAATAACATTTACACAGAAGATTTAACCCCCATTGTCCAAACTTAACAACAATTAAGAAAAATAATGAGTATAAGATGAGACCAATGTTATTAAACCTGCTGGTTGCTGGCATTGGCCTGTTGCCATTGAAGAACGTTCACAAATCTGATACCATGTACTGGAAAATGAGACTGATGCAACACCAGTTTTTTTTTTACAATTCCAATGATATTTCTCCTACAGGATTAAAACTGTGTGTTTTTACTAAATTAGGAGTGTCTGACTAAATAATTGCTTTAAATGGATTCTTTGTGAGGCATGTGAAAAAGCAGCCTTTCAAATGATTCCTCTGGATAGTGACTTGCTGGAGAGGATATTCAACAGAGGCGAGGGGGAAGGGACGGTGCAGTTCGGATCAGTGTCTCATTTTGTTCCATATACTAATGCTTGAAAACACTGCAACACGCTATCAATAAAGGCAATTCGAATTTGACTGGGGAAAAAGTCACAATAGGCACAATAATCCATGCTTTCTACCAATGATCATGATGTGGGTTCTACCAGTGATCACACAGACATTAATTTTATGGTATCAACAAGAAAGACTTTTTCGTACTGGAGTATTTTTGGTTTCTACATAACTCCCAGTTGAACTTTCTTTTTTATCTATCGTGATCACTAGTAATGCCTGCAACAGTTCAATATGACCAGCTTATCGACATGCAACTTTGAGATTGATTGGATCAGCTTTGATTATGGAATCAAATAGACAAAACCCTAAATGATCCCTTTCAATCAGTTCATGGTGAGTCTATAAAGAAGCAGCCCACCACCAGGTTCATTGGTCACAAAATACAGGAAATGTTTTAGGTTTTGCACGCACTTCTTTATATATTGCAAACTTATTGGCCATTTTACAGACAGAATTGTATTTTGCCAAGAAAGTAACAAATGGATTGAAAATGCAAATAGTCAGGAGATTAAAAGCAGTCTGAAAATTACAAACAGGTATTTCAAAGGGAGCTGTTAATGCAGATATTTAGCAATAGATATTTCAAATATAGAGATGTGCAGACTTGCTTTCAATGCATTTCAAACTAAAATGAGAGATTTTTAACTCCTAAATTGAAAATTGCTTGGAAAAAAATGCTATCAAAGCTTTTCATCTTGCACTCATCAAGACAGTTTGCAAGAATACTAATAGTAAAGGGGAACAACAATTTATGAGAAGAGGATTCTGATTGGTTGGTGAGTAGTCTCTGATTGGTAGAAGCATTGCCATAGAGAATGTGCAAGAGAACAGTTAACAGTTAAGCTTTTGTTCAAATTCAAACCAGGCAGATTGACTCTGATTAAAGCATTGTCAAAGGGAATGAACCAGGGAATGGCTGTTAAACTAAGCTTTTATTTAGTTGAAAAAGGCACAATGTGTGGACTTGCTCTTTCAATCTGGAAAGGACAGGGCCCTTTGTGTGAAAATATATATTTTGCATGTATCAATCTGCTAACACCGTGGGTCTGACTGAAAGTCTTAATCTTAAACTCATTTTCAGTAGAATTCTTAGCCCAATCAGAATAGCTAAGCAAGTGTTGTTCAATTGTGCAGTTATATCTAATGTTGAACAGTATATTTAGAGTTGTGCAAGTTTGGGCATAGTTTATGTTTTGCCTGTTGCAAGCAGCCGAAGGAACATGCAATTTGATAATATCCATTAAGTCATTGGGATACATGATCTGCATATCTGACATCACACAGGCACTGAATTACATTACTCATTTGCGTGATCAGTGGAACATTTTTCTAACTTCATGGCAACATCCTGTTAGTCAAGAATATCACCCATGTTACTATTGTATAATAACAACATGAAACAGCTAGCTTCATCTGGTGTTCAAACGTTTGAGACATCTTACCCTTCCAGGGTAATCTAAGATAGGTTTTCCAATCCAAAAGTGGCAAGCTTGGGCCCATTCATGAGTTTCGTGAGATACACAGTGAGCAATGATCAGTTCAGGGTAACCTTTAACCCTCTGGATAAATTGATCGTTAGAACTTAAATTTTTATTATAAATTTGGCCAATTTCCTAGTTTGCTGGTGGACATCCTCCACATGTGGCGCAACATAACAAAAAGAAATCTCCTTTGCTCCTGTTTATTATTTAAATGCGGAAGAATCTTTTTGATTTCCTTGCCATTTAGATGTAATTGTATGAGCTAAAATATTACATACTAATTTTATTAAATTTGCTGTAATTCTAGTCCAGAAACCAACATTTTTGGGTCCTGATTTTAAAAACTGTGAAAAGCTCCTCAGTGAACCTTTTACATAGATTTCCATTAATTAACTATTTTTGTAACATGGATTTCCTCTTTCCTAATGTTAACTTGTGCCAAGTCAAGGGAATCATTGAGTTTGCAGCAGCAGTAATGCCATCAAGCAGCTGAAGTGAACAATCACATTGAGGAATTCACAAAGACAGAAAACAGGAAGCTAAATCTGCCAATCATTCAATTTTTATTTATTTTACAGATAGTAAATAAAGACTGGGACACACACATGGGATTAAAGTAAAAGCTGCATAACAAACTCTAGTTTCTAAAAAAATATTTTCCTTGGAATCTAACTGAATATTTATCATCATGTAGAAATGAGACATTGCAGAAATATAACCTTAACGTTTTTTTAGAACCAAAGAGGTTGTTCAAAGGTGGCTATGAAACTTTGTTGTACCCTCTAGGTGGCTATACTAAGTGAGAAGTGAACAGGCGATTTTTAAATGAGGCCCAGATATTAAAATATTCCAGACCTGAACTTTAGGCCATCCCATAGGAAACTTGCTGAGTGTTTGATTAAACCTGAATGGCTCTCAAACTGCAACTTTGCTGCAATAATAAAGCATCGAGGAGCTCTATTACAATTTGACTGCTCTGTACATTGGGGTGGTGGGATAAGAAACATTTTGTAGTTTTACTCAAGTGGAACATTGTCTCATAAATGGTATCAAAAAGCTATGTTAACTAGAACCAGTTTGACAGATTAAATTTTAAAGTGACAAGCAGTGATGATTGATATACTGTTAATTTATGGGAAGTGAGAATGATGGATAACAGAGTCAGTTAGCTCAGTGGATGGTAGTGTGATGCAGGATAATGTCAAGAGCGTGGGTTCAATCCCAATACTGGCTAAGATAGTTCTTTGGATCTTTCTCCTCTTGTTGTCTCGTAGTGATTTAGCAACCCCCAGACAATGAGGGAAGCTACTCCAAACAGAGAGAGAAAGTTGTAGCTATGAAGTCCCCAGTCACCTTCTGGTGATCTCATGTAGCCATAGGAGGGCATGTGCAGTTGTATCACTAAACGTTTTGGCAGACTTGGGGGAATCCTATTCTGGATTTTAAAAAGGAAGAACGTTTTGGATTCAATTCGCATTAAAGCCATTATCCTAAGTTGCAAAGGTGAAAACCGCAGTGGTAACTTGTGAAGAAGCATCAGGAGCTGGAAAGAAGTCTCAGGTGCTGGATAATGCATAGTAGAGGGCTTATATTGTTGAAACTGGTGGGAATGTGTCATTAAATGAGACAAAATTACACGAGCAGATTATTTTTACTACAAATATTGATTTAGGAATGGGAAGGGTAGAAAGTTAACTGACGTTGAGGAGAGTATCAGAAGCAAGATTTTGTAGGTATTAACTCCTCCCCATTATCCGTAACATACTGGGTACTTATCCAAAGAGGTCAATAAACTCATTGTTCGGTCTATATGAAAGAAAAATGTATAATTTACCCATTAAGGCTGAACTCTTTAATTCACACTTACCTCCTTCGTATAGCAATCCTAGTAATCTAATTAGAGAATTAGGATTCTTCAGTCTCTGAAGAAACAAAACTTTGTTGTGGGTGTTTACAGATTGCAAATCACCCTCAAACCTCTCCACAAACTTTGGAGTAACCAAAAGCTGCAAATTAAAACACAAACCTAAATCGATAGTGGACAGTCACCATGGTGAGAGCCTGGAAGGATCTAAGTGAGTTTCATAATTTTCCTCCTATAGATTTCAAAACTTCAAATAATCCAATCTCTATATTTTTGCTATTTGACACATCATTACACCGCAATAACTGAATTGACGTGCATTTTCACCTTAGCTGAGTGCATGACCAATGGGAACAAATTTCTGGCCATTAAACATCCTGCCTGATTTTCATTTCTATTAACTTCAATTTACTGATTTGCTAAGCTCCACTTTGCACCCATGTTGAATTTAAATTTCATCCCAACATACCTGTGTTTTTCCAATCTATTGCATTGTCAGTAATCTTCTTGCAGGCTTGACTAAATGAGTGATGGGATACAACAATGAAAGATTGGAAAGATCTCATTTAAAAAATGGCTATGAAATCATCATTTTGTCTGTGTTGGCTGTAAGAGTGCCACAACAGAAATTGTTAGTTAATGACGTATATCCTTTGTTTGCTTAAAGTGCATCTTGACCAAAATTAAAAGGAAATTCTTAAGATTGCCGAGGTGCAATTGTTTTATAAATAGAAAAGATAGATTTGATTTTGGATGCTTCTTAATAGTTACCTCTAATGGAACAATGCATAAGGGTTAGATTTACAACTTACAGCAAAGAAACCATTGATTTTGATTTCCATTGGTTTCAGGTTCCATAATGGGCACTTGATCTGCAAAGTCAGATTATTGCCCAGGCAGTAAGTTGAAAACCTACTCCTTTGAGTGTCACTTACACGCTTTGAGGACTACCTAAACATTTTTGCACCAGGTTCTTGTAATACGAGGTATACATGTAGAATATTTGAGACATCTAATCATCCCTTTTCTATAGGAACATAGTGAAAACATTCCAGGAATTGAATTATTCAGTTTCTCCCCCAGCATTTACTCTCTTTGAATTATAATTTTTTTTTTACAAAAAAAATCCATGTAGTTTTTTTGTCAATTCTGCAGAATTTTGTTCAGTAGATTGAAAATCCTATCCATTTCAAATTAGTTTTAGACTATGCAAAAATAGGAATTGATAAATGTTCTTGGGATTAATGCTGGGGGTGGGGGGCACTTCAGGATTAAATTCAATTTAGGTGGGGTTATAAAACAGGTGTAAGCAGATTGGCTGCCTGTTGTATTGTCAGAAAGGGCCTGTCAGCAATTCACAGGGCCCAATTTGTGTTCCTTCCAAACCCAAATTTCATTCCCATTGTGTCTGTTGTCACATCCGGGCATTATAGCTTTAGTATCGCACAAGCCATAGGGAAGCCTGGGGACTCAATAGCCTTAGGCACCCCTGCCTTCAAGCTAGAAGCTCCAGGTTAAAGTTGTATTCCAAGACATGTGACCATGACTTGACCAGGCAGGGTGCTGCTAATCAACCTGCTAATCCTTCTAACATACTCATGGCAGGAGGTAAAAGCAGGAGAGGTTCCTGGTCAGACATGCTTGGTGCAAGCCATAACTACTTGACTTTCTCCAACAGAGATAAATACCTACGGGTCCTTGTGGACTGTGGCTAACTACGGATAGACTGCACAAGTCATGGGCTGAATACTTTAACATATTCTGGTTCGAAGAGTCCTCTATTTATTAGTAGTTCTTTAACTTATTATTTTCTGATAGTTTGTTTCGGAAAGCACTGGTACTATCTCCCTCTGGGAGATTAGTTTTTGGAAAAACATAACTTGTGATATCCTTTTTTGTGTATACATGTGTACAGTAAGGTACACATTGTACAGTATAGTAGGACAAAATAGGAAAGTCTGTAAACCTTGAGTAGTTTTCAGCTGTTAATATTCTTTTCACAATTGCATTTCTTACATCAGAGGATTTTACAATCTCTGGTCCGAAAAGAAAAACTTTCTACAAAATTTTAAGTGGTTGACAGGATGGGTGGGACACAGACTGTTCTGATGCACGTAATTCTGTCATATTTTGCAAATCATTGTCCTTATAAGGAAAGTGGGAAGGAACTTCACCACATCGGAAGATTTGCACTTGAAGATATGATGGAAGCCATGTTTTCAGACAGACGTCTGTTGTGGTATTGTGAAAAGTTGCCAATAATATGACATGAGTTGGCTGACCTCAGCCAAGCAGCAGTTAGCTCAAGTTATTCCCATCATCCATGACGTATGGAACAAGGAAGAAAAAGCCAGAAATTCCCTGTTGATCATTGTGCTGTGACCATTGCTGGGGAGCCAGGCATGTAATATCAGATCAGGATGGGATTAGACTCTGCATGTTGTCCTATACAGCCTCAGAGCCTTTGACACTGCCTGGGATAATACATGAAAAATAGATCCAATACCCCAGGAAAACACCACACATTCGAGATTGGAGAGAGGAAATGTGAAGGAGTGATGGGGCAATACTCGGGCATGGGAGGGGAGATTCCCACTGTTCTTTCCATGGCAGGTGCAAAAAAGAAATCTTCACCCATTGCTTCTCATAAAACAATGGGCAAGAGTTCTGTTCACCCAAGATCAACTGTAAACACATTATGATGAGTTATTTTTTTTTCTTGATGTCCTGTTCAAAGTAAGCTGTGCAAATGTGGAAAAATGGAATCGACTTTTTAACATTTATACAGATGAGACAATGGAAAATATGTACATTTACAAATTTACAAGCGCAGTCCTGTCCTCAAAGAGTTGAAGCAACACTATCAGTTTGGATGCTGGGAGTTTCGTTACATTCGGACTATTTTTATGATGCAAGGTTTTACCACATGTGTGTAATTGTTGTTAACACAGATGCTGGCCTTCTTGATAACCTCAATAGTAAGGAGGTAACTAACCAAACATTTCAAATTTGCTATATGTCTGTAAACTCATTGAATCTGTATTACTGTATGTATTAATATCCAATCTAACAGTGTCAAGTTCTGGGAGCGAATCTTTGCCACGTTCCAGCTGACAAATTTAAAGGAGGACCCGATTACTGAAGGGTTTTATCATGTAAATATATTTCTGATAACTTTATGGTTAAACCTAAAGAGCAACTGAGCTGCCATTATTTTGAGCCAGTGTCTGAGTCTCAATTAGACCAGAAGTATTTATAATAGTGGGTTGTGATTTACTGTGTCAATATGATATTTCCAGCCCAGAGCCTTTGTGTGCTTATTAACAAGAGGAACAAAGGAACAAAAAATTATAATATGGTACAAATTGAAGTGGACAGGTACGCTTTGGTTTCTATGCACAAGAAATGAAAACAACTTCCTGAAATTACAGAATAAGTCTATATGCTCTTAATTAGTGAAAAATCACCCATGTAATAATTTTACCTGCATCTGATTGGGTGAGAGCTGTGTCAAACCTAAAGGTCCACACCATTTGTCTCAGGCTTGGATTCTCTCAACCGAATGATATATCAGAACTAAGACTATTCCTTATTATCAAAAGATCTGGATTTTGGGAAATTACTGTTCATGTGTATGCATGTGTGTGTGTGTGTGTGTGTGTGTGTGTGTGTTTGTGCGTGCGTGTGTGTATGCGTGTGTGTATATAAAACCAAGAAATAGTGTCACTTTATTCAGGAATTACAAATGCTTGCTTGACTATAAGTATTTTTGGAGGCCATACTAATAACATTGATGTCGGCACTGTTGTACTCAAGACCCACAGAGATCACAGCTTGCTTTAGATTGCAGCTTCATTTTATTCTGATGATTTTTGGTCTTTATTGGTTTTCACTGTTTTATCTGATTGTATGGACTTACTCTGTTACCTTTGCTGAAGTATTGCTATTTTTTGAAGTTTGAAGTGCTTGGAGTACTATTTTTTGTAGTTACATATACATGGTAGATTTGTATAAAATATATAGAGAAACCTTGTCTTAGTGTTCTGTACTTTAAAGTAATTCATTGATCACGGTAAGCATAATATTCTGATGCCCTACCATGGCACAGAGCTTAAAATAAAGCGGGCATGGGTCAGGATCTTCAGCCTGCAGTCAAAAGTGCTAGATTAGCAGTTTTATAGGTGAAATTGAGACTATGGTGCTAGTATGAAAGTCTCATTTAAATACACACATTTATTTCAGGAACTTTCTAAAGGTTGGCAAATATATTGATGAAAGGAAATCTTTTATGTGATGGTGCAAAATAGGAAAAGAAGGAGGCCATTCGGCCCCTCAAGCCTACTCTGCTATCCAATTAGATCACGGCTCTTCTGTTTTTTTTGAGTTCCATATTCCCATCTACCTTTGATGGCCTTTGATTCTCTTACCTCACAAGAATCTACCTCTGCCTAAAAATATTCCATTGTCCCACTTTCAATGCCTTCTGAGACAAAGTTCCAAAGCCTCAAAACCCTTTTGAAAGTAAAAACTTCTCCTCATCTCAATAAGATTGATGTTTATGTTTCTCTAATGTGTCCTTACTGCATTTTCCCTTGTGCACTAGCTTCTTTTGTTAGGAATTACGCCATCTTCTTATTTTCATTGCTAGTATCTTTGGTTCCAAGGTCAAGTGCCATACAAAGATGATGTATGGTGCTTGGCCTTGGAAAGTCCAAAGATGTGTGGGTTAGGTTGATTGGCCGTGCTAAAAAAAATTGCCCTTAGTATCCTGGGATGCATAGGTTAGAGGGATTAGTGGGTAAAGTATGTAGGGATATGAGAGTGGGGCCTGGGTGGGATTGCGGTCAGTGCAGACTGAATGAGCTGAACAGCCTGTTTCTATACTGTGGAGTTTCTATGTTTCTAAAGTGCTGAACATGACTATTCTTTGCCCGACTCTACCTGAAGCTAGAGAAGTGAGAGACCATTACTGTCTCTCAGCAACACTTGCATCATTCAATCTGCATCCATCACTTGTACCTGGGACCTGCATTCACAGATCTGCCAGAATGTATTTAGACATCAGAGAGGACCTGATTTTCCTACGTCTGCTTTTACTATGTAGACTTGCTACATCAGAAGCTATGAACAGCATCTGAACTGTTCTACTGATGGACATAAAGCTTACTAAAATGAGAAGCTTTCATCCTTCCATCCCAGTCATTGTCCTGTCTATAGTACACACGTTCTAATTACATATAATTGCAAAGTCCCATCAAAACTATAGATTTATCTGCACATGTAGTCCCAATCTTACATTTCCTATGTCTCTTTATTCACCTTTTCCTTCAGCCACTTAACTTACTAAATTTTGACAGGGCCTCATCTTTAATCATTAATTCCAGCGCTGCATTCCACAATCTGTTTCTTTGAACCTATCTGTCATATATATTCCCTCTCTCCATTTGAACCTTAATAATGTTTGGCTGCCATGTGTTCACAGAAATAATGGGAGAAATTTTAACACAGGCAAGTATGTGTGATTGGACTGCAGGGGAGAATAAATCGGGAGAAAAGCTCCAAGTGCATTGTTCTATGCATTGGGAAGCTGACTCCAGCCTGCTGACTTGGAGTCTTTACTGAGGTGGGACATGAGCTGACATTTTAAACATGTAATTGAAGCTGGTTAACCTCTGATTTAACCTGCTTTGCAGGTGAAGCAAGGCAAGAACAACTTCAGAGAAAAGGTAAGTGCATTGACAGCACAGCTTATGAGCCAGAACTGCTTCCCCTACAATCACCTCAACCTTCCCATAATAGACCACCACATGAATGTCAGGTAAAGAACTGAAAACTTCTTCCTCTCCAACTGGAAACTAAGCTTGTCAGGGGTAATGGATACAACATGCTGGTACAGTAATTAGCACTGCTGTTTCACAGTGCCAGGGACCTGGAGTTGATTCCAGCCTTGGGTGATTATGTGGAGTTTGCATGTTTTTCCTATGTCTGCTTGGGTTAGAAACTAGAAGCAGGAGTAAACCATTGAACTTTTCGAGCTTGCTCCACCATTCATTTTCGTCATGGCTGATCATCAAATTCAGTATCCTGTTTCCCCCCCCCTCCCCCATATCCCTTTAGCCCCAAGAGCTATATCTAATATACTCTTAAAATCAGACAATATTTTGACCTCAACTGCATTCTGTGATAACTCAGCATCCTTTGGGTGAAGCAATTTCTCTTCATCTCAGTTCTAAAAGGTTTGCCCCTTATCCTCAAACTGTGACCCTTAGTTCTGGAGTCCCCCACCATTGGAAACATTCTTTCTAATCCTACCTTGTCTAATCCTATTGGAATTTTGTAAGTTTCTACAAGATTCACTCTTCTAAACTCCAGTGAATATAATCCTAATCGACTTAATCTGACCTCATATGATAGACCTGTCATTCCACAAATCTGCCTGGTAAACCTTTGCTGTATTTCCTCTAAAGCAAGGACATCCTTCCTTAGATAAGAACACCAAAACTATACACAATACTCCAGGTGTGACCTCACCAATGCCCCATAAAATTGCAGCAAAACATTTCTGTTTCTACACTCAAATCCTCTCGCTATGAAGGCCAACATACCATTTGCCTTCTTTATGCCTGCTGTGTATGCATGCTTACTTTCAATGACTGATGGACAAAGACACCAAGGTTTCGCTGAGTATCTACCTCTCTCACTTTACACCCATTCAATTAATAATCTGTCTTCCTATTATTGCTACCAAAGTGGATGACCTCACATTTATCCACATTATATTGCATCTGCTGTGCATTTGCCCATGCACTCAGCCTATCCGAATCACACTGAAGCATCATTGCATCCTACCCCAAGTTTCCTCCCAAAATCCAAAGGTATGCAGGTTACGTGAATTGGCCAAGCTAAATTACCCCTTAGTGTCTAAAGATGTGTAGGTTGGGGGAATTAGCAGGATAATGTGTGAGGTTACACTGATATGTCAGGGGTTTGCTGGGTAAGAAGCTTTGTCGGAGAGTCAGTGCAGACCTGATGGCCTGAATGTCCTCCTTCTACATTTAGTGATTCTATGATAGAGAAGCTTACCAAAGGGTGAAGATGCATGTTGTAGACTTAAATCTCCCAACACCTATGTAACCCACCCATGTAGATGTCCTGCGTGTATTCATGTTCTGCAGCCACAACATTACAGGGAATTCTGTTTGCTCATAAATTCCTAGCCTGGATCTTTCTTTTACATGCATGGCAGTTGATGACATTGACAAATCCTCTCAATTACAGGAAGGGGCTTTGGTCTGAAACTCTGACATTTGGTTGCTGGAATTTTCCCACTCCTCTGTGGCTGTAATTCTTCAGTGCCACTGCAATGAGTGGAGTTTTGGTTGAGTGCCAAATTGTCTGTTCTCATTGGTAGCAGTGATGGGGTGAACAAGAATGAAGAATCCTGCCGGTTGTTCAAAATACCTCATTGCCAGCTGTGAGAAAAACTTGTCATCACACTTGGACACAATGTCAGAGCCTGTGTAAAACAGAAAAATATTAATGCTCATCAACTCTTATGGACCAAGGGTTGTAGATTTAAAATTAGTTAAGCATCATCAAACAAATACCACAAATCACTGGTGTGTTAATTCTAATCAATTTCTGCACTTTTATGTTCTTTGTATAATTTCCCAGTTAAGGGTGGTTGCAGCTCTTTAAGATTTCCTGCATCAAAGCATTTTTCAATTCGCCAATAGTTCTCCCATGCTTAGAACTTAATAGATTTCAAGGATTTGATTCCAATGATTTGGCTGCTGATCACTGAGTAGTCTTGTTGAGGCATCAGGGGCCTCAGTTTCCAACTGGAGAGCTGGCAAGAGACTCGTGGTGGCTCTTTTTGGGAAGGTCTACTCAAGCCAATCAGACTTTTCCTTGGAATGAAGACCCTGGGAGGAAAATTCAAGAAGGATGACATCATCCCCATTGCAGAGGACCTGGACTACACAGTAATGGCGCAGGGTGTTCACAGGTTGGAGGTCACTAGGAGAGAGACGGGGTTCAGACGCAAGGGCAGGAGAGTGGCTCTCAGTTCCACACTTCCACCCCACCCACTTCCACATGTCCAGTCCCTTGATCAAGCACTGAGTGCCTTTGCCTCCCAGACATGTCATGCAGCATACATAATTTCACCAGTTTTGCATGCCACGTGGCAACAGGCCTCCTTGCAGCTGGGTTAATAACAGGTAGCATGAGACCTTTAAATAATTAATTGGCCATTTAAGGGCTTCAATTGGTGGTGTGGCATGAAGATAAAACTTGGGCCTTCAAGCCCAGAACTTACTTCTGGTGAAGCAGGAAGGTGGGAATGGTTTTTGGAGCATGTGGGGGATGGTTCCAATACACCATCAACTCATCTAATTACATGCCCTTCCTACTTTCAAGCTTGCCCTGGTGAGGTTAGAACATACCACCCAAAATATGTGAATCAAATCTAATGCGTATTTCCCGTTACTGAGAAGTTGAACATTGTTATCACATCTCTAGTTGCCTTGATCGCTGTGGTTTCATTGCAGTTCCCTGATTTGTTACTTTGACAGCTCCTGAGTTGGGAAGCTGTATCAGCTATCTGAGGAAAAAGCTGTGTTAAAATGGCCCGTGGCAGTGATTGCATATTAAGTGTACCGCTTCTACTTTAATTCCTATTAAAGATCCCCCTATGGTTTATAAACCTTATATTTACACTCCTGTTCATGACTTGTCAATTCATTTCCTTTGCTGGTCTGGCACTTGGAGTAAAGCCTCTCAACCAGAAGTGAATCAAGAAGATGGACTGAGCCTTCCACTAATGTACATATTTTACACATGCCCCATAGAATCCTCCATCAGGTACAGAGGATATTTCATTCCCTGTGCATTATGTGTGGTTTTATGATCAGGAATAAGCATAATACATTTGCAGACACATAAAAGAATAAATACATTGGCATGAATGAACTAAACATTTCCAGCCAGTTGTTCATATTTTGAAATGATTTCCCTGTTTGTCAGTGTACTACTGACCTTCCCTCAATCCCACTCCCCCTAATATTGCTAATATTGTGGATAATTTTCCTGCTCAAAGATGTGAGCAGTTGCCCTCCTTCCAAATCTCTGTGTATGTATGCCATTTGGAGTGCCTTCATCCTTTAGATTTCCCTGCTGACAAACATTTATTAAAACGTGTCCTCATTACCTATTAAGCCTGGGCAGATCCAAGTTATGATCAGTTTGCGCCCAGTAATTTTTTAAAAATTTATTTGTGGAATGTGCGTGTTGCTGGCTGGCCAGCATTTATTACCCATCCCTGTGGCTGTGGCATTGCATGTAGGCCAAATCAGATAAGGACGGCAGATTTCCTTCCCTAAAGGACATTTGTGAACCAGATGGGTTTTTCTGACAATCGACAATGGGTTTCAGATTCATAATTTAAGATGTTTAAAAAATTGAATTCAAATTCCACCATCTGCCATGACAGGATTCAAATCTGGATCCCCAGAATATTAGCTGAGTTTCTGGATTAAGACTTTGGTGCTAATACGACTCGACCATTGCCTCCCTGGCTTCAGTGAGAATAAATTATTTGGATAACTTTTACTGCCCAGTTTCCTTTGAGGGATTTTAAAATTGACCTGTATAACTTTCACACCCTTGCCCTCAATGACAATATTCTGATTACTGTTAGAACTCACAACCATGGGCAGAACCTTCAATTTTAAGTGATGGAACATTCTACAACTATTGATTTTGTGTTGCTGCAAAACAAGATTTGGATCATGTAGATCTAGAGTGAAAAGACATGGAACAATGCAAGGGAGAGTCACCCTGGACCATGAAATACTAAAACCATAATCCATACTAAAAAAAAGCCCCCTCTTCCCCTACTAAATCACAATAGAATGTAGACTCATCCCTTTCCACCAGGCTGCCAGGAAATATGGAGGCAAGCTAGATCCACAACACCAATTTGCATTTATGTAGTGCTTTTAATGTGATCAAATGTCCCTTGGGACTTCAAAGGAACATTAACAAAGAAAATTTGACACCAAGCCTTATAAGATGACATATGGTCGTGTAACCCAAAGCGTGATCAAAGATGATTCGATTAACTTTTTCAGGAGGAGAGAGAGAGAGAGAGAGAGACAAAGAGGTTTTGAAAGGGAATTACAACTGAACCTGGATGTATTTCCTTCCTCAAAAAATTAACCATCTCCTTCTCCATCAGTCTGTCAACTAACCTAGGTACATTTCTCCTTCAGTGCCAAAGAACATGAAACTTAAACGGGATTTAGTCTAGTTATAAGGCGAATTCGACACTTCAAGCAAGTTCAGTGCTATTACAAACACTGAAAAACTACCCCAAAATGTTCCTTTAGACCAGCAGGAATGGTAGAATCAATTGATTCCTACATACAAAGGGAGAAAACTATTGTAACTCCTTTATCTGACCACCCCAGAATATAATTCACCTCCTTCCACTAACATATACAAAATATGAATTCATCCAGACAGACAATCAACAAGTCTAACTTTCACCATGTGACCACCAGGAAACATTGGGATAATTCCCTTTT
This sequence comes from Sphyrna mokarran, assembly GCA_024679065.1. NCBI lineage: Eukaryota > Metazoa > Chordata > Chondrichthyes > Carcharhiniformes > Carcharhinidae > Sphyrna > Sphyrna mokarran. The sequence goes on from JAGIQG010000021.1 coordinate 25,174,048, forward strand.
CTTGATAAGAGGGGAAAATGGAATCATCCTTTACGTTGACCTGCTTCTACACCCTAGGGGATTCTATGAATGATAAAGGAACATTGTGGCTGCCAGAAAGTATGGACTTATTCTCAGTTCGAGCACTAGGTAACACACACACTTCCCCTCTTTACCAAGCAATAGTTATACATTGCTTCCAGATAAATGTGAAATTCAGGGGCATTAACCTTATTGAAATATGAAGGAAATTGATAAAATAAATAGATCACTAAGTTTAAAAGACAGATTGCCATCTTGAAAGTGCCAGCCTGGCCCGACCAGAACACCTCATTCGCCTGACAAATGAGGCCGAAAGCTTGCAAGTTTACTATCAAATTGGTTGGATTTAAAATTGGTGTTGTCAGATCTCTTACTGAGTTTACCCCAGTCCAACAACGGCATCTCTACATCCTGGCATTGTACACAGGCAAAGTGTCAATGACCAGGGGACATTTTGACACTGCCCATACTGGGCATTGGACAGTGCCATGGGAGTGGGCCTAAGCGGGGGCATGGCCTCTGGGTCAAGGTGGGGGGTGTCCCACTGCCATTCTGCACTGAGATCATTGACAGAGGGAGGGAGGATAGCAATCGGGACTGTCAGCTTATGAGAGGTGGGAGGCAGAGGGGGTGTTGGAGTTGCTGGTGTGCAGGAAGGTTGGAAACTTGGGACAGCCAGAGGTGTGTGTGTGTGTGGTCAAGGTGGGCAGGGGAGAGGGACCAACAATGAGGATGGGAGAGGGGTGTGGTGAAGGGACCACACAGCTGGCCCTATGATCAGGAAGCTGGCAGTGCGGGGCTAATGCACATGTGCCGACGTCTGCTCTGACAGATAAGCTCTTGCGTAGTGGCCTGCTCAGCACTATGCTGTCGGCCTCTTCAGTGAGAATAGGCCCCACCCACTGATTTTTCACCTAATTCATGCTAGGGCACCTTGCATGCACAGAGTGTGGGAGATTCATTTTGGAAATTCTGCTGAAAGTACCAGTGGGATTCAGTCTAGTTATTAGGTGAATTTGACGCTTAGAATTCCTTTGAGAGAATTGCCTACTACACGTGAATAAGTGGCTTAGATTGTTTTTGAACAGCTTCAGTCCCTGAAGTACACATATAACCAAAAGCAATTGAATTGTGCTGAAGTTCAGTGCTATTACAAATACTGAAAAACTACCCCAAAATGTTCCATGTGCATAGCTCCAATAATGATCAGCGTTACACATATACGATTTGCCACATGCTTATTCTATGGATTAAACTGCATTAGTGAATAGATTACTGCAAAGACAAATCAGTGCTGTCAGCACAGTTGCTAATTCCTGATAATAACTCTACATTGCTACAATAGATTGAGTAGATTAATAGTAACTGTGAATTTCTAAGCCACAATATTGTCTCTGCATAAGGTCAGAATGAATACTTGAGTATTTACTGCTGGAATTTACTGTGCTTTATTTAAATAACTTATTATGCATTCAGAAGTTTTATAACTAATGCCACCAAATAAAACTTAATACATAATTAAATGACTTTGGTTGTTATACCCTGATGTTAGCATTTAAATTGCCTGTCTCCACAAGTGTGTAAATATATGCATTTAATAGTTAAATTGTTCACAAGACTTAAATCTTACTGGGTATATTGCACAGATGATGGTATAAAAGATTGGGTGCCGCACTAGAACAATGAAACTACAGCAGTGAGCCTTTGACAACAAAGACCACCACAGTTATCTGTGCACAGAGCAGTTGGCATCACCATATTCTTGCACTAGAGTGAGGTTTCATCTTCATAACAACGACAAATACGAATGCTAGAGAAATTCCACCAGCAATGTCTCCAACACAGCCCATGGATTCAATGGGATGATTGCCAAGCAGATGCTACTGTCCTTCCAGAAGCCAGCTTCACCAGCGTTCAGGCAAAGCACCAGCAAAACTTCAATGGACTAGATTCTTTGTCCAGATGGCCAAAACACATTCCCTCCTCCATGCCGTAAGTTCCTGTTATCTCAATCCTCAGCGTTCCAGAGTAAGACAAAGAAAATGCCATAATGACACTCGAAAGTTCCTTGAAGTGCTGTAACATTGTCATTAATAATCAAGAGAACTTTCTACCAAACATTAAAAATGGTGCCAATTTGTCCATCAAGCTTCGGGTCCAAATTCCTCAATGATGAGGCAGAGCAGTAGCAGAGAATTATAGAAAAAGAAGCAAGTTCTGTTCTCCGGATCCCACTGCCTTGAGGAATATCAAGTCCCATACGGTTGAAGATCCGTGAACTGAGAGTTGGCCTGTTCAGACACACAAAATCCCTGGCAAAAACTCAACCACGAGTAGACTTCATCCTCTAATTGAGGGACAGTCGATGTCTACAGTGGAATGCTTTCTGCCTGTTTGAGTTCTGGGGCCTGAGTTTGAATCTGATCTATTCTGCCGGATGAAAGTCTCCTTGTTTCACATTCTTAATAGGCATAATTGATAATGGAAAAATAAACTTACATTGCAGGACTAGATTGATTGGCCATGTTAGTTTGCTCGTTAGTTAGTGTTGGGGGTTAGCATGGTAAATATGGGAGTGATGGGAGTGTGTGGTTATGGGGCTTGAATGGGATTGTTGTCAGTGTCTCAATGGGCTGATTGGTCGCCTTCTGCATTGTAGGGATTCAATGATTCTATGAGTAAATTGGCAGTCTGATGACAGCTTGGATAAAGAAAAGATAGATTGGAGCATGTTCTTCAGGGTTTGGGACAAAGGCAAAATGTAGGCACAGAGTAGCGGAGGGAGCCTTTATGCTGCATCAGTTACATGTTCCAACTCTTAACATCTTTCATTTAGGAAAGCATGAAAATCAGCACACATTATCATGCCCAAAGTTATACTTACTCATTATCAGCACCTGGTGGTGAGTTTGAACTTTGTTATGCTTTCAATTTAGTAGCCATTCATGCTGTAATCTCCCTTGTAAATCTATTGCAGTCAATTGCAGTCAGTTTATCAATGTTGGGGTTTGCAATGCATTGACTCCATCACAGCAATAAACTGAATCTGCATCCCTGCTGTGTCTAACCCAGAAATTAAACCATAGAATTAAAATTTAATTTTATTAATTTTATTTTTGTTTTATTTATTAGTGTTGCAAGTAGGCTTACATTAACAGTGCAATGTAGTTACTGAGAAAATCCCCTAGTTGCCACACTCTGATGCCTGTTCAGGTACACTGAGGGAGAATTTAGCATGGCTAATGCACTTAATCAGCATGTCTTTCTGACTGTGGGAGGAAACGGGAGTATCCATAGGAAACCCACGCAGACATGGGGAGAATGTGTAGACCTGCATAAACAGTTTTTATTAATATGGTTAATTAATTTCTTTTGAAAGCCATGAAAATATGGTTAAATCTGAATTTCTGTTTGTTCATGGTAGGAAATATATAAACAAAACAGAAATTGCATTTTGGAGTGCAATTCTCCATGGATTGCACTAAATATTTCACCAATTTAATAGTGAACTTTTAGAGAAAATTTCACTAGTAGTGATAATTAAGAGCTTTACATCACGAGCGAAAAATGGATCATTTGAGAATTATATAAAAACAAATTCACATTTTCTTCCTAACCCCTCACTCCCCCAAATGCACTGATACATCCTGCGACACAGCCCCCGGATGCTGTCACACCTCCAAAGGCTGCTGTCCCTGAGGGATATTCTTCATACATGAGTCTTGGCAGCAAAGAATGACAGAACATTTGGGTTTTCCAATGTCTTGGTTAACACTTATCCCTCAACAAACTCCACAAGAACAAAATACTGACTGAGCTGCTTTATTGCGCTTCACATATGACTGCATTGCAGTGAATGGACCTCATTGACTTCAATGTGGATGTCCCAAGAACACAGAAGATGTTGTTTTACATGTAAATTTTTCTCTTACAAAATTGTGCATATTATAAAACCACTTATAACATGTTCTATCCTGTAACACATCCTGAGATTGGTATTGTGCTTGTCATTTCCCCTGAAATGTTTTGTGGCCCACATCACAGTCATCGACTCTTTTTCCCAATCTGTCCATAAACATTACTACTTCATCAAAATTTAACATTTGTTTCCCAATGATGCTGTGAAAACTTCTTCAAAATTAATTGTTTGTTTTCTCCCTGTTCTTCTTTGAAGTGTTCCTTCCGTGAGAATTAAGTGGAATTCAAAAGACATTTCCGGAGTGATATAAAACAGTTTGCACTTTGTAGCTCCTTCAACATAATAAAGATTTCAAGGTGTTTCACAGAGTATTACCAGGACAAACTTGAACCATAAAATCTTGAATCACAAAAAGGAACATTAAGACAGGCTGACCAATGAGGTAGGTTTTCAGGAAGGTCTTTGAAGGAAATGAGGGAGGTGGAAGGGTGGATAGGCCGAGGGAGGAAATGACAGAGCCGGTGGTTTAGGCAACTAAAGGCGTGGTCAGAAATGGTGGACCAAAAGAAGTTGGCAAGAGGCCAGAATTACAGAAATAGCATAATATTATAGAGTTGGAGGAGGTTACAGAGATGGGATTGCCAAACCTTTGGAGCAACACAAGAGCAGAAGTAGGCCATTCAGCCCATCAAGTCCATGCCACCACTCATTTAGATCATGACTAAGCATCTTCCTCAATACCACTTTCTCGCACTCTCCCCATATCGCTTGATGTCATTAGTATCCAAAAATCTATTCAACTCTGTCTTGAACATGCATATTGATTGAACTTTCACAGCCTTCTGGGGTAGGAAATTCACCATCCTCTAAGTTTAAACATATGGATTAGAATATTAATATTTTTGCTGGTCCAGAAAGCCAGGATTGAATGTAGGTCAATGCACAAAGTGATGGAAACTACCCCCCCTCCCCCTCCCCTACAGTGGGTGGATGACAGTCCTTGATGCTTCAGCAAAATTGGTAATCTTTATGTGATGTAGAGATGCCGGCGTTGGACTGGGGTAAACTCAGTAAAGTTTTACAACACCAATTTTAAATCCAACCAATTTATTTGATAGTAAATTCGCGAGCTTTCGACTTTATAGCCTTCGTCAGGCATTTGCAAATGCCTGACGAAGGCTATAAAGTCGAAAGCTCGCGAATTTACTATCAAATAAATTGGTTGGATTTAAAATTGGTGTTGTAAAACTTTACTCAATCTTTATGTGTACAGAATGAGGACATGGCAGTTACAGGATTTTGCTTCAAGGATACTATAAATATAACAATAATTATTTTATCTCACTCAGTTATTGATTCAGGAATAGATGGTTCTACATTGAAATCTCAAAGCAAGTTAATAAAAGTGCATCTTTAAATGCACTTGTTTACCTAAACTGTACCCCATATTAAATAATAAAGGATTCATCCTACTGTTTTCAAGGGTCATCCAGACTTGAAATGTTGGCTCTATTCTCTCCCCACAGATGCTGGCAATCCTGCTGAGATTTTCCAGCATCTTCTGGGTTTTTTTTGCTTCAGATTCCAGCATCCGCAGTCTTTTGTTTTTATCTGTCTGCTACCTATTCTGACAGTGTAGCAAGGATGTGGAATCTAGCACAATTCAAGCTACAGACATCCTGGCAATAAGCATTCTACAGCCCAGAAAACCAAATTACTTTGACACATATTATCTCATTTAAACTCTACAATGTGCGCAATATCACATTGTTACTATGTCTGCAACCAGTTAACTCACCGAATCACAAGCTTTAAATTGATATTACAGTTTCTGAGTGCTTGCTGCAAAATTGACAACCTGTATAAATATCACTATTCTGATCTTGAAGTCCTAGGAAATTATAAAACAATATGCCTTGAGGATGCCTGAACACTGAATCAATTGAATAGATACATTTACAGTGCTTGTTTGCTGGGTCAAGGCTTTCATCCTTTGCCATAAAGTCCAATAAAGTATCAGTGATTCCTTTGATTGAATTCCAGACTGGTGCCATCTTATCCTAATGCGTAGAAGGACATGCACATGTACTCGCCAACATGTTGAAATACGAATGTTAGAGTATAGCAGGTAGTATAGCTTTATCTTACAGTCTAATGACATATTTCAGTTGGCAGATATAAAGCTTTGGGCAGTTGGTCTTTGAACCCAATAACTATTTAGGCAACAGTTGGACAGACGGTTTCCTATTAAAGCGTAAGTTACTGCCTTTATTGGGTTCCTCTTTCATTCATATCTAATATAATAGTATTGCTGGCTCTCTGACCTCTCTATGAGTTAGTTGTTCTCTTGGGAAGGCACAATGGGTAGCATCCCTGAGCCAGCAATCTGGTTTCAAATCCCACTTCATGACTTAATGGCCATGCAAAAGATGTTCATACCATGGCCAAACAATCTGTAAATCCTTTCAATATGCCTATGGTAGGAAGCAAGAGTGGGAGAGTGTCCTGGTCAACCATGCTTGATGGGTGACCCTTAAGCTCCACTCTGTGATGACAGATGAGTCACCTGTTCCAGGGAAAACTAGCTATGGAAGGAGATGTAAGTATGTGCTTCAAGTGCCTCTTGGCAAAGGAAGAGAATGACTATCTTCCTGCATCTGCAATATATTGAAAAAAGGATTTTATCATATAGATTTCTTCCTAGTTAATTTCTACCATGAGCTATAGGCTACTGAATTCCTTACCACCCACAGTCTGTCTTTCCCTCATCCATTAATCTCCAGGCATTTAAAAACTAAGCTTAATCACTACTAGCCTATTTCACATTGTGAACTCTTCACCTGTGTTTCTCAATGAAAACAACATTAGAGCTTGAGCAATAAACATATAACTATTAATGTGCATTGGGACAATTTGACAGCCATCTTGCTAAAATGCTTTCTGTTAGAAGATGTAATAATGGTGCAGCATGATTATTATTCATTTTTTGAATAGAATCTTCTCTTGTACAATTTTGTTCTACACTTGACCTTTTAGGAAAATATTTATTACTGCATGAACAAAATTCCTTCACCTGGCAGGAGGATGGATGGACTGGACTAACTAGATTACAGGTGGTATCACTGCCAATGGATTTCACTACCAGTTGTCAAGCATAGCTTTAAAACCTGGACTTGTAGAGTCATTGCAACACAGAAGAAGGCAAGTCCATCAAGCTCATACCAGTTCAGTCCAGAGCAATCTATTCAGTCCTATTTCTTCACTTTCTCCCGTCCAGTTGTTTTCCTCAATTTCCTTAATCATCTCTGCTTCCACCATCTATGAAGACAGCAACTCCCACAAGCATCTCCACTTGCTGCATAAAAACGTTTTCCCCTACATTGTCCCTTGTATTTCTTGCCCAAAACCTTAAATCTCTGACCACAGGTCCTTGCACTATCAGTCAATGGGAACGGATTCCCTTTTTCTATCTTTTTAAATCTATCATAATACTATGTGCCCTTTTTCAAATCTCCCTTTAATCTCCAAGGAGACCAATCCCAGCTTCTCCATCCTAAACTTGTAGCTAAAAGTTTTTTTGAAGCCGTGACAAAGATAATTGATGAGGGAAGGGCTGTGGATATACAAGGAACAAAGAAAATTACAGCACAAGGACAGGCCCTTCAGTCCTCCAAGCCTGCACTGACTATGCTATCTATTGAATTAAAACATTTATGTATATTACAAACATCAAAGGTCCCAGCATTGATCCTTGAGGAATGCCACTTGTCACAGCCCTCCATTCAGAATTGCATCCTTCCACTGCTACCCTCTGTCTTCTTTAACTGAGTCAATTTTTTTTATCCACCTTGCCACTCACCTCTAATCCCATGCGACTTCATCTTCTGCACCAGACTGCTGTGAGAGATCTTATCAAAGGCCTTACTGAAGTCCATGTAGACAATATCCACTACCTTACCTTCATCAATCATTTTCATTACTTCCTTGAAAAACTTGATCAAGTTATTGAGATATGATTTCCCCTTCACAAAAACCATGTTGCCTCTCATTAATATATCCACTTATTTCCAAGTGGGATTAAATCCTATCTCGAAGAATCGTCTCCAGTAATTTCCTTATCACTGATGTAAGACTCATTAGCCAGTAATTACCAGGATTATTCTTGCTACCTTTCTTAAATAAAGAAACAACATTGGCTATTCTCCAAACCTCTGGGACCTCCCCTGGAGCCAGTGAGGATATAAAGATTTCTCTCAAAGCCCTTGCCTCTCTCAGTATTCTGGGATATATCGCATCAGGCCTTGGACGCTTATCCAGCTTAATGTTTCTCAAGAACTCCAATACCCTTGTGGGTGACACAGTGATTTACACTGCTGTATCACAGCACCAGGGACCTCGGTTTGATTCCCAGCGTGGGTCACTGTCTGTGTGGAATTTGCATGTTCTCCCTGTGTTTGCGTGGGCTTGCTCTGGGTGCTCCAGTTTCCTCCTGCAGTCCAAAGATATGAAGGTTAGGTGTATTGCCCCAAACTAAATTGTCCCTTGGTATTAGGGGAACTAGTATGGAGTTGTGGGGGTCTGGGTGGGATTGTGGTCAGTGCAGACTCGACAGGCCAAGTAGTCTCCACCTGCACTGTAGGATTCTATGATTCTACCTCCCCCTTTTCGATCTCAATGTGACTCAAACTGTCTATACACCCTTTCCCAGACTCATCATCCACTAAGTCTTTCTTTTTGGTGAATACTGACGCAAGGTACTCATTTAATACCTTGCCCATTTCTTTTGGCTCCACACATAGATTCCCTCCCTCGTGTTTCAGTGGGCCAACCCTCTCCCGGTTATCCTCTTGCTCTTTATATAGTATAAAAAGCCCAGGGATTTTCTTTAATCCTGCTGGTCAATGCTTTTTCATAACCTCTTTCAGCCCTCTTTACTCCTTTCTTAAGTTTCTTTTTACTTTCCTTGTACTCCACACTTGTTTCATGTGTTAACTGGAAAGACGAAGGCTGAGGGGAGACTTGATAGAGGTCTACAAAATTATGAGAGGCATAGACTGTGTAGACAGTCAGAGACTTTTTCCCAGGGTGGAAGTATCAATTACAAGAGGGCACAGGCTCAAAGTGAAAAGGTGAAGTTTAAGGGAGGTGTGCAGGGAAAGTTTTTCATGCAGAGAGTGGTGGGTACCAGGAACGCGAAGCCAGAAGAGATGGTGTATGCAGGCACATTAGCAATATTTGAGAGGCATCTGGATGGGTGCATGAATAGGGAGGGAATAGAGAGATACGGACTGAGTAAAGGCAGAAATTTTTTTAGTTTAGTTAGGACACTACATTTGACACAGTCTTCAAGAGCCAAAGGGTCTTTTCCTGAGCTGTATTTTCTTTGTTCTTTGGTCTCCCCAGTATAGCATGCCTCGGGACACTGGGGAGACCATGCAGATGCTATGACAATGGACACTGCTCAACAATCACCAGGCAAGACTTCTTGTTGCGGAACACTTCAGCGGTCATGGGCATTTGGCCTCTGATCTTCGGGTAAGTGTTCTCCAAGGCGGCCTTCACCACACACGACAGCACAAAGTCACCGAGCAGAGACTGATAGCCAAGTTCTGCACACATGAGGATGGCCTCAATTGGGATCTTCGGTTCATGTCACACTACCTGTAACCCACATAATGACTTGCCTAGGCTTGCAAAATCTCACTAACTGAGCTGTCTGGAGACAATACACATCTCTTTAACCTGTGCTGAACGCTCTCTCCACTCACATTGTCTGTACCTTTAAGACTTAATTACCTGTAAAGGCTCTCATTTCAATCATTATTCTGTAAATTGAGTTTGTGTCATTAAATGCCCTGTTTGTAAATAGAACTCCCACTCACCTGACGAAGAGGCAGTGCTCTGAAAGCTAGTGGATTTTGCTACCAAATAAACCTGTTGGACATTAACCTGGTGTTGTGACACTTCTTACTGGTGAGTCTAGAACCGAGGGAACATAATCCTAGAATGCGGCTCAGGCTATTTGGGACTGAGATGATGAGGAGTTTCTTCAATCAAAGGATCTTTGTAATTCTCTAGCTTAATTTATTATTGTCACAAGTTGGCTTACATTAATACGGCAATGAAGTTACTGTGAAAATCCCCTGGTCCCCACACTCTGACGCCTGTTCAGGTACACTGAGGGAGAATTTGATGTGGCCAATGCACCTAACCTCACGTCTTTCGGACTGGAGAAGGAAACCTGTACAGCCATAGGGAGAACATGCAGACTCCACACAGACTGTGACCCAAGCTGGGAATTGAACTCGGGTCTCTGGCACTGTGAGGCAGCAGTATTAACCACTGTGCTATCCTGCCACCCTACCCCAAAGGGCTGTGGGAGCTCAATCACTCATCATATTCAAGATGGAAATCGATCATTTCTGGAAACTAAAGACATCAAGGGATATTGGGGATAGTGCAGAAAAGTGGCATTAAGTTCAGCCATGATCTAATTGAATGGTGGAGCAGGCTCATTGGATTGAATGGCCTACTCTTGTTTCAATGTTTCTCATAACCTCTCTGCTTTTGACAATATCTCAAATCTAAACCCCCAAATCCTTGCTTCTTTCTCTCCTAATATATCCTGCCATCTTCAATGATCAACATGATTTCTGTAAAAGATAAACACATCAATCCCTCATGTCATGTGACATTCCATGATTCTACCATGAATATCTTGCTATTGGCCAAACCATTGCTTGGCCAAGAATTGTTTGCACCATCCTCAAAAGATCGTCTGATTTCTTTCCCTGGGGCATTTCATCAAATGACAGAAGCGTTTGGTATTGCAATACACCATCCACAGTTGAAGATTTTATTCAATTCTTTGCTGGGAAGCAGAATGAGAGAAGTCAACACCTGTACAGCAATAACACTGACATCCAAGAGAATTGCGCAAACATGCTTGCTCAGTTCCAGTGACACCCCAGGCCTGAGTCTGAGAGATATGCGTGGGGAACTGTCTAAGGAAATGAGTGGCAGAAATCAAGGGAAGGAAATGGAACTTTTTGTTTATGCGCAGAATAATAATAACCTATCAATCCCACAATTAGAACTAGGTCAAATGCTGCCAGACTGCCTGGTGCCTACTGGCCTAAACAGAAGCCTGTGTATGATTTCAAACTTTCAAATGCAATATATAAATACACCGTTAGAAAGAAGGTTGCTTCTGCAACTCCAGTCAATCAGAAGCCATTGTTTTGAGCAAGGCTGCAAACCAGCAGTTTAACATCAATTTTTAAAATAATTGCCTGGATTTTGTGTTTGTAATTAATGATGGTGAAACTGCCAGCTTTTGGCATCTTACAATTATTGGCTAAATCCTATCAAAAAATGACAGTGTTGTTTCCGGCAAGAACACACGCTGGTTTTCTCACCAGAGCTTACGACACTCTTGCAAAACAAAATCAAGTGGGTGTGTTTCATGTTGCTGTAGAAGGGTGTGGAGCCTTAACACTTCAGCAAAGCCCAGTTGCACTGAGATCAGGGCATCCTGATCAGAGACTTTGTAAGCCTCCTTCCCTCAAGCTCACTGCAGAGATCTTAGAGGCTCGTCTCCCCACCCCGATCATCCCCCCACGTCCAGCCATCAGCCCTTTCTTCCCCTCTCCCTCCCCATAGTCTGAACCGGCATTCACTATCCCGCCCCACCTCTGTCCCAACAACCATTGCCAGTGTCCCCGCTCCTCTGTCCGCTTTGAAACACTACCACCACATTTAAATGAACCTTCTCTGCCACCTCCCCAACCCGAGGCGCCCATTGAGACTTGCCCCTTGGCAGAAGTTGGCACCACCTCATTGGCATGAACATGCTGCCAACCTGTGCCAGAGGTAGTGCCAGAGGCATTGCCAGGCTACTGCCTGGTCATGTCCTTCTCCTTTGCCACCTATAGTTACCCTTGTGTCTCCAGGGAGACCTCAATGACAGATTCAAGTCTGTGTGAACATATTCACGTAAAGTGGTATCATGTCTGCAATGGGTGTAGACCTGATAACATCGCCGGCAAAGGGCGAGAAAGATCCAAAATTGTAAGTTCACCAGAGAGAATTGCGACATTGTGATCTCTGCTGCCACTCACACAGACAGCAAGATTACCTCCTATGAAATCGGCAGCAATCTTAGGTATCTGCATATATATAATTAAACTTAGTCCTTTACAGGGTGTATTGTTAAACTTCCACTAATTGCAGTCTTTTGAAATGAACTTTCACTTTTACCTTGAAGTCTCGAAGATGTTGCACCTTGATGAATGAGGTATGACCAGGTTTTTAACAGTTCACCTAGGTTAGATACCATAATGAAATGTGCACGTCCTAATCTTTACTTTGCCCTCTGTAAAATGATGGTGTTTCTGGTGGATGTTTAGGGAGCCTGTAACTATTTGAGGAAAAGGGGAGAATGACTGTGGCCAATGTTTCTCCATCAGTCAACTCCCAACCCCCCTCTATAAAAGCAAATTACTGCGGATGCTGAAATCTTTGGAACGACCCTTAGGAGTCACCTGAATTCGAAATGTCAGCTCTTTTCTCTCCTAACAGATGCTGCCAAACCTGCTGAGATTTTCCTGCGTTTTCTCTTTTGGTGCCAACCCCCTCTTTTCATGTCATTATACTCCACCAAATCTCTTTTCGTTGCTGTTTGTGAGATCTCACATGCAAAACTGCTGTTGATTGAAAAGTAGTCGGTGCAGTTTAGAGAAATGTATATTAAACGCTTGACAGGCAAAATAAATATAAGCTTAGTTTCATTTTTGTACCTGACACTATCTTTGACCGAGACAACAAGATATCTTTTGTGAAATACTTTCTCACATTCCCTTTTGTTTCTTCTTACTGTTCTGCCCTCCCCCATTTCAATGATATTCAATTCAGAAGAAGGCTGGTATCCCTCACGGATGGAAAGCAGGCATGAGTCAAATAAACTGGAATTACCCGTCCACCACTGATGTTTTTGTCTTTTCATTTGTGGGATATGTGTGTCACTGGCTGGCCAGCACTTATTGCCCATCCCTAGTTGCCCAAAGGCAGTTGAGAATCAACTATGTTGCTGTTGGTCTGGAGTCATATGTAGGCCAGACCAGGTAAAGACCTGAAAGAAATTAGTGAAGCAGATGAGTTTTTCCTAACAATCGACATTTTTTTCTTGGTCATTAATTCCAGGTATTTTTTATTGAATTCAAATTCCACCATGGCAGGATTTGAACCAGGTCCCTGCAACATTAGCTGAGTTCCTAGATAAGTAGCATAGCAACAATACCATTATGCCATCGCCTTCCCTATAACATTGAAAGCAAATTACTGAGGATGCTGGAATCTGAAACAAAAACAGAAAATGCTGGAAAATCTCAGCAGGTCTTACAGCATCTGTGGAGTGAGAATAGAACAAACGTTTGGAGTCTAAGTGACCCTTTGTCAGCTGCTCTGATGAAGGCTCACATAGATTCAAAAAGTTGGCCCTAACTTTTCTCCAAAGAAGCTGTCAGACTTCCTGAGATTTTCATCGCTTCCTCTATGTTGGCTCCTGATACTCTGGGCTATGGAGTGAAAATCAGCTATACTTTCTTATCATTTGATCCTTGATTTAAAAAATGTGTGGGTGGCTGGTAAGAAACAGCCCAGCTGTATTTAGTTGCATTCAAATAAACTGCTTTGCAGTTGCTATCTTGGATTACACATAATAAACAATTACTTAAGCTCATCACATCTCAGTGGCAGTTTTTTTTTTGTTTTCATTCCATTTCAAGCCAATCAAGTCCAATTCAGACAAGTTCAGACATTCCCGATCCAAGCTGACAAGATGTGGAGATGCCAGCGTTGGACTGGGCTAAACACAGTAAGAAGTCTCACAACACCAGGTTAAAGTCCAACCAGTTTATTTGATTGTAATCCCCAAGCTTTTGGAAACGGTGTCCCTTTGTCAGCTGTGTGGAAAGTTCCAAGCTGACAAGACAGGGCTCTCCCCTCCTGTCTTGGGTTTGATCTACATGATCCAAGCTGATTAGAGTAGGCAGAGCTCCTCCTCCCAGGCTTGATCTCATTTGCATCTTAGCCATTAGGCCGAGATGCCATTTTTAAAAATTGCTTCAAATGAAGCTAAAATGTAACCTAATGACTTCAACCAAGCGTGGCATGTCAATACTACACTTGGCAGTTAATACCAGTAGGACTAGTGAAAGCATGGCAATATAATAGATAATAGATATAATAGATATATAGCCAAAACAACTCAGTATCAATAGTTGATGCAATGTGGCAGCACAATGGCATAGTGGTTATCATTATTCTCTCAAAGTATAAGGGACCCATGTTCAATTCCTTGCTTGGGTCACTATCCATATTGACTTTTGTTTCGGTGAACGTTAGGCACTTTTACACTGTATAGGAGGCACTTAGTAACCAGGTAACTGTAGCCTCAAAAGGAATCAACACATTCAGAAGAAGGCATGATGGCAGAGTGGTTAGCCCTGCTACCTCACAGTGCCAGGTTCAATTCTGGCCTAAGATGACTGTGTGGAGTTTGCAGGTTCTCCCTGTGTGGGCTTCCATCCACAGTTTGGAGATGTGCAGATTAGATGGATTGTCCATGCTAAATTGCCCCTTAGCGTCTCAGGTTGTGCAGATTAGATGCATTAGGGATTAATGGGTATTGGGTAGGTGGGGGTTTGGTGTGTGGGCCTGGGTAAGATGCTGAGTCAGTGCAGACTAATTGGGACAAATGTCCTTTTTCTGCACTGTAGAGATCCTATGATTCTAAGGGAGGACTGTGAACTGTAGTAGGTGTGTTTGACTGTAATGAGTTTCAGTTAATAAACTGTAATTTACAATAGAAAGGAGACAACAATAAGAAAGAAAGAAAGGCTTGCATATATACAGCACTGTTCATAATCTCGGGATAGCCCAGAACTGCTTTTCAGCTAATTGAAGTACTTTTGAAGCAAAAAACAGAAAATCTCAGCAGGTCTGGCAACATTTGTGGAAAGAGAATATAGCCACTGTTTCGAGTCTGAATGATCCTTCTCCAGACTCAAAAAATTGGCTCTATTCTCTCTCCATAAATGCTGATAGATGAGATTTTCCAGCATTTCCTGTCTTCATTTCAGATTCCAGCATCCATGGTGATTTGCTTTCACGTGATATTTTTGATGTTGTACTATGGGAAAGACCATGGCCAGTTTGTATGCAGCAAAGTCTCTCAAACAGGACTATGATAATGACCAAATAATCTGTTTTTGTATTGCTGATTGACCTCAGTTTATCATTTAATCTGGAAGATTGAATCTGCCTCAGCACAGCATGACAGCATCAGCCTAGACTCTTTACCTTCAAGTCTCTGGACTGGGACTCAAACCTTTCTGGTTCAGGGTTAAGAATTCTAGACACTGAGCCATAGCTGATGCTGTTTAACAGCCTGTACTATCATAAACCAGAATGGAAAAGAATGAAGACACTGAATTTGCAAGTTAAAGGAAAATACCACAGTGTGAGCAGCAAAAAGGTCATCCAGTTGTCATAGATCTGAAGGACGTCCTCAACAAAAACAAATGCTACTCCTTTTGTTCTTACTGTTTACTTGGATACATCACATGTGAGTGTTGAGCTTGTGGAATTTATTACCATAGGAAGTAGTTGATGCCAAACCATTGAATGTATTCAAGTGGCCGTTGATATAGCTCTTGGGGAGAACGGAATGAAAGGTTATGGGGAGAAAGCAGGATTAGGCTATTGAATTGGACAATCAGCCATAATCGTGATGAATGGTAGAGCAGGCTCCAAGGGCCTCCTCCTGCTCCCATCATCTACGTTTCAATGTTTCTATGTGAAAATAAATATCTGCACAAGTTGTGCCACTAACCCACAAACAAAATCTTGACAATGCCTTCAAAATCAGCCTTATTCTGACTGTTGCACGTCAGCCTTTTTTCTAATAACTACAGGGTTTAGTGGACTTCTGCTCAAAGCTTATGATGCTCCATTACCCAAAAGGTTTATCTGATGAGAAGTGGCAGATATACAGATAAGTCCTAAGTCTGATCTAATGCAAACAGCAGTAGCAGTAATGCTATCATTGACATCAGCTGCTTCAGTCCCAGAAAGAACGAACAGGCAGTGCATGCATGCAGATGTTGGGTGAGTGCAAAATTGGGAAAAATGCAATCAAACAAACCTGCCAACACTCAACGACAATACACCCGAATATCATTTCAAATATTCAATTTTCAAATCAACATCTGAATTGTTTTGGCATTAGATATGATTCTCTGTAATAAAATCAGCAATGTAAAAAGGGCGTGCCTAATGATACAAATAAGTGGAAAGCTTCGACCGGCACCTATTGCAGAGGCAATCATAGAGTCCTTACAGTGCAAAAAGAGACCATTTGGACCATGGAGTCTGCACCGACAACAATCCCACCCAGACACTATCCCCACAACCTCACACATTTACCTCTCTAATCCTTCTCACCTCCACATCTCAGGATACTAAACAGGTATTTAGCATGGCCAATCAATCTAACCTGCACATGTTTGCACTGTGGAAGGAAACTGGAGCATCCGGACGATACCCACACAGTCATGGGGAGAATGAACAAACTCCACCCAGACAGTGGCTCAAGCAGGAATTGAAGCTGGGTGCCTGGAGCTGTGAGACAGCAGTGCTACCCACTGTGTCATCGTGCCATTCAATTACATTTGGCTGAGATCCCAGAGGGCACCAAGCACCCATGCAGCTGTATCCTGTGGAGGTTGGGTTTGGGCCTGTGGCAGGGGCAAGGTGGAATCAGCAAGGTTTTTAAAAGAACACCAACAAAGATAGACTGATGTATTTTGTACAAAGCTCTTTTCATTTACATTTCAGGTGCACACTTACACATTTGTAAAACTTGCCCTTTTGCTATCGATGATCTTTGCAGAAACTGCTAGCTCTGTGTGCTTCTACATTGAGCTGTATCCAGTGGGTGTGGATGGCTTACAAGAGGAAGTTGCTGATGTGTCTCAATCCATACGATAAATTGTGGTTTTGAAGATATGACAGGAAGAATTTTGAAATATTGTGAAACAGTAATTCATGTAACAACATCTGAAAATATTTACAAATTGACAGCCCTGGCATCAGTGTTGATTTTTAGACTTGTTATTTCAAATCATATTGAAAAAAATTGAAAAGCAAGTGACTGAATATCATTTCAAATATTCAATATTTAAATGAACACGCGAATTGTTTTGGCATTAGGCGTGATTCTTTGTGATAAAAGCAATGATTCTAAACAAGAGCATACCTAATGCTACAGATAAATGGAAAGTTTTGACCAGCACTTATTGCAGAGGCAATCATAGAATCCCTATAGTGCAGAAGGAGGCCATTCAGCCCATCGGGCCCGCAGTGAGAACCGTAACCCAATGTATTTACCCTACTAGTCCCACTGACACTAAGAGGAAATTTAGAGTGGCCAATTAACCTAATCCACAAATCTTTGGAGTGTGTGAGGAAACCAGAGCACCCAGAAGAAACCCACACAGACACAGGGAGAACATGCTAACTCCATATAGACAGTGACTTAAGGCCAGAATTGAACTCGGGTCTCTGGCGCTATGAGGCAGCAGTGCTAACCACTGTGCTACCGTGCCAATTTCTCTTTCAAACTGTTTGCACTGTAAAAGTTTTGATTATTGTCAACATTCAAGAATGGGAAATCCGGTTAGCAATGATTCCCTCTTGGTATCAATCTTTTCTTCATCCAAAGGCTAGCTCCACTGTACGTACTTTTGTTTTCTCTAATTTTAAAATCATTTTCTATGCCAGTATGGTTATTCAAACACACTCGCTCCCTTTAAATTGCTCTCTATGGAGTACAAGCTCACTTTAAGCAACTGGATCCAACTTTAAGTCTTTTTATTTGCCCCAGAGTTTTGTTTCAGTTGCGAATTGCATTATGTTGCAGTTAAAGTGAACCTACCAATCATTCCATAAAATTAATTGTTGTTTATGGTTACCATGACACTACAGGTCTCATTTTGTACTTTGTACTGTTGGATACTGTTTCTAAGAATCATTTAATTGGTACCGGTTGGTACTTTATCATTTGAATTCCAATGGTCATCGAAATAACAGAGCACAAAGACCCGAGGAATTTCAACTGAAGTACAATCTATTGTCAGGAATTATTTATAAAAATATAAATGGTCAATAACCTTCTGAACTACCCAAGTGTTGGCCAATAAACTGCACATGCTGTGATAAAATAATAGAACCCAAAGTGACGAGGGTTGCAACACTCCAGGATCGGCCTGGAGTCTCCAGGAATTAGTAGTCAGACTCCAGGACGCTGCTATTGCAATCTCGGAGACAAATCATCAGAACAAAAGAAACAATTGTTTTTCTCCATTATCTCCTTTGAACACTTCTCTTTGCCAGGTATAAAAATGTTGAAAACATGGGAAAAAATGTTGTTTGGCAGACTGTCGAGCATCATCCAGTTGGGTAATGGAACTGGTTAGGTGCATTGACATGTTAAATTCTCCCTCAATGTATCTGAACTAGGGATTTTTCACAGAAACAAAATTAAAGTTTATTTATTAGTCACAAATAAGGCTTACATTAACACTGCAATGAAGTTATTGTGAAATTCTCCTAGTCACCACAATCCAGCGCCTGTTCGGGTCAATACATCTAACCATTTAACTCTTCTACTATAGGTTTCAAAAGTTTAAAAGTTGATTTATTAGTGTCACAAGGAAGGCTTACATTAACACTGCAATGAAGTCACTGTTAAAATCGCCTAGTCGCCAAAGTCTAGTGCCTGTTCAGGTCACCTAACTTAATTGCAATGCCTACTTGTGACACTAATAAATAAACTTAAGTTTAATGAGAGTTTTTGCTTTCCAAGGTGTAGGAAGGTAGGACGTCATGAATAGTTGGACTGGGGGGGTAAGTCATGTGATGAAACCTCCAGGAGTGCATTTAATCACAGTTGACAAATCTGAACATGATGCTATGGGCAGAATTTCCCTGTCCTGTCTGTCAGGGGAACTGCAGTAGACAAGAGCATGCAAAGATCTGATGACTTCGAGCAGGAATTTCCAGCCTTGGGATGAGCATGGCTGGAAAATCTTCAAAAGCCAATAAGACCTCTTTTCCAAATAGGATTTGTATTTTGCAGAGGTCTTGCTATCAGGACGATATTGTTCGGGTGAAGTGTTAAATTGGAAATTGTTTTCACAAATGTCTGGGCCTCATGCAAATCTTTGAATACCATTGGAATTCCACACAGAAATGTACATGATTTGAGACCATATTGTTCTAGCACTTGGTGCTGGTGCTGCAAAAGTCCAGTCTGTTGCTTCAATCTAGTCAATTCTAATTGTGGTGATGTTGATGGGAGTTAGCAGGTTGCCCATTGCAAGGAGAATGGATCGGATAGCTGTTAAGTTAATGCTTAATTTTCTTTGTTCTCGTGCTGTAATTTTCTTCGGAATTTTAGTTCGGTCGGGCCGAAGGGCCTGTTCCTGTGCTGTAATTTTCTTTGTTCTTGTCCTTTGTTCTTAATGGCCAAAAATAATCACAAATTTCATGCAAGAGGTACATTGAAAAGGTGCAGTTCTTAAAGATTCAGCCAATTTTATAAAGTTTACTTATTTGGTCACAAGTAGTCTTGCATTCACACTGCAATGAAGTTACTATGAAAATCCCCTAGTCGCCACATTCCGGTGCCTGTTCGCATACATGGTGGGAGAAATCAACACAGCCAATTCACCTAACTTGAGTGTCTTTGGATTGTGGAAGGAAATCAGAGCACCCAGAGGAAACACACACAGACATGGAGAGAAAGTGCAAACTGCTCACAGACAGGGACCAAAGCTGGGAATTGAACACAGGTCTCTGGCACTGTTAGGCAGCAGCACTAACCACCAGGCCACCGTGCTGTCCCTAAGGTATTTATGGTAAAATACATGATCTATTGGGACTTCAGGAAATAGAAAAGCAAAATTAAAATGTGCCAACTGACATAGGAGCCTTCATCTGAATCATACAACGAGGTATATCAGAATTCAATGCTCCACAGGCTATGCTGAGAGATCTACAGCAAGGCAAACATCAACTGTTGGAGGACAATCAACTCGTTGAAAGATGCTATTTTGGCCTGCCTGAAACTCGTTGGTCTGTCAGTGGAATGAGCTGTCTATGACAAAAGTTTTGCATGCTGGAATATTCCAAGGTCTAGGCTTATGTGCTGAGGGATTGGTGTGCAAAAGCTTAAGGCAGAAGCCACAAAGATTCAGTGGTGGGAGGCCTGTGTCTAAAGCCTTCCACTGCCATTCTGAGGGGCCAAAACCCACGTAAAACCCTTTGGACCTTATGCAAAAGAGAACACTTTAAAAGTAAATGTAAATATTCTAAATATAATGTGATTCAGGAAGTGTAATGAAGCCACTTTGAGTATTGAAAGAAACCCAATTGTTTTAGACTTTATGTAACATTAAATTTACAGTTATGCAACAACAAATCTTTCCAAATTTTATAAATAAAGTACACTTTTTGAACAAAAAAGTACAGGAAGGTACTCAGAGAGCACTGTCATCAGTAACCTGAAGAAAGATTATACCCCATGACATCAACGCAGCCACACATATGAAGGATCAGCAGGAAATCATTTTATCCCAGGTTAGATTATGTGAAGCTCACCAAAAGCACAGGTTTCCAGTCCTACTTGCCCTCTGTGGTTGGAGGTTTGGGATAACAGCAGGCAGGAGAGGCTGGACAAAGGTCATCCATCCTGTTCTTCGAGATGAGTAAAACTCCCCGAAGAGAGGTTTACTATTTATTTCTATTGAGCCTGTAGGTCTGTATTCCCAAAGCTGTTGGGAAGAATACATGGCTTCGCTTCTGGCCAGAACCATGTTGGAATCTAACTGGAAAGGCATTGTTAGCCTCATTTACAAGCAGAAGATAGGGAAGAGAGTGATGAGATCAGGAAAGCCAGCTCATTAATGTTGATGACAACTTTTTGTCCAAGATTAGCAACAATTGTGTCTCTTTTCTGAAGCTGCGATCCATCCGGATCAAACCTTCTCTATACATGCAGGAAAATCTAATTATATCTCCTCCCTCCCCTGCATCTATTACCTACGTGCAGGACAGGGGCAGGGTAGTCTACTGCTTAATCAGTTTGGATGTACAGATGCCGGCGTTGGATTGGGGTGGTAAGAACTCAGTAAGAATTTAGCAACACCAATTTATAATCCAACCGATTTATTTGATAGTAAAAAAGCGAGCTGAACACTGCATTTGCCTGAAGACACAAGAGTCGAAAGCTCGCTTTTTTACTATCAAATAAATCGGTTGGATTATAAATTGGTGTTGCTAAATTCTTACTGAGTTCTAATCAGTTTGGATCAGCCTTTGATAGAATATTGCACATATACTTGATGTATGTACACTCCAAAATGGATTTGGGAAGCAAATCCACAATCCCCTTCTAATTAAATCTGGAGTGGGGCAGGACTGCCTTCTCATAGCTGCCATGTTCATGTGTTAGGTTGAATCTTTTACCATGGCTGGGTATGGGCAGAAGGTGGGTGAGAGTCACAGTATCGCTTCACTGGTTGCCAGTTTCTACCTGTGTCAGTGTGAGTATCCAGTTTTCTCCCACACTCCAAAGATGTGTGGGTTAGATTGATTGGCTATGCTAAATTGACCCTAAATTGAGGATTAGTAGGGTAGATGTCTGGGATTGTGTTTGGTACAGACTTGATGGATTGAATACTGTATTGTATTCAGTACTGTAGGGATTCTAAGAAAAAAACATCATCTATGAAGATATGCACTGAAATAAACATCAACTGCTTTTGGACAGACATCAACTCTATGAACACTTGCAGTTGCTGCAAAGATTCAATGAAGACAGACTACATTTTAGGGTTCTTTCTCCATAGTACATCAAGGGCCTGGAGCCAGCATAAAACCTCATGTTGCAGAAATCAGGAAATGTTTAACGTAAATGTAGATGCACTGTAAGTTGAGTAAGGGACTCTAGTGCGCCATTCCTGTATTCAAATCTATTACTCCATATTACATCATATGAACAGTACCATTTGGATACTATAATACACCTTCATAGGTTTTATGAATAAAAAGTATAATTTTGAAACAAAACACAGAAGAGCAGAAGGTCCATCCCATGCACATGCTGAGTTGGCAGAAGTGAAATGACGGTAGGAGAATGGGAAGAGATACAAAACACCCAGAGATCTTGCTCCCATTTGCTATACAATGACCTCTGCTGGAAATGCTTATGCATAACAACAGATGGAGACAGAGGGTGATAACCTTGAATGCAGATAGCTTGTTGGTGCTATCAAATGTCACATCTGCATTTAGTAAAGCTCAGGAATACACAACTTGTGTTTTTTCAAATTGAATAAGCTTAGCTTAACTTATCCATAAATAATTCTGCCAGTGAATGTTTCTGCATTGGGCACTTCAATGATATTAGTGACAGGTCAATGTTATCAAACACCACTATAATGGTACTGTATAAATTTTGTTCCTCCACAATGATTCAAAATACATTAAAAATGATCTGCTATTTATTCCAAACCAGGCAGCATGGTTGGCACAGTGGTCAGCACTGGTCAGGATTCAATTCTGACCTTTGGTCACTGTGTGGAATATGCATATTCACCTCATGTCTGCATGGGTGTCCTCCAGGAGTTTCAGTTTCCTCCCATTGTCCAAAGATGTGCAGGTTAGATTGATTGGCTATGCTAAATTGACCATTAATGACAGGGACTAGCAGGGTAAATAGGTGAGGTTGGATTTGGTGCAGACACAACACGGTGAATGACCTCCTTCTGCACTGTGAGGATTCTGGAATCTGAACTTTGTTGACTAAGAACAGAATGAATGCTCAATGGCAGGAAATTCAGCCATTGTATTCCTCACTTTTACAAGCTTCTCATATTCAGTCAGTCTCAAAAGCCCAGAGTTCAGCTGTTATACAGCTCTTACTCATCTCTTCACATCCTCAGTCTATAGAATTTCCTTGTGTGTAACCTGCAGTACAACAAGCTGAAGGGTATGCCTTCCTATTGAGTGAGAATTCTTATTTTAAAAAAATTCTTAAGAAATTCTAAATAAACCGAAGTTTAAATTTTCTGTTTAATATAAGAAAAAGTTCCGTTGCCTTAAATAAGGTATATTTTGCTCAAGGGCTCCTGAAATATAACCTGCAAACAGTAATACCATTAGGACAATTAGTACAAGACTCCTGATCATGTTAAATCTCTGACTCAAGTCAGCAAAGCAACTGCAAATTTACCAGAATAAATAACAACCCAAATTCAAATAGCAAATCACTAATGCATGTTGAGCCCCACAGCATGATGAAACATATAGATAGAAAATATTGAACAAAGAATATTGGAAAATAAAACAACTTTAATAATTCAATTTTTAATTACAAGGTATTTCTTTGAGGCCATGCTTCCCAGTCCATCATCTTGACATGGATTGGTGGCAATGGTTAGCACTGCTGCCTCACAAAAGCAAGGGGCCCAAGTTTGGTTCTCAGCTAGGGTCGGTGTGTGTGTCTGAAGTCTGCATGCTCTCCCCATTTCTGTGTGGATTTCCTCCAGGTGTTCTGTTTTCCTCCTACAGTCTGAAAGATATATTGGTTAGGTGCACTGGCTATGCTAAACTCTCCCTCAATGCATCCAAATCAGACTATGGTGACTAGGGGATTTTCACAGTAACTACATTGCACTGTTAATGTGAGCCTACT
Organism: Sphyrna mokarran; assembly: GCA_024679065.1. Classification (NCBI taxonomy): domain Eukaryota; kingdom Metazoa; phylum Chordata; class Chondrichthyes; order Carcharhiniformes; family Carcharhinidae; genus Sphyrna; species Sphyrna mokarran. Next base: position 25,197,807 of record JAGIQG010000021.1, read on the forward strand.
TGTGATAAATAAATAAACATTCACACTTTCCACCACCGCCACACTCTCTCATCAGTTTTTAAAGGAGTAAGAGATTCCATTTCTACTACAGGGAAAATGAATCGTCTATGGAATGTTTTCATTTTTGTGGGATATGACTGTTGCTGCCCATTGCCGGACAGTAGATGGTGAGCCACCTTGAATTCCTCAAGTCTGGCTAGTGTAGGTACACCTGCACTGCTGTTACAATGATGTGACAGCAATGAGTAACATATGCAAGATACACTTCAACAATTTGCCAAGCTTCCTTTAACAGCAGCTTCCAAACTCCAGATCCAAAAAGACACATGGGAACATCACCGACTGCAAGAATCCCTTCAAACCACATACCATCCAAACTTAAAACTACAGTCATTATTGGGTGAAAAACCTGGAACTCATTCTAACAGCAGTGCAGGTGCACCTACACCAGATAGACTTCAGAAGTTTACGGTGGCTCACCACCTCTAGGGCAACTGCAACGGGCAACAGAAACACCCCATGAAAATGAAAAAAATCCATAGGTAATTCACATCCCTGTAACAAAATGGAAACTCTTACTCCTTTAAAAAAAAGAGAAAATGAGAAAGCATTCTGATCAACAGAGCATGTAAAGTTTTGCACAGAAAGGTGATTTTAATTTAATGATTTCCATTCATGAAAAAAATCTGTGCCAAAGTATAAATCCATAATTCATCCCAAAGTTTTTAATCTTTGGATTATTCTTATCCTGCTGCTGCAAGGGCATGTCTGACAGTATGCAACATCTCAACTTTCAATACAATATTTTCAAAACTAAAACATTCACAACAGGAAGCAGTTTTGTAACTATATTGCAAAGATATTTAAATAAAGGAGCAAATGTACTACCAAACCAAATGTTATTACGTGGAAATCTTTCCTTCTGTTAACTATCTGCAAATTGCAGTTCAGAGAGCATTCAGCTTGCTTACAAATGAATCAAATGCAAACTGGGGGACAGCCTGAGTCAGAAGATTCAAGCTCCACTCTAACCACAATAGCAGTGTTGGCTGGCATTTTAGTGCAGTGTTGCATCGGGTGAGACAATGCTATTTGGATGAAATGTTAAATTGAGACAAATCAGCTCTTTCCAGTGAATATAAAAAGGATTCCATGGCACTGCTCAGAGAGCAGGGAAATTTTCCAAGTGCCCCAATCACTTCAGTTAACATTTGTTTAAAAAGTAGTATTTTATTATCTATCTCAATATTGTTTGTTGGACTTCTGTGCAAATTGCTTAGTGTTTCATTGCATCAATGACTAAACTTAAAAGCAGTACATTGAAGTGTTCTTGACACATTGAGTATATTACATAATTGCAAGGTTTTTCTTTACAAAAACTTCAAACAGGCACAGCACAAAATATTCTTACAGTAAAATATTTTAGAAACATTCTCTAACACCTACAAAATCATCATTCTTCTGACGATACCTTTCCATTCTCATGGATGGAGTGGTTATTGAGAAGACTTATTGAGAATGATGCTGCACTTTCTGGATTAGCAAAAAAATTATGCTTTTAATCAGATGTAATAATTCTAACATTGCAATTTTGTTTAAGTAGTTATTAAAAAATGGACAGAGAAGGCCACAGCTGCTGTCTCGACCATTTCAGCCTGGCTCCATTTCCCCACAGGCAGTGTACTAGTGTTCACTAATTTATTGCACAGGGTGCAAATGCAGCTGTAAAGAGGTTCATTTTCTCCATTTCCCAGTCTGAAGGAACTCAAAAAGGCTTGAACAGATATTTCAAATTACTTTTGCAGAAGTTGGCAACTGGCCTTATCACTAAAAATATCTACCAGATACAAAGACAGCTTGATTGTCTCTACATTATTGAATAAAGACAGAACTTCAGAAACACTTGCACTTTCAATTATCTTGCAGAAAAGAATGTTATTTGACATGAGTGTAGCCTGAGGGAGGAGTTGGTTTACTTCACAGTTCGCACTCTAGGTTATCAAATTGCATGAAGTCAAGATGATGCTGAGAGGATGTGATCTTAACTAGTGAACAGAACATTAAACAAACCATATATAAACACAGAAACAAAAGGTTGACAAGAATTGATTTAAAAATCATTCTGCAATTGCAATTTAAACTTTCAGCAAGACTTCCATTGTGCTGTATCTGTTAGCCAGCCCGCCCAATATATAGTCATGGAGATATAAACCAAAAAAAACAGGCCCATTAGCCTAACTTGACCATGCTGATCAGGTAACCTAAACGGAGCAAGTCCCATATGTCTTCATTTGGTTCAAATCCCTCTAAACCTTTCCCATCCGCGTACCTGTCCAATATATTGCAAATCTCCAAAAAGAGTTGTGTGCTTGGTCAGTTTTTACAAATGAAATATATGACATTAGGTCTCTGCAATAATTAACCAATGGTTTAATTTATAGATTGCTTAAATTTACTACAATATATAAATAGAAATACATATATATTCACACATTATAAACACTACACAGACCATTATCACAAGTTTGCAATGGAAGTTTTAATTTTATTTCCATCTTAAGGTTTGCTAATCAATAAATTTACTTTTGTAAACTGGCACATCATTGCGATGAGACATTTTAATTTTGCTGCTAGATACTTACTAGAAATGTTGCAAATGATTACGCTAGTAAAGAATAAATCCTTTAAAATATATATTGAAGTCAGCCTTTAAAAGGGAAAAAGCTATGCCAATGATGAGCACAATACAAAAATCCTCTATATAGCAGACAAATATCTAACAGCAGCAATGCTGGGGGCTGGCTGACAAATATTTAGCAAGAAGTCTCACAACATCGAGTTAAAGTCCACTTTAACCTAGTGTTGTGACATTTCTGTGTTTACCCCAGTCCAAAGCCAGCATCTCCACGTCACGATTACCATCGAGACCACAAACTGCCAGTTCCAAGTGGAGAGGATCTCCAAGAAGATCGCACATATTATTAAAACAGACATGGACTTTAAACTGGCATTGTGAGGCTTCTTACTGTGTTTACCCCAGTCCAACGCTGGCATCTCCACATCCTGACAAGTATTTAGGCCACGGCAAACTGGTCAAACAATTTGCTGATGATTCACAGGACGGAAGACAACAATTCAATAATGTAGAAACAGCATCCAAAAGTTAGTTTTATTACTTTAACACAGGAGACAATATTTTATCTAATATCAAGAAAGCTGACAACCAGTTTAAAATGATGGCCCACACTAATTGTTTGGTAGTTAAGTCAACCAGTGGAGTTCTCGCAAAAAAATTACAAGTGCCGAATTTGCTTAAAAACTGGACTAAATCCCTTGGGTTTTTATAGTCAATATCATTTAAAATCCAGGGGCAGGGTCCATTCCCACTGAAGCAGCTGGCAGCATAGCACTGAGCAAGTCTCTGCACCATATACCCATCTGTTAGTACCGAGATCAGCACATGCACAGCAGCCCCACACTGATTCCCCCCACCCACTGATTCCTGGCCCCAACCATCTACCCACCTCCCCCACCCTACTGATGGCCAGCTCCAATCGTTGTCTTCCCTCCGTCACTGCCAAGTGCAGAGTCCACTCTCACTAAATGGCACTCCTCCATTCCAATGTCCCTTGGGCAGTGCTAATCACCAGTCTGGCACTACCAAGCTAACACTGTCCAGAGGGCACCTCCCTCACCCCCTGGGGACTTCCATATCCCCCTTTCACTCCAGCATGGTGCAGCTGCTAACTCCCTGCAAAGGAGTATCTTGGCACTGCCCATTGGGGGGTAGCAGAGACTTAGAATGCCAATTGGTGAGAGTGGGAGCATCCTAGTGTTGTGAAACTCCTGGCAGGTTTGGGATGGGGTAGGAAAGAGAGGTTCTAATGGGACCAAGAAACCTCAGGCTGAGGCCTGCTAGCAATAGGAAAATTCTCATTTGAAGCTGTTATACAGCTCCATCCCAATTTCTGGCACAAAGCTGATGGTGCCATTTAATCGTGGCCAGAGATGCACAGAGGCTATAGCAGCTAGCGAGGAACCCACTACATGGCCTCTGCTCGAGTCTCCCAGTCTGGTACGTCACTGGAAACCATTCCACATCAATCCTTTTTATATTATGCAAAACAAAATTGGAATCAGTTATAGTACCTAGGTGCTTTATATCCTGAATATCTGTTTGCAGCATGGCTGGTCATCTTCCTTGAGATTGAATAATGAAACTGTTCAAAGCTTCAAAGAAATCCTGGATCCCAATAAAAAAAAATTCTTGTGGAATGCAAAAAAACTGGAAGTTATGATTGCAAGGGGGTTATCAAAAACACACTCCCATTGGTTTCCAAACTTCAATAGAACAAATCACTACCAACTTTATAAAACTGTAAACACAAATAAGCCAAGGTTAATGCGTTATCTAAAGCTTTAATTAAAGATGCTCCAACCTTGAATGAGTGAATACAGAGAACCCAGTACAAGTCATTATGAATTTATTTACATTTTTAAAGTACACAAATACAGCTGCAATACAAATAGGTATTATGTTACCATTACACAGGATATACACAGACATTCTACAGAGGGGTAAATCAGCCACCCAAGATCAAGGTGGTTCATTTGCTTGAAAGAAAAATTGGAAGAGTCCGATATCTTGGAGGCACCACCAGTTTGACAAATCAGCTGCGAGGAGGAAACACTGATCTTCAAGTTTCTCCGCACAAACTTTATGGGAAATATTAAACTGACCACAAACATTTACAACAAAACCCCCACAGGACTATTGAAATGAAGGGAAGAATCTTAATGCAGTAAACGCCAGTTCTCATGGTGTTCCTGTTTAACATGTCAGTGCGCATGCATCAACAGTCAGGCATTTCTGACAATTAGCCAGATAACCTCCCAAGAAGCTGATGGGAAATGCAAATGTGGCTGATACCAAAAAAGAGATAACCTGTGCCTTTAATGAAACACACACGCATTTATGAGTTCCTCCTTCCTCTCAGTGTGCTACCTGGAAGCTGTATATAGCAACCATATTATGATATTTCATTTTTAGCTGAATCTCAGTTGGCTTTCCAAACAAACCTTCAAGCTGGATTCATTAGTGCCACATGTAAACATTTTAAAAATGAAAGTAGTATGTTTTGAAGCATGCGCATTGGAATGTATAGATTCATCAGCCCCTATAAGCCAATGGCAGAATTCACATTATAACTGTACAAGTCCTTCACAGCTTTTTGTTTAAAAAGCTCTCTCTGGACCCAAGTGATTAATGCAGATGCTATGACTCCTTAGGCCAGGGAACCCCAAGAGTAAATTCAGTACCAACACTAATCAGACACTCTAGTTTTAAAAATAACTGTCACCAAAAACACAGCTTTACCATTTCTTTTACTTTATTCTTCCACATTTTGATTTTTAAGGTCACATTTTCTGCTGGACCTTGGCACTGCCATTTTACTCTGCATTGCTTCTGCTGGGTGTTGTTGTTGACAGCCTCTTCCACAAGGTAGAAAATGGCTTACTGGCACCAATGATCAGTTTTTATTATGATAAAAAAATAAAATGTGGAAGTTAAAAGTGCGCAAACAACCTAGATAATAAAAAACGAAAATATTAATCAATACAGTGTGCTACCAAAAAAGGGAACATTTTCAAACTCAAGTTTAATACAAAAGACTGGAGAAAGCTTTAAATAAAATCAGCTGCTTTTAAATTCACAAACACTCATTGCCAACCCTATGTGTTACAGGATTTTTCAAGTCAGTCAATCACCATTTCAGATTCTCAAACCTATAAGAACATCACATACATAAAAGCAGGACAACATTCTACTTATCTACATGGATGCCGCTTTCAATTTTAGCAGGCTGATACAAAATATTTAAACTGGGTAAAGATCTACGGTTGTAGAATAATAAAAGGCTACATAATGCCAATCATGGAAGGAGAAGGGATGGCGATATCTATTCTATTTGCGGTCAATTCTGTAAACCGTCTGTAGAGCCCCTGCTACTGAAGTAGTGGGCATAATCTTTTAACTTGTAATTTACACTGCAGTCAGGCAAAAGATCTCCTTGTGAAGGCGTTCTTAAAGAAAACTTTTTTAAAAAAGCTTTCCTTCCGCTTTTTAGTTAAAGGCATCAAGAGCTTCATTTTGTCGGTTTGCTTTGTACGGGGTCACGAGTTTCAAGGTTAGAATGGGACATCAGCCATGCATTGTCCGCCCTCCATGGTGAGTCATTTTCATCGAGGAACAGCGGAATGGATGCCGCTGGAAGTCACCCGGGCTGGGATCTGTCCAAAGTAAACAAAAAATAAGTTAGTCCCCAGCAGTTCAGAGTTGGTGTCTAACCACTGTACATACATTGTTAGGGAAGTGTGGATTACAAATGCAAACACAAGGAAGCTGCATAAAGTGGGTTACAGCCCATAAAGCTTCATACTTTCTATCAATTCGTGTTTCAAGCAGTTATAATTCAAGGATATTCAATCCATAAAACAAAACAATGAAGGAAATTGGGGACTGGATAGTGCAGTGAGCTGGAGTAGACAACCTCTTCACTTCCAAACTGTGTTCAGCCCAGACTTATGGGATGATGGTTTCCTTATTACTTCCTAAATAGTTTTGAAGTGAACTGAACTGGGCTGAGGCCTTTAACCCAGTTCTTAGTGGGCAACAGTCCAAACAAAAAAGCCTCCAGTAATGCTGCATGAAGTGATTAGGGCAAAGCCATTAACTGGCTACCTATTGCAATTACTTTTCAAAGTTTTCAAATTCAGAAATGACAGAGATGCTGGTGTAACAGCAATGGAGACCATCCTTACCAGTATTAAATGCAGTAGAGTGCTAGTAAAGTAGGGATCAAGGTATCCATCGGGACTAGTAGCTGAAACTGCAATTTGCATTTTACCCACTGCATAATTGGCCTGGCAACATCTGATATACTAAAGTGTACATAGAGAACACCTTAATCTCCAATAGTAATACCGATCAGTAGCACTTATTTTCAAAAGCACACAATTAAATCTTTAGGGACCACTGAAAGATCCAGCCAGATCTGCATATTCCATAAGGCTTTTTCCCTTCAACCAGGAGATTGTTCTAAATAACACCTGTATGATTTGCTCAAAGCCTAGATTAGCTGAGCAGCTATACTTTGGTTGCAAATAAATTAATTTCCTGAAAGGAAAAGCTGGAGCAAAAACTTATGAACAGAAAATCTTCACTCCCTCCTACCTTTAACTGAAGGGAACTTTTCTAAAGGAAAAGGTTATTCTGCCAAAACTGATTTCAGTAAACTTCACTCATGATTTAAAAAGTCATATTTCACTAATCTACCAAGAAAGATTGTTTACTTATATACAAAAATCATTTGCAACAGGAGCAAAAAAAAAAATAATCAAGCTGGTCACAACAGAAGACCAAAAAACACTTGGAAATTGGATTTGGAGCACTTCAAATTTAACTTCCAACAATTTAAACTGACTTGGAAATTTTACTTAAATATTTTCCCTTTAAATTCAAAAAACTTGCTTTCAATTTAAAGTGGGTAAGATTTTGAGGTTACAATTCTTTAAATGTCACAAGAAAATGCTGCCATTGGGACAACACAACAAAAAGAATTTAAATACAATATCCCAAAAGGATTAAGCACAAATTCTCCAAGTATATTAAAGATTCACCTCTGTAAGACACAACTTATTCTCAACCCTGCAGTTATGCGACATATTAAACTCCAAAGTTTTCAGATGTCACAGGTATGCACCAAAAGTGTACCAAAGCCAAAACCATTAACAGACTATCCATCGAAATATTTTTTAGTCTGAAACATGACAATACAGAACTTTGTTACCTTTGACAAAAAGGCATTTTAGTCATTGTTGACTATTTACGGTTTCTGCAGTTTGCACTTGTGACAACCGTCACAGTGCAATGATTAGCCAAAACTTCTAGTCATCTTGAGTGCTGTGGTCACACACCTCGTCAATATGCTAAGTGGCAGAACCCGAGGCAAAATATTAAGCTTAAATTTATTTCTCTTTTTACTGCAAGAAGGTATTTAAATTATTTAATTTATTCGGCAGCATCAAACCTTAATGCTGTTTGGTTTGCTCACTATTTAAACAACAGATTTGGAATCACCAAAATTCAAAAGGTAGCCCCACTTTTATTGGTGTATTTGATAACTACGATTCTAACCGCAAGCCTGTACTCAACTAATTTGCAGAGGCAATCTGTAACTGAACTAGCTGACACACACTCCTTATATACAGCCAGCATTGTGAATGGTGACAATATGATTTAAAAAACAAATGAAAGGCAGCAGTGCTGACAAAGATTTTCACTTAGTTATACAGCTTAAAGCACTTTTTGTTGGATAGTCCTTGGGCGATTCGTGAAAAACATAACTGGGATAAAAATTAACAGGAATAACAGCTTAGCACAATGCCTCATGCTGTAGGTAGGTGCCACCAACACACTACCAGCTGCTTTTATCCCCTCTTAATTTGTTTAATGGCTTTAAACATATATGTATGCTAAAGATCTATTAAATTTATTCAAATAGATGCACAGGAGTAAATAACAGTTTAAATATTAAATAGTTTAAATGACATATCTCCTTCCAATTTCCTTTTAAAGCAAAAATATTGTAACACTGCAAATCTCCCCCATGCAGAAAGTGAAGTGTTGACAGTATAATCAAAGCAGGATACCGTGCAACAAGCAGATCAAATGGAAATCAAAGCAAAACTTAAAGATTAAGTATCACTGCAGACATGATCTATACTGATTCAAACTGGAAAATGCAAACTAAGATTCCAAGCCAGGAGTGGTCTCAGGGTGGGGTGCAGAGATTACAAGCAGGATAACACATGGCAGCAACTGACTGGGGAAAAGCACCAGGCAATAAAAGAATAAAATATACACCTGATCCTCCACTTTTAGCATGGAAATGTTGAACTACCTTTCAATATCCATGCTTTGAGGAGTTTTTCTTAAACACAGACCTGTAATGTAAAAAATGAAGCAGAATCTTGCCCTATTCCCTAACCCCCAAAGTTTTATATACACGCTCTTATTAACCTGAATACCCGGCAATTTATACTGATTCCTTAGCCATTGTTCATACTGGTGCCATTTGATTTTGCATCCATACTACTACAATTTCATAGGATACACTCTTATTGTGCTGGATAAGTTCACATGCATTTTAAATCCTTGGGTACTGAGAATTCATTACAATACAGGTCAGGTTTAACCACTCTTGCACTTACCATTTATTGCAAAAGGATTTGAATGTAAAAAGTAGGGAGGTTATGCTTCAGTGGTATAGGTAACTACTGAGGCCACATCTGGAGTAGTGTACAGTATTGGCCAGCCTATTTAACAATGTGAATATATTGCAAGCAATTCAAAGATGGTTTAACCAGACTAATACCTGGAATGGCAGGTTTATCTTAGGAGAAAAGACCGGATAGGATAGGCTCATTTCTGCTGGAGTTTACAAGAGAAAGAGGTGACCTGATTGAAATACAAAATCCTGAGGGGTGGATATAGAGGATGTTTCCTATTGTGGGAGGATTTAAAATTAGGGCATCATTGTTTATAAATAAAGAGGCTCCCATTTAAAATGGAGATGAGGCAAAGATCTTTCACTCAGAGGATCGTGAGTCTTTGGAACTCTCCCTGAAAAGGCAGTGGAAGTAAAGACTCTGAATATTTTTAAGGTACAGGTGGGCAGATTCTCGATAAGATGATAGGTTATGAGGGGTAGTGAAATGAGGTTACTATCATATCAAACATGATCTTATTAAATGATGGAGAAGGCTCGAGGGCTGAAATAGCCTACTCCTGCTGCTTGTTCGTATGCTTTTTGTCTTATAAAGTTTGACATGTTCTCCAATATATTTGGGAAACTGTGTTGGAGTAGACTGTTTACCCAAGTCCATATTTATATAACAGCTGTTCTGAATTGTCTTTGAGTAGTTCTATTTTTGAAGCTGCTGCAAATTTGAAACTAACATTTAAGATAGTTTCCAGCTCCTTTTGCAGTGAAACTCCAATATAATCAGTGATGTCGTCCTCTCTTATACACTGAATGATCCAAACTATACAGGCTGGAATGAAATGCACAAGCTGAATGTGAACAAAGCATCAGGAGTTTCTTACAATCATATCTGTATTTCTAGCTCTACACTAAGGCTGAGGCAATCACATCTACCTTAAGTTAATGGAATCGTGAGAAGGAATTTCCATTGTGGGAATTTCATGGCACTTTATGGTACCGATTAAACATCTGATCCCTATACAATGTGATTTAAACCCTAATATCCATGGTCTGTTCTACTTCAATGAAATGGGACTGAGATAAACTCACCCAGTGCTGCCTTCAGTGCGTGTGGACCAGCTACATGCCATGCTCGAAAGGGAGGCTATTCTGAGGTGGGGGAAAAGACAGCCATTTGTAATCTGTGCCACTACCCACACAAAAAAAACCATGGTTAACAATGAGTTGTAAAACCCCAGTAATGATCTGTACAGCTAAATCAGCAAATTGGACTTAGAGTTTGAGATTGCACACCATCCAGAATTTAAAGGGATGCAAATTCCATCTTATTATCTGCACTTCAATGAACCAGTAGGTCAGCAAGAATTTGGACAATCTGGTTCATGCCTAAAGAAGTGCAAACTGTCATCTATAAGGATTCAAACCATTTGTTCTTTGAGCACTCAAGAGCAACGGACCTGAGCAGCAGTAACAGCAGCATTCTAAATTATAAACATGGCTGACATTTCAGAATTCAATTCTTTTCAAATACTAAATAAAACAGATCATTTCAAGAGCGGAATGGATATTCAAAAGCTATATACAATTTCTAATTATGGGTGCAATGCACATCAACTTCTACTACATCCTCAAGCATGATTCCACCCATCTTTCAAATGCTTGTGCTAGTAGTTTATAAATTCCTTCACAGTATCTTGAGCCAAGGCACACCAAGACCACATTAGCTTCCGGCAACACTAGCAATCTGCTGTGAACCTTATCATTCCCCAGGAACTAGAATGGATTGAAAAATGCACCACGTACCTGACCAGTACAGCTAGGTTAGCAGAGTTCAGATCAGCTAGTGCTGATACTCAAGTTATAACCAGAACAATGGCATCCCATTATCCAAGCTCCAATGAAGAGCTCATCCATAACTCTGCTGTTCATATTCAAAATAGCATTATGTCATACATCTCTCATCCATGCTAGCAAATCTACACTAGCGCCCAGTCCATCAGTGGTTCAAATTAAAAATTCTCATCCTTGTGTTCAATTCTCTCCAAGGCTCATCTTTTACTTCCTCCAAGGATTCAATCACTCATTGGCTTCGCATGTATAGGCTCCAAGCTCAGTAATATCACTTACACAAACAGCTCCACCATCATGCTCTGCTATTTTGACAGTCCTAAAATCCTACCTCTTTGATCAAGCTTTTGTCATCTGTTAATGTTTCCTTTTTTGATTTGGTGGCAGTTCTTTACATTTGATTATATTTCTGTCCAGCATCTTTGGATCTTTTATTACATTAAAAGTTACTGTATATAAAAGCAATTTCATGCTGTTATACATTACAGGACTAGGAATCATCCAAAATACCTTAAATAGATGGTTCATATAAATCAGCGTTGTCTAACGCTTGGATGTTTTGCATTAATGGGAAGAAAATAAAGAAAGGGAAGATATAAAAGTCAAAAAAGGAAAAATGCATTAATTAGATAAACGGTGAAAGATCTGGAGGCGCTACAGAATCAAGACAATGTTACAGAACCATTAATACAGTGGTAACTAAACATTTGTGAAGACTTCAATTTTATTTGAATAAAACTTCAGTGTTGTGTGGCTCTCAAAAGTGAAAGCAGCATGAAGGGTACAAACTGTTGAGTTGCAAAATCTAACAGTGAAATTCTATATATAAAATATAGCATCAGAGGGTTACCTCAAGTTGTTGGATAATAAATATATTGTTATTAGAAGTATACAGAAACTATATTCTAAATTCTGTCTTCAATTTTAAGAAAGTATTGAATGTAAACAGTGAAATTATTTCAACATTCCCAACAATATTATTTGATAAAGGAAGTCACTTAATTTCTCTGAAGGCCATGACGAGTGATTTTCAATCACATTAAAGTCTAATACTTCAGCTCTGGAATGCTGAAAGAGCTACGGCAAAACTCAGTTTTAGGAGAGTAAAAATAGAACTGTCCACAAAATGGAATCAGTCATTTCAATTCAATTAAACCCTTTAGGTGTGCCTTAAAAAATACTTTCTAAAACATAGAAACAAAGTAAATGGAAAGCAAATGAATCTCACTTTAGCCTCAGCTGACATGGTCAGCTAATGTCATTTGAAGCCGTATACAAAGTGCTCTTATTTTGTTCTGAATTAACGTGCCATGTTCACACACATTTGCAAAACCTGTTGCAAATAGTAATGCTGCAAGCAAATGCGATTGTTACCAAATGACAGATTGCCAACTTCTATACACACACACACACGGATACACACATACGTACACACAACACGCTGCAGTCATACCACAAGCCAAACCAGCCCAGCTGATGCAAACTGTTGCAATGCAACTTTTCTATTTTCATCAAAATAATCCAGACACTGCAAGGTGAAAATCTGAGATGTTTTACAGGGTTCAAGTATATAGTAAGGCTCCTCCACAACAGTGACCTGCAAACAGTTGAGGAGGAAAGTAAGGAAGTTGTGTTCTTCAAGGAAAGCTTAAGTGTAAAATTATTTTTTGGAATCAATATTATTTTCAAATAGTTAGTGACAGGAATCTTTATATCAATGTTTGATTTAAAGGAGTATTTTCTAAACTTATTCGTTTAAATTAAAACTTTCCTTAAAAAGAGAACACTTGAGCTTTATCCATATACAAAGTTAGGAACTGTCTGAAAAGTCAAATAACTAGGAAAGAGTGACATGCATTACACTAGCAATGATAAAGCCAATGTAGGTGTGGATTATTTCAATTTAAATCACTATTTTTGGAGCCAACGGACTATAATCTTTAAATTTACCAGGAATGCACCATCACAACCTCCACCGTAATTCATCGAGAAACATCTGCAAAGGAAAACCGATGATACACAATTTCTTTTAATTTCACTCAAGCCTGCAAAAACAAACTACATTTGAGACTTTTTTTTGCTGCTGAAAAATGGTGTGGACAGTGGACAGGGCATCAGACAAGCATCTCCTGCCTATCTGGATCTTCCATGTTGGAAGAGTTGGTAATGTTTAGTACAGTCTTCTGCCAAAGGGATTAAGAGAAATTAAACAAATTCTTGCTATAATTTATTTCCACATTTGTAAGTATATTGTAAGAGACATCTGGAACTTTAAAACAAAACTGTCACTTTTGAGGGAAGCTGTCTAATAATACCCATTATGCTCTTGTATCACTGCCTTTGTACATGCACTACAAAGTTGTTTTTAGGATGTTCTATTTATCCATTTGTAGCCCAGGTTTCTCTACTGTCAGGTGTTTCATGGAAAAATAATTCAACATGCTCATCATTCATAATAGTGGAGTTCTCAAATCATATCGATGCTTGGAATTAGTGATGTGGACATGGAAGAAATGCAGCATTTGCACTAGTTAATTTTCCCTATTCGTGACATATTCAACCACTTCCTCTTTAAAAGGAGGTTTGAATTAGAAAGGGAGTATAGGTAGAAAAGGAACTGAAGGAATGATTGGAGGAATTTTTTTTACAGATAAGTCAATTTCCCTTTTATTGTTAAGTTGCATGCGCAACCACCAATCTACCACTTCCTTATTAATATGTAAGCAAACAACAGCTCTATATTGAAATTTACATATTCTTTCATGGGACATGGGTGCCATTGGCTATGCCCACCCTTTGTCTAATGGTTTGCCAAAAAGTATTCTACTCTGATCTGCTTATTACTTCCGATTGATGACTGTGAATACTTGCATCCAAGCTGTTAGTTATGCATTCTCAAACTGCTTAGGCTGAGTGACTAAATACTGAATATGGGCACTTTTACAGAAGTATGAAATTCTGAATGCTGGTGAGTGTGATATGTGGATCTGATGTACAAATATATCTGCCAGTCCTTCCTCAGTCTGTCTTAATCTAGTCACTAAAAACTACTGATACATGTTTACTGGTACTACGTGATTCAAGAATAGGGACCGTTGAAATGTAGGATCTTGAGAAAGTGTGTTCAAAATGATGAAATACATACTTTAAAGTAAAAAGCTCCATACCAAAAGAACTGAAGCAACTGGTATCCTATATACAGAACTAAAAATGAGTCATTGCTCTTTCACATTTACTTGTCTTAAATTATCCTCATTCACAATGAAAACATTTAATTAATGATTAAGAAACAACAGATCAGGCCTGTCCAACAATCCAGCCTGCATGCTTCTATATCCGGCCCGTAGACACACTGTTCAAAATCAAGGGAGGTTCGAGGAAAGATTCTGCAGGGAGCTGCTCCTCCAATCACAGGCTGTTTCTCATCCACATTTGCTGGAGATAGGCTCATCAGCAAGCCAAATGACGGTGAGTGGCTTCTCCTTTGTTTTCACAGTACATGCTTTGGCTGTGTGCTCTCTTTTGCCCTCCTGCACAGGCACAGACCCCACGGTCCAGGGATCAAGATGGCAGGGTGGACAAGGAGGACACAAGGAACAGCAGCAACAGCACCCCAAGTTTTTAAACAGGACAAAGTGAGGAAACTTCACAGCTGTTCTGAATTCCTCCTCAGATGTAAAATGCCCAGACATCCTGGGCCCGGGGGGAAGTGACAGTGAGCGAGTTGACACGAGGGGAGGGAGGAACAAGGGAACCAGCGCCAGGGAAGGGACGGATGAAAGAACGTGCGAGAGCAAGTATCCAGAGTAAGACACACATGCTTCTCCACCTCAATGCTTCTCCACCTTTCTACAATGTAGGCAAGGAAGAAGCTGACAAATGCGAAGCTACTACTTAGGTTGGCCGCAGTTCCCAACTCATACCTGGGGACCAGTATTTGGGGCCTAGACCGCATCTCTAGCTCTTCAGCAAAAAGGCAGAAGATTTGATTGGTAAGCTCTACTGCATGGCAATTTATACCAGTCATTTTTATTGGTTACTCTTTAAAAATAATCAATTCATTGCTGCGACATTGATTTCTGTTTGAACTTTAGGCTTAACAGAATCAATGCAGAAGAGGCTCTTCTGTCCATTGAATCCACACCAATACGAGAAACATCTGACCTACCTCCCGCCATTTGCTGGTATTTGACCCAATGTTATGATGTGGCGAGTGCTCGTCCAAGTATTTTTTTTTTTAGAGTATGTGAGGCAACCCGCCTTTACCACTCTTCCATGCAGCACATTCCAGACTGTCACCAACCTCTGGGTAAAATGGGTTTTCTCACATCCCCCCTAAACCTCCTGCTCCTCATCTTGAGCCTGCTTCCCCCCCCCTCCCCAACTCACCCTTCAGCCAACGGGAACAGCTGCTCCCTATCCAGGTCCTCAATGTTGTATACCACAATCAGATCGCCCCTCAGTCTTTTTTGCTCCAAGTAAAACAAACTTATCCAAGCTCTCTTCATAACTGAAATGTTTTATCTTGGTGAATCTCTTCTGCACTCTCCAGTGTAATCACATTTTTCCTCCGCAAATTATTCCTTCAAGTCTATCATCGCACTTTTCAGAGTTAATTTCCGTCTGTCATGTATCTGCTCATTTGACCATCCCATCTATATTTTTCTGGAGCTCAGGACAATTTGATTGTTCACCAGACAGCCAAATTTGGTATTATCAGCAAATTTACTATGTTCTACACCCACAGTCATCTATGCTGCTTATACAAATGACGAATGATGGGGACCCAGTACAGGTATACTGCCTGTTCTGGAAGGTCTGAGTTCCGAGGAGAGATTACGCAAATTGGAGTTGTTTTCCTTAGAAAGACGTCGACTTAGAGGAGATCTAATAGAGGTGTATAAGATTATGAGGGGTATAGATAGAGTAAAAAGGGCTAAGCTTTTTCCTAGATGGACTCAAATAGCACGAGGGGTCACAGGTTTAGGGTGAGGGGGTAAGGTATAATTTGGATGCTAGAGGGAATTTTTTCCACACAGAGGATGGTGGGAGTTTGGAACACGCTGCCAAATAAAATGGTGGAGGCAGGCACTCTGGAGTTATTTAAGAGATACTTAGATGGGAACATGAACAGAATGGGAATGGAGGGATATAGAAAACTGATTTAAAATAGGGATCATGAGCCTTGGGAGTTCCCTGGTAAGTGTGTAAACTGTCGATGATATTGATGTATTTGTTTTATCCTGCAGGTACTTCGGTCCACCTTGTCTAACAAAGGGCATACACGCGATAGGTTGTGAGAGGGCTGCTCTTGAATTTTTCAAGAGTAGCCTAGTGCTTCACGTCGTTAGTGTACGCTTGACCTGGACCATTTGATGGACAACACGACAGCTCAGTGACTATTGCTGTGCAGATACATGGATTTGGGCCTGTGTCTATGGGAGTTTGTGCATTCTCCCCGTGCTTGCGTGGGTTTTCTCCAGGTGCTCCGGTTTCCTCCCACATCCCAGAGATGTGCTCTTGGGCTGATTGGCAGAACAAATTCTCCCTAAATTGTCTGAAATTTGGTTCTAACACAGATCTTTAAACATAGACAAGGATGACAGGGATCATGGGTAGAAGTGGGAACATTGAGGTGGTGGCGCGGGCTCGTTGGACTGAAGGGCCTGCTTCCTATGCTGTTTTGTTCTTTGTAGGTCACTACGGTAAACCATTGGACACTGGCTTCCTGTTACCAAAACATCGCCCTGTCTCTCTCAAAACTAAGCCAATTTTGAATCCACTTTATTAAATTACCCTTTACCCCATGTATATTTGTCTTCTTTGTAAGTTTCCCACGTGGGACCTGGTCAAAGGTTTTGCTGAAATCCATATAAACTACTCATCTGCACTACATTCACTTATACACCTGGTCATCTCCTCAAAAAATTCAAATTTGTTAGGCACAATCTCCCTCTGACAAAGCTATGCTGACCATCTCTGATCAAACCATACTTCTTCTGACAGAGACAAGATTCCCTTCCACTGACTTGAGACTCTCTGGTTTGTAGTTTCTTGGCTAATCGCAACAACACTTCTCAAATAGCGGAATCTCATTAGCACCTCCCTCATAGCCAGAGCAGAATTAAAAATGTGAGTTAGAGCCTCTGCAATTTCCTCACTTGCCTTCCACACCTTATCCTCCAAAATTACTCATCTGATCCTTGAGTGAGGAAAATAATGGAAATGTGGTCCCTTACCCAAAAAGGTTGGATAACTTTCCAATAATGCATTGGAAAGGTTTTTAGGGGCTGATATGCCATAACTTCTCTTTTGTTGACAAGTACTTCACAATGCATTACTGCACTGTTAGATTTTTTAATTATTAAGTATAAAAATGGCCTGCTAGAACTTCTCCAGTCTGGGATGATCAATAGTTATGCGAGACACAAAATTCATATTTCAGCTCTACATTTAGAGGGAGGAATTGATAAGAGAGTGTGCATTTTCTCAATGCTAAGATAAAAATGGACAAACTGATTTCAGGATAAAACACTTAAATATTGGTCTAATATTAATGGTTTTGCTAGAGGCTGGAATCATGAGGATTCAATTTTCATTGCACAGTGAAAGATTTAATTACCCATGGGGAAAGACTTAAAAGTAAAACAAATATGCATTTATTGAAATTGTATGAGCAATGGGATTAATCCCATCACAGATTATTAAATTTGGCCTGATTTCAGTTAATATTTTTGTGAAGTTCGAAGCTGAATGGAATCAAATAATTAAAATCAAAATCTAGAAACTTGACCTTTTTGGTACTAACCATTTAGATGATGCCATTCCTAACAATATTCCCAAGGTAAATATGGTATCCCTCTTTCTCTTTAATCTAGCCCAAAGATTGAGGATGGAGAAGAAAAATAAAGCACTAATATCACAGGGATCAAATAACGCGTGCAAGTTTCACTTTGTTGATCTCATGGTTTAACCCTGGCAGTTTTTTTTTATCTGATCACTATTCCAAGGACATATATTGGAAGCTAATTTTTCATTCAAGTAAATGGAAACAGATGTTGGGAGTTAGCTTAGTGGTGACAAGCTTATTACTACCACTGTGGCTCACTGAACCACGCCAACTTGATAATGGTAATAGAGACATTCTATATCCAATAAAACCACACCTTAACATGAGCCATTCCAACTTTGGGAATTGAGGGTGGGGAGGACAGAAACAAACACTGTTGGAAGAAAGGAAAAACACAAAAAAAAAATCAATATCTCTGTATGGATGTGGATCAAACTGTCCTCAATTATGGATTTAGGCATTCCTATCAGTTATTACACACTCCTAGTTGTCCTGTACAACGAGCGGTTTGCTAAGCTTTTCCACAGGGCAGTTAAAAGACAATCACATTGCTGTCAAGTATAGGTCAGGCCAAATAAAGATGGCAGATTTCCTTCCCTAAGGGGCAGAGAGTCAATAAGATTTTATAAAATGACTCGACAGATTCATGGGCCCTTGAACCATATCAATTTATTATTTCTAAATTTTGCATTAAGTTGGTTCTTAAAACCCCACAACCTTTACAAAAATAATTCATGTTGCATTAAGTTTAGGAAAAACGCCATATGTAATTCAATGATTTGGGTTGATCTTACCTGTGATGTTGACATTCGTGATGTGTCCTGACGTCCGGTTAAATCTGTCGAAGAAACATTAACAGGAGCGCCACGATGTAACCTCATGCTCACTTTCCGCTCCCGTTCCATGCCAGAAACAGGGCGTGGAGATGTGTTTGCTGCAGAATGAATGTCAAAGTTAAATAAAATCAGCCCCAATTTACAATCAGAGAAGAAAACCTATTGAACAAATTAAATATTAATTTGCTTAGAGATGCATAAAAATTATATTTTAAAAATGTGTTGTCACCCAAAGCCAAGTTTATTAATGTTTAATGAAGTATTAAATCAGGGATCATATCAGATCAATCATGATCTCACTAAATGGCGGAGAAGAGTCTAAGGGCCAGATAGCTGCCTATTTCTGCTCCTACATCTTATGCTTGCAGGTAAGGAGAAAACTTCTTAAAGAATGAATTTCCAGCTAAATTCAATTGTGGATTAAGCCACATCCATGGCCATTTTGAAGCCTTTCCGTTTTCAGATGCTTCACATACATACCCCTGTTTTTACAAGAAAAATGTATTAAATATTTCCATTCTTACCCCATAAAGATATTCAAGTTTTTATACTTTTGCTGAGTTGTGGGGTTTGATAATTGAACGGTAACATCAGTTTTTTTGACTCTAGTTTGCACATGGTGAACAGAAGCAGAACTCTCAGTTTAACCAGTGCAATCTTGTTGATTTTTTAAAAATCATCAGCTTGACACTGGAACCACATTCTTACTGTTAACAGTTTCTGTTGTCTCAAACTAAGCTCATACCAACATACTGTTATTTGCTTTATGAACTAATCTACCATATGATTAACATATTGTTTCTCGTGAAAACTTGGGTGAATAGGCAGAACTCTTTCAAAGTGGGAAGGTTTTCAAAATGGACTATGAATGCAGGCTAATCCACAAGTGAACAATCGAAAAATCTAAAGCTGCTCTAATTCATTTACATATTTAACTTTAAAATAAGGCCGAAAATTGCAATTTCTTCACAGTGAAACCAATCCCATGGTTGGGCTATGAATTAATTCCATCAATAATAGTTCTCATTCAGTCAGAGCTATATAGTGATGAACTGTTTTTTTTAGTACAACTGTAAACATTAGTGAAGCTATGGGAACAGTAGACAGACAAGCATAGGAACAGGTCACTTGCTCCCTCTTTTGAAGCTTTAGAATAATTTTTTTTTAAAATATGCTTTCTAGGGGATTCTGAATTATTACTACATCTCTTGCAATAGTTTTACTAATGGCTAAACTTGCTACTCCAACAAATTACTCAACAAGGTCTACAAGCAGATAACCTAATCAGCAGTCTGCATGTTTTGCATGATTATGTATCTTTCTTATTTTCCAAGTTGGATAAACTTGTAATTTAGTTTGAACTGCCAACATCAAGATTATGAAGAATTTATTGGACATGAAGCTAATTAGCCCTCTCTCTAAGTGAGATTTCTCCATCTCAGTGAACCCAATAAGCAGATTAAGACTGCATCCACAACATGCCTACTTGCACAATGCAAGACATAATTGCCAGAAACACTTCATTGTTCCAACTTTTTAACTGGTGTCTCTGTTTAGCACCCTCACTGACAAACCACAAGCCTGTAACTGATATCTATGTAAAATTTTACAGCATTGATAATTGCCATTTGGTCTAGCAGGTTCATATCAATTTATGCTCTACATGAAACTCTCTCCACCTTATTTTATTTAACTCCATCAGCATTTATTTCTTTCTTCTTCGTGTATTTATATCTTCATTTTAAAAGCATCTATGCTAGTTGCCCCAATAGCTTCAGGTGGTATTTTCTTGCTTCATGAGAGCAATGATTTAAACAGCAAATTATACTGAAATTTTCATCTGTTTCAGTAACATACAAATTGTTTTAAAGACCAGATTCTATTGTGTTAAGATTGATAAAAAGGGCAATGAAGCAGAAATGCACATTTGAAGTCCTCTGTACGAACTAGTACCCTAAGACGACTCTTCATCGTAGGTAGATGTGTTTAAATAGCTTGACAGAGCAACAGGCAGCAACTACAAGCAATATAAAGTTAGGGGGATGAGAGAAACAAAGACAGTGAGAAAACCATGAGGAATGTGTCATGACTGGCAATGAAGAAAGTACTACGATTTATGAAAGGAACCAAGCAAAAGCATCACCTTGAGCTTAGATGTCAATGACCTTAAAATGAGCATGGATCAGCCAACGCTGTTGAAAGCTTTAGAGAATTTAGATGAGGAGGAACAAGGCGCTATTTCAAGCCACACAAAATTTCAACTTTGAACTGCATTAATGGGATACCAATGTGCTGAACTGGAAGCCAAATTTATAAGGAGTCATTGGAGCAAGTAGCAAGGCATTAGGCTCAGAATGTGCAGTTGTAATGACAGCAAAATAATCATTATTGTGACCATTTATTGTAAAGAACTGATGGTAATTTCTAGCATCCACATATGCAGTTAAATGCAGAAGTTGCTTTAGGTCATACCCTCCTCGACAGGATGTACTGTTTCAGCCTTCACAGATATAATCAATACAAAATCTGATGTAAATTAACTTTTGACACACTATTCCCACAGTGAAAGAAACAATTAAAAATTTAAGCCTTGATTGATCAGGGATAACTGAGATTTTACTACTGTAATTATTATCTTCAGTGGCAAATGGACAGACTCTCTAATGCATGTTAAGAGCTTGGTTTGAGCATCAGCATCAGGAAGACAAACGAATGCAAGGGTCCAAGATGCTACAACTATCCATCAGCACTGAATGCGACGCTGGAGGTTGTTGATAGCTTCACAAATCTAGGCTCCACAATTACTAGCAATCCTTCACTTGATTCTAAAATCAACACATATTGCAAAAATTGCAGCCGTATTGTCCAAGTTGACTCAGAGTAACAACAGGAACCTGACAAAGGACAAACTACAAGTCTATCAAGCTTGAACTTGAGCGCTCTGTTTTAATTGCATTAAATGGTGATAACAAGACCATTGTAGCTATTAAAATGTAGCATATAATTAGGTGAGATATTTAGAGGCTGTCTGAAAATGACCTGAACAGAAACACAAAATTGAAGTAGACCATTCTGACCCTGGGAGCATGCTCTGCCATTCAACAGGACTATGGCTAAATACCCAACTCAATGTGGATGCTAAAAATTGTGACATCACTCTCATCCTTCTAAACTATAGTGAATACTAAGCAACTCAATCATTCATTATACATCAGTCTCACCAAAAGACCAAAACTGCTCATAATACTACAGGTGTGGTCTCCTTGTAACTGCAGTGAGATATCCCTGCTTCTATATTTGAATCCCCCGTGAAGGCTAACATAGCATTTGCCTTCTTTACCACTGCTGCGTGCATGCTTGCTTTCAGCAACTGGTGCTCAAGGACACTCAGGTTCATTGCACATTCCACACTCTCAATCTACAGCCATTCAGATAATAATATACCTTTCTGATTTTGCTACCAAAGTGAATAACTTGCCCACTCAACTTGTCCAAATTACAGTGAAATTGTCTTTGCATCCTCCTCACAGCTAACCCTCCCACCCAGTTTTGTCTCAACTGCAAATTTGGAGATATTACATTTAGTTCCCTCATTTAAATAATTAATATACATTGTGAAATTTTAAAATCTGTGGTCTTGGTACTGACCTCTGCTGTACCCCACCAGTCACCGTCTACCACTTGGAAAAAGACCCTTTATTCCTTACTTGTTTCCTGACAACCAGCTTCCTGTTAATTTGAATAAAAAATCCCAAATTTGTTACACTTTAATTTTACATGCTAATGTCTTATATGGGTTCTTGTCAAAAGCCTGCTGAAAGTCAAATAAAATACACCCACTGGTTCACGTTCATCAACTCTACTAGTTATATCCTCAAAGAATTCCAGTAGATTTGTCAAACATGATTTTCCTTTTATAAATCCATGCAATTCTAGCCTCTCCTGCCACTCTTTGCCAGGTGCTCTGTGTTTCTGCTACCAATGTCAGGCTTACTGGTCTATAATTCCCTGTTTTCTCTCTACCTCCCTTTTCAAATAGTGGGATAATAAACTACCCTCTAATCTGTTCCAGAATTTAGAGTGTCTTAAAAGAATGCCATCAATGAATCCACTATTTCTAGGGCTATTTCCTTTTGGAGTCTGGTATGTATATCATCAGGCTTTTGGGGCTTTATGAGCCTTCAATCCCAATTCCTATCAATACTGAGTTCCTTCAGTTCCTCCCTCTCAAAACGTGCAATATTTCTGCTACATTATGTGTGTCCTCTTTTGTGAGGACAGAATCAATGTACGTATTTAGTTAGTCAGCCATTTTTTTTCAAAAATTCCCATTTCTCACTAAGGAACAAAGATTTGGCTTTTACCAATCTTTTTCCCTTTATATACTTACAGATCTCTTCATATACCAACTTGCATTGATATCAGTCCATCTGAAGCACTTTAAGGCCAGAAGGTATCTTTGTTACTACTACGTGCTTCCTGATTTCCATTTCTTTTCATCCCCCAGGATGTTTCTAGACTGTTTTTGCCACTGTCTTGCACCCACTGCTATTCCTTAGTCCCGTTATGTTAAACTTGTGTTTCTTAATGATGATAGCAACTCAATATTTAAAATAAAAGCAAAATGTGTAAAGTTACCAAGTTTTGGTTTATTTGCTTAAAATATAGGAAATAAAAACTGATCTAGACAAAAACTCAGGCCTTTATTGCTTTACATCACACAGGCTTTGAATCATGCATTCTATCAACATCCATAAGTAAATTCATATAGTTTTATCTTACCAGTGTGAGACGTGGGTGTGAGAGGTGTCTGTGGTGCTACTTCTTGATTTCCTCTGAGCCTTCCAGAGGCAGTCGAGGGTAATCCCCGTGCTGCCGGATTTCGACCGTGTCTCATTCGTTCTTCTCGTTCTCTCCGTTCACGGTCATCATCAGCTGCTCTGCTGGCCCCCTAAAATGATCCGGGGGGGGGAGAGAGAGAGAGAGAGAGAGGGAGAGAAATGAGAGGAAGAATCATTTCTGCTGAAACGAAAATCATTTTCTTTAACTGAAATCAGTTGTAAACAACTCAACAATCTGCTAACTTGTCTGGCATTTGTTACTACCAAGGCAACATTTTGAAGTTTCACACTTCTTAAAATTCATTCTGCTTGTTTGCACATCCAAAAACGATTAATCTTTCACTTCCCACACATCCATCAATCACTTTATCTATTCATTTAGCCTGTCTATAGCTTTTGCATCTGTCCTGCTGTGAACTTATATTCCCACCTAGTTTTGTATTGTCAGCAAACAGATGAATTCCCCATAATTGCTCTGTCCAAGTTATTAATATAGATTGTAAATAGCTGAGGATCCAGCACTGACTTCATGGAACTCCACTGATTACTGCTGCCAACATGAAAATGCACCCTTTATCCCCACTCTGCTTTCTGTCTGTTAACCAGTCTTTTAATCCAAGTTAATAGATTATACCCCAACTCCACATACATTTGTTACTTGCATATTAACCTTTTTTGTGGCATCTCAGTGTTGTGACATCTTAGTGAATGCCTTTCAAAAATGCAAGTGCATTAACATCTATTGGCTTCCCTTTATCTACCCTACAAGTTATATCATCAAAAAACTTTAATAAACTTGTCAAAGATTATGTCCCTTTTGTAAAACCATGCTGATTTAAATCTGAATACAATATGATTTTCCAAGTATATTGTTAAAGCTTCTTTAATAATAGATTCTAGAAAACAGACTTCTACCTAACTGGTTTACTGTTCCCCATTTTCTTTATCTCTCTTTTCTTAAACAGGAATGTTACATTGGCTAACTTCCAATTGGCTGGAGTCATTCTAGAATATAGGAAATTTGGGGAAATTACAATGAGTGATCCACCATCCCTACAGCTATCTCCTTTAGAAACCTAGGGTATAAATGATTTTTCAGCATTTGCTCCCTTAAGTTTCTCCAATACTTTATCCTCAAGTTTTTTTTTAAAGAGCAACACAGCACGGGAAACAGGCCCTTCGGCCCAACGAGCCCGTGCCGCCGTCATAACTATATAGTAGCAATTCCATTATCCTATTCTAAATTTAGGTTATTCCTAATATGGAAGACTCTCACTATAGGGACAATTTGTTTCCCAATCAGCCTAAGAGCGAATATTTGGGTTGTGGGAGGAAACCGGAGCACCCGGAGAAAACCCACGCAACCACGGGGAGAACGCGCAAACTCCCGCAGACACCGGCCCAATTCCAAGTGTCTGCACAGCTACAGCGATCGTCACTGAGCTGTCATGGTGCCCTTCAGATGGTCCAGATAAAGCACTCATTTACGACATGAAGCACCAGGCAACCCATGAATCAACATCCAAGAGCTGTCCTCGCACCACCTGCCGAATGCATGCTCATTGTTGGTCAAGTATGGACCGAATTACCTGTGGAAAAAAAAGCCGTAGTTAAACAGTCCTACTATATCCCTCCATCTGCATACCGCTCATGTGGCTGTCCAAGAGACCCTTAAACAGCCCTAGCGTGCCTGCTCCCACCACCTTACTCGGCAGTGCATTCCACACCCTGAACTGATGTTGCAGTTCTATACAACTGCAACATCAAACTCCTACTCTTGTATTCTATACCCTTTTCTATGAAAGCTAACATACTATACGCCTTCTTTATCAAGTAAGTTCTTCACACTTATTAGCCCCTTGGTTACACTGCACTTTTCCACTAGTAGAAAAAACAAGAACCAGAAGGCACAACCTCAGGCTAAAAGGATGATCCTTTACAACAGAGATGAGAGGAATTTCTTCAGCCAGAGAGTGCTGAATCTGTGGAACTCTTTGCTGCAGAAGGCCAGGTCATTGAGTATCTTTAAGACAGCAATAGATTGGCTCTTGATTAATAAGGGGATCAGGGATTATGGGGGTTGAGAAAAATATCAGCCATAATTGAATGGTAGAGCAGACTCAAAGGGCCGAGAGGCTCCTATGTTTTATGGTATTTAAAACAGGTGAATATCTCTGCCAGTTTGTCTTTTCCCATGGTAATTTTTCCTGTCTCTGCCTCTAAGGGACCAATAATTTTGTTTTTGGCATTCTCCTTTGCAAAACCTCTTATGATCTGTATATTCCTGGCTAGTTCACTCTAATTTAATATTTTCCTCTTTTTGTCTACTTTTTAGTCGTCATACGCTAACTTCTGAATCAGTTCTCAGGCTTATGGCTACTTTAGGCAACATTTGAAAGAATTAGAAAAGGAACATAAAAAGACGATAAGGAATTAAAAGCCCATAACTCAATTAAGGAGCTAATAAAAGCATGAGTGGCTGAATAGCCATCTTCTGTATTCTATTGCCTGGAATTGTATGGCTGACATTGGCAAAAAATAGTATTTATTCATTGCAGAGGAAACACTTACAAAATACCAGAAGATTCTGCCCTTCTTTCACTAATTTCAAGGGATCTCCAAATCCTTCTGAACAACCAAAATAAGGCAAGGCTCTATTCTGGTAGTTCAGGTAAACATTACTTCTGATAAGGTTAACATTACTTCCTCCATTAGAACTTCACTGGAATTTATACATTAAAAGCCTTTTAGTGAGGCTCAACCATAACCTTCTTAACTCACGAGAAAATAATGCTATTAACAAACCAGGATTGATACAAATACTTTTAAGCAATGCTAAACTAAGGGAAGAATCAATCCTATTGGCAACAACAACATTTGGGAAGCAGATTATACTTCAGTTTTATTTTTCCATCAGAACTTTAAAATTTATGAGATATGCACAGGCCACTCGGCTACATCATCAGTATTAAGCACAAAACAAACATACAAATTTGAGCATGTTCCAGTCAAAGACATAGTCATAGGAGAAGCCTTGGCGGTGGAAGAGGTTACGAAATAATTGCCTCAAGTAAGAGTAGTCTGGTTTGTCATCAAAACGCAGAGAGCGGCAGAAGTTCAAGTACGTGGCAAACTCAGCTGCAGGGAAGGAAAAGGACATCAAATTACTTATTTTTGCAAGCCTGGTGGTGCAATGTGCTCAAAGTGGTTATTTTCACATTCAGACAAAAACAAAATCAAATCCAGCTGAAACATATAGTTCACTGGACATTGTTAATAATTCATACCTAATTAATGAAAATCTTACACAGATCTTTAATTCTGTTGAAGTTTCCAGACAAATATAAAATAATGCACTTTGGAAGGTCTAATACAGATAGCTTAATTCCAAAAGCAGTGATATAAGTTACAAGTAGTAAACGGCACAACCCTTAAGACTATTGACAGGCAGAGGGATCTGGGTGTACAGGTACACAGATCACTGAAAGTGGCAATGCAGGTGGAGAAGGTAGTCAAGAAGGCATATGGCATGCCTGCTGTCATCGGTCAGGGCACTGAGTTTAGAAACTGTCAAGTCATATTGCAACTTTATAGAACATTAGGCCGGACTTGGAATATAACGTTCAATTCTGGTCACCATACTACCAGAAAGATGTGGCGGCTTTGAAGAGGGTACAGAAAAGATTTACCAAGGTGTTGCCTGATATGGAGTGCATTAACTATGAGGAGAGGGTGGTGAAACTTGGTTTGTTCTCACTGGAACCACAGAGATTGAGGGGCAATCTGATAAATGCCTACAAGATTATGAGTAACCTGGACAGAATAGATAATCAGAAGCTTTTTCCCAGGGTGGAAGAGTCAATTACTAAGAGGCATAGGTTTAACGTGCGAGGGACAAGGTTTAAAGGAGGTATATGAGGCTATTTTTTTTTTTTTACATGGAGGGTGGTGGGTACCTGGAGCTCGTTGCTGGGGTAGGTAGTGGAAGCAGATACCATGGTGACATTTAAGGGGCGCCTTGACAAATACACGAATAGGATGGGAATAGAGGGATATGGTCCCCGAAAAGGTAGGTGGTTTTCATTTAGTCAGGCATCATGGCCAGTGCAGGGTGGGAAGGCCTAAGAGCCTGATCCTATGCTGCCTTTTTCTTTGTTCTTTTTGTTATTTTTTGATCATTGAGAAGACTTTCATGGTTCACAAATACAACAACCCAACTCCCCAAACAGAAACTATGGGATCTACTATAATGTGGGTTCTAAATGGAAGGAATCAAAAGAGAAAATATGGGAACAGGGTAGAGAAAAAGGGCTTGGTTAAGATATTCTGCTCGAGACAGCTAGTGCAGACTTCGTGGGCTGAATGGCCTCCTTCTGCACTGTAGGGGTTCTCTGATTAGAATGAACATTAGAAGTAGCTGCACCAAATAAACAGATAAATTGAATACCTCCTATGTTGTTCGCTCTTGGCTGCCTCCAACAGTTCTGGTTGTTGGAAGAGATTGGCAGGGGAGCATATGTCAGAATCTCAAATCCATAAATAGCCTTTTAGCTCTTTATTACGCTGTTACAGTGCTGCAAGAGTTCCAACCTAGGTCAGTTTTCTAAACTTCTTGAGATAGAATATCTTGAAGGACTCTATGTGGGGTCTAACTGAGCACCAACAGGAACTCATTTCAAGAAAAACAAGTAGACCAAGAACTTCTTCCATAACCATCAAATTTTGGGAACTAATTACTCCTACCAGTTTGTACATTGTAATCATGAAATAATAGATTTATTTCTGACATCTTAATACCACAAATTAGAAACAGATTGCTGTAACAACACATGACAGATGGCCACTTGACCCCAGTAGTTCAACAGCAGAGATCTCATTATAAAATTGTCAGAAAGACAATCTTTATACTTACATGAGTAACCTTTGCAGAGTACTTCAATGGGCGTTGACATTTTCTTTTCACTAATGCGTTCGTACTTCTGTCTCTTTGTTGCTGCTTTCAGACCTTGCCAGGGCAATGATCCCAAGTTGAAGTACATCAGAACATAGCCCAAGGACTCCAGATCATCACGGCGGCTTTGTTCTGGAAAACAGGCATACATGCTAGTATAGGACACCATGACACAATCAGGCTGGAAGCTATCAATTTTGCAATCAGTACTGGAAATTGATAATGAAATCCAGTTTGTAATCTTTTACAGTTTATACAAATTTTCAATGCGAAAACTTCACAGTTACCAAACTATTCCACACAAGTTTACCGTAGTACACAAAGTACAGATTTTCTTCTCAAACTCCAACGTCTATAATTGAGTAAACATACATCTGCTCATACACAACAAAAGACTGGCACATATTTAGACAGTGCCTTATCACATCTCTCAGACATCTCCAAATATTTCATACAAGGAATTTCTCTGAAATGTAATGACATTTCAGAGGCTCAGCTTAATTCCAAGAGCAGTGATATGAGTTACAATTCAATTTTGGCAGTGCTGACTGGAAAAAAAAAGACATGTTTGTGGATTGGAGGTTCCATCAGTCTAATATGATTGTAATACACAAAGAATATTTACAATAAACTTGACAGTTTCTAACTTATAAGGTAAATGAGAAGTGTAAAACTGCCTACCTATTCCCAAATGGGTATTAATTGAAGCATATCGAGCTGTTCCTGTGAGGTTCTTATTTTCACGGTATGGTATATGTTGGTGTGTTCGTGCATCTCGGTACTTTTTTGCTAGCCCAAAGTCAATAATATAGACCAAGTTGCCTTTCTTTCCCAAACCCATTAGGAAATTGTCAGGTTTCACATCACGATGGATAAAATTTTTTGAATGAATATATTCAATTCTACTGATCTAAAAAGAAGAAAAACAGTTTTAGATCGGATAAGTCAGCAAGTTCACATGCATTATTCTTTTGTATAGAGAGGAACCATCAATCCTTGCATCCAACTTTGAGCAAATGGCACAGTCCACCCTTTATCAATCCCACTTTAACTTTCCATGAATCTTGAATGATACAGGATTAGTAAGATCCATCAACCGCACATGCCCAAACTTGCAACGGTAATTTGTGGACAAAGCGACAACTAACTATTAATTCTAGTTTGGAGTCAAAGTTTTAGTTACAAAGTTAGTTAGTGAATATTTTTACAAATTTCAAAATAGGTAAAAATTCACGAACCATACTAGTTACTTATATTAGAACTGTTTTAAGCCAAAACTGTTGGATGAAACAAGCTATTTGGAAAGCTGTATGTAGTAACATCGCACAACTCTTCCCTCAATCTAGCTTGGTCCCTTTCTCTTAAATTTCCCTACCTTTACCATTTTAATCAACTTATACTGTATGTAATCAGGCTTTCTTGCTCTTCAATGGATTAACTTGGCAATGCTACACCCACCACTATCAATTGTGTCTGTGGAACAAGCATAGAGCACAATCATATTGCAAAGAGGGGACTTTGATATTAAAGCCAGCTACGAAGACACAAATATTGATTTTTGAGATTGGGGGGGGGGGGGGGGGGCAGCAGCAATTGAAAACATCTGTTTGAACAAGGCAACTGACCTTGAGCTGCACATCATTAACGACCATGGGAATAATTGTGTAATTGGACTCCCAAGATATTGGTACTTTTGCATCAATGTGTACCCAAAACAGCTTTCACTGAACTAAGTGGTATCATAATTAAACCTGTGCGATTAATTGAGAGCCTGATATGATTCATGGGAAAGTTCATGGGGTTCCAACTTTGCTCCTTCACCTTTCAATAACTGGAACCACGAACACAGGGAAACAGTGATTACTAACCCATCTTTTACCACTTGAAGCCCTAAAGCTTGACATTGCTTGATTCCCTCTTTCACAAATCTCTTCAATTCAAGATTTATTAATAGTTGCTGGAAAGAAAGACACACGTTATATCAGGATATTGTTTGTGGGTGTAAAGCAGGCTGAAGAAAATATATATAGACTGCATCTTTAGTTGACCAATCCACAAAAGAACACTAAAAAGTAAGCACAGGACTGTTTCTTACCATCTGATCAGCAAGGAGCAGGACTGTCTTAAGGCTGAATTTACGAGAACAGAAGTTAAAGAGATCTTCAAGACTTGGTCCAAGCAGCTCCATCACCATGACATTGTAATCTCCCTCTGCACCACACCACTTGATGGTGGGAATGCCAACTACACAAGAAAAAGACTTAAGGCAGGTGAATCAAAAGCAAACAAACACTGCTATGTGAACACATACATCAGATCTTTGAAGAAAAGGCCATTTTCAAATTACAAGGCACAACTTGTGACTGATGACCATGGAAGTGTCCAAGTGCAGAATTAAACCTTTTCCTCCAAAGTCAAATATTGGGAACATTTCAAAAGTGATAAAACTTTAACATAGTTTATGGAAATGACCATCCAAAATAGAAAATAGCACGGAAATATATTTTCCCATTCACATTTCATATGTCACCTATTCTCTGAATAACTAAATTATCCAAGTTTTGTTTAAAGAAACTAATTTAGGTTCAAAGGAGCCCTTTCTCATTTAGTGACCTAATTTAGTAGTCATAACCTTTGGGGCTAAATGCCATGCAGAACTAGTTCACATTCAAATTTAATTATTAAAGATCTGATGCAAGCCAATAATCCACCCATCAACTTTTCTTCAGAGAGAATTTGATATAATAGCCTTTAATGTTTTCTACAACAGTGCCACCTTCTGTCCAACAAACACTGCTATGGCAAGGACAATGACGATCATTTTTGGCAGGAAATAGTTGGGACGTAGTGTTGCAACACTTGTGACTGTAAACAATTTTAAACAACTTTTCATTTGTATGAGGTTTCTTAAAACCACATCCGAGAGTAGGTCATCACACCTAATGTTTTGAAAACTCCAGCTAAGATTAACGTCAGACCTCAAATGAAGCATGACAAAAACCTCAAAATGGAATTCTGCTTGATCTTTTGTTCACCAGAAGTACACTTACAGGGCTAAACAAAGTTAAGTGCAAGTTTGAATAGCTCATTTAATAGAGAACCAGAATTCAACATCTAAACTTCCCCAAACACACTTCCGCTCAAAACTCATGTTACCGAACTTATAAATTGTATCTGTGCATATACATTATGTACGGTTTCATTGGTCTGCAGTGCTTCATTACGCTGTCCACCTTGACTGCATTTGTGAAAATGCTTAAAGGAAACTGAAGGAAAAAAACTGCTATAAAATAATTCCATGTGTATGCTGCACCTAAGAAATCAAAATTTTCTGTAAACTTTTGAACTCGACTGAGTAAAATATAACTAAAAAGACATTAGTATTACAAAACTATTGTGAAACCACAGTACTTTTAAAAACACGCTAGTTGTTTTCCACTGTTTCAACAACAAGTAGAGAAAACAGGTGAGACATGTATGTAAATGTATCATTGCATGTACGGACTTTGTTTGAAAGCTGACACGAGAAACTTAAAATTAAATTGGGGGAGGAATGATGTGTGTTATGCCATGCAAGTGCGAGAGAGACTGACTTTTCAGAAACTGACTCTACTCAACTTTTAATCCTATCTTTAATTTTAAATCAACCTAATATTATTTGAAACTGCAGAAAAAATGGTGGAAAATCTTACTAGCCTGAAAGCAGTGGACAGAGAATGGGGTCAAGGCGATGCAGCAGGACATAGATAGGCTGGTAGCTTGGGCAGGTAGAATTCAATCCTGACAAATGGGAGGTGATGCATTTTGGGAGAAAGAATGTAGGGGGGAGGTGTATGATAAAGTGTAGACCTATTAAGAGTATAGAAACGCATAGGGACCTAGGGGTGCAGGTGCACAAGTTTCTGAAGGTGGCAGAGCAGGTGGAGAAGATTGTGAAGAGAGCATATAGTCTGCTGGCCTTTAATGTTGCAGTTGTATAAACGCTGGTTAGACCTCATTTGGAATACTGCGTCCAGTTCTGGTCGCCTTACTACCAGAAGGACATGGAGACTCTGGAGAGAGTGCAGAGGAGGTTTACCAGGATGCTGCCTGGTATGGAAGGTCTGAGTTACGAGGAGAGGTTCGGCAAATTGGGACTGTTTTCCTTACAAAGACGTAGACTTAGAGGAGATCTAATAGAGGTGTACAAGATTATGAGTAAAGTAAACAGGGTTAGGCTTTTTCCTAGGATGGACTCAAATAGCATAAGGGGTCACGGGCTTAGGGTGAGGGGGGGAGGGTAAGGTATAATTTGGATGCTAAAGGGAGTTTTTTCACACAAAGGGTGGTGGGGGTATGGAATGCACTGCCAAGTAAAGTGGTGGAAGCAGGTACTCGAGTTATTTAAGAGATACTTAGATGGGCACATGAACAGAAAGGGAGTGGAGGGGTATAGAAAACTGATTTAAAATAGGAATCATGAGCCGTGGGAGTCCCTGGGGAGTGGGTAAGTAGAT
This sequence comes from Sphyrna mokarran, assembly GCA_024679065.1. Classification (NCBI taxonomy): domain Eukaryota; kingdom Metazoa; phylum Chordata; class Chondrichthyes; order Carcharhiniformes; family Carcharhinidae; genus Sphyrna; species Sphyrna mokarran. The sequence continues at coordinate 25,230,916 of JAGIQG010000021.1, forward strand.
TTTGATATTGATGTACTTGTTTTTATCCTACAGGTGCTTTGGTCCACCTTGTTGTCTAGTGAGGGGCATACATGCGATGGGTCGTGAGAGGGCTGCTCTTGGATTTTTTTTCAAGAGTATCCTAGTGCTTCACGTCGTTAGTGTACGCTTGACCTGGACCATTTGATGGGCAACACAACAGCTCAGTGACTATTGCTGTGCTTTGCAGATACATGGATTTGGGCCTGTGTCTGTGGGAGTTTGTGCATTCTCCCCGTGCTTGCGTGGGTTTTCTCTGGGTGCTCCGGTTTCCTCCCACATCCCAAAAATGTGCTCTGAGGCTAATTGACAAAACAAATTCTCCCTAAGTTGTCTCAAATTTGGTCTTTAATCCATAGATCTATAAACATCAACAGAGATCACGGGTAGAGGCGGCATGGGCTCGTTGGGCCAAAGGGCCTGTTTCCCGTGCTGTTTTGTTCTTTATGATAAAAATAGGGTCATCCGGACTTAAAATGTTAGAATAATTATTTCATCCTAATGTGTGTAATCTGTGCTATGTTCCTGGAAAATCCTTGCTAAATTTTGGTGATAGGGAACTGAGTTAAGACAAAAAACCCTCGTTTGATCAAGGTGGTCAGAGACAGCCGTTATGGGCGCAGCTCACAGTGACAGTTTTGCTGATAAGAGCGCCCATACTTGGCTGTGTTGTAGACACTGATATGACGACCACTATTGAGAGTGGAAGATGGTCTCAGTTCCCTAGCACTGACTACTGGTACTCACAATTGATGAGCTGTGAGATATTCCAGAGAATGGATGAAACAGAAGAGAATCTGGTCAGTTGAAAGGGCAGTTTCTTCAGCGGGGGCTCACATTCAGTCTTTGTAAATTCTGTTGCATAGCATGTCGAACATCCTGGCTGACTTGGGGAGATGGGGCTGTAAGAGGAACGTTCCTGCAATTAGCTCTCCCATGGGGTGTTGGGGATGAATTCCTGGCCGAATTTGAGAAGTAGCTGTCACGCTTTTACAATCTTGGTTTGAAGGCTGGATACTGAGTTCAATGGAGCATATTGTACCCAGTCCTCAAGCCTGGGTTCAGTTGAAGACTCCAACCACTAATCTTCTGTTCTCTTGTCCTCTGTCTTCATTGAGAAAGGTGGGAGATAGCCGATGCAATTGGTCTGTTCCACCCGCCAGAACCTACGTTTTTCTTTACCAGGGCTTTAGGACAATGACATGACAGAGGTGCACAGATTTTGGTAAAACTCTGAATGGACCTTGGATGTTGTTCAATGTTCCTGTCATTGCTTTGGCCTTTTCAAGCACCGTGAATGGTTATATTATCCTGAACTTTGTTCCTTTGCGATTATAATCCTCATTTTGTAATTTCTTTTTAACCTGACAAAGGGGTATTTATGATATATGGGTGCAGAGGCACTCGTCACCTGCTATCCTGTGAAAATCAGGATTGCTTAATTCTGGACTGTATCCCTTCTAATTACATTTTTATATTGATCCTGTACTGGGCAGTTTACATACTGATGGGGGCAATCCTATAACTGAGCTGAGACAAATTTCGATGATTATCTTGTTCAGATAAATCTTGAATGCATCTCCTGTAATTTCATCTCTCGATTGGTCCACTTACGTGATTTATCATATTGACAAGAGTAACCCTGTGACTGAGCACGGTAGCAAATCTTTGCTCATTATTCTGGTACATCCAGGAACATCTACTTGCTAGAGCTGTGATATTTTCATCCATTTTCTCATCTTATAGCCCTGGTATAGGGGTTAACTTAACTTGATATCCTTTATTACAATTATGGTCAAGATGAGCAACTCTAATACAGAAAGGTGGGTAAGTGGTTTAATGTGGTAGTAGTAATGGATAGGGCCCTAGGCATTCCCAAAGTGAGTGAAAGAACCCCCCCCCAAGAACTTATGGGCTCTTTTTTTTTGTATTTCCATTGTTTTGGGGTTAAGGAATCCTTGCTCGTTTGCTGTAATGGTACAGGTAGATCATGTATTGTAGAAAAAAAACTGGGTGCTTTTCTTTTTATTGTTAGCACCTCTGGTGTTGTAGGAGTGGGTGCATGTCCCAATACGGTTGGCTAATTCCTAGAAATCTAGCCTTGGCTGTACAGGTGGTGACAATGGTTACCTGACTACTTGGCTCATGCAATTTTCAGTGGACTTATTGTCCTATTATTATGGTTTCTCTGGTGAGGAGAAATGGGTTGAATCTCTTTGGTGGAGGGCCTAAATAGTGCCTCTGGGTGCTTAGCTTGCTTTGTTCAATGTCTCAGAATGACAAGAAGATACTTGGCTTGTTGGCCCATATGGTGGTGCGTTGTTGAGTGGGTCAGTAGTGGCCATGTTTATCTGGGTCAGGTGGGGGGTAGTTTAGTTGATGGAGCAGGCTGCCAGGGTGGGGACACAATGCAATTGTGCCCACTCAAAGCTACACTGTACTATGACATCTTCTTTACTGAGGATGGGGTGGCATGGTAGCAGTAGTTAGCACTGCTGCTTCACAACACCAGAGACCCAGATTCTTTTCCTGCCTTAAGTCATTATATGGAGTTTGTACATTCTTCTTATGTCTTCAAGGGTTTCCTGCCACATATTGAAAGGTGTATTGGTTTGGTGCATTGACCTGAACAGGTGCCAGATTGTGGCGACTAGGGGAATTTCACAGTAACTTGTTTGCAGTGTCAATGTAAGCCTTACTTCTGACTAATAAACTTTAAAAAATATGGAAGCAACAGAGAGACACATATTGAATGAGGAAATACATAGGCAAACTTTAACAAAAGCTCCAAACATCATTGATTTAGAACAGGCAAGAAAGAAGAAAATCTTGCTGCATTTACAAAAGCGGAAAACCATACTTGGCAGTTGCTAATCTAACATTCTTCCTCATTTATTCAATTACACATTACATCATGAAGTCATGTAGAAGCTAGTGCTAAGTATCAAAGGACCCAAGTGTGTAGCATAGCCTGAACCACTGCAATGAAGCATTTATCCTGTATTTGCAAATGTACATTATATTGATTTACAGCAAAACAGCATCTGTACAGACATTAAATAAAACCCTCACTATTTACGGTTCTTAACTTAAGTCATAACATTGGGTACAATATACTAATTTTCCCTGGTGACATTTTACTCTGAAAAGCAAAATAACGTGTTAAATAAATTCAGATTCACACTACTCAACTGAAAAACATTTTGGTCTCATTAACACTAACTTGCAATAGTCATTATTCCAAAACAAATTGGATATGTAATGAATGGGATAAGTTGCAGGGAAGCGAATGAAAAGAAACTCACTCCACCACAGTACTGTACATACTACGAAAGGCAAAACAAAATGTAACAAAACCAAGAATTTCACCTTGAACTGGTTTCCCAGCAAGGATTTATACAACTATCCAGCAGTGTGTCAAACAGCAAAAAGTAAATTTTAATTTAACTACAGGGCACCGAATATAGAATGATGAAGTGAGTCAGACAAATAGTCAATAAAAAAAACTTACCACCTCCTTGCATCATCTTGTAGATCTTGCTCTCAATGTGTAGCTGTGGGTGTTTGGTTTTCACACATTCCAGCTTAATGGCCACCTCTTCCCCAGCAGCAATGTCAGTTCCTGTAGAAAAATATGTGAATGTTCACTTCTTTCATTGAAAGGACAAAGCACCATATTACCTGATAAAAATACTGCCATTTTCTATTGCATAAAATTGAAAAATAGAAGTACATCTTAAACATCTTTTACCAGACAACTGATGAGAGCAATGCATACTGAGAGAATAATTAACAGATGGGATCTTGGGCTTCACAAATAATGGTATGTGAACAAAAGCAATCTTCATAAACTCTAGTCAGGCCACCAGGCCACTTATGGCTCCAGGGAGGAAGGATTTTGGTTGTAGCATTTTGAGATGGAGCAGCTGGGTTTGTTCTCTCTGAAGTAGAGGCTGAGGGGAGATTCGATAGTGGTGTGAAAGTTTATGATAGGTTAGATAATGAAGACAAAGAAAAGCTTTCGTCACTGGCTGATTGTACAAAAACTGGTCCTGGGCAGGAGATGCAGGGGCATGTGAAGAACATTTTACAGTGAGTGGTAATGACCTAGAACTTACTATGTTTCAAGCAGTCAATTCATGGTCCCGGGGCCATTCTGTTAAATCTCCTCTGCACCCCGCTCAAGCATCCACCCTAAAGTGTGATGACTAGAACTGAACACAATACTCTAACTGTGGCCTAGCCAAAGTTTATAAAAGTTTGGCATATCTTCAGAAAGGCAATTGGGAGGACATGAAAACTAACTTGCCAGATTATGGGGATAGAGCAGGGAATGGGACTGACTGGTTCATCTATAGACAACTGAATGGGCACGACCAGCAAAACTATCTCTTTTCTTGCTATATGACTCCATGTCTCTTGTAAGAGAAGGGTTAGCCAATTTATACAGCAAATTTAAACATAAATGAAATGCAGAAATCAACAGTAAACCTGCAAAATTACACCTTCACTATAAAAGGAATCAAAGGCAGCTATGCACCAAAAGCAGTGGTTCCCAGGACCACCTCCAAAGCCAGTTGGCCACAAAGATCTGAAGGGATAAGCACCAAAAATAGTAATGATTACCAACTTAAGGCTGTGTTTCTCTCTGTGCAAGAAATGAGGAGCTCGAACAGCTCATTTATAATTTGTCTAGCTACTTGACACAGAAGCAAAGAAAATATTTGTACGACCATGAGCTGTGGGAATAGAAGTAGGCCGTTTGGCACATCAAGTCTGCTCCATCATGAGATCATGGCTGATCTGAAATAATCCTCAATTCCACTTTTCCTATAACCACTGATTCCTTTACTGATTAAAAATCATGTCAGCCTAGAGCATCCAGCCACCATAGCTCTCTGCAATAAAGAATTCCATGATTCTCAGCGAAGACACTTCTGATCTCTTGTTTCAAATGAGCAGCATTCTGGCCTTAGGCTCTCCCACAAGAGGGAATACCCTTATTGGAAACTCTATCTATAATCTACCAAGTCCTCAAGAGAATCTTTTGGTTTCAATAAGTGAGAGCATGATTTTTTAAGAGAAAATGTTAATTGTCAAAATGATTGTAAAATAACCGATTCAGTATCATAATCATAGAAATCTTACAGTGCAAAAAGAGGCCATTTGGTCCACTGAGTCTGCACTGACCATAATTTTATCCAGGCCCTCCCCCATATCCCAACACATTTACCCACTAATCCCTCTAACACATGCATCTCAGGACTCTAACGGCCACTTTTTAAGCATAGTCAATCAATGTAACCACATATTTGGACTGTGGGACGAAACCAGAGCACCCAGAGTAAACCCACTCAGACACGAGGAGAACATCTGACCCAAACAGGGAATCGAATCTGCTAACCACTGTGCTACTGTGTAGTAACAGGAGGAATAGTAATCAAGTCAAGCACTGCTACTTTGCTTCCACTCATGCACTAGCTTGCAACCTGCTACAGTAAACATGCTGTGCTTTATATATAGAAATCACTATCCCTCTCAAAAGGCTCCAGTTTCTTTTTGCAATCTAAATTACAGTTGCTTAGACACTATTGAATAAATTCAGCAAATCATACTTTTTAGCAGTTATGGGGACGATTTTTCTAAATTTTTGCAAGTACAATAAAATAAAAATCAATCCAGGTCAAGAAGAAAACCATCCACTAACTGGTGGCACACTAAAAGATAAGATGATTATTACTGAAGACCGATCAAAGTTCAGGGCACTTCAGCAGGAATTCCTCAAAGTATCCCAGATCCAATCACGATTACTCACCTTCACTAGCCAATATGTTTCATTCACAACTCCTCCAATATTATAGCAAGTCCATACTTGGGTTAAGTGGGAACGAGTTAACACTCACAATAACACACTTCCAAACAAGGTTCAAACAGCTCTCCTCAATCTTCAAAAGTACTATCTCGCTCAAACATTTCTTTGATATCACCACTGACTGGAAACCTAACTGGAGTAGTCATATCAACAATGAGTGTATAATAACTCGACTGAGATCGGATGTAAACTTCTCACCGCTTTACACTGAATCATTCACAAAAGCTCAACATTGTTTTACGTAAAACAGTCTGATTTACTGTTGTCTCTGCCAAGAGCTCAATATCCACCTACAGACTGTGATTGTAATATATCTACAGGATGTACTAACGGCAACTCATCAAGCTTGCTTTGACAGAACCATTCCCCTATGAAGAAAATGGGGACAATAGCATTCCCCAGTAACAGCATCCGGACTTGGACATGCTAGCTGTTCCTGGGTCAAAATTCTAATTCAGCACAATTGCTCATGTTTTGTCCACAATGGCAGATACAGGAAAATGATATTTTACTCTGGACAATTAGAAATGTTTTTCTGATGCTGGGAAGCATTACTCTTCACCTCATCAGTCCTCTTAAAGAGGACCTTGGATCACAAATAGGAAATGTTACTAAATAAAATAAAATAAAATGTTACTAAATAAAATAAAATAAAATGTTACTAAATAAAATAAAATAAAATGTTACTAAATAAAATAAAATAAAATGTTACTAAATAAAATAAAATAAAATGTTACTAAATAAAATAAAATAAAATGTTACTAAATAAAATAAAATAAAATGTTACTAAAAAAATAAAATAAAATGTTACTAAATAAAATAAAATAAAATGTTACTAAATAAAATAAAATAAAATGTTACTAAATAAAATAAAATAAAATGTTACTAAATAAAATAAAATAATGTTACTAAATAAAATAAAATAAATGTTACTAAATAAATAAAATAAATGTTACTAAATAAAATAAAATAATGTTACTAAATAAAATAAAATAAAATGTTACTAATAAAATAAAATAAAATGTTACTAAATAAAATAAAATGTTACTAAATAAAATAAAATAAAATGTACTAAATAAAATAAAATAAAATGTTACTAATAAAATAAAATGTTACTAAATAAAATAAAAAAATGTTACTAAATAAAATAATGTTACTAATAAAATAAAAAAGTTACTAAATAAAATAAAATAAAATGTTACTAAATAAAATAAATAAAATGTTACTAAATAAAATAAAATAAATTTACTAAATAAAATAAAATAAAATGTTACTAAATAAAATAAAATTTACTAAATAAAATAAAATAAAATGTTACTAAATAAAATAAAATAAAATGTTACTAAATAAATAAATAAAATGTTACTAAATAAAATAAAATAAAATGTTACTAAATAAAATAAAATAAAATGTTACTAAATAAAATAAAATGTTACTAAATAAAATAAAATAAAATGTTACTAAATAAAATAAAATGTTACTAAATAAAATAAAAAAAGTTACTAAATAAAATAAAATAAAATGTTACTAAATAAAATAAAATGTTACTAAATAAAATAAAATGTTACTAAATAAAATAAAATAAAATGTTACTAAATAAAATAAAATGTTACTAAATAAAATAAAATAAAATGTTACTAAATAAAATAAAATGTTACTAAATAAAATAAAATGTTACTAAATAAAATAAAATGTTACTAAATAAAAAAAAGTTACTAAATAAAATAAAAGTTACTAAATAAAATAAAATGTTACTAAATAAAATAAAATGTTACTAAATAAAATAAAATGTTACTAAATAAAATAAAATGTTAATCTCAACATTTGACAATAATTTCAACGATATATATTTATTACCTGTATCTAACAAGCTAAAACACAGATTTGTAAACAGTATGAGTGGTAGAGATTGCAAAGGAATTTGTTGGTTACTTTACACTTAGAAGGTGACATCAAAAACAATAAATATTCATGATAATATGACCTTTAAAAAACACACAAATGTCACAGGGTTGAACCTTTTTATTCCAATATATGCATTCACATTGAAAAACCAAGTAAACAAATGAGCTTTAACTCAACAGAAGGCTTGTAATGTCACACAGCAGTGCTGTCACTAATATGGTGGGTGTGTGGTATGTTAATACTCTCCTCACATGAGCTATAGAAATAATTGCCTGAAGGAAAATTAGAGACTATTCTCCAAATTACCGGAGATTCTAGAGAAAGCATTTGGAGCATACATTAGGAATAAAATATTGGCATTTATGGATATGCCACTGGTTAGTGATTTTGTGAACAACTTGAGGTAATGAACAGTAAATACACAAAAAACAATTATACAACATTAAAATGTATTTGCTTAAGTGCATTAGTCCAGTGCAGATGCTATGCAGTACCCATCAGCAATGTAATACAGTAATGGAAATTACTGTCTCATCATAATTGTCTAAAACTACTGTAGACTAAAAATGGATTTTAGAAACACCTGATTAACTTATGTTTAATCTTCAGACAGAAAGCTGAATGAAGAAGTTTCTGCATGCATCAACTTTTAAATGTTGCTGGTTGTTTTATTGTATTCGATTTCTAGCTATGATACAAGTGCATTTACCTTTATGGTAAATAGCAACGTCAGTCTTCTGAGACTAATCTTACTGTGTAAATGCTACATGAAGAAACATGAATCTGAAAAGACTGAAAGGAAAATGGAGAGAAGTAACGGTGGTACTAAATTTACAGACTTGTCACAATAGCATCCCAGTCACTCAGAACCCAAAATCTGTATTTACAGTGAAACAAGACAGAAACAAAATAAACTGAGCTGTTTCTTTAAAATTCAAACACACAGCAAGGGAACATGTCTCTTTTGACCTGAAAGTATCCTCTTGTCTTGCTTGTGTATGAATCATAGAATATGCAAAGCAGCTGTTTTTTAGTTTTGTGTTACAAATAGACTTACACTAACATTGCAATGAAGGTACTGTGAAAAATTCTCTAGTGGCCACACTCCAGCACCTGTCCAAGTATGTTGATGAAGAATATAACATTGCCAATGCACTTGTAACCAGCACGTTTTGTTTTATCTGATCCTCTAGCTTAGCGGTCTCCAAACTTTTCAGTATGAGGGCCACATTGTATATTTCATACATTTTCACAGGCCAAAGAAAATAATTAGTTTTAGAAATGTATGAATAAAATTTAAATGAATGATTAAGTTTTACTTTTTTATAAATATTTCAAGCTGCTGCGGGCCATAGTTTGGAGACCCCTGCTCTAGCTGCACAGGTGGATAAAGGTGACAGTTGCAGCCACCAGCACTGCAACGTGCAACTATAAACATTCCTCTGAACGATGTCAAATAAAAGCTTCAACAGAAATTTACACTTTGTTTAGACTTCTACGCGCAAGATAGTAACTTTAGTGGTATGGATTGAGCTGTTTTCCTGCTCAGTGGGAGCTGAGTCACTAAGTCAAGTCATTGGATCTTCTCTTGTGCAACCCCCAGCTCCCAAAATCCAGTCACGGGAGTTGGAACATTGAATGCCTGGAAGTCAATAACATGAGATTTGGGCCAGCCCAGAAGGGAGAAGTAGAATTTTAAAAAATGACTCATAGAAGGAAATGATACTTTGCTAGCATACATGGTTGTTAGTTAGTAATTTAACTAATCCTAGACTTGATAGGTGGTAAAACCTCACAACAAACAAACATTGAGCTTGTTGAAATATTTAGTTAACCCTGGCCAAAGTACAAAATACTATTCTGGTTCCATGTGACCTCTTCACAAACCTCGCAAAAACTCATACTTTGTTTGGACTTTATACACTAATTGGTGTAACTTTTACTTCTTGTAAACTGAGATGATTTTAATTATCATTTAACTTCAAGACAAAAACCAATATTCATATTAGGAAGATTAAGAGTCTATGGACTCAAAATTAACTGAGTTTTTCCAGGTCCTTTGTTCTCATTTAAGATTCCAGCATCTGCATTATTTTGCTTATTTTTCAACCATTCCTACTTTACTTAATAGTGAATTAACTATAATTCAATACAGAATTTGCAACACAGGTTTGACCACATTTCCACATAAAGTCCCGAGTTTACCACAGGAGATGCAAACTTGGTGGCTTCACAATCCTTCACATTACGTCAGGTGAAACTCTAGAAACTGTTTACCTCAACATTGAATTATAACTGATTTTTGACCATATGAATGAAAAAGTAGTCCACAATAAAAATCAGATGTGCTGTCTAACAATTTTACAACACCATTAACATTTAAACTTGTTTTATATACTTAAAAGGAACAAATCTTTCATCCAGCTAAGCCACATTCATTTAATCTTGCACATAAGGGCAGCACAGTGCCATCATGGTCAACACTGCTGCCAGATAGCACCAGGAGCCTAGTTAAACTCCAGCCTTGGGAGTGTCACTGCAGAACTTACAAGTTTTCCCCATTTCTATGTTTCCTCCAGATGCTCTGATTTCCTCCCATGGTTCAAAGATGTGCAGGCTACGTGGACTGTCTATAGTAAACACCTCCCTTAGTGTTCGAAGATGTGGGTGATACGTGAAAATAGCATTTTCATAGCACGAGTATTGGAGAATTGGTGCAGACTCAAATGGAGTGAATGGCTTTCTTCTACACTGTAGGAATTCTTTGATTTGGGTAACCCTTTGGTCACCTGACTCAATTTCTCCTGATGTGGCTTGATATCATTTTGCTTCATAATGCCCCTGGGAAGTACCTTGGAACATTTTATGTAAAAGGAGTTTACAGTCCTAATATCCAATTAAGCTATGGCTACAAAAACTCAATTTTAGAAATGAATTCTCTTTATTTGTTCCACAGGAAATGTGTGTTGCTGGCAAGCCCATCATTTGTTGCCTGTCCCTAACTGTCCTTGAGAGGGTGTTGCTGAGGCATCTTCTGGAACCACTGGAGTTCCTGTGGTATTCTCACACACACACGCACAAAATTTGGAAGGAAGTTCAGAGATTATGACTAACAGTGAAAGAATGGTAATATAATTCTAGGTGTTGTGGAGTTTGGAGGGGAACTAACAGGTGGTGCTGTTCCCACATTTCTGCCAGCAAGGTGGTCAAGAAAGTGAGTATAAAGATACTGTCAAAAAGAGAGATTGATGGGTTGCTGCAATGTACCTTATACATGGGACATATTGCTAGTTAAGGCCACCAGTTGGAGGAAGTGAATATTTAACGTGCTGGATGGGATGCCGATCAAGCATACTGTTTTATCCTGATTAGTGTCGAGCCTCTTGAGTTGCTGGAGCTGCACTCTTTAAGGCAAGTGGAGAGAATCACATCATAGTATTAGCTGTGCTTCATAGATTGTAGACAGGATTTGGGGAATAGGGAAATATGTTACTCACCCCAGGCTTCCTTGCCTCTCTGCTGTTCTTGTAGCCAAAGTATTTAAATGGCCAGTTCAGCTAAGTTTTCGGTCAATGATATATTGGAGGGTAGGTCACTGATACTCAACTGAATATGGTTGTTACTTCTACACATAGGAGTGGGTTACAAAGTATATGATAAATTGTTAGTGATTCATCAAAAAATTGAAATATCAGTTCCACGTTTTCTCTCCCTTTAAGCTTATTTTTCCAAAGCAAGAATTGTTCTTTTAAACTAGGACACATGCAAAAAGATGAATATGGATGACATGAACTAAACAGCAATGATGCAGAAGAATGTGACTTCTCCTTAGAGAATTTGTCTTAGTTTGGAGAAACGATTATGTGGTTCCTCAAGAATGGATACTTTTTAAACCAAACATTTAATCTACAGTTTAATTAAAAAAAGACATACACAATACTGAAATTTGTTGACTACATCAAATTAAGAGTGGGAAGGAAAAGCAGATCAGATTGTGAAAGACTGCAAAAGGACACACAGCAAAGCGAGGCAGATGGGTTGTAAATACTGTTCTAAGTAAAAGATGTGCAGTCATGCATTTTGGAAATGAGAGGGTAATGTTGGACATGCACACGTATAGTTAGAGAGTAGTTGGGAGTACTTTGTACAGCTCTAGGTATATTATAGGAGGACATAAAATAAATGTGCAGCATAGATTCATTTAGATTTTTATCATGAACAAAGGGTTTAAGAATTATGAAGAGAGACTGGAAAAGCTATAGATTTCTTCACTGGAAACAAATGGTTGCAGATGAACTGACTGAGACCTTCAAGATGAAGAGTTATGATTATTTATGGGTCTCCAGAAAAGTAATGAGATGACACAATTCTAAAGGTAATCATGGGAAAAATTAAATAAAGGCAAGAAAAAAAATCATTACAAGCAGAATGGAATTCTCCACCAGAAACCATGGTTGATGCACAGTTCATAAATCCTGTCTAAAGGGAATTAGATGCTTGAAAAAATATACTATGAATGTAAAGTGCAAATCTGATGGGTAGAATTGCCTGATCTTGTATTGTGGTATTTTACAATTCCAGTCAACATGAACTCATCTGGATTACTAATCCTGGTCTGATTTATTATGAGTCGTGCAGTTTGCTCACATTCATTGCAAAAAAATCCTCACACACTGCAGCACTACCATAGGGAAACTATTTTTTCTCTGAACTGGATCTACAATTAACGTTAATATTAAATAAAACTATAAAGAACCTTTCTTTGTAGCCTCTATAAAACAAGGATTTTGAACTGCATGGGTTTGTATGGTATAAAATGCACTTATGCTTTTTAAAATCCAGAAGTCCTTCGCTCAAGAAAATGGTCAAACATACAAGCATATGAATTAATAGCAAATCAGAATGCATTTTAACATCTGATTAGTCTTGCAGGATTTTAGTTTCTCTCTACATTAAGGAACACATTCCTGCCCACCCGATAGCCTTTCACTCCCTTGCTAATCAAGAATTAATCGCTGCCTTAAAAATATTCAAAGACTGCTTCCACTGCCTTTTGAGAAAGTTCTAAAGACTCTCTACCCTCAGCAAAAAAATCTACTCATCTTGACCTTAAACGGATGACCCCCTATTTTTAAACAGTGATCACTAATTCTAGATTCTCCCGCAAGAGGAAACATCCTTTCCACGTCCACCCTGTCAGGACTATGCAAGGATCTTGTATGTATTCATCAGGTGGATACAAACCTAGCCTGTCCAAACTTTGCTCAAAAAAACAACCCATCCATTCAAGGTAATATCTAAGTAATCACCAGTTACTCTTTAGCCAGAGCACATGTTGCTACTTCAAAGAACACCTATAAAATCATGTTGACTTTGCCTGATTACTTTGAATTCATCCAAGTGCCCTTGCTATATATAACATCTTTAATAATAGCTTCTAACATTTTCTCAATGACAGCTGTTAAGCTGTAGTTTCCTAACCTTAACCCTCCCTTTTTGAATAAAGGATTTACATTTCCTGTTTACCAATCTAATGGAACATTTCACAAATCTAGGGAATTTTGGAAAATTAAAACTAACACATCAACTATCTTACGAGCCACTTCTTTTAAGGACTAGGATAAAGCCCACCAGGACCTGCGACATGCATAGCATTACAATGATTCTAATTGATTATTTAAAATATAAAAGTTTAAATTTGATTATAAAAATGCATATCCCAATGATAAGTTGATTTAAATAACACTTCTGGAAAGTTCCACTTTAGAGCTACTTATTTCATTTCATTCCTTGCTTGCATGCAGAGAATAGATAGCATAATGTCTTAGCCTGTTGTTCTGAAAATTAACTGACAACTGAGGATGAGAACGATTTTTTAAAAAAAATCTAGCTGTAAACTAAAACCATGTCAGAATATCCCATTATTTGAACTAAATTATCAACACTAATCAGGTTAGTGACTGTCACTGTTCCTTGATTTTTAATGTTTATTGAATATATCCAAAGTTGACAATTGGTTTCCCTCTTTCACTCCTCAATTACAACAGCTTTTAAGTGAACTGTTGAGTTTCCTAAAGTAGCAGTCTCAAAATATTTAAAAGCTGATTCTATGGAGAGTTAAAAAAAATGGGCTATGTTCGCAATTGAAGCTGACAGCTGAGTCCAAGAGTGATGTAGAAAAAAATGAAGATCCATTAAGGAGGCTGCATTGATTTTGCAATTCACTTAAAAAAAATACAGAATCAAATCCCAAGTGCCAGCCTCCAAAAGCAAATGGACAGTCCAGATTACATCTACATCAGTGGGAAGAAGTGCTGCTTACTGCCAATGATTATTTAAAATAAGTAACCACCAGGTTGTGGATTGTAACATAATATAACAATATGGATGACATCATATTGTATATTCCATTGTAAGATCAAGAATTATTGCTGAAATTGGTCTATGTATATTTTATATTTTAGTCTCACTTATGCCATGTCTTACAGTTCAGTTGTTTAGTGATTTTATACTTTAAAAAATTTACTTGATTATATGGTCACCTACAAGGCATTAAAATTTTAAAGAAGCAATACATTGTTTTTGAGACAAGTAACATTCCTTTCTGAATATAAATCGACCAATACATAAATCAAATCATCTTTCCTATTCCTTTTCAATTCCCCTTTCTCCTAGTATTATCCATGGTTAAATAGAGGGCATAAAATTTCTCCATGTCTCTGACAATTTTTTAATTATTTAATAAAGACTCACTAATTCGCATAAAGTGTAAAGAATTATGCAGAGGACTTTTTAGCCACTTCCCTGAAGCGCTTTAGATTAATGCTAAACTTCGATCTGGTGTTGGTGATCAGGATCTACATTTACATGTTGTGGTACAGCAGATTGCTAACAGTGCAAACAACTCTGGAGCCAGGAATGTTCTTCTTGAGATGCTTGACAGTAGCAAGGAAGAAAAAGACAACAATAAGACATGTATCAACTGCGACTCAGTTGGCAGAACCCTCACCTTTGAGTCACAAATTTGCGGGTTCAAGTCCCACTTCAGAGCTTGAGCACAAAAATCAGGACTGATACTCCAGTCTGTCACCGTCAGATGTGGTTTTTTAGACGAGATGTTGAACTGAGACCCATTCATGTTCTCAAAGACATAGAAAAAAAATCCCACAACATTATTTCTAACAACAGGGGAGTTTATCCCTGGTGCCCTGTTTGATATTTAGCTTCAATTAACATCACAAAAATAAATGATCTGATCATTAGCATATTGCTGTTGGCATGATCTTGTTGCACATAAATTGGTTGCCTGGTTTCCTACATCACAACAGTTATTGTGCTTCAAAACTACTTCATTGTCTGTAAAACACTTTTGAAATAGATGTTCAGTGATCATGAAAAGTGATTTACAAATGCAAGTCTTTTGCTTTATTATATGCATAAACAGTAACACACAAGAAGCCAAGATTTTCTGCTTGTGCTTGCTACCATGTGGCTTTCCATCAATTTAAATCCATTTAATGTCCAGCTTTCCAAAAAAACTAAAAGACCCAGCCAAGTAAAAAGCATTTTCCAAAAGATTTTTAATAAATCAATTCCCTTTTGATGTTTTATTGCAAGTACTCTGCTCCTATTATAGCTAGTACAACTGTTTTGGAGCAGGGATTGAGGCAATATGGTAACCCTGGTTATTCCAGTACAAATGCATTCTGCCAGGGAATATAAAACACAGTACCACAAACAAAACCTCTGGTCTCAGGTATGCCTTCAGGCAAAGTTAAAAAAAATCCAGATGTAAGCAGGGAATAGCTTACATTAATCTCTTTTCAGCTGATGAAAAAGGTAGTCCACTATTTACTTCTGGGTTAGGTTCAGACACTCCACAGTGGCTAGCACACTGCAGTTTCGCAGCACCAGGATCTTGGGTTAGATTCCTGGTTTGGGTCAGTGTTTGTGTGGAGTCTGCACTTTCTCCCCATGTCTACATGGTTTTCCTCCAGTTTTCTCCCACAGTACAAAAGTCTTGTTGGTCATGTTAAATTCCACCTCAGTATACCTGAACAAGTGCTGGAGCGTGGCAACTAGGAGATTTTTTTTTTTTTACAGTAACTTCATTGCAGCGTTAATGTAAGCCTACTTGTGACTGATAAGCTTTAAAAAACATTTAATTTTAAATGCAAGTTTCCTTAAGTTCCACTGAAGAGTGGATTCAAACAATAGACTAGATTTTTTTTAAAAAAAGTACATCTCTAACTACGATTTCTACAGCATACTTGTATTGAATACTTTGAGTCAACTGCACCCAATCTTCCAAGGAGCGAAACATATCATTCTTCTCACTGGTGTCTCAACACAGCAAGTTAATTCTTCCTACTGAAGATGTTTAATTTCCTGTTCCACTACAAACTGTATTTCATAATACAACTAAAACACACCAGTTGTCAATCCCTACATCAGAAAAATGCAAAACTGAAAATGTTGTAACTTAAAACAACTATTGCTCAACAGCTATGTCCCATATGTTAAAAAGATGTATACCAATAGAATAATTAATTTTAAGAAACAACTTTACATTTTACTATCAACACATCCTGAATGTGGAACAGATGGTCAAGTGTAATAGTTACTCTTAATTAAGTCAGAAAGTATTCAATGAAGAGAAAGGACTTTTTAAAAATTCTTTTGTTGACCAAACATAAAATTCTTTTACCTTGTGGTTCTAGACTCCAGGACAACCAAGTGGATTTTCAGGATTTCACTGATACGCCTATGCTGCTTAAAACTTCAGTATTTAGTGTTTCTTTCCACTTCTGAGCACCCTTCACTATACTCTATAGCTATTGCAATTTCTATTGCCTTCTTAAAAGTCAACTAGGCCCAGCCAAGTTTCCTTTGTACAGTAGCATTATTTACACTGCATACCAAATGATCTCTCAACACATCATCTAATACTGACTTGGATCACAATGCTCTGCAATCTACTTCAACTCTTGCTACGAAGGATTGAATGGTGTCCCCCAGGGCCCTCCCCACCAAGTTGAATTTATACCTTTGCAATGTTACCAAGTTTTTAGGGTGGTAATGCCCTTTGTTAGTTCAATGAGATTGCAAATGACTTTGTATTGGGAGCAGCCCAGGGCTTTAAACGTATAACATAATCTGAAGTGTAAATCCCACATGTAGTAAGCCAACTTCCTTCTTATCCTCCCCTCTATTCTATTAACCCTGAAAAAAATTCCAACCATTCCAGTGGCACACTGAAGAGTTCTAGAAAAGAAAGACACGTCTGCTCTCTTTTTTTTCAGACTCCGATTGATCAGGTTCACTTGCAGTTTTGCAACAATGTTCTCCTTGAATTCCTCAAAGAAAAAGTGTGAGGTAATGCACTTTGGCAGGAACAATAAATGTGTAAAGTATAGGGCTAATGGTAGGGCTCTTAGTAGTGTTGAGGAACAGAAGGATCTTGGTGTATGTGTCAATAGATCCCTGAAAGTAGGCAGTCAAGTGGATAAAGTTGTTAAGAAGGCTTATGGAGTCTTAGCTTTTATTGGTAGGGGGATTGAATTTAGGAGCCGCCGCATCATGTTGCAGCTGTACAAAACTCTAGTGCGGCCGCACTTGGAGTATTGTGTGCAGTTCTGGTCCCCACATTATAAGCAAGATGTGGAGGCATTGGAGAGGGTACAGAGGAGGTTTACCAGGATGTTGCCTGGTATGGAGGCAGGTCTTATGAAGAGAGGCTGAGGGATTTGAGGTTGTTTTCGTTAGAAAGGAGGCGGCTAAGAGGGGAGCTTATTGAAGCATATAAGATGATTAGAGGTTTAGATAGGGTGGACAGTGATAGCCTTTTTCCTAGGATGGAGAAAGCTAGCACGAGGGGACACAGCTTTAAATTAAGGGGTATGAGTTATAGGACGGATATCAGAGGTAGGTTCTTTACTCAAGAGTGATTAGGGAGTGGAATGCCCTGCCTGCAGCTGTTGTAGATGCGCCAAGTTTGGTGGAGTTTAAGAGGTTAATTGATAAGTATATGGAAGAGAAGGGAATGGTTTAGTTTGGAGGGGCATTGCTTTTTATTTTGGTCGGCACAACATCAAAGGCCGAAGGGCCTGTTCTGTGCTGTAATGTTCTATGTTCTAAACCAAAGTTGTTCCAACTTACCTTGTCACCGTGTAGTAATTGCAAGAACTGGCGACCACCAGTAACGAACTCAGAATCCTACAGCATCTCTACAGTGCAGAAGGAGGCCATTTAGCTCATTGACTGCACTGGCCACAATCCCACCCAGGCCTTATTCCCATAATCCCATACGTTTACACTGTTAATCCCGTGACAGTAACAGACAATTTAGCATGGCCAATCAACCTAACCCACACATCTTCAGAGTGTGGGAGGAAACCCAAGCAGACAGGGAGACAACGCAAACTCCACACAGACAATGAACCAAGGCTGGAATTGAATCCAGTCCCTGGCACTGTGACACAGTACCTTGCCTTCCACATGGAAGTCACAATTACAGGCAGGAGTAAGGCCATTTGTTAAGATTGTAGCTAGCTGGTTTTACTGTGGTTTATAACGACAAGATGATAAACATAAAATCACTACTGTGCAGAAGGAGGCTGTTTGGTTTCGGCCTATCAAACTTGTACCATCTCCCTGAAAGAAAGTTCCACACAGACCCAGCCTTCGCCCTATCCCTATAACAATGCACATTTACCATACTACTCAATCTACTCATCTTTGAACACTGAAGGGCAATTTGGCACAGTCAATCCATCTAACCTGCACATCTTTGGAAATGCACAGAGCATTTTTTTTTACAATGTTAACACTTCGGGCTTAAGGATACAAAACCTCCATGCTCTGCACTGAAATCCCTGTACCTGTTTCCCATTGGGTGATCAGGTCACATGATCCTCCCAATGTGCAACCCTTAAAGGGGCCAGCTACTACACTACCAAAAACTTCAAAGCCAATATTATAATTTTGCAACAGTTCATTATTAAAGAGAGGCTAAAATACAAGTGTCCATTATATTAAATGAACAGGAATGATTCTGAAACTGCTAAATCTACAGGAAAGTGGGATGGTTATGATGTAATGGCCTTGAATTGAACGGTAAACATACTTGAATTTGATTGGTTTTAAAACACTTTGAACATGATTAAAAGTTTTTTTGTACACTTACCTTATTCAATAAATCATGTGACTCAGATAGAACGTGAATTACTTGTTTTTTTCATATTTCATAACAGCCCCTACACGAGCAACTCATCTTTATAACGTGGTGAACAACTCCCTCCTTCCATGAAATATATATTAAAAAAACGCTTCATTTCTTCCTAATCAGAGCTGAAATTTCAGGGAAAGCTTTGTGCTTCCTCGCCCCACAAAAGGACTCTAAATGATAAGAGGCCTTTTCCTAAAACTGAATTCTGCATTGTCTCATGTGTTAAATGACTTCAGTGGACATACGAAAGCCAGTTTCACACACTATTGTTCTTCAAAAAGGAAATCAGGGAATTTGAAGGTGTCAACTAAAACACATTACCAAGAACAAACAATGACCTCAAAAGCACAAAGCAGCACATTTGGAACATTTCACACTACAGCTTCATGAGACAAACATTCAAGTAGCATCATCTTCCACATTTGTTGCATTAGCTGAGTTGCTCTCAGGATATAATTTATTTGACGGATTTCTATTTCAGACCATCCCATTTTGAATCCTCAAACTGGAGCTGTAGCCTTTTTGGCTGACATTTTACAAAAGGCCACAATCAATGAAATGGAAAATTCTGAGGGTCACAGGAGGTAACAGGTTAGTGAGGGATAAGCATATAAAGGGGTTTCAAGACAAAAATTTAACATTTTATTTGCTGGAGACTGGGATCCAATAACCCCACAATTACAATTGTAGAGGATAAACATCAAGCTCTTGCACAAAATTAGGGATGCAAAATTCATATAGTGGTAAAACAACAAAGGAAGGCCATCTGCCACAGCTTTGCCTCTTGAACCATTGGAGTCATGCCAAATGGCTGTGGCAAAGCACCTGGTAATTGCTGAAATAAGTTCAAGTTCCAAGATTAAAATGAAAAGGCAACTTGATCCAGATGAGGTACAAGGCAGCAATAATCAAGTTCTCTGACTTCCATTGTGGTTTGCACCAAAAACTGATGAAACTGAATAAGTCCAAATCTGTTTGAAAATCTCCCCATATCCCAAGAAGCACACTAGCTGAGAGGCTCTGCAATTAATTCCATTGATTTCCTTAAATAAATGCATCAAAACTTCATCACATCACTACTTAAGCACTTATTTTTAGAAGATCAATTTTACTTAAAGATCAGGCAAGACAGCTTTCAAGTATCAAGGTGGCCCTTTTCCTGCCTAGTCTGAATGCTGCAGATGTTCACTAGACCTCTTTAGCATGACGCCACAGCCGAAAACAATGAAAAAAGCTTACACACACTGCTTTTTATACTTAAGCTGCCGATCACTTTATTTATTGCAGATAAAAGAAACATTTAATCTGAAGAACGCATTTTTTAAAGATGGGAATAAAATCCATTAACGGCCAGCTGGTACAGACTGTCAGTCGCATTCAAATGGTATTACAAAGTGCTACAGCATCAGCTGGGCTGAGTTCAGAATTTAAATAGAACTCGCGGGGTACTTCTGCTTTTGAGGTCAATCTACCAAATGCAACATCTTTCTTACAAACAATGAGGAAAATTGAGAAGAAAATTGGAAATAAAACACGAAAGCACCTTGACAAGAGTTCTCAGTTGGAGTTCAAACTAGGGATTAACCAGATTTTATGAAGATTTTTTTTGTCTAATAACTGCTGTAGTTCTTGCACGTCATCTAAAGCCTTCTGATGAGTGTATTATAAAACAAATTACACAATACAGCTTCAGGACAAAGAAACAAAGGAATCAAGGCCTTGAGGGGGTGGGGGGAATGACAAGCAAGGCACAAGTCACAACAAGAACAATCTAACCAAAAACCTATTAAAAATTGATTCCTAAAACACTTTTTAAAGTGCACCCTATTAACAGGAGACAATTTTACAAGGAATTCTAATCTGGATTTTGACTAAAGACATTTAGGAAGGATTCAGGGCTGCCATCTGAACAGGTGGAGATTTTTCCTCCATTGAAAGACAGTGTAGAATTTGTTCACATGGATATATGAAGATAAATGCCCAAAATATGGTATTTCTGCAGAGTGGGTGGGGAGAAAGGTGTCAAAATACTTTACACTATAGTGAACAGGGGCATATCAAGTCTCAAATTAGTACACCAAAATTAAGGTAAAATCACTCGAGTCCTTCAACAATGAGTAAATAATGCACCAGATATTTGACCATAATGAGGTATATATTGATTGGAGTTCTGCACTTCTATTATTACAGGGAAAATGGGTTCTGCAATATAACCCAAGTCTGATCACCAAAACACTGACTGACCTGGGGCATTTATGAGCAATGGTATATGATTCATTTCCTGAAACAATGGTAACTGTAGTTATTGTTCATAAACAGGAACCAGCCAAAATTTGGAAATGGCTCTGTGAATTTAGACATACAGTACTGTAAAAGAAATCTGAGACATGACAGAAATATGGTGTTCTGAGATATTCACTGTTCTCCCCCATTTACAATGCAGGACAGCTTTCAGAGCACTTGACAGCAAGAGAAAAACTGGGAGAAAGTGCTTCAAAGGTCACACTCTTAACAGTATAAGAGCTCGCAGTGGCATTGCTGCCTTCAGTGTAGCTCTCGAAAATGACCAGAGCTCATATTCTTTAAGAGGCAATACTATCAATGCATTTATATTACAGCAGGGCCAGTAAAGTCAGGGCTGCAGTCGGAAACAACACCGCATGAGAAAAGTTATTTTCTACATCAACAAGTTTCTCAATTTATCTTAGAATATTTAAAATCTGAAACAAATTTGTTTTTCCTCAAGGGCTGATACAATTCTGTCAAATTTGAAACGTTCTATACTTAAAAATCAGCAAATGATAAAACATTGATTTTAGTAATTCTGGTTATTGTTGAAAATATATAAATGCTATTTGATTGTGTGTTGTCAGAGGTTAATTTCTGGCTCCTTTCCTGACAAGATTCAAAACAACTGTTTTAATTATCATGAATAGCCTATCAGATATCAGATTATGCAGTTCTGTTGTCTAGGCACAGCTGATCAGTTCAACACAAAGATAAGGCTCTCCCATACTGTGTAGCCAGCCACTATTTTAAATGACAACATACTGCAAAAGAACAAACTGCAATTAGATTTTGCCTGCCTTTCTTGCTCCCTTGTTTAGCTTTCACTCCAGTGCTATAGCACAGCATGTGCTTTCAGATAAACAGAGGTCAACATTATCCAAGCAGGAATCAGACATCTATGATATTCAATCCAATCTTAGAACAAAAGTTCGATGTACATTCATGTATTCCTACCAGCATGTTATTCATTTAATCTCAAGAAATAACCTGGATGATGAGTTAACTCTAGGCCTGCTGCTGAGGACATTGAGGTGGAGAGATTTTAGAAAAGCTATGTTAACTGTTGGCATTTCAAAATAACACTTGAGCGCCCAATATGCAGCATCCCCAGCATCATAAACTCAAGTTACAATACCATTCCACTGGCATGTACCAGGTAATTGCCCCAAGATGTTCAATATTTACTTTACAAATAGCCCATTCAGAAACAGGTTTTTAAGACGAATTATACTCTCTGATCTCAACCAAAGTGCAATCTTTCTCATATGTGTAAAATCATTTGGTACTCCTGGCTCCTGCTGCTTAATTTTCACCAGGAAACAAATCTGATTATATGCAACCCTCCCGTAATCCACTACTTTTACACAAACAAAACAATTATTTTGAAACACTCCTTTAGAAAACAGCACCATTATGCCTTCTGGCAGCACACATTTTCTATCTTACACGTACATTACCAGGACATTTGAAAGATTTCAACCACTTCTGAGAAATTCCCACACCTTGTATCCCCAGGTGTATTACTTTATAGATCAGCTGGGCTGTTTTGGGGGGGGGGGGGGCGTGGAGAGTAAGTAGCTCTGTTTGTTACGCTTCCCTTTAGCGATTTCTTTGTTGCTCGATTGAAATATATCACTGATACTCTATCCTTTGATTGATGGGACAGTCCATCTGCTCAGCTGAAATGAACCCTGGACATTATCTAAGTAGTCAGCTCTTTCTATATGTGATCACTGGGAATCATACATAATCTTCCCAGAAGCTTGTGGATGTGGAGAGTGACTAGGTGAATGACAGTTTTCCTTTCCTAACTATTACCCTGTTCATTCCCCCCATGGGCCAGTGACACAGAGCTAAATATACTACACACATTGTTATTAGCTTTGTTATTATTAGGGAATACTATTCTCTCTTTGGTTTTTGCTCTTTAGATCCACTCTCAGTTCTTACCCAGGTAGATGTCTCCGAACGAGCCGCTGCCGATTTTCCTGCCGAGTCGGTACCTGTTTCCCACTCTCAGTTCCATGGTGGTGTGGGAGAGGGTGGAGGGGGGGGGGGAAGGGGGGAGGGTTCGCCACTGAATGGAGTTTGATTTGAACCCCGTTACTCAGGGAAACTCTCTCTCTCCCAGTCTTTCTCACAAGAAGGATTTTCACCGACACTTATCTCGCCCCTCTCCCAACGCACCCCGGCAATATTCGCACCGGAGGACCCGCTAAACGCTGTAGCTTATGCTCCGCCGGGTTTTATAGTCATTCTGGCCCGCTGGAGGCAGGATGGCATCGGATTCTGCTCACTCTATCTCCTTCCCTCTCCGCGGCTCTACTCCGCCATTGCTTGACTGAACCGACCTCCTGACGTCACATCCGCTATCTGACGTCACTGGACGGGGAGGTGGCTCAGTGACGTCATATATACTATCTAAACTGTTACAACAAGTGCAGAGCGGCAATTCTTTAGATCTACCAGAGAATGAGAAATAATGTCCACTATGGCCCACTACCATACGTTAACAAGCAATCGTTTTCATGATTAGTGTGGTTACCAATTAGTCATGACAGCCAATTGCTCCCTCCCTTTTGCATTGTCACAAAGCAATAGCCTTAAAGTTTATTTATTTATTAGTTCCAAGTAGGTTTACATTAACACTACAGTGAAATTACAGTGAAAATCCCCTACTTGCCACACTCCGGCACCTGCTTGGGTACACTAAGGGAGAATTTAGCATGGCCAATGCGCCTAAGCAGCACGTCTTTCAGACTGTGGGAGGAAACTGGACACCTGGAGGAAACCCATGCAGATGTGGGCTGAACATGCAGACTCCACACAAACAGTGACCCAGATCAGGAATCGAACCAAATGCCTGGCGCTGTGAGGCAGCAGTGTTAACCACAGTGCCACAATGCTGCCCCCTGCTAAAGTAGACGTAACAATTGAAGTTTTTAGATATGTTTCGTCTGGCGGTATGGAAAGGTAAAAGCGATCACGACAGCTTAGTACGGTTAGCATTGCTACCTCACAATGCCAGGGAACCCGGGTTTGTCCCGGCTTCAGGTAACTGTCAGTTTGCATGTTCTTCCTCCATGCCTATGTAGGTTTTTTCCAGGTGCTTCCCACGGTCCAAAGATATGCAGGTTAGATGGATTGGCCATGCTAAATTGTTCTTTAGTATCAGGAAACAGTGGGGTAAATAAGTGGGGTTAAGGGGGGATAGGGACTTAGATTGTTATCGGTGCAGACTTGATGGACTGAATGGCCTCCTTCTGCACTGTAAGGATTCTTTCATTCTATTCACTAAGATAGAAGTCAGAGAATAGTGATGGAAGATGTTTTTCTGGTTAGAGGTACATGGCTAATGGTATTCCACAGGGATGTATTGGGACCTCTGCAGCTTGTGATGTGTGTATATATATACATACATATATATGTATATATATAAAAATTATTGGATGGAGATGTAGATGCGTGGGTTAGTAAGTTTGCAGATGATACAAAGTTAGATGGAGTTGTGGACAGTGTAGAAGATTGTTAGAGAATACAGTGAGATATAGATCAGCTGCAGATATGGGTGGAGAAATAGCAGATGGAGGTTAATTCGAACAAATGTGAGTTGCGATACTTTGGGAGAGCAAATGTTAAGAATAAGTAAACAGTTAATGTCAGGATCTAATGGCACATGAATGTGCAAGGAATAGAAAAGAGGGATATGGATCAAGGGCAGGCAGAAGGGATTAGTTTAGTTTGGTGTCACATTCAGCTCAACATCGTTGGCTGAAGGGTCTGTTCCTGTGCTGTTCTGTTCTATGTTCTAAGTGATTATGGTGGCACAATGGTTAGCACTGTCGTCTCACAGTGCCAGGCAGCTGAGTTTAATTCCAGCTTTGGGTAACTGACTGTTTGCATGTCCTCCCTGTGGCTGTGTGGAATTCCTCTGGGTATTCCAGTTTCCTTCCACAATCCAAAGATGTGCAAATTAGGTGGATTGGCCATGCTAAATTGATGCTTAGTGTCCCAAGATATATATAGGTTAGAGCAATAAGTGGGGTAAAATACGTATGGTTACAGAGATAGGGCCTGAGGTAAGAGTTGGTGCAGACTCAATGGCTGAATTGCCTCCTTCTGCACTGTAGAGATTGTATGATCTGACAGAATAAAAAAAACCTGTTGCACAATTTTACCTTTTACATTTTTTCAGTGTGAGTTTTATTTACAACTTGCACACCCGAGCAATAACTTTAGAATCTGTTACCACAAAGACACAAGAGAGCTTGGAATAAGAACTGGCTATGCATTTCTACTTTATCAAAGAGTTCTTGTATATGATTAACAAAATATTAACATGCAGATACAAGGAGTAATTGGGAAGGTAAATAGAATGTTGTCCTTTATTGCAAGGAGGATGCAGTATAGAAGTAGAGAAGTCTTCCTAAACTGTACAGGGCATAGGTGAGACTGCACTTGGAGTACTATGTACAGTTTAGAATCTGTACTTAAAGAAAGGTATATTACATTGGAGAAGGCTCACAAGACTGAATTCTGGGATGAAAGTAGTTGTCTTATAAAGAAAGGCTGAGCAGGTTGGGCCTATATATGTTGGAGTTATAAACATAGAAGGTGATAATGTCACTGGGGTGGATATCAAGAGGCCCAAACTGCAGTGACATGGTTCAAATCCCACCATGGAGCAAATCAAATTTAAGTAATAAATGTGGATTCAAAAATTAGTCTCAGAAATAGTGATCATAAAATTATTTTCAAGTTATTGTCAAACATTAGTGAGGTTTCACTATTACCATGCTTTATGGTCTTACTCCATATGTACATTGACGAGGCTTTGTTTCCCTATGATAGACTTAAATGGTCAGTGTAGATTAACTTCAAACAACTTATTTAGAATTATTTACAAGGACCTCAGGGCAAGCATATGGTGTTTGAGATGCAGGTGGTTCTGTATCTGGCTCTTATCAACCCAATATTCTACAGAAACTATTATTGATTGTCAAATAAAACTCATCTGGTTCATAATGTTCTTTAGGAAATCAATCTGCCATCCTTATCTAGTCTGGCCAACCTGTAAGCCCAGACCCACAATAATGTTTGTTAAATTTATTCTTGGGATTTGGGTGTCACTGGCTACATCAACAATTATTGCCCATCTCTAATTGTCCTTGAGAAGCTGATGTTGGGCTGCCTTCTTGAATTGCTGCAATCCATGTTGTGTAGGTACACTCATAGTGTTGTTAGGGGGAGAGTGCTAGGATTTTGACACAATGATAGTGAAGGAACAGTGATATACAACCAAGTCAGGATGCTGAGTGGCTTGGAAGGGAACTTGCAGGTGGTGGTGTTTGCATGTGTCTGCTGCCCTTGTCCTTTTGGTTAGTAGTGGTCATGGATTTGGAAGATGTTACCTGAGGAGGCTTATTAAGTTCCTGCAGTGCATTTTGTAAATAGTACACACTGTTGCCATTGTGCATCAGTGGTGAGATTTTCTTGCCCATATTAGACCTGATACCATGAGATTTCATGGGATCTAGAGTCAATGTTGAGGACTCCCAAGGCAACTCCTGACTTTATATTTTGTGCTGCCAACTCTGCTGAGCCTGTCCTGCGGTATCTGTCAGGTATAATTCTGTGAACATGCCTATATCAGGTTGTTGCTTGGCTACTCTGTGAGACAGATCTTCCGATTTTGGCATGTGCCTTCTGATATTAGTAAGAAAGATTTTGAAGATTTGACAAGGCTTAATCTACTATTGTTTTTGCTGACTAGGTCAATGCCTGGTACTCTCTTACCCTGGCAAGATAGACCCACTAGATGTGGTAGCACAGATGCATACAGTCAGGAGAGAATTGCCCTGGGAGTCCTCAACATTCACTCTATACTCTAGAAGTCTCATGATATCAGGTCAAACATAGGCAAGGAAACTTCTTGCTGATGACCATCTGTCACCCTTACCTCAGCTGATGAGTCAGCATACCTCCTTGTTGAACACCACTTAGAGGAAGCACTGTGGGTGGCAGGGACTCAGAATGTCATCTGGCTGAGGACTTCAATGTCCATCATTAAGAGTGGTTCGGTAGCATCATAACTGAGCAATCTGGCTGAATCCTAAAGCAGCTCTGTAACTGCTCAGCTGGTTAATGATGAGGGAACCAACAAGAGGGGAAAACTTGTGCAACGTCATCCTCATCAATCTACCTGTCACAGATGCATCTGTCCATGACCATTTGGTAGGAATGACCATTACACAGTCGTGGAGACAAATTCCTGTTGTGTTGTGTGACACTACTATCATGCTAAATGAGACAGATTTCAAACAGACCCAGTAGTTCAAAACTGGGCATCCATGAGGCACTGTGAGCCACCAGCAGCAGAATTGTATACAACCACTATCTATAGCAGCATGGCCCAGCATATCCTCCACTCTAACAAGCGCAGGGGGTTGGGGGCAAACCGACAACAATACCAACCTGGTGAAGCTACAACATAGGTCCACTTCATGCCAAGCAGCTGAAGCAGCACTAGATAGACAGAGCAAAGTGATCCTGTAACAAATGGATCAGAACTAAACTGCTCGACCAAAGTAGCAGAATAACTGCATTCAGCTACAGTAGCGCAGAGCTGAAAATAAACCATTTTCCCAGTAATATAGTGGAAAAGTTGCAATAATATTCTTTGACACATCAAAGGGCTCGTAACTGTTAAGGCAAACTTCAACTAGGGAATAGCCATATTCAGGACTTTTAATGTAAAATGAAACAAAGCACAAAATCTTACTTTTAGGACATAATTTAAATGTCATTGAAGGAAAAGTGACTTTGAATTATTGCTGTGACATAATTAACTATTCTATGCACAGTACATGGAATTAACCAATCCTTCTGACCTTAGTAACGGAGTATTATAAACTTGTTCACTGTACAATGTTAGAATACAATATAGTAAAATACATGGCCATGTCCCCAATCTCCCTTGATCAATTGGGCCAGTGGGCTGATGAATGGCAGATGGAGTTTAACTTAGATAAATGCGAGGTGATGCATTTTAGTAGACTAAACAAGGGCAGGACTTACTCAGTTAATGGTAGGGCATTGGGGAGAGTTACAGAGCGAAGAGATCTTGTGGTACAGGTTCATAGCTCCCTGAAGTTGGAGTCACAACTTGGACAAAGTGGTGAAGAAGGCATTGGGTATGCTTGGTTTCATTGAATACAGGAGTTGGGATGTCTTATTGAAGTTGTACGAGACATTGGTAAGGCCACACTTGGAATACTATGTACAGTTCCAGTCACCCTATTATAGAAAGGATATTACTAAACTAGAAAGTGTGCAGAAAAGGTTTACTAGAATGCTACTGGGACTTGATAGTTTGAGTTATAAGGAGAGGCTGGGTAGACTGGGACTTTTTTCTCTAGAGCGTAGAAGGCTGAGGGATGATCGTATAGAGATCTGTAAAATAACGAGGAGCACAGATCAGCTAAATAGTCAATATCTTTTCCAAAAGGTAGGGGAGTATAAATCTAGAGGGCATAAGTTTAAGGTGAGAGAGGAGAGATACAAAAGTGTCCAGAGGGGCAATTTTTTCACACAGAGGGTGATATCTGGAATAAGCTGCCAGAGGAAGTAGTAGCGGCAGATTCAATTTTGTCTTTTAAAAATCATTTAGACAGTTACATGGGTACGATAGATATAGAGGGATATGGACCAAATGCGGACAATTGGGATTAGCTTAGGGATTTTAAAAAAGGAGAGCATGGACCAGTTGGGCCGAAGGGCCTGTTTTCATGCTGTAAATCTTTATGACTCTATGAATGGAATGTAGAGTTATAATAATATGTAGATATGATTTAATAGCAAGAAGTCTACAAATCAAATTAAGACTAAAAGCAAAATACTGCAGATGCTGAAATCTGAAAGAAAAACAGAAAGTGCTGGAAAATTTCAGCAGATCTGACAGCATCTGTGGACAGAGAATAGAACCAACATTTCAGGTCAGGATGACCCTCTGTCAGAGCCGTCAGAGAGAGGTTTCATGTCTGTGCATATAATGGTGCACGGCACTGAATATGGATCTCACGATATGGAAAGAAAGCAGTCTGAGGAATGACCTTTGAACATCCTGAAGATACCTATGATCCTTGGTGGACTTGGAAGATGAGGGATTATTTAATGAGGTTTCAAAGGTTAGAAAGATCTTCTTAAATTTTGTTCAACTAACCTAAAGAAACTGAGCCAAAAAGAAACTTTGATTACATTTGCCTAGGAGAATATTGTGAAAGAGTAAAAAGGTGGAAGATCACAAAAGATAGAAACAGGAGTGGAACATTTGCATACCAGTTGTATTCTGCAATTCAGTAAGATTGTGGCTAATCTGTCTCTAACTTTCCTTTCCTGCTTGCCCCCCTTGAAATCTCTTGTAGATCAAAATCTATCTAACCCAGTCTTGAATATTTCAATCTCCCAGCCTCCACTGCTCTCTATGCAAAAGAATTCCGAAACTAGCAGCCTCTAAGACAGGAAATTCTTCCTAATCTTCATCTTAAGATCTTATTTTTGCACTGTGCCTCCATTTCTAGATTCTCTAATGATGGGGAAGAAACCTCTCATCAGCTACTCTGATTCCCTCAAAATTGTGTGTTCTTCAATCAGATTTCTCATCATTGTTTAAAATTCATTCACAGGATGAGTTTCACTGGCTAGGCCATCCCTATTGCCCATCCCTAATTGCCCTTGAGAAGGTGGTGATGAGCTGTCTTCTTGACCCAACAATGATGAAGGAACAGCAACGTAGCTCCAAATTGGGATAATACGTGTTTTGAAGGGAACATACAGGTGGTGATATTCCCAAAAATCAGCTGATTTTGTCCTGCCAAATACTAGAGGTTGCGGGTTTGGAAGGATGCAATCAGAGGAGCCTTTGTGAGTTGCTACAGTACATCTTGTAGAATGTGCTTGCTGCCAGTTAATTGTTCCATAAGATCGTTGAGAGCCATGTCATTGAGCCTGTCCAGAACAGAATGGGATTTTCAATCTTTTTATGGACAAAACTAAACATTCTGGTGCTGTATTTTAAGGTGGTCAAACAATTCTCAGGTGAATGTTGTACCATGACTTGGCATTCATGGTCACTTTGTGCCATCTTTATCCTCCTGGCCCTTTCACGAGCTTTCGTGAGCTGCCTGCTCTCCTTGGCAATATGATGGTGCCTACCTTTGCAGCTGGTACCAGAAAGGTACCTTCTTCCTCCCATATCCTCTTTACACTCCTCATTGGATGGCAAGCTTGCATCCTGCCCAATCAGTCCATTTACATATAAAAAAAGCATCACATGAGTGATGCATTTCAGATGCAGAGTCAGGGTCAGAAATTAAGCCAGGTATCAGGCCTTGGGACCCACTTTGAAAATCTAACACAAGGTCTTCTAGGTGTGCTAATAGGAGACATGGGTTTGGATACTTTGCTACAACAAAGAGCCTCTGTCCTAGTGAAAATGGCACAAGTGATAGAATATCATAAGTCCCATCGCTGAACATGGTACTTTCCACTTTCATAGGGGCAGGGATGGGGCAGTTTGCATTTCGCGCATGTGTGGTTCATGGAGGCAACTGGCCATTGAAATCATCAACTTTCTCCAGTCAAATTGGATTTTAGAAGCCTAGGATTAGAAGTTTAGAACATGTAAGAGCATTGAATGTCTGAATGTTATGGATTCATCTTGGTAGTGAGGATACCCCTGTGAAGAGGTAAGGTACCTCTTTGGAGCAAGTCCTGGAAAAACATTGGGGAACGTCAAGTTCTTATTGGAGAAGATAAGTTGCATTTTGGAATTATTAAGGGTGGATGTGAATACGCATAAAATGATATTAAACTCATGAACTATCAAGTTCAATGGAATTGCCAACAGCCCTTTCCAAACCAAGTGTTGAAAGTGTTAAGACAAACATCATAAGGACATTTCAACAGTATCAAAAACCCTTGTCAAAAGGAGTTGTCAAGTTCTCAAGACATTTAAAAGTCCTGCCCTTTAAGTCTTTGAAAAAAGTCTAGATTTTTTTTTTAAAAATTGATTGCTATTTCGCTCTGTTGACATAGGCCTGAGGGCTTCCATTACTAGATTCCTTCGTCATTGTTGGGTCAAGAAGACACTTCATCACTAGATTACTGCTGCAAGACTGATATCAAAACTATCCTTTTTCACAATGGGGTTTGCCATTTCACAGTTAGATCCACAGAGGCAAATAGTCATAGACTCTTTAAAGTGGGACTATGAATTCCAATGATTGTTGTTATAAGGGATTGCCTATGTGAATGAAATGCTTGTTGTTAGAAGCTTTATTTAGTTGAAGGAATGTAAAATTAGTAAATCAGCTTTTATGAGTGAGAGTTTTTTCACTATAATGAAATCTAGAATAGAAAAATGGGACTGGATTCTCTGGTTGCTAACTTTTGTAGGATGGGAACTTCCTGCCTGAAATCGAGGACCTTTTGCTTGTCCATCAAATTTTCTGTCCCACCTGCTATGATTTCCGTAGCAGTCTAGACTAGAAAATCTAGTCCTTAGGACTTTATTTTATCTCATATCTGCATGTTTCCTCAGGTCTGCTCATGGTGGACACTGCATGCGTTGGCACAGTGAGTGTAAGAGTAAAGGTCATGAGTTGGCATTAAGTTTGCATTGGTGCTATACAGGATCATAGGGGTAGGAAAAGGGGCACATGTTATTTGGGGCATTGTTAGCTAGGCCAGCATTTATTACTCATCCCAAGTTGCTCTTCAGAAGGTGATTATAAGCATAGATTGACATGAATGGTATAATGAGGGACCATGAAGGATGGGTTTGGAGTCTGAAGTGGCATGGATTGACATGGAAGGGGCATGGAAAGTATGTGGGGTGATGAAGGGGGGAATGAATGGTA
Organism: Sphyrna mokarran; assembly: GCA_024679065.1. Lineage (NCBI taxonomy): Eukaryota > Metazoa > Chordata > Chondrichthyes > Carcharhiniformes > Carcharhinidae > Sphyrna > Sphyrna mokarran. Next base: position 25,263,146 of record JAGIQG010000021.1, read on the forward strand.
AGAACTGTGGGAATGTTTCATGTTTTATTCTACTTTTTAAATTTTTGGACACAGTGCTGGAGCCTCGTGGCAAGCCTTCCTCCCATCCCACCTCTGCAATTGGCAGTCACTACAGTTCATCCGTGGCTGCCCATCCATATGTCTAATCTAGCCCTCCTGAATCCATTCCCTTCCCCACAGCACGACCTGGACCAAAAATCTAATATTTATTGGTGATTTTTAGAAGTCAGGTTCACAGAGCCAGAATTTCTCGCAATTCTGTGCATATGACTTGCGGGTCATTATGCCCTTTTAGGGCCCAAACCAAAAATTGGTTATCCTGAATCTAATGGTCCACACGCTGCTTAACCGGCAACCCTAACAACACTGCTGTTGACTGCTTCTAATAAGATAAGTGCTTCTCAGCCTTTTGGCTAGGATCAAATGAAAGCACTAGGGTAGCCAATGAGGTTAAACTGAAGCTTCACCTGATGCAATTTTTTTAAAGCCATCTGGACCTTTTGGCTGAAATGAAGCTCAGATTGAGCCCAGGAGGGGGTGTAATGCCTCATTCTGTCAGCTTAGAGCTTCTTTGATTGAGCCCAAGATGGGATGTATATCATGTCTTATCAGCTTGGATCTGGTTTGTCCCTCATGTAGAGACTGTGTTTGGACTTAATTGGCTTTTTGATTGGGAATAATGTCACAAAACAAAAGATTTTGAAATAAAAACCTGTATTAAGGAGCCAGGAGGAGCAGGGGTATTCTGACGTGCTCTATATTAAAGCTGCAGATTACTGCTAACCACCACATATAATATGGTGGTTAACAGTAATACATATTTGTATGTTGGAGTTTGGGGTGCAGACTGCCCGGTTAAGAGAATGGGTCAGGTGACCCTTGGACAATTAGCTCCTTCCCAGTGTGGGACCCTGCTGGCAAACTTAACCCTGAGTGTGAATCAGTTGGAATTTCACATTGGCCCTAAGTTTAAACTTCCCTTTCTGGGTCAGGTGCCCCTCAGTTTGAGCCGCTTTGCGGAAATGCCTCCGTACCCTTTGCCACGACACGGAGTGTTTTCCTGTATGGGCTGCTGCTGCACCCCTTCCACTACCACGTCCTCGCCTATAGCGTGATACACCTTGGCGGCCCTTATTGTTGTCGAGCAGTGGAGGTCCCCATTGAAGATCCCTTTACAGAAGGATCCTCCATCACTACGTCAGGGACTTGGGGTGGAGTGTGTCACCTGCAGTAATTCCACACAACCAGTAAATCGCACTGGTCTCTCAAGAAACCTGCCTTTAACTGCAAAGGCCTTAGACCGTGTTTATGTTTTAGGTTATAGGCTGCACTCACGTTTTAGTTGTCTTAAAATCCTTTTATTGATGTTTTGTTTGCACTTCAGTCCCACGGTTGTGATCTATAGACACCTGCTGTGTGTGTGTGTGTGTGTGTGTGTGTGTGTTGGAGGGGTGGAATGGGGGAAGGCAGAGAACCTCCTCATGAACTTGCTCTGGGCCTGACCAAACCTGCTCTCAACAGGTCCACAGCGAGCAACCAAGGGGGCCGAGTTGCCTGGCCCGACTGTCTGCACCTCTACTGTGGCCACACTCATATCTAAGTGTCCCTGGAGAGAGGGCATATGGTGTCCGAGGGAAATCATAGAGGCCTTCTGTGCTCTTTGGGCACCACAGGGACTGGGGTGTGTATTGACCCCTTTAATCACATTTTAGTTTGATGTTTTAAGTTTCCTTTCCGTTCTGTTTCGGGTGATTCCCTTATTTTTGGGGGCTGCCTCTTTTAATTTGCCCCCTCTGTTAATTTGATTTAGTTTATTCATTTAGTTAAGAAGATTGACTGTGAATCAGTGCACACTTTAAATAAACCGCTCCCAGTGTTCAAGTTTTCAAGCCTATCTTGTAATTCTTTGTGCGCATTAGTCCATAGGGGCATATATAATACCACTCACCTGCTCCTCCTGATTATCTGCCCCCCCCATTCCCATACTCAGATTAGGCCCTTGGCCGGCTGACCATGTTATCCATGGTCTCTTGGCCATAGTGCCTGCAGCTTGTCCATATTATACAAGTGAGGACAGTGAGCTATTTTGGCATGATCCTGGCATTGGCTTCCTGAAGGAAGAGCAGCACAAACTGCACCAAAATTGGTGCCCGATCGAATTTCGAAGTCTATCTTTCCATATAATTTTATTGTTTCCTGTGTCATTTGTTTTATGAGTCTTGTAACATATTATTAAGTTTTTTCTCCCGCTGTGCAAGACCTTTTTAACTTGTTGGGCAGTTATTCTGATGTTTAACAGGTCTTTGTTTGCAGTTGGCTTTGCCAAGCATCCTGCATTTACATTGTACATTGCAGCTCACTTTATACCTCTAATTATATCATTTCATTGTTCAGATTCTGTGATTGTTTCTATCTTGTAGTAAAGTATAATTTTCTGTTTCTGTTGATTCCATCAAGTCCTTGACATAATGAGGTGATTTATGTCTTGATAACTTGATGCTCATATGTAAATTTAATTTATTTTCTCTGCTTATTTCTTCTCCCGTTTGCGCTTTTTTGGTAATCGTGTTTATTGTCTGATGACCTGATTGTGGATTATATGTGGTGTACTTACTGGATGTTCAGCTGTTACCATGGTAGCAGCCAGAGGAGGTACTGTGCACTGTGGGTTGGGTTTGAATGCATCGGAGCAGCTGCTAAGTGTTTCTGTCAGGGAGGGTTTAACAAACCTCGCAAAAGCTATTTTCATATCCGGTATGATGGTAATCCCATTAAATAGATCCAGCGCATGTTGTATATGTGGCCCAGGAATGCAAATCCGTGTGTAAACATTGAATGAAGACAGAAACATTATAAGGATCAATCAACAGAGGAAAAAAATTCTTGCCAGTTGTACAATTCTGATTAAGGCATATTTGAAATACTAATATAGCTTCCTCCTTTAGATGTTCATCCACTCAGTGTCTTTCCAATAGATCAATGTTTTGTAGGTAGCACAGATTAGGCCAGCAATAGAAAGGGAAGACCGCAATGTTCGCTCGACGCAGTAGTTTGTGGAAAGTTGAGGCATGTCTGTGACCGGACTTTGTGTATATGTAATCAGTGAGCTGCAAGTGCTAATCCTATCTCTGATAGGCAACTGGGCAATTGTGAGACTGGTAAATAAGACAAAGTGGCTTCTATTTAAAGGCACATTCAAACACCTTAAAGGAGAGGTTGAATTATGCAATGGTGCACTGTAGAAATTGAATTTGTGAAGCAGCTGGCAGAATGGTTTCATCCGGGGGAGCTCAGCTTTACTGCTGCACCCGTGGAGGTAGTCATTAGCATAATGAGCTTCAGAAAGAAGGTTTTTTTGTTTCCTCTTTTTGTCAGAGTTTGAAATATCATTGGTTGGAAGCATATATCAGTTGACCCAGCAAAATATGACCCTATTTTTCAGTGCCAAAGTGCATGCTGAGCTTGTAATCGAACCCTCAATTTTTAAGCTTATAAATGTATGTTTAGGGCATAATTCATATTAGGTGTGAGCCTCAATTTTTCAATTCAAAAATACATGTTTAGCATATAGGAAGGCACATTGGGACAGTGGTTAGCACTGCTGCCTCACAGCACCAGGGACCAGGGTTTAATTCCTGGCTTGGATCACTATTTATGCAAAATTTATATGTTCTCCTTGTGTGTGTGTGTGTGTGGGTTTTCTCCAGATGCTCCGGTCCCCCCCCCTCCACCCCACACACAGTCTAAAAAACATGCTGGTTAGGTGCATTGGCCATGCTAAATTCTCCCTCAGTGTACCCGAACAGGTACCGGTGTGTGGCGACTAGAGGATTTTCACCGTAACTTCATTGCAATGTTAATGTAAGCCTACATGTGACACTAATAAATAAATTGACTAACTAATGTTTGGATTCATACTTGTCCTATAAGTTGTTGCATGGGATCAAGTGGGTATTATAGGCCATGTTGCCAAGAACTTGTGAGGGGTTAAAGCTTAAGGTAAACCTACAGAGATTAAATTGCGCACCCCAACCAACAAACAGAGATGGATCTTCCTTGAAAAAAGAATGATTAGGAAGCCAGTTTCAAACTAAAATTTGTAACGCTTGCTAATTCGTCAACTACCTTGGGCTGCAACAAGGGAGTTCAATGTCAGTGAAAACCTGGTGTGGGAATAGAAGTACAAAGGCGTCTTGAAGAAGATGTCCAAGAAGAAGTGTACCATGGGAAGAACAGGGAGCTCACTACTGGCCTGACTTGAGATGCATGCATTGGAATGGCTGCTTTTGAAAATCATCAGAATGGTTACATCGCTACTGGAAGCAGACTGTGTGTATATGCACTTACATGGGGCAAATTAAACCTTGAGTCTAGCAAAGATGGCAAGAAGTCTCACAACACCAGGTTAAAATCTAACAAGTTCATTTGGTAACACAAACTTTTGGAGTGCTGCTCCTTTATCAGGTGAGTGGAATTTTAGTCCACAAACAGGGCATATAAAGACACAAGCTCAATTTACAAAATAAAGGTTGGAACGCGAGTCTTTACAGATAATCAAGTCTTAAAGGTACAGACAATGTGTGTGGAGTGAGAGTTAAAACAGGTTAAAGAGATGTGTATTGTTTCCAGCCAGGACAGGTAGTGAGATTTTACAAGCCCATGTCACACTATCTGTAACTCCCACAACTTGCCTGGGCTTGCAAAATCTAACTGCCTTATCTGTTTGTGTCTTTATATACTGTGTTTGAGAACTGAAATCCCACTCACCTGCTGAAGGAGAAGTGCTCCAAAAGTTAGTGGTTTTTGCTACCAAATAAACCTGTTGGACTTTAACCTGGTGTTGTGAGTAACCTTTTTACTGTGTTTACCTCAGTTTAAAGCCAACATCTCCACATCATGTCTAGCAAGGATTTCAGAGTAACAGCTGTTTGGGGAGGCTACTTCATGAAACAAAACCGTCTCGTGTTACAGCAGACAATCAACACTAGATCCCTCAGAGGTGACCAAAAGATTTCAGTGCCAAAATAACCAGTTTCCAGTGATTGCTCCTCAGACATTGGCAGTAACACGAGTACACGTTACATCACATTGGCATCATGGATGAAGCACTCATGAGTTTTGCTATGCCCAGCAACTGAATTGCATAAGTGGAAATGTTCAATAATAGTTCTGATGAAAACCCACAGGACGTAAGAAGCTGCGGTTCATGATGGTGGTGCTAATCTGCATGGCAACAAAACCAAATTAAAGCCAATAGTAATTTTCAAATGTAAAACCGTCAAGCTGGCTCAGGAGGATCTGTATATATATATATGTTCATGACAAAGATGAAGATGGGGCAAAGTTGTGGAAGTATGGAATAGATATTCCATGGCCTTTGGAAAAATTTGCACCTTATTAATGTGGGAGATGTTGCCATCTCTTATATCTAATTGGACCAAAAGGTGCCTGGAAAGAAATAATGCATAAAGAAGCCTTTCACACCAAATGAAAGAGTTGGAAACTGGTCATTTTGGCACTGAGATCTTTTGGTCGCTTCTGAGTGATCTAGTGTTAATCGTCTGCTGTAACACGAGACAGTTTTGTTTCATGAAGTAGCCACCCAAACAGCTGTTGCTCTGAAATTCTTCCTAGACATGATGTGGAGATGCTGGCTTTAAACTGGGATGGCAGAGAAAAATATGTAACATGTTTTGCATCATGTTTTGATGATTTCAGCATCAATTTGTAGAATGCTATTGGTGCACAAACTGTTAGTGGATCATTCAGAAAATGAAGAACATCCACTTCAATGAATGGTTTGGAAGATGATTTGTTGTGAAGGAATGGTTATAAAATTGAAAGTCCCACATCTGATCCAGAGTGGGAATCTTACGATGATGCCATTACCAAAGTGGCTTAGAATGAATTTGATGAAACCTTTGTGTTGGTTGCTGAAGATGATATGGGTTTTAACTTCTGAGCTCTCCAGTGTTGATTAGGGAGAGGAAATCCCTCTTGGAATGCCACATATCAAGTGCAAACTTCCACTGGGCAATATTCAAAAATGTGATTTAATCAGAAACTTTGGGTGATTCTGACAGAGTTACACCAATAGTTACTCAGAGAAAGTTAGACAAATTTAAACCTCTCCCTACTTCTGGGTAACTTTTCTAAAGATGCAAGGGACTTCCTCCCCGCAACATCCCTGACACCTGAGGGGACTGTCACCAATAACCACACTTCAAGGGTATTTCCCTGACAACCTATGGGATTCTGCATGCATGGCTAGTCTATACCCCCCCCCCCCCACACTCAATACACCCAACATGACTTGATCTGTCCAGGTCCCATACCAACCCATCATGACTACCCGCATCCCATTGAAGCCTTTGACCTAGCTGACCTGATCTCTCCTCAGGCCCAGTCTGACTTTTCCTGATTGATGCCCCCAAAGCCCTGAGGTCCAACTGCCTCCACCACCCCCACACCTTAAATTGTTCCAGAAATTGGTATTGTGCATAATTTTGGTCCACTTATTTGAGGAAAAATGTAGTGGCATTGGAGGCAGTTCAGAGGAGGCTCACTAGATTGGTTCCAGAGATGATGGGTTTGTCATATGAAGAGAGATTGAATAGGTTAGGCCTATACTGTCTGGAATTTAGAAGAATGAGGGCGGATCAAATTGAGGTATATAGGGTGATAAAAAGTATGAATAAAATAGATGTGGAGCAGTTGCTTCTACTGGAGGGACATTCTAAAATAAGAGGTCTTAGGATAAGAGGTAGCAAATTTAAAATGAAGTTGAAGAGAAACTACTTCTCCCAAAGGATTGTGAATCTATGGAAATCACTACCCCAAAGTGTGGTGGATGCTGAAACAGTGAGTAAATTTACAGAAGAGTTACACAGATTTTTAACTGTTAATGGGTTGAAGGGTTGAGGGAGAAGGCAGGAAAATAGGGGTGAGGAGCATATCAGCCATGATCGAATGGCGGAGCAGACTCAATGGGCCACATGACTTAATTCACCTCCTACATCTTATGAACTTGTGAAGGTTGTTCCAGATTCCACCTGAGGTCTGACCTCTCTCACACTGCTACCTCTGAAGGTCTGACTTGTCCAGGGACTCCACCTCACCTCACCTTACACCGATGCCTCCCTGCCTCCCTGCTCTCCCCATCAGCCTGACTTGCCTCCCAATCTGCCATCACTTTGCTTTTGTTAGCTTCAGTCTTAATGGTTCCAGTGTTCTCCTGCCCAAGCTCCGAATACATGCCCTCCATAAATTGGATCTCATCCAAATCTTTGTCACTTGCATCCCACATCATTCACCCAAAAATCCTGTGCTCATTGACATGAGTTGCCTCCCACTCCTCCAATACTTTGAGTTTCTCTCTGAAGTCCCAGCTTTCCTGAAAAACCTGGCACATATAGCATCCTTTTACCTATCGATGTCCTGATGATATTTTGCAGCTTTCCACAACACCTCATGCAGATTCCAGCCCAGAGGATCATCATCCAACTAGGACAACGCAGATGCTCTCCTTTAGCAGTTCTCTGAGTGCCGGTGATATTGATGAACTTGGTCTCCACCTCCCGCTGTGAACATGTATCCCTGCGATGGCCACCAGTTTGAGAAAACTGGCCTGAATACATACAGTTGGTGGCAAGCTAAACATGGAGGCTAAAAAGTGAGGTGGTTGTCCAAAAGCATGTTTCCTGACCATGACATGAATGAGGAGGGGTTGGGCGATTTCATACAATCCTTACACTGCAGAAAGAGGCCACTCGGTTCAATTAATCCACAACAACAATAATCCCACCCAGGCCTATCCCCATAACCCCACTAATCCCCCTGACACTAAGGGATAATTTTAGAATGGCCAATCAGCCTAACCTGCATACCTTTGGACTGTGGAACCGGAGCATCCAGAGGAAACCCACGCAGACAGGGAGAACGTGTGAACTCCACACAGACAGTTACTCGATATGGGAATTGAACCTGGGTCCCTGGCACCGTGATGTAGCAGTGCTAACCATCATGCCACCGGGCTGTTTGGATGTGACATGGCTCCCCCTATCCCATTGCCATTCCTTGGATATTGACTAGCTCTGCCACTCCAATGTGAACACACTGTGTTCTGGAGAGTTAATGCTCCAGAACATTAGCTTTTAATGCTGGAAAGCGTTTGAGAGTGACTATTAGATGGACCTCCTCCATATCCCTTAACAATTATTGGTGGGCTTATCATCTAAAAAAAGATTTTCTTTCCAACATATAGTGGGCCACACAGAGCAGAAAGTTCTGGATTCAACTTAGCACAATTAGCTGATGTCAGTCCTGATTGCTCACAAAGGCAAAAACTTAGACACCTCTGGCTTTGACGGTGAGAGTCAGCAGGTTCTTTCACATCACAGTCAGGCCTAATCCTGCCTTTGCTCAGTGCTTAACTGATGTGGGAGCGAGTGAAAAATTGGCCTCATTTCCTTGTTGACAAGCACTTGTGAGGGTTCCAGTTTCTTGACAGGCCTGTTGTTTCCTCTGCCAACAGTTGAATTTGCATGGTTAAAATTCGCTCTTGAGCTCCCGTTGAGCAAGTTGAACACATCCCTGCATTAGCACAGACATTGTTTGGTGTCACAGGGCACGGGGACCTTGATTTAAAACCAGTCTCAGGATATCAAAACGAGTCACAATTATTCGGTTTATGTTGCTGAAGTAAATTGTGTCTTTTTTTTTCGCACTGGAAGATGACATGCCAAATAAAAGATCTTCAGGGGTGCAGCCAGCAGAGACAGGCTCTCTTCCCCACAGGGAGGGAGGAAAGGATAATTACAGGATGTATCACCCTGTACAGCTCCTGTACACATTCTGCCAGCTGCTTCAAGCACAATGTTGCAAAAGGACTGGGAATGGATTGGCTGATGCCCAGTGAACACTGACATTGAAAAAGTGGAAATATAGGAACATAGAAACAACAATAAGCCATTCGGCCCTTCAATATTGCTTTGCCTAGTGGGCAGCATGGTGGCACAGTGTGGGTGGCATGGTGGCACAGTGGTTAGCAGTGCTGCATCGCAGCTCCAGGGACCTGGGTTTGATTCCTGGCTTGGGTCACTGTTTGTGTGGAGTTTGCGTGTTCTCCCCATGTCAATGTGGGTTTCTTCCAGGTGCTCCAGTTTCCTCCCACACTCTGAAAGACGTACTGGTTAGGTGGATTGGCTGCACTAAATTCTCCTTCAGTGTTCCTGAATAGGTGCTGAAGAGTGTTGACTAGAGGATTTTTCACAGTAACTTCATTGCAGTGTTAATGTAAGCCTACTTGTGACTAATAAACTTTAATTTTTTAACCTTATCTCTTTAACCTCAAGAGCTATAAGTAATTTCTTCTTGAAATCACACAATGTTTTGGCCTCAACTACTTTCTGTGATAGTAAATTCCACACATTCGCCACTCTTTGGGTGAAGAAATTTCTCCTCATCTCATTTCTAAAAGGCTTATCCTTTTCCCTTAAACTATGACCCCCAGTTATGGATCCCCACACTATCGAAAACAATCTTTCTGAATCTGCCCTGTTAGAATTTTATAAGTTTCTATGAGGTCCATTCTCACTCTTCTGGACTCCAGTGGGCAGTGCTCTGTCCTTTTAATATGAAGCAAGGTGGAGTACTTCTGTACCTCGCTGTACTACATTGCAAAAGATAAAACCACCTTTAATAGAACCTAGAACTGCTGCTTAGATTGTTAATAGATCTGGTTTTCCTGAGTGTTGTAGGCTTAGTGCCTATTTAACATACTGATAACGCTGATCTCCAGCAGTTGCCAATCAGGTTGAAGAATGCACAGTAAGGCCTCAACGTGGACTTCTTGAGATTTGTATATTTAGATTTGAAACATTTATGACTAGTCTGTTAACTTGTCACAGATCCAAGACATATAGTCATGCATGGTGCTGTTCTCCAGGGAGGCAGGTTATTTACTTACACAGTTCTGTTTCTATGCTATTCTATAAGAATCTCTACCATATTACTCAATACATCGTACAGTGGGTGGTACGATGCTTCAGTTTTTACGGAATTCGCTGCCCCTTAGCATGTTGGAGTGTGAATCATTAAATGGTTTCAAGAAGGAGATAGATATATTTCTGATGAAAAAAACATTTAAGGAATATGGGGAACAGGTATTGGGGGGGGGGGGGGGGGGGGGCGGGGGGGGGGGGGGGGGATGGTTGGATTTGAGACCAGGAAGGAATTAACCATGAGCTGATTAAATGCAGAACAGGCTCAAAGAGCTGAATTGCTCCTAATTTCTATATTCTTACTTTAACCGTTGCTCTGCCAAGCACCTTCATGTTCCAGGAGCATATAGGCATATATCACAACAGCACCAGCTAAAGACAAACCAATTTGATAAAGACTTCTCCTATTCCAAATCCCCCTCTTTTCATTTTTCACTGCACTTCTTTGCTACCCTTGCCACTCCTCCTCACCTCTCCCCCCTTCCTCCTCTAATTTGCTTTCTCTTCCTTTCCTCTGGATTTGGTTCCATCGTGCTCTATGCTTTAACCTAATTTGTTCCAGTAAGATTGGCCTTTCAATCTGTGATACATAAATTGCTCCTCTACAGCAAGTGGTGAGACCCAAACTGCAATGAAGTGTCTTTTATCATTTCAGTATCATTAGCAGCAAATGCTGCATAGGGTAAAAAATAATTTAATATGATTGGATAGAATAACTATGGTGAAGCACACTTTAAGAGTTTAAATTATATCTTGCCCCTGATTGGTCAGATATTGGAAAGGAGCAATGGGAGGAGGGGTCAACTTAGAATGACTATTTGATGCTGATTTTTGTTTGTGTAACTTAGTCAGCGATTCACCTAGATTATTCTGTGCTCAATATGCTGGCCTACTGAAAGTTATAAAATATACAACCATTCTTGGGCGGCAAAGTGGCACAGTGGTTAGCATTGTTGCTTCACAGTACCAGGGACACGGGTTTGATTCCTGGCTCCGGTCTGTGTGGAGTTTGCATGTTCTCCCTGTGTCTGCATGGGTTTTCTCCCATAGTCCAAAGATGTGAGGGGTTGGTGGATTGGCCATTTAAATTGCTCCTTAGTGTCAGGGGCACTAGATAGGATCAATGCATGGGGTTATGAGAATAAGACCTGGATGGGATTGTGGTTGATGCAGACTCGATGGGCTGAATGGCCTCCTTGTGCACTGTATGATTCGATTCTTTGTTTTTTTTACCTGCTGCTTGCAATAGATAATTATCCGGTCAGGATAATTTGCCATTTTCCACAAACTTGGAGATTTTAGGCCAGTAACAATTTGATTTTGGTGTGGTGAATATTATTTCTTATCAATTATTTTCCCTCACTTGTTACCCTTCTCCTCAAGCCATTGACTCCTTACTGCCTCATGTTTCCCCAGGCTCCATTATAGGGAGAGATACTGGCAGTGTCACTTGGTCCATAATCCCATCATAGCAGCTGTTTAGTTAATTAATCTAGAATCTAATCTCAGTAATGTGGCGACTGTGAAATTGATTGTTGTAAAGAGTCATCAGGGGAAGGAAATCTGCCATTCTTACTTAGTGTGGCATTTTGTTTTATATTCTTTCATAGGGCATGGGCATTGCTGGCTGGCCTGTATGTACTGCCAACCTGTAGTTGCCCAAGAGCAGCTGAGAATCAACCACATTGCTGTGGCTCTGGAATCACATGTAGGCCAGACTAGTTAAGGGAGGCAGATTCCCTTCCCTAAAGGACATTAGAGAACCAAATGGGCTGTATATGTGGAATCTTTAACTGCCTTCAGTTCAAGGGCAGTTAGAGATGGGCAACAAACACAGGCTTTGCCAGTGACTCCACATCCCATGAAAGAATAAAGTAAATGCTATTAGAATATTGCCCCATTGTTCACATCGCAAGCCCATTAAATGGGTATAGTTGAGTACACCCATGATGGAATCGCTGCTACTGAACTCCATTCTATCCTCGCATCTCACGCACTCAAGCATGTATGTGGATCCTAGATAGCGAACTTGAACAGAAACCTGAGCAAATTTCTTCTCTCATCTCAGAGCTCTGAGGTTATATATAATGGTGCATGGTCATTGACTGATGGTCTATTTTTGTGTGATTTGATTTGATTTATTATTGTCACATGTATTAGGATACAGTGAAAGATATTGTTTCTTTACCATTCATAAAGTACATAGGGGAAAAGGAAAAGGATAGGTGGCAGAATATAATGTTGTAGTTACAGGTAGGATGAAAAGAAAGATCAGCTTAATATATGGTAGGGCAATTCAAAGGTCTGATGGCGGCGGGGAAGAAACTATACTTGAGTTGGTTGGTATGCATTTTTAGATTTTTGTACCCTTTTTCCATCAGACAAAGATGAAAGGTAGAATGTCCAAGGTGTGTGGTGTCCATGATTATGCTGGCCGCTTTTCCCAAGGCAGTGGGAAGTGAAGATAAAGGCCCTGGTTCTGTGGCTGTTGTACCAGTTATCGGGTCCACACAGTTGATCAATTTGCACCACTCCCAGGTTGGGAGTCTTTGGAATCCAGGGGATCACCAATTCTATAAGTGAAGTTAAAGAAGCATTATTAGACGGTTTAAAAGAATTCAGTCTTAGAAGTCCAGAAGAGGCATAAAAAATGAAATTAGAAGGTATGCTGGTGACAGCTCACAATTAGTCACCTCACTAAGATGTCATCTTTTAAGGTGTTGTGGCTGAATAGAGTGGGAGTCCAGACTGCCTGCTGTTTCTCAGATGTTGGATTGTATTTTTAGTGCTCAATGAATATTTCACAGTGAGATTTTTAGTTGTGCAAGGAAAATCTTGAGCAGGTGTAGTAGACTGTGCTTCTGAGCTGAGAAGACCAGCTCGAGGAGCTTCATTTATTTTTATGTGCTAAACTCATCCCTGAGATCCAAGTTACAAGGAAATGTTATTATTTTAAGGATTGGCAACATAAAGCCTAAAGACCAAAAGGAAACGTTTTGTGTGGAAGGACATCACCACCTGGTGTACAAAGAGCTATACTGCATCAGGTTAACTTCAAAATGAAAATAATTTCTGATTATTATTCGGCAATAATGAAACAAAAGGTGAAGTTCCTCACAATCTAAGGCAGTTGTACATTTGTCATTTCATTATTGCACTGCAAAAGATACAGAGAATTGCACTCAGCACTTTATTAGATTGAATCAAATGCAACTTTCGTCCATCGGTAAACCATGCAAAACAGTCAAAACCTTTCAGGACATATTAGTGTAAATTGCACTTTTGAACTAGACAGGAGTGTCCTGGATTTACATTGTAATTTCACATCATAAAATAACATCAATCTAACTGTGAACAATCACATTTTATTTTGAAGGTAGCACAGTGGCACAGTGGTTAGCATTGCTGCCTCACAGCGCCAGTGACCCAGATTTGATTGGTCACTATCTGTACGGACTCTGCTCATTGTCCCCATGTCTATGTGGGTTTCCTCCAGTTTCTTTGCACCTTCAGAAAGACGTGCTGGTAAGCTGCATTGGCCAGGCTAAATTCTCCCTCAGTGTACCTGAACAGGAGTCGGAATGTGGTAACTAGGGGATTTTCACAGTGACTTCGTTGCGGTGTTAATAAAAGTCTACTTGTGAGACTAATAAAATAAACTTAAAACTTTATTTAAGAGGAAGAAAGAAGTTGGAGAGCTTGAAGAAGGTGTGCGAAATCTCAGAGCCCATCGTGGCATGAGTAAAATGGTGACATGATAGTTGAATGTGGCTTCCCACCGTAAGACAACGTACAGCAATGCCGAAAAAAAATTAATTAACTTTAAGAAGCCAGTCAAAGAGACCACTGCTCATGTAAACATTGGAACAGCTAATTAACCTTGTTGTTGAATGAGGTGAACAGGTACATCTCAGGAAAGCAAAGCAGTTTGTAGTATGAAGTGATAGCAATACACTGGAAGATAGAGGTGACCTTGACTGTCTTGGATGCAGGTTAGCTGCTGTAATGTTGCGGCAACATGTGTCAGATATGAACTGACTTCATTGCGGAACCACTTTACAATTGACGTTGCCAGGTAGGTAGGCCAAGTCCTGCCAACACATTGTGGGAATGCTGGGGTACAGCGACTGAAATCCAATGGGGGTGTGGAGCCATGTCACCAATTCCGCCTCCTGGTCTTTATGTGCCTGGAGTGGACAGAGTTTCGCTCCACATCAGCCCCAGCCCAAACCACAGCTGAGAACTACAATTTGTGCATTCGCTTATTGAGCAGAGGGAGATTTGGTTAGATTTCTGTCTCCTGACCCATATTCAGCAGCCCTTGAGAAATTGTGCTGTGGGGATATGGGGTAATGATGGAAATAAAGCATGGTGGTGATGCCTCCTGAGTTAAGTAGTCTGTCGACTAGGATTGAATCTGGGACATTCCTTGTCCACTTGGCTCTGAGGCTCAATTGCTTGACACAAGGAATCATCAAGAGAGTTATGGTTGTTCCAGTCAGTACCTTGAGGCAAAACCTGTTGGCGAAGTTCAGCTGCTTCTAAGCATTTCTCAATCCTGTCCAATGGCCCAACTTTTATTAAAATGAATGAAGCTGCTCTAGAACAGAAGTGACTTCTCCTTGTCAGTGGGGATATTTCAATGAACAATTAAGAATTGATTTGACTTATCAATTCATTTGGCCCTGATATCACTTGGCTCGTGTCATAAGACAGTTGGTGTGGGCAGGCAGTTAGGAGCAGGACCCTAATTTTTAGGTTCTTAGAAGGTAGGAAGAGATTTGGTGGGGATCACTCTTTGGTGGTCTTTCCTTTGCCAATCATGGGATGATTCCCCTCACCCCTCCTCCCCCCACCCCCTACTTAGGTCAAACCTCTCCATGTTTCCTACTGCTCACTTGGTGTACTAGGGAAGTTGAATCTCTGGTGAAGAGGAAGAAGGAGGCTTATATAATGATGAGACGTGAAGGCTCAGTTAGGGCAATGGAGAGCTATAAATCAGCCAGGAAGGAGCTAAAGAGGGAATTGAGAAGAGTTAGAAGTGGACACGAGATGACTTTGGCGGATAGGATTAGGGAGAATCCTAAAGCTTTTTACAGGTATATAAATAATAAAAGATTGGTTAGAGCAAGATTAGGGCCAGTCAGAGATAGCAGTGGGAAGTTGTGCGTGGAGCCTGAGGAGATAGGAGAGACACTGAATGAGTATTTTTCGTCAGTATTCACGCAGGAGAAAGACAATGTTGTCGGGGAGAGTACTGCGATACTAGGTTGTAGACTGGGCAGGATTGAGGTTCATAAAGAGGAGGTGTTAGCGAATCTTGAGGGTATGAAAATTGATAAGTCCCCTGGGCCAGATGGGATTTACCCTAGGATTCTCTGGGAGGCTAGAGAGGAGATTGCAGAGCCTTTGGCTTTGATCTTCATGGCGTCGTTAGCTACAGGTATAGTGCCGGAAGACTGGAGGATGGCAAATGTTGTCCCTTTGTTCAAAAAGGGGAGTAGGGACCATCCTGGAAATTATAGACTGGTGAGCCTGACTTCTGTTGTGGGCAAGGAAAGAATTATAAGGGATAGGATTTATAAGCATCTAGAGAGAAATAAATTGATTAGGGATAGTCAGCACGGTTTTGTGAAGGGCAGGTCGTGCCTCACAAACCTTATTGAGTTTTTTGAGGAGGTGACCAAAGAGGTAGATAAGGGTAAGGCAGTTGATGTAGTGTATATGGATTTTAGCAAAGCGTTTGATAAGGTTCCCCATGGTAGGCTACTGCAGAAAGTGCAGATGCATGGGATTGAAGGTGATTTAGCAGTTTGGATTAGGAATTGGCTAGCTGATAGAAGACAGAGGGTGGTGGTTGATGGGAAATATTCAACCTGGAGTGCAGTTACAAGTGGTGTACCTCAAGGATCTGTTTTAGGGCCACTGCTGTTTGTCATTTTTATAAATGACCTAGATGAGGGTGTAGAGGGTTGGATTAGTAAATTTGCTGACGATACCAAAGTGGGGGGAGTTGTAGACAGCGAGGATGGATGTTACAGTTTGCAGAGGACATAGATAGGTTGCAGAGCTGGGCCGTGAGGTGGCAAATGGAATTCAATACGGATAAGTGTGAGGTGATTCACTTTGGTAGGAATAACAGGCATATGAAATATAGGGCTAATGGAAGGACCCTTAGTGTTGTCGAGCAGAGGGATCTTGGGGTACAAGTACATAGCTCTTTGAAAGTTGGCACCCAGGTTGATAAAGTTGTTAAGAAGGCGTACGGTGTGTTAGCTTTTATTGGTAGAGGGATTGAATTTAGGAGCCGTGAGGTTATGTTACAACTGTACAAAACTCTGGTGCGGCCGCACTTGGAGTATTGCGTACAGTTCTGGTCGCCGCATTATAAGAAAGATGTGGAAGCATTGGAAAGGGTGCAGAGGAGGTTTACCAGGATGTTGCCTGGTATGGTGGGAAGGCCTTATGAGGAAAGGCTGAGGGACCTGAGGTTATTTTCATTAGAGAGAAGAAGGTTACGCGGTGACCTAATTGAGGCGTATAAGATGATCAAGGGATTGGATAGGGTGGATAGTGAGAGCCTTTTTCCTCGGATGGTGATGACCAACACGAGGGGACATAACTTTAAATTAAGAGGTGGTAGTTATAGGACGGATGTCAGAGGCAGGTTCTTCACACAGAGGGTGGTGAGGGCGTGGAATGCCCTGCCTGCAGCAGTTGTGGACTCGCCTACTTTGGGGGCATTCAAATGTTCAATGGATAGGCATATGGATGATATTGGAATAGTTTAGGTTAGAGGGTCCACTGGCCGGTGCAACATCGAGGGCCGAAGGGCCTGTACTGCGCTGTAATGTTCTATGTTCTATGCTCTCTCCCATAAACCTGCTAAACCCACTCCCTCTTCCCCCATACCCCCCCCTCACCAGTTTAAACCCTCCTAACCCCCATTCTCTGGGGAATCCATCTTCTTCTCTTTCTGCAGTCCCGGCAGTGGCCACTGATGTTTCCCTGGCGCTGTTGGAACTGATGGAGCTATTGGAAAATCCAATCGGCTGACAGTCTCAAATTTGGTTTTTAATCCATAGACCTATAAACATAGACAGGGATCACGGGTAGAGGTGGGAACATTGGGGTGGTGGTGCAGGCTCGTTGGGCCGAAGGGCCTGTTTCCTGTGCTGTTTTGTTCTGTGTTCTTTGTTCTTTGACAGCTCTGGGCGGGGCAGAATGTTCTCCTCCAGTGCAGGACGGAAGTCCCATTCAGCCTTTGCTAGTCAGCTGTGGAGCACTTTATGTTGGTGGGATGGGTCAGCGTGGAGTATGTTAACACCAACATAGTTTCTATCAACATTTTCATTCAACCCCGGTTTTGAGTGTCAGTTGGAAGAAATAAAGGGATCTAAAATAACAGGCGGGATTCTCTGGCCGTTCACTCCAGTGAGATTCTCTAGCCCCGCTGCAATGAATGGAGATTTGGCTGAGCACCAAATTCTCCGTCCTCACTGGAAGTGGCGGTGGGAAGTGAATGGCTAGAATAATCTGGCCAACATTGTGCTGAGAAAATGAAGCTTTTTTTCTAAAAAAAGTAAAGGAATACTTCCCGCAATCTGCTGTTTTAAAATTGAAGAAGGGGGCAGATTACTCTGCTAAGAAATTTCTTTCCATTTATCTAGCATTCATATAAACAAAAAATATTTTAGGAATGGATAAAATTCATTGCACTGTTCACAGCTGACTGAAAATCTAAGAACAGCTAATCCTCGTTGGATCAGCTGCTTTCTCTTGTGTGCCATTTTTCTAAATTCCTAGCGGACTTTCCTGTTGCCTCCATGTCTCTGAG
Organism: Sphyrna mokarran; assembly: GCA_024679065.1. Taxonomy (NCBI): domain Eukaryota; kingdom Metazoa; phylum Chordata; class Chondrichthyes; order Carcharhiniformes; family Carcharhinidae; genus Sphyrna; species Sphyrna mokarran. Next base: position 25,280,984 of record JAGIQG010000021.1, read on the forward strand.
TGTTGGCTTGGGTTATCGAGTCATTGCCAGGACTGATCCAACATTTTAACATTGATCCACCACTTGTGTGCAGGCTAGAGCCATTGCCTCTTAAAGTGCTGACCTTTGCAAAGTTCCTCTGTAACCTCGACATTTGCAAATTAATGCTGCAATTCTACCACCCAGCCAGCTACGGGAATTAGAGTGGGCAAAGGGCGGACAATGGGAAGGTCTGGTGACTTTGGGTGGGATTTTCTGGTCTTGGGTTGAACGAGGCCATAAAATCCCGCCCGAAGAGTTTATTTTACAGATGCCTACATAGGACACCAGGTCAATTGCAGTGTGGTTCATTCTTAAATACTCTCAGGAATGGGCAATAAATGCTGGTCCGGACAGCAACTCCCACATTCTATGAATGAATAAAAAAAAGTTGGTCTCCTAATCTTGCACTAAGAGGAGGAATATCACTCCAAGTTTCAGCTTCCAATTATATACATAGAGGGTGTATGTCTGGACAGAATCAGGCCTATGTGGGATGCATTCTCTTCCTGAAGAGCTTATCTGAGATCTCAAAGGAAAAAGCACTGAAAAATTGAGGCAGTGCACATCTGCTGGCACATCTGGGAGCATCAACTGGCAATAGAGAAAAAGAAGTGGAAGGAGGCTTGAGTAAAATGTAAAAATTTGAAATCTGCTACGGGAATTGGAGTGGGCAAAGGGTGGACAATGGGAAGGTCTAATGAGCTTAGATGGGATTTTCCAGTCTTGGGTTGAACAGGGCCATAAAATCCCACCCTAAGAGTTTATTTTACAGGTTAAACTGGGACCACAAACAGATTTCAAATTTTTACATTGCCTCTCTCAAGGCTCCTTCCATTACTTTTCCTCTGACTATTGCCAGTTGATGCTCCCAGATGTGCTAGCAGATGTGCACTGCCTCAATTTTTCAGTGCTTTTTCCTCTGAGATCTCAGATAAGCTCTTCAGGAAGAGAATGCATCCCACATAGGCCTGATTCTGTCCACGTATACACCCTCTGTGTTTATAATTGGAAGCTGAAACCTGGAGTGATATTCCTCCTCTTAGTAGTCCAAGATTGGGAGACCAATTTTTTAAAAAATTCATTCATAGGATGTGGGCATTGCTGTCTAGGCCAGCATTTATTGCCCATTCCTGAGGGTATTTAAGAATGAACTACATTGCTGTTGAGCTGGAGTCACACGTAGGCCAGACCAATGTAGGGATGACAGATTTCCTTTCCTAAATGGCAATAATGAATCAGATTGAGTTTTGAGACAATTAGACTTTTAATTCCTGATTTTTATTGAATTCACATTTCACCATCAGCCATGGTGGGAATCGAATCAGATCCCCAGAGCATTTCACTGGGTCTCTCAGTTACTAGTCCAGAGACAATACCGCTATGCCACTACCTCCCCATGCTAAAATCAGCTAACTTGGCATGGTTAAAGCACCAAAATCTGGAAGCCTCAACTTCCATAGAACCCAGTGCCAGGCAAGGTAAAGAAACCATTTTAACACTCATAAAACAGATCCTGTTCAACTTGCTGTAAACTACGTGCTGATGTCCTGTTAGCTTCCTGCTCAGTAATTATTATCATTGAACCACAGGTTCACAGCACACCTTTAGAGAACACACACTTGATAGTCAGCCATTTTATACACAAAATCCTTGTGGTAAATTTCATTTAGCAACTGCAAAAACACATAGCAATGCTATGATGGCATGGAGTCCAGCAGATTTCAATGCAGTAAGCTGGATAATTTTAACAACACAGCAACACATGTTGAACCAGCTTGGCAGCGAGTGGTTCGTGTGAGTAAGCTATTGAAATGTTCCTTTTCCTAAACGGGGCAGAGTTTCCATTTAAAAATTGAATTCTAAATTAATTTTTAAGTCCCAACTGCCTCTCCCTGCATCCAAATTGACACAGCAAGTTTGTCCTTGATTTGTATTAATGTTGTTCCTGCAATCTGACTTTTACATACTGTAAAATAATGGATGCAGGGGAATGGAAAGTCTCATTTAATAGTGGGATCTGCCTCCAAATCTGGTTGCATTGCCAGTGCAAACTAGAAAGATTTTACATTGCTTTTGATTTATGTCACGTTCAACACAGTAGTTGAATTCATAAAACGCCTAAAACAAGAAAGAAGGGTTAGGAGAAACGATATATATGCTGTTGTGCTGCACATGTTGGCTCAGAGAATAGGGTTGTTTTGTTATTGTTTCCTCTGGCTCTTACTGAAGATCACTAAGCTCATCCTAACAAGCACTCACATCCCTCAAGCACCAAATGAAAATAAAACTTTACAAATGACAGAATGTTGATTTAAGTTATATTTACTGCGATCGTTGAGTGCTTTTTCTCTAAATAGGCTCGCTAGCTGGTTTACATTACAGTTTGTATCAGAAACAGCCTTCTGCAGCTTTTCTGAATCAAATAATTTTAATGCAGGATAGAATGGACATAGATAGAATAAAGCCATTGGGAATCAGTATCAGATTCATATGGTTAATAGCTCAACAAACAATAAAAATAAACTGCAGTTATCAGGGATGCAGCCAAAAGTAAGTCCCCATTTGAAGTTAAAGTTGAGTTCCTGGGAAGTGTAACTGGGATTGTCTCTTTAAGGATTAATCTGCAGAGTAAGGATCAAATGACCTGGGGAACCAACCAATCATAGAGTAGTTTGGGGGATCACCTTGATAACCACAGGTTTCTTATTCAGACTCATCTCTGGAGCTGATTGCAGCCATGAGACTGCAAGCCACTGTATAATTTTAACGTGCAAATAAATGAGTTGTGTCTTTCCTAAACTGGTGAATGAGCATCTTTATATTTGGTGATGAAGGTTAAAAAGAAAGCTTGGGACTTTGAGTATCCAGTTTAAATTGAAGGTGCGTGAAGTTGAGAATTGAAAAGAATACTTCACAAGATGCCTTTCTTTGGATGGATAGACCCATTTGATTCCTCCACAGAAGACTGGACACAATATGTAATACCCTGGGTATTACTTCCAAGCAATGTAATAGGGGAGAATTTGGTTTGCTTTGATTTATTATTGTTATGTGTATTAACATACAATGAAAAATATTGTTTGTTGTGTGGTATACAGACAAAAAATACTGCTCATAGAGAGGGAAATGAGAGAGTGCAGGATGTAGTGTTACAGTCATAGCTAGAGTGTAAAGAAAGATCAACTTAATGCAAGGTAAGTCCATTCAAAAGTCTGAAAGCAGCAGGGAAGAAGCTGTTCTAGAGTTGGTTGGTATGTGACCTTAGACTTATGTATCTTTTTCCTGATGGAAGAAGGTGAAAGAGAAAATGTGTGGGCTATGTTGGGTCTTTAATTATGCTGGCTGCTTTACTGAGGCAGCAGGAAGTATAGACAGAGTCAATGGATGGGAGGGTGGTTTGTGTGATGGATTGGTTTACATTCATGACCTTTTGTAGTTCTTTGCAATCTTGGGCAGAGCACGAGCCATACCAAGCTGTGATACAACCAGAAAGAATGCTTTCTATGGTACATCTGTAAGAGTTGGTGAGAATCATACCTGACATTGCCAAATTTCCTTAGCCTTCTGAGAAAGTAGAGGCATTCGTGTGCTTTTTTATCTATAGTGTCAGGATGAAGAGGACCAGGACAGGTTGTTGGTGACCTGGGTACCTAAAAACCTGAAGCTTTCGACCCTTTCTACTTCATGAGGAGGTGAAATGCTGTGCAATTCTCTTGAGTGCTTGTGGAACCTAAACATATAACCTGATGTGCAGTCTCACAACCCCATGCATGCCCAACTCTAAATCATTATGTGAGCTCATGAAATTGGTGAAGTCACATTTTGAGCTTAAACCATGAGTCATACTTCAGAAGTTCAAATTTAATTCAAGGAGCCCAAAGTGAAAAGGTTGCGACTTGTATCCCTCAATTGAAATAGCTATTGGAGTATTGCAATTTTGGAGCCACCTAAAATGATATGTTACATGACAGATTAGTCTGTGGGGTGAATAATGAGACAATTCAATGGAAGTTACTTTCTGGGGTCGATATAAATTTTAAATGAGCAATGGAGATAGCACAGGCAGTGGAAAACATTGGAAAAGGTGTACCAGAATTACAAAGTGTGCAAAATAACACCAATCATCAGTTAGGGTGGAAAACGAGTTTAGCTATAAATAAGATAAGACAATTTAGAAGAGGCAATCAATTAGTAAAGTTTGAAATGGAATGTTACCAATGTGGAGGTAATCATTTCCCTGAATCCTGCAGGTATAAGGAGACTGAGTGCTGTTTTTCTCTTAGGAGGGGCCACTTAAGGCATAGGCGCAGAGCCAAATCAAGTCCTTCGAATAGCCGATTAAATAATGCGTAACCATATACGACGTGGAGGAGTCTAGTACCAATAATTTGAATATTGACTCACTGTTTAATATAAAAGTGAGCAAAATAGCCCTTATTAATGTAATGCTCTGTGTAAATGAAAGCCTCTTCAGATGGAATTTAATATAAGGGCAATTGCTACTATAATAGGTGGGAGTGCATATTGCTGCTTGAGAGAAGGAATTCAACCATTGTATTTAAAAAGTACTGCGGCCAAGTTAACACCTATACTGGAGCAGTGATAGAAATAGTGGGCACTGCAATGGTGCCTGTAAGCTATGGGCAACAGTCTGCCCAACTCCCAGTAATTACAATGACAGGTGAAGGACCAAGACTCTTTGGCTGCAACTAGCTAAGGGAAATTGTTTTAAATTTGACTGAGAATTTCCGAGTAAGAAGGACTGCTGAAACTGATGAAGAAATTTAAGATTGTCTTCAGGAATAAGTTAGGTGAAATAAATGCATTCAAACAATGATGAGACAGACTACAGGAATGAGATAGAGAATCTGGTGAATAATCTCTCCCTCAGTGTCAACAAAATGAAAGAGATTGTTATTGACTTCAGGAAGTGTAAAGGAGAACATGCCCCTATCTATATCAACAGGGACAAAGTAGAAAGTGTTGACAGCTTCAAGTTTTTAAGTATCCAGATCACCAACAACCTGTCCTGGTCTCCCCACGCTGACACTATAGTTAAGAAAGCCCACCAACGCCTCTACTTTCTCAGAAGACTAAGGAAACTTGGCATGTCAGCTATGACTCTGACCAACTTTTACAGATGCACCATAGAAAGCATTCTTTTTGGTTGTATCACAGCTTGGTATGGCTCTTGCTCTGCCCAAGACCACAAGGAACCAGAACACATCATGAATGTAGTCCAATCTATCACGCAAACAACCTCTCATCCATTAACTTTGTCTACCCTTCCTGCTGCCTTGGCAAAGCAGCCAGCATAATTAAAGACCACACACACCCTGAACATCATCTTCTGTTGGATAAAAGATATAAATGTCTGAAGTCACGTACCAACCGGCTCAAGAAAGTTGCTGTTATCAGACTTTTGAATGAATTTACCTTGCATTAAGTTGATCTTTATCTACATCCAACTGTAACTGTAACACCACATTCTGCACTCTCTTGTTTCCTTCTCTATGAATGGTATGCTTTGCATAGCATGCAGGAAACAATATTTTTCACTGTATTTTAATACATGTGACAATAGTAAATCAAATCAAATTTAAAAATCAAAATTCACGTGATGGTATATATGAACTCAAAGGCGCTCCCTCAATCCTTTAGGGTGAGACTAGTACCATACACTTTATAAAGGAATATAGATGCTGAATTAATAAGATTAGAAGAACTGGGCATCATCTGACCAGTTCTGTTCTTGGAATGGGCAACACTTATAGTTCCCGTATTGAAACTGAACAAGACCATATGCAATTGTGGTGATTACAAGTTAACAGTTAATTGGGTTGCTAAGTTGGATAAGTATTCAATCCTGAAGAACTGGCTGGAGGTCAATCTTATCCAAAGCTGGAAATGTGTCATGCATATCAACAACTCGAATTAGGCAATGCTTTCCAAGGTTATGGCCTGATAAACATGCATAAAGGGATGTTCCAATACATGCGCCTGCCTTTTGGCATGTTTTCAGCATGTACAATTTTCCAGAGAACAATGAAAAATCTGTTGCTGTGGCTGCCACAAGTTGTGTATATCTTGATAATATTCTTATAACTGGATTGACAGTAGCCAAACATCTAGCAAACTTAGAGGAGGTGCTGAAGAGAGTTCAAAATGTTGGAGTTCGCCTTAAGAAGTAGAAATGTATTTTTCAAGTCACTGAGGTAACCTCCCTGGAATAGCACGTGGATACGTAAGGATTGCACACCTTGGAAGTCAAGATCTTGTTGTAAAGGAGGCATTGGTCCTCATAATCACATCTGAGCTCAGATCATTTTTGGGATTAGTGAATAACTATAGGCATTTTTAAATCAAATTTGTTAACATTTTTGAACCCTTGTATATTTTGCAAAACACCAATGTTGATCTTGAATGATTCCCCAGAAAGAAGCTTTCATTAGAGTAGAACAATTGTTGCCTTCTTCAAACTTGTTAGTGCATTTTAATCAGTCTGAGAAGCTGGTGTTGACCTGTGATGCCTCTCCACATGATGATTGCTAGAGAATGCTGTTCAGCATGAGAAGGGTGTACTTTAATGGAGGAAGAGTGAAGACCTCATCCTTCCATATATGGAGGATGGTCTTGGGGGGGTGACGGGTGGTGGGTGTGTGCCAACAGCAGCGTCTGCCTACTTTTTGAACCCACTATTTTGAGTATATTTGCTAGCATTGCTGCCTCACAGGATCCCAGGTTCAATTCTGACCTCAGATTGTGTGGAGTTTGCACATTCTCCCCATGTCTGCATGGGTTACCTCCAGTTTCCTCCCACAGTCCAAAGATGTGTGGGTTAGGTTGATTGGCCATGCTAAATTGATTCTCGTATCAGGAGGATTGGCAGGGTAAATGTCTTCGGTTGCAGGAAAAGCCCCAGGTGGGATTGTGGTTGGTACACACTCAATGAGCCAAATGGCCTCCTACTATACTGTAGGGATTCTATAAAATCAGATTTTCTTATTTTTACCAGTATAAAAGCTCCAGTTAGGTTATATGGGACCTTTATCATAAGAAATAAAACTAAACCATTGTATTCTGTACGTTGAACTACTTTACATTGCTAAAATCCTATATTAGAAAATTAAACAACTTTTAAAACAAAATGAACTTCAAACTATAAAAGAAATATGATAATCTTTCTTCTCCATCTTGACACGTTTTAAAAATATCCAAACTTATTTTTATCCCAAAGCAAAAACCCCCCCACCCCACCCCCTATACCCTTGCTCCCGCGACTCCCTTTCCCCCTATCTCTTGTTCTTTAATTTTGCTCTTATTGAGCACTGACTTTTATGTTCCTATTAACACACTCTGATATCTTATGCAACTACTCACATCTTCTCCTCTGAACACTTCCTCCATCTCCTCACCTGCACACCTTTGCTGCCTTCTCTCCTAGCTCCCACCAATCACTGACTTTCTGTTCCAGTGCACCACTATTATAAAGTATTTAATCCATTACATTTCTCCCTCTCATTAACTCACAACAAGTCATATGGACTCAAAATGTTAACTCATTTTCTTTTTCCTCAGATGCTGCCATTCCTGCTGATTTGCTCCTGCTGTTGTTTTTATAATTATTTATCTCCTGTACTAGGCTTGCTTCCTGACCATCTCTCTCACTGACCATCCCTCTTACTGACCCTCTCGCAGACCCTCCAGTTTGTGGCTTCTTGATCCTCCCGGTCGATGTGGACCCTTCTTCTGATTGAGTGCCAGCCCCATGGCCTCTGCCATTTCCTAACCCTCCCGGTCGCTGCAGACCTTTCCTTTCTCCAACTGCTGGCTCGTGGCCTCTGCCACTCTCTGACCCTTCTCACAGTGCCAACCCTTGGGTTTGTGGTCTCTCCACTCCTTGGTGCAACTCTAACATTAAACATGAATACATGTTCCATTAACTGACCATGATTAATGTGGAATGACTAAAAATGGTAGACTCAGAATGATGAACAATTTGCAGCACGGAGAAGGTGTGAGTAGTTGCGTAAGGAAAGTTGCATTATTGACTGCATCTTGCACTGAGCTTAGTGACTATGGATAAATCCTCAGTTGTGCTCTGCCCTAACTCCTGCAAGTGGCTAATGCTTAACAACAAAATGAAAGGACAAATGTTTGTGATCTGAAATAGAGTTGGAAGATGCTGAAATGCCTTCTCCGCAATATCCAGCTCTGATGGATTTAAAACTTCTTTCTTGTTCCAGATCTACATTGTACTGCCAGCGCTTTGATGTTATGAGAGGATGGGCAGCAGCCTCTGCTCTCCCCTGAGATTAAGACAGTTAAAAGCATACTTATCTAATCCAGAAGGTCCAATGGGTGTACTGGGCACTTTGGAAATGACTGGGTTGGGTTACGTTGTATCCAGTGGGAACATCCCATGATGTGTGGTCTTAGCTTCTGCTTTAATGTGGTGGGAAGTCAGATCAGCCAAGTTAAATATGTTGATACTCACTGACAACCATCTCACACAGTTATAACTGCATTCTAAATCTCAGACTCTCTTCCTTTCTATTTCTTCACATGCCCACAATACCTTTTTATTTTGTCTTCTTGGACACTTATTATTCCCTGTCTTTCTGCTAAAACCGATCCATCATCATTCGTTTTATTTGTTTCCTGTTTATGATTCCTGCTTTTGCTTTACTTCTTTAACCAGTTCTTTTCTGACACTGTATTCCCGTGACACTTTTTTCCCCATCTCTCACGATTCCTTTTTTTTGTCCAGGAGTTGTATCTTCTATATTCTGATTCTCCCTTCTGTCAATCTGGGGAAATGTAAGCAGATGGCATGTGTTGAAGGGGATTTAAGAGTTGCATAAGTCTCAGATTCCGCCTCTACACTCTAGAATCTGGCTCCGGATCCAGGATTCGGTGCCAGCAAGGAGTCCGGGGACAAAGGGATGAGATGTGACTCGAAAACATTCGGAGCAAGAACTCCTATCGGAGGAAGAAAACTTTTTCAGCTTGAAGTATTGGTACCGAGGTAAGGAGTGCCCTGTAAACCGCTGGTAACATTACTTTCTAGAGGCTTTATATAATTATGCAGTTAAACGTTCCAGGAACATTTCTTTTGTATTACGTTACTTAATCCAAGCGAGTTTTCACTCTGGTCAGTTGTTATTTCCTAAAGACAGGCTAACAGTTGAGATCGACAGAATTGTAGTCATGCATGTTAAATTACTAGACATATAAAGAACTATCCACCAACTGATATATATATAATGTACTGCTCCATTCGTTGTAGCTCAGTCCATCGGGAAGAAATATTGCGTTTCCTAGTAAATGTTTACAAAGAAAGGAGTTGAGGATATGTCTGTGATTACACTGGCATGGGATCAAATGACTGCTTACGTAAAAACAAGCAGATCCATTTTTCAAAAGTGTCTTAATTTTATAATCTAATTAGTTATTAAAAAGGTTTAATTTCTTTACGAATAAACGCTAAACATTCCAGGCATACTGAAATGCCAGTGGTCACTTCCTGCCTCTAGAAGTTTGTAATAATCAGACATCTATTTCCAAAGATGCTCTGCAAAAAATCGATACATGGCCAAAATCCAAAGTGAGCAGCCAGACTGTCAGTGTTTCCTTTAAGTTTTGAGGTGGCCTGATTTTGCGGCTTTGCTTTGGAAACTGACAAAGCCTTTTTTTTTAAAGTCGATTTATTAGTCACAAAAAAGGCTGACATTAACACTGCAATGAAGTTACTGTGAAAATCCCCTAGTCGCCACACTCCAACGCCTGTTTGGGTCAATGCATCTAACCAGCGTATCTTTCAAACTGTGGGAGAAACCTCTCACACACAGACAACATGCAAACTTCGCACAGACAGTGATCCAAGTTGGGAATCGAACCCTGGCAATGTGAGGTAGCAGTGCTAGCCACTGTGCTGCGAGAGTTTTCTGAAATGGAGATAAAGATTTGCATAACTGCTTCATTGTTTCTGTCATGTGAGAATGTATCTTTTAAATGGCAATAACGATGTGGGGTTCCACAGCAATGTGATTGAACTTTTGAGTGTTCTGCCTTTCAGGGTTCTGTAAGCTTGCCTATCTGGCTTACGCACAGTCTTCTGTCATTATACAGTTCTACAACATTCTATGAAATGAACTCTAGTTGCCCAGTGATATATGAAATACAGTGATGGAAAGGAAGTGGATTCTGAGCATTCTTTCATAGTGTCAGGAATGTGGTGCTCTTCCACTGCAGGTCCGTTGAAGTAAAAGAGACCATTATCTCAGCAGAATGCTCAGGGAAGGCACGGAATGAGCAAAGTAACGAACATCAGCCATGAGTGATTTATAAAGCTCTTTCTCAGTTGTGCACCATTGAAAACCAATACTTCAACAATGAAATTTTGTTAATACATTTGCTATCTCACTGAATGAAGGTTATCTTTGACTGTTTTAATAATTCCTAATTTTTGTAAGTGTTGGGGAGGGAGAGGAGCTGTGGTGATATTGTGTATGAGTGACACAATGATGTTTCAAGATGATTTATATCATTGCAGTGTCCATTCATAATCAAGCAAAATAAAATTGATCAAATGTGTTTAGAACATAGAACATAGAACATTACAGCGCAGTACAAGCCCTTCGGCCCTCGATGTTGCGCCGGCCAGTGGACCCTCTAACCTAAACTATTCCAATATCATCCATATGCCTATCCACCGAACATTTGAATGCCCCAAAGTAGGCGAGTCCACAACTGCTGCAGGCAGGGCATTCCACGCCCTCACCACCCTCTGTGTGAAGAACCTGCCTCTGACATCCGTCCTATAACTACCACCTCTTAATTTAAAGTTATGTCCCCTCGTGTTGGTCATCACCATCCGAGGAAAAAGGCTCTCACTATCCACCCTATCCAATCCCTTGATCATCTTATACGCCTCAATTAGGTCACCGCGTAACCTTCTTCTCTCTAATGAAAATAACCTCAGGTCCCTCAGCCTTTCCTCATAAGGCCTTCCCACCATACCAGGCAACATGCTGGTAAACCTCCTCTGCACCCTTTCCAATGCTTCCACATCTTTCTTCATAATGCAGCGACCAGAACTGTACGCAATACTCCAAGTGCGGCCGCACCAGAGTTTTGTTTAGGAAGGGAATGATCCTTAAAGTCTTACTCTTCAATCTCCTTTCATTGAGGTGACTGAACTTGCAGAAACCTTAGTGAAAATTATTAAATAAAGAAATGTACCAGTTACAAGGGCTAATACATGATATTATAATGCCTATTATAAGTTTCATGTGATTCTTTTAGCAGAAAAGTCTCCTATAAAGTCAGAGATTTACAGCATGGAAATAGGCCCTTCAGCCCAACTTATCCATTCTGCCCAGTTTTTACTACTAAGCTTGTCCCACTTGCAATGGAGTTGGCCCATATTCCTCAATACCCCAGCTTACTCATGTAACTGTCTAATGCTTTTAAAAGATAAAATTGTATCCACCTCTACGACTGCCTCTGGCAGTTTGTTCCAGACCTCACCACCCTCTGAGTGAAAAAATTGCCCCTCTGGATCCTTTTTATATCTCTCCCCTCTCACCTTGTACGTATGTCCTTTAGTTTTAGACTCCCCTACCTTTGGGAAAAGATGTTGACTATTTATCTTATCTATGCCCTTCATTATTATATAGACCTCTATAAAACCACTCTTGAGCTTCCTATGCTCCAGAGGAAAAGTCATGATGTAGAGATGCTGGCGTTGCACTGGGGGAAACTCAGTAAGAGATCTGGCAACACCAATTTTAAATCCAACTGATTTATTTTCAGAGGAAAAGTCCCAGTGTATCCAGCCTCTCCTTATAATTCAAACCATCAAGTCCCAGTAGCACCTAATAAATATTTTCTGCACTCTTTCCAGTTTATAATATTCTTTCTATAATAGTGACCATACAATGCTCAATGGGCAGTTTTCACAAAATCTCAAGAAACTGCATTTGTTCACCTCTCAGATGCCTTACGACCTCTTTATTATTCTGATTAAAACATACTTTGAAATACAACCAAACTTTTGTGACCTTTGAAAGATATCCCAATTGCTCTACTGTCTTGCACGCGAATTAGGTTAGTTAGAAGATTGATACTTTCTTACAGACAAAAAGCAAGATGTATGTCATTGAAATCATCACTTTTCTATAGCTGTAGCTGCCTCTATATCATACCCTTAACATCAGAATTGTTCTGAGATTATCAGTCGGTTACTGCTGATGGTAAAATGATAAAATCACTGTCACAGATCAGTATCAATAGCTGCGAGCGGTCTTGCATCATTTTGGCATTGGATTAATAGTAATATGAAAAACCTCTTTCACTGCACCAGGTTTGACTGTTATTAAACAGCAGTGCCAAGGGAATTTGCCTGTGCAACAGGCATGTAAACAGCATTCTTCAAGTTTAACGTGGTGACAGGTCAAACCTACAGCTTATCCCAGATTGAAAACGAATTTGGAAAAGTTTAAAGTTTATTTATTAATCACAAGCAGGTTTGCATTAACACTGCAATGAAGTTACTGTAAAAATCAACTAGTCGCCACACTCCAGCACCTGTTCAAGTACACTGAAGGAGAATTTATCATGGCCAGTGCGCACAACCAGCATGTCATTCGGACTGTAGGAGAAAACTGGAGCAGCCAGAGGAAACCCACACAGACATGGGGAGAATGTGCAAACTCCAATAAACAGTGACCCAAGCCAGGAATCAAACCAGGTCCACTGTGCCACCATGCCATCCCCTTTAAATACTAAATTTTCACACTGCTCTTACTGGCGGCAGATGGGATATTTATCCACTGACTCCAGTGGGATTGAGGATAAGGGTGGAGATTTTAAAGTTTGGATAGCCTACCCACTCCCAGAGCCAAGAGTCCCCTTGAGGCCTGGACATCACTTCAGCAGTCAGAGAACCACCCCAAGCAAAAAAAAAAATTCCTGGTTCCATTCACACTCCAGCTCTGCCAGATTTCATAAATTTTACTTTCAAACATAACTTTTCAGGATCTCTCCAGCTGTTTTGGTATGGGCATGGGGCCAGCATCCTTGTCAAGTGGTCAGAGTGCATTGATTTGACAGTAAATTTACCAAAGTCATTTTGAGGATGCTACCAGTTTTGCTGCATTAAAATTAGCCCCAGCAGCTTTTAAAGTGCTTCTCATTGGGAGCCAATCAGTCAACACATGCAAGCTGAGAGGGTTCCCGGTTATTTCACCTACTCTTGGGTGAATTGAGGAGAGACTGAATAGGCTAGGTTTGTACTCTTTGGAGTTTAGAAGGCTGAGAGGGGATCTTTATAGAGAGGTATAAGATAATGAAGGGGATGGATAGGATAGACGTTGAGAGACTCTTCCTGCTTAGCAAAGATAGCAGGACTAGGGGCATAGCCTTAAGATTAATGGTGGGGGGGCAGTTCAGATTGGAGTTGAGGAATTTCTTCAAGCAAAGGGTGGTGAATCTTTGGAATTCTCTGCCTGATGAAGTGGTGAATATGTTCCTCGCTGAATACGTTCAAGTCAAGAGTGGATAGGTTTTTGATTGACAAGGGAATTAAGGGTTATGGGGAGAAAGTGGGAAAGTGGTACTGAACCACTACAGATCAGCCATGATCTTATTGTATGGTGAGGCAGGCTCGAGGGGCTAGATGGCCTACTCCTGCTCCTATTTCTTATGTTCTTGTGTTTATGTTCTTATGAATGGGCAACCATCAAAGTGGGAGGACAGTTGATTTTCTTTCCCCTCCATTCACGAGCCTTGTGGGTAATTATTACAATTTGACATCTGCCCTACGTTGGTTCCGCTAAAAGAACATTTTCTGTCCCTGTTTCAATTGGGTGGGATTGGTGACAAAAGTGGAAAATCTGACGTATACAAATTGCGTTTCACACCGATGTTAAAAAATGAAGCAACGGCCCAAAGATGTGAGGATTAAGTGGATTGGCCACGTTAAATTGCCCCTTAGTATCAGGTGGACTAGCACATTACATTACTCCCAAATGTTTCACCAGTATACCTATAAACCCCAGGTACCACGTCAACTGCTACCAAAAATCAAAAAGGAACTCAATAGATATTACCTGCCATTGAGCCCACCTAGAAGTATTTGGGGCTTGAAACAGTCAGCTCCGGTTTTGCATTGACCTCACACATTTAAAGAAAGTGGTCCATAGGGAAATTCATCCAATGGTGGCAGTGGATCACAGTTGGGAAAACTCACTAATAGTGTCCTCTTCACTGAACTTGATGCTAATAGCAGGTTTGAGCAAACCCCCCCCCCCCACCCCCGACCAGTATCCAGACTGTTAACACCATTGATCACACAGTTTGGATGCTTCTGCTTCCTTTTGGGTTTATCACCAACTCCAGAGATATTCCAGTGAAATGCATCAAAATTCCACAAGGTCAACAAGCAGTAACTTGTTATATGGATGATATTCTTATCCATGGAATAATGAGACAGGAGCATGACAACAAGGTTTGGGAGATTCTCAAAGTCCTACAAATGGCAGGTCTCAATTTAAATGAGAATTCACCAAAACTGTTATCAAGTTCTTGGGGCACATCATCCAAAGACAGAGGATAATGCTAAACCCTCAAAATATGCAAGTTCACAACCAAAATGTATTACTGATGTCCAGATGTTCCTTGGAATGGTCAATCAGGTTGGCAAATTTATCCCAAACCTAGCCACCATTGTTGAACCTTTAAATGATCTTTTATGAAAGGGCCAACAATGGTTTTGGGGCATTGAGAAAATCAATGCATTTTGATGCATAAGAGAAAAACTCACCTCTTCTGATGTATTGTATATTATGATCCAACATTGCCAAGTGTGGTGACTGTTAATGCATCCCAATGTTTGGATATTCCTGGAAGACAAAACTTCTAAATCTGTCTGGGACATTGCTCACAGGATATCATTCTTGCTGAGATGATACTCATCCTCCCTTATCTTGCATTGTCTCCATAGGGGATGACAATCAGTTTCTGGATGGCATTTGTGCTTTTGATGCATCTTTGTCTGGGATCAGGATGTAATTCCATTGTCCTTCCATTAATGTTACCCACTAAGAGTTCAGCCAATGACTGAATTTATATTCTCAGCCATCTTTGGCTTATGTGCCCATTTTTAAAATCCAAAAGTCTTTTTTAAAATCCGATATTTCCATGCGTAGTTCCATTTATATTCTTCTTTGTGACAAAACTATCTTTAACCTTTATAGTTAACCATGAATGGTGTATCCATCCCTTGGACTTTTCTTTTACTCATTGAAATGTATTTATCCTGTATATCCTAAAATATCCTGTTAAATGTTTGCCATTGCATCTCCGTTGACCTATCCCTTATCAATTTTGTCAATTCACTTTAACCAGCCTTGCTTTCATGCCCTCATAATTGCCCATGTTTAAGTTTAAAAACATCAGGTGGGATTTTTTGGCTGTGCACGCCCCCAGACCAGAAAACCCAACCTGAGATCAATGGACTTTTGCATGATCCATCCTGTCTGCTACACTTCGTGGCAGGCGGGATGGGAAAGCTCTGCCCATAATCTCGGACCCACCCATTTTCTCCCTCAAACTGAATGGAAAACTCAGACATATTATTGG
This sequence comes from Sphyrna mokarran, assembly GCA_024679065.1. Lineage (NCBI taxonomy): Eukaryota > Metazoa > Chordata > Chondrichthyes > Carcharhiniformes > Carcharhinidae > Sphyrna > Sphyrna mokarran. The sequence goes on from JAGIQG010000021.1 coordinate 25,296,650, forward strand.
CAGAGTCTGGGACTGACCTTTTTGAATTTCTCAGTAAAACATATTTCATTACTATTCTCGTTACTTGTTAATTATTTCTCCTGGAGATTGGAAACTGCCAGACTTCACGCTATGATGGCTGAGATGGTAGTGAGGTGTTGTCAAACATATTCTCCACATGTGACTTTCCGGAAAAAAAAAAAATGCCTTTGAGAATGGGCCACAATTCATTAATGAGCAGTTGAAAAAATGTACAGATGTTGTGGGATCACCCATGTTGCCAGTTCTCCCGTCCACACACAAGCAAATGGAATGGCTAAAACAGCTGTGAAAAGCAGTAGGATGTTAATGACTGAGAACTTTGATTGGAATTGAACCCTGCTGCCTTATAGAATGACACATATTTAACTTGAGGAATCTGCAATCCAGCTAATCATAAAAAGGGTGAGGAACATCAAGACCAGCCTACGCTAGAAGCAGAAGAATTAGTAGAATTTCAGATATAGAATTAAGGCTTGAACCCCTTTAATACCAGTCCAGAAGATCTGGATTTGGGATCACAGCTCTGAAAGCATAGTTCCTTCAATGAATGAAACATCTCTGTTCCTACATGGTCTAAACACCAACTTGTACTTTCTGACGAAGCAGGAGAAGCTGATCCCATTGGCGCCTGCAAGAACATGTGGTCAATTACTACTCAATTTAGGATGAAACTCTGACGAAAATATCAGTCGACTTGCAAAATGCTGACCCAACCACTGAACTGTTTTAAGTGGTCACAAAGGTAAGATTGGGGAAAATTGTGAAGACACCATGGAGACACATTCTCTGAACTGTGGACCTTGGGGAGCAGGGCGTGCAATGTAAAAAGTTTAAGAAATAATTTAGCATTGCTATAATAGAAATTGACAGTATACTTGAGAGAGGGAGGAATAGTATAATGAGTAAATGGAATAGTTATGGCGATTAGTCATGTATATCACGCTGTTTTAGTGACGTCAGCAATCATGTGCTAGGGCCTCTGAAGATGGAACAGTGTGTACTTATTGGAGATGTGCCTGCCTAGCAGCTCATAATGTATAGGGTGTTAAATAAAGCAGTTTGAAGTAATCCTTTGGAGTCAGACCCCAGTTACTCAACTTCAAACTCCTTCCCAATGAAACACCATTCCTTTCCAGTCATTCACTGCTCACTGTGCTGTCTTCTCTACATAGAGGAGATCAAATACAGATTCCGTCACTGCTTGTGGAACACCACTTTTCATGCTGCAAGTTTAACCTTAAGCTTCTGGTCACCTGACATTTTAATGCTTCGCTCCATTTCTGCTGTGATTTCCCTCTCGTCAAATTCTTACCCTGTACCAATGAAGCTCAAGGGATTTCGAGGAAATCGTTTAGTTTGGTTCTTTTTGGCCTTCTGGATTCAACACTGAGTTTGATCATTTCAGATCATCATTTTTGCTTCCTTTTTTTGGCTACTGTTAATAATTCTGCTGTTTCAATTTACATCAAAGTTCAACCTTTGATTCTTTTTCCATCATTATCTCTTTAGGCCTTCACCATTAACTTTTTCTCATTTAATCACTCCTGTCTTCCTCTTGTACATCTCTCTCTCATCCCTTTCTTTGCCTCTGTTACAGATGAAACAAGTTTAATCCATAACTTTTTTAGTTGATTAACTTGAAATGTTAACTCTGCTTCTTTCTCCACCGATGCTGCCAGATCTATTTTAGATATCTGAATGTTACAATCCTGTGGTGTTCTGCCAGGAACCTGAGGAGTTTTTGAGGGTCAGAAAAGAATGGGAATGGTTTTCAGCATTTTTCTTTTTTTTGCCCCTACACAGGTGATTACACTGCTAATGGGAGGCTGGCTTTCCAGGAGAGACCCATGATGCCATGGTGGTGTATTGACATAGTGGTTAGACCTGCTGCCTCACAGTGCCAGGGACCCAGATTCAATTCTGGCCTTGGGTCACTATCTGTGTGGAGTTTGTACTTTCTCCCCATATCCCCCGATACTCTGACTTCTTCCCACAGTCCAAAGATGTGGGTAGGTGAATTGGCCATGCTAAATTGCCCCATAGTGTCAGGTGGATTAATAGGGTAAATGCATGGGGTTTTGGGGTTAGGGCCTGGGTGGAGTAGTTGCTGCAATTTTGAAGGGCTGAATGGCCTTCTTCTGCACTGTATGAGAATAGAAATGTCTTGAGTATGAAAATTGACCAGATTCGTGAGATATTCTTGATTTTAACAGAGACTTTAGCTTATTAAAATAGAAAATAAAAGCAGGAGTAGGCCATTCGGCCCTTGGACCCTGCTTCTCCATTCACTTTGATTGTAGCTGATCATCAAATTCAATGCCCTGATCTCGCTTTCCTCCTGCAGGCCTTGGTTGCTTTAGCTCCAAGAGCGATGTCCATTAATGAATGTTATTACTGTAACCAAATAACATTAGCCCACAAGCAGAGTATATTTACAAAGAGGTTTCAAAGATGAATGAACTCTATAAGCCCAGTATGGCCCAAAGATCCATTTAGTTGCACGAACAAAAGTAGAGTTCTACGTGAAAAGCCCCAAAGCAGTTTTATAATATTGAATGGATTTGTAGTCATTTTAGTTGGAAGCTGAATAAAAGTAGAGTTAAAATGAAACTCTAAGGATCTTCCTATTTTGCTTTTGCTTCCTATACAAAATTGAGTAAATTGAGTACATTGAGTAAATGCATCTCAGGTGAGAATGAATGGATCAGGAAAATGTCAAAACCTCATCAAAATAAAGAGAAATGTTAAACTAGTAATCAAACTGATGAATCATCTGTGCTGCAGAATCTTTCTAATTTGCAGTTTTTCCAAAGAGTATGAAGAATTGGTCTCGTTCTCTCATTCTTCGTGTTATTTTCCAACAGGCAGTCATTCTTCTCTCTTAATGGATGCCTCAATATTGAAAAATGATCCAATATATGTGAAAAACAGAATGCATTTTATTCAAAAGGCCATTTGCCCTGTCAGTTTTCTTCTTGTATATCTCAAGGGGATGTTACAGAGGCTTGAGGCACTTGCTGATAACTCAGCAAAGGGAGCTTTTAAATGTGACCCTGGGCAGCAAATGTTAACAGGCTATTTGACTTTGGACGCTTCACAGTTACTCATCTCCATGTGCATGCTCTATCTCAGTGGTTACTGGAGAAGGAGTGAGAACTTGAAATAGTTTTTGCTTCCTAACCCAGTGAAACTGAGACCAATTATGGTGATTTTTCTCACTATTCTAGCTAATATTGTGGCCACCTTTTCTGAGGAGTGACTATCACCATCAAATTGTTGCTTTGCTTTTATTTATCTCTGCTAGGCCAGAACTCCATATTTCTGGTCAAAACCTCTGATCCCAGCTTTTCTAGAAATGCGACGAGTAGAAAAGGAATTACTTTTTCATAAGATTGGATTGTCAGGGGAAGACAAGATATGCTCCTTTTTTATGGCATAAGCTGCTTTATTCTGGTTTAAATGTCCCAAAGCTTGTTTAAAAAGTTATGCAGAGAAGGTAAGTGAGTCAAGGGGCAGGTGGGTAAGTTGATAGGTTGGGTGAGAGAGTTGGGCAGGTATGACAGATGGGTAAGAGGATAGGGTGGATAGGAAGGTAGGGAATGAGGGAAGGGAAAGGGTAGAGTAGGGAGGATCGTCGACTGGATAGGGTGGTGAGGTAAGTAGGGTTAAGGAGGTTAGATGTGTAAGGATGTAGTGTGAATGAAGGAGTAGGGTGGCAATTGGGTAGGGTGGCATGGTGACAAGTACATGAGATGGAAGGGTGGCTGGTGGACAGGATGGCAACTGAGTAGGGTGGTAGGTGGGTGAAGTAGTAGCATGGTGAGTAGGGTGGTATATGGGTAGGATGGCAGATGGGTAAATGGGTAGGTGGGTCAGGGGACAGAGTTCTCTGTCTGGAGGTGATTTGGAGGGTTTGTAAATGGGGGACAGTGATGGGGCTACTAAGGTTGAGTCAGGGTCTAGTCAAGTCGAGTCAAGCAGGGGTCGGGGGGTTGGTTGGGTGGTCGGGGCTAGTCATTTCAGGTCAGTTGTGAGCCTGGTGGAGTCAGAGTGTGAGAGATTAGGGTGGGGCTGGGAGGTCAGTTGTGCAGTTGCCGAGGAGTTAGATTAGGTACTTTCTGTCCCATCTTTCCCTGTAAGCAGTCTTACAACACTGATGAAAGAGTAGTGCTCTGAACGTTCATGATTCCAAATAAACCTGTTGGACTTTAGCCTGGTATTGTGAGACTTTTTATTGTGCCCACCCCAGTCCAATGCCGGCATCCCCACTTCGTTGCCACATTTCCTTGGTAAGGATCCAGGTAAATAAGTTGAAACCATGCAAAATTCCTGATTCTAACTCGGAGTTGGAGACTTTTTTTGGAAGATTCCAGGGAGTAAGGGAATTGTAAACTCCCTGGCCAATTATCTTGGAGTCATGGACTTCTGAGGGATTCTATGGCATTTCTTTTGGGATATGCTGACTCTTGGACCATGCTGAGACTGGAAGATCTGGGCTCATAATTCAGCATTGGCCAGGAATTAAACCAAGAATTTTCTAACCTTGCTCTACTTTGGCTTTAACAGTTGAGCCATTAGGAGAGCTGTTCAACAACTGAGCATGTGTGAGTGATTAGTTTCAATTGCAAAAGTAAATGAAATGTTTATATATACCATAGTCAGCCACACCATCCTCTTCCAACACTTCTTTTCCAATGTCTAGCCCAGTGACAATGCCCTGTGCATTGCTTTCCTTTCTGAGTATCTTCAGCAATGGTTCCTTTTCTCATCCTTGTACTGTATTCCTGAAGTTCTGCATTCTTCATGTTGCCTTCTTTCTCACCTTCCCTAGTGATATCGTCCAAAAAGATGGAGATAGCTTCCACAAACCTCTCACTTTCCAGACCACTTCCACTTCTCTCACCACTGATTCCAGTGTAGTGTGTGTCTGTTTAATTTGCGAGCAAAATGTATGTTTATTCTTTATAAAAATTTGTTCATGGGGCATGGGCATCGCTGGCTGGCCAGCATTTATTGCCCATCCGTAATCGCCCTTGAAGGGTCAGTTAAGAATCAACCACATTGCTGTGGATCTGGAGTCACATGTAGGCCAAGCCAAATAAGGTTGGCAGGTTTCCTTCCTTAAAGATATTAGTCAATCAGATCGGTTTTTATAACCATGGTTTGATAATTGCCATTAGACTTTTAATTCCAAATTTTTATTGAATTCAAATTTCACTGTCCACCATGATTGGATTTGAAACTGGGACCCCTTTATTCTAGATCTCTGGATTATTAATGACAATGCCATGATGCCACTGCCTCCCCCCTGTAAGATATTTTTCTCAGTCCCATTCTTGTACAAGTCTATCTTTTACAGCCTTGTCAGATAATTACTTTTCTGTGTTTCTGAGTAATCATGATGCAATTTTCTTTTTATAACAGGTTGTAATGTGGTTGAACATGAATGCCCATTTTGCTTTCTTGCTGACTGTTGAAATCTCTGTATGCCTGATACGTATTGATGGATTCTTAACCGAAACCCCACCAATGCCACACATTGATGAGCCAAACATTGAGCAAATGGAACAAGAACACTCAGATATTGAATCGGATATGTATGAACCCGAGCAGGATTGGTTTAATGTGGATGCCAATCAGCCTAAAAGCAAGGCTACCCAATGCGTCCAATGTTGTGATCGCCCATCACGCCGCAAGCAACGTTACCATCATTACAACGAGGATCCACCAGAGTTTCAAGCTATCCCTCAAATCAATCTAACAATTCTCAAAGGTAAGGCCAAAATTACAAATGGACGCTATTCTCTCATGGAAGGAAGAAGTGAGAGTAGCACAGAGTCATATTTTCCTACTGTTGTTCCTGAAATTCCAACTGATCTTCTGGTCTTAAGTGTGCCTGATCTAACTTGTAAAAGAGAGGTAGATGCAGGGTGATGAGAGGTCTGAAACATTGGTTAGGGTTTTTTTCCCAAGGGCTTTAGGACTCCAATATGAGGATCATGTAGGGTCCCAAGTCTGTACTTGGGACGTACTCAGGATTTGTTTTTGTGGGTGGGTTGCCTAATTGGCCATCTCTGGTCTTGTTCAATTCCGAATAGCATGTGGGATGTAGACACTGCCAGTTTTATCAGAGATCTGGCAGCCCTGAACCTCGGCAGCTGCACCACTGGGATAGGGAAGCAGGAATTAAAAACTTGGGAGACCAGGTAGGCAGGGCACTCTGGATGGCCCCTTAGAGCCACGGTGAGGCCTTCCTGTTCTCAGGCTCCCACTTCGAGATTTGGAGCTTCCAGCTTCAATGGCCCTGGGAAAGCTGCAGGAAGGCTAACTCCCTGAAGCTGGTGGCTGCCTCTTGCAGTGGGAAGATTGCCCTTATGAGGATCTTTGGTTATTTTAAATCACTACCCACATTCATTCAGCAGGCAGCTAATCCACATCCGTTCTCTCTGCTGGGAGGTCCCTATCTCTCCTGGTTCACAAGAACATCAGGAAAATACATTTTAAACTCCTTCACCTCTTCTGGCTCCTGGCAAATTTTGTCCAATGGAGGAGTGGAAAAGATCTCTCCTCAATCAGACCCATGGTTGATATTGGATCTCAGGTTCTGATGATTGATTGCCATGTGTAAAACACAATCCAGATTCCTTCCTCTGCTTCTCCCTTCCATCTGCTCAAAACCATAGGGAAGGAAACGGGATGGGTGAGGGTGCCTATTGTAGCTGCCCTCTTCACCCAATTTGTGCCCACTGGGGACATTTCAGATCTGGATCTAGGTGTCAGCTTGGTTCAGTGGCAGCACCTCTGAATCAGAAGATAGAAGCTTGAAACAAACAGACCTGAGCATGTAATTTAGGCTAATATTTCAGTAGATACAGTAAGTAGTCTCACAACATCAGTTTACTATTGGACCTTAACCTGGATGTTGTGAGACAATTTACTGTGCCTACCCCAGTCCAACACTAGCAATCCACATCTATATTTCAGTAGGGTTAGCGTTGTCTATAGGATGAATCATTAATACTGTTCAGATGGAAGTAGAAAGATTTGATGATGTTATAACACAATCAAGAGTTAAACAAATAGCTGATTGGTCATTTATCACTTTTTGTCTCTTGCTGCTTTTGCTCACAATACAGAAGTGACCACATTTCATCAGTGATTTGTATATCAGGGAGATACGAGAAGTGATAAATAAATACAAGATTTTCTTTTCCTCTTCAGGTGCTGCAGGATATCTTGTTTTTGCTTCACCAACTCTTTTAGCTCTTGATGTCAGCAAAAGATTTGAGTTGGAATTATGAATCCAAATTTAGACACATAGCCCTTTACTGCTCAATCAATAATGTATATCGGGGGTGGAAAATAAATAGAAAAAGTACATGGGCAGTCTCTTCAGAGAGTGTGATTCACTGTAGTACTCTTATCAATTCTTCATTAGGCACAGAGAGAGCAAAACAACAATGATGGTCCTAAAGACAGCAACATGCTTTTACCATGAGTCTGATGGTAATGTCATCTCTCAGCATACAAACTTCCACTGCTATTTGGGATCACACAGAAACAGGCCCAACAATTGGCATACAGCATTTATACTTCATAAATGGGGTAGCATGATGGGTGCAGTGGTTCGCATCACTAATTCACAATACCAGGGACACAGGTTCAATTCCTGTCTCGGGTCAGTGTCTCTGTGGAGGTTGCACATTCTCCCTATGTCTGTGTGGTTTCCTCTGGATGCTCCGGTTTCCTCCCACAGTCCTAAGATGTGTAGGTTGGGTGGATTGGCCATGCTTAATTGCCCATTAGTATTGAGGAATTCGCTAGGGTAAATGCATGGGGTTATGGGGATAGGGCCTGGTGCGATTGTGGTCAGTGCAGTCTCAATAGGCTGAATAGTCTCCTCCTGCACCGTAGGATTGTATGTCTATTTGACTCTTTCACTTCACCTCCATTCCCATCTTCCTCACACATGGAATTTACACAGCAATAGTGTGTTTATTGACACGTGTTCCAAACTTAGAAAATAAAAGCAGGAGTATGCCACAAGGATGAAGAAGGTTCACCAACCCCTGGGTGATGAAATTTCTCCTCACCTCAGTCCTAAAACTATGATCCTTAATTCCGGACTCCCCTACTATTCTTGCCAAATCCGTCCTGTCGACTCCAGTTAGAATTTTACAAATTTTAATACGGATTTAAAAAATAATTTCTTGCAATTGGTCTCCAATTACAATATTGCTGTAATTTATTGCATTTTTTTTCTTAAATGCTATTTAGCAATTTGAGAAATTATATTATTTTTGTGGACAAGATTTGGACTAATGGGAGGAATTGTCTCCTCCTGCCATATGTTCCAAAGCAGGATCAGTTACTGAGAGTGACTCCTGCCAGGGAGTTGGACTGGTTTTTATCTGCAATTGCTCACTCCCCGCCTCATTAGTCATGTGTGTTTTGCAGCGAGCCTCATGGCAGGATGGGCAAGGAGTCAGGTGCTTTTCCTGTCAGGTCCGGTCGTCATATTTAAAAGGCATGCAGATAGGCCTTCACTGACAGGAAGAAAGATGAGCAGGGAAGGAAATAAGCTGTGCCTCCTCTGTGTCAGTGGTACATCACTGGTGCATCTCCTAGAAGCAGTACAGGGAAGTTCTCTTCCCTGGGATGCTCTACCCACTGACCACTGTGGCCTGGCAGGAGTTCGCTGGGTGGTCAGCGTTTGTGGGATGCAGAGGAGGGATCGACCTGCAGTGCAGGAAACAGGTCAATCCTATCCATCTCTAGGGGAAATGAACCCCCGACTTGCCCAATCCACATCATCACTTGTTTGTGCTTGTTGCTTGAAACCTGGGCATTGCTGGCAAGGCCAGTATATCTCTTGCCCATCCTCAAGTGTCCTTGACAAGATGCTGGACACTGCCATATTGAACTCCTCCCCCCCCCCACATCAACGTGCCATGCTGTTATCAGGTCAACTGCAGAATTTTCACCCAGCTCAGTGAGGGCACAGCCATGGAGTAGAGTGCAGAATAATTTACATGTGGTATTGTTACTGTGTGTCTGCTGCCTTATTCTTCTGGTTGGCAGAGCTTTGGAAGGTGCTGTTCGAGGAGTTTTGATACTTGCTGCAGAGAATCTTGTTGATTGCATTCTGCTGTCACTGCATTGCCAGAGTGACTAAAAGTGGAACATGCTGATGGGATGGCAGTGAAGTGGGATGCGTTGCCATGGATGGTGTCCAGCTTTGTGGATGACATTGGAGCTGCACCCATCTAAACAAGTGAAGAATATTATCTCTCACTTCTCAATTGTATTGTGCATATGGTGATTGGGATTTGGGGAGTTACAAACTCAGTTATTAGCCCCAGGATTTCGAGCTGTGATCTGCTCTTTCATCATGTTCACAATTCATCGATATGTCTTTATACAGGAGAAGATGGACTGAGACAAAATGGGAGGGCGGATGTCTGAGCTCCTGATTCTCACTGCATTCAAACATCAGGTTACTGAGCTAGCAGGGGAAGAACATGATCGTACCTGTGCCATAAGCGAGGTCAACCGTTGCGAAGCAGACATAATTCAGACAACCTCGGAAAACTAAGGTGATTGAGTGCCAAGTTTGAGCCAGCCTGGGGCAATCACTCATTCTCTCCTCTCTCCATGTCTGGTGCCCGCAGGAAGAAGGTAAGTCCCAGCCCACTGGAGGCTTCAGAGGAGGATGAGAACAACTTCATACTTGTGCAGCCATCACGGTGTTCACTTGCTCCCTCCATCAGCCCAGAGACACACACATTAGTCACTTATAGATTTAGTTTAGCTTTGGGCTCACACTCTGGTGGTCACCTCATAGATACGTGTCTCCAGCAGGGGGAGGCAGGGACAGCCAAGATCTCTGGCACTTGTAAGACTGCTGGAGAAGAGGCCTCTGCTCAGTTAAAGTCAGATGATGACCCTCTGGAAGCTATCAGGGAGAAGAGGCTGGAGTATTGACAAGATAAAGGGAAACATCAGGCAGGGATGTTAAAGGCCCTCAACAGAGAAGAGTCTGTCACATGCTGTTTGATGTAGTGACATGTGAGCATATCTAAATCTCCATGAGGAGGATGGCAGATGCCATGAAGAACTTGGTCCAGCAGAATGTCCACTCTATGCCGGAGGTGTGTTCAGACCTGCACTCCAGCGCTGTAGCCATGGGGAGATTTTGCAATGATTACACAAGAGGGAATGGAGCACTTGAACCTTCTTGCAGGTGCTCCTTCTCCTCGAAGTCAAGGAAGAGGAGGCCTTGGCGGATAACAAACCCTTGGGAAGAGGAGCGCCTGGCGGATAACAAGTATTCCTCCTCCATTGATGTCCAGGCATTGCCAGTGTCCTCTGACTGTGACTCCGTCTGCTCAGGCTGAGAGTGCAGCAGTTTCTAGCAGGAAACCCAAAGCATCCTCCTGGCCTGGGACCTCCAAAAATCATTGCCAACAAAAAGACGTGTTAGTCAGCAGGCTACCTCCATCTCTGCTCCTGATGTTGGGGGAGCCCAAAACCAACTGTGGTGCAAGCCAACCTAACACTGTATATTTTTATAAAGATAAATCCTCATTGTTATTTAATTTTAAACTGGATGTTTTTGGCTGAACAAAGACCACTAAGATGACTCACTCTGTGTCTGAATTATTGTCTGTCAGTCAACAGAACAAAGGAAAACACTTAGCAGTTTTGGAAATGTCGCACATCATTAATTCTGATTTGGGGATTTCTCAGCTCAATGTGAAGGCTATCTGTGTTCGATAAACCAGGCTGCCAGTGGAGTCAATATGAGAGATTTTCTGGGTGGCAGATGTGGCCCAGCTATTGGCCACCCAGCAGGATCTCCTGGTGTTGCTGATGCCTCTGGTGTTTTACGTGTCTTGCCCACCCTGCAGCTGGGGAATCCTTGACATGTCCGGAAAATCCCACCCTGGGTTTATGGTTGGGATTTTCTGCTCTTTCTCATGATAGACCAGCCAAAGGTTTGTTGATTTTGGGCAGGAATTTCTGATGATGCCCGTGATTGTTGAGGCTGGATTTAAAAATATCCAGCATTAGAAACATTAGGTGTGATTTTCCCAAAGATATTTAGTTTCACTTTGGTTTTTTCAGTGAGCTATCCTATGCAATTTTCTCACACTGTCAATTTTTTCAGCAGTAGGAGGTGTCCTGTCTGCAGGTGGGGAACGGGTGAAGTCTAAGCTCACCAGGAAAGCTGGTTGCAGATGGTTGGAAATGTGTTCTGATCTCCTATATACTGTGTGAGTCTGCAGAATATATAGGAGATCTGTTAACCCCCTCCCGCAATTCACATTGCCCCCTCCCATCCTATCTCTGATCGCAAACACTCCACAAACTTCCCCCCACCCCCCAGACACATTCTGACACAATCCCCTATAGACTTCCACACACCGATCCTTCCCACTGACTCCTCCATGTCCCCCCCCCTCCACAACAGACCTCCCTGATTGGTCTCCTAATCACTGCCCTACTACTTACCCTCCCCATCCATGATGCAAAGTACCCTCTTCCCTCCCCTTCTGCCGACCTCTTCCCTTCCCCATCTGCTCTGACCCTGGGAGTGCCTGCTCCCTTGACAGTGCCAAGATTCCAGGCTGGCACTGCCAGGCTGATGTTGCCCAAGGAGCACTCCCACTGCCTCCATCCAACCAGGGGGGCTTCAGTGGCCTCTGGTACCACTGGCAAGGCCGTCATATCAGATCCCTATTGGTGGGGATATTATACGATCCTTGCAGATGAAGCCAGAAAACCAATTAAAGCTGGGCAATTCCATCCGGGGCTCACTCAACAGATTTAAATGAGTACATAAATTTTTTAATATTTTCTGATTAAATCGGGAAAAATGGCCTGGGAAGATCACAACTGATTGGATGCTGGGTGTGATTCTGATTTTTGCCTTCTGTTGAAATTTCATTGACCAGTGCAGCGGGGCAGAGAAATTGCGCCCATTACTTTTCTGACTTGCCTGTTTTGGATAAGAAATATTCTATTCTATTGGGGAATGCCAAAAAAGGGCCTGAAAAGAATATTTGTACATAAGTGAGAAAATTGGTCAGGTGAATCTCACGCTCTTCATCTGAGCAATTTTATGTTTGCATTTTGGTGTCATGCACATTATTCTTCTGAAGGAAGGAAATACTTTCTGGCATATTCTGCCAAAGAGATAAGTTAAATATATTTATTATCAAAGGTGAAATTGTCTCCATGTTGTTAATATAAATTGCAACCCCTTCTTGGGTTGGAAAATCCCAGTCAACAGTCTGAACTCTTTTGACTGCAGAAGCTTAATGGAGATCTGCCATTTATTCATTTTATCTTTGGCTGACTGACTCAGTTGGCCATCTGCATTTCAATGTCCGAATCACCATCTAAGATCACGAAGGATATTGATCTCCATTTGACTTAATGGCAATCAGCTAAAGGTAAAAGGTAGATAAACCTACTTTTAGATTAAAATTATTTCCTTACAGAATCCAAATGCATTGTAAATCAAAAATGCCTGTGGGTAAGTGTATTTCTTTTGTGAAGTTGAAAAGTATTGACCTTCCCAGTACTGACAAAGGGCCATCCAGACTCAAAACGTTAGCTCTATTAGATTCAAGAAAGAAATAGATATGTTTCTGATCAAAAGTGGGTATAAAGGGCTATGGAGAGCAGGCAGGAGAGTGGAGTTGAGACCAGGATAAGATCAGCCATCATCACATTAAATGGTAGCGTGGACTTGAAGGGCTGAATTCCTACTCCCGCTCCTACGTTGTTATCTTCTCTCCACAGATGCTGAGCCTTTCCAGCATTTTCTGTTTTTGTATCTCTCAAGTACTGCTTAGTTCTAGATGGCGAATAAAACCTGCCGGCTATGTACACCTTGAAACCAGAATTACTGCCCAAACTTAATGGATCTTTATACGTTTGCCATATTTCTGTCTCTCCCACTACGATTCCCATGGCAGGCAAGATGGGAAATTTTCAGATTTTAGTTTATTTTCAAATTGTTGCTTAAACAAAACTGACGTCTGGTATTTGGAGAGAATGAAGCCATTCAAGCATTATTTTATCTCTGTTGATAAAACAAGGAATGATGGTTCTTTTAGTGTGACAAACACAGTAAATGTGTGTGAGAAAGCAATGGAGTGAGAATTAAAGTGATAATGGAGTCTACTGTCTGGATCACTATGCTGAAGACTTGTGCCCCTCCAGAAACAGAAGAAGCTAGTGAGAAATATAACTAAGTTTGTGCTTAAGAACTCCTGAAAGTCACTAATAAGGAGCTTGTGAAGTTTTCATCAGATAAACCAAGAAGTTACATTTTACTCTGTTTGAATTTGGAATGAAGAATCTGAATGAATGGGAGAATATTGAAGATAAGCACAGCAATGGCATAAAATAGCACAAATCTGAATGATGTACATGTGCATGGATAACAGGTACTGATACTAGATCAACAAAGTTTCAGTTTGTAAACTGAATTTCTAGCCTCTACCATAGAAACCCTACAGTGCAGGAGGAGACCATTCAGTCTTTGCAACTTGCACCACCCAGACCCTATTCCTGTAACCCCGTGTATTTACCCTGCTAGCCTCCTGAAACTATACAGCAATTTAGCTTGGCCAATCAGCAGTCACAGGGAGAATGTACAAATTTAACACATCACACAAGACAAGAATTGAACCCAGGTCTGTGGTGCTTTGAGGCAGTAGTGCTAACCACTGAGTCACCATGCTGCCATATCCATCCAGTCCTTGAAGAAAAAGAGTTCAGGTGTGAAATACATTTTCTGCAGAGGCCCGGTATCACTTTGGCTGACAAAGATGTCCACTGGACACATCCAGTGGGTTTGTGCATCTCTGCATCAGGAAAAAGGTACAATTGGGATTCCTTAAGGCTGTGTCAGAAAGCTGTGAAATGACATTGGCCTGTTGTCATACACACAGACCAATGAGAATGTGATGTCAGTTTATCAAATTCAGACCACACAGGTCCAGGCAACAAATTGGTCAAACACTCACCAACCAGCGAACAATAAGCTACAGAATGGATCTTGCACTAACTTTTCTTAAAGAATCAAGTGTTTAAATTGCAGTTGATATATTATTTATGAACTTCAGACATTGTGAACTTCATTGCAGCCTATCTGTGACACTAATACATAAATTTAAAACTTATAAACAATTATGAAGGATGGAACCAAATCAGGAAATGTTCTGAAGAAGTTACAATGTGTATGAAATGAGTTGATGCTAAAGTAGAGTGACAATAACAAATGCCAGTGATACCAACAGCAAATATGACATGATGCCAAAAGAGTACGTCTGCCTTCTTTTCTTGGTTTTGGTAATGTTGTTTGTGTAAACGGTGTTTCATAGTGATTCCATTACAGTGGGATGTGTGGTTTTTAATTAACTGGCAGCTGCTCTGCAGGAAACTTAGAAACCACTAAGCATAAAATAGTGGAAAAATCTTAAACTTTCCAGATTCTTCAAGCAACAATAGAAGCACGTTCACTTCTAAACAATGGCAATAGTGGAAAAAATACAGGAATTGAAGAAATAGCCTGAAGTATATTGTTATTATGATACTGCACATAAGATCATTTAATATTAGGATAAGACTCGAATCTATAATCCAGGCTGAAGGCTTTGTAGGTGCTGCCTTGCTGATGAGATATTTCATTAAGGACAAGCTGTTGGGGTGTAAAAAGCTTGCTGGCACATTTGGAAGAAGGTGTTGAAATTCTTCTCTTCTCCTAACCTTCATTCATCCTTCAATCAATACCAATTAATGCAGATTAGCTGGAAACCCATCTCATTTGTTGTAAAGTGGGACCATACTGAGTAAATATTTGCTGCCATGTTTGTCTACACAACCACCTCATCACTCTTTCTCTCCCTTGAGGTTTTATTCTACAAAGTATTTATTATTTAACTTTGAGAGATTCTGAGGAGATAAAAGGTGTTACAAATTCAAGCTCTCTATTTCTTTCACTTATACCATTTTTCTATTGATATACGATAAATGTGAGGGTAATTTCAACCTCTGCTTATGGTAATGAATGAGTGATGGCATTTGCTGCCCATTTCCCACCAAACTGTAAAATAAATGTTTCTACATTTACTGATCACTATTTGTCATTTTATCCCCTGATTACTTCCACATTTATTCCCTAGTTACCCTTGAATTTAAGAGTTGCATATAGGCCAGACCAGGTGAAGTTTTGTTTTCTAAATCAACCAGCTGAGTTTTTACAATGATCAACTTTTAATTCCAAATTTTTAAAAATATTAGATTCAAATTTCAACAGCTGCCATGGTGGGATTTGAACCCTGGTCCCCAGATCATTATTGTGGGTCGCTGGATTACTTATTCATTCTATGGGGGAATTTTCCTGCTCTGCCTGCCATGGGAGTTGTTGTGGGTGGGTGGGTGGGTGGGTGGGGTGGAACATGTAAAGGTCCAGTGATATTGGGTGGGATTTTCTGGTTTTGGGTGAATGTGGCTGGAAAATCTCTCCCTATATTGCTTTGGAACCGTTTTGTTTCTTTCTAATAGTTTGCATTGCTACCTGGCTTTGCATCATCAGCAAAGCCCGATCTCTGCCATTTCCTCTGTTATTGCTACAGGTTTGAGTTAGTTGAGGTGCCAGCACTACTACTTCCAGCACTTTACTAGTGATAGCCTGTCAAATTGAAAATGCTCTATTTATATCCAATGTCTGCTTCCTGTCCATTAACCTATCTCTATTCATGCAAACATATCACCTCCAATTCTAAAAGCTCTTAGTTTGTATAATAGCCCTTTTTGTGTCACTTATTGAATGTCTTTCCAAATATATTACTGATTCTCCACTACTTACCCTACTAGTTACACGCTCAAAAGCTCTAATAAATTTGACCAGCAGGATTTCCATTTCATAGAACCATGTTGACTTGTTCTAATCTTTGTTTACCAATCGATTAAAATCCAGATCAATCACTGGCTATACGGATCTCATCTCTTTTGACAGGTAAATGTCACAAATGACGTTAGCAAATCTAATGCAAAACACAAAATCAGCTGGCTATTTCAGAACAAATAAAAGTGAATGAACAAATAAATTGTTGACTTTGTAGGAAACTACTGGAATGTTTGTTAAAGGAACAGTTTTGGTCTTTAAAGAAAAATATTACGTAAGTCATGAAGATGTTGCCCTTGATGATTTGTGTGGGGAAGAGGGAGGATGAGGTAGCTCAGTGTCTCTTATTTTAATCATCAAGAACTATTATTAGTCATAGATTCATAGAGGTTTAAAACATGGAAACAGGCTCTTTAGCCTAACTTGTCTCTGCTGCCTTTACTTTAATGACCAAGCTGGTCCAAATTGCCTGCATTTGGCCCATATCCTTCTATATCCATCTTACCCATGTAACTGTCTAAATACTTTTTAAAAGACAAAATCATACCTGTCTCTACTATGCCACTGGCAGCTTGTTCCAGACTCTCATCATCAGTAAGTGTGAAAAAATTCCCCTCTGGACCCTTTTGTTTTTCTGCCCTCTCACCTTAAACCTATGCCCTCTCGTTTTAGACTCTTCTATCTTTGGGCTTTGGGCTATTAGTGCTTTACAGATAGAGATTGGTGCTGAATCTAATAATTACTCCACTTAACCTTGAATAGTTATACTTTAAAGAAAAAGAATACAGTTAGACATACATGGTCAAAGGAAGTTTATTTATTAGTCACAAGCAATGTTTACATTAACACTGCAATGAAGTTACCATTAAATTTCTCTAGTCGTCACATTCTGGTGCCTGTTTGGGTCAATGCACCTAACCAGCGGGTCTTTCAGACTGTGATCATTTACTGCTTTATAACATACAATTTATTTATTTTTAGGTGAGAAAGGTGATAAAGGGCCACGAGGATCTTATGGCAAAACTGGAAAAACAGGAATGCCTGGAATGCGAGGTCCAGCGGGTTCAAAAGGAGCAAAGGGAAATACAGGAAAGTTTGGAGAGCCATGCAAAATGTATTACGCTGCTTTCTCTGTCGGCCGAAAAAAAGAACTGCACAGTAACAATTACTACCAGATATTGGTGTTTGATACTGTGTACGTCAACCTGTATGATCAATTTAACATGTTCACAGGGAAGTTTTACTGCGCCATCCCAGGCGTTTATCACTTTAGCCTGAATGTCCACACCTGGAACCAGAAGGAAACCTACATGCACATCATGAAGAATGAAGAGGAGATTGTCATTCTCTATGCTCAGCCCAGTGACCGCAGCATCATGCAAAGCCAGAGCATCATGATAGATCTGAAACAGGACGACGAAGTCTGGGTTCGTTTGTTTAAGGGAGAACGGGAGAACGCCATCTTCAGTGATGGCTTTGATACTTACATCACCTTTAATGGCTACTTGATTAAACCAAGCAGTGAGAAATGAATGAACAACAAAATAAGCAATGTTTCAGTTAACATGGGACTGTTGTTAGGAAAGAATAAGGAAGCTTATTGAAGGGAAACTCCAGGATTCTGTTTTTAAAGTTGTTTCATGTCTCTTATCTTGATTTATAGTAGCTGAAATCCTCTGAGCTGCTTTGTATGTCTTTTAATTCCATTGTTAATAGTATGAAGATGCCCTTCTCAAAACTTAAAGTTGAATTCATTTTAGTGGTTCTTTTTTGCCTCCAGCATGCTTCAGTGATATCACAGAGACTGTTAGAATGATCCCTGTTGCGGAGTTCTGTTCTTCCAGGGAATATAGTGAGGTTTCAGAACCCTCCCCCTGCTCTTTTCTGTGACTGCCATTAAGATCTCTAACATCAGTACAGTGATATTTTACTACACCCACACAAGCAGCCTGCTTTTATAACCTACATGTCCAATTAGTATTGTGCTGTTAAAATATGAGATGATGAGGAGATTAGTGAGTTTGTGTCTGTAATTATCTGAGTTGCAATGCACAAAAATCTTTGTGGGACAGGGTCCCTGCAATTACGGCAAAGAATCTATTCTGTTGCTGGCAAGAGGGAGCAATTTTAACCTAAGCCATGGAGCCAGTTGTAATCCTCCTCCATGAACTTCATTCCATTTGTTTATTTATTTGTGATACATGGGCATTGCTGCCTGGCCAGCATACATTGCCCTTCCCTAGTTGTCCTTGTTCAGAGCAGTTGAGAATAAACTGCTGTGGCTCTGGAGTCACATGTAGAACAGACCACATAAGGACGGCAGATTTCCTTCCCTAAAAGACATTAATGAACCAGATGAGTTTTTCCGACAATGGTTTCATAGTCATCAGTAGATTCTTAATTCCAGATTTTTTTAAATTGAATTCAAGTTCCATCATCTGCCGTGGCGGGATTTGAACTCTGGTTCCCCGAACATTAGCTGAGTTTCTGGGGTCGTAGTCCAGCGATAATACCACTCGGCCATCATCTTCCCTTTAACTTGGCCTTTAAGGACCTAAATATAAATTATGGCTCATCTTCCAAATACTGTGGAGGTGTGACCGAAGAAACTTTATCCTGTTTCTAATGTTATAGTTTAGCTAGTGAATATCATCGTGTAAAGTGACACTGGGATGTGTTCTCACAATTCTGAGATTGAATTTGGAACCTTCCTGGTTTGCATGGGGCAGTAGCCTGTCTGCCCACTGAGCCACGAGGGAAAAACTCAACTTTTATATTTTCAAATACTGTACCAACGTCATTTATAAACACACAGCATAACATAATTGACTTCAGTGTACAGTAATGTTGGATGGGGTGCAAAACTATTATTCCACTTGCCTAGCTAGTTACATTGAAATTACCTACAGAGATAATGGCAGGGATTTTCCAGCTACGCTCGGTCCCAGACCAGACTATTCCCACCCAAGGTCAATGGAATTTTCCATGGTCTGTGTACGTGTATGATTCCTGTGGCAGGTGGGAGTGGAAAGTTCTACCTAATGTCTAAGATCCCTGGAGATTCCCATTAAATAAATAGCTTTCTTTTTGTCTGTCAGTCTTTCTGTCAACTCTTTCTGTTGTAATTCTATTCATTTTTTAGCCTAAGGAATTGTGACCGTGAAACAAAACAAATTATATTAATTTACCAAATCCAGCACTTAAGCTTAGATTTTCCAGTTGGTCCGCATGAAATATAAACATCACTTGTTCTAAACTTACTAGAAATCAGAGTGAGGAACCACTGCCAAATCCTTGCCTATTTGTTGTTCAGGAATGTAGAGGGCTCATCTGTATGCTTGCTTCCAGTTAACTGCTTCAATTTGGCAGGAAGCAGAGTGAACCCGGCTATATTTATGGACATCATTGTTATCATAATGTGTAGCCTATTTTATAGCATTCAAGCTGGTAGTTATTTTGTGCAACTCTCGTTATGTAGTTCACATCAAGGTCCTGTGACACTTTAAGCTAAAAAGAGCTGTTCTCAGCCATCCTGTGTGTCACTTCCTTTGGCACAAGTTCTAGTGAATCATCTGAAAAGTAGGGCATGCTGTTGAACATCTTCCAGATGTTGAGGAGTTCCAAAGAAGCTCACTGCCTTAAAAACAAACCACAAGAGCTGGCCATTTAAGTTCTGCAGAAAGACTCAATTTCCAGCCTTAAAATGGACAAACCCTCAATCATGGGGCTTCACACAGCCAGGAAATTTCCTTTTCATATTGAGGCTGATCGCACAATTACAAGAATGGGTGTTCTACACTAAACGCTGGACAGCTGCCATTCCTGCATCTTCTAATGCCTGGCATTCTTAAATGGTAATTAAGAATATTGCTACTATAACAAAGTTAACATACAATATTTACATGCACAAATTACATTAATCAATCTGTAATTTTTCCATTATAGTTTTGTGAATTGATGGGCAAATAAAAAGATGATTAAGTAAAATGGGAACTTATTCAATTTAAGCCTTAAGTTTCAAATCTTGTTATGGCCAATCTCTTTTATGTAGATGTTAATTGGACAACAGGTAGCACCATAACGTGCCTATAATTATAGTTATTTCCATTTTAACCCTGGGTTTAATTCCATTTGATTTCCCTTTCAAAATGTTGGGTGGAATTTTCCCTTCCCACCCGCAATGGGATTCGTAGCCAGTGGTGGGGGGCAGGATGGACCATGCAAAGGTTTGTTGACCTAATGGAATCATAGAATCTTACACTGCAGGAATCTGCACCAACTACTATCAACCCAGGCCCTATCCGCATAATCCCAGGCATTTACCTTAGCCAGTCCCCCCGACCCTAAGGGGCAATTTACCATGGCCAATCACCTAACCCGCACATCTTTGAACCTTGGGCCGAATTTTCCCGTTCTGGGATGAGTGCAACTGGGAAATCCTGCCCGAAATCTTACTCAATGCATGCTATTTGTGCAAAAACTAATCAAAACTATATTATACAAAATTATATTTGTGTAAGACTTTTTTCATAACCTGCAGAGTATTTTCAATAAATTACATAAAGGTAGAAATGTTATTTATTTTCTGGAGTCACGAATTTATGTCCGTGATGTGACATATAAGCTATTGATCTGGATAATGCCAACTTTAAGCATTGCATTAGGCTAAATTATGGATCTTCTTTCAAATACAAACACTATGGAAGTGTGACTGAAGGAATTTTATTTTGTTTTAATGTTAGGAATTAGCTAGTGAATGTCTTCGTGAAAAATGACATTGGGATGTATTCTCACAAATCTGAGATTGAACTTGGCATCTTCCTGGTTTGTGTGGGGCAGGAGCCTTCCTTCCCATTGTGCCATGTGAGGGAATTTAACTTTCACTTTTTAAAGTATTAACGTCATATATAACATGCAACAAAACATAAGTGGCTTCAATAAGCTATTTGGGTTTCAATGGTCTGAATTGTGACCATCAAGATATAAATGTTGTTCCCTGAAGTCAACGTCAATCTCTTCATAAGCTTCCAATTATCTTTTTAATATCAAAGCAGTGTTACTGAGTGCAGGATCTTCTCTGCGAACTTCCTTCTTTTCTGGTCTTGGCAGGAGTGAAAAATCAAGTCAGCCACCTCTGTGATGTAACATCATGCAATATCACTTGCATAATTCTGCCACTTGATTTCAGCATTGTCTCTATTTTTCCACTTATTACACAGTCTCATAAATTTTATGGCACAGGCCAGGATTTTCCTGCCCTATTGCAGTGGGACACACTCACTGCCAAAAGACTAGGTGGTGGCCAGGCCTGGAAAATAGTTTCTGCTGCTTTTCCTTTGCTTCAGAAATGCAGAATTATTGGACTCCCGTGGTGTTTGACAATGTTGTTATATTGTGATACTGCTGTATTCTCTTTATGCAAGATAAACATAAAAGACGTATTTCTCGGCTGAGAAAACTGGTGTGGAAGTCTCCAGTTCCATGGGACAGTTTCCTGTCCGAATCTTCTTCCTTTAATTGCAAAAAAAAAGAGCGAGTGTGGTTTGCATCATCACACTAGCAGAGCAGGGGCTCTTAAAGTTGGGAACAGACTCCACAGAGATCGGTATGCCCACCTTGCAGTGGCAACCTGGCAGTGCCAACTGAAAGTGCCAGTTTGTGCCAGGGCAGTATTTGGCCATGTCCCTCCCCTCCAGGGGCTATATGGGCCTTTGCACCCCTTGAGGGATCCCCTCAACAGGTTCACTTCTGGGTAAACCTACTGTAATCATAGTGGGGAGGTATAAAAATTTTGTGGGGGGGTAGAATCTGGCATTGGGGGTTTTTGATTACATTTAAATGTATTAAAATGTATTAAAATCAGGTTAAGCGGCAGCAAAAATCATAGGTCGTGATCTCCTTGACAAGGTTCACAATTTCCATGTTTCGCCAGATCTGAGCTCTCGCTGACAATCTCACAGACAGTGCCCATCCCCTGAACTAGCATTATATACAAACCATATTATATTGTTGTTATCATTGCTCATTTCTCATATAATAACTAAGGTTTATACTGTACCTTTAACATAATAGAACATGTCTAGATATTTCATAGAAGACAAAGCTTGACATGAGGTACATTAAGGAGATATTAAGGCAGATGATCAAAAATGTGGTCAAAGAGGTCAGTTTTAAGGAGCACCTTGGAGCAGGAAGCAAAGCTAATAGGGTGAAGAGGATTAATGGAAGAAATTCCAAGGCGACACAATGGCACAGTGGTTCTCACTTCTGCCTCACGGTGCCAGGGACTGGGGTTCGATTCCCGGCTTGGGTTACTGTCTGTGTGAGGTCTGTACATTCTCCTTGTGCCTGCATAGGTTTCCTTTGGCTGCTCTGGTTTCCTCCCACAGTCTGAAAGACATGCTGGTTAGGTGCATTGACCTGAACAGGTGCCAGAGTGTGGCGACTAAGGGAATTTCACAGCGACTTCATTGCAGCATTTATGTTCCTTACTAATAAAGTAACGTTATAAAAAAACTTTAAGGGACCAGCCAGCTGATAGCACAAACACTTATGATGGTCGGATTAAATCAGGAATGCCTAAGAGACCCAAATGAGAAGAATGCAGATATCTCGGAGGCTGGTAGGGCTGGAGGAGATTACAGAATTGTGGAAGGGGAAAGGCAATGGAAGAATTTGAAAACAATGGTGAGAATTTAAAAAATAAAGTATTGCAGCCAATGTAGGTCATCTAGCACAGGGGTGAACCGGACTTGGGGAAGTAAGGACATGGATAGCAGAGCTTTGGATGGCAGCATGTTTGCAGTAGGTAGACTAAGCAAGACAGTTGTGCGTAGAAATAGTCAAGTTGCATTCATATGCCATTGTTTGTATTGCCATAGATTCTGAAGATCTAATTTCTGTGAATATTTGTAATTATTGCAGTATTAGAACCACTTGTCTAAAAAATAATTGAATTTAGAACTGACTGCAAGAATCGTTGCAGGCGGCATGGTAAATTTGACAAATCATTTAAAGGTCCATTGACCTTGGGTGGGAGTTTGAGGTCTTGGGATGGACACGAAGGAACAATCCTGCTCTCTGTATTTCTTATTCCAGGGAGAATTACAGTTTATGATGATTGTGGCATTTGTGTCTGATTTCCAAGACAGGCCAATTGTTTATGATTTTGTGTGATCACTGTGGACCTTGTGTTAGCTTGTTGTTCTTGTCTCTACACCCTAGCTATGGCTGTAACATTACATTCTGCACCCTCTCCTTTCCTTCTCTACATATGGGATGCTTTGTATAGCGTGCAAGAAACAATACTTTTCACTGTATGTTAATGCTTGTGACAATAAATCAGATCAAATCAAAACCTTATTGCTCAGTGCATAGTGTCTGAAATCTCATAAAATAAAATATGATATTTAAACTGTAACAGTCTGCAATACTATATGGATAAAGTCATTACAGGAATTTTAACTGACCAGCTTGCTGGCTGTACCAGGTCAGAAGGTAACTATTGCATGGAACAATTTGCTTCATGGTATGTACCAAGAACTTTATACAGTAACAAGATTCATTTCCATGTATTAATCACAAACCATTCCAGTCTCTTGAAGTCTTTTGTAAAGACTGAAAGAATAGTTTGGAAAGAGAAAGCTGTGCTTTTACCAGACAATGTTTCTGTTTTGTATGACAATATCATCTTACACTTTCTAGTATATGTTTAATATTTGTAATTTTGCATATATATGTTTGAAGTGTAAATAAACTTATTGTTCACATTGGTTACTTTGATAATATATTTGCATTTTAAATTGGTAGGGAGATGTAAAAAGAATTCTACATTAATTTGACTGTTCACTATCATTACAAAATGGGCAAATGACTCAAATGCCACGTAATCTGGAGTGTGCCAAATTGCAAAGGGTGGAAATGTCCCATCTGGAATGGTGGGGGTGGGAATGGGGAGTGTTTCCTGCTGCAGTGTTTGGCGAGAGACCACGTCATATATTCCAGCCCTCACCTCATGAAAAATGCATCTGGAGTTTAGAGCTGTATTCTATCATGGGCCAGGCTTGATTGTGCGTGTCCCCTTTGTCATATCTGAGTGTCATATTGAAAAGGCGCCCAGCATCACTGAGCCATCTTTGGAGAAAGAAGAAACTTGAGATAATGAAGCTAGAAAACCCAACTGATAGATGTACTCTCCATCCACTGCTGTGGTGTTCCAAAGTCTAGGTTGCTGACAACCTTCATCCTGGATCCTGGAGGCTGCCTAGGGATTGTTCAGGTAATGGCCCAAACTCTGTACACCATGTTGTTCTGGATATAGTTTGGGCCAACATGTTTTCCTGCTGGCATTGTGGAGAATTGAATGTTGGGGATGTAGATTCTGGTCAAGTCTACAGAGAGTTCATGGAATTTCTTAGAATCCAGTGCAGAAGAAGGCCATTCAGTCCATTAAGTCTGCACTGATAATAACTCCACCCAGGCCTTATTCCTGCAACCCCACTTATATACCCTGCTACTCCCCCTGACACTAGGGTCAATTTATTAAGGGCAATCAACCTAACCCGTACATCTTTGGATTGTGAGAGGAAGCCCGAACACCCAGAGGAAACTCCAAACAGACATGGCGAGAACGTGCCGACTCCACACAGATGGTGACCCGAGCTGGAATTGAACCTGGGTCCCTGACATTGTGAGGCAGAGTGCTAACCACTATGCCACTGTGCTGTCCACATCTGCATCCCATTGGCAGGATGCAAATCAGTTTCACACCAGCCGCTAGTGTGTTTTCTGATCTGCCTTGGCAGGCACAAGCCGGAGATCCCATGGGAAATTCATGCCAATGTAAAACCAATTTTTGGGCCTATCACTGAATTCTTCCCCCCACTTGCCAATGAACCTGCCAGTGAGGGCATGGGAAAATTCTGACCACAGAATCAGTCTCAGTGATCCCACATCTAATCATTGAAGGGAAATTGTGTTTGGAAAAAAGTCCAACGTGCAAGTCCTCATTTCAAGTAATTTTGGTGAGCTAGTCAAGATACAATGTATCTTGATGTAAGATTTCTTACATCTTAAGAAAGATGTAGCTATCTTAGCTTAAACTACATTGTTAAGAGAGTAAAGAGGAACTCAACTTTTGGACACAATCGCCTAGCAATTTATATGTTCTATGTGGCATGCAGAAGGATCTGACTAGATATGATTCAAAACTTGAAAACTCATCTAAGTATATCAGAACACTTATTAAATCATGATGGGAAATCTAAAATGCATCAAGCAGCCTATCATTAAAATGTATTAAATTTTACTTTATTGCATCCCTAATCAGGAATTATGGTTCATGTGTAAAACTGGATACATGGGAACTCAAAAAATATCATTTGAAAAATAGCAAAGATTAAATACGGCAGAAAGAGGATTAATTATCTGTGGGTTTCAGTAATGGTCACTTTATTTTAATTCAATTGACTGTCGAATTGTGGAAATGAGCTGAATCTTTTTGAAGGCCGATTAGGGCTTCTGGATCTTCCACGCTCAGCTATGAGACAAGACACTCACAGAATATTTGATTCAAATACATGAATCTCCCTTTTCATCTTATTTGCAAAATGCACATTTTGATTAGATTCTGAACTTGGACAGGGAATATCTAATTAACAAGAGGATTACAGCAATTATTTCAGTATAAAAGCTAGTGTGCTTTTTTGTTTTACTGATTAGATGAATCCAAGCACACTCTCTGGGTTTCCATGGTCTTTTTGTTATTTTTAATTCTTGATGTCACTCAAAATATTTTGCCTCAGCATTTGGAGTTCTATCAGATTGCACTTAGCCTCTGTTTCCTTTGTTCTGCTACTTCGCTCATTTTCCTTTTCACTGAGGTAAATGCAAAGCTGAAAACCCTTCAGCTTTTCAGATCATTTGCAGATTGTTTACAGTGTTAACCTTGAGAAATTAACTGACACTTTATTGTACTTTAAAGAGGAAGGCTGTGGACCCGCTCAACAAAACAGGAAGCGGTGGTTGTTCAGCAAGGAGGGCATGGATGTATTGACCTTAACGGTTCACTGAGAGTAAATCTCAGACATTGAAGATCATTAGTTGATTAAAAAACTCAACACCATTTTCCAACCCTTCAGCATTCGGACTTCACATAAATTAATTTATTATTGTCATATGTATTGGAATACAATGAAAGGATTATTCCTTGTGAGCTATACAGATAAAATATGCTGTTCATAGAGTATGAAGGGAAGAAGGAAAGGATAGGGTGCAGGATATTTTAAAAGAGTGAGGGTTAAGTTTTAAGAGCATAGAAGATGGAATTAGAGGGTATGCTGGGCACAGTTTGGAAGAAGTTACCATGCTCTGACACCACCATTTTTTGTCTCTCTTTAACCTGAATCAACCTGTAAAACAACTTTGAAATTTTCCTTTATTCTACCTGCCAGTATCCTTTCATGTCTCCTTTGTGCTCTTCTAATTTCCTTTCTAAGTTCTTTCTTTCAAATTCTATACTCCTTTAGGGTTTCTGTTGTTTTGAGCC
This sequence comes from Sphyrna mokarran, assembly GCA_024679065.1. Taxonomy (NCBI): domain Eukaryota; kingdom Metazoa; phylum Chordata; class Chondrichthyes; order Carcharhiniformes; family Carcharhinidae; genus Sphyrna; species Sphyrna mokarran. The sequence goes on from JAGIQG010000021.1 coordinate 25,323,142, forward strand.
CTCGGTGTCTGCCATAAACCTCCCTTTTTCTCTTTATCCACACCCAACGCTATATGTGCTTCAATATTCGAGGTTTCACTCGATTTGTTGATCCCATTCTTTTCCTTTGCTGGAAAATGTTGGCCATGTACTCTCCCTGTTTCCTTCTTGAATATGTCCCATTGTTTGGTTACAGATTTACACTTCCTGCAGCCAGCATAATTAAGGACCCCACACGTCATGGACGTACTTTCTTCCACCTTCTTCTCAAGGGAAAATAATACAAAGGTCTAAGATCATGTATCAACCGACTCAAGAACAGCTTCCTCCCTGCTAACGTCAGTCTTTTGGATAGTCCTACCTCAGATCTAAGTTACATAATCTCAAACTTAATGCTAAGAATACAGTGTTCCTTTCACTAATTCCAGATAAAACCTCTAGATTGATTATTTCTGGTGCCTTTTTCTTTTTCCAAGTTGTTTGGCATGCAAATTATTTGGGAATATCAGCAGAATAGAGACTTTTAGAAAAGGGCATGGCTATAATTTTTGTTCAATTGAAAAATATCTAGAAATTTTGTTGTACCCTTATTATAGACGTACTGACAGGATTTAATAAAATTAATTGCAGAACTGGGAATATATCCATTGTTCTCCCATGTGGCAAGGACAAGTTCAATCTTTTAAACTAAAATGAGGCTATAGACGTGAAAATCCATTCTTAGTGAGGGCTGCAAAGATTTATTGCCTCACTACCCCTGACTGTCTGCATAGTATGCATGTATTCGACTGCCAGTGAAAATAATTATGAGGTCAGGACATAAAGAAAAGATATTTATAGCAGTAATTTTTAGTTAACCCAACCGGACAGGATCAAGCTGAAAATAAATTTTACACTCTGTCTGAATTTAGCCTCCTTCAACCTGGAGCTATGTCAGTCCATTTGAAAAACCAACTTTCAATCTGATTCTGTCCCTTTCCCACAGAGACAGATTAGGTTACCATCACCCAGCAAAATTATTATTATTATCTTTCATTGATATTCTCATCATAAGCAAACCTAAATCACAAGTGGAACTTGAACAGAAGATTTTTTTGCCACTGCACTTAACAGAAGAACCAAAACAGCCATGCATCATTGCCATAGAATGTTTAAAATATTCATTCATGGGATGTGGGGGTCCTGGCCAGACTAGCATATATCAACCATCCTGAAATGCCCTTGAGAAGAATTTGATGGGCCATCTTCTTGAACCACTGCAGTCCCTGAGGGGTAAGTGCTGTTATGAAGGGAGTTCCAGGATTCTTATCCAGTGACAGTGAAGGAACGACAATATATTTCCAAGTTAGGAAGTGGCCCCCAGGTATCAGCTGTTCTTGTCCTTCTGGATGGTAGTAATTGTTGGTTTGGAAGATGCTGCCTAATGAGCCTTGGTGAGTTCCTGTCATGTTTCTTGTAGATGGCACAGATGGCTGCCACTGTTCGTTGGTGGTGGAGGGATTGAATGTTTGTGGAAGGGGTAGCAATCAACAGAGCTCTTTCTCCTGGATGATGTTGAACTTTTTGAGTGCTTTTGGAGCTGCACCCATCCAGGCAAGTGGAGAGTACTCCATTAAACTCTTCTCTTGTGCCTTTTTTATGATGGATAGGCTTTGGGGAGTCATTACGTGAGCTTTTTGCTGCAATATTCCCAGCCTTTGACCTATGCTGGTAGCTACAATATTTATATGGTTAGTCCAGTTCAGTCAATGGTAAACTGATAGTGGAAAATTCAGTGATTGTAATATAATGTAACACTGAATGTCACAGGGGAATGGTTAGATTCTCTCTTGTTGGAGGTGGTCATTGCTAGCATTTTTACGGCGTAAATGTCACTTAATACTTATCAGCCTTGATATTGTCTTGCTGCATTTGAACATGGATTATTTCAGCATCTGTGGCTTCACAAGTGATCCTGAACATTGTGTGTCATCAGTGAACATCCCCACTTCTGACTTAATAATGGAAGAAAAGTCATTGTTGAAGCAGCTGAAGGTGGTTCGACCCAGAACATTACCTTGAGGAACTCCTGCAGAGATGTCCTGGAGCTGAGGTGATTGATGTCCAAATGCCACAATCATCTTCTTTTGTGCCAAGTATCAGTCCAACCAGCCGAGGGGTTTCTCCCAATTCCCATTGCCTCTAATTTTGCTAGAGCTCCTTGATACCAAATGGTCAAATGCTATGCTGATGTCAAAGGCTGTCACTCTCATCTCAATTCTTGTGTCCATGTTTGATCCAAGGTTTTAATGAGGTCAGGTGCTGAGTGACTCTGGCAGAACCAGGGGACACAGCACGAGGGGACACAGCTTTAAATTAAGGGGTATGAGTTATAGGGCGGATATCAGAGGTAGGTTCTTTACTCAAAGAGTGATTAGGGAGTGGAATGCCCTGCCTGCAGCTGTTGTAGATGCGCCAAGTTTGGTGGCGTTTAAGAGGTTAATTGATAAGTATATGGAAGAGAAGGGAATGGTTTAGTTTGGAGGGGCATTGCTTTTTATTTTGGTCGGCACAACATCGAAGGCCGAAGGGCCTGTTCTGTGCTGTATTGTTCTATGTTCTATGTTCTATGTTAACCCAAACTGAGTAGTCGTAAACAGGTTGTGTAAGTGCAACTTGACAGCACTGCTGATGACCCCATCCATCACTTTACTGATGTTCAAAAGTAGACTAATAGGAGGGTAATTGTCATCTTGTCACCATTAGTGGCACGTCATTTTCCAATGCAATTATATGGTTTGACATAAATTGCATTAACATATTGATGTTGAAACACATAATTATAAAAAGTTTTTTTTTAGTTTAATGTTTAGTTATTAACAGAAAATACACAATGGTACTTTATTCATTAGTGTGAAATTATCAACCATTATTGCATTTGAAAAGCAACCATGCACATTATTATGATTATTAGATGGTTAAGTATCTTATATTAAAAGTGATTATATGGCAGCATCAAAGCGTTGCCAAAACATGAATGAACTCAAGAGATATGGCATGTCAAATGGTTAATAAAGTAACACAGAGAATGATTTTATGTCCATGTTAGCTTTGAGCATAAAAGGTGATGTGGGCATAAAATTTTGCAAGAATTAGAAAACAAAATTTTGGCCAGAAAGATCTCATTTTTTTGATTTCAGAAAGGGAGGGAACCTCGTTTAAAGATAATTATTAATCTTTTCTGCTATATATGTTTCCTCTTCGTCAATGTGATATCACATTGAAGTTTACAGCTGCTTTTGCAAAATGCTAAACAGTTGAGATGAACCTGCCAGGGGCACAAAAGTAAGCATAGACCCCGGGGGAAAGAGAAATGCCCTGACAGCGCTCTGGCAGTGTCACCCTGGCAGTGCCAGCAAGGCACTTTCAACCTGTCTATGCCAACCTGGTCATGCCAATGTGGCAGTGCCTACCCACCAGTGTCAGTGGGCCCTCTGGGGAGCTCCGCGAGAGTGGTTACCCTTATCCATGAAGTGAAGTGCAGTTACTCCAGTGCTTGCGAGGAGGATTACCATTTCCATGAGATACGGTGTTGCTCTGCTGCTTGTGAGAGTTGTTCCCCTTATCTTTGGTGGGGAAATGGAATATTCTTTTCAGTGCAGATTAGGCTGCTCTTTAAAAACAGCACCCCAATTTCTGTGGAACCATTTTGCTGGTTCTACCCACCCCATCAGCATGATGGCAAAAACCACACTTCCAGATTTTCTGTGCACAGAATGTTGTAGGATCTGGAGAGAAATCTTGGCTGTGTAGCTGGAAGTTGGGGTTTGTTCTATTTGACCAGATAGCAATTAGCTGAAGTGTGATATGGTACGTGTGAATCCAGATATCAAGAGATGCATAAAGTTTAAGCAGCTGGGACACAGATCAAATAGATCTCATCTTGGCAAAAAAGTTGGCCTGAAGCAAAGCTGCTCTAATTCCGAAATGAGGAATAAATCCTTTTCAATGTTAATGTTGGCACTTGAACGTGCTATTGGTTCTGTAATAATTTACACTGGAAGAGTGGAGGGCAGAATACAGGAAATTGATTGGAACTTAGAATACGCAGAAAGCAAATTCTAAAATATTTTGCTCTAAAGTATTCTTATCTATAGAATTAACCTCTGAATACAATCTTCTGGAATAATATACACCTATATACATCTATATACATCTACATCCATTGATATAAATCTATATTCCATCTTTGCCCTTTCAGTCCTGCTAAACTATCTGATTCCAGGAAAGCAGTTTACAAATCCAGGATTTTGTCAAGTTAAATATGGACAATAGAAAATGGTGACTTCTTTATCAATAATTATCCAATGAATTATTTAAACTAACTAAGTATGAAGAGGGATTGTGTGACATAGACTCAATCATTGCAGAATTGGGTAGGCACGTGTTTCTCAAGACTTTTGTTGGATTATTGCCCACTCTGTGAAGGGGGCCAATCTTACTGGCTTGTCCATCGGTTGACTGGTTTGTGAGCTAGTAAGAATGCTAATGAGGCAAAGAAACCAACTTCGCGCCCGGTTTCCTCACCTTTCATGATCTTATTGGCACTCTGAAACCAATGAAATCAGCATTATGCCTGGGATGGGTTAAATTCTTATTTAAATATATCATCATGAGCGTGAGGCCCTATTGTCTGGGTTCGTGTGCCTTATTGCTTTAGTTCATGCACCTGTTGGAAGTCCTTGCTGGTGAAGATCATGTATGGTCACCCACCTATAGGGACCCAATGTGACGGCCTTGCCGGTGGGACTGGAGGCCATTGTGGCCCCCTGGATATTTGGAGACAGGAGGGACAGTGACCCTTAGGACCCTGGCAGTGCCAGCCTAGTGCACTGGCAGTGCTTGCCTGACACCCTGAAAGTTCCAGCCTTGCGCCCTCGCAGTGTCCATCAATGCCCACAGGTCAATGCCAAGGAGCAGGGCCAAGGGAGCAGTTGATGCCAGTTGTGGGCAAGGCTAAGGTGAAGCTGGTGAGGAGGGGGGAGGTTGGGAACTGTGTAGTCTGCTATCGTAGTTCAACTGGGCAGCAACTGGCAGGTGATATTGGAACAGCAGTCAGGCAGGTTGGTATCAGGGCAGCGATCATCTGGTATCAGGCCAGCAGTGGGCAAGGGAAGCCAATGATCAGGGGTGAGGTCAATGTTCAGATGGGGAGGGGGGGTTACAGCAGACCAGGCAGTTGAGGGGAGTGACAACTTTTTTTTGTTCTGTGTAAACTTTTTTAAAGTTCATTTGTGGGACATGGATCTTTTTGGCTGGCCAGCATTTATTGCCCATCCCTAGTTGCCCTTGAGAAGGTGGTGGTAGCTGCCTTTTTGAATCATTGCAGTCCATGTTCTGTAGGTTGACCTACAATGTCATTAGGGAGGAATTCCAGGATTTTGATTCAGTGACTGCAAAGGAATGGTGATATATCTCCAAGACAGGATGGTGATTGGAAGGGAACTTGCAATTGGTGATGTTCCCATTTATCTGCTGCTTTTGTCCTTCTAGATGGAAGTGGTCATGTGGGTTGGAAGGTGCTGTCTAAGGATGTTTGGTAAATTGCTGCATTTTATAGATAGTATACACTGAGTGTTAGTGGTGGAGGGATTGAATGTTTGTGGATGCGGTGTCAATCAAGCAGGCTGCTTTGTCCTGGATGATGTCAACTGCTTGAATGTTATTGGAGCTGCACACAACCAGGCAGTTGGAGAATATGCCATCACAATCCTGATTTCTGCCTTGTGGATGGTGAACAGGTTCTGGGGAGTCAGGAGGTGAGTTACTTGCCGCAGTATTCCTATCCTCTGATCTCTTGTTGTAGCCACTGTGTTTATGTGGTGAGTCCAGTTGATTTTCTGGTCAACGGTAATCCTAAGAATGTCGACAATGGGGGATTCAGTGATGGTTACGCCATTGAATGTCAAAAGGCAGTGGTTAGAGTGTCTCTTATTGGTGATGGCGGTTGCCTGGCATTTGTGTGGCATGAACGTTACTTGCCACTTGCCACTTGTCAGGCCAAGCCTGGATATTGTTTAGGTCTTGTTGCATTTGGACATGGATTGCTTCAGTATCTGAAGAATCATGAATGATGCTGAACATTATGCAATCATTGGCGAACATCCCCACTTCTGATATTATGATGGAGAGTAGGTTATTGATGAAGGAGCTGAAGATTGTTGGGCTTAGGACACTACCCTGAAGGACTCCTGCAGAGATGTCATGGAGCTGAGATGACTGACCCTCCACAAATACAATCAACTTACTGTGTACCAGGTGTGACCCCAACCAGCAGAGAGTTTGCCCCCTGATACCCAATGATTCCAATTTCACTACAGCTCCTTGCAACCTTAATGTCAAGGACTGTCACTCTTGCCTCATCTCTTGAATTCAGCTCTTTTGTCCATGTTTGAGACAAGGCTGTAATGAGGTCAAGAGCTGAGTGACACTGGCGAAACCTAAACTGGCCATCACTGAGCAGGTTATTGCTGAGCAAGTAAGTGCTGCTTGGTAGCAATGTTGATGACCCCTTCCATCACTTTACTGATTATTGAAAGAAGACTGATTGGGCAGTAATTGGCCAAGTTGGATTTGTCCTGCATTTTATGTGCAGGATATAGCTGGGTAATTTTCCATATTGTTGGGTAGTTACTAGCATTGTAACTGTACTGGAAGAACTTGGCTAGGGGAGCGGCAAGTTCTGGAACACAAATCTTCAGAACTATTGCCAGAATGTTATAAGGGCCCTTTGCCTTTGCAGAATCCAGTGCCTCCAACAGTTTCTTGGTATCATATGGAGTGAATTGTGTTGGCTGGAGGCTGGGGATCACTGGAAGAGCTGAGGTGGATCATCCAATCGGTACTTATGGCTGAAGATTGCTGTGAGTACTTCAGCCTTATCTTTTGCACTGATGTGCTGTGCTCTTTCATCCAGTGAGTTGTCCCATTGTACACTTGTATACAGAACATGGAGAGATCAGCTTATGTGCAATGGCACATTTCTAGCTGCCAGCAACCAATTTTTTGGCTGAATAGACACTGTTCACTCCCGTACTGGAATCACACTTTGCCTCTTTTTTTGCATTAAATGGCATAAGGTCATGTTTGAGAGCTCACCGAAATAATGAACGTCGTTCTCTCCTGTTTTTACATTTATTTGTCCCTTAGGATTTTTTTGATCAGATTCTCCCCTAGGAATGACATTGGTCTTCACACTCTGATTTTTTATATTTTGTTGTTTCTCTGCTGGATATCTCTTCGATGATTCATGTGAGACGCTTTATTTTTGGACAGTGGGTTTGGACTGGTGAGATGAAAATTTCTTTCCTTCCTTATGGTAAATGGTCACGTTTGGAATCCGAATTCCGTTTTTGATGGTTCTGGGCCCACAGCACAAAAAATAGTCACCAGTGTCTTAGAGAAATTTACAAAGGGGCCTTTTGTTAGAGGTGAAAAAAATCACAGCAGTGTGAGTGGACACACATGTACAGTTTAAGTAAAAGGTAACACGGTGGTTAGCATTTTTGCCTCACAGCGCCAGGAACCTAGGTTCGATTCTCGTCTTGGGTTACTGTCTATGTGGAGTCTGCATGTTCTCCCATGCCTGCATGGGTTTCCTCTGGGTGCTCCAGTTTTCTCCCATAGTCTAAAAGACATGCTGGTTTGGTGCATTGATCATGCTAAAATTTTCCCTCAGTATACCAGAACAGGCACTGGACTGTTGTGACCCGACACTTTTCACTGTAACTTCATTGCAGTGTTAATGTAAGCCTATTTGTGACACTAATAATTAATCTAAAACTTAAAAGATGCATTATTATGCTGAGGGAGTACATTATTTAATAGCATAGTAAGGGCATGCTTAATGCTAACATTTATCGCCAAATTCTGAAATGTGTTCCATTTTCCATAAGTATAGCTGTCATCTTCATTAGTGCAGTGGGTATAAAGGTGAGAAGGTACTGTTGTGTTGGTGTGACAGGAACAAGGACATTTGGGCAGGAGGTATGAACAAGAGAATCAAAATAATCAGAATGAAGGGAATTTCTATCTTTCTCTTCTTTTGACTCTAGCCCGTTTTTCAATCCTCATTTCTTATTTTCATTGCTGTCTTTAGTTTATCTTTTCCTTACCAACTGCCCTGTTCTTCCTTTCTCTTTCCCAGCCGACACATCAGAACTCTTATCTCCAGAAATGAAAACTGATCAGTTTGCAGCATCAGTTTGCATTGCTGTGATTGCAGTTAAGTATCAATTTTTTTTTTAACAACGCCAGATTCAAGTTGAACAGGTTTATTTTGTTTGCTGGGTTCCCGTTTATTAAAAACCCCACTGATGTGGCATCCTTGTCGAGAGGGTGGGGTGATGATACAGCAGGGAAAGCTGCTGATGGTATTTATATGTATGGCAATGGAGTTCCCAACCTTCAATGGAGGGGGCGAGGGGTGCGGGGGTGGTGGGAGGGGGTCGGTGGAGTCAATCAAGAGGGGAAAGAGAGAATATCATGGAAGCTTTCCCACTCTGACGTCCCCCCGCCCCACCCCCAAGGATGCCACATTACAATAGCTTTTGATAAATAGCAACCATCAAGTCCACCTGATGAAAGAACAGCACTCAGAACGCTTGTGCTAGCAAATAAACCTGTTGGATTTTAACTTAGTGTTGTGAGACTTCTTATGTGCCCATCCCAGTCCAATGCCGACATCCCACGTCATAGTTTTTATTTTCATTCCGAACATCATTGCCCATCCCTAGCTGCCCTTGGAGGGCAGTTGAAAGTCAACTACATTGCTGTGGCTCTGGAGTCACATATTGGCCAGACCAGGTAAGGACAACTAACTCTGTTCCCTAAAGAGACATTAGTGAGCCAGATGGGTTTTTCTGACATGAATAGTGGGTTCACGGTCATCAGTAGATTCTTAATTCCAGCTTTTCTTTCATTGAATTCAAATTCCACTATCTGCCATGGTGGGATTTGAATGTAGGTCCTCAGAACATGAGCAGAGTTTCTAGATTAATAGTCTAATGATAATGCCACCAGGCCATAGAACATAGACATAGAATTCTACAGAAGGAGGTCACTAGGGCCATCGAGTCTGCACTGATGACAATCCCATCTACATCCTATCCATTTATTTACCGCACTAAGGGGCAATTTAGCATGGCCAATCCACTAACCCAAACATCTTTGGACTGTGGAGGAAACCGGAGCACTTGGAGGAAAGCCAGACAGAAACGAGGAAAATGTGCCATTGCTCACTTTGTTACTGTCACTCCAGGGTAATGAAAGTAACCACTCTGATATAACTCATTGGTTTGTTCTTTTACAAAATTGACCAATGCAATAACTTTATTGTTGTATGCTTGCTTTATTTGAAGCAAGAAGTCTCACAACACCAGGTTAAAGTCCTGGTATTGTGAGACCATTTGGTAGCAAAGGGACAAAGCCCTGAAAGCTAAAGGTGTTTGCTACCAAATAAACCTGTTGGACTTTAATCTGGTGTTGTGAGACTTCTTACTGTGTTTACTCCAGTCCAACTCCACATCTCCACATTATTTGAAGCAACTCAGGACTGAGATTGATACATTCCTAATGATGGAGCAGCCTACCTAAATTCTTTTACTGATTCTCTTGTGGGTGATATCACCAATACTGAGTATCTAAAAGAACAAAAATACATCTTTGCTGAATGTTTTTCTAAATAGGAAAAATGATATTTGGGAATTGCAGTGAAACCTCTGAATAAGAAGGCCTTTCAGATTATTTTCATCTACTTCTTATGAATATCTAGTGCTCACTAAAGCAGGCTCAAGTTTGAATAATGAATATATTTTATGTCACATTGGGTGGCAACAAACTACAAAGAAGCTGTTCTCTACAAAGGTAATCTTGAAGACAATTTCCATTGCAGTGTACACATATTCCCTTTGCTTACATTATCTATGCTCCATTTAAAGTTGCCAGATTGGTGGCATGTTTCAGAATTTCTGTATTTGTTCATTTCAGGATGTTTAATCAGAGTATTCAGTGAAACGTTTTATCTCCCATGTTAATATTAGCCATGGCCTGGGTGTTTTCCAAATATTTGTGATTATTTCTGAAAATTATGTCATTATGCACTCTAAGAAAGCATTTGGTAAATGAATGGGGTTGGGGAGTGGGGATTTCCCATCCATGGTGAGAGGGTCCAGGGTTTTCACAGCTGCGGGATTTCCCCCCTTGATTTGACCCCACCCCTGATCTCCCCCCTCCCCCTCACATAATGACGTAATGGGATTCCCTCCATGGAAGGATGGGAACTCCATTGTCATACATTTAAATACCATTAGCTGTCTTCCCTGCTGTATCACCACCTACCTCCGCACACATACTGCCCCCACAAGGATGCCACATTGGCAGGGTTTACAATAGCTTTCGATAAACAGGAATCCAGCAACAATCCCTGCAGGGGGGACATGGATGAATATAGGCTCCAGGGAAGTGGGAGAGAGTCATACCTGAGCAATACCTGGCAATACCTTGGCAGGGCGCAGTGCCTGGGCATTGCTAAGGAGGCTTTCTTTGATTTTATTTGATTTATTATTGTCACATGTATTGGGATACAGTGTGCCATACAAATAAAGTATATCATTCATAGAGAAGGAAAGGAGACAGTGCAGAATATAGTGTTACATTCATAGCTAGCGTATAGAGAAAAATCAACTTAATGTGAGGTAGGTCCATTTGAAAGTCTGATGGCAGCACGGAAGAAACTGTTCTCTAATCGGTTGGTATGAGACCTCAGGCTTTTGTATCTTTTTCCCAATGGGAAAAGGTGGAAGAGAGAATGTCCGGACTGCGTGGGGATGTTTGGGGAGAGTGTTTCCTGACGGAGGAGGGGAGGTCCCAGTCTGTGAGAGAGGAGGAGGTTTCTGATCCTCGTGCTAAAGCTAGCATGAGGGGACACAGCTTTAAATTAAGGGGTGATAGTTATAGGACGGATGTCAGAGATAGGTTCTTTACCCAAAGGGTGGTTCGGGAGTGGAATGCCCTGCCTGCAGCAGTTGCGGATGCGCCAAGTTTGGTGGCATTTAAGAGGTTAGTTGATAAGTATATGGAAGAGAAGGAAATGGTTTAGTTTGGAGGGGCATTGCTTTTTATATTGGTCGGCGCAACATCGAAGGCCGAAGGGCCTGTTCTGTGCTGTAGTGTTCTATGTTCTACGTTCTATGATCCATGGGCTATTTTTATTGTCATTCTATTTTTATTTTTATTGCTTTCAGATTGATTTGTTAGGGGCCAAGATTCAAAACCCACTTCACATTTGGGGCTTGGGATCCGGCTCCAGGATTTCTTCCGAAATATGTCCAGAAATATGGCCGGAAAAGTCAACAGTCATGCCAGTGGGCTATACGTTGCCTTTCCTGCCTGACATGACACATTAATTAAAGAGAAAATTTCTTTTTATTTCTCCCTATTTCTTCAACCATCCAATGATTCAGTGAGTACCCCACTTCAATATTTCAGACAGAGGCAGTGGCAACTGAGTACTGCCACAACATTATGAGAGGGCAATATATAGGTATGAAATTTAAAACCGGGCTGGAACTGGTAACTTGCCAAGTTCTTTGGTACTTTAAAAATTTCTACTCAGTGTGCAATCATTAAGACTGAGGAGCTGACACGACGAGAGTTAGTTTCATAGTGAAACGAATGAAGAAGTACTTACATCAAGCAATTTGTTTTCACTCAGCTCAGTGACGGATGTTACTGAATTTAGCTTGACAATGAATTTGTTTACACTGTCCAAGGTCACACAGACTGAAACAAAACAGAACAAAAGTAAAGCTTCATATCTGCTCTTTAATATACAAGTAAAATTTGCTACAATCTCAGCAAAACCTGACAACTTTTAAAAATAAATCTGAATTTCCAATTAATAGGTAAAAGGATGGCATGTGATTTGATGTTCGAAATTTCACACTCTGCCTAATTAAATCATCCTACACACATGTTTCTGACTCTTGTGGAATGCATTGAACTATCAACTCCCCCACTCCAACTGAACCCCACTTTTTTGTAGACAACTTATCCCTGAAATAAAAAAAAATCCCATTTATGCCTTAGCACAAGAGAAAACACACCACAGATATATACTGTGAGTAGGCACTCAATTCGTTTGGAGCCAGTCCAAGGTGATTCTTACCTCCAGAGGGTTTGCTTCTATTCTTTTCCTTTCTTAGCCTGAGAACTTTTAAATTTAGAACTATCTTTCACAATATGTTTCTCTCCCCTTGGAAATTCTCCCTCTGCTGCAAATCTTCCAGCCTCATTTTGACTCCTCATGAATCTTGCCTTTTAAATCCATATGCATTCCTGCATGGTAAGCCAAAGTTTCTTTCTGCCTTCTCTCTCCTGAATCATAGAACATAGAACAGTACAGCACAAACAGGTCCTTTGGCCCACAAGTTGTGCTGATCATATCAGTACCTACCAGGCCATAGAACTATCTGTAACTCCCAATCCCATTAAATCTTGGCAGACTAAATTTTCCTGTGAGTTTCCAGGAACATCAAGACTTATCCCTCCTTAAAATCCATCTCCTTTGCAACCTGAATCAAATAGACCTTACATCTAGGTAGAAATGTTGAATAACCATTCTTGAACCCAGAACTCTCATTTACTTTGGAAGGAAATGGTCAGTCAAAAGGATGACTGTTCACATGCTGATATTTTCAACATTTTTCTGGGACATTGGAATTCATGATCTATTCACTGTCAGCCCACAGGCTGATGCCGTTGTTACCTAGTGTAAGTGCCATTTCAGTAATACAATCTGGGCCCCCTTTAATTTCTAATAATCAAAACATCCAGCAAAATTCCAGTTGTTCTCACTCTGAAACAGAAAATCACGTCTAAGGTAGTGGAGAAATCCTTTGTGATTACTGAGATATTTTAAAGTACTGTAAATAAACATATTATAGATTCAGAACTATTGTTACCTCTACATTGCTCTGAGATAAATCAGATGTAAAAGATACACAGCAAATCAATGAATACATTACAAATAAGGTGGGATTGTTTTCTTCGGAAAAGAGCAGAGATTATACAACTCATGATATGATGGAACAGGTTTGAGGGGCTGACTGGCTTTCATTTGTGTCTGCTTTCCTTTACTCCTTGAACAGGGATTTCTCCATATACAGCGACAGTTCTTGTGATTTTTGCAATAAATTCTAGATAGATTGGATAGAAAAGACTGATTTCCTCAAACAGAAAAGTCAGTAACCAGGGGCACGGATTTTAAATAATTGTCAGAAGAAGTTAAAAAGAAGGTGAGGAGGAACTATTTCATCCGGAGAGTGAAGGGGTCTGGAACTCAGTGCCTGAGAAGCTGACAGAGGCAGAAGCACTCATCACATTCAAAGAGACTTGGATACCACTTGATGTAACCCAGAAGCCTTCGGATCAAGAGCTGGAAAGTGGGATTAGCTCTGGGTCTGGATAGGCTTGGTGTGCCGAGTGGCCCTCCTCTGTGTCATAAATATTTAACGTTTTAACTCAGAGATTAGCCATGATCTAACTGCCTGGCTACACAAGCTTGAGGGATGATATGGGACCGTCTTTTGTTCCCATATTCTGACAATCCATGATCAGGGATTTCTTTCATACACGCAGCTGTGGCTCACATGATTTTCAAAATAATTTCAAAGTCATAAAATATGTCAGGTGTAGATGTCTGAGAATGTAAATGTATTCTGTCAGGCTGAACCTTTATGAAACCACAAAACTATTTAGAAAATTGAGGAAACCACAATTGTTTATCCATACTTAGGTCTTTTTGGACAAGAAAAATTATTTTGATAATTTGAATAATTGATGGGTCTGAAATATCGATTTGACTCTGGTTGAATGGCCGAGGCTTATTCCAAATATCAGATCTTCGGCTGACTGACTCCAATTATTTCTGAAAAAGCTCATCCACTTGTACTGGCGAGGTTTGTCAAGTAAGAAGTCTCACAACACCAGGTTAAAGTCCAACCAGTTTATTTGATAGTAAACCCACAAGCTTTTGAAAATGCTGTTCCTTCGTCAGGTGTGTAGAAAGTTCCACACTTTCCACACACCTTTCCACACACCTAACAAAGGAACAGCATTTCCAAAAGCTTGTGGGTTTACTATCAAATAAACTGGTTGGACTTTAACCTGGTGTGGTGAGATGTCTTACTGTGTTTACCCCAGTCCAACGCCGGCATCTCCACATCATGAGGTTTGTCAACACAGAAGCCACTGAACTCTTGCACCATGAGGGTCCGAGACTTTCTAATCTATTGGGAAGATTAAACGGCGGAGAGTGCCTGCAGAATTGATACTCTTGTGTCTCACTGATAAGGATGAGAATTTATTAAAAATTTATTAAAGAAACTATAGAAAATGTAGCGTGGAGGAAAAACGCTGAGCAGCCAGAGAATGGTGCTGGAAGTGGAAAAAGTTTGGATGCTCTATCATTATCTTCCACTGTCCTTCATCCTCCCAGCAAACATACTCATGTGTACTCAAGGCTTCCTTTTATGTTTCATATACTAATATAACAATTTGCAGGAAGATTATGAGATAAAGGTTATTCTACAGTATAAATTAGTAGATGAAAATCACCAGAAATTTGATATAGGTAGTGAATAAAAGTAAAGATGTGCATTTACATAGTGCCTTTCATGAACTCAGGATATCACAAAATACTTTACAGCCAAATTTAGCATTGGAATGAAAAGAATATTGGAGTAATGCTTGCCCTTTGGACGATAGGACACAGTTAAAAAATATGTAAAGTGATATTTTACCAGGGAGGAAGTGGTCGAGTGAGGGAACCATGGTGTACTAGGGAAGTTGAATCTCTGGTGAAGAGGAAGAAGGAGGCTTATATAATGATGAGACGTGAAGGCTCAGTTAGGGCAATAGAGAGCTATAAATCAGCCAGGAAGGAGCTAAAGAGAGAGTTGAGAAGAGCTAGAAGAGGACACGAGAAGACTTTGGCAGATAGGATTAAGGAGAATCCTAAAGTTTTTTACAGGTATATAAATAATAAAAGATTGGTTAGGGCAAGATTAGGGCCAGTCAGAGATAGCAGTGGGAAGTTGTGCGTGGAGCCTGAGGAGATAGGAGAGAACTGAATGAGTATTTTTCGTCAGTATTCACGCAGGAGAAAGACAGTGTTGTCGGGGAAAATACTGCGATACCAGATTGTAGACTGGGTAGGATTGAGGTTCATAAGGAGGAGGTGTTAGCGAATCTTGAGGGTATGAAAATTGATAAGTCCCCTGGGCCAGATGGGATTTACCCTAGGATTCTCTGGGAGGCTAGAGAGGAGATTGCAGAGCCGTTGGCTTTGATCTTCATGTCGTCGTTGGCTACAGGTATAGTGCCGGAAGACTGGAGGATGGCAAATGTTGTCCCTTTGTTCAAAAAGGGAGTAGGGACCATCCTGGAAATTATAGACCGGTGAGCCTGACTTCTGTTGTGGGCAAAGTCTTGGAAAGAATTATAAGGGATAGGATTTATAAACATCTAGAGAGAAATAAATTGATTAGGGATAGTCAGCACGGTTTTGTGAAGGGTAGGTCGTGCCTCACAAACCTTATTGAGTTTTTTGAGGAGGTGACCAAAGAGGTAGATAAGGTAAGGCAGTTGATGTAGTGTATATGGATTTTAGCAAAGCGTTTGATAAGGTTCCCCATGGTAGGCTACTGCAGAAAGTGCAGATGCATGGGATTGAAGGTGATTTAGCAGTTTGGATTAGAATTGGCTAGCTGATAGAAGACAGAGGGTGGTGGTTGATGGGAAATATTCAACCTGGAGTGCAGTTACAAGTGGTGTACCTCAAGGATCTGTTTTAGGGCCACTGCTGTTTGTCATTTTTATAAATGACCTAGATGAGGTGTAGAGGGTTGGATTAGTAAATTTGCTGACGATACCAAAGTGGGGGGAGTTGTAGATAGCGAGGATGGATGTTACAGTTTGCAGAGGGACATAGATAGGTTGCAGAGCTGGGCAGTGAGGTGGCAAATGGAATTCAATACGGATAAGTGTGAGGTGATTCACTTTGGTAGGAATAACAGGCATATGAAATATAGGGTTAATGGAAGGACCCTTAATAGTGTTGTCGAGCAGAGGGATCTTGGGGTACAAGTACAGAGCTCTTTGAAAGTTGGCACCCAGGTTGATAAAGTTGTTAAGAAGGCGTACGGTGTGTTAGCTTTTATTGGTAGAGGGATTGAATTTAGGAGCCGTGGGGTTATGTTACAACTGTACAAAACTCTGGTGCAGCCGCACTTGGAGTATTGCGTACAGTTCTGGTCGCCGCATTATAAGAAAGATGTGGAAGCATTGGAAAGGGTGCAGAGGAGGTTTACAGGATGTTGCCTGGTATGGTGGGAAGGCCTTATGAGGAAAGGCTGAGGGACCTGAGGTTATTTTCATTAGAGAGAAGAAGGTTACGCAGTGACCTAATTGAGGCATATAAGATGATCAAGGGATTGGATAGGGTGGATAGTGAGAGCCTTTTTCCTCGGATGGTGATGACCAACACGAGGGGACATAACTTTAAATTAAGAGTGGTAGTTATAGGACGGATGTCAGAGGCAGGTTCTTTACACAGAGGGTGGTGAGGGCGTGGAATGCCCTGCCTGCAGCAGTTGTGGACTCGCCTACTTTGGGGGCATTCAAATGTTCGGTGGATAGGCATATGGATGATATTGGAATAGTTTAGGTTAGAGGGTCCACTGGCCGGTGCAACATCGAGGGCCGAAGGGCCTGTATTGCGCTGTCATGTTCTATGTTCTATAATACATTCATAGAGACTTACAGCATGGAAACAGGTCCTTTGGCACAGCTTATCCATGCCACCCTTTTTAATCACTAAGCTAGTCCCAATTGCCTGCATTTGGTCCATATCTCTCTTTACCCATCTTACCCATGTAACTATCTAAATGCTTTTTAAAAGACAAAATTGTACCTGCCTCTACCACTATCTTTGGCAGTTCATTCCAGACACTCACCACCCTCTGTGTGAAAGAATTGCTCCTCTGGATTTTTTTGTGAAAATCATAGTACAGTATTTGTTTATGAGATTGTAAACCCTTTGGTAAACCGTCAAACATGAAAGAAATTTTTACTATGTGATGGGCAGGGTAGACAAACTCAGGGCATGGATGGGTGATGGGACTGGGATATTATAACAATTACTGAAACATGGTTAAGGGAGGTACAGAACTGGCAGCTCAACATTCCAGGGTATAAATTCTATAGGAAAGATAAAACATAAAAGGAAAGGTAAGAGAGGAGGGGGAGTTGCATTTTTGATTAGGAAAACATCACGGCCGTACTGAGAGGGGATATATCTGAAGGTTTGGTCACTGAGTCTATATGGATAGTACTGAGAAATAAGAAGGCGGAAATCACTTTGATAGAGTTGTACTATAGGCCCCTAAATAGTTTGTGGGAAATTGAGCAACAAATATGTAAGGAGATTACAGATAGCTCCAAGAAAAATAGGGTAATAATAGTAGGAGATTGTAACTTTCCCAACATTGACTGGGACTGCCATAGTATTAAGGGCTTGGATGGAGAGAAATTTGTTGAGTGTACTCAGGAGGAATTTCTCATTCAGTATGTGTATGGCCCAAATAGAAAGAAGGCAAAACTTGATCTTCTCTTGGGAAATAAGGAAGGGCAGGTGACAGAAGTATTAGTGAAGGATCACTTTGGGTCCAGTGACCATAATTCTATTAGTTTTAAGATAACCATGAGAATGATAGGTCTGGCCCAAAAGTTAAAATTTTAAATTGGGGCAAGGTCAATTTTGATGGTATCAGGCAGAAACTTTCAAAAGTTAAGAGGGGGACTCTGTTGGAAGGCAGATGGACATCCGGTGAGAGGGAGACTTTCAAAAGTTTGTTAACCAGAGTTCAGTGTAGGCACATTTCTCTTAAAGTGAAGGGCAAGACTAACAGAAGTAGGGATAATTTAGAATATTGAGGCGCTGGTCAAGAAGAAGAAAGAGGCACATGACATGCATAGGCAGCTGGGATCAAGTGAATCCCTTGGAGAGTATAGGGAGTTTAGGAGTAGAGTTAAGAGAGAAATCAGGAGAGTAAAAAGGGGACAAGAGATTGTTTTGGCAGATAAGGCAAAGAAGAATCCAAAGAGCTTCTACAAATACATAAAGGGCAAAAGAGTAACAAGGGAGAGATTAGGGCCTCTTAAGGATCAATAAAGTAATCTATGTGTGGATCTACAAGGGATGGGTGAGATCTTAAATGAATATTTTTCATCAGTACTAACTGTTGAGAAAAGTATGAATGTTACAGAACTTGGGAAATAAATAGAGGTGTCTTGAGGAGTGTACATATTACAGAGAAAGAGGTGCTGGAAATGCATCAAGATAGATAAATCCCTTGATCTGTGTATCCCAAGACATTGTGGGAGGCTAGAGAGGAAATTGCAGGTTCCTTAGCAGAGATATTTACATCATCAATAGTCACAGGTGAGTGCCTAAAGATTGGAGAGTGGCAAGTATGCCTTTGTTTAAAAAGGACTGCAGGGAAAATCTTGGAAACTACAGGCCAGTGAGCCTCACATCACTGGTGGGTAAGTTGTTAGAAGGTATTTTGAGAGACAAGATCTACACGCATTTAGAGACACAAGGACTGATTAGGGATAGTCAGCGTGGTTTTGTGAGTGGAACATCATGTCTCAGAAATTTGATTGAATTTTTTGAAGGGGTAACCAAGAAGTTAGATGAGGGCGGTGCAACTGATATTATCTATGTGGACTTTAGCTTTTGACAAGGTAGGGCATGCTAGATTGTTGCATAAGGTTAAATCTCACGGGATCTCGAGTGAGGTATCGACATGGATACAAAATTGGCTTTTTGACAGAAGCCAAAGGGTAATTGTAGATGGTTGTTTTTCAAACTAGAGGCTCGTGAGGCTCAGGGATCAGTGCTGGATTCACTGTTATTTGTCATTTATATTAATGATTTGGATGAGAATATAGGACGCTTGGTTAGTAAGTTTGCAGATGACACCGAGATTGGTGGCATAGAGTTTAGTCTCTGATTGCAACAGGATCTTGATCAACTGAGCCAGTGGGCTGATGAATGGCAGATAAAGTTCAATTTTGTTAAATGCGAAGTGATGCATTTTGGTAGATTGAACAAGGGCAGGACTTATTAATGGTAGGGCATTGGGGTGAGTTACAGAACAAAGAGATCTAGGGGTACATGTTCATAACTCTTTGAAAGTGGAGTCATGGGTAGAGTGGTGAAGAAGGCATTTGGCATGCTTGGTTTCATTGGTCAGAACATTGAATAAAGGAGTTTGGATGTCTTTTTGAAGTTGTACAAGACATTGGTATGGCCACTTGGAATATAGTTCTGGTCACCCTATCATAGAAAGAATACTATTAAACTGGAAAGAGTGCAGAAGAGATTTACTAGGATGCTACCAGGACCTGATGGTTTCATTTATAAGGAGAGATTAGATAGACTAGGACTTTTTTCTCTGGAGCTTAGAAGGCTGAGGAGTGATCTTATAGAGGCCTATAAAATAATGAGGGGCACAGACCAGCTAGATAGTCAATATATTTTCCCAAAGGTAGGAGAGTCTAAAAGTAAAGGGCACAGGTTTAAGGAGAGAAGGGAGAGATACAAAAGTGTCCAGAGGGGCAATTTTTTCACACAGAGGATGGTGAGTGTCTGGAACAAGCTGCCAGAGGTAGTAGTAGATGTGGGTACAGTTTTGTCTTTTAAAAAACATTTAAACAGTTACATGGGTATGTTGGGTATAGGAGGATATGGACCAAATGAGAGCAAGTGGGACAAGCATAAGGGTTTTAAAAAAAAGGTGGCATGGACAAGTTGGGCCAAAGAACCTGCTTCCATGCTGTAAATCTCTACAACTCTAATTGTGATTGTGGCAAATGCGGAGTCTACAAATTGTGTCTTGATCTTGCTCCCTGTTACTGTTGCAAAATCAGTTTCCTGCCCAAAGGTAAATTCATTGTGAATTGCATTACTTCTGATTGTTATTGTGATTTTAAAGTCATTTCCATTCTGAACTATTTTGGTAATGCTTTTCAAGTCTTTGCCTTTTTCAATCAGCTCATCTGAGATCCCTGGAGGTAAAAAGGCAGAAAAACTTGAAATTTAGCTCCACTGTCCTGTGTTAACAGCATCCAACCCTGATGGTGAAGTTGAAACCAAGATAAGACATGCGGAATTCTCCCAAGCCTCTGACCGTGGCTTCACTGATGGGTTCGGTTGTGAGTTGGGGAGGGAACTTAGTAGAAGGCGCAAATATTGGTTTTATCCTGGTGTGAATTTCCCACAGTATCTTTTGATGCAGATCAGCCATGTTCTAATTTAATGGGGCACAGGCTGAAGGGGCTGTAATACAGAAAGTATTTCTGTACCTCCTGATCCATTAAGACACCATAAAATTAAGAGATAAATTCCTCTCATGATTTGCATGACATCATTGAACCTTGGTAGCTGACTTGCACATAACCCTTACCAGTGAGGTCTTCATTCATCTCCCAAAACATGTGAGTTAAAATGAAGGCTGGCACTGCAGCCTGGACATGGAGGCAAGCGCTCTGCCTCTATTTGTATCCCATTTTCCACAGGATTGGGATATTAAAATTGGGGCTATGTGCTTTGCTGTTTCATATCCTGGCTATCCCGGCTTGGGTCACTGTCTGTGTGGAGTTTGCATGTTCTCCCTGTGTCTGCATGGATTTCCTGTGGGTGCTCTGTTTCCTCCCACAGTCCAAAGGTGTGCGGGTTAGGTGGATTGGCCATGCTAGATTGCCCCTTAGTGTCAGGGGAACTAGATAGGATAAATGTATGGAGTTATGGGAATAAGGCCGGGGTGGGATTGTGGTCAGTACAGACTCGATGAGCCGAATGGCTTCCTTCTGCACTATAGGATTCTATGATCCTATAAAAATTCAGTTGCATCTAAATCAGGTGACTGACTGTTTTGCATGCTAATTCATTGCAAGATGTTTCACGCTAGTCTTTCCAAAACATTTTTCTTCAATAAAAATTCTGAGAAGCATATTTTAGAAACAGCTGTTTGGGAAAATTTACACTGAGCCCTTCGATCTCTTTCCCCAACTATGCAGACACACCACAAAACAGCACAAAGAAGTAATTTGCCAGAACAAATGACAACACATTGTGGATGATGGACTTGAAGCTTACATAATTGTCTGTTTTGAAACAAACAGATGTGACAAATTCCACTGATCTCTTACCCCGGAACACATGCTTATTTCCAATCCATACGTGAAAATTCCATGGGAAAAGACAATGGGCCTCCCAGTGTTTCTCGACAGCAGGAAATGGCATGCCATTGGCAGGTGGTGGGATCTTCTGTTCTCGCTGTTAGCAATGGGATTTCCCATTGATTCCACCCCACACTGCAGGAAACACATGGTGGGACCAGAAAATCCTGCCGATGTGAAGGGCCAGAAGGGCGCACCCATGTCCTAGTCTTGACTCTTTTACTGCTTCTCCTCCATTTTCCACCCTACACTAACGTTCCCTATCTCTCACACCTTCTTCTTCAATCCCCACTTGTCCCAATTCCTAAATCATCTCTCCTGGTCATAGTGCTACCAACATGACCCTTTTGTCTTACACTATTTCCTTTCTTTTCAGAACAGCCATCATCTCACTTTGTTGACAAATCTACCTTTAACTTGTCCATACACTTCAACTATCACTCATATCTAATCTATCTTTCCTCTCCAACATCCACAAATGTGTCATAATCTCCCAGCTTCACGTGCTTAATTAGTTTCCAATCCCTCCCAATTGCCTCCTCATCTACTTTTCAATGAATTGATTTTAAATTTTTGTCTTCATGTTGCAATCTCTCCCAGGCCTTGTCCTGTCCTGTCTCATTCAGCTTTAAACTTCTGATGATTTAGTCACATCCTTTGGATGTTTGTGGCATCTTTCTAGACACACATTTGCTTGTCTACGTAACAAGAATAACTGCATGTGAAAAGTAATCCATTCATGATGAATTACTTTGGGATATACTGAGGACAAGAAAGGCAATATACCAATGCAAATTGTTTCTTTTTATCCTGTCCCACTAGCAATGGAAACAGTTCCTCTCTATCAACTCTGTCTCATGATCTCGTATGACCTTGAATACTTCTACTAAATTCTCTATTGAACCTTCTTTTCATGTAACTGATGTCACTCATTCTTGGAATTGTTCTCTTTATTTGTTTTCCTAAAGCCTTCTCATCCCAGCCAAAGTGTGGTGCCCAGCGTTGGACACAGTGCCCAGTGGAAATTGAAGGTTCATCATTACTGCCTTGTTTTTGCCTCTATTTAGAAATGATGTGAAGATGCTGGTGT
Source organism: Sphyrna mokarran (assembly GCA_024679065.1). Classification (NCBI taxonomy): domain Eukaryota; kingdom Metazoa; phylum Chordata; class Chondrichthyes; order Carcharhiniformes; family Carcharhinidae; genus Sphyrna; species Sphyrna mokarran. The sequence goes on from JAGIQG010000021.1 coordinate 25,345,556, forward strand.
TGTATTAGGGTAGGGACAGTAAAAAGTCTCACAACACCAGGTTAAAGTCCAACAGGTTTATTTGGAATCAATAAAGAGCAAAGAACAAAGAAAATTACAGCACAGGAACAGGCCCTTCAGTCCTCCAAGCCTGCACCAACCATGTTGCCTGATTTAATTAAAACTCCCTCCTCTTCCATATCCCTCTTATTCCCATCCTATTCATGTACTTGTCAATTTAAGTCATTAATATATATCAAGGAAAGCAGAGATCCAAGCACTTCGTCCTGTAGTATAAGGGTCTGACAGATATAGAGTCATAGAGGTTTACAGCATGGAAACAGGCCCTTGGGTCCAACTTGATCATGTCGCTCTTTTTTTTAAACCTCTAAGCTAATCCCAATTGCCTGCATTTGGCCCATATCCCTCTATACCCATCTTATCCATGTAACTGAATAAATGCTTTTTAAAAGATAAAATTGTACCCACCCCTACTACTACCTCCGGTAGCTTGTTCCAGACAGTCACCACGATCTGTGTGAAAAAATTGACTCTTGAGACACTTTTGCATCTCTCCCCACTCAGTTTAAACCTATGCGCTCTAGTTTTAGACTCCCCTATCTTTGGGAAAAGATATTGACTATCTAATCGATCTGTGCCCCTCATTATTTTATAGACCTCTATAAGATCACCCCTTAGCCTTCTACGCTCCAGAGAAAAAGGTCCCAGTATACCCAGCATACAACTCAAACCATCAAGTCCTGATAGCATCCTAGTAAATCTCTTCTGTACTTTTTCTAGTTTAATAATATCATTGAGTGTCTTTAAGACAGAGATAGACAGATTCTTGATCAATAAGGGGATCAAGGGTTACGGGGAGAAGGCAGGAGAATGGGAATGAGAATCATATCAGCCTTGATTGAATGGCAGAGTAGACTCCACGGTCCTAATGACCTAATTCTGCACCTATGTCTTATGGTCTTAAGATGCTCTGTCAATGAGTCAGTGCAGACTAAATGGGCCAAATGGCTTCCTTTGGTTTTGTAGGGATCCAATGATGTATCCAGTATAGAAAGCTTGAATCTATAATTTATCTCAATTTGGACTAAGAGGTCTGTTGTTATCAGCCATTTTCTCCCAGTCTATTCTGTTTGATTTCCCAGCTTTGGGTTGGTTTCAAGCACCTTGAGCTATTGCTGATGTTCTGAGATTTTTTCCAGCGTTGGACATCTTGTGGGAATCAGCATACACCCTCCTTCTGAATGATGTCACTGTTCTCTCCAGCAGCTGCTGCTGTTGCTGGAGCCGGGGCAAAAGTCACAAACAAGTAAAAGCACAGACATTTGGCTAACACCTCTGATCACAGCAGCAGGATGTTCCAAAAGGCACGGCACTCCCCTTCGCACTGTGTTGATTCACTGTTGATTATGTTGTTTGCACTTAATCATCTCATTCCACCTCACGCACCCTCTGTCCCAGAATGTCTAATCCTCAGTCACTGCTTCCCATGTGCTTTTAAGCTGTCTGTCTGGTTGTGCTCCGAGTTGGTTGCATAAATAAATAGCTGATGCCTGCAGCAGATTACTGTTTGGCTTCACAGTGGGAATGGAGTGATCACACGAAAGTACTTAGTGGCGCTACAATTGTGCTTTTGGTATCAGACGACTGTCTTCCAAATGTGAAGCTGAAGTAAATTTAGACTTGGCTTGTATTTCTACCTAATTACAGTGCAAAAATGTTGCCATCTAGCACTGTTAGTGCGTGTAAACGAGGGGAGAATAAATTAAACTATTCCTGGTTTAATTAGTTTTCGTATTTTGGCAGCTGGCGTTTTCAAAGGAGTTTGTATCACGCAGCAGGAAATATGAGAACATTGGCTTGTAGACTGTGAGGGAGCCTAGATGTACCAGGCTGTTAGTATAACTGGATGCAGTAGATCATCAGATAGAGTGCCCCTAATTGATCAACTATTAAAGGCAGGGATTACATGAGCCACAGAGATCATAGAATCATTGAATACCCCTCAGTGCAGAAGGAGTCCATTCGGCCCATCAAGCCTGCATGGACAAGTATCCCCCTCAAGCCCTATCCCTGTATCTACACTTACTTACCCTGTTAATCCCCCTGACACTAAGGGGCAATTTATCATGGCCAATCAACCTAACCCGCACATCTTTGGACTGTGGGAGGAAACCAGAGTACCTGGAGGAAACCCACACAGACATGGAGGGAATATGCAAATTCCACACAGATCATCATCAGAGGTCAGAATTGAACTCAGACGCCTGGATCTTTGAGGCTGCAGTGCTAACCACCGTGCCGTCCACAGTGTTGGAGTTGTAACAGGGGATGGGAGTGCTGAACCAGGCTGGGAGCAAGTTCGCAGCAGAAGGGATAAAAAAGGACATCAAAAGCACTTTTAAGAAATTCTTTCATGGGACATGGGTGTCACTGGCTGGCCAGCGCTTATTGCCCATCCCTATTTGCCTGAAGGCAGTTGAGAGTCAATCACATTGCTGAAGTTCTGGAGTCATACGTTGGCCAGACCAGGTTAGGATGGCAGATTTCCTTCTCTAAAGAACATTAATGAACCAGATTGATTTTTCAGATAATCGACAATATTTCATGGTTGTCAGTAGATTCTTAGCTCCAGGTATTTTTGAATGAATTCAAATTCCATCATTTGCTGTGGCAGGATTCAAACCTGGATCCATAGAACATTATTAATCCAGAAATTTAGCTAGCGATAATATCACCAGGGCTGGAAATTAGGAAAAAAGAATAAGGTGTGGACAGTAACAATAGTGGCATGAAGATAAGAAAAAGGGTTGAGAAATAGGGTCAAAGTACAAAAAGAGATAAAGAGAACACAAATTCTCACCGAATAGCAAGTATTATAATAAGCAATAATACAATATCTGTTAAGGAAGAGTAATGAAAAACAGGAGCATATTAAACGGCAATGCACTTAACATAAGCACCAAAATAAGGGAACTGGAGGCAATAATTAGGGGCAAGAAAACAGAAAATGGCTGTAAACATGACAAGGTTGGAATTTAAATATCGCAGAAAGTTGTAGCAAACAGTATATGTAAAGAAATAGTATTTGAAAAATTTATGGAACAAAATGGCAGAAAAATTTCCCTGGGCCTGCCGGCCTGCATCACTGGGTTTTAAAAGAGGTAACTGCAGAGATAGTGAATACATTGGTTTGGACCTTTCAAAGTATTTAGATTCCAGAACACTTAGAGTCATTGGCTAGGCCTCTACCACTTTTTTTACCATGGAATCAGAGTGGGTGAGAGACTGGTAATGGAAATTTCCGTTGATCCCAGGTGGAAATTTCTGGTCTCGCCTGGATGAGGCCGTAAAATCCCATCCATAGAGTCATAGAGGTTTACAGCATGGAAACAGGCCCTTTGACCCAACTTGTCCATGCAGCCCTGTTTTTACCATTAAGCTAGTCCCAATTGCCTGTGTTTGTCTCATATCCCTCTATACCCATCTTACCTAAATAACTGTCTAAATGCTTTTTAAAAGACAAAATTGTATCCATTTCTACTACTATTTCTGGCAGCTCCTTCCAGACACTCACCACCCTCTGTATGAAAAAATGCCCCTCTGGACCTTTTTGTATCTCTCCCTCACCTTAAGTCTTCGACTCCCCTACCTTTGGGAAAATATGTTCACTATCTACCTTATCAATGCCCCTCATTATTTTATAGGTTTCAATAAAATCACCCCTAAGCCTCCTACGCACCAGGGAAAAAAGTCTCAGTCTATCCAGCTTCTCCCTATAACTCAAACCACCAAGTCCTGTAGCATCTTAGTAAATCTTTTCTGCATTCTTTCTGGCTTAATAATATTCTTTCTATAATAGGGTGATCAGAACTGTACACAGTAGTCCAAGCGTGGCTTTACCAGTGTCTTGTACAACTTCAACAAGACATCCCAACTCCTGTATTCAATGTTCTGACCAATGAAACCAAGTATGCCAGATGCCTTCTTCACCACCCTGTCTACCTGTAACTCCACTTTTAAGGAGCTATGAGCCTGTAGCCCTAGATCTCTTTGTTCTATAACTCTCCCCAACACCTTACCATTAACTGACTAAGTCCTGTGTTAATTTGATCTACCAAAACTCATTTAACTAAAGTAAACTCTATCTGTCATTCATCAGCTCACTGGCCCAACTGATTGAAGTCCCATTACAATCCTAGATAAATTTCTTTATTGTCCATTATGCCACCAATTTTGGTGTCATCTGCCAACTTATTAACCGTGCTCCTTATGTTTCACTGTGTCAACCAGGCTGCACTGCAACGTCTATTCCCAGGCGCGATCTGACTAATGATGGGCAAAGGGGCTTTGACCTGCTCCGTTACCTGATCTGGGCCAATTCACCCCTCTTTACATGACCCGGTGATCCTGGATTCCTCTGGGCCATGCTTCCTAAATTATCACCCAACACATTCTCTTCTGAAGGATTTGAAGGTCACAAATGCATCACTGCTTTTAACAATGGAGGAAAAGAGAAAATGAACAAACGTAGGCCAGTTAGCCTAATATCAACAGTAGGCAAAATATTGAAATTTATTATTAGAGACATGGGACTGGATTTTACGCTCCCATGCCAGAGGTTTGAAACCTTTAAGTTGTCAGTTAGTAGCCATTGAACCTGGCCTCCAACTTAGCATTTACCTGAGCTCCTCAGCATGGTGGGACCAGAAATTTCCACCCGAGATCAATGGAAACTTCTATTACCGGTCTCTTGCTCACTCCGATTCCACGGCAATCTTGTTTATTGCTTCCAGCTGCTGGGAGCTGCTAGCCATCCAATTGGCTGACAACTTTCCAAAGTGAGGCTTCCTCCTGAGAAAGAGGTGAAGACTTGGCTTAAAGCAATTGGTGCCTCTCAAGAGGATAGCTGTTGGGATCATGGGCAGATGCTCAGCCAATCCGACTTCCTAGCTAGGGATTCAGGGATGTCAGCATCTGTAAAATCCAGTCCATGATAACCGGGGCAGTTGGAAAATCATTAGTGCCCACATCTAAATTAACAAGCAAAAGAACAGTTGAATGTAGAGATGTCATGTCTCTTTTCCATAACATTACCTGCCACATTCAAGTAAGTTTTTAACTTCAGTGGATCAGTGAGAGAATGAATGGGTGAATGATTGGATAGTTAGGTGAGTGGAAGTGGGGCTAGTCAGGTTGGGTCAGGAATGTTGTTGGGTTAACAGTAGTTGGACCTAGTTGGGTTGGGGGAGTCAGGTTAGGGTTAGTGACAGTGGAGTATTGGTTGTGGTGCTCGGTTAAGTTACACTGGCTTATCACTGAGTTAGGGCAGGTATTAATCAGTATAACATTTCCTGGCCATGTGTGCAGATATGTCCCGCATATCTGGCCCAGGTTTCTGACATTGAACTTAGTCATGATCATATTAAATGGTTAAAAGGGACAGAATGGTCTTCAATTTCTTATGTTTGTATTAATATAAACTGACTAGGAACAGATTGTGCCCCGAGCAGTGTTCTTCAATGATACCAATGAGGAAACTCAGGCAGGCTATGCAATTGGTGGACCATGGTGCTGTCTTCCCCTGGGGAGTTGCTGTAAGTCTACATAATGTCAATTACAGTGGGAATTGTGTGAATGAATCTTTCCCCCATGAAATCTGACTTGCATATGGCAAGAACTCTATTGAAAACTTACATTTATAAAGTGATCATTTTTCATTGCCTTGAACTAATAGACTTACACTTACTTGTATTGAGTTTGGAATCTTGCCAATCTTTTTCAAATGAAGCAATTCTCCTTGTACTCCACTTACAATAGATACAGATCACAGCATCACAATGTAAATCTGTTACATTATAAAACAATCCAACGGTCAGATTGCTAAAGAGTCTTGACTGGCAGCAAAATCAATAAATTATCACTACAAAGTACAAGGATGAATGAAAAGAAAATTGGCTTTCTGGAATTGAACTTTAAACAAAGACATTAGGTCATGAAGACTATATCTAGTTATGATTTCTAAGTCCAACATTAAATTGAAGGAAATAAAATAATTGTCTTAACTGTTACACATCAAAGTGAATGTGAAACTATAAAATATACCATGAAGCTAACATGGCGCGGTAAATCATAATACAAAGCTAGAACTCTGCACCTCAAACATTGGCTTGTCCGTCTTCTCTACAGATGCTGACTGGCCTGTTATGTATTCCTTGCAATCACTGTTTCACATTTCTGATGAGACATAATAAGTGTGCCTCATTGTATGTACAGATAATAATATTATTTTAAAGAAGTGGTCAACAGGATGTGTTAAAGATCAGTATATTTGCTTAGCAAAAATAAACATGATTGGCCAAGGGTTGATAACATGGACAATTTGCGTACAAAGACAGACTCAGTTCAATTGATGTGCAGATCCATAATAACTGAAGTAGTAAATATGTTTTCTTGTATCTAAAGAAGAAATGAATTTATCTAAATACAAATTATTGTTTGTAACAAATAATGTCAAAAATACTGTTTGTTCAAATGTGTAAAACTGGGTTAAAAACAGTTTGATTTCAACACGTCATTCTGGAAAAAGAACGTTGCTAGCTTCTGCCAGTGGATTTGGTGGGCAGGAAGATGTACATCTGTCTCAGACACTGTGACTGCGCAAGTGTTGGACTTACCCCTTCCCTGGCCTGGGAGAGAACCACGCTTTCTAGTTGTGATGTTACCCATTAACCCTGTTGGAAGTACACATATGTGGTTGAGCACATTGGGCGGGGACCAATAAAAACCCAATTTTGATGACCATACTGTTAAATTTTCATAATCACAGATGGGATCACTATTTAATATTAATCATTTTGGCAATGCATAGAATTGTATTCCATGCAAGCGAATGCAATGGAGGCAGAAATGGCTCTCTGGCATGCTCTGAGGATATTGGGGTAAACACAGTAAGAAATCTTACAACACCAGGTTAAAGTCCAACAGATTTATTTGGTAGCAAACACCACTAGCTTTTAGGGCTCTGTCCCTTCATCAGGTGATGGGGAGTTATGATCAGAACTCCCCACTCACCCGACGAAGAGGTAGAGCCCAAAAAGCTAGTGGCATTTGCTACCAAATAAATCTTTTGGACTTTAACCTGGTGTTATGAGACTTCTTACTGTGTTTACCATAGTCCAATACCAACATCTCCACATCATGATACTGGGATAGCCAATTAATCTTGAAGAGAAGAAAGGAAAAACAAATTGTTACGGGTGGGGATGAATTCTTCCTTTGCAATACAATGCAGGATGCAGTATACGTCAAGGATAGATGTGAAGATCATGTTGCGGCTTGTGGAGGAGTCTGAAATTAGGGACTGTGAATATTGGATAGCCACCAACAAATCCAATAGCCAATTTCAGGAGAAACTTCTTAATCCATTCTGGTTCAAGTTGTAGAACTTGTAGCTGAGACAAATAATCTGGAAAGAATTAAGGAACAGCTAGGTAAGTACAGGAGATGGAAAAGAATTGAAATGTAAATTGAGAGAGGAAGACGGGATGGGGGGAATCAAAAGAGAAAATGCTGGAAAATCTCACCTCATTTGGCAGCATTTGTACCGAGAAAAAAGAACAGATTCAAAATGTCAACGCTTTTTTCTCCTGCTGCCAGACTTGCTGAGATTTTCCAGCATTTTCTCTTTTGGTTTCAGATTCCAGCATCCACAGTAATTTGCTTTTATTGGAATGGGCGAAAGCTTGGGTGGAGCAAAAAAAATAGTGGCTCGGACAAATTGCGTGTGTTCTACGAATTTTTGTAGTAACATAAGCAGGGACAATATTTTCAGTGCGAGGTTACATTGTTACTGAGCTGTGTAATCTTGAGTACCATCCACAAGCAATTAAGATGTGTAGAGTGCTATTCAATGTGCTTCCTCTGATCATTTCTTCACTTTACTATGATAAATAATTCAGTTAAAGCTGAAAAAAGTCAATGATCAAGAGGCTACATGAGTGGGGCAAGTATCCTCAGATTAAAGCATGTTTGTTCAGTAAGATGTAACTTACTGCAGTTAAATGTTTCTGTTTATTTCCCAAAGGCATTTCCCAGTGCTCTGTTACATTACAGAGGCTAAAATGGGTGAGGTTCAATGTGCCAAATTATTATATCTCCATTTTGGTAGCACTTAGCATGCTATATTTTGCCTCAATCTTTGATAGACTGTGGAAACATAGAACTTTGAAAATGCAGAACATAGAACATAGAAAACCACAGCACTAACAGGCCCTTCAATTCACAAGTTGCGCTGATCATATCCCTACCTACTAGGCCTACCTATAATCCTTAATCCCATTAAATCCCACGTACTCATCCAGAAGTCTCTTAAAAGACCCCAACGAGTTCGCCTCTATCATCACTGACGGCAACCAATTCCACTCACCCACCATCCTCTGAGTGAAAACTTACCCCTATCATCTCCTCTGCACTTACTCTCCAGCAAACCTGTGCCCTCTCGTAGTGACCATTTCAGCCCTGGGAAATAGCCTCTAAGAATCTACCCGATCAATACCACTCATCATCTTATAAACCTCTATCAGGTCACCTCTCATCCTTCGTCTCTCCAGGGAGAAAAGACCGAGTCAGGAGGTAATGCTGCAACTTTATAAGACTCTTGTCAGACCCCACTTGGAGTACTGTGTGCAGTTCTGGTCACCTCACTACAGGAAGGATGTGGAAGCTATTGAGAGGGTGCAGGTGGGATTTACAAGGATGTTGCCTGGATTGGGAAGCATGCCTTTTGAAGATAGGTTGAGGGAGCTAGGTCTCTTCTCCCTGGAGAGACGAAGGTTGAGAGGCGACCTGATAGAGGTTTATAAAATGTTGAGAGGAATAGATAGGGTGGATTCTTAGAGGCTATTTCCTAGGGCTGAAATAGTCACTATGAGAGGACACAGGTTTAAGGTGCTGGAGAGCAAGTACAGAAGAGATGTCGGGTAAGCTTTTCACTCAGAGGGTGGTGAGTGAATGGAATCGGCTGCCGTTGGTGGTGGCAGACGCAAACTCCCTGGGGTCTTTTAAAAGACTTCTGGATGAATACATGGAATTTAATGGGATTGAGGGTTATAGATGGGCTTGGCAAGTATGGATATGATTGGTGCAATTTGTGGCCAAAGGGCCTGTTTGTGCTGTAATGTTCTATGTTCTATATGCACATCAAAGTAAGGGCACATGAAGTGAGATGCATGGTGATCACACACAATATTGACTCTCTCCGCACCCAATCAAATTGTAAATATTTATTCTGCTTTTACCATTTGAAGTGATAGTTATATTAATATATGAATGTTTAAGCATTTTCTAGAGCTCGTTGTGAAATATTTGGCATGCATTAAATGTATTCAATCCTTTTCAGTGAGGCACTGCTACCTCACATCATCAGGAACCTGGTTTCAATTCAGGCCTTGTGTGACTGTCTGTGTGGAGTTTGCATATTCTCCCTGTGTCTTGCGTGGATTTCCTCTGGGTGGTCCACTTTCCTCTTACAATCCAAAGTTGAGCAGGTTGGGTGCATTGGCTAAATTGTCCCTTAGTGTCCAAAAATAGATATGTTGGGGGATTAATGGAGTAATTATATGGGGTTACAGGGATAGGGCATGGGTGGGATGCTCTATTGGAGAGTTGGTGCAGACTTGATGGACCAAATACACTGTAGGGATTCTACAATTTCTATTCATGTCTCATGGTTAGTGAATATGCCCCATTTCAAACTTGCAGCCCACTAAAATGATAGAGAACTACTCTATGAAGTGAGGTGGGACTGATAGCACTTGACATCCAAGCAGCATTGGAGTGAATATGGCATCAAGGAGCCTGAACAGAACTAGAATTAATAGGAATCAGGGAAAACCCCTCTGCCGTTTGGAATGATATCTAGCACAAAGGAAGATGATTGTGGTGATTGGAGGTCAATTATCTTAGCTCCAAGACATTACTGCAAGAGTTCCTCAAAGTAGTGTCTTAGGCGTACCTATTTTCAACTGCCTCATCCATGACCTGCCTTCCATTATAAGATCAGAGGTGGGGATCTTTGCAGATGACTGCACAATGTTCAGACCATTTGTGACTCCTCAGCTACTGAAACAGTTCATGTACAAACGCAACAGGCCTCTGGTGAATATCCAAACTTAGGCTGACAAATGGCTAATAACATTCACACCACACAAGTGCTAGGCAATGACCATCTTCAATAAGACAGGCTCTAATTATTGCCCCTTGACATTCAATGGCATTACCATTGCTGAATCCTCCATTATCAACATCCTGGAGTTTACCATTGAATATTCTGGCCACTAAGAGCATATCAAAGGCTAGAAATCTTGTGGCGAGTAACTCATCTTCTCACTTCCCCAAAGCTTGCCCACCAACCACCAGACACAAGTCAGGAGTGTAATGGTGTCAACTTGCCTGATAGCTGCAGCTCCAATGATACTCAAAAAGCTTGATACCATCCAGAATAAAGTGACCCACTTGATTACTATCCCTTCCACAAGCATTCAACCCCTCCACCACCACCAAACAGCAGCAGCCGTGAGTACCATCTACAAAATGCACAACAGAAACTCACCAAGGTTCCTTAGGCAGCACCTTCCAAACTCTTCCACAACCACTACCATAGAGAAGGACAAAGCTACAAATGCCTGGGAAGCCATCTGGAGGTACCTCTCCAAGTCATTCACGATCCTGACTTGGAAATACATCACCCTGCCTTCAGACCGTGGGTCAAAATCCCTAACAGCAATGTGGATGTACCTACACTCAGGGACTACAGCCGTTCACAAAAAAATTCACCAATACTTTTTGCAGGGCAAAGAGGAATGGGCAATAAATACTGGCCTAGCCTGTGACACCCACCTTGCATTAAATAAATAAAAAAAAACTCATTAGCCTTGGTTGCCTTTCGCTGATCTATGATTTCATGGTTTGAAGTGAAGAGATTCTTCAGTACAGGATTGGCCGATTCTTCACTCTCAGCCCATGTCCAATATTTTTATAATTAATAAACAACAATTCACAAAATCAATGACTTCATTACCCTTGTAATTTAGTTACTCACCACAGCGTCCTGCACATTCGTTCTAATTTCTGCAGATTGTCCCAAACCTAAATACGCTTCTCTCCAAATTCACATTTTGAAATGAGTGACGATTAGCACCTTGATTGAACTGAGGGGGTTGTAGCCTTGCTGTATACGTATTAATGGCATTTGCAGAGCTCAGATCAGTACTCTGTGAAACAACAGAAAATTGCAAAAGCTTCAAACAATGGTAGAGAAAGCGTCAGCAACTAAATCCTGGTCCAAAACCAACCAATGCAAAATGTTATAAAATGTAGCCCCCAAAATTTCCAGTTCGGGTACACGAGGGAGGATTTTGCGTGATCAATGTGCCTAAACAGCATGTCTTTTGGACTGTGCGAGGAAACTGGAGGACTCAGAGAAAACCCACCCAGACACATGGAGAATGTGGAAACTCCACACAGTCAGTAACTCAAGTCAGGAATTGAACCCAGGTGCATGGCATTATGAGGCAGCAGCGTTAACCAATGTGCCGCACTGCCAAAAAATCTAGCTGCAAAAATTAAACAGGCAAACTTAATTTCTTTCACTTTGCTTCTGTCTTTGAGGCAGCAGTGTTAACCACTGTGCTGCATTGCAAAGAAATACTATCTGTAAAAACAAAACAGGCAGACTTAGCTTAACTTCTTTCACTTCGCTTCTGTCTTTGCAATCTTATAACGAAAAGGCGCCACAGCATTGCATCCCACGTCATTATAACCAGTAACTCTTGACAGATTTCATTCCAGGCTGTTCCACAATTCAGCTGTGGATAACGCGTTTCGAGTTTTGCCTGTTGTAGGTTGTCCTCAAAGAGCTGCCGTAAGAAGTGTCAATAGCTTATGTGACAGAAAATGGAGCAAAGTAAGAGGAAGAGGTCTCATCCTGCTGCTGAACCTGTGATTGGGATTAAGAGAGTGGTGGAGGATGCGGCACAGAGCGACACCCTGCCTGAAGCTGACAACGGGAGTGAGTGAGTAAAGTGACTGGGCAAATGCCCAGACGTTACAGGCAGCAGACATGAGCAGCCCAGCTGTGCTTTGAGGCTATTGCCAGGTTTAAAAAGTGTTGCCTTTTGATGGCACTAAATTAACATTTATTTCCCGTCCCATTCTTCAGCTGCACCTATGCCCTGTTGTCACTTACACTCTCCTGCCACGATCCAATTTGTTGAAGTGCTGTGGCAGCAATTTAATTCACAATGTTAACAGGAAAACGCAACCAGAAGTTGCGGGGACAGGAAGTGCAGACTCGAAACAGGATATTTAGTAATCTGCAGTTGGAGAATGCATTTTACATCAGACACTTTTATAATGGTTCGGTGAATGTGAAACATGCACAACGTGTGGGTCAAAGGACATTCAACAGTGATAGAAATTGCAGCTAGCAAGTAGTCAAGATGTACACTTCACTTATCCTAATAATTACAACAAATTGTTTCCATTTGAAACTCCACACACTGTGGAATCCAGCGATTGATCAATCACTTTTAATCACACTGTTTATTGGACTGTCGGCTTCTTGTACTTTACAGGATATAAAACCCTTGTTTTCCCCTTTTTGAGTGCTCGATTCAAGTTCCATGGGAAAGGCTGCCCTCTGGTGTCCTGTTCAAATGACCCACTTTTAATTTCTGAATCTCGACAGCAGATGTGTCTGCTAAATAACTAAAGCTGACTTGACAGCCCTGCCTTGACCTGGCCTTCATATATAAGAACTCTGCAGGAGAGATCCATACACTTATTGAGTGGCTCTGTGGTTAGCACTGCTGCCTCACAGTGCCAGAGACCCAGGCCTGATTCCCTGATTGCATCATTGTGTGTACAATCTGCATGTTCTCCCTGTATCTTTGTGGATTTGCTCTGGGTCCCCCAGTTTCCTCCCACAGTCCAAAAGAAGTGCTGGTTAGGTGCATTGGCCATGCTAAATTCTCCCTCAGTATACCTGAACAGGTGGTGGAGGGAAATTGCACACTAACTTCATTGCAGTGTTAATGTAAGCCTACTTGTGCCACTAATAAATAAAAACCTTTCCCTCCTGAGCAATCATAGTTCCCTCTAAAACCAACCCAAGATCAGTTAATGCAGTGTGGAATGGAATTTGAACCTTGCTTCCAACTCTTTTGTGTAAACCGATTAAATCAAGCCACCAAATTGAGGGACAAAGTAAAAGAGGCATCTTCAAAGGGTTACTGCCCTCAGCAAAAATCAAATCACATGTGAAACTTTAAGCATAAAACTAAAGATGATTAAAAAATCATGACTAAACATAACAGCCACCATGCTTGCTTTAAGGCAAGTGAAATAGGTTAACTAGCACGGGGCTCCAACCTGCTACCTTAGCACCAGGCTCCAACCACCTGAGCTACCAGTCAAAGGTTAAATTCTATTGCATTTGGTATTTCTGGGCACTCTCGCAACTGAGCACTAACCAGGTCTGAGTCCACTTAGCTCCCAAAATCAAATAAGGTCAGGCATTTCCGGGCTGTAGGTAAACCTCACTTTTCACTTTGCACTAATCCAATCTTTATTAGATGTTAGTGTGCATTTTATTGCAGACATGGAAGTACTGCAGGTTTGCACCATTCATTAATTCATTATGTTTAATGCTTATAATATAAATTATTATATGATGTATTACATGATATTTGATAAAAGCAGGAGAAGGAATATGGCTTAACTTTGTAAGCTATTGGGCGGCACGGTGGCCTCCCAGCACCAGGGACCCAGGTTCAATCCCGGCCTTGGATCACCATCTATGTGGAGTTTGCACTTTCTCCCCGTTTTTGCGTGAGTTTCCTCTGGTTTCCTCCCACACTTCAAAGATATGCCGGTTAGGTGCATTGGCCATCCTAAATTGACCCTAGCGACAGGGGATTAGTGGGGAAAATAAGTGAAGTTATGTGAATAGGACCCAGATGGGGATTGTGGTCGGTGCAGACTCGTTGGGCTGAATGGCCTCCTTCGGCATGGTAGGGATTCTATGATTCTCTCATTGATATAATATTAGTAAGAGATGATTAGTGAGAAAAATATCTGCTGTTGGGTTCAAGAAACTTTTGGCTCAAACTTTGCTTTTGTAATTTGAACTTCCTCAGACAAGTTGTTCTAGAATAACTTTCTTGCCTCCACATATGCATCTACTAATGCAACATGTGGGTTAATCATGCTGATTTTGTGCTATGAAAACATCGGGGAGTTTGCTTTTAATTTAAATGCCACATTCTGATTCTCTGCTATTTTTGATATGTTGTTTTGGATTATAAGATTAAATCTCATAATGTATGAATGTTTATTTTACAGCCTCACCCTTATTCAAGGCTGCCCGGTGAAGCAACAAGTTAATCACATGATCGAGTATGCTGTGCCTCAACTCTGTGGTGAGTGTGTTTAACTTCAGCAAACTTAATAACAGACTTGGTGAGACTGCAAAGCAGATAACCCCAGCAATTTTGCATGCATCATATGTTAGCATTGAAATATTTTCAAGAGTTTTTGTTGAATGTTTACATCATCCAGTACTGAAGGAAATATGATGCATCTTATTTTCTAGCACTGGTTAGAATGAAGGGACTTTTGCTTCCCTCCAATCTATGGTGGCACAGTAATTAGCACTGATGCCTCACAGTGCAAGGGACCCAGATTCAATTCCTGGCTTGGGTCACTGTCTGTGTGGAGTTTGCACATTCTCCCCATGCCTGCATGGGTTTCCACTGGGTGCTCTAGTTTCCTCCCACAATTCAAAGATATGTAGATTAAGTTGATTAGCCTTAGTAATTTGACCCTTAGTGTCAGGGTAAATATATGGGATTATGGGGATAGGGCCGGAGTGGGATTGTTGTCAGTACAGGCTTGATGGGCCAAAGGCCTCCTTCTGCACTGTAGAGATTCTGTGATTCTCTGTCTATGATTCTATGGTATTAATTCTTTTACAATGCAATATATAAAAAGATTACCTGATGTACTTCAAATAGTTGATTTAATGTACAAGTTGTAGAGAGCATGTTGTTTGAATTGAAATGCTCCCAGAACATCCTGGCTTTTCACTTGTACTCTGTATTAACAAGACATTGCAAGAACATTACATCTTTTCATGTACCTTGCTTTTAAATGCTTCGTGTATTTTATCTATTTTATTCAGTCGTGTGACTGGAGTGAAAGTAGAGGTATTTAAATAATTGCCGGAAAAAAATAAGAACGTGAGTAGAAACAACTTATTTTGTGTTTTTTTTCCATCTCTGTATCTATCCTTTTTTCTCACTTCTGCTTTCTCTAGGTCCAAATAAAGTTTCTAACTCAAATCCCAGATATCAAACTAAAGGGCATGCCCAAATGAAGGAAACTACTTGCAGAAAATTCTAATTAAATAACTAATTAAATAACTTAAAAATAAATATGGAGAGGTTGTGTATTTTCTAAAAAAATTTCTAACATAATAAGTGACACAGGAAAAAGGCAGTTGAAAATAGTGTAAAGAATTCAGCTGATGAATTTACTTTGGTGATTGGTGCATGTCGGTAGTGGATGGTACCCTGATGGATCGATGCTTATTTTAGCTAATTACTCATTTTTGCCTCAAAGGAATGTGACATTTTTAAGATGGGAACTTTCTGAGGGCACACGCTCTCTACAACTTGTACATTAAATGAACTATTTGAAAGTACATCAGGTAATCTCTTTATATATTGCGTCGGAAAAGAATTAACACTATAGAATCATAGAGAGAGAATCATTGAATCCCTACAGTGCAGAAGAAGGCCATTTGGCCCATCAAGCCTGTACTGATAACAATCCCATCCCGGCTCTATCACAATAACCCCATGTATTTACCCTGATGCTAAAGGTCAAATGGTTACATGGTAGATCAAAGTGTAGCTGCATGGATGATAAATAATTGAATGTTCTCTGGGAGGGGAAGGGTAATAGTCTTTACAGAAGCACAGTAGGATTTCCCTGGTTCTCATCTTCCATCCTACCGGCCTCCACGTTCAAAAGGCCATCCTTCGCAATTTCCATCACCTCCAGCGCAATATGAAAACTTTTTGCTTTTCCCTTGCATTTCCCTTCATCACACTCAGATCCATCCATGAGTCATCCTCACTGTCTGCTCCTTTTTCTGTGGCACCTTCCTGTGCAAGCACTGGAGGTGCAACAAATATCCTTTAATCTCCTTCCCGTCACCAACCAAGGCCCAAAATATAGAATCTTAGAGCCCCTATGATGAGAAGGAGGTCATTTGGCCCATTGAATATGCGCTGGCTCTCTGACAGAGTGTCTTGCCTAGGCACTCTCTCCACCCTATTCCCGCTAATCCTTCTAAACAATGCATGTTGCAACAATTTACCCCGGCCAATTCACCTCACCTGTACATCTTTGGGAGGAAACTGGAGCACTTGGAGGCGTCCACCCAGAAATAGGGAGAACATGCAAACTTCATGGAGTGTCACCCAAGGCTGGAATTGAACCTGGGTCCCTGGTGCTGTGGGACCGCAGTGCTAACCACTGTGCTGCCCATTTAGAATTAGGCCATTTGGCCCACTGAATCTGCTCCACCATTCGAACATATGTTTCTCAACCCCTTTCTCCTGCCTTTTCCCATAGTCTTTGATCCCCTTAGCAATCAAGAACCTATCTATCTCTGCCTTAAGCACACTCAATGACCTGACCTCCACAGCTTTTTGTGGCAAAAAATTCCACAAATTCACCATCCTCTGCTTGAAGAAATTCCTCCTCATCTCGGTTCTAAAGGGTCGTCTCTTTACTTTGAGGCTGTGCCCTCAGATCCTAGTCTCTCCTACTAATGGAAACATCTTCTCCACGTCCATTTTTATCCAGGCCTGTCATTATTCTGTAAGTTTCGATCAGATCCCCTCATTCTTATAAACTCCATTGTTTACAGATCGAGGGTCCTCGAACGGTCCTCATACATCAGATCTTTAATTCCTGGGATTATTCTGGTGAACCTTCTCTGTGCTGTTTCCAAGGCCAGCGCATCCTCCCCAGTGTGGCTGACCATGTTAAATATTTATTGCTTATAAATTTCACCTGAATGTAAATATTGCATCAGCTCCTGTGATGCAAGTAATCAAGAACGGCAATCTCTGATCAGAAAGTCTGAAACTGGATTATTTCAAAGGAATTTAAGTGAGTCAGTTGATGGGAATTAATTTTCCTGTATCATGGCTTCTCACATTTAAATTATTATGGTTTTTCAATTTTTAATCTGTAATTAAATGTCATGGAAGGTTGGACTATGCATATATTTATTTCAAAGTTGAAACTACTTAAGTCTCCATGAAATGACATTACATTGGATTGAGAGAGCAGGCTTGTCTAGGCTAGGTCAGGTCTGAACCCTGGTTCAAGGACGACATGCCTCATTTGGGCCTTGATGATTTGTTGTAAATTTTTACAAGTCGTCATTGTGATCACGAAGGTTCAACGTCGAGTGCAAGTGGGAGATAAGTCAGTTTATTGTCTTTTGGTCCTTTGTTAACTGCAGGCCGGTGCTACGACCCTGACACCAGTGCACCAGTCAGCTTTTACCTCTCGTCACTGGCGGAGCTGAAATCGTGGCAGCCTTCTATTCAAGATGAGAATTTCAACAAAGCTGCTATTGCCTTGGCTCCACGACAGCCACCTCTGCAGTGTAATCGACCAAGGACACTGGTCTGTCATGACATGGCTGGCAGCTACTTGAGTGACAGGTATGTTTTTCTGGGGATAACATGAGGACTGATCAATATCCTGACAGCGTGCGATTGTGAGCCTCAGTGGAAAGGGAACAAAGGCCCAAGCACTTGACGTTTCCATCATTATACCGTGAAACCCGGCAAGGACCTTCTGCCCTTTGACACAATTTGGTGAAGTCGGAAAGATTGATTGTTGTAAAGGTGTTGATCTAGTCATTAATGTTTCAATATTAATTTCTATCGAGTTACTTAAAGCAAAATGCATTTCCATTTATGTAATTGCCGAATGCAAAATGTTTGTTATCTATATTTATATTTGTGTTTTGATTGGTGTATTAAACTATGACATTTATAGTACAGTGAAGTGTAAAGAAATCTTTTTGACCTTTTATGTGCCATGAATGAAAGATTTTTACGGAGGTGGAATGGCTCTTCCAGCAGTGCCAATCGGATCATCTGTCCTGCAGTTGTCTGAGCCAGACACTGAGATGTAATGGAGTCTATGGTCACAATTCTGCCAACTCATTGCATAAATGGAATTGGTCAGCAGGTTCCAAAGCTCTGTGTAAATATTTCAGAACTTTTGTAGCTGGGTGCATATTCAGCAATTAAAATAAATTGGCCAAGGCTCTGATAGCAGAATTGGCCAAGTCCACGACTAGGCAAGCATCCCTCAACCAGCCAGGGGAAATATCCTTTCCTCTCTCATCTACCCTGTCTAGTCCTTGAAAGAAGCTTTAAGTTTAATGAGATCACCTCTCATTCTTCTAAACTCTAGAGACTACATCTATTCTCAAAGGATGGTCCTGCCATCCCTGGAATCAGTCTGAACCTCTGCTGTACTCCCTCAATGACAAGTATATTCTTCCTTTGGTAATAGACCATAAGATGTAGGAGTAGAATCAGGCCATTTGACCCATTGAGTCTGCTCCACTATTCATTCATGGCTAATGAGACCAAAACTGTACATGTCACTTCAAGTGCAATCTCACTAAGAATCTGTACAATTGATGCAAGATATCTTTATTCCTGTACTCAAATTCTCTTGCAGTAAATCTTACAGACAATTTGCAATCCTTGTTGCACCTGGATGTTGGCTTTCAGTATCCAAGTCCCCTTTCAACATCAACATATCTCAATCTCTCTCCATTTAAGAAATGTTTTACACCTTCAATTCCTCTTGCCAGAATGGATAATCTCACACTTATCCATGTCTATTTCAATCTGCCATCTTCTTGTCCAAATCCCATTGAAGTTTCTTTGCATCCTCTTCACACCTCACATTCCCAATTAGTTTTATCATCTGCAAACTTGAAAATATCACATTTAATCTTCGCATCCAAATCATTGACAAAGATTGTGACCAGCCAGAGCCCAAATACTGATCCTTGCAGTAGCCCACTAGTCACAACCCATTTTTTCTGTTTTCTGTCCACTAATCAATCCTCAATCAGTGCCTGTGTGGACCCCCTATCCCGTGTGCTCTAATATCATCAACTGATCTGTTTACTGACAGCCTTCTGAAAATCCAAATACATCACATCTATTGGTTTTCCCCCTTACCTTTCTGTAATAATATTGAAGTCCCACCTCAACATTTAAGCCTTGTAATGTCAGAGCTTTATGCACAAAATATTTTAGAAATCCAGAGATGATGGTATGTAGCTGTTTAATGCAAGTTGTGAATCCATTTTTTTTAATGTTGCAGTCAGTGCACATCTTAGATTTAGAAACTATTATACAATCCCTGGAGTGCAGATGAAGCCATTTGGCCTATCCAGTCTGCACTGAGTCCCTTAGAGTATTTTACCTCGTCTCTCTCCCCTGCCTGAATCTTTTCCTGTAATCCCATTTATCCTGCCACTTTACCTAACCTACACACTTTGAAACACTAAGGGATAGTTTAGCATGTCCAATGCATCTAACGCGCACAACTTATAAGTGTGGAAGGAAACCAGAGTACCCAGGAAACCCATACAGACACACAGAGAACATGTAGACTCCACATAGGCAATGAAAGCGGTAAATAAACGTCACAGCCTCATGCATTTGATTTGGTTATAAATGAAGAGAGATGGTATAGGATACTTCTTTAAAGTATGTGCATATGTTTGAATTTCTGTCACTTTTATTAACTTTTGGAGATTCCAGGATTGTGAAAGGCACTGTAAATGTTTCATAGGAAAGCTGATTCTAATCCTGATTTAACAGAGTATAGTTAGTTGTCACTGGAATGTTATTTGGGATATATTGTTGCCCCATACTGACCAAACAGTACACTACATGGTTTGAGGGAGTTCAACATCCAGTCCAGTTGATCTTTTCAGGGGGCTAACCTAGTGCTTTGTTTCTTCAGGTTCATACAAGGTGTACACGAAGAGAATCCTTTTGTCTTTTATCACTGGTTGTACATAGACATCTTTGTGTACTTCAGCCACCACATGGTGACCATCCCACCAGTCTGCTGGACAAATGCTGCTCACAAGCACGGTGTGGCTATTCTAGGTAAATATCACCTTTTTAGGGAGAAAATAAAGTGATGTTTCACTTGGGCAAAATGCCTGGTTAGTTTTCTATATTTCTGATCTGCAGGCATGTTGATGGAAGCAATGAGTTCCAGCTGTGATGCTTTTTGTTTTCCCCTCTGGGAATTTAATCTGTTTTAATTGGTGTGTTCCAAGGATGAGAATCATTTCAGGGGCTATCACTGGGTTAGATACTTCCTGTTTTCTCCAATGTTTTGTGAATATTATTGAATAATTCCAAGTACCTGAATTGAGCGCCCGCTTCTGTGTGGTATTCAGGTTTCTGACCGTGGAAAAAATATATAATAGAAACTATTCTGTTTCTTGTATAAGAATAAGAATGTTCTCTGTTTGGGCTAGTGCTTAGATTAATGGAATAGTAGAGGTGTTCGCCAGAGGCGTGGTGGCACAGTGGTTAGCACTGCTGCCCCACTCTGCCAGAGATCTGCGTTCGATTCCTGGCTTGGATCATGTCTGGTGGAGTTTGCATATTCTCCCCATGTCTGTGTGGGTTTCCTTCCATAATCCTAAAGATGTGTTGGTTAGGTGCATTGGCCATGCTTAAATTCTCCCTCAGTGTACCCAAACAGGCGCCAGAGTGTGGCGATTAGGGGATTTTATAGTAATTTCATTGCGATGTTAATGTGTGCCTACTTGTGACACTAATAAATAAGCTTAAACCTAGTGGATATTTCTATGAAATGGCAAAATTACTTTAATTGGTGAAAAATTCTGATCTTTGTATTTGGCTGCTCAGGAACTTTCATCACCGAATGGGAACCTGGGGCAGCAATCTGTGAGGCTTTCTTGGAGAATGAGGAGATGTTCCGTGCGATTGCTGATCAGCTCGTGCTCATTGCGCACTCCTTTCAGTTTGATGGATGGTTGGTGAACATTGAAAATGAACTGAGTGTGAGTAGAGTGACCTGTATTGCGTCGGCACTTTTTAACCTTTATAAAAAATGTTCTCTCTTGTGGAGGAATCTGGAATGAGGGCTCAGTCTGACTTTACCCTCTGGACAAGGGGAGATCTGCTGCAGAGGCTTCTGGTTTGAAAATCTGTGTGAGGTGTTTTGCTGGTGAAGTCTGAACTGCGTCTGAATTGCTACGGATTAGCCAGGCACTGGCTCTTAACCTGCTGCTTTCAACATTGTGAGTTGTCAACCATTACTGCCATGTATGTTTATATTTTTAATGTAACAATATGTCCTAAGCTCACAGAGGTGTAATCAGGTAGAAGTGGATGCCAAGCCAATGAGTGACATTTTAGGAAGGTTCAAAGATGGGGAAACAAAAGCTTGGTTGAAGATATGAACGTAGAAATCAGGAGCAAGACTAGGCTCTTAGAATGTAACCAGTGACAACTTTGTATTGGATGTAATTGACCAATGGATCAAGCTCTCTGGGTCAGCTGACCCAGTAAACCATGGAACCAATTACAGAATGATGTGATGGTCAGTGACCAGCTAATTCACTATAAGTAAGAACCTGTTAGGCGTTGTCGGAAGCTGGGAATGGCCCAGAGTGAGGCCCCAAGTTTGGACTAATGAAGTTTCTTTATTAAACCCTTTGTTTGATTTATAAGTTGGAATAAGTTTTGTTTATATTTTTATTGTCTGCATTTGAAGAGTTCCTTCCAAATCAAACATAGGCCTCTTGAGCCTGCTCTACCATTCCATAAGATCATGGGTGATCTGATTGTAACCTCAAGCTCATAAACTCCCGGTAACCTTTCCTCCTTGCTTATCAAGAATCTAGGACTGTGTTAAAAACATTCAAAGACTCTGCTTCCCTCACGTTTTGAAGAAGAGTTTCAAGGACTCTCTGTCCTCTGAGAAAAAATAATTCTCATCTCTGTCTTTGTTGGAATGTTATTTTTAAATGGCGATCTATAGATTTTCCATGAGAGGAAATATTTGTTCCAAATCCTTCCTGATGAGCCATCTTAGGATCTTGTGTTTCAATCAAGTTGCCTCCTACTACTACTACTTTAGCCGTTGATGCCGTCTCTATGGATTTCAGTAAGGCGTTTGACAAAGTCCCTCATGGGAGGTTAGTTGAAAAGGTCAAGGCTCATGGGATACAAGGGCAGGTAGCTAGATGGATAAGTAACTGGCTTAATAATAGGAGATATAGAATAATAGCGGAAGGGTGTTTTTCTAGCTGGAGGTCGGGCACTAGTGGTGTGCCGCAAGACTCAGTACTGGGACCTCTTCTATTTGTAGAGGAGTAAGTAGAGTGATCGGGGAGTTTGCAGATGATACAAAGATGGCTGGACTTGCGGATAGTGAGGAGCATTGTCAGGCGATGCAGCAGGATATAGGCTGGTAGCTTGGGCAGATAGACGGCAGATGGAATTCAATCCTGATAAATGCGAGGTGATGCATTTCGGGAAAAAAAATGTAGGGGGGAAGGTATATGATAAAGGGTAGACCTGTTAAGAGTATAAAAATGCAGAGGGACCTGGGGGTGCAGGTGCACAAGTCTCTGAAGACCTGGCAGAGCAGGTGGAGAAGGTTGTGAAGAAAGCATATGGTACGCTGGCCTTTATAGGAAGAGGTATAGAGTACAAGAGCTGGCCTTTAATGTAGCAGTTATATAAAACGTTAGTTAAACCTCATTTGGAATACTGCGTCCAGTTCTGGTTGCCTTACTACCGGAAGGACATGGATTCTCTGGAGAGAGTGCAGAGGAGGTTTACCAGGATGCTGCCTGGTATGGATGGTCTGAGTTACGAGGAGAGGTTAGGCAAATTGGGACTGTTTTCCTTAGAAAGACGTAGACTTAGAGGAGATCTAATAGAGGTGTACAAGATTATGAGGGGTATAGATAGAGTAAACAGGGTTAAGCTTTTTCCTGGGATGGACTCAAGTAACACGAGGGGTCACGGGCTTAGGGTGAGGGGGGTAAGGTATAATTTGGATGCTAGAGGGAGTTTTTTCACACAGAGGTGGTGGGGGTATGGAATGCGCTGCCAAGTAAAGTGGTGGAGGCAGGTACTCTGGAGTTATTTAAGAAATACTTAGATGGGCACATGAACAGAATGGGAATGGAGGGGTATATAAAACTGATTTAAAATAGGGATCATGAGCCTTGGGAGTCCCTGGGAAATGTGTAAATAGATGATGATATTGATGTACTTGTTTTTATCCTACAGGTGCTTTGGTCCACCTTGTTGTCTAACGAGGGGCATACACGCGATGGGTCGTGAGAGGGCTGCTCTTGGATTTTTTTTTCGAGAGTATCCTCGTGCTTCACGTCGTTAGTGTACGCTTGACCTGGACCATTTGATGGGCAACACGACAACTCAGTGACTATCGCTGTGCTGTGCAGACACATGGATTTGGGCCTGTGTCTGTGGGAGTTTGCGCATTCTCCCCGTGTTTGCGTGGGTTTTCTCCGGGTGCTCAGGTTTCCTCCCACATCCCAAAGATGTGCTCTTAGGCTAATTGGCAAAACAAATTCTTCCTAAATTGTCTCAAATTTGATTTTAATCCATAGATCTATAAACATAGACAGGAATCACGGGTAGAGGTGGGAACATCGGGGTGGCAGCGCGAGCTCGTTGGGCCGAAGGGTCTGTTTCCCGTGCTGTTTTGTTCTTTGTTCTTTGTCCTGTTCTTTGTACTTTTCTAAGTGATAGTGAATGTCAGTTTTAAAATGGTTATAAAGGCTTAATGAAGGAAATTCTTTGAGATCTATATGACATCCCCCTGTGGTAAACTGAAGTAAGGCTGGAGGTGGGAAAATACCAGAAGTGATGGCCCAGAGCATTCTGGTTGGGTGGGGAGGTGGTTCTTGGATGGAAGAGGCCATAGTGATATGAGGATCAAGGCCATAGTAGCCTATAAACACATAATTCTAATGCAGCACAGTAGGAACTTGGTGTGGGACCAGGTGGCATATGGTTAGTACTGCTGCCTCATAGCACCAGGGACCTGGGTTCAAATCCCAGCTTGGGTGGCTGTCTGTGCAGAGTTTTCACTTTCTTCCCGTACTGTATGTGTTTCCTCCGGGTGCTCTGGTTTTCTTCCACATTCCAAAAATGTGCGGGTTAGGTTGGTTGGCCGTGCTAAATTGACCTTAGTGTCAGGGGGGAATAGCAGGGTAAACGTGTGGGATTATGGGAATAGGGTCTCGGTGGGATGAGGTTAGTACAGACTCGATGGGCCAAATGGTTCTCTTTCTATAGTGGAAGGATTCTATCTCTTATGTTCTATGTCCAGATGTCGGTGGGGGAGTTCTGGATGAACTGAAACTTGCTGAATGTGGATAAATTTTATCTTGCCAATGGGACTGAGGGAAGAAAGGGGAGCGCACTATAGAAGACTCACTCATTCTTGGCTGCTTTTGTGCACCCCACTGGAGACAGCTGTTGTGCAGATTGAGAGCAGGCTGCCTGCCTAACTTCACAGCCAAGGAATTGTGTGTGCAAGTTTAAATGTGGGGTTTTAAAAAGAAACCAAACTCATTAATCTTCCTGTTAACATTATTTGATTATAATTATCGCATTATTGTCGACAAATGATGCTTGCAATTCATCTCAAGCTGCTGTTCATATGGAGCGTACAATCTACAGAACGGGTATTGTTGTTGATGCTCTGATAAGATAATTTAGTTTCTGTCTTGTTCCTGTCTACGTTGGTGCACTGATGGTATTCTTCAAGCGTACTTTGATATTTTTCAAGGATAGGTTAATATATTTGCTAGATTTTTAAAACCTCTCTTGGTTGCTTACTCAAAGCCTTCTGCCATAAAGCAGAGTTTCAGCAGTTTTGTTGAAAGGCGGTTTATAATGTCGTGAGTTTGGAGGACAAGTGATACTTTTGTATACAACTTGGAGCCTAACCCTTCCAAATATTGTGGAATTGATGGGAGATACACCTGAAGTGATGGGATTAGTAGTCACAGCTACTATTATCGCTGCTGAATTTTGCCGTTTGCTTTGTTTCCCAGTCTGCACATTGAGTGAATATTCAATACATAGCTCAAAGTATTCAGTCATGTGACAGAAAGGATTAGTAAATCAAAGATGTTCACCTTTCGTGTTAATTATGACAACCACAGCTGTGGAACCAGTGAAGAAGGTAAAAATTAACAAGGAGCAAAAATTGAGGCAACGGCTTAGTGCTATCATCACCAGACTAATGATCCAGAGACCCAAGGTAAGAACGTGGGACCTGGATTCAAATCCCACCCCAACAGATGGTAAAATTTGAATTCAATAAAAAAAATCTGGAATTAAAGCTCTAACGGTGACCATGAAACTATTATCAGTGTTGTAAAAAACCCATATGGTTCACTAGTGTCATTGAGGGAAGGAAATCTGCCGTCCTTATCCAGTATAGCCCGCGTGTGACTCCAGGTCCACAGTAATTTGGTTGACTTTCAAATGCCCTCTGAAATGGAGGGCAGTTAAGGATGGGCAATAAATGCTGGCTCAGCCAGCAATGTCCACATTTCATAAATGTATTTAAAAACAATTAATGCATTGTTGTGCAATGTAGCACATCGTCAGTTGTAGGTGTAATGTGTGGATCTGCAATGGCATTCTCACTTGTGAGTCAAGAGGTTGAAGTCCATTCCAGGGCCTTGAAATGTAATCCAGGTTAACACTTTCAATGCTGAACTATTGGGGAGAGATATCTTTTAGATGAAGTGTGAAACCTACTCTATCAGGTGGCATTATAACTGTAGGAGAGCTCTCCCAGTCACCTGTACAACACCATTGTTAAAGCAGATTATCCAATCACTTATTTCACTGCTGGATATTGATGAGGGCAAATTGGCTGCTGTGTTTCCATCATTCCAACAGATATTATACATTAAAATACTTCATTAGGCACTGGATAACCTGGGCTTGTGAAAGGTGCTATATAAACATATATCCTTTACTGTCTTGTTTCAATACTGCAATAACAGTTTTCTGTTATGAATAATTATAGTGAATAAGAATCACTACAGTGCAGAGGAGGCCATTCGGCCCATCGAGCCTGCACTGACAACAACCCCACCCTATTCCCGTAACCTCAGGTGTTTACCCTACTAATCCCATTGATACGTAGGGGCAATTTAGCATGGCCAATCTGTCTAACCTGCACATCTTTGGATTTTGGGAGGAAACCGGAGTCTCTGGAGGAAACTGGAGGAATTGAGTTTAGGAGTCAGGAGGTAATGATGCAGCTCTATAAGACCCTTGTCAGACCCCACTTGGAGTATTGTGCACAGTTCTGGTCGCCTCACTATAGGTAGGATGTAGAGGCTATTGAGAGGGTTCAGAGGAGATTTACAAGGATGCTGTCTGGATTGGGAGGCAGGCCTTAGGTTGAGGGAGCTGGGACTGTTCTCACTGGAGAGACGTAGGTTGAGAGGCGACCTGATAGAGGTTTATAAAATGTTGAGAGGAATAGATAGGGTGGATTCTCAGAGACTATTTCCCCGAGCTGAAATGGTCAATACGAGAGGACACAGATTTAAGGTATAGGGAAGCAAATACAGAGGGGATGTTAGGGGTAAGTTTTTCACTCAGAGGGTGGTGAGTGAATGGAATTGGCTGCCGTCGGAGATGGTGGAGGCAAACTCACTGGGGTCTTTTAAAAAACTTCTGGATGAATATATGGAAACGAATGGGATAGGGGGTTATAGATAGGTCTGTGGATTGGTAGATATAGATGTGATCGGTGCAACTCGTGGGCCAAAGGGCCTGTTTGTGCTGTAGTGTTCTATGTTCTATGTAACCCACACAGATATGGGGAGAATGTGCAAACTCCACACAGACAATGATCCAAAGCAAGAATTGAATCTGGGCCCCTGGTGCTATGAGACAGTAGTGCTTACCACTGTGCTATTGTGCCTTTCTAATTGTAATAGTTTTGCTTTGCTTAAGCTGTGATTTGAGTTTGCTGATAAAAAGGGACGGTTTTAGTGATCTTAAGGTTGAATGGCGGGTGGCATGGTAGCGGAGTGGTTAGCACTGCTGCCTCACAGTGCCAGAGACCATTGTTTGATTCCTGGATGGAGTTTGCACTTCCTCCCCGTATTTATGTGTGTTTCCTCTGGGTACTCCTGTTTTCTCCCACATCCTGAAAGACATGCTGGTTAGGTGCATTGACCCGAGCAGGTGCAGAAGTGTGGCGACTAGGGGTTTTTCACAGTAACTTCATTGCAATGTTAATATAAGCCTTGTGACAAATAAAAAATAGTGGTACAATTTTGAAAGAATTGGTGTAGTTCAAAGACCCTTTATCTAACAGACCACCAGTGTGTAAGAAATGGAATTACTCGGAATGATCTGAATTCCAATACACTGACTGTGGATAGGGTGGGGGAAGTGGAGTCTGTGTCATAGTTCAGCCATTATCTAACTAAATGGCGGGGACAGGATCAACAGGCTTGTCTACTCCTGTTCCTAATGAATAGGGGACATCCTGAACCAGATCTGATGATGGACCCACTCAAATTTTTATTTTAGTACTTATCAATATTTTATTTTTACATCTTTTGAATAACCATTGTTTCAGTTGTTGTTGATGCCAAACACTGAATGTGTTCAAGAGATGGCTAGATATAGCACTTGGGGCAAGTGGGATTGGAAGTTATGGAGAGAAAACAGGATTAGGCTACTGAGTTGGATGATCAGCCATGATTGCGATGAATGACGGAGTAGGCTCAAAGGGCCAAATGGCCTCCTCCTCCTACCTTCTATGTTTCTGGTTTGTTGCAATGGTGCTGCTGAATAATTGGCTGTGAAACTATGCAAGGCAGTTAGTTGCTTAGAATCTCATACATAACTTTACTTTTTCCAAACTAATTATCTCCAGGCAATCTTGAACTTGGGTTGTGTTTTCTAACATTAGTGATTTCTATCAGTATGAGATGCATGCCTTGGAGTTCATGATTGTCATCCTGTCACTGACTGAGTAATGATTGGTGTTATTGTAATGTGCTCCAATAACATGAAACCACTGATTAAAGAGACATCAAATGGAGTCTCCAATCACATTGGCTGTCATAAGATCCATGATTAGAATCTCCACACAGAGGGTTACAGGAGACACAATTACAATTTAACTATCAGAGGTTATCTTTTAACAACCACACCACAGTCAGCTCAACATTGATTATTCACTGGTATCTCATTTATTCGAAAAGTCATGGTGCTCTTGCCTAATTGGAAACACTCCGAAATGGCGAGAAGTCAGGAACTGATTGTCTGAGTCCGTAGCAACTATCATTTAGAGGGAAAGCAAACGTTGGAGAGGGTTGGTCAATAAAAATAATGCCTCAAGCTACCTGACCCTAGGAAAGGCCATTACTGGTTGTGCAAGCTGCATTTACTTCACACCCTGCCTGCAGCAAGTGTTCCCGAGTGCGTCGGAATGCAGATTAGTTTCATCCAAAATTGTGATGCCATTAAAATGCATTAATTCTCTCCAAGACATTATGGAGAGGACCAATGGGGAAGGAAGCTTAATATCCAACAAAATGGGTCATCAAATCTTGTTACAATTTTCTTCTGGGTAAAGAAGGGAGAAGTACTTTGAAGAGAAAATGTCCTCCTTGGATTTGCCTTCCCTTTTTAATCTAAGCATTCAAAAGATAGTTTTGTCCACTGCACACAGGAAAAGGATTGAGATCATGTGATCACTGGAAAGAGAACAGTGACATACTTGTAGAGAGATGAGATAGTGTTACCATTGTGGCTGCTGCTATTTTGGGACAACTACTCCCAGGAAAACTAGCAAGTGTATTTAAGAAAAAATATCTTCCTGACCAACCAATAGGTTTTTTTTAACAGAGTTGAAGGCTGTGCTGTGGAAACCAACAACTAATGCTTAACATAAAGGAATTTATGCCCACAAAGTGAGCTACTCTGACTCAGTTTCTTTCCTGTTTTGAACCATAAGAGTTTGCCGTACGCTAGAAGGGCAAAATCTCTTCATGACAATTTTAAATTTGATGGCTTCCAATCACTTCTTCCAGCCATTGCGAGAATCTTTTTCTCTTGTCACCATTTCAAAACCCTTTGTCGTTTTAAAATCTCCAGTTGAAGCTTTGGGAAGTGTGGGAAGAAATATTTTAAAGCCAATCTTGATGCAGATAAACACCAACAACAGTATCATTCTGCGGAAAGGCTGTGGTGAGTCTTGGAAAGTCTCGTGGGCCAAACACACATTTTAGAATTTGAAAATTGTGATCTGTGTAATCCAAGTAATCAACATTGATGTTTAACATTCCATTTTTCATATGAATAATGTTCGTTTTTGTTTTATTTTGTTGCAGCCCAATGCAGTTAAGAATGTGCCCAGATTTCTTAGTTACTTCCGTTCCAGAATGCAGCAAGCTGTTCCACACGGTCTGGTTATCTGGTACGACAGTGTGCTGGAAACTGGACATCTGAAATGGCAGAATGAACTTAATAAGCACAACAAGTAAGTGATTACTGTACGGATTTAAACTTGGTACTGAACTCCAGACTAAGAACATTCATGTCAGGGAATAATCATATTGGGAAAAAGGCCAATCCCTAATTTGAAACTCAAACTAACAAAAGTTTATTGGATAATGAAGATTTATAATTAACATTTCACTAGTTGAGCATAGCACAATGCATAGGTTTAACACGTGTTGATCTGCTTTTCCAAGGCCCCTAAGACTTCTGGAATTTTTCTTCTTGGTTCCTTGAACATGTTCTCTTGACTCATGATGTCCTTTGAGATTTTTGCTCAGTGAATTTAATGTACCTTTTGCAGCCTTAAGACTTCAGCTCTGATGGATCTTATATCATCCCACAACTTCTCAGTTTACCCTAACTTGCACTCCACTTTAACTGCTGCAGCTAAGCTTCTATTACACTTCCTAGCTGCTTGCTGGGTGTTCCCTTTCCCTCTCATACATAGTCTTAACACAACTACATTAGCCCTGGCAATACTATCTATCCTGGATCCACTGATTTCTATACTGGATCTTCACAGCAATCCTCAGTCCTGTGACAGTTACTTCAGTCACTAACTAAGCTTAATGTTGGATTCTTATGGCAGCGCCTCAACCTGTGGCAAATAGTGGCAATGTCCTATGCAAATACTAATTTCCTAGCAAGTCATTTCTCTTCCAACACTGACGTATAAGGCAGGCTTTCATCTGTTCCCATAGTGTGGTTTATTCTGAAACAGTGTTAGTCTGTCACCAGAGGCTTATAGGTTGGAATGCCACTCTTCTGTATCAAGCATGGCTGACCAGGACTCTCCCACTCTTATCTGCCAGTAGTATGTTGTTGCAAGTTGATACTTGACCTGTTTGATCTTCCTTGGCCATCAAATCCTTAAGTGGGACTCAAACCTGGAGCTTCTGGCTCAGAGGCAGGAACGCTACCCACTGCGTCACAAGACCTCTCCATCCTAAGCAAGTACTCTGCTCTTAAATCTCTTCTCCCTCCCTCCTGACAAATGGGCCCAGCGAGTGTTCTATGACAAATTCCAAACCGGGTAAGTGCAAAGACCTCAGTTTTGCATCTTTTATTTTTAGGTCCTTTTTGCAATTGGCTTTACAACATTTAGCCCCTGTACGTCCACCTGTGCCAACATAACTAATGACTTCTTACCTAACATTTGCAACACTTGATTAATAGGAAGAATGCTCCTAGCGTCCTCACAATAATCTAACTTCAATCTAGAATGTCCTAGGTCCAAGACTGTTCTTTTGGCCAGTCTTGACACCTTGGCTTCCCGACTAAACCATAACTTGTATCTTTTAACTAGGCAGTCGGGAACATCTAATCTTCAGGTCACCTTCCTGGCCAATCAGCATTATTGATTTTTCTTTACAGACAAGTTAGATTGGTTGGAGCCCAATTGTGCAAATGTGTACCAGCTATAATTCCAGTTCACTCCTCATGCAGTTTCTTAAAAATCATAGGACAATGTTTTGTACTTAAAAGGTGCCAATTTTAAGACTTCCTAACAACCTACTACCCCAATATTCATGGTTCATCCTAATAAAACTTATAGGGGGGAATTTTCCAGTCCTGCCCAACGATCTGTTGCCCTCAAGTGAGATTTTCCGGTCGTGGAGTGACGTGGCTGGAAAATCTCACCCTTCATCTGTTGTTACCAGGACAAATCAGATTCCAGATGAGAACATGGCTTAATAGATCCTAACTTTTGAAACTTTAGAGTAAAGTCACTGTAAAAATTCATAGGAGTCTGCTGATGAACTTTAAATAAAAAGAATAAAACTTTAATCAAGGGAAATGAACTATATAACACCAGATTAAAAAAAAGTTGGAAACAGCTGATTCACATTTTCTTAATTTTGTCATATCAGCTATATCTTTACATATACATTCAAATTCAAAAAGATAAAACATAATGCCATATTTATTTTATACTTTAATGTTCAAGGTATGCACATGTAGACCAATTGGCAAACTGTGGTCACACATACCACACTCCAAAGTAAGTGACAGATATGACCAAAGTAGATTCTGTGGATTTTTCAACAACCCCACTTGTCATACTGAGCTAACTAATTTCGCTGGAACTCTGTTTTTCTCCCCAGGCTTTTCAGTCTCCCCATTTGCAGATCTTGTCTTGGAACTCTCTCCAAATATTACTCCAACTCAGCTGCATTCAACAAGAATCTGCCTTCAGGGTTTCAATCTTGGCTTCTGAGAGAGCTTTCCTCTAAATATCTGAGCACACTTAGACTTTACCTTCCAAGCATATCTTTAGATTTTTGGCTGTGCCAAGTAGAACACCACTGCAAGAGGTCAGTAATCTTTGGCTGTCTCCCTCCTCTGATCTTTAGGCTTCTCTCAAGTCTGTTTCACTTCAGATCTGCTCGTGGTATCTTTTCTCTTTACTGTGGATTGTTTTTCTCTGCTCCTGTGATCTGTCTTGATTCAATGGAATCAATCTCCGATTCCTTCTAAATGAGTTTCCCTGGGACCTCTTTTTTAGTTCCACTCCTAGGATTGGAACTTTTTCTGTTTTGGGGCCTTCCCCCTATCCCACTCCCTGTCACCCTCTCGCTGCGACATCCTTCACTGCGATGGTGTTCTGATTCAGGTCACCTCGAATTTTTCTGAGAAAATTCCACCCAATGTCTTATACATTGCCAATTCTCTTATGTGCTTGCTTTATAATTAACTCTTTTTTTCACCTTGCCTGTAGCCTATTTACACTTCAGTAATATTTGGGTTAATTGGCTTTGATAACAATGTCCCTGCTTGAATAGTTAACATTTGACTCTATGGTAAGTACATATGGTGCTTGGATTGTGGTTGTTATGCTTTGGCCATTATACTGCAGTTTAAGGAACCCAGTTTGTTTCAACAGGAAACATTCTTATCTTTCACTCACAGCTACTTCACTGAAGAGAATAGTAACCACGAACAAGTAGCACTGTGGTCGGTCTCTTGCCCAATGATCGCAGTTGTTGGTTGTGCTCTTTTTTTCTGTTTGAAACTATTCTGAATTACTTGTAGGTCGACTGCATTTTATCCACCAAACACTAAAGTACTCAATATAAAGCAATATGGAACATCAGTGTATCTGTTCCGTACAATGGAAATCTGTGGGATGTGTTGTTCTTTTGGGCGAAATTAGTGCAAACATAGCTCTAGAAATATTTTGTAAACTCCTATTGAAAATACAATTGGGTGTTTTCTCTTATTCAGCTACCTTTTGATAGCATCTTAATTGGATCTACCTTTTTGGATCGTCCACATTTTAGAACATAAGAGTTAGTTGCAGGAGTAGGCTGAGTGGCTCCTCGCCTGCTCTGTCATTCAATAAAATCATGACTGATCTTTTCATAGACTCAGCTCTACTTACCCACCCGCTCACCATAACTTTTAATTCTTTTACTGTTCAAAAATGTATTTATACTTGTCTTACAAACATTCAATGAGATAGCCTCAACTGCTTCACTGGACAGGGAATTTTATAGATTTACAACCCTTTGTGTGAAGAAGTTCCTTCTCAGTCCTAAATCTGCTCCTCCTTATTTTGAAGCCATTCCCCCTAGATGTGGTTTTACCTGCCAGTAGAAACAACCTCCCTGCTTCTATCTTGTCTATTCCCTTTATGATCTTGTGTGTTTCTATAAGATCTCCTCTCATTTTTCTGAATTCTAATGAGTATAAACCCAGTTACTCAGTCTCTCTTCATAAGCCAACCCTTTTAACTCCAGAATCAACCTAGTGGAAAAGCTATTTATTTAAAAAAAAGTTTAAAATGCTCCCAGTGAAGTCTAACGATATATTAAAAAAAATTGTTCGGTTTCGTAATCTTCTGAGTGTTGATTTCCATGAGACAGAATTTAGAATCTTTTGAGGTCAAGTGTGTTGATTGGAAATAGTGAGGACTGTCGCAGCAATCCTTCAGTGATAGCTGCACTCCTGGGAGTCTCTGAGTGGTCGTATAGATTTGTAGTCACCACTTGTTGTGTGATGCCTAACACATTCTGTAAATTGCCTGTGCATAATCTACGTGCGTATTACCCATTTAGAAACATGAATCTTTTACATGCAGAAGGAGTCCACTTGACCCATTGAGTCTTGACTCTCTGACAGAGCATCTTGCCCAGACTCTATCCCTGCAACCCTATGTATTTACACTAACTCCCCAAACCTGCACATCTTGGGACACTGAGGGGCAATTTAACATGGCCAATCCATCTAACTTGCACAACTTTGGAGTGTGGGAGGAAACCCATGCAGACATGGGGAGAACATGCAAACTCACACAGACAGTGACCCAAGGCTGGAATTGAACTTGCACCCCTGGCACTGAGGCAGCAGTGCTAGCCACTGTGTGTCGGTGTAACTTTTTTTTAGAAGGAAGCCATTCAGCCTGTTGAATCTGCAGTGGCTCTCGGACAGAGCAACTTGCCCAAGCCCTATCCCAATAACCCCATAACGTATATATCTTGGGACACTAAGGGACAATTTAGCGTGGACAATCAATTTAATCTACACATTATGTGGGAGGAAACCCATGTAGGAAAAATCTGCAAATTCTGTAAGGTAACCCTTGGCTGGAATTGAACCCAGTTGAATGATGCTGTGAGGCAGTAGTGCCAACCACTGCGCCACCGTGATGAATGATTATTCGTGTTGAACACAATGTTTAAAGTAGGCTGGAAGAATGATTCACGTGAAGTTGAGAATTGTGTTCTCACGCTAGTCTGATAAAACAGACCATTGCAGTTAACTTCTGGAATGAGATTGAATGAAGTATTTCCAAATGGAATTGCACTTCAACAAGTGACTGTGAATTGTGCACGTTTTATTAATAAACACATGCCAGTGACTGGATATTTGGCCTGTGCTTTGTGTTGCTGGTACGTTACCTTGTTGTGACTCAGTTCTGCTTTGAACCAGTAATTGCATCTTGAGTATCAAAACTTTTTTGTTGCTTTAGGCGCCTTGTTTCTTTCTTACAGAATATTCTTTGATTCCTGTGATGGTATTTTTCTAAACTATAATTGGAAGGAAGAACATCTTCAACGAATGGCGGCATTAATGGAAGAACGCCAAGCTGATATCTATGTTGGAGTTGATGTATTCGGACGAGGGGATGTTGTAGGAGGAGAGTTTACAACCAATCTGGTAAAGCCTATTTTGAATTGTACTCCAACAGTTAATATCGGCACAAATTGCTTAAGACTTCACCCCCAAAGATCTACTTTATTTGTGTGTGCTTGAATGCGTTTTTACAATGGACTTGCTATGCAAATCAGAGAAAACTGCAACAACGGCCTTGTATTTTTCAATGTTTGAACTAATATTTTGTTATTGGTTCCATACGATCTGCAGAGGGGAATGTTGATGTATGTTTTAGCGAACTGATTGTCGCACAAGCCATCAGTCAAGTAACAGAGTTTAACTGTGGGTGAAGTAAATTGCAACTCCTGAAGAATTCACAGCTTTGAGCCCTATGTTGCTGCAACATTGTTAGACTATCTAACTTGAGACATTTTTGGAAGAAAAAGAATTCACTTTGGGGAATTTTTAAATTCTTGGCTTTTGTTACTGAATTGCTGAACAAACTAAAGGAGGATGAACTAGACAGGGAGCAGCCTTAATTTCTGGCATGGTGCTCTGGTCTTGTTATTTGCAAAGGATTGCAAGTTTCATGTTGGCTCTTTTGCTGCCCTCTGCTGTTGATTCATTATGTTCACGGCCTCTGCAATATGCATTTGATCAAACTTGGTTACACAACAGGGTTCTTTTGAAGCTGCTGCAATGACCAGCACAAACCACTTTTGAACATTGTTTAAATTCTTCAAGTTGGAAAATGGAGGCAGGAATCTGGAAATGGCCAGAAGTGTGTTTTTACAGCTGTTACGTGATAGCTAAAATATGTTAAATATATAGGGCACTATGATGCCAAGAAAAAACCAATGTTGGACAGACATTTGTGCAGGGAACAGGCTCTGTGAGTTGAAGCAGTCTGTGTTTGGTAAACAATAAGAGCACAATGCATCTTATAAATCCAATTTAAAAAAAGGGAAGAATGAATTGGAGGCACAGATTGTGTGTGCACGGTCAGTTCTTCATCAGATATGGATGCCAAAGATGTTGCTTGATGATCGTCCATCAGATTTCCTGCCAATTTCCCTGCTGACTTTTGATTCTTTTATAAAAATTCTGCAGGATTTGCTTCCAGGAGGGAGATTGCTTTTAAGAAGAAGCCATTTTATAGGTTTATTTGTTTGTGCACCATAGTGTTAATTAAGCAAAGAAGCACATAGTGACAATGAAACATTTTCAGTGTAAATACAAGAAATTGCAACCAACTTGTGTGTATGAAGAGCATATTTTGATTATGTCTTTAGAACATGGAACACTACAGCATAAACAGGCCCTTTGGCCCACAAGTTGCACCAATCAGGCCTATCTATAATTCTCAATCCCATTAAATCCCATGTACTCATCCAGAAGTCTCTTAAAAGACCCCAGTGAGTTTGCCTCCTCCACCACTGATAGCAGCCGATTCCACTCACTCACCACCCTCTGAGTGAAAAACTTACCCCTGACATCTCCTCTGTACCTGCTCCCCAGCACCTTTTGAACCTGTGTCCTCTCGTAGCGACCATTTCAGCTCTGGGAAATAGCATCCGAGAATCCACGCTAACTATACATAGAACATAGAACATTACAGCGCAGAACAGGCCCTTCGGCCTTCGATATTGCGCCG
Organism: Sphyrna mokarran; assembly: GCA_024679065.1. NCBI lineage: Eukaryota > Metazoa > Chordata > Chondrichthyes > Carcharhiniformes > Carcharhinidae > Sphyrna > Sphyrna mokarran. The sequence goes on from JAGIQG010000021.1 coordinate 25,382,072, forward strand.
ACCAATTAGGAAAAAGCAATGACCCTCTAACCTAAACCATTCCCTTTTTGTCCATAAACTTATCTACTAACCTCTTAAACGCCACCAAACTTGGCGCATCTACAACTGCAGCAGGCAGGGCATTCCATACTCTTACCACCCTCTGGGTAAAGAACCTACCTCTGACATCCGTCCTATAACTACCACCCCTTAATTTAAAGCTATGTCCCCTCGTGCTAGCTTTCTCCATCCTAGGAAAAAGGCTATCACTGTCCACCCTATCTAAACCTTTAATCATCTTATATGTTTCAATAAGGTCTCCTCTTAGCCGCCTTCTTTCTAACAAAAACAACCTCATATCCCTCAGCCTCTCTTCATAAGACCTGCCTTCCATACCATCCTGGTAAACCTCTTCTGTACCCTCTCCAATGCCTCCACATCTTTTTTATAATGCAGGGACCAGAACTGCACACAATACTCCAAGTGCGGCCACACTAGAGTTTTGTTTGTACAGTTGCAACATGACGTTGCGGCTCCGAAATTCAATCCCCCTACCAATAAAAGCTAAGACTCCATATGCCTTCTTAACAACCTTATCGACTTCATTGCCAACTTTCAGGGATCTGTGCACATATATACCAAGATCCCTCTGCTCATCAACACTATTAAGAGTCCTACCATTAGCTCTATACTCTACACATTTGTTATTCCTGCCAAAGTGAATTACCTCACATTTTTCCACATTAAACTCCATTTGCCACCTCTCGGCCCAGCTCTGCAACTTGTCCAAGTCTCTCTGCAAACTATAACACCCCTCTTCACTATCTACCACTCCACCGACTTTAGTGTCATCTGCAAATTTACTAATCCATCCTTCAATACCCTCATCCAGATCATTTATAAAAATTACAAACAGCAGGGGCCCCAAAACAGACCCCTGAGGTACACCACTTGTCACCGAACTCCACGATGAATATCTCCCATCAACCACCACCCTCTGTCTTCTATCTGCTAGCCAATTCCTAATCCAATTAGCTAAATCACCCTCTATCCCATACATCTGCATTTTCTGCAGAAGCCTTCCATGGGCCATCTTATCGAACGCCTTACTAAAGTCCATATATACCACATCAACTGCCTTACCCCCATCCACCTCTTTGGTCACTTTTTCAAAAAACTCAACTTTTTCAAAACTCAATACCTCTCAACATTTTATAAACCTCTATCAGGTCACCTCTCAATCTTCATCTCTCCAGGGAGAAAAGACCTAGCTCTCTCAACCTATCTCGTGGAGCACATTGCAATGTTTTTCTGCTATTAATTTCCCTTATTATATAATGTCTTTGATTTTAGTAGTGAAGCAGCTCAGATGTTTATGGGACTAATTCCAGGAATGAATGGGTTGTCTTGTGAGGAAAGAGTGGAGAGGTTAGGTTTGCATCCAGTAGAGTTCAGAAAAGTAAGAGGTGACTTAATTGAAACCTTTAAGATGCTGAGGGATATTGACAGTGTGGTTATGGAGGAGATATTTCCTCTTCTTAGAGAATCTATAGTAGGAGGGTCACTGTTTTAAAAATAAGGGGCCACTCATTTAAGACAAAGAGAAATATTTTCTGACAGGGTTGTGCCTCTCTGGAATTCTCTTCCTCAAAAAGCAGTAGAAGCACAGCCTTGAATATTTTTAAGGCAGAGGTCAATATATGCTTCATTTAAGAGGGCGTTAAAGGTCATTAGTAGGCAAGAATGTGGGGTTGAAGTTGCAAGCAAATCGGCCATGATCTTACAGAATGCTGGAGTAGGCTTGAAGCTACGAATTGCCTACTCTTGCTCCTAATTTATATGTTCATATGTAGAGTAATGCTAAAATGTATCATTTAAATAAAAGTTTTAAAAATCATCTATTTTTCAAATGTAATATTAAAAAGGGGGCAGACGGGTCTTCTATTTATGTAGTTCAGTTGGATGTTAAAGATTATGTGGCACTATTTGAAGGGAAGTAAGGAGGTCAACATTCTTCTTACTACCAACAAAACAAATATAAAGCTGATTAACTGGCCATTTCACTGATGTACGTGGGACATTGCAATCTGCCAATGGTTGTCATATTCACTTGTATTTCAAAGCAATTCTTTCTATGTAAAGCACTTCAGAAAGCAGGAGAAGAGTTAAAATTCTATACCAAAATTTCTACTGAGTATGACTTTTAGTAACTTCTGCAAATTTCTGCTTAGCATTGTTTTGGTTTTGAGGAAAACTGAGTGATTTGCAAAGCTATTTATTTTAGAAAGCTTCACATCACAGTTTTCTTTGAATATTGCAATTTCACAGTAACATGCATTGTCTTGCAGTCTTTGGAGTTGATCCGGAAGTACAACTTTTCAGCCGCTGTATTTGCTCCAGGCTGGGTCTATGAGACTTTGGAGAAGGAAAAATTCCATCATAACCAAGACAAGTAAGTCACCATCCTTTCTAATTGCAGAATATCCAGTCATCTTCACTTGTCTCATTTATCCAGTATTCTGGATATATTGCACTGAGAAAATATTAACATGTGGGCTGGGATTCTCCCAAAAGAGAATTAAGTGCCCAGTGGGTGGGGAAACAGGAATATCTCCCACCCAAGTTTTTGGGCACACGTATCAGAACGAATCTCCAATATCCATTCCCATCTGGGAGGCCAGAGCGGGACATTGGATATGTGCCGATCTGTCATTGTGGAGATTGGCACATGTACTGTGGCCCCCACCCGCTATTGCTGGCCTCCCAGTTGCAGGCCTCCTGACAACTCCCCCATCGATGGCCTTCCCAACTATTCCTCACCCTCCTCCACCAACACAATCGCTGGCCTTCCCAACCCTCTCTCTTTTTCTCTCCCACTAATCCCACTTGCAGCATGGTGCAGGTCACTCTCTCCATCCTTGCACAACCGCACACCAATAGGCTCTGCCCCCCTACCTACCTTGGCATTGCCTGGTGCAACTCCCCAACAGAGGGGGAAGTATAACAAAATGTTCTGATCTTGCCTCAAGCTACACTATCTCCCTATCTGAAAAAAAAGTACACATTTAAGATGTAACATGGTTCAATATATATAGCTTACAGTACAACCAATGTCAAAATTAGTTTAAATTGAACAGGTTACAAATTTGTAGTTATTGTAATCACAGACAAAATGTAGATGACTAATACTAGGATGTTACTAGAGCTAACCACTGTGCCACCCCTAATTTACGTCTTAAAAACAATGTTTTTCCTTAACACCAGCACGTGTTTAACAAAAGTATCATTTGAGAAAAATGTCATCATTTGACAACAAACGTACCTCTATAATGAACTTGGCTTCTTTCTCTTTCTGTCTGGATATCTTCTTCTATTGTGTTACTTGACATTAACTTAACTCTGCTCTCTCCGAATCTCTGACTGTGTCAAATTTGAACTTTGATTTTAACTACCAACGCCACTTAATGGCTGGGACCATGGCATTGATTGATTTTTGTCTTAATCAAAGATCCTGATGCACTTTGCCCTTTGTCTTCACCAAAAGCCTGTGGTGGGATTTTCCAGCTGCGCATGCGCCTAGACGGGAAATCCCCACTCCCCCCTTGATTGGCAGGAGAGCAAAATTTCACCCTTTGACTCACTTTTCTCTCCAAGTGATTCTGTGAACTTTTGGTTTTCATTTTTTAACTTTCACTTTGGGCTGTGGGAGGCATTTGGACTATCGGAGGTATCTCATGCTCGTCCTTTGGCAGGTTACCTCTTTGAGCTAAGTGATCCACATAACATTGATAGTGTCTCTCTCTAACCTGTGAATGCGAATGTGCCCAGAGGCTTAACAACAACTCCAATCACACATCTCTCCTTATTACCTTTTGTGATTTTTCACCATGACCTTCTGCCTGGTATAACACGATTCATCTTCACTTCTGTCTTTTCACTTCCTTTGTTGTTGATATCAGCCTTAAGCAAGCTAAACCTTGCCTGAAGAGTATGTTTAGACACTAACTTGCAAGGTGAACAAACTGTTGTAGCTTGTTGGGCCCTTCCGTAAGGGAACTAAAAATTCTTTGGCCTGTGTTGAATGGAAATAAATGTCTGGCTTATTACCAAATACTTCGGCAAAGACCTCTTCATACAATCTGTATGTTTCTTTCTGCAGCACTATTTGGTACAAGGTAACGTAGTGGTATTAGTGTGTTTGATTCCAATCTTACTCAGCAATATTTCATATACTTATTCCATTCCAACTCTCTCTCTTTATCTGTCTTGCTTTAAAATAGGAGAAGTTGAACCTAGAGTGGGCTCAGTTCTCCCACAGCAACAATTTTCCCAAGTTGTATAATTGAATATGTTCAATATGTTTTTCATACAATTAAACTCATTATTAGGTTTCTTCCTCATGTTCTCCCTCCACACCTACCTTACCTACCCTAATATCAAATGCTGTTTGCTGCCTGAGAATGTTTTACGCCCTTCATGGAATGTGTTGTTGTTGAGGGGGTGGATCGTTATTAATCATATTTTGTGACTAAGTTGTTTACATTGCAATCTGTTATTTCCCTCTCCAGGTTCTGGAACTTGTTGATTGAATATTTGCCCATTCACAGCATCTGCACATTGCCCTTTACCACTTCTTTCTGCCAAGGCTTTGGGAAAAACTTCTATTGGAATGGAAAGGTAAGATTTGAATGAAAAGCTTAACAGCACAATCTTAACTCCACTCCTCTCAGCTTCCCAGTCCTCAGATATATATCTACATTAGGCAGTGAGCCTTTGAATGTGATAGCCCTATCCTGTACATTATGATCACTCCGCCTATCACCATACAGCCCCTGAACTATATGATTGTGCTTCTGAGGGTCAGGACTCTCATCCCAAACCTGATGGCTGGAATGTTATCAGCGTTCACACTGACGGGATTAGAACTGAGGTGAGGAGAAATTTCTTCACCCGGAATGTGTGGAATTCACTTACACAAAGTAGCTGAGGTCAAAATGTTGTTGGACTTCAAGAAGAAATTAGATATAGTTCTTGGGGCTAAAGGAATATTGGGGGGAAAGGGGAGGTCAGGATATTGAATTTGATGATCGGCCATAATAAAAATGAATGGCGGAGCAGGCTCGAAAGATCGAGTGGCCTATTCCTGCTTCTACTTTCTATCCTGCTGCAGTGAACGGTGATTTGGCTGGCCACTGAATTCTTCAATCTCTCTGCAGCAAGAGCACGGCATGAACGGCCAGTAAGATCGCGCCTGATGTGAGGTACAGGGGGCCTCATTGCCTTTTATCAGCCACTCACGTTCTGTAACCAATCCCAATTAACCACGTAGAATGAAACTTTAGTAGTTAGATTCCATGTTGGATAACCTCTTTCCAAACCTCAAACGCTATTTTCCCGTTATCTCTCTTCCTTGTGTAATACAACAAAAGCCTGGATAAAGTCTATCTCAAATGGTCTTGGACAATGCCTTTGAGCTCTCCGCGGATTTTCTCTATGACCCCAGCTTTGTGCCAGTAATTGGCTTCCAACAATCATGGCCATCTCCGTATGTCTTGGGTAGGACACTAGACATTGGAAGGTTTTCCCCTTACTGATCAATACTGGACTGAGTGTTGCTTTGGGGACAATTACCCTCACTGTTCCTCTGACATTTGTACAGAATTCATGATGCTGCAGTGAAGCTTGTTCTGTTTAAGGACTGATGCTACATTTCAGCACTAAAATAAAATTTGCCAGATTATTCAAGTATGTGTAAAATAAATGTTCTGTGACTCCATGTAACATTACACTCAAAGCTGTTGGACTATCTTTTATTTACTTGTGAATTTTTTCTTAATGACTGTCTTCAATACTGCTTTGTAAACAACCTCTTGCAGACTTCATTTAGCACAGAGTGGGGCTCTGTAACACCACTGGGTATAAATGCTGTGTGAGTGTAACTGCCTTTTCAGTGTTCGGCAATAAAGCCATGCTTGATTTCTGGCCATTTGGAGCAGTCAGCTACTTCAGCGTTGTAGCTGTCTGAATATTGCTATTGCTTCATGTGTAAAACAATTACCGCCTCTTCTCCTTCTCCTCATCTTTTCCCCTCGCATCATCACTCAGATTGGACCTGGTCACGAACAGTTGGAGCTGAATTAATATCCAGGTCCAATAACAAAGCGAGGCAATCAGAACGAGATTTGAGCTTTTTTGTTTCCAGTTTTCAAGTGCATTCAGACTGATCTCATTCTTCTGAGAGCTTTTTATATTAAAGGCATTACATATATGTGCACACACACGCAAGTTATTGTTTAGTGTTTTAAGGCTACAGGGAGTGTTGTGGATACAATCCACTCAGTGTGAAATAAACTGCAAGTAGGAAATTTTATTATAAGCATGCAGGGAAGAGCTTCACTGATTGTAAAAGCAGTTACAATGGCATTTATTTATATACAGTACAGATTCTGCTGGTTATACAGCTTATCTTATTTTGTCTCCTTACAGCCTTCATCTTTCTCTGGTAAGTGCATCCTCTCACTCTGTCAGAGAGAAGCCACCTAGTGAAAAAGTACAAATGTGGAAAAAAACGGCTTAAGCTCATCAACTACAGTAACATCATTTCTAGCACAGTGCATTTCGAAAAACAGGCCAGATGTGTAGGCTGAGGATTGTAGTGGAAAAAAGAGCAAGAGAAATGACCTTCATAAGTATAACACACAGTAATAATTTTGACCATTTATTTCCCGTATCCTTAGAATTCTTACAGTGCAGAAGCAGGGCATTCAGCCCACTGAATCTGTACCGACTCTCCGACAGAGAATTCCACCCAAGACCTTTCCCGTGAGCCCATATATCTATCCCATTAATCCTCCTAACCTACACATCTTGGGACACTAAGGAGCACTTTAGCTTGGCCAATCCACCTAACCTGCATGTCTTTGGAGTGTGGGAGGAAACCATATCTCCTGGAGGCAGCCCACGCAGACACGGGGAGAATGTGCAAACTCCATATAGATAGTGACCCAAGACTGGAATCAAATCCAGGTCCCTGACGCTGTAAGACAGCAGTGCTAATCACTGTGCCACTGTGCCGCCCCAGTGAGATTGAAAACTTATCTCAAAAAAGGAAAGTGTTGGCACTGAAATGGGGGTTAGTCACTGGTTCACTGAGCAAATGGCAAACAACAGCTGAGTTGTGTGTCACAGTAACAATGGTATCTGTTGGAACATTTAATTAAAAAACATTCCATTTTAATTAAAAACAATCTTTTTAACAAAACCTATTCACTGAGAAATGATTTTACCAACAGTTGCTGTAATTTTCTTTCTTTTTCTGTAGTCTTGCATTAACTATTCAAAAGCACCAAATCATAGAGCATATTAATACTAACTTCCATAACCTTCAGACAGAGGCACAGCCAAGGACGTAAAGACTTACTCACGTAATAATCCAAAGTTCCCATGTCTATTGCCATAGAAAGTAGGAAGCGACACAAAAGATGGTCCATAACTTCACCCCATGCTGTAAAATAATGTATCACTGGAATTTTAAGAATGCACTGACTTGCTCCAGATCAGTGGTCCAGAGGAAATTAACCCTTCTGGACAATTGCTGCTTAAACCCTTACCTGGGAGCTTCTGAGAGAGATTCCCTAGCACTTCTTTGAAGTCCCTCCCAAATCTGATGCTGAAGAGCCAGGGAGTTACAGGCCTCCAGTCCTTGAGCTTGGATAACATAATAAATATAGAAAATAGGTGCAGGAGTAGGGCGTTGGCCCTTCAAGCGCGCACCACCGTTCAATATGATCATGGCTGATCGTGCACTTTCAATATCCCACTTTCTCTCCATGTTTCTTTTTGAACGTATCTAATGAACTGGCCCCAACAGCTTTCTGTGGTAAAGAATTCCACAGGTTTGCAACTCTCTGAGTGAAGAATGTCCTCCTCATCTCAGTCCTGAATGGTTTACTCCTTATTCTTAAACTGCGACCCTTAGTTCTGGACTTCCCTAACATTGGAAACATTCCTTCTGCAACTAGCCTATCCAGTCCCATCAGGATTTCACATGTTTCTATGAGATCCCCTCTAAAGCATCAGTGCAAAGAATTAGAATCCTTTGATTAAGTTACAGGCTTGTGGTTCTTAATCCTTGCTCCCTATCATTTTTTTTATATATATGTTCACTTAAGGCACTCACAAAAATACAGTGTTGTAATTGCTGCAATACAATATCTGCGAGCAATTTAAAAACTGTAAAAGCCAAAGTGTGGGTCTGAGATCCAAGCAGAACCACTTCTCTCCAAGTCTGTGATGTTTGATGCACCGAATCTGTCCAGTTCATGGCCTGATTTTGACCTCCAGACAGAGCCGTGTTAGACAAATAACCTTTGAGCAGCTACAGTCTCCAGCACTCCCGCTGGTAGTGGTAATGATCGCACTCCCGCCTCTCAGGTGGAAAGTTGTGGATTCAAGACCCACTCCAGAGGCTTAAACACAATAATCTATGCTGACACTCACAATATGGTACTTACTGCAGGAGTCAGACAAGACATTAAAGCCTTCTGCCCACTCCAGTGAATGTTGAACAATCTCGTGACATCTTTCTGTAGGAGATCAGTGGAGCTGTCCCTCGTGTCCTGGTAGCTGGAATATTTATCTCTCAGCCAATATCACTAAAACAGATCATCTGCTCATGTAGAAAATAGCAGGTGCTTTGCTGTGCCCAAAATACTGGCTACCACTTTTTTCTTACATTACAACAGCGACTACATGTCAAAAATAGTTGGCTGTAAAATGCATTGGGACATTCTGAGCTGGAGAAAGGCGCTATATAAATTCAATTTTGTTCTTCTTTTCGGCACATGTCCCGGATTATGATGCTAAACTGTTGGATATGTTTGATTAATCCCTTGGCGAACAGATACCTATTCTGAAAATTGCAGAAAATGCAGCCAGTTGGTAAATGATGATATTTCTATTCTGGCTGCCAGCACTAGAAATTAAAATCTGCATAATTTACGGATCCCTGCCTCACATTTCCTGCCAGTTGTCTGCAGCGTGTTATTTGAATCTAGCTCCCAGTTAATTGCCAGCACTGTGGTGTTGCTTCCTGTAGGTGGAGTCTCCCGGACATTGGTTTAACCTCAGCACTCAGGAAATTCAGCCTTTGTTTGTGGATCAGCAGCTGGATCCAGCCAGTGGTTGTGTGAAGACCCACGGGTGTTCAGAAGATGCCTGGAATGGGGGATGCAGTTTAGCAATTAAAGGATTAATTCCAGCTACCAGATTGAATGTGTCCGTGAGGTTAGTGTGTGCGTAAATATTTTTATGTTAAAGTTTATTTATTAGTGTCGCAAATAGGCTTACACTACGATGAAGTTACTGTGAAAATCCCCTAATTGCCACACTCTGGTGCCTCACTCTTCTGAGGAAGGATTTAGCATGACCAATTAACCCAACCAGCATGACTTTTGGGCAGTAGGAGGAAACTGGAGCACCTGAAGAAAGGCAGTGGCCTAGTGCTATTATCACTTGTAATGCAGAAACTCGGCTTATGTTATGGGGACCTGGGTTCGAATCCCAGCAGGGCAGATGCTGGAATTTGAATTCAGTTAAAAATCTTGGAATTAAGAATCTTCTGATGACCATTAAACCAATGCTGATTGTCGGAAAAACCTATTTAGTTCACTAATATCCTTTAGGGAAGGAAATCTGCTACATGTGATTCCAGAGCCACAGCAATGTGGTTGACTCTCAATTGCCCTTGGGCAACTAGTGATGGGCAATAAATGCTGTTCATTCAGCAACGCCCATGTCCCGTGAATGAATAAAAGCCCCATGTGGACATGGGGAGAAGTGTGTAGTCCCTGGAGCAAATACATTAATTAAACACTTTCTTTCCACCATTCAGGATATGTGCAAAAAAGGAATTGGAAAATCATGTTGCATTGTAATAAGACTTGGTTAGGCTGCCTTTGGAGTATTGTGTACAGTTCTGGCCGCCAACTATTGGGAGGATGTTGATGCATTAGAAAGGTTGCAGAAAAGACTTACCAGAATGTTCCTGGCTTGGAGGATATGGACTATGAAGAAAGGTTGAACAAACTTGGATTGTTTGGAACATTTGAGGATGGGGGTGGGGGGTGGGGTCCTGATTAAGGTTTATAAGATTATGACAGGTTTAGATGGAGTGGATAGTCAATCTTTTGCCCAGGGTTGAAGGGTCAATTACTCATAGCATAGGCTGAACGTGAGAGGTGGAAAAGTTTAAAGAAAATGTCAGGGGCAAATTTTTCACACAGAAGGTGGTGAATGCCTGGAATGCGCTATCAGAGATGGTGGTGAAAGCAGATTCTGTAACAACGTTCAAGAGGTATCTGGATAAATACACGAATAAGCAGGGAATAGAGAGATATGGACCACAGAGAGGGAAGAAAATATTAGATTCGAAGGCATCTGTGTCGGCATGTGTTCGATGAGCTGAAGGGCCTATTCCTGTGCTGTACTGTTCTTTGTTATCTTTGCTCTTTAAGATGCAAACTCCACACAGTCACCCAGGTCCCTGGAGCAGTGAGGCAGCAGTGCTAACCACTGTGCCAGCCCAGGAAACATCCTGGTGAATCTCCTCAACACCCTCTCTTTTACAATCCTTCCTATTATATGGCGATCAGAATTGCACACAGTACTCTTAGCTTTGGCTTAATGAGAGTTTTATACAGTTCCATTGTTTGATTAATGCATTCTCTGAATTAAGAGACTGAGAGATCAATTAATAGAGTAATTCTCAAGGCTAAAATTTCATGTTTTGAGGAATTGTCTCTGCCAAACTGCTACCCATCACTATTGCCACTTTTACGTGAATATCCTTTCTCATTACCACATTTGATCTCTGCAGGTTATTTAGTTTGCAGATTCAGAGTCCTCCCAAAGTTTTTGTTGCCTTTGTTTATAAGTTAGAAGACGGCGCCAGAATTGTTGTGAGTCCAGAGCTGACAACCAGTCCCCTGTCACTGTGCAATCCAGAGGAGGCTGCTGCAGTTGATGGTGAGTCAAATAGGAATGGATCTGAGTGTTTCTGTCAGTGTAAAATACCTGCCCTTCCTTACTGAACTACAACAAATGTACTAAAACCAGCAATGGATTCATCTCATAAAATCCAAAGCTTTTATATGTACATCATTGAAACGACTTGCAGAGTTCATTGGATGGAAATTCAGCAGAGTTGCATGTGTGTGTGCGTGAGTGTACTTTTCCCTTCCAACCATTGAGCACCGAATGTTCTGCAGCTAATGTTGCTAGTACCACTCCTTTAGCTTTTTTTTCCAACATGTAAAATGATTAATTCATCCTTCATCTGAAGAAAGAAACCAGAATTCAATAACATTTGTTTTTTTTTATTTTATAACCTCCATATGATTTCTTAATTCATCACCATTTTAACATCTGCTGTATTTGGCCTATTGGACGTATCAGACTGATCTTCAAGTGGAGTATATTGTGGAGATCATAGATGTAATTGTGGTATAATAAGCAGCATTGTGAGTTGCTCTGTTTACTTTACAGAGATGGCTCCAAAACACACAAACTATTTGGCTAGTTCTTTTGTCGCCACACAATTGGCAGTTCTAACGTTTCATGATTTAAGTGTGCAGCAGTCTGGATAAACACACATTTGATCCAAGCTGAGAGATCCTACTTAGTGATTCTATTCATTCCATGTGCATGAGCCCTGATCCAGCACAGAGTTTCCTGGCTCTGGTGACTTTAATTTGTCTTTTTCCCATTAGCCTCAGGAGCCTGACGTGTTCCAATTCCCACATGGCAGGTCATTTGATCGACTATTAAGGACTTCTTATTTAAAAAAGAATTCTGGTGAATGTTGATTCACACAAGCTATTGGATATCCAAGAAGAAAGATATTGGCCCAGATTTTGGAGTCAATAGTGAATGAACACTATGTGCCACACACTACAGTTCATTTGCCCACACACCTTTTGTGGGCCTTTTTACTATCATTTCTGATAGAAAGCCAAGGTGGCATGGAATTCTCTACAGGGGATTTGGGTTAGAAAAAGAGCTTCTTTTCAAATATCCAACAATTGAAATTTGGAGAAATGAGACTCTACACTTGTAAAAGTATTTTTCAGTGCCAGAAAACTTGTGTGCCAGTAATTAAGGCTTATCACAGCTAATTTATACTGAGAAGGTGTCCAGAAGATTATTGAAATTGAAGATACTGAAATCTGCTAGCATTGGACTTTGTTAAGTCAGCGCTGATTCCGAACAAAAAAGTCTAGGGCGTTTCTTGTCCACATGGATATCAGTTTTTGGGGGTAAAATGGATGTTGTGATAAGGTTAGATGCCAGTTATCGTGCATGTTTGATAGTGCTGCAGAGCAGGTTTGTGTCAGCCTAAAGTTCTGTCGAAGAGATGACAGGAACATAATGGACCTAATGGTCATCTTTAATAATTCTATGATTCTATGTGGTCAAAATGACAGCTTGCTTGTCTTTCATAAATATGTTTGAATACTCCTGCATCTTCTGCTATCTAACAACAGTTTTTTGACTTGATTTTATTGTCACATGTATTAGCTTACAGTGAAAAAAGTATTGTTTCTTGTGTATTACACAGACAAAACATAGTTTCCACAGAGAAGGAAACGAGAGAGTGCAGAATGTAATGTTACAGTCATAGCTAGGGTGTAGAGAAAGATCAACTTAATGCAAGGTAAGTCCATTCAAAAGTCTGACAGCAGTAGGGAAGAAGCTGTTCTTTAGTTGGTTGGTACGCGACCTCAGATTTTGTATGTTTTTCCCAACAGAAGAAGTTGAAACAGAGAATTTCCAGGGTATATAGGGTCCTTAATTATGCTGGCTGCTTTGCCGAAGCAACGGGAAGTGTAGACAGAGTCAATGGATGGGAGGCTGGGTCTAGGCATGGTAACATATCCTGTCATTGTTCTAATGCCTTCCTATATTATGATATTGGATGGGTTGCTCCATGACAGCCAGTTGACTTGCTTCAAATTATTCTTCAAACAAATTCATCAGTCAGAGATTTGTCTAATAGATTCTTCATTAATTATTATTCTCATGTTCTATACTCTTACAGTACTGAAACCATTACCACTTCCGGAAGATAATGCCCTTGTTCAAAAGTTTATTCAGAACTGTGCCCCATGGAGCCTTGAGGGATGGACAGCTTGGTGAGTCTAAGTGGCAACAATGTATTTGTGTCATATTGTTAGGATGCCAGACCAGAACCCCAAGATATATGATGAAGCCAGACTATACACCAACAATTGTTTAATTTTGGCATAAATGGGAAGAGAGAATGCTTTGCCTCAGGAATAATTCCACTGACAATTTAAGACTTTTTAAAAATCATCAATATAACTCTTTAAAAAAAACGGTTTAACTCTTAACTGCTGAACAATCTTTAAACATGAAAATAAACAATTCTAATTTCTAAGTTATTACAATTTCAGTTCTAATTAAGCAATATTTCTCTTATAGACTTAAAACACTTTAAATATGGTTAGCAATCCCAGATATATTTGTTCTAACTTGGGTAATAACCATGAAGATTCCAGAGAGTCTTTTCAAAGCAATCAAGAGCAGCCTGTAGGCTTCTATCTTTTAAAACCCCCCCACCCCCGGCAACTGAATACAGAAAGCTGTTTTTACTCTCTTACAAACCTAGCTTGTCCCATTTCCACTATCACATGACAATAAGACCCTGCATATCTACTCAGCTTCCATTACTTTAAAAAAAAAACATCCTTGAGTCCTTTTTTTAACTTGCAAACAAAAGCCCTTTAAGACTTCTGCTGAATAAACACATACATGATTAAATGAATAATTATCCTTCTTTCCATATCTATTGCATTGCTTCCTGATAAACCAACTTCTTCTAACAAAACATGGAATCGTAAAGGAATCTTAAATGGTGGCACAGTGGTTAGAACTGCTGCAACACAGCACCGGGGACACGGGTTCAATTTCAGTCTCAGTCACTGTCTGTGTTGAGTTGCACATTCTCCCCATGTTGGCGTGGGATTGCATCAGGTGCTCTTGTTTCTTCCTGTAGTCCAAAGATGTGTGGGTTAGGTTGATTGGCCATGCTAAATTGACCCTAATGTCAGTGTATAGTAAGATAAATATGTGGGATTGTGGGATGGTATTATGCAGACTTAGTGGCCGAATGACCTCCTTCTGCACTCTAGGGATTTTGTGTCGCTCTTAAACATAAAATATATGATAGCACATATCATCACACCTGCCCCCTTAAAAAAATGAACTAACAAGATGAAAAGGTGGCTTCATTTTCCTGAAGCCTCTAATTTTTCAGACAATTAGTACTCTATAAAATGTATATTTATTACATCTAATAGGCATGCAAATTTGACAATAATATAGTAATAGGTCTTTCAATTCCAACATTGAATGCCCCCTCCTCCTTTCACATCAAAGTCATGGTAAAGCATCTGCAGTCACATTTTCTTTTCCTGCTTTTCTTGACACGCTGCTGTTGTTCATCTGCTTCCTCTTTCTTTTCAGTCGCCTCCTGCTATTCTTGCTTCTATATTGATTCCAAGTCCGAGCCCGCTTGTGTTGTAAATTAGTTCTGGTCATGTCCTCGGAGAGCTGGGCGGAATCCAGAGGGTAGAACTTTACATTGAATGCAAACTGGCACAAACCAGTTTGGATTTGCTTTTTAATTTCCTTCGCTGAGTCCCAATCCATGCTTTCGATTTTCAGAGTCCTGAAATGTCAAACCACAGAAATCTTTTACCAGGCGGTTTGAGCTGCTTACAGACTTTGTCAGAGAAATTGTCCCTTTGCACATTTTCTCCACTTCCTGTGTGTGCGCAGGCTTATTACCAAAGGTAATAAGATCCTGAAAGCCAAAGAAATACAGAAGTCACTGAAGATTAAACATAGGTGGCAGCATTGTTTTTGTAGACTTTGGATGAACTTCTATTGATGCTACACATCAAAATGCTACAGTGATTACTGTTTATGCTTTGCACCATCATAATGGCTGATAATATGAGGCCTTAATGCATATTGTTTTTCACTTGAACTATGTCAACATAATTACAATTTAAATCAACTGAATGTTAATTCCCACTTTAGGTACTTATAGAACCACACTCTACAGCACAAGCAACTATTCAACCATCATTTCTGCAGACAATTATAATCCAGTGTTAAAAAATAACAGTCACCAAAGATGAATACTTGTTGATAGTCCTTAATAAAAAAGCCTTGCGTTTTTAGCAACTTTGAAAGGTCCAGATACCCTAACATCGACTTTTGAAGCGGTCATTTGTGCACAAGATTCCACAAATGACAATAAGATAAATAAAAGACTAAACTGTTTTTAGTGATGTGGGTTGGGAATAAGTATTGTCCCCGACATTGAAATAACTCCCTCACTCCTCTTCAGAATAGACCCTCTACACAGCCAGCCTTGTTTTTGCTGAAACTGGTTAGCTGCCTTCATTGTAATTCGATCACTTTGCTGCCCTATAACTTTGCTAACCAGTGGAAATCATTCCTGGCTGCAGTTAGTAACAATTCTTGGTATTTTTCAGCTTCTATCTCTTGGAACTGACAGATTGCATTCTTCAGGATATCTCTGTCAACATTACTCGCCTTCTAAAAGATGAGCAAGATGTACCATTCCAGTGCAGAATTGGAGAAATCAAGGTAAGTTTGGGACATTTGATTTATTATTGTCACACATATTAGTAGACAGTGAAAAGTATTGTTTCTTGCACACTATACAGACAAAACATAGAATACATAAGGGAGAAGGAAAGGAGAGAGTGCAGATGTAATGTTACAATTACAGATAGAGAAAGATGAACTTGATAGGTCCATTCAAAAGTCTGAAGACAGCAGTTGGTGTACTCAGACTTTTGTATCTCTCTCCCAATGGAAGACTGTATGCCTGGGATATGTGGGGTCTTTCATTGTGCTGGCTGCTTTCTAAGGCAGCGGAAAGTGTAGATGGAGTCAGTGGATGGGAGGCTGGTTTGAGTGGGTTTGAGCCACCTCATTTGAGGTGAAAACAACCTCATTTGAGGTTGTTTTCGTTAGAAAGGAGGCGGCTAAGAGGGGACCTAATCGAAACATATAAGATGATTAGAGGTATAGATAGGGTGGATAGTGATAGCCTTTTTCCTAGGATGGAAAAAGCTAGCACGAGGGGACACAGCTTTAAATTAAGGGGTGATAGTTATAGGACGGATATCAGAGGTAGGTTCTTTACCCAAAGGGTGGTTCGGGAGTGGAATGCCCTGCCTGCAGCAGTTGTAGATGCGCCAAGTTTGGTGGCGTTTAAGAGGTTAGTTGATAAGTATATGGAAGAGAAGGGAATGGTTTAGTTTGGAGGGGCATTGCTTTTTATATTGGTCGGCGCAACATCGAAGGCCGAAGGGCCTGTTCTGTGCTGTAATATTCTATGTTCTATGTTCTATGAGTGATGGACTGGGCTGTGTTCACAACCCTTTGTAGTTTCTTGCAATCTTGGTCAGAGCTGGAGCCATTGCAAACTGTGGTACCAGAAAATTTGCCTCCTATGGAGTTTGTGTAAAAATTGGTGAGAGTCCTAGCGGGCATGCTGAACTTCCTTAGCCTCCTGAGAAATTAGAGGCGTTGTGGGCTTTCTTAACTATAGGAGGGATCAGGATAGGTTATTAGTTCTCTGTCACTTAGAAACTTGAAGCTCTTGGCTCAGACTTTTGTATCTTTTTCCCAACAGATGAAGGTGGAAGAGAATATGTCCGGGGTGTGTGGGGGGCCTTGATTATGCTGGCTACTTTTCTGAGGCAGCGGGAAATGTAGACAGAGTCAATGGATGGGAGGATGCTTTGGGGGTTAAAAGAAATTCTGGAAAAATCACAGTCAAATTTCAGTGATTATGTTTTTGAATATTGAACAGTGTTCTGTTGGCCACAAGGCTACTTGTACAGGAGAATCATTTGACTTTGCAGATCCTGTTTACACAGTAGCTATGATTGCTTGATCTTTGCAGCAATTGTCAATTAAAGTGCACCACATAAATATGATAGAATAACAGTTCCATTTCCTCATGACTGTTTATATAGACCATCTACAAAATCAAAAGGTTTCAAATTATGGTCATGTCAGTGGTCTGATTTAAGTCCTCATTTGTTTTCATCCACGCAGTACAACTAGGCATATGCGTCAGAGTGTAATTTCATACTGTCTGACTCCTGTAGTGCTTGAGGGAAGGAAGGTACTTTGCAAACACTGAGGAAGATTGAAAATGTTAAACATTCTATTGATCAAATGTGACACTTTTGGGAAGGTATATGGAGTGGATCATTTGATTACATCATCATATGACAACCAGGCAATTTAACTCCATTTAAACAGGTTTCTGTGGGAATCAGCTCCCAGCAAATCATTTATTTCCAACTTGTTCTGCTCTGTGTGCATGACTGTGGTACAGTTTGTAAAAATCTGTGCACCAGCTCCAAATGTGTGCTAAAGGTTTAGAATTGTGCAAATTATTTTGCCCTGAAAGCAAAAATGCTACTTGAAGAGGTTTCCTCTTCCACTTTTCCCTCATTTTCACTCTAGTTCACCAAATATTGGAAACCTGTGATAAAATGCAAACCACGACTCCAATGCTCAGGGCTTGATCATATATACACGTAAAAAGCCCTTTGCACCTTAGCAAAAATAGGGTTGAAAGATGATTTACTGTAGGTACAGGCAGGCTGAGTCCATTTCACATGTATCGATTCATCAGCTCAGAGAACTATTGCCTGCATCAACTCATTGAATCCCCACGGTGCAGGAGGAGGCCATTTGGCCCGTTGAGTCTGCACCGACCACAATCCCATCCAGGCCCTATCCCCATAACTCCATGCATTTGTTCTTGCTAATCTCTCTGATATAAAAGGGCAATTTAGTGTGGCCAATATACCTAATCCGCACATCTTTGGACTATAGGAGGAAACCGGAGTACATAGAGGAAACCCACACAGACACGGGGAGAATATGCAAACTCCACACAGACAGCGACCATAGTCGGGAATCGAACCGGGTCTCTGGTGCTGCAAGGCAGCAGTGCTAACCACTGTGCTGCCTGTTCATCAGTTTGAGCTTAAAAAGTAAGAGCTGGAAAGATAGAGTTGGCTCACTTTTCCCTCATTTTCACTCTAGTTCACCAAACATTGGAAACCTGTGATTTTTGGTTACTGATCCACTTCTAGAGAAAGTTGCTTCTCCCACCCTGCTCTGTTGACACCTCTCATAATTTAGAGTACCTCTATTAGGTCTTGCTCTATCCATCCGAAGGAGAACAATCCCAACTTCAGCGATCTGTAAGTGAAGACCCTCATTCCCTGTAATGTTTTCAAGGTCTTAACATCCTTGTGACACCTGGAATTGTGCACACCACACCAGCAGGGAGACCTGACCAGTGATTTATTGTCGTTCCAGTTGTAAATGGAAATGAGGAAAACGATACGTTAAGAGTGATTCCCACTCTGCTTGTGGCTATTTATAATAATAAAAAGCCTGTTTTGTAGTTGTAAGAAGTATTCAGTAATTGATGAATGGGCAAATGAATAATGTGCTTTGTTTAAGGTTCTGGATGTAGAGAAACTGGGTGTGGAACAGAAGCAAGTTGAAAAACTTAGAGTCTGCGATATTTCATGGAGAAAGGTCCCTGAAGCTCCAGACCAACTATACCTGAGTGCGACACTGCAGTGGACCTACCCTCCAAACACAGCAAGTTGCTTCAAGATATACTGTCGAGGACTGAACTACCACAGAAACCAAAAGGTCACAGGCTCTCAGATGGTTTGTGTCGGCCGAACAAATGCGAACCTTTACCGTGTGGTGGATTTAATACTTCATCAGGCTCCAGTAGGCACGTCCTATCAAGTAGAATTCCTAGTTCAGCCGGTGACTCGGGCAAGTTTTGCATTACCTCAATCAACGTGTGGAAAGTTAACTGTAAATTACACATCCCCCTCTCCCAGAATCGATAATGTACAGTAATATTGCGGTCTGGTAAGATAAATAAAGTCAAAGTTCTCTTGGTTTTCAGTTGTACCTTCATGGCTGGAAATTTCCGAAAGCTAGCTGCTCTGTATTGGGTTGCTTTGCTTCTCTGGGACACCGAAGCAACCTGGCTAACTTCAATCTCGCAAGTCTTCAATTCCTCTGCTGCTCTGCTTGCCCATGGGTCTTGTGTGCTGTTGCAGGTATTTCTTACTTCAGTGACTAGCTCCTGCTTTGCAACATCAAACTTTAGATTCTTTTTGAATGGCTTTCCTCTGTTAAAGGTTCTTATGTTTTAAAACCCTGCTGTGGGGAGGTGGGTGACATGTTAAATAAAGTGGCTTTGGGATGCAGGCCTCTTACAGTGATCACAGTAGCACCTCAAGATTCCCACCCTCACACACACGCACCCCTGCATACTTGCAAATACACACATGCAGTCCCACATGCACGCGCCCCTGAATGCGCAAATACACACACACACACATACACACATATATAATCCCTAAAACTGATTGCATCATGGGTTTGATGATATATCCAATCTCAGAATTCTTTAAGACTGGGCTCTCAAACTACACCAACAATTTGCATTTATATAGCACCTTTAATGTCAGAAAACAATGCTAACTACACTTCTAGCAGTAATTTAAGATCCTGCTGACTTCAGTAAGAGTTCTTTGAGTCTATAAATCCTTCAAGTTTAATCTCCCGGCTGAAATCTATTAGCCGCCAGAGCTGTAGATTGTTGTGGTGGAGGCAGGGCTATAAAATGGTTGCTGAAAACGGTTTCTTGGCAGCTGTGCTCCCCCACCCCCCCACGCCAGCTTATTCCTTTGTGGCATTTCCCGTCTCATCGGTGAAGCGGCAATAACGCATTGTGAACCAATCAACAATCGCGATAATAGACTTTACAGAAACACAAACGACAGATTTCTCTTAACAGGAAGTTGTCTTTGAAAGAGCAAAAGTGTTAAAATATTAATACTTCCTGGAAAATGAAATCTCTCAGAATAGGAAAGCCTGCATTTTTCCTTTTCAAAGAAGCTTGGGGAGGAATTTGCAAGTTATTGTCATCACAGCTACTGAGTGCTTTTCAAGCAGTGATTCTGGAGAAAGGATCTCTGCAATTTTGCCTTGGGTTTCACCCACTACCCCATTCCACACCACTTTTCTCATCCTCCCCACAACTGCTTGAGCGTTCCGGAAAGTGGTAGTGCGGGAAGTGGGGAAAAAGAAAAATTTAAAGAAAGAGGTGAATTTATGTAGTGCCTTTCTCCATCCCCGGCCATTTGCTTTGCAGCCAATGACATACTTTGAAAGTCTAGACATGTTGTAATACAGGAGGAAAGCAACAATCAATTGAACACAGCAAGCTCTCACAAACAACAATGTGATAATGATTAGCTAACCGTATGGTATTGAATGAGGGATAAATATTGATGAGGGCACCCATGAGAACTTTCCTACTCTTTTTTTATATGTCTTATGCCCAGCTGAGAGAACAGACAAGACCAACATCCAAAGAGAGCACCTCTAAAAGCTGCAGAACTCCCTCAGTGCTGCAGTTGGAGTATCAGCTAAGACTTTAATGCTCAATCCATGGAATGGGATTTGAACCCCGTATCTTTTGACTCACGAGGGAGTGCTACCAGTTGAGCCACGATTGACATGGTGGACATGGTCTTCTGTGTACCTGACTCCTTGTTTCTTCTAAAGGTCTGCTTTGTTGGGACAAACTACCCGATAATAGATGCCTGGCTATTCTTGCTCTTTGGAGTAGTGGACGGTAGGTGCTGGGCTGTTGTCGGTTTCTAAGCTGCAGGGTTTTAGACTGGCAGAGGGAATCCAATGACAAAAATTGGAAGAGGTACCTGTACACCACTGTTTGCAAATCCGGTATCCTCTATGGAGGATGAGGGTGAAAGTCAGGCAGATTACAGGATTTTAATATGTGGCAATTACAATCATAGAATCCCTGTGGTGCGGAAAGAGGCCATTTGGCCAATTGAGCCTGCAACAACAACAATCCTACTCAGGCCCTATCCCCATAACCTCACATATTTACCCTGCTAAATCCCCTGATACTAAGGGGCAATTTAGCATGGCCAATCCACCTAACACGCAGACATGGGGAAAATGTGCAGAGTCCCACGCAGACAGTGACCCAAGCCAGGAATCAAATCTGAGTCCCTGGCGCTGA
This sequence comes from Sphyrna mokarran, assembly GCA_024679065.1. Taxonomy (NCBI): domain Eukaryota; kingdom Metazoa; phylum Chordata; class Chondrichthyes; order Carcharhiniformes; family Carcharhinidae; genus Sphyrna; species Sphyrna mokarran. Next base: position 25,403,289 of record JAGIQG010000021.1, read on the forward strand.
GAGACAGCAGTGCTAACCACCGTCACCGCACTGCACATATGAACGCAAATGTTCTGCTAGTCTGTAATGCAAAGGGAGTATAATGGAAATGTCCGTTGACCTCAGATGGGACCACCATCCAACATAAACCAACCTTCATCCAGTTCTATAGCTGTTGTTCAGGAAGTCACTGCTGTGCAAACCAGAGCAAGAGTTTGGGCAGATTTGAATGTTTTGCCTTCCTAAGCAGTGGCCAAAAATTGTAATACTCGCACTGCGGGGTTGGCTAAGTTCAGCTGTCCCAGCATATCACAGGAGGCTCGAGCCTGGGGCTCCCCTGTACAGTTGAATTCTACTTAAATGAAAACAGAGGTCATGCAACTGTTTTCGATCTGAAATTTTCAAGCTGTTCTATCAATAGGCTGTTGTCAATAGATGGATCTGATACAAGACCATCGGCAGCCCTGGCAAATCGTGTTCAGTCAGTTGCGTGGACTCATTGGCTGCATCTTCATGGGAAACAATGGATGGAATTTTGAGAGACTGATTCTGAGTGTCCAGCTAGCATGAAAGTAGGAGAATTCCTGATCTGTTCTCTGGGTGAGTTTTCACCTCCAATCTTAGGCACTTAGTCATTGAAAAAATGGTCTAGACTGTTTCTAGCTGCAAAAGGCAGTAGGCTGGGTTTAATTCGCCAGTCAGCAATGCAGAGGAAGCTACTGCACATGGGCAGAATCGGAAGTCTGTATATGCTCAATAGCAACTGCAGGGTCTGACAAATGGAGGGGGGGAGAGAGAGAGAGAGATGTCAGGCCCCTGCTATGGTAGGCAGCCTCAATCATCACCCCCTGCAATTGTAGGGGCCCAATCTCAAGCCACATAACACATAGGCATCTAGCACCATCGCCCAGACTGATTGCCTCCGCTCCTATCCGATGGCAACTGCAGAGCGGCAGCGGCCCCTCCCTCCCCCCCATCCAAACCCATTGCAGAGTAGGCAGCACACCTCCCTCTTCCCCTCTCTTCATGCCCTGCCTCATGGGCAGTACCAAGGTGCCTGCTGGACATTGTCTAGTTGACAGGCTGGCACTACCGGGCTGGTTTTGACAGAGGAACTCCATCCCCACCCCACCACCGCACCATCACCGTTTGCCCTCAGCCTCCCAGGGAGTTTCAATGGTCTCTGGTTACACTGACAAGGCCAACAGGACTATTCCCCGTTCATGGGGAGCAGATGGTTTCCATGTCAGAGAGAGAACCTCTCCCGGCAAGGCTGTAAAAGCAAGTGAGCCTGGACAATAAAGCGCCAGGCACACTAAACAGATGAAAATTCAAATTTAAATATATTTAAACAAAAGATCCGGTTCTCAGAAAATTTTGAAACTGAGAAATTGGGTGTGATCCTGATTTCTTGGCTCTTGCACACTCTGCCCATTGATAGATGGGGCAAGCCAATAAAATTCCACTCAATATAATATTCCTAAGCATTTTCCCTTCAGAACAGAAATGTAAAACAAATAAATGCCAGTGTATATTATAGAAAGCTGTTGCATTGAAGCAATTAATGTTAAAAATAATTAGATGTGCTACTGGGGAAAAGGTAGGGTCACCTGCATTGTCTCAAGTACTCCAGGGGGTTTCATTGGCATGATCTTTCACCTCAAACAGCACTGCCCAATTGGTCAAATATCTTTTTCCCTCATTTGTAACCTTTTTACAACTGCTTAAAGAAAAAAAATTTTTGAAGCTTTTTGTCTTGCACTTATTAGGGCAGATCAAAGAATTCCAAATTTCAAAGGGAGCAATAATTTACACAGCATGAGAAAAGGGTGATTGGTTGAGAGTACGCCATGCAGAATGCACCAAGGAACTTATTCAAGGCCAGGCATTGTTCAGGCATGGTTAGCACTGCTGCCTCACAGTGCCAGAGATCTGGGTCTGATTCCCAGCTTGGGTCACTGTCTGAATGGAGTCTGCACTTTCTCCACGTGGCTGTGTGAGTTTCCTCCGGGTGTTCCGGATTCCTCCCACACTCTAAAGCTGTGTGGGTTAGGTGGATTGATTGTGCTGTATTCACCCTTAGTGTCCTGGGATGCGTAAGTTAGAGAGATTAGAAGGGTAAATATGTGGGATTATGGGAGTAAGGCCTGGGTGGGACTGTGGTTGATGGGCTGAATGGCCTCCTCCTGCACTGTAAGGGATTCTATGACCAATTGTTTCTATTCTATGATATTCCTTTGTCTTGCAACAGACTTATTCCCATGTATGACTATGTGTAGTTTCTAACAAGCATAAGGAAGTTATATTGTGAACCCAACTGATAATGTTAAATTGGTTATTACTGTAATTCTTAGTGCACAGAGGATTGTTCAGCAAGTACTTGCTGTCCTATCGTGGAATCACATTTAACATTACTGATTATAAAAATATAATGTCTAAATAAGAGTTCAAAGAAAATGGAGTAGGGATGAAAAAGTAAGGATGGGTTTTCTCCTTGTTTTTCTCACTGGGGAAACTGAGGCGGAGAGGGAGAGAGAGAGAGATGTCAGGCCCCTGCTATGGTAGGCAGCCTCAATCATCACCCCCTGCAATTGCAGGGGCCCAATCTCAAGCCACATAACACATAGGCATCTAGCACCATCGCCCAGACTGATTGCCTCCGCTCCTAAGTTGGGAACAGTTAAGGTGCAGATCAGAAACCCCAAGGCATATTTTGAAGCCAGACTAGATCCCAACACTTCTTCTGTTTTTGCATTAGTGTGAGGATAACGTGTTTCACTCCAGGTGTGATTTTTTTCACACACTAGGAAACTTTTATCAATACAAACTTTATTTAACAGTACAATTTAGCTATAATAAATGAATTAGCCTAGCTTAACTTTTACCAGTTGGACAATACTTAGGACAAGGTACAATTCTAAACCTCAAATCTGTCTCTATTAGTTCCAATTGAAGCAATAATGCTCTTATATACTTAAACTCCTCTTCAAAATCAGTTAGCAATATATGTGCTTGTATTTGGGCTACCAGTACTTGGGCTGCCAGTCCTCGAGTTTCCAGAACAGAGACACAGAAAAGATCTACTTATCCTGGCAGGTCCCAAACAACAGTTTTTAGAGAGACAGATACATCACATGCTTCTTTCAGAAACCGGCAATAACTGCCTGCTTTTCTTTGCAAGCTTAGCTCCTCCCCTTAAGCACCTGATCTATTCAATCAACCTAATCAAAACACTATTCTGAAACTTAAGGGGAAAGTCCAGAATAGGCATGAACTCAGATTAAAATAAACGCATTCCTAACTGAAATCAATCATTATTGGGCACTCTCAGCATGTGAGTTGCCTGAAGCAGACAAATTGGCACCATGTAAAACAAAGCTGAATTTCAAACATGCCCTTCACAAGCCACATGCTATGAATGCATTTCTTAAAGACACAGTATCATCAGAGGAACACTAAAGTTGAGGAAAATGGGAGAATATGGCACTGAAATCAACCAATGAGGTTGAGACTTGGCTCTTTCTTGCACATCTGACTTAAAGGATTCTGATCTAATCTGTGCAATTATTTAAATTTTTTCAGAACTTCAAGTTTGAGAGGAATGTTTATGTGGGCAGGCTCTATAATACATCTTGGTGCACTGTGGCATAGCGGTTAGCACTGCTGCCTCACAACGCCAGGGACCTGAGTTTGATTCTGTGCTTAGGTCAATATCTGTACAGAGTCTGCACGTCCTCCCTGTTTCCATGTGTTTTTTTTTCTCTGTGTTCTCTGATTTCCTCCCACAATCTGAAAGACATGCTGGTTAGGTTTATTAGCCATGCTAAATTCCCCCTCTGTGTACCCGAACAGGATATTTGCAGATAACTAATTTCACTGCAGTGACTAATAAATAAACTACAGGTTGTCTTAAGTAGCAAAAGTGTTAAATTTAGTATCAAATGTTGTTAAACTGAGAAAGTTAGGGACTGGAAACACTATGTAACTGGCAGCATTGCAGATACTTATAAAGTACCTGAAACTGAATCTAACTTCCTGACAGAAAAACATCACATGATTCACAGGAGGGTTTAATAAAAGTGGTTGTTACATGCAGTGCTTTGGATTTTTTTTAAGTGTCAATTCCATGGTGGCTACAAGTCAATTATCTCAGTGAGCTGTTCACATGATCTCAAATAACAAATGCAAATATTGAACAGCTTATCAATTGTTACATAAACCTCAAGGTGAAATAAACAGCCTTGAAATTGCTGCAGTGAGTTGGTTCACACGAAAGAGGATTTGTGAGTTTTTGTGAAGGTGGTTTTATTCTATCCAGGTCAGTTAATTTTATAAGGCAGCAGATGTCTTTTAAAATTTTAAAAAACTTATATAATCCAACCTTTCCATTTTGCATTTATATATTTTTTTCATTATCTCCCCATTCATAAAACGTGTCAAGTTTTCCTCTGTGAAATCGCTCCCTCTGCTGGATAACTCTATAATTGCAATGTTAATTTCAACTTGTCTGTAGTTGTAGTAAAGTCAGAAAGGGGACAAGTCGTGTTAATTTTGTTTGGTTTTCTTTTTATTTGTTCATGGGGTGTAGGTATCGCTGGCAAGATCAGTATTCATTGCTCATTTCTTAATTTCCCTTTTCACCATCTTAAACTGCTGCAGCCAGTAGAATGAAGGTACAGTTAGAATCATAGAATCTTTACAGTGCAGAAGGAAGCCATTTGGCCCATCGAGTCTGCACCTTTAACGAAAGGTCATTCAGACTCGAAACGTTGACTCTATTCTCTCTCCACAGATGCTGTTAGACGTGCTAAGATTTTCCAGCATTTTTCTGTACCATTCCATCCTGTTTTGTCTTTGTTCTAATATCTTTAACATTCAGCAGCATAAATCCATCCCATTCCGATCTCTCTTCAGTTCTGAAGAAGAGTGATATTGGGCTCAACAGTTTCTGTCTCCACAATGCTGCCAAACCGGCTGGGTTTTCCCAGCACGCTCCGTTTTTATTTCTGACCTCCAGTATCTGCAGTATTTTGCTTTTATTTGTATGGCTGGTCCCATTCAGTTTCTGATCAATGTTACGCCTCAGGATATTGAGGGTGGGTGATTCAACACTGATAATGCACTGAATTTCAAAGGGAGGCAGTTAGATTCCTCATTGTTGCATTTTGACATATTTAGTAACTTAACGGCAACTTCTATACAAAGTTCAAACACACAAAAGAATTTAAAAGGACCTGTACTGAAAAATCTAGCTGCATACAACAGCTAAATTTTGAAGGGAACATGCGTCTGAAGATAGACAAAGCTAAATAATGATGAATAAGAATAAGATTAAACTTGCACTGTTGCAAACATACTTTTGCAGAAGCTGAGACTGATGTGGAGACTGATCTTGCTGCAGATACCAGATTGTAGCAATAGTCTGATATCTAGTAAGGGAGTGAAAATTAATTGCTACAGTGTAGAAGGAGGCCATTTGACCCATTGAGCCTGAACCAACAACAATCCCATCCAGGCCCTATTCCCGTAACACCCCACATATTTACCCTGCTAATCCCCCAGACCAGAGGGCAATTTAGCACAGCCAAAATCAACCTAACCTGCGCATCTTTGGATTGTGGGAGGAAACTGGAGCACCCAGAAGAAATCGACACAGGCACACGGAGAACATGCAAACTCCATACAGGTAGTGACCCGAAGCTAGAATTGAACCCAGGTCCCCAGAGCTGTGAAACAAAAGTGCTGCCATTTGCGCCCTCCATCTGGGACAGCATGGTGGCACAGTGGTCAGCACTGCTGTCTCACAGAACCATGGACCTGGTTCGATTCTCCGCTAGGGTCACTGAATGTGCAGAGTTTGCATATTTTCCCTGTATCTGCATTGGTTTCCTCCGGGTGGTCTGATTTCCTCCCATAGCCAAAGATGTATGGGTTAGGTGAATTGGCCATGCTCAATCGCCCCTTAGTGTTAGGGGGACTAGCTATGGAGGTTATGTGGGATTTTGTGCTTGGTGCAGACCCAATGGGTCGAATGGCCTCCCCTCCAGCATGATAGAATTCTATATGCCTCTATAATATTCTTCATAGCATAAGACCATAAAACCATAAGATATAGGAGCAGAACTCGGCCATTCAGCCCATCAAGTCTGATCCGTCATTCAATTATAGCTGATATTTTTCTCATCCCCATTCTCCTGTCTTTTCCTCATAACCCCTGATCCCCTTATTAATCACGAACTTATCGATCTCATTTTTAAAGGCACACAATGAGCTGGCCTGCTCCACAGAAGCAGGGAACTCCACAGAATTATCACTCTCTGGCTGAAGAAATTGTCTTCATCTCAGGATTGTCCCTTTAGCCTGAGGTTGTTCCCTTTGGTTCTAGTTTTTCCTACTGGTGGAAACATCCTCTCCACATTCACTCTCTATCCAGGCTTCGCAGTATCCTGTAATTTTCAATAAGATCCCCTCCTCATCCTTCTAAATTCCAACAAGTACAGCAGACTACAGCATCTATTCCAGGTGAGCTTCCCAATTTCTTATCCTTTTCAGAAAGCAGGAAGAAACAAAAAGTTGAGCTGCTCTGAGAATTCTCCACCTCGACCTGCTCAGCTAGCCCAACATGCGAGAAAGAAAAGAGTAAGTGATAAGCCACTTCACAAACGCTGATGCCACTGATGCATTCCTAGCCCCAGATTGCACTTACAGGCTTTTTCTCCCTCTGCTCTATACCAACCCAGCTCTTGGCCTCCTTATAACTAATGGGCCTCCCCTCCTCAGTTTGCCATGAGTGCTTCAGGAAAGGTATTGGCTTTTTAAATTAATGATAAGATACCTTAAGAGTCAGTGATTACTGCGGAGACTCCCAACCACACTGTCAAATTTCACACTGTTTGCTGCTGGAGCTTAGACTAAATATTTATTTGGATAAGAATCTTTCCAATTCTCTCTCGAGATCTGCAGGGGAATGTAGTCAGTTGGTACTACTCTTGTATAAAACAAAGCAAGTCCAGATCTGTAGTGGTATAGGCTCTGCAACAATACAGATATCCGATAAATAATACACAAATCACATTCAGGGGATTGAGAGATATGACTGCACTATTTTCATTTTTTAAAAATGTGTTTACTTGTTTTGATTACAAATTGGCATTGGAAAATTTTCAACTGCATTAGTAGTGAGATATTGAAGAACTAATGGAATAATAGGGGATGCTATTGTTGCAGTAGACAGTGTGATTAATTTACTGTCACAGCATGCATTGAATTTTTGCCCTGGAGTTTCTTCTCTTATCCTAAAGTAAAAGTTAAAGTTTATTAATTGGTCACAAGTAAGGCTTACATCCTGTGAAATTGCCCTAATTGCCACACTCTGGCGCCTGTTTGGGTCAGTGCACCTAACCAGCACGTCTTCCAGTCTGTGGGAGAAAACCAGAACACCTGGAGGAAACCCATGCAGACCCGAAGAGAACGTGCATACTCCACACAGACAGTGACCCAAGCCGGGATTCAAATCCAAGCCCCTGTCACTGATCCTAGCACCGTACCCTCATTGATCTCCATCCTCAATAGGCCTCGTTCCCATGGCACAGCCAGATGCTTGGTGGGCATTGTCAAGGTGCCCCCGGGCATTGACAGTTCCTTGGACTATGCCAGGGGCCCAGGCTGATACTACCAAGCTAGCAATGCCCAGGGAGCAGCACTCCCCCCTTAGTCCAGATCTCCTGGGGGCGGCATCCATGCCCAGCTTCCCACTGGTGGGGAGTTCTGGTAAACCATCCTGCTGGAGTGAAACATCCTGGTGGGGTAGGGGTGGGATGGGGGGAGGGAGAGTGGGGAGCTGGGGGAAAGAGACACTAGCTAATGACATACTAATTGCAATTTGAATAATTTATTCTGTTCCAGAAACAACATTGGAAATCCAGCGGCTGGAGATGCAAATAGGCTGTGGTGTCCAGCGGGAAGCCTGCCAGACATTCTGTCGGCATCCACCTGTCAAATGCCCCTCTCAGGATCATCTTACAACCTTCTAAACTCCAATGGAGACAGAACCCATCTGCCTAACTTTTTCCTCATGAGATAATCCCTGTATCCCAGGTATCAGTCTAATGAATCTTCTCTGAACTGCTTTTAATGGATTTATATCCTTTCTTAAATAAGGAGACTCTTCCTCAGTTGTGCTTCTGTTCCCATGTAGCTATTGTGTTGTACACATTGTATCGTATGTCGTATGGTCCAGTAATAATGTCCAGCATCGTATGTTGTTGACTGCAGGTTCCTTTAACAGACATTTTTACACAGGCTTCTGAATAGCTCACTGTTGCCCCAGGCCCAAAGTCATCAGAGTCTTACTTTAAAATGCAAGGATCGGAGATGTAAGGATTTGATTGGATTTATTATGTTCAGAGCAATGAGGGTGGAATTTCATAGAAGCCTATAAAATTCTAACAGGACTAGACAGGATAGATGATGAAGGATGTTTCTGATAGTGGGGGTGTAGAACCAAGAGTACTATCTGAGGATATTGGGCAGATTTGATTTGATTGGACTTATTATTATCACATGTATTAACATACAATGGGAAGCATTGTTTCTTGCATACTGTTCATAGAGTACATAGGGGAGAAGGAAAGGAGAGAGTGCAGCATGTATTTACAAAGATCAGCTTAGTATGCAGTAGGTCCATTCAAAAACAGGGAAGAAGCTGTTCTTGAGTTGGTTGGTATGCGATCTCAAACTTTTGCATCTTTTTTCCTGACTGAAGAACGTGGAAGAAAGTATGTGGGACCTCGATTATGCTGCCTGCTTTTCCAAGAGATTGTTGATTTGTGATTGACTGACTGTAACTAAGGGATGCCTATCAGGAAAGTGAAAAGGCCCAGTTAAGATTTTGCTTTCTTGCACGGACCCTGGAGAAAGTTTAGACCACCCCCTGTCCCCAAAATGCCTCCCCCCACACCCCCCATAGTCACGCTCGGCTGAGTGCTGGTGACCAGACATAACCTGATCTTCTGGAATCAGCAGCAGCCTTGCTCCTGGTGGTTAAATTCGGTTGGACCTTATTTTTTTCACAGTGGGCGAGCTGTCAGTTCACCTGGTTACCTAGCCTCCAGGGGGAGGTCTGTAGTGTGATAGATTACCGAAACCATCCACTCAGTGTGTGGCAGTGTCAGAGGCAGCAAATAGGAGCTCAAGCTGGATAACTGGAGGAATGAACCATAAATCTTCGGAAGTGATCTGTGTTTTACAGAGTGCTGGCCTGGGCCCACCTGGAATACTATACACAATTCTGATCACGGTATTGTGAGAAAGATTCTCCACGCACTGGAAAAAGTGCAGCACAGTTTTAAAGTTTATTTATTAGTATCACAAATAGGCTTACATTAACACTGCAACAACATTACTCTGAAAATCCCCTAGTCCCCACACTCCAGCACCTGTTCAAGTGCACTGAAGGAGAATTTAGCAATCCCAATCCACCTAAACAGCACATCTTTTAAACTGTGGGAGGAAACCCACACAAACACAAGGAGAACGTGCAGACTCAGCATAGATAGTGACCTGAGCCAAGAATTGAACCCGGGTCCCTGGCACTGTGAGACAGCAGTGCTAATCACTGTACCACTGTGTCATGTAGGGAAATAGCAATCATACCTGAGTTATGAGGAGAGGCTGTAGAATCCACAAGTCAGGGGGATTCTTATCGAAGCATTGAAAATATTAATTCATATGGACAAAATAAACATATAGTCATAACCTTTAATGTACATTTGGCCTCAAACTTGGAAGATGGAGGCTGGATTGCTTGGAGAAACATTGGAGGTTGATTTTATCAGTAGGTTTAAGAGAGTACTGAATAAATAGTGAAAGACGCGGCAGAGGGACTTCCTGGGATGTATTTCTTGAACATTCAGATGGGCCAGATGGACTGTAACGATAATTTCCTATTCAGTAAATTCCCAGATTTCTAAAATGAATCGAATCAACTCCTTCTTCTGCTGGGTTAAAGTTTCTTGCTCTTTTTTAAAAAAGTGCTGTCTAGCTTTATAATGTATAGATTGTAATGAGATCTGTATGCCTTCTTTCATTCTTCAAATCTACTTTGCAAATTGTAGAAGAAACCTTGGTATTAAACCTGTTGCAGTCTGCTCAGTAACTAAACATCTGCACTTCCTTCACAACAGTTTATGGAAATCCTTCAGTTTTTTTTACAAAGATTTTCAGGGGACATTGGAACTGACAGCAGCTATAATTAAAATGTGGACGAAAATGAGTTTGCAGCCATGTGAACACAGTTCCTTTGCTCAGGCTAATTTATACATCTTAACCTTTGTAGCGGCTTCGCAGCTGTGGCTGGCCACTGCAAATATGTAAGCAGCAACAGCCTGAGTTAGCAATGGCTGTAAGTGAAGCAGCCTCGGCAGAAGTTGGTAGAACCACTCGGGCAAGGAATGGGAAAGTGAGGGGGTCATCAGTCTCCTGTAAAGGAATTGGAATTGCCCTCTAAACCAGACAGGCCAATAAAAGGGAAAGAAAAAGAAATGAACCTATTCTTAACATCACATGAAAGTAAAAGAATATGGGCGAAACTGGTGTACTGCATTCACGTGGTGCCTGTTCTGCATCAATACTCTCTGGTGGGGACATGGACCATGTTTGAGTTAGTTAAGGAGGGTTGGGCTTAAGGCTTCATCTCTTCATCTCTTTTAAAGGCTTCATCTCTTTTAAAGAGATGAAGGGAATTGCCAGTCTGAATTTCCCTCCTGCGATTAGGTCCCCATGGTGGTGAGGGCAGGGTAATGCCCCCCCACCCCTCCACGCACCCCCCAACACTGCTGTGTGTTCCAGGGTTCATGGTCTCTGGAGACTTCATCTCAAACTTCAGAGGCAGCCCCAGGTTTTCTTCAGGTAAGTGCTGATATGTAAATGCCATGTTGATGCCAATGTGTTGTGGACTGGCATTGGTAGCATGGACAATCAAATGGGGGTGGGCATATCAGAAATGTTGAGGCACAGGGTTTTGTGAGAGGGAGGAAAGAGATCAATATTAGAAAAGAAACGATAGTAAGGAAATTGGTGGGATTGAAGGTCAATAAATCTCTGGGTCTAATAATCTATTCCCAGAGTACTGAAGGAAGAGATCCTGGAAATAATGGATGCTCTGGTAGTCATCTTCCATGATTCTATAAGCACTTGGAACAATTTTTACGGATTGGAGGATAGTTAATGAAATCCCACTATTTAAAATCGAGTTAAAGAGAAAACAGAATTATTAACCAGTCATCCTGATGTTGGTAATAGGAAAAATTCTAGAATCCATTATCAAAGATTTTGTAGCAAAACATTTGAAAAACAGTGGTAGGATTGGACAGAGTCAGCATGGATAGATGATAGGGCAATCATGCTTTACAAATCTAGTGGAAATCTCCAAGGATGTAACGAGTGGAGCTGATGAGAGGGATTCAGTGGATATGGCTTTGACTTTCAGGAGGCTTTCAACAAACTTCCACATAAGAGATTAATGTGTAAGATTAAAACAGGTGGGATTTGAGGGTGGTGTATTGAGATGGATAGAAAACTAGTTGACAGTCAGAGAACAAATTTTTCCAATAAACCTATCTTTTTGCAAATGGCAGGCAGTGACTAGTGGGGTACTGCAGTGATTAATGCTGAGACCCCAGCTATTCATTATATAAATGATTTAGACAAGGAAACTAAATGTAATATTTTCAAATTTTCGGATGACACAAAGCTGGGTGGGAGAGTGAGCTGAGGAGGGTACAGAGATACTTCATTGTGATTTGGACAAGTTGAATGAGTGGATAAATTCTTGGCAGATGCAATATAATGTGGATAAATGTGAAGTTATGCACTTCGATAACAATAACAGGAAGGCAGATTATTATCTGAATGGCTAAAGATTGAGAGAGGGGAAGGTGCAACGAGATCTGGTTATCCTCGTATACCAATCGCTAAGAGTAAGTATGCAGGTGCAGCAGGCAGTGATAAGGGCAAATAGTGTGTTGGCCTTCATAGTGAGAGGATTCAAGTATAGTAACAGGGATGTTTCACTGCAGTAATGTAGACTCTTGATGAGACCATCCTTGGAATATTGTGTGCAGTTTTGGTTTCCTTGTCTGAGGAAGGATGTTCTTGCCACGGAGGGAGTACAGAGAATGCTTATCGGACTGAATCCAGGGATGGTGGGATTGATGGATGATGAATAATTGAGTCAGTTAGGATTATATTTGTTGGAGTTTAGAAGAATGAAGGGGAATCTCATGGAAACCAGGGATCAGAGTATATGGGGTAAACCATTGAGGAGTGGGATGAGGAGAAATTTCTTCAACCAGAGAGTGGTGAATTCTTCTGGGTTTTGAGGGTATCCCAATACAGAGGTGTCCTCTCCTTCATTGTGCCACCTCAACAGGGAGATGGCATTGCTGGGGCTACAGTGCTGCTTGATTAGATCAGCAACACTGGGAGGTGGGTTACTGTCATCGATTGAATGGTGACCCTGGTAGTGGCAACCTCTTTATTGCCAGCATCCGGTAAAATGACAATGATGAAAATGTGTTGGGGGGGTGGGGAGGAGGCTTTATCCCTGATAGGAAACATAACCCACTGGGAATGCATGTCGAATGCATGTCGAATGCATGTTGCGCAGTATTTCATGAATATTCACGCTCAGGAGACTCTGTGTCTGCCTTTCCATGTGCAAGTAAGCTGCCGTGAGCATGAAATTAGAAAAATACTACTTAAAAACTCTGGCTGTGTAAATGCTGAACGGTCATTCCTAGTAAGCTTCCACTGGCATGACTGTTAGGTACACAATACTAAAGATCTTGAATATGTGATTTGTAAATAGAATTAGTAACTGAAAAACTGTAGGCCATGAATAAATTCAATAACTGGAAGCCGGGAATGAGATATTGGAAATCCTATGTCATCTTGCTCTTACAAGTAATTGAAGTATGTATTTCAGAAGGAGCTGATTAGGGGACTGCTGGATCTCGAATCTGTCACTCCATGTTATCATACGATGGCTTAATTTATTAGAGGAGTATATCAACATCGAAATATTATCATAAATCATGTCTGCAACAGGCAGATTGTTAGTTTTCTGGATGATAAAATTGTTACAAGAGCAACAAAGAATCAATTTGCTGCTTTAACCTCTCCTTAAAGTAGAACCATATTTCACAGAGCCAACCCACAGAATCATACAGCTTTGTTAAGCCTTCCCCAATTGTTCCGTCTGTAAAATCTGTCTTCTTGCGTAGGTCCCGTATATGTGAATATATATGGTGAATATTCTTGAATATTTAGAACATATATTATGTGTGATCTCTGAGTCTCTCAGTTGAAGCTGTTACCCCTTATTGGTGCAGATAAAATGGACCTGGAAGGATCTGGGCAATCGAAATTAATGGTCATATCCTACCCTCCCCCACTGCGATCAAAACCCAAAGCCCTCTCCGAACCACAGACTGCTTTTGGCTTGTTCGCTGTAGTCATTTGTCAGTCGTGACTTAGTTGGTAGCATTACTGCCTGTGATTCAGAAGGCTATTGGTTCACATCCCACACTAGAGACCGAAGAATCACAATCTCACTGACACATCAGTGCAGTCCTACCTCAGTCGCAGACTAAAATTGAGGTCCTGGTCACTCTGTATAGCAAATGTTAAATTCTCTTTTTTAGTTAAAGTTTATCGATTAGCGTCACAAGCAGGCTTACATCAACGCTGCAATGAAGTGTTGAAAATCCCCTACTATGAAAATCCCCTCGTCGCCACACTCTGGCATCTGTTCAGGTTACGCTGAGGGAGAATTTTAATGTGGTCAATGCATCTAACCAGCACAACTTTCAGATTGTGGAAGGAAACTGGAGCACCCGGAGAAAACCCACACAGACACGGGGAGAACGTGCAGACTCTATTCAGACAGTGACCCAAGCTGGGAATTGAATCCGGGTCCCTGGCACCAAGAGGCATCAGAACTAACCACTGTGCCACCATGCCACTAAAAGGAAGTTATATTCAATGTTTTGATCAATATTTATCTCCCTACTCTGTGCAAACTGCTTGCTGCATTTCCAATTACAACGGTGCCCGCAATTCAAAAGTATGTAATTGCTTGGGAACAACTTTGGGACATACTGAAGTTATGAAAGGTGCTGTATAAATGCAAACCTTCTCTTTATTTGTCTTTCCCATTGGTTAACACCAACTCATAAGTCACAGCAATTGGGTTACAGTGGATTAGATACAATGCAAACCAAGTTGATGAATTGTCCTGTGAAATCTGATACAAAGGTAATATCTGCCAATGAAAGTTATACTCAGAGGGCTTTGCACTCTTCTGCAAAAGACACTTGAAAACTGGACTGATTTTCAGATGTTTAAAGCCAGTATCTGGTAATGTATCAATATTGCACTGGTGAACGTGTGTACACGTGTGTGCATCTTTGTATAAATTTCAACAAAATAAGGCAGAATTCTCCAAGAAACATCTGTGTCATAATGGCGAGAAACAGAAGTGATCCGCACCGCAATCATCTTACATCCAGTCTCTTTTTTGGAGAGTGACTGGTTGTGTGCTGGTACTAGTGGGGCAGGGCCTAAACACGCTGGTGCGCTTTGGCACTATTTTACAAGGGTGCCCTGATCTCACAGAGCACTGGGAGACTCCCTTCATCCCCCACAGAAGTCAGGAACCAACCCCCATTGGTGATGTTCCCTCGCTCCCTCCCCGACATGGGTCTCAGGCATTGGGCCATAGGGCCGTCCCCGATGGGTCCCTCCATCTGATCCCCGATATGCACTCCTCCTCCCCATCATGATCCCTGACATGATCCACCCCTGCACGGCCCCTTCTGTTTGGTTACCTGTATAAACCCTCCTGCAATAATCCCCACCCAGGCCCCACCCTCCTGACACACTGGTAGTGCCCAAACAACACTGCCAGAGTGGCTGGTAGACATTGCCGAGGTAGCCAGTGGACATTGCCAGGGTGTCTGGTAGACATTTCCGGGGTGGCTAGCAGACATTGCCAGAATGACTAGTAGACATGGTCAGGGGGGTGGCTGGTGGACATTATTGGGGTGGTCAGTGGAATTGCCAGTGTGGCTGGTGGTCACTGCCAGTGTGACTGGTGGACATTGCCGAGGTGGCCAATGGACATTGCCAGAGTGGCTAGTGGTCACTCCGCTAGCGGAGACCAGCAGTGATTCGCGCCGATCTGATGCTCTGCTGGAAAGGGGGGAGCATTCCCCCAGGGGAGGAAGGGGGCGATCATATGCTGAACTCACTAATGAGATTGAAAACTGGTCAATCTCATGCAAATTGGCCTTGTGCACTTTCGGGATGCGCTCTGGTTTGCGCCATTGGAAAGAGACCGGGCAATTGCAAACTGGCACTGGGCATGAAATTGCTTTTTAGGCCTTGCACACTATCCCCCGGGATCGGTGTGATCTGCGTCAGACATGGCGAGGTTGGAGAATCGCCTCCGCAGTGTACTCGTTAACACACTAAAATTGCTGCCATTTAATTCTTTGCTCCGTTGCACCAATAATTATTGGATACCTTGTAGATACTTTATTTAAAATGCTCGATTGTGATGTTGATTGCGCTATTAAAGTGAGATTAAGATAACTCTGCAGTAATTTGGGTGGTAGCTCGGTTGGTACGGCAGGACTGCTTTTATTTGTTTATGCTTATAGGTAACCATAGTGACTGTATGTATCATTAATCTCCCTCTCTCACTGAAATGTCATTTGAATTTCAATCTTTACATTTACCTCCCTCCTGGGAAATGTAAATTGGAGAGGCTCTTTTTGTCCTTAAGTGCGTAGAAACAATTCATTACTGCCTTTAAGTGCCTTGGAGCATGTTTGAGGATATGCTAATTTTATATATTTTATATCTGACACCTCTCTCTGCAAATCTTATCCAAAGGCAGTTAGAAATTTGTACTGTAAAAAAATTCATACTTTTTTCCAGCAAGGTATCCTTTATTGTTGGATCAGCATAAAAAAAAAGAGAATTAGATTTATGTTGAGTGCTAATTTCAAGAGCAGGAAGGATTTTTTTTAGAAGAAAAGAGTGAGGTCCCTCTTGTTGAATTTGAATGGATGTGGGGGCAAACGAGTTTTATTTCCTTTAGCAACTTAATGCGAAATAAAAGACAATTTGAATTAACTGCTTCAGTGTCTTCAGCTGGGGGTTGGTTCTGCTGATCTTTACAGTTCAACTGATTAAGGAGAAAAATACAAGATCGACACTTTAGCTTTTCTTCAGTCTCTTCTGATAATAGAGAGGTTTCTGTGCTTCTATTTCCATTTGATGCAGCTCTTAAACATAGTCTTCCTGAAGGACTTGGCAAAAAGGTTGTACACGTGGGCTGGCAGTACACCAAAATGAGGAATGTTGATAACTATTGATATCACTGGTAAGCTAATGTAATTGTTTTTTGTCTATTCTGTTACAACGGTGATGAATGGGACGAGAACCCCAGGAGGGAAAAAAGCAGCATATTTTCTCTGAGACAATAAAATAAAGTTTCCCTGTTCAATTAATGGCGGAACATTTCTGGGAGAAAAGCCAGGGATCTCATCTTTCGGTTGATAGCTCATGAATTCTTCATTTTTAAATAAATTTAAGCTGATAATTCAAAATGTATGAATTCCTTTCAGAAATGTTTCATGTTTGGAACAAGGGCCACTTCCTGATTTGCACGGTTCACTTTCCAAAAGTGCTTGTTTGGCTTTCTAGTTTTCAAACCCTCACTTCTTTCCCTTACTCCACGGTCCACATATTATGGAGTACCAAGTGTAAAAATGACTGAGTTAACATGTAGATTTATAAATTCGTTTACAAGAAACTTGGGTTCTGAGGTGAAAATTTCACTGGGTCAGCAAACTCGTACACATTTGTAAGTTCTTAAATCTGAAGATGTTCAAACAATTGGTTTCAACTTTGTTGAACTAACACTGTGCTATCCAGAATTGTCAGATCTCCTTATCTGTGAAATCTGACTGTGTCTGTAAAACCTTTTGCACCATGCTCTCCTAATTATTAAAGTCTAATTTATTAAAGACATTTATGAACTCCGACAAGATTAAGTCTTCACTTTAAATCTTTCGGAAAAGCAAAGACTCATTAAATTAGCAAATCCTGAGACTGAAGTTTTTACGAAACCTCACACTTGGATTTAATAAATCACGTTTAGCAAATTGCAATAAACCCTAAATTTAATATTCAGATGAACCAAATCTAAACTTTAATGGCCAGATTTTTAAAGTAAGCCTTGAATAATTCTGGAACTCATAAATAATGGAAAAAATGGAAATGTGTACAAATGAAAGCTTGGTACCTTGCCTCATCAAGTTGCTTGAATCTTAAAATGTGTTATGCCAGTGTATTGCTCAGATACTGCAGAATGCCTGTCAATGTGACTACCCACACTCAGATTTAATTAAAACAAAACTTAAAATTTCATGAAGTTCTAACATCTCTGAAGATGAGAACTATTTCAATTGTCTTCTCTGCCAAATCTGTACCTTATATGTTCATAAGATAGAGGAGTAGAATCAGGCCATTCGGCCCATTGATTTCACTCCACCATTCAATCATGACTGATATGTTTCCCATCCCCATTTTCCTGCCTTCTCCACATAACCCTTCAACCCATAAGCAATTAAAAATCTGTCTAACTCCTCCTTAAATTTACCTACTGTCCCAGCATCCACTGTACTCTGGGGTAGCGAATTCCACAGATTCACAACCCTTTGGGAGAAATGGTTTCTCCTCAACTCTGCTTTAAATTTGCTACCTTCTAGGTTTTAATGCATTTTTTAAACTGGCTAACTACATCTCAAACAGAAGGATATAAATGGCAATACTTGGAATAAGAAAAAAAATGCATCTATATAGTACTTCAGTTATTGTAAGTGCACAAGTTATTGTATTACATTACAATCTTACAGCGACTGGCAAAGCTAATTAAATGAAAAATATAATACTTAATAAAAACAAAATCAATTCAGGATTTGGGAATGAAGACTGCACAACTTTACTTTGTCAATCAGCAGAGTTGGCCCTTATTGTTTTAATCGATATCTAAAGATTCAGACCTTGCTGTTCCAATACCTAAGCAGTATTTAAAAAGTGAAGCTACTTTAAAAATAAAAAAAACAATCATTTTCAGTTTTTATTCTGATGAATTGGTAGGCCCGAGACACCAGCCAGTTATGCTATTTGATTTCAATGAAGTCATTAAAGTGAACAGTTGATTAAAATTTAGTGTGACAAAATGAAACTATTCAGCAGGACAAGGAACGTACCTTTTCGTCAGTGCCAAGTTTCCCATTTACTAAACTAGAATATATCACTCGGGGACAAAAGAAGGATCTGAGCTCATTCAGTGGTATAAAATATTCAGCATTCCGGCACATTCAGAATTACAGCCATTTGTTCCCTTCGCACCGCTGCACTTTTTTTCTTGTAGGAAAATACAAGGAAAGCTCTTTTTTTCTGAAAAGGACAGTTTATAAAACAAGAAACAATATTTTTTTTTAATTGCAAGGCAATCAAAGTGCTTTCTTCCACTGAAATTGAGTGAGATTGACACAACTTGGGCTGGATTTTTTCATTGGCTTTGGGGCCCAGATGTTGGGAATAAATGGGGTTCTTCGAATCGTAGAATCATTGATTTTGATTTGATTTATTATTGTTACATGTATTAGTATACGGTGAAAAATATTGTTTCTTGTATACTATGTGAAGCATACCATTCATAGAGAAGAAAACAAGAGAGTGCAGAATATAGTGTTACAGACATAGCAAGGGTGTAGAGAACAATAGAGTTTCTACAGTGCAGAAAGAGGCCATTCAGCCTATCGAGATTGCATTGTCAACAATCCTACCACATCCTATGGTTTTACCCCACTAGTCCTCCTGGCACTAAGGATAAATGTAGTATAGTCAATCATTGCCATCAATGCGCCTGATGACATAGTCTTCCCTGAGGTAGCCTTTTCAGTGGCCATTCTTTGCGCTTGGCATCCTATAAAGAGTGCCAGAGGTTCTGGACCTTTGGCATTCACATTGGGAGAGGGGACAATGCTGGACTACGTTGGGGTGCTGCCAGCATCCATCAAAATGGAGACTTCCTTGAAACTGTGCATTTAACTTGCAAGTTCTGAAGGGTGAAACCATTAGAGTCCATGGGCTGGAGGGAAAAGCTCTCTGGGTGGGGGAGGGTGGGGATTCTTTGGGTTATAGGTACAACCTTTCCTTGCTGTGCTGCCATCTTTGGGGGACAGACCTTACAGCTCTGATGGGCCTGGCTTGCACATGGCAGGGTTCTGCTCTACTGGTAGAAAAGCTGAGAAACCTCTCCACTTGGGTCTACAATAGAATCAGTCGGCTTGCTGCCTACATGATGTGGGCAGCTGAGCTGCATTCCCACCTATGAAGGGAAACTGCCAATGATGGAAATGCATCAACGAGCTGCCCCAATGTGGCTCCCCTATTTTCTTGTCCACTCACCGCATGCCATCATCAAGCAGGGAAATCCAGGCAGCAACTTGAGGAAAAGAAAGAACTACAAGAAAGTCCAACTACTCAGCAGACAACAGATCAACAATGTGATCACTAAGTTTTGTTTATTCTTCCTTATTCTTTTTTTTATTCCCTCCTGGGACATGGGCATCACTGGCTGGCCAGCATTTATTGCCCATCCCTACTTGCCCTTGAGAAGGTGGTGGTGAGCTGCCTTCTTGATTCGCTGCAGTCGATGTTCTATGAGTTGATCCACAATGCCATTAGGGAGGGAATTCCAGGATTTTGACCCAGCGACTGCGAAGCAATGGCGATGTGTTTCGAAGTCAGGATGGTGAGTGGTTTGGAGGGAAGTTTGAAGATGGTGGTGTTCCCTTTTATCTTCTACCCTTGTCCTAGATGGAAGTGGTTGTGGGTTTGGAAGGTGTTGTCTAAGGATCTTTGGTGAATTGGTGCAGTGCATCTTGTAGATAGTACACACTATTGGTACTGAGCATCGGTGGTGGAGGGATTGAATGTTCGCAGATATGGTGCCAGTCAAGCTTCTTGAGTGTTGTTGGAGCTGCACCCATCCAGGCATGTGGGGAGTATTCCATCACACTCCTGACTTATGCCTTGCAGATGGAAGAGAGGCTCTGGGAGTCTGGAGATGAGTTACCTGCTCTTGTAGCCATTATGTTTATGTGGTGAGTTTCTGGTCAATGATAACCCCAAGGGTGTTGACAGTGGGGGAATCCAGTGATGGTTACACCATTGAATGTCAAGGGATGGTGGATGTGGGCATCAGAGCAGGCATTTGTTCCCATTCCTAATTGACCTTGAATTGAGAAGATAGATAGGCCATTTCAGAGATAGTTAATGTGGGCCTGGAGTCACATGTGGCCAAATCAGGTAAAGATGGCAGATTTCCTTCCCTAGGGAACACTTTGAACCAGATGGGTTTCTTTAACAACACTTGTTTTCATTACTGAGACTAGTTTTCAATTCCAGAGTTTATTAATTGAATTCACATTTGACCATGGTGGGAGTTGAACTCATGTTCGCCACAGCATTAGTGTGGGTCTCTGGATTACCAGTCCAGTGATATTACCATGATGCTACCATTCTATGTGTTTGAATGAGTGCTTGAAATTCCCTAGCATAGAAGGCTAGGACCAAGATTAGGTGCTTGAAGTTCAGGATAGACATGATGGGCTGAAGGGCCTCTTTCACTGCTGAAAATCTCCCCAAGAATTATGTTGATGGTAATAGGATATGGTGGAATAAAATATAACATGATTCCTTTTAACGAATTAGATATAGAATTGAAAGTACTATGATGATGTGGGTGGCTGCATTTGTGGAGAAGTGAATTTGCATTTCCACCGTGTATGTGAGTGGGAAAAAGAAATAGATCAATGGCAATACACTGCTGTGTATCAATATATATAATATTGCACTAGGACACCTCATAAGAAATCATGCAACTTATCAAGGCTATTCTCCATGCTATATCATAACATTTTCATTATTGTGACTACTAACCTCTGGATGGTAGGCAAAGTCACAGAGAGCTAATCAGAGGTTAGATCTCTATGGAAATGTCTTCCAACCTCACTTCTCCACCAAGATCATGCCAAGATCTCGAGAATATTAATTCTAGTTAATGTATGTTACTCTGTTGCTTTCTAGAAGCCTTCGTGCGGCACAATAGAAAACGACTTGGAAGTTTTCTTCTTTCTGCTGTGGGGCTAGAACTGGTTGCTGTCTGTAGGTAAAAGTCTCAGTAATGTTCAGTCGAGATATGTGTCCCACGAATTGCAAATTCATCCACTTTGGACCAAGGAAAGATAGAGCAGACCTATGCCAAATGGTAAACAGAGACATTCAGGCGTCTGTGTAAAGAAATCATTGGAATCTAATGGATAGATTTTGAAGAAATGAAAAAGGTGTATGTACTGTTAACCTTTATTTCAGTGGGTCTAAAACACAGAGGTTGGCAGTTGCGGGGGGATGAGTGTGGGAGTTGGAAGGATAAGTTGTGCTACAATTAATTAGACTGCATCTGGGACACTGCATTCAGTTCTCTGGACACCACCACACAGCGGGAAAGATATATTGATCTTGGAATGGATTCACTGGAACTATAGAACCATATCTGGGCCACAAAGATTAAATTATGATTACAGGTTGCATGAATCAGTCCTGCAGTCAATTTAATTTGGAAAATTAAGGGAGTGATCTGATTGAAGATTTTTAAGATGAACAATAGACTATGTGATGGAACGAAACTATTTCTTTCATGGAGGAATCCAGATCTGCTGCTGCCCCTCATGGTGGGCTAGGAAATCTGCTGGAGTGGAAGGCATGGAAGTGATTTGCATCCTGCTAATGGAGTACAGATAAAGGCCTGATTGGAATATTCTCGGTTTAAATCCAACCGATTTATTTGATCATAAACTCACAAGCTTTCGACCCTCTGGTCTTCGTCAGGTGACCTGACGAAGACCCAGAGGGTCGAAAGCTTGTGAGATTGCTATCAAATAAATCAGTTGGATTTAAACCTGATGTTGTCAGACTTCTTACTGTGTTTACCCCAGTCCAATGCCGGCATCTCCACATCATGGAATATTCTCCCCAACCCCAGCAGGAAAACAAGTTGGGACACAACACATCTAGAGCAAGGTGGCAAGCTGAAGTCAGAACTCAGCTGAAAAACGCTTGGGGCTATGCCCAGCAATCAGGGTGGAGGCCGCCAGCAACCCTGGATCCCACACCAACACAGCATTATGCTGGGGAGCATTTACAGTTGGATTTTCCAGCTTCAATGTCGTTGAGAAGGTCTAAGTTCCAGCCTCAGATTGTTCCTGGAAATTTATCTTCTTTCTTTAGGAGGTCCGTGTCCTTTCATTAATGGTGGGTCAGTGATGTTGGATGCCTTTTCGATATGGCTCCTAAATATGATGGTTGGCATTCCCTGTTCTTTCCCCCACCATGGAATTTGGTCCCACACCTTCTACATTTTGCCTCAGAAAATGTTGATACATTTACTCCTAAACTCTAGAATATCCCACTTAAATCCCTCTGATTCGCTACTTCATTAAGATACAGTGATAGCCTTTTTCCTAGGATGGAGAAAGCTAGCACGAGGGGACACAACTTTAAATTAAGGGGTATGAGTTATAGGACGGATATCAGAGGTAGGTTCTTTACTCAAAGAGTGATTAGGGAGTGGAATGCCCTGCCTGCAGCTGTTGTAGATGCGCCAAGTTTGGTGGCGTTTAAGAGGTTAGTTGATAAGTATATGGATGAGAAGGGAATGGTTTAGTTAGGAGGGGCATTGCTTTTTATTTTGGTCGGCACAACATCGAAGGCCGAAGGGCCTGTTCTGTGCTGTATTGTTCTATGTTCTATGTTCTATACTCCATTAAACCTATCTCTTTGGCCAAAGCAGATGGGGAAAGCATGAGCCCGGATATTTCTTCAGTTTCTGCCTCCACTTCTCCATCCCTTAATTATGCCTGTTTTTTTCTCCTTTCAAGACTCACTAATCAATTCACAAAACAATCACAGAACGGCTTAATAAAATGACAATGCCTATTATTAGTACCTGGTTACAATTTTCCTCTGATATAAATGCAGCACGGGTTATTGCTACTAAGAGCAGCAATGATACTGGTGTCACAGTGTTAGCATTGCTGCCTTACAGCCCCTGGAGTCTGGGTTCATGACTGGTTGATGGAGTCGTGTCTGCGTGAGTTTCCTTCAAGTGATCTGGTCTCCTATCACACTAAAAAGATGTGCAGGTTAGGTTGTTTGGCCATGTTAAATTAGCCCTCAATGTTGGGAGGACTAACTAAGGGAAATACATGAAGTTAAGGGGAGAGACCCTAGGTGGGATTGCTGTCAGTGAAGACTCATTGGGCCTCTTTCTGTATTGTAGAGATTATATGATACACGACGATAGTAGTTTGTGTGCAGCCAATGGGTGATCACATTGGAACTATTAAAATTTATATTCTTGGGATTGTTTATTTTAATAGCATTGTGCAATATTGTTAATTAGACAGGAATATATTAGTTATTTATAACACTCTGCAGATAATAACATTGACTTCAGTGACAACTTCAGCCTACATTAACGTTCTGCACATTGCACCAAATGTACATAGAGACAGTAAAGTTAAATTTAGGTGGTGAGAAAGGGGGTGGGGGGCGGTGGCTGGTGATTCAATATTTGTGATCCAGATTGTGAAAAAGCCTTTCAAGTTTTATTTTATACGTTGTGGCTACCTGTTCGGCATAGAAAAGAAAGATTGCCTCTGTGCTGCAGTTCACATTGGAGTGTTGTGGAAGGGAAAGAGGGAAGGGAGTTTCCTATTCACTTGCTGCTGCCTAAGAGCCCTCCTCTCTCCCCAGGCACAGCACTCCATCACCTTGCTTAAGATAATTCCATCATAAGAAGCAAGTTTCACTTATCTGGGAGTGCTGCAAATACAGTCTTGCATGAAACAATTCTTCTGCACCTGCTTTGGACTCCCAGCTTTTCCTTTGTTTTCTGTTTCTTCACCTTAGCTTGCAGTGAAAACTTCCCCAGCCCCTCCAATGATAGGTTCCCTCTCTCAAGCACTTGCTTCTCCTCCATTCAGAAATCTTGTCTCTGCAGGACTGGCAGGAAGGAGAGAACTCAAGACTGGAAGAGCTGGAGAAATTCCTAACTTAGAATCCTACAGTGCAGAAGGAGGCTATTCAGCCATTGAGTCTGCACTGACTCTCTGACAGAGCATCTTACCCAAGCCCATCCCTGCCTATCCCTATAATGATGTGGAGATGCTGTCATTGGACTGGAGTAAACACAGTAAGAATTCTCACAACACCAGGTTAAAGTCCCAGAAGGTTTATTTGGTAGCAAAAGCCACTAGCTTTTAGAACGCTTGCTGCTCCTTTGTCAGGTGAGTGAGAGTTCTGTTCACAAACAGGGCATGTAAAGAAACAAACTCAACTTACAGAATAATGGATGGAATGCGAGTCTCTACAAGTAATGAAGTCTCAAAGGTATTGACAATGTAAGTGGAAAGAGGGCCAAGCACAAGTTAAAGAGGTGTGTATTGTCTCCAGGACAATTGTGAGATTTTACAAACCCAGGCAAGTCGTGGGGTTACAGATAGTGTGACATGAACCCAAGATCCCAGTGGAGGCCGTCCTCATGTGTGTGGAACTTGGCTATCAGTTTTTGTTCAGCGATTCTGCATTGTTGTGTGTTGTGAAGGCAACAATGTTTACCTGAAGATCAGAGGCTGAATGCCCGTGACTGCTGGAGTATTCCCCAACTGAAGGGAACACTCCTACCTGGTGATTATCGAGCAGCGTTCATTCATTTGTTGTACATCCTTTCCTGCAGCGTATTAGGTAGGCAACATTGATCGTGTCACAAGAATATGTACCATGTACCTGGTGGATGTTGTTCTTATGTGAGATAATGTCATCCGTGTCGATGATCTGGCAAATCTTGCAGAGGTTGCTGTGGCAGGGTTGTGTGGTGTTGTAGTCACTATTCTCCTGAAGGCTGGGTAATTTGCTGCGGACAATGATCTGTTTGAGGTTGTGCAATTGTTTGAAGACAAGAAGTTGGGGTGTGGGGGTGGCCTTGGTGAAATGTTCGCCTTCATCGTTGAATGCTCAGGGGCAAGATATTGGAGCTTCTCCACTCCAGGGAAGTACTGGACAATGAAGGGTACTCTGTCTGCCATGTCCTGTGTTTGTCTTCTGAGAAGGTCGGTGCGGTTTTTTGCTGTGGTGTGTCAGAACTGTTGATCGATGAGTCGAGTGCCATATCCTGTTCTTATGAGGGCATCTTTCAGTGTTTGGAGGTGTTTGTTATGATCCTCCTCATCTGAGCAGATCCTGTGTATACAGAGGGCTTGTCCATAGGGGATGGTTTCTTTAATGTGTTTAGAGTGGAAGCTGGAGAAGTGGAGAATCGCGAGGTTATCCATGGGCTTGCGGTACAGGGAAGTACTGAGATGACTAGCCTTGATGGAGATGCATGTGTCCAATTCTGGAGAGTAGTCCTTGGTGAGAGTAGTCCATTGTTCACCATGAGTCCAAATACGCTATACACAATACACTATATACTAGATACATCGTTGACATTTTCTTCCTTTGGACTCATGGTGAACAATCAATGAAACAACTATATGATGACATTAACAAGTTCTATCCCACTATCAGACTTATCATGGACTACTAAACGCATTAAAGAAGCCATCCCCAATGGACAAGCCCTCCATATACACAGGATCTGCTCAGATGAGGAGGATCACAACAGATACTTCCAGATGCTGAAAGATGCCATCATAAGAACAAGACATGGCACTCGACTCATCAATCGACAGTTCTGACGCACCACAGCAAAAAATCGCACTGACCTCTTCAGAAGCCAAATATAGGACCTGGCAGACAGAGTACCCTTCATTGTCCAGTACTTCCCCGGAGCAGAGAAGCTAAGACATCTTTTCCATAGCCTTCAACATATCATCGATGAAGACGAACATCTTGCCAAAGCCATCCCCACACCCCCACTTCTTGCCTTCAAACAACCGCACAACCTCAAACAGACCATTGTCCGCAGCAAACAACCCATCCTTCAGGAGAACAATGACCACAAGACCACACAACTCTGCTCAGCAACCTCTGCAAGTCTTGCCACACCATTGACACGGATACTATCAAGTCACGTGAGAACACCATCCACCAGATACACGGTACATATTTTTGCAACTCGGCCAATGTTGTCTACCTGATACGCTGGAGGAAAGGATGTCCTGAGACATGGTACATTGGGGATACCATGCAGATGCTACTAAAATGGATGAATGAACTTCGCTTGAAAATCACCAGGCAAGAGTGTTTTCTTCCTGTTGGGGAATACTTCAGTGGTCACGGACATTTGGCCTCTGATCTTCGGTTAAGCGTTCTCCAAGGCAGTCTTCACGACACAGAACAATGCAGAGTCACTGAGCAGAGATTGATAGCTAAGTTCCGCACATATGACAATGGCCTCAGCCGGGATCTTGCATTCATGTCACGCTGTCTGTAACCCTCACAACTTGCTTGGGCTTGCAAAATCTCACTAACTGTCCTGTCTGGAGACAATACACATCTCTTTAACCTGTGCTTAACCCTCTCTCCACTCACATGATCTGTACCTTTGAGACTTGATTATCTGTAGCAACTCGCATACCAACCATTATTTTGTAAATTGAGTTTGTGTCTTTGTATGCCCTGTTTATGAACTGAATTCTCACTCACTTGACGAAGGAGCAGCAAGTGTTCCAAAAGCTAGTGATTTTTGCTACTAAATAAATCTATTGGACTTTAGCCTGGTGTTGTGAGACTTCTTATTGTGTATCCCTGTAACCCCACACTAATACCCCCAACCTGTATATTTTTGACACAATGGCGCAAATTAGCATGACCAATCCACTTAACCCGCACATCTTTGGGACTGCAGCATTGAATACATAGTTTTGCATTTATCCAATGGATTGCATTCAGATGCTCTTGACAATTTTAAGGGAAGCTAGGATCTACAAATACTTGGATAGGCAGGGACTTATTATGGAGAGTCAACATGGCTTTGTGCTTGGTAGGTCATGTTTAACCAGAGTTTTTCGAGGAGGTTACCAGGAAAGTGAATGAAGTGAAGGTAATGGATGTTGTCTACATGGACTTCAGTAAGGCCTTTGACAAGGTCCCACATGGGAGGTTAGTTAGGAAAGTTCAGTCGCTAGCTATATATGGAGAGGTAGTAAATTGGATTAGACATTGGCTGAATGGAAGAAGTCAGAGAGTGGTAGTGGAGTATTGCTTCTCTGAATGGAGGCCTGTGACTACTGGTGTGCCACAGGGATCAGTGTTGGGTCCGTTGTTGTTTGTCATCTATATCAATGATCTGGATGATATTGTGGTAAATTGGATCAGTAAATTTGCTGATGACACAAAGATTGGAGGTGTAGTGGATAGTAAGGAAGGTTTTCAAAGCTTGCAGAGGGATTTGAACCAGCTAAAAAAATGGGCTGAAAAATGGCATGGAGTTTAATGCAGACAATTATGAGGTATTGCACTTTGGAAGGACAAACCGTGGTAGAACATACATAATAAATGGTAAGACACTGAAGAGTGTAGTAGAACAGAGGGATCTGGGAACACATACATAATTCCCTAAAAGTGCCGTCTCAGATAGATAGAATCGTGAAAAGTGCCTTTGGAACATTGGCCTTTATAAATCAAACTATTGAGTTTTTGAGTTGGAATGTTATGGTGAGGTTGTCTAACACATTGGTGAGGCGGAATTTAGAGTATTGTATGCAGTTTTGGTCACCCAATTACAGGAAGGATGTTAATAAGATTGAAAGAGTACAAAGAAGGTTTACAAGGATGTTGCCGGGAGTTGAGAAACTGAGTTACAGAGAAAGGTTGAAAAGGTTGGGACTTTATTTCCTGGAGCGTAGAAGAATGAGGGGAGGTTTGATAGAGGTGTGTATAATTATGATGGGTATAGATAGAGTGAATGCAAGCAGGCTTTTTCCACTGAGGTTATGGGAGAAAAAAAAACTAGAGGACATGGGTTAAGGGTGAAAGGGGAAAAGTTTAAAGGGAATATTGGGGAGGGGGTTCTTCACACAGAGAGTGGTGGGAGTGTGGAATGAGCTGCCAGATGAAGTGGTAAATGCGAGTTCACTTAACATTTAAGAAAAATTTGGACAGGTACATGTATGAGCAGAGTGTGGATGGATATGGTCCAGGTGCAGGTGGGACTAGGCAGAAAAATGGTTCAGCACAGCAAAGAAAGGCCAAAAGACCTATTTCCGTGCTGTAATGGTCTTTGGTTCCATGGTTCTATGAAAGTCTTTAGCAGTACAATTACATCTGCAGATCTGTCCTTACATTCTAACTTGTTCTTCTTTTTATATATAAAATTAATCTGTAAAGAGTGTCTAGCAATCAGCATGATGGAAAGAGAAATGGATAACATATAGAGAGTCACTAGTAAACCAACTTGGCTTGTAGTGTGGAAGAGACAGAATCTGAGATTGGTGGATTGCTCTACCTGTCCTGCGCTTGCTGCTCCTTCAATCACTCTCTGCAATGAAGTCCTGCTTTCAGCAACCGACAGTCAATGTTTTTTAAGATAATCTTACAGATGTTTAGAGATATGGATGGCATGTTGGTACAGTAGTTAGCACTGCTGCCTCACAGCGCCAGGGATCCAGGTTCAATTTCAGCCTTGATCACGGTCTGTGTGGAGTTTGCACTTTCTCCCCATGTCTGCATGGGTTTCCTCCGAGTGCTCCAGTTTCGTCCCACAGTCCAGAGATGTGCAGATTAGGTTGATTGGCCATGCTAAACTGACTCAAGTTTCAGGGGATTAGCAGGATAAATGTGTTGGGTTACAGATATAGAGCCTGGATGGGATTGTTGTAGGTAAAGTCTTGATGAGCTGAATGGTCTCCTTCTGTACTATAGGGATCCTATGATTCTTCGATACTGAGAATGGAAAATCCCTTTAAGTAGCTTTTTGTCTGACCAGCTTAAAAGAAACTGGAACTATCAGTTCCACTGCAATGACTCGACTTCAGGGTTAGCTCATTGGCTGCAAAGTGTCTTGGGATGTTTTATGGTTGTGAGGATTACTTAAAATACACAAGACCTTTTCTATTATGTAGGAGATGTAGACAACTTGTTCCTGCCCGAGTGCATTATATTGTTCAATATAATTATTTCATGTGTGATATGTCAATCATCTCAAAGGGTATTAAGATAACCTGCCTCCTGAGGAACAAAATGGAATGATTGAACAAAGATCTTTTGTCAGTGAGAAGTGTTGGAGCTCTCAGATATCTTTGTGCAATGCAACTTTAAAGAAAATAGAGGACAAGGAGTCAATGGGTACAATTGTATCTGTTTTCTCCTTGATTGGCAAATCTGCTAATTGCTGCTTCATATTATAGTATATTTTCAATATCTACTATGCAACACAAATTTCTTGAAAGATTCCAATACCTCAAAAGAATTCTTAAAAGTACCAAGATAGAATGGGATAATAGCTAAATAGGCAAACAGGACAAGCAATGTTGGTAATAAAGACTCTTCAAAATCATATGCAATGTAAAACTGATTCTCTCTGAACTCATTATGCATTCCTGGGAATTTCATTCCACAAAGCTTGTTCACAGTAAACTTCTATTAGCAACATATAATATAAACAGAACTCCAATGATGATTCCATCATTGGGCATCACAGTGTTTACTGGTTAGTGTTGCTGTCTCACAGCGCCAGGGACCCAGGTTTGATTCCTGCCTTGGGTGGCTGTCTGCGTGGAGTTTGCACATTCTCCCTGTGTCTGCATGGGTTTCCTCTGAGTGCTCTGGTTTCCTGCCACACTCAAAAGATATGCAGGTCATGTGGATTGGTCACAGCAAAGTTGCTCAATAGTGTCAGGGGGACTGCCAGGGTAAGTATTTGGGTTACATAAAGTTGGGATTGTTGTCGTTGCAGGCTCAATGGACTGAATGGCCTCCTTCTGCACTGTAGGGATTCTATGGTTTTACAGTTCTCTGCTCACAAGAAGTTATGATGATAAATATCATCCAGTCTATCTCATCTCATCCATCCAGAATGATCTGAAAAATCACCACCTTGCTGCATCCAATTGGTTCTGAAATGATTCCAGGGATTTCACTTACCATTATGTATCCAGATTTTCAACTGAGAGCACTCTTGTGACAACTGCCACTGCCGATCTTCAGGCAGTTTTGTAGATTTCTGGCAGGCTTTTAAAAAACAAAATTGAAACCACAAAGTTGCCAGAAGTCAGATGCAGCAGAGCTATAACTGTCAGTAAAATTGACCGGAAACCTAAGAAGCTGGCTTTAAAAAAAGACAGGACTGGTTAAATTAATATTTCTGATTTATTTAAAGCTGGTCATTGGGGTCTGAAGCTTTGACTGCTTAATGTGGATGATGAAAACTCCATTTACCACCTGAGTCCAGACACCCTCTAAACTTGGACGCTAGTGAGTTGCACTGTGGTCACCCACTGTCTCCCCTGATGCCTGCTTTGACCAAGCTTTCAGTTAAATATTCTAATGTCTCCTTTGGCTCAGCATCAAATTTGGCCTGACTGTGCTTCTCTGAGATGCCTTGGGATGTTCTTCTACAGGAAGAAAGATTTGCACTTATATTGCACTTTACATGACTACCAATGTCCAACTGTGCGATCTTATGCAATTGAAGTAAGAAAAAAGTACTTCAAACCATATCCCACCAGTAGGGGAAGAGGCGGGACTTAAATCACCCAAAAGCCGGCAGTTTGGATTAGGGTTCTGCATGAATTACATTGAGATGTTTGTAAAAGCATGAAATTGGCATATCTCCCACTGTGGGTGAGTTCCACATTGTGCCCGGATTGTTTTTTGTAAAATGGGAATGAGCGTGAAAATGGGCCCCATTTCCATTCGTCCATTCACTTCTAATTTTACAGCCTCACCTTGCTGTAAAGCAGGAGCAATGAGGTCGTGAGATTCCCCGCCCCGAATTCCCCGACGTCGAATTCCTTCTGTACCTCTTATTTGTAGCACAGGTTGACTAACCTGAAGTCTATTTAAATCTTAAATTTCGCATGGTGAAAGAAAAATTGCTTTTTGATGCTATTAGCTTACTTGGAGGAATAAAGTATAACAGGCAAGCTGGTACAGAGCTGTAAAGTGTATATTATGTCCGTTTTCAATAGAGAGAAAATTAGTAAAATTCAGGCCTTGTTTTCGAAAATCTTCAAAATGACAAAATGTTAACAAGAGTATACAGCGTGGCCAATGATTAAACGATGAATACATATTAATTAGCTATCTGTTCCACAGGTAAAGGGTAATTATCACATTTTACTCAACGCTGAGTAATTCAATCAGTATTCAAAAGAACATCCAACTGTTAAGCAACAGCATATGCCTCCTTCACAAATGTGTATGCTCAAAAATATTGTTACCTATGACTAATCATCTTGTGAAGGAATATAAATTAATTAATTAGTGTAAGCGGTTGTAAATTGAGCAGAAATATTTTTCTGCTTCCCACAGAGAAACCATTTTCATCTTGGTTCTGACTCAGCATGTTTTAGAGACTTGAAAAAAGCAGCTGACCAGCAAGTCTTCACAGCAATATTATGGTATACTAATGTTTACTGAGACATTCCGCAAAACCTGGGATATCTGAGAAATTTTAGTGTGAGGAGAAAGATCAGACAGATTTCTGAATATGGATCCATCTTTTGTCACTTTCTTCACATCACTTCTCAATTTAGGCAATTCTGTCTTGTATTGCGTTATGGTAAGGAGCAAACTAACATATTAGTGATCACAGATTTTACAGATTAATATTGCTCAATAATTCTAATATTAGGATATGCTTTTATTCCCTCTAACTGCAACTATTTCCTCATTTCCTCTTGTGCACAGTGGTTAGCAGTGCTGCCTCACAGTGCAAGGAACCCGGGTTCGATTCCAGGCTAGGGTCACTGTGTGGAGTTTGTACATTCTCCTCATGTCTTTGAGGGTTTCTTCTGGGTGTTCTGGTTTCCTCCCATATTCTGAAAGACATATTGGTTAGCTGCATCGACCCAACCAGGCACAGGAATATAACAACTAGGGGAATTTCATAGTAATTTCATTGCAGTGTTAATGTAAGCCTCACTTGTGACTAATAAGCAAACCTTAAAACTTTTTGCTTTTTTCCATCTGTCTTCTGTATGTACATTAATATAGATCATAGAATCAAGAATCGTAGAATCCCTACATTGTAGAAGGAGGCCATTCGGTTCATCAAGCTTGTACCAACAACAATCCCACCCAGACTGGACTCCTTGACTCCACATATTACACTGCTAATCTATGCAGGCACAGGGAGAATGTGCAAGCCTGCTGATGAATTTTGTAACTCTAGGAATGGGACAGATTTGTTTTGACTTCAGCATTTGACCTTCCCTGATGGGAATTGAAACGACGCTGTTGGCAGCACTTCAGCCAATTGAGCTAAATCGACCCCCAGATCAATGTCATGTATTGATGAACTGTCTTAAAGAAGGTCTGGAAAGAGATGTGGTGGTTTTGTCACCGGAAACAACTCTGTATTCCAGCAAAATACTCTGTATTCTAGCAAAAACATTTGCCAGAATGTAGAGCTTGTTAAGGGTTGGATCCTGCTTAAGCACCTAAACTTACATTGTCAAAGAGAACTTCTTGTTATTATTTCATATTTCTAACACTTTAAACAAAAGTCCCCTTTAAGATGCAACTTTGTCAATTTTCAATTCATCCTGATTTGCTTCAGTGTGAATATCAGCCAGATTTGATGATGTGGTTTGACAACAACAAGAATATTTATTTATTAGTGTCACAAGTAAACTTACGTTAACACTGTAATGAAGTTACTGTGACAATACCCTAGTCATCACATTCTGATACACCGAGGGAGAATTTAGCATGGCCAATCCACCTAATCAGCACATCTTTCAGAACAGTAGCAGTAATCTATCAAAGGGGTAGCAAGGGTTAGGTATCTGGAATAGTTTAGGTCTTCCAGCAAGCAAGCATGTTTTGGATCAGAGTGAAGCATTATCAGTCCTATCATAACACAGGAACATTGGAATGTTGGACTTAGGAGAAGGAGCAGGTTATTCAGTCTTTCAAACCTTCTCTGCCATTCAGTAAGGTCGTGGCTGATCTGGTTACAGTCTCAATTTCACTTTGTCGTCTATCTTGATGACCTTCATTTGCTTCAATGTGAATATCAGTTAGATTTGATGGTGCAATTTGACAACAACAGCAATATTTATTTATTAGTGTCACAAGTAGGCTTATATTAACAATTCAGTGAAGTTCCTGTGAAAATCCCCTAGACTCCACACGCCGGCACCTGTTTAGGTACACTTAGGGAGAATTTAGCATGGCCAATGCATCTAACCAGGACTGTGGGAGGAAACCCAGGCAGTCACAGGGAGAAAATGCAGACTCAATGCAGGCAATGACCCAAGCCGGGAATCAAACCCGGGTCCTTGGCTCTGTGAGGCAGCAATGGTTACATTGTGCCACTTTGCCTTCATTGGAGACTGACTGTTATACTACACGTTTGTTTTGATACTGAAGACAATCTCTAGCTTTAAATGTGTTACAAGATTGTAGCGCGGTCTCACAGTTTAGATGATGTCATAAATCATAACAGAACAGTTCAAGTGGTTTATACAGTCATTTGAACTCCACAATTGCATTATATAACCTTGTAACATAACACAAGCTCGCTCCTATTTAAATGCTCAGACTGCAAGCAAGTTGTGCATATTATAAATCTTCGTTACTGTGACTCCCTGGGGTTAGTGACAGTTACAGTGACATTGTGTGACAGAAATGACAGTATTGATGTAACTCTTTGTGATGTAAGCACTTATGTGGTAGAACAAGAGCATTTTATAGCAATTATGATGCTTGACCTGCCTTATGTCAACAGCATGTTACCGCAGGACACAGTTTTACTGAAAAATAATATAATTCTGTACCTGAGTTTGGGTCATAAACCATTGAAACACTACTCAGTTATACTGTCCTGTGATGTGAAATGTTCACTTCAACAGTTAAGGTGGAATTGTTCGGAGAAAATACTCAATTTTTTTTTGAAATGTACTGCTTCTAAAATATTCATGTTAAAACTTTGCCAGTAATGCAGGTGAGGTATCACTGAGGAAAGATAAAATTACATTCTATAAAATGACTTTGATACACAGTTAATATTTAGCATTATGAGATTGGCCATTTTTTCACTACCGTGCTGAAGAGAAGCGGCATCCAACAGCAGGAGAGACCAGCCGGGAAAGAAAGCTCTTGGTGAAACCTTGCTACTGGGCCTTCAGCCCCATTGCATCCACTGATGTTACCTTCTGGGATTAGCACATGGGCAGGCCTGGTTGCTCTGTGCATATGTTGCATAATAGCAAGAAAACAGATCTGTTTTAAACAAAAAGCTGCATCTAAGTAACAGGTACTTGGGAATCAAAGAGATGTTCGTGCCTGGAAGGGACATCAGTTGAACAGCTGTGCATCACTTTTTGTAGAGAAGTTGATGGCAGGCATAAAGAAGATCGAGACACTTTTATGATGTTTTGATGTGAATTTTGTCATTGGATCTCAGTGTTGGCAAGCAAGCAAAAAATGCTTTGCCAACTGCATCCCCTTTACATATTGAAATTAATTTTGATATTCATTAGCTATTCTTGTGGGCTAGGCTACCTGAATTCCTCAATTGTTAGTGCTGTAAGCTCACGTGCAAGTATTAATTACTGTGCATGTAATTACCCGTGCATGCAAACTGTGGCTGCTGAATAATACTGCTATTACTGCAGATTCTGTTATATCATACTGTTTAACTTCAGGGGTTGCAGCTCTGGCATCAATAATGCCCTTTGTCCTCAATAATAATGGCATTACTCTCATTCTGACTCCTAAAATGGGAAAATTTCTGCATCAAGGAACAATGTGCTTCTGCTATACTTCAAAAACGCATCGTGGAAGCTTTAATTTACTATGAACAGCCGAGTCAGACAAAAAAACAATAACCACAGAGAGCCTGAAGTCAGCTAGCCAGCCATTTTCATCAATGCACTGTAAAACTCCAAAAGCCCATATTGTAAATCATAATAAATAACTAGAAAGACTTGAAAGCAGTAATCTAATCTTGGCAGGCATATGAAGTGCTTGAACTTACTGAGCCAGATGGTTTATGTTGCGATCTGGGGCCCTTTGATTGGATTATTGCCTCTTCATTACCTTCCAGGTATCGACTAATCCCTGTGCATTGCACATTATAGTGGATCCTCATTTGGAATTTGTAGCACAAGTCAGTGGCTGCTATTATTCCTTTTTACTTCAGATATGCAGCATGAATTACAAACTAGGAAACTTGCAGCTATCCTGCAGAGAATAAAACTGGGAAACTTTATTGCTCCTATACCTGAACAATGAACACTGAGCGTTATTCGTTATTTTGTTGGATCGTAATTAATCTTTGGGGCGATACCCTATGGTGCCTTTTTTTACAGCAGTTGTATGGCTAAAAGCATTGAATCTGTCATAGGAAAAACGCTAGAATCTAAGAAGGTTATAGTAGGGCACTTTGAAAATCTTAATGCAATCACACACTCAGCATGGCTTTCTGAAAAGGAAGTTATGTTTGACTAATGTATTGAAGTTCTTTGAAGAAGTAGCAAGCAATATGGATAAAAGGGAACCTGTAGATGTAGATACTTAGATTTTCGAAAGGCATTTTCGAAAAGCATATTAAAGATTAATACATCAAATAAGAGCTCATAATACTAGGGGCCTTTATCCATATTAGCATGGATAGAGGATTGGTTAGCTGACAGGAACTAGAGAGTTGGAATAAATAGGTAATTTTTGGGGTTGGCAACTATCACTAGTGGAGTGCCACAGAGATCAGTGCTGGGCCACTAATGTTTACAATCTACATTAATGTCTTGGATAAATAGATGGTATGTATGGTTACTAAGTTTGCTAATGACACAGAAATAGGTAGGAGAGCAGATTCTGAAGTGAGCATAAGGACTGTGCAAAGTGATGTAGATAGGTTAAAAGTGTGTGGGCCAAATTTGGCAGATGTAGTGTAACGTGGGAAGTGTGAACTTGATCACTTGGGGAAGAGGAGCAGAACAGCAGTATATTATTTAAATGGAGAGATAGCAGAAAGTTGAGGTACAGAGGAATCAGAATGTGCTGGTACCTGAATAACAAAAAGTTGGTATGCAGATACAGCAAGTGATTAGGAAGGCAAATAAATTGTTGGCATTTGTTGCAAACACAACTGGGTCTATAAGTAGGAATGTTTTGCTGTGGATAGTGAGACCATATCCGGAGCACTGTGAAGTTTTGGTCTCCTTAAGAAAGAAAAAAGTTGCATTAGAAGCAGGTCAGAGAAAGTTCACTTGGCTGCTTCCTGGGGTGAAGGGATTATCTTACAGTTAGTACTCCAGAGACCCAGGATAATGCTCTTGGACCTGGAATCAAATCTCATCACGACAGATGGTGGAACTTAATTTCAATAAAACATCTGGAATTGTAATAAAAATTCATTTGGTTCATTGATGTCCTTTGAGAGAGGAAATCTGCCACTTTTACCTAGTCTGGCCCACATGTGACTAGAGACTCACATCAATGTATTTGACTCCTAAATGCCCACAGTTCAAGGGCAATTGGGAATGGGCAATAAATTAGGAAGGCAGTGGCTTAGTGGTATTGTCACTGGACCAGAGACCAAGAGAAATGTTCTGGGGACCTGAGTTAAATCCCACCATAGTAGATGGTAAAATTTAAATTCAACAAAAAATCTGCAATTAAAAGTCTAATGATGACCATGAAACCATTATTGATTGTCACAAAAACCCATCTGATTCACTAATATCCATTAGGGAAGGAAATCTGCTGTCCTTACCCACATGTGATTCCAGATCCACAGCAATGTGGTTCACTCTTAAATGTCTTCAGGGATAGGCAATACATGCTGGCCCAGCCAGTGATGTCCATGAAAGAATATTTTTTAAAAGATTGCTGCTTGTTGGAGCAAATTATGTGCAAATTGGCTGCTTGTTTCCTATATCACCATAGTGAGTAAACACTGAAAGATATTCTTTGGCTATAATGCTCTATTGGGTATCCTTATGTTACGTGAAGCACCCACATCTGCCAGAAATACTGGATGTTACTCCATAATTCCCAACCGGTGCCTTGGTCTCTATTCACTGGGGCTGTCTGGGGCAAAGTTATGAACACTTCACCTTGTGAGTCAGAAGCGGGAATGCTAAGACTAAGCTGAAGGTTAGCTTAATGCTAGAGATTAATACTAGAGATAATACAAAATGAATTACAGTCTACTTACCTTTGACCCTCCAAGGCTAATCCACTTTCACACTATAATCAAAAATAAATTGATATATTGTTTGTATATTGGGAAACAGCAGTTAGGATTCTTAAAATATAGCAATTTTCAAAGTAGATCCAGTCCAGCAAATATCAGCGATGTCCGATAATATTGCAGCAACTTTTTCCATGTTAAAGGCATGTTGTTGTCTATTTC
This sequence comes from Sphyrna mokarran, assembly GCA_024679065.1. Taxonomy (NCBI): domain Eukaryota; kingdom Metazoa; phylum Chordata; class Chondrichthyes; order Carcharhiniformes; family Carcharhinidae; genus Sphyrna; species Sphyrna mokarran. The sequence goes on from JAGIQG010000021.1 coordinate 25,441,003, forward strand.
TGTTTTCAAGTGTTCTGGAAACTGATACTGTCAGCATTAGTGTCAGTTCATATATTGGAAAATGTAATACAGAGTTTCTCAAAAGAGCCAAGGTTGTGAAGGAAACGCAAATGTATAATGCACACAAAATCATGCAGCATTCCCAAGCTTGTGAAGGATGGCATTTATAAAGGAGAATTTGAATGTTAGGCTTCCCAAGTAATTTCACATGATGTTGCAAAGTATGCTTGAGATGAAACATCAAGCAGGTGAGATGGTTCTGGAGCATTGCATTGTTGGCATTCTGTAGATTTAATGTATCTCAAAATGTAATATTGTGGCCACTCAATTTGTGTGATAGAGCAGACGGGGTCAGTAAGTTTTCTGCTTTTCATTTCCCAAAGGTGAAAATGTATAGGAGTTTTGCCAATCATGATAACATAATGAGACTCTGATGAGAAGTGAAGACTGGACATTGCGATCCTAGATAGTTTGTTTATTGCAACATAACTTTGTAATGATGAACTGTTTCACTGCCAAGTGGTAAATCTACTGCAAAGAAGGTGACCTGATGGAAAATATGGAACATAAGCAATTATTTATGTTCACTTCTTGTGTAATAAGTTATATGTAGTTTATGAATTTGTTGATCAAAGCTCTCTTCTGCTGATCAGTGAAGTGAACGTCCTTTTTTGATGTTTTGTTTGGATTTCCTAGAACCAAATTTTGCATAAAAGAGAAAATGTCAAACTTCCCTCCACCTTTTTGTCTGAACAACTAAAGTCATTACATTACACTTTCTGCTCTTTTTGCAAAAAAAGGTGTAACATAATGACTTTTGTAGAGTGGAGCTTTTTTTTTGCAATCCTGTGGAAAAAAAGGCAAATAGTGTTATTGCTTAAGGACAATTTTGCAGTAATTTAATTCTCAATTTTGGTTCAGGATTGCAAAACAAATTGACTACAGAATAATGCCACAGTGATAGTTTCAATTTATAGCTCAAGCTGAAATTGCATCTGCATAGACATAAATATACATTTGGGTATTTACGTTCTGATGTTTCTTTGGATGTTGGTGGATGGGGAAACTTAACAATGTGAAACAAATTGTGAAAGGTTTGACTTACATTTAAATACAAACAGAAAATGCTGGATAAACGCAGCAGGTCTATCTGCGTCTACAACAGAGTTAATGTTCCGAGTCAATATGACTCTTCCAGAGAATTAGAGGGGTAGAAATGCAATTAATTATGCATTTGGGGGAAAGGGGAGGAGGTGAGGCAAAATAGAAGGTCAGGAAAAAGCCAAGGAGAGATTGACAAGATGTCATGGACACAAGACAAAGGGAGTGTTAATGGTGGCATTAAGGACTAAAGAAGTGCTAATGCTGGATCACCCATCTCCCGCAGCCCAGCCTTCACCCCTTCCCCTCCTTCTCAGAACCATCATATCTTCTTTTCTCTCCCCACTAGCTTCCTCATTCAAATGTTTATCCTCTACTATTTCCGTGAACTCCAGCATGACGCCACTACTGAATAATTCTATCCTCGCCTATCAGCATCCTGCAATTGTAACATAGAATCATTCAATGCAGGAGGAGGCTATTTGACCCATCAAGTCTACACTGATCACTCCCACCCAGACTCTATCCCCATAACCCTATGTAGTTACCCTAGCTAGTCCCCCTGACACTGAGAGCAATTTGGCATGGCCAATCCACCTATCTCGCACATCTTTGGAGAGCAGGAAGAAACCAGAGCACCTGGAGGAAACCGACGCAGACACGGGGAGAATGTGCAAACTCCATACAGACAGTGACCCGAGGCCGGAATCCAACCCAGTTCTCTGGTGCTGCTGAGCACTGTGCCACTGTGAACCATGAACACTTTCTGTGTGACACCCTGGTCCGCTCCTTCATTGCCCCCAAACCTTCACCCCCTTCCCACAGCACCTTCCCATGCAATTGTAGAAGGTGCCACACACCTGCCCCTTTTACCCTTTCTCCTCACTGTCCAAGGCTCCAGACATTCATTTCAGGTGAAGCAACTTGCACTCCTTACTGTATTTGCTGCTTCCAATGTGGTCTCTTCTGTACAATACAGCCTGAGTGAGTGCTTTGTAGGAACACCTTTTGCTCTGTCCACAATCATGGCCTTCACCTTCCATTCACTGGCTATTTCAACTCAACGTCTTATTCTCATGCCCACGTCTATTCTTGGCATGCTGCAATGCTCCATGAAGCCCAATGCAAGTTGAAGGAATAGCATCTCACCTTCCAATTACTGCCTTCTGGATTCTACGTTGTGTTGAACAACTTTAAACTTTCCCCTCCATCTAACCCCCATTTGTTTTTTTTTGTTTCTTGGATTGTCCCCCTTCTCCAGAGGGCTATTTGTTACTTGTTTTACGGTTTTGCTTTCCCTGATCATGGACCTTTCTTTTCCGATTAACACGTTCTCTATCTTGCTTTTATTCCACAAACGGCACTCCTTGACTCCCTTTTAACACCAACGTTCTCTTTCACAAACAAAAAAAGAAAATTCTGGAAAATCTTAGCAGGTCTGATATCATCTGTGGAGGGAGAACAGAGCCAGCGTTTTGAGTCAGGATGACTTTGCATCACAGCTTAACACTCCCTCTGACATCATTGTTAATCTCTCCTTAGCTTTGACCTACCCCTGACCTCACCTCCTACACCCCCTCCCCTCCAGATATATAATCCATCACATTTCTATCCCTCTTTGGTTGTGTAGAAGTGTCATAAGAACTTGAAATGTAGGACGAGATTCTATGGTCTCCTAGCCACATGTTTCCTGCTGATGGGAGGTGGCGCAATGTTTTGCTTGCAGTAAGAATTTGCATTGACGTTACCCTACACCAGCAGGAAGCTCGTGGGTGGGGGTGCGCGCTCCCGACAGGACCATAGAATCCCGCTGGCGAGAATGGCCAGAAAATTCCAGCCATTAATTTTGTTTCTCTCTCCACAGCTGCCACCAGACCTGTGGGTTTATCCAGCATTTTCTGCTTTTATTTCAGACTTTGCAGTATTTTACTTTTATTTGACTTTCACTTAGCTCAGTTAAACTGGACTGATTACAGTAAATTTATTGCACTGACTGTTTGATACTCATCCTTATTGTTTAGTGCTTTCTCATCTTGACCTAACTATATTTGACCAACGCTTACTCAATCTGCCCTGTAATTACTTATGGCTTTAGAAAAGCATTAAACTGATTTCAAGTCCCATTTCAAAAACAAAATATTGGCCTCTGTCTGGTTTGTGTGATTCTTTCTCATTAATTTTAAATGCTATTCACTTTTATTTCGTTCAGTAATTTTGGCAATATGTTGCCATTCGTTTGTTATTACTGGGTCAAAATCCTGAGACTCCCCACCTAACAACGCAGTGGGATTACCTGCATCACATACACTGCAGAGGTTACATAGAACATAGAACACTACAGAACAAACAGGCCCTTCAATCCACAAGTTGCGCCGATCATATCCATACGTACCAGGCCATAGAACTATCTGTAACTCCCAATCCCATTTAATCCCATGTACTCATCCAGAAATCTTTTAAAAGACCTCAGTGAGTTCACCTCTACTACCACCAACAGCAGCCAATTGCATTCACTCACCATCCTCTGAGTGAAAAAAACTTACCCTTGACATCTCTTTACCTGCTCTCAGCACCTTAAACCTGTGTCCTCTCGTAGCGACCATTTCAGCCCTGGGAAATAGCCTCCGAGAATCCACCCTATCTATACCTCTCAACATTTTATAAACCTCTATCAGATCACCTCTCAATCTTCGTCTCTCCAGGGAGAAGAGATCTAGCTTCCTCAACCTATCTTCATAAGGCATGCTTCCCAATCCAGGCACCATCCTTGTAAATCTCCTCTGTAGCTTCTCAATAGCTTCCACGTCCTTCCTGTAGTGAGGCGACCAGAATTGTGTACAGCACTCCAAGTGGAGTCTGACAAGGGTCTTATAAAGTTGCAGCAAGAAAGAAAATCACTTCTGCCTTTTCGAGGGTGGTTAGCAGTGGGCAATAAACATCCTGTAAATGAATAAGAAGTGTACTAATGTGAATGAACACAACCATTTTTGCTTGAATTTGAATATTTGTAACTTGCTGTAATTGTCTGCTTGACTCAGTTAGTAAAACTCTTGATTTCCAACTAGAAGACAGTGGACTTGAACTGCATTCCAGGACATGAGCACATATTCTAAGATTACAAGGATGCAGTATTGAGGGATTTCTGCACATTTAGAGTAGGAGAGAGTACAGAATGTAGCGTTATAGTCATAGCTAGGGTGTAGAGAAAAATCAACTTAATGCAAGGTTGGTATTAATAAAAAAATCTGATGGCAGCAGGAAAGAAGCTGTTCTTGAGTCAGTTGTACATGACCTCAGACTTTTGCATCTTTTTCCCGAAGGAAGAAGATGGAAGAGAGAATGTGTGGGGTCCTTAATTATGCTAGCTCCTTTGCCAAGGCAGAGGAAACTGTAGACAGAGGGTGTACTAGATACTAGATCTTAGGCTAATGTGCGGGTATCTTAGAAATAAAGATATGTTTATGCCTTTTTTCAGGATGCTCATAATTTTCAAAATTTTTCCATAAATGTAATTTTAGAAAATAACTTGCTTAAATAGAACACCAGGCATTAAATGGTTAATCAACTTTGCTTTGGTCATTGGAATTTATACCAAAAAAAATGTACATCTTCTATTCACACAGACTTTGTGACTGATCTTAAATTTCCTGAATAATTAATACCATTTATTCTGTACTTCAAAGTATTAATTAAAGTTACTTATCTCCTTTTGATAATGTGAGGTTAGAATTGAATAATATTGTTCCGGTACTCTAAAGGCATTAGCTTTTGTAATAAACCGTACCAGGAGAACTGAAGGCTCTGCCTTAAGTTACCGTTAGTAGTCCATGCAGGGAATTACCAAAGGAATTGTAACACTTCTCTCGTGGGCTGTAGCTAATGGTGTTCCTTCAAAAAGATTGGCAATATGGGACTGAGTTACAATTGGAGTTTACACTGAATATAATGCACAGTTCAGTTTTAGAGCACTTTGTGATAAAAAGTAAATGTAAAAGTTTAGTAAAAAGGAGTAACTCATAGCATGACGGCCTTCTTTTGAAACACTGATATTGGGATCCAACCATATGCTAACCAGTCATCAAAATCTAAATTAAGATTATTTGGAAGAACAGGAAGAACCCCCATTGTTTGATTTTATTTGATTCATTATTGTCACGTGTATAGGGATGCACTGAAAAATATTGTTTCTTGTGCACTATACAGACAAAGCATATTGTTCGTAGAGTATAGAGATGGGGAGGAAAGGAGAAGGTGCAGAATGTTACAGCCATGGCTAAGGTGTAGAGAAAGATCAACTTAATATGAGTTAGGTCCATTCAAAAGTCTGAGTGCAGCAGGAAAAAAAACGTTCTTGAATCCATTGATACATGATCTCAGGCTTTGTATATTTTTCATGATATAAAAAGGTGGAAGACAGTGTGTCTGGGGTGCATGGAGTGCTTGATTACACAGGCTACTTTTCTGAGGTAGCAGTAAGTGTAGACAGGGTCAATGCATGGGAGACTTGTTTGCGTGATGGACTGGGCTACGTTCACAACCCTTTGTAGTTTCTTGCAGTTTTGATCAGAGCACTAGGCATAGCAAGCTGTGATACATCTGGGACAGACGCTTTCTATGGTGCATCTGTAAAAATTGATGAATGTTGTAGCGAACATGCTGGACTTTCTTAGCCTCTCGAGAAAATAGAGATGTTAACTATAGTATCCACGTGAAGGGACCAGGACCCATTGTTGGTGACCTGGACACATAGAAACTTCAAGCTCACAACCCAGTTGATTTCTTAACAAGTGACTTTTTATCTTCCAAGATGCTGCTGGGCTGTGTCCGAGCAAACCTCATTTGTAATAATGGATTTTAAGCTTGCGAATTTCAAATGGAAGTGTTTCTATGAAGATATTCAAATCCTTCAAAGCACAATGATGTCAATTTACAAGTTGTACTTAATTACCCAATGGACAATTTCTTCCCTCTCCTATCTTAATGTAAACATTCTGTTCAATATACAATTAATCTGTCAACAGTTAGAGTAGTCAATTATGTTTATAGCTTCCTATAATACTCCATTATGTAAGAAATAATTCCTTTTAAGCGATACAGATAAATAAATGATGAAAACCAAGCAACTCTTCATTGTATTACCACAGCATGCAGACTGCGTGTGAGTGACACAGTAGCACAGGGGTTAGCACTGCTGTCCCACAGTGCTAGGGACCTGGGTTCAATTCCTGGCTTGGGTCACTGTTTGTGTGAAGTTTGCATGTTCTCCTCATATCTGTGTGGGTTTCCTCTGAGTGCTCTGGTTTCCTCCCACAGTCTGAATGATATGCTGGTTAGCTACATTGACCTGAAGTGTGGTGACTAGACAGTGTTAATGTAAGCCTTACCTGTGATTAATAGGATAAAGCTTTTTTTAATGCCCGGGATCCAGATTCAATCCCTGGCTTGGGTCAGTGGGGGTTTGTTTGCACATTCTCCCTGTGTATGCGTTTCCACTGGATGCTCTGGTTTCTCCCACAGTCCGAAACCGTGCTGGTTAGGTGCATTGGCCGTGTTAAATTCTCCCTCAGTATACCTGATCAGGCGCTGGAGTTTGGTGACTGGGAGGTTTTTTACAGTGTTAATTGAAAACTACAGCTTTTATATTTTATTTATATTTATATTTAATTTATTATCTAGGACCTTAAAATAAGAAATTCATCACCATACATAGATATCGCTGTCCTCCATCTGAAAAAAAAGACAGATGTTAAAGAAAAGAGTCAGACGACTTTATTCATAGATTTTGAGAAAAATAAATGTTTTCCCACCCTGTCAAAAGTGAGCCTGTGTATCCTGTAGCTTTGGAAAATCCCACGGCAACGCCTCCTTTCTGGAGTAAATGGCTATTCCACTATTTTTAGGCCAGCCCGGTTTCCATCTCTGCTGGTATTCAGCGTGCCTTTGACAGCCCCTTTAATGCGTTCATTCTGTTTCCAAGCTGATCGACTTTTCTGACTTCAATTTGCTTATGGCCTGCCTGAGTGCTGAGCTGTCATGCCATAAATCAGGGATATGGCCTTGTGCTTGACGCAGACATTCATTAGCATTGTTGGTAAATTCAGTTCTATCAGTATTCATTGATTTTACTGCTATCACAATCCGGATGCAGCGTTAGGAAACTCCTACACTGGAGTTATTCCCTGAGGGATAATCTGTCTGGCTCGCAAACAGTTGAAACTGCACAATTTCTTTTCTTTGTTGGTGTATACCATCCGGGTTTGAGAATAATCATTCAATCTTCAGCCAAGCCTGCTACGGCAAACCTATTGAGAAAAAAAACTTTTTTTGATGCAGACGTCTCAATTTGTGATATGAAATAATGACTCTTGCTTGATTTAAGAGAGGAAGTGCACCCAAGACTATGAAAGTTAATGGGGTGACCGACAGGAAGAAGTCAGTCAAGCAGCTTCTCAGTTTTGCAAAGACCATGATTTAAGAGCTCTGCCTACATGGTGGAGGGTATGTTCTGGAGTTGCCTAGTTTAGATTCAGTTCAACAGAATCAACCCTTCAAACAAATGATATCACATTAGCACAGTAGAAGGAGCAACTGCTGTGGCAATTGTCCCTTTAATCTGCAGAGTAAGGGCCACATAACCCAGGGAACTAAACAGGGAGCAGAGTGGGGGGAGGGGAATCACCCTGGTGGGTTCAGGTTTCTGTTCCAGAACTTTCTCGGGAGCTGCAAGTCTCTGTATCACCTTTACCTGTAAATGTACATGTTGTTGCATTTCTCTCAAAAAGGTGAGCAACGTTTGTTACAACTGAGCTATTACATTAGAAATCATAGAAACCCTACAATACAGAAAGAGGTCATTTGGCTGATTAAGCCTGCAGCAACCACAATCCCACCCAGGCCCTACCTCCACATATTTTACCCACTAATCCCCCTAACCTAGGCATCCCAGGATGCTAAGGGACAATTTTAGCATGGCCAATCAACCTAACATGCACATCTTTGGACTGTGGGAGGAAACCGGAGCACTCAGAGAAAACCTGCACAGACGCAAGGAGAATGTGCAAACACCACACAGACAGTGACAGAAGCCAGGAATTGAACCCAGGTCCCTGGAGCTATGAAGCAGCAGTGCTAACCATTGTTAACAGGTTAGCGGTGCTAACCTGTCTCAACTCATTCCCAAGCAACATGTAGGGTAAGATTCTCTGGCTTCCCAGCAGTGTGTTTCCTGCCGGCGCATTGTTTGCCAGTGAAGGGATTCTCTGGTCTTGGTGTTGTCAATGAGAATTCCCTTTATGTCATTCCACAGCAATCAGAAACTTGTAGGACTGGAGAATCCCACCGGTGTGAATGGCTGGAGAATATTCAGGCTGTAACGTGCCTTCAATGTTAATCACTGGATAATTGAATCGTACTGCTTAAGCCTGTATCATGCTCATCCCCAGAGTAAATCAAATAGAAGACATTCTTAAGTTGATTCAAAGTATGACTACTAAAGTCCCGATATTTATTGTTTCGAGTGGGAAGATAAGGAACAGCCAAACATCCCCCAACTCTCCTGCAACATCAACAATTTCAATTGACTTTTGTTCCAGATTTTGCACTTTGTTTCCTCTTTAAAAATGTTGGATTTGAGAATAGAATGGAAGGCAAAAAGCCAACTGAGAAAAGCTTGACCATTTTATTTAGCAGTATTAAAACCACCACTTTACAGATTCTATTGCACAAACTGATTACCTACCAATACTTCTTCATTTATCCCACGTTCTCTTCCATTTTTGGTAAAAACCAATGCTTTTTGTCAAAGATTCTCTGTGAAAATAAGGCACCAAGGATTGAAATGTTATTAGTTATGATTTCACAATGGCTATTATTAGCTCCATGAAGGACTTACCAGTAGAAGGTTACCTTTTCCTTCAATGATTTCCAATTATCTGTGTTTATTTGGCCTCTTGGGCCTGCTCCACCATTCAATAAGATCATGGATGATCTTTTTGTGGACTCAACTCCACTTATCCGCCAGCTCACCATAACCCTTAATTCCTTTACTGTTCAAAAATCTATCTTTGTCTTAAAAACATTCAACGAGGTAGCCTCAACTGATTAACTGGGCATTCCACAGATTCAGAACTCTGGGTGAAGAAGTTCCTCCTCAAAATCTGCTCCCCCTTATTTTGAGGCTATGCTCTAGTTCTGGCCGCTAGTAGAAACAATCTTTGTGCTTCTATCTTATCTATTCCCTTCATTATTTTATATGGTTCTATAATATCCCCCCTCAGTCTTCTAAATTCCAATGAGTTTATTCCCAGTTTTCTGAGTTTCTCCTCATAAGCCAACTCTCTCAACTCTGGAATCAACCTAGTGAATCTCCTCTGCAGCCCCTCCAGTGCCCGTGTATCCTTTCTCAAGTAAGGAGATCAAAACTGCACACAGTACTCTAGGTGCCTCGCCAGCACCTTATACAGCTGCAACATAACCTCCCTGTTTTTAAACTCCATCCCTCTAACAATGAAGGACAAAATTCCATTTGTTTTCTGAATGATCTGTTTCATTTGCAAACAAGCTCCTTGAGATTCTTGCACAAGGGCACCCAGGTCCCTCTGTACAGCAGCATGCTGCAATTTTTTACCATTTAAAAAATAGTCCATGTATTTAAGGGAATTTGTTGAGTGCATTAAAAGAAGGAATGCAATGTGGGAAATGCACCAGTGAATCTAATTTTGGTTGTTTGGATTGCCTTTGTACTGCTCCAGTTTCAAAAAGCTTCCCCCGTCAAGACTTATGCTAATTTTCTCTTCTCATACTTGTCATCTGATCTGAGTGAAATTGCAATGTAGTGTTAAATTATGAACTAGGTTTAAACAGCATAAATGCATTTTTGCAGAATTCTTGCAGCAAAAGGGAAACTTTCCAGAGGTCTTTAGTGTGCTAACCTACTGTATCACCCAATTATCTCAACACCTGACATAGGTGTCTGCTGCTTTTCGCTCTGACTTCCAGGACCTTTGATATAAAGCCATTAACTTGTAGATTTTGTAAATTTACGGAAGTCCTCCTAACTCTGCTGAAATATGTTTGCTGGCTTGTAGTTTACTTTCTGATGTTGCTTTTTTTTGAAAATAAATTTATAAATGAAGGACACAAATGTTGTGTTAAAATCTAATTTAGTACTGAAATCAGCTTGTATTGGGTTCACATACTGCTGCATATTTTAAGGGTTCACATATTGCTGCATATTTTGAGAGTGCTAGCAAAACTAGCTTCTTCAGTGACATTGTACATGAGAAGGACAGTAACATATTGTCATTGGCTCCTTGATAAAGGTAGGTGGGTGTACTGTTTGGAGCATAAGTTGCTGTTCTTTGCTGTCCTGGATGTGTCAATTGGTCTTCTCTCCATGGGAGCCTTTAGGTTTTCCTGAGATCCCATCAAGTTGGTTTTGGGCGGAGACTAAAGACTGTTTTGTATTTTGCAGCCCCAACCTTTTTAGGCTGGCATACATCCATGTGAATTTTATACTTATGTATGTTGAGTGGGTAGATGTGATTTTCCACTATATGGGGACATTGTCCTTGCTGTCAGTTCTGGGAGCTGCAGTAGTTTAGTTTAGTTTATTTATTGGTGTCATAAGTAGGCTTACATTAACAGTACAATGAAGTCTCTGTGAAAATCCATCAATTGCCACACACCATCTTCTGTACACTGAGGGAGAATTTAGCATGGCCAATGCACCTAACCAGCACATCATTCAGAATAGTAACAGTAATCCATCAAAAGGGCAGTAAGGGTTAGGTGGTTGGAGTAGTTTAGTCTTTCACCAAATAAACATGGTTTGGACCAGAGTAAAGCATTATCAGTCCTACCGTAACAGAGGAACATTGGAATGTAGGACTTAGGAGCAGAAGGAGGCTATTCAGTCCTGTGAGCCTCCTCTGCCATCCAGTAAGGTCATAGCTGATCTGGTTATGGTCTCAATTTCAGCTTGTTGTCTATCTTGATGACTTTGTCTATCAAAATACTATCCATCTTTGCATGAACAAATTCAGTGACCCATCCTCTACTTTAGTGCTAAACTCATCCTTCTAGTTCTAGTCTTTCCCACAAGTGGAAACATCTCCTGGTATCTCTCTTATCAAATTCCCTCAGGATCTTCCATGTTTCAATAATATCACCTCTTCTAAATTCTACTGGGCCTAGTCTGCACCTGTTCAACATTTTTCATAAGATAAGCCCCTCATCCCAGGAATGAGGAATCTAAGGAATGTCCTGTGTTGCTTCCCATGCTGCTGGGCAATTGTTGGATTGTTTGTTGTCCACACGAAGAGTTGGAAAATGTAGTCTATACACGTAGCTCTCGATGACCTTCAATTGGCCATCCTAAATTCAGCTACGTAAAGATATCATGAATATTCCGTCCATATTATTTCCCAAGAAATAGTCAGTGGTCTACATCTCATTTGGTGATATGGTGGCACAGTGGTTAGCACTGCTATCTCACAGTGTTGGGCATCTGGGTTTGATTCCCAGCTTGGGGTACTGTTTGTGCACAGTCTGTGTGGGCCGGTTTCCTCCCGCAATCTAAAAGACATGCTGGTTAGATGCATTGACTGTGCTAAATTTTCCGTCGGTAAATCTGAACAGGTGCTGGAATGTGATGACTAGGTGATTTTTCACAGTAATTTCATTGCAATTAACATAAGATTACTTATGACACTAATAAATAAACATACTTATTTTTAAAATTTGATTGTGTGGGGGGTTGGGGGAGAGAATTTCCCGTCTTTCCTGCCATGGGAATTATTGCAGACAATCGGGGTGTGGGGGGTGGGGGTGTGGGGAAGGGGGAGAACAGTTGGCCTGGGGAGGGGGTGTTGGTGGGGGGCAGTGTCATGCAAAGGTCCATTGACCTCAGATGGGATTATCTGTTTTTGGGACAAATGCAGCTGGAAAACTCTGTCCGAAAGCATGGTATTTTGTAGAAATATGACAGGAAGTCCCCTAAGCATAAGTATACCTTATAACCCAAGACTGAATGCCTAGAATAACATCACATGTATCAATATAAAACACATATTGGGCATTAGCAGTAGAGAATGCGAGACAAATGAGAATCAAAGGTTAGAAAGCCTGAAACTAGTGGTGTTTCTTAGGTTTACTTAATTTGGTGGAAATGTTTGTGTAAGGCAGTGTGTCAATAATATCTGATTCCCAGTTAATAAACTGGCAGACAGAAGTTGTTTAAATGGTTATTAGTGAATGATAGCAATGTAGTATTATCTCAGCAAGTCTTGCTGCAACATGAAATATGGGCCTCCTCACCAATTTAGACAGACATTTTTTGTAAATGTAAATTAAGTAACAGCAGCTACAAGGAGAATAACATCACCGATCGCTGCAACAGAAAACCTATCAACCATCCACAGGCTCATTTAAATCAATCACACCGTTCATTCCTGTTAGATAAATTTGTTAAAGTCCAAAGCAAACCATAATGTATTTCACTTCATGCTGAATTCAAATGAGCCTTTTTTAAAAAAAAGTAAGAATTATTGAAAGGAGGCATGTGTACGCGTTGCAGCCATCCCCTGTAGCCCTGAGCTGCATCCCTGCACAGATCAAACCCATGTTGTTCCTTCCTGTTCCTCTGATGTTCCTCATGCTGAATATATTAAAGATAATGGAAACAGCTCAGCTTGAATTAATCCATACATTCTAACTTTATACCTGCTAGATTCCAATTGGTTTCAGCTGGTAACTCGATGACAGGACAATTAACACCAACTTTTCTCCACATGGGAAATCACTGATGTAGAACAGACCATTATGAGAAGTGCACTGGGCAGACGCTGGAGGGGAAATTGCTCTCGGCTGGTCTCATGCTTTCTAATGGCTGGCGTAAGATTGGCACTGCAGAGGTATGGAAACAAGTGACCTGCCACCCTCTTGCTGGAGCTAATTTACCGTTCTGGGAGATGCACTGAGGGATATATAAATAACTGCCAAAATACTTTGTTAATGCAGCAATATGCAAACATATTTTGTTTCAATTATTTGCAAAATAACCCAAGCATTTAACTGAGGTCCTTAATCCAGATTTTGTTATCATTAACCACTTTGAGCTGCCTACTTGTTTAAATTGGCCATTTGGAGAAGACTTTCACTGGAGAGTGTGTAAGAATTTTTCAGACTTAATATTAGCTAACACCGTGGCTTGCATTCAGGACAGAGAGCTCACAATTCAGCTTAAAAATGGACCAGAATTTTCCAGCTGTTCACGATCCACCACCGCTGCATGCAAGGACGGAGAATTTGACGCTCAGCCAAATCTCTGTTCACCGCAGCAGGACCAGAAAATCCCACCAGTGTGAATGGCTCTTCTATATTTTACATCTCAGGGTGAGATTTTCCAGTGTGTCAGTGACAGGCATTATCGCAGGCAGGACTGGAAAATTTGGGGTGCAGCCAAGAAAATCCTGGCCAATGTCATAATGGGTAAAAGGTCGCCTTGCATTTTCCACAGAAGAACAGAGCCCTCCAAGTGTCCTGGCCAACATTCATCCTTCAATAAACACCAATAAAATATGTTGATCCATCATTCATCTTATCACTGTTTGTGGAAATTTCCTTTTCCAACATGCAATAGTGCCTCTGCTTCAGAGGTTTTTGGGGAATTCTGAAGATAGGCACAATCTCAATTCACGTTCTTTTCATTACACATTAAATGCAACAAATGAAGGAGTTTATACTCACCATCACGACCCAACTAACTCTAAAACAACTTCTTCCCTGCTGTCATCAGACTTTTGAATGGACCTACCTCCCATTAAGTTAGTGTTTCTCTATACCTAGCTATGACTGTAATTTTACATTCTCTACTCTCTCTTTTCCTTCTGTATGCTTTGTCTGGATAGTGTGCAAGAAACAATACTTTTCACTGTATACTAACACATGTGACAATAATAAATCAAATCAAATTAAAAAATGGAAGCATGCTTGGTCATCTAGCTACACACAGCTCATCTGCTCTTGCTGGCTCAAACATGGGAGTGGACAGTTTAAACGCCTCCACAACTTTAGGGAATCAGTCTCCTGTGATAAACTGATGTGATTCATATGCTCTCATAGGAAGCACAAACCATTGTGGGGCATATCCAATCCCAATTGGGGAACGACAACAAGCAGCTTCCTACTCCTAGAATTCTTTCACTATATTTATTCATTCAGTTTCAATAGCTAGATAGTGGCTTGCAAACTAAATATGTTTTTTATTGCAGTGATTGATTACAGGACTTATCCTGCGAAGTTACGTGAACCATAACATTGTTCAGCATTGTCTAAGTTGTTGAGATGTATTAGAATACTTTTCCTATTGGGAAAATGCTACTACGCATTCAAAGCTGAAGGAACCACTGCTTAGAATCTCTAGTTTCATAATCTCAAGTGTTTTGAATGTGCAGAACGCTTTTAAATAAAATTAAATAAAACATTTCAGCAGTGTTCACATAGAGTAAACAAAGCAGACAGCCACTCTTGGCTGCTTTGATGGAGAGCATATCTATTTAGTTTAGAACTGTTTTACCAGTTTCAATAGATTCCATTGTTTAGATTTCACATAGTTTGGTTTATAGCTGAACTAATTATGATGCTTCTTTGAGTTTCAAAAGCTCTAGAACCATTTATCTCAGCAGGGAAATGTGTCCATATTTTGACAATTTTGGTGGTTACCAAAGGATTATCTTTCTTTCATGTGGTTAGTGAAATTGATTTGTGTTTGTTTTTACAATACATTTACAATTTGAGGGGATTTAATATTTTGTGTAGGTTTTGTAGATTAGAGTTTTTTTCAATATGAGTGAGAACTTCATTAGATTGTTCGAGGTTTAAACTTGCTTTACGTCATCAGTATAAAGAGGGTGGACTTTGGGCTGGTGCATTTGGTGGAAAATGGCAAGTTGATATAGATTGGCGGACGTATTGGGCCTTGAAGATTGATTAAATGAATATGTAGACACATAAAGCATGGGGCAGCACATGACAGCACAGAGCGGCACAGTGGTTAGCACTGCTGCCTCACAGTGCTAGAGACCCGGATTCGATTCCCAGCTTGGGTCACTGTGTGGAATCTGCAAGTTCTCCCTGTGCCTGTATGGGCTCCCTCTGGGTGCTCGGTTTCCTCCCACAGTTCAAAGATGTGCGGGTTAGGTGGGTTGACCATTGTAAATTGCCCCTTAGTGTGAGAGGGATTAACAGGGGTTATAGGGATAGAGTCTGGGTGGGATTGTTATTGGTGCAGACTCGATGGGCCAAATGACCTTCTTCTGCTCTGTAGGGATGCTAAGATTCTATGATCCTATAAGGACAATTGGAAGATTTGGATCCAATATTCCTGAAATACTTTAAATAAATGGTTTTGTTATTCCTGATACTTTTAAACAGTTTGAAATTAAAGCTGCCGGAAGATTTTGAGACAAAAATATGAAATATATTCAGAGCCAGAGATTTCCCTGCAATGTAAATGTTCTGTGTTGATTTGTAAATACAGTGGCTTTTGGTCATGTTTTTCTGCTTCTCTAGCAGGCAGAGGATATGTTAGCAACAAAAGGAGGAAGGTTAAAAAAAAACTCGGCATTTTAATGAGCTGAATGCAGAAACACTGCAGTCAACAGTGGAAAGTCTGACAACACCAGGTTTAAGTCCAACTGATTTATTTGATAGTAAGCTCACAAGCTTTCGAGGCTATTCTCTTCGTCACGTGAATGTTTACCCCAGTCCAACGCCAGCATCTCTACATCATGTCAACAGCGGAGAGACAGAGGACCATGCTGTTTGCTGCATCAAATTGGGCTATCTCATAAACTGATATAGATGCAAACGTTGGCAGCAAGATAACAGAAGAACAAAACCTAGCTTGTATCTCCAATATGTACGGCTGCTGTGCCAGAAGGAACTGATTTTGTCAGAAAGGACAGGGTTCGGCAAAACAAAATCAGAAAATGCTGAAAAATCTCAGCAGGTCTGGCAGCATCTGTGGAGGGAGGGTAGAGCCAACGTTTTGAGGTAATTTTGTTTCTAAGTGCTAAATCTGGGTGCAATTCAGATCAAATGCGATGCTAAAGGAGGAGATGCTGGTAAGATTGGGTGTCTAGCTCATTAGTACCTCTATCTGACATGGATCTTTTCATCGTCATTCTCGAAATATGACCTTTATCCTTGTTTTAACATACACAAGAGAAAAGAGGCCAGAGCTGAAGACAGTGTTTGACAATGAGAGAAGAAAAACCTCCACCTCTTCAAGAATCAGCCATCTCCATTTAATGAAACAATAATAGCTCACCTTAAACCACTTCAAGAACATGCTGCAAAATCATTGTATGATATAAAAAGTAAAACAAAATAGGAAACTTGAATAAAATAATGGATCAATTTGCAGTGGAAAATCTCAAAGTCATCTGGCCAGTTCTCGACATCTCAACAGTAGAAATATTTAGCAAGGTATGCCATCATTTCCAAGACACTGGAAAATAATTTTCAATCACTACCAAGATCAGGAATGGAGGCACTAAAAATAGCACTCATGACCAGTCTGCAGGCTCCCCAGCTCCATCCACCATTTTCTTGGGGTCTGGCTTGGGTGGATGAGTAGTAGGGCTACCCACTGTTTTGCACATGCTGGGTAGCCAATTAAACAAATTAAAGGCTTATTAAGGTCTGTAAAGTTCAATTAGTGTCCAGGTTTAGGTTTAGAACCAGTTTAGATACTTGTTCTGCAGCGTCCCGGTGGCAGGCCAGTGGTCGACTTTGAAGCCTTCTCTGCCTGTCATTCTAGCTGCAGGAGCAACTGCTCTGTGTAGGAGGATCTCCACATTGTTCCAGATTGAAAAAGCATCTCCATGAAGTACAAGAAAAGTTAGTTACATTAAAACTTTTATGAAATAATTCCTAATAGAGGCTGGTAACACAAAGTATTTTATTAGAAATGAATGACACAGTGAAGAACATTTGATCATTTTTATTTTTGCAGGACAAAAAAAAATAAGAATGAGGGGCCTGGGTTCAATTCCAGCCTTGGGTGACTGTGTGGAGTCTACACATTCTCCCCATGTCTGTGTGAGTTTCCTCCAGGTGCTCTGCTTTCATCCCACACTCCAAAGGTGAGCAGATTAGGTGGATTGGCCATACTAAATTGCCCCTTTTTTCAAAGTCATGTACATTAAATAGAAAAGTGGTAAAATGTAGGATTATGGGGATTGGGTGGGGAAGAGGGTCAAGGTAAGATACTCTTTCAAAGAGTTGGTACAGACTTGATAAGCAAAATGGCCTTTTTCTGCACCGTAAAGATTCTATGAAATTCTTCTATGTTGAGTGATAGATAGTTTTGATATTGGTACGATTTGTCTTTCTTAAGTATTGAAGAAATGGGAGATCTTGAGAATGTGATATTATTTTAACAGTACATAATACAATTGTTGTGCTATAGGAACCAAACGTTTGAGATAAAGCTGGGAAGGTTGCATCTCTACAATATATCTAAGTTTGAAACCAGTCGCAGCCATGAAACCATTAGGCACATTGAACTGGATGAGCATATATTTAGGATCTTTATTCAAAACACCCTTGGAAATGTTCTAAACCACAATATTTCTGTTCCTTGAAGATAAATTAGCAGAAGGAAGATTTGCTCTGTATACCGTGTGTCTTACAATCTTATACCATTTTGTGTACTCATTATTTTTCAGTGCAGAAGCCAAATTATTTCGGCGCATTGCATCCACAAAGGCTTTTGCATGCAAGCTTTTGTCTTGGCAACTGTTCATTTGCAAGAACAATTAAAAGCAAGCTGAGAGAATGTGCCAGCCAACCTAAATGTGAAGCTTCTGTTTTATTGAATGCCCACAATAATGTTGACAGGACTCTTTGTAAAAGAATAAGACTATTTCAAAATGGTTCAAAATCACAACTCAGTGTTCAATGTGCATTATATTGCTGGGAGTGGTATATATATATATATATAGGAAAAAATCTTCCATTTCTTTGGCACATAAGCTTACAAGTTGTACTCTGATTTACACTATGATGAATATTTTAGGAAGCTGTCAGGAGAAAAGATTGTGATTAATCCCATCATTTTCCAAAGCTTCATGTTTGACTCTGACACATTGAGGGAGTCAGAGATTGGAAGGAAAATAAATGACTAATCAAAAATTTCCTGAGAGATATATACTTTGGTAAGGTTTACCAGAGGACAATAATGTTAGTAAACTACTCTGTAAGGATAAAAGTTCTTGCTTACATACCCAGATTTTTAGCTCAAAACCAAAAACAGAACACTGTGGATGGTGGGAATCAGAAATAAAAACAGAAAACACTGGAAAAGTCAGCAGGTCTGGCAATGCCTGTGAAAAAAGACACAGTAAGAAGTCTCACAACACCAGGTTAAAGTCCAACCCATTTATTTGATAGTAAACTCACAAGCTTTCGGGATTTGCCCCTTCATCAGATGAATGGAGAGTTTTGGCCTCAGATAGAGCATATAACAGCACAGACAGTTTACAGATTACTGATTAAAATGCAAACCTTTACAACTAACCTGCTATTCAATTCTTAAAGATGCAGACAACGTGAGCGGAAAGAGCATTAGGCATAGGTTAAAGAGATGTGTATTGTCTCCAGACAGTACAGTAAGTGAGTTTTTGCAAAGCCAGGCAAGTCATGGCAGTTACAGATAGCGTGACATGAATCCAAGATCCCGGTTGATCCTGGAGAAAGAAACAGAGCTAATGCTTCGAGTGTGTAGGATTCTTTTTCAGAGCTTATGAACTCGTTTTGTTTCTCTCTCCACAGATGTTGCCAGATCTGCTCAGTTTTTCCAGGATTTTCTGTTTTGTTTTATTTCTCTTTAGCTGTTTTGGGCATTTGTAAATTACTTTGCTAACGTATTTTACTTTCTGACAAATAGTATGTACCTGTTATAAACTCCACTGGGAAAAAAATATCACAGACAAATGGCAAATTCAACGTTATTACCCCAGGCAATTTGTTCAAGAATGGTCTCACATTCAACATTGCACAGTTCAAACATATCCTTGTTAATAATGTCCCCTCATGTTACCAGTCACACCTATGTTACCAACCGTCTATCTAATTAGTACTAATATACTGAGCACACTAAATTTGTCTGATTCAATGCTTTGTGGAATTTGTGACAATAATCTTATTTTTTTGCCCAGGACAAATAAAAATGATCAAATGTTCTTTGCAGGCCCTAATAATTAGATGACGCCGCACATTTTCAGAAACTGCTTTCTCTGTTGAATTGTACCAAAATAACATTATTCAAAATTTCCGTGCTATTGACGTAGCATAAGTATAAAATTATTTCTTTCAGCTTGCAACTGTCACGAGCTGGTAATTAAATGCAGTTTAAAGCATTCACAATTACGCTGAGTATCTAACTAAGTCTTCACTGATAAAAATCAACAGGACTTCAATTCAGAAGCAAGTGAAATAAGGTGGAAAAAGCTGATTCAATAGAACCTCGGCAAATTCCTGTGCACCTTCTCTGTAACTTTGGCAGAAGAGTCATAGAAACGTTGAAAAAATGGTGGGAGATTGAGGTTTTTTTGAATCAAAGTTAATTTGGGAGAAGCACATTGCACCTCCCCACCCCCTCCACCCACTCCTCTCTATTGTAAAGATTATTTGGTTTTTCACAGAGAGGTCTAGAGGTTGTAGTTAAAGTTTATTTAGTAGTGTCAGATGAAACTACTGTGAAAATCCTTTATTTGCCACACTCCGGTGCCTGTTTGGGTACACTGAGGGACAATTTACCATGGCTAATACACCTAAACCTGCACATCTTTGGAAAGAGGGAGGAAACTGGAGTACCCAGAGGAAACCCGCACAGACAAGGAGACAACGTTGAAGACTCTGCGCAGGCAATGACCCAAGCTAGGAATTGAACCAGGGTTCCTGGTGCTGTGAGGCAGCAGTAATAATCACTATGTCACCATGCCAGAATATGTATGGTTGAACATAAATTGTTTATTGGTAATCTATAATTATGTATATTTACAACTTACAGCCCTGAGTAGATGCACCTCCAAGGTGACTCTTTCCAGACTCTACTCCATAGATAGTCCACTATCATGTGACAGTCTACATCATTATATGGACAGTACTGTTCTCCAGTCCCAACCCTGAAAATATCATCCTAGAAATTCAGTATCCTCCAGTTTATATAAAGTTCAATTTTGATTAAAACACTTCAAGTCAGCAATGAAAATGATGGCAAGGGATTTACTTGTCAATAAAATGATACTAATTGAATATCCTTATGACATGGAATAAATCATAAACTATATAAATCAAACTTTATTCTTTTATACTTATTTATATTGATCTTTGCTGGACCAAATGATGACTGCCACACATCACCTGATGACTGGAATTGTAAGGTGACTTTTAAGACCTTATACGGATTGCATTGAAGAAATGCTCTAACATGTTGTTCATGGAGTTTCAGACCTGTGACTGCAAAGGTCCTTTTCAAAAAGGAGTTATTGAAAGGAAATGGGTATCATTTGCTTCTTTATAAGCTCACCCTGCTAATGGAGTCTGAGAATCAACGAAGAAATAGCTATCCTGAACCGGGTCATTCACGTGGATATGACTCTTTCAGAAGTTAATCATTTGGTCATTATAAACTATGAAATTAAAACTGGTCCAGACAGCAGATGAGCATCCTTTTATGAAATCATTATGGAGAAATAAGATTACATAACCCAAATGACCATGTTGGAATCTTTATACTCAGTTGAGAACTCAGAAGCAAACATTTTGCTGATCTGCATCCAACCTGCAAGAGCAGCCACAGGAATTCATCTTGACCGAGCAAACTACAAAAAATCTCAACTCTTTGAAGCTTTTCTATCTAGAAGCCTCTGATCATTGCCTGCCAAGCAGGCCAGGTCTACGCACAGCAATCTTATCTCACTGCATCACCATCCATTCTAAAGGTCTTTGGCACTGCTTTCTTCAGCCGTGAATCAACTGGAATTGGAACATTTCAATGAAGGAACCCGCTTGTCCTGTGCTTTAACTTTCTGAACTTTGGAAACCACATGAACTGATATCCTTTTCTGTGGTTCTTTTGTTGCTAAGTTATTCATTGTTGTAAATCTCTTTTCCAGCCCACATACTGTATATTTGTCTGAATTTGTGATCAAAATTCTGATTTGAAAGTGTGAATAATCTTACCTTCTGATTCAATCATTAAAAAAATTGTGTTTTAAGTTCTATATCCTCAACTCGTTGAAAGTTTATTTATTAGTGAGACAAGTTCGTTACATTAACACTGCAATGAAGGTACTGTGAAAATCCCCCCCCACTGATCCCCTGCCACATTCCAGCTACTGTTCGGGTACACTGAGCTAGAATTTAGCATGGCCAATTCACCTAACCTGCACATCATTTGGTCTGCGGGAGGAAACCAGACACCCGGAGGAAACCGACGCAGATACGGGGAGAAACATGCGGACTCCGCACAGACAGTGACCCAAGCCGGAAATCAAAGCCGGGTCCTGGTGCTGTGAGGCAACAGTGCTAACCGCTGTGCCACTATGCTGCCCTACCCCAATAACCTTTAATTTCCTCACCTAACAAGAATCTATCTGCCTCTGTGTAAAAGTATTCAATAACCCTGCCTCCATCACCTTCAAGGGCAGAATTCCAAAGTTGCACAACCGTTAGAGAAAGAAATGCTCCTCATCTCTGTGTTAAAACAACAACACCATCACCAGCCTCCCCCCCCCCAAAAAAAAAAAATTTCTGGATTAGAAATTGGATTTCTCAAACTAAGGGTTTGGGGAAACATACTGCAGCCTATTCTTAAAACAATTCTGCTTCTGGACAGACGGTGAAAGGACAAAGACTTCAGCCTGTCTCACCGGTCTATAACACTAAATTGAAGCAGTCTTCACAAAGTCTAAAGTGTCTGTTTGTCCATTTTCTACACAGTTGCTGCCTGAACTGCTGAATGTTTTCGGTATTTTGTGTTTGTCTTTCAGATTTCCAGCATCTGCTGTATTCTTTCTATTTGTCCAGGAATATGATGCACAGCTTTGGTCTTTCGCCTCTGAGAGTGTTCAGATCAGCACAACTGGGATGAGTCCAGGCTTTGTGGGATAACGTTTTGAAGAAAGGTTCAAATGAGTAAATTAATTTTGACTGCGGGAATGAAGGTTGAGGGGCTGATAACAACTGATAAGAGCTGACAAGAAGTTATAAAATAACAAAGAGCAGAGAGAATAGAGAAAGGAGGAAGGTAGTTGAGAAGTTAGTAAATTATTTGTCATGGTCTCTGTTGAAAAAATGATGCATGTCGGATGTGCCACTGAGAGAGTATCAGGAGATAGGAACTAAATTTAAAAAGACAGGCCTGAGAATAATAATCTTTGGATTATGTTTGGGGCAGACACACCAGGAGAGTTAACACATGGGAAGAAGACTCATGAGTGAAAATGTGGTTCCTTTTCTTGGACCAATGACAAAATCCTAGAATAAGCAGGAGCTACAATGAGGGGAAAGGTGCTGCCCAGACTGGAATGGGATCATTTTCCGAAGGTAAATAGAGGGGGTCAAAGGCTCCAAGCCATTATGGCAGGGTGCAGGATCTACGAGAAATGAAACAAGCTTAAATATAAATAACGGAGAAAGAGAACATGGGACTAAATCAAGGGAGGGCCCGGAGTACAAAGAGTAGTTTAAATAAAATCCAGGTGCTGCTACTAAAAATGAGCTAAACTGTTTGTACAGTAAGGCGCATTATACGCAGAATTTTCCCATCCTGCCTGCCATGGGAATCCTATTGGTGGGGCTCAGGACCGTGCAAAAGTCCATTAAGCTCGGGCAGGATTTTCTGGTCTTGGGGCGAGCGTGGTTGAAAAATCTCATGTGTATGACAAAACAGAGTACTGGAAACAATGGAGCATTGCAAGGAATATGATCTACTCAGACTTACTAAGACATGGCTATAGAAAAATTGGAGCTTGTAATTAAACATTACAGAATATCATATATATATATATAGAGCAAAGATATAATGAGAAAAAGTGAACATCTACTTGCTAAATGATACAGTTAGCTAATTCTACATGGCGACTTCTTTCCAGATTTCCATTTTCCACATCACTTACCAATGTACATAACATTGATCTTCATTAACATTTTGTGTTGGTAATACTACATGATTATCCTCTGGAGCGGATATTCTCCAGTGAGTTGATAGCCTCTGGCAATGTGTCCCTTTCTGGTCCCCTATGAACAAAGTCCAGTTCCAAGAGGCTGCAGATGACAGCGATGACCTGCCATGACAGGATGTTGACACGTTTCGAGATCCTTTTCTTGTAAACTCTGTGTTGTGAGTCTCGCCTTCTTCCATCTGGATCAGTGTCTAACTTTTTATCCTGTGTCTGAAAGGAAGGCAGCTGGAGCTGCTGCTGCTGGGCAATATGTGGAAGGGATTTCAAGAGGTGTGGATCATGAGGAGAGGAATGTAGGCAATTGGCAGCAAGGGCAAGGGAATGGCTCTCAGTGAGCCTTCCTCCTTCTCAATGTTGAGTCATTTGGTTAGGGATTGAATTTTGATTGAGGGACCTTCCTCGATGTATGAAGTTGGCCACACCGTTTTACCGATCATGTCAACAGGTCTTCTGGCCACTGAGTTAATATCTCCAGCATTGGATGAGCTCTTAAGTGGTCATTAATTAGCCGTGTCAGGACTTCAATAGGCAATGAGATGGGAAGGTCGGTCATGGGTCTTCCCACCCAAAACATAATTCTGGTGGAGACAGGTGGATAGTGGTGTTCCTACACATCAGCATCCTGCTTAATTACATGCCCGCTACACCTCCAAGTCACTACCAGCAAAAGCAGAATCCACTCATTGTTTCAAGATCCTTTTTCTGAATCAGAACTTTATTTGAGAGAATGTGAAGTGCGTTTCTTGATTGCTTTAGATTTGATATTGTAGAAGAAGATTGCATTTATATAGTACCTTACATGGCCCACAGCACTTTACAGCAGTGCTGTTGAAGTGTAGTCACTATTTTGAATGTAGGAACCAAGCAATCAGCATCCTTTGTGTTCCATAAACACATTGTGCACATCAGACATGTCCCCAAACCCCAAGCTTTTTAATCCTTTCCACTTGGCAATCTGTTAACACATTTTAAAGCCTTTGTTACAATTTCCAGAGGTTAAGAAATGATCAAAACATCAGAATCCAACAAAACATCATATTAATGCCTTTTAGCCTCACTCCCTCACTTCAGCATTCCATACCATGCTCACATGTTCTGATGCAACACATTCTGTTTATGGATTTATTAATAGAATACCAATAAAACATGCACTCAATTCATCAACTGGAAGTGATTCAGTGAATTAGAATTGATATAATGGGGAGGAATAAAAAGTAAGTTGATAACCTAGAATAACATTGAATAGGATTCAGTACACGAGAGTTATATTCAGCAGACCTGAGATTTAACACATTAGAATTTCATATAATACAATTTGTACATTTGACTTCCACGCTATGGGACTAAATGAAATTTAATAACACTGGAATTATGCACAATGGAGGCAAATTTAACCTGGTACATTCAAATTCAGTATAAATGGGAGTAAGAATGAACCATAGCCTTTAATTTTATACAACAGGTGCAATTGAGATTTGATAATATGAAATTAAGGATATAATGAGTAAATTGGTTTTACTATTAATTCTATAAAAAAGGAGGAGATGGTACAGGTACATTATATAATTAAGTGAAAAGCAGAAGAATGATAATGAAAATGAACTTATACTCTCTTCACTGGAAGTTGTTCTATATTCCACAGGGTAGTGAGTATATGAACACTACTTTTGAACTCTCAATAAAAAACCCATGTTGGATTATTTAATAGGTTTCTAGTATTGTAAGCTTTTGCATTTGTCATATGGAAGCTCATTTAATTTTCATTCCATTTTTTTCCAACTGAATGTTTTGAGCTGCTGAATTTTACATTCAAAGATATGTTCAAAAGTTGTTCATATTTCTATTGAAAAGAAATAAAATGGTTAAAATTAGGAAAGATTCGGATGAAATTTCCTAGGGAATTATGAAGTTTGAGGAGAGATTGGAAAATCCATTCTTGGTCTAGAGAGGTTAAGAGGAGACCTCAGGGAAGTTTTCAAGGTGATGGGATGTTTCAATAGGGTGGATGGGGAAGAATTATTTCCTCTGGCAAGTGGGTTGATAAATGAGTCATAGATTCAAAATTATTGGCAAATAATCTAGAGGGGAAATGGTACAAAATGTTATCACACAGACAGTTACAAAGATCTGGGCTACTATACTGTTAGAGGAAGTCCGAATACTCTGGGATTTAAAAACTATTAAAATTATTAATCAGGGAAAATTAACTTAGAGTAGGGATCATGATGTGCCTTATAGTCCTTTTATATAAAGGTACTACTTGCGTAGACACACACATAACTACTGCTATAGAAATTAAACATGTATTTTAAATTTAAACAAGTATTTTTAAATGTACTGTGCGCCTTGGCCAAAATGCAAGCTGCCCTGAAGAAAGTTAAAGAAAAGAAGAAAGTTAAAGGGAAGAGAGTTAAACCAGACAGGCCACATTCTTTGGGAACAACTTGCCACAGAATACAGTTATGTTATCAGGAAGAGTCATAGTAAGTGCAAATTCAAATTAGAAGATTAATAGAAGTGTTCATAATGTATATAAAGTATGCAGATCTTACTGATAACAAGGCAGTGGGAACTTCATCTTTCCAACACCGTGGCTTACAATGGGAAAGCAACTTTTGAACCTCATAGATTTATGTAAATGAGATTGCTTGATAACAGTGGTAGGAACGTCCGGGCTCTGTAGACCAATGAATTCCTAATTTCGCTGGAAGATAGGGTGGCGATTGACCAAGGCAAATAGTATGTACCAACATGATTGGAGCATCCAGTTAAGATGAAGGGTAGGCAGGAGAATTGAAATTTCAAAAATGTACGACTCTTTTGCAATTGCATTGTAAACTTCAGAAAAGAGTTGGCGTGTCTGGCTTACTTTGTCCCAGCACATATTGATCAATAAATGATGTCTTTAACCAGCATACTGTCTTTCACTGTCTTTGCATTTAGCCATCAAGTATCTGAGAGGAAACCCCCTCTTCATATATTTAAAAAGATAATGGAAACTGATTTCGTAAGTAATTTTGAAAGACAGTGGATAGATATTTGAGGATGAGGATCTTAGCATTACAGGCAAAAAACAGAATGTGGTACTAAGAGACAACTCAGGCATAACAGGCTTCATAGCCTCCTTTCGCACTGCAAATTTCCCTGATTATAAGATATCCTTATAGCAAATTTGCATAGGTCTCTGTTAAAACTTATTTTGAATGAATACAGTGTTGTCTACCTAACTATAACAAAGAGTTAAAGTTTGACATTCTGTCAGTGGTCATTCTATTAAAATTGAACTGAAACAACAAAGCAGCCACACTCACTCCACAACTGAAAATTCCCGCCCAGGTTCAGCAGATCTTTGCACGGCCCTGTGTTGCCTGTCCGTGGCGGCTGGGATGAGAAAATTCCACCAGGATGTAACTAAAGGTTAAGTCACCATAGTCCCAGATGGCCATAGGCTTCTCTCCCCTTTGAAGAGGAGAGTTAACTGGTGGTGATTTAATCTGAGGATCACGACACCTCAGGCAATGTTGCATAACCTCAGCTGGTAAAGGAATTGAACCCACACTGTTGGCACCACTCCACATCATGAAAAAACTGTCCAGCCAACAGACCTAATCAGAACCCCTAACCTCAAGGGAAATGGAGGAGCGTACAATTTAGGGCATAGGCATGAATACAAAGTTGTTTGTCCCTTTAGTTTTTCATATTCATGATGCTAAGAACTGATCCCACCAACTGAACACTCTATTGGAACATTCCTAAAATACTTACTAAAATGTAAGTTTTTCAATTCTGAAGAAACTGTGGCTGTGTACAACTATATAGATCAAAAAATCTATATTTGATAAAATTATTTACAAAAAGACATTCTCTTGCAGTCTAGAATATATAAAAAAGTATTCCATGAAGTGTGTGTTTATCTTTCAGAATGTCTGTAGACTTAGACAATATACCAACATCAGGAACATCTTTAGTCCGCAAACCACCTGGGTATTTGTATTTGCTTTATTCAACATTGCCAATAATTCATGTGCTTGTGAATTCTACCTTTCTGCAGTAGTCCAAGTTACTGCTGGTGCTCCCTTTTTGATTTCTATAGAATGAAGACGTCTGAAATAAAATGGAAGATCAAGATTATTGAGTGGATTCTTTGTAAGCTAAGCACTGAAGAATAAGATGTAATCCACACTCAAATATGAGTGTATGTTTGTGAACATTTTGCATTTAAAGATCTGTGCAGACCCACTAGAGCTTTTCTGCAACTTAAACGCACCCTAGAAAATGCATTATTTTGTTTATTTTTTTCTCATCGTTTTCCCCGCTTCTTTATTAATTTCAGACACAGATTGAGGTGCAGTTTGACAGCAAAGTCTCTCAATTTTTTTTCTGCTTTGCATGGCTTGTTCATTTGAACAAATGGTAACTTTAATTTTCTTTGCGCTGTTGTGCATACATGTTATTTGAAGGAGACAGCTGTGAGAGATTGAAAGGCACTAAGTTAAGCTGAGAAAGCTGCATTTGAGTTATCATTATCCAATCAGTTAACCAGTTAGAATTCCAGTGCAATCAATATGGTAGGAAGTTGACTTAATAATAATTTAAAATAGGTTAAGACACTCTGCAAAAAAAACAGTGAGAAGTAGCAAGTACCAGCCCAAGTCAGGCAGTAAGGTGCACATGCACAAAACAGCACTTTTTTTTTCTTCATTCATGGGACATGGATGTCACTGGCTGGCCAGTATTTATTGCCCATCTCTAGTTGCCCTTGGAGGGCTGCTTTGGCTGTGGAGTCGCATGTAGGCCAGATCGGTTAAGGACAGCAGATTTCCTTCCCTTAGTGAATCAGATGGGTTTTGCTGGCAATTGTCAATGGTTTCAATGATTCCAGATATTTTTTATTAAATTCAAGTTCCACCATCTGTTTGATGGGATTCAAACACCGGCTCATTCATCTCGAAGCCGTAACATCCTGCTCAAGGTCAACAAACCTTCCTATTATCTGCCCCTCTCCCTCTCTGATTCCTGTGGCAGTAAGATTCCATATAGATTTAGATTTTGGGGTCTGCATCATGAAATATGTTTTTAAAAAAGCTTTGCTGCTAATGGGAGAGTGAAATTCACTCAGGAGACTCTTAAGCCAGCTGTCCTCCTCAACTTAGCAGGTCAGACAGCATCTGTGGAGAGGGAATGGCTCCATGTAAGGAATCTGGATGACCCTTCTGACTTGAAATGTTGGCTCTATTCCCTCTCCACAGATGCTGTCAGACCTCCTGAGATTTTTCAGCATTTTCTCCTTTTGTTTCAGATTCCAGCATCTGCAGTCTTTTGCTTTTGTCCTCCTCAACTGTCTGGCAATCACTCATTCCCTGTCTGCCTGCACACCACTAATTTACAGATGACCACATCCAGAATCTAAAGGGGGGTGTAAGGAGGAGGGAGGAAGGAAGAGCAGGAGCAAGGAGGAAATAAGAAAGTGGGGAGGAGAGGGAAAGGAAGGGAAATGGGAAAGAAAAGGCAATTTTCTACTAAACTCAATTGCGTAATCACAAACATACCTGCAATGGACCAGTGCAATCAAGCAACCCAAAGAATTTAATCATTTCTTTTCTTTCCATTAAAAGGTATTCCTTGATGTATTTCAGAGTGGTGAGTGGTGCCATTTTATTAATTCAGTTCAAAATTGGTTTATCAGCAACAATTAGTATTTTTAATTTGGTGTCCTTTCCTTACCTCTGGTAACATGATTTAAAATAATTGAAAATTGCTTTTAAAAAACTATATGGAACTATTTCATCATTTCATTTACATGCAATAGTAAAGGAAATATTTCCTGATGTGAGAAATCTCTTTTAAAGAAGGTAGAATGTAAAGAGTTGTCCTTGAATAACACAAATGGACAGAATCTCCCACTTTTGATCAGGTGATGATGGGCAGGAGAATCATCCCTCTAGTCCTCATTTCCTCTTTCTCATCCATGCCAACCTGAACTGATGATGTAGAGATGCCGGCGTTGGACTGGGGTAGTAAGAACTCAGTAAGAATTTAGCAACACCAATTTTAAATCCAACCGATTTATTTGATAGTAAATTTGCGAGCTTTCGACACTCTTGTGCCTTTGTCAGGCAAATGCAGTGTTCTGGTCTGCAATAGCACACATATCAACACAGACAGTCACAGATTGCTGATTAGAATGCGAATCCTTACATCTAACCTGCTAGTCAAGTGTTAAAGTGGCTAACAACGTGTGTGAAGGGAATCCTGAGCATTGGTTAGAGAATTGTGTATTGTCTCCAGACAGCACAGTAAGTGAGGTTTTTTGCTCATCCAGGCAAGTTATGGGGGTTACAGATAGTGTGTCATGAAGCCAAGATCCCTATTAAGACTGTCCTCATGTGTGCGGAACTTGGCTATCAGTCTCTGCTCAGCGACTCTGCGCTGTCGTGTGTCACGAAGGCCCCCTTGAAGAACATTTATCTGCAGGTCGGAGGCCGAATGCCCGTGACTGCTGAAGTGTTCGCCCACTGGAAGGGAACTGTTTTGCCTGGTGATTGTTGAGCGATACTCATTCATCCGCTGATGTCGTGTCTGCATGGTCTCCCCAATGTACCATGCTTCGGGACATCCTTTCCTGCAATGTACCAGGTAGACAACGTTGGCCGAGTTGCAAGAGTATGTACCGTGTACCTGGTGAATGGTATCCTTACGTTTGATGATGTCGTCCATGTCTATGATCTGGCATGTCCTGCAGAGGTTGCTGTGGCAGGGTTGTGTGGTATTGTGGTCACTGTTCTCCTGAAGGTTGGGTAGTTTGCTGTGAACAATGATCTGTTTGAGGTGTGCGGTTTTCTGAAAGCAAGAAGTGGGGGGGTGGGGATGGCCCCAGCGAGACGCCCATCGTCATCAACGATATGTTGAAGACTCCGCAGAAGATGTCGTAGCTTCTCCACTCCAGGACAACAAAGGTACTCTGTCCACCGTGTCCCGTGTTCGTCTTCTGAGGAGGTCAATGCGGTTTATCGCTGTGGCACGTCGGAACTGTCGATCGATGAGTCGAGCGCCACATCCTGTTCTCACGAGGGCATCCTTCAGTGTCTGGAGGTGTCTGTCACGATCCTCCCATCCGAGCAAACCCCGTGCACACGGAGGGCTTGTCCATAGGGAATGGCCTCTCCAACGTGTCCAGGGTGGAAGCTGAAGAAGCGGCACAGCGAGGTGCCGAGGCGACCGTCCCTGATGGAGATGCGTGTGTCCAAGAATGCAACTGATTCTGGAGAATAGTCCATGGTGAGTCTGATGGTGGGATGGAACTTGTTGACATCGTCATACAGTTGTTTCAATGATTGTTCACCATGAGTTCAGAGGAAAAAGATGTCATCAATGCACCTAGTATATAACCCTGGCTGAAGATCTCGTGTGGTGAAGAAGCCCTGCCCGAACCCGCGCACGAAGATGTTGGCATACTGAGGTGCGAATTTGGTCCCCATGGCTGCTCCATGTGTCCGGACAAAAAGCTGATTGTTGAAGGTGAAGACATTGTGGTCCAAGATGAAGCGGATGAGTTGTAAAATTGCATCTGGAAACTGGCATTTGTTGCAGGAAAGGATGTCCCCAAGCATAGTACATTGGGGAGACCATGCAAACACTACGACAGCGGATGAATGAGCATCGCTCAACGAATGAGCATCGTTGAGCGATGCTCATTCATCCGCTGTCGTAGTGTTTGCATGGTCTCCCCAATGTACTATGCTTGGGGACATCCTTTCCTGCAACAAATGCCAGTTTCCAGATGCAATTTTACAACTCATCCGCTTCATCTTGGACCACAATGTCTTCACCTTCAACAATCAGCTTTTTGTCCGGACACATGGAGCAGCCATGGGGACCAAATTCGCACCTCAGTATGCCAACATCTTCGTGCGCGGGTTCGGGCAGGGCTTCTTCACCACACGAGATCTTCAGCCAGGGTTATATACTAGGTGCATTGATGACATCTTTTTCCTCTGAACTCATGGTGAACAATCATTGAAACAACTGTATGACGATGTCAACAAGTTCCATCCCACCATCAGACTCACCATGGACTATTCTCCAGAATCAGTTGCATTCTTGGACACACGCATCTCCATCAGGGACGGTCGCCTCGGCACCTCGCTGTGCCGCTTCTTCAGCTTCCACCCTGGACACGTTGGAGAGGCCATTCCCTATGGACAAGCCCTCCGTGTGCACGGGGTTTGCTCGGATGGGAGGATCGTGACAGACACCTCCAGACACTGAAGGATGCCCTCGTGAGAACAGGATGTGGCGCTCGACTCATCGATCGACAGTTCCGACGTGCCACAGCGATAAACCGCATTGACCTCCTCAGAAGACGAACACGGGACACGGTGGACAGAGTACCTTTGTTGTCCTGGAGTGGAGAAGCTACGACATCTTCTGCGGAGTCTTCAACATATCGTTGATGACGATGGGCGTCTCGCTGGGGCCATCCCCACCCCCCCACTTCTTGCTTTCAGAAAACCGCACACCTCAAACAGATCATTGTTCACAGCAAACTACCCAACCTTCAGGAGAACAGTGACCACAATACCACACAACCCTGCCACAGCAACCTCTGCAGGACATGCCAGATCATAGACATGGACGACATCATCAAACGTAAGGATACCATTCACCAGGTACACGGTACATACTCTTGCAACTCGGCCAACGTTGTCTACCTGGTACATTGCAGGAAAGGATGTCCCGAAGCATGGTACATTGGGGAGACCATGCAGACACGACATCAGCGGATGAATGAGTATCGCTCAACAATCACCAGGCAAAACAGTTCCCTTCCAGTGGGCGAACACTTCAGCAGTCACGGGCATTCGGCCTCCGACCTGCAGATAAATGTTCTTCAAGGGGGCCTTCGTGACACACGACAGCGCAGAGTCGCTGAGCAGAGACTGATAGCCAAGTTCCGCACACATGAGGACAGTCTTAATAGGGATCTTGGCTTCATGACACACTATCTGTAACCCCCATAACTTGCCTGGGTTAGCAAAAAACCTCACTTACTGTGCTGTCTGGAGAAAATACACAATTCTCTAACCAATGCTCAGGATTCCCTTCACACACGTTGTTAGCCACTTTAACACTTGACTAGCAGGTTAGATGTAAGGATTCGCATTCTAATCAGCAATCTGTGACTGTCTGTGTTGATATGTGTGCTATTGCAGACCAGAACACTGCATTTGCCTGACAAAGACACAGAGTGTCAAAAGCTCGCAAATTTACTATCAAATAAATCGGTTGGATTTAAAATTGGTGTTGCTAGAACCCGTACTGACCCATGCTCCACTATCCACGCCCATGATCCCTCTCACCCTTGTGCCACTCCATTCCTCACGGCATTCCTCAGGGGGATTAGCAGGGTAAATGTATGGGATTACAGGGATAGGTCTTGGGTGGAATTGGTGTCAGTGCATGCTCGATGGGCCAAATGGCCTCCTGCAGCATTGTAGGGATTCTATGATTCTATTCTAAGTTCAGGTTTTCTATTACCTGGTCTAATCTGCACACTCCTGACTTCACACTGCTCGCCTATCAAATTCCTACTTAAGTGGAGTCAAGGGTGATTTAACGCACCAGCCACACTCTAGTTCCACTCACATGAAGAAGGGTAATGCCAGGTTCAGAGACCTAGCTTAGATATTCCAGCGGTTTCCAGATTTTGGCCTCTCTGCTGTAGCAAAAGAATCCAGGCTTGTGTGTTTAAACTCTTGAATGGAATTGGAACTCACAAGCTTTTGATTTTGGAGTAATAGTACTGACAACTGAGCCAAGCTTAACAATGGAAAGAGAATAAATCACCCTGATCCATTATAATCCAGTGAACCTTCAACTACATTTATTCTTTGTTTATGGTTTTTCAGTAATAAATGTGTTTATCTTATTAATAGGTCTAACCGTAGACAGAAATCAACTGATTAGCCAGACTGGCACAGGAAGGCAAAAATTAAATAGGTGTTATAATCACAGAACAAATTTCAGAATTTCATGATTGCCAAAGTGGTGCATTAAAATCAATTGCAAATATTAATAGAACAGGATTCTGTATTGCAGAAGAAAGCAGGTTGGTTAATCATTGTCACAAGATGGCTTACATTAACACTGCAATGAAGTTATCGTGAAAGTCCCTAGTCACCACGTTCTGGCGCCTGTTCAGGTACACTGTAGGAGAATTTAGCATGACGAATGTATCTAACCAGCACATCTTTTGGACTGTAGGAGGAAACCAGAGCACCCAGAAGAAACTCATGCAGGCACTGAGAGAATGTACAGACTCTGCACAGATCCAAGCTAGGAATCAAACTGGATTCCCTGGCACTGTGAGGCAGCAGTGCTAACCTGATGAGTGCCATCATGCCACTCTGTAATGCGGTCCATTAAGATCTGCTATATTTTGAGCACAAGTTCAATTTGTATTTTCTGCAAAAAGTATTGCTCCCATTTTAACTCTGTGCCAAAGAAAAATCAGACTGTCAAAGACTTGGGCATTGTTTTAGCTGTTGTTCAATAATGGACAGAATATTCCTTCTGTGCCTACAATATATTGAAAGAACTTGTATTTGGAAAACAATGTGAAGAAATTCAGTGCTTAATTAAAAATTCTACTATTACTTGTATTGTACATCCACCTAAAAGGTTTCTATTAGCACAATGTCAAAATGATTAACAATGTGTGGGAGCTTCAGTTGACTCAGAGCTTTTTATTCAATTTGAATAACCTAGTGATATTAACTTGTATATTATAAAGCAATACTTAGAAATAAACATCCCCTTTACATTGAAGAGGTTTTATCTTAAACAGATTCTCCCAGGCAATTAACAGAAATTACATGGGCATTATTGTGCACACTTCAACGTGTGATATTTATGGCATTGCCTTTTCCAATAATTAATAACTGTGCAATTGTGAATACAGGGGAAAATAAATGGGAAAATATTAATTTTTCTGAAAATGAGAGTTTAGTGTTGTGCGCTGGGAGACTGAGCTGAGCGGCGCCTGGGAGTTGAGATTTGGTCAGACTCTATGGATTACTGAACAGCAGGCTCGTAATTGCTTGCTCACCAGACTGCAATGGTCTAATTGTGGCCATAAATTTTCTGCGCTTCTCTGCATAAAAATTCAGCAGAGCCATTTACAGGAAAAGAGAGGGGCTAAATGCAAATATTAAAATAAGATTCATCGATTTTATTCAGAAAGGCATAACTGTCAGAAGTAGAAGCAGCGGAGTGTTCACGCTAGGCTGGGTGTGGTTAAAAGGTCAAGCCCACATGTGCTGTACATCAGTCCTGTCCTCAGCGCTGCTTTGAAGAGACGTGTCGAAAGCATGCCGGGAGCATGTTCAAGACAGGATGTTTTGTGTGCTTTTCCTATTTGTGAAGGAGCCATAAGCAATTAAGCAAACTTCTGTTTTATCAGCAATGTAGTACTCACTCCGTGGCTCCAATGTTGATTAAATGCTGTGGCCGTAGGCCACAGCATTTAATTAAACTATGAAAACAGTTGTTGCTGTGGACAGTTTGAGCAGAAGTGATTACTATTGTATCAGCTTTCAATAAAATGTGGATGATGCATTTGAAAAAAAATGTAAAATATCCTTTGATTGTGATACAATATCTGTCTACTCATTTAGACAATTTAAATTCCTTGGTAGATAACAAGGCCAAACGGTTACAGTTAAGGTACAGAAATCTCACAATGATTTTTAAAGGAAAATTGTATCACTTGTGTTTAATATTTGCAAAGATTCCTGCTATTGTCAACCAGTTTGATCAATTACCAGACAACGTGAGTAATGATTGACTGTAACAGTCGCTAATGATCATGAGAACTTTGCCTGATTAAACCATTTCTCAAACACACCATGAGAATGATTGAAAAATAGGGGGGGGGGGTGCGGAGGCAAGCTCCCAAAACAAGAACAACAAGAAAAAAAAATTGGAAAATTGTAGGTAGCAAACTTCATTTTCAGTTGGATGGTTCACTTTCCTGAAGTACGTGGTCTACTCTTTGAGTCAGTGACACAACAACTCATAGAGGCAAGGTAGCAGCAGTTTTAATGATTTTCAATAAGAATGAACCTGTTCAGTCATTTCTTTTCATACCACAACAAAACAAAGAAACTACAAAATGATGGTTAAAATGTTGCTTCATGAATATGATATTTTTATCCGAGCTGGTGAATTTATATTCAAATTTATTCTATCACTGGGCACTATCAGCAAATTGGAAACAAATACAGGAGAATGGGGAAGGATTTTTATAGCGAGCAGTTAAATTACAAACATGAGCCTTACAAACAGTTTTACAATTTCATTGCACCTGGTGAGCAAATAAGAAATATCCATCAGTTATTTTTCTTTAGAAGTTCAGAAACTAACAGGATATTATATGAGTATAAACGGATGCTAATATAAGCAGGTGCCGGAATCTGAATGAAAACAGAGAATGTTAGAAAAACTCAGCCCAGGTCTGGTAGCATATAGCGTATAGGGCAATAGCTATGAGGAGCAGTTGGAGAAACATGGTTTGTTCTCACTGGAATGACAGACGTCTACAAGATTATGAGGGGGCATGGACAGGGTGGATAGTCAGAAGCTCTTTCCCAGGGTGGAAAAGACAAATACTAGGGGGCATAGATTTAAGGCACAGGGCAAGGTTTAAATGAGATGTACAAGGCAAGTTTTTTACACAGAAGGTGGTGGTGCCTAGAACTTGCTCCAAGGGGAGATGGTAGAAGCAGATATGATTGTAATTTTTCAGAGGCATTTTACATGAATAGGATGGGAATAGAGGGATATGGTCCTGAAAGAATGGGGCCATCATTTTACTGGCTTGCCCCCACAATTAGCATCTCACCCATTCCTGGCAACAGGCTGCATAATTTATTTAATTATATTTAAATGGCATTGATTTAATGAGCCCTGGATGCAATTGTTCTGCTCATTTGCCTTTGTGGTCTCGCTGGAAAGATTCTTATGAGTGAGGAAAACATCTGGTCCCTATGAGTGGGGAACAGCCATCACAGCCTCATTGGTAGAACTGGAGACCATTGAGACCCAGCCCCAAGGAGGTCAAGGGCAAGGATGGGCTGCCCCTTGGGCAGTGCAGGCCTGACAGCCTGACAACCAGGCGCCTTGAAATTGCCCACCAAGCAGGGCCAGGACTGGAGCCTAAAGGAATGGGGCCTGAAGGGGCAGGGCCAGGCCGGGATAGCCTGATCGGATAGGAAAGAGGGGCCCTGCTACCATTCTACATCGCAATCGATGAAGGAGAGAAGGCCATTGCCACTGCAGCCAATCAGTGGTGGAGGGAGGGGAGCCCTGCTGTTACTCTGCATTGTATGCAGTGGAGGAGGGAGAAGGCCCACTATCATTCTGCAGGCAATTGGCTGGGGAGGGAAGGGGCCAGCTGCCACCCTGCAGGTGATCAGTATGGGAGAAAGGAGAGCCACTTACTGGTGGAGGATGTTGGGGATACAATTGGTCCGGACAATGATGGAAGAAGTTGGCAGGGGTGATATTCCCAGGCAGTGTGGGGCTCACAATTGGCTATGGGTCCACGCAATAGCTGGAGGGAGTGGTGGCTGGGTCAAGGCTAGCTGCAACAGCAGAGGTCTGACAAGTCTCTCTCAGAGCTGAGGCCTCTGCTGTTGCAATTGTGCATGTGTAGCCACAGAGGTATGCAGATGTGCAATAGCTCCCTCTGCAGGCCGGTTGGTGATTTCAGTCCCGTCCCCTTCCTCGACAGCAAGGAATGGTTTACCCTACCTTTTCATGCAGTCAGTGCATAAAACTCATAATTTGAACTTGCTCAAAGAACAGGTGAGAGATTCTTCTGTTTTCTCGCCTGTCCTGGACTGAGAATGTTTTTAATAAGATCGCTTCCAAAGAAGCATTTGCCAAATTGTGTGAAACTTGCCAGAATCAACCTTCAAGCAGTGAAACTGACAAGCTGCAGCCTTATCCAAGTGAGAGATGATGCTCACAGCACTTCTACTGAAAGTGTGTTCGTGGGACTTTTGAGTGATGCATAATGAGTGGTCAGTTCAGCTGCTTGGGATTTCACTTACCCGAAGCTGCACTTTTTGCATTATCAGCCTTGAGAACAGCCTATGCAGCTCCATCTTGAACTTCTGAGGATGAGCAAGAGGAGGAACAACACCAGCAGCAGCTGGAGCAGACCCAGCTCACCCTGCGACCCTGGAACTTTGCTGTCTGTCCTTCCAGTAGCAACTATCTCAACTAGCCCCCAATTCTTGATGACAAGATGTCTGCCTGGGAGCAGTATGGTGGCACAGTGGTTAGCACTACTGTCTCACAGCACCAGGAACTGGGTTCAATTCTGGCTTTGGGTCACTGTCTATGTGAAATCTACACGTTCTCCCCTGCGTGGATTTCCTCCTGGTGCTCGTGGAAAACTGTGTGGATTTCCTCCTGGTGCTCTGGTTTCCTCCCTCAGTCTAAAGATGTGTGGGTTAGGTGGGTTAGCTGTGTTAAAATGTGTAGGGTTACAGAGATAGGGCAAGAGTGTAGGCCTGGGTAAGATGCCCTTTCAAAGCATTAATGCAGACTTGCTGGGCCGAATGGCCTCTTGCTGCTTGTGTGGGATTCCAGAGACTTGACGCCAGAGGAAAACCCACTGCTGGTCTCACCACTGCCTGATTGGCTTGTGGTTTGGCAGACGTTCCCGCGAAGAGGCAGTGGGGATCTCTTGCTAGCTCTCCAGCAAGAAAGCGAGACCTCCAATGCCTCAACAAGCTTCCAACCAAGGGTTTTTTAAAAGTCATTTTAGCGTGCTTTCTCAATCCTCGCTCATCCAATTATATAACTGTGAAAATAAAGTTATAATTTTTAGCAAAGAATTCGGAATAACACCTTCTGCGTAATTATGCCTGTCCTTCTTCCAAAATATCTAATCACTCCTCTTGCACACCCTATCTAAAGGGGAGGATTCGATTTCCCTCTGACTCCATAAAGACTAGACGAGACTCAAGTTCCTTTATTGAAGCATTTACAAGGGAGGTTACACCCATACAGGATAGATTACAAGTTCTTTGAAAGACTACAAAACATCATTTTTATACTAATGTATGGATAATATTCATTTGCTCTTGCTAATCACTAAGTTATATATTAGCATTCTCTTTGTTTTTTATTCATTAGTGGGACATGGACATCGCTGGCTCACCAACATTTATTGCTCACCCCTAGTTGCCTGATGGCATGTGAGAGTGAACCACATTGCAGTGGCTCTGGAGTCATATGTAAACCAGACCAGGTAAGGATGGCAAAAGCCGCAACCAAAACTGCACAGACTACTCCAGCTGCAGCCTCACCAGTGCCCTGTACAGTTGCAGCAAGACATCCATGCTTTTATATTCTATCCCCTCGGGAATCAAACTCGGCTCCCTGAGCTGTGAGGAGGCAGTGCTAACTACTGTGTCACTGTACCACCCTATAAAAGGAGACTCAGATTCCTGAGGAGTGGATTTTGGATAGAATGAAACAGGTCTCCCACTAACACTGGATTTGGAAAAAGAAAGTATCATCAAACAAAATATTGGGCTGAATATTTCCCAGCTGTTTTTATGCTTGAATGGGCAAGACTTTGGACCACCCTTGCCCTAGTTGAGGCCATCAATTATTGACCATTTAACAGCCTTTCTGCCCAGCCTCAATGTTTTGGGCCGGGGAGAGGATTTGGCAGGGTTAGGGGAAGCATGAAAATGATCAAATTTAACGGGTCTGTTGGGAGAGAAGGGGTGCTTTTCTGAGAAGCCTCCTTCTAAATTTGGGTGTGTCTCCCCAGTCCGTGCAGTCCCTCCAAGCCTTCCCCATGCTCCCTGCCCTGATACCCTGAAAGCTCAGCTTTCTAAGCACTGCTGGGATTTAGGCTCTGTAGACTCCATGACACCTGTTAGTTGCAGCTTCTGTCGCTGCAGGGGTCAGAGAGCAATTGACCAATCAGATTGGTGGGTGGTCTCAAAGGCAGGACTTCCTCCTGGGCGAGGAGTGGAAGTATGGTCTGCAGGCAATTAATGCTCATTGGGATGTGAAATGACTCTGTGGCAGGCAGTGTCAGTGGCAAAGTGTTCCAAACCGATATCCCAACCACAAGGTAGACGTTGGGTCCATTCATTCCTTTGCACAGATGAGGGAACAGCATTG
Source organism: Sphyrna mokarran (assembly GCA_024679065.1). Taxonomy (NCBI): domain Eukaryota; kingdom Metazoa; phylum Chordata; class Chondrichthyes; order Carcharhiniformes; family Carcharhinidae; genus Sphyrna; species Sphyrna mokarran. Next base: position 25,480,572 of record JAGIQG010000021.1, read on the forward strand.
GTATGGAGTTTTAAAATGAATTTATTTTATTAAACGGAACTTAAGAAATTTAACATGACAGAAGTGAAAAGGAAAAGAAAACTTGAAGACTGGCTTCTAAGTAAGCCAGGCCTTGTACTGTACATACTGAACTAAGCTTGAATACGATCTCGAAAACACATTGAAAACTGGACACACAGTTCCAAACTACATTTCAAATCTTATCTCGTTATTGGAAATGCTCTTCACAGTCTGTCTCTGTCTGGAAAAACAATTCTTGCAGATGCTATTGTTTGCTTGAATTGTGTATCTTTCAGGAATGCAGTCAATTTTCAGCTAATCTTTAGCTTTCTGAGTTTTAAACTGTAGTGAAGCTAACAGTCAAATTTTAAGCTTAGTAAAGTTAGTTGTATAGACAGAAATATCTTGAAATGCACTCTTTGCATTGATCAAATCTTTGCATAGACTGAAGCAAACAGGGCTAAGCATACATAGGATCTCTCAAGAGGTATTGCACAGGTTTTTCTGTTCTACTGGTCTGTGGTGGGAATGGGAACTGGGAGAGTTTCCTGCTGCTGAGGCGATGGTAATTCAGGCTGCATTGTGCTATGCTGTCCTAACTACTTATGCAGTTAGAGGTTTGCAGAGTGGGGAGGGTTAGATGGTTCATTACCCACTCTCATATCCAGGAGCCATATTTAAAAGGTGGCTGACCATCCGTTGAAGGAGAAGATCAATCTCCTGGAAGTCCCTATAGTTCAAAAATTCACAGCGTAGGTGCCCCACCCATCCACTGATGCACATGGTGGTTGCGGAGTTCATGCCTGGAGGCCTCCATGCTGATCTGCACAAGCTGTCCCTGATGTTCTAGCAGGAAAGTCCTGCCATTATTTTATTCTGGTGGGAACTCAACTTTTGAGCTCCTGCTGCATTGGCCTGCCCCATCACCATTATCGCCAATCCAGTGGAGGAATTGGAAAATTCCATCCAATGATTCTTATTATTCCTTTTTACATAGCAAGGCCCAATACAGCTGTCTATCTGCTGTCAGAACCTATCACATTCTAATCTGAGATACAGTAATGTTTCCTTTTTGTAACACATTTCTTTACAGCCGTGTAACATGTTGTTGGTAGAGAACAAAGCCCTTGACAGATTAACCAGAAAAGCATTGCCAATATGTAGCATTGGTAACAATAATAGAGGTCAATGAGGCCAGTGGGAAGATTGCAGAGGTGCTGTTTGGTGCACTCAGCCATTTCTTCACATATTCGAATGATTACCGATATGCCGAGACGGCCACAGCCACTGGGAGCAAATCAAAACTGGAGGTAGGCCAGCAATATGGGAATAAATCATGCTAAACCATTCTCTCTTTTTGAGATTTGGAATCCGTAGAGGGTATTGATTGACTTTGGAGTCATGGTGCAGCAACCCAACATTTTGTCATTAATGATGATATTGCATATTGAGAACACAGTTTAGAATCTTGGCAGCAAGGCTAATGTTTGCTAATCGGCTGCATGATGCTCCAATATCAGATGGTATTAACATCTTGAAAACTGGAGGCTGGCTCATAAACAGCAATCCACTCCTGGATGTGTTGATGCTTAAGAAGCTGAGGCCACAGGGAATGGGATCTTAGCACCCACTCCTTTTGAAACATGTTGATCAAGCATTCTATCTGTGCCAAACTCCAGCATAGAAACTAGGATCTTCATTTAATAGATTTGAGGAAGATGGACTGGGTCAAGAACCATTCAGAAGGAGCAAATGATGACGGAAGAAAAGGAAGATAAACAGCATTGACAATGGGTTGACATTCTACTAGATCTGCCATCAGATGAGAGTGATTACAAGGAATGCAGAAACAAAAAGATATTTGCAATCACCTTTGAGTTTACTTTGATTGCCTGTAGCTGTGGTCTGCAAATATGTGTTATGTATGTCTGACATAACTGCTATGTGGCAGGGCAGCACAACGGCCAACACTGTGGCCTTACAGCACCAGGGACCTAGGTTTGATTCCTGCCTTTGGTCACTGTGTTTGCAGAGTCTGCATATTCTCCCTGTGTCTGTTCTGGGTACTCTGGTTTCCTTCCACAGTCTGAAAGACGTACTGATTAGGTGCAGTGGCCAAGTTAAATTCTCCCTCAGTGTATCCGAACAGGCACCAGAGTGTATAGGGGATTTTCACAGTTATTTCATTGCACTGTTAATGTAAACTTACTTGTGACATTAGTAAATAAACTTTTACGCTTTAGAGACATTTATTGACATTCAAAGGCAAACTGAATGTTAATCTCTCATTTTAGCAGCACCACAAAGCACGCACAGAGGCGGTTCTCTCAGAAGTGCTAGGATTCATCTGCCAAATTTCTGGGCGGGTCCTGATGGATTGGGGCCTGTTGGGGCAATCGATGTGAATGGGGATGGGATTCTGCTGTCACTCTGCATCTGAGATCAATGGGAGAAGGATTGAGGCCAGTTATTGGGGCAGTCTAGGGGGTGGGACAGGGGGTGGTCAGTCTGCTGGGGGGTTAGGGCTGCAGTGGTATTGGAACTGTGGGGGATGCTGGGATTGTGGGGAGGGGCTAACTGTTGGGGAGGCGGGGGCTGGAGATCGGGCAGGTCGGAGTGGGGGTGGGATTTGGGTCTGGCCCAGAGATGGCAGGGGCGTCAGCAATTTGGCCATGGAGGGGGACTCAGAGAGCTGGCAGTATAGGAATCGCAGGGCTGGCTAGCGATTGAGCTGGCTAGCAATTGGGAGGCCAGCAGTGAGGGGCCTGACAGATTGGCACTGTTAGCACTGGTCTCTCCAGTGGGAATAGACCTCGTCCGCAGCTTTATAATGTTATTTACATAATGATCTCAGCAGTCACTAGCGTGTGGGAGATTCTTCTCTGAACTGCCACTGAAAAAACCAACATGGATACATGCAAATTTGACACTTGGAATTTGTTTGGGAGAATTCTGCCATATTAGCATTGGAGGCAATATAGAGAAAGTATAATATGTTGTTCCCGGGTATGGGGCGTTTTCAAATGAGGAGAGGTTGAGTAGGCTGGACCAGTTCTTACTGGAGTTTAGAAGAATGAAAGGCAATATTATAGAATTATTTAGGATTATCATGTGAGGTCGTCCATTTGTAAACATGAGGTCATTCATTTGTAAATGTGACGTCATCCAATTTGGTAGGAATAACAGCAAAATGTTCTATTATTTAAATGTTAAAAAACTGCAGCTTGCTGCTGTGCAGAGGGACCTGGGAGTCCTTGTGCAGGTTTCTCAAGGAGTTGGTTTATAGATACAGCAGGTAATTAAGGCGGCAAACGGAATTTTGTCCCTTATTGCTAGAGGGATGGATTGTAAAAACAGCGAGGTTATGTTGCAGTTGTATAAGGTGCTGGTGAGACCACACCTGGAGTACTGCGTATAGTTTTGTTCTCCTTACTTGAGAAAGGATATATTGGCACTGGAGGTGGGGCAGAGAAGTTTCACTAGGTTGATTCCAGAGTTGAGAGGATTGGCTTATGAAGAGAGACTCAGTAAACTGGGAATATACTCATTGGAATTCAGAAGAATGAGGGGAGATCTTATAGAAACATACAAGATCATAAAAGGAATAGATAAGATAGAAGCAGGGAAGTTATTTCCACTGGCGGGTGAAACTAAATTAGGGGGCTAGCCTCAAAATAAGGGGAAATAGATTTAGGACTGAGTTGAGGAGAAACTTCTTCACACAAAGGATTGTGAATCTGTGGAATTCCCTGCCCAGTGAAGCAGTTGAGGCTACCTCATCAAATGTTTTTAAGGCAAGGATAGATAGATTTTTGAACAGTAAAAAATTTAAGGGTTATGGTGAGCAGATAGGTAAGTGGAGCTGAGTCTACAAAAAGATCAGCCATGATCTTATTGAATGGCAAAGCAGGCTTGAGGGACTGGATGGCCTACTCCTGCTCCTAGTTCTTATATTCTTATGTTCTTATCAGGGGGTTTGACAGATGCTTAAAATTTTTTCCCCTTGTCTGGGTCGAGAGGCCATAACCTCAGAGAAATGGGCCAATTATTTGAACCAGAAATGGTGCAGAATTTCCTCTCTTAGAGGGTAGTGAATCTGGGAATTATTTACCACAGAGAACTTGAGGCTGAGTCATTATGAATATTCTCATTCATTGGAAAGTATCTATTCTATACAGTCTGAAATATTTGCCACTACATCTTATTGACTTATTTCTTATGGTCGCTGTTACATAGGGACATGTTGACTCTGAGATGATTAATTAATCCCATCTCATTCATTCACACTCCCAGGTCAAGCATAGCCTGCTCTCTGGTTGGATCTAGAAAGTGCTGTTCAAAGAAACTACCCTGGAAACATTCTATGAATTCCTGATCGAGGCTAACAATACCTATCTGACTTTTCTAGCCTATGTAAAATTAAAATCTCATGATTATTGCTGTGCCCTTCTGATAAATTCCCAATATTTCAGCCTTTATGTTCCACTCAGCCATGTGGTCAGATGCGCTGTTGCCTAGCCACTGACAGCAAATTCCGGAACATTCTTAATCTGCCGGAGTCTCTCCCATCCAACCACCAACTGAGTGCATAGTTCACACTTCACCAGTACTAAAATTGACCCAGATTCTATTGAAATCACAGTACACTGATTTAAGTATTTAACCCAGCTATATGCTCTATTTAGCAAACTACCAATCTCATTTTGAAGATTCCAGCAAAAAAGCAATTACCTCCAAGGCTCAAGCCACTTTCAGGTGGCTATCATCCCATTTCGAGGGAACTAGGTGCCAAGGTGAAGGGCTTGGAACTGGGTAATGATAAGTATGTGGACATTTCTGTAAGCCAATGAACTTATCACTCATTTTGGAATTGCAGGTTGCAGAGTTTTCTTGTGGCTGGTGATCCTGCCATGCCAAGTAACATGGAAACAATGTTGGCCAATGTATTTTATTAAAAAGTGGAATGACTGGGACAGATGTTACATCTGATTGTTAGTGGGGTGGAGAGGCAATGGACAGAAAGTGAGGGAGCTTCCGCGAAAGAGATCTGATGGTGACTTCTTCTATCCTTTCAATCACCATTTTCATCTATCTTATCTTGCTGAAGGTCTTTGTTCTTGCCAACATACATGAAGAAAAGTTATGCAGCATGGCACAAATCTGAATCATTAGCTATCGCTCTTTTTGGATAACTGCAGGAAGCCACTTGACCTGTGCAGGCTTTGTTTTGTAAATTGAATTCAAAGGGGTTAGCTGGCTGGATGTTCACTGCAGAGAGTCAGTGGGGATTCGGATGGGACGGGAAGGTAAACAAAAATTAAACCATGCAATTCCAATTTTAATGCAATACTGATGGAGAACATTATTCGAGCTGCTTGAAGTGGAGTCACAGATGGACTGTGACATTTGGCATGCTTGGTTTCATTGATCAGAACATTGAATACAGGAGCTGGGACGTCAAGTCGATAAGGTTGTTAAGAAGGCATATGGAGTCTTAGCTTTTATTGGTAGGGGGATTGAATTTCGGAACAGCAACGTCATGTTGCAACTGTACAAAACTCTAGTGCGGCCGCACTTGGAGTATTGTGTGCAGTTCTGGTCCCCACATTATAAGAAAGATGTGGAGGCATTGGAGAGGGTACAGAGGAGGTTTACCAGGATGTTGCCTGGTATGGAGGGCAGGTCTTATGAAGAGAGGCTGAGGGATTTGAGGTTGTTTTCGTTAGAAAGGAGGCGGCTAAGAGGGGACCTAATCGAAACATATAAGATGATTAGAGGTTTAGATAGGGTGGACAGTGATAGCCTTTTTCCTAGGTTGGAGAAAGCTAGCACGAGGGGACATAGCTTTAAATTAAGGGGTGATAGTTATAGGACGGATATCAGAGGTAGCCCCTGCTGTTTGTAATTTTTATAAATGATCTGGATGAGGGTATAGAGGGATGGATCAGTAAATTTGCAGATGACACTAAAGTCGGTGGAGTGGTAAATAGTGAAGAGGGGTGTTATAGTTTACAGAGTGACTTGGACAAGTTGCAGAGCTGGGCCGAGAGGTGGCAAATGGAGTTTAATGTGGAAAAGTGTGAGGTAATGCACTTTGGCAGGAACAATAAATGTGTAGAGTATAGGGCTAATGGTAGGGCTCTTAATAGTGTTGAGGAACAGAAGGATCTTGGTGTATGTGTCAATAGATCCCTGAAAGTAGGCAGTCAAGTGGATAAAGTTGTTAAGAAGGCATATGGAGTCTTAGCTTTTATTGGTAGGGGGATTGAATTTAGGAGCCGCAGCATCATGTTGCAACTGTACAAAACTCTAGTGCGGCCGCACTTGGCCACACTTTAGGAGGTTTACCAGGATGTTGCCTGGTATGGAGGGCAGGTCCTATGAAGAGAGGTTGAAGGATTTGAGGTTGTTTTCGTTAGAAAGGAGGCGGCTAAGAGGGGATCTTATTGAAGCATATAAGATGATTAGAGGTTTAGATAGGGTGGACAGTGATAGCCTTTTTCCTAGGATGGAGAAAGCTAGCACGAGGGGACACAGCTTTAAATTAAGGGGTATGAGTTATAGGACGGATATCAGAGGTAGGTTCTTTACTCAAAGAGTGATTAGGGAGTGGAATGCCCTGCCTGCAGCTGTTGTAGATGCGCCAAGTTTGGTGGCGTTTAAGAGGTTAATTGATAAGTATATGGAAGAGAAGGGAATGGTTTAGTTTGGAGGGGCATTGCTTTTTATTTTGGTCGGCACAACATCGAAGGCCGAAGAGCCTGTTCTGTGCTGTAATGTTCTATGTTCTATGTTCTATGGTAGGTTCTTTACCCAAAGGGTGGTTCGGGAGTGGAATGCCCTGCCTGCGGCAGTTGTAGATGCGCCAAGTTTGGTGGCGTTTAAGAGGTTAGTTGATAAATATATGGAAGAGAAGGGAATGGTTTAGTTTGGAGGGGCATTGCTTTTTATATTGGTCGGCGCAACATCGAAGGCCGAAGGGCCTGTTCTGTGCTGTAATGTTCTATGTTCTATGTCTTGTTGAAGTTGTACAAGACATTGGTAAGGCCAAACTTGGAACACTGTGTCACCCTAATATAGAAAGGATATTATTAATCTAGAAAGTGTGCAGAAAAGATTTACTAAGATGAGCCTGGGACTTGATGGTTTGAGGTATAAAGAGAAGCTGGAAAGACAGGGGCCTTTTTCCCTGGAGCGTAGGAAGCTTAGGGAGTGATCTTGTAGGGATCTATAAAATAATGATAGGTAAAGCAGTTAGTCAATATCTTTCCCCAAAGATAGGGGAGTCTAAAACTAGAGGGCATAGATTTAAGGTGAGAGGGATGAAAGCTAAAAGGTCCAGAGGGACAATTATTTCACAGAGAGGGTGGAGAATGTCTGGAATGAGCTCCCTTCCTGCACATTGATTTGGCCATTGCTTAGCATTACTAACCTATTCTAGACTTGGCTAGTTTTCTGATTAGAATAGGGCATGTTGAATATAGTGGTAAATGAGATGCAGTGCACCCATTGGATGACTTAGATGGCTTTCAATTTCTTATGTTAACCATAATGTGTGTGTTTGTGTAGGAACCAGTGGGTTTAGCCACGCTTAAATGAAATCAGATGTTTCTCATTAAAATTTAATCCAGATAAATTGAACTGAACTTCTACTTTGTTTTGTTTGTTTGCTGCTGGCCTTACAGACTGACAATTGTAGGAGGCAAATAAACTAAATTCAGCAAAGCACATTGAAAGAGTGAGCAATAAGCTGCAAAACTTAAATTCCTAAATTGCTATGTTACAATCCATATGATTTACTGTAGTTTGATATCATAGAATCCCTACACTGCAGAAGGAGACCATTTGGCCCATTTAATCTGCACTGATTTTCCAACAGAGGATCTTACTCAGACCCTATTCTCACAACAACAATATTTACCCAACTAATTCTCCTAACCTGTATATCAAAGAACATAAGCAACAATTTAGCATAGCCAATCCACCTAACTTGCACATCTCTGGAGTGATGGGAAACTGGAGCACCCAAAGGAAACCTATGCAGACAAAGGCAGAGCGTGCAAACTCCACACAGGCAGTGACCCAAGCTGGGAATCGAATCTAGGTCCCTGGCATTATGAAGCAGCAATGCTAACCACTGTGATTCCAGTGTTCATCCAGCATATCATTTGCTGTTAGTTGCCCTGAGAAGCAATGGCTCAATAGCATTCCAAATCCAGCAGTGAGTTGCTGTAGTTGATTAATCCACCCTGTTATAACCTCCCACTCTTCCTGAATTCAAATTCACATGCAATTCACTTTTCTAAATAACCAATGTTGCGACCATTTTCTTAATCTTCTTCTCAGCCGACAAATTATGTTGTTGCCAGGTTACCAGTGCCATTATTTCTCATCTAACTGGCAAAGCACAGAAACTAGTTTAAACACAGGAATATTGCAGAGGCCATTCATTTTCCTGGGGTCAGAGCATGAATGAAAGGAGAGACATGCATTTATATCATACTTTTCATCACTTCAGGATATGCCAAAGCACTCTCCAGTCAGTGAAGCAGTTTTCTTTAAAAGTGTAGTTACTGTTGTAATATAGGAAATGTCTCAGACAATTTGCAGAAAGCAAAGTCTCACAAAGAGCAACATGCGGATGACCAGATAATCTGTCTTCAGGGATTAGTTGAGGACTAAGCAGTAGTCAGCACTTGAGAACAGATTGCACTAACTCTGTTTAAATCCCCTTGAGAATAGAAAATTGAGCTGTGATCTGATTCAGCTGCTTTAAATGTTAAAAAGATCAGTAAGGTTGCTCTGGATAAACTATTCCTCCAATGAGGAGTCAAGAGCAAAAAAGGATATAATATTAAAATTAGAGCAAGGCCAATGAAGGGAGAAGTCAGAAAGTCCTTCTTTATTCAAAAGATAATTGAATTCTCTCCAGCCAAAAGGCTTTGGATTTTGGAATAAGTTTTTTTCACTCATTCGTAGGATATGGGCATCACTTGCTGTCCAGCATTATTACTCATCCTGAGTTGTCCTAGAAGAGCAGTTGAGAGTCAATCACTTTGCTATGGCTTTGGAGTCACATGTAGACCAGTCTAGGTAAGGACAGCAGATTTCATTAGTAAACCAAATGGGTTTGTCCGATAATTGACAATGGTTTCATGGCCGTCAAAGTGGAGCTTTCAGGACTGAAACTGATAAATTCTTGTTTGGTAAGAATTTCAAGGTAGTTATTTTTGATGGTATGATGATATTTTTAATGAGCAGAGTGACACAAAAGTTTGTGGAAAAATGGTGTGATGTGATTATTATTAAGTCACTTTCACTTTAATGTCATCCTTTCCTTCCCAGAACCTCACCCGACCCCAAACCCTGAACAATGGTCCCTGGTGTTTAACAGTGCCATTGCCATGGAGCTTGTCTCCTGGGGAACCTGAATCAGTGAGTTGGAATTGAACTTGACAAGTTCATGACTGAACAGAACATTCCCAGTTATGGAGAGTAAGCTGCTGGTTAATTGTAATTATGAAAAATAACGGAGTACCACAGTTTCCTGAAACTCTGCTCGATTGCCAACAAGAGTTGGAGAGAAGCCTCCTGGAGATTTTTTTTGAATTGATCTCTGGCTTGATTTTCATCTCCTCCTGATGTAGAGAGGACATGACTCAATGATGCGCTTGGTTGTGCCATTTCTGTATGGGTTAAGTTTGATGGTATTTTTCCAAACATCATCTTATGTATGTAATTTTATTTGCAAAATGAATAATTAAATGAACTAAGGCACTAGTAGGTCCTTAATTGATTGGGATTAGGCCATTTAATGGCATTGCATCACTTAATATCAGAGAATCAGACATCTCTTCTGCCTCCTCCATTCCCAACAAGTATGAAGAGCTCACAAACTCACTGAGATTCAGACTATCCATTCCCCTCCCTCTGTTGCTTCACCACCACACCAAACTATGCTTCTCTCCAGCTTCCCTCTTTACTGATTTTTCTATCTCTGCTTGAGGCCCCTCCAAGCTCATTTTGAAAATGAGACACATCTCATGCTGCCCTGATGCTATTCCCACCCAACTTTCCCAACTGCTTTCCATGTTAGCTAAGATCATAATTCCATGAGGATAATCCTCCAGGATTATTTGGCTCGTGTTCCAAACTGTGCTCAAAGTCACAAATATTTTCTTCACCTTCTCTGCAAAGCTTGACATCGTTACCCTGGACTATCCTCCTCCAATGTCTCTCCGACTTTATCCATCTCAAAGGGGCAGTTGTCACTTGTTTAACTCTTATCTATAAAATCACAGTTAAACCATCTTCAGCATGGCCTCCCCTTCTCAACACCATTCCAAACAGGATATGCACAACCAACAATCCCTTTTTAATAATCATGATCATCCTTCAGGTTAAGAGGACCAAGTAGTGCTATAAACAGACTGTGTAGAGTAAAGAAAAATTAGAGAGAACTTTAGTCTTGAGTTACTCAAAGACTTATGTTTGGTCCCCTTCTTCTCCTAGCACTGTTGCCTTTGAGTCAAAAGTTTGGGTGTTCAAATCCCACTCCACAGGCTTGAGCTCAAAAGTCTTTTTATTTGATTTGATTTATTATTGTCATATGTATTAGCATACAGTGAACAGTATTGTTGCTTATATGCTAAACATTAGAGCATACCGTTCGTAGACAATGAAATGAGAGAGTGCAGAATGTAATGTTACAGTCATAGCTAGGTTGCAGAAAAAGAGCAACTCACTGCAAGATAGATCTATTCAAAAGTCTGATGGCAACAAGGAAGAAGCTGTTCTTCAGTCTGATGTGTGACGTCAGACTTTTGTATCTTTTTCCTGATGGAAAAAGGTGGAAGAGAGACTGTCCAGGGTGCCTGGGGTCCTTAACTGTGCTGGCTGCTTTGCCACAGCAGTGGGACATGTAAACAGAATCAATGGATGGAAGGTTGGTTTGCGTGATGGATTGGACTACACTTATGACATTTTATAGTTTCTTTCGATCTTGGGCAGAGCAGAAGCCATACCAAGCTGTGATACAGCCAGAAAGAATGCTTTCTGTAGTGCACCTGTAAAAGTTGTTAAGAGTTATAGTAGAGAGCCAGATTTCCTTTATCTTCGGAGGGAAGTTAGTGGGTTTTCTTAACTATAGTGTTGGGGGGATCAGGCTACATTTTTAGTGATCTGGACATCCAAAAACTTGAAGCTTTTGACCCTTTCCACTCTGGCCCCATGGATGTACCCAGGGGCATGTTCTCCTCTACATTTCCTGAAGTCAATGACAACGTTCTTCCTTTTGTTGACATTGAGGGAGAGATTATTGTTGCCGCACCAGTTCACCAAATTCTCTATCTCATTCCTGTGCTCTGTCTCATCATTGTTTGAGATCTGTGGTGTCGTCAGCAAACTTGAAAATCGAGCTGGGTTGGATTGTGGCTGCACAGTCATAGATGAATAAGAAGTTTAGTAGGGGGCACCAGTGTTGAGGATGAACATGGAGGAGGTGTTGTTGCTTATCCTTACTGATTGTGGCCTGTCAATTAGGATCTCAGGACCCAGTCACAGAGGGAGGAACCGAGGCACAGAGCTCGGAGATGAGTTTCATAGGAATAATAGTGTTGAAGGCTGAGCTGTGGTCAATAGATAGGAGTCTGACATAGGTGTCTTTGTTATCTAGGTGTTCAGGGTTGAGTGCAGAGCCAGGGTGATGGCATCTGCTGTGGACCTGTTGTGGCTGAAATTGATTTATGCCACAACTAACCTTTCGAAGCATTTCATAATGATGGATGATAGTCATTCAGGCAGGCAGCTTGGTTTTTCTTAGGTACTGGGATGATGGTCATCTTCTTGAAACAGATAGGGACTTCAGACTGATGTAAAGAGAGGTTGAAGATGTCTGTGGATTCCCCCGCTAGCTGATCCACGCAGGATCTGAGTTCTCATCCAACTGCCCCATCCGAGTCAGTTGCTTTCCACAGATTGATCTTCGAGGAAAACTGTTCTGACGTCTGCAACGGTGACCCAGATACAAGTCCATTCAGGATTTCCAGGGTGGAAGGCATGCTCTAGCTGACCTCTTGCTCAAAATAAATACATGGAGCTCATCAGGGAGGGGTTCATTAGAATTGGTGATTTTACCTGCCTTCATCTTGTAGCCTGTTATGTCTTGCAGACTTTGCCATAATTGGTGGGTGTCTGTGTGGCTAGTCTGATTCCAGCTTAGTCCAGTATTGTCTTTTGGCATCTTTGATGGATCTCCTTAGATCGTATTTGGCTTTCTTGTAGAGGTCAGCGTCATCTGACTTGAATGCCACAGACCTGGATTTCAGCAAGCAGTAGATGCTTCTTCATCCATAGTTTCTGCTTGGAGAACATGCAGATTTGCTTCTTTGGCACACAGTCTTCTGCACACTTACTAATGAAGTCAGCTGCTGTCGTGTAGGCTATCATTTCTGTAAGATACTGAGGATCTGCTGCATTGACGAAGATACTTTTGGTGATTCTCCCAGACTGCTGCGCTGCTTTAGCAGAGGCCCTTGCATGTCTCTACCCGCTGGATTCCCGGTGTTGTCAGCTCCATGCCAGAAATCAGCTTGGGGCTGAATAAATTATTTAATTTATCATTTACATGTAATTAGAGGACCACCACCATCTCCCCCGACCGCCACAAGGAGTGTTTCACTCTAGCAGAGTTTATAACAGCTCCCCACTAGCTGGGAGCTGGCAACCTGATCCCATTGGAGTGAAGGGCAGCCATGGAAGTCACCCAGGAGATTGCGGGCAAAGACAGTCATGCCCCCTGGGCACTGCCAGCTTCTCCAGCGGGAATAGGCCCTACCTACTGATGTTTAGTATGACTCACACTGTGGGCACTCTGTGATGCACAGAATGTGGGAGATTCATCTTGAAAGACCCATTGCAATAAGCAATGGGACTTACTCCAGTTTTTTTTACACGAATTAGGCATTTAGAATTTTTTTGGGAGGGTCCCACCTGCTGTTTTTTCGATGGTACGTTAAACTGAAGCCCTGTTGTCTGTCTCAGGTGGTCATAAAAAAATCTCTGGCATGAATTTAACAAAGAGCAGGCAAGATGTTCCCTGCTTTGAAGAAGTCATATGGACTCAAAATACTCACTCTATTTTCTCGCTCCAAAGATGATGCCAGAGCTGGTGAGTTTTCCAGCATTTTCTGTTTTGTTTCTGATTCCAGCATCTGCAGTATTTTGCTTTGCAGATGCCCCTGTGTTATGTATGATATTTATCTTTCAATTATCATTGCTAAATCATGACTTGGTCATTATTATATGGCTGGTTGTGGCTGTTGGTTGTGTCCAAATTGCAGACACATTTCCTACATTATAACAGAAACTAAACTTTCAAAGTTATTAATTAGTTGCAAAGTACACCATCTAGTGGTCAAGAAAGGTGCTATATCAATGTAGGTCTTCATTTCTTCTATTTGCGTGCTATTCCTTGACAATATAGTATGACTACCTTGGCCAGATTTCACATTTCCTTCTTTAACATGTCTCTCAACCTCTACTGTTATCTTTCCCCTCCACAGATACAATCTTAGGTTCAAGCAGATTGATTACACTGATATTCCATCTGATCCCACATTGAGCATCCAACCCCATATCTTCCGACCAGCTACATCCACCTCCCAAATTTCACGGACTTCTGCTTCTACTTCCGCCTACTGTTGCTGAAACTCTTTGTCATGGCCAGATTGGATTATTCCAATGACCTCCTGATTAAACTCTCATTTTTTTATATTCTGCAAACTCCAATTTAGCTAAAACTTTGCTGCACCAATTCCCAGTCATCTGCAACCATTTCCTTTTCTGAGTCATTTTTGGCTCTTTGTTCTCTAATTCCTCTACTTTAAATCCTAATGTTTGTGTTTAAATCCCTTCAAGGCCTTACCCTTCCCAAGTCTCTCACCTCCCCTCTACTCTCTCCTTCTGATCTGGCTTCTCATTCACATACTTCCTTGCTTTTCTGTTGATCGTGGAATATTGGCCAGGATCTTGGAGATAATTCCCTCGCCCATCTTCGAAATAATGTCATGTAATCTTTTATGACATTGAGCTGGCAGACATGAATTGAGTTTCACAATTCATCCAAAGGACTGTATCTCAAACTGTGCAGCACTCCTTCAGTACTGAACAATCAGTCTTGATTGTCATTTCCAAGTCTGTTGGAGTAGGACTTGAGAAACATTGGATTTGGAGATAAGACTACTACCGATTGAACTGCAGCAGACAATTAAATGCTCCATCTGAACATAATTTATTATTCAGAAACAAAACTTTTCTCACAGGATATTGGAGCATTTTTCTTTCAATCTTGTGGCTTACAAAATATCCATTCAACATGAGGGAAGATGAAGGTTAATGTTCTCCACTGGAAAGTTTGGTGAAGTAGTTTGTGGTTCTACTCCAAGTTTTCATTAAATTTGTTTCTGATGGGAAAACTTTAACAGCATATTAAAATTTAATTCTTACAAACTAGGATCTGGATTCAAATGTTGCCTGAACAGAAGGGATGAGTACATCATCTGTTAAGTATCTTACATAGAATGAATTAAAGACCAACTGGCCACAGCACAATGACGCTGTATGGCTATAACCACACACATGTGCATATATGTACATATCAAAGCAAAATAGTAGTTAGGATTGATCTGGAATATTTTGGGTTCACTTGGACTGTTCCTGATTACAGGGGCCTGATGATTGGCCATCAATAACTCCCAAATTAATGAACAGTCTTTAATTACCATTTACTGGCAGTTTGTCAAATTTCATTTCATAAATCGCTTGTACTGCACTTTTCCAAATTAACTCAGCTGAGAGTCATTCTCTGACTGCTATCAAAGCCAGCAATTAAGCATTTTACAGATTAATTTCTTGTCAAACACATGCCGATGAGTTTTATTCTCTCCTAGGACACTTCAATCTATTAACTGCAGCTTTAGGCACACACAATTAAGTCCAGTTCCTATGCTGAGGGTCTCCAAAGCGTGTCGCTGTGCACCAAAGCCACTCAGTCATAGAGTCGCCATTTCCCAAGAGTCTCTCTTATGAACAGAAAAATCAATTAGAAAGTAACCTGGCTAAGCTGATTCTTCACTTATTAATGACTCCACACGCTTAACTATTTACTGACCACTACTTGTCCTGCTGAATGCCGCGTTAATATTATTCGTACATATATTACAGCATACATCACATTCACTGATTATTGGCATAGAAGTGAAAGTTCAGTATAATAAAATCACAAATTGGATCATGTAGCTGTGGACTTGTTCCTGAGTAGGCTGAAAATATGCCATTAATATCAGTTTGAATGAAAGAAAACACGTATCTTTTCATAAGTTCTTGGGCTTGCTGTGTAAGTTAATGTTGTAATGTTAACTTTGTTGTTATCAAACAACTGCAGAATGTCCTTCTTTAACTAGAATACTTTTTTTGCAACTGGGTAAATTAACCTAGTTATTTTAAGAAAGCTAATATTCATAAATTATTGTGGGCAGTTGTTCCTTGACATGACTGTGGAATGGGTGAGGTTCATTAAAAATTAATATGAACTAATCACTGGTGTCTCCAGTTGATTTGAATGTTACACTCATTGTTAACAGTGAACGCAAAGATAACTGTTGACATTGGCAAGGTGGTAACACTCTGAACCTTAAATCAATTGTTATAACTTCAAATCTGTCCCCAATGTAGTATTGAGGGAATGTTGTTTTTCTGCATTCCCTGCCATCTAAGGTACATGTAATTGTGATGCTGCTGTGCCTTTAAAAAATGTATCTTGATCATGATTCTCTGCAATTCTTTTAAGAGGACATAGTCTTTTGTGCTCATTACTTTACCATCTGTCTTTTATGGTTGCTGTACAGGATAATTGTAGCAATGTTTATTTTTCAGCTGGGCCCAATACAATGTCCTGGAGTTTTGAGTTTTATGACCCTTTCGAATTGTTGGGGGAAGGCTGATTGACAGGTCATGGTAAGTGAATCCAAGGATTCACTTTCAGTTTGGCTTGTTAAAAGCTGTTAGACTTCATACTGCAAGCAATGTGTTTCTGTGTCACTTCCTGGTATTGGAAATTTAACTGTTGGTAGCTGGCTAGCTAGTAACAAGAGACAAAGAGTGCCCCTGCCTCTTGAAGTGTGCTGAAAGTATCAGGATCAGAAAGCTTCAATTCACCATCCTAAAGAGTAAACCACAGAAGGGTTTGGAAAGATGCAAGGTCCAGCACCACATGAGCATACATACTTTGTGTTAAGCCTAGAATGGGGGTATAATGGTTGTAGGGATAGCTGTGCTGGAACAGTATTGGTAGCTGTTAATGATCATGCAATATCATGGTTGTTTCTTCTTTTGTTTTAACTGATAAGAGTTATTGACGAATTTCTTTCTTTGTGTTAACTGTATTGTTTATCAAGTTTTGTTTGATTAAAAACTCCCTAGTGGATCATTTGAATCATCCCTGGAGTGAAATATCTTATGCTTATCCATGCCAAACTTCAAAGTGGCAAAATCTATGATCAAGGCTGGTCCCATAAAACACACTGGAGTTTCTGATCTGAATTATAACATAATAAAAACTTGTAGCTATGCTTAAAGAAGCACAGGAGAGTTATCTCAGTGTCTTTAACCATCCTATGGCCAACACTAGTGGATTATCTGGTCATTTATCTCATTGCTTTCTGTGGCCATTCCATGTGGGCTTATCATTCAAGTGTTGCTCATGAAGTGCTTTATGGCATTCTGAGATTATGAAATGCATGAGATGAATGTAAGTTGTTTCTATCTAAATCGCTGTGAAGAAGCAAGACCTTCACGATATATTTCACTGAGATTAAAAGTAATTAGAATCCAATATTTTAAACCATGTTGAGACCATCAGCAAGTGACAGGAACCTAAATTGATCTACTGTTCATTTACGAATAGACTGCTTTGTGTTTCGCCTCTATTATGTTCCTTCATATGGCATCTATTGCTTTAGGAGCAAGTACATGGAAATATTCAAGTCAAACTATTGCAATGGAAGAAGAAAATTACATTAACTCGACTTAAGCCAGAAACCTGTAAAAACAAAACTGGTAATAATGCAGCTGTGAGATGAACAATAATTCATGAAGGATGGGACTGGTGACAGAATTGGTAAACAGAGCATGTCTAGTCAGCAGCACTGCATAATGAGTCAGAGCAAGTCAGGTACTTGCTCTGTAAAAAATAGGCAACACATTCACAAACTCTTGATAAATGAATGACTTCTGACTCGTGTTGTTTACAATACATTTCAAATCAAAGATCCTTTCAAATGTGAACTTCACATTAATAATAATCGGATAGCTGCATCTACAAAATGGAGTTTGTCTATGAGTGAGTGCCTGCAGCTTAAAATGGAAAGCTGACCATCTGGCTGCTGTCAGAATGGTCAACACATGTCGGTCTGGCTTGACTGCTTTATTGTCTTTGGCATCTTTGGTTCAGTGTAGTTCAAACTTGTAATTATGAATATTTGTACCCGGAAGCAAGTGTATAATCAAGGATCTAATAGCACTTAACCCTAGCAAGACAATTATTCCAACTGTACAGACACAGGTGGTCTGAAATTCTTGTCGTATAAATAAACATGAGCATAAGCTGTGTGTGGAAGTAGGATTCTGAGAAAAATGTGTACTGCAATAATGTAATAATAATGAGAGATCGAGGAGACTGGGCTTCCCTGGAGTTTAATGTGATGAGAGGAGATCTCTAAAAACATACAAAATTCTTACAGGACTTAACAGAGTAGATGCAGGAAGGATGTTTTTTTTCTGGCTTTGAGGTGTGGGGTATGGGGGGGTTATGTTGGTGTGTTGGCCTTAGAACTAGGAGACATGGGAGGGGCATTTCCGTGGTCTGCCCCTCATCTGCTACGATTCCCGTGATAGGTGGAACAGGAAAATTTGTGCTGCCCCCCCCCCACCCAGTTTCAGAATGAGGGGTGGGCCATTTAGGAGTGAGATTCGGAGAAATGCCTTCACTTAGAGGGTGGCGATTCTTTGGAATCCTTTACCCCAGATGGTTGTGGAAAAAAAGCATTGTGTATATTCAAGATGGCAATGGACAAATTCCTAGCTATTAAAGACATCATGGGGCATGGTGATATTGTTGGAAAATGGTGTTCAGGTACATCAGCCGTGATCTAAGTGAGTGGAAGAGGGGACTCAAAGAGCTGAATGTCCCACAATTCTCCTATGCCCTACAAACCTATGATATGGAAGTTACAACAAACCAGAGTTGTCAGGCTGGGAGAAAATATGCATGAAACTGCATTTATGTTGGGTTTTCCCAAATCATATTGCAGCTGAGTGCTTTTTGAGGCGTAGGCATGTCGGAAGTGTGGCAATCAATTTTCCCCCTGCAATATCCCACAAACAGCGAATGATAATGACCAGATAATCTTCTGTGTTTAAAAAATACCATCCTTGTTTTTAAATCTCTCTATGGCCTCACTTCTCCCTATTTTGTAATCTCTTCCAATTTCACAACCTTTTGAGATATCTGCACTTCTATCATTCTGGTCTCTTGTACATTCACAATCATCGTTGTTGTCACCAATGATGGCCGAGCCTCCAGTTATCCATGCTTCAAGTTTTGGATTTCCCTCCCTAAACCTCTCCTCAGTCTCCTCCTTTAAATCATAAAATGTGACTTTGACTAAACTCTCAGTCATCTGACCTAATGTCTCCTTAGATGACTCAGTGTCACATTTCATATGATAATACTCCTGTAAAGCACCTCAGGTCAGCTCATTCTGTTTGATATGCTATAGAAATATAAACTAGTGTTGTCATTTTGGATGACTGATAAATACCAGCCAGAACACTGGGGATGAATTCTGCTCTGCTTTCCATCAAAATATCACCAGAGGACTTCTTAAATTTATCCAAGAGGGTAGATAGGATCCTGGTTTAATAACTCATCCAAAATACAGCGCTTCCAACAGTGCTTTACTGATAGTTCTTTACTGATTCTAGTTGTCCTGTGAAAGGCTGTAAGCTAGATTATGCACCTTAGGTCCCTGGAAATTTGAATCTCAAGCTTCTGACCTAGAGGTAAGATATACACCGCTGTAGATTCAACACTTTGATGTCGGGTACATTTGGTGGCAGAGTATGGGCAGGAATAGTTGGGATAGATAAGACTTGCAGATTTGGGATTGGGGCAGCTGATTGACCAAGATTAAACCATTCAATGTGACAATTTATCGAATGTGTGGAAAAGGGTGTTCAAACACTGTGGAAATGGTCTTCGAAGTGACGCAAGGGGTAGATTGGCCCTTTGACCACTGTGGTTGAAATAGGTGCCAAGTCAGACGTATGTCTGACTGAAGAGGTCTGAAGGAAATTTCACTCTGTACTGGCTATGAACCATCATTAAAATATTTTATACATTCCCTCTTATATTTCTCAGCTTTTGTCTGTTATTTAAAGTTTATTTATTAGTATCACAAATGGGCTTATATTATCACTGCAATGAAATTACCGTGATAATTCCCTAGTCGCCACACACTCCAGCGCCCGTTCGGGTACACTTAGGGAGAATTTAGCGTGGCCAATGCACCTAACCAGCACATCTTTCGGATCGTGGGAGGAAAGCAGAATACCTGGAGGTGCAGACATGGAGCTAATGTGCAAACTCCGCACTCAGTGATTCAAGCTGGGAATTGAACCCGGTTCCCTGGCACTGAGACTGCACTGCTAACCACTGTGTCACCCACTTCCACCGTGCTATCCATGGAGGTTTATTTTCTATGGATTGAATGGATTTTCTGGCACCATGTACCAGGACCTAGAATAGATCATGTGCATCTGCCTTTTTTTATTGAGTTACATGTTAAAGAAGCACTGAAAATTAAAGAGAAAACAATATCAGTAGCACAAGAACATATTCAGATTTTTCTATCCCATCTGTTTTTGCCACTCAGTAAAAAGATGGTAAGTGTAATGACTGTGTTTCTAGCTGCTGTGACAATGCAAAGGTAGATAACTGATTGAAAGATTGATAAGGCAGGATGTAAGAATAGACAGGCATTCTGGAGTTTTACTTTATTTGCCTTGAAGGGAAAAGTTTTGAACATCCTCTCTGAAGTTCCTAAGGGATTAGTTTACGGATGGTGTCTCAAATAAAAAAAAATTCTCTTTTATAACTTACGTTTTGAACTATTATCCTTTTTTTAACAAAGAAATCTTAATTATGTTTTTTAAAAAAAACTAAGCTTAACTGAAATACCTTCAGTTAAAACCAGTCAATCTTTCATTGGGCAACACTGATCATAAGTGTTCTTTTAACAAGAGTCCTAACATTGAGTCTATTCGATGTGTATATCTTCAGGAGTTTCTGCATGTTTGCATTAATTCAGTGTATAAACCAACCTCATGGAGTTCCCCAGAGAGCCTGGCCTGGCATTGTCAACCTGGCAGTGCCAGATTAGCACTGGGTGGGGGTAAGGGTTGTGGTGTAGGGAGTTGAAGGTTGAGTAGGTGGTTGGTGGGCATTTGGTGAATGTGGGGGGTTGGAGGTGTGTGGGTGAGATGCTGTGGTGGTTGGGTGAAGAGGGGGGTGATATGGGGAGTTCAAGGTGGGTGTGTGGATGGAGTGGGGGGGTGGGGGATGGTGGTGGATGCTGTGGAGTGTGTGGATGGGATTTGAGTAGTGTGGGGGGGGGGGTGTTGGGGGTGGGTGGTGTGTGGAATTGGAGTTGAATGGTTGGTGGGTAGTTTGGAGGGTGGTTGGGAATGTGGGGGTTGGTGGTGGGTGGGTGGTTGAGTGGGAGTGGATGATGTGGGGGATTTGAGATGGGTGGGTGGGAGATGATGGTAGGTGGTGTGAGGAACGTGGAAGGTTGGTAGTGGGTAGGTGGGATTTGGGTGGTGTGGTGGATTGAAAGTGCGTGGGGTGGAGTGCAATGCAGATTTACAGTATGAAACTATGAGGCCAAACCTTGTGGTGCAGTTGGCTTCATGATGCCCACAGAAGATACAGCTGTAATGTGGCCAATCAGGTGAATTAGTGACTGACAAATCCTCCTATGGTGGGAAGTAAGAACCCAAACCACTTGAAACCAGCATCGCAATAGTTTCTCCACGTGCAGATCTTGCTATTTGGCTCTGTACCCCATGGCAAGCTTTCTCCTCACTTCAAACTACAAGTTTGGGTTGCCTAAATGTGGTTGGTATTCCCTTGAGTTGAGACGGTTGGGAGGTGAGCCGAAATTCTCCATCCAGCTCGCAAGGGTTCCGAGACCAGAGGCCTCAGTTTAGAGCTGGGTTAATTATGAGTGAAATCAGGAAGCAGTTTTATTTTTCATCTAAAACATATTGGAATTCTGGAACTCTTTTTTTTTCCTCCAACAGGCTCGATCAATTGAAATTTCCAGGACTGTGATCAATAGATTTTAAATAGCTGAGGATATCACGGGTCAAGGAGAAAAGCAAGCAAATAGATGTGAGATAGGAAGTCAGCCATGAATAGAATGGTGGAACATGCTTGAGGGGCCAAATATCCTTTTATTGCCCCTAAGTTCCTAGGTTCCTGTCTTCAGCTGTAATATTAAATGAAGGACTCAATGAACAATGCAGTGATTTGAATCGCAGTAGCTGAATTTCAAGTAAAATTAAATTTGTATGAGACTGTGCAGCTAATTCCATTCCCTGTGAATCTTTGAATCTTCTTAAGATGCCATTCTTTGAATATATTAGTACAGCTGGGCAGAAAACCCTGGCCCATTACTGCAGGGTGACACTGAGTTTGCAAAAGATAGGATGTAAGATGAGATAAATCAACAAGTATTGATCAGGTAATGGCAAAATTAGGTTCTTAAAGGTTGAAAATAATTGAAGAAAAATAAAAGCAAGGTAGCTGTGTAATTCCACAGTTTTGAAGCCTTGGGAAAAAATAAATTCGTGTTCCTGCTTTATTTTATACTACTAGCGCAAGGTGAGGTGGTAAATGTGTTAAGTCCAGCGTAGGAAATTGATCAATAGGGAAAGTGAAAGTCAAATGGTATCATCACTAGACTATTAATCCAGAAACTCAGCTAATGTTCTGGGGACCTGGGTTCGAATCCTACCATGGCAGGTGGTGGAATTTGAATTCAATTAAAAATACTTGGAATTAAGAATCTGCTGGTGGCCATTGTTGATCGTCAGGGGAAAGACCCAATGGTTCTCTTTAGGGAAAGCAATCTGCCTTTCTTACCTGGTCTGACCTATATGTGAGTCCAGAGCCATAGCAATGTGGTTGACTCTCAACTGCCCTCAGACAACTGGAGGTGGGCAATAAATGCTGGCTATGCAATGACACCCATGTCCTATGAATGAATTAAAAAAAAGTTTTTAAAATTATGATGTAGAATGGAAATAAATGGAATAAGGAGAAAATAAGAATTCACTAAAATATGTCAAATGAAATAAGACTTGAAAATAAAGTAAATTATGTGAAAATCAAAAGGAAAAATGGATGAAAAGACAATATATGCTGACGACAAGGGACTATCAATAATAGAAAACCAACCTCCTTTATTATAAACTTGATGCTCTTTCGTTTATTTACGGTCACAACAGTGCCTGGTATCATGGTAAACTGCAATTTATTTTCCATCAACTATTAATTCAGACTGAATCAAGGGTTGACATTACCACTGACAACCAATGACATTTTAGTTAATTTTTAATGTGTGAAAATACTTGAAATTTTGACCGAATTTGGAGAAGTCTGTGTTTGGCAGTTTACATTTATTTAATTGTGTGTGATAGATTTGACTCTGTGCTTCTGTTGTCACATTTTCACTTGTAATTAATTAGCTGCACCCGGAACAATGACATTTTAATTAAAACTGAACTGGGGGAAAAAAACAAGAAAAAGGCAAGCTGAGACCTTTAGGAAAGGTTTCAGAGGAAGATGCGTGACACTCTTCTGTGTTCAGAAACCACGCACTCCCCTGCCTTAAAAGCAAGAAATGGGGGAAAAATGAAGAATAACTAAAGAGGATAAGAGAAAGGTGGGATTAACCATCAGAGCACTGGTTTCCCTGGAGGCATAGTAAGAAGTCTCACAACACCAGGTTAAAATCCAACAGGTTTATTTAGTAGCACTAGCCACTAGCTTTAGGAGCACTGCTCCTTTATCAGGTGAGTGGGATTTCAGTTCACACAGGGCATATAAAGACACAAACTCAGTTTACAAAATAATTGTTGGAATGCGAGTCTTTATAGGTAATCAAGTCTTAAAGTACAGACAATCTCCACATCCCTGGAGGCTGTATAGTAGAAACAGGTTTTCTCCATCCCTCTGTACCATATCAAAGGACTGGAATACACTTTCACTTTGACTTGTCCTAACACCTTGTTATGTGGTTTCTAATGTGCTGTAAAGCACAGCAGCGTACGGGTGGAGTAGGGCATGGTTTGAAATGCGTATACTTTAATGCAAGAAGTATTCGCAATAAGATGGAGGAACTTGCAGCTTGGACTAGTACCTGGAACTTCGATGTTGTGGCCATTTCAGAGACATGGATAGAGCAGGGACAGGAATGGTTATTGCAGGTTCCAGGGTTCAAATGCTTCAGTTGGAGTAGAGAAGGAGGTAGAAGGCGGGGAGCAGTGGCATTATTAGTCAAAGACTGTATCACAGTGACAGGAAGTTTGATGAGGACTTGTCTGTTGAGGTAGTGTAGGCTGAGATTAGAAACAGGAGAGGAGAGGTCACCCTGTTGGGAGTCTTTTATAAACCTACTAAAAGTTCTAGAGAGGTAGAGGAAAGGATTGCAAAGTCGATCCTGGACAGGAGTGAAAGTAATAGAGTAATTGTTATGGGGGACTTTAACTTTACTAATATTGATTGGAATAGCTATAGCTCTAGCACGTTAGAGGGGTCAGTTTTTGTACAAAGTGTGCAGGAAGGTTTTTTGACTCAGTATGTAGATAGGCCAACTAAAGGTGAGGCTACATTGGATTTGGTGCTGGGCAATGAGCCAGACCAGGTGTTAGGCTTGGAAATTAGTGAACATTTTGGTGATAGTGACCACAATTTGGTTACGTTCACCTTAGTGATGGATAGGGATAGGCATGAAGCTGGGGGCAGTAGTTATAGCTGGGGGAATGGTAATTATGAGGCCACAAGGAGGGAATTAGGGTGCATAGGTTAGACTAGGAAACTACAGGGACTGGGAACACCTGAAATGTGGAGCTTATTCAAGAAGCAGCTACTGCGAGTCCTTGATAAGTATGTCCCTGTCAGGCAAGGAGGAAATGGTCGAGTAAGGGAACCATGGTGTACTGAAAAAGTTAATTCGCTGGTTAAAAGGAAAAAGGAGGCTTATGTCAGGATGAGGCTTGAAGGCTCAGTTAGTGCAATGGATAGCTATAGATTAGCCAGGATGGAGCTAAAGAGTGAGTTGAGGAGAGCTAAGAGGGGACACGAGAAGACTTTGGCTGATAGGATTAAGGAGAATCCGAAAGCTTTCTTTAGATATGTTAAGAATAGAAGATTGGTTAGGACAAGATTAGGGCCAGTCATAGACAGCAGTGGGAAGTTGTGCGTGGAACCTGAAGAGATTGGAGAGGCACTGAATAAATATTTCTCTTCGGTATTCATGCAGGGAGATGTAAATGTAGTTGTGGAGGACACTGAGGTACAGGGTTGCAAACTGAAAAGTATTGAAGTAGATAGGGAGGATGTGCTAGATATTCTTGAGGGTTTGAAGTTAGATAAGTCCCCTGGGCCGGACGGGATTTACCTTAGGATTCTCTGGGAGGCGAGAGAGGCGATTGCAAAGCCTCTGGCTCTGATCTTCAGGTCGTCGTTGGTTACGGGTATAGTGCCAGAAGACTGGAGGATAGCGATTGTGGTCCCATCGTTCAAGAAGGGGAAGAGAGACTTTCCGGGGAATTATAGGCTGGTGAGTTTTACTTCTGTTGTGGGCAAAGTATTGGAGAGAATTATTAGGGATAGGATTTATAGTTATTTAGAGAGAAATGAATTGTTTGGGGATAGTCAGCATGGTTTTGTGAAGGGTAGGTCGTGCCTTACTAACCTCATTGAGTTTTTGAAAAAGTGACCAAAGAGGTGGATGGGGGTAAGGCGGTTGATGTGGTATATATGGACTTTAGTAAGGCGTTCGATAGGGTGTCCCATGGAAGGCTTCTGCAGAAAATGCAGATGTATGGGATAGAGGGTGATTTAGCTAATTGGGTTAGGAATTGGCTAGCATATAGAAGACAGAGGGTGGTGGTTGATGGGAGATATTCATCTTGGAGTTCGGTGACAAGTGGTGTACCTCAGGGGTCTGTTTTGGGGCCCCTGCTATTTGTAATTTTTATAAATGATCTGGATGAGGGTATTGAAGGGTGGATTAGTAAATTTGCAGATGACACTAAAGTCGGTGGAGTGGTAGATAGTGAAGAGGGGTGTTATAGTTTGCAGAGGGACTTGGACAAGTTGCAGAGCTGGGCCGAGAGGTGGCAAATGGAGTTTAATGTGAAAAGTGTGAGGTAATGCACTTTGGCAGGAATAATAAATGTGTAAAGTATAGGGCTAATGGTAGGATTCTTAATAGTGTTGATGAACAGAGGGATCTTGGTGTATATATGTGCATAGATCCCTGAAAGTAGGCAGTCAAGTCGATAAGGTTGTTAAGAAGGCATATGGAGTCTTAGCTTTTATTGGTAGGGGGATTGAATTTTGGAGCCGCACCGTCATGTTGCAACTGTACAAAACTCTAGTGCGGCCGCACTTGGAGTATTGTGTGCAGTTCTGGTCCCCACATTATAAGAAAGATGTGGAGGCATTGGAGACGGTACAGAGGAGGTTTACCAGGATGTTGCCTGGTATGGAGGGCAGGTCTTATGAAGAGAGGCTGAGGGATTTGAGGTTGTTTTCGTTAAAAAGAAGGCGACTAAGAGGAGACCTTATTGAAACATATAAGATGATTAGAGGTTTAGATAGGGTGGACAGTGATAGCCTTTTTCCTGGGATGGAGGAAGCTAGCACGAGGGGACATAGCTTTAAATTAAGGGGTGGTGGTTTTAGGACAGATGTCAGAGGTAGGTTCTTTACCCAGAGGGTGGTAAGGGTATGGAATGCCTTGCCTGCGTCAGTTGTAGATGCGCCAAGTTTGGTGGCTTTTAAGAGGTTAGTAGATAAGTTTATGGATGAAAAGGGAATGGTTTAGGTTAGAGGGTCATTGCTTTTTCCTAATTGGTCGGCGCAACATCGAAGGCCGAAGGGCCTGTTCTGCGCTGTAATGTTCTATGTTCTAATGTCATTTTAGGATGCTCCATTGCCGTACCTTGGGAGGTTAGACCACAACACAGCATTGTCAGCTCCTTACAACCTGTTTTTTATATATGGTAGGTGAAGGGCCTAGCTTCCATGCCTGTTTAAACTTTCAAAGTTGAATGCGTGGGTTTCCTCCGGGTGCTCGATTTCCTCCCACAGTCCAATAAGACACACTAATTCATGCATTGGCCATGTTAAATTCTCCCTCAGTGTACCTGAACAGGTGCCAGAGTGTGGCAATTGGAGGATTTTCACAGTAACTTAATTGCAGTATTAATGTAAGCCTACTTGTGACACTAATAAATAAACTTTAAACAGAATGACCTGTGATTCTCATATGGCTTGCTTTCCCTCCATCCCTCCCTCTCAATAACGCCCAGGGTATATTCCTATTTGCAAATAATCCCAGCACCACTTCGGAAATTTTTACAGAATTGCTTTGTGCACTTGTATTCATTACGTGGTGTGTTACTTCCTCTTGTAAAAATGCTGAATATATTTTCATAATGCACTGACTTTTGTGAGTCAGATTAATTGAATGTTTGCCAACATTATGCAGCCACTTGCCAATCAGTTGAAATTCAAACAGTAAAGATAGTGTAGCTCTCTGTCACAAATGTGTAAGTTTGCTGATGGCAGTTTAAAATTAAATTTAGATGATGGGCTGTTGCTTCAAAGTGCTAATGGTTGCCCTCGGGTAACTAGTGTATTGCTCCTGAACAAGATAATGAAATATATTTTTGTGTTTGTGTGGTAACAGAAAAATGTGTAAAACACTGTTGTCCAAAATATAAACTAACTACCATATGATGCTGTATATGACTGAACGTTGCTTGCATGTTTGAATTGGAATATTATTAAGCACCATCTGCTTGACCAAGACCTAGCTAAAAATATTCTTCAGAACAACTATTGTCTCTTCTCTGGAAGAAAGGATACGCTGGTACTTTCCCAATACAATTTTATATAGAAATGAGAAGCAGGAGTAGATCATTCAGCCTTTTGAGCCTGCTATGCCATTCATTTTAATCATGGTGTATCATCAAATTCAATATCCTGATCCCCTATATCTCTCCATATCCCTTGATCCCTTTCGCCGTAAGAACTATATCTAACTTCTTGAAATCACACATTGTTTTGGCCTCAACTGCTTTCTGTGGTCATGAATTTCATTTTCTGGGAGAAGAAGGTACTCCTCGACTCAGTCCTCAAAGATTTACTCCTTATCCTCAAACTATGACCCTTAGTTCGGAACTCTCCCAACATCAGGAATATTTTTTCTGAATCTGCCCTGTCAAATCCTGTTAAGATTTTGTAAGTTTCTACGAGATCCCCTCTCACTCTTCTAAACCTAATGAATACAATCCTAACTAATTTAATCTCTCCTTATATGACAGACCTACTATCCCAGGAGTCAGGCTGGTAAACCTTCACTGCATTCTTTCTATAGCAAGGACATCCTTCCTCAAATAAAGACACCAAACCGATACACTATAGTTGGTGTTGATTTAAAAACTACATCAGTTAATAATGGGATATTAGAACCTTCACTTCAATTAGAGAGAGGATGTTATAATGTGGGGCTTAAATTATATGAAGATGCTATTCTAATAAACAAAAGAAATGAAAAAAGTTAGTGTATCTGTGGATAATGTTATTCACATATTTCTTGTAAGTAATTCACAGAATACAGATTGTCCTCACATTTTCAGATTGCATTGTATTTACAGTATTTGTTGAAAAAGTTTGAAAGAGTGAGAGGGGTTATTATAGAAACTTATAAAATTTTCACAGGATTAGGGAGGTAGATGCAGGAAGAATGTTCCCAATGGTGGGGGAGTCCAGAACTAGGATTCATGGTTAAGGTAAGAAGTAAGCCTTTCAAACTGAGGTGAGGAGAGATTTCTTTATCCAGAGGGTGGTGAACATGTGGCAATCACTACCACAGAAAGTAGTTGAGGCCAAAACATTGCCTGATTTCAAGCAGAAATTAGCTCTTAGGAGTAAAGGGATCAAGGAATATGGGTGGGGGGGGGAGGGGAAAGGGAATCAGGATGTTGAATTTGATGATCAGCCATGATCAGAATGAATAGCAGAGCAGGTTCAAAGGGCTGAATGGTCTACTCCTGCTTCTAGTTTCTATTTCCTGTGAATTCTTCTGTGCCTCCTAGTTTAATTGATTAACAAATACATATAAATATTTTAGAGCCCTTGGAGTCCGCACAAGTCTCTGGTGCATGGATTGTTCCTGTCATTACTCAAGAAAACTGCATCATAACCTAAGACTATGATTAATACTGTGAGAACAAATTGTTAATTTTACAGGTTACATATAATTCCCCTAGGATAGATGAGTGAAAAGGTGCAAGTTTCAGATAATAGGGGTTAAGGTTTGTACATGAGAATAGCTGTGATAGCATAGAGAGTGGAAGTTTTATAAAAAAGCATACAACACCCTCAAATAAAATTCTTTGTCCATTAATGCAGTCCCACATGAAGCTAGGCTTAATTCTATATTTTTCTTCAATAAATTAGTAATGATCTTAAGGAACAAATGTTTGGCAATCACTGAAGTAATTAAATTGTAAAAGTGCAAATCTTTGTTTGGGGACTGGAAAATGTGGCTTGTAACATTAATCTCTAACCCCTGCGCAATGAATGTTTTACCAATAACTGGGAGGATAGCAACATTATGGTTATGTTTCAGGATTAGTAATCCAGGAGCCTGCATTAGTAACTTGTGAGACATGAGTACAAATCACACTATAGCTGTTGGGGAATTTGAATTCCGTTCATTTATTTGAAAAATTGAGAAGCGTAAAGCCAGTGTTGTTAAAAATCCACCTCGTTCACTCATGTCCTCTAGGAAAGGAAATCTGCTGTTCTATTCTGGTCTGGCCTATCTGTGACTTTATAGTAATGCGATTGGCTCTTAAGTGCCCTCTGAAACCATCTGTAACAAAATCAAATGGATTACCCAGCCTTGGCCTGGTCACCAGATTTGGAAGTATGGCAGTCAACATTGCACAGCCCTCCTCACTATCACCTGGCTTGAGTCTGAGATTGTGTGACTATGACCGAACCAATCGTATCTTTTAGCCCGTGCCCCATATGTCTCCATGAACCATTGCAGGTAATGCAGTGATACATAGTCAGGATGGAGTGACCCTGGGACACTTCAGCATTGGTCCACAAAGTCTGATGTTATCAGGGCAAACATTGTCCAAGTATCATCCTCCTGATTACTAACCATTACTTTCCATCTGCTGCTGAATTGATTCCCCACTATGCTGAACACCACTGGGAAAAGTAGTGAAGGTAGCGAGAGCCCAGATTGTATTCTGGATAGGGAACTTTAACGTTCATCATTGAATTTGCAAAGGAGCATCACTGCTGAGTGAACTGGCCATGTCCTAATGTCTCACAACACCAGGTTAAAATCCAACCAGTTTATTAGATAGTTTATAGATATTCCACAAGCTTTTGGAAACACTGGCATCTCCACATCATGTCCTGATGCACGTAGCTGCCAGGCCGGTCCAGCAGCAGATGGTGAGAGAAACAACTGAAGGAAAAAATCTATTTGACCTCATCCTGAACAATCACTGATGTACCTGTACCTGGTAGGATTTGCAGTCTTTATGGAGACCAAGTCCCATCTTCACCTGAGGACAGCCTCCATCATATTTTGTAGCATTAACAGGATGCTGAATACAATACAGATCTCAAACAGCTCAAAACTAGGCATCCATGAGGTGCTGTGGGTTTTGCTGTGCTGCAAAA
Source organism: Sphyrna mokarran (assembly GCA_024679065.1). Taxonomy (NCBI): domain Eukaryota; kingdom Metazoa; phylum Chordata; class Chondrichthyes; order Carcharhiniformes; family Carcharhinidae; genus Sphyrna; species Sphyrna mokarran. The sequence continues at coordinate 25,510,699 of JAGIQG010000021.1, forward strand.
GAATTGCATTCAGCTCCAACCTGTGACCTTGTGGCCTTATATATCCTTCACTCTGCTATTCACATGAAACCAGGGGACCAGTTCTGGTTTAATTGAGGAGTGTAGGAGAATATCCAACAAGCAGCACCAGACATAACCAGGTTTCAACCTCATGAAGTTACGATGCATGTTAAACATTGAGAACAGCATGTGATACACAGAGGTAAGTAATTTCACAATCACACAGATCAGATTAAAGTTCTGCAGTCCTGTCACATATAGAGGTGGCCCATTGAATAATGTTAGAAGATTATCATAAAATGAAAAGTAAAGGAACCAGCAATTAGGCATGTGATCTGGTGGTTGAAGATTTTTTTAAAAATATCAAACCATTTAAAATGGAAACTGTAGTAGAGACAGGTTGGCTGGCTTGGTGGAACTGGTGGTTTGTTCTGTAGATAAGCCAAGCCACATTGTAAACTAATGTTTACCTCCAGGGAAGTCAGTAACAATGGGGGATAAACTTAAAGTTTAAGTGAAGATATCAGAAGTTCAAAGGAAGTGAGGAGGTGTGAATTTTATAATTAAATTCTAAAAGATAAGCTCACAAAATATAAATAATTGAGTGACTTCTGAGAAGATTTGCTTATAGAAGATCATAAAGTTAAACCAACATATCAGGGGCAAGTTTACCGTATGCGGGCTAGCTGTTTTTAGGAATTAAGTGCATAGCAGGAAGTTGTGCCAACCCGCAACAATCTGCACTCAGGTTTGACTGAGAAACCAGTTGTTCAGAGTCTAGCACCCATGCTGTTTTGCTCTAATCTGTCTGAGAAATCCTAATTTGGAAACGAACTTTGAAAGTATAAGTGCCAGGTGTGGTAACTATTGCTAGATTTTGCTTATTGTTTTAAAACCTATGGAATGTTGTTTGGGGAGATTTTAGTACTGATGTTAGGAAAATGGAGGGATTTGGAACTGCCTAAATTTAAAAATTTTGGGCCGGATTCCATGACCTTGCCTACAACTGCAATTCCCTGATCCCGCAGCAGGGAATGAAGGTTTGGCTGAGTGCTAAATTCTCCATTCTTGCTGGCAGCAGTGGTGAAGGGTGAACAGCTGAAGATTTCCAGCCATTGTGTTTAGTCTTTAATGTAGTTAAATGCATTTCTAGTTATGTTTCTTGTTCTGTGTTTTACTTTTTAGTAAACATAAAAGCATCACAAAAATGCTGGGACATCCTTCACTGGTCTTCAAATTTTTTTTCACATGATACCAAATTGTAAAATATAATTGAAAGCTGACATTTCAAGCTTCCCTTCTGGGATTTGAAATCTGTTAGTGTTTAAAACCAGTTGCACTTTTTATAATGATGGAAGAAGATGGCATGAACATTTGCATTCTCAATAATGGTGAAGCTCAGTATGTGGGTACAAAAATAAATGAATCATAGAATCTCTACTGTATAGAAGGAGGCCATTTGGCCCACTGAACCTGCACCATCAACAACCCCACCCTATCCCTGTAACCCCACATATTTAATCATCCTGAAATAGGGCCAATTTAGCATGGCCAATCAACCTAACCCACACATATTTGGGCTGTGGGAGGAAACTAACACAGACACAGGGAAAACATGCAAACTCCACACGGACAGTGACCCAAGCCAGGTCCCTGGCACTAACCACTGTGCCACCATGTCACCCAAAAGACTGAAGCATTCATAATCCCATTCCCCCAGAAGTACTGAGCCAATAATTCAGCTTGGCCTTTTCTAGAGGTCCCTTCTTTCCACATAAGCTGGTCTTTAGTCAATTCCGTCCACTCCACATCATATCCAAGAACAGATGAACTCACAAAGCTGGGCCTCAGCAACACCGTGGCTATGGTGCTCCTGAACTGGTCTTGATATCAGCAAAATTGTTCCAACGTAGCTACAAGACCAACATCTATCCAGCAAGGTGCAAAGTTGCTTAGATTATGCCCTGTTCATGAGCAGCAGGACAAATTTAATCTGGCCTATTATCACCCTGTCAGCGCCACTCACTCAACAATAGCATACTCACTGATGCTTGGGTTAGTCCTGCTTGGAACATTTGGCTTAAGATAACATTATAACCTTGAACCAAACGTGGAAAAAATTTTATCCCAGGGGTGAGGCATGAGTAACTAACCTTGTAATCAAGTCAGGATTTGACTGAGGGTGATATCAAGGAGCCCCAGACAACATGAAGTCAATGGGAATAAGGGGAAAACTTTCAACTGGCTGTACTTAAATATAACACAAAAGAAGAAGAGTTGTTAAAAATCGATAGTTTCAGTCGCAGGACACTGCAGATTTCCTCAGGATAGTGTCCTGGTTCTAATCATCTCCAGCTACCTCATCAATGAGTTTCCCTCCAGTATAAGGTCAGAATCGGAAATTTCTTTCTAATAAGGCAGTTTGGGAAATCGAAATAAATTGTGAAGGTAGTTCTTTAAGATAAAAGGAAAATCGATAATGATCCGACAACATACAGAGTTGCAACATTTAAGTGAAGTTTTCTTAAAACAACAGTGTCACAACTTCAGTTTCTCACATTTACCTTTTATTGTTACTGATACAACTGAGCCATTTTGTTCTTCAGTTGCCCTATTGCTGCCCTCTTTTGCCTTTGCATTATCATCCTGTTTCATCCTTTCATCTATCCTGCTTTCTATCCTATTATAGATCTTCCCTTGTGTTCTGGTCCCTCTCTGTCTCAATTCACTGCCTCTGTTCTTGTTCTCCTGAATCTGATACAATCATAAGGACAGGCACATGGCTATCTCCTTTTGCACATGTTGATTGGCATTTCCAATATCGTCTGTTTTTCTTTAGGGCACAATAATTAGCACTGCTGCCTCACAGCGATAGAGACTGGGTCCAATTTTGGCTCGGGACCAGTATCTGTGCTACACGTTCTCTCCATGCCAGCGTGGGTTTCCTCCCACAGTCCAAAGATGTGTCGGTTAGGTTGATTGGCTATGTTAAGTTGTCTCTTTGTATCTGTGGGACCAGCAAGGGTTAAGGGGTTAGGACCTGGGTGGGATTGTAGTTGGTGCAGACTTGATGGACCAACTGTCTTTCACTGGCACTGTAGGGATTCTATGATTTGCAGCATCTGCAGTATTTTGCTTTTCTATTTTCATAGTCTCCTGGACTGATATTTACTGGTTAACCATTAGCTGAGTTTGGACTTTGAGATCAATGTTGCCCAATGGCTACATGTTCCTTGGAAATTTGGTTGGAGCTACACCAACCAAACTTTAAAAAAAAACTCTCTACAATTCTCGCAGACAGAAGAGCTTTGCCTCTTCTGTTTCCTCTTGATTTGAGGGCAAGTTCTAGAGCTTAAAGGACAAGAGCTTGGAAACAGAAACAATTTTGTTCGAGATCGGAAACATTTCATCTCTTCCATCTGAGCTATTGGGAATACAGGCTTCACTAAAGCAACAATACACTCTGATACCACATCCTTTTAGAAAATCAATTAACGCAGCATCTCACGAGTACAAAATGTACGATTTATGTCATGATGTAGAATCTAAATATCGACCACTGGCTGGTTTGAAGAGTTTATAGTCTGCAGTCCTGAATGTTTGAAATGTAACAATCAAATGTCTTTGCAGATTTTCGATCCCAAAAGGATCACACATTTGTTTTTGGTTCGAACTAAAATTCTTTTGATTTTCATGTTTTAACCTATTGCATTCATTGCCTTTAATCTCAGAATTCCATTGAGTGTTTATAAATTACTAAAGAAGTAATTTTTTTTCTCTTTCAACTATTGGTTCAGTTTCAATGAGGTGCCTGCAGCACAGTTTATTTATTAAATAGAATTTTAAAAAATGTGAATAGCTTATTTATGAATGATACTCACACTGAAGATTTCAGTCTCACTTGAATGCTCATTTGAAATGGGCACTACATTAAGGGTGGCTTAAGACACACCCTGGTATTGAAGGCAACGCAAATGTGAAATAAATGAAAGTGATACTAATGACATTTTTTAATTATAAACCACTGTAACATTGAGTTTCAATTTAAGATGTGCTGAGGGGAAGAGCCAGGCTTCCATCTTAAAGCTTTATCAAGAACATGACTTGATTGAAGCAGCTCTGGCTTTTATTCTGTATGAAAATTCAGCAATAAAACAACAGGGTGAAAAGCTCCTAAACTATGCCTTAGAGATAGAAACATTTTGTCTGCTTCACTTGGACAAATGTCTCTCTTTCAGACTTTCTTTTCTCTTTTTTTATTTTTTTTCAATCCTGCTTACTTCTAAATTTATATTTATGTATTTGAAGATAAAGAGAAATGGCGGAATTTTCCTATCCTGCCCTTCAGAGGATGCAAAGGTCCGTTGACCTCGGGTGGGAATTTCCAACATTGGGGTGAGCGCAACTGGAAAATCCCTCCCGAATGGCATGATTTTTGTGACCTTTTCTCACCCAGCTTCTCCAATTATACCGCTTCTGTGTTGTCATTGGTTATCATGTCATTAATGATCCTGGACGCTATCGGCTGGGCTCACCTATCTTAACCACCTCACTGGTCATGGTTTTCCCTAGTGAGAATCACAGCTGCTCACTCACAGCGGAGACCAGATGTGACAGGTTTGCCTGGGGGAATCAGAGAGCATTGAAGCCCCCGGGGTGGTCTGAGGCATTGTTGGGCAGTGCCCACTGAGCAGTGCCAGCTTGGCAATGATACTTGGTATCCTGGCACTGCACGTCTGACACCCCTGGCGCTGCTCACTGGATACCTTGTCATTGTCAGGGGTGGGGCTTGTGAGGGCAAAGCCTGTGGGGTGAAAATGGGAACTTTGCAGGGGTGGGAGGGAAGAAGAAACTCTGCCTGGGTTGGGGGGGTGATGTGGGGTGATCAGGAAGAGAAAAAGGGAAGAGAACTTCACTGGGATGGTGATTGGTTGTAGGGGGTAGTGAGGACACTCTGTGGAAGAGGTGGTGATCAGAGTGGGCGGGGAGGAAGGTGATTGTCGTGGAGGGTGGTGGTGATCTCTGAGGGGCAGGGGGTTTGGGAGACCAGTATAAGGGGTGATCGGTGGCATGGGGGTGTCTGCTGTCTATGGGACAGTCTGGCACATGCAATCGGTGTGGGGTAGAGGGTGTACTGATGTGGGTGGGGCAGCTGGAGATCTCCCAGCACACTCGGAGATCAGGACATCGCCACAGAGGCGTCCTGGAACTCAGAAGCTGGCTTGCCCAGCAAACTCAAATTCCACTCTCCACCCTCCGTGTCTTTCTGGCGAGAATTTCATTCTGTCAGTTCTTTTTTATTAGGATGGCAGTGGTCAAACCTGCCCTAAAAACAAATTTGAAACTTTCCTGTTTCCTCACTTGTGTTCAGCACTTAATTTTTTTTAAGTCATGTCCTATCGATAATTTATACACAACCAGTACAAACAACAGAAGAGTGACCAACCAAATCCTCTGCTTGTGTTGACCAAGATAGCAACTTGTACCAGCAGAATTCCCTGTTCTTCTTCAATCTTTAATATCCAGCTGATCAGGAAGACACAACTTTGACTGAAAGGCAACTCTGAAATGCAACACTTCCTGAATAATGTAACGACATGCCCAGATCAGATGATATACCCCACTCCCAAGCGGAGTTTCCATTATAGCCTATAAATGAGAATCATGGATCTTTGTGAAGCTTTTGGCTGAGAGCAGGACCACTGGCTAAATCCTCTTCATATCCGCTGTGTCTTGGTCTGCAAACCTACCCAATGAATGTTCCAATAGGAACCTGGGCAGAATATTAAAGTTTATTTGATGCAATTTATCTTTATGTTCAGTAAGTAACAGTTTCTAGGATACAGAGACAAAAATGCTGGAAAATGTCATAGAATCATAGAACTCTACAGTGCAGAAAGAGACGATTTGGCCCATTGAGTCTGCACTGACCACAATCCCACCCAGGCCCTATCCCCATATCCCTACATATTTACCCACTAATCCCTCTAACCTAAGCATGTTAGATACCAAGGGGCAATTTTATCATGGCCAATCAACCTAACCCGCACATCTTTGGACTGTGGGAGGAAACTGGAACACCCAGAGGAAACCTACGCAGACATGAGGAGAATGTGCAAACTCCACACAAACAGTGACCCAAGCCAGGAACCGAACCCAGGACTTTGGACCTGTGAAGAAGCAGAGCTAACTACTGTACTACTGAGCTGCCCATGTCAGCAGGGTTTGACAGCATCTGTGGAGAGGGAACAGAGCCAGTGAAGAGTCATCCTGACTCAAAACATTGGATCTATTCTCTCTCCACAGATGCTGTTAGGCTGGCAGAAATTTTTCAGCATTTTCTGTTTTGTTTCAGATTCCAGCATCCGCAATACTTTGCTTTGATCTTAGTTTCTAGGGTGTTGTTTTTTCAGATTTTTAACATATCATAAGAATTAATTCAAGAATGTTTTTCAAGCCCTGGTTTAATGGCAGTGTTCTGGGAGCTATACATAATGCCAGATCCATCTCAAGCTATTTAAATATTGTTTTTGTTTTCCTGAAGGAGGTGCTCACTGAGCTACATTGGCTCTTCCTCTGACAAAGCCTTGATTTTAAAATTTTCACTATTATTTTAAAATATCTCCATGACCTTCACTCTCCCTATCTCTATAATTCCATCCAGTCCTACAATCCTTCAAAATTGCTGTACTTACACAATTTTGGCCTCTTCCACATTCCCCCATTTTAATCACTCCATCATTGGTGGCAATGTATTTAACTGTCTTTGCCCTAAGCTCAGGAATTTCTGCTTTGAATCTTTAAGCATTGAATCGTAGAATCCTCCAATGCAGAAGGAGATCATTCAGCCCATTGAGTCTGTACCAACCACCATCCCACCCAGGTCCTATCTTCTTGCATTTATCCTAGTTAGTCCCCTGACACTAAGGGGCAATTCAGATTGGGCAATCCACCTAGCCCACACACACATCTTTGGACTGTGGGAGGAAACTGGAACATGCAGAAGAAACCCATGCAGACACAGGGAGAAAGTGCAAACTCTACATAGTGATGAGACTGGGAATCGAACCCAGCTCTCTGACGCTGTGAGGTAATAGTGCTAACCACTGTCACCGTGCTGCCCTCACGCTCACATCTCACACTCTTCCCTCCATCTTTAATTTCATCCTTGAAATTCATCTGTTTAGATAAGCTTTTTGGTCGTCTATCCTCATACTCTTTAAGTGGCTCGGTATCAAAGTTTGTTTCAGTGTCTTGGGATCTTTTACTATGCTAAAAGCAATGTATAGATGCAAGATGTGAATGTGTCAAATTTTACATGGTTCCTTAAATTCTTACGCAATCTCATTAAAAACCAAGTAAGTAACCAATAAAAAAGTAAGATCATTTTTTGGGCTGTCGCTGTGGGGATGACCTATAAAATGTGGCGATCCAATCTGTGATGAAATTATCTTTAAGAAATATATTTATATTATGTTTCTTGTAAGAAGTATGTTTAGAATTCAGATCTGTTTTGCAGGTGCTGGTTTTCCTGGGAAATCCTGTAAATTAGTAGTTGGGAGAACAGATAAATCCTCATTTTAGGCATGGAGAGTGGGATTTTCCATCTGTGCTTGCTCCAATGCCAGAAAATTCCATCTGAAGTCAATAGGCCTTTGTATAGCCCATGTGCTGCCCATTGTGATTGGCAGGTAGGATGGCCAAATTCCACTAGAGTATTTGTTTAAGCAGAGCCAATGCATTTGTGTTTACTTAGGTTCCTCTTGACTGTCAGACTAGAGTTTGAATTAGGTTGATTAATAGGGATAAGAGTATTGCACCTAATGTGAGAAAGTTAGCTTGCAAGAAAGAAAGAGTTTCAATTTCATTTTAAAAATACAAGATATTGATGCCTTTACTGCCAGAAGTGGTGTTCTCTCTCTCTCTCTCTCTCTGTCTCATCATTGATGCTCTGAAAGCTCCAGGACTATTAACCTAAAACAAGCAAGCATATCTAGGTCTTGCCAACAAATTTTAAAGAGAAATTTGCATCTATAAGGTGAAATATTGCTTGATTAGAACTCAGTGAGAGGTTAGCATTTAAGAATTGTATCTTGTCATGTTTAAGTATTGTTCAAATGTTAAAAGTTAAACTAATTCATTTGTTATAGTTAAACTATTAAATAAAGTTTATTTTGATAAAAGCTTCCTGGTCTGAGTAGAATTGAACCTGGAGTGAAATATCATCTTCGCACTAATGCCAAAATAGAAAATTGTAGGGGTCTAGTCTGGCTTCATTATATAATTTGAAAATTATTATCTATATCCTAACAATTCAAAAATGCAATGATATCAGGCAGACTAGGGATTGAAAATTTGTGTCCATAGCATACCATAAAAATTAACTTGGTGTCCAGTGTAAATCAGGCCAAGGGTTCACTTCCCTGAAGGATAACGATGAACTAGTTGGATGTTTATAACAACTGAGCAGTGATCAAATATAATAACTGGTGCCAATTTATAAATTAACATATCCATTAAATTGTCACAACTCACTCACCTATGATCTAATGACTTATCATGTAACCAGTCCAGCATCATAACCACTGAGCTATCATTTCATTTTATTGTCAATAATATTTCCTTTTGATCAAACTAGACCGGATTAAGTAGGCAGTTAAATAGAATCATGAAACAATAAATAGCAATGTAAACACATTTTACATTTTTTGAAATATCATCTATGTATCATTGTTAGATCTATGAGGGGGGAAATGTGACAATATTGGAAGATGAAGATGTCAATTATTTGGCATCTAACATTGTCAGATTAGGTATTGTAAAGGTTAGCAATTGTGCACATGAAGAGATTTGACAATATCCTTGAACAGTATGAAACTGGTTAAATAATTCATAACTGCAACCTGATATTTATGGATAGTTTTTTTTGTTACCGTGTTCAGTATCTTATACACACTGAAGTGAGCCTCCCCAAAATAGTTGAACTAATCTTGATAACAAACAAAACCATTCATCCCGTGTGCCTAGGCTACATTTAACCCCAAACATCTGGTCCCCAGTAGAAAAACTGGGGATAATTTATTTCACGTGGGTTAATACAGTTTGGAACATTCTATACCACACAGCCTCTTCATCTAAGGGTGTTTTTTTTTAATGAGATTGCAGACATAAGTTCATTGATACTTTGAAGGTGTAACCTTTTATCAAGGAAAAAGACTAAGGGATCAGCTTAACCAAGACTGACAGGGCAGGCGGAAACTACGTGCTAGATCAAAAAGACTGGAAAAAGAGTGGTGCCATGGAAGAATGGGAGGTTGGTTTATCACCCACCTCTTCATAGGGTAAATTCCTGAACTGTCATGTCAAAGTGCTGATCAGAGAATAGATGCTTTCACAGGCTGGGAGGGAACATCACAGGTAGGGGGTCAGTCAACCTTATCTTTCAGCAGCAGGCTCAAGAACTCTGGATGTTTAGTTTGTATAAAGAAACAGGTAACTTTTGTCTCTTGCCTTTCAGTTCAGTCTATTTTACCCTCATGCAGTTGATTGAAGACATTATTTATTCTGGTAGGTTCACGTCAAAATAGATATTTAATTTTCATTTCACGGGTGCAGGTAAGTAAATTGCCCCTTATTATCAGGGATGTAGATGGGTAAATACATGGAGCTTGGGTGAGATAGACCGAATGGCCTCTTTCTGCACTGTAGGGTCTGCAGTGCCACTCACCTGATAAAGGAGCAGTGCTCCGAAAGCTCGTGATACTAAATAAACCTGTTGGACTTTAACCGGTGTTTTGAGACTTCTTACTGCGCAATAGCGAACAATAATTTGTGTGACCAGATGTAAGTGAGATTAATTTTGTGTCTAACAAAGGCATCTTCTGTTTCTTCAAATGACCTGTTAATGTAAACCTTGTCACTGTTACTTACTAACAATTTGCCAATCACTGCACCAAAGTTCATGGGCTCAGTTGCTCATCTCAATTCTCTGTTGGAGAAGCTTCCTAATCCTTTGAAATAGTACCATCCAGAATCTTTTACATCCAAAGTGAGGCATCTCAGCTAATGTAGCACTCTCCCAGGGCTGTCCAATAGTATTGATCTATATTTTTTGAGCTTGAGTTTCTGCAAGACTTTGTGCCTTCTGACTCGCGCTCTGAACCATGGCTGGTGTGCTATCACACTGGTTCATCCCAGTGAAGATTAAACCCATTCCATTATACTGGTTAGATTCCAAAGCACTGGACAATGGATGTTAATTGGATTGTTATTCAGCAGGAATTTTAAAACAAGAAACGTAGTTGAATTCTTCAATGATGAAGAGGGTGAGCAATGCGTCTTGAATGGAAACTATGTGCTGGCGCGGTGTGGGAACGTTTGCACCTCTTCACTAATAATTACACACCTCCTGGGTGAAGCAGTTATTGCTGGTTGACACATTATCACTTTAGGGGGAAGTGGGAAACAAATGCAAAGCTCAAGCATTCGATTTCTCACATCACTCGCACCAGACCACACAGGCTTTTAAAGTACTGACAAATGAGATTGCTTAGTTAGTTGGCTCTGAATTCATGAGAACAATAACTAGCTTTGCAATGATACTTTGACCACACAATATGCTGCAGTCGCCAACCTTGCTTTGTTCAGTCACCAGTGTAGCTTTGCTTTTGTTTAGTTTTCCTGGATTGAATTTGTCCTTTCAAATTAAATCTATTCCCACCACAATCAGTTTGTCCATTCTCTGGTGAATCCCTGCTCAGAGCATCACGCTTATCTGATCAGTCCATTGATTTTTTTGATTTGGTTTGATTTATTATTGTTGCATGTATTGCTCTGCAGTGCAAAATATTATTTCTTGGTCACTATCGTTCATAGAGTACATAGGTGAAAAGGAAAGGAAAGGTGGCAAATGTAGTGGTACAATCATAGCTAGGGTGTAGAGGAAGATCAACTTTGATATCATGGATGAAAGTCATCTAGTAATATTGCTTTTGGCTAACAGGATCTCAGGTGATAGTTATGTTAGCCACCAGAAGATGGATGGGCATAGAGGATGCTTATGTAATTTTGCCTGTGTCTTGAACATTCTGAGTTGAAATATGTCTGCAGATAAAGATGCAACTGTCATTTGTATGGTGCAAGGTTCAAATTTATCAAGACGTTGAAGTCCTCGGTGCTGAAAGGAAGCATGTAGCTAGCTACAGATTTGGAGCTCTGGGATGACAGATTTCCAACGTAATTGAACAATTGGACAACAACCGGGATCAGTTAGAGGTCAAAACTGTCGAGAATGAACTGTTGACAATTCCAGAGGAAAAGAATTAATTGCTTGCTGAGAACTATTGGCATGGTGTCAGCATGATGAAAAGTCTGACTGTAGCAAAGTCTGTCTATATTGCCACTGTTAGGCAAACTTCTGCACCACTGCTTCTGCCCCACAGAAAAGTGGTTCTCGAAAGACAGTGTGAGCAGGGCACAGACAGGGGTTGCCTGAGAGCTGGAGCTTAAGGTGCTTCATTGCATGTGAACTTTAATGAGATTGATGATTAGTGCTGCTGGTGAAGACCCTCAAAGGACATCTCATGAAAAATACAATATTCTTTGAAACATTCATAAAATCTATTCGCTGCTTAGCATTTTCATTGTGAAATGAAGAAATAAATACAGGTCTGAAAAATAATCAAACACTTTTGTGTATAATTGACATAGCCATTTTGACTGATGACATTTATTATTAATTTAGCAATAAATACTTCATTGATGCAATACTCAAACAGATTGAACCATTTTCTAGATTTCATGATTTTCTTGACATACTTTCACTTGTGTGGGCGTAGGGAAGCCATTAATAAAACACAGGGACAAACGTACAACATGCAGAAGCAAAATCCTATCCAGGAGAACTTGGCTTGACTTTTGATTTTCCTGGGAATGATATGGGCATTTCACTCCAGCTGTTAGGCTGATACTAAAAGCATTTTTAAAAACTGCCTTAGAAATTTTGTTCAATTTGTACATTTTGATTCAAAACAAAACTAAATCCTAAAAAATCTGAAAGTTTATTTATTAGTCACAAGTAAGGTTTACATTAACAAAGAACAAAACAGCACGGGAAACAGGCCCTTCGGCCCAATGAGCCTGCGCCGCCACCTTGATGTTCCCACTTCCACCCATGACCCTTGTCTATGTTTATAGAAATCTGCATTGGAACCAAATTTGTGAGACAATTTAGGGAGAATTTGTTTTGCCAATCAGCCTAAGAACACCTCTTTGGGGTATGGGAGGCAACCAAAGCACCCGGAGAAAACCCATGCAAGCATGGGGAGAATGCGCAAACTCCCACAGACACAGGCCCAACACTGCAATGAAGTTTACTGTGAAGTTTCCCTAGTCCTGGTTGGGTCAATGCACCTAACCAGCAAGTCTTTTAGAATGTGGGAAGAAACCAGAGCATCTGGAGAAACCCATGCGGATATGGGAAGGACGTGCAAACTCCACACAGAGTGACCCAAAGCAGGGAATTGAACCTGGGTGCTGTGAAGCAGCAAGGCTAACCACTGTGCTACTGTGCCACCCCCACTCTGTTACTGTGCCACTCCATTTAATTATTTTATTTATCCATGGCACGTGAGTGTCACAGCGTCCTTATTACCTGTCCGAAATTGTCCTTGAGCAGGTGATGGTGAACTGATGTTTTGAATAAAACTGAGTGGCTTGCTGGACTATTAGGGGGGTGTTAAGAGTCAATCATGTTACTGTGGAGCTGGAGTCACAGGTGGGCCAGACTGGGAATGGATGGCAGATTTCCTTCCCTATAGAGCAATAGGGAACCAAATGGGTTTTTACAATAGCCCAATAGTTTCACAGTTACCTTTTCAAAAGAACAAAGTACAGTACAGGAATAGGCCCTTCAACCTTCCAAGTCTGTGCTGGTCATGATGCCCTAACTAAACTAAAAACAATCTTCTGCCCTTCCTTGGTCTGTATCCCTCTATTCCTTCCCAGTGGATTGGCCAAAGCCACTGGGTATCCTGTTTTTTAAAAAACATTTTAATATTGTATAATCAGACACTTTGTTAGATTTTACTTACATTGCATAGTTTGACACTAACCTTCAAAGCTGCTTATTCTTCAACACTCTCATGTTTGCTGGTCAATTGGAAATGCAGTGCTAATACCAGTCCATGAACTATCTCCTATTAGTGACACATGCCCGTCTATCTCCCTGTGTCATTTGGTACCTAACACCAACTTGGTGTTAGAGCCTACACATGGACTGTGCATAAAGCTCATAAGATTGCCAAGAGTATTTAAAGTGAGGACCTTCCCAGGATTCACCAGCAATGCCTCCATCATCAAATCATCCAATCCCAATGGATGTAACAAATGTGGACAACTCCTGAAAAGGAGCACTTGGCATTTCCAACTTGTCCTCAAACGAATCCTCAGCTCCAACAGTGCTGTCAACCTTTTGCTCTTCCTCCCAACCTGTTAGAAACTTGACTCTGCTGTTGTTGTCCAAGTTTGTAACTGGTGCTTAAAGATCCTGTCATGAGCTCTGATGTTGCCATTGTGGCATAACTTACCTGCCAGGAACGTCAGAAATAAAGTTCAGCAAGGTAAGCTGTCAAAATCGGGGTGAAGTCAGCCTGTTTGTGTGAATGGGTTCATCACATCAACACAGTACAGGGACCACATTCTGTCTGTGATTGACAGTTCGATAGCTGAAAGCTGCTTGAATCTGGGAATATATATGAGAGCTCTAGGCAATTGTTTCAGTTCACCCAATTCAATCACTTACTCAATGTTATTGCAGTGAACCAGAACTCAGTGGCACACTGAACTCACGGAGGGTTATAATTTCGGTTGGAGGATTCTGATAGAAATACTCCAAGAATCTTCAATTGATTCATTATGTTGAACTCAAAAAATAGATCAATGTTGATCCACTGTACTATTTTCCTTCTATATAATCTTATTCCCAAATAAATCTATTCTATTTTTACCTAAAGCACCTATATACTTTTCAGCATATTTTCAGTAGAAACATGGATGACATTTATTCGACAAATAATAAAAATATGTGTCGCTGTGCTGGGAGCCAGAAATCTCACTGTGTGGCAGCAATAAGGATGGCAATGAAAGGAGAAGGGAGATTTGAAAAACATAGGAACCCAATTTTAACACACTCAAGAGCCATTCACTTACACATGGTTAAAATTGGGCCCATACTGTGGGTAGGAAGATGGTTGCAGGAACCAAAGGAAGATTCCTGAATTTTGCAAGTATGGGGATTCAGGGACTATATGCCACTGATTAAAAAAGATTTGGATCAGGTGGAGTCTCAATAGCAGAGGGTTCTGGAAAAGGCAGGATGATGTCTGCAAGTGGGGGAGGGCTAGATACAGCCAGATTAGGCAGGATCTTAAGGATACCGACTGGGATAAGCTGTTCGAGGGTAGGTCGACGCTGTACGTGTGGGAGTCTTTCAAGGGAAAACTAAAATCTTTGCAGGAAAGACACGTGCCGGTAAGGAGGAAGGATGGGAAAGGTAGGATTAGAGAACCGTGGGTTACTAGGGATATTGAGGACTTGGTCAGGAAGAAGTGGGAGGCGTACGTTAGATCTAGGCAACTGGGTACAGAGACAGCGCTGGAAGAATATAGAGAGTGTAGACGGGATCTTAAAAGGGGTGTCAGAAAGGCAAAAAGGGGCCACGAAATGGCTTTGGCAGGTAGGATTAAGGAAAATCCTAAGGCATTTTACTCCTATGTAAGGAGCAAAAGGATGGTTAGAGGGAAGATTGGACCTCTCAGGGACAGAGGAGGGGAACTATGCTTAGAGCCTGAGGGAATGGGGGAGATCCTGAATGAATACTTTGCGTTGGTATTCACGTGGGAGAGGGGCCTGATGTCTGGTGCCGGCTTTGAGAAATTTGAGGACCCGTTAAAGGAAATAATCATTACAAGGGAAGAGGTGTTGGGGCTTTTAGGCAACATAAAGACTTATAAAGCTCCGGGGCCTGATGGCATTTACCCCAGGCTGCTAAGGGAGATGAGAGATGACCTTGCTGGGCCTCTGACGCAAATCTTTGTCTCTTCGGACACAGGTGAGGTCCCAGAGGACTGGAGGATAGCAAATGTAGTACCGTTGTTTAAAAAGGGTCAGAGGGATAACCCAGGGAACTATAGGTCGGTGAGCTTGACTTTAGTTATAGGTAAGCTAATGGAGAGGATCCTCAGGGACAGGATGTATGATCATCTAGAGCGCTGCGATCTGATCAGGGATACGCAGCATAGCTTCGTTAAGGGAGGTCATGCCTTACGAATCTAGTGGAACTTTTTGAAGAGGTGACAAAAACAGTTGATGAAGGACAAGCCGTTGATGTCATTTACATGGATTTCAGTAAGGCGTTTGACAAGGTTTCTCATGGTAGGCTGATAGAAAAGGTGAAGGCGCATGGGATACAGGGCCAGGTATGTAGATGGGTTGAGAACTGGCTTGGGAGGAGGAGACAGCGGGTAGTAGTGGAAGGCTCATTTTCCAACTGGAGGTCTGTCACTAGTGGTGTGCCACAGGGCTCAGTACTAGGACCTCTTCTATTTGTGGTTTATGTAAATGACTTGGAAGAGGGGGTAGGTGGTGTGATCAGCAAATTTGCTGATGACACTAAGATGCTTGGATGGCGGGTACTGAGGAGCAGTGCCAGGCAATACAACAGGACACAGATAGGCTGGTAGATTGGGCAGATAGATGGCAAATGGAATTTAATCCGGATAAATGCGAGGTGATGCATTTTGGCTGGAATAATGTAGAGGGGAGTTATAGGATAAAAGGTAAAACTATCTGGAGTACAGAGACACAGAGAGACCTGGGGGTGCAGGTTCACAAGTCTCTGAAGGTGTCAGAACATTACAGCACAGAACAGGCCCTTCGGCCTTCGATGTTGCGCCGACCAATATAAAAAGCATGCCCCTCCAAACTAAACCATTCCCTTCTCTTCCATATACTTATCAACTAACCTCTTAAACGCCACCAAACTTGGCGCATCTACAACTGCTGCAGGCAGGGCATTCCACTCCCGAACCACCCTTTGGGTAAAGAGAACTGGCTTGGGAGGTGGAGAATGTGATAAAGAAAGCTTATGGTATGTTAGCCTTCATAGGAAGGGCTATAGAATACAAGAGTACAAGATGTTGCAAGTGTATAGAATGTTGATTAGGCCTCACTTGGAGTACTGCGTCCAGTTCTGGTTGCCATACTACCGGAAGGACGTGGAGGCCTTGGAGAGAGTGCAGAGGAGATTTACCAGGATGCTGCCTGGTATGGAAGGGCTGTCTTACGAGGAAAGATTGAACACACTGGGGTTGTTTTCCTTGAAAGACGTCGGCTGAGAGGGGATCTATTAGAGGTATATAAGATTATAAGGGGTATAGATAGAGTAAATGGTGGTAAGCTTTTTCCACCATTAGAAATGGATAGAACGAGGGGTCATGGCCTTAGGGTGAGGGGGGCTATATAAGACGAATATTAGAGGGCAGTTTTTCACACAAAGGGTAGTGGGTGTGTGGAATGCACTGCTGAGTAAGGTGGTGGGAGCAGGCACGCTAGGGTTGTTTAAGGGTCTCTTGGATAGCCACATGAGTGGTCTGCAGATAGAGGGATATAGCAGGAATGTCTAAATATCTTATTTGTTTCCACAGGCAATTCGGTCCACCTTGTTGACCAACAAGGTGCATGCATTCGGCAGGTCGTGCGAAGGCTGCTCTTGGATGTTGCTTCAGGAGTGGCCTAGTGCTTCAAGTCGTTAGTGTATGCTTAAACTGGACCATCTGATGGGCAACATGACAGCTCAGAGACTATCGCTGTTGCTGTGCACTCACATAGATTTGGGCCTGTGTCTGGGGGAGTTTGCGCGTTCTCCCCGTGGTTGCATGGGTTTTCTCCGGGTGCTCCGGTTTCCTCCCACATCCCAAAAATGTGCTCTTAGGCTGATTGGGTAACAAATTGTCCCTATATGGGAATCTTCCACAATAGGCATAGCCTAAAGTCATGGATATGTCATTAAGACTTTAGGATGGCGGTGTGGGCTCGTTGGGCCGAAGGGCCTGTTTCCCGTGCTGTGTTGCTCTTTGTTCTTTGTTCTTTGCAAGCACAAATAAGGGGTTCTGGTTTTTGTCAGCACTAAGTACAGAGACCACTGAAAGCATGGATTACATTGGTGAAATGATATGGCAACACTGGAAGAAGTAGACGCTATGTTGGTTAAGAAACATGTCTGCTTACAGCCAGCAAGTGCATTATAAGAGTGCTATATGACATAGTATACCAATTTTAAGCTTTGAGAGAGCTGGACTGCAGGAAAACAATGGGAATAGATTGCACAGGCTGGGATTACAGGTCAGAAGTGAATTTAGCAGATGAAGAGCATGTTAAAATTGGACTGAGCTAAGATCAACATGGTCATGGTGGGTCTGAAACAACGTTTTAGCTGGGGTGCAGGTGTTTCAGGACTTTAATGGTTGTCAGGTCTCTCACCCAAGCATAATAAGGTTTAACTGAGAATCCAGGCATCCATTAAGCCTGTTGAAACATTTGCAATAGACTCTGGTGACAGGCTGAGGGCAGGATAAAACCTGACCCCAAGGCTTCTGACAGGCATTAGCTCTCGCAGGGAAAACATGCAGTGGATTCATTTCTGAGGAGTTAAGATTTTGTTTTCTTGTGTTACACATTATTCTATTGGAGATTCTTATCTTTATTCCTTGCACTTGAGAAACACAAAACATATGCTTATGTTTGTTTCCATGGCTAGTTTTACCTGGGACAGTTCCTCAACCCGTCACAGTGTGCATAACAGTTGTTTCAATAAATTTATTGGATAGTTGGGCTCTCAGTCAAACTTCATTATGTATGCTTGGGTGAGAGCCCAGAGAACCACGAGAGGTGCTGAAACATCTGCACCCCAGATAAAACATTCATTCATTGGAATTCTACCACCCTGCTCACCACGGAATCAGAGCAGAAGAGACATGGACAATGGAAATTTCTGTTGCCCTCAGGCAGGAATTTCTGGTTTCACTTGAAACATGCATCGTTTCACTTGCTTTGCAAGCTCTCTCATTTCTGCCATTAAATGTGCATTTGCATAAAGTCGTGGTTTTTGTTTTATTGATTTGTTAAAGGCTCAGTATGATTGACAATTTTATTAATGTGCAATGCAATTATATTATTTTCAACTTAGGAGATAGTTATGAATTAATTACTTTTTTTCCAAAACTTTTTTTAACTTATCTTACTAGATGCTGTGGATCTCAGGTGTCTGTTGAACCAGAGTGTAGCTAATTGAAGAGAAGAACCATGTTGTTTGAAAAAATGGTATATCTGGGACTTCTAAAAAGTAATTCATCTCAATGTTATTAATTACATTCCCTATGGTGAAGAGAGTTTTTAATTTTAAATCTAGACATCTAATGTGGCATTGGACGCTATGAGGAAAACACATAATTTGACAATATCCTGTCATTACTGTCCAGGTGGGGTATATTTTTATAGATTTAGCAGGTCATATTCAATAACCACAGCCATTTCTGGTGTGATTCACAAAAACAATGGTGAAATGCACTCAGCTAATGAGCCATTCGCCTAGTATTATGTCTCTCTCACCACCCAGGACTAGCTAAGTGCAAGTGGATTTCAGCCAAAGATCTCTCCCAGCATTTTTATATTACTGGTCAATTTCCTGTGGCACTGTGTGAATGTGTGCTGCTCTGTAAGAATGGGGGCAGTACAACATGGGAAGCAGAATTTACCATTGTGTATGTTTGTTGTTTTAAGGGTACAGAACTGCCGCTAAGTAAATATTTTAATATAGAAGTCAGTTAAGAGAGTGAAGAGATCCTGGGGTTCATTTGAAATGTGATGACCAGAAGACCCAGGATTCCAGGATTAGCAGAAGGGCTCCTAACCTGCGTGTGGTAGGACTGTAAGCTTAGTTACATTTCCTCTCCATGCCAGCTCCATTCAACTGAAGAATCAGGCAGCCACTCAACATTGTTTGCAGGATGTCGTCTCTCTGATCACAATGTTTCTCTTTCTCAGCAGCTTGTTTCAGGGGAAATGATCAAACAAAATAAACTTCTGTTCTATATCTTATATCTCGGATCAATGCAGAAATGATACCATTTCTTCATGTTAATAAGTTTTATCTACAGTGCTTTAAAATGTCTACTCAATGCTTCAGCTCCAGCTTCCAGCTCTTTCCACAGTCTTGGTTATTTTTCTCTGAGCCCGCATCAGTCAAGCATGGTGAGCATCAGGAGCAAACGCACTCACATAATCAAATGTATAAGAATTGAATAGAATATCCCTTTCTTCAGCAGTCTTACCTAGTCTGGACCCCACAGTTCTTTTATCCAAAGGCCAGTACATCTCAAATGTCAAAATACTTTGGTCCAGAGATACAGAAGATAATCATAGGCTTGGAAGAGGGAGTAAGTGGAGTGATCAGCAAGTTTGCAGATGATACAAAGATGGCTGGACTTGCGGATAGTGAGGAACATTGTCAGGCGATGCAGCAGGACATAGGCTGGTAGCTTGGGCAGACAGATGGCAGATGGAATTCAATCCTGATAAATGTGAGGTGATGCATTTCGGGAGAAAGAATGTAG
The DNA here is from genome assembly GCA_024679065.1 of Sphyrna mokarran. Taxonomy (NCBI): domain Eukaryota; kingdom Metazoa; phylum Chordata; class Chondrichthyes; order Carcharhiniformes; family Carcharhinidae; genus Sphyrna; species Sphyrna mokarran. The sequence goes on from JAGIQG010000021.1 coordinate 25,530,369, forward strand.
TGGGGAGGTATATGGTAAAGGGTAGACCTATTAAGAGTATAGAAACGCAGAGGGACCTGTGGGTGCAGGTGAACAAGTCTCTGAAGGTGGCAGAGCAAGTGGAGAAGGTTGTGAAGAAAGCATATAGTATGCTAGCCTTTATAGGAAGGGGTATAGAGTACAAGAGCTGGCCTTTAATGTTGCAGTTATATGAAACGTTGGTTAGACCTCATTTGGAATACTGCGTTCAGTTCTGGTTGCCTAACTACCGGAAGGACGTGGAGACTCTGGAGAGAGTGCAGAGGAGGTTTACCAGGATGCTGCCTGGTATGGAAGGTCTGAGTTACGAGGAGAGGTTAGGCAAATTGGGATTGTTTTTCTTAGAAAGAAGTAGACTTAGAGGAGATCTAATAGAGGTGTACAAGATTATGAGGGGTATAGATAGAGTAAACAGGGTTAAGCTTTTTCCTAAGATGGACTCAAATAGCACGAGGGGTCACGGGCTTAGGGTGAGGGGGGTAAGGTATAATTTGGATGCTAGAGGGAGTTTTTTTCACACAGAGGGTGGTGGGGGTATGGAATGCGCTGCCAAGTAAAGTGATGGAGGCAGGCACTCTGGAGTTATTTAAGAAATACTTAGATGGGCACATGAACAGAATGGGAATGGAGGGGTATAGAAAACTGATTTAAAATAGGGATCATGAGCCTTGGGAGTCTCTGGGAAGTGTGTAAATAGATGATGATATCGATGTACTTGTTTTTATCCTACAGTTGCTTTGGTCCACCTTGTTGTCTAACAAGGGGCACACACGCGATGGGTCGTGAGAGGGCTGCTCTTAGATTTTTTTCAAGAGTATCCTAGTGCTTCACGTCGTTAGTGTACGCTTGACCTGGACCATTTGATGGGCAACACGACAGCTCAGTGACTATTGTTGTGCTTTGCAGATACATGGATTTGGGCCTGTGTCTGTGGGAGTTTGCGCATTCTCCCTGTGCTTGCGTGGGTTTTCTCCGGGTACTCCGGTTTCCTCCCACATCCCAAAGATGTGTTCTTCGGCTAATTGGCAAAACAAATTCTCCCTAAATTGTCTCAAATTTGGTTTTTAATCCATAGATCTTTAAACGTAGACAGGGATCATGGGTAGAGGAGGGAACATCGGGGAGGTGGTGTGGACTCGTTGGGCCGAAGGGCCTGTTTCCCGTGCTGTTTTGTTCTTTGCTCTTTGTTCTTTTGTTCTTGATAAAAGAGTCCTCGCCTTATGCCTCTTTCTTCTTAATGAAACTTGCCTTGTAAATGGCAACTGGAGGTGGCACCATTTAAAAGACAAATTGGAAACTTTCAGAACTAATTCTTGTTGTTTTCCAGGGGACTTAACTGGTTTCCTACCAGAATAATGAACTTTTGGCCCTGCTGTTAATAAACATGAATATGTTTTTTTACACATACACTAGCATCAGAAAACCAGAGTATTTATTGGGGTGGTGGTACATTATGTAAACTCTGTGCTAATAAGATTTGACTATAATTACAGTACAGTCTGGTTAATAATTTAAATATAGCAAAACAATGTCTCCTGCTTATCTGGTTCTGATATATTACATAGATTGCCAATGATAATCTTCTTCCATAGATTCTGTAGCCTGTTAAAGAAATTGTTTAAAATTAGTGAAAGCTCAGAGTTGACCAGATCTTATAGACAGTGTCCTGATGAGTCCTCTTTGCAGCATTTCTTGTTCTTTCTGATTACAGCAATAACCGCCCACATCTCTCACATGCTCACTGTTGTGGAAAATTCTATTTTTCTAGCTAACTAAGCACAGGCGGAGGGAACTCCAGAGCAATAAGAGATTCAGCAACAAGAAAAGTGTCAACCAGAATGACGGGGATAATTCTGCCAACTTCAGGCCGGTGTAATATAATTAAAACTCTTTTAAATGTGGCGCGTTCATAATGACACCAAAAGGAAATTAATTGAGACATTTTGATCAATACTTTGAATCGCAGATTTGACAGGACTTACTTATTTCTAGCTCAGAAGCCTAACCAGACATCTGAAAACCTTGGACCAACTGCTCGTCATCTTAACCCTATAACTAAGTTGATTGGAAAGAAAAATATCCAGGCTACTTTCTTCTAGTTCCAACAGTGCAAGTGTGAGCCCAAAAGACTTGGGAATAGGTTAATTAACTTTCTTTTCAACTGCTCTGTTTTTATGTTGAGGCATCACAAACTAGAGCTTTCAAGTCCACATTTTGGACTGTTTATGCTTAATTAGATTGGAAGAGAAAGTCTACATGAATCTCACATAATTCATTTGACTGGACATTCATAAGAAATGCAACTTGACAAAAGTAATCACCTCAGGTAACCAAACAGGTGGCATGGTGGTTAGCACTGCAGCCTCACAGTGCCAGGAACCTGGGTTCAATTCCTGTCTTGGGTCACTGTCTATGCGCAATCTGCACATTCTCCCTCTGTCTGCATGGGTTTCCTCTGAGTGCTCTAATTTCCTCCCACAGTCCAAAGTTGTGCAGGTAAGGTGGATTGGCCATGCTGAATTGCTCCTTAGTGTCAGGAGGACTAGCTAGGATAAATGCATAAGAATATAGAGATAGGGTTGGGTGGGATTATGGTCAGTGCAAATTCAATGGGCTGAATGGCCTCCTCAAGCATTGTAAAATTCTATAGAAACAAAATTTCCATGATATAACTAAGTAATTCTGAATTACTTCCACTGCTGCCTCTAGTACAGTTGTGTTGGCATTGCAAACTACTATCTTTATTCTACCAACGTTTATATGGGCAATGCTGGCAAAACCAAGCATGACCTGTTGAACAGGTAGTCCTGAGAATGAAGGACTTTTAAATGGAAATAATGTAAAGATGAATCTTGATAATTTACAGTGGGGCTTTGCCTATTTCCTTTGGCAGCTTATTCCACTGTGGTATTGTCCTTGAGAAGAAAAATTATTGATATCCTGTCTTGGAAACAAATGGTATTTGCAGTTACACAGATCTTGTCTTTGCCAGAGGACACAGATGCATGTTTCTGTCATTTCTTACATAACTAGTATTTATTGCTGGATCCTTGTTGCCCCTGAAAAGGTGGTTTTTCTCCTCTACTGCCGCTGTCTGTGGCGTGAACGTACTCCTGCAAAAACCATTTGATGGGAAGTTTAAGCCAGTGGAGATAAAGAAAGTCAATATATGTCATAGTCATGTGTGAATTAGAGGGGAATGAGTGGGTGATCGTGTCTCAATGCACCAGCTGGTTCTGTTCTTCCAGATAGTGGATATTGCAGTTTAGGGAGATGGTGCAATGAAACTCCTGGTGAACCGCAGCAGTGCATTCTGTAGGTAGCAACATGGCAGCCACTATAAGAGGTGAATGGGGTGGTTGGATCTTAGAACTGGTGATCGAGTCTAAATTAAGCAGACCACTTTATGCAGTGTGGTGTTGAGCTTTGAATGGTTTTGGAACTGCGTCATCTAAGCAGGTGGAGATGCATGCTTTGTCGCTGGTGCACAGGATTTTCACAGTAACTTTATTGCAATATTAATGTAACTTTATTGCAATAATTAATGCATTAGTATTGTGACTAATAAATAAACTTTAACTTAGAGGGCTTTTGGGAGTCTGGAGTGCTCAGCCTTTGCTTTGCTCTAGTAAGCATGGTATGCAAGTAGCTAATCTGATTGATTGCTGGCCAATTGTCCCCACCCACCACACCCTCAATGTGACTGACTTGTTGTGAGCATCATATTGCACTGCTACAACTCACCAAAGGTTCTAAAAGATTCGACTATGTTAATAGTATTGAACATCAAGTGGCTGTGGCTGGGTTCTCTCCATGATGACCAACTCGTGTGGTGTGAGATTAATTGGTTAATCACCAACATTTGGACTTGGTGTTGTCCAAATCTTCCTGCATGCTGGCGTGGGCTGCTTTGTTATCTGAGCAATAGCCAGAGCTGAAAACCTTCATGAAGAATGATGCTGATTAACTCAGTTGGCTGGATGGTTAACATGTGGTTCAGAATAACAACAATTTGGGCTTGATTCCTGCTGCAGCTGAGGTAGATTTAGGACCTGTCCCTGAGAATGGAAGGCCATGACAAAAAAACTAAGAAAATGGCTCAGGATGAAGTATCAGTAGACAATGAGTCAAGGAGCTGCCTTTGGGCAGACCCTATAGATACCATTATGAAGAGTAAGATGCGTCTCTAGAAACTTCAAGCAAATAGTACTGGTGCATTGCACTGTCAATCTGACTCTGACAGCTGCCTTGTGCAAAGTGAAGCCAGCAAGACCCACGTGGTATCGGTGGCTGTGAATTATACTTTGCCTGCAAAGGGAGAACTCTATGCTAGCCACTGCATTTTTTAAGCTCAGCTTCAGGCAACAACAAAGTGCCAAGGCCCAGGAGTGTGAGAAAGCTTCCTGGAAGAGATCTCACACTGCTCAGCTTTGCTGGAGGGTCAGAGGCTGACCTTTAGGCATCTGCTATAAATTTTGTGGCAATTTTTGCCCAGGACAGTTCTGCCTTGACACTAAAATGGCAAGAGAGCCGCACTATTAAATTAAATGGATCAACTTGCTGAGCTCTTAACAGCGACGCTCTAAGCATTGGAGTTTCTCATTTTGGAATTTGCCAGGCTGTGATTTTCCCATGCATTCAAATACACAGGGGAAGAATTAGGGGCTGGCGAATATACAGGAGAAAACCTTGGACTTAATGTCAGCTTAATGTATTTGCTCAATCTGAATTTCCTGTTTTTGCAATCCCAGGACAGTGCCGAGAATAAACATTAGGAACTTCGGCATTGTTGTTACAGAAGTACTGGAGATACGAGTGCTTGAATAGGATTCTCCAGTGCCATTTCACTGTGATCATCATTATTTGCATTTGATTATTTTTAAGTTTTAAAAGATTAGTTAATTTTAAATGCAAGTAAACACGATTAAAGTCTGCTAAAAGATCTGTGAATCTTTTTCTGTGTGCTTATATCACAGTGTTAAGCTGAACTGAAAATGCATTTGTGAAGGATATATTTTAACCCTGTATCTTATATTTAATGCAGATTGCAGTCCTTATACACACATATACATTAATCTTTGAAATAATTATCAATGATTACATTGTGCATCAAAAATTTATTGTTGGAGCTGAAACTGATTCTCAACAGTATATTTCATGCAATGCCTTGCAAATGTACCACACAACAAGTACATAGGTTACAAAATCTTTGGGGCAGAGGAATGTAAAAGTCCACATTTAAGCCACAGGAAAAAGTGTAAGTAATGTCACGTTGGCCAGATCTCTGCTTTACAGGGATCCTGGCATACCCAAAAGGAAGAATCAGTGAAAACTGGGAAATAAAAACACTGGACTAGACTGTTTGTTTGTTTTTTTACTATTGGGGCATATAGATCAGACTGTTAAAATATGTTCAGGGAGACCATATAGATCACTTGCCCATCCATTAACCAGTTTGAGGAGATCAAGTCAAAGAGGTTCCTAAATATCCTAATATTAATATCTATAAATGAGAGGTTCCTCCCTTTTTTTGTTCTTTCATGGGATGTAGGCATTGCTGGCTTGTTATCCATTTCTAAGTACTGCTGAGAAAGTGGTATGTGCTGCTTTCTTGAACCACTGCAGTCCATGTGGTGTAGGTACATCCACAGTGCTATTAGGAAGAGAGTTCCAGGATTTTGACCCAGTGACAATGAAAGAACAGTGATATATTTCCAAGTCAGGATGGTGAGAAACTTGCAAGGAAACCTCCAGGTGGTGTATCTGCCACGAATATGCTGCCCATGTATTTCTAGATTGTAGTGGTCATGAATTTGTAAGATACTGCCTAAAGAAACTTGGTGGATTCCTGCAGTGTCTTGTAGAAGGTATGCACCTGCTTCGGTGGTCGGGGCAGTGAATGTTTATGGATCGGGATGCCACTCAAGCGGGCTGCTTTGTCCTACATGGTGTTAAGCTTCTTGAGTGAAGCTGGAGCTGCACCCTTCCCAGTCACGTAGAGCATCTTCCATCACAATCTTGAATTGTGCCTTGAAGACAGTGGACAGGCTTTGGGGAGTCAGACAATGAGTTACTTAGCACATGATTCCTAGTCTCTGATGTGCACTTGAAGCCACAGTATTTATATGGCTAGTCCAGTTCAGCCTCTGATCAGTGGTAACTCACAAGATTTTGACTGGGGGATTCTGTGATGGCAATACCATTGAGTATCAAGGGATGATGGGTTAGATTCTGTCTTGTTGGTCATTGCCTTGCACTTGTGTGCTGCAAACATTACTTGCTACTTGTCAGCACAAGCCTAGAAGACATTGTCCAGGTCTTGCTCCATATGGGCATGGACAGTTTCAGTATCTGAGGAGGTGCGATTGTGTTATGCCTCTGAATAGGCTCAGGGAAACCCAAGGCTGTTGTGAGCTAGTCTAGAGTACACAGGGAGCTTCCAAAAACACCAAATATTTACCAGACTAATCAATCAATGAGGAAGTCAAGATGGATTGTATCTAATAAGAGTTGAAGAATTCTTTTCTTTCTTCAGTCCATTTGAGCCTTAGTTTACCTTAGCCAAGCAGATCAGCTCAGGTCAGGTCTGCAGCATTAGCCGTACTGGTGTTGGTGATTTTGAGAAGGAGAGCAGAACTTGACAGATTTTCAGCAGAGTCTTAGCAAGAAACTGAACTGAGTAGCTATAGCCTAGCTTAATAATTTATTGCCAGTGGATACTGTCAAAATAATAAACATTGTTAGGTCAAAAGACCAAACCAGCATTTTCAGAAACAAGCGAGAGGAAGAAAAGAGAAGAGCATAATCATGCAAATCATTATCTTAAGTGTTAGATTAGAACACACTGATGGTTTTAGGTCAACCTAATTTAGGTATCAAAATTGTCAAGTAGAGTGTGACAGTTTGGTTCTTATACAACACTATGATGAAATAATCAGAATGATTTTGGAGGCAAAACCAGTGTGACTCACAGTGATGATAAACTGTACCTGTATTAGTAAAGAAGCACGTTTATCACTTTCTCTAATTGTCATTGGTGGCACAGTAGTTAGCACTGTTGCCTCACAACGCCAGGGAACTGGGTTTGATTCCTGGTTTGGGCCACTGTTTGTGTGGACTCTGCATGTTCTCCCTGTATCTGCATGGGTGCTCTGGTTCCCTTTCACAGCTTGAAAGATGTACTGGTTAGGTGCATTGGCCATGCTAAATTCTCCTGGATGTGTTGACTAAGGGATTTTTACAGTAATTTGATTTGTATTAACGTAAGCCTACTTGTGACACTGATTAAATAAATAATAAAATAACTAAACTTATTAGATTCCCCCAGTCGAGTCCTACGCTTTTCAAGTCAGAACAATGTGGTTTGTGAATACCTGATACACAAGTGACTTGGGCATCAGGTGCAAACCTGGCTTGGCCATATTAACCATCTGACTGTTTGTTTTGTTTTGTTTTGTTTTGTTTTGTTTTGTTTTCCTCAGCCTAAACTTTACATTATTGTCAGAAGACGAGAACGACTATCTTTAGCCCAAACACCAAATGCAAAATGTTCCTGGACTTTTCCACTTTCAAGATCATCCCTCTCTTCCCCCTCCCCCTCCCCACTCCCAGTTGCCCTCACTTGCCCATTTTGTTTAAGGGCTAAGCTGACGATCACCTTCTTTTGAGATTCTTTTCCTTGGCTGTTATCAATTGTCACATGTCTTCATACCATGCCTTTCCCCTGCTAGACATTATCATTAATCACACCAAACTATACCGTTTACTCATCAGTCTCCTGTCTCTACCAATCCATTTTAAACCTCTCTTTCCTTCTAAAAGTGTTGTTAACTCCCAGCCAGATATCCACCTCTTGCAGAAGTCTTTATTCAACAACTGCCCATCTATTTTCTGCTCTTCCTATGGCGCAACATCAACCTGATACAAATTTGGATTAAGATTCTGACCATGACAATGATGATGATACATTATCCTTCCTTGATCTTCCCAACTAGCTGGCCATGCAATCCTCCTTCAATGCTTCCCCATTTTCATCCAGCCCATACAAAGCAAAGCATCACGAATACGCAATAGTATTTAGCTGCTATCACCTCACCTGCCACAGAATCGGAGCAGGTGAGAGTCTGACATGGAAATCTCTTTGACCTCGAGTGGGAAATGAGGCTGTGGAATCCCATGTTGCAGCTCTAGTAATGCCAAACTTTAATTAGTGTTTCGTGGCCTGGCCCAAAAAAGGGAGTACATCACATTCTTTGCCTTCCTCCTGATACCAGTACAATTTATCTTCATTTGCAGTCATTGTCTAAAGATCTTGGGAACTGCATTGACTCAGCCCATTGCCTATGTGTGTGTACAGCTGCCCTTTCTCAGCATATTGCTCTTTTAAGTTTTAGTGTCACAAGTAGGCTTACATTAATACTGCAATGAAGTTATTGCAAAATCCCCCCCCCCCCCCCCCCCACCAAGTCAACACATTCTTGCGCTTGTTCGGGTACACTGAGGGAGAATTTAGCATGGCCAATGCACCTAACCAGCACATCTTTTGGACTGTGGGAAGAAATTGGGGCACCCGGAGGAAACCCGGGCACACAAAGGGAGAACGTGCAGACTGCACAGATAGTGAACCAAGCCGGGAATCAAACCTGGGCCCCTGGCATTGTGAAGCCACAGTACTAAACACTGTGCCACCACACTGCTCCATTTAGCTGGAGCTCCTCAGGATATTTTGCTGCGCGTAAAGCTATTCCCTTTGGTACAATCCCTTAGCACCTCCTACAACTTACACCAAAAAAATGGAGAATTCACCAAGGGTCTTGACTGTTTTATTGTGAATGCTAGACAACTTTCTAGTTAGTATTGCCCATCAATGATGGGCTTCAAGTGCTGCTGACATATTGCATGTTGTGCATGCACTCCACCACCATCTGCTCCTCCCTCACCCCAACCCCAGACATGTTGGCTGCTGGCCCAATTTCTTGGATCTGCTTTTTTTTTCACAAACCAATATTGTGTTCAAACCAAGGGGAAGGGAGTAATGTTGTAAAATATGATGCAACTAATCCATGGAGCCACAACAGAAAATTCTGGAAACACCCTGCAGGTTCGACAGCATCTGTGGAGAGAGAAATGGAGTTACAGCTCAATGAGTTGAGTTCCGATTAAAGGATTTGTTGGGATTCCTGAAGGTTGCTGTGTATTCTTAATAATATTTGCTGAAGAGGTTGCTTGAATCCACCACAATTTTTTTTATTCAAGAGATGTTTTGGATAGAAAATGCTATGGTTAACTGTCCTTTTTTAGGGATTAGGGATAATATTGACAGGGATATTTGTGAAGTTCCTCAGGTTTCCCTTAAAAGCTTATTAATAGTGATGTAATATCGCGTGATAAAAGGACTAATAATAAATAATAACCAGGAAATAGCACAGAGAGTACATCCCATCTGCATGGATTAATGTAGTAATGTTTGAGTGAAAATGTTTTTGAAGAATATAGAATATTACTATTATTAGTTACTTCAGCTGTTATATTAATAAGCACAGTTTATTAATAAAACCTTCGGAAAAGAAACTTCATCTAGGGGGAAAGTTTTCCTGCCACTGGAATCAGAAAAGGTGAGGGTCCGCCATGGAAATCTCTGTTGACCTCGGGTGGGAAGTGAGGCTGTGGAATCCCATGTTGTACTCTCAGTAGCTCCAAACTTTAATAAGTGTTTTGTGGCCTGACCCAAGAAAGGGAGTACATCACATTCTTTGCCTTCCTTCTGACACCAGCACAACTTATCTTCATTTGCAGTCATTGTCTGAAGGTCTTAGGGACTGCATTGACTCTTTGGTGGGAGATGGACCATGCAGAGGTCCATTGATCTTGGGTGCAATTTTCCAATTTTGGGGCCAGCGTGGCCGGAAAATCCCACCCCTAGAAGTGAGGTTCTTGGTCCTATTTCTAAAGAAGAACCCACAAGCTCTTCTTGAGCATTACGTGTGTTTTGCTTCTCCCACTTTATAAGCATAAATAAATGACACTTTCAGTGTGGATCATTAGCACAGAACAACTCCCAGCTTTCAGAATAACCCTATCAATATAATGTTAATTATAACATGAAGCTCCAGCCTGGAAACAAAATAGCAATCAGTGTGTCACGACTGAAGTGTCTCCTGAGCTGCTGGATACAGTAGAACCCTGATTATCCAAACTCCTATTATCTGTGCAAACATTATCCATGAACCAGGCTAAAGGGAGGCAGATAATGCAAGTTATTTTAATGGAATCTTTGTTCATTTCCGTTAGATCATAAGTTGGTTAATATTTTTTCAAACATTCATTTCAATGTGACAGCATGTAATGAACTTCACTTGAAAATGACCATCAATCAATGGATTGATATTGTGAGATAGGAAGGCTGGGATTTAATTAAAAAAATGACACAATGTAGATGACAAGTTGTTTACCTGCTTACCTGCATTTAACATTGAAGCTTTTAAAGAAATTGTTGGCGTGGTGTAATGGCTGATGAGAGCCATTACACTGCTGATTATTCTTTGGAATGCTATCTTTAAAATCTCTACATAATTTTTCATTTGAAGCTTGAATTTTACTGTTGGTTAAATTAATGTTGACCTTTAGTCCAGTGCCTCGTGCATCTCTTGCTTTTATCTAAAAGTATGGACAGAGCTTTTAACACCATGTACATTCCATACATTGACACACACGAACACAGAACTACATTTCATGAGTATATAATGAGCACCAAAGGATCACATCTGGCAGTATGCATCAACATGTTCATTGAATACTGGGAGTGTCATGCCCGCCATATTGGATTGACACTAAGTATCTGGGATGTATGCCTGCAACTGATGTTTAGCCCATTCATTGTATATGGCCCTGGCTCAATTCATCTCAGTGATATCAGCTAGCGCCATGCAAGGGGGTCAGCTTTTACTGATACTCTACAGCCAAACCAATAAAGGGCTTGCTCGAAGGTTCCATCCAAAGGTATTAATGTTGGGTTGTTTCCTGTCCCACCCCTTCCTGATTGCTTCTCCCACTCTGTGCTCTCCAGGGAACCTGGCTCCATGTCTGAAGTGGCTTAACTGGTAACTGCTTTAGGGCCATGACCAGTGTTGGCAGTTTGTTGGGATGGCAATAATGAAGCTGATAGATCAATCTGCCAAGGTCTCATCAAGGTCAGTGAGACCAGATTCGTGTGCAATGCATTCCTCTCAGAGAGTTGGATTAGTTAACCCTCATCAGAGGGGGAGGCAATGGCTTTGTGGTATTATCGCTAGATTACTAATCTAGAAGCTAAGCTAATGTTGTGGGGACCAGGATTCGAATCCCACCACGGCAGATGGTGGAATTTGAATTCAATTAAAAATATGTCTGGAATTAAGAATCGACTGATGATCATGAAATCATTATTGTTGAAAAAACCCATCATCTGGTCTACTAATGTCCTTTAGGGAAAGAAATCTGCCACTCTTACCTGGTCTGGCTTACATGTAATTCTGGAGCCACAGCAATGTGGTTGATTCTCAACTGCTCTCAAGCAACTAAGGATGGGTAATAAGTGCTGGCCAGTCAGCAATGCCCATGTTCCCTGAATGAATAGAAAAAGGCATATGCATCATGGCATGTGATTAAATCGTATCTGTTTATTGCATTGCAGACAACAAATTCAATTGGTACTGTCTGCTGTTTTAAATGAATGACATATGTAGCCAGTGCTACCTGTGTTGTTATTAATTGCACACGGAGGGAGAGTGCTTAAGTAAACCTCTTGAAGCCTTGTTGCTGCAAGAAGTGAGTTTCTGAAAACTGAATCTTGCCTATGAACTTTGACTGAAATGAAACAGAATAAAGAGACCTCATGCACTTGTCCTCACTGATACTGAGGTAATAAAATTGCTCCCTAAGGATTCTGTAACCTTCAGCCAAGAGCATTCCTTCCCCATCTCTTTGAGCAGCTCTTTATAGAACAAAGAACACTACAGCACAAAAAGGCCCTTCGGCCTACAAGTTGTGCCAATCATATCAGTACCTACCAGTCCATAGAACTATCTGTAACTCCCAATCCCATTAAATCCCATGTACTCATCCAGAAGCCTCTTAAAAGACCCCAGCGAGTTTGCCTCTACCACCACTGATGGCAGTCGATTCCATTCGCTCACCACCCTCTGAGTGAAAAACTTAACTCTAATATCTCCTCTGTACTTGCCCCCAAGCACCTTAAACCTGTATCCTTTCGTAGTGACCATTTCAGTCCTGGGAAATAGCCTCCAAGAATCCACCCTATCTATTCCTCTCAACATCTTATAAACCTCTTTCAAGTCACCTCTCAACCTTCGTCTCTCCAGGGAGAAGAGATCTAGCTCCCTCAACCTATCTTCATAAGGCATGCCTCCCAATCCAGGCAACATCCTTGTAAATCTCCTCTGCACCCTTTCAATAGCTTCTACATCCTTCGTATAGTGAGGCAACCAGAACTGCAACAGTTTGGCCCAATCATACTAAATTTGCAGAGAAAGATTCATCAGGGCAGCCATCCCTGGAAGCAATTTGGAATCATTGAATCATAGAATCCCTTCAGTGTAGAGGCCATTCAGCCCATCAAGTCTGCACCAACAATCTAACAGAGCATCTTATCCAGGTCACCCTTCCTGTCTTACTCCTGTAATCGTACACATTTATTTTGCTAATCTCCCTAATGTACATATCTTTGGACATTAAGGAGCAATTTACAATTGCCAATCCACCTAACCTGCACATTGTTGGACTGTGAGAAGAAACCGGAGCACCTAGAGGAAACCCATGCAGTGCAGACTCGGGAAGAATTTTCAAACTTCATACAGTCAACCAAGGCTGGAATTGAAGGTGCTCTAAGGCAGCAGCTCTAACCACTGTGTCGCCTCACACAACTTGGTCCAGCACAAAGCTTTTAAATGATCAGAAAAGCACCTCAGCATCATCTCTGCTTAAACTTTAGCAACTTGTAGGAATGCACAACAATACATACAATTGCACCAGCAGTCAGAAGAAAATGATACCACAACTAACCTGCATGTAGTTCCCATTTTGGTCACAAACCACTGGTGAGAAGTCCTTCACTCCATTTAATGAGATGCTCAGTGCCGACTCAGGTATTGGCTGCAGTGTGAGGTTTGAATATGGCAACACTGGTGTCAAATTTGTGTGCACACTGATTAACATCATAACCTGAATGCACTACATGCTGCTGGCAGTTGTTAGATGTGTGCTACAAATCCTTGACTGAAGTGGTGTCCTCTGTATTTCATGTTAGAAATATGTTCAGGCATCTCGGACTCCATTTTTGAACATTAGGAGGCTGTGTAGCTAAAAAAGCGAGTGTTATAGAGACCAATGTAACCCCCAACAGTATTTTAATTGCACCCTTCACATAATGACACTTGAGCTGATCTGCCTCGATTCTTCAAATGGTGATTTCACATATGAATAATTTCCAAATGTGCAAGTTACTGCAGACGACTAAAGAGGGACCTGCCAGAGCCATATGGCTGTGGGAGAAGCTTTTCACATATATTTTTGGTCTCTCAGTTCTGCGATATGGCTTTGGAATTTTTATGCAGTATGTTTCTGTCATAACTTAAGAAATTTCATCAAATTATTCTGGTTGGAACGTTAGATTTGCTCACTTGATGCCAAGTCCACATGCTTCTGTTAGTTTATAGAAGATTGTTTGGGCAAACACCTATTGATTTGAAAAGTTTGTTACATTTTATTGTCTCCTTTTACAATCTGAGGTCATATGACTTGATCAAATGGGTCATTCCCAAGAGTGAGCACAGTCTTCAGTCGTAATCTATCTGAGATTGTGGCTGAATAAGATGTAATTAAGGCTGAAACTAGTTAACTTTATTATCATAGGATTAAAGCTTTGTCGACTGATAATCATTATGTGCTAAACTGTCAATTTTATTTTACTGTTTTTAGTGTTTAACTGAATTGCATAGCTGTATATCTTCTGTTGCTGTGATGTTGGCTCTTGACCAAGTTGTTATAGTGAATGAGAATTGGTTCTCCATTGACTTACCTGGCTAAATAAAGGTCAATTGAAACAGGTTGATCAGGAAATATAGATTCACAAATTTAAGTTTATTTATTAGTGTCACAAGTAGATTACATTAGCCCTGCAATCAAGTTACTGCGAAATCCTCCTAGTCACCACACTACAGTGCCTCTTTAGGTACATGGAGGGAGAATTTAGCATAGCCAATGCATCTAACCAACATGTCTTTGGGGTTGCGGAAGGAAACCAGAGCACCTGGAGGAAATTCACACAGACACGGAAAGAACGTGCAGACTTCGCACAGACAGCGATCCAGGCTGGAAATCGAACTTGGGGTCCCTGGAGCTGTGAAGTAGCAGTGCTAACCACTGTGCCACCCGATTTTATTGGATTTCCCTTCCCAATGTGATCTTCTTCCCAGCAATTTCAAATCTATTGGAAATAATTCTTCAATTAAATCAAATAATTAAAAAATGGTGTTTGCATTCCCAGCATTGTGCTTTAACTCAATGACTTACCCAGTGACATGTTGTACTTGAAAAACATTAGCACTCATAACTTAGGTAACATTGTAGATATCAACCTTTTCTAAAAAGGAAACATAGTAGATGGTAAGCTCTTCCTCTTTCCCTCGAGACAAGAGTTCATATCATTAAAGTGTCTGTTATTCCAAAGATTAATTACATATCATCTCAATGATTCCATTATGAATATGTAATTTCTACTTCTACCAAATTAATGATCTTTTCAGGTTCCTTGAGAAAAGAAACAATGAATAAACGTTTAGTAGATTACAGGAATGGAAAATTGGAGGGGGTCTGGATGTCAATGTATTTTTATATTTCTTAGCCTTCTCCTTATGCTGTTTTTACAACAATACATACCATTCTTAATTCGTTTTCCACAATGTTTTAACAGCTTGTTGCTACTACAATCTATTCACAGGCTGTATGATAACCATAATTTTACAGAAAAGATTCATTGATTTACTAATTTTGCAATCTGTTCTGACCTGGTCTACAAAATTATGGGAGGTATAAATAGGATGGATAGTTGGAGCATTTTCCTAGGATGGAAAGTTCAAGTACAAGAGGGCACAGGTTTAAGGTGAGAGGGGAAAAGTTTAGGTGTGACAGATGGAAAGTTTGTCACACAGAGGGTGGTGGGTGCCTGGAATACATTGTCAATTGAGGTGATGGAAGCAGGCACTTTCGCATCATTCAAAGCATACCTTGATAGATAAATGAATGGTAGATGAATAGAGGGATAATAACTCCGTATGGGCAATGGGTCTAAATGTATTAGAAATCAGCTGGTGGGCGAAGGGCCTGTTCTTTTGCTGTATTGTTCTTTGTTCTTGTATTACATGGAAGAAACTCCCCTTCAAAACCTAGCACTGTACATTCAGCCATTGTTGGATTCTTATTCAAAATCCATCTGTAACTTCCAATTATCCTGACCTTTTCTCTGTTTCTCTCTTTTAACCTGCCTACCTTCTTGTTGCACACAACTAATTTTGGAGAGACAAAAATAGTAATCTTTTGCCTGCTGTTCTTTTCAACAGCATTCAGCTTCCATTTTCAAGTTATGCGAAGAAATCTTAAGTATACTTTTACATTTATTTCTCTTGAAAGCTCAAAACGTGTGTATAACAATAACTAAATGCTGTGCAGCACAATTATCAGGGGGGAGACTGTGGTGATGTCCCAGGTCTAGTAATTTAGAAGCCCAGGCTACTGCTCTTGATTCAAATCCCAGCATTTAATAAGAATATTCAGGTAGATGCAGGTAAACTGCTTCCCTTGTTTGGGTAGTCTAGAACCAGGGGACACAATTTCAAAATTTCACTTAGAACAGAGATAAGGAGGAGTTTCTTTCCACAGAGGTTTGTGAATCTTTGGTATTTTCTACCCAAGAGTGCTATGGAAACTCATTGTATGTTTAAAGCAGAGATTGATAGACTTTTGGTTAACAATAAGGTAAAGGGTTATAGGGATAGTGGCTGTAAAAGGCTGTAAGGAATGAAAATGGTAGGGCATTCTCGATGGGCTGAGTAGCCTGCTCCTATTTTCCTAAATTCAATTGAAAAGCTCATGTCAGTAATGATCACCATGCCAACTATCATTGATTGTCATAAAAATCCATCTGGTTCACTAATGCCCTTTAGGGAAAGAAATCTGCCGCCCTGACCTGCTCTAGCCCACCAGTGACTGTTGACATACAGCAATATCTACCCCTCACGGTTGGGTGGTAAGCCACTTAATTAGGCATGGGCAACAAATGTTGGCCTTGCCAATTACATCCATATCCCATTACAAATGTTCTATGTTGATCTGTTACGAATTTTGATGAATTTCTTTAAGCCTTGTGTTTTGTTATAAGTCTATTGATATTGGATTACATCCTTTAAAAAAGATTCAGAACAACCATTTTTGTTGAAGAAAGAAACAATCTTTATTAAGGATATTGTTAATTGAATCACATTAGAAGCTTACAGAATGACAGAAAAAGGAAGGCAGAGGTCTAAAACTACAGCTCTCTAATCAGCAGGTATCTACCAGAGCAGCAGCAGAGAGCAAGAAATTAGGAACCAACAGCATATAGACAGTTAAAAGCACATGAGGTACTAACAGGATATTAAACAACATGCAGTTCCAGGACTGAGAGAGCACTGAGGAGACAAGGGCTGAGCAAAATAGTCTTTAATACTGAGATGGAATTGCAGACTGGCTTGGAAAAGTGATGGTTTGGTGGAATGAGGTGTCTGGATAGCTAAAGGCCAGGCAAAGCTAGAGATACTTAGGCCAAGAGGGCATTAAAGATTCAAATATTGAGACGTGACGGGCCCTAGGACTGAAACTAGGACATCACTAACTCAGCGGCATAATAACATACCCTAGGCCAAGGCAGCATCATAACATCAAGGGTTGATCCATGGGGCAGTTCTGCAGTTCAAAAGGAGACCACAGAGTCCAGGCCTAGGTAGAGGGAGAGAAAAAGGGAGGAACGTGGGCCTCTTGAGTCCTGAAACGTCAGGCTGTTTCAAAATCTTTTACAACACAACCTGTTTCCATTCTAGGACACTGAAAGTCCTAAAAAGAGAAGTTTATTTGTTTTTTTGAAATGTTTACAGGTTTTTTTTGCTCATTTTTTTTTTATTTGCCACTATTTTGTTGAGAGCTGTCAATTCTTATCACTCCCATTGAAAACAACAAGAATGATTCAATGCATAACAAAAATGCACTTAACTGGGCACTAACACTGTCACTGCCCCAGAGACATTCCCATTAATTTCAATGGGAGGAAACGTCAGGGTGTGTTATAATCTATTGCACAAGGGTGGCAGCTAAAGGGCTATATACAAGTGGAATTATAAAAAGGAGGAGTTTGAGCGTACACATGGTATACAACGTACAATTCTTTTCCATATGGCAGTACTTGCGTACGTTCCACATCTTGTTGCTGTAGGTGTGGCACAAGGTTCTGTATTCCCAGAATCCGTGGATTTCAGCTTCTGAGCCCTTCATTTAGTATAGTGCACCTGTGTCATGCCAGAGTCACTAGAATATAAGATGAAGGAAAGAACTTGCACAGTTTGGCTTGGAGATAATTCTGATCAATGTATTAGTCAACAGATCTTTATTAGATTGAAATAGCAATCTATCCTCGAAGTAACACGAACACATTAATGAGTCGTCTGTGTGTGTGTGTGTGTGTGTGTGTGTGTGTGTGTCTATATATAGACATAGACACACATATATATACACACACATACACAGCCTGATGCATATGGACTTTTTCTGCATATACATTTTCTTACCATACAAAAGACAGAAATATGTAGCAAAGAGATATTTTTCTTCTTTGTAATAGGCAACCTCACCGAACTGTCTCAAGTTACAACTAGGTTCAAGTCCGATGCGGCGTAGCAATCTACCTATATTTCACCTCCTGTTCATCTCAACCCAAATCACTACATTCTATCTGAGAGAGATTGTTATTTAAAAACTAATTGTGCTCTTCTTGATTTATAGTAATCGGAAGCGAGATTGAAATTGATCAAACTAACTGGTGTTTGTGTTCTGAATCGTTATGTCTGGCTAGAGTTTCTATTGGATTCCAGAGACACCTCACTGTACCACTCAACTACCATCAGATAAAAGGAACATATCTAGTCCCCCCCCAACTCTGCCTGGGATTTATTTGACCCTAGTCCCACACATAAACAGACATTACTTTAGCACACTTTAATACATAGTCCTCCATATTTAGAGATGTTCTATATTATTTTAATAATATAAATAAAGCCAGGACATAGCAACTGTTGATTTGTATATAGACAGTTGTGCAGATTTAATGGTTTACGTATTGGAAGGACAGCAGGTATGTATGCCCAAGGAGGAGATTGCTAGCTACTAAAGACAAATAAATACACTTCAAAAATTGCAGATTGGGAACGATTACGTAAGTGTTTTGTAACCCTTTTTCGTTGCAGTTGCCTTTGAACATCTTGCAGCAAAGAGATGCGACTGTAGTTTATCAAAGTGCTTAGCAAGAAAGTGTTTAGAGCAAACACTAATCTCAACATATTTATAGGAAATGCATATATAGTAAACATTTTAAAATAGCCTGATGATGTAAATGGAATGCCAGCAAGGAAAGGTTAATATAATGGACCCTAGAATATTATTACATTTGTTCAACTCTATCAACAAGAATGATGAATTTCTGTACAAATCTATTCCTGATAAAAACTATTTCTGTACCAGATTGAGAAAGGGAGAAACAAGAAATACAACAGAAATTTCAGTTACCTTTCTCTGTCAATTTTTGTATCTTTTGCTATTTGCAGTGTTTTCTGAAAAGATAAATTGTATGTATTTGACAAATTAAATCACACATTAGGATACCTTTTCCTTTTTTGGTGTTGCAGAGAAAAGCTTTATTGTGTGTTGCTAAGACACACACAGGACAGTAACATAATATTATACAAAAAAACAGATTGCCACCTTTGGGAAGGGCTGAAAGATAAACTCTTGGCAGTGGGCTGACCAGGTACTTCAGAAAACAGATAATTTGTAAATGTAAATCATTGTAAATGTTTAGCTTTAACTACTTCCTTTCTTTCTATTAAATGATGGATCTAAGTACAGGGAGATAATGCTCTACTGTTATTTTGTATGGAAATGAGGACAACATTTCCAACCACATCTTTAACTAACAAGAGGGTACACCAACAAGTCAGCCATTTGATATAATAGATATTTCTATAAACGAGGCTGACTTGAAAACCCCTCCCACAACTGACTCTAGTCAGTTAGATTAAGTTAGATTCATCAACTTATCACATTGCTGTGCCATTACTTGGATTGGTTTATGATTAAATATTATTAATGCGAGTTGTTTTGGATTGTTTGCCAAAGGAAATCAGTTAAAACTGCTGTTTGTTTGTTAGTTTGCCATTGTGATATTGTGATTCTTTTTGATGTTGAAATATCTCCATACCTTTAAAACTAATTGATTAAAAACAGGGAGTTTCCACACAATTGGCCTTCTAGCTAAGATGCAGCATCAGATCAAGCCCAAGGTGGGATACAATGCCTTAGCTTGTTAGCTTAGATCTTGGCCAGAATTTTCCAGCTGTTCATGCCAGCAGGATTCTCCAGTTCTGCTGCAATGAACAGAGATATGGATGATTGCCAAATTCTCCATCCTTCCTTGCAGCGGCAGTGGGACATGAATGCACAGAAAATTCTGGCCCTTCTATGCCTCTCTTTATAGGGACCATGAATTGGATTCAATTTGAATTTAGTATTTGGAGCAAGCAAGGAGATGAATTGGACTTGCCCGGTTCATTCTGCGTATGAGCATTGTAACCTTAAGAATGGAGTAAAAATTTTTTAAATAGTTCCTGTACAATGCTGGGCATTGCCAAATGGGTAACAGTATTATGGGGAATGTTTCTGTGCAAAATAGTTGTTGCACGTGAGTATCCAAGATCTAAAATGAAAATAACAAAAGAAAACATTACTTACCTGTGGACAGAAACTGATTGTTTTGGATATTTACCTATTAATTTCTTGTTTTAGTGACATCAGCAACAGTTTGATAGTTGTGATTGAATAAAGGTTGCTCAAAAGTCAGCTGGGAACACAACAGAGGTGATTTTCCCCCATGATTTCGAATCACAATGGGAAGGTCAAAATGGGCAGAGGGAGGACTTACTCGCAGAAGACCTAGTTTGAGTTTCCTGTGTAACTTTTGGGGATTCCTGCTCCCATTGAAAACTGAGCCCAGGAAACGCCCCAGAAGGGTGTGCACTTGTTTGAAACATATCAAGAGGATGAGAGACTTACCTCGTGAATATAATTATCCGTCCATTCCTCCCATGTTCAAATTCTGGGATGGTCACGAACATTGGGCTAGTGTGCTCTGTCCACATGTAAAGCAAAATGTGTATGTGCGTATATTCAAATAACATTGTGCAGTGTACAAGGGATAGTCACAGAGTTTTCATGCACCAACATGTGCACATTATTTACAGATGTGCAGAATAAAAAGGAGAATCAGGGCATGAGTATTGTAAACATACGGATTAATTAGATTTTTTGGCAATGGAATAAAATGAGCAGCATTGAATTGACTCCCGTTATACCCCCTTGCCTGGCTTTACTTTTCCGAAATAGGTATAACAGGTGATCATCCAATATTGTTCACTTCATGCTATTGTCAAATGTCAAAATTATCCGCACTAATTCAAGCATTGGAAAATTAATAAAGACAGCAATGAAAGGTTAACCCTGAACACCATATGGGTAAAAGTTCCTGTGCATGTGACTAGATTGGCACTGCTTTCAGAAGCAGATAATAACATGCTAGACAAAATATGCAAACCGCCAGTGTTTGCAAGAGTAGATAAGATCGGCTAAGCTTCTGTCAAAGGAAGCAGAGTCTCAGGAAGACAATAAGCTCTAAGTGATGAGATTGTGTTTGAAGAAATGGCTGAAAATAAATTCTTAAAGTCAATGCAGCCTAATAATAATTTTATAGTTTGGAATATGTTGAAGAGTTGATCCTATGTGTGGAGTAAATTTGTCAAAAGAACATTTTAAAAAAAGGTAATTAAAATTCTGTTGATTGTTTTCCCAGTTTTAACCCCCCTTTAATTCTATCCAGTGGAATTTACAGCTAACACATAGTGTAATATATTTTCTACAGCACACAATTCACATAATATTTCATAAGTAAACATTTATAAAGATGTTAGCTATTTCTTTTCCCCAAAAAGTATAAACAATGCCTTTTTAAAGCTATTTTTTCTTTTTTTGTAAAAAAATGACCCATGGAATACTTATGTGCACATATTGAAAGTGTATAAAAGGATGAATACAATTTTCTAAGTCTGTTCCTACTCATTTTAATCTACATATACGAAGACAATCATATGCTAATCATAATAAATACTCAGTTTTAAATACTTGAGTCAGGTTGACCTATAATACACCATATTGCAATGGGTTGGAGTTTGATTTAACAGAATATATTTTGGCAGGAAAGAAAATCAAAACCTAAAATAAGCTACATGAAAATAATAAAAAAAAGCAAAACCTGAAAAGCAAGCAAAACATATCACAACTTAAGGTAGCTCCTCAGTTATAATTATGTTGCCTTCATCTCACTATGAAACCTACACAACATTCAGAATATACTCTGCTCCAGTTAATCCTCGGAGATGTCAGAAATAAAATAGAATGTGATTCCAATTTTTTGGTTCATTCACACAGCCCCAATCTCATATCGTACTTAATAATCTAATCACTTTACACAATTCACACTTTAGGAACCTTCCTCGGAGACAATAGATGATTAAAAAATATCAAAACTTGCATTGGAGAAAGCTGGGACATTCAGTACTCGAGGGAGGCCTTGCAGAACTTTGTTTGTTTTATATATATATATATAAAAATACTTAAGACTAACAGATACAAAATTCCAAATGGAAATGACCTGTTTTTAAATGTATTGTTTGCTAGCCTTCCTTCTATTTGAATGATGATTTTTCTAGCAATTGTACATGATACATGTGGTTGCAATACTAATCATACCAAGAAAGAAATAAGCAGCTAATTTCTTTTCCAACTGTTTTAGACAGTTCCCTTTAGTAAACATACCCATTTGAAAAGCCAGAAGCCTCTTCTTAAGGTGATAAAGTGCTTATCAGGCAACTGACTTCCATTTAGTGAACTGCAGTTACAACAAATTTCTCTAAGTCAGGCATTAATATTTACATAATTGCATGCTGTGAATGTAAGAACCTAAAATTCTGATCTTGAAAATTCATGGCTAATAAATCCTTGCCTGTTGGCTTAGCTAAAAGAATCATGTAATTACTTAACGTAAAGAATTGTGTTATATTGTACTGCAGTAGTATGTTAGCTTTTACGCGTAATTGGAATGCCTTCAAAAACAGTTAGCTATGCTGAATTGCCAAAGTAAAGAATGTTTACATTTCTTCTCAGGAGAATTACTTTTGATCTTGCATTTGAAAGCTTTTAGCCTGTAACTGAACCATCTTCAATTGCAGGGGTCAGCTTATTTTATTAAGTTGTGCTGTTCACAACTCTGGAGTGATCTAAGGAAATGTGATGACGATTAATGAGGTGACAGCTCAGGGGACATGAATCGCATATTGAAGCAAAATGAGGTATACTAAGCCCAAAACAGTGAGGAAAAGTGGAATGGGATGGAGAAAAAAGTGCCACTGCTGGGTAGAAAGGTGCTGCTACCTCTTTTAGGAGACACTATTGAGTACCAACTACGTTCAAAATATTCCATTGCCATATGGAGATCTGTTCTTAGATGAATGCATT
This sequence comes from Sphyrna mokarran, assembly GCA_024679065.1. NCBI lineage: Eukaryota > Metazoa > Chordata > Chondrichthyes > Carcharhiniformes > Carcharhinidae > Sphyrna > Sphyrna mokarran. The sequence goes on from JAGIQG010000021.1 coordinate 25,553,307, forward strand.
TGTGACCTGCCCCTTAGGTTGACTGCTATCTATTCACTGTGGCATAACCATCCTTTTTTATGACTTACTGAAAAAAAAGAGGAACATCGCTGAACCATAGTAAACCAGTGTGATTCAATACCGGCTTAGTGACTTGGCTTCATCTCCAACTTGTTTAGTAACTGTGAGTAGTGTTTACACAAAGCCTCCACAGATGAGGCACGAATACAAATTTCATTATATCAACTGGACATGCTCTGCTTTATTGGCAACAACTATGTGAGGAACTTAACAGCGTTTTATCTGCTGATTTATGTTAAGGAACTATTATTGCATTGAAACTGACTGTTGGACTGAAGCTATCTACAAGAATAAACTGTTTCCTTTCTCCATCAATCAAACATAGACTTAAAAATGAATAACATGGAAGGCTTTTAAAAGGCTCACTTCACACAATCATGGTTATGAGGGGCATGTTTCAATCACAGTTCTGGTTGACACTTCAATCCACCAGGCACACATGTGATGAGTTCAGTCAAGGTTTGTCACAGTTGGGTGGGAAGACGGGGTGCTGACAGAGGATCTCACAATAATCGGAAGTGAGGTTAGATGAGGAGGAATGATAATGTTGTGTAGGTTTTTCTCTCTGACTATCCACCTGAAAACTGCGCACCCCATTTCATACAGAATCTCATTCACTTAACTGACTTTAAAACCAATCATTCTGAAAATCTGATAGGAGTCACTCATTAAAAAAAAATTGGGGAAAAAAATTGGGGGAAAAAAATTCCAGCTTTAAACCCAGAGAGTTTTCTGTTTGGTGCGAACTGGTGATATCGGCAATAAATGCCCATTTTGAAGACAAAGCAATGTAGCTAAGTTCAGTTTATCTCTTAGTGTCACAAGAAGGCTTACATTAACACTACAATGAAGTTACTGTGAAAATCCCCTTGTCGCCTGTTCAGGTATTCTGAGGGAGAATTTAGCATGACCAATACTCCTAACCAACACGTCTTCGGACTGTGGGAGGAAACTGGAGGAAGCCCACACAGATATGGGGAGAACGTGCAGATTCCGCACAGACAGTGACCCAAGGCCGGGAATTGAACCCAGGACCCTGGTTCTGTGAGGCAGCAGTGCTAACCATTGTGCCACCGTCAAGTCTATTCTTCCTGTTACGTTTATACAGCAGAAATTTTCCAAAGTAGATGATACTGAGCAAAACTCAAGAAAAATTTGCAGTCACCACAGATAAAACATGTAATAAACACAAAAAAAACATCTGAGGTAAAAATATCATGTTAACCAGAGAGTGTCAGCACAAAACATCACTGCATGTCGTGCCGAAACCCCCACAGTTTCTGAGAAGACGTTTCTAGCCCTGCTGGGTTTTAGTGTGTCTCTGAGCCTCTCTTGCTAGTACGGGGTGAAGCGACTGTACCCTCCTCTGTACAGGCTAGCCTGCAACATCAAAGATGAAAAAAAATCGAATAAATATTTTTTAATGTACGAAATGCTACAGCAACACAAGCCACAAATCTAATTAAGAGAATGAAGGGAGAAAAATCATCTTAATTAATGAAAGCTTTTAGCTAGCAGCTGCTCCGGAGATTTGCAAGATTTGAAACCACACGCCCGTCACCTCGGCAAATTTAAATCATTTGTCTAAACGAAGGCATTGCGCTGATGAAACTCAAGGGAGTGGCAGGCTTTTTTTTTCTCTCTCTCCGCAAAGCGGCTACAGGGGGAGCGAGGGGGAGGAGGTGTGGGCTTTGCCACAATCACCATTCATTAATCTTAATGTTTTTGGGTTTTTTTTCAGGGAGGCTTTCAAAATGGAAAATTGAATTTTTTTTCATCAATGATGTTGGCTGCAAAGCTAGCTAAAAACCATGTGTATCAGTAAAAGTATCCGCTACAGTGAGTGTGAGAACTGCAGAAGACGGAGAAAGGTACAAACCACACGCACACACGCACATACACTCACACACAGAAAAGAGAGTAAGAGAGAATTTTCCTTTTTATGTGAATGAATTTACTTCTGACATTGATGGTAATTGTGTAACAAAAAAAAACTTAATCCCTAGGCCTTCACCTGCTAATCAACTAGATATATGTATATATCTTCAGTATTTTAAAACACCTTACATTTTAATTAATTCCCCTGTTGACCCCCCCATCGCCACCCCACCTCCCCTCCCCCCACCTCCCCTCCTCCAGCATGAACTTCTTTGCACTCTTGCAACGGGCACAAGGAGCCCTTACCTACAACATCGCTTCTGGTGCTATTGCTCATTGTGGCACGGTCTCAGGGGTTGAACTAAAAAGGGTGTTTGGCATTACTATGGTGGATAGTCCCATCTTCTCTTAAAATGAACTCATCACTGACAAGTGTGCAGGATGGAGAAATACCCACTCTTTATTTAGCTGTTCAAGGCAACATCGAATGCTTTCAAATCAGAACTCTACCAATTCAAAACTCAAAATCCATGTTCTGATTAACATACCATGATAAAAAGTGATAAGTTGCATTTGAAAACAATATAAATAAGAAGTGAAATGAATAAGTATGCGATGAAATCTTCTCAAATAAAAGTTGCTAAATTTAGAGCAGTTACACCAGTAGTTTAGGAGAAGCCCTTATTTTGCAACTCAAGATCTTCGAAAATAAGACTATTTTCTATTAGTGCTCTTGCTTCTTCTATGACATCATCAAATATTGTGTTGTTAGGAGTGAAGTGTTAGGTGGACCAGCTGTGAAGGGAAGTGTCTAGTTTGGGAACTCTGAACTTTCACCTTTCCTCAAGTTCACTGCCTAAGAGTGACCCGCCATAGTTTACAGCATCAACTGGAATATTTTCTGACTTCTATGTTTCACCTGAACATGAAGCCGAAACAAGCCATATGACAGTCTGTTCACCATCTTTCTAAATCCAAATAAAATCCATCGTCATCTGTGTGTGGTTTTTGTGCATTTGCAGAGCTCCAGAGTTCTTGAGACCCTGTGTCGTTGATCAAAGAGGCAGTGTAGCTCACCTGTTCCCTGGGTAACAGAGTGAAGATGATCCTTCCAACAATTCTAGCTTGCACACCTACACAAACAGCTTTAAATTATATCACTGGAGATCAGACCTGCCTAGATATTTGCATGCATTCCCATTCTGCAAGCATAGGATTAGCATTCCGAGATGCTTCATTATTCTAGCCACTGCCCAGGATAAGCAATTGCTTGCTGTTCTATCTGGGTCAAGAGTTAGGAATACAACGGGATATGTGGGAACTACCCAGAGCCTCTAGACGGGCAAAAATATTTCTTCAAATCAAATGAGTGGATGCAAGTTGCACAAAATCCAGAAACCTTCCAGTTTGACTGTTTTTTTGGACTAGAAAACTTTTAGAAGCAAAATTGATCCAAACTGGAGAAAGTTCTGATTGGATTTGGTTTGATTAAATCCGTTTGGATTTTGGGTTCAGTTCAATGCTTAATCCCTACCTGGTAGGCCAACCAAGGACTGGCATTGACGGCATTCCTGGAGATATCTCTGAGATGAACCGTCCCACTCTCTCTAACGAGGAGGATGCCATGGTTGCAGGAGGTTAACATGGGGGAGGAAAGAAAATGGGGGAAAAATGAGTGGGGGAACAAGAGATTCTCTAACTGGACATGTTGAAATTACAAGACAAAGCAGGCAGGAGCTAAGAAATTACTAATAGAAATACTAATGAGAAGATTATTCAATGATGTCAGAGACGAGAGAGGACCAAGTGTAAATTAGCTAGTCTTTCGGTAGCTAGCAAATTGTTTGTTTAAAAACAGATTTCTCCCAAACTACGTAATTTTTGGGGGTGTATCAGAATTTCTTATATAATTACCTTTGTTGTTCCAATTCGAGAACCCAGAGTAGTTTACAAAGTTTACTCTAAAAGCCTAGGCACGTTCCCCCTGTAAAAGGTTAATAATTCACTTTCATTATCTTTATGTGTTCTTGTGCATATATTTGAATCTATGTGCATTCATGTTACATGTGTGGTCTCCAAAGCTTCGGGACACATGATATCTGTCATCTCACTACAATAGAATAGCATCTGTGGAAATGGCACTTCCTTCATGGGGTATGAACAGCTTTCTCATGACAGTAAAAAAAAATCTTTAACTGCTACTGGTATGTAAATGTTTCAACGTAATTAAATTTTAACAGTTGAATAAATGTAACACTAGTTTATGAATCTGCATTATTATTACCTGGTTGGTATAAACAAAACACACATTGGGCGTCAGTGAGGGGATGTAGTTTCTCCCAGTGCTTTCCTGTGTGTATCTCTGCGGATAAACGTACATATGTGACTCGTGCATCCTTTATGAAACAGATCTACAGATTGACAGCCGCAGCCATTTTTATCAGCAGTGATTTGTTCTTTCTTTTATCTGTAGGTTTGGTTCATATGTGTATATGTCACATACATCTACGGGTACACTGATATACTGCAGTAACTAAAACAGAAAGCCTAGTACAGTAGTACCAAAGGTGCTGTCCATCTAAAAGGTTCATTCTGCAAAGGAAGGATTGTACAAACGTGCTGGAGTATGTGTGTTTCCTCATGGTTTTAAATAAAATAGCTTAGGTTTTAGGGTCAGTGTTTTGCTTAAAGTTGAAGCTGGATTTAAAATTGAAAAGGGCTGAGCTACTTGCCTAAGGAAGTTCTTACAATGCATTAAAAAGCACGGCCTATGTGTACTTGTGAGTATGTGCCTACGTGCGAATGTATTTGCACAGACACGCGCCCACAAATACTTATTATTTCTGTGGAAAATGCCAGTTACTAGCAGTTCGTGCAGTTACTGATGCTTACCATGGTCCCAACACTGTACGTTGCAGCTGGCGCAATAGTGTGGTGGTAGGGGTCGGCTGCTGCATACACCCTCCCATAGCTGAAATAGAAGGAGAAGAATATGTAACACACAGTAGCTGACTCACTTCTACTGGATGAGGCAAACATGGGACAAATAAGGCATTACCATTTCAACAGCATTGCACACACTTAAATGTGGCCAACAGACCTCGAGAATGACAGTGTTTGCAATTAATGTAATGACTGCCCCTTGGGTCAGAGCCAGCAGAGAACTGAAATCCTCTGGGCCAAGTAAGAGGATAAGCAAAATACTTTGAAGTAATTTTCAGTCGCTAGAAATAAAAGTGAAACTTTTAAGGCATAACAGATAGATACCAAACTGAGATGGCAAATTCTAACAGTCAGAATGGGATGAGCTCAGGAACTCCACTTTGGCAGTTAACAGAAAAAACAGCAACTGAAATATTTCACAATGGACCATCTTTGATCCATTGCAAATCTATCGCAGTGCTTTCCTTCTCAAGTTAACTCCTTTAATATGCATTTATAATATTTCTCTGGTGATTACAGTGGTATGAAGAATCTTACCCCGCAGTTCCATGTATACAACAGCTTCAAGCACTGCCTCAGTCCCGGATTAATGATGCTGCAGTGAAGTAACTAACTATAAATTCTCTGCCTGAGAATGCTCCATTGCAGCATTTTCTCCTGAATTCTATTCCATGGACACGTCCTGCAATTGGAGTGCTATCACCAGAGGTTTTTCCATTGAACTTACCGATCTTTTGCTACTCTCATTCAAAGCAGCTGACGCACGAGTCATGTTTTCAGTAAGACCTGCTTCTTTTAGACCAATTCCTTGACTAGTATAACTCAGTCACCATCAACCCATGCATTCCCTATGACAATGCCTTTCCCAATCAAAATCCACTTGCCAATCAATCAGTATCAAGCTGTTTCTCCCCCGACATTGGTATTTGTGTGATTGACCTGATGAGTGCAAGATGAAAAGCTTCGATAAAAGTCTGTCTTTTTTTCAGCAACATCCACCTTCACCAAATAACTAACTGATATCATTTATAAATGTGTTAAAGACTCTGGGTAGAATTCTCTCATTTTGCTCCCACAGAATCGTAGTGGGCGGGACACGGACCATGCAAATGTCTGTTGACCCTGAGTGAGATTTTCTGGTCTTGGTGCACGCGTGGCCAAAAATTCCTCTATTCAAGTAAAACATGCAGGAATTGTGTATGATCACTTCACTGAGTGCACCGAAAAAGATTCTTTGGGATTTTCAATTGTGAACAGATTTTTCCTGAAAAGGCAAATATTACAAGGATTATTCTTTCATACTCCCAGGAATGCACCTCAAACCCTTCTGAAAACACACATTCAGAAGTGTATATGGCCCATGATTTTGTCATCATTGTTTCCAATTGTTCTGAAGCTCTGGGCATTGTGCATCCAGACTTGTAATACACCATTTGCATTGGGTAAAGTTTGCTAGTGACAGAGGACACTTTTACCCCAATTACTACAACAATAGCAAGCTGCACTTGTGTTTTACCTTTAATATGGGACAATGTCCCAGAGCTCATTGAGGAGACTTAATTAAGCAAAAATGGACATTGAGCAGTACATAGAACATAGAACATAGAACAATACAGCACAGAACAGGCCCTTCGGCCTTCGATGTTGTGCCGACCGAAATAAAAAGCAAAGCCCCTCCAAACTAAACCATTCCCTTCTCTTCCATATACTTATCAATTAACCTCTTAAACGCCACCAAACTTGGCGCATCTACAACAGCTGCAGGCAGGGCATTCCACTCCCTAATCACTCTTTGAGTAAAGAACCTACCTCTGATATCCGTCCTATAACTCATACCCCTTAATTTAAAGCTGTGTCCCCTCGTGCTAGCTTTCTCCATCCTAGGAAAAAGGCTATCACTGTCCACCCTATCTAAACCTCTAATCATCTTATATGCTTCAATAAGATCCCCTCTTAGCCGCCTCCTTTCTAACGAAAACAACCTCAAATCCTTCAACCTCTCTTCATAGGACCTGCCCTCCATACCAGGCAACATCCTGGTAAACCTCCTCTGTACCCTCTCCAATGCCTCCACATCTTTCTTATAATGTGGGGACCAGAACTGCACACAATACTCCAAGTGCGGCCGCACTAGAGTTTTGTACAGTTGCAACATGATGCTGCGGCTCCTAAATTCAATCCCCCTACCAATAAAAGCTAAGACTCCATATGCCTTCTTAACAACTTTATCCACTTGACTGCCTACTTTCAGGGATCTATTGACACATACACCAAGATCCTTCTGTTCCTCAACACTATTAAGAGCCCTACCATTAGCCCTATACTCTACACATTTATTGTTCCTGCCAAAGTGCATTACCTCACACTTTTCCACATTAAACTCCATTTGCCACCTCTCGGCCCAGCTCTGCAACTTGTCCAAGTCACTCTGTAAACTAAAACACCCCTCTTCACTATCTACCACTCCACCAACTTTAGTATCATCTGCAAATTTACTGATCCATCCCTCAATACCCTCATCCAGATCATTTATAAAAATTACAAACAGCAGGGGCCCCAAAACAGACCCCTGAGGCACACCACTCGTCACCGAACTCCACGATGAATATCTCCCATCAACCACCACCCTCTGTCTTCTATCTGCCAGCCAATTCCTAATCCAATTAGCTAAATCACCCTCTATTCCACACATCTGCATTTTCTGTAGAAGTCTTCCATGGGCCACCTTATCAAACGCCTTACTAAAGTCCATATATACTACATCAACCGCCTTACCCCCATCCACCTCTCTGGTCACTTTCTCAAAAAACTCAATGAGGTTAGTAAGGCATGACCTACCCTTCACGAAACCATGCTGACTATCCCCAATCAATTCATTTCTCTCTAAATAACTATAAATCCTATCCCTAATAATTCTCTCCAATACCTTGACCTACCCTTCACGAAACCATGCTGACTATCCCCAATCAATTCTTCTCTCTAAATAACTATAAATCCTATCCCTAATAATTCTCTCCAATACCTTGCCCACAACAGAAGTAAGACTCACTGGCCTATATTCCCAGGAAGGTCTCTCTTCCCCTTCTTAAACAATGGGACCACATTCGCTATCCTCCAGTCCTCCGGAACCACACCCGTAACCAACGAGGACCTGAGGATCAGAGCCAGAGGCTCTGCAATCTCCTCTCTTGCCTCCCAGAGAATCCTAGGGTAAATCCCGTCCGGCCCAGGGGACTTATCCAACTTCAAACCCTCGAGAATTTCTAACACATCCTCCCTATCTACTACAATACTTCCCAATTTGCAACCCTGTACCTCAGTGCTCTCCATAGCTACATTTCCAGCACTCTGCGTGAATACCGAAGAGAAATATTTATTCAGTGCCTCACCAATCTCTTCAGGCTCCACGCACAACTTCCCACTGCTGTCTATGACTGGCCCTAATCTTGCCCTAACCAATCTTCTATTCTTAACATATCGAAAGAAAGCTTTAGGATTCTCCTTAATCCTATCAGCCAACATCTTCTCGTGTCCCCTCTTAGCTCTCCTCAATTCACTTTTTACCTCCTTCCTGGCTAATCTATAGCTATCCATTGCACTAACTGAGCCTTCAAGCCTCATCCTGACATAAGCCTCCTTTTTCTTCTTAACCAGCAAATCAACTTTTTTCGTACACCAAGGCTCTCTTACTCGTCCATTTCCTCCCTGCCTGACAGGGACATACTTATCAAGGACACGCAGCAGCTGCTCCTTGAATAAGCACCACATTCCAGATGTTCCCAGTCCCTGTAGTTTCCTAGTCCAATCTATGCACCCTAATTCTCTCCTGATGGCCTCATAATTACCCTTCCCCCAGCTATAACTACTGCCCCCAGCTTCATGCCTATCCCTGTCCATCACTAAGGTGAACGTAACCGAATTGTGGTCACTATCACCAAAATGTTCACTAACTTCCAAGCCTAACACCTGGTCTGGCTCATTGCCCAGCACCAAATCCAATGTAGCCTCACCTCTAGTTGGCCTATCTACATACTGAGTCAAAAAACCTTCCTGCACACTCTGTACGAAAACTGACCCCTCTAACGAGCTAGAGCTATAGCTATTCCAATCAATATTAGCAAAGTTAAAGTCCCCCATCACAATTACCCTACTACTTTCACTCCTAATCAGAATTGACTTCGCAATCCTTTCCTCAACCTCTCTAGAACTATTAGGAGGTCTGTAAAAGACTCCCAACAGGGTGACCTCTCCTCTCCTGTTTCTAATCTCAGCCCATACTACCTCAACAGACAAGTCCTCATCAAACTTCTTTTCTATCACCGTGATACAGTCTTTGACCAATAACGCCACTCCTCCCCCCCTTCTACCTCCTTCTCTACTCCGACTAAAGCATTTGTACCCCGGAACCTGCAACATCCATTCCTGTCCCTGCTCTACCCAAGTCTCTGAAATGGCCACAACATCGAAGTTCCAGGTACTGGTCCAAGCTGCAAGTTCCTCCCCCTTATTGCGAATACTCCTTGCATTAAAGTAGGAGGAGACATGAGGAAAAATGATAGGTTTAAAAAGATTCTGGATAGGTTTCTGGAGATTATTCTAGAGTGCGAGGTCAAGCCTGAAACAGCTGTTAGCCAGTCCACCAGTCCAGGAGTAAAGAGAACGGGAGGAGTGGAAATTTTTTTGTGGGTGTAGTTTAGGGAAGAGTGGGCAGTTCTGGGACTGGAGAGATTTCAGAGATAGGGAGGGCTTTATGATGAGGGGATGAGGATGAAAGATTTAAACTGGAGGTGATGGTGCCAGCAACCAGTGAAGATGTGGAAAGCAAAGTTTTGGATGAATTGAAATTAATAGATTATGGAAGATGAATGACCAAGCAGGAGAGGATTGCAATAATCAAGGCTAGAGCTGGCAAAGGCATCTTGATGTTTCGGAGTTCAAAGTAGGCAATCTTTTTGACAGAGAAGGTATGAATTGAAAGCCGAATTGGAATCTAATAGCATGCATCCTGCACCCTAACGGAGGAGGCAATGAGCTTGTGTATTATGTCTAGACTATTAATCCAGAAACTCAGCTAATGTCCTGCAGACGTGAGTTCGAATCCTGCCACAGCAGATGGTGGAATTAGAATTCATTTAAAAATATCTGGGATTAAGGATGTACTGATGATCATGAAACCATTGTCAACTGTTGGGAAAAACCCAACTGGTTCACTAATGTCCTTTAGTTAAGGAAATCTGCCATCCTTATCTGGTCTGGCCTAAATGTGACTCCAGAGCCACAGCAATATGGCTGACTCTTAACTGCCCTCCAAAGACAACTAGGGATGGACAATAAATGCTGGCCAGTCAGTGACACCCATATTCCACGAATGGATACAAAAAAACTTATGCAAGGTAGTCAGAGGGACTAGGGTCCCTCTGCAATTCTTACCTTGTTGCAGAGACTTCAAGCCTTACTGCCTGTATGGTGGACCCAGCTAATACCAGTACATCATACTGGAAGTTAAATGGTGGTTCCATGTTAATTTTAAATCGTTTTAAGATGCTTTAAGTTAGATGTGTAAATCGGATTATTGCTGTGGCTTTATGCTGTAAGAATATGAATGGAAAAAATACTTGATTTATTTCTGTGAAATCCTATTACCTGCCATTTTAACACAGGGAGTAATTTATTTAAAATAAACACGTTAATGCCTCAGTAAAAGTAGCAAAATAATTTGATATTGCATGCTAATATTCACACAGTGTGAAATTGGCTGTGATTAAAAATTATTTTCTCTTCTTTGGGCTCCCTGTGTCACATAAATATGCTTAAATGACTAAGAGGCAGAAATTGGAGGAATTGCACAAAAATTTGTAGAATATGCAAAATTGGAGTTCTAGCTAATGACATGATGGACTCACCAAAATCTCAAAGGACATTACTTGGCTTGCCAACTGGGTAAATAAATGGCAAATGAAATGCATGCTGAAAAATTGTGAGGTGGTCCATTTTAATTGAAGGAATGAGGAGGTCGCTGAAAGGAAACTAAATGTTTTAGCAAAGAGATCTGGGAACAGAGATACTGAATCTCTGTAAGTAAAAGTAGCCACACATATCCAGAAGGGTAGAAAGAGTGAAATCAAAGTGCCAATATTCATTTACAGCCAAAGGATTCACTCATGCCCCCAGTGTAAAACTTGGAGACGAGCCGCCTTCTTTGAGGCCATCTCGTCTCGCAGTCATTAAACAGCCATTGTGCTGTATATTTGTCTGTGCTATTATTTGTCTTAAGGCCCGCCACAGGGCCTTCGCAGGAATTCCCCTGTCTGGAAACTGCTGTCAAATCAAACAGCCTGCAGTGCTCTGTCTTGGCAGTGCCACAAGGAGCTGTGGCCACTGCTGGGACTGCAGTGATCCTCAGGAGAAATGAGTTGTGAGGGAGCCCAGATGATATTAAGTGTGGGATGTTGCCCAGGCCTGCCAGCCTGATCCCAGCAAATGATATGGGAGAGGTGGGGTGCACAGGGCAGGGGAAGTCTTGGGAAGAGTGGAGGCTGCAGAAGGGGACTATATCCCCTCTGCCAAATTTCATATGGGTAAAGTTGTAACAGTGGTGGGATGAAGATCTTGCATTTAAAGGTCTCATTTGGCTTCTGGGTGAGCTCGTTGCCTTACTCCTCTCCCACCAGTGATAACGTTGTAACAGGGTGTCTGGGAATGGGTGATCTCCAGGAAGGAACCTGCTGGCACAACGCCTAATTTTATGGTCCCCTATCTGCCCAAGGAGCCATAAAATTGTGGCAAAGAGTAATTATGGGATATACGGCAGCCATTCAGCCCATTGAGTCCTTGCCAACTCTCTCCAGAGGAATCTAGTCAGTCCCATTCCCTTGTTCTATCCTCTGGAAGTTAGTTTCCCTCAACTGCCCATCCAAACTGTGCAATATATAGAAACCTGATACAATGGCACTTGTGGTATTGTATGCATTCTGCTCTCTACCCTGCAAGAAGAATATGTAAGCACTAGAGCAAGTATTAAAAAGAGTCTGTGAGAATATTGCCACAATTGAGAGGTTGGAACTATCAGCAAAGTTTGAAAAGTTGGGCCTCTTTTCTTAAAGAAAAGCAAACATCAAGAAGAGGTTTAATCAAACTGCGTGGGTGAAGAGAAACTGCTCTCAGTCATGAATGAGTCCAGTACAAAGGAAGCACAAATATAAAATAGCCACAAACTCAGGTGAAATCTCTTCATAGAGAGAATGGTGAGATGGTGAATCCCCTCATTGTGTGCATCAACTGAAGCAGTTGATGAATTTATGAGGAAGCTTGATGCACTCAAGAGAGAGAAAGAACAAAAAGGAAGTGCTGGGAATGGATGAGGTCATGAGAGTGGGAGGAAGCTTATAAGAGGCATATAAATATGTGGTACAGACTGGATGGGCTGAATGTGCTGGAAGTGCAGGTCAATGTAATGTAAATCCACAGAACTATGCATCATCCTCCAATCAAAATGACAGCCATTTTGACTGTCAAATAATTGGCCCATGCTATTTTAGTGTCAATCTCTTGGATCAGTTCCATTTTCACATCTTGGATCAGATCCGTATTCACACCTGTCATGTGCATGCTCATCCCCGTGGCATTTTGTTCATGTAGGATGACAAAGAGCACAACTCCTTGAACAGCTTCCTTACCAGAGCATAGTATAATGTCTTCATTGTCAGCTAAGGAGGAGGGTAAATAATGCTGATGAAAGAACATCCAGGGTTGAGAGGTTTGGCTTATGAGGACAGATTGAATAGACAGGGACTATACTCATTGAAATTCAGAAGAATGAGGGGAGAACTTACAGAAACATATCAGGTTATGTAAGGAATAGATAAGGTAGAAACAGGGAGATTATTTCCAGTGGCAGGTGAAACTAGAACTTGCGGGGGGAGGGGGGGCAGATTTAGAACTGAATTGTGGCGAAATTTTCTCACCCAAAAGGTTGTAAATCTGTGGTATTCCCTTTCCGTGAAGCAATTGAGGCTACCTTATTGAATGCTTATAAGACAAGAATAGATCATTTTGAACAGTAAAGAAATTAAAAGTTATAGTGAGTGGGCAGTTACGTGGAGCTGAGTCCACAAAAAGATCAGCCATGACCTTATTGAATGGTGGAGCAGACTCAAGGGGACACATAGCCTACTCCTACTCCTGGCTCTTATGCTTGCTTGCATTATACAATCCTTTTAAATGCAGAAGAATGACTTGGACAGAATGTGTCCAGGACAATGTTGTTTTAAATTTAGACTTCTGCAGACCCTGGCTTGCTTTTAGCAACCAGCAAACTTCCCATTTGTGTGGAATTAAAAAACAGGTGCAATTAAAAAAAAACACAATTTTCTCCCTATTTGGTTTAACTAACTTCACAGTATTCTCACGAGTAGGTTGGTATTAATGGTGGTGGATTTCAATACGACTTCCATTTGGATTACTCCATGTCACCTAACTGTCTTAGGTGATGTCTCCCTGTCAGATCTCTCTCGACTTCCCTCTTAAGGCATGTTTTCTCTATTACTGTTTCTTTTCCTAAGACAGACATGGCACGTGTATAATTGTAGTTTATGGTAAACTATTGAAGAATTGGAGCTCTAGTTAGAGGGTGCAGGTATAAAGTGAAGTTGTGGAAAAGGAAGAAACCGCACAGTGACAGGGAATAGGCAAAACTGATGAATGAGGTCTGATTTTAATTCTGTAAAAGTCGATGGATTTTCATTGAGTTAAAACATCCATAAAGTTGGAAACAATAAGAAATATTAATCCTATGGACACTGTAATTGTACATCATTCCTTTGCATGTGATCTGCCTGGGTCAAACAGCAAACCTTGACAGTTGTAATTTTAGGTACATTTCACTTGGAGAAAGTAGATTGTGTCACTCTATTCAAACTATGGGCAACATATAAATTAAAAGTTGTCCAAATGATAGGAAGGACAATACAATTTTATTGTGAGGAGGATATAGAGATGCTTCAGTGTGATTTGTGGGCATATACATGGTAAATGCAGTATTATGTGAAGTTATCCTCAGTAATGATAATAGGAGGGCAGATTATTACTTGAATGGGTGTAAATTGAGAGAGTGGATACTCAGCAAGACCTTGGTGTCCTTGTGCATCAGTCACTGAAAATAAGCGCACAGGTACAGCAGGCAGTAAAGAAGGCAAATGGAATGTTGGCCTTCATAGCAAGAGGATTTGAGTATAGGAATAATAATGTTTTATTTCAATTGTAAAGGGTATTGCTGGGGCTATACCTGGGGTACTGTGTGCAGTTTTGGTGTCTTTATCTGAGGAAGGATGCCCTTGTTAAAGAGGAAGTACAGTGAAGATTTATCGGGCTGATTCCTGGAATGGCAGGTCTGTCATATGAGGAAAGACTAGATCAGTGAGGATTATGTTAATTGGCTTTTAGAAGAGTGAGTGGGAATCTCATAGAAACTTATAAAATCTAATAGAATTAAACAGGATAGATTAATAAAGAATGTTCCCCATGGTGACGGCATCCAGAAGTAGGGGGTTATAGTTTGAGGATAAGGGGTAAACCTTTTAGGACTGAGATGAGGAGAGATTTCTTCACGATGTGAGTGGTAAACCTATGGAATTCATGGCCACAGAAAGTTGTGAAGGCCAAAACATCACGTGCTTCCAAGAAGAAATTAAATATAGCTCTTGGTGCTAAAGGGATCAAGGGATATGGGGGGGAAGGGGACGATCAGGATATTGAATTTAATGATCAACCAAGATCATAATAAATGATGGAGCAGGTGCGAAGGGCCAAATGATGCAGCAAGAAAATCACTGAAACTATTTAAATATTTAAATTTGTTTGCTGTTATATTCAGACTACAAGGAGAAAATGGGATTGAAAGCTTGAGAAAAATAATTGGTTATATCAAGATATAGGAGCCCTGGGGTAATCAGGTCCAACCTCCAATCAAGACAAAGAAATGTTCATTTGCATAGCATAAATCTAAATACTGCAATGACCCTTCTTCAGATTCTGCCTTGGAGGCTCTCATTCTACTGTTTTGAGTCATGAACTTTGGGCCTAACAGTCTACTTCTGGATCCCAGTTTTCCAATAGTGAAAATTGTGCTAAACATGGCTAGGCCAAGTGTATTAATACATTTCCCTCAATAATATGTATTTACTATATGCCAACACATGAATGAGTGTCATTCACTCTGATAGATTGACTGGGAGTAAACTGTGAAGAGTAGGGATGCAACAGAACATGCCTGCCTGTTCCTCTCTGCTTCTGTCTGCTGGAGAAAGGTGCAACTCCTAGGCTGAATTATTCAAGCACATAAATAGCACACAGCTGTAACTTATGTTCTAAAACCTAATACAAGTTATGTAAACTCAAGGTTCCGAGGTTCAATTTCCAGGTGGCACAGAATTCGCACCACAACTGTAACATAAATGCAAAATACAGTGGATAATCTGAAATAAAAACAGAAAGTGCTGTGAAAACACATCTGTGGAGAGAGAGAGAGAGAGAGAAACAGGGTTAATGTTTAGAGTCTGTATGATTCTTCTTGATGCTGAGATGATGCTGCTTGATGCAGACCTGCTGAGTCTTTCTGGCAGATCTGTTTTTATTTAATTTCTCAACAGTCTGGCCGTGGTCGCATGACAACCCATCTCGTCAACCCTGAACTGCGGAAGCGAAAAGATCCTCCCCGGCTGTCCTCTGGTGAACTATGTTGGAAAGTATGCATGTATAGATAGCTGGAGAGAATCAGAATGAGCTTTTCTGGTTTGCGGACAAAGTCCCAATGGTCACAAGTGAAGAATGACTATTTACTGGAGGGCACAATAAGAAGTCTCACAACACCAGATTAAAGCCCAGCAGGTTTATTTGGTATCCCAAGCTTTCACAGCACTGCTCCTTCATCAGGTGAGTGGAGAGTTGGGTTCACAAACAAGGTATACATAGATAAAGACTCGATTACCTATAAAGACTCCATTATCTTGCAATTAAGTCTTTACAAGTATAAACAATGTGAGTGGAGAGTAGGAAAATCATAGGTTAAAGAGATGTGTCTCCACATCAAGGCAATCCAGCTCTTCACTCACCTGATGAAGGAGCAATGCTCCAAAAGCTTGTGTGACTAAATAAACCTGCTGGACTTTAGCCTGGTGTTGTGAAACTTTTTACTGTGCACACACCATTCAAATGCCAGCATCTCCACATCACACTTAGAGGAGGGAGTGGAGAACTGCTGGCACATGTGGAATCACACTCAAATAAAGAGTATGGAAGGAAACAACAGGCAGGAAATTGGAAGATAAATGTGAGGAAGGTTATTTCACAGTATCATAGTTACAACCTCTCAACAAATGCAATCACGTGGCGTATGTCTTTTGCAGGAGCCACCTTTTCTCTTTCCTTTTCTTTGTCTCAAAGACTGAAAGCCAATTCTAAACTCAACTGCACCATTTAACCCCAATCTTTGAGGACAGCTTTTGTTTGTAAAGAGTCCAGCCAAATTTATGTTTTCATCATATATGTGTGATAAGCCAATAAATAATTTTTAATTGTACATTTTTTTCCAACCCATTTAAAAATCACAATCTTGCCTTCAGCGAGGCTGTCCAGTGATCTTTCCTTTGACAGATTCCACTGCCACGCATGAATAAAATGAATGTGTGTCTGGAAGGGCTCGGGCCATCAGTTACACAGGATTCCGCAGCTTCATTCCTTCTCATTCAAGGCAAAACTTTTTTTAAAAAAAACTGCAAACATATTGATCCGCATGATTGCCAGCAAACAAGCCAACATCTTGGATACTTCTTTAAAGTGACAGACTGCAAATGAGGTCTGTGTGCTGCAGATAACAAGGCGGCAGCGAGTGACAAAGCAGCCAGAGCTTAGAAATAGGGCATTCGGAGGGAATCAAGTCAATCGAGCTGTCAGTGATGTAATGCTTTGAATGTTATACACATTTAATTCAATCATCTTTCCACTCCGAGGAACTTGTGTGAAAAGGGTGAATGACTCGGCTAAGTTTAAAAGCAGGGGAGCGCCTGCATTTGAATAAATTCATGATTTTTTAAAAACTTGGGAGAATCTTTTAAAGCGACGTGTGCTTCAAATTGGCAAATTAATTCAGTGTGATATAGATAGTCATCGGGTTCTCTGAAGGAATACTGTTCTATTAAAATGAATAACTGAAACATGCAACAGAAAATATTAGATGTGGAGTAAACATGTATCCACACTCAGTTTATATGCATTGTCAGCTTGTCCAGAGAGCTTTTTGGCGATTCTGCAAAAAAAAAGACATGGACCAATTACAGTGCTTAACAAGCCAGAACTGAGGTAAAACTAATTGGCCTCTAATTTCTTGGCTTACGTTTTTTCCTCTTTCACACAGCGGTTGCCCTTTGGTGCAATTCCTGATTCTAAAGATCTCTGGAAAATTATTATCACTGTTTCCATCCCACTTTCACATTCTCTGGGGGTTCTCGGACTTATTTTGAGCTCCATTAATATCTTTTAATAAAGCTTCTGTTTAAATATGTATTTCCAGTCATGACTTTGTCAGATCTTCCTTGGTCACACCTACACTTCTACATTCACTTTCTACTGTGGGCAGCTACACAAGATCTGGATTTATCCCTTAGAAATCTCTGAAAATGAAGGCGGTTACTCTCTGTCAGAACCTATGTCTGCTTTTTCACATTCCTACTTCTAAAAATATCAGCTAATGTCCTGACATTCAGAAGGATTGCAACTCTGTAAATGGATGTGCGACTTTTTGTCCTGTTGCCAACATTATTCACAGCACCGACCATTTCCGAGGCCTGGATTTGAGAAAAAGTTTAATGTCTTCAAATAGCGATACTGTACACACTGTAGAGAAAATTTCCTTGCAATTCTGTTCATTGTTCTTGCCCCAAGTCACTGACTGCCAACAAAATGACTTTAAGAATGTTTTGGTTCTTCTCCAAACATATATCGCAGAGAATAGGCTGCCAAATATTAGAGCTTTGAGGGACTGTAATTGTTTGAAAAATTGTATGTCTGCAAACACAAGCATCACATTGTAAACTCACTTATGGTGTATGATGTAGATCACAACATAAAAGTTAGTCTGTATGTTTCCATACAAAAGTATGCAATGTGAACACTGTCGATTTAAACAAAAAAGTTATTTCCAACCTGTTACCGACTCTGCATGATTTTAATGTACACTTTTGTGGAAGTCCTTGCACGTATTCCTAAGAGTTCACAGAGAATGCAAACACATTGATATTCATCAACTTATTTTGTTACATTTTTAATACTTAGAAGAGAGAAAACATTGATTTTAGTTCTTGATTCCCATTTAATATTTGGCACTGTCCTAATTTTTGAGCAAATTGCCGACAATCCAATCAACTTTCCATTTTATCAGGGACCCTCCATAATTCTTAATTTGTCATAAGTACATTGAAGGGATGAACATGGTCCAACTTGATCACAGCCATTTTATTATCAGGGCACGGAGCTGTAATAAAAATTACATTGTCAGGAATCTGCCCTAATATTCAGATTGCCACTTCCATTGTAATCGAGATTACCAACCTTAGATCGCGAATGCAATAGTTACATTGTCACAAATATCTAAGTGATCGGAAATCTCTTGTAATCTTCACATTGTCAGGAATTGCACCAACGGAATCCCTGCATTATCCGAGGTGTAAAGAAGTTCAGGTTAGTGTTTTCAGCTGTGAATGATAATTGTCTCACTAATTTAATTGAAAAATTATATTTGAAAACAATCTCCTTTAACTCACCCACTCCACCCACATCTTCTGCTAACACATCATATTCCATGCAAATCTGTTGAATATTTGAGACAATTCTGTAGGAATCGATATTTCCCAGGGGAGTTGGAGGGTGTGAGGAATGGCTTTCAGTTTAGCACTAAGCTCAGAAGAAGTTCTCCTTAAAATATGCCCCTTTATTGCTGTGATGTGTTAACAATGTGCTTATTACAGACTTTTTAACCCATGTGCTTCCACATGGGCATGACATTGGGTTACTTACACAAAAAGAGATAGAGTTAACAAGACAAGGAAAGGTTTATGCCATCATTGTGGAATATCGCATTTAAATCACTGTCTGGGATCTCAAGCAATTGTACAGCCCCTCCAATTGGAATTGTCTAACAAAACAACTGACCTGATTTTTATTGTCCTGATGGCATCAGAGACCCAATTTTTCATTGTCCAGTGAACAGAGGTTCGTGGAAAAACAATCACTTTTCCACCACTGCTTCGACAAAGGCTAATTGTCATTAATGGTGCTTCCTCAGTTGAAGCATTCAGTTACCAAGTAGGTGCTTCATGTAGAGACTAGGATAGGAATCGACAAAAGGAACCTAAACTCATCTCCTAAAACTAGACTAGTTTCTGAATCTGATCCATCTGACTGGGGATTCCACAGCACAAGTTAGCGTCATCAATTGGTTTCAGGCATCTGATTTTAGACTGATGACTAACTTGTTGTTCAGCTTTGCAAACCAGTTGACCGTGTGGAGTTTGCACATTCTCCCTGGGTCAGCATGGGTTTCCTCTGGGTGCTCCAGTTTCCTCCCACCGTCCAAAACTGTGCCATGCTAAATTGCCCATCAGTGTCCCAAGATGTGTAAACTAAAATGGATAGGTTAGATGGGAATAGCCATGATAAATATGTGGCATTAAAGAGGAGAGGGTCTGGGTGGGATACTCTTTTGGAGAGTTGGTGGAGACTCGATGGACCTAATGGCCTCTTCTGCACTGTAGGGATTCTATGATTCTCTGACTTCTATGACATCCCTTGTATCACCATGTGTTATGTGTACAAGCTAGTGCTTTGAAAAAGTGTTCCACCTTTTGGCAGAAGTTGGCTGAGTTGACTGAAAAATGCACTTGGTTGAAAATTCATACTTGGGCTTTACCCAACATTGACAACTCTGCTTTGGAGGTGCAAGAAGGTCTAACAGTGCTTCAGCACTGCCTTCAATGGATCTCTCAGCAGCCAACTGGACAGTATGTCTTGTTAAAGTCTATCTTTAATATGCTCCCGGTTAGATAATTCCACCCTCCTGTCATTGTCAATTTTCTCCAACAAAGCAGTGTGTCACCAAAGAACAAAAAGAAGTTTCTGTTCTCTTTCCATTTCATGATGAATTGGATTGGAGAATCTTTATTCACCAAGAGCTTTAATGCTAGTTTTTTCCACATAATTAAACTGCCTGTTTTTCAGGTTTCATTTCCAGTTGAATGAATTGGAATAATTGAGGGTCAGGGTTGAGGGGGGGTGGTTATAATTGGGCTTCCAAAGAACAGAGAGAAAATCAATTTTAAAAGGAATGTTTTGAACGTAGCTAAAATGCATAAGAACAAGACATTTAATTTGGGTGGAATTTTTCAGCTGCACTCGCCCAAAATTCCACCCAAGGTCAACGGACCTTTGCATTGTCCGTGTCCTGCCCACTACGATTCCCGTGGCGAACAGGCAAACTCCGTGCCCAAAAAGTCTAGTGTTAAATGAAAGGGCAAACACACAATTAGGTTTAAATATAACATTAAATATAACTACGATTCCCATGGCGAACAGGCAAACTCCGTGCCCATAAAGTCTAGTGTTAAATGAAAGGGCAAACACACAATTAGGTTTAAATATAACATTTAAGATGACGGCGTAGAAATGCATCTTGAGTGGCGATGGAAAATGAGTGGCATCATAAGACACAGGAACAGAATTAGGCCACTCAGCCCATCAAGTCTGCTCCTCCATTCGATCATGGCTGATATTTTTCTCATCCCCATTTTTCTACCTTTTCCTCATAACCCATCATCTTATTAATCCAGAACCTATCTCTCTCTGTTTTAAAGTGTCATTAAGTGACATCATGCCATTGACGATTATTCAGTTCCATCTGCATGAAAATGAAAGTGGAAAAGCTATCTTTATTGCTGTGGTGCCCAACACTTACATTCTGCTATAGAGGTGGGATAATAAAAATTGTTGGTGACTATGCACAGGGAAGCAGTTGTGATCTTGCTCTTTGTACACAATGCCTTGGTATGTGATCAAGCTTGTGATTGATGGTCTCAGACCCTAGGGAGAGATTCTTTGTGTGGTAACCTGCCAGTGCACCATCGCTTCATAATATTTGAGTGTGTGAGGAATATTGTCCTCATTGCAGAATCTAAAGGTAATTCAGATTACGTGATGTTTGTTCCCTCACCTGCTTAGAATTGGATTCAGAAATGCACACTCACTGCATTAGTAGCAATTTGCTTATCAAACAGCATGCAGGTTACAGTGCAGTTCATAGACATTTCCAGATAAATAATTAGTCTAAAAGCAGAATATGTTTTTCTGTGATAGCCAAGGGTAAAAAAATCAAGGCTACGCTTTTAGAATATCACAGTCTGGAATATATCTCCAAGATAGAATATATCTCCAAGAGCACATCTCAGGAATTGAAGTGATCAACAGCTCGAGTTTTGGTCTAGTGGCTGAAGACAAATGTCAGCTATTGGTGGGAGGCAATGACCACTGGCCAGGCTGGAAAACATGGGCACACTGCCCACAGTTTGCATTCCATTAAAAATTCATGGTTGAGAAAGTGCAGACAATGCAACCTGTGATGTGGACAGTGTCCCAAGCTGTGCATGAATTGTCCTCATTCATAAAATCTTGTTTATGGTGTCAGTTCCACTTTTCAATCTTTTGAAGCCTGTTCGCTTTAATCTGTTTGACATTTCATTAGAATGGATCATAATCCCTTCAGCATGATTTCTATTATTACAACACCTTCTCCTTTAATCAGAGTTTCAAAACAGCAAACTCCTGGCTGTTTCTACATAATTGGTCCAGTTATAAGGGCACGTAAGAATTGAATTAGTGCCATTTATTTCCTTATTTACTTAAATTGCTCTTCACATAACTAATTTGAATGTAAATTAATGTCCAAACTTAGGCTGAGGTCTGAATGAACGTTCTCAGCTTAAGCGAGTCCATTTGTTTCCTTTCTGCAGCTTTAGCAAGCCTCAAGTTATTTACAAATACATTTGCATGTGCTATTTAACGGTTATTACTTTGCCACTAGATTTTTAGTTAATTCCCTCATGTTACATCTTGCCAACGTTGTTGCCAGAGCTTGCGAGACTCTGCTGGCATCGAGGAGCGTCACTGGCAGTGAGTGTTAGGCTGGGAAATGATGACACTTCCACAAACAGCACTTGGCAAGAGATAATTTTGCCCAGGAGTTTAAAAAAAGACAACGTTCTCAACACTTTGCAGCCGGTACAGCCCACTGTTCTCTCCGGGCTTTGAGATGAAGGAAAGGGACGAACAAAGGGATAAATTCCACAAGAGGAAGAAATGAGACAGTAAATAAAAAGTGGAGTTTGCTGGATAGTCCTACCTGTCACTGTACGCTGCGGCAGCAGCTGCAGCAGGCTGGGCATATCTGTATGCTGCATAGCCTCCCTGAAATAGAAAGAAGAGCTTCATTACATTCTGTGTATAGTAGATTAATACTGTGGCAAATGATGTTTTAGTCTGTAATGCAGAGGTACTGAAATGGTCAGACAAAAGTAGAGGGGCTGCAAACAGTGAGAACTGGAGAAGCAGTCAAACAATGGACTGGTAATCACTGTAAGAAGTTTCACAAAACCCCGTTCAGGTTAAAGCATCTCCACATCATGACTGATAATCACTGCCAGTCACTACCATCTACATCCCCAATTCAGTAAAAGTGAACATAAAGCATTGCTGTTGTGTTCAGATGATACTACTTACTGTACTTGGTAAACATTAAGATGTTGCATCATTACTGCTGCTAACCTTAACCCAGGAACAAATTCCTTATGGAAAGAATTATTTTCTTTTAAGTTAGTGTGAAATACAAAACTGACACGTAAGCTTCAGCTCTCTCTGGCAGCCAAGACTGAGAGCAGTACCCCCCACACGCACCACCTCTGTAGATAATTGTACATCTCCTTTCTAAGGTGACAGTGTAACCATGAGAAAAATCAGACACTATGGAAAGCAAACAAAGTTAATCCCTGTCTGTCACACGCTAAACTCACTCACTTCCCTTCTATTTACATAGGTTCTTGAAAATTAAATGCCTGTGCAAACACTGCCAAAAGATGACTTCCTTTGTCAATTACATGGGGCTTTTCTAATTATTACACTGTTTTTCTGGGGAGACTTTTGTTGAAACAGATCTTAGCTCTGAATCTTTTCAGATAGGATTACACTAGTGATCCTCTATGTCTGCTTTTTTCAGAAACCTCAAACAATGTTTTTAGTAAAAGTCAAGTTTTCAAATACTTTTCTAGCTTTCATTTAAAAGAAAGAGGTCATGGACTTAGTTGTTCTGCTCAATCTCAGTTGCAGTTAAGTAATTTCTGATGTTTTCGCAAGCGCTATATTGGAGTATCGAGGTGTACTGGAACTATTCATCTTGGCCTCTCCAGTACACTAATTGCTAACACTGGTCTAAAGAAAACAATTTAAACATTCTAGTGGCACTGTTACAAATCCTGCTGCTACAAAAATAGTGGCAATGCCTCTGCATCTGTCCTCTTGATTCTGGTCAGAGTCCAACAGAATATCATATCAAAATCAAATTACCCAGCCTTATCAACAACAGTGGTTGTAACATTATCAACCACAGGGCAGGAAAGGTGGGTGGGTTCAATCTCTTCCCATTTTGTTTTGTCACTAGGGTTTTCTATACTTGGCTGAGATTTTTGATAGACATTGATTGGAATACTCATCAAAACTAATATCTTCCCACTTATCAGTGTGCTTCGGAATCTCATTAAAAGGGAGTTGAATACTTTGGGAATTGATTGGTGCCTGAGAAGTTGCCCTACTAAGTCAGCAGCGGAGAGTCAATGATCAGGAAGATAGGTCCCATCCAGAGGATCAATGTTTCTGCCTTTTTGGTGAAAATAAAGTGTCCAAGATCAGGTGCAAGGCTCTTCCTGTCAGCTTGGATCTTGTACGTCTCTCTTGTCAGGGATCATGAGTTGGATTCAATTTGAATTTGAATTGTTTATTGAAGCAAGCTAGGGGATATGGTCCATTCTATGCACTGGTTTTGTAACTTGTTAAGAAATAAATAAAATTGAAAAGAAAAAAAAAGAAAGCTGTGACTCGACCTCATGGCTTTGAATGAAGGGAACAGGAACATTAGACACCCAGAGGCCAGGAGACACCATTGATAACAGTGGATATACTGGGCCTGCATAGCCTGCTGAGGCTTTGGAAAAGCAGGTGGCCCGGTGAAGTGTTTAATACCTTGGCGGTGTGTTCAGAATGGGAATCAGCACTGCAGAGATTTCGATAGAGGATGCAGCGAGCATGGCAATGACAGATCGATCTGAAACCTCAATACTGTTAAACCCCTCAGATACTGTGCAAAGCACAATGTTAATTAAAACACAGGGACTGCAGCCTGGGCCCCTGGCATTGTGCCATCTCATTCACTTTTAAAACAGCAATTGGATGAATGGAACTGGGTATTGTTGGGTCCACTGAGGGCTGCCTATCTAATAAAGTCATCCCCTCCCTCCCCCTTATGGGAGTTTTAGGCTCATTAACATTCAGATGGGTTTTTTTTTAAATATTAACCTAGAAATTAAATTAAAAGGTAAGAGAAATCATCCTGCAGATAGTTTCAATTATACAGCTCTTCAAATAAATCTCTCATAAACCTTTCACAAGGATCTTAAACGATTCCTAAACAGCGGCCCTCCTCCTGAAGGTTAATGGTTGTTTCTTCACAATCTACTGCAGCCAATAAATCTGTGACAATTTTCATTTTGTACACTGATAACCTGGGTCCAGACCCTAGTGCAAAACACACAAAGCTGCTGCCCTCTCTCCTATACTCACTGCTATTCTAATTACAACTTAACCAAAACAAAAGTTGAGAGCTTTTATTTGTTACAATACCAATTAACATCTAATCTGTAGGCGATATATTGCGTGGACTCCTTTGTATGGGGATTGGGTAGAATGCATCAGAACACAATTCACTCTGTACCCTTATTAGACACCAATGAGAGGAGACTTTTGGATGCTCTAACCCAGTTAACAGAGGTCAGGAAACAGTTGTATGTCATCCAGTTCTCCTTAGATGTTAATATTTTTAAATAACCATTCTGATTAAAATGACAGTGATGTTTTCATAATCTCTTTGCTTTAAATCCTATTTATAATCTGTTCTGACATACGCACAGCTGATTTCTGTACCCCAGGGACATTAGGGAGTGGATTAGATCATTTAGCATCTTGGGTCTGCTCTGCCATTCAGTTATATTATGGTCGATCCTGCTTTCTGTCTCCAAGAAATTACAATTTGGTGCACATTTGAGTTTGAGAGCAAATCAGTGTTGTGCAACATGTGCAAATGTGACTAAATGGCTAAAGCACCTACCAATGTTTTATTAAGGACAGGGATGAATGCAATTCAGAGCAAGTAAGTCATTCATAAAATAAAGTTTAAATTAAACTTTATGGCATTGATCTTCCCCATACTTGCAGGGCAAATCAACGAGGTGACCGAAAAGATTACAGAATTTTGGGGCGTAAGTGAATTATTCAGTAGGCTACAACCTTACCTTGCCATTCATACCACGCTCAAGCTGCAGCGAAGTTGGAGGATTTGGTATCCAGTCAAATTGCTGCCACAGCAGGATGGAAAAATCCCACTGATGTGAACAATGAGAAGATTCCAGCCCTGGATTTCCTCCTGTATCTTATGGTCAGAGAACAGTCTGCGTGAATGCATTTGTGCCTAATAAGTGGGGCGTACTTTCAAGTTACAGAGCCTACTGAACAAATTTCCTGCAACAATGTTTTCACAAAGATTCCCTTCAAATAATGAGCAGATTTGCAGTTGCAGCTAGGCAACTTTCTAAAGCCTATTGCATTTTCTGAGTATTCTTTTCTAAATGTATCCCTTAGAAACATCTTCTTCATTTTCTCTTTGCAGAATACATTTTTATGGCATAAATATAAGTAACATTAAAAATCCAAAAGCTTCTCTGATGTCAAGTAATTAAACATCTGCCTAATATGCATGAATGATGATTGAATGAGTTGAAACTATAATTTTCATACGATGGTATAGGTTTAATACTTTTTAAAGCCCTGACTGTTTATACTGATGTATACCCATTTAATATTTGGACATATTCTAATAATATGCACCGGATATTTGTTTATAACTTGATACTGGCCAAATGGATGCATTTTTGGATCCAGCTTCCAGGTTGTACACATATATGAAGTTCCAGATACACTTCAATACATTAAAAACCCAAGAATACATGCAAACAATAAAACCTTGTTGTTGAGGGAGGGTTTGGCTAAAGATCAATGAACAAAACTTACATAATAAATTCCAGTTGAATCATCCATTGCTATGTGCATACAGTACCTACTTGTCCTGTAATGCTGCATTCTGCACACTCTCCTTCCTTTGCCCCTATGTACTCTATGAACTGTATGTTTTGTCTGTAAAATGCTCAAGAAACAACACTTTTCACTGCATCCCAATAGATGTGACAATAATAAATTAAATCAAATATGCTGAAGAATGGGATTAGAATAGATAAGTACTTTGTTGGTCGGCACAGACATGATGGGCCGAAGGGTCTTTTTTGTGCTGTAAAAGATTCTGGCTGGAATTTTACCAAGGTTCACAGAACAGAACTCCCTATTTGCCTTGGATAAGATTTTATGAGCCTTGCCCGAGTGGGGTTGTAAAATCGCAACCTCTATGTTCACCAGGCTGATTCCTGGAATGGCAGGACTGACATATAAAGAGAGACTGGATCGACTGTACTTGTATTCACTGGAATTTAGATGAGAGAGGATCTCAAAGAAACATATAAAATCCCGATGGGACTGGACAGGCTAGATGTGGAAAGAATGTTCCCAATATTGGGAAGTGCAGAACTAGGAGTCACAAACCAAGAGTAAGGCATAATAAGCCAGTCAGGACTCAAATGAAGAAGAACTTCACTCAGAGAGTTGTGAACCTGTGGAATTCTCTACCATAGAAAGCTGTTGGGGTCAGTTCATTAGATGCGTTCAAGAGGGAGCTGGGTGTGGCCCTTGTGGCTAAAGGGAATAAGGATACGGAGAGAAAGTGGGAGTGGGATACTGCAAGTGCATGATCAGCCATGATCATATTGAATGATGGTACAGGCTCGAAGGACCGAATGGCCTACTGCTGCACCTATTGTCAATGACTACAATTCTGTGAAGCAGGCCATGCTCAGAAATGTTGGAAATCTTAGCATGGGGTGGCGTTTTCCCATGCAATGGTGGACGGGGGGAAATTACATTGAAAATTACATCCATTTGGGCACCCATTCTGCTGATGTCAATTTTGCAGAAGCAATGAAATACACCAAAGATAGAAGCCGCTATAGTCCATAATGGCTCTTCTTACAGTTCATGCTAATCTCATTAGCATATTGTGGATCATAAAGATGGGCTTAAATCAGTGTAAACAATTGGGGCCCGAGGGAGGTAGAGAACTCAGGCCATATTTCTTCAGGAATGAAAATTCAAGTTCGAAGCCATTTAATCATTAGACACGGACATTAGGCACAGCTTGTTTAAGAACCCGCAATCAGGGAAGCTTTCCAATTTTTAATGTCACACATACTGATGCCATAAAAATGCATTCGAAGAAACAAAATACAGGACAGGTCTCAGTGAGGATAAAGTAATAAGAAATGACAAGAAATAAGACTTGATTTCCTGCTGTGCCTTAAAAACTCTGGGAATAATTCTGAATCCTTGCGGAACCGCTATAATTAGAGGAAATTAGACTGAGGACAGAGCCTTTATAACGAACCAAGATGCCATGCACTTTCACCCAGAGACACATGCAATCAGGAGAGAAAGCAAATACCCTCAGATATTTTCAAAGTCTTCCTCAGTCATATAAGGCAGTGAAGGCTTCTGAGGAAATTTGGCTAGCATGATCATTATGCACCCACATTCTTCACTATTCTCCTTTGGATATCTACTTCGTGCACTGGTTAGATGCCCTGGGTGTAGCACACACAGCAAAGTCCACCCATTTATTCCAAAACTCTTTCATTCTGTATTCTGTTTAAAGCACAAGTTTCCGTTCTTGTTTAATTAATTTGTTTACAATCATAATTTGATGTTTTGGTTGATGCTTTCACAACATGGGAATGTGGGGATCTCTTTAATGCTGAACAGTAGCGAAGGAGCTCAACTTGCTGCATGAGCTTCCTAGAAGCAGCCTCACATGTGAATGGGATCCCTTTGGGACATTATGCTGTAGTACAGCCCAAGGCTACTTATTTCCATGAAAACCATTACCGTACAAACAGCGGCTGCAATAGAAGGCAGTGGTTGATCTAATGTACCAGAAACTTAAAATAAAAGTGTTTTTCATGCTATCCTTGCACAATATTTATTTAAGACTGTGATTTTAACTCATTGTGTGCAGGCTAGAAACTGGCAATGTGCTATTATCAGCCAGTAATTCTTAGTGTTCACTGGCATTACCTACAGAGGTCTGTTGCTCCTCCACCAGTCACTTCCACATCAATTTGTCAGCAACTTGAACACTATTTACTTGAGGGCAGCATAGTGGCACAGTGGTTAGCACTGCTGTCTCATAGTGCCAGGGACCTGGGTTCAATTCCAGCCTTGGCTGTCTGTCTGTGTGGAGTCTACTCATTCTCCCCGTGCCTGTGTGTGTTTCCTCCAGGTGCTCTGGTTTCCTCCCACAATCCAAAGATGTGCGGATTACATGGATTGGCCATGCTAAATTGCCACTTAGTGTCAGAAGGGTAAATACATAGGTTACAGGGAAAGGGTTGTTGGTGCAAGCTCAATGGGCTAAATGGCCTTCTTCTGGGATTCTATGATTCTACAGAAGATGAATCTTTAACTAATAACATTTGTTTTCTTTAGTCCATGGTAATAGTATCTTAATTACATACATATATATCATGTCACAACTCACTCAGTGCCCCAGAATTAATTCCTCCAAGAAAATATGCAGAATAAGACTGCTTGTGACAGTCAAATACAAGAAAATAAAAAAACGGCAGGTGGCATGGGAATTCACATCTCAGTTACTAGTAGTACTGTAGTTGTGGCTGAATTCTGAAAGCTATCCTTTACCTTTTTTTGCCCAGTAAGACAGTTTTGCTCATGTAGTTTGGTGCTCTGGTCATGGCTAATGAATAACAATGAGGCAATCAAACAAACCATGAAGAATGAGAGTAAAAAGATTTAATAACCAGTTCATTAAAAGCTTTGCGAAAAATAATTGCAATTCTGCTATAAAGATGGATCATCAATTTCTGGCAGACATTTTCTAAGTCTTCCCCAGTCAAATAAGACGGTGAAGGTTTCTGGAAATAAGGAGGCACGGAGCTCTACCTTCTTTTAATCATGGCCAAAAGACAAAAGATGGGCCAGGGTTTTCTGATCCTGCATCTGGGCACATTGGATCGCCTAGACACTCTGAGTAGAAGAAATCCAAATGGGTGAGATCATATTTCCAACAGAGAAGCCTCCCTGGATTTCCCATCCTTCTAAATTGAAGGAAGAGGTAGCCTTCTTTGCTGGCAATTAATTTTCCTTCATTTGTTGCACCCAAGCTAGCCAGTAAGCTCAACAGAAACTGGAAAATGTATGCTATAATATCTCAGTAATTGTTGAACCAGATAGAATCTGAACTGATACTGGTGAATTAGTCTATCAGAAAGATCCATATTTTCAGGTAATTCATCTGCTAATACTAGAAACATCGCTCTTTTCCAAATTCAGCCCAAATTCTAAGGAGGCGATCTCACCAGAAATTGGCAGTGTCAGATCTGGTGTGGAACCTGGCAGGAAGCCCTCCATCTCCACTGGCCAATTTTCTCACCAGATTTTGAGCTTCTTGATCTGAAAAAGCCATCACTCTGGTGAGGCAGGTACTCTTTGCTAACTGGCTCCGCTGCCATTTTTAAAGGGTGCCCTCACTGGAACAAAAAATTCATGCCCCACCCCCGCCAATTCACATCTCACTGTCATTGCCTAATCACTTTCCACCCATCCTAATCCGAGAAATATTCCTGGCATCAACAATCCCCTCTCCACCACCCAAACAATCAAAGTTGACATCAATCACCCCCTCTCCTTGGATCATGACCAGCATCCATCATCTCCACCCTGTCTTCATTCTCTCACATTTACCACTGGCATTCACATTCTCCTTCAGTGCCCATTCCTTCACCACCGCAAAGAGATGAGCACCACCTCTTCTTAGTGCCCATCCATAGCCCTGCCAGGTTAGCACTGCCAGGTTGCACTGCAGTGCCAAGCTGTAGAAGGGGCAGTGTGAGGACTATGCTAGAGGGCAATATCAGGGCACTGCCTGGCCATACCCCTCCCTCCCAGGCTATACTGATCTTTGCATGTCAGGGGGATAGGTTTATGGCTGAGTAAGCCTGTTGAGAACCTCACTGACGTGATGTTACATTTAGTGAGCGGGATAATTTGATGAGGGATTGGTTAAATCCATGCAAATATGTTTAAACAGATTAAAATCAGGTTCTTGTCCATTATGGGTGTGATTATGTTGCCCGAGAGGCTGGTGAAAATCAGAATTTCTCAATGTCCCCAGTGAGATTTGCAATTTTTGGTTTTTGTTGGATTTTTAAGCCAAACTCAAGCACAGAAGATGAATCCTCAAAATCACACCCTAATTGTTTGTCTTAATTCAGTAATTTCTAATTCCTTTCCTACTAGCCCCTTTTTGAAGCTTCAGTGTTGCCATGACCACAATTGAGAACAAGGATAGGGGGAGGGTAGAGCTCTGATGGAGCAGTGGGGCATGGGGGAGGAGAATAAGGTTCTGAGAGAGCAGTGGGGATGGGAGAGGGTAGAACTCTGAAACAGCAGTTGGGGTGGAGGGGCGGTAGAGTTGTGAGAAGGATGATTACAGGTTTCAAGAACAAGTAGTTTGCACTGTTGCCTCACAGAGCCAGGGACCCGGCTTCAATTCCGGCTTCGGTCACTGTCTATGTGGAGTTTGCATGTTCTCCCCTTGTCTGCGTGGTTTCCTCTGGGTGGTCTGGTTTTCTCCCACAGTCCAAAAATTTGCAGGTTAGATTGTTTGGCTATGCTAAATTGTCCCTTAGTGTCAGGGAATTAGCAGAGTAAATATGTAGGGTTATGGGAAAAAGGCCTGGGTGGATTGCATTTGGTGCAGACTTGATGGGCCGAATGGCCTCCTTCTGAACTGTAGGCGTTCTATGATTCGAAGAACAGGGTGAGTAGAATTGTGGGCTGGAGAGTAGACTACAATGTGTTTTTTTTGACCTACCATTTTTCAGGCTCTGTTGGAGGCAGCAATCAGGCCTCGGAATGGAATTCATTAGGCCACGTTCACCAGATCAAGGCAAGAAAAAAGTTGGGCAGGTGCGTATATCAAAGACCTTGGAGCTGATGGCAGGCCTGTCCCATCTGAGTCTCCACCCCATTTTTACCATTTCTGCCACAGAGGGGAGGGAGCTCACAACCCAAATTGTTCTTCCCAGGATCCCATGGGGAGGGGGTGGCGGGGGAAGGGGGAATCACAACTCACAGTTTGAGACCCTTCCTCTTAAATCTTGAAAAAATTGCAGTCATGAGCAAAGCCAGAAGAAAACCTTATCCAAAAGTATGATCAGAATCAATGCCCTTTATTGTGGGACTAAAGAGAGTCCCATGCAACAATGGTGATTAAGTTCTTCATAATTATCACTGACTTCAAGAGAATCCACAAACCAATGAGATAACAATCACATCATCTAACATCCATATACTGGAGTCTCTCTAATGTCTGACAGTGCATGCGACCTGAACTTTTATTTACCAAAAGCTTTTTCACTGTCCAGCAGTTGGATCATTATCTCTGCACTGCAGGACTCAGAGTATTCTGGAGGTAAACTGCTTTAGCTATACCCTTTATGTCACGTAACAATAAATAGTAATCTCATACTTGAGAATCTTAGAAGTATTAAGCCTCAAGAGAAGTTGTGGATTATTTGTTCTGTTTTGGTCGGGTTTGGTTGTAATTTGTAGCGCTCTATTATTGAAGGTACTGCTAACCTGCTAAGTAAGGTTATTTATATGCAGGGATGAATTTGCCATATTCTGAGAATCTTTCAATGCTGCTCCCTTGTCCGAATATTCTTGGAACTGGCTATTATCAAAAAACGGCTTTGCTGAAAGTCTTTTATCAGTAAATTTAAAAAGAAGGCTGCAATCTCCATCTCATAACAGAAAGAAACTATGCTGACTCAAGCTCCAACTTGTAACATGTTTTAAAAATGTTCTTTCGATTAACCTTTCGAGAATTTGTGTAGTTTAATTTTAATTTTCACAGGCAGTGAATGTTCCCACAACTATTTATTAAGCTAAATTTGTTCAAAACGGTTCACTCTCCTCGTGATAACTTAAATATCACTGAGTCTTTATATTAGTTACTGCTGGATTATGAGTACTCTAATCTAATTAGGTCCCTGCCAGACCAACACTACACAAGAGCAATTGTATCATTTTGAACACCAGGTCTGTTAAACCTGCCTCTAATTAAGAATCACTGTTCTGCTCTAATACTGATCAAAGAGCTGCCTCTTCAAGGGGGTATTGACTGTTTCTGTTAGACTTATTGATGCCTAAACATCTGAATGGTTTAGCACCAATGCACATATCTAAAGGAATTTCAGTAAGTGCAATCAATTTGAGCTGGAAGACTCGACCTTATTGCAGTTTTAATTGTACACCTCCCACATGCAGACAAAAGTCAGGTGTGTGCTTCCCTGCTCATCAGTTGAAATCAATTTGATTTTAAATCAATACTCACGTAAATTTCTGCCCCATAAAACCCATCCTGGTACACAACTCTGCAAAGAAATAGGAAGCATTATGAATGATCATATTTGATTACAAAACATCCCCTTTTAAACGTTGCTGCCATTGGAGGACAATACTCTACTAATGATAAACCCTTCAATTGCAACAGCCAGGCCACATTGGTGACACCAAGTCACAATGCATGCAATTCTTTGTCAAATTGAATCCTCGGTCCCCGGAAGGCATGGAGAGTTCGAATGATCAAGTAACTGAGATTGTTATATTTGGGCTTTCAACCTGTTGTGGACGTGATAACCAGCAACACAAAAGTCTCATTTTGGCACTTCTTGACTAGCGAATGACATTCTCCAGACTCTGCAGCAACTTGTGCTCTATGGTTACAGTGCACAATGGGGAAGATAGAAAAGCCACAGCTTAAATCTTGAATGCCTGAAGATACTTCTTAATCACGGCTTTTCTGCCCACCCCCTCTAAAAATCCTATAAACCTCGAGCAGGTTTCCCTAACTTGCAGCTACACGGCTCAATTGAGAAATCTGCAGTAGTGTGATTCCTCGCTGGTTGGAGTGAAATATAAAATATTCCCCAACTTGAATTGTAGGATTGATAGCATTCAAAACCGCCCAGACTTTCTGGGTGGATGAGCACCCTGCTGGTAAATTTGTACTTCTATAGACTGAAGACTTGCTTTATGCAGCTTGATGCTTCAGAATAATGTAGCCGAGATAAGATACGTGCCAAGAACAAGGTCAAAATGGAGCTCACTGTGTACGACAGGAATTATATACAAAACACTCATTTACTAATAACAACAAATTGTTGACTGAAAGCTGAACTGCTGGGACATCGTGCCAGGAATATATTATTTGGAAAGCTCAGCTATTAATGATTTTCTTTACAGATGTTCTTACATTTTAGATTATACATGAAGCATCAATAATAAATATCAGATGATCTTAAGAAGTCTGATAAAGCTGAAGTTCATGTACAGTTCTTTTTATCCCCTGGTGATAGCTGATGTTTTAAAAAACTTTACTCGTATTTTCATTTCAGAAGATTTCGTGTGCGAGATTTGCAACCCCAGTGAGAATTTTTCTATATATGGGTTTAGAATTGTATAATTTAATTTTTCAGAGAAAGAAAGAACAGGAATAATCATTGCAAGTGATAACGGTGTGCTTCAAAAGTAGTTTCATTACGAGAGCCAACTATGTTTTTAATCACTTGGTTAGCGGAATCTGCTACTTAAAATATAAAATTTCACACAAAATGTTAGCGGAACATGGCAAGAGACCATTCAGCCCCTCCAGTCTTTCAACATTCAGTTAGGACATAGCTGGCATGTACTCCAATTTTATTTACTTAATTTATTTCAAACAAATTCCAGATTTTCACGACCATCATTTTACTCAAAACAATACTCGGTTTCACTCGTAATCATTTGTGTTCTAATTTTAAGATTATGGCTCCTTTTTCTGGATATCTCCATCAAAGGGTACTGTGGCACACTGTTTAGCACTGCTGCCTCATGGTATCCAGGAACCCAGGTTCAATTCCCGGCCTGGGTCACCGTCTGTGTGGGGTCTGCATATTCTCCCCATGTCTTTGTGTGTTTCCTCCAGGGGTGCTCCAATTTTGTCCCACAGTCCAAAAGACATGCAGTTAGGTGCTTTGGCCATGCTAAATTCTCCCTTGGTGTATCCAAACAGGCACCAGAGTGCGGCAACTAGGAGATTTTCACACTAACTTCATTGCAGTGTTAATGTACGCCTACTTGTGACACTAATAAAGAATAAACTTTAAACAAACAAAATAGTTCCTCTGTATATATGCAATCAAATCCATGAATCATTTTATGAATCTAAAATACATCACCCCTAATAAAAGAGAATACAACTATATTGATCTATATCCATCCTGTCTGTCCACATAATTCAACGTTTTGAAAGAATTTAATTGGAGTGCATCTATGGGATATCACATCTTTGATCAGTTTATCTTTCCAGAGGTATGGCTCTAGATCGATAGGTAGTACCACAGAAAGGGCCATCAAACTCAAAATCATCTTCAAACTTGAGTGAATAATTCTCTACTCCTTCATCTAAGTCATTAAGTATACAAGATGAAGAGTGATCTAATTGAACTGTTTAAGATGATTAATGAGTCAATAACATAATTCTCTCTAATTTCCTTTTGTTGTGCACATAGCCCCTGTAAAATTGTTGTGTGGCCATGCTAGTGCAGATCTCCGAGGGGAATACTTCCTGTTTGTCCCCCCATGTGGTAAGCTCTGAACTATCTGTTCAGCTTAGAAGGAACATCAGTTGATAGGTCGATAAAGGAAACTAATTCCTCCAGTGATAGAGTCCAACAGGACAGGGATAACCTTCAAGATATTAGGTCATTCAGGGATTAGGAAGCACTTCTTCTCACCCAGGGTAGTGGAAATTGAGAACTGTCCTACCCAAGAAGCTGTTGAAGTAATGTGAATGGCAACATTGAGAATGGCAACACTGAGACTGATAGAGCTTATTAGTTATTGATACTTATATAACCAAGCTGGATAGATAGAGTTAAGATGTAGATCAGCTATGCTCTAAATGAGTGATGGAAGAAGCTTAAGAAACTGAATAACCCCTTCCTGCTCCTGTAATCCTACGAATATATGTGGAGAAAAGCTATGGCTGCAGTATAGATTCCTGGGAGACACCATTTGTCCTATCTTGCCAATGAACAAAACTCCCCTTTATTCCAACTCTGTCTTCTATCTTCCAACTAACAACTAATCCACGTCATAAGATTATCTTCAAATCTGTGAATATTTGATAATTATCTTACGCTTATCAAATGTCTTGTGTAAATCCAAATGATCAGCAACAACTTCCTATTCACCATGACCTCCATAAATCATTCAATTTGATCAATCAGACAAAGTCTATCCTTTATAAATCTATTCATAGAATCCTACAGTGCCTGAGGAGGCCATATGATTATGCACTGAACACATCCAACCCAGGCCCTATCCTCATAACCCCATGCATTTATCCTAGCTAGTCCCCCTGACACTAAGAGCAATTTAACACTGCCAATCCATCTAACCTGCACATGGTTGGACTGTGGGAGGAAATCGGAGCACCCAGAAAAAACCCACACAGAAACGGGGAGAATGTGCAGACTCCACACAGGCAGTGACCCAAGCCGGGAATCGAACTAAGGTCCCTGGCACTCTGAGGCAACAGTGCTAGCCACTGTATCACAACGCTGCCCTTATACTCATCCAATTTGTTGGTTATTCTATCCCCAATGACAGACATCAATAATTTTCCCTTCCCTCATGCTAAACTGACAGGTCTGTAACCAATTGGTTGTTTCTTCATTCTTAAATACTGAACCTTCCTAGAACTTTTAGCCGAAAGGCGTAGTTTTGAAATGGAGTTGGCTTTGGCAAATTGTGATTAAAATCTTCACCTGTATATTCCTGACAGCTTCTGAAAACTTACATATCTTACCTATTTTCTCTATTACAATTTTTATTTACTTGAATTAAATCCATTAAGTTCCAGACTTGATATTTTTAAGATCTATTGAATTATTGGCACAATGTGCTTTTCCTCCTGCTAGAAAAGATATAATCCATTATGTTCTCACCTGCTCCTGTCTTTGCCAATTTCCATTTCTTAAAGATTTATAAGATGTTTTTCTGTTAGCTTTGACATCCCTTGGAAGTTCTTCATATTCCCCTTCTACAGCTTTATTACTTTCCTTGTATCCCTTTGGTGTTTTTAATAGCTCGCCAAGTCTGCTGCGTTTTCACTTCACTTTGTATTTGTGTAAACTTTTTCTGTTTAGCCTGTCAAGCCTCTCAAATTACTCAGTGCGTGTAAAAACAACTCATCCTCAGAGAGAAAGCAAATTCCCTGCCCTCCAAGGACAGAGCTGATGCTTCAACCAAAGGCTCCAAACTACTAGATTACCAATTAGCTGATTACAATCACACAGGGCTGACCTAGTGGGAATGGCTAGATGTTGTTTGAATTGCAGCATGCAAGTAAGTCATATCTAAGTCAAGTAGAATAGTATTTCACTGATTACAATTAAGTCATCCACCAACTGAGTTATAAAGAGACAAAGTAGATCATAGAATCCTGCAGTGCAGAAAGAGACCCTTCAGCCCATTGAGTCTGCACTGAACACGATCCCACCAGGCCCTACGCCCATATCCCTCCATACTATACTCACTAATACCCCTAACCTTCCCTACCCTGGACACTAAGGCCAATCAACCTAACTCACACATCTTTGGACTGTGGGAGGAAACCGGAGCACCTGGAGGAAACTCATGCAGACACGAGGATAGCATGCAAACTCCACACAGGCAGTGACCAGAGCCGAGAATTGAATCCAAGACCCTGGAGCTGTGAAGCAGCAGTGCTAACGACTGTGATATCGTGCCGCCCAAATAAACGTTGAGGTATTGCAATCATGCACACAGATATCTAATGGCATCTTGAAAAAACCCATTAATGTATGTATTCCTCCATTTTATAATGGCCGTGATAATATTAGAAAGGAAGCAATGTGAGTGAGCAAACTGACTTCATAACTCGTACCCACGTTATTGCTAATGTGAATACAGAGAGGATAGAAACAATTAAGCTAATATGTACAACCCTCCCTCCCCACTCTAGACAATCAACAAAAATGCTGCAAGATAAGGGATATTTCTATTTTTGAACTGATAATTAGTACCATTTAAGGCAGATGCAAGAGCGGGGGTGGAAGGGAGAGGAGGTGGTGGAAAAGAATAATTAGCCACATTTGTGGTGAAAAATAGGAACTTCAAATATAAATTAGGACAAATAATTTTCCTGTGAAGACTTTAATTAAAATGCGATCCAATTATGCATCTCAGCTCATAAAGCAAGTAATCCTTCAAAAGTAAATTTGCCCTCTGTATCTCACATTAGCCAGGCTGTACTGGCTCACTTCCACTTTGTTACAGCATCATTTGAAGCATTTTACCAACAGTTTTTTTTTGTTTAATTTGTAGTCACATTTATTGCTTCCACTGTTTTATTTTGAATTAAGAACACTGTCCTCGAAAGGGGACGAGAACGATGATTGCCACTGAATTACGGGGAATTTAACTACAGGTCCAAGACTTTGTTAATGACTGGAGTGGTGAGAAGGCAGCTTTTGTATTCTATGCAGCAAAATTGTAAGCCCAATTTTTGATCAATGGGTTTACAATTTCACTCAACTCAATGTGCCATGGAAACCTTTCCCCGTAGATGTGTCAAATTTCCCATTACACTTTACAGTTTCAAAGTCGAAGTGCTCACACAGATATGAGTAGAACCACGCAGAAGTGGATGTTCATTCGAAAGTCAAATACTACTCAGAATTTGTTTGTACTCTATTGTAAATTACGCATTGATGAAACAGCATAAAGGAAGATAACATCTTCTCCATATCATCAAAGCACAAATGCATATCACAGATCATGGTTGGGAATTGGGCGGCACGGTAGCATAGTGATTTAGCACTACTGTCTCACAGCACCAGGGACCAGGGTTTGATTCCCAGCTTGGATCACTGTCTGTGCGATGCCTGCAGTTTCTCCCTGGGTCTGTGTGGGTTTCCTCCAGATGCTCTGGTTTCCTCCCACAATCTGAAAGATGTGCTGATTAGGTGCATTGGTCATGCTAGATTCTACCTCAGTGTACCCAAACAGGTGCCGGAGTTGCTAACTAGGGGATTTTCACAGTAACTTCATTGCAGTGTTAACATAAACATACTTGTGATACTAATAAATAAACTTTAAACAATACTGTATCCTAATGGCTTCTGGAGAACGTGAGAAGGCATGGGATCCAAGAGGCTTTGGCCTCGTGGATCCAGAACTGGCTTGCCAGCAGAAGGCAGAGAGTGGTTGTGGATGGGTCTTGTTCTGCATGGAGGTCGGTAACCAGTGGAGTGCCCCAGGGATCTGTTCTGGGACCCCTGCTGTTTGTCATTTTCATAAATGACCTGGATGAGGAAGTGGAGGGATGGGTTAGCAAGTTCGCCGACAATACAAAGGTCGGTGGTGTTGTGGATGGTCTGGAGGGATGCCAAAAGTTGCAGCGGGACATAGACAGGATGCAAGACTGGGCGGAGAAGTGGCAGATGGACTTCAACGCAGATAAATGTGTAGTGGTCCATTTTGGCAGGAATAATGGGATGAAGGAGTACAATATAAGGGGTAGGAGTCTTAGCTGTGTTGTAGAGCAGAAGGATCTCGGGGTCCTGGTCCATAGGACTCTTAAATCGGTCTCGCAGACGGAGGAAGTGGTCAAGAAGGCGTACGGTGTACTGGCCTTCATTAATCGAGGAATAGAGTTTAGGAGACAGGAGGTAATGATGCAGCTCTACAAGACTCTTGTCAGACCCCAGTTGGAGTATTGTGCGCAGTTCTTGTTGCCTCATTATAGGAAGGATGTAGAGGCTATTGAGAGAGTGCAGAGGAGATTGGATTGAGAGGCAGGCTTTACGAAGATAGGTTGAGGGAGCTGGGACTCTTCTCACTGGAGAGACAGAGGTTGAGAGGCGACCTGATAGAGGTTTACAAAATGTTGAGAGGAATAGATAGGGTGGATTCTCAGAGACTATTTCCCAGCTGAAATGGTCACTACGAGAGGACACAGATTTAAGGTGCAGGGAAGCAAATACAAAGGAGATGTCAGGGGTAGGTTTTTCACTCAGAGGGTGGTGAGTGAATGGAACCGACTGCCATCGGAGGTTGTTGAGGCAAACTTGCTGGGGCCTTTTAAAAGACTTCTGGATGAGTGTATGGAAAACAATAGGATAGGGGGTTATAGATAGGTCTGTGGATTGGTAGATGTGATCGGCGCAACTCGTGGGCTGAAGGGCCTGTTTGTGCTGTATTGTTCTATGTTCTAATGCTGTGCCAAACAGCTGAGAGTGAGTGAAAAACTAATCATAGAGCGAGCCCAAAACAGCTACCACTGAATTTATTAATCCACGTACATTGAAGGAAATTAAATTCATAAAAAGCTTCTTGCATTGGGCACTTGATAATGGACCATTAAATTAAAAGACCTGCCAGGTCGCGAACGCAGTCAGCTTTAAGGTAATACTTACGCTCCATATGTGGGGATTGGTGGTGGTGGGGGTGCAGCGCGGAAGGTGTTGTAAACAGCGCGACCTCGCCCCCGTAAATGAGCTCCTCGATAGGCCACAGCTGCTCCAGCTCCAGGGTATGGAAAACCAGTCACTAGAGGCAGAAAGGAAAATCAGGTTTACTAGATTGCCTTGCATTCATTACAGCTCAATTAGAAGCTAAATTGATTAAGCGTTTCATATGAGCACTCATTTGATTGATCTCATTATGCAGCATATTGCTCAGCAAGATGTAAAACATTCCCTACAAAATGTTTCTTAAAAGTTGCGTCTCTCCAGGTGCCGAGCGATTCCAACAAAGTGCTTTCCAGATTTGCGGAAAAATAATGGGCACCAAATAGCCGGGAGGGTTAATTCAGGGGAAAGGGTTTCACAGAGGCTTACAATGTTATTTAGAGGGAGGGAGGTCACTAGCTACATCTGCTGGAGAAGAATATTGTAGATGGTGAGGGGCTATGGGCTGGAGGAGCAGCCAGTGAAGGTGAAGTGGGGGAGGAAAGGGTAGGCTGGCATCGAGAGGATGTACACAGATCCAGAGAAAAATTGCTGAGGCAGCAATCTCTCTTTACACCAATCTCAGGTCCATATCTGCTTCAAGAAGATGACTACAGCTCAGTCTTCAACAGATTATTCCTATGAAACCTATCTCCAAACTCCATGACCTGGGGTTCGGCTCCTCCCTCTGCGACTGGATCCTGAACTCCCTAAGCCACAGGTCACAACCAGTAGGGATAAGCAACAACACCTCCTCCATGATTATCCTCAACACCAGTACTTCACAAGGCTGTGCCACTTACTATGCTCTTTTTACACCTACGATTGTGTGACCAAATTCCCTTCCATCTCAATTTTCAAGTTTGTTGATGATACTACCCATATTAGATTAGACCTCAAAAATGACAAGATGGAGTACAGGAAATAGATAGAGAATCTGGTGAACTGGTGCGACGACAATAATCTCTCTCTCTCAATGTCAACAAAATGAAGGGAATAGTCATCGACTTCAGGAAGTATAATGAAGGATATGCCCCTGTCTACATCAATGGGGATGAAGTAACAATGGTTCCAAGCTTTAAGTTTTTAGGTGTTCAGGTGACCAACAACCTGTGCTGGGTCCCTCCATGCTGATGCCATAGTCAAGAAAACTCACCA
Source organism: Sphyrna mokarran (assembly GCA_024679065.1). NCBI lineage: Eukaryota > Metazoa > Chordata > Chondrichthyes > Carcharhiniformes > Carcharhinidae > Sphyrna > Sphyrna mokarran. The sequence continues at coordinate 25,594,466 of JAGIQG010000021.1, forward strand.
AAACTTCTACTTTCTCAGGAGAATAAGGAAATTTGTCATGTCAGCTACGACTTTCACCAACATTTACAGATGCATTCTTTCTGATATGTATCCTGGTATGTCCAAGACTGCAATAAACTACAAAGAGTCATGAACAAAGCCCAGTCCATCACTCAAAGCAGACTTCCATCCACTGACATTGTCTACACTACCCACTGCCTCAGAAAAGCCACCATAATCAAAGACCCCACATACCCTGGATATATTCTCTTCCACCTTCCTCCATCGAGAAAAGATACAAAAGTCTGAAAACACTTACAAACCGACTCAAGAACAGCTTCTTCCCTGCTGCCATCAGGCTTTTGAATGGGCCTATCTCACATTAAGCTGATCTTTCTCTACACCCTAGCTATGACTGTAACACTGCATTTTGCACTCTCTCCTTTCCTTCTCTATGTACAGTATGCTTTGTCTGTATAGCGCAAGAAACAATACTTTTCACTGTATACTAATTCATGTGACAATAATAAATGAAAGCAAATCAAAGGCCAGCAAGGTATGAGTCAGAGAAGGTTGCCTTAGATCATAAAGGTACGAATCAAGGTTTGGTAGTGGAAAGGCAGACATGTGTGTTAAGGAAAAGAAATAAAGTGGTTGTAGCGATAGAGAAAATGAGATGAACTCAATGCAACAAAGCTCCATAACTCTGCACCCGATCAAAAGTGACAGTCAGGAAGATCAGTAGAGTTGATACTGGCGATGAGTAACTACTATCAAGTGATAAAAACTATGTATACCATCTGCTTGTGTCGTTTGCATTGATACTACATGGTGAGGCAGAATGAAGTACGATTTGTGCTCAATATTAAAGTTTTAAGAACTTTGCCATTCGATCATTTAAGATGCCTCACACCTTGGGATGCTCAGTTACCACAAGTGCTGTTAAGTGCAGCGACCCTCATAGATGGTTACAATGATTGGTGCAGTTGTCACTCTTAACTACCTTTTGTTATCTCCATCAATACTGAACCTGTAAATATAAAGTTGCTGAATGAAAATATTTCATTGCCACGTTTATCTGTTTCACAGTGGAATTAACTCCAATGCAACAGTCAAGCTACTATTTCAGAATGCTCGTTAGTAAGGCCATTAACAGGAAGTTTCAAAACAAAACATCAATTTCACTCTCCTTAGACAGAAGGCAACAAATAGCAGAAAACAAAAATTCAGGCAGGTTCATTCTGCCTCCCATTTCTCTAGTTTACCACCCATTTGCTGATGGGGCTGGTAATGATCCAGCAGCAAAAGCATTTGGGAACCAACATCACTATTCAAAGGACTTGCAAACTCAACTTCGAGGGAGATGATCAGGTGTCTTTTGTGAATGAGAAATTTTTCAGAGTCAAGTGATCTAGGCTTTTGGGTAGTTTTTAATGCAAGTGAAATCAGAGTATATGTTCCATCATAGCAACATGTGTCTGGTGTAAAATTGACTGATTATCCAGTTTCTTTGATGAACCAATAGTACTAGGAGAGCCTTTTCAAATCTGTAGACTCATAAAATTAAACAGAAGTTATGAACGATAAGAAATAAAAACATAACGAGAACTACTGTCCGGATTTCCAGCACTTAAAATGGTCCAGGTGCTTCTATTTGGATTCTCTGCTCCAGGCATAACAGTCATTAAGCACCAATAATAACTGACTAGTGTACTGAAGGAAACAAAATCTCGACTTTGCATGTTAATGAAAGCATTCAGCTTAGCCCCAGTCACAGCACACTCCAGTTTATCTTTGCAGAACATAACGGAAAATGAGACACATCTGACAGGAATGAGTGTGCCTTCACTGATAAGTTATAATTCACTTGGGGGAACAAAAATACAAATGGTTCAACATTGTGGGCTGTATTCGCGAACATGTTTAATTCTGAACTCAGCGGTGATTAATGAATAGAAGATGAGGCTGATCTTCTTTCATATGCATGGAAGACCTCAGCACAGTGGAGGTCACCAAAGCAACATCCTGCTACTTGTTCTGTCATTTAAAATGGAACTTGTTCTACAATTATTACAGTCATTTCCAATGCATGATGGTCCGCATCACTTCAGTGGAAATAAAAAAACTGTCAAGATGAAAAATAGGGCAACGTGCATGGTGCTACACTGACCTTCCACCTCTGTGACCTGGGTTCAAATTCAGCCCAGGCTGATACAATGAAAGTCTCTGTCTGCTGTCTAGAAGTATCCGAAGTGACATGGGTTTGAGTAGTCTCAGTCAATCTGTTATTGGATATTGGGGCCAAAGCTTTATTAGACAACATCACTTAAGAGGCGACAGTATGATTGTGTGTGTGTTCCTCTTCTAAAGGAAGTGCAGGCTGAGGTAAATGGTTGCTGTGGAGCGTAAGGGACTTTATTCTGTCAGATCTAATCCAGAAATATTTTCCTGTCCCACTCACCACAGGAATTGTAGAGGGTGGGACAGCACCATGCAAATTTCCATTTAGCTTGGGCAGGATTTTGGGGTGAGTGGATGGAAAATCCTGCCTTATGTGGTGAAATAATTGGGAAAGGGATAGGGAGGGGTAATTTCAAGTAACTGGCATTGGTGTCAACAAAAAGAAAAATCGTCTAGTGTTTATCAATGGGCTTTATGCTCCAACAGTAAGTTGAAAAGTATCCTCACATCTCTTTATGATTTTCTAGATCTGAGCTTCCATACAGTGTTGCATAAATTCTTTTCAATGGGAATGGCCTCAAGTCTATAATAACATTGTTTATATTACAACTTTTATTCTAAAACAGCTTTTATGACAATTTGTATCGATATGTTTTCTGTGTTATCAGAGCTAGAAAATTCCAATCTGTGATTTTAGAATGAAAAATATTTCAGAACCATAGTGAGAACACTCCCTTTGAATTCTACCTCCAATAAAATAAGAAGTCCATTCTTTTGGATTGCTATACCATTTTGTTTGGAATGGTGAGCAGAGGAGATCATTGCTGAAGCATTATGATGATGTTAATCAAGGTCCATACTGACATCTCACCAAAGTAACCAGCTGATGGCCTCTAAGCCCATATTTGGGCACCAAAAATGGCATTAACTGCACTAATGGTTGTAGAAGGAAGAGCTGGTGGGCATGCCAATAAGCTTTTTTCTCACCACAGAAATGCTCTTCCTCAGTACCACAGGGTATTGAGATGGCCGACATCTTATTGAAAGAAAGAAGATGAGGACGAAGTATCGAGGAATCAAGCACAATGTTCATCCAGTCTGCAAGAACTGATTCAGAATAGCTGCAAACACTGAACAACGCAACCGCTGAACCGACCAACATGAAGCAATGGAAGAAAAGAATCAAAGTATACCCGGATGCCAAAACAATGCCAAGAACCAGAAGCAACAGAGCCCAACATTCTTCCAACAGAATGACAAATAAGATATAGGCCGGAATTCTCTGACCTTGCCTGCAGCTGGGATTCCCTGGTCCAGACTGCTGTGAATGGAGATTTAGTCAACTTCTCCATTACGTCTGGCAGCGATGGTGGGGCATGCAAGACCAGAGAATTCTGGCCCTCGAATGGTTGTATGGCTTCCAAACATGAACCTATAGATTCAAGAACTTGTAGTGGGGCCGATCGTATTATAGTAGTGATAACAACAGTATAAATATTTGAGGCTGATAATGTAAGACACAAAGTAAACTAATGTAACTTTATATACATTGGATAAAGACTTGGGGATGTGTAGAAAAAGGATCTGGCATATACAGTGTTAATACGGGAATGAACACAGTATCATCCACACAGTGATGTCAGAAGCAACACAACCCAGATCTTGGGCCGGTGTGGTATTGAGCAGAGATGTGTAATGACCTCTGGACATAGAGACAGATTCTTGTCTACTCTTTGCTGTACATATGCATGCAACTACAAGTAGTTAATAAGGACTTGCTGTTAAAAAAGTCTTTGTGGTCTTTAGTAGTTAAGAGATGCTGCTCTTTAACCAACATCCTCCTAACCATGGTTTGGAAACACTTTATGAATGTAATTCTCCAGCCATTCACGTCCCGCCACTGCTGCCAGCGAGAATGGAAAATCTGGCATTCAGCCAAATCACCATTCACTGCAGTGGAATGTGGGAATTGTGGCTGCGAGTGATGTTGGGGAATCTTAGACTCATTGAATCTATAGTACAGAAGAAGGCTATTTGGCCCATTGAGCCTTCACCAAAACAATTCCACCCAGGTCCTATCTCTGTAACCCTGTATCTTTACCCTCCAAATCTCCATGACACTAAGGGGCAATTTAGCATGGCCAATCCACCTAACCCACACATCTTTGGAGTGTGGGAGGAAACTGGAGCACCTGGAGGAAACCCACACAGACATGGGGAGAATGTGCAAACTCCATATAGATAGTCACCCGAGGCCAGTATTGAACCCGAGCTCCGACACTATGAGGCAACTGTGCTAACCACTGTGCCGTCCATAGAATCTGGCCCTATCTTTTTATTGCTTGGCATTTTGGGATTTTACTGCTTCATTTGCCCCAAAACCATAAAATCGCACCCAAGGACAACTCACCCTTCCAAGATCTGCCCCTTGGCCACTCCGATTCCCATGGCAAGTGGGTAAAATTCCAGCCTCTCTATTTTCTCGACTAAATGTGACAATGGAATGAATACTCTTTAGCTACATTGAAATCAATAAATATTTTTGTTCTATTTTGTGTGGGATCCTTTAGCCTCATTTCTCTTCTGAACAATTTTAGGTCAGTGAACTTAATATTAGTGTTCAAGATAAAGTTAAAAACCAAGACCAAAACAGTGGAGGGAAAAGTTACAGACAGGAAATCAGCATTAATATAAGTTTAGATTTCATGTTCTAGCAGTAGATGGAGACCAAAATATACACTCTGTGAATCTAATGATCAAGTCAATAAACCCTGGCTGCCTGATATCAAATATGAGAGTGTCGTACAGATTCATGGGATACTTGGGTTTGGTTCCACCATACACAGGGCTTGGGTTTCCCTATAAATATTTTTGAATTGTGAGTAATTTTTTTAATGTTAGGAGCGAGTAGGTTTCCCACATTGCAAAATGTTGTAGTGCAGGGAGCCTCATCCCATTGTTCTCCAACCCAACTGGAAGTCAGAAGATCCTGCTAACAGGAAATATCACACTGTTTGCCTTCAGTATTTGCCTCCAGCACCTCAGTGTCCCAGATCTTTGTATTTTCATTCATTGGCAGTTGCTAACTGGCTGCCCACCTTGAAAACAGCAGAAGTAACCACAGAGGCTGGGTGCTAACATGGCCTGGTAAAAAGGCTCACTTCTGTGTTCTGAGACTTTGTCCTAGTTATAATAAATAGAATAAAACAAAAAGTCTGTCCTCAACTCTCAAACTCATACCATCTATACAGTCCCCAGATCCCAACACAAGCCACTTCATGCTCCTCCCACTGCCTCTCACATCCCCCGTGCCAACCTATGCCTGTCTACTCTACCAAAGGCTCTTTTAGTGCCAACTCATGCCAACCCATAAATCCTACTCATATGGCCCCTACGCCAACAGTGCCAACCCATGACCAATTCAGCATTCTTTGCTCTCATATCCTCCATATCAATACATCCAGTTTTTACTATGGGCTGAGTTCCAAAACAATGTGAGATTAAGTAAAATGAAGTTCTAATTATCTTGTACAGGCTTTACTATGGGGCGATTTTACTAAAAAAAAATTCTAAGTGCCAAACAAGTGCGTAAATGTGAAAGTTTCAGACCCTTTATTCAGCGAGGGGAGAATGAAAATGATCACACTTGGAAAAGGGAGTGGACAGATTCTATTCATGGCTGCTGACTGCCAGAGGGCACTATTGCACATGCACTTGATCTTACCCTCCCAATCCCCCAGACGCTTGACCGCAGACCATCCTCAATAACCCCCCCCGGCCAATTGAAGACCTCATTCACCCCTCTTGGCTGATTGCTGCACTGTTCCCAGCCTTGGTCGATTGCTGCCCTGGTGATCCCCAATTGCAGAGTGCACAGCTGCCCCATTTCTACGTTTAGGCACTGTCCTTTGGCACTGCCTGATGCCCAGTGGCAAGTGCTCAAGAGGCAATGCCTGCCCCTGTCCCCAACCACCCAGGCAAATGAATGATTATGTCCCAGGCTCACTACTAACATTGAAATGAGAAAATGAAGGGCATGAAGCTGATTAGGCCAGCAATTCAGTGTCAGCACCATCGCGAGGTGAGAAACCAGGCACGAACCTGGTTTTCAGTCTCTCTCAGAATTTTACCAGCTCGCCATGCTGATCAGCCAACATGATGAACTGGTAAGATCGCCAGCTATATTTTCAAAATCACTCCTTGATACAAGGCGAGGGAGGAATTTAAACAATCGCAATCACTGGAGAAAAATTATTAGGAAAGCTAATGAGATAAAGCTGACATGCTTCCAGTTCCTGGTCTGCTTCCAAGGATCTTTAAGGAAGGTAGATGTAATTATCCAAAATTCCCTAAATCTTGAACATCCCAGCAGATTTGAAAACCATGAATTTAACATCTCTACTCAAGAAAGGAAGCAGATGTTAGTCTAATGTCTGTCATAGGGAAAATGCTGGAATCCATTATTAAAAGGGTAATACAGGACATATAGAAAATTATAATACTGGCAAACAGAGTCAACATAGCTTTGTGAATGGAAAATCATATTTAACAAATTTATTAGCATTTTTGGGGATTTAACAGACAAGGTGGATAAAGAGGAACTAGGAGATTTAGTTATTTAGATTTCCAAAATGCAGTGAATAAATTGTCTTCACAAATTGAGAGTTCATGGTGTAGGGGTGATATAATAGCAGAGAATTGACTAGCTAACAGGAAACAGATTTGGGACAAATGCGTAATATTCTGGTTGCTGAACTGTAATGAGTGGATTGTCACGGATTAGTGCTAGAGCTTCAAATTTTTAAGTTCTATGTTAATGACTTGGGTGAAGAATTGACTGAATTCTAGCCACATTTGCCAATAAGAGAAACACAGCCCAGAAAACAAGTTATGAAGTGGATAGAGTCTGCAACGAGATATAGATAGGTTATACCTCTGTGCAAAAAAATTAGAAATGGAGAATAATGTGGGAAAAAGTGAAATCGTCAACTTTGGCAGGAAGAATAGTAAAGCAGAGTATTATTTAAATGAAGATACGCAGAATGCTGCAGCACAGAGGGACCTGGGTGTCATGGAAAGAAACAGAGAAACTCTACAATTCAGAAAGAGGCCATTTGGCCCATCGAGTCTGCATTGATCACAATCCCACACAGGCTCTACCCCAATATCTCTACTTATTTTACCAGCTAATCCCTCTAACCTACGATCTCAGGATACTAAGGAGCAATTTATCATGGCCAATCAACTTAATCCAGGCATTTTTGGACTGTGGGAGGAAACCCATGCAGACACGAGGAGAATGTGCAAACTCCACGCAGACAGTGACCCAAGCTGAGAATCAAACCCAGGTCCCTGGAGCTGTGAAGCAGCAGTGTTAACCTCTGTGCTACCGTGTCCTTATACATGAATCACAAGAAGGCACAGCAAGTAATGAGGAAGGAACATTCATTCATTACAAGGGTGGTGAAGTATAAAAATAGGGAAGTCTTACTGCAGCTATATGGAGAATTGGTGAGGCTGCACCTTGAGTACTACTTACAATTGCAGTCTCCTTAAGAAGGGTTGCAGTTGGATTAGAGGCAGTTCCGATAAAATTCACTAGGTTGATTCCTGGGGGGAAGAGATTGTTTCTGAGGAAAACTTGTGCCCTCAATCATTGAAGTTTAGAAGAATGAGGTGATCATATTGAAACACAAGATTCTGAGAGGGTTTGACAGGTTAGATACTAAGAAAATGTTTCCCTTCATGAGGGAATCTAGAACCGGGGGCTCCGTTCAAAAATAAGGGGTTGCATATTTAATGAGGATAATGAGAAATGAGGAGAATTTCTTCTCTCATAGGGTTGTAAGGGCTTGAATTTTCTTCCACAGAGAGTATTGGGGACTGGGGGTCATTGAATGTTTTCAAAACTGAGTTAGACAGGTTTTTGATCAACAGGAAGATAAGGGTGAATGGGGACAAGCAGGAAAATGGAATTAGGCCACAATCAAATCAACCATGATCTTATTGAATGGTGGGCTCAATGGGTTGAATGGACCTACTTATATTTTTTAATAATCTTATACTCTTAATATACTGACAGTCTCATTGGATATGAAAATGTTTGATTAGTTCCATTCATGTTGTGCCATGGTTTAGCGATGGTGTTGGGTCACCAAGTGGCAGAGATGAAAATAATGCTTTCAGAATATTTGTTAAATCATTATCAGTGTGGCATTATTTAATTTTTAACTGAAACATTATCACCTGTGCTTCTAAAATATAACACGGACAATTCAGCAGATCAGTATGCAAACGTCGGAGTAAGTTAGTGGAATAGCATTCCAATCATATGAATATATCAGCGAAACACCAGCAGAGACTGATTGTAGCACGCTGACACAGTAGTTAGCACTGCTGCCTTGCAACACCAGAGACCCACGTTCAATTCCGGCTTTAGGTTACTGTCTGTGAGGAATTTGTACATTCTCCTTGTGTCTACATGGGTGTCTTCCAGATGCTCTGATTTCCTCCCACAGTCCAAAGATGTGCAGGTTAGATAGATTGGCTGTGCTAAAAAGACAGTTACGCCCTAATTCCGGGGGTGGGCCAGGCTTGGAGAATGGCACTCTCTGTTGGCCCCGGCCTGGATCATATGAAACTCAAGTGGACGTGTCAGTAAAATTCTCAAGGTGTACAGGTTAGAGGAATTAGTGGTAAATATGTGGGGATAGGATATGGGTAAGATAATGTTGGAGAGGTAATGGAGACTCAATGGGCCGAATTGTTTCCTTCTGCACTGCAGGGATTCTGTGATGCATTTATGCTGCCCATGATTATGAATTATTACGCACGCATTACAGAAAGGAGCCTGCAGCTGGATAGGCTGCAGATCTTTCCAGAGGTGTCAGGGTTCCCTAGAATGTAAGGGGCCATGAACAAATTTTTTGTATGAACCCACAGGACCTCTCGCAAAATGAAAAGATTTGCACTTTGACCGCAGAAACATCACAAACCCCATCCATGAAGCAGACATGATGTCTTCAAAAAGTGGTTCTCTAAACTAACTGCATTGCTTGAAAGATTCTGAACATGGCGTAGAGAGATCTTCTGAAAACAAAGCTATCCTTGGCAATCCGTAGCTGCTAGTACCACTGAGAAACCTTTTGACAGCAAAGGAATAGTCTGGTCTCCACAGTATCTGCTAACTCAGCTGGCCAGCCCCATGAAAAATATATGACACCACTCAGCTCCCAAATGACAATGGTTGCATGTTATAAAATATGTGTAAAATGTGAGCAGAATGCTTACTTTTGATTAGTATCTGACAGCAGCACACCTTTTCCTATTTACAGCGATCTGGATTAACACACTGGCTGCAATCTTACTGCCATTCACACCGGCAGGATTGTCCCATCCCACAACAGTGAACAGAGATCTGGCTGGATTTCAAATTCTCTGACCTTGCTGCAACGAGAGCATGACGTGAAAAGCCACTAAGATTGCGCCCAATCATAGAAACCTTACAGTGCAAAAGGAGGCCATTCAGCCCATCCGGTCTGTACTGACAACAATCTCACCCCAGGCCCTATCCCCACAACCCCACACAGTTATCCCGCTAATCCCTCTAACCTACACATCCTGGGATACTAAGGGATAATTTTGCATGGCCAATCAACCTAACCCACACATCTTTGCATCCATATTTTTGTTCAACCATTTTCCTCCATTTAGTTGGCTTTTGGCCCAAAATGGAGATGCTCTCCTTCAGCACAGCTTATATTGCAGGGCACCCAAGCTGCAAGTGTCATTTCATACCACTGAGCTGCTTTGAAGTACTGGTTGGGTTCTCTGTCACATCTTCCCCCTTTATGGTGAACTGCAATCTTAAACAACGACCACTTGCATTCTGCACAGTGAAGGAAAGAGCTTAATGAGAATCAATGGATGCCAAGTGGGTACACTGGCAGTGGAACCAAAGTTTGATCAGTTAGCTGTATTTTAAGGAAGAAATTTAAGGAGGGTACTGTGCTTGAGAGATTTAACAAAAGAATTTCAAAGACTGGGATCTATAAAGAGCTGCTTTGTCAATGGATCTAATTAGGAAGACAGATTCCCAACACAAAATCTCATTGGAGCCCACCCACTGCACTAACCTCAGCCCTTCCTTCTTTAATGACAATGAAATGACATTTGTGCAATTCTATTGACCCAATGACTGGTGGAAATAGTTTATTTTTTCCAATTTGCCTGATTAAAACACTTCATAACTTTGATATTCCTTTAGCTTCCTCTGTGCCAGTGAGCAAAGATATTGATTTCTCTAGTTTCTTATCACTGATACCATCCTCATAAACCTCCTCTGTACCTTTTCCTTTGAAATCCTTCTTCAGACAGGGCATACAAGACTGGACCCATTGGGTTAGAACAAATACAGAAATTAGGGAAAAAATGGTGAATGTTGGCGAGTGATGGGGAAGGAGTTTATGGCCTCGTTCGATCGAGCCCAGGAAATCCTGCCCCGACATTTCTGTTGACTGTCCCTTGCCCGCTCTGATTCTGTGGAAGATAGGGAAGTAGAGTTCCAGCAATGCCTGTGCCTTGGTTATTTTTAGGCTTCTTGGAAGCTGCTATGTACAAACATTAGGCCCCTTCATCTTCTAATTAACAGCCGGGTATCAACAATACTCGCGCTGGTTTTGGTGGAAGTGTGCAAAGCAAACTTCAGCAACACACTGGGTCCAGTCTTGTATGCCCTGCTTGAAGGAGGATTTCAAAGGAAAAGGTACAGAGGAGGTTTATGAGGATGGAACCAGCGATAAGAAACTAGAGAAATCAATGTCTTTGCTCACTAGCACAGAGGAAGCTAAAGGAATATCAAAGTTATGAAGCATTTTAGTCAGGCAAATTGGAAAAAATAAACTATTTCCACCAGTCATTGAGTCAGTAGAATTGCACAAATGTCATTTAATTGTCATTAAAGAAGAAAAGGCTGAGGTTAGTGCAGTGGGTGGGCCCCAACGAGATTTTGTGTTGGAAATCTCTCTTCCTAATTAGATCCATTGAGGAAGCAGTTCCTTATAGATCCCACTCTCTGAAATTCCTTCCTTTTTTTAAACTTGCCTTCCAGAAGAGCTCCTGTCAGCTCCAGATCAAGATTGTTTTAAATGGGCAACCCTTTACTCTGAGATTATGCCCTATGGTCCTCCCACAATAGGAAATTCTCCCACAATAGGAAACATTCTCTCAGTATCTCCCTGTCAGGCCTCAGAGAATCCCGTATGTCTCCATAAGGTCGCCTCCAATGAATACAGTCTCAACCTACTCAACCTCTTATAGAATCTCTGCAGTGCAGAAGGAGGCCATTCAGCCCATTGAGTCTGCACCAGCTCTCTGAAAGTGCATTGCATTCAGGCCCATTCCTCTGTCCTATGCGAAAACCCCATGTGTTTACCATGGCTAATCCATTGAACTCTGGATACTAAGAGGCAATTTAGCATGGCCAATTCACCTTACCCTTGAATTGTGGGAGGAAACTGTAACACCTGCAGGAAACCCAGGCAGCTACAGGGAGAATGTGCAAATTCCAGACAGACAGTGATTCAAGACTGGAATTGAATCTGGATCGAAGGTGCTGTGAGGCAGAAGAGCTACTACTGGGACATCATGCTGCCCTATAAGAAAATTTCCATGTAAGAAAATCTCTTCACACCTGAGATCAATCTGACAAACCTTCAAACTGCCTCCAAAACAGCAATAATCAATTTTTCTAACTAATGTTTTGTATAGAAACATAGAAACTAGAAGCAGCAGTAGGCTATTCAGACCTTTGATTCCGCTCCATCTTTCATTTTCATCATGGCTGATCATTGAATTCAATATACTGATTCCCCCCTTTCCCCAGATCCCGTTAGCCCCAAGAACTATATTGAATTTATTTTTGAAATCACACAATGTTTTGACCTCAACTGCATTCTGTAGTTGTGAATTTCACACATTCACTATCCTCTGGGTGAAGAAATTTCTCCTCACCTCAGTTCTAAATGGTTTACCCCTTGTCCTCAAACTATGCCTCCTAGGTCTGGACTCCTCCACCATTGGGAACATTCTTTCTGAATCTACCCTGTTTAGTTTACCCTAACCGACCTAGTCTCTCCTCATATGATGGACCTGCCATCCTGAGGATCAGCCTGGTAAACCTTCACTATACTCCCTCTATAGCAAGGATATCCTTCCTCAGTTAGGAAACCAAAACTGCACACAATTCTCCACCTCCTCACCACTGCCCTACACTTCCAGTTGGCCATTACTTCTATATTTCTGTATTTTGTGCCTCTATTTGTAAAACTTTGAATCCTCACTTGCCTTTTTTTTTTATGCAGCTTTATAAATATGTCTTCCTATGTTTAAAGATTTATGGACCTGAACCATTAAGACCCACCTTTTGAAAGTTAACCTATAAAGTACATTCCTGAAGTCATATTTCCAAAGGTGAAAAGTTTAACGACTCAACTGAGACCAGTCAATTGTGCGTTCTGAAACTGAATAAAATATTCTGTAATGGTCTCTATATGAAAACATCCATTTAAAATGCAAAAAGAAATTATTCTACTTTCAGCTAATTGCAAATTCCACTGGATTACATATTGCTCAGAATTTTAGTACAACAGAAGGCCATCTGAGCAGCGCATGCAATTTTTTAATATCATTTTTTAAATTCATTCTTGGATGTGGGAACTGTTGGCTGGGCCAGCATTTATTGCCCATCCCTAATTGCCTGCATTTAAGAGTCAATCGCATTGGGTAGGAAAGACTTTCTGCTTCCCCTCTGTACGGCATGTTTTGTGGTGGTGAAGGCAATCCGTCATTGGCTGGCCACAGGATCTTACAGCCCCATTGCTGTCACTGGTGTTCATACCCTTCACGACCAGACAATCCATGGTGAGGGATCACTGTTGACCGGACCTGCCATCAGCGGAAGATCCTGCTGTGGGAATGGCCTAAAAATTCTGTTTGGCTTTAATTTCCATTTTAATGCATTGGTTTCCAGAAACTTCTAGTCGGCAACATGAAGTCAATACTATTACCATCATGTCGATTGAAAGCAATTTAAACCAAGAGTGAAGTATTTCACACGCGAATAATTCCACATACATATCCTGCGGGAACTAACTCACTTGTACGAACAGATTTTGTTTCTAGCCTTCCTTGATTCACAAAATTTGCATAACTCCTTCAGTCAGCTGCTAAGATGAGTACTTCAAATTCTCATCCTTGGGTTCTTTGATTTTCCATTCCAAATTCTTCTTACAGGCAGGCATCAGTTAGACCTAATGCATTAACTACTCTAAGTAATGCTCCCAGGATTCCCCAGACAGCACTGCCTTGTACTACCTCCTCCCATCTATTTTCTCCTTTGCTTTCAGCCATTTCCTTCACATATCTGACTTTGCATTAAAATCTTGCATTCAGTTCTGGTCGCCACATGACAGGAAAGATGTGGATACTGTGGAGAGGGTGCAGAAGAGGTTCACCAGGGCACTGCCTGGATTCGAGGATAAGCGCTATAAGGAGAGTTTGGACAAACGAGGGTTTTTTTCTCTGGAGCAATGGAGGCTGAGGGGGAGACCTGATTGAAGTCTTTAAAATTATGGGAGGCCTAGATAGGGTTGACAGAGTTGAAATGCTTAATACTAGGGTAATATGCACTGTTTCTATATTCAAGAGGCAGCTGGATATAACACTTGGAGTGAACGGGATCAAAGGTTGTGGGGAAAAAGCTGTTGATTTGGATGATCAGCCATGATCGTGATGAGTGGCGAAGCGGGCTTGAAGGGCTGAATGGCCTCCTCCTGCTCCTAACTTCTATGTTTCTATGTTTAAGTGACAAGGAGAAAGTTCAAACGAGATGTTACAGGCAAGCTCTTCACATATTGAGTGATATGTGTCTGGAACATGCTGCCAGAGGTGGTGGTACAGGCAGATACGATAGGAGTGTTTAAGGAGCTTTTAGATAAGCACATAAATATGACAGGAACGAGCAATTATGCCAAGGATAGGCAGAAAAGATGAATTTAATTTGGTGTCTTGTTCGGCACAACATTGTGGGCTAAAGGACCTGTTCCTGTGCTACAATATTCAATGTTCTAATTTCTAAATGGGACCTTGCATTGCTTTCAGGATGTCCCAAAGTGCCTTACAGCCAATGCTTCAATTGTTTTGAATGATGGTCACTGTTGTAATATAGGGAAATACAGCAGCAAATTTACAAAATGCAAGCTGCAGTGATCAGCAATTAAATAAACAACTAGATAATCCCATGTTTCTGTTATATTGCTTCAGGGATATATATTGGCTAGAGCAGCAGGAGAATTCTTTCCGAATAGTGCCTTGGGGATTTTTGCTTTCATCTGAGAGGGAAGTCTTATAAGCCAAATGGGAGATTGCACCTGCAGCAGTGTAGCACTCTCTCAGCATTGCAATGAACTGTATGAATTTCAGTCCTGGAATGGGATAAAAGGCAAGATTGCTGCGAAGCACTGGCCTTGAAAATCTTCAGGTTTTGCTCTTGAGGACATAGGAATCACACTGTCTGTCTCCTCCAGCACTGGCATTGCCCGAGTTTGTGGCATCTACATGATGGCATGTCAGGCATGGAGTTCCACAATAGGCTCCTCTTTGGTTTCTGCTTGACCCATACCAATGGAAAGAATGTCTTTGGTACTCCCAAGCTGCCCTTTCATGTTCAGGGTTGCAACTTTCTTCAGCAACCTGAACAAGATGGCCGGTCATCACATATGCCCACATGGAAAGCAGTATACCAATTTCTCAATCAGCATGCTGGCTACCACCTCCACACTGTATCCTACTCCAACCTGTGGAGTGGAAACATCTAGCTGGCTAGGAACCCATGCCTCTGGCCATTATTTGCTTTGTGAACGTGGAGAGAAGTCCAATTTCTCGTGAAACCTTTAGAAACAGAAGACACTTGGCATCATTAAGTCATTAATGAGTCATCCAGCTTTTCTCTGGGAATAAAAACAATCATCGCTGACATTGTGCATTTGTGAATTTGGAGATCTCTGAAATGTAAAAGCTGAGGGAGCGACATGCCCAATGCTCAGTGACCATCATTCCTTTTCCTATCAATGATTAATGCTTGTTGTGCAAGGACATTTACACCAATCATCTGAGTGTAAATGTGCTATTAAAATTTCAGTGCAGAGTCAAAATGGGAGTGACCCTGATTGCATTATCTCCTGCGGCAGTGATCTAGAGGGGAACAAGGTTGTCTCAATTCTAGTCGCATGTAAGGAGCTGCCAACTCAGAATCCAATACACTTCTTGACCATGGATCATCATGTTGTTCATCTCAATCATGGATTATACTTCCTTCTGGCACAAGACGAGTTGGTAAACAATGGATACTGTGCTGGGGCATTCTGACTTACATTTTCAGAGCAATCCCGTACGTACAAGATTGCACCCAAACATATATGCACGCAAATATACAATGGTTCTTCTTGTTCTGGAAAAATCCAGAGAAACTGGTGCTTGCAGCTTGTATATCCTGTGCAGTCAAGGTAATGTTAGTCAGTGTAACTGATTATCTGGATAGGTGCCAAACAACACCATTAGTCACTGTACTACATTGGCAAGACATTTCAACTCTATGCTCTATCCTATTGTTGAGGACATATTATTGCAGACATTTTCATTCATAGTTTGCATTATCTATTTTCAGTGTAGAAATTATATGGAAGGGAATGCTCTCAATCACAATTATATCACAGCAACCAATAACAAGTGAATGAGCTATCACAGCTGTACTGATTATTCAATTAAAATGCTAATCAACAGAAGATTAAATAGTGGATTAATCATCTTCTCTCTGAATCAGTCACACATTTGATCTGGTATTGTTCATTGTAAGATGGCTGACATCAGTAGAACAGGAAGACATGCTCTGCAATGCACTTTTAATGTATCGTGTATTAGCTGGGCTAATTGACTGCGAATATAGCACACATAAATCATTGCTCCAAATATTTTGTTAATCTTTCAATAATGCAAATCCCCCAATGGTTTAGCAAGATCAGTCATTGTATAGCTGAGCAATGCTTATCAATAAAGGCTCAAACATTGGACTGTGCTGCATTAAGTTGCTTTCAGCTTGGATCAATACACTCTAAGTTGCATCACTGTGCAACATACCACGAGTGTCTAAGCAGGCTGCACCTGAGTGTGCCCATTTAAGGAGCCAAACAGAATTTTTTTTTTACTTCATTTGTGGGATTTGAGGATTGCTGGCTAGCATTTATTGTCCATCCCTAGTTATCTTTGAGAAGATGATGGTGTGCTGCCTTCTTGAACCTCTGCCGCTAGTGTGCAAGAACACCCACAATGCTGTTAAGAAAGGCATTCAGGAATTTTGATCCAACAACAGTGAAGGAATAAAATAGAACGTAGAACAGTACAGCACAGTACAGGCCCTTTGGCCCTCAGTGTTGTGCCTAGCTATATCCAAACCCAAGATCAAGCTATTCCACTCCCTATAATTCTGGTGTGCTCCATGTGCCTATGGTGATATATTTCTAAATCAGGTGTGGCTTGGTGGGGAACTTCTAAGTGGTGGTGTTCTAACGTATCTGCTGCCTTTGACCTTCTAGGTGGTAATCTTCATGGGTTTGGAAAGCACTGTTTGAGAAGCTTTGATAGGTTCCTGCAGTGAATCCTGTAAATGATACACACTTTGGTGCCGATGTTGGAAGGAATAAATGTTTGGGAATGGGTTGCTTTTTTTTGGATGGTATCAAACTTCTTGAGTGTTTTTGGAACTGCAGTCACCCAGGCAAGTGAAAAGCACTCTATCACACTCCTGACTTGTGTCTTGTAGATTGTAGACAAGCTTTGAAGGGTCAGGAGATGAGTTACTGACCGCATGATTCCTAGTCTATAAAGAGGCTGTGCACATTAACAAATTGCTAGTGCACTTAAAAAGTAATTAGAGACTATGTTGCTGAGGATGGTAGTGGTGCAATTGGCCTCATTACTCCTTAGTCAAGAAGGGTAAGTTCACCGGATCTTTCGATTGTTAACAGGGACCTCTGTTAATTTGTTGGGCTATATTGTGCATGAACACTTACTGACAAGACTCAAAAATTAATACTCTCCAATTGTGTATGGTACCAGAGGGCAAATTGCAGCTGCGTAATTAATCCAGCAAGGAACTAATGCCTTCAGGATAGAAGGCAGGTGAAAAGATTGACAAAAGGGGGAAACTGCATTTCCACTGATGACTCCATGAGCACTTCCCTGCAAGAAGTGTTTAAATGTGGGAATCTATTTACATTACATTAAAGGTACTATACAAATGCAATGAAACATCCAAAGCATGTCACCAGAGCATTATAATACAAGATAACTCACTGAGTTGGGTGATATTAAGTCGGGTGACCAAATACTTGGTCACAAAAGTAAGTTTTAAGGAGTGTCATGAAGGAGGAAAGTGAGGTGGAGAACTATAAGGAGGGACTTGCACTTAGGGATTGATCAATAGAAGACACAGCCATTAATGGGGCAGCAATTAAAATTGAAGATGCTCAAGGGGCCAGAATTAGATGATTCTGAATATGAAAGGGTTATGGGCTTGGAGGTGACTACAGGGATAGGGTGGTGCAGGAAGGATGTTGGGGATTTTGAAGCAAAGTATAAGAAGTTTAAAATCAACATGTTGCTGGACCAATACAAATGTAGGTCATTAAGCGATGGCATGAAAAGAGAATGAGACTTAGTGTCAGTTAAGACTAAGATAGGATCGGTCAAAACTCACCCCCTATGTTATGGCTTGAATGAGGTAAAAGAGGGTATCTGTAATAATTCTTGCTTGGCCCTATTCACTAGTTAGTTAAATAACAACTGCAACATTTATTACAAAATGGAATGAAATCCCGGTAAAGAACTATTACCTTCAAAGGAGCAGAGGGGAGAATACTGGTGAGAAAAGAAAGCTCTTTGTATAAGTTTTAGAATATTAATTTCTTGAAGTATTGGCTGGCAGAAGTGGGATTGGTGAATACTGGAGTTTGCTGATTCCTGAATGTATATTAAAAAATGCTTTGGCAATTTCCTCGGGTGGACATTTCTTGTAAAATTATAAGTGTGTCCGTAAAGGATGATTCTGGTCTCACACTTATAAAACTGAATAAGAGTTAGATATAATTAAACCATTGCTGCTTCCTGATAGCCCCAGTTTCAACCCCACCACTCCACCCCAGGAAGCTGTGATCTCTTGTTGTTTCATTTGGAATTCATGGTGAGAAGAAAACATTAGGAAATGCATTCCTGCCATTAACACTCTTAACAACTAGAACAGCTCTTTCCCCAAGTTTCTGACCTAGGTAATGGCCTAGGTGGCTATTATGGAAACTCACCTATTCCGAATAATTTTTTTTACAAGAACTCAGGCGGGCTTCTCTGATTTCATCCGTACTCGTTCTGTTATCAGAGAGAACGGAGAATTTGATGCTTGGCCAGAATCCCATTCACTGGAGTGGCAGTGGAGAATCCCAGCTGCTGACAAATTCGGAGCTTCTCGGCGCTCAGCTTTATATAAATCCGCTTCACATCAAAGTGTCTCAAAGTGGTACACACAGTGGCTGGAATTTACCACCTCGCCTGCCATGGGAATCGGAATGGGCAAGGAGCAGACAATGGGAAGATCCGTTGACATCAAGTGGGATTTGATTTTATGGTTCTGGGACAAGTAAGGCTGTAAAATCCTACCCTAGTGACTCACAAAACTGGAGAATTAAAAATGGAAATACATTTTCAGGGGATTTTTTTTTCTGTTTTGGTTAACCGAAGTATGATAGTAATCAAAGGTTAGTAACAGGAGTGCGCAAATTAAGAGTTCGTCAAGTAGATATTCACTGTGAAAAGTGAACCTTTCTCACAATGGATGGCACTTTGGGCAGCACACTTTGACAGAGAGGTTTCCTCCCACTAACATCACATTAAAAACAAATAAGCCAAGTACAAGGCAAACGTGACTTTAAATTTATAACCATTACCTTTTTCACCTACTTTGGTGTGATTTGATTTATTATTGTCAATTATATTGGTATACTTGTGTGCGATATAGACAAGGCATGCTGTTCATAGAGTACGTGGGGAACTAGGAAAGAAGAGGGTGTAGAGTGTAGTGTTATGTACAGCAGTGTACAGTACTGACAACTCCTTTAAAAAAAGGGAGGGATAACCGCTTATTGAGTCAGGTTACTTGATTTTAAGGTGATTTCCTTACCTCCTGTAAGGAATTATTGCAAGGATGGAGTGAAGGGATTCAAAAGAGTCTACCGTACCCGACTCTTTTCCACTCAGCAGGTCTCATACTTATACAACTGCATAAGGGTTAGATATAATTTAAACATTGCTGCTTCCTGATAGTCCCAGTTTCAAAGCTCCCCACCCCATGAAGCTGTGATCTCTTGCTGTTTTTATTTGGAATTCACGGCACTGTCTGGAAATTGACAAAGGAGCTCATTGGAAGCTGGGTTTGCAGCCCAGGTTTAAAAGCTGCACTTCAGAGTTTTTAAATCAACTGGGAGAGGGCTTCGCTAAGCAAAACAAGAAGATATTTATGTAGAATATTGGGCAGAAAATTGGACTATTCAGGGCAGCAGAAAAGAGATTGAGTCTCTTTAAATGGGTTACGGTTCCATTTGTCATTGCGGTGAAGCAGATTTGACTACAATGAAACTGAGCCCGGGGATGAATGGAGGGAGACTTGCCTGTCATCAGTACTGGATTTGCAGTGACTGATAGCACTGAACTCCAGTATAGAGGGCCGGTTGATAAACAGTGATTAATTACTGCCTATCCAGTTTATTCCTTTTGAAAGTATATTAAATCCTTCGATAATTATTTGTGAATATATCCAAGGAATGTGGCCAGGCAAAGACGGCTATTTACTGCCTCTCTGGGGAATACAAAACATATGGTAGCGTTTAGACTTGGCAAACTGCAGTACTATGGTTAGGGGAGAGAAAAGATTTGTGGTAAATTAATCAAGTGAGCTCGACAGTCTGCCTTGCTTTGAAATGAAGGCAGTATCCATTAAAGATGATTTGGTACAGCATCAGGAAAAGGAAATAAAAATGAAAAATGAGCTCTTTCTGTCACCTACTTTCATTTCAATCATTCTGTTTCCCCTTCTCGCACTGCTCTCCTGCAGATTTCTTTATTGCTTTCACTTATTTTCTGACTTATAAAATTATTTACCTGCATAAAACTCCGGGCCATAGACAGCTCCGACGACTGGATTTAATTTCCACCCTGAAAGGAGAGACAGGTCTGATGTGAAACAGCTTTGCAACAGAAAAGTTCATTCATCAGAGCTAATTCCACAGCTTTGCACTCTCGTGGCTGAAACAATCACTTCCGTACACAATGGACCGGTAATTACAGCAGAGCTTTAAATTCGCACTTGTATTTATTTATTCAAATATATTATTCATGCAGAATCATCCATGTAGCAAGAAAGGTTAGTTTAGCTGAAAAGCTCATTGACAATATACAAGAAGGCAAACAAATACGGCAAGATTACTTGACATAAGACAACATTTGCACAACATGTGGACAAACATATCTCTTTAAGAGTGGGTAAATAACACAAGCATATTTCAGTGCTCAATATATAACCTCTTTGTTGTGCTCTCCAGTTCTTGTCTATTTACATGTTGTCAATCTGACTCAACAGCAGAATCATAAATCCCTCCTTCACAAATAGAAAACAGTCAAACTCCTCCTCCCTTCATCCCCCATTGTAGCATCGGTAAGAATGTGACAACATTTATCTAATGAAAAGAATTATAATTTTAATGCCCCAAATATTTAATTCATAGAATCCCTATATTGCAGAAGGAAGCTATTTGGCCCATTGAGTCTGCACCAACCACAATCCCACCCAGGCGCTATCCCTGTAACCTTATGTATTTGCGCTGCTAATCCCCCTGACACTAAGGGGTAATTTAGCATTGTCAATCGACCTAAGCCACGCATCTTTGGAGTGTGGGAGGAAACCCACACAGATATCCCCAAGGGATCTTGGGGTACAAGTACATAGCTCTTTGAAAGTTGGCACCCAGGTTGATAAAGTTGTTAAGAAAGCGTAAGGTGTGTTAGCTTTTATTGGTAGAGGGATTGAATTTAGGAGCCGTGAGGTTATGTTACAACTGTACAAAACTCTGGTGCGGCCGCACTTGGAGTATTGCGTACAGTTCTGGTCGCCGCATTATAAGAAAGATGTGGAAGCATTGGAAAGGGTGCAGAGGAGGTTTACCAGGATGTTGCCTGGTATGGTGGGAAGGCCTTATGAGGAAAGGCTGAGGGACCTGAGGTTATTTTCATTAGAGAGAAGGTTACGCGGTGACCTAATTGAGGCGTATAAGATGATCAAAGGACTGGATAGGGTGGATAGTGAGAGCCTTTTTCCTCGGATGGTGATGACCAACACGAGGGGACATAACTTTAAATTAAGAGGTGGTAGTTATAGGACGGATGTCAGAGGCAGGTTCTTTACACAGACGGTGGTGAGAGCGTGGAATGCCCTGCCTGCAGCAGTTGTGGACTCGCCTACTTTGGGGGCATTCAAATGTTCAGTGGATAGGCATATAGATGATATTGGAATAGTTTAGGTTAGAGGGTCCACTGGCCGGCGCAACATCGAGGGCCAAAGGGCCTGTACTGCGCTGTAATGTTCTATGTTCTATATGGGGAGAATGTGCAAACTCCACACAGACAGTCACCCAAGGCTGGAATTGAACCTGGGTCCTGGCACTGTGAGGCTGCAGCGCTAACCACTGTGCCACCTGAGCCTGAGTTGACAGTCTTGACTTTTCAAATGAGTTTAATGTTGATACATTGAAAATATTTGATTGGAAAATCCAGGCTGATATTATAAGATTGAAGGTTGCACAATAGTTAGCACTGCTATCTCAGCACGCAGGGACCTGGGCTCGATTCCAGCTTGGGTCACTGTCTGTGTTGAATTTGCATGTTCTCCATGTGTCTACTTGGATTTTTCCGCGTCTTCCACTTTCCTCCCGTAGTCCAAAAAACATGATGATTAGGTGCATTGGCCATGCTAAATTCTCCCTCAGTGAAACTGAACAGGCGCCAGAGTGCGGCTACTAAAGGATTTTCACAGTAACTTCATTGCAATGTTAATGTAAGCCTACTTTTGACACTAATGAATAAACTATAAAACTTTAAACTTTAAAACTCTTAAGTACAGACAAAATTCCCTTTGGAAACTAAATTTAACTAATAAAAAATATCATTTTCATATCTTACCAATGTATAATCAATAGTTAATTGCATTTGTAAGGAAAACCTTTCCCAACATATACTCACTGGTGAAATAAAATGCATGTGATTACAATTCTTAACATATATGTTAATGTTCCTCTGTGCACAATTTTTTCCTTCACTCGCTACATTGGTGCTAAATTCCTGAGTGTGTTATTTTAACCTAGGTGTTAATTTACAGAGGGGTTTCAAGTCATCAAGTAGGCACAATGGTGAGCAATATAATGTCCATACTTGATTGTATTTGGATTTTAATTGAAAAAGGAAACTTCTAGTTTCATAATGAAAAAGAAAGTAAGTGAATAATGTTTGTTGCAAAGCTTAAATCAAGGAAAATTTTTCTGTTTCAATGACAATCTGAAACAGTTTAACTGCCCTATTACATTACATTCAACCAGCCAACTACACTTCTGATTCCAAAAGTGTAATTTTTCCTGTCAGGCCCTTCACAGGAATTGTCCCAGGTAGGAAATGGACAATGCAAAGGTACATTGAACCTCGGGTGGAGTTTTCTGGCCTTGGGGCCAATGCAACTAGAAAATCCTGCCTTAATTATTTGACTTAATGTGCAAATACTAACCATTGAATAAAATGAACAATCTTTTCTGAATCTATTCTTTCAGCTGACCTCTTTCAATATAACAACCTAGGTATAATTAAAACACTCTTGCTTTAGTTGATGATGATTGTTCGATTTAATTTTAAATCAACCCCGTTTCAGATTAGCTCTTGGTTAAGATGACATTTTGTATCAAACATCGACACTCTGCTAGCAATGGCACTATTTTACGCCAATGCAAAATTAACACATTCCAAATCAAAATAAGGAGACCAAAGTTTTTGATAAAGGCTTAGAATTTTCAAATTGACTGTTTTTTTCCCTACACTGCATTAATATTAATCACATTACAATGAAAATATTGTCCTCATGATCCTACATCAAGAGCAATTATTCCCACTAGTTAATAACAAGAAAAGGTAGCTGTTAACTGACCAGCATGTAAGCGAAGTCATTTAAAACTTGACATTCAGACACTGAAATTTTAATTCACACATTTCTTTTTGATTTGGAAAATGTTAAATGGGTCTAATCAGGGCCATGCAGCAAATCTGAAGTCACAGTCCCAAATTGGCCAGATGTGAATTTAAAAAATTGTTTTGGCTTATTCCATGCAATTAATAAACAGCAAGGACGAACATTCCCTCTGTATATTTTCAATCTCTCCTGTTCAAAGACTGTCTCGTCACTGGTGGTGGTGGCTGCATATATGTGGAAGTTTTTTTTAAATTATCTAGGGATGGAGATGGGAGGACAAAGTATTTGAAGGGTGAGTCCAGTGATTGCAGGGTCTAGAGTTATAAGAGATCCTGATTCGGAAGGTCCATAGAAATGGACTTCAAAATCAGAAATTTACTTCAAAATCGAGAATACTTTTCCTAATTAATTGGAGCTGAATCTGTTTAATGCACTTCAGAGACTCCCTGCAGTGCAGAAAGAAGCCATTTGGCCCAACAAGTCTGCACCAACAACAATCCCATCCAGGCCCGATCCGCGTAACCTGATGTATTTACCCTGCTAATTCCCTTAACAAAAAGGGGACATTTTGCATGGTCAATCAATCTAATCCATACATCTTTGAAATATGGAAGGAAACTGGAGCACCTGGAGAAAGCCCACGCAAATATGGGCGAACTTGCAAGACTCCACACAGTCACCAGAGGCCAGAATTCAACCGGTCCCCGGCACTATGAGACAGCAGTGCTAACCACTGTGCTACCAATGCTATCCGCATTTCAAATTTCTTCCTCCTTCTAAGTTCACTAAAACAGTTAACATCCAATGACAGAAAAAAATCTCAGATTTTAAAATGGCGTAACATTATTATAGAGAAAATCTGGGTATTTGATCTAATTCATCAACTACTTTAAAATCAAATTTAGATCCTAAAATTGCGCAATGGAATTCACTTACTCCGTTGCTACATTAGTGGCTGATTGAACTAGTTTATTTCAAAAAAGTTGATGCCTGCAATGAAGGAGCATAGGGGGAGAAATTTAGATGCATCTGCTAAAATATCTCCCAGGGCACAACTGCATTTCTTTCAGGTAGAAAAGTTTAACCTAAGTTTAACAGCATCTTGTACTCCAATCTGTCAAGTACTGCAATAGAAACAAGATATTTGTTTGCATGAAATGAGTGGGAAGAAGAAAAACACTGCAAAGTTCAAGAAAGGACAATTTGTTAGCAGCAGCTTATGATTTCTTGCCAGAGGGCCTGGCAAATGTGAAGAAAGAAAAGTCCCTTAACATCAGGCATAATTAAATCAGCATTTAATCGGCCCCCTTTTCATTGATTTCATTTTGGCTTACTCCATGCTGACTTGCTTCAGCAGTGAGACTGTGTAATGCATGACTGGTTCCTTACGATCTCTATGGACTGTGGGTGACACCTGCTCTGTCCAGCTCAGTTACATTGTTGAGGATTTGGCAATTTCACCACTTTGATAACAGACTACAGCATGGGTGGAAGTGGGCACTCAAACCCCTCAGTGTTGCAAAGCAGAAACGTTTGCCTGTACAGATATCATTCTCACACAGGAGTGCCCAGCAAGAAAGCAGTTTCCATGAGAATTCAAACGGATCTCAGTGCACTGAAGGGGAACAGACTGTTTGATCAACAGCTTGCCTTTGGAAGAACATATTACTCAATTCAAAAACTTGTTAGTCAAAATTAAGAGAGATTTCTATTGTAGATGCTTATCTCAGTAGAAAACATGGGCGGAATTTTCCGTAATAATGTCCTAACAGCAAGAAAACAAGAATCCTCTGCACTGATCCTTCAGGCAAGCTTGGGACTGCAATCTTCTGGCACTCTGTCAATTTTTTTGATAGCTGGGAGCTTTGCACTGGCAGAGGGTTTGGTGACTAAATGTGTGCCAGGGGAGCCCTGCCACTACACACATCATTAGATCCCATTTCACCATCATGACCACATTTATAAAAGGGAACTTATAAAATGGGCCATGCTTGATGAATCTATTGGAATTCTTTGCGGTTGTAACTCAGTTGACTGAGGAGAACTAGTGGATGTGGTTTGTTTAGACTTTCAGAAGGCTTTCGACAAGGTCTCACATAACAGATTACTATGTAAAGTTAAAGTACATGGGATTGCAGGCAATGTATTGAGATGGATAGAAAGCTGGTTAGCAGACAGGAGGCAAAGAGTTGGCATAAATGGGTCATTTTCTGATTGGTAGCCAGTGACTAATGGGTTCCACGGGAATCTGTACTCAGGTCCCAACTGTTTACATTATATATTAATGATTTTGAAGAGGGAACTGAACTTATTATCTTCAAATTTGCAGATGATACAAAGTTAGGTGGGAGGGTGAGCTGTGAGGAGGATGCAGAGTATCTTCAGCCTGATTTGAATAGGCTGAGCATATGGGCATGTGCATACTAGAAGCAGTGCAATGTAGATCAATATGTGGTTATCCACTTTGGTAGCAATAAATGGAAGACAGATTATTACTTGAATGGGTGTAAATTGAGAGGGGTAGATACTCAGAAAGACCTTGGTGTTCTCGTGCATCAGTCGCTGAAAGTAAATGTGCAGGGACAGCAGGCAGTAAAGAAGGCAAACGGTATGTTGATCTTCATTGTGAGAGGATTTGAGTATGGGGATAGGGCTGTTTTGCTGCAATGGAATAGGATGTCGGTGAGGCCACACCTAGAGTACTGTGTACAGTTTTGGTGTCTTTATCTGAGGGAGGACATCTTTGCCAGAGAGGGAGTAGAGCTGAAGCTTACCAGGCTGATCCCTGGGATGGCAGGTCTGTCATATGAGGAGAGACTAAGTCGATTAGGATTATATTCACTGGAGTTTAGAAGAGTGAGAGGGGATCACATAGAAACTTATAAAACTCTAATGGGGTTAGGCAGGATAGATTCAGAAAGAATGTTTCTAATGATGGGGAGTCCAGAACAAGGAGTCATAGTTTGAGGATAAGGGGTAAACCTTTTAGAACTGAGGTGAGAAGAAATTTCTTCACCCAGAGGATGGTGATTGTGTGGAATTCAACATTACAGAATTTAGTTGAGGCCAAAATATTGTAATTGCAAGAAGAAATTAGATATAGCTCTTGGGGCTAAAAGAATTCTCTTAAAACATATAAATTCTCATAGTGCCATTTGGCCAATCAAATTTGCGCAATTCTACCCAGACCCTATTTCCATAACCCCACACATTTGCCCTAGCTAATCTCCCTGACACTAAGGGGCAATTTAGCATTGCCAATCCACCTATCCTCACATCTTTGGACTGTGGGAAGGGACTGTAGCACCCAGAGGAAATCAAAGTGGATATAGAGAGAATGTTCAAACTCTACACAGACAGTGACCCAAGCAGGAATCGAACCATGGTTCCTGGTACTGTGAGGCAGCAGTGCTAAACACAATGCCACCACACTGCCCCTAAATGCCATGATGCCATCCCTCAAGGGTTATAGAGGGAAGTCGGAATCACGATACTGAATTTGATGATCGGCCGTGATCAAAATGGATGTTGGAGCAGGTTCGAAGGGCCAAATGGCCTATTCCTGTTTCTAGTTCTAAATTACCTTCATACTAACACAGGCCACTGGCATCAAAGCATTTGGACTCTCCTGGTGAAATATCTGATGGCCCCGACATGCTCCCCCCACCATCATGGCCCATTCTTGCAACTCTCTCCTGCACATTTACCACCCTCCCACCCCAGCATGACCACCTCTTTGCAGAATTCCCTGCTTTGCAGAGCTCCCTTGGCTGCAACCACTGCCCCCCTTGCCGAAACCCTTCACAGACTCTTCCCCTGCATAAGCTCCTCCTCATTGTGCATATCCCACTCATGGTCCCACCTCCACTCAGGTTTAAATTCCACTTATGTCCCATCCCTTTAGCACTGCCACTTGCACTCTTGCAATGCCGAACTGGACACTGCCAGGGTACCAGACGGGCAGTGTCAGGCTGACACTGCCTGAAGGGTACTGCCTAGCCCTACCCCCAACCATGCGGGGTGCTTCAATAGCTTCTGATCCCTCTGGCATGGCATTGGCATTTGGTCTCCCCTACTGCAGAGCAGTAATGATTCTTGATTGGGAGGGTGGAAGCAGCTGTGCTGGACTCAGAAGGTGCATTTTAATTTAGTCATTTTCATGTTAATCTTCGGTCTTGGCAGTTAAAAGGGCCTGGGAGGACAGTATTTTTGGCCTCTTATGCTATGTTCTCAACTTGCCACGCTGATCAATCAATGTGGCGAGTCAGAATGATTGTGCCCCATATCCGCAAATAAAAAATGTTACGTTGACTTGGAGGAGGGGGCTGAAGGGTGGGTCAGTAATTTGCTGATGACACCAAGACTGGTGGAGTAGTGGATGAGGTGGAAGGCTGTTGCAGGCTGCAAAGAGACGTTGATAGGATGCAGAGCTGGGCCGAAAAGTGGTAGATGGAGTTTAACCCAGATAAGTGAGAGGTGATTCATTTGGTAGGACATACTTGATTGCGGATTACAGAATCAACGGCAGTGTTCTGAGGAATGTGGAGGAACAGAGAAATCTTGGGGTTCGTACCCACAGAACTGAAGTGGATAGAGCCTTGAAGAAGCCTACAGTGTGTTAGCGTTTATTAATAAGGGTTTGAGTTTGAGAGGTGTGCCGTTATGCTGCAACTGTACAGGATCTTGGTGAGACCACATTTGGAATATTGTATGCAGTTCTAGTCACTTCGCTATAAGAAGGATGTGGAAGCATTGGAGACAGTACAGAGGAGATTTACCAGGATGCTGCCTGGTTTAGAGGGTAGGTTTTATGAGGAAAGGTTGAGGGAGTTAGAGCTTTTCTCTTAAGAGCAGTGGAGGATGAGAGGCGACTTACGAGGTTTATAAGATGATAAGGGGAATAGATAGACTGGACATTCAGAGAATATTTCCTCAGCTGGATGTAGCTGTTATAGTGGGGGCATAACTATAAGGTCTATGGTGGGAGATATAGGAGTGATGTCTGAGGTAGCTTTTTTACGCAGAGAGGGTTGGGACATGGAATGGACTGCCTGCTGTGATAGTGGAGTCAGACACTTCAGGAACTTTCAAGCAGTTATTGGATAGTCACATAGAGCACACCAGAATGATAGGGAGTGGATTAGCTTGATCTTGGTTTTCAGAAAAAGCTCAGCACAATATCAAGGGCTGAAGGACCTGTACTGTGCTGTAACGTTCTATGTTCTATGTAATCTATAACATACAGCGATTATTTTTCCAGTTGTGTTTTGTTGACTAGAAAAGAGGTACAGATTCCGAGCTTTGAATAACGTTGTTCAATGTTACTGTCACGATGTGAAGGAGGCATTGACAGTTTCTTAGGAGTTGCTCCAAGATCTCAGAGGCCACACACACACAAATGTTGAGACTTTCTTTCTTTTGTTGCTACAATGTTCTCATTCTATTCTATAAAATTGCTAACAAGGCACACTTTCTGTCATCTATTCTTTCACGTCTCTGCAGGTGCCTGGATACACTGCTCTGTGAGTTGGATGTCACTGAACACTGATACATTGAAATAAGTTGGTCAAAGTGCATCAAATCTGGAGCAGTGCAGTTTGAATTGCTGCTGCAATCACTTGGTGCAGGTTTAAAATCATATAATTGAAACTGAAAACCTATTAATGCGCCTGAGTGGAAACTAATATTCTATTGTTCAGACCTGTAAATTTTCCTTGTACTCTTACGTAAGCAACTTCATGTTTAATTTGATATAACACAGAGAGCTCTCGTCTCTCATCACAGACTTCTGCTGAGTTCATCTGGCAAAGGACTAACTGAACTTCTGCACTCTTTTAAAGTTTGACTCTTAGTCACACAAGTAAGCTTATATTAACTGCAATGAAGTTACTGTGAAAATCCCCCTGTTGCCACACTCCAGTGCCTGTTCGGGTACACTGAGGGAGAATTTAGCATGGCCAATGCACCTAACCAGCGCATCTTTCGCACTGGGGAGGAAACCGGAGCACTCGGAGGAAAGCCACGCAGGCGCGGGGAGAACATGCAGGCTCCACACAGTGACCTAAGCCAGGAATCAAACTTGGGTCCCTGGCACTGTGAAGTGGCAAGTGTTAACCACTGTGCTACCGAGCTGCCCATAGTGCAAGTGTTCATAAGCCTACTGTGCTTTCTTGATTCAATCGTACAAAAAGAATCCACAAAGCTTGTATTATATCTACCCTATATGTTAATACTATTTGTCTGCGACAAATACCAAAGGGAAAACATGGTGCTCATTAAACTTTTCATTAACAGGGCTTTTATTTAGTATTGCTTTTTTGAAGTCAGTTTAATTGTATATACCATTGCTATTGATGTATCAAAAATAATCTCCACAGAAATAACTGATTCATTAAGTCAATAGCTGCTGGTTACCTTACCGTTTGTGTATTGATTGGGGGTCTTTTTGTTCGTCATTACTCTTGCTGTTGCATTGTTTACCTGCGATTAAACAATGAAACACATCACATTCAGGAATTAATAGGATCCTCTCGGAGTGAGCTATAATGTGCTGCGTAACCTGCAGTCAACCACAAAAAAACCCAAGAATCTCAGAATTGTTTCTATTCAGTCATGTGAAGTAATAGTCCTGTATTAATTGTTTCAGAAAGGACTGTAACAGCTCGTGTGGGTCCCAGGAACTTGCTGTAGGCACTCTGTGCATTCTGTAGAACACTCAGCACATCTCAAACTAAAATGGTGTATATTAACCATTATGCATAATAGTGTAAAATAACAAGGTGTTGGAATGCATGCTATAAGCTGTAAGCTGCAGATGACTTTTATTAAACTGTTGGGAGTGTTATCCTGTGGTTTAAGCCAGTGTTTGAGCCCATGAATTAGTTACAAGCTTCCCAGGTATCTATAATTGCCTTGCCTCCTATTTTAACCAAAGCATTTAAGTAATTGCAGTCATGCCTCTGTTAAAACAGCAAACAAAGTAGTTTCATGTTAATTCATTCATTAACAAATATTACACATTGCAATTCACTCTGTGTAATTCTGGCAGTTAGATGAGAAATGATAATTTAAAGGAAGATTTCAGTCTTTATTTTGTTCTCAGGGACCATATTATGCTGCAGAGTAATGTGTTCCAAGAATGGGTTTGCAATATAGGCTTAGTTTCCCTTGCAATGAACTTCAAAAAAACATTCTCCATTGCACCTAAGTGACAATCCAAGTTCCATGATCTATTATTGGCCTCATATCTCAGACTGCTGTTTTGCGCTGAAACATCTTCCTGTGCTGTGAACTGATGGCCACTTGGAAACAAAATAGAACTGTTTTGAATTCAGATTTCACTAATGCCAAGAAGCAAGGGGCAAAAAAAAGAACCTGAGAGTGATAGCAACAAACAAGCAAGCAAGTAAAACAGAAAAAGCATGAGAGAAGACCCTAAACAGTAAATGCAGGATACTATTTGAATAAAGTATTTTACACACTATTGTCATCTATTTTTCTCAGCTATCTGGTAAAGTTATTGAAAACAATTTGACATTGCCCTGATATATGGGGTGCCCAGATAGATACTTTTCACTATCATTGATAATCTGTAACATTTAAATGGCTTTGGTAGAAAAATTATTAAAATGACATTCCTCACAAATTAAATCTGAGTGTACATAACCTTCAAGTATTTTTACCATAAATTAATCTTACATTGTTCTATATTGTTGCAGAGACTAAAGTCTGTTAAATTGAATACAGATGAGACATTTCCTATTTTAAATATGCTGATTTATAAAAGCCACAATTTCCCGGAACGGTTCCTGTGCAAGTCTATTTTATTAAGTGCATGACAATAATGGTGATTTCTGTCTAAGTGTATAGTTTTGCAATTCATACGCATGATGCATTTAGATTCACGTTTATGCAGTTTATTAATGACCTCGAGTCTCACCTTTGCAAATGGAAATCCTCAGTAACATTCATTTGGATGCAGCAACTGAACATATTATGGTCTATTGCAATCTAGTTAAGGTCTACTCTCTCTAAATGCAATCCTTCACTATCTCTCAAAAACTTTTTCCTAACTATAAACTATTAATGCCTTTCTATAAAATCCATTAGTCTTTGAGTTTTAATGACAACATTTCCATTGTTTTCTCCTTATTTTTGCAGTTCACCTTCATCCCCTCTTTTCTTTCTTGATTCCTTATGCACCACTCATGTTGTGCATCAGCTCTTTGTAAAAAATAAATATTCAGTCATAAATGGGATATGTGAGTAACTAGCTAGACTAATTTCTCTGCGACAGTCCTCGATGGCATCATTACTGCAGTTTACCTTGAACAAGTCACCTCCTCATCTAGAAGCTCCTGGCACCCATAATAGCACTTTCCAAAGATGCATTCACTGAGAACAGACACGCCCTGGACTCCTCCTGCAGCTAAGTAAGCTTGAAGTATAATAGTTATGGTGCTTCTAAGATCACTTGATAATCTCTTCCTTGACTTTTCTGATATGCTGCTAAGTAGTGGCAGATGACGCTCCACATTTGGAGGGGGTGCCTGTAATCCTGGCACAGCTCACAGCCTTGCCTCCCTGCATTATTTCATTCATGGAGGAAGGAATTGAAGTCACTGGCTTTGGCAAAGATCACTTCCATCACTATAATGTCCTAATTATGTTAGGGGTTGCAGGTTTTTCACAAAAAAGAAAAAGATGTGGTTTGCACATGTAGATTCAAAGTAACACACAACAGGTTTATTGACAGAGATGTTTTCTGTATGGAACAGAAAATGAAATGAAGACAGAAGTCTGAGAATCACCCCGATGACCTCATAATCAAATCAGTGATCTGTTCTTCAAGCAATCATACAACCACTTAAATATATAACAGTAATCTAGCAATTGCTGACTTGAACAGCTGATTGGCTGGGATGCAGATGTCACCTATGGCAGACTGGAATGATCCCAAGGCATAGCATTTCAGGACTCAGTGACTTTGCAGGGGCAGCTATTGTTGGTATAGCAATGCATAATGGAGCACAGCCATAGTCTCTGCTCCTTCATGAACTGCAGGTGAGAGTGTCGGAGTCTGTATATTCTATGGGATAGGCCTTCTGTTAGCTATACTCTTCTTCCTCTTCACTCTGCAGTGCCTTGTGCCAGTCTCCTCCTCCTCAGTCTCTGGTGCCAAATTCATTGTAACCAATCAGAAATTTGTCAGATATTTATGTCCAAGAACCCTCTGCTGACTCAGAAAATGCTTTCAGAATTAATTATTTCAGTTCAAGTGGCCAATGCTACCAGAAAGCTCAAAAAGCAGCACAATTCTTCTCATATTGTTGTTCAGAAGCTGATGTCTCAAGTGCATATATGTGAGATCATGATCATGATGCAATGGTGATTTAAAGGGAATAAACTTTCAGGGCGACAGGAACAGAGTGAAATAATCGGACTGATTGGTTTGCTTCGCTTGATGGGCCAAAGCAGTGCTGAAAATTACTCAATGGCTGAGACCTTGCCATCTGTGAGAGTGCTTTCTGAGCTCAAGATGCAGTCAAACTTGAAAAGTGCAGATTCTGCTGGTGAAATTACGATTTCTGGTTTTTGCTGTTCCTTGCTGGCATCTGATGAACCTAACCCCTTGCTGCACATTGACCCCCCTACCATATAGTTGATGCAGTTTACAACAGGTTTATCCGGACATAAACCTGTCCTGGCGATGCTCCCGGAGGTATAAAAGTGAGCATAACCCCTAGAGAGAGGGACATGGCCAAGCAGGGGCCTAGTAATGCCCCCGGCACAGGTTGGCACTCCTAGTTAACACTCACATGTTGAGACTGGGAATGTCGTAGTGGCTGGGAGAGGACGTGGGAGCTGGGGATGCCAGTGATGGCCATTTTGGGGTTGGGAGAAGTGCATGCTGATATTGACTGTGAGTAAGGACTAGGAGCGAGGGATCCAATGCTCAACTGGAAAGGGTGGGGAATGCCTGCTGTGACCATTGGATGGTGTGCGAGGGGAGGGAGTCTGTCATTTAGAGGTAGAATCATAGAGGTTTACAGCATGGAAACAGGACCTTCGGCCCAACTTGTTCATGCTGTCCTTTTTTTTAAACCCCTAAGCTAATCCCAATTGCCTGCATTTGGCCCATATCCCTCTATACCCATCATATCCATGTAACTGTCCAAATACTTTTTAAAAGATAAAATTGTACCCACTTTTATTACTACCTCTGGCAGTTTGTTCCAACACTCACACCCTCTGTGTGAAAAAATTGCCTCTCTGGACACTTTTATATCTCTCCCCTCTCACTTTAAACCTATGCCCCTCTAGTTTTAGACTCCCCTACCTCTGGGAAAAGTATTGACTATCTATCTTATCTATGCCCCTCATTATTTTATAGATCTCTATAATGTCATCCTTCAGCCCCATACATTCCAGAAAAAAAGTCCCAATCTATCCATCCTCTCCTTACAACTCAATCCATCAAGTTCAGATTGCATCCTAGTAAATCTTTTCTGCACTCTTTCTAGTTTAATAATATTCTTTCTATAAAAGGATGACCAGTATTGCACACAATATTCCAAGTGAGGCCTTACAAGTAAGGTCTTGTACAACTTCAACAAGACATTGCAACAAGATGTTCTAATTTCTGTATTCAGTTTGGTTGGGTTGGGAGGGGTGCCAGCTTTGACTGCTGGGGGAGGGTGAAAAGGGAGAGTACAAACTCTGATCAGGAGGTGGGGGAGTGAATGCTGTCTTTGTTCAGGGTGGGGGTTGCCCCTGAAGATCTCCATGGTGAGCTGGGATGAGAGGGGCAAGGGTCATTCATGCACTGATCATCCTTTAGACATGATGTCCTGTGGTGGCAGGCATTGCTAGCATGTTTAGTGTTACAATGTAACCAATGGTAACTTGCTGTGATGGTTAGCTGACCAGCTGATATAAAAGAAAGCAGATAGGGATTAGGGAGAGCATTTGTGGCTCAGGGCATGGCCCAGGTGAAAGTGTAATGAAGTTTCTTTATTGAATCTCCACTTTGATTTACTTTGTGAAGCTTTTTTTTCTTGCTCGCTGCTGGAGTATCCTTACTGCTGGATGAACATTTAGGCTCTGCCCCCCCTGCATGATGACGTGAACTTCACCCAGCTGGGGTTTTTTTTGACAGTGTGGCAAGATCTGGTGAAAAAATCTAACCTATTTCTCTGGAGAAAAACACTCGGCAGAAATTTCCCATTCTGCCTGCCACAGGAATCATAGAATAGGATCTGACATTGCAGTAGGAGACCATTCGGCCCATCGCACCAAACACATTCCCACCCAGGCCCTATTCCCATAACCCTATGCATTTACCCTAGTTAGTCCCCCTGACGCTAAGGGGCAATTTAGCATGGCCAATCCACCTAACCTGCACATCTTTGAATCCTAACAGGTGAGACATGGACCTTGCAAAGGTCCGTTGACTTTGAGTGGGATTTTCTGGCTTTGGGACCTGCGTAGCCAGAAACTCCCATCGTCTGC
This sequence comes from Sphyrna mokarran, assembly GCA_024679065.1. Taxonomy (NCBI): domain Eukaryota; kingdom Metazoa; phylum Chordata; class Chondrichthyes; order Carcharhiniformes; family Carcharhinidae; genus Sphyrna; species Sphyrna mokarran. The sequence continues at coordinate 25,629,522 of JAGIQG010000021.1, forward strand.
CAAATTCTGGTAAGATTGCCCCAGTGGCTTTAATTGAATAAAATGCCACATCAAAGTTGCTCACTTCTGGGGACTAGTCAGCAGACACTGGCATTTAAAAATAACTTAAAGAATGATCACCATCTTAATTCAGATGGGCTTAGCGCTCATCTAATGGAGATAAAATGGGCTTTCCTAAATTGAAGCAATCAATACCCCCTCAGGGCACATCACTAAGATTGTAACCTCAACATATATTTGGGTGCAAAAGTATTTAACTTATGTTAAGTCAGCACAATTACTTTAAACATTAGCCTTTCCACAACACAATTACAGCTAAATGTTGTAAATTCTTTTGAACTTTGTATTAATTAAAGTTATAAACATTAGGATGAGCAGCAAGATTTCATCACCAGCCCCGGTCCCATGCAATCTTTTTCGTTTTGGACCATTGTCCCGCACGGGATCACAGAAAATAAATAAGTAATGTTGCAAACACTTCAGCAAATTAATCTTTCATAAGCATGGAAGATTTTTAATTATTGTAACATCTGATCTATAAGCTGCGCCAATGCAAATGTTTCCCTTTTTTTATTTAAATCACATACAGAAGTCTCAAGTGTAGAAGTTATGGATTTATTCTCCCAGTGATAGCTGACAAGGCTTGTTCTGTTGCACCAAGAACAAAGAAAAGTACAGCACAGGACTAGGCCCTTCAGCCCTCCAAGTCTGTGCCAGTCATGATGCTCTAACTAAACTAATAAAAAAACATTCTGTCCTTACTCAGTCCATATCCCTCTATTCCCTCCCTATGCATGTACCAGATGCCTTCTAAATGTTGCTCTTGTGCCTGCTTCCACCACTTCCTTGGCAACGTGTAGCAGGCACCACCCCTCACCGCATGAAAAACTTTTCTTGCACATCTCCCTTGAATCTGTTCCTCTTTGTAATTGACACTCCGACCTTTGGAAAAAGCTTCTAGCTATCTATCCTATCTATTCTTCTCATAATTTTGTAGACCTCTATCAGTCTTCCCTTAGCCTCCGTCTTTCCAGTGAAAACAATCCCAGTTTATTCAACCTCTCCTCATAGCCAACACCCTCAAAACCAGGCAACATTCTGGCGACCCTTCTTTACATCCTGTCCAAAACTTCTACATCCTTCTGTGGTGGTGACCAGAACTTTACGCAGTACTCCAAATATGGCCTAACCAAGGTTTTATATAGCTGCAACATGATTTTCCAACTTTGGTACTCAATGCCTCAGCTGATAAAGGCAAGCATGTCATATGCTTTCTTAATCACCTTGATCATCTGTGTTGCCACTTTAGGGAATTGTGGACCTGCGCACTCAGATCCCTCTAGATTGTGGTGCAAATGATAGAACGGTAAATGGAAATAGGTTCGTCATTAATATTTTGTGTTGAATTCAATGCAGGAAATCTTGGAAGTAAACATAATGCCAGTAAGAAATTACAGTGAAAAGTCTTGTGCACTGAAGCCCTTACACTATCTGCTTTTTCGTGAAGTTGTAATGCTTGGTTTATCTTTTGATGCACTGTCATCAGTCACTTATGTCTAAAATTCTTCTTACGAGCCTTCTAGATTCAGAAAGAATGTTCCCTATGGTGGGGGAGTCGGAACTAGAGGTCATAGTTTGAGGATAATGGGTAGACCTTTTTAGAGCTAAGGTGAGGAGAAATTTCTTTACCCTGAGAGTGGTGAATGTGTGGAATTCACTATCACAGAAAGTAATTGAGGCCAAAACACGTCTGATTTAGGAAGAAATTAAGGTTAGGGTTAGGGTTAGGTCTTGGTGATAAAGGGATCAAGACAAGTGGAGAGAAGTGGGGGGGGGACGGAATAAGGATACTGAATTTGATGGTCAGCCATAATCAAAATGAATGGTGGAGCAAGCTCGAAGGGCCAAATGGCTATTCCTGCTTCTAGTTTCTAAGAACCAAATTGTGCCTTTATCTGCCCGATATTGAAATATGAAATTATAATATCCAAGCGGCAAATATTAAACACTTTTCACTGTATTCTGGTTTATTGTAAGACATCACATGAAGCCACCTGTACTCATATATATAAATGGAAAAATCAGACAGAAGGTAAGACTGCCAACAAACAATTTACTAAATCTAAACATATAAGTGAACAGTTCTGAGTACAGAAAGCACATTGACAAAATCTACAAGTATAATTAATCTCCTCAAAATGCAAAGAACAACCAAAGCACTTCTGTGCTAACTCTGAATAAAGCCAACTTTTGAAATGCGATCACTTACATCTCATATGCCATCTGCTATCACTGAATATTATGATTAGCTTGATGCCATCTGACTGAGTGCTGTCTTTGAGCAATATCTCCCAAGATGTAGCTCATTATTCTTTCCAAGATATTTCAGAACAGAAGTCTGCAATGCTATATATCTCGTTCTTATATCTAGAACAGACATTTCCAAGATTTCGAATGATGTTTTCTGTACTGCCATGCTGACATGCAAACACATACAATAAACATCAAATTTTCACAGTTAAGTAAATATGTTGATCCAATGACCCAAAGACTTCAAACTCAAGGCCTAGAGATAATTACAGGAGAAAATCCAACTGATTAGTCCACAATGACCAAAATAAACAAACATACATTCGATTGTAACACCAATTCTGCATATTTTCAAAATACCACTTCCTCATATTCTATTTTGTACATGCAAGACCACAAAGGTATTCCTACTGTGGATGCCATCTTGATCATAGAATCCCCACAATACAGAAGGAGACCATTCAGCCCATCACGATTGTACCAATTCTTGTACCAAGAATATCCAGATCCTTTCTCCCCAACCCTTTCTCTGTGATCCTATACATTCACCATGACTAATCGATCTAACTTACATATGTTGGGACAATAAGGGACAATTTAGCATGGCCTATCCACTTATAATAACTCCAGGATTCAGTTGTGAGGGAACCGTGCTTTTCTTGCACTAAATAAAAATAAACAATAACCATAACCTTCTGGTGAATACAATACGTCTCAACTGAGATTAAAAGGTTAATGGATCCTTTTACGGTCTTACTTTATATAGGGCTCAATACATGAGCTCCACCTGATTGGCTAATTATCAGTCCCCAGTCCCCAGGGAGCTTGTATTCTACAAGTCCAAGTGGGAGGTCAAATAGTGATTCCCCATGTAGATCATGGAGATTTTCATATAACTTAACCTGCACATCTTTGGACAGATATGAAATCACTATAGGGGAGGCAATGGCCTAATGGTAATAGGGCTAGACTATTATTCCAGAAACTCAGCTAATGTTCTGGAGATCCAGGTTCAAAACCTGCTATGGCAGATGATGAATTTGAATGTAATAAAACAATTTGGAATTAAAATCAACAGATGACCACGAAACCATTGTCGATTGTTGTAAAAACCCATCTGTTCACTAATGCCCTTTAGGGAAGGAAATCTGCTGTCCTCACTTGGTCTGGCTTACATGTGACTCCAGAGCCACAACAATGTGGTTGACTCTCAACTGCCCTCCAAGGGCAACTAGGGATGGGCAATAAATGCTGGCTAGCCAATGACACCCATGTCCCACAAATGAATGAAAAGAACTGGAGCAGCTGGAGGAAACCCATGCAGACATGGGGAAAATGGGCAAACTCTATACAAACAGTCAGCCAAGGCTGGAATTGAACCAGAATTCCTCATATACTGCCCAGACTACTAACAATCTGTTTGATTGTCTGTGGTACAGAATCTTCTTGTTTATTTGCTAATTGATTCAGTGCTTGTATTGTTTCCTTAGTGATACTATGCTTTCCTGGATGTCTGAGGGAAAAGAGACCTGCAATTTTGACGTCTCCTAGCTCGGCATTTTGCTGTTTCGTCAACAGTGGGGTGACATGCAGCAACGCAGGTGAAGAATTCATGCATGTGCCTCTGCAACTCTCATATTATCATTGCTGGTGACCTTAAAAGCAGATACAAGAACACTAATCCAAGGAAACTCAATTATTTTCATCTGTGGACTGTGGGAGTTCCTGGTTTCTCAAGACTTTCGTAAGCCACATATTTTATTCTTCTACTGACAGTAAACCCACAAGGCTCATTCTGGGAAGCACTTCAGGTCAACATATAACTATATAGAACTTACAGAACTGAAACAGGCAATTTTGCCGAACATGTCACTGCAAGAGCTTATTTCCACATGAATCTTCTCCCACTCTACTTCATTTAACTCTATCAGCTTTTCCTTCTATTTCTTTCACCTATAAGTACTTACTTAGCTTCCCTTAATACATCTATTCTGGTCTCACCTCAACTACTTCATGAGGTACCAGTTTTCACATTCTAACTACTCTCTGGGTAACAAGGGTTCTAATGAATGATTTAATAGATTTATTAATGAATATCATCAAACTTCTGAGCCCAGGTTTTGCAACCCCTCCCCAAGCAAAGCAGAAAAACATTCACCATCAAACCCACACATAATTTTAATCATGATCTCCATTAAGTCCACAGTTAGCCACAGCCTAGTCAGTCTTTCCTGATAGTTCTAACCTTTGAGTTTGAGTATCATCCCTGCGAAGACAACTCATGTGAAAAAGTGACAACAAAAAATGATGTGTGTGATCACATTCCATTGATTCTGTAAAGCATTAATCCCTTTTCTTTTGGGCATCCTTCCATTTTGTGCAGTCTGGTTCCTAGGTATATTTCCAGAGGCAATTTGGCGCCGATAGCTGGAATAAGAGCTGCCTCCGTGTTTGTGGGATTTGACAGTGAGAGGAGAGCTGGGTACATTGTATGCCAGCATTAACATGAAGTAACTTCCTCCATGATAACTTGGTTTATGAGAATTGTATGGAAATTCTACTTAGTAAAAGATTAACCAGACCTAGTACTCATCTAGATATTGCCAGAACTAGATTAAACCAGTAGATTTTATTCACCTCCATAAAGCAACAAATTATTGTGGAAATAGAAAAGCTAATATTATTTATTTTGATTATTTTGGATGCAAAGTAGTTTCAAAATGAAAATTCTCTGCTATTTACTATTTCATGCCTTCCCATTTGGAGAAAAATATCACACACAACTCCTTTTTAATAACAAATGCGGAATTAAAAAAATGTTCTGCTCCCTTGACACATTTTAGAAAATAAAGATTTCCAGTAACAGGCAGCAGTGCAGATCTAAATGCAATCGACAAATAATTTAACTTCAAAGCACACACTGCCAACTATATTAAACTAAGTGCCTTTGCTTATAACATGCTTACCTTCAATAAGAAGCTATGAAATGATCTATATGAGTGTGGCATGAACTTCATAAATGAAAAGAAATGGAAGCAGATACAGATAAGTGACACAGAAACGATATGGGTCAGTAATGATGGACTGGGAGAACCCATGCGCAATGTTTCACACAGTTAGCACTGGATCAGAATCACTTCCCAGTGGAGACTGTTCAAGCTTTGCAAACACTGCTACACATTTGCAAAATTCACAGGACCCAGTCTAGTGAAGAACGTTCTAGCTATTTTTGAGATCGTTGAGTTATATTAAACTGGCCACTTGTAAGTATTGCAACCTAAACTATTATATCCACTGTTACATGGGTAAGATGAGTTTGGAGGGACATGGGCCAAACAGGGGCAATTGGGACCAGCTTAAGTGGTTCAAAAAAAGAAAGAGTGGCATGGACAAGTTGGATAGAAGAGCCTGTTTCCATATCGTAAACATCTATAATTGTGCTAACCATGCTGAGCATCTATTCATTAGTCAAGATATTATAGTGCATTTGAATCTCAGAGACATATTGGAAAAATCTGCAATATCTTTGGAATTTTAGTTTTAAAAGGAAAAAGGAAATGCAAGTTAATTAATCACCTTTAAGTTTATGACCATGATATACTTGAATCACAAGGAAAATATAGATTTGTGATGCATTGCTTTAGATGTGCTGAATGCTGCAATTATTTTCTTCTTCCTATAATGCCATCAAATAGATTATTTTGTGGGTTAGTTGGTAATATTGAGCAGTGCTAATATTTTTCAACTACTGAAGTCCACCCTTCAGCTCCATCTACATAAATGATGATGAAGTCAGTTGCAGTATAAATAGCTACAGTTCTTTTTTGTGTCTTAATTTGCTTGTTCCCTCTGAGGCTTTATTTGGATTTGTCAATACTCAAAGTTCTAGTACAGATACCAACAGAAAGGATAGACCTGGATTTTGTGGTTGTAATGATGATGGAACTATCAATGTTTTATGATGCCATCAACCGATGAAACTGACAGAATTTCTGGAGTTTACAATTAGGTGGTTAAACACAGGAATTAAAACATGCTGTGAAAGATCCCATGCTTTTCCATACAGTGTGCTATTGAAATCTCCGTAAGTGGCAAACTATAGAAATCACTGAGTTGAGAAGAACATTCCAAAGATGCGTGGGTTAGGTTGATGGCCACGCTAAGAAATTGTCCCTTAGTGTCCAGGGATACGTAGGTTAGAAGGATTAGTGGTATAATATGCAGGGATATGGGGGTAGGACCTGAGTGGGATTGTGTTCAGTGCAGACTCAATGAGCCAAAGGGTCTCTTTCTGCACTGTAGGGTTCTATGATTTTATGATTCTATGAACGTGTCCTTTTACACTATGATATTGCTGTCAAACACTATGTCTTGACAATGAGGTTTAATTAGGAATTAGACAGTGTGCTCAGTCTCAACTACTGTTGAAAAACTTCTCTAGCCTTGGAAAACTGAATTTACATTTGTGTAATGTCCACTCTGATTAAAAAAATAAATCAATAATCTTTTAATATACGTACACCAATCTTTATTATGTTATCATTTCTTTTAATAAATATTACAATAAATATATTTACTTCTTAGTTTGTTGTCAGTGGAAATACTTGAATATGATGGGTTGCCTACTCTGCTTGATGACATCATTGTCGCTGGATGCCTGGTAATCCCCTTGACTTGATGCCAGGTTCAACTTAATGTCAGGGAAGATGAAATTTGCACCACAGAGATTGTTAGATCTTTGTGGGCAGCTTTCTTCGAAGTCAGTGAAGAATGCTGTTGCTTCACAGCTGATGGCAAAACCTGGGCTATAGTGAACTGAAATGCAAGAGAGCATTTTGATTGTAATCTTCACGAAGTTCTTGTAATTAAGTGTACATTGCTTGTTATCAATACCGATTCACCAGTGATGCATGTAATACATTGCACTGGTCTCAGTTCAGCAAATGTACTAATCTATCATGAATGCCAAAAATACTGTTTTGTTGCATTCCAGAAATCTCCAGTGCTGTGAGGCAGCAAAGGCAACAGCCTAACCTCCAACACATTTCTATTTTTCTGCTTCCAGCTAAGCCTTGCAAATTTCAAGTTGAAAGAATTGAGCATTAGCATTATGCTGAAGCCTTGTAGATTAATTCCCATGGGATTCATTTAATATCAGGGATCATTAGTGAGACTTGAGGTGAACACAAAAACTAATGGAAATGAGTAACAAAAAAAAATACATCAAAGATGGCCCAGAACAACTGCAAGAGTATTCTTTGTTCTAAAAGCTTTTAAAATATATCCACCTGATGAGGCACATATTCTTCTGTCTTAGTGATGTTAGTGACTAAGGATGTTGCTCTTCACATTTTTTTAGGAAACAAAACAGTGGATATATTAACTGTCCCCAGCACAGGAAGTGTTTGAACAAAATTATATGACTACATTAGAGCGGAATATTCTGTCTAAAATAACAAAGAAAACACAAAGTAGCTGTGCCCTATTTTGACAATGTGTATTGTTTTTAATCGATGATCTTGAGATTCTATCTATTAGCATCGGTAGTAAGCAAAAGTGGAGTGAAACCCTGTCCTTGGAATCCTCAAGTGCTCATGTATTTATACTGCAAATCAAGTACATTTCAATGCAGAAATCAGATGCTCTTAGAAAATAAAAACAGTTTTCCTTGGCTTTCAAGTGGCTTTAATTGGCAGTTTGCATTATCAGCTAGAGTTTTCACAGAGTTTTTTTAAAAAAACACATTGACCGCAAGTCCTCCACCAACTTTTAAATCAATGGGAAACACCAAACCAGGCACCATGATCCCCTTTGTGAAATGAAGGCACCTGCTGCAGGAAATATGTTTAGGTACGGAAGATTGGAAAGGAGGAAATGGAAAATGCACACAAACTGATCAATGGAAAAAGACGAAGTAGACATTTAAAGTAGGGAAAAGAGAAAGATTGGACCTGCACCTCTATTTTACGACCTTCTACGATTGTTCCATTTAATTTCTCCCGTGCCCTGTCCGCGTCAGCACTGGTTTCGAAAGTTACGAAACCAAATCCCTGCATGCAGGTAAGAGAAAAGGAAAAGAGAGACATGCATATGATTATACAGGGAATAAGACAGTCTTTTGATATGTTTCAGTACACCAGCTGGAACATCAAGATAGCAAAGTCATTCTACGAGGCCACAGAACAACCGGATCCAAGAAGGTGAAATGGAAAGTATACTGAGAAGGAAAGATATAGTTGCTGCATTTGAAAACATACAGTTAGATTATTTATACATTTATTGTAGTTGCAGTTCTCCTGTAGTGAGCTTGCTAGGATCTTGTATTTGATATTTCTGCCAATAGGCAAGGAAGATCAGTTTTCAATAATGGTGACTAAAAATGAGGAGGACCATTAGAAAATATACAACTCTAACCTGGATCAGACCATTTTAATTTCCTACAGCTCAGTTTAAGCCCAAATGAAGACCCTTTGCATCACATCACTTCTTTTTGAAAAGTAACCGGTGAGATCAATTGTAAAACATATTAAAGTGATTTCCAGTTTTGTTTCTTGCTTATGGGCTGACATACAATTGCATTAGGTTTTGGTGTATTTGATGGAAACAGATCAAACCATACTGTCCTGGTTTTAAAACTGACCTTTATAGTTCACAACATTCATATTTATATAGAAAGTACATAAGATTAAACAAAAATTAGTCAAGGTTGGGTGTTAGTGCATCCAAATGAAATAGCACCGGCCTTTTCTTTGTAGTGCAGGTAGCAAAGGTCTTGAAAGAGAATAGTTGTATTAATTTTGGTTTTATTTTAATCGTCTGCCATATCTGCAGGCATCAATCACAAACACAAATCTATTTGGTTTTATTTTAGTCTTGTAATGGCTGTTAGAATGGGCAAACCACTCATAGGTCCCCTTTGTTTAATGCACATTCAGCAGCCCTAGCAAAGCAATTGATTATTAATGTTATGCATGAACTTATGTGCAGAGAGGAGAACTCCAAGTAATGGTTCTGTCGGGCACATACTTCCACAAGCAGTGTATGTGAAGCTTTGCTGTCTGTATTGTGTGTGAAGCTGTACCGAGTGTGGAGGTACAGCTTTTGTGATTTCTGACAAAAATACAGAGGCTTGGTTTAAATACAAACGATCATGGTGCTGCTCATGTCATAATCTTGCAGAGAACTGACAGCCGTGACAGCTTTCCACAGTTGTAAGGAGTCTGGCATTGAGAGGATATCGTCATCAAATCCACTAGTCTGCATGGATCTAGACCCAATTTCTGTGCAGTCAGCTAAACAGTTATTGGATCACTGGAGTAGATATTGGCTTTGTAGTACTCAAAGGTTGCCAACAGTGGTGAGGAGAGCCTAGTTTTCTTGAGAATTCTCACTTTTCTGCCAAGCACCCTTGCCCACTTGCTTTTCCCAGTCTAGGTCAGATGCGATTACCAAGTCAATGTGCTGAATCATTGTAATTTGAGAGAGCTTGAACACATTAGTGTGGGGAAAGGTTGAAAACACCACAATCAATCATTTTCAACAGAGCTATTGATTGGTTCCCCTTGCTGCTGAAGGTTGCCACTTGGCCATCTTATGTTGAGTGCTCTATCAGCCTTGACTGATTTGGTTTTTGCTAGCCTCTCATGTGTATAATTAACCATTCTATGGAAGCTGGTATCATCAAGAAGGGAGATAATGCCTCCCCTATAATGCATATCGAGGTGTTAACGAAGGAGCCAAATATATTCCAAAGACTCTGTGATGTTCTGACAATAAGACAAATTAAAAGAGAACTAGTGTCCAATTGGAAAATAATCTGTTCAGAACATGCATCTCATCTTCTCATTGAAGCTTATAAGAACCCTTAAAATGGCATGGCTGATGCTCTTTCCTGATTCTGGCAATTGGGAGAATTGATTAATTTTAGACTAGTAATTAAAATATGCACAGATTTGCTTGCTAGTCAAATGAATATCTATATGACAGACTGTTAGAGATTAAATACTGAAACAACTTTTGCTTCTCATGGCTTTTATTAGTCTCCATTTGTTGATGGAAGGGGTATTACTTGAACAACAGTCTGGTCCCTATTTCAGGGTAGGCACAACAATTGCTGCCTTCCAAACATTTAAGGAAACTTCAACTGACAAATTCTGTTGAAAATAATAGATTGGAATCAACCAGCTTCTTGACAAGAACTCTAGTCAGACTATGACATCTACACCACTCAACCCAGTAACATCTTTTGGTATCTTAAAGACAATTGATTTGGGTTTTGGATGATTGCTGCACATCAATAGAACAAAGCTGCAGAGTGTTGAATTGAGATGACTTCTTAGAAAATATGACAGAACACTTTAGCATTATCCACAGATTTGGGTCAAGTGACTTGCTTTCCTGGATAAGGATTGCTCTTCTTTTTATACTGGAGGACTGAGAGTCAAGGATTGCAATTTTCTTTTTTTAAAAAATAGGAGTTATTCAGCCTGTCCACTTAACAAATATAATAATATATTAAAATGTTTTATAGTCTCATGCACATGATTACAAGCTTGCCTGGTCATTATTTTTGTTTTCCTGGCTTCCAAAGCCACAGGATCCACATCGAATAAATTTTGCATGTCAGAAGTGTTCTAATGTGGTAATTATAGTAATAAGTATCCTGTACGCCATTCCTCATAGAATAAAAAGTAACTGTTTTCCACTGCACATCAGAATGGCATCCTTCATCATAGTTAGAATCCTTATGCATGCAAAAACAATTGGTCCACTGTACTTAAAATGCAGTAGCCATATTATAACTTCTAGTAGCCAAGAGCTACAGGAAATTTTCAAATCTTGTGATTCCAGATCTTTTGTCAGACAGAGAATACACATAACATTGTATTAGACTTACCCTGCTAGACAGGAAAGAGAGAGAAAAAGACAATTAACATCTTCAATTGCCTTGTAATTAGACTGTTTGTTAATCTCTTCTTGTAATCATATTCATACCATAAACTAGAAATTTGTATCTTAAGTGCTGAAAGGGGTTTACAGTCTTTTGAAACTAAATTGCTTAAGCAAGCTTAACCCTTCAACTGCTGAAGCAGCCTCCTAATCCCATTTCAAATACTCTTCCTTACTTTGAAAATGCATTTCATATAGATCTCATCTTTTATAAATGCCATTTATCCATTCAGCGTTAAATCTGTTTCATCTGATTATCATCTTCTGGTGGCATATCTTTCTATCTGTACCAATAAGACAGATAAGAACCTACAAAGGAGAGTGTTTCTTTTCCCGTATTTTAATATGGTTGGGTGAGAAAATATAAAAAAATTGTGTTTCTAAGTTATTTTATGTTTATATGTTTATAAGACAAAACCAGGGAAATCTAATAAACTATTCCAGAGGAACTGCAGATGCTTTGAGAGATTTTTTTCAAATTAATTCTATTTGTGCAGGATAAGAAGAGGATAGTGGCAGCTCTAAGGAAATGCTAACATTTTGTTTGATGTGGAGATGCCAGCATTGGACTGGGGTAAACACAATAAGAAATCTCACAGCACCAGGTTAAAGTACTAAATAAATCTTTTGGACTTTAACCTGAAATTGTGAGATTTTTACAGCATTTTGTTTAGCAGGGAGTTGAGTGATCTGGGATGATGGAAATGATGCATTGGATGGTGCATGCTTAAGGGAATGTCTGAAGCTGACAATCAAACAATATCACAGACCAATTTTATTAATCGCATCTGTATTTTAAGTTCCTGTTCTCTGTCATTCTTTTAAGAGGCACAACTGCTATGTTGAATGTTCAGAACATCAGTCTCAGGCTTTAGTCTTCAAACAAATAGGCAGCAATATACCAAACGTTCTAAATCTTGCACAGTAAAATGAAATCATTTGCACCTCGCTTAGGTACAGATTACATATTTCTGTTTATTTTTGAAATTATTCTGAAGTAGTTGTCTTTCAACATTGGCCTTAAACTTTTTACTGAAAGTGGCTGCTTTCAGAAATTCTCAAAGGATGTCTGCAGTGCATTTAAGTGCATCCTCTGTTCATCTAAGCTGTATTAAAGACATGTTCTGTCATTCCTTCCAAATTATTCCATGTTTAGAATAGATGTCGCTTGATTAAAACATATGGTAAAATACTTGGAACATGTGGGAAGATGTCACTCACTGAACTAAACTACAATACTTCATGAGGTAATATAATGCACCAACGTTGCTGGAAAGCATGGAAGAAATTTGCATGTTTATATTGAATCTGGAATATTTAGAAAAAATTCTATTGTTAGTTGTGGTCAATTAATGTCAGTATAAATTGAAGGGATCTTGATTGTGTTTGCCATTTATTATTGCCATTGGCTAGAATTTTTAAAAATTAATTTATGGGACATGAGTGTCACTGGCTGGTCAACATTTATTGCCCATCACTAGTTGCCCTTGAGAAGGTGATAGTGAGCTGCCTTCTTGAAATGCTGAAGTTCACGTGCCATGAGTTGACTGCAATGTCATTCAGGCAGGAATTCCAGGACTTTGACCCATTGACTATGAAGGAATAGTGATACATTTTCAAGTCAGGATTGTAAGTGGCTTGGAGGGGAACTTGTGGTGTTCCCACACATCTGCTGCCTTTAACCTTCCAGATGGAAGTGGTTGTGGGTTTGGAAGGTGCTGCTGCAGAATCTTTGGTGAATTTCTGCAATGCATTTTGTCGATAGTACACACTGCTGATGCTGAATGCAGGTGGTGAAGAGTGTGGATGTTTGTGGATGTGGTGCCAATCAAACGGGCTGCTCTGTTCTGGATGGTGTAAAACTTCTTGGGTGTTATTGGAGCTGTACCCATCCAGGCAATTCGGGAATATTCCATCATATTCCTGACTTGTGCCTTGCAGATGGTGGACAGACTTTTGAGAGTTCAGAAAGGAATTGTTCAACACAGCATTCCTAATCTTTGACCTGTTCTTGTAGCCCCTGTGTTTATATGGTGAGTCTAGCATGTAAATGGCAAAAAGATGTTCAGACACTTGGTATAAATTCTTTACCCTTGATCAGACAATGGGCCAGCTTTTCACTTTCCTCATGGTTAAAATCAGAAGTTGCACTCTCAAATATCTGGCCTTGGTTTTTGAAAACGACTGAGAAGCACAGAGTGAAAATTAAGACCTGTCTTGCTGCTGAAAGGGTTCACTGTAATGTTGTTGTGGTGTTAGAAATAACAGTATTTATTGATGTAGTAAGTAGTGGAAATAACAGTGGGAGATGTGGTAAAGTAATGGAGGGAGTTATAGCAAAGTTTCAGTCGTAGAAGCAAAGTAGGAATAGTTTTAAGATAAATAATTTAACAAAATAAAGGTAACACCAACAGCTACTTTATACAGCCAATGCTTCTGATATGTATACCATGAATTTCAGCTCCCTGATCCCAATGGCAGGCTGGGTCTGACTAGGATATGAAAGTTAGATTTAGCAGTGTAAATGTTAATGGATATTGGTCTCCTGGAATCCAACGTAAAAGCACCAATTTCAAAAAATATCTAACTTTGAGTTTTCCTCAGACCCCCTCTTAACTCTTCCAAAACTGGTGACAATTCGGTGACAGATCAGCAGCCCTCATTACCTTATGATCCATTCATCCTGCCTCTACCCACTATGGGTGCTAGCATGAGGCCGGTCTAATAATGGTGCAAATACCATGTCCAGTTACTACCAACAAAAACGTTTTGTCCTTCTAATCCTATAAACCTATTCTTTTTCACATTAACCCAATAAACCTACTGTTTCAAACACTGACCTTTTAAACCTACTGTTTCACACACTAATCTTTTAAACCTGTTGTTTTATGCATTAATCCCTTAACCCTGCTGCTTCACACATTAATCCTCTAACCCTGCTGCTTTACACATTAATCCTCTAATCCTGCTATTTCGCACATTATCCCTTTTAAACCTGCAGTTTCACCCCATAACCCTTTCAGGGCAACAGACCACTCTTCCGCCTCTGAGCAGCATTTCACTTTTTAAGATATTGAAATCTCCGAAATCATAGTTTACAAAATCCCTAATTACAATATTCTCATACTCATTTTGTGCTGAAGAGCTGGGATATTTATCACGTGTCTGCAAGTGACACATAAAATGATATATGAGCATCGTGCCCCAAACTGCAGGCTGATCCTTAGTCTAACATCCAGTATTTCCACACTCTTGCAGATTATGAAGGATTCACATGGGCTGGCTCACTGATACCTGCACCCTTACTAAAGACAAATAGCAGTGAGGAGATGAATGCTATATCTGTTTTGCTGCGCTCTGGTGAAGCAGCCATCATGCCAATATTACTGGGCCTGAATGGTACAATGGAGTGGTTAGTATCAGTAGATATATAGCCATCAACCTAAAATGCCTCGGCAATTTTGTCACGAGCTCCAAATGCTAATTGAGCTCATTTTCACTCTCCAATTCAGTTGCTCATCCAGACCACTTTCACATCAGTACTTGTTACTAAAATATTCAGCAGACTGTTAACATGGAGCACAGAATCCGTTTTCAAATTGAAATTTGTCTATACCTCTGTGGATTTCTAATTGAGTCCATTGGGTAATCTATCCCATAGTGTGAGCATGCAACCCTTGGGAAATTTGTGATTATTGTTAGCAGGAAAACCACTGATGCTACATGCACATGTACATACAAGCATTCTGAGGCAAAGCTGTCTATAATTAAGAATGACATGAAGATACTGGTGTTGGTTTTGGGTGTAAGACATCTCATAACACCAGGTTCAAGTCCAGTAAAATTTATTTGGAATCACAAGTTTTCAGAGTGCTGCTCTTTCATCAGGTAAGTGGACTCAATAATATTTCTGTATGTCTGCAGGAAATAATGCTTATTTATTTGATGAAAGAGCAACGCTCCAAAAGCTTGTGATTCCAAATAAACCTGTTGGACTTTAACATGGTCTTGTGAGATTTCTTACTGCATAATTAAGAATGTGTTTCATAAAATAATCTGTGAGTATCCAATAAGCCTATATAGTACACTCACATATAACATATAATACCCACTGGGTCTCTGTTCAAATCACCGAAACTACATTAAAAGATCAAACAAATAAGTTGAGAATGTCTCGCTTACCTTAGAACCCCGCTCATTAAAAATTATTTCAACGTCTAAAATTTTACCAAATTGCTGTAAAAGAAAATAGAGAGACAACCCATTAGAAATATTATACTGTGATTCACCACGAACAAACTTCAGAAACAATTCATTATGGAACTGAAAGACTCGTGTTCCCTTGCAACAGTCCAACCGCTCAAGGTGCTGAAGGAGAGCAGAATGGAGAAATTATGTAAGGTGTTTGAACATGGAAACATCTGTAATGGGAGTTTCCTCTTCCCAATTCAATTGCTTTACAGTATTCAGTTTTATAAAAGGGTTATTTCTGCGACACAGGAGATAACCCCCATAATTTTCCCATTGAAGGTGTTGGGCCACTAATAAAATGGGGTGGCATAGTGGTTATCAGGACCCAGGTTCAATTCCAGCCTCGGGTCACTATCTGCACATTCTCCATCTGTCTGTGTGGGTTTCCTCCCACACTCCAAAGATGTGTGGGTCAGATTAATTGGCCATGCTAAATTGACTGCAGGTCAGGGGGATTATCAGGGTATATGTGTGGGGTTATGGGAATAGGGCCTGGGTGGGATATTGGTCAGTACAGACTCATGGGCCAAATGGCCTCCTTTAGTACTGTAGGGGTTCTGTGATTCCATGATAAATGACATGACCAGGTATTTTCTGGTTAAAACCATTAAACTACAAGTAGATAAAAAAATGTACTCTTCAACTTTGACTATTTCACATGATTTTATGCTTATGAGCTGACATCAAAATAACTGCAATGACTGCTTCATGAAATTGTTATTTGCACCAGAATTAATAGATTGCACCAGAATTAATGAGATGAGCAAAGTTAAAACATCAAGTCTAATGTTTGAAAGTGGGGAAGCACCAAAACATCCTTAAAATTACCCAACTGAGGAAAACAAAGTCACAAAAGTGAGCAGCATATTGATGAACAATAATCCTCAATCACCGATTTTTGGCTACTAAACATTATGAGTGACAATCCATCCAGTTTAAGGAAAAAAATCGAACTAGAGTGTACACACAGCAGCAACAAGTGGGTTGAGGCAGTCACATATTGGGCAGTTGAAATTCATTAATAATATGAAATTGTGCTTTGCAATTAAAACTTAATCAAAACTCGCTCAGTTAGTGACTTGATTATCCATCTCTTGCCATATGGGTAAGGGCATAAGCTTCCAACAGCTATAAACAAAGAGAGGGTAATTCTCCCATCCCACTTCGCTGCTTTTGTAGATTGGGTATATGAGGAAATGAGGGATTGGTGAGGAGGGGCAGGAGATCAGGGCTGTGGGGAGGGTGTGCTGTTAAGTCTGGGCATGTTTGAGGGGCCAAGCTGTGGCGGTGGGGGTGGATTGGGGGGTGGGTGTAGCACAGCCAGCGATGTGAGGGTTGTGGGGCTGGCCACTGATTGAGCTGGCCAGCAGTTGGGAGCCTGGTAGACAGGGGCCGCTGTGTATGCTCCGATCTTGACACTGGCAGATCGGTGCATGCACAGTGACCTGCTCAGCGCTATGCTTTCAGCCTCTCCAGCGGGGATAGGCCCTGCCCCCATCTTTTTGAACTGATTCACACTAGTGCATTCTGCAGTGGACAGAGTGTGGGGGATTCATTTTGAAACTTCTGCTGAAAAAAAAGCAGCAGGATTTACTCCAGATTTTGGAAATTCGACACTTAGAATTTTTATGGGCCCAGACATATGGCTGCGGTGAACAGCAGATGTGTAAAATGATCCTATAAAAGCACAAGTGATTTTACATCCATATATATGTGTGTGCATGAATACATACATATATATACACATCCAAAACTACCCTTCCTCTGTACAGATCTGCAATTCATCACCTACTATTGTGCAAGTCATTTGTTTATTCATAGAAAAGCTTGATCTTATATTGGGAAGGAGAGAAAAAATTGGGGATTGTCAGCAATAAAGAGCAACAAGTTGAATACATAACTAAGTGATAGACTTGTGATGCAGATATGAAAATTACAGGGAAATAAGCTTCTTGTAAACCACACTCTCCAGTAAACCACACTCTCCAGTAGCAATACATCGTTTTGTTTCTCTGCACGTCACAAAGGAAAATTGCAGCTTGCATCTATCATATATAAAAGAATGAGCTGCTGGGCAGAGAGATTCATGCTTGAGTGAGCCAATCACTCCATGGGAACTGTGTCTCAGATGTGAAGACCATAAGAAAGAAGTTGCAATGCTTGTGCCAATTCTGGATGCAGCCCCTTTGCAAGAGGGTTTATAACCTCAAAGTTCCCCTGCTCCTCCTCAAAAGCAAACTGAGGACCCTGCCTCAGTCACATCAGGGTTAACTCTAACTTTAGTAGGACAACATGGGATCAAGTCTCTATGGTCCCTAATTAACTCTTGACCTGGGGGTACAAAGATTGACACAGTAGCACTCATTGTTTGGGCATTATACATTCCATTTGGTAGCAAAAATAGCATCCTTGGCATTCATGCACACCTTTAGAATGAGTTGCGCTGGGCACCATATGAATGAGGGCATCAATCAGAGTGCAACAGTGATTTGTTACCAGCCATGCCATTTTAGACAGCAACACTCCAGCTAATGTCATCTTTTAACATTGCACTGCTAAACATATGTTCAGCAGTCAAAAAAGGCATCCACCAGCATTGCATAAAAAGACCATCAATTACCTGCAGTTTTGTTGCAGGCTGATTTCTTCTAATTGTTGCTTCAATTCTACAACTGCTTCCTACTTTGCATAGCTGTTTAAAGTAATCTACATTTACAGGGAGTGGTGTGGCAATGAGCAAAGAGGTTTTGCTGATTTCAAGGCTTCTGTACAAACCAATTTCCACATACATGGATGCACTAATAACCATTCCCCTTGGAACAGCATGGCATAGAGAACAAACAGGGATCGTGCAGAACAGGATGAGGTACTGGAAGGTGGAGAAGGAGAAAGGGGAGAGGGAAGAAAGAACAACCAATGTATTCTCTTTGTGACCAGGGTCTTTATGATACCAGTAACTGAAACCGAAATCTCCATTCATCGACCCTCCCATGGCTTCCCTTCCCTATGTCACTGGCTATCAGTGTCTTCTTGATTGTATTGCAAAAAGGAAATATTCCAAATCAAATTTACAATTAACATTATTCCATATTGACATAAAAAAAATCAGTTCATCAGGAGCGGGATTTTCCAGCCATGCTCATCTCAAAACCAGAAAATCATGCTCGAGGTCAATGGACCTTTGCACAGTTTGCCCCTCATCTGCTGCGATTCCTGTGGCGGTTGGGATGGGAAAATTCTCCCTCCCCCCCTCCCCCCGCCCATGTCTCTGTGCCTTTGCCTGTCCTCATTCTCCTACGCAGTGAAACTCCATTAGCTGGTGGAAGGTGCCTGACATTCAGTGGAGGAGTCTGCAAATGGTCTTGAAGGACAATCTTGAGTGGCTATGGGGATAGAAAGCCCATCTATGCCTCTATCACCTTTGTATTTAATGGCAATTGATTGAGCAGGCTGGCAACAGTAGAGTGGCCATTCTGGGAGTGTGATATAGAAGGATGTTTGTCATTGTGTGTCATGTCATGTGTTTATTTGACACGTCATAGTTCAATAATGATGTGTGTACAAACTTTGAGATTTGGTGACAGTATACATCAAGTACGAGACCTGACTGATTGATGTTGTTAAGTGAGTGATGGCGATGGTCTGGTGAGCTGGCTGTTGTCTGAGGTTCTTGGTACACTGTGAAAGCACTGAACATTCTTGTAGCATTGCATCCAAGTCTTCAGGGCTTTCTCCTGATATTTACCTTCAAGATTATCTGCTCCAATTGCCTTGTGAGCATGTGTCTGTTGGGCCTCCTGGCTCTTTGTGGATCTCTTCTCCCTTGCGCCTCATTTATCAAGGCCTCCAGTGCAGTCCAGAAAACTTAGAACTTGTGCCCTCCCATTTGCGTCATTGCTCTGCCTATCCTAGGTCAGATTCAGCTCACCATGACCTCCCAGCACAAGTTCCAGTCAGGCTGGTTTTACGTAGTCCAAAGTTAGCTTTAACTGATGTTACCCTTGCACAATATTCATCCTGTGCTCCATTCAGCGGTCAGCACTTGCTGGACACTGTGCATCAAGGTGATGTGCTGTCTCCATTACGGTGTGAGGGTTGATTGTGCCCTGTTTGATAAGCTGGGGGAAACAACTATTTTCCTTGGCTTCGGATAAAGGATATCTCTGAGTCCAACCTCTATGATCCATCCCTAGCCAATTAATTCTGCACCCAGCCTTCCACTTATTCTTTTCAATGGTTAAAAATTCCTTCATTCTGTTAGTTTTGAAATACCTCTGTCTATTACATCTCAGAAAAAAAAAGCTAAATACATAATAATAATCTGTGACCAAGGAGATTTCTACCATGGTTGTCTTATCCAGGTACTCTCATTAAACAAACATTATCGTGGTCATATGTGAGCATGTCCATGAATATTGATTGAAGGTATAATCTGTTTTGTTATATCCTTAACATTTATACCTAATGACCGAATATTTTTATCTGTAAATTAATTTTCAGCGCATGTATTTTATCCACATTTTATAGCCTCCAAAGCCGCTCCTGTGTTTTTTAAATTTAATTTCCCATTATACTGCATTAAGTTTAAGCTAAGGTAAGAGCGTTTAATATTTCAGCATTGAATAAATCATTTAGTTGAAAGTACAGCAAAAATATTTCTGCAGAAAACCGACTAACAGTCCACTTAGAATTCCTGGACGATTTTTCATTACTGAATACTTGTTTATTTAAAACTCCAAACACCTTCATCAGAATCGCTGCAAATGATTTCCTGCAAATGATTAATTCTGATTAGAAAACAAATTAGATGACTGAACAGAGCCACAGATCATATCTGCAATTTGTAATATTCTGATAGTGAACTGAATTGTCCAATTTTCTGTTCAGGTTTTTGCCTGTGTTCAAATTTTTATTTAATGCTTATGGGATTCAATGACTATTTCTGATAAGTGAATACAATTCCGGCAGAAAAATGGTTGCACACTAAGCAGCAATAGCTTCCAGTTCCACTTTTGTACTCAATTCTATTTGCTCTTTTTATCATTTCATTTGATGGAATGCGAGATTGCTCCAAAACTGCAAATAAAGATTTCTGTGACTGTGTTCTGAAATTGTGTGGTTGCAACTAGATGTGTCCGGTTATTGATTTATGAAGGACAGGCTGTGGGTAAAAATTGTTATGTGTTGCAATTACTAATCAGACATAAAACATGCCGTTCAGTAGCGGATGCTCTATGTTCAATTTGCCAAAGTATTGGCCTCACTGCCAAGTTCAGTGGACCAGTTTTTTAGACATCCCAACTCTAATGCCTGCTGCAGGACCCCCTCCGCAAATTGGTCATCTCATGAGATAGGTAGGTTTGGACCATCCCCATTTGTGATACTTCAATGGCCTCTGCAGTTACCAATCACAGAAAAGCTTTTGAATCTTTTCTCCACAACATCTCCCTCCTTCTTGTAACCTATTTTAGCACGCCACCCCACCCTGCCAACATATATTGCTAAAAAACCATCTCACCTCCGTCCACTTGTAGGAGAGCCTATGGTCCAAGGGCATAGCCTCAGAGTAAAGGGACAACCCTTTACAATTAAGATGAGGAGGAATTTCTTCAGCCAAAGGATGGTGAATCTACGAAGGTTGTGGAAACCAAGTCATTGATATTTATGGCAGAGATAGATAGGTTCTTGATTGGTAAGGGGATCAAAGTTATGGGGACAAAGCCGTAGAACGTGGTTGAGAAACATATCAGCCATGATTGAATGGTGCAGAGCAGACTTGATGGGTAGAATGGCCTAATTATGCTCCTATATCTTTTGTCTTATGGTCTTACGGTCTTATTGTTGGAGGGATTCATAGGTAAATATGTAGGGGGATGGGAGAAGGGCCTGAGTAGGATTGTGGTCAGTGATGAATGGCCTCTTTCTGTACTGTAGGGATTCTAAGTCAAGTTTTCTGACCTCTGCGGTTTACCAGAGAGGCAGGTGATTCCTATTTGGTTTCTCCCATTAGGACAACTGCCTTCAAAGGAGCCATTATTACCGGTAGTTGACCCCAAATATATGGATGAGACCCAATCTTCATCTTTTGGCCTCTGCAGCACCAATGTCGAGCTCAAAAATTTTGGCAGCATCATTGTTGGATGATACTGGTGAGGGAAAAAAATGTCCCGTGTAATTAATGACACTACAGTCCATGTATTTTTAATTATGAACAGAAAAAACATCAGCATCAGTTTTTGAAAATGTCTTTTGAGTGACCCAATTGGCTCATGAATACATGTTTTAAGCCACTATTTACATTGGTAATTCCTCTTACAAATTTTTACAAAGGTAGTTTTATTTGGGGGAAGAAATGTAACAGGAGGTAAGATTAATGGATGGAAAATAACAATTGCGAACAAGGCTGATGAAAATATACTTTTAATACAATGTATAGATTACCCCATCAAACAATCCAAGTTAGAGTCATCCTTGAGCAACGCAGAAGAAATGGGGTTTTGAAAACTTAAAAGTGCATTAATCCAATTTGAAGAACTAGGAATTAGCAAATAAGATTTATTTTGCTAAAATGTATTCGACTTTGTTCTCTGCACTATCAATGTCTTCCCTCTCTCACCTTTTAGTGTTGTTTTTGAGGGCATTATTTCTCTCTGTTCAATTGCTGCTTTGTGTTTTAAATCTTAATGAACCCTCAGGGACAAGTTGAGATACTCATCGCAATATCTCTCCTTTTCTGACAGGATATAATAAAGGCTTTTATCATAAATGGCTAATTACTACAAAACTCTCATTTTAATTGCTGCGAAAAGTCTCAGAGTTCTATTTTCTGCTGGAGAAAAGGTGGACTCAAAGTGCTTAGCTGACACATCAGAACATCGGAGAGAGTTGACAGATGCAGAGAAATTCTCGGGGCCTTTTACTAAATGATTGCTAATGTCAAAATGCAACTTGCAGACCATTTAAGCAAGATCTGTAACATTTTAAAAAATGTGCCCAGTCAACCACAGTAACTAGGAAGGAATGCTTCCTGAGCAGGAGGTGACTAGGTCATTTTATTAAAGCACAATCCTTTCAGATACATTCCAGGCCAAGTGTCCACAGATTTATCAGCATGATTAGAAATTGGTGTCATCGTAGTTCGAGAGCTGGTTTTAAAAGGTAGCCTCAACAGAGAATCATAGAATCATACAGCACAGAAGAGGCCCTTTGGCCCATTGAGTCTGCACCAACACATTAGAAATTATAACTAAGTCTGTTGAATCACGAGCAGTAAATTCTCATCTGTATTGCCTCAGTATAAAGCATCACTTGTGTAGAATGCAGAGAAAAAAATCTGGTGCACAACAGCATTATGGAAAGAAAACTGGCTGTGCTCTGCAGAGGGTATGTGATGCTGTTGTGCACCAGACCACATACCCTCTGCAGAGCACAGCCAGTTTTCTTTCCATAATGGAGAGGGACTTGCAAACCACAGACCCAGGCTAATGCTCTGGGGACATGGGTTCTAATTCCATCACAGCAGGTGGTGGAATTTCAATTCAGTTCAAAAGTCTGGAATTTAAAGCTTGTCTCAGTAACGGTGACTATGAAACTATGATTGATGGTTGTAAAAATCCATCTGGTTCATCAAAGTCATTCAGGGAAGGGAATCTATCGTTCTTCCCAGACCTGGCCGACATTTGACTCTCGACCCTCAGCAATGTGGTTGACTCTGAGATGATTAGCAAGGTCAGTGCAAGAGCAAATAGGGATGTGGCTTTGCTAGCTTTGCCCATATCCCATGGAAGAATATTAAAAAAAGAGACTCATAGGAACAGGGACAGGCTCTTCAGCCCACCGAGCCTATTACATCATTCAATTAAAATCATGGCTGAATGTTTACTTCAGTGTCACTTTTCTGCACTTTCTGTTGACATTGTTAGTCTCCAGAAATCTATTATCGTGCTCAGTAAATTCCAAAGATTCGCTACCCTCTGAGTGAAGAAATTCCTCCTCAGCTCAGTCAAAAATGGTCTATCCTTTATTCTGAGATACAATATAACTAGTCCATTCAGGCTGTTCACACACATGATAGCTGGAGTCTCCTGACTGGGCATTTTCAACTTCTCCCACAACCATGTAATTGCCTGGAAGAGGTAACAAGATTGAAAAACTCTGGCACAATAAAATAACAATGTTCTGGAAAGTTCCTCTCCAATCCTGTTAGGGAATGACACCTGTACAGGAGACCACATGGGTCCATGTGTTGACTGTAATGCCATTCAGCCCATGATTGTTGCCCCAGTCAAGCTCTCCATTGGAGACTCAAAGATTCAGCAGCCGCCACACAAAAAAAGCAGAGGTTGATAAGACCAATCACCTAACCTTGGGTTCATGGCTATACTGGTGAAAATCCAGCCCACTTGGCTTTCTCTGAGCTTTGTCAGCTGAAGATTTCCCTGACAATTGTGATATTAGTTTATGGTGTTATCCACACAATATTTCAATTCAGCTGCACTTGCAGTTGTAACCTAACATTAAATTTTGCAGTGAATGTGATTTCGTACAATAGAAATCACAGCATCCCTACAGTGCAGTGGGAGGCCACATCAACAACAATCCTACCCAGGCCCTATCCCTGTAACCCTACATATTTATCTTGTTAATCCCTCTGACACTAAAGGGCAATTTTAGCATGGCCAATCCACCTAACTCATACATCTTTGGACTGTGGGAAGAAACTGGAGCACCCTGAGAAAATCCATACAGACACAGCAGGAACCTGCAAACTTCACACAGACAGTGACCTAAGGTTGGAATTGAACCTGGGTCCCTGGTATTGTGAGGTAGCAGTGCTAACCACTGTGCTACCATGCCAAAGTCAGATCTTTAAGGATCATATGCTGATTATGAATTCAAAATTCAAAATTCAAAAGATGACAAGAATGAGGGTGAAGAAATTCAATCAATCTTCTGAGGTTGGGGTTTAGCTGCTGATGGTTGGTAATAGAGAGTTTCTATTGCAGTAAACTCATGTTGTATGTAACAGTCATTGCTTCAAAGGATCTCTGGCTGGAAAGACTATTCTATTCCCTGACACTTATCACTGATTTTAATGAAACCATGGACACAGCATGCCATTAATATATTGGACAAATGTACACTGCCTTCATAGGAAATACTTTAAAAAATATTGATTCCTGCATAATAACAATCAAGATCCATCCATATGGCCTTCTTACAAATGTGCAAGGGCCTGGGTGGGATTGTTGTTGATGTGGCCTCCTTCCGCACTGTACGGATTCTGTGATTCTATCCCACGAAATCACATTCACTGCAAAATGTAATGTTAGGTTACAACTGCAAATGCAGCTGAATTGAAATATTGTGTGGATAGCACCATAAACTATATCACAAGGGAAATCTTCAGCTGACAAAGGTCAGAGAAAGCCAAGTGGGCTGGATTTTCACAAATACAGCCATGAACCCAAGGTTAGGCGATTGGTCTTGTTAACCTCTGCTTTTTTGTGTGGCAGCTGCTGAATCTTTGTGCGTCTTCAAGAGAGAGTTTGACTGGGGCAACAATCGTGGGCTAAATGGCATTACAATCACACATGGACCCATGCGGTCTCCTGTATAAGTGTCATTCCCTGACAGGATTAGAAAGGAATTCATCAGTGAAAAAACTCAGAACTGGCTGTCAAACAACATGCAGCAGCAGAATCTAAATTAGCTTATTGCTGTTAATTGTGTATTGTCGAGCTGGATGCATGTGTGTTTATACGTTATATATTAAAAAATGTACTCTGCCACAGTCTCTTTTTTAATGAAAATTCCTACATTCATATTAAACATGTCGCATTGTAATTGTCAGTTGATGCGGTACGGCGTCACCACTGATGAGAGGAAGTAATTATTTGTCTACAGAGGTTAGTGTTAAAGGAAAATAGAAGCAGCAGTAGGAATATTAGTCCCTTATTAGTTCTCAGCCTCTTTTACTCATCAACGAGATCATGATTATGTGACCGAACTTCACATGGACACTCTTGTCTCATATCCTGTAATAGCCCACATTTTTTGGTTTCCAGATCATTGGAAACCAGAAGTATCACTTAGATGCGTGTCCTGATTCTACAGAACGCCTGTTGCATGGATATACATGGGAATTCCACTGTTCCTTAGGTCCTTCCATGAACGTTGCTGACTCTATAAGTTAGAGTCTGAGATTTGGGGCAGTTCTGATGGACTTACTGGATCATTAGTCAGGAAATGTTAGACAATTTACAACTTAGTCTGACCCCTGGCGAACTACAGAACTGACCTTCAAATTTCTCAGTGACCATTGCCTTGCTCTGACTATCTTGTCCAACCACCTACAAAGAACAAAACAGCACTGGAAACAGGCCCTTCGGCCCAACGAGCCCACGCTGCCACCCCGATGTTCCCACCTCTACCCGCAATCCCTGTCCATGTTTATAGATCTATGGATTAAAAACCAAATTTGAGATCTCCAGATCTGACTACTATCTCACCCACTTATCACCTCATCCATATGATACCTCACTCACCTGCCTCTCCACTCACCTGGAACGCTACTGGCCTGCCACAGCATTCACTTGCCACACTACCCACCTACATTTCACCTACAAGCCATTTCATCCATCTGCCAGCCTACTCATCAGCTACACCACTCAACTGCCACTCTACACACCTGGCACCTCACTTGCTTGCCACTTCACCACCTGCCTCATTCCACCCTATCCACCCACCTCTTACCCACTCATTGATTTATCCACCTATTTCATCCAGCTATCCATCCTACCGCCTGTTCATTCACGCATCCATTCACTGACATTCAAACTGGACCTTCACCATATGGCAGCCAGTGCTGAATAAAGGGAACGCCCTGCCTTTCTCCCCCCAGCTCTACTCAGTTGTAAAGGATTCTCCAAGGGGTGCTACGCTCTGCATCTCTGGGGAATCCAGGCTCGGGAGGAGAAACATGGAGCAGCATCGAGTTGGGAAATGGAGTGGCAATCCAATGATGATTGCTACTCCTTGGAAGGTCTGGGCCAATTAATTAGCAGAAATTAATAAATCTCAGATTTGCATTGGAGAATTGGCCCAGCATCCATTGTGTTTTGCAGCATTGTGATTAGTAAAAATTGCAACACGAATACTATTTTAACCACATAGAATCCCTCCAGTGCAGAAGAAGGCCTTTCAGCTTATTAGGCCCTATACTCATAACCCCATGTACTATCTTGCTAGTTTCTCTGACACTGCTCTAATTTTAGTCAAAAATCCCTTACACATGAGAATATTTACTTAATACTTAGTACTAATCAGAAACCATGGAAGAAAATCACTCTTAACAACAAATGCACATTCTGCTTTTCATCTAGCCACTGTACAAACAATTGCATTAAATATTAAAAGCCACATGAGATCACATGTCAAGTGATGGTGTCTATCGATCACTTGTATTTACTAATCAGAAATGCCACTGGCCACATCTGGCTTCCAACAAACCTACTTCCATTCCAAATTTGCATAGGATTTTATAATAGGAATATGAAATAATGACAATATATTTAACATGGGGATTAAATTATATTTGTGCATGTTCGTTCAATTATCTCTTTCTCTAACCCCACTTCACCTGAAGATGATGTTGGGAGTGTTACACAGCTACATAAGCACACATGCTCATAAATATGTATCTCCATAGTTAATATGCAGACAGTGAGTTTGTCAAGTATTTCATCACCCAAATGGCCTTTACATATTACCTTTTATCAAAAGTAAAAATCATTTTGATCTCCATAGGTGGCTGCATCACTTTAAATTTAATTATTATTCACTGCAGGCAGCCATTTAAGGGGTTATTTTCATGCAACTTTCTGTTTTTTTTCCAACAGGCTTGGAGTGCAAGCACCAACATGGACTGAAGGTTGGGGTCACATTATGTAAATACAACTAAACTCCATTTATGCAATTATACAATTGAAAAATCTACCCCTCCTTGTTGCATCTTACACCTGAACTATAGTTAGGGGCAGCATGGTGACACAGTGGTTAGCACTGCTGCCTCACAGTACCAGGGATCTGGATTTGATTCCTGACTTGGGGCACTGTCTGTGTGGAGTTTGCACATTCTCGCCGTGTCTGCGTGGTTTTCCTCAGGGTGCTCCAGTTTTCTCCCACAGTCTGAGAGACATGCTGATTAGATGCATTGACCTGAACAGGCACTGGACTGTGGCGACTAGGGGAATTTCACAGTAACTTAATTGCAATGTTAATGTAAACCTTACTTGTGATTAATAAATAAACTTTAACTTTCACTATTCCAGTCATGTGCACTTCACTCACCCACTTGGAATTGAACCTCAGCGAGGAGCAGATTCTTCACTAGAGAGAAAAACTCCTGTAGGAAATTGCCAAAAGACACAGAGGCTCAAAGACAATCAGTTGGATGGAGATGAAGAATTTATTGTGTTGTTCGAAAGAAAAATAACTTGGATTGTGATTACATGCTGAGTAAATTTCATTTGTTGCAAGTAAAATGTTTGCAATTGTATAGAGAGTTGGCGAGGCCACATCTGGACTATTGTGTCCATTTTGGTCTCCTTATTTGAGGAAGGATGTGGTGGCATTGGAGGTAGTTCAGAGGAGGTTCACCAGAGATGAAAGAGTTGATGTATGAGGAGAGATTAAACAGTTTGTGTTTATGCTCGCTGGAGTTTAGAAAGATGAGAGGTGATCTAATCGAGGTATATAAAATTCTAAAAGAGATTGATAGAGTAAAGTTAGACCAAATGTTGCCTCTTATAGGACATTTGAGAACAAGAGGTCACTGGTATAGGTTGAGAAGTGGTAGACTTAAAACTGAGTTGAGGAGGAACTACTTCTCACAGAGAGTGGTGAATATGTGGAACTCGCTGCCCCATAGCACAATAGAAACTGAATCATTAAATGATTTTCAGTAAGAAAATAGATATATTTCTGATTAAAAAATTGCTAAAGGGATATTGGGGAACAGCTAGGCAAGTGGATTTGAGGGCAGGGAGAAATCAGACATGATCTGATTAAATGACAATGCAGGTTTGAAGGGCTGAATTTGCCTTCTTGTGATCCTAATTTCTACATTCTTTTGTAAAAGGCAGTGTATGCATAACAGACTGATTTGCAGAGTTAAGAGGAAAAATCTAGGGTGTGCTTCTATGCTGAAGAGTGGTTCCAAAAAGCCAGTACAGATGTGACATACCGAGTGCCCTCTTCATGTGCGGTAATAGTCGACAATTTTAAGTATTGCTTTCTTCCTTTTTCCCCAGATGTCACAAGATCAACGCTAAATCTGGTTGTGTGAATGACCAGATGACTTGCTCCCTGGCCTTTTGTCAGTTTTACTCTGAACCAGTTGTTAGGAGGTGGGAAAGCCAGGATGTTCTCATTGACTTTTCCCTTCCCCTTTTGTAGGAGTCAACGGCCTCAGCTCAGCATTTCGTTGCAACAGTCTGGCAAATATCAAACGTTCAGCAGTGCGGGAGACCATTGGTACAAAATTCATGTCTCGTTATTTCATGGGACCACAGCTATGCTCCTCCACCATACTGTTTCACAGTCAGAGTTGTTAAATTATGGAAGAGGCTGCAGTCTTGTGCAGCGAAATGAGATTTCCTCGATGCTTTCAAAAGATTCCAGATTCAACAGACACTGAGGAAAAATGGGTTTGGTGAAAATGATTTTTGTTCCTCCTCTCTGACTTACACTGTTTCTGATCAAAATGGAATTCAGGAAATTGATTACACTCTGACCAGTTGATCAATGTATGGAAAAATGACTTGTTTTATGCAAACTGATATTTGCATTTGTTGCAGGATTTTAGCACTATCCCTTGATGTCACTTCTTTACATGTAATTCTTCCCCATTGATACCCATCAGTATTAATAATGCTTTCCCCTTTCAAACTCTTTGAATACTCTTCTCAGTCTTCTCTGCTATAGTGGGCACAGTCCTATTTTTCAAGCCTGTTATAATTCTATTTTTTCATGCTTTGTATTGTATGTTCTTCAACTGAAACTCTAACCTGCCCATTCAGGTGCAGGTAAAATATCCCACAGTGCTATCGCAGAAGTGCAAGTGAGTTCTCTTGATGTCCTGGTCATGGGGTCATAGTAATGCAGGAACAGGGATAGAACATTCAGCCCCTTGAACCTGTCTGCCATTTCTTTTGTTCGTGTGAAGATGATTTGCATCATGGGTAATAGAATCGTAGGAATGGTTCAAAAACAAGGCTATGCCTCCTATTCAATTCACATTTGCTCTCTGTAAGAGCTACTTAGCTAGTCCCACTCCCTTATCTTTTCCTCATAAGCCTGCAAATGATTACTCTTCAATTAATTATCTAATTGCCTTTTGAAAACTTTGAGTGAACCTACTCTATTACATGCTCAGGCAGTGCATTTCAGATCCAAAAAAAGTGCTGTGTAAATAGAAACATTTGCCCCAAGTTGCTTTTGGTTCCTATGTCAAGCACCTTAATGAGCCCACTGGTTCTTGATCTTTCTGCCAACGGGCGCAGTTTCTCTCCATCTACTCTGTCTAAACTCTTCATAATTTTGGACACTTCCATCAAATCCCTCCTGCAGTTGACGCCAAAGCAGTGTTTATTGAAGGGTCATCATCACTCGCTTATTTTTGTACTCTATGGGAGGACTTGCCAGCTGCGCTAGCCCCAAGGTCAGAAATTCCTGCCTGATATCAACAGATCCTTGCATGGTCTGTCCCCACCTGCTCTGATTCCCATGGCGGGCAGGATGGCAAAATTCCACCCTATGCTTCTATTTACAAAGCCCTGGATCCCACCTTTCTTCTCAATCGCTTTCTCAACTTGCCTTGTTACCTTCAATGATTTGTGCACATATACGCTCAGCTCCCTCTACTCTGGACCCCATTTAGAATTGTGTTCTTTATTTGATTTTGCCATTGCTAATTCTTGCTGCTAAATATATTACTTCACACTTCTCTGCATTAAATTTCATCTGCCATGTGACTGACACCACTAAAACAGCTAAACAAATCATTTATCTCACTGCTATTTGTTGGTTTGTGTACAAATTAGTTGCTGCATCTGCCAACAAAATAACAGTAACTGAACTTTAAAAGTAATTAATTGGCTAGAAAGTGTTTTGGAACAATCTGAAACACGAAAGGCACCATTTAGGTGCAAGTTCTTTCATTAGTATATTTACTCGGCACCTTCTGGTAGCTCCAATATCCTCACTAAAATGAAGTGCACAGAACTGTACACAGTACACCAATTGCAGTTTGATCAATGTCTTGTACAGATTCATCATCTCCGCCTGATTGTGTTCAAGGTTGAAACCTGGAATTCTATTTTGCACACAGAAGTCTTAAAAGCTTTAATGAATCAATACCTATTCTCTGTCCCTCTGATCCAGAGTTTTAATGTTTAGGTTACATTTTCATTTTCTGTCCTTTTTGCAAAAATAAATGACTTTGCTATGTACTCAATTTTTAATCTACCATTTTAAAAGTGAAAGAGACACAGCCAGCTGGTCAGTAAGTTGAATTGTGTTGACGGTAGGTACCAAAACCAGGCATCCAGGATCCAGGAGTCTTTTTGGGCCGATGGTGGTTTCCCGGTTGGCTGCTGTAACTTTGAGGAGGGACTGGTGGCAAGAACCATAGAACCGTAGAATCCCTACAGTGCAGAAAGAGGCCATTGGCCCCATCAAACCTGCACTGACAACAATTCCACCCAGATCCTATCCCTGAAATCCTAAGCATTTAATGTGCCAATCTCCCTGTCACTAAGGGACAATTTAACATGACCAATCAATCTAACCCATACATCTTTGGAGTGTGGGGGGGAAAATCAGAGCATCCATGCAGACAAAAGGAGAAAGTGCAAACTCCACACAGTCACCTAAGGCTAGAATTGAACCGGGTCCCTGGCCGGTCCCTAGCAGTGCTAACCACTGTGTCACCGTGCCGCAATCCAATCTCACTTGCGTATTGACCTGATTTTCTGACAATCATTTGCCCAAACTATTGCAGCTTTGGAGAAGTGTGTAGGATATTCCTGGCACAGTTATCTAAAGGCATAGAGAGGCAAAATTAAGATTAACAGCAGTCGGACTAGCTGATGTCTGGTAAACAGAGCAATGAGGTTCAGTGCTTTCACAGAACTCAGAGGATGCAACTGTCAGGGAAGATTGAACAAGCTGCGGCTCTGTTCCCTGAAAAAGAGAAGACTGAGGGCTGGATTTTGGCTACAGATGGGTGTACTTGAAATCAGGATTTTTTTCCAACTCATTGCATCCTACATAGTAAAAAGTGCCCCATGCCCCAATGTGCACAACTTCCAATCTGCAGTGTGGGGGTAAGTGGGGATTGGTGGGGGGTGGTAGGTATGGGCTGATACTGTGTCTGTTCACCTGGAAGCAGTTCTACGGTTCTATGGTTCTTGCCACTAGACCCTCCTCAAAGTTACAGCAGCCAACCAGGAAACCACCACCGGCCCAAAAAGACTCCGGCAGAGTGTATTCAGCCCGGGGGGGGGGGGGGGGAAGGAGAAGGAGGAGGAGATGATGAAAAGCTCCTCTCGGTTCTCTATGGCTTTATTCCAGTTGTCTTGGAGCCGGATCAACAAGTCGGTACAACTTACCCATTCTAGCCTTCTTTCCAGCAGATACACCACAATAGCAGATGGCACAGGAGCAGGAAGCTGATAAAAATAATTCAGAAAGAATGGAGAAATAACTACCCCCTTCTGGACGATAATAATATTGGGAACAACAAGAAGGATGATGACGGAATTGGAAAGAGATGAATCAGGATTCATTTTGCAGCAGTGGCTCTTTTCTGCATTTCATCGAGCTGGCCTCCAGGTCTAATTCTCCTCCCGTTCCACCTGCCTCTTCCCTGCCTTTGCACTGGCACAGATATTTTCTCCAAGTCAATTAGATAGCAGCTGATTCACAGAGCATGAGGGAGCTGGAGGAATGGGAAGTGGCTGATGCTGCACCACTTTCCCAACAGAGGAGAGGCCTCTATCGTTCGATACATGGGACTTAGAATTCCAACAGGAAGATTGTTTCAGGAACATCAAACCTATGTTGAGGCTCAGTAGTCAGTCTCCCAGATGCGCAATAAACTGACAGGCATGATTCTCAAGTTTAGAGCTCTCATTTGTGCCAACATTAGAGAAGATTTGTCTTTGTTGCAAGCACCAGTGGAGCGTGTTCTATCTTTGCAGGATTTTAAAGATTTGACCCTGTCAGAACTACTGAGGAAAGCAGCATGCAGCCAGAGTGGGGGAAAAAAAATAACAACACTGCAAAAGAGGATTTCTGGCTGAGAAATGAGGAATGAAGTATACCACACTTCCCAGTTTGGCTTGCTTCAAATGATGTTGACACCTGCTGCACTGTATAATTCTTGGTTTAAGTTATCCCGAATGCTTCAGCTGAAAAGCAGGACATCAGATCTGTCAATCTGGGTTACTTCAGACCCAGAAGACCAAAAATATGGGAAAAAACAAAAGCACAAGGAAATTCAACAAGGTAGGTCTCAGGGAGGCAGAAATCTGGTGTTAATCATGACTGAATCCTTATCCCTTGCACAAATCTTTACTTTCCCTTATTTGAAGTAATGCCGAAAAAGTCACTGAAATTGTCCCTCAGATTTTACAGTACAAGCGCTGCCATTGGGTAGCTGACACTGTCTACTGAAGTTGTGGGGGGCAAGGTGGCAAAGGTCCTCAGAGTGTGATAACCTCTGCAGAAAATTTCCCACAGAGAAACATTTGACAACAGAAGGAAGTTTTTTTAGTTGGTTAGAGGGCTACAGAAGTGGTACTTAGAGACATTCTAACAGTCTTCAATATTTCTGTGCTACTTTATGAAATTAAACCATTCTTGTTTTCTCCCGAATATGATTCTGAAGGTGCCTGAGGTCTCTCTGTACGAGACATGTCTCATGGCTAACACAACAATCTGGTCCTAAACCACTCGGGGTTATCACAGAAGGATTTTGGCTTTGTGCAATAGTGTAGAATGGATGACAATGAATTGCTGGTCTGTTTTATGCTCCCCCCAGTTTTCTTTGTGGAGATAGGATTAGGTTAGGTTGATTGGCCATGCTAAAATTGCCCCTTAACGTCCTGAGATGCATAGGTTAGAGGGATTAGCAGGTAAATATGTCGGGATATGGGGGTAGGCATTGTGGTCGGTGCAGACTCAATGGGCCAAAATGGCCTCTTTTTGCACCGTAGGGATTCTATGAGATCTTGAACGATGATTGAAAACAGTAATTGGGGGTTGAGACAATTATTATATTTTTCTGCTTTATTTATTAATGTCACAAGTAGGCTCACATTAGCACTGCAATGGAGTCACTGTGAAAATCTCAAGTTGATGAGGTCATTCTTTAAGTGACCACTGAGGGAAAAATAACAACAGCCTCAGTCACTATCCATCTCCTTACTCTTGTGGAAATGTTCAGTTCTTGTCTGTAATGGGAATGATATGGGTTATGTGCTAATGTGGACCCTTTAAGGGACAATCCTTTGTGGGCCATGTGATCAGGACAGATGCTATTGAACGGCCGTGAAGGCAACTGGGCCAATCAGGAGCGAGGGTGTCCTTGGACAAGATGGACCTTCAGTTGGAGCCAGGGAGGAGAGGAGAGTAGATCTGTGCATGCATTCTACCAGATCCTCATCCTGTATATCAATATATTAGTTTAATAAACCCTTTGTTGTTGGAGCTACACCGAGCCTTACTCCAGGTTAAAAATGGATGACCTGAAAATTATTACCCTGAATCAATGTGCTATAGTTCACATTTATGTTCTGTAGCACTATGGCTCATGGAGTTACACGACATCCCCATTAACTTAATAAATGTTTTTAATATTTAATTCTTTAACTGAAACTGAAATGCATTCATTTTATGATGAGCATTTTCCAATAAATAAAACAATACCAGATATTGAAATTTTAAATCAATAACCCTTATTTATATTTGACAAAACTGTTCTGTTTAATTATATTGAAATTATATATTAAGCTGATGCATCAAACTGCGACAATATTTCTACAGTGTACACTACAGTCCACTGACAAGGAAGAGATTAAAGGTGACTCCATGAAATGAAGATACAAGTCCTGATGTTGTAATCATTGAAAGTCTGGTTAGTGTCCACAGCCATACTATAGGTATAACTGTGCTGATGACATAGGGATTAAACCACACACATTCTACAATCCCAGGTCTGATTATTCATTTATCTGTGGGTGTCGGGCCTGAATACCAACTGGCTATCAATTGCAACACTCACTCAGCCAGAAGCATTTAAAGGGATGTTGCTTGTCCTGCAAATGTATTACGATATTTTTATTCATATGATTTTAAACCTAACTGTAGGTCCAGACACTTCAGCTTAGGACAGATGTCAATTGTAGGCTGAGGAAAGCTTAAACTTGAAAAAAAAAGGCTGAGAAAGTATGACAGAAATATATGTTGGAGTACTTCCTTCCTGCACAGGTGACAAGGCAAATTATCTGAAGGTAAGAGGGGTGGATCAGATTAATGCTGTCTCCCGTGTACAGTTAACCTGGATGCAAATAAGCTAAAACCTTTGGCTTCCAGTTAAGAGCCAAGATTTCTTTTATTTATTTGTGAGAAATGGATGTTGTTGGCTGGTCAGCATTTATCATCCATTCATCATTGCCCTTGAATTGAGTGGCTTGTTCAGCAATTTCAGAGGACAGTTGAGAGTCAACCATGTTGCTGTGGGTCTGGAGTCATATATAAGCCAGGCCAGGCATGGGTGACAGATTTCCTTCCCTGAAGGACATTAATGAACCAGATGGGTTTTTCTAACAATTGACAATGGTTTCATTGTCATCAGTAGATTCTTAATTACTATTTTTTTAAAATTGAATTCAAATTCCACCAGCTGAAGTGGCAGGATTCAAACCCAGCTTCCAGAACATTAATTGAGTTTCTGGATTAATAGTCTAGTGATAATACAACTAATCCTCTCCTCCAGATAAATAGCAAATGACAAAAGTTACTATCCTTGTGCATGTTACCTCCTTCTCCATGCAAGAATTGTTGTTCCCTGCTCCCCAGAATTCTAGGTGAAAGAAAGCTGTTTCTGTTTCTACAACACTTATATACACAGTGCCAGTGTATAAGACACATTTGCAATGGTTTTGGTACATCTTTCTCTTGGTGCTTGCATGCATTTCTCCAAATGTGGACTAATGACCATGGCATTGCCACAGAAAGGATTTTTCCAAATGCAGGAGTACCTTGAAAAAAGCTCAATTGCAGAGCACATTCTCTCATGAATGTTCTGGAAAGGAATGTGGAATCCTAAAATAGTTAGTTAGTTATCGCAGGATTGGAAGATATAATAACTCCAGCAGTAGGAATTTCCAGCTGCACTCACCCCAAGTCCAGAAATTCCCATCCAAGAGCAATGGACCTTTGCATGGTTGTGTCCTGACCGCTAAGATTCCTTTGGCTTACAGGTCAGGAAAAATCCAACCAAGGAATCAGCAGTAAAGGAACAGTGCTTTATTGCACAAAATAAAGTGAAGCACAATCGCAAGCCTGTGGTGAACACAAACAAGTCCCAATTGCTTAGTAATGATGGACCCACTCAGGAGCCTACTTTATACAGGACTCAGTATACGAGTTTCACCTGATGAGTTAATTACCAGTCCCCAGAGAGCTCCTATCCAATGTGAAGTCAATCAGTGATTCCATCTCCCCATGCAAGTTCTGGCGGTTATCACAGAAGGATTTTGACTGTGGGCGATATCATAAAATGGGTGACAATAAATTATTTTACACCACTCTCCATTTTTCCTTTTGGAAACCTTGAACACTGGTTGAAAAACAATAAGCAGGGATCGAAACAGAATTATTCTTGGAAGGATACAGGTGTAGACCTATGTACCTGCAGTGGAGTACCCCTTACTCTCCTTTCAATCAGATGTTATGTGGAGATTACAGCAATAGTGAATCACATTGCTCCGGGAAAAAAAAATCTTTGTACTGCAGGGATAGATCATACTGCAAAGGCAAATTTTATTTTATATTTAAGACATATTACTCAGGTGCTAAAGGTCTAAAAATAATAGCAAGTTTAATGATATTTGTTTTAAAGGCAGAGAAGTTTCTGGATTAATTTGTTCATCATGCCAAGCTGCGGGGTCATATTGGCTGTTACTTCACTGCAATTGATATTTTATGACAAATCCTATCGTCGCTGGAAATATGTAGCAGTTGTTACTGAAATATAAAACACTGTTTATATTTCCCTGAAATAATTTTACTGCTAACTGACAGCTTCCTCTTGAATGTTACTGCAGCTGTGAATATGATTTATCATATTCCACATATTTAATCTTATGTAGTATTTTCAGTTAATAGCACTTTCAGACAGGCTAGTGAAATATTTATTTTAAAACCAATAATTATAATACAGTGTAGAAATAAGTCAAGTATTAAAGTTACTTGAGTCAATTTTAAATCATTCTGAAGTAAATGTTTATAAAAGTTAGAAATGTGTGACAAGATTATTTGTTATATCTAGATATAGTGGCAAAGCAGTTAGCACTGCTGCCTCACAATGCCAGGGACCTTGGTTTGACTCCCAGCTTGGGTCATTGTCTCTGTGGTGTCTGCACATTCTCCCTGTGTCTGTGTGGGTTTCCTCCGGGTGCTCCGGTTTCCTCCCACAGTCTGAAAGATGTGCTGATTAGATATACTGGCCATGAATTCTCCATCAGTGTACACAAATAGGTGTCAGGGTGTGGTGACTAGGAGATTTTCATTGTAACTTCATTGCAGGATTAATGTAAGCCTACTTGTAACAATACTAAATAAACCCAGTTCATAATAGCATCTCCAGCTGAAATTCTGTGTATTGATTTAGTCAACGAACATTATCAGTTTCTACAGCATATTCAGGGCAATTTTAAGTTGAACTCACTGTTGATGGGATTAGTACAATGCAACTGTTACAACTTGCTTGACTTTACTCCTCTTTGAAGTCCGATGACAGTGATAAGTGAATGGGATGTAAAACTAATGTTCCAAGCAATCATATCAGTATATTGAAGGAGGAATTCTGAGTATCCTAAATTTCATTAAGGTAGACAAGTCCCCAGGGCCGGATAGGATCTATCCAGGTTACTGTGGGAGGCAAGGGAAGAAATAGCTGGGTCTTAACAGATATTTTCACATCCTGTTTGACTACAGGTAAGGTTCCAGAGGCCTGGAAAATAGCCAATGTTGTTTCCTTGTTTAGGAAAAGAAGTAGAGATAATTCAGGAAAGTTTAGGCCGGTGAGCCTGATGTCAATGGTAGCGAGGCTTTTGGTAAGGTACTAAGGAACAGGATGTATGTATATTTTGAAGAAAATGGACAAGTTAGTCATAGTTTTGTACAGGGAAGATCATGTCTCACCAATTTGATTGAGTTTTGGAAGAGGTGACAAAGATTGTTGATGAGGGAAGTGCTGTGGGTGTAGTTTATATGGTCTTTAGTAAGGTGTTTGACACGGTCCCATGTGGCAGACTTGTACAAAAACTAAAATTGCATGGATTTGGGGTGGGCTGGCTAGATGGATACAGAACTGGCTTGGTTCTAGAAGGCAGAGAGTAGTGTTGAAGGGTGTTTTACAGAATGTAGATCTGTAGCTAGTGTTGTTTCACAGGGATCAGTGCTGGCACCTCTGTTGTTTGTAGTATATGTAAAAGATCTGGAGGAAAATGTGAGTGGACCAAAGTTTGCAGATGACATGAAGATTGGTGGAGTTGCTCACAGTGCCATGGACTTGGGCACAGAATGGCATATGGAGGTTCATCCAGACAAACACAAGCTGATGCATTTTGGAGGATCAAATTTAGGTGTGAGCTATACTGTAAATGTCAGAACCCTTAGGAACATTAACATACAAAGGGACGTGGGTGTGCAAGTCCCAGTTCCCTAGAAGTGGCAACATAGGTGGCCAAGGTGATTAAGAAGGCGTATGGCATGCTTATCTTCATCAGCAGGGCCACTGAGTATATGAGTTGGGAAATCACGTCACAGGAAAATAAAATCTTGGTAAGGCTGCATTTGGAGTATTGTGTGCAGTTTTGATCACCACATTACCGGGAGGACATGGAATCTTTGGAGACAGCGCATATTAGGTTCAGCAAGCTATTGCCTGGTCTTGAAGATGTTGGCTATGAGAAGAAGTTGAATAAACTGGGATTGTTTTCACTGGACTGGAAAGACAGAGATTGAAGGGGGATGGGGGGGGGGACCTGATAGAGATCTACAAAATTATAAGAACAGACAAGGTGGATAGTCAGAAGCTTTTCCCCAGGATCAATACAAGGGAGTAAGATTCACGGTGAGAGGGGGAAAGTTTAAGGAGATGTGTAGAAGAAATGTTTCACATAGAGAGTGGTGGGTGGCTGGAATGCGTTGCCAGAGGAAGTGTTTGAAGCAGGCACATTAACAACTTTTAAGAGGCATCTGGATGTGTACATGAATAGGGAGGGAATAGAAGGATATGGACTGAGTAAGGGCAGAAGGCTTTTTTAGTTTAGTTACAGCATCATGATCAGCACAAACTTGATGGGCCAAAAGGCCTGTCCTGTGCTGGTTTTTTTTGTTTTTTTTGTTCTTTGTTTCATTCTTGAGGGATTCCTAGTAGCTTAGGTTAAAATCAGTTCTAATTTATTCAGCCCTATTACCTACTCAATTCCGTGACTGTGATGGTCAACGCATTTGTCAGTTTAGCTGTGCTGAAATGCAACCAATACCAACATAGCCAAGTTGGGATGAAAAACCTGTTTCTGCAAGGCACGTTTTACCTTAATAACAAAAATGCACAGATGTTCTAAGAACAAACCCAGTGCTAGCTGTTAATTTTGTTACTGTCTGTGTCAAAGTGTGTTTGACACACTTGTGGGCGGCATGGTAGGACAGTGGTTAGCACTGCTGCTTTACAGCTCGAGGGATCTGCATTCAATTCCTGGCTTGGGTCACACGTTCTGCTCGTGTCTGTGTGAGTTTCCTCCAGTTGCTCTGGTTTCCTCCCACAGATGTGCAGATTAGGTTGATTGGCCCTTAGTGCCCTGAGATGCATAAATTAGAGGGATTAGCGGGTAAAATATGTAGGGATATAGAAGTAGGGCCTGGGTTGGATTGTGGTCGGTGCAGACTCAGTGGGCTGAATGGCCTCTTTCTGTACTGATGGGTTTCTATGATTCTATGACAAACCTCACTGAAGGATTAAATCATTTAAATCATCCCTGAAAGTAGGCAGTCAAGTGGATAAAGTTGTTAAGAAGGCATATGGAGTCTTAGCTTTTATTGGCAGGGGGATTGAATTTAGGAGCCGCAGCATCATGTTGCAACTGTACAAAACTCTAGTGCGGCCGCACTTGGAGTATTGTGTGCAGTTCTGGTCCCCACATTATAAGAAAGATGTGGAGGCATTGGAGAGGGTACAGAGGAGGTTTACCAGGATGTTGCCTGGTATGGAGGGCAGGTCTTATGAAGAGAGGCTGAGGGATTTGAGGTTGTTTTCGTTAGAAAGGAGGCGGCTAAGAGGGGATCTTATTGAAGCATATAAGATGATTAGAGGTTTAGATAGGGTGGACAGTGATAGCCTTTTTCCTAGGATGGAGAAAGCTAGCACGAGGGGACACAGCTTTAAATTAAGGGGTATGAGTTATAGGACGGATATCAGAGGTAGGTTCTTTACTCAAAGAGTGATTAGGGAGTGGAATGCCCTGCCTGCAGCTGTTGTAGATGCGCCAAGTTTGGTGGCGTTTAAGAGGTTAATTGATAAGTATATGGAAGAGAAGGGAATGGTTTAGTTTGGAGGGGCATTGCTTTTTATTTTGGTCGGCACAACATCGAAGGCCGAAGGGCCTGTTCTGTGCTGTAATGTTCTATGTTCTATGTTCTATTTACGGATACCACTTTCATATCCCTCAGAAGTACCTCTACATCTTTCCTAGCCCATATTTTGCATGCAAAGACTCCTATTAGATTGTTTGGATACCTTAACATTAAAAATGAAATCTGGTACAGTGTCTCTGAAATGAGCTGCAGAACTCTCCCGTCCTGCCTGTCACAGGAATCAGGTAGGACACGGACCATGCACGTTGGCCTTGGGTGGGATTTTCTGACCTTGAGGTGAGTGTAGCTGGAAAATCCCACCCGAGGTGTTTTGAGATGATTTCCAGCATTATCATAAATAACTGGAAAAGGGGTTTGCTTTATGAATGCAGGACTCCTTTAAATAGCATGGCAGGTCCCTCTCTGCATTAAATCTGTCATCTAAAGCTACTTCTGCCAAGTCCACAAACATGACAGGAAATCATTTTTTTCTGTAATTGAACCACTAGGAATCTTCATACGTCGGAACTTGTTTTTTTATATTTAGATTGTTGAGAAGAACGTTCAGAAAAATGGTGCAGATGTTTTGCTAAACTTCAAATTAAATTATTTCTGTTTTTTAAGATCGGATTTGGCCAGTCACACCTGTGACAAAGACAGGCTTTTCTCAAATACAACCCCACTGGTTGCTGGGAGCGGAAAAAGACTAATGACAGTCCACTGAAGAACATACACTTTGTAATTGAAAGGACAAGAATTTGCATATATTTGAATTTTATCTTTTCCACTTGCCAATGGTAATGAATATCCATTAACCCAAAAAGGGATGGATATTTCTCTGAGAATTTCTTCTCTGAGGTTTCGCAGATTGCTCATGGATAAATAGGGAACTTTGTAGTTCTCAAATGATGTTCTTCACATGAGAATGGGTGAGCCAGCCACTCTTAAATGCTGTACAGTCTCCAACTGTCCCAAAAATATGGCTATAACAATGTGCAGTTCTATTTCTAATTCATTCATAGGATGAATCTGTTGCTGGTTCGGCAGCATTTATTGCTCTTTTCTAATTGCCTTTGAGAAGGTGATGGTGAACTACCTTCACAAACCTTTGCAGTCCATGTGAGGCAGGTACACACATTGTGTTTTTAGGCAATGAGATTCAGGAATGACAATATAGTTCTAGCTTGGAATGCTGTGTGACTTGGAGGGGAACTTGTGGTAGGCTGGTCCCTTACGTCTGCTTGTTCTTCTGGAGGTGGAGGTTTGGACAGTGCTACTGAAGGAGCCTTGGCGAGCTGTTGCAGTGCATCTTGTAGATGATATACACTGCTGCCACTGTATGTTGGTGGTGGAGGAAGTGAATGTTGATGATGATGGATGAGTGCCAATCAAGCAGGCTGCTTTATCTTGGATGTTGTTGAGCTTCTTGAGTGTCTCATCCTGACAAGTGGAGAGTATTCCATCAAACTCCTGACTTGTGCCTTATAGATGGTGGACAGGAGTCAGGAGGTGCATTACTCACTGACCTGCTTTCTGATCTACTCCTGTAGCCACAATGTTTTTACAACTGTTCCAATTTAGTTTTTGGTCAATGGCAACCCCAAGAATATTGATTGCGGGAGATTCAGTCATGGTAATGCCATGGCTTTCTGTCACTTTTCAACCTAAGCCTCACTATTGTCCAGGTTTTGTTGCAGATGGTAACGGACTGTTTCTGTGTCCCTGCCCCATGTGGATTGCAGAGGTTCAGGAAGTTAGCTCACCATCACCTTCTCAAAGGCAATTAGGAATGGGCAATATCAAGGTAAGATGGTTAGATTCTCTCATGTTGGAATGGCCATTGTCTGGCAATTGTGTGGCACCAGTTTTACCTGCCACTTTCCAAACTAAACCACACTGTTGTCCAGGTTTTGTTACAGGTGCTACCATTTTGCTTCTGTGTATGAGGAGTCACAAATAATCCTGAATATTGTGCACTCGTTAGCAAATATTCTTACTTCTTATCTTATGCTGGATTTAACTCTGGTCTATACATATCAGGCTACCAGCATTGCCTGCTGATAAAACGTGAAAGCAACTTTAAATCACAACTTTAATGCAAAAAAGGCCATGTTTCATTATTTCCTGCATTCCTGGAATTTCAATTTACAAATAGAGACAGCTCAATGGTCACATTTTGTAATCTTGCTTGGTTCTTTAAATTGCCATGATGTGGAGATGCTGACATTGGACTGGGCTAAGCACAGTAAGAAGTCTCACAACATCAGGTTAAAGTCCAACAGGTTTATTTGGTAGCATAAGCCATAGGCTTTTGGAGCATTGCACATTCACAAGGTGAATGGTAGTTGTGCAGATGTAGGAAATCAGCAAAGGCACCTTAATTATTTAACACTTTAATGGAGGTTCTCAAACAGAAACAGTATTAGCACTGGGATCCCACCTTTGTTGGTGATATAGGTGTCCAGATTAGCAACAACCTGTCCTGGTCCCTCCGTGCTGACGCTATAATTAAAAAAGCTTATCAACACCTCTACTTTCTCAGGAGGCTAAGGAAATTTAGCACATCAGCTACGACTTTCACCAACTTTTACAGATGCATCATAGAAAGCACTCTTTCTGGTTGTATCACAGCTTGGTATGGCTCCTGCTCTGCCCAAGATTGCAAAAAGCTATAAAGAATTGTGAGTGAAGCCCAGTCCATCATACAAACCAACCTTCCATCCATTCATTCTTCCATACTTACTGCTGCCTCATAAAAGCAGCCAGCATAATTAAGAACCCCATGCATCCTGGACATTCTCTCTTCCACCTTCTTCCAAGGGGAAAAAGATACAAAATTCTGAGGACACTTATCAACTGACTCAGGAACAATTTCTTCCCTGTTGCCATCAGAGTTTTGAATGGACCTAGCTCGAATTAAGTTGATTTTTCTCCACACCTTAGCCATGACTGTAACATTACAATCTTCACTCTTTCTTCTCTGTGAATGGTATGCTTTATCTGTATAGCGTGTAAAGAAACAATACTTTTCACTGTATACTAATAATACATGTAGCAATAATAAATCAAATCAAATCAAATCAAGTCAAATCAAAAACTTTTGCCCTGTAAACCAAGCTGACACCAGAAATTTAAAGGGAGCAATGTCAGAAAATGTATGAGGACAAGTCACATTTTGTGCGAAAGTAAAATCGGTTTAATACTTTCAAAGGTTGGCAATAGGGATTTTTCTTTTCTATTGAGTCAGGCTCTTCCTATCAAAAAATCCTTCACAACTGCAAAAATGGGTTACCAGTCGGCCATAGATCATTTTCACTTTGATAAGTGGTAATTTTTAATACCATTTTTCTTCAATTTAAACATCCACCAATCAAAATGAATTTTTTTTCATGTGGTTGATTATATGAAATCAGAATTTGATAAGGGAATGGTAGAAAACCAGCCAATCACAATGCATTATAATCCAGCTTTAATAATAACTAGTAATAAGACTGTTTTTATACCCTTCAAGGATCTAAATTGCCACTTAACTGTGCAAGCAAGTTCAATTTTTGTAGTTATAGCTCTGTACTCACTTTATAAAACCAGATTTAATGATGGCATGTGGCTGACAGTAGATGGTACAGTGCTGTTAACGTGAGAACTTAAACAAGATGAAAAAAAACTTGGCAAATACAATATTAATACGATATGTTATAACTTTAAACAAACTGTGATGAAAGTGCCTTGTGGCCTGATAGGGGTGTGAAGGAACACTACTCTTCACGCAAAGTTAATTTATTTAACTTTTTTTGATTTGCTCATGGGATGTGCACATTCCTGGTAAAAGCCAGCATTTATTGCCCATCCCCTAATTCCCTTCGGAAGGGTGGTGGTTAGCTGCCTTCTTCAACCGTTGCAATGGATCTGGTGAAGGCACATCCACAACGCCGTTGGGAAGGGAGATCTAGGATTTTGACCTAGAAAGGGTGAATT
Organism: Sphyrna mokarran; assembly: GCA_024679065.1. NCBI lineage: Eukaryota > Metazoa > Chordata > Chondrichthyes > Carcharhiniformes > Carcharhinidae > Sphyrna > Sphyrna mokarran. The sequence goes on from JAGIQG010000021.1 coordinate 25,673,937, forward strand.
AACAACAACTATGGGTTGGATTTTCTCATGGATAAGAGTAAACCAGATGTGTTTTTATAATAACGCAGTCACTATTACTGATACTAACTTTTTACTTCAGATTTTATTTTTGATTTGACCTGATCTGATTTATTTTTGTCATGTGTATTAGCATACAGTGAAAAGTACTGTTTCTTGTGCTCTATACAGACAGAGCATATCGTTCATACTGAAGGAAATGAGAGAGTGCAGAATGCAATGTTACAGTCATTATTAGGGTACAGAAAGAGATCAACTTAATACAAGGTCTTCCATTTAAAAGTCTGATGGTAGCAGAGAAGAAGCTGCTCTTGAGTCGGTTGATACGTGAAAAGTTTTTCAGACTTTAAGTAAGTGAATTTAAATTACTGAGTTATTTGTATGAGATTTTAGATCACCTAGGCCACTGCTACTGGAGCAAAATCCTGGCACTCCCTCCCTAACAGCACAATGGGTGTACCTCCACTACATGGACTGTAGCAGTTCAAGAAGGCACTTACTGCCACCTTCTCAAGGGCAATGAGGGATGAGCAAAAAATTCTGACCACAGTGATGCCCAGATCCCAAGAATGTATAAAAAGAAGTTATTTGGATTACTAGCCTGGTAACATAAGTATTATGTCACCATAGTGTACTAATTGAATTGTCTTATGAAAAAGTGTAGAATTTAGTGCATTATTTAATTCAGATTCCATACTGGTGGCTGAGAATTAACAGCATTGGAAAATTAAAATCTGCCAATAAAATATCCAAATTTTAAAACTCTCCATTTGCTATATGTGAATCTTTATTGTCCTTACGGTAATGGGGAAAATTGGCTCACAACTGGAGAACAAGGAGACGCACCTTCTCAGGGATACTATCAATAACACATGAAAACAGATTTGTTCAATGAATTGAAAGATGGGATTTAAAAGGTGTTGAACGAGGACGTTGAAGAGGTGCACAGATGACTGTATAAACCAAGTGTTAGGCACCATGTTAATCATACATTCACATGTCCCATACGCACTAACTGTGCACAATTGCAGAATAACTCAAGCCTTAACTATACAATACCCAAAGGGCATATCACAAGGTAATTATGGATGTGGAAAATTATTAGTTCTTGCACCCAGATGCACCATAAAGTTTCCTCAACCCCTCCCCCCTTGCAAACTCCAATTGTTCTTCAAATGCATCCAGAATTTTTGACTTTAGAGTGAAATCTATTTCATAGAACATAGAACATTACAGCGCAGAACAGGCCCTTCGGCCTTCGATGTTGCGCCGACCAATTAAGAAAAAGCAATGACCCTCTAATCTAAACCATTCCCTTTTCATTCATAAACTTATCTACTAACCTCTTAAACGCCACCAAACTTGGCGCATCTACAACTGCAGCAGGCAGGGCATTCCATACCCTTACCACCCTCTGGGTAAAGAACCTACCTCTGACATCCGTCCTATAACTACCACCCCTTAATTTAAAGCTATGTCCCTTCGTGCTAGCTTTCTCCATCCTAGGAAAAAGGCTATCACTGTCCACCCTATCTAAACTCTAATCATCTTATATGTTTCGATTAGGTCCCCTCTTAGCCGCCTCCTTTCTAACGAAAACAACCTCAAATCCCTCAGCCTCTCTTCATAAGACCTGCCCTCCATACCAGGCAACATCCTGGTAAACCTCCTCTGTACCCTCTCCAATGCCTCCACATCTTTCTTATAATGCGGGGACCAGAACTGTCAATCATTCAAATGTCAATCATTCACTCTTGTCACAAAAAACTCCTTGATATGTTAAAATTATATTTGACAAATTTGAAATCTCTATCCTAATTACACAAAAGGATGGCACAGAGCGGGACAGTGTCACAGTGGTTAGCACTGCTACTTCACAGCACTAGGGAACCAGATTCAATTCCCAGCTTGGGTCACTGTTTGTGTGGAGTCTGCACATTCTTCCTGCGTCTGCATGGGTTTCTGCTGGGTCCTCTGGCTTCCTCCCAGAGTCCAAAGATATCTGGGTTATGTGGATTGGCCATGGTAAGTTGTCCCATAGCATCAAGGGAACTAGCTAGGGTAAACGCATGAGGTTATAGGGATAGGACCTGGGTGAGATTGTGGTTGGTGCAGACTCGATCGACTAAATGATCTCTTTCTGCACTATAGAATTCTATGATTCCAAGTAACATTCAAATTCATATTTTCAAATCCCATCTAATCAAATCACTTTATAAGATTACCCTCAGATTTAAAACAAGATTTATTCTTGGGAATGTGGGCAGCATGCATCTCAGAGAGATTGGGAGTCTCCTGATCATATCAGTCCAGCATGGGGAGAACAGTGAATGGCCAGTTGCTTCTCCTGTAAGTAGCAGGTTGGAGATAACAACTGCTGCAACCCAAACCAATGAATCGAGCATTTCACTTTCTGTCACCAGTGCAGGTTTAGGAGATTTCTGATACAGAATAGTTTATTTTATTAATTCTATTTTGGCAGAGTGCTCACCTACCATTTCTGAACTACTATGCCTCTGAGAGTGGGACACCCTGGAAAAGGATGGGAGGATGCTCATAAAAGAAAGCAGTGAAAATACAAGAAAAGCAAGTTAAACGTGCCAAGCACAAGTGAACACAGTCTAGAAATTACTATTGTCAGAATTAACAGACACATCCTTATCCCATTTGTAAGACATTCTTTGTACACTACAACAGATAGCTTTCCCTTTATTTTAGTGCACAGAACAGAAACTTAATAAAGAAAAACAGGCAAAACACTACCAGTTCAGTTTTTGAAAACCTATCCATGATGAGTGATAATGGCAAATGGTGGAGTTCATAGGAGAAGAAATGGGCAATGAGATCTCAGAGAAGTCTCTTAGGCTGCAGTTCCTGGTTTGTCACAGATATCCTACTGTGCATCTTCTCCTTATGGTTTTCCACAGATAACTGCTGCTCCTCATTGACAGAGTGGGAAGTTATGAATCAATGACTTTTTAAAGCTTTTTATTTTACCCATGCTCTTGTTATCATTGGGTTCAATGTATAGTGGATCAAAGGGCATGGAAATGCCACAGCTTGGCATAAGGGGCACGAAGGGTGGAATACTTGACTCCATGAAAATAAGGGATGCTAGGCCATGCCCACCTCCACAATGGAGCTGGCCAAGTCAGGAGTGCCGGGTGCAGGTTTGTGCATCCTTAAGAAGCACTTCTAAAAATCAAAAACCTTGGGAATGGGGTCATAAAAATCTCAGAATCGGATTCTGACCACAATTTATAAAGGGCTCCCAAGTCATTCAAATGTTTCAATAAATTTGCCCCTCATTCCTCTAAACTCCAATTTTTTATAGGCCGAATCTGCTCAACCTTTCCTCACAAGCTTACTCCTTCATCCCAGGAAGCAACCTAGGCAACTCTCTCTGAATTGACTCGAATTCAATTATATCTCTTCTTAAATAAGGAGACAAAAACTGTATGCAGTGCTCAAGATATGGTTTCACCTAAGCCCTGTACAGACATCCCTTCTTTTATACTCCATTCTCTTTGCCATGGATGTCAACATTCATTTTGCCTACCTAATTACTTGCTGTACCTGCATGCTATCCTTTTGTGATTTGCATTCTAGGACATCCAGATCCCTCTGTAATACAGCTTTCTGTAATCACTTTCCAGTTACATGATATTTTTTGCTTTTTATTTTTCCTTCCAAAGTGATAACTTCACAGTTTCCCACATTATATTCAATCTGCCATTTTTTGCTTACTTACTTAACCTATATCTAACTCTTTTCAGTCACTTTGTATCCTCTTCAGAAAATCTGACTACTTTACCCTTTGTTCCTTCACCCTAGTCATTAATATAAGTTATAGGTATTTGAAGCCCCAACACTGATGCTTGTGGCACCCCATTAGTTACAGTTTGTTGGCCTGAAAATGATCTATTTATCATGAACTATTTCCAGTTAGTTAGCCAATCCTCTATCCATGCTAATATATCATCCTGGCATATTGAACTTGTATAGTAAGCTGAAATGCAGAGCCTTACTGAATGATTTTAGAAATTCAAATGTACTACATGTACTGGTTCCTCTTTATCTACCTTGCATGTTGTATCTTCAAAAAATTCTAAGAAATTGGTCAGAATTTCACTCTGCTTGATTGCATTTTTTAAATGTCCTGCTGCTACATTTTAAATAATAGATTCCAGCATTTTCCCAATGACAGATGTTAGCATATAGTTTCCTGCTTCCTGTCTCCATCCATCTTTGAATGGAAGAGTTACATTTGCAGCTTTCCTATCTGCTTCCAGAATGTGATGGGATTATGATCAGTGAAAGCTCTATAATAAATCCACTGAGGTGAAGGTCCATTTACAAGACATGCTACACAAAAGAGTGCTCTCTGTGTGTTCCCTGCTTCAGCAGGCAGAGAGACTGACACACATGCTTTAAATATGGAACAAGAGGCTCCCTGATTGAGTCCTAATTAATTGCTCAATCAGGGAACTCTTTTATTGAGGACTCAATCAGGGAGTTCATATTCCAGCAGGCCAACCTCATTTGCCTGACTCAAGTCATCACAGCTTGATGGGCTGAATGGCCTCCTTCTGCACTGTACAGATTCCATGCTTCTATGATTCTAATCTAGGTTCAGAAGATCATAACTAATGCAATCACAAACTTTGCAGCCATTTCCTTTCAGTGTTGAATATTCAGGCCATTGGATACTTCATCATCTTTTGCTACCAATCATTTACCTGCAAATACTGAGCTGCTGTAAAGTCCTTCAGAATATTCTCAGCACAACCTTTAAAAAGGTTTCAGATCCCCTAACAAGAACATTATTTTTTCATTAATTTACTAGTATTCATTCCAGGTTATGGGCAAGACTCAAAGGCACTGTGGCACAGTGGCTAGTTCTGCTGCCTCATAGCTCCAGGGACCTGGGTTTCATTCAAACTGGGCCACTGGCTATGTGGAGTTTGCATATTCTCCCCGCGTTTGTGTGAGTTTCTTTGGGTGCTCTGATTTCCTCCCACAGTCCAAAGATACGCGAGTTATAGCGAGTGGCCATGCTAAATTGCCCCTTACTATCCCAGGATATGTAAATTAGAGGGATTAGCGCATTTAATACGTGGGATTAAGGGGCTTGGGCCTTGGTGGGATTGTTGTTGGTGCAAACTCGATAGGCCGAATGGCCTCCTTCTGCACTGTAAAGATTCTATGATAATAATGGGAAAGAAAGTCGGGTAACACATTCTACCAGTCTTGTTTATTATCATCCACTTTTTAAAAAATTCAAATTAAAACCCAGATCTCAAAAATCTCCAGATTCAACATGATGTGTTGTTACTAGGTTCCATTGGCAACAGACAAATACTAAGTCTGCTTTAAGTTCATAAATAATTTAGTGCAATTGGCAGTCATCTGACCTCTGGAAGAGGTAAGCTATGATGAGCAGTTCATGTGAAGAATCAAAAATGTTGTGTCCTCAGCTGAAGGTCTGCTTACTTGTAGCGAGACAAAGTCTACAATCACACTGAATGCACTCATCATATAAAGACATGGTCATGTGATACTGTGACCTAATTTTAATTCTCTGGAAGAATCAGTTAATTAGAGATTTAGAGTATTTAATTCAAATGAACTGTATGCCCTGTTCATTTATTTTAAAAATGGTACTCATGTACAGTCATCCTGTTTGATATTGCTTGACTTTAAACACATCATGTCATTTCCATTTTATATATAAAGGATTACATAATCAAACCCCTTCCAGAAAGAATGCATCTGTTCTCTGCTTCAATCAACTATTATCACTGTCATGAAACCAGTGCCTTGTAACTAAACACTGCCTCAGAGATAGGGTCTGGGTACAAGTGAACAGGGACACACTGCTATCTCTGTCTTAACCTCATGCAGCTGAAGGTGCTCTGGTAGATAGTGGATGTTCAAGTCTGCAATAAATTTTTAAAAAAGCCAAGTTTTTAATATATACTAATTCAACAGATTGTTAGTAGAATTGTCAAATTGAAGAATGCAGCTTATTTGAAGTGCTTGATTGGAACTGTTGGATTTAAGTGAGAAGGCCCTAATTAAAGTCCATTTTGAAGTGTACTGACACTGCCACAATGAATTGCTACCATCTCTCTCTCCTGTAAAATTGCAATCAATCATCCAATCTGTAAACCATTCAATCAATAAAGATTGTGTTGTCTTGTTCCAAAGCACCTGATGATAGAATGCTGAACAAGTGTGAATATACATGTCAGGATGTCTGAGGCAAGGCAGGATCCTCGCTTCGTCTGTGATTAAAGGCTATGCACCTACCCCAAACATTTGTCGCAGGTCAGGGTCTCTGAATCGGAAGGGAATGTTGGAGACATGTAACCTTTTGGGCTGCTGTTTCTCTGTGGTCTCTGATGACTGTAGCGGCTGTGACGAATCTGTCTGTGCGGCTTCATCTGTCTGCTGGAGGAACAGCAAAAGGGAAAAGATAAAACAACAGGCAAGCAAAATACAAAGCATGCCAGCCATGACACAAACGTGAAGTTTAGGTCAGGTGAGGCATTCTCATTCCCAGAATAGCCATTTTCAATCCAAACTGCTTGTCAAATTGAACAAGCCACATTTGCATGCCTTCCCCATTAGTCATGGTCCCTTTCCTTCTCCTACTTTCTCTTTTGGAATACAATCTACTTAGTGTTGGAACGCGCATTGTTCTGTACTACCCAGGGGAAAACAACAAAGGCCAATTTGAATATTGCTATATCACTTGCTAACCAACTCAGATATGAAAATAGTGTTCTTTAGGAAAGGGTTGATATGCAAACATGCAAAATTGGTCCTTTACACTCACTGTGATTACATGAAACTAATTGCTCCATTTTCAAATAGGTTGCAAAGCCATGTGACTTATTTTGTGATCATGGCAAACTAATTAGTGAGAGGATCCAACAAATTCTCAGTGTGGTTTGAAGATGGGTTTTCAACCATCATCACATTTGCAATTCTAATAGGTGATATTTTCATTCGGTTCTGAGTCTATCTTTTTGGTTAAAAACATTTCCTCACAAAAGAGGAAATTGTGCAATAGCTATGTCTCCAAAACAATGCAATGATGCTAATAGGAATGCAGTTTTAGCTGACAACCCTGTTTGGCCACCACCAATTTCACCATCTGACCAGGATTCACTCTGCTCTTCCCCAATCATCAATGGCTAAACACAAAATCAAATTAACCATTAGGAGTGGGGGAAGGAGGGGATACAACACAATAATTTCCTGCCTCCATAAACTCAACTCAAGAGAAAGTGCAACTCATCTCTGTGCAGTGGCATTTTGTCTCAGCTCTAAACAAACAACAAAATGAAAACCAGCTTTTTAGCTCTCATACCTTGCCAGCTCTCCATACCCCAACCATACCAACTCATGCCACCTTATGCCCCCGATCCCCACCTTTCTGGACCCAATGCCAAATTAGTGCTGATTCTTGTCGAGCAATGCACTCGCCACGTATCATCCATTACCTTTTACTCTTACAGCATACCAACTCATCCAAGATCCACCATGTATAGACCTCGGAGTCCAACGGCAAGATGAAATAAAGTTCTAATTATCTATTGATGATTTCACTGCTTCTTTGGACTCTTATTGATAAAAACCTATTCACTGCATTTAAATTCCTTCAACTTAATCCTTTATAAAACAAGCATTGTATTCATAACTCCACATCAAAGACATTAGAACAACTTGGAGTTCTCAATCAAACTGTGAACTTACAGTAATGTGACAATGATAGGTTTAAAATTAGTAATGCAGTACAAATCCTATAGTGATAACCCTGAAACCTACGTCAACAGACTGAGTGAAATAGAAAGCACTGCGTTTTTTTTAACTAGACTTCTTTTAAATTTAAAGGTCAGGAGATTTAAAGTCTTGTTAACTTTACTTCCAACGAATTTATTTTTTTTACACACATTCATGCTGACTTTTAACAATCCCAAAGGGCATCTGACCTCTCCTCAAGGCATCCCTGGACTTATCCAAAAGGCTACTGTAACTTTACAAACAATTTCTGAAAAATTAATGCATCTCATGAAAAGGATGAAGCTCACAACCCTACATTTTGGACGTCACTGTAATTGCACCTGTTTGAAGACACTTCTACACACACAGCTGTCTCTTTGAACCACAGATGTGCAAAATGCACCTGCCCCTCTCCCCCCGCCAAAACTTCCACTATGAAAATAGGGAGCATCAGGTTTGGGCCTCTGGTATCATATTGAATCAGAAAGAGACTCCTTGCATCCCCATCAAAATTCAGGCCCTGGCATCAAAAACCTTGCATATGGTCCACATAGGATAGTAGAACTGAATTCAGTTCATTTATAAAGAGGGACAGCAAAACTGAGGTCTTATACTCCCACCACATCCTCTGTAACATCCACACTTCAGCGGTGCCCAAGCCCTTGCTCTCAGTATACTGACCATGCACAGTTGTATTAATTATTAGGTTGTCAATTTACTTAAATACACTTAATTTATAGTTAATTTGGTTTTGATCAAAACTTGTGCCTTAACACTTGACTACTTTTCTGCAAAATGATTTGTCCTGTAAACAATGCTTCCGGCTTTATTCTCTTTATCATTTCCTAATTCAGTAAGTCTGAAGACACATTCGGTTTGCTATTGATATTTTGAGATTTGTTGCATGAAGTTGTGACATATGATAGGATATCAACTACCCATACTCTCCAGCATGTTACAAACAATGGAAAGGTTATGGTTGGGCTGAATGAGTTGGCTTGCAGGTTGCAAAAGATCAGACAAATAAGGTTTTGGCTAAATCATTCAAAGAAACTGAGCTTGATTGTTAACAATGCAGTTCATATGCGCGGGCACTGAGGATAAAGTGGCTGATGAGATACTTGATTTTGTATCTTGTATTTCAGAACGCCTGCACAGTCTTCCATTATTAGTTTAACAAAGTGAAGTTTTTGTGTGATTCACAAGAACCTCTTGACTTGCACTGGAAATTTAATGAAAATAAAATTTCTAATGTTGCACTTACGACCATTACATACAGCAGCACAATTAAACCATTCAGCCGATCAAGTCTGCTCCACCATTCAATCACAGCTGATATGTTTCTCAATCTATTCTCTAGTCTTTTCCCTGTAACATTTGATCTCCTTCCCAATCAAGAACCTGTCTCTGTATTAAATACACTCAATGACTTGGCCTCCACAGCCTTCTACGACAATGAATTTCACAGATTCACCACCTACTGGCTGAAGAAATTCCTATTCATCTCAGTTCTAAAGGGTGATCTTTTCACTCTGAGGCTGTGCCCTCAGATCCGATTTTCTACTATGTCTTTTCCATGTCCATTCTATTCAGGCCTTTCAATATTCTGTAAGCTTCAATAAGATCCCACTTCATCCTTCAAAACTCCATCGAGTATGGACCCAGATTCCTCAAACACTCCTCATATGTCCAGCCTTTCATTCCTGGGATCATTATTTGACATGGTGTGAGGTTCAGTCGAAATTGCACACTTGCTAATTGATAAAATTTTATTTAGGCTTGTATTAAAATTTCATTACATTGCAGTTGGTGTGTATGTGTGCATGTATGTATATGTGTGTCTGTGTCTGCAAGTGTGTGTGTGTGTATCTGCATGCATATGTGTATCACATATGGGATGACAGTGTAAAGATATTATGATTCTGTAACATGTATAAACTCAATATGAATCTGATCTTCCTTGTTCTGCTAATAATAGCTCTTGACAATCATAGTAATTGTGATAGATCAATAACAAAAACATTACATTCCCTGGAAAATAAGAATATTAATGAAATTGCCTTTGTCAATATAGAAGAGGTGCTCTTTAAAAAGCTTTCTTGCATTAAACAATTCTTAGCCTGTCATTGCTGTGTCAGACAGCTGTGAAATTTATAACAATTATAGGCAACAGATAACTCTCTGCAGAGACGTCTAGCAGTGGAAGCACTCCCAGCAGGTACTGATTCCCCTAGATTATTTGAGTTTAATTTATTTCCTTCACTTTTTAAATGTTCTATGTTATCAAATCTGGTACTTTGCAGACAATTGCTTGAAAGCACTCTACAAATAAAATATCCTTATTGCACTGGTTCTGACTGCCTTTGGGCAGTTTACATTCTCTCACTCTACTGAAAATTTGAGTAACAAACTGCTCAAGGATTTGTGTGACTTTATTTTATCTCCACAATTGTTACATGTTTGGACCTGAGCAGGGCAATAATAGCCGAGAGAAAGTAAAACCAACCAAATTTTCCTACCAAAATGAAGAGAATACAATGTAAGTGTTGGAAGGTAACTGATGATAACATTGGATCTGTTGTAGTGTGACCAATGGTAAGAAGTTGTATGGGTCAGCTCACCCAATGAACTATGTAATCAATGACAAAATGATGTGATGATCAGCTGACCAGCTGACTCAGTACAAATAAGAACCTGCTGGGAATTGTTAGATGTCTTGGAATGGCTCAGGGTGAGGTCTCAAGTGTTGGAGTAATGATGCTTCTTTATTAAACTTTTTTCTTTGATTTGTAAGTTGGAATAAGTTTTGTTTTATTTTATTTCTCAAAACTGAAGAGTTCCTTCTAATTGGATCAACAGTAAGGTATAACATCTCTTGTAGTCACCATGGGTATGGGTTCTCAGTTTACCACAGCGTTTAAATAATGGTAATAGTTTTCTATTGTTCAACAAAAAACAGTAGCAAAGGGGGAAGTTAATTAAAATGCAGTTGAACTACGTTCTAAATAATGATATGCTTGCACACCTAGAATTATAAGTCACACTTCTGGATGAGATGTATAGGATGCTTAAAATGCCAGATTGGGCAAAAGGACAGCACAAACTATTCAAGTCTTGTTTACTTCAAGGGAGAAAAAGACAAAAAGAAATATTTGGTCATAGTAAGAAGCATTAGGTAAAGACAATGGGTGAGATTCCCTGGCCTTTCAGCCATGTGTTTCCCACAGGAGGGAGGTGTGCATCGTTTGCTAGCAGTGGGATTCTCTGATTCTGCCATTGTTAAAGGGGTTCCCACTGACATCACCTAAGACCTGAAGGAAACCTGCAGGCGGGGGCGTGCTATTGGCAGGATCAGAGAAACCTGTCAGCATGGACGGCCAGAAAATTCCGACCAATATCTGAGGCATAGCTATACTGGTACCCAAGATATTCACCTTTAAACACATTGAACCCATTAAATGCATCAATGAAAGCTATGGCTTGTCCATTCAAGTGTAAGCGAAGTCTTAATATCACCAAGAAATCTTGCTGGCATTGAAAATAAACGATTACAAATGTGTAGTCTCATTCCTTCAGATTTTAATTATTACTGCCAATTTTAAAAATGGGATTCTTCACATTTCCTTTTTACCTTCCTCTCTTTCTTTTCCTCCTTTATTTTGCTTTTTGTGCATGAGTTTATATTGAGTTAAATATTCTAACATACACTTCTAGGTTTAGGCTAGATTTAATGAGTATTCTCTTCAATCTGATAGGGTGAAGAGAATGTAAGGATTTGAATGAGGCCATTGAGGTTTGCCTCTTGGGAAGTGAACTCCAGATTGCCTGCCCAATTAGGGTAACATTTCTGTATATATAACTGGGAGTTTCAGGGCTCCTGGCACTCCGGATGCTGACACAGAACATAGGGTAGCACCCTATGAACTATAACAGAGCTTGTAAATAAAAGGGAATCTGGTGAAGGGACACTGGCCTGTGTTGAGTTATTTCAAGATAATCTATTTCTTGTTCTGTTCGCAGAAGTCCCAGATCTACTATAGAGGTTGCCACATGATAATGGGTCTTTAGTTACCATGCAATGTCATTCGAAAACTCAATGAATTTCTGTAGGCAGCTATAGGCATATTAAATGGTGAGTGTTGCTCACTTGCCACTGACTTCAAAATCTGGATCAACATGCATTAAAGACTTGACAGTTGCACTTGTCTGAAAATATTGCAGGATCATGCAACAAGTATGGATGGAAATTGTCTTAAACTTTTATTTTTGTTGGCGATGCTTAATAATTTAGTAATGGGAATACTCTTAACACCTCAGCAACTTTATCATTGTAATCCGATCTTTCTTTCAATGCACAAACTAGTGACTGCAAATAAATGGCTGGTCCAGGAAAACTTGAATTCCTTGAGAGATTGGATCCATGGGTTAAATGCAATAGTCATTCTGTAAAATTTGCAATAATTTAAAATTAGTGTGTTCAAATCAATATGATCCCTGTTGCTCTAACTTGAGAAGGCTTAAGATCAATTCAATTTATAATGAAGGAAGGTCAATTTAAGTGAAAAATGATCTTGGAGTGCATGCAACATAATGAAAAATGTAAATAAATAATATGGACCCTTCTGGGAACCCTGCAGTCACTATTGGACAATACATATGAAATTTCAGGTGCAAGTGTGAATTTCAAGGAGAATTATCTAAGGCATTTGAAACACGTAATTAGTAGCATTGACTTGGGTTGCAAATATATATTTCGATAGTTTGCATTTTAACCTTCTGGCAATTGTAGCTTCATTTTGCAGTTAATTCAAGTTAAATAGAAGAATGGGTAACTAGATGTGGAAAACTATTCCAGCAAGCACTGAGTGAAAATCAACTAACCGTCTAACCCGGCACAGCAGGACAACATACAACAGATGCTGCAATTGCACAACACTGAACAAGCTCCGACATTTCACCACTTACAAAACTTCGATAGTGCAGGCTGATCTAATTTTAACACTTCTAATTACTATTGTGGCAGTATCGTTAATCTCTGCCTATTTAGCTCTTTTTAGACTTTATTGGAAACTGCTTCAACCTCTTTCAAAGTGAAAGGGTTGCAATAAATAAAGGCTATATCATTATCCTAAGCAGGCTGGACAGAAGGATAGTGCTGGAGCCCGCAGTACAGACAACAGCAGGGAAAATATAAATACCAGAAAAACAATTACATGTCAAGGGCAACGTGATCAAAATAAATAGCCAAAATTGACTTGAAAATGTGCATAATGAGAAGGGAAAGTGGGGAATTAGTAAAGTCAGGGTCAAAGTGCTAAAACATAAATCAAAGTCTGCCTATTAGGAGGTAAGTGAATACATTGAGGTGAAAGATTATCAGGGTCAATAGTGCTGTCTCAGTGTAGTAGTGTAGCTCTTTTGGTGCTATGAGCTGACATAATGATATAATACACCTGGAGTTCTTTTACGTGATATTACAATGCCAGGATGGCTAAGGAACAAGGGACACATTCAAGCACTGGAATGCTTCATGTGCATGATCTCTGGGATAAGAAAAACTTTAACTGTGTTAAAATACAGAAGAAACCTGGGTTTTTCAGGTTGCAGAGATATCCCTTACCTCAGGTGGGCCTTGAAACTTCATAGGTTTTATGGTGGTTCCATTGGGATCTTGGTGCCCTCCAGTGCTGATTGCACTGAGGGTATCGAGGCAAGCAGGCCATTTTGATATATAATATTAACCTGTCCGTGTTGACCAGAATGACATTGTCCACATTTCCTGGGATTCCCAGTGAGAAGACCAATTACAAAATGATATATTTCCGAGTCGTCAGTGGTTCAAGCTGCTTGCCTGACTTAGGCCTGAATGGTGAAGTCTACTTTGCTGTCATGAAAGATGATTTATCTCAAAGCCTTTGTTTGAGGATAAGGGGTGAACATTTTAGGGCTGAGGTGAGGGGAAGTTTTTTCATCCGGACAATGTTGAATATGTGGAATTCACTGCCAGAGAATATAGTTGAGGCCAAAATATTGTGATTTCAAGAAGAAATCAGATATAGCTCTTGAGATGAAAGGAATCAAAGGATATGGAGGCAGGGCAGGATCAGGATATTGAATTTGATGATCAGCCATGATCACAATGAATGGCAGAGCAGACGTGAAAGTTGAATAGCCCAGCCAGCTTCTATTTTCTATGTTTCTATGGTTCTTCTAAAACATTACTGGACACTGAACAGTGGAAAAATTCAATGTAGGAATATCCCCATCCTGCCCTAGTCACATTCTGCCATGCAAGGGGTGAACTCCTTTCAAGGCAAGCAGGCAACTAAATGGAGGGAGTTTGGCACAAGCCCCAATCTATTTTTTAATCGTATGGATGTCTCAAGATAGTCGTGGCTATAAAAAAGGTGAAACCAAAAACTGCAAGGAAATGACAAGGGAAAGAGATACAAACTAGTAAAAGGTAAAGATAGAACTGAAAAAATAATTCTGTGTGGAATTGCAGAAAGAAGCATCAATGCATGCGATGGACTTACAGATAGGGTAACAGAGTTAAAAATTTTGGAATACCCTTCCTGATCCATAATTAATTTAAAAAGTTTCTTTGTGCTGTTTCTTAAAGATCTGCTTTTAGAAATGGGGAATGGTGGATGCAAGATGATGAAGCAAAATGGCTTCACTGCAGGTGAAACTTCAGAGAACCCGTTGAGAAAAATGTCCTCTCTTTCAGCTGCTTGTGATTGTTCGTAAAGAACACCAAGTTAGCTGAACAGAAGCCATGTGTGTGCCAATCCTTTGAGTAAATAAGCAAAAAACATTGCTGGTTTCTTAAAAGTTGACAAGGTAACTGACTCACATTTTGCTATTTGTTTGATCATGCTTAAGAAGGACATTATTGAAGGCTTGGTATCTTATCACAGGGAGAGAATCTGGTAACTACCACTCACCTACATTGCAAATGGCCAGCAATGTCCATGTTTGAGCAATTCCCAAAGTGTTTTCATTTTGAATGATTCTTTTTGAATATTAATAATCAGACACATTCTTCTATTTAAATTGTAATATTATGTGGTGCTTAAATATAAAGGTTCCGCGCTTCCCAGAAAACAGGTAATTCATGCTACTCTCAGTGTTCCTCCATTCACTCTCTCCTGCTAGTCGGGTCGACTAGCATCTGCTTCTGACTCATACCTTCACATCTGTCTCAATCACTAGGAATCCACAGATCACAATTTTTGAGAACCATTGTTTTAGCACTCTATATTTCTGACCTGCCAATACATTTATTTTATATATAAAATGGCTTCAAGTCTGATTACCTGGGTGAGATACATGCCTCATATTCCCTTAACCAGGGAGGTTTAGCCTGATCCCTGCAACACTCGAGTTTAGACGAAGAAAGCTCTGGAGGTTATGGGAGTATTTCTGGAGGAAGAAATTGGAGATTTTCCCCAAACTCATCTCAGTAATATTAGCCTTCTTTCTTGGTTTAACCCTTTACTCCTCAGCCATACAAATACAGTGAATGATCAACAAGAGAATCTAGCTGAAATCCCTATTATCAACATCCTGGAGTTACCATTGACCAGAAAGTTAACTGAGCCAACTATATAACTACCGTGGCTACATGGGCAGGCCAGAAGCTTAGAATTTTGTTGTAACTCACCACCAACCCTCTGCATTCCCCCCCACCTCCCACCATCACAGCCTTTATTCAAAACCTGTACACAACTGACAAGGTATAAGTTAGGAGTGTAATGGAATTCTCTCTACTTGCCTGGGTTTGTGCAACTCCAACAATACTCAACATCATTCAGGACAAAGCAGCCCATTTGACTGGCACCCTATCCATCACCTTAAACATTCACACCTTACAGCACTGACATACAGTGGCAGCAGTGTGTACCATCTGCAAGATGCACCACAGCAAGTTTCCCTCTACATCATCTTCTGAACCAGCAACCTCTACCATCAACAGCAGCAGTAGCATGGGAAAGCCATTACCTGAAAGTTCCTCAAAAAGCCATGTGCCATTCTAACTGAGAACTATATTGCAGTTCCTTCACTATCATGGGGTTAAAATCCTGGAATCGGCACTGACAGCAATGGTTCAAGAAGTCACTTCTTAAAGACACTTATGAATGGGCAACTAATGCCGGCTTTGCCAATGACACTTAAATTCCATGAATGAATAAAAACAAACATTCCTGTAGAATAATGGATCTGGCATATAAACTCTGTTTTGAGGGGTGTGACTACATTCTAAATATTATTCTTATCCTGCCCAGGAGCGCACAACAAAGAGGTGGCAAAGTAAAGTCCATTCTCAACAAAGCATCCCACAGAACTCACAAAGGTCACATCACATGACAAAGCAGAATAGGATTCTTGAACTGGGCAGAGGGTTCCAGCTTTCATAAACAGATTTTATGTGTGCCAGAAAGATGCATTATGGGATTTTCACTTCCATCCTCTCCCACTGGAAGCAAACTATCCAGAGTGCACCATGACAATCCACATTTGAAGGCCATGATGTGGAAAGATCACCAACAATGAGTGATGCCATTGAAGATTAGACAACAGCTAAAACTTTCCATCTGTGAGGACTACAAATCCTTGGGATGTGGGCAAAAAAAACATCTTCCGAAATTTGAATGATTAAGAAGAATGGGTTTGGGGACAAAGGGAAAAGTAAGTGATGCGGTTACATCTTAATCAAACATGCCAAATCCACTCTGGGAGGTAGGACAAAATGTATATTTTAGAATGTAAATTACTAACAACAAGAGGGCAAATTCAACAAGCTGGCAGTCCCATTGGGGAGCTCCACAAGAAGGGAACATGAATCAAACATAGAGTTGAACACTGGATTTCTGATTCTCAGATTTCTGTGTTCGGCTTCCTGCTATGAAGCAATTGTTGAATTTATCTGGAGAAATGGAAGCTATGCCACTTTTATGAAGTCATAGAACATTGGAATATGAGTTACCCATCTGTAAGACTTGGGTCGCGATCCTCTTAGCACAGCAGGCCAGGGGAATCTCACAGCAGCTGATTCATAGGGTTTGCGTGGGCATTCGCGCTCCCCTTGCATCTCCCAGTGCCAAATCAGTGGGAAGATTCACAGAGTATTTAAATGGCCATTTCAGTATAAGCTGAATGTGATTAGTGGGCCTGGGACTGAAGTCTCCGGACCTGTTAGTGCCTCCCATCCCACTAAAGTATTTCTTTAGTAGGGATTACAGAAGCTCCCCAGTTTGAGAGATAGTAGCTCAACTCCACTGGAACGAAGGTGGGATGCAATCAGGGCCCCCCCAGGGGGTTGGACAGTAGGCAGGGGAATAGTGCCCCCAGGCATTGGCACCCTGACACTAGCAGCCAATGTCTCTTGACACTGCCCAAGGGGAAAAGTGCCAATGCCCAGGGGGCACCTTGGCACCGCTAAGCAGCCATAGGGTGGGACCTATGGGGGATGGGGAGATGGGAAGTGGGCCTAATGAATAATTGGTAGGGGTGAGGGTGTCCCACTGCCACTCTGCAGTCAGGACTGGTGAGAGAAGGAGGGAGGCCAGCAATCAGGGCAGGCTGGGGGGATCAGCCAGAGGGCCCGGGAATGATTGAGCTGGGTGGCAATCAGGAGGCCATCAGTATGAGTCCAGACTGCATGCGCAAATCTCAGCAAATCTCAGATTGGTGCATGCGCTGTAGTCCGCTCAGCGTGTTGATTACAACCTCTCCAGTGGGAATAGACTCATAAGGAATATAATGATGTTCACATTGGTGGCCTCTGCAATGCACAGAGTGTGGGAGATTCTTCTCTGCATTCCCACTGAAAAAAAACATGAATTACTCCAGTTTTCACACAAATTCGACACTTAGAATTTTTTTAGGAATATTCCACCCTTGTATTTTCAGTATCAATAATGTAGATAACACTTCTGCCTCATGGCGATAATATTTGAATATTGCTTTGCTATAATGCAGTGATGGGCAAATTGTTTTTGCATTTAGGCTGCTGTTGTAAGCATCAGGCACGGCGCTCCAGATCTTGGCCAAAACTGTGAATAATGCCTAGGGAGATCTAGTAGTATTTATTGATTTCCTTAAATTGATTTAATAAGAGTAGTCAGTTGCAGTGGAGTATTATCCATCCTATGGGACCACAGAGGTGGGTAAGGAATATAGTCAGCAAAGATAAGAGTATGGATAATAATGTATGTATTCAACTCAGTGAAAACAATACCTCGCCACTATAAATAATCATACAAGGTTAGTTAAAATGAACAATGCTATGTTCAATGACAGAGTGAGCTTTTGCTCTGTTTCTCCACTGATCTGTGGAGGCTCTGTTCTTTCCAGCCCAGTGGCATTCTCAGAAACACATGGCAGAACATCTGGCAGTTTCGACAAACACAAGAGCCCATATTATCTGTAGATTATCAGTTTAATTAAACAATTCGGGAATTATCTTTTGCAAAACAAGTGGAGCAGCACATAAGGTCTGCGTATTGGGTGTGCCATTGGAGACCCTGGGAAATGATGATCATCACTCAAAAACAGTCCAGTGGGAGGGTCTGTCAGACCCCCCAAATAGAGCATGAGATTCTTTCAAACATGGCCCAAATAAGTGACTATCTTAAGCCATCAGTGATCATTCCTCAATTATGACTTGAGTGAGTACATTACATTTTAGAGGACAAGCCACGAGAGACTTGTGTATGAATGGGATTGCTTAGATGTACCAATGCGCAATATGTGGTTCACATATATGGTTGTCGATATGCATACTTTGTAGAGGCAGCAGGAGAGCCTCTTTCATAGAATTTACAGTATAGAAGCAAGCCATTTGATTAAATAAGCCAATGCCACAGTTTACGTTTCAGATAAGCCTCCCGCGTATTAATTACTCATCCAATCAAAAAACCTTTCTTTCTTCTTTATGTGTCAACCTAGCTTCCTCTTAAATAATCTTCACTAATTGCCTCAACAACTCCTTGTGGTAGCAGATTCCACATCACTTATGCTGGGATTTATCACATGTTTTAGAACTTGCTTTTGTGTGACAGACTTACAACCAGAACTACCCTGTTTTTCCTCCCAAAGTCCAGATGTTTTGAACAGATGGATTATGTTCACAATGAATCATTCACATCTCAAAATCTGGGTGGGGGAGAAATTGGTTCTTGGAAGTAGGCGTATTCTGGCGTGATCTCTGGCCCCAATTTCCTCTCCCATCCACAAAAACACCCGGGGACCTGAAACAGGCATGACTTGGGCATTTGATTATACTCACCAGAAACCTAAAGGCTCTTTTAGTACAAGGTGTCAATATCTGCAAAAACTTGAAGGGGCCTACGCCAAGGTCATGAGGTTCCAGCAGAGAACTGATAATTTTCATTGCTTCTTTGTTTAAACCGGAGGCAGGCAGAGCAGAAGAGCAGCTTTCTGGTATTTTGTAGATGAACCTTTGGCCTCTGCATTCAGCCACACCTCGCATACAACTGCTCACTTTGCACCGGTTCTCAATGAAATTCCCATTTTGCAGGCCTCTTTCTTTCTACCAATTTTACCAAATGTGGAAATCCTTAGTCACTTGCTAAAGAAATAGCAATGTTGGAAGCACCAAAAGATATCCAACACATCGGAAGGTTAAATATCAGTGGATGTGTAAACACGGTTAAATAAATGTTGCTCTTTTTTACATTAAATATGCCCTACAAGAGAGTTACCTCTTATTTCTGCTGAATTTAATTTGCATGTTAATGAGAATGTGTAGCCTGGAGTTGACACAATAATTGTTTGCCTGTTGGTGAACTGGTCACCCATATACTGGACTCTGGATTTGTTCTTTGGAATGTCAGACACACATCTGTCTTTGTACCGTGGAGAAAAGAACCACGGATGAAAAAAACAAGCAGTGAGGCACTGGCATGTGCGTAGCAGGTCCCAATATTTTTTTAGGACAGGAATTGAAATCGATAGAACTCTGTGACATTGGTAACTTCAAAGAAATGTTTATTCAATGTGATTCTATATGAACAAGGTGTTGCCTTGAGTTGAACAGATGCTTGAGCTTGTTTGAGCCATTCAGTACGCCACATCTCTGATCGGAGACTCTATTCCAAAGTCTGTGACAGCACTATTCTTGAAACAGCCACTAAAGGCAAACAAGGATAACTCACCACCTACGCGTCTCTTTATGAAGGGGTTAATTTGATTTTGGCTTAATATCGGGATTTGGTGGCATGAAAGAAATCATGAACTTGCCATGCAGAGAAATGGTTATGGGCCTTTCTTGCACCACTTTCACTTCAACTTAAGATAATAATTGCCACAATGTTAAAAGATATTCATCTAAATTTTCACCGGTCATCAGAAACAAGTTCCTAACTTACATCCCTGATGTTGTTTATTAAGATAAAATTCAAAGTTAGACAATCTTTTAGCAATGGGATCTAAGTGACTATTATACATCAATCATTGAATGTTTTGCTTTGCACTAATTATCATGGCACCTGTGGTTAAGCCATTTACTCTCTAACAGAGTCAGTACATAAGACTATTTTCCAAATCCGTCTGTGGAAAATGACAACAACCTTAAGTCTGGCCAAGGCAATTACAGACTTGGACTGGGGAAAAGACTTTAAAGTTAGATAGTTCAGAGTAATTCCAAGTAGTCGGTAAACTGAGATAAGGAAAATGCCTTTAGCTTGTCTCCTTAGCATAACTGAGTCCTGCACCTACAGCATTCTTTTTAGTGAAGAGGATTCATTTTCAAGTTTCATCAATGCATTTTTTCTTTTGGTTATCCTACCAGTTTCTCTTTATTTTCCCTTCATGGCCCTGGTTCTAGATAGGGGTACAGTTTCATGAATGCCACTCATCTGTTAGCACCTCATCCATGGCTAATATTTTATGAGTGGGCATTGGTTGTAACTGTTTCAGTATTATGGCTCAGCAAAAATCTGGGAGAGGGAGCAGAAAGATTGAGATACATTGTCTTGCTCCTTAAGGAGGGACAATGCTGGCCTTGTCAGTCATCACACAAAATGTGGGTGGGCATTGGCACTCTGATTGAAGAAGTGGATCCATGAGGATGTAAATGTGCCTGGAAGATTCACCACATTTGGTTCGAAGGAAGAATCTTAAACTCTTTCCTCATCATGGCAATCATTTTGGATTTTAGAAATTATCATTGGAAAAGGAAAAAGCAAGCAATTGGGAACTTTGGACTGGTTCATGGCGAATTAAGTCTGCACTTAAGGAAGAGCATAATGTATAACTATCATGGGAGAGTTTTGCTCGTTTTAGTAATTAAATGGGGAAATTTTTCTGTAGTTGAAAGTATAAGTTACCTGAATAGTGATTAATTGATTATATTTTTAGTTTGTTTCATTCAAGTCTTAAAACTTGAAATCTGGTCATATGATCTTTTGAGTAGAGCACTGGAAGTTCAGATTTTTTAAAGTTGTCAATCTCTATGGGGATTATAACACTGGTGAATAGGTCAAGGGATCTATGTTGTCTTGGATGCCTAGAAACCCCATTTTCTTTTTCTAATTGTGAGCTTTTATAAACAGCTGAATCACCACAACAGGGCTTCAACTATATTGCAGTTGAAGGAAGCTGCCTTTGACAAAGCAGCACTCCCACAGTATTATACTGCAGCAAGTGTCAGCCTAGGTAACATGTTCAAATTGTAATTCAAGCACACGATATTCTTACCAAGTAAAAGAATACTACCCACTAATTTTTATTCTAATTATCATACTGCTGCAGTTTTTGCATTGTTCATTTAATTAAAAAAAAGCAGGAACAAACAATCAGAATATTCAACTTAGATCATGAGATCATAAGACATAAGAGAATTAGACCATTTGACCCATCAAATCAGCTCTGCCATTCAGTCACGGCTGATATGTTTTACAACCCCATTCTCCTGCCTTTTCCCCTAAACCTTTGATCCCCTTACCAATCAAGAACCTTTCTATCTCTGGCTTAATACACTTGAATGAACTGGCCTCCACAGACTTCTGTGACTGTGAATTCCACAGAATCACCAGCCTCTGAGTGAGAAAATTCCTCCTCATCTTAGTTCTTGCATGCTTTTTAAATGCAGGTGAAATCTGTTGGCTGAGTAACCACAGGAGCAGAGACTCCCACCCTGCCAATCCTCACCACTTCAGCAGTGATGGCGTAGCAGACAATCTGGCAAGTTAGGGCGAGAGGTCACAGTTTTAGGGAGCAAACTGAAAACAGAGTTGAGGAGAAACTACTTCTCCCAAAGGGTTGTGAATCTGTGCGATTTGCTGCCGCAAAGTGCGGTGGATGTCAGGCAGTGAGCAAATTTAAGGAGGAGTTAGACAGATTTTTAATTGGTTAAAGGATTATGGGGAGAAGACAGGAAAATAGAGATGAAACCATATCAGCCAGAATTGAATAGTGGAGCAAACTCAATGGGCTGAATGGCCTAATTCTGCTCCTCTATCTTACGAACTTATTTACTCCACCATTGGGTGGGCTAGATAGGAAACAAATGTAAAGTAGAAACACACAGTGATTGGCTATTTGAAATGTCAGCTCCATTAGGAAATTACTACTCCATCTCAAACTATCTAAACTTTTTTTTCAATGATAGCTTTTTTTTGTTTGCTAGTTTATTCCCAGAGGTACTTGGGTTTCAGTGACTCTGGCGACAACATTGACAATTAGCTGTCACAGGTGGTTTGAAAACCTCCTTCATAGCTGCCTTTCAAGCCGTTCCTCTCCTCCTCAGTGTCCTGGACTGGTGCTAATGCTTTTTGACAGCCTAAAGGGACCTGGTAGAAAAGTGGAGAGAAGGAATTATGCAAAGAGAGCGGCTGCACTCCTATTTGCATATTGTTTTAAATGATTGAGCTGGCCAGCTGCTACAGATGTGAAGGCGGATCATAATGTTAGATCTGCATCACTTCTGGTTTGCTTTGGCTGGGATTCTGTAAGGTTAATGTTGCCTTAAACACTTTGGAATTCAATGTGACACTTTTTAAAAAATGATTAAAAATAATATTAATAAATATTATAATATTTAGTGCCCCTTGGAGGTACAAATGAATATTTAGTTTAGTTTTAGATTTTTAAACACCAGCCTGTAAACGTAAGTATTTTTCTGTTAAGACCAATACTGCGTACTGATTCCAGGAGGTTGAGTTAGTCAAAGTGAGATGACCTGAGACACAAAACCTTCCTCATTTCTCCCTAATGCAATTTGCACTTATGAATTCTTTAGTTCTGATGATATAATTGTAGCCAAAGATTTTTGTGATGAGCTCTTCCTACACTGAGAACAGACATCTCAAACTATAATAGATGACAAACATTTTATGGTTTAAACAGATTGACTGAAATGTTATTGAACGATCAATAATTCATTTAGAAGCCAGGAATTCCAGCAAACCATTTTACCAGCTCCATTCCACTTATATTTAATTGAATCTCGTTCAACTTATTCATTCTCTCAATGTAGCCAGCGGAGCTGGTTGAAAGGGTTAACATCTGCACCCAAAACAGCTGGCCAATGGTTTCTCATGAAGTGTTAAACTCAAAGCAAAGGGCCATCATTACTGCGAGCGCGCTGACCATCAGACAACAATTAATAGAGAAGCAGTTGATGAGAGAAAGAAACTTGTGAAAGCCTTTCTGAAAAGAATTTGCCTGCAATGCTACAGTGATAGAACACCCTGAGGCTCAGGTCACCTCGCTTTGATTGGAATCAGTACCCAGTGTCGGTCTTAGCAGAAAAATACTTATGGTTACAGGCTGATTTTTAAAAGTCTAAAACTAAACTAAATATTAATTCTTACCTCCAAGGTGCACTAAATATATTATTTATTAGTATTATTTTAGATCATTTTTTTTGAAGTGCCACATTGAATCCCAAAGCGTTTTAAGGCAACATTAACCTTACAAGAATCCCACCCAAAGCAAACCAGAAGTGATGCATAATGCATACTAACTACATTGTGACTGGCTAAAGAATATTTGCTGGAGAATTTCTTCTGGAGGTTGACTTCATAAAGGAGGAGCAGTTAAAAGTCCACAACTTCTAAAGAAGGTGTTTGACAGCTCTCGAAATTTCCTGTTATGTGGCTGGTTCTTGTTATATTTGTTAGCTTATTTACACACACACACACACATATAAGGCAGGAATGAATTACTGCTATTATAAATGGACTTCCTATGTGATTGGACCTTCAGAATTTAACTCCGATACAAAAGAAGAGAATTGTTTAGGCTTGTAACTCGTAGGAAGACTGCTGTAAGGTGGTAATGAAATGTATATTTAGCACATTTGCAATTGAAATGTTTTTGCACCAATTGTTATGCTTAATTTTTCCTGATTCTGAAGTTTTTTGTTGCCTTAAAACCACATATGTTGTATAAGGCAATTAACAATAAGCCAGCAATGTATTCTGAAAAAAAGAGAGAATTGCTGGAAACAACTTCTCTAGTGTGCAGAAGGTAACGAGAAAATGTAGGCAATGAGCTGAATCGCTTCAATTTAGAACTGTCTGTGGGTGGATGTAACTGGGAAGAGACTTTTGAAAGAGTCAGTGCTGTATACATAGGAATAATTTATCTAGTGGTTCACTAAATGTTGAGAAGTACAAGGAAGAATTGTCTTTCCATTTTTTGCTATAAGACTAAAGGGGTAGGGGATGGTGGAAGACTTATATGTGAATATTATGTGAAGATTATATGTGAAGCTATGACAGGCCAACTGTGCCCACTATTGGTTAGCCTTGCTTTTTTCTGCTTAATGTTTTTCTGCTTGCCCAACAAACTGCTGGAAATGTGAATCAGAAATGGGTACCTGGGTAAAAACAGCAAGCAAATATATTTCCTTAAGTGATCAGGTTGAAAAATTGTGTGGGGAAATTGCAAAGACCAGAAAGAAAGTCAAATCAAGTGCAGAAAAAGAAATAAAAGAGGGGTAAAGAAAGTTAAAAGGTTTAAAGTTTATTTATTCGTGTCACAAGTAAGCATACATTAACACTGCAATGAAGTTACTGTGAAAATCCCTGAGTCACCGCACTCCAGCTCCTGTTTGGGTAAAGTGAGGGAGAATTTAGCCTGGCTGCACCTAACCAGCACGTCTTTTAGACTGTGAAGAAACATGAAGTAAACCCAAGCAAACGTGGAGAAAATGTGCAGACTCCACATACACAGTGACTCTAGCCAGGAGTCAAACCCAGCTCCCTGGGCACTGTGAGGCAGCAGTTCTAACCACTGTGCCGTGAAAGATAAGTAAAAGTGAAAAAAAAGCTCATTGTTAAGCAATATATGTAATATTTAAACAATTAAAGCCTGAATAATTAACACTCCACACCAGGCGGCATGGTGGTTAATACTGCTACCTCAGTGTCAGGGATCCAGGTTCAATTCCGGCCTTGGGTCACTGTGTTGTTTGCATGGTCTCTCCATGTCTGTATGGGTTTCCTCCAGCTGCTCCAGTTTCTTCCCACAGTCCAAAGATGTGCAGGTTAGGCGGGTTAGCCATGCTATATTGCCCTTTAGTGTCCTAAGATGTATATGTTAGCAGAGTTATGGGAACAGGGTCTGAGAACGTTAGTCTTTCAGAGAGTCAGTGCAGATTCAATGGAGCGAATGGCCTGCTTCTGTGCTGTAGGGATGCTATGCTTATAATCATTCATATAATACCTACATTATAATAATGATTATAATTGAGGTGGCAGGATGGCTGAGTGGTTAGCACTGCTGCCTCGCAGCACCAGGGAAGTGGGTTCAATTCCCAGCTTGGGTGACTGTCTGTGTGGATTTTGCATGTTCTCCTCATCTATGGCTGGGTTTCCTCCACAGTCCAAAGATGTGCCAGTAGGATGAATTGGTCGTGCTAAATGTATTGGGTCATGGTGATAGGGCGGGAAGTAAAACTGGGTAAGACGCTCTGTCGGGGAATCAGTGCAGATTCAATGGGTCAAATGGCCTCTTCTGCACTGAAGGGATTTTATGAATAGTTAATTTTCAGGGCAAGAACGGTTGACTAGTAGTAGTTAGCACCTACGAGATTTCTTTGATATTACTCGGATTGAAATGACGTGACTTATTTTAACTCTCTGCGGCTTACCGCACAGGTACAGGAACTTTAGGATGTTCAGTGCATGGGAATGGGGGATGCTGGACATTTTCACAACCCCAAAGTGGGCTGTCCTCAAAAGTAGCATTGCGTCTTCTGCATTTAATCGCACATCTGTCTTTGACTGCAGTTACTGTGGCATTTGCACGTAAATAACCACAAACTGTGATTTTGATCTTCTGATATGTGGTTCATCAAATTCCACTCGTAATTCACCTCAAAATGAAGTGTCTTATATTTTTGGCTGGCTATGTCTGGGAGTCTGCTTTAAGTGGAAAGTTGCATTTTCCCTCAACCACCCGGTGGTGTGACGACGAGATTTAATGGATGATTCTCATGATCGTAATGCCTGCCTCAGCTTATCCTGACATTTTGGTTGTCAATACATTTGAAATTTACAGACTCATGTCTAAATCCGGCTGCTCATTATCCATCTGCTGCGTCGTTGCCTTCCAACATTTCAGAAATCCCACCGTCTTGATTTTATTTTTAGGAAACGCAACTTTGGAGAATTGGCACGGGTTTATTTGCAGGTTGTTCAGGCATCATTATAGGGAGGGGGGGAGTAAAAACGTAGAAATCGAATGAAAATATTAATTGTTGCTGCGCTTTACGCTACGCTAGCCTTTGGGAAACTCGAGCTGGTGTGTGTCTACTTTAAGCCCATGGGAAGGCAGAGCGTTTATTGGATGTTATTCATCATAGACTGTCATGTTATCAGTGCCAGTGGACCTTAATCCAGAAGGCTGCCTCTCTCTCCCCTGCACTAGGGACTAACATGCCCCGTTGTTCCTGATAGCATCGCAACAATCCTTTAATCGCATTAGCTGCTCGGATGATATGGAACCTGCCCGATCTATGTGCTGGAGAGGCACTAATACAGCACTCCCTGCCTTTATCGGGAAATTGCTCTGAAGTGCTATCCTCTGCAGATTTCCCCCTCTGGAATGCTGGTAGCTGCAACTCAGCACATAATTGAAGCCATCAGCATGGCCATCAGCCAAGCTGATTCATTGCAGCTGATTAAAGTGAGTGGCTCTTAACCTGAAATGATTTGGAAAAAAAAACCCTGGGAAAGAAAACCTCTTGCAAAAATAAAAGAGGCAGTTGCCTCCTCAGCCACCACAGCTTCTCCGAGCTATTAAAATAAAATCCTTCTTGGTGTTGGAGAAAAAAAAAACCGTGTATTTTTCTTTTCCAAACGAGAAATGATGGAAGATTTTTTTTTAAAAAAGAGAAGTAACTATGTTGACAGGATGTAATTAGCTCCTGCTCAGATAAAATGAAGAACAAACGGTTAACGTTCACATTTTTCAGTGACTGGGTAAATTTCTTCAACGTAACCAATTGTAAATGCAACAACTTTGTGGAAGAGAAATCTTTTGGTCAGTTATTTATTAAAAATTTTTACAGGTGATGTTTGAGAGAATGAAATGGTGCCAGGTGCCTTAATCTCAAGCCTCCTTTGAGTGACAGGGATTCACAGCTTAATCTTCCTGGCACCCACCCTCTTTGTTTCCATTGTGTCCAACCACTGTGCCTCCGATCAGAACTACCTACCTCCATGCTGGAAATTGGTGGGTGGCCTACTAATGTGAGGGGAGGAGATATTGAATCCTGCCTTACTTATCCTTCCATAGCATCAGAGAATCCATACAGTGCAGAAGGAGGCCATTTGGCCCATCGATTCTGCACCAATCCAAATCCCACCTAGGCCCTGTTCCCATAACACCACATATTTATCCTGCTAATCCCCCTGATACTGGGGCCAATTTAGCAAGGCCAATCAACCCAACCGCCCTGCATATCTTTGGACTGTGGAGGAAACACACGCAAATATGAGGAGAAAGTGCAAACTATGCACAGACAGTGACCTGAGGTTGGAATTGAACTGGGACCCTGGCACTGTGAGGCAGCTGTGCTACCCCTTCCATTCACTTCTAGTTTTTAACATGTCTTTAAGAGTTTAAAAAGAACAGAAAATGAGGAGTGGTGCTTTCAAGGATCACAAACTAGCCTTGGGTGACTCTCTGTGTGGAGTTTGCCCATTCTCCTCCATGTCTGCATGAGTTTCCTTTGGCTGCTCTAGTTTCCTCCCACAGTCCAAAGATGCGCAGGTTAGGTGGATTGGCCATGCTAAATTGCCCCTTAGTGTCCCAAGGTCAGACAGATTAGCCATGATGAATGTGAGAGATTTCAGTGGTAGAGTGGAGGACAGAATCTGGATAAGATGGTCTTTCAGAGAGGCAGTGCAGACTCAATGGGCTGAATGGCCTCTTCTGAACTACAGCAATTTGATGAAACTTTGTTAAATCTTCTTATAAACATCACACAGACTATACTATTTGGGATTAAGGTTGAGCATAACCTGACTGAACTTTCAGATTTTGCTTAACTTTACACTCAAGTTTGTACAAATACAGCAAGTTAATACGCTTACTAGGCTACTTAAAGCTTTGCTATATTATAGTGCTTTGTGGCTAGTGTTCCCATTACACCTGCATCAATATTCCCTCCAAGATGGGTGTGTGACTACACAGCAATCTGGAATGTGGCGCATATTACAATGAACAGGTCACCCACAGCTTCCTCAATCTTTGGGAGAAATTGTAAATCATGTAAATCGTGACCTTCAAAATGTAAGCTGTCCAAGGCCAAATAATATAGTGCTCAAAGGAGTTGGTAGCCCACCCAGTACAAAGAAAATCTGAAGAGAACATTGAGCTGCACTGAACTATCGGAAGATATGGATCATCTTTCATTGTGGTTTTAGATTGTTTTGTTAAATAGTAACTTGTTATGAATATTGAGGGAAAAACTTTGCCTTTTGCATTAAAAAGGAAAGAAATTAAAATAAATTAAGCAGCATTTTCCTAAAGAGTAAAATTGGTTTTCGGCTTACCAATTTCTAGATGATCCAATATTGGATACTCTGAGCGGTTTTAGATTTACAATTTAACAGAGATTTTCACTTCCCCATAATTCCTTAGAAGTTTATTTATTGTTGTCACAAGTAGGGTTACATTAATACTGCAATGAAGTTACTGTGGAAACCCACTAGTTGCTGGACTCTGGCACCTGTTCAGATACACGGAGGGAGAATTTAGCATGGACAATGCATCCAACGAGCGCGTCTTTCAAGAGGAAACCGGAGCACCTGGAAAAAACCCACACAGACGCGGGCTGCCTCCACATAATCACCCAAGCTGGGAATTGAACCCAGGTCCCTAGTGCTGTGAGACAACAATGTTAACCACTGTGTCAGACACAGATTTTGAGGAGCTGCAACCAGAAAGATATCTGAGATGGATGATGGATGATGACAGATCAATGGAATCATCTGACCCTCACTAAAAAAAACTATTTAACTAACTTTCAGGCTTTGGTGTAAGGGATAGAATTTAATATCCTGCCTAAATTGCTGCAGGTGGGGGCGCTGGGGAGGGGCAACTGCTCTGCAGTATCCAGAGATGCTCATTGAAAATCAAGGCTATAAATGGCCCAATTTAGGGCCTCATCTCACCATTGTTAGAATGCAACTAGCAGTGGGCAGGGGAATTGTCGTGTGAGGAGCCCAAACACTGCCAAAGACATAGAGAGATTTCTGTTCTCGAGTCGTTAATGTAGGGAATGACCTGCTGCAATCTCAGCAGTGCACGTATTATTGGCTCCTGAGCATTCTTTATATTAATCATTCCATCATTCAGCGGTCTCTCTTCAGCTGCCTAGTCTCCAAGCTCTGGAATTCCCACCCTATAATGCTCTGTGTTTCTTATTCCTCTCTTTCCTCTTGTAAGTTGCTTTCTAAATCCTATCTCTTGGACCAAGTCTTTAGTCGTTGGCCTAATATTTGTATATGTGGCTCCGAGTTCAAGTCTGTTCTACAAAGCTGCAGGGGAACGACTTGGGACAATTTATTAAATTAAAGGTGCTATCTATATCAAAATAGTTGTTGCTTACAACTTTGATAATAGATAGCCTTATTTCCTAAGCTGCGAGACATATAGTAGCTCCATCCAGGTGAGGACTTGGCAGATCCAAGAGGTGAACAGTTTCATACCTATCTTCTGCACCCAATATGCCTGCCTGGTGAACCCCGATGAGCTCACCCTCATTGACATTGAGGCTTTTAATCCCAGCCCCCCACTGGCCTTCCATATCCTGGCACAACCAAACCTCAACAGGACTCCAATTCTTCACTGGGCATCAAACTTTGCCACCCCACTCTGAGGTTCCATATCCCTCGTCTCCTCCAGGCTTTCAAGTTCCTCCCCTGACGGCCTTTCATCCTGGGTCCCAGGGATTGGCAGCCAATCCGATTGACTTAACTTTTCCCCTCCCTAATTGACTCTTATTCTAAGATCAACCCCCCCAGCTCCACCCCGCAACTCCCCCCACCTCCTCCTTAGTGATAGAATCATAGAATCACTACAGCGCAAGACAAGGCCATTTGGCCTATATGTTTGCACCCACCACAATCCCATCCAGGCTCTATCCCCTTAACCCCAACTATTTATCCTGCTAAGGGGCAATTTAGCATGGCCAATCAACCTAACCCGCACATCTTTGGAGACCATGGAGACACTGTAGAGTTAAAATCTACAGCATGTGGGGGAAATCCAGGCATCTCCCCCTCCTCCCACACCCAGGGAAAAAAAGTCCTGTTGGGGGTCAGGAGCATAAAAATTCAGCATTTAGTGCTTTGTCTGTCTGTGTCTGGCGTACTGGCTGTTCCTTTTAAATTCAGTCATCGTATACAAGGAATTATAAAAACATCTAGTGACAGCTCACACCGTGGCTCAAGTTCAAATTAAATCAAATGCTTCAAGTTTAGTCATTCTCTGGCTTGAGACAGGAATAACTCAAGAACAATTTTGTGTGATTGGTTCAGCTTGTATTTGATTGAAAGTGCATTTAGAAAAAAATGTTCCTGATCAATTATTCAAACTCCAGGAAGCCCCAGCAACTCTTTCCCTAAGATCTAATGAAAGTTTGAACCTAGGAATCAAGTTGAAAATCAGAGAAGGAGTCGGTCAATTGAAACTCCTGAGGGAGTTGGTTAAGATTAATACAAGCTTCAATAATGGTAAGACATTGAAGTAAAGAAATATGGTATAACTAAAATCATTTTTACAAATGACGAGATTAGTGATCAGAGTTGAGATCTGAGTATTGCTTTGTCATTCCAGGAATGATGTGGAAGGAATTCTACTTCATGTGCTTGTTTGTCTTTTGTTAGTTAAATTTACTTAATGGTCTTAAACTTAGAATACAATTTCATAGAATCCCTTCAGTGCAAAAGGAGGCTGTTTGGCCCATCGAGTATGCACCGACAACAATCCCACCTATCCACATAATTCCCCTGATATTAATGGGCAATTTAGCATGGCCAATCAGTCAAATCAGCACATCTTTGGAGTGTGGGAAGAAACTGGAATACCTGAAGGAAGCCCACGCAGACATAGGGAGAATGTGCAGACTCCATACAGTCAGTCAAGGCCAGAATTGAACCTGCTCTCTGACGCTATGAAGAAGCAGTGCTAACTACTGTATTCTATTTGCTCTTTTTAAATACGAGAGAATTTCGAAGAAGGTACAAGGTTAATTTTGAGATTAAACAAAAACGAACAAATTGGGTTTTCTCCTTTATTTCCTGGGTGTGTTTCTGGAGGCTATCCAGATTGTGTGACTGGGATGGCCACTCCCGAAGGTTTAAGTATTTGTGACTTGGCCACAGAAGTGCTCTGAAAGGCATTTAAAGAGGTGAGGACTGATGAGAGACAGTTAGCAAGCTTTGTGGAAACTCATTTCTCACAATTTCGATTGAGTTTTTTAAAGGGGTAACCAGAAGGTAGATGAGGGAAGTGCAAATGATATTGTCTACATGATTAGCAAAGCCTTTGACAAGGTACCACATGGTAGTTGTTGCTTAGGGTTAAATCTCATGGGATCCAATCTGAGGTAGCTAAATAGATACAAAATTGGCTTGATGACAGAAGCTAGAGGATGGTTGTAGAGGGCTGTTTTTCAAACTGGAAGCCTGTGACCAACGGTGTGCATCAGAGGTCGATGCTGGGTTCACTGTTATTTGTAATTTATATTAATGACTTAGATGAGAATATAGGAGGCATGGGTAGCAAGTTTGCAGATGACACCAAGATTGGTGGCATAATGGACAGTGAAGAAGGTTATCTTGGATTGCAACAGGATCTTGATCAATTGGGCCAGTGGGCTGACGAATGGCAGATAGAGTTTACTTTAAATAAATGCAAGATGATGCATTTTGGTAGATTGAACCAGGGCAGGACTTACTCAGTTAATGGTAGGGTGGGGGGGAGAGAACAAAGAGATCTAGGGGTATAGCTTCATAGCTCCTTGAAAGTGAACTCACAGATGGACAGAGTGGTGAAGAAGGCATGCAGCAGCTTGCTTTCATTGGTCAGAACATTGAATGCAAGAGTTGGGATGTCTTGTTGAAATTGTACAAGACATTAATAAGGCCACACTTGGCATACAGTTCTGTGTACAGTTCTGTGTACAGGGTGGTAAGGGTATGGAATGCCCTGCCTGCTGCAGTTGTAGATGTGCCAAGTTGGGGGGCGTTTAAGAGTCAGTGGATGGGTTTATGGATGAAAAGGGAATAGGTTAGGTTAGAGGGTCATTGCTTTTTCTTAATTGGTCGGCGCAACATCGAGGGCCGAAGGGCCTGTACTGCACTGTTATGTTCTATGTTACCTAATTATGGAAAGGATATTATTAAGCTAGAAAGAGTGCAGAAGATATTTACTAGGATGCTCCCGGGACTTGATGGTTTGAGTTATAAGGAGAGGTTGGGTAGACTGGGACCTTTTTCCTCTGGAACATAGGAGGCTCAGGGTGACCCTATTGAGGTCTATAAAATCTCCCAAAGGTAGGGAAGTCTAAAGCTAAAGAGCATAGGTTTAAGCCGAGAAGGGAGAGATACAAAAGAGTCCGGAGGAGCAATTTTTTTCACATAGAGGGTGGTGAGTGTCTGGAACAAGTGCCAGAGATAGTAGCAGGGATGGGTACAATTTTGTCTTTTAAAAAATGTTTAAACAGTTATATGGATAAGATGGGTATAGAGGGACATGGGCCAAATGTAGGCAATTGGGACTAGCTTAGGGTTTAAAAAAAAGGGGTGGCATAGATAAGTTGGGCTAAAGAGACTGTTTCCATGCTGTAAACCTCTATGACTCGATAAAACTGAAATAATCCAGGGGGGCAAGGGGAGAAAAGACTCCCCAAAAATACAGCAAGTTTACTTACTGTGCTGCGGAAGTAGACGGAAGGCATTGCAACCATAATCTATCTTGGGCCCTGAAGGCTTAGGTTACTGGTTGTTAGTGGAATGGAGGTTGAGAGAAACCTCCTGAGCAATACAGTTACCACTTCTCTCATGTAGTGTAGGTTGTTGTTCAGATGTTGACTGCAATGTATGAATTGGCCCTTTTGGGGTTTTCTTGTGCATTCTTACAGAGTATGGTTGATATTCTGTACTGGCAAAATTTTAACCCATCCTCTTCTGTTGTGCTATCAGTGAAGTTCTGCATTCAAAGATTCAGACATAGCTAGCCAGAATCATAAGGGACAAAGGGAGAATTAAAATTATGAACAGTTGATGTTTAATAATACAGTCAGATTGAGCATTCCGTTTTAGTAAAAATGCAACACTATATGAGATTTTAAGTGCTCTTTAACTTTTAAAATACTCAGGCATTAAATGAGTTTGTCTCTGTCATAATGTGTTTCGTCGGACTGGATTTTTTTTCTGAAAATAACAGTGAGTCTAACAATGCTCTCCATCATTTTTGTGCATGTTGGACAGCAACTTCAGTGGAGATACTTGGTCAAATGCAAAAATTCAGGAGCCGCCGATTGAGATGTGCTACTCCACCACTGACAACATGAAAATGGCAAGTTGCCATCTGGTTCTCCATTCAAATGAACAACATGAAGTTACTGTGCAGCCATTATAGGCACAGATTAAATCCATCATGAAAATTTAGGATTTCTCCATTGCACTCTAAGTATCTTTTTAATAACATGAAAAATCTTAATTACTTCCAAATAACCTCTCTAGCGCTAAAAATTAATTTTTTGAAGTGTGAAGCCTCATTCCTTCAGTTTTTAATCAATATTAGTGATTTAACTTTTCATTCCTCTTTTTCACTCATATATCTCTATCTCTTACTAACCCTCTCTGTATTTGGCTTTCTGTATCCATTTGATGTTGGATTTAATACAGATTAACTTCCTTAACTAGACTTCACGTTACACATGAATCAGTGATTTCCAAACTTTTTCCCATTGTTACCCCACTTTCAAATATGAAAATTTCCATGACCCTGGATTGAGAGTGGGAGATGAGTTGGGCTGGAGCTCTGAGGAAGTTGGGGGGGGACGTGAGGGATGGGATTGTAAGAGTTGGGGGTGAGGTAGCTATGAGAGAATGAGGGTGGAGGGTTAAAGCAGTGAGGAGTTGGGGGGAGGAAGATGAGTGAGACAGAGAGTAAGGTAGTGCGATGAGAGAAAGGGTGAAGGGGTTGAGCTTTGAGAGTAGGGGATGAGGGTTGAAGAACAAGCAGCAATATTTTTCGCGTTAACCATTTTGTAGGTTCTGTCGGAGTCAGTGAATAGGCCTCAGAATTGATTTTATCAGGCCACACCCACCAGACCAAGGCAAGCGAAGGATTGTGTGCACACACACCAAGGGAATTGGGACTCAATTTCCACTGTCCTTTATGTTCCCACTAGATGTCATTACACAGTAACAGGAGCTCCCAGCCCCAATCGCCTATGCTGTGATCCCACTGGGCGGGGTCATGACCCATAGTTTGGGAACACCTATCATAATGGGTTCTTCAATCTGATTGCTTAGGAAGATACAGTTTCTTGCCCTGTTTACATTGATCCCAACTTTCCTGTAGAGGGCAGTGCACCCTTTTGGATGTCCTGCTGACTTGCTTGCTCTGAGAAACCAGATCAAAAATCTCAGAGCAAAATTCATGTCTATCAGCCGGAGTGTGCCATCACAGACCAATCTGGCCCATTTTGCCATGTTACACGAGCCTTCTGTTTTGCATCACCAGATTATTCTCTATAGAAAGCTTACCAGAATCAAAGGAGCAAGTAAATGTAGCATCCATTGCTTTTACAAAATTGATAATTCATTAAAATTTCTGTTCCATGGCAGTACTTTTCCCAAATCTTTCTTGTGGACCACATTCAATCTTGCCAGACGTTTAGGACATGGGAGGTCTTGGTTCCCTGCTTTATCAGTAGTTGGTGACATTTCATTTTTTAAATCAAGTTTGAACTAATTTATTTTTGTTGTTCTGAATTTATAAAGTTTGCATTCTATCTAAATTGTTCTCTGCACTTTGAACAAGCTGCTAAGAAGCCATTTCTCAGTGAAAGATCTACAGCACAGTTTTGTGGGTTGAGACATTTCCTATACTTTGTTGTTAATGTTCCTTAAGTCACCAAACTTAAACATGGAAGTTAGGTGCTTTGCCAACAATTTTAATGCACTAAATTACTTTAATATATCATGTGTGGTTTAATGTGCAACTGTTGGTAAAATTTATGTATAAATAATTTATTTTAAAGTAGGCTTACATTAACATTGCAATGAAGTTACTGTGAAAATCCCCTGGTGGACACATTCCAGCACCTGTTCGGGTACACTGAAGGAGAATTTAGCATGGCCAGTGCACCTAACAAGCACATCTTTTGGACTGTAGGAGGAAACCGGGGTACCTGGAGGAAACCCATGCAGATACAGAGAGAATGTGTAATCTTTGCACACACAGTGACTGAAGCCAGGAATTGAACCTGGGTTTCCGGCACTGTGAGGCAGCAGTGCTAACCACTGTGCCGCCAGCACATGCCAGTATGAACAATTCCACTTTCTAGCTTCTTTTCTGATGAATGTACTGGTTGAAGAAAGAGTGAGATTGGGAGGCACTGATTGGAGTATTATTAACAAACAATTGCCATCTTAAAAGGAAGTTTGACAGTTAGGTCAATCTTAATTTAATAGTATTGACAATAGAGACTGGTATAATATCTTCATCTATCCATTTTAAAGTTCCACTACACATCATATTGACACATACCAATTTCCAGTTGTAGCACATTCTGTTTTCTGTCAAGAATTTTAAATGATTAGTGTTACCTCCTTTTAATTCTCCATTTCAAGCAAGCAAAGATCTTTGTCCATACCCAGCCTGAAACTAGCTTGCAGAAGATACAAAAGTGGTCAGAGTTGGCTTATTAATCCATCTGTTAACATCATCGATCATCCTCTCAGCTCTCAACCCACTGCTGGCAATTGGGAATTTATGGTTTGGTGAACCATGACTGCTCCGAGTCCTGGGCTGCACTGTATTTAATATAACTCACCAATTCTTGTCTCAGATCATTGTACTCAGATCTAACATTCCCAATGGGATGACAACAAAACAGGTTTCCTTGGAATCTGAGGAAAGCTGGAGCTGCAGTGAGAGCAAGAAGAGATCTGGGCAGAAGGCCACTGTTTTCTCAGCACTCCGCATGGGCCAGGAGGAGCAAGGGTACTTCATTTCATATCTGAAGCTCCTTCACCATCAGATTACACACTCTCCCTGCCTCCCCCCTACTGCCTCGGATCAGACTCCTCGGTATTGGGAACCCCACCCCCGCCTTCCCCAACCCAGGGGATTGGACCAACCCCACTGACATCAGGGGTCCATCGTTCAATGGCCTTCTTTGCAGTACTTCTAGCCTGATGGGAAGCCAAGCCTGTCCATTAGGTTGACTTTCTGTGAGGAATATGCAGAATCAAATGTCACATGCTGTGAAGTTCACAGGAAACACCAGATTCCCACACACTACCAACCCCTCCTCCCACCTTCCAAGATAACCCCCAAGATGTTATCAGCACACTGGAATTAGTAAGTGCAAGAATTTAAGAATATGGAATGCATTAACTCAAGTTATGACAGAAACTGAATCAATCACTACATTTTAGGGGGAATTATTTAAACATCAAGAGAAAAAAGTTCCAATAGGATAGGAAAGCCAGTTATAGGATTCCTACAGAACAGAAGGAGGCAATTCAGCTCAATGAGCCTATACCAACACCAATCCTACCCAGGCCCTATCCCTGTAACCCCAAGTATTTACTCTCCTAATCTCCCAGAAACTAAGGTACAATTTAGCATGGCCCCTCAACCTAATCTGCACATCTTTGGATAATAAGGAGCAATTTAGCATGGCCAATCCACATAACTTGGACATCTTTGCACTGTGGGGGGAAACTGGAGCACTCAGAGAAAACCCACACTGATACAGGGAGAACATATAAACTCCACATAGTCACCCAGTCAGAATCAAACGTGGGTCCCTGGTGCTGCAAGGCAGCAGTGCTAACCACTGTGTCACCATGACACCCATTCAAGTCAATAAATCTAAAGCTGGCACTGACAGAGATCTGATGGCCAAATGGCTTTCTTGAATACTGAATTTTCTATGATTCAATCTTTTGTTCCATCATAAGCATGTACTGAACACTTGCTGCTGATAGACAATAAGGTACATTGCCTATAATTGAAATTATTTGCAGCAAGTCACATTTTCAGAAATGCCCTCACAGCACTGCAGGAGTTGTTTTGGAGTCAGATCTAGTCAATTTGCAATGAATTAATTGGCACACATTCAGGATTTTTTATGCAATGGAAGTATCAAGTTAAATTCATTCTGAAAAATCTGCCCAAGTTTATTTCTGTCAACTGTTCTTTATCTGACCTATTAAATGTTATGACTACTTTAGGAACAACTCCATATTATGTCCAACATAGTTAAGAATGTGGCAACTAAAACGGCTATCCTTTGAGATTCCTCTTCAATGGAAATAGATTCTTGCTACCCAAGAAATATAAATCATTCTTACTATTTCATTGCAAAATAGATGAACTAAGTGAGCAGGCAAATGCTAATAAATAAATATCAGCTGCTGACTAAATCCTATTAGTTGTAAATACAGAGACACTAGGAAAAAGAACAGGCTAATAATTATTTATCATCTTCATTATTATTTATCTCATCAGTGCTATAGGTAAAAATGATCAGTCAAGAGTGAATTACAACTGTGTTTATTGTCCATCCCTAATTGCCTTTAAGGAGGGTGCATTTAAGAGTCAACCACATTGCTGTGGATCTGGAATCAGATGTAGACCAGTCCAGGTAAAGTTGGCAGATTTCCTTCTCTAACGGACAGCAGATTTCTTTCCTTAAAGGACATCAGTGAACCAGATGGGGTTTTATAACAATTGACAATGATTTCATGGTTATCATTAGACTTTTAATTCAAATTGCCCTGGGTGAAATTTGAACTTGAGTTCCCAGAGAATTATCCTGCATCTATGCAGCGCTAGTACAGTGACAATACCATTATGCTATCGCTTCCCCACTGGTTGTAGTACAGCATCCTATAAGCAGTACGTATTGTACCAGAGAAAGAACAATTTGTCGAATTGTGCTATCTGCAGAACCCTGTGAATTTATATTTATGGTAATTTTTGAGGCAACATTATTACACATACAATCCCCACTGGGTAAATTGTGGTGTATTGCTAATGCCAAAGGGAATAGTAATCTAGAGATCCCCAAGTATCATGATGGTTAGTCGTCAGGGACCCGGGTTCAATACTGGCAGTGGGTGACTGACTGTGTGGTATTTGCACATTCTCCCCATATCTGTGTAGGTTTCCTCCGGGTGATCCGGTTTCCTCCCACTGTCCAAAAATGCACAGGCTAGGTGGACTGGCCAAAGTAAAATTGCCCCTTAATGTCCCAAGATGTATAGGTTAGATAGATTAACCATGATAAATGTGTGGGTCTACGGGAAGAGGACCTGGCAAGATAATTTGTCAGATAGAACTCAATGAGCTGAAGGGTCACCTTCTGCACTGTATGGATTCTATGATTCTAAATTAATTCTCTAGGGCCAGGAGTTCAAATCCCACAGCAGCTGTTGGAATTTAAATTCAATAAATCTGGAAATATAAAACTTGTCTCAGTAATGATGAACACAACAACTATCATCTATCGTTCCAAGGAACACATTTGGTTCAGTGATAGCCTTAAGGAAAGGAAATCTGTCATCCTTACTTATATATATATATGACTTCAGATCCATAACAATGTGGTTGACTCTGAAATAGCCTAGCAAGCCACTCTGTTCAAGGGGCAATTAGGGATGGGCAACAAATGTTGGTCCAGCCATACAGATCCCAATAAAAAAGTAAAAAATAAATAAAATTGCAATTAAATTAATTAATTGGATCTGGGTCAACATTTACTGACCATCCCTAACTGTCCTTGAGAAAGTGATGATGAGCCACCATCTTGAACACAACTCATTAATTTGGCGATACAAGAGGCTTGGAGGTCTGGAGTCACACGTAAGTCATGGAGAACATTTGTGAACCCAATGAGTTCTTATAACAAATCGATAGCTTCATGGTCACCATTGCTCATACCAACTTTTTATTCCAAATTTATCTTAATCATTGAATTTGAATTCCTTAGCTTTGTGGTGAGATTTGAACTCATGTTTTGAGATCTTGCTTTTCAGTACTATGCTGCACCAGCGATTTTATAGTGCACATTTCTGTAATGAGTGCCAAAGATTATGTACAGGTCAGGATTATTTTTAGTGGGTGAATTCATTCAGCATGCTGGAGAATGCAGATGGTTTAACCAACTGGCATCATGATACATCACCAAGCACTTCTAGAGCCACAAAAGCACAATTCCATTTCGGAGTTCCATTCACTGTGCCATGATACTGGGTGGGATTTTACGGCCTCACTTGTCTTAAAGCCATAACATCCTGCCTGAGGTCCAGTTCAGGACTTCTGCATGTTCTGCCTCTCACCCATTTTGATTCCCGTGATGGGCGTGGCAGTAAAATTCCATCCATTGAAACGTAAACGCAATACGAGAGGCACCTGTCCTATAGAATTCTAAATTTAAGTCACTACCACACATGACTATTCGAACTTAGAATCCCTCCAGTGCAGAAGGAGGCCATTTGGCCCATTGAGCCTGCACCAACAACAATCCTACTCAGGCCCTAGCCCCGTAACCTCACACATTTACCTTGTTAATTCTTCTGATGTAAACAATTCATCATGGCCAATCCACCTAACCCACACATATTTGAACAGTGGGAGGAAACTGGAGCAACCAGAGGAAACCTAAGTAGATATGGAGAAAATGTGCCAACTCCACACACACACATTCACCCAAGGCTAGAACTGAACCCAGGTCCCTAGCACTGTGAGGCAGCAGTGCTAACCACTGTGATACCGTGCTGCCCTTTACCTTCAGATCTTGAATTTATCTCTCAAGGAGCAGCGATGCAATGTAGTAAGACATTGTCCTACCACTTTGCTAAGGGCACCTTTGTTTACTTCAAAACAAATGTTGGTTTTCTTTAAAGAGGAATTTTTGCTCCCTCCTCGTGTGCTGCCCATCAGCTAGACGCAGTGCTGTTTGTCAACTGTGCACTTACCGGTACTGTGGATGTGCCCGTTAAGGACTGTGTGTTTGCATCGGTGCACGGCTGGTCGGAATGCGTCTGTGTTGGTGTGTAAATCGTCATGGCGTGCTCTGGTACCGTGGTCTGTCCAGCGTAGTCCTGAGTAGCGTGCGGGTGCGCTGGAGCGTATTCAGCTGGGATTCCGTTCTGTGGTGCAGGGTACTGGGCAGGTGGGTAAGGCTGCGCCATCGCTTCCGGAGGGGCTGTGGCTTCTTGGTTACCCTGAAACAAACGGTCACATTTGTCAGCACCAGAGTTAAATCAGGTTTGCACTTGATTTATATAATCCATGCAAAGAGATTTACAATTCATCATTTTATTTTGCAAGAGTGAACTTTAGGTAAGAATCAGATGCAGTATTCCAAACCACTTAATTCCCAAGAGAGGAAAGTGAGGAATCTCACAGGGTCTGAAATCACACAGTTCATATTATCGCAAGCTGATGGTATTTAATAATTACCAAAATATGTGCACGTATTGTTCTCAAAATGATTAAAGTATCTTATGAGCAGTCCTCTTATAAAATAATGCTGCTTTGTAAAACATACCATGACCACACATAGCATTTCAGCAGATCGCAATAGCAGTGCTTAGGAAAACACCAAAGATCAATTAATTGATAAATGCTTGATTATAGCCTGTGATTGAGCACTGCAGTTTTGTCGGCATTTCCAGCTGTTGCGTTGATAGGTTAAATCAGAGAAGCAGCCGAATATTCTGATAACAGGCCCTCAGTTTCCCACCGACAGGGATCAGTCACTCAAGACTCTTCACATAAAGAGAACAAGAGCTCATACCATTTCAAGCAGAGCTGTTTTATCACACTGCCAATCATTTCATTCGCTTTGTCACTGCAGCCCATGCACACCAGGGTTGTCAGGAAGGCATCCTCCTCAAGTACTTCATTTGCTTTTAATGTTCTTCCACCCAATTGCTCAGAGCGGTGATTTTAAATGTAACTATTACGTTATATACAGTCAGGAATTAAACACTAGCTGTGTTTTGATAGGGTTTTTGGCATGTGTTGAGTCACTCAAATGTAAACATAAACCGGAATATTCCAAGCTGACAGCTCTGAGGAACGTTGCAGGGATGACTGACAATAATGGTTTATTGATAAGTACTTCAGCATCTGACACGGCAGCACATACCCAAGATCTGGGGCAAGTGAAAGCCAGGCAGTGAAGCGGAGAAATAACAATACAAGTTCTAGGGATCACCATCAAAATCAATTTGAGCTCATGCTTTCTGTTCAGAATACCCAAATGTTGAGGGCCTGAATTTATATCTGATAGTGCGAATAACCTGAATGCATTCTGTATCCTCTCGCTGCTAAGAACAGCCACATCCTACCGTTGACCAATCGGGCTGCAAACAAATGTTATCTTTCCCTTTCAGGGTCCTGATTTTTAAAAAAATCTCTGTGGCTCATTCAAGAAATCAACCACATTTCATTCTGTCTACACTCTGTAAGAGAAATCTTCAAATGGTCCTTCCCATATGAAGCCCAGAGGGCATTATTCTTACTTTAATGAGTAACACCAGCAAGTCCTAAACCAACTAAATGTGTGGGATTGTGGGGATAGGGGCTGGGGTGGGACTGTTGTCGGTACAGACTTGATGGGTTGAAATGGCCTCCTTCTGCGCTGTAGGGATTCTATATATTCTATGAACCACACATTACCCTTTGTAATGGATCTCAAATTTTGAAATGGGCTAGAATTTGTATAATTTTTGAATACTTCCATTGAAAACAAAATTTTACGGGATGAACAAGAACTAGTACCAGGTCCAAATCAGTATAGATGCAGACCATCGATAGTGCTTCTGATAATGTATCATTTCTACAGTATTGCCATTCAGACATTGTGCACAAGTCTCCACAGGGCTTGAATCTACAAACTCTTCATTGAGAAACAAATGCTGCTACTGAGCCAAAACTCCAAAATTGTAGTAAGTCACATACATGCCTGTTCTCTTCAATCTTAATTCTCAGAAACAAGCCTGGGCTAATTGGGTACCATCATCTGCTATCCCTTTCGTTCTCTCTCAATTTTCAGATGCATCATTTATGAAACTGGACCAATTAGTTGCTGCACTTGTCTCAACTTTGAATGTGAGATTGACATCTTGTGCATCTTGTTTGAAGAGTTGCAGCAGCAGCAGAAAAAGCAAGGCAGTTCCATCCTCAGCAGGGTAAGTTTTATAAGTCTTGTCATATCTCTGTAAAATAAATAATCCTTCAGAGATGTCCTGATTGACAAACTGGACATATCATCCATACAATCCTGGAAATGTCCAAGGTTCAACCTGTGTTCTGCTTTGAGTTAGCTCAATTCAATTGTCTCTCTACGACTGGCCTCATATTTTCTGGAAAATAAACTAACCATCCTCCTTATTCTTGGCATAAAATTGTTTCTACTGGTGGTTCAGATATAGATTAACTGAAAGGAATGGAAGTCACCAAAGTTCATCACCTGCTTTTCCACTTTTTAAG
The DNA here is from genome assembly GCA_024679065.1 of Sphyrna mokarran. Taxonomy (NCBI): domain Eukaryota; kingdom Metazoa; phylum Chordata; class Chondrichthyes; order Carcharhiniformes; family Carcharhinidae; genus Sphyrna; species Sphyrna mokarran. The sequence continues at coordinate 25,716,987 of JAGIQG010000021.1, forward strand.
AGGGAGAGAGTTGACTGGTAGTGATTTAACCCGAGGATCTGCACACCTCAGGCAAAGGGCAAGGTTAAGAAGTTAGGACTTTCACTCATAACTTCAGCTGGGCTAACCAGTTTCCTCACATGGTAAATAACCCACAACAGTACCAAAGAAAGATCAGAGAATTTTCTGAATATCCTGGGCAACATCTTTTCAACATCGTTAGAAATAATGCATTTTTAAAGACATTTTTTATGAGACACAGTAAAACTCTATTTAAATGCAAGTCTTGATCTCTTTCAAGTGATCCCTATGCCTGCGCCTGAATTGGTATCTGTGCAGGAATGGACTTGGTTCAAGTCTAGTTTCCTCCATGTGCCAACATTCGCTGTTCATGCTCACACTTGAAAAATAGTTCTTTGGACAAAGCACTGTGGAACTGATACTGCTCAGGAAACCATATTTGACCACAAGAGGTGATGGGAAAATAAAATAAAATGGATTCAGGTATTTCTCGCACTGTGAACAAAAATAGCTGTCAAAGTATTACATCATGAATGGATACTGCCACGTTCAAATGTTTACTCTGCTGCTGGGAAGGTAAAATTGCACAATTGTGTAACAGTGGATTTTTCAGACATTCACTGACCGATGAGAAAAGTGGATGGGCTCTGTGGTTTGTATTAAATTGCATCTGAATGCACAGCCTTATGAATACTGTGTACACAGCCTTCTTTAATTAATGTTCACAGAGTCCACGGCTGCATTAAACTTTCCTACAATTGCAATTTAGCAAATCCTGCCAACGCCAGACGTATCAGCAAACAAACCAGCCTGACTCTTCAATTAGGCAAATATTCCATTATCCAAATGAGAGTGCCCTATTCTATATTAAAATAGGTTTTTTTTCTCATGGCGAGCAAAGTAATAGTTCTGCATGTCAGCAATGTGTCTATGTCTCACTTCATTATGTCATTGTAAAGTGACTAATCGTGTCCAATAGGAGATAAAACTTAAGCCAAAGAACCCTACTTTCAGACTGCCATGTGTATAGGTGCTTTAAGTAGTTTTATGACTTTAGCTGCATATATTTACCATTGAGCCATTAGCGTGCTGCATTTCCTAATCTACTACATCTTAACTTAATTATTCAGATTTACTGCTGTAACCAGCAGAAGTCAAGAACATGGTCCATATGACATGGAGCTTATATCAGAAAAGGACAAAAAAGGGGTTAAAAAAGAAACCATGCATAAGACTTTGTATCCAATGGACAACAACTCAAAATGATGCCTGGTTTTTTCTAAAACTAAACCATCCTTGTTCACAAAAGAAGCCGTTGGATAGCAAACACTCACTGTCCTATTTAAACCGAACAAAGGTTTCTGAACTCACAAGAAAGGCAAATGACTGCAGAAAAATGTCAAACAACCTAACACATTAGTTCAAAATGTTTTTAAAAAACCCACGTGAACAATAAATATTCTGCAGGTGACAAACAACACTATATTGCCCTTGAAAAAATGCTCAGTTGACCAAAGGAAAATGATATAGTGAGAGAGCAAGTGTTTCTTCGAAGGGTTCACATGATCATAAGTGTGAGACACAACTTTTCTTTTGTCTCTTGACAAAATTGATAAAATAAGAAACAATAATATTCATGGTGTCTTCTATAATAAAGTTTTAAAGTTTATTCATTAAAGTCATAAATAGGCTTATATTAACATTGTAATGAAGTTACTGTGAAAATCCCCTAGTCGCCACACTCCGGTGCCTGTTCAGGTACACTGAGGGAGAATTTAGCACGGCCAATACACCTAATCAGCACGTCTTTCAGACTATGGGAAGGAAACCAGAGCACATGGTGGAAACCCATACAGACATAGGAAGAATGTGCACAGTCCGCACAGTCAGCCAAGCAGTAACAATAACAGGTTTAATAATCAGATGGTGAATGTCCTATTCCCTTATTTGCTTGCTTAGACTAAAGCAGAAAAATTACTGTTTTGTCATTGTTTTGAATAAATGTAACAAGAAAAAAAGTGGCTCTGGAAGTATTTTCCAAGATCCGAGCATTTTGTTTTTGTGTGCTCTCTGCTGCGCCCTCTGTAAGGGAGGTGTAAATAAAGTTGGAGCAGTAACAGCTGCTTGCAGCTAAGCATGTGATAGTCTTAGTCAGTCAATACTCCACAGAAAGATAGAACCAAGGCTGGAACAGAATTCCTTTTTATATTCCGCTTGAGAAATTCAGAACTTAGGAGCTCTGTGAAATGATTTTCAGAATCCTCAAGTTATTTTGAGCAATTTGAATGATTGCTTCATGTATACACGTTGTGTTCAGATGTACAGTGCATCAGTACGTAATTTTAAAAAGTAGCCCCTATTGCACATTTAATCCTCAGAAAGAGGGATGATTTAATTTGAAGAAAACACACCTGGTTTAAAGTGACTTAAAGAGATGAGGATACTGTACATGCTTTCCTTACCCTGATGAGGGCAAATGCTTTTCGCATGCTGAAAATCCAGTGTTGCCCACATAATTCCAGTACAAGGGAATATGCTGAAATAATTCAAATTCCAGACTCCTATTATGGCATAATTTAGAATATATAGCATGTAGAGTAGCCATACACTAATTCCTAAAGGAGTTTGCATCTCTAAGCATGAATGATAGATGTGGGAACATAGAATAGAATCTCTACAGTGCAGAAGGAGGCCATTTGGTCCACTGAATCTGTAGCAACTTTCTGACAGAGTATCTGAACCAGGACCTCTTCCCCACTCTTTCTCCTTAATCCCACACATTTACTATGGCAAATCCATTGAACCCACACATTTTGGGACATTAATGGGCAATTTTGCATGGTCAACCTACACATCTTTGGATGTAGGAGGAAACTGAAATACCCAGAGGAAACCCACACAGACACAGGGAGAATGTGCACACAGACAGTCGCCAAGGCCAGAATTGAACCCAGGTAACTGGCACTGTGAGGCAGCAGTGCTAACCACTGTGCTACCCATGCTACCCACTGAACAGGAGCTGACTTTATTGAGAAGAAATGTTAACAGTTGTACAAAGTTAGACAGCAAGAAAAACAGCATATGGAAAATGATAATAATAGAGCTGAAGATATAATTCTAGAGCCTGCTGTAAAAATGAGAGTTAGAGATTCACAACTTGTTTTCAGCATTGATTTATCTGCAGCCATATCTGTTATTTCAGAAAGAATACAAGAAATCCCTGTACCTCTTTCAGATAAAACTGGTGTGAAATGGACTGGTTATTCCAATAACAGTATTCCAATTAATGTTAGGGTTGAATCTGATGATATATCCTGCTACTTGCCAACAGCACACATATTGGTAGTGTAGGATGGAACAAAAATTCAAGTTTATTTAAGTTAAAACTTACTTGCCACTGGTAGGAGAGAACACCATTTCTCAATAGGAAGAAACTGGTTTAAGAAGATATGATTGAACTGTTAAGAAGATGTGGGCTGTACAATGTCACAGTGGTTAGCACTGCGGCCTCACAGTATCAGAGACCTGGGTTCAGTTCCCAGCTTGGATCGCAGTCTGTGCGGAGTCTGCATGTTCTCTCTGTGTGTGCATGGGTTTCCGCAGGGTACTACTGTTTCCTCCTACAAGCTGAAAGACATGCTGGTTAGGTGCATTGGCCATGCTAAATTATACCTCTTATACACGGACAGGTTCTGGAATGTGGCAACTATGGGATTTTCTCAGTAATTTCATTGCAGTGTTAATGAATGCCTATTTGTGACTACTAAATTAACTTTAACTGGGTTGAATTATTTACAGTAATGCTCATCATTATGTCTGTCACTGAGGAAGTGCTTAGAGAGTGCAAATTGATATTTGAGCAAAGGGGAATCGAATGATTAAAATTAGCCATCTATATCATATTAAATATTGTAAGTCATATTCTTGTGAGGTTTCCTGTGAACACTGATTTACTTTTAGCCACTGAGTTACCTGTGATTTGTTTTACATGTACAACTGTTACTCCAGTGTCTGCCAAAGAAGTTAGTGAAGAAATCTGTAAGGATGCGATGTTCAGTAAAGTGTTCAATTATGTCATGAAAGGCTGGCTTAACGAGTGTGATGGTGAGAACCTGCATGAGAATTTCATACATACAACTTCACATTCAATGAACTGAGCACAGATCAAGTCTGTCATCAGTGAAGCTTAAGAAATAGTATTCCTCCAAAGATCGGAGAGAGATTGCTTAAGGAAGTTCATTAACACACATAGTCCATATGAAAACAATAGCAACAGCTGATTTTGCTTTGGTATCCATCAAAATGTATTAAAGAGTTGGTGAAAATTGTGAATTGTGTCTCAGAATTAGAAATGATCCAATTAGGGTCCCTTTTGTTCCGTGGACAAACACAAGGAAACTGTGGGAATGAGCATTTGTTAATTTCTTGGAAACGAAAGCTCAGGAGTATGTTGTTTCGTCAATGGCAAGAAAGGGTGGATAAATGTTGTCAATTCCAATGCCACAAGTGCCCAAAATATTGGGATTTTTTTGGAATTGGTTTGCTGACCCACTGCCTCTATTAACGCATAATGGTTCACAGTTTACACCAGACGAGTTTGAAATATATCTGAGTAAGAATAGAGTCAACACACACTCTAATGATGCTGGAGAAAGAAGTGCACTGATTGTGACGAGCCTCTACAGAAGTGTTCACATGGTGACAAGAGTGGTATTAATTTCCATGTTTCTCTAGACAATTTTCTGTTCTCTTACAGAATAACTCAATAGTCTACAAAAGATTGCTTTAACCTTACTAAGTTAGTGTTTAAACCTGACCCCATGCTTAAGCCTGACATCAAAGCAAAGTAGAAGAGAAGTAAGACAAAATGGAGATGAATCTTGAAATGCCAAGCATGAGGTTCAATGCTAGTCAGAAGGTCATGGTGAAAAGCTACTGAGGTGATAAGAGGAAGTGTGTGATTGGAATTTTTCTAAACAGCCTGTGCACATTCACATTTCTAGTGAAGATTGAAGAGAAATTCCATCAGCGTAATGTCGACCATTTGCTTGAAAGAGGAAATCTGACAAAGGAAGAGCAGGAGCAATGTCTTATAATCCAAATTCCCCTTTCTGTTCAAAGTGAAGTCACAAAGAAACTGAAAGTTTGCCAATATTTAAGAATCCACTGGTGGAGCAAAGTGAGTCAGGGTCTTTGATTAAGACAAATCAATCAATGTCACAGTCCCAACCATTAAGTGGAATTGGTAGTCAAAGCCAAAGTTCAGATTTGATACAGTCAGAGATTTGGAGAGAGCAGAGTCAAGTTAATGGAAATGGCACGAGGTACCTGGACAGAAAGAGAAAGAAGCCAGATAGGTTAATTGAACACATGCAGGAAGGAAGGAGAAAAAAAGTTATTCTTGTTGTTTATCTTGTCAAAAGAGTGGTATGTTGCAAGATCTGAGCATTTTGTTATAGTGCCCCCTCTGCTGATCTTACTGATAGGGACGGGTGAATAAAGTTAGCTCAATAATAGCTATCTGCAGCTGAGTATATGTTGGTCTTACTCAGTGCGGTATGTAATGAGGGCAGCACGGTGGCACAGTGATTAGCACTGATGTCTCACAGCATCAAGGACCTGGCTTTGATTCATAGCTTGGATCACTGTCTGTGTGGAGCCTGCACATTCTCCCTGTGTCTACATGGGTTTCCTCTGGTTTCCTTCCATAGTTCAAAAAAATGTGCTGGTTAGATGCATTGTCCATGCTAAAATAAATTCTCCCTCAGTGAACCTGAATAAGCACCGGAGTGTGATGACTAGAGGATTTTCACAGTAACTTAATTGCAATGTTAAGCCTACTTGTGATATTAACAAATAAACTTAACAGCTCTTTGGCTCAATCCTGTGATTTGTGGCACTGTACAAGTTGTAACATTTGTTGCTCACGTGCTCACTTCCTTTCTTTCCATTCTTCAGTAGATGGATACCTTTGTTCTGGTCAGTCCACAGCGATATCAATGTTGTTTTCTGATTCTAATAACTTTTCCACTTTGTGGACTAGCCTAACTTTAATAGGATTTCGGAATCCGAAATAGGCAGGAACATTCATGGATTATGTTGAGAGATTAATGTCAGACAATTGCTGCAACTAAAGAAAACTTGTTCCCTTCTCAGCGATGAGCATCCTTATTAGTAACAATGACATACAAAAATAAATCCAAGAGATTTGTTAAATAATTAGCTATGTGATAGAGGCAGCACGGTAACCCAACGGTTAGTGTTGCTATCTCCCAGTTCCAGTTGATTATACTTGAGTGCTTGTCTGTGTGAAGTTTGCACATTCTCCCCGTGTCTGTGTGGGTTTTTGCTAGGCAATGAGATTAGCTATGTTTTGAAGTACAAAGAAGATCTTTATTTACTCAGTGTCGAGTGTTCTCCTTTCAATTGCAAGCAAGTTCACCATTTATATTTCACATGGAAATTTGAAGCTTGGCATATGGAACCTGTTCATGATTTTTAGTGTAAGAATCATACAATTCTTAGACTCCAGAAAGAGGCCATTGAGCCAGAACTTCTCTAATATTCTCTCACACTACTTGTTGTTGTGTTTCATGCTTTCATCAATCTATTTACCAAGATGGTGGCTTGGCTTGTCCTTTTCTACCAGACAAATTATTAGCCCTACAATTTTTTTTTATTCATTCGTAGGACATGAATATTGCTGGCTGGCCACAATTTATTGCCATCCCTATTTCCCTTGAATTCTGTGGCTTGGTAGGCCATTTCAGAAGGCAGTTGAAAATCAATCACATTGCTGTCGTTCTGAGTCACATGTAGGCTGGACCAGATGAGGATGGTGGATTCCTTCCCTCAAGGACATTAGTGAACAAGCTGGGATTTTCCAACAATCGACAATGGATTCATGGTCATCGGTAGATTTTTAATTATAAATTTCTTTAATTGAATTCAAATTCCACCAGCTGCAGTGGCAGGATTTGAACCCAGGTTCCCAGGTCATTAGCCCAATTTCTGGATTAATAATCTAGCGATAATACAACTAAGCTATCACCTTCCTCATGTTGACATCACAAACTTTTCCTTTGTATCACGGCACGGTGGCACAATGTTTAGCACTGCTCCCTCACAGCACCAGGCACTGGGGTTCGATTCCCAGCTTGGGTCACTGTCTGTGCAGAGTCTGCACATTTGTCCCATGTCTGCATGAGTTTCCACTCGTTCCCTTCTGCAGTCCAAAAGATGCGCTGGTTAGGTATGTTGGCTATGCTAAAAAAAACTCCACCTACTTCACTAATGTCCTTTAGGAAAGGAAATCTGCCATCCCTACTGGGTCTGGCCAATATGTGACTCCAGAGCCACAATGGCACAGTGGTTAGCACAGAGCCAGGGACCCAGGTTCAATTACTGGTTTGGATCATTGTCTGTGTGGTGCCTGCATGTTTTCCCCATATCTGCGTGGGTTTCCTCTGGATGCTCTGGTTTTTTTTCCCACAATTCAAAAAACATGCTAAATTCTCTCTCAGTGTACCCAAACAGGCACTGGGTACAATGGGAGAAGTTCTCCAAGTGTTTTTGGTTCCACCAATGTGGAACAGCTCTAGCTTGTTTACACACGCATCATATTTGGAAATAAACTACATTCCCATTCAAGAAATTGAGTGGAGCAGGTTGGTTCCAATGCTCTAATACACCATCACACTATTCCAAAGGAGCTCAAAACCACCATCAGGCTGTTCCAATGGAGCTTGAAATTATCATCAGATTGTTCCAATGGAGCACGAAACCACCATCAGACTATTCCAATGGAGCTTGAAACCACCACCCGACTGTTCCAATGGAGCTCAAAACCATCATCAGACTGTTCCAATGAGTTTGAAACTATCATCAGAATGTTCCAATGGAGCACAAAACCACCATCAGACTGTTCCAAAGAGCTCGAAACCATTATCAGACTGTTCCAATGGAGCTCAAAAACCACCATCAGACTGTTCCAATAGAGCTTGAAACCATCATCAGACTGATCCCATTGAGCTCGTAAGAACCATCAGACTGTTCCAATGGAGTTGGAAAACACTGTCAGAGTGTTCCAATGGAGCTAGAAAACACAATCAGACTATTATTTTGTGGTCAGTAGTGCTGTATCTCTATTCCCTTTAATCATGGGATAGTGATAGCCTTTTTCCTAGGATGGAAAAAGCTAGCACGAGGGGACACAACTTTAAATTAAGGGGTATGAGTTATAGGACGGATATCAGAGGTAGGTTCTTTACTCAAAGAGTGATTAGGGAGTGGAATGCCCTGCCTGCAGCTGTTGTAGATGCGCCAAGTTTGGTGGCGTTTAAGAGGTTAGTTGATAAGTATATGGATGAGAAGGGAATGGTTTAGTTAGGAGGGGCATTGCTTTTTATTTTGGTCGGCACAACATCGAAGGCCGAAGGGCCTGTTCTGTGCTGTATTGTTCTATGTTCTATGTTCTATGTTCTATGTGTGTGCCTGTCACAAGGGAGTCAGCTGCCCAGGAATGTTGAGTTACACTGCTGGAGTAGGCTACATTACAACCGGGAGGTTGTAAATCAGGTATGCCAGGTAGTCCACAAATAGCAACAAAGGCATTCAACCATCTGGAATGTACTGCCAGTGATCGTAAAGGATCAGCTTTCTGAGGGCACCCTCCTTGCGTACAGCCTCACCTACCATAGTTATAGCAAAGGTGAATTAATTTTGCGCAGTTTTGGTGTGTTTTCGTCAGACAGACTAAAGCTTGCTACTAGACTGTGCACTGTCATCATTACATTGGAGGATGGATAGACAGTCAAATTGTCAGTATCATGGAGATAAATTGAGCTCACTATTTCTACAGGTGGCATGGTGGCATAGTATTAGCATGCTGCCTTACAGTGCCAGACATCTGGGTTCAATTCCAACTTCAAGTGACTGTCTGTGTGCAGTTTGCATATTCTCCCTGTGTCTGCGTGGGTTTCCTCTGGGTGCTCCAGTTTCCTCCCACACTCCAAAGATGTGCAGGTTATGTTGATTAGCCATGCTAAATTACCCCTTAGTGTCAGGGAAATTAGCAAGGTACATACATGAGGCTACAGAGTTAGGACCTGAATGGGATTGATGTCAGTGCAGGATTGATGAGCTGAATTGCCTGATTCTGCACTGTAGAGATTCTATGATTTTATGTGAGGCATTAGTCCCAGTGGAGCTGGAACTCTTGTGGGCTGAATGCATTTGGATTTATATGACGCCACAGAATTGTCACTGGCTTGAGTGCCAGATGACTGCTCCTGTGCCACAGACTAGTGTCGGTAAACACTGCCTCAGCATATCTGTTGATTCCTGTGAACTTCTATTGAACAAATTTATATAAGATTACAAAAAAGATTCCTCATTGAAGACTGTATAGCCACTCTCTAGGAAAAATGAAGCCAGTCATGGCTACATCTTGGAGTTTGGACTGCTCAATTTATGCTGTTCTTGCTGCTATCCTGGCCAGCATGGCCATTGAGGTCTGTACACCCACACTGCCAGCAGAGATGCATACATTCCAAACATCTTTCCAACATCTGGTCCATTCGTGAGTGACATGCAACTAATTTCATTCCCAGTATCATTTTTGTAAATCAGTTTCATCACTTGTGGTGGTGGCTGACTCAACATTGAGGAAGATAGATTTTGTCCTTTGGCGAGTGCCACTCTGCAGTTTCATCTTGAAGATAGATGAATGGTTCTCCTTGCTCTGTGGAGGGAGTAGATGACACATTATAAGTAAACATGAACACACATCATATGCACCTGCTACAATGGTTACATATGCTTGGATGTGTTTGGCCAGGTGTTGAAGTAACAATATCACCCGAGTTTCACAAACACGATACTTTCCAAGCTGTCCCCTCCCAAGTAGCTCAACAATATTTTCCTTGTCAGAGCTCAGTGGCTTCTGCTGTCTGGAAGCACCACCTGCTCAACTCAGCGTAAACATAATAGCAGTAGAAATTGTGATATCATCATCTGGCTTGTGAAAGTAAGTCTCTGCATCGCATTTTCTCTCCCCTCATAGAGACATAGAAGAGAAAAGCAGGAATAGGTCATTTCTGTAATAGTGAATTCCATGGATTCACCACTCTCTGGGTGAAGAAATTTCTGGAATGTGCCATGTCATTTTCACAACCATACCATATCCATTGCTTTAATCCTATATAGAAACATAAAGGGGAGGAGCAGGAGGAGGCCATTTAGCCCTATGAGCCTGCTCCTTCATTCATTATGATCATGGCTGATTGTCCAATTCAATAGCCTAATGCTGCTTTTTCCCAATAACCTATGATCCCGTTCATCCTAGGATGTCATCACGTTGGCATTTTCTCTCTTACTTCAGTTCTGAGGAAGAATGGGGCCTGGTTACTACGTAATAATAATAGTAATAAAGCCTTACCTTTGTACTTAGGTCGTTATAGGTTGTATTCATTTCTGTCTGTGTTCCTGGACATAATTAAGCCTTTGCATTTGTTGGGCGATTTTCTTCCTCACTGAAACATGCTTCACTAGAAAATTCAAGTGAACCTGCAAAGCTTTGTGGTTGAAATGAGATTTTCTTGATTATCGTTGAGTTGTTCTGTAGCACAATGGCGTAATCCACAGTTGGATTAGTGAATTTTTGAATCTTTACACCATTTAAGATGCTTGAGAAGCTTTAAAGGTTGATCACTGTGCTGTATTGTGATCATCACTACTGAAACCATAGCACCAGGAAGCCCAGGTTTCCAGAATATTCACTCCTTTGATTTCACTAGCAGTCTGTTATTCTAGGTTTTGCACAATTTCTTGGAGATTTGAAATTTCAGTCATTTTTGGCCTCAGTTCACTATTTCCTTGACAAACTGAGTCAAAAAATAAAACAAAGCATATTAAACATTGGTTATGATTCTGCTGAATGATTTATGGGTTTCTGGGAATGATATCCAAAATCTGACACCCTGTGGGACTTGAGATCATCATGAATATTGCTTGTTCTCAGATTATGGACTGTCTAATCTGTACTATGCCTAACCAGTAATGCCTGGTTGCTCAAAGTGATTTATTGCTTTCCTTTTGGATGTTCATGTTGAAGATAACCAAATGTATGGCCAAATGTTAATTAGCTAACTTTTAGTATGGATTTTTAATAATTCATTCCTTGGGCATGGGTGTCACTGGCTGACCAGCATTTATTGCCCATTCCTATTGTCCAAGGGCAGTTGAGAGTCAACCACATTGCTGTGGCTCTGGAGTCACATGTAGACCAGACCAGGTAAGGATGGCAGATTTCCTTCCCTAAAGGATATTAATGAATTAGATAGGTTTTTCCTGACAATTGACAATAATTTCATGGTCATCAGTAGATTCTTAATTCCACATTTTTTTAATTGATTTTAAACTTTTCCATCTGCCGTGGCAGGATTCAAACCGGGGTCCCCAGAACATTAGCTGAGTTTCTGGATTAAAAATCTAGGAATAATACTACCAGATCACTGCCCCCTCAGATGCTCTGGTTCATGTCGGAGCAAGCAATTGTCAAGCAGGTTAAAAACTTGAGCGCGTGTTTAAATACCAAAGTTATTTATTATGAAAAGGTTTTCTGTTTGAATGTTTCTCATTTTTGGACATCTGAACTTAGGTTGTTGCACCTGTAGAATGAACTTGATAACTACTCACTATTTATTTACAAAGAGAAGTTTATTTATAAAAGAGTGACCTGTCTAAGTTATTCTGGACTGTTTTATTGCAAAATTTATTTGTTTCTTTAGCTGCCACGCTATTGAACTTCAACCCTGTGACCAATACTCTTATAAGTCACTTCACTTCACTTCGAGCAGATGGTTTTAATGGGCCAATCTCTGATGCAAAGAAAATTATTTTTAAAAAATGCAGGTGAGCTTACCTCAAAATATTTCATAAGAAGCTTGATGGAGTTAAGCTCGTAAACATAATTTTATATGAGCTTTCTCCATGGTATGGTTCTTTCATTGTTCTATGATTTGCATTAGCTACATTTTAGTTTCACTGGTTAACAAATTCCATTCACTGGCCCTGTTTGGCATAATTGGCTTTCAGTTGAATGAGTGGGTGACAAGATGGCACAGTTAGCACTGCTGCTTCTCAGCACTAGGGAACCCAGGTTCAATTCCAGCCTCTGGTGACTGTGTGGTGTTTGCATGTTCTCCCTGTGAAAACATGGGTTTCCTCTACGTCCTCTGGTTTCCTCCCACAGTCTGAAGATGTGCAGGTTAGGTTGATTAGCCATGCTAAATTGCCCCCTAGTGTCGGGGGACTAGCAGAGTAAATATATGGGGTTATGGGGATAGGGTGTGGGTGGGACTTCATGGGCCAAATGACCTCTTCTACACTATAGGGGTTCTCTGATTCTATCAATGAATGCAGATAGGAAAGCGCATGCAACCTTTTTCCCAAGAGATTTCAACAAACTGTTAAAAGTTCATCTGACATTACAGTGTTGACAAACTATATCAGGTATAAATAGGAAACTTCAATGCATCTCAATGAAATTGTTAGTTCCCACCTAAAGCAGAAGAATTTTATCTGTGGAAATATGCCTTTGCCATTTTACTTTAATGCAAGGAGTATTTGCAATAAGGGGGAGGAACTTGCAGCTTGGACCAGTACCTGGAACTTCAATGTTGTGGCCATTTCAGAGACTTGGGTAGAGCAGGGACAAGAATGGACGTTGCAGGTTCCGGGGTTCAAGTGCTTTAGTCGGAGTAGAGAAGGAGGTAGAAAGGGGGGAGGAGTGGCATTATTAGTCAAAGACTGTATCACAGTGACAGAAAAGAAGTTTGATGAGGACTTGTCTGTTGAGGTAGTATGGGCTGAGATTAGAAACAGGAGAGGAGAGGTCAACCTGTTGGGAGTCTTTTATAGACCTCCTAAAAGTTCTAGAGAGGTAGAGGAAAGGATTGCAAAGTCAATCCTGGACAGGAGTGAAAGTAATAGGTTAATTGTTATGGGGGACTTTAACTTTACTAATATTGATTGGAATAGCTATAGCTCTAGCTCGTTAGAGGGGTCAGTTTTTGTACAAAGTGTGCAGGAAGTTTTTTGACTCAGTGTGTAGATAGGCCAACTAGAGGTGAGGCTACATTGGATTTGGTGCTGGGCAATGAGCCAGACCAGGTGTTAGGCTTGGAGGTTAGTGAACATTTTGGTGATAGTGACCACAATTCGGTTACGTTCACCTTAGTGATGGGTAGGGATAGGCATGAAGCTGGGGGCAGTAGTTATAGCTGGGGGAAGGGTAATTATGAGGCCATCAGGAGAGAATTAGGGTGCATAAATTGGACTAGGAAACTACAGGGACTGGGAACATCTGGAATGTGGAGCTTATTCAAGGAGCAGCTGCTGTGAGTCCTTGATAAGTATGTCCCTGTCAGGCAAGGAGGAAATGGTCGAGTAAGAGAACCTTGGTGTATGAAAAAAGTTAATTCGCTGGTTAAAAGGGAAAAAGGAGGCTTATGTCAGGATGAGGCTTGAAGGCTCGGTTAGTGCAATGGATAGCTATAGATTAGCCAGGAGGGAGCTAAAGAGTGAATTGAGGAGAGCTAAGAGAGTACACGAGAAGACTTTGGCTGATAGGATTAAGGAGAATCCTAAAGCTTTCTTTAGATATGTTAAGAATAGAAGATTGGTTAGGGCAAGATTAGGGCCAGTCATAGACAGCGGTGGGAAGTTGTGCGTGGAGCCTGAGGAGATTGGAGAGGTACTGAATAAATATTTCTCTTCGGTATTCACGCAGGGTGATGTAAATGTAGTTATGGAGAACACTGAGGTACAGGGTTGCAAACTGGAAAGTATTGAAGTAGATAGGGAGGATTTGCTAGATATTCTCGAGGGTTTGAAGTTGGATAAGTCCCCTGGGCCGGACGGGATTTACCCTAGGATTCTCTGGGAGGCAAGAGAGGCGATTGCAGAGCTCTGGCTCTGATCTTCAGGTCGTCGTTGGTTACGGGTGTGGTTCCGGAGGACTGGAGGATAGCGAATGTGGTCCCGTTGTTCAAGAAGGGGAAGAGAGACCTTCCGGGAATTATAGGCCAGTGAGTCTTACTTCTGTGGTGGGCAAAGTGTTGGAGAGAATAATTAGGGATAGGATTTATAGTTATTTAGAGAGTAATGAATTGATTGGAGATAGTCAGCATGGTTTTGTGAAGGGTAAGTCGTGCCTTACTAACCTCATTGAGTTTTTTGAAAAAGTGACTAAAGAGGTGGATGGGGGTAAGGCAGTTGATGTGGTATATATGGACTTTAGTAAGGCGTTTGATAAGGTGGCCCATGGAAGACTTCTGCAGAAAATGCAGATGTATGGGATAGAGGGTGATTTAGCTAATTGGGTAGGAATTGGCTAGCAGATAGAAGACAGAGGGTGGTGGTTGATGGGAGATATTCATCTTGGAGTTCGGTGACAAGTGGTGTACCTCAGGGGTCTGTTTTGGGGCCCCTGCTGTTTTGTAATTTTTATAAATGATCTGGATGAGGGTATTGAAGGATGGATTAGTAAATTTGCAGATGACACTAAAGTCGGTGGAGTGGTAGATAGTGAAGAGGTGTTATAGTTTGCAGAGAGACTTGGACAAGTTGCAGAGCTGGGCCAAGAGGTGGCAAATGGAGTTTAATGTGGAAAAGTGTGAGGTAATGCACTTTGGCAGGAATAATAAATGTGTAAAGTATAGGGCTAATGGTAGGATTCTTAATAGTGTTGATGAACAGAGGGATCTTGGTGTATTTGTGCATAGATCCCTGAAAGTAGGCCGTCAAGTCGATAAGGTTGTTAAGAAGGCATATGGAGTCTTAGCTTTTATTGGTAGGGGGATTGAATTTCGGAGCCGCAACGTCATGTTGCAACTGTACAAAACTCTATTGCGGCCGCACTTGGAGGATTGTGTGCAGTTCTGGTCCCCACATTATAAGAAAGATGTGGAGGCATTGGAGAGGGTACAGATGAGGTTTACCAGGATGTTGCCTGGTATGGAGGGCAGGTCTTATGAAGAGAGGCTGAGGGATTTGAGGTTGTTTTTGTTAGAAAGGAGGGGGCTAAGAGGGGACCTAATCGAAACATATAAGATGATTAGAGGTTTAGATAGGGTGGACATTGATAGCCTTTTTCCTAGGATGGAGAAAGCTAGCACGAGGGGACACAGCTTTAAATTAAGGGGTGATAGTTATAGGATGGATATCAGAGGTAGGTTCTTTACCCAAAGGGTAGTTCGGGAGTGGAATGCCCTGCCTGCAGCAGTTGTAGATGCGCCAAGTTTGGTGCGTTTAAGAGGTTAGTTGATAAGTATATGGAAGAGAAGGGAATGGTTTAGTTTGGAGGGGCATTGCTTTTTATATTGGTCGGCGCAACATCGAGGGCCGAAGGGCCTGTTCTGTGCTGTAGTGTTCTATGTTCTATGTTCTATTCCAACTCTTCCTTTTTGAGGTAAAAATGGACAGTTTATTCTGATTGGGTTCAACACTTCAATTCATTGAAATCCAGAAGATTGTATAGAAGCCAATAAAAACCTGTTCCTGAAACAAATCAAAGCATTGATCTTTAACAGATCAGTGTGGAAAATTTACCTTTTGCTGAATATAGATTCTTTAACCCTTCCAATTGCTGGGCACCAGCATGACAAAGGATCAATTGTCTAGTGTTAAGATGGAGGCATCTTATGTCAACCATTTTTAGAAGTGACATAATATTGTGTAACAAAGAAAGTCTAATGTTATCTTTGCTGAGTGGAAGTATACAGATGTTAGGTATTGTTACTGCAGCTGTAGTTATTAAAATAATGAAAGGTAAATTCAGTGATCCCATATTGTCGGCAGGAAGTTGCATTAAAAGGGAGAAAGGGTTGGTAGATTGCACTTCTAATATTGAAATTTGCGTTTGATAGTATTTGCTTTGAAAGTAATTCCCTCTGAGATGTGCTGTGTGGGTAAACTGATACACCACTGAGAGGTTTGTGCAATCGCTCAAGATCAATGCTTTGATTTGTTTCAGGAACAGGTTTTTATTGGCTTCTATACAATTTTATGAGTTTCAATGAATTGAAGTGTTGGACCCAATCAGAATAAACTGTCCATTTTTATCTCAAAAAGGAAGAGTTGGAATGGCAAAGGCATATTTCCACAGGTAAAGTTCTTCTGCTTTAGGTGGGAACCAACAATTTCATTGAGACACATCGAAGCTTCCTATTTAAAAAGCATTTAGATAGTTACATGGGTACGATGGGTATAGAGGGATTATGGACCAAATGCAGGCAATTGGGATTAGTTTACGGGTTTTTAAAAAAAGGGTGGCATGGACAAGTTGGGCCAAGGGACTTGTTTCCATGCTGTAAACCTCTATGAATCTAAGACTCTATTTGTACCTGATATATGTTGTCTGCACTGTAATGTCAGCACACAATGTTTGGATGAGAATTATGAGCTACCTGTGTATGTATATATGTCCTAGTGTATACAGTCCTGTGTATATTGAGTTGTGTCTTTGCTGTTCATCTGTCTTAGAAAAGGAACATGTGGAAATGTGTACAGTAGACTGGTATTCAAAGAGAACATGGGATCCTTCCTCAGGGAAGTTCTCATTCGGATACTCATAGAATCCAGCAGTGCAGAAAGAGGCCATTTGGCCTATCGAGTTTACATCAACTACAATTCTACCCAGGCCTTATCCCCATAACACCAATGTCCCCTAACACTAAGGGGCAAGTTAGCGTGGCCAATCTATCTAATCCTCACATCTTTGGGCTGCAGGAGAAACCAGAGCACCCAGAGTAAACCCACGCAGACACAGGGAGAATGTGCAAACTCCACACAACCACCCAAATCAGGAAGCGAACCTGGGTCCCTGGTGCTGTGGGGCAGCAGTGCTACTTACCATGTCGCCCCACTGACTGAATTGTAGTACTTTCTCATATTTTCTCCAGTTTATTTCTGATTTTCAGCATGCACTCTCTCCAACATATTCACAGACTCTACAAAAAATGTCTGCTTAATTTGTATCTGCACATAAATAGAGTTCCTCTATATATATAACTCTTGGAAAGGACTGGAGGCTTGAAGAAATTTCCCAGTTTGAGTGCAGTATTATAATCTGCTCTTCTCCCCCTTTGTTGTGAATAATTTAACTGTTTATGCTCCACAGAGATGCAACAGGTACCTGATTATATGTAGCCCTTATTGAGGGTTTCTTCCCTTTCGTTTTAAGTTTCAAGAATGTTACCTTAATCCTCTTGAGCGCTAAAGCTCCCTGCCCCCTCCTTTGAGGTTTCTACACATAATCTGAAAAGCTCGAGCATCATCCACTTCCTTAATGATGTCTTCTCAGCCCCTGGCCAATTCCACCAAATCAAAATCAAAAGAGCCCCGTGATCGCAGTGGAACTGGGCTAATTCAGGAACAGGATTGTTACAGAGTGCAGTATATCAGAAACACATCAGGAAAATAAAAGAGAATGATTGGAACAATATTACAGATATGAAAATATAGGCAATAAACTACAAATACTGCACACTTGGAGGCTGGGAGTGGGGGCAAATACAGTTATCCTGGCTATTTTCCCTACAACTTTCTTGAAACATATTAAATTCTGTAACAAGATAGCTTTCTGTCAGAAGCGGTGACTGGGAGTGCCTTGCAGTATAGAATACCAAGAGTAAGTCCAATTGAGGTTACTAATACGTTGCTAGTCCTTGGAACAATGGCTCTAACCAGCTGTCAGAATGTTATTGATGGGTAAATGCCACACACAGTGAGTCCAGTGTCGGAATTATGCAGCAAAAACCGTTTGTTTCCACCAGGCTCCCCCTGCGTAAAACAAATTGACATTTCAGATCTCCGAGACTCACGTCAGTGAAATAGTTAACGATGAAATATTTCTGAACACATCCGCTGTATGCAATGGGGAAATCATTGCCGACGGGGGTTTAATCTAGCGTGACAGCCCAGGGGAGGGGTTGAGATAGACCCACAACTTGTCGTGACAATGTGTTGTGATCCAACTTTCTATTGCGCTGGCAGTCCCTCGCCGTTCCAAATGGGCCCTGCTGGGGAGGTGAAAAGTGAAAGAGGAGGAAATATCCTGCACTGGGGACTGAACAGAAGGAATGGAGTCCTGCCTGGGATTAACTGTATTTCATACAGCTGGCAGCGCAGAACCAGACCTCTCCAGGGCCAGATACTGGCAAAAAGCAAAGCAGCAAGGAACGTTTGAGCCAAGGTTTGCGCTTCCCGGCAACCTTCGCTCATGTTTTAAATACAAAATATGTAGAAAAAAAAGCTCAGGGGACGAACTGATGAACTGAGCAGATTGCTGAATAAAAGGCTGCGCTTTGAAGGAAAACAGCAAGAAAGGAGACAATTTAGTTAGTGCAGAAATTTAGCTTCTGTGCACCGAAGTAGCTGAAGCTTCGGCAGGTCCCCGAGGTCTGACTGTCACAGTTTGAACTGTATTAATGGATGATCCGACAGTAATTGCAGACTCAGCTCTCGGGGCTGAGGTTAAAGATCCTCAGTAGTAGATGCTGGTTAAGTTGAACAGAGGGGACTCCTTATGGTTTGTGGGGGTGGTAGTGGTGGGTCAGGATAGGAGAAGACTGTCATTTGTTGTGATTATTTTTTTTCAAAAAGGACCGCTTTGTAACAATGAAAGGTTAGGCTTCGGCAATTCATTTCTGATGGCGATAACAGCATTTTTGTGTCGCCTTAGTTCTGGTGCACTGAAAATTATTAAAATTACGGAGGAGGAATGTACGGTTTATAGCACCGGCTCAGTAATAGTCTGAGAATATTGTCAATTTAAACACTTCCATGAAAGGTAAGTGAACAACTCACAAAGGCATGACACTTATTGCAAAGTGGTAAAATTACTCGTTGAGTCATAACCTCACCCTGCCTGCTTCAGAACATTGTGACATTGCTTCTCCCTTTGGCATACATTTCAACAGTAATATTATCCTCAGATCTTGACATACACGAGGTGCATGTAGAATGGGGACAATTGGAGCTGCTTTAGAGGCAGCCCAGTTAGGCTCACATACATGGGACAGTCAACATCTGGTACAGTCAACATCTGGTACAGTCAACATCTGGTACAGTCCCTCTGGGTGGGACTGGCTTTTTGGATTCTGGACTCTCAAGTGACTGAGAATTCATGTGCTTCTTTTCTAAAGGAAACAATATTCTACTAAACTGTCAAATCATTTCAAATGCTTATAGAAGGGATAATCAGTGCCCTGACAGGTGCCTCACAGCTGCCCACTCTTTGTGAGTTTTCTGCTTTGAGATGACTGATGAGAATTCAACATTGGAGTAAATATTTGGCATTAGATATTCCCAATAGTTAAAGTCTAGGTAGGAATGGCAGGGAACTGCGTTTCTTTAATGTATTATTTTGTGGGGTGTATTGCTGGCAAGGCCAGCATTTGTTGTCTATCCATTGCCCTTGAACTGAGTGATTTGCCTGGCCATTTCAGAGGGCAGTTAAGAGTCAACCATGTTGCTGTGGGTCTAGAGTCAGATGTAGGCTAGGCCAGGTAAGGATGGCAGATTTCCTTCCTAAAGAGCATTAGTGAATTAGATGGATTTTTCTGACAATTTATAGTAGTTTTATGGTCACCATTGATTTTTTAATTGATTTGATTTAATCCCACCAACTGGTGGGATTTGAACTCAATAAATATGCTTTAGCCTAGATCTCTGGATTGCTCACCAAGTGACATGACCACTTGGTCACCATCTCCCCTTCTCTGTGTGGTATCACTGGAATGGAATTGCTTAAGTATTCAAGAGCTCTGCACAGGACACCTTCTCCCCAGCAACCAACCTACAGTGTTGGTGCATCAAATGCACATCAAATGCAACATCAGGAGGCAATTGCAGCCAACTGTTTAGCAGAGACATTAACAGGTCAGTCCTTAAAAAATGTTTTCTCCTTAAATGGATGGAAAAAGGGGAGCACTTGGTTGCAATATGCCTGTTGCATTGTGATACCATTAGTTTGCAATGAACAGATTTGGAGGAATCTATGGGAACAGTCATCTCCATTCAAGTTTGCTCTTATTAAAGACTCAGCCTCATAAAGTGATGTAAAAATCCTGTACCGCCAAATACCTTCATCCTAACGAGCTCTAAAAAGGAAACATCTACAGGAAAAAATGTAGGCTTAAACAAACTGCTCGACCATTAAAATCTCATTATATCATGTTAAATTATGCAGAAATCATGAGATATTAAAACAAAATGGTGATTAGCAATATTATTATATTTGATGGAAAAGTAAATGTTCCTTAACTATCCATCACACCAGTGATGTGAAACATGGTTGATGTTTCATTTATTAATTTTTGTAAGATGAGGTACAAGCATCATCAGTAGGACGAGTGAAAAATCTGGGTTGGCTGGAGACCCAAAATTCATCATATTTAAGTCAGAACAATAAACAGAAATCCAATTTGCTGTCTTCAGGTGAGAAATGTGGGGCTGAGCCAGTTTCTCGTTTTGCGCTGAGGTGGAAATAGCAATTTTAGTGGTTGGATTCTCACTCTGGGCTTTGCTTTATTTGACACAAATTGAAATGACTTTAGACCCAATTCATTCATTGCTGATCCGCACATCTCCCAATTGCAAAGACCAACTTCCATCTGTACCTGTAATGCGGCAGGATGAATACACTAACGTTGTTATTAATGCAGGAAAAGCATTTTCATTTTCATGCTGTCTTTGGAAGCAGTGAAATCAAGGATGGACACGAATCATTGCTACTTAATGGAGAAGCTACAAACAGGAATTTCACGGTGGTTTATGCTGCCAGCTGTATTATCTCAACCTTCTCCAGTCCCACTTTACCCTTTATCCCGACCCTCCTTATAGTTGAACCCAATTTTACCTTTTCCCTTCAAAATCTTATCATTTCGTCTTGACTTTCGATATGGTTGACGTTATCATTCTCCTCTGTTGTCCATTCTCTATCTGCAAGACACTATTTTCATCTGTTTCCATTTCTACCTATTCCAAATTAACTTGTTCTAAACCAGAAAATTCCGCCCGAGGTCAATGGAACCTGTCCGCCCTTCTCTGCTCCGATTCCCATGGCAGACTTGCAATGCTTTCTCTTTTACTGTCTTAGGGGGCTTATTGTACGCTCAATTTTCCCCATTAGTGTTCTGTGTGTCTGTCAACCTTAGATTCCTCTATTCATCCTTCGCTGGCTTTCCACTAAGTGTATGTTATCAATCTATGGGCAAGATTTTCCTCTCCTGGGATTTTCCAGTCCTGCCAAAAGTCAATGGGGTTTTGGTTGCTTCTGCAAATTTTTAGTTTCCGCCCGCAAAGAAAATTCAGAGCGTCCTCCCTAAGAGGTATTAACAGAAATTCTCTCCTCTCGCGGGAATTGTAGTGGGCGAGATAGAAACTTCCGCGGACCATTTAAAGGTCAGTTGAGCTCAGGCGGGAATTTTCTGTCTTAGGACGCGCGCGGGGCTGGAGAATCCCGCTTATCCTTCATACCCTCTTTGTACATCCTGTTAGTTGGTCTATATCGTCCTACACTCTTTCTAAAGTCCCTACTTTATACTGAGATTTCTATGTTAGGCATCAAATCATCGACATAGATCAAGAAGAAACACCTGAGGTATCCTACTGCCAAACATTCTCCAGTCTAAGAAGCAAATATTTATTTTAAAACATTTGCTATTCATTAACCAATTTGCTATCCATGCTGCTGCTTCTTCCCTTCCCGCAGATCTGGATATTTGGAACAAGCATTTTATGATTCAACTTATTGAATGCCTTCAAAAAAAATCACATCTACTTTTTCGATCCAATTGGTCAATTCTTTGAAAAGCCTCTTACTCAATGTGTCAAACACAACATGCCTTTAACAAAGTAGTGTTGGCCCTTTGTTAAGCTAGCTATTTTCAAATACTCGCTAATTTCATCTTTGTGTTATTGGTTCAGAGGACCCCAAATTCCTACGTCTCGTTGGAACTGAGACAAAGAGAGATGCCTAAATACTTTCAAATAATGCAGTTGAACACTGTTTCCCCACCTCTCCATAAATTTGCATTGCTTAATTTAAACAGGCTTGATTAGATATGCAGGCTGACTGTGAGGGAGCAACGGGCGGCGGTGAGGAGGATGTGATCTGGGTGGAGAAGGAGATCAGCCCCAAAAATATCTGGAGGAGAGAGTGCCAAAAGGACCAATGGCAGCAGTGGAGAAGACAAGTAACTTGCACCATGAATGGCAGCTAGATCAAAGAAATGGACAGCGACCAAAGAGCTGGATATACATGTAATCATAGGGGAGATATGGAACAGGAAGAATAATCTGTTTGGAGTGAGGCCAGAAACCCACAAAGTATACGCAAAGTGTTCTGTCCGCTTGAACCTTAGTTCTCCTTTGCGGTGCAGGAAGAGACAACCTCTCAGTTGTAGACAAGGTATTCCTTGCCGTTATTTTCCTATCAATGAAGTATTCTACCTATCACTCATTCCCTTGGGCAATCCCAGCATTTCTCAGGACTCAGCATCTGTCATTATCCACTTATCCCTTTCCAATGCTCCTGATTTATTGGATATTCCGCTGGCCTCTCACAACTTGAGATTGATCTCTCACGACTCAAATTTGTACAATAGGCAAACAGCCTCAGCTAATCACGCTTCTCTTAAAACCGATTATTCTGTATTACCAGCTCAAATCATTCCCGGCTAAAATACCGAGTAAACACGCGCCGAGTAATGAACAGTTAAAATTAAACTGCAAGTAAAGTAAATGAATGAAAATTTCAGTACTTAGGCCCCCAGCTGATTTTGACTGAGGCTAGATCGCCTTCCACAATCCACAGGTCCTTCACAGCATAACATTCAATGCTTTCACATCAGTTCGTCAATTGAGTTTCCTCGAAATGGACCCTGAATCAATTTAACAGTGGCCCAAGATCACTTGTTATCAAAGCTCTGGCCTCTGTGCTGTTAAACTGGTTCATGTTGTCTTTATGTTCGGCCTGTATAATGGATGCAGCAATATTAAATTTAGGCTCCTATATGTTCACTAAATTTATCAATTTAACAGAAGGCCTGCTGGTAACAGGGCAGAACTACTTGAACGTCATCGTTAGATTGTGGCTTGTTAACCAAAGGTGGTTTATTTTTGGTGTAGGGCCCCATTGGTGACCAGCGCACCAATTTGCTGAGCTCTTTGAGTTTGTCACTTTTTTGTCACTAAAGCGACAAAGTGCATGTTATTCTCCTGCTTCTCGCAAGACAATACGCTTGATGTAAAAGATAATGCGCGATCATACACCACGCTTAGATCTGTCGAATACTATATCGTAGGTCTGACATCTGGGAAGATGGCAGTTCCTGTTAATGTCCCCCTTCCTTTACCACCAAGTGATTTTTTTTCTCCTCCTTTTGTTTGGCAAACCAAATGTGGTGTTTGAAGAGGAAGAACAAGAGAATCACTGAAGAAACTGGAAGAAAGTTAACCCCGTCATTCTTTTATAAACGTAATATACCAGTACCTGCTCTAACAGCTGTAACAGGAGCTTTGTGTACATTAAATGCATATACTGCCACCTCTCCGTATACAAATAGATATAATCTATGTGTGTAATAAAGCGGAATAGTATTTACAGGAGCAATATTAATGCCGAATACCAATGTGAATGAAGTTGCCAGTGGACAATATTGTTAACAAATCCTTCCTGATTCAAGCTGGGAAATTGTGTTTATAAATTGTTCCTGTTACAATCCAAATCAAATTATCTGTGTGTGTTTGAATGGCTCTCTCCCTCTCAGCTCAGGGGCCACGGCTGCTTTACACAATTAAAGCCTGCGCGATTCCTTTGTTGTAAAATAGCATGACACAGTGCAGCAATATTTCATTTTGAAAGACCGTGCCACAGGAGGACTATAAAACATTACAAAAATCACTAAAGCCTCCCAGAGTTGCTTGGTAAGGAATTTTTAACTGGCTTCCTATTGATGCCACTTCACAGACCTGCCCGAGCTCCACATTGCAAGCTAATGCCTAGGGTTTTAAAGCATAAAAAATTTATAGCAATAAACATTTGAAAATCTCTGGACTGATGTATCACAATCAGTATATCATTAGTAAGATAGCATCCATTTTGTTGATGTACAGTGACTAGTTCAGATAAGGTCTTGTTAGGGAAAACCTGCTCTCCTGTCTGCGCTGAAAAGCACTAACAAGAACCAGCCAAAGAGAATATGAGCTGATGATGATAGCGGCAGGGAAAGGTCGGCTAGTCCATCAAGCCTGTCCCACACTTGATGTGTGGAGCTTCACGGATAGATACTTCCTACCCCTAGCAATCTGTCATCTCCTGGGAGAGGCACAGAAAAAGAGAACTCTGCAAAACTCTCAGACTCCCTCAGGTGACCGAAATCCACCCAGGAGATAAACATGGACCATTGGTACATTAATCTCTCACATGCCCTTTAACTCCCACCTGATAAAGCAGCAGCTCTCCGAGAACTCGTGCTACCAAATAAATCTGTTGGACTTTAACCTGGTGTCGTGAGATTTCTTACTGTGCCTACCACATCATGGGTAACTGATGCTAACCATAATGGTTAACTGGGCTACCATAATAATCATGAATGGTACATTATGGGATAATTGAGGATGGCGAGAGGATCCAAGATTTCATCCTCTTCGAAGCAATAAAGCACCACTTCTCTTTTGCCCCCCCCTCCCCAATTTGCAATTTGAACTTTGTTTTGACAATAGTTCTGCATTGCTTTAGATTGAAAGAGAAACACTGACTAAGTGTTAAGAAGCTGAGGCAGCGCTGCAATCCTAAAATAAAGACAAATCCTGGAAGCACGCGGTAGTTCAGTTTACGACTGAAAAGAGGGAGGTTGACATGCCAGGCGGGACCTTTCATCAGAACTGGTGTAGTCAGGCCACTGAAATCTCTCCACCGGGTTTCAGCACAAATGGGAGGACTGCGAGTCAAGAGTTCAAATATGATCATTTCATTATTGCTGAGGAATTGAATATTGATTGATATAAATGCTCTCCGATGTGAGAATGTGTGCGTGGATCTGCAGAGTGCATCAGATTGTGTTGGTGATCTCTGAATGTGAGCCGACTTGTGAAAGTGTAACGTAAAATTAACACCAGCATTGTTATTTCTAAGATTATATATATTGTGTTATTTTGGCATTTCTTGACAATCTAGCATTCATTTCACTTCTCCAGATAATGAATGAATATGTAGACTAAATATCTCACAAATATGTAATGCCATTAAAATTAAAATCAGAAACCGAAGCTTAGAGTACTTAATTGGCGAAACAGACCAGCCTGTACTTCACCCTCCTTCATCTCCGGATTCCATTCGCCCATTCAATTTCATTCTTGCCACTCTTATCAGTATGTGCTCTCAGTAAGCCACCAGTCAGCAGATTTTCAACCGATAAGCACACTGTGCTGCCTTCTTACATCTACAATATATTCATGCACAGCTTTAGGTTCGAATCAAAGAGATCCCACCTTGGGTTGCATTCATTTTGAAATCAAAAAATATGTCACATTTCCGATTAATGCATTTAATGCCACCAGTAAGTATAAAGATTAACAGCATCTGACTACTCTTGCCTGCTCAAAACATTTTCCTTGATCGCCACGCTGATTGTGTTTTTTTGACAAGCACTCATGCGACAAAGAAACAGATTGGTGCCTAAAAAAAACTGTCCATAAAATAACAAATTAGCAGAGTTGGAGAGAGACGTGCACATTTTGGAGTTTGACAGGGAGTCAAGAAAATCTCTTTTTGAGACTTATCCACAGTACACCCCCATATCTGCCTTCTTTTTGGGCTAAGGTATCAGTGCCAACACTGAGAAATTGATCTCTGCACAGATGGAATCTACCTTGCCACCCCCGTACTGCTGTGTGCTGGACACATCCCTCGCACTGTAATAAAAATATCTAAAAAAAACAGTGGGGGGACCAGAAGTTTCAGCAGGTTAGAACACAGTTCTTTCAGCATCGGAACTGGCGTTGTAAACAGTTCAAGCTGATTAGTTTTCTTTTTCCACTGATTTCAGTAAGAGCGCTTTGCTAATTAGAATGAGGTTGGACAATTTCGACATAGTTCCCTGGAATAGAACGGTCCATTATACGGCACTACATTGACACTTTCACTCAGAAAGACAAACATGGCTAGCTAGCATTGTTGGAATTTTCCCATAGTGTTATTGCAAGTGAGAAAACCGGATGCCGGCGTGAACCAGATCAAAACTTTCCGACACATCAGGCAGGAATCTCCGGCTTCCCGGAGTTTCTCCGCGGCAGGAGGCTGGTGGTGGGATCCTTTGGTCCCATTGCTGTCAATGGCATTTCCCACTAATGTCACCCCATACCGCCGGGGAACCCGCTGTTAGCAGGAGTGGGAAATCCCGGTGTGAACGGCCAGAGAATTGCGGCCTTAATCAGATTTTGAGAGAGGGGCGAGTTTTGCACCAGCCGCTTTTAAATGACATCTGGGTCTCAAAGTCAAATTGAAGACCACTGGCCATCCCCATCCCCATTACGCCAACCACACTCCCACCCCATTGTAGGCATGTTTCCATAGCCCATCTCCCCAGTAAACAGGCCTTCCCAATGGGCCCTCAATAATGTCCCTTCCCTTTGCACGCCCTTCTTCATGCCTCCTTTAGGCCACACTTCTTGCCACTGCCCTGGCAATGCCAAGGTGTCAATTGGCACTGCCAAGTGGGTACTGCCCAGCCATGTCTCCAGCCACCCATGGGCCTCAACACATTTGTGGAGAACCAGCAGTGAATGTCGCCAGGTTCTCACTGTGCCTAAGGGTCGGAAAATCCCAGGAGCAGGGAGAATCTGACCTCAAACAACTCAGTGAGCATACTTAAACACTTTTATACTAATCTGGTTCTTGCCCAGTAAGGACAGGAACAGATTACTTGTGGGCACAGTGATTCCAACAGCATTGGACGCGCTAAAATCCTCACCCTCAATTCTCTGGCCCTGCTCCCCTCTAACACACCAGGAAAATTGTGGCCATTATCACTGTTTTGAGGTCAAGTGCAAAGAACTTTATTCAACAGCTGTGCAGTGTCTGACCTGCAAGTTGTTGCACTTGGTACAAATGCCTCAAATTGACACTGAGGTCATGGTGCTATGAATAATTTAAATATGTCTTTTGTCTTCCCTTAGTTGAAGATTGTGCTTGACAAAAAAATCGGTATAAGCAAGGCTACGTGGGCCTGAGGTACCTCTGATTAAAATGATGCTATAATGACAGTTTGAATTATCTTATTTTACTTCCTTTTTAATAAGAACTTAACAGGAAAATTATCTGGGGTGATGTTACCTTCTGGTCCCCATATGCAGGCAGGTCTTCAGTGAGCTCCTGTTTCTACTCGAGAAGTTTTATAATTCCTTTGTGTCTGACTGTTTTCCTCTTGACAGCAGATTTTATAACTTTTATTAATTAGGACTGTCAGCCAGCTTGTCATTAGAACTATCTTTTTATTCAGGGCCCATTAAGCTGTTCTAATTCCTGGCTGCTCACATCCCTTATACCAGATCTATAACTCTAGCTGCTCCTATATTAACATAATGATATTTGTGATCATTATTTTCCGCAAATCTGACAGGTAGAGCGAGGGGCTTCTACTCACCTGAACTGAGAAATAGCAGAGAGATGAAGAAGAACAGAATTTCCTTCACAACCTCAGCAGCCCTTTTTTGTGTCAGCTCACTACATACCCCTATTTCTGAAGGAGGCAACACATCCACAAGGCAATGCATGACATTGTATGTATGACATTCAGTGCCGGCTCTGAGATAATGGGCATTTTAATTTCTAGATCAGCAATAAATACAAGCTGTGGTATGGATGTAACTGAGTGCGGCAGAACAGGCACCATGTACTAGTTCTAAGTCACAATGTACAGGTAATGAGTACTAGTTCGAGCCCTGTACTAACATAAGCACTCACCCAGTTACAGGTCCCGCATACGTGCTGCTTCATGGAATACCATGATGTTTTAATGATGAGACCAGGGAAAAGCAACAGTTCAAATGTAAATTTAGGCTAATTGTCCTGACTACATCTCCTTCTAACTACTTGTAGTATAATACTGGTGACTGTGGTTAAACCCTTACCCTTTCAGCTATATCCTCCTCCTGATCACTGTCTTCATATAATGCAATACAACACTGCAGATTATTTATCAGGATTGATGATTTGGTTAAACTCTCATCATTTCAGCTTCATCAACCCCTGATCCTGATTAATCCAGTGTAATATAGTGCAGCAGGTTTGACATAGAACTAAATCCTCACCCTTTCAGCCTCATCACATCTGATAATTGCTATAAGCACAGGTACAAATACCCAATTACTGGATATGAACTGATCTCGAACCTCAGTGCAGTTCCCTTGCTTATTCTAATTGTCAACGCTGCTATCAGACTGGACAACAGAGAACCCCCGGAGGTTCTATCAGGGAGCACAGTTGTCCCCTTTTCCCAATGCTGTGATTTCAGACTCTGACAATTCAATAATTTCAGTGATTGCCTCTGACTCAGTACTGCAGCATCCCCTTAATTACTTTCATTTTGCTCATCAAGCTACACTGGGACTTTTGCACAAGACAGTCACCGAGGTCAGGCAAAAGCTCTGGGGCAGATTCATTATGAGTGTATACATTCATTCTCCCTGTCACAAGCACAAACGTTCAACTATCTCATGGAAGCAAAAAAAAATCTCGGTCCTAAAAATCCGGGCAAGGGTGGAGAAATCTGTCCCAAAACGAACAGAAATACCATGACCTTTGATGTCTTCAGGAAGATTGGCCAGAACCCATTTCTACTTCACTAAGTTTCTCAGAAATCAATTATTATGCCGCAACCTATTAGTCATAAGTTAAAGGCCTAAGGGCTAAAACATTATTTCTGTACAATGTGAACATTGGCTCAACGTTTCAGCTTCAGTTCACAATTTTATCAGGGTGTCCTGTACGAACTCAAACAAATGAAAGTGGATGTGATGAAAATAATAGTGTGATATTTACACTGTTGTTCTGATTTCTCCCATTTTGAGACTAAGTGCAATGGTCCTTTGTTCAATTGCAGCCTTGGGTGACTATGTGGAGTTTGCATGTTCTCCCTGTGTCTGTGTGGGTTTCCTCTGGGTGTTTCAGTTTCCTCCCACACTCCAAAGATGTGCCAGTTGGGTGGACTGGGCATGCAAAATTGCTGTTTAGCATCAGCAGATGAGAAGGGTAAAGAAGTAGGTTTCTAGGGATAGGGCCCAGATGGGATGATTGTTAGTGCAAGCTTGATGGGCCTAATGGCCTCCTTTTGCACTGTAAGGATTATATGATTCAGTGGCATCTGGATGGTGTGCAGTCTGCCATCCTGTCCGGGCACTATGCTGACAACCCAACATCACTGATCCACTATTGAAGAAAGTAGTTGGACCTCCTGAAAATGAAGATGGATCTCTGGGATCTGAGGCTGGAAGATGGACTCCCTCTGGGAAACACAATTTGGAAAGTCTGCCTGTAGCTGCTCTTCTGACCCACTGCTGTGGTGTTTTGGGATCCAAGGCTGTAGATGGCTTCCATCCCAAACTCTAAGGCATCCCCAGGCGTTGTTCACCCCATATTGTTCCATACATGTTTCATGCTGGCATGTTTTCCCACCAGCATCTCACTATTGGGATGCAAATGAGGTTCACATCAGCCTCAGATAGATTTTCTGGCTCATCATCCAGATCCTGCAGTAAATTCACAACAACATGAAACTGATTTCTGAACCTCGTGCTGTTTTCACCCACCATGCTCACCATCAAACATGCTGATGGAGCTTGGCTACATTCCACCTATTATGTTTTTATAATGATATAAAAACAGCAATCACTCATAATGGATTGTGTAAACATGTATGTTCAGTTATTTAAACTAAGCACATGTATACATTGATAGAAAGCTTGAAACATCAGAGTTGTGCATGTGCTCTGTTCTTAAGTTAAAGTAAAACCAAGATTGGATCACATGGCACACTTCTCTTCTAACGATGACGTGTTGCTATCCCTTAAGGACATATTACCTGCACCACCCTTGAAATTTCATAGATGGAGCACTTTTGTCTTTGATGGGCACAGTAAACATGAGGCACTGTAACGTACAGTGTTGTATGCAGAACATACAACACTACTGCGAGGGTACTGGCAAAGGAATATGTTTCTGATACAAAACATCCTAATCCACAATTGGATTACAAGGAAAATGTTCAAAGGTTTGCCCTTGGGAGGTCAGTAAATAGACACAATTTCAGTTCAATGTTGCTTTGAATATTGCTGCTTTCTCTTGTTTTAGACTGTGCAAAAACATTCAATGACTATTACTGGTAGGTAAAGCTATCTCAAATTCCCTTGTGTTGTACAGATAGCAATTTTCATACTCTGGCTTCGTGGTAACTACTTCAAATAGTTAAAATGCAGCTTCTTTTAAAGATATGATTTAGTTGTAAATTCAACCTTCCTGTAATCCACTGCATCCTAAAGAAGGGTTTTTATTTCTGATTCACAGTAAAATATGTGGCAGAAAAAAGTACTAATGCTGTGCACAAATGAAACGCATACTTAACATTTTAATTGGATGCAGTATGCAGCAAATATTGTGCTACTAATCTAGACTGACACTTTAGTGCAGTACTGAGAGAAAGTTCCAGAGCTGGAGATGCTTTCCTGAGGAATAGATATTGAAGTCAGGCCTTATCCGGTCAGGTTAAAGAGCATGGGCGCGATCTTACTGCCTATCTGCACCGTGCTCCCATTGCAGCAAGGTTGGAGAATGGCCAAGCCTCCGTTCACTGCAGCAAGATGGGAAAATCCCGCCAACGTGAACAATAATAATATTCCGACCCATGTGTCACTATTTGAAGCAAAACAGTGAATCTCTGTGTCCTCCACAATAATTCTCTCTCTCTGACAACAGACCAAAAGAAAGTTAATTGTTCACTCACTTGACTGTAAGAGCTTGCTGTAAAATGGTCACCACGCTTGCCGAGGTAGCAACTAGGCTGAATTTCAAAGTAAATCTGGGCAACGTGGTGGCACAGTGGTTAGCACTGTTGCCTCACAGCGCAAGGACTTGGGTTCAATTCCAGCTTCGGGTGACTGTCTATGTAGAGTCTGCATGTTCTCCCCATGTCTATGTGGATTTTCTCCCAGTTTCCCCTTCTGGTTTCTCCCACAGTCCAAAGATGTGTAGGTTAGGTGGATTGGTCATGATAAAATTCTCCCTTAAGGTACCTGAACAGGTGTCGAAGTGTGGTAACTCAGGGATTTTCACAGTAACCTCACTGCAATGTGAATATAAGCCTACTTGTGACTAATAAATAAACTTTAAAACACTTTAAAGTCCAGGTGCGATGGTTAAGCTAGTTTCCTGTGGTACTCTGAAAATATGTACTGTCTGATCAGAAATCTTGATTCATTCTTAGTTGTGTATTCAGGGCCATGCTGGTACGTTGGAGTGCGAAGGTTCAGATTGAGGTTATTTAAGATTAATGTATTGCCACCAGGTGTGCTCCACAAGAATTCTCTCTCTGTGGGGCAGATTCACATACGCAGATTGTAAACTCTGGGTCCATGGAGCACATGATTGCTGTCCTCCATCTATGATGTGGAAATATTGGCATTGGACTGCAGTGGGCACAGGAAGAAGTTTCACAACAGCAGCTGCTTCTTCATCAGGACTCATCTGAAAGCTCAGGATTCCAAATAAATCTGTTGGACTTTAACCTGGTGTGTGAAGTTACTTACTGTCTTCTATCTGGACGACAGTATTCGCCTTCCTATCCCGGATTGTTTGCCAATGCCTTTGCTTTTGCTTGTTAGCCAGCCAATTCAGCCCACAGCCAACATACACCCAGGCCTTAAGTCACCTGCAAATTCATATTCATTGGTGGTCAGCAGTCTTCCATTCTCCATGGTGCAGCCACTGTGTAGGGATACTAGGATCGGCCAAGGCACAGATGGAAGATGTACAGGGTGGCTATGATTTCAGTTATACGTTTGGTTTGGAATATTTATTTTGGGGTGGCTTTCATCTTTGCATTGTGGCCAACTTACCAAAGGGAAGATGAGTGCAGGACTGTTGGTGACTGGAGAATTTGGGTTGTAGTTTCTGAGATCTCACCTAAATTGGTTTTTGCTGTACACTCTAAGCAGAAAGGGCCTCCTTTTATCCTCTCCCTGTCGTGAGGGTTGTGCCCTCATGGTGGCAAGTTTATGCAGAATAAAGCAGACCACCACCCACCAAGCGACCTGTTTTTTTCAGAGTGGTCCAAGCAATGGAATCTTAGCTTCATCTCGCCGACGAGGTGCAGCACCTTGTGTGCATGCTGAGCATATGTATGTGGGTTGCCAAACAAGAGTCAGCAGCCACATCACTGGGAACGAGCCAAATGCATACAAAATCATCATCATGGTAATCTTCAAAGTATCTGGAAATGAGGTCCTTGACCTGCTCTGAAGTTGTAGCAGTTCAGAGATTTCAATGAGGACATCCTTAATAAGTCTGCAGTGTATATAGATTTAGGTATTACATATCGATACATAGTAAGTGAAAGGCAGTTGTCTCACACTTGGTTGGAAATACAGATAGGAGAATTACTTCCTGAACATCTGGGGCAGATCTGGCCTCCTGTTGATAATCCTCCCCACTTTCCCCTCATCCCCACTCTTCCAGCAGTTTGTTCTGCTCCATATGCCCTCTTCCCATTCATGCTCTATTCAAAGAACAAGGCACCAGTTCCTGGGAGCAACTTTTTTGTGTGGAAATCTGAAGTAACAAGGTAGTGCCTCAGCGCCTGCCCCACCAGTTACTGAAGTTACTGAAACTTGACATGAAGTGGACAGCATCAAAAAAATGCAGAATTATAACTATAGCCAGAAGAAATCAGTCAAAAAAAGGCCTGTAAATAGTTCATAATTCCTACAAAGAATGTTGGTGTGGAAATGGTGAGATGTTCCTTCCTGGTGCTGAAATCATGTATAGCTGTAGCACTAATGTCGAATTGCTGTTGAATGCTGATTGATGTTGTGAAATGCATGTTCTGCATAATTCTGGCAGATAAACAGTACCCTGCACAGTAATTAGAGAATCCCTACAGTGCAGCAGAGGGCCATTCAGCCCATCCAATGTTAACTACTTCTCCGAAAAAGCATTTTACCCAGGGTCATCCCTTGCCCCATCCCCGTAACACCGTGTATTTACCATGGCTATTAACTCTATGTTTAGGGAGATTAGCAGGGTAAATATGTGGGATTACATGACTAGAACATGAGTGGGATTATGGTGGGCGCAGACTTGAAGGACCGAATCACCTCCTTCTGCATTGTAAGGATTCTATTCCAGTTAACCTACACATCTTAAGACATAAGGGGCAATTTAGCATGGCCAATCTACTAACTGCACATCCTTGGACTGTGGGAGGAAACTGGAACACTCAGAGGAAACCCATGCAGATATGGGGAAAATGTGCAAACTTCACACAGACAGTGACCCAAGGCCAGAATCAAACACAGGTCCCTGGTGCTGTGAGACAGTAGTGCTAATCACTGTGCTGCTAATTTCTCCACTGAGATGGCATCCAGCACACTAACACAAGGGGACACTAGTGTATGGTGCAGGTGCCATCTTGGAACTCTAAAGGCACTCCTAGTGCCCATAAAATGGCCACCACAAGGCCCATTTTCTCACCCAATATGTTTGTTGTCTCTAAACAGCGCGATGCTGATGTTATGACAACCAGATGGAATGAAGTGTCTCTTGCATTTTGCTGGTATGAAAAATTGGATTGGGTGCCATGAAGAATGAGGAAGAACTTTGCTTCCTTCTAATTATAATTGAACATATTGGTAATCCATGGATTAGTTCAAAACAATTCAGAAAAGACTGAAGACTTTTCATCCACCATTTGAGTTACAAAAGTACTGAGCAAAAGTATTGCTGCTCGACTTCAGAGATGATTAATCAAAACTCCTACGTGTATATCGTATCTTTCAGAAAGAAGAACAATTGAAATCAGCAGAAAAACACAGAATTTCATTTTAGTTGGCTGATTTCTGACCAGCATTGCTTCATAAATCAAGAGCTTCTTAATGTATTCCCTGCACCTTATTGAGTGGAAGC
This sequence comes from Sphyrna mokarran, assembly GCA_024679065.1. NCBI lineage: Eukaryota > Metazoa > Chordata > Chondrichthyes > Carcharhiniformes > Carcharhinidae > Sphyrna > Sphyrna mokarran. The sequence goes on from JAGIQG010000021.1 coordinate 25,751,230, forward strand.
CTCAGCCTATCATATTTGCATAACAGATTATGTGTTTGTAATAATTTTAATGGCTTCATTATGTTTGTAACGCTAGCTAAATAACTGAACAATGAGAGAAAGAGTTGACAATTTGCAATGGTGTTTTTGATGGCTCAAATGTTTCTGAAATCTTGACATTGGAAGAATTTTAACTTGAGCAGAAATCCATTGTGCCTTTTATAATAGTCTTCCTGGGATATGATTTAGAATGAAGCTAGTAAATGAACTGTGAATATACTTCAACAAATGGCAACATACTGCTAAAAATCTGGAATTAAAACAGAATGTGCTAGAGAAATACTCAGCAGGTCAGGCAGTACCTGGAGAGAGAAAGAGTTAATGTTCAGCTTGTCAGAAATTGAAGTTGGATACGCGACAGTTACGCCAAAGGTACGTGGGGCTTTGAAACAGAATCATCCTCGGAGAGTGGTTTACTGGCAGTAATGGGAAACAAACAGGCATTCATGATATACCTGCTGTAATGATCCTAGAATGCTTCATATACGGGATAAATACTGGAAAGTCCATTAATCTCGCAGTGGGAAATAGTTGAGTGCTAATTGCCTAACTTAATGATGAGACATGGGGGAATTTGAAAGTTCATAGGCAGGAGAGAAGCTGGGAGATACAGTGAACGCCAATTTTAACCTTGGTCCTCATTAATGACACCATGGTAGACAGCTGCCTGCTATTAAAATTGGGCAACTCGGAAGTTGCTAGTCAGTCATAAAATAAGGACAAAGCTGGGACTGGTGGGATTGCGAGAGTGGTGAACAGTTTGGAGGAAAAGATGAGGGATTGGGGGCAGGAAATTGAGTATATTAGGCCTGTATTCATTGTTTCTCCTGTGTCTACAGCTTCCATACAAAGCAAATAAATAAGCTTATCTCAAGCGGTTTCTCCTCCTAATGATCAGCCTCTGGTCTGCTTTGTTTTCATAGTCTAGTCAGGCTGAAAATGACAGTAGAGCTTTCATGACATAATTGGGTGCCAACATGCATAGTTAAGGAAGGACCCCATCAACTTCAGGAGGGTAACTTTGGTGCCTGCAATTTATAACTGCAGCCATGCTTGACCCGGATATAAGATTTGAAGGTATCTGTTTCAGATCTCCCACTCAATAGTTACAGTCCTATCGTTATGTCACAATTTTGCAGGATTGTGCTGATGTTTCCGAGTTTCTCCTGACTCGGGAATCACATCTTCAGGATTGCCATCTTTGTGGTCAAAGAAAGAAACACTTAAATTTTGCAAATTGGAATGTTAGAAAGTTCAAGAGTGACAATTCTGAATTTAAAAAACTGTAATCATATCATTTGTCAAGATCCTAATTGATATTGCTGCTCTCGCTGAGGTTTGCCTTTCTGAGAAGGACAGCTGAAGGAACACGCAAGTGGGTTCACCTTCGACAGGAAAGAAAAGATGGACCACAAACCTCGTGTCTACTGAGTTGGTTTTGGATCTGAAGTTTTGGATACGCTTTCAGAACTCCCCAATTATATAAAATACACTTGACATTTCACCAAGGGCTCAGCCATAACTAATATGCTCCCATCATCAGCACATATGCCCCAACCCTTGACTCTATTGAAGATGTAAGGAAAAGTTCTATTCTGACCTTGACCATGACTTCATTTCCATCCCACAAGTAGAAAAGATCATTCTTCTGGGGGGCTTTAATGCAAAGTTCGGCCATGACTCCTATGTCTGGGTGGAACCATTGGGAAAAATAGGGTGAAAAAAGCCATTGCAAATAGTCTCCCTCTCCTGAGAAACTGTGCTCAGCATAGCCTCATTATAACAAAAATTCACTTTTGCCAGAAGGGCAAATACACCACCTCATGGAGGCAATCTAAATCAAAGCAGGCAGGTAGGCAAAGACTTTAGGTAGTTTCAGAAATACCAATTCAGGGGCTTAAATGTACTTAAAATATTTCACTTTTAATTTATATCTCCTTTTTTAAAAAAAACTTGTTTACTTTTATTTTAATTTCCTCATAATCCAATCATAATCATTTATTTTCAACTAACTTAAATTTTCAGAAAAAGAGCAAAGGTGAAATGTGGTTTGTTTTGTCATTCATAGTGAAACTTGATACTCCACAAATATAATATTTTCAGGATCAGTGAAGGAGGGGGCAGTTAGCAGCAATTTCCAAGTTAATGCAATGGTTACAACTCATAAAACAAGATGTACTGTTTTGTTACAACAAGACTCTCAGTGTATAAATGAAAGTACTTGTCAATTCAATTGATTTCCATTGATTGCATTCAGGGATGGTTTAACTGTATACCCTTTAGTGGACCATAGAATCACTGACAACAATCTCTGAATTTCTTACTTATTCTGCACATGTGTAGACTCCATAAGCCTCTGGAAACGATTTCCCAGCCCCAATCACTGCAAATATAAATCCTGTAATGGCCGCTAATTCTGGCAAGATTGCCATAATGGGATTTGCATCAGGGAGATCTCAAAGTGAGATCTTCTCCCTCTGCCCCCAACTGGTCATGCAGTTGGGTTCATGCCCAGCAAGGGTGTGGAGGGACCTTAATGCCTCAATACTGCTGATGATGGGGGAGTGTGGTCGTTACCATGAAAAGGGTGTCCCATAAGACATAGGAGCAGAATTAGACCACTTGGCCCATCGAGTCTGCTCTGCCATTCAATCATGGCTGATATTTTTTTCATCCTCATTCTCCTGCCTTTTCCCCATAATCCCTCATCCTCTTATTAATCAAGAAGTTGATCTCCTTGGAGTCAGCCTTGCTAGTGTCTTTAGATAGCACAAAACAAGACCACCTCTATTTTTTTTTCGACAAAAGTGTCCGAGGATTTGGAGATAAAATCTGCCTATTTCTCTGGGAAGAAATATGTTGGCTTTCAATCAGATCTTGATGCATTGGCCTGAATTCTCTGGTTGTTTGCACCCCGCTGCCACTGCCAACAAGGACAGAGAATCCTTGTTCAGCCAAATCTCCATTCGCTGCACTGAGATCAGAGAATCCCGCAGGCATGGATGGCAGGAGAATCCCGTACTATGCCAATTTTTGGGAAACTGAACCCCCTGTCAGTTTCAATCGAGCAATGGCGGTGAAGTCTGGGCCATTCACGTTATCACAATTACTTTATTCAGCACTCTTCAAGGTGCTAGAAGTGTGGGGGAATTAAACTGGTGCATTGGTACATAATCACAGTAATTTAATATTCAGTGATCTTAAATTAATTTGCTCATCAACTCTAATCATGCACAATTGTATCGCATGGTATCTAATGACTAGAACACCCACATGGCTAAGAATGCTCTGAAATCACCGTGTGTCATCTCCTGTCCTCACAGCAGAGGAAGAACGGTTTATCAAGCCTACTGAAATATGGCCAGTCGCTTGACCTCTATCTGCCACGGCTTGGAACAAACACCAACCTACACATGCACCGCAGGTAATATTGAGGAGAAGGAGGAGGCAGAGGGTGAAGTTTATGAGAGAAGGGACAGAATGGTTATGAGAGCTTGCAATTGTCAAAATCTCTAACTGAGGTGTATAAGAATACATATCAACATAAATGGCAGCTGGTATACTAACAATCATGTTGCGCAAATCCATATAGTTTTGTACATTTCAGTAGAAGTTGGTCAGTACGGTAAGTGACACACAGCATTGGTTGTCTGCATTTTAATTTGCCAGTAGATATCTAAGTGCATAATGGCACTTGCAGCAGAAGTAGTGCTCATGGATCCTCCCTCCCCATGTTGACAGGGAGGTTGTGCAGTGTAAACTTCAAGAAGCAATCAGTAGCCCTTTCAACTCACTTGGTGAATTGTTTAAACAAACATGAATGAAAGGTTGAAAGATTTCATACAGCCACAGTTCTACGCAGACACACAGATTGATGGGCAGCGTGAGGAGATGCCCTCGAGTAGTGCCATGCGTGGAGTAGATTCGGAGCAGCCGGTTGGCATATATTTCAGCCGCAGTTCTGTGCCATCACTTAGCTCTGCACAAATAACAGGTGTTGAGTTTGATAGTGTTGAGATCACAGCGAATACACCAAATGATATCCCTGGCACAGATGCAGCCTCACTAAGGCTAGTTCCAGATACAAGTAGTGGACCGTCTGTATCCCCTGCCGTTCCCCAGTTGGTGATGCAACCACCACCAGTGCTACTTCCTCAACCAGGGGAACACTTAGTATGTTCACAAGCACAGAGCAGAGAAGTGCATTGTTGACGAAGGGAAAGTATGAAAGACAAACACAATCAGCATATACACGAACTGAACTCTACAATAAAATAAAATGATTTACCGTCCATATTTCTGTCCTTTTATTGTCCTTAAGCTAAACAAGTAAAATGGCTGATCCCTGTGAAGTTCCTTGTCGATGCCCCCAGTGCTTCTGTGACCACTGCATCAATTGTCACGGCAGAGTCAGTTAAAGAGACACCAAATAAATCCATTCATTTTATATGGTCAACCTCAAAGAACAGCACATACCCTGTAATATGTGTTAATATATTTCAGTATATTAAACTATTAAAATGCAAGCTCCTGAGGCTAGCCATACGTTCCAATTGGAAAGTCACATATCACACAGAGTAGATGAAGATCCAGTGAGCTGGCTCACCACCTCATTTTGCAGCTCTCGCACTCCCACCCAGCACTCAATCCAGTGCTTCCAGTGACGGGGAGTCATCCATTTGACAGTGCAGCCGCCAGCCAGAATGTGGGGATGATTCTCCCATGCCCGCTGCGCTGATTTTTTTAATGCAGTGGGATGGAAGATTTAAGTGGCACTGAATTAGCGTGATTTGCGCTGGGCATCTGGTCCCAAGCGTGTTTTCCAGTGTTGGATTTCCAGTGCCATCAATTCCACACCGGAAATCGGCACAGAGCATCATGAATTTTTAAATAAGAATTTTAATATAATTTAAATACAATTTAGTGGGCCCATGGCTGAAATTTCTGGGCTCATTAGCCTCTCCTCCTCTGCCAGGAATGGTTCACTCCAGTGGGAATTACGCTTGCTTCTCATTTACATGGAGCTGGCAACCCAACCCCTGGTGGAGTGAAGGAGGTATTAGTGCCCCCCCCCACCCCCCCCCCCCAGAGGCTCAGGCTCTGTGAATGTACCCCCTTGGCACTGGCCCCTTGGCAGTGCCAGGCTGGGCTCCTTGGCATTGACCAAGGGAAAAAGAGCCAATACCCAGGGTGCACCTTGGCACTGCTCATTGGGCATGGGGCAGTGCCACAAGGGTGAGGCTTAGAGGCAAGGCCTGATGGGACAATCGGTGGGGGTGGGGGGGGTGTCCTCTTGCCACTCTGCAACCTGGATCAGTGGGAGAGGGAGGGAGGTCAGCAATCGGGTCTGGCCATCGGGATGGGGAGAGGGGTTAGATTGCTGAGGGAGGTCCAAGGGGGGGAAAGGAAGTGGGAGGGACGGCGGGAAGTGGGGCAAGATTGGGACGGGCTGGGGGATGGTCAAGACTGGCTTGGGAATATTCAGGAGATGACAAACAAGCATAAGAGGGTCAGCGTTGCAGGGGATTGCGGGGCTGGCAAGCAGACAGGGGCCCCTGCACATGCACCGATCTTGGTGCTGACAGATGGGCACATGCGCAATGACCCGCTCAGCGCTATGCTGCCAGCCTTTCAGGTGGGAATAGGCCCCATTCACAGCATAATTTTCAGCATAATTCACTGCTCTCAGCAGTGCACAGAATTTTGAAGATTCATTTTCAAACTCCCAATGAAAAAGCCAGCGGGATTTACTCCAGTTTTCATGTGAATTTGACCCTTAGAAATTTGTTTGGGAAAATCTCGACTGCAATCTCTAAACATATTGATGAAGGAGGTTTGCCCAAAAATGTGTGGGTTAGGTGCATTGGCCATGCTAAGTTGCCCCTTAATGTCCCAGGATGCTAGGTTAGAGGGATGAGTGGGGCAAATATGTAGGGTAATGGGGATAGGGCCTTGGTGGGATGTCGTTGGTGCAGATTTGACAGGCTTGAATGACCTCTTTCTGCACTGTAGGGATTCTACGATTCTTCTATGATTTAAATTTCAACAACTTTAATTAAGGTTTCTTTCAACATTATCCAGAAATCTATTATTGGCAAGTGAATGTTTAAAATCAACAATTTAAAGATGGACACCTTTTTTTGATGATTTTAAATAAAAACAGCTTTTAAACATTTCAATGTTCAGGTATTTTGATTAATTTTGAAAGGAGGTGAGATACAATCATGTCACTGCATCAGCAGAAAGATCACACGCTAGCTAAGATGCAGAGGAGTTGTATGAAGAAGTTGTCAGGAATGGCAAATTTTAGATAGGATCATAGAATCCATACAATGCAAAAGGAGGCCATTTGGCCCGTCAATCATGTACTGACAATAATCCTACCCAAGCCCTATTCCTGTAGCCTCACATACTTACCCTTCTAATTCCTCTGACACTAAGGGGCCATTTAGCATGGCCAATCAACCTAACCTGCAAATGTGTGGAGGGAAAGTGGAGCATCCGGAAAAAACCCATGCAGCCACGAGGAGAACATACAAATCTCTACAGAGACAATACCTGAGGCTGGAATTGATCCCGGGTCCTTGGCACTGTGAGGTAGCAGTGCTAACCACATTGCCACTGTGATGAATTTAGCCAGACTAATGAGGTTGGCTTGCTAGAGTATCAACTGCCTAATGAGTCCTAATTGATGGTTAAATCAGGGAGCCTCATACTCCCTATTTGAAGCCAGCAGGAAGTAACTGGAGTGCCGGCTGTGTACAGATGTATGGTGTAAATAAAGTAACTTGGTGACGGGATTTTCGCCTCCGTGGAGTTATTACAGCCACCATGATATGAGGTAAGATTGGATTGGTTAGGTTGGAGTTGATTTCTTTAGTAAAAAGAGAATGTTGAGGGGAGATTTAATTGAGGTCTATAAACTTATGAGGGGTTTATATAGAATGGATAATATACTTCCCTGAGCAAAGATGTTAATAATCAGGAGGGACAGATTATTATTTGAATGGCTGTAAATAATGTGACAAGTAATCAGCAGAAGGAACAGAGGGGAGTAAAGGATAATTCTGGAGTTTATCAGCATGCTAGAAGCAGAAATTCTCATCACTGCTGGAATTTTACTGTCCTGGCCCCTATGGGAATCGGAGGGGATAGACCATGGAAAGGTTCACTGACTTTGGGTGGGATTTTATAGTTTCGGGATGAGTGAGGGTGTAAAATCCCACCCCATATTTGAAAAATATTTAGACATGTATTTGAAGTATCATAACTTACAGGGCTATGGACCAAAAGCTGGACAGTGGCATTCAGCTGAAAAGCTCATTTTCAGCCACGTTGGATATGCTGGAAGATCATTTACCGAGTTGAGGAGAAATTATTTCACGCAGGGCTGGTTAATTTTTCTAATTCAGAGGGTTGTGGATGTCCTGCTGTTGAATACATTTATGGCTGGAATAGGGAGATTTTTGGTCTCTTAGGATATGGCAAGGGCTGGAAAGTTGAGTTGAAGCCTAAGGATCATATTGAATAGCAGAGCAGGCTCGAAGGCTGTGTGGTCTACTCCTACTACATGTGTTCGTGGGTTGGAAGCTTCGTTCTGAACCTTGATTTTCTTATGTTTGTACAGTAGTCTGCATTCTTTATGAAATAAATGTTTTGCCTCATGCTTGGACATACTTCTCTTTGTTGAGTATTTCACACATATCGCAGTAATATCTTTACTGAGAGTTTCATTTCTAAATAGCATTCATAGTGCCCATTCACAGGGACTTTGGATTCAGTTGCAATTGTTTGAAATTGATCTGAAATGGGCAGGTTGGCATGTTAGAAGGGGAATGATTTCATTTTCATCCCTTTAATTTAATTCAAAATGCTTTTACCATTCTAGGAATTCACGTCCAAAACATAACAATGACACACAAATAAACTCCACTTCCTTATCCGCTAACTGCTAAACACTTTCGCATCTGTCCACATCCAGGCTTCACAACTGAGCAAAAGGTGATATGTGATTCATAACTTTAGCATTGTCAGATTCTGGATATCCTGGGCATGCAAATACTTCTGATGAAAATTATATGGTAAAGATTTAGAAAGTCTCATTGCTCCTGTTTTTGTCAATTATTGTTTTGAAAGAGAATAGTTGACAAGTCTTAAAGTTTATATTAACCCTACAAATGAAGTTACTGCGAAAATCTCCCAGTCGCCACACTCTGGTGCCTATTCGAGTACACTGAGGGAGAATTTAGCATGGCCAATATACCTAACAGAAATATCTTTCAGACTGTGAGAGGAAACCTGAACACTCAGAGAAAATTCATGCAGACACAGGGAGAATGGGCAGACTCCACACAGACATTGACCTAAGATACGAATAAAACCCAGGACCTTGGCGCTGTGAGGCAGCAGTGCTAACCACTGTGTCACCCTTGACAGAAATTGTTGAACAGATAATCCATGTTCCAGACAAGTGCTATGGGGCGAATGACATATACATGAGCTACGGACTATCAGTGAATGCCAACTGTATATGAATTGAAATCAGAGGATGGGATTAAGGATTAAGATGAAGAGCAATGGTAGGAATTGCTTGTGGAACATAAATACGAGCATGGACCTATTGGGCTGAATGATGGACCAGAATTCCTATGGGATGCAAGGATCAATTTATCATTCTTCAGCACAGTCAACTGTTCCTTAGCGTTGTTATCCAGGGTAACACTGAGATGAGTGATGAATCTATTTTCAAGGGACAAAGAAGTGAGTAGGTCGAGAGCTCCTCAGGGAGAGGGTGACATCTCCAAAACATAGGAGACAGAGGCAGAAACAAGGATTTCCAGCCACATCTGTATGTTTCCAAATGGTACACTGAAGCTTCCAAAGAGGGAAAGGCCCAAGTATGAATGAAAAATAGAGACAACTTACAGAAGATAAAATAATATTGTTATTCAGAAATAAAAGCTACTAGAAATGATTCCTGGCTATGATCTAATTTTGAAGTTCTGATTATGATTATAAACCACTGTTTGGCTTTATGCTGGCATCTGAAGTCCCTCGATTAGATTACAGTGGAACAAATCATTCCCAGGAATCCATCACTATTGCCTGTGGAATATACAATCAACAGAATTTAATCCAATATGTGTAGATTAGAAACCACTTAATGCTGTATGTAACTGAATAGAAAAGTGCTAGTTCGATGCAATCAGTAGAGGGAGTATTATTTAATTTTCAGATATTGGTTTAATAATTTTTCAATTAAAATAGTTCAACAACTTTTTTTGGAGTCGCTAACACATTCACATAACAGAGAAAATAAGTGAAGCTTGACTGGTATTATGTATATACCCTCAAGGTTCACTTTTACATCTGAAAATGTTACAACAGATTAATCTATAATCTTTACCAACTACTATTATGTACAATTGTTATTCACACCATCACCACTCCCCTCCCCACCTTACCCACAAATATCTTATTTTAAGTTGCGTGCGTGCCCAGGGATTGTAATGTGCCCAAAGATTGTGATGTGCATCAGAGGGAATAATGCAAAAAGTGTATTTGACGCCAGCAGTTTTCTTATGGTCTTCCCAAGTAAGATGGACTTCCCAAGTAAGTGGCATTGCCAAATGATGATGCAACACATTCACCCTGGATAAATATAGGTTCAAGGCAAACTTAAAACAGCTTTGTATCAATCTTACAGTGATAGGGCAAAAGCACCCTGATTCTTTAACTTTCTACAGTTGAAGTTCAGTATCTACAATGTTGAACTCCCTCTTGAATGATCCTAGAGCTGTAGCCTCCACTACCCTGGGGGAAGACATGCAACTAGTTTCTAACTTATACCCCACAGATTTAGTGCATTCATACAAAATTCCTCTTGCATTTTAACGTAAGCGTTAATCTAAGTAAAATAAATAATTTACTACATGTGATAAAATGCATATGAAGTAATTTGGGTTGAATGTTTTAAGCATTCACACAGGAGCAGTGTTGTACAGGAAATGAATTCTGAGAATTCCGTAAAAGTCAGGAATCTATCTTTTAATGAATTATTTCATATGTGATAATACTTTCTTGTTGATATTTATGCACATGTGGATGTAGTATTTTCAACCAAAACTGGAATAAGCCAATTCAATTGGTTATTAAGAACCCCATGAGTATATACATATGTTTTTGTCCTGCCAAGATGAGAATGGGGTCACGGGTTTCCCTGGTCAACTGAATTTGAGTCGAGAAGTTTCCAGCTAACCTATGGGGAAAGTACTTTCTTTTGCAGAGGAATAGACTTAAATATCCAGTGCTACAAAAAGAAACTGTTTGCATACATGGATGGACTGATTGGAGATTGTGGAAAGGTATTGGATTGGAACAAGGAATTAGAGAGGACATTGGAGAATTTATTGCATCTTTGAAAAAGCTGACAATTTATTGTAATTTTGGAGAATTTCAAGTGACAGAAATGTGGGACAGATTTGTATGCTTTTGAAAAAGTGAACTCATTTGCAGTTAGCTCCTAACATTGCCAAAGTTAAGGGAAGTGGGAAGTTAGAGTTCAAAACTGCCAGTCGTCCGCAGAAGTAAATAAGCTGCAGTTGAGCAATGATGGTTAGTAGCAGTGGTATTACAAAGTCCTGTTAATAGTGCTCAATCAATATTGGGCAGAAAGTGGGAAATCAGTTTGGTTGACTGTCCATACATTCATTATGCAGATCAAGCAGTGGAGCTCCAGAGAAAATATTGCTTGATTGACAGCTCTGGCTCTTTGATCTCTTCTGACATTAAAAGAGTTTCAAGAGCTTGCAATTTCAGCGATTGATACTTTAAATTGTCTGAATGATTGCCATTTTTATTGGTCTGTAGTGGATGGTGTATTTTTAAGAAAGTGGTGCGTTAAGAATGATTTACTGGGTTTATTCAAAGATTTTCTTTACAGAATATTATCTTAATAGGGTGCATTGGCTCTACATAGTCAGTTAACGGCCATGCAAGTACAATAGTTTGGCATGGGGATTATTAGGGGACATGAGGGGTACAGTTGCAGTAAACATTCCCTATTCCTGTCTGTAAATTCACTCATTATTAAGGCCAACACACGTTTTCCCTTCTTTACTGCCTCTGTACCTGCACACTTATTTCAGTGATTAATGCACGAGGACATCAAAGTCTCATTGAGAACCCACTTCTCTGAATTTACACCCATTCAAATAATAACGTGTCTTGTTATTTTTGCTACTGAAGTGGATAACCCCACATTCATCTACATTATACTGCACCTGCCATGCATATGCTGAGTTACTCAGCCTATCCAAATCACACTGAAGCATCTCTGCATCTTCCTCACAGGTTATCCTTCCATCCAACTTTATATCATCTTCAAATCTGGAGATAATGCATTTAGTTTCCTCATCCAGATCATTGATACATAATGTGAAGAGTTTGGGTCTGAGTAAAGATCCCTGCAGCAGTACCCCACTAGTCACTGTCTGCCAATCAGAAAAGACCCACTTATTCCAACTCTTTGCTTCCTGTCTGTTAACTAGCTTCCTATCCATCTCAAGATGCTACATGCAATCCCATGCAATTTAACCTTGCATAGTCATCTGCCATGCGAGACCTTGTCAAAAGTCTTCTGAAAGTCTAAATAAACCATATTCACTGGTGGTCTCTGACGTACTCTACCAGTTACATGCGCAAATAATTCCAGTAGATGTGTCAGGTATGATTTTCCATTTGTAAATCCATGCTGACTTTGTCTGATTATACTACTGCTTTCCAAATGCTATACTATGAAACCCTTGATAACGGACTCTAGCAACTTCCCTACTAGCGACATTAGACTCACTATTCTATAGTTCCCTGTGTTTTCTCTTTTTGAAATGCGGGCATATGTTAGTTATCCTCCAATCTGTGGTATCGATTCCAGAATTAAGGAATTTCGTGAAATAATTACCAAAGGATCTGCTATTTCTAGGTACTCTGGGATGAAGGTTATCAGACCTTGGGAAATGTATCACCTTCAACCCCATTAATTTCCTCAAAACCATTTCTCTACTAATACTGATTTCCTTCAGCTCCTCACTAAAATTTGTATTTCTCAGAACTTCCTGTACATTATTCATATCTTCCTTTGTGAAGAAGCAAAGTACGAATTTAATTCCTCCACCATTTTCTTGTTCCCATTATGAATTCCCCCATTTCTCACTGTAAGGGGCCTACACTTGTTTTTGTTAATCCTTTTTTCTTCACATACCAATAGAAACTTCTACAGTCAGTTTTTATGTTCTCTGCTAGCTGACTTTCATACTCTATTTTCCCCTTTTTAATCAATCTCTTGATCTACTTTTGCTGAATTTTAAACTGCTCCCATTCCTCAGGTCTATTGCTTTATCTGACCAATTTATATGCCTCTTCTTTGAATTTAATACTATCCCTAATTTCCATTGTAAGCTATGGTTTGACCACAGTTCCTTCCACTCATGCACCAAATAGGAACAAACAATGCTTGGAGTGCACCTATTGGTTTCTGCCTTTCAGCAATGCTTCCCAGTCCATCAGAGCCAACTCATACCTCATACCATCATCATTGTTTTTATTGAGATTCAGGACCCTCCTCTCCAGAACTTTAAAATATACATATAATCACGTGAACATACACACTCCACTTATGTGGATTCAGAAACAATCCTCAGATTTTACCACCAGTTTACTGCCAACATACACCAGTCTGTGAAAACTCCATCACAGCTCACATTTCCTAATGGGAAATAACCACTTCCACGAAAAGGTTGATAAAGATGAATTGGGGACATCACTCTGCGTATTCAACAAAGAATTTTATTTCATAGGCATGGGAATTTGGACAAGTGCTCCTGATTGACTGGTGCAGCTTTAATATTTCCCTGATTTATCGTCAGAAAGATTCTCGATCAGTAAAATTGTCAATCGTATAATAGATGCCATTGGTGTATTTTGATTTATTTTGGGATGCGGTCACTAAATATGAATTTGTTACATTATATTTTCATACACAGGATTAAAAGTCTGACCAGGGTTCTTATACAAAATTGGATTAAAAAATAAGGGGAAGCAGTGAGTTTCATGATACTTTTCCTCATCTTGATTTTTTTCCCAACACTTTAAAAGTCACTTACATCTTGAAAATTTGAGTCAATAATATTGGCCAATTAAAATCTCAGCAAAATGATGTTTAGCTGTAGTAATAACTGTTTTGTTATTAATGCAGAATCTAGAATTCCATCTGGAATGGGATCTTTTGAAATTATCCAGGGAACAACCCAAACTCCTTCATCTATCTATTATATATTTCCCAGGATAATCCTTCATGTTCTCTTTTTTCCCCAACACAAAAAATAAACAATTGTTGTGGCTGGGGTGTTGTTTCCTTCCCTTATTAAACCATTAGCTTGGATAATGCAGCAATTTCTTAACCAGTCGAAGGCTGAATTATATAGTTTAGTTAACATGACGCAAAGCATTTATCCATATATTCAGTTTTCCCTAACAATGACAAACATAATGAAAGCAAAGTCTATTCACATGAAACACATTTCTGGTCTATGAGGAAATTATTCATTTTTAATTTATGAATACCTGATGCAAGACTACCATCAATTAAAGTGCACAGCACAGATAAAAGATGAAAATAATGCCCTCCTCATGCAAACCTGTTTAATGTTCACATCAGTGCTCACTGCAGTGCTATCGCTGTTAGTCCTAATTTGCTGGCAAACAAAGCTATTTAACCAATTTATCACTTAATGGGCAGGCCACTGGCAAGATCTGCCTTTCCATTTACATTGCTGCTTTAATCGTGCACACAGACACATTCCAACATGAAGTATGCATATTAAAAATAAACAGCAACAGTTACAAGCATGTGTTATAATAGACCTGTCATACATCTAAACACATCGACAGTAAATATCTACCAAGCAAATGTACAGATATTCGCAGAAGTATAATTCCGGTGAGAGTTTCAGATACCTGTCCACAAAACATGTTCCCCTGCATTCACATACCAAAGCATAGATTCTTATTCTTTAACACCAGAACACTCTTTTTCCAAGCTCACCGTTGTAGCTACTTATTCCTCCACTAGATTCTTGTACTTTAGAATTCCCTGCATAGTTTCCTCTGCCTCATTCATTCTTTTTTTGTTTTCAAAATTGCACTCACAATTATCCTTGAGTATGCTTTCATTCCTCACCATCATGTTCTATTGTTCCTTGTTTTCCAACTGCCTATCGTCCAACATTCTCTAAGTTCCTTCTCAACTTAAACCCATTCTCTGGACGTTTTCAACTTGTACCATGTATTAAGACATGTTTCATGAGAGTCTACTGCTACTCATGATCAGCCCTTCTGATTATAAATACTAAATTAAAACATGGTAGATAGGAGCAAGAGGAGGCCATTTGGCCTTTTGAGCCTGGTCCACCATTCATTACGATTTTGGCTAATCGCCCAACTCAATAGCCTAATCCTGCTTCCTCCCTACAACCTTTGGTCCCATTCACTCTAAGCGCTACATCTAGCTGCCTCTTGAATACTGCCTCTAAAATTTATATGGCTTAGTTAATACGACACAAGGTTTCATCCAACAAGCAACCTTCTTGGGGTTGGAATGTCTGTGACTTACCAGGTTTTCAGAAACTACTATTTTTGCCTCACCTTACTTGATCCAATCTTGCCTGCCCCATTTTTCAGACAAAGAAATCCTATAACATTAGTTTAAAACCCAAATAGGTTTAAACTGGTGTTATAGAATTTCTTTGTGTTTTATCTCAGTCCAATGCCAGCATTTCCATACTATTTTTCTGAGCCATCTGAGAATTTAATGTAATTAATGTAGCTTCAGTCCACAGGTTGGAGAACTGGTGGGAAATCCATGCCACTTATGAGGAGGTAGGCCAGACCAGGTGATCAGTGCTAGCTCTTTCCCAAGATTAAGGACCTCGCAGTTGTAAATCCTGTCCTCTGACAGCTGCTGGCCAGATGCTGACAGCTCGCCATTATAGTTAGCATTGCCAGTGAAGGGGGCTTGGATGCCTGTAATGTCACAAGGAGAGGCCTAGGATTCCCAAGAGGCACAGACCACAGCCGAGTGAGGGTGTAACGGGGCTTACTAGAAAGGAGTTGCAGAAGAGAGGGAGAGGTGGAGAGGAAAAAGGTCAAGGTCAGGGGCAAGGGCAGGTAGATAGATGGCCACTCCTTTCCTCATGCACCAAATGCCTTTGAAAAAGCCACCCCTTTCAAAGGCCACAAGCAAATCTAACAGGATTAACTCTCTCAGTAATGAGTTTAACTAACAACCTGCTAAGCATGAGTAAATTTCCCCCAAGGGCCCATTTCCACCTCCACATTAATTATGGGTGCTTTTCCAATAGGAAACTTTCTTGCCTCCTACTGGCAGGATTAATTGGGCTTGGCCGTCAATGATGGTCTTCATTAAATCCAGCCCATTGGGTGGTCATCCTAGCTTTTGACCTCTTCTGTGGACATGCACATTGGGATCAAATTTCTGTTGTCATCTAAAATTGGCCAGTTGATATCCCATCAGGATCCTGATACTAGTGAGGTTCTTCCATAAACATGCAGGTGACCTCATCAGCCACACACTGCTATTTTAACTATAACTTGAAGGGGGAATTCTTGTAGTCCCTCTGAAAACAAGAAGGAATATTTAAGCCTCCTTTTTCCCAGAGTCATGTCCCCAAGGAACCTTGTCTGCAGTGCCTGCCTTATAGCTAGTGGGAAACCAGGAGCTGTCTGAACTTCTAAAGGCCAACAGCCACTTCCCAGTTGGCCAGCGGCACAGGAATAGAAACATTTAGAAACACAGAAAATAGGAGCAAGAGGAGGATTTTCAGCCTTATGAGCCTGCTCCACCATTTACTATGATCACAGCTGATCATCCAACTCAATGGCCTGACCTTCACCCCATATCCTTTGATCCCCTTTGCCTCAAGGCCTATATCTAACTAATACATGAAAACATTCAATGTTTCAGCTTCAATTACTTTCTGTGGTAGAGAATTCCACAGGCTCACCATTCTCTGGATGAAGAAATTTCTCCTTATCTCTGTACTAAATGGTCTACCCTGAATTCTCAGACTGTGATCCCTGGTTCTGGGCACCCCACCGTCGAGAACATCCTACTTGCATCGGCCCTATCCAATCCTGATAGAAAGCTACAAAATTCTATGTGATTCTTCCCCAATTCTTCTGAACTCCAGTGAATGACAAACCTAACCAACTCAATCTCTCCGCAAATGTGGTTTAAGTCAGCATACTTTTATTTTGTCCTGGGTAGGAACATGCTTCAAACCCATGGGATCCCATCAGAAACCCACTGCGAGTTAATAATCTGTTCATTATCTGTATGCATAACACGTAGAGGGAATATATTAGCAAGTAACTGTGCAGCAATTTATTGAATCAATCTGGCAATTCTGGTGGGGTGTGGGGTGGTGGAAAGTGTAGTCAGGGAATCTGGACTACAGTTGCTGTACGACAATGCTAAATGTACCTTATAATGTTTGATTGACTTAGTAAACAAGATGGTATGGATAAATTCAAACAAATATCTGCTTCATTTTCTGCAATAAAAATAATCAAAATAGAAAATGCTGGACAAACTCTGCATAGAATAGTCAATGCTGGAGATTGCTCAGCATCTAATAGATAAATATCAGTAAATACTTCAGGTTCAATCATTCATTCAAGGTGTTATTAATCAGGTCTGACAGAGTGACACAATATTTACCTTTCAGGTGTTGATCTTCCAAAAGTGCAACATTTTCTATTTTAATTCCATTCTGCTGCTCCACCTTTTTTTCATCTATTCAGTTTCTTGAAACTAATCTCATAAGTTTGAGTTAGAAACAAGGGAGATATACAAAGGGAGCAATTCCATACAAGGTCTAGTATAATTATAAAATGTGTCTGAGAAATGGCATAAAAGCAATACCAACAACAAGATTTTATACCCTAGAGTACTGTACTAACATAGACTGCAACAATATGCCTCCGGGATGACATGAGTTTGAACACCATTATTCATCAATATCTCTCACTTTTGCATGATTAGTTTAATGACATTTCCTTCTTGCACAACATTTAATATTTAATGTGCAGTTGAAGCTTACGTAGTTCAATAACCTTTCATTTTTATTGTATTTGCAGGAGTTTACATTCATGTCCACATATATTTTTCATGAAGTCATTGTACATTTTGATTGCAAGGTGCTTATGAGAAGAGTACATTGATACACAAAGATTTCTGGTGCAATTTAGCTTATGCAGAAAGCAATCTGCTTGTAAAAATGAACCAGTTTGTTTGATTTTGATTCTGGACAATTTGGGTCCCTTGGGAACATGGGCTCTGACTTGTGGTGGGCCTGTAGGTCGCAGTCTTTCCCTGTTGCTTGCTTCTATCTCAGCAGCTGATGGCTTGCTTTCTTTTTCTGGGAGATTATTTGGGTGTGTTTGGAGTGGGAAAGGTTATGTCTCTGATAGTGGATTACATGTGGCTAAATGTTCCACTAGTTCCAGTGAAATTGCACATTTTAAAAGCTTATTCATTCATGGGACATGGGTGTCACCGGCTGGCCATCCCGAGTTGCCTGAGAGCAGTTGAGAGTCGAACACATTTTTATTTATTTTTATTTTATTTACTTGTAAGGCAGGCTTACATTAACACTGCAATGAAGTTCGTGTGAAAACCCCTACACTTCCAGCGCCTGTTTGGATACACAGAGAGAATTTAGTATGGCAAATGAACCTAATTCCAGATATTTTTATTGAATTCAAATTCCACCATTTGTCATGGTGGGATTTGAACCCAGGCCCCCAGAACATTAATTGAGTTTCTGGATTAATAATTCAGTGATAATACAATTAGGCCATCGCCACTTGTATGGTGATAGGTAGTAAAAAGTGTTTCAGCACATTTGATCAGTGTGGAGTAGAACCCCACTTAATGACAGAGTCTGGATATATCTTTTGGCAGTTTGCTCCAAGAGCAGCTGTGGCTTTTTCACTGTGGGAGTTACTTGGTTTTCCTTAAGTAGACTGAACAAACATCAGCTGGGTTCTCTGAGATTTTTTCCAGTTTCTCAGACTGCTACTTGCAAGAAAGGGATCCAAATACATGCCCCTGCTCAGCAACCTACCACAGTACGCCAGTCACAAAAAACAAAGTGCTGGAAAAGCTCAGCAGGTCTGACGGAATCTGTGGAGAGAGAATACAGCCAACATTTTGAGTCTGGATGATGAAAACATTGGCTCTATTCTCTCTTCACCAAAGCTGTCTGACCTGCTGAGATTTTCCAACACTTTCTGTTTTTGTTTCAGATTCCAATACCGCAGTATTTTGCTTTTAACAATATGCAACCAGCTTCATAAGCATTATGGAGATTGCTGTCTTGGTTCTAAGTGATGAATGCTGTGGGCTGATTTTAAAACGAGTATGTTGGTCGGCTGGCCTTGTAAGTGGTGGCAGAGCTGGGCGGGGTTGGTGCTCTCCCTGTCTCCAGTGACCTGAGCAGCAGGTCAGAAGTTTCAATTACTGAGGTGCCAGGGGGCATGAAGGGGATAAGTGCCAGAATCAATTTTCACTGGCCTTTTTCTTTTATCTTTCTCAGGCTGCATTGTGCAGTTTGCTGGTGCAATTGTGCAGGCAAAGGCTGACCTCCCTGTGGTGCCTGGGCCCACATATCAGTGTGGAGGGAGATCAGGAATGAGGTGGCTGTCACTTTCTATTTTAAGCACCTTGTTCCAGCTTTTTAGACACTGCTCCAGGGGTGTGTCTTTTATTTTGTTTGTTTTAGTTCTGAAAGGTGTTAAATAATTTTTTTAAAAACCTAAAATTGAAGTCTGGAGATAAAGACTAAGATTTTGATCTGGAAGAAAGCCAGGGGTAGGATACTTGGAGGTAGAGGTAGGGCAGGAGGTGAGTTTGTAAAGGGAGGAGGTGGGTACTGCTGTGAATTAAGTAAATCCAGCAGAAGAGGCTTTCTAAATCTGCTGCAGAAATTAACTGCAGGGCTCCTTTAAGTGGAGTTCCCATTCCTAGGGCAGCCAGATGAAAGTATTGGAGGCCCAAAGCTTGCCCCAAAGAATGAGAACAGTTTTGAGTAGAGGGGCTGGGTGATTTTCCAATGGTGACAGGCAACAAAGAAGGGGAAAAGATGGAAGATTACTGGGTGGGGGCCTCAAGGAGTAGCTTCTTGGATTCCTGCTCCTATTGGCCCATAAGCAGTGCTGTAAAGTCTAAATGTATTTATTAGTGTCACAAGTAGGCTTACATTAACACTGCAATGAAGTTACTCTGAAAATCTCAGTGACCACACTTCAGTGGCTATTTGGGTACATTGTGGGAGAACTTAGCATGGCCAATACACCTAACCAGTGCATGTATCGGACTTTGGGAGGAAACTGGAGGAAACCTGCAGAGGCATGGGGCAGATGTGCAGACTCCACAGAGACAGTGATCCAAGCCAGGAATCAAACCCAGGTCCTTGGCACTGTGAGGCAGCAATGCTAACCAGCGTGCCACCAAGTGGGCACTTACTGCATGGATTCTAGTCTCTTAAGTTGCCGAGTTTCCCAAACCCTGGGAAACCTTGGTCTCCTGTGGTTAAAATTAGAATGTGTGTTCAAGTGAAGGCACACAGCCCCTTTACGTTATTTAAATGATTAACGTGCTCCCCATGAATACGTCAGTCACCTTCCCCTTGTCATATCTCCATTCAAACTGGAAGTCGGTGGGTTTGGATTCCTGTTTCAAACTTTTTAATATTTTAACCTCTGTCATGACTCCAACACAGTAAGAAGTCTGACAACATCAGGTTTAAATCCAACCGATTTATTTGATAGTAAACTTGCAAGCTTTCGACTCTATGGCCTTCGCCTGACGATTTAAACCTGATGTTGTCAGACTTCTTACTATGTTTACCCCAGTCCAACGCCTGTATCTCTACATCATGACAACTCCAACAACCAGTCTTGGGGAGTTGAGATTAAACGCTAAGTTATTGGACAGGTCATGATATCATTGGAAGTCTCAGTAACTTTCTGGCAAGCTTCTTCAAAATACTGTTCTAAACAGGAATTCACCTAAAGAGATTTTGGCTTTAGTGCCGTCAGCAACTGAAAAACACCTTCAGTTTCAACCCACCACTGCTGTGAACATTATACCAGTTTCTAAAGAAGCATTCATTAATTCCGGGTGCTCTGACAATAAATACATGATGTGGCGATGCCAGCTTTGGACTGGGATAAACACAGTAAGAAGTCTCTCAGCACCAGGTCAAAGTCCAACTTGGTGTTGTGAGACTTTAACCTGGTGTGTGAGACTTTTTACAATAAATACTATCCCAGTAATTACTGATAGTAACCTTGTCATAATTTAAATTTTGGGACGTTCCTTCTAAATTCTTCAGGATAACCGGTGTGGCCTGTGGAGGAACTGGATTGATGTGAAAACTTATCAATGGTTCAACAACATCTGGGGGGCAGCTTTCCTGTCCCGCCCGCCATGGGAATTGGAGCCTGTGAGAAGCGGACCATGAAAAGATCCATTGACCTTGGATGGGATTTTCCAGTAGTTGGGATGTGCGAAGCTGGAAAATCCCGCCCCTTGTGTTTATTTTGCCCCTTTTAATGTAATGAAACATCAGAACACAGAAGCATTATGAAGCAAAATTGGAAAGTGAGCCACACAAAGGCTGGATAACCAAAAGCTTGATCAAAGAAATTGTTTTACGAATAATTGTAAATGTCTGAAATAAGAACAGAGATATTTGGGGAGGTAACTTAGGGTTTTGGCAGCTGAAGGCATGGCCACCAATTGTGAGGTAATTAAAATCAGAGGTGTCTCGGAGGATTAAGGGGCTGGAGGTGATTACAGAAATAGGGAAGGATGAGACCCTGGCACAGGGAGACTTGAAAAACAACTTAAAAATTGAGAGACTGCTTATCTAATTAGACATATAGGTCAGTGAGCATGAGGCAGATATGTGAACAGAATTCTTATTTTAGTAGGGTTTAGTCAATATTCAATGTCCAGAAACTCTCACCCATTCCTGTTAATAAAATTGCAGCTGTAAGACCAAGTTTAACTCTTGCTTTTAGTTTTTGCTCTGTTTGGGGCGATGTTTACTATGCTGGCTACTGGCACAATCATTCTTTTCATGTCAGAATTATTAGTTGTAACAATATGAAACTGAATGAGTTTGGACAATTTTGGTTCAGTCTATCTTATAGGCACAAGTCATAGAATCATAGAATCCTACAGTGCACAAAGAGGCCACTCAGCCCATCAAGCCTGCACCAACAACAATCTTACTTAGGCCCTATCCCTGTAATCCCACCTATTTACCCTGTAATCCCCTGACACTAAAATTAATTTTGCTCAGCCAATCAACCTGACATGTACATCTTTGGACTGTGGGAGAAAACTGGAGCACTCAGAAGAAAATCATGCAAACATGAAAACTTCTCACAGATAGTCACCCGCGGCTGGAATCGAACCCGAGGCCCTGGCACTATAAGACAGCAGTGCTAACCACTGTGCCACGGTGCCACCCACAAAGTCCACAAGTCAAAGCTGGACACAACTTGGTGATAAATAGATGTAAGTTTGAAACTGTCACTCAAGGAGGCCTTGAGCTGGCCGAGGAATGCAGATGTTCTTTGGCAAGGTCAGAACACTTAACTAAATGCTGCCCATTTTTCTGTCCCTACAGCCCTCAGCTTGATGAGAAAAAAATAAATCAATGATCATTCAGTTATTTATTACTGCATTGATGTTTGCTGAGAGTAACTACAAAATAGAGGAGGAGGTGAAACATGTTTTGATGGTATTAATATTCCCACCTATAGTATCTGGCTGTTTGATGGGTAGGCAACCATCTCTCAAACAGCCTAACGGGAGGGGTGTAGACACAAGTCATCCCGGGCAGTTTAATGTAAAATGCACGTCAGCATCCCTGACTGTTTAATGAAAGCGCTTCTATTCACGCTCTGACTGCTCAATTTGAGTTTCCAATTAAGACAATATGAATTTTTGAATGCCCCGGTTCAGATTTCAAGTTTGAATTGATCTGAATACAGAACGCTTAGGTGGAATAGGAGTTGTCTGGCATTTGAATGCTGCTACCCTCAATAGGAAAATAATGCTAGTTATTGGTGGGGATGCTAGATGGAGATGTACCGACATGAGTATTTCACCTCAGGGAGCGAAAGAAGAAACTGACGAGGCCTGGAAGAATGAGCACATTTTGTGAAACATGGATTTGGATGGGTGAGATTCACAACATCTGAACAGGGCTATTGGACCAAAACACTGCTTTAAAATGAATACAATGAATAAATAAAACATCTTTTCCCTATTACTGCAACTACTGGTGCACAAAATCCAATGTATAATGAGGGTATGCACTCGCTGAATGGATTAACAGCAAAACACTAGCAAACAGTCACAGGGGCGAGGAATATACTCATGTGAATGTGAAAGAATCCAGTGATATAATCCCTCTATGTGGGAGTAAACTTGTAACTGCATATTGATTGAATCAGCAGTCTTTCGCAGTTATCTGTTTGCTGGCTTAGCTTCAGGAATCCTTTCTGGACCAGCAGGAAGCCATCACTTGTCAGCTGGCTTCTGGAGACTACAGGCCACGGAGAAGCCCATAGTTGCATCTGAGCCCCTGTCTTCACTCCCTTAACACAGACATGAGCCCACAGGGGAAATGTGAATTCCAGAAAACAAAGGCTAGGGCCCAGATACAAATTGCTGCTGACTGCACACAGGAATATTGATTAGTGCAACCCAAGTGCAGCTTAATACACTATTGAGGTAGTTTTTGACCAAACTGTTTCTTCTGGCTAAGGTACACAAATATTTAACTGTTTTTCTCTTGCTTCCAAATCAGTTAAACAAGCACATCTTTGAGAACAGTTGCCCTCAAATTTCCACTTCTTTTCCCATAATGTAAGAATTGCATCATTCAATTGGAACATTTCTTTGAGTTCTTCAGATTTAATTGAATCAGAAAGAAATTATGGGCGAAATCTTACCAAAAAATGGCAGAGTGTTGGTTCCAGCAAGAAAAATAGTGTGCGTCCCTCCAGAGAAACGTGCCAGTTTTCTCTCCAGATCTTACAGTACTGTTGCCAAAAACCAGGTGGGCCTGTTTCATGCCATCAAGCAGAGAGGTAGGGCCTCAGCATGCTAGCAAAGCTCAGTTATAGCGAGATCAGGGTGCCATGTTTAAAGGGTGTCTGATCAAACCGAAAAGTAGCCTCCTCCCCTCACCCCAACACAGAGAACATAACATAACAACATCAAAACTAGGAGCAGGAGTAGGCCATCTGGCCCCTCGAGCCTGCTCCACCATTCAATAGGATCCTGGCTGATCTTTTTGTCGACTCGGATCCACTTACCTGCTCACTTACCATAACCCTTAATTCCTTTACTGTTCAAAAATCTATCCATCTACCCTCGCCTTAAAAACATTCAATGAGATAGCCTCAATTGTTTCACTGGACAAAGAATTCCACAGAATCACAACCCTTTGGGTGAAGAAATTCTTCCTCAATTCAGTCCTAAATCTAGTCCCCTCCACCTCCCCCTATGACAGAGCCGGCATTCATCAACCTCACTCTCAACATCAGTACTGCCATAACACACCTTTCCCCACTAACATCGGATCCCTTCCTCCTGGACCCTTACCTACAAAGTCAATACCAGTATCCCACTCTTAAACAGCCATTGCTGGCATTCCCCAGCTCCCATGTCTGCTTCCCCTCCTGCCTAATGAGGCTCTCACAGGATCTGCCCTGGCAATGCCCTCCCCACACAGTTTTGGCACTACCAGGTTTGCATACCTGACCATGTGCCGCTCCCTTGGTGCCTATACTCACCTTTAAGCCCCCTGGATGCGGAGAGGGCATCTCCTCATCATGTCCACGTCTGGGTGAACCTGTTGTAAATTGGAAATAAGCCTCGAGTTGAATGCATGGCGAGGAGAGGGAGTTCTCTAATAATATGTTAATGTATTCAAATGTATTGAAATTAGATTCATGTCCATTGTGGTGTGATTGTGTGCCCAGCCAGAGGCAATGGACATCGGAACTTCCAATCTCACCAATGAGATTTGCAACTTCTGGATTTCGTCGCCAGATCTTGAACCTCCATTGTCATTCCTGCAGATGGTGAACATGGGTTTAAGGTCCCTATGTCTTCTGCTACCTGATTAGGAGGATTTTGATTTGTTACTTTCATCCTGAAGACTATGACCTATTTCTGCTCCTGTTTCATATGGTATCAGTGCTCCTCTAAGCACTTTCCAATGGGTAATAAGTACACATATTTAATATGTCGGACAAATATAACGTGATTGGAGAGTTAGAAGAAGGAAGTTTCTCCAGTTATCAAAATCCCTATCGTGTTGTACTCACTTTGGACGACATTAGGCCCAAAATGCAAGTTATCATGATTTAAAAATGCCTGTAATCGATCTGAGGGGGTTAATGGCCCTATTAACTAGAAATTGCTATTAACATGATGAGCTGTACCTATTTATCATGTCGGTGACACATTGGTTTTCAATGCGGTTTGAGCTTGTTGCAGGTTGCTATACACCAGGGAGAGTTTTAAATATTTGATTTTGATTTTTTTTCCCCTTTCTTAACCAAAGCCATTTGGTATCAATATAAATTTGTGTCATCATTTAGCATTGGAAATAATGATCAGTAATAGGACACTTTTTTATGTAAATTAATTTCAAAATGTATTATTCTGAGGGAGGCAATTTGATCGATTGATTTAAATGTATTAACATGTTTTTAGGATGCGTTGTCTGATTACTTTGGTGAAGCAGGATGAACTCAGCAGGAAAGAAGGAGCAAGTTTTTTTCATCAGCCGACTGTTCACTATCTTAAGTAAATGAGTGTTGCAAAGCTTAAACAGGTCTTTGTGAACAAATGTTCGCTGAGCATGACAGCCCACTTCAGAGCGACTAAAGATTTAGTTGTTTCTTTCTATCGTCAGCATTGTGACACTTCTTGGAAGTTTAACTTCCGGTTCCAAGCTTCCATGTTTTACTTTGTAGCTTCTTGCAATCTCAGTAACTTTCAGAAATGGTGACCTCCAGTCTGGAATGATCCTCATGATTACATGTGTAAAATACCCTCTTATATAGAACATCTCTCATTGCAAAACACTTCGATAGCTCCCAAAGGAAGCAATATTAAGGGGATCTGTATTATTTTGCTGCAAATTTCTGACATTCAGCCATCTTAAAATTTAAACGTAAAATTCAATTCCTTATTCGTTAATTCTTTGCAATGAAATGAGGTGAAACAAATTATTTTTCAATGGCTTTCATTTAGAATTGCTTGTCTAGGAGAACTAGGAATTAGTGACCACTGTAAGGGAACTTAAAAATATTTATATTGTTTGAGACACACAAATTGGTAAGAGATACGTATAAGCAACGTAGCATAACTTATAACTTAACATATAGGATGGGAGGGAGGGAGTGGAGTATTATTGGGAAAATTAGATGAAATGAACTTGCAGACATGAAATATTGTACGTGAGACAACATTGGAGTGTGTCAAGTCTTCTGTCTCAGCATCACACAGGTCATAGAATCATAGAATCCTACAGTGCAGAAGGAGGCCATTTGGCCCATCAAGTCTGCACCAACCACAATTCCTCCTAGACGCTATCCCCATATCTCCATGCATTGACCCTGGCTAATCCCCCTTACTCTAAGGGACAATTTAGCATGAACAATCCACCTAACCTGCTGTGATGACTTCAGCCAGATTAATGAGATTGACTTGCTAAAGTATGAGCTATCTGATGAGTCCTTCCTAAGTTAATTTGAGTTAGTTTATTTAGTTGGTGCCTTACAAAAGCTACCTGATGAGTCCTAATTGATGGTTAAATCAAGAAGCCTCATGCTTCTTATTTAAAGCACGTGTGTCAGACTCCCAGCCTGCAATCAGCAGGGAGCAACTGGAGAGCTGACTGCGTACAGATGTATGGTGTAAATAAAGTAACTTGGTGATGGGATTTTGCCTCCGTGAACTTACTACACCCACACATCTTTGGACTGTGGGAGGAAATCGGAGCACCTGAAGGAATCCCATGCAAACATGGGGAGCATGTGCAAATTCCGTACAAATAGTGACTAAAGCCAGGAATCAAACCTGGGTTTCTGGTGGAGTGAGGCAGCAGTGTTACTCACTGCACTATCTCTAATCTTTTTAAATGAAAAACTATTTTTCATATAACACACTGTACGAATGAGGGCTGCAATAGTTGGATCATTAGTGGCCTGTATATTTGTATCTTATATACATAGATACATGAAGTAATCTATGGAATGTGTTTGCATAGGGCAAAATCTCACTAAACTCATTGCTGCACTGATCCTATAACAGCAGTAAATATGAATACATTTAGTAACAGTATGACAGCTATCATTTCTACCCACATTAGTGCAGCGTAACTCAAGTCCACACAATCCAAAATCTTCGGTCCTCGTTCGCAGTTGAGATTTTCCAGTGCTGCTGAAAGTGAATGGGGTTTTGGCTGAAATGCCATATTTTCCATTCTCACTCATAACAGACAAGACCGGAGGATCATGCCCAGTGTCACAATTGAACAAGGGAGGTTTGAACTTCAGAGATAGCTTTATCTTTGAAATATTGAAAATAAATATTTCAGAACATCCTCCTAATCACATCCATATTTCGCTTCAATCAAAAGGGTAGAAAGTTTAAGCTATCAATTTCTGCAAAATACGATGAATACCAGTTTCTGGAGTTGTGTTTGGATGATGGAGCTAGGCAATTTGCTCTGTATGTAATTCAATGCACCAAACCATTTCCCACTCCTTACACATATAAGTGTTATACATCTTAGAATATTCTTCTCATTCCTGTTACATTGATGGTCTTGCTTTGACAATTAAATGAATAATTGTCCAACTACTAAGTGTTCCCCGATTGGCTGATTTTTTTCAGCACAGGTCTTATTGTTCCACGGCTCAATCTCATCCAAAGATAGAAGAACATGTTAAATGCTTTATTACAAAACCTATTTTAAATATATATTTCCAGAATATATAATTTATGATAGCAAATGGTTCTCCATTCTTTAATTTTTTATTCAGTTGTGCAAAGAATTATGAAATACAAATGAGCAATTTTTGCATGTTGAGGATTCTACTATATGAAAACTCCTGAGCCATGAAGTTCAAATGCAAGAGTACGTTTATGTTAATTATTTGAATTCTGGTTGCAGTGGTGCTAGTTTCATACCTTGCCAGTGTAACAGATTATGTACATATCATGCGCACAGTCCTGGTCCCAAAAGGAATTCTTACATGAATCAATTTGATCCTGTACATTTCTAAACAGGTTTCAATCTGTTTTTATGCCAGACAATATCAGTGGTCATTGCAAAGCAGCTCAGTATCAGGAACACCTGCGAAAATGTGACAATCTACATAAGATGAGTTTATGCACAAGTATGTTCCTGGTCATACATTATCTCCAGTACAGAGTTACAACTCGGGTTTGAGCAACATGTCTCTACCAGCCTGTGTTTAGCAGCCTGCTATTCTTTCCTGAAGTCAACACAGCTTTATGTCTGTGTGTCATTATAAAGAACCGAGGAAATATTGAGAATGGACAAGGATATTCAAAATTCATATCAGTGCAAATGCATCGCCTACAATATAAGCTAACATATGTTGACTACTGTCTCGATTAGGATCAAAACAAATGAGGAAGGAATCGGGTGTGGTTACAATACAAATGCTTTGATATAGGACAGGGTCAATTCAAGTTTCTCTCACCCACAAATTTCAACAGATCAATTCTTGTACACATCTCTCCATCTGTCTTTGTTTTGGATGTTTAACAGTGCCAAGATTACAGTATTATCTCCCTTTTTTCCTCTTGCTCTTTAGTGAAAGAACACAAGGACAAATTCTGCATGTTGAGAAGGCGCAGTGCAGGCAATGTCAGAAATTTGGACTGGAATTTGGGTTGACAGGCTATCCAAGACCCTAATTCTGACTGAGGAACAAGTAATCTGCCCATCATTTTTACACTGAGGCAAGATGCTAGGCTACCCTAGGAATCTCATCCAGTTGCCTCCCTAATAGAATCTATTTTTCCGATCCTAAAGCTAAGAGAGGAAAGTACTGACTCTGCATTGACTAGAGAATTTGCTGGTCAGTGGGTCAAGGGGTTAGTCTAATGCCAATGCCTTGGCTGCACTGCCACAGGAACCAATCACTTACCCCAACTATGGAATTGACCCCATCCTTTCAGTTTGAGAAGGGGCCAAATCCAGGGCACAGTTGGTAGGTTGTCTCACATTCTGCTTTGTCACATTTCCAGTGGCAAAGTAGTTTCAGGAATTTTAGCTCCTTGGGAAATACATTACATTTGAAGAAGGAACTATCCTAACACTCATAACCCTTGTTAAGAGGCGCTATCGAAATGATTGATTATGTCGTGTGGCATTAATTAAACCACAATGATATCATCCTGCATTTCGTTTAGAGTGACTGAGGAAGGAAAACACAGTGGAGGAAAATATGTACAACACCAAAGGAGCAGACAGCTGAGGTTAAACAAATAAAAAACCTGTGAGTGAACAGAAACATCACTCAGAGACAGAAATAATTCCAGTTCTTTTCTCAACACGTGCCTGCATCTGAGAGAATTGGTTGGAGATTTGCTCCCAAAGTTGTACCAAACCTAATTTATGGTTATCAAATGGGAAATATGTATGAGGGGTCAAGGGTGACTGGCAATTTCATTTCTTTTTCTCTGAGAAATCTCCATTCAGCAACTTACTGAAATAACAGCATTAAGATTAGGTGCTAAGCGAGTGAACTCCCAATGCACCTTAATATAAAAACAGAATACTGTGAATGCTGGAATCCGAAACAAAAATAAAAAATGCTGGAACATCTCAACAGGTCTAATGGCATCTCTGGAGAGTGAATAGAACCAACGGTTCGAGTCTGGATGACTCTGTCAGAACTTGCAACACAACACAGCTTGCCTCATGTCTACGTGGCCTATCACTTTGCAAAATTCATGCGAGATGGGGGAAGGATAATGTGGGTGGAATATTTTTAAGGCACTGGAGGGGTCTCACCGAGCCAGCGAGAGAACTGTACTGCCTCTTTTTGGGAAGGCCCACCAAACCTGAACCAATCAGTAAGTGGCAAGGCCATCAGTCTTTTCTTGGAATCAAGACTCCGGAGATAGAACTTTTCTTTGAGAACTTCTGGCCGATCAGAAGCCAACAGCTCTTGTGCTCAGCAATACCACTGTAAGTAATTTGGGTGGGGTGGGATGAGGACCTCTCACTGATTGGCAGTGATGTGGGGGGACTGGCAGCAACGGCAAAGGGAGGGATCTCATTTCCTCCCTTTTCCCAAATCCATTCCTTCCAAAAGGGGTGGCAAACTGGTCACACAGTTTTAGCTGCTGTTCATTGTACATGGCAACAATTCTGTCCATATGCAATTGGGTTAACAGAAGCAATGGTTGAATGAGGCACTTAAGTGGTCGTTAATTGGTCATTTAAGAGCATCAATAGGAGAGGGGTGGGAAAGCTGACTGACCTCCCCATCCAGAATTTAATTTTGGCAGAGACTGAAAGGTAGCAAGGTTCCAATACAGGACCATCCTGTCTAATTACATTCTCTTTCCTCATCCAATCCCATCACCTAAATGAGCAGAAGAATCTCCCTATACCCATTGTGATTAATCCTGTACTAAGTTTTTTTTAAGTGTTGCCTTGAATCTTCTGTTTTAAAACTTCCACATGTATAAGATCTTAATGAAATTATTATCCTGTATGAGGTAATTTCTGTGTCAGGGGAAATAGACCCCTTTCCCCACAACGAGTCAAAATGAAGAGTTTCATGGATAAACTACTGCAGCATATTGCATAGACTAAAGCTATGAAAAAACTGGCAGCCAGTCACAATAGTGATCCTATAATAGCTCTCAAACAGTTAATAAGCCACTTAACCTTTAAAGATGTTGGAAAATGCATTGACTAACCACAGAGTGGGCAGAAGTTGTCCCACAGCTAACTGAACGTTTCACTTCCGAGATGATGTGTTGCAAATAATGACACTTCTGGTCACACAATTTGCTCCCTGAATAAGAAACAGAGGTGGCAAACATGGATGTATGTCACCAGGATGATGAATAGAGAAGTACCTGGGTGGAGGACCACACAGATTCTTCACTGGTCAGCAGAACCAGACTGCAAGAAGCAAAACCCGACTTGTAAAATCTCCCTTCATTCATTCACTGGGAGAGTAGGATGGTGAGAGCAGCAAAGCTTTGGGAGAAGCAACCCATCTTTTAATGCACTCAACTTCTCCAACACCATTTTGATTCATAACGACTCATTTCCTGAAAATAGTAATGAAAATGCAGAAATTGTTTCAATAAACCCAGCTTTCATCAAGGCACACTTGCTAGCACTAATGCAAATGGATAAAACATGGAACAGCCACAATCTCAAAAGAGCTGCCTCATTGTAGTTGAATTACACTTATACTGTCTGACATACACCTTCTTGTGACCTTTTGGAAAATAACTGTCAAATTAGTGCTAGTTCACCAGTAACCTATTAGAAGGCAGCGTTATCTTGTGCCCATAGAAAACCTCACTATGTCTGCTAAAACTCATTTTTGTGTTCAACCGCATTGTGGAAATCTGAATTCTATACTTTTGAACTTCTCTCTCTCAACCTTTCTGCACCCTGAAGTTGCATAGGTCAGTTTGTTTCTGAGGCTAATTATTCCTGAAATAGGTCACTAGTCTCTTGCCAGGGGCTTATAGCTTGAAGACGTTCATGCCACATTAAGTACTGCCACACACGTGCGCACGTACACACATAAGCAAACTAAGGAGCAATTTAGCATAGCCAATCTACATAACCTGCATGTCTTTGGAGAAAACAGGAGCAGCCATAGACACGGAGAGAATGTGGAAACTTTGCACAGACAGATCCCAGACTGAAATCAAATCCATGGATCAAAGTGTCTGGAGCAATGAATTTCCTCCCATGGCTCAAGTTAAAGTTGCAGGGGTCTGATCATGTCATTAGACCCTGACCTACATATAAAACAGGGCACTACAATTTTGAGCACTCTTGTCTCACAGCGCCAGGGCCCTAAGTTCAATTCTGACCTTGGGTGATTGTGTGTAGTTTGCACGTTCTCTCTGTGTCAGCGTGGGTTTCCTCCAGGTGCTCCAGTTTCCTCCTACATTGCAGGTTAAATGAATTGGCCATGGTAAATGTGTGGGGTTACAGGAATGGGGGACTGCTGGATAAGATATTCCTTTGGGGAATGGGTTCAAACTCAATGGGCCGAATTGCCTCCTCCTGCTCTGTCGGGATTCTATGGTTCTATGGACACAATAGGCTTTGGGCGAATGTGACACTGTAACCGGTGGAATTTGGCAATATTCCCGTTGGTAATTCACCCAGAACATTTGTCTGCTTACTCTAACTGCCCACTCTGCTTCAGGAGAGTCATATTTGACTCTAAATGCTAACACTGTTTCTCCTTTCATAGACTTGGTGAGTACTTCTAGCCTTTAGTTTTTATTTTAGATTTCTAGCACTGCAGCAAAGAACAAAGAAAATTATAGCACAGGAATAAGGCTTTCGGCCCTCCAAACCTGCACCGACTACGCTGCCCATATGAACTAAAACCTTATAGCCTTCCAGAAAGAACAAAGAAAATTACTTTGCCTTTATTTAACTGCCTTGTTTCCACTGGGAAGGCAGGCTTAAAATCTGGAAAAAGCAAATTATTGTGGAAACTGGAATCTGAAACCAAAAGAGAAAACGCTGGAAAATCTTAGCATGTCTGGCAGCATCTGTAAGGAGAGAAAAGAGCTGATGCTTTGAGTCCAGATGACCCTTTGTCAAAGCTTAAAGGCTTTAAAGGCTGAAAGGTTTAAAATCACCTCTTTAATGTCAATCAAGCTAAGAACCTCGAATGAGTCTGATCACTGTCATGCTGCTCATTATTAAATCTAGGATTTGAAAGCCTGTCAATGCTGGTTTTGAAGTATAATGTACCACTCATTCTGAGTACCCATAGGTGAATGAACGTTTGGGATGTCCCAACAGTAAACATAATTCAAAGTTCTTTCAGATGCAAAAGAGGCACATAATTCCCGAATTCTGTAGAGATCAAAGGCTGTTAACAAGCTTTTACAAGAGTGTTAGAATGTCTACAACCCATCACTGGCTAGCTTAAATATGTATATGGCTCTCAGTTAATGAGTCATAATATGAATCCTGACACATGGCATATTGCTGCCACTCAACAAGTGTGTTACTACTAGCTAGCTTTCAGAAGCTGCATGACCGCAGCGGATTTATTCCGGCAGTTTTACATTGGCTGGGGAAATAATGGTGAGTTCACAGCTGTTATTAATGGGTACAAACCTCAGCAACTTGTGGTGTAGAAGGTGACATGTTGAAAGCTGCGAGTTGCACCTTGCCTTAAGTTGCCGGGTGATTTCTATCTCTCTGCTATTTTTCTTATGAAAAACTAGAGTTCACTATTAATCACCCTGTGAATTTAAACAAAACATGCTGCATTTGCATCACGAGCGTGAACTGAACTTCCACAGAAAGTTTGAGATGGTATTTTAACATGGAAAGTGCATCTAATGATAAGATTCATGCTCCTCCCATTCAGGCTCTAAGAAACATTTGAAATGCTTTCATTATTTTAATGCATTCATAAAATCCCCACAGTACATAAGTATGCTGTTTAGCCCATCAAATCTGTACCAACTCACTGACAAGGCATCTTATCTAGGCCACCCACCCACCCATGCTATCCCCATAACCCCATTAATCTCTCTAACCTACACATTTTTGGACACTATGGGGCAATTTAGTATGGTCAACCCACCTAACCTGCACATCTTTGGAAACCAAATACCAGAGCATGCAGAGGAAACCCATGCAGGCACAGGGAGAACAAGCAAATTCCACAACTCACCCAAGGCTGGAATAAAATCTGGATCCCAGGCACTGTGAGACAGCAATGTTAACCACTGTGCCATTGTGCAGCCCTTGCTAATATTTATTCCTGCTTATAATTTGTTCTCAAGAAATTGGAATATTTTTCTTACTTTTTCTTTCTCTTTTCTCTCACTCTGCAATTTCTCTTGCCCTGGCTGTTTTTCCTTTCTTTTCTCCCAATCCCCCACCTCGAATCAGCTTTATTTCCTTCCTGTAAGGCATAGGAGCAGAAATAGGCCATTTGGCCCATTGAACCTGCTCCACTATTCAACAAATCATGACTGATCACTCGCTCTGTTTCTTTCTCTATCATTGCAATGCATTTCTTAAAAAGATGAACTATTGATCCCTTTGCTTATCAGGGTC
The DNA here is from genome assembly GCA_024679065.1 of Sphyrna mokarran. Classification (NCBI taxonomy): domain Eukaryota; kingdom Metazoa; phylum Chordata; class Chondrichthyes; order Carcharhiniformes; family Carcharhinidae; genus Sphyrna; species Sphyrna mokarran. Next base: position 25,784,787 of record JAGIQG010000021.1, read on the forward strand.
TCAGATGCCCCATTGACTTCATTATCAGTTCACACTTCCTGTAATTTGCAGCACAATGGGTAATCAATTGAAATAGGAACAAAAATACTCAGTTCAGATGAATGCCCCACTCCAGCAACTTCTGGTCCATTGTCTTTTAGCCTCTTTTTGCAATTCATTCCCACTATAATGTTATTTAATTTTAGTCCACTTGAAATGTTAACTCTGTTCAACTCTCCACAACAGAAATATGATCTGCTGAATATTTCCAGCATCATCTCTTTTTAAATTCATCTATGGAACATGGGCATCGCTGGCTGGCCAGCATTTATTGCCCATCCTTGCCCTTGAGAAGGTGGTGATCAGCTGCCTTCTTGAACAACTGAGTGATTTGCTGGGCCATTTCAGAAGGCAGTTGAGAGTCTACCACATTGCTGTGGCTCTAGAGTCACATATAGGCTAGACCAGGTAAGGACAGTAGCTTTCCTTCCCTAACGAACATTATTTTATAGGATCCCTACAGTGCAGAAAGAGGCTCATTGCATCTGTACCGACCACAATCCCACCCAGGCCCTATTTCCGTAACCGCACATATATACCTTGCTAATCCCCCTGACTTTGGGGTCAATTTAGCATGGTCAAACAACTTATTCACACATCTTTGGACTGTGAGAGGAAACTGGCGCACCCAGAGGAAACCCATACAGACACAGGGAGAATGTGCAGACACCACAGAAACCGTGGCCCGAGGCCAGAATTGAACACAGATCCCTGGCGCTGTGAATGGGTTTTAACCAACAATCTCCAATTGTTTTATGGCCACCAATAACTATTTTGAATTGAATTCAAATTCCACCACCTAGTCTGGTGGGATTGAAATCATGATCCCCAAAACATAATCTGATTTTCTGGACTAATAGTCTAGCAATAAACCACTAGGCCATCACCTCCCCTTGTATTACAATAGTCGAAAATAGCACCAGTTCAGAGGCGGTCAAGACTTAATTTTATACATGTTTTACTGCTTCTATAATTTTGTTCTTACCAGGAACTTTTGTTGTAGTGTATATGTTTCTATTGTAAAACATAAACACTATTTGGGATAACATATAAATGTACAGAGAATACAGGCAGAAATTTCATGATTTCAATGAAAAGCAGAGTCCTTTTTTTTTTAAGATGATCTACAGTCTTCACCAGTAAGTGTTTGACTAGCATTTTGTTTGAATAGGATGACATTTTTATGATGGTAATGACATGTGAAAATAATAATAATAATGACCCACTTTGCCACAGTTTAGAGCATTTCTTCACATTGTTACACATAGATGAAGAGGAAAATTCACCAAGTGGAGCTGGAAAACCTATTGACAAACGTCAAACACAATTTGCTGGATAATTTAATGGCTATTAATGCCAAAAGAGATGACACCATAGAAATAGAAAATAATCCTTCTGGTGGGCAAGTATTAATAATTGTTTTATTGGTTTATTGATGAGAGAATCACAATGTTTAATCTGTGAGTAAACTACCTTCCACTGTCACATTTATCACCATTTTTGAGGGATGTCTTATTTTCATTGAGGTGATAGGAATAGCACACTGTGCAACTTTTGATAACATGTATCAGCAATTTTGATGAAGAATTGCACAAGCCAACTGTGGAATAAAACATTTTCTTCCATGCTCCAAAGTATCCCAGCTCCAGCTTCCAACAAGCAACAAGGTAAATTTTACATTTCCCACATCATCCACCTTTACAGTTTACCAATTTAGAGCCAATTAATAGTGAATTATGTACAATTCTGAGCTGCAAACTTACAGCTGAAAACTAGATTTTGCTCTCCAGAGTCATTTTACTCAAGAGGCTTGCAGCCTAGAGGGAGAGAAAACTGTCCTTTATCAGTTTAAGATAATATTTGAATACAGGAATCACAGACTCAAGAATCATAGAACTATTACAATGCAGATGGAGGCCATTTGGCCCATCGGTTCTATACTAATTCAGATATAAATGCAACACATTACAACCTGAAATGAATTTAACAGGAGGACTCAGGTCATACTTGGGCAGTGATGCAATTTCCACAAAAAAACTAGCTGATTTCTTCCTTTTCTGGTGTTTTGCACTTCTTTTCTCAACTGCATTGTTTAAAATTGGGATATTTGATTGCTAAACAGGACAGGACAGAGCTCAGAGCTCTCTTCAATTAATTAATATGTGTTCGCAAAAAGTAATCCACTAGCCGGCGAACATTAAATTGCCAATGACAATTGAAAATGCCTCTTACGAGTTTTCAGGAAGCCCACTGAGACTTCATTCAAGGTCAGGTCAGTATTCGCCAAGTAAGTGCATTTTATACCTTGGATTCAAGAACTGGGGTTGCAAACTGCTTCGCTACTGCAGGTTCGGAGTTGTATTATTTGCCAGCCGTGCACAGGTTTTTCATTTCAATTTTTCATCTGCAGAATGTTTGTGTCAGATATTATTGGTTGGGTACAAATCCCTTGACTCACTAAACCAAACAATTCCGAAAAGGAATATCAGTTAGTCTAAAACCCAGTGCAAGCAATTGGACCGTGATCTGTATAGCCACAGTTATTGTGAGCGTGCTGTCAGTTCACAACACAAATACTAATTTCGAGACCAACTATAAATGGGGGATTTGGTCGTGCTATATATTCATGCTGAGGAATTAAGTGTTCGGTGCCATTTAATATTCCTCCCATTTTTCATCTATCACCCTCCATATGGTTTCTTATCATTGTAAATTGTTCTAGTCCTTTGATCTCTATTTCACAATTCATCATGAATAACATCATGAATATTAATGACCCACAGGTGTTAATTTATAGGAATAAGATGGCTGAATTATTAGGTGTTAACAATAGATTAAAATGATTTCATATTCATTCCGACATCACTAAAAACCACCTCATTCCCAGTATAATTTGATATGTTAAGAATTTGGGATGCTGCTTTAATGCGGGGATCAGGGTGTTTAAAAAAGAACAGATTAAGGTTCGATAAAGAGCAAATGTAACATTAATGTTACAGTTACTTCCTTTGTTGGAGTTGTAACTGGCTTGTGTTCAAAGCAACATGAAGTTCCAGTGGGAATCCTGGCCCCTGAACTTCTTTTTGCTGCAGTGCAACATTTCTTTTGATGTTCTGATACAATCTTGCTGAAAGTGTAGTTTTAAAGTACAAAGTCAGTGGTGCTATTTCCAGCAACTTTTACTGCACGTTTAAAACAGTCCAGGGATTAATATTATTTTCCAACTTCAATATGCATGCCATGCACCTTGTTTAATGATTGCAGCACAGATAGTTCCTTTTTGTGTAATAGCACAGTGTGCCCTGAGCAGTACAAATTGCCCTTGCATGCTAAACTGGCACCTTGCAATCTCGGTTCAACTACGAGAGGCAGTAAACAGGAGTGTTTTCCGAGAGTGTAGAAGGAAAATTGGAGAGAAAGTCAACTAATGTTTAACATATTTATTTGTGTCGCATTGACACTGCAATGAAGTTACTGTGAAAATCCCCTAGTCACTACACTCCAGTGTCTATTCAGGTTCACTGAGGAAAATTTTTAGCATGGCCAATGCACCTAACCAGCATGTCTTTTCGACTGTGGAAGGAAATTGGAGTAATTTGAGGAAACCCACAAAGACATAGGGAGAACGTGCAGACTCTGCACAGTGATGCAAGCCAAGAATCAAATCCAAGTATCTGGTGCTGTGAGACAGCAGTGCTAACAACTGTGTCACCATGCCGCTAATGTTGCCCTGACATTAGCAACTGGAATATTTGCCAAGCTACGCCATGTTGCTTCTCAGCTAATGAACTTGATAAACTTAGAAAGGGACATGAATAGAAAAAGAACCAAACGGTGGAGAGAGATTAAGTGGTGACACGGTTATGAAGAGAACTAAATAATAAGTTGATAGCATTTATCAGAACTCAATACAAAATGATACATGTGTCGAGATAAATGAAAGGTTAAAGTGTGAGGGCTTAGAAAAACCATAGAACTAGATGGGCCAGAATTTACTGTCAAACTAATAATGAGGTGAATGGCACTGACAGTTATTTATGTGCAAATTGAACAGCCACTTCAAGAAACAATGTGGTTAAGTACACAAATCTAGAAGATGTAGTTGAAGATGCATATGCATTCAACTGTGTGGATCAATATAAAGTTCCTGGACTTGCACAGTAGATACAAACTAAACTATCAACATAAAGTTTGGCTTGTCCATTTCAGTCTAAGCACTGTTGCTGTGTTAGTCTAAGTCAGGGATCTTCTGTGGCAGATGTGGCAAACCAGCCAAAAGTCCAAAAGATCAGAGGATCCTGAAGGTGGGCTGGACCAATAAATCCTCCCTAATCTATTGTCAAACAATACCTCTGGCACTGAAAATGAACAGTTACAAGGAAGAAGTATCATTCCCTCAGCTTTTAATTGATGTTAGCGTTTTTTAAATTGCTTTTTACTTCCATCTCTGTGTTCTTTCTTTCAGTTCATTATTTCTTCCCTTCTCTTTGTTTTTCTTTCTGTATTTGATTTTACATCAAATTCACTATTCTCACTCACACTTCCTGGTTCAAATTCTCAACGTCTCAATGCTTCAATCTGACAGGAGAAACACAATTGTGTGCCCTGATCACACGGATCCTGGATGCCCTCTCGAGAACACCGTGCCATTCAAGAACAACATCTTCCCTGCTGCCATCGAACATTTGAATGGTCTTATCATGTATTAAGCTGATATGTCTCTTCACCCTACCTTTTTTTTTATTCATTCATGGAACATGGGAATCACTGGCAGGCCAGCATTATTGCCCATCTCTAGATGCCCAAGGGCAGTTGCGAGTCAATCACATTGCTGTTGATCTGGAGTCACATGTTGGTCAGTCTGTGTAAGGACCGCAGATTTCCTTCCCCAAAAGATATTCTGACAATTGACAATAGTTTCATAGTCATCAGTAGATTCTTAATTCCAGATATTTTTGTTTCATTGAAACTGTAACTGCAAAATCATATTCTGCACCGTATCCTTTTCCTTTTACTCTATGTACTCTATGAATGGTATGTTTTGCCCTTATAGCACACAAGAAACAATATTTTTCACTGTACCCTGATATATGTGACAATAATAAATCAAATCAAATTTCCATCTCTCACTTACAAAAACTTGAAAGACAAAATCTCAAGGAAATGGATGGGACAGAAGCAAGCCTAACTGGGATGGTAAAGTCAATTCCTAGTGGGCATAGGTTTAAGATGTGAGGGGCAAGGTTTAAAGGAAATGTGCGAGGCATAGTGGATGGTGGGTGCCTGGAACTTGGTACTGGGGAAGGTAATGAAAGCAGATACAATGGTGACTTTTAAGGGGCATCTGGACAAATACATGAATCGGATGGCGATAGAGGGATATGATCCATGGAAGTGTAAGAGGCTTTAGTTCAGACGGGCAGCATGGTTGGTGCAGGCTTGGAGGACTGAAGGGCCTGTTACTGTGCTGCAATTTTCTTTGTTCTTTGTAACTACAGGCATTATTTGGTTATGAACGACAGTAAGTTCTAGCCATATGAATGTGTGAAGAGTGCTGCTATAATTTTGCGTCTAGTGCATGACAATATCTCTTCCAATTTTTTAAAAAATAAACCATGGCTTCATGTCTCTTCATTCTGAACATCTTATTCTGGTTGGCACTTTCCTTGAAACTGAGCTACTGTCCAGCAGTTTATGCAGACATTTTTAAATAATCAAAAGGGTGTTCAGATCTTTTTCCATCCCTATGTTGTTCACTGGATTGTACAGACAGACTCATCACAAGCTTTTTCTCAAAAAAACAGATAAAATTCACTGAGAATCCCACAGATCGCCTTTTTTTCTTATTTTACTCAATTTACAATATAAAACAAGGATAAAATCAGAGACTATTTAAATTAAATGTCTTTAATTAATGAACATCCCTAATTAATGAACAGTTTTAATGCATGGCTTGTTTTAATCCTACAGCAGACTACAAGATCAGCAGAATTCACACTACATTTTCCCTTTGATAATTTGACGATTAAATCGCACTTCCTGCAAATAGCTCTGGAGGCGGATGAAACTTTATCTGCCAACATATGATAGCAAGTTCCTTACCTTTACTTTTACATTTGGTAATCATAGATAAGCAAAAGATTTGAATTTTTTTACTTCTTAAAGAGGCACTTCTAAGATATAGTCACACATCTTACAGGACCACAACTCGTCAAACCTGTCGCTTTCCTGACACAAGGTTAATGAGACTCCGAACTGGAATTTTGCGGGGTTAGGAAGTCTTTGTGCACTTTTACAACATCGATTTGGACCAGGATTCTGTAAAATTTTGTCCCTATATAATGAAGGGGCACACTGTATTATCTTATGACCAACTCATGGTGATTGCAGCATTTTGGTAGCATCGGCTAGTACCAACACTCTGCATTAACTCAGATTAGTATAATGCCTCAGGGGTTGATTATTAGATGTTGCATGCAAAACCATTGCCCTTCTAGCTACACTTCCAACACTCAGCGATCAGGCATCCAATTGCTCCTTGCCCATTATCCTCACAGCAGCACATTTTTGGCCCAGATGCGAGGGCTGAAATTTTCCAGCCACTCACATTGGCAGGATTCTCTGGTTCTACTGTGGGTGAACGGACATTAGACTGGGCGCCAAATTCTCCATCCTCGCTGCAATGGCAATGGCGTGTGAACGGCTGGTAAGATTGCACCCAAGGTCTTTTGCGCTTTGGGCACAATCTGCTATGTTGGCATGACAAGAACATATGCCAGGCCGTCCTGCATTCATTGAGCCCCAGCATTGGCAAGTGATGAATCAGAGAATTAGGTTCCTGCATGTGAGTGGACATACATAAATGCAAAGATGTGAATTAAATGCAGGAATGGGTCACTTAACCCATCGGGTCTACTTCACCATTTGATAAAATCATGGTTGATCTGACTGTGGGCTCAACACAATTTTCTTGTATAACATTTCCTATATGTCCCTTGTAACCTTTGACTCCCTTTTCAATCAGGAACTGAACACAACCTTCAAAATATTTAATGACCTAACCTCCATTATTCTGTGGAAAGGATTGTACAGATTAATGACTCTGTACTCTCCTCATCTCTGTCTTAAATGGGAGACCCCCTTATTTTTATACTGTCTCACTGAATTCCAGCCTCTCCTGTAAGGACAGGCACCCTCTCGATACTTTGTCAAATACGCTTGGACATAAGTTGTGGCTGGTGACAAATGAAGCCAGAAACCTGGTTTTTCCAGGTACGCTTTTGCGTTGTATTGCCAGAATGTTGTAGAAGAGGCTGACTGCTGAGGGTGTGAAGGGTACAACACCCCTCTTCTTCGACAAAGGCCTCAAGATTCCGGTCAAAGAGGTACAGTGAAGGGGAGAGATCATATACATCAGAAGAAGGAGGAATGCAGCTGGTATGATGAAGAGAAGGTGGCAGGAGATTGCATTCACTGTGTGTGCAGCAGGTAAACATCAGTTCTTGGATTCAACGTTGAAGAGGTTTAGTGGCCTACTGCCCTCCGGAAAGCTGAACTGTTTGACTGAAGTACATAGAGGACTCCATGATGAATGACATGATCTGTAATAGCAGACTTGGCACACATCGCTGCTATAGCATCTTCATTTGCATGTTCAAGACCCTCTTGTAGGTCCATGTAGCTATAAGCTGACATGTGAATAACTACTGTGCCCACTGACCAATGTGCAATGCCATATTGAAGATCATTGATCCTGGCAGCACAATAGAACATAGAACATAGAACATAGAACAATACAGCACAGAACAGGCCCTTTGGCCTTCGATGTTGTGCCGACCAAAATAAAAAGCAATGCCCCTCCAAACTAAACCATTCCCTTCTCTTCCATATACTTATCAACTAACCTCTTAAACGCCACCAAACTTGGCGCATCTACAACTGCTGCAGGCAGGGCATTCCACTCCCGAACACACAATGCTCTTGTATCCATTCTGCATGATGTTCTGTGTGTCTCTCCATGAGACCGGCCATTCTCTCAAGGTTGGAGTTCCTGCAATTGAAACGCTGAGACTGATTGAATCTGCCCTTGCCCTATTTAAGGCCCTTGCAGGGAACATCCCATCCAGCTCATCATTGCAATGGATTCCTCCACTAAAAATGTGTGAGTTTACATTGCATCAGGGATTTCTACCAGATGTCTGCACATCTGCTGCTGACAGTCCGAATACTGTGCATTATGAAGTGTCGTCTGAGGCCCTACCTTCCACAGTACTATTGTGACTGTCAATAGAACAATAGAACAGGTTTACCTTGTAGTTGCAGGACAAGAGGATTCACAGTGCCAGAAAGATGATTTGGACTGGAGATGAGTGCACATAGCTATTGGTCATTTACATCTTCAAGGAGACGGTGATGGAAATAATGAGGGTGCCAACTCAGCTCATTATCAGTGGAGGTGAATCTCCATAGCATGCGACAAGAGCAGTGCTAGAGATACTTGTGAACATGGTGGAATTGCTGATGTTAGTGCATTAAGCAGATAGAGACTATGGTATGAGAGGGGAATGTAAAGAGTGGCTTGCATGCTCAGAGTTCTGCAAAGGTGGTTGAAGGCAGCAACCAACACAGATATTAACATGTGAGAAAGAGGTGTAATGTGCACACAGAGCTGGTGGCACCACACCAGAGTGCAACAGAAGATGTCATTACCATTTACAGTCTTTCTCGGATGAAGGACAGTCACAATAGTACTGTGGAAGGTAGGGCCTCAGACGACACTTCATAATGCACAGTATTCGGACTGTCAGCAGCAGATGTGCAGACATCTGGTAGAAATCCCTGATGCAATGTAAACTCACACATTTTTAGTGGAGGAATCCATTGCAATGATGAGCTGGATGGGATGTTCCCTGCAAGGGCCTTAAATAGGGCAAGGGCAGATTCAATCAGCCTCAGCGTTTCAATTGCAGGAACTCCAACCTTGAGAGAATGGCCGGTCTCATGGAGAGACACACAGAACATCATGCAGAATGGATACAAGAGCATTGTGATGCCCTGCCAAGAGTTCAAGGCTCACTCTGTAGAGTATGAATATTGATCTTCAAGGATTATGCGAGGAGCCACATGACCATCATAAGACTGGTGGCACAAATGTGGCTGGAAGGGAACAACTACTGTACTCAAGCAGCTAAGATCATTTAACTAGCCTGAAAGTCGACCCAGGGTTGGAGAGGTAGTTGAGGGGAATGAGGGTTCTGAGAATATCCCAACACCCTCATCGTCCCTGGCTCCTCTGCCACGGTACTCGTCTGTGCTAATTGTGCCAGTGACAATAGACATCCGTGTGCAGAAATGCAAAGTCCAGAGTCTTAGGTGGGTTCCCAGTGGATTACTGCACAAGAGTGCCAATCTTAATACCATATAGCATGAGAGGTGAGCAGCCTTCCTCCTCCTCCATATGCAGGGGTTGGGGGGAGGGTCAATATGTAGAAGTGTTCGCCAGTGCAGGGTGCCAAATGACTCGATCACAGATGGATTCACCATTCTGCTGTTTAATATCACTATTTTTGGAATTAGTTTCATGCACTTTGCTAACACTCTTCAATGGCTACCTTCAATGGATGTGATGGCCTGTCACTGTAAATTAATTGCTTCAATTCACAGCTATTAAATGCTAGTGGAGACTGCAGCCAAAGTTCTATTTCCCAGTGATGAGCGTGTCAAGCATGTGCCTAATCATGTCCAGCAGTGAAAATCTGAGCCAACATCCAGATGTTCAGGGCAAGTAGGAGTCCACGAAAGTGCACAGATATTGCAGACCACTCCAGCATTTGTTGTCCGACCATTGGTGATTTGAGGGAAGAGTTATAATCTGACTTACTGATCAGATGCCGAACATCTGCTGTGCAGAAGATAGTCAAATGGGTATGAATGTTACACAGTAAAGGAGCATGGTTGCTCTACATGTCAGGAAGCCATGTGTCTTTGAGGGAAGCTTGTTTGTGGGGGTTCTTTATGCAATTGGAGCCTTTGGGCTTCTCTGTAGTTGATGCTGAGGAGTAACGAGTTGTAGTACTGCATTTTGTGAATGTCACACACTAATGACATTATGCCCCATTGGTGGATGAATGATGTGGAATGTCTTCGACAGTGTGGTGCGCACGCATGTACTGTATGACTCTATGATGTGTAGCTCACACCTACGTGTTGTCTAGTTCTGTTGTCCCATAGAATCATTTCTACAGCTCCTGCATCTTAATTCACATTACCTGTGTACACTGCTGTCATGGTGGGCATGCTTTGACTGAGATACACCAATAGGTGGCTTCTATAGAAGTCTGAGGTAGGCTCCTTGAGGCACTCAGCCATGCAGAAGTTGAAGTCATGGCGACCTTTGGTGCAACTGGCAGTACTTGAAGTATGGCACCAGATCTTGCTCCACTATGGCACATACTGATCCAATCATTTACTTTGTGCATTACATTCCATCAACCAAATAAAGCTTTATAACAATATAAGGCTTGTTGGGGCAGCACAGTAGCACAGTGGTTAGCACTGTTGCTTTACAGCTCCAGGGACCTGGGTTCGATTCCTGGCTTGAGTCACTGTCTGTGTGGAGTTTGCTCATTCTCCTTGCATCTGCGTGGGTTTCCTCCGGATGCTCCGGTTTCCTCCCACAGTCCAAAGATGTGTGGGATAGTTTGATTGGCTATGCTAAAAATTACCCTTAGTGTCCTGAGATATGGAGGTTAGAGGGAGTAGCGGGTTAATAGGGATATAGGAATAGAGCCTGGGTGGTATGGTGATTGGTGCAGACGCGATGGGCCAAATAGCTTCTTCCTGTTTTGTAGGGTTTCTATGATTTTATGAATATATATTTCATTCAACTGCATAATTTCTTCCAACAAGAAGCACTGAAATTCATAGTGTGACTTCAAAGAGTCTATGATCACTTGCAACTGTCAATCAAATTGTAAATGGCAGGCACCCTATTATGATATTGGATGGTTGTGAAATCAGTAATCCACTAAGGAAAATCCTCAGGTTTTTAACAATGAAGTACAATAGTTGGTAATGACATAGTTTTTTTAAATATTTCGATTATTCTTTTAAAAGATGTATAGAGGAGGATTTTTCTGTATCTCTCTCTACTGATGCTGCCAGGCTTGCTGAATACTTCCAGCATTTTCTCATTTTTTCCTCCTAAATCATCTCATGGAACACACGTACCCAATATTGGCAGGGATACGGAATTTAAAATAAGATGGAAAATCATGGAAAAAAAACTGCTTCTAATTATCTTGAACTTTTGGGAAAAGGACAATTAAATTTAGGAGAGATAATATTCCGCAATACTTTTCAAAGAATTTCCAAAATTCAATTTTTAATAACCATCAAATGGATAAAATAAAAATGGCCAAAATGCGTTCAGGAAGGTGGCACAGATGATACAAGCAGGGTAGTGGGAATAATGGAAAAGTTTATATCTCGTGGGATGAGATTACAATGGCAGACAATGGACACCACATCGCAGAACAGGAATATAATATGTTTCCACTATTTGCATTGTCACACTTCAACATCTTTAAGGCATTTTTCCACAGAATTGATCTAAAAAAAAGTGTCGGGTTTTTTCACAAGTTGATAGAAAATAGCACAAAGGTGATTAATATGCTGCATGGAAATTGCTTTCAGCAAAGATTAACAATAAAAAAAATCATTAGCTTGGCTAGGTAATTGGAAAACATCTCATACCCATTGTACTGAAAGGTCCTTTGATCCCTGTCTGGTTGTGAACTGGGAGAGATTAATAAGAGAAAGATAGGGACATGGCTTTTTGAAAGAGCAATGCAACGAGGGAAGTTAAGTCAATTGAAGGGCAAAAAGTGAGAGTTCTTTTACTCAGGCTGAGATTGGAACCCCTGGAGCATAGTTAGAAACCATCTTGCTTAAATCATGTAAATTGACCTGAAAATGTCAGTTAGCATGGTACATTTTTATTCCACATTGTTATGCAAAAGTAAATTGTACAGATGATATAAGTTCAGTCAGAAAGGTTATTCCGTGTTTTCACCTTACTATGAAATATGCAGCTTATCAGTTGTACCTGGCATGTATCACCAAATGTTGTCTTGGACTATCCTGAAAGAGATTATAGTGGTGGATGTGTGACACAAATGTTCAACCCGGATCATACAGTGCAGAAGGAGGCTATTCGGCCCATTGGCTCTGCAATGACTCTCTGACAGAGCATCTTACCCAGGCTCCTCACATTATTCCCACTAATTCCCCTAACCTATACTTCCCAGGATACCAAAAGGCAATTTAGCATGACCAATCAACCTAACCTGCACATCTTTGAACTGTGGGAGCAAACCCTTGCAGAAATGGGGAGACCATGCAAATTCCATCCAGACAGTCACCCAAGGCCAGAATCGCACCCGGATCTCTGGTGTGAGCTGCAGAGCTAACTATTGAGCAATTATGTTACTCCACAATGCAATGGTTACAGAAAGTGAGCCTGTAGTACAGCAAACAATTAGAGAGGTAAAAGGTGTATGCACCTTTATTGCAAGGGGATAGTTTTATGCATAAGAATGTCTTGTTGCAATGTCTAGGAGTTTGGTGAGATCACACCTGAGGCACTGTGCACAGTTTTGGCCTCCTTACCCAAGGAAATATATACTTGCTCTGATTGGGCTGGAAAGAAGATTCACTTGACTGATTCCAGGATTGAGAGGACTATCCCTGTGAGAATAGATCAAGTAGAGAGGGCTTATATCCTTCGGAGTTTAAAAGAATGAAAGGTGATGTCATAAACGTATGAAATGCTTAAGAGGCATTGACAGGGTAGACACTGAGAGGCAAGTTTCCCCTTGCCAGAGAGTTCAGAACTAGAGGGCCAAAGGATAAGGAGTCAACTATTTCAGATTCTGATGAAGGGAAACATCTTCACTCAAAGGGCTGTGAATCTTTGAAATTCTCTACCAGAGACTGAGAGTGACTGATTTTTTTTAGCACAGACAATTAAGAGATAGGATTGGAAATTGGAGTTGATGTGGAAATTCAGCCATGATTTTATTGAATGGTGCAGCAGGCTGGTGGGGCCATGTGGTCTACTCTTGTTTATTATTTCTTATTACGTTCTTATCTGCTCATGCTACCTTACAAATTAAGATAAGGTAGTGTGAGCCACAAGTGAGATACTCGCTGATGTTACTGCACCCAAAACAGTGGGCAGGATTTTCTGGCCATTCACGTTGGCAGAACATTTTGGTCTCGTTGCAGTGAATGGAGACTTGGCTGAGCATCAAATGCTCCATCGCGCTTGTAGCGGCAGCAGGGTGTGAACAGCCAGTAAGATCATACTGACGGTGTATGGAAGACTCAGTTTGTTTAAAGGCAGACTGGTTTAAATAGGAGATTTTAATTTCCATAGAGATTGGGACTGCATGGTTGCTGGTGAATGCAAACAGAAATATTCAGTACCATTTTAGAATACTGAGTGGGTGCAAAATGCATTGCATTCGGCATGATTTAGAGTCATAAAGGTTTACAGCATGAACAGGCCCTTTGGCCCAACTTGTCCATGCTGCCCTTTCTTTTCAAAATGACAAAACTAGTCCCAATTGCCCATTTCGCTCTATACCCATCTTGTCCATGTAACTGATTAAATGCTTTTTAAAAAGACAAAATTGTACCCATCTCTACTACTACCTCTGGCAGCTTGTTCCAGACACTCACCACCCTGTGTGTGAAAAAAACTGCCCCTCTGGACCCTTTTGTATCTCTCCCCTTTGATCTTAAACCTATGTTTTCTAGTTTTAGACTCCTCGACCTTTGGGAAAAGATATTGACTATCTAACTGATTTATGCCCCTCATTATTTTATAGACCTCTATACGATCACCCCTCAGCCTTCTACACTCCAGGGAAAGAAGTCCTAGTCCATCCAGTCTCTTATAACTCAAACCATCAAGTTCTGGTAGCATTTTAGTAAATCTTTTCCGCGCTCTTTCTCGTTTAATAACACCCTTTCTATAATAGTGAGCAGAACTGTACATGGCATTCCAAGTGTGGCCTTATCAATATCTTGTACAACTTTAATAAGACATCCCAATTCCTGTATTCAGTATTCTGATCAATGAAACAAGAATGCCGAATGCCTTCCTCACCACTCTGTCCACCTGTGACTCCACTTTCAAAGAAGCTATGAATGTGTATCACTAATCTCATTGTTCTATAACTCTCTCCATTACCCTACCATTAACTAAGTCCTACCCTGGTTTGATCTACCAAAATGCATCACCTTGCATTTATCTAAATTAAACTCCATCTGCCATTCATCAACCCATTGATCAAGATCCCACTGGCTGGCCAATTAACAGGGGGTCAGTCACATGAAACATGCAGTGGGAAAGGCTCAGCACTGCCGAGGAAGGCAGGCACTGAGAAATGGGAGGGTGTGGGCTGGCGCTTCTATTGGATTCCCTCAGGGAAAAAGCTACCTCTTGGAACTGCAGACCTGCACAAAATAAACTGCGATTGAAAAGCTCTGCGGTGTCTGAGCAGCACGGTCAAACACAAACCTCAGTCCCACATCAGATCATTTTTTATTTCATCCCGCCCTGCATTGATGTCACAACTAAAACGTAAAGGCTGCCTGGCCAAGCCAGTCAACCCTCCTGCCAATCATAAAAGCAGACAGGCCGTGAAAAATTGCCTTCAACTGGCCTGTGAATGGACAAAATATTGCTCGATTGCATGACGACATCAGGACATGCACACGATGTACTTTCATACAATTTCATACACTTCCAGGTCGCACCCACTCAGGCAATATTAAAATCCGATATACATCTTAATAATAGTTACAATGTCATACTCTCAAGGTCGAGTCTACGCCTAGACTTCAATCTTTTTGTTCCTTGTACTCCATGGCAAGGATTTTCCAATTATTCCAGCACGTGGGATCTTCTAATCCAATCAGTGGCAGAGGGTGCGAACAATGGGAAATGCTTTTGAGAGTGGTCACACTAGAAGATCCCGCTGCTGGCCATTGGTCAGCAACATCTACTACAACAAAACATATCGCACACAGATGGAAAATCACATCCTTGTGTTTGTATGAAGAGCACTTGTTTGGGGTGCACCTGTGGTGCCTAGCACACAATTTTTGTATTCTCATTTGTGTTAAAATTATTCATTATACTACATTTTCTACCTGAGCCCTACCCCATTTATTAGTTTAATGTTCTTGTGTCCATCCTATTAATCCTTTCTACTCAGGATCTGGTTCCAACCTGGTTCAGGTGGAGCCTATCCCAATCAGTACAATATCATTCTGCTCCAATATTGAAGTCAATGTTGACTTTGAGGGGGTAGGAGTCATTTATGAAATGGAACTTCAATTTCCCATACCAATTCTTCATTTATCACATCCATTTTCAAAGGTTATGGGGAGAAAACAGGATTAGGCTATTGAGTTGGATAATCAGCCATGATCGCAATGAATGGTGAAACAGGCTCGAAGGGCCAAATGGCCTCCTCCTGTTCCTATCTTCTAGGTTTCTATGTTTCTAAGCCAAAGATAAGAACCATTACAGTCCTATTTTTAAAAATTATCTTTACTTGGTTGTTGATCCCAACATAAAATCATAATATTATAGCATGATATAATATGGGCACAGAGGAAGCCATCTGGCCCAAGAGTGATGATAATGAAATTCTCCACCTCCTTCTCCAATATCATTTCAAATTGGTTCCCAATGTCCCTCACTTTCCAGACAAATGAGAGGTGGTGCATTGTGGAAGATCTAATACAGATAGGAAATATATGGTAAATGGTAGAACTCTTAAGAGTATTGATAGGCAGAGGAATCTGGGTGTACAGGTACACAGATCACTGAAAGTGGCAACACGGATGGAGAAAGTGGTTAAGATGCTTGTCTTCATCAGCTGGGGCATTGAGTTTAAAAATTAAAAATTGTTGCCGCTTTATAGAACCTCAGTTAGGCTGCACTTGGAATATAGTATTCAATTCTGATCGGCGCACTACCAAAAAGATGTGGAGGCTTTGGAAAGGGTACAAAAAAGATTTACCAGGATGTCGCCTGGTATGGAGGACATTAGCTATGTGAAGAGGTTGGAGAAACTTGTTCTCACTGGAACGACTGAAGGTTAAGGGGCGACCTGATAGAATTCTACAAGATTATGAGGGGCATGGATAGTGTATATAGTCAGAAGTTTTCTCCCAGGGTGGAAGAGTTAATCACTATGGGGCATAGATTTAAGGTGCGAGGGACAAGGTTTAAAGGAGATGTACGAGGCAAGTTTTTTTTTACAGAGGATGACAGATGCCTGGAACTTGCTGCCAGAAGAGATAGTGGAAGCAGATTCAAAAGTGAGTTTTAAGGGTGTCAGGACAATTACACAAATAGGATGGGAATAGAGTGATATGGTCTCTGAAAGCATTGGGGATTTCAGTTTAGTCAGGCAGCATGGTTGGTGCAGGCTTGGAGGGCCAAAGGCCCTGTTCCTGTGCTGTAATTTTCTTTGTTCTTTGTTCTCACCCTGGTACTAGATAGGAAACTTTGCCATGTAGAATTTTCCGTCATGCTTTTAAGGAATGCAATCTATCCCCCTGATTATTGAACTCCCTGCAACTACAATATCACATTGTCCACCCTCTTCCCTTTGTACAATCTCCTGCTCTGGAGTGCCATAGTTAGGTTCTGGTCATCCTACCGACTTTTCCTCACAGATAACAAGTGCAGGGATCTCTGCGGATCTTCATTCTCCCCCTGGCTCAGGTTCCCCATAATCTGTGCACTATTCGACGCATCATCTGATCCTGCGCCTCTCTAAGTAAAATGTTCCAGACTTGTGAGAAACAGTCAAGCGGCTGTTGTTTTGGAAACCAATTGAATTTAAAATGTCACTGAAGCCATGGGACAAATATCATTTCCATTTTGAGTAGCAGCATAATTTAGTGATAAAATGTTAGTGCAAGAGATTTTATTGAAATAATTTCAAATTTGAGTCGAACGGAGAATAATATATTCTGCTGATTGCAGAGAGAAAATATGATCATTAAAAAGAATCATGCACCAAATTTTTAGCCAGATAATCATGTTCTTTAAAAAAATCTTTGTATATTTATGCAACACTGCACTACTTTCAACAATTCACCTTTGTTGATGCTTGCACAGAGTTCCTCTCAGATTGAACAAGCCTATATGGTGCTTTGATTTGCTTTGGTATCTAACGATTGTGCAGCCAGTATAACGGAGTTAATGACTGATTTAAATCCAAGTGTAGCCACTGATTAAGCCTGAAAGTACTTCGATTAAATCTGGTTTTCATCTTAGTGAGTCTCTTTCCAGCGCTTCAATCAGCCTCTGTTCTATTACCAAGGCAGACTGCGGAGACAAAAAAAAGTGACTCCAACCTCCCCAAAGGCAACAATGGCAAGGGGGAGAGGAGATATAATTGAGAACACCCAGAGTTACAGCCTCCTTGATTTATCAGTTCAACCTCTGCGCAAAAGGCTGTTAAACCTGTGCCATGGAAATAGAAGAGACCCAGCTAATGTGTTCACACCATTACAACAAATTATCAAGTAACTGAAGAAAATGAAGTCCAAACACAGCCTGGCAGCCAGTCTGTAGTATCTGTAAATGCTAACGGCGGAGGGAAGAGATGAAAGATGTTACTTGAGCCATATTTAAATTATCACGTCGACCCTCTGGGGAACTCCAATCATATTAGTGTAATTTCTAATTTCTTTGATTCAGTTCAATGTTAAACACATCAGCTGTTTGAGCTCATCTTTAATTGCATCAGCACTGTATGTATATTTTAAAAAGGCCAAAACTGTTTCATTTATAAATAAAGTGGGAAAGAAATGGATACGGACATATAAAAAGTGACAAAATGCTACCAATTGTCCAGATGTGAATCTTGTGAAATTCCGCTCACAGTTCAGAGTCACCTGGCATACCCTGTGATCAGGCCACACAAAATTCTATTTATTCTAAAGGATACAATTTCACAAATGGCATTGAACAGGAGCAGTATTGCTTTCTGTGAGAAGCAAACCGCTGCAGCATTGGCACTCTTTTCTATCAGTAAATTTGCTGGTATGGTGTACAGGTTGTCATTTTATCAGAAAGGTAAGTTCAAGTTTAAAAGTGTATTTATTAGTGTCACAAGTAGGCTTACATTAATACTGAAATGAAGTTACTGTGACAATCCCCTAATAGCCACATTCTGGCACCCATTTGGGTACACGCAGGCAGAATTTAGCATGGCCAATGCATCTAATCAGCATGCCTTTCAGACTGTGGGAGGAGATCGAGCACCCAAAAGAAAGCCCCGTAGACACGGGCAGAATGTGCGGACTCCGCACAGACAGTGACCCAAGCCAGGAATTGAGTCTGGGTCTCTGGCAGTGTCAGGCAGCAATGTGAGTCAGGGGTACTGGAGAAGATGTAAAAATGATGTAGAAGGAGGGCACCAGAACTGCAGTATTATAACTGTTAGAGAAGGATAAACAGCTTGGGTCACTTTTTTCTTGAAATGAGAAAGCTGAGGGGTGGGTGGGAATGGAGGAGAGGAGGGGGTAGGAGGGACATATTTTGAAAGGATTTGAGACAGTCGATCAAGACTGTTTTCCTTTGTGGGGAAGAGTGAAACCAGTGCCCATCGATGTAAAACAGCCACCAAGAAATTAAATAGGGAATTTGGAAGAAATGTTTTTACCCAGAGTATGCTAAGAATAGGGAACGGGAGTAACATAAAAAATACAAGCAGGAGTTGGCCGTTCAGCCCGCTGAGCCTGCTCTACCATTCAGTTGGATCATGGCTGATCATCAAGTTTGAGGCAGATCAAAGTAGCAAAGTCGTTGAAGTAGATTTATTTGAAGGAAGCTGGATAAGGACTTGAGAGAGAAAGGAATAGAAGGTGATGATGAGAAAGTATGGGAAGAAGTTCAACTGGAGCACAAACAATAGGCACATTTGAAAAGCATTTGAATAAGTACATGTATGGGAAAGATTGGAGGAATATAGGCCAAATGCGGGCAGTTAGGACTGGCCAGAAGGGTACAACGGTTGGCATGAACCGGTTGGGCAGAAAGGTCTGTTTCCATGCTGTATTGCTCTATGTCTCTGTGACTCTAAATGCCAGCATGGACTGCTGGGCCGTATGGCCTGTTGCTGTTCTGTACATTCTGTGCTGTTGTATGTAATTTCTCCGATGCTATTAGGTGACATTTCTTGCTGCCAAAGTGCACGTCCTCACAGTCAGTAGAGTACAAATTGAAATGGAGTAATATTTATTGCGCGATGTATTCTAAATGTAAAACTGAACAGCTTACAAATCCTGAAGAGCTGAGTGTAAATGATGCTTCAAGTTTGACCAAGTATGCACTCCTTGATTAGTATGTATTCAATCTCACCAAAAGTGATTCACTGAGAATCCTGGGAATTTGAACAGACGGCTCACATTTCCTTCTAAACAGACCTTTCAAAACAGCTGCAAGTCACTTTATCAACATCTCTCTGCATACTTTAGCCATTTGAAAAAGATGATGGCAATTTTATTTTAAGTAGTTGATTTTACAAACTGTTATGATTGCTACCGCAGTGGCAAATGTATAGAAGGCAGCCAATCAGGAGAGCTCTCAGCTCTGTTTCCCCTCCTCACTAACATTTTGGCCAGGGTTTTCCGATCTCGTCCGTGGCTGGGATTCTCCAGTCCCGCTGTTGGGAATGGGGATTTGGCTGAGCGCTGAATTCGCCATTCTTGTTGGCAGTGAAGTTGCAGAATCCTGGACCAGGGTTAAAGAAAAAGGAAAGTTTTTGTTCAAAGCAGAGAGAGCAGGATTTATTTTGGATTCCTTTGTGAAAATGTCAACCTTCTTATCAGCATGTTGACTCGCAAGTTAGGTCTCCTTTCCCGCTGGGCGAGGTAGGTGGTGCTTGACTCTGACAAACTACGCTGCAATCTGAGAACGCGGAATACAGCTTTGCCCATGATACGATTTTTCAAAGCCGCATTGCATTTGGCACAAGGGAAACCAAGTTGAAGTTGCAAATGAGCAAAAAACAAACTCAATTCAGATTGTTTCTTCTTTGATAAAATTGCATCCTTCAAATAAAGGTGCGACCTTTAGATATGCTTCCCTCTTTCAATATTTTACTGAAATAAAGTCAAGGACAGAATACTGCAGTCTCAATAGCTTTGGCTGCTGGGTGGATTCTCAAACTGTGCCTTTTTCACAAAACATACCAGAAAAATAAACCCATTTAAACCAGCTTTCTCAGAGGGCAAGGATATTAATGATGCATTGAGATTGGCTGGAATTATGTCATTCTCATGAATACAAATGCCTGTGGCAAAATAATGTGCCTTAGCTTTTTTGTTTGCAGATCATAAAATTGGTGAAAAAAAATCTAAATACTAATTGAAGCACAGAGGCTCTTAATTTCTCACACTGAATTTTTGGCAGGGAAGAACATTATTTTGAGACAAAGCATTGGCCTGGTGCTTGCACGGTGAGTGCTGGCTCTGTAATGTTTCTTTGTAGATACTGCTAGTTTTTAACATAACATTCTTCCGATCTAACTAAATGTACTTTTGCAATGCCTTTAGGCCCTCGCCGCTTCACATGACTTGTGTGACATTTACGTGAGCAACATAAGTCACACTTAAAAAACACATTTTAAGATTGTTTTGCTATAGAACTGCCCATCGCAGCATGCTTTCAATTGTAAATAATAGATAGTCTCATTTAAATGCATTTCCTATTTATGGTGGGTGGGTGGCTGGCAAGTTCTCCATGGGTGATAAATGAGGAATTTGAAGACAAGAACTGTTGGGTGCCTACACAGCTCAACAAATGATATGAGAATTCACCCTGCAGATTGCAGAAGAGTGCTAACAAGTGCAGGTCTTCAATCAGACAGCCCAACAAATGGACCACTGAAGACTATTCTCATTGAACTGATGTTTCAGCCACATGGAAGCAAGCTTAACTCACACTCATTTTGCAAAATACTTCAATTTCCTATTCAAAGGAACGGCTGCAGTAAAGGAACATTTTACACACAATCCCGGCAAGTTGAGTTGCCTTCAGGGGGATTGGGGGAAATAAAACCTCAGTTTCACTCTGGCCCTCTTCATTCATTAGTCATGCTAATTAAATATTTTAATTTAATCAGAGATCTGAGCTTGAGTTTTCCACATGTTTGTTTGGAGGAGGGGGGGGTAGTGACACACTCTCAGCCATCCTTGTAGTGACACTGGAGCTTGTGTTTTGAATTCCTACAGATTCCTTTTTGATTGGAGTTATTACTGTCACATGTATTGGGATGCAGTGAAAAGCATTGTTTCTTGCATGCTGTACACACAAAACGTACCATTCATAGAGTACATGGGGAGAAGGGAAAGGGAGAGTGCAGAATGTAGTGTTACATTCATAGTTTGGGTGTAAAGAAAGATTAACTTAATGTGAGATAGGTCCATTCAAAAAACAGATGTCAGTCAAGAAGAAGCTGTTCTTGAGTTGGTTGGTACATTGCCTGTAAGGCAGGAATATAGGGTGGCACAGTGGTTAGCACTGCTGCCTCACAGCACTAGGATCCCGGGTTCAATTCCCAGCTTTAGTCACGGTCTGTGCGGAGTTTGCACACTCTCCCTGTGTATGTGTGGGTTTCCTCGGGGCGCGCTGGTTTTCTCCCACGGTCCAAAGATGTGCACATAAGGTCAATTGACCATGCTAAATTGTGTATTAGTGTCAAGGGGACTAGCTAGGGTAAATGCTTGGGAGTATGGGGATAGAGCCTGCGTGGGATTGTGATCAGTGCAGGCTTGATGGGCCAAATGACCTCCTTCTGCACTGTAGGATTCTAGGAGCAATCGCAGGCCATTCACCCCTTTAATCTGTTCAATTCAATTGTGGCCAAGCTTTGTATCTTAACTGAGGAGGTTGGGCAGATGGCTTTAGGGAGAAAATTCTCAATCTGAGCTAGCTGATGGTTGGCAACCATTGGCAAAAGGATTAAAAGGGATGTGGCAAGAGTCCAGAGTTGGAAGAGTGCAGCTATATTACAGGGTTGTAAGGGTGGGGGAGATTGCGGAGATCGAAGAGCGTGTGGAATCTATAAATAAAGATGCATATTTTAAAACTGTGTCAGACCTGGCACCAATGTTGGCACGATAATTGGAATATGGGCAGCAGAGGTTGGATAACGCTCAATGTTCATGGGGAGATGGTGGGGAAGGTGGAAAGGTGACCAGGGGAATAATAGAATAATCAAGTCTAGGGGTAACAAAGACACTAAGGGGATTCAAGGGAGATAATTCCAAGTTTTTATTCCCATTTTTGTAAAGGAATACTTCCTGACATCACCCTAAGTGGCCTAACTCTAATTTTAGTATTATGCCCCTTTGTTCTGGACTCTCCAATGGAGGAATTAGCTTCCTCATCTATATTATCCATGTAATCATCTTAACACCGCAATTAATTCACTCCATAATCCTCTGTACTCAAAGTACCTTTCTCATCACTTAGTGAGAATCCCCAGCTCATGGTCCACCCTATCTTTTAGACACAGGGAGAATGTTATAGGGCTGAGGGAAGTCTGAAACCTGAATTTTATCTCATTTTTAATACATCGGTTTCGTCAAGGGATACAACTACTTAAAACATGCTTAGCATTCATCTTATTTAATGTTGTAAAGATCTGTACCTTTAGCAACCTGCAAAGGATGTTCAGTCTTAAAGGGTTGAGGGATTTTGATCTAAGCAACCATAAAACAATGTGCTGACATCTCTGGCAACCAGCCCTCAAACAGGCATGAGTGATGACTTCTGCCCAGTGCAGTAACCAACATCTAGTGCCTGATGAATGGTCTGTGTTACTGAGACTGGCTGAAGCACACAGTAGTGTGCATGCGGGCCTCAACTGCTGGGTAAGGCTGCCTGGATCTATTTACACAGCCCAGTCAGCATGATTTATTAACTCTACAATGGCTAAAACATTTCTTACCTGCTGGGAAGCAATTTTTCCAGAAATTAGATTCTCATAAAACATTCTGCTCTGTGTTTTGACACATAAAGGAAAATAAGCAAAATACGGGACAGGCCTCTAATTATAGGGCACACATAAGACACATAATTCTCTGTGCACAGTATATTGGAGAAGTTGTCTGCTGCTTTCTATTCATTGTCAAATCACAATCCCTTGGATAAAGAAGGGATTTAAACATTTAGCTCCATACAGTGAAACAATCTCACCCCCACCTTCACCTCACCCTCCCACAGAATGGAATGTTAGTCCCAACCTGATTCCAATTCATAAATACCCAAACGTTGATGCCAATTTTATTAAGAAACGGTTAATGGGGACATTTGATTTTAATGGACAATTGATTTCTGATGTACAGTTTGAACAAAATCAAAGAGGATTTACCAGAACTTCAACAAGGGTGAGGGTCCCTTATATGTCAATGTGATATATGTACGTCTTTACAAACATACATCCAACTCAAGTACTGGCAGTATTCGTAAGTTATACTTTAAATGAAGATGAAAGATGCACAAATATTTTTAACCTAAAGGCTGATGTAACTGGCAGATATAAGCATTCACTATAAATAGTTACAATTACTAAATGCCCAATATTAGTTATGATCAGTTTTTGTCATCTTTAAAATGAAGCATTGCTCCTGTTGCTTTTGCATCCCCGTTTCTCAGCAACTCAGTTCATTTAACTTTGACATGGAAGCTTTGGAAGGATGTGCAAACTTTGGACAGAGTGCGAAGAAGGTTCACCGTGATGTTGCCTGGTCTTGAGGGTGTTGGCTATGAGGAGAGGTTGAATAAACTTACATTGCTTTCACTGGAAAGACGGAGGCTAAGGGAAGACCTGATAGAGGTCTACAAAATTCTGAGAAGCATAGGCAGGGTGGATAGCCAGAGGCTTTTTCCCAG
The DNA here is from genome assembly GCA_024679065.1 of Sphyrna mokarran. Classification (NCBI taxonomy): domain Eukaryota; kingdom Metazoa; phylum Chordata; class Chondrichthyes; order Carcharhiniformes; family Carcharhinidae; genus Sphyrna; species Sphyrna mokarran. The sequence goes on from JAGIQG010000021.1 coordinate 25,808,824, forward strand.
GTGGAAGTGTCAATTAGAAGCTAGGGGAGGGGCACAGGTTCAAGGTGCAAGAGGGAAAATTTAAGGGAGATGTGCGAGGGAAGTTTCTCATGCAGAGTGGTGAGTGTCTGGAATGTGCTGCCAAAGTAGGTGGTGAAAGCAGGCACATATAGCAGCATTAAAAAGCATCTGCATGAACAGGAGGGAATAGAGGGATATGGGCAGAGTAAAATCAGAAGGTTTTTTTTAGTTTAATTAGGGCATCATGAACTATCATAGGCTTGGAGGGCTGAAGAGTCTGTTCTTGTGCTGTACTTTTCTTTGTCCTTTATTCTTTGACCTGTATACTTTGTGTGGGTCTAATTTGATAGCCATCAACTGCCTGCAATTAAATAAGATGATGGGTCGAATGGCCTCCTTCTGGATCATAAATCTTCTTTATGTTCCTCTGACAGTTGGAGAAAAATATTGCTGAACATTGAGGTGCAGAGAAGCCTTTGTGGGTTTTGCACGCTGATGAGATTGGCTCCCACGGTGGATAGACCCATTTCCTGCAGTAGCTCAGCAGTCATCTACCAGTACATACCTGAATAAACTGCTTACACACACTTTGTCTGACACTTTATGAACTGTGGGCTCATCCATGGGTTGTTATCTTGAACAATGCTCACTATTGTGAGCTACAGAGTAGATAGGATCCCACAGGATTAGACTAACTCAGTGAAAAATTGCAAGCTGCCTCTATACTGGAAATGTTCTGAGCTCCAGACGTGAACAGAGAAATAGTATGAACTGCAACGAGAGCCGCCTAAACATAACTGCGCCATCAGAACTTCTTTCCTACTTTATGGTCCTCTCTCCAACATGGCTATCAGTAACTTTTTTAAATGCTTCTTTACTCTGCACTTCCTGTTTTCACATTTTAAGCACATAACAGATTCAAACTCTACATTTGGGTCCCATTCCACTCTATGGCTGTGAAAAGGACACTAAAAAGGAATATTTTCTTCTGCCTTTACCAAACATGCTTTTCCTGAAATCCATGATTCAGGAACAGAATTAAATAGAAACAGTATACATTGCTGGACAATGCCAAAACTGGAACAAGCTGCCAAAGATAGTAGTAGAGCTATGTATAATTTTGTATTTTGAAAAGCATTTAGATAGTTACATGGGTGAGATGGTATAGAGGGATGCGGGCCAAATTGCACTCAATTGGAACTAGATTTGGGGTTTAAAAAAAGGGTGGCATGGATAAGTTGGGCCGAAGGGCCTGCTTCCATGCTGTAAAGCTCTACAACTCTAGATGTAATAAATATCAAGTTATCTTGCCGTTTTTATTCAATTCATAATATTCAGACAAGAATCCCCTCAGGTTTGTGATGAGAAACTGTCAGGATTTGAAGTTGTGATTCAACTGAAGAGCTCTCGACCATTATTTTCTGCAATTATGCTCCCAGAGAACTCTTGGAAGCAATTGTGTTATTCAGGAGTAGCGTTGACCTAGTTTCGAATGAACTCATTAAACAAAATGTAAATAACTCCATCAATGGACATTCTAATTCTTTTCCCACACCGAGTGGTGCACTAAGGCAGACTTTTGTCTTTCTCCGTAGCTAATTATTCCTGAAACAGGTTGACAGTCTGTTGCCAGAGAGGCTTATTGCTCGAGGTTGGGGGCGGAGGGAGGGGGGGTGTGGTGTCGATTGACTAACGGTCACTCTCTAAATTTTCCCATCCCACCCGATATGACAGGCCGGATTCTCTGACCTCACCTGCAGCTGGGATTGTCCAGTCCCACTGCTGTGAACCACCAAATTCTCTGTTCTCACTGACAGCCGCTGTGGGAGTGAATGGCCTGAGAATTCTGACGCACACTGCTGGAGGGACTGGAAAATCCTGACCTCAAGTCTTTGTCATTAAAGCTTCTATTAAATATGTCTCTGAAGTCTTTCTTTGGGATTAGTTAATTTGGATAATAAGAACATAAGAAATAACTGCAGGAGTAGGCTCATTGATCCTACAAGTCTGCCCTGCCATTCAATAATCACCTTCTATCTCAAATCTACTTTCCTGCCTGTATTTTCCCCATATTACTTGATTCTCGAAGTAAGCAAAAAGAGATCAATATCTGTCTTGAATATACTCAGTGACTGAGCATCATGATCCCACAGGGGTAAAGGATTCCAAAGATTTGCAACTTTTTGAATGAAGAAATTTGTCTTCATCTCAGATCTAGTGGCTGACTCTTTATTCTGAGACTGTACAGCCTGATTCCAGCTGTTTCTCGCCTCTCAGCATCTGCCCTGTTAAGCCCTTTAAAAATTTTATGTTTCAATGATCACCTGTCATTCTTCGAAACTCCAGAGAATACAGCTCTAGTCTGCTCAATCTCTCCTGACAGTTGAGCACTATCATCTCTAGTAGTCCAGTGAGCTTTCATTGCACACCTCCAAGATAACTCCATCCTTCCTTTGATAAGGAAAAAAAATTATACAATTCAATAGGTGTGGTCACATCAAGATCCTTTATAATGGCAATAAGAGCCGAGTGGATCTTGTGCTCTTCATTGAGGCAAAGGTCCTGCCCTTTGGAGATGATGGCTAGTCCCAAGAGTATTAGGAGCATCTCTACATCAGCTTCCAGGGCTGAAGCTGAAGAAAATCCAAGGCCAAGGAGTCTTCGAGAGGGTAAGTCCAGGGTCTCGGACTGGGAGTGTTCGGGAGTATCAGGGAGAGGACCAATGTAGATGGAGGAAGAGGCTTGGGTTTAAAAGAGGGAGTGGGTCTAAAGAAGGGGCCACATTGAGATTGGCAGAAGACAGCTCCCAAAGAGTGAACCCTCCCCCTTCCCCTTCCCACTCTTAAAACCATTTGAGGTTAAAAACTGGGCTTCCCATCCCATCCCTCGATACATGCCAAAGATAATGTGGCACGAGTAACATATTACTAAAGTCAACAGGTTTAAAAACGAGCCTAATGGACTGTTAAATGGTCACTTAAATATGGCAAGTGGGCTACCAATTTTGGCAGCAGTTCACCCTCCCTGCGCAATGTAGGGGTGTGTAGGAAACTGGTGTATGGGCACCCATGTCATTTTATTTGCCCCCTCCCCCATAGGAAACATGCCCGCTGGAGACATATAAAATTCAACTCTTTATATTTGATTCCTTTATTGATATAACCTGTAATTGATGACCCTGGGTGAAGCGCAAAATATCTAAAGCTTTTGTTATTTGTTCAATCACTGGGAAATGAACATACTTCTTAAGAGAGAGCAAAATATTCGGGTGAATTATAGATTGAAGCAAGTTGACTAAAAGAATGGACCCGGGGTCCAAATTGTGCCTAATTTAATAAAGCATATTTTCCTTTGTTCACTAATATTAGCAATGAAAAGTCAGCATGGAGAGCTGGTTTCCCATTTCATACCCAGTGGGACTTCCTTTTAAACTAATATTAACAAACAGAAGAAAAAAACTTCCATCATTTGGACTGATAGAAAGACAGCAGCAAACACGAGAGTTGCAATTTGAGCTCTATTCCATTCAGACTGGAGACACCTTGGCGGTGTGGGAATCCTGATGTAATACAAGAATAATATTTATAATAGGTAAACACTCAAGGTTGGTTTGTTCTGTTCTAACAATTTCAAATAAGATTTGCCTGAATATGGATTACTTAATAAGTGCTCAAATCACAATACGAAGAAAATATTACAGACTCATAAAAGATATAGCTCTGAGATTTGAAAAAATGTATTTAATTTTAATAATGAGGCAAAGTATAATAGGGGATATTTTCTGGGTCTGCACTCAGGTGTATTGGGCTCAGTAAGCAGCATAAATCTCAGAAAACTGGCCACATTCCTTCACAGGTGGATACTCTGATCTATCCAATTGTCTGATCATAGAATTTCTGCAGTGCAGAAGACACCATTCAGCCCATCGTATCTGCACCATCTCACCTGGCACTGTAGAGTAGCAGTGCAAACCACTGTACCACCATGCCATTTGATATTTGTAGAATGCAGGTAACCACCTAGCCTGGATCCAGAACAGCTCCCATGAAGTTTCTATGGCAACATCATGGGGAAACATTAGCAAAACACTGCGGAAATCTGAAATTTAAAAGAAAATGCTTGACATGCTCTATACCAGCAGTGGTGGGGGAGAGGGTTAAAACTTCAGGTGGAGTGACCTTCCATCAGAACTCTTTGAGTGAAGCAATGGCCCTAAATAGCTGATCCCCGAGTCTGTCCTGTCTGGTTCTAGCTGGGTGGCTCAGCCTCTCAGTATCTGCCCTGTTTAAAGTCTTTATTTGTTTCACCTGTCATTCTTCTAAACCCGAAGGAATGTAGGCCTAGTCTACACAAGCTCTCCTGTCATCTGAGTAAAAGGGTCTTGTAAATTCTTGCTGCACTTCTCAAGGTACCAGTTCAGATGAAACTCAACCTGAAATGTTAACAATCTTTCTCTCCACAAAAGCTGCCTGACTTGCTGAGCTTTTCCAGCACTTCTTGTTTTAGTTTCATGGCGAGAGACCCTTTAAGCCATGCCCCCCGCGCCCGCGCCCGCGCCCCCCCCCCCAACCCTCTTCAAATAATGCTACATCTTGACTGGTACAAATGTCTCGTCATTGAAGCTGCTCTGATTTGCGGAATTCACCACATAACGTCACTACAAGAAAGGCAGCCCAGCGCAAGTGGTGTGGAAAATGATTATGGCCTTGCCAGGGTCACCCACAACCCACAAACAAAATTGTTGGTCTGAGGTAGAATAGTATGTGGAATACCACAAAGCCTCAGGAATGCGGGATTCAATTATATTGTCTATGTTGATCTAGTAGCTTGTGTTTCTATTGTACCTGCATCTCTACTTATCAAAATCTATAATCAGAGCAGATCGTCGGTCATATTACTGAGTGAATAAAAGGTTACGCTGCTTTATGCTGTGTAATGTAGAATAGATTATCAGAGACAGAGTGAGCGAATATCCGATTAACTTTTTATCACACAATATTCCATGGGTTACTATTGTGGACATTTCAAGTTGTTGGCTTTATTTGTTTATGCTTGTGGAAGCATGAGTTCAAAAGTAGCTATTAGCAACTTTTAAAGCTCAGGATATGTAGTAAGATATTCAATGTGGGGTTGTAGAGAGCAGAGGACTGTTACATTCTTGAGAATATTGGACAGGAGGATTGCATCTTGGGAGTATTGAGGGGGTGCTGGGGAGTAATTCGAGTGGCATCATGGGCAGAAGGGCAGACCTAAGGGGATCATTGGGATTCAGATGGGAATAAATGGAAAGAAATCCCACAACACCAGCTTAAAGTCAAACAGGTTTATTTGTAACAAAAGCCGCAAGCTTTCAGGCCAGCCTGTCCTTTCGTCAGGTGGCTCGGAGTTCTGAGTTCTCAGTTGGCATGGAGTCTGCACACAGGTGAAGAGTGAGAGCTTGCCGGCCTAGAAGCTTCTGAAACAACTGGTATAAAGTCATAGAGAGCTAAAGTGTGTATTCTAACTGGCCTGCCTCAACAATCTGTGTTTCTGTGGCCTCCTTCAGGACTTCTGGAGTGGGTGGGCCTGACTTCATCCCACATCAACCCCCTGGAATGAAAATTGGGCCACTCAGCATTTGTTTTAATGAGGTGGGTGCAGTGATCGGGCAATTTCCAGATTCAAGCTGCTCCAGACACAAAAGTGAAAATCTGGCCCACTGACAATGAAATTCCTCATAAGCTTCTATCTCACACTAGTCAGGGTAAACCAGACAAGAATTATACTCTGTGTTGGTGATGGTGATCAGTTGGATGGCACACTGCATCATTAAGTTTACGAGTCTCTTATTAGACGAGACTGGAAGAAGGCCATGAGATTTCTTCAGGACTCAACAGAGGGGGCTCGTTTTGGTCCCTCCCCTTTACACTCTCGGTGACCTAGCTTTCTTTGTGGAGTTGGGAGTAGATTGGCTTTAGTGGGCAGTCGAGTGACAATGAAATATGTGTTATGTTCATGGAGAAATGGAGATAAGATCAAGCTATCTAGATTTTGAGAAAATTGTTAAACATAGCAGATTGCAAGCTCCTTATCTCTAGATCCAGGGGGTAGGAAAACAAATTACTAAATGAATCACTAAATGATGGGTTTCCTGTGGACAGGAAATCATTAAGACAGTGTTGGAAAGTGGCCTGTACGGGGCTCCCTTCTTCAGCAATAGATTACTTCAATGTTTTGATCATAGCTGGGAAACGTCTAAGCCTTGTATGCTCATGATGATCTTTAATGCAGTACATATACACATTCAATAAACCAAAGGTATAGAACCAGGGGAAAAAAAAACCAAAAGAGCATTTTAATCTTTACCATTACCTTGGAATTTTCATTTTAGGTAGCTGCTGTTTGAGTCTAATCAAATAATAGACTCAAACCGAGGCAAGCAAACTATTTTAATCTTACAGAAGCGAATAGATAAGCACATTTAAAGTCTTCAAAGTGCTTTCAAACAATCTGGACTCTAACAGAATTTCATTCTTGTGAGCACTACTTGCTTAACCTGTGACATTATGAGAATGTCAGGGCATTCAAATTGTCTTAATTTAGCAGGGCAATATTGATGAATTGTGATTTTCATATCCTTCCCAAGAGTGTTTATATCTGGGTTGCTTTCCTATCCTGAGTGGCATTTTCGGGTTAAAGATGGTCTATTGGAGGGTGCATTTCAAAAGAGATCGTGCGAAACCGGACAGAACAGAAATAATGGGCTGCATTTCTCACAGTAGTAGTGTGGCTGAATGATTTAAGAAGCTGGACTCCAGGTTCCAGTTCAAATCCCATCCTTGCCAAAGGTTTGTTGACATTTGAGACACTTCAGTAAATACCTTTGTATGGACGAGTACCAGATTCACTTTAAAAAAAATGTCTATTTGAAGTGTACCAACTCATTACAGGCCTCGACAGGTTAGATACAGAAAGAGTTTTTCCCCTGGCCGGGAGTTCTAGAGTCACCTGATACACTAACAGTGCTCCGAAAGCTTGTGCCTTGTGCTACCAAATGAACCCATTGGACTTTAACCTGGTATTATGAGATTTTTTGCTAGGAGTTCTAGAACCAGGAGAGGCAGTCTCAAAGTAAGGGGCAGGCTAAATAAAAGTGAAATGAGGAGGAATTTCTTCAGTCAGAGGGCAGTGAATCTTTGGAATTCTCTTTGGAATTAAGATAATATCTTAATTCTCTATCTCATTTTTGAGGGGTTTTTTCTAACTCATTAACACATATGCATTTGTTTAATTCGTTCTGAGATTTTTTAATTCTTATGTTACCAGGACATTGCTGGGTAGATGACTGATTAGTTTACTGTAGGGAGCCAGGGCTGTGGAGATTCATACTCATTGGGCAGGATTTTATGACCTCGCTCGTCCTGAAACCATAAGGTAAAGGGACCTCTCCATGGTCTGCCCCTTGCCTGCTCTGTATCCCGTGACTAGCAGAATGGTAAAATTCCGGTCATTGAGTATGTTCAATGTAGATGTCAATAGATTTTTGCATAAGGGTTAGTTTGCTTTGAGATTGAAGTTGAGCCATGATCTAGTTCAGACTCAAAGGCCCAAATAGCCTACTAAGCTAAACTAATGGCCACCATGCCAGGATGGCATCATAGAAGACAAGTTTGCAGACTTGAAATACAAGCCAAAATGTAATATAATAAAGGTTAACCCAGGACATTGACGGATAGACCAAAATTGTTGGGTGTGGACCTCACAGAAAGCATACGAATGTCAGAACAAGTGGTAGACAGTTGGGAAAGGTGAGAGAATGTTACAATAGAAAGAAAATACGCGTTGTGATTCTTTCAGCAGCAATAGCTTGGAGCTAGGGGAATTGTGTCTGTTGTTCCCAGACTTTTGGACAGTCGGAAAAGATCAATACGAAAGTGTTTTTGCAAATGATGAAGGCTAAGGCCAAATTATTAACAGCAGGGATTTTAATTCCTTATATTAGAAAACAAAAAAAGGGGAGGGAAACCTTGAAAAAATTCTTATTCTGAATGTGCTACACAGTTGTTTCTTGATTGTTTCAAACATTGACAGCCACTGACCATCTGGGGTCTACTTTTTAGTGGTGACCTATATTACATACTAGCAGCAAAAAGCAGCAAGGATCCAGTGAATCTAATGGTATGCTTGTGAGGTTATGAAACGAAAGGTCAATGCTACAAAATACATTAGGCTTTAAAAGACTTGATTTTGAGTGAAGCAAGATTTTATAATCGGAATTGAAACAACAATTGTTGAAAGCTTTTCAGTAGATAAGTGGGGACTATTAAGGAACAAGCAACAATTAAAGTTGCTTTGGACTAAATCAGAGCAGGTTATAATACAACAATGTGGTGAAGATGATACCATTAGAAATAAACATAAACCTTAAAGGAGCATAGAATCTTGATGGCAGGCAAATTAAAAATGAGAAAAACAGGACCAGATAACCATGACAAGGCAAAAGAAACTATTAAATATTTGATTTGATTTATTATTGTTGGTCACATGTATTGGGATGCAATGAAAAGTATTGTTTCCAGCACACTATACAAAGCATGCTGCTCATAGACGATATAGGGGAGAAGGAAAGGATAGTTTTCAGATTATTAAAACGGCATAATTAGAAAGTTTAGAAGAGTTAGAATTCAATTTAAATGGCACAGAATGGGAGTAAAAGATGTAATTAGAAGCTCTGCTGGAGACAGCTCACAAGAGGTCAACTCACTTCAGTGCAAACTTTTTTCTAATATTGCAGTTTTTTAAATATTGCAATTTGTGACAATATCTTAATACTTTTAAATATATAAATAGTAAATAACTGCTAACAGAATCCACTGGTTACTTTAAATAAACAGCTGGAGACTGTAATGTGGGGTTAGACCGCACTGGTTACTTCATGACAGAAGATCCTATGACAGCAAGGTAGAATCCCTACTTCTAGACCAAAACCTTCATATTTAAGACAAACGTAAGGACTTGATTGCCACGGAAACTACATTTGTAATGTGGCCAAACAAGTTGACCCTCAGCCTGTAAATCTTCCAATATGCCTGATGGCAGGCAATTTCTCACGCAGCCACATTGCAGAAGGTAATGGCAAACCACTGCAGTACTTTGTCAAGTATAATCATGTACCAATCCAATGGAAGTCTATAGTTACCAATGCCCTTTAAGGATCTGGTACAAGAAAGAGGAGTTATTCCATATCTGCCCTGATTGACAGAGGAAGGACAATCACTAAACAAGTAGTTATGTCCAGAAAATGAAAGATGAAAAAAACACTTGCATTAACATAGCACCTTGCATAGCCTTAGCTAACAAATTAATTTTAAAATGTAATTATTGCTGTCACAGAGGCAAATATGGCAATCAAATGACACTCACTGGGCAGAGAACAAACAACATAGAAAACAAAATACTGTAAGTGTTCAAAAACAAAAAGAAAATGTGAGAAGAACTCAGCAGGTCAGACAGCATCTGTCAAGAAATAAATAGTTAACATTTCAGGTTGATTGACCTTTAGTCAAGTGAAGAGGAAAATAACACTGGCAAAGAGTGTGAGAATAGAATTTCAGTCAACATAAAAAGCAACCTCAAACTGTTCTACAAGCATTTAGTTAGTCAACAGGTAGTAAGAGATATGTTGGAATTTTCTATTCTATAGACTTGAGGTGGAATTCTTCTATTTTGAGATTAAGTGTGGTAGTGGATGACTCTGGCAGCGCCTTTCCCACCAATCAGAAAACAGGATCCTAGTGCCAGATTCTACACTTGAAACCTCATTAATTATGTACAGGTGAGATCCTCTCTGAATCTCCTAGCAAACAGATTCATTCATTTACTCTCAGTTGGCTTGTTCACTTTGCCACATTTAAATACCAGTCCAGCACATCCATATCACTCTCTCTATTCCAGCAGTCTTCACCAAATTGTGCAGGATGCCAGCAACCCAGAGGGAAGAGACTAGCTGCCTCAAGAAGAAGTCTGTTCTTTGATTCAACCACTCTCCCCCCTGAGCCCATCACCTGTGAGGCACTGTTATGTATCTGCCTAGTGACAGCAGTAGCCAGCGTACAAAGGGTTGATGAGATGCAACCTTTCCTAGTAATGAGATCAGCACACACAATCCGGTATGAATAGATATCATTAGGAAACAGATTATCTAGATGACTAAGAAATCAGGGGATTATACAGGTGCTAATTTTGAGAATGACAGAATATAAGAGATGCAGACAGCCCAAATACACAAAGGGGATAATCATAGAGGACTCATGTTTTAATTGGCAGCACCTGCAGAACCAGGCAGGTTTAAGTTTTAAATTTATTCAGTCATGTCACAAAAAGGCTTACATAACACTGTAAGGAAGTTACTGTGAAAATCTCCTAGTCACTACACTCTGGCACCTGTTCGAATACAGCAAGGGAGAATTTAGCATGGCCAATGCACCTATCCAACACATCATTTGGACCATGGGAGAAAAGCGGAGCACCCGGAGGAAACTCACGCAGCCATGGGGAGAACGTGCAGACTCCGTGCAGACTGTGCCAAGCCGGGAATTGCACTCAGATCCCTGACACTGTGAGGCAGCAGTGTTAACCACTGTACCACCCCGCTTGCTTAGCATCTCACAGCCGAGAATCCAGTCCAGCATCAAACAGCCAGAATGACATTGTAACATCTAAGAGCTGGAAAGGCCAGTTTTACAGCTCACAGCCTGAGAAGCCATTTTGACATGTCAGGAGTTTTACAGCCAGGATAGTGCAGGATCCTGCACAAAGGCAGTTTAAGTATCTCTCCTGGACCAGGAAAAGACATTTCCCAGACTTAATTATCCACTTTATATTATGTGTAATTATAAACTGGATGCAACTTGTACACTTATTTAATTTGGATATTATCTGGGAACAGAAAAGTCTGAAGGAGTTCAGAAATCACAATATATATATATTGGAACAACATGTAATTTCTATATAAATTGTGTGTGTGTGTTTAGGAACTCATATTTAATTGTCTTAGATTGTTATAGTCCTAGTTGTGTGTATTTGTCTTTGGTTTAATAAACAATCTTTAATAATTGCTATATGACAATTGGGCTGGTTATTCTCACTGGGGGTTTCGCGTGACTCCTCACACTATTCCAAAATCAAAATGAAATAGCACCACAAACTGTTGTTTCAAATTGGGATGCCCTCGCAGATAACATTCACATTTTTCATGACAGACACCCATGCCCCACTTGGGCCTCTTACCCACTGAGTGTGGAGTCTTTATCCTTCCTTTCTCAGTAGACAATGTGGTTTCACCCCCTTGTTTGTGAGCTTGAGGTCTAGTTTCCTCCCCCTTGGTCTTCCTCTTCCTTCCATTACTCTCAAATGCCCTCCAAAATGGAGAACAATAAGGCCAGGCAATAAATATTGCCCACCCCCTCCCCAGCGGTGCCCACCTCCCATAAGTGAATTAAAAAGAAAGAATAATCCAGAGGGCTTGCCTCCATGTATTTTCATAGATATTGAAACAAGCTAATGAAACTTCGGCATTTTCTTACCTTTTCTAAATTCGAGCACAGTTCTGAGGATTGGATAATGGCTAATGGAAGGTCAAGAGACCTTCAAGATTGTTATCGATAGAACGGTTTGAAGTCAGACACAGGAACATCTTTGAAATGATTTAGGAATCTAATGGGTGAACCTTTTTGAAAGGATAGTTGGTATGGATTCAGGAAGGTGGTCATGTTTGAGTAGCCAGCTGCAAATTTTCAAGCCTGCTGCCGACATGGTGGTCAGGAGAAATGCAGCTGATAAATGTTCAAGCTTTCAGTAAGCTCTTGACAAGGTTCCACCTAAGTGATTAATGGCTACGGAACAATCGGCCCTGATGGTCAAAGCAAGGCAATTCATGGCAAGAATTGAGATATTTTCATGTGAAGGGAGTTACACAAATACAAGTATGATTGCTTATAATTTATGGTAAGAAGTCAAGGTGTAGGAAGAGAAATATGTCGTTAAATAGACATTTGATTAAAAATCAGAAAACTGAAGCCCTCTGTAAAGGAGAACCTATAAAATACTTGGAGATTAAGATCAGGACACGTAGATATGAGGTTTGAAGCTCTTACTATTCTCCAGGTAGATTAAAAACCAATAAGGGAGTGTCATAGTCAAAACATACAAATTTGGAATAGATAATATGCATTAAAAAGGCTTGCAGACATTTGGGATAAAAATACATAAGTGAAAGAGGAATACGATGAAGGTCAGTCAGATATCATTCCTGTTGTGCACCATGTATAATCTACCTGTGGTCAGGTGACCCATGATCTCTAGTATTATTACAAAAATATTGATATCAGCCAACTATTAAAGACAAAGGAACAGCTGGCCCCAACCTTACTGAAAGTACATTACCAGTCTTTTTGGACAAACTGTTCAAATATGGTGATAAATAATCCAGAGGGCTTGCCTCCATGTATTTTCATAGATATTGAAACAATCTAATGAAACTTCGGCATTTTCTTACCTTTCCTAAATTCGAGCACAGTTCTGAGGATTGGATAATGGCTAATGGAAGGTCAAGAGACCTTCAAGATTGTTATCGATAAAACGGTTTGAAGTCAGACACAGGAACATCTTTGAAATGATTTTGGAATCTAATGGGTGAACCTTTTTGAAAGGATAGTTGGTATGGATTCAGGAAGGTAGTCATGTTTAAGTAGCAAATCCTTGGAAGTGTATATCCAAGTTAGATTTGAAACTATGCTTAGAGATTTAAGACTGTTTACTGAAGACTCCTGTGAAGAGATTGATAGAGTTTAATAGTACAGTCTGATAAATATGGTTTTTCCTTGCTAAGTATTCAGTGAAGTTGTATTGCACCTTCAGCTGATTCTTGACTCCTTTGTCTATCTTAGTGTATAACATGCCTCAGTTAAAAAGGGTTACTGCAAACAGGTCAAGGTTAGTCAGGGTACATTTACCCAGCTTTCATTTTACAACATGCCCTATGTTACAACATCCTACCCCACTTAATTAATCACTTCAGGGGAAGTTTTATAAAATTTCTCCCTCAATGATAGTTAACAGATCTTTCTAATGATGACCTCTCCATAACGGCCCTATTATTCAAATTGGCCCAATCACAGAGCGACCATTAAACTTAATGTAGTATTTGATCATTGCGGTATTTACTTAGCTCTATAACTTGCTTTCCAATCCAAACGACCATTCACTGTTTTCCTCCAAAGGAAGTCGGCTATGATATTGGGATTTTCTGCAGCTGGCAATCTTCTGGCAAATTAAACTGCCTGAGCATCCTGAGATTCCAACAACAGGGCAACATCACTCCCAAACCTCTCAACTAAGAAACTTAGTCGACCATTCCCTGCCTTTTCCTGCTCTTTCTTTGTCCCGTCAACTTTCGCATTCCTCAGCTAACATGCAAATGGTTAAGTGGAGGAAGCAAAGCAACATTTTTGTTCATATCCGCTGTCCGTAAAACTGACCTCTGCTGTGGTCACATGTATTTCTCACGCTTCACCATCCTTCATAAAAAAGACAGATGCCGACACAAAGCTGGGAACATTGCTTTATACTAACATCTCATTATTCATTAGAATGGAAATGCCCCCACCCCCATTCCACGTCCCCCATGCTTTTGAGAGTAGCAAGCATAAATAAGGCTAAATAAGGCGTCTTCTTTTTTTCCGCAGGCACAAAGAAATTGTTTCAGCAATGAAGTGCTTTTGCTGCACGCTCTGAGGTGACCTTACCGGTGTTGCCTGGTGTCGAGCTACATGGCAATGAAAAATTTACTAAAACACTATTGGTGATACTTGCCATACTGCATTAATTGGGATTTAGCTTCTCTGCCACGCCCCCCTGTAGCATTACAATCTTCCATCACTGCAAATAGTAGGGAGGAATTAATTGTTTAATATCATGTCATTAAAATCTACTAATGTGACACATCGTAGCGCTAATGCTATTTAGCAGGTCTACAAAAAGAATCAAATTCTGGCCCCTGATATCTCATTCATTTCTTAGCATGGCATTTCAGATAATATAACTATTTTTCAAAATACCACAATGACTCTCAAAACAGTAATTTCTCTTTATTAAGTTCACCTTTGCCATGCAAGGTTCCAGGTTAAAGAATGTGAAAAGACAAATGCGTGTGACAAGTTTATTTTTAGATGTAAATAATTCATTAATATACAGCTTGTGTTTATATTAATATCTTGAATGGTACAGATCTTCAATTAGGCTCTGTTTGCACTGCTACACAGAACAGCACATAGCTCCAATTAAGCAATGTTAATGAACTTACCCAGAGTAAATCACTGGCTTCATTGGTATCCTGACTGAAACTGAGCTTCAATTAAGCTTTGTTCAGATTGGAGGACAGAATCGGAAGCAGATTCAATTATACTATGTTTACAATGACACCCAGAACAAAACAGTGCTGATACCCAAAGCAGCATAAAGCTTCAAATGATGATATACTGCATTCCTAAAGTAATACAAATTCAGCTGGACAGTGTTGATAATGCTGCAGTGCTCAATTAAACTGTTGACTTTGGTACACAGACAAGGATATCAACATTAAGTTCATCGGAGGGATAATAATTGGGCAATCTTTGTACATTTTAGATGTCCAAACACAACCTTTCTTTAAAGTTTATTTATTCGTGTCACAAGTAGGCTTCTGACACTGCTAATATTGCAGTGAATTCACTGCGAAAATGCTTGTATTGCAAATAAGCAGTCAATTTTCAAACAAGACAAAAACTTGCTTTGGGCTGCAAGCAGAGAGTGGTCAAGGATGAGCGTAATGTTGGAGCTTAATTCTTCCTGAAATGGTGCAGCCTCTGTGTAAAATATCGGGCACATGCCAAAATTGCAATCACCCACTTACACTGAAAAAAAATCTCACTTGCTTCTTGTGCAGTAATTCTGCAACAGCCATGGGGCGAACCATCAGAGACTCCTATTCTTTCACTCTCTCAGTGTGTTCAACAGAACACAGCTGATGAAAGGAGCAGAGTATGTGATGAGAATGCCATTTGTTACTCCTTGCAGATTTCAGTGCTTGATTGAACTACCACTTTTTTTTCCTCCAGTAATTGATGGAAATTGTCTAAAATGGGATAAGAGAAGCTGAGAGGAGCTGAAACAAGCAAAGAATATTAAAAGATAAATTTTAAATATTTAACTCTGTACTCCTTATTGTAACACTAAATGATACACCATGACATCAATTGCACACAACTCCTCCAGCAGAGAAACTACATTAAATGCCCTCTGTGCAAGCCAGCTCTTGCATTAATACATTTGTTGGATCTTTCTAAATATATGGCTTTCAAGAGAGTGCCTGATGTCATCAGTTGCTGTAAATCATTTACACTGCAATGTATTAAAGCCATAAAATCGTGTTTTGTTTTACTTTTAGACTATAATTGTAGGCAATGTCAAATGCTAAAAATTGCCAGCTTTTCTGATAGACCACAGAAGTAAAAACTACCATTCAGAATCTGTCAGGCCAATTAGCCAAAGCCTTTACTCTATAATTTCTTGATTACAACCCATATCATTTAAAAATAGGCCAGATGTTGAGCCTTTAGCGTCAACAACAATGGGAGTGATAGACCCAGTTTTATAGCAATAAATACTTGAAGTAACACGGGAGGGGAAGTGTTGGTTTGGGTGGGTACTGCTACAAATTCAAGTCCTCAGCATCGTAAGCAGGGAATTTAGCAGAAATATCTTCACCCAGAGCAAAATTAGAATATTGAAACTATAGCTACATGAAGTAGTTGAGGAGAAAAGCACATGGCATTAAAAGGGAGAGGCATATGGAGGTTGGAGGGAGAAAGGAATAGAAAGATATTCTGCTGAAGTGGGATGTTGAGCATAGGCACCTGTGTTGACTAGGTGGACAGATGTGGATCACACGGTGATTAGCACTGCTGCTCTTTGGTGCCAGGAACACAGATTCGTTTCCCAGCTTGGGTCACTGCCTGTATGGAGTCTGCATGTTCTCCACATGTCTGCATGGGTTTCCTCCTGATGCTCCAGTTTCCTTCCACAGTTCAAAAAACGTTTGGTTAGTTGCACTGGCCGTGCTAAATTCTCCCTCAGTGTACCCGAACAGTGCCCAAGTGAAGCAACTAGAGGATTCTCATAATAGCTTTAAGTTAATGTAAACCTTCTTGTGACACTAACAAAAATGAGGGTGTGCATAGTAAGAAGTCTCTGACACCAGATTAAAGTCCAACAGGTTTATTTGGAATCAAGCTTTTGGAGCACTGCTTCTTCATCGGGTGAGCATAATGACTTCTTACTGTGCCCCCCCAATCCGATGCCAGCATCTCCACATCAAAAAATAGGTTGGTCTGTTTGTAAGGTCAATGCAATTTTACAAGGCATCAGCGGTATATTAAGCCAACCAGTTAGTGCACAGTTTTGATTGCAATCATTTATTCTCTAAATAGACGAGTAATAAGATACTTGGTTCTCAATAATATGCGAGTACAAATACGTCAGTGGAGGTGATTGAAAAAATGGGCAACTACAGAAAGTGAGGAAGGTTCATAGCCCAATAAAATGGCCTTCACTGTGGTAGTCAGCCTGCGTGGAGATTGCTCAGCAGTTGAAGGTGGTTTTATAGTTAAGAGATGGTCGATGTTGTGAACCAAAGAACAAAGGAGATTGTTTTGAACCAACTAGGCCAGAGAAATAACTGCAGGAGATCCCCAGTATATGGAACATCGGGGTTAGAAGAATATTCACAGCTGTTTAGCCTGGATTTGTGACTAGAATGACAACAGAATGAGTTCTATTCCTGTCTCTGGCTTAAAAAAAATCTCTTCTGCATCTGTTTTGCCTTCAAAGAACATCGTAATCAGACTGATGGCATTTATTAATAGATTCGCAGAATAATACAAACGCTTATGACATTCTTTCTGTCATGTACTAACCATCTTGTCAATACCTAACATTTATGTTGCTCTTTATATTGCTGAGAAATTCTGGTGATATATTATAAATAAAAAAAAACCTTTATTTCTTCACAGATGATGGTCCAGATATCAATAATGCCCAGCAAAAAAACAACAGACCATAACCAATCCTAATGACTGTTACTGTTCCAGGCACCTGCACGGAAACTGAAGTAGTAAGTGATATTGAGCCATTGCGACACAAACATTCACATGATGTTTCCAATAGTTGAAGGTGAATGGAAGAGGCAAATGAAGTATTACAAGGATCATAGATCGAGATACCAATAGAAGAATAGATGATTATGGAGCCTGATCTTCAAAGTAAAATGGTTTGGAGTAGTAAGATACTCAAACTGCAAAGTGGATCAGAGGTTGGAAAGGTCCCTCTCTGACATATGCTACTGGTGAAACCATTGAATATCTGCACAGAAAAAAATATAGAGATGATATTAAATTGATGCATTGTATATCTATATTAAATGGTAAAAAAATTGCAGCGTGCTGCTATGCAGAGGGACCTGGCTGTCCTTGTGCTGGAATCTCTTGGTTTGCAGGTGCAGCAAATAATTAAGAAGGCAAATGGAATTTTGCCTTTTAATGTTAGAGGGATGTTTAAAAACAGCAAGATTATGTTGCAGCTGTATAAGGTGCTGGTGAGGCCACACTGGAGTACTGTATTCAGCTTTGGTCTCCTTTGTTGAGAAAGGATATACTGGCACTGAACGGGGTGCAGAGGCGATTACTAGGTAGATTCTGAAGTTGAGAGGGTTGGCTTGTGAGGAGAGATCGAGTAGACTGAGGCATACTTATTGGAATTCAGAAGAATGAGGGGGGATCTTTTGGAATATATAAGATTATGAAGAGAACACATAAGATAGAAGTAGGGAAGTTGTTTCCACTGGCGGGTGAAACTAAAACTCGGGGGCATAGCCTCAAAATAAGGGGAAGCAGATTTAAGACTGAGTTGAGGAGGAACTTCTTCATACAAAAGGTTATGAATCTGTGGATATCCCTGTCCAGTGAAGCAGTTGAAGCTACCTCTCATTGAATGTTTTTAAGACGAGGATAGGTAGATTTTTGAACATTAAAGGAATTAAGGGTAATGGTGAGTGAGTGGATGAGTGGAGCTGAATCCACGAAAAGATCAGCCATGATCTAATTGAATGGCAGAATAGGCTCGAGGGGCCAGATGGCCTACTCCTCTCCTAGTTCTTATATTAGGTAAGCTTTTCCAAAGCCCCCCGAATCCAACCCACCTTGTCCAGTGAGAATGTAACACGCGGGGCTGATAAAATATTTGCAGCATGGCACTCATGTTGTGTAGATGTTTTGCTTTTGTCAGGCAACTTTCATCCAATATATGAAACTCTTGCCTAAGATAGGCAGACACCGTACTGACATTCAAAAGTTTTCCCAAAGGAAATGGCAAAGTATCAGGTTGAGACAAAGTCCTACCATCTGGCCCTGCTCTTATGCCTGCAGTAATGCCAATCTGGCAGTATCAACCAGGTAGTGTGCCAGGGCACTCCCAGTCATATCCCAGATCACCCGAAGTGTGTGTGAGGCGGGGGGAGTGGGGAGGCTACACTGGCCTCTGTGCCCCAGTGTGGTCATCTTGACTGCTGGAGACCAATATGATTCCCACTGGCATGTCATTAGACCAGCAGGGGACAGGAAGATGTTAAACTGGGATCTCCCCGCCGCAAAGCCTGTTATGGCTCTATCATGATAGTATCCAGCCACAATAGGGTTTGCACTGGTAATGCACAAACCCTGAAATTTGCTCCCCAAACATTAATCAGCCTCTGACGACATTTTAATCCAGTAAGAAGTCTCACAACATAGGTTAACAGGATTATTTGGTAGTAAATGCCACCAACTTTCAGAGCGCTGCTCCTTTGTCAGGGAGTTCTGATCTGCTGTTGTGAGACTTCTTACTGTGTTTACCCCAGTCCAATGCCAGCATCTCCAGATCATAGCATTTTAACTAAAGCAGTGAGATCAGTGCTGGTCTTCAAAGGGAAACACTGCCTTCACAATGATGACAGGCCCAGAAATGATGTGTTCCCCCACTCCCTACCCTCATCCACCCAGCTAGTGGGGATCATTCCCACCGGTCCCCAACTTCCTGCTTTATTCACCCAACCTCTACCCATCAGTCTGATGAATTTGTTGCTAAATCTTGCCCATTTAAACTGGATCTGGGAGTTAAAATGAATGGGTCTCTCTCATCAACAAGTTGGAAGACAGAAGCTTGCTCTCTGGCCCTTGCTCAACACTCTCATCAAGTTAAAATGAGTGCTGATGTGCTGTGACGGGAAGTCCAAATTTGAGATGGAATTTAATGGCCCTGTCATGGCTGGAGAATGTGGCAAGTGGTTCAAAACTCCATTGACTTTGGCAGGCTGGGGCAGTAAAAGGGGCTGTCAAATCGAGCCCTTGGTCATCAGGCTGATTCTGAAATGGCATTGCTTTGGAGAGAGAATGACGTAGAGATGCCGACGTTGGACTGGGGTAAACTCAGTAAGAGGTCTGACAACACCAATTTTAAATCCAACCGATTTATTTGATAGTAAATCTGTTAGCTTTCGGCCTTTGTGCCTTCGTCAGCTGAATGAGGTGTTCTGGTCTCAGTCATCCATTCGGTAAAACCCATAAATGTCCATTGACTTTGCCTTGCCCTGATTGCTACCGGACAGAAGAATACTGTCAATAGAGGCAAATCTTTAATTATTATAAAGTTTAAAGTTTATTTATTAGTATCATAAGTAGGCTTACATTAACACTGCAACAAAGTTACTGTGGTAGATTCCGTGTTCAAGAATTATACGGGGTGGGCGGGGGGTGAAGTCAGGAGTGCCCATTGTCAGGTCTAGCCAGTGGGTGGATTGGGAGGTGAAGGCCTTTTGGGATATTGGGTGTGGAAGGTGCATTGGACGAGGTGGCAAGTTTAGGCATGTCCTGTGCAGGGCTTAGGCTGGATATTTATAATAGTTACACTCTTCTAATTATTCATTAAGTTTATTACAATTATTCGTTAGTGTCACAAGTAGGCTTATATTAACACTGCAATGAAGTTATTGTGAAAATCCCCCTAGTTGCCACGCTTCGGCGCCTGTTCCGGTATATCGAGGGAGAATTTAGCGTGGCCAATGCACCTAACCAGCATGTCTTTTGGACTGTGGGGGAAAAAAAACGGGAGCACCCGGAGGAAACCCACGCAGACATGGGGAGAACATGCAGCCTCTGCACAGACAGAGATCCAAGCCAGGAATTGAACTCAGGTCCCTGGTGCGATGAGGCAGCAGTGCTAAGAGGAATCAAACAAGAATTGCCAGCACATCATTAGGCTTCCTGGCAAATGCAGCCAGGGATTTATGATCCTTCATATTAATATGTGCAATACGGAATTGATTGTGGGAAACCCATTAAAGTAACTGGTTGGTGCCTAAGCATTTGAAAATGTGCCTAAGAGTCATTGAATTGAGGTGGATAATTTTATTTCCCCTTCAGTCCAACTGAGCTTCTTTTGACTGTTTCACTGAACCATGTGCCCACCCTTCTCCCCCCACCCTCCTCTGAGCAAATATCTAGACACCACACCCAGAATGTGGTACGCCAACTTCTCTCCCTCCTTATATATTTTCACATCCTCAGCTCGAGCCATTTCCTGCTAATCCAGCCCATGACACGCACACAATCAGCCTGCGGATTTTCTCCTTCATTCAAATCAAAAGCCATGGTATCTGTTTCGATGCACCATTTACATCTGGTGAATGTGATGTGATAATGGGCTATAAGTTGCTTGGCTCCATTCATTGTATAAATATTTCATCCAACAGGTCTTGGCTCACTTACATTTCCTTCCTCTGCAAATCAGCGAAACAGCTACGGAAGTCCAAAATCAAGTCTAATACATGGTGACAACAGGAAAATAGCCATTTCAAATTGGCTTCTATTTCATGTGTATATTTATAGGACAGCCTGTGTTAATCAAGACTTGTAAACTGTAGAAAAGCTAATGCAGGGCGAAGAATTGCTCTTGTCATTATATGTAACAACAATATAAAATGCATTCAAAAGGACCATGTTTCCAATGTTATTTCACACAGTGACCTGGAGTATCTCCCTCCATTAGTAACATTGCTTTATTAGTGAAGAAAAATGTTTTTGACTTTTTAATCTTGGAAACAAACAAAAAGCAGAGTATACTGTTACGACTGTGGTGCAATTTTATTATTCATTCCTGGGACTGGGCGTTGCTGGCTGACCAGCATTTATTGCCTATCCCTAGTTATCCAAGGGCAGTTAAGAGTCAACCACATTACCATGGCTCTGGAATCATACATAGGCCAAACCAGGTAAGGATGGCAGATTTCCTTCCCTAAAGGACATTTGTGAGCCAAATGAGTTTTTCCAACAATTGGCAATAGTTTCATGGTCATCAGTAGATTCTTAATTCCAGACATTTTTACTGAATTTAAATTCCACCATCTGCCATGCCGAGATTCTGTTTTCCAGAACATTAGCTGAGTTTCTGGATTAATAGTCTAACAATAATACCTCTAGGCCATTGTTCTCCCCATACACATCATAGCACTCTCATTATCATTTTATTTTGAAGAGGGAACTATGTCTATTTTTCTAGCTGCTTTAACTCACATTATTATATGATCTTTCAAGATAATCCAGACAAATTAAAAGAAAAACTGCAATTATCATTTTTTTTTTGGTGGAGAGCTGGGAGCGGATGACACTCATTCCGATTGATGAGTGTCTTCCGCTCAGATGCCAGTTGAAACATTACCAGCTACCAAGAATATTGCCCATGTTAGCACTGTGTCTTACAGGTTCGATTCCCAGTTTGGGTCACTGTCTGAATGAAGTTTGCACGTAATCCGCCTAGCTGTGTAAATTTCCTCCCACAGTCCAAAGAATTGTCCCTTAGTGTTGGGGGACTAGCTAGAGTAAGTGCATAAGGGTATGGGGATGGGGTATACTCAATGGGCCAAATAGCCTCCTTTTGCACTGTAGAATTCCATGATTCTACATGGCCCTCACACCATTGGCAGCCTGACCCAACATCCAAGCTGGTAATGTTGGATTTGAAACCCAATGTTATTCCTCCAAAGGAGTAACTTCATAGCGTGGATCTATTGTGAACACTTTGTTGGCAGGACTACTGGAAAAGCAATAAAAGGCCACAATATGCTAGTTAGGAGAATGCTGTTTTGAAGCTGATTGTGTTGATAGTTTTGATATACAGTCGAAGTCGACTAAAATTGGACACCACAACTTTCAAATCAGTGGAAGGTGGCACTGTAAATAAAAATACAATCTAAAAAGACTGACACTTCCATTTTTCAACCTTGCCTGGTAAAGGTTAATTATTTTTAACATGGTGACTGATGGTAAAGGATCGTAGCCACCTTATATCAATCTGGCACAGGCTGGTACTGCTAAGAGGTTTCAGTGTAGTGCATTATGATCACAAGTCTACAGAAAAATCAATTTTTAATTGAGTGTATTATTTGAGAGGCCCAAGCTGTCCATCATATCCTGCTAATGGAATTTCCATCCGTCTTTACTGCTGACACAAGCAGGATTCCACCTCATCTACCACCCGCATTTAATCACCCAGCTCACACTTCACTGAAAAGGAAATTAACTCTTAAGGTACATTTGTATAAGAGGCAAATGTCCACTATCTGGAAAGTACGGGAATCGGGCAGTTTATATGCTTATTCTCCGTAACAAAGTCAAACATTTTATAGCTTATCCACCTCTCCATTCCTGGTTAACAGAACATATATGAACCCAGTTTCAGTAATCAATCGCTTCTTGCTTATTACACTGAGATGCAAATGCTGCAGAGTCTGTGGATGATTTTTGTGTGGCTCGGTTGCAGATTATTTGGCTTCAGTTTACTTTTTAAAAAGTGTGTTGGATTGTCGGATATTCGCTGACATTAACAAGTGGAAGAACGGAGACATGTAGATGATGCGCCAGTTTGTCAACACATCCTGCACCCTCATTATCACTTTATTTTGATGAGGATGTTGGATGGGATTTTACAGCCTTGCTCATCCCGAAACCGCAAAAATGGACCTTCCCATTGTCTGTCACTTGCCCACTCTGATTCCTGTGGCGGGCGGGGCAGTGGAATTCTGGCCGCTATGTCTGTTTTCCTAACTGCTTTGACTCACATTATGATACGTCTTTCAAGATAATCCAGACAAATTAATTTTTTAAAAAGCTATGGTCATAATTTCTTTTGGTGGGGGTGTGGGGGGAGGCGGGCAGTGGTGGGGAGGGTGGTAGTGGGGGGAGTGTTGGGCTGGGATGATACTCAGACTCCAATTGAAACATTGCCAACTTTTTCCCAATTCACGGGATGTAGACATTGCTGGTTAGGCTAGCATTTAATACCCATCCCCAATTGTCCTTCAGTAGGTGGTGGTGAGCTACCTTCTTAAGCCGCTGCAATCCATGTGGTGTAGGTACACCCACTGTGCTGTGAGGGAGGAGGTTCAAAGAATTCGGCCAAGCGACAGTGAAGGAATGGTGATATATTTTAGAATGGTGAGTGGTTTGGAAAAAAACTTCTAGGTGATGGTGTTCCCACCTATCTTCTGCTCTTGTCCTTCTACATGGTAGCGGTCATGTGTTTGGAAGATGCTGTATCTTGGTGATTGGTGGTGAGTTTCGGCAGTGCATTTTGTCGATGGTACACACTGTGCATTGGTGATGGAGGGAGTGAATGTTTATGGATGAGTTGCCAATCAAGCAGGCTTCTTTGTCCGAGATGGTATCACATTTTTTGTGTGTTGTTGTGGTCCAGTTATCCCAGCATATGAACAATATTCCATCACACTCCTGACTTCTACCTTGTAGATGATGGGCAGGCTTTGAGAAGGGGTGAGTTACTCTCCACAGGATTTCAATTTTTTGACTTGTTCTTGCAGCCACAGTATTTATATGGCCAGCAAGAACCACAGGATGTTAAGAATGGGGGATTCAGTGACACTATTGAATGTCAAGAGGTGATGGTTGGGTTCTCCCTTTGTGGAGTTGGTCAATGCCTGGCATTTGTGTGGAACAAATGTTTCCTGCCATTCATCTGCCCAAACTTAGATATTGTCCAGAACTTGCTGCATTTGGACACAGATTGCTGCAATCTGTGAGTAGTCAAGGTTAATGCTAAACATTGTGCAATTATCAGTATACATCCCCATTTCTGGTCTTATGTTAGAAGGAAGATCACAGATGAAGCAGCTGAAAATGATTGGTCCAAGGACATCACTGGAGGAACTTCTACAGTGTTGTCCTGGAGCTGAGATTTTTGATCTCCAATAGCCACAACGATCTTCCTTTATGCCAGGTATGATTCGAACCAGCAGTGCACTTTTCCCCTGATTCCACTAACCCCAGTTTTGCTCGAGTTCCGTGATGTCACTCTTGGTCAAATGCCACATTAATGTCAAGGGCTGTGACTCTCCCCTTCAACTGAAAGATGACTCACCAGAGGGAGACATGGAGGAGGCTGAGAACTTCTCAAGCAATGAAGATCTGAAAGGACAGGAAGCTGAAGAGGGTGATGATAGGGAGCTTCATCCGCAATGTAGTAGGGTTCTGTCATTGGTTCATTTGTTAGATTAGTCCACCAATAAAATCAACTTGGTTCCAATCTCCTGATGGATATCTCATAGAATCCCTGCAGTGCATAAGGAGATCCTTCAGCCCATCGACCCTGCACCCACCCAGGCCCAATGTCTGCAACCCCACACATTTACCGTGCTTTTCCTCCAGACACTAAGAAACAATTTAGCATGGCCAATCAACCTAACCTGCTTATTCCACTGAAGAAGGCTTAACCCAAAGGAGATTTACTGAAATCTTGCCCTGAAGGAGAGTTACTATTTGGATACTTGGTTCGGTCTTCTCTAAGGAACGGATAGGCACACTTCTCCTGAACAGCACGGTGAGCAGTTCAACCTACCATAAAACATGACTCTAGTCTCAGCATATTCCTGACAGTAGTATGTCACTCACCATTGCTGAAAGTTTGTTCCAAAAAACCACGTGAAAGTCAACAATAGTGTCAAGCTTTTTCAGTGTTGTCAGAACTGCATTCATGATTCACCAACGATCTCTTTTGTGGAATTCATTACCACAGGAAGTAGTTGATGCCAAGACATTAAATGTATTCAAGAGGTGGCTGGATATAGCACTTGGGGCGAATGGGATCAAAGGCTATGGGGAGAAAGCAGTATGAGGCTATTGAGTTGGACAATCAGCCATGAATGTGATGAATGGCAGCGAAGGCTCCAAAGGCCAAATGACATCCTCCTGCTCCTATTTTCTATGTTTCTTTAAACTAAGGCAACAGCAAAGCCTGTTCTACTCTTTACTGTAGATAGGTAACTTAAAAATAATCAGTTGATCCAACAAATACTAAAACTACATGACCAGCAGTTTTACAACTGAACAGCATCACAATATTACAAAAAATTGCTCATTTCAGTCAGGCATTTTACATACACTCTCCATTTCATTCTGGTGCCATCTATTGGAGATCTCTGGTGTCCAGAAACATTGATGCCACCAAGCAAGCTGAGCAGTCAGAGTGAACAATTGTACCAAAGCATAAACCCAGACGAAAAACATTATCATTCACATTTTAATCATAGAAGTTTATTTATTTGTCGCAAGTAAACTTACTTAACACTCCAATGAAGTTACTGTGAAAATCCCCTAGTTGCCACAATCCGGCTCCTCTTTGAGTACACTGAGGGAGAAATTAGCATGGTCAATGCATCTAACCAGCATATCTTTCAGACTGTGGGAGGAAACTGGAACACCCAGAGGAAATCCATGCAGATGTGGGGAAATCATGCATAGACAGTGACCCAAACCAGGAATTAAATCCAGATCCCTGGAATTGTGAAGCAAGCAGTGCTAATCACTGTGCTACTGTGCCACCTGAAGTGAAACACTGATGGACATGGTACTAAGACAGGAGCTGGAATATCATAAACAAGGTTTAATTTTTAAGTTATTATTTAAAACATCTGTGGAATTTGTGTCATGGAAGGAAACTTTCACTCCAAACTTCTGAAATAGCTTTTCAGGGTCAGGGAGATTGTTCAGCAGTGATTAAGACTTAATTTACCATTATAAACTCAGTTACAAGGCTTAACCTTTCCAATGGTTTTTACTGTGAATAGTGTGTAAAACATTGAAGTGTGCACATCAAATTGCTGATCCTACTTTTGCTGCATCCGTATACTCTGTGAAATAACAGTATAAGCAACAGCAATTTTTGGATTTCTGTCTTCAATTGCATATGTTCAGATGCTAGAAATTGCTCTCGGTTTTATGGCAACAGAAGGGCAGCATGATGGCACTATGTTTGGAACTGCTGCCTCACAGCTCCAGGGATGTAGGTTCAATTCCAGTCTCAGTCATTGTCTGCGTGGAGTTTGCACTTTCTCTCCGTGTCTGTGTGGGCTTCCTCTGGGTACTCCGGTTTCTTCCAACAGTCCATATATGTGTGGGTTAGGTTGACTGGCCATGCTAAATTGACTCTAGTGTCTGAGGGATTAGCAGGCTAAACGTGTGGGGATACAGGAATAGGGTCAAGGTGGGGAGGTAGTCAGTACAGACTTGTGGGCCAAATGGCCTCCTTCTGTACTGTAGGGATTCTATTAAAAAAAAACTGATAGTTTAGCAATCATTACAAGTGCAAATTCTGGGTCAGTGTGTGAATATTTGTAGAATGGTCTCCGGGACTGGGTTAGCAGTCCAATAAGAAGAAAAGTGTGAAAACCACTTTTTCAGAAACAGACAGTGAAGGACAACTTAGGATACAATTGTATTGCGATCTTTCTGCAGAGCACGACTGATTTTATTTGCTGGTTTATTTTTGCATTGTAAGTGGTGTAGTTGTATTGTCAGTGGACTAGTAATCCAGGGACTCCAGGTCATGTGCTGGGGATCCAAGTTTGAATCCCACAATGGCAGATGGTGAAATTTGAATTCAATCAAATCTAATGATAATCATGAAACCATTGTCAATTGTTGTGAAAACCCATCTGGTTCACTAATATCTTTTAGGGAAGGAAATTGTCCTTACCTGGGCTGGCCGAATGTGACTCCAAACCACAACAATGATCTCAGGGATGGGCAATAATTATTGGCCCAGCCAACAATGCCTATAGCTCATGAACAATTTTAAAAAAAAGCTCAATTTAAAGTTTCTGCAAATATCATTGCTGGGCAATAGAGAGCACTGAACAAAAGCAACAGCGGTTAATTTACAACAAGGAAGATTCTATCTTAAACTTTAGAATAATATCTTGTAGTCATTAGCTCACTAACAATTCTTACCACATCCAGGTCATTACACAATAAATTGTAAGAATCTTGTGGCCTCTCTGACCACACCATTGTTATGAGATAAGTGCGGGGAATTCAGACTAGGTAAGAATAACTTCAAGCAGAATTCAATTACAGCAATTCCTTTACTTCCAGTTTAACAGGATAGCAGTTTAAATAAGCCAAAGTAATAAAGAATTGGCAGTGTGCTATCTATACCATAATTTCATTTCAACTCTTTGAGACAACGGGAAAAACATAATGAATGAAAGTGCACCTCACCAGGCAGACTTTTGTCTATATCCATAGCTAATAATTCCTGGAACAGGTCACTAGTCTGTCATCAGGAGCATATAGCTTGATGGCCACCACTCCACATCAAACATGGTTGACCAGGAATCTTTCTCCCTCTTACTAACAGCCACTGGCATATTTAAAAGCATTTGCAGGTTGATATTCAACTTATTTGACTGCATTAAGAATACACCTTCCTTGGTCATCAAGTTCTGAGGTGGGACTCAAATCCAAAGCCTCTGGCTTAGAGGCAGAGACAGCACCCACCGTGCCACAAGACCTCTATGAAAAAGATACTCCCTTCCAATTTGTTTTTTTGGCCAGATTCCATTGGAAGCATTACATTCGTGGACTGTTTCTGATAAAATGGTATATATGAGGGATTCTGGTAGCTGGATTTCTGTTGACGTGAGCCCCACATCAGCAATTGGTGTGGAACTGCATAAATTATTCAAATCCTAATTTAATTATCTTTCACATATAATGAGTGGGTCAGGGATGGAAGTCTCCGAGCCTGCTACCTAAACCCCCCCCTCCCCCCCACCCCAAGGCCAGGTGTGTTTCACTCCAACAGGATTTACATTAGCTCCCCACTAATGGAGAACTGGCAGCTCAATCCCACTGGAGTGAAGAGGGACCATGGGGCCTCTCCGGTCAGGGTTGAGGTGTACCCCCGGCCATTGCCAGCTCGACAGTGCCAGCCTGACCCCCCCCCCCCCAGGGGCAATGTGGCAATGCCCAGGGAGAACCTTGGCACTGCCCACCAGGCATTGGACAGTGCCAAGGGAGTGGGAGGATCACATGGCCAGTGATATGGGGTCACGGGGCTGGCCAGCAATCAAGCTGGCCAATGATCAGAAGGCTGGCAGTGAGGGGCTACTGCGCAACACTGACCTCAGCGTTGACAGATCAGCGTACATGCAGTGGCCTGCTCAGCACGATGCTGCTGGCTCTCCAGTGGGAATAGGCCCCACCCACTGAACTGTGCGTAAATCACGCTAGTGTGCTTTGCGGTGCCCAGAGTACGGGAGATTCATTTTGAAACTCTTGCTGAAAACATAGCATGATTTCCTCCAATCTTTATGCGAAATCGACACTTGGAATTTTTTGGGTGAATTTGCCCCCATGCTCTGAAGATATATGGCTGAGTGGGTGGAGTATAGGATGGGGTGGTCCCTGATACTGCCTTGAAGCCAATTGAAGCAAATTGGTTCAGGAAAGCTACATTTTAAAATCCTGAGCACGGTGGTACAGTGGTTAGCACTGCTGCCTCACAGTGCTAGGGACCCAGGTTCGATCCCTGTTTTGGGTCACTGTCTGTGTGGAGTCTGCTCATTCTCTCTGTGTCTGCATTGGTTTCCTCTGGGTGCTTTGGATTCCTCCCAAAGTCCGAAAGACATGCTGGTTAGGTGCATTTTCCATCCTAAATTCTCCCTCAGGCACCGGAGTGTGGTGACTAGGGGATTTTCACAGTAACTTCACTGCAGTGTTAATGTAACAATTGTGACACTTATAAATAAACTTCAAACTTTATTTGAACCAAGACCATTGCATCTTATTTCATAACTTAAAATTTAACGAAATTGTCAAACAGCAGAAATGACACTGAAGTGACCAATCTAGCATTAAACTGTGGAATGACTTCCAAGCACAAGTGACCAATAGTATCATCTCATCACTCGTTTAGGAATGACAGTTTATTGAAGGAATTGTGTCATTCCAGAGACTTTCAGTAACAATTACCCAGCTTACCCTGTACTGCAAACAAGCTGGCTTTTAAAATGAGTTGTGTTGTTCATTGAAGTATCTTATGGATGTTTGTGCCTCAAGAAAAGCAGGAGGTAGTTCACCTTGCAATGCTGTCTGCATCTCACGCAAAGACCAGACAGCATATTAAATCAGCCACTTGCCAGCTTCTTACAATATTTTGAAATATATTGGGGCTTTTTAAGTTATTGGACATTTTGGGACAGCACAGTAGTACTGTGGTTAGCACTGCTGCCTCAGAGCGCCAAGGAACCAGGATTGATTTCTGGCTTGGGTCACTGTCTGTGTGGAGTCAGCACATTCTCCCTGTGTCTGCGTGGGTTTCTTCTGGGTGCCCTGGTTTCCTCCCAGAATCCAAAGATGAGCAGGTTAGGTTGATTGGCCATGATAAATTGCTGCTTAGTGTCTTACGATGCATGGGTTAGAGGGATTAGTGGGGTAAATAGGTGGGGTTATAAGGATAGGGCTTGAGTGGGATTGTTGTCGGTGCAGACTGGATGGGCTGAATGGCCTTCTTCTGCATTGTAGGGATTATATGATAGAGTGAGAAATACTCTGAGTAAATTCATGGTGTGCAAAATATGAATCTTTTGTAATTCTTCCATATCAGTGACTACTAGGCGTTCTACAGAAATCTGCAGAGGAGAAGTCAGTCACCCGAAACAGGTGCAGTCGAAGTGTTGGCTTGTTAATGGAAACTCCCTGCAAGGAAAAAAATCTTTATCCAATCATTTCTGTTAAGAAAATAACACTGCAAACCAACATAATGGGACACTTTTAAAATAAATGTGAACAGATTCCAACTGGCAATAAGGTGTTCAGTTAAATGGCCAAGAATTGTGGTCATTACAGTCTGGCTGGGTAATAGAAGCAGGATTAAAAATGATAGTGCAACCTTTGGTGTCTGGCAGACTCTTATGTGCTGGGAGAATTACATAGAGCAGGACAATACTTCTCTTTCCAGATTTTTCTACTGAATGGAAATCTAATTATGCGCAAGGGCAGAGTTCAGATTTCTGGAATATTCTGAATGCCATAAAGCTCAATGATTGAGCTTTTACGCCAGAAATGCTTGACTGATGTTGACTAACATTTGGTGTGCTTAAAGCAAACACTTAAGTACTCTTACTGAGACAACAGGTGGAAGAAAAGACAGGCTTGGTTTATTGAATAGGAATGACGCGGGCCTTTGGACATTTTACCCGCTCCCAATGACTTCTGAAAAACGTAATCAAGCTTTCAGACTGGTTACACACTTGTTTAACTTTTAAGTGTGATATGAATGAATGGGAACAAATCAACACCTAGCAAACATTTACTAAGTAAAAAATTACGATCAATGAATCACAGCCGACTGATTTGCCGTCGAACATTGGGGCTTTTCCAATTATATCAGCAGAGGCTATTTCAGGAATCTACTATATTTTGAGGCTATAATGTCATATTTAGTTCAATAGTGACTGTTGAAACAACACATCACTCAACGGATTGACTTTAAGTGATTGAAACAGAAATAAATAAAGAAATGGACCTAAATAAAGAATCCTACAGATAGATTTAAATGGGTGAAAAACAAGGCAGACAAATGGAATAGCTTGTACACCATACAATTATTTATTAGTCATATAATAGGGGCAACACAACTTGCAGTATCAGGGACCTGCGTTCAATTCCCAGTTTCAGTCACTGTCTGTGTGGAGTTTGCACATTCTCCATGTGTCTGTGTGGGTTTCTACTGGGTGCTCCAGTTTCTTCCCACAGTCCAAAAGTGTGCAGGTTAGGTAGATTGATGATGCTAAATTGCCCCTTATTGTCAGGGGCTAACTAGGGTAACTGCATGGGGTTATGGGGAGAGGGTCAGGATGGGATTGTGATTAGTGTGGACCTGATAGGCTGAATAGCCTCCTTCTGCAGTGTAGGTATTCTATGATTCTATTCTGATTGTTAGTCTTATTTTTTAAGGCCTAAAATTGGACTCTGATGTCCTAAATACAGTTATTTTTGAAGGGAAATTATTTGACACAAAATTCCAGAGGAACAGCCTTTCTCTCATACTGGATTGCAGTCAAGACTCTAGAAGATAAGATATATCTTCCATATCTAACAAGTTTTTTTTGTTGTTGGGAATCAGAATGTAGGTTGCTTTATTGAACAAATTATAATCTTTCCTGTGATCAGCCTCTGGGACTAATTTTAGGCTGAAATGAATAACTGACACGGTTTCACCTGCACTTACCAGTAATTCAGTGGATTGTAAATATTGAGTATTTTGCAAAAGGATAAAGAATCAGTTGAAATAAATGCAACTGAATGCTATCCAGCGTTCCGTATAAGATATTGAATTTAAGTTCAATAAAAAATACCTAGAATTAAGAACCTATTAGACCACTAAACTATTGTCGATTGTCAGAAAAACCCATCTGGTTTACTAATATCCTTCAGAGAAAGAAATCTGCCATCCTTATGTGAACTGGTCTACATGTAATTCCAGAGCCATAGAAATGTGGTCAACTCTCAACTGACCTAAGAAATGGCCTAGCCAAGGGCAAAAGGATGGTCAATAAATGCTAGCCAGCCAGTGATGCTCATGTCCCATGAATGAATTAAAAAAAACACTATTGCTTTCAATTTGAAGACAGTAGGTCTAATCAAGATTAGGTGCAGTTGCAACTCCAGCAATAAGATTGTTTAAGCTGGGACCCAGCTTTTAGGGGTGTTGGATATTCCCACTGGTGCCTGTACAATTATTCTTGCTCATCACCCTTTCTCATAGGATTGTTGCAATCCACTTGATGGTTCCTGAACTGCTTTCTTGATATCCTTGCTCTTCTTGAATTATATTGTCAGCTATGCTCACTATCTATACAAATATTCCACATTCCGGTATCCATTTTTGTGGTCCGTATTTGTTATTGACAAGGCAATGGGCAATTTTTGGAAACACAAGCAGTTTGTACAAGAACAACAAACTGCGAGGTTAGTAAAGGTCACACTGAAAGGGAACATAATAGTCTAAAAAAAGACTTTCATACGTGCTTACATTCTGTGTTGGACTTGCATTTAATGCAGAAGAGTGAAAATGGGGTAGGTATGAAGTCGCGATAAGTGTTTTAAAACACAGTATCGTAACCCAATACTTTCTCAGCTCATAAACGTACTGAGAAATTAGATTTTAGGTTTCATTCCTCTTGTATACAACTGCATACTCAACTCCAGCCCTGATTCAGGATTCAATTGTTGTGTACCACAATTCTATACTACAAACAAATGCTGAGATGAATGTGAATCGCTTGACAGCATAGCAGTTTGTATCAGGAATGAAATGTAACACTCCAGTAACCAGTCACTTATGGAAGGGACTCAGATTTATTTTCTTCAAAATGGAGTTTTGTTTCTATGCTTTACACCATGAAGAAAAAGGCTGTTTAAAACGGCAATGATTCAAGCTAAGACAATAAGTCCAAGGAAAGACCAACAAAGTGCCAGCAAAACTGAAGTCAGTGGGAATCAGGTGGAAACTCTCCTGGGTTTGCCATCATACCTGGCACAAAGTAAGATGTTTGTTGGAGGTCAATCCTCTTAGGTTCGGGACATCACTGCAGAACTTCTTTGGGGTGGTTCTCTAGGCCCAGTCATCTTCAACTGTTTCATCAGTATCCAGCTCTCCATCACAGGGTCAGGAATTGACATGTTTACTGATGATAGAACAATGTTCAGCACCACTTGCAACTCCTCAGACACCAAGGCAGTCTATACCTACATGCAGCAAGACCACCGCAATGTTCAGGTTTGGGCTGATAAGTGACAAATAACATTTGCACCATATAAGTGCCAGGTAATGACCATCCCCAACAAAAGTGAATCTAACCATCTCCCCTTGATATCCAGCGACATTACCATGCTTGAATCCCCCACTATCAACATCCTAGGGTTATCATTAATCAGAAACTGAACTGGACAAGCCATATAAATACCGCGACTACCAGAGTATGCCAAAGGCTAGGAATCCTGTGACTCCCCAAAGTCTGTCTACCATTTCCAAGGCACAAGTCAGGAGTGTGATGGAATACTCTCCACTTGCCTGAATGTATGCAGCTCCAACAATATTCAAGAAGCTTGATACTATCCAGGATGCAGCAGCCTGCTTGACCAGTACCCCATTCACCACTTTAAATATTCACTATCTCCACCACAAATGCACAGTGGCAGTGTGTACCATCTACAAGATGCACTACAGGGACTCACCAGCACTCCTTAGAGAGCATCTTCTAAACCCACAACTGTTACGATCTGGAAGGACAAAAGCAGCAGACACATGGGAACACCACTTCCTGAAGTTTCTCTCCAAACCACACACTATCCTGACTTGGAAATATATTGGCCTTCTTTCCCCATTGCTGGATTGAAATCTTGGAATTCCCTCCCAAACAGCATAGTAGGTGTACCTACATCACATGGACTGCTGACCATCACCATGCTCACCATCACCTTCTCAAAGGTATTTAGAGATGGATAATAAATGCTAGTTTAGCCAGTGATGCCCACATCTCAAAATTATTATTTTTTTAATTCATTCATGAGACATGGGTGTCGCTGGCAGGCCAGCATTAATTGCCCATCCCTAGGTGCCTTGTTTAGGGGGCAGGTGGGAGTCAATCACATTGCTGTTTCCATTGGTCAGGCCTGGCTTAAGGAATGTAAATTGCTGAGCAATGGAGACAGCTGGTCTACTCGTACAAAGCTTCTGTTAAAAGTCTTAATGATTGAAACATTAACAATCTCAAGAATCCAGACTAAGAAAATATATGCTTTGTCAAGGCCAAAGTGGAGAGATGGAAGTCAAATGATCCACTGAACCCAAGTTGATAGAGCTTGTCACTCCTTTCCTGCGTTTTCTGTATAGAAAATAAACTAGCTCACTACGTTTATCCTAGCTCATGTTTCAACAGTAAATGTAGGCATTAATGTGCTAATAAGGGTAATATTGGATATGACCACTAGGCGAAACAAAGAGTGAGAGTGTTTTTGTATTAATAACTGCTGTTCAATAAAGTTGTTTGAAGTGGAAGATATGATTGAAGAACCCTAAAACAGATTGAATATTCTTCAAGTACACTCTTGTCTCACACACACACACAGGGTAGGGCACAAGTATGGACAATTCATAAAAAGTATAACAATAATTTACTTTAAAAAAAAAATCAGGCACTTAAGGAGTAAATATTCCCTTCCCTTTCAGAATTTACGGCATTTCTTCTTTGAGAAATAGAAAATAAATAGAGTCATATCTGTAAAGATCTACAGTGGTATTGAGGCAGATGAACATTCTAGGCCTTTGCCCCTCAGAAAGAAAATGGACTTTTTTCACAGTTCCTGTACCAGATCCTTGCTAGTAATCATCTCCTCCGACGTTATGCATTGTTCCAACCCGATTCTAACTGAGAACAACGACATTAAAACTCCAGTTCTGTGAATAATCATTGTCTGTAAATCAGACTGGGATTTGAAATTATTTTCAGTCTTTGTGAATATTTTTTGCCTCAGATATTACAGTAACAACCACGGCTCAAGTAGCTTAGTACTTGAAATTTGATCAAGTGTTTCATTTTTTTCTTTTCTTTATATTATTTTGTCACAATCAAGCATATTTTCATTTAATTTCACTGTTATCAATCATTGGATTTTCTATTTTTTGTTGAGGTGCTTGTTTAACAAAAATATTTTCAGAGTCTTCTTGTCTTGCTAACATTTAAATCTAAAAAACGAAACGTATTTGTCGATTTTCTATTTGCTGCTGCTCTATCCAGACACATCTTGTCTTTGCAGTGGATTCCTCTGTGCGGTATTTTAAAAGAAATGGGTTAATGCCTCATTAAAATAGCACAGGGAGGAATTTTATACTAGCTAAGCATCCATGCAAGAACAACACTGGTCAGTAAACATTTCGCTCAACATTAAATAGGCAATATAAAGTTGCAAATCTTAGTTCCAAAAAGCAGTTTTCTTCCTTAAGTATTTTTCTATGCTGCACATACATAAAAAAAACACTGCTGGCACACAAACATTCTCCCTGATAATAGGGCAGGATGTTAAAATTTATACTCTACAAAATGGAACCCCTGATGTAAAAACAGATTTTCACATGTTCTTAATATTCATGTTGATTTTAATTACGTGCATTAAAAGATCCAGGATAATTGGTTGCAATACTTGAAACAAACGAGCATTAGATGGCCCAAATTAATATTAGATAGGTCAGCATCTTAGAAAAACCATTATAATTAAATCTGACAAAATAACATGTCCTTTACAGTAGTCAAGGCTGGTATTAATATTCAATAAGGCTATGTGAAATATATTTTGATAAAGCTTTCTGTGGATTCTACCTTCAGCAGAGACTGTTAAAAAAAACAGAAAGAAGCAAAGATGAAAATATGGAATCAGGGAGGATGAAAAAGGTGAACACATTTATTTTGAAATCCTTGTTAGATGCACTTTATTTTTCAAAGCATCTGTCAGAGTTTTCTAGTCATTTAGGCTGCTGTGTGTGGAGAATGCAACCTGTCTGACTGTGACAATCACAATGCGCTCACTTCGATCTCACACACTAATGAGTGTCAACTTGAAAAAGCCCATTGAAGGGGCAGAAAATTACTCTCCAAGAAGGAATTGACTGATTCACATCATTTCTTGAGGAACCAGTGACCTGTGAATATTTCATTACAGAAAATCGTGCTGTACATATGAAAACAACTGCGACTGCTGTACCACAGTACTGAGACTGCAGGTAGTAAAACCTATACAAAGATTTGCCAGCAAATCGCCAGATGCAGATAGTAAAACATATGCATGGACTGACAAAAAAAACAGCAAAGGTTGCAGAGGATATACAGACCGGCACAGGCCGCGAACTATGTTCACAGGTTGAGTGGAGGACAGTTAAAATGTGGCCTGTATTACATAAACACAGATTGACAGGGTCCAGCTATGCACAGCCTGTGACACACATATGCACAAGTATGCAAAGAGGTTCCACACAAAAGACACCTTGGTAAATATATCAGACTGTGAACTGGTGGAAGTGTAAATTATTCATGACCAGGGGCAGAATTTTTTTAGAATATGGGTGGTGAGCAGTGGGAATTAGTGCTCAGGGACCTCAGCAGCACCACCAAGGAGATGGTCACTACCGTGGAAGGAAGGAGTATTAAAGCCTATGGGCAGTCGGCCAAAGATAATTAAAAGCAATAAAATCACTGCGCATGGAGGGGAAACCCTTTGAAGGAAAACACTCGGATCTGTAGGCCCCTGTGTGTGTTGAGAAACACTCCTCTCCTGGGCTCCATTTAACTGGCAACCTCCTCACCCCAGAAAGAAAGCAAAGTAAAAACTGGAGAGTCCTAATGGTACCCAGTGGGGTTAATATACAAATGCCAACAGCCTGATAAAATAGCCTTTCATCAAATTACATAATCAAATTGGCTACTTGTGTTGGGGAGCTGCCTACTCCCTCACCCATCAATTAATTTCCGCTACAGCAAGACACGATCAGGGATTTGATCCTCCTCTCTCTTCCCAATTTTACTAAGTTCTCCCCCCCACCCCGCGTGCCGTGCTTTTTCCTGTACCGCGTGGACTGGTACAATACGTCAGCAATGACAGAAGGTAGTGTTGCTTAGATTCCCATGCACAGCAAAATACTGGCCACCAGGATATGCTCATCACTAGAGAATTGCCTGTGCCGTTATCTAAAGGTACCACATGAAGCCAAATCAGTAGTCTGCATTACTTAGTTGGCAAACCTGAGTTACACTGCCATCATCTATATCATTGAGCTTATTGGCAGTGGGATTACGGGTGCACTTTTCATGTTACAAGAAAATAGATAACCTGAGTCATCTATTTTCCTAAAACATTAAAACGTTGGTAAAAGATTTGGTAAATCTCTTGGAAGTCCCTTGTATTGGTATTATACCGCATCAGATTCAAATTGTTAGCAATGAGAGACGGTCTATGTTAGGTGCTTTTGTACTTTGCACTGCCAAGGGACACTACAACTGTGTCCTACAATTATTGCACATCTAGTTGCTTAGGATGAATGCTGAAGTGGCAGAACCTCAAATAAAATGGTCAAACACCAGGTTTCTTCCTTTTGCAGATGGCACACTGTCAAATTTATAATGCATGTTTTTACAGAAGCAAAGAAACACTGTTCAACACAGAAATATTGCTTTGTCTTATTCCTTTTGTTTCAATGGACACTGAGGTGCTAAATTACCACTTGAGAAAAAAGCTTTACCTCTTAGGTGCTTGACAAAAGCCGCATCCACTCACGTCTTCTCTCTGTGTTAAAATGTCACGAGGAGCTATAAAAGGAGTTTTTATTGGGTTGGATAATTGCAATCTCGTCCTACCCTGCAATATTCTCCCTGCACTGTTTTATTTAGCCAGTTCACTAAATCC
Organism: Sphyrna mokarran; assembly: GCA_024679065.1. Lineage (NCBI taxonomy): Eukaryota > Metazoa > Chordata > Chondrichthyes > Carcharhiniformes > Carcharhinidae > Sphyrna > Sphyrna mokarran. Next base: position 25,846,740 of record JAGIQG010000021.1, read on the forward strand.
CAACTGCATTGTGCAGATAACACTACAAGACTTGAATTGTGTGCCACTGAAATATAGGGTGACAAAATAACTACTACAAGTACATACACAATACAGATGATGGAGTTCCATGGTCATTTTTTACTCTGCGGAGAAGGATATGGAGATATCGAAGTGTCAAAGTAGATTGTTGGAAGGGGACCGGGGCAGACAGTTGGACAGCAAGTAATAAAACTGGTGAAACTTCCACCATGGATTTAGCCTTAATGTAGAATATTAATATAAATCATTGATCTGAATTCACAGGACACAGTCAGATATATATATGTATCGATTGTTAAGTATCTTATGCACAATACACAAAGGCTTAATACAGCATTATGCTGAGCACACAGGCAACCTGCATTACATATAGGATTAGTGGGGAATGATGTATACAAAAAATTACAGGATGCTCCGTGGGAACTCGGCATGGCCGAGAGAGCCCACAAGTTCATGGGAAAACAGGTGGGTACAGATTTAGGGCAGTATAGTGTTAAAACTGCAGGTAGTGAGATGCATGCAGAATGAAGTGAAGAGCCTTTGGCATTACACTGTAATGACAGGTTGCAAGTTATACACAAATCCATGATGGAGCAGCTTGACTCAGCAGTGATGGACATATCACTGGCCCACATAGACATAATTAATCCATATGGATCAGAGCGAAGGATTGTAAATGTGTGCTACAGGAAGCCCAGATTTCATATGTACCATTTATAGAAAATAATCCTTTTGCTACTGTTAAACAAACTTATCTGTACTCTTGATCGAGTGCCTTTAGCCAACCTTTCGGGATAACAGTCAGGCAGCCAAGATCTCTTGAATTAAAAGCAGTCGTAAGGATCACTGTCTAACACTGACATGCTCATTAAGCGATTGTAGCCTGTTATTACCATTTCTTGGTCAGAAAATGCTATTACAACACTGAGTTGTGAGACAAATATCAAGATTGCCCTAATCAGAAAACATGCAGTTACACTGTAATGATCGTATTGTCAGGACTCAGATGTTTCGCTGTGTTGCTAATGATCATTAAAAGTGAAATGGATTATATTTAGGGCTGCATTGGGATTGAGTTGCCTTTCACGTCAGTTGAGCTACACCGATTTGGGTTCACATGATAGCCACTTGTTTTTGCCTCATATAAAGTGCCCTGGGGCAGGGATGGCATCATCATTAGCTGATTGCTCCCAGCACTATTTCTCAGTTTGGAGAAGTGTGCTAACACAGCTCGAACCTGACTCCAGTTAGCCATTATTAGCCAGTGAGATGACTCCCAACTCCTTGAAAAGTCAAGCCTGTATTTTGAATAAATGCTCGCTTGAACTGTTTGGAACAAAGAGCAGCACAGTACAGGGGCAGACCCTTTGACCGACCGAGACTGCACTAATGCATGAAGATCTGGCCAAAGTCCTCAGAGTATTGACGTACTGCAGGCCACCTTGTAGACTTGGAAATGGGAAGTTTGCTAATCTCAAGAAAGTAGGATAAATTCTCATTCAAACCAAAATACATGAAATACATTTTTTTTTAAAGAAAACCCAAATTCCATCTGACCTGAAGGTTATTAGAGATCTCTCACTAGAAACAGAGAAATAGAAGCAGGTGTAAACCATTCAGCCCTTTGAACCTGCTCTGCCATTCATTTTGATCGTGGCTGATCATCAAAATCAATATCCTGATCGCCTCTTCCCCTATATCCCTTGATCCATGTAGCCACAAGAACTATATCTAAAAATGTTTTGCAAGGATATGCAAAAATGTCATTATGCTGGCACAATATTGTCATGTCACTGACTGGGAGAATATTTATTCCAAGATACTTTTAACCTTTGTGTAAATCTCTAAAGGAACTTCACTGCAAAGCTCCCAACTGCAACCGATTCAGCAATTGCAGAAGTGGGAATCTCCACCTCTGGTCTAATTGAAGCCTTTACAAATTTTGACAGTGGTTTCCCTCTACCCACGTCAAACATGTGACTTAACCTGTCCTGTAAACTCTTTAATATGGCAACCATATCCTGCTAATGAATGATTTTCCTGTATTTGAGATTAGCTGCATTTTAAGATCCTCACTGTTGCTGGGAGCCCAGCAGTGCAGAGAAGAGTCCTGCAGTCAGTTAAAGTGCTCCGTATTTACTTTTATTGCACAATCGAAGCTTGACCCTGCTTTTACGAGACATTCTATCTTTAAATGTTTTATTGAGGATCCAGTGTTTATGCCTATCATAGCCTGGAAGCTCTGCTCCATAGAACCCTACCAGTGCAGCTCAGCTTCTCAACCCAAGACAATGTGGCAAAAGGTCAACAGATTGTAAAGTTGCAGATACAGGTGCAGGAGTCTGCTGTTAAGTGATTCAGTGTGTAAAGCCTGTACAAAAATATCCATCCCCCACACTCTTCATACAGTACAACAGGGACAAGATTTGGCAGCTGGGTACCTGGATCAAGTAGATGGCCAGGCTATTGTTCAGTGCTGTGGTAACCTCACAGAGTTTATATTAGAAACCGCAGACATATTTATGGAGCTGGCTCAAACTAGAGGCAGTTTTATGGCCTCACTCGTCACAAAATGTAAAGTCCCAGCAGAGATGAAAGGACCTTTCCATTCTCTGCCCCTCTCCTGCTCCGATTCTCATGGTGGATGGAGTGATAAAATTCCAGCCTAAATCTCCACAATTTGAGTTTAAGAATTGCAATAGTAATGTGAGATTTAAGTTTTAGTGTCACAAATAGGCTTACATTAATACTGCAATGAAGTTACTGTGAAAATTCCCTAGTTGCCACACTCCGGCACTGTTCGGGTATGCTGAGGGAGAATTTAGTATAAGCAAAGTACCTAACCAGCGTGCTGGAAGTGAGAGGAGCATCCAGAGGAAATCCATGCAGTTTAGAGGAGAACATACAGACTCTACACAGACGGTGACCCAAGCTGGGAATCGAACCATCGAACCCAGGTCCCAGGCACTGTGAGGCATCAATGCTAACCACTGTGCCACCGTGCCATCCAATATTAGGACTTTGCAAGTTATCACAAGACAGAGTATTACACCAGTAATGAATGTAAAAGAACGCAAAGTCAAAATTATATAAGTGCCCTGTTAGATTCATGAAAACAATCAACTGGTAATCTTCTATCTATTCTAACACTCTTTCAATGTATTCTAGAAAGAAATGTGCACCATTGTTGGATGAATAACTGCGGTTGGGTATTTCTGCGGCAGTTGATTATCATGTTCTAAGTCCATGGAATGATTGGTAACAGCCGAGAATAAACTACAGTAAATGAAACCTATGATTATCGTATTCTTTCTCCCCCTTCACTGCGATAATTGCACAGCGCAGAAAATGGGTGAAGACCACAATCAAGTCTTTGTACATAGACAAAGAAAGTGACACTTGAAAGGAAAATTATAGGATCAATAACATTCAGCAATATCCTGATTGTCAGCATATTGTGATGGTTTATGAATTGATAAGTATGTCTGCGCATAAAAGCACTGGTTTCTTCGTATCTGTGGAAGTCATATATAAATAACCCAAGTAAGAACAAATCTCTTGTGTCCCATAGTATGGAATTCCATGTTGTCCTCATGAAACACCGATCTGACACAGTTTCTGTTCAAAAGGGATGAAGAATCCAATGTTGTAAGGCTTGTATTTTAAAAGCTTAACTGCACAGAAATGTGCTGCTTGCTTAAGCAATGGGAAGCTGGTTGGTTCTTTGGACTGGCAGCCTGACAGAATGGAGATGCACAGTCAGCTGGTGCCATGGGTGTACTGAGTGCTGGCTCAGATCCTACCAACGCCCTCGCTCTGTGGCACTGCAGCATTTATTTCTTCTTTCAATACAGTTGCCCGCCTGCCATGGAATCAGAGCGGGCAAGGGGCGGACAACAGAAATGTCCACTGACCTCGGGTGGGAATTTCCAGTCTCGCTCGAGTAAGGATGTAAAATCCTTCCTTATTATTATTCAACAAATTCTCTGACTGTCGATGGCGCTGCCAGTAACACAATGCATGTGTCTGCTGCGAATATTAACTGAGAAGAATTCTAAGTTAACAAGTTGACTGTTGTCCTTGTCAAATGTCCAAACTCCTTAAATAATCCATTTTGTCTAAAAACCTGATTCTGAGGTAACTGAGCAAACCTAAAAGTGTTCACGTCTAACTGTAAACATGGGGGCAGTAGGTGGGAGAATGCATGGAACCTATTCGCCCTCACTTTCATTATAGAGAGGCAAGGAATCTATACATTTTCACTTTATAAATAAACTAGCAGCCCCAAAAGTAATTTAAAACAAGCAAAGCAAAAATGCTTTAAATTAACTGCCTGCATGTAAAGTGATCCCTACTGTGAGCTATAGTGTACTTGTGCAGTCAGTGTTTAGATGATGTCATGAAATTGGAGAACTTAGCTCAATTTTAGTCTTCAACTTTCTTTCCAAAATGTGTTATTTAATATCACAAGGCTAACTGCCTTTTTTATTTTGTTCTTGCAGGAACTTATCAGTACACAGAAGAGTTCGCTGCAAGGTTTAGATGGTGAATTAAAGGACTTGTTATTAACTATTAACAATAATACAGCAGCATCTGCACTATTACTATCCTTTTCAGCAGTTTTTAAACTACAATCACAAATTATTGATAGAGAAATTGTTAACACTGACACTGCAATGCCGCCACCAGCGCAAATAATTCTAGCTAACCTCAATAATCAATGCCATCTGCATTTTTGTAGGGTCAGGATCTGCAGTAGGCACAAAGCCAAATGCAATGTTAAGTGAATGAATTAATCGACAAGCATCATGCCTGAGATTCACCTCCTAACAGCTCAGCATTAGTTGAAGAGTTATGTTGTTTTATGTTCTGGAGTTTGGAGACTTGTTGCTGTACCAAAGATAATCAGAGGAAGGCCTGAGAGATAACCTTGCAGAAATAAACACCTTAGAATCGTAGAAATCCTACAGTGCAGAAGGAGGGCATTCGACCCATCAAGTCTGCACCGATAAATAGTCCCAATACAGGCTCTATCCTCACAACCCCGCACATTTACCCCATTAATCTCTCCAACCTATACATCTGGAGACATTGTGGCCAATTTAGCATGGCCAGTCAACCTGACCTCATACATTTTTGGACTATAGGAGGAAACCAGCACACCGGGAAGAAACCCAGGCAGACATGAGGAGAATGTGCAAACTCCACACAAACAATGACCCAAAACCAGATTTGAACCTGGGTCCCTGGAGCTGCTAACTACTGTGCTGCCTTTCAATGGTTAAAATATGTTTAGAAAGAGCACCCCACCATAAAAATATTTCCTACCATTTTCCATAAGGAAATTTGTGCTTACTTTTCAAACACTGGCCTTTCTTTTTAACTTCAATAGGATTACTGTATTTCAAATATCTTTAATCAACATAAGCAGTCCAAATTACTGGACTGATTAGTCCAAACAATAAATAATACAATTTAGCTCGAGAAGTATCGACTTCTATTGAAACAATTCTTACATCAATTCCTAATGAGATCATCGTGTAGAATTACTGAAACTTAAGAATATTTTTGAAATAAATTTGAATTTAAATTTAATTTTGCTGCTCAAGTATTATTGACAATTCCCTTAAAGATGTGAAATCATTGCCAGAAGTGGTAGTTGAATATCACTATGGATACAAATACCAGATAATTATAGGTAAGAATGGTCATATCCTCATTTCAATCCATCTATAATTGCTGAATCCCCCAATAACAGCATCTTGTGGATTACCATTGACCAGAAACTTAACCAGATCAGTCATCTAAATGTTGTGACTATAAAAGCAGGTCAGAATTTTGTGATGAATAACTCACCTTCTGACTCTCCAAGTTCTGTTCACCATCTACAAGGCACAAGCCAGAATGTGATGGATTATTCATTGGTTTATGAAATGGGTTTCCCAGTGTCCTTGGAATTCCCATTGACAGTGGCGGGATCAGAAGGTCCAATTCTCTAGCGGTCCAATTGAATGATCAAACTACCAGCCACATGGAAAACAAAAATAAACTTGAGAAATGAGCATTTTGCAGAGAAGCAGAAAGTGTCCGGTGTTCGGGGCATGCTGTGGAGGACACAGCAATAGACAAACCCAAAGAGAGCACGCAAGTGTTGAACAAGTTAGCAATTCAGGCAAATTATCTAATAAATATAAGAAGAAGGAAGACAGAATTGATGAACGTATAAGTAGCATTTGTTGCAAAAGGAACATGTCAGTTCTGTAATGGCATGAGAAGGAAGAGATTGTTATCAAAATGAAAGGTCTTTGGAAGAAGCCCACAAATGGAAAAACTGAAAAGGTTGCAAAAGTAGTTGCATGGAATAAAGAACAGCTCATTTCCAAGCAGAAGACTGGTTAACACAGAAGAGGAAAGGAAGAGATTGGAAAATAAAGCTACTCAGCTGAAGGAGATGTGCCAGAGGGAACTCGACAAAGCAACAATTCACGAAGAGAAGGAATCTGAGACTACAAGCCAGAACAAGTTTGGTGAATTCGTCACACAAACAGAAATGCACAAAAGCGAATAAGATAAAATGGTCAATAGCAAAAACGCGCAGAATAGAAATTCTAGGAAGTGGTGTAACTTTATCACATGACCTAAGTACCGGAAATAGAGTACCAGGACCATTTTATTCACAAGTGACAAACTGAGATTGTGCAAGAATTGTCGAGAAGTAAGACTGGGCAGAATCTGAACAGTTTGTCCCACCTATCGATGGGCGGAGTGAGCCAGTAAAATCATACAAGAGCCAAGAAATCCAGATCGCATCAAAACTGGATTTCCGGCAAGGCCAGCCACTCGTTCATTTCCAGCGAGAGACTGAATAAATTATTTAAATTTATGGAAACTATCATTACTGTTTGATGAGTGAGCCCAGTGCTGAATTGTCAGAACTCACTGGGCTTTATGGCGTCATTGGAAAAGGTTCTCTCCAGTGAGGAAAAGATATCTGCTCCTTATGAACGGGGAACAGTTGTGTTGGCCTCACCAGTAGAATCAGAGATCATTGAGGCCTCCCCCCAACTCCCCCCCAGGAGAAATTGACACCGTACACCAGGATGGGGTCTGAAGGCCAGTTCTTATGGGGCAGGGCCTGGAGAAGCAGGGGATGAAGGGGGAGAGAAGGGGACGCTCACTCTGCCTACGGTCAGTGGAGTGATGGAGGGGTTCATGCTGCCAGTCTGCCTATGGTTGGTAGGGTGAGGGAGGAATGCCTGCTGCTGTTCTGCATCAGATTGGTGGGGGAAGGGGGGCACAATTGGTCTGGGTGGTGGGAAGTTGTCGGGGCCACATTTCTGGGCAGTGTGGGGCTCGCAATCAGCTGCGGTCTCCCATGATTGCGGAAGGGGAGGCTTGTTCAGGCTGGCTCCAATAGCAGAGGCCTGACAGCTCTTTCTCTGTCAGGCTTCTGCTCTTGGTGTTGCTATTGTGCAGCATCAGAGGTCTGCACATGCGCAATAGTTCCCTTTGCTGCTGGCTGCAAATTAAGTCCAGCGCACTGCCTGTTCCAACAAGAAACAATCTAGCCCATTTTTTCATGCATTACGTGCACAAAATTGGACGTAAAAACTCACCCAAAAGATGGATCTGCAATTCTCCCATTTTTACGCTAGCTGGACATTTAGAATAAAAATGGTAAGTGTCGGGCAGCCTTGAAACTGGGAGCGTTTCAGATCTGACTTTTAGACCCATTTTCAGGTGCCCCGCATGCACTCTGCCTGAAAAATATCAGCAATTCTGAATTGCGTTGCATAAGCCTATGAGCAGGGTTTAATATGCCCATATTCCTGCAGCTTCGATCAGCATCTCCAACTATGCATCCATAGGAAAAAAAAGGGATAGAATGAAGCTCCCCTGCCACATCGTTCCCAGACTGGATAATACCTTCCCCTGGCCCCCACAAATATTGCCTCATCGCCACAACATTACTGACCTCCTTATTCCCTCACTCCCTCTACCACCAAGATCATTTTCAGGCCTCTCCCCCCTTCCCCATCACTGATCACGGGCAGAGTGGCAGCCCCTCTTGACACCACCCCCCAACTGATCTCAAACAGGGAGCCATTGGACATTCGGGACTTAACTCTTCATTAGGTGGAGAACCTGAATCAGGCTTTTGTGGAGCATTTTTGTTTTGCGCTGGATCTGGATAGGCAAATGCGATGGTAAAGGGGCAAGTGCCGGTGAAGTTTGGTGTGCAGCCTATTAAGTCAATTTAAATGCTTACAAATGCATTTAAATGGCCGTTGTGCTCACTTCAGGTGCATTCCCAATAGCGGCAATTTTCAGACCTTCGTAGAAGGGGAACTGGCGTGGGGGTGGTTGGGGATCGCGCTAGTGGTCTCATGCCCAACTTTACCAAGTTTTAGCACCCAAAAACGGGTGCAACTTGATGGTAAAATCGGGCCCTCAGAATCATTCCACTGAATTATATGGCAAAGATGGTATCTGCATGCATTGTAGAGTAAATCGCTTAACAGAGGAAAGAACAACAGTGGATTGGAGAGCGATACTGTCCCAGAGTAAAGTATGCAGTCCTTGGTCATTGTACAGTCTACAACAGAACATGGAAAGCAGCAAGCCTGTATGGAAAAGAATTTCTTGCAAAGTATATTTGGAATAGTGCACAGCTGAAGTCTCTAGAAGTGTTACGTTAAATAAGAATTTAAGAACATAAGAAATGACAGCTTCAAGTTCCCTCCACGGAACACATTCTATATTAATTTACAAATGGCTAACCTATGTGTTAAATGTTTATTTAGAATGTGGGTTGAATAAATTTATTTTAAAGAATGTATAAGCAAGTTAAAGGGGGAGGTATGATGTGTTTGTGGCGAACGTCTCTTTAAGACAGCACAGCAGAAGAGAGTCATCTGACTTGAGGAATCAATGGGAATGAGAGTGAGTGATCACCCTGGAGGGTGCAATCCTCTCTCAGCAGAGAATTATGGAGCAGCCATGTAGTTACCATCATAAAAACTGAAACTCTACTCCAACGCAGCTCAGCTGCAAGCTTCCTGTGCCTAAGTTTCTCTTATCAAAAAATACTTTTTGTTCCAAACAAAACTTTAAATCTCCTGACAACACTGTAAAAGTCACAATATCATACTATATGAACATATGAGGTTAGTAACAGCTACATCAATATTCCTTCTTCTCAGGAAAAGCATCTTTACACATGGGGAATGACTATACTTGCGGTGAGGGAGGAGATCACAGCTCGAATCAAAGATGTCTTCAGTTTGCCTACGCAGTGGAGAGAAAGACCATCCAGAGATCAAGAACATCACAAGACAAGTGAAAGACGAGACGAGGGGAGGGAGAGATGTTTGAAGCTGAGAGGGAAATTATTTCTACATCTGTCATCTAGATCTTGACATGGGAGCATATTATGCACACTTGGGGTGTGCTTGTACGAGGATTACGGAATGATAACACGCAGGTACAACAAACAATTAGGAAAACAAAATGGCACTTTGGTCTTTATTGCAAAGGGATTGCAATACAAAAATAAAGAAGTCTTGCTACAGTCATGCATTACTTTCGTGAGATCACACCTGGAATACCATATGCAGTTTTGGTCTCCATATCTAAGCAAAGATATACTTGCAGTGGAGGAGAGACAGCAAAAATTCACTAGATTGGTCCCTGGGATGAAGAAATTGTCCTCTAATGAGAAGCACAGTAAATTATGCTTATATTCTCTGGAGTTCAGAAGAATCAGAGCAATCTCAGTGAAACCTAGAAAATTCTGAAGGGCTTGATAGGGTCGATGCTATGAGATGATTTCCACTGGTTGAGGAGTCTGAGCACGGGGACACAGTCTCAGGATGAGAGGCTCATCATTTAGGAATAAGATAGGAGAAATGACTTCACTGAGTGGTTGTGAAGTTTTGGAATTCTCCATGGTTGAATACATTTACGGTTGGGGTAGACTGATTCTCGGTCTCTCATGGAATCAAGGGTTATGGGGGATGAATACAAAAACTGAGTTTAAGCCTAAAATTAGACATGATGATATTGAATGGCAAAACAGTTCAATGTGCCATTTGGTCTCCTCCTGCTCCTATTTATTATATTCTTGTTAAATTACAAATCACCATCCAAGATTGTTTAGACAGTTCATCTGAAAACTTAATCAACTTCTCTTGACTTTGTCTCAGTTACGTCATAACAAAGATTTGCTGCCAAGTCTGTTCCTGCCCTAAGATGTGCAAAGATCCCCAAAACCTTATAGTTCATCATGAATACTTTATCTTGTCCTTACAAAACAGGGGAACAATGCAAACATAAGAGCCAGGATTTTACCAACTCACCTGCCCATTAATGGATGGAGTGAGCCGGCAAAATTGCTTGAGAGCTGAGAAATCAGGATCATGCCCGGTTTCTCAGTCTCACCATCTTAAGAGAGTGGATTCTTGGCGAGGTCAGTCAAAGGAAGTGGGCGAGAAGCTGGATAAATTATTCAGATTTATTATAATATAAATTGCAATGTGATTAGTGAGCCTGACACTCAATCATCCATGCTCACTCGCCTTTGTGGCCTCACCAGGAGAGGTTCTCTTTGGTGAGGAAAACATCTGCTCTCCATGAATGGGGAACAGTTGTGTTGGCCTTTCTGGTGGGATTGGAGGCCATTGAGGCTCCCTGGCAAGCTCGAGGGCAAGGGGGATACCCCTTGCGCAGTGCCAGTCTGGCATCTTGACACAGCTAACTTGGTATCTCAGTAATGCTCAACAGGGATGGGGGCCTATGGGGGTGGGACTTATAGAGGATGGGGCTTATAAGGATTTGGCCTATGTGCCTTTGGAGGGCAGGGCCTGAAGGGATAGTCCAATCGGGTGGGTGCTGGCACTTTGCCTGTGATCACATCAGGGGTGGGGAGGGGAGCCCACTGTGCAGCATAATTGTTAATGGGAGGGGGTCAATTGGTCTGCCTGATGGTAGGGGTGCTCATGATCACTACAGGTCCCCATGATTGCGGGGGAGAGGAATGTTTGTTCAGGCTGCCTACAGCAGCAGGGGCCTGACAGTTCTCTCTCTGTCTAATAGGCCTCTACAGTTGTTATTGCACATGTGCGACTCAGAGTTCTATGCATGTGCAATAACTCCTCTGCAGGTTGGCTAACGAATTAAGCTAAGCCCACTGCCTGTAGCAGCTAAAAACAGTCTAGACCTCTTTTTCATGCACTATGTGCACAAGATTGGGCTTGAAAACTCACCAAAAAAACAGATCCCATTTTTGCAATAGCTGGATACTTAGAATCATTCTCGTAAAATTTCACTCAAGGTGCAGGAATGTGAAATGTTGGATGTGATAAACTTAGTGACATAGCAGAGATTTTGGGATTTAGCATCTTTGAAAGTAGGTAAATTGTTTGGCCAGGCTGAAATGTAGCCCAAGTTTTTAAGAGAAATTGGGAAGCAAGTAATGGACGCTCTGACCATCATTTTTCAATACTCTCTGGTTTGTTGCTGAAGGACCAATGTGCTGCTATCACTGTACCATGGTTTACAAACAGAGAAAGCAAAAGACGGAAGTTGCCAATCAGTCTGACCTCCATAATGGTTGAAGCATTGAAAGAAAATTCTGGGGGACAATATTAATTATTATTCAGGAAGTTCCAGATTAAAGAGAAAATGCTCGTGTGGATTTGACAAGAGAAGCTGGAATCTGACTAATTTGATTGACAGAGAGGTAACAAGGATGATTGATGAGGGTAGCCTTTGATGTAGTCTGCTTAGATTTCAGCAAGTCTTTTCCCACATGACAGACTGGTCAGAAAATGGAATCCCATGCCATCCAAGAAGGAAGGTGTCAAATCGGATGCAAAACTCAGTAGTGGGAAGCAATGTCTAATGGTCAATAGGTTTTTTTTCTTGACTGGAAGGTTAATATATTGGGATTTTGCATAACTCAAAATTAGGTTCCTTGCTGATTGTGGTATCTTAACAATGACTGATTTAAATAAATGAAGGGACACAATTAAGGAATTTGTAAATGATACGAAAGTTGGCCATTTAGTTGATGGTGAGGAAGGATGTTGTCGACTGCAGGAATGCATCAGCAGACTGATAGGTGGGCAAAGAAGTGGCAAATGGAACTCAATCCAGAGAATTCTGAGATATTGCTTTGTGGAAGAAAAGCAAGGCAAAGGAATACACAATAAATTAGAGTACTCAGAGAAGTGTAACCAATAGAGGGACCTTGTAATGCAAGCTCATTGATTCCTGAAAGTAGCAGGACAGGTTGATGCATACTTTCATTTCTAAGCTAAGAGTAAGGAGGTTATGCTAGAAGTGTATAAAATATTGCCTGGATCATGTCTGGAGAACTGTATACAGTTCCAGTCATTATATTACACAAATATGTGATTGTATCAGACAGGGTACAGAGAGGGTATAGAGATGGCACAGACAAGATACAGAGAAGGTACAGAGGGGATTTCCAAGACTGGAGAAGTTTAGCCATGAGAAAAGATTGCATGGGCTGGGATTGATTTACTTTGGAAGAGGAGGTTGAGGTGAAATTTAATTGAGATATACAATATTATGATGAGCTGAGATAGGATTGATAGGAAAGGCCTATTTCCATTACCAGAAAGACCAGAACTGGGGGTCAGAAATTTAAAGTAATTAGTAGAAGAGTTAACAATTTCAATATGATTCATGTTGTTAATGTTGAGTGTGAGAAAATACTGTCCATGACAGACAGAAGTCTTCGGTTTAACAGAAATGGGACAGGGTGATTTGTCCTTCTGTGCTACAGTATACAAGAGTCACTACCTCGCTCAACTGCATTCAAACATTCATAGCGTGCAGCACTACCAAACTATTTGTGTAAATCTTTAAACATAAACGAAAGTCTGATCATGCAGCGGTTTGATTATTCGATCATGCAAACATTTGTTAGATGCTAATAAAAACAGAGTGACTGATCAAATTGCCCTTGTGCTTGTAATCCCAGTACCATTAAATCTGTTATCTGTGCTGCATCAGCACTCAAAAGATTTAAAGAAGTGAAACCTTCTGGAGATGTAATTCTGCAAATGTTAATTGATTAACTAAACATATTGGCATTGCTCTTATCTGAATGTTGGTTAAGTAGGCTTTTTTCACATTAGTAGTTTATGTATATGTATAATATATATGTATATTAATGCATAGAGAATATGCACAGAAGGAAATGTATGACTAAATTGCAAATAAGTTGGTTAAACTAATGAAATGCTCAGATTTATGGAAAATGTTTCAACTTACAACTCTCTTAAGGCAATAGCAACCTAAATTACATCTTATTGTTTTTTAAAATTTTGGTACTGAAAACAAAACTACAGTCCTCAAAGGGGCAAAGGACAATTTCAAAAGCAATCTACAATTTACACAAGGTTACAATGTTCTAATATTGAAGAATGATACGAGTGAATTACGTTAACCTCACAGTAATTTCCTATTAAAGTTCACGAATACATAGTTATTCACAAATTAATTTTAAGACAGAATCTCAATAGTGATGAATTATTTGTGCAGTAAAGTTCTCACTGTTGTTAATTCATTTATAAAGGTAAAATCAGATACTTCCTTTCAAAGATATGAACAATCATCTTAACCCCCCTTGCATTGAGGCTTCAGCAAAGAATGGCTCTCATTTATCATCTTCATGACTTTTGATAGCTTCAGGAATGCATTAGCCTGAAAATAACTTGTTATTGGGGATCAGCCCCTTGAACTTTTGTTTCATTTGGAGTTAATTTACATTTGGTGAAAAACCTTTGTATTTGTTAAAGTTTTAAGCTTATTTATTAGTGTCACAAGTAAGCATGCTGCAATGAAGTTAATGTGAAAATTCCATAGTTGCAACATTCCTGTGCCTGTTAGGGTAATGAGGGAAAATTTAGCATGGCCAATGTATCTAACCAGCACATCTTTTGGACTGTGGGAGAAAACCGGAGCGGCAGGAGGAAACCCACACAGAAAAAGGGAGAGTGTGCAGATTCCACACAGACAGTAAGCTAAGCTGGGAATTGAACCCAGCTTCCCTGACACTGTGAGGCAACAGTGCTAACCACTGTGCTAGATTGTACTACTAAACATGACCTTTAATTAAAGAATTGGGCAGTTGTTCTGTGGTACTAACTTTACTCTCAAGTTATCCTGTTGGATTCATATCAACCTGCTATTAGAAATTGGCCTGGATCTTAAGCAGAATGGCAATGACCATCAGATTGCAGCTCCCCATATACTTTTCTGTCCCCTGATAATATTCTGCATTTGTGGATGGATTTTCTGAGAATGGCTACTTCAGTAATGCTGAGAGCACAGCCTCACTAATGCTGGAGTGTCAGCATGGTGTGGGGTTAGGAGACAAGGCAGACCTCTTTGAGTTAAATTTTAAGTTTTTAAGTTTAAGTTTGTTTCTTAGTGTCACAAGTAGACTTAGGTTAATACTGCAATGAAGTTACTGTGAAAATTCCCAAATCCGATACCTGTTTGGGTACATGAGAGAGAATTTTAGCACAGCCAATACACCTAACAAGCACACCTTTCAGACTGGAGAAAACCCACGGAGTCACGGGGAGAAGGCACAGACTCTGCACAGACAATGGCCCAAGCCAGAAATTGAAGTCAGCTCCCTGGCTGTGAGGCAGCACTATTAACTACTTCAGGTAAGTTCTTTAGGTAAGTTCAGTCCAATGGGAATGTTATTGAATTGGTGAATGAATGAATGGGCAGCGAGGATGCATGAGGTGAGTGGATAGGTTGGTAGAATGGGCACAAGAAGCAGGTAGGGTGGTAGGATGGATAGATGGCCAATGGGGAGAGTGTAATTGATAGAGTGATCACTGGGTAACACAGAACCATGAATGGGCAGGTGAATACTGTGTCAAAGGATGAGTGGTTAGATGGGTTGGGTTAGGCGGGTGGGGAGAGGTAATTAGGGGTATGGGACAGGATGGTTGATGGGGGGAGTGCAGTACTCAGAGAGTGGAGACTTAGTAGAGTAGTCAGGGGTTAGCATGGTCAGTAGGAGTAGTCGGGTTCACAGAGCACATCGGGAGGGAGCCAGTGGGAGTGAATAGCGGGGTCAGTGAGTGATGGGAGAGGGGATCAGTGTTAATAATGGGGAAGTGTCAGTGTTAGTGATTAGGGGGAGATCAGTGTTAGTGATTTGGCAGCCGTGATGAGCCCTTCAGCAGGTCCCAATTAATGGTGTCCCTTACTGAGGAATTGGTATTGTACATGGACTATGGAAACCGTGCAATCATGAACATAAATCTTCAGGCAGCATTTCACCAAGTGACAGGTGCTGTTTAAAGTAGGTCTATCAGAATAAGTGCTAAGTGGCGATTCTCGGGATTATTGCTGGGACCCTTATGCTTTCTTGTTTGATTCAGAAGCTTAAAACAAACTGGTCAAATTTACAAATGACAGGGAATTTGCTCCAGCTGTTGAGTCTGAGGAAGTAGATTCTATAAATAGGGAATGACACAAGTTTGACAAAATATACATAAGTAGGAACATCAAGGGTCAATGAGATTTAATGTGAATAAGTGAAGCATACTGCAAGTAAGAGAAAAATCTAGATTACATTTTATGAACAATGCGATATAACTAAGTATGAAGTTAAAAGGGATCTGGAGTTGTGCTAGGCACAAACACATTGGCCAACAATTTTACTCCATTTTCCCTGCTGGAATGGAGGTGGGACAAACAAAAAAATGGCTGCCAATTGGCGCTGGTGGGAGTCCAGTCTCCATTTCTACTGATGGCCATTTTGTAGGGGGTAGGAAAGGGAACAGGCCAGGAAGGCTGGCTATCTCTATCCAAAGGACAATGGTCAAATCCATCTCTGGATTTTGACTGTGCCGATGGGGTTCGGAAATCTTCCACCACCCCACTGAATGAGAAGTGATGGGAACAACCATGATGATGGAACAGAAGTCAGGATCCTTCTTAAAAAGCAAATTCAATTATTTTTAGGGGCAAGAAAGTTGGAATTATTGAAGATGCAGTTTGATTTTGTGACATAGGCTGGGGTGACAGGGGGGAATGCAGTGGGAGTAATTGCTGAAAAATTTGTTGTCTGTTTGGTCAGATGAGTTCTGAAGGATTAAATGGCCTCCTCTTCTGTATCCATTTTGTAATCTTCTATGTCTTTAATCAATTATGATAGGGCTAATCATTCAGATATATTTCAAGAAGTGCTTTCAAGAAGCTCATCTCTGTATTATCTGAAACTGGGCCAATTAATGTTGACGTTTCAATTTATCTATATTGTAGTTAGCTTTGTTGCTACTAAATATCCTCTTTAGGTAGGCTGCAACTAATGTTCCCTGCAAAGTATATTCCTTTCAACAATAAAAATACATGCCTTCCAACTATATGTGACTTCCTGGTTATTGAGGTAATAAAAATATATGAAGGCTTGGATTATGTGTTGGTATTGACAATGAAACTGATAGCATTCACCATGATTACTGAACCAAAATAGATGGTAACTTATGGAGTCAGCACGTTTGGAGGATAATGCGAAAATTTAGAGTTGCTGTCAGTGATTGTGTTTTTCCAGAAGGGACACTTTTGAATTGACAAAAATTTCCTTACTTATACTGATAGTGTCATAGCACAAAACCTTCAAAAAGCTACACCTTGTCGAATGAGATGTAACTTTTTTTTAAAGGTGTACTAACTTCATAATTACTGCTAAATATCCTGGCTGTCCCTGGAAATCAATTTCTGGAAGAACAGATATTTCCATAATAGTAAATAAAATTCCACACATGTTTAGTTTAGCTTCCGTCTTACCCAAATCATAATCATTTATTTTGCTACCTAAAATTTTAACACAAACATGACGGATAATGTGCTCTTAGCTTCCTGTTTTCCTGTCTGTGAGGATGCTTAAATGTGACTCGTTATTAACATTACAGTTACTATGTGCCTGAAGATCTTGATCTGGTGCTAGACTTAAAATGCCACCAGGAACTGGAAATTCCAGGCAACAGATAGCTACATTATGAGCTTGCATATATAAAGTTAAAAATGTGGCATTTGACAAATGTAAATATAGAAAAAGGAATGCTGAAACCAAAGAAATAAATCATATAGCATTGTCTCTTTAAAAAGCATGTGTCTTTCTGTGGATTTTAAACTGCAGTAGCATGTTTGCAATATTTTAATCCAAGGCAGAATGCAGTGTTTTAACATAGAAAAACAGGCTTTTGAATTGAACCAATGAGTTTAAAGCAAGCATGACGTGGAGATGTCAGCATTGGACTGGAATAAACACAGTAAGAAGTCTCACAACACCAGGTTAAAGTCCAACAGGTTTATTTGATAGTAAACACCACAAACCTTTGGGACACTGTTCCTTTGTCAGGTGAGTGGAAAGTTCTGATCAGAAACAAGGCATATAAAGGCACACACAGTTTACAGAATACTGATTAGAATGTGAGTCTTTATAGCTAATCTGCTATTCAAGTCTTAAAGGTGCAGACAATGTGACTGGAGATAGCATTAAGCATAGGTTAAGAGTTATGTCTTGTCTCCAGACAGGACAGCAAGTGAGATGTTACAAGTTCGGGTAAGTTATGAGGGTTACAGATAGTGTGACATGAACCCAAGATCCCGCTTGAGGCCGTCCTCATGTGTGTGGAACTTGGCTATCAATCTCTGCGATGGTTATGGGCATTTGGCTTCTGATCTTCAGGTAAACGTTCTGCAAGATGGCCTTCACAACACATGATAGCACAGAGTTGCTGAGCAGAGATTGATAGCCAAGTTCCACACACATGAGGACAGCTTTAAGCGGGATCTTGGGTTCATGTCACACTATCTGTAACCCCCATGACTCACTTGAACTTGCAACATCTCACTTACTGTCCTGTCTGGAGACAATACACATCTCTTTAACCTATGCTTAATGCTATCTCCACTACATTATCTGCACCTTTAAGACTTGAAAAACAGATTAGCTGTAAAGACTCACATTCTAATCAATATTCTGTAAACCATGTATGCCTTTATATGCCCTGTTTCTAATCAGAACTTTTCACTCACCTGACGAAGGAATAGTGTTCTGAAAGCTTGTGACATTTACTATCAAGCTGTTGGACTTTAACTTGGCATTATGAGACTTCTTACTGTGTTTAAAGCAAGCACGTAGAGACACAGAACCAATGGATTTCAAATGTGAGGTTTGTTGACAGTCTCAAGCCATTTAGATCACAGGAATATTAGGTATATAAACCTGGACAAGGGGAGGAACTGGTAGAAAAATCTTGCCACCTTTTTAGTCAGAAGGAGGGGAAGTGAGGCTTTCATATAGAATCCTCCAGTAATATATGTATCTTCAGAAAATCACCATCTAAATTGAAGGAGATACCAGCTCAGAAATTATTCCAGATGAGAGCATCACTGAAGAAAGCTCATGCTTCCAAAAGATGCTTGATTGTATATTCTTTGAGAGTGGCTGTATTCTATAAGGATTTATTTCTTGACTCCTGAATGAGAATTGTAATATTTGTACAGCATTCTATTGAGATTTTATTTATTTTTTTAATTGTCTAACAAGGCTGTCACCAGTTTTAGAGATAAAAACTTACTTACTCTAGAGAGTGGCAGACTCTGCTTTAATTTAATAAAAGCCAGTAGCTTCCAATGGCCTCACACACATTCATACAAGATTACGAGGCGAGGTCTATCCTTCTGGGTGATTCCAAAATCACACAGAGAGAAACATCACCTCCATGTCATAACATTTTTGTGAGTAGCTCTCTTCAAGGGCAGCAGTGAGCATCAGAAGAACTCACCTAATTTTCTTTTTTTATTATTCTATTGCTAAAGTGTTATTCTTTGCATGAATAAATACTTATTGATAAGAATGTAATTTAAAACATTTCCAAAGTTTTCTTTTATATGCTGAATAAAGAGTATTACAATATAGACAAGATTTTAACCTGACAGATTTATTTTTGGATCTATATCTTGCGAAAAATAGAACATTCTTAAAGTCTGGTTTCATTTCCCAGTAGAGATATCTTTTGGAAGCGTGCAGCTTGTTAATAGATTTATCCTCATGAGTTATCTTTCCATAAGCAAGACTGCTAAACTGTGTATTTAGCCTTAAACATTACCTTGCAAACTTATGACCGCTACCATTTTGAAGGACAAGGGTGGCAGATATACTAGAACACCACAACCCTTCAAGCCACTCGTCATCCTGACTTGGAAATATATCATCATTTCTTCACTGTCACAGGATCAAAATCCTGGAACTGTCTCCCTAACAGCACTCTGGATATACCTACACCACATGAGCTGCGGCGGTTCAAGAAGACAGCTCACCATCACCTTCTCAAGAGCAGTTAGGGATGGGGGCAATAAAGGCTGGCCCAGCCGATGATGCTCACAGCGCATGAACAAATCAAATCTATCTACCTCAGCCAATTCTGGTACTTTCAGGTGACCAGCAGTAGATCACTGGTCATTTCTGATTTTGTAACAGTCATTGTTCAAACTAAAATGCTATATTCAGAGACTGTTACCAATGGTATTTTAGAATCCTGTCAAATTTTGGGCAGGATTTTCTGGCCATTCTCATCTCAAAACTGGAAAATCCAACATGTGGTCAACAGACGTTTGCATGATCTGCCCTCCCATCACCCAGTACAATTTCTATGGTGGGTGGAACAGGAAAATTCGGATGTAAATGTGTTATTATTTGCATTGTAAACAATAATATTAGCATTTAGAATACAACTAACATGAGACACTCTCCTTTTTTTTCAAAGGCATTCACTATCCTTTATTATTTATGGTGTGAGTCCTAATCTCATTCCATTTTCTGAGGTCAAACTTGGCCTCATTGCTCTGCCCAGCTCACTTAATTTTGATACAAGATCTTAGTATCACAAGACGGTTGTAATCTGTTCATAATGTAGGCAAATAACCACTTCCTGCCTTTTTCATTAGATTAACAAAACCCATTAGCTGTTCCCGCAGCATCTCACTGATGCTGAATGGGAATCTTCTGGACATTAGCTAACAGCTAAGGAGGTTCAGCACTGAATAATATATCAAACTGTGGCATTTTTAAATTGGATGATTTCTGCTCTCACTAAATTTACAAGAATAGTGAAGTTATTTTAACACCCTTATGGGGGGAAAAAAAGGCCAAGAGCTGTCCTAATTATCTAACTTCATCTCCCACCAATTCTTATGTTTCCACTTGCATCAGAAAAATACAAGGAGAAATATTCAACCTGTAGTATTACTGATTACCTATAAAATGGGATCTTCAACTTGCAGTACATTTCAAATTAACTTTAAAGAACAGCCAAGTATATCACAGTACACTAACAACCTTACACTCAGTATTTGATGATCTTAGACCTTATGAACATGAAGTGAAAATGAAACAGCCTGTTGGATTCATTTACCTTATTCCCTGTTTTATATGGATGCACACACACACATCATTCATTTTCATATCATTGTTTTGCATACTTGAAAAGCTTACAAAGCTTCAGGGGGAGCTGATGGTAGCATGGCAATATTGCTAGACTAGTAATCCAGAGGTTCAGATTAATATGCTTGGACGTGAGTTCAAATCCCACCATGGCAGATGGTGAAGTTAAACTTCAATTAGTGAAAAAGATTTTCAGTGATGGTGACTGTGAAACTAACAGTGACTGTGATAAAGACCCAGCTGCTTCACTAATGTCCACTGGAGAAGGAAATCTGTCACCCATACCCTGTCTGGCCTACATGTGAACTCTCATCCACAGTAATGTGGTTGACTCTTAGCTGTAGGCTGAAATGTTCTCTTCAAGGGTGATTAGGGCAACAAATGTTGGTTTTACCAATGATGTCCACAGTCCATAAAAGAACAAGGAAAGAAAATGACATTCCTGCTTCTGCTTCTCCTCCATCTATGGACCTGATCATCGAAAATTATCATCTCACCTATCATGTTAATTCTTCATTTTGCTCTCACACTGATCATGCTGTCCTCAGATTTCTGCAATGTTCCAATGAAGCTCAACATAAGTTCAAGGCACATATCTTTCAATTAGCCTTTCTACTCAACATTGAATTAAACAATTTCAGACCGTGTACAGACGCACAGTTCTCTGAAGGTGGCAACTCAGGTGGAAAAGGTAGTCAAGAAAGCATGTGGCAAGCTGGTCTTCATCGGTCAAGATATTGAGTATAAGAATCGGAAAATCATGTTGCAGCTATATAAGACTTTGGTTAGGTCACATTTGAAGTATTGTGTACAATTCTGGTCCCCACACTACTGGAAGGATGTTGATGCATTGAAAAGGGTGCAGAAGAGATTTACTAGAGATTTACTGGTTTGGAGATATGGACTACGAAGAAAGGTTGAACAAACTTGGATTGTTTTCATTGGAGCATTGGAAGATGAGAGGGGATTTGATAGGGGTTTACAAGATTATGAAAGGCTTGGATAGAGTGGATAGTCAGAATCTGTTTCCCAGGGTAAAGGGTCAATTACTCAGGGGCATAGATTGAAAGAGACGGGGGAAAGTTTAAAAGAGATCTAAGGGGCATGTTTTTCACACACAGGGTGATGAATGCCTGGAAAGTGCTGGTGGAGGAGGTGGTTGAAGAAGACTTCATAACAACATTCAAAAAGCATCCAGATAGGTACACGAATAGGCAGGGAATAGAGGGATATACCATGTAGAGGCAAGAAACTATTAGACTAGATAGGCACCTGTGTCGGCATTGACTTGGTGGGCGGAAGAGCCTGTTCCTGTGCTGTACTGTTTTTTTGCTCTATGTCACATGACTGTACTGTCTTTGGCACAGTGAGTGAAGGCCAGTAAACTCCAAAGGAGTCAATTATCTATTTTTTAATAAGAGTGGTCAATTTAGTTAATGAAATGACTTATGAAAGAGGGATGGCCATTGGCAGAATATGGGAGAGTTGCGTGGTTCTGTCCAATTCACGCGTTACTCACAGACCTTTCCTCCAATGGAACAGTTGAGCAGACACTGCAGTGCAAAAGGTGAGCAACTGCAAGATTATAAGCAAATAAAGTCAAGTATTTAATTCAAGTTGATGAGTGCAAGAAGCAAAAGATTTAATAAACCCCCAGATTAGTTCTTATGCATACAACAGTTTGGTGTAAAAATTAATTGTGGCAAGTATTGCTTTCACCAGTCATTATTGTAAAGGCAGAAGCAGTAATATGTTTATTGAAGATACTCCCTTAGAAATATTCTCCTCTACATAAATCATACAGGCATAATCCTAAAGATTATAGTTTTTCAGCACTGAAGATTGTTCACCATTTTTCAAATTCTCACTGCAGTTTTCTGTGATATAATCATTTGATTTCAAAGCTTGATGGGATGGCAGGGTAGGTGAAATAGAGTGTTGAAATGTCTTGATCTCTTACCTACTGTCTCTAGTTTGAGCTTGAAGAAAGGTTCCCATTGCTGTTTGCTATCTGACAATGTGTCCTGCTAGAAAATCCATGCACATAGACGTTGAGTAAAGGCAAGGCTCAGATGTGGTTCCGCTACAGGTGAATAGTCTGTCAACACTTCTTATCAAGACTTTTTTCCCCAAGCTAAAACTTCCATTTGGAATGAAACTCACCCATGTGCATTTTTTTAAAAAAAATTTCACTCATTCGATATGAAAAAAATGGATATCCTTTCGCTTAACTGATTTGAAGACTTGTCTCATGAATTCCCACAACCAATCACAGGGCAACTATTTGTTTATAAATCTGTTTGACACAAGGAAAATGGATAAAGATATAGGAGGGCTATATCTATATCCATAGGAGGGCTAAAGGCACCTGTGAATCCTGGCCTTCAATCATTCTTTTTATCAAGCAACATTCATGAATGTAGTGATGCAGAATATTATAGAATGAACACACTGTCCAGGCATCAGCTACATTTCTCTGCATATAGTATAAACCACTTTGAAGCAAATCAAAAACTCAAACTCTATTATTTTTGGATGTGCAAAGTGAAAAGATGAAGCAAAATCCCACAGAGGTCAGTTTTCATTCAATGTGAATACCTATCACATACTGTGTTGATTGCTGCTTCTAATGTTGAGGACAGTTAATATGACTGTGGCAGGAAATGTGTACACCCTCCTGCTTTATTCCCACATCTTGTGATGGTACTTTACAATGGCATTTTGTTCAAGAAACACATTTGCCGACAAAAATCGAACGTCAGTGTAACTTGGATGAAAAATATTACCATTGACTTTCTGAGATTCTGTGGCACTCTGCAGGTGATGGACACAAATTGGAAAGTTGGGAGTGCTCTTGAATTGTTACCTTTACTTTCCTCTTGTTATAGTCAAACACCTTTCTCAGGAGGGTGGGTTACCACACTGTTTCAAGCCAGCAGTTTCCCTCCATGTGGGCTCATTCTCCTTTGGCACACAACTTCCACATCGGTGTCTTTGGGAAAGATTAGATCACTTTTCTCCACCTTCACCTGAATACTTGCCCTTATAAAAATGAGCTGCAGTTTGTTTGGAGTGATTACTGCATTGGACTTTGTATCTCTCACCTGAGCCTTCTGAGCATACTTTTCATTCAGCACCATCCTTTCTAATGTAGGGACTGAAAGCCCCAGCGGAACATTGATCATTACCTCCTAACCCATCCTTTGCACACACACAATTACAAACTGGGGACAAATGGCTGAATAGTGGGAGACAGCTTGAAAGACTTCCCTCCTGACTGGAAAGGAAGGCAGAACAATTTGCTATAAAATACAGTAGATGCCAGTTTTCTGAAATGCTGGAAATCCTACGTTGTCCCAGGCCTCAGAGGTTCACCTACTATTTGCGTCCTCCAATGTAGTGGAAGGACGATATGTTTAGTGATTCAACTGTTAGCCCACTTGGTCACAAATCTCCCTTGCAACTCGGCAGTGGATTTTGTACTTCAGGGGGATCAAAGGCCAAATGAAAATTGCTGAGAGTCAAATCCAGGACTTTTTGACTCTGAGTTCGTACTGTAGCACCCAATACTCATGGGTTTTTAAAAATGTATTTTTAGGATGCGGACATCACTGGTTCGGCCGTCATTCATTGCCTCCATTGTTTATTGCTTTGAACTGAATGCTCAACCATTTCAGAGGGCATTTAAGACTCCTATATTGCTATAGATCATTTGGCCAGACCTGGTAAGGATGTCAGATTTTCTTCCCCAAAGGACGTTAGTGAAGCAGAGAGGTTTTTACAACAATCAACAATGGTTATAAGGTTATCATTGGAGTTTTAACTCGGCGGAGGTGGGGGTATCTTACTGGCTCGTTACACAGAACACTGAGAGGTCTGCGTACGCACAATAGTGCCCTCCAGCTATGAGTAACTGACTTTCTGGGAGAATAGACTCCATCCATTCCCCCTACTGGCGTGAATTAAACTTTGCCTCTCTTTTTGCACTAAGTGGCATAAGATCATGTCTGAAAGCTTGCTAAAAAAAATGGGTGTGATTCTCTCTTGTTTTCACACTCATTCAGCACTTTGCATGTTTTTGGTAAGATTGCCCCCTGGATTTTTATTTAAATTCAATTTTGTTATCTGCTGTGGTGGGATTAAAACCCAGGTGCCCAGTGCCTCTGGGTCTCTGGATGATTAATCCAGTGACAATACATCACTGCCTCCCTGGCAATGAAAATCAAAAAACATTAATGTAGAAAGCTGGAATTGTAATTGCTATGCACGTGTGTACAAACAAGACTGACATTCTCCTTCTGTTAAGAGCCTTTGCCTATTTCATTGTTTAAGCTGTGCAGCCTCTAAGCTTTTCAAATGAAATGACAGCAATGATTGAACAAAATCAAACTTTTTCACAGTAGGATCCGCGAGTGCCCATTATAAGCTCATATTTCTGTGAGTCAGACGTCCAACTCATTTTCACAGCAATGCTGGAGTCTGAAAGAATTATGATGATAATTTCCGGAAAAAGCAGTAATATATACAACCTCACTAAAACAAAGTGGTCTGCACTAGTGCACATAGACTTTCAAGCCTACACCAGTCTATGGAAAGTAAATCCTTTGAAGCCTTTCAATAGACAACATGGGAGTTGGATCAATATATTTACCATCTACTCATAAAACCTGCTCTTACTGCCTACACTGAATAATGTACTTCCAAATCTTGACTTATACTTCTCAAACTGACAAGTTAATATTCAAGTACATTTTATTTGAGTATGTATTACATAGTGCATATTCAAAGAACTTGATATTTTCTTTCCTGTACTGTTCATATGCTCCTGATGAGTTTGGTATGTTATAATGACTTCCAAAGATGAAAATTTAGGAAGTTTTGATTTGATCTGCACTTCCATTTGTTTCTTTCTGCACACTTGAATCTGCATACTGTTAGAATACAACAAAATATTAATCTATTTTGCAACAATGGCAGTATAATTCTGTAGCCAGATACCAAGCTGATTGCAAAACATGGACGTCAGAGACCTGACATGTTAGTGTACCTTTAAGAGATGTTTTTTTAAAATCATGTCCTTTGCAGCGCTCACAGTCCCAGCTCTTATTGTTGCTGGGTTGTTGGTAGACATCCTTTTATTGCTACTTCAGTGATTTAAATGGGCTTTTGTTTATTTTTACTCTGGGATATTTTATGAACCTGCATTGTTAGGAGGAAGACTGGTTGGTAGGTCATGTGTTTTGTACAGTTTTTTTTCCTTCCTAGTGAATTTAAGGTTTCATTTTCTGTTTGGCTAGCTGCAGTTCTTAGTTATAGAAAGGCCATCAAGCTGAAAAGAAGAACTTCTCTCTCTCCCTGGTTTTGGAAATTCTATTGGTTAGCTGAAAGCAAGGATTCTTGCCTTCCTGAAGTAGAAAATCTACTGTTGATGGCTTGACCAGAAAATCTTCGTTGTGTTCTGGGAAGCTGTTCTGAGTATATCCAGACGGCTGCTAGAAGTTACAAGGCTGAGAAGTCAGTGTTGAAATTCTCCAACGAAAGAAATCAGTTTAGTATCAAGTCAGCATTACTCCTGGCCATGTTAAACCTTTGGAAAGGGTTTTGTCTGTAGGAAATTTTGTTTGATTGGAACATTTTAGATAGATTTGTTAAAGATTATACATTATCATGTTTTTTTTTTCTAATTGATAAAAGTTGTTGCTAATTTTCTTTCTATACATGTTAACTATATTCTTAAATAAACTTTGTTTGATAGAAGCTCCCCAACGGATCATTTGAATCATACCTGAAGTGAAATCTATCATGATTACCTGAGCCAAATTCAAGACGCACAACTTAAAATTGAGGCATCCTTCATCCTTGACGGCACGGTAGCACAGTGTCAGCACTGCTGCTTCACAGCTCCGGGAACCTGGGTTTGATTCCTGGCTTGGGTCACTGTCTGTGTGGAGTTTGCACATTTTCCTCGTGTCTACATGGGTTTCCTCTAGATGCTCCGGTTTCCTCCCACAGTCCAAAGATATGCAGGTTAGGTTGATTGGCCATGCTAAAATTGCCCTTTGGTGTCCTGACGTGTATAGGTTAGAGGGATTAGTGGGTAAAATATGTAGGGATTTGCTGGTAGGGCTTGGGTGGGAATGTGGTCAGTGCAGATTCAATGGACCTAATGGCTTCTTTCTGTGCTGTAGAGTTTGTATGATAAACACTTTGGAGCTTCTGACCAGAATTATAACAGAACATTCAAGGAAGCTGTCTCCTACCTCTTGAGTTTAGTACTATGAAAAATAGTAAGGTTAGTCCTATGTTAAGCTGGGATTAAACTGGCTCAGAGGGGCCAATGAACTTCTTTAGGTACTTCAAACATTGAAGCAAAACTAGGCTTTAATATTTTGAGATTTTTGTTTCAATATCACCTGTAGCTTACTTGTTTTTAAAAAATAATTTTTGCAATTTGGGTGTCACTGGGTAGGCCAGCATTTATTGCCCATCTCTAGTTGCACATGAGAAGGTGGTGGTGAGCTGTCTTTGTGAACCACTGCAGTTTTTGTTGTGTAGGTATGTCCACCGTGCTATTCAGGAGGCATTCCAGGATTTTGACCCAGTAACAGTGAAGGAATGGCAAGATATTTCCAAGTCAGGATGGTGAGCAAGTTGGAGGGGAACCTCCAAGTGGTGGTGTTCCCAGGTATCTGCTGCCCTTGACCTTCTGGATGGTAGCAGTTCATCTCTGAGTTAGAAGGTTGAATTCAAGTTCCATTCCAGACTTATGCACAGATATCTAGGCTGACACTCCAGTGAATACTGGAGTGTTATAACTGTTGAAGGAGTCACCTTTCAGATAAGATGCTAAACAGAGGCTCGGTTTACCCTTTCAGACCCAGTGACATTATTTCAAAGAGCTGCGGGGGAGTTATCCCTGCTGTCCTGGCTAATGTTTGTGTCTCAGTAAGCTGTGAGTATGAAGTACTTTAGTTATGAGGAGAAATTGAATAAACTCAGATTGTTCTCCCCGGAAAGATGGATTGAGAAGTGATCTGATAGAAGTTTATAAAATCATGAGACGCACAGGTAAGGTGAACAGTTGCAAGCTTTTTCCCAGGGCAGAAATGACAATCACAAGTGGGTACAAGTTCAACATAAGGGGGGAAAGATTGCGAGATGTGTGGGAGACATCTTTTACACAAAGTGTGATGGGGGCCTGGAATGCACTGCCAAGTGAGGTAGTTGAGGCAGATTATGTTAGCGACATTTAAAACGTATGGATAGGCACAGGCAGGATATAGATGGGTACAGGCGGTTGGTTTAGGTAAGACAATGTGATCAATGCAAGCTTGGTGGGCCGAAGGGCCTGTTCCTGTGCTGTACTGTTCTTTGTTCTTTCGTTCGTCCTGAAAAACACTATCTGAGCCTTATCTCATTTTTATCTAAATCAATCATTGCAATCCTCTATTCCTTTGTCCTTCATATGCCAGCAATTTCCCCTTAAATGCATTATACTACTCCCTTCACCCAATGTGTTGTTCTATATTCTCTCCACTTTCTGTGTAAAGAAGTTCCTTCAGAATTCCCCATTGGATTTCTGGATGACTGTTTTACATTGATGTGCTCTAGTTTAGTTCTTCCCTACAAGGGGAAACAAACTCTCTGCAACCATTCCATCAAAACCTTTCATAAATTTGAGGTCCTCCAGTAGGTCACCCAGAGAAAAGAGACCCCAGCCTGTCAATTCTTCCCTGATATATATATACCCACATATGTCTCTGATACCATCCTTGCAAATCTACTCTGCACATCTCCAGATCCTTTGTATAATATGGTGACCAGAACTGCACACAGTACGCTCAATGTGGTCTAATCCCGTGTTGATACAGGGTTAGTGTAACCACCCTACTTTTCAATTTTGTCCTTACGGTCATAAAAATTTAAGCTTGCTTTGATATTTAGATAAACTGTGGTTAGCATCTTTTAGTGAACGGTAGATCTGTACCATGGGATCCCATTGTCCCTCTACCCAAGTTAGACTTGCACTTTCCAAATAATGTGACCCCCTTATCCTTCCTATCAATATATGCTACCTCATGTTTATCTGCATTTTGTCAATCGTCAAGTAGTTGCCCATTCTGCAAGTTTGCTAATATCCTCCTGTAATTTGTCACAACCTTCCTTAGTATTGAACATTTCCATCCTTGCCAGCAACACCCCCCGACCCCACCCACCACTAATTTGGTGTGATCTGCAAATTTAGAAATTGCATTTTTGATTCCAAAGTCCAGATCATTAACATATCTGATTATTTGGGTATTAGCACTTTGCCGTTTGTGAGAGTTTGCTATGTGCAAATTGGCTTCCACATTTTCAACATTACAACAATGGCCTCACTTCAGAAATATTTCATTGGCTGCACAGTACCTCCCCACCCACACTGTGAAAACATTAGACATTTGAAAGTCATACCCTCACTTTGGAGCAGTAGGCATTTATCCTATCACAGACCTTCCATTTTGTTCATGCTCATTTATGGGATGTGGGTATTGCTAGGTAGGCCAGTATTTATTGCCCATCCCTTGTTGCCCTTGAGAAGGTGGTGGTGAGCTACCTTCTTCATCCTGGAGTCCATGTGGTGTAAGTACACCCACAATGCTGTCAGGGATGGAATCTCAGGGTTTTGACCCAGCTGCTGTGAAGGAACAGCGATTTATTTCCAAGTCAGGATGGTGAGTGACTCGGAGGGGAACTTGCAGGCAGTGGTGTTCCCGTATGTCTGTTACCTCTGTCACAGATTTGGAATGTGCAGTCGAAGGAACCTTGGCGAATTGCTGTAGCGCATCTTATAAATGGGACACACAGTACATTGGTGATGAAGCAAGTGAATGTTGAAGGTTGTGCAAGTGCCACTTGACAGTGCCATTGATGACTGGATATGACAGACTACAGCGCTCAGATCTGATCTGTTGGTTGTGGGATCATTTTTCTCTGTCAGTCATATGTTACTCCTCATGTTTGGCATCCAAGTAGTCCAATGTTGTAGCTTCATCAGGTTGATGCCTCATTTTTAGATACGCCTGGGCTGTTTTTGTCTTCTGATGGTAATGGTACAATGGGGGTTATGTCGGGCTATGTGGTTACATACAATTCTGATGCTGCTGATGGGTCTTAAAGCCTCATGGATGCTAGATCTGTTTAAAATCCATGCTACGTATTACAGTGGCAGCACCATACAACACATTCTCAATATGACATAGGACTTTGTCTTTACAAGAACTGTATAATGATCACTCCTACTGATACTATCATGGACAATGCACCTGCAACAAGCAGGTTGGTAAGCACAATGCCAAGTAGGTTTTTCTTCGTATTGGTTCCCTCACCATCTGTTGCAGACCTGAATCTAGCAGCTGTTTCTTTTAGGACTTGGCTAACTCGTC
This sequence comes from Sphyrna mokarran, assembly GCA_024679065.1. NCBI lineage: Eukaryota > Metazoa > Chordata > Chondrichthyes > Carcharhiniformes > Carcharhinidae > Sphyrna > Sphyrna mokarran. Next base: position 25,876,698 of record JAGIQG010000021.1, read on the forward strand.
AATGGTGGTGCTACTGAGCCACTCTTAGTGATGGACATTTAAATCCCCCACCCAAAGTATATTCTATCCTCAGTACCCTTTGCCACCCTCAGTACTCCTTCCAAGTGCTGTTCTGATTCTGAACCTAGGGCCGTGACTGACGGTTCCAGAGTCCATCTTGAGGACGCCTAGGTTAACTCCAATATATGCTGACATAATTAGTGAGGCCCATGAACAAATTAAAAAAAGATACATCCCCCCTGGAACTGTGTTTGTTTAAAAACTGTTACATTACTAAGTTATTCCTGTCAGATGAGAGGTCGTCAATCTGAACCTTTAACTACTTCTCAGATTTTGTATGAAACGCTAAGTATTATTTTTATTTTATTATATTAACCATTTGCTGGTTGAAGACAAGGCTCTGGGCCTGTGTGGTTACCCACATGCACAGGAGGCTTTCTTGGTGCCTGCTATGTTGACCTGCAGCCACAAACAGGAGTAGGACTCCAGCACTACCACTTATAAATTGCTCTTTGCAGCATTGATTCCAGGCTGGTTGAGCTATACAACATGTGCTTCCATCTCAATACAACGTTCTGAAAAAAGTTTGAAGACTTTAGGTCTGGGACTTCCTGTGACTTAGAAATGTTGCTCTGAGTTCAGGACATTGGGGGAGGGTTAGATTTCATAGAATCATAGAATTCCTACAGTGCAGAAGAAGGCCATTTGGCCATCGAGTCTGCACCAACCATAATCCCACCTATTCTTGTAGCCCCACAGAGTTATCCTGCTAACCCCCCCCAACCGATATAGGGTCAATTTAGCATGGCCAATCATCCTAACCTGCACATCTTTGGGCTATGGAAAGAAACCGAAGCATTCGGAAGAAATCCACACAGATACCGAGAGAACATGCAAACTTCACACAGACAGTGATCCGAGGCCTGAACCTGAGTTCCTGCCGCTAACCACTGTGTCACCACGCTGCCTATGGTGATTCTGAACTCCCTGATTAAATGAGGGAATTGCAAGGCTCAAATACACCAGAAACCATTCATGATCTGTTTCAGTCCAGAAAGCTAAAGTAGCCAATCTTTGTCACCCAAAGTACAAGCACAGAAATGAGGTACAAAATTGAATGTTCTTAATTTGCATCCACATTTTACCTTCTAGCCCCAAGTCCACTCAAGTGAAACACAGATCTTCAAACTAATATAAATAGGATGTGGGTGCACATACATACACACATACTGAGGGCCTCACTACACCTTTAGTCATTCGCTGAGATTTTCATTGCTCTGGAGCCAGCAATCCAGCTTTTAACAATGTTGGTGACAGCTCACATCTGTCATTGTAAGACTAATCTGTAAAATTTGGGAATAAAAGCCCCTTTTAATCAATCAACATCGTATCAATAGGACAGGAGATTGGTAACTAGCATTCTCCTCATTCTGCATGGGCAACAAATAGATACTGCAGCTTCTTCCCCACCAGTGAGACAGCAGTATAAATATGCAATGCTGCTCCATATGTAATGATTGCATTGCACCAGTGAATATACGTGAAAGTTACTTTTCACTACCTAATACAATAAACATTAATTTCATACTATCAATTCATTTTAGTTACTAGATATATTTATTTTAGCATGATGTTTTCCTTTTATTTTGTCAAAATGGTATCCGAGATGGTGTAAATAGGTAGGACCTACTCCAGGCATTCTCCATATTACATCTACTTAGCAATCTTACAGCCACGAGATGAGAAGGAAACTGTTCCCTGCACACACTATGGGCTCTCCACCCCAATGTTGTTCTGTCCCACATCCTCGCCCAAGATAAGATTTTCTACGACTCCAATTCTCTTGGACAGCCACATGAGCAGTATGCAGATAGAGGGATATAGTAGGACTGTTTAACTATGACTTTTTTTTTCCACAGGTAATTCGGTCCATATTGACCAACAAGGAGCATGCATTCGGCAGGTGGTGCGAGGACAGCTCTTGGATGTTGATTCATGGGTTGCCTGGTGCTTCATGTCGTAAATGAGTGCTTTATCTGGACCATCTGAATGGCACCATGACAGCTCAGTGACTATCGCTGTAGCTGTGCAGACACTTGGAATTGGGCCGGTGTCTGCGGGAGTTTGCGCGTTCTCCCCGTGGTTGCGTGGGTTTTCTCCGGGCGCTCCGGTTTCCTCCCACATCCCAAAAATTCGCTCTTAGGCTGATTGGGAAACAAATTGTCCCTATATTGAGATTCTTCCATATTAGGAATAACCTAAAATTAGAATAGGAAAATGGAATTGTTACTATAAAGTTATGACGGCGGCGCGGGCTCGTTGGGCCGAAGGGCCTGTTTCCCGTGCTGTGTTGTTCTAAAAAAAAATGGGTACTAACAGCTCTGGTCTGTGCAGAGACTTACATTTGCATTTTAGTCCAGGTACTGTGGAAGGAGCGACAAGAGAGAAAGTATTGAATGTCTGCAAGATATATGAAAATCAATGCAAAATGCCACTTCAATAATATGGTGTGGATAAAAAGAATAGACAATCACAATAGAAAAGAAAATATAGAAGGCTCTTCAGACTGTCTTTGTCCCTGCTACTAAAACTTTTATCCATATATCTATCAACTCCAGATACAGTTACTCCATACTCTCCTTGCTGACTTCCCAAATATCCAGCTGCGTCCTCAGCAACCCTCATTGATTTCCTATCTCTTAATGCATTGAATTCAAAATCACTATCCGCAGCTACATTTGTCTATGATTTCATTCCTACCCACCTTTTCAAACTCTCTCATGTCCTAGACTGACATAAGTAAGAATTGGGCCGTTTCAATCGCAAATGTCTCATTGCATTGCATTGGTTTGTTAAGCAAGCAACAAAGGTGAAAATTTACCTCTTAAAGTCTAACGTGTGTCTGTCATACTTCGAAGCATTTCACTTTGTTGTGGGTGCAAAAGAAAAATTAAAAACCTGAAAGTCAGTTTATTTCTTCAGATTAAAGTCTCTAAAATTTTCTAAACTGCAAAGTTCCATCATCAGACAACAATTAAACTTGATCTTTATTAAACAGCCCCATCACCTCCAGTGAAGTTCAGCAGTGCCACTGGACATTTGCACCTCTATGTTTCCATCAGTAGGAGAGGCTAGGATTTGAGGGCACAGCCTGACAGAAAAGATATAACTCTTTAGAATCAAGATGAGGAGAGTGCTGAATCTGGAATTCATTGCCACAAAAGCTCTGGAGGCCAGGGCTGGACTTCTACTGGCAAACCCTTCTGAGGCTTGTAAGATCGCATCTGAGGCCAATGGGGAATGCCATTCTGAAGCCTCACTCAGCCCGATTTCGAGGCTGGTGTGCCAGTAAAATCAGGACCCAGGTCACTGAAAGCATTAAGACAGAGGCAGATAGGTTCTTGACTGGTAAAGCAATCAAAGGTTATAGGAAAAGGTGGGAGAATAGGATTGAGAAACGTATCAGCCATGATTGAATGGCAGAGCAGACCCGAATGACCCAGTTCTGCTCCTTATATCTCGTGGTCTTATGTTACATGAAAAGATGTCCTGTGGTGACCTCTAATATGGAAAGTACCACTTATCGATGAGGCACTTTCACTTGCTGCAATGTTGGGTTGAAAGGCTTCCCCAAGTGATTTTATCCATTTTTTTTGTTTACATGCGTACACACAAAAATAAAATCAATACTGATTGTCAGGTTTGGCCTGCTGGTCAGCTGACATGATGGTTTAGTCTACGTTACCAGGTGTGACAAGAAGTTGTCAGTGAAGTTGTGACCGGATGATACCTGGAGCCCCGGTGAAAATGAGGCCACATTACATGCTCCTGTGGCGGCCACTTACATTGCCGGATGACTCCATTTTGTTGTGGCCCACCGCCAACTGCTTCTGGCTTCGGGATCAACTTCCTGTTGGCGCCGCAAAAAAAGAAAGGAAAAGAAAATCGGGGCTGACGAATTGAAGTGGTGAGAAAAGCCGGGAGTGAAAGTGTGAGAATTCAGCCTGCCTCAGCAGTCAGTATGCAAACTGTTATTCCTGAATGATTTATCGATAGCTGCTGGAGGATTACAGGGATTTTGCTGCCTCAACTGCCTCCCTGATGAACAAATCAAAGAGTTTGAATCCAGTGATGCAGAAAGTAAACAGTAGCCACTTGCTTTTTCTAACCAAATCCCTCAGGCTGAGATCTTGCAAAGCTGAGTGGATCTTGCCTTTTCACAGTTAAATACAACGAGCTTGATTTGAGTAGAGAGAGTAAAAAAATATCGGCCAGCGAGACCCAAATGAAAAATCAGTTCTGCAAGCTGGGCTGTTCCAAATAAATGCAAAAATCTGTCATAACAATTTCTTTATTGCCGTTTGACAGCTGAAGGGGTAACAGCACCTCCAGGCTGTTCAGGTGGCCTCTCATTAAAAGCATGGCAAGACAATAAAGCATTAAGAGATTTGTTCATTGTAAATCACCACATAAATCTGTCAAAGCAAGGCTGCGTTTGGATCAGGAGAGAAAAGAGAAGTGATGCACACGTAGCAGGACTGATACCACAACTTTGCACAAAACATGCATTTCCAGATCTAGAAGCATTCCTCTCACTGTCAACTTTTGTCTTGCCTTTTCTTCTTCTGCTGCCTTTCCTGTTGTTTTGCAGTTATTTTCAATTAATTGCCAATCGATTGCTTGGGACGAGCTTTATTACAAGCTATATTCGGTGGTCTGCTTTTTAATGAGAGGATCATTTCCCTTCGCCTGCTTTGTAATTCCCTGTCTCAATCCCAGGGCGCACGCCAACAGCTAACACTGTTTTATCTAACTGTCAGAAAGTATGCATCGAGGTGGGGAAGGAGGAATGTCTCCTATCCTTCCTCTCCACTAAGGAGAGGTTCCAGGCCCTTGCTGAGTGCCTGAAAATAGGAGCACGCGAAGATCGGAAAATTAACCACATGGGGAATGAATATATTTCACCACTGCCATGGAATGAGTGAATGCTATGTAAGGAAATACACCCAAAGCAAGCAGGTAGCAAATAGTCATGTCAAACCTAAATCTCCATTTTCTAATTAGTGATCTACTCTAGTCTGCCAATTTCAGTTCATAGTCTGCCAATTTTAAACAAAGAAAATTACAGCACCGGAACAGGCCTTTTGGCCCTCTTAGCCTGCATCGACCATGCTGCCTGTCTAAACTAAAATCCCTTGCTTTTCTGAGGACCATATCCCAATATTCCCATTCTATTCATGTATTTGTCAAGATGTCCCTCAATAGTCACTATCGTCTCTGCTACCATTACCTCTCCTGGCAGGAAGTTCCAAATACCCACCATCCTCTGTGTAAAAAAACTGCATCATACATCTCCTCTAAACTTTGCCTTTGTATCTTAAACCTATGTCCCCTAGTAATTTACTTTTCCACCTTGGGAAAAAGCTTCTGACTGTTCACTCTGTCCATGCCCCTCATAATCTTGTAGACTTCTATCAGGTTGCCCCTCAAACTCAGTTGGTCTAATGAGAACAAACTAAGTTTCTCCAAAATCTTCTTGTAGCTAATGCCCTCTATGCCAGGCAACAAGTTAGTAAATCTTTCTGTAACCTCTCCAAAGCCTTTGCACCCTTCTGGTAGTATGATGGCCAGAATTGAATACCATATTCCAAGTGTAGCCTAACTGAGGTTCGATAAAGCTGCAACATGACCTGGCAATTTTGAACAATGACAAAAAATCAAATCAGAAATATCCTGTCGGAATTAGGAACAGAGTACGGGATTTTCCAGCCAGTGCCGCTTGTGGAATCATCTGCTCCCCCCAATAGCGTGCCCCCCCACCGTGGGTTCTAGAACTAGAACTAGGGGACATAGCCTCAAAATAAAGAGAAGCAGATTTAAGACTGAGTTGAGGAGAAACTTTTTTACACAAAGGGTTGTGAATCTGTGGAATTCTCTGCCCAGTGAAGCAGTTGAGGCTACCTCATTGAATGTTTTTAAGGCAATGATAGATACATTTTTGAACAGTAAAGAAATTAAGGGTTATAGTGAGTGGAGTAAGTGGAGCTGAGTCCACAAAAAGGTCAGCCATGAACTTACTGAATGGCGGAGCAGGCTTGAGGGGCCAGATGGCCAACTCCTGCTCGTAGTTCTTATGTTATGTTCCCTGGTGGCAGAGGATGCAAACAGTGGGAAACCCTGTTGAAAGCAGTGTGACTGGAAGATTCAGCCACCAGTTACAGGCTCTCTCCACCTCTGCAAGACTTGGGGCAAGGAACGGGAGGGTGGGGGTGGAAAATCCCATCCAGAAAGCTGTTGGAAAAACTCAGCAGTTCTGGCAGCATCTGTGGAAGAAGATACAGTGTTAATGGGCATTATTTTACTGGCTCGTCATGCCCAGCTGATCCCGGGACTGTTCGTGTGGGAGTTTGGGGAGGCCAGTGACAGCAGGTATCCCACTGTGTGTACATGGTGTGTATACTGGAAGATCAAGGCACGTGCACAATGGTGCCCCCAGAGCTCAGCAGCTGGCTTCACAGGCAAGCTGAGGCTCTGCCCCCTCTCCATCTGACGAGAATCGCATTGTGGTTTCTGTTTCGCACAGAGTGCCATAAACTCCCATTATTTACCTTGCTGAAAAAACTGGAGAAAAAACCTACCATTTTCTCACCTGTTCGACACTTAAAATGTTTTGAGAAAACTTCGCCCAACATTTCAAGCCCAAAATGACTTCTTTAGAACTACTGTATATAAAATAAAGAGTATTTTTCTAATGGTGCAGTAGGAACAGAGGGATTTAGTGTATTTATGCATAAGTCATTGAAAGAGGCAGAACAGGTTGAGAGCATGGTTAATAAAAGATACAGTGTCCTCGGCTTTTTTAGTATAATATGAAAGGAAGGAAGGTATGTTAAACATGTACAGATTCAGCCTCAGCTGGAGTGTTATATTGAGTTCCAGGCTGCACACTTTAGGAAAGATGTGAAGACAATAGCGAGAATGCAATAAAAATTCAGATAAATGGTTCCGGGGTTGAAGAATTTCAGTTATATTGACAAATTGGAGAGATTGAGACTGTTTTCCTTGGCAAAGAGAAGGTTTGAGATGAGATTTGATAGAGATGTTCAAAAACTATGAGGGGCCTGAATGGTGTAGATCAGGAGAAACTATTCCCACTGGTGGAAGAATTGAGAATGAGAGGGCAGAGAATTCAGGTAAGTGGCAAAAAAAAGATTTGCGATATGAGGTAAAACTTACGCATACAGCAAGCGATTAAGATTTGCAATGCACTGTCTGATAGTGTGGTGGAGACAGGTTCGATCCAAGCATTTAAGAGGGAATTGGATTGTTATTTGCACAGACAAATGTGCAGGGCTAATGAAAAGGTGAGGAACTGGCTAGTGGGAAAATTGTGCCTTTGGAGAACCAGCACAGACATGATGGCTGAATGTGATTCAATGAACCTGGGTTAAAAAAAACTGGAACAGTAAAGGTGACCACGAAACAGCTTGTGGCAAAAAGCCCATCTGGGTTGACTGGTGTCTGTTTGGGAAGGAAATCTACCACTCTTACCCAACCTAGCCAACATGTGACTCCAGCCCAGCACAATGTGGCTAACCCTTAACTGTCCTCTGAGATGACAAAACAAGTCTGAGTTGAAGACTGTATTAAAGATTGCAGCTCAGCACCACATTCTCAAGGGCAATTAGGGATGGGCAGTAAATGGTAGCCTTATCAGCGACGCCTACATCTCATGAATAAAACAACTTCTTCGATGATTCTCTGATACACAAGTTGTAGAATATACAATTCCACAAGATATGCATAGATTCCTCCTTCCAACCACTGCGCTCTTAAGAATATTTAAATATTAAACATCTAGGTAACCGTATTTGAAAAACACTGCAGTATTATGAGTTTTACTGGTATTCCCATAAAAGGAATCAGGTCTACAAAACATTTTTAATGATACAGAATTATGCACTGCTTGTCGCATTTAAATTGAATTTGCTTAACATACATTAAATTTTGTGTCAAGACTAATATAAGCTGTCTGTCCTCGCAGACCTTCAGCAAAAGGCTGTAGCAGCGAAACTATATTCATCCTCACTACTCATAACTAGTCCCAAAAGCTTTAAATATCACCCAGTACTTGAACATTGCAGAAACCTGGGAATATCACAAATCGCCACACAAGAACTGTGCTTACAGTCACTGGGAATCAAGACTATCACTGTGTGCCCGTAAGAAACCACAAACCCTTTTCTAAAACAATGTATTAAGAAGAGACCTTGACCAAACCTGACAAACGTATCAGCAACAGTTCTAACAGCATATTAAAATCTTTACTAAAGTCACCTGAGAGAACAAGAAAGAAGTGACACTGGTTTGGATTTATTCCAATCAGGTTTAAGAAATAAATCTGAATATAATTTTGAAACGTTTCCAGCATGTAAACCTCATTTATATCATTGTCTTTTGACAAATACTTTCAAAGCTTAGCCCACACTGTTTCCTGTAGCAGGAGGGCTTATGACTCAGAATCAAAAATTTTTCCTGCACCGTAGATTTGGAGTTTTCTCAAAGGTTTAATTTCAGTTGAATTGGCTTATATCAGATTTTAAAACTAGTTATAGGGCGTGCAGTGGCGGTGCTTCAATTAAAGTTACAGCTGGTAAAATTTAATTGGCATATACCAATGTCTTAGACAATTTGGAAAATGTATATTCCTTTCCTTAATTAAGGGTTGGGGGAAGTCCTTCTCCTATAGTGCAGGTTGGGGCTGGTAGAATATTATAAAGTTAAGAGACAATCTCCCATAAGAGACTTTGGTTCTGCTGGCTGGCACCAAATTCTTTTCTGCAGTCTCATCAGGTTGCCCCCAGTGATCTCCTTGCTCTTTCTGCTAGGACTTTTCCTCATTTCACCTTTTCCGTGATGCCTGTTTGCAGGGTAAATTTGTACTGCAAGCAGGATATGGCCACAATCTTTGACTGTTAACGAGGCTGTGTTGCAAGACTCTGATAGATGCATCCAGACAACTAGAGCAGTGTGTCTTACTTACAGAATACTGAGAGCCCTAGATAGAGTGGACATGGAGAGGATGTTTTCACTCGTGAGGGAGACTAGAAATCAAGGCACAACTTCAAAGTGAAGGACACTCCTTTAAAGCTGAGATGAGGAAGAATTTCTTCAGCCAGAGTGTGGTAAATCGGTGGAACTCATTGCCACAGATGGCTGTGAAGATCAGGTCACTGAGTATCTTTAAGACAGAGATAGACAGGTCCTTGATCAATAAGAGGATCAACGAGTGTGAGGAGAAGGCAGGAGAATGAGGATGGAATCATATCAGCCACGATTGAATGGTGGGGCAGACTCGATGGGCTTAATGATCTAATTCTGCTCCTATGTCTCATGGTCTAATGGTATCACTGTACCAATAATTTACTCACTGATTACTTGGTTGGATGTAGGTACTTTGTCGAATCTGTATTCAGTATGTTTCACGGATGCCACAGAGATGTTATGATCCAAGGCTTTAAAGGACAATTGTGATTTTTCAAGAGTGGCTTCAAGGTCTTTGTGGATCAAATAATGATATGAACATAGAATGTCTAAAAATGAATCACTTAAACTGAACATCATGTTGCATAATTGACTGCCAATGATTTCAAAAAAAAAATGAACACTTAGCCAGTGAATTCCTTTCCAATTCATATCGTAGGATATGTCAGACCACACTGGTGAAATTTAGAATTCCTCTGTATCTTTAGAGAAATAAGACCTTGCATTCATGTAGTGCCTTTCACATCCCAAAGCACTTTACAGAGAATCAATTACTTTTGAAGTGTTGGCAATATTACAATATAGATCATGTTAATCTATAAAACCATACAGTCCATTCATGCTATTGCCAATTGGTCTTTGGATGAAGATCAAGTTGGTTGCCTAAGCAACAAGCTATCTGTTACCTTTTTGTTTTGACTAAGACGGCTTGGAATAATTTAGGGACATAGGCTTGAATTTTTGCAATGATAGAGAGCCTCCCATGGTTGTGAAAATGGTGGAAGAGACTGAAATGCAGATGATCCATCCCCAGGCATAGTATTTATCATTTTTGAGGGAGTAGGAATGGGGCCAAGTCAAAAATCTATCCACGCATGTTTAGTGAAGACAGTTGTCTATATAAAAGTGACAACTGCCTCTAGTCGCATCTGATTTTATTAACCATGCAGATTAGATCTGGTAAGAACAGCTCTAAACTTGCAGAGTCCTTTGGGAAGTGGTGTACCTTTTAGGAGTGGTACAATACCCCTTTGGACATGATCATGGGAGACCTTTGTGTGTGGGTGGGAGTCAGGTGTACCTTTGAGAGGTAAGATTCTCTTTGGGATTGTGAAAAGTGGACATAACCATGTATAAAAGTGCTTAAACTCAATGCAACTGTCAAGCCAACTGTCAAAAACAACTGTCAAAAGTATCAGAAACAAATGTTGAAAGTATCAAAAACAACTGTCAAATGAACCTGTCAATAACAACTGACTAGCGGTTAAAGCATTCAAAAATCCTGACCTTTAAATCTTGAAAGTATGTGTGTGGAGTGTTTAAGAAAAAACATTAATTGCATTTCACCTGTCTGTTAACATAAGCCTGAGAGTTACCATTACGTGATTATCGTTACATGATTGATTTCACAACCTTTCATTATCACGGTAAGGTATCTGACAGTTCACAATTCGATTGACAGATACAATTGGCTAATATGCACTTTTAAAATGGGATTATGAATTCCAATACTGTTTTTGTAAGGGATTCAACACTTGAATGAAATGTTTGTTTTCATAAAACATTATGCTTTTGAAGGAATATAAATAAAAAATATTTATTTACGTGAGCTTTTTTTTAATGAAAACACTGCAGTGTTTAGAACTTTAACTTTATTTTATTTTAGAACTTCATTTTATTTAATCTCAGCATGGGGTATACATGGGGCGAGTGGATGAATAGACATGGAGGGTGTAAGGGCACAAGACAGTAGTTGGAGCTATGGATTTGCATGACCAGGCTCTAAGTTTCTAAGGGGCAATCAAGATCAGTTGAGGTAGATAGAGGTGCTGTAAAAGGTCAAAGGAGTAAATAGAGGGCATAGATTGGCATGGGCATAGGGGGTGGCTGAGGCGGAATGGGCATGGGGAGTGTGTGAATGAATGAGGTTTGAGGGTTGGTTATTGCTTTTTTTGAAAACTTGGGCAAAGTGCTGGTGTACTGATGTTCGGGGGCACCATCTCCTGGGTTGGGTTTGCAGAGCTCAGAACTCTGCACTCCTGACCCGGGAGCAAAACTCAGGCCATAGATGTTAAGGGCTGTTGTGGCCTTCATACCTAACAGCAATTCGGTTCTGGTGGACGAGTTTGGCTGTAGATCTCTCAGTAACATGTAGCGTCAGTTAGCTCTAGTTCTTCTTGTGAAACACTCCCTGCACAAGCACTGTTTCTCCATAAGTCTCTGTCTGCAGTTAAGCATAAGAGGTACAGAGCACTGCTGGTGCCATGTGTCCCATCCTGCATCCACCTGTTGATACAGGAGGGGTCAATGAGTACCTAGATGATGGTACTGGTTGTTGGTGTTGGGGAAAGGGAATGACTGCACCAAACCTCCCAATGAGCAAAAGGAAAGCAAGAAAAAAAACCCAGACAAGCTATCAAGAATTGAATTGAAAATTGTACAAAGATTCATTATCAAGTCCGTTCTCATACTGTAGAATTGAGAGCATTAGCAAAGTGTGCCTTAGAATATTCTGTAAAAATCCAGTTAAGGATCTCAAGTAAAATCTCTAAATCAGCCAGGATACTAATACTCTTTGAATAATAACCAACTGCGTTAAGCGATACATCTTTTGAAAGTCACCTAATATCAGAGTTTGTGCCCAACAGCTTCCGGTTTGAAATGAAAGTCAGTTTTTTGGCAGAAAGGTTGGGAATCTGAGAGAGTGTGGCTCCCGACTCTCCTTCCGCTCATGTTTCTGTGGTTGATGCTGTGGAATCTGCCAGCGACCACAACAGAAAGAGGAGAAAGCCAGTGCACAATCTCAGCTGTGACCAAGTTACAAATGGTCCAGCTCTAATCTCTGCTCACAGGAAGTATTATTACCGAATGACGTTTCAATTATATGAAAATAATTATATTTCATATGCTAAACAACAGTGGTCGACTCTATACTTCAGATCTGTGCAGCATTCCTCCTGCTGCACTTTCCATTTACATCAACCACTTCAGCTCTCAAAATAAACTTGGCCTGGACCTCAAAAATATCAAGAGAGAGAGAGAGAGAGCAGCGAGGAGCCTCCATGCAAACACATGCTGCTCCGACTGTAACATTAACCCATGGAGGGCAACAATTAAAGCATCGCCTCAAATTAATATGTATATCAATGAGATTAAGCACTCTGCATTCTTCTTTTAATTTGCACCAAATGTTTATTTGAGATTTAAAGAAAAGCCCTTTTAGGTCAAATATCTTTCTCATTCCACTTTAGAAGAACCTACATGAGTAATTTGCAGGATATCTTGTTTGCAAAGATGATGCCAATCATAAAATCTGTATATTGCACTACAGCAATAGTATAAATACAGCAAATTTCTGGCAAAGCTGTTACTGAACATCAATGTGATTCAGACACTGGTTAGTATTTGTACGAGCACTGTTGACGTATGCAGTTCTATGTTTCCCCAGTCTGCTGTTCATAACTCGATTCTACTGAACTCTAAATTGGCAAAGCACACTTTGTAGTCAAAAGAGAAAAAGATGAGGGTTAGGTTGATTGGCCATGCTAAATTGCCACTTGGTGTCAGGAGGATTAGCAGAGTAAATAAGTGGGGTTGCGGGGATGGGACCTGGGTGGGATTGTTTCTTGGAGCAGGCCCGATGGGCCAAATGGCCTCATTAAGTGCGGTAAGGATTCTACCATTCTATCCTATGAACAAAAAAATGTTTCAAATTGTTCTCGTCATTTTTGTGCAGAATAAGACTTGCCAACAAAATAAAATATCACAGATAGCAACTGATGATAAGACTCGAACCGAAAAGAAAAAGACTCAGGAACCGCGTTAGACTTTTGCTCAGGTCAGTGCTGGTCACTTGTACGAATGCTGCCATCCTATAACTCCCGCATGTGCAGTTGGATGTGAGTTATGATGATTACATGGCCGTGACTGGTAATTTCACTGCCCACAGGATCAATATTTCACACATGTGAAAATGAAAATGATAATTCAGACGTGTGAAATAACACAGTCAGCAGCAATGTTCGGTGTTCTAGGATTCATTTAAAGATACATTTCAGGCTTTGCCAGGGGCAGCACAGCAAGAACAGACATCATTTATTCTGTAGGCACTCTTGGTATTCTTGCAGTCCCTGAAGGTGGAAATAAATATTATATTACATGCATGAAAATATATAACAGTTCTTTATTCTGAGTCCATATTAAAGGGGCAATGGTGTCTGGTGAAGTCTCCAATACAATAAGGAGTCTCACAACACCAGGTTAAAGTCCACCAAGTTTATTTGATAGTAAATCCACTAGCTTTTGGGGTTTGCCCCTTTATCAGGTGAGTCAGGACCCACCAGTCCAATGCCGGCATCGTCAATCAAAGTCTCCAATAGCAGCCAGCTAACACACTATAAGTGTTGTGACGTGATGGTGTCATTATGTCATCAAACAGATCTATTAAGAAATCTCTTGCCCTCAACTTCCCTTTCAACTTAAATTGATCCAGTTCATTCTTAGTTATCAACTGGCCCAAAATGATCTATTTTCTCTTCTTAAATATACTTTTATATTAGACACGAGGAATAATGATCGGACCCACCACCATTTATCTACAGCGTAACACACTGGGGTGTCAGTATTAATGTTGATTATATTGTTATAGGAAAAAAGTGATGGTTACTTGAACTGGAGTAAATAGGGGATAGCTGGGACACTGGACGTGGGTGAAAGTCAATACAGGAAGGAATTCTCTGAGCAATGTTAGTGGATTACTAATGCAGGACCTGAATAATGCTTTGGAGACACGAGTTGAAATCCCACAATGGAAGCTGGGTGCATTTAAATTCAATGGCCGGAACTCTACCACCTCACCCGCCCAGAATTAGAGCAGGTGAGGATTCGACAATAGAAATCTCTGTTGATCTCGGGTGCGGGTTTCCTGTAACGCCTGAGCGAGGCCATAGAATCCCCCAGCTAGTTAATAAATCTGGAATTAAATGCCAGTCTTATTGATAATGGTCATGAACCTACTGAATTGTCGTAAAAACCCATCTGCTTCACAAATGCTCTTCAGAAGAGGAAATCTGCCATTCTTAGCTGATCTGGCCGACACATGACTTCTGACCTGAAATAAAATGTTCTATGTTCTATGTTCCCCCACCACATTGCCAAAAAAGTCACTGGGAAACTTACCGCTGCTCTGAATGTCTGTCTTTCAGACTTTCACTCTGTATCCCGAACTGGGGAGGAAATCTGAGCTCTGGGAACTACTGGCCATCAGATAAGCTGGTAGCTCTTTGCTCCCAATAGGCCACTGGTGGGCTGTATTCAGTCCCAGAAAACAAAGAGCCAGGAATTGGATGCAAGGCTAGCCCAGGTGTAGGGGTGCGTGTGCCTGTGCATGTGCATCTGTGCCTTTGTGTCTATAGGGTTGATGTCAATGTGGTGGGTGATAGTTTGCACAAATAGGGCAGAGGTAGGGAAGGGGGCCAAGGGTAGGGAGGGCAGAGGGCTGGGACTTGGAGGCAGTTCCTAAATTAGGCCCACAAAAGGAAGCTGCCATCTCTTTCCCACTCAATTGGCAGCCAAGGTGGGAACTGGCCAATAACTGGCACAGCAGTGGGGGCGAGAGTAGGCAGGTTACCCAATAGCACTACCTATCGAATAATGATGAGGGGGCCCATCGGAGACTGGAAAGTCACCTGCAGAATCTTATGCCCCCACCATCTGCTAATTCACATGGAAGTTTCTTTAGAACATCTAACAAAACTTCATAAAGTTTCCAGCGAACCAAATAAAATTTCAGCTCCAGTAAAAACATCCCCAAACATCGGGGATTTTGAGAGACATTTCCTGCCTATGCTGGAAATGTAGCCTGTCTGAAAACTCTTCAGAACAATAGCAATGGTTCTCTAATTATATTTTAACTTGTGAGCAGGATCTTATCTCACTCATGCTTCAGATTTTATGAATTATGAGTCTATAATATATATTGGCCATAGAATTTCCCAGTAATTAACTGCAAATTATTTCTCGATAAAGTTGCAGAAATGCGTCACAATCATTAATCTTTCAGATTAAATATCATCACGCATTAATTACACACAGTGCACTGATAGCTCGTGGCCACAAAGACAGCTATTGCAAACACTAAAACAGATCCAGAGCTAAATAAAATGCCCAATAAAATGAACAGTATATATATTAGCAAATATAACAGATACCTTGGAATGATTTCAAGACAGAAATTAATTGAGGGGTTCAGACAATGTTTATAAACTTTCTGAGCTTTAATCCTGCAATTTATGATGTCACTCAAGTTCTTGAATTAATTGCTTTGTAACTATCTTAGCTATTGTACCACTTTGGATTTATGCAGCAAGCCCTCATCTCATTTATTAGTCCATCCAGGAAAATAGGTTCATATTTGCTTCAGGCACCATGAAGAAAGTATATGAAAGGATGAAACTGTTCTTTTTTTTAAGATTTCCCCAATTTAAGGAAGTGCTCCATCCTCCAGATTAAGTGGATGATAAAACAGAATAAATGGCATAGACACACAGAGAGACCTGGACGTGCAGGTCCACAGATCTTAAAAGTGGAAGCATAGGTGGAAAAGGTTGTGAAGAAAACATGTGGCGTTCTTGCCTTCATCAGACAGTGAGTCGAGATTAGAAGTTGGCAAATTACATTATAGTTAAATAAAACATTGGCTAGGCCACATTTGGAATACTGTGTCCAATTCTGGCCACCACGATACCAAAAGGATGCGGAGGCTTTGCAGAGAGTATAGAAATAATTTACCAAGATGTTGCCCAGTATGGAGAGTATTAACTATGAGATCAGATTGAATAAACCGCGATTGTTCTCTCTGGTTAAGACGAAAGCTGAGGGACAATCTGAGAGGTATAGATAGGGTAAACAGTTTTTCCCAGGGCAGAAATGACAATTACGAGGGAGCACAAGTTCAAGATAATGTGGGGGGGGGGGGGGGGGGGGGGGGTGGAATGCAGATTCAGTGCAGGTGTGTGAGGAAGTTTTTTTACACAAAGGCTACGGGCTAGGGTGCACTGCCAAGTGAGGAGGTTGAGGCAGATACATTAACAATATTTAAGACTGTTGGGCTAGACAAGGCAATGTGATCGGCGCAGGCTTGGAGGGCCACAGGGCCTGTTCCTGTGCTGTACTGTTTTTTGTTCTTTAGAATGGTGAACCACTGCACTAATTGGTGGCCAACAAGTTTTGGACAGAAAGGATTCAAACTGGAAAGAGGCAGGAATGTACAACAGTGGTTAGCCCAGCTTCATTACAAGGTTGGCCTTGACGAGGTCGTGAGAATCCTCCCTTGCACAGCATTGCATATATTTAAACAAACAAGAAAGGATATATCTTCAATTAGCAGAATAATGAAGGTAGGATCGAAACACTGATATTTCTGTAGCCAACACCAATACATTGCTTTTATGCTACCAAATTCGCATTTTTAATCTGAGTTTGTAAAGCTATTATTAATTCATTTTAAAAAATGAACTCAGTGCGCGAAAGGTCAAATCAAAATTCCGTACAGATGAGATTGCACTAAATCAAGTTTTGTCAATGGCAAGAAAAAAACTATTTAAAGCAAGGATTGAACTTAGGCTGCTGGGATTCTCGTGAGGATAATAGTTCTTTCGTAACACTTACAATTTGCGAGAGATTTTTTTTGCTCATAAAAATCCATTGTGAAAACAATTAATTTGCAAAACTTTTTAGCTGAACGGGTCTGCATAGCATAACTAATTATGCTATGAACAAATGAAAACTGTCAAGACCTGATTTTCTTAAAACATGGATGAGACTGTTTGCCACTGGAGATGTGACTGAATTCTGACCTGGAGAGAAACAGAGAACTAGAGGGTCTGAAATCCTCTTGTCACAGTAATTACAAAGCATTAGAACTGTGATATAAAGACGGCAAAGGGGTTAAAAGAACTTTGCAAGATCTGTTCCTATCAACAAAAGAGGTCATATTTCCAGGGACAATTACATGATTCTTGGTATTCTGCCATGTTATGTGACTAAACCTGGATTATGATTGTAATTTATTTTAAGATTATTGTACCATCAAGAAATTGTCAAGCCCTCCATGGCTAGAAATGAATTAATTAATGGACCTTGTCTGCATTAGATTTCTTGGTTAATCATGAGTTATAACTCAGATTTGCCTGGTGCATGTCAGCCTTGACTCTCAGCTTGGGGTTGGGGGGAAACACGGAAACAGATGGTCTGAAATCCACAGAAGTGTGAAATACGCTGCGACTCTCACCAGGGTCTAACTGCCAGCTGCAGCCAGGCTACCGCTCCATATGCAGACCATCACTGACCATCTGCAAAGGGTGAGGAGGGCAGAATAAATACCTGTTTACTTGACAGTAACACCGCTGACTGCCTCCTACACTAACTAAACCATGCGTGGAAACCTCTATCCCTGCAATTCCGTTTTGCAAAAAAAAATGAATGTTAGTAATTAATCCAGGAGATGCAGTGAAAGGATTTTTTTTAACCACCAAAACAAAGTGACATTGAAATTTTGATTTGATTCCAAAAAAACGCTGTCAGTGCAGAAATGATTTAGTATATTTCTCTGATAATGCAAATGGGCACTTAAATTAAGATGGATTTGAGTTTGCCTGTGCATCACGTGTGCGACGCTAGGATAGCATAAAAGGAATGAACCAATAAAAATTATTCCAGTGGTCATGAATACAAAAGATATAAAAAATAATTTGTCAGCATTGGAGCTGTCTTCCTCCAATGGCATTCTTTCACTCCCAAAATTGGCACGCTCTATTCCATTTTTTTCTTGATTTCATGATGACAACATAACTTGAAATATCTTTCACCCATTATAGTTTTAATACAGATAATGAACCTACCTGGCATCTCACCAGAGAAGTTGTTTTGCCCTTGCAGACAAAGGATACATCTTTCTTGGCACTAAACATATTAACCACAGTTGAATTTCACCTGATTCAAAATAAGCATGCTGTCCGTTTGGGGGTTTCTGTTCTTCACTGTTCTTGTCCTGGTCTTGCATTTTCACCATATTCTGATAATGCCATTGTCTTACTCCAATTCATTATTTATGCACCCACATAATGGGTTTAATTATTTCCATTTTATTTTTTGTCCCGCCGCAATTTGGATTTACAAGGGTAACCCTATTAGCATTCACTTCTGTTGCTTCTGTGATTGGTACTGATATTTTGGGAATGCATCTAAATATGCCAGCAAAATACCCTGTCTAGTAGACAGTTGCCATTATCACAGTTGTTTCTGAAGTATCAATACTGCATTTGCACAAGCTGATGCCTGAAGAAGCATCTGTCTCTATATTCTGCACCTCCACAATCTGTAATGAATCTAATACAACTGTAACCATCTCCAACTGTTGGCCCGACCAGATGGTCCACACTGCTACACCAGACGATGTAAATGTTGATTGAGAAGCTGTAATCGTTAAATGGATTAACTCCGCCCGAGCAATATCACCTTCTTCACCAAAGCAAACTACGAGCATTGCATCCCTTTCAGCCCAGAAGGTGATCCTATGACCTTTATCCAGCAAGCATATTTCTAAACATCTCATACTTCATTGTCAAGAAATATTAGACAAGAATTACATGACCTCGTGTGCACATTGAAAAAATTAGATTTAGTTTCTCATTTGTTGGTGATAAAGGAACATTATTTAATACATTAAAATCCTACATCTGCACATACCTCGTGTCAACTTTTCCATTATAATTTTATATGTCTACATTTATAATGATAACTGCCAATGTAAACTTGTCAAGCTGTAATTCTATCTGCCTACCAGAGGTTATATTACTTTGCATCTCAAAGCTCTGTATAACCTGCATTGGAGACAAGCATCTTACATTTTAACCAACTCTTCATCTCAGTATCTCAGATTTACTAACCTTTGCTATTTAACAACCAAATCAATAAACACAAGGAGTAAAAATTAGCATTTTAAGAAGGGTGCACAAGTATGCCTGTATCTCATGGTGCAATTATTCCCGGCCACTAATTCCATTTCACTTCAATCAGCAATCCATTTTCCAATTCCCTTCTCTTTCTTTTTCGATTTGGAAATTCTAGTGTCAGAAAACAGGTGTTACAATGTAACCAATGGCAACATGCTGTGGTGGTCCGCAGACCTGGTAGAAATAGGAAATGGTTGGGGATTGGAGAGGGAGAATTTGTGGCTGAGTGTGCAGCCCAACTGGTTGCATAATGAAGTTTCCTTATTAAATTTTTACTTTGGATCTGCTTTTGAAGTTAATCTTTTTTTGTTATTGAAGGATTCTTAGTACCGGGTGAAAATCTGTGACATATATTCTATCAGGATGACTGTTTGTGATAGAATCCATTCATTGGAAAGCAGAGATTTCCATGTTATGCATCACTTCTCCTCCTCAAACAGTTTGATAAAAACCTCTCCAAGATGGGCCTTTTAAAGGACCTTTATGACCACTGTTTATGAATAATCTGCTGTCATCAATAAACCTTGTGCAGAAACCTCAAGAGCTAACAAAAGGATAAGCTCCTCCAAATATCCTCCACGGTCCTTTAGCCCAGTGTGTGGTCATTGTATCAACATCCTTAAAATACGCCACTTCAGCATATAAGATTCATTCCATATTTTGGTAATTGGAGCTATATCTTTTGATTTGCCTGTGTGGCACTGCTAACTCACAGTGCCAGGGATTTGGGTTCGATTCCCAGCTTGGATCACTGTTTGTGGGGAGTCTGCATGTTCTCTTTGTGACTATGTGGGTTTTCTCTGGATACTCTGGTTTCCTCCCATGAGTCCGAAAAACATGTTGGTTAGGTGCATTGGCCATGCTAAATTCTCCCTTAGTGTATCCGAACAGGTGCCGGAGTGCAGCTACTTGGGGATTTTCACAGTAACTTCACTGCAGTGTTAATGTAAGTCCACATGTGACACTAATAAATAAACTTAAACTGATAGGCTTAGCAACTTCTACAACTATGATAATTCCAAATTACCTTATCAATTCTATCAAATCTGTAAATTCTGGTATTAATGTACCTAAGTTAATGTTAACTTCTGCTGATCCCACCACATGCAAACTTTGTGTTGACTATGCAAGACATAAACACAGTAAACAAAACACAACAATGCTTGGTGACTTTCACAGAAATAATATAACTTTTGGTATTGGGCTATATATCCAAACTCATTTTGGATGGCCTATTAGAAAAAAAACAAGTTATTGAATTTTATAGCTGGCACATTTCAGAAAGGTCCTTTGTTTAGGTTTCTATTTTTCAGTCTGTTTCTTTCTATTCATATTACAGGTCTGCGGAACATACATCATCTGAAGGGTAGGCCAGCATTAAAATGAAAAATGTAAAATTTTAAGGTAATCTCTATTGATATGTATTCCTGTAGAAAGTTCTTGCATAGTTTATTGGACTCAGTAGAAATGCGATTCTGGGTGAGTAGTTCCTAACTTTTCACATTTTCTGTGAGAACAGCCAAAATACCATTCTATATTATCCACCAGCCATTGTTCAGTTGGTAGCAATGAGAGGTATGACTTAGTGGTATTATCGATATACTGTTAATTCAGAAACTTAGTTAAAGTTTTGGATACATAGGTTCGAACCTCACCACGACAAATGGGGGAATTTGAATTCAATACAAAATATCTGGAATTAAGAATCTACTGATGGCCATGAAACCATTGTCAATTGTCAGAAAAAAGCCATCTGGTTCACTAGTGTCCTTTAGGGAAGTAAATCTGCCATGCTTACCTGGTCTGAACTACATGTGACTCCAGAGCCACAGTAATGTGGGTGACTTGGCCTTGGGCAACTAGAGAGAGGCAATAAATGAATAAAAAATTTTTTTTCACCTCTAAATCAGAAAGTGAAGTTTCAAGTCCCACTCCAGCCACTTGAGCACAGCATTGACACTGCAGTGGTGGGGCACTAGTTGGGGCAAGGCTTCAACTATCCCCTCAGCAGCCATATTCAAAGAAGTGCAGAGGAATTATCCTTAGTGTTCCGGCCAATATTTATCTCTCAATCAATAAGATAAAAAAGTTCATAGAATCTGTACAGTGTAGAAGGAGGCCAGTCAGCCCATTGAATGTGCACAGACTCTCGACCAGAATACATTATCCAGACCCTCTCCCCCACCTAATCCCATAACCCCACACATTTCTCATGGCTACTCCATCTAATCTAAAGGGTTTAGGGCCTAAGGGGGCAATTTCTTTTTACTATGGCCAATCCATCTAACCTGCAAATCTTTGGACTGATTGTTATCACACCGCCATTAGTGGAAGTTCACTGTGCAAATTGGCTTCCGTGCTTCCAACATTTACCACATTTCAGAAATACTCAGTTAACTGTTAGTCACCATCCACTGATGCATCCTCCAATCACAGCAGACTTGCTAAACAATCAGCACTTTCTTCTCATACAGTGTGAAGTTGTTGTTTCACTTGACATTGGTATTTTTGTGAATGTTTTGCTGAGTGTATGACAAAAAAGCTTCGACAAAAATATCTCCTTTTTCTCAGCGGCCCTTAAGTTCTGTACTGCCAAAAAATTATACACATCTTTCTTTCTTTTCTATAAAACTATATAGCTGGCACATGATGATCAGAGCACAGCAAAGTAGTTGTCATAAATATTTAGAACAGGAATGATTTGAGATTGTCCTGCATATAAATATCCAAAACTGACAGTACTTAATTGTTGTTTTTTGTGAAAAAGCACCTCAGTAATTTACTTTAAACATGGCAATTATAATGAAGGAAACATATTATAAATCTGCTGGTAAGACATTATATACTTAATTATAAATGTTGTTTGTTTATATTTACTTTAACAATGGAAGAAAAGTTGATATACTGCACAGATAGAAATATCACCCTTGCATCTTGGTGTGTGGAGAATGGAGTGTGCAGCTCAGGTTCTAAGTAACTGGAGAGAACATGAGGGACAATTACTCTTTGAAAACTCTTCGCCTACCTCATTCAGACTAATAGATTTGGACCATTAAAAGAAGAGTATTTTATTTTGGAATGAATTTGAATTACTTTGCTCCTTTGGGCCTTGTACTCCAGAAGATGGGCCCCACAACCTGGACATCTCCACACGAAGACAATGGGAATTGCCCAGGAAGTTTAAACCTTGCACCAAGAACCATCTGAATGTCTGATTTCTATCTTTCACTCTCAAGTTAAATTGGAGACTTTAGATGACTGTCTTAGCAGAATAGTTACTAGTAAAAGTCAAAAGATTAAAACACTTCCACTGACCCCTTTCCCTCAACCAGGAGCCCATCCCTCTTCCACCATTCCCTCAACTGGGGCTTCCTCACTACTCTCATGAACACTCCCCCCCATTCCTCCAACCACTGCGGCCACATCTTCACCCCGGACAACCTGATACCTTGCTATCTCCATCTCACTACCCCCACTCAACCACACTCTCAAACACCACCCCTCCTGACCCCACCCCCCAGCCCTGGCTAATCTTCAGACCCCAAAAACCACCCTGACCTGCCTGACTACATCCTCATCCCCAACAACACCATACCTTCAAGCAATGTGCCCATTTTCTCCCCCAACCATGTCCCTGGCTACCTCCAATCTTCCCCACAACTCCCAATTAGCCACATCCCCAGCTCCATTCACTGGTGTTGTAAGGTTTGGGGGTGCAAAAACAGAAAATGCTGGAAAATCTCAGCAGGTCTGACAGCATCTGTGGAGTGAGTATAGCTCTGTTGTCTGTTCACAGGTGCCGTCAGACCTGCTGAGATTTTCCAGCATTTTCAGTTTTGGTTTCAGATCCGCAGTATTTTGCTATTAACTATAAAATGGGGGTGTGATGAAGAACTCCAGATGGAAGATTGGGTGGGAAATGTGCAGCTCCCAAACTGGGGGAGTGAAATGAGCAGAGTGGCAATCTGGTGTTGACTGTCACGCCACAGAAATGCTGACCCAATATTTCATACAGCATTGCAATGTAAAACACCAATTCAATTTAAAATTGAACACAAATACAAACAGACCAGGACTGTTAATATTTGGCAAGCAGGCCAGGAGGAAAAAATAGATACAGCAGCAAGTTAACCTGAAATATTTAATAAATAAAAGTGCAGGCACGTACCATGCTGAAACAATCCCAGAGGTTTTCTCATGAATACAGGATCGCTTAGCTAACATGAATCTGGATAAATAGATCATCTTTGTGCAAGTTACAGCTTGGCAAGCTGTAACTAGTGCCACAGGGATCAGTGTGGGGTCCTCAACAGTTTACAGTCTATAATTAATGGCTTGGATGGAAGAGCCGGGTACATTGCTGACAAAAAGATAGATAGGGAGGCAAGTTGTGAAGAGGACACAGAAAGTTTGCAAAGGAACATAGATAGATGAAATGAGTTGGCAAAAGTTCATTAGATGAAATGGCATGGTGGCAAAGCAGTTAGCACTGTTGCCTCACAGCACCAGCGATACAAAGTTCAATTCTAGCCTTGGGTCACCATCTGTATGGATTTTGCACATTCTCCCTGTGTCCGTGTTGGGTTTCCTCTGGGTGCTCCAATTTCCTCCCAGAGTCCAAAGATGTGCGGGTTAGGTTGATTGGCCATGCTAAAATTGACCCCAATGTCAGGGAATTAGCACGGTAAATAGGTGGGGTCACGGGAACGGGGCCTGGGTGGGATTGTGGTCAGTGCAGGCTCGATGAGCTGAAATGCCTCCTTCTGCACGAGAGGATTCTATGATTCTATCAAATACAATGTGAAAAGTGTGAACATGTCCACTTTGACAGGCAGAATAGAACAGTAGAATATTACTCAAATGGAGACAGAGACTGCAATAATCAGTGGGACCTGGGTATCCTGGTAAATGATAACAAAAAGCTGGCATGCAGGTACAGCAAGTGATTGCGAAGGCAATAAATGCTAACCTTCAATGCAAATATAACAGCAGAGTAGTAGATTTTGGAATTCTCTTCCATGGAGAGCAATGGAGGCTGGGTCATTGAACATTTTCATGGCTAAGTTAGACAGATTATTGATTGGCAAAAGATGTTTTTTATCTGCTCATGGGACATGGACATCACTAGCTGGACCAGCATGCATTGCGCATCCCTGAGGACATTTAAGTATAAACCACATTGCTGTGGATCTGGAGACACATATAGGCCAGATCGGATAAGTACTGCAGATTTTCTTCCCTGAAGGACATAAGTGAACCAGGTGGGCTTTTTGAACAATCAACAATGATTTCATGGTCATCATTAGACTGTTAATTCCATTTTTAAAAATTGATTTCAAATTTCATTATCTGCCATTGTGGGATTAGAACCTGGATACCCAGAGCAGTATCGTGGGTCTCTGTATTACTAGTTCAGGCAACAATATCACAACGCTATTGGCACCTGAGTCAAGTACCATGGGAGGCAGGCAGGAAAAGAAACATTAAGGCCTCAATCAGATTAACCATGATTAACCAGAGGCTAGTGAAACAGGCTCAAGGGGCTGAATGGCTTTTCCCCACTCCTATTTCTCATCATCTTCGGTTACCTTGTGTCTTCTGGGATCAGTATTATGGAAAGGTTATCACCTCCACTCACAGTTACATTTTCTTCCTCTTTCAATAAATATTTCTTCCCTAGTTTAAGACAGTTCTTGTGCAAATAACCTTGTAGCCCAAAGTCAAATAGTAAGTCTAACAGAATTAAAGTTCCATGGAAAATAACATGAAATGTTCCAACATTAAGATAGAGTGGCTGATGAATATCCAGCTTCAAGTATATAGAATTGTAACATGTGTGTTTACTGTATATGTGGTAATCATTATCTTGGCCAGAATCTATTAAAATATCTCATTTATATTACACAGAGGCTGTCAACATCCAGGTTACATTTACATATCTTTTTCTGCGAATGCTAGTATACAGAAGGCCGTTAAATGCTCCATGAACAAGAAAGAAAAGGACATCCTGGCCATGCCACTGTTTGTATTACCAGATTTTGGGAGAAAGAATGTAGCGGGGAGATATATGATAAAGAGTAGACCTATTAAGAGTATAGAAACACAGAGGGACTTGGAGGTGCAGGTGCACAAGTCTGTGAAAGTGGCAGAGCAGGTGGAGAACGTTGTGAAGAAAGCATATGGTATGCTAGCCTTTATAGGAAGGGGTATAGAGTATAAGAGCTGGCCTTTAATGTTGCAGTTGTATAAAACGTTGGTTAGACCTCATTTGGAATACTGCGTCCAGTTCTGGTCGCCTAACTACTGGAAGGACGTGGAGACTCTGGAGACAGCACAGAGGAGGTTTACCAGGATATTGCCTGGTATGGAAGGTCTGAGTTATGAGGAGAGGTTATGCAAATTGGGGCTGTTTTCCTTAGAAAGACATAGACTTAGAGGAGATCTAATAGAGGTGTACAAGATTATGAGAGGTATAGATAGAGTAAATAGGGTTAAGCTTTTTCCTAGGATGGACTCAAATAGCACGAGGGGTCATGGGCTTAGGGTGAGGGGGGTAAGGTATAATTTGGATGCTAGAGGGAGTTTTTTCACACAGAGGGTGGTGGGGGTATGGAATGCGCTGCCAAGTAAAGTGGTGGAGGCAGGTACTCTGGAGTTATTTAAGAAATACTTAGATGGGCACATGAACAGAATGGGAATGGAGGGCTATAGAAAACTGATTTAAAATAGGGATCATGAGCCTTGGGAGTCCCTGGGAAGTGTGTAAATAGACGATGATATTGATATACTTGTTTTTATCCTACAGGTGTTTTGGTGGGTCCGCCTTGTTGTCTAACAAGGGGCATACACGCGATGAGTCGTGAGAGGGCTGCTTTTGGATTTTTCGAGAGTATCCTAGTGCTTCACATCGTTAGTGTACACTTGACCTGGACCATTTGATGGGCAACACAACAGCTCAGCGACTATCGCTGTGCTGTGCAGATACATGGATTTGGGCCTGTGTCTGTGGGAGTTTGTGCATTCTCCCCGTGCTTGCGTGGGTTTTCTCCGGGTGCTCCGGTTTCCTCCCACATCCCAAAGATGTGCTCTTAGGCAGAACAAATTCTCCCTAAATTGTCTCAAATTTGGTTTTTAATCCATAGATCTGTAAACACAGACAGGGATCACGGGTAGAGGTGGGAACATCAGAGTGGCGGTGCAGACTCATTGGGCCGAAGGATCTGTTTCCCGTGCTGTTATTGTTCTTTGTTCTCGAAGCTGAAACCATCCTCAATATCAACGTCACCACCGGACTGTACTACTCCGATTCTGTCTTGGCCAACATCTTATCTTGCACTCTATATAAACATTATCTTTTCCAAAATTCCACTGCCCATGTCCAATTCCATTCAATGTCCTGTTCCTCTGGCTACTCGTCTGATAATATTCCTATTACAATAGGAAATCTGACAACACCAGGTTTAAATCCAACCTGATGAAGAGCAAGAGCCTCGAAAGCTTGTGAGTTTGCTATCAAATAAATCGGTTGGATTTAAACCTGATGTTGTCAGACTTCTTACTGTGTTTACCCCAGTCCAACGTCGGCATCTCTGCATCATGAATATGCCTATTATCCCATTTAAATCCATCATCGTCCTGACCCTATGATCTGTGACCACATGTAACTCTGGGAAAGTGTGCTCATTTTTCTGATTGTGCATCCTACCTTCCTGTGCCAACTATTAGCAGCAGAGCCTTTAGCCATCTTGAATTTACATAACCTAAATTGCTCTACTTTTCCAACTCCTTCTCCTCTTTAAGGCTCTTCTTTGATCAAGCTTTCAGCTGCCTTTTCTAATGTGTACTTCTCTAACCCGGTGGCCATCTTTTTTAATTTTGTGAAACACCTTGTAATGTTTTTCTAGGTGTTGTTTGTATTGCTGTTTTATCTACTAAGAGATTATTTTTACAATGTGAATGTATTCTCTCTTATGTTGTCCTTGTCGAGCAACTGCAGATTGTTGAAAAGGCCTTTGAATAGTATAAGTACCTGCCTATTTTAAATATCAATGAAGTGCATACAATAAACATGCTTCGGTATAAAAACAAGTTACAAAATGCTGTCAATGCTAGTTTGGTCAAAAAACTACAAGGATCATGAATAAAGCCCATAATGCAAGCCAACCTCCCACCCATTGATGCTGTCCACTCTTTCCACTGCTTCGGTAAAACAGCAAAATCAAGGACCTCACACACCCTGGGCAAACTCTTTTCCACCTTCTTTCATTAGGGAAAAGATACAGAAGTCTGAGGTTAAGTACCAATCAACTCAAGAACAGCTATTTCACTGCTGTCATCAGACTTTTGAATTGACTTACTTTATATTAAGTTTATCTTTCTTTACATCTCAGTTATAACGGTAACACTATGTTCTGCACCCTCTCCATTCTCTGTGTTTTATGAACAGTATGTTTTAGCTGTACAGTGCACAAGAGACAATACTTTTCACTGTACCCCTATATATGTTATAATAATAAATCAAATCAAAGTTTCCACCTGATGAAGCAAGCCTTTGCTGGAAGCAACAGTGCAACGATCTTGCATCAGTCACCACACTGATGCTTCCTCTTGCTTAGAAATGAGAAAACAGTCTGGCAGTTTAACAAGAGGAGATTATACCATCAGCTAAAATGCATTGTTGGGGCTGATGTAGCTATTGTCAGGGAAATATCCACAGGATAGGAGAACGCAAAACAGTTTCAATTGAATTTATTCAAAAGAATATCAGCAGGTGATGAGAACAATTGACAATGGGATTAAAAGCCTAGGCTTAATTTACATATCCCTCTTATAATTCACAATTCTCGGTGAGCACACTTAGCCTGCCGGATTTGCTGTGATCACCTGAAATAAAATGTTCTTTTGAGAAAGTTTGTGTGTGGACTACACAAATCTAGGCTGTTGCCAGTAGCATCAAATATAGCTGTCTGCATCATCAAAATTTGTGTTGATATAACTTGTCTATATCACCTTAGCACCACAGAAAGACTAACCATTATCAACTCAGCAATTATCATCTCATCACCAGGCAGAAAGTCATTATTACCATCACAGCACAGACTGGATAGCAATTACGACCATGCTGGAGGAGGACAACTCTATTACTCGTAGCTTCAGAGTTTGCTTATTAGAAATCAGTATGGATCAGTCTCTTCACTAAACATGGGCTGATAAAACCTGTATCAGGTCTCATCAGCCTCTGCGCTGAGTGTATACAGATAAAACCAATTTTGCTCCAAATGAACTCTCAAATCCTCAGTGTGTAAAATCTTTTAATTGAATTCCTGTGCTGTTCCTCTGCCCATTGAATTGCCAGCATAAAGATGGCCGGTTCTGGTCTGTGGGGGGTGCTACAGTCTTCAGAGGGGGAGAGATTTGAAACGCTTACAACTAATCAATACAAAAAGAATGAACCTGAACCTCTTCATTTCTAACGCTGTGGAAATATGTCAATACAGGGATTAAAGTGATCTGTCTTATTGATTCCCAAAGGACAGGCCTCCCCCTGAGGTGCTATCACAACTCCAACAGCACTGCAGTAATGTGTTTGCCTTCTCAACCATAAAAACTACAAATTACTGCTCTGAGGGGAACAGACTGCCCCTGGAGCAGACAGGCAGATTACTGAGCTATTTACCTGAATCACTGCTGGTTGCAGACACCGAGAAGTAAGATGAGAAAAACAGGCAATATCTACATTATAGATATGAAAGCAAGGGAAACAAGGCAGAGATTGCTGAGGCACCAACAAATGGAACGACTAAAAATGGGACACAGGAAGGGGAAAATTGATAAAATACTACAAGGGAGGACAAAGATTTCCAGATATACTTTCCCTATAAACTAAAATTGTCAACCATATTGGCTTTGTAACTTCAGTTTGATGGATCCAGGAACTGGCCATGGAATTTAGATTGCTCACCAACATTTCTAATTTCATTAGCTCAGTGTAATTTGCCAGTGCTGTGGATGTGAGGCAAACAAATCTCCCTTAAGGAAGATATTACTTAGTTTGCTGAATTCAGCAACATTGCTTCCTAGGTGTTCGAACCTGAATTTTATCCTTAAAACGTGTTATCATAAATAGAATTGGAATTGCAAAGGAACAAGTGGCAGAAAAGAATCTAATGGTGGGGGAGACAAAATAATTAAGCAGTTATTAAACATTACGGGTTCTTTCAAAGAATTAACCAAAAACGCCAAACACTCGGTGTATTTTGTTCCTCCAAATTGCAAGAACGTTATATCTCAGCTGTGTGACAATAAAATGATGAACTGATTAACACGGATACCTCTCCAAAGAATCTGCACAACCATCTTGTGTCAGTCACCACACTGATGTTTACTCTGGTCTGGATATGAGGACTTGGCAGCTCAACCAAGAAGCAATTATACCTCAACCATTGTTGAGACTTTTGTAGCTATTGGCTAGGAAATGTCCACAGAATAGGAGCATCCCAAACAGTTCCAATCAAATTTATTCCATGGAATCTCAGTAGGTGACAAGACAATGGGATTAAAAGCATAAACTTAAATTGCATATTTCTCTTACAATGCACAAGGTTACAACAACTTGTTCCTTGTTTTTGGGATGGCATGCTGGCACAGTGGTTAGCATTGCTGCCTCACAGCCCCAGGTTCAATTCTGGCCTTCGATGACTATCTGATGGAGTTTGTACATTCTCTTTGGGCCCATGTAGATTTCCTGTGGCTGCTTTCCTCTCACAGTCCAAAGATGTGCAGTTAGGGGTTTGGCCATGCTAAATTGCCCCTATGGTGTCCCAAGGTGTACAGGTTACATGGATTAACCATGGAAAGTATGATGTTAGTGTATCTTTAGCTGTGGGGAGATCAGGTGACCAAATTTTTTCAGCTTTCAGTTTCATTTTCACTGCAATGTAATAGGTAGTCTTAGAAGCAAGCTGGAAAAGAAATCTCTCTTGCTGCTTTGCTTTGGAAATTTTACCAGGTTGTTGAAAGAAAGGCTTGTTGCCATCTTGCAGTAATTAATTTGTGCTTTGATGTTTTGGGGGAGCTGATACAACTGCAGGCTGCTCTGAGTTTTCAAGATCAATTGAAATCAGCATTCAATCCAGGGAACTGGGTTCCAGTATCATGTGAGCTTTGGCCTGTGAAGTATAAATCTGTTCCAAGAGTTTTTATCAGACTTTGGTTTTGATTGGGACATCATTAGATATATTTGTTAAGGATTATTCATCAGTGTGGTTGTTTTGCTTTTGTTTGTAATTGATAAAAACTCTTGCTAATTTTCTTACTATACATGTTAACTATATTATTGAATAAACTTTAATAAAAGCTCCCCAGAGGGTCACTTGAATCATACCTGAAGTGAAGCACTTCATGCTTATCCTAGCCAAATGCAAGATGCAAAACTTATGACGAAGGGGGCTTCGTAAAACACTTTGGAGTTTTCGACCTGAGCCATAACAGGGGGGGTTACGGGGATAGGGCAGGGAAGAGGGACTGGGTCGGGTCCTCTGTCAGTGAGTTGGGGTAGACTCACTGGGCTGAATGGCCTCTTCTGCACTGTAGGGATTCCATGATTCTAACACATTTCTGGGCTGGATTTAGCTTCACCATCACAGCATTGGCCATGGGCGTGGAATTGTTGGGGATCTGGCATGACTTCATGGCAGTTGGCTGAACATAAAGCAAGACCATGAATTCATGTAGCATGTACTTGCACTGGATCACGTGGCAGGGATCACTTCTGACATTGGGAAGTCTGCATCATTTGGCAGTGCAGGAGCCAGTGCCATGTTCAAAAGGCAGCTGGTCCTGTGTTGAAGTCGGGAATTGTCTTGCAGGCTTTTTGAGAAAGCTCTACAATTTAAATTTCTAACATCTCCAGAATTTCTGTTGCTTCAACGCATGCTCCAAGGTCCAGGGAGAAGATTCCTCCGTTGTCACCCAAGACCATCTGGTTGCTTCAACAAGTTCAACTGAGGTTTCAAAGTCCAGTCAGCATTCAACAATGATAAACAGGGCAGATAATTTCCATGCTGCCATCTCTCCCTCTCCTTGCAGGCAGCCTTTTGAATGTCCTCTCCTAAGGTACTCAGATCTGTTGTGCCACTTTAAGGAATAGCCCCTCTGCATTTCTGTGTAAAATTTCAGACCCAGGACTCTGGGGGTTTTAATTTCTTGCCATGAGGTCAAATCTCTTAGAGTGTCAGTTTAGCAGATTTTAACACAGAGAAAATGTCTCAAAATCAATCTGGTTTTACATGACTCAGGCCCATGGAAGTCTCTAGACTCTCACAGTGGGTCAAGGAAGCCACATCAGAATCATCAATGGGATGGGGGAGGGGGGGTGTTTGAGAAGGCATGAGGGACACACGTGAGTTTCACTAAATTGGGGAGGCAGATTAAATTATGTTGAACTGCATTTCAATTACATGCAAGTGGACAATTAAACATAGTTATGAGTTGTATCGAACTTTAGTGAGGCTACAGCTGGAGTAGTGTGTGCAGTTCTGGTCACCACATCACAGGAAGGATCTGATCGCACTGGAAGGGGGTGCAAAGGAGATTCACCTGGGAATGTTGCCTGGGATGGAACTTTTAAGTTAGGGTCGGATAGGCTTGGGTTATTTTCTTTGGAGCAGAAAGACCGAGGGGTGACCTGATTGAGGTGTTTTTACATTATGAGGGACATGGACAGAGTGGATAGAGAGTAGCTGTTTTCTTTTAGTTGAAGATCAGTTACAAGGCGCCACAAGTTAAAGTGAGGGGTGGGAAGTTTTGGGGGATTTGAGGAAAAGTTTTTTACCCAGAGGGTGTTGACAGTCTGGAAGGCACTGCCTGGGAGAATGGTGGAGACAGGTTGCCTCATATCCTTTAAAAAGTACCTGGATGAGTACTTGGCATACCATAACATTCAAGGCTATGGGCCAAGTGCTGGCAAGTGTGATTAGGTGGGCAGGGCAGGACCTTTCATACGTTAGTATAGATTCAATGGACTGAGGGGCCTCTTCCACACTGTAGTATTCTGTGAATCCTGCCACTCACAGGTGAGTTTCTTATTTTCTTACCTTCCCACTAACTGGCTTAATCATCTACAGTTTTCCTATTGCCAAGAGTCTGACATGCAGCCTCCCATGCAATTCATTGTGCCCACCCGCCATCTTGCCTGTTACAGCGGGCTCCAGATAATCCAGTCTTTTCTTTCAGGCTGAAATTGCACTGAAATTTTAATCTTATTGTTAAGCAATTCCTAATTCAGAGCAAAACTGAAGTTTCCATAAAATGACAGAAAGAAAGACATCTTTTTAAAGCTATCAACAGTTGTTTGAAGCTAATGTTCAGTACACAAAAAATAAATGAGTTCTAAATAAGCAAAGGAAGAAAAATAATATTTCTCAACTGGCAAATTAAGATTTGGGAGACATATTCTGCAGGGAAACAAAAAAGCCTCAAGTCTGACCTAGGTTGGTACAGTCTTGTGACTACATAAAAAGATGAACAATTTCTGTTGTCCATTGTAATGCCTGCAGCATACAGATATAAATGCATCTTTATGTTAACTTGTTATTTTCACATTCTGGAGCCAGGACATCTAATTGAATTAAATTTGCAATTCTGCCTTCTGACACATATAGGAATCCCATCCACCAATCCATGAGTTCAGTGATTTTCTTTCCTATAACTCTCGCCACAAAAGTACAGACACAGACCATCCATAAATTGATAAACTTAACAGCTAACAGCCAGCTGGTTTGATCCGTATTATAATTTTCTCTCAATACACAAAGTATAAGTTATCCAGCCGATTAACAAAACCTGTGGCCAGAGAAGTTACTCTGTATTATGACACTCTTGATCATGAGGTGACATACTAACTGCAAAATCATGTGTTCAGGCGTAATCACGTACTCTATGCCCCTGCCTGCTGATCCCCCACTCTGAACTACGCAACAAGAGTAAGGCAGCAATCAACTTATTTGTTCCTTAGAGATTGCATTGGAAAGAGCCATGTATAAAATCTCAGCTCGAAGCTCATACTCAATCAGAACACTTCAGAAGTTCAGCATCACAAAGGAAAATCTTATTAAGTCTCACTAATTCTGCAGTTGGAGAAAGAAACTGGTAACTTCACAAATCAGTTTATTCTGTTGAATCTTTGTTAATATGCAATGCTGATAGAAGCAAATTTGTAAGTGCAACCTAATTACATGGATTTAAAAATAACCCAATGGTACTCAACGTATTACGACAGAGGTAACCACATAACTAATTGAAATTGGAGGGGCAAATTGACAATCCGGGTGCCACGGTGGCACAGTGGTTAGCATTGTTGCCTCACAACACTAAGAACTCAGCTTCAATTCCTGGCTTGGGTCATTGTCTATGTGGAGTCTGCACATTCTCTCCGTGTCTGCATGAGTTTCCTCCCACAGTCTGAAAGACATGCTGATTAAGTGCATCAGCCATGCTAAATTCTCCCTCAGTGTACCTGAACAGGTGTCAGAGTGTAGCTACTACGGGATTTTCACAGCAACACCACTGTGCTGTTAATGTTGTGACACTAATAAATAAACTTAAATTTAAGCAATCTACATCCTGACTCAGAATCAAGTTATCATTCCACCCATAAAATTTTGACTGTGCAGTGTTCTTTCTGCACTACAAAATTCTGATAAACCAGTAAATCCAGATTTTAACATATTGGGTCTATTCAATTCCCATGTGTCGATAGCACCTGTGAATCATTTGATTCCATTAATACAAGGGCTGCATCTATATTCAGAATTAGAAATAATTGGGAGCCATCAAACATCTTAATACTTTGTCACGGTGATTGTATTTTTTCAATACTTAAATTTTTGGATTTCTAACTATGCATGTGGTTCTTCACTTTCCATATTTGCTAAATTTCAGATGATTATAAGCTTATTATCAGTATAATACTTGAAATATTGTGACTTGGCTCTTTGATCGGGATAACTTCAAGTTATCTTCAATGTTTACTGTTCGTTCCTCATTGCACTGTCAGAAAGTTGTGTAAATAAGGTAGAACCAGACTAAAGGAGGCCAGTGAGTCCAATGTATCCATACTGATGCTGGTTCTTTGAAAGAGTTATTTAAAACAGTCATCTGCTGATATTCATTCCCTTGTTACTCTCCTTGTAGCTTGAACATTTTAATGTTAACATTTGTTATCCACCATCTTTTATAAAGTTACCATTAATTCTGCTTCGATCCACAAAAAAACACTTCATTCTGTTAGTGACGGTCGTAAATATTGACCTCTTGGTAGCAACTCACTGATCGCATTACTTAAACAAAAAAGCCTGAGAAATATTTTTGCCTTTTTGGTAACAAGTAGCAGTTTGCTGAGCACAGCTTTTTGAAGGCATTTTACAAGAGATCAATTCGATAATGGATAAAAAAAGCCTTCCATAATACAGGGGTAATAACGCTCCAATGTAGTTTTCAACAATCTGTTTCACACTCCATTGCTTTAAGTAGTTAATATTTAGTTCATCCAGCTGTGGAAGTGCAGGAATAAGCAAAACCTTGTAGCAATCTTTGGCAAGCCCATTTCAGAGCCAGACTTACAGATTTAGACATGAAGGTGACAACATAGTAGATGCCCTTTTGGTGCCTCATAGCAGTAAAGGCTGGCAGGAGCCTGCTTACACTTTTTTGTCTCGCCCTACAAACAGCCATTGGGCTTTTAATAGGCTTGAGGCTGAATTTTCCATCCCTGTTCTGCCTCCAAGAGCTACAGATCAATTAAATGCCCAGCGGCTCTCTTGCTCCAATAACACCAATGGGAGCCACAGCTGTTGCAGGCAAACCTCTTATATGCCAAAAGATAGTTAAGTGTGGAGTCTCGCCTTGGCATTCTGGCAGGCACTGGGGAAGGGCTGAACAGAGCAGTGGAGGAGGGGTCCTCAAATGGACATGGTGCAGCCAAACAACAGTCCAATCCTCAACCATAACCACAAAGGCTATAATGTCACCAGATTTTACTTCATGATACTTGGCATTGGCCTCCACAGCCACATGTAAAATCTCAGTGGTAGCAAGAGGAGGCCCAAGGGCTTCAATTGGCCCATGGGCAAGTGGGCTGCCCAGTGCCTCCACTTCTGCAGCTAACGGTGGATTTCAGGAAAATAAATAAAATTACAGAATATCTCCCAAAGAGCTGGTAAAAAATCTCTCAATGTCAGGTATTAAAAAGAGAATTTGATATTTTGTCATAACTATAGAGAATTGAATCCCTTTTCTTTGCATCAGGAGCTTTTCATGCAAGCATCGTTCAAATCACATAGTAAGATCTCTAAAATAGGTAAGAATTCTTAAATCCCCATATAATCAAACTGGAATTTGACTCGTTTCATTACTCTAAACCAATAGATCTGATTACAAAGTTAAAGAACTGGTTTTATTTCAACCAAGGAATTAATTAACTTCATTCTTTCCTAATATGGAAATTTTGAAGACATATGCATTATAATTGAAAAGTGATGGTTTGTACTGACACCGATAAATGTCAGAATTACAAACTACAATTTCACCTTGTCTCAATTCTCTTATTGCTCCTATTGTTAAAGGTGATTGAAGGATAAGGGCTGATTGTGAGCCTCCAAGGAGAAACCAATAAGTATATGAGAACAAACTTGCTCAGTAAATTGGAATAAAGGCGTTTAAACATTGTGAATCTGATAAGGTTTGAGAGAGGAAGTGCCAGGCAGTAAATTACTCATCTATTCTACAGTTTGCTCCAAATCTTACATCAACATGTCCAAACACACTGATTGTGCATACAAGCGTAATACTTGATAGGACAATGAAGTACCTGTGGACTTGCAAAATATTCCTTTGAGACTTTTACAGAGCACAGAAGCAATCAAGCAGCAACAGTGATCACCATGATCACTTATATTAAGTACCAGCACTGATGCAAACACCTTGTCACCTTTAGATAGTGATATAGGTGAAGAGGCATGAAATGAACACATGGTACCAAACACTTCAAGGTAAAATAAATGGGAGCTGAAGACATAAAAACAGGCTTAGACAGAGATGGTGCCATAATCACATTTCCAAATATGCCTCAAAGTACTTCGCATACAATGAATTGCTTCCAGTGCAGTGACTTAAGGCAATACATTCGACATGTTGTGCACAGCAAGCTCCCATTAATTGCTAGGAGACTAACAGCTAGTTGATTATGTTGATTGATAGAGGAATATTGGCCAGGACATTGATCAAACACCCTGTGCTTCTTTAACATCCAACACTGCAGATTAGGGTATGCAGTCTTCAGTTTCAATTCCCTGGCTGAATGGTAGCACTCTTGGCAACACAGTGTCAGTCCCAAATGGCTGCTCAAGCTTCAAATGAGCCTTAAAACACACAACCTTCCACTTGGAAACAAGAGTGCTACTGCTGAGCCAAGCTGACAGAAGCTTAGTGCTATATACCTCTTCAGTTTGACTGGGATACTGACTTTCCAATATCAGATATTGCAACACTCACTTGATACCATACAATTGACATGCCTTTCAATGGAAGAAGGCAGAATGACCCAGCTGTTACTTCCAGCTTTAATGCCATGAGGGGACACAAGGTTAAAAGAACTTGCATCCATTCAACAATCTACTCCCAAAAACATCCTGGGGAGTCAGAGGGACAAGGCCTTTGCCAAAAGAATGCAAGGAGACAGTGGAAGCAGCTGACTGGGTCTTGCGTCACAGTGATTCTGAGCCATTTTGTGTGTGTGACTCACAACTCTAGTTGTGGCAACTGAAAGTCCTCAGCAATTCAAAAAAAATGGGTGCCCTGGCATGATGCATGTACGCTAGATAAAGTTACAAATACAGATATTTGGTTTGTGTTCTGTGCAATTAAAGGTACAATTAAGAACAGAGAACCTGGAACTGAGAGGTGGCACAGTGGTTAGCACTATTGCCTCACAGTGCTAGGAACCAGCGTTCGATTTTCAGCTGGGATCACTGTATGTGGAGTTTGCATGTTCTCCCCTTGTCTGCCTGGGTTTCCTCCGGGTGCTCCGGTTTCCATCCACATTTGAAAGTTATGCTGCTTAGGTGCATTGATCCAAACAGGCGCCAGTGTGTGGCAACTAGGAGAATTTCACAGTAACTTCATTGCAGCGTTAATGTAAGCTTTACTTGTGACGAACAAATAATTAAATAAATAATATATTGTACTGAAAAAAATGAATCTCACCTTAAAAGTGATAAAAACATGAAACAATTAAAACACGGGGAATAAACACCTATGCCCTAAAATTTCACTCATTTTCATATACTTTGAAGTCAATTTGTTTTTTCACAGAATTGAACGTGTCAATTATCCCAAGGTTAATCATGCTGAGCATATTCAGTGTTCTGTGAATATATTTACTTTGTTTGGCAAGTGG
Source organism: Sphyrna mokarran (assembly GCA_024679065.1). NCBI lineage: Eukaryota > Metazoa > Chordata > Chondrichthyes > Carcharhiniformes > Carcharhinidae > Sphyrna > Sphyrna mokarran. Next base: position 25,914,429 of record JAGIQG010000021.1, read on the forward strand.
GCTGCCTTTTACACCACGTGCGACCCAAGCTTCCTTCTCCTCTCGCCCCAGTGCACTGTGATAATTGCAACCAATCTGTGGGGATGAAAGAAAATCATCTCTCATTCACTTCAGTGCCAAACTGATATTTCCAAATGCCTTTGAAAGTTAATGTCAACATACACAAACTCTGCAAATCGCAGACACGTTTTAATGCTCTTAATTCATGTAGGAAGCTTTAAATTTCCCATGTGAGTCACAAGTGTTAAAATCTCTAAAGCAATCTGAGAGTGAACTGGGAGTACTGCGACACTGTTGCCCTGCAAAGCAGCTAACAATTGAAGATTCTCTATCAGTCAGTCCCACGAGTTAAGATACATGTTGGCTCCTGTTCAGTATCTTGACAAATACTTTTTTGTACTAATTTACTTCTACCTAATTCGGATTATGGAAAATTTGAGACAAGCAGTGATAGCAAACCAGCTTGTTATTGCTTTCTGCTCAGCCTCCTCACCTCTTTATTGACAACTACTTTCTCAAGTGTTACCAGTCCATCAAGCCTGCATTGGCAACAATCCTGCTCAGGCCAAATCCAGAACCCCACCTATTTACCCGACTAATTCTCCTCTCACTAAGGGGCAATTTAGTAAGGCCAATCAGTCTAACCGACATTTTTGAACTATGGGAGAAAAATCAGACACCAAGAGTGTAACGCACGTAGACATGAAGAGAATGTGGATACTCCATACAGACAGTCCCTAAGATCTGAATTGAACCTGGATCCCCAGAGCTGTGAGGCAGCAGTGTTAACTGTTGTGCCACCATGCCTTCATTTTTCCCTACTAGCCCCATATCCCTTGACGTTGTGAGTCTCCGGAAACCTATCACTTTCCGCCCTCAGCGTGCTCAGTAATTAGGCTTCCACAGCCTTCTAGGGTAGAGGATTCCAAAGATTCACTTCCCTCTTGAGTGAAGACATTCCTCTTCAGTCTTCAATGGTCTGCCCCTTATCCTGAGACTGTGCCCCCTGGTTCTAGAGTCGGCAGCCAGGGGGAACGTCCTATCCAAATCTACCCTGTCACACCCTGTAAGAATTTTCAAACTTTCCATGAGATCACTTCTCATTCTTGGAAGCTCTAGAGAATTCATCCCTCCGGGGTGAGCAAATGTGCGAAGCCTTTCTGCCAAGTTTCTGCATGAATGAGTTTTCCTTTCAGAAAGCATATTGTCTTTCTCCCATTTCTTCAAATGAAATTACTGCCAAATTTTGTGGAAGCTGAAGGCACAAAAATGAACACAGAGCATGAAAGTAAAGCCCTCTAATAATTTAGACCAACTAATAAGTTGGTCTAAACTTAGACTGGCCCAATGACAAGATATTAAAATAGTATCTTTACATTGCTAATATATGCACTCCTGAGAATTGCTATATTTTATATAATATATATATGCACTCCTGAGAATTGCTATATATACATATTATATATATACACACACACACCATCCAGTCTACAGACCTGGGTAAATTTTGAACAAAAATCTTGTTTGGCAGCTCTTATCACCATGCAGATAGCAAAAGAAATGATTGAATCCCTATTCTTGTACCTAACAAAGTAGTGCTATAATTATGCCACTTCATGTATCTAGTTGGCCACAATGTTGTCCATTCTAAACTCAAAACGAGTGTTGAATTGTATTTTGAAGCTGCAGTCAGATAGTTGGACGATAATACATCAAACCACTTTTAACACAGAAAACCAATTAAGAACAAATAATAAATCAAAATAAAGAACAAATTTAGTAAAGGCCAAGTGATACAGTTGAAATGTTTGCATAATTATGAATAAAGGACAGATGCATTAAAATGACATTTTACCCTATCCAGTTAGACCAGGAAGAACTCTCTTTGTGTATACTCACAACCGACACTGATCACCCTAGAAAAATGTAGTTTAGCAAAATGATGGACTATCACTAAAATTAACATGATATTACCTTCTCGGCTGTTGTGGGATCACCAGCAGGTAACACTTATGTCAGTGTTTGAACCATCTGATATCCAATAAATGGCACCTCATTGTAGAACTTATCAACAAATTGAGGCTAGAGAGAGACTCTGGCGAACAATCCAGTTGATGTCTCAGTCATGAGTCAGCATCATCCAAAAGAGAATCAACATAAAGGATGTAAAACAAGGGACATTCGAGCACTGACAGACTGAGTCTAGTGTAACAAATATTCATGATGAGGTTAAAAATTCTACCCTATCAATAAATGACATTTTGTCCCATTGGTATGGCCTAAGAATACATACTCAGTGTCCATATTATTAACGTATCTCAATGAACTCACTACTGTCTATGGCCAATCCAGCTGGTTTTAAGGTACTGAACAATATATTGCTTGTTTTACTGTAATTTTTGTACAAAAATTAATGTCGTCCTGCTCACTGTTCGCTCACTTGACTGTGCCATCCATTACAGGGTGATTAATCTCATGGACAGAGATGTGAAAACGACATGTTATGGATACAGATACAATACAACCCCAGGGGTTAATGTAACACCATTAATCTCATTGTACAAAACTGTTTCGACCTCAGTACTAATGTGAAGCTAACTTAGAAATCTGTGAAAGGAATCCCTTTAACCAAGGCAAAGGAGAAATTTGTTCACTTACCTTTGGTAGAATTCTCTGGACTGCACCTTGAGTTGAAATTCTACCAATAAAATGTTCACAAATCTCTTTTCAAGAAACCAGTTACAATATTTGAATTATGGACCAGTAAATCACACTCACCTTTCAAGTTTGATTATGCTCATAAACCTGTTGGCTTTCAAATCTCTCTCTGACCTCACTCCTTCCTCTCTCTGAAATCTCCTCTATCCCTATAATGCTCCATTATCTCTGCACTCCTCCAACTCGGAATTCTCGCATATCTCAACTACTTCACCACTAATGGCTGTGCATTCAACTGCCAGGACCCAAACTTTTGGAACGGCCTTTCTCCTTTTTAAAATATGACTTGGATAACTTATATCTTTGATCAAGCTCTTGGTCACCTGTCCTAATATCTTCTTGGGAGGCAGGGGGTGGGATCATCCGGCCACACTCGCCTAAGGCCGAAAAATCCTGCCCCAAGGTTTTGGTCAACGTCCCACCCATTACGATTGCAGTGACGGGTGAGTGGGTGGGAAAATTCCGGTGATGGTGTCAGATTTTGTTTGTTATTGCTCCTATTGGGAATCTTACCGTGTTAAGGGTGCTGTAAAAAGGCAAGTCGTTGTTGCTGTTATTGGCTGATACTTCACATATTACCCGATACTTCCTGGCCTACTCTCTGCCTTCTCTTTGGACTCGAAAATGGCTTTCTGAGAAATCAGGCGGAGAAATTGGATCACACCAGCCAGCTGTGCGTCTCATTTATGTGAAACCAGTAAGGTGTAACTGCACTCTGAGCGTGTGCAGGCAGCTAATTAGCAAAGGGGGAATGGTAATTTTGGGTCGCTGTGCCCCTGGCAGCATTTCGCTAGGAAGGTTGACAACGGTCTTCATTACTTCAATGGAGCCAGTTGCGGCAATTCTGCCAATTCCGCGTTCACAAATGCAAAACATTTCTTTTCTGTGGTGACTCTATTAGAAGTTGCTGATGATTTTCCACTGATATCAGTTTTGTCTGCAAGTTGTTTCGAGTGTGACAAGGTAGATGTTACCTTCTTTGCTTCTCTTTGCATCAGCTGGCAGAAAGGACACCCAGGCAGCTTTTATCCAGTTCTCAGGAGATTTCAAAGCACTTCACAACCAATATTTTGCAATCGAGCCACTGTTTTCTCATAGCCGGCTGCAGCAGTTAAATTGCACAAAGTAACTTAGGAGACAACAATGAGATATTTTTGATAGTACTGGATCTTGGTGGAATGTTGAGTAAACCACTGATGGAACTCTCTTTATGCCTCTTCAAATGATGCCCTCGGATCTTTTTTATTCACTTGAGGAGGGGCATGGACAGAATGGATAGTCAGAAGCTCTTTCCCAGGCTGGAAGAGTCAATTATTAAGAGGCATTGGTTTAAGGTCCGCAGGGCAGAGTTTAAAGGAGATGTACTTTTTTTTTGCACAGATGGTGGTGGTTGCCTGGGACTTGCTACCAGGGAGGTAGTGGAAGCAGAGACAATAAGGGGTGAGCACAAAGACATGAATAGGAAAGGAATAGAGGGATACAGTCTCTGGAAGAGTAGAAGGTTTTAGTTCAGTCGGGCACCATGGTCGGTGCAGGCTTAGAGGGCCAAAGGGTTCGTTCGTGTGCTGTAATTTTCTTTGTTCTTTGTTCTCGTTAGTTTCACCTGAAGAATAGCACTCTTGACAATGCAGCATTCCTTTTGTACTACACTGGAGCATTGGGACTTAAATACAGACTCTCTAATATAAGAGGTGAGGGTGATTCCTTTTGAGCTGACACTAATTTTACCTGATATTATTAGGTGATCTAACCATTAGCTCACAAACAGTGAACAAACATCACTATCAACATCCTGGGGATTACCAGTGACCAGAAATTAAAGTGGACAAGCCATATAAATACTGTGGCTATCAGAGCAGGTCAATGGCTAGGAATCCTGCGGAGAGTAATTCAACTCCTGACCCCCAATGCCTGTTCGTCATCTATGAGGCATAAGTAAGGAATGTGATGGAATACTCTCCACTTTCTTGGTTTTCAAGTGCAGCTCCTACAACAAGGAACTCAAGACCGTGTAGGACAAAACAACTTGCTTGATTGCTACCCCTTCCATAAACATTCAATCCCTCCACCACTGCTGAACAGATGTACTGCAAGTGTTTCCTTAGATAGCACCTTCCAAACTCATGACTATTATCATCTTGAAGGACAGTAACAGCAGATAACTGGGAAGATCACCACCTGGAGTTCCCCTCCAAATCACTCACTATCCTAACTTGGAAAAATATCACTATTTTTTCACTGTTATTAGATCAAAACATTGGAATTCATTCCTTAACAGCATTGTAGGTGTTCACAATAGAGACTGCAGTGGTTCAAAAAGGTTACCACCACCCTCTGAAGTCCAAGTGGAATGGACAATAAATGCTGGCCTAGCCTACAATCCTGTAAAATGCTTTTTAAAAAAACTTGTATTGCTCATATTATTTTGGTCACCATCTAAACTAAAATCCAACTGTTTATGTAGAGCTGAAGTCCTCATTGTGGCCATGGAGGAAAATAAGTCAGGTATACTATACACAATATTTCTACCAGCTTGAGATTGTCAGGGTTTCCTTGACAGCTATTAAATTCCAATTTATGTATTCTGCTGGATTACCTTGAAGCTGATGAAATTCTACTCCACACTGTTTGTACATTTATCACAACCAGTGTGAACCTCAGGATTGGTCCCCCAAACCAATCCTAGAGTACTTACCTAAATTTGATTTAGCTCACCATTCTAGGCTGACAATTGTTGTAAAACAGAAGCCATTTAACATCAATGAAAACTGTGGCGGATAACTGACCTGCAAATGTTGCTGTCTGAATATGTTTTTTGAATCAAGGAGTCTACAAATTGACACTATCACATCTCTGCTTGGCGAAAGAACATATAGCTCCTCACTTACCCCCCTAATCTGATTCTATACTGCCCTTTTTTTTGACTGGTACCTTTTGTCACTTCATTTCTAATCAAAAAAGCCAATTCAAATTAAGTCCAATCATGGTTCCCACATAAGATAGTGTGGAGATGCCAGTGTTGGACTCGGGTAAACACAATAAGAAGTCTCACAAAACCAGGTTAAAGTCCAACAGATTTATTTGGTAACAAAAGCCACTAGCTTTCGGGCTTCTGACCCTTCATCAGGTGAGCGGAGAGTTCTGATCACAAGCAGGAGATGTAAAGACATACACTCAGTTTACAGAATACTGACTAGAGTGCGAGTTTTTACAGTTAATCAAGTCTTAAAGGTGCAGACAATGTGAGTGGAGATAGCATTAGGCGTATATTAAAGAAATGTGTGTTGGCTCCAGACAGTAAGTGAGATTTTTGCAAGCCTAGATAAGTCATAGGAGTTACAAATAGTGTGACATGAACCCAAGATCCTGGTTGAGGCCATACTCATGCGTACGGAACTTGGCTATCAATTTCTGCTTAGCGACTCTGCGCTGTTGTTTATTGTCAAGGCTGCCTTGGAGAATGCTGACATGAAGATCAGAGGCTGAATGCCCATGACCGCTGAAGTGTTTGCAACAGGAAGAGAACACTCTTGCCTGGTGATTGTCAAGCGGTGTTCATTCATCCATTGTCGTAGCGTCTGCATGGTCTCCCAATGTACCATGCCTCGGGACATCCCTTCCTGCAGCGTACCAGGTAGATGACATTGGCCGAGTTGCCAAGACAAAGCAGACAAACGTAAGAGACAAACCAGGACAGGATGAGGCATCGCACCCTCTCCCGGTCTTGATCTAAGACCTCATCTTAACCAAAAGGCCAAGGTGGCTTTGAAAGATTACATCAGATAAAGCGCTAGTTTAACATCATCAACCACCTACCCTAGCTTCAGCAAACCGCGATTGCAGGGCTCAGCCTGACCTGATCTTAAACTGCCTCTCAATACTGGAAAATACATGACTGCTAATTGATTGATTGCTAAGTAGCTTGGAAACACAATTTAGACAAATGAGGTGTCCAAGACGATAGTGAGATCATTCTAAAACAAAATAATTTTTTTTTGACTTTCTAGGTCTGAAATGCTGATGAGTGAGATTTTGGCACTGAAGAAATATCTAGAACAAGTTTTTAGTGTCATTTACGGGGCCTCTATGGACTTTCCATATTTATAAAGTATCATCATCAGAGCCAAGTTTAGATCCTTTACTTACAGAGAAAATAGACATTCTGTCCTGCAAAAATGATAACTTTATAGATACTAGTTGCAAAACAGAAACTCTAGCTGCCTGCCTCTGTCTTTATTGTTGCTATATTTGCTGGCAAATATTGATGTATTCTTATCATGAAATCATGAAGACATCTAGCAGCAATTAATTGGATAGCCCCCCCCCCCCGCCAACGCACACGCACACAGAAATATACCCTGCCAAATCTCAAGCATAATGTAATTCTATGACACTTATTAAAGTCATCACAGTTCTTAGGAATGACACTGGTTCGCCTTTAAGGGACTGCCCCATTTACTTTGTCCCTTAGTTTATGTCATTTAGCTTAATTAGTTCAACTTCAAAAGAGTTGAATTGACATTGGGCATTATGATGAGGCAACTTGAATCAAGTCATTATATTTGCCCTAAACTCAATGAAAGTAACTCTTCAAGGATTTTGGTGAAGATCAAGATTCAGATCAAGCACAAGATGGGGAGTAATGCTTTTTTCTTGTTAGCTTGCATCTTGTTTATCTCTCTCGTGGGGACCATGAATTGCATTCAATTGGAATTTGGATTTGGTTTGTGGAATAAGCAAGGAACAGGTGTAGTTTTTCCTGCCCTATTCTGAGCATTTGCTTTGTTAGGGTAAAAAAAGCTTTAAAAAATTTTTATTGGAAGATGCCCTTGTGTCACCAAAGTAGGGTACCAACACTATTATTCTCATCAAACTCATCTCAAATTCTGTGGCCTGGACCTCGGCACCTCCCTCTCAACTGGATCCTGAATTTCCTAACTCACAGACCACAGTCAGTAAGGGTAGGCAACAACACCTCCTCCACGATCATCCTCAACACTGGTGCCCCATAAAGCTGTACTCTCAGTCTGCTACTATACTCCTAGCACACCTATGACTGTGTAGCTAAATTCCTCTCCAATTCGATTTTCAAGTTTACTGACGACACCACTGTAGTGTGTTGGGTCTCAAGCAATGACGAGACAGAGCATAGGAATGAGACACAGAATGTGGTGAACTGGTATGGCAACAATAATCTCTCTCTCAATGTCAACAAAACAAAGGAGATTGTCCTCGATTTCAGGAAGCATAAAGGAGAACATGCTCCTGCCTACATCAATAGGGACAAAGGAGAAAGGGCTGACAGCTTCAAGTTTTTAGGTGTCCAGATCACCAACAACCTGGCCTGGTCCCCCCATGCCAACACTAGAGTTAAGAAAGCCCACCAATGCCTCGATTTTCTCAGAAGACTAAGGCAATTTGGCATGTCAGCTACGACTCTCACCAATTTTTACAGATGACCGTACAAAGCATTCTTTCTGGTTGTATCACAGACCATTCTTTCTGGTTGTATCTGGTTGTCCAAGACTGTAAGGAACCACAAAAGGTCATGTATGTAGCCCAATCCGTCATACAAACCAACCTCCCATCCATTGACTCTGTCTACACTTCCCAATGCCTTGGCAAAGCAGCCAGCATAATTAATGACCCCATGCACCCTGGGCATTCTCTCTTCCACCTTCTTCCTTTGGGAAAAAGATACAAAAGACTGAGGTCATGTACCAACTGACTCAAGAACAGCTTCCTCCCTGCTGCTATCACACTTTTGAATGGACTTACCTTGCATTAAGTTGATCTTTCTTACATCCTAGCTATGACTGTAACACTACATTCTGCACTCTCTTGTTTCCTTCTCTATGAAAAGTATGTTTTGTCTGTATAATGCACAAGAAATAATACTTTTCACTGTTAATACATGTGATAATAATAAATCAAATTAAAAATCTTTGCTCTTATCACCATTTCTCGGTTTGCCCTCTAAATGTTTGATGCAAAGAAACAAACATTTTATGTAGAACTGCCTATGAAATAAAACCAGTGAATAATTAACTTCATTTTGATTTGGTCTAAAATAATAGCAGATTTCTGAATTTAGCATGTTAAATATAACTGAATGAAGTAAAATAATTTTGGATTGCTTTGAGGCCATTGTGTTGGATTTAGGTTTTAGTAGATCTTGTACAGCACGTTGAAGGCATTAACCAATGCATATTTAAAGTTTAAAAAGAATTGCAAATATAATTCTGCAACAAAGAAAAGTAATTAATAGTGACATTTTAAATACAACTTTAATTATTTAAGAAGAATGTTCATAGGCAAGAGAATTAAACAAAGAAACAAGAATTGCCCTTTTTAAATGAACTTATTATAAAGGTAAGGTAATTACCTCACTGGCATCAGATATAAAACCTTTAAACAGAATGCCATGTGGAAGTGGCTGGATTCATTGTCACCAAATTTGAAACAGAGAGATTAACGAAATTGGCGACCTCACGGAAAAAGAGATGAGAAAAAGAGTTAATAACAAATGTAAAAGGATTGAGGTAAATTAGCGATATTACATTCGGCAGTGTATCACTATTACATAACCTCTAGCGAGATGCAAACAAGTGTGTCTGGAGATTTCAACTACAATCAGTGATTTATTCAATTTTTACCCCTATAATTAGGATGAAGGTTTTTTTTCCGGTTTATTACTTGAATACCTTAAATCTTAATTTCTCCTGTGTCCAAACACTCATTCTGGGAAGCTGTACGGCTGAGCGAGATGAAACTTATTAATTTCTCTCAACATAAACATGCGTAATAAAATGCAACAGGGTCTCTTGTTTTCCAAGGAAAATTCAGGATATATTTTTTATTACTTTGAGGTAATAAGAATGCAGGAAAGTCTGCTGCAAGGAAAGCCCATCTGCACTCTGAAACTCATTTCATCCATTGTCCAAAGTACATACATGCATATTTCTATGGAGCAGGAGTAAGCCATTTGACCCACAGCTTCATGGGGCACCAGTGTTGAGTCTGTTCCGACATTCAATAAAATTATGGCGGAGCTGACTGTAACCTCAACCCTTCTTATTCCTGTCTACCCCTGTGGGCCCATCACCCTCTTGTTAAGTATGATTATTCTATCATGGAATTCCATTCCACCTCCATGTCAAATCAGGCTTTGTTTTACAGATTAACTTAAATAACATCAGCAACCAAGTATTTATCTACAAACTCAAGGCTGGATTTTCCTGCCGCAAATTAAGGTGGTACAACAATAAAGGAAGGTATGCCAGTCTTCTGCCAAATTCCTTTCTCCAATGACTTTGCCTCAGATTGGGGAGAAGTTGGATTGAGTGGGAAAGTGAATCCGCCCTTAGTGGGTGGATCCAATGTCCATAAGGGGCTCATTAAGGGCTTACCTTCAGATCTCCTGAGGGTGAGCAACAACTAAAAATTGTCTGTAGCTGACATATTGCAACCTGCTCTTAACACAATATAACATTTGGATTGGTTCTCTGATGCTCCAGAAGATGAACGCACTGTCCATGTCCAATTCTGATCTGGCTATCCAAGCAATCAGTCTCAAGAGCATATTGTGCTCTGCACCAACAGAGTTTAGCCATGTTTGGAGTAGTGGTCATCTGCTTATGTCCAGTGATCCTGGGCTGTCAGCTCCCACTCCTGATCACCGCCCAGTAACATTTGCTGTGTCTGAATCTGGACAGTTGTGGACTTGGCAAAGATTAATTAATCTACGTACACATGTAGAATGATACAGTGTGACAAACTTCTTTCAATTTTCTTCTCCTCTGGAGATACTGACCCATTTCATGTGTAGTTCTACAGACTCCAGAAACCATCTTGCATTTAATGCCAGTTAACATTTTTCATGTATAAGTCTATATGTTGTGTATATATAGATTAATTAATCCCTGCTAATTCACAACTAGATTCAGACTCAATATGAAATACTGAGTGGTGATCAGGAATGGAAGCTGAGGGTCCAGGCTCACTGGGCTTATGCAGATGACCATTATTGCAAACTTGACTGAGCTCTGTTGATGCAGAACAGAATAAGCTCTTGATACCTGTTGGATCACTTGATCAGAATTTGACACTGGACAGTGCACTTACCTGCTAGATCATCAGAGAAACAAACCAAATGTTATAGTCTGAAGTACTAAGTTAAAACGACATGGTGGCACCGTGGTTAGCACTGCTGCCTCATAGCAATAGGGACCTGGGTTCAATTCTGTCCGAGAGTGACTATCTGTGTGGAGTGTGCATGTTCTCCCCATGCCTGTGTGGGTTTCCACCGGGTACTCCAGTTTCTTCCCACATTCGGAAGACGTGCGGGGTTAGGTGGATTGGCTGTACTAAATTTGGCCTTAGTATCCCAAGATGTGTAAGTAAGAGGAATTAACAGATTAAATATATGGGATTATGGGGATGGAGCTCAGGTGGAATACTATGTCGGTGCAGACTCGATGGGTCGAATGGCCTCCTTCTGGACCGTAGGGATTCTATGATACTCATTCTCCATAAGTAAGAAGTAAACATCTTTGAGGAACACAGATTACCTTCATCCACATTTTTTTTTTGCCAGGATGTCACACTGGGCTGTGCAAATGTGATATTCCTTGACCTACTTGTTAACTCTGATGCAAACAGGGGTATTCTTCTTGAATAATAAAATAAAAACATCTGTCAAGACCACAAAAAACCAAGAGGTGCACATTCCATTTAATTCCTACAATGTTGGATTACTAAACCCACATGCCACCAGCCACAAAGCTGTTACATTCTTCAGCTTTAGAACATAGAATGCTTTGCAAGCATTCAGCTTGAAGTAGCCGACTGCCACACAGGTGCCTTAAGTCAAGTTTCCGAGATGAAACTGATTGGGATATATCCGCTCAAAACAGCTGGGTGCTAATTAGAATCAAACTGCTAGATCATAGAAACGGTGTACTAAACTCTGCAAAACTGCTGAGCTCCCAGCCTGCCTTTTCTTCTTATTTAGTGCAGAAGAAGGAATATAAAAAGACTGTGGCATTTAATCCAGTGAATGCCTGTGGAAGCACGTGACTACTGTGCTGCTTCTGGTGCACGAGTGTTGGGGCAGTGGAGTGTGTAATGTCTAAGCTGTTCATAAACTTCATAATACAGTATCAAGGTGTATCTTAGGCCATACATTATAAATGAGAAGTGAATTACTTTCTCCATTACTAATGGATGACTAGGGGATTGGCAGCTTGGTGCTGGGCTCCGCCAGCAGGGTTCTTACTGAATGATAGCCTCACTAACTCACCTTACAAATCGCTCCGCGTGACAGACACCACACATTCAGTAGCAGCACACTTATTTCTTCCTTAAATTATTGGATTTTAAAAAGGCAACGACTGCCTAAGGTGAGGAATTCAACTTTCTGCTTCCTGGCACCAGCCCCCACTAAAATTAAGTTGGCACGCATTCAAGAAAAGAGCAGGACAGATATCCTTTTGCAGAAGATCTGTCTTGTTTGTTACATTCACATTTTAAAACAGGGTTACGAACTAGCTACCACAATTAGAATTCTGCAATCAGAATTCTGCCTTCGAAAATGATGCTTCTAATTCCTTGTCTCTTGATTGCAAAGTCTCCATTTCACCTTCTGACTTATCTGCTATTTATATCTATGAAAAGTTTTAATTCATTGACAGAGAAGACCAAACATTCAAGCTTTAAGTTCAAATAAAATTCATTGAACCATAAGTGCAGCCCAATTTGAATATGAAAAATTGGTCCAAATTAAAAGTCAACTTGGACAGGAACTCTCATTTAAAACAACAGACTCCATTCAAATTGCACCTGATGAATTAGAGTAGTAAGAATGGCAGAGTCAGCTATATATTGGGGCAATGCTACAATTTGGAGGTTAGATCTGAGCTGAAATTGGCTGAAATCTGACCTGTGAAATGCAATAGATCTCAGCAGGTTTATTCATGGTAAATCAGTGCCAGTGTAAGCGTGACCACCTCCGAGATTGATTTCAAACTGGTGCTGATTCAGATATGCATCAGTATAATCTGACTGTGAATTAGCACACCACTAGGGAACACTATATTGAGCCAATTCTACCTCTCTCCCACTTGCTTTTTCAGCAAATAAAATGAGCAAAAGGCAAAGCCTAGGCCATTGGAACAAAAACAACATAGTCCTCCTCTACAACAGTTGCATGTAACTTAATATATACCTTCCAACAACCATCAGAACTAAAAAGAGAAAGTAGGTGACTGAATTTGTCACTAATCAAAGTACAGCAGAACATGTTATTTCTGAAAGTTGTTCTTTTTTCATCCAAACCAAACATCCCCATTATAACAGTGCTCAGACTCCTCCGCCCAACTGAATTGGAGTTGAGGTTAGTACATATTAATGCTAATCAAGAGTTAGACTTGCACTGGAGATGAACATTTGCATTATTTTATATACAAACACCAGGTAAAGCACAGAATGAGTTAGAATTAAGGCCAAGTTTGTTTCACAGGGTCTCAACATTGGGCACACTCCCAATCTTAGAAAAACAACTCTACTGCCACAAGGTGACATCTCTATTTCCAATACTAGATATTCTATTTCATTAAATTAAAGGAAGCTTTGTTTCTGGGAGCTGGGTTAAGTCTTTCATTATTTGACTGAGATCCAAGATGCCTTTGAAAAGGGAAAATTTTACCTTTCAATTCTCAACTGAATTTAGTCTTGAGTGTTGGAATTTAAAGGTGAAAGGACAGGTTCATCCAGACCAACTCAAACATTAAAAAATAAATACTTCTTTGGCACTTAGCAACTTATCTGCTCTGAATTCGAACTGGCATCAGTCTCCAAAAAGTGTCAATCTAGGGTCCTTAGTAATCTTCATTATTCATTCAATTGCATATATGATTTCAATGATACAAAGAAAAAGTAAAGCAAACTAATCGCGATCTGGTTAAGATATGGTCATTTTATCTGTAAGAAAGCAGAAAATTGAAGAAAACAACAAACTGGGTGAGTCTATTAACCCCAAACAGTTAAAGTTCTAAAGTTAACCACTTTCTTTCCCCATGCTAGCAGTGATAATGCCATTCCTAGTTGGGTGGGAAATTTACTATCTATATTACTAACTTCTACTGCCTGTTCCTTTCAATCACTTGTCCTTGATGGGATGATAGTACTTTATTGATATTATGATTGCAATATCCTAAATTTATCTGACCACTTCAAAGTCTATGCATCAGAAAGAAATTGTTTAAATCAATATGTCTTCTTTTCAAGCCTTAGTTGTGGCGCTGGTTTTCTTTTCACTCTCAGGGGCTGCTAAACAATGATGAAGAGAGCGCATTAAATGAAAACACTAGTTTGTACTAAAAAATCTATGAAACTGTAATTTGTTCAATGAAGATTACTTTCATGAGTAGACCAAGGTCAACACACTTGCAATTTACATAATTGTTTGAATTGTCAGCTGGAGTGGAAGAGGCGGGATTGAACAGACAGTCCTCTTTGGAAGAAAAAAAGAATGAAAATTATTTCAATCTGTGATAATGAGGGTTATCATGACGGAAAACTAAAGGAAGAATCGAGTGGAAAGCGCAGCACTGGAAGATATTACAAGTTTAAAATCTACACCTTATTTTGAAAGATTCTAAAGAGATCTCTTGCAGAAAGAGCTGGAGATAAGGTCAGAATGGCAGCTTTGGCTTGAAGGTGCAGTTTGATTAAATTTAAATTGCTTAAAACCTATTGACCCAAAAACTAGATTGCAACCAAATCTCAATTATGTGCAGATCGGTAGGTGGTAGAGGAAACAGCACTGCCATGTTGGTGACCATTTTATTAACACTTGGGGCTGGGTGCTTAAGTTCAAGATTGAGTTGGATCCTCATACAGTATTTTAGTTCTCAAATTTCCAAACTGAATCATAAATCTGGCCGCTTTCAATCTTTTTTCATATATTAGCCTATTCATGTAAAATAAAATCTCCAGCTCCTGGCTGTGCATGATCTCAAACACTGAATACAGTAGAATGTTATTTATTACTGAAAAGTTCCTTGTGTGAGCGGGTGTGTTTATCCAAACAGGTCAGATCCCTTTCTCACACCAGAAAAGATGCACTATCAGCTGTATGAGTCATTCACTTCCCTGAGCAAGAGTGAAACTTTGCTTCAGGTGTGTGATAATGTTCCTTCCACAGTTGGAGATATTTAATTCAAGTGTTTTAAGTATTTATGAACAATGGAATCCCCCTTGTTGGAAAAGGTCACAAATGGCATTTACTTTTTTCTTCTACAAGCTAGAAGGTAAGATGTGGCTACTGGCTAGAACACAAGAAGGGATGTCTGACTGAGAAATAGAGGTCAGATAGAAGACGCCAAAATCTTTGTGGAATGCTTCGTAATTGGAAGGTTTGAATCTTGGCCCACTCTGGCCATGATTCTGGCTGCATTCAAGTGACAACTAATGCTTTTAAAGCAAATTATTTCATTGGCGCAGCAATAATGGATGGCACAGTGGTTAGGACTGCTGCCTCACAGTTGCCAGGGACCCAGATTCCATTTCCAACTTGGGTCACTGTCTGTGTAAAGACTGCATGTTCTCCTCGTGTCTGCGTGGGTTTTGTCTGGATGCTCCAGTTTTATCCCGCAGTCCGAAAGACATGCTGGTTAGGTGCATCAGCCATGGTTTCTCCCTCTGCATACAGGTGTAGGAGTGTGGCCCCTAGGGGATTTTCACAGTAACTTCATTGCAGTGTTAATATAAGCTTACTTGTGACACTAATAAATAAACTAAACTTATACTTAATAACGGTTTCTGTTTTAGAATATGTTAAATATTGCACACAGAATGCTGAATAAAGCTGCTATCCAGTACAGGTGTAACTCAGAAATAGCATTACCTGCATTTGTTGGGTGATAAGACCGTTGCTCACTGAAGCGTTTTACCCTCTTATTGCAAACCACTATAACAAACGATTTTTTATGTCATGACTTATTTTCCATTAAAGTCAGTAAATGAACTGTAGTCTTCATAAGATGGTTCCCGAGCATGTAGAACTAATTTGTTGGTCTCCTTGAATGTAATGATAGAGTCTCACTTCATTTATGTTCGAAAAAAATCTAAAAAGCAGCCAAGAGCACTATTGCAATGCATCTCTGGCATTTAATATTACTCGAAAAACTCATGGCAAGCTCCATTCATTATAACATTAGCCCAGATGCTCATTTTGCAAGACCTACTACTTTTATCCATCATCCTTGCATGATACTTACCACTGAATCCTCCGGTAATCTCTTCTTTTCTCATCCAGCAGTCACTGTTACATGTTGCAAGCTGCTCAAAGTTGACCTGAGAAAACATGCTGACTGTTAAGCAGACAACTTCATTGATCACTCAGGGATTACTTCAACGGGCATGCATGGCTCCAAAATAATGATTCAGCCTCTTGTCAAGGAACACTTCAGGCAGCAGATTCAGTGTTCCAAGCTTTTGTAAAGGTCTGCATCTAGTTCCTTGACTGATGGTCCAAACACTCTAAAAAAAATCTGCTGAATCGATACAAGTGGCACTTCAGAAATGCATGTGCCTCCATTTGTATTTTACGGCATGTATTATGTCTGGTTATATTATTATCATCATTATACAATTGATGAATACTAAATCAAGCATGATACTTGCCACAAATGGAAAACCATCAAATTTTCCGTACTTTCATCCTAATAGTCCAGAAATAAAGCCAAAAGGTGTGTTTCTCCTCCTTCCCATAAAGGTTTGCATTCAGATGTTGCTAAAGTATATTCCAACTCAGAAAAGATCCCTGTTCTGGATGTGCATACTTGTGGTCTAAACATTCCCCCTCCAATTCCCATTCCCTTCCCGCACTTAGTGGTTGCACTAAGATAGACTTACATCTACTTCCACAACTAGTAACTCCAAAACAGATTGCTAGTCTGTTGCTAGGGGCTTATGGCTTGAGGAGGACTACTCCATATAGAGCGTGGCTGACCAGGAGCCTCTTTCACTCTTCCCGCCAATCATTTGGTTGACTCACTCAACCTGTCTGACCACATTATGAATGCACCTTCTTTGGCAATCAAATCCTGGAGTGGAACTCAAACCCAAAGCTTCTGGCTCAGCAGTAGGGACATTGCCCACTGTGCCACAAGCTCTCCTCATGGAAGTAAAAAAATAATATACTGAAGATGATAACTTTTAAAACCAAATTAAAAAGAGCTAATATGTATGGGTTCTAGATTTCATACCAGATCAACACAAAGGTAATGATGAAAGAGCTACACTGGTAGCTTGCATCTGCTGATAGTTGCTAGTATCAGATCCACACTATGATAAGAACAGAACTACAGAAGTGTTGTCAATCAGCACCATGCTATTCCCCAGCTCGAGAAACACATACAGGTAACCATTGTGAAACATTATAGATTCTGTTAGCCAGGAAGGAACTGTTCCCCAATTCAAGTCCTAGTCCTGATAAAATTTTGTCTCTGATATTCCATTAAATACGGACAATGCAGATTCAGACAGTACGTAGTACATCAAAAAAGAATCAACATCTCCAATCTGAATATTGTGTTGTAGATGCTGCTCACTAAATTGTTCTTAAAAACACAGTTATTAAGGTTTAAGGGAATTACTGGTGCTGGCCGTGTGAAGTGCTGGCCATGGTTTAGAAGAAATCAATAGTTTCTCTGCATTAATGTAAGAGATAATGGCTCCTGTCTGATAAATCTCACTCTACGCTCATTGTGATAGCCTGATCCTAATCAGCATGAGGCTCAATTACTGACATCATTGATTTTGAGGCTCAAGTGGGATTCATATTATCATGCCGACAAAGGACAGAAAACCTAAAGCATTTCAGACATGCAATCTTTCTCTTTTAAATACATGCACTAACCCCCACCACCTCCTTATTAATAGGCAATCCTTACAAAACTTAGAGAAAACAAACACAAGGCATGCAGGAAGGTTAGGTTATTACTGGTCATGGACATACATTTCTGCATTCTATGGATGCAAATTTATTGTAACTTCATATTCACAGCCGAATTCTTTAACTTCATCCATGGCTGGGAATCTCCAGTCCCACAAGAGTGGGTGGAGATTTGGCTGAATATCAATTTCTCGCTGGCCGGGATGGTGATGTATACGAGACTGGAGAATCCCAGGCATAGATACTACTAATAAAATGTGAACATTTTAAATCAGAATTTAGCTCAAATTCACCCTATGACACCAGACTAATACGTCATCTATAGATTTGTTTCATAACATAAGATTCCGGCCTTTATCACTGTGCACGCCAACAAGATTTTCTTATCTTGTTGCAGTGAACAGAGATTTGCCATGGGAGCATGATATGAGCAGCAGGTACAATTGTGCCCCAGGTGTCTTAATACCAGAGTCAGCACTGAACTCAACATCCCTTTCTGAATTGAATTGTCTCTAACATACACAATAAACAATCAGATATTTCCAAACAGGTATTACCATAGATAGATTCACGAAAATTAATAACTCCCTTCTTACTCTTAATCTTAGACAAGGAATGTAAAATGTAAAATCCTTATCCAAGTATTCATAAAGCACATTTCCGTGTTTTCATTCCTGTGAACATGACTTTTCACCTGGCTCTACCTTGCACACTGTTATCAAGCACAGACATCACATGCTCTCTGACCCTCCTATTGTACTAGTTTCAGAATGAATAGATTTGCTGACTTTAATAAAGCCGTCTTATCGGAATAAAATTATTATGCATAGCAATTTTGCATGTTTGACAACAACTTCCTTGCGATGACACTATTGTGCCGTGATAAAATTTAACACTGTCCAGGAAATTTAGTTATATTTTTGAATAAACTAAGAGTTCAAACTGGCATTTGTGAAGTGACTGCTAGATTATAAATGCTACTCAAATATCTCACTTGACAAAGTTGTTCCTTATTAGTTTAGAATCTGAAGTTCTACAGCAACCATGCCATAATGTTCGATTAATTCTGGTCTGAAACTGTAATAAGTCCTCAGAGGCAGAAGTCTCTTACCAGGACACCTTCATTTACAAGATCCAACAATACTATACAGGATGTTCTCAGTTAGCAGTCTACATCCGGAGTGACAGAGGAACTGACACTCCTGTTTAATTAAATACACAGCATGGGGCTCCCTGATTAGGCCATTAACTTGCCCCAATCTTTTTGGCTAACCAAGTAAACTAACTTGTATTAACTCAAAGATAAATTAAAAGGGAAGTTCTCAAAACTTGTGGAACTGCCCAAAACAAAAGACAAAGCGGAAAGGAAATTTAAAACATCAAATCAAAATGTGATTAAAGGGATCAAAAATGCACCCCAGTCCCTGTGGTACCTGGCAGACATGGAAGGCATTGCCTTTAATCCGGGACTTCATATTCAAGCAAGATATCTTCAACTGCCTGATTAAAGTCATTGCAGAAACTTATTTGTAACCAGCTCACATGACAGGTTTGACAGTGGGAATTTTGGGATAAAACTACACGTATTTTCAGAATATCTAAAGAAAGTTTGACAATGAAATACTTTAAACGCATACGGGAAACGATATCTGAAGATACCAATAAGGTTCTATTGTACCACATGAATGCGCCATCGAACCAGATAGGCTGCATCCAAGATGATTCCTATAATTATGTTGATGGAATACAAATATGTTAGTCTGTGATAACTAAAGCAGGAGCAGATAACAGTTATTAGGAGGATGTTTAACTCACAGCTCTGGGTGAGATGTCAGCTTTACAACCTGCACAATATTCCTCTCCACCAACTTCAATGGAGAGTAAATTGAGGTAGATTTAAAAACCGATGTGCACTTGATCTGACCAACTACCTGCTGGGTGGATTAGGTGAAAATTGGCCCATTGAGTTTGACATGATTTTTAACAGAAAGGTCACAGAGTCACATAGAGTTTCATAGCCTGGAAGAAGGCCCTTCATCCATCATGCCTGCCAGCCATCAAGGAATTATCTATTGTAATCCTATTTTCTAGCACTTGGCCCACAGTCTTGTATGCTATGGCATTTCAAGTGCTCACCTAAACACTTCTTAAATGGTGAGAGGGTTCCTGCCATTACCTCCTTTTCAGACAGAGAGTTCCAAGTTCCTACCATCCTTTGGGTGAAAAAGATTTTCCTCACATTTTCTAGAAACCTCCTTTTCCTTAATTTAAATCTATGCTCCCTGATTTGTGACCTCTCTGCTTGGGAGAAAAGTTCTTTCCTATCCACCCTATCTATGCCGCTCATAATTTTAGACATCTCAATCAGGTCCCACCCTCCGCCTTCTCTGCTCTGAGGAAAACAATCCCAGCATATCAGTCTCTCTTTATAGCTGAAAGTGAGAGATGGTGGTATGGAGTGAGTGATGATGGTACAGTGGTGAGCATAGCTTTTTTCCAAGCAATTGATTCAGGTTCAATTCTCAGCCACCACACTGGTAGTTTAATTAGAACCTTTTTCAGGGCATCTTGTGATTTAAATAAAAATACAAAAAAACTGTGCAAGGGTGGCATGGTAGTATAGTGGTTAGCACTGCTGCGTCACAGTGTCAGGGACATGGGTTCAATTCCAGCCTTGGGTGACTGCCTGTGTGGAGTTTGCACATTCTCCCTATGTCTGTGTGGGTTTCCTCCTACAGTCCAAAGATGTGCGGGTTAGCTTGATAATCCGTGCTTAATTGACCCTAGTGTCAAGGGGATTAGCAAGATAAATACATGAGGTTATGGGAATAGAGCTTGTGTGGGATTTGGGTTAGCGCATACTTGATGGGCTGAATGGCCTTGTTCTGCATTATAGGGATTCTAGGATTCTAAGAAACACTCCAGCGCAGGCAGCATCCTGGTGAATCTCCTCTGCGCCTTCTCAAATGCAATTGCTTCCTTCCTATAGTGTGGCAACTAGAACTGGACCAGTTGTGACCTAACGTCTTTTATATAACTCCATCATAACCTCCCCCTCTATTATACGCAATGCCTCGATTAATAAAAGCAGGTATCCCTTTCTATCTTTTAAACCATCTTATGTACTTATCCTGCTGTCTTCATTCATCTCTGGACATGAACCCAAGATCCCTCTGATTCTGTGTCCTTCCCAGGATCCAAGCATTCATTGTACATTCCCTTGCCTTGTTAGTGCTCACAAAATACATTACCTCACACTTTTCAGGTGACTGCAAATGAAACAGTTGCAGAAATTGTAAATATATGATTATCAGCAAGCTCATATAGCATAGTGATGGAGATTCCTGGTGATGGGGAGATGGTGGCATAGTGGTGATATCATTGGAGTAGAAATTCAGAGACAGGGTCTAACAATCTGGAGACTCAAGTTCGAATCCCACCAAGGCAGCTGGTGGAAATTAACTATAATGAATAAATCCGCAATTGAAAAACTAGTCTTGTTGATTGTTGTAAGAAACCTATCAGGTTCACTAATGACCTTGAGGGAAGGAAATCTGCAATCCTTACCTAGTCTGGCCTACATATGACTCCAGATCTAATGGGGGTTGATTCTTAACTGCCTTCTGAAATAGTATGTCAAGCCATAGTTCAAGGGCAACTAGAGATGGGCAGAAATAGCTGACTTTGCCAATAATGTACATAATCCATGAAAGAATAAATGGAAAAACATGTGGCCAAGTGGATGCGGTTTTCACCCTGCAGGATGATTTCAGCCCCATTAATATCATTTCACTTCATTTGAATAGTTTTCTCAATGAGGTGTACGATAGCAAGTTGTTTTGTTTTGCATATATCAGTTTCATTTATAAACCACAAATATTAACTGGAGGATAAATAGAAGGGAAAATTTTAGTGTAGTTAAAAAAATTAATTTCATCAATTTTAGTAGTGAAAACAATCATTATTAAATACTGAACCTGTTTCAGAAAGAAAGCAACAGAAATCTTGCACATAACAGGCCTAGGGACACAAAATTATAGCACCAAAAGTTCAGGTAATTAGGAAGAAAATAGGAAGTGAGTTTCAGCAGATACATTTGCAAATTTAAATATTCAGTTTTATTTTTTCCTTCTTTCTTGAAGGATAGTATTAGCTATTGAGGTATAGAGAGAAGTGGGAGGGGTACAATCTTACCACCTATTTATGCCAAGTTCCTGCTACCGCAAAGACAGAGAATTTGGCGACTCTCTATTCACCGCAGCAGGATGAAAAAATCCTGTTGGCGTGAACGATTGAAATATTCATAGAATCCCTACAGTGCTTAAGGAGGCCATTCAGCTCAACAAGTCTGCACCAACCACAATCCCATCCAGACACTTTTCCAATAATCCTACGTACTTACCCTACTAACCCCTGACAATTAGCCATGGCCAATCAACCCAACCTGCGCATCTTTGGACTGTGGGAGGAAACTGGAGCATCCAGAGGAAACCCACACAGATAGGGGTAGAATATACAAACTCCACACAGTGACCTAAACCGGGAATCGAACCGGGTCCCTGGCTCTATAAGGGAGCAGTGCTAATCACTGTGCCACCATGCTGGCTGGATGTGTCTCATGTCATGCACAAAAAGCCATTTTTTCCCATGGAGTCTAAATACTGAATTGCTTCTTCTTCGGGCACATCAGAACTGAGTCCAATCTTTATCCAATGTGCATGCGCTTTCCAGCAGCAGTCACTGTAAGGAGCTGTGGAAATCCTGGCTGGTTTTAATTTTCTCTAGCCCAGAGCACTGAGGCAATTGTGGCGAGATCAGCAGAATCCTCTTGCCCTTTGTCAATTGACCTATGTTAACTGGTATTAGAGGAATGGGTTAGCCTTCAGTTTAGTGATCTGTTGCATCATCAGTTCTGAGTGTTGAATTGATATCTGAGAATTCTTCCATTCCCCAGTGTACAGATGAATTATCTCTGACATATATTAGTCCTTTGGTAGTACAGAACTTGAGGGGGCAATTCTGACCCACTAATTTTGTGGCGGGTCAGGTCGAGAGGTGCGCATGTGCGCCTCAAACATTTCACTTTGAACTGCATTATCAACAGATAGATACAGCAGATCTTTGTGGAGTTCCAGGTGGAATCAGTGGATTTCTTACATGTTACGCGTGCATATCTCTCACTATCGGAAATTCGGCACGGTCGGAACGAGACAGGAAACTGTCGGGAAAACCGGGTAAGTAATTTTATTTATTTGAAGGTCATTATTGGGCCTGGGGCTGAATTCTCTGGGCCTGATAGCATCTCCCATCCCGCCAGTACAAATTCACCCTGGCTGATCATAAACTAACTCCGCACTTTCTGGGAACTATTGGGAGGCCCTGCTGGAGTGAAAGGGGAGCAGTCAGGGATCCCCACGGGTGGTGTCCCATGGGCATGGGCATCCTGACAGTGCTCAAGGGACAAAATGACTATGCCCAGGGGACGTCTTGGCACTGCTCACTGGGCATAGGGCAATGCAAAAGGGTCAGGGGCCTAGAGAGTGGGCTTAGGGATAGGGTTTAGGGGGCAGTGCCAAGGAGCAGAGCTGAAGAATGGGGCCTATTGGGGTCAGGGCTTCAGGGTGGGGCCAGGTAGCCAAGGGGCTTATTAGCGATCAGTGGTGATCCCGCTGCTACTCTGCATTGCGATTGGTAGGGGCTGGAGAGAGGCCAGTAATTGAGGCTAGCTGAGAGAGTATCTGTTGGGGGTGGGGGATTCTGCCACTTGTGGGGACGTATGCTGGGATGAGGGGTGGGCCTGTCTCCTGTAGGGGGGGTCAGCCTGGGGAAGTGAGGAATCATAACTGCTAAAAGGCAGGGGGCCTGAAGATCAGGGCACACTGGGGTTGGAGTTTCAGGGCTGACCTGGGAATGCTTGTGGAGGCTGCAATCGGGCTGTGGAGGGGACAGCAATGTGAGCGAACCGGGCTGACTAGTGATCGAGTGACGAGCAAACTGCAGGCTGACAGATTGCGGCCACCGCGCATGCTCAGAGGTGCGGAATTGTCAGACTTCAGTGTGAATAGATCTTGCCCCCTGAGCTTCTAATGATACTCACGATCGTAACCTCAGTAGTGCAAAATGTGGGAGATTCGAGTCTGAGGTTGCATTGAAAAACAATCATGATTTACACCATTTTTCCTGAGAATTCAGCACTTGGAATTTTTTTGGGAAAATCAGCCCCTGAGTCTTACCAAAAAAAAAGAACTATGCTGGTAAAACTTTTCATCTTACACCCAGCAGGACAGACGCAAGAATACCAACAGTAAAGGGAACAGCAATTTGTACTGCATGAAGAAATTGCCAATAATCAGCACTCTCTTCTCATGCAGTATAAAATGCTGCCCCTTTTACAATTGTTATTCTTGTGCCTGACGTGATGAGCGCAAGATGAAAAGCTTCGATAGCACGTATCTTTCTTGTAGTGCGATATCTTTTACATATCAAGGGAGACAAAAGCAAAGCCGTCCTTGAATGTCAATATGTTGCCATAACAAGGTCTTCTTTACCCTCCTATTCAAGCGTATTACGGAATAAGCCTAATCTTTTTAAAGTTTTGTTAGTGAATGTGTTCTCATTATTTCAAGTCTTCCTTTCCTTTGTAATCAGGGGAACTTTTGACCCCTTTCTAGTGATATTTCATGAGGGTCAAAGGCGTTTATTAGAAAAGATTGGGCTGAAAATTAATTAAATGTGATGGAAGTACAGCTTATATCCCTTGAAATGCAGACTGAGTCTTCTGTCGCAGGCTCGGGTCATTAACTTTACTATGATGAAATCAATGCATTCACTGAAAATAAACAGCCATCCCTGAATTTTAAAGGAGTGTGGAAAGAAATTCTGAGTGACTAGTTTTAACTGCACCGCATATGCAATGAAAGAACAGCTGCACTTTGAAGCCTTCTCCACACTAGTATGTCTTGTTTATTTTTAAAAGCTTTCCATCCATCTTTCAATACGAGATCTTGTTCATGGCAACGGAGGGGAGCAGTTGGAAATATTATGGAGAAAGGAAGAAAACTGATGGGCCATTCTTTTGCTGATGGTCTCACAGTGCAGTTAGCATCCATCACTGTTTCATGAGGTGCAGACTGAGGCCTGTGGCTGCTAATCCCTACCCGTGATCACCATCACCAGCACTTGGCCAAATTGCTTGTTCTATTGCCCTGTGAATATGCTGTCTGGCTGGTGTGGCATCAACCATGGCAATTGCCAGTCTCTGGAAAGGCATCAGCGGCAGGCAGAGAAACCCACATGGTGCCAGCAAGGTCCAAGGTCTTTGGCAGAAGACAGGAAAGCTCATTATTTAATTGCTATAATGGCAGTCAAGGTGCACAGCTGTCACCGGAAGATTACTTGCAAAGAACTACTGAAGTAATTTTATTTGAACAAAAACCAACAAGGCCAGTCAGACTGCAATTGTCCACGCAGTCATTGTCAATGAGAGAGTTGGGAGACCGGTAATTTTGCATTCATAAATTCCACAATAGTGACTATTTTATAAATGGAAGTGCTTATTTGAAAAGAAACATCCACTATCTCAGGAAATCCTCTGAAAAGACCGTGAGCTTTTGGGCTGTTCATGATTAGCATCCCTGCACTCCTTGGAACTATTAAAATGTCACCTAATTGGACAAACTACTGAAATGGCTCCACTTTTTATTTGAATTTATATCTGATAATGTTGGAGTTTTTATGAAATAGAAAGAGTCAGTGATAAGATGGTTCAAGAAACCTCCAGTATGTGATTATGTTTCTACGGCCATGGTGTGGTTGAAACTATTGTGAAGCCTTTTTTACTATGTAAGCAGGTGTAACAATGAAACCTAAATCTAAAATAAAACTTTCAATTACCTACGCTGCCAAGGACCCAAAATGGGAACACTTATCACAGAATCCTAGAATCCCTACAGTGCAGAAGGTGGCCATTTGGCCCATCACATCTGCATCAACTCATACCCAGACTTAATCCACAACACCGTGTATTTATCATGCTAATTCCCCCAACTATATATCTTGGGACACAAAGAGGAAATTTAGCATGGCCAATCAACCTAACCTGGAGATCTTTGGACTTAGAGGGGAAACCAGCGCACCCGGAAGAAACTCACGCAAATATGGGGAGAATGTGCAAACTCCACACAAGCAATCACCCAAGGCAATATTGAACCCACGTTCTCCAGCACTGTGAGTCAGCCATATATGGCCTGAAGAACCAGATTTAACACTTACAAATGACTGATAGAAGCATGATTGCTGAATAATATCCAACGGGTACACAGAATGATCTCTTCAGTGTAACAGAATGATTGAGTTTTCACCTGAAAGTTTCTGACTGGAAATCACACTGCATTATGAGGAAGAGGGAAGATTCTGCTCACCTCATCTCTCACTCAGGATCTGTAGCCTGGTCATTTGCTTAAGCATTCAGTTTAAATTCAACAGCTTGTTTACACTTCCATTATCTACAACTGTCATTTTACAGATCATAGTAAGCTTTCCAACTGCTAATAAAATAAATCAAAAACTGTAAGGTGATATCTTTGAAATTACAATAATTGTACCACCCACGCAATTGAGCTTTGGGAGTATAATAATTTTGTCACATCCATCAGAAAATAGAGCCAGTTAATAATGCGAAATCCGTGTGCGTGCTCACAATAATTTGTATTGTTGTGTACATTTCCTGATGCAACAAACATTTTCAAAAGCTTAAAAAGGGAAAACGGAAGACACCAAGACAAGAGTTCTGAGCAAATAAATTGTTTTAAAGATCCTTTCAATGATCGGACTGGTGGTGGTGCGAAAAATAGCTTTGGAAGATAATTTGGGAGGATAGGAAAATAAGACCAAGAAATTGATCTCAACTGATGGAGCAGAGGGAGAGTGGAAAGAAGTCAACTGAACAAAGGGTGCAGATAGAGAGCAATTTAAAAGATTGTCGAAATAAGGCAGAGTAGAGTTCTGGAGGAATCTGTCAATGGGTTTCAGGATCTTGAAGTTGTATTATTGGGACACAGGGAGGTAGTGCTGTTTGTCAAGGACCAGAAAGATAGCTGTGCAGGACTTAAGACTGGGAGAAGTCACAGCATTTGAGATAAACTGGAGGTTGTAAATGGTTCAAGGAGCAAGATGATGAGGATAGTACCAGAGAAACTGAAGGTGGAATTCTCCCATTATGAGACTGAGCAGTTAATCACCTTCTTGCCCCTTTTCCTTCCAATGTGAGCCCTATCCTACCCCTCTCATTGCACAACCCTTCTTCAATACTGTCTACACTTGTCTTTATCAGGCCAATGCAACAAACATCTTCAAAAGCTTAAAAACAGAAAACGGAAGACACCAATCAACAAATAGTCAAGAGTTGTGAGCAAATAAATTGTTTTAAAGATACTTTCAATGACCGGACTGGAGGTGGTGGGAAAAATGTCCCCACCCCTCCCCACCCTGTCCACTCCCCTCACCTCACACTTCACCCATGGTTAAACTTCCGATTTTTGTTGCGATATTTGCATGTGTCTTATAGCACAGTGCTGTCCAATTGTGACTTAAGTGTGGCACCAAGAGAAGTGAGCCCCCTGCACACCCTAACTCCAGATGCAGTACTCAGATGATGACACAGGAGAATCCATAGTGCTATCTATTCAGATTGGAGATGGAAGGCAGGAACTATTGTACCGTGCATCAGGAACAACGCAGTGCTATAGCATAAAGCTTTGCTGCAATCACTTCAAATTACTTGTGAACTGAGAGCATCCTATGCCACTCTTTAGCAATTGGGTTTTGACACCAATGTGATTTCCCACTAGCCTGACACACACATGGACAGCAAGTTGACACAGTGATTAGCACTACTGCTTCACAGTGCCAGGGACCCTGGTTCGAATCCATGCTGGGGTCACTACTTGTGTGGAGTTTCCATGTTCTCCCTGTGTCTGTATGGGTTTCCTCCGAGTGCACCTATTTCCTCCCACACTGCAAAGATGTGCGGTTTATGTTGATTGGCCATGCTAAATTGACCTTAATTTCAGGGGGATTAACAGAGTAAATATGTGAGGCTACAGGGGGTAGAGTGGGACTGTTGTCAGTGCAGGCTCAATGGGTTGAATTGCCTTCTGTACTTTAAGGATTCAATGATTCTATGAAGATTGGAAGGCTTGATGGGAAACTGGCAAATAAATGCGAATAACATTCACACCATCTGTTAGTGGGATGACCAATCCACCACTAAACTGCCATTGGGAGAATTGGATTTTACACTGGTGCGTTTATGATTTTTTGTCTCCTACCAAAATCTGTGTGCCCGGCCATCACCAAAGATGCCTCGGGTGGGTTGGGAGAATTACCCCCTGAGTCAAGGGGTTCAGGACATGAATTACATTCCAACTGCATTTGAGGAGTGGCAAGACTGTGATCAGACATGAAAAACAACTGTTCCTGGAACTAGGCAAGGGGGATCAAAGTACCAAAACTCCCTACCTAACAGCACCGGAGACATACCTACACTGCATGGACTGCAGTGGTTCAGGAAGGCGTCTCAACACTGCCTTCTCAAGGACAGTTAGGTTCAGCCAAGAAATACTGGCTTTACATTGCTTTAATATCATAAAATAAATAAAACCCAGATGCCAAGGTTGTGCACCATTACATTTAGGCAGAGGTGACACTCTGGGAGGTTAATGGCTGACTAGTTAGAGGCTTAGTGTCGGACATGAACTTTGGAAGCATAAAGGTCTTGAATTCAATGATGGAGGTGGAGGTGTAGAATTAAAAGTTTCACTTTTATTGAGTGCAGTTTACCAGTTTGAATTACACAGGATGGGAATGTCTTTCTTTGTGGGTTTCACTCACTGGTATGAGCTAACTTTGTATTTTGTAATCAAGTTATTCAGGGCTGTCTATTACATAAATTATAACAACCTCATCACTGTCATTGCTACAACAGTTGTATTTGGCTAGCTGTTCTTCTTTTGAGGCACTAAGCAGGAGTTTTCTTTTTGCAGGTGCTAAAAGAGATTGCATTCTTCATTCTATAAAGGTAAAGCAGGGTGCCTCTGTTTTATTATTATGCAAAGAGGCATTGCTACAGAGAGAACAGGCTGACAGCATTGCTTATGTTCTTCGCTGCACGTACTTAATGACAAAAGTTTAAGTGATTGCTGTTGGTTGGAGCCTATGAGATCAAAAGCTGTTTCAAGGCAAAAGTTGTGTCAGCACCAACTGTTTCAGCAAGTTTTGTCATTTCTGTTGCCACGTATATTGGTGAGAAGAAAAATTCATCACACAGAATCTTTGCAACTGCAGCCTCTCTTCTAGAACCTGAAGTAATGAGGTCTCGTGAAACTGCTCAGACTATGCAGGGAATGGGTTGATTACAAGGAGTTTCAATATGTCATAAGGAAGTGACTTTACTACTCAACAGAAAAAAAAAACAGTAAATAGACTGAGAGAGAAATGCTGTGAGATGACCTTAGATTGTAATTCTCACTGGCTCTCCAAGTGGAACAAGAATGTTCACATGAATTGTTATTGATGCTATTCCATTTTAGTACCCCAGGGTTGCTCGGAATAATAACAATGAGGGGATAAACGTCCTCAGCACTGTTTCAATGTTCTGATAATTCTGCTATGGATGGGGCAAAGAAGACACAGATAGACTATCCTGAATGAAATATGGTGAGCACCCTGATTTTTGATATTTCTTACGTGGTCTTTATTTGTGTTACTGATCATTCATGTATTGAAACATTTCCATTTCTTTTCTCATCAGTTTTAACCCAATCCTCTTTAACTGGGCACCTTGTGGGAGTCCAGTTTCTCAGGCATTCTCTGCTATCTCACATGCAACTAACCATCATTTGCATGTGCATATCAATAATAGTGCTTGGAAAACTATTTACCAGCAGTTTAAATTAAACTGAGCTCAGTCCGACCTCACAACGCAGCATATTTGCTTATACATAGCACCTTTAGTGCAATGAAACATTGTACAATACTTTACAGAAACATTATGAAGCAAACTTTGACAGCTGAGCCACCTAAGGCAATATAAGGCTTGGCAAAGGAGGATTTCAAGGGTTATCTAAACCCTCTTTACAAGAGGAAAGTGAATTAGAGAGTCAGAGAGGTTTAGGGAGGTGCTTCCAGAGCTGGGGAATTAGGCAACTGAAGGTACAATCACCAGTGACGAAGGACACAGAGGAGCGCAGATGTCTTGGAGGGAGGTGGTGATGGAGGAGGTTGTGGAGATAGGAATGGGCAAGGCGCTGGAGGGATTTGAAAACAGGATGAGAACTTGAAATTTGAGGCAACGCTTGACCAGGAGCCAGCGTTGGATTGTTAGCAGTTTAATAGAAATAAAGTTGAGAGAGCAAGAGGTGGGTCTCATGGAAAGATGGGCTCAGACAGGGGATGAAAGAAATAGGAGAGAAAGTGGAGAAGTTCAGGGTTAGAGCTGCAGAGGAAGTTTGGCCTTTGGAAGGGAGGGAAGCAGCAGAGGCAGTTGACAGAATGCTGTTGGTGGCAACTAAATGCATGAGCTCCTTGCATTGGTGGAGGTGAGTCTGGAGGGCACTGAAGAGAAGTTTTAAAGAAGACATTGCTTCACTTTCTCACAATAGATGATTAGTTGGTTGTTCTTGTTCTTCCTCAGTCAGTAGTGCTGACATCAATTCATTGACCAGCCCTAAATCTATATCTATCTTTGTCTGGGTTGCTCAACCTGTCACCTGATAAACTCAATGAAATATTAGGGAATGTTACCTTGTGCAGAGGCAATCTCTGTTACATTGCCCTCTAAGCTCCATATGCAACATCAGCTTTAAGTGGAAATGAAACAGAAAATACACTAGATACTTAATTAAAAATACAGAACCATGACTAATCAGAATGAAAAAAAACAAACTGGCACAAACAAAGATCTTCCGCTGGCAATTTGTTGTCAAGCAGTTGCAGCGAAACTTTCAACACTTCTGTTTGGTCAGAAATGAAAGGTGGAAAGTGAGATACTCAAGCAATATTCTATCAATGATATTTCAAAACGAAGAGTGAAAAGTTCACAATTTGTTCTTCAAACTGGAAATGGTCCAATCGTCCCTCCAAATATCAATCTGAAATTGACAATATTTGCTTTAGTGCAGTTCTCAAGCTTGCTAAATAAATCTTTCTAGTTGCGTGGCAAAGACAATCTCAAATTGAAATGCTTCACTCCCTGGTGGTCCAATTATTTTTTTTAAGTGACTTGTTCAGCGCTGCTGAGAAAGGTGGGTTCACATTTATTACGGCGAGTTAACCCATCTCAAAATGGATGCTATATTCCGCTTAGCATTCCTGACAGGAAGTCCACATAGTTTGGACACAAACACCATGAATTCAGGACGAACTCTGTTATTGATATCACAGCTCTGTAAGGGGCAGCTTGTTTTTTCCTTCTCTTGTTATATAAACAATTATTCAGGTAAATTATTTCAAATATATTTACTTAGTAGCTGTTCTGGTTCTCAGCTTCGCCACATTTAGCGGCTGAACAATCTCTTCCTTCCTTTCACATTACACAGTTCAGAAACTCTAGGAAACTCTAGGAGTTTTGTCCCCTTCATCTCATTCAAATCCTATCTTTCATGCTAACCTCACTCTTTCTAGGCTTCACCTAACATTGACTACAACTGATCAGGTTTTATCTCCCCAAACTGTCATCGCAACAAATTCTAATCATGATGAAATTCAGAACCTTTATGCTGCCATCTATGGCCAAGAGCTTTCCTCTTGTAAGTGTTCTTCTAGATCAACCCATCAATGTCTTCCTCAATTGATTCTCTGGCCCTCTATTGATCTTTTCATCAGGAACAAGCACCATGATATCAACCATCTCAGCTTTTACATCCCTTTATTTACTCTAAATTTATATCCTTTTGAAATTGCAGCATACTGTTCCCTCAATGTTAACCCCAAAACTATTATCACATTGCCGAGAAAGGGCTACCAATTGCAGTGTAGCAGACAACCCCTTTCTTTGTTAAAGCTATACTCAAGCTGTCTGACAACTTTTCCTCTATGTTTCTGCTCCATGACCCCATTACTGAACAATATAGTCTTTCAACTTCAACTATCTCATCTCCTCAGGAAATCTTTCTCCAATGCCTCCAACCTCCAAACAAGAGTCACATTGAACTTGAAGTGTTAGCTCTGTTATTCTCTCCAAAGATGCTGCCGGACCTGCTGTATTTTTCCAGCATTTTCTGTTTCCATTCCCATTATCACAGTTTCCCAACCCTGCATCACAAGTTTCTGCTTTTTCTCCAGGACTGTCCTGCTAGAGCAGCTTACTTCTGAGCCACAGACTCCTCAGATGCTCATTAAAAACGTCAGAGCCCCAATCTTTTTGATGGATAGTCAGTCTGCAACTCTCTCTTTACCAAGATTTTTTGTGAGATGTCTTTTTTCTTTTAAAAATGACCGAACAGTCTACATTCATCATAACAGACTTGAAACATCAACTGTTTTTCCATCTAGATGTTGCTTTGCCAGACCCTTTGAGTTTATCCAGCATTTTCCCGGTTCTAGTCCACCCAACTTAACATCTTTCTACTTTGAATTATCTCTTGTGACTCCATTTGTTTCTGATTAAGGAAAGCGTTGCAGGGGTCTCAGCTCTGCCTGTATTTTCAGGATACACTAAATACTGTTTGTCCCAGATCTATGCCTGGACTTCTTCTATTGCATTGACAATTGCTTTGTGCTCTTTCTCTGACATTGAGAATTTCATTAATAATACTTCTAATTGCTATACGTCTCTCACCTTCACATGGCCCATCCCTGGGTCCTTTCTTCCCTTTTAAGCAGCTATGTCTCCTTCCATTTATAGATATGAACTTTCTGTTGATATCTACTCACCAATTCCTCCCATGCTTTTATTCTCACACAGCTTCTTGGAAATATTACATCCTATTCTGCCAGTTTTTTCTATTTCATTGAATACACTCCAATGATTCTGTACCAAAGTCCCTGAAATTACTTCATTTTTTCTCTGCTATGTTTCCCTTCTACTATATTCACATTTGTTGCATGTTTTTTGCTTCTCAGCGAGTCTGCAATCAATGTATTCTTCCATGAGCTCGATAAGATATACTTGTTGCTCTTGGTATGGTCTCCTGTACATGCAAATTAAGTAGCTAATTTGTCATACTGTTCCATTCTGTCTACAAGTACATAGAAACATACAGAGAAACATACATGAAAGAGTAGGAGTAGGCCATTCGGCCCTCCAAACCTGTTCTGCCATTCATTATGATAATGGGTGATCATCAATTTCAATACCCTGATCCTGTCTCCCCTCCATACCCTTTGTTCCCTTTAGCCCCAGGAGCTACATCTATTTCCTTCTTGAAATTAAACAACATTTAGGCCCGACTTCTTTGTGGTAATGAATTCCACAGATTCCTTATTCCCTGGATGAAGAAATTTCTCCTCACCTCAGTCCTAAAGGGTTTACCCCTTACCCTCAAACTATGACCCCTAGTTCTGGATTCCCTCACTACTTGGAATATTCTTTCTGAATCTACCCTGTCTAACCCTATTAGAATTTTATAATTTTTTATGAGATCCCCTCTCACTCTTCTAAACTCCAACGAATATGTTACTGACCAACTTAATCTCTCTTTATGTGACAGTCCTGCCATCCCAGAAATCAGCTGGTAAACCTTTGCTGCAGTTCCTCTAATAACAAGGACATCCTTCCTCAGATAAGGACACCAAAACTGCACATGATCCTCCAGGTGTGGCCTCAAAAACACCTTATACAATTACAGCAAAAGATCCCTATTCACAAATCCTCTCGCTATGAAGACCAACATATTATTCTTTACTGCCAGCTGTACCTGTGCGCTTACTTTCAGCTGCCAATGCACAAAGAATATTCACTCCTCTCAATTTATACCCATTCAAATATTAACCTGTTTTCCTATTTTTGAAATCAAAGTGAATAACCTCACATTTATCCACGTTACACTGCTTCTGCCATGCTTATGCCCATACACTAACCCCATCCAACTCATACTGAAGCAACTCTACATCCTCCTCGTAGCTTACTTCCTACCCAAATTTGTATCATCTGCAAATGTGGAGATAATATAGGTAATTCCCCTGTTCAAATCATTAGTATATAATGCGATACAGATCCCTATGTATCCCACTAGTCACTGCCTGCCAATCAAAAAAAGCCCCATTTATTCCATTCTTTGCTTCCTAACTGCTAATCAGCTTTCTATCCATTTTGAGTCATTACCCGTAATCTCATGCATTTTAACTTTATATAGTAATCTGACAAGCGAGACCTTGTCAAAAATCTTCTGAAAGTCTAAATAAATCACATCGACTGGTTCTTTGTGGTCAATTTTACTAGCTACATTCTCAAAGAATTCCAGATCTGTCAAATGTGATTCCCTTTTGTAAATCCACGTTGACTTTGCCTGATTATACTACTGCTTTCCAAATTCTGTGTCAAGATATACTTGACAATTGACTTCAATAACTTACCTACTACCGATGTTAGGCTTACTGGTCTACAGCTTCCTATTTCCTCTCTAGTTCCCTTTTCGAATAGTGGGTTTACATTAATTACCCTCCAAGCTAGGTAAGAACCAGAGCAGAAGTGACCACCAACGGATCTACTTTTTCTAGGACCATTTTCTTAAGTTATCTGGTATATAAACCTAGGGATAAGGTTTACCTAGGCCATGAAGATTTATCCACCTTCAATCCCATTAATTTCCCCCAAACCATTTCTCTGCTAATACTGATTTCCTTCCGCTCCTCAGCAAAACTTGTGCTTCTCAGAACTTTCAGTACATTATTAACGTCTTCCTTTGTGAAGACAGAAGCAAAGTACAAATTTAGTTTCTCAGACATTTCTTTATTCCTTGTTATAAATACCCCCCTTTCTGACTGTAAGGAGCCTACATTTGTTTTTGTCAATCTTATTCTCTTTATGTATCTATGGAAACTTTTACACTCAGTTTTTATGTTCTCTGTTAGCTTATTTTCATACTCTTATTTCCCCCTCCTTAATCAATCCTTTTGTCTGCCTTTGCTGAATTTTAAACTGCTCCTAATTCTCAAGTCCACTGCTTTTTCTTGCGAACATATATGCTTCTTTTCTGATTCTAATACTACCTCTAATTTCTCTTAGAGATAATACTAAATTCACAGAAGATGCAGATAGATTCGGAGAACCTGTTTAATTCCATACCTGATTTCCTGATTTTCCATCTTTCCAATTTTGCATATCCTGAACTATGACCATAGATTTAATGCTTTGTACACATAACCAAAATGATTTGTAAAATTACTCCATTCAAGTTTCCTCTGCATATATATTTGTGTTTTCTCCTCCTTTCTTATTATTCCATTAATTTGCCAGTCCACCTTTTGTTTCTCAAAACTGAAGAATCCATTTTTGCAAGGAAAACTTGCCTGTTTTCACAACAAACAATGACTGGCCTAGAAAGTCTTTCCATCCACCCCGTCTCCCCCCTTCCCCACCCCAACATTTGCTGTTTTAGGTGGACTTTTCCTTTGTAACTTTCACAAGCTCATCATGGATGTTGTGAAGTCCCAGCTGTACTTGGGCATATTTATACAACAGTATGAAAGCACTTTGCACAACGTCAGGATCCTCCAAAAGGCTTCATGCCAATGTAATCACTGGAGTAATGTGAGAAAAACAATTGCCAGTTTATGCACAAGCTCCTATATATGTAGCACTGAGATCAATTGCCTGGTAATAGGTCATAGAGGTGTTTGCCAAGGAATAAATATTGCCAGGTCACCATGGTAACTTCCTGCTTTCAAGAGTGCCATAAAATATTTGATGTCCACCTGAGAAGGGAAATGGGACCCGGGTTTAATATCGCTTCTTCTATAGGGAACTGTTCCCCAGTCATACATCAAAATGCTGGCATAAATGATATGCCAAATGTGCTAATTATTTGCATCTTCTTTCTTCTTTAACACTACCATTAGCACTCCCTTTATCTTGTGTCCATGACATCTTTCTCAACCTCTCCTTAGCTCCCACTTAGCCCTGACTTTCTACTCTGTCCCTCCTTCTCCACCGCAACTCCAATCGTATAATCCATCATATTCTTCCCTTTCTTCAGGTCCAAAGAAGAGTCTTATAGAATCAAAACATTAGCTTTGTTTCTCTCTCTGCAGATGCTTCCTGACCTGCTGAGTTTATCTGGCATTTTCGATTTTTGTTTCAGTTTCCAGCACCTGCAGTATTTTGTGCCTTTATTGAAGGACCGTACTGCTTGTTCTCTTAATGGATACAGTATAAGGCTGTCATGAGAGGATGGGGAAAATCTGTTTGAAAAAGGCACACACAAAAAATAATCTCTGGCACAAAATCTGAATAACTTTGAATAATGACAATAACTTGCATTTATAGAGGGTTATAGAGCATCATCAGAAAAATCTGACACTGAACAACAGAAAGAGATATTAAGAAAAGCGGCTATTAGGAAAAGAGACACAGTGCTCCACTTAGAGTACTGTGCGCAGTTCTGGTCACCTCACTACAGGAAGGATGTGGAAGCTATTGAGAGGGTACAGAGGAGATTTACAAGGATGTTGCCTGGATTGGGAGGCATGCCTTATGAAGATAGGTTGAGGGAGCTAGGTCTCTTCTCCCTGGAGAGACGAAGGTTGAGAGGCGACCTGATAGAGATTTATAAAATGTTGAGAGGAATAGGTAGGGTATATTCTTGGAGGCTATTTCCCAGGGTTGAAATGGTCACTACGAGAGGACACAGATTTTACGTGCTGGGCAGGAAGTACAGAGGAGATGTTAGGGGTAAGTTTTTCACTCAGAGAGTGTGAATGAATGGAATCGGCTGCCATCAGTGGTGGTGGAGGCAAACTCGCTGGGATCTTTTAAAAGACTTTATGGGATTAAATGGGGTTGGGAGTTCTATGGCCTAATAGGTATGGGTATGATTGGCACAACTTGTGGGCCAAAGGGCCTATTTGTGCTGTCGTGTTCTATGTTCTATGTTAAAACTTTGGTCAAAGGTAGGCGTATTTATCCTCTGTCCGGTGCTGATATAGTGGGCTGAATTACCTCCTCCTGCTCCATAACTATTCTATGATCTATGCATTAAGAAAGTTTAATATGACGACAACTGTGGTGTATTGTGGCTTTCAATGATTAATCGGAATTAGAAATAACATCTGCTGTTGAGTATTGTTTAGTCATTGCTAGTCTGAAAAACCAGGCATCTGAACTGGTTATGAGCTGAGTGTTTATTCTATATCAATGTAATTAGCTACACTGGAGGAAGTAAATGTTCCCTGTGCTCTATGACAAAGATCGGTATCATAAACTGACAGATTTAAGTTTACATAGCGAGCTCAAAAAACTCCCTCAACTCCTGACTAATGATTCCAAGCTAGTGCTTTTTGTGATTAAATATGACTCAAGTGATTTTACTGTACTTCACATACACTTATATAAAACATTTCAAGGGTTCCAATTAATTGTGTTTAATGGAGGATTTGCAAACTTCCTCTTGACAATTGTTGAGAAGTCTTATCTGAAGTAATTGACAGGGACAGCAGAAGAGAAAATGAAATCTGGAATGAACAAGAAAGAAAGTAAATGTTACTATACCTACCCTGTTA
Organism: Sphyrna mokarran; assembly: GCA_024679065.1. Classification (NCBI taxonomy): domain Eukaryota; kingdom Metazoa; phylum Chordata; class Chondrichthyes; order Carcharhiniformes; family Carcharhinidae; genus Sphyrna; species Sphyrna mokarran. The sequence continues at coordinate 25,951,822 of JAGIQG010000021.1, forward strand.
AATCAATGATCCAGCAAAACAGCAAATGGTCCTATTGTATTCTGGAAACTGGAGGTGAGGGATGGAACCAATCATTTATCCACATGAAGAAATTCCAAGGAACAATGATCAAGTATGGATGATTGAGTTTAATGAAATTTAACACTCCATCTAATCAATGGGGCAGCACAGCGGCAGAGTGGTTAGCACTGCTGCCTCACAATGTCAGGTATCAGGGTTCAATTCTGGCCGTGGGTGACTGTCTGTGTGGAGTCTGCACATTCTCCCCTTGTCTGCTGGGTTTCCTCGGGTGCTCCGGTTTCCTCCCACAGTCCAAAGATGTGTGGGCTAGGTTGATTGATCATGCTAGATTGTCCCTTTGTGACAGGAGGATTAGGACTGTAAATGTGTGGGGCTATGGGGATGGGACCTGGGTGGGATTGTTGTTGGTGCAGACTCAATGAGCCAAATGGCCTCTTTCTGCACTGTAGATTCTATGATTTTATAAATCATTGTTCAGTTTAACTGATTGGTCATTGCTAGTTCTGTGACAGGCGATTTTAGATTATGATTAGATGTCACATTATTGGCTACTTTGGACTCTATTGTCAGCGGGAGAAGAAAACGGTTAGGCTATTTTGAGAAAAAAGGCATTGGGAGTCCTACCGAAATCACACAGGACCCATGTTGGCATATGGTAATGAGATTCTTGCCTTTTTCCTTGCAGCTATTTCAAGGTCTGGGCTAAAGTGACAGCAGGCAGAAGGAGAAAGCAGAATGTTTTAATTCAGTGATGGCGAGGTTCACTACAGCCACCTTAAAACAGGGTGATGTCGAACCCAAAGACACTTGTATTTTTTTCAGCAGAACATCAAACAGTGGCGGGAACCACAGCAGTTTTTTTTTCCCTTCACCATGCTTGGGTTCTTAAGGATAATTGCTCATCTCATCTAACGTCAGCTGGCTTCTCATACATCAGGGATAAAACCTGAGCCCCACTGATCTATTTGGTTTTGCACTGTTCAGCATAGTAAAGTTATTCATAGAGCCATTGGGGAACTAACGGTTTCAATGTCAACTAATTGGAAACTGCAATGCCCCAGTTGAAATCCTTGACCTCAGTCAATGCATCAGTTAATCCACAGCATTACCAAATATATTCTGTACAGTTGTTGGGTCTACGTTCATTGAAGTGTGCTGTTTCAGGGCACTGTTATAAAGCAGATCTGTTCAAATAGATCGAAGAGAACGTTTTGATATTCCAGTACTTCGTATTATCAACATGGATTTTTCCTCTCTGATTCTTAAGGTGGAAGTTCTTAATTATCTAAAGGAGTGCAGTCAAGGTAAAACTATTCCTCAAAGGGAGGAAAATATGTTCTTTGTGAGTGAGTGAACGGTCCATTTAGGCCCAACCAAATGGTCTCTTCAAAGGAATTGTGATTTGAATTACTAAATTAAAATCTACACCATGCAATTTTACTTTTAATGTCCAAACTGAAAGGTAAGAGTGCAACTTCAACTAAAGGGAGGTGCTTGGATAAAGGTTACAGACATGAAAGGTAGATGTTACCGAGGGAATGCCTCACTTAAACCTCCTGTGCCTAACCGTATTCTTTGCAAGGTAGGTACAATTCAGAATGAGTGTTGTGTGCTGATTAAAACACACGTATCATATTAGTGATAAGGTTCAGATTTTCTTCATTTTGTACAGCCTAAAGATATTGTTTAATTTGCAATCAGAAGGTTAATGTGACTTGCCAATGCTACCACGTGCCTGTGCGATGAACGGCATCTAGTCTAATGGGCAATCTCCAGATGATTACATATTCAGCACTTCTGTGGAAATTAGATTTTATTAATTCAATTTTGCTGAAAAGCAGCGTGCCATAATAAAATTAAATTTGTAACTATTGCACAGTTAAATTAGCTAAATAGAGAGGAAGGAGATGGCAGAAAATTGACCCCAATCCCTTAAAGTCTAATCAGATGGCAAACTCAGCTGCTAACTAAGCTGCAGGTGAGACCAGGTTCACTCGAGATGGCAGAGGGAGTGGGTTTCTTCTGGATGTGGTGGCACCTCTTGACATTTCATAGAACCATCTAGAAAGTTTTTTGTAAATAGCCCAGGGCCCAGCACGAAACAGACAAGTTCGAAAAGAAAGCATCCCCTGTGTCTATCTGTTAACATCTTCAGTTTAAAGCTAATTCTTTGGCATCAATTAGAGCCAAATTAATCAGCACTTTGTATGATAAACTCACGTGCTAGTTTTTAATATGCTGCTGCTGCTCTGTCTGTGCTCCAGATTGGCACAATGCTCTGAAGTTAATAATGTTGATTGCCTTTAAAACTAAGGAAGTCAACTTATTAATTTTTCCTCCAGAACCTTCGGTTATAAAGATAGAAGTATTCATATTTCTGTGAGTTCAATTCCAATGATTAAAGAAATTAAGTTGAACTCCTACCCTCTGACCCTCAGAGCTCTGCATTTTGATAAGCAGGGACCCAGATGCAAGGAGCTGGGATTTGTGGCTTTCAGCGAGGTGAGGGAGGTAGAATAGAGAGTGATCCACTCACTCCCACCCCCACAGTCCCAGTGCTGTCAATGAAGCAATGGTCAGCCATGGCCATCAATTTAAAGGTCCTCTGATACCTCACTCTCTCCTTATCTCTTATGGCAAGCTGAAAAAAGTAAATCAAATTAAAAAAACATACAAACGCTGCCACCTTTACTTACAGACTCTGGTGCTACATTCAGCTGCTGGCAGGCTTTTCCTTCTGCCTTTGTGCTCCGCAGATGTGGCATCAAGCATTTTCCCATCTGACACCCGGAGTGGGCAATGAAAAATTGCAAACAATTGACTCTTTAAACATACTCAATAGCTTGGCAATAGGTTATTTCAAAATGTTGGGTGGAGTTTCTTATTTCTATGCTACTCATGTTCCATAATGTGGGAGATCATGAATCAGGGAATGCCTACAGAGCAGAAGTTGGTCCATCAAGCCTGTACTGATAACAATCCTATCCAGACCCTATCCCCTCAACCTCACACATTTATCCTGGTAATCCCCGTGAGGGACAATTTTGCATGCCCAATTAATCTATCCTGCACATAGGATCACAGAATCCTACAGTTCAGAAGGAGGCCATTTGGCCCAAAGAGTCTGCACCGACCACAATCCCACCCAGGCCCTATCCCCAAAACCCCATGTATTTACCCTAGTTAGTCTCCTTGACACTAAAGAGCGATTTAACATTGCCAATCCACCTGGCCTGCATACCTTTGGACTGAGGGAAGAAACCCATAGGAAACCTACGCAGACATGAGGAGAATGTGCAGACTCTACATAGACAGTGACCCAAGCTGGGAATCGAACCTGGGTCCCTGGCCTTGTGAGGCAGCGGTGCTAACCACTGTGCCATTTTTTGGAGATTGGTATGATGATGTTGGATTGCCAAACTGCCATCATCGCACCATATTTTATACTCATGCACAGGGGTGGCCTGCCTAGTTTGTCGCTGTTAAACCAGGTCCGAGGAGCAGAAGGTGCCAGTGAACTAGTCGTATTTTCCTAATCTAATCTCTGCTGCTAAACTGCAATCGCTTCATAATAAATGGCAGTAAAAAGATTTTTTGAACAATGTTTATTGCACATAATGTGCATAGAGATCAATAAAATTCTTGGAAAGAGCACAGACATATAATATTCATCCAGTAAAATGTGTGTGACAGTTCGATGAAATTCAAAGCAAAGATATCCATATTAAAATATATTTTGTGTATTTATTTATATATATGAAATACAATATATATTTATATATGTATGTATATACTCAGGGTGTGCAAAACCAATTTAATTTGTTCACTTTATCCCTCCATTAATATATTAAAAACAGTACATTAGCATGGTCATATATAATCTGGCAGATAAGTGTTGCTGAAACAAGATAATCTTAAAGCAAAGAGCAAAGAAAAGAGAGTTACTCAAGTGTGGTTGCTTCTGAATTGGTACTTCCAAAGCAGACCAACCTTTAAAATGAAATAGTTAAACACTGAATTTAAAGTTTATTTATTAGTACCACAAGTAGGCTTACATTAACACAGCAATGAAATTGCTGTGAAAATCCCTTGGTCGCCACACACCCGTTTGGATACACTGAAGGAGAATTTAGCATGATTTATGCAACTAACCAGCATGTCTTTTGGACTGAGAGAGGAAACTGGAGCACCCGGAGGAAATCCACACAGGCATGGAGAGAATGTGTAGACTCCACACAGACACTGACCCAAGCTGGGAATTGAACCCAGGTCCCAGACGCTTTGAGGCAACAGGGCTAACCACTGTGCCACCTTGCCGCAGTTACGAGATCTAGTTTTCTTAATAATTAGAAATTGCTACCTTAAAAAGACATGGTTCCACCTTAATTTGCATGGTATAAAACCCCCATCCACATAAAGCAGTCTTTAGCACTTGCAAGCAACTACATATCTGATAGAAAATGCTCGATACTTTATCCAGCTTTCAGCTTTGCAATATTTACTTAGATTCTTTGAGCATTGCATCACTGCAACATTTACTTAGCATGAATTGTTGAGTTGGCAGCACACGTCAGCCTTGATTTCCTGATGGCTGTGAGCCTGTCAGGCTGTCCATTTGCTTGGCTGCTGGGCAGGAGGTGGCCCTACTAAGATACAAATGAGACCAGGCCCCCACACTTCAGCCTTGCCAAATCATTTGCAGAAATCTGGCCTCAAAATATCAAGGCCGATATGTCTGAATTTTCTGTATCATATTCACTTGCGCAGGACAGGTGAAAATGTTGTGTGTGCTGCTGGTAGGTACAAATCCATATTGACTTTTTTCAAGTTGACAAGTTACCTCAGAATTGCTCAAATGACGCCCTGCAGATATAGGACACTGATCAGTCGTTACTCCAAAGACTGAGCTGTATGTGGCACTTTTGAAAGCATTTTCAGTGCCTCCAACTGCAAAATATAGTCTGCCTATGTAAAGAGATGGAAAAAATTGTTCTAGTTTATAGATAACTAGAACAAAATGTACAAAAACTGTACAAAACTCTAGTGCGGCCGCACTTGGAGTATTGTGTGCAGTTCTGGTCCCCACATTATAAGAAAGATGTGGAGGCATTGGAGAGGGTACAGAGGAGGTTTACCAGGATGTTGCCTGGTATGGAGGGCAGGTCCTATGAAGAGAGGTTGAAGGATTTGAGGTTGTTTTCGTTAGAAAGGAGGCGGCTAAGAGGGGATCTTATTGAAGCATATAAGATGATTAGAGGTTTAGATAGGGTGGACAGTGATAGCCTTTTTCCTAGGATGGAGAAAGCTAGCACGAGGGGACACAGCTTTAAATTAAGGGGTATGAGTTATAGGACGGATATCAGAGGTAGGTTCTTTACTCAAAGAGTGATTAGGGAGTGGAATGCCCTGCCTGCAGCTGTTGTAGATGCGCCAAGTTTGGTGGCGTTTAAGAGGTAATTGATAAGTATATGGAAGAGAAGGGAATGGTTTAGTTTGGAGGGGCATTGCTTTTTATTTTGGTCGGCACAACATCGAAGGCCGAAGGGCCTGTTCTGTGCTGTAATGTTCTATGTTCTATGTTAAAATGTCACAGATGCTGAAATTCTGAAATTAAAATAATAAATGCTGGAAATATTCAGCAGATCTGGCCATATCTGTTAAACCAAGTATTCTCAGCATTTTCTATTTTATAGATAGCTTTGCAGCATATTAAGGTCCTTAGCCTTTGCTATTATCTGAAGGATGAGTCAGACTATGGCCAATTAAACTGGCCCAGAAACTCCCATGTCACACAAGGCAATGGAAATCTACCATGCCAGTATATTCTTTTGTCATCTCACAACATGGAAATCCAGGCAGAATTAAATGATCATAGAATCCCTACAGTGCTGAAGGAGGCCATTCGGCCCATCGAGTCTGCACCACCAACAATCCCACCCAGTCCCTATCCCCATCACCTGTTAATTGCCCTGACACCAACGGGCAATTTAGCATAGCCAACCAACCTAACCTGTACATCTTTGGAGCAGGGGAGGAAACCTGAGCATCTGTTAAACAGGGTATTCTCAGCATTTTCTATTTTATAGATAGCTTTGCAATTAAGGTCCTTAGCCTTTGCTATTATCAGAAGGATGAGTCAGACTATGACCAATTAAACTGGCTCAGAACCTTCCATGTCACACAAGCAATATATCATGTACATGGGGGATAAGATTTCCAAATGAACAAATGAATTTCGAGGGGTACATTCAAGAAAGTATTTTGTTCACTGAAGCAAATGTTATTCTTCTCAATAGAGGCGGATTATTGGCTGGTCACTTCAAAAAGACCAAGGGCAGGATTTTCCAGCCATGCTCACCCCAAGAACAGTAAATCCATCCCAGAGTCAAGGGACCTTTGTATGGTCCATGTCCCGCTCACTATAGTTCCCATGGTGGGTGGGACATGAAAACTTGCCCCAAATTGTATTCCCTCTCTAATATTATCTTAGTGGGTTGCACTCTTTTAGCAATTATTTTCGTGTTGTGGTAGTAGATTTTCCGCGTTGGACTCAATTGCTAATTCCAATGCAAATAATCTCCATTTTGCAAAGCAGTTCCCTACAACCACCACACTCATTTCCATATCACCAATCACAAGGTATTTCACGGACCAATGCAATCGGACAATGTTTGTAGAACACAATTTTTAATAAAATAAACATTGTTTAAAAAGTATGCCATGATACATTTAAGTGTGGTAGCTTGTTAAAGGTTAATTAGCTCAGCTAATGCATTTATCACAAAGAAAGCATTGGAACCACAGTGTCACAATCTGTCAGTAATTTGCATTTAAATTACTGAAAGTAGCTTGTAAAAATTATACTAAAGTATTCCCAGTTAGATAGGTGTACAGAAGTTAGCTCTTTAGCAAGTTAATATAAAAACCTTTTAAACTTTACCTATTCTTGTGCCTGGGAGTTCTAACTTGATTTCCAAAGACTTAGGGCCTGATTTTACCAATTGGAGTCTAAGGGCCAGATCCGGGCATAATACAGATCCGAGCCTGGAATCCTCTTTGCAGCACACCCCCATACACTTTTTTCTGGCTCTGATCTGATCTGCGCTGTGGGCAGGACTTAGTGCTGCCGGAACGGTTGAAGCTCTGAACTGCGTATGCGCAGTTAGAAAAAAATCTGAAGCAGCGCGCCCAGGCGGGAAAAAAAAGCAGAGAGAACGTCTCTCTGACACTGATCATCCTCTGGGGGCGCGGGGGTGTGGGGCAGGAGGAAGAGGTGGGTCAGAGCATCCTCTAGGATGGGGGTGCAGGAGGAGGCAGGTTGTCAGATGTATCTCTTGGGGGGGAGGTGCGAGAGGGCTGATTGTTGTCTGATGGTGGGGGAAGGACCGATTGCTCACTGATTGGGGAGGGCAGATGAATCTCTGGGAGCGGGGGGGCGGCAAGAGGGTCCGCTGCCAGTCTGCGGGCGATCAGTGGGCAGGGGGGTAGCCATACGTCCACTCTGGGAGGAGGGATTTGTTCCTCCGGTAGGGACGAGGGATTACCTGCAGAGGTAGCAGAGATCCATTTGCATCCCCGCCCCATCAGTAAGCAATTGGGCGTCTCCCCACCACTCCCAAGGATTCTCTGACCTACCTCCTCACCGCCTCCCGCCCCTCCCAGAGGATGATCTGGGTCAGAGAGCTATTGCAGGTTCTGGTGCCGCTTTGGAGGGTCCCCTGCAAAATGAAAATCGGTCTTGGATTTTTATTTTGCAGGTCATTCACTGCGTGGATCCAGAACGGACCAAAAGATTTGGTCTTTTTCAAATTCGGTGAGATTTGATGGTAAAGTTGGGTGCTCAGTTCATTGAATTGACTTAAATATGTGCATTTAAATCACCCGGCATCACGATTCAGGCGCAGATCGGATCCGTGCTTCAAATTGGGTGTTGGTAAAGCCGTGATCTGCTTGGATTGGGGTGTAGATCGCATTAAAGGCCTGACGCCAGAATTTACAATTTAAATTTTTGGTAAAATTGGGTCCTTAGTGTCATAGAGGTGTACTGCATGAAATCAAATTGTCTATGTTGCCCTTTTTTTGAAAACCACTAAGCTAGTCCCAATTGCCCACATTTGGCCCATATCCCTCTATACCCATCCTACCCATATAACTGTCTAAATGCTTTTTAAAAGATGTACTTGCCTCTGCCACTACACCTGGCTACTCATTCCAGATACTCATCACCCTCTGTTTGAAGAAATTGTCCCTCTGGACCCTCTTGCGTCTCTTTCTTCTCACCTTAAATCTATGCCATCAAGTTTTAATTTCACCTACCTTCACCAAGGCCTGTAAGCAAACAAACACAATCAATGGAAGCTCCCATTTACCCTGGGCACACGGCTGGCTTTCAGTGTAATGTTTTTTAAAACTAATTCCAAATGGTAACAGAATCTCAAGTTGCGCTGAATGCAGTTTGTGCTTCAAATTTTGAGATCTTTTCTGCCTGTTACACAGGCTGAAAATTTGGGCCAAATGAAAAACAGCGCACTCTGGGAAGAAATTTCAACTGTACTGTTTATATCTGGATCTGTTTTAATGTCATGTTGGTTTGTCCGCATTATTTTTGATCATGGTACGAGATAAATTATTGCCTGGTTGCTCACTAAGAGATGCAGGTGTTTTGTACCTGGGCAATCAGAGGTGAGAATCCAGTCCTGATAACTTAATGCTGATATGTATGCAAGTCACTGAAGTCAATTCAAACAAAATTCCACTATGACCATGACTATGTTAGATTCCAATTTCAGATTTAGAATATCTGAGGCTGCATAACAAGTGTGGCATTAGTGTGAAAGCAGTTTCCCTTCACATTTCTGCTATTGTTAGAGTGTAAATCCAGAATCGAAGACTTACGTGACTCTGGAGTGGAATGAGGTTCCATAGAGGAAGGAACTAACCTGTTATTAACATTGCCAAAATCCCAAATATGTATTCAAAAGCCATTTGCTCAACTGCAATGTAGATAGTCATCAGTTAACAATACTCTTCAGTGATTTGAGTAATAGAAAAGGAAAGAAAAGCTGTTTGTAGTAAATAGTTTTTATTCTTAAGAAAACCTGCAGTAGGCAGCACATGCTTATGTTCCTTACATTAAGTATCACCCAACAACTTGAACAAGTTGCAGTGTACAGCACTGTGACTTGTTCCGCACACTAATAGTTGCTCTTTGCATTGAACTCAATGAAACATAGAGACATAGAAGATAGGAGCAGGAGGAGGCCGTTTGGCCCTTCGAGTCTGCTTCGCCATTCATTGCCATTGTAGCTGATCGTCCAACTCAAATACTGCTTTTTCGCCATAACCTTTGATCCCAGCCACCCCAAGTGCTATATCCAGCCACCTTTTGAATACATTCAATGTTTTGGCATCAACTACCTCTTGTGGTAATGAATTCCAAAAGCTCATCACTCTATGAGAAGAAATGTCTCCTCACCTCCGTTCTAAATGGACTATCCTGAATCCACAGACTGTGACTCCTGGTTCTGGATTCCTTCATCAACGGGAACATCTTCCCGGCATCTACCCTGTCTAGTCCTGTTAGAATTTTATAAGTCTTTGTGAAATCTCCCCTCAGTGAACTGACAGCATCAATACTGAATAAATAAATTAAAGGTTACTGCTCGCTGTAAATACTCCACAGTATTATAGATTTGTGTTACTGGCATCAATTGTTAATCCATAGAGCGAGTTGTCTGCCATAAACAGCAGAACTTTTCAGAATTTTTGTCTTCCAAGTCAGAAACTGCTGCACTTGTGGGCCATCAATATTAACCACTGATAGGCTTCAGCATGAGCAGGCCAATGCAATAATAGAACCTCTCAAGATCTTGCATATTTAAGAGAAGTTAGTTACATTCTCAGAAACCCAAATGTATCTTTCAGTTGTGCAGGAACACAATGAGTGGATTACTGAATCACCTCCCGAGTTGTTCACAGATTAATCTTTAGTTCCGAGAGATTCTGGGGCAATCCACAAGTGTTGGAAAACTATCTACAAGTTCTATACCAATGTTGCAGGTTATATCCTCCTTCCCATCAATTGCCTCCGATTGAACCAGACTGATTAAAGGCTGGCTATTTGACTGTGAACTGAGTTTTTTGACCCCTTATCCTCTTTATCAAAGACTCCCAGTTCCACGTTGTAGTAAAGAAAATCATAAGAGTTGAGACATGGAAACTCACTATTCGTCCAAACACTTCAATTCATATTTCACGTCCACCAAAGCCAATAGTTCTACTTATATTTATTCATCCCATTCCCATATCTGTTTGTCCCCTTTCCAGCATCCATCTAACACCAAATGCTGATCTAATTGCTGCCTCAACCAATAACCATGCAAGTGAATCTCACAGTCTCAAAACCCTTGAGTACAAAAGGTTTCTCAAGTCTTTTCTTAAAACATCTCTTGCACAAACTCTTGTCTCTTGCCAGCCCTTCTTGATACCTCTGCTCCCAAAAGAAATCTGTTTTACCCCATCCTTTTATAATTTTAAGTAAGATGGTAATTGTTCTTTTACTCAATCCTTTCTTCATATTTCTATTGTCTCTTATCAAGCAGCATCCTAGTGGCTCACTATTGTACTGTCTTTAAAACTTCAATACCCTTCTTATAGTATGAAGCCCAAAGCTTCACAAAACACTGACAGATCCTATTAAAATTTTATATAAAGTCAACATAACCTGCTGGATTCAATTATTCAGGGGATAAACTGAGAATTATATTAGCTTTTATTTACATGCTTATCTACCTGGTGGTGCTGCCTTTAATGTTAGATAGGGCAGAACAGTGGCACAATGGTTAGCACTGCTGCCTCACAGCGCAAGAGACCTGGGTTCAATTCCATCACAGCCTTCTGTGTGGATTTTGCATGTTCTCCCATGTCTACATGGGTTTTCTCCAGTTTCTTTCCATAGTCCAAAGATGTGCAGGTTAGGTTGATTTCCATGGTAAATTGTCCCTGAGCATCCCAAGATATATAGTTTAGGGAGATTAGTGGAGTAAAAACGTGAGGTTACACGGTAAGCCTTGATACAAGTCAATAAGACTCAATGACTAAACAGCCTCCTTCTAAACTGTAAGGATTATATACTTGTACAAAATTTCTCTGCTCTTCCACAGCATCAATCATACTTCCATTGAGAATTAATGGATGCTGTTATTTTTCACCAATATGAACCATCTGACATTTGCTGATATTGAGTTCCATCTGCCAGTTTTAATGACTATCCCCATCTTATCTCATTACAACTTCTTTTGGTCTTGTCAAGAATTAGCTAGAAGTCCTACTTCAGTATTCTTTCCAAATTTGGACACTACTCCTTCTAGATTATTGATATATATGCAGCAAATAGAAGTAGCCCCAGAACCAAACCCCAAGAGACATGGTTGATTGCTTCCAACAACTTTGAAAATCTTCCACTCTCATTCTATTCAATTTTTAATGTAGTTTAATATAAAGAACAAAGAACAAAACAGCACGGGAAACAGGCCCTTCAGCCCAACGAGCCCGCGCCGCCACCCCGATGTTCCCACTTCTACCCATGATCCCTGTCTATGTTTATAGATCTATGGATTAAAAACCAAATTTGAGAGAATTTAGGGAGAATTTGTTTTGCCAATTAGCCTAAGAGCACATCTTTGGGATGTGGGAGGAAACCGGGACACCCGGAGAAAACCCACACAAGCACGGGGAGAATCCGCAAACTCCCACAGACACAGGCCCAAATCCATGTATCTGCAAAGCACAGAATAGTCACTGAGCTGTCGTGTTGCCCATCAAATGGTCCAGGTCAAGCATACACAAATGACGTGAAGCACTAGGATACTCTTGAAAAATCTAAGAGCAGCCCCGTCACGACCCATCGCGTGTATGCCCCTTGTTAGACAACAAGGCGGACCAAAGCACCTGTAGGTTAAAAACAAGTGTATCAATATCATCATCTATTTACACACTTCCCAGGGACTTCAAAGGCTCATGATCCCTATTTTAAATCAGTTTTCTATACCCCTCCATTCCCATTCTGTTCATGTGCCCATCTAAGTATTTCTTAAATAACTCCAGAGTGCCTGCCTTCACCACTTTACTTGGCAGTGCATTCCATACCCCCACCACCCTCTGTGTGAAAAAACTCCCTCTAGCATCCAAATTATACCTTACCCCCCTCACCCTAAGCCCGTGACCCCTCGTGCTATTTGAGTCTATCCTAGGAAAAAGCTTAACCCTGTTTACTCTATCTATACCCCTCATAATCTTGTACACCTCTATTAGATCTCCTCTAAGTCTACGTCTTTCTAAGGAAAACAGTCCCAATTTGCCTAACCTCTCCTCGTAACTCAGACCTTCCATACCAGGCAACATCCATATAGACGACATCAATGACTCACCCTTCGTCGACCGTTTTTGTCACCTCCTCAAAAAATTCTACCAGATTCGTAAGGCATGACTTCCCCTTAACAAAGGCATGCTGCGTATCCCTAATCACAATGCTGTAAGTTCCTATACATCCTATCTCTAAGAATCCCCTCCAAAGGCTTCCCTACCACTGAGATCAAACTCACTGGCCTATAATTTCCAGGGTTATCCCTACTACCCTTTTCAAACAACGATACAACATTAGCTATTCTCCAGTCTTCTGGGACCTCAACTGTGTCCAAAGAAGAGACAAAGATTTGCGTCAGACACCCAGCAATTTCACCTCGCACCTCCCTAAGCAGCCTGGGATAAATGCCATCAGGCCCCAGAGATTTATCAGTTTTAATGCTACCTAGAAGCTCTCACACTTCCTCCCTTGGTATGGATATTTCCCTCGACTGGTCCACAGCTCCCTCAGACACAGGAGCGGTCAACAAGCCCCTCTCCTTCGTGAATACCGACGCAAAGTATTCATTCAGGATCTCCCTCATTCCCTCGGACTCTAAGCACAGTTCCCCTCCTCTGTCCCTAAGAGGTCCAATTTTTCTTCTAACCACCCTTTTATTCCTAACATAGGAGTAAAAAGCCTTTGGATTTTCCTTAATCCTATCCACCAAAACCATTTCATGCCCCCTTTTTGCCCTTCTAACTCCCTGTTTGAGCTTCCTCCTACTCTCTCTATATTCCTCTAACGCTGTCTCCGTTCCCAGCTGCTTTGACCTATCAAACGCCTCTCTTTTCTTCCTAACCAAGTCCTCGATATCCCTAGTAATCTACGGCTCTCTAATCCTACCTTTCCCATCTTTCTCTTAGCCGGCACATATCTTTCTTGCAACATTTCCAGTATTCCCTTGAAAGACTCCCACATGCCTAGCGTGGACTTACCCTCCCAATCAGTTTCCATAAGCTCCTGCCTAATCCAACCGTAGTTAGCCTTTCCCCAATTCAGTACCCTGCCCCTAGGGCAACAAGCAACCTTTTCTATCTGTATCCTAAAGTAGATAGAATTGTGGTCACTGTTAGCCACATGTTCCCCTACTACAACAACAACCACCTGCTCTAGCTCATTATTCAGAACTAAATCCAATATAGCCCCCTCTCTAGTCGGGCTAGCCACATACTGCTCCAACAATCCTTCCAGTACACATTTTACAAACTCCTCCCCATCCAAACCCCCAGCTCTAGGTACCTTCCAATGCACCCTAGAGAGATTAAAATCTCCCACTATAACGTCTCTGTTCTTTCTGTAACTATCCAAAATGTCTTTACATATGCCTTCTTCAAAAACCCTCGGGCTGTTGGGTGGCCTATAATACATACACCCCTAGCATAGTAATCGCCCCCTTCCTACTCCTCAACTCCACCCACAGCAACTCCACTCTTAACTCCTCTGTATTGTCCTCCCTCTGCACCGCTGTGATGTTCTCCCTAACTAACAACACCACTCCCCCACCTCTTCTGGACCCTCCTCTGTCACGCTTGAAACACTTTTACCCAGGAATACTCAGCTGCCACTGCTCCCCTTCCTTTAACCACGTCTCCGTCACCACAACCATATCCAAGTTCCTCTCAAACATTAAGGCCCTAAGTTCATCCGTTTTTCCTGTTACACTCCTCGCATTGAAACAGACACACTCCAGACCTCCTAGCCCACTCGGAACCTCCTTCTCCCTGATGTATTTCTTTTCATCTAAGCCTACTCTATCTCCCACCTCGCTATCTACCGAGCTATCGGTCTCAGTCCCTCCCCCCCTCCATATTAGTTTAAACCCTGCTGAAACACTCCAGCTAACCTCCCAGCTAATGTATTCATGCCCTTCCCATTTCAGTGTTCCATCTTCTCCAATTCCCTTTCTCTTTACTTTCTTTGATAATCTCCCAAGCAGTCTCTTGTCAAAGGCTTTCCTAAAGTGTTGATTTATTTCATCCACCTGTAAGTCAAAGAACTAAGAACAATATAGCATAGGAACAGACCCTTTAGCTCACCGATTCCCTGTATCTATCCCCCTGTTCTATCCTTCAAAGAATCACTACCCCTTGTCCCTTTCTCAGCTGATCTGAATTCCCCCATGCATGCCTTTTCCCCTCCAAGACCTAATTATTACAAGACTAGTTAGCTTGCCTTCCAATTACCAACCCCATGAATTTCAACTTATCAAAACTTTGCAGCCTATTTCTTACTTAGGAGAAAACCCCACTCACTCATCTTTGTCCTTGCTGACTTACATTATTCCCTGGCTCTCAACACCTCAAATTTACAATTTTAATTGTTGTGTTTAAATTCCACCTCTCACAGTCCCTCCCCACTAGTGCCAATGGCTTTACCTCTCCATAACTCATTCTCCTGTTCCCTCCTCTTGAACACTCAATTCTCCTGACTCTAGCTACTTGTATCCCCTCACCATTAGCAGTCATGATTTCAGCCACCTTGGTCCCATACTTAGCTGGAGTTCCCTCCTTGCACTCTTCTGCCTCTCTTATTCCTTCTACTCCATTAAGATAGTCCTTAAAAGGAACCACTTTATCCAAGATTTTGACATCCACTTTTCTTTCCTTATTTATTCAAGTACTCATCTAAATACTCCTTGAATGTTGTGAGGGTTCCCACCTCTATCACCCTTTAAGGCAGTGACTTCCAAGAATCCCACCACGCTCTTGGTGAAAAGGCTTTTCCTCACATCTTCTACAAACCTCCTCTCCCTTAACTTAAATCATTGTCCCCTGGTTATTGACCCCTCTGCTAAGGGAAAAGGTTTCTTCCTGCTTGATGGTCAGCAGAGATATGATGGGCCAAAGGGCCTCTTTCCACGCTGTAAAACTGCATGACTCTATGTCTGGAATCTTATCATCGTTCACACTGGAGGGATCTTCCCATCCCGCCGCAGTGAATGGAAATTTGGCTGACTGCCAACTGCAGGATATAACTGACAACCAACTGGAAGGTTGGTGGTCCATATCTCCTGAATTATCCTTCATAAGAGCTTTATGTGGAGGTCAGACATGTCTGTTACCATGGCGATTGCATGCTGCTGCCTGTTTTTCCACTATACATTATACTTCCAGGTGGGAGAATGTGATTATTGGCCTTAGAAATGTGTATCTCCTTTCCGTGACTCCTTTGCATGAGTTTCCAGTGAACACATCTTCCCTCAGTTGTTAACACCCAATAACACAGCTTTTCTGTTCAGTAAATATCTGTTCTCATCTTCCCACCACTGTTGCAAGTCCTCAAACTCTGCAAATTACAGTTCACAGCTGATTGTGTTTTTCCCATCACATGCTGTGAGAAGGATGTAGCCCACATTTTTAAAGGAATAAATTGTGTAAGCCATCCTTGCAGCACATAAAAAAAAGGCAAAGGTTGACCCTCGCGGTACACAAATAGCAATTTCCCAGTTCTAATGTGTGTTTTGAATGTGACAAGGGAATGCTGCACTCAAGAACCTAAACTTGAAAACAATAGTGCTTTCCAATCTCAATTGAGAATTTACACACATGAATTAACATTTTTATTTTATATTCTGTTAATAACAATTAATGGAAATAGTCATCCGATATTATGTTTTGTTATGAGGTCTTTGATTCCCCAAAAGCAAAACAAAAGTGCCAAGCAAAGTTAAAACAGCAGTCATTCTATTTTATATCACCTTTTTTTCACTTTAAAGGCAATGCATCAATGCAAGTTATGGTTCTAATGTGGGTTTCAGCCTTTATTGAGGAGAGACATGCATATCCTTTTAATAGAAATTACATATATAAAATATTGGTTCATTTGTCAATCGAATTACCTCTGCTTGGTAAAACTAAGGAATCAATAATCGACACCTCTGTATGTGGTCAAGGTCTTATGCACTGGTTTTATGGTGATAAAGGTTTATTAATATAGATTGTCCATCACGCAGTTTGTCAATTCGTTTCATAATTAGTATCCAAGATTTGTTGACACTATGTTGACATAAACATAAGCAGGTCATTAAACTAGCTTGCCAATGAGACTTCATCAGCTTTGAAGTTTTCTAATCTGCTCCTGGAATGAATTGTTATTTTATTCATTTGTGGAACATGGACATTGCTAGCTGGCCAGCATTTACTGCCCATCCCAGTTAAGAGTTAACCACATTGCTGAGGTTCTGCAGTCACGTGTAGACTTGACCAGGTAAGGATGGCAGATTTCCTTCCCTAAAGAACATTAGCGAATGAGATGGGCTCTTCCGATAATTGACAATGGTTTTGCGGTCATCAGTAGATTCTAAATTCCAGATTTTGTTAATTGAATTCAAATTCCATCAGCTGCCATGACAGTTTCTGTATTAGTAGTCTAGTGATAATACCATTAGGCCATTACCTCCCCAGGAATGCATCCTGCAGACAGAGGGTGGCATCAAATTTGTCAAGAATTGAAGTGTTATCTTAATTTGTCCAGCATCGAATATCTGTGATGCACTTCATTTAAAATGACCCTGTTTCCATCTGAAGAATATGTTTGCATATCAATGTCTGAAAGTCTTGTTGGAAAACATTTTGCCTAATTTGTACTGTCTGAAGAAACAGTGCTGCTATTGAACCTTCTTGTAATATGGAAAGTGCACAATCTCCAGCAACCAAAATAACATCGGCAGTAGATGCATAGGAACATAGTCACCTCCAAGTGTTCCTCCAAATTGGGCATATGTTTCATTGACATTGGATCAAAATCCTGAAACTGTCTGATTAACTGCTCTGGAGTGAGTACATTCACCAGAATGTAGCCCACTAGCTTTTCATGAGCAACTAGATTTGACACTAAAATGCCAGCCTTGATAGGAATGGCAACAAGAATGAGATAAAAACATTACAATGCAACAGGATGAACAGAACTCTGGAAATAGTCTACCAAGCTTAATAGATTTAGGCTGAGACTGGTAAAATTACACAAAAAAACAATGAAATATAACAGACAGAAATGTGAAACTGAATACACATTGTTAAATAGCAACAGCATTGCTTCATGAGGTAGCTGTTTCCAGTTTAAGAAAAGAACACAGTTTGGGCGTTCATCCAGCTCAGATGATCTCCAAAGACTTCCACTGATTCCACTCATTTAATTACATTACATTATCCATTATTTCATTCTAGACTTTTACAGAAACAAAACAATTACCATAAAAGTGTAAATGACAGGCCCAGCTGACTGACAGCTCACTGCTTCATTTTGAAATCTGAAAATTAAAATTCTGATCTGCAGAAATATGAAGGATGTTGCATCATTAGAAGATGCACGAGGAATATGTATTTTGTCCCACAAGGAAAGGAGGTCTCAGAACATAACAGTTGGTTAGGAAGCTGTGCTCAGAATGCAATAAACATTGCACCCAATGTGCATTTGGTTTATCTCAATTATTTTTTGACAAGTCAACTAGAAGGACATATATTCAGAGATTATTTCGAATAGGCGCTGAGCATGTTCTGATCTAATGAAAATACGAGCCAGGGATGTTCTTAAAAAGCACTTCCTTTTTGATATTTAACAATAAAAGCAAGATGAATTGCAAACATATATTCAACAGCAAACTCATTTTAAGTCACTGGGCACATGAGTGGTAAGCCGCTTGTGTACTTACAAGGCTCAAAACTAATAATATATTTATATACATCTGTATTTATCCCTGATCTTCTATTCTTGTTATCCTTAATTCTTAATTATTCTCCTCCATTCTTCAATCATCTAGTCTGCTAAAATAAAGAGCATTTTAAATATTGTGCAAAATATTTATCTGAGGACTTTGGTTGTAACTCTTGTCTGATGTAAACAGAGAATAATAATGAATTAGTGCTGCAGTTGGTGGTCCAAGTAGCACTGTAGATTTTATTGCATGCTCATTTTGTCTTTAGGATCTGATCTTACCCAAACTGTTCATTGAATGTTTCCTTTCCCTTCTACCCTAAAATAAAATGAGTTTGAATTGTTCAACCAAGTCCAGAACAAAACTGTCCACAATTTGTCGCTACAAAAATGGTTGGCAACTTTTCTTAAGCTTGGACCAGAATATTTATTTAGCAAATGCAAAGCTCTGAAGCCAAGCAACAGTCTCCTCATTTGCTGAGTTTAAGACAATTAGTCCACCAATTATTCTGTAGAGAGGGCACTTCTCAGTGA
Organism: Sphyrna mokarran; assembly: GCA_024679065.1. Classification (NCBI taxonomy): domain Eukaryota; kingdom Metazoa; phylum Chordata; class Chondrichthyes; order Carcharhiniformes; family Carcharhinidae; genus Sphyrna; species Sphyrna mokarran. The sequence continues at coordinate 25,970,435 of JAGIQG010000021.1, forward strand.
CGTGCAGCACTGTTTGTGTTTTCTCACCAGTGCATAAAGGGGTTTGTACTGAGGTTCCAGAGCTGGAAGTTGGCTGCACAGGGGGCCTTGGTCGGCCCTGAACCTATTTACTAGGGATTTCTGTTGCCATGGCAGTTCAAAGCCTGCCATCCAACAAATGGGGGTTTGTCACAAGGAATTTGTGAGTGACTTTACATCTTTTCCATTCTTTGATCAAAAGATATCTGCCAATAGATCATGCTCTGGAAAGGGAAGCCAAGATGGAAGGTGGACAGTAGATGGGTTACACATGTCATCATGGAGGGATAAGAGGCTGGAACGTGATCATAATATCCCTCACCTGACCATGCTTAATGTCAAAGTTGGATCCCTAAAAATTAGCTTTCTGCTCAATGAAGGAGAGAGGAAAAAAAGTTACATCGCTTAAAACACATCCCAAAGTAATTTAAGGTATTTTGTTGCTGCTTGTCTCAAAGCTACTGTGTCATACTAGTTATGTAATATTGGCAAGGTTATAATTTTGAAGTTCTTCATTTCATAAAAAAGAGCTTCAAATTGTCCATACGTATTAAATGCACGTAGCACATGTTTGTTTTCTTTTCATTTTGACAGGCATATAAAGCCTAAAAAATATAAACTAAAAAAAAGCAAAAAGTTATAACACAATTGAGTTTGAATAATATTATGAACAGTTAAAGTGAAATTGAAATGTGTTGTAAATATTACCTGCAGCCCACAATTAGATTACAGCCTTGAACCTGATTTCTAATATCTAATATTTTGCGAAACGTGCACAGTTTGTGCTATTTTTTAAAATTAAGAATTACTGCTTACGTTCCTCACTACTGTCTGGGAAGTTGCATGGCAACAGTGGTGTGAACTATGGTGTTTGGAAGACAGCATTAACCTCCTTTGCAACATCATTAGTGCAGTATTACCAAGACATAATTTGCAGTAGATTATAGGGAAGAGTCTCTACTCTGTTTATGTCATTACCTCTTGTCTCAGGTGAATACTTAATTCCACTATCCACATTATCAACACATGTGAACATCAAAGGAAACAACTTATATAAGGGACACCAAACCACATGTAGTCACACAAACTAAAAACTCCCTTCACATTATACTGAAACAAAATTTATATGAATAGACCAGAACTTATTTATCATTCAATCAAAAACTGCATTTTGATGGAACAAACAATAATGGCAGACATTTCGCACGTTACTGCAGTTCTGAATGATTTAAGCTTTAAAAATTTTTAATGTCACAAGTAGGCTGACATTAACACTGCAGTGAAGTTACTGTGAAAATCCCCTGGTTGCCACACTTCGGCGCCTGTTCAGGTATACTGAGGGAGAATTTAGCATGGTCAACGGACCTAACCAGCATGTCTTTCAGACTGTGGGAGGAAACTGGGGCACCTGGGGGAAACCCTCGCAGACATGGGGAGAATGCACAGACTTTGCACAGACACAGACCCAAACCAGGAATCGAACCCAGGTCCCTGTCGCTATGAGGCTGCAGGCTAACTGCTATGCCAACATGCTGCCTGCCTAGTTAATGTTCAACCAAAACCTCATTCTGATGGAGCAAACAATGATGGCAGATATTTCACACATTGGGATGATTCTGAATGTTCCTTCATTCATGAAAGATACTTCATGTGCCTGGTGTATTATAAATATTTTTCTTGAAAGAACTCTATCCTTAGATCGATGATCTCACTCATACGGCATACCTAACAGTCTCTCGACTATAGGCTAGTCGAAACCCACTCTAAAGAATTCCAGGCAGAACCATTTCTCTGTCAGTGCGATTATATGGAATTTCTGATTTAGATACAGCAATTTACTGAGTAATCCTATATTAAGCTATAATGCGATCCTTACTGTTCCTGTTAATACTTGCCACTTTGAGTAATCTATGATTTAAATTCAAATGTAAAAGATTATTTTGTTAATATTTCCTCCTTACTACAAGCATACTATTATGGCTCAGTTTTACTTGCAGAGTGAATGAATAAAGCAAGCTGAAGAACAAATATCAGCGATTTGTCATTCTTTTTGGGTCTACAGAAATTTTGATCTAAGCATAATCCAGCTTCAAGCATGAAATTTCCAGGGAAATAAAGAATACATTTCCAGCATTCAACTGGAATGCAAAACTATCTCCAAGGATATAAATGTAGTGCATTGTTCTTCAAAAGTTTCTCTTGTAAATTCATCTCATTAACTGGCAGGAAAATCTTGCGGCACCACAGGGGCTAGCCATCAAAAAAAATTAACCTTAAAAATACTCGGACTTTTGCATCAGCCCCAGATCACAGCAAGATGTTTTGTCTCAAGGAAAGAAAATCCTACTGCCCAGTGATGTGAATATGATTGGGAAAGAAAGCTAATCAATAGTGAATGAGGAGGTGCCATCGCCAGGGATTTTAATGTGTCAAGATTCATTTAACTATCGAGTGTTAAGGTGGCAAAACGGATCATTATTCACAGACAGTCTCACAGCCCCCAGTTCACGTTTAACACCAGATTAGACCAATCAGCTTGGAGAACAGAGTGTTGAACAAAAGGACTTTGTATCAATTAACTGTATTTTCTGCTTTCTGTTGTGGGAACAGATAAGGAACATCTCCAAAAAGGTGCTAAATTCAATTTAAATTACTATCGATAACACTTCTTATCTTGTTAACAATGTTCATACTTCCTCTTTGTACAAAATACTGTGCGCGCCCACTTATCGCCATTTCTGCCATGGCCTACTTTTAGTAAATGCAAGGAAGTGTAAAAGTTATTATTGCTAGGCATGTCTTGGAAAACCAGTGTTTTTTTTGGATTCCTACAGACTGTGAGCTGAGCCTGAGGGCCTCGGTTGGGCCACTAGGCACAACACAAAATGAAACCTTGATTCACAACCAGCACGAGGGAAAACTGCACTGCTACAGAAGCAACTGTCAAGTGTAAGCAATAGCAACACAGCAACTCCTGCAACTTTTTTTTCCCCTCTGAGGTTCAGGGTAAGAATCTGTCCTCCATCAAACAGCTTCTCACAGCAGCAAATCAGAATTCATATATGCAAAGCCATAGGTGAAAACCATGGATGATACTTCTCATTTATACATCAAATGTAGAGATTCAGTAGCGTTTCCTTCTATATCATCCAGTGTCAAAAATACATTTACAAAATATGTCGTTAGTATCCAGTGCAGAATCAATGCTGTGACAGAGTGACAGCCAAGATAATTGAATAATACACAACTAAGTTAAAACTTGTATTGGGCTGAGATGTAATTAACCAATGAATTGGAAATGTTATATGTGGAGAGACTAAGTCAGTTAGGATTGTATTCATTGGAATTTAGAAGAGCGAGAGGAGATCTCATCTCATAGAACTTATAAAATTCTATCAGGGCCAGATAAGATGATTCAGAAAGAATGCTCCCAATAGTGGGGGAGTCCAGAACTAAGGGTCTTAGTTTGAGGATAAACCTTTTAGAAATGGGGTGAGGAGAAATTTCTTCATCCAGAGAATGGTGAATGCGTGGAATTCACTACCACAGAAAGTAATTGAGGCCAACATGTTGTGCAATTTCAAGAAGATATTAAATGTAGCTCTTGGGGCTAAAGGGATCATGAGACATGAAGGGGAAGGGGGAAATCAGGATATTGAATTTGATGATCAGCCAAGATCATAATGAATGGCAGAGTAGGTTGAAGGGCCGAATGGCCTACTCCTGCTTCTGGTTTCTATCTTTCTGTAACTGGCATTTTTAGGATTGAATACAAACACAATACTGGGCATTGTATGGAATGTGCAATTCAGGAGATTGGGTAACAGAGTGGGTAAGTTTGAGGCAAATTAAAATATTAGGAGACTGACAATTATGTGACAATGGTAAAAGACTCAGAACAGAATGACATATAGATACGACAGCAACAGTGTTACGTCTAATACAATATGAATTCCGTTCAGTTGTGGAAAGTCTTATGGATTGCGGTTAAGTGTTGTTTGAGTAATTTTCTATCATCGTAATTGGGGTTATATTATTGTGTTGCTGTTGGCAGGCCTCAGTCATTACACCATTGTTAGGAGTGAGATGCACCCTGCGCAGTCTTTATCATTGCCATTCATAATGAGGGCTAATTAATTTATGCAAATGTGGGTTAATTCACTCTTATTAAGAAGTTTCAGGCAAATATTGCTATGCCAATGTCTCAATTTCATGAAATTTTGTATACAAATTAGTATCAATATTTATCTTGCTTTTTTAATTAAAGACTCATTTGCATGTTAATGAGGTCTAATTAGCACTAATTAAGAGCAGAACCTGAGAGAGAACAGACTGAGAATCAGGACATGACGCAGCATTAGTTTGTAAAATTAACACATACACTGCTTACAAAATAAAAATACTTTCCTTCCACTTATCCATTCATATTGGGTGCATTAGAGTAGTTTGATTTTTGATCCGCATGTTCCTTCAGGATTAATGTGCGTGCTGTCTCATCTATAATTTGGTACATCTTTAGTGTTGGGTGCTTGTGCGTGTGGGTGTGATATCTGCCCTGGTGTGCCATGGCTCATTCAGCTGCCCAACAGATTCAAAGTGGGAACAGTATTGGAATGTCATCTGGTTAGCACCAGGGAAGTCACATTCACAGCAGGTACAGTACACAAACATTCTAGGACATTTTTAATTACTTACATTTTCAGCCCCTAGGATAAATCTGAAGCAAAACATTAAAATGTATTTATTCTATTGCTACCGGGGGAAAAAAAATTGGCCTCCCAAGGAGGAGGCAGCTGTAAAAAACTACCGTTTGTTTTAAGTACAGCAGTTATTTAAAAAGGAGAGAAAGCGGATGGCTTTAAAAAATGCAGGATTCCACAAAAAACTAATTCTAAACGTCAGGACACAGATTCCTTATGTTGGTGGAGACTAATTTGTTGGGAACAAGAAGACACAGCCTGCTGTTTCCAAAAGTAACATTTTAAAATAATTCAACACTATTGATTTTGTTCTTTATTCTGAAAGCAGATTAACCCCAGTACTGTTAATTTTTGCACCAGTACTAATCTCTCCAGCAGCATAAACTCATGCAAGATATACAAGCCTCTGCCACGACCCGCACAACATGAACAGTACATCTTAGGCTTACAAAGGAGTTAGGTGGAGTCGCAATCAATAGTCAAACCCTTCTACTGTGCGCCATGATGATTATTTTGAAATGAATAAGCTTTGTACACAAAGCTGATGAAAAATATCAGACCCAGTGCATTAACTCTTATTAGTAATGCACCGTTTTTACGATGTATTCAGCTCCCTCAATCATTGCACAGGATTTCCATGCCATAATCAAGGCAGCAGGGATTCAAGGATGCCTCACTGCAGTAATAGAGCATTTAAAATTTGAAACAAAAAGATTTTTCAGTATATAACCTCTGAATGTCATTAATAATGGAGTTCTGAAGTGGTGTGATTCTCAAGTGGGACTGCTGACCTCGCCATCTCTTACTGCCAAGTTACTAACTCTTTTTGAGGTCCAGTTTCACATCCCACTGCACTTCCAAAGCCTTGCTTAAATGGCCGTTTTTCATTTGTGACTCTCGAGACTGAATAATGACAAACCCTCTATCATGAACAGCACCACTACCAAGGTTGACATCTACTTGTGAACCTGGCCTTGCTAGATAGCAGTCGGGAAGGGACACCTAGCTCATTTTCCCCAGTCTTTCCCAACATCACATGTGGTTAGCTGTAACATTACATGTGCTACACCTGGCTGAAATCAGACTGCATGAAGCTGAAGGCTCCGATGAAAGAATTACCATTTGTGGATGGGACAGCACATTGGAACCCCAATAATCGGTGACATGTAACATCAGGACAGGGTTTCATCCCAACCATTCCTCTCCACACATGGTGCTCCTGGGCTCATTGCCAAATGAAGGAGGCCAGGAGGAGAAGCTGGGACAATGGAAAACTGACCAATATGCACAATGGCCTTGCACCGTGCCTCACATGCCGATATTGAACTCTCCTTGAAGTGGTTAGGAAAAAGGTCCCATACCAATTCCCTTGAGAGGGTAACATGCCTGGAGTCTAAAAGGGGAAAGGAAATAGAGGGAAAAATTTCAATGAAAGACATTAACAGCTCAAGGTGCTAAATTTGGGTAAGTGAATACTGGGACTGTTTCGTTTCTATTGGATACTTTTTAAATTTATGGTGCTACATTTGGGAAACAGGGTGGGGAAATGTCTCTTAAATTTCTATAGTAAAAAAGGATTTCATTTCCAGCATTTTGGCATCATTGTGAAAGATATTTTGTGAGTGGTCGGATATTAATTCAGCACTAGGTACTGCCAAATCGTGCCACTAAACACAATAAATCTTTGCCATCATGTGCTACAAATTATGGTTTAAAAAAGCTCCAATGCACACAGTCAAATGTAATCTGAATTGCGTGTTTGACAATGGCATTGCGTAAAATAGAAGATTAAAAAATTAGCCAAATTGGGGAAGAAGGCCTTTGTGGTGTGAAACTTGAGAATGGGGTGTTCATAGAATCCCTACAGTGCAGAAGGAGGCCATTGAGCCCATTGGGTCTGCATCAAAAACAATCCCACTCAGGCCCTTCTCTCTGTAATCCAGCATATCCACCCGGCTAATCCCTCTAAGATAAGCATCCTGGGACACTAAGGGGCTATTCAGCATGGCCAATGCACCTAACCTACACATCTTTGGATGTGAAGTAGATGGGGAAGGAAGCTGCTGAAGATAATATGTGCAGTATCTTATTACTGTTTCTGATCAGTTGATGATTATACCTGTATTTAATCAATCTACATTTTGAATACTTCACAACTAGCAACTGAACATAAGATACTTAAATCAGATCACAATTTCAAAAACACAGAGCTGACAAAAATGGATGTTAAAACAAATAGCAAATGGTTTAGTGAAGGTGACCATAAAGCAGGTTGCTTTGCACTGTCGCACTGCTTTTCATTTTTATGCATGTTTACTGCATAAGTATAGTTCAAAAAAAAGCAGATATTCTGAATTACTTCATAGATATAATATCAGTTTAAGTCTATTTATTAGTGCCACAAGTAGGCTTATGTTAACACTGTTTACACATTAACACACAGGTACTGTGAAAATCCTCTCGTTTCTGTACTCCGGCACCTGTTCGGGTACATTGAGGGGGAATTTAGCATGGTCAATTCACTTAACCAGCACATGTTTCAGACTTTGGGAGGAAACCAAAGCACCTGGACAAAATCCAAACAGACAGGAGGAGAATGTGCAATCTCTGCACAGACAGTGACCCAAGTCAGGAATGGAACTTGGGCCCCTGGCGCTGTGAGGCAGCAGTTACCAACCACTGTGCCACCATGCTGATCAAGTATTCGCATAACCTGATGGGGTTAATGTAATGTAAGGTGTGCAGCGTAATTTCTGAAAAACCAGAGCTGTAACACTATGAGCAAAATTTACCGTCCCTACCAGTGGTACAAATCGTGGTGGGCAAGGTCATTAAATTTGATGTGATTGTCAAAGTCCCAGCAGGGGAAAATTAGTTTGGCATTTTGTTCTGCCGATTTTAATGCATTAAAGGCAACTCGAGTTTCCCAGTGATCTCTGTCATGAACCACATTTGCATCTCCTGAATGCTCATTTAAAAGCCATCAGTATGTTCCCCCTTTAAATTAAGTGCCCCGCTAGCCGATATTTATATCAGCCTGTTTCCCCACACGACAGAAGCGACGTGGATCTTGTGAGCTTCACTTTATCAATGGCCTACAGATGCTTAGACACTGTTTGCGCTTATCTTTAAGCATGTCAGTGTGAGATTTCAAGTGCTTGTATCACAAACTATGTCAAAGCCTGACAGGTAAAGCAGGTTTCTTGGGGGGAAGGGTGGGGTGTTCGGTGAAGGGTAAAAGACTATCTTAGAGGCTGGGATCCATGATGCTGACAGTGGGGGCCGTGGGGTAGAACTCTGAGCACTGGTGACCAGGTACAGTAAGTCAGAGGGCGGAGTGGGATGTGACAGATGTGGCAGGTCCATAATGATAGTCTGGTAGATGATGGTCTCATTGTGGGCCACACAGGGGACCAGGAGATGCAGCTCAGATAATGGGAGGTGGGAGGGTCAGGGTAGACATGGGGCAGTAACTGCTGTTGCTCTAAGGGGAGTAATGGCTTGTGGAGGTGGATCATTATAGGATCCAGAGCAATGGGGGTTAGTTTAAGTGTGACAGAGGAAAAGAGGAATGGTGATATTGGTCTATGGTGTGGGGTAAGTTGGTGGGTTACAGAAGGGAGGGTCGAAGATGGTGGGCTTGTCTGAAAAGTTATCAATCCAACTTCCCTCCCTGCCATTGCATTTAGTCTTCACAATGAAAGATCCTGCCCATGGAATATACTGGTCAAAATAACCAGTTTGTGTAACATGTCAAAGCGTAAGGTTACATCTGAATTACATACTTGGCCATTCCAAATGGGCATAAGCCGATTCAAGAATTTTTGACTTGCTTATCATAGGCGATTTTTTTGATGCAGCAATATCTTGAATTTATATAGTGTCTTTAAAATAGTAAATCATCCCAAGCTCTTCACATGAGCATTGTCAAATTAGCACAGGTGACTGAAGGCTTGTTTAGAAAGGTAATTTGGAAGGAATAGGGAGAGGTGTTGTTGTTTAGGGACAGAATTCCAGACATGCAACAACTTGGCAGTTTATGACCACCAGTAGTGGAACAATGAAAATCAGGATTCACAACAGACCTTTGGAGGAGTGTCAAGATCTCGGAGGGTTGTAATGCTGGAGAAGGTTAGAGATAGAAAAGAGTGAGACAGTTGAGGGATTTGACAACAAGGATGCGGTTTGAGAAGGCAGTTCACCACCACCTTCTGATGAGCAACTAGGGATGGGCAATAAATGCTGGCCTAGCCAACGACACCCACATCCCATAAATGAATCAAAATAAATGAGGATTAAAAACATTCTGGATAATATAATCTGGACAATACAGCTTGTGACATTTTGCATTTGTTCATTGTATTAGAGAGGATTAACTTGAGTGCCGATAAGTGTGGAGGCTTTTTTTCTCTTAATTTTTCTCCTTAATTAGATGATGGGCCCACAGTTGGCCAATTAGGACGCTGCCTGTGATAAAATTGCCGTGTGGGTCTTGCAGTAGGCAAGTGTGCCCTCAAATCCACTTTACACCCAACATCAGGGTTCCCACTTGCTGGATAAAATTCAGCCCACTGTTTCAAACATTCCCCCCTTCAGCTTCCCATGGATAGCTCCATTGAAACACCAGAGTGATTTGGGGAAGATAAAGATTAATCCAATACAAATTATGTTCTACAGAATGACTTTGTTAATCATAACACCACCAGGCTAAAAATAAGTGAAATATGGTCGTTTTTGGATGCCACGAATATTGAAACATAAAAGATAGGAGCAGCAGGCCCTTTTGAGCCTGCTTCACCATTCATTATTATTATGGCTGATCATCCAACTCAATACCTAATCCTGCTTTTGCCCCATAACCTTCGATCCCATTCGCCCCAGTGCTATATTAAACAGCTTCTTGAATACATTCAATGTTTTGGCATCAACTACTACCTCTGGTAATGAATTCCACAGGCTCACCACTCTTTGGGTGAAGAAATGTCTCCTCACCATTGTCTTAAATGGTCTACCTTGAATTTTCAGACTGTGACCCCTGGTTCTGGATTCCCCCTCCAGCTGGAATATCCTTCCTGCATCTATCCCATTTAGTCTGTTCGAATTTTAAGTCTTTATGAGATCTCCCCTCATTCATCTCATTATGCCAATCTTCACTCAAAAACTAATTCGTAAATGCACATCAATTATTAAAATTATCAATGAGGAAGTGTAGAACTAATTAAACTGGTATATTTATAGCACTCTCTAATGAAAGACACTTGCTTTAAAAGGGTTTTTTTGGGGATATAATTTGGTGGCATTTTACTACTAACATTTCTTCCACTTGATGTTCCAGTATGGACCAGACAGCGAGGATGAATATCTTAGTGTTTTATAATATAATTTAATTTGTTGTTGATGTTTGATTTCAAGCCTGCCCAGAAGGGATACAGGTCTCATCCTTTGACAGGGATAACACAACTCATTATAGCATTGGACTTTCAAAGGCATTGAGGTTTTGTTCTGACAACTATTGAAGCTGGCATTGCAAAAGGCACTGGAATAGTTTCAGATTCAGCTCCCAGCTGACTCAAGGCCACAGCAAAAAGCCATCTCCACAACATGCAAAAGGAACATTTAAAAAACAAAACTTATCAGAAAGGTTCTGCCATCCAGAAAAGATATTTGTGGACTGCATATCATTAAGGATACTGGGAAGAGATGAAATGGCTGCAAAAGTTTCAAGAAGGCATTTACAAGGATCAGTGGATTAAGTACTCCCAGTTTCTGCCTTTTCTCACATAATTGTTTAATTGACTGCTGACAGTGATTATTGATTGATACAATGAATTATCCCTGCTTCCGCATGAGAAAGCCTTGGATTTCAGTCCCCACCACCATTCTCTGTAAAGCTGTTTAAGTAACATGGTTTGCTGTGAGTGAGCAGCTAAGCTCAAGTTCTCTTCAGCATACTAGGCTCAGGAATGTTTAATGGTCTTTTATTCAATTAGTGCTTTAATAATTTTGTTGGAAAAGATCTTGATTGAGGGGGATTCTGTACAAGGCAGTGCCCATCAAGAATAATCAAATTAATCGCATGTGCCTTCTTAAAAACAAACACAGGTATACAGACATATGACTAAGGAGCTGGAATAGGCCATTCAGCCCCTCGTGCCTGCTCTGCCAGTCAACAAGATCATGGCTGATCTGGTAGTCACCTCAGAACTGCATCCCGCCTACCTCCTGATAACTTATCAGCCTCTTGTTTACCAAGAATATATCCAACCCTGCTTTCAAAACATTCTGCTTCCACTACCTTTTTAGCGAGAGAATTGCAAAGACAATAAGACCCTCTGAAGGAAATAATTTTGCCTCATCTGTTTTAAATGGGTAACCCCAGTTCTAAGTTCTTCCACAAGGGAAAATATCCTCTCCCCATCCACCCTGTCAAACTCCCTCAGGATCATGTATGGTTCAACCAACTCCCCTCTTACTCCTCTAAACTCTAGCAGATGTAAGCCAAGCCTGTCCGATCTTTCTTTATAGAACAACCCATCCATTCCAGCTATTATCCTGATAAACCTTCGCTGAACTGTCTCCAATGAACATACATCTTTCCTTAAATGAGGTGACCAATACTGAACACAGTATTCCAAGTGTGGTCATACTATTGCCTGGGCAAATGAAACATTATCTCCCCACTCTTGTATTAAATTCCCTTCACAATAAATCATATATACTATAATAGTGTTCCCAATTACTTGTTATATTTGCAGACCAGCCTTTTATGATTCATGTATGAGGATATCCAGATCCCTTTGCATCTCCGCTTTCTCTCATCATTTAGATATGTCTCTTTTTTATTCTTCTTGCCAAAATGGACAATTTCACATTTTCCCACATTATACTCCATTTGTCAGATCTTTGACAAATCACTTATCTATATTGTTCTGTAGCCTCCTTATATCCTCTTCATGATTTTATTCCTATCTATGTCATCAGCAAACTTGGCACCTATTCTTTCAATGTTCTCCTCCAAGTCATTTATATAAATTGTAAGCAGTTGAGGTCTGAGCCCTGATCCCTGTGGCACGCTATATGTCACATCTTGTCAACCTGAAAAATAGCCATTTATGCCTATTCTCTGCTTCCTTTTAACTAGTCAATCTTCTACCCATGCTAATATGTCACCACCTAAACCCTGAACTTTTATTTTCAATTACCTTTGATGTGGCACTTCATCAAATGCCTTCTAAATATCCAGGTAGAATACTTCCACTGGTTCCCCCATTATTCATTGCATGTTGCAAGGAATTCCAGTAAGTTCATTAAACATAAGTTCATTGGACATGATTTCCCTTTAACAAAACCATACTGACACTGGTTACTTTCAGCTTCTTCAAGTGCCTTGCTATAACTTCTTTAACAATAGCTTCTAACATTTTCTCTACAACGGACATTAAGCTCAGTTGCCTCTAGTTTCTGACTTGCTGTCTCCCACCCTTTTTGAATAATGGGTTACATTTTGCTATCTTCCAGCCTAATGGGACCTTTCCTGAATCTAGAGAATTTCAGGAAAATTAAAACCAGTGCATCAACTATTTCACCAGCCACTACTTTAAAGATGCTGGGATGAAGTCCTTCAGGTCCCGGGCTCTTGCCAATCTGCAGTTCCAATAATTTACTCAGCACCACTACTCTAGTGATTATAATTTTCCAATTTCCTCTCTCCCTCCCTTCCATTTCCTGGTCTACAGTTGCTTCTGGGATGTTACTTGTATCCTCTACAGTGAAGACTGATGCAACGTACCTGTTCAATTGTTCAATTCATTTACCTTCTCCTCATTTTGCATTACCCAATAGCAAACTGAGATCTAACCTCAATACAGAAAAAAAACTTTCAATGCTACCAGTGATCAAAAACCATTGTTGCATTTCTTTCTTAATTAGTACCAGGATTGTATAAAGTTTGATTTTGCCAGAATATTGAATATTGATAAACATAAATACCTTCCAACCTCTTTTACAATTAAAGAGAGCAGGCAGTGTCATGAAGCCTGAAGGGGAACCCCAGTGAGTTTCAATGTTACCGAGGCATGAATCACAAGTGTTACTGTTTCTAACAACTATAGATGCAAGATATTATATGGCACTGATACAAGTTTGCTGTCACAACTAGCTAACCTGACTGCAAAGTGTCATATGTTCAGTCTTGTAAACAATTACGATAAAACAAATTATAGTTTTACCGACCTGCACATTACTTTCGCAATGAACTTCCAGACTCCTGTTAGCAGCGACATTGAAACAATATGTTTTTCATCCAGCCTGACTGTTTATTTTTGCTTTTAAGGGTTATACTTGCAAAGACTGCTTTCTGCAGCAGCAGAGTGTGAACTGTCAATACTGCCAGCCAACTATTCCAACCACGGTGTCATTATCAGTCAGGAGATGGTGTTTGTGCAGATTGTGTGCCCGCTTTATTCTCCAAAGCTGATTATTTTCATATCAAATTAATGCTGCTTCCACTGCGCTGCAACAAAACTGGCAGGTGATCTGGTTCACTAATATTTCAGGAAGCGGACTGGCAAAGGAAAATCCTTTATTGTTGAAAAGGTGATCTATAGGCACCATATCTTCAGGTCCACGGACATAATTAGTTGGTTTTAAAAAAAACTGACAATGAAAGATGTTTCCATTACCATTTAAAATGTTATAAGCAAAACCATTAGCAAATAGGATTACATGAAAAAGCTGCAATGTGAAATACTTCTAAGGCAAAAAAAGGTCTTGTTATTTAGCGCTCAAGGAGGTGTTGTTGCCTATCACACTGAATTCTGACCTGAGAATAGGTAGTCTCGAGGCTAAATGCATATTGGGTCTCATTTACATTTGACGGGTGAGCTGCAAACTGTTGTACATCAGCAAAGTAGACATCAATATTGGGCTGCTGTCCGATATTCCAATATGTAATCAATTTTTTTTAACCAGACAATTACTTCTTCTTTAAACTTTGTATTCATACACATGCAATATGCTTTTCTTAAGCCCACCAGGGAACAATTATAATGCACTATATGATAATAACTGTTTCCTCAATTGTCTTTCCTCATGCTGGGGAAGGTTCCAGGGTTGCTGTCAACTCTCTGGTGCTTAACCCAAAAGGCTATTGATCACACATGAGTCAGGGCAGTTTCAGTAGGCTATTCATTCATGAGATACATCCTAGTTGAGCCAAATCCTGTCTTTATCAAGTGCCTACATGCATCATTTTCAGGGTAAATCTCTAGGTAGCAATTAGGAGAAAGTATCTTGTCAACCACTTTGTCTCTTCCCTGGTGTTGGAACACTGTAGGTAATGTTTAGTTTGACTAACTTAATACAGATGCAGGAATCAAGTCCCCAGCTTTCCTGCAATAAATGCCAATTAAAAATTCCAATTATTAGTTTGATCAGAGCACCTGGGGTCTTGTATGGGTTTTTACAGATTTCTACAAGTGTTGAAGAAATAGCTTGGAGTCTACTTGCTGGAGTGATATTTTTCAAATAAAAAATCTTGCTGCTTCCAGAAACAATTTGCAGTCCTAAGTACATAGAATACCTCCACTGATTAGACATTTATGAAAACACCTACCATAATTAATCTTGTTAGAAACAGTAACACTAATGATTCATGCATCGGTAACACTGAAATTCACAGGGGTTCCCCTCAGGCTTTGTGGCACTGTGTCAAAATGGCAGGGTGTCATTGACTTTCAGATTTTATGGAGAAAGCCATCAAGTCAGATACTTTGCAATGGAGAAGTCACTAGGGTGATCTATGAGTGCCATTCCTTCGGATTGGAAGGTTAATTGGTTGATATGATCCATTTGATTAATGTTTAATTTTCTTATTCACTGTTTACGCTCGTTAAATCAATACTGTATATTTTAATAAAACGTCTTGAAGATGAGCGAAAATTGGCAGCTAAAATATTATTGCCCATTTTCTGTCAGTTTAGAATTACTTTATGTCAAAAATGTCAATAAAAAAAGTCAAGGAATGTTATCTTCAAATTAAATTTCAGCAGGTTCCTAACACACTAAGGAAGCCTTGAGTACATTGCTTACCATAAACCTCTGACAAGCAGAGTAATAGTGGTGATGGCAAAAAATCATGCCAGTGAAAATTCAGGGATTCTCTATGTTTGTCTAAAATATGATGGGATAATATTCATCATTAGTCCTTAAAAGCTAGATTTCCTCACAATCCCCCGCATTTTCATGGGTTCTTTTCAGGATATATTTGAAAGCCATTTATTATAATTCCAGTATCCCCAAGTTTCTGTGTCGCTTTCCTGTACCCTAACCTGCACAAGCCTTCCAGATTGGAGGATATGCTGTTGCATGAGCTGTGCTGACTGCAGGCTGTTTGAGTGTGTGCTGGGGAGAAAATAGTGTGAAATTTAGTAGGAAATGAGCTCAGCCTGTGAAAGAGAATGATGATTGAACTGTGGGCAGAAAGGGTCATCACAAGCCTGATAAAGATTCACGGACTGAAGACCAGTCCTGACTATTTTGCTTTCATATTCGTTGACTGCACGAACAATTCTGAAAAGAAAGGTTTGCAAATAGCCACATGATGTATCAGCATCTTTAACAACCAATTGATCTCCGGTTCCAGTTCTATTGCTGTTTGACAGTTGTGATCAGGTTGATCTGTTCTGTTCTAAGGTATGCCTTACAGAAAGGGAAGAAGTCACTTGAAGACTCTGCAGAATGGCAAATGGAGAGAGAATTTTTTAAAACTCAGTGCATTGGAAGCACACCAGAAATTCAGACCAACGGAGAGCATCATCCAGTTGACTCGTGAAGCTGCTTACACTTTTTGTTTTAGTGACCTTCCTCGATGATATATTACATGTGCCTTGTTCCACCCTCCTTGTTGAAAAGTTCCACCTCAGTTGCTTTCTTATTCCTAAATGTTTGCACTGATCAAGGCTGGATGAATGCTGGAAAATGGAACACTTTCTATTTTGGAAATCAGCAAGCAGCAGGTCAGGAATAAGTAAAATTGTTTTGACAGTGCAGAGACATGATCTCAGAACAAACACCTCTCAGGGTATATATCCTAATTTCTTGTGGCCTTTCTTACAGAGATTTTTAATTTAGTGCCAAATTTGAGATTGTTTAGATTACACTATTTTGTTACATCTAAAGCTACTCCAATCAGACACACACATACTACTGTTAACACTCCCTTTGTCGTGTCCATGACACCTTCGTCAATCTCTCCTCAGCTCCCACCTATCCCTGACCTATTCTGCTCCACCTTCTCCACTCCCTTCTCCTATTATATAATCTATCACATTTTCTATCCCACTTCAGCTTTGAAGAAGTCATAAAAACATTAAACTTTTTTCTCTCTCCACAGATGCTGCCAAGCCTGCTGAGTTTATCCAGCATTTTGTTTTTAGATCAAATATCAAATCTTACCACAGCAATAAAGCTGGTTTTGAAACCAGGTTCCCAAAGGTCAAAGACCAGGATTTTTCAGCTTGCTATTGGGAGGCCAGCCTCAAGTCACTGACTTTCAGAGAACCTAGCAGTGAGCAGGGCCAGAAAATCCTGCCTCAGTGTCTACAACTGCATCACTCAGTATTCATGGTCCTAACTTATTCATTTTTGTCGGTGTCATGGCAGATCATTTGCTGGATCATTCTTAAGTACTTTGAAAACCTTCAGCATCCTTTCTTTCATTTTCCTTTACTTTCTTCACAAGTTCGACACCAAATACATACGACCATATGAACGGATCTTCGATATGATTTTAAGGGCAAAGATATCCTGAGTTTGGATGGAAAAGACTGCTTGAAATGCCTACGTTCTCGACATATTTCCAGATATTTTCTAGGCAGTTGCTCAACAGGTCTGCATTACCATGTGAGACCTTAAAGTGAATTGCCATATTAGTTTCAGTCAGAATATTGCAGCAGAGCCTGGTATTGACACAAGTGAAAAAAAAATCCTCCCTTTTAATAATGCAGTAATCATTATAAAGCCCGGGAATGCAGCTTAGCAGCCTTTACAACATGCAATGTTTTTGGAAGACTGATTAATGAAGTGCTCTCTACAATATGCCCTACACTATAACATAGTTTTCAGGTTGCTCCTAATGGGAGTATTATGGAGAGGGGTTACACTATTGATACACGCTCTGTTGTTGCCAATCATTTGTGAAGCAATGGAACAATTACTTTCCGCATGACCAAAGGCCCAAAAGCAGCCATGTGTGCTTTTCTGTGAGAAGAACTGGCTGTGTAGTGTTATTCAGGTCATAGTAAACCTAAACACCACAGTATTTAGCGATGCTGAAACGGTCTGTCAGCTAGGTTTTCAGAAATCACTGCATCTCAAAATTAGTTACTGGACGGATTTAACAAAAGGCACAGAAAGTCACAAATATCTGCAGGTCTGGATTTCAAAGTTAACGATGAGCGTTCATGTGTGAGCTTGGCTAGGCAATGCTGACTCTTTAAACTTGAACCTAAAAGTGAACCACAAAAATGCACGCATGCCAATCACCTGTGTGACAGTCAACATTTTGCGGCTTGGTTGAGACATAAGCTTGATGATTAAATTATCAAAATAAATCACTATAGGCCTGACACTTGCCTGTCATGTACAAACTCCAGAGTCCCTTCTGTTAATGGCAAGACAGCTCGGAACCGCATTAAGAGAAACAACAAGGAGAAAATGGATTCAAATTAGAGGGAAAAGGGTTAAATTGGTCTAAATCAGTGGAGAAAGGATGGGGAAAAGAAACACCAATGCAAGGAGGAGTTAATTGCAATGATGGAGGGAGGAAAAGGAAGGGACACATGAAAAACAAAGATGAGGAAGGGCAATAGGGACAATAAAGAGAAGAGAAATAACATTAATAATGGTGAAAGGGAAGGGAAGATTATGGCAATTAAGAGGGAACAGAGAAAACTCTTGGCAATGATGTACACTGGAATGAAATAAATCTGAACAGAAGGAGCCCATTCAGCCATTTGAACCTGTTCCACAGCTGTATGAGATAATGTCTGACCATCTACCTTAACTCCATTTTCCTGCAGTATTCCCAGATCCTTAGATTTTTGGATATCGTGAATCTATCCATCCCTGTCTTGAATAAATCCAACACCTGAGATTTCATGGCTCTCTAGGATAAAGGATTCCAAAGATTTCCAAAGCTTTGAGTGAAGATGTTTCTTCCTGGAAGAATTCTAAATGGCTGATTCCTTATTCCAAGATTGTGACAGTAAATTCTAGGTTCCACAGGCAGGGAAGCACCCCTCCAGCATCTGCTCTGTCGACCCTTAAAGATGCTGTATATTTCATGAGATCAACTCTAGATTTTCTAAACTCCAGACAGCCTAGGCCTCCCCTATTCAATCTCTCCTCATCGAGCAGTCCTTTCATTCCAGAGATCAATTCAGTGAGCCTTTAATGCATCTTCTCTAAGGCAAGCAGATTCTACCTTAGGTAAAGAGGCTGAAGTAAAGAAGAAAAGGGAGCAGAGACTGGAATTAGTACTTTGAGAATACCAAGAGAAAACATTGGTGGCAAACTGGGACCACCATTATGGGTTCCATTAGTTGACATGGAATGAAGAAAAAGAGTAGCAACAACAACTAGGGGAGAGAAAGTTAAATAAAGGTAAGTGCATCTTACTGAGTATTGAACCCAGGAAAAGAATATCACAGTAATGGAATTGGCATAAGTACAGCAAAAACTACAGAAAGAGCAATACCATAATGAAAGGGATGATGAAGTAAAAGCCAGCTGGAACCGTTGAGGTTGTTTAAGACTGAGGGGAGGGAAAGAGTGTCACGCAAACTGGAAATTGGAGAGGTGGGGTGCGGTTTTGATGTTGTGAAGGAATAGCACTTGAACAAGTGTGGATAGGGGCTAACGCTGAAGGAAAAAATACCAGCTCGAGGTAGGGAAGATCTCGGAAGATGGCACCATTTAATTGGAGTTTTGCAGGGGACAGGAGATTTAATCCCTAAGTTTTGCTCTGGGGAGAAGAACATAAGTTGGAACGGGGAGAATGAGTGTGTGAGGATTGGGTTTAAGGCAGCTGGCAAAAACTGAGAGTGAAGGAAGTAACTTTAGCTTAAAATAGGGAGGGATGATGAAGAGAACCAAGCTGAAATAAGAATTCAGATTGAGAGGGGATCATGGAGGAGACAGGGAAAAGTGTGAGCTGGAACAGTTGAAAGAGAAGACAGCATCCTTGTGAAAGGATGCTGGATTGAATGGGTTATAGTCTGTGTGAACTGCTCCAGAGGGGCAGAATGGCTTCTGCAAATTGTGCTGGGAGGTGCTGGATTGGGTGAGAATAACTTTGATGCAACACTTGGCATCTGATTAGTCTGTGGGAAATTCAGATGTCACACTGCTTATTTTTTTCAGATTAAAAAACTATCAATTATAAAGCATTCAGTTCTTAAGATAAATATGAATGTGCAATCTTTAATGTTTCCTGGAAATACAGCACCAATCCTGTGCCTTCAGCGTTTGGATTGCTCTTCCCAGGAATGATTTCCCTCCAGTACAAGGGAATGAATGCAGGGGTATACCCAAAGCTAAAATTACAAATACGTCATAGGTATATAATCAGGGATTTTTCAGAGCAATAAGCTCTTGAAGCCGTGGAGTGGCTTTTGCCAGTTTTCGCTGGTGATGGATAAAAATGACAAGTCAAAGTCAATTGTGTGACAGAGAGAAAGTTTGTGGTGGATTGAGCCCTGATACCTTTGAATAGAGCAGTCCTGTTTTAAAAGAAATTAAATAAAAATTGTAATGATGAAATTTGAGTAGGTTGAAATGTTTGGCTTGGTATCACAATCAGCCTTATCAGATAGTACTGCTAGACACTGCATATGGCTGCCAGTCTGGACATTAGATTCTGCCAGATCTGAATCAAATTATGCTGTGGTTTTCAGCCTGCATTTTATTCTGTTAAAGTTCTCGATCGTAAAGTGTTAATGCAGATTGATTGACAGATAAAACCTGCTGCAACAGGAAGTTTTTTTTAAACTCAGTTTTACTAACAGCTTATGTTAGAGTATTTCAGTTCTTCCATAACCATTCTTTCTTCCACCCTTCCATCTACACCAAGCATACTGAAATAGGCATAACGTCCAGATAAACATACATACTTCTACTGAGAGAGCTACACATCAGAAGCTGACTTTAACTCTCAATCATTTACCATACCATTCACAAAAAAGTGTAAAATTTCTTTTCAAAAATTACATCAGACCTTTCCAGTATGATTGCCAACTTCAAGCAATTGACCTATTTTTTGCAAAAATGTTCAAAGTTGGAATCCTGCATAAGCCTAAATTCTGGAATTGAAAAATAAATTCTGACAAGTACACTGTCAAATTAGTTATTAGAGTGGTGAGCTCAATGTTGTTGTAGCTCAATGTTAGTTAAACAAAGTGACTACAAAGGGTTAATACAAGGTATATTTTCTCTTCCGACCCTTCAACAAAGAATTCTTTTTGAGCATCAGCATTCCCAGCAACTCCTGGCTATCAACGCATTCATCCAGTCATATTTATTCAAAGTCGTTTTTTTTCCCCCATAAATTAATTATGATCACTTTAGAAATGCAGCATGTGACATGCACAACATCACCAGCACAGTTTGGACCAAAGAGATTGTGTGACTTATATGTGGGAGTGGGGGGGCGGGGATGGTGATGCTTTGCAACCGATCATGAAACTTTTCAAATAACATTGGAGAAGCCCAGCAGGACTCATCGACTTTGTGCAGCTTGTGAAATATGAGATTGTGGAAAGCTTAATGTGCAATGCTGCATTGCAACACACACACACACACACACACACACAACAAAGAATAGAGCTCCCTTTTTCAGCATGGTGAAGGAGGCATTTCTAATCTTCCAACTATAGAGCTGGTACAGAAATGCTCCTGCAGAGCTCTGAGAGCACTGGTGCAGTATTATTTTCTTTGTAAACCTGTTAAAGGAAGCTATTGCAATAAAAAAAATAACCAAATCAAATCAAAAGACATTGCTTCAACTTAAATCTCCACATCACTTTCATCCAATCTTTTTTTCTGTTGATAAAATGATGCTTTTGGCTGCAGTGACTCATTACTCGCCATAACCCTAGTGAATAAACCAGAGGGCACATTGGTGCTTGATCAGTTTCAAGTCTTGGGAGTTGATGTGAAATTGATAAGGAGATTGCTGGTGAGCTAAAAGTGCAGCCTCAACAAGTCTTATGATCTGAAAACAAAGATTGATTTAAAAAAAATCAAAAATCCCACGGTGGCCTGAGGCCTTCCATACAACGCTGTGGCATCACAAACTAAATCCCCTGAGCACTTACAGTAAACCAACACTTTCAGGTAGCAACCCAGATTAAGAGTTGGGTGTTACCTTATTGTCTGAATGGAAATTCTAGCAAAATTAATGGCTTCTGCACTGCTTGTTTTGTCCCCAACACCACCCCTATGATTGGAAATCTTTTTAGTGAAGCCACTTTTTAGTACACTTGAACACTAATATTCATTTGAAGATTTAAAAATACAGAAATATATTATTTTCTCATTTACATTTACTACCCGAGATTTTCTGTATATTCCAAGCGTTAGGGCTATTGGGAATTGAGAAGTAACTGGAAAACACAGAATATTTAATGATTAGCATTATTTTCTGAATAAACTAATAAAGAAGCTCAAAGGATTATTTTTTTTTGTGAGTAGCTATAGTAACCAAGGTTCTGCCCTAGGCTTTACTTCATCATCTACATTTTACAAAATTCTGCATGCTGGAAAAAGTGCAATGGAAAGCAATTTTTATTTTACTAACTGCAGCATTTTCCAGTAACATAGCTACAGGGTGCTCCATCGATTGACCATGAGATATGCAAACGATTCCACAAGTAACCTCGCTCAATAACCCATGAGGGCAAAAGTTCTGAGTGGACTGGTTGAGGTCAGCTCATGAGTGTAATAGCTTCCACGCCCTATGGACGAGCATACCCTGAAACGGTTCTCAAAATCGCTTTGTTTCTCCAGAAAGACACTTTTGGTTTTGCGTATTCTTTATGGGCACTTCTTTTAATTAGCAAAAAGAAACATAAGAATGCCTACATTTGGAGGCAGAACAGAATGGGGAATTATTAAGTGATGCTGTCAAACATGTTCCATTGCTATAGGGTAACATTAGGCCACTGAGTACTGATGCATGCTAGCCTATTCAGTGCATGTTATTCAGTGGTTGACAGGACATCTTTCATGGTATCACAGGCGTAGAAGTGTCAGGGAAACATCCAGTAAATGACCCAACAAAGGGGCTCTGTATCTCCCCTGTGAACACTCTACTAATGCACTAGTAAATATAAGCATTAGAATCCAAAATCGACTCAAATTTCACGTCTATACTTGCTTGCGTGATGGGAGAACGGGGACAGCACCTGAAATTACCAAGTAGTACATTTAGAAAACAGTCTGTTACAGTCACAGATTCTCACAACATTCGGCATATGTTATGCAACAACTGCGGAGTGGCAAATGAGGGCTCCAACGCACTATAAACAATAGAGCTTTTTCCACCCCCTTTTTTTAAAACAAAAATAAACACAAGGCGTTCTTGAAATTATGTCCAAGAATTGCATTTGTCAACGACTTGATACATTCCTTAAGAATTCAACAGACCTCATTTCCTTTCCATCACTGTGTACCAAAATGACATGCCACATAACAGAATGTCACTGACTGCACAGCAATCGGGTAACAGCTGTGCAAACTATGGGGAGTGACATCCTGAAGGCACTTCAATTGCACTTGAATACAGGTTTGGGCAAGTAACGGTATTAAGGGCTGAAATGTTCCATGCAGCCTCCAAGTAACTTTACCTCGAAGAAAATTGATATCTTTCTATCAGGGAGCGCCTGCCTGCCTCAGTTCTGTGCAGTGACTGCCACCTGAACTTTTCATATCGTTGTCTCTCACATCCTCCCCCTCCCCCCTCTCCCCCGCCACCACCACGCTTTATCGTTTTGGTACATTATCTTTATTCTTCATATTTTCTGCCACCTTTGACACAAATTTTACATTCATTCTATCCTCATTACAACGTGTCGTAGCGAGCCAAGAATCTTGTGTGTTATAATGAGGTGTGTGCTACGTTGAATGCTCCATAACAGCAGTAAATGGAACATGAATAATATTGGGAGCCAAGGTTCGGTAGCCTGTAACAAAAATGATGTTAAAATGGAGAGCTCGGTAACAGGAATGCCACACGCCGCACTAAGTAAACCATGTCTCTTGATACAAGTTATTCTCTTGTTTACTGAGCGTAACTATCCCGCAAGCACCGAACATCACAAATGCGTTGGTTTACTGGCTTACCGTAAAAATATTTCCCCATCGTGTTACTAGCAACATTTTAACCTAACTACTTAGTTCTGAAATGTTATGCATATGGAAAAGCTTTTGTTTTGGAAAAAAAAACTGAAGCGGGGAGACAACATGCACAATAACAGTTAAAACGTTCTCCATAATGTTAGGCTCACAAATGTTGCAATCAATAATGCAATCACCATTAAATAAATATTACTGATCTCACTGAACTAATAAATTAGTGCAACATGTTTTTATTTGGGGGGGGGAATAGCAGTTTTGGAGATGTTTGTAATGATTGCAAAATCTTTTTTTCTAAGGAGTCATCCTTCTTAACAGTTAGCAATAGTAATTTACAGGACTTAATTTTTGTGGGATTTAACATAAAAACAACAGAATGTAGAAAACAGTGTTGTTGGGATATGAAGGGTTAAGTAATGATGGAAAGATGGCTTGGTATGCCACAGAGCAAGAGAAAGATGGATGTGAGTCCTGTCTTGAAGCACTTAATTTATAGAAGAATTAAACTAGCTGAGCAGATGGAAGAAGATACATGAAGACACAAACTGCTGCAGCCTTTCCAGCCCAGCCTATAAATTAGTCTGATAAATGGGAAATTTATGACCTTAAAATATCTACCATCACCTATCATTTCCCTGGTGCTGTCACGGCAATGCTATGAAATGCAATAGGAACTGCAGAACAAGGAAGGAACTCACACTACACCAGAGATCCCTTAAGGAAAAGCCCAGGTATCTGACAGCACAGCAGTAGATAAACAGTTGAGCTCAGACTCAGACCTATTCACAACACCGAGACCCGCTTCCGTTTTCAAAAAAAAAAATCTGGTTTATGTTAACGGCTCGCAACAAAACCAAAGCTGCCAGTTCAGCTACAAACATGATGCGAGGAGTCCTCTGTGTGCTTAATACAGGCAAACGTAAATCTCTCTTTCTTTCTCCCTCGCTCTGTCTATTCAGCACGGAACACTTATGCACAGCACCTTCCAGTGCTTTCAATTGCAACAAAAGACTTGACCTCATAAAGCAAGGGCAAGGCAGAAGGAACCCCATTTCAATAAGTCACTTACCTCCTGGAGAAAGAGAAAGGCCGGAGTACAGGGGATGGTGTGGGGGAGCATAGCTGAGTTGGACAGCAGGATGCAGCCGGAGTTTGCCATTGAGCAGAGCATGTATCAGGACAGCGCGTATGTCTGTGTGTATTGTGTGTGTGTGTGTATCTCTGGAGCTCACTCGCTCTCGATCTCGCTCCCTCTCTCTCTCTCTCGCTCAACTACTTAAACTGCATTAATAAAGTGCTGCTGTTGTGTACTCTGTTCTGGAACTAAATGATCAATGCAGAGAATGCATATATTCTGTACCATTTAAAAAATAAAAGAGGCGGAGGCACCCTGTTTTCTAAAGCATGCGATTGTGTGTGTGTGTGTGTGTTAAAAGGTGATTGTACAGGGGGATGTTTTTTGATCCTAAGGTGCTGAGTACTCCTGTTAACCAGCTATTTTTGTGAGAATTAATCAAATATTTAATAATGCAGCCGTGTTACGTACTTCAGGGGTACTGTAAACTTTGCTTCAAGAAATGGTCTTTGCAGGGTCAGGGACTTACAATCCTGAAGTGTTGCAGATATTTGAGATGTTGCTGTGCTTTAGTTAATATTTCTGAAGTGCAACATGATGTTGTGCTATGCTGCTTTCAGTAAATGCAAAATAGATTTGCTTTCATTTATAGTTGTCAGTAATATGGCATTTCAACATATTTGCCTCAAGTGTCTTGTAGGAGAACACCTAATCATTTTTTTATATACATGAACCTGTTATAAATCAGCAGGAGAGGTTAAAACTAGCTGAATTCTCAAATTTCAAAGGGCAGATTTACCCCAGGGAATTTGTAGAGTTAGTGGTGGGACATCTAACTAATGTGGCAAAGATAGATATCTTCCTGACACCTGCCTATCTCAAGCATCTGAAAACTTTGGGACTCACATAACCAGCCCAGCCCTGCTACCAGCTTTGCTCATCCTCCCCTTAGCCTCACTCGTAAGGATGATGGAACACAACCACATCACAAAAATGTAAAAACAATCCTTTCCACTGAAAGACAAAGGCCGGAATTTTCTGATGCTCACACCGGCGGGATGTTCCCCTCACATCCCACTGTCATAAACGGGGATTTGGCTTCTTGCCAAATTCATTGTCTTCACTGCATTGGGAGCGTGACATGAGCAGCTGTAAGATCACTCCGTGTGTCTTGCATTTACATAGCATTTTTCACAACCTTGGGATGAACCAAAGTCTTTACCGTCACAGTAAGGTAGCACAATGGTTAGCGCTGCTATCTCACAGTGCCAGGGACCTGGATTTGATTCCTGGCCTGGATCACTGTATATACGGAGTCTGCAAGTTCTCCCGGTGTTTGCATGGGTTTCCTCCGGGTTCTCCGGTTTCATCCCACAAGACGAAAGGTATAATAGTTAGGTGCATTGCCTTGTTAAATTCTTCCTCAGTGTACCTGAACAGGTGCCAGAGTGTGGCAAGTAGGAGATTTTCATAGTAACATCACTGCAGTTTAATGTAAGCCTATTTGTGACAATAAAAAATAAACTGAAACTTAAGAAGTTTTTTCAAGTGTAATCACAGCGACAATCCAAAAAATGCTGTATGCAAGTTTAGCATGAAGCTTATTAGTAGGGCTCACGTCCAGCCAGATAGAGGCTACAGTGCCTCACCTACCCCATCCCACTGGGCAAGTGGAATTACCAGACCATGACTGAACTGGAGAAGCAGGATTTCCTGGCTTAGCATGCCTCGGCACCTGGCCATCATTTGGCTTGGAAAAGGACACGGAGGAGGCTTGAGGAAGCAACAGAAAGCCAGAGTAAGCCAGGTCCCCATGGATAACCTGATGGCTCCACCAGTCTCCTGCCGTATTTACAGCTGGAGACTGGAGGAACCCCTGAGGAATTTTGGAGCCTGGAGCATAAAAGCAGCCAAAATGCAGTAAATATGCTTCATATTAGTGAGATCAGTTTATGGATGGGAAAAACTTAAAAGAAAAGATATTTGTAGACCACAGGAAATAGTGCCCCAAAATAATACTTATGGAGTATGGTTTTTTGAATAAAGTAAAGGGCCAACGAATTGCCTGCCTGTTTATGGTGCTGTTTCAAGGATCCTCACAAATATTCTTGAAAAATTAGGAAGAAAAATAATGCAGGATGAAAATACTATGCCTATTTGGAGAGATTTTCAGTGTCACTCTGGTGTGAACAGATCAAATACAGGTAGGCTGCAAATTAGACTGAGCCTTAGTAATGGCAGGCACCAACCATCTAGAGAGATGTTGTGGACAGCCCTGTTAGATTGGAGACTTTGCCAGTCCATTTGTATAGAGGAGGACACAGTGGGAAATGCCTGCATAAGTTGTTCATGACTCCCTTCCTCCTCAGAGGAACCAGGTGCAATATTTCTGATAAACCAGCTGACTAGAGGGCAGAACCCCATTGCATTATGATATTTTTCCTGAACCCCCAAAGAAAATATTACCATTATTTTTGTTTGTTTGACTGTAGACTGCTGACATTTTAACTCGTTTCTACATTGGATTTCCAGTGTCCGCAGCATGGCAGGTTTCAGCCCTAATGGCCCAGGTGCCTGCCAGTAACATTGTAAGAAAGAGAGACCCCCCTCCTGCTTCTGACCCTGTGTCTATAGATGGGAACCAACAACAGAGGTCCAGAATTTGCTTCTGAACAGTTATTAGCAAGCCCCCAGCCCCCAGTCCCATGATGTATTGCTGATCAAATGAATTAACTAAGAGTTGTGCAGCAGCCCTTGACAACATATTTCAATCCAATAAATCTCAATTCACTCCAGATCAGATTTGATGCTAATCAACTCAATGAAAAAGAAAACTTTGAAGTTTGACCACAAAAGTGGACATTGCAGAAAAAATGTCCACTTGACAGCATGGATACAATAGCCATAGTTGGGATCTTCCAATATAGCAGAACAGAGGGTGTTCCAACACGGTAGTGGTGGTGTAAGGTTCATGATGGGCAGTAGCCTGAGCAGCAGAGTTAGCAACTCAAGCACAGTGTGCAGCTGCGCACTGCATATTTTACTTATGCAGGGACAGTATGTGAACGGTCCTTTAAATTTTAGTAGTCTCAAACCCCAACACTCCATCTAAAATATAATACTTCACATGTGAAAGTGCTGCGTGGAGCATCTGTTTTAATAATGCCTTTAAGAAAACTGGTGTTTACTTTCATGCCCTATCCTCTGTGCGCGGTCTCTCCTTTGCTGAGACAGCCAGCCCACTCTATGTTGCACATGTGGGCGGCTGCACTCCTACTCTTGCTTCTTGCACTGATTTCATCATCTGCCCAGAAAGTCACGATGGACACACACACACACACACACACACATACACATATATATACAACCCTCTCACCCTCCAGTCTAAGAACCACTACACTTACTGACCTGTGCTGCAAGGAGAGTGAATGTTCTGCCACGCACGGCAAGTGACAGTGAGGGTCACCATTGCCCTCAACTTTTATGCCGCATCCACCTTTTAGACACTCCTGAGACAAATTGGCCGTTTTGCTTGATTGGCCTCTGGACATCTTGAGCTAATTGCTCGACTTCTGGCGTTGTTGCCAGTAATTCCACTAATAAGGCAAATAATTGAACGCAGCTTGAACTCTCTACTGGGCAATAATTGAACTCTCAATGCCTCAGGTCAGCAGTTAAAAACAACCACCACTGAGCATGAGGGACTGCTAAGTGCTTTAACGGCACTAATAATTGTGATGAAACTGGCCGTGGCCACAGAAGAAACTGTAGCAGCGGAGTAACAGGAGACATCATGGCTACTATCCATATGAGAAAATCACATTTCACTGACTGTGTGGTATTGTTGCTTATAAATGAAGTGCTGGCTCGCAAACGGAAATATTTGGGTCAGCGAGTTATACAACTAGGGCCCATTCATCTCATGCATGGGAGGATATGACACAGTGAGTTAATGCACTGTCTGAAACTGAGAGAACCACCAAAGAAGTGTAGAACAATTCAGTGACACTGGGAAAGCCAAGGCAAATGATTGCATGAATATTGTTGAAAAGTGAGACAAGCTGCCAAATCTTTACATCTTGCTCTTAGCCAGGCACACGTGTGAATTCCAAAATTCAAATGATCGCAATGATTTATACCATAGGAGAAAAGGGCGCAGGCTGGCAGGCAAGTTGACTCTGATTGGCCAAGATGTTGCCATGGAGAAAGCAAAGGGGAACCATCAGCTCTCCAAGCTCTTGGGTAATTCAGAAAAGGCTTGAACATATTCACAAGGCTTGAACACATTCCTTTTGGTTGCAGGACAGCCCAAATAGCTGATAGCACACAGGCACACAGAAATTCAGACCACTTCTTGTTCAATTGTGCAAGAGCAGGATATCCCTTTGGACTGATGGCAGCATCCTGTTAGTGGAAAATGCCACTCGTGTAGTCATTGTATAGTAGCAGTGTGAAATTGGCTTTATGTCCAAATTTTTGAGACACTTAGCCTTTCCAAGGTAATCAGAGGTAAACCGGGTACTTTTCAAGCGAAAAAGCTGTGGCCCTAATCTTGTAGGAAGCAAAGTGAACAATGATCCAATCAGGATATCCATTATTCGGCAGGATAGGTTTGATGCACTCTATTTCTGCGACAAGTTTGCAAGGTAAGCAGATGCTCTGGCTGAAAAGGCCAATCTTCTAGCATGTAGAGCTTTATGAATTCTGACGTGTATATTGACCGGTGAAAGTTGGTTTGTGGTAGACAGAGCACTTGGCTGATAGAATCAAACAGCATGTCATAGAATCTCTGCAGTGCAGGAAGAGGCCATTCGGTCCATCAAGCCTGCACCAACAACAATCCCATCCAGGCCCTATCATCACTATCCCACATATTTATCCTGCTGGTCCTCCTGACACTAAGGGGCAATTTAGCATGGCCAATCAATCTAACCTGCACATCTTTGGAGTGTGGGAGGAAACTGGAACACCTGAAGGAAAACCACGCAGACATGGAGAGAATGTGCAAACGCCACATAGAGTATGACCCAAGGTTGCAATTGAACCCGAGTCCCTACACTGTGAGGCAGCAGTGCTAACTACTATGCTATCATGCTACCTAATTGTTCCTTCCATTGTTCTTAAAAGGCAGTGCTGGCCATACACAACCAGCCCACATATGCAAAACACAGAACAAGGTGTCCACTATTAGATTGGGCAGCACTTGCTGAACAATCCTGCCTGTGTTAACAGCTACAGTAACAACTAAAAAGAGATAATCACTGAGCTCATAATGTGGCTCATGGACACTTGCTAGGAGTGACCTAAATTCATATGCAGAGACCCATTGTCTGAAAATAAAAGAACATGTTCAACTCTTGTGCCTTATTTGAATTATCTGGAAGCTTGGGGAGGGGCCTATAGTTGGCTGTTGCTTTCTCCATAGCAATGCCTCAGCCAAACAGAGTCAACTTGTCAACCAATCAGCGTTTGTTTCTCCTGCAGTATAAATTATTGTGACTATTTGAAATCATGGCATTCTTGTGTTTGTCCTGATGAGTGCAAGATGAAAAGCTTTGGCAACATGTTTTTCTTTTCAGCAATATTCAAGCAAATGGTTGCAATAGAAACATTCTACATTACCATATTATTGTATGCATCAGCCAATAAGGCCAACGGCTTTGTTGCAACAGCTACAACTGACAAATATGGTTAGTGTAAGATGACTGTAATCTCAAAAATATAACACAAGAGAAGGATCCAACATTTATGAATGATTCAGCCAATACCTGTGGATCATGCCATATAAATAATTGAACACTTACTGCAAGTAAAGTTAAGATTGGTGCAGGCCATCTAATTTCTCCATTCTGTGCAATTTATGTACAATTACAAGTGAAAATAGAATGCTTAATCTAAACAGCACATATGAACAAGTGTAATATTTGTGGCATAATGTGTAACCTTGCATTGCTCAACTTGTTGCACTCCAAGGCTGCAATCCATTCAAAGGGATCTTCTGGTATCTGTAATCATGTAAAACCTCAGCATCTTGGCTTTCTTCATTTAGATAACCCTCTCCTCGGGAAGAAATTGGAGTTAGATCAATTAGGAACATTCAGAAAAAGAGTACATGGCACAGGGGATCGATCACATCACATTAATGGACCTAATAATCTGCACTTCCGCCGCAGTCACCAAATACGATACACCGAATGATGAATGAGCAAGATAGATACAATTTGATAGTAGGATTCTAGTCTTCTGCAAGCAATCAGGAGCCAAACAAATCAGTATCATTCTTCTACAGGAATGTTGTCATTAGATGCTGGGAATTATTTGATAGTCATCAGCTCCAGTGAGGGACTATAACTTCCCCATCAGCTATATCAGCACATCATAGCACGAGTAGGAAAGGTAGCCACCATTGTTCTTGTGGCAATTTCAATAGCAAGAGTGCCAGAGTTAAGTTGAATAATATTGCTATCTGTAGATACTACTGTCTGACAGTAATGTCTCATTCACCTCAGAGGTACTCTCAAGTTCTCTTTCTATTGCTCTTTATCCTTCTGTGCTGATGCCAACCTTATTTCTTCTTTCATGAAGCATGTTGTGCACCATCAGTGTTTTGGAAGCTTTCCCAAGGGCATACTATGAGGTCTGCTTCCCCCAAATGATCCAGCCAATACACTCCTGCACAATGCTGAATAAGCAAGTTTAGCTTGGCATGAGCCTTACTCTAGCATTCCTCAACTCCACTGGTTCTCCAAACAATATTCATAAAGGTCAAAGAGGATAGCTGGAATGCCCCCCAGGAGCCATCATTCAGGCTGCCAGTACCTTGCACCAGATCTTGAAAGCTGGCATGTTGCAGGGCGTGATGGTGATGAGAAAGAGTCAAAACTGAAGGGCACTAGTGGGTGTGATCATGGCATAATCAGTTCCTGCAGTACTCATGGTGGAAAGCTCCTATAGCTGCAGTGCCATACAATGGCACAACTTAGTAATGATTTCCCTGATAACTGTGATGCTATCATTTCCAGAATGTAACTGGTGATACCATTGGATCTATTGTAATGCGACCAATGGTAACAAGCAGTAAGGATCAGCTGACCCAGTAAACCATGTAACTAATGACAGGATGATGTGATGATCAGTTGACCAGCTGTCTCAGTATAAATTAGAACACATTAGGAATTGTGGGGAACTTGGAATGGCCCAGGGTGAGGCCTCAAGTTTGGAGTAATGAAGTTTCTTTATTAAACCTTTTCTTTGATTTATAAGTTGAAGTACGTTTTGTTATATTTTTATTATCTGCTTTTGAAGAGTTCCTTCTGGATTAACATGGCTGAGATGCCAAGTGGATTTCTTGGTTTTTTTGATCGAGTGTCATAGTTTGCACTCCGGTTTAGCCCTTTGGTCTTATGTACATCTACACTAAGAACATTAAACATTGACTATGTTACTCATTATGCAATAAAGTGTTACTTGCTGACTCTTAATGTATTTACTTCAGTTCAAAGTGAAAGTGATGATTGAAGTATTATAGTCGAGATCAGTATAAAACATAGCTAATGCTTCCAATTATGCAATATTCAGATCTTCATTAAGTATGAAAGCCACAAAGACAGAAAGAAAGGCCTGTCATGATTTTAACTTTAGATAAGCGCTGATGGTGAAATCTAAGAGGAAGGAGTGCTGCTCCCTGTCCACCTCAGTGGAAAGGGGCTGCAGTTTGATAAATACAGGCCACAGTTGCAACACTGAGATGTGCACGTCTTTTTAATTGCCTGTTGAAGGCCCAAATGGCTGTCCAGCTTTGAAAAGTGAGAGGTAATTTTTGATTTCAAAACAAGTTCTTTGTGGATTGGGAGAAGCAAAAGTGTTCTGCCTGACCCCATGGCATTATCTTGGGTCTTCTCTGTCTGGACTTCTCTTCGTGATCACAGAGTTTCCAATTCCACATTTATTCTGTCATGGATGGTTTTTCTAGGTCTTCAGCAGGAGGCTGAACCCGCCTGAGCTTTGACCTTCACCCCCTGGTGGTTTATTCATTCCTGTTAGTGAGTGGGTGTTGCAGCATCTGAATGAAGCTGGTAGTTAACATTCCACTGGTCTCACAATCCAGGGTGCTGTTGTTTCACCACCTGCTTCAGTTGCCAGAGCCCTGATTTCCACCAGAGGTCAAATCAGGTTTTTAATTCCCATCTGCAATGGTATTTGACACTCCTGTGCCAATTTTTGATGTTATGTACCAGGTAAAATGAAATAAGCTCTCGGCCAAAAGCCCAGTAGAGAAATTAACCCTCATGCTTTCTTTTGGCATGATGAAGGAACACCGAATTACAGCACATAGTAAAAGTAAATTAAGTTTTGCAATCTCTCTGTGTGTTTGATACACTTGTCTCCCTCATTTTCTCCTTAGTTCTCATTAACTTCTCTGCACCAATATCATGGACCCCTCCACCATTTCCTTTAAATAATCATTCACAGGATATGGCTGTTGCGCTTGCTGTCCAAACCTAATAGCCCTTGAGAAGATGGCGGTAAGCAATCTTCTTGACCTGCTGCAATCTATCTGGAGTAGGTTCATCCACAATGCAGTTATGATGGGAGTTCCAGATGTTGATCCAGTGACAATGAAGGAAGGGTGAAAGTGTTCCAAGTCAGGATGGTGTATGGGGCTGGAGAATGATGTACAAGTGGTGCTATTCCTGGTTTCTGGTAGGGGTTGTGG
This sequence comes from Sphyrna mokarran, assembly GCA_024679065.1. NCBI lineage: Eukaryota > Metazoa > Chordata > Chondrichthyes > Carcharhiniformes > Carcharhinidae > Sphyrna > Sphyrna mokarran. Next base: position 26,003,355 of record JAGIQG010000021.1, read on the forward strand.
GTTTGGAAGGTCTGCCAAAGGACTCTTGGTGAGTTGCTGCAATGCATCTTGTAGATGGTACACAGTAGCCATTATGCATTGGTAGTGGAGGGAGTGAATGTTTAACGTGGCCGTGATCCATTGAATGTCATGGGCAGACAGATATGTTCTCTCTCTTCTGGTGATGGTCATTGCCTGACATTTATGTTGCTTAATATTATTTGGTATTTATCACCCCAAACTAGATCTAACTGTATCCTCAGAAGTAGCCACATGGACAAATACAGTCTTAACTACAATCATAATTCAATATGAATTCACAGATTTTGTGTGGTTCTCACAATACATAAAATTCACAGAATTAGAAAGTCAAAAGAGTCTTTGGCTGAATTTTCAATCACCAGGTAGGTTACAAGAGTTGGGGAAAATTCCCTGGCCCACATGCCTTGGGAGAAAGTGCCTGCAGAGATGGAAACTGCATTGCTGACGGCCAGGTGTGATCTGCAACCAGGCCAGCTGACCAGAGCAGAAATGCGACGCAGCCAGAAGGTCCCTTCATGGTGCTGTGGTACTTTTGCCCAGTGAAAAGAACACAAGGATCTCCAGCCTTTGCAAGCTCTTCACCCTCCAAACACTTTCCATACCTCATTGTTGCCAGCTCAGGCGCCCACCTATCCCAATCTCTCCTAATTTCCTTTATGCCAGGCTCTGCCTTTCCACCCATCCCCCTGGTTCTTCACACTCCATATATTAGACTTTGCACTTCTACAAACCACCTCATGCCTGTTATGCCAAACACTGCTCTTCCATCCTTACCCTATGTATCTGCAAACCACCTTCGCCAAGTCATATTCTTTCTTTTACACCTCAATGCTTAACTCTGCCTTCCATCCACATCCTATGGCCTTTCATCCCCTGTGCCAAGCTCTACCCTTCCACCCACAAAGCTATTGCTCCTCAAGCCCCGTTTGCCTCTCCAGTGACTGCCTATGTCCTTGCATGCTTTTCAGGCCAAGCTCCAGCACTTCCATTCCTACTGACCCACCGTATACCTTCCAGAACCAATGAACACCTGAGTGTAAAATAGGACGTATAAATCGTAAAACTCTTGAAAACAATTAGCATGCAAACAACATTATGAAATAGCTTGGCTGAGAGCTCAGACAGCTATTATAACAAGAGAACACCTGCTCCCCAGAGAATACATTCTTTCCTTTGATGACTCAGCTTCTCTGATTTCTGCAGTCAATCTCACAACTTCTGTCAACATAACCTAAATGATTTCATGTGATTGTGGTTATTGAAACTTTAAAGATCTTGGGTGATTGATACTTTTATTGGCTTGATCCAGACTCTGCTTCAAGTATAAGAGAAATGATCAATGGATTACATTTTTCAATGCTACATTTTACATATTACATTTTACATTGTGATGTTCATTGGTTCCTGAAAGTGTACAGTGGGTCAATGAGCATGTAAGTGGCTTCATATAGAGGACATGGGGGTGAGGGGGGTAGGGGTGGCCTCTTGATCTTATCTTTAAGAAGATCCATTCATACACATTAGCATTTATGATTCCTCTGAGGGACCATGAAAAATGACTCTTTAAAAATCTGATCCCAGTCTATGAACATTACACAGGAATAGGAGATGCCTATCTCTACAGTGGAGCCAGATAGATTGGAAGTTCTGGATGCCGGAATCTGACAGGAAGCAGCCAGTGCCATGTAGAGGCACTCCCAAGAATCAGACAGCCTGGGAATGGGGTTAGAATTGGCCATTTTATACCCAACTTGATGAAAATCCAAGCCTTTCTCTCTTGTCCCATCCAGTGAATTATGCAGATGAAACAACAGCACAAAACCAATCACCTGGTTAGCTGCAAGAATCCATGGTGGATATGCAGTAGTGGCAAAGGCTTGTTTTGCTTGAGTTGCTGTGTGCTTGCTTTTAGAGATGGAGCCTAAAGGAAGTCGCATGGACCAACCTGCATCATCAGGTCCGAATAGTGGATGCAGTGGTTGCCAATTTCCAAAATTCTCCAATTTTCAAAAAGATTCCGGCAGATTAAAAAACCACAAACGTAAACACTGTTCAAGAAAGGAGGAAGGTACAAAGCAGGAAACTATCGACTATTAACCTAATGTATGTTATGAAGAAAATGCCAGAATCCATTATTGCCGAGGCTGTAGATTATGGTATTTAGAAAATCCTAGCAGCATCAGGCAGAGTCAACATGATTTTGTGAAAGGAAAATCATGCTTGATAACTTAAATTGAGATCTTTAGAAGAAGAAATTAAAGGTTAATAAAGGGAAACAGTAGAGGTAGTGCATTTAGATTTCTAAAAGACCTTCAGCAATATGTCATATAAAGGGTTACTGCACAAGAACTTGTGGGGTCAGGGTTGATAATATTTACATTGGGTAAAGGATTGGCTAACCAATAGGAAACAGAGTCAGAGTAAATTGATCATTTTCAAGTTGGCAAACTGCAGGTAATGGAATGTCACAAGGCTTATTGCTATTTGTGATCCATTTTAATGAACTGAATGAAGGGAACTATATTGCAGCCAAATCTGCTGATGGTACAAAGGTAGGTTAGAAAGATGGTGAAACAAAGAGTTCAAAAAGCGATATGGGTAATGAGTGAGCAAACATTTGACAGATAGATTTTAATGTAGGAAAATATGAAGTTGTCCACTTTGGCAGGGAGAATAGAAAAGCTGAATATTCTTTAAATGGGGAGACTGCAGAATGCTGCAGTACACAGGGACCCAGACGTCCCTGTACATGAATCACAAAGTTTACATTCACTTTCAACAAAATTAGGAAGAAAAATGGAATGTTGGCTTTCATTGGAAGGGGAATGGGGTATAAAAACATGAAAGTTGTGCCACAAGTGCACAGGGCAATGGTGAGATTGTATCTAGAGTACAGTGTACATTTCTGATTGCTTTACTTAAGGCAGCATACACTTGCATTGGAAACAGTTCAGAGAAGGCTCACTAGGCTGGTTCCTGGGATGAAGGGGTTATGCTATAAAGAAAGGTTGAGCAGGTTATGATGCATATACTCAATCGAGTTTAGGAGAATGAGAGGTGATTTTATTGAAATATATAAGATTCTGAGGAGGTTTGACAGGATAGACACTGAGAGGATATTTTCCCCTGTAGGGGAATCTATAACTAGAGGGCACAGTTTGGTCTGTGGAATTCTGGAACTCGCAAGGGAGTATGTGATGACACAGAACAGTCAACATCATGCTAATGACTGCTGTTCTGCTATTTTTTGTATGGCACTGCCGAAGAACTCAAACCATTGACTTAATAGAACTTAATAATGACAGGATCTCCTAAATTGAACTCCAAGGTCTCAATAGCAGGAAAGGAAACACTCTGGAGAATTCTCCAGCTTGCCTTGGCTCTGTATAAATTAGATGGTGAATACTGATGCCACTTCTATTATGTGATCAATGGCAAACTGCAGTCAAGACACCTTAGTGGTTCAACATCCATGTACACTAAGGAGCTTGAGAGACTGTTTGACACAGATCCTTGTTCTCCCTATTGGATAACAAGAATAATAAGATTTGAATCAATTTGCAATTAAAGGCCACCATAGTGAATTTCTACTGGATGGCCCTTCATTAACCTGTACTACTGCTGTCCAGCCTCTCCGTACTCACTCAACATGGTGATGACCATTTCCATTGCGTCTCTACTGACTAAAAAGAAAGCAGCGTTGGCAAGGTTCAAATGCAACAAGAGTAATTAGAGTTAATTTGTTTAAAACAGGTAGGATGGCCTGTGGACACCACAACATATTTGTTTTATTTATTATGACTTGTAGAGAAGTTGATCCAATTAGTCCCAGTCATAAATGTTGTTCCTTATATTTATTTGATAAGAACAAGATATGATGATGATTTGTGTTTGACCTTACAACTGTTTCCTCAGTCCAGTCAAATTGGACTGAGGAAATGTGCACATGGGTACAGTACAGAAGACATAGATATCAAGTTCAGAGAATGTGGGCTTTATTAAGTGTTCCAAACTCCACATGGTTAGATTTCAGGGAATATAAGTACAACTCTAAATTTAAGAAGCTCAGATCTCTTATAAGATTGATAGCGTTGACAGAATCCTTAAGAGTATTGATAGGCAAAGAGATCTGGGTGTATAGGTACACAGGTCATTGAAATTGGCAATGCAGGTGGAGGAGATAGTCCTTCATCAGTTGGAGAATTGAGTTTAAAAATTGGCAAATCATATTGCAGCTTTATAGGACTTTAATTAGGCTGCATTTGTATATAGTGTTCAATTCTGGTTGCTACACACCAGAAGGATGTGGAGGCTTTGGAGATGGTACAGAAAAGACTTATCAGGATGTTGCCTTTATGGAGGGCATTAGCTATGAGGAGACTTTGGTCTTGGAAACTTGGTTTGTTCTCACTGGAACGACAGAGGTGATCTGATAGAAATCTATAAGGTTATGAGAGGCATGAAGAGAGTGAATAGTCAGAAGCTTTTTCCCACGGTTGAAGAGTCAATTACTAGGGGGGATAAGTTTAAGGTGTCAGGGGCAAAGTTTAAAGGAGATATACGAGGCAGATTTTTTACACAGAGGGTGGTGGTGCTTGGAACTCGTGGCTGGGAAAGGTAGCAGAAGCAGTTACAGTAGTAACTTTTAAGGAGTGTCTTGACAAATACATGAATCGGATAGTGTGTATGAGTGATATGGTCCCCTGAAGGGTAGGGAGTTTTAGTTAAATCGGGCATTATGGTTGGTGCAGGCTTTGAGGGCCAAAGGCCTGCTCTGTGCTGTAATTTTCTTTGCTGCTCCTAAGGAACTACCTGAGGCTTGTCTAAACATTAACTAATTTGTGAGCTACTTTATTACAATTGCATTATGACCAGGGGTGATTTTGTTGTCTCTGCAAATAAAATCAGATGTCCTGTTTTAAAAACATTACTTCTCGTTACTTTGTCAGAACATTATAAAATATAATGAGATGTGAGCACTTGTCTTACTTTTAAACAAAAGTGGACACTCTAACTGCATTTTGTTAAGTAAAAGGAAACACTCGAATTAAATATTAATAACGCACATAGTTATTGTTTTAATTAAGGTGCAACAGGCATTTTACTCCAGCTGGATTTTTACTTAAAACTGCGTAACATTATTGATTCTGCAGGAAACACATTCTCGGCTATAACAAATGTATCCTTTCATAAATTTTGCACTGTTATTGGAAGCACTAAACTCCACTTGGTGCACTACCAAGGAGGAAGGAAGATGGATGTGAATCTTGAAGCACCCAATTTACAGAAGAATTAAGCTGGCTGAGCAGAAATGGAACAAGATGTTCTGAAAATACTTAAATTAAACATTAATGGGAATTATTTCACTTTCTGAAGTAAATGTCCAAGTGATAGAACATTGTTGGAAACCAATGCTGAAGAATTTCTCTTCTGCATTTAGCCTCATGCAGGCCACGCTAAAGCAATAACTGGTAAAACCAGTTGAGATAACTTACACCCAGGGTTAAATGTATAAATCTATTGGCTCTGAAACTGCGCACAAGTGTTCAGGAAGATGGGAAAAGATCATAAGGCCCAGCAGGCCTCTACGATTTGGTCAGACAGCAAACCAGCATATCTTTTATTCACCCCGTCATTAAGCAACAAGTGAAAGGAAAACAACACAGGCCAAGTTAGGAGAAACTGTATGGAATTGTTTTCTGACCCCCTCAGGCAAGCAAGACTCCATAAGGCTCTAATGCTCATCATAATCCCAGCTAATTAGCCGAGGCCTCAAGCACTCCAAAAAGCTAGGCCCTCGTCACCTGCAGCATCTTCCACGTTTCACTTCTAATTATCGGAGCTACTTGCCACCATATGTGGCATGGCCTACAGCAAATAAAAATAATTTGGTTGAATTGCATAACCTACCCATACCATTAGCCAGTCACCCGCAGCTAAAACAAAAACAAATCAGGCCGTGAACACTTATCGTTATGGAAGCTGACACTTTAGTGCAGAACCAAGGGAACGCTACGCACTCAGAGGGTTGTCTTTCAGGTGAGATGTTAAATTTGGTTTCCCATCTGGCTCTCCAAGTGGATTGCAAAGGTTCTCATGTCATGAGTTAAAGAAGAGGAGGAAAATTCTGCTTGTCTGCAGGCCCGTGCTTAGCCCTGAACTGTTACCAATGAAAACAGATTAACAGATTAACTTGATTGTCTGCGAAGCAACAGTCATTTTACTTCAAAATATTGTTTTCTCTATGAAGCATCTTGAGGTGGACAGACCTTTGATCTTTCAAAGATTCAAAGGACCCAGAAAATGGACTGTAAGATGGAATTGAAGTCAAAGATTTAGCCATGATCATATTCAGGACCAAGGAGAGGAACCATGGGTTCTGGTACTTTTCCTGTTTCTGGGTCTCTTCTCTCCACATCCTGCTCCACCCCACCTATCCACTTGCCTTTAATCTATCTCCTTACATCCATTGGGCAATCAGAATTGGGAAACATAGTAACAGTGGGGTCAAAGTGCTTCATATTCCTTTTAGAGAAAAAAAGTCTTGGCTTTTGTACTTTATTGATAAAACCCAGCTTTCAATACGTTACAACTTTACAACCACGGCTTTGGTAGATAATTGCACACAACATGTTGGCTCATATTATGTACATCTAATTTTGCTTCTTCGAATCTGGCCCTATGCGATATTCAGACAACGAAATCTAAAATACTTGAACTTCACAAGTACCATAAAAAGCATTCTATTGATGCACAATTCCTGATGTCATGTCAAATTTAAAAATGGCAAAATCTTCCAGTAAATTGGAACCAACCAATTTACCTAAATGTGCTATTTCTATCCACCAAAGTGAGCATTTATTAACAGAAAAATTTCACTTTACATTGAATGATATATTTTCTCCTTCTAAATTGAAACTAACTACACTTACAAATGTCCAACATGGAACATATAATAGGAGACCAAAATACTATAGATGCTGAGAATCTGAAATATAAACAGACAATGCTGGAAATGCTCAACTAATCAGGCAGCATCTGTTGGGAGAGAAAAAATTCAATAGGCAGGATTTTACAGCCTCGTTCGAGCAGGTCAATGGAGATTTCTGCTTTTGAACCCTTGCCTGCTCCAATTCCGTGATGGGTGAGGTGGGAGAATGACAGCCATTATTTCAGATCCACAATCTGCACTAGTTCTGACAAAGGATCATAAACCCCTATTTCTCTCTGCAAAGAAGCTACCAGAAGTATTAAGTTCCAACATTTCCTGTTTCTACAGAAGCAAAAAATGTCCCATTTGCCAACTCTCCAAAAAGCAATCAGACTTTTCCTGAACCTCTCATTCCTCTTCAGCGAGAAAGCCAGCAGCAGCTGTCTGAGATCTGGTTCAGCACAGTATTAAACGTAAGATTCAAAAACAACAACCTGCTGAGCAAAAAAAACTTCAATGTCAAAGCAATAAATTGATCATTTTAAAAAGGATACTGAATAAAACTGACCATTTAAAAAATGCCAAGCAGCAAAGCTAACTAAAAACCTTTCTGGCTTTTTGCTGAAGAAGCGTCGTTAGAGAGAGAGAGACAGACTAGGTTCCAAGTGGTGGTCACCAGGGAAGGGGGAAAGGATCAGGGCTAAGTTAAAGTTTTCAGTTTAACTAACACCAACTTTGCATTCAACTTTTGTGATGTACACTATGAGCTGGTCTTGGCAGAGTTCATATGAAAATAGGGATAAAAGTTGCCTTTCAGGGTTTGCCTCCTCTACTGACCTAATGAGTGAATAGGTTTTTTGGGAGGGTGTGTGTCCCCACGCAGAGCTGTATATGTGTGTGTGTGTATGTGTGTGTGCGTATGTGTGTATGTGTCCAGCTCATTCCCAGCCTCAGGGTTCATACACACTCACTCGCTTTGACACCCATTCTCTGTCACTCATCCACTTACGAGCAGTTGTGATTTCCCTCCCATGACTTGGTGTCACCTGTCAGTTGGAAGATTGCTCTGTGGCAATGGAAGACTTCTATTCTTGGCCTCTTCTCTAAGTCCTCAAATCCTCCTGCAGTCTAATCCCTTGATGATATTGTCCTGCTCCTGCCTACATAAGAGTCCTTGGCCACAGACACCATAATTAACAGCACTGAGGGACTGGACTGGGGGAAGGACTTCAGGATTGAGAGATGTTGGGAGAGAAGGGCTTTCCAGGAAGTAGACAGGGAAAGGAAGGACTGGGGAAATCTGGCATAGTCTCCTATGCTAATGATTGTGACTGTTCAGAATAACAGCAATTATTGACCGAGTAGTCTGCCAAACGTCATGGTCTAAGCACTAGATTGGCTGCTTTAGATATTGGCATCCAGAATGACAGGCTACTTAGTCAATGAGTCAAGGTCTCCCTAAAGCATGGATCCTAGTGATCTGTACCCCTCTCCTCTGGGCACTAATGATACTGTGGTGATAATAGTGTAATTGATTGATACATAGATATTGTTTCACACAAAAATAGGAGTAGGCCATTCAGCCCTTCCAGCCTGCACCACTATTCTATATGATCATGGCTGATCACGCACTTTCAGTATCCCACTCGTGCTTTCTCTCCACACCCCTTGATTCCCTTAGTTACAAGGGCCATATCTAGCTTCCTCTTGAATAAATCCAACAAACTGGCCTCAAAAGCTCTCTGTGGTAGAGAATTCCACAGGTTCACAACTTTGAATGAAGAAGTTCTTCCTCATCTCAGTCCTGAATGGCTTACTCCTTATTCTTAGACTGACCCTATATTCTGCAATTCCTCAACATCAGGAACATTCTCCCTGTAGCTAGCCTATGCAGTCTTATCAGGATTTTATGTTTCTATGAAATTCCATCTCATTCTTCTGAATTCCAGTGAATGGAAGCCCAGTTGATCCAATCTCTCTTCATATGTCAGTCCTGTCCTTCTGGGAATCACTCTGATGAACCTTCACTGGACTCCCACAATAACATGATTATCCTTCCTCATACTTGGAGACCAAAATTTTCTTTCATTGCTCCAGTTTCCTCCCACAGTCTGAAAAATGTGCTGGTTGGCAGCATTGGCCATGTTAAATTCCCTCTCAGTGTACCCGAACAGGTGCCAGGATGTGGCAACTAGGAGATTTTCACAATAACTTCATTGCAGTGTTAATTTAAGCCTATTTGTGACACTAATAATAAATAAATATTTTGTCGGTGGAATCATTCCTGGAAAGAAATATCCTATTCTCACATTTCTGCCAAAAAGAAAAAATTGTTGGAGTCTTGTTTGGCTTCCTAATGTAACTTGTAACTTCCTAATGTAACTCCAGGACCTTAACAAGACTGAATGGTGGAGTAGGCTTGATGGGCTGTATGATCTACTGCTGTTTCTATTTCACACATTTCTATAAACGGATGCCCAACTGAACACAATTCTTCATTTTACATCCACACTACTGTACATGCACTCATTGCTTGATGCCTCTGGTAAATAGGTTTAACACAGATGCAGCTGGGATTGTACTATTGGCTCTCATTTCTTCTCACACTTGGAACACTCTGAACAAGTAGGCATGAAAATGATGTGCTGCCAACACACACAGCTCAGGAGACTGGGAGGAATAGGCAGTGGGAATAGGCAGTGTACGGCAAAGTGACCTCGGTGACAAGAGTAACTTGGATTTTCAGATCTACATTTTTTTTACAGGTGAGAATGAAAAAATATAGGGCAGGAATCTGGATTGGGGAATCGACGGGATTGCGAGAATGGTGGCAAAAAGAGGAAATCATCAAAAAGGAAAAATTATTAGATGAGCAAAAATGCACACAATTGAAATAGAAGAAGGCCCATGGGAGTGGAAACAAAATAGAGAAGCTGTTACACCAAATGACAGAATTGTAATTTCCCTGCACGTTCCAACAAAAAGTATATAAACAGATTCAAGATGTTTAACTGCCTGCCCATGTTTATAATCATGTAGCACTTGTAGTAATAGCAGGTGTGAAGCACAGAAGAAGAAGCTGTTCTACACAAGAAACAGCTGATATGGCAGCAGCACAAAGGAATACAACAGAATTTTCTATTAAAGACCCGAAGCTGAATATCAATAGAAGGACTTAGGGCAGCATGGTGGCACAGTGGTTATCATTGCTGCCTCACAGATCAGGATCTGTGACTGTCTGTGTGCAGATTGCACACTCTCCCTGTGTCTGCGTGGGTTTCCTCTGGGTTCTCTGGTTTCCTCCCCCAGTCTAAAGATATGCAGGTCAGGTGGATTGGCCATGCTAAATTTCCTCTTCAGTGTCAGTGAGATTAGTGAGGTAAATACATGGGATTACGGATTAGGACACATAAGTAGGATTATTATTGGTGGAGGTCCGATGGGCTGAATGGCCTCTTTCTGCACTGTAGGGATTCTATGACTTCTAACAAAAATTACCGTTCCATCTTTCTTTTGCCCCTTTAAGTTCTTGTTAAGGGCCAGTTTCTGGTCTACATTTTATGTAATTCTGTGTATAAGTGAGCGAGGTTCAGTTATTTTCTGTTGTTCTACCGTCCATTGCCTTCCGTAACTATCCTGGTGGAAGCAATATTAAATAAAAGCCATAAAGCAGTGGCAGCATATTCAGTACAGGCAGATTTTCTACAAGAACACTTTGTCTCCAACACAAAGGCCATAATCAAGGTTCTTGCCATAAAATCAATCAAATTAAGCCACTTCTTAACCACTTGAAACATTCTATCCACAAGATAACATGCAACCCTCCTTCTCCAGTATTACATAGTTGCCTCTGGCACCAGTACCTACAGGGATGGGAAAAACCACTGCAGCTTGAGTGCAGACATTGAATCTATGATAGGAAACTTAAAGTAGCAAAAGTGCAAAATCTTACAAATTAATACATTTGAAATGAAGTCTCACTGTTCAGTCCAAACAAAAATGGTCAGGTCTTCTGGACTCAGTTGGAGATTGGGTGAATCTCCCAAGATCCACTTCAGGATCCTGCAGAGGTCCTGACACAATGGACAGAATTTTATCATCTCGGAACTGGAGTGGGTAAGGCTCGCAGAGTTCGCCTTGGGAGGGATTTTACAATCTCGCCTGAGAGAGGTCATAAAATCCCGCCCAATGACTCCAAGGGAATAGCTTGGGAAGTGTGAACTTCCAATGGGCACATTTTCTTCTTCCCTGGAGACTCTGAAAAGTTCATGTCAGAAACTTCAGACAGTTTTCATTTACTGAAACAAATAGTTACACGGGAAATATTAAACAGAAAAATCCTCGTCTAACCCACCACCCCCACAATCGCTCACACTGACCTTCCATTTATCATCCTGACTTTCCAACTCCCCCATGGCATCTCCCTCATATTGTCTTACACCCTGTCTGGTGTGAGCTGGTCTTGTAATACTTTAAAATGAACACCAGTAAGATGGGGAAATAAGGCTACTGGTCCAAACAGTTCTTTCCTTTGGAGGGGTTTATTAAAGAATTTGAATCTGATGCAAAATACGGTGTGCAACATAAACCTTTTATTGTGTTTGACCAGGTCTTTACATGCAGAGTCCTCTAAGCAGTTGTCAGACAGGGAATTAAATGTAATTATCCCATTTTTCCCCTCGGTAACCTTCATTGACTCTTGTTCTGGTCTCTTTTTACAAATTGTGAAAGAAACTCAAGATCTTTAACAAGCCTTTAGTCACACATACTGTCCTAGATGATTCATCATGGCATGGCAAGGGTTTGTTGAAAATTCATCCTCCGGAAAAGATGCCGTATCAGATGCCAAATTGCTCACCATCTTAGCCCATTATCCTATTTCCTACCGCTGTCCTGGCTCCTGCATTTTGTAATGTGGTGACAAAAAAACCAACAGCAGGAATCACACATCCTGTATCTCAGCAGAAAACAAACAAGTACTAAATCGTACTGTTATACACAAAACCCTCGACCATTCTGAAAAGGAAGCATTTAATTATTCAATTTTTTTCTAGCAAAAATCCATAGGCCATTTATCAGTTGAAATTAAAACAAACACCTTAATCCTATGAGATTAAACCAACTCCTGCATATATCTGCACACAGATCTAGTGGATCTTAGCCATTTCCTTCACAAGAATTCACATGAGAGATTCTTCAAAATGATTCCCATGGAGAACACTGGAAAATGACAGAAGTCAAGGATGAGAAAAGGCCATTCACCCATTGAAGTTCATTATAACAGTATCTGCACTTCAAAAATGCTTCACTATCTGTCAAACATTTTGGGATGTCCTGAGGTCAGGAAAGACGTTATATAAATGCAAATCTTCTTTTCTTTGATCTCTTTATCTAACCTTCTTGTACCAACCATCCGTATCTTCAAAATTACTAAAATATTTGTCTTCACAACTCAGCCTGGAAGATTGCTCCAAAAAATATTCTTCATTTTTAAAGTAAAGTTCTTCTCAATCTCGGTTTGAAATTTAATTTCACGAAAATGAATGCATATCTTCTGGGGATTATTGTAAACTTTTTTAAAGTATACAATATTTCTTTTTCTGATCAGCGTGATTTAACATTTCATTCAACTGGACACAAAGGTATTAGAAAAACACCCTTGTCAAAACATTGAATGTATTCAAGATGTGGTTAGACAAAGCACTTGGGTGAAGGGTTATGGAGAGAAAGCAAGATTAGGTTATTGAATTGGATAATCAGCAGTGATCATAATGAGTGGTGGATCATGATCAAAGGGCAAATGGCTTCTTCCTGCTCCTACCTTCTATGTTTCTATGATAACACTGTGGGTGTACCTACGCAATAACCACAGGGTTCAAGAAGGCAAATCACCACCACCTTCTTAAAGGCAATTAGGGATGGGCAAGAAATACTGGCCCACATCCCACAGATTAAATCAAAAGCATGGAGTCATCAAGGGTCTGACCATGCTTAGTGTCTATCCACTTCTGTGTTCCAGAGGCTTTTCCCATCAGCTGACATTTAAATTTAGGCAGGGGTGTATTTTAAAGTCTTGGTACTTTGTCCTTATCCAGCTATCTAACTGAGGTGATACAGAAATGGTCATAACGGGCATATGTGTATGCTTCAGTTGTTAGCGTTTTAGCTGAGCTTTTAGTCATAAACAGTGCTAAAGAACATGGTCGATTGCATGATGGGGTGGCATGGTGGCACAGTGGTTAGCACTGCTACCTCACACACCAAGAATCCGGGTTCAATTCCCAACATAGATCACTGTCTGCATGTTCGTCCCACGTGCTGGTGTGGATTGCCTCTGGGTGTTCCGGGTTTCTTCCACAGTTCAAAGATGTGCAATTTTAGGTGAATTGCCTATGCTAAGTTCTCCCTCACCCATACCCGAACTTGTGCCGGAATGTGGCGACTAAGGGATTTTAACATTAACTTCATTGCAGTGTTAATATAAACTTACTTGTAATTAATAAATAAACTTTACTTTCTGAACACAACAGGAGTTGCCAGGTGGTCATTTCCTTTATATCCAGGCTGGTAGAGAAATATTGCACTGGAATCTTATAACAACTTTCTGAGCAAAAGTATTGGTGAACTAAGTGACTGACTAGCAGAGTGAAGATACTCAGGCAGGCAAATAGCTCCTACGCAACCAGTGTTACTGAGTTTCAAAGGATTCCCAATTGAAATACTGTCCAGACAGGTCTGCTATTCCTTAATCATCTTCTTTCTGGACTGCAAAACTTCAGTTCATTTAATCTTTCCTTGCAACTAATTTTTTCGATAGTTTGGACATGTTTTATATTTGTTCTGTGCACTGCCTCTAATTCATGGATATGTCTTTTCGGGTATGGTTACTGAACATAAGCACAACACTCAAAATGGGATCTTACTGGAGAACTTCTTCCCATCATTGCCAATTACATTCTAATTGGCCCTCTGTCAATTCTATTCCATTTATTGGATTGTTGTGGTGCAATTTTTTGGCCAGTTTTTAAAAATGTAACATTTGTCAGCAGTAAATGAATTTGATATTTGAACACTCATTTGAATAGCCCAGAGGTGTCTTAACATTTGCGGCAGTGCATCAGATTTGATGATATTACTGATTGGGGTTCTCTGTCTGCATTTGTTTGGTGCTTCTGCAATACAATTTTAATGGAAATGTGAGATAAATATTGCTTTGTCTCCCCATTCATTTAAGGCTCCCCGTACTCTTTCTCTGTAGTCTCCCTTTTTCTCTCTCACCTCTTCACTTAGCGTATTTCCCATCAGTCTCTCTCTTTTTGCCACCCCTTCAGTTGTTCAGCTTTGATTTCAGCCCATCTCTTGTTCATTTTTGTACACCTTTATTCTGCTATGGCCAATGCATTTTTCCCTGTTGCTCTTTAACTTGTTTTTTTTTCTCTTTTTTTTATTTTACCTCTTCTACTTTCGTTGGAAATCATTGCTTTTGTGTTATGTCAGTGATTCAGCTGTATGCAGTGGAGAGGGTGGAAATGTTCAAGAGTCACTTGGCTAGTGGTTACCTGGTGGTGGTAGGTGCCTGCTCACACCCACTTATGATAAACTGCCTGCTCTTGTTGAGCATCTTTGGGGCCAGGGATTCTAAGTCTGTATAGATTTAGACTTTTGGGTGAGTCCACAAACTATAGCAGATGTAAATCCCACAGATGGGTTTTGTCTTTGTATGTCCATTCAAGGGGATGGCTCTCACCCATGTTTATTCAATCAGGAACGTTCTGGAGACTAGAGACAAAAATTGTCAAACTCAGCTGATCTCTGGCAGCCATCTTAGCCACCTATTCATATACATTTGCTTATAAAGGAAAGTTAGTTCAGGGACATCCCAAACCAATTACATTTGGTGTTTTTACGTTATGGAGAGGGCATGCCTTTACTAGGCATGACAAAAGTCAATCTAACTCTTATCCAGCTGCAGAACGTCATCCCTGAATTCCTTAAAAGTTTTCTTAGCAAATCTGCAATCCTCATCATTAACAGAATTAAGGAACACTGAACCTTCAGACCTCCCCTGCTTCTGACATTATACTTCTCACAAAGGACAGTTTCCTTTTATCTATTCAACCAACTTAATTTAAGTTCAGATTTCTATCCTCAATTCCTATGGCTATTGGTTTAATTGAAAGTTCTTCATTTGGAACCTTGTCAAAAATTTTACGACAGTCTGAATAATTTATATCACAGATAGTTCCACTAGCAACTTTCTCTTCAAGGTTGTCAACAAAGACCTGTCTTGCAGGTCTTTCTCCTTTCACCTCCATTGTCCCTTACTTAAGTTACCCTGCAGATTCCTTTCAGCCTAACTCTGGAATAGTGCCATATTGATGTTAAAGAAATGCAACTTTATCTTTCTTAAAAGTTGGTACTGCACCTTTTGCTTCACTCCTGTGAAATCTGAGCAGGGCTCCCATTAATTCCTTCACTAAAATGGTGACTGCCTGCAGCTTTCTTGAGAACCTTCGAATATGCATCATGTGGTCTCTTAAATAGTTTAATTGTGTTACTTCCTCCAGGTTCACTGCTTCTGTTAAATCTGAACAGATTTAACCACCAGAAATCTACTCTGCTCTACATCTACAATCTACCTCAGTATCGAACAAAGAAAAGTACAGCACGTTTACAGGCCCTTCGGCCCTCCAGGCTTGTGCTAATCATGATATCCTGACTAAACTTAAAAAAAATCTGTCCTTACTCAGTCCACATCCCTCTATTCCCTCCCTATTCATATACACATTCAGGTGTTTCTTAAATGTTGCGAATGTGCCTGCTTCCACCATCTCCTCTGGCAATGCATTCCAGGCACCCACCTCCACTCTCCGCATAAAAATCTTCCCCGCGCATCTCCCTTGAAGTTTCTTCCTCTCACCTTGAAGCTGCATCCCCTTGTAATTGACACTTCCACTCTGAGAAAATGCCTCTGACTATCCACCCTATCCATGCTCTCATAATTTTGTAGACCTCTATCAGGTCTTCCTTCAGCCTCCATCTTTCCAGTGAAAACAATTCTAGTTTACTCAACCTTTCCTCAGCATCAACATCCTTGAGACCAGCCAACGTCCTGGTGAACCTTCTTTGCACTCTCTCCAAAGCTTCCTCATCCTTCTGATAGTGGGGTGACCAGAACTGCACGCAATACTTCAAATGTGGCCTGACCAAGGTTTTATCTAGCTGCAACATGATTTCCCAACTCTTGTTCCCAATGCCCCAGCTGATGAAAGTAAGCATGCCTTGATGTCCTCTCAAGTGATAATAAGCTATTTTTCATAAAATATGTTGCTGAAAATTTCCTAATGATAAGTTACAAGAGTTAAGACACCAGGGGTCCAGTTTTGCTACTCCTAGCCTAGGATTTTCAGAATTATAGGCTTCACAGGGTGCAGTGGAGATTTATAAGAATGTTGCCTGGATTGGAAAGCATGCCTTATGAAGATAGGTTGAGGGAGCTTGACCTTTTCTCCTTGGAGAGATGAAGGTTGAGGGGTGACCTAATAGACATGTATAAGATGTTGAGAGGTATTGGTCGAGTGGATAGTCAGAGGCTTTTTCCCAGGGTTGAAGTGGTTGCCACAACAGATCACAGGTTTAAGGTGCTACAGAGTAGGCACAGAGGAGATGTCAGGGGTAAGTTTTTCACTCAGAAAGTGGTGGTGGGTGCATGGAATGGGCTGCTGGAAACGGTGGTGGAGGCAGATTCTATAGGGTCTTTTAAGAGACTTTTAGATAAGTACATGGAACTTAGTAAGATAGAGGGTTATAGGTAAGCTTAGTGATCTCTAAGGTAGGGACATGTTCTGCACAATTTTGTGGGTTGAAGGGCCTTTATCGTGCTGTGGTTTTTCTATGTTTCGAGCAATAATTTATAATGTTCAGGTTATTTTGCTGCCATCATTGGTAAGATACCAGAAGTGTCAGTGGCTGTGGGATTCCTCTAGTGTACTCTCCGGAGGTTATCAATATGCCTCATTTATTGTGCAGTGTTACTTAGTACGACCAACTTAAATAAGAACATAGTCTACTGGAATGTAACATTTGTTCCTTGGTTGAACTGAAAACACTTGACCTGTAAATGAGATGGAATCAAACTCTAAGTGCTTCCACATGCTATTTCACTTGAGATGCTTCTGCTGTTGTGTTAGTGACTGCCTCATTTGCTCTTTTTTATTTGAGACATGCATTAAGTATATACAGTCAGTACTTCTACACTTTGTGACAACAGCACTTAGATGCCTGTAGCTAAAATATACCGCTTTAGTCAACCATCCCTCAGAGTAGTGATATTCAAGGTAGATTTGCACCTTTACCAAATCTGACCCACGCTGATTGCTCATCTTTCATTAACCGGGTTGTTTGTAACTCGATTGACTAAGCTATGAAATTGCTCACCAGAATCTTTGGGCAGAATTTTCCAGTTCTCCCTGCTGCACTGTGGTTTAATAGTGGATGGGAAGAAACAATGTGGTGGGAGCTGGAAAATTGCTTTGCTGCCAGTGTAAAATGACAGTTGGAATGTGCGCTCTTGCTCATCATGGTGAGTTGACATGCCTGACACAGCCTGATGTGAAACCGTTATCCAGTCACCCGTACTGCCAGCACAATTTCACACCATCCAGAATGTGCCCAGACCAGTGTGATGCACACACATTGGGTCTCACCTGAAGAAAGCTTGGGGCAGCTCAGAGAAATTAGGATAGAGACCTCCAGCGACTGTGCCTCCTCAAACACCAGGTGCAGCACTGGCTGTGTGGAGAATCCACCGGGTGGGGATCTTTGTTCTGAAGGAACATCCAGAATGTGGATCCCCACCAACACTGCAGGAAATTCCAGCATATGAATCCTCGCACTGCAGGAGATAACAGTGTGTGGGATCCTCACACTACATAAGATTCCAGGAGGTGGATCCTCGCATTTCAGGAGATTACAGTGTGTGGGATCCTCACACTACATAAGATTCCAGGAGGTGGATCTTCACTCAAGATGGGTTTCCAGCATGTGGAAGGTCGCAGGAGGTACTGTTGGGCAGCACTGATTTTGTTCAGGGAAGTGGGGTGGGATTAGACAGCGAGAAAAGGAATGAAGAGCTGGGGCATTGGCCAAGAGTCAGCACGACTTCATGAAAGGCAAATCATGTCTGATTAATTTATTAGAGTTGTTTTGAGGAAGTCCCGATCAGAGTGGATAGAGGAGAACTAGTAGATTGTATTTGGACACTGAAGGTGCTTGACAATGTACCCACAAAAGGTTAAGTCATAAGATAAGAACCCAGGGTGTTTGAGGTAGTATATTAGTATAGTCAGGGAATTGGCTAATGGGCAGGAAACAGTGAGTGGGAATAAGGAACTCTGTTTCGGGTTGATGACATGCAACCTGTGGGATTCCACAGTGATCAGCACTGGGACCGCAACTTTTTAACAATATAAGCGAATGACTTGGAGGAAGGAAGCGAATGTATTGTAGCCAAATTTGAAGATTACACAAAAATAGGTGGAAAGGCAAGTTGTGAGAGGGATACAAATGTTGTATAAAGGGATATTGATGGTTAACAAAGTTGGAAAATGGAGAATAATGTGGGAAATTGTGAAGTTGTTCGTTTTGAAAGGGAGAACAAAAGAACAGAGTTTTATTTAAATGGAGAAAAACTGCATCAAGTTGCAACACAAACTTGGAAGTACTTGTACACGAAACACAGAAAGCCAGCACACAGGTATAGCAGGTACTCAGGAAGCTTGATGGAATGTTGGCCCTTATTTCAAGGAAGATGGATTTTAAGACTAGGGAAGTCTCACTGCAACTGTACAAGATACTGATGAGATCACACCTGGAGTGCTGTGAGCAGTTTTGGTCCCCTTATTTAAAGAAAAACATTATTTCATTGGAGGCAGTTCAGTTCATGAGGATAATTCCTGGTATGGAGGTATCGCCTTATGAAGAAAGTTTAACAAGGTTAACTCTACTTATTGGAATTTAAAAGAATGAGGGTGATCTCATTAAAACACATAAGATTCTTAAGAGGCTGGACAGGTAACTGCTGAGACAGTGTTTCCCCTTGTCTAGGACCAGAGGACATTGTCTCAGAATAAAGGGGTGCCAGGTTAAGACTAAGATGAGAAAGAACTTCTTGTCTGACAGTTGTGAGGGTTTGGAACTCCTTGCCACACAGCCATGGGGGCAGAGTAGTTGCACATTTTTAAGGCTGAGATAGACAGACTTTTGATCAGGCAGGGAATCAAAGGTTACGAGGAAAGGGCAGGAAAGTAGACATGAGGAACGTCAGATTAATCGTGATTCTACTGAATGTCAGAGCAGGCTTGAGGGGTCAAATGGCCTTCTGTTCCTATTTCTTGTGATCTGAGAGTTTGTGAAGTATCTTCCTATGTCCATGAATGTAGGGAATTAGGTTTGTTAACTTGCCAGATTGGAGATTATGTATTTTAGAATATTACCAAATTGGCACCTGGTAACAGACGAGTGTATGGAGTTTCACTGAGATGTTATGTTTACAAATCACTGGGACAGCAGTGCTGCCTCTCAACACCAGGGACATGGGTTCGATTCCCTGGCTTGGGTCACCGTCTGCGTGGAGTTTGCATGTTGTCCCTGTGTCTGTGTGGGTTTCCTCCTAGTGTTCTGGTTTCCTCCCACAGTCTGAAAAACATGCTGGTTAGTTGCATTGACCAGAACAGGTACCGAAGTATGGCAACTAGAGAAATTTCACAGTAACTTCATTGCAGTATTAATGTTAAGCCTTACTTATGACTAATAAATAAACTTTAAAAATTTTAACTTTCACTATTCATGTGGAGCCAGTGACCATGGTATGGTGTGATTGAAGAGGGACACATGCACTTTGTAAGGATTGCAGCATGTGACCTTCCCACAGGCTTCCATCTGACAGAGAAAAATATGACAGGATGGACTCAGGGATATGCAGACCACATAACAGGGGCTGGATAAGGGGGACATAACAGTGTCCCCCTTATCCAGCCCCCACCACTACCCATACACATCACTGCCTCCCTTATCCACCATCCACTACCCAGACCGATCACCATCTCTGCCCTCCTGCCCTACACCGGTTGCCTGCAGAGTGGTAGCGGACCCCGCCCTGCCTCCACCAGATCCGTTTGCCCCCCCACCAAAAATTCATCACTGCTGCCCCCTTCCACCAGAGATCCATCTGCTGCCCCTCCCCAGAGATCCATCTGACCACCCCCACCCCCCCGCACCCCCAGAGATACATCTTACCTGCCCCTCCCGCACCCCCACTTAAGATACACCTTTGCTCCCGAGCCACTATCTCCACTTTCTGTGGTTCAGGGGTGACCTGACACGGCGCGCTTTTTCCAATTCTTTTCTAACTGCATATGTACAGTTCAGAGCTCTGGTGATTTCGGCCCACAGCGCGAATTGGACTGGAGATGGTTGAGAGCGTATGGAGGGCGCCTGAAAGTGGATTTCTAAGTCAGATCTGCATTACGCCCAGATCGGCGCTTATAATGAAAGTGGTAAAATTGGGCTCTATGTGTTATTCTTCAATTCTTTCAGAGTTATTTTTAATGAAAAGAAAAATTGTTCTTAGGTTTGAATAAGAAATATTAATAAATGCCTTTAGACGTTACAGCTCCAAATTTAAAAGCCGTTCCCACTTTTATTGCTTGGGTGCTGAAATTGCTTTTATTCAATTGAAATTAGAGAACAGTCGCTAGATTTAAATATGATGACTCAACTCATTCAGGATATTATGAAAATATTGCTTAGGTGGTTCATAAAGCAAAACATTCTCGTGAATAATAAATGCAGAAGAGAAGGATTTATTTTACTTTAGTGGTTGGTTAGCAAATCAAGATTGTATATTAATGTATAAATAATGTATTTTAAACATTTGTAAGATATTCATCCTCAGAGACTGATGACCATATTTTCACTTAAAATAAAAAAATAATGGAATCAAGTTTTATCAGTTCATTAAGAAAAATACCACAAATAAAGATATCTTTAAACTTTTAATATATATTGAGGTTTACTTTAAATAATCAACACTGGAATGGCATTCCAGTAGTTGGGAAACAATAACAAATTCTATCATTTCCAGAAACGCTTTGCACACAGAGATCTCAACTTAAATCAGTAAATTCAAAGATTAGATTAAACTATTCTGAATGGGTGGTCAAAGGCTCAAACTTTCAAACAAACGATTAAGGACAAAGTCATGCAAAGATCACTTCAATGACAAACCCGAGGAGATCCAGGGATCCCATTTTACTACGGGTGGCTCTTTTATTAAGCTTCTCTTCGAGGAAGATAAGCCAGGTTACTTTTGCTAAACTCAACTGATGAACATGGGAAAAGAACTGACAACAGAACCAATCTTGTACCGTATAATATAATAGAATCATCACAGAATCCCTACAGTGCAGAAAGAAGCCAATTGGCCATTGAGTCTGCACCAACAACAATCCCACTAAGACCCTATCTCTGTAAACCACATATTTACCTTGCTAATCCTCCTGACACTAAGGGTCAATTTAACATGGTCAATCAATCTAACATGCACACCTTTGGACTCCGAGAGCACTCGGAGGAAACCCACACAGACTAGAGGAAAGTATGCGAATTCCTCCACAGTCACCAAAGGTTGGAACTGAACCCAGGTCTCTGGCACTATCATGCAGCACTGCTAACCACTGTGATTAGAAAGCCATAGAAAAGGATGCCAGCAGCCGAACAGGATAGTGTAGGTGTAAAAACTTATGCTCGGAAGGTAAGGATAAATAATAAAAAGTAAGAAGCAAAGTTTGAAAGCATGTATTCTATATTAATCAACGGTAAAGATAAATTAAAAACAAAATATTTTACAGTTTACCAAGAATAGCGTTAGTTATTATATTTATCCTGTGTCAGGATAGATTCTAATTTGCATTAATCATTCCAACATTAAAACGTGGATGAGAATGGATGAGAAAAAACATTCACTTATACAGGTGCATTGTCAAGAGATTTTATGGTAAATGCAGTTTAATTTTCTTACAATTTAATAAGATTTAATGAACTCCGAGAATTTCCCTTACAGCAATCTCTATGGTATGGATTCCCTGATCTCTGAGATCGATAGGCTCAGTGCAGTCTCAGATCATTGCCAACACGCAATCAATAGCTAATACTGTAGCCACAGGAACACGGAAAAATGAACACCCCAGCACAAAGGGTGGTGCAGACAACATATAACAGCAATGGGAGATGCTGGATTACAGCCACCATCGTGAGCTGCAAGCTTCATTAGAGTAGACTTCATTGTAATCTGCCTCACCAGAGCAGAGCACAGAAGCTCCAATAGACTTTTGCTCACAATTGTGGGATCTGCAGTAAACTGGGACTATTCCGATCTGCTGAGGCACTTCAGGCAATTTACTTTCAATGGATTTAAATTTCATCAATTTTACCTTGGGCACTATTTTTTTGTTACACAGCCAGCCTGAAAAAAAAACCTTAACATTTGCATGTCAATAAATTGCAAAAATAAGTAGCTTGATCAAACTGTATTTGGTTTTAAATGTGAACTTCACATTTTAATAACCAACAAATATATTTATTGCTGTACAGTTTTGAAGAGAGTTTGGACTATAGATTGGAGATCACCAGCTTGCTGAAATAATCATACCCTCTTTCACATAGGAAGTGCATGAGGTAAAACAGACCTTTCTGGAAATCTTATTCTAACATCCATAGATTTACAGGTCTAATATCCATAGATTTACAGAATCCTTCCAGTGCAGAAGAAGGCCATTCAGTCCACTGAGTCTGAACCGACAACAATCCCACCCAGGCCCTAGCCCCGTATTCTCAAGTATCTACCCTGCTAATCCTCCTCACACTGTGCAATTTAGCACAGTCAATCAACCTAACCTGCACATTTTTGGACGGCGGTAGGAAGCCTGAGCACCCGGAGGAAACCTATGCATAGAGAGGCAGGACATACGAACTCCAATAAGACACTCTCTCAACGTGGAAATTGAAACTGGGTCTCGGGCGCTCTGAGGCAGCAGCTCTAACCACTATGCCACCCACTGTTCAATATTATATATGAGGAACCAAAATGGTATTATCTTGTCTGACTGACTCATTTCACACCATTAGAGAGACGTGAATTCAGTCAAACAAGATTAGTTTTTCCATATAGTTTGCATTTGTTTTGAAATATGGTAATAAGATTAATTGAGAGCTGCATTAGAAATACTTAAATGTTCAAGCCAGTCTCTTATGAACACATGCTCAAATGATACATCTTTGCTGAATTTTGAACTGCTGAAGAGTTGTTGATAACTCTTGAGATTTTTGGCTTCCAACTGCGTGGAGATATAAAGGCGCAATAATCAAAGGTTGAAGTTCTGAAGAACAAAGGGAACTTGGTGTATTTGTCCTTAGATCTCTGAAGGCAGAAAATAAGGTCAATAGCGCGGTGAAAAAAGCATATGGCACACTTGCCTTTATGAATCGGGGTACAGATTACAAAAGCAGAGAGGTCATAATAAAGTTGCATAGAACTTTGATGAGGCCACAGCTGGAGGACTGTGTGCAATTCTGGTCGCCACATTACAGGAAAGACATGAATGCACTGGAGGGGGTGAAGAGAACGTCTATCAGAATGCAATCTGAGATGGAACATCTAAGTTATGAAGAGAGGCTAGATAGACTTGGTTGTTTTCATTAGAGCAGAGAAGAATGAGGAATGACCCGATTGAGGTGTTCAAGATTATGAGGGGTGTGGACAGGAAGCAGCTGTTCCCTTTTAATTGAAGAGTCAGTTACAAGGTGACACAAATTAAAAGTGAGGAGTGGGAGGTTTGGGGGGGTTTGAGGAAAAACACTTTTACCCAGAGGGTGATGATGGTTTGGGATGCGCTAACTGGGAAGGTGGTGGAGGTGGGATGCCTCACACCCTTTATAAAGTACCTGGATGAATACTTGGCATACCATAACATTCGAGGCTATGGGGCAAATGCTGGCAAGTGGGATTAGATGAGCAAGTCACGGCATTTCATGAGTCAGTGCAGACTTGATAGGCCAAAGAGCCTGTTTTGCACTGTCGTATTCTGTGATTCAGCGCTCCTTAGGAGGAATGATGAATTAATTGTGATTGAGGAACACACCTTGCTGAAAGAAGACCAATTGATAAAGAAGCATTGTGCAGGTAATTGACCTAATGATCAACATGCGGTGATACATCATGCAGACGGGGCACTACATGTTCAACTGACTAATGAACAATATCTGTCCTTACAGGGAGCACTCACTGATTCAAGAACACCAGGAAGAAGAGGTCATCAACCAACTACAAAATAGTCTGAGGAGACCTGAATCTCTGAGGCAGGAGAAACGAATCAATAAAACAAAACTGCATAATTCTGTGAAAGGTCTTGATCAGTGACCGATAGCAATCTCAATTTATGTCTATTTTCTTTGTAGAGCAACAATATTCCTGATTCAGAGAACAGGCTAACTGTTTTATTGTCTGCTATTCTGCATTCTTAATCATGATCAATCATATCATTCCTGTTTAAAAAGAAACAGTATCAAATCTGGAACAATGTATGTCTTGATCAGTATTTCATGCCCAGTGTTTGATAATGGCCATGATGTTGGCCTTGTCCAGTGTTCCAGATTAGAGCAACACAGCACGGGAAACAGGCCCTTCGGCCCAACGAGCCCGCGCCGCCGTCATAACTATATAGTAACAATTCCGTTATCCTATTCTAATTTTAGGTTATTTCTAATATGGAAGAGTCTCAATGTAGGGACAATTTGTTTCCCAATCAGCCTAAGAGCGAATTTTTTGGGATGTGGGAGGAAACCGGAGCGCCCGGAGAAAACCCACGCAACCACGGGGAGAACGCGCAAACTCCCGCAGACACCGGCCCAATTCCAAGTGTCTGCACAGCTACAGCGATAGTCACTGAGCTGTCATGGTGCCCTTCAGATGGTCCAGATAAAGCACTCATTTACGACATGAAGCACCAGGCAACCCATGAATCAACATCCAAGAGCTGTCCTCGCACCACCTGCCGAATGCATGCTCCTTGTTGGTCAAGTATGGACCGAATTACCTGTGGAAAAAAAAGCCATAGTTAAACAGTCCTACTATATCCCTCTATCTGCATACCGCTCATGTGGCTGTCCAAGAGACCCTTAAACAGCCCCAGCGTGCCTGCTCCCACCACCTTACTCGGCAGTGCATTCCACACCCCCACTACCCTTTGTGTGAAAAACTGCCCTCTAATATTCGTCTTATACATAGCCCCCCCTCACCCTAAGACCATGACCCCTCGTCCTATCCATTTCTGAAGGCGGAAAAAGTTTACCACCATTTACTCTATCTATACCCCTTATAATCTTATACACCTCTATTAGATCCCCTCTAAGCCGATGTTTTGAAATCTGTGCGAAATATCCCTGCTGACAGTTAACTGTAATCATGTGGCACGGTGGCATAATAGTTAGCACTACTGCCTCACAGTATCAGTGAAGTTCAGTTCCATCCACGGGTCACTGCCTGAATGAAGTTTGCATGTTTCCCCATGTCTGCATGGGTTTCCTCCAGATGCTCTGGTCTCATAGAACATAGAACATAGAACATTACAGCACAGAACAGGCCCTTCGGCCTTCGATGTTGTGCCGACCAATATAAAAAGCAATGCCCCTCCAAACTAAACCATTCCCTTCTCTTCCATATACTTATCAACTAACCTCTTAAACGCCACCAAACTTGGCGCGTCTACAACTGCCGCAGGCAGGGCATTCCACTCCCGAACCACCCTTTGGGTAAAGAACCTACCTCTGATATCCGTCCTATAACTATCACCCCTTAATTTAAAGCTGTGTCCCCTCGTGCTAGCTTTCTCCATCCTAGGAAAAAGCTATCACTGTCCACCCTATCTAAACCTCTAATCATCTTATATGTTTCGATCAGGTCCCCTCTTAGCCTCCTCCTTTCTAACGAACACAACCTCAAATCCCTCAGCCTCTCCTCATAAGACCTGCCCTCCATACCAGGCAACATCCTGGTAAACCTCCTCTGTACCTCTCCAATGCCTCCACATCTTTCTTATAATGCGGGGACCAGAACTGCACACAATACTCCAAGTGCGGCCGCACTAGAGTTTTGTACAGTTGCAACATGACGTTGTGGCTCTGAAATTCAATCCCTCTACCAATAAAAGCCAAAACTCCATATGCCTTCCTAACAACCTTCTCAACCTGACTGCCTACTTTCAGGGATCTATGCACATACACACCAAGATCCCTCTGTTCATCTAGTCTCCTCCAAAATTCCAAAGATGTGCAGAGTAGGTTGATTGCTAATGCTAAATTGCCTCATTAGGTCAGGGGCATTAGTGGGGTAAATATGAGGAGTTATGAGGGTAGGGCCTGGGTGGGATTATCATCAGTGCAGGCTCAATCAGCCAAACGGCCTCCTTCTGCATGGTATGGGGGCTCCTATGATGCAATGATCTTACCTCAGTTACAGGATCTGCTTATTTCCCCAGTCCTACAAATCAAACTCTAGTGCTCCCTTCCTCGGAAATCAGTTTCTTACATTAAACTTGGCATGCTCCAAACTATGCAGGAGAGGGAGGGTTCTGGAAGGGTAACGTGGAATAATGTGGGGTTATAGGGATAGGACCTGGGTGGAATTGTTGTTGGTGCGGACACGAATGGCATTTATTTGCACTCTAGGTTCTATGAAATTCTATCTATGTTTTCAGTCTTTGATGACAAAGAGTTTCTCTCCAAGAGCTGCCAGCAAATCAAATGGCTGGCAGCTCTTCAGTCCCAACTGTGTCCAAGGGTCTGTAGTCACCAGTGGGCCTGCAGGAGGTTTGAGAGCAGCAACAGAATTGGAAGCCCCCGGAATTGGGAGTGGGCTCATCGAGACTGGTCGGGCAGGTACTGATGATGTGGATAGGGTTGGTTGGAAGACTGGCGACTGTTTCAGTGTAAGCTGCCCTTGCTGCTGCTGGGGGTTTTCTGTGAAGCACATGGTATGCCAGATGGCTTCCCCATATTACATGGACCACCTTGCATCTCCGCTGTTGGCATTCTACTAATAGGGACAGAATAAATTCCTTGTGATTTTAACTGGACATTTTGTTTGGCATGGGGGAGAAGGTTATCCTCAAACTTCTCCGTCACTGACTTCATGAGTGATGGGGAGGGGAAAGCAACAAGTTCAGGATGGAATGTTTATTGAAACCTAATCTCTGCCCAGCCTCCCAGGGTTTATTGGCTTTTGCCAATATGGGCAATAAATGCTGGCCTGGCCAGTGATGCCTGCATCCCGTTAATTAGTTTAAAAAGTGCAGAATGAGCATATTTGCAACTGGTGAAACATACTCCATACATGTGACAATTCAGTTTGTTCTAAAATTAGGTGAACCATCAAACAGAACAGAAATTGTGAATGAATTTCTGCATTGCAGAGACAAGCAGATTATCACGAATTGCACTGCCAAATAACTTGGCCTGCACAGGCAAGGTAGCATTGTTTGATGTATCTCACTTTTCCATCCCATAATTTAGTGCAGATCCATAGGCACCTGATCAATATCAAACTCAGCATACATCCGCAGGCTTTTTGATCAATATGACACCCACAGCAATAGCCAGGACACATGTGTAGGCTTGCAATCAATACCATACCCAGTGGACACATGGAAGCGTTCAATCAACAGCTCGCTCAGTATACATTTGCAGACTCCATAATCACAATCACTCACAATAAACATATATTTCTGTAAGCTTTTAAAAGCATTACACTTGATGCATATTTTCAGTCTTCAGAATCAATATCAGATTCCAAACATATCTGTGAGGCTGCAAACTGATATAGCCGGTGGAAAGAAAATGCTGGACAAAGCATGTTTGATATTATTGGCTGTTTACTGTTGTGACTGTTAATAAATATCACCATTGCAACTATCCCTTTCCGTATTTATTCATGGGGTTTTGAGCATGCCTATCCCCAACTGCCCTTGAGAAGGTGGTGGTGAGCCAATATGACAGTGTGTCATGTTTGCCCATTTAATTGAGCAGCTACGCGTCATCCACATGCTGTGGGTCTGGAATCACACAAAGGCCAGAGCAGGTAAGGAGAACAGATTTCTCTCCTAAAGGACATTATTAAACCACATGGTTTTTTTTCAATCCAATACTGTTGACAATCAACAGACTAACTTTTCATTTCAGATTTATCTGATGAATTGAATTTCAATTCCTCAGCTACTGACCAGGATTCCTGCCTCTGAATCACTGGTCAAGGCATCTGCATTATTCATTTATAACATACTGACTATTTTACCAAGTGCTTTTCCTATTAACCAGTGATGTCACTGTAAGTGGATAACCTCAGAAAATTAATTAAGCATAATTAAGGATTCAACATACTCTGGACATTCTCTCTTCCAGCTTCTTCTGTTGGGAAAAAGATATACAAGTCTGAGGTCACGTACCAACCGACTTAAGAACAGCTTCTTTCCTGTTGTCATCAGACTTTTAAATGGACATATCTCGTACTGAGTTGATCTTTGTCTACATCCTAGCTTTCACTAAAACACTACGTTTGCACTCTCTTCTTTCCTTCTCAATGAACAGTATGCTTTGTTGGTATAGTGCTTAAGAAACAATACTTTTTATTATATTTTAACATGTGACAATAATAAATCAAATCAAATCAAATAAATTGCATAAAAATATGAGCAGGCCACATGCATTTGAGTCTTTTTTTGCTGATGCTGCAAACTGAATCTTTGTTTACTCCTAACTTCCTCTCTCTTTGTAATGATCTTCTTGGACCATAGCTCAATGTGACTATAAAGTTAATTCACCTACTCCCAAGTCTCTCCCTGTTGTTTGGACATTAGCTGCAAGAAGGTGCATGATATTTGATCACCAGTATCATTCTTTCTGACTTTTTTGTTCTTAATGGGGAGCTGGCTGTTTGGCACTTGCACACAGTAGCACAGAGGATATCAACAATTTAGTAGCTTGTGGGTATGAACCTAATTCTCACTTCTGTAAGGCACTGTGGCTTTTAAGTCAACCATACATGCCACCTATCAATACATTAATTCTGAAACTTTGTGGCATTGAAAGGCCATTCACAGAATATATTTACAAAGGTACTTAGATATTTGATTTTTGGATAAAACATTGGGAATGAAACAAAAATGACCTATCTTCAAGACTGTTGAGCTCTTCAGCTAATTTCTGGTCTCCAATGTCAAAAGGCACTTTTCTAGGTTATTGAGCACTTTTTTCTCAAACAGCAACTTATTTTATTGTTCGCTAAAGGCCTGGTTAGTGCCCCCCGCACTCCACCCACCCACCCCAAGCTTAAAAAAAAACTGGGAAAATGACAACATTGAAATTATTCAAAGTCAGCAAGTTCTGACATTTGCATCATGCCATTCACTTATATCCCTGGTGCTAAGTGGGATGAGGTGCACTTACGTGTATCTGTATCATTACTCATTCAGTTAAGCAGAATATCATTCTACAATGAAGCAATATTTCCAAGCAATTGCTGAGTGATTTGAAAATAGCTTAGGTACAGATTTGGACAAAAATACACTGCAGTATGAATTTATTTTTATTACATTGTTATAATGGCATTTTGAAAGTTAAATCAAATTCCTGACAAATGCTCTTTCTAGATGAGCAAAGAACAGATATCTGACTATATCTCATCACTGAGTTACAGCTGGGCCAATTTGGAACATGCACCAAATAATCAGAGACAAGTATATGCAAATGAAACAGAAAAGTTATTTATCTATCTAATTAATATTTTATAGCTACTGACAGAATTTAATTCAAAAATTCAGGTGACCATTTGAAAGTTCTGAAGAACTTCAATCTGATATAATTCTAATACGTAAGATTATAGAATGCTAAGGAGGTAACATTTATTCATGTTTTCCCTTTTTCTCCCTTTCTTTCTGAATTCCTGTCGCTCCAATGCCTTACATTATTTCTTCCTTAAAATGTTAGAGTTTTTCTGAGTTCTCCATCAATGTCACTCTTGTGGTCAACTAACAAAGCAGAAGCACCCATTGATTTCTTCCTATATTTCAGGATGTATTAAATGGTCTCCGTTGCGTAAATGATCATGTAGAGAATTTGAGAATATGATGTAGTACCAACCTGTTCTCCAGTCAGATTGCTCCCTCCATACATTCTGGTGTCTCACTTTTTAAGAAGGCTTCAGTTCTTCTGGAAAATATAGCTATTGCCCATTTGGTTTTCTGGGACATCATTTGTAAGGAAGTAGCAAAATTGTTGCATTACCCATCAAATGGGACATTTTTACAGCAATACTCATTTAAAAAGCTCTTCTTAAATTTCAACAATTAAACTTTCTGTAAATGACTTCAAATTTGTCCAGTCGTTGCTCCATGTTTATTTGACAGCCAGAAAATAAGGCGTTTCCAAAATAACTTCACATTGATTTTTGCTTCAGTTGTTGAAAAATCTTATGATAGAACTGGGATCCAGCAGAATATGGGGATCTAAATCAGAGTGTCAATTTCAAATTCAAAAAAAAGCATTGAAATGCTGAACTAGGCTTCAGAATATGACTATCACTTCTATTTATTAGTACAAATATTAGCCGATCCAGTACTAGCAATGCACACACATTGCTACATTAAGTTATGCTTCCCCTTTATTTTCCAGAAAAGTGGAATCCTTATTTTGCACTACACTTTCAATCACACATTGATCAAGGAACCCGCAATATTCAATCTGCAATAACCCCAGCAACAGTATCTGCCACATGCATTTTTAGTTCTTAAATATCTTTAAAATATGGCATACTTTGCAAAAACAATTATCAAAGCCATTTAAAAATAAAATGTGGACAATGGAATTTTCCAATCTTTCCATATGCGTATATAATAACCATGCCACAAAATGCCACATCTACTTAAGGTTGCTGATTGTTCTAAAGTAATTGAAATTAGAACAGCAACAATATCATATTCTTAGGACATGCAGAAGTAATTAATCACCAATGATTCTTTTTTTAAAATGCAGTCACTGCTGTTGTGCAGGAAAATGGAGCAACCAATGCGTTCATACATCCTACAAACAGTAAACTCAATAAATGATCACCAAATTTACTTCTGGCTATGTTATAGTCATAGTTCCAGAAAAATGGTCTGTTATTCTTCAAACAATGCAATGGTGTCAGCTTGAACTTTGTTGAATGGCCCTTCTGAACCATAACACTCCAAGCAATATAACACCCAAAACTATCAGCAGTATAACATTCCTTCAATACAACACTGAAGCACTAGCCTAGGGTTACATGCTGAAATCTGCATTGAGGCTTGAACTCAGTTCTGACCATAAGTTACTGGCTTCGATGAGAGTGCTATTGACTAAGGCAATAAAGAATGGACCTCAATAGATTGTAATGTTTCCTCTGTTAATTGTACATTTACTGCATTTAAATGTATGCAAGTGGTGGGCATTAATCAAGCATTCACTTTAGGCCATGTAAATTGACACAGAGAAAGACTAGGATCCTC
The DNA here is from genome assembly GCA_024679065.1 of Sphyrna mokarran. Classification (NCBI taxonomy): domain Eukaryota; kingdom Metazoa; phylum Chordata; class Chondrichthyes; order Carcharhiniformes; family Carcharhinidae; genus Sphyrna; species Sphyrna mokarran. The sequence continues at coordinate 26,034,942 of JAGIQG010000021.1, forward strand.
CCAAAAAAATTCCAAGCCTGAAACTCTACCCAGAATGGAAATCTATGTTGACTTCAAGTGGGACTTTATGACCTCCCATCCAATGTGTCAAATTCACGTGAAAACTGGAATAACTCACACAGTTTTTTTCAGTGGGAATTTGAAAATGAATCACCGATACTCTGTGCCCTGCAGAATTCTCTCGCATGAGTCCATTGAAAAGCTGGGGGGGCAGTGTCTATTCCTGCTGGAGAGGACTCAAGAATAGCACTGAGCGGGCCACTGTGCATGCGCAGATCTGTCAACCTTGAGATCGCCACATGTACCAAAGCTCCTGTGTGGCCAGCTTCCCAATTGCTGGCCAGCCCCACAACCCCACTGGCACAGAAAGATCCCCACAGCCCGATTGCTGGCCCCCTAAACATACCCAGGGCAGCCCCGACAACTCCCCAACCCACCCGATCTCCAGCACCCTCCCCTCATCCCCCTCCCACTGGCAGTCTCAACTTGTCCCACTCCCCCTGCAATGCCGACCTCCCTATCACCCCCCCATCCCAGCAGCCCTTATACGTCTTGGGATCCTAAGGACAAGGGGCAAGTTTGGATAGGTGAGGGCACTTTTCTTTGGAACAGAGGAGGCTCAGGGGAGATTTAATTGAAGTGTATAAAATTATGAAATGCTTGATAGGAGCAGAATTTTTCCTTTAGCAAAAAATACAGGGGCATAGACTTAATGTAAAGGTCAATCCACCTAACCTGCATATCTTTGGAGTGCAGGAAGAAACCAGAGCACCCAGAGACAGGGAGAGAAAGTGCAAACTTCACGCATACAGTCATCCAAGGCCGGAATCAAACCTGAATCCCTGGAGCTGTGAGGCAGCAGTGCTAACCACTGTGCCACCATGCTGCCCCCTGCCACTGTGCTGTTGTTGATGGAGGCAGGTCCTGATAAGGTAGCACGTTCAAACTCTTCTCTCAACTGGTCATCGAATTGCTTGGAAACCTTGGTAAATAAATATGAACTTCTCTGAAATGATGCACAAAATACATTTCATAGAAAACTTTTTGTGAGTGATGTTTATTCCAGTTGCAATTGTATGCATTAAAAAACAGAGAACATGATTACACAGCAGGAAGATGATCAGCCGACAACAAAGTGGTATTTATTACAACGCCTGTTTATGGGACGGAGAGACACTTTTTATTGCTTGTTGAGGTTTGTATTATTATATCCCTAGTTGCTCAATTGCTCAGCTTATACAATGAAAAATTCCAACACTGCACTCTGAAGTTCTGTTCACATCTTTTAATTGCCTGTTTGTGAGACAGATTTGCACCAGAATGGAAGATGCATCCCAATAGCACATTTCCACAACCGATTTTTAAATGAGCTGCAATGACTTCCATTCAACATAAAGCCTTATAGCATGCTGGGTGAATACATGCAGAAACAAAAGTGTCCAGATTATGCTAGAGTTATATAAGACACTAGCTGGACTACAGCTGGAGTTACTGTGTATAGTTTGATAACCACATAAAATGTGATCCCAGCAGCGAGAATAATAGGAGTTGCCAAGAATGAGTAATTTTAACCAGGAGGAATGTTTGAATAGCTGAGGGCACTTTTCTTTGGAACAGAAGAGACTCAGGGGAGATTTAATTGAGGTGTATAAAATTATGAAATGCTTGATAGGAGTGGAATAGAGAGATCTATTTCCATGTATGCAAAAAACACAGGGGCTTAGACTTAATGTAATGGCTTGAAAGGGATCTGAGGAGAAACATTTTCACCCAGAGAGTGGCGGGAATCTGGAACTTATTACCTGTAAAAGTGGTAGTGGCATAAACCCTCATCACATTTAAAAAGACTTAGATGTACACTTGAAGCATTGTAGCCTGGAAGGTTCCACACAGAGGGATTAACTGAATGAGAGATTCTCCAGTCTGCCAGCTGTGTGTTTCTTGGCAGCAGAAGGTTCACTGGTGGTGGGATTCTCTGATCCTGCTGCAGTCAATAGAATTTCCGATCCAAGCCACCCCATGCCATTGGGAAATCCCTAGGCAAGGCTGTGCTATCAGCAGGACTGGAGAATCCAAGTGCCAGCGAATGGCCAGAGAATCCCACCCAATTTCTCTTCTTTCATTAGAGGGCAATTGATTTCTGTGATTGAAATATTGGTCTGTGATAAGTCAGCTAGCTTTAGCTGGGGCAGAAGCTGAAGGGCTACAATCATCTTCAGTACCTCTGTGATAAGGAGAAGGAAATAAATCAACTGGATTGGATGACTAAACTGCCCAACATCACTGTTCTGTCTCTAAGTGTAATGCTGACCTTTTTTGTGCCTCATCACTTCAATATTCTATCCATTTCCAAATCTGTCCTTTTCACTTTTGATCTTCTAAATAGCCCCAGAAAGCTTGATGCAAGATTCAGTAACAATATCTCACCCTTTCCCTGGATTCTTTACATTCCTTTGGTCTGAACATTGACTTTAATAACTTCAGACCTTAAATACCTTCTTCCATTTTATTGCCCATTCCTATCATCCACCTTCCACTTAACTTCATTCCAATCTGGAAGAGTTTTATGTGTATCTTTCCCTTTGCCTTCTCAACATCTTACCCGACAGTTTTTTCTATTACCTTTTGTTTTTTCAAATGTCTTTTCCTTGGGTCACTAAGATTGTCTTTGTACATTATCTACCAATCTTCACCTTTCTCGGCATCATCAAGAAAGCTCTTCACTGGTCATTAAACTGCCTCTCTTTGTCACAGTCATTCGCTCCCTTCATTTTTTTTTTGAGTTTTCTTATCTAGTTCTGGAGAAGAGACTGACACTTTCACCTGTCTTTTCTCTTTTCAGAAGTGCACACACCCTCTGTTTTATTTCACATTTCCAACTGATGTTTTCGCTTGGCATGAACAAGGGGACTCCAAATTTAAGGCTTATAACTATAAGGCAATAATCACAAGCATATCCAAGCAATAATTCAGGGCAGAACACTTAGATGCCTGGAACACAGCTAGCTGATGCATGGAGTGTTTAAAGTTTACATTTATTTAATAGTGCCATCAGTAGATCAGAACTTATTTACTATTCAACCAAAAACCGCATTCTGACAGAACAAACAATAATGGCAGATGTTTCACACATTAGGGCGATTCTGAATGTTTTAAGTTTAGTTATTAGTATCACAAGCAAACTTACATTAACATTGCAATGAAGTTACTGCGAAAATCCCCTAGACGCCACACTCTGGTGCCTATTTGTGTATACTGAGGGAGAATTTAGCATAGCCACACATCTAACCAGCACGTCTTTCAGGCTGTGGGAGGAAGTACCCAGAGGAAACCTTCGCAGACATGAGGAGAACTTATAAACTCCGTACAGACAGTGACCCAAGCCGGGAATAAAACGCAGGTCCCTGGTGCTGTGATGTAGCAGTGCTTATCACTGTGCTACCCGAACAATTGAAGCAAACAGCATAGAAGGAAAAATTAGGTGAATTAAAGTTAAAGTTAATTTATCAATTACAAATAGGCTTACATTAACATTGCAAAGAAGTTAGTGTGAAGATCCCTTAGTTGCCACACTCTGGCATCTGCTCAGGTATACTGGAGGAGAACTTATTTTGGCCAATTCATCTAACCTGCATAAATTTGGACTGTGCGAGGAAACTGGAGCACCTGGAGGAAACCCATGCAGACATGGGGAGAATGTGCAAATTCCACACACACAGTGACCCAAGACAGGAATTGAACCAGGATCCCTGGTGCTGTGAGACAGCAGTGCTAACTGCTGTGCCACTGGGAACCACATGAAGGAGAAAAGATTAGAAGGATACACTGATGAGATTAGATGAAGTATGGTCAGCAAAGGCTCCAGTGGAGTGTAAACACTGGTTGAATTGTCTGTTTCTGTGATTGTGGTTCGATGTAATATTTAATTTGCACTTTTTTCTCTGTTTTACGCCCAGCATGAATCTGCATTATTCAGAGAGGAGCAATAAAAACATTAATGGACTCACCGTGCATTGTGAATTGTAATTGTTTCCATTCCCTTCTTTTATCTACAACATACTTAATTCCCCACATACACTGTATACTTCTCCTTTGGCAAGAACTATACTAAAACATGCAGTCAGGCCTGCAGTTGCACCCTTCGTAACTGCAGTTCCTCTGTCGTAGGCCTTACCAAATTGTAGGCTGCGACACCCCACTCAGTGGGGTCCCATGATGAGACTTTAAGGGGGTCACAAGCTCTAAGGCAGCAATGGCTGCTGTGGAGTCTGGTCTGAATGCGAACAGTTGCGAAAGCCCCTTTAAACTCTTGCATTTCTTTCCGATGTTGGACATGGCAAAGGCCTGATTGCTGCTCCTGCAAAAAAGTCTGTGAAAAGGTAGGTGTTCATTGCAGTTAAAACACTTCTTACTGTGCTCAAATGATGGTCCCCCCGCCCCCCCTATTTAACAATTCTCATACCCACAATGTTTTCACTCTGGAGTCATGTGATGTCTGGAACATTACAATGGGATCAAAGCAACGAAGGTTCTGCGGCCTGCTGGTCCATTGTATCACCATTGATGCTAAGTCACTTGTTCATTTTTAAATCTGAGCTTCACAGATTTTTATGAACTAAAGGTATTGAGGGATCTGGAGTGAAGGCAGATTTATGTGTTAGGCTCATAGATCCAGTATAATCTCGCTGAACGGTTACGCTGGTTCATGGGGATAAACAGTTCCATCTTTTCCTGGGGTGTTTGGAGCATTGTCAACACAGCCCTGTGAATTGAGCTTTTTCAGGAAGGTACATAAAGATTTGATGCAATGGAATAAAAATCTCTGCTTATACTTCAAAAAACAGACTGTGCGCTTGAACCTCATGTTACATTTACAGAGTAAAGTTCAATTTACATGCTCTTGCGTCTTCATCTACCCCTCTCTGTGCATTTCTCTCCCATCTGGGTGGTCTCTTTCCTGTCTACATCTCCTTCTTTTTAGACCGCACTTTCCTTCTGTACTCCTTTCTCTTTTTTACTCTCCATCAGCACATAAGAAACAGAAATAGATATTGGCCGTACGGCCAGTCAGCCCATTCTCCATTATGGTTAAAAAGACAGCTGCTGAGCTACTTTGTTTAGCCGACAGTTCGCCAGTCTCTGCAATACCAGCACTGCACTGGACAGAAGTGCAAGTTCCAGAGGATTTTGGAGCCTAACGTAAGTTCAAGGAGTCGCAGGGCAGAGAATCATAGAATCCTTACAGTACAGAAAGAGGCCATTCAGCACATCGTGTCCGCACTGAGCACAATCCCACACAGCACCACTCCTGCAACCCCAAGCATTTACCCTGCTAATCCCCCTCGCACTAGGGTCAATGTATCATGGCCAATCAACCTAACCCGCACATCTTTGAACTGTGGGAGGAAACCGGAACACCCGGAGGAAACCCACGCAGACATGGGGAGAATGTGCAAACTCCACACAGATAGTGACCCGAGGCCAGAATTGAACCCGCGTCTTTGGCGCTGTGAGACAGCAGTGCTAACCACTGTGTCACTGTGGCACCCCAAGAGGGTATGAAAGGCCAGTGGCCAATCAAAGAGTGTAATTGGGGTCTCAGAAAAGTGGCCTGTGGATATCAGAGGGGGCTGGACACCCGGAGACTTCTTGACTGTGAGAAGAGAGCAATTTCAGATGGGGACTTCTGATGCAGGCAATCCCTTCCATTAACCCACTTGTGCAGGATATAATTGTATTCTTTTCTGGTCTACCTCTATGGACTTTCATTCTTCCGTCAGCCTGAAAATTGAGGCTCGGTAGGAAATTGGATAAGGGCGGGCTTCCTGTCTGAGGCCTTGATCGCCTCAATGTAAAATTGTTTTGTTGTTGGGGTAGGTGAAAAGCCAGAGGGAATCTCGTCCCTTCAATTTCACAATTTCCAAGTCCCTCAGCCCCACCTCACCTAAATACCACCAATGGGGGAAAGTAAAATTCAGACCTGGGGATCCTGGGCTTCATAAATAGATGTGAAGAGTACAAATAAAAAATCGGACTGTGTCATGTACCATTGTAGAGCACTAGCCCACCTCATCTGAGTATGGTATCCTATTCTGGCAGTGCACTTTAGGAAGGATGAAAGAGCATGAGAAAAGATTTTAGAGAATGGTTCCAGGGATTAAAAACCTGGATTGTCCACTTGAACAGTAAAAAATTGCAGAGCTACAGAGAAAGGGTGGGGAGTGGGAAAAGTTAAATTGCCCATGCAGCGAGCTGGCAAAAGCTTGATGGATTGAATGGCCTCCTTTGCTTTAAACATGCTATGATTCCACGCTCACCGATGTATCCTAAAGAACAGTTGCTTTGCTTTGACTTTTTGAACTAGATCTATCTTCTAACTGACATCACTATACATAATGCTAATACTCTGGAAACGCTACAGGGCAAATACATCAAAATAGGAAAGCTGAAGGGTTAACGGTGGCTATTGTTCAGTAGGCCTTTGGAAAAATCCCAGATGAATCAAAAGCAGCAGCTTGACTGGTAGTTCTGTGGGTGCTGACATAGAATGTGTCAGCAAATGTGGTGCTGTCAAAACTGCCAAGGAAATCTTCGTTTTGCATAATGAAATTATCAGGGCAATTCTGCAAACCATAATTTTTAAAAGCGTGTTGTGACAGAAAAAAACTCTGCAAGCTGAAAAAAAAGTAATCAAAGTATGGTACCGCTCAAAACCAGTGATCTGATATAAACAATAGAACTCCTTACTGCAGATGAAGGGATTCATCCAGAAATACCCAATCTTGGAGGACGTTATCCTAATACACATTTTGTAAGATTTGAAGGCTTAAAACTTTTACCTTTCATAGGATCTTATCTTTCCCCATCAATGTTCCACAAAATGGTACATTTATTTCACTTTGTTATTGATTCCCCTCCCTCATCCATTTTCTGCAGTGTGTGTCAGCAGCACAGTGGCACAGTGATGAGCGTTGTGGCCTCACAGCATCAGGGACCCAGGTTCAATTCCTGGCTTGGGTCACTGTTTGTGTGGAGTCTGTATGTTGGCTGCGTGGGTTTCCTCCCACATTCCAAAGATGTGCAGATTAGGTTGATTGGCCATGCAAAATTCCCCTTAAGGTCAGGGAGATTAGTAGGGTAAAAATGTGAAATTATGAGGATAGGCCGAGGTGGGAATGTTGCCAGTGCAGGCTTGATGGGCCAACTGGCCTCCTTTTGCACTTTCGGGATTTTATGATCTTCTTACTTCCCCAATCCTGCAGATCAATCTCTCGTACTCCTTTCTTCCTTCTGGGGAATCAGTTCCTTACATTAAACTTGGCAATGCTCCAAACTACGCAGTAGAGGGAGGGTTAAGAACATAAGAACATCAGAAATAGGAACAGGAGTAGGCCATCCAGCCCCTCGAGCCTGCCCTGCCATTCAATAAGATCATGGCTGATCTGCAGTGGTTCAGTACCACTTTCCCGCTTTCTCGCCGTAACCCTTAATTCCCTTGTCAATCAGAAACCTATCCACTCTTGACTTCAACATATTCAGCGAGGAAGCCTCCACCACTTCATCAGACAGAGAATTCTAAAGATTCACCACCCTTTGCGTGAAGAAGTTCCACCTCAACTCTGATCTGAACTGCCCCCCCCACCTAATCTTGAGGCTGTGCTCTCTAGTCCTGCTATCTTTGCTAAGCAGGAAGAGTCTCTCAACTTTTACCCTATCCATCTCCTTCACTATCTTATACGTCTCTATAAGATCCCCTCTCAGCCTTCTAAACTCCGAAGAGTACAAACCTAGCCTATTTGGTCTCTCCTCATTATCCAACGCCCTTATCTGCGGTATCAGCCTGGTGAACCTTCTCTGCATCCCCTCCAAGGCCAATATATCCTTCCTCGAAAGTTCTGGGAGGGGAAAGTAGGGCTTAAAGGGGAAAGGAGCAGAAAGATATGGAAGATGAAAGAGTGATTTGGATGGGAATGAATGAGTTTGCAAACCCACAAGGAAAAAGCCAATATCCTTATTTTGCCATTTTACTGATGGTCCATTTGAAAGACTACAACACCACTTCAGACCAGTATTCTTATTTCCATGTTTTACTACTTTTCCCCTCTGGGAAGTAAAAAATCTTTGTACATGTCCGACATTTGTAAGAAGATATTCTTCCGGTATATTGAAACAGTACATTACCTCTTGTGTAAATTTTTTTCAACAAGTTTGTGGATTGCAATATGAGTATCTAAAGAAGGTTGCACAGTTTAAATGATTTATAACAACTTTCAATCCCTGCCTGTCTGAATTAATAAAGTAGGGCTGAATCAGTGGATGGAGGAAAGATAAATAGGCGAAAGCAGACAAGTGTTTTCGCACCATGTAAGTGCAGACAATCCCTAGGCAGCCAGCTTGGAACAGTGTAAGGTTTTGAAGAAGTCTCAGTTCTCTTTATGCCCTTCTTTCTGTGAGAGCCAGAATGTAAATTAAATGAATTTCTAGCCCAAATATTTGTGATTGCAAGCGCTCCGCACTTTGATTAAAATAATGTTGGAGCCTGGAATCCAGACATCCTGCTCATGTGGCCTGCACTCACCATTTTTGTTGGGGCAGTGCGGCGAAGTTGATTACAGAAATGGGGGTGGGTATCTCCAGATCATGGCAACAGTTGAACATTTGAAAACGCAACTGCCTTCAAATTTTGGTCACCCAAGTTTTGGAAAAACAACCAGTGGACTTTAAGCATTTGAAGGAAAGGCCTAAACCTGCCAGTATTATTTGGGACATAAGGTGCCCTTGGGAGATGTCACTAATCCTTTGGGATTGTTTAAAGTAGACACGAATGTGTGTAAAAAAGTGGATAAGATCTTTGGAACTGTCAACTCATTTAAATACCCTACCTTTTAAATTTTGAAAAATATTAGTCAATCTGAAGTTGAAGAAGAATTGTGCCTGTAATTTCAATAGTTCCTTGCTGAGATAAGCCTGAAGCTTACCTTGAAAGGATTGGTGCTCCTTGACTGCTTCTACAACCTATCATTATCACAATGGGGCTTGGAAGCTCATAGTTTTGAACAAACGCTCAGAAGGATTAGTGTCTTTAATTGGGGTGGGGGAAGGTGCTATTTATAGAAATGTTCAATTTTAAGGAGTTAAATATTTGAAGGAAATGTTTGTTTTTATAAATGAATAAGTACTTGAAATGACCTTAAGTACATTAAATGGACATTTATCAATGATTTTTTTTCTGATTTAGTGAAATCTCTCATAAATTTTTTTACTTCATCTCACCACAGCTCCTGAGGTCCGTCACTGATGGATACTGGATGACATGAATGGAATAAAGACAAAAGCAAGTGAGTGGGGCATAGGTTGGCATGAGTTGGCACAAAGTTGGTAAGGATGTATGAGGTCATTGGTATGGGGTAGAGGAGCATTGGTCAGCATAGAAGATTTGAGGGGCTATCAGGAGTTGGCAGGGAGATGTTGGTTGGCATGGAGTGTATGAGGAATCATGGACGGAGTGGGTGAAGGCTTGAGATAACATGAGTTGGCAATGACAGAGCATGAGGAGTGTGTGGATAATGAGGGGTTAAGGGCCTAAGATCTGATTTTGGGTTAACAGTTTTTATCACAACTGAGACAAAGGGTGAAATCTTTCCGTCCTGCCTGTCACATGAATTGTAGTGGGTGGGACAGGAACATGTACAAATCCATTGACATCAGGTGGGATTTTCGAAAACATGCACAAATCCATCGACATCAGATGGGATTTTCCAGTCTTGGGGGTAAGCATAGCCAGGAAATCCCACCTGAAGTTCCAGAGCACTGAAATGGACCCTTTACCTAGCCCATTGAGGTACTTCATAGTCCCTGTGTGTACCTCTGCAATTTCTGAGGTGGTGGGTTGAACTGTAGTTAGCTCCAGTATTCTGTTGTAGGAAAGTTTGTCTGCACATTCCAAATAACTGCACTTGATTTACTTTTCACATATATTATTCCTCCCCCAAAAGATTAACACAACAATTTCAATTGGAACACCCGACATTTTATCCTAGGTTTGCTAAACAGAAAATACATATAGAAATAAATTTCTATTAATATTACCGATTGGCTTTTGCTCGGAGCATGTTTGTTTTGTAAGGAGTAGAAGATTGCAGCATGTAAATAATATACAGCCATGACATTAGACTGCTGTGTTCCTTTACATTGACAAAGGCTATTTTGTACTAAGCCAATATTGGGTGAAAGCCTACACCCTCACCTGTTAAGAAAGGTTGAAAATGTTTGATCCAAAGATCAGTACTCGGTACAATTTTGTTCTTTGCTTATATATATAAATTATTTGAATTTCGGCACAGCGGGCAGAACATCACCATTTGCCGAAGGGGTTTGATAATCAGTTTGTGAAAGGCTTCAGGAGACTTCAGCAGGTTAGCAGAAGGCAGAGGCAGCTTAATGTGCAAATGTGTGAAGCAAAGCATGTTGGGACTATACAATCAATGAGAAAATACTATAGAGCTGGAGGAGCAGAGACCTTGAAAGTGCAAATTCAAGTGGAAAAAAATCATAAAAAAAAGGCCAATAGCAATCTGGGTTTTGTAAATTGGTATCTCGAGCAGAGGTACAAATAAGTTCAATGAATTTACACAAGACAAAAGCTAGGCCACAGTTAAAGTACAATGCAGTGTTGGATGCCTATTATAGAAAGGATATTAAGAGTAATGCTTCACCAGATTGGTATCAGAATGAAAAACAATAGTAATTAGAAGGCACTAATTACTAACAGTGGTTACACTGTTGCCTGACAGCACGAGAAATTCAGGTTCAATTTGGTCACTATCTATGTGGAGCTTGCACATTCTCCCTGTGACCACATGGGTTTCCTCTGGGTGCTCTGGTTTCTATCCACAGTCCAAAGGTGTGTGGGTTAGCTAGTTTGGTCATGCTAAATTGCCCCTTATTGCCAGGGGGATTAGCTGGGTAAATACATGGGGTTACGGGAATAGGGCCGGGATAGGATTGTTAGGCTCGATGGGCTGAATGGCCTCCTTCTGCACTGTAGAGATTCTATGAAAAGGGGATTGGGCAGGGTTTTTTAACATTATGACATGTTTTGCCAGATTGAATAGGGAATGATCATTCCAGTTGGGTAGTGTCAAGTGATCATTAATTTGAAATCATTTTTAAGCAAGTAATTAAAAGAAGAATTATTATAGCATGGAATGCTTTGCTGTGGTTAGGCAGAGATCATTGGAAACAATGAAAAAGATGGCACTTTTAAAACAGGGAATTTTAAAACAGAAGGAAACTCTTGGGGAAGACAATTTGGTCAGAACACAAAGCAGTGTGTTTATAGATCATAGACAATAACTGGAAATTTGAGGCTTTTCACAGCAGCAAATTTTCTGGTCCCGCTGATAGTGCACCTGCAGGACTAAAACATCCCGCTGCTGCTGAACAGTAGGCGCACTGCGTCTTGCAAGAAATACCCTCAGGGGAGGCCAGAGAATCCCCTCCCTATTTTCCAAGATAAATATTCAAATTGATTAATTAAAGTTAATGAGAGGCAGAATTGATAAATGTTGAAAGACCAGAAAACCTGCAAAGTGACCTTGGAATTCAGGGGCACAATTTCAATACATTCAAAAGCCACTCGCTTCGAGTTAATGTTGGGCCCAAAGTCTGCAAATATAACTGGAACAATGCTTGTCATCGATGCTAAAGTTTTCTTTAAACTGATAATGTAAGGCAAACACAACTGCATCTTTGACCAAGCAAGTTTGCTTTTTGGAAAATCAACTTCTTATAAACATATCTAGCCATTCTTAATCAATAGATAGAGAGCCTAGCTCATGGTTTTTGAAAAAGGGTGAATTAACTTGATTTCACCTTGTAAGTTGCTAAAGATCCTTTTCAAACAATGACTAACTGGCTGAGCAATTTCCCATCAGTGAAGCAAATTACAAACATGAAACAAAGTACTTCTAGATCGCCAATACAATTATTTCTCACACCAAGACAGATCACCATTCAATTCAGATGACTGTAGGCTCTAACAAACTGACTTCAAGCTCCTAATTCTTTCTCACAGAATCCAGTCTGGTCTCCTAACTCAGGTAATTAACTTTTTGCTGCCATGATTACTATAACATAAGGAATGACTGTTGTAAATACTAACACATTAACAATAGTCATAAAACTGACAGGGAGGCATTTGTTGCATTAACTCCTCTGGGTACTACTCTGTTCCAACACATTTTTTTTCACCCCGACTTCCTCCCTTTCTCTCCTGAGAGCACTGACTCATGATTGAGTGGGATATCAGGCGTGCCACTCACACTCTTCATTCAAGTGGTATTCTGCAGAGGTAAGCTTAAACAATCAGCAACAAAAGACTAATCCTCATGGGACCATCATCGACAAGGTCAGGCTTGGCCTTACTTCTGGGGGAAAATATTTTGCCCTGCTCCTTTTTTTAAATGTAATCTTAAATAAGTTTAGAAACAACGCGTTTGTAGTTGAGTAGGATACACAATATGGAATAAAAAGGTTTGCTAATTGCTGTGTTCTCTTCAGCTCAGAAGGATCAAGGTCAGTGTTACTGGCAATCATTTGCAGGTATTTTTGGATGCCTACATTGACATTCTTATTTATAGAATCAGTAAAGAGTTTTAAAATGAAGGACAATGATTTAAAATAGATTTGCCCTGGGTAACTGGGCCCACCTAAAATGATTTGAATTTTAACTTGTTGCACTAAGAAGGCAGAAAGCGTTCCTACCCAATTCCCAGTGGGTGTCACAGTGACACAGTGGTTAGCACTGCTGCCTCACAAAGCTAGGGATCTGGGTTCAATTCCGGTCTCGGGTCACCGTCTATGTGGAGTCTGCACATTCTCCTTGTCAGTTTCCTCCGGTTTCCTCCACAGTCCAAAGATGTGTGGGTTAGGTTGATTGGTCATGATAAATTGACCCTTAGTGTCAGGGGGATTAGCAGAGTAAATGAAGGTTATGGGAATAGGGCCTGGGTGGGACTGTGGTCAGTGCAGACTCAATAGTCTGAATGTACTGTAGGGATTCTATGATTTAAAGGTAGTTTGCATGTGCATGTTGGGACTAGACTGTAAGATTTAACTGATAACCTGAGTGACAAGCCACAATGAGTTTCCAGGTCAACTGAGCAGTGAAGGCGATCAGGAGTGTGGGAGCATTTTCTCCCCCCTTTGGAAAAGAAGCAGGATTCATTTTCATTCATCTGGTGGAGATGTAATAACCATAAAGACCAGTTAGGTAGTTAGAATGGACACCTCAGTCACACATGTGCCAATTGCAGAGTGGAAGATTTGTCAAACTATTCTCATTGTGTAATAGTCTGTAAAAGACCGCAAGGGTAAGGCTACCAAGTTCTGAAATGTCCTTGAAATAGCAAATCTCCTGGGGTTGCTTCTTTGCTCTCCCTTTTATTCTGAAGTCTTCTCATGTAACTCCCTCACCCGCCACCCTTGGCATATTACGGTGGGCCAGGATATTCGCCCATGCCCTCATGCAGTCACCAACTACAACCACCCCCTAACATTGGCAAATTGCCTACAAAGAAGACACAGAGCGGAATCTAGCCACAACTTATTTAACCCCAATTTTTGGTCTCCGTTTGAGTGATCTGTCCAAAAGCTGACTGCAACCTTAGGCCCAAAATTTGCCATAAGATTTGCCATGGGGCAATTACATAATGATGATCACAACATTTTGCCACATGCTCAACAATATGCTGTCTTCAAGTGCTCTGAAGAAACTTGCAATAGTTAACAGTTATAAATTTCCAGTAGAGCTTTTTGCAGAAATGCTTAGGAAACTTGGTGGAAATCCAATAGTTTCCCAGAGAGCAAGGCCTGACCAGCGAGGAAATCCTACTCTTTTCAGGTTCTCTTCAATCTAAACCTTAATTTTTTCCAATAGTTTTCAGTTGGATATCAATTTCAACAATAACCAACATCTAACTTTTACAGACACAACACAGAAAGTATGCTTTCTGGTTGTATCACAGCTTGGTATGGCTCCTGCTCTGTCCAAGACTGCAAGAAACTACAAAGGATCATGAACAAAACTCAGTCCATTACTCAAACCAGCCTCCCACCCACTGACACTATCTACACTTCCCACTGCCTTGGAAAAGCAGTCAGCATAATTCAGGACTTCACACACCCCCAGACAAACTCTCTTCTGCTTTCTTCAAAATGCGTCAGGGTAAGTGAGGAGGATAGAGTTCTCTCCTAACGGACATTATCAAGCCATTTGGGTTTTTATTTTATCCAATAGTGTTGACAATTACCAGGCTAACTTTTCATTCCAGATTTATTTGATGAATTGAATTTCAATTCCTGGCTAGGATTCTTGCCTCTGAATCATTAGTCAAGGCATCTGCATTGCTCATCTAGAAACATAACAAGAAGTGGGTATCCTCAGAAAATTAATTAAGCATAGTTAAGGACCCCACACATCCTGGACATTCTCTCTTCCACCATCTTCTGTCAGGAGAAAGATACAAAAGTCTGAGGACATATGCCAACTGACTCAAAACAGCTGCTATCGGACTTTTCAATGGACCTATCTACTATTAAGTTCATCTTTCTGTACATTCTAACTGTGACCGTACCACTACATTCTGCACTCTCTCTCCTTTCCTTCTCTATGAACTATATAGTGCACATGAAACAATACTTTTCACTGTATATCAATACACATGACAATAATAAATCAAATCAAACATCTACACTGAGCTAGATCGATCACATGTGAAAGGACAATTAACTGTTGTTGGAGACATTAAATTGTTGTTGGACACATTAAATACTCAAAACTAATATTATCTACTTGGTGATAAGATTAATAGGTAGCTGGCACTTTCCTTCATCTTCCTATCTGGCCTAACAAACTGCAAGATCCAGTGAAAGTTAGAAATGTTTTTTTCATAATTCCAAGCCCAATCTATCATTCATATTTCAAGATTAAAGCAATTAAACAAGGCTGTTTCTATTGTAGTACAGTGATGGATTTTTTTTTGCTGCAAAGGGTAATATTTCTGGGATGAACTAAGTGCTTTTGCTTGCATGCTTTTGAGTGAATGTGAGTTCACAGCCACCCATGAAACTTTGCAGACATCAGACAAATGAAAATCTTTTATTGACACACATTTGCTTTAATTGGGTTAGCACTGCTCCAATGTGCATCTGATGGCAATTGGTAGCACTACTATTTCCTGGTCTCACTTCAATTATTCACGAAGGCTAAATGGCATTGTCCTGCTCCTATCTTCTATGTTTCTACATTTCTAAATCAAGATCACATTTGGATCAGAGGGTGATAACTGTGAGAAAAAATGAGCATGTCAAATTTAAAGGGATGAGGACAAGTAGGAACACAGAAAATAGGAGTAGGACATTTGACCCTCTAAGTCTGCTTCGCCATTCATTATGATTATAACTGATCATCCAACTCAATAACCTGTTGCTGCTTTACCCCCCCCCCCCCCCACCCCATGCCCCCACCCGATCCTGTAAACACCTTCACCCCTAGTGTTACATCTAACTCCATCTTGAAAACATCCGATGATTTGACCTCAATTGCTTTTCATGGTAGAAAATTCCACAGGTTGACCACTCTCTGGGTGAAGAAGCTTCTCCTCATCTCAGCCCTAAACAGTTTACTCCTTATCATTATACTGTGACCCCTAATTCTGGATGCACCTCCATCAGGAACATCCTCCCTGCATCCAGTCTGTCTATTCCTTTTATAACTTGAGAGGTTTCCACTAGATTCCCCCTCATTCTTCTGAATTCCAGTAAACGTAGTCTGAACTGACTCAATCCCTCTCCATGTGTCAGTCCTGCCATCCCAGGAATCAGTCTGGTAAACCTTTGGTGCTCTCTCTCGAGAAAGCACATCCTCTCAAATAAGAGGCCAAAACTGCATATAATATTCCAGGTGTGATCTCACCAAGGCCCTGTATACTTGCATCAAGATATCCCTGCTCTGCACTTGTATCCTCTCGCTATAGTGGCCAACATATCATTTGCCTTCTTTACTGCCTGCTGCACCTGCATGCTTACTTTCAGTGACCGGTGTATGAGGAAACCCAAGTCATGTTAAGCATTCTCCTTTCTCAATCCATACAGATAATCATAAGAACGTAAGAATTAGGAGCAGGAGTAGGCCATCTAGCCCTTCAAGCCTGCCCCGCCATTCAATAAGATCATGGCTGATCTGAAATGAATCAGTTCCACTTTCCTGCCTGCTCCCCATAACCTTTAATTCCCTTGGCTATCAGGAATCTATCTACCCGTGACTTAAATATATTCAACGAGGTAGCCTCCACCACTTCAATGGGCAGAGAATTCCAGAGATTCACCACCTTTTGAGTGAAGCTCCTCCTCAACTCCGTTCTAAACTGCTCCCCTCCCCTTATTTTGAGGCTGTGCCCTATAGTTCTGGTTTCATTTCTAAGCGGGAAGAATCTCTCCACCTCAACCCTACCTAGCCCCTTCATTATCTTGTAAGGCTCTATAAGATCCCCCTCTTAGCCTTCTAAACTCTAATGAGTACAGACCCAATCTATTCAATCTCTCTTCATAAACTAACCTCCTCATCTCCAGTATCAGCCTGGCGAATCTTCTCTGTACTCCGTCCAAGGTTAATGTATCCTTTCACAAATATGGGAACCAAAACTGCACACAGTACTCCAGTTGCGGCCTCACCAGTGTCCTGTACAGTTGCAGCAAGATCTCCCTGCTTTTATATTCTATCCCCATTGCGATAAAGGCCAACATTCTATTCGCCTTCTTGATCATCTGCTGCACCTGCAGACTGAGTTTTTGCGATTCTTGTACAAGGATCCCCAGGTCTCTCTGCACTGTAGCATGCTGCAGCTTTTCGCCCTTTAAATAATAATCCCTCCTACTATTATTTCTACCAAAGTGGATAATTTCACAACTGCTAACGTTATACTCCTGCCAGGTCCTCGCCCACTCACTCAGCCGATCCAGATCTCTCTGCAAACTTTCTGCGCCTTCCACGCATCTTTGTGTCATCTGCAAATTTTGTTACCCTACACTCAGCCCCCTCCTCCAAATCATCTTTGTAGACGGTAAACAGTTGAGGCCCCAGCACCGATCCCTGCAGTATTCCACTAGTCACCAACTGCCAATCAGAAAAGCACCCATTGGTTCCAACTTTCTGCTTCTTGTTAGATGATCAATCCTCAATCCACGCTAACACCTTACCCCCAACTTCACACATCCTAATCTTCTGCAGCAATCTTTTGTGAGACACTTTATCAAACATCTTCTGGAAATAATCATCAGTATTTTTGCTACCAAAATAGATAACCTCACATTTATCCACATTATACTGCAGCTGCTGTGCATTTACCCAGTAAGGGAGGCATCACGAGAAAGGTGGCAAAAAATCTAGAAGGATTCTGAACAGGATGAGAAGGCACCCTGCTATTATTTATATATGCGATGCTATTGATGATTGGAGTGCTTTTGAAAGGCAATGCGGCTGAATGGTTAGACTATCATATCTCATGATGATGCTACCAGGGGTGCGGCTATTTCTGAAAAGGAACCTCCATTTAAAGATCTGCCACCTCTTAAAGGCACAGGAGTTCAGGAGGTGCCAGATGAGCAGACAGCACCTCTCACGTGGCTTGACCTGCCTGGCATCTATGTAAAACTTCTCCTGACTTTTGAACTTGTCATCTTAGAAAGTTCCTTTTGACAAACTGTTTGATATAATAAAGGTTGAAGCAACAACACAAATGGTTCAAATGAGTCTAAATGCCAGATTGAATAACACAACAGTAGAAGGCGAATTGAAGACTTGTGACTCTTTCAAAATCTATAGGCCTCTTAAAGGTCTTCCAGCCTGCAGGACCCCACATGGCTTTCTTTCTGCCAAGTTTCAATGTTCCTTCCTTAGCGATTACTAGGCTTACCTATAACCCTTTACCTTATTAAGTTCCATGTACTTATCTAAAAGTCTCTTAAAAGACTATTGAATCCACCTCCACCATGCGAGGACTTGGCATCCAGTTGTGTCTGCAGAACTGTATATGATATAGCATCCCCTTTCTTTTTTTTTACATATTTTAATGAATTTCCTACTTTATTTGATTGGAACCTCCATTTGCCTGGGTCAAGCCAGAACTGAAAGATTCTGCAATGCTCGATATCATTGCGAATGCAACAGAATCAATTTTTATCTGATGTTCCAGCCTCTCGCTCCACTGTTAATGCCCCAAATATTCCTCTCAGGTCACAATGTGATCAGAGTAGGCATACATTTGGTAGATGTCTGGACCAGTGCCTACTAAATCAGAACAACGTGGGCTCACAGAATCACAGAATCTCAACTGTGCAGAAGTTGTTCATTTGGCCTGTCACGTCTTCACTAACTACAATGACCTCTATCCCTGTATTTACTCTGCTAATCCCCCTGACTCTAAGGGGCAAGTTAGCGTGGCCCATCCATCTGGGTTGCGCATCTTTGAAATGTGGGAGGAAACCAGAATACTTGGAGGAAACCCATGCAGACACAAGGAGAACATGCAAACTCCACACAGAGAGTGATCCAAGTCCAGAATTGAACCCGGGTCCCTAGCACTGTGAGGCAGCAATGCTAACCACTGCATCATTGTGTTGAACCCATTATTTACTGGGACTTAATAGCACTCCTTGCGAACCATCTGACATCATTTTCTGCTCTCACTAGTCTGCTCTTACAAGGAATAATGCAAATTGAGCCTGGAACGCAGATACCACAGTGTCCAGAATGCTGAAATATAATTTTCAATAGTTGAGCTTTCACACTGCAGCAAGGCTTACTCATTTAAGTGATATGAATATATTGAACAATCATTATACTAACACAGCAATGCTTCACTTTTAACTACCTAATCTGCCAGTTCACAAGATTAATTGCATGTCTTGAGCACGCTAGTGCTTGAGAAATTTTCAAACAGCCATTTCTGAAGACAGAATCAGAGGAAATACAATACAGAAGGGGGCATTCACCTTATTGTGCTTATCCACCAGGTCTTACTCTTCAGCCATAGCATCCTATACACTCCTATTGTTTGATCCTTTTTCCAAACCCTTGGATGAGGTGGAAACCACAGCTTAAAATGATTACAACATGGGGAAAGGCCAATGATGGCTGTAGTAAATATATATCACATCAGTGTTGTCAACCGACACTGATTCACCCAGAATATGTAACACCGCTGCCATCTCTGGACCTCAGTATATTAAAAGAGGCTTAGAGCTGTTTGATCCATCTTAATTCTTTCATCCATCTCTGCTGTTGCAGAAAATGATCTCTTTCGGGATCCTGGGCCTTGATTTTCAGCCCCCACTGAGTTTGGGAACAGAGGTGGATGAGGCCTGAATAGTTTGCTGGTTTCCTGGTCCTATTTGCCATGATTCCCGTGGAAGGTGGGATGGGAAAATTCCATCCATGGTGTCCATCACATGACTTAATCTCGCTTATGCTTTATTACACAACTGATATTCTGAGCCAAAGTGATTCGACTTTTAAAAACTGATTACAGGGAGCATCCTAACTGGACAAGTTTATTCTGAAATTGATACGGTCACATACAAGTTTTGCATGGATCCTGGTCCACTTTGGGAAGTTGGAATCATAGAATTCCCACAGTTTAGAAGGAGGCTATTCGGCCCATTGAGTGCGCTCTGAAGTCAGTCCCACGCGGGCCCTATTCCCGTAACCCCACATAATTTGCCTGCTAATCTTCCTGAGACTAGGGTCAATTTAGCATGGCCAATCAATGTAACCCACACATCTTTGGACTGTGGGAGAAAACTGGAGCACCCACAGGAAACCTATGCAGAAACAGGGGAGAACATGGGGAGAACGTGCAAGCTCCACACAGACAGTGACCCAAGCCAGGAATTGAACCTGGATTTCTGGTGCTGTGAGGCAACAACGCTAACCACTGTGCCACCCAAGATTTGTAAAAATTGGTTACAGGGAACTTCCTAACTGGACAAATTTACTATGAAGTTAATATGGTCATATAAGAAAAATTGTATGAATTCCTGGTCCACTTGAGAAGTAATTCAAGGCTCCATCAACCAAGTTATAGAGGTTGTCAATGATTTCAGTCCACCCCATTCCAAACATTTTAGCACCTGTGTGACAGAAGTCCACTGGCCGACGCAACATCGAGGGCCGAAGGGCCTGTACTGCGCTGTAATGTTCTATGTTCTATGTTCTAAAAGATGGCATAGGTGATGGCCAATGAGAAAGATCCCTGCCCAACTGAAGGTGGATGAGTGTTGACTGCAGTGTTGGAGATTTAAGGTGCCCCTCAGAAGGTGTGCAGGGAAATGCAGCATAATTTATATTTTAAAAAATCATCGCACTTATCAATAATTAATCTCACTTAAGAAAGAAGCCCTGATGTTCAGAAAGTTTCCCCCAGCTTCCAGAACAAAAGCAACAACCAACATGAAAATTTCATGGTATTATTCATGCACTCCGCCCACCACTCACCAATGCATTGCACTAATTAAACAAAAAACATAGAAAAAAAACCTCAACTATTGCACTGACAACCAAATCTCACAGCCAGCTGTGTTTTCACTGAAATTATTCAAAAGGCCTGTGACTAAAAATTCATCGGCTAACTATTCTCCATACGGAGGTTTTGCAATTATACTTGGACACAGATTTAGCTCAATGTGAAATTAGGGGCCATTGTTAGCTTTATCTGAGGTAAAAAAAAGTGATTTTTTTTTCCCATTGTAAATTATGACCCAGTAAAGAAAGTTGGGAATGTCGGTTTGTGACTTGTGCTCAGAAAGGATGTGATCATGTTAACGGCAATGAAAAATAACTGTGCATCATAATGCACCTGCAAAAATGATCCTTCACCATTTTCCAGAAAACCGACAAACGATTTAACTCAATGGAGGTGTTTAACTAACTGTGGCATGTGCGAGTTTTAGATTCAAAGAATGGATCAATATCTTCTCGGTATGGTCACTGTTATAACAAAGCAACTTCAGGATTGCTTTAGCACATTTCCAGCTAAGCAATTTGAGGCTATTTGTGTGGCAGGAGAGGTGGAGACAATTAGCTTAAAAAATTATAATGGGAATATGAGGATAGTACAGGGCATATACAGGCATGATGGAAAACAGGATGTATTGATCTACAAAGGAAAAATTTATACTCGCATAGAAAGATGTGTTAGCATAGACAAAGAAATGTAGAAGTCAATAAGGATTATCCAAAAACAATGTAAATTCTACAGTGAAAGAAGGAAGGTATTTCTTTGTGGTACATCAATAACATCACGTCTCATAGAGCATAAAACATAGAATCGTACTGTGCAGAAGGAGGCCATTTGGCCTATCGAGTCTACACTGACCACAATCCCACCCACGCCCTATACCATAACCTCATTCATTTATCCCAGCTGGTCCCCCTGACACTAAGTGGCAATTTAGCATGACCAATCCACCTAACCCGCACATCTTTGGCCTGTGGGACGAAACTGGAGCACCTGGAGGAAACCCATGCAGACATGGGGAGAACATACAAATTGCACACACACAGTGACCCAAGGATGGAATTGAACCCAGGTCCCTTGCACTGGAGGCAGCACAGCTAACCATTGTGTCACCATGCCACCCCTTATTTTAGAACAGATTTTTCTTTTATTTATTTAAAATCAAAAAACCAATTGGTCCAATCAAAGTCCCTACAAGACAGACATTGCAGATCCAAGCTGACAAGATAGGCCCCACTTTTCCTGCCTCGGCCTTGATCAACATAACCTAAGCTGACAGGAGTGGGCATTACACCCCCTCCTGGGCTTGATCTGAGCTTCATCTCAGCCAAAAGGCCCAGATGGCGTTTTAAAAAATTGCTTCAAGTGAAGTCTCAGTGTAATCTCATTGACTTCCATCAAGTGTAGAATCAGCAAACTATACTTGATCTTAGCCAAAAGGCCGAGAAGAGATAGCTTCATTCTTCTAAACTCCACTGGGTAATAGACGCAACCTGTTCAATCTTTCTTCATAAAATAAGTCCCTCATCTCAAGAATGAGTCCCGTGAACCTTCTCTGAACTGTTCCTAAAGCAATTACATAATTTTTCAAATAAGGAGATTAAATTTGTACACAGTGTTACAAACACGGCCTCATCAATGCCCTCTACAGCTGCAGTAAAACTTCCCTACTTTTATATTCCACGCAACTTGCAATAAATGCTAATGTGGCAACAACTGGTTAGCATTATGACTTTGCAGAGTCAGGGACCTGGGTTCAATTCCTGGGTCACAGTCTGTGTGCACATTTTCTCCTTGTCTGTGTGCGTTTCCTCCGAGTGCTCCGGTTTCCTCCCATAGTCTGAAAGACCCGCTGGACAGGTGCATTGCCATGCTAATTATTCCTCAGTGTACCCAAACAGAGGCCGGAATGTGATGACTAGGGGATTTTCACAGTAATTTCATTGCGATTATAATATTTGTCCTTCTTGTGACTCTAATAAATAAACTTAAACTACAAACATTCCATTTGTCTCCCTAATCAGACTTTGGCTGATAGGATCAAGGAGAATCCTAAAGCTTTCTTTAGATATGTTAAGAATAGAAGATTGGTTAAGGCAAGATTGGGGCCAGTCAGAGACAGCAGTGGGAAGTTATGCGTGGAGCATGAAGAGATTGGAGAGGCACTGAACAAATATTTCTCTTCGGTATTCACACAGGGAGACGTAAATGTAGTTGTGGAGAACACTGGGATACAGGGTTGTAAACTGGAAAGTACTGAAGTAGATAAGGAGGATGTGCTAGATATTCTTGAGGGTTTGATGCTAGATAAGTCCCCTGGGCCAGACAGGATTTACCTTAGGATTCTGTGGGAGGCGAGAGAGGTGATTGCAGAGCCTCTGGCTCTGATCTTCAGGTCGTCTTTGGTTACGGGTATAGTGCCGGAAGACTGGAGGATAGTTAATGTGGTTCCATTGTTCAAGAAGGGGAATAGAGACTTTCCTGGGAATTATAGACCGATGTGTCTTACTTCTGTTGTGGGCAAAGTATTGGAAAGAATTATTAGGGATAGGATTTATAGTTATTTAGAGAGAAACGAATTGATTGGGGATAGTCAGCGTGGTTTTGTGAAGGGTAGGTCGTGCCTTACTAACCTTATTGAGTTTTTTGAAAAAGTGACCAAAGAGGTGGATGGGGGTAAGGCAGTTGATGTGGTATATATGGACTTTAGTAAGGCGTTCGATAAGGTGGCCCGTGGAAGGCTTCTGCAGAAAATGCAGATGTATGGGATAGAGGGTGATTTAGCTAATTGGATTAGGAATTGGCTAGCAGATAGAAGACAGAGGTGGTGGTTGATGGGAGATATTCATCGTGGAGTTCGGTGACAAGTGGTGTACCTCAGGGGTCTGTTTTGGGGCCCCTGCTGTTTGTAATTTTTATAAATGATCTGGATGAGGGTATTGAAGGATGGATTAGTAAATTTGCAGATGACACTAAAGTCGGTGGAGTGGTAGATAGTGAAGAGGGGTGTTATAGTTTGCAGAGAGACTTGGACAAGTTGCAGAGCTGGGCCGAGAGGTGGCAAATGGAGTTTAATGTGGAAAAGTGTGAGGTAATTCACTTTGGCAGGAATAACAAATGTGTAGAGTATAGGGCTAATGGTAGGACTCTTAATAGTGTTGATGAACAGAGGGATCTTGGTGTATATGTGCATAGATCCCTGAAAGTTGGCAATCAAGTCGATAAGGTTGTTAAGAAGGCATATGGAGTCTTAGCTTTTATTGGTAGGGGGATTGAATTTCGGAGCCGCAACGTCATGTTGCAACTGTACAAAACTCTAGTGCGGCCGCACTTGGAGTATTGTGTACAGTTCTGGTCCCCACATTATAAGAAAGATGTGGAGGCATTGGAGAGGGTACAGAGGAGGTTTACCAGGATGTTGCCTGGTATGGAGGGCAGGTCTTATGAGGAGAGGCTGAGGGATTTGAGGTTGTTTTCGTTAGAAAGGAGGCGGCTAAGAGGGGACCTTATCGAAACATATAAGATGATTAGAGGTTTAGATAGGGTGGACAGTGATAGCCTTTTTCCTAGGATGGAGAAAGCTAGCACGAGGGGACATAGCTTTAAATTAAGGGGTGGTAGTTATAGGACGGATGTCAGAGGTAGGTTCTTTACCCAGAGGGTGGTAAGGGTATGGAATGCCCTGCCTGCTGCAGTTGTAGATGCGCCAAGTTTGGTGGCGTTTAAGAGGTTAGTAGATAAGTTTATGGATGAAAAGGGAATGGTTTAGGTTAGAGGGTCATTGCTTTTTCTTAATTGGTCGGCGCAACATCGAAGGCCGAAGGGCCTGTTCTGCGCTGTAATTTTCTATGTTGTATGTTCTAATTATTTGTTGTATCTGCATACTAACTTTTTATGATTCATGTACCAAGACATCCAGATCCCCCTGTATCACTGGGCTCTGTAACCTCTCTCCATTTAAATAGTACATTGCTTTTCTATTCTTTCTGCCAAAATGGACAAATCACATTTTCCCACATTATGCTTCACATGCCAAATTTTTGTCCACTCGCTTAACTTGTTAGTATTCCTTTGCAGATTTTCTATTTCCCCTTGACAACTTACTTTTCTACCTATTTATAGAATCAGAAAATCATAGATTCAACAGTGCAGAAGGAGCCATTTGGCCCATCGAGCCTGCTCTGACAACAATCTCACCCATCGAACCCTCCTGACAGTAAAGGGCAATTTAACATGGCCAATCCATCTAACCCACACATCTTTGGAGTGTGGGAAGAAACCGGAGGACCTGAAGGAAACTCACACTGACATGGGGAGAATGTGCAAACTCCACACAGACAGACACCCGAGGCTGGAATTGAGCCTGGGACTCTGGTACTCTGAGGCAACAGTGCTAATCGTTGTGCCACCATGCTTCTTTCGTTACGATCCACTGCAGGGAAAGTTCCCCAAAGTTGTTGATCCAGGTGAGATCCCTCAGTTTGTGACTGTCCGATGGGGGGACCCCTAGATTTTTACAATCCCAGATGAAAAGGGATGAACTGATTCTTCTTGGCAGGAATCTGGCTGTTTCTTCTGGTCCTGCCCGCTGGCGAATGGTATGCCGCATCTGATCGGCAGGCAGCTCTCGGTTGTGGAAGGCCTGCTGGTGGCCTCTCCACTCCCTGATTGGTTTGTAGTTCAGTGATGAGTCTTACTGAAATGAGGCAGCAACGCTGGACTCTCACTGGCTCGCCACTCAGCAGTCAAAATCCATGATGAACCAGCAGCGTTCTGCCCAATATTTGAGCCTGTGATTCAAAAACGGATTTCCCAATTACCAAGTTAACACAGTATTTGCTCATTCCCACATTTGCTTTCAGATGTGATGGTATTGAATGTCAGCCGCAGAATTTATTAATAATTTATTATGGGGAGGCGATTGCCTACCTATTATTCACTCCAAAATTGCCCAACAATTTCTGTAAATAACATATTTTATGCTTTTTATTCATATTCTGGAAAGCTATGTCCTTGGATACTCAGGACAAAACCACTAAACAATCTCCGCCAATATGTTACACCAATGGAAGTGTGCCAAGGCACAACCGTTTACACAGGAGAGTGAATTTCTCCTCTGTCCTGCAATAAGTCTGCACTCAAAGGGCATTCCAAGCTGGTGAGTGCTATAATGTTATAGCACTATTCCCAACCCACCCTTGCTTTGAGTCAACTTCTCCAACTGGATTGCCAAAGAACTGCTGAATTAATGGATCAGTGCTTGTGCTCCACGACTTCGGTTAAAACTACATAATTTTGTTTTCTGTGGGAGTACCAGAATAATGAATATTTCTGAATTATGAACAAAAGTTAAAGACTCAAAACTATTTTGCAGCCGTACTCAGTGCATTTAACTAAATATTTAACGGCAAGTAGTTGAATATTTTATGCCATTGTCAACTCACATAACAAGTTACATTTTCTATCATAAGTAAAAGCTGTCATGAGACCAAAATTGTTGCCATATTGAAGCTAAAGTGTGAACTGACAGGAAAAGCTCAGCCACCACAGCACACTCAGAGAAGCCTACAAAACCAAAATCTCTTGCAAAGTAAGTACACATGTATTCACAAAAATCCATTTTTTCATAAAACATAAGCATTGGTCCAATATGAAATGTTATTTTATCTTTTGAATTGTGCCAGGCTATGTTTTCCAATTATTTCGAAGTGTGGTGACTTAAACCAGCATTTGCCATCTTAGGTTCTATTCCTTGGAATTTTTGGTAAATCACACAACTTTGCAGATTATCAACTGGTAGCCATAGAAACACAGAAAAAAGTTGCAGGAGTCGACCATTCAGTCCTTTGAACCTGTACCACCATTCAATATTATGGCTGAATGTGCACTTTCAGTATCACATTCTCATTTTCTCTCCATACTCCTTCATCTCTTTAGCCACTACAGCCATACCCTGCTCCCTCTTGAACATATCTAATGAACTGGCCATGGTAGAGAATTCCACAAGTTCACAATGAAAAAGTTCTTCCTCATCTCAGTCCTGAATGGCTTATCCCTTATTCTTAGACTGTGACCCCTAGTTCTGGACTTTCCCAACATCAGGGACATTCTTCCCATATCTAGCCTGTCCAGTTCTATCAGGATTTTATATGTTTCTCTGAGATCCCCTCTCATTTTTCTAAATTCCAGTGAATGCAAGACCAGTCTATCCAATCCCTCTTCATATGTCAGTCCTGCCATTCCAGGAGTCAGCCTATTAAGTAAAAGCTAACCATTCTTTCAACAATTTCCCTGCCAATGGTCATTTGTCGAGGTTTAGGTTTAGTGGAACAATGTCAGTATTTGTAACAAAACGTACTTTAGTATGACAGCAGACCTTTGTGAAAAGAAACTCTTTGCCTTATGTAACACCTCTTTGCATGTTTCTCTCTCTTGCACAGAGAAAAGAACGTTCTTCCCGTGTCTCCATGAGTTTCCTTTAGGTGCTCCAGTTTCCAGGGACTTGTTGGCCTCCAACAAAAGCTTTTGTTGTCTGTCCATCCAACCTCTGGGATAATGACCCAGGGATGAGATGGTGCTGAGAAACTGGCTGACCTGCCAGCAGAATGGATTTTTCACAACTTTCCTGTTCACCCACCCAACCCCCAACCTCCAATTAGGGCTTAAAAATTGCGCCTATGTTGTGAACAGAAATCTGTTAGAAAGCAGAGCACCAAATGCACCTTCTTCAGTATAATACAATATAAAACTATCAGAGGAGTTAAGTTTATAATTCTTGCTCAGTAAAATGTTACCAACTCAGCTAACTGAACTCCTCTTATTATTAAAAAATAGCTAATAGTCCTTGCCCAACAGTATTTTTTTAACTGCTATTTGGATTACAGAGCTTATGAATAGAAGAATTTATTGTGGTGATCAGGTCACTCCAGTCCCTATTTTTCATAGCTTCTTTTTACACTGTAATAAATATGAATGAGTAGAGAAAAAAATGTGGTGGACAAGATTATATTGAATCCAGTTTGAAATTCAAGATACACTTAGAGAAAACAGTTTACTGTTAAATGTGTTCCTGTGTTATCTATCAGTGCACCTCATAAAGTTCTTGTCTGAAATAGGATAGAATTTATTTTTCACTATAGTGAATAATTTTGTCACAGTTGTTGAACCTTTCTCCACAATCCTCTGAAATCTTCTATTCAACACAATGCTAGGATACAGTCTTCTGTAACATCTCTAGCCTTTTTCATCTGAACTAAGCTGCAGTTCACTTGCTGGTTCCTCTCCACAATTTGCAGTGAATATTTCAGCACTGGCCCACTGTACCTGAACCAGGATTCTCCCCCCAAAAAATTTAAGTGTCGGATTTGCGTAAAAGCTGAAATAAATCACGCTACTTTTTCAGAAAATGAATCTCCCACACTCTGTCCCTGCTGATAGCATTAGCGTAGTGTGATTCACATTCAAAATGAAGGGACAGGGCCTATTCCCACTGGAGACACTTGTGACAGAGTGCTGTGCATGCGCTGACCTGTCAGCACTGAGATTGGCACATGCACAGTGGCCCCAAACTACTGGCCTCCCAATTGCTGGCTCGCGCTGCGATCCCACAATGCCAGTCCTCTGCCCACGACCCAAACACTGGCCCCCCAAAGCATGCCCAGGCCCAGCCTCAACCCGACCTCTCTCGCAGCCTCAATCTCTCAGTACCCACAATTCCGCCCCACTGACAGTCCCAAACCCCTGCCCCACACAGTCCAGACTGCCCCCTCCCACCGCAGTCCCAATCCCTCCCCAGCAGGTTGCCCCCCGCCCCACCCCAATGCCCAGCTCCAATCACTGGCCTCCTTCCCTCAATCCCGAAGTTCAGAGTGGCAGCAGGACCCTCCACCCCCACCAACTGCCCGCTATTAGGCCTTCCCCATCGTGCCCCACCCCTGTTAGACAGTCCTCTTGGCACTGCCCTATGCCCGATGGGCAGTGTTAAGGTGCCCCTTAACATTGACACTTTGCCCTTTGGGTAGTGCCAGGGATCTAGGTTGACACTGCCCATGGGGCACTACCCCCTTCCGTGTGATCCTTTGGGGAGACCCGATTGCCCTTCCTTCATTCCAGCAGGGTCGGGCCAGTAGCTCCCCCAAAGTGGGGAGCTATAGTAAACCCCACTGAAATGAACTACTCTGGCAGATGGGATGGGAGATACTAGCTGGCACCCCATTCAAATCTGTTGTTTCTGGATACTGTAGAAGATTAGCATTTTGTAACAGCGCATACACTGATTGATCTGTACAGCGAACAAAATATCTTTGTGCTGAGTTGATTACGATGAAATTTGTGTAGAAACCGAAACTAACAACTGGGTCTTGGAATTACTTTTCAACATTGAGGAATGATAAATTTGTAATACTCTGCATGCAAATTGAATTTTGAGTTAGATTCAACTGAGCCTTCCACTAAACCGGACTGCTTCATCCCCTTGAATCCACTCATGTTAGAAGCTATTCCCAATTCCCAAAACTTCAGTGAGTCCATTTCAGCAGCCCTTGTGTTGTAATTCAGGCAAAAGGACAACAAATGACAAAGTGAATCTAGTTGATTCACTTGGACAGTGACAGTGACAGTTGGACAGTGATAGCCTTTTTCCTAGGATGGAGAAAGCTAGCATGAGGGGACACAGCTTTAAATTAAGGGGTGATAGTTATAGGACGGATAACAGAGGTAGGTTCTTTACCCAGAGGGTGGTTAGGGAGTGGAATGCCCTGCCTGCGGCAGTTGTAGATGCGCCAAGTTTGGTGGCGTTTACTAGGTTAGTTGATAAGTTTATGGAAGAGAAGGGAATGGTTTAGTTTGGAGGGTCATTGCTTTTTTCATAATTGGTCGGCGCAACATCGAAGGCCGAAGGGCCTGTTCTGCGCTGTAATGTTCTATGTTCTATGTTCTATGATACTTTGCTGGGAAAGGTGATACAAGTCTTGAGGATTGGATGCTGACCTTAATAGACCAGTTGCACCCAGCTGATGAGACATAACACAGCAAACTTTGTTTCATTAAGTTTCTGCTGCCATGATGAAATATGCTTTGCAACAAATATTGGCATTATTCCATTAAATCCCAACAGTTCAGCATTGGCAGGGAAATAGTTGAAAGAATGGTAGGTGAGAGGGGGAAGTTCAAAGATGTGTGGGGCACATCGGGAGTGGTAGGTGTCTGGAACACATTGCCAAGGGTGGTGGTACAGGCAGATACAGTATAAGCGTTTAAGGGGCATTTAGATAAGCACATGAATAGGCAATGAATAGAGGGATATGGACCAAGGGCAGGCAGAAGGAATTAGTTTAATTTGGCATCATGTTTGACACAACAATCGAGGACAAAAAGGCAAGTTCCTATGCTGCAAACATGTATTCTTTTTTCTTTTTGTTTACTTAGCTGTTTGCTTATCCCTCCAAAGTTAAGTGATTTACCACTGGGACTCAACTAATGTTACATAACACAAAGAACTTCTTTACACATGCTGTGTGCTAAAATATGCTTTGCTACTGACACTGTTCCACTAACCCTCAACAAATGATCATTGGCAGGGAAATTGTTAAAAGAATGGTTGGATTTTACTTAACATGAATATCAGTAGCTTATCTCCAATACTTAGTGATTTACGGAAAATTCCCAGGAATAGAACCTAGAATGACAAACACTGGTTAGAGTGCTAAACCAGCATAAATACCGCGGTGGGGGGGAGTTCTCCCATCTGGCTAATTTTTTAGCGCAGTGGGCTGGGAGATTTCAATGGTGCCCAATCCGTGGGATTTGTGCCAGGCATCCTGCTCTGATAGCGCCTTGCAAAGTCCGAATGCCGGCGGCGTCAACTCTGTGCTGGAAGTCGGCGGAGAAACACATAAATTATTTAAATGAGAATCTCCTTATATTTTAAATACAATTAGCAATCTCACTGCACCTGCTGCAGATCATACTAATCCCGGAAAATTGCATGTGAACCTAAGAGCAGGTTTTGCACCCGGCGCCAAATGGTTTTCAATCGTCCTGGTCTTTTGCTACTGGCGCAAGTCAGATCTCGCCCCAAAAGGGCACAAGACCAATTAGCAGATTTAAAGTAGCATTCAAAAATACTTAGCCCACTCAACAACAAATTTTCCCAGCTCCTGGGGACTTCTGACTCTTGGACATGGTGTGAATCACTACTGGTCTGCATTAAATCAGGTGCGATGACCACATTGCATGGTCGGGAACATTGATCGGCAGTGGCCATCTGGCAGTGGTGTAATCATACAATCCTAGAATCCCTACAATACAGAAAGAGGTCATTCAGCCTGCACTGACAACAATTCCACCCAGATCCTATCCCCATAACTCTGCATATTTACCCTGCTAATCTCCCTGATACTAAGAGGCAATTGAGAACAATCAATCAACTTAACCCACATATTTTTGAGCTATGGCAAGAAACCATTCAGGGGAAGCCACACAGACAGGCAGAGAATGTGCTAACTTCAAACAGGCAGTTACCCGAGTTTGGATTTGAACCTGGATCCCCGGTGCTGTGAGGCAACAATGCGATCCAATGTACCACTGTGTCACCTTGTTCTTGTCATAAGGAATTATATGTTTGAATGAAATGCTTTTTCTTCAGCATAATTTAGTTGAGGACTAGAAATATCGTAAATTGTTTTTTAGGACTGAGGTTTTTCTTCAATATAGTGAAGTCTGCAATAAACACCTAGGTCTCAACTTTCGTCTTCAAGACATTTAGCAGAAGTCACAAACACTCCCAGCTCAGCACGCCTACCTTGGGAGGAAAGTGTCCGTAAAGGCAGGATTTTCACTGCTGGGTGATGGGTGCTGTCCAGAGTCAGGCCTGTCAATCCAGGAAAACTTTGGGAGGTAGCCATAGGGGCTGGGTGGCTGCAGAGGCTGGCAGTTTAAAGGCCTGCCTCCCAGTGGGAAAATGGGACCTTCTCTAGTTCAAATAGAAAGAGAAAGACCCTCTAGCTCTTACTCCCCAACCCCCTCCAAACATTCTCCATACCCCATTCATATCATCTCATGCTCTCCATCAAGCCTCTATGTCCCATGTCAAGTTATGGCAATTCCACATCAATTCGCCCACTATTCACTGTCTACAACCAATAAACCCAATAGTGGGAAAGATCTTTAAAATGCCTTTTAACAAGTAATTCATTTATTGTGTTAAAAAAAAAATCACTACAAATTACTAAACTGCCAATCCTTCTCCATCAAAATATCAGTAACAAATTCCAGAAATCCTTGAAACCACTCAACTTGTGTAAACAAACATTTCGAAATTGACAATAGCAATCAGAAAGCTTGAGCTGTCAATCAAACAACATTCTTTCAGGGAGCAGCTGTTTCAACAAACTTATTGGATATCTGGGCTCTCAGCCAACCCTCATTATGCATGCTTGGTTAAGAGTCCAAATAATGACTGGAGTAATAAAACGCCTGTTTCCCTGAGAAAATGCTAAATAAATGTGGGAGATATAAACACTAATACCACACAGAAAACACAGGTACTAACACCAACATGCAAGAAATACCAGAAAGAAAACACTGACAATGAAATCACACAGGAAATGTCAACACATACACACAAATGAAACACCTATACTGGTATTCAGACAGGGAACAACTACATTAATATCCATACAGGAAATATCCCCACTAATACTTGTAGAGGAAACACATACATTAATACCTACATAGGAAATACACACACTAATATCAACACAGGAAACACACACGCTAATACCCACATAGAAAATGACAACACTCAAACCAACACAGGGAATACCGATACTAATACTTGCATAGAAACACATACATTAATATCTGCAGATCGTAAATCCTTTTGGCACATTGGTTAGCAGTTCTGTCTCACAGTACCAGGCTTTGATTCCGGGCTTGGGTTACTGTCTGTGGAGATTCTGTAAGTTCCCCCTGTGTCGGTGTGGGTTTCTTCCGGGTGCTTCGATTTCCTCCCATAGTCTGAAAGACTTGCTGGTTAGGTGCATTGGCCATGCTAAATTCCCCTTCCGTATACCTGAACAGGTGCCAGTTTGTGGCGATTGGGAAATGTTCACGACGACTTTGTTGCAGTGTTAATGTAAGTTTACTTGACTTGTGACTCTAACAAATAAATAAACTTATAAACATAGAGGAAGCACAACAACAGCAAGTACCTACGGACACAGAAACTACCTACACAAAGACCGACTTAAGCAGCATCCATATGAATAGCTAAAGCAGCACCCATGTCAATGTCCACACACTTAGCCCCTTGCATGCAGAACCATACTGGCTGCATTATATATAATTCAGTTCAGGCAGAACGTCTTTAGTTCCATAAATACAGTAAACATGTTTGTACTAGGAGACCACATTTGGTATTGTGCAAGGTTAGCATTTTTCATTTATTGACAAAATACCATTAACCAACCCCCATCCTCTGCCTCGTGCCAGAAACACTAAAGTAATTTAGTGCCTAATCACCATATATGACAAGATTAGTAATTTAAAATATATTGACAGAGTGCCATTCACTATCAAAAGCAGAACTGGTCGCTGTAAAATACTCTACATGATTTTGTAATCATTAGCTCTGTCCCTCCCTGTTTTATTTTAAAGTTGTATAATTAAAAGAACGGAGGCAGTTTTAAACCGGATTTCCAGATGCCCTTTTGCAAACCTGCATATTTTCCTCTTATCAATCTAATTTGCTTAATCTTTATGAGCAAGCCCGTTTTTTTTGCACGAAAATGCTGTCCTTTGGATCAATTCTCTGCACCATTCTTCCATATAGCAGCAAAGCTGGATCCAAGCGGCAGCAGTCAAAATCAGCATCAACCTGCCAGCACAATGCATTAACTTGCAAGATGCGGTGTTGCAGCAATAAAGTGAAATAAGAAATAAATTTGTTTTACAATCTTGAACCGTTGTTTTTAAAAATAGCAGCACAAATTGAGCAAGATAAGTGAAAAAGCTTGTCAGATGCAGTTGTGACTGATTTTTCATTTATTCCAATTGGGACAGTTTAATTGCATAATTCACTGAATTTCAGTTCTACTGTTATATACTGATGGTGCCAATAATAGTTTTGTTAATTATTTCATTCCCAAATAGCAGTGTCTTAGTCCCCAGGCCCTGCAGCAGTATGCAAAATTTTACCAATATAAATGTATTATAGGTTTAAGGAAGCTTTGACTACATTGATTAAACTAACCTTCCAATTAAATGCACAGAAATATATGATACCACAGTATGTCTAAATTACACATAAATACATATTTTCCACTGTTTTTCTTGATCTCCATTAAGTCTTATTAAAATGGTGCTCTTATGACTCGGAAAAGAAATCCTTAAATAACAATTTCCTTTAAACTCAATTAGCTATGTAACTTAGCATTGCGTCAATGGGTCTACTTTAACAGCACAGTTTTACACCTTCCATATATTTTACGTTTAACTTGCACTGCTGTGATCCGCTTTTTCCTAAATCAGGCTGGCATTCCAGCAGTACAAGTTTGTAAAAAAAATTCCTTAAGGGATGCGGGTATCGCTGGCAAGGCCAGCGTGTCCCCAATCCTAATTGTCCTTGAGAAAGTGGTGGTGAGCCAGCCTTTGCTACCTCACAACTCCAGGACCCAGGTTCAATTCCAGCCTTG
The DNA here is from genome assembly GCA_024679065.1 of Sphyrna mokarran. Classification (NCBI taxonomy): domain Eukaryota; kingdom Metazoa; phylum Chordata; class Chondrichthyes; order Carcharhiniformes; family Carcharhinidae; genus Sphyrna; species Sphyrna mokarran. The sequence continues at coordinate 26,069,212 of JAGIQG010000021.1, forward strand.
GGTGACTATCCGTGTGGACATGGTGTGGAGATGCCAGCTTTGGACTGGCATGGGCACAATGAGAAGTCTCACAACACCAGGTTAAAGTCCAACAAATTTATTTGGAATCACAAGCTTTTGGAGTGCTGCTCCTTCCTCAGGTGACAAGGCTGTGAGATTTCTGTCAGTGTGGAGTTTGCAAGTTTTCCCTGTGTCTCTGCGGGTTTTCTCTCATAGTCCAAAGATGGGCCAGTCAAGTGGACTGGCCATGCTAAATCACCTCTTAACATCCCAGGGTGTGTAGGTTAGATGGATTAGCCATGGTAAGTGTATGGGGTTACAGTGATAGGGTGAGGAAAAGGGCTTGGGTCAAACAGAGTCGGTGCAGACTTAATGGGCTGAATGGCCTCCTTCTGCATTGTAGGGATTCTATGATTTAATGATTCAATAATGAACCTACTTAAAATCTCAAGTTGAAATGCTGGTCGTCGCCTTTAATTTCAAATCATAGTACAGGTATCAAAAACTCAGAAAGAGGATACAACAGCAATGCACACAGGTTCTGCCTGATATGAGGAAATAGAAATGCAAAGGAAAATTTGGATTTGTATCATTGAACAGTATGGATTATGGGACGATATAATAAATATTTGCTGGACAGAAGAATGGGATAGACTAGAAAGAAGTACACTTGAATGAAGGAAAAGGAGAAAAAGGAATATGAGAACATGTGGATAAGTGTGATGAAGATGATTTATTTATATAGAAGTTAGAGCACTGATTAGGCCAAACATCCTGTTTTTTGTAATTTCTGCATACTTCTATGGACCACCTCATCTCGTCCGTGGTTTCAGGCTGAACATGAAAGCAAATATTCTGTGGATGCTTAAGTCTGGATTGAAAACAGAAACTGCTGGAAAAGAAATTCAGCAGGTCTGGCCAGACCTGTGGACAGAGAAACAGAGTTAATGCGTCACATTCTTCAAAAAGTGTTGTACAGACTCAAAACACTAACTCTATTTCTTTCCCTTCAGGTATTGCCAGACAGCCGAGTTTTTCCAGCATTTTCTATTTTTATCAGATTAGGCCTAACAGTTCTATGACATGTTCCTCGCGCTTCATCTCACTCCATTGATATATCCTTCTCTTCCTTTTGCACCTAATTACCTAGTTTACCTTGACTGCATCCATGGCGTTCCCTCAATCACTCCATGTGGTAGTGAGTTCCAATTGTCTCGCTTGTCCAAGTATCTTCAAGAGATTTTGAGTAATTCATTCTCACAATCATGTGTCTTGAGTAATCCTAGAATTTCTTAGTGAATTTATTAAGATCATTTGACCATAAGATATAAGAGCAGAATTAATCCATTAGGCTGACTGAACCTGCTTTGCCTTTCAATAATAGCTGAAATGTTTCTTAACCCCATTTTCCCACCTTTTCCCCATTACCTTTAATCCCCTTACCAATCAAGAACCTGTCTATCTCTGCCTTAAATACATGCAATGACCTGACCTCCATAGCCTTGTATGGCAATGAATTCCAGATTTACCACTTTCTGACTGAAGAAATTCCTTCTCATCTGTGTTCTAAAGAGTTGTTCCTTTACTCTGAGGCTGTGCCCCCAGATCCTAGTCTCTCCTACTAATGCAAACATCTCTACGTCCACTTTATCCAGGCCTTTTAGTATTCTGTAAGCTTCAATGAGAACACCCTCATCTTTCTAAACTCCATCAAGATCCAGAATCCTCAAATGCTCCTCATATAACAAGCTTTTCATTCCTGGAATTATTCTCTTGAACTACCTCCGGAACATCCCCAAGGCCAGAACAACCTTTCTTAGATATGGGACCCAAAATTGTTCACAATATTCCAAATATAGTCCAACCAGAACCTTATAAAGCATCAGTAATACATCCCTGCTTTCGTATTTTAATTTCCATTTTATTTTTATGGTGATTAGTTTTAGATTTTCCTGTTAGTGGAAAAATCTTTTACCTCCAATCAAACTCCTTTCTATGAATTCTATCAGGTGACTGACACTTGCAGCCTGTTCAGTTTTCCCTTCACTCTTGATTCTGATATCATCCTTCTATTTTTAGCTCTTTCTCCAATGCTTCTGCATAAATATGGAGACCGGAATTATGCCAGCACTCTTAAGTATAGTTGCTTTACAACTAAGACCAATGTCAAACCAACTCTTCAGATTTGAAACAGGTTGTTCTCTGCACTTTGAAGTGTGTTTTAGCAGAACACTATTTATTATTCATTAGTTTTGTTAGTACTTAGAAATAAAATTGATTTTAAGACCATAAGAAATTGGAGGAGAATGTCATATGGCCTCTTGAGCCTATTTCATATCTCCGTTGATTCTGACGGACTCATTGCCATTTTACACCCAACTGAGTGTTGATTTGCAGTAAGTGGTATTTCCATCTGCACTTGGATTCAAGTCTTGCCTGGGAGAGCTGTTGGCCAATCTGATTGTTCTCCAGTCCCTCCATGCACAACACTGCAGTGACCAGAAGAGGCATGGTAGCGGTATGTCTGAGTATAAGTCCTGGGACTGCACTTCAGTACCAAGGATTGTGGAGAAGGGTGGGTAAGAGATATGCTGGTAGGTTGGAAAGGGGTGGGGGAATGATCTCAATGTCAGGGGGTTGGCCGATGGGGGAGGAAGGGCTAGAGTTCCCAAGGCCTTGAAGGAAAGAAACCTCCAGTCTGAAGGGATCTTCTGATACAGGCAATACCCCCACTTCCTGCCCCAGATTGACTATGAAGACTTTTTCAGTTTCCAACCCCAAGTGCCCGCCAGCCTAAAAAATTGAGGCTGGGTGGGAAAAAGCAGGGGAGCATAACATGCTTGGCAATGTTTCTTTAATCTATGCATTTTCTGTGTAGTGAATGTGCTTTTGGTAGTGAGTCATTGCTATTTAATACCAGTTATTGCACTATAAAATACACAGGACCATGAAGTTCAATGTTTAAGAGCTTGTTGGATTATCAGAATTCTTTCAGCCTTCAGCCTGTCTCTCTCATGTGATTGTTTTAGGTCAGACCATGTCAAAACATTTCCATTAAAGGGTTTTGAATAAAATATTCAAAGATTCAAACATAAAATATTCAAAAAATATGCAAATACAACTGATTTGCAAACATAAATCTCAAGACTTCCATTAAAATTCCCAAGTTCCCCCCAAACGTCTACACAAGAGCATGCATTCCTCACCACATTTCAACCCTCCCAAGATTGCCACAGCAAGGTCGGGCAATCTCTGCCTGGAAAGCCCAAAGAGAAAACCTTGTTGTGTTCGCTTGCAGGCTCTCAAAGTTGGCAGAGTGATGAAGGTGGGTGATGGTTGAGGGGGGTGGAGGTAGGCATGGCACGGGACAATGGAAGGGCTCCTTCATTCAAAGGCATACAGTGCCTGATTCCAGGACCTTGCGCTGTGAATGGGGATTGAGGGGATGGCACTGAGAACTACGTTCCTGTTGACTACGCTCCCCTTTGCTCCCAAGATCCCTATTTTCCCCAACTCATTGTGGCTTGGGGTCCCCTATTGATCCTGGGCCAATGATGGAGGCATCACCAGCTGCTACTACCACCTCCCTAGCAGCAATAATAGCAAAGGACTGCTGCCAGCCTATAATTGGCATGCAGCTCTTGGGGAGCAAAAGCACCTTCCAAGCCATATCATCTAGAAGGACAAAGACAGCAGTCACATGGAAATACCACTGACTACAATTCTTCCTCCAAGCCACACACTGTTCTGAATTGGAACTGTGTCGCCTTTCCTTCGTTACCGGCGGGTCAAACTTCCTTCCTGACAGTAATATGGGTATAGCTACACCACATGTAGCTATACATGTTTGGGGATCTTATTGAAGCATATAAGATGATTAGAGGTTTAGATAGGGTGGACAGTGATAGCCTTTTTCCTAGGATGGAGAAAGCTAGCACGAGGGGACACAGCTTTAAATTAAGGGGTATGAGTTATAGGACGGATATCAGAGGTAGGTTCTTTACTCAAAGAGTGATTAGGGAGTGGAATGCCCTGCCTGCAGCTGTTGTAGATGCGCCAAGTTTGGTGGCGTTTAAGAGGTTAATTGATAAGTATATGGAAGAGAAGGGAATGGTTTAGTTTGGAGGGGCATTGCTTTTTATTTTGGTCGGCACAACATCGAAGGCCGAAGGGCCTGTTCTGTGCTGTATTGTTCTATGTTCTATGTTCTATGTTCTACATGAACTGCAGTGGTTCAAGAAAAAAACTCATCACTACCACCTTCTCAAGGGCAATTAGGGATGGGCTATAAATGCTGGCCTAGCCAACGAAGCCCATGTGCCATGAATGAATACTAAAAAAAATTCCACTATCAGAATCCTTGATTGTGAAGATGGCCCATCACTGGCCGAAATGTCTGACTGGCAGTTAATGCAGCAAGCATCTCCAAAGAAGGCAATGTGGAGCTCTCATTCCTCCAGCTGATAGCTGAGACAGTGGTCACCTGGATTAAACACTGCCCATAAACTGCATTGGTAAATGTCACCTGATTCAGTACTTTATCGCATCATTGGCCTTCCTCAGTCCACATGAAAACATTTTTAATGACAAATTGCCCTCTTGTTTTGATTCCTTTATCCTTCAAGATTGCCACCGTCAGACTGTTCTCAAAAAATACACTAACAATCTCTCTGTTCTCTCCAACTATTACCCTGTACGTATATCTCTCATTCTTTGAGCTTCAATATATTTTTCTAACTTACCCACAGGACTACGGCAATCCTAGTCAAAGTCAACAATAATTCTTTGTGGACCGCTCTCTTTATCAGCTTCCCTTCTTCATGACATTGTTTTTTTTCATTCACATTGGAACTCAACTGGCGAACATGAAATGCTTTCATGCCAATGTCTCTGTGAGGAGATGGTGGCATGAACAGTTTGGTACAACAGAGCAGCATCTGGATGTCACCCAGTTTGGTTTGGGCTAGTGTTGGGATATCCTTCCTTAAAGGACATTCGGGAAGGGTTTTTACAGCCAGCCAGCAGCTTTGCACTCATTCTTTTTTTATGTCCATATTTTTTAAACATAATTAAAACTGTCATGTAGAATCTGAATTTGTATTTTCTGGACCAATTGTCCAGGCCTGTAGTCCAGTAACCCATTATATAACACTACCCCTTACAGTTGATCATTTCACCTTCCTGGTAGTTCCTTCTTTGTGACATATTTCATGACACTTCTCTAGCTTGGTTCTACTCATACCTTTCCCAACAAAGCACATAAATCACTTGGATTGGCTTCCCTTTCTACATACACACTTATTGTAGATAGACACTAGAGTTTCATCCTGGAAAACCCTTCATTTCCTCGTTGACCAATGACATAATTACTGGCTTGTGAACAGCTTTGTAAATTTGCCCATCACAACATAGGATTAGAGAAGGCTCTTTGGCTGCTCCACCATGTAGCCAGTTCATGGCTGATCTTCTATTCCAATCCCATGTTCTCACCTTATTTCTATATCCCTAATGTCATTGTTATCCAGATATCTATCGACCTTCGATGTGATCATTACCCATGCCACTCTGCTAAAGCATTCTCTCCTATTATTTCTGGCTGCTTGACCACCATTTGCTTTTCAACTTGCTGAGGGAGCATGACATTTTAGATGAGCGACAACTTCTTTCAAATCAACAGCAGCAAGAATGAAGTAATTCTACTCAGCTTGTGAGAGGATCAAGATCTCACACTATGGGTTTATAAAATATATATAGATATCCCCAAGGCTGTTTCTAAAATTTTAAAAACTGGTTATAGGCCTTTTAAAACGATCAGATCTCCGTCTGTCTATGACCTCTGAACAAAAGGAGCTACCTGGCAGGAGCAGAAAAACTAGCACCTTTTTTATCACTGAAGAGACCAAATTCTAAAAGAACCTTACAAAGGCCATCTACATTTCCTAACCCAGATTAGTCTATTTGTCTGCTAGACCAAAGGGTGCCACAACCTTACTTTCAATGCTTAATGATTGAGACATTAAACAGTTTCAAGGACTCAGATGAAAGATTCACACCCTTTGTCAAAGACAGTGTGTAGAGATAGGCATCATCAGAGGATATTATTAATGTCTTGCAGCAAAGGCTAAACATCTAAGATCCAAATACAGTTGCTCATTTTGAAAGACTTATTTATCAATAAATGTTGATTTACGAAGATCCAGAAGGCTGTGCATCGTTCAAATAGCAGTTTACGATACTTAATTGCCTGTGTCCTAATTTTCACCAAGTTCCTTTCACTCATCATTTCTGAGCTTACATAACAGTCCAGCAATGTCTTGCATGGACTGGTAGTTTGTGGAATCAGTAATATTGTCTTGTGGCATTGGAAAATCAGTTTGCCATTTTAACATCTGAATACTAGCCTCACGGAAAAGAAGCTCTGTTTGTGCCCTATTAGTACTGCTTCTTCTGGAACTTCTACACTATTGTCTATAAGACTGATTCCTTCTCTGCACAGCTATCTCACTGTGTAAAGTCAACACCACCAGAAAAAGCAAACAATACAGCTTTGGTTTTTAGTTGACTGATTGACAAATTTGAATTCGGGTTGAGGTAGAAGATACCAGAAGTAATAGGAGAGAAAGCTTTAGAGGCAGTAATCACACCAAAGGTTGACAGGTGTCTAGATACCAATATCATTAGGGATATGGGGTTGAAGTAGAAGATCAGCCACGATCTCGTTATATAGTGAAATAAGCTAAAGAGCTTACTCCTATTTGAGATTTTGATGGAATCCGTGTGAAAAAACTATTTATTTTCTCTGTCGTCTTTGCATATAATTCCTTCTTTTTCCCATCCATCTTTTACTGTATGATTGTAAAGGAGGTAGCAATTGTCCAAAGATGTGTGGGTTAGATGGACTGGCCATGGAAAATTGCCCTTAGTATTTTAAGATATGTAAGTTAGGTGGATTAATTGTGGTAAAAGTGCAGGGTTATGGGGATAGATTGGGAGAGGTCTCTGGGTCAAATACTCTGTCAGAGTCAGTGCATACTCAATGGGCCAAATGGCCTCTTAGTGCACTGTAGGGGTTCTATGGATTGTGACACCATCTCCTCATTTTTGAGTGTGTGCAAGTAAACTAACCTTTTGAGTTCATCCTGTTTCAAGTTTGCTGTGGTGTTATACTAAGAATTGGATCACACCAAAGCTGGAGGAAGTAATCCTCTGCTTATAAAGGGAGATGCAAATGAAAACACCTTATTGTTTTTTGGAACGGTGGCCAGAGGAGAAATTAGTGCTATTTAAATTAATCTTGTCTCTTATCTATAACTAGCTCTTGTCTAAATCTCCACATTTCCACCCCCAATCCTACCTCACCACTCCATTCATTTCTCAATCAGGAAACAAAGTATAATCCCAATGTCACGTTTAGTATTAGGCTGAATTGCATCCTAACTGCCACCAAGACTCTTTACTTCCACCTCTGCAATATTATCTTTCTTCACCTTTACATCCTGTCATTGAAACCCCTCAATTTACTTATTCCAATACTCTAATTGTTGACATCCCAAATTCTGCCTTTCATAAATTATAGTCCATCAGCGCTCCTTTGCTTGCATTGTATTTTCCACTAAATCCACCTTCCCCATTACACCTACCAAGCCTATTGTCCATTTAAAAGTTATTGGCTTTTAGTGTCCCTGCTTCTGCAATATTCTTCAGTCCCAGATTCCAATTTTCGCCTGACCTCTCTTCACATTGCACCATTCATTTTTTGCTTTGCTCTCTTTCTTTTCTGGCCCCTGTTCTGGAAAGCTCCACTTAAAATTTCTCCACCTTGCTATATACCATTCACACTTCTTTCAAAAAAAACCTTTAATGTTGACTTCTTCAATCATACCAGATCAAAATCCATAAGATATTCAACAGCACAACTGCTTCTTGCTCACCAGCCTGTCGTATCACTGAAGCACTATCCTATGCTCTTTATTAACATCACTGCACAAGTGCAAGGTACTGTTGGGGCTGATAGATTTAAAACTGTCCAACAAGAATTTGGATTTTCCTACCGCTTGCAGACTGAAAGTACTTTAGAATCATAAATTCTCGACAAATTGCATGAGCTGCTGGAACATCTGACACAAGGGTTTTAGTGTATGCTTGGTGATATTATTATTTGTCTTTCAATGGGAGTATATGAAAATCAATCTTTGATCGGACTGCCTGCGATAGAATATTACTACCCACAGGTAGATCTTGTAATAGGCAATTCCATTCTACAAATACATCACCATGACAGAATAGGAACATAATCGAGCTGAGGCCATCCTTTCACACAATGTGTAGCCCATGTTCACTTAGAAATGGGTGATTCGCAGGAACTGGCTGGCGTGAACCCTCAACTGATTATAAGCAAACACTGACCATGATAGTAAGTAGCCTTGTACTTCATCTGTGATCTCAATTAGGATGCTTTATGTACGAAAAATCAGATTGACGCATTGGTGCAAAAAGCAATTTCGCTTTGCGCAGAAGTGCTGTAATGAAGTGTGCATATTGTGAAATTATGTTTCAAAGTAATGAAAATGCTTTCACTTTTAATAACTCATGAGCCATTAAGCAATCAAACTTTATTCAGTTAAGACTCTTATACTAACTCGCCAGTTAACGTATGCATGGTCGATGTCATCTCCCGGAATGTCTCTGATCAGCAAAGGGGTTTGAGAGGAATTTTCCAGCAATGCTTCTATTTTTGTTGTCTCACTCCAGATTTAGGGTGATGGTGAACGGCTTCGAGATGTCCAATCATGATGTCCCTGGCATCGTTAGTGTTGGGCAGGTTGGATACATCAGCAGGTTTTTTGCTGTCTTTCATTTGCAGATGTTCAGAACTTGCAGCTCAAGCTCGCAGTTGGTGAAACCCATGAATACACCGCTCCAAAGGAGCCAGGCACATCAGTTTAAAGTTCATTTATCACAAATAGGCTTACATTAGTACTGCAGTGAAGTCTTGCTGCGTATTCAGATGAACTACTTCAGTATCTAAGGAGTCGCAAATGGTGCTGAACAGTGTGCAGTGATCAGCGAACATCCCCACTTCTGACCTTATAATGGAGAGTAGCTCACTGATGAGGCAGCTGAAGATTGTTGGGCCTCAGACACTACCCTGAGAAACTCCTGCAGTGATGTCATGGGATTAATCTTCAACAACTGCAACCACCTTCCTTTGTGCTAGGTATGACTTCAATCAGCAGAGAGAGTTTTCTCCCTAATTCTTGTTGACTCCAGCGTTACATGGGCCCCTTGATGTCACATTCGGTCAAATGCTGACTGGATGTCAACAGCAGTGAATCTCACCTCATTTCTGGAGTTCAGCTCTTTTGTCCATATTTGGATTAAAATTGTAATGAACAAAGGAGCTGTGGCCCTGGTGGAACCCAAACTGAGCTTCAGTGAGCACATTACTGCTGAGTACGTACTGCTTGAAAGCTTTTTCGACAACCCATTCCATCACTTTGCTGATGATCAGGAATAGACTGATGGGCTGGTAATTGGCTGGGTTCGATTTGTCTTGTTTTTTTTGTGGACCGAACATATCTCAGCAGTTTTTCACATTGCCAGGTAGATGTCGGACTTGTAGCTGTGTTGGAACAGCTTGGTTTAGGTGCAGCTAGTTCTGGAGCATAGGTCTTCAGCACTACTGCTGGAATGTTGTCAGCACCCTTAACTTTACAGCTTCTAGTGCCTTCAGTAAATATAGATAAATTAAATGAGTGGGAAAAAATCTAGTAGATAGAATATAATGCGGGTGAACGTGAAATTGTCCACTTTGGCAGGTGGAATAAAAAAGCTTATTGTCTGAATGGTTAGAGATTGCAAAGCTCTGAGATTCAGAGGAAACTGGATGTCCTTGTATGTGAATCACAAAAAGCTAGTATACAAGTGCAGCAAGACATTACGAAAGCTCATAAAAGGCCACGACTTATTGTGAAGGGAATCTGATACAAAAGCAGGAGGAAATGCTTCAGTTATATTTAGCATTTTTGACCAACACCTGATCGGAGTCAGCACTTCTCTAGTCCCGCCCACCTCAATCATCCCCCTCGCCCCATCCCAGATCATCAGTCTCTCCCTCCCCTGCCTCACAGTCTGAGCCGACACCTACCTCCTCCCTCTCACCTTCCCCCCCCGCAATGTCTATTGCCATCGCTGGCATCCCCTACTGCTCTGCCTGCTCCTGGCCACCGTCACATGCAAATAAATCCCCCACCCCTCCATGAGGATCCCACTGAGGCCTGCCCCTTGGCAGGGATTAGTCCCTCCAAGCTGGCAGTGCCAACCAGTGTCAAGGGGCAATGTCAAGGAGCATTGCCAGGCCATTGCCTGGCCACGACCCTCCTCACACTTACCTTTGCAATCCTGATGAGATCCCTCGGACAGGTTCTGCCACTAGGTGAGACTAGTTTGGCCTGCTATAAATAACACTGGCATGATGGCATGTCAGTGCCTGCTGAAGATCCAGTATGGAGGAGAGGGGTACTAGTGAGAGTGCATGCTAATGACATGCTAATATATTAAAGAAAGCATTCTACAGTCCCGTGGCTCATTTCACACCATTCAACTGGCAACGGGCCAGTAAGATCAGAACTCAGAAACTTGCCAGCGCAAATCACACTGGATTTTGAGCATGCAGGCAAAAAGTGTGGGCTCATAATCAACCCCATTAATCTGCTAGAAGCAGTTCAAAAAAAATTTGTTAGGAAAGGATGGGTTGTCTTATGAGGAAAGGTTGGGAGGTCAGGTTGTATTCACTAGAGTTTAGCAGAGTAAGTGCGACTTGTATCAAAATCTTTAAGATTGACAGGGTGGAGAGGATGTTTCCTCTTGTCAGAGAATCTAGAACTAGGGATCATTGTTTAAAAATAAGGATCACTCATTTAAGACAGAGATAGGGAGAATTCTTTACTCTCAGCAGTTGTGGATCTCTGGAACTTTCATCCTTAAACACCGGTGGAAGCAAAGTCACTGAATATGTTTAAAGCTGAGCTATATAGAGTCTTCATTAATGAGGGGGTGAAAGGTTATTGGGGTTAGGCAGGGATTTGAGGTTAAATTTATAAGCAGATCAGCCATGATCTTACTGAAAGGCAGAGACCTTCTCCCACTCCTGATTTGCACATTTGTATGCTTCTTGATATCACATGGAGTGAACTGAATTGGCTGAAGGCAGGCACCTTGTGATGCTGGGGCCCTCCAGAGGAAACTGAGATGGATCATCCACTTGGCACTTCCAGCTGAAGATTGTTGCAAATGCTTCAGCTTCATCTTTTGTACTGATATGCTGGGCTCCCCCATTATTGAAAATGGGGATATTTGTGGCACCTCCTCCTCCTCCAGTGAGTTGTTTAATTGTCTACCACTATTCATGACTGCATGTAGCAGTATTAATAACAAATAAGAGCAGTTCTGAGCAAATATTGTAGCATTGAAAATTCCATTTTCTGGATGTGGTGTTGAGTGGACCCTGGAATGTGCCATCTCAGTTGACATAAAAGAGCAACATACTGGTGAAAACCACCCTCTTGATGAACAATTGTCCCCAAAGCAGCATAGCTAAAACAGATAATCTGGTTATTGCTGTCTGTAGGCTTTGGTTATGCATTAACTATTGTTTTTCCTGCAGTTATGGTACCGGATCAGAAACACCAAGGTATATTATGAAGCCTGACTAGACCCAACAATCTTCTATTTTGAATTAGTTTGAGGATAAGATGCTTCACCCAGGTACAATTCTACTGACAAACAGGAAAATGTTTATCAAAACAAACTTTATTTAACAACACAGTTTAACTATAACAAATGAATTAGTTCATCCTTTAACAATGAACAATACTTAAACATGACAAAATATAAATCTTAATAGCAAACCTATTGCTATAATTTTCAATTCAAGCAATATTCCTCTTATAAACTTGAAGCCCTTTTTAAAATTAGTTAGCAAAACACAGACTTTTTTTGCTTATCTTAGATTAACAGTATTGGAACTTTCAGAATACTTCTAAAGGGAAAGACAAACAGAGAGACGCGTTTCTTCTGGCAGTCTAGACAGCAACTGCTTGTATTTTAAAATGAAACTTCTTTGCTGCAAGCTTACCTCCTCACAATAATCACATGCCTCTGTCTACAAATATAATCAAAACTCTACTCCGAAACCACCAGGAAACTTAATTAAACACAAATTCATTAGCTCTGCTTAAAACATACACCACAGGTCTAAAATTAGTACTTACCCTGTGCTCCCAGCTACCAATGTAAAGGTTTTGCTAGACAAATTGGCACCCTGCAAAACAGATGTGAATTCTAAACATACCCCTTACATGAAACATCATATAAATATATTTCTTAAAGGTATAATGTTATTACACTCCTTTACAATAGTTACTGCAGTTCAAAAGGTATTTCATTGGCTCTATAGTAATTTTGAATGGCTCAAGTTCACAAAAGGTTCAATATAAATGCAAGTTCTTTCTTTCTGTGCACTGATCTACCTCAGTGACAAATAGGGCTGATGGGCTTTTTATTCTCCATTCTATCCTTTTATATTCGTAAGTTTCAAAATCAGAAGGAACAAAGATCCTCTTATATCATCTGTGGTGGTCTTGTCTTAAACATCCTCCCCAACTAGGGTAACATTGCTGCTTAATAATCTTTTTACTTAAAATTAAAACCTGCATTGCACCAACAGAGTTGACAGAAGACATTCTTCCCCAAAGCAACTGATCAATACTGCTATACATTATTCTGTCAGCAGTAGGCGAATGTTAGGAGACAGATGAATGGACAGAATAACTGAAAACAATCAAACACTTCCGTAAATACATGGGGATGTATATATTTTTAAGAAACAGGTACGCCAGAATAGGTAGCACTTCAAAAATATATTAACTAATTTCACTCCAAACAAGTTACAGTTGATGGGTCAATATAGGTAATATTTAAATGCATAAACTCCTGACCACTTATAAAGCTTAGAAACTATATTATCTCATCTATTGATGTGTACAATGGAAGCAGCAAGAACATGTCTGGAATGCATATCCTCCATTATTGTCCCCTTGTACTATATTCAATGCTTTCTTTACAACTTCTACATCAATGCAAGACACAAATCCTTATTTTGCTCCTTCTTCCTGTCACTCAGGAGAGAAGAACACTAGCATCTATCCCAAGAATCTTCTTGATCCTCTGCCTGAAGCCTGGTCTAACTCACAGAGCTCCAACCTCCATCACTGGTAGGGTAATGAGGCTAGTCCAAAAGCCAGAACAGGAATTAAACCCTGTACTTTTAACACCAGTCTGATCGACAATGATTATCCATACAACTGAACCAACTAGATTTCCAAAAAGTCAGATTTGCTGTGGCAGCAGATTCATTTAGATGCATATTGTAGTCTGGAACCATGGATAGTGATGGTGGAGGCTTGAATTCTGGTCCATCACAGGAATTTCTGCCACTCTTACCATCCGCCATTGGTGTATTTTAACACCAGGTTAAAGTCCAACAGGTTTATTTGTTTGTACGAGCTTTCAGGTGAGTGCTAAAGGAACAGCGCTCTGAAAGCTTGTGCTATCAAATAAAGCTGTTGGACTTTAACCTGTTGTTATGACACTTCTTACTGTGTCCACCAATCCAATGCCAGCATCTCCACACCTTGGTATATAATGATAAGTTATCCATTCTCAACTTTGCCCCACATCTGAGGTGCAGTGCTCGCAGATTAAGGGGAAAGCAGTCTATGGTCATATGGGACTATGGCGACCAACATTTCATTTAATTTCATTTTGGATGGGTTTACAAAGTCATATCTGATTGAATGAATGCACCTTCTTCAGCCATCAAATCCTGAAATGCAACTTGAACCCACAATTTTTGGCCCAGATACAGCGATGTTATTCATTGCATTAAAAATTTAATATTGCAGGAATACAAGGTGAACATGCATCCAGAAAGTCTGCATTACCTCAGATAATTCTCTAACTCTAACTACAGTGATGAGCAGGAAACCAAAAAATTTCAACACTTAACAGCACAATGGACTGTGTTAACTAGAACTATGGGTTCTGAACACAATCCTTGGTCATAGGTTGAAGGGTTAGCCATGGATTTAGTGCAACATAAAGCACTTTGTTTGCCCTTCAGGGCTAATTACCATGATCATACATATTCTTTTTGTGGTGTTCTTTGGATAAATAACGTGCCCATTTAATCATTTTCTCATGTCTGGCATTTCTCTGGCATGAATACTGACCTTAACATCAGTCAATAGCTTTGTATTTGCACAGAGAAACTTCCCTGGAGGGGTTTTAAGACTGTTATATCCTTTAATTAATATATAAATTGGAGGCACAAAGGCTTAGTGGTCAACATCAACTCTGGAGTTAAGAGCCAAATGAGAAATTTGGTCAGTTATTAAGAACAGCATTAACAATAATAGCATTGACAAAATGTGGAGGAAACAAAATTATCAGCAGCGTTAGTACCATTTATCCCTTAATGCCATCTGCAAGATCTAATGCCACATGGTTTCCCTTGGTCTTGTTAGTAGGGTGTGGGTTTCAATGGTCACTGCCGTACCCACAGCTTTAAAAATGCAGTGAAGGATATGACGTTGCCAGCACCAAATGTGCAATGGATAGAAAGAGTTTTTAAAGTTTAATGGTGTTTGCTATAATGGCTGTGTTATGATTACTGTGGTGAGCCATTTATGAAAAACAATCATCTTAAAAAAAGTACAGCAAGAGAAGCAAATTATATGCTACTAATTTCCATACCTTTTAACCTTGAGATATTCAATTCATTAAAATTTAAATTACTAACGTTTATAAACACAACAGAAATGTACAAAACCCAGATAGTGTTTTCAGTGGAAGCATTTAATCTGCTGTTTTACCAGTTTAATAGTGCAAATTGCCTGCTGACTGCTGCAAGCAGACTCTGGAGAACTCTCTCCCAGCTCATTACCTGAGCACTTAGATTTGTTGAGATATACAGTGCTATTTTCTCATGGCTGGCCATCAGGTTGGCAAATTGTCCAACAGGCGCGTCTATGTCTCCATGTGAAATGTGTAGTATTCAGTAGTGAACCAACAGAATCACTTTGGCATTTTGTTGCAGCAAATTTACAGCACGAAGCTGCGAGGTTCACTGTACTCATTCTTAGAGGGTTTTATTCTGTGTTGATGTGTAAATTTATTTCTCAACCTGTGCGTGCCAATTTTGACTGATACAATTAATGTCTAGAAGACTGATGATGGCATTGCACTGTTATTAAATTGAGCCAAATTTAAAGAAATTGCTATTTCTAATTATATTGAAGAACTTCGCTTGCATGAGCTGTGTCAATTCTCCTGACACACACACAAAAAAAAATTAAGCCATATAATAAAAGCATTTTTTTATTTTGCAAAAGCAGTTGTGTGGTTAAACATAAATTGCTGCTGTGCCCTTAGTTTAATAAAAATGGTAACTGATTACCTGGCTTGAAGGACATAAAGTTGCTGCATTTGTGTGGTAGGTAAGAACTGAACTTGATACAGTAAGTTAATTCATTTCAAATCTTTGTACCCTTTCAGCTTTGTGTTAAGTATTAATTACTGAAAATCAACCTCTCTGGCATTCACAATTAACTATTACAAGAGTGAAGTCTCACTCCTTCAGTTATTAATTGTTGTCAAATATTTAAAAATTGTAACATTTTTAATTTAATCTGTCCATTTCCAGTCCGACACATAGAACGAGTCTAACTCATGGCAGATGCTGTCAGATGACCTGCTGTCAAAAATTCTAAATAAAGTTAGATTTGCTGAACTTGATCATCAGCAGCAGCACAAATCTAAATTATTCAGTCTATGTTCCATGTTTATGATTTCGTACTTCGTCAGTGCGATCTTGCTGGTAAATGCAAGGTGTCAAAAATTTGGTATGTAAAAGTATTCAATGGTAGAGCAGATGTGAAATAAAGGAAAAATACTGAGGATGCTGAAATCTGAAACAAAAACAAAATAAGCTGGAAAATCTCAGCGGGTCTGAGAGCACAGCAGCACAGTGGCACAGTGGTTAGCACTGCTGCCTTACAGTGCCAGGAACCTGGATTTGATTTCTGGCTTGGCTCACTGTCTGAGCGAGTCTGCATGTTCTTCCTGTATCTGCCTGGGTTTGCTTCGGTTGCTCTGGTTTCTTCCCACATTCTAACAGATGTGCTGGTTAGGTGCGTTGGCCATGCGAAATTTCCCCTCAGTGCATCTGAACAGCCAACGGAGTGTGGCGACCAGGGAACTTTCACAGCAATTTCATTGCAGTGTTGCTATAAGTCTATTTGTGGCACTAATAAATAAACCTTGGCATCTATGGAGAGAGGATACTCGAAACGTTGGTACTATTCTCTCTCCATAGATGCTATCAGACTTGCTGAGAATTTCCAACATTTTCTGTTTTGGAACAGATATGAACTATGTGTAAGTCATATTGCACAATTTCTGCACAATAGTAATACTATCCTGCTTGCGATAGCACACAGAATGAACAGACAGTAAGAGAGAGAATCTTATACTTATTTTTGTCCTTTTTAACTATAAAGATTTAACCAAAAGTAACCATTTCTTGTCTCTTTTTTCCCATTATGTCAAACACAGAATTCATCTCTGCTACTTGTCCTTTTAAATGCATTAAATAATACTGTGCAGTACTTACTGCATCAATGTTAAAAATAAGTTGAAAAAGATGTGCTTAAATATCACTTTTCAATGTAAGTGCAAAAAAGTGAAGCTAATTTCATTTGGTGTTGGTCCAAGTTCTGGAGCAAAGAGGACCTAATTCACAAGTATGAACAGGAAGAGGGCTAATGACTTGGAAAAATGTGCAAATAGGAAAGCAAAGAGTCATTCAAGGAAGGTCGCTAAAGAACTTGCATTTTTATAATGCCTTTCACGTGATCAAAACATTGTGAAGTGTTTCACAGCCAATTAGATGCTTTCAAAGTGTTAAAAATATGTTGTGCTGTAATGTAGGCAAACATAGCAGCTAATTTACACAAAACAAAATCCTACAAACTGCAAGGAGATAAAAGACAGGATAATCTGTTGTTAGTGATTTTGTTTGAAGGGATAAGTGTTAACCAGGACACTGGGGAGAGAGCTCATGTTCTTCTTTGAATAGTGCCATGAAATCTTTTACATTTACCTGAGGCAGTAGCTCAGTGCAGGTTAATCTCTCATCTGAAAGACAGCACCTCTGAAAGTGTGACACTTTCTCAAATAAACTGGGAGACGGGAGCAGAGATCAACAGTGGGTGGTTCTTAAAACTTAAACTGCAAAGATAGAGAATTAACATGAATTCTTAAAATTAGGGACTAATTCAAGTTTCAAGCACCCCAGAGATAGATAAGGATGTTAGAAACAAGCAAAAATTAAAAGCAAAGGCTTGAGGTCCTTACTGGTATTCGCATCTCCATTGAGATTTCAGAGTGAGTCAGGTAAATAAACTGTCTATGAGCCCCATAGAGACCAATAACTTTTAAAGAGAAGTTCAAACTTTCTGTTAATAGTTGAGAGAATGACACACCAAGATTGCGCATTTTAAGACCTTTACTGTAACAAAAAACAAAAAAGCACTCTTGACTAAATTTTATCTTTCCAGGCTACTTATATTTAAATTAGGAAACAAAACAGTCACCTTTCTTTTAGTACAATCAAAAATACACTTCATAGATATAATCCACACTGTCCTTTATGTAGGCATGCAACTCTCCTGCTTGAAGTCCAAGGTGATTCATAGCTCTTAGGAGTTACTTCTGCTGGTTTCTTCTTAAACTGGGGAGTTTTAAACTCAGAACTGCCTTTATAACAGATTCCTCCTGGAGAATCTTCCACTTGTCGGTGAATCTTCCAGTCTCATTTTAACTCCTCATGAATTTGATCTTTTCAAATTCAAGCTCCCATCCACATTCCTGTGTGGTGAACCAGAGCATCTTATTACCTAATGTTGCTCTCCCTCTCCTGGATCCTGGTAGACAATGGCTATCTATGTGTTTTCAGTGTGCATTGTACCCTTCCCTTTAAATCCTAAGTTCACAGCAATGTGAATTATTTGAGCCTTGTATCCAGGTAAAAATGCTGATCAGCAATCCTTGAGACCACAACTTTATCTTTATCTTGGAAGTGGACAATTAAAGAATAACTGTGTACAGCCCAACATTCTGAACACTTTTCTGGGGCTTTGAAACTCTCAGTCTATCTCCAAACAGACAGGCTTTGTTTCCATGTGTAAAACAACTTGCATCTTCTTCTTAACGAAACAATCTAGGCTGCCTTTAATCTCTAACAATCAAATCACCCAGGGTAGCTGTCAGATCACGTGAATCCTTCATTTTACCTTAAAGATAGAGTCCCAAAACATAAACTTCTCAACCTTATAAATGCAACAGAGGTATGATAAAAAAAAAGGTGCAATATGAGAATATTAAGGTTTAAAATCATGGCAAATATATATGAAATTTTACTATGTGGAGTTTTGAGTTCCATACTATAGGAAGGATATTGAAGTAATAGAGACTGTGCAGATTCAATAGGTTGCTGCCTGGCATGAGGTAATGAAATTACAAAGAAATCTCTGAAAAATCAACAGTGCAATGTTTTCATTGCAACAAAGGACATTATTGAATGATTTAGTAGATGTGTTTAAAATTATGGGACATGGTAGATATAATTTTCAGTTGTTGTGTTGTTTGAAAGAAAATTAAAGATTTAAACTTACCAATGAAAAGTCAGAGAAACTTTTTAATGCAGAGACTGATAAGGGTTCAAAAACATTACATGACTTAACAATTGAAACAGCATTCATACCGACTTTCAAGGAAGGTTTGCAAAGTGATTGAAGAAAGTGAGGATAATGAGAGGATATGGAGACATGATGAGTGTATGATGAGAATAATGAGAAGATATGGAAATATGGTGAGTATATGGAATTAAAACTTTCAGTCAACAGTGTGGACTGGTTAATTGGAAGGGAGTGAGGCCTGTAACCTCTGGATGCAGATCAGTGGCAGCCACAGGAGCTGCCGAACACTGAGCTGAGTGTTTAAGTGACTTGCCATGGTATTCTGGGACTTCATCCCAATTATCAAACATATGACCCTCTAGCCCTCCCCACGTACTCCCTCACCCACCCAGTCCCCAAACTCACATACATCAGTTAATGCCAACCCAAACTGCCATCCACCCGCAATGTTCCTCCCATACAGAGCACTCGCCCCTGACCCCCTAAAACCGCTTATAGCCTTTATGCTAATTTCATACCTCGGCCCATGCCTCCTTACTGCCCCTATGCCAAGTTGTAAATCATGCCAACCCATGTCACCCCTTGTTCTTACACTCTTCGTTTTATTCCATCCAGTATCTACCATACATAGGGCTCAGGAGCAATGCTGAAATGAAATAAATCCATGTTCTAAACATATATCTTGGAGCTCACTACATAAAATTCATGAAAGTTCCCTCAATGAAGAAATCCCTCATAAAATTAAACATTTGTATTTATAACCCCACATTTAATATAGTAAGTGCTTTGATAACCCCTTTGAGCTGTCAACCAAACTGCAAGCTTATACCCACCCCAAATCCCCACTGTGATGATAGGTTGAGGAAAGCAGCCAGTGACTAATGATGCTAGGTTAATAGTACTTAGAATTTTGTCAACAAACATCTGTGAATCTGCTAGAGTAGTAGGTTCTACTCTCAGGCACAGGCAAACATTTTCTTTTCATTTAAACAACATGACAACTTGACAATATTCTGCATCATATCAACTTTTCAATGCAATTCACCAATCTCTAAAGGTTTGTAATTCCCATATAATGGGATAATGCCCTTTTTGTAGTGTACATCAGTTCTATTTGAACCCAACAATGAGTTCAGGGTTGGAAAAATTGCTCTTGCACTACTGCTGCCAGCGAGAATAAAGAATTTGGTGCTCAGCCAAATCTTCGTCCCCAGCAGCAAGACCATAGAATCCCAGCTGTGGGCAAGTTTGGCCAATTCCGGCCCAAGTATCCCTGTTGAGTTCAGGTTTCCCTTTATGCCCCATTGTCAGAAACAGGGGTGGGACATCCAGATCAGGTTTCCACTGGCCATTTCTGGAGCCTCCAAGACTCAGCAAAAAATCCAGCCCACAATTTTGATATAAATCTGGGTATTTTTGATAATGCTTTTTCAAACATAAACACAATGGATCAGCCCATTTTCCAGCCCATCCCATCGGGGGGATCTTCCAGTCCCACCAATGGTGATCCCCTGCAGCATATTCTTTTGCAGTGGATGGGCAAGCCACGCAAAATACCATTGACATCGGTGAGACTAGAAGGTCCTGCCAGTTGCCAATAACCTCCACTGCCAGGATAGGGGAACCCATCCATCATATTAGTATTAGGTGGCATGTTGTTTAGAAAAATTACTTGTCCAGGTAATTAAGTTATTTAAAAAAAGAGCAATGGAGACGAGTGGAAAAATATTTTCACACAGCATGTGGTTAAGATTTGAAATGTGGTGCCTGAGAAGATGGTGGAGACAGGTTCAATCAAAGCAGTCAAGAGAATATTGGATTATTATCTGTAAAGGAAGAATGTGCACAGTGTAGGGGAATAATACTGGATGAATTATTCATTTGGAAAGCCACCGCAGACATGACAGACCAAATGGCCCCTTTCTGTGATATAATAACTCTTTGATTCTGTGAAACTGCTTACTAAATCATGTCCAGTGTGCTAAACATTAGTATGCACTCTTATCAGTATAGGAATTTATAAAATAAACTGCTTATTTAATTTTGAGGAACCTCTCCAGGAAATCAGATTTGCCAACTAAAATGGCAGATTATATCACATAGTGCTGCTGACATTGATAGGAGGCCCAATGTCACATGAATGGCAGAGATTTATAGCCCAGGCTCTCTCCACTCCTGGTCCTGGCATTAAATAAACAAGGAGAGAACAAAGATGTATCTGAACATAAGAAGGTGATGGTGAAATAAGTCAATCCAAACATGTTTATGCATCTTATACCACATCATTCTAGAAGGCTTTACCAGATGTCAATCCTTTGAATAAAAGTCAGTGGCTGAGGGGAGCCTTAAAAAACAAATGAGAAAGATAAAGATCCAGATTTTTACTGAGTTGGGAAGATTCTATAGATCTTTAAAAATGGCAGGCAAGATCTAGATGTGGAAGTAACCCCTCCTCCCCCCTGCAACCAACTCCATTTCCAAGGAATCCAACTTTTGCTGCCAGGGGATGGGGGCAGGTAGTGATTCACACAGACAGGAACCTGAACTCAGCAAGGCTAACTGAATTAGTTCTGAGCTCAAACAGATGCATTTTGGTTGGTCCATGAGCCTTATCCCATAATGTGAGAGGCATAAAATGGTAGAGCAGATGTAAAAGCTCTTGAAGGATGGATAAGGTATCTTCAAGTGCCATGTCTGAATTTTGCTTTTAAGTCCTCTGTTCATTAAACACGAAAATAAACTGTCAGTGAGCATTAGAATATGTCTGCTGGACTCTTCGATTGACAGGCCATCTATATAGGTGACAACAAATATTACTATTTGTTCACGTAGTTTCCCAAGGATTATTATTATATCTTCATGAGTACTTTTTTGAGCTTCAAAAGCTAAAATTACCTCAGCAGGTTTGCAGTTCACAATTTGATAGACAATTTAAAGAGGCTATTAAAGAATTAGCTGCCTTTGATGGGGTTTGTTTTTATCAGAGATTAATGATTTCAGAAGATTTGAAGGTTTCGGCTGGGTTTTAAGATGGCAGGTTTCTTTCCAATATCAAGTTTGTATGAGTGGGAGATGTATTAGATTGTTCAAATTTATTTTAATCTGCACATGGCTCCTGTGGTCTGCAGATAGTGAGCACTGGTGAGTGGGTACAGAGATGGCACAGGGAAAAAGAGGTGTGTTCAGGCCCTGAGTTAACACACGGAATGGCATAGGGGTATTTGGAGCTATGGATAGCAAGCAGGAACATGAATTAGTATGGGTGGTGAGGGTGTGCGAGTAGTAAGGGCCTAACAGCTTTTAAAACAACTGGGATGATGAGATGAAGTTCCAGAAGACTGGAGCAGGTCTTCCACCCACCTTCCTAGATACTCATCTGTCTTCCATGTGGCCAACTCAAAGATCTGCTTTTGTAGGTCAATGCCATCAGCCTCCTCAGGGTGAAAGTTGGGTGTACCGGGGCTGTTTAAAGTGAGGTGGATCAGCTGTGTCAAAACATTCCCTGACTCAAGTTACCCAACTTGGTAGTGGAGATCAGGCCCAATGGGTGCAATGATCCAGTCTTGAGTTGGATTCAAGTATAAACCATATTAGCCAGGACACAAGATTAGGGCTGCAATATACTGTAATGTAACAATTCCAGATGATGAAAAAAAAATCCACTTAAACTGAAGCTAGCTATTCCACAAGTAAAGTATTCACTCCAGTATTCTGTCCACATTTTATTAATTTTTCTATCATATATTGCCAGATGGTCTCAAAAATAAATTAAATAAAATGTGCAAATGATCCAATGTCAGAAACAAAATTCTGGGAAGCACCGCGATTCAAGTGAAACTGTTTTGATGTTTCTTTCTGTATAGGAGATGACAATGCAGGCCAATTGAATATTTTATCTTCTTTGTAGCCAGTAACAGCAACAAGCTGTAATGGAGAATTCCTCTTGATACTATAGCCTAGAATGTCCTTGTAATTTTCTGTACAACAGCAGCCTACGTACTATGTTTTGCTGCTTTTTTTATATAGAAATGTTGGGCCAAAGTGACTTTTCTTGTTGCTAGGACAGCTATTTGTATGAACATCCTTGATCCTATGCATTGTTCCCAAATTCCCTATGTTGAAATTCCACTAATTTTGCAAACAGAATTTCACCCACTCTCCCTTCTGGACCAACTGTGACCTGTTCATGCCTTCAAGTTCACTTTGCTGACATTTTATCTGTGAGGATAATTGCTTTGTCCTCTCCCTTTCTTTTTTCCACTCACCACCTAAGGCCAAGAGTTCAGATGAGTAACCTGCATTCAAGCCTCCAGTAATCGTGCTGCGTTTGCTGTGACAGTGAACTAGTTCAGAGGCTGGATTTTAATACCTTCCTGTTTAGGAGCAGGGCTGGGGTCAGGGGTCAGGATGTGGCAGGGTGGAGGGAAGCAGAAAGGAACCGGGTTGCTGGCTCACAAATATTGTGACAGTATCGACCATATCAGCCAGGAGATAAGATTAGGGCTGCAATACACAGCAATGCTAAATTTTTAGAAGATAAAGAAAATCCATTTAAACTCAAAACTTGCCATTCCACAAGTAAAACAGAAGCTTCTCAGCCTCCTGCATATTCATTTACATTCCCTTTGTCCCATTCCACTATCCCTCCCGACCCTCATAGTATAAATCTCTGCTGACTCTTTCCTCTCAGCTTTGACAAAGGATCATCTAGACTCAAAACGTTGGCTCTATTCTCTCTCTCCACAGATGCTGTCAGACCTGCTGAGATTTTCCAGCATTTTTTTGTTTGTAAAGCAGAACAGAAGAGGCTCGAGGGCCCAGTCGTTCTTATCCTGCCCTTCTTCATCAGATGTTGGTCCATTTTGATTTTTCTGCCTCTCCCTTTTCAGAACTGGTAGCATTTTTCATCATGCATTGATACATAAATGTGGCTGAGATCAGAAACTCAGCAAATGGTCCTTATAAGCAAGAATCTCTCCTCTCTCTCTCTCACACATACACAAACACAATGCTGGAAATAGTAGTCCAAGGTCACATGTCATGTCAGGCTATTGATTTGTCACCTCGCTCTCCTGATCACTTTAAACTAATCCAGCCTCTTGCCTTTTATGGGTGGACAGGAAAATGTTTGTAAAAGGGCCACAAGAGTTTAAAGTGTAATGAAATATACAGTTTTTCCTGAGAACATGACAGTGTAACGCTCACAGTTGTTTCAAAAGTTGAAATTTGCACACGTCTGTATTTCTCCAATCACAATTCTATGAGACCTCCACTAAAATTCTATCCAATTGTTCATGTAGGCCATTTCTCCAATGTACTGACAAGGAAGCACCATTTCAAGCTAGCCTGCACCTCCTACAGGTGAGGTGTAGTCCAGCTATAGCAGGAGCTGGTGTGACAGGAATTAAAGAGCAGGAGGAACTTCTGACTTAATGCATTGCTTTACAGTGCACTGCATACATCTCTGATACAATGCCGGTGCAGGAGCTGGACATTAAGAGACAGGTTCTCTTCCCTCAGAATCAAAGGGCCCTCCAACAGATACTAAGAAGATAGAAAAAGACGGTAGCCATTACGGTTAATGTTTTTAATTTATTTATGGGTTGCTGGTTGGCCAGCATTTATTGCTCATTCTTAACTGCTCTTGATAAGGTGATGGTGAGCTGCCTTATTGAACAACTCAATGGCTTACTGGGCCATTTCAGAGGGCATTTAAGAGTCAATGACATTGGTGTGGGTTTGGAGTCACATGTAGACCAGACCAGTTAAGGACAGTAGATTTCTTTCCTTAAAGGACATTAGAAAATCAGATGAGTTTTTCCAACAATTGACATTAGTTTCATGATCAATAGTAGATTCTTAATTCCAGATTATTTTATTGATTTCAAATTCCACCATCTCCGGTAGCAGGATTCGAACCTGGGACCCCAAAACATTAGCTGAATTTCTGGACTAATAGTCCAGAAATTCCACTCGGTTATCACCAACGCCAGTAGTTTCTCCCCAAGGTCCCTCCAAGTGGTTCAATGGCCTTAAGGAAAAAGAATGCACTTAGCATATCTTACCCTTGCATCACCAACCTCACACACTGCTCCATTCACCAGAAAACTTCTCATTCACCAGCCAACAACTCCAGTTGTGACTCATACCTCACTTTCATAGGCCCACCTCATAAATTTTTATCATTGTTGCAAGTCTCACATCCACATCACACAGCCTGCAGACTCACTGCCAGCAATTCAATAGTATTAAGCACATCACTGTGAAGGCATTCTTTCTGATTGTATCACAACTTGGTATGGCTCTTGCTCTGCCTAAGACTGCAAGAAACTACAAAATGTCGTGAATGTAGCCCAATGCATCACATAAACCAGCCTCCCAAGCACTGACTCTGTTTACACTTCCCACTGCCTCGAAAAAAACAGCCAGCATAATTAAAGACCCTATGCACCCTGGACATTCTCTCTTCCACCTTCTTCCTTCGGGAAAAAGATATAAAGTCTGAGGTCGTGTACCAACCGCCTCAAGAACAGCTTCTTCCCTGCTGCCATCAGACTTTTGAATGTACCTATCTCACATGAAGTTTACCTTTCTCTACACCCTTGCCACATTCTGCACTCTCTTGTTTCTTTCCCTATGAACGGTATGCTTTGTCTGTACAGTGCTCAAGAAACAATACTTTTCAATCTATACTAACACATGTGACAATAATAAATCAAATCAAAATATTATACATCAGGCGGGTTCGGCGCCAGGAGTGGAAAGCCACATTTTAACTTGGCATAAATGCATGACGCAATTGTCTCTTCCCTCCCCATCAGTGACGGGATGCATTTCTCAACATTAAACATCAGGAATATCATTATAATAAATTACCACATCATTATCAGGCCCCTATGCCAGAATAATTTGCATCCTTCCCCTATCCACAGTGACAGGATGGCAGAATGGCATTCTGCAATGACAGATCTCCATAGACACATGGTGAGCTGATTCCTGAGGAAACTCAGGAAAGTGCAGCATTCAGCAGGGAGAGGGACATGTCCAGGGATTACCCAGGTTACCAGCCTTTAAGAATGGTGACCTGCTGTTTGGCTGTCTAAATTGCTGGCGGGTGGCGAATCAGAGGCTACTCACCAGCAATACATCATGGAACCCGTGACATCAGGTTTTTTTTAGTGCTGAATTATACAGCAGAGAAAGCTGCCATTGCTGTCGGTGACTTCAACACTGTTTTTTGTGGATCAACATCAGCCTTTGCTGAAAATCAGGGAGAAATTCCGATCACTGTACCAGACTCTCTGACACAATTCCTTTTTTCTTGTAGGAGATGGAAGAGTTCTGTGGACACCTCCTTGGTGAAGTGCAGATGCTAACCACACTGCTCCTGCAACTCCAACGCTAAATAAAAGTATTATCAATAGTTTAGTTACTTGTTACTCTCTGCTGACCATCTTTGAGTTTGTGGAAGTGTTAGGTGGTTTGCAGAATTTAGAGAATTTGTTGATTGTGGCTGCAGGGAGCTTGTCTGCACCACTGCCTCCCAGAGATGGATGCCAGAGTAGCAGTCCTGTTAGACTACATCATGAGAGGGGGATGGCACAGAGGCAATGACTAAAAAGAAAGATAAGAAAAATGTTCCTGGAAGACCCTTGATGCATCAGATATCCTGCTGAGAGCTCATCTACCACTCTTCACCTCTCTGTAAGCATCTTTCTTTTTAGTCGTTGCCTCTGTGCCATCCCCCTCTCATGATATAGTCTAACAGGACTGCTACTCTGGCATCCATCACTGGGAGGCAGTGGTGCAGACAAGCTCCCTGCAGCCACAATCTACAAATTCTCTAAATTCTGCAAACCACCCAACACTTCCACAAACTCAAAGACGGCCAGCAGAGAGTAACAAGTAACTAAACTATTATACTAAACTATTATACTTTTATTTAGGGTTGGAGTTTGAGGATTGTCCTTCATGCTGTTCAATACACATTGAGCTAATAAAAAAGGGGGATAACTAGTGGTGAGGTCCAAAAATGTCAAGCTAGTGTCAAATCAGTGTTAAGACACAGATTGATATCATAATCTGCCTACATAATATACTTCCAGCACATGCTTGTGATACCATTCACCTTGATAGAGCTCATTATGAGCATAAGCAGCACAGATGCCACTTTGGATGATAATTGTGCGGCGGCATGGTGGCACACCGATTAGCATTGTAGCCTCACAGTGCCAGGGGCCCAGGTTCAATACCAGGCTTGAGTCACTGTCTGTGTGGAATTTGCACATTCACCCCATGTTGGCATACGTTTCCTCTGGGTGCTCCAGTTTCCTCTTACAGTCCAAAGATGTGTGGTTAGGTTGATTGGCCATGCAAATTGCCCCTTAGTGTCGGGGGTGGGGGGGGAGTGGTTAACAGGGTAAATATGTGGGGTTATAGGGATAGGGACTGTGGTTAGTGCAGACTTGATGGACCGAATGGCCTCTTTCTGCATCAGTAATTATGATGCTACTGGAACTATGGAGCCTGTAAGGGCATTGTGCCTTTGCCACTAGCTTACATTTGTAGCTTAAAAATGCCAAAAGGGCGGTCAGTGAAACATTGCCTCATTCTTTGATCTATCGTCCTCTTCCTGTCAACTTTTTCTCTATCTCTACCGTCCTGCATGTCTACAGTTCACTGTGAGATTCGTAAATACTTTCTCCTTTTTGCTCTCATGCAGAATTTGTGAAAGTGAGATAACTGCATTTTCAAGTTGGGCCACTATTTGAAGCAGTTAGGAAGGCCTCAGTTCAAAATAGATGGGCTTAGAGTTTTAATTGTGAGATTTCATGACTCTACCCTCTACTTTAAATGGGCAATAACACCAGGAATGTCTGGCTTCTGTGGAAATTCCCATTAACCAAAATACAGTAAAAAAAACTCAAGAGTAAATGTATGACAATTCTGATAATACATGCTTCACAAATTTGAAAACTAGCTTTAAAAAATATTTTAGATACAGGCTGGATGTCAATAACAATGTATCTAATTTTTCTGTCATTTTTTTGATTCAAGTCAGCCAGCCTAACATCAGAAGAGTAACAATTCTGGCTGCATTAAGCTCTGCAACGATTATTTATCAACTTCTGCCGCTTTTCAACGAGACTCTTTCATTGTGGTTTAAAATGTAACCTGTTTGAATGTATCGGGCTCAGAAAAGTCAACCTCAACCTTTTTTAAAAGCAGGTTTGCAGTCTGCCTTCTTCCTATGACTTGAAGCCTTATTGGTAAGAGGAGGATTCTCAGCTCTCGGCAAACTCTGTAATTATACTGCAGCGACGCAGGCTTCATGGTTGCGAGCATATAGCTCCTGATTCACGTACCTTGTAATGAATACCATTACAAAAGCTGCACGCATTTTCACGGAGGTATTTGAGAATCTTTTTCCTATGACATGATCCACTTCCACACTCAGGGATCTCAGCACTTGGATGCACTCAGTAAGCGTTATCTACAGGTTTACATTTGCGGCTTCGAAACGTGCGTGCCATATAACTTCAAAGATGGTTAAGTGACCTATTGTCTAATTTTTTGATCTGTATTACTTTTTCTGTCTCCCTTTTCCTGCATTTCTATCTCTGCAGATTATTTGTAAATCGAGATTTTTTAGAACATGTTTTTAATAAACGCATTTCAACACAGGACTAACCTACAAACTTCATTCAACTTCTTTGTTGGTGAAAATTCATTAATGTTGTTTGCCAAATAAAGGAGTAGGCAATATTCCTGTCCAAATATTGACAGTGGATGTGCTTAGTGTGTGTTCGCTGCGTTGTAAATGCTGCGTTCCTTTTGAATACACTAAAGTTAACATTAGTACAGGATTTACCAAGGCCCAAGAGTACAGTTAGGCAGAGTTTATGGAACAGAATTGGTGTTGTGTCTCTAAAAATAGAGCTTGACTGGCGTGTGGACTGTCAGAGGCTAAATACAGCAAAAAAAAACTTTCAGCTCAAATCCGAACGGCCAAACGCATTAAATCTTTGCACACAAATGCCACCTATCCCACCTGAATGACTACAGAAGATCAAGTGTAATAGCCTGCACATACTGATTGTAGAAGATTGGATGTAATAAACCTGCAACGCAGGACTTCAGAAGATCAAATATACATGGATTCCAGAGATTGAGTGTAGTAATCTCTGCTCATGGACTCCAGGACATAAAGTGTAATAACGCTGTGTTCATCGGAGATTGTGCATTCTGTGATATGATTCCTGCTTTAACAGGTAAAGTCGAGCATTTGTGTTAAGTGATATTGTGGGAGTGATATAATAAAGAACGATTAAAGACTTATCCCATTTTATAGTTGTGACACTTTCTAATGTAAACTTACTTGTGACACTAATACATAAACTTAAACTTAGTTTACCCGATATCATTGGCTGTGCTTTTTTTTTGGCCTTATCACTGTCAGAATAGGGCTGGTATTCAATCTTCTGGTTGGGGGAAAAAATACAGAGTTTGAGTTCACACGAGGTTTAGTCCTCTTGTTGTACAGTAGTTGACATTCTCGGACATATGAATAGCATACTTGGAAAACGAACCAGTTCATTAAAAAAAAAGCAACCCTACGACCAAGCGAAAGCCTGAAATGGAACATTTTCAAACTTTCCAATTTGTACGTTTATTGGAGTTTCATTCCACGGCGGTCGCTTTGCAATTTAGTTCGTAACTAGCTAAAATCAGCAGTATTTTATGCTGCGTTTTATTTTGCTGAGCTGCTGTTGGAAGGAAGCATTTGATCCGGCTGTCAGTGCTGGAACATAAATAAGGTGGCATTGTCAGCGCAGCTTACCAAGAGGTGGTTTGCCCATTGTCACGAGAGACTGTCTAACAGCAAGCGGCAAATATCCCAATTCTCAAACCAACACCTAAATGTGGACGCAGCAAATTCCGAAGCGCCCAGCACTGAAAAGACTTGCTGAGCTGCTTCGAGTGCGAAGTTCAGCAATGTGTCCACGGTCCCGTTATTTAAACCTCTGACCCAACGTTGACAGCCCAAAACTATTTCTGTCCCATACGGAGTAAGTTTTAGCCATCTTGAATCTCATCTTGTCAAAATCCTTCAAAACTCTGCAACTTTTAATTTGCTGTTCTGCTTGAAGTCTCAGTAATCAGAGCCCAGGCACAATTACCCCCAACAAATCTTTTAGACTGAAATGTGTGAATGATTCGGAGATGATTGTGTTTGAAGTAATTCCCATGGCTGTTTCCTATCAACCTCAACAATGAAAAAGCAAAGGTTAAAGATAAACTTTTCAGTTTCACGTCGGGGAAGACCTCAGTCTAGAAAGAGCAGCAAAATGTTCTCTCTGCAGTGTTAACCTAGAAAGTGTTCGCTCAATTTTGTTCAGGTTCTTGTCCTATCTATACAATTGTAGACATGTCCTATGTGACCAGGTGTATTGCATAAATTGCATATAGCTTCCTAACCTTAAATGATTGGGGTCCAGTGGGAGAACAACTGGACGATTCTCAAGTTTTTGCTATTTAGTCGACTCCTATAGTTAAAAGAGATGCTCATCAGGAGTTTGTGGCTTGCACACCTAAAATATCTGCACTAAAACATAAATCACTTTTTGGGAAAATGCTGAAAATCCAAAAATGGCAGAGGAGGGAGCGAAACCACAAATCTCAAAGGTACTGAATAGTTTCCAAGACTCTCTTAAGTACCATCCAAGCTGGTACCATTCTTCTTTTGCTTCCTTTGCCTGAATGTTTTTCCTGAAGTTAGCTACTTGTGCTGTATCATGGTTCATTCAGCAGATCTTTGGCCCTTTTTTAATGTGCAAGTTTTGGAAGGAAAGGTGTAGGAGGCTACATGGATATGGATGTGATCATAGATCAGTATGATCCTGTCCTCTATTCACATATACTTGTACTGTTGAATATCA
The DNA here is from genome assembly GCA_024679065.1 of Sphyrna mokarran. Taxonomy (NCBI): domain Eukaryota; kingdom Metazoa; phylum Chordata; class Chondrichthyes; order Carcharhiniformes; family Carcharhinidae; genus Sphyrna; species Sphyrna mokarran. The sequence continues at coordinate 26,099,969 of JAGIQG010000021.1, forward strand.
TGAGCAAAAGCGTAAGAAAACAATTGATTCTGCGCTCCTGGCCCGATTCGCCCAGGATGCCAAAATTGATGAGGATATTAAGCTGATCTTTCTGTACAATCTATCTATGATAGTAACACTACATTCTGCGCCCTCTCCTTGCCTTCTCTGTGTACATAATGCTTTGATTGTACAATGCACAAGAAACAATACTTCTCACTGCATACTAACACATAGGGCAACACGATGGCACAGTAATTAACACTGATGCCTCACAGTGCCTGGGATCTGGGTTCAATTCCCTCCTTGAGTCACTGTCTGCATGGGATCTGCATGTTCTTCCTGTGTCCATATGGGTTTCCTCCAGGTGCTCCATTTTCCTCCGATGGTCCAAAGACATGCAGGTTTGGTGGATTGGCCTTGCTAAATTGCCCCTTAGTGGCAAGAGGACTAGCTAGGTTAAATCCATAGAGTTATGGGGATAGGGCCTGGGTGCGAATGTGGTCAGTGCAGTCTCAAGGGATTGAAGGGCTTCCTTCTGCACTGTATGATTCTACAGCTCTATGTGACAATAATAAATCAAATCAAAAGAAAACTTACTGCCTCTTTAGCTAAGATTGGTAAATTAATTGCAGTCTAAGGATTTAATTTGGGGTGTTACCTGAGTTATAAGCTCATGGGGCAATATCAAATAACCAAAATCATAGTTGATCTTGCTCATCCAAGTTTATAGTACATCTACTATTATTTCTTAACAATTCTAAATGTCTAGTTTACCTAGTTTGCAGTCAGAAAATCTCATAATTCTACCTTACAAGAAATGAACCAAAGTCTTACTTGAATTAATAGTCACAAAGAAACCATACAAAAGTTCAGAATTAAATGCCACGTAACAGAACAAGGAACCATGGATGAATAAAACCTCATCCCAGTGTCAGAACTCACTAATTAACACAATCAAACTTCCAGTAAAATCTCCCTGGCATGCCTTTTCCCCTTTGCTCTGCTGTGCTCTATCTTTGCCAAGTAGTTCCTAACCGCAGTGAGTAAATATCTCATTGTGACAGTCGCTAACATGCTGAACAGTAATGGAGTCAGAACAGAAACAGCCACTTTTAATCAAACCTGTCATCATTTGTTTTTCTCAATGCGTTGAAAATGCCATCTTCTCCCACACCAGCATATTAGATACACAGTGTGGCAAGAGACTGAGAGGAAGCTCTTTTAATAAGTTGGGATCTCCTCATCTTGCTAACAAGGAACAGAGATCGGTATCTGGCAAACACAATGACCAAGCACTGTAACGCATGTATGCAACTGAGCATTGTAAGACTGACTGGCATTGTGGTGCCAGTCAGAAGGTGTGAATGTCTAAAGCTTTTCCCCATTTAAGGAGAATGCAGAAGTGAGAGAAGGCAATATTGAGTGGCAGGATGGCACAGTGGTTAGCACTTCTGCCTCACAGCACCAGGAACTCGGGTTCAATTCTGATCTTGAGTGACAGTGTGGAGTTTGAACATTCTCGCTCTGTCTGTGTAGGTTTCTCCAGGGTGCTCCACTTTGCTTGCACAGTCCGAAGATGTGTAAGTTATGTGGATTGGCCACGCTAAATTGTCCTTTAATGTCCCACGATGTGTAGGTTAGGAGGATTCTTGGGTTACAGGGGTGGGGTGGGGGATGGACCTGGTAAGCTGCTCAGTTAGAGAATCAGTGCTGACTCAAAGGGCCAAATGGCCTCCTTCTGCACTGTAGTATTCTATGAAAGATTGAGTATAAGTATAACCCATCCTTACTATAAGGTGTTTTGTTCTTTCACAAGCCTAAATGGCTATGGATTCTTAGGCCCCAACTCTTTCATTTGTCTGTTGTGAGACATTCACTATTACATTCTGCTGATTTAGGCTCACAGATGCCAACCACAAGAGGATCCTGTTTTAGTAAGGGTGACGTGCAGCTCACCAATCCTAACAGCAGCTCAATCACCTTATTTCTGAATATATTTTAAATTGTAGCACCACTTTTGAGTAATGTTTACTGACTGAAGTGGCGTGTTGTGACTCAAGTCTTGATCTGCCTTGAGTACCTAAAGGATGTACCCTGACTCTGAAGAAAGTGAAGTTTACAGTGCGAGTGCTATCTGGCCAATACTCTGAATTTAATGCAAAAGGTGATAAATTTGGAGCACTTTTCAAACTGCAGTCATATAACTTTGGTTTGATTTGGGCTTTTTTTTTTAAAATGAACTTAGTCTTTTCTTTTTGGTGCTTATTTTTTAATCTTTTATTTAAATTACAAGATAACACAAAATAAATAATGGTTAAATAAAGGCACATTCATGTTAATGGCTGTGATGGATGTCAACTATAAAACATGAAGTACATAATGATGCAATTAAATAATTATTTACTCATCTCTAGTGGATTCATAGGAAATCATGACTCTATTGACCAAAGCTGTGGTCAGTATTTGAAAAATGATTCTACTGTACTACCAAGCCGAGAGTTCTTTATTCAGAAGAACTCTTTGAATAAATAACAAATTCAACAAGCTGAACAGAAAAATCACCGCAAAACACGTCATCAAAAATCAGTGTTGGTTGCCTCAATCTATTCTCTAGCAGATGGATAAAACGATCATATAAACTGCCTCAAAACTGGTTGCACTGCAAGCTATAATCGAGGAATTTGCAATTTGAAAAGATGGTGCAAGTGAACAGATGCGGCACTGGGTGGTCTTGGGGGTTTATACTTGGATGTATTGTTCTCTCACACCTTTAATTCAACTTGAGCCAAGGGTGGATGCTGCAAACTGAAAGGCATTTAATTTCCCAGCATGAGAAACCTGAGCACAGTGAAGGATAACAGTACTGGAAAAATGCAAAATAGAAAGTAAATGGACGGTTTCATCCAGCTCATTTCACATCGTACTACATGTTATCTCTTCCTTCGTCATGCAAATTAAAGGAAATATATACAGTATGTATGAAGAAATGCCATTTTCTTTGTGATTCTCATGTTCTTGCTATTCACAGCTCTTGTTACTTGTTCACTATGTGGCTCTATCTCATGTTATCATCTCTCTGCCTCAGTCCTTCTCTTGTCCCCCTGTGTCCTTAGCTCAAATTCTGCTTTCAGTAACACAGATCCTATCTGGAGGCTTTCCACAGGTCACTCTGTTATCGCTGTTAACAGGGATTACATTCTTGCTTGGAGCTCTGCTGTGATAATGTTCATTTGTACTATTAGGTTACCATTCGGAGACTCTGTGAAATTGCAGCTCACAGCAGAATGACAATTTCACACTCTAATGTCAGAAACCAGCAGATAATCGATGCTAAATGAATTATGACATGTAGTTTGATTACTTCAGGAAACTGTAAACGTTATGGCGTGATGCACTGAAATTGCTGCTCATATTATATCATGAGCCTGAACAGTAGAATTGGAAGTTTCCCACCATTTACAGTCTACAGCCAGTGAGCTAAGCAAAACCAAGAGTTTCTTGCTTCCAGACTGCTTTTGTGTTCTCTAGCTGATGAATTTAAGAGCAAGATTTTTATTTTCTGGTTCATTTCTGTCATTCAATTTCTTCTCCTTTGTCTCTCTCTCTCTCTATCTTACTTTCACTCACTAACATTTTCTCTTCCTCATTCACTACGTTCGTATCCTGAGGGAATTAAATATGTCTTTACTGGTGGTAGAACCCTGAGGCATTACTTAACAGAGCGGCACAATATTGATGAAAGATTTGATCCAACAATTGAACTAGAAGCCTGATGGATGCATTTGCAGAGTAATGGGGCAGGATTCTGAATGGGGCAAAATATTTACAGTCCAGCATCTTTAGGTCAGCAATGAGTTTGAGAAAGGACAGAAGGAGAGCTACTGGCATTTTTGACCTTTACAATATCAAACTGGAGTGAGGAACATTCTGAAGGGTAACCTTGGTGCTTGAATAATATTGAAGTAGGGTGGCAGCATTGTAACTGCTGTTTTGAATTGTCCTTTCTTAATGTTCCTCTGTAAATATCCAGTCTTATGCCAAAAATTTAAATGCACATTGCACAGGTTAGGATTTAGTCATAGTGCGTGGACTTCTTACACACTATGGCCCAGTATGCCTTCATCATGAATAATGATTCAAGATCTCTTCTTAACTCTAAAACAGAAGGGTTTGTAGTCTGGAATTGGACATATAGAACATGCACTTCTCAGTACTAAAAAGCGTTTATGGCTTCTCTAAATTATGCAGTTTCCATTTGGTAATGGGCCATACCATATTTTAGATTTAACTGACTTTGTTTGCATTTTATTGTCTTCCTGTACAGCAAAGAGAATGACGATATTCACAATTCCGTTCCAAATGAGAAACACAATTGCGCCATCTAATAGGACAGAACAGGCACAGAGCTATGTCATGGTATTTTACTCACTTTGATTTTCTTTTCTAAGCCAACCATATTTTCTAGATCATAAATAAAAAATTCCAGTGTTTATCTCTAGTTTAGGAGAACATAAAGACGCAGAAAACAATCTAAACATAAATTAACTTAGAAAGCTGCTTTGTATTTTGCAAGAAAAACAGTTTCATATTGCTTCCTGAGAAACCTTGAAAACCCAATTGTAGGACAGCTGTACTGGCATGCCATAGCGCCTTGATAGAACAGTCACTCATGTAGACATCTATAGGGAGGCAGTTTTTCTGTAAAGACAATATAGCGGTGCTAAATTACTAATAACCAGTTAGCAGAACTAATTAGACATCGTTCAGACTATCACTCTTGACTATATGACAACTCAGAATCTTTCATGAAGTAAATGGTTACATATGTAAAGTGATCACATAACAATAACTATTCTAGTGGAAGTATATTGCAGTGTCCAGTGAACTGATAATGTGAGGGTAGGTAGAAGTTATCAATTCATTTTATTAGGTTAGACATTATGCGACCCTTACTTTAATGGTTGATGAATCACCACCACATTGCTATACTTTGATCTCTATATTTTGGACCCTCCTCTGCTGCTGTACTAACTAGATAAATAATTAGTGTTTTTATTCCCAAACTACTCAATTCACTTCCAGTTCCCAAGTTATTAACAAGTGAAAAAGACAAAAAAAAGCATCTAAAATGAAAATAGAAATAAGAATGTGTTACAGCTTGCAGAACAAATGAGTCTTTGAATGCTTTGAAAGTTGGTGTTGTGTTATGAAAGAATAAATCCCAAGAAGTACAATTCCCACTCTCAACACACACTTATGCACATAAAATCTCAGCCAAATTTCCAATTGTAAAATAGTCAGTTTTGTCATTAAATACTGAAGGGCAGCTTAAAAGACACAAAGTATTTTCTCATTGAGAGCATATACTTTGTAGCCAGTTTGGGACCGACAAGTAGAGAATGGAAATCCCTCATTTTTAATGTTCAGATGAGTTTGAATTTATTCTTTTTGTATTACATTACCATCTTCTGCAATTTTATCTCTACTTTTAATTTGTACATTTTTTTCCTGAAACTTTCATTTTAAATGGACTGTTCATTGATAAGTGTGAAGAGCATTTAAGTCACAGTTAGAAACAAAATCTGATAATGACTGAGAAAAATAGAATGTGAATAAACGGCCAACATGCTCACTTGTGTCTATGCAGCATTTTTAGGCACTGTATTCATCACAGAGTTACACACCCAGGGAGAGGGAATAAACAATGCAGAATTTCCACAAATACATTTGTAATATATGGTCACAAAGTGGGCAAATAATATGTTCTGGACACACTTGAACATTCACAATTACTGTGATGAAAATACCAATCAAAGTATTTTCAGACATGCTGTATGGCTCACATCACTGCTGTCATTCTTTGCATTCCCAGCTAACTCGGGTTCATACTCTAAAAGGCAAAAACTTCTAATGACACATTCTTCGACACCTCTATCATATATTGCATTAATAATTAAAAAGAACCTTGTTCAGTATTTTAACCCAAAACCCATGAAAGTGGTATACCAATATAGTGAAATGCTTCAACAGAGATAATCTTGACAGACCTGGTGTGTACATCAGGACAGACTTGTGCTGTCATATCAGGATTACAGGCACAGATTGATTTTAAGATCATTGCTGACTTCACTGAGACACTCCAACTCCCAAACTACTTCCCAGTTTTAAAGTAGATTTTGGCAGTATGTACACGGCACATGTACTGATAACACAGGAGGTCAGACAGCAACAGACATTGTGAGGCTATGAGTGAGATCTAACTTCCAAACTAAGAGTAGCACTTGTACTGAGCCACAGTTCCAAATGATGCTCCAATTATTTCTTCAATACAGTTATTTCTTTCCAGCCAGTTGCACCAACAACCTTGTGAATTCTTAAAACTTCTTTCTTTTAAAACCTTAACATTTCCATACAATATTGTTTTATTATTGTATTTAGTGAGTTACTAATTCCTTCACACAGAAGAAAGAAAAATTGTTGGGTCACACCGGTAACTACTGCAAAAAAATCTTTCAAATTTGTGCAAATGAAAACATACTGGACACGATCACTGAACAACTATAACATATTTTAGCAAGCATTTCTAGCAGGGTCTAAATTCATCGTTCTTTAGATTGTTGTAGCAAAGCAGCGTAGGGTCACAGGTCCACTATTAAACCACTTTTACCAACACCAGACATTTTAATTCCTTTGCTATTGCAGTTTGACAAAAGCCTTTCATGCTACCAGCAGTGAAGCATTGAATGAAAAATATTGAGTAAGATGAGTACATTTTAGGACAGGTGTAACCTTGGGAGGAAATGAGAAAAAAAGAGGGCCAAATCAACACATTTCGAAGGGCCAGACTTGTCTTGCCCTTTAAATGTACTATAAATATGAATCCAATGAATCTCTGCTTCAATTCCTGCAGAAAGCAAAAAGAGCTAATACATTTGATTACACTCTCAGAGCAGCCAACTACATTGCACTAACAGCCTAGATCCTGCAACTCAACACTTTAACAGAGTCCAGAAATTGCAGAACAAATTTCCCAGAAAGGCCCAATGCACAGTTGCCTGTACCTCAGGAAACAATTTTTCTTCAATTAATAAATCGCAGCGTTTTTTTTTTGAAAAGCTGTCCCACTCAGCAATCTGATGTTGTTCAAAGCAACAGATCACTGATCAAATGCATTCAGGTTAATCGTCAAATTCCAACCGCCAATAGTTCACTAACAACTTCCAACTGCAAGTGCTTTTTGCTACACCGCATGCTCTCGACTTTCTCACTCACAAAGTTTATTCTTTACTTGCACGGCACCACACCTTACAATGGTGAAATACGCAAACCCACATTGTGACATCCAGGTTTCTCTTTCAAACCAAAACGTATGTTCTAACGCCAATGATGAATGGGTTAAAAAAAAGCAGGCAAACTATCAGCATTAACCCTTTTCCTGCAAACTGATAAACAGTGTCAAGTCATTTCAGCATCTGTAATCATTTGCCAGAGCTAACAGTGGCTTTTGAACAAAGCTGAGAGCTGCTTAATGTGGAAAAACAGTTCCAAGGTGTACCTACCCAGAAATACATCATCATTTCGAAACCCAGGATATTCAAAGTGTCTTCAATGGGAGGGAAATGCAGGGATACTGCAGCAGCCACCAGAATCTCTTTCACTGTTCTTGTGTTCCCTGGGTCTGAATGAAGGTAGGGTGTATCTCTTCTTTTTTTTCTTCTTCTCTCTCACTCCCTCTCTTTGTCTCTCTCTTCTCTCAGCAGTATTACACTAGCTGTGATCTGCAGCAACCGTCTCCTTTCTTCTCCCCACTCACAGCTGAGCTTGTATGGTCAGAGTCGATCGTATGGCTCTCGCTTTAATTTTTGTTGCTGTCCCTTATTGGTAGAACTAAAACATTCAGTTGAAACTGAAATCATATGACAGTTTACAGCAGTTTAAGCCATTCCGGGTTCTGTGTAGCTGTGTTTCCAAACTAACAAGAAGAGCATAAAAAAAAAGTGAGGGTGGAATAAAAATTTTGGAAAGGGGGGAATGTGTTGGGGGGAAGGAAAGGAAAGGGGACGCAGAGTAACAAAATGCACACAAATGGAGGTGATAATAAAATAAAGCACTGGTTAAACTGAGAAGTACTGGAGTCGTTCTTTTTTTACTGCAGTGTTGTTCAAATGATGGGGCTGTGAGTCTCGGTCTTGCCAAGATGCCCAATCAGAATGCAGACACTGTGCTGAAGGCTCTGAGATGAGAGGCTGGTCAGCTGGGCTGGAGGAGGCAGGTTTGACCAGCTGCCTCTGCTCAGCTCCCAGGAACACTTAACCTGTGTCAGCACTTTCCGTGTCATGCCAGCACAAGGGGGGGACGGGGCCGGCCTCAGCATTTACCCACATGCCTCCTCACTTGAGAACCTTTTATCACAGGAATGCATCATGTTTTCCAGGCATGCAGAAAACAACACTTTAAATAATTCAGTGCTAAAGCAGGAGAGATTGCTCCCTGCTCAAAGGGATTAGGGCAGAAAGCAACATTCTTCATGCACTCCCCCCACCACCTCTCCTCCCAAGCTGCAGCCTTACAGCACATTGCCACAACATTACGCCTCACTCACGTAAAGGGGGTGGGGGGGGGAGAATTTAAAAAAAAGAAAATTCCGTTTCCAACCAATGCATTAAATCAATTCCACTCGAGAATTGTTGAAAATGCTGATGTTTCTGTATTGACTGATGCAGCACCAGGGGTTGGGTATGTATGTGGCAAAAGAAAAAGGTTCAAGAGGTTGTTGGACACCTTTGAACACTGGACAAATCGTGCCAGTTCGCCAAGTTTGTCCTGTGGGTTGCTACAGCGATTCCCTGACACCGGGAATGTCACCACTAGCAGGCTGTTAAACGGAAGAAAAGGGATGTACAGTTCATATCCGACTTTCATTCACTGACGGGCAGCGTTCCACTTAGTGCTTTTGCTCCAATTTCCCAAAAACTGGAAGAAAATAATAAGTAAAAAAATGAAACTCTTTCACAGGTGGTCCTGTCTGTGTGTGTATGTTTTGCAGGGGCTAAGGGGAGGAGATGAGGGGAGGAGGTGGTCGGTCAGGCAAAGGCAGAGGGCGGGGGGAGTTATTGCTGTTTCTTTCCTTATGGGAATGAGCAATAATTTCACTGCCCAGGAGGGTGATAATTCACACAAGGGAAAAATAAAAACAATAATTACACGTGTGAATTAGCTCTTGACAGTTGACAGCTGCACATGACTCTCTAGAATAAATTGAAAATCTGCACCAAAAAGATTGCAAAGATCATTTCCTCTAGCAGAATAACTGCCTCATTGAAGTCAGTTAGTGTGTGTGTGTGTGTGTGTGGCACTTTTGTCAATCGTGCAAAAAAAAACAATAATTTTTCGAACATGTAAAAGAGCTCTGGCGACTCACCATTGCATCTTTCAACGCAGCAGTTTGAGCAACTTTAGCCAGTAGCACAAAAGAAGCATACCAAGCGGAGGAAAAAATGCATGGGCAATTTCTTTGGGCTGGTTTCAAATTTTGGATTTCGTAGAAAAAGTAACCTCTCCCAGAAATCGAACTTCTCATTGACTAATTGGTTCACTTTTACTATTGACTTGGACTGGTTTATTTCTCCCACTGATTTTGACCAAGTGCTTTCGGTACTTTTAAAGTTAAGTGGTTAGTTTGGCTCCCTGTCATGTTTATCTGATGCTGACCACCAACAATAGCATTTGGGTTCCTTCTTTATCACCCAACTTCTTGCCCTCCTCTCCTAAAGGATTAAGGTTTGCCGGTGACAGTGGTCCTCTAATTCCTATCACCCAAATGGCCATTCTTCACATGTGAAAGTAATCATTGTGTGGCAGCACTGCATGGCCTTCTCAGCCTGGACTGTTATCATAGTTGAAGCTAATCTATTCTTCACATCCAGGAAACCATTTTAAGCTATCCTTCCTGGCAGGAAACTAACAGAATTGGGTTTTACGCACACCCCATTATAACTCTCCATCAAAGTTAATGTAGAATAATATTGAACAGATTGTCAAACTGGCATCCCATCTCCCATCCTGTCAGATTTCCGTGGGCCAGGTTAGTTTAAAATTAATATCCATTATGCTCTTGCATACATTTTCCATCATTCAACACAGATCAAGGATCCCAGCTAATTTTCCAACCTCACTTGAGGCCCGCAGGGACTAGTCAGAAAGTCCTCAATGTAGTGCAATCATAATTTAGATGCTAGGTAGATGTTTCCCTGATGTGGAAGTCAATGTTAGAAGGGGTCAATGTATCAGAATAAGGGCTATGATGTAGAGATGCTAGTGTTGGACTGGGGCGGGCACAGTAAGAAGTCTGACCAACAGCAGGTTAAGCTCACCTGATGAAGTAGCAGTGCTTGGAAAGCTCGTGATTCCAAATAAACTTGTTGGACTTTAACCTGGTGTTGTGAGACTTCTTACCCAGAATAAGAGATCAGCCATTTAGGTCTGAGATGAGAAATTCCTTCACTCAGAGGATTGAAGATCTCTCAGGATGGTGGATTGAGGAACAGAGAATGGTGGATGTTCAGCCATTGGATCTGTTCAAGATAGAGATTGATAGGTTTCTGGATTCTAAAGGAATTAAAGGATATAGGAAGTAGTGCAGGGAAGTGCAACTGAGTCTAAAGATCTGCTAAGATCATACTAAATAGCTGAGCTGGCTCACAGGACAGACTGATGATGTTTTCTATGCTTTTATGATGAGGTTAAAGCATTAATTATTGCAAAATATCTAAATACATAGACATTAACTAGGTTAACCAGTGTGTAACATAAGTTGATGATCATTTCTGATTTATTTGTGTGGATTAAAAGCATTCAATAAATGTTTTGCCATCTGTGTCTCTTAACGGACAATTCTATAAAGGGATTTGTAATTATTTATCTTTTTTCCCATTTTAAGGCTTAAGAATTGTTCTTGTTATTATATAAAAAATGCGCAGTCGCATTTCTTTTCATTCAAATAGATTGCCATGCATTCTGAATTCACTGAATATAAAATGTCCTTCGCAGCTTTCCAAATACACACCATATATTTTAAACTGAATATTATTAAGTCGAATTAGAGAAATCTGAAAAACTGTTGCTAATTTTCAAATAAACAGGAACATTCTTGTGACATTACTTTAAAAATGGTGAAATCAGTTCACAGTAACCCAGAGCTGAACTTTTAACAATACAAGAGAGTTCAATGTAACTCAGCAAAAGAAGCAGCACTTCTGCCATACTAATTTCAGTTTTAATGACAGAAATCTTCTGGTTTGAGGAATTCCTGTTTTGAACAACTAAGTTTGGCACCCCAGTGTTTGCCAAAGCCAATTCCAGATATATTTTGGCTGGAAGCAAACTGGAGTTCCCTTGACTCTCATCTGATTATTATAGTGAGCTTCGACCTCAGAAAAGAAGATTTCATTGCAGCAGTGGTCATTTTTTAGTTCTCATATCAGCCACTCCTATAAACGCAAAACACTGCAGATGCTGGAATCTGAAACAAAAGCAGAAAATGCTGGAAAATCTCAGCAGGATTAACAACATCTCTGGAGAAAGAATACAGCCAACATTTTGAGTCTGAGTGACCCATTATTGAACTCAAATCTGTTCGAGTTCAGACTCGAAACATTGACTCTATTCTCTCTCTACAGATTTATTTATTAGTGTCACAAGGAGGCTTACATTAACACTGCAATGAAGTTACTGTGAAAATCCACTAGTTGCCACACTCCGGCACCTGTTTAGCACGTCAGTGCACTGAACCAGCATGTCTTTGGGACTGTGGGAGAAAACAGAAGCACCTGGAAAAGAACCCAAGCAGGCACGGGGAGAAAGTGCAGACTCCACAGTGACCCAAGCTGGGAAATGAACCTGGGTCACTCGGACTGTGAGGCAGCAGTGCTAACCACTGTGCTCACCGTGCCACCCCAGCAAATATGCTGACTTTCTCCAGCATTTTCTGTTTTTGTTTCAGCCACTCTTATGATGCCTCAAAGTAGTTCTGAAGGTGCAAACTCATATTATGCAGCAGGGCCTTTTATAACCTTCAGCGAGGGCCATTTTCACTGCATTAATCTGGCCTGCATTTCAAACCAGGCTTCACAGCTCAAATAGCAGTATGCCATTGCACTGCATCATCAAGCCTCCTTCTTCCAATGCTGCAATGCCTCCCTACCGCAAGGCACTGAGGCCAATTGTAGCACTTTTACTCTCTGTGGTAAAGTTGGGAGTTGAACCTGTGATGTTCGATCAGTGCACTCAATGCTCACGAAATAAACTCATTGAGCAATGGGGAAGCTCACAGACAAATATTAAAAGGTTTTATTTTGACAGGCTAAGGGGTTTGAAACTTGCTAAGGGCAGACTGTTTACAGACTGGTGGCTGGTGTGATGCAAATGTACATTCTTGAGCCACTTTGTCTCATTTAAATATTCATCTGCCTGCCAGTTAGACTGATTTTCAAAAGCACATTGTGGAACTCAAAAGAGCAATAGCAGAAAGTCTCTGAAATCCTAACTTGGACTCGATTTGCAAAGTGACTCTTGCATTTACTGAGTTGTGCTTCAATTTTTTTGAAATAAAATTTGGCCTTCCATGACTATGTAATTTCTCTCTTTAGCTCCTCAGAAACATCCCTGGCATGTCACTTTGCCATCTGCCAAAAGGTTTCCTGATGTGGGTTCGGACCAGCGATAAACACAGAGCTTCCCTTTCAATCTCTCGTACATACAACATCATTTCCACAGCAGGAGCTGTGTGAGAGGATCCTACAGAATGAAACGATAAGTGCACCACCCCATTAATCCTCTCTAACAGCATATATCAGTTAAGATTAATCAATGGAAAGAAAATCGGTACCGCTGGTGCTTCTGACTCTTATTGTTCATATGAAATGCAGATAGAGTAAATTTGAATTGTTCTGTGAAAAAGCTATTCAAGAATAGTGCAGAGAAGCTGAAGTAATTAAGTCTATGCAGCAGTGGACCTGTGGAAACTGATTTATGCTGTTTAATAATGCACACAAAGGCATTCCCTGGCTAATACATGCGCAGTTTACAAGCAGCCTCATAAACCATTAACTCGCTGACCAGCCAAGCACACTTCATCATCTCTCTACTGCCTGGCATCCTCTCTATGAGGCACTCACTCAGTAGGCATGTTCATTTCTCTCTTTTCCCCTTCGTAACTGACTACTTATGGGAGTATATAGTTTATTGTCTCTTTGTTTTTTTTCCCCATTCCCTCTCAGCTAAATCTAGTCAACGACAAGAATCTGCTTAGTCCTTGCTTTAATGGAGAAGGGTCAGCTCAATTTAAAGTCACGTTCCACTCTCTCAATCTCTTATTTTCAGTCTGTATCTCCATTAATCTCTAGTCTCTTACTTTCTCTCTGCTCTATTGGTACACCCAATTGCAAATGTTCTACACCCTCTCGACTCTTTTATATTGAACTCCATTTTTTATTAAAGTAACATTTCAATTATATCAAATACAATACTCTCTCACATTGAAAACGCGACATAATATTAACTGTTGCTTTGCCAAAACTCTATATACTGAACAATAAGTAACAAATTAAGGCCAGAAATATTGAACTCATTCAACAAGCTTTTGCTGCTCAGTAGCCTCATGAACATACTTCTCCAAATTCAACTCCGTTTCCCTCTGTTGATAAGATATAACTGACAATTTGTGCAGACTTGGGCAACTATTAGCCAGCAACTTGGCTGCAGCAGTTAAACTGGCCTCATGCAAGCTTTTCATTTTCTCCAAGTGCGTCTAGATTCCTTCTTCTAAAGCAAGCATGCGCATGGATGGCATTTTCTTCAAACCCAAGATGATGCTGGACTTTTGTGGGGATGTGACTGAATGATCAGAAAAGAAAAGCTGGGAATTTGGGTAACTATCTGAAATCAGCTATATAAGCATGATTTGTAAATAATTTGGGAAGAAGGACTAAGCAAATCTCTGCACTGCCTTATGGCATTTGAGGAAAATGAATGCGATCACACAAAATATATAGGGAATTATATGCTTTCAGATACTAAAAGTATATTCAGAATGAGAAAACTGCATACTTTATATAATGGATTTAGGCATCTTCGTATTACAGTTAAGAACGTATGGAAGTTAGAATATTAATGCTTTTTTTCAGACATGAACATCCCAGTTTAGCACAGGGTCAAAGGTTCAATTCTTGTTAGAGATGTTCTTCTTTTTGACAGCCACTACAAACACGGGAAAGGTGTGATGGTTTCTAACAAGAAGAACTGCTCTCTCTTGTTGCTAAAATATGTACCGGATGAATAATAAGCATCTGCCTTCATTTATGCACTAACAGTCCCCAAAGATTGACTGTTAAAGCCAATAATTATGTGCTGTTGAGATGTTTTCTTATTCTTTTGGTGTCAAGCAGTCGTTATACCCAAATTAGGGAAAGTTTAAAAATATTTGGCACAGAAAGGGCAGCAGTCGTCCGAATTAATGATGTAGAATTCTGCTGTGCGTTTGAATAATTTTTCTTTAATTCCTGCGTAATTCTCATAAGATAAAGTGAGCCTTTATAAAAAGCAATTAAGCTTCACTTAAGGACCTGTGTTATCAAAAACACATATTTCTCACAAAAGAACTAAACACATGTAACAGATCCCAGCATAAGAAAGCTGTTCTTGTAATTATGAGGAAACTATCCTAACAGCCAAGGATGCTGAAGAGATTTGTGCATCTCGCCCTGAATTGTTCTTGTAATTATGAGGAGGCTATCCTAACAGCTGTGGGCGCTGAAGAGATTTGTGCATCTTGCCCTAAACTGCAGCCACCAGACTGACAAGGATGTTTTATCTTTAAAACTTTAAATTGGAGCTATGAACAACTTTCAATGTGGATTTTGTTGGTGCACCAATGGACACAGCTAGTCCTCACTGAGAAATCCACTTTAATATTCCAATTTCTCACATTGTAGTGTCAGGATAGTGTGATAGTGTCAGGATTGTAAATGTTGCAATCATATTATTCCATAGCGTTTGTACATTTCCAATATGGATATATTGCAGCCATTGTTTTGTCAAGAGTGATACCCGGATTGTATTGGCTGACTGCCTATTAAGCTCTCAGTTCATCTTGATAACCAGGCCACATTTGCATCCAGCCAGCGGGTTGCAGCTTATAATTGTGTGCCTCAGAGAAGCCTGGGTGGCCAGCCTGGAGGAAGGCATGTTTTTTGGAGGCTCTCCAACCTGCAGGGCTGGGGTTGCATCCAGGCTAGGTCGGCTGAACAACTCGCCTTTCAGATGTTTTTCAGCAAACCGCTATGTACTCAGCAGAACGTCCGATCCAATTTAACTTAAGAACTGCTCCTATTGACAGCGTAAGAAGTCTCGCAACCAGTCCAATCAGTCCTCCTGTTGACAGCCCCAGACCCAGAATTTCTTTTTTAAATGGGCTTACCTCCTGACTCCAGATGTTGCTCTGACAGTCTAGCCCCCATGAACATTTTTCTATTATAGATCAGCAGCAACAATGGAGAAGTAGGCTACTGCCCGTTATTTTCAGAGCACTTCCAGGCAGAAATGTACTACCATATAAGGTGCAATTCTTTCATACTGTATCATAAATACAAAGTTACACCTGCAGGCCTGATACAAATGTGGCCTAATCATCTGGATGAACCCAGCCTCTTGGTAGAAATAATGTGTTCAGTCTAATGATGATTATGAAACCATTGTTGATTGTCATAAAAACTCATTCGGTTCACTAATATCCTTAGGAAAGGAAATCTGCCATCCTTTCCCAGTTTGGCTTATGTATAACTCCAAACCCACAACAATGTGGTTGACTCAAGTGCCCTCTGAATGGCAGGCAATTAGGGATGGGCAATAAATGCAGGGCCCAGCCTGCAATGCCTACATCCTGTAAAATGAAAAAAAATCTGACTCAAACTGTGGGGAAATATTCACTGCAATATATGCATGCGGTATGAAATGATACTACTGTAGCATTCTTTAATAAGCTAATCGTCTTGATATTATTACAATATGGGAAATTAGAATACTAAAGTGGATTTGTCAGAGGAATATTCCTGTCTAATGACACATCAATGGATTTACATTAAAGATATCACATATCATTTCATGTGGCTGCCACTTACATACGAGTCCCTACTGATCTTTCCTATAGTGTTCTCGATTACTGATCTAGTACATGATACTTTACAAGAAAGGTTAAATACAGAAGTGCTGAAAAAGTCAGCAGGTTTGACAGCGTCTGTAGAGAGAAGAGCACAATTAATATTCCCAGTCCAATATATTCCTCCTCTGAAGAGGCCTGGATTTTCACTCAAGCAGAAAGATTCAAGAGCCCTTTAAAAATGGCAGGCACATCCCAATTCTTGAGCCCATTTCCAGGTTGCCTGACTTTTGGAGATGCCTTTAAAGGATATATTCTAGTTCCTGTCAGAAATCTGCAACCAGCACTCTTGATCTGGCTGGCTGAATTGCAGAGATGGGTATGTTCTACTCCCACAGTTTTCATGCAGTCCCAAGGTTTTAAAGAGACATGGTTCATCACCCTCATGAATCATGAACACTATTTTGCATGAGGGGAACTTTTAAAAAAATAAGTTCTCTTTCAGAGATTTGTACAGATTCAATGGGCTGAACGGCCGCCTCCTGCACTGTAGGTGTTCAATGGGTCTAAAGTCTTAGCCAAACATACATAATGAGGTTTATCTAAGAGGCCAGGCAACCAGTACGTTTGTTTAAAAAAGCAGGAGAAAACATTTGATTGACAGCTCAGGTTGCCTGATTTATGCTGTCAATTTCACAATCTTTGTTTACACAAGTTAAGTGGTTTCAAGTGTCCATGGATTTCATGGTTTGGATGATTGACACTTTTATTAGCTTGTACGAAATGACTGTTTTCAACATGGGAAAAAATCATGAATGAATTTCTTTTTTCAAAGCTTTTTTTCACACATCCTACTGTCAGTATAGGATTAATTGATTCCAGATAGTATGTACTGGGCCAATGGGCATTGAAGTATCATAGCTTGGCATGAGGAGAATTAGGGGGCCATAGAAGTTGGCTGGAAGGACAGAACTTGGCATGGGGGTTATGAGTGGCTATGAGAAGGGTTTCGGGAAAGGTCAGAGATTAGCATGTAGGCTCATAGGGAGTAGGCAGGATGCATGAGGTGGCATAGATAGGGCATGGGAAGCATTTGGAAGGTGAAGGGATGGAGGACAATTGTGTTTTTATTTTAACTGGGACAAAGTTCCACAACACTGAGGCAGGCCATTTAAATTGTCCACCTCCACACTGGGCAGTTCCAGGGTTGCTTCCAAATGTCTTCTTGGCTCTGCTGACCTACACCATCTCCCTGGCAATGAAGATTCCACCTTTGTGGATACTTTTGCCCGAGGTGGTCAGGCTGTGATTGAATTTTCCAGAGTCCTGCTATTCACCTTAAGAGTGAAAACCCAGGCCGTTATCGCTTTCTCTCTCCATCATTGCCACATTCTTCTGCCAGATTTCGAACATTCCCACTATTTTGCTTTTAATTCTGAAAGGTTAAAGTTGCATTCAGTTTTTTCATCCAAAGTCTGCGATTTAGAAAATGGAGGAAAATAGCACAAGGGACAAAGGGTGTGGCAGAAAGGAAAAAAAAACTTCAAATGATGTAAGGAGTGAGTTGAAATTCCTCATTGCAAAAGAAAATTGCAAGTTCACGATGCAATTCGCAGAGATTGAAAGTCCACCAGGAAGAGGATTTGCAACTAAAGTATGTTACAACACAAATAATTTTAAAGTTGTTTTGCTGAAATTGAAACAAGTTGCAATTCCCAATCAAAAAGATGTGAAGTGAAAAACTAAGCAGGGGTTTGAGTAGGTGAGCTTTGTGTACTGAGTCTTTGCTGCCACCTTCCCCCAATATTATTTTCATTAGAAGACATGCTTAAACAGTTTTACAGAAAATGGATGTCTGCAGTGATGCCATTAGATTAATAAGCAGGAATCTCTTCCCCCACTTCTCAAACATGCCAAATGACTCATGGTTCCTTCAGTAGAATAATTAGGATTTCCTAGGCCAATTGTATAGATCTGTGGGACAGTAATTGAATCTTACCACATTGTTTGTGCAATCTCAGATGATGACAAAGTCAGAGGATTTACCCGCTCATTAGTGGGCGGACTGTTCAGGTTTACCAAATGTACAGGCCTATTAAATGTAGAATAAGAGTTTTTCTGGGTTCACTGGATAGATTTGTAGAAAATGAAATGATTTTCCTGAGCTGGTTATAGATTTGGTGATCCTTGATGTCAGAACCATGCAGTTGATTTTTATAGAAAGTGGAAATGATTTCATTGACTAAATTGGCTGGATTGTTACAGGGGAAAAGGGATGAAGTTTTTTTTCAGGCACAGGGATGTTGTTGTACGATGACCACACCCCCAAACCCCTGGCCTCACTATTCATAATGCTGCTTAATGATGGGTGTAACCATCGATGTAGACTTGATTGGAATATACAGAATGGAAAATGGAGCAATTGGCTGTAAAGATGGCTCTTGAGATGTTGGATGCAGTGTTGGAGGTGTAGTGACAGAGGTGGAATGGATGAGAGTTGTCACATTTCCCTAGGGGCCCAGCAAACATTTAAGACAATTCCAGTTATTTGGGCATGGCAGGCACATTAACTATTGCAACATACTCACTGTCATTTTTCCCTCACTCTTGCAGAACAAGGTGGTCCATAACTGCTGAAAGCAGCAGGGAACCAGTGTGAAACAGTTACGCATGGATTACTGATCTCTCTGGGTGAGGTCTGCTCCTCATCATGGAACCGACTGTGATCAAGATGGTGGAATTCAGCATCGTTCTTGCCTTATGCTGTTTCTTAAATCCTACCTGCCCTCTGACCTGAAGCATAAGCTGTCGATGCTGTGACTGTGGACCTCTTGTTTCCCTCCTGCTCTTCCCTCACCCAAACCTTTCCTTTCTGCGTGTCTGTTGGAAGATAAAGCAGCAAGTGCCATCTCAAACTCCTGAAAGAAAAGCACTGCCACTTGATCAGCCACTGCCAGCCTCCACCTCAGAAACATTGTACCTTAGCAGGTAGCAGAGTCAGGATCAGAACACAGACATTGGATATGAGTGGACACAGGCCAGACGAACAGGGTAGTTTATCTATCAGCTTACTGGAGGCAAGGTCAAAGAGGAGTTGTGCTGCAAAGGGCACAGGTGAAGGTTTCAATGAAGCAACTCAAGGAGAAATATTAATGAGTAGGCACATTCTGGTTTTTGCCACAGAGGCCACAGAGTGTCCTGTCACTGCCAAGAAACATAGAGGACCCTGGCTGCAAATTACCACAAGGCTTTGTATATAGGTGTCACAGAGCTTGGAGTCCATTCTCTCCAGCATGGAGGTGATGGCCAACTCCATGCCCCCTGTGATGCCAGTCTGCTGACCAATGTCTCAGCCACTGCAGCAAAAATCACCCAGCGTCACAGTGCTTCAGAGGAAACACAGACTGAGGTCTTGTGATCTATCTCTCCAACAGTGCACGCTCTAACTGCTGCCATCATGACTGTGGACATGCCAAAAGGGCATGCAGACTCTCTGTCTTCCAATACATTGCTAGCATTTCTGAAGGTGGTGTACCAGGAGAATGCCAGTGGCTACAGGACTCAAAACCTGCTGTACCCTCTCTCAGGATGATGGTATTTGTACTTCCTATGCTGCTACTTCACCTGAGCCTTTCAGAGTCCAGACTGCTGCTGCTTAGGCTGATGTGGTGAAGTTCAAAGCTGGGCCTTCCTGACACACCACTGCTCGATACCATCCTGCAAGGAGTCTCCCGCAATGAAGCTCAGCAACTTTCCATCAGCTAGGCCACAGCTACTGGGATAGCGCTGTATGGAGTACTAGGACAGGAACTGAGGGAATACATTAGCTTGAGTAGTCATGGTTTTTTAATGTATTATTGTAAGTGTGTTTGATAAAATTGCAATGAAATGTCTATTGATGATTTTATTTCAGGATTTAATCAAAAGGACACTGATGGATTTTTAAATAAATCTTTCACAGGCTGGGTGGTACAGCATTTATTGCCCAACTATAAGTGGTGGTGAGTGGCCATCTTGAACCACTACAGTCCATGTGGGTTAAGTACAACCAAAGTGCTATTAGGATTGATGGATGGGGAATTGTGGAGCAACTGTGATGTGGGGATGGCATCTCAGGAGGACTGAAAGTGTGAATACCAACTTGCAGATCGCCCATCTGCACTGGAGTATGAGGATCCACATACATATAATGCATCTGTATTGGTGGTACAGTGTTTAGCCCTGTTCCCTCAAAGCACCAAGGATCCAGATTCGATTGCCGGCTTGGGCCACTATCTGTGCGGAGTTTGCAAGTTCTCCCAGTGTCTGTGCAGATTTTCTCTGGGGGCTCCGGTTTTCACTCACAGTCTGAAAGACATGCTGGTTAGGTGTACTGACCTCAAAACATATTGCAGTATGGTGATTAGAGAATTTCACAGTAACTTCATTGCAGTGTTAATGTAAGCCTTACTTGTGACTAATAAATAAATTTTAACTTTGAGACTATGAGAACCCACACACAGATAGTCCTTCTGCACTGGAATGTGAGAACCAACTCACAGATAGTCTGTTTAGACTAGTATGTGAATACTCCCTTACAGATAATCTATCTGGACTGAAGGGATCCTGAATTCTTTCTCTATTCTTCCTCCTGAGGTGAGACAGCACAGTGGCATAGTGCTTAGCACTGCTGCCTCACAGCGCCAGGGTCCCAGATCAATTCCCAGCTTGAACTACTGCCTGTGTGGAGATTGCATGTTTTCCTCTTGTCTCCATGGGTTTTGTCTGGGTGCTCCAGTTTCCTCCCACACTCCAAAGATGTGCGGGTTAAGTTCATTGGCCATGCTAAATTCTCCCTCAGTGAGTCTGAACTGGTATTGGAGCGTGGCGATTAGGGAATTTTCACAATAACTTCATTGCAATGTGAATGTGAGCCTGCTTGTGACTAATTGATAAACTAAAATGTAACTCCAAATGCCTAATGGAAAGACTGCACCCTCATGATGGTTTTTGAGGATGCAAAAGACAACCTTCAACCTGGAAACACACTATGATAAGTATTGGATGCCTATCCCCAAATGGGAGTAGAATTGTGATATCAGGATGCCAATGGTTTGCTCTCATATTGCTGGTGGCTGTAAGCATGGTGCCCATGTGTGGTTGAGTGGGAGAAAGGAGTAATCAGCCCATTGGCTTGTGGCTAGCCTTTGCCACATGGCAGCCAGTCTCTGGTCCTTGATGATGGTCCAAAGATTCTATGGCTGATAGCCGAGATGAATGTGTCATGGCTGCTTTCAAGATAGCAAACATTGACAATCTTCTGGGCTTGGTCACACATCAACTGGATATTACTGTAGTGATAGCCTTTGCAGTTACAGATCATCTTCCCCATTGGCATGTGGTGCCCACAAGAGCCACACCACTGCAGTCAATTGCATCTCTTACTATTGGGTATCTCATTAGCTTGGAAATTATCAGCTCTCTCTCCCTTTTTCTCCCTGGTCAGTGAGAAGACAATGCAATCCTCTCTCCCTCTAGCATCAACTGGCTAACCATATCACCATCGCTCTACACTATCTGCTATCAACTCTTTAACTCTAACTTTCTCCTTCTGTATACTTGCATGAACTGACATTTGGATAACAGAGTTCCTAAATATGGCCACCCTTTGTGTTTCCTAACTTCATTTCTGAAAAATCTAACTCCAATTTTTTAGTCATGTCCTAAAAATCAGCAGAAATCGTTTTTCTCTATCCAACCTCTCACTTCTCCTCACCATCTCATTCTGGTGCAGTTGCACATTAATGTTATAAGGCCTCAACTTGTACATTGAAGGAACCTGTCATTTGAAACAGTCAAGGACTTTAGGCACCTGATAATAGACTCATAGAGTGGGCTGCATTAGCAATGTGAAGGGAGTGCATGGTCAGGGAATCAAGGGTTATGGGAAAAAGACAGGAAAATGGGGATGAGAAAAACATCAGCCATAATTGAATGGTGGAGCACACTCAATAGGCCGAGTGGTCCAATTCTGCTCCTATGTCTTATGGCCTTATGGACCAATTTTGAGGCTATTGGTGCTAATGTTAAAAGCAGTTAAACCAGGCAAAGAGAGTGAAAGCTGATCTCACTGAGTACAGATTGCTTCTTATCTACTCTTCACTGTAAGGGCAATTAGATCAAGGCAGGCCAATGATTTATTTTGTGTTGCCACACAATATTAGAATTGCTGCTCGTTTTGAAGATAATAATCAAGCTGGATTAGTTGGATCAAACAGCTTGCAGATTGATAATATCTCCAGCAACAATTAAGCAAACCTACTTTACACAGAGCAACCAGTTTTCCAGTTTGAGTTCACAGACCTCCAAGTGCAGAATTGTAAAGGTTTTCCCATCGATTTCGGAGACCTGTTGAGTGGAAGTGATTGAATTTTTGAGATAACATGCCTGGAATTACAGGTTAGTGAAACATTTCATACTAACATTTCATATTATTTAATAATATTGATATGTGGAGACACTTCAAGGTTATTGGCTTTCCTGCCAATATTATTTCTTCCCCATAAAAGGAGGAAGCAAAGATGGAAGTAGCACATTGCTCCAGTGATTCAACTTATTGTTCCAGTCGGCAGCTGAACTATCCAGCTCAGAAAATTGCAGGTACGAACCAAATCCGTACTGAGTTAGCTGATCTCAACATAATAATTAATGATAAGTAGCAGAAGAAGCAAATCTTCAATGACTCCAGAGTTTGGAACAAACTGTTAGAAAAATTCATTCTCCAACATCTCCTCGTTAAGAATGGCTTTAACTTTTAAGCTGTGTTGATCTAAGACATTAAATTGGAGCTGTACCTTACCTCAGAAGAGCTCTGATCAAGTTCGATGCTCTGGAACCAAAAGAGAAAACATTGGAAAATCTCAGCAGGTCTGGCAGCATCTGTAAAGAGAGGAAAGAACTGATGTTTTAAGTTCAGATGACCCCTTGTCAAAACATCAGTTCTTTTCTCTTCTTACAGATGCTGCCAGACCTGCTGAGATTTCCCGGCATTTTCTCTTTTGTTTTCAGATGCCAGCCTATGCAGTAATTTCCTTTTATTAAGTTTGATACTCTGTTTGGCCTGTTTCTTTGGGTAATACAACCTTCAATGTCCAGTTTTGGAATTGCCAAACATGGATCAGAATTTAATGTAGGCAATGGGACGTCTGACCTGCCTGCTTGAGACCCAGCGAGAGCCCCAGATTGCCTCTCTTCAGGAAGGGCTGCCGCCAATCAAGCACTTAAGGGACAATATTCGGTCTTCTCCAGGTTTGAGGACCTGGCTGCTGGTAGAGTTGTGGTGGGGGGTGAAGTTCTGCCTACCTCAACACCAGCAACTCTCCATTGCTCAACTCCATTGCTCAGGAATGCACTCACCTGAGGGTCAGGATTGCCAAGGGACCCTGGCATGGATGAGTAATGGCAGGAAGGAGCTCTGGGGTGGGGGAATGGGATGGCTTTCCCGCTCAAAGGCACTCAGTACCTGATAAAGGGACAATTCACCTCCGTCCCCCTGAAACTTTAACCCTCCACAGGAATCCAAAAGCAAGGATTTGCTTTTCAGGTTTCCCACACAGTTCATCACTGGTGATTATCAGTGACAGTGGGATGCAACTTTTATTTTGGGCATTGATTCCCTACTTAAAGGTTTCAATCAGCAGCAGGAAAGTTGTCCATGAGTGTTCCTACCCAAGAGACAATTCACCCCCCACTGTCACCCAACAAACTTCCACCTGATTAACTGCCTCCCACCACCAAGTGGTTAAGTGAGAACATGAAATTCTATCCAGAGATGTTTGTTATTTACATAAGATTGAAAGACTTCATTTGGCAGTTATATTAAGGGTTACAGAATTAGGTCTAGTAAATGGAGTTAGGTTATAGGTCAGTCATGTTTGATATAAAATGCTAAAATAGGCTCGAGGGTATCAATGGCGTACTCCTTTCCTACGTTTCTGATTCAGTGGGTAGGATTTTCAGTCACACTCGTTCCAACACCAGAAATTCCCATCTGAGGTCAATGGGTCTTTAAATGGTCTGTCAGATTTTCCAACACCTGTTCACGATGATTCCCATGGATGGCAGGACTGGAGAATTTACCCCAGTGATTTTGTTTCCTGTGGCTTAGAGATGTGTGTGAGCCATTAAGAGAACTGAGGTTGCAGAATGATTCTGGCTACACATCCATCACCCAGTGACTGAATCTATTTACTGAAGAACAGCAATCTGCAAGAACTCACCCTTCGAGAAGATTAGGTGCGATTCAATTGCAATGTTCAGAATTCTGAAAGGAATTGGTAAGGTTGATTGAGGGAAAGTTTATGCAATGGGTGCGGGAGTCTAGGTCAAGGAGAGTTAAAACCTTAAAATCAGAGTCTGGCTATTCAGGAGTGAGATTTGGAAATACTTTGTCATATGAAGGGTGGTATAAGCATGGAATTTCTCCCTCCCAATACAAGCAATAGATGTGAGCTCAATTTTAAAACTCAGAATAACGGCTTTTTGCAAACCAAGTATTGTGTGAAAGCAGTGTCTGGAGTTAAGGTGCAGACCATCAATTCAAAGGTGCAACTGACGGGGAGGGGGTGATGGTGGTGGGGAGGTCAGTGATTGTCCTATTTCTATATTCCTTAGATAAAAGATCACTGCTCCAAAAGAATTTTGCAGCAGCAAACACACACCTACAGCAATCTTTAATGCAAGTAGTATCTTTATACAATAAAAATTGCTGATGGCATAAGTGGCAGAATTTGGCCTCAAAATTTCAATGTTCATGGTAGACTGGTAATGATGCAAGCAGATAAAGATTTCGAAGTTATCATGAAGAAACCACTTCATAATATTCCAGAAAGGCCACATAAGACGTGAGATCAAGATATATTACTTAAGATTGCCCATCAGCTAGGAAAACAGCTGTAGCTTGCTGGTACATTAGGTAGTGAATCTTTATCCTCTAGCTCCAAGGATCAGCTAATGAAATGTTAGAGATATTTAATACAGTAGAAGATTTGCAGGAGTCACAAATGCAAGATACTGAGTTGATGACTGCATGAAATGAAAGCTTTCACATTCTATTTGGGAGAGAATAGCAGGTCATTCAGAAGGCAATGAGAGAGACTATGAGGCTCAGTGTCCATACACTACAGTAGAAAGTTTTGTTACAGGACAAACTTGCCCTAAATACTCTCCATCCACACACTGCAACTAAGCAGTTTGCATAGTCAGGTTGGCATTCCTTGTAAACTGAAGCTTCAGACCACATAGACAAAGTAAATGACTCAAGAGACTGTTAGATTAAGTGTGGGTTTTTTTACAAAGTCATTTTGCCCTCGAGTCCTGGACTGTACTTTTTGCTAAGTGGAAGGCAATACAGGGATAGGCATTGAGTTCTTACACTTTGCTAAGTGGAAGGAACAGGCAATGTCACTTTGGCTGAAATGATAATCAAATGTGTTAGAATACATAAGTTCACTCAGAGGTCAAATGAATACTATAAACTGTGTTTTTTTCTCGATTTGGAAATAATAACAGCTGTTATCTGTACTCATAGCTCCTGTATGTTTGGTTATTCTCCCATTTGGACTACTTACTAAAGCCAGTCACTTCACATGCTGCCAAACATTAAATATTCCATTGTTTTCAAACACTCCAAATGCTCCTTCAACTCAAATTCTGTCCCCTTTCCATCAACATTCTCTCCTGCTTCTGAATCTGAAGTTCAATTGCAATTTCCTTGTACCTGGTACCCACCTTAAATTAAGTACAACTTCCTTACTGTCTTGTTGATATGGTAATCTGTTCTTTTGAAAAAGGGCCAGAGTTTGAAATTAAGAACTTCTGTAAAGAACAAATTGGGACATCTTGAAGTTGTACAAGACATTAGTAAGGGCACACTTGGAATACTGTGTGCAGTTTTGGTCACCCTATTATAGAAAGGATATTATTAGAGTGCAGAAAATAATTACTAGGATACTATCAGGACTTAATGGTTATGAGAGGTTGGATAGACTGGGACTTTTTTCTCTGGAGCTTGGGAGGCTGAGGGGTGATCTTATTGAGGTCTATAAAATAATGAGGGGCACAGATCAACTGGATAGACTCCCCTCCTTTTGGGAAAAGATATTGACTGAAACTAGAGGGCATAGGTTTAAGATGAAAGAGGAGAGATGCAAAAGTGTCCAGAGGGGCAATTTTTTCACACACATAGAACATAGAACATAGAACATTACAGCACAGAACAGGCCCTTCGGCCTTCGATGTTGCGCCGACCAATATAAAAAGCAATGCCCCTCCAAACTAAACCATTCCCTTCTCTTCCATATACTTATCAACTAACCTCTTAAACGCCACCAAACTTGGCGCATCTACAACTGCTGCAGGCAGGGCATTCCACTCCCGAACCACCCTTTGGGTAAAGAACCTACCTCTGATATCCGTCCTATAACTATCACCCCTTAATTTAAAGCTGTGTCCCCTCGTGCTAGCTTTCTCCATCCTAGGAAAAAGGCTATCACTGTCCACCCTATCTAAACCTCTAATCATCTTATATGTTTCGATTAGGTCCCCTCTTAGCCGCCTCCTTTCTAACGAAAACAACCTCAAATCCCTCAGCCTCTCCTCATAAGACCTGCCCTCCATACCAGGCAACATCCTGGTAAACCTCCTCTGTACCCTCTCCAATGCCTCCACATCTTTCTTATAATGTGGGGACCAGAACTGCACACAATACTCCAAGTGCGGCCGCACTAGAGTTTTGTACAGTTGCAACATGACGTTGCGGCTCCGAAATTCAATCCCTCTACCAATAAAAGCCAAGACTCCATATGCCTTCCTAACAACCTTCTCGACCTGACTGCCTAGTTTATCATACAGGGTGGTGAGTGTCTGGAACAAGCTGTCAGAAGTAGTAGTAGAGAAGGATACAATTTTGTCTTTTAAAAAGCATTGAGATAGTTACATGGATAAGATGAATATAGAGGGATATGGGCCAAATGCAGGCAACTGGGATTAGTTTAGGAGTTTAAAGAAAAGTGGCATGGACAAGTTGGGCTGAAGGGCCTGTTTCCATGTTGTAAACCTCTATGAATAAGCATGATCTTCTGAGAGAAGCACTGGCAAACTTTGAGGCATTCCCTATTGTTCCTTGTCAGGAACCAAAGGATGTCCTGGTGTTCACATGCGTGGCTCTTGCACATAAACCTCAGATGTGCAGAGATATGTTGCCCAGCCAGATGCCTCTGACACCAATGCCACAATTCTAGACTTGGGCTCGATGCCTTGAAGCTGCCTAGAATTATTAAATGGGGCAGTCAATTGACAGTGGTTAGCACTGCTGTCTCACAGTGCCAGGAACCTGGGTTCATTTGCCAGCTTAGGTTACTGTCTGTGTGGAGTTTGCACATTCTCCCCATGTCTGTGTGGTTTTCTCCGGGTGCTCCGGTTTCCTCCCACAGTCTGAAAGATGTGCTGGTTAGGTCCATTGGCCATTCTCCCTTAGAATTTACTGATGCCATTTTCCCTCACTAATTTCTCCCTCAGTGTGCCCGAACAGATTCCAGAGTGTGGCGAATTGGGGGTTTTCACAATAAGTTCATTGCAGTGTCAATATAAGCCTGCTTGTGATATTAAATAATAATAAACCAATAATAAAACACTGATAAACTAGGGAGGGAAATGGCTTAACAGCAAAAGCTGTGTTGGAAAGAGATTTTTCTTATTCAAATTGCTTTTAAAGTAAGGGTGACATGATGGCACAATGGTTAACACTGTTGGCACAGTAGTTAATATTACTGCCTCACAGCACCAGAAACACGGGTTTAATTCTGGCCTTGGGTGACCTTATGGAGTTTGCACGTTCTACGCAGTGTCTACGTGGGATTCCCTGGGGTTCTTCAATTTCCTCCCACGGTCCAAAGATATGCATGTTGGATGGATTGGCCATGCTAAATTGCCCCTAGTGTCCAAGATGTTAGGTGAATTACTGGGGTGAATGATTGGGGTTATGGGGGGGAGACGGGGGAAGCGGTAGACCTGAGTAAGATGCTCTGTCAGAGAGTCAATGCAGACTCAAAAGGCCAAATGGCCTCCTTCTGTACTGTTGGGATTCTATTCTATTCTATTCTAAACCAGCTAAAATCTTTGCGCCTCATCTCAGGATCTTTAAGCTAAGGCCAGGATCCGTCCACCCCACCCCACTGACCGTGGCAGACTTTTTGGAGGCGGAGACAGTTGACTATTGGCGGGATATTGCAGACCCACTGAAGTCAATGATCCTTTGTGTTTCTCACTGGGTGCCATTAATCTACTGGCATGAGGGGTTGGGGGGGGGGGGTCACTTTTGTGGGGGTGGGGATCAGAAAATCCCGCTGCCAAGAACTGGAAAATGCCCCCTTTTACATGGGAAAATGCCTGTACATCCGTAGAGACCGGTTTCACTTCTGCGGCTGCAAATTAAGTTGTTCAAAGTGAACTAAATGTCCTTACGCTGCCGTTCAGCTGAACTCTCACTCTGTGTGAATTAGAGGGGAGCTTCCTTGTGGAACCGACCGTTAATTATGAAATTATGAATTCAGAGTTGGCGGGTACGTGTATAAACAGCTCCATCGTCATCTCAAGAGACGTTTCTCAGGTCAGACCTCAAATGCAGCCTTTCGCAATTTCTGCTGCCAAAGCGTCCCTTATGGTTTTGGCCACCACAGGCAATGAGCTCAATTTCTTTTCACATGAGCGGTCCTGGAAGCAAGCTGGCTAGAGGTACCAGCTAGACAACCTATCATCTAATTAGCTTTGTTTTTAAGCAATAACATCAACAGAGATGAATCACCTTCCCGTGGAGTGGTTATTATTCTCCAGATGATATTGCTTAACCCTCAGCCCTGAGGAAAGTACAAGAAACCATTTCTCTTGGAAGCAACTGATGAAAGCTCCATTTTAAACTTCAAATACATTGGCACAGCTGCAATTCCATCTGAAAAAGAAATCAGTAAGATACGGTATCGATATTTGACAAGCGCGACCACTGGGGAAACAAAAGTGCTTTGGGGCTGGGTGAAAACAGAGAGTCCCAAGTGGTAAGCTCGGAAAGGATAAGCTGAAATTAAACTTAACTTCAGGGTTAATTTCAAGCTAAATTAGTTCTTCAATCTAGTGACTAAAAGCTGTTCTTTTTGATTGGGTGTGATTTAGGTGCACTTGCGAAACAGGAAGTCAGTTAACTCACTCTAAACTGAAACTGATTAGCTCAACAACTGATTTAATTTAGTTTCAGAAGCATCATTTCTGGGGCCTACAGAAACACGAGGGGACCTCACTGCTACTTGTTGTGAGTGAAGTTTGGTGAAACGAGAGTGCTTTGGAGTTGGATGAAAACAGGGAGAGGTAAAGCTGAAAGAGCGAGAGTCTGGCAGAAGTGGAACACAATGTAGAGATGCCGGCGTTGGACTGGGGTAAACTCAGTAAAGTTTTACAACACCAATTTTAAATCCAACCAATTTATTTGATAGTAAATTCGCGAGCTTTCGACTTTATAGCCTTCGTCAGGCAAATGCAGTGTTCTGGTCTGCAGACTAGAACACTGCATTTGCCTGACGAATGCTATAAGGTCGAAAGCTTGCGAATTTACTATCAAATAAATTGATTGGATTTAAAATTGGTGTTGTAAAACTTTACTGAGAAGTGGAACACAGCAGAGCTTAATAAACAGAGGGAGTGTAGGGAAACTGATCTGGCAAGTAATGAGGAAGACTGATTAACTATCACTAGATTATAGCACTTAAGTTTTGACAGAAATGGCAGGATAAATTGGCATCAGAGTAAACTGGCATCCAGGTAAATTGGCAATAGTTAGGGTAGCATCCCAAGGTGACATCACGGTTCGGAAAGTATCATGGGACCAATGGGAGCAGCTGATTGGAGAGTATGTCCTGGGGGTATTATTGAATTATAAATTTTAAAGCATTGTTTAAGCAAGGGTAGGATTTTTTTTAAATTTAAAGATTTTAATTATGGCAGGAGAGCTCAAAGTTGTAGTTTGCTCTTCCTGCTCTATTGGCATCCCGGGTACGTTGCCACTGTGGGAAGAAAGACAGGAAAAGCAATAGTAGTAGGGCAGTCTATAATCAGGGGAAAATAAGTGCTGCTGTGGCCATCTATGTGACTCCCAAGTATCAAGATCCAGGTTGTCACTGAATGACTGAAGGGCACCTTGACGGGGGACGGTAATGAGGCAGTGGTCATGGTACATTTTAGTATCAATGACATTAGTAGAAAGACAGATGAGTTCTTCCATCAAGAATTCAGACAGTTCGGCTGTAGACTGAAAAGCAGGACCTCTTAAGTTATAATATCTGGTTTACACCCAGTGCAATGTATTAGCGAACACAGGAATAGGAGAATAGCGCAGATGTGTGGCTTAAGAGTTGGTGCAGGAGAGAAGGTTTTGCATCCGTGGATCACAGGGACATTTTCTGGGGAAGGTTAGACCTGCACAAGTGTGATGGGCAACATCTGAACCAGAGCAGGATGAACCTTCTGGCAGGGGGATTGCTAGTCCTTTTGGGTTGAGTTTAAATTAATTTGGCAGGAGGAGGGGCACAGACTGCTATCAGAATAGCAACACAGCATAATACAGTAAGACAATCAAGTCAGAAGGAGAACAGCAGTATTAAGTTTCAAGAGACTAAGACAAGGTTGGATGGACTCCACTTGAATGCCTGGTGTATTACAGGCAAAAGTGATGAGTTAAAGGATGAGGACTGACACCCAAATTGTGATGTAGTAGCTCTTACAGAGACTTGGTAGAAAGAAGAGCAGGATTGGCAACTCAACATTCCAGCATATAGAGTGTTCAAGTGAGACAGGGGTAAAATAGGAGGAGGCACTACATTATTAGTTAAGGAGTCAGTTACTGCAAAAAGCAGAGATGATGCAGGTGATTCTCTGACCTCGCCGCACCTGGCACAGAGTCTGTTGATCCCAGACAATAGCATGCAGGTCTAAAAATCAGTTTAATCGCCAATGCCAAACAGTTTGTGATCCTCCTGACCCTTTTAAATGACGTGAACCATAAAAAGTTGATGAGTATCTGGTCAACTGTATTATTCAAATTAATGGGATATTGATTCCATATATTTCAAGGATAAATCAGCAAAAACTATAATAACATATCTCAAATGTTCACTTGCTAGATACAGAATATTGGATACCTTTTTCTCAGATATTAAAGATGTGGAATTGCCAGTGTTGAACTGGAGTAAACACAGTAAGAAGTCTCACAACATCCAGGTTAAAGTCCAATAGGCTTATTTGGTAGCAAAAGCCACAAGCTTTTGGAGTGCTGGCTGCCCCTTCGTCAGGTGAGTGGAAGTTCTAATCACAAGCAGGGCATATAAAGACACAAACTCAGTTTACAGAATAATGATAGGAATACGATTCTTTACAGCTAATCAAGTCTTAAAGGTAGAGACAATGTGAGTGGAGAGAGCAGTAAGCACAGGTTAAACAGATATGTATTGTCTCAGGAGTTAATGAGATTTTGCAAGTCCAAACAAGTCATGGGGGTTACTGATAGTGAGACATGAACCCAAGATCCCAGTTGAGGCCGTCCTCATGTGTGTGTAGAACTTGGCTATCAGTCTCTGTTCAGCAACTCTGTGCTGTCTTGTGTCGTGAAGGTATTGATTAGCTATAAAGAATCGCATTCCAATCATTATTCTGTAAATTGACTTTGTCTCTTTATATGCCCTGTTTGTGATTAGAACTCCCGCTCACCTGACAAAGGGGCAACCAGCGCTCTGAAAATTAGTGGCTTTTGCTACCAGATAAACCTGTTGGACTGGTGTTGTAAGACTTCTCACTCTCAGATA
Source organism: Sphyrna mokarran (assembly GCA_024679065.1). Taxonomy (NCBI): domain Eukaryota; kingdom Metazoa; phylum Chordata; class Chondrichthyes; order Carcharhiniformes; family Carcharhinidae; genus Sphyrna; species Sphyrna mokarran. Next base: position 26,131,985 of record JAGIQG010000021.1, read on the forward strand.
TTCATCCAGAGATGAATTCAAAGAATTCGGCAAGTTTATTGGAGATTCTAATTGCAAGTATATTGCTTCACTGCCAGAAATAAGACAAAAATAGTCACTTTGTAGTACAGATTTGAATATTGTTGAAAAGGGAGATATGTTGCCAAAAAATTTGATCTTGCAGTCATCAGGACAAACACAAGAATACCAAATTTTGAATGATTGTATCAATTTATACCACAAGAGAAAAGGGAGCAGATTGGCTGGCATGTCAACTCTGATTGGCTGAGATGTTGCTATGGAGAAAACAACAAGGAACATACAGATAATTTAAAAAAAGGCACATGGCTTGGACATATTCCTTTTGTTGGCAGAGAATGGATCCCTGAGTATGAATATGCATCGTTTTTAGCTTATGTACGCCATGTTCCAATCTCAATTAGTTATCTTAAATCTTAAAAGAGAGAGAAAGGAAGTCCAACAGCCAAATTGCCAAGAAAAAGCTGACAACAGAGGAGCAGAACCACTGTGGAAAGCTGTGGAACTACACCTATGCACATATAAAGCAGTGCAGCATAGAGGCTGATGTACAAATGGCTATTGGTCAAACTGAACGTGATTGAAAATAGGCAAAAAAAGACTAAGCTAATAATTATAACCAGAGAATATCTTTTACTTTTGAGGGATAAAATTTGTGAGTGTATTGCTGGGAGAATGGGCTGAGGAAAGCAGCAGCATAAGGATAAGTGAAAAGTGCACCTGAAGACGGCATGAGAGCACTACAAGATTTTGTTCTTACATGCATGGTTAACTTTAATTCAGCCACTTAACATCTCAAGTGACACAGCAAGATGGCAGAGAAAACACAATCCAGAAGGAACAGATTACTTGTTCAAGACTGGATGAGGTATTAGGGAGTTACAAGAGAATCTAGAAGGACCAGCTCAATTGAAAGGTTTTGCAATCTGTTCATTTAAAAGGCTAACTTATTAACTTTTTGAGTTAGGAATATGTAAAACATTGCACAGGAGGTCCGCAATTCATAATGCAGAGAGATACTTGATTGTCAGTGCTGAATACCCTGGTTTTGTGAAGGGTAGGTCGTGCCTTACTAACCTCATTGAGTTTTTTGAAAAAGTGACCAAAGAGGTGGATGGGGGTAAGGCGGTTGATGTGGTATATATGGACTTTAGTAAGGCGTTTGATAAGGTGGTCCATGGAAGACTTCTGCAGAAAATGCAGATGTATGGGATAGAGGGTGATTTAGCTAATTGGGTTAGGAATTGGCTAGCAGATAGAAGACAGAGGGTGGTGGTTGATGGGAGATATTCATCGTGGAGTTCGGTGACAAGTGGTGTACCTCAGGGGTCTGTTTTGGGGCCCCTGCTGTTTGTAATTTTTATAAATGATCTGGATGAGGGTATTGAAGGATGGATTAGTAAATTTGCAGATGACACTAAAGTCGGTGGAGTGGTAGATAGTGAAGAGGGGTGTTATAGTTTGCAGAGAGACTTGGACAAGTTGCAGAGCTGGGCCGAGAGGTGGCAAATGGAGTTTAATGTGGAAAAGTGTGAGGTAATGCACTTTGGCAGGAATAATAAATGTGTAGAGTATAGGGCTAATGGTAGGATTCTTAATAGTGTTGATGAACAGAGGGATCTTGGTGTGTATGTGCATAGATCCCTGAAAGTAGGCAGTCAAGTCGAGAAGGTTGTTAAGAAGGCATATGGAGTCTTAGCTTTTATTGGTAGGGGGATTGAATTTCGGAGCCGCAACGTCATGTTGCAACTGTACAAAACTCTAGTGCGGCCGCACTTGGAGTATTGTGTGCAGTTCTGGTCCCCACATTATAAGAAAGATGTGGAGGCATTGGAGAGGGTACAGAGGAGGTTTTACCAGGATGTTGCCTGGTATGGAGGGCAGGTCTTATGAGGAGAGGCTGAGGGATTTGAGGTTGTATTCGTTAGAAAGGAGGCGACTAAGAGGGGACCTAATCGAAACATATAAGATGATTAGAGGTTTAGATAGGGTGGACAGTGATAGCCTTTTTCCTAGGATGGAGAAAGCTAGTACGAGGGGACACAGCTTTAAATTAAGGGGTGATAGTTATAGGACGGATATCAGAGGTAGGTTCTTTACCCAAAGGGTGGTTCGGGAGTGGAATGCCCTGCCTGCAGCAGTTGTAGATGCGCCAAGTTTGGTGGCGTTTAAGAGGTTAGTTGATAAGTATATGGAAGAGAAGGGAATGGTTTAGTTTGGAGGGGCATTGCTTTTTATATTGGTTGGCACAACATCGAAGGCCGAAGGGCCTGTTCTGTGCTGTAGTGTTCTATGTTCTATGAATATTTGAGTGGAGTGTATATTAAGGATTGTAAAAAAATGGAACGATGTAGCAAAATGAAAGTATGAATTAGTTGTCAGCTAACTTTGTTATAGATTCCTAGAGTGGTCATCATCTGGTGCACAAGTGGAGTAATTCCTTCTACCTGTAGACTACAAGATTACTTGCCATTATTTCTGCCCTCAGTTTGCTTGTTCAGTGTGGAGGATACCTGCTGGAATCCAGAGAACTCAGTAAGAATTTAGCAACACCAATTTTAAATCCAACCAATTTATTTGATAGTAAAATTGCGAGCTTTCGACACTGTGTCTGGCAAAGGCACTCTGACAAAGACACAGAGTGTCGAAAGCTTGCAATTTTACTATCAAATAAATCGGTTGGATTTAAAATTGGTGTTGCTAAATTCTTACTGAGTTCTTACTACCCCAGTCCAACGCCGGCATCTCTACATCAGGAATCCAGAGACACAGAGTTCAATGTCTTTGGCAGCAGAGAGGAAAATTGACCAGCACCCTCACCCATAATCCCTGTCCAGTGACCCCTGTTAAAATGCTTCCAAATGGAGATCAGATGAGGACAGGGCTTGACTCAACTGAGGTCAAATAATCCACTGACAATGCTGCTGAAGTTTGCACATGGATAATGGCTATTTGTAGAGCTCAAGTTTTTATTGTCTATGCTTCTGTAATATGACCTGGGGACATTTTACTGTGTTAAAGGAGTTGCATATAATGTCAGTTGTCCTTAAGGAGTGATAAGCTTCATTTTGCCTCAAACCAATTTTAAATCGTTTGGGAGAATCCCAAAATTAAGGAACTCTCATAATTAATTATTTAAAGGTACTTGGCACTTATCCTACAAAGAACTTTGAGGTTAAGTTATTCTGGTGGTACAGTACTTAGTGCGTTCATGTAAGATTACAGCATACTTCTTAACATGTGGATGTTTGTTCAAATATCAGATGAACTAATTTTACTCACTGACTACATCGTGTGTTACGCTAGAAAATTACTCCCTGTTGACTTCTAAAATTATTATAAGAACATTATTAATTTACCCTTGCCAATCACAGATCTGCAGTTTCAGCCATCTGAATTCTTTATTTACAGTTGGGGGACCTGCCAAAAGGTCTTGGCTTCCTGATTTTCATCTGTACCGTAATGGGATTATGTGCAGGTGCTACCATGACCGGGTTTCTTTGTAGGTGTTTGATGTTTGTCTACAGGTAATGTAATTGTAAAATAAGTGATGAGAGCACTGGACTTAATCCAGGGAATACAATTGCTATTAGAACTAGATTGCCATTTGGTAAATACAAACCTGGTTGAAGGATTCACAGCAGACAGTTCACTAGTGTATAAAAGTATACAGTTTTAGTGAGAGGCAGCAATTGACACTGTAATATCACAATAGTGCAGTGATTAGTAAAATGGACTGCAAGAATTTTGCTTCATCAATATCCTTTTAAATAGTTAAGCCTTAACCTGAAAATACATCCTTTAAAACTTAAATACAATGGAGAACAATAGCATAATCATTGCTTTCTAATAGCTTCACAATAGGATCTGAATATAGGGATCCTTGTCGGCTTCAAACAGAAGGACATTTCTAAAGGAAGAAGGATATAGTGTCTTTTACATCCTCAGTGCTCAGAAACATGTTTCAAAGTCAACGTAATTCTTTTGAAATGCAGTCACTGCTGCACTCTCGGGAAACGTAGCAGTGAATTTGCACACAATAAGGTCCTATGCAGAATAATGAGATAAATGACTGGCAATCAGTTTTAACTGATGTTGGGAGAGAGATACAGAGATTGCTGAAGACACAAGGAGAAAACACTCCTGTTTTTTTTCGCAAATAGTGAGCTTATGATCTTTCGTGTCCATTTGACAGAGTAGATGGCTATCATCAGAAATGCAGAGTATGGCAGCACATTGGTTACCCTCATAGCACCAGGGACCCAGGTTCGATTCCTGGCTTGCGTCAGTGTCTGTTGGAGTTTGCATGTTCTCCCCATGTCTGCATAGGTTTCCTCTCGGTGCTCTGGTTCCCTCCTATAGTCCAAAGATGTGTGGGTTAGGTGGATAGACCATGCTAAAGTGCCCCATAAGAGGACTAAGTAGGGTAAATGCACGGGGTTATGGGGATAGAGCCTGGGCGGATTGTGGTTGGTGCAAACTCAATGGGTTGAATGGCCTCCTTCTGCATTACAGGATTCTATGAGCATCTGCAAAAGTGCACCACCTCCGAAGCAATACATTGAAGTGTCAGTCCAGAATGTGTATTGGAGCCTCAACCATCTGCTTCAGAATTAAGAACTATTTATTTGAGTTAGGAGGTGGAGTGGGAGAAAAAAAACCTCTTGTTTTTTTAAAGCAGTCTAGAAAGCAAATAAAGGTTATTTTCTTCCTCCTCCAGATGCATGCAGTTCCAATTATGTGTTATTAACCATATGCATTAGCTTTGAGGGAGAGCAAGTAAGGTGCAGTCACCAATTAACCTGCTTTAGAATGGTTGGCATGCTCATAAATAGTCAATTGCCCTCTGACTGTTGTGGTATATTTTGTCTTGTGTACTTTACTGAAATATCAATGAAATAATATATCTCTACTGAAAGATTCAACATCTGTTCAGATAACTGCATGCCTCATAATTTAACAAGAATTTGATTTTAATGACTCTCCTTCTTTCACCCACTGCTCAGAGAATTTTACCATGAGTCCAATTTCCTTGTCAAACACAGCTTGAAGCAATGGTGCCGTGAGCTGCAATTTCACTTTGTTATGGACAGGTATGAGAGAGAATTGAAATCCCAATTCCCTTCCCTTCTGGTCTCCAATCAGTGTGTTTTTGAAAGGGAAGATGAGTATGTTTTTTAACTCCCACGTGTGTTGAATTTGAATAACCAGCAGCAAGCTTTTGTGGGTTTAAATTATAGAGATTCATCCTGAAAGTATAATGCTATGTCATTCACATGCACAGTTGAAAAAAAGTACAGTTAAAGAGAACAGTTCACTAATGTGGGTCAAAAATAAAATAATAATTTGTAATTCACAGGTTTGGCTTGTCATCAGAAAAAACATGCCTTGCAGGCCCAGAGAATTAGGTTTTTTCATACTTGAGGGATAAATGGGTTCAATAGCCAGAGTCACATACAAGAATTATTTCAGGAGAAAATAGATTTAAATTAATTACTTCTACTCTTCTTATTAGGAGAACAAGTTTCTGTACTCGTGGAGTTGAAAAGAAAAAGGGCAAGAGACTTTATGATGTTGCAGTCTCTTGGTCTAAAGCATAGGTGGTTTACTTTTCTTGCTTCTGTTTCTTGATGTGTAATTTGCAATCCCAACAATTTTCTTCTTGGACCTTGGGATAATAAGGGATAATAACCTGAGAACATGCCAGGTGACCACATGTGCCCTACCTCTGTTATCCACCCAAAATGGCTTGAAGCAATTGCCATAATGGGAGATAGATGATGGCCATAAGTATAAAGGTCAGAGATTGTTCATCTAGAAGTCCATAAATATTGGGCCAGTCCATATGCAATAGGAGGTGTGAATTCCATAAATGATTTTGTCTTGGTATGTCCATTCAGTGGAGGCACTCCACCTGTGCTCAATCAATGAGGAATGTTCCGGAGGCTTGAAATACTTCTGCATCTATGTACAAATTGCAAAAGTCACCTAACTCTTGGCTGCCATCTTAGCAGCCTTCTAACTTAAGTAATAGCAGATCCAGAAAATTCTGTACTGAATACTTCATGCTTAAAGTTATGAATATCACACAACTTCAGTGGGTATGGTACTTTCTAATAGTCAACAAGATTCAATACCTTCTACTCTTTCTGCCTCAATATTGGAACTGATCTGTAAAGTTTGAAGGTACCAGCAATTACCACATAATCTTTCACTGTATTTGGCAATATTGTTCATGAATTAGCTGAGTTACATAGAAAGTCATGACAAAATGTCTCATCCATGGCCAGCAATAAGTGAAAAGTCATAGAAATGTTTCCCAGTGCCAATTATGTACCGGCTAACAGTTATGTCCCCATTAGAATGAGATTATGGCATCCATTTTGTAAGCTTATTTCATATTTATAAATATATGCACATAAGATACATCAGCACTGCTTTTGTTTTTTACAGAGAGATTTTCTTACTGCACTGGTAGAATTTACAACTGTGGGTCACACGCTACTATGTGAAGATGGTACCATTGGATATTAAGGATTATTTAGTGACACCAAAATATTTCAATTTCTTTGTTCAAGTGATAATAATGATTCTAAATTCATGACCAACTTCTGCAAGAGAAGCATGCCAGAAGATGCTTTATGCATTTACCAAGTAAATAAAAGAGAATGGAAATTCAAACATGTAATGCATAAGATGGTTTGATATTGTACAGCAGAAAAGAAATACAACTCCAGTGTGGAAAGCTCTAAATCTTAGATGCATCACTTGAGAATATATTTCCAAGGAAGAAAGAGGGAAAATAGTCTCGGGCACTTTTCATTTGGCTGATTACTGAGAGGTATTGAGATGTTAGAAAGGAGATAACCTCCCTGACTTTCCAACCAGGGAATAATATATTGTACAGAAGTGTCAAAGGATAAAGGTCAAAAATAAAAACTGAAGCAAAGGCATTTTTTAAAAATCGTTCAATGCTTTTGAAGTACTGCATTGGTGAGGAATTGGTGTTAGTCATAAAGATGTACATTAAAAATAGTTACAGCACCCCCTTATCAGCCAGACAGTGCTACCTTATTGGTTACCCACAGAAATGATTAATAATTGTAATTCCTGCAGCAAGATTAAAATAGAGGAAATAAAAATAATGGCCAATTTTACACAAATACACAGATTACTTCTCCCCCATCTCCAGAAAGCAACCAAGCATGCTCTTGGGGATCATGTGGTTGCCAATAACCCAGCAGCAGCCGAACTGAATTACTCTAGCCCCATTATATGAAACACCAAATCCAAAAACAGCCTTTGACAAAGACGAACATTTGAGAAGTGTCATGTCCAGTGAAGGCAATGGACATTTGGCTAGCCCACCACATTGCCCATGGCATCTCGCCATGGCGACACCAAAAAATCTCTGTTCCAGCAGAAGTTTCTAGAACTTTTTTTATATTTTAAAATGGAAACTTGGAAGCCAGCTAAGATGGCTGCCGAGAGTTAAATGACCTTTGCTTATTCAACACAGACTATTTCAAGCTTCTGGAAAATTCTAATTAAATCAACCTGAGTGGGAGACTTCCCCCTAGAATGGACGTATGCCAACAGCACCCCTTCGTGGAATTCCCACTTGCCATGTACAATGTTCATTCTAAACAAAATCACTTGACTTCTAGATTCTAGTAGCAGCATCTTGTTGAGGCTGCAGGAGTCTTGCCTGTTCCTGACGAACAATGAGAGACCCACATTGTCTCTCTTTGAGAAGACCTGCCAAACCATAAGCCAATCAGGCAGTAGACAGGCCAGTGATGGGACTTCTGCTGGAATCAGATGCAAGGGCAAGTGACTTGGCTACGAAGAACAGCCAGCCTTCTTGAACTACTGTAGCTAATATGTTGTAGCTATGCCCACAACACTGCTAGCGGAAGTTTTGGGATTTTGACCCAAAACAGTGCATGAGTAGTGAGTGATATTATTAGGAATCAGCATCTTGCGTGGCTTGGAGGGGGGCTTGCAAGTAGTGGCATTCCCATGCATCTGCATTCATTTTATGCGATAGAGGTCATTGGTTTGAAAGTTGCTGTCAAAGGAGTACTGGTGAAACCTGATCTGCAGAGCAATTAAACCTCCAGATATGGAAACCACAAGTATCTTAGCTTCATGACTGGTTGAACATTAAACTCTTTGAGGGAATCCTGCAAAAGTCTGGATGTTCGGCTTCAGCTAATTGAACACCTGAAGTACAGTCCAAGACGGAAAAAGGACACCATTTTCCACCAGATCCCCAATGACTGATCTCTGACAGTTTTATGAATGCACATTCTTCTTTAATTGTATCTTTCTTGACTGTCTGCTGTATAACTGGTCTACTGCTTAGAATGGGAATGACTGTGTGAATAAATAATCTTGACTTCTTAAATACACACAAATCTATTATTTCTTTAAATTGACCAGAAACTAAAGGGGCTTAGAAACACACATGTCTAACTTTCCAAAACAGCCATAGTAATTATAGACAGCAAGGAAAGGGAATTGGGAGCTTCAGTGGATATCATCTCTTCTGTCTGTCTGTCACAATGATAAAATAAATATTTCCTGACATTCAATCTATTACTATCCAGTTAACTTAAATCTACAATATCCAAAAAATCAATATTATTGCAAATGAATTTGCTGAATGGTTGTTTTTCAGACTGGAGGGAAGTGTGCATGAGGGCGACCCCTAGTTGTCAGTGTTGCTCCTTTTGGCATTAATGATCTGGACTTGTGTTTATGGGGATCAATTTCAATGTTTGTAGGATGGTACAGTGGACAGCACTGATAACTACAGTGCCAGAGATACGAGTTTGATTCCAACCTTTGGTAACTGTCTGTGTGGAGTTTGCACATTCTCCTCGCTTCTGTAAGAGTTTCCTCGAGTGCTCCAGTTTCCTCCCACAGTCCACAGATGTGTAGTTAGGTGGATTGGCCATGCTAACTTGCCCATTAGTGTCCAAAAAATGTGTAGTTAAGAGGGAATAGGCGAGGTACATGCACAGGGGATTAGCAAGGTAAATGCACCAGATTAGGGAGACAGGGCAGGAATGAACCTGGGTAAAATGATCTCTTGGTGAGTCAGTGCTGACTTGATGGGCTGAATGGCCTCTTCTTGCACTATTGTGATTCTATGGTACAAAAAATGTAGTAAACAAAGAGGAGGATAGTAGTGATCTTCAAGAAGACAGAAACAGACTGGAATGGGCAGACATCCAGTCAATGGTAGGAAGAATAAGGGAGAAATAATGTTAACTAATTTTAAACGAGATGCTGGAACAGAGAGACCTGAGTGAGGCCGTACGTAAGTCTTTGAAAATGGCAGGACAATTTTAGAAAGCTGTCAATAAGGCATACAAGATCCTGGGCTTTATAAACAGTGATTATAGCAAATGGTTGGAACTTCGCCAAAATGAAAACAAAACACTGGATTTTCTGGATGCTTTTTTTCATCAAGTCAGATCCACCTGGGAGGTCTACAGGCAGGAGCCATTACAGGACTGCCACCCCCATTTCCATTTCCAGCATGTTTTAGCGGCATGTGATAAGGCTGCAGGAAGGCAGGTCATAGACGGCACACCAATTATCTAATTTAAATACCTACTGTCTTTTGAAATTAAATAAAATCCCTTATTAGCTTTGACTTAGAGATGAAAGCTCACATCTGTTCCTGGAATACTTTGATTGACAAGCTATCTCACATAACTTAGATTTAAAAGAGACAACTATGCGCTTTTGGTGTTATTAGACTTTCCCGGGGATAGTTTGACAACAAAGAGACCTAGGGATACATATTCATAGCTCCCTGAAAGTGGAGTCACAGGTGGACAGAGTGGTGAAGAAGCCATTCAACATGCTTGGTTTCATCAGTCGGAACATTGAATACAGGAGTTGGGATGTCTTGTTGAAGTTGTATAAGACATTGGTAAAGCCACACTTGGAATACTGTGTACAGTTCTGAATGGGTATTATTAAACTAGAAAGAGTGCAGAAAAGATTTACTAGGATGCCACTGGGACTTGATGATTTGAGTCATAACTTGAGGCTGGATAAACAGGGACTTTTTTCCTCAAGTGTAGGAGGCTTTTGGTGATCTTATAGCGGTCTATAAAATAATGAGGAGCATAGATCAGCTAGATAGTCAAGATCTTGTCCCAAGGGTAGGGGAGTCTACACTAGGTGAGTGTCTGAAATGAGCTGCCAGAGATAACAGTAGAGGTGGGTACAATTTTATCTTTTAAAAAGCATTTGGGCAGTTACATGGATAAATTGAGTACAGACGGATACTGGCTAAATGCAGATAATTGGGACTAGTTTAGTAACAAAAACTGGGTGCATGGATAAGTTGGGCTGAAGGGCCTGTTTCCATGCTGTAAACCTCTATAACTAAGTCTATTCTGAATACTTGGTTGAGTTTCAAAAATAGTACAACATACCTTACCAGAGGGCTGTGTTCACATTTTTATTGAAAGTTTTAAGAGATGGTTATAGAATAATCTTTCTTTGGTAAGTGAATAATTGTATTTATGTTTGCTTTTAGAACAGATTACCTCTTGAGGGAATTATGTTTTAATGCCTTTTTGGAATAAAAGGTTTTTTTCAGTATTGTGTATTTTAATGAAACCTCTGTAAGATTGTTAGACTTTTTAAAATGTATATTTCAAAGGCAACCTGTGATCTTCCTAAAATGTATAAGGCTGAATAACTATGGAGGATACAATGGAGTATCAGGAGGCATAAAAAGAGTTTCGAGATAGGAGGAGGCACGGGGGCCTGGGGGTAAGTGAGAATGGTGAGGATTTGACAAACTGACATTCATCATTGCAACTGGACCAAAGTCCCAGTAAACACAGGCCAGTGCTCTAGCTTGTCAGCATGGCCACCTGCCCATCTCTACTGATGCTTCGATACCAGGAATAACAGACAGAAAAGGTTATCGGAAAATCCGGTGGAAGTCCTGAAAGATATTCACAGAGTAAAGGAGGAGAAACTGTTTCCCACGACAGAAATGTTGATAGCCAGAGGACGGTTTTAAGATAATTCACAAAAGAACTAGAGTTAAAATGAAGAATGCATTTGATGCAGCAAATTGTGATGATGTGGAAAATACTACACGCAAATTTAGTGGCACCTAATTCAATAAAATGTTTCACAAGGACATTGGTGGAATACTTGAAAACGAAGATGATCCTTGAGTTATTAGGAAGATTTGGGGGGGCGGGGGGGGGGATTGGTGGCGGTGTGATGGGGAGTGTCATCAGTTGGATAACATTTTCAATAAGCTGGCACCTGTACTTCCTTCGGAGTTGTATAATGTTATGATTGAACATCTTCTCTGAACCAAAGGTTCTGTAAAGTGAATAATCCTAATTAGGTAAACATTCTTCATCATTGAACAATACATACCATCTCTGTTACCCTCCACTGTTTGTTTGCCAAACTCACACCATCCATTACGAAATGTAATGGAAAAAATGGAATGGAAAAAAATTTTATAAACATTAGGTTTATAAAATGTTGAGAGGAATAGATAGGGTGGATTCTCAGAGGCTATTTCCCCGGGCTGAAATGGTTGCTACGAGAGGACACAGATTTAAGGTGCAGGGAAGCAAATACAGAGTGGATGTTAGGGGTAAGTTTTTCACTCAGAGGGTGGTGAGTGAATGGAATCAGCTGCCGTCGGTGGTGGTAGAGACGAACTCGCTGTGGTCTTTTAAAAGACTTCTGGATGAGTATATGGGAACTAATGGGATAGGGGGTTATAGATAGGTCTGTGGCTTGGTAGGTATAGATGTGATCGGTGCAACTCGTGGGCCGAAGGGCCTGTTTGTGCTGTAGTGTTCTATGTTCTATGTGGACAGGAGTCTCTTAAAGACAGAAACAGAGGCAAGGGGGAAACACCAAAAATATCAGGGCTGGGCAACTTGTCAATTTCAAGGTAATAATGAGCCATGTTGGTGGTGGTGGGCGGTGGGGAAGGAATCCATCCTCCCACTAATTCAGGCTAATTAAGAAGGCTAACAGCGAAAGAAACAGCAGCAGTGTCAAGAGTGTCAATTGCAGCAAAAATCCTTCCCGAAGTTTTGATAAATTAGTGGGTATGTTACAAGCCAAAATAACGGTGAAGAGGAGCAAGTATTTTGTCACTATGGATTACAACTCCCAGTAAAGAGTGAAAAGGCACAGGTCAGACACACACACACACACACACACACACACACACACACACACACACACACGTACTGCTTTATTCTATTTCCTCAGATCAAGGTTGATAAGAACGCATTGTATAGCTGGCACCGGAAAACATGATCACCATGGCACGTCAGCAGATACCTGGTTGAAATGAAGTGTTAAGTCAGCCAGTTGCATTCCATTTCTGGCAATGGAAAAAATGCATAAAATCGACAAACAAGTGCCACAGGGAATTGGTAGGAAGAAGCTTCACCATAATACCTTAAGCATGAATCGAACTACATAAATTGGAACAGATGATTATCATTGTAATGCATTGTTATTGTCCTCACTACTGTTACAAATGTGAGGTTTTATAAGTTGATTATGTTTTTGGCTGTCTCATTAACATAGGTGGAATGAGCCAATGAAGAGACTCATGTGTTCTCTACGAGTTCTGCCTAACAACATGCTTGGGTGGCTTGGTTGCTGTTGGGAACAGGAGTCCAAATCTGATGTTATTGAAATGCATGTGCCAGTTTAACATCTGAAAATAATAATGTCTTGGCACTGCTGATTTTCTGTATTAGAAACATTGAACAGGAACAAGAAGAGAGGAAGAGAACAACAATAGTTGTGGCCTGCAGAGAACAAAGGCTGTTTTCTCTGTTAACTGCCAGGCAATAGTAGGGAATGCTTGCCCACTAGTTGATGAAAAGAAACTCACAGAGATTCAAGGGCACTGGAAGATTTACGCTGGCAAGGCCATGAGGAGGAATCAACAGAGATGGTCTTACCAGTTGGTTTGGGAATTCACAACTGATTGAGGGAAAGGACCTTCAAAGGTCACTGGATGTAATGACTCAGTGAAATAGGAAGAAGTGAACCCGTCAGAAACTGGGAATGACTGCAGACCATTTCTTTAGAAGAATGTAATCCTATGGAGATTGTGCTGTAAAATATCCAAGTGTATCTTGGAGTTTCATTAAGTTAGAAAGTCTTGTGATGTCCTTGCCCTTGAGACAGGAGCCATGAGTTCCAGTCCCACACCAGGACTTGATGGCCAGGGAGGTGCATTCATATTTGGCCAAACAAGTTTACTGTCAACCTGCAAAATTCCTTCCAACACATCAATGGCAGGTGATAATAGTTGAGACACTCCTGCTCAGTCATGTTTGACGTAAAATGCTGCCCCTTCAGCTGCAAGCTCCAGGCAACAGATAAGCGACTGATTCTAGAAATAAGTAACTATAGAAGTTTGTATTAATATACCATTAGGTTTGGGAAGAGAATTGGAATTTCTACAGGTTGGAATATTAGTAATGTTTAATCAATGTTGATTTTAGTTTAACAGTAAAAGTTTTAAAACATGATGGTTTTAAATAGAGAGGTAGAGAAAATGTGGTAGGGGTACACAGAGGATTTCAGGAGCTGGACGGAACAGGAGGAGCCAGTTTTTTCATAAAGATAGTAGGGCAGAGGGCTGACAGGCCTCAAGACCCTCAGTTCAGTGGACCAGCTTTCAAAAGGAGAAGTAATCAGGGAGCATCAATTTGTTACAGGTAACGGTGACAGTTCACTGGCACACATTACAGACATGGATAAGTTGGAGGGAACCACCACTCACACTGGCTACACTTCCAGGAAAGCTGTCAGATAATAGCAAAGGATGTGGCAAATTTAGCTATCCAGGATATTTCCTTCGGAACTTGACATCAGGAGGATGTTGTGAGAGAAGTCTGTGTTTCTTGGATGATCATCATAGCTGCTTCCACCGATTTCATCAAAACACCCTTAGCAATCTCACCAGGGATTCCAAGAGCCATTGAGATAGGTTGGCAAATGTCAATCCCCGGTGCGGATTAATTTGTGTGACTGAAATGACACAATGGCATTAATGATTAGCCGGTAACCACCAAAATTTTACTGCCTTGCCTGCCATGGAATCGGAGCCAGCAAGGGGCAGACAATGGAAAGTCTGTTGACCTCAGGTGGGATTTTACGGTTTTGGGATGAGTGAGGCTATAAAATTCCATTCCCGTTATGAAACAGCTACCAACAAAAGCATACTGATCTTATCAATGGTCTCACTGCAATATCACTTGGATTCCTTGTGGGAACACTGTGGAAGTAGCCCTGCCTCAAGTATCAACTTCTCTCTCACCCTTCTTGATATCACGTTGCCATGGAATTTTCCTGAGCTGCTGCACTTATCGGCACCTTTGGCATTATCTGGCAACAGAAACCAATCAATACAGCAGCCAAGAAGTTGGGAGCAACACTAAAGCACACCAAAAGATGGAGGAGGTCTTTGACTGGAGTTCATCATGGTTAGTGATGAGAGGAAGTATCAGCTTTTGATAGCCTTGCTGCATCCATTTGATGCACGTGAGACTATTCTTTCCACTATTCCAAGTCCAACACCATGAATCTGATGGTTCTAGGGAGTAATGAACATTGGGTTGGTGGGAGGGAGATATGCAAGGGTCCCAGGTCTTCCCCTTTGTAGGCATTTGCCTGCAGGGGAGCAGGGATTGGCTGACCAGAAGGGATTTCATTAAGAAAGAAGAGAAATATAGTTTGGAGCAGTAAAATGACATATACTTCATCAATATACTTTATCCACTTCTCTGCTGCAAACCTATCTGATTTTGACAAGATTGCAACATTAAATCCAGACTATGGTATCGGGAAGAAATGAACAAAATAGGCAAATAATGCCCATTTAGTGAGGGCCTATTAAGATTTATGCAATCTTAGAAGTTATCGGGCAAGCTTTTGTAATTGGGCAATTAAGTTAAGAAGATTGCTGATTTGTCCAACTGGGAACAGATATGAAAACCTGAAATTCTGGACTGTCAAACCATACACTACTAACATCTGAAAGGCTCACAGTTTTTGGAAAGGTACCATCAGGTAGCAGTTGCTGTTATACTGTAAACAAATAATATTGCTCAATTTATTTTTTCCCAAGTTGTTTTAGGCCCAACAGAACATAAATAATATAAATATAAATACATAAACGTACCTAAAATGTGCATTTAAATGTATTTGAGGTATTACTGTGAATGAGTTTCAGGGCATAAAATTTTAAAATATGTTTCAAGGAATTAAACTGGCAGCCTGTTTCAGTGTTATTATTGACATTCTGCAAAATACCAAGATCCCTTCCTGGGTAATATAAACAAACCACTCCCTCCCTTCATTATTTGTTATGGTTTTGCATATCTCTGACTGGCATCTTTCAGTAAACCAGTGTACTGCCTTGCTCAGCACCAGTCAATCAATTAACATCGGTCTAAAAGTATTGCTTTCATCCAGATACACACTTCATTAGGCTGGAAGTGCTGATGTCCATTAGTCCTCTGATCGTAAAACCTTCAAAGGCGAGCAAAAAAACAAAAATTAAAATTTAAATTTAAATGGGTAATGACCCGACCAATAAGGTGCAAGTCGAAATGCCTTGAGGTTTGGAGTTTTAAAAAAATGATGCCAGAGACCCCTACGTCTATTACTGAAATAAGGACAGAGGGATGGATGACGCGGTGAACTCCAGAATATTACCGCAGGCAGAAGAACAGAACCTCATTAGAAAACTTCGTTTTCAATCTCATCTACTCAAGTTTGAATCCAGCCAAGATAAAAGGAACACTAAAAGGCATTTAGATTGCAGTGAAAAATCTGCTCTTCTGAGGAGACTGTGCCAGAAATATGAATATTTGGGTCATTTTTAGGACATATTTTCTAGATGTCTTTCCAAATCATAAATAAATCAAAGCTTTATGCTGCCCTCAAATTCAACACTAATTTGGTAATTGTTGTCAGACTGACTTCAACTGGAATGTGCCCATGAATGGGTCTGGCAGCATCTGTTGGGACATAAACAGTCTCAACACTTCAGGTCAATAACTTTTCATCAGAACTTTTTTCAATGGTTTTGTTTTTTATTTCAGACATTGCAGCGTCTGCAGCACTTTATTCTGGAAGCTGAGATGGAGGTATTCATCACAGATTATGTAAACTGGTTTGAACAAGACATGCTTCCTCAGCAAAGAAATGAACAGCCAGGGGAAATTACAATTCCCGTGCCTTTTATTCTTCAGCTTAAAAAACGCACATGGATAAATCATACAGCAGCTACCTAATTGCACTTTAACAGTAAAATATTTTGACATTCCCAGATGAGAATAAATCCATTAAATCAAAATGTTTTAGGAATTTGTTCCAGGGTATGGTACCTTTGGTTAAGTCAAATGTGAGTTCTTTAATGTATTACAATGTAAATGGCATTTCTGTTTAAGTTTATTAGTGTCTCAAGTGGGTTTACATTAACACTGCAACGAATTTATGTGAAAATCCCCTCGTCACCGCACTCTGGTACCTGCTTAAATGTGCTAAGGGAGAATTTAGCATGGACAAAGCACTGAACCAGCATGTTTTTTAGACTGTAGGAGGAAACCAGAGAGTGCAATACCAAACTATGGGAGGAAACCCATGCAGACAGAGGGAGGACATGCAGACTCCACACAGTTAGTGACCCAAGACCAGGAATTGAACCCGGCTCCCTGGCACTATGAAGCAACAGTGCAAACTATTGTGCCACCGTGCTGTGCTGTGTGTTGATGCCACTGATTTTCAAAACTTAGAATGATAGGAAAGTAAAAATTATTAATTTTATGGTATTGTAAATTTCTTTGATGTAGCTTTCATCTATGGGAAATTACAGTGGAGTTAATTGTTAACTGCAATGGTTATAAGAAAGTTGGCAAATATTTAAAAATTTGCCAAGGATTGGTATTTGTGATCACAACATTGCAAACAAAAAGATATGTTTGCACAGTAATGATGATAATAGTTTCAGAATTGGGCCAAATTTTAGGTAAAAGTCAATCAGGCAGCATCCAAGTGAACAACAAATAACTGAATGTACAGCAGCAAAACAGCTGGTTAAGGAATGAAACACGTGTAATCTAAACGTTGTGAAATATATCAGGAAAAAACAATTTGGGACCCCCACAATGTACCGCTCCGAGGGGAAGTATTGCCTGTTTAAGCTGTAGAAGGAATCCTATTTGTGTATGAACTCACACTAAAAGCTTGAGTGTTGCCAAATCAATAATTCATTTAGTTTAATGAGATAAGTACTTTGGAAACTAATCGGCAATTGCTTCATTTACTCTAACTTGTTAGAATCTTAATGCACTGTATTTCTCCTCTGGTAAGCAATCTTTCGCGACTGGCTTTCCTAAAAAAAAACAGAAGGCTGACTTGACAGCTTTCCCCATTATCATAGAAGACAGCCTCCAATTTTAAAAGAAATTCCAGAAGATTTGAGACAATAGATTTACTGAGAGGAATTGTGTGTGGATAATTAGCTACAAAATGCACAAATGTTCCAGATACAAGCATGTAGCAATAGATATTTGTGATGTTGATTTGGTTTTGCTTGATTGGTTAACCAACAGTCATTGTTTAGCGATGAGCAATCATTGGTATGTTGTAAATTGGGATATCTAAACAACACTCTTTGAAGAGTGTTTGAAGAGTTGCTAGTCTTTGAAGAGTTGCTGACTCTAATCCAGACACCTTTTAAAATCAAACCCTGTAAAAATAGCAATTGTTTTTTGGGGGGAAAAATGTAGGTTACTATGTCTGTATTCTTAAGGGAAAATTTAGCAGGAGTGAGATAAAGGTATTACAAAATGAAAGATGCCTAAGAACAAATGTGTAACCACCATTTTCTGTTCCTGTCTCACTGTGTGATAAGGGAACTGACTTCAACAAAAAAAATGTTCAACAAATCACCCTGAAATGTTCAACAAGACACCCTGAAATGTGAGGCCAGGTTATAAAAAATGTAATTAAAAATGGCACTTGGCCCAACTGACAAACAATAAAGTGTACTTTTTAATCTGGATTTGGCTATCCAGCTAAATTCAAGTCTTAAGTATTCACTTCTTTTAAGTGTAACACTGATAAGTTGCAAAGTTACAATAAGCACACAAGTACACAAAGTGGCCAAAATAAAAAAAATGCTGGAAAATCTCACAGGTCTGGTAGCATCTATAACGAGAGAAAGGAGCTGGCGTTTCAAGCCCAGATGATTCTTTATCAAAGGATCAAAGATGTAACTTTCATGTCACATCTACTTCCATTACAGTTATCCTTCAAGACTTTTGCTCTCACAATTAAGTTTTCCCATTTGTTTTATTTAGTTTTAATTAAATCTGGCATACTTGGCCATCAGAATAGGTGGCATATTCATTTCATAGATCTCCTGGCTCTATTTCCAAAGCTACCATGTTAAGATGCTTGCAATCCCAGCTGTCTTGGAGCTGTGAAAATTGTGCCCATTGGCCAGAATGTCCACCCTGTGTTGCTGACTCTCGTGCTTGCTGTCCCTGTCAACAAATCTCCCTCCCCAATTATCAACCGCAAGAAGTTTGAGTGATGAAGCCCCTCTTGAGATCCCAAAACCTACATTCTTAATTGAAACTGTAAATTGGCTTAAACCTCCTTCACTGCCTTTTATAAAATGTTGAAAACAGACGTGAGGAACTTTAAATGATTGTGTGTAGTGCTTGAGGACTGCAGATGAAAGGCTCATGACTTGAAGCTTCAGCTTGGGTAGTGCTTTTGGTTGCAGAAAACTGAAGCAAGGAGAATGTAATTTGTATGAACCTATTTCAGAACTCTCCACTGGACTGACTCCTTTGTGGCTGCTGCCCTCTGCAACTATCCTGTTGCAGAAACCATCATTGTGGCTTTTATTAACTCTGTGCTTGACTATCCCAAAGCTGTCATGACCAGCCTCCCATCTCTCACTCTCTGTAAACTACAACTCACCCAAAACTCTGCCAACCTATATCCTAACTCATACCATGTCCCATTCACCCATTATCATTTCTGGTCCTTTCTGACCTACCTTAACTTCCAGACCAGCAACGCCTCAAATTTAAAATTCTCAATCTATGTTCAAATCCTTCACGAGCTCTCTCCTCCCCATCTCTGTTACCTCCTCTGTGAACGTGATATTGCCCCAAATTAGGCCCGTCATGTATACCTAATTGTGGTGTGCACTCAGTTGTTTAGGCCTGAAGTTCTGAGTTTTCCTCCTTGACCCTCTTTGCCTTTCTCCTTTTTAAGAAATTCCTTAAAACCCACTACTTTGACCAAGCTAACCATATATTGGGACTGGCTTTATAAGCACAAGTTCAAAGCTCGCGACACAAAACTCTGAAATAAAATAAACATCGAGAAGAACGTTTACACAGCGTGACATTTATGCCAGGCTGCTTAGGGAGGTTCGAGGTGAAATTGCTGGGCCTCTGACGCAAATCTTTGTCTCTTCTTTGGACACAGGTGAGGTCCCAGAGGACTGGAGAATAGCTAATGTTGTACTGTTGTTTAAAAAGGGTAGTAGGGATAACCCTGGAAATTATAGGCTGGTGATATGTCAGTGGTAGGGAAGCTGTTGGAGGGGATTCTTAGAGATAGGATGTATAGGCACTTAGAGCGTTGCAATCTGATTAGGGATACGCAGCATGGCTTTGTTAAGGGGAGGTTATGCCTTACGAATCTGGTAGAATTTTTTGAGGAGGTGATGAAAAATGGTCGACGAAGGGCGAGCCGTTGATGTCGTCTATATGGATTTCAGTAAGGCATTTGACAAAGTCCCTCATGGGAGGTTAGTTGAGAAGGTCAAGGCTCATGGGATACAAGGACAGGTAGCTAGATGGATAAGTAACTGGCTTAGTAATAGAAGACAGAGGGTAATAGTGGAAGGGTGTTTTTCTAGCTGGAGGTCGGTCACTAGTGGTGTGCCGCAAGGCTCGGTACTGGGACCTCTTCTATTTGCAATATATATAAATGACTTGGAAGACGAACTAAGTGGAGTGATCAGCAAGTTTGCAGATGATACAAAGATGGCTGGACTTGCGGATAGGGAGGAGCATTGTTAGGGGATGCAGCAGGACATAGATAGGCTGGTAGCTTGGGCAAATAGATGACAGATAGTATTCAATCCTGATAAATGCAAGTTGATGCATTTTGGGAGAAAGAATGTAGGGGGGAGGTATATGATAAAGGGTAGATCTATTAAGAGTATAGAAACGCAGAGGGACCTGGGGGTGCAGGTGCACAAGTCTCTGAAGGTGGCAGAGCAAGTGGAGAAGATTGTGAAGAAAGCATATAGTATGCTAGCATTTATAGGAAAGGGTATAGAGTACAAAAGCTGGCCTTTAATATTGCAGTTGTATAAAACATTGGTTAGACGTCATTTGGAATATTGCATCCAGTTCTGATTGTCTTACTACTGGAAGGACATGGAGACTCTAGAGAGAGTGCAGAGGAGGTTTACCAGGATGCTGCCTGGTATGAAAGGTCTGAGTTATGAGGAGAGATTAGGCAAATTGGGACTGTTTTCCTTAGAAAAACGTAGACTTAGAGGAGATCTAATAGGGGTGTACAAGATTATGAGGGTATAGATAGAATAAACAGGGTTAAGCTTTTTCCTAGGATGGATTTGAATAGCACGAGGAGTCACGGGCTTAGGGTGAGGGGGATAAGGTATAGTTTGGATGCTAGAGGGCGTTTTTTCACACAGAGGGTGGTGGGGGTATGAAATGCGCTGCCAAGTAAAGTGGTGGAGGCAGGCACTCTGGAGTTATTTAAAAAATACTTAGATGGGCACATGAACAGAATGGGAATGGAGGGGTATAGAAAACTGATTTAAAATAGGGATCATGAGCCTTGGGAGTCCCTGGGAAGTGTCTAAATAGACGATGATATTGATGTACTTGTTTTTATCCTACAGGTGCTTTGGTCCACCTTGTTGTCTAACAAAGGCATACACGCGATGGGTCATGAGAGGGCTCCTCTTGGATATTTTTTCGAGAGTATCCTAGTGCTTCATGTCATTGGTGTACGCTTGACCTGGACCATAAAATGGGCAACACGACAGCTCAGTGACTATCGCTGTGCTGTGCAGATACATGGATTTGGGCCTGTGTCTGTGGGAGTTTGCGCATTCTCCCCGTGCTTGCATGGGTTTTCTCCAGGTGCTCCGCTTTCCTCCCACATCCCAAAGATGTACTCTTAGGCTAATTGGCAAAACAAATTCTCCCTAAATGGTCTCAAATTTGATTTTAATCCACAGATCTATAAACACAGACAGGGATCACGGATAGAGGTGGGAACATCGGGGTGGTGGCGCGGGCTCGTTGGGCTGAAGGGCCTGTTTCCCATGCTGTTTTGTTCTTTGTTCTTTGAAATGGGCAGACACATGGAGTAGAATTTTACTAGCCCATGCAAGATAGGAACAAGGCAGAAGGGCACCTTCTGGTGGCACAGAAAATGCTTCGCTAAATAAAGCTGCTCTGTTAGTCCCAGCACTTTCCCCAGAGTCATTTTGTCTTCATCAGCACTGGTTTTGTCATTTTCTTCATAATGTACTTTCTGTAGCTGCAGGGCCTTGTCCTTCCTCATCTGTGGATACCATTTCTGGTGGCACAAATGATGCCTGTGAGATTGGTCAGCTACTATCTGAAGCAGGACTTTCTCCTTAGTGAGAACAGGAAATCCTATCTCTGGTCAATTAAGGCTTCATCCCAAATGGCTACGTGAACTGCTAACATGACTGCTCCATCGGTTGTGGAGCAGAAAATCCTGCTATTTGAAAAATCCTATTCAGGAACATGAAAACAGAAAAGTGTGAAGAAGTCCAGTTTGGGAAGAAGAATAAGGAGATTAAATATGAACAAAATGATACAATTTTAAAGGGGATGAGGGAACAGGGAGACTGGGATTACGTAGACATAATTTTTTTAAAGAGGGCAAGACAGATGGAGAAGATAATTCATGGGTTTATTAGGAAAGGGATACAGTACAAAGTCAAGGAAAATGTGTTAAACCTTTAAAACAGGCTTAAGCTAGAGTACCATGTTAAATTCTGGGCAGCAAAGTTTAAGAAAGACTTAGAAAGAGAGCAAAAATGATTTAATAAAATGATACTACTACAAAGAATTTTGATTTTTATGTTAGTGAAATATTTATTAGTGAAATAAGTAGAGTTATATTAACACTGCAATGAAGTTACTGTGAAAATCCCTAGATGCCATATTCCGGCACCTGTTTGGGTACACTGAGGGAGAATTAAGCATGGCCAATGCACTTAACCAGCATGTCTTTTGGACTGTGGGAGGAAACACAAAAAGATACAGAGAGAAGATGCAGACTCCGCACAGACACTTATCCACGAATTGAACCCGCGCTATGAGACAGCGATGCTAACCACTGTATCACCGTGCCATCTGCATTTTGGAAGACAAAAGAAATGTATTCTCCTTAGATTGAAGATTAAGAGGAGATTTGATATAGGTGATCAAAATTCTGAATGGTTTTGATAAAGTAGGGAGAAATTATTTTCAATGGCAAAAGGACTGGGACATAGATTTGAAGCAATGGGCAAAAGAACTAGATATGACATGAGAAATTTACTTTAGTATGAAGAGTTGTTGAGATCCAGAATGTACAATCTGAAAAATAGCAGCAGCAGATTCAATAAATAATCTTCAAAAGGGAATTGGGCAAATATTTGATGGAAAAATCTTAACAGGGATATTGGAACAGAGGTAGGAAGCGGAACTAATCGGATAGCTCGCTCCAAGAGCTGGCACCGGTACAATGGACCAAATGACTCCCGCTCCGTCTCATTCGATGATTCTCAACTTGTCACCCGTTCAAAAACCTCTGTGTTGCTCCATGTTAAATTTTGCCGGCAAATCTAAATGTGAAGCAACTTCAGACACTTCCTTATGTTAAATGTATAACATGAAAGCAAGTGTTGTTGGAACAAATTGCTCAGATTCTGGGGCGTTGAAGACATATTCTAATCCAGAGAGGTTTGCCTACAAGACCTACCTGAAACCCTTGAAAAGTTCTTGAATTAACAGCCCAAAATGTACAGCCTTGTGTTGATTCATTATAAACAACACATCAGACATACATTCCTTACATTTTTATAGTTTTTTCACATCACACACACTTCTCATTTCATTCTCCTCAACCTTTATGACATTCTTTTCTTGTTATATTGCATTATCACATTTTCTCTAATTTTGCTGCTGCTTTTCATCCAATTTCTTTCAGGTATTTCTGGTTGTTGCTTTCTTCACATGAGGCTGAGCTACTATTGTGTGATATACAAATTTATTCCACCTCAAGTAAATTTGTTCCAGCTTATTAGCTGACATGCAAATTTATTATTAGGGTTCAAACACGCTATGATTTATTAGGAGGGAGTGAGTCACATGAAGTAATGAGCTTATTAGCAGTATGGAATAACAACTTCTGGAACAAACACTGATTCATACAAAAGGATATTTCCTCCTGTTAACAAAAAAATCAGTCCATCCTCCCTAAAGATCAGCTATGGGAGGCACAGTAGTGTAGTAAAATCACATGCTTCCAATAATATGTTTATGTAACAATTTCTATAGCACTTTGTTGGAATTCTTAATCATGGACTATTTTATCTGACGGCACAGTGTTGTTCTTTACAACTTCTTACATCATAACTACAGCAAAGGAACAGGCCATTCGGCCCAACTTACCTTTGCCGGCTTTTATGCTCTACTCAGCCATCCTTACATTCTTTTTCATCTGAACCTATCTGTATGACTTTTTATTCCTTTTTCATCATTTGCTTGTATAACTTGCCCTTAAATGTGTCTATTCATTGACAGAGCATCTTTTACATTCTTACCACTTGTTGAGCGAAGGACCTTCTCCTCAATTTCCCATTGCATACATTGGTGACTATCGTATATTTTTGAGCTCCTGTTTTTTTACACATGAGAAGAACATAAAAAAGAAATAGAAGCAGGAGTGGTCTATAAGGCCCCTGAGTATGCTCAGCTTTTCAATATGATCATGGCTGATCTTCTAACTCAACTGCACTTTCCGTCTGCTGCTCGTATCTCTTGATTCCCTGAGAAACCTGAAATCTGCCTCTGATTCCAGATTCTTCCTTTTGCAAATGAGTGCCAAATCATAGACAAAAATATTAAAAGATACTACAAATAATTGAATAGCTTTGAGCTTCCTTAAAGTTTAAAGAATGATTTTTACAATGAAGGTAGTTAATACTTTTCATCTCCTGCTTTGGTTTTGTCCTGCTCCTCACTTGTTAATTGACCCATGAACCAAACAGGCTCGGAATTTTCCTTTGCACGCTGGTCTGAACCACTATTCATCTGATGCACTGAGAATAATTCCTTCCCCTAGCTGTTAAAGATCATAATAGTGTATGTTATTTTGTATGGGATAATATTCTTACAACGTTCTTTCTTTTCTGTCTGTCTATATAAAGCAGAAATTCTACGATTTAACGTGGAGCAGTGGTACTAGCGTTCACCGACGATGTTAGCGTGGGTGTTTGCACGTGCAATGATCTGCCAACATCTTTGATGGGCATAAATCAAAAATGAGCACAACTGTAACTCAATTACAGTCAAGATTCATCTCCTATTTTTGCTGACTCAGGCAAATCGGTCAGACCTGAGATTTCATAAATGAAATAGTCCAAAGAATTGAACTTTTTTTTTTGTTGCCATTGTTACCTCAGCTGCCAAAATATCAAACATGCAAAAAATATGTAATAAAGGACAAAAAGATTCATCCTTCTAAATAAACTTTATTATGTCTTTGTAATCAAAAAAAAATTGGCATTTTGGCCATTTTGAGTTCCTTTATCAAGACCTTGCTTGGAAGCTTTGTGCCTTTCCAAGGCTTACAGAATCCTGCATTCATCAGCATGTATTAGAATGACCTTCTCAGCCCATATTGTGAAAGCTCACTTCATTCACAGTAATAACAGGATTCCGGACTTCCTCAGAGTTTCTGAATTATTTGAAAATTAGTTGGAGAATGACATTCAAAATTATTAAAACTTCTCATCCAAATATTGTCAATTTCCTATATTCTCTCCTAGATAACATCTGTGCTGTTTGTATACATCCTAACAGACTAAGTGAATTTTTTTTAAGCAAGAAACCCTTATTATATAATAGCATCAGGACTTGTATCTAAGGTCATTTATGTAGATATTCATAATCCACCTCTTCAGATTAGGTTAGAAACAAACCGCAGAATTAATTTTGAGAATATTCTTGAGGTAAAGTTTCAGATTCAAGTCATTAAATACACATTTATTTTGTTTGGAGATGAAATTGAGAGTTGAATAGTGGCTTGTTATGTTTTCTAGCATTTAAGAATTATTTCTGGTGTTTTATCTTCTCAAATTCTTCCAGATATTCATCCTTTCCCAGAACTGCATTCTTCATCACTGATTTCGGTACACTCCTACCCTAAATTCAATCGAAGAATAATGATGTTTGCTGGTCATAGAGTTTTACAGCACAAAAAATGACCTGTGGCCCATCATGTCTACACTGGCATCAAGCACCTATCTATTCTAATCCCATTTTCCAGCATTTGGTCTGTAGTCTCGGATGCTTTGGTATTTCAAGTGCTTTTTGCTTTCAGACAACTTCTTGCTTTCAGACAACCGCACAACCTCAAACAGGTCATTGTTCGCAACAAACTACCCAACCTTCAGGAGAACAGTGACCACAATACCACACAACCCTGCCACAGCAACCTCTGCAAGACATGCCGGATCATAGACATGGATGACATCATCAAACATGAGGATACCATTCACCAGGTACACGGTACATACTCTTGCAACTCGGCCAACGTTGTCTACCTAATACGTTGCAAGAAAGGATGTCCCGAAGCATGGTACATTGGGGAGACCATGCAGACACTACGACAGCGGATGAATGAGCATCGCTCAACAATCACCAGGCAAAACAGTTCCCTTCCTGTGGGCGAACACTTCAGCAGTCATGGGCATTCGGCCTCCGACCTGCGGGTAAATGTTCTTCAAGGGGGCCTTCGTGACACACGACAGCGCAGAGTCGCTGAGCAGAGACTGATAGCCAAGTTCCGCACACATGAGGACGGCCTTAATAGGGATCTTGGCTTCATGACACACTATCTGTAACCCCCGTAACTTGCCTGGGTTAGCAAAAAACCTCACTTACTGTGCTGTCTGGAGAAAATACACAATTCTCTAACCAATGCTCAGGATTCCCTTCACACACATTGTTAGCCACTTTAACACTTGAATAGCAGGTTAGATGTAAGGATTCGCATTCTAATCAGCAATCTGTGACTGTCTGTGTTGGTATGTGTGCTATTGCAGACCAGAACACTGCATTTGCCTGACGAAGGCTATAGAGTCGAAAGCTCGTGAATTTACTATCAAATAAATTGGTTGGATTTAAAATTGGTGTTGTAAAACTTTACTGAGTTTACCCCAGTCCAACGCCAGCATCTCTATATCACAAGTGCTTGTCTACATGCTTTTCAAACATTGTGAGGATTCCTGCCTTTACTACCTTATCAGATAGTGAGTTACAGATTCCCACCAACCTCTAGATGAAAAGATTTTTCTTTCCTTTTCACTGAAAGTGGCAAAGCAGGTGAAGAAGGTAATCAAGAAGGCATACGGCATGCTTGCTTTCATTGGCCGGGATATTGATTTTAAAAATTGGCAAGTCATGCTGCCACTTTATAGAACCTTAGTTAGGCTGCACTTGGAATATACTTTTCAATTCTGGTCGCTACACTACCAGAAGGATGTGGAGGCTTTGGAGAGGGTACAGAAAAGACTTACCAAGAAGTTGCCTGGTATGGAAGGCATGAGCTATGAGGAGAGATTGGAGAAACGGGGTTTATTCTCACTGGAGCGATGAAGGTTGAGGGGAGACCTGATAGATGTCTACAAGATTATGAGAGGCATGGAGAGAATGGATAATCAGAAGCTTTTTCCCAGGGTGGAAGAGTCAATTACTAGAGGGCATAGGTTTAAGGTGTGAGGAGCAAATTTTAAAAGAGATGTATGAGGCAGATTTTTTTACACAGAGAATGGTGGGTGCTTGGAACTTGTTGCCAGGGGAAATAGTGAAAGCAGGTATGACAGTGACTTTTAAGGGGTGCCTTGACACGAATGAGATGGGAATAGAGAGATATGGTCCCTGGAAGCATAGGTGTTTTAATTAAGTCGGGCAGCATGTCAGTTCAGGCTTGGAGGGTAGAAGGGCCTGTTCCTATGCTGTAATTTTCCTTGTTTTTGTTTTATCTATCATTGGAGAACATCTATTGAAATTCCAGGTTGATTTACTCCTCTGTTCTAACCATAGATTTCCTACAGTGCAGAAGGAGGCCATTTGACCCATCAAATCTGCACTGACTCTCCAAAAAAGCATCTAACTCAAGACCATCTCCTCCCAGCCCCTAACACCAGTCCCCACAAGCTCACATGTTTACCATGGCTAATCCAACTAACCTACTCGTCTTTTTGACACTAAGGGGCAATATGGCATGGCCAGTCCGCCTAATCCACATATCTTTGGAGTCTGGGGGCAAACCGGAGTACTCAGAGGAAGTCCATGCAGACATGGAGAGAATGCGCAAACTCTACACAGTCACTCTAAGCTGGAATTGAACACGGGTCATTGGCGCTCTGAGGCAACAGTGCTAACCACTGCGCCGCCCTTTTTGTACGTTTCCCTGACTGATTATTGGGGTTTATTTGATTTTATAAATCCTCGATCATTCCTCTTTATGGTATTCTATGAAATCAAACCAATGAGGTATGATTTATCATTCCCATTTTCCTTCAGTTAAGGTATGTATCTCTCCCAACTTCCTTAGCTTGGTGTATACAATTGCAGCAACATGACCTCTAATTCACCAAGAGTAAAGCAACAAGAGATCTATTAGTAACATTAGAAAATTGCCTACTCCTCAACACACTTCCTGTGTCAAACGTAAATCATGCCAATTGCTGTGTCATTCTTGCATTTCATTGACTGAAACTTCATATTCATAAATCACTAACAGACCATTGCTGAATGGATAGGCACTGCGTCAATCAGCAAATAGCAAGCAGGTATGTAAGCCATGAATCGTGGAGTTCAAATCGGATTAAAAAATAAGTAGTCAGGAACAGCTGAAATGAGGAAATCGCTTGGAAAATGTTGCAAGGTTGCTTTAAGTTGCCATGTTGGATTTTTCTGCCGATATATATGTAACATTTACAGCATGAAAATGAATTAACTCAGCATAAAGCGCTTATTTCCAGTTATAGAGTAGCCAGCAAGAGTGTTGTAAAGTCCCTAGAACATGTTCTCTCAAAGATGCTTAATCTTGAAATGTGAGTCCAACTCTGAACCACAGATCAACATAAACCAGGAGCACTCACACTTAATCTGAAGTAAATACAATTTGTTCAAGGCAGTCCGATATTTTGTGTTCGACAGCACAATGTTCCATTTACCTCACCTCTTCCCCTTAATCCCAGTTTCCAAAATAACAGAAAATTGCTGATTGTACAAAGGTAAGAAACCAATTTCGTGAGTTGAAAGTAAAACTTTTATTTTGAGCAAACCTTCAAAACAAAACAAAGCATGTTAGTTCTGTAAACTGATTTTTGAACAGTGCAAAATATGCACTAAATATTATGTTTGCACCATTTCCATATTACCTATCGCAGCAAGGTTTTTGACTCAATGTTAACAATAAGACATGAGGATATTGAAAAATGTTAAGATTAATGTCTTTTTTTATCATTTGAATCCTGACTTTCTGTACTTCCAGATGCAAATTTTGCATACCTACATTAAAATATTGTTATGATCCCCACAGCTATGAACCCAGTAGCTTTTAAAAATATTCATATTTCCAGTGACTGAATGGAAGGACCGCAAGACAAAATTTCAAGTTTTAAGACTTTTACTAGGATAAAACTAAATTAAAGTGCAACAGTTATTCGAGAGATAATTTGTTCTCTAAAGTGCAGAAAAGATCCCCCATCAAATTTTTTAAATGACCAAATATCTCCCATCACGAATATACTTTATGAGAATGAGGTAAGTCTCGTGAACACCTCATTCTCCAGAAATCAGTTCAAAACTAATACTAGCACCCAATCATTTGTTTCTTTTTTTCATTTCCAAGTAGAGAACTTCTAATCCCCCAAACTGGCTTTTATGGTGAGAAATAAATTGGAGATACTTCCTTCTAGCCAAGCTAGGTGAATCTTCCAGTCTCATTGAAAGCCTCATGGTATGATCACTTCAATTAGACTATTTAAAATATAACCATTTACAAAACCTATCTTTCTTAACACCTCCCTCTGGAGACTAATGACTGGATTTTTTCCTACTGATGCAGGTAATTTGAGGCGAGAAATCTCTAGATTTGGTAGGTTCTCAAAGAACAGTATAGCACAGGAATAGGCCCTTCAGCCCACCAAATCTGTGCTAACACAGATTCCTCTCCAATTCAATATTTTCTTGCTTCTACATGAATTCATATCTATTCCCTGTTTATTCAAGTATCTATCCATTTGCCTCTTGAACATTGTTATAGAAGCTCCTTCCACCACCTCCTCTGCCAGCACGTTCTAAGCATTCACCCTCGTTGTGTGAAACATTTGCCTCTTATATCTCTTTTAAACTTTCCCCCTCACTCTCAACCTATGCCTCTGAGTAATTGATTCTATGACTCTGGGAGAAAGACTCTGACTATTCACTCTATCTAAGCCTGTCATAATCTTGAAAACCTCAATTAGGTCCCCCCTCATTCTCTGACACTTCAATGACAATAAACTGCCCCTTTATGCATTCATTTTATTCTGGGGAAGAAAGAACAAGAGACGGTCGGCCTCCACCCCAGGAGCAGATTGGAGATGGCCACAGTGATGGCCAGGTGTCAAGGTAGGATGGTTAAAATGCATGCTTAGTGTCTTTGAGACTTCATTCCAGTCATTTGATTATATTTTAGGTCCCCTTGCTCTGTTTCCTCATACCCCATCAATACCCAGCCCACTCCTTATATCAAATCCTCATGCCAACTCAATACCAACTTATGATCCCCACACCAATGACCCCTCATATCCTCAATGCCAACTCATAGCCCCTTCATTCCAACTCAAACATAGTATATGCAATATATAAAACAATTAATCCTTCAACTGAAATGTCAGGTGTGACTCTGCTCAGAAATACTCAATAAGAGTTTTTTGAAAAAAAAATTGGTGTTATTTTACAAATGTATCAAACAAACTATTTGAGTATCAATAACAGAAAATTCAATCACTTGACACTCTTAAAGTTGTGGAAATAAACATCGTGGCATTGACAAAAGAGATTACAAAAATAAACTTACTATATCTTCACAGATATGTTGATCAAACAAATTCAAAATTTCTCTGCACTTGCATAAACAAATGCATTACATAACCCTTTTATAAGAGTTGGGCTTCTTAGACTTTTTATGTATTGGAGCATGTACTGGCATTAAGTTGGCATGAAGACAGAATGGGGGTACGGATAAGACTTTTTGAAGTACTAATTATGGCGGGGGGTGGTAGTGGTTCTGAATTCGGAATGAGAATCCTGGAATCAGTTCCATACAACCATTATAAAATGGCCACAATGTCCTTCCAATTCATGAAATCTGGTCCTCACAATCTGTCCACTTTTTTCACAGCTGACCTGAGCATTGTTCACTGGTGTGAATAGCTTCCACCCTCTGAGTAAGACAAGCTGCCCCCATCCCCTCAATTTAGAATAGGTCACAACTGTCACATGAACCTTCCATTCTTCCATTTTATCTTAACTGTCCCAAAGCATAACTTTGTATTTGTGATAATAAAGGCCATACTTCTTGGGAATGGCATGGTGGCATAACAGTTAGCACTGCTGGCTCACAGCACCAGTAAGCTAAGTTCGATTCCAACTTTGGGTGACTGTCTGTGTGGAGTTTGCATGTTCTCCCTGTGTCTGCATGGGCTTCCTCCAGGTGCCCTGGCTTCTTCCCACAATCCAAAGATGTGCTGGTAATGTGGATTAGCCATGGTAAATGCATAGGGTTGTGAGAATATTGGGGAGAGGAGGAGGATGCTGGGTCAGGAGCTCTTTCAGAGCGTCAGTGATTACTCAATGGATCGAATGGTCATGGAGTTTCTAGAAGTACTTCAGCTGCTGTGAAAAGTTCTGGGACAATCTGAGGTTGTGAAATAGAACATAGAACACTACAGAACAAACAGGCCCTTCGGCCCACAAGTTGCGCTGATCATACCCATACCTACTAGGCTATAGAACTATCTGTAACTCCCATTCCCATTTAATCCTATGTACTCATCGAGAAGTCTTTTAAAAGACCCCAGCGAGTTCGCCTCCACCACCACCGTCGGCAGCCAATTCCACTCACCACTCTCTGAGTGAAAAACTTACCCCTAACATCTCTTTTGTGCTTGCTGCCCAGCACCTTCAACCTGTGTCCTCTCGTAGCGACCATTTCAGCTCTGGGAAATAGCCTCCAAGAATCCACCCTATCTATTCCTCTCAACATTTTATAAACCTCTATCAGGTCGTCTCTCATCCTTTCTCTCTCCAGGGAGAAGAGACCTAGCCCCCTCAACCTATCTTCATAAGGCATGCCTTCCAATCCAGGCAACATCCTTGTAAATCTCCTCTACACCCTCTCAATAGCTTCCACATCCTTCCTGTCGTGAGGCAACCAGAACTGCATACAGTACTCCAAGTGGGGTCTGACAAATGTGCTGTATGAATTCAAGTCTTTGTATCTATCTTTATTTATAGGTGATTGCATAAAAATGACATGCTCATTTGACACTGAAAAGCCAGCTAATGTAGCAATCAGAATAGAGGAAAATCAGAATGCTAAACTATTGAGCCCACATGAAGCAATCAATCCATAATAAGCAATTCACAAAAGCTACCAATAAAAAGAGGTTTAATGAATAAGAATATGGAAAATAATTTGACTTTTCCAGTAATTTGAGGAGTCACCAGCCAAAAATAAAGTTTGCATAATTATGATATTAAAGCAGCAAGGAAATGATTAATTGACCTATCAATAACATTTTCTTTGCTCACATTGAGGGCAATTTTGATTATGAAAATGGGTTTGGATGGGAAGTAAAAGTACCAAGAATTTCAAACAGAAACCCATCCTAATCAAGCCTGCCCATGTTCAACTGCTGCAGGCCACCTGTTTACAGGAGAACTCCTAAAACCTTTTAAACGTACTGCAACTTCTATTTTTACAAGATGAGCGGTCACACAACACCAGGTTATAGTCCAGCAGGTTAATTTGGAATCACAGTTTCACAGTGTTTCTATTTTAGGCCAATTTCTCAGGCGGATAAATGAGTGGAGAGGGTCTGGCTGCTTATGGCAATGGCCTTTACAGCATTGCACATTTCCCCATGACTGCCACCCAATGACTGATTGGCCCTGTGGTCACCAACACCTTCCTTCATCTTTTCATTGACTCCCTCTCCATTGGCCTACCTGACTGCCCACAATCATGCTCTACCCTATCCCCTGGCTTCATGCTTGCTTGCTGCCGCCACCATTAAAATTTAGTGGCTCCTTGGCTGCAGCCTTGGTGTAGCTTCCATCACCTTACAGGTGGCCAGGTTTATTTATCAGGGTTACTTTTCACAAACCTAGGAGGCAAGTATCTTTGGAGAAATCTTGCAGTTAGGGGATTCCTCATGCTCAAACTGCACCCTGAGAAGTATCACAATTTCTCCAGCCATATCTCTCAACAATGACCTATGTCTGACTAGTCCCATTGACTTATCTGAATTGTGGGGCCCCCATGGTTCTTGGGCCTCCTGAAGTACCAGCTGTGGCCAACATTTTCAGTGGCAGTGCTGGATCTGTCAGCCATTAAATTGGTCAGCAGCTCTTTGAGGTAGGTTCCTCATCTTAAATGTCCCTGAAAACTGGCAATCACATGCTTGAATAAGATTTAATTGCACTGGGGCTCTTGGAAGTAGCTTCAGGGCAGTTGCCACTGGCTTTCTGACAAGTGAAGAGGACGCACGGTCTTGACCATTAATATCAATCCAAAGTTCCAGTATTTTTCTCTCCTTTTCATATTTCTTGGCTGTCACTGTGATTACTTGTACTAGAATCATGGAACTACAATAGTACAGAAGGAGGCCATTTGGCCCATCGAGCCACTCAGACTCTATCCCAGTAACCTCATGAATTTAGTCTGCTAATCCCTCTGACACTAAGGGGCAACTTAGCAAAACTAATCAACCTAACCCACACATCTTTGGAGTATGGGAGAAAACTACAGTACACAGAGGAAATCCACACAGATATGGGGAGAATGCGCAAACTCCACACAGACAATGACCCAAGGCCAGAATTGAACCCATGTCCCTGGCACTGTGAGACAGCACTGCTAACCACTGTGCGGCACTTGTGCTATAAAAACAAATCAGCTAGTTTGTCTATTTGGTGTTCAGTTTAGACTATTTGTGATTTAAGGGTTAGTGTGTAATTTCCATATTAAAATTATTATTAAGCCAAATTTAGCTCACAGAGTTAAGTCTTCTCAACAGCCATATGCTGAAGGTTTTGATTGGTATTTGTTTGTGATCCTTGAATTGAAAACTGATCTAAAAAAAAAATCAGTTGATTCAGCCTCATTGACAGAAACTAAGCACTTGAATTATCCACAATGTTGCTGGTATTTTTGCAAAACCTGGCCTGTGCACCATAATTGCATGAGGCAAATGCTGACTGGCTTAAAGTGGCAGACCACCATACCTAATTTTAGTTCAAAGTAATGACAACAGTAAACATACTTGGATATTTTTGCGATACATTATCTTCCCTTGGCGTTTGAGAATCATACATCAAAAGCATGCCCAACAAGTGTACCTTTTCTGGAATGTAATTATATTCTGAAGATAGAAGGCATTTTGTTTAGTGGAACTGCAGAATCAGACAGCATTGTATTCCATGAATGTGGAGAGAGCTTTTGAGACGCATGGCATTCTGAGTTTCCCAATTCCTCAATGATCCTGTGATAATACATTCACTCTCTCCCAACTTGTCACTTCATACTTCCTTCAGACACACAACAGCTTGCTGGGCTAATTGTTTGCTTCAACAATTTTTCTTCAAGGGGATTAATTTGTTTCAACATAACCAGAAAACACAATTTTATCTTTTTGTAGGCAGCTTGTATGAGTGACAGTCAGCACAGAATAAAATCCTGCCTGATGACTCCACTTTCTCATCTCTCGATTCTTGCAGGAATTACAGGTGTATAATTCAGAATAAGGATCAATGAAACACACTTTGGCAGTGTAAGGTTTTTTTTTAATCAATAATTTCCTCAAGACACAAGCCTTGGAAAATACACAATTCTTTTCCAGCATGTTTCGTGTTGGAACATGCGACATTGACGACCAGGATAGAAGTTACCTGGACCAGCAAACCTGCAACATACAATGAAAGCTACAGCATCATGACTGAACTCTCCTTCCCTCCTTCACTACACCACCTGCAGCAAAGGGGAAAAAACGGCCTTCAGCAAAAGAAAGAGATTCCTTTTAAATCCCTTAAGCAATCAAACCAGTCCAAGAGACCACACAGACCAAGAACATGACACAAAGACATTTATCTTCTACATTGTACAATTGCTGCCTCAACCAAGAATTGTTTCAACTTCTCTTAAAGGCATACAGAGAGCTGGCACTCACTCAGTGCCAAAAATTGTATTCTAGATGTATACTAAACTCTGGGAAAGCAAGAACCTTCTAACATTCATTTTATTCGTACTTTTTCATTGTTTCAATTAGTCTTTTCCTATCTGTTAGAATATCTCAGAAAGGATTCTATTGGATCTTTTAATTTTTTTTATATAGATGTTTATCAGGTCACCTTGAAGTCCACAATGTCTACAATACAGAAGCCAAAGACCTTGAGCCATTTCTTGGTATCACTATATCATTGTGTCTGCTATCTCTATCCGGTTAAATCAAAACCACGCCTACCTTTTCAGTTAAACATATACATCCGATAGAATATTTGAAAAAGAACTGAGAGCTGTCCAGTATCCTAGCCAACAATCTCTCCTTCACTCAATATTCATCCCTTAATCACCATTGCCAATGTTTAGTCAATTGGCCATTCCTTACTGCTTGTGGTCTCTTATTGCTGTAAATTGGCTGTTGTCTTTTCCATTCATCTAAATGTTGTTTGATGGTGTGTTCTGAGGATGTTATAAGACTGATTATTGCTGAAAAAGAGATGTACTCTCAAAGTTTTTTTTAATCTTGCACTATTCAGCACAGTTTGCAAGAATACCAATTATAAAGGGAAAAAACAATCCATATTGTATGAGAAGAGGATGCTGATTGGTTGGCAGGTGGATCCTAATTAGTAGAGGCATTGCCATGGAGAATGCACCAGGGAATAGTACGAACTTTTTATTCAGACTCGTATCAGGCAGGTTGCCTCTGGTGGTCAAGACATCATAAGAAGCCTCACAACACCAGGTTAAAGTCCAGCCAATTTGTTTGATGGTAAACTCACAAGCTTTTGGGGTTTGCCCCTTCGTCAAGTGAATGGAGAGTTCTAGCCTCAGACAGAGCATATAAAAGCACACACAGTTTACAGATTATTGATTAGAATGCAAGTCTTTACAACTAACCTACTATTCAAGTCTTAAAAATGCAGACAATGTGAGTAGAAAGAGCATTAGGCATAGGTTAAAGAGATGTGTATTGTCTCCAGACAGGACGATGAGTAAGGTTTTGCAAATCCAAGCAAGTCATGGGCGTTACAGATAGTTCAATATGAACCCAAGATCCTGGTTGAGACATCGCCATGGAGAAAGAACCAGGGAATGGCTGTGTTCCAAGATTTTGTTTAGTTGAAAAAGGTGCAATGTGTCAACATGCTCATTCTGTTTGCAAAGAACAAGGCTCTGTGTCAACGTATGTGATGTACAGCATAGATAAATGCCTAACTGATAATCTTTTATTGGTTCTTAATACAACTCTTAGCCCAATCAGGACTGTTTAGCAAGTGTTGTCTGATTGTTGGATATCATATTGTGAGGTTTGCCAGCACAGGCTGGTTGGGTATGTTTTACTCTGCCTGTTGTGCCAAAGGGATGTGATGTTTAATATGATTCACCAGTTATTGGGAAATATGACATATATACTGAAATTCATGTGCCACAGAACACCAATCCCTGTTGATTATACACAAAGGGAGCATGTCCACACATTGCACCTTTTTCAACTCAACAAAAGCTTAAGGGATAGCTATTCCTGATTCGTTCCCTATGGTAATGCCTTGACCAATCAGAATTGACTGGCTGGTTTAAATTTGAACAACAGCTTGGTAGTTGACTGTTCCCCGGTGCATTCTCTGCAGCAATACCTCTACCAATAAAACCAACCAATCTTCACTCTCATTTCATATGGTACAAATTATTCCTCTTTTCACTATTGGCATTCTTGCAAATCTGCCCTGATAAGTGCAAGATGAAACGTTTCCACATCATATATTTTTCAACAATGCTCCAGTTCTGTAGTATCCAATGGTTATTTATGAGATTATATCAAAATGGTCTTCTTTCGTTCTGTGACACAAAATAACAAAAGTTCTGTGACATGACCATTTGAAATCATTTTTCTGTTCATTACCTCAGTGGATTTGTAGTTCACCCTGTCATAGATGCATGGCTGCAGCAAGAATGTTATTCACACAGTTGTGTTGCAAACAAAGCCTTGAACTGGTTTTGGCATCATCCTTTTGAGCACAGAATGGCAATATTAGGCTACTCGAAAGTTCAAGTTTCTATTTCCCCACACGCTAAAACAGCCTCATTAATAAGAAAAGATGTTGACATGAGCACCTTGATGAAATGAAGTTATTAATTAGCTTTGCACAGTGGCAGATATTGAGAACTCCAGCCTACTTTGTGCTGGTGGTAGGTGGGTTGTGATTGATTTAAAGGTGCGCTGATTCGTGAGTTCAGCCCACGTTCAGGATGCTACATCAATAACTCTGAGCTGCAGTGGGTGTTATAAATCTTACAGATCTTATAAATGATGCTTAAAATGTGGAACAATTTTTTGAGGCTATATTTTCTTTATTTCACTCTCCTTCGCACAGGATCTCTTATCCCTCATTACTGCCCAACACATTACATAATTTTTGTCAATATTTGCTGCATTAACACAAATGATATAATTCAAGGCAAAATACTGAGGATGCTCGAATCTGAAACAAAAGAAGAAAATGCTGGAAAATCTCAGCAAGTCTGACAGCATCTGTGGAGAGAGAATAGAGCCAACGTTTTGAGTCTCAAACAAGTCAGACTGGAAACATTGGTTCTATTCTCTGTTCAGAGATGCTGCCAGGCCTGCTGAGATTTTCCAGCAATTTTTACAATTTATATAAAGACTTTTTTTTAATCCAATCTAGAATACTAGACCTGAAAAGCACGGAATGGGTTTATTCATTCCCATGGAATAGGGATTATGAGGTTGATTCTCCCAACCTGCTGCATTGAAGCTGTATAAATTATTATAATGTGCATTTACATATCATTAACAGGCCCAAGACTGAGTCTCCTAGCCTGCTAACCTCTCCTGCTCCCAACAGGGATGTGGAGCTGGCAGCCTGACCCTGCTGGAATGAAGGGTGTCCCCACAGGGTCAGGGGTAAGAGCAGGGTGCCCTCTGGGCATTGTCAGCTTGGCAGTTCCAGACCCGGCACTGTCCTAGGGGCAAAGTGGTAATGCCCAAGGGCACTTTGGCATTGCCCACCAGGCACTGGGCAGTGCTAATGGGGGTGAAGACATAAGGGCAGGACCTATAAAAGGTGGGATCGTTGGGGTGGGAGATTGGTGGTGATAAGGTGTGTCAGGCTGCCAGTGAAAGGGGTATTGCGGAGATCGGAGCGGGCTCAGACCTGGGGGTTATTGGGGCAGGCCAACATCTGGCAAATGGCCAGCGGTGCAGGATGTGGGATCATGGGGCTGGCCAGTAATTGAGGTGGCCAGTACTTGGGAGGCTGGCAGTACAGAGTTACTGTGCATGCACCGATCTTAGCGCTGACAGATCAGCAGATCGACATGTAATAGCCTGCTCAACACTACACTGCCAGTCTCTCCAACTGGAATAGGCCCCATCTACTGATTTTTAATGAGATTCACACTAGGCACACTATGATGCACAGAAGTTTGGAGATTCAATTGGAAACTCTCACTGAAAAAAAATGGGATTTACTCCAGTTTTTACACAAATTCTGCACTTAGAATTTTTTTGGGAAAATCCCACCCAATAATCACCAAGCAAAATTAATAATGGTAAGGTTAGGTAAAATGCCAAAAATAAATATGGTAGCACACTTTGTGTTTAACACAAAATCAAAATATTCCAGATGCTGGAAATGTGAAATAAAAATAAATAATGCTGTAAGCCTCTCAAGCAGGACCTGTGGAGAGAAACAGAGTTAACATTTAAATATCTGAAGGAAAGGGCAGGAAGAACAAATGAGAAGGCCTCGTTGGAATATGTCTTTAAGCAATAGCAGCTACAAGGGAAGTGTGTCATGTAATCCAGTCACAATTTCACTCTAATCTGTGAGCAGAACACAGCACACACAGCTCTGCAGCTGTATATCTTCAATTTTTCCAGTCGTCTATATATGTTCCACTGTGCCTAGTTTAAATAAATGAACCCACAACCTGTTTGCTCATTCCTTATGAGTGATTGATGCCTTTTACATCATGTTAAAAACATGACAGGTCTGTGACTGGAGGCCAAGGATGATTAAATAACAAGAGAGTTCATGATGCAGCAATGGAAGAGAGTCATATGGATATAGTGAAGAAACAAGGGGTTGTGTCGAAATGAGGCGTGAATTGCTACAAAAATACCATATGAATGCAAAATGAAAAGGTAAAGAAAGAAATAAGATGAAGACTGACCTAGAAAAGAACAAAAAGGTACAAGAAAAAGAACATATAAAACAAGATGGAGACAGAGTTTTTGTTCTTAATCTATGTTTAAAATGAAATCAATTGAAATTTTAAGAATATTTTATATCAGAAGAAAGATAAAGATTATAATTAGCTGGATTCTACATTGTGGATATTACATCTAACTATTTAACATGTACAAAATTGCTTTTGCATATGTCAAGAATAAGTGTAGAAGGACATGCTTTATTAATAGAAGTAGCACTACTCATTAAATTTGGGAATTTGCTATCTATTTAAAAATGTCAGTTTAATTCTTGTGGTTCTAGCGGTGTACATTCACTTGTGTCTCCCAGTCCTGAATGGTTTAAAATGAGCAAGTTGTTTGTTTAACGTCTTTATCAACGCTGCAATACAAGGGACGACTAAACTAATTCAACATGGTTTTCACATTGTGTTGCACTTCTGCTGTTTACGGTAATCAAGATGAGTGCAAGTTGATCATCAGGAGTATTGTGCGCACCTCAAGAATAATCTTCCAGTGCTGTTTTAAAATTACACTTTAAAATGTCTCCAAACAGTTCTTTAAACATTAATATTAAAGTTCCGCCAGTAAGAATGTGCGGGTGAACAAAACTCTACCCATGTTTAGCTGTGATTTGTGTCAGCTGACAGTAACATGAATGGGATGGAATACCAATCAAGGAACAACCTCGTTCCATCAATAAAATAGTAGTCTTCTCCAAACGACTGCAGTACAGGCACTAAACACACCCATAACATCAGCCACTGTGGTAGAAATGCATCATAGTCATTTAACCTGCACAAATATACATCCTTTCTTTCGGAGCTGAGGTTTCTGTTCTGCTGCGTTCCCCAGTGGGCTCTGGATATATACAGCTTTTCTCAATGAGGCAGCAGGAGTAGACTTTCAGAATGTTCCAGCTATGTTTTGTGCGTGACACAATTGGTGGACTATAATTTCCTGAATGCACCAATGTCAGTGAAATATTGCACTGATGGAAAACTCAGTGCAAAATACCATTCAATTTAACACTGGACTGGCAGAGAGGCCAAAATTTTTAAATGGATCTGCGGTGCACCTCAGGCTGGTCCTGCTGTCCAGCACAAAAAAATATTCTGGTGCATTGAAACAACATTCTGGATTTGTGATTGGACAAGTAAGAACTTGAGTGTTGCTGAATAAAAAGGAAACATACTATCAAAGCTTTTTACTTTGCATTCATCAGAACAGCTTGCAAGATAAAGCAACAGCAAAGGGAACAATTTATAATACATAGGAAGAGATTGCTGATTGTTGGCAAGTGAGCTCTGATTTTTAAAGGTTGCCATGCAGAATACAGTACAAATTGTTGTGCAAGATGGAAAACTTTGATAGTATGTCTCTTTCTTTCAGCAATACTTAAGTTCCCAACTACCAAATCACTATAAATAAAATATTCTACAGATTCTGATGGAAATTTGAACCAAGAGAGAAAAAAAACTTCTAGAATGATTACCATTGCGATTCCCAGACTCTTGACCCTATTAAACAAATCCCTATGTCTCTCAGGGATTCAATTGCTTCCACTTTACAAATTTCAATTACTGATTCTCCAGGCCTTCCCTATTGTACTTCCTAAATGTTCTTATTTTCTTGATGCAGGGTGATCCCTCCCTGTACCTCTTCATACTCTGATTCCCGACAGCTTCTGGGCTGAGAAAGTGACTGCAGTGAACAATTCAGCTGAGTGACAGATTCCAGACTACCTCTGATTAATGTCAGAACAAAGCAGTTGCGTTTGCAAACCTCTGGATCCGTTTCCAAACACATGGCTGCTACCATCCAGAAGGACATGGGTAGGAGATACATGGAAGCCCCACCACCTGCAAGTTCCGCTTCAAGCTACTTGCTATACTGATTTGGAACGATTGCACTGTTCCATCACTGCCCCGAGACAAAATCCTGGAACTTCCTCCCTAAAAGCACTGTGCATGTACCTATACAACATAGACTGCAACGGTTCAAGAAGACAAC
The DNA here is from genome assembly GCA_024679065.1 of Sphyrna mokarran. Classification (NCBI taxonomy): domain Eukaryota; kingdom Metazoa; phylum Chordata; class Chondrichthyes; order Carcharhiniformes; family Carcharhinidae; genus Sphyrna; species Sphyrna mokarran. The sequence goes on from JAGIQG010000021.1 coordinate 26,173,152, forward strand.
TCAGCACCACCTTCTCAATACACACTGGCCTGGCCTGCAGAGCCCACATCCTTTGAATGAATATTGGAAAAAAAACAACTTCCACACCTAAAAACAGATACACAAACTGGGATTCAGGTGAGTGACATTTAGTAGCTGATTGATGTTTTGCCAATATAGTCTCAGTTCAGCCAGGAGGTTGCTGGATTAAGTCCCTCCAAATGTTCATGATGTAAATCCAGTCTGACACTTCAGTGATGCTCTGAGGGGATCACTGCATTGACAGAGGCACGGCTTTTTCAGGTGAGACATTAAACACGGCCCCAGCTGGTTTTACAAGATGGTATAACACTTCCTAGAAAAAACACAATGAGCTCTCTCAGAGGGCAGGATCTTCCAGCCGCACTTGCCCCCAAGACACTGGGCATTCTGCCATGGTATGGTCCGCCGCCACCCACTGCGATTCCCTATGGTGGGCAGGGATGGGAAAATTCCACCTAGGGTCTTGGCCAACATTCATCCACTCACTAAACAGATCAAATGGTAATTTATCTTGGAATCTGTAGGATTTCACTATGTATAAATGGCCTGCTATGTTTATCTAATAAAAAACACTGACTACTCTTCCAAATAAGCTGCTATTGAGGTAGAGGAATTATATATACTATACATAGCTGTATATATATATAACATATGTATTCATTTATTTTATATATATATATTTATATATATGTTTTGATACAAGGCCATCTGTACTTTTGTGACTCTAGCTCAAATGACATGGTTTGTCATCAAACCGCCACCATAGTGGCATAGGATGTTTTTGATGAAACAGAACAGAAAATGCTGGAAATTTCTGCAGGTCTGACAGAGCCAGACAAAGGATCATGCAGACTCAAAACGTTGTCTCTATTCTCTCTGCATAGATGCTGCCAAATCTGCTGAGATTTTCCAATATTTTCTGTTTTTGTTTCAGTTTCCAGAATCTGCAGTATTTTACCGTTATCTTTTTGATGACAGTGTTTGTGTACCATGGAACACTGGAAAATGCAATTGTGCGCTCACAATGAGCACTTCTCCCTTCTGCATGTATGCTTTGTCATTTATTAAATCAAGTAGTGCATCCAAGTTTGAGATATTTATGTTTTCAAATAAATCACTTAATTTTGTGTTAGCAATTCATCTGGCTGTCAACTCAGTAGGGGTGGTTATTACAAATTTCAGTTCCTGAATCTTTTGTGGATGACTTATTTAGCAGTCGTTTAGCTCTGAAAGGATTAAATACATTCATAAAGAAATAGTCTTGATTTCATTGATCCTATCACTGCTTTGGACAGTGAAGTTTCTTTCTGCCTTTCTGAAAGGTTATTGGGGGTAATTTGATCCCCAGCCCCATGGTAGGTGGGAGAGGATCAGGGAGTTCAGTGGTTAAACTGACTAATTGCAAAATCCAAACCCAGCCTTCCATGAATGTCCTGCTTCTATATTGACCACAGTTGGCCTCCACTTGTTCAAGAAGTGGGTCTGTAATTGTAATATTCAAATAAGCTGCCATTCATGACCTTTTCAGACTGATTTGAATGGGTTCCCCAGATACCTGGCAGCCAAGGTGAGGTGTCAGCACTTGAATGCAGCAAGTAAGTACTTTTTATAGTATTGCTTGTGGGCAAGGAGGAACAGGAACGTCACCCACCTTCCCTTTCTCCAACAATCAGCTCTTTCCATCCTGATAGCCAGTCCTATTTTTCCAAAGCCCACCAATCTTACAATTTTTACTGGCTCCCGTGTAAAGGTGTGTATATGTTTTATATATATATATAAAAATACATATATTACCATTTCTCTCCTAGTTGCCACTCTGATTCCTTGTCACCCTTGTTTCCCAATTCTCCGTCCCTCATAATTGTCACTTACTCACCAATCTCCCAATGTTTCTCAGTATCCCCTCCCCTTTCAACTGCTCATCATACCTCCCCAGCACTGTAACTGACCATACAATATTTCCAGATTCTCCTCCTCACCTCATGACAGTCTTTCTGAACCCTCCCCTGAACCCTACCACAATATTTCCCAGTTTCTGTCCCATTTTTAGTCCAATCCTCCCCAAGCTAAGCCACAAATAGCTGCAATGATTTCCTGTGGCTCTTGGCTGTAACCTCCCATAGTTTACTTTGTCCTCCAGTGGTTGACCAGCTGGTCAGTGAGGCCTATAACCAGCCAAGAAATGGAGTGGAAAAGTATTAATGAGATAGCATTATTAAATCCAGCAAGGTCTCGGCATGCCGAGGGCCAGCACACATCATTAACAACTTGTAGACCACAACATTTTTTTACCCAATAGTCTTTCCCTCACACTACCGCTTATCAATACTCCCTGAGAATACAAGTTGCATGACTGACAGGGTCTAGAATGCCAATTCAGTACAAGCATATGATTAGTGCTTTGCTTCCAAAGTGACTTGGATGTCTTTATATCTCCTTTGCTCACCTACAGCAGTGCTTTCCTTTGTAAGTCCAGCTGAATGATTACTCTCTCCCCTGAGGTGACTTAAGACGTCTTCTCAGTTTTCTTTGACAGATGTTTCTATGCCATGCTCCGCAAGTTTATTTCTTCTTTTCTGACCTCTCCTAAATTGTTGTCTTTTCCTTTGCAATGTGACACCTTTACAATCTGATAAAGACCACTTTATCTCCACCTACGACAATTGGAGGAAATAGCTACTTCAGTGAGAAGGAAAAACTCCCAAATCCTTCGCAAAGACAAGCTGTGATACCAATGCAATAGAATAGTGCCATAAGTAAGAGCTTAGGATGGAGGATTAGGATATAACTTTTTAACTTTTTAAATGTTGCGTTAAAACAAATGCAGGATGTGATCCATTTATCTTAAAAAACTGAAAATTAAAATACATCTCATGAGTGTCAATGTATATATTCTCTTTGCTGTTACCCCTTTCATTTACAATATGGCGTAGGCATAGAAACAAAACAGCCTTGCTGCTGGGTGGGTAGCCTGATTTGGGCAGCAGTGATTACACCTCAGTATAAAGGGATTGGAGAAAAAGCGTGGGCAAACTTTATAAACACGTCTCAATATTAGGCTTCCTAACAAGACATAAATGTTTCACTGCAAGTAACCAGCAGTAACTTGCCTCCAATCATATGCCTATTTATTTTCGGATATTGGACTGGCATTGGTGAATCACTCACTTTATCTGCCAACTATAAAAGATCCATAACTCACTTGCCTATGGCAATCATGAATTATGAAGGTCTTCCTCATGAATAAAATACATTCTTATGGTGAAATATTGCATTTATTCTATTGACTTTAATGTTTTAAAACGGGGGGTGAAAAGTAAGATTGGTTAAAAAAAAAATCCTATTTTTAAATGTTTCATCTAGCTGATCCCTTTATGGGAAGAGGCCAAGCTCAGCAGTTTCACAACTATGATGTGCATAATGATGTGTACTCAGCTGGCACTGAACTGTCCCAGCTTGGATGCTTCCCATTTAGCATCTAGGACAGGGAAGGATGCTGATCTGTTGGATTGCTTCGGGAGCATCTTGCTTGCTGCTTGCACAGCAGACATTATCTGAGTGATCTCCTGTAAAATGGGAGACCTGAAGCAGTAGGTCTCTGCAGAGGCAGGGAAACATCACCAGAACCACTACCTCTTTTTAATGGGGACTCTCAACTCTTCTGCTTCTGAGGCTCAGCATTGTGTTATAAAAATTCCCAGATGCCCTGCGACGCTAGTTTTTTTTATGGTGTAAAAATTAGTGAAATATTGCATTTATTCTACGGACTTTTAATGTTTTAAAATGGGGGGGAGGGTGAAAAAGTAAGATTACTTTTAAAAAAATCCTATTTTTAAATGTTTCACCTAGCTGATCCCTTTATGGGAAGAGGCCAAGCTCAGCAGTTTCACAATTTAAACACATGCAATTTTTTTTTGTTTTAGTTAATGTGACAAGAAAACTGATTGTCTAATCCTTAGTGAGGGAATGCTGCATTGAGCGAGGTTCGAAAGTGGATATAAAAAAATGAACGATGAGTTTTCCTGTCGTGCCAACAAGGTGAAGGAGGCCTTAAAACAAAACTTCCTTTAATATGCACTGGTGGTATAGAACTAAGAGATGCTCCTCATTACAGTTTGATGTATTTCAAAACAATGTGGTTCAGGACTTGATTAGCTTAAGATAGCTGGCAATTCAGAACACTAATTTAAGATAATTCATTAGCATTGAGGCATTCAGTAAGTTCCTTTGTAAATTTGAGAGAACTTACAATCACTAGTATGTTAAGAGTGATATTTTCGAATGAGTGTAATAGCCTCCTCATATAAATACAGTCATTGAGCCTATTTATTACACAGATGATTTGAAATCCAATCATATATTACCCACACCCTTAATCAATAACTGGAAATTAGATGCAATTTTATTTTTCCATTACTGTCATGTCAGAGACAAACTAACGCAGGATGTGACCTGAACCAGGCCCTAAGCACCAACATTACTGGCAGCTACTGGAGCAAGAGGGTGTAAGAGGAGGCTCTCTTTTGGTTACACTATTATTACTGTTGATTATTTATTATACACTGCTGATCCTTACTGAATGAATTGAGGGAAATCCAGCAACTTTCTGATATTGCTGTTGGTGATCTTAATGTGCTCATTTGGCCCAGTTTTAGTGTCTCCCTCTTTCTCTCTGAACCTGATCCCTCTACCTGAAGCACATTGATATCCCCCTGAACCCGATCTCATGAAAGTGATTTGCTTCACAATTCTGAAATGCAGAATAAATCGAGCCACAATATTGGCCACATTTGACCCGGAGATGTAATCTCAGCAGAGAGAAGCGGATTGAGATGAAGCAAGAGATTTTATTAATTACTTTTGGTGCATTACTCTTGAAACTTTCTTGCCAATTCCTGGATGCCTAGCTGAGAACTTGTCTTCTATATAACAGTTGTTCTTAACCCTTTTTTCGTATTCATTCATGAGACATGGGCATTGCTGACTGGCCAGCATTTATTGCTCATCTCTAATAACAGGTAAAGTCGCCAGAGTCCCAGATGACCATTGGCTACTTTCCCCTTTGAAGGGGAGAGCTGACAAGTGGTGATTTAAAACACCACACCTCAGGTCACAGACAAGATTGACAAGAGATGAATAACCTCAGCTGGTACAAGAATTGAACCTGCGCTGTTGGCATTGCTCTGCATCCTGAACCAACTGTCCATCCAACTAAGCTAAACATTCCATTAATGACAGGCCTACTTCACAGAAAATGTTGGTTCTCCTTTTTTGTCCATAAAATTAAAATAATTACAAGAACTGATGGCTTAGGGCATGAGAACATCTGCCTCATAGCTAGCCGTTTCAGAATTTAAGCCTCACGGATACTAGTCACTGGAATGCTAAGTGTCCAATTTGGATGATTCTGGGATTATTTGAAAGAGCTTTGGGGTCAATTAATATTTTATTGGACAGAACGCACGTAAGGAAACCTGACAGGGAGACTCATGCACTTACAACTGAGCAAGTCTAATTTTCAATCCTTGCTTCCTTTCCTGGATTGGAACAGCTTTGTGAGAGTTGGAATGATGGTGGAATGTGCCATAAATTCAACATACTATTTCATGAATTGCTAGGATTTCAGTTTCTCCTCAAATTTCTCATGGTGGAAGCAAAAACCAGCGTGGCAATTGCAAAATAATGGACAACGAAATGAATAGGAAGGCTGGCGTCTTGTGCAATTCCTCAGAACAGCTGCACCTTTGGCAAAGCTCTGAGGATAGGTTCAATAGTTGGAGTGACCGGGAAGCATTTTAAAAATGATGGGGTCAGGAATCCCAACTAACTGTCAAATTTATGGGAATGTCTTTAAATGGAACGGGCTGCTTCCTGTCAGAGTGCTGCATTCAGCATTCCAGATCTGGTCAGTGCCATTGCAGAAATAGTCATGTTCAATTCCACTACAATTTTCATGGAGTCAGATCAGGGTTCTACAGCCCTGATTCACAACCCTTTAGAGAAATTGGGAATGCCAGTATGAATAAGAAGATCTTTCACAAAATGCCACTATTACCCCAATGTACCCCTAAATTTCCTCATACACCCATGCCAAACTCTGTCTTTTTACCTACTCCTATGTCCTTTCATCTATCCCTTATGTCCCCACTTCTATGCCCACTGACCCACTATACATTTTCTAGGACCAATGAACAACATAGTGTATAGATCTGGATTAAGCCAGCAGAACTGTCAATCATCCAGATCTTTTAAAGTCACAAAAATCACAACCTCTAAAAATCATTCTATATTTGTGCCAACAAACATTGGGGAATTGACCAGAGATCAGAGAATCTGAGTTGTCAATCAAATAATATCTCTGGGGAATCGGTGTTCTTGTATTGTAATAGTTGTGTGTTTGGCTGAGAGCCCTGACATATATTTAAATAGGAGGAGGTGATGGATGGATGTCACTTCTTTTCCAAATCTATTCTTCTTACTCGTATCACAATATGTTATGGCATTATTGGTCCTAGAAAGTGCACAGTGCTTGCTTGGCATAGGCAGAACAGGAGATATGGGAGGGGGGTGCAGTGGTGGGTAGTGAAAAGGCAGAGCATAGCATAGACAGCATTAGAGAACACAGATGTGTGGGAGGCATGGCATGGCATGGAGGGGGCATGGGGAATGATTGGAAGCGAAGAGGGAGTGAGACATAAGGGCTGGAGGGTCTTTACGCTATTGTTTCACTGGGACAAAGTCCCATGTCACGGAGATGGGTCTTTTAAACAGACAGCCTCTGCATCCAACAGCCCTTGTGGCTGTCTTCGATCAACTGGTATACCTCCAAGCCTGCACCCAGCTCCCAACAATGCAGATCCTATCTTTGCTAGCACTTTCAGCCAAGGCAAATGGGCCAAACCAGGACTTTTTTTCTGACTCCCACTACCTGCCTCAAGGATGAAAGTGCAGGTCCTGGCCTATCTATCAAATGACAGGAGAGTTAAATAAGAGCAGGCCATGTGAAAGCGAAAGGTTTAAACGAGGGATAAAATGGAAAAGGAGCCAACAGGAAGAAGCTGAATGGTTATTGTACTGCTGACTAGAACACTTTGTGCATTGGATGAGTATTATAGTACCAAAATATGATTAGTACAATGAAAAAACAGTTCAGCTTTGAAAAAATGTAATCCATTGCTGACTTTATCATATGCTTGAAAAAATAGTCTGGACTAAGCCAGTAAAAGTGTCAATCATTCAAATCCTTTGAAGTTACAAAAGCCACAGAAAACATTGAACTAAATAGCAGACTTCTTCATCAACTGCCTAGTGTTACAAATGTCAACATAATGAGAATAGCATTTGGCTGCGATATCACTTGTTTGAGTAAGATATTGGCATCAATGTGCTGTCAGAATAATCTGACTTGAGCTGAGACACTTTGCGATTGAAAGAGATGCTTTGGTGAAGGTCTTGAAAAAATTACCCCACACTGTCCCATCAGGACTATAATCAGGCCTGTAGCAAACAACGGGTTGCCTGTGTGCTGAGTAGTTCAAAAGGCCTCTGCAGACATGAGCTGTGCTTCGAAGGACAGAATCTAAAATTCAATTCTACTTATACACACTGGCAGTAGACCAAAAGCAAATATTTCATTCGCTTTGCTACAATCTCACTGACGCTATGACAGATCAACTCTTCCTTCCTAAAAGCAGAAATTGTTCCCATTTGAAGAATTGTTTTACGGCATTAAAAGAGTCTTGCGCCACAGCAAGTTAACTGTAAGAATGCAAGCTACTTCTTCAGTAAAAGGAAACAAAACTGCACAGCCATTCACCTGCACAAACTCCCATTCATTTTCCAGTAGCTAATTGGCACCTGTGGTCTGGGAACAGATTAAGAACATTCAACTCTTTAATCAGGATGTACTTGTCATGCTTGTAACAATTATACATGATAATCATCAACATTAGAAATTTAGAGAAAATCAGTTGTCATAGACTAAAAATGTGTATTTTGAAGCTGCAAAGAACATTCAGTTTCACAACACCTTGAACACAGTGCAATAGTTAGCATGAGCAAATACGAAATTCACGACAAAAAGCCATAAAATGACAGGGAAAAAAATCCAACAAATTTAGAAATAATTAAGGCATTAAGCCACCTTTGTAAAATCAAATCTTTTAATTCTTACTTGAATGTGCTTTTTATTTGAATGGTGAACAGGTGGGTAAGCGGAGCTGAATCCATGAAAAGATCAGCCATGATCTTATTGACTGGCGGAGCAGGCTCAAGGGGCCAGATGGCCTCCTCCTACTCCTAGTTCTTGTGTTCCCCCCTTCATGTTTGCTGCTCTAGCTTTCGGCCTTGCTTGTTCATAAAGCAGACTGTTTCATTCCCTGTGTGGGGAAGGAAATGGCAATGCTCCCTCATAGAAATGGGTCTTCTCACAGCTAATCACAGAGCAGTTTCAGTGGCAATTGTGTAGGCGTTAGCAGCCCAGACTGTCCAGCTTTCCCTACTGTAAGTAACAAGCATGGTGTAGGTGACAGCAATAGGTTCATTACAAATAAAAAGAAAGAACTCTTCAACTTCAATAATATTCATGTTTAAAGAGTTAAATTATCTGTTTTGCTGTGCTTCTCAGTCACCCTAATATTAGTACACAGAAATAGTATGATCTTGTTCTAGAGATAATGCGTGGTTTGATGAATGCTACAGGAACACCGGTATTGAGCAAATTCCAGTGCTGTCCATTAATTTATTTTCTGTTCTATTAATCCAGTGAAGCCCATCAGATGCTCGAATGCTTGGTAGAAGAATCGATTGTAACCATCTCTATTAATCTGGTGAGTGGCTGATTGATCGGGGTCTAAACTGGGTCAGTGGTATTGTCTGCTGAAAGGTCAGAACCCCTTAATCATCATTTACTTCAGATAGACTGATCAAACTATTTCCACAGAATAGGGATGTGGTATTGACTTGTTTAATATAAGTAGTGTGATATTTCAGAGCAAAATGCTTTAAATAGGGAATGTGTGCACGGAATTTTTGTAACCTGTCAAATTTTTACCTGAACAGTTACTGGGCATTCCTTTCATGTTTTACAACTTAAACACATTTTGCTTTCATTTTCCTGACAATGTCAAAAGCTTTTAATTTTATACAGCTTTCCAAACAATAAGGACAAGCACTGAAACAGATTTAAGAGGAGCGCGTCTAATTGGCAAAGTTCAATCACCAGTGTGTAATACGATGTTTTTGAGCAGTCACAAACAATTTCTTTTGAAAGAATTAATACCCACATAAAACTGGTGCAAATGGAAATGCAGTCTGAATATACGAAAAATTGTACATTGCTGAAATTAAATTTTATTCGAGGACATCCAAAATGATATGAATTTGGCCAGAGGGGCTGGAGCAATTCGGAAATGACTTTGTGAGACAACAATTAATATTGCCCCAAATGCTTAATCCCTTCTGTATGGCTGGTTTCTCTGTTGAGAGTAACTACAAAAGAAGTGGTCTTTTCATGCAATGTTAAGTACTATTGTGATTCTGAGTTTTAGTAGTCTAGTCGCAGGATTTCACCAACTCTTGTGGAGCCATTTTGTGGAAATGCAGCTTTGGGGTAGACATGATTCATGAGGCTGTGCCAGATCCAACTGGTATTTCAGAATCTCATGAAGGGGAATCCATCAAAATTTCTCGATCCTTTTCACTTTAGTATCACATCATAATTGGGAGGAATCAAATTTGATTTTGTTTCATACACCAGGTGGCATAAAAATAGGAGTTACTATAAACAAATAATAGTGTGTGACAAAGGGAGATTCTGGAGGGTTAATGTTCTCTTCAACAAAGTCTGGCTAATTCTACTCTTGGGTTTCTGGTGATGTGAAACATGCCACTGCTACTATTCCAGTTAAGGGTCTTGGGACTTTTGTGATTGTCTTTTAAAAGCTCTCTCAGCACATAGATAATGCAGAGTTTCTGAGCTGCAGTCACAAATATCTGTCGGTTAGGAAGCTTGTAGTGAAGTAGGAGATCTGCTTATATCAGGTATGATATGATGAGATGGAAGGTGAGCTCATAGTGGAGTAATGTTGTGAACTATAGTGAGAGAGATGCTCAATGTGAAGTGAGGTAGGAAGTGTACTTTCTGAATGTAAAGATAGGAATCAAGATCAGATAAAGCTCTTGCATTAATATTGCAGGATAGACCATCCATCCTTTAGTTTGATAAAATATATATTTTTAAACTTCTGAGTAAAATTCATCACAACGTTTAGATAGTCAAACGCAGTGAATGGCAACTGCGTGAAATGATAGACACCACAAAGTGCTATCATCCTCAATTGGTGTCAGATTGATGTGATTTGATTTATTATAGTCACATGTATTAGTATACAGTGAGAAGTATTGTTTCTTGCACACTGCATAGACAAAGCATACCATTTGTAAAGAAGAAAAGGGGAAAATGCAGAATTTAGTGTTACAGTTCTAGCTAGAATGTCGAGAAAGACCAATTTAGTGCAAGGGAGGTCCATTTAAAAGTCTGATAGCAGCTGGGAAGAAGCTGGTCTTGAGTCTATTGGTAAGTGACCTCAGATTTTTGTATCTTTTCCCCACAGAAGAAAGTGGAAGAAATTATGTCTAGGGTGCGTGGGATCATTGACTATGCTGGCTGCTTTGCTGAGGCAGTGGGAAGTCTAGATAGAGTCAATGGATGGGAGGCTGATTGCACAAGTTCCATTAGGCCTGTGCACTTTATCAGACCCTTAACCTAAATCTGAAGGCAATTACATTTCCAGTCAATAAGTAAAAATTAATAAATGTGGCTGGGATGGAAATGGCTCTTGTTCATGGAGGGACATAGTTTTGAATGTGCAATCTGCTTGGTGTGGTATGTTCTTGCAGCGAAGGTGCCTTGTGCAGAGTCAGATTAGGTTTGCTTGGGGTGGAAAGAAATGCCACTGGTGTGGCTGAATGGAAGTCTGTTGGTTGAGAGAGATCCCTGGCCCATGTGGCAAATGTGCTCAGTGCTGGGGATATGCCACAAGGCACGCTTACAGTGATATGAGATGAGATTGGAAATATGTTGTGAACTAAATTTTCAATGCCTACATTAAAGAAGCTATTTGACATGAATCATCTGAAGCTAGGATGAAGGTTGTTTCACCCGTGAGTAAGAAATGAAGTGGAGTGGAATGGGACAGAACAGAAAGCCAATATGTTCCTCCATGACTCTCAGAAGCATTCAGTAAGAATTTAGCAACACCAATTTTTAATCCAACCGATTTATTTGATAGTAAAATTGCGAGCTTTCAACACTCCGTGTCTTCCTCAGGCAAATGCCTAAGGAAGACACGGAGTGTTGAAAGCTCGCAATTTTACTATCAAATAAATTGGTTGGATTAAAAATTGGTGTTGCTAAATTCTTACTGAGTTCTTACCACCCCAATCCAACGCTGGCATCTTTACATCATGACTACTCTCAGAAGCATGGCAGACTGACAGCTATCACGGGTTTAAGTCATCCTGTAATTCTAAGCAACTGAAAGATCACATGCTGTTAAAAGCAGATCTAACCTAACATTCAACAATCGGAACTTTGTAATGGTACTTCATTTAACTAAACCTTTGGTCTCTAGTTCTTCACTATTTTGAAAAATGGCAGTGGATTTGTCTCAGGGTGAGTGTATAAACCTCCACAGTACCCATGAAGTAGGATGAACTGTTAGTCCTTACCAGTTACAGCAGGGCTGCGTATAATTGTGGTCGTTCCTGAGATATTTCATAAATGCTTCATTGGTCTTCTATAACTCATTCAGAAACTGTCATTTGTGTGATTAAGTCGAATAGAGTTGTACCCTTGAGCTTGTTAGTCACAGGGGGCCCATCACCAGCATGGCACAGTGCCAGCCATAACTCAATTTCCATCTTCTTGGCAACCAGCTAATAGAAAACAACTCAGTTTGATTCACACTATCTTACTTAGCTGAGGATCTTGTATTAGAATTACGGCAATAACTGCTCACCCTTTGGTGAAATAAAATGATACCCTGCAGGTTCTGAGTGAAATTAATAAAAAGAATGAATGGATATAGTTTAAATGGAGTAAAAAGTCACAAAGCACAATGATGGAGCCACCAAAAGTGACATCCATCTTCCATTTGTGTCAGACTTTCCATAGTTACTAATTCTGTTAAGTCTCATTGTGCTACCAGACCCTTAGCCACAATCTCTATAGCAACAATATTGCGAGCCAATGCATAAAAAAACTCACTTAATAAATCTGTGTGATTCCTGTCAACCCATATTACAAAATGTGAGGTCAGAACAATGAGCAAGTGTTAGTCGCACTGAAGCTATTTGACAATTAGACAAAATTAGCCCTGAAATTGGATGATTAAGATGTGAACAGTATTCTAAGACTTCAAACCAGAATATAAGCAGCAAGCAGGACAAGTGAAAAACAATATTATTAACCCAAAGAGAAAATGAGATATAATTGAGTGAAAACAAGAGATGAGCAACTACTCATTGGAGGAGCCAAGCTTTTAATCAGCTTTGCTTATATCTCCTTATGCATGGTGGCACAGTGGTTAGCACTGCTGCCTCACAGTGCCAGGGCTCTGGGTTCAATTTCTGACTTGGGTTACTGACTGTGCGGAGGTTGCACATTCTCCCCATGTCTGCATGGGTTTCCTCTGGGTGCCCCGGTTTCCCCCCACAGTACAAAAGATGTGCTGGTTAGGTGCATTGACCATGCTAAATTCTCCTTCAGTGTACCCGAAAAGGCAACTAGTGGATATTCACAATAACATCATTGCAGTGTTAATGTAAGCTTACTTGTAACTAATAAATAAACTTATAAACCTTGGTATCAAACTTTAATTCTGATAATGTTCCTGTAAACACCTTGGCATGTTGGGCTATCTTATAATAGAAATGCAAGTTATTCTTATTAATGCACATATCGCACCTATGTGATAGAGACTAATAGGCGAATCCTGGGAGATTTGATCAGATGGGACAGATTTGTTTAGTTGATTAAACTTTTCTTGTATATATTTCTTTTGAAATTACTGATGTTTGAAGTGTAGATTTGCTAAATTAAGCAGTAAAATGCTGTTTTCCAGCATCCTCACCATTAACAAGCAACTTCTGTCAATCACAGTGACACTACATTGTAACTTATTGTCCCAGAAGTGCATTTACCCAACAGCTGGTAAACATGTCCCGACAGCATAAGTGACAGGGTGATATTAATTTGATTGACTGATACCTTTGAGAGTGACCACACTGTGATATTGATGACTACTGAAGCACTCCTGGATGTGGCAATGGAACACTTCCAGGAGGAAGAACGGAAGAGCTCATAGGGAACTTCAATTCCTGGCTTCAGTACAACAGCCGCAAGACAGGAGCATTGTAAGCATAGTGTTTACTAGTGTGCTGCATTGAACTTGTGGAATTGAACTTAGCCTCATTCTTTTATTCATTTGTGTAAAGTTGGCATTGCTGGCTGGCCAGCATTTATTGCCCATCCCCTGGAGGGCAGTTGAAAGTTAATCACCTTGCTCTGACACTGCAATCACACGTAGGCCGAACCAGATAAGAATGGATGTTTGTTCATTATTTTTATTTTGCTTATTGGTCACAAGTAATGCTGCAATAAAGCTACTGTGAAAATCCCCTAGTCGTCACACTCCAGCGCCTGTTCAGGTACACTGAAGGAGAATTTAGCATGGCCAATGCACCTAACTAGCGCGTCTTTCGGACTGTGGGAGGAAACTGAAACAGCCAGAGGAAATCCAAGCAGACACGGGGAGAACATGCAGACTCCACACAGACAATAGCCCAAGGAATCAAACCCATGTTCCTGGCGCTGTGAGGCAACGGTGCTAGCTACTTAGCCACCGTTTCCTTCCCTAAAGGACATTAGTGAACTAGATGGGTTTTTCCAACAATCGTCAATGGTTTTATGATCATCAGTAGATTCTTAATTCCAGATATTTTTTATTGAATTCAAATTTCACCACTTTCTGAGGCAGGATTCAAAGTCGGGTCCCTGGAATATCAGCTGAGTTTCTGGATTAATAGTCTAGTGATAATACCACTAAGCCACCCTCTCATTGGTTGGCTGCTAAGAACCCATCAAAGGGAATTAAGGAGAAAGCATCCTTTCCGGATATATCACAGCTTGGCATGGCTCTTGCTTTAACCAAGATTGCAAGAAACAACAAAGGGTTGTGAATGTAGTCCAATCCATCATGCAAACCAGCATTGACTCCATCTACACTTTAAGCTGCCTCGGGAAAGCAGCCAGCATAATCAAGTCTAGAACAAAGGGTCACAGTCTGAAGGACAGAGATGAGAAGACATTTCTTCCCCAAAGAGTGGTGAACCTGTGGAATTCATTACCACAGGAAGTAGCTGATGTCAAAACATTGAATTTATTCAAGAGGTAGCTAGATATAGCAGTTGGGGTGAATGGGATCAAAGGTTATGGGGAAAAATCAGGATTAGGCTATTGAGTTGGACAATCAGCCATGATCGTAATGAATGGTGGAGCAGGCTCAAAAGGTTTCCTCTAGCTCTTATCTTCTATGTTTGTAAGGACCTAACATACCCTAGACATATGCTTCTTCCATCAGGAAAAAGTCGCAACAGTCTGAGATCACATGCTAACAGACTCAAGAATAATTTCTTCTTGGCTGCCATCAGATTTTTGAATGGACTTTCCACATATTAAGCTGCTCTCTCTCCTCACCTATTGGTAATTGCAACACAATTTTCTGCATCCCATCCTTCCCTTCTCCCCTATGTACTCTATGAATGGTATATTTTATCTGTATAGTTCACAACAAATAATAATTTTCACTGTATCCCAATACATGTGACAATAATAAATCAATTCAATTCAATTCAAGTATATCACCAGCCCACAAATGGGCAGATATCAATATTTAAAGGGATGCAACCACCTAAATACAAATGGTGACAGAGGATGATAAAACACCTCCTTACTTTTGAAAATGCATCATTGCGATGACACTAGGCTGCTGCAGCTGTTCAGTGAGCAAGGCAATGACAAGGGTTGGCCATGCCAACCTGTGCCTCTGCCATCCATTTGATGTAAAGGCAAACAGCACATGGTTGATCCATATGCTTGCTCGAACCAGTAAAAAGGCCAAACAGAGTTGATGATCTTGACTACCACCGATGATGCCATCCTCCTGTTGCAGGGGCACTTATAAAAGTGGTACATATCTGTAGCTGGCTCCCAACTGATCCAGAGTTCACTGAGTCAGTTCTTTCCAGCTATAGTGAGGTGGCTGTGCTAGGTTAGGTTTACTGGATTAATGAGAGGTGAATGCAGTCTGGGTCAAGTGTCTGCTGAACTCTCCGCCATGCCTTTTAACCACTTGTACTATTATAACCAGGGTACAAAAAGCCACCCAAATTATTCAGTTACAAGTTGAAGAACACTGTGGTTTGCCCTTTGGTGCTTTATGACTCTCTGAACTGCTGCAAAAGTGGGCAGTAACAATGGCACAATAGTTAGCACTGCTGCTTCATAGCGCCAGGGGCCTGGTTCGATTCCCAGCTTGGGTCACTATCTGTGTGGAGTCTGTATGTTCTCCTTGCACCCGCGTGGGGTTTCCTCTGGGTACTTCACAATCCAAAGATGTATAAGTTAGATGGATTAGCCATGCTAAATTAATTGCCCCTTAGTATCAGGAACACTAGCTGGAGTAAAAACATGGAGTTATGGGGATAGGGCCTGGATGGGATTGTAGTGCAGACACGATGGGCCGAATGGCCTCCTTCTGCTCTACAGGATTCCATGATTCTATGATTTTAGGTTTGTACTATAAGAGTTTCCTTTTGAAGCTTCTTCTTGTTTAAACTTTTATTGTTCTGCCAAAGTCTTGGAGATGTTTTAACATCAGCTGACTTTCCAGTTGATTAAGAGAGAATGTTCAGCTGCAAAAGGCCAGTGGAGTGTGAAAGGCTAGAAGAGAAGTTTTCAGTCTTAGACAGAGTGCAGCATTGACGTACGATCAGATGGGTCTTTTTTTTCTCTATAATTAGGACCTGTATGAAGTGAACAAATGAAGTTTGATACTTGCGAGGGTTTAATGCAACTGGGAATTCCATCTTGAACATCTATATTTCAAAGTTAGATTCGGAAGCGCAGTGAACTCTAAGAAATGTGTGAAGTGTGCTATTTGGGCTGTCAGGGATCTGGGACAGCGCCATTGCACTCAATGTAGAATCTTTGGAGCATGTGATCTCTTGTGCTGAAGATGCAATTGGACATACTTCATAGCACAGAGAATATCAGGAGGTTCTGGATGAACTCTCCAGAATATAATCACCCAATTGGTAGTAATAAGTAGTTCAAGACACAACTATAGTGTAGAAAGTGTAGAGTGTATGGCCACTCACAGACTGAGCAGAGAGACGAGTTCATAATTGCATAAAACCTGAGTTACTGCAATTGTTTAACAGATGCATTTGATTAGAATGGTATTAACTTGGAGGAGGATGGTCTAGCACAACAATGTGACACTATGGAGAAAGTTAGAATCATAGAATCCCTACAGTACAGAAGGTGGCCATTCTGTCTCTCGAGTCTGTACCAACAATCCCACCCAGGCCTTAATCCTGTAATCCCACATTTTTATCCTGCTAATCCCCTGACACTAGGGTCTATTTAGCATGGCCAATCAAGCTAACCTGCACATCTTTGGACTGTGGGAGGGAACTGGAGCATCCCGAGAAAAGCCATGCAGATACATGGAGACTGTGCAAACTCCACACACAGTCACCCAAGACTGGAATTGAACCCAGCTCCCTGATCCTGCAAGGCAGCAGTTTCCTCTGTGCCAACATGCTGCCCCATGACCTGAGTGAGTACATTGTTACAAAGTGTTTCCACATGTTAATTCATCCCCTATTTAATCAGGGTACAATCTAAAATTAGCAGAGAGAGGTTGACATATTTAGATACTTAAGCACCATTTAGTATGGTTAATCCACTGAAATTATGCATTTGGACACCAAGGACAAATTAGTATTAGTGGGCTGAGGGGAGGGAAAACTACAAGAATAGGAGGACAGTAGAGCAAGATGTTCTACAGTAAGGGATATACATATAATTGTTTTCAAGTTTCGATCTGGAATACCAAATGAAATGTTGCTTCCTTGGTATCAGGATGGGAGCTTTTGTGATACTGTGAGCATGTTCTTGACTCTGAAATTGAAGCTCCGGGTTTGAGTCCCATACCAGGAATTGATGATCGTGGAAGGTGTGTTCATAACACGGATCAAACAAATTGAGTGTATTAATCTGCAAATCCTTCTAAACACACTGTCAGTAACACTGACAGAGACTCCTGATCTGCCATGTTTGAAGTCCAATGACACTCCTCAAGCTATAAACTCCTGGTGACAGACAAGCAACATGTTCCTGGAATTATTACCTACGGAAGTAGATGAAAATCTGCCTTATTGCACCACTAGGTGCAGGAAGAGAATTGGAAATGTTATTGATATCATGATAAAGAACACTACACAACAATTAGAAAGGGAGCTATAGCAGCTAAATGTTATGGTCTATGCTGGAACCAATGCTATAGATAAAGCTACATTTCAGAGAAAATTTTATGGAGTCTTTGGGGTTCTTGCCTTCTCGCTGCGGAGCTAATGAAGGCTCGCATCTCCCAGGAAGGTCCACCATTATTAAGTGCCTCTTAGGTGAGCACTTACAATCACGTGGCCTAGAGGCAGAACTCCTGTCAGAGATTGGCAGCTCTTTTGCTCACCAAGGCTGTTAGGGAGATGGTAGCTGCTGAGGAATGACAGCCAACGGAGACTCAGGATCAGGAAGTCACCCAGGTCGTAGGCAAGTCATAGCTAAGGGGGTGAAGGGTGGATCATCAACAAAGCATGGAGATGGCTCTCTCTGGGTTCCCACCTTCCCATTGCTGGGTCCCTCAGACGAGCACTTTACCTTCGAAGGAAGGACCCAGATGAAGGTCCATATGCAGCCCATGCAGTTTTGTTTGTCGAGCTTCCCGTGTGATGACAGGCCCACTCACACTGAATGAGTATGAGTGAATTCCATATTATCAACATCCTAGGAGACTACCATGATCAGAAATTGAAGCCACATACATCCCTATCAGAGCACATCAGAGGCTGGAAATTCTGTGGAGTAACTTATTTCCTGACTGCCCAAAGCTTGTTCAGCATCCAAGAGCACACGTCAGGAGTGTGATGGAATACCCACAACTTTTCTGGATGAGTGCAGCTCCAACAACACTCAAGACCTCAACACTGTGAATTGAAATAAAAATTGCCACTCAGGAGCCTATCGTATTTTCTTTGGCCAGGCTTCCCTCCCTACAAATGCTCTTCTAGAAATTTGAAAGACTGAAGAAGGTGAAATGCCAAATAATGAGTCTCTAGCCCTGACTCTGCCCATTCTCATACCAATGTTTAGGGTGAATGGATACTCTAACCTCACAAAAGCAGGTGAAAACTGAAAGACAACTTGAGAGTCCAGTGTGTTGAGATAATTTGCCAAATTTGCAACTCTACCACCAGGCTTCCAGAGTTACAGAGGGAATGCACTGGAGGAGTCATGAACACTTGGCTGTATAGAGCGGCACGGTGGCACAGTGGTTAGCATTGCTGTCTCACAGCACCAGGGACCTGGGTTCAATTCTGGCTCCGGAATTGACTGTCTATCTAGACTTTACACATTCATCCATGCCTGCATGGGTTTCTTCCAGATGTTCCGGTTTCCTCCCACACTCCAAAGATATGCAGATTAGGTGGATTGGGCCATGCTAAACTGCGTCTTATTGCCAGGGAGACTACCAGGGTAAATAATGAGGTTATGGGAATAGGGTGGGATTGTTGTTGGTGCAGACTCAATGGACCGAATGGCCTCCTTCTGCACTATACAGATTGTATGATTGTACATTATATTTATCCTTCATTCAGTTTCCAGTAATCCAAATTCTTTAGCAATTCAGATTTCATTATATTTAGTAATAAACAGCCTGGTGTTTCTACTTTGGGTGCAGTGATCTAAGTACACATTGCACATAAAATTATGCTAGTTTTGAGAATTTTGTCAAATTTCTGCCCAAACCCATTTGCTCATCGCTGAGTGTCAAAGCAGGTAAAAACATTTGCATTAAAAATATTCATTGCTGTATTTGAGATTGGTAACGTGATGGGGTTAACACAGCTGAAGACGAGTTTATCAAAGTAAAGAAACATGTTTGATCAGTGTCAACTCCACCATTAGAGTTATCTGATTTTAAAGCAATTGAAATTGACTTTAAAAAAGATACATATACATTTACTAGGCAATTTGATGTAAATGGGTGGAATTCTCGGGTCATTCATGCCAGCCAGATTCTCCCATCCTGCTGCAGTGAATGGAGATCTGGCAAAGCGCTAAATTCTACTCTATGGCAATGGCGGCAGAGTGTGAATGGCCAGACAATGTCACCGATCATTTATGCCAGCAGGATTTTCCCATCCCGTTGCAAAGAATGGAGATTTAGCTTGCTCTGTCTTTGTTGCAGCAGGAGCATACCATAAACAGGCAGTAAGATAGTGCCCACTTTAAGTTTAAAAGATATTTATTTAAAAGCTTTTCTAAAATACCTAATAGTGTGCTTTGCCAGAAGTTTCTATTCTGGAGACGAAGTTCAGTGGTGGGCACGGAAATGGGAATGATTCCTCATGCCTGTATATTGTGGGGGGAAACGGCCAAGGTTTATCCATTATTTGTGGATGGGAGGGGAAGATGCCCTGGTTTGGTAATGCTCCCTTGATCAGTGTGGGTGGAGGGGGTGGGCACCAATTTCATTCTTTGGGGGGAGGGGGACCTATTCCTGAGTGCAGAGGCCTGGGGCGCCGTTTAAAAATGGCACCCAAGCTCAGAACATTGGAGTTAGCCGGTGGGTTACCAGAAATGACTTCATTTGATATTTCAGGGTGGATGGGTGAAATCTGTCTGACAGGTGCTGCTAGTGTCAACGGGAAACACTCCTGTTTTCCCACCAGCATAGGCACGAAGCCTGAAAATGTGAGAATTCCGCTCTGTGTCTGCTAACTAGCTTAACTTTAAGAAACTCCTCAGAGGCTTGCAAATAGGCACAATTAGCAGAAACTGGCAGTGACAATTAATTCCATCTGGAATCTAGACTAGTTTTGTGGCAGACCTAGATACTACCACAGTGTTTTTGTCGATGAGCATAAAACATCATGGAAACTCACTTATATTATTTGTAATCTGCTCTTGAAATTCCTCAATCTGATGCCTGATTTGGCTTTTTTATTCTTTCATGGGTTGTGGACATCACTGGTAAGGCCAGTATTTGTTGCGATGGGTCTGGAGTCACATGTAGACCAGACAAGATAGGATGACAGATTTCCTTCCCTGAAGGACATTAGTGAACCAGATCGGTCTTTATGACACTTGACAATGGTTTCATGGTCACCATTAGACTTTTAATTTCATATTTCTTTTTAATTGAATTCACATTTCACCATTTGTTGTGGTGGGATTTGAACCTGGGTTCCCAAAGAATTACCCAGAGTCTCTGGATTACCAGTCCACTGACAATACCACCACACCCATGATCTGGCTGATCTTGGTCAAGTAAGTACTTGACCATTGGAAATGCCTGCTTGCTGGTTTTAATCCGAGACATCTCTAGTTTGTGTATGTGACCCATTTATTGTGCAGGGTAGTACAAGGCTGCATTTGAACCAGTAAAGCAGATAACAGTAAGCTGAATTGCAAATGATTGCTTCAGATCACACAATTTTCACAGGAAGGTAAGTTGCAGCTTCTGGGTCAAAGTAAACTTGCAGGAATTTCCATGAAATTGTGGAGAAAAGATTCTTATTAAATATTCAGAATTGCCTCACGCCTCATGAACCAAATTCCACAAATAACTCATCAACCTTGATTTACTCGCTGAATGGTCCTGCACTCAACTCTTGAGCTGTCGGATGTCAGATTATTCCATTTAGTCGGGCACACCAGCCCACCAAATAATCTGAAATTATAGATACGTGTCAAATAACTTGTCAAACAAGGATAAAGTGATGGATTTAGAGGAGGAAGTGATGGTTTAATGATATTGTCACTGGACTAGTAATCCAGAGACTGAGGCTAATGCTCTGAGGGCCCGTGTTCAAATCCCACCATGGGGCATATGGTGAAACTTGAATTCTATTGAAAAAATCTGGAATTTTAAGGTGGCGTGGTTGCAGAATGGTTAGCACTGCTGCATCACAGTGCCAGCGATCCGAATTTGATTCCCGGCTTGAGTCATCATCTGTGTGGAGTTTGCATGTTTCTTCCTGTCTGTGTGGGTTTCCTACGGGTGCTTCGGTTTCCTCTCACAATCCAAAGATTTGTGGGTTAGGTGGATTGACCAGACTAAATTGCCCTTTGGCGTTGGGTGGCTAGCTACAGTAAATGTATGGGGTTGTGGGGATAGAACCTGGATGGGATTGTGGGTCGACGCAGATTCAATGGGCTGAATGGCTTCCTTCTGCGCTGAAGTTGCAAATCTTTTATAGGGATACGGATGTGAGAGTTTTAAAAAAATAAGCATTTTTAAAACATTCATTCCCAGACAATTTGAAGCAAACATGCTGTATGTTGAATCTCTGACCTCAGCATGACTAAAGAAAGTAGTCTGCACAGATTTAGAAGATTGACCTGTCAGTGAATGCTACTGCCTTGGTCCTTCTCATCTCACGAACTTACCAAAACTCCTATGGATCTATTCCATAATTACATGTGCTTTATAGGAAACTTTTGAGCAAAATGTGTTTCTTACTACATGTCAATTTAAAAGCAACTTCTTTCAAAACTGCACACAAACTTCTCCGTCTCTCATTTCTATATTTATGCAGTCTCTGCAGCTTGGTGTGTTTGCTGTAGTGCCAGGATGAGTTGCAGGATTACTTTTGATACCAGCAGTCAGCTTGAGGCATCTGGTAGTTAAGAGAGTAGGCCAACAGGAGAGAAACAGAATGGAGAAAAAACATTAAAGAACACTGTAGAATGTGAAAGCTTGTTCTTTATTCGGAAGGGAGGGTTACATGTTCAATTTCATCCAGCAGAATTCTCCCAAAAAAATTCTAAGTGTCAAATTCTCATGAGAAAAAGAGTAATTCATGGCGGTTTTCTCAGTCGGAATTCAGGGAAGAAAGTCCCACGCTCTGTGCACTGCAGAGGACACCAGCATGAATATCATTAAATTTCAGGGGGTGGAGCCTATCCCCAGTGGAGACCACACCCAGGCCCAGCCCTGAACCCCTCTCCACCGGTCTGCCCCGATCTCCAGCGCTTCCCGCTCTGATCACTCCCCCCTCTGACCCTCACCCCCTGCAGTCCTAATCCACCTCTCACTGCGGTGTCGACGTCCCCAGGAGGCTGACAACTCCTTGGCTGACCCCTACCCCTTAGCCTGCCCCAATCGCTGGCCTTCCTGCTTCCCCTACCAATCCCTATGCAGAGTGCCAGCAGGGCCCCATCCCCTCCTCCTCGAACGCCCCTAGGCCCTGCCTTCATCAGACCTCACCTCTATATCATAAGCCTTGGCACTGCCCCATGCTTAATGGGCAGTGCCAAGGTGCCCCTGGGCATTGGCACTTTGCAGCTTGGGCGTACCAGGGGGCCCAGGTGCCAATGCCTAGTGGGCACGACCC
This sequence comes from Sphyrna mokarran, assembly GCA_024679065.1. Classification (NCBI taxonomy): domain Eukaryota; kingdom Metazoa; phylum Chordata; class Chondrichthyes; order Carcharhiniformes; family Carcharhinidae; genus Sphyrna; species Sphyrna mokarran. Next base: position 26,195,922 of record JAGIQG010000021.1, read on the forward strand.
CACCACTGCCCAACTTTCTGGGAGACCTTGACTGCCCTCCCTTCATGGGCCACAAGTTCTCTGAAAGTTAAGAACTATTCTAAACTCAGCTGGAGTGAACCACTGTTGTCAGAGGTAAAGGGGAGTTAGAGAAGAGGGGGTTGCTTGTGAACCTAGAGACTTCAGCCCCAGGTTTGCTAAGATTAAAATGAGAATTTAAATACTCACTCCCCTTCCCGCCAATTTCTGGTACGGAGCAGATGGTACTAGAAATTGGTCACAGGGAGACATTATTGCGACAGGAATGCATGCGTGCATCCTACGCATCACTCGCCACGAGATTCTCCCCTCCTGCTGCGCTAATTTTTTAGCACAGTGGGATGGGAGAATCGCCCCCATAGAGACAATGAAGATTAATTATTGATTCGTTACAGTAAATCCCAGTTTTGAGTGCCCCCTCCTTTAAAGTGGTTTCACTTTAAAGAGTTTTCATGTCTGGGTTCCGTTTAAAATCTGTTTTCCCCTTTTTGAAGTGTGTGAACAATGTGATAACGTCATTGCATCTCTTGTCTAAAATGATGTGATCAGTATCATTTTATGCTGTGATGAGGAATCATCCAGATTTGAAATATTAACTCCGTCCTCTCTCCACAGATTATGTTAGGCCTGCTGAGATTTTTCCAGCATTTTCTGCTTTTGTTTCAGATTCCAGCATCTGTAACAATTTGCTTTTATCTTTTTTGGACATTGGGTTGTTTTGCCGTTCTTTCAGTCAATTCCCCCTCCACCCCCATCCCCCACTATACTAAACTTTTGTTACTGAACGCTATGTTAATTAAGGAACTCTGTGGACTTTGTTTCTTCTGATAGAATTTTCCACAGTACTGCACTATAAATTTTGTTTTTCAAATTTTGTTGTTGCTAGTACAGGACGTACCTGAAGGACTGACTGTGGACTTATGTTTATAAAAAAATTCTCTGCTGTTTAGGAATACTGCTTGGTATTTCACCTGTGTATGAGGAATGTATTGAAGCCAGCGGAAAAGGCAGCAATTTTAAAGTTATTCACTGTATTGTACAGTATTCCAGTCTATGTAGGGTACATTATTTCCATTTTTACATTGATTTTTCCAGGCAAAAATTGTCCTCAGGAACTTAACTCTGGTTTTACATTGATTCCTATGGGAAACTATGCTTCATTTCAAGGGGTTTTGCTTAAAGTGGTGATTTTCAGAAATGCAACCATCACTTTAAATGAGGATACTATTAAATAAAAGTAAGTGAATATTCTCCAACTAACAATTCAGGCTTGCTGAAAGAAATGAGCACAGCTGTAAAGGGAAATGTGGCTGTGATTTCTTTTATATAGCGATATAATACCAAAGGATTAACACACAGGTAATGTGATTCCATTTTCTCAACAGAGGGCCAACTTGTGATCTTTGGAATTATTGGCCTATTAGTGTGACATCTTTTGTAGGCAAACCATTGAAGTCTATTATAAAATAAGTAATTGAAGAGGATTTAACAAGAGGAAAAGCAATAATTCTAAACCAATGTTGGTTTATGAAAGGGTAAGTCAAGCTGAACAAATTTATTGGAATTCTTTGAGGATGTAACAGAATTGGTTGACGGTTGTGATATGACAAATGTTAGATACCTTGGCTTTCACAAGAGACTTGTGGCCAAAGTAAATAGTCTTAGGATAGGAGGAAGGATAGCGGACAATAAGAAAGAATCAAAGGATAAAGATTAATAGTAGTTTGTATTGGGTATCCATCGTTAGAAGCCCTTCTCGAGGTACAGCACTTTGCTGTTCATAAATAATCCAGAGGAGAAATTAGATATTTAAAATCTTTGCAAATAATATTAAATCATGCCGGAATGCATGATGTTTGGGGAAAAGATAAAATTTAGTGAATTTGCAGAAGCCTAGACAGTAAACAGCTAAATAATGTTGGCAAGTGCTAACTGTATTGGCACTAAAATAGAAAATATAATTACAGGTGAAGCATTAAATGTGAATTAAGAAAATAAAATCTAGTTGACTAAATACTGCAAACGTTGTCACAAAGAAAGAAGCAGTTAATAGTGAAATACTGAAAAGTAAAAATTGATCACAATGATGAAAACCAATGGAGTTAGACTGACACTGTATAAAACTCAGTAAGAGTCTGGCAACACCAATTTTAAATCCAACCGATTTATTTGATAGTAAATCTGCTAGCTTTCGGCCTTTGTAGCCTTCGTCAGGTGAATGAGGTGTTCTGGTCTCCAAAAGCACACATATCAGCACAGACAGTTTACAGATTGCTGATTAGAATGCGAATCCTTACACCTAACCTGCTATTCAAGTCTTAAAGTGGCTAACAATGTGAGGAAGGAATATTGAGCACAGGTTAGAGGGATGTGTATTGTCTCCAGACAGCACAGTAAGTGAGGTTTTTTGCTAACCCAGGCAAGTCATGGGGGTTACAGATAGTGTGACATGAAGCCAAGATCCCTGTTACGACCGTCCTCATGTGTGCGGAACTTGGCTATCAGTCTCTGCTCAGCGACTCTGCGCTGTCGTATGTTGTGAAGGCCCCCTTGAAGAACATTTACCCGAAGGTCGGAGGCTGAATGCCCGTGACTGCTGAAGTGTTCGTCCACAGGAAGGGAACTTCAGCAGTCACGGGCATTCGGCCTCTGACCTTCGGGTAAATGTTCTTCAAGGGGGCCTTCACGACACACGACAGCTCAGAGTTGCTGAGCAGAGACTGATAGCCAAGTTCTGCACACATGAGGACGGTCTTAACAGGGATCTTAGCTTCATGTCACACTATCTGTAACCCCCATGACTTGCCTGGGTTAGCAAAAAAAACCTCACTTACTGTGCTGTCTGGAGACAATACACATCCCTCTAACCTGTGCTCAATATTCCTTCCACCCACATTGTTAGCCACTTTAAGACTTGAATAGCAGGTTAGGTGTAAGGATTCGCATTCTAATCAGCAATGTGTAAACTGTCTGTGCTGATATGTGTGCTTTTGGAGACCAGAACACCTCATTCGCCTGACGAAGGCTACAAAGGCCGAAAGCTAGCAGATTTACTATCAAATAAATCGGTTGGATTTAAAATTGGTGTTAAAATTGGAGTTTACTGAGTTTACCCCAGTCCAACACTAGCATCTCTACATCATGACTGTATAAAACAACAGGTCTGGTATGTCAAAGTGATAATTATATTAGGCAAAGATTCATCAGCAGCAGAAAGGGTCTTTTAAGATAATAGAAAATACCCTGTTACATAGGATTGATAAACGGCTGAGTGTGGTCCTGAAATATGATGCAAAAATAAGATAAGCTGGGTGACATGCTCTTATCTGTTTGATTTTGTTAGGATCCATTAGAATGCTTAGTATCAAGCATGGATCTTGTGGTAGCGTCTCTGCCTCTGGGCTAGAAGCTCCAGGTTCAAGTCTCGCTTTCGGACTTGGAAGTTCAAGGAAGGTATGCTGATAGCATGGTCAAATAGTTTGATCATCAGCTCGTAAATCTTTTTATGATGCCTGGTGGCAGGTGGTAAAGATGGGAAAGATCCCTGGTCAGTGATGCTGCAGAAAGAAAGGGTCAACCACTGCAGTAATTTGCCAAGGATAATTATGGAGCAATTCAGTGGAGGTCCATGATCATCAATGCTGTCTTAGGACCTGGTACGTGAAGAAGGAAGCACTGATTAGTGAAATCTATGGGAAGCCTATTCTAGCTATGGAAATTAATGGATTCATTTTGTACTCTAGCATATCTACAAGAATCAATGAGGCAAGTGGATATTGGAGAGCTATGAGATTAGTACATCCTCCAAAACAGGCTGAAATGTTTAAACTGTGTTCTAAAGGATCAACTTAGTGAGGACTTGACAAAATGACACTAGTACAACTTTCATGATTGTATATCAACTTAAAGGAATACAAGGAGAAATTGAAAATATAGGCATCATGTGGTTGGGAAATATTGTTGTAGAATTTTTACATGAAATGAGTTGTATTTGCGTCCCTCTACCCAAAATTCATCCAGTGAAATCACAAAATACTAAAAAGATTCACAACCCCCCCATTACCCCTGAGCTGCTCCATAACACAGTTGGAGTGACTATAAAAAACAACAGCCCACTTGCCACTTTTAATAGTGGTCAACTGAGCTTGTTGCAAAGCATCTGACTGTAATAATACACTGCCCACACCACAAAATAGCCAAACGAGGCAGGTGGGCAGGCCATATTTTAAAGGAAATTACTTAAAAGGCAGGATAGAGAGGTGGGTACATCCTTCAGGGGTTGCTCTGCTCTGTGTTTGTTAGGGGCACGTCCTCCCAGATGAACCTCCGCCCTAACTTTATTCCTCTGTGCCTGGCCTCCAAAACACATCCTCTCCCTGGATTCCCTGATCCTTCCCTACCCTTGCGTGCCTCCACTACTGAGTTCCGGAATGACCAGACCTTCAGGTCGATCAGATCGGTCAGCAACTCTCAAGGGTAGAACCTCCTCCACCTGAACAGTGGAAACACTCTCTGCTTGTTTCACCCACCAGCGGAGTGAAACAGTGAGCTCTCTTTCCAGGTGCATCAATTCTCAGCCAACTTTTGCAATGTGGGATGGGGGGGATGCAAGCAATACCACTCGTTACCACCCCGCCACCCCAAGAGCAAGGATGAGTCAGTGCTTGTGAGATTTTGGATACCAAGTGCTCAGCTATTGGTAAGAACCTAGAGATCCAAGAAATCCTTTTTAAAACATTGATAGGAAGAGAGAAAGAAAGATTCTCACAAACTTGCATTGCTGTTATTTTCAACTTGCCACCTTAGTTATTGAGTCAATTTATTTGAAGCGGAATATTTTGGATTGTCAATGCACTGCCTCTAAATCAGACCATCCATTGAATTGCGTAAGTAATAGCTATCCAGTTTCCTATTTCCATAAAGGTCCAAATTCCCATCAAAAAGGCTACTGAAATCAGTCACTCAGAGTTTAATTATACTACACTACAGAAGATTTGATTGCAAAGACAAAAAAACTAGACAAACAAATACTGTGATATACTGGGACTATACTTTGGGTCATTTTATATTTTAAAAGTTCAGAACCATTCAATAATTGGCAGGACAATTTCAATTATTAGGAATGCTTATTGCAAATCTTTGTTCTATTCTCAAGTTCCATCTTTAAAAAAAGGTTCAGCACCTTTGACAATGTAACAGGCCATACTGATGGGGGCACTGATTATTCAAATCTGACACCAAGTTCTCACAGTCGTCTCACTGTTTAAAACTTAAAACATATGGGTTCAATGCTAGAAATAATCCTTTGGTTACCGCAATGTGTTACACATAGTAATGAATGCATACCAGTCTGGATCAATTTCATAATTGAACCTATGCTTTTAAAATAATGGCCCATTCCTCATTGTCCAGAGAAGAAGTCGGTGCAGATCAATTGTCTGTAAAATTAATTGGCTTGCTAGACTTTTTCAGAGGGCTTTCAGAGCCAACCAAAGGATAAGAATTATATATTGGCTGCTTTGGGTCAGGTTGAAAAATATCTTTTTCTGAAGGACATCACCAATTTTTACAGATGTCCCATAATGTGGCATGGCTGGGACAGTGAGGAAAGGTGCATATGGGTTCCACACAGGCAGTGGCCCAGGTCTGGAGTTAAGCCCTGGCCTCTGGTGCTGTGATGCAGCTATGCTAACCAAATTGTTCTGTGGGATGAAAGTGTATTGTGACTCTACTTTTAATAAGCTGCCTCTATCTTGTTCTGTATTCCCCCACTGGAGGAAATAGATAGGTTAAGCAATGGTTCATTTGGTTGGTTGCAAAAATATCTGAAGATAATTTGATTTGATTTATTGTTGTCACATGTATTAGCATACAGTGAAAAGTATTGTTTCTTGCACGCTATACAGGCAAAGCGTACCATTCATAGAGAAGGAAACATGAGAGTGCAGTTACACTAGGGTGTAGAGAAAGATCAGCTTAATGCAAGTAAATCAAAAGTCTGACAGCAACAGAGAAGAAGCTGTTGTTTAGGTTGGTTGGTACTTGGTTCTCTTGAATATCAGAATAGTAACATAGCATCAAATTGGATTGCATCAGGGCTGCAGTTTTAGACCGTTAGAGTGAAATCTAAGTAAAAGACACAAAATGATTACCTGACACACAAAATGGACTCTGGAAAGGAACATTAAGAGGCACTGACTTTGGGCACAGACATTTATACAAAGAATTAAAACCTGTAATGTTTAAATCGCTGCAGGAAACTGGTCAGATCTTGAGGCACCTTCAAACTTGAGATAAGAGCAGATCCAGAACAATGAGTTTAATAACAAGATCAGCCACTAAGGGGGGGACATAAATGCATAAATGTATATAACAAAACCAGTCATTGATAGAGGACATAACTGCATAAATGTACCACTCTATCAATGTCCAATACCTGTCTGCTTATAATGATGTGTTAACTGTCAATGTCCATATCTGTCTACTCAACTTGTAATGATGTGCTAACAGCTAATGTCCATATTATCTATTATCTAAAAAGTATAAAAGATGCTCAACTGTCATGTATAGTTGAGAAGGTGGCTACCTGTACTATGGAGTGCCAGCACTTCTCCCAAAGCTTTATCCAAATAAAATTGTTTTGTTGAATCTCCAAGTCTGACTCCGAAGTGGTCAATTTCTCACAACAAGACTGAGTATAGAGTTGGGCATTTGAGAACTACAGGTCCACAGATCCCTGAAAGTGGCAACTCAGGTAGATAAGTTGGCCAAGAAGGCATACAACATGCTTATTTCCATTAGCCGGGGCATGGAGTCTAAAAATTAGTAAGTTATGTTACAGCTGTATAAAACTTTAGTTAGGGTGCATTTGGAGTATTGCATGCAGGTCTGGTCGCCACACTACCAAAAGGACACAGATGCTTTGGAAAGGGTGCAAAGAAGATTTTACTAGCATGTTGCCTGGTCTGGAGGGTTTTAGGTATGAGGAGAAGTTGGATAAACTTGAATTGTTTTCACTGGAAAGATGGAGGATGAGGGGCAACCTAATAGAAATCTATGAAATTATGAGAGGCATAGAGAGGGTGGCTAGTCAAAGGCTTTTTCCCAGGGTGACAGAGTCAACTACAAGGGGGCACAGGTTTAAGGTGAGAGGTGGTAAGTTTAGGAGAGACACAGAGGATGGTGAGTACCTGGAACATACTGCCAGTGGAGGTGGTGGAAGCAGGCATTATGAATCTTGATAGATACATGAACAAAATACATTGAACAGAGGAATAGAAACCACATATTAGTGCAGGCTTGGTGGGCAGAAGAGCCTGTTCCTGTGCTGCATTGATCTTTGTTCCGAAGAAATCATCTTTTCTGGATGTATCACAGCTTGGTATGGCTTCTGCTCTGACCAAGACAACAAGAAACTACAAAGGATTGTGAACATAACCAGACCATCACACAAACCACCCTCCCATCCAATGAATCTGTCTACACTTCCCCCTGCCTCAGAAAATAATCCATAGATGCCATTATGCCAGCATAATCAAAGACCCCATGCAATCCAGACACACTCTCTTCCAACTTCTTCCAATGGGAAAAAAATACAAAAGTCTGAAAACACATGCAACTTGAAGAACAGCTTCTTCAGATGTTTGAATGGACCTACCATATATTAAGCTGATTTTTCTCTACACCCTGTCTGTAACTATATCTTGCACTCTTTTCCTTCTACAGTCCATAAGACCATAAGACGTCGGAGCAGAATTAGGCCGCTTGGTCTTGAATCTGCTCTGCCATTCAATCATGACTGATACTTTTCTCCTGCCTTTTGTGCATAACCCCGATTCTCTTTTCAATCAAGAACCTTTCTATCTCTGTCTTAAGGACACTTGATGACCTGGCCTCCACAGCCTTCTGCGGCAAAGTGTTCCACAGATTCACCACTCACTAGCAGAAGAAATTCCTCCTCATTTCTATTTTAAAGGATCATTTCTTTATCTGAGGTTGTACCCTCTGGTTCTAGTTTTTCCTACTAATGGAAACATCCTCTCCACATCCATTCTATCCAGGCCTTGCAGTATCCTGTAAGTTTCAACAAGAACTCCCCTCATCCTTCTAAATTCCCAACAGTATAGAGTCCTCAACCGTTCCTCATACGACAAACTCTTCATTCTAGGCTTCATTCTTGAGAACCTCCTCCGAATCCTTTCCAAGCCCAGCACATCCTTCATTAGATGTGGAGCCCAATACTCCAAATGGAGTCTGACCGGAGCTTTATACAGCCTCAGAAGTACATCCCTATTCATGAATGAATAAAAACAAAATTAATCACTACCTAGCATACCTACTGGAAGGATATTATTGCCATGTTGGATGTGCAACAAAGGTCACCAGACTTGTTCCCAGGTTGGTAAGGCTGTTTAATGAAGAGAGATTGGGGAAACTGGGCCTGTATTCTCTGGAGTTTCCAAGAATGAGACGTGATCTCATTGAAACTGACAAAATACTTAAAGGGTAGATGCAGGAAAGATGCTTCTCCTGGCTGGGGATTCCAGAACCAGAAGATACAATTTTGAAGTAACAGGGAAACCAATTAGGGCAGAGATGAGGAGAAACTTTGTTATGCAAAGATTGTGAATCTTTGTGATTCTCTCTCCCAAATAGTGAGATACCTCAGTCACTGAGTACATTTAACCATGATATGGAGATGCCGACGTTGGACTGTGGTGGACACAGTAACAAGTCTCACAACACAAGGTTAAAGTCCAACAGGTTTATTTAGTTTTCAGAGCACTGCTCCTTCATCAGTGAGTCTGCATACGTTTACATTGGGTATGTTTAAAGTACAGATTGGCAGGTCTCTAAATGGCTGTGACGTTTAAGTTTATTTATTAGTGTCACAAGAAGGCTTACATTAATGTACAATGAAGTTACAGTGAAAATCCACTCGTTACCAGACTCAGGCACCTGTTTGGGAACACTGAAGAAGGATTTAGCCTGACCAATGTACCTAACCACATGTCTTTCAGAGTGTTGGAGGAAACCGGAGCACCCGGAAAAAACTCATGCAGACACAGGAAGAAGTGCAGACTCCATACAGACGGTGACCCAGGCCGGGAATTGAATCCAGATTCCTGGCATCATGAGGCAGCAGTGCTGAGCACTGTGCTACCATGTGGGATATGGGGGTATTGTGGGAAAAAAGCTTCAAAGTGGATGATGAACTATGATCATACTGAATGGTGGTGCAGACCCAATGATCCCTGCTTCGTACATTCATAAATTTCTATGTTTCTATTGTATTATATGCTGAGTTGTCTGGGTCAGTAATTCTGTGCGAGGGGGCGATGAGTGGATCCCTTATCCATCGGCAGAGCAAAAACTGAATGAACAATAATCTTGGATTATTCTTGTGTGCCTCGCAGTGGCTGCCCACAGAGCAATTTTTGACAGAGGTCCAGGAGCAGGTCACTTAACAATTGTCTCAGCTCAAGGAAGGCAAGAAGGCAGAGGTAAAGCCTTGGAAAAGTTTTCAAGTTTGATACACCGAAATTTAAAAAAAAATTTCATGAGAAATGTGGGATTTATCCCATTCAAATGAATTAAAGTAGCAGGTTTGTGTCCTGTTGTCATTCAGAATATTTATAACTGGTTCGCTTATCTATAAGCTGGTATCTCTGGCTTCTGATCCAATCATTTAATGTGGCATTGATCGAATTTTAACACAAGATAAAAGCTAAATTTAAACAAAAAATGGTTGCAGCTCCTGTAGGTTTATATTATTGCTGAAGTAACAGTATCTTCAGCTTCCACCTGGGGAAGACTGGGAAAACATAATCAATAATTAAATTCTATTCTGTTTGATTCGGATACCAATCCTGTATTAGGCTCCAGGCCAACATCATTACGGGGACTGGGGAGAGTGGGCTCTATTATAAGGAGCTTTCATTCAAAAATGAAACCTGTCAAAAGTCCTATTTATTTTGCAGCTGCATCAGTACATTTTGCAAACTAAAACTGGTGCACGTTAATTGCTGAAGTGTAAATGCAGCAGTTAAGATTATTAAAAATCAAGCAATCCTTGGTCAAAGAATCAGCCTGGGGTAGCAAAGCTGGAGTCTCACTCAAGCTGAGGCAGCACACCGGCATAGGTATTAATTCTCTAATGCACTGCATCACGGAAGAGGCTTGTGTGTCTGATCTTGGCTGCGCCATCAAGGAGAGGCTCTGAGCAAAGACGAGACAGTTCCCCGTAGGCAGGAAGTAGAATCAGAGCACGAGTCATTTGAGGCCTTTCTCGTGTAACTGCTCCCGGTTAGGTCAAAAGCAGCAATTGCCAGGAGGCTGCAGTCTAGCCCTTCACAGCTGGATAAAGGTATGTAGAAGATAGGAGGCCAAAAATGAGAAAAGAATAGGATCGACAGAAATATTCCTAAACTAGAAAAATATTGGTTATTGCAGCAGCACAAACTTATGCACTGAACTGGTGACTTAATGTCATCTGGATCATGAACAGGCTATAAAACCAAAGGAAATTAGATTCAATTCAAACTATTCTTGAAAGAATTGATTGCAGTCCCTGTCAGGCCAGTAAGTATAAATGGGTTAGAGCTGAGAACAGGCAACTTCATTGAAACTTACAAAATCCTTACAGGGTGTGTCAGGGTGGATGTGAATAGGATGTTCCCCTGACCGGTAAATTTAGACAGTAAGAAGTCTCACAATACCGGGTTAAAATCCAACAGATTTATTTGGTAGCAAACTAGCTTTCGGAGCACTGGTCCTTCATCAGGTGAATGGGAGTTCTGTTCACAAACGGCATATAAAGACGCAAACTCAATTTAAATCAAATCTTAAATTACGCTAATACCTTTAAGACTCGATTAGCTGTGAAGACTCGCATTCCACTCATTATTTGTAAATTGAGTTTGTGTCTTTATACGCCCTGTTAGAGAACAGAACTCACACTCACCTGACGAAGAAGCAGCACTTCGAAAGCTGGTGGTGTTTGCTACTAAATAAAACCGTTGGACTTTAACCTGATGTTGTGAGACTTCTTACTGTGTTTACCGAAGTCCAATGCTGGCATCTCCTCATGGTGAGTCTAGAATCAGAGGACACAGTCTCAGAATAAGGTGCAGGCCATCTGGGACTAAATTCAGAAGGAGGTTTTTCACTCAAAGGGTGGTGTATCTATGGAATTCTCTATCCCTCAAGCCTCTGGAAGCTCAATCACTGTTCAAGGCAGAAATTGATAGATACATGGATACTAAAAACACTGAAGGAAATGGGGCATGCCACAGGAAAGTGACATTGAGGCGGACAATCAGCCATGACCTAACTGAAAGGCAGAGCAAGAATGAGTCAAATGACCAATCCCTGCTTCCCTATTCCAACCTGCTCAAAAAGCACAATACTACAGATATTGGAAATCCAAAGTAAAATTGTAAACTGTTAGAAAGGAAACTCAGCAGATTAGGCAGCATGTGTGCGAAGAAAGAAATACAAAGCTGAGAACAGGATGTGGTCCTGAACTTGGCCATATTTTTTAGGCTAACAATAGTATGAGGAAATTTGCACACAAACAGCTGCCATATTCATTTTAGGCTAGGAAATCTCTACACCCAAATTTCCTCAATAAATTGCATTGATTCAAGAACTAAAGTTTATTTATTAGTCACAAGTAAGGCTATATTGACATTGCAATGAAATTATTATGAAATTCCCCAGTTGCATCTATCAAAACACTGCTTAGTTCAGTAATCTATCACTGCCTCCCCCACTGCCTCTTCCACGTAATTTACATCTAAATGCTTAATGGATACTATACTTCAGGTTATCTGTACCACTTTTATTGATAGCGAAACAAACTGGTTACTATGGTGACTGAATCACCACAGATAATGAATATACTTCTATATTACTCAGCCTTCATTGTACATTGCCATTCATGCTTTCAATTGATGCAGGCAAGAGATAAATCATGGCCCCTGACTCTATAACTAAGGACCAAAGTTTATTTTAATCAGAGTCTGATTTTTGCTTTTTTGTACTAAGCAAGTTGAGTAGATGCGTGATCATCAACTGGTTTACAAACTTCCTTAGCAGGAGAAAGATGCTCCCTACATCACATGCAAACCCCAACCCCCGACAATATGTATTGTTCAAAGAGAATCAAAGTCCACATTGTGTGAAGTCTATTTAAGTCTTCTCCAATCTCCCTTCAAGTTATAATTGGCCAAAATATTCAAATGGGAAACCCAATGATGACCCCATCAATGCATGACCATGGAAGATGGATGCACACTGTCAATAAGATAGCAGTTAATGGATCTCTATGCAGCCTATAATCATTGCAAAATTGGGAATGGTGAAAGAATATACACACAATTATTTTATTACAAATTCCTTTCATTTCTACAACTCTACCCACCAGTATGTCATCTATTCCATGCAAATTATTGATTTCTTAAAGAGTCCACACAAACATTAATGAAAATGGTGATGGAGGAGTAGCCTTGGTGATTCAGAATGAAATAACTTAGATGAAAAAAGAGAATATAAGGGGCAAGCAGGCTGTGAAGACTCCATTGTTGGAAATAAAAAGTAAAAACAAACTTAAGATTATAGGTGAAATTGTTGACAGATGCCAGGATAGTAGTTGTGAAGTGATAGATTTTATAAATGCAGGGATTGGAAATACATATAGCAAAGGCAAAGTGATTTTCATCCAGGATTTAACTTCCATATAGATTAGGATAAGCAAAGGACAATATGTCAGAAATGCAATCAATTTCTTGAGTGCAATCAGGCTATTTTTTGCAGAAATTTGTTCTGGAGTCAATGCCATATTAGAGTTAATAATAAGTAATGAGCTAGATTTGTTCGTAGCCTAACAATGCATGAATATTTATTGAATAGCAATCATAATGTGATTGAATTCACCATCATGTTCAAATGTGAAACAGTTACTCAGATTCTAGATTCAGTTGAGGTTGATTTCAATAGAATCAGACACAGCCTGCCTACAGTAAATCAGTTAACGGGTAAAATGACAGAAGATCAATGGGAGATGTTCAAGAAAGAATGGAATATAATACAGGACCACTTTATATCCTTAAGGTGTAAGAGCTCTGCTTGCCAAAAAGAAAGCCATGGACATCTAAGTGAAAGATAACTTAAAACCAAAGGAAAAAAGGATACAGAAATGCAAAGACAAGCACAGATTTGGCAAACAGGAAAGATATTAAACAAAATCAAAGGGTGACACAACAATTAGCAGAAACGACATGAAAAGAGACTTGCTAGTGATATAACAAAACAACACAACACAATCTTTTCCAATTTTACTAAAATAAAAGAGGGCAGGAGCATCTTTTATAGCACTTGCTGTAATCTCACCATTTAAATGGTGTACAGTGAGATGAAATGAGTATCTGAATCCAGTCCTGCAGTGATAGCACCTGGGAATGGTCATGTTGCTCACGAAAATAAGGAAATCATGACGAATAATGACTTTTCATCAGATATCCTATATCCTAACAAAACCGATATTTCAAAACATTCCTGCTATGCAGAAAGAGGCCATTTGGCTCATTGAGTCTGCACCAATCACAATCTCACCCAGACCCTATCCCCATAACTCCATGCATTTACCCCAGCTAGACCCCCGACACTAAGGGCCAATTTATAATGACCAATTCACCTAACCTGCACATCTTTGGAGTGTGGGAAGAAACCGGAGTACCCGGAGAAAACCCATGCAGACACAGGGAGAATGTGCAAACTCTAGGTAATGATCCAAGCCGGGAATCAAACCCAGATCCCTGGCGCTGTGAGGCAGCAGTCCTAACAATTCCACTACCATGCCACCTAATTAAATGAACCAATGTCAGGGATTCAGTAAAATTGATGCCAGCAAAACAACAATCAAGAAAAAATAATGGCACAAAAATGCCAAAATCTCAGGCCAAATGGTTTCCATTCCAAGGTTACAGAGGAAGTAGGTGAAAGCAATGCAGATACCCTAACTATTACTTCTCAAAATTTTATGAATTAAGGAGCCGTTTCTTTAGATTGGAAAATTGCATCTGTCACTTGGATATTTGAGAAAGACGAGAAAAGGAAACCAGGGAACTATAGTCTAGTTAATCTAATATCTGTTATTGGAAGACAAGAAGGCTGTGAAGAACTCATGGGTGGAAATAATAAATAGAAACAAACTCAAGATTATAGGGAGATTGTTTACAGGCCCCCGGATAGCAGTTGTGAAGTGGTAGATATTATAAATGCAGGGATTGGAAAAATGTTTAGCAAAGGTAAAGTGATTTTAATCAGGGATTTAAGTTCCATATAGATTGGGATAAACGGAGGACAACAAGTTGGAAATTGTTATTGTTACTGTTACTGAAGTCTATCATGAAAATTTTTGGCTGTTCAGAGAGAATCAGCATGGATTTGGAAAGAATAGGTGTCTGGGGAATCTGATTTAATTTTTTGACGGGTGGCTAAAGTTGTGGACAGATGAATATGTTTTATTCTTTCATGGGATGTTGCTGTCACTGACAAGTCCTGTTTTCATCCCTAATTGCCTTTGAACTGGATGGTTTGCCATGCCTTTTCAGACAGTAGAAGAGTTGCAAGTAAGCCAGACCAGGTAAGAACAGTGCTGAAGCAGATGGTTTTTACAGCAATCAATGAAAGCTATCATGGTCATCATTACCAAAGCCCTCGCTTCGTACTTTCAAATTTATTAACTGAATTTTAATTCCACCAGCTGCTGTGGTGGATTCGAACCCATCTTCTGAAGCATTAACTGGGGCTCTGGATGACCAATCCAGTTACATTATTATGACACTTCCATCTCCCCCTAGATGTTATTTACATGGGTTTCCAGAAGGCATTCGTTAAAATCCCTCATTAAGGACTGTTAGCTAAAATTCATGCTGTTGAAAGCAAAGTATTGATCTAGTTAGGAAATTGGCAAAATGGAGACAGAAAATAGGAACAATGGGAAGATATCCTAATTGGCAAGATGTAACGCATGGTGTCCCTCATCAGTCTCTGCTGGGGTATAAATATCCACCATATTTATTAAGGACATAGATGATAGGATTGAAAACCAAACATTCAAATTTGCCAATGGCTCAAAAATGGACGTCAGTTTAGGCAGTGTAGGTGGGAGTGTAACATACCAAAGAAATATTGACAGATTGAGTTGATAAACAAAGATAGACAAAGCTATGGCAAATGGATTTTAATGCAGGCAATTGCAAAGCCATCCACTTTCAACCTGAAAAGAATAAGACTTATGTATTGTCTAAATGGCAAAAGCTAGAACCAGTGGAGGTCCAAACAAACTTGGTAATCTAGATACACAGATCATGAAAGTGTCATCAACAATAAAGAAAATAATCAACTAAGCTAATAGAATGCTGGCCTTTATACCTAGAGGAATTGAATCAAAGTTTTCAAGATGTTCAGGGGCATAGATTAGGTAGATAAAGAAGAACTATTCCTGGTGGTTGGAGAGCTTACGACTAGGGGCAGAGACCATAATAATAAAGCCAGGTATTTCAGGAACATAATTAGATAAAGTTTTTCCAAGTAAAGGGTGGTAACTACTTGGCAAATGCCAATTGATGGAAGGTCAGTTCTGAATTTTAAATCTGAGATTTATGGTTAACCAAAGAAAATTTAAGGGGAGGCAATGGCACTGCCACTGGACCAGTAATCCAGCGAGCAAGACCTGGGGACCTGGGTTCAAATCCTACCATGGCAGATGGTGAAATTTGAATTCAATAAAAATTGTTTTTAAACAAAACTATCTGCTTTACTAATGTCCTTTAGGTAAGGAAACCTGCTTTTGTTACCTGGTCTGACCTACATGTGTCTCCAGATCCAACATGGTTGACTTTCAAACACCATCTGAAATAGAGGGCAGTTAGGGATGGGCAATAAATGCTGCCAGCGATGCTCTCTTCCCGTAAAAGTAATCTTTTTAAAGACTAGGTATATGGAGTCAGGTCACAGATCAGCCATAATTTCACAGAATGACAAAGTAGACTTGAGGGGTTAAATGTCCTAAATTCCTATTCCAGCAGTTTATATCCCAGTCTTTTGTTCACAACCAAATGTCTTTAGCCCGATTCTAGTTCTTAAAATTACCTATTTTTTCTATAAATTGAGCAACAGTCAAAGTGAGTAGTAAATTATTCAGCCATCAGTCAGCACAAGTGTACAAACAGCACCAGCGTGTGATTGCCTGAATAATGCTGAATGCATTTTCCAGCATGGTTTAAAGTGATTCTGCAGAAAAATCTACTAAACTATCTCTGTAATGCAAACACCCTCACTCAGGGTCGTGTATCGATCTACTCAGGCCAGCTCATTCCTAAAGGAATAGTTACTATTCTTTTCTGCTTAGAACCTTTGGAACCTCTGTGAATAGGAATGATATTGAAGAGCAAGACACAACCCTGAACCCTTGGAGAGAACAAACAGTCTGCGGTGAGGTGAAAATGAAAACAGGATAAATAGCAGAAAACTGAATGTTTGAAAGGCCCAAAATATATTACCCATTCTGAGGAAACACAGACAGGAAAATATTTTCTTTGCTTTGACACTTGGTAATGTAATATTCTCATTATTAACACGAGTCAGGACAGAATAGTCTGGCATCAGACAGTGCAGTGGTATTAATGAATCTGCTAGCTTCTATATAGCTCAAATAAAACCGTTATAAAATGTAGTATAGAATAATAGTACAATCAGATCTGATCATGTGTGTCCCTATGTGACATGTAAATCATATTTAGGCTAGCATACGGCCAATTTATTTTCTGGAATTAGATGTGTGCTTCCTACAGTGACCTATACAACAGTTTCTGATAGACAAATTCAGTCAAGGTCAGTTTGGGTGTGATCAACTATGCCTAGTCCAAGGAACACACATTTATTTTATTGTTTCCTTTCAAATGGATTTATCTGCCTATTCCCTCTTGTAAGCTGCTTAACACCATGCATATTTTTTTCAGCTGGGAGAGTGGACAGTCTGGGTGATGCTGACTCCTTGACCACTGCCAACAACACTTATGATCCTTTAGTAAGAGGTATGATTCTGATGGGGAGACCAGGCCATGCCCTCCACTCCATCTTGTGGCTTAATGAAGAACTAGTGAAATTCACCCAACCGAAGTAAGCAATTTCAGGAGGAAACCTGCCTGCCCTCAACTCATGTGTTGTGTCCTTTTAATTGGGTGTCAAGCACTCAAAAGTTACACTTGTCAGACCAGACTGTGTAAGGATAAAGGTTAGCATTTGTGAGATTTTCTTTTTTTAAATAGTGTGCTGGGTGCATCATACACATTGCTTTTCAAATAGTAATATAATCCCAAACCGTCAATGAACAGCTATCAACAATGCAAGAACCGTGTAGGTAATGGACAGCTATTAATGGCGTGCAAAAGCTACATAGTGAATATAATCAGTTTTGTAAAAAGGCAACAGTACATTCAAAAGTGTAAAGCAGAATAAGTAAACCAACATATGCAAAATCTTGTATGCAATTGACAAATGGCATTGTGAAGGAAATTAATGGTATAAACCATTCAGAACAGATTATCCAAATCCAGATTAACAAGAATTCACATAATTAACACCAGCAATACCGAGACTGGTACTTTAACTATTAACTTACCCCAGACGTAAAATTTATTTATCATTAGTAGAAATAAAATCATGGCCACAATTTTAACCTAACCAGGAAAATGGGAATGGAGCAGGTTTTGTGTAATAAAATACAACCAAATTTGACTTCAGTGGAGAGTTAACCAAGGAGAATTCTGAAAAATTTTCCTGGTGGATGAGGTTAAAATTACAGCTCATGACATATACTTTACTGGATAAACAGAAAATTTCAGTGCAGCCACAATGGATGTGGTGACTAGTGTTTTACTGGACTGATAATAATGATTGACAAAAGTAGCTAAAGGGGAAATGTGTTCCACTGCATTGTTGCATAACCCTAACAAGAGAAATATAAACCCAGTCATGCCTTGCTATTATCTTGTGTACTTTAGAACTCCTTCATAACCATAATCTGAGATTAGATATTATAAGTGTGCTCTCCTGTGATACAACAAAATTCTGCTCCAGGAATAATGAGAACAGGAACAATGGATAAGTAACTCCACTCTCCACCAAATTAAGAATGGATTTTGTGATATAACAGGGAGATTCTGCACAAAATTTCTGCTTCTAAACTCCTTCAAATCAGTGGTCAAATTCATCAATAATTTCATAACGCTTTCTCTAATACATTTGGATTATGTGAACACTTAGTGGAACCACCCTTCCTCTTCAAATTATAGGACCGAGCAATTCATAAAGTGTTGCTAAATCTATTAAAAAAAAAAGTCATTTATCACATGCGTGCAACTTTAGCAGGCAAATTAGTAGTTTTTTTTTAATCTATTTTTGGTATTTCTAGTGATCCAATTAATGTCATATTTAACAGAACAGTCATGAACTCTGATCTTGTAGGATTTTAAAATATTTCAGATGGAAAGTAAATTAACTCCTCAGTTAACAGTAATATTATCAAATGTATAAATGCATTAAACCTAACAGGCAAAATTGTTCAAGATGTCTCTTACCTTTGCAGATTATTGGAGTCTTATGCCGAAAATAGCATGAATGGCCCCTATATCAGCACTCAGGGTTCTGTAAAATATAATAAAACGGGAGTTGTTGGCTCAGGATTGAAATAATTCAAGGTTTGGATAAAAATAAACCCAAGCTTCCAATGCCAAACAGCATGAACTGAGCTGCATTGTCTTTAAGTGACTTCCATCTGCTTGCAAGTGTACACCAATAATTTATTATTCACATCTGAGGAAACATATTTCATAGAAACATCCAGTACAGAGGAGACCATTCAGCCCAGTTTGCCTGTGCCGTTCTTTGAAAGAGACTTTTACAAGATTTGTTTCTAAGTGCCCAGTAGCATGAAAACGAGAGAGTTCCTCATCTGTTTTTTGAGACAGTTTTCACACCCAATCAGATGCACACAGTCTTTGAAAGTATGGGCTGGACCATTTCTAACTGCTTGGGGCAGTGGGTGGGGCTAATACGCCAGACAGCCGGCAGCTCAGATTGGAGCCACAAACTGTGCATGTGCAAGAAAAGCGGGGGAAAAAAAAGCTCTGCTGACAGAACCCCCTCAGGCCAGATACAGCTTCCCTCTCTCCCCCACAGACATTGGAGACCAAATTTACTCACCCTCTTATCCCGCACCCCTCCCCAAACCCCGGACACCCTTGCTCATGGTCCCCTCATCACCACCCTCCCAACTCTAATGGCTGATTGATATGACCCTCTCTCTCTCCTGCCCCTGATCATCACAGAGGCTTCCCCCTGCCCCCCATCAATACACCTCAAGAACTGACCTGGATTCCCCTCCATGGTAAGGAGGCAAACTGCTTTAAACTAACTGGAATTCTCCAGCGAGCACATGACTTGCCTAAACTGCTGATAGCTGATCTGCCCTAATGAGGGACACCTCCAATAGAAACTCTAAGGATGGACACACAGGCAGACAGTGCAGGAAGATATGGTAACTCGGAAAATAGTTTCCGTTTTCAGATGCTGTTCTGGCCAGGTTGCTGGAGACAAGGCAGAACACTCTCTTCCCCCCCAGTAGGATACCATCCCGGGGAAGGGATGGAAATGCAGCTTTGGAGGCTGTGGCAGCATGTGCTAGTGCCAGGGCGCAGAGCAGGAAAACCGGGAAGCAGTGTCGCAAAAAACTGAATGACTGGGCAACAAAGATGAATATTTTGTCTCATCTGGTACCTTCCCCCCAATGACCCCCACTTTTCCCCATCTCCAGCATGCTTTCAGACTCTAACACCCAAGCACCACTTTTCTCCCAATCAAGAGTATCACAATGTTTGTCCTTTGAGGGCCTGCAGATCTCATGCCATTAGATTTTACATGGCTTCTCCCCTCCATAGGGGAAGAATGCCCATAAGCATTGGGAGAGGGTGAAGACAGGGAGTGATGTGCCTGAGATCAGGGTCCTTATTTCCTTTAAGGAGTGAGCACTGGAGCTTGTGGGAGAGGAGAGTGTACAGACCATTAGTGACAGCATGGTCGGGCTGGAGCATTAAAGCAAGCACTTGCCAAACCTCCACTTATTGGAGAAATGTCAAGTGAGTTGCATGCACTCCAGATTCCTCTCTTTCCCTTGCACTTAATTTTGTGTCTTGTGTTGCAGAAAGAGACCCCAACGCACCAGGCCATCTGGCATCGTGGTCCCCACTACTGCTCCTGCCCATCCTGCCCATGATAGCTCGGAAGACTACTCGCAGCCAATGAAGGGAGCTCTGAGGTCAGCACCAGTTTTGTATCAGCTTCCACCTCGCAGTTCACCATCCAAGAGACAAGTTAGTGGTGAGGCATCTGGGTCATTTTCTGGTGCGCATAACACATCTGCTGATGTACATCAGGTGGAGGAGGGAACATCCAAGGCCTCTGGCATGTGGGGGGCTGCTGGAAGTGAAAACTCAGCAGGCCCCAAGCTACATGCTGGGCCTCTGTGATTACTTGTCCTTCAGTTTTTGGAGATGTGGCAACAGAACCAGGGAATGCAGGAGGGGCTGACAGTAACACTGGACTGGCTGCGAGGCTGTTGAGAGGAGTACCAAAGCTTTGGTGGACCAGCTACTGCCCGTTTTGCATGGTTTCCAGGCCAAAACTGTGTGGGTGGCGGCCACAGTGGAAAGCCTGGGACAGGAAATCCTCACCATAAGTGGCAGGGTCCAAGCGATGGCTGAGTCATAGAGACCACAGCTGAAGGTCTCAGTAGGCTTCTCGAGATTCTGTGGCTAAGGGGTTGAGAGTTTGCAGGAGACCCAGCAGGACAATGCTGAGACACAGCGCACTATGGCTGTAGCACTTAAGAACATGGACGGAACCTAACTTTTATACATGTTTTCCTGACCCATCTGGCTGCAGCGAAGGTGGTGGTTAAAGCAAGTGAGCTGGGACCATTGGCAGTGAAGCTCACTAATTACATTGTGATGAATGCAAAAACTACAAATTGATGTTTTGCCCGTTTTGGGCAGGCTCCCACCAAGAAAACAAGTACCATTCCCCCTAGTCACATCATGCCTGATTTTACAACATTTTTCAACCACAAAACAGGCACGATGAGGTTGTAAAATTCTGCCCGATTGTCTCACTCCATTTCTCTTTTTTCATAATCTGGTCTATTTTTCCTTTTTCAAGTATTTATCAAATTCTCTTTTGAGAGTTCTCATTTAGCCTGTTTCCACCATGCTTTAAAGTAAGCAGTGCTTTCGGATCCTAACAACACACTGTACAAAAAGAGTACTCATATCTCCTCTGTTTCTATTGCCAATTATCTTAAATTTGTCTCAATTCTCTGGTTACCAGCTTTCCTGCCAAAACCCTTCATAATGCTGAACCCCTCAATTAACCTTCTGTGCTCTGAAGAGAACAATCCCAGCTTCTCTAGTCTCTCCACGTAACTGAGCTCTTTAATCTCGATAATATTCTCGTCACTCTCCTCTCCAAGGCATTGACATTGTTCCTAAAACATGTTGCCCAGAATTGGACACAATACTCGAGCTGATACCTAACCAATGATTCATAACAGTTTAGTATAATGCCCTCGGTTTATACTCTATGGCCTGGACTTCAATGGTAAGGGTGGATAATAAGGATCAGGACTGTTTCTGAGTCCTGAACCCACTCTGAGGAAGGAATGGCCGCTGTTTGGGATTTTCCCAGTGGATTACCCTTCAATTTGCAAGGAGACAGATTCGCTGAATATTTATGGGGAACAGCTGGGCACTTCAAACCAGAGAATAAATCAGAGGTCTTGCAGCTTCAGAGGAGCAATAGGTTGGAGGACCTGGCAAATCCTCCCATCTTCTTTTGAGTCAGTGTCTTGGGAATGACAAATGACTTAATTCCAATCCAGTTCAATGAGTCCTGAGGTGACCAATAAGTCCAAGATGTAATCTGCAGAATCTGCCACAATCAAGGCAGACAGAGCTCAAATGATTGGGTCGGTAGGTTGTTTGGAGATTTGTGCATTCATGCACAATTTCAACTTACTTTATTCATTAATCATAATGTGGAGATGCTGGTGTTGGACTGGGGTTGGCACAGTAAGAAGTCTCACAACACTAGGTTAAAGTCCAACTGGTTTATTTGGTAGCACAAGCTTTCTGAGTGCTGTTCCTTCACCACCTGAAACTTGTTGGACTTTAACCTGGTGTTATTTATTAGAGTCACAACTTGGCTTACATTAACACTGCAATTAAGTTACTCTGAAAATCCCCTAGTCGCTCTTTTTTGGATACACTGAAGGAGGACTTAGCATGGCTCATGCATCTAACCAGTACATCTTTCGGACTGTGGGAGAAAACCGGAGCATCTGGAGGAAACCCACGCAGACAAGGGGAGAACATGCAGACTCTGCACAGAATGACCCAAGCTGGGAATCTAACCTGGGCCCATGGCACTATGAGGCAGCAGTGCTAACCACTGTGCCTCTGTACAACCCACTTAATCTCTGCACCTTCCTGATGAAGTCTAGTTTGTTCCATCCTGAATGATCCTTCTCCTCTTTAAATAGTCAAGGTCAGCAAATATGTTTGATCTTTCTAGGGATGCTTTGAGGGCACCCACAAAGCATTTCCACTTTCTCCTGGATATCCCCTGCTGTGACCAAGTTAAAAGAAGGACAGGGCAAATAACCATGGGATGATTGGGTAAGGAGTTACAAACTTGTTCCCTTTTTTCAACTTCATCGGTACATTGCAAGAAAGGCTTTAAGATATCCCTTTCCCATAGATGTCTCTTCATATTCAGATATTTTTATTTTTTAATAAGGAGCCAATCAAACCAAGTTTTCTTGAGTCAAAGAAAGAGCAAGTTTATTCATTACTAAACCTGGGCAAAAACAAAAACACAATGACACACACACACAGATATCAATAGTGCCCAAGTTAAAGTTAAAAGAATATATGATTCAGTCCTTTGCTTGTGGCACAGATTGTTGAAAGTTTGAAGTTAGTTGGTTTCCTTTAAAATCCTGGAATTGAATTGAAATCCTTTCTTTTTAATTCTGCGATCCATTTCCCAGAAATCGATCAGCTTCTCCTGAAGTTGTTTCTGATGATTAGTCATATCTCTTGGTTTGGATTTTCATATTCCTGAGATAGGGTTCTCATCCTTACTTAAGAGAGAGAGCGATTTCTTAGTGCTCCCTTTAGCATTTTTTTCCAGATTACTTTAGTGACTCCTCTCTATGTCTGGCATGGTAAAACCAATTCTTAACAATCTCCTGTCTGTATATTCCCAAAAAGAAATTCAATTTAAATGTCTTGTAATCATTGTTGTAGAACAAGAAATCACATTTTGATCTTTTATCTGAGAAACTTTTGACACATTTCAAGAAAGTAGACCAACAGGAGATGGGGTTATTTTATTTCCCATAGAGAGATTTGATTTTGTGTTGGGTGTAACTGGCTGGTTAGCAGTTCCCATTGTCTTTACTGTTTATTCAAATTCAGCACTTTGCATTTTTAATCTTTTTCTTAGAGTGCTGAGTTTTAATGTCTTTAGGTTTCCCTTGAAATGTCTCCCTCTCCAAACTATGGATGGAATTTTCCCATATCCCAGTCAGTAGGTTCAATAGTGGGCATGGGGAAGAATTCAGTGGGAGGCCCAAAAATTGATTTTAAGCCAGCATGAATTTCCCACAGAATCTTCTGTAGGTGCCCGCCACGGCAGATCAAAAAACTGATTTGAATTCCTCCAACTGATTGCAAATGAAGGCCTGATGAGAATCTTTCCCCCTACACCAAATTCAGCACACCAATCCACAATATATCTGGAACCACGTGGTGTAAAAACTGGAACTTATCTGAAGAATGTCTCTAGTAGATTGTTTCTAGAGCTCATAATGGAAGCCACCAGTGACCTTGGAATACCACAACAATGAGTGAGGGGGGGCATCTACAAATGGACCTCCCAGCTTCAGTGTCTTCGAGGATGTCCACCGTCCAGCCTCAGAATGTTCCTGGCGATCCATCTTTCCTCTCCAGGAGGTCCATCTTCTATTGTTAAGGGAAGTAAATGATGTTGGGCACTTTTCCAGATATGAAGGCAGGATGCATGGAATAAAGTGAATTCTACCATGGAGGAGATTGTGGCTGGAAGACATGGGATGGTTTCCTGTCAGCTTTGTAGCTGGAAACTGAGCTTGTTCTTGCCACCGTCATGGAACTTAGGGCAGGATAGCTGAATTTCACTCTTCCTTTGGGAGAGGGCTCTTCTTTGCTTTTCTCTCCTTCACCTTAGAAGGTGGCCTGATGTTTTCAAGCAGATTCTGAATCATTTTTTAAAGTACAAAATTTCTAGTCAGTTGAAAGTTTAAAAATATAATTTTTCAAGAATAAAGAGCATTTTGTGACAAACCAGAGAGTGCTTCAACATGGAGGCAGCGTCTCACCAACTTTTCCGAAACTTTAAATAATAAAGTAACTCTTGCAGCCAGGCTACCATTGTGAAAGGTGGACAAATCCCTCTACAGGGTACTTTGAGGCTGCTCTCACACCCAGACTGGCAGTGAGGGCTTCCAGACTTTCATGGAGTTTCCTTGAACAGAAGAGGCTCAGGGATCTGTCATTCCAGCTAATACCAGCATCTTTCATTCCTGTTCATCTTGCCTTGCTCCCTTGGCAGGTCTGAAAATCCTGCCTGTGTAAGGGATCCCATATTTTCGGTTTAGTTTGCCACTCGGGGACATTTGTGACTCAGCTGTGTGCCTGCAACAAGCTGATCTCATGATCACTTTTTCACCAGGTCCTGAGAGTCCAGAGTGCAAAAATCTAGACTGATCCTCCTGGACAATAGCAAGAAAGTGGTGAACAGCCTTTTGGAAGACGTGTCAACTCAGGGCCCTGCTTACTCTCTCAGGGGGTGGGTATAAAAGACCCCTTGGTACAGTTTGGAAAAAGAGCAGGGGGAGTTATCCCACTCCTGGCCTCACTCAAAATCACCATGGGAAAACAGAGATGATCTGGGCATTGTCACATTGCTGTCAGTAGGAGCTGCTTCTGTGCAAATTGGCTGCCACATTTCCTAAATAAGACAGCTCTTCGTTAATTCTATAGCATTTTGGAGCATCCTGTGGCCATGAAGTTGTTACACAAATGCAATTTTGCTTTTTTCCCTTACGTGCAAACAAAGGCTCAGTCAATAGGTGTGTCTTGAATCTGCCATTTAGTGCTGGTACATGTCACAATTTATTATTTGATTATTGCTTAGGCTTCTTACAGCTTACATGGCTTCTACTTAAGCTTCATTGAGTCCAAATTATTGTTTTTTATTTTTGCTTTGAAGCAAATGTATTTTCTGAATATGCTGCTATTTTGTAACAAGAGTTTGACTAAAAGCTTTCTAATAAACAAGAAGAGAATATTTACCAACATTTCTATTTTCATAAAAATGAGTGTTGCTGCACAAATTAATTAGTTTCTTATTGCAAGGTCCGTGATGGATACCCTTAAGTAGATTTTTCAGGGACAATTTCCCTCAATTGGCAATAGTGATACAATTCTCAACATTTAATCTTCATTACTTTTCTTGTTTGGTGTTACACACATTGCGAAGACAAAGACAATTTGTTGTCACATAATGAAAGGGCAAGTTGCAATCATCTTTGGTGTTAGATCAGAATGATTGTCCAGAGGGAAGGAAACAGTCAACCATCTTGGTGTGAAATTACACTCACATATCAGTCAGAACTGATGTGGATGGTGGGTTACTTTCCCTAAAGGAAATCAGTGAAGCAGTTGGACTACGCTCTGACATTTTCTTGGTCACTTTTATTGTTTTATCTCCAGATTCTCAAATTTCCCAATTATCACAGTGGGACTTAACTCAAATTCTCTTGAATATTTATTCAGATCTTCGGATTGAAAGTCCAGCAACATAACCATTACATTGCCATATCTACTTGGCGACTTGACCATTTCAACACTTTGCTGTCAGTGGGAGCTGCTTCTGTGCAAATTGGTTGCCATATCAACTCAAAATTAAACCGTTATGTCAACAGATTGGACAATGTGCATTCATTTGTGTGTTCCTATTTTGAGAGACACCAATGTGGTTTAGTTTATTTACTTGTATCACAAGCAGGCTTACATTAACACTACAATAAAGTTATTGTGAAAATCCCCTAGTCTTCATACTCTAGTACTAATTTCAAGTACACCGAGGGAGAATTTTGCATGGCTAATGCACCTAACCTGCATATCTTTTAGACTGTGGAAGGAAACATGGAGCACACAGAGGAAACCCATATAGACATGGGGGAGTCAGTTTATGAAGGCAAAGGGATAGTGTACGTTAGCTCATTGAGCCAAATGAATGTCAACGATGTCACTGACTTTGGAGAAACTGCCATGAGAAAAGTACCGTTGTCTCACATTCTGCTGTCAATTGCCCATGAATAAAGTGATGAAATTGTTTGCTTGAGCAAACAATGCATGATGCATCTGTGAACAGCAGATTGACTAATGTTGCTGACATCCCTCGTGGCACTTTGGATAGATCAAGCATAAATACTATAGTGACCTTGACAGCCATTGATAGTGCCATCCCTAAGCTGAACGTTACCAGGAATCAGCTTCCAAAAGGTGGCACAAATCTCAAGTTATATATATCTTTGAATAGTTTTCCTCAGACCCCCAAACTTTAGTGGTGATGTTGGGAATGATATTCACTGGAAAATTAGAGACGCGTGCAAAAAAGAAGCATTTGTATTTATGGATGATTTTAATCTGCAGATAGATTGGGCAAATCAAATTAGTCACAATCCCTTGGAAGAGCAATATACTCCAAGGAGTGTATACCAGATAGTTTTCTGGACCAATACATTGACGAACTGACGAACACAGGCTGGGTACTGTGAAATGAGAAAACAATAGTTGACAACCTAGTTTTGTGAGACCCCTTGGGGGTGAGTGACCATAACATGATAGAATTTTTCATCAAGGTGGAGAGTGACACAGTTGATTCTGAGACAAGGGTCTTGAGTCTTATTAAAGGAGGTTAGGATGACTTGAGATGCAAGTTGGCAATGATAAATTGGGAAACATTACTTAAAGGAATGACAATGGATAGGCAATGGCAAACATTCAAGGAGCACATGGGTGAACTACAAAAATTGTTTATTCCTGCCTTGCGCAAAAGTAAAACTGAACAGGTGGACAAAGCATGGCCTACAAGGGAAATTATAAATAGTATTAGATCCAAGGGAGAACCATTCAAAATGGCCAAGAAAAACAACTGATCTGAAGATTGGAAGCAGTTTTGATTAAGAAGGGGAAAATAGAATATCGGGGTAAGCTTTCAGGGAATATAAAAACTGACTGTCAAAGTTTCTGTAGGTATGTAAGGTGAAAAAGATTGGTGAAGAACAACGTCATTCCTTACAGTCTGGTACATGGGGAACAAAGAAATGGCTGACCAACTGACCCACGTAAGCATATCTGATTTTGGTGCTAATTGGCTCTAAAGAAGGGATTTATGTCCATGAGGAATACTACTAAATTGGAACAATAGAGATAGCTAGCTATTATACTTCGTATTAAGTACTTTAATTGGTAAAAGTTATGCTAATTCCTTTTGTTGTGTTCTTAAACAATTTTTTTTTGACAAAACCTTCCCAGTGAGTCAACTGAATCATATCTTTAGTGAAACACCTCATGACCACCCAAATGCCAAAATCAAATACAAAAATCAGAATCCAGGCTAACTTCAAAATATATCTTGGGAGTTTCTGATCTGATCCCCAACACCATCTCTTATATTCCAGGTCCACAGATGTATTGTGTTTCATTTTGCAGCAACTGTTAAGATGAGGGAATATCAATTAGAGTCAGGACGATAGTGACAGGAATGCCATCTAACCAGGAGATACAGATATAGCCCATCCCAAATTCTCTTATCCGTACATTCTCTTGCTCTAAGTCTTTTAATATGATTCATCTAACACATTCACAGTCAATATAGACAAAAGTACTGCAATTGATTTTACATAGAAGTATATAAAATATATTATGTGTCAAAAAAAACCTGCAAACACAGCACAGTAAATTCATTTTTTTACACAATCTGTGGAATCTGAGGGGTCTTTGTGTTAAGTGATTACCCCTTCCCACCAACAGACTGATAACAGTTGAGAAACACTTGCTGATAACCCACCATATGCTCTGTCTCCCCAGACAACCCATCGATGTTCTACTCTGAAAATCACTGTTGACAAGCAGAACATGTTAAAGCCTAATGTCCTCTCCCTCTGCACAGTGCAAATTCCATATCTCTCTTCACAAGGTTTGCTGCAAAACAGTAGTCTGGGTGAAATATTGCAGAGATAATTGTACGAAGTTTTGTCAGGGTAAGGGGGTATGTTTCATTGTGCGAACGATCACATTTTGTTTCTGTGGTGGAAATCATTGGATTTTCCTCAGAATTCTCAACTCTGTGCTTTCCTCTGGCCTTTTTGCAGATTGCGAATGCCTAGTGTGCAAAAACACATCCCTGCCCCCTGGTCCCAGCCCCCACTCTCCCGTAAGATTGATTTCCCCATTTTAAATGGGGGATAAAAGCTCCGTTTTCTTCTGCACATTAAAACCCATCAATCATACGCCATGTTTGGGAGTTGTGAAGAAGGTGAAAAGCCCATGAAGGAGTGTGTGGAACATTCTGAAAGTTAAGTGTAAAGCATTTTCATACCTTCAAGTGTCATTATTAGTGTTGTATGATAATTCAGAAATGTTTTTAATGCAATGATTCATCACAGGGAACAGTTCGAAGGTAAATTGATCCATACATTGACCGATTGACAATCCATTGAAAAATCATTATAACACAATGGAAAATGAATCAAAATGTCCAGAATTTTCCAGGCTTTCATACCCTGCTGCACCCCCCCCCCCTCCCCCGACTGCCAGCAAGAATAGAGAACATAAAAACATAATAAAAACATTAGAACTAGGAGCAGGAGTAGGCCATTTGAGCCCTTGAGCCTGTTCCGCCATTCAATATGATCATGGCTGATCTTTTTGTGGACTCAGTTCCATTTACCTGCCTGCTCACCATAACTCTTAATTCCTTTACTGTTCAAAAATTTATCTATCCTTGTCTTAACAACATTCAACTTCTTCATTGGGCAGGGAATTCCACCGATTCACAACGCCTTGTGTGAAGAAGTTCCTCCTCAACTCAGTCCTAAATCTGCTTCCCTTATTCTGAGGCTATGCCCCCTAGTTCTAGTTTCACCCGCCAGTGGAAACAACTTCCCTGCTTCTATCTTATCTATTCCATTCATAATCTTATATATTTCTGTAAGATTTCTTCCCATTCTTCTGAATTCTAACAAGCATAGCCCCAGTCTACTCAGTTTGTCCTCATAAACCAACCGTCTCAACTCCAGAATCAACCTAATGAATCTCCTCTGCACCTGCCCCCGAGTTCAGTAAATCCTTTCTCAAGTAAGGAGACCAATACTGTACACAGTACTCCAGGTGTTGCCTCACAGCACCTTATGCTGCTGTAACATAACCCTGCTGATTTTAAACTCCATTCCTCTAATAATAAAGGACAAAATCCATTTGCCTTCTTAATTACCTGCTGCCCCCGCAAACCAACTCCTTGAAATTCCTGCGCATGGACACCCAAGTCCCTCTGCACAGCAGCATCCTGCAATTTTTTACCATTTAAATAATAGTCCATTTTGCTTTTATTCCTACTAAAATGGATGACCTCACATTTACCAACATTGTACTCCATCTGCCAGACCCTTGCCCACTCATTTCGATTGTCTATATCCCTTTGCAGACTTTCAGTGTTTCCTACACACTTTGTTCTACTACCCATCTTAGTGTCATCTGCGAATTTTGACACACTACACTTGGTCCCCAACTCCAAATCATCTATGTAAATCATAAACAATTGCGGTCCCAGCGCTGATTCCTGAGGCACACCACTATCGCCAACCATAAAAATACCTATTTACCTCTATTCCTTCCTTTCTGTTAGTTAACCAATCCTCTATCCATGCTTATACAGTACCCATAGTGCGTCTTTATCTTATGTGCGGCACCTTGTCAAATGCTTCAGGAAATTCAGATACAGCACATCCACAGATTCCTCATTGTCCACTGTACATGTAATGTTCTCAAAGAATTCTACCAAATTAGTCGAACATGATCTTTCATTCGTGAATCCAAGCTGCGTCTTACCATTGGGACAATTTATATCCCCATGTCTTGTTATTTCTTCCTTGATGATAGATTCAAGCATTTTCCCTACTACAGAAATTAAGCTAACCAGTCTATATTACCTGCCGTTTTACTACTTCCTTTTTTAAATAGTGACATCACATTTGCTGTCTTTCAATCTGTAGGAACCACCCCAGATTGCAGCAAATTTTGGTAAATTACCATTAGTGCACTTGCTATTTCTCCCGCCATCTCTTTCACCCTGGGATGCATTCCATCAGGACTAGGAAAATTTGATGTTCAGCCAAATCTCCATTCACTGCAGTGGGACCGGAGAATCCCAGCTGTGGCTGAGATTGGAGATTATAGTCATCTGTCCTACAATGACTTAAATGGCCCTATTTGATTTATAAAGCGTCTTGTTGCGATACTTGAAAAAAAACTCTTGAGCATCTGCTTGCCTGCTCTCTGCTTTGAAACTATAATGAGCACCTGTTATTTCCTAACCAGAGAGCAGTCAATTTTTTGGACAGCTGTGGCTATTATGAATGCTTCACTGGGTTTCAAGTGCTAATAGGATTCAGCACACTAGGTGTTCCATTCATCTGAGAATGAATGAAAGTTTCAAGAAGTTGCAATAACAGATTGTGATTTTATGTGGTTTTTTGTTTGTTGACACATGCTAATGGGATTACAAGTCTTAAGGTTTAGTTCATATACAAGAACGTATTTTTCTTTCAGAATAAATGATATGGAAGCTTATATTAAATGATGAGACATTCATTTCCGACCCACTCCTCCCCCTCCCTGAGGAAAGTAAAATATTTTGCTTGGAATCTGAGATTCTATACATAGAACACACTGGGTGAGGAGGATACATGGGGTGATGTAGTGGTGCAATAGTTGACATGGATGCTTTAAGGAGATGTGGAAGTTAAAAGGGGGCATAGAAGTGGTATGGGGGAATCCTAAATGTTACATGAGGGCACAGCGATATCATGGGATTACATGAGAAAGCTGGGGCATGCGTGGGGGTGAAGGAGAGGAGGAATGAGATTTAGAAGCCTTCAAACATTGTTGGGAGCTGAGAAATTGTGTTGAAGAACTAAGCTGGATCTTCTAACTGGAAAACTATACTGTAAAACCCAACCCTTGTGTGAAAGGACAAGAATGTCATGTAAAGTTGCACATAGGTTGAGTACGTAATTTGCGAGCCATGGAAGTGCACAGATTATTGAACCACTCACACATCCATCTGACCTTTGGATTGACTCTGTAGAGCCCTGGTTGACATGCCATGCTTTGTTGGCTCTCCATTTTCTATTGAATAGCCTCCTAGTATAGAACAGTGTAGATACTGATACAGTATCCCTCAGACACAGCTCAATCTTCACAACTGCCTGTCAACCTGGTCATTGGCTTTTTTAATCCCCATGTGAATCCACCAAATAGAAGTCCACTTCATCTAAACACAGCACCTCTGAATTTAACTTTTGACACTCTCAAATTGTCTCCTTAATCCATGCTGTATCTTTGTTTTCAGAATTCCTTATGTTTCCATTCCCATGCACATTTTGGTGGATATCTGGACATGAACCATTTATTTCTATTCCATTTTGCTTGGCTTTTTTTTAGGTCCTTCTCTCCTGTCTCCAATGATCCCTGTGATCCAGTTATGCAGTCTCTCATTTCTTCTCTCTGCTTTGCTCTGCCCTTTCAAACGTTTCACTATTCCTCTGCCCTTTTACTCTGTAGCTTCAACTCAGTCTCAAAACATTCTTCAATAAGTCCATAGCAACCCTCTGTGGTTCTTTCACATTCTCTGAAGTGCTTATTGAGGCATTTGTCAGTGGCTCCTCATAAGCAACAACACTGATTGCCTCATCTTCTTCACTCAATAACTTGCTCATCCAGCACAAATTGGGCGTCACTCTCAACAACTTCCTATATTCCTGATCAATGCATGCACTTTTTCTCTTTCTTGCTTTGAATGTGGTTCTCTTATGCTTTCTTAATTTCAAAGGGGGTGGCACAGTGATTTGCACTGCTGCCTCACAGCACCAGAACCTGGGTTTGATTCTCAGCTTGAATCACGTCCGATGCAGAGTCTGCACATTCTCCTCCGGGTGCTCAGTTTTCTTCTTGCAATCTGAAAGATGTGCTGGTTACGTGAATTGGCCATGCTAAAATTCTCCCTTAGTGTATCCGGCCACACACCAGAGTGTGATGACTAGGGGATTTTCACAGTAACTTCATTGCAGTGATAATGTAAGTTTACTCATGATACTAATAAATAAACTTGTTCCTCTCGTATCATGTATTCCATATGTATTGAAGTCAAGATACATCCAACCCTTGCTGAGTCAGAACATTTTTTGTGAGATCTGAAAGCTTTTCAACCATGAACTCTTCTATTCTTTCCTGCCTGTGATCAAATCCTTTAAAAATCAAAAGCTTGGCAGCAGCATAACTTCTTGAATGGTTGCCCCCAAACCATTAACATTTCTTAATCATTCAAATAGTGACTCACAATTTAGTGTGTGAGCATTCTGTTATGTCATATTTTAAGTAAGTAATTTCAAACTAGTAAAAGCCAGCGCTCCATTCTCAAACAATGTGCTTTGAGGTTTTTGCCCTTGGTGGTTCATTAGATACTGTTTGGCATAAAGCTTTCCTCAGCTTTGGCCCTAGCATTATTGACTGTGTGTAATGATCATGTGTGAATGTTTGGGATAATAGATGTAAGCACACCGTGTAAGTCTAAAATCCAGTACTTCTAATTCCTCCTGGTGGTCCTTACAACAAGTTGTTTATGATTTAGTAAGTGAAAGATCCTTTCTTTATAACAGGATATAATGGAGCTATAGGGTACTGAATAACATATTCGTATTCAAAATTAATAAGGGGAACTCCTCAGTAGATAAATTCTTTAAATTTGATAAGAAAGAGCAAAGTAAATAAACTCTATGTTCCTTGTTTAATAACTGGGGAAATCGATATTGCAGATCTAGAAAATGCTCTTATCAAAGGACAGCCAGCCAAAGTTTCTGAGACCTCAACTAATTTTGGAAATCCGCTCCCTATGTTAACTATCTGACCATGTAAAAGTAAAGTCGCCAAAGTCCCAGATGACGATAGGCTGCCCACTCCTTTGACAGAGGGTCAGGGGGTGGGGGAGAGAGCTGACTGGTGGTGATTTTAACCTGAGGATCATCACACCTCATGCAATGTGGGCTTTCATGAACTATCTCAGCTGGTATGGGAATTGAACTTGTTGCTGATATCACTCTACATCATGAACCAAGTGTCCAGCCATCTGAGATAATTGACTAACTCACCACGGAATTAGAATGAGACAGAAACATAGAAAATAGGAACTGGAATTGGCCATTCAGCCCTTTAAGCTGCTCCACCAATCACTACAATCATTGCTGATTTTCAATGTCAACACCATATTCCCATGCTCTGTACATATCCCCTCAAGCCTTTAAAGTCTAAAAACCTATTTCTGTCTTAAACACATTCAATGACTTGGCCTTCACAATCTTCTGTGATAGAGAACCCCACAGGTTCGCCACCCTCTGAGTGAAGAGCCTTTTTCTTGTCTCAGTCCTAAAAGTCTACCCTGTAACCTGAGACTCTGACCCTTTGCTCTAGACACCCCAGTCCGATTAAACAACATCCCTGTATCCAATCTGTCCAACCCTGTCAGATGAGGATCGTGCAGTCATTGCAGGCAGAGCTTCTACCCCATCCCACAGTGGGACAACAGAGTCATGAACATTAATGAACTGATTTAGTTTAGGAGTTAGCTAAAAGATGCTGCCCAGCAAATGCTGTTTCTAAATATAATTGTTAGGTTAGTCCTGCAGTTACTATCTGTCTCATACATTTGCTTCATATTTTGAACTTTAAATGAGGTCTGCTGTGACACATTATTATTCTAGACTACTGAATTGAATTGATGGAGGCATAAAGTAATCCAGTAACTGTAAGCAATTACTAAGTAGATTTGCCCTTTTGTTTACATCACTGAATGTTTAATTAGATTTTAAAGAAAAGATTGACATTGTGAAACATTTGAGGAATTGGGATTCACCCTGGAGAATGATCTGAGATATGAGGAGCAAAATACGCAAAAAGAAAAAGTTTTACCCACCCCTTAAAAACATATCAGGAGATATGTTTTTAAGGTTAGAGGTTATCCAAGCACCCTGGAAGGAGATAGGAGAAACCCATGTTGTACCCACCATCCAAAGATGCAAAGGGGGAAAGAAACCTTCAAATGTCTGCCCAAGAGAGTATATGATGTGGAGATGCCGGCATTGGACTGTAAGCTGCATGACTTGCCTGGGCTTGCAAAATCTCACTAACTATCCTGGCCAGAGAGAATACACATTTCTATCACCTGTGCTTAACCCTCTCACCATTCACATTGTCAGTACTTTTAAGACTTATCTCTGGTTTGTTACCTGTGCCGAGGGATAACATAGAAAAGAATAGGGAGAGACAACATTTGAACTCGTGGCTAAAGGGATGGTGCAGGAGGGAAGGGTTCAGGTATTTGGATAATTGGGGCTCATTCTGGGGAAGGTGGGACCTCTACAAGAGGGATGGTCTGCACCTGAACCGGAGAGGTACTAATATCTTGGGGGGTAAATTTACCAGTGCTATTTGGGGGGATTTAAACTGATTCGGGGGGGGATGGGAACCTGAATTGTTGTGCCAGTATACAGGAGGATGTGAATAGGGAGGTCACGGATAAGGTTTCTAGGTTGCAGCAGTATAGTGGCAAACGGGAGGGTGGTTTGAAATGTGTATACTTTAATGCGAGGAGCATATGCAATAAGGTGGATGAACTTGCAGCCTGGATTGGTGCTTGGGACTTCGATGTTGTGGCCATTTCAGAAACGTGGATAGAGCAGGGGCAGGAATGGTTGTTGCAGGTTCCGGGGTTCAGATGTTTCAGTCAGAGCAGAGGTGGTGGTAGAAGAGGGGGAGGAGTGGCATTGTTAGTTAAGGACAGCATTACAGTGGCAGAAAAGACATTTGATGTGGACTTGTCTGCTGAGCTAGAGTGGGCTGAGATTAGAAACAAGAAAGGAGAGGTCACACTGTTGGGAGTTTTTTATAGGCCTCCAAAAAGTTCCAGAGAAGTAGAGGAAGGGATTGCAAAGTTGATTCTGGATAGGTGTGAAAGTAACAGGGTAGTTGTAATGGGGGACTTTAACTTTTCTAATATCGATTGGAAAAGCTATAGTTCAAGTACGTTAGAGGGGTCAGTTTTTGGTCAATGTGTGCAGGAAGGTTTCA
The DNA here is from genome assembly GCA_024679065.1 of Sphyrna mokarran. NCBI lineage: Eukaryota > Metazoa > Chordata > Chondrichthyes > Carcharhiniformes > Carcharhinidae > Sphyrna > Sphyrna mokarran. The sequence goes on from JAGIQG010000021.1 coordinate 26,231,573, forward strand.
TGACTCAGTATGTTGATAGGCCAACAAGAGGTGAGGCTATATTGGATTTGGTACTGGGTAATGAACCAGACCAGGTGTTAGACTTGGAGGTGGGTGAGCACTTTGCTGATAGTGACCACAATTCGGTTACGTTTACCTTAGTGATGGAAAGGGATGGGCACATACCGAATAACAGTAGTTATAGCTGGGGGAAAGGTGATTATGAGGCTAAAAGGAGAGACTAAGGATGCATAGGGTAGAGCAGGAAATTGCAGGGGCTGGGGACATCTGAAATGTGGAGCATATTTAAGGAACAGCTTCTGCATGTCCTTAATGAATATGTACCTGCCAGGCAGGGAGGAAGTGGTTGAGTGAGGGAACCATGGTGTACTAGGGAAGTTGAATCTCTGGTGAAGAGGAAGAAGGAGGCTTATATAATGATGAGACATGAAGGCTCAGTTAGGGCAATGGAGAGCTATAAATCAGCCAGGAAGGAGCTAAAGAGGGAGTTGAGAAGAGCTAGAAGAGGACACGAGAAGACTTTGGCGGATAAGATTAAGGAGAATCCTAAAGCTTTTTACAGGTATATAAATAATAAAAGATTGGTTAGGGCAAGATTAGGGCCAGTCAGAGATAACAGTGGGAAGTTGTGCGTGGAGCCTGAGGAGATAGGAGAGACACTGAATGAGTATTTTTCGTCATTATTCACGCAGGAGAAAGACAATGTTGTCGGGGAGAATACGGCGATACCAGGTTGTAGACTGGGCAGGATTGAGGTTCATAAGGAGGAGGTGTTAGCGAATCTTGAGGGTATGAAAATTGATAAGTCCCCTGGGCCAGATGGGATTTACCCTAGGATTCTCTGGGAGGCTAGAGAAGAGATTGCAGAGCCTTTGGCTTTGATCTTCATGTCGTCGTTGGCTACAGGTATAGTGCCGGAAGACTGGAGGATGGCAAATGTTGTCCCTTTGTTCAAAAAGGGGAGTAGGGACCATCATGGAAATTATAGACCGGTGAGCCTGACTTCTGTTGTGGGCAAAGTCTTGGAAAGAATTATAAGGGATAGGATTTATAAGCATCTAGAGAGAAATAAATTGATTAGGATAGTCAGCACAGTTTTGTGAAGGGTAGGTCGTGCCTCACAAACCTTATTGAGTTTTTTGAGGAGGTGACCAAAGAGGTAGATAAGGGTAAGGCAGTTGATGTAGTGTATATGGATTTTAGCAAAGCGTTTGATAAGGTTACCCATGGTAGGCTACTGCAGAAAGTGCAGATGCATGGGATTGAAGGTGATTTAGCAGTTTGGATTAGGAATTGGCTAGCTGATAGAAGACAGAGGGTGGTGGTTGATGGGAAATATTCAACCTGGAGTGCAGTTACAAGTGGTGTACCTCAAGGATCTGTTTTGGGGTCACTGCTGTTTGTCATTTTTATAAATGACCTGGATGAGGGTGTAGAGGGTTGGATTAGTAAATTTGCTGACCATACCAAAGTGGGGGGAGTCGTAGACAGCGAGGATGGATGTTACATTTGCAGAGGGACATAGATAGGTTGCAGAGCTGGGCCGTGAGGTGGCAAATGGAATTCAATACGGATAAGTGTGAGGTGATTCACTTTGGTAGGAATAACAGGCATATGAAATATAGGGCTATGGAAGGACCCTTAATAGTGTTGTTGAGCAGAGGGATCTTGGGGTACAAGTACATAGCTCTTTGAAAGTTGGCACCCAGGGTGATAAAGTTGTTAAGAAGGCGTACGGTGTGTTAGCTTTTATTGGTAGAGGGATTGAATTTAGGAGCCGTGAGGTTATGTTACAACTGTACAAAACTCTGGTGCGGCCGCACTTGGAGTATTGCGTACAGTTCTGGTCGCCGCATTATAAAAAAGATGTGGAAGCATTGGAAAGGGTGCAGAGGAGGTTTACCAGGATTGTTGCCTGGTATGGTGCGAAGGCCTTATGAGGAAAGGCTGAGGGACCTGAAGTTATTTTCATTAGAGAGAAGAAGGTTACGCGGTGACCTAATTGAGGCGTATGAGATGATCAAGGGATTGGATAGGGTGGATAGTGAGAGCCTTTTTCCTCGGATGGTGATGACCAACACGAGGGGACATAACTTTAAATTAAGAGGTGGTAGTTATAGGACGGATGTCAGAGGCAGGTTCTTTACACAGAGCGTGGTGAGGTGTGGAATGCCCTGCCTGCAGCAGTTGTGGACTCGCCTACTTTGGAGGCATTCAAATGGTCGGTGGATAGGCATATGGATGATATTGGAATAGTTTAGGTTAGAGGGTCCACTGGCCGGCGCAACATTGAGGGCCGAAGGGCCTGTACTGCGCTGTAATGTTCTATGTTCTATGTTCTATTAATTATCTATAAAGACTTGCATTCCAATTATTATTTTGTAAATTGAGTTTGTGTCCTTATATGCCCTGTTTGTGAACTGATATTCCATTCACCTGATGAAGGAGCAGCACGCTGAAGGCTAGTGGCTTGTGCTCCCAAATAAAACTATTGGACTTTAATCTGGTGTTGTGACTTCTTACAAGTGAGTAGAGTCCTACATGACATCAAGTGGGCAAAATAGCTAGGGTCTGATTTTCTCAGTCAGAAAGACTTTGCTGATTTAATATGGTGGATAGGACACAGATGTGGAAGTCCTGTCCTCATTCTGGACAGATTTTTCTGGTGATTCACACAGGAGGGAAACTGTAACTCAACAGGACCATGTGAACTTGAGTTCAAACTGACTGCAACAGCCTTAACCCACATTGCAGGAGTCAGAAATTGATGGAGTAGAAATACATGCTCTTGAAGGGAGGATATGGTCTGTACAACTGATCTGAACTTGTTTTAAAATCAATTGTTTCTTAAACTCTAAAAAGGAACAGGCTGCAGCCGTCACTAAGATATAATAACTATTGCTTGCCTCCTTTCATTGACAGGTTATCTGCTGTAAGTTAGAAAAAAGTCATAGCATTTGTTCATGCAGTATCAATAAAGTTCTTTGTTGATATTTCTCCCAGGGCTATAATTACATCATTGCAAATGATTGGCTGAATTTCAATAACTTCAATTATCTCAGCAGTGCAATCTGAATTCACAGTTTGATTGACAGCTTAAAGAGACTATTAAAATATTTGTTGTCTTTGATGTAGGATCTGAATAGAAATGTATTTGTTTTTAGAAGAGATATGCCACTTGAGGAGATTTAAATGTTTTGAATGATAGTTTTTTTCACCATCAAGTATGAGCGGGAGCTGCATTAGTAGTTTTGTTTTCATATTCAATGTGTTGGCACCGTATTAAGACCATCAGATATAGGAGCAGAATTAGGTTACCTGGCCCATCTGGTCTGCTCCGCCATTCAATCATGACTGATATTTTTCTCATCCCCATTCTCCTGCCTTTTCCCCATAACCCTTGATCCCCTTAGTAATCAAGAACCTAGCAATCTCTTTCTTAAAGACACTCAATGATCTGGCCTCTACAGCTTTCTGCAGCAAAGAGTTCTACAGATTCACCACTTTCTAGTTGAAGAAATTTCTCCTCATCGCTGTTCTAAGGGATCATCCCTTTAGTCTGAGATTGTGTCCTCTGGTTCTAGTTTCTCCAACTAGTGGAAACATTCTCTCCATGTCACTTTATCTGGGTCTTACAGTATCAATAAGGTCTCCTCCCTCATCCTTTTAAACTCCATTGAGTACAGACACGGAGTCTGCAACTGTTCCTTATATGATAATTTCTTCATTCCAAGGATCATTCTTGTGAACCTCTTCTGGACCCTTTCTAAAACCAGCACATCCTTCCTTAGATATGGGGCCCAAAACTGCTCACAGTACTCCAAATGGGGTCTGACCAGTGATTTATATAGCCTCAGAAGTACATCCCTGGTCTTGTATTCTAGCCCTCTCGGCAGGAATGCTAATATTGCATTTGCCTTCCTAACTGCCAACTGAACCTGCACATTACCCTTAAGAGAATCTTGAACAAGGACTCCCAAGTCCCTTTGTGTTTCTGATTTCCTAAGCATTTCCCTATTTAGAAAATAGTCTTCCATTCCTCCTTCCAAAGTGCAGAACCTCAAACTTTTGCACATTGTATTCTATCTGCTAAATCTTTGCCCACTCTCCTAACACGTCCAAGTCCTTCTGCAACCCTCTTGCATCCTCAATACCAGTTGTTCCTCTACATACCTTTATCGTCTGCAAACTTTGCAACAGTGGCTTCAGTTCCTTCTTCCAAATTGTTAGTATATGTCGTGGAAAGTTGTGGGTCTAGCAAGAGTGATGGTAAATGAAGAAAATGAATGACCATGGAGAGAATTTGGGGACGATGGGATCTGAGGGATCAGAAGTAGAGGGCATAATAACTTTTGAAACAAGTGGAATAAAACCACAGTGAATTGAGGTGAGTTTTTGAATCAGCCCAATTCAATACTTGCACAAGCAATTCTTCCTGGTAATGTGCTGATAATAAACCAAATGGGGCACTATTCTTTTAACAAGACTGTTGTACCAAGTGCTATTGTTCAGCACAATAGTGTAGCTGTTTCTAAAGTGTTCCTTTAAGACCACAAATCTAATTGATAGGAAGGGGCTATTTCATGATTAATCGCTGTCAATGAAGAAAGGTTGAAAAAAAGCTAAAAAATTCCTAGCCCTGGCTCATGAAAATCAACTTAAAATTGTGGATCTTTCTTTTCTGTTCTAAATTTAGACACTGTGGAAGTGTGATGAACTCCGAAGTTTCCAAATGTATAGATCGATAGAGAGGAAATGAATGGGAGCATGGTGAGAAACTATTAGCAGCTAGTTAGTGGAATGATACTCAGCGTATAAACATTTCACACAGAGACCGCCTTACAAATTACTGATTCCCTCACAGGCAGCACACAAGCACAAGCTTTTCCGAAAATTCAATCATTTTTGCATTGAATTATCCAATCACTCAAATTAAGCAGTTTAAATAACACAGCAAAGTGGGAAGTTAATGTGAAACAATTTGAATCATTAGATAATTTGAATTAAGCAACTTTGAATTAGAATGGAATAGACTGACGATGTTATTGCTTAATGATAGCAATTCCATCGAGTACTTGCTGCTGGAATACTGACTTTCAAATCAGTCTTCTGCAAACGTTTCACTCAAACAGTAAAGAATAATGCATTTTATATATATATATATATATATTTATATATAAAGAAAAGTACAAAGAGAATGGAAGTATTTTCCATTTCATTTAAAAATAACTACTTCTGATGCAGAAATGGTAATACATTCAAGAGATTTGGGACAGGCTATAGTTATTATCCTTTCAAAGAAATTCCTCCTGTACATTTGAAATTTTCTCCCTTTTATTGTTACATATGCTGACAGGATGCCTCATTCCCACTACACCAAAAACAAGTCTTTTCAAGTGCAGAAAAGATTGAGGTTGCTGTGGGGAATCTGTGCTTATTCATCCTATGCCTTATTTTACAACTGATCTCCAGTGCCTGACCCTCACTGGACCTCTGCAGAGATGTTTTAGATAAATATGAATCAGAATTATTCCTCATGAGAGACAGCGGCGAGAGAGTTGAAGAGGATTTGTTGACAAAGCATATTAAAATATTCCCGGCAAAGATTCAAGCAATATTCTGAGTTGCATGCATCATGGGCACGTATACTCAGTGCAAATTTACAGGGGACGGGAAATTCCTGTGAGGAAGGCCTCAGCAGTTCAGATGAATTGTTACGGTGTCAGAGCTAAAGGAACAATGGCAAATCAATGATTGTAATCTTATACTTCGATCGACCCTGAGTCAAAACTAAAGCTAATTTGTCTAAAGTATGATATAAATATTTACAGTAGCTAGTTTAATGTGTACATTAGAATGTAAAAACTTGGAGCAGGAATAGACCATCTGGCCCCTCGAGCCTGCTCCGCTATTCAAAAAAATCATGGCTGATCTTTTCCTGGACTCAGCTCCATTTATCTGCCCACTCACCATAACCCTTATTTGCTTTACTGTTCAAAAATTTGTCAATCCTTGTAAAAACATTCAATGAGGTAGCCTCAATTGCTTCACAAGGCAGAGAATTCCACAGATTCACAACCCTTTGAGTGAAGAAGTTCCTCTTCAACTCAGTCCTAAATCTGACCCTCCTTATTTTGAAGGCATGCCCCCTAGTTTTAGTTTTACTTACCAGTGGAAACATTGCCTCTGCTTTTATTTTATCTATTCCCTTTATAATCTTATACGTTTCTATAAGATTTCCCCTCATGCTTGAATTCCAATGTGTATAGTTCCAGTCTCTCCTTATAAGCCAACCCTCTCAACTCCAGGAAGTTATGGGAATATCAATCAAGAAGACATCCATTAGATTCAGATTAAAATAGGGCTATATGAACACATTTGGTGGAATTTAATGCTACCCTCTGAGATGAGATTTGTGAAGGGTGGGCATCTAAATGGATAAGTTCTGGCCTCTGCCTTTCAGGCCAAGGTGAGAAGACTTGTGAATATCCTTCCCATCCTTCCACCAGCAGAACCATAAAAGAGACAATTGGTGCCCAATTAAAGGCTTTATCTTGCTGCTGGTGGCTTTCACTCAATGGTGAGAAGCCCACAAAGCTTCTAATTTATACATATGTATGTAGGTTCAATCCAAAGCATCTCATTAACATATTTAAAATGCCAGGAGGGGTTTGGCTGCCTGCTCCTTGTCCTACCTCGGAAATCCAGAAGTTGATGCATTGAAACCAGTGTCTTGATGCACTCAGAATTATTGCCCATTGAACTATTCACCCAGCTGCTCCCAAACCCACTCACCTTAAAATTCCATCCAAAGATCCCATTCCTCCTAAGAATGGGACTCATGTCACAAATTACTCAGAAACAGTTTCTCAAAATATTGTGGCTAATTAGTCCCTTTGTTATTGTGTTCACACGAAAGGGCATCTAGGCCAGAATCCAAGTGATTTCCATTTCTATCCCAAAGCTAATCAAGTATGTAGAGTTCCACCTGCTTGTATGCTTAAATCCTGCAGTTCAACAAGACTGAACATTAAACAAGAAATGGCCAGATGGAAAATGACTGAAGAATTTGGAATAACTTGCTGAAGTGCTCCCCCGTCATGACATCCCACTCCAAATCACTCCACTGGTTTGATTGGTAAGCTTTTTGTTCAAATTTACTGCTGTCAGGGGCACATTTCCAGAGAGCTGGGAACATTTAGCCATTCAATAGATGTAAGATAGAGATCAATAGGCTTTGGGGTACTAAAGGAAAAAGATGGAGAGAAAGTGCAGGAAATTGCATAATTGAGTTGGAAAATCAGTTTTGTTCTAACTGAATGGCGCAGCAAATTCAAAGGCTGTTAGGCCTATTTCTGTTTCTGTTTTTTTAAATGTTCTTTTATCTTTTTAAAATATCCTGGTGATTGAATAATTTTTCTCCATCCACTAGCTGCCTAACTAGCTCAGTCAATAGAATATGAGACTTTTAATTTCAGGATCATAAGTTCAAGCTCCATTCAGGCACCAATGTTTTTTAGGGTGGCACACAGTGGCACTGCTGCCTCATAGTGCCAGGGACTTGGGTTCGATTCCAGCATGGGTCATGGTTTGTGTGGAGGCTGCACATTCTCCCCTTGTCTGAGTTTCCTCTGGGTGCTCCAGTTTCCTCCCACAGTCCAAAAGAGATGCTGTTTAGGTGCTTTGGCTATGCTAATTTCTCCCTCAGTGTATCCCAACAGGCAACGGAGTGTGACAACTGAGGGATTTTCACAGTAAATTCATTGCAGTATTAATGTAAGTCTATTTGTGACACTAGTAAAAAAGAACTTTAATAAATAAACTTTGATGGCTGTAGTGAAAATTAGGCACGAGTATACATTACCTCAAATCTCCATCCATCCTTACATGCATTATGTTTTCTGCCCAGTGCCACCCATACCCATGTTGTAATGTTGCAGATTTTCTGTCCTTACGGCCTTGGCAGTATGGGCTGTTATTAATGCTGCAATCTGCACATTGCCTTGCGAGGTGTTCAAAATCTTAAAGAGCCACGGAAGTCAGTGAAATTGAGACAGAGATGATTGATTAACACTTTCAATATTTGCTGAGGGAAACCAGCGTAATTTCATTCTGGGAGGTTGCCTGATTTGTTAAGCTTCTGCAAGCATCTGTCATGTGTCGAGACTTTTCCACACTTTTCTGTGAAAAATGTCCAAATATGAGTTATTTTAGAATGCGTTTTTAAATTAAAACTCGCTTTAATAGGATTAAATTCGCAGGACATCAGGGCTGTCAAAAATGTATTAGGTTTCAGATGAAGCATCCTCCTATTCTGGAGACAATGAAAGATAATTTGGCCTTCTGGTGATTGTTGATACTCAACTCTATTGACAAAGCTGTACTCGTATGAACTTGGGCTGGTGGACTGCACTTTTGTGAGATGTTGTTTTCTTCTCAACCCACACAGCTGTTGGGCCTTTTAAAAAGTTAAGAAAACAGATTGGTTAAAAAAAAAATAGCCAAATGGATGCAAAGAGTTTGAAAAGATGAGAGAGAAATTCTGCCCTGGGTTGTAGAAAAAACTGTAAAAGAATGAATTTTAAGCTAGCGGGATTCCCCATCCTGCCTGAATCCTTGCCTGAAGAGTGGGCAATGAATCCCCACTGATACCGGCTTCCCTGTAAACACTTAACACTAAACTAAGTAGCACAGTGGCAGTCATTTGTTAGGACTAATGTCCTTCAGGCAAGGAAATCGTCCATCCTTTCCTGGTCTGGCATATATATGATCCTAGGGCCACAGCTATGTTGATTCTCAACTCCCCTCCAAGGTCAACTGGGGATGGCAATAAATGCTGGCCAACAAGCAATGCCCATGTCCCATGAATGAATAAAAGAAAGTCATAAACAGGATTGGGACTACTAGCAGATCCTGGATTCAACGTTCCAGAGTCTGGAACCAGGTAAGTGTGGGTGGCCTTGTACTGAAGTGAGAAGGTGAGGCCCGGTGAGGTGGGGCAAAAGGAGAGAATGCTTTGATGGGGAATCCAGTTGCATATGGAGCAACCGCCAAAGGAGGGTCTTGTGATGGGGCACTCGATGTGGAAAGGAGGTTGTCGAGAGTTGCATACCCTCCACCCCAACCCTTCCTGCCCAAAACCTGAGCGGGGTGATTTGCTGGGTTTCGCCACTTCCCTGAGCTCCTTTCACTGGCTTTGTGGGAATCAGCCTTTAGCTGATTCAATGCCTACTTAAGGGCCTCAACTGGGACAAGAGTGGGCAGGCCAGCATAGACCAGCCTGTCCCCTTAAAAATATAGATAAGGTGAGGCAGGTAGTGGCACTCTGGAGAGGCCATCCAGGGAATTTTATGGGCTCTTCCCTATGTGCACGCTCACTGGCCGGCAACTGTAAAATTCTGCCCAATAGGCCGGATTTTGTCTTGAGTGTGAACAAACATTGCTAGGAACTTATTAAGGCTTGCACTTTCTTGTTGTTTTGCACAATATATTCCTGTCAAGCAAACACCCAAAAAAACACAATGTACATACAGAGCATCTGTGTACACCCTTTATCAATCAATCGAAGAAGAATAATTAATAAGCATCATAAGCTTGGGACTAGGAAATGAGTTTTAGAATAGTAAATTCACGTCAAATCAACGGGAGAAAGCCAACTAAAGAGGAGGAAAGAAAGGTAGGAATGTGAAAGAGATAATAGAGACAAAAAAAAAGCAAGAAAAAGGTTTCACTTTTAAAAAAAGTCTCTTACATCTAACTTTCTGAAAATAAAACATATTGATTACAGGCAGTGAGGAAAGGGAATTAGAGTTTTCAGTTTATTTCTCTTGCCTTATCTGGAATATATCTATTAACTATCACCGCATGACACACTTGCTTCCTTTGCCTGTTATAGTGGTCTTACACTCATGTTAATTATTCTCCTATCATTACCTTTTTATATATACTTTTTCAAATGTTCTCTCTGATCTTTTCCAATCCAACTGTTTGAAGCTTTGCTAAACACATCTTGGTCTAGAATTTGCCCTTGGGATGATGGGAATAATATCAACAATCATTGTTACTAAAGTGCAAATTGGAAAGCTACTTCTGCTGACCACAGCCACACGTTAAATTGTTACTGGCCATCTTGTTCTCCTTTCCCCAGAAGCTTTATGCAGAGCACTGAGAGGGTCACCACTCAAACACCTGGAAGGCATGGTTTTTCCAATATTAATGTTTTGGATGTCCAATTAACTCACCAGAAAAAAAGAAACACTTGGACATTCCAGTGTAAATTTGGAATGGTCAAGTGCTAACATTTAGGATATATTTTAATTGTGGTATATTTTAATTCCTGCCAACCTCTCTGGTACTGAAAATCAACCTTCCTAAGTGTAGAGTCTCATTCCTTTCAGATTTGAATTATTGTTGGACTTTAAAAATGTAAAATAATTTTCTATCTTTTTCAAAGCTATTATTTATATTCAAGTATCTCTCTCTTGTTAATCTAATCTTTCTTGCACCTTTTTTAAATTTCACTTTCTGCGTGATTGGTATTGAAATAAATCTAAACCTAGACTTCCTGGTTCAGTTTATTTGTGCCTCAGTAAGGATTCTTCACTTTAATTGGCCAGTCGCACAGGTCTCTGATAGGAGGCACACATCACAGAGAGTTCCAGTACAAAACTACATTGAAAGTCCATGGGCCAATAAACAAATTGTGCAGTTTCCTTACAGCTGACCACATAATTCAAGTCAATATACAAATACAGTATACATGGCACGTATTTCATTAAAAACACATCATATATATCTACAATATGTGTTCCTCCTTGACTTTATAACAATGATAGGTATTTTCAGTGTTAAAGGTAACATGCTTTCCTGTTACCACTGCTAATTTATGAGACTATATCACCTTGTGATGGCACCATCTAGTGACTGGGTCCACATAGAACATAGAACATAGAACATTACAGTGCAGAACAGGCCCTTCGGCCTTCGATGTTGCGCCGACCAATTAAGAAAAAGCAATGACCCTCTAACCTAAACCATTCCCTTTTCATCCATAAACTTATCTACTAACCTCTTAAATGCCACCAAACTTGGCGTATCTACAACTGCAGCAGGCAGGGCATTCCATACCCTTACCACCCTCTGGGTAAAGAACCTACCTCTGACATCTGTCCTATAACTACCACCCCTTAATTTAAAGCTATGTCCCCTTGTGCTAGCTTTCTCCATCCTAGGAAAAAGGTTATCACTGTCCACCCTATCTAAACCTCTAATCATCTTATATGTTTCAATAAGGTCTCCTCTTAGCCGCCTTCTTTCTAACGAAAACAACCTCAAATCCCTCAGCCTCTCTTCATAAGACCTGCTCTCCATACCAGGCAACATCCTGGTAAACCTCCTCTGTATCCTCTCCAATGCCTCCACATCTTTTTTATAATGCGAGGACCAGAACTGTACACAATACTCCAAGTGCGGCTGCACTAGAGTTTTGTACAGTTGCAATATGACGTTGCGGCTCCGAAATTCAATCAAAATGTCATTCAAAATCTTCTTCCTATTATCCACATACATGAATTATGTCAGGGAGTTAACAGAAGGGTTTGTTATGGCACTGCAAGGAATTACGATCAGGAGGCCAGAATGGTGCCATTGGTATTTGGAATACTGTATTCAATCAAAGAACAAAGAACAGTACTGCACAGGAGCAGACCTCTCGGCCCACTAGGGCAACACAGATGCTCCTCTAATCTAATATTTCTTGCCTCTACCCAGTCAATATCCCTCTATTGCCAGCCTATTCATTATCTATCCAGCTGTCTCTTGAACTTCGTTATAGAATCTGCTTCCACCAATTCTTCCAGTAGTGCATTCCAGGCATTCACCAATCTGCGTAAAAAACTTGCTGCTTACACATCTTTTAAACTTTCCCCCGCTCATTTTCAATCTATGCCCTCAAGTAATTGACTCTTCAACTCTGAAAAAGATTCTGACTATTCACTCTATCCAAGCCTGTCGTAATCTTGTAAACCTCTATCAGGTCTCCCTTCATCCTCCGATGCTCCTATGAAAACAATCCAAATTTGTTCAACCTTTTTACCGTGTCCATATCCTCCAAACCAGGCAAGATCGTGTTAATCTCTTCTGCACTTATTCCAATGCATCAACTTCCTTCTGGTAGGCTCCAAATGCAGCCTAACCAAAGTCTTATACAGCTGCAACATGAGTTTCCAATTCCTATACTCAATGCCCCAAGCAACAAAAGCCAGCATGCCATATGCCTTCTTGGCCACCTTGTTCACTTGAGATGCTACTTTCAGGTAACAGTGGATCTGCATGCCTAGATCCCTCTGTAATATCTCTAAAGGTTCTACTGTATACTTTCCTTCTTCAGTAGACCTTACAAATTGTATCACCTCACATTTGTTCAGGTTAAATTCCATCTGCTATCTTTAAGTCCAGGTCTCCAACTGATTTATATACCTGCTGTATCTTCTGACAATCCTCCTCACTATTCGCTACTCCTCTAATTTTTGTATTATCTGCAATTGTATCACTTATATTTTCCTCCAAATTAATTATATTATACATATATATATATTACAAACAACAGAATCCCTAATACTGATCCTTGTGGAACACCGCATCTCACAGACCTCCAGTTAGAAAAGAACCCTTTCACTTCTACCCTCTGCTTTCTATGCCCAAGCCAGTTTTATGTCCATTTCACCAGATCACATAAGGCCTCAGTAATTTCTTCCCACATCTCTCAGTATTCTGGGATAGACCCTATCTAGCCCTGGGAACCTGTCCACCTTAATGTTTTCAAAATTCATATACTTCCTCCCTTGTTATCTCAACATGCTTAGAATGTCAACATCCTCTTTTCTATACTCATTATCCACCCACATTCTTCTGCTTTGTGAATACTGGTACAAAGTACTCGTTAAGGACTTCACCCACCTCATCTGGCTCCACACACAAATTCACTTTACTGTTCTTGAGTAGACCTACTCTTTCCTTAGCTACCCTCTTCCTCGTTATATATGCATAAAAAAGTCTTGGGATTCCTTAATCCTGCCTGTCAAGGACATTTCATGGCTCCTTTTTGCACTCCTAAGTCCCTGTTTAAGCTTTCCTGCTGTCTTTGTATTTCTCAAGAGCCTTATACCGTTTTCAATTTCCAGAAAATTTTATACGCCTCCTTTTTGTTCACCAAGCTCACAGTCTCTTTTGTCATCCAGGATTTCCAGATCTTGCCATCTTTATTCTTCATTTTTACAGGACATGCATATCCTGAATTGTTAACAACTGACTTTTAAAAGAATCCACATATTAGATTCAAAACAGCCGCCCCCAATCTACATTCTCTAGCTCTTGTCATAATTAGCATTCCCCCAGTTTAGTACTTACATTCTGAGACTATTTCTATATTTTTTTTACAAGTATCTTGAAACTTATTGAATTGTTCCTACTGAGACATCAATCATCCTGTCTGGACTCATTTCCCAGAACCAGGTCTAAGATATTCCTTTCAACATATTCCCTCAAAAAGCTCTTGGGCAGGGCTGGACATTAAGATTGTCTTCCCTACTTGAAAAACAAAACTCATAAGGGTGACTCATGTGATAACGGTGCACAGAGATCAAAGCAGAAAACAACACATTCCCAGATATTTTTGAATTCTAGCTGAAGCCATGTTGATCAAGGGTAATTGGCCCAGTACCAAGCTTCTTGTTGCTTGTAGGTTTATACATTAATAATATTAATACTTGCTGATTGTTGTGCTGGGATTACTATGGCTGATAAATAAATAAAATATTAGTAAGTTCACTTTCTATAACCCTTGGGTATGCATGATGCCTTGCACTGTGTTGAAGAGAGTTTGTAAAATAGTGTGGTACTACATATGTAATTCAATAACAATTACTGCTAGCAGAATAATAGTACCCCTGGGTTACACACCACTGTTAGACTGTTGAAGAAAAAGCAATCCTAAATACCTCAAAATAGTAAGAGCAAGAAATACAAATCTGTTTTATACCACGATATTTCAATTCAGGAGTCAACCTTTGATGGGTTCCACCAGGAGACACCACTGAATGATAATAAAACATGTTAACATTGTAACTCCTCCGGCCAAAGTCATTGAAAACAATTACTTCTTTGCAGTAAACTAGGACTTTTCAAAACTACCATTAAATCTTGCCAACGTAGTACAGTGCAGGAAATTCTCCAGGTCCCCATTTACTGTGAAGAAGAATCTATTTGATCAAAATGCGAAACCCATGGCATCCTTCAGCCATCCCAAGTTCCCAATAAAATTCACTTTGTGTAATGATACAGGCCTTTACCAGCTCCCAGGTGCCTGATTCATAATGGAGTTGATGGCATTGCCCAGCAGCGTAAACAGAGTAGCTCTGCCAAGTCATAGTAATAGTGAGTTCAAAGTCTGAGTGCAACATCACGTCTCTATTGAAATAATGTAGTTCAGACATTTTTGCCTATTTTGCAAAGCAGTTAAAGCCTTAATCTGGTTCATTCATGAATCTTAACATGAGTAGAGATGAGGGACTTGAAAGATGGAGAGTATTTAGATCTTGAGAGCAGCAAATACAACAATGATTTCAACAATGAACCTCTCCCAACACATCTCTAACATGAGCTAGCTTATTCTGCTGTTTGCTGTTGTTTTCATTTTTATCCCCCCTTTCCCTTGGCCAGCAGGGTAGAGGGGAAGCATTCCAAACAGCAAAACCAGCATGCAATAGACAGTCCTTAGCAATCCCACAACCAACAGATCATATCTAAGCTCTGCAGTCCTGCCACATCCATCCATGAATGGTGTTAGACAATGGCTCAATAGAGGAAGAGGTTCCACAATTATCAACATTCTCAATGACGGGGGAGTCCAGCACATCAGTGCAAACATTGAAGCTGAAGCATTTGCAACCACCTTCAGTCAGAAATACCAGAGTTGATCCATCTCTGTCCCTCTCCAGTGGTTCCTAGCACTTCTGCAGTGCCTGAAAACCTAATGGGTTTTGACTTCAAACATCCAATGGCCTGGAATTGTCCTGCAATGTCCTGTGCAGAAAAGATTTACCCGGATGCTACCGGAACTTGATAGTTTGAGTTATAAGGAGAAGCTGGATTGACAGGAACATTTTTTTCCTGGAGGATAGGAAGCTTACGGCTGATTGTATAGAGAACGATAGTCAACATCTTTACCCAAAGATAGGGGAGTTTAAAGCTAGAGGGTGAGGTTTAAGGTGAGAGGGGAAAGATATCAAAGGGTTCAGATGGGCAATTTTGTCACACAGTTTGTGGTGAGTGTCTGGAACAAGCTGCCAGAGGCAGTAATAGATGCAGGTACAATTTCGTTGTTAAAAAGTAGTTAGACAGTACATATGTAAGATGGGTATAAAGGGATAGGGATCAAATGTGGGCAGTTGGAACTAGGTTAGTGGTTAAAAATTGGGCAGCATAGACAATTCCAGCTGAAGGGCCTGTTTCCATGCTGTAAACCTGTTTCCATGCTGTAAACCTCTACAATTCTAGGTATGCCCTGTCCACAGAAACGGACAAATTAAACCTGGCGAATTACCATCCCATTACTCCCACTCGATCATCAGCAAAGGGATGGAAGTGATTGTTGATAGCACTATCAAGAAGCATCTGCTCAGCAACAATCAGCTCATGTTCATTTTGGGTTCTCCCTGGACACTCAACTCTTGAACTCATTATAGCCCTATTCTAAACATGGACAAAAGAGCTGAATTTAGGGGGTGAGGTGAGATTGACTGCCTTTGTTTAGCATGGTGGCACAATGGTTAGCACTGCTGCTCACAGCATCAGGGACCTGAGTTCAATTCCGGCATCAGATCACTGTCTGTGTGGAGTTTGCATATTCTCCCCACGTCTGCGTGGGTTTCCACCGGGTGCTCCGGTTTCCCCCCACAATCCAAAGATGTGCAGGTTACCTAGATTGGCTATGCTAAATTGCCCCTTAGTTTCAGGAGGACTAGCAGGATAAATAGGTGGGATTAAGGGGAAAGGACTGGGTGGGATTGTCATCAGTTTAGGACAATGGGCTTTCTTCTGCACTGTAGGGATTCAATGATGGGATTCTATCAAGACAGCATTTGACTAAGTATTGCTTTCAGGAACCTCAGCTAAACTGCAGTCAATGGGAATAGGGAGAAAAGGCTCCATTCATTGGAGTCATACCTAGCACAAAGAAAAATGTTTGTGCTTGTTGGAGGTCAATCATTTCAGTTCTGGGACATCATTACAAGAGCTCATTAGAATAATCTCTTAGGATCAACCATCTTCAGCTGCTTCATCAATGACCTTCTCTCCACAATAAGTCAGATATAGGAATGTTTACCAATGTCTGCACAACGTTCAGCACCATTCGCCATTCCTGAAATACTGATGCAGTCCATGTCAATACTAACAAGATCTGGACAACTTTCAGGAATAGGCTGATACGTGGTAAATTATATTTATGCCAGACATGTCCCAGGCAATGGTCATTCATACAAAAGAGAACGTAATCATCTCCCCTTAACATCCAATGACATTGGCATTGCTGAATTCTCCATAATCAACAGCCTAGGGACTACCATCAACTAGCAACTTAACTGGACCCAACCATAACAATACTGTGGCTACAAAGCAGGTCGGAGGTTGGGAATTCAGAGCAAATAAGTTACCTTCTGACTGGCCAAAGACTGTCCACCACCTAAAAGGCACAGATTAGGTTGGCGATGGAATACCCCCCACTTGCCTCCATTTATGGTTCCAACAATACTCAGAAAGACTGATACCATCCAGGACAAAGCAGCCCTCTTGACTGCTCCCCCCCCGCTCCCCAATCCGTCACCTTCAACATCAACTGCTTCTATCACAGATGTACAACAGTGTGAGCCACCTGCAAGATGAAACTCTATGACAGCACCTTCCAAACCCATAACCTCTACCACCTGGAACGACAAGGCCAACAGATGCAGGGAACTATTGCTAGCCACGAGTTCCCCACTGTATTCAAGACATGATAAGCATGTACTGCAGAGATTACAATGATTTGAAAATACATTAATTGAGATGATGGAATTTGAGTGACTTGTTGGAAACATTAAGGCAGGTCCAATCTGGTCAATCAGAATGAAGTAATGAATCCCACTTTCTTATTAGAAAATTTGAGGCTACAGAATGGACATTAAAAGCTTTGTAGTGGAAAACACATCCTGGATTTGAGTATGTAATTATGAACATAGTACAGAGCAATGAATGGAATTTTGCAATTAATACAAATTCAATTTAATGATTATGTTAATTACTAGCTGAATTTATAGTAATTAAGTTTCTGACTGAATTTAGTTCTCATGTTATTGGCTAAACTTAGCTTTTAAAGAGTACATACACTGGCTGCAT
The DNA here is from genome assembly GCA_024679065.1 of Sphyrna mokarran. NCBI lineage: Eukaryota > Metazoa > Chordata > Chondrichthyes > Carcharhiniformes > Carcharhinidae > Sphyrna > Sphyrna mokarran. The sequence continues at coordinate 26,249,006 of JAGIQG010000021.1, forward strand.
TTTATAAATCAGTCTGTCCTTCACTATAATTAAAAATGAATCAGGGTTTTAATTTACACATTTGCAACTCGGACCGCCTTATTATAAACTGGTCCAGTTTGCCCAACTATAAATATCGTACGACAATAACTTAAATAAGGAAGGCTGCAATCCTCCACAAAGCTATGCAGGAATTTTGTGTCCACACACCGCTATACCAGACATCAGCAATCTCATGGGAATATAACTAGATATATATTTGCAGAAGTAAACAATTTGCCTGTGGATTTTCTTGCACATGCAAAACAGCCATCACATACAATATTCTAAAGTGGGACACAGTCTTGGGAACACAGTCAGGAACATAATGGAGTTGTTAATGAGTCATGGTAATTAATCTCTATCAGCTAGTTTACAACAGATCCAAACATCAGGTAAGGAAAAGCCCTAGAGACGGGAGATTTGGGAGCTACAGGTCCAAAGTTACCTGTTCCACTCAAGCAGGCTAGAATTAAGATATTTCATGTCTCAAATTACTCTTAAGCTATATCCAAAAGTATGATTCTCTGTTGTTCATTTCCTTGGCCATTTCCATGCATCCCTGTTAGAGGCTGGTGTCCGCATACTCCCAATTAACCTCGTCATTGGGCCCTCTCACATCCATCCCTCACAGTTGCCCTTCACACATATTGTCCTTCCCTTCTCTCCATACAATCCATTCTTCACATTCACCACTCACTTGCAGACTCCCAGCTGCACATCCTTTGTGAAGATATTAATTAACCTCCGTGGTACTCCATGGTGGGACATTCTCCCAGGCTAATGACAACCCTAATATCACTGCCTATGCTGTCAAATATTTCCACTGGTTCTTGTGCCTTGTTAATTTTCAGTTTATTTCCAGCTTTTCCAGAGGAACTGTATCAAACACCACACTGAAATGCAAGTACCCTATTCACGACCTTAGCCCGATCAAGCTCCTTTGTCATATTCTTAAAAAAAATGCAATAGATTGAAAGGAATTCATATTGACTATCCTTGATAATTTTAATTCAATTCATTTGCTCCATTGTATGATCTTTTGTAAAAGCTTTCATTATATTCCCCACAAAATGGACAGGTTAGGATTTGTAAAGATGTTTGTGAGAATTCTATCAAATAGTCAGTTTGATTTGATTTGATTTATTGTCACATGTGTTAGTAGGCAATGAAAAGTATTGTTTCTTGTGCACTACGCAGAGTTTTGTTCTCTCATGCAGAACAAAAACTTTTGCTAAAGATAAGATTATGGATTGAAGTAAACCCATCAAGGATTGATAACATGGACGTGATTTTACAGCCTCGCTTGTCCTGAAACTGTAAAAACCGGCCCGAGGTCAATGAACCTTTCCATTGTCCGCCCTTCACCCCACGTCAATTCCCCTGGTGGGTAGGGTGTTAAAATTCCGGCCAATAGGTTCATACGGAAGGCCAATCCCATCTAACAAAATGCTCTTCAATAACGGAGCTTGATGGGAACATATGAATGTAGGGTAATTGCATTTTAGCACAGTTTTTGATATAGTTTTACGGGTAAGGATGGTGTAAGCAAGTCTTTCTCTGGATCACAGCCTTCAACTTACCACCAGATCCTGTCATATCAAACTACAGAAAGTCAAATCAGTGATACTTCCATTTGCAGCAATATTTCTTTGAGATGTTTTGCTAAAAGATGGAATGTTCTGCTCTTCAACTGGTACATGATGCTGTTGTTGAAAGATTAAATTTTCATATAAAAAATCAATGGAAAGTTATTAAAATATGCACTGGATAAATAGGCTAAAATACTGCTCTGTACTTTTCATTCCTGTGAACTGTATATTTATACATCAATATGGTACAAATTATTTTCTTATCTGTCTAACATTGGATAACTCTGTTTGACAGCCCCTTTAGAATCATATACCAATTTATTCTCAATCTTTATTACCAATAGTTTTTATCCTGGATAGTTCATTTATTTCAACACTTAACTTGACATGTTAATGATTGGAAAGAAAAGGAAAAGATTACCCTGTACACAATGCAGTTCAAAGAGAGCAAATAATAATAAGAAAAGTCAGCTATCTCACATTCTGTACATCTCAGAGATAATGCACTGGAATTGAATGCTTTGTAATTTAAGTTTTGTATATAACTGAATGACAAGCTCAGGGCTGTGCACCCAACCATTGTTCATTTGTGACTGCCCCAGTGCTTCATTGTTCCATTTTAACATTTCCTCCCTTTTAGATTCAGCCGCACAGCAAAAAGGATTACCTAGTGAGGGCAATCACAGAACCTCATCGAACCTGCTCTCAAACTGGGGAAGCACAAGGCAGAAGTTTGTTCAATCTTCAATTTTCTCAGCTATTCTGAAGCCCCTCTCCTGGGCAATCTATTGAGAGCTGCAATGATTCAAATGGAGAATTATGGGCCTAAATAATTTTAAAACCAACAGAATCCATTATAAAAATCAGAATAATTGAAAATGGGTTCTGTGCGGAGGAATAACATCATTTGCTTCATTTTATTTCATGATAAGGTGGATCGACACAGGTTGGCACAGTGGTTAGCACTGCTGCGTCATAGCGCCAGGGATCCAGGTTCTTTTCCGACCTCGATCACTGTCTGTGTGAAGTTTGCACATTCTCCCCGTATCTGTGTGAGTTTCCTCTGGGTGCTCCAGTTTCCTCCCACAGTCCAATGACGTGCAGGTTAGGTTGACTGGCCATGCTACATTGACCGTAATGTTACCGGGATTAGCAGAGTAAATGAGGGTTACAGGAATAGGGGCCTTGATGGGACTGTAGTTAGTACTGACTCAATGAGCCGAATGGCCTCCTTCTATACTGTAGGGATTCTATGATATTCAATGAAATGATCATTTCCCATTCAGTCACAAATCAGATGATTCCCGGCACCATTTAATGTCTGGCAAACACAACCCACTATTCTTGATGATAAAACTGAATGCAACATACTGGTTAGGAGCTGAGTGGAACCCAGACTAGGGGCAAAATTTTCCTGTCCCACCCACTGTGGGAATTATAGTTGGGCGTGAGGAGGGGGTGGGGTGGACCATACAAAGGTCTATTGATCTCAGGTGGGATTTTGCAGTCTTGGGGTGATAATGGCTGGAAAATTCTGCCCTGAATGTCAGTGAGGAGGTTATTGCTGAGTAAGTGCCGCTTGATAGCACTGTTGACATTACCTTCCATCACTTTACTGATGATTGTAAGCAGACAGATGGAGCGATAATTGGCTAGAATTGATCTGTCCTTTTTATGGACGAGACATACCTGGGCACTTTTCCATACTGTCAGATGCCAGTGTTGTAGCTGCACTGGAACAGGTAGGTTGGGAGCACAGCTAGTTCTGGAACACAAGTCTTCAGTACTGCTGCTGAAATGTCAGGGCCCACAGCCTCTGCAGTATCCAGTGCCTTCAGCTGTTTCTTGATGTCACGTGGAATGAGTCCAGTTGGTTGAAGATTGGCAACAGTGATGCCGGGGAGCTTAATATTATACCCAAGGAGTAATCCACACTTCTGACTTTGATTTTGCAGTTTGAGAAAACTGCATCTCAAATCCAAATGCAATGGTACAACCCGAACTTGCTATAATATGCCCCTGGCCATTTGGCAATTAAGAGCAGAACAAAGGACATAGCAGCATAAACCCAAACACATCAGTCTAGCCTGACAGCACAAATGATAAACAAACCCTAATGCCAAGTGACCTTTACTGCTTCCATTCCAAATTAGAGTAGAGTTACCTTTTAATTTAAGCTTTATTAAAGATGTCCACCATTTATAGAGCCAATATATTGCTTTCAAATGAATTGCAGACATTTGTAAAACTATCAATGTAATCATTGACAATTTTTAAAAATTATTCCTTTGAAGGGTGTGGGTGGGCATCATTGGCAAGGTTCAGCATTTGTAGGCCTAATTACTCTTGAGAAATTGCTAAAAACCGCCTTTTTTTTAAGATGGCGCTGGGGCGAGGTGACTTCTTGCCAGCTGTGCCCAACATACTTTGTAATTCTATCTTTTACTTTCATTCTATGATTCTAAAACTTCATTCAAACTCTTTCAAACTCTTTAACAATGTTCTAACACTACATTCCGCACCGTGTCCTTTCCTTCTCTATGTACAGCATGCTTTGCCTCTATCATGCGCAAGAAACAGTACTTTTCATTGTATACTAATACATGTGACAATAATAAATCAGATCAAATCAAATCAGAAACCTTGAAGCACTGCAGTCCATGGTACTGTTTGGGAAGAGGGTTCAAGGATTTTGACCCCAGTGACAACGAAGGAACAGTGATACATTTCTAGGTCAGGGTGGTGTGTAACTTGGCCGGGAACTTGCAACCTCACTCTTCTAGACAGTAGACACTCCAGGTTTGGTGAGTTGCTGCAGTGCATCACAAAGACAGCGAACACTGCAGCTATGCTGGGCTGGTGGGGCGAGCCAGGATGTTCACCATAGTGAATGAAGATTGCACATAATCCCAGAAACCACTGACCAGCGGACTTGCGGATATAGTTATATGAACAAATACAACATAAATACAAGAATCAAACAAAAAAGGAAAAGTTTAACTGGGAAGATGAGTTAAGTTATTCAGTGGAAGAGTTCTCAGTTGAAGAATTTGCATATTAAGAAAGAGGAAAAGTGAACTTGACTTGTCCCTTTTGGTCCTTTCATATTTTATTGATCTTTTCTCGCTTCTAAAAAGTGACATTATTTTACTGTACTTTCATCAGACTCTTTATTTTTCCACATTGGGTTGACACATAGTGGATTCAGGATAAGAAATGCAGCCACAGATAAATATTACAGAGGTACTGGTTTAGTCACAATAGGGCTGCTTTTGAGTTGTAAAGAAAAACAGTGCAGGCGATCAAAGAAACAACATCAAACAGCTTGCCCATTGAAGAGGTTACCTTCTCAAAGAGCAAGATAGTCAGGTTTAAACTGTTTTCACAAACCCTCAAGCAATTTATTCTAATATTGTCCGTGCCTAAAAGTGGAAACATCGGCAAATCTACTTAAGTGTGCATTTGATATCTGCAACTTGCAGTTCGTGGCAGGTTTGATCCCTTTACATATCATTTCAATCTTTTTCTGCAGAATGATTTCCTGTCAAAGGCATGCTGTTTTATTAATAAAAGTTTCTTTTTCCCCTTTTCTCCAGCTCTGGTGCAGCCCAGAGATCACAGCCGACCTTGCATTTGTCCTGAGAATGTCCTGCCTCAGTTCCACTTTCTCGCACTCCTGATGGCAAGAGACAAAGTTGCAAACATGAGTGTTTGAATGAATGTCTAGAATGAGATTGCAGCTAACCAATCTCCATTTTAATAACATTGTTCGCCACATTGCTGTCTGCTGCATGACTGATACTTTATCCTGAGTGAGGAAAAGGAAAAAACTCTGTGCTTATTTATTGAAATGACTCAATAGAAGGTTGTGTTAATATTGTGCAATATTATTTTATATTAACCAAGAACAAGTAACTTAGTTTTAAAAGTTTTTTCTGACAAGATACGCAGGAGGAGCACAGAACATAGAACATTACAGCGCAGTACAGACCCTTCGGCCCTCAATGTTGTGCTGACCTGTGAAAACCAATCTAAAGCCCATCTAACCTACACTATTCCAATCTCATCCATATATTTATCCAATGACCATTTAAATAGCCTTAATGTTAGCGAGTCCACTACTGTTGCAGGCAGGGCACTCCATGCCCTTATTACTCTCCGAGTAAAGAACCTACCTCTGACATCTGTCTTTTATCTATCATCCCTCAATTTAAAGATATGTCCCCTTGTACTAGCCATCACCATCCAAAGAAAAAGGCTCTCACTGCCCATCTTATCTAATCCTTTGATCATCTTGTATGCCTCCATTAAGTCACCTCTTAACCTTTTTTCTCTCTAACGAAAACAGCCTGAAGTCTCTTAGCCTTTCCTGATAAGACCTTCCCACTATACCAGGCAACATTCTGGTAAATCTTCTCTGCACCCTTTCCAATGCTTCCACATCTTTCCTGTAATGTGGCAACTAGAATTATACGCAATACTCCAAGTGCAGCTGCACCAGAGTTCTGCACAGCTGCAACATGACCTCATGGCTCCAAAACTCAATCCTTCTAACAATCAAAGCTAACACACTGAATGCCTTTTTAACAACCCTATCAAACTGGATGCCAACTTTCAGGGATCTATGCACATGGATACTGAGATCTGTCTGCTCATTCACACTACCAAGTAACTTACTATTAGCCCAGTACTGTGTGTTCCTGTTATTCATTCCAAAGTGAATCACTTCACACTTCTCCAAATTAAACTCCATTTGCCACCTCTTAGCCCAGTCTGCAGCTTATCTATGTCCCTCTGTAACCGCAACATCCTTCTGCATTGTCCACAACTCCACCAACTTTAGCGTTATCTGCAAACTTACTAACCCATCCTTCTACACCCTCATCCAGGTCATTTACAAAAATGACAAACAGCAATGGCCCCAAAACAGATCCTTGCGATACATCACTAGTAACTGAACTCCAGCATGAACATTTCCCATCAACCACCACCCTGTGTCTTCTTACAGTTGGCCAATTTCTGATCCAAACCGCTAAATCACCCTTAATCACATGACTCCATATTTTCTGCAATAGCCAATTGTGGGGAACTTCATCAAATGCTTTACTGAAATCCATACACACCACATCAACTGTTTTACCTTTGTCCACTTCTTTGGACACCTTCTTGAAGAACTCAATGATGTTTGTGAGGCACGATCTACCCTTCATCAAACTGTATTGACTATCCCTAATCAAATTATTCCTTTCTAGATGATTATAAATCCAATCTTTTATAATCCTTTCCAAAACTTTGCCTACAACAGAAGTAAGATTCATTGATCTATAATTACCAGGGTTGTCCCTACTCCCTTTCTTGAACAAGGGGACAACATTTGATATCCTCCAGTCTTCTGGCAATATTCCTGTAGACAATGATGACATAAAGATCAAAGCCAAAGGCTCTGCAATCTCCTCCCTGTCTTGCCATAGCATCCTAGAAAAAATCCCATCTGGCCAGGGGACTTATCTATTTTCACACTTTCCAGAGTTACTAACACTTCCTCCTTATGAACTTCAATCCTCTCTAGTCTGATAGTCTGGATATCAGTATTCTTCTTGACAACATTGTCTTTTTCCTGTGTGAATACTGATGAAAAGTATTCATTTAGTGCTTTTCCTTTCTCTTTGGGCTCCATGCACAACTTCCCACTACTGCCTTGACTAGTCCTAATCTTATCCTAGTCATTCTTTTATTCCTGACGTACTATAGAAAGCTTTAGGGTTTTCCTTGTTCCTACCTGCCAAAGACTTCTCATGTCCCCTCCTGGCTTTTCTTAGCTCTCCCTTTAGGTCCTTCCTGGCTAACTTGTAACTCTCAAGCACTCTAACCGAACCTTCACATCTCATCTTTACATAAGTTTCCTTCTTATTCTTCACAAGAGATTCAATTTCTTTAGTAAACCACGGTTCCCTTGCTCGACCACTTCTTCCCTGACTGACAGGTACATACTTATCAAGGACATGTGGAACAAGCTCCACATTCAATTGTGCCCATCCCCTGCAGTTTCCTTCCACATCCTATGCATCCCAAATCTTGCCCGATTGTATCATAGTTTCCTTTCCCCCAGCTATAACCCTTAGCCTGCGGTATATACCTATCCCTTTTCATCGTTAAAGTAAACGTAACCAAATTGTGGTCACTGTCACCAAAGTGTTCACCTATCTCCAAATCACCCTTCTGTCTGCCAGTACACTCCTTCAACCTTGAAATCTTATTCATGATCTCACTACTCTCAATCTCCTGTATACTGGAGCTACAATTCAGGTTCCCATCCCCCTGCTGAATTAGTTTAAACCCTCCCGAAAAGCATTATCAAATTCCACCCCCTCCTCCCCCCCAGGACATTGGTATCCTTCTGATTCGGGTGTACATCATCCCAATTGTAGAGATCCCACCTACCCCAGAATAAGCCCCAATTATCCAAGTATCTGAATCCCTCCCTCCTGCATCATCTCTGTAGCCATGTAGTCAACTGCTCTCTCTCCCTATTCCTCACCTCGTTAGCACATGGCATGGGTAACAAGCCAGAGATAACAACTCTGTTTGTTCTAGCTCCCACCTTAACTCCCTGGATTTCTGCCTTACATCTCTATCCCTTTTCCTACCTACGTCGCTGGTGCCTATGTGGACCACGACTTGGGGCTGGTCCCCCTCACCCTTAAGGACTCCAAAAACACAAGCATTGTCTTGTTTTGGGCATCAAGTTTCCATCCTACCAAACTGAGAACATCATACAGCCTGCATTTCCACCTCTACAACATCAAATGGATAGTTCATTTGGCATGACAAGCAGATTGAGGTCGCATCGGGAAACATTTTCACAGTTCATCTGCTTTGCCTTCTAAGTTTCACATTAATGACCAACCTGCAAAAACTCATGGGTAACCAATAAAATCCACCAATGTATGGACAGCCTTTTCAGAATAAGGATAAGATCATTTACCAATGACAGGAACCAAGATCTCAAATGTCACAAAATGGGGACATTGAAATGGTTAAACTTGGTGTGTTGTGGGACTTGCAGCAGATACAATGAATGCAACCAGAGTGGTGTGACATCCAACAATTTACTTCAGAGGAGGGAACCTGTTATCCCTACAGTGACTCTAGTCTCACACTGCACAGTGGAACTTTAATATCCCAGCGACTACTAAAAATGGGTAATGCTTTACAACAATGACTAATTCAAAAGAACTATGTCATCTGCAAAACACATTGGAACGTCCTAAGGTTGCAAAAGGCACAATGAAAATGCAAGTCTTTTCTTCTCCATAAATGAGGTCTTGCCATCTTCATCCACTTCCCAGGAACGCAAAGGGAAAAGAGACTTTCTCAGTGCTCTATCCTGAAGATTTGGAGATTTATAAAATTGACTGTGCTATTTTTACACGCTGCTTCACAGAAGAACACATAATTTAAGAGACTGAGCATGGATTGGCCTTTCATTTCATATGTTCATAAGGCAATCTATCAAGTTTGAAATCAATTAATAACAGCGGGAAGTTGAGTCGAGGATTCCCTCGGGAGATTCTGGGTATCATTTCAATTTGCTGCAGTTTCTTTCAGATGTTTCAGCGTGGCCTCTGACGGTGCTGCGAGGTAGCCACAGGCAGGAGTAAATCTACAATTCTTCTTTTATTATTTAAAACTAAATTAGGTGCTGCTTCAACCCATGGCTCACATTTGGACCTTGGGTTACATGGGCCTAAAATGCCACACAGCATCCTAATGCTGGCTTGCAACGTCAGATCATGTCATGAATACATTTTGGCTCAGTTCCATGTTTCCTCAGCCTTACTGTCTAAAATGGGCTGTGAATTTGTGAAACACACACACAGAGCTGGATTGGAGCCGGAAACTGATGACCTGCATTCAGCAAAGATGTTACCTCGCTTAACAAAAACTGAAAATCTCAGCAGATCTGACAGCCTCTGTGGGGAGAGAATGTTTTGAGTCCGGCTGACCCTTCGTCAGAACTATTGGTAAATACCTTGTCGAATCCCAGAAGGGCTGAAGGGTCATCCTTACTCGAAATGTTGGCTCCCTCCACAGATGCTATCAGGTCTACTGAGATTTCCCAGCATTTTGGTTCAGATTCCAGTATCCACAGTATTTTGCCTTTATGTCAACTCCATTTTTTGCTTGGAGAAATCTCTTTTCTCTGAAAGGCGTTTGAAGCAAATAGCAATGAATTCCTGTGACAGGCAGCAATCACTCTGAGCTCTCCGTTAAGCCTGTCAAATCTTATGTTCACTGAAGCACGATTCACATTAAATGGGCCATAGCTTCCACACAGCGTCAGAGACTGCTGGAATGACAAGAGTTTAAGGTGTGCTGATCTTCCGGGGAAATCTTTGTTCAAACCCCACCTGGCTGGAGCTGCTGGGGACCAACAGAGAAAGAGCCTCCAAAGGTCCCAGCGCAGTGCAACATCTGGTGAGCTCAAGGAGGCCACACCGACTGTTTTACTGCATTGCCTGCTGTAGAAAGAGTAGGTTTCTCCCAGTGAAGCAGACAGGCGAGGGAGAAGATGGCACAGTGGTTAGCACTGCTACCTCACAGTGCCAGAGACCCAGGTTCAATTCCACACTCGGGTCACTGTCTGTGTAGAGTTTGCACATTCTCCCCGTGTCTGTGAGAGTTTCCTCCGGGTGCTTCAGTTTCTTCCCATAGTCCAAAGATATGTAGGTTATGTTGATTGGCCATGGTAAATTGCCTCTAGTGTCAAGAGAATAAGCAGGACAAATACATTGGATTTTGGTTTTATGGTCTGGGTGAGATTGTGATCGGTGCAGACTTCATGGGCCAAATGGCCTCCTTCTGCACTGTAGGGATTCTATAAGGTGCAGTGGCACAGTGGTTAGAACTGCTGCCTCACAGGAGTAGGGGCCCCGGTTCGATTCCCAACTTGGGTCGCCATCTGTTCGGAGTATGTATGTTCTCCCCATGTCTGCGTGGATTTGCTCTGAGTGCTCTGGTTTCCTCCCACAATCCAAAAAAACATGTTGATTAAGTGCACTGGTTACGTTGAAGTTTCCCTCAATGTATCCGAACAGGTGTCGGAGTGTGGCAACTAGGGGATTTTCACAGTAACTTCATTGCAGTGTTAATGTTAGCTGCTTGTGACACTAATAAATAAACTTCAACTTTACTTTAAACCCTGACCTAAGAACTTCTAAGAGGAATTCCACAGTGTATCTTTGGGATCTGTCCTAAATTTGACACTGGGGAGCCAGGAGGTTACAGGCCAACATAACTGTCAGTTCTTGATTATCAGTGGAAATTGGGCCATCTGGAATGATGTGACTGTTAACCAAAATATTTGAGATATGTTTCCTTTTCATGTGGTTTACTCGATTAGTAACTATATTATGCAAATATCTCATATTGATTTCATCAAAGCCTTTTTCTGAAGTGAAACATGGGCTGATAATATGAACTGGAGATTAATGGCTGATTGATTAATTGCTGCCACCTAGTGGTGAAGGAACAATTTAAACATATACACAGAATTGGACATCATTCACTCAATAATCTTCAGGCACGTCGGCCAAATTTTCCTGTCCCGCACGCCTCGGGTGGCGGGCAGGCCACAGACCATACAAAAGGTCAGTTGACCTCGGCTGGGATTTTCCAGTCTTGGGGCAAGCGCGGCCCAAAAATCTCACCCACGGTGTCATCGAGGGCAAAATAATTTTAAAACCAATAGAATCTGAAATGAAAATGAATGTAATTGAAAATAGATCGTGTGCAGAGGAATAATGTCACTTGCTTCATTTCACTTGATGATAAGATGGATTGATCACACGGTGTCACAATGGTTAGCACTGCTGCCTCTCAGCACCAGGGACCTGGGTTCAATTCCAGCCTTGGGGGGTCACTGTGCAGAGTTTGCACATTCTCTCTGTGTCAGCATGGGTTTGCTCCAGTTTCCTCCCACAGTCCAGGTTAGGTGGATTGGTCATCAGGGGTGTAAGCAGGATAAATACATGGGGTTATGGGGAGAGGGTTTGGGTGGGATTGTTAGTGCAACAGAGATTCCATGACAAAGTAGACATGAAGAGGATGTTTCCTCTTATAGGATAATCTGGAACAAGATGTCACTGTTTCAGAAAATGCAGAGGCAGATTTAAAACAGAGATGAGCAGAAATTACTGCTCTCAAAGATTGTTAATCTGTGGATTTCACTATATGAGAGCATGTTGGATGCCAAGAGTTTGAGTAAATTTAAAGCAAGGTGGACAAATTTTTAATTAGTGAGGGTTTGAAGGCCTCCAGTGAATGGGCAGAGGATGTGTTGTTGAGGCTGAGATGAGATCAGCCATGACTGTATTGAATAGCAGAGCAGATGCAAGGGGCTGAATTGCCAACTCCTGCCCCGGTCCTTATGCTATGCCAGCTTTTCAAGTGTAAAATGAGTAACACATCACTAAATATAGTGAGCGCCCTCCGTGTTGGTGTCACAATGGCATCGAAAGATGTATTGAATGGCTCAACTGAGCTGAAACGGACTTTCTGTGGTATGCCAATACATAACTGGTGCCTCCTGCAGCAGACATGTTAGCTGGCTGAGTTCAGGCCACTTGTTGGTCTAAATGGCGGTCTCTTAAAGTGACCGCCTCCAGCTACCACCGAGGAGCTCAGCTCATCCAGAAGAGTTTACCAGCATTCAGCCGTGTTCCTCCTGGCACATAACTCTCACCAAATTTTACAGAAGCATCATAGAAAATATCCTTTCTGGTTGTATCATAGCTTAGTATGTCTCCTGCTCTACCCAAGACCACAAGGAACTTACAAAAGATCGTGAATGTAGCTGAATCCATCACGCAAACCAGCCTCCCATCCATTGACTTTGTCTATACTTCCCACTGCCTCAGCAAAGCAACCAGCATAATTAATGACCCCAAGCACCCCGGACATTCTTTCTTTCACCTTATTCCATCGGGAAAAAGATATAAAAGTCTAAGGTTACGTACCAACTGACTCAAGAACAGCTTCTTCCCTGCTGCTGTCAGACTTCTAAATGGACTTAACTTTCATTAAGTTGATCGTTTTCTACACCCTAGCTATGACTGCACTCTGTCATTTCCTTCTCTATGAACGGTATGCTTTGTCTGTATACATGCACGAAACAATACTTTTCATTGTGTGTTAATAAATGTGACAATAATAAATCAAATCCAATCAAACATCTAAGGCAGGCAGTGGGTAATTCATTCCTGATCAACTGTCAGTGGAGATGCAGCAGGCACTGGGAGCTGACTCAGCTTATCTCAGTAAGTCATTGTGGGACTTCTCAATTTGGACACATGTTGTGACTGTGTCTCTACCTTTGAGCCCAAAGATGGTCCCTGGTCTATCTTTGTTTCCTAACACAGGCAGGAATAGAGAATGAATATGATCTGAGAGGCATTATAGTCTCTATGGTCAGTGCATGTTTTCAGGTATGCTGCACCAACTATCTCCATCAGGCAAATTTCTATTGACCGAAAGTTATTTGCAAACGTTAGCGAACTGCAAGGAAATTGAAAGTTTCAGGTGGCTCTCCAAGTTTACAAAATGCTTGAGTTTTCATGGAATATTTCCACCAGTGACAACGATGCATGTTTGGTATGAGGGCTGTAATGATGTGGAGATGCTGGCATTGGTCTGGGGTAAACACAGTAAGGAGACTGACAACACTGGGACTTAAACCCGGTGTTGTCAGACTTCTTACTATGAGGGCTGTAATCCAGACTGCACATTGAATCGGGTGCACTACTACACCGAGACACATCTGAGTCAATAACTTGGCATGGGCACTGTGTCAACCCCCTGGCAACAGCTGGAGCCCACAAAGCAGGCCAAATTCAGGACATATATTTTCCCTTCGTTTGTACACTTGGATGTGGGCGTCACTGGCAAGACCAGCTTTTGTTTCCTGTCCTTAATTGCCCTCAAACTGACTGGCTTGTTCGGCCATTTCAATTAAGAGCAATTAAGAATCAACCACATTTGCTATACGTCTGGAGTCACATGCTGGCCAGACCGGATATGGGGCAGCAGATTTCCTTCACGAGTGAGCCTGGTGGGCTTTTCATGGCATAAAATTGAGACAAGCTTCAGATTTATTAAGTAATTGAATTTAATTCCCATCAGCTGCCATGGTGGGATTTGTATCCATGTTCCCAGAGAATTAGCCTGCTCCATTAGATTAATTGTACAGTGACATTACCATGATACCGTTGTCTCCCCATCATGTTATACAGAGAAATTGCCTCATCTACTTCCTGGTGCAGTTCTGGTTCCCCTCTGGCATCTAAGGTGAATGTAGGTGAATCAGTCTCAGAATCTGGTTATCTCACTATCTCCAAACTTTGACCATATGCACATGTGTGGAGTTGCATATTTGATTAAAGCATTTAGTACTAATCATTATTTCATTCACTATTTAACTATGTAGAATAATTCTACGGCTTACATCAAATAAGACTGTCCCTTAATTTCAATGTGTGTGTGTGAGCAATGAGAGTGTGTGTGTGTGTGTGTCTGTGTGTGCTAAGTGTATATATGTGCGCTTTGTGTATGTGTGAAGTGTGTGTGTGTGTGAGAGAACAGGGTGTGTGAGCAATGTGTATGTGTGTGTGTGAGCAGTGTATATGTTGTAGTATGTGTGCAGAGAGCAGTGAGTTTGTGTGTGAGCATTGTGCGTGTGAGAGCAGTGAATGAGAGCAGTGTGTGCACTGTGTGTGTGTGTGTGAGCAGTTTGTGTATGCACTGTGCATGTGTGAGCAGTGTGTGCATCTGTGAGAGCAGTGTGTATGAGAGCAGTGTGTGAGTGTAGTGTGTGTGTGTAAACGGTGTGTGTATGTGAGCAGTGAGTGTGTGTGTGAGCAGTGTGTGTGTGTGAGCAGTTTGTGTGTGTGTGAGCAGTGCGTGTGTATGAGCATGTGTGTGTCAGCATGCGTGAGTGAGCAGTACTGTTGGTGTCTCTGTGTGTGTGAGCAGTGTGCGCGAGCATGTGTGTGTGTGCAAGCAAGTGCATGTGAGCATTGCATGTGTGTGTGAGCAGTATGTGTGTGAGCAGTGTTGTTGGGATGTGTGTGAACACTGTATGTATATGTTTGTGTGTGTGTGTGCGCGTGCGCGCTTGTGTGAGCAGTGTGAACTCTGTGAGACGTGAGCAGGTTGGTTATAAACAGTGTATATATAGGAGCTGTCTATGTGTGAACGTGTCTGAGCACTGTGTGTATGAGCAGTGTGTGAATAGTGTGCGTGGTGAGCAGTACTACCAGTGTCTGTGTGTGTCAGCATTTGTGAGCATGTGCAAATGAGCAGTGTGTGTGTGTGTGAACACTGTATGTGTATGTGTGTGTCCATGTGTATGTGTTTGTGTGTCAGAGCAGTGTGAACTCCATATGATATGAGCAGTGTGCATGAGCAGTTTGGTTGTAAACAGTGTGTATATGGGAGTTGTGTGTCTGTGAGCATGTCTAAGCAATGTGTGTGTGATTGTGCTGTGCGTGTGCGTATGCATGTGTGTGAGCAGTGTGTGTGTCAGCAGTGTTTAAGAAATGTGTGTGTGAAGAATGTGTGAGCAGTTTGTGTGTGTCAGTAGTGTGTATGTGTGTGTGGAGACAGTGTGTGTGTGTGAGTAACGCATGTGTGTCTGTGTCTGTGTATGTGAGTGAATAGTGTGTGTATGTAAGTGAGCTGTGTTGTGTGTATATGCGTGTATGAGTAGCAGTGTGTGTGTGAGAATGAGCAGTGTGTGTATCCATGAGTGAACAGCATATGTGTGCATGTGAGTGAGCTGTGTGTGTGAATGAGTAGTGTGTGTGTATGACTGAGCTGTGTGTGTATGACTGAGCTGTGTGTGTGTTTAAGTAAATGAAGTGTGTGTCTATGAATGAGCAATGTGTGTGTGTGAGATGTGTATGAGTGAACAGTGTGTACATGTGAATGAGCAGTGTGTATGTGTATTTGTGCATGTGCAGTATATTTCTCAACACAGTAACGTGGTTAACATGCATGAGGAAGGGTCCTTTAATGTGTTACACTCATTTAGCCTGATGAAATATAAAAGGTAAATCAGCTTTCCACATAGTTTTTACATTTATGTACAAGACCCTAAAGAATAAATTGCTCCAATGTACTTTCTAGTGGGAACAATATTGCACACAATTGGGGGGAGGGATTTTCAGTATTGCAGCTCCCGGAAATGGAAATTTTCCTCGACATTATATTTGATTGGTAATATTTTTTTCCAATTTCACTTCTTCATACTATAATATCATGTGTTTAAATGCCTAGAGTAAGCAGCTTTTCAGAGGGAAGGCATATTTCAGTCCAGACATTACTGTATGACATGAGGCTATAACCCCGTAGAGCGATGTGAATCAATCAGTCCTCAAACAGTTAAAAGCCATTTTTCTCAAGGGGTAAAACGCTTTGAGATAAAGTAAGTGAAATATTTTTCAGGGCATCTGATTTCTGAGCAGAGGCAAACTCTCCTGTATATATCCTTTCAAATGTTGGGTGTGTTGCAAATCAAATCAATTCTTTCCCTTTGCGATATCCGATTCTCTGCAACCTATTCCTCTAATTTTCTAGCTTCCTCGAAGCCTCTCGCTGTCAGCCGGTGTCTATTTATTCCTCGGAATGCCTGACTGCCTGCTTTATTACCTGCACTATTACAATCCTTTATTAGAGCTAAAAGCTCGATATAAAAATCTGCGGCAGCTTTCTACTCCAATGACAAGAAGCGAAGCCAGCCATCAATGTAAATAGGCAGGAGTGCGGCAGAGAAAAGAGCTGACGACCACAGATTTTTACTACACTGAACCCACTGCTTTGACACCTTGATAAATGAAAGGATGGGGCGGCAATGAATACATTCCCAAACTAAGGCCAATTCCTTGCTTGATAACACCACTGTACCAACTCTCCTCCTCAGACCCCCATCCCCTCCCCACCACCCACATCCTCCCCCACCCCAAATCAATCAAATTACCAGGAAACAACTGGAAAAAAATGGCTTTCTATCCTTTCACCTACATCTTCCTCAAAATTAATTCCAGTTAACAAAAAGGATGGATGGATTCACTCAGAGGAGCAACACTTAACCAAAAACAATTATTCTATTGTTTCCGACTTCCAACTGAAAATAAACTTGATCCAGACTGATTATCAGCGGACTTCAAACACTGAGGAGGAATTTTCTCATCCTGCCCACCATTTAGTTTAATTTTATCATTGGAGTCACAAGTAGGCTTATATTAACACTGTAATGAAGCTACTGTGAAAATCCTTTAGTTGCCCCACTCCAGCACCTGCGCAGGTACACTGAGGGCTAATTTAGCAAGGCCAATGCATCTAACCGGCACATCTTTCAGACTACGGGAGGAAATTGGAGCACCCGGAGGGAACCCATGCAGACATGGGGAGAACATGCAGACTCTGCACAGACAATGACCCAAGCCGGAATCCAACCTGGTAGTATGGTGCTGTGAGGCAGCAGTGCTAACCACTCTCCCACTGTACTGCCCCACCGTAATTGTAATGGGCGGGGGTGGACCATGCAAAGGTCTGTTGGTCTTGGCAGGAATTTCCAGCCTTGGGAAGATCACGCCTTTGTGGTTCCAAAATGTATTGCATTCATCTGTTAAGAGATGGATTTCTTTCAGGGGATAATGTGTGTGCGTTTCTATGTTTCCACTGGGGCTAAAGGGATCAAGAGATATGTGGGGAGTAAGGGGATTGCGGGATCAGGATAAAGATTTCGATGATCGGCCATGATCACAATAGTTGGAGGAGCAGACTCGAAGGGCCGAATGGCCTACCCCTGCTTCTATTTTCTATGACCAATCAAACCATACTTGATTCCTAGTGGACGTATGCACTTTGGGGACCCCATATTCTCTCTAATATGCTGCACATGTATGCCTAGAGAACATTGTAGTATGGGGAGTATGTGCAGGCCCCACATTGCAGTGTGAGCAGGCTGTTGAGTGTCTGTATCAATGGGCACTCAGCAGCAAGTCCCAAAGGTAAGTGAGTATTTTGATAGCTGCATTTTGACTGAGCAAATTGCCAACTTTCACCTTGACTATCAGAGATTGTGCAAATGTTCAAAAAATGCAAACTTTTCTACTTCCCTCATCCGCAAGAGCTCACCAAGGGAAGAGGAATTGTCCAAGGAAATGGCAAGTGTCCAGAGTCTATCCTTGCAGCTTTATCACTGGAACCTCAAGGATTGAAGTAGAGTCAGTGACACAGGGGTAATGTCATTGCATCAGTAAATCAGAACCCCAGGCTAATGCTGCAGGCGTGAGTTCAAATCCCACCATGGCAGCTGATGGCGTTTGAATTCAATTAATTAATTTAAAAAATATTCAATAATACTGAAAGCCATGAAATGGCCATGATTAATTACATGAATTTTTGAATATTGTACCTGGTTCACTGATGTCCTTTAGCTGGTTGGGCCCATATGTGGCTCCAACCCAACAACAACCTCCTCTCGGAAACAGAGTAACTGGCCTAGCAAACTGCACACTTCAAAGGCCATCAAGGCTGGACTCCAAATGTTGGCCTTGCCAGTGATATCAGATCCCATTAAAGAGTAAGAATTAAAGACAGACCCTGTGCACCCCTTCCTCCCCACACCCCACCCCACCCACCTCCATCTCCCTCTCTCCCATCCTCCCATCAAAGCCTGCTGCACCAATCAACTTCAGTTTCAGATCCATATTCCTGCCTTATCCCATATCCCCAGAATCCATCCTGTATCTGTGGAACAGATCATACACTATCTATTATCTGTGTATGGAAGGCTAGGTGCTGGGACAGTGGCTTATCAGAGAAACTTAACAGAAGCACACAGCCTTTTGCAGGTGGGCCTTAATGCCAAACAAAGAATCTCTCTTCAGCTCTGGTTAGATCAGGCCAGTGGTGTCTTCATAGAATCCTACAGTGCAGAAAGAGGCCCTTCAGCCCATTGAGTCTGCACCGAACACAATCCCATCCAGGTCCTACCCCTTCACTTGTGAGTGAGTGAAGGCATTGGTTTTCTAGACCTTCATTCATTCACACCATCACCTCTACCAGAACCTGCAGATACAGCAATATTTCCTGGGATACCAAGGACAAAAATTACGTGTTCCCTGGCTATGTAGGTGACTCTCGCCTTGGAACGTTATGCCGCTGGTTATTCAAAAAAAACAGCAAGAATTATCTGACAAATTTAAAAGCTGGCGAAGAGACATCATGCAGTTAGCACGTGCATTTTATTATTTTTCCCAAGATGGCTTCTGGAACATTGATTTATGGCCTTGCTGAGAGACTAATGGCTGAGATTTTTTTGGTTCTATTGTGTGGGACCCTCCATGGAAAATTCACTGGCCTAAGACCAGACAAAACTGGTGGTATGTGGAGCCAGAAAGTCCCGCCATAGGAGTTTAGATTTTTGGAATCATTGAATAGTTACAGTACAAAACAAAGTAATTTGGCACATCAAGCCTGGCACCGATCACCCAGAAGAATTTACTCATTCTGCTCCCCATCCCGCCCCCCATAGCACTGCCAACATACTCTCCTCATGTGCCTGTCTAATTCCCTTCTGAAAGTGGAATGAATGCTATAATTTGCTAAAGCTTGTATTTTTGAAATATTCTCTTAACAAAAATGAACCTGGAAAGTGGAGTGGGGAGGGGGTGTAATTGGAATATGTGGCTGTGAGGTCATTTCTAAGAGATGACACGAGGTTACGATGGAAATGAAAGCAAGGTCCCAAAAAGACAAATAAATACAAGGTAATTGAAAGTATTGATTTTCAGCCTGTTGTCCTACAGGAGAACATACAGAACTCCTAGTGTTCCAGACAAGCAAATTGAGTTCTCTAAGGAAATGAGCTGTTTTGTGCTTGGTAGTAAAGGATACACAGGAGCTTTCGGTGAAGCAATGTGCAAACTAGCTAAAAGGTACGGGATCCTCTAAGTGATGTGAATAGCCCAGGTACATTGATGAGCTGAGTTGATCTTGAACCAATGTCTTATTGATTGGTTGGTTTGGAAAGGAACTTGTTTGCCACCAGGACACAATGACCAGAGGATGAGAGTGGTCAGAGAGGTCACCTTTGCTTCTTTTGATGTAAACCCTATCTGCTGAATTCAGATGGAATAAAACTGCTGGAGAAAGTGACTTGAGGGCCAAATCTAGTGAGTTGGCAAAGTAAGATACTCTCTTTGCAGGATGCAGAATTTAAAGGACTTTGAGACTGCATGTGATATGAGTGATGCCAAGAAATTTGAGAGACTTATTTCTGCTGTATTTAAAATGAAATTCAATGTTACGATTGAAATATCATTTGTGTGCTAACTCATGCTTTTTTTTGTAAAGTTTAGGTTTAATTGTTACAGTAAAACTTTAGAAAAACTATAGGCCGGTGAGCTTGACTTCGGTTATAGGTAAGCTAATGGAGAGGGTCCTCAGGGACAGGATGTGTGAGCATCTGGAGCACTGTGATCTGATCAGGGATACACAGCATGGCTTCGTCAAGGGGAAGTCTTGTCTTACAAATCTAGTGGAATTTTTTGAAGAAGTGACAAAAACAGTTGATGAAGGACATGCTGTTGATGTCGTCTACATGGATTTCAGTAAGGCGTTTGACAAGGTTCCTCATGGTAGACTGATAGAGAAGGTGAAGGCGCATGGGATACAGGGTCGGGTATGTAGATGGGTCGAGAACTGGCTCGGGAGGAGGAGACAGAGGGTAGTAGTGGAAGGCTCTTTTTCCGACTGGAAGCCTGTCACTAGTGGAGTGCCACAAGGCTCAGTACTAGGTCCTCTTCTACTTGTGGTCTACATAAACGACTTGGAAGTTGGGGTAGGTGGTGAGATCAGCAAATTTGCTGATGACACCAAGATGCTTGGATTGGCGGGTACAGAGGAGCAGTGTCAGGCAATACAACAGGACATAGACAGGTTGGTAGACTGGGCAGATAGATGGCAAATGGAATTTAATCCGGATAAATGCGAGGTGATGCATTTTGGCCGGAAAAATGTAGAAGAGAGTTATAGGATAAAAGGTAAAACTATACGGAGTATAGAGACGCAGAGAGACTTGGGGGTGCAGGTTCACAAGTCTCTGAAGGTGTCTTCACAGGTGGAGAAGGTGATAAAGAAAGCGTATAGTATGTTAGCTTTCATAGAAAAGGGTATAGAATACAAGAGTAGGAGTTTGATGTTGCAATTGTATAGAACGTTGGTTAGGCCTCACTTGGAATACTGCGTCCAGTTCTGGTCGCCGTACTATTGGAAGGATGTGGAGTCCTTGGAGAGAGTGCAGAGGAGGTTTACCAGGATGCTGCCTGGTATGGAAGGACTGTCTTATGAGGAACGATTAAATAGACTGGGGTTGTTTTCCCTTGAAAGACGTCGGCTTAGAGGGGATCTAATAGAGGTGTATAAGATTATAAGGGGTATAGATAGAGTAAATGGTGGTAAACTTTTTCCACCTTCAGAAATGGATAGGACGAGGGGTCATGGCCTTAGGGTGAGGGGGGCTAGGTATAAGATGAATATTAGAGGGCAGTTTTTCACACAAAGGGTAGTGGGGGTGTGGAATGCACTGCCGAGTAAGGTGGTGGGAGCAGGCACGCTAGGGCTGTTTAAGGGTCTCTTGGACAGCCACATGAGCGGTATGCAGATAGAGGGATATAGTAGGACTGTTTAACTATGGCTTTTTTTTTCCCACAGGTAATTCGGTCCATACTTGACCAACAAGGAGCATGCATTTGGCAGGTGGTGCGAGGACAGCTCTTGGATGTTGATTCATGGGTTGCGGGGTGCTTCATGTCGTAAATGAGTGCTTTATCTGGACCATCTGAAGGGCACCATGACAGCTCAGTGACTATCGCTGTAGCTGTGCAGACACTTGGAATTGGGCCGGTGTCTGCGGGAGTTTGCGCGTTCTCCCCGTGGTTGCGTGGGTTTTCTCCGGGCGCTCCGGTTTCCTCCCACATCCCAAAAAATTCGCTCTTAGGCTGATTGGGAAACAAATTGTCCCTACATTGAGACTCTTCCATATTAGGAATAACCTAAAATTAGAATAGGATAATGGAATTGTTACTATATAGTTATGACGGCGGCGCGGGCTCGTTGGGCCAAAGGGCCTGTTTCCCGTGCTGTGTTGCTCTAAAAAAAAAATGAAATCATAGCCATTGATTCCTTCTGCTGGGGTCATTTATTTGTTTCTTTTAAGTTTATTGGGTTTGCATAGGAATTTTAACCAAAGCCACAATTAAATCCTTTTTCCCTACCTTCTCGAGCAGTACATTCTCAACCCTGACCACCAGCTGCATTAGTATTGAGTTTTCTTCATGGTGCTTTTGCCTCTATTCCTCTTCATTGTAAATCTGCGTTCGCTGCTTTTTGACACTTCCACCAATGGAAACAGTTTCTCTTTATCTACTCTGTCCAGACCTCTCAATGATTTTGAGCACCTCTACTAAACTTCCACTGAACCTTCTCTTCTTGAAAGAGAACAACCCCAGCTTCTCCAATCTACCAACTTGACTGAAGTCCCCCAGCCTGGAATCAGTCAGTGAAAACTTTTCTGCACTCTCTCGAAAGGCTTTGCATCCTTCGGAAAGTCTGGTACCCAAATTTGGACATAGTAGTCCAGTTAAGGCCAATCCAATGTCTTACGAAGGTTCATCATAATTCTATACCTCTGTTTATCACCAGTGCCTTCTTAATCTTCTTTTTATCTGCTAAGCCTGGTGACTAAATCCTCAAATTAGTCCTTCATCCCAAAAGCAGAAACTGGCTCAATTCCACATGAGCTTATTTCAGTTCATCTTTTAGATGAGACTAAACCAGCTCTTGATGTGCTCTCTCAGGCAGATGTTAAAGATTCCATGATGCGAAGTACAGGGGAAGATATCTCCAATGTGAAGGAAGTTTTTTTTTATACAGAGGTGGGGGCCTGGAATGCATTGCCAAGTGAGGTGGTTGAGGCAGTTACGTTAGCCACATTTAAGACTTATCTTGATAGGCATATGAACAAACGGGAAATAGAGGGATATAAGAAGTTGGTTAGGCCGATAAACATGATGGTCGCAGGCTTGGAAGGCCTATTCCTGTGCTGTACTGTTATTTGTTCTTCTGTCAAGAAACATCACCAGGCAGGGCAAATTTTCTGCACATTACAAAGGGAGCTTTCCATGCACAAATTGGCTGCCATGTTTCCTACATTCCAACAGGGACTATACTTGAAAAGCAAGTAAAGTGCTTTGTGACATTCTGAGGCTGTGAAAGACACTATTTAAATGTAAATTATTCTGCTATCTTTCTGATTGGTTTTGTGCTTCATCAGGTTCGCCCTGCTGTAATGGGCTGTGTGACTCCTATCGCGCATTTGCAGCTGTGGTAGCACTTGACACAGAGAGAGTGAATAATATGGAAGTTACTAGATTCCAGACACTGAGCTCTGACCATCTTCTCAAGAGAAGCAGAACATGTTTTGGAATGTACGCAGCCCTGAGTGCAGTGAAATACAACTCACATGGAGCATTCTCCATTGTTTTACTGCACTGTATCCCCGAGTGTGCAAATGAGCAAAGTGAGCGTGCAAGTGAGCACAGTGAGCGTGTGAGCGAGCAAAGTGAATGTGCAAGTGAGCAGAGTGAGCAAAGTCATTGAGCAAAGTGAGTATGTCAGTGAACAAGGTGAGTCTGCGAGCGAGCAAAGTGTGAGTGAGAAAAGTGAGTGAGAGTGAGAAAAGTGAGTGTGAGAGTGAGCAAAGTGAGCATAGTGAGCGTGCATTCAGCAAACTAAGTAAGCAAATCTGCCAAATAATTGTGACAGCGAGCAAAGTGAGATGGTGAATGAGCAAAGTGAGTCAGTAAAGTGCCTAAGTATGTAAAGTGAGATGTGACTGAAGAAAATGAATGAGTAAAGTGAGAATGTGACTAAAATGAGTGTTTAAGCAAATAAAGTGAGCGTGCAAGTGTGTAGGTGTGCAAAGTGAGCATGCCAATGAGTAAAGTGAGTGTGTGAGCAGGTAAAACAACTGTGTAAGTGTGTAAAGCACATGTGTAAGCATGTAAAGTGAGTGTGTGAGCGAATAAATTGAGTGTGTAAGCGAATAAAGTGAGTGTGTAAGCAAGTAAAGCGAGTGTGTAAGCAAGTAAAGCGAGTGTGTAAGCAAGTAAAGTGAGTGTGCAACTGGGTATGCGTGCAAATAAGTAAAGAGAATATGTAAGCACGCAAAGCAAGTGTGCAAGCATGTAAAGTGACCACGCATGTGAGTGCAAAGTGAGTGTGCGAGTGAGCAAGCTGAGTGTGCAAGTGAGCAAAGTGAGTGAGCAAAATCATTGAGCAACGCAAGTGTGCGTGTGAACAAAGCAAGTGTGCGAGTGAACAAGATTAGTGTGCGAGTGAGCAAAGTGAATGTGTGAGTAAGCAAAGTGAGTGTGCAAGTGAGCAAAGTGGGTGAGCAAAATCATTGAGCAGAATGTGTGAACAAAATGAGTGAGTGAATGAGCAAAGTAAGTGTGCGAATGAACAAAGTGTGTGTGAACAAAGTGAGTTTACGAGTAAGCAAAGTGAGTGTGCGAGTAAGCAAAGTGAGTGTGCGAGTAATCAAACTGAGTGTGCGAGTAAGCAAACTGAGTGTGCGAGTAAGCAAACTGAGTGTGCCAGTGAACAAAATGAGTGCAAGTGAGCAAAGTGAGTGTACAAGTGAGCAAAGTGAGTGTACAAGTGAACAAAGTGAGTGTACAAGTGAACAAAGTGAGTGTGCGAGTGAGCAAAGCGAGTGTGCGCGTGAGCAAAGCGAGTGTGCGAGTGAGCAAAGCGAGTGTGCGAGTGAGCAAAGCGAGTGTGCGAGTGAGCAAAGCGAGTGTGCGAGTGAGCAAAGTGAATGTGTGAATGTGCAAGTGAGCAAAGCGAGTGGGCAAAGTGAGTGTATAAGCAAAGTGAGTGAGCAAAACTGTAGAGCAAAGTGAGTGTGTGGGAGTGAAGTGAGTGTGTGAGTGAGCAAAATGACTGTACAAGTGAGCAAAATGAGTGTGGAGTGGGCAAAGCGAATATGGGAGTAGGCAAAGTGAATATGCGAGTGGTCAAAATGAGTGTGCGAGTGAGCAAAGTGAGTGTGTAAATAAGCAAACTGAGTGAGCAAAGGCATTGAGCAAAGTGAGTGTGTGTGAGCAATGTTACTGTGTGAGTGGGTAAAGTGAGTGTGAATAAGCAAAGTGAATGTGCGAATAAGCAAAGTAAGGGAGCAAGTAGGCACAGTGACTGTGTAAAATGATTGTCTGAAGTGAGTGAGTGGGTACGGAGGCTAAGAAAGAAAAGTGAAAGCTGATATGATTTAAAGGAAGGTCTCATTCTTTTTTATTTCCTTTATTGTCTCCATGGCAGAAAAGAGCAGCGCCTTCCCCTCCAGTGAGACAAAGATCTGGAGGAGTCAAACCTTCTGAGAGAAAAAAGAGACAGGAATGAGGATCCTGAGAGAAGATGCTTGACCAGTGGTGCAGCCATCTTATACCAGTGTTAATGTGCAGTCTGCCAGAATCCTGGTGTGATGGCATGCTGGGCGTTTGTCATTGCCACGTTTGTTGGCTCAAGATCCAATGACAATTGGCATGACAGAATGTTACAGGATTGCTAAAATGTGGGTCTGCCTGGAATTTCAAAAGATGAGATAGTGAAATTCACCATGTGTGAACATGTAAGAGCCTTCCGGAATAGAGTAAATTCTGTCTCTGATTACTCATTTCCCATCCTCAACATCCTGCTTTCCTGGTGATCTTAAGTAGATGATGTTTATTTGCTCCAAAAAGGACCAAATCTTTTGCCTATAACAGAAAACCCAAAGTTCTGGGCTGGAATGGAAGTCTTCCCCTTCCTCTTCAATCCAGTTATTTACTCTCTTTCTAATGTGCCAGAATTTAGAGTGGCCTGTTAGGTTTGGTTCACACTGATTAACAAACCCATTAATCCTGTTGCCTCTGTGTTATACATTGACTCATGATGGTATTGTATTGAGAGCATTGGCTGCACTACGGTATGGTACTGTGTGCACTATGGTATTGTACTGAGAGCATTGGCTGCATTACAGTATGGTACTGTGTGCACTATAGTATTGTATTGAGAGCATTGGCTGCACTATGGTATGGTACTGTGTGCACTATAGTATTATATTGAGAGCATTGGCTGCACTATGGTATGGCACTGTGTGGACTATGGTATTGTACTGAGAGCATTGGCTGCACTACCGTATGGTACTGTGTGCACTATGGTATGGTACTGTGTGCACTATGGTATTGTACTGTGAGCATTGGCTACACTATGGCATTGTACTGTGTGCATTTTGAAATTGTGCTATGAGCATTGGTTGCACTATGGTATTGTACTGTGTGCATAACAGTATTGTACTGCGAGCAGACTTCATATAGCAAATTAGATGCACAGAGGATAAAGGTAAAGTTGCCATAGTCGTTCTCAGATGACCATAAACTGCTTTCCCTTTGAGGGGGAGAGCTGACTGGTGGTGACTTAACCTGAGAATCACCACACCTCTAGCGAGGGGTAAGGTTGAGGAGACATGAATAACCTCAGCGGATACAGGAATTGAATCTGTGCTATTGGCATTACTCTACATTACAACCCAGCTGACCAGTCAATTGACCTAACCAACTCCCTACAACAAAGAGCAGCTTTACTATCTATATAGTCTTACTGCCACATTACTAGCCCCATTGCTTAAATACCTGTGTTGCCTACTTCTTATCCTAACCCATAAGAAACTGTAGAATATAACAGAATGGTAGTGCAGTGAGCTCCAACATTCTGTCACAGAGTGATGGTATGTGGCAGGGGTTCCCAACTTATGTGCCACGGCATGCTGGGTATATTGTGAATATCCTGCCCCTCCCATGTGTGCCATGGAGAAAGGTTCAAAATGATTTAAGATTCATGTAACTAAACTGAAACTAACCATCGTCTTTATCTCTGTGATTGGCATCTCCAAGACCTGATGAACGTTAGGCTTCCCACGCATGCGAGGTTGGGAAATAGTCACATGTGTGCAGTTTCAATATTTATGTTGGTCAGGCCCATGCATATGATCAAAGGGACTTGGAGCGGAAGCCAAAGGCTCCATGAGCCCACATAAAATGCAAAAACTCAAAGAGGACATAAAACCCTGGGAGAAATAAGGAGAACAAGAAGTCCAACATGTTTATTTTGTAGCGCAAGCTTTCTGAGTCTCACTCCTTCTTCAGACGAGTCTACCAAATAAACCTATTGGACTTTAACTTGGCGTTGTGACACTTCTTACTGTGCCCACCCCAGTCCAATGCCAGCATCTTCACATCAGAAGCAAGAGACACAATGGTAAAAAAAAATGGGATATGCAGTTCTGAAAAATTACAAGATTGAAACTGTGCCAATAACTTGTCTCTGTATTATGCCAAGCTAATGCTGAGATATAAGATTAGTATTATGCTGAGACTTTTGTCCTGCGTTTCAGCATTGTCCTCTTTTTTAATTACATTATGGGCTTTTTTCTCATACTTCATTCTTCTACCTATTACTCAAAATATTAACAAAAAATAAAAATACTGGAAACTTGACACAAAGAGGAAAAATGCTGGAGAGACAGAGATAATCAGGCAGCGCCTGTGCAGAGAAACAGTCAACATTCAAGTTGATGACCATTTCAAAATATTCAATGTTGCATGAACTGGATCAATTATTTGTGATCTGTGTTTTTAAGGTTCCCTTTATACAGTTCACATTTATCATTTATAATTGCTTACATTTTTCCAAGTCAATGGCCCAGGTTTTGGGATAGCTGGAACTAAAACTATAAGCACTCAACATTATTAAAGTGGAAATCGGGGCCCTGGTTCTCCCAAAAGAGTTTTAAGTGTCAAACTCCTGAAAAAAAGTCATGCTGGTTTCTTTAGTGTGAATTCAAATAGGCATCTCCAACTCGGTGCAATGCAGAGATCATGATCAGGAATGTCATTATTGGGGCTATGAGGTGGCCTAATCATGTCAGGAGGCTGTTAGTTCCAGACCTCTGCGCATGTGCAGTGGTTCCAATCTGTTAGCTTTCAGTTTGCTGGCTAGCTCAATCACTGGCCAGCCCAGGATAATCACAGTGCTGCCCCTCCATTGCTGTCCCCACGGCCCAATTGCAGCCCCACCCCCATCCATTCACAGGCCAGTCCCAAATCCTCCCCCAATCCTGGACTACTCAATCTCCAGCTCCCCCCACCCCAGTAGTGATGATCACCCTCACTCCCCCACATCTCTGGGCAAAACCCCCAACCTAGGAAGCAGACCTAACCCCCAGCTGACCACCCTACCCCTCCCACTTCATCCCCCCTTCAGCCAATCCTAATCTCTGATTTCCCTCTTGCCTGTTTCCTCAGAGATAACTTTTCAAATGCAGACAATAAAAATAGAATAAAACTTACTCCAACTTATAAATCACAGAAAAGGTTTAATAAAGAAACATCATTACTCCAAACTTGGGACCTTGCCCTGGACCAATCTAAGCTCCCCACAATTCTACACAGGTTCTTCTTTATAGTGAGTCAGCTATCTATTACATCATTCTGTAATTAGTTTATGGAGTCAGCTGATGCTTACATCTTGTTATTATTGGTCACACTGCATCCAATACAAAGTTGTCACCGCTTATATTTTAACACTGCCCCATCGATCACAATGGCAAAATATCAGCGGGGGCCCCAAACCCCACCGATCATCTCCTTGGCCGTGCCCCCAGCAGGCCCCGCCTCCTAGCCCCCATCCTGTAGGACTGCCCCATGTCTACTGGACAGTGCCAAAGTTCCCCCTGGACATGGGCACTTTACTCTTTGGACAGTGCCAGGGGTACAGGCTGGCACTGCCAGAATGCCCTTGCTCAGGGGGCACCATCCCTCCCGCTGCCCAACCCCTTGCGGGGCCCTGATAGTTCCCCCTTCACTCCAACAGGATCGTCTCTCTAGTTCCCTCTAAATGGGGAGCTAGTTTGAATTCTGCTGGAGTGAAATACTCCTGACGGAATGGGAGATACTAGCTGGCCCAGAGAATTCAGTCGCGGGCCCACTAATCACATTAAAATTACATTAAGAGTAGATTTAAATTGCTTGGTGTTCCTTTTGGTTTCCAGTGCGGCTTATATGGTGCCAGATATGCAGCACTGGTAGATGCGTGCGCAGCAGGACACATGCGCAAATCAGCGGCTACGCAATCCTCCTGGCCCACTAGTATGGCAGGATAGGAGAATCGCCACCCCCAGATTTCACACACATAGATACCAGAAATAGAAAATCGGCAAAACATGGAAACCTGCATTTCCCAATTCTCTCTCGTTTTTCCACTCTCGTCGCCAGTCTCTCCGACAGTGAATGTGGACTGAAATACACCCCAAAAAATGTATTTTGCTAAAGAGCAGTTTAGACGAAATAGGAATTGTCCCTCAATTTTTTTAATAGCGTAATAGTGTGTTATGACAAATAAAAGGTAGTGAACCACTAGTCTATCAGTCTAGACTCAGCAGGGTTCCTGCTTTCTGTGTCATTCCACCAAGAGGGAATTACCAGTTCATTTGCAGCTTCTCATCTCAGGAAGAGGGATGGGAAACAAATCGGTCCCATCCCAGATACTGAACTTGAAGACTCAAGAAGATAAGTTGGCAGTTGGGAGTAGCTGACCTCACTGCTCACTGAGTCAAGGGATGGTGTAAACCCAAATCAGAGAAGGAAAGGGAAAGGTGAATAGGAGTACATCCTTTTTAAATCATTATACCCTATCGTACAGATTGTGTTAGACAAAAAAGGTGCAGCCCAGGATAACACACAGAACGTAAGACACAACAAAGATAATTTAAATATATGTTCAGTGTATCCTCAAATCTTTTCCATGAGTTAGACTTCCTGCTGTACCAACAAAACATGATTGGTTATAAAGGAATAATTTTGCGGTGATAGTGGAAGATTTTTTATTAAAGCTGTATAATGACTGCCACTTTCGGTTTTCATAATTGAAATTATTCTTAATATCGTAAATGTAAGAGTGTGTAATGCATGTTATTAAGTCTCTATAGGCAATGGAAAATTTTCTTTCACATGACATTTAATATTCGCATTTTCATCTTAGACCTTCCAAAATGGAAAAGTTCCGTATTTCTCAGATTAAATGTCTACTCTCCAAAGACTTTTCCAAATCTTTTTTATGTGTGAATTCCCTTGTGATCATCAAGGTAAGAGATGCCAATACTAGGGGAATGGAATAGCTGATGTCAGCATCAGACACTCCTGGTTCAGGCGCGGCAAACTGTGGAGCATAAAGCTTGGGTACACTTTGTGCCAGTAGCTTTCCTCAGCTCCAGCTTTGGAAAAAGGCCTCCCGACGCACTCAAGTTACATTTTCCAATTTCTTACTGTGTTCTGACAACAGGTAATTCTATACTGGGGCATCATGTCCACTAGAAATGAGTACCCATCTTCCATTCACTACAGACATCAATCAGATCCCTTTCCACTGATATTATTTTTCAGTGGTAGCTGTTGGTGGATATATGGGATAATGATTTCTTTTAAACAATTAAATTACATTGTGCCAAAGTGTTTCAGCAGTTCTAAGATGCATGGTAAAATAATCCCATTTCACTCCTTTTCTCTTCAGCAAACTAATATCATTTATTTCTCAACTCATAAAAAACCTATTCTGAAGACAATGAAGTTGATGGAAATTTTTGAAATTTGAAGTGCGGGTTTTCTGACAGTAAGCATGAATGAAGCCGAGTCACAGCATCAACTGCAATGCAGCGTAGAAGCTGAACTGTACCTGATTTCCTCTGGGAGTCCAACTGCTTAACGTGAATAGGTCAAGTAAGAGTTTACAACGAGTACCTATCTGGCCTTTAGCATTGCTCTGACCAAGTGAAAGAAAAGCTGTCAAGTGGCTTCTCTCATTGCCTTCTCCTGGTTTGACTGCAACAAGAGGTTTTTGTTTTAAAAGGATATATTTGCCAATTAAGTGATTATCTAACTGTTTATGGGCTGTTAAAAAGCGCATTTAGAGAAGAGTTTTTTTTGATTTTGATGAAGAAAGAGGTTAATGTTATTATACTGAAACCGATTCATGTAAATGATGAAACATGTTTTGACTTTTTCACAAACACACGAAGTTCACATGTGCACAAATGCAGATTACAGAGCGAAAAAGAATAGATTGGGAAAACGGTGGCACAGTGGCTAATTCCCTGGCACGGAGCTGGGCTTGATTCCTGGCTTGGGTCACTATGCGAAGTCTGCACGTTCTCCCTGTGTCTGCATGGGCTTCTTCCAGGTGCTCTGGTTTCCTCCCACACTCCGAATGATATTCTGGTTAGGTGCATTATCCATGCTAAATCCTCCCTCAGTGTACCCAAACAGGTGCCGGAGTGTGGTGACTCAGGGATTTTCATGGTAACTTCATTGAAGTGTTAATATAAGCCTCATTGTGACACTAATAAATAAACTTCAAATTAAATTGGTCCATAGAACTTCAAGAGTTGGTAAACACACTGCCAGCTGAGGTGGTGGAAGTAGGAACACTAGCAAAGTTTAAGAGGTATCTAGATGGGTACATAATTAAGGAGGGAATAGACAGATACGGACCAAGTAAGGGCAGAAGTTTTTTTTTAAGTTTAGTTAGGGCATCATATCAGCATAGGCTTGGAGGGCCAAAGGTACTGTTCCTGTGCTGTATTTTCCTTTGTCCTTTGAAATCTGCAATTTGGAATTTAACTGGCTTCAGTCTTGCCGCTTTCTCTCGGTAGTCTTCTGCCATCAATGTTGAGGTGGTTTAAAATCGCAGGTGGGTAATCTTCTGAAGACTCAGCTGAAGTATTGAGTTCTTTTTTGAAAATCTCTGTTTGCAGCACACAGAAAGAGAATCGAATAATAGTAGACAGGGCCTAAAAGCTGGCTAATTGTTAGAGAGAGTGCAAGGATCTCTCAGCTTCTAAGCTGTTTATCAATAGTTGGATGGCCATACAACAAAGGAATTATGGATAATGACCATGTATAACAATTGCCAAATACCAACCAAACAGTAACTGGATGAAAAATCTTTCTGTTCATGTAGGTCCTGAGATTAATATACAGAACAGTAATGTGCTATTAATAATTCCCTGTATTTGCAGGACCTTTGCTACCCACTGAAAGCTGTGCGGCCTGTCCATCTATCATCTCATTTCCGTAAGGAAAGTGGTGGATGTGTTGCCAGTTGCAAACATTGTCTTGTCACTTGTTTGACTGAGTGTCCAGCAGACAGCATAATATGTCAGGTGTTTTTGTGGTGGAATGGAAGGATGTAGCAACATGAAATCTTCTTCTTTATGGTGGTGATCTCGAGTACGTACTCACTAACCATGCAAATACCGACAGGGGCTTAATATCTGGAGGTTGCAGATTTTGCCAGTGAGATCATGATCTCGGATCTCCGCCCACAACCCCTAGTCACCTCCTCACCCTCCACCCCCCTGCCTCCCATTACCACGTGTGACGTCATGGGCGTGAACCTGCTTCACTTGAATTTGAATACATCTCATGTCATTAACCCATCATCTTGCTAGATACTGACCCCCACTGAATATTGACACCGTGCTGGTATGACATCATGACATGGTTTACAAAGGGTTCACGCAGATGTGAACCTGTCATGGGGGTCTCCGAGAGGGCGTAGAAGCAAGTGTAGTCCCAGGCAGTGGCCATGCCAATCTGGCATTGCCAATCTATGCTAAAGGACCCTCATGAAGCTAAATGGAAGCCTCATGAAGGTGTGGAATTAATTTGTATGTGGTGGCGGTTGCAGGGAATAGAGAGGGAGAGGAGCTGAGAATGCCAGTGTGCTGAGGGGGCAGCAGGGCAAGGGGTGGGAAGTAGGTGGATGGGGTAGAGGGAGGTGGTGCTGGCTAGAGTGATTGAGGGAGGGGGAAGAGCTGATGATCTACAAGGGGAAGAAAGGGACGATGATGGAGATGTTGGGGGATGGGGGAAGGAATGCCAACTCTGGTCAAAGAGTTGACCCCTTAGACTCTGTGGTGGGCTGTGGGAGGGAAGATTTATCCATGTTCTGATTGGGGTGCATGTTAAAGATGCAGAGAAATACACCAATTTCCTCACCAAATACAACACTCTGCCATTTTTTTGATACTATTTCCCTCTCCTTTTTGCAGATGGTGGCTACAGGTAACAATGCAGTAGAAGGTATGGAATTCAGAAGCTCTATGGTGCAGCAGAATCGGTGAAGATGTGTCTCCCACTGATGAGTCTTAAGTTGTTAGAGCTGTATAAAAAATAAGTCACAAGATGATGGTGCCTTTCCAATCGACGCTTTGGAGTTGCTGCACCTGTAATCACCAGCTCCTAATAGCCTCCCTTCTTCCTCATTAGATCATGCAGCAAATTGGAACCTTGAAAGGAATATCTCTCTTTGGCACACACTATGGATTTAAGTGCCATTAAGCAACCCAAAATAATGAAGAAAATCTTGACAAGAAAATAGAGAAACAACAGGCTATGTAGCAAAACTGATGAATGTATGGAGCAAACCTCAGTGCAATGTATCTTAAATAAAGCTAGAAAGAGGAGCATGCAATTCAATAAGTTTCTGTCTGATGGCTTATGTGGTGCATCAGAACTGTGATGAGCTTCCCATCTCCGTTCCCTAGCGTAGGTCATCAGTATATTCAGATCTGACACCTGCACCAACGGCATAGCAGTAATCTGCCACTGTGAAGTTGGCATGTGCTCTGCCACTCTGTCCAGACAAGGTGGGGGGGGGCAGGAAACGGTCCTGAGAACTGACATAGTTCAGGGATCTTCAGTTCCCAGAAGAACTATTGGAGAAGTTTTGCTTGGAAGCTGCTTGGTTTTCATTAGGTTCAACCACCTTTTGTTGCTGAGGGTTTGGTAGCTTTCCAGGGACAATAATCAAATTCACACCAACTCTCAGCTGAAGCAAGTTCTGTTGATGTTTACCATCATGGTAATGGGTTGAATTCCTAGAGTCACCCAGTAACTTGTGCAGGCAGCATGCTCTGACATGGAGGAGCAGATGACAGTTTACTCATTCACTTGCACTCAAACAATGTGACAAAGAGATGATTTGCCTCATTTTTCACTCCACGTAGAGATCTGCTGCATGTCTAGATTTTCCCCCTAGGTTTTTTTTTGATTAAGAAACAAAGCAGTTATCTCCTTACTGAAAGCTACTTGAGTTTGCCCAGTCCGACAGCTGAAAGTTTAAGATGAGTGGATAGCTTTGAACTTTCCAGTAATTGCTGTATAGTCAAGAGACTAGCTGGATCATGCCAGAGAGTGTTAAGAGAGGACTATGTAGAGTTCACAATAGGGCTGACTATTGTTCTGGTTTTGATGCCAGGTTCCTTACTTCAAGGGACAATAAGTTTTTTTTTCATTTTATGGGGTGTGGGCATCACTAGCTAGCCAACATTTATTGCCCATTCTTAATCGGCCTTCAGAAGGTGGAGATGAGCTGCCTTCTTGCACCTCTATTGTCCAAGAAGGCAGCTCACCACCAACTTCTCAAGCACAATGGATGGACAATAAATGCAGGCCTAAGCCAGTGATGCCCACATCCCATAAAACCATAAAAATTAAAAAAAATAATTTCATAATCAATGTTTTTTCCTGGTGCTTGTCCACAAATTACCATTAGAACAAACAATACACCATCATAATAATGCAGTGCCTTGAAGTCAATGTTTTGTACCACAGAAATGATTTTGGATTTTTTTTGACCACCGTTAAATCAATTTCCTTTTGTTTGTGTTTATTCCCACTCATTACCCACTGGATTTTGCTCCTACATATTTTTCTAAAAAAAATTATTTTCCATTTGTTTTATTCCCCCTTTACTTCTGATTTCTACTACTTGTCTGCCCCTTTTATTGATTTTCAACATTTCTTTTCCCGTTATAATTACATTGAATAGTTATGTGTGGAGCTGAAAGCGGCGGGGGGTGGGATGGAGCTGCGTCAGTACCAAGTAAAGCACTGTAATGTCACACAAGTCTTCCTCAGTTCTGACTCAAACTCTCCCGGCATTGTTTGTCCTTGACAGTGTTGCAACATTTTAAAAAAGAATAGAATATTCCGGTGAATTCTTAATCATTCTGGTCTTTAAAAAAAGTGCAATTACACCAGAAACCCAGGCTGCTGGCTCAGCCAAAAATGTTTTCTCTTTCACTCATTTCATGCTCGCCCCTCTCATCTGCTTCCTCTGTTCACTGACAGACTCACATTGTGATCGGAGAAAGACAGCTGGGGCACGCACAGTTGTTACATCTCAATATGTCTTCGCAACGTGATCATTTTTCATACAATGAGGGAGTTATGTAAATATTACATAATGTGTCATTCAACATCAGCGGATAAATTTGTGTAATTGCTCTGCCTACTCGGTTCCTGCGATGCTGGCGCTTCGCTCTCGCCACAGAGGTGCTAAACAGTCAGGTGGCAGGTGCAGGGAAATTAATCTGAGCCAATTAAAATAACACCAGCCACCCCTGGGGTGTGCCGACAATCACAGCACTGGAAGGCAACAAAGCATAAATATAATAATGTTAAACAAGTAAATATTTACTGGCATCAACACTTGCTGTCAGGTCACCCTTAACATTGCCAGCATGGCACTAAACTCCCACTTCAGAAATTCCACAGCTTTTCATAAAGGTTTAACCTGCACACTCAAAGTAGCTGTCGGCGCATCAGAAGAACCAAGCGGCAATATGGATGTTAGCATGACATCTATATTACAGACGGTAGTGTGGCAGTGCTTTATTCGCTGACACCAAATTTTCAAAATTGCAAAGGGAAATAACCAGTGCAATTATTTTTTTGCAAATGTACATTGTACGTCAGCCTCTAATGAAATGGCTCGTGGATTCTGTGGGATATGCACTAACTAAAACTCTCAAATCTGTGGTTTCAGGCATCAAAGCTTTACAGGATGTCATTGCCATAATAAAGTGACATTATACAAGCCATAAACTTTATGCTGTTTGGATGCAGAGGACAGCCCGCTGACATGATTAGTGACACCTTGATGTCATCGCATCACCAATCTTGTCTGTTGCTACAAAATATTTTTATGTTTTCATAAATTAAGATCAAAATGTGACAGGCACTCAGTTCAAACTTCCTCTCGGCGGAGGGCATTTTTGTAGCACTTAATCTGCTGAAAATTCTAAATACACTGACAATGGCACATTAAAAGGGGCTTGATAACTCATTATTTTGTCACACAACCCATTGCCTACAGCTCCACAAACAGTGGTTATTATTTTTATTACATATTTAGTAAAATGCAAATAGAAAGCAATAAACCGTATTCATTTCTTAATAAATCTCTTGTGAAGAACTGTTGTCTTGTGAAATGTTTTAACGCACCAAGACTGGAGTTTTTCCTTGGTACAGCGTTGCACAGCAAATCACAATGCTAGGCTTCCCACTGTAGCCAATTTTCGCAGAAACATTTCCTACCAGTAATAACCAGTAGCTTTCCCATGTTATTAAAACCATAAGGTGCGTAGATTGGGGGGTTGGGTGTTGTTGATCGCACTGAGTATGTCATTTTTCTCTTAATTTTGCAGCACTAATTCACTCTGTTAATAAAACCAATCATCCAGTCCCAAATCAGGTTAGTGAGCATTCGCAGCTGCCTGACTGTCAGAGTAAGCATCTGTGAAACACCTATTGCCAGCACCAGAAAACAGGACTGTTTTGTATAAAAGATAACCTTATAAACCCAGATTCAGGAACGTGGATGCATTTTGCTTGTTCTGCTGTACACAGATTTGAATAAGTTTTAAGTTTATTTATGAGCGTCACCAATAGGTTTACATTAACGCTGCAATGAAGTTACTGTGACTAATGTTCCTGACTCTAAGCTGGACACTATATACATATAAAATGCAGAGCGTCCTGAACAGCATGTCCGCTTGGCCACGTCTGGAGATGGAGTGATGCAGTCCTCAAACTTTTGTCTCATTTTCACAGCAGAAGCAGCAGCAAATTGCTCATTTGACAGATTGCTTTCACAGGTTGCTGTGGGGAGGGAGTGCAGTTCCATCAGTCACTGCAACTCCAGCCACACACACAGGTATAGAGCGAGGAGCGGGTGCTTCAATCCCTGCTGGGAGATAAAGAGATGGTGGCACTTCACGCCTGGTGACTTGGCATCACAGACAAATACAAATTTTTTCACCTGCTGAGCGCAGACACCCTTTCTTCTGCAGCTACCTGAGTTCCTTCAGCAAAGGTTCTGTTAACTATGGTGCAAAATTATGAGGGCCACTTCCAGCTAAGCAGGAGGCCTGAATCCAGAAAAATAAAATAAAAATGTCGAAGATGACCAATAAATCTGCACAAAGTCCTGTACGAGGTAAAATTTACTTGGAAGGGAAAAACGTGAAAATTCTTGGTTACAGACTGCCACTTCCCAATTTATTTAAGCCTGGAAGTGATCATTTACATCTTACTTAAGAAAAGATATCATTGCATTGGAGTCAGCAGTGGATTTAACACTGGATGACTAACCCAGAGACCCAGGATCTGGGTTCAAATCCCACCACGCCAGAAGGTGAAATTTGAATTCAATAAAAATCTGCAATCAAAAGTTTAACGACGACCACGAAATTATTGTCAATTGTCATAAAAACCCACCAGGTTCACATAAGTCCTTTAGGGAAGGAAATCTGTTGTCTTTACCTGATCTGGCCTGACTCCAGACTCACAACAAATGTGGTTGATCTCACACGCCTTCTGAAATGGAGGGCACCTAGGGATGGGCATTAAATGCTGGCCCAGCCAACGATGCCCGCATTATGTAAAAAGGAATATTAAAAAAAAACTAAAAACTGATATCTAGGTATGAAGGGAATTAGAGAAAATGGGGTAGTGTGGAGAGGTGGATTAAAGAATAGCTCTAATCTTGTTGAAAAACAAGTATGCTCAAAGGGCCAAATAACCTACTCCAGCTCCTATTTCTTATGCTGTTAAGTAAAGGGATAAAGAACTGGTCAGTTTTGAAAATTTCCTTTGTGGAACTTATAATGCAGGAAGGTTGGAATCCATTTTATATCAATGGATGGTGCCCAAAATGTCCTTTTAGGCAGCTATAACTATCAGCGTGGTGACACAGTGATTAACACTGCTGCCTCACAGCATCAGCGATCCAGGTTGAATTTGGATATCATTGTGTGGAATTTGCACATTCTCCCTATGTCTGTGTGGGTTTTCTCCAGCTCCAGTTTCCTCCCATAGTCCAAAGATATGCAGGTTAGGTTGTTCGGCCATGCTAATTCAGCCCCAGTGTCAGGGGACTAGCATGGGTTATGGGAATAGGGCCTGGGTGGGATTGCAGTCTATACAGACTCGATGATCTGATTGGCCTCCTTTTGAAATGTAACGATTCAATGATTCTACTCTAATCGATTCTAGGAATTCACTGTGTGAATCTTGTAATTGTTACTGAGGTAAACTGATATGTTAAAAATAATTTCCATCCTGCAGCCTGATTCATATGCAGTCTGTAGAGGTATCCCTTGCTCTGATTTGGAAGGCTGATGGCATAGGGAGGGACACTGGTATTATAATATTTTAGAACATTACTGGTGCTTTCATCTACATTTTCTATAGTGACAGTGCTATATTTCAATTCAGAAGAAGTGCAAGAGAACATAAAATAGAAATCCATTCAGCATGTCCATCATTCAACAAGATCACAGCTGATCCAACTGTGGCCTTAATTCCATTTTCCTGCTGCCACCTCCATAACCCTTGACTACATTGTCGATGCAAATTCTGTCCAAATCAGCTTGGAATATACTAGCTTCTACTAGTCATTGGTCAAGGATTGCAACAATTAACAAACTCTCAAGGGAAGAAGACATTCCCCCTCAACTTCATCTTAAATGACAGAGCTTTCACCCTGATTTGATTAGACTTATTATTGTTACATGTATTAGCATACAGTGAAAAGTATTGTTTCTTGTGTGCTACACAAACAATGCATACCATTCATAGAGAAGGAAATAAGAGATTGCAGAATGTAGTGTTACAGTCATAGCTAGTGTGTACAGAAAGATCACTTTAATGCAAGAAAAGTCCATTCAAAAGTCTGACACCTACAGGGAAGAAGCTCTTCTTGAGTCCGTTTTTACATGACCTCAGACTTTTGTGTCTTTTTCCTAACGGAGGAGAGAATGTCCAGAGTGCATGGGGTCCTTAATAATGCTGGCTGCTTTGTCAAGACAGCGGGAAGTGTAGACAGAGTTAATGAGGGGCTGGTTTGCGTGATGGATCGAGCTATATTCATAACATTTTGTAGTTTCTTGCAATCTTGGGCACAGCAGGAGCCAGACCAAGTCATGATATAACCAGAAAGAATGCTTTTTAGGTGCATCTGTAAAAGTTGGTGAGAGTCTTAGCTGACATGCCAAATTTCCTCAGTCTTTTGAGAAAGTAGAGGCATTGGTGGGCTTTTGTGACTGCAGTATCAGAACAGGCTGTTGGTGATCTGGACACCTAAAAACGAAGCTCTCGACCCTTTCCACTTCATCTTCGTTGATGTAGAGAGAGGTATGTTCTCTTTTATACTTTAAGTCGATGACAATCTTCTTCATTTTGTTGACATTGAAAGAGAGTTTATTGTCGCAGCATCATTTCACCAGATTTTCTATCTTGTTCCTGTACTTTGTTTCATCATTGTTTGAAATCTGTCCCACTATTGTGCTGTCATCAGCAAACTTGAAAATTGAATTGGAAGGGAATTTGGCCACACAATCAAGAGTGTATGAAGAGTATAGTAGGGTGCTGAGAACATAGCTTTGTGGGGCACCAGTGTTGAGGATGATTGTGGAGCAGGTGTTGTTGCCTATCCTTACTGATTGAGTTAGGAAGTTCAGGGTCCAGTCGCAGAGGGAGGAGCTGAGCCCCAGGCCATGGAGTTTGGAGATGAGTTTCGTGGGAATAATAAGTGTTGAAGGCTGAGCTGTTATCATTAAATAGGATCTGATATAGGTGTCTTTGTTATCTAGAAGTTCCAGGTTTGAGAGCAGAGCCAACGAGATGGCATCTGCT
The DNA here is from genome assembly GCA_024679065.1 of Sphyrna mokarran. NCBI lineage: Eukaryota > Metazoa > Chordata > Chondrichthyes > Carcharhiniformes > Carcharhinidae > Sphyrna > Sphyrna mokarran. The sequence goes on from JAGIQG010000021.1 coordinate 26,288,820, forward strand.
ATGGACCTTTTGCAGCAGTAGGCAAACTGTTGTTGATCCAGGTAGTCTGGAAGGCTGGAATTAACCCATGCCATGATTAGCCTTTCCTTGAGGGGAAAAAATTCTTTTAGCACAGACCCTCAGATTCTTACATGATTTAATCAGACCATCGCCAATTCCTCAAAATTCTAATGAGTACAGGCCTTACATGCTGAGTGTTTCTTCATAAGGCAACTTCCTTCATCCCAGGAATCAACTTTAGGGAATATTCTCTGAATTGACTCCAATGCATGGATATCTTTTTTTTAAGTAAGGAAACCAAAATGGTCAAAGGTATCATGTAAAGGATTTCAACTACCTTCACTTGAGCTGCCTGAATTAGAACCTTCTAAAGACCAGATAGCAGGACTAAAAATCAGACACTGAGGTACTTGCATGAGCTGCCATGTCATCCACACATTCAGATGGCCTAGTTATGTCACCAGAATACTTGACATTCGCTCATCAAAGCAAAACTTCTTTGAAGAGTGAGAATCTGGGGGCATGTTCTCATGGCTGTCAATGGATTCCCCATTAGGACATGTTAAGGCTTTACATAGGAGTTTTGGTATTGGCTTGGGTCTTGGGAAAAGTTCTCCCAGGGCCGCTGCACCCAGTACAAAATGGTGCAGCTTCCTTCAAAAGCAAGTACTTGTCAGAGACAGAGAGAAAACAGAAGGTGAGGAAATCCCAAGCTGCCAACTTGTCCAAAACTCAATCATTGTGATATTCTGTCTTATTTGCAGCAGAAACTTCCAAAAGCTGATAGGCCTTAGCAGACTCCGTCATACATGTGGAACCTATTTAACACTCCAGATGATAAGCATAGGCAGCTTTGCTTCAAAAGTAAAATTTAAAGAAAGAACAAGATCAGAACTGTATAGACTATTGTAGGTGCAGTGTCACCAATGCCCATCCACAGTTGTTGCAAGATTTCTGTATTTTCATGCACCATCCCCTCACCATAAAAGGCTGTAAACTTCAATTTGCCTTCCTGATTGCATACTACATGTTAACTGCAGCCTCCCTCCATTTAAATAATTGTCTATTTTTCAATTCTTCCAGCAGAGTAAACAACCTCACATTTTCCCATATTATGCTCAATCTGCCAATTTCTTTCCCCGCTCACCAAGCCTAATCTGTATGACTTTGTAGACAATCTGGGCTAAATCTTACCAAAAAAATGTTAGTGTTGTTTCCAGAGAGACAGAAACACACCGGTTTTCTCTCTGGATCTTACCACGGTTTGCCAATAAAATCAATCAAAGGTGTGTGTTTCATACCATTGTACTGCAGGGGAGTGGTGGGGGAGGAAAGAAACGGGGGGGGAAGAAGGGGGAAAGAAGGGGGGGGTGAAGGAGTTGGTGGGGGAGCGGGGGGAGGTGGTGAAGAAGTTGGGGAATCCTCAACACACTGGCAAAATCTGGCTGGCTTCTTTCAAGGACGTCCCAGTCATAACCTGAGTAAACCTCCTTGCCCCAGCCACCACGGAGGCTTCAACAGTTCCCCTCCCCACATTAGAATCTGCATTTTTCAATTGCACCCTTGCACCCCCACCCTGATCATTCCCCCCCCCCTCCCCCCCACACACACACACACTCCCCCATCTCAGTCATTGGCTTTTTCTTCCCTATTCTGGTCCTACAGTTTGAGCTGGCACCTACCACCACGCTTTCCCATGCCTCAATGCCCATCACAACATTCCCAGCTCCTTCTTTGTCTGACCCTATCACCAATCATGAACGACCCCTCCCATGAGGCTCCATCTTGGAATACCCCCCTTTAGAACAGGTTAGCACTGACAGTTGGCATTGTCAGGTTGGCATGTGCATAGTGCCAGGGGCAGTGCCAGCATGTGTCAAACGGCTGTGCTGGAGGCCATTGCCAATGCTGTCTGGCTGTGTAACTCTCACCTGGGGATTACACTTACCTTTGCAATCCCAGGGAGACCCCACGACAGATTCATGCCTATGTGATGTCACACGGCATAGTGTTAATATCTGATGTGAATGGATGTGAACCTGATGACGTCGCCGTTGTGGGAGAGGGGTGTTGGGTGGAAGGTCTGAAAATGCTCTCCTGTTGGAAAGAACTGCGACTTCTGGATCTTGAGCCCCCACTGGCATTTGCATGCACCATGAATGCAAATTCAAGATCGTTTCTATACGTGCACCTTAAACTAGCTTTCCTGCCTTCTCTATCAGTAAAGGGAAGCATATTTTTACGGCAGAGTAAATTTAATAGAAATGGGGCTCCTCTTGAAAAAGTTTGGACTCCTCCAGCTTCTAGTTAAAGAACAGCACTCAAAGAACAGGGAACAGACAATTCACACAATGTCCCACCACAAAGTGATACTTTAAAGTTAAGCTACATTACACTTTCTTCCCTGGGACCCATTTTCAAATTCATGACAGGCAGATCTTTCTCCTGCTGCTTTTGGGCTTGTTATGGATACAGCGATGATGAATTTCCATCATCTCTTTGAAGAGTGCAGTGGCTAAATACATTTGCGTAACTTTAAACAGATTGAGTTGGTTATTCTATGATAAGGTGCATGCAGTGAGAAAGTGCACTCCAAGGCAGCTTGGAGAAGAGATAGGGAATGCTGCAGTCCTGATTCTCTGACCTGCAGGCCAGCCAAGTTCAGTTCATTGCTCGAAGTGCGCGATTACCTCTTAAATTCTAATCCACATGAGTAAAAATAATTAAAAACATGTATCATTATGCAGCCTGGACAAAGTTATTAATCTCAGTCTGAAAGCGTGTTGACTGCCAATACCACTTTTCCATAATCATCATCAAGATAGAAAATAATGGCTCAAATTAATGACTAAGTGATGAAATAAACACATTGCAATAAAACGTACTGGATTTTGAAATATAAGGAAAAACAATGAATACAATAGCCCTTTTAGTCTCTAGAAGAAGTCTATCTCTCTCTCCCTCACACACACACAAACACACACAACTCTGGGGCCTTAAGAAAATTAATTATAATTTTATGATCCTCATTTGCCATCTTGTAACACCTACCCTTTGACAGTTGCCCTTATAGAGTTGCCAGTGTATTTGCTCATAGCTAGAGTAAACTGGCAGGGCTGTTTGCTCTCGCTGCATAGTCCATGCTCATTACTATTTCTATTCTCCAGATAAATGGTATCTTCCCTTCGAATGCCATTCATTTGGAGCTACATAGTGTGGAATTGGATGGAGTTGTGTTTATGGCATTTTGCTCTATGAATATTTAGTTACACTTGAAAGGAGCCTGTTCTTGTGGTGATTATTATTCTGCTTGTTAAAAAATAAAAAAGCAAATGCTATTAAATCTAATTAAAGAGCGAGTAGTTTATATACTTAAGAAAATGAATACTATTTTTGCACCAGCACATGTTAAGTTAACTTTAATGTTAACTTTTGAGCATTGCAGTGACATTTCTCTCAGGTAGGAAGAAATGAAAAGTTGAAGATGCAAAGCCCATCATTTCATGAATGTTCATTGCTTCAGTTCTACCCCATTATGATGACTATTAAGGATCTTCAAGGAGTTATTGTTGCATATTTTAGATGATTCAATACACATTATTCTGAAAGGTGAAAGTTATTGTATTACTCAGTGACCCACTTCACTAGATAGCATTACAGAGCAATACACTTGCTACAAATAAGTTTTGCTGACTGATTTTTTTCATCACCTAGCTGTATGACTTCCTCCTGCAGCACCATCCATATGAAGATGCTGTTTGAAGCCCAATATCCAGGCCTTCTTGGATCCTACCATTTATTTGCAGAGTAAAATAATTGAACTAGTGAACTGTAGAAAGGCAATACAAATTGGCACTTCAATGAACAATGATTTTCATTCTATGTGAGGTCCAGTGGGGAAATTGGGGCCGGGGGGGGAGGGGAGGTGGTTGCAGTTTGGGATGGAGTCCAGTCACACCCAGATGCAGATCGGAAGTGGCTACAGGGGCTACCCAGTGCCATGGTGACATTTTCAACTCCTGGGACTTGATCCCAGCTTTTTTTTGTTACATATTGGTCTTCACCTCTAACCCACCCTCCATGTCCATATATGCCAACCAATTCCAACCCATGGTAAGGTGAGTGGCCACTCGCCTGACGAAGGGGCAAGCCCTGAAAGCTAGTGAGTTTACTACCAAATACACTTGTTGGACCTAGTGTTGTGAAACTCCTTACTATATTTACCCCAGTCCAACACCGGCATCTCCACATCATGACTTGACATATCCCTATCACCCCTCATAATCCCTATACCAACTCAGTCCAACTCATGACTCATTTTCATTCCCCATTGTCCTTTCTACCCCTTATCCCAACTTAGTATCAATTCCTGTCACCCTACCATTCTTTTCCCTTACAATCTTCATACCCAAGCTCCCAAACAGGTAGTCCTCAGGAGCCATGCTGAGATTAAATTAAATAAATTTCAAATATCGAGCAGAGTTCACTGTAGAAAAAAAGACTCCCATTCATGAAAGCTCATTGATACATTTAAATTCTCTCCAACACTTAATCATGTCTACAAACATTTGTATGGACAGATTTCATAAGTGGGATTTTCCAGTTGCGTCCATCCATAAATTCCCACCTTTAAATGGTCCTTCAAATTTTCCCTCTCACCTACGACAATTTCCTAGGCAGGTGGGACTGGACTGGAAAATCACCTCCGTGTGTTTTATTACTATCCATGATCAAGTGTTTATACATGAAGATTAATGTGTATGTCCTTGCCTCAGTGTGGTTGTCCCAACTTAAACATAATCCACTGCTCTGACAAAGGGTCATCTGGACTCAAAACGCTGGCCCTATTCTCTCTCCACAGATGCTTTCAGACCTGCTGAGATTTTCCAGCATTTTCTGTTTCTAATTCCAGCATTTGTGGTATTTTGCTTTTATATAAATACATCCAACTTTTGTGATTTTTAGAAAGATTATTTATTTTCACACACTTGCCCCGCAATATTAGCAGGATGTCTCATGTGCACAAAAATGTGAGACAGATGAAGATAAAAAAAACAATCAAATGTTTTAATGATTTCAGTCTCCTTCATAGCATGCCTGTAGTTTTTTAGTTGAATTTATGCTTCAGTTGAAGTGGAACCTCAGAGAAGTTTCAGTAAACTGTGATGCTCTTTGCTGCTGAATTTCCAAGAGATTTGAACAGTTTGGAAGGACAGGGGTGGGGGTGGGGAGAGATTTCTTCTCCCCCTTTCAAGGTTTAACTGTCCTACCTTAGCTATATTGTCTTGTGACTAGCCGAATGGCTTTTCAGGTGACGTGTCTTATGTTTTTGAACTGAAGAGGTTCTGCTGATATTTTCAGAAAGAACAGACAACAAATATGGCCGTAAATCATATGACTAATTACGAGCTCTATATATATCTATATAAAATATATATATATAAGTAAGGGGTAGCGGGTTGTTTATCCAGCCTGGAGAAACATCCTTCCTGAATTTACCAAGTTGAGTCCTGTAATAATTTTGTATTCTTCAGAGAAATTATCTCTTTTTCTTTAAATTGCTAAAGAATAGTCTCCTCAATTTCTCCTTATAAAACAAGCCTGCCATCCCAAGGAGTAGCTTGATGAATCTTCATCACACTCCCCTCAATGGTAACTATATCTGTTCTTAGGTAAGGAGATCAAACAATTTTTTATTTATATTTATTTGCTATTGGACTCAATTCTAATCTCTAACCTGCACAAATGTCAAAGTATGTGTCTTACCATTTCCTTATTCTATTTTAGCTCAAGGAAGCTACTTATATTGGCTCCTTTTTAAACATAATTGTTTTGACTGGAGAAGATATCCATGGGAAAAGGAACCTTATTAGAGCTGATGGTGGATTGAATAAAGACATGGAGCCAATCCTCATCTTTCCCCATCTATGTGTGTAATAACTGGGGGGATATCCCACCCAGAGGGTGATAACTAGAGGAGTCTGGATCATCTAGATCAATAATATTTAGGGAACCTCACCTGGGGCGGGTATCTGCAGTCTCACCAGGACCAATAGTCACCAATGCGACAGCATCCAACTAAACTGGAGGATGACACGGTGACCCTTGACAGCTTGGAGAGAGATCGGGTGTCGCTGGGGCCAATCATGCAGGGTTGGCAAGGGCAGAATGGTGTGATGTTAAAATGAGGAAATCATTGCCAATGCAGGATCTCTTTGTGGATACATTGTGCCCGGTTAAGAGGGCGATGCTTAAACTCATATGGGAGGCCGTGGTTTACCAAATGGTCCTCCCTCAGGCAGTGGAGAGCCAAGCTGCCAGTGGGGGCAGAGGCCTTTAATTGGCTACTTGAGTTGCACAATCGGCCTCTGGATGGGAGAGCCACCCTCCATGTTTCCCGCCACCTCTAGCAGAATGTCCAGTAATTGGGAAGACAATGAGCGTGCCTCGCCATTTCACAAAACCCCTGCTCCCTGCCTGCCTCTGGTGAGCTGGTAAAATCCAACCCTTCAGTCCAGTTGCTATAGCAATCTTCATTGTCTTGGATGTTTAACTATCAGTTGCTGAACAGGTTAGAGCAATGCTGTGTTGTTGTGCCGTGACTTCAACGAAATTTGATTTCATTATATTTGAATAGTGGTTACATAGCAATTTCTTGGACTTTTTGGAGGATTGGGGAAATATTTTTGGATGAGATAGATTGCTTTGCGGAAGAGCGTCGTAAGGAAGTTGCCATGGTTACAGCTGCGGCTTACTGACAATAGCTGTGCAGCACATCACTATGCTTTTGTTCTAAGTTTCAGGTATCTTCCACTAAAGTAGCTTCTGGCAGGTTGTTAGTTTTTGTTAGCGGAATAAATTCTATACTGTATGTAGATGAAGTAGTAACTGTGATCACACACTACTCTGGTCTTAATAAATCACACAGATAACATTTGTCAGATAGATTTTATTTCTACAGGTGTAAAACCCAGTAACTAATACTTCTTAAGAGTCTTCGCTTCTATTTTCCCAGCTGAATTACAATTTTTATTGCAACTTGTTTGCCTTTTAAACTGATGGATAGTAGCTCTGGGAAACATTTTTTTCTTTCAAGACTCAGAGATAACATCAAGTATTTGTACTTAGATATAGCAAAGGTAGATGTCTGTCAACAGTCTCAATAATGGGCCCTGTGTCTGACATCAGACTATCACCCTCTCCCATACAATGGTGATGTATCGATGTCATTATAACTTCTATCCTCAAGATCCCTCTGACTGGGCTATGTATTATTTGGTCCTCACAAAGTGGGCATTGTTGTCTGGTAGGACTCATCAATTGTTGCTGAGAAATGCCCTGAGACTGCCAAATTCACTTTACTTGGGTCCTTTAACGGTCTTGAGAGACACAATGCTTATATCACTCTTGTGATTGGATTGGAATGCTGCTCCCAGAAGGGAAAACACTGTCATAACAATCTGCATTGCCATTTTAAAGAACGATCAAACAGAAAGATTCAAAAGATTGCAAATAGCAAGATCATAAAAGTATAATGTTGTTGTTTTAGAGCGGGAACGATCAAGGGGCTTTGTAACATTCACTGCACTTTAGATATCAATGGCAGTCTAATTGCATTTCTCCCTGTTATCGAATAAGATCTGTGAACTGATGTTTCTTCCCTAATCCAATCTGAACCATAATTGACACACTTTACATACACAAATCAAGCTACAAAGGTGGATGGAAACAGTAGTACAAACTGCAGTGACTGAATTTATTTGACTTGAACAAATATTTCTGAAAATATCTCCTTTCGAACAGAGGAATGCATAGGACTGGACAAAAACCTTTTGGATTTATCTGGTGAGCCCCCAAGTTCAAAACCAAATTACAGATTTCACTATTTATACCTTTTAGTTGATTTTCTCACTAAATGGCTATCTACCTTTGGCACGCTGGCACAATGGTTAGCACTGCTGCCCCACAGCACCTGGGGTCTGGGTTCGATTCCTGGCTTGGGTCATTGTCTGTGTGGAGTTTGCACATTTTCCCTATGTTTGCGTAGTTTCCTCCGGGTGCTAGGTTTCCTCCCACAGTCTGAAAGACATGCTGGTTAGGTGCAGCAACCATACTAAATTCTCCTTCTGTATGCCTGAGCAGGTGTCGGAGTGTGGTGACTTGGGGATTTTTACAATAACTTCATTGTAGTGCTACTGTAAGCCCACTGTGACCCTAATGAATAAACTTCTAAGATCCACTGGGATCCTAGTGCAGCCCAAAGATAGCAGATAAAGAGATGATGCCAAGACTTTTTAACTATAGAAACTATCAGTGACAGTATCTTCCGCACATTTTGTTCCTTGAAAACATGAATGAATGTACTCGTCAAAAACCAAAAGGGCAGTCAATAATCAATTATGAACTCCATTCAAAGAGTTACCTCAGAAGTTAGTAAATTTATTTTCATTTTTATATAAGCTAATGAGGTCCATTACATTTTCATTTTCAGGTAACCTCCCAGATACCATTAAATCTGACTATATGGACAGATGTACAGCCAAGCATTGGAAATAAATCAAATGGGACTTAATTTCACTATGATAAGGAACAAATAAGTTCATAGGACAGGTTCCAATTTAACTGAATATCCAGAAATCATATCATTTAACAAGCAACTAGTTAAGTGGATAAACTAATCACTTGTGGTAAATTGTTAATTTTTTCACAATAGATTAAGCCGATTATGCATGATTGAGTAGATTTTGTATAATTATTAACAAGCAATAAAGGTCAATCCAGAATTCAGCGAACTGTTTTACATCCTTTTGCTATTTGACCTTCATTTAGAGGTATCTTAATAGCTTTCTTCCTGATATTACAGTATTCTTATAGAAGTAAAAATTGATCTTAAGAGAACCCAGACTTTTGCAGATGAGTAGTTTCAGTGAAACAGGTTCTATCAAGTGAAACTTCAACAAAGCTCTCTCCCAGAAAAGCAGCATAGTCACCTCATTAAGTACTGCCTTGGCACAATTGAACCAGCATCTTTTGCTGTTTCAGCAATATCATGTGGTTTGCATTTTTCACTGTATCAACATCCATATAATGTCAGTTGACATTATGGTATTTTTCCTAAGGAAATTTGTTACTCAGCCAATGCTGTATTAAGTGGAATGCCCACTTTAAAATGATAGTTTGACATACTGTAGACTGACAAAAGGCATTGCTTTTCACCTAAGTGGCTCCAGCGTTATAAACTTCTCACTTTACTCATGAGCTACTGCTATTCGCATGTGGGTTTTTCACTTTCGAAGCTTCACTTTTAATTCCTGCAGCTCAATGTGTAACAGTCTCATAGCAGGAGTTTGATATTAACTCACATTTATTGATGTTGCAATTCCAATATTTTAAAATCAGTTATTTAAGAGGGGAACTATACCTTGCAAATGCTTATTGGGGTCAAAGTGTGAATACCCTGATGCTGTCACTGAAAAAATTAGGATCAATCATAGTTGAATAGAATTTTATTTTTAATCATTCGTTGGACGTCCATCACTAGTTACCCAAGGATAGATGAGGGTTAACCACATTGCTGATGCTCCGGAGTTACGTGTAGGCCGGACCAGGTAAGGATGACAGATTTCCTTCCCTAAAGGACATTAGTGAACCAGATGAGTTTTTCTGACAATTGGATATGGTTTCATGGTCATGAGTAGATTCTTAATTCCAGATTTATTTTTATTGAATTCTGCCGTGGTGGGATTCAAACCTGGGTCTGAAGAACATTAACTGAGTTTGTGGATTGATAGTCTAGTGACAATACCACTTGGCTGTCACCTCCCCTTAAGATGGGCAACGGACTTGCAAATTGAACAGGTGATATAAAGAATGATTAAAAACATTTGTAAGATTAACAGCTTTAGTTCAAATGCACACCTTCGCTCAGAGGCAGTAACATAGGAGATTTGTGTATGACCTATACTTTCTTTCAAAATGGTCAAAGATTGAATAGTTCCAAGCCTTTTCAAACAATTGTATTTATAAAACATCTTTAACATGGAAAAATGTTCAAAGAGTCTTCACTTAGGTTTATAGAAAAATGAACCACTGTTATATTCTACCTTTGGTGCATCAAGAGTCCCTGGCATTAATTTTGCCAATTTATTGATCACAATTTATCGAGATTTTGAACCGATTTCAAAAGTAATAGCTTATTGCAGTGCATGAGCATCAACCTGTGACACAAGTCTCAGACAAATGTTTGTCTAAAGTTGCACAAGGCTATTACCATGAATCAATGTGCTCTGAGATGTCACAGCTGTTAGACTGATGTTACAACTTTCAGGGTCATTGCTGTGAAACAGATAAAGATCTCATAAAGCTGAAGCATTTACAAAAGTGAAACAGGGATTCAAGACTTGTTAAAACAGCAGTAAAATGCAAAGGATTTCCTCATTTTGAATATTAGCCTGGGGTTTTTCTGCCTCATCGGGATTTTCCATTCCCACCGAAAATCAATGAATGGCCTTTTGGCTGACCCACCTCATTCTGTGTGGAGTACCATCACGGTTGAGCTGGAAAATCCCAGCTTTAGGCTTAGAAAAATATGATTCCTCTCATATTTATAATGTACACATTGGTCCCTTCTCATTTATATTAAGATACTTATCATTATATATTAAGTTATATAATCAAAATCAAATATTTTTTGAATGTGCTAAAATAAGTATATCATAATACTATGATATTTTGGCACTTCATTTTCAGCCCTTCTCTCTTTCGAAACATAAAGGTTTGGCTTAATATTTTTTTCACGGTGCCATAGCCCCTTTAAGGTGATCCCAATAAAGCAAAAACTGGATATTTGAAGTGCAATTAAAATGACAAATGATAAGAAGTGACAACAAAGTAGCAGCTGATGGAAGTCTACCAGGATTACAAGAAATATCTGTGGCATGCAAAAATCCACCAGGGACTCATTTGACTTCACATACACTAACTCTTAAAACAAATCTCAAAATCATCATGTACTGTGCATATAATCGAGGAAAAATACCAGCCCAAAAATGTTTCCCAACACTCAAAGTAATGGTTTGGGTTCATGTAGAGCATACTAATAGACTGACGCTAATAAAGCAATTGATTAACACTACAAATGTCATAACCAGGATTAGTGGATACTGACAGCAGCCCCAAGTCTGCCAACTTCGACAAAATATTAGGAGGAGGGCTCAGAATCAGACAAACCAATTTAATAAATGGAGCTGTGTCTGCGAGTAGCCTCAAAATGGATTTCATTTTAAATCCAAATCAGCAATTGTTATTCCAAATAAATGGATCTTGACAGGTTGGTAATCATTTCAAGCATTTAGTCATCTAAGTATAATTTAACATGTTACAAGAATATTTAAATGTGGTCATTTATTTCGGTCAGCCAGGTGTCTAATATGCAGAAACTCAACTCCAACTGCTGAAAAATGAATAATTAAGAGTCCACTTTGTCTGGTATGATGTCATAGAATTCCATTAGTGCAGAAGAAGCCCATTCAGCCCAGCAAGCCTGCAATCACTCTCCAACAGAGCAACTTCACCCAGGTCCTATCCCTGTAACCCCACATATTTGTGTGAAGGTTTGCACATTCTCCCTGTGTCTGCATGGGTTTCCTCTGGGCGCTCCGGTTTCCTCCCATAGTCTAAAGATATGCCATGTTAAATTGTCCCTTAGTGTCAGGGGGACTAACTAGGGTAAATGCATAGGGATATGGGGATAGGGCATGGTGGGACTGCGGTTGGTGCAGACTCGATGGGTTGATGCAGTCTTGTTGGGCTGAATGGCCTCCTTCTGAACTATAGGATTCTATGATTTACCCTGCTAAACTGCCCAAATCTACACATCTTGAGACACAAAGGGGCAATTTAACATGATCAATCTCAGTGCACAGTCTCTCCTGAAGCCCTGAAGGATAGGTTTCGGTACCTTCAAATGTGCTTTGGATTACTGCAAGATTTTAACTAAAACAGGACACTCGGTATTGGATTGAGGTTTGCTTGCTGTGTCAATTTGCATTGCTTGGAAACAGGCCTACTGTTGCAACCCCTGGTAATAAGTTGGACTGGGCAACAACAACTCAGAACAAAGAAAATCTGCCTGATTTGGAGGATGAACTTGGTTTCCATAGCCCATCAATGGCCACCAATTAGATTCAGTAAAGTTTTGCAACACCAATTTAAAATCCAACCAATTTATTTGATAGTAAATCCACGAGCTTTCGACACTATGTTGTGCCTTCGTCAGGCAAATGCAGAACACTGCATTTGCCTGACGAAGGCACAACATAGTGTCGAAAGCTCGTGGATTTACTATCAAATAAATTGATTGGATTTTAAATTGGTGTTGCAAAACTTTACTGAGTTTACCCCAGTCCAACGCCGGCATCTCTACATCATGACTACTATCGACACCAATTAGATCCCAATGTGTGGAATCAATTGTCCATTGGACCTCTGATAGGTAGAAGCCTAAGCATTTCACATTATTCACTGGTTCAATGGCCTGCCAGAGGTCAATTAAACATTTGCTTAAGGATTTGCTTTGTAATGGACAGAGTTACATCACAGCTGGAGTGGGACAAAGAGAGGTGAGCGTCTTTGCTGAGGTAATGACATTTGTACCAATGCCAGCTGGCACCAGTAGCACTGTAATACCCATTGAACACCAGACATAACCTGAAGATGTTGGCATAGCACCAACAACTAATCTGTAACAAAGAAATATGGCTACAGAACTGCTATACTGGGATAGATTTGCTTTTTTGTTTATTGATATTTTTCTCCTGTTTGAAACCAAGCATTGGCTCCAGTGAAAAGTGCCAAACAGTCGTGCAAAGCCTGTCTACAAAGTGCAACCAGCCAGATGGAATCAGTCTTGTTAAATAATGGTTTCACATCCCGTCATATTAATCAGACTGTGCAATTACACCATGTTATCAGTCACACTTTGAAGTTACACCATGTTATTCACACTACTGCAAAGATATTACAACATCAATAACAGCATAACAGTTTAGCTTCTCATTTATCTCATATTCTGTTGGTGGAATGGTGTTTGGCTATATAACAACAATGACTACTTCCAAAAAAAATCATTGGTTGTGAAGGGCTTTGAGGTACCCTGAGGATGAGTGCTCATGTTGATGACCTGGAGAAAAACATTGCTGATCTTACGATGCAAGTAGGAGTTGAAGAAATACAAGGAGGAGAAAACAAGGTTCCTAAGGAACCTGAAAGAGGATGGTGAGAGACCTTTTCTTGGCAGATATTTAGCTTATTTACTTAATTCAAGAGTTTGCGCCATGCTAAAATGCATTTTCTAATATCGTAAATGTATTTTCCTTCTCTATCAACTATGGTTCACAATGGACTTACTTAATGGTATCCAAAGCTGAAGTAAAAAAGATAGGTAAAATCTTGTTTATTTAATCAGGAATATTCCAATGGATAGCTAAGTCACAATAACATGAGGCTGGATTTCACTTGCCCTTGGGACAGGCTGGGTGGCAAGGGGAGTGTCTGGAAAATGGTGGAGGAAGCAGGTTGGCATACCTGTCATCTTCCCCATGCCCCAAACAGTCCTCATGTGCAAAAGCCAATCAAGCCCATTAAATGGCCAATTGAGGATCACATCCTACCTCAGCTGGCAGTAGTTACTGGCAGGGGGCCTTCTGCCGCAGGTAAGCTTTGGGAACCTCACAGCAGATTCTGGAGAAGGCTACTCTTTTTTTTGTGCAATGGCCACCCACTGAGTTAGAGTGGTGCCAGTCTTCACCACACCCCTCACTAGTCCCTGCCTGACTTGCCCTGGATGCCCTTAAAACACTACTTACCTGATTGGGAGGGCACACAGCCATCAACTCTCACCCTGCAGATGCAATCACAATGATGGTCACCACTCCCAATGATGCTACTGTGGCTGTGGCTAATGAGATGCCAGTCTTGGATTGATCAGCAATTAAGGAGAGCTACACGGTCAATAGCCTAGATGCACACTCAGTCCCAATGACTGTTGAAGTGGGGTTACGCCTGTGGACCCATTTTTTGGCTTGTCAACCCTAACTTTAATCCCATGCTGTTTCCTATTTTAACCTCAGTTCCTCACACTAACTATTGCTGATTTCTTACAGTAAAATAGAAAGAATGCTCAGAACTTCATGCATTCTTGAAATGCAGTACATTTCAACTCGCCCACAAATAATGAGGGCTGATAAAGTTGATTGATCTCCATGTGTAAAACCCTTATAATGCTCCTCAGCAGGTGGCCAGTTTATGTGGCTACTTTTTGTCTCACAGTCTGGTGTCGCCACCAGAGCATTAATTACTGTAGTGCAACCATGGGAATATGTGGTGAATTTCTCAGCAGTTCCTCAGCATTGCTGAAAAGTGATACCATAATCAATCAGTTGTGAAACCACAAGTTGCCACAAGTTATTTGAATCTACGTTGATCTTCGACAACATTTCAATTTCTGAATGAGATGCTGCAAGTGATAGAAGATTCTGAATCACCTTGGCCGCTGAAAACCTTCAGTGAGATAGCAGTGTACTCAGATACACATTGGCTTTTTGTTCAGCTGCCTGAGAAAGTCTCTTTTGAAACTGGTACTAGCTGGAGGCATTCAACAAAGATTTCAGTGCACAGAGAGCTACTTGAAAATAGGTAAGATCCATGACGTTAGCAAACTAATTTTATGAGAGTGAAATTCATCTTGGGTGATTTTCTTTTTTATTGACTTTGAAGACAAAGTTGAGTGTGATATGGGCTGTTGACTCCCAAATATCTATTATGTAATACCGCCCGAGACCAATTCCACACCTTTCTACTCATTTTCATAGAATTCCTTTCCCAGTACTAATAATTTGGTAGCAGAATTTTCCTCTAATTCCCAGATAGCTCCTAAAACCAGCTGCACCTGGGTTCAATTCTGACTTCAGATGACTGTGTGGAGTTTGCACGTTCTCCCAATGTCAGCGTGAATTTCCTCCAGTTTCCCCCCACATTCCAAAGATGTGCTGGTTAGGTGGGTTGGCCATGCCAAATTGCTCCTTAGGATCAGGGGGATTAACGAGGTAAATGTGTGTGGTTGTGGAGGTAGGGACTGGTTAGGATTGTTGTTGGTGCAGGCTCGATAGGCCGACTGGCCGCCTTCTGCACTGTAGGGATTCTATAATGTCAAGGTAGTAGCTAAGGTGGTTGCCCAGATGGCTGCAATATACATGATTTTGTATTCTACCTAGTGGGATGAAAAAAATATATAGATACCTCACCTCCTGGGAAACATGAAAGGCCATCATGCACTTTTGGCTTCACATTATCCTGAGACATTTCAAATGTTTCTGAGATGGGAAAAAAAATAACTGCAGCAGATATGGACTGATGTAAATTTTCTGGAATATAGAGCCAGCAAGGTACATTAAGGATTTAAGAACATCTTACTAAGCAGGAGAGAGAGAATAATGCTATACTACACACAAGCTGTCTGAACCTGTGTGCCCTCTTTGTCTCATTCTCAGTTGTATTGTGCCTGGTTTACATGTTAACAATCTTTAGAAGAGAAATAGACAATGAACTGAGACATTTTAGGGGAAAAAGACATGGCCAGCTGCTTCTATGGCTACAATGTGGAATCACTGTGTCAAACCCAACCAAAGAACAGTCAATCTTGTACATCCCTTTGTTTTATGATTGCATGAACTGTAAGAATCTTAAGACTATTTTCTTACTCTGCCATCTGTCCCGGTGTGTCTGTGTGCCCAGACAAATGTGTGCAATGTATGAATAATGGTGGTTGTGATTTCCCTAGGTTTTTCTTGTAGCTCGGGAAATCATTTCAATAAACTTATCTTGTTCTTTGTTTAACCTCAGAGAACCTGACTAACTAATTCCTTACAGCATAGTGGGATTGCTGCAGAATTGGCAAAGCACATCCTGGCTAAATTCATTAACAAAAGAAAAGCGTCCTTTATGGTCAAACCTGGAGTAGGAGAACAGGGGAGTTGTTTCATTCCACCTCACGTAGCCATAGCATTGGGCAGGATTTGCTGGTTGGGCCTGCCCCAAGACCAAAAATTCCTGCCCAAGGTCAGTGGAACTTCAAACGATCCATCAAATTTTCTGTCCCGCAGTAGACAGGACCAGTATATTTGCCTCCCTGTGTCTGAAGAGAGTGTGGCAATGCAAATAGCATGCAAATTCATCAACAATAGCTCTGTGCAGATGCATTTCGGGGGAAGACCACCCTCATAAAAGATCCAATTCCTTTCCTTCTCTAGCTAAGATAAAAAAGGACAAGTTAATATTGTCAAGAAATGGTGAACAAAGAACAAACAAAGAAGAAAAGTACAGTACAGGAACAGGCCCTTCGGCCCTCCAAGCCTGCACTGATCATGATGCTTGCCTAAACTAAAACCAAATGCACTTTTGGAATCCATATCCTTCCATTCCCATCCTATTCATGTATTTGCTAGTTGCCCCTTAAATGCTGGTTTCGTATCTGCTCCCATCACTTCCCCAGGCAGCGTGTTCCAGACATTTATCATCCTCTATGTAAAAAAAAAACTTGCCTCGTGCATCCCCTCTAAACATTTCCCCATGCGCCTTAAAACTATGTCCCCTTGCACTTGGCTTTTCTGCGAACAAAGCTTTGGAAAGGTGGCATTAAGTTCTCAAAACATGCTGAAGTAATAGCAATCGTGCAATCTCTTTCTTGTTTCCAGGATGGTGCAAGAAATGAAATATATTTCAGCAGCAGCTTCTGTGGGCTGTTTCTGCGTTAACTTGTTAAAAGATTGCTGCTGCACACAATGCCTGTGTTTTTAATCACTAGCTGTGACACCCTAAATCCCACAAGCAAATCTTAGTCTTCGAATATTATTAGTACATCCTTTACAACAACGTAGGTACTTTGCACAATTTCCATGAAATTGTTCACCCATCCATGCTGCTTTTTTACTGTGGATCGACCTATAGAAAATGAACCTCACATATAGCTGCTATGCACCCACAGTATATGAATTGTGCCTATGAAGGGGCTCGTGCATGGAATTCTTGGCTTGGCAGAATGGACTGCCCCCCACTAACAGCGCCAGAGAAGATTTAGACTTGAGAGCACGTGGTTGCTTAATTATTTTGCTTTTTATTGCAACATTAACTTTCATAGCAGTTTCCAGATACTATGAGATGTCCTCTTGCTTTATCTAGACCGCTTTCCAAGGGAGCAATATAATCAAAGTCAAAGTCATTAAAAATATTTTTGGTTATAGTTTAGCCTCGCCAAACTTGGACAATGTGCTCTTGACAACAACAAACTGAGCACAGGACATCGCTTGTCGATAACTTCGCATTTGTCATTAAAGGATTGGCTGTGGGAGGAACACTGTTCTTAGCAGCTTAACTGCTTGAACTGCCTTCTGGCAAATTAAACAGTAGCTCATAAATGAAACACCATAGACCAGTTTTGCCTGGAGGATATTCAACTTTTAAGCCCTTGTTTTCTTGCACAACTCCCTGCTAGGAACATGGTGATGGGCAGGAGTGGGGTGTGGAGAGAGGGGAGGCTGGGCGGTCATACAGGGAGTGGTGAAAAGGAGAAGGGACCATATCCCACACCAGCTTTGCAACTGAGCCTTGAAGCGTCTACCATGAACGCACTGCTAATCCAGCACCCAGGGACAGGTGGGTTATGGTTGAAAGAAGATGTCCAAATCTTTGTAGATGAATTAAAGAGTTCCTGCAATTCATAGAATCCCTACAGCATAGAAGGACACCTTTTGTCCCATCGAATCTGCACAGCCTCTCCAACAGAGCACCCTACCCAGGCCCCAACCCTGTAATCCTACGTATTTACTCATAACCTACATATCTGGGTACACTAATGGGCAATTTAGCATGGCCAATCTACCTAACCTGTACATCTTTGGATTGATAAAGGCATGAAGTAGTATCAGTTTTTGGTAGATTAAATTTTTCTTAGATTAACCTGATTAGATTAATTTTTCTTAGATTAAACTGACTGGACTATAATTCTGATTACAAAGGATCATCCAGACTGGAAACCTTGGCTCTATTTTCTCTCCACAGATGTTGTTGGACCTGCTGAGATTTTCCAGCATTTTCTGTTTCTGTTTCATATTTTTGATCCATGTAGTTCCCCCCTCTCTGAGCCTACCAGCGCATCTGCTGGAGAGCTGCCAAGAGCTTAAGGGCAGGTACATGCACTAGATACCACTCCAGCAGTTAACTGGATGGTGGTGAGCCTTCTCCGGAATCAAGGACCCCAGAAACAAAACTATTGAGATCTGATGGCCAAACAGAGACTGGCAGCTGCAGGGAATGGCAATATACCTAGAAGTGGTGGCTGCTTTTATTACTACATTCACCTGAGGCCCAAGATCATCGCTGGGCCTAGATTCAGAGTGAGGGACTACAGGGGGGGAGTGGCAGCTGGGGGAGTCAGCAGCATAGCTGAGAAGATTTGATCTCAGCAGATCTCCACTTCCTGATGCTGCATTCCTTGATCAGACTCTGAGTATCCCCACTTACAAGCAACTTTGCAAATGTTTAGCGAGCTTCACATCTGCTTTAACAACAGAGGCAGTGGGATGAGACCCTAACGTGGCATGAATTTCCCACTTAAGGTTTTTATTGGCAATGGGGTTGGAAGGCCATCCATTGGCTCAATGGAACTACGCTCACTCACTCATAACCATGGACTTAATTAGGGTGAAGGTGGCAAGACAGTGGGGTCCCCACCCACCTAACTTACATGGCCCCTCAGCCATCAAACATGGCATGAGGGAAGGCATTAAATTCCACCTATAACTTCAATAAAAACCGTTCTTTTTCAAAGTTTTATCACATTTATGCTGTGATGTGGCCATATTCTGTTAAAAAGAAAACCACACCTTGCAAAGGTTCTGCCCATTGTAAATCTACATCAATAAAATTACAAAGTACAAACATGGATAGACCAGAGTCAAATCACACAACTGCCAAATCTAAAATAAAACCGAGGCTACATGAAGTGTGAAAATGAATGCTTCTTTAATTCTGAATTTATTTTCACACCATTTTCTCCCCTGTTTCCTAATATAATTGTACCATTTGAATGCTTCCATTCATATTTTGCTCAAATGTTTTTCACTCAAGTGGAAGTCCAAACTGCTACTGTCGTAAGCTCTTTCATCAAACCTGTCCCCACCTGATGTCCATACAGGAATGCACTTCCAATAATACTCACCTATAGTCAGGAACACAATCATTATCATCATTGCTTCCCTTTACATAAATACTAATTCCTGTCCTCTTTGTCTGTGGAAGCTACCCCTCATCTTCAACCTCCAATTCTC
Source organism: Sphyrna mokarran (assembly GCA_024679065.1). NCBI lineage: Eukaryota > Metazoa > Chordata > Chondrichthyes > Carcharhiniformes > Carcharhinidae > Sphyrna > Sphyrna mokarran. The sequence goes on from JAGIQG010000021.1 coordinate 26,308,202, forward strand.
TTCACAATCTGTGCCAACAATTCCTCATTTTAATCTTTATAACCAAGTTTGCACTTCCTCCACCATGACCACGGTGCATTATCTTTTCAGCCTTCAACATGGCAGACCACACTACCCTCCTCCAAGGTTACCCCTCCATTGCCTAGCTTAGTGGCACTACACTCGTGTCTGCTCTTATCAATTGAATCTAACCCAGAACAATTATCTATCTGCTGGCCTCCACAGAATCATACAGTGCAGAAGACTGCAGCCCATCAAGGCTGCACCAGCACATGTGAAACACCTGACCTCCCAGCTAATCCTATTTACCAGCACTAAGCCCAAAGCCTTGAATATTATGTCATTGAACCAATCAATCATAGAACTCTACAATGCAGAAAGGCCCATCAAATATGCACTGAACACAATCCCACCCAGGCCCTACCCCCTTATCCCTACATATTATATCCACTAATCCCTCTAACCTACACATCCCTGCATACTGAAGGGCAATTTCTTAGCATGGCCAATTAACCTAACCCACACATCTTTGGACTGTGGGGGGAAACTGAAGCACCCGGAGGAAACCTACACAGATACGAAGAGAATGTACAAACTCCACACAGACAGTGACCTGACCTGGAAATTGAACCCAGAACCCTGGAGCTGTGAAGCAGCAGTGCTAACCACTGTGCACCAGGGTGCTTGTCCAGGTACTATTTAAAAGATTTTGAGATAACTCATCTCTGCCACCCTCCATATTCTTACATGCAGAGTTCCTCAAGAGTTGACTATTCAACAATGTCCCTGTCTTTCTTGGCAAAATCATTTTTAGATATGAGGACACTCCCTCCAATTCCAACCTCTCCACTATCACTCTTACCTCTATCCAGGTGTTGGTAGACTGTTTGTCTATTATGCAATCTTGATGAGATGTCATTATACTAAACTATGAACTTCTAGCTCTTCATTCAAGGTTTGGTCGCTTTTACTAATATTTCCTGCGTTTGGCTCTGTATCCATTGTTTTCCTCTGTGAAACACCCAGGAATGTTCTAGCTGTTTTCAAGATTATATATAAGTGCAAGTTGTTATTTTGCCCCTCCCTAATGCAGGATAAATGCTGAGGCCAGTTATCGCTCCTTTGTGTGCTTAACATGTTGAACCTGGGAGATCTCAGTCTGTAATTGAAAGCCAAGTAGACAATGTCTGTGAATACTTTAAATATACAGTACATGACTTTACAGTCAACGCTGTCAACTTGGCGAAATGTTATGATTGACATTTATAGCTGCCAAGAGTGACAGAGATTGGCACAGTAGGTTAAACACTGACCTTTTACCTGAGGGAATGGATAAGAGAGTGTCTGTTGACTGGAATAGTCCTAAGGGAAATGTGTTTGGGTAGACTCAATGTAGTTTACACAAGGCACTGTTACATAGCAAAACAAAACTGCCTACTGACATTAAGTTATCAGTCTTCTTCATGAAAGTCATTGGAAAGCTGTATGGAAAATAGAAAAATGTTATGACTGAGCCTGCTCTGAGGTACATTGTTTTCTTAAACTAGAGGAAGTTTTGCACTAGATCAATCCAGAACAATATTGAGCAGAGTGGGAGGAGTAACTTTAACATGGGTGAGCAGGTGGGATTGAGGGAGTCAAATGGGGCGGCTATTCATATCTGCAAAGATCCCAAGTGCAATGGGAAGCTGGCTCCAATATGTCAACCTCTGACTTTTATAGAAGAAAACAATGAATGCAGAGCCAAAAGCAGGAAATATTAGTAAAATCAACCAAACCTTAGTTGAAAAACTTGAAGTTCAAAGTTTAGTATAATGGTATCTCATCCAACACTGAATAATAGACAAGCAGCCTAACAACACCTGGATAGAGGTAAGAAAGTTAATGGAGAGGTAGGACAAGTGGCAGGCAGCCAAGCCATTCTCAAACGATAGGCTAGCACTCAAATTTAACCAGTTTTGTAGGTTCCACTGTAGCTGGCTAGGTTAGGCCGCAGGAAACCTTGCAGCTGTGTGAGGCAAGGACAGCCTGGGGGAGAAGGTAAGTGTTTCACCTCACTGCTTGGGGGCTAGGAGCAGCAGGCATAGATTCTTCTGGCCCCAAAAGTTCTCCTGTCATCATATCTTTGCAACCTTCCCACCCCATTCTCTTATTTAGATTGAACTCTCTCTCTTTAGGGTGGGGTCAGAGTCTTCAAACTCCAAGGTCAAACATCAGATGTTGCTGGTTGTGTGGCCTCCTTCGCAGTGCCCCTGCGTGACTGGAGGCCAGCCCTGTCTATCCTGCTGTGGAAAATGGCCTTCCAGTTTTCCTGCTCACTGCTGGATCCAACCAGTCAAGGCATGTTGGTATGTAAAAGCCACCTCATGGGTTTCTGAAGCTGACTACCAGCATTAACTTTATAAGCATTAGATTCAAGCATTAAACCAAAGTAAAACTGAAGTTTGCAAACTCAATTAACTGTGTGGAATGGTTGTCTCAAAATAGGTCCAATTTTTTAACTGAAAGGACAAATGCTTCTTGCTTCATTGCACTTCTCATATTGACAAAGTGGAAAGATATTATATGGAATATTAAGAGATATTTCATCACCTTCTCAGTTATCCAAACTCTACCACTGCACCATGCCGCATTGCTGGCAACAGGCAAAACTGACCTATTTAATGCAGAGTTTCATTTTAATCAACTAATTCAATATAAACACACCCTTACAGAGCAACTGAAAATTATAGCGTATCATATCATCCAACCACATTGGTGAAACCAAATGTATCTGCTTGAAAATAGCTTCATGTCCCAATCTGTTGTTATTGTGAGATCAAATTGTATAATATTAAACATTCTGTGATCAAACCTAATGAGAAATTTCCATTTCTTACCAAGGCACTGATGTGATACATCATGGGATATCAACTTTTAAATGCTTGAATGGTTTGTCTGTAATTTTGTATTCTCTGACAATTTATTTTTAGTGGGTAACATCTCATTTAAGATACAGACAGGGAAACTTTAGAGAAACCAGTCCAAGATTTTGACAGTACAGTTGCATTGGCCTAATTTCAGGGTCCAAATTGCAAATAGTTACAACGTGATCGAAGGTAAAACGTTCAGCCATAACTCTTTACATCTGATGATCGATATTTTATCCTCCCAGGACTTCATTTCCATTTTCCAGCCTTGTGTTTTCTGGCACACATGATAAAAATAATTATCTACAAATGTCAAGTGGAAGAAAATAAAGCAGAGAGCAGAAATAAGTATGTGGCTGTTCTTCAGATTATAAAGCTGTATCCTGGGGTTATGCTTGTCAGTGTTTTATCACAATTGAAGGAGAAACTCTGACAGAAGTACAGTGAAGAAAGGGTTAATAGGATTTGAACTTTGCAAGAACTGAATGATCTGAAATCCCAAGTGTTCTTTCAATTAAAGACCTAATTGTTAACCTACCATTGTCCTGGCAAGAAGATGCCACATACACTTTTAATCTGAAACCTGTGAGTCTGTCATATGTATTGACACCTTCACTTTCAATTACTATGGATAAGAGCTGACAGCATTCAAAAGAAACCAGTGTAAGAAGCTAAATCTCCTTCAAAGGAAAGAAAAACAGGATGCATGTTCTAATGCTCAGCAATAAGGAGAGTGCTACACTTTAAACCAGGCAACTCTTCAGGAGAATATTGCTGTGTGATTATTGGCATTACTCCAGCTGCGTTTATGAATGGACAAGTTTGTATTGCCTGGACCTCAAACCACACTGTGAAATCTCAAGACTTGATGGTTCCTCAAAATCTGTCTTTCTCTGAAGTGAGAACAATTCCCCTTCCATGTAAACAAGCCCCACAGGACAAAATTGGTGTTTTCAATGTCAAGATAAATATTTCACAATTTATTCAAATGTCCTTCTTTGCGCAGCACACTTTTATTAGGCTTTTGCAGTTAAAGCTTGAAACACCTGACAATGACTTAGATTACAAGTCATTTTACATGACAATGTGAAATAGTGGCATTTTATTCAAAGCACTTAATGTAATCAGAATCTAAACTGATAAGATCACACGGCGCTTTAGTTACAATCTCTGCCCTGACAATCTGATTTATCAGGCTTTCAGCATGTATGATTTTGGCAAGACTTTCTTTAGCTGTGGATGCTTAGAAAAGATCACAATTTCTAGTAAATAGCACAAACTGAAGTCAGCACTTGAAAGGTATGAGTAGCCTTGTACAGAATGCTACCTCTTAGCTTATTGACCAGAAATCATTCGCAACACTGTAGCAACTCATCCAGTTTGATATCTATTCTGCTGATGCCCATATAAACACCTCTGATCCCCTTGCCATAGCAGAAGACTCGTAGTTATTTGTGAATAATATTTAATGAATGAGATGTTAAATAATAGATGGCCCTCAGTAATTGCTTGTGTGCTGTGATGGGACTTAGAATGATATTCAGATTCTTTTTCTTCAATTACAAATACAAAATAATGTAAGGAATTATGGAGTATTGTCTAGTTTAATATCAATTCATTTCATGGCTTGCTGACACAGCGCAGTGATAGGTTAAATTTATAGCTCCCTCTAATGGGCAAGCTTCTAAAATTTCTCTGTCAGCAAAAGGTGGTCATTTCTGAGGGGTGGAGTGAGTGGGGGTTATTGGAGGGTGAATGGGGAGGCTAATACTGACAGCCACATCAAATTCTCCATCTCTGTAATCCTTACTGGTTATAAAGCTGCATTAGATCAAGGCAAGGCTGCATACAGTATTATCCAGGACTAACTTCAAATAGCAGTTTGTAATTACTTCATGCATAAATCGCAGATAAAATAACCTGAATTAACATCAATGTACTCTGTTTGTTCTAGCTTTCAAGCCACACGTTTTCCATTATGAAACAGGCCCCCAAAATGATTTTCTGCATAATTTTAATGCCAGATATTAATATAATGTAGAAATATACCAACTGCACAGCATTGTGTAATTCTCACACTCTTAAAGAAATCAATGAGAAATGAAAAAAATAAATGTTTTACTCCACCTCTGGCAGTTATATCAATATAATTTTCAAAGAAATAAGAATTGGATGTAAAACAATTTTGTTTGTTATTCTAAAATAACCTGATCAACTGTTGTGCCCTATTGGTGTGTGAGCTGTGGAATACTGTTCACCCAGAGAATTACGCAGAATTACAGAGAAGCTGGAATCCCTCGTGCACAAAGACCCCAACATCACTGACATGTGAGAGCTAAAAATTCCATTCAGTACAGAAGTTTTCCTGGGATTATCCTCTCCAGTAACACTACCTACACTTGATGGCAAAAAGAAACGACCAACCAACAAAAGCAAGATTAGCATTTGGCAGACTCACTCTTGGAAAGAGTTTGTCTCAGAACAAAGATCAGTGGTTCCTATATGATTTTATTTCAGGTGTGAGACTTGGACAACCTGTCAGCATCACAGAAAGCAACTATAAGCATTCCACCTTCGCTGTCTGAGTAATCTATTCCTAACATCAGAGAGCAGGACAAACTCCCCAACACCAAAGTTCTTTTAAAGTGCTGCAAACCTGGCATCGGGAGTGAGCTCATCAGAGATCAGCTTTGCTGGGTCGATCATGTGGTTCGCAGGGAGGATTCCTGCGTACCAAAGGCAGTATTCTACAGATGGCTGAACATAGGAACCCGCACCATAGGACATCTGTGGTCAGTATACTGGTCAGGATTTAAAAACTCTGCAACCAGCCTGAACAAGTACATCCCTACAGTAGATGACTTCATTATTAAGTGTGTAGAAGATTATGTGCAAAAGAAGCAAATCCATGTGTTCCCCAACCAGAAACTATGGAAGTACACAGATATCCACTGCTTGCTGAAATCCAAATTTGAGGCATTCAAGTCAGGCGACACTGACCCGTATAAGAAAGCCAGATACAATCTAAGATGATCCATCAAAGATGCCAAAATACAGTACCAGACCAAGCTAGAGTCCCAGGCTAACCACACTGACGCCCGCCACCTACGGCAAGGTCTGCAAGACATTACAGACTACAAGATGAAGGCATGTAAAATCGCTGGCTCTAAGTATCCATCCCTGATGAGCTCAATGCATTCTATGCCCATTTTGAACAAGAGGTCAGCAAGAGCATGCCCAGCACACTTGAAGCCCTGTATGAATCTGCATCTGGGTCACCACTGCAGATGTCAGAGCAGCCTTCTCGAAGGTCAACCATGGAAAGTGACTGACCCGGATGGGGCATTCGGACAAGCACTCAGATCCTGCATAGATCAGCTGCAGGGGGTATTCAGCGACATCTTCAGTCTTTCTTTACTTCAATCTGAGGTCACTAACTGCTTCAAGAAGACAACCATCATCTCGGTAACCTGACAAAAACCAAGTAGCGGATTTTAATAACTTTCGATAGCTCTAACATCCATCCATTATGAAGTACTTGTCATGGCACAAATCAATTCCAGCCTCCTGGACTACGTGGATCCACTATAGTTTGGCTACCACCGCAACAGGTCCACAGCAGATGCTATCTCCCTGGCCCTGCACTCAACCCTGGAACACCTAGACAATAAAGAACTCTATGTTAGACTCCTATTTATTGATCATAGCTCAGCCTTCAATGCTATTATTCCCATGAAACTCTCCTCCAACACCATGGCCTAGGTCTCGGCTCCTCCCTCTGCAACTGGATCCTGAACTTCCTAACTCACAGACCACAATCAGTAAGGATAGGCAACAACCTCCTCCATGATCATCGTCAACACCAGTGCCCACGAAGTTGTCTTCTCAGCCCCCTGCTATACTTCTTATACTCTGTCACTGTGTGGCCAAATTCCCCTCTAATTCAATTTTCAAGTTTGCTGACAACACCATTGTAGTGAGGCTGATCTCACACAATGATGAAACAAGAATGAGAAACAGAATCTGGTAAACCGATGCGGCAACAATAATCTCTCCCTCAATGTCAACAAAAGGAAGGAGATTGTCATCGACTTCAGGAAGTGTAAAGGAGAACATGCCCCTGTCTATATTAATGGGAATGAAGTAGAAAGGGTCGAGAGCTTCAAGTTGTTAGTATCCAGATGACCACTGTCATGATCCCCACACGTCAACACTATAGTTCAGAAAGCCCACCAATGCCTCTACTTTCTCAGAAGGAAATTTGGCATGTCAGCTATGACTCTCTCCGACTTTTATAGATATACCATAGAAAGCATCTTTTCTGGTTGTATTACAGCTTGGTATAGTATGTGTTCTGTCCAAGACCCATAAGGAATGAAAAAAGTTTGTGAATGTAGCTCAATCCATCATGCAAACCAGCTTCCCATTCATTGACTCTGTCTACACTTCCCATTGCCTTGGCAAAGCAACCAGCGTAATTAATGAGCCAACACACCCTGGACATTCTCTTTTCCTCTTTCTCCCGTTGGGAAAGAGATACAAAAGTCTGAGGTCACATACCAACCGCCTCAAGAACAGGTTCTTCTCTGCTGCTGACGTCAGACTTTTGAACGGACTTACCTTGCATTAAGTTGATCTTTCTGCACGCCCTAGCTATGTCTGTGACACTACATTGTGCACTCTTTCCTTTCCTTCTTGATGAACGGTATATTTTGTTTGTATAGCGCACAAGAAACAATACTTTTCACCATATGACAATAATAAATCAAATCAAATTGAATTCCAACCTTAGGTAGAAACAATCTGAAAGTCAAATTCAGGAATTGCAAGCTGGATTCCAATACAAGGGGAAAAACAATCTTCGACAGACCAAAATGGTCAACGTGCAATTTTGACATTTGAAGAGAATAGAATCAAGTGCCTTCAGGACAACTGGTTACACAGTTACCCTTCTGCATATTTTTGTATTATCTGCATACTTAGCAACAGTGCCTTCAGTTCCTTCCTCCAAATTGTTAATGTATACTATGAAAGGTTGTGGTCCCAACAGTGACCCGTGACACAAACCGCTGGTCACCAGCTGCCATTCTGAAAAAGACCCTTTTATCCCCATTCTTTGCCTTTTGCCAGTTAGCTAATCCCCTATTCATGCCAGGATCTTATCCTTAACACCATGAGCACTTAACTTATTTAGCATTTCCTATGTGGTACCTTGTCAAAGGCCTTCTGGAAATCTAAATAAATCATGTCCACTGGTTTTCCTTTATTTAACTTCTTTGTTACCTTCTCAAAGAACGCTAACAGATTTGTCAGACATGATCTCTCTTTGACAAAGCTTTGCTGACTCAGTCCTATTTTATCATGCACTTACAAATACTCCGCGATCTCATCCTTAATGATGACTCTAAGATCTTGCTAATGACCAAAGTCAGGCTAACCAGCCTATAATTTCCCATCTGCTGCCTCTCTCCCTTCTTAAACAGTAGTGTTACATTATCTATTTTCCAGTACTCTGGTACCCTCCCTACCTCCTGTGATTCCTAAAAGATCACCACCAATGTCTCCATAATTTCCTCAGCTATCTCTTTTAGGACTTGGGGTGTAATCCATCACGTCTAGATGATTTATCTAACCTTTCAGTTTCCCCAGAACTTGTGTCCCCGACTCACCTGGAGCTCTGGCATCCCACAGGTGTTTTCCACCATGAAGACTGGTGCAAAGTAACTATTCAGTTCCTCTGCCATTGCTTTGTTTCCTGTTACTACTTCTCCAGCTTCATTTTCCAGTAGTCCAATGGCTATTTTTGCCTCTCTCTTACCTTTTATATATTGAAAAAAAAATCCCATCCAAGCCCTAACCCCCTTCACGCTATGTATTTACTCTGCTAATACAGACAGCAATCTGAGGTTGGAATTGAATCCAGGTTCCTGGTGCTGTGAGGCAACAGTGCTAACCATTTTGCCACCATGCTGCTCCTCAAATGTTTCAAGGTCTTCCACATACAATGATATGCAGTTTGCAAAAAAACTGGCTATGTTGTGCATAGGCAAATCCTACAAGCACCGATAGATGAACAGCTAATTAATTTGGGTTTCTTGCTGATGATTGCTGAAGAAGAAATGTTGGCCAAGATTGCCTAGTCTTCTCTTTGATAGAGTATTCAAGAGCATGAAGGATCCAGACAGAGTGGACAAAGTAAATGCAGTTTCCATTGGAGGGAGCATCGAGAACCAGAAGCACAGAATTAAAGATAATTGGCAACAGAAGCAATGAACATGAGGAGAAACATATTCACGCAGTAAGTGGTTAAGATTCTGGAATGCAGTGCCCAAAGGCATTCATAGTTTTAAGATAAGGGATGACTGATTTAAAACAGAAATGAGGAGGAATTATTTCACCCAAAGGGTTGTGAATCTGTGGAATTCTGTAACCCAGAGTGCAGTGGACGTTGGAACACTAATCACATTTAAGGAGGAGATAGATAGGTTTTTAACTTGGAAGGGATGAAGGGTTATGAGGAATGGGCAGGGAGGTGGGAATGAGGGCTGGACGAGATCAGCCATGATCATATTGAATAGCGGAGCAGGCTTGAGGGACTGAATTGTCTACTCCTGCCTATGGTTCTCACATTCTTATGTTCAATTGAGGCATTCAAGATGGAATTGGATTATATCTGAAAAGGAAGAATGTACAGGTTGACAGGGAGAAAGTGAAGGAGTGGCTCTAGTTAAATTGCTTCTTCAGTGAGTCAGCATAGACATAATGGATTGAATGGCCTCCTTCTGCACAGTAACTATCCTCTGATTCTTCAAGTTGTGCCTTGGGATCTTTAAAGTCTACTGCAATGGAAAGGCATGACCTTGGTTTAATGATGCAGTTGAAATATTGTACCACTGATAATGCAGCATCACCTTCAGTACTAAACTGAACAGACAGCCTAGATTATGTGCTCAAGTACTGGAATGGGATTTGAATCTATCACTTACTGCCTCAAAAAATTCATATGTTCCCTTGCTGGGATTGTGGAATTGACTCATTAACATTGGTCTAGGGATTGCAATTAACTGAACATTGACAAAGTGAAAAGAATATATATATATTTTTTTCACTTGTCAGGATTTAATTAAAGGTCAACCTTGAACAGCTCTAAGGGAATGAGGAGAGAAATACAAACAAAAAGTAAGGAGTCAAATCTACGCCAGGATTTCAAAACATCATTCTGGCTTGTAGCAGTGATTGAGGTTGGGAGAAGTACACAATGAGTATAGTGGACATTGCCAGCTATCTCTTCACACAGTGGACATTGCCAGCTATCTTTACATACAATAGGAGCAGGAACCAAAAGGTGCAGAGGAAACAGGCAACAAAAGCATTTGTAAAGCTAACAACTTCAAAGTAATGCAGGTTAAATGGATTGGTCATAGTAGTTTGCCCTTAAGTATCCCAAGTTGTGTAGGTTAGATGAATTGGCCATGGTAAATGTGTGGGGTTACAGGGATAGGGTGGAGGAGAGGACCTAGGTAAGATACTCAGTCAAAGAGTCAGTGCAGACTCGTTGGGCCAAATGGCCTCCTTCAGCACAGTAGGGATTCTATGAACTCATGTTACGATCTTACTACAAAAAGATCTGCACTTGATCATGCTGGAGGTGCAATATACGATGGAAGCTTGAAAATGACTTGAATGACGTGAAGCACAACATGTGGGTTCCCAAAAATATTCACAATCAGCCATCCAAACTCTACTGCTAGTGACAGGGAAGTCAACTAAATTCTCACCGCTTATATTCAGAAGGAACTTTTGGGAAAAAAAACTGACATTTTTCTGCACTTTCAATATTAACTAAAACCCATTGTTACCACTCATTCATTGACATGATGTTTACCAGAGAACAGTAGAAAGAGAGAAAGTCACCCTTTCCTCCAAATTAGTAGTTTCACCGAGGTTTCAACCATCACTGATTTGTGTGTGGCAGCAGTCATGCATTTGCCACCATCTTGTTGTCCATCTAAAGAGGAAGAGTCATTATTTTGTTGATAGTCAATGGTATGCAACCTCCTAGAATACTCCTGTACATCAAATGTTTAATTTCAAGGGAACGCTTATCATAGTGAGTCAAATGGGACGGAACTCTTTGAAGAAGAGTTAAAGAGTATACAATGCAAACTTGACAGACGATGGCCAAGATTCTCCCAAAACAATTCTAAGTGTCCAATGTGCATGATAACTGGAGTAAATCTACCTGTTTTTTTTAAGTGGGGTTTTCAAAATGAATCGCCCACATTCTGCGCACTGTGGATAGTGTGAATCAGTCCAGTAGTCCTGGGGCATTGCCTATCCCACTAAAGAGGCTGAAATCAGCGCACTGAGTGAGCCTTTATGCAGGCACACATCCCTGGGAGATTGAAAAACAAGTCATCCAAGCATTGAAATTGCTGGCCTCAATCCTGGCCTCTCACTTGCCCCATGCACAGTACTGGCCTCATTGTTGGCTTCTCACATGACAATCCACCCCCCATCACCCCACCGCCCATGTACATCATTGGCTTTCCCTTTCCGGCTTGGTTCATTATCTGCGTGGAGCTTGCACGTTCTCCCTTCATCTGTGTGGGTTTCCTCTGGGTGCTCTGGCTTCCTTCCAGAGCCCAAAAATGTATAGGTAAGGTGGACTGGATATGCTAAATTGTCCCTTAGCATCAGGGGGATTAATTAGGATAAACGTATGGGGTCTGGATAGGACTCAATGGACTAAATGGCCTCCTCCTGCACTGTACAATCCTATGGTTTTCCACTGACTTTTTCATCACTGGCTTACCCATCCCCCAGTGACCCCCTGGCCTCCTGATCCCCATTGACCCAGACATCACTGGCCTTTCTCTCCACCAATCCTGACTGCCTCCACCGACTGCCCCATCAGGCCCTGCCCACATTCAGCCCTGCCCGATGCTTGATGGGCAGTGCATAGTTGTCCATGACCATTAGCACTTTTCCCCTTGGACAATGCCAGGGGCCAAAGCTGGCATTGCCAAGATGAAAACGCCAAAGGGCATACCCACCCCCCTGACATCTAAACTCTGGGGAGCATCAATTGCCCCCTACATTTCAGCAGGGTTGGGCCACCAGCTCTCTGCAAAATGGTGAGCTATTGTAATCCCTGCTGGTGTGAAATACTCCTGGCTAATGGGCCTGGAGACATTCAGTCCCGTGCCCGCTAATGCTATTTAAATTACAGTCAAATCACCCCCTGCATATCTAATGCAGCAGGCTCTGGAATCCGGCACTGGAAGATGTGATCAGGGCTGGATGCCCATCACGAATCCCATGCAACGGGCGCTACTTAAAGCTCCCAGCCTGTTGTGCTAAAATATCAATGCAGTGGGATGGGAGAATTGCCCACCATATATTTGTGTGATTCCCAAATTCCATTGGAAAACTCAAGCACATGTCCTCCATGAACAGATTTTTGGGGTGGAGTTTTATATCCTTCCAAATGGCAAGTTTGGTGATGAGGAGCATTTGTTCAGATGGGAGATCCCATGATCACCCTCCTGGCTTAACTCACCTGTGCTGTTCAAGGTAATCCATGGCTTCAGGTGGATGAAGCAGCGACAGCAATCACAAGCTCCCCACAGGTGCTGTAGAGACTGGCCTCTTTTTGACCAGCAGTACTTGGCAGGTGGGCATTGTTGTGCAATCACGGCAAGCTCTAGTGTTTCCTCATGAACAACTTTGCAGTGGAACACTTTAAGAGATCGGTCACAAAACAACACTGATGATGTCATCAGCCGATTGCGCGGGCAAATGAGCAGTCTACCTCAGCAGTCATGTTAACACTCTTCAATGAAACTATTTGTTTAAATTTACAAGACCTGCAGCCTATCTTTTAAAATCACCACAGACATTTGATCCCAAACTCCTTGATCCCAGGCAAAGCTCGTCACTGCCTAGTTAAACACTTGATTTGCGTTTAGTGTCATGGGATTTTCCAAAACGGCAATGTCAGGCGCTCACCTACTCTCCAGTAAGCAAGATCCTTATTGCCTCCTTTAAGTACCACTTATGGAGTGTTGTGTCAATAATAGATGGTGGAGCCTTAGAAGATCAACCAATTTAGAGTAGCATACTGCCTGGTGTTCAATAACAACATGATGACAAGTCTCATCATGGACTGAAGCCAAACGTTACTACAAGTTATGGAAGTTGAAAATGACCACGTTTTGATTCAGCCTCCAGCAGTGGGTTTACTATAGATGCAGGAAGCAGGTATGTGTTGATCTTCTGAATTCTGTGATTGGCAACTATTAAATTTCAGGGACCTTCCATACAAATGCGAGTTATTTCTTTTTGGTAATATGTAGAAATACTGGACAGCTAATAGAAAGGAAATGAGCTAAATCTGGCCTGCTTGTGCATTCCTCCCAACGAAATTTTCCTCTTTCTCTCTCTGCTTTGTAATGCTCAATGTACAGGCAGCAAAAACACAAATCTACCCATAGCAGAGCATCATACCGGTGAGTACAAATGAGTAGTGACAATATCTGAGCTTTGCAAATGGAAATAAAGGCAAAAAAGGGCTTCTATTTGTAAGGCTTCTTTCATAACCTGGGAATGTCTCAAAGTACTTACAGCCAATGAGACACTTTTGAAGTGTTGTCACTGTTGTAATATAGGAAACTTGTAGCCAATTTGTACACAGAAAGCTCCCATCAATGTGATCATGACAAAATCTTTCTTAATTTTATTGAGTGAGGACCAGGATACTTTCAGGTACACTTGTAATTTCAATTTTGTTTAATTGTTACTGCTTTATGCTGTGACAAATCAAAACTAGGAATAATTCACACATTATGGCCAGTACTTTACAACCTCATAAAATCCTGCCTGAGGTCAATGGGAATTTTGTTCTATGAGCCGGCAAAATTCCAGCCACCACGCAAGCTAGCATATTCACGTTGAAAGAGTGGCATGGTGGCACGGTGGTTAGCATTGCTGCCTCTCAGCGCCAGAGACCCAGATTCAATTCCCAGCTTGGGTCACTGTCTGTGCGGAATCTGCATGCTCCCCTCGTGACTGCATGGGTTTCCTCCCACAGTCCAAAAAGATGTGCTGGTTAGGTGCAATGGCCGTGCTAAATTCTTCCTCAGATGTGCCCAAAAAGCCATCAGAGTGTTGGAAATTTTCACAGTAATTTCAGTCAGTGTTAATGTGACACTCATAAAATAAATCTCATGATCAAAATTTAACTGTGGCTTAAAGTTACTAGAACCTTAACATAACAGTTTAAAAAACTGGGTCTTGTAGGAGTTTACCTCTATGTTAGTATCTGATTCATAAACTGCTCCTTTGCTGTAGAGTGTTTTGAAGAGTAAAATGTTCACAAATGTTTTGCTGCGAAATACAGGATTTAGTACCAGTTTCATAACAACTCAATTCTATCTTGAAATAAATCAGACCCCTCTATACTCCATAGCTGCACATTGTCTTGTTTCAGTTTGTAGTTAATATGCTGCAACTCATTCAATATAAACAGAGATATTTACTTTAGTCAAACACTACCCAACGCCTGATCCTGCTTTATATTTGAACAGTCAGGCTTGGGTTTGCATCAAGGTAACATAAGCAACCTGGTACAATCCTCCGGCAAGATTAGATGAACACTGAGTGTCAGCTCATGTTGAGCAAGTAATTTAGTACTTTCCAGTACATGAACTGACAAAGCAATACATCATTCTAAAGTATGCTGGATAAACTCAGCAGATCTGGCAGCATCTGCAGAGAGAAAAACAGAGTTAGCATCTTCAGACTCTTCTTCAGAGCTGAAGAGGGGAAGAAATGTGATAGATTATAGAGTTGGAGAGGGGGATGGAGAAGGTGGACCAGAATAGAAGGACAGGGATAGGTCGGAACTAAAGAGAGGTTGACTAAGGTGTCATGGGCACTAGACAATTGGAGGGTTTATGGTAGTATTCAGAACTAAAGAAGGTGCTGATAATGACAGAAAGGTAAGGTAGCAGAACATGAGAGCAAGGTTGTGAATTGAAATGGAGAGTGGCAAGTAGGATAGTTATGCCTCAGACTGAATAAAGGTGGTTCATAAAGTAGCCACCCAATTTGCTTATAGTCTCCCCAGTGCAGAAAAGATCGCACTGGGAGCAGCGAATACAATAGTCCAAATTGAAGGGGGTGCAAGGTAATGTTTCTTCACTTGAAAGAAGTGTTTAGGATTGAGGACAGTGAGGAGGAGGAGGTAAAGGTCTGATATTGCAGCTTATATGATTGTATGTGAAGGTGATGCGAGAAGGGATGAAGGGTTGGGGGAATGCATCAGGTGTCACAGAGGGAATGGTCTCTGTGGAATGCTGACAGGAAGATGTGCTCAATAATGGTATCATGCCAGAGTTTGTGGAAATGGAACAGAATGGTTCTTTGAATGCAAAGGCTGGTGGGATGAAAAGTAAAGATAAGATTGATTCTTTCATGAATCTTGGAGGGAGGGGAAGGACTGAGGACAAAATTGCAGGAATGACCTGTCAACCGCAGTGGGAAGGGAAACCTCAAAGAATCATCTTTTGCCATTTCCAGCATGATACCACCAAAAAACACTTCTTGCTCTCAGCACCCCACAACACCAGCCCCTTCCCCTCCCCACCTCCCAACTTGCCAGCATTCCACTGGGACCATTCCCACTTGGCACCCTGATCCACCCCATCATCTGCAATCTTTTATCCCCTTCCCACATCACCTTGCTATGCAAACGCAGAACATGTAACATCTACCCTTGACCTCCTCCCAATGTCAAGGCCCCAAATATGCCATTTCTGTTGCCCCCACCCCAATCCCCCTTCAATTTGAACTATTTTATTCACTGTTCTCAATGCGATCTTATCTACAGTGGGGAGACTAAACACAGACTGAGTGATCACTTTGAGGGACACCTTTGCTCAGTCCGCAAGCAAAGAACAAAGAACAACACAGCACGGGAAACAGGCCCTTCGGTCCAACGAGCCCGCGCCGCCGTCCTAACGTCTTAATGACATATAGAGACCAATATAGGGACAATTTGTTACCAATCAGCCTAAGAGCACATTTTTGGGATGTGGGAGGAAACCGGAGCACCCGGAGAAAACCCACGCAACCACGGGGAGAACGCGCAAACTCCCGCAGACACAGGCCCAAATCCATGTGTCTGCACAGCAACAGCGATAGTCCCTGAGCTGTCATGTTGCCCATCTGATGGTCCAGTTTAAGCATACACTAACGACGTGAAGCACTAGGCCACTCCTGAAGTAACATCCAGGAGCAGCCCTCGCACGACCTGCCAAATGCATGCACCTTGTTGGTCAACAAGGTGGACCAAACAGCCTGTGGAAACAATTAAAGTATTTAAACAGTCCTCCTATGTCCCTCTATCTGCAGACCGCTCATGTGGCTGTCCAAGAGACCCTTAAACAACCCTAGCGTGCCTGCTCCCACCACCTTACTCGGTAGTGCATTCCACATCCCCACTACACTTTGTGTGAAAAAATGCCCTCTAATATTAGTCTTATACACAGCCCCCCTCACCCTAAGGCCGTGACCCCTCATTCTATCTGAATCTAATGGTGGAAAAAGCTTACCACCATTTACTCTATCTATACCCCTCATAATCTTATATACCTCTAATAGATCCCCTCTCAGCCGACGTCTTTCAAGGGAAAACAACCCCAGTGCGTTCAACCTTTCCTCGTAAGACAGCCCTTCCATACCAGGCAGCATCCTGGTAAATCTCCTCTGCACTCTCTCCAGGGACTCCACATCCTTCCGGTAGTACGGCGACCAGAACTGGACGCAGTACTCCAAGTGAGGCCTAACCAACGTTCTATACACTTGCAACATCAAACTCCTACTCTTGTATTCTATACCCCTTCCTATGAAGACTAACATACCATACGCTTTCTTTATCACTTTTTCCACCTGTACTGACACCTTCAGAGACTTGTGAACCTGCACCCCCAGGTCTCTCTGCGTCTCTATACTCCAGATAGTTTTACCTTTTATCCTATAACTCCCCTCTACATTATTCCGGCCAAAATGCATCACCTCACATTTATCCGGATTAAATTCCATTTGCCATCTATCTGCCCAATCTACCAGTCTATCTACGTCCTGTTGTATTGCCTGGCACTGCTCCTCAGTCCCCGCCAATCCAAGTATCTTAGTGTCATCAGCAAATTTGCTGATCACACCACCTACACCCTCTTCCAAGTCATTTATATAAATCACAAATAGAAGAGGTCCTAGTACTGAGCCCTGTGGCACACCACTAGTGACTGACCTCGAGTTGGAAAAAGAGCCTTCCACTAATACCCGCTGTCTCCTCCTCCCAAGCCAGTTCTCAACCCATCTACATACCTGGCCCTGTATCCCATGCGCCTTCACCTTTTTTATCAGCCTACCTGACCCCAACCTTCCTATCAATCTCCATTTAAACTCAATATCTTGCTCTCATGCCCATGTGTTTAATCTTGGCATGCTGCAAACTTCCAGTGAAATTGGAGGTACAACATCTCATCTTTAATTAGGCACATTACAGCTTTCTGTACTCAACATTGAATTCTACCAACTTTAGACTCTAGTCTTTCCCCTCCATCTTGACCCAGTGTTTTGTTTACTTTGCTTGTCCCAACACAAAGCCCCCTCTCCTAAAGGGCCACCTATCACTTGTTCTTTAGTTTTGCTTCCACTGAGCACTAATTTTTGTTCTCCTGTTAACATGTTACTCTATTTTACTTCGCTGCCACTCTCAGCAACCAACCTTAGTCTTTAATTTTCACCCCATAAGCACTCTATTCATTTATCTTGTGTCCATGACATATTTGTCAATCTGATCTATTCCTGGACTTTTATTTTTCTCCACTCCCGCTCCAATTATATAATCCATTGTATTTCTTTAGGTCTGATGAAGAGTCTACAGACTCAAAACTTTAATTCTGTTTCTCTCTTTACAGTTGCTGCGGGACCTGTTGTGATTATCCAGCATTTTATGTTTTTGTTTCAGATGTCCAGCATCTGCTGTACTTGCTTTAACATCACTAGAAAGTGCCTGGCTGTGTAAGCTCACTTGTGGGCTATTATTTTACCTCCACTGCCCTCCTATTTCCTCAGTAAGAATTTAGCAACACCAATTATTAATCCAACCGATTTATTTGATAGTAAAAAAGTGAGCTTTCAACACTCCCGTGTCTTCATCAGGCAAGTGCAGTGTTCTGGTCTGCAATAGCACACATCAGCACAGACAGTCAGAGATTGCTGATTAGAATGCGAATCCTTACATCTAACCTGCTATTCAAGTGTTAAAGTGGCTAACAATGTGTGTGAAGGGAATCCTGAGCATTGGTTAGAGAATTGTGTATTTTCTCCAGACAGCACAGTAAGTGAGGTTTTTTGCTAACCCAGGCAAGTTACGGGGGTTACAGATAGTGTGTCATGAAGCCAAGATCCCTGTTAAGACCGTCCTCATGTGTGCGGAGCTTGGCTATCAGTCTCTGCTCAGCGACTCTGCGCTGTCGTGTATCACGAAAGCCCCCTTGAAGAACATTTACCCACAGGTCGGAGGCCGAATGCCCATGACTGCTGAAGTGTTCGCCCACAGGAAGGGAACTGTTTTGCCTGGTGATTGTTGAGCGATGCTCATTCATCCGCTGTCGTAGTGTCTGCATGGTCTCCCCAATGTACCATGCTTCGGGACATCCTTTCTTGCAACGTATTAGGTAGACAACGTTGGCCGAGTTGCAAGAGTATGTACCGTGTACCTGGTGAATGGTATCCTCACGTTTGATGATGTCGTCCATGTCTATGATCTGGCATGTCTTGCAGAGGTTGCTGTGGCAGGGTTGTGTGGTATTGTGGTCACTGTTCTCCTGAAGGTTGGGTAGTTTGCTGCGAACAATGATCTGTTTGAGGTTGTGCGGTTGTCTGAAAGCAAGAAGTGGGGGGTGGGGATGGCCCTAGCGAGATGTTCATCGTCATCAATGATATGTTGAAGACTCCGGAGAAGATGTCGTAGCTTCTCCGCTCCGGGGAAGTACTGGACAACAAAGGGTACTCTGTCCACCGTGTCCCGTGTTCGTCTTCTGAGGAGATCAGTGCGGTTTATCGTTGTGGCACGTTGGAACTGTCGATCGATGAGTCGAGCGCCATATCCTGTTCTCACGAGTGCATCCTTCAGTGTCTGGAGGTGTCTGTCACGATCCTCCTCATCTGAGCAAATTCTGTGTATACGGAGGGCTTGTCCATAGGGAATGGCTTCTTTAACGTGTCTAGGGTGGAAGCTGGAGAAGTGGAGCATTGTGAGGTTGTCTGTCGGTTTGCGGTACAGTGAGGTGCTGAGGTGACCGTCCTTGATGGAGATGCGTGTGTCCAAGAATGCAACTGATTCTGGAGAATAGTCCATGGTGAGTCTGATGGTGGGATGGAACTTGTTGATATCATCATACAGTTGTTTCAATGATTGTTCACCATGAGTCCAAAGGAAAAAGATGTCATCAATGTATCTAGTATATAACCTTGGTTGGAGATCTTGTGTGGTGAAGAAGTCTTGTTCGAACCTGTGCATGAAGATGTTGGCATACTGAGGTGCGAATTTGGTCCCCATGGCTGTTCCGTGTGTCTGGATGAAAAGCTGATTGTTGAAGGTGAAGACATTGTGGTCCAAGATGAAGCGGATGAGTTGTAAAATTGCATCTGGAAACTGGCAGTTGTTGGCATTGAGTACTGAGGCAGTTGCAGCAATACCATCGTCGTGGGGGATGTTGGTGTAGAGCGCCGAGACATCCATTGTGACAAGGAGTGTCCCTGTTTCTACTGCTCCATGTGTGCTGAGTTTCTGCAGGAAGTCCGTAGTGTCAAGACAAAAGCTGGGGGTTCTTTGTACGATGGGTTTCAGGATGCCCTCGATATAGCCGGAGAGGTTCTCACACAGGGTCCCATTGCCAGATACGATGGGACGGCCGGGTATGTTTGCCTTGTGTATCTTTGGGAGGCAGTAGAGATCTCCAATGCGGGGAGTACGTGGAATGAGAGCCCGGAGGGTGTTCTGAAGGTCCGGATCAAGGGTTTCGATCAGAGTGTTGAGTTGACGAGTGTGTTCTTTGGTCGGATCTGCTGGTAACTGTCTGTAGTGTTTCTCATTGTTTAGTTGTCGGTACACTTCTTCACAGTAGTCCGTTCTGTTCAGTATGACGGTGGCGCCTCCTTTGTCTGCTGGTTTGATGACAATGTTGCGGTTGGTCTTGAGAGCACGGATGGCCTTGCGTTGTGCTTGGGTGATGTTCGGGACTGTCTTGTAAGTGCGGTTGATGAATCTGGTGTTCACGCACCTCCTGATGGCTTGGGCATACATGTCCAGTCGGGGGCAGCGGCCTTCCGGAGGAGTCCAATTGGATTCATTCCTCTTCGGTTGCTGCACTGCGGATCCCTCTGTCGGCTGTTCTGGTTCATTAGCTGTCTCATTGAGTCCACTATTGGCCTCTTGGGGTTTGTGGAAGAACTCACGCAGCCTCATTCGCCTGATGAATTCCTCTGTGTCTGCTGCGAGACTGATGGGATCCATTTTGGTGGTGGGACAGAAATTGAGCCCTCGGCTGAGAACTTCGATTTCCTCTGATTGAAGTGTATAGTCCGACAAGTTAACAATGGACCTCCCTGCGGTAGTGTTGTTTTCTACTGTGGTGCCAAGGGAGGTTTGGTTGTTGCTGGTGGCGATGCCGAGTTTTTCAAGTTTCCTGTTCTTGGTGTGCATGTAAATGGTGTAGTTTCTTTGTCTCATCTGCTTGGCAAAGTTTCGCAGCTGGTCTGCGTCCTGAGTGCAAGTTGAGAATATGTATTCCATTTTACTTTCCAGGGTGCGGCGTTTGCTATAGAGCTGGTGTATGAGGTGATTGAGGAGTGTGAGAGAGGTGCGACGGCAAAGCCTCTCAGCGTAGTCCGTGTTATAGGTTGACCTGAGTGGGTTCGTGATCTGTAGTCCCTTTGGTATCCTGTCTGCTTTCTTGCATCTCTGTAGAAACTTGATGTCAAGAGGCCAATAGTGGACTCAATGAGACAGCTAATGAACCAGAACAGCCGACAGAGGGATCCGCAGTGCAGCAACCGAAGAGGAATGAATCCAATTGGACTCCTCCGGAAGGCCGCTGCCCCCGACTGGACATGTATGCCCAAGCCATCAGGAGGTACGTGAACACCAGATTTATCAACCGCACTTACAAGACAGTCCCGAACATCACCCAAGTACAACGCAAGGCCATCCGTGCTCTCAAGACCAACCGCAACATTGTCATCAAACCAGCAGACAAAGGAGGCGCCACCGTCATACTGAACAGAACGGACTACTGTGAAGAAGTGTACCGACAACTAAACAATGTGAAACACTACAGACAGTTACCAGCGGATCCGACCAAAGAACACACTCGTCAACTCAACACTCTGATCGAAACCCTTGATCCGGACCTTCAGAACACCCTCCGGGCTCTCATTCCACGTACTCCCCGCATTGGAGATCTCTACTGCCTCCCAAAGATACACAAGGCAAACATACCCGGCCGTCCCATCGTATCTGGCAATGGGACCCTGTGTGAGAACCTCTCCGGCTATATCGAGGGCATCCTGAAACCCATCGTACAAAGAACCCCCAGCTTTTGTCTTGACACTACGGACTTCCTGCAGAAACTCAGCACACATGGAGCAGTAGAACCAGGGACACTCCTTGTCACAATGGATGTCTCGGCGCTCTACACCAACATCCCCCACGACGATGGTATTGCTGCAACTGCCTCAGTACTCAATGCCAACAACTGCCAGTTTCCAGATGCAATTTTACAACTCATCCGCTTCATCTTGGACCACAATGTCTTCACCTTCAACAATCAGCTTTTCATCCAGACACACGGAACAGCCATGGGGACCAAATTCGCACCTCAGTATGCCAACATCTTCATGCACAGGTTCGAACAAGACTTCTTCACCACACAAGATCTCCAACCAAGGTTATATACTAGATACATTGATGACATCTTTTTCCTTTGGACTCATGGTGAACAATCATTGAAACAACTGTATGATGATATCAACAAGTTCCATCCCACCATCAGACTCACCATGGACTATTCTCCAGAATCAGTTGCATTCTTGGACACACGCATCTCCATCAAGGACGGTCACCTCAGCACCTCACTGTACCGCAAACCGACAGACAACCTCACAATGCTCCACTTCTCCAGCTTCCACCCTAGACACGTTAAAGAAGCCATTCCCTATGGACAAGCCCTCCGTATACACAGAATTTGCTCAGATGAGGAGGATCGTGACAGACACCTCCAGACACTGAAGGATGCACTCGTGAGAACAGGATATGGCGCTCGACTCATCGATCGACAGTTCCAACGTGCCACAACGATAAACCGCACTGATCTCCTCAGAAGACGAACACGGGACACGGTGGACAGAGTACCCTTTGTTGTCCAGTACTTCCCCGGAGCGGAGAAGCTACGACATCTTCTCCGGAGTCTTCAACATATCATTGATGACGATGAACATCTCGCTAGGGCCATCCCCACCCCCCCACTTCTTGCTTTCAGACAACCGCACAACCTCAAACAGATCATTGTTCGCAGCAAACTACCCAACCTTCAGGAGAACAGTGACCACAATACCACACAACCCTGCCACAGCAACCTCTGCAAGACATGCCAGATCATAGACATGGACGACATCATCAAACGTGAGGATACCATTCACCAGGTACACGGTACATACTCTTGCAACTCGGCCAACGTTGTCTACCTAATACGTTGCAAGAAAGGATGTCCCGAAGCATGGTA
This sequence comes from Sphyrna mokarran, assembly GCA_024679065.1. Taxonomy (NCBI): domain Eukaryota; kingdom Metazoa; phylum Chordata; class Chondrichthyes; order Carcharhiniformes; family Carcharhinidae; genus Sphyrna; species Sphyrna mokarran. The sequence goes on from JAGIQG010000021.1 coordinate 26,330,967, forward strand.
CATTGGGGAGACCATGCAGACACTACGACAGCGGATGAATGAGCATCGCTCAACAATCACCAGGCAAAACAGTTCCCTTCCTGTGGGCGAACACTTCAGCAGTCATGGGCATTCGGCCTCCGACCTGCGGGTAAATGTTCTTCAAGGGGGCTTTCGTGATACACGACAGCGCAGAGTCGCTGAACAGAGACTGATAGCCAAGCTCCGCACACATGAGGACGGTCTTAACAGGGATCTTGGCTTCATGACACACTATCTGTAACCCCCGTAACTTGCCTGGGTTAGCAAAAAACCTCACTTACTGTGCTGTCTGGAGAAAATACACAACTCTCTAACAATGCTCAGGATCCCCTTCACACACATTGTTAGCCACTTTAACACTTGAATAGCAGGTTAGATGTAAGGATTCGCATTCTAATCAGCAATCTCTGACTGTCTGTGCTGATGTGTGCTATTGCAGACCAGAACACTGCACTTGCCTGATGAAGACACGGGAGTGTTGAAAGCTCGCTTTTTTACTATCAAATAAATCGGTTGGATTAATAATTGGTGTTGCTAAATTCTTACTGAGTTCTTACCACTCCAATCCAACTCCTATTTCCTTCCAAATTTCAATTTATATTAGTTTTTCAGTTTGGATAATGTGTTATACTTTGCTATACATGCACAGTGAGGCAATTCTGTTTCACAAAATGATCCATAAATACCAAGTTGCTCTATTTCCCAATATACAGGAGTCCTGGATGGCAGTCATCTGGATATTTAGCAGTCTACTCTTTAGTTGATAAGTTACCAAATATTACACATACAGGCTGCTATTTTACCAGTTCACCCCGTCCATCATGTGAGAGCCAAGAACTCAGGGTTGTGCCAGGTATTTCAACTCTCGCAATCTGGATTTCCACCATGGTCAGCCTCATTTATGGCAAGGGTCTGAATAAGTTATTTAAATTTATTATAACCAGGAAAGTGAGGAAAACACTTGCTCCCCATGAATGGGGAACAGTCGTGTTGGCCCCACCGGTAGGACTGGAGGCCATTGAGGTTCTCCAAAGAGGGGATTCCCCTTTGGCAGTGCCAGAATGGCACCTTCCCCACGTGGCAATGCCAGGATGGACCCTGAAAGGGAGACCTATGAGGGGGTGGAGCCAGGTGAGTTGGCCCAGTCGGTAAGGGAGGGGGGCCGCTGCCACTCTGCTTTGTGATCAGGGAGGGAAGCTCACTGCTATTTTTTGCCTGCAATCGATGGGAGGAATGGGGGACCCACTGGCACTCTGTCTGCAATTCATGGGGATGGGGACTGCAGAGGGACTGGCTGCCACTACATTGCGATCAGTTGGGCACAATCAGTCTGGATACTCGGGTAAAGGGTGATATTTTTGGGTGATGATTGGCTCACAATTGGCCACGGGCTCCTATGATTACAGGGAGGGGGATAATACTGGATTGAAGCTGGCTGCAGCAGCAGAGGCCTGATATCTCTCCTTCTCTCTCTGTCAGACCTCTGCTGTTGGAATTGTGCATATGCAGCTACAGAGGTCTGCATGTGCACAATAGTTCCCTCTGCTGCCTGATCAGACTAACTGGTGAGTTTAGCCCCACCCACTGCCTTTAGTAGCAAGGAAGAGTCCAACCCATTTTTTTCATGCACTGTGTATATGATTGGGAGTAAAAACTCATCCAAAAACTGATCTGCAACTCTTTCATTTTCACACTAGTTGGAACTTAGAAATATTCTCATGAAATTCCACCCATAGACTGTACTGCCATAACTTCAACATGTATTTGAAGGTGTAACAATGTCAAAATTATCAAACATAAATTCAAGTTTTAATATGTATCATGCTGAAATACTGGCATTCATGGTAAGTAATGATGAGCCATAAGACTGTGTGCCTGCTTTGCCGGATCAATCAAAAATGTGCTGGGTTCTACCTTGTGGCATGCACGCTCATTTACCTAATAAAACACAAGGATTAGATAGTTTTGTCTTGAATGCTTTCTTGCTTGTGTCTTCATTCACAGGATATGGGTGTGAATGAATTGGATTCAGCCTGTGAACTGTCCACCCAAACCCAGATGCAAGTTCCTGCTTGGTTGGGCCGGACCCCAGGCAAAGGGTGATGCAGATAGGGCCTGGGTGAGATTGTTGTCAGTGCAGGCTCAAGGGGCCAAATGGCTTTCCTCTGCATGTAGGGATTATATGATTTTGGGTGTTATAGGGGCCTACCTCAATCTGAAGGTCCCTTAAGAGTTGAGGAGTCCTTCTTTCTGGGACCTTGGAGCTCCAGGTCTCCATCTCCCACCCACCCATTTCCCCACACCATAATCACTCCCTCCCAAACCCAACAGCATCCCTTACCCTCTTGCCGCCCAGATCTCCCTTTACCAATGGCTCCACACTTGTCCTCCCATCCACTTCCTGCAGTTACACTTCCACTCCACCTACCATGGGGCACAATCTTCTGGTGCTGTGCTGCCCAAACACTTGCTTACAAACACCATTTCCTGTCCCCACATGTATTCTCATTTGATACTGGAGCGGGAAATGCCCTTTTGCCATCAAGAGTGACAGTGATATTCAGGGTCATGTCCATATTTAAAAGGACTAGTGCCCTTGAGAATATTAAATAATAATCTTTGGGACAGAAACAGAAGGGAGAACATTGATGAGGATACACAGTTATCTTTTAGCTTTTATTCAAATATTGAATCCTTGTGTTAGCTTCCTGACCTGTAACATGTACTGTTGCTCTACTGACTGAGGATTAGAATAACTTTATTAAATACACAAAGTAAATTAGAAAATCTGTTCTCTCTGACAACTCAAAACATTGCACACCCGTCTATCAAATTTAGCTAATTGTACGATTACAGATAATATTGAGGAATTGAGCAATTAGACACAATTTACTTATGTAAATCAGGCCAATTAGAAAACAAATTTTCTCTTGTATGTCAAAACCACATTCATATATTTATGAATCTTTCAACATAAAATTAGTATTAGGAAATGCATGTAGTTAGATATATGCTAATTCTATCATTTTCATACTTTAATTAGGCCTTTCAGAAATTTACTCACCTGCTTAAATGAAAAATGTAAAGACATTATAGCAAACATTGAAATATCTTGATTTCTTATCTACACAAAGATTATTTTCAAGAGAATTCTTTTTTCATTCTTTTATGGGTGTGAGTGTTGATGGCAAGATCAGTATTTATTACGCAACCCTAATTGGCCTCGAGAAGATGGTGCTGAGCCGTATTCTTGAACTGCTGCAGTCCATGTGGTGTAGTTTCACCTACAGTGCTGTTAGGAAGGGAGTTACAGTATTTTGACCCACCAACAGTGAAGGAATGACAACATAGTTCCAAGTCAGGATAGTTTGTGACTTGGTGGGGTACTTGTAGATGGTCGACATAGAGTCATAAAATCAATGAGTCAAAGAGCAATACAGCATGAATACAGACCCTTTGGCCCAACCTGTCGTTGGTGATCATGGTGCCCTCCCAGCTAGTCCCGATTGCCCGCATTTGGCCCATATCCTTCTAATCCTTTTCCATCAATTGTTTTTTAAATGTTGGTATTGTACCTGCGTCAATCACTTTCTCTGGCAGCTTATTCCATATATGAACCATCCTCTGTGTGAAGAAGTTATCCCTCAGGTCCTTTTTAAATCTTTCTCCTTTCACATTAAGTCTGTGTCTTCAAGCTTTTAATTCCCCTTCGTTGTGAAAAAGACTATGCGCATTCATTCTATCTATGCCCCTCATGATTTTGTATGCCTCAATAAGGTCACTCCTCATTCTCTTACATTCCAAGGAATAAAGGCCTAGCCTGGCCAACCTCTCCCTCTAACTCAGGCCCACTAGTCCTGGCAACATCCTCATAAACCTTCTTTGCATTCTTTCCAGTTTTTCAATGTTTTCCCTATGGCAGGGTGATGAAAACTGTACATGATACATGATGTTCCCATGGATCTGCTATCCTTGGCCTTTTTGGTGGTAGAGATCATGGATTTGGAAGATACTGTAAAAGGATCTTAATTAGTTGCTGCTCTGCATCTTGTGGATTGTACATAGCAAGAGGTAATTAGCAATCTTGCCCATGTTTGACTTGGCGCTACAAAACTTCATAGGTTCCAGAGTCAATGTTGAAGACACCTTTCTGGCTGTACATCACTGTGCTATGCTCTCTCTGGTGGATCTGTCCTGTTGGTGAGACAAGGCATACCACAGATGATAATGGTGGTGTTTGGGCATTGTCTGCATGTATAAGAACATGAGAACAAGTAGCAGAAGTAAACCATCTGCCCCCCCAAGCTTGCTGCACCATTCAATAAGATCATGGCTGATCTTTCCATGGACTCAGTTCCATTTACTTATCCGCTTACCATAACTCTTAATTCCTTCACTGTTCAAAAATCTATCCTTGCCTTAAAAACATTCAGTGAAGTTGCCTCAACTGCTTCACTGGGCAGGGAATTTCATCCTGTGGGTGAAGAAGTTCCTCCTCAACTCAGTCCTAAATCTGCTCCCCTTTATTTTGAGGCCATGCCCCCTACTTCTAGCTTTACCTGCGCGTGAAAACAACCTCCCTGCTTCTATCTTATCTATTCCCTTCATAATCTGATAAGAGTTCCACCTCATTCTTCTGAATTCCAATGGGTATAGGCCCCATCTACTCAGTCTGTCTTCATTAGCCAACCCTCTCAACTCTGGAATCAACCGCATGAATCTCCTCTGCTCTCCTTCCAGTGCCAGTATATTGTTTCTCAAGTAATGTGTCCAAATGCTCGCTGAGTAAGAATATTTCAAGTAGTTGCTTGACTAATCTATGAGACAGCTGCTCAACTTGGCATAAACTCTCAGAAGTTACTGAACAAAAACTGAAGAGAGAAAACTTGGAGGTACTTTCTTTTGTCGGTACAAGATGTTTCTTTGTTATGGGAGGAAAACAGTATGCTCCTAACATTTCCTTATGATGAAGAGAATGGACGAACTTCACTTGACTACTTTCTGTTGACAGATTGTCAGGAAGGGTTTGTGGCTCTCTGTCACTGAGGTTTGACATCTATTGATGTACTTGTCTGTTTTTCATCAGCAAGTAGGAAAAAGGGAAGTGATTGTATCAAAAGTGATTAAATCAATAGGAACAGAGAACAATTCATCATGATACATGTGTAATAATCTTTTTTTATTCATACATGGAATATGGGTGTAGCTGGCAGGGCCAGCATTTATCGCTCATTCCTAATTGCCTTTGGACAGAGGACTAAGCCATTCCTGTGGGTAGGTCAGAACAGATAAGGACAGCAGATTTCCTTCTCTAAAGGATATTAGTAAATCAGAAAGGTTTTTACGACAATCGACAATGGTTTTGTGGTCATAAGACTTTTAACTTCAGACTTTTATTGAATTCAAATTTCACCATTTGCCATGATGGAATTCGACCCCAGGTCCCTCAGAGCATTACCCGGATCTCTGGATAAGTAGTCCAGTGACAACACCTCTATGTCATCACTTTTCCAAATGATTTCTGAACATTCCTCAAATAGATTGCTCTTTTACATGTATCTGTGACAAAAAAAATTAGATAGTCCACATGTGGAGTGACAATGGTCTAAATTTTCTGGCCATTCATACTGGCGGGATTCTCTGGTCCCGCCAGCAGTGCACCCCACCCGGCAAGGAGTAACATCATTGGGAATTCCCATTGACAGTGGCAGGACAAAAGAATCCCGCTGGTAGTATACAATGTGCCCCTCCCACCAGCTGAAAACACATGGCTGGGAGAGTGTCACTGTGTTCAATTGTTAGCTCTTTTGGCTCTGAAGCAGAAGGTTGTGCTGTCAAGTTCCCAATCAAGGGCTTAAGCATAATAATTTGGGTTGACTCTCCAATGCAGTACTAAGAGAGTGCTGGGCTGTTGGAGATATTAAACTGAGGGTCCCTTCTGCTCACCCAGGTAGATGCAAAAGATTCCTTGGTGCTATTTTGAAGGAGAGCAGGAGAATTTCTCTGTTGTCCTGGCCAAAGTTTATCCCTCAATCATCACACAAAACAGATTATCTGGTCATAACCATATTGCAGTTTGTGGGAGCTTGTTGTGTGCAAATTGGGTGCTGCATTTTCTTACATTACAACAGTGACCACACTTTGTAGAAAAAAATCTTGTTGGCTGTAAAGTCTTTGAAATACCTTGTATTTTATATTATACCTTGTATTATATAAATGCAAGTCCTTTTCTTTTGAAAAGCTTGATGTCAAACATGAACTGGACTATGGATGTGTTTAGTTCAAGTGAACAACTTTTTATGTAATATTTTAGACAACAAATGATCAATGTAACTGAGAGAATATAAAATTCCCCTTGCATCCCAATAGGAATGGTTGAGAGCTTCATGTTTTTAGATGTCCAAATCACCAACACTTGTCCTAGTTCCCCCGCCATACCAACACTATAGTTAAGAAAGCCCACTACGCCTTTATTTTCTCAAAAGTCCAAGGAAACTTGGCGTATCCATCAAGACTTTCACCAACTTTTACAGATACACCACAGAAAGCATTCGTTCTTGTCATATCACAGCTTGGTATGGTTCTGCTCTGCCTAAGATTGCAAGAAACTACAAAAGATCATGAACGTAGCCCAGTCTATCACACAAACCAGCCTCCCATCCATTGACTGTGTCTACACTACCTGCTGTCTCAGAAAAGTATAATTCAGGACCCCAAAGACCCCAGACATACTCTCCTCCATCTTCTTCCATCAGGAAAAAGATGCAGAAGTCTTAAGTCCTGTACCAACTGATTCAAGAACAGCTTCTTCTCTGCTGCCATCAGGCTTTTGAATGGACTTACCTTGCTCTAAGTTGATCCTTCTTTGCACCCAGATATATCTGGAACACTACATTCTGCATTCTCTCTTCTTTCTCTATGAATGGTATGCTTTATCTCATTGCTTTTTCACTGTATGTTAATACATGGACAATAATAAATCAAATCAAATGACTGAGCAGGTGGTGCACTTGGAAATGAACACTAAGATCAAGCAAGTAGTAGCACATGGGAGTGATGAAACATTGCAGTTGTGAAAGATACAATCCAGAGAACAATATACTCACACAGAGGCACGTATGAAAGGATTTTGCAAGTGCAGAATTAGAAATGAAAAACGTCCAGATTGGTAAATAATGGGTCTTTTGGCAAAAGTGAATACTGTATCTTTAACATTGGAAATCATTGCCGAGTTCTTCACAGGGGTCTATCAGGCACAATTAAACATTGACACACATGACAAGTTATTAGGACAGGTCCAAAGCTTGAATCAGATGTATATTTCAAGAAGAATCCTGATGGAGGAGAGATAAAAGTGAGGTTGAGAGGTTTAGTGAAAGCTTTTCAGAGATTCGGTCCCACACAGCTGAACAGAGGGCCATCAGTGATATGATGAGGAAAATCTGGAATATGCAAAAAAAGCCAGATTTGGAGGAGCACAAAGTTGTTCTCTTCTCCTAAAATGTGAAATGCTTCAGCCTATTTGAGATCACTGCAAATTTAAATGTGGAAAAGATCAATAGACCATTTTTTTTCTGTGCAATTATTTAAAAGCTGCAAATCACTGCAACAACTTTAAAGCATCTGATTTCTGAGAAGACAATTTCATTAGGTGCATCAAAAAACTAGCAGCAACTGATGGCCGCACTTTCAATAATGATCCGTTAATGTTTCTCAAGCAGGTAGCAAGCCACTTAATTGGTGTAAAAATCAAACATTTTGCTCATCTGGGCTAAATGATCAGTGAGAATATGTTGGTGATTTCTAGAATGGATTGATGAGAATTGTATTTCAACAGCTCCAAATAAGTGCCAGTCCCAGTTAGAGCAAACTTGTTATCCATATTTAGGGATTTTTAGACATATCTTGGTAGCCAATAAGAGCCCAACTCATGAATCATCTCTCAACAATGATGTCATTCAGTCACATTTACAGGCAACTATGGTAGAGGAATTCTCATACTTTGTATACCTACTCTATTCATTCTGTTCAACGAACAAAATAAAGAATTATCTATCTTGGATGTCATGCTAGGACTAGCAAGATAAACATAATAATTAAATCAATTATTTGCATTCATAACTTCCTGCAGTTGATCACTTCTGTCCAGAAAATAAAGCATCATTCAGTAAACAGTAGAACCAGAAAGAAAGGCATCAATTTAGTACTGGGTATTCTGAATTCCAATTTAATTTGGTATTGATCTTACTGTTGAAATCTAAACAGGGGTCCGTTTGGCTCTGTTGGCTGGGTGGCTGATTTGCGATGCCAAGTATTGCCAACACTACTAACTTCACAGGGATCTATTGTTGGTTCAATATCTACACAGGCTGAGGTTATCCATGAAGTCTTCTTAATTTTGCCCCTTGCTTGAGGTGTGATCATCCTGAGGTTAAATCACCACCTGTCAGTCAATGGTCATCTGGGACTATTTTGACTTTACTTTTTTTACTGATTCTAATTCCCATTGTTTAGACATTCCTGATTGCGTCCTGAATATTTAAGTCAGTGACTAATGACTGCTAAAGCATCTTTTTTACCACTTGGGTCCCATACAATTGGGGCAGTCGCTCAGATTGATTCGCAGTCTGCTTTGGATATGTATTGCCTTCACTGCACCATCTCTGGACCCAAAAGCAGGTGCAGCCTCGTAAAGAGTGAAAGACTTGCATTTATATAGCACCTTTCATGACCATTAATGCTGCAGCTTTATAGGACCCTTGTCAGACCACACTTGGAGTACTGTGCGCAGTTCTGGTCGCCTCACTATAGGAAGGACGTGGAAGCTATTGAAAGGGTGCAGAGGAGATTTACAAGGATGTTGCCTGGATTGGGAGGCATGCCTTATGAAGACAGGTTGAGGGAGCTGGGACTGTTCTCCCTGGAGAGACGAAGGTTGAGAGGCGACCTGATAGAGGTTTACAAGATGTTGAGAGGAATAGATAGGGTGGACTCTCAGAGACTATTTCCCAGGGCTGAAATGGTCGCGACGAGAGGGCACAGATTTAAGGTGCAGGGAAGCAAGTACAGAGGGGATGCTAGGGGAAAGTTTTTCACTCAGAGGGTGGTGAGTGAATGGAATCGGCTGCCGTTGGTGGTGGTCGAGGCGAACTCGCTGGGGTCTTTTAAAAGACTTCTGGATGAGTATATGGGATCCAATGGGATTGGGGGTTATAGATAGGTCTATGGCTAGGTAGGTTTTGATGTGTTCGGCACAACTTGTGGGCCGAAGGGCCTGTTTGTGCTGTAGTGTTCTATGTTTCATGACCCCAGGACATCTGAAGGCACTTCAAAGTCAATGAAGTACTTGTGCAGCATGACCATTGCTGTAACATAGAAAGCTACCCCACCTTAAAACTGAGGAAGTGGCTAACTCTTGTGCTGTCTCCTGTGGATGGACTGGAGTAAACATTAAATGCATTAGTGAACTTTGACACTGTGCCACTACATGAGGATAGAATCACTGATCCCACAGGCCTTCGTGACTCTGATGTTTCTCAAACACTTGTCCTCCGCCACAACTAAACATCTGGCTTTGCTCCACTACTCACTTCACTAGGCAAGTCACGCTATGTTATTTGCCCTCCTGGTCTCCCTCTTCACCTACACTACTGTGAAACAACCAGGAGCAGAAAATATCTCTCCCCTTCAACATTAGTCACTTCTTTCTTGATTGTGGTTATAGTTCCAAAATGATCTCTTCAATGTGAAGTATATTAATATCAGTAAACCATGATGTAGAATAATAAAATGTTCACTATCCTACAGGTGCTTTGGTCCACTTTGTTGTCTGACAAGGGGCATACACGTGATGGGTTATGAGAGGGCTGCTCTTGGATTTTTTCGAGAGTATTCTCATGCTTCACATCATTAGTGTACCCTTGACCTGGACCATCTGATGGGCAACATGACAGCTCAGTGACTATCGCTGTGCTGTGCAGACACGTGGATTTGGACCTGTGTCTGTGGGAGTTTGCGCGTTCTCCCCGTGCTTGCGTGGGTTTTCTCCGGGTGCTCCAGTTTCCTCCCACATCCCAAAGATGTGCTCTTAGGCTAATTGGCAAAACAAATTCTCCCTAAATTGTCTCACATTTGGTTTTTAATCCATAGATCTATAAACTTAGACAGGGATCACAGGTAGAGGTGGGAACATTGGGGTGGCAGCGCGGGCTCGTTGGGCCAAAGGGCCTGTTTCCTGTGCTGTTTTGTTCTTTATGATGTGACTTGACAACTGTGTGTTGCATTATCCATTAATAACTTTAACGTAGACTTAACAGTTAGACATTGGCCCATTCTCACCAGTCTTTCTGCTTCGACTTGGATGGGGTATTTCTGAGATTATTAAACCCTGATAAACGGCGTTTTCAACTAAAACTTCTCTTAATCATCTCATTGTTTACTCAAATTAGTAAACGTGAAATGTCAGACCACTTGCTGGTCCTGGTATACAGGATTTTTATTGTCTTGAAATAAATAACGCAGCAGTAAATGCACTCAACAATTCCTTTCTGTAGCTGCATCGTTTACCTAACTCACGTTGAAATACAAACCATCACCTCAGATGTATTGGATTACTCACAAATCAAATTTCAACATCACTTTCATAGCCAGAACACCAGTATTTACATAAACCTACACAACATCCCTTTTCATATGTCCTCAATTTCACATCCAATTACACAACTGTCCTTCCACGTTAACCAGCCATTTCACAAATCTACACAATCACCTCAAATTGTTTGTGGTCTTGAATGGTCTTATTTTTTATTAATCACTGAATGCTTACATCTTGACAAGCATTTGTCACAATGTGTACAGCAAGAAAAAGACACAATACCTGTTGTGTCACAGTGAGAGAAAAAGGTAAGAAAGCTTTAGGTTAATAACAATTACTTGTATAGCTATGGATACAGAAGCTTGTCTGTTGCATTAACGTACAAAGCTCAACGCAGCACTGCCAACCGCAAACCTAGCTCCATATTATACCTATTCTGGGAGGACCATCTCCTTATTAGCACCCTATTCTTCCAATCTCATTTTCCTTTCCTCTTTACATATTCTTAATCTTTACTTTTGTTCTGGGAGTGAGTGATGCTCCCATGCCTTCACTGATATACTAATTCCCCAGGACTAAATTACTTATTTTGCTATGTTTGCTACTAACTAATCATTTTCTAATCAATTGTTAGGGCTACAGCTCAGCCAGCCAGATAGCACCGACAATTGCTGCGCTGTGTAATTATGCAAATGTGGTGAAGAGAAAATGAATGGGGCTGCTCCTGGAAAGGGCAGATAAGCAGAGGGAATATGTGCGACGTGTTTACCATTGTCATGTTTAACCGTGTTGCCTGTAAGATTAATGTCACCAGCACAGTTCCCTCACCATTTTACGTTGGCAATTTGCATAAGGAATGTTGTATTTGCTTCAAATACCAGGTTTATCACCACCTCCCCCACAAACCCGCCACCCCCAGCCCCCACCACCACAACATAATCCTGCACTTTCAACACCTTCATTAGCTTCCATATACAGGGGCCTAATTACAACATGAGGTTGTGGGAGTTTAATGGGCTAATAGTGAAAATATTGTCACTCAGGTCTTTGTGTTGCGCTGCGACAGTTAAAAGGTTACATCACCTCTGAGGTACTTTCCATGCAGGAGGTAATACAGAGACCAACCAGTGCAAAACTACAGCAGAGTAAAATAAGGTAATGGGAATAGGAGGACATGTGGTTTGTCTCAGTTTCCCTATCCAAACCCATTCAGTGAATTATCTTGAGTTTTTAAATGTTCCTTCTTTCCTTTATTCAATGAACAATCTGAATTACTATCAAAAGTTCCACAATGTCAACCTGCTAGTAATTAAATGGACACAAACACAAACAAAAACAAGTACAGAAGGGGATAAAAGTGTGATTTCTTTTAAATTCATTCCTGGGAGATGGGGAATGGCTGGCCAACGTTTATTGCCCATCCCTATCTGCCCTTGAACTGAATGGTCATTTCAGAGGGCAGTTGAGGATCAACAATATTGTTGCGGTTCTGGAGTCACATGTAGGCCAGACCAAGTAAAAATGGCAGATTTCCTTCCCTGAAGGACATTAATGAACCAGGTGAGTTTTTCAACAATCAACAATGGTTTCATGGTCATCAGCAGATTCTTAATTCCAGATATTTTTATTGAATTCAAATTACATCATCTGTTGTGGTGGAATTTGAACCCCATGACCCAAACATTAGCTGAGTTTCTGGATTAATTTTTTCTTTGATCTTAATTGCTTTGCGATGATACTGCTAGGCCATTACCTCCCCTATCATTTGTAAGGATGCCTGATAGACATGAAATATTCTGTTGCTTAATAACATACATAACATACAATAATATTTATCTATTTAATATGCATCTCCCTCATCACCACTGACAGCCATATCATCAGTTAGATCCTACCCTCTGGAGGTCCTTTGCTCTTCTGTCTCTTCATTCCCCTCTCTTCATTTTCAGGCTCTTCTTAAAACCTATTTGTTTGACCAAGCTTTATTTATCCCTCCTCAAATTTTGCTGTTTGTCTCAAATATCCATTTACATAGAAATACACGGTGGATACAGCACAGAAACAAGTCATTCAGCTAACTAATGTTTGCGAGTGTCTGTACTCCACGTGCGTCTCCTCCAATTCCATCTACCTCACCACAGCCTGTCAGCATCTCATTACACTTTCTTTTCTCTCCTGTTTCTCATCTGGTTTCCTGTTAGAGCATCTAAACTATTTGTCTCAGCCATTTCCTTCAGTCCCAAGTTCCTAATTCGAACTACTCTCTGAATAAATAAATTTCTCCCTATTGAATTTATTAGTAAGTATCTTGTATTTATAGCCTCTAGTTTTTGAATTCCCCACAAGTAGAAACAATTTCTCCACATCTCATCTGTCCAATATAATTATAACTTTAAAATCCTCTACCAGGTCTCTTTTAAGTCATCTCTTTTTTTCAGAATAAAACCCCAATGTGATCAATCTTTCCTGACGCCTGTGATCTCTCAATTTTGGCACCATCATTGTAAATAGTCTTTTTGCACTGCCTCCAGTATTTCTCTGCTCTTGCATTTATTAAGACCAGAATTATGCACAGTCCTCTGAACTACAACCTGTCCAGAAACCTATACAAGTTTAAACAAACTTCACAACTTTTAAATTTTATATCCATTGGAAATCAGATTCCAGTGATTTATTAGTATTTTAGTTGCTTTTCTGACTTGTTGCTGCTTGTATTCACTTCAATTCTTTTGTGTAATATTCAGTTTCCTATTTCTTATGAAGTATGTAGTGTTACTGTATTTCCTAGCAACATTTAATATCTCACATTTATACAAAAACAGAAAATGCTGGGAAATCTCAGCAGGTTTGGCAGCATCCGAAGAGAGACAACTGGACTAACATTTTTAGTCAGGATATTCCTTTGTCAGAACTTTTACCTCAGATTTATACTTCATTTGCCTGCCACTTAACTGCCTAGCCCACAAGTTTTCTTTTGTCTTCTTGTAATAGATTGCATTCTTCCCTCTGTCTATGCACTGAAGAAACTGGATAAAGGTGCAACATGTAAGTACCCATAGAGTGAATCAAACATTCAAATATTGACTGCAACTTGATTTCACAATGTTTCGTTATCAACAAACCTTGATGCTGCCCAAAGAAAAGTATCTTTTTCCAGGGGCTGTTCCATTGTGGACAATTTCTAATGTCAGTGAATAAGCTTAGGACACATTCATATTCCAGCAGTGTCCAGTGTGGCATGGTTCACTTCAGAGCAAAGAAGAGACATTGTGCAAAAATGCAGCCACTCAAAAGTTGCTTTTATGTCTCCCCCCAGCATCAGGGAAGGTTGACAAAAGATCAAAAATCCACAATGTACGCAGCTCAATGGCAGAATATACGCGCTCTACATGGCGCTGAATACTGGCAGAGGCATCTGTTTATTTTTTTCTCGCTGCATATGGAGATACCTATGCTGCCGTCACATTTATATTATTGGGTACGAGCAACATGATACATATTAAGTGGAGAAACTGACTCTATTGAAATATATTTGACAGTATTTTTATAGATTTTCAAATAAAAGAACAGTGTGAGTTTCATGGGGAAATTTAGAAAGGATTGGAGAGGAACTATGTTGTAATTTGTTTGGGGGGGGCACGGTGGTGGTGGGTGGATGTAACTATTGTAAAGTGAACTGAGTGAAACAAAGGTCTCTGATCAAATTGGGGAGAAGTTCCTGAAATTCATTCCAGTCTCTTGCCTTTGCACTCTGTTCTGAAACAATAGCCAGAATTCTCCAACCTCGCCTGCGACTGGGATTTTCCAGTCCTGCTGCAGTAATGAAGTTTTGACTAAGCATCAAATTTTCCGTTCTCGCTGGCAGCGATTGCGGGGTATACAAGATTGGAGTATTCCAGCTGTAACTAAGCAGCACAAATAAGTGACTGAAGGTGAACCAGCCATTCACACATTCCCCAGACTCACACATTAGGGGGAATTTTCTGTCTCACCCACCATGAGAATCGTAGTGAGAGAGGGGTGGACCACGGAAAGGTCCATTGTTCTTGGGCAGAGTTTTTTGGTTTTGGGACGAGCTTGACTGAAAAATCCTGGCCTGTGTTTCTTTACCACTCCCTCTGGCTTTGGAGTAGGAAAGCTTTTGCTGTTTAATCTGTATTGACCTCATCATGGGCCTTTATTCTTCTTCCCACTCTTCCTCTTTTCTCCTCATCTTCAAATTTCACTTGCTCCAAACTTGTTACTTCTTTAACTTTTTTCAGTTTTGAGGAGAAGTCACAATCAGGAATGTTGGACGGGATTTTCAGTGTGCTGTCAGCTGGGAGGTGGAGGGATCAGCCAGCAATGGCTGGTGGTAGGTTTTTCCAGTCCCACTGTTGTCAATAGAGTTTCCTGTTGTTTGCATTCTTTGCCACAGGGGAATCCACAGTGGGAGTTACCACAAGGGAGACTGGAAGAATCCACCAGTGGGGAGGAGCAGGAACACCGCACCTTTCTCCACAGAAGCAGCCAGACCTGCTTGGTCCAGCATTTTCTATTATTATCTGGCACAGTGATTAGTACTGCTGCCTCACAGTACCAGGGACCCACATTCAATTCTGACATTAGATCACTGTCTATGTGAAGCTTGCCCATTCTCCCCATGCTTGCATGGGTTTCCTCCATATGCTCTGGTTTCCTCCCAAAAGATGTGCAGCTTAGGTTTATTGGCCAGGCTAAATTATCCCTTAGTATCCAACGATGTGTAGGTTAGGGGTTAGCAGGGTAAATAATACACGGGAATATAGGGATAGGGCCTGGATGGGATTGGTGTCACTGCAGGCTCGATGAGCCATATGGCCTCCTTATGCACTGCAGGGATTCTGAGTTAAATAAGTTACTTGGAGGTTAACAAACAATTGAGAAATGATGATCTTATAATAATTAGGTTCACATAGGAACTAGATAAAGAGAACCATTGTAAAAATGAAGGCATTCGACTGAGAATGAATGAATTGAAAGGAAAGCTGGCTCAGATCAGTATCAAAAAGTGGTAGATACTTAAATCAGAGATAGAAAAGGCACATAGCAACTACATTTCAAGAGGGAATAAAGTAGATACATCAAAGGCAGGAATTCCATGGATAAATAAAAAATCCAGAGCAAAAGTAAGGTTCAAAAAAGAAATATGAAACAAGTATGGAAGATAATACAAAACAAAAAGGCCAAAAAGGAAGAAAAAGACAAAAAAAACCTTATGAAAGAAGGACAAAGATCTTCATAGATTTATATGAAGTCAGGAGAATATCAAAGGATGGCAATCCTTCAGGAGAAGGTGGCTATCTTATACTTGTACTAAGTGAATGAAGCAATCCTTAGTAGCTGTATTTTTCATGAAGAAGCAGACAAAAGTAGGATGTCTTATCCAAGAAGAATTGTCACTGTCGGAGCTAATTATTCAGAAGAAAATTAAGCTTAAACAAATAAGTGGGATTGAAATAAAAAAAAGCCATCAGGTCCAGTTGGTACATATCCAAGAACAGTGAAGAAGATTGGACAGCGATAGACGTAGGTCAGCATTGACAAAGCTGTGCAATGAGCGGACAGAAGGCAGATTGAATTTAGTGCACTGATGTGTAAGATAATACTTTGGTAAGGAAAACAAAGAATAGAAATATGAACTCAGAGCAAAGACATCAGGATGTGGAGGAACAGATTCAAGTACATGAGAATAATATGATTCCTCAGTCTGATTGCAGTCAGATAAACCCATTGAATACCAACAGCCTTTTGTATTTTATGAATAGGGACATATAGCAAGTGAATATAGAGGTAATAATAAATGTATATGTCAATGGTTAAGTCACATCCCTCAGTGCAAAAATAAGGAAAGCAGTCCCAAAATGGGATTAGGTAGGGGCTTAGGTGTTTCTTGCGTGTTGGCACAGACTCGAAGGGCTTCTTCTGTATTGTATGAATCTATGACAAAGGCTTTAATAATCCACCTCTCCAAACGTAAGCCTAACTGGTCAAATGTTGTCCAATATATCCTATGTTTTGAAGCGATGAGGCATTTGTAAAAAAAAGTAATTGGTGCCAAATTAATGAACTGCATATTTAATAGATCAGTAAATTATTCTGAAATCTGTGTAGAACCAAAAATATAAAATCAAAATGATGCACTGAATGAAGGGGCCACACAGCATTGACAGGACTTGAGTTCAAACAGAGCTCAAACTGAGGGAACAATGAAAATCCTTTCTTTTCATCGGCATCTCGAGAGAAATGAGTTTGGGCAGTTCCCCACTGGCCACCTGCACAAAACTGCGTATAATGTGTCACTAATTGACAGCTTTTTCTCAGAGAGACCAAGACGAGGCTAATGTAAGGAATGAAGCGTGACACTGATATAGTGGGGGGTACCTTTTGAAGTTGGGGTTATGACACATTGTTTGGACAGTGTTAAGGTAGTTGGCGCTGCATCTGGCGCAGATGTACTTGATGTTGGTACTGAAAGTGAAAAAAAAAGCTCCTGTCCCCCAGCTGGGATGCCTGTCACTTTGATAAGCACAAACAGCTCCCCTGCTCCACTCAAGAAAGTTTACTTTGTTGAAACTATCGAGGGAACGACGCATGCAGGAGAAAATAAAGAACAAAGGGTGACACAAAACCAATGTAAGCGTGCATTGGGCAGAAACACAGACAACCAGAATGAATAATAAATGGTCAGAAGTACTCAGGGGTGTCCAGTCAATCAGGTAACTGTTCAGCTTGCAATGAAAATCCATCACAACATAGCTATCGCTCCTGTTTTGCAGATAGGGCTGGATAGACCAATCCATTTCCAGAGTTAGCTGTCCGGAAAATTCTGAAATTAACAGCTCTTTTAAAAAAATCATTTTCCACTAACGTGTGCCTTGTGCTGCATAAAGTTTAGTTGTTCGAGTTAGGATTTTTTGTTTAATCAGACCCAGAAATTCCTTATTACAGTGGACTAAATGCACATACTCAGCACAATATGTAATTGCAGTGGTCTCTGCGCAAATTGTGTGCTATGTAAATTAGGGGATACTTTCTCCATATTGCAACCGAAATCCTGACTGTTGCTCCTGCCATGTCGCATCCATTGGGAATTAGAATTGAATTAAAGCTCTGAGTTAAAATGTGCCGCAATGTTCCAGTATATCCTGAATATTAACGCTGGGATTTTCCTGCCCCCAGTGAAGGTGTGTGGGGAAGGAGGCAGGGGGGGAAATAGTTTCTGGCAGTGGAGATGGCTCGTCATTGGCTGCTAGCAGGATCATGCATTCCCTGCTGAAGGCTATGGCGTTTTGCATATTTGACGGGGAAGTTATCACAGGGGCTGGGGTAACCTTCAGCGGGGACAGAAAATCCTGCCCTAAGTTTTCAAGCTAACCAGGAAATGGCTGCAAAAACCAAAAGACAAAGCACTGGAAAATCTCAGCAGGTCTGGAAGATCTGTAAGGACAGAAAAGAGTTGATGCTTTGAGTTCAGATGACACCTTGTCAAGACTAAAAGGCTTAGAAAGTGGGAGATATTTATACTGCAGGGGAAGGGAATGAAAGGTGAGTTACAGCCACAGAAACCAGGGGAAAAGACTGCTAATTGAGAGAACAATGGCAGAGAAGCTGTAAGCTGTGACAGATCGCGATGTTGTGGGAGGTGGGGGGAGGTGATGGTGTAGCTGCGGTGAAATGGGACAAAGATAGAATGTAGAAAAGAGTAAGTGTTTTCAGATTCCAGCATCTGCAGTAATTTGCTTTTATGGCTGCAAACAAACGGATATTATGACTGGTGCAGCTGCAAATGTCGCTGGAAAGAAATGAAGACTCTGCTGGGATTCCCAGCTTCTTTTGTGGTTTGAAATATTTCCCTATCTCCAGAGGGAGCAAAAGGAGCTGTTCAGACCGACGACTTAATGCCAATTCCTGAAGCAGAATCAAAGTAGCAATTTCATTCAGACACAAAGGCACTGGGTGGGATTTTCTGGCCACACGCCCCCAAATTGGAAAATCACACCTGAGGTCAATGGACATTTGCACGGTCTGTACCTCTTTCACCCTCCCCCCCCTAAGCCCTACCTGTTATAATTCCCTTGGTGGGCAGGCTGGGAAAATTCCCTCACTGTTTCAAACTTTCAAGGTGTAAAAGTCAATACACAGGATGCGTAATCAACCTAACACACCTTATTTTGGAAAGGGAATTTGGAGCTGACAGTGGTCCCATGATGAGGCAACCATTAATTCCATTTGCTTTTAGAACACAAAAAATCATTCTGCACCAGTAGATTTCTATCAAAGAACTAACAAACAAGCTGCAGCCCAGGTAATAGACAGCAATGCCTTGAAAGTGGAAGAAGGACTTCACTCAGCCTGTTCCAACTTTGAGTTCACCTGAAAAACCAACCTCTTGGACACTCAATAATAGGAGAAGCCTCACGTCTAACTGAGAATTCTCTGCTTTACAAGAGCTTTCCATTATCTAAAGCATCAATTCATCTAAGAAACAACAGGCATGCCATGAAAGAGACAGAGGCAAGCTTAAATTGTATAAAAGCAAAATATTCTAAATGCTGGAAACAAAAACAAAAAGTGCTGGAAAATCTCAAGCAATCTGACTACATCTGTGTAAAGAGAGAAAGAGTTAGTGGGCGGAGTTTTGCAAATTCATGTCTAAGTGGCATCGCGGGAGAGAAAAGCAGAGGGTAGCCCGTCGGCAGTGTTGCTGGGTTTTCCCATCATGTTTGCAAACACATAGAACACAGAACATTACAGCATAATATAGGCCCTTCAGCCCTCAATGTTGCACTGACCAGTGGAACCAATCGAATGACCCTCGAACCTAAACTATTCCAATGTTATCCATATGCCTATCTACTGACCATTTGAATGTCCTTAAAGTTGGCGAGTCCACAACTGCTGCAGGCAGGGCATTGCACCCCCTTACTACTCTCTGAGTAAAGAACATACCTCTGACATCCATCCTATAACTTCCACCCTTAATTTACAGCTATGTACCCTCATGTTAGCCATCACCATCTGAGGAAAAAAGCTCTCACTGTCCACCCTATCTAACCTCTGATCATCTTGTATGCCTCAATTAGGCCACCTCTTAACCTTCTTTTCTCTAATGAAAATAACCTCAAGTCCCTCAGCGTTTCCTCATAAGACCTTCCCACCATACCAGGCACCATACCTGGTAAATCTCCTCTGCATCCTTTCCAATGCCTCCACATCTTTCTTATAATGCGGTGATCAGAACTGTATGCAATACTCCAAGTGTGGCTGCATCAGAGTTTTGTACAGTTGCAACATGACCTCATGGCTCCAAAATTCAATCCGTCTACCAATAAAAACTATCAAGGCGTACAGTGTGTTAACAACCTTATCAACCTGGGTGCCAACTTTCAGGGAGCTAGGCACATGTACACCGAGATCTCTCAGCTCATTGACACTACTAACAGTCCTTCCATTAGCCCTATATTCTGTACTCCTGTTACTCTTACCAAAGTGAATCACCTCACACCTTTCCGTATTAAACTCCATTTGCCACATCTTATCGTAGCTCTGCAGCTTATCTCTGTCTTTCTGCAAACTATAACATCCATCCTCTCTGTCTACAACTCCTCCGACTTTGGTTTCATCAGCAAATTTACTAACCCATCCTTCTGCACCCTCATCTAGATCATTTATAAAAATGACAAACAGCAGTAGCCCTAAAACAGATCCTTGAGGTACACCACTTGTAACTGAACTCCAGGTTGAATATTTCCCATCAACCACCACCCTCTGTCTTGCTAGCCAATTCCTGATCCAAACTATTAAGTCACCCTCAATCCCATTGATCTGCATTTTCTGCAGTAGCCTACCAACCTTATCAAACACTTTACTAAAATCCATATACACCACGTCAACTGCCTTACCCTTATCCACTTCTTTGGTTACCTTTTCAGAAAACTCAATAAGGTTTGTGAGGTATGACTTACCCTTCACAAAACCTTGTTAACTATCTCTAATCAATTTATTTCTCTCTAATGATTATAAATCCTATCCCTTATAACTCTTTTCAAAACTTTGCTCACAACAGAAGTAAAGCACCAAGATTAGGTGGTCTCTACTCCCAATCTTGAACATGGGGACAACATTTGTTATTCGCCTGTCTTCCAGCACTATACCTGTAGCCAATGACGACACGAAGATCAAAGCCAAAGGCTCTGCAATCTCCTCCCTAGGGTAAATCCCATCCGTCCCAGGGGACTTATCTATTTTCATACTCTCAAGAATTGCAAAACCTCCTCTTGTACGTCAATCCTGTCTAGTCTACAACCCTGTATCTCTGTATTCTCCTTGACTACACTGATTTTTTCCTGCGAGAATACTGACAAAAAATACTCATTCAATGCCTCTCCTATCTCTTCGGGTTTCACGCACAACTTCCTGCTGCTGTCTCTGACTGGCCCTAATCTTGCCCTAACCAACCTTTTATTCTTGACATACCTATAGAAAGCTTTTGGGTTTTCCTTGATTCTACCCACCAAAGTCTTCTCATGTCCCCTTGTAACTTTTCTTCACTCTCTCTTTAGCTCCTTCCTGGCTAATTTATAACTCTCCAGTGCCCTAACAGAGCCTTCATGTCTCATCTTTACATAAGCCTCCTTCTTCCTCTTCACCAGAGATTCAACGTCCTTAATACACCATGGTTCCCTCGCTCAACCACTTCCTCCTTGCCTGACAGGTACATATTTATCAAGGACTCGCCAAAACTGCTTCTTGAATAAGCTCTACATTTCAGATGTTCCCAGCTCCTACAGTTTCTTACTCCAATCTATGTATCCTAAATCTCACCTCATAGCCTCATAATTACCTTTCCCCCAGCTATAACTTCTGCCCTTCGGTATATGCCTATCCCTTTTTATCACTAAGGTAAATGTAACCGAATCGTGGTCACTATCACCAAAGTGCTCACCCACCTCCAAGTCTAACATCTGGTCTGGTTCATTACCCAGTACCAAATCCAATGTAGCCTCACCTCTTGTTGGCCTATCAACATACTGTGTCATGAAACCTTACAGCACACATTGGACAAAAACTGACCCCTCTAATGCTTGAACTGTAGCTTTTCCAATTGATATTTGTAAAGTTAAAGTCCCCCATAATAACTACCCTGTTACTTTTGCTCCTATCCAGGATCATCTTTGCAATCTTTTCTTCTACATCTCTGGAACTTTTTGGAGGCCTATAAAAAACTCCCAACAGGGTGACCTCTCCTTTCCTGTTTCTTATCTCAGCCCATACTACCTCAATAGACAGATCCACATCAAATGTCCTTTCTGCCACTGTAATACAGTCCTTGACTAACAATGCCACACCTCCCCCTCTTCTACAACCTTCTCTGCTCTGACTGAAACATCTGAACCCTGGAACCTGCAACAACCATTTCTATCCCTGCTCTATCCATGTCTCTGAAATGGCCACAACATTGAAATCCCAGGCACCAATCCAGGCTGCAAGTTCGTCCACCTTATTGTGTATGCTCCTTGCATTAAATTATACATACTTCAAACCACCCTCCCACCTGCCAATACACTGCTGTGATCTAGAAACCTTATCCATGACCTCCCTATTCTCATCCTCCTGTACATTAGGGCTACAATTCAGGTTCCCATTCCCCCTCTGAATCAGTTTAAACCCCCCCGAATAGTTTTGGCAAATTTTCCCCCCAAGATGTTAGTATCTCTCTGGTTCAGGTGCAAACTATCCCTCTTGTACAGTCCTACCTCAGAATGAGCCCCAATTGTTCAAGTATCTGAACCCTTCCCTCCTGCACCATCCCTTTAGCCATGAGTTCAAATGTTCTCTCTCTCTATTCTTCTCCATGCTATCCCGCGGCACAGGTAATAAACCAGAGATAACCACTCTGTTTGTTTTAGCCCTAAGCTTCCACCCTAACTCCCTGAATTTTTGTTTTATATCCCTGTCCCTTTTCCTACCAATGTCATGGGTACCTACGTGAACCACGACTTGGGGCTGGTTCCCTTCCCCTTTGAGGATCTTGAACACTCGATCAGAAACATCATGGACCCTGGCACTTGGGAGGCAACATACCAACCGTGAGTCTCATTCGTTCCCACAGCCTCTCCTATTGGTCCCCTTAACTATGGAATCCCAATCACTAATCCTGTTCTTTTCTTCCCCTTTCCCATCTCAGCACCAAGGACACTGAGAAAAGAAGTGAAAAGCCAGATTCTTATAATGTCGTACTGGCAGGGCAGGCTCTTTAGTAACTTATGTTTTGAAAAAGGTGTAATAATTAAAATTGGAGACACCCTCCCACAGAACTCCCCCCCGCACCATAGATCTTCCCTCACATCATGTAACCCACCACCCCACCCAATGGAACTCTCCAAAACTCTCGAACAACTCCGCTACAGAATACCCAGCATCTCCCGTATAGAACTGCCCTCCCTCATCATCACCATGGTTAAACCCCTGTAGAACATGCTGTTGGCTAGGGGGTGATGTCCAGGCAGTGGCAGGGGCAATGCCCGGGCACTGAACATGATCCCCACCAGGGGCTGTAATCACCTGTGTCCCTCCCACAGGTTCTTGCTCACCAGATGCACGTTGTGGAGGATGTGTCAGAATGTCATAATCCATGTTGGTGAGAATGGACAATTTGAGATGGGGGACTATCAGGTGTAAAGGCCTAATAATAAGTAAATTGGGGATAATGTCAGGATGCTATGAAATCTTTGGCAGGGAAAGGGGGCAATGTGAGGATAATCAATCGTGAAAATATTGCTAATGCAAAAGTGATTTTGGAATTCCCGCACTATTCTTTGCTCCCTTTGCCATTAGAGCCACCCCCAAAAATGGGTAAATCCCCCACCAACATTTTAAGTCCATTACAACTCCTCTTTGGAACTTACATAAATTGTAATTTTAATATTTTACCTTTATCTACATCTAATCTTTATGTATATGATGGTGTGCGTTGAGTGAGTGAGTTTTTTTTTAAATTCCAAGGCAACTGTGTGCTATTAAATAACCTTCTCTATTTTTATAACTCATGAAAAGCTTGCTGCTGGCAACTTTTTAATTGGAATTCTCACTCAGACGGTAAAAATGCATGCCCTCTGACATACAAACATAGTCATCATGGGCAGTTGAAAGAAAACATAAATTATGTCTGTGACAGTGCTAAAATTCACTGTCCAGTGCCCACCGCAATGCAAGACTTTATTCTCCTTGGCGACCTCTGCTTCAGTGCCTCTCCAAACATACCAGAACATCTTGGTACTCAAAAAGTATATTCAGCCCATACCACCAACCTCCTCAAACTCGTCCTCAAAAGCCTCAGTCTTTAGATTGTGTTATTACGTAGCACTGCTGCCCCACAGCCCCAGGGACCCGGGTTCAATTCCGACCTTGGGTTACTATCTGTGTTGAGTTTGCACATACACCCTGTGTCTATGTGGGTTTCCTCCGGTGCTCCGGTTTCCTCCCACCATTCAAAGGATGTATGGGTTAGGTGGATTGGCCACGCTGAATTGCCCCTTAGTGTCAGTAGGGTAAATATTTGGGGTTATGGGAGTAGAGCCTGGGTGGGATTGTTGTTGGTGCAGGCTCGATTGGCCTCCTTCTGCACTGTTTGGACTCTATGATCCAATGCAACAAGGTGGACACTAGGTATTCTCCAGATTGGTGGGACACAGGGTCCACTTATAAAAGTAACCAGTGTTGTTGGAAACAGGAGTTACCTTTATCTAGTGCAGATCCAAAACTTGTACCAACAATGAACTTTTCAACATTAGAATAAACCTTATTCTAGATGCTGGGCTGACATTTTGCAAAGGTAGCTTTTCCAGTGCAGTAGACAGGAAAAACCGGTACCATTCAGTTACAAGTGTACTGTCTATCAACTGATCAGAGCAGGCACTGCAGCAATCACGTGGAGGTCATGGTCTAGATTGCTCAAAACCTGTCAATCAGAAATAATAGTGTGGAGAGACAATAGCTCTGCAGAAGAAACAGAGCAGAACACTTGGTAAAAATGGTTTGAAACAAAAAAAACTTAAATTGTTTTTAACTTCCTTCAATCTTCTTTTACTGTTACTGTTGATTAATTCGGTAAGCTGGTTCAGTTGCTGTTAATTATTTTGGATGTAGAATTAGTCTGCAGCTTCAGAATTTCAATGAAATGAATGCATCATTTTATGTGGCTGTGGGATTGTTGCAAGTTATCTACTATGCTCAAAGCAACAAATTTCTTAAGACATACTGGAATTTTGTAAATATTCTCTGGTTCAGATCCTTACCAAAACACTTGTGGGTCATTTCACAGGTCTTTGTCTTGTAAGCAATTTACAATTTTCCACAGGATTACATAAAGATTCGGAGAGCATATTAAGGCAAATTAGAAGCACCGTTCCCTGTAAGCTGCATAGCCTGTGGCTGCATGATGCCATGCATGTAAGATTGGGTGAAAAATAATTAAAGGGGCCATGCACTTAAATAAATTTCCCATGTATTTCAAAGAAATAGAGATGATGATCAATGGTAGGCATTCTGAGGTGAATGGCCAACATCCCATGAATTATGAAGGCTCTAGAGTGGTTCGGCAGGGATTTTCAGTGGATAATAAGCAAGGACATTGTGATGAAATAACTAGCAGAAGGATTGGGATGAGTTGAGGAGAATTACTTTCTCTCAGAGGATGGTGCGAGTCTGTAACTCAGGAACTCACTTCCTGAAAGAGTGAACGAGGCAGAAACACACATCACAGGTTTGAATACCGTTATACGCACTTGAAGAGCTGTCATCTGCAAGAGCTGGAAAGTAGGATTAGGCAGTATAGTTATTTTGCAGCCGGCACAGACTCAAGGGCCAAATGGTCTCCCCATGCTGCAAATATCAATGATTCCATAAATTTGTTGGTTTAAAAGTGTCGTGACTGTCAATATCTGTAAAGCACAGCCTGTCCAATGGGAATCTGGGTTACTAAGAGAAATTATGCAATCCCCTGAGATAGCAGCTGACTTCTATGAGTGCAAATTTATACACAAGGCCACCAGTATCCATATGTCTGCCATATTGGTTTTCCTTATTCACATCAACATTGAACATAGCTGAAAAATCCTATACTGAGCTCGGCTAACACTGGAAAATCCCGCCTGAGATCAATAGACCTTTGCATGAGCCATGTCCTGCATGCTTCAATTCCCATGGTGGACAGGAGTGGAAGATTCCACGCATAGTATGTTTGGTTTACCCCAGTCACAACAAAGTGAAATATTTAAAATTTTTATGCTGTATAATTTAATTGTGGTCACTGAAATTTGCATAATTTGTAAAACATTTTGCAGCTTCAGATGATTAGGGATAGAAATTACAAACAGCACTTAGACGGCATCATTTTTCTATATCAGTATCCATTCTGTGTATCTTGTTAAGACTGGGACAGGAGGAGTGCACTGTCTGTCTTCAGTCGCACTATTCTACAGGTTTGAAAATTATGTTTCCTTCTAATTATGTGATCAAATATGCGCTTCCCTTTTTAATCTCAGAACGACCAAGTTTCTTCAATTAACACCAAAAGTATCAGTTTATTATAAAACCAGTCTTGTTGAATAGAAATGCAAAACTTCTTAACACACAGTCTGCTGTTTTCCATCCACGTAGTTGTTTCCTACCTACATGAATGAGTGATACACACATAAAGTAAGGGCACGTGACGTGAGGTACATGCCAATTGCTCACATTAACTGTGAGAGCCTTGTGCTCCCTCTGCATCCAATCAAGCTAAATATTTTACCACTTGAAGTTGATTATGGTTTTATTAAGACATAAATAATTGAACATTTTCTCTTTCTTATGAAATATTCGGCGTGTATTAAATATATTTAATCCTATTCAAGGGTTATAGTTAGTGATTTCAAACCAAAAGAGAAAATACTGAAAAATCTCAGCAGGTTTGGCAGCATCTGTAAGGAGAGAAAAAAAGAGTTGACATTTCGAGTCCTGATCACCTTTACCCCGTTGCAATCCTATGGCCCACTGAGATGAAGGAGGGCCACTCATTCAGCCTACTCACTAGCTTAGATTGCCTGTTGTTGATACAAAGTAGCTTATATTCAACTCCAGTTGTGACTGCTTTGGGATTGTAAAATGGCTGCTGTCTTCCTCACATAGTTGTTCTGTCTCATCTCAAAGCAACTCAGGAACTCACTTCCTGAAAGAATGGTCTCATTTCATAAAGGTGTGGCTTCATAATCCAAACTACGTCTTCAATTATGTGACATTGTCAGATGCCATCTTTCAGTTGAGACTTTGCGTCGAGACCCCATCTAGTTTCTGTATTGGCTGTGAAAAAAACATCCTCATTACTTTCCTTTCAGGAACAGGGTAATGTTTTCACTGTCACTACATTTACCCCCCAATCAACATGGCTGTAAAATCCACTTGCTCATTTATCACTTTACTCCTTGTGTGCAAACTCGCTACTGTATGAGCTTCCTTTACAGCAACAACTACACTTGAAAAGTTAGTTCATCATCGGGTAATATACTCAATTAAGACTATTTTTTGTTGCTGCCAGTTTAGGTGACTTGAGCATTTCCACCTGAACAGTTAGAAAGTACTGTTAGAGTCAAGGAGCAGGACAGATATCTGAAGATACATGTCTCCCCTACAAC
Organism: Sphyrna mokarran; assembly: GCA_024679065.1. NCBI lineage: Eukaryota > Metazoa > Chordata > Chondrichthyes > Carcharhiniformes > Carcharhinidae > Sphyrna > Sphyrna mokarran. Next base: position 26,358,276 of record JAGIQG010000021.1, read on the forward strand.
TGTCATTGATCAACAATATCCATTTTACAGAACACACCACTCCCCGCCCCCCACACCAACTGCAGCTAGGGATATCTTCAGAGGGGGCCTTGTTAAATTTAAGAGGTGGCAAGTCCACTACCTTCCTGTCCACTTCTGATCCAATCAGTCCTCATTATACAATGAGGGCAGCCTGCCATTTTCAGTATATAATTAATAGGCAATTGTAAGTGTCAGCAGACCAATTGACTTGTATTTCATGCTGCCCAAGCCAGAACGGTTGGGGGCATTTGGGGATTGTCTTACGTGGACCCGGGGCACTTCCTTCAAGATGACATCCCACTTTGTGCCTCTGATATAAGCTCAAAATCCACAACCACCCTCCCCCCAGGCTACCCAATCCCCCGCCATCCAAAAAGGCCATCTTTGCCGTCTCCACCATCCATTTTCTCTTTTTGTGGAGATGCTTGCAGTCCAAGCAGTGCCCACTTCTCAGTTCTGATGCCGATGGAACTGCTGGTTAGATTGACTGACAGTCTGAACAATGTGCTGGTTAAATGCTTGACCCGAACAGACATTGGAGTGTGGTGACTGGAGAAATTTCACAGTAACTCTCTTACAATGTTAATGTAAACCTTACTTGTGACAAATATCTAAGCTTTAACTTTTTGGTGAATGGTCTTCCTTTGACATCAATGCTTCAACATCCTTTCCCTTTGGATAAATGGAGCAATCCTTGAATGGAATTGAGTCTTGGATGTACAAAAAGATGGGAAAAATGTGACAGAGAATCACCAGCTAAAGCATAGCTCAACATCCTTCAGTTCAATGGTGGGTGACCTTTGCATCTGAGTATTTCTATATCGAAAGCAGTGATCAGAATTTTATCTTTTCGATACAGAGTGTGGCAACGGGCAGGAAAAGTGCCTTTGAGGCCACTAGCACCAGTGGCAGCTTTCTTAGTATATTGCTAAGAAGTTAATGCATAAAAGTTGAAGAGGTGGATCTTGCAGGGTGGGCCTAGTTAAATTTTTAAAGAACAGGTGCCATTTTTAAAGGCCACCCTGATACACATTAAAATTGAGACTCCCTGCCTCCCCCACACCCAACACAACACCCTCCCTGCCCCAGCAATGCCCCAATGCACTGCTGAGATTCACTGCTCAGTTACTGCCCAGACATGACCCATGACATGACTTCCTGCTGATCTAAAACAGTTTGGGCCTCTTGTGCAATTTTCCACTTCCATCACCAAAAGAACGGGAATGTTTCATAAGAGGAGAAGAAATATCAACAGTCAAGTAGTATATGGGGGGGGCAGCACAGTGGTTAGCAAGGCTGCCTGTCAATGCCAGGGACCCAGGTTTGATTCCAGCCTTGGGTGACTATCTGTATGGACTTTACATGTCTGCATGGGTTTCCCCTGGGTGGTCCAGTTTCTTTCCATCGTCCAAAGATGCACAGGTTAGGCGGGATTGCTACACCTGTGTTAGGGGATGAATGGGGTAATTACATGAGTTACGGTGAAAAGGAAGTGGGTAGGTCTGACAGAGAATCAGAACGAACTGGATGGGCCAAATCTCCTCCTCCTTCACTGTGGGAATTCTATGATTCTATGAAGACAAGCAGATATCATTCACTGACTTTTATGGATCAATGTTAAAAATTGATGTGCAGGTAAAGTAACTCTGGTGCACTTGACATAAGCTTGATAGTCTAATTACAGCATTAGACTGGGATTTTCCAGTCCCATCATAGAGAACCCATAAGACAATAAGACATAGGAGCAGAATTATGTGACTTGGCCTATCAAGTCTGCTCCACCATTCAGTCATGGCCGATATTTTTCTCATTCCCATTCTCCTGCTTTTTCTCCATAACCCCTGATCCCCTTAAGTATCAAGAACATATCCATCTCTGTCTTGAAGATATTCAATGATCTGGCCTCCACAGCCTTCTGCAGCAAAGAATTCCACAGATTCAGCTGAAGAAATTCCTCCTCATCTCTGTTTTAAAGGAGCTTCCCTTTAGCCTGAGGTTATGCCTTGATTCTAGTTTTTTCCAACTAGTGGAGACATCCTCTCCATGTTCACTCTATCTAGGCCTCGCAGTATCCTGTAAGTTTCAATAAGATCCCCCCCCCATCCTTCTAAAATCCAACGAGTACAGACCCAGAGTCCTCAATCATTCCTCATTCAACAAGCTCTTCATTCCAGGGATCATTCTTATGAAGCTCCTCTGGATCTTTTCCCAGATCAGCACATTCTTCTTTAGATATGAGGTCCAAAATTGCTTGCTGTACTCCAAATAAGGTCTAACCAAAGCCTTATACAGCTTCAGAAGTACATCCCTGGCTCTTGTATTCCAACCCTCTCGGCATGAATGCTAATATTGCATTTGCCTTCCTAACTGTTGACTGAACCTGCACGTTGACCATAAGAGAATCTTGAACAAGGCCTCCCAGTTCCTTTATGTTTCTGATTTCCTAAACATTTTCCCATTTAGAAAATAGTCTATGCCACCATTCCTCCTTCCCAAAGTGTCTAACCTCACACTTTGCCACATTGTATTCCATCTGCCACTTCTTTGTCTACTCTCGTAGCCTATCCACTTCCTCCTGCAGCCTCCTGTTCTTCACCCTCCTGTGGGGAATGTGAAAGATCCTAGAAGTGGGCAGAGCTGGAAAAACTTGGCCGTAATCTGAACCTGACTATATTCAGGTCTCCTTTAACAATTAATCTTGCCACAGAATACTTTGTAAATTAACAGTAAGATCAGGGATACGTACTTAATATCAAATATCATTTGCCAGAATAAAATATTATGCAAGTCGTGACAATCTCAGAATGACACCAGGCAAACGGTAATCAGAACCAAAATAAGCAGGTCAGCTATGTTACTGAGCAAGGTGAATCTTGAAGTGAAAACATTGAAGCCCCAATATTCAAATTAATACTGTGGATTGTAAAACACAATTGAAACTTGAGAGAAGCTGACTGCCTAGTGGAAGAGAGAAATTGAAAAGAATGTAAAAAGCATTAAGAAGGCTACAAAGCAAGTAAATCAAATGAAATGCATCAACGGACTATTTGAAATTAGACATTAAAAAGCAGTACTGAATGAAGACAAATATTCCTTTATTATCATTTATAACCCAGTGAATTGTGCACTGTTTTGGCTAACGAGTTGTGTACAATGCAATTTAATTAGCAGGACCCACAAATTGTCCAATATTAACACACCTACGTTACCATTATCAGAGGTTTTTCAAACAGGCAGAATAAACATTTAATCAGAAGGGTAACACGGATGGCAACAGGATTAGGAAAATGACATTCCCCAGGCTACGATAACCAAGGAATTTACTAAATGAACAAATTTCATGGCACCACTCTATTTCAATAGTCACCATTGTTATGTTTGAAGCAGTTCTTCGTAATTAGCTGCTGGGGATGGACCCAACCAACAAATACCGCTCGCTGAATGAAGCGGGAGTTGTAAATTAATTTCGAGTACCAGATGGCCTTGGGATTGCCAATGTTGGAGGATCGCGCACACTAATTGGTAAGTATGATATTAATCATATCTTCGATGATTGTACAGTATATTTTTGCCTAATTTACTTACTGTCAACATGGTAAGAACTGCTCCGGGTGCAAAATGGAGCAATGTTATAAATGAACCTTGAAAATTTCCGCTGATCAGTGTTTCTAGTGCAGTGGAATTCTTAATCCATACAGTCTGAAGAACTTGGCTGAGAGTCCTGACATGAACAGGCTCTTTAAGTTGTTTTGTGAACCCACGTCACCCAGGTATTAATAATATAAATGTCTGGGAAACATGAAGGTAAAAAAAAAAATTGCATTTTAAACAGGGCAGATTAACTAATATAATACAAAATGCGAAATGTTGCAAATGTGAAATAGAAACCAAAATGCGAGAAATATTCAGCAGGTAAGACAGCATCGAAGGAGGGAGAGAGACAGAGTTCACGGGCCAAACTTTCATCCCTAAAGTGGGTACCAGGAGTCAGGAAAATTGAGGGCTTGTCTCGTCTTATCTTGGGAAAAAGTGGCCAGAGGGATATTTAGAAAAGGAAACTTTTATATAATGGGGGAGATCTTTCACCTGCATTTGCTGAGAGTGCAAATGGCAACATGGACACAATATCCCACAACAGCTGGAAATCAAGAATCTCACTATGAGATCTCACTTTCAGATATAATCCACTCCCCGCCAGTGGGATAGTGAGGTTCCCATCGAGGATGGTCAGGAACCTCTTAAATATAATTAGCGGGCTTCCTCACAGTATCATTCCCCCAAGTTAGGAATTCCCAACATAGGCTTACAACAGAATGTTTGATATTCTGCCTAATGTAGTTACCTCAGGTAAAACAGCTAGGGAAATATTGCACCTCTGCTGTTAGTGAGGCTGGACATCTGGAGCAAAGCACATTGAGTTGGGGAAAATCAAGTCAGTGCATAGCACAAACCCTGGGACTTTACACACATGGGAAGTAAGAATTATGTGCAACATGGCTTATCTATTATGTTACAGCTTCTGTGTGGGTTGAGCATGTGATTTCCAATACACCTATCAAACTTGAATGATAGTTCTATTTAATATTTTTATATTACTGTCCGTAAAATACAACTAAATTCATTCAACTGATGTTAACATGAGTTTAAATGGGAATTTTAATTACATTACAAATTAACTCCTAAGACAGAATTTTACAATCACCTGCCTGTAGGCAATGGTGGAGGTGGGGTGAAATTGAATTTGGGTGAAATTGGGATCCATAGAATCCTTACAGTACAAAAGGAGGTCATTTGGGTCATCAAGCTTGCACTGACAACAATCCCACTCAGGCTCTATCCCTGTTATGCTATGTATTCATCCTGCTAATACCCCTGAATCGAAGGTGCAATTTAGCATTGTCAACCAACTTTACTCACACATCTTTGGAGTGTGGGAGAAAACCGGAGCACCCGGAAGAAACCCATGCAAACATGGGGAGAACATGCAAACTCCACACAGACAGTCACCCAAGGCCAGAATTGAACCCGGCCCCTGGCACTGTGAAGCAGCAGTGCTAACCGCTGTGTTGGATTCCCGCCCACTCCATCCATGCAATGATTTTACATTGGGGTGGGCAAGGACTTGGATGGGAAGTCAACCTTGCCTGAACTGAATTTCTTAAGTAGCCTATTAATGGCCAGTTAAAGGCCGTTTCCCATCAGGCTTCAATGTCTAAGCTGATAAGAGGGTTTACCTAGTGCTGGGGAAGCCTATAAAAAACCAGCCATAGAATATGGGTGAGAAGATTGGTTGGCAGCTCTCTAAGGCTGTTGACTTGGTCGTCGTGTAACTAAATGATGACGCTGTCGTATGGAGCATCAAGGGAGGTGGAGCTTAGTGCTATTATCCAGAACCTTGAGTTGTGTGGATGCGTTAAGAAGAGTTTGCATAGTAAATGTCCTGTTTGTTGAGAGTCCCTTGTGCAGTTATTGATTTAACGAACTACGGAGAGCTTCAAAGACAAAACTTCCTTCTAAGCAAGGGGTGGAAGTCCTGACTGGGGTTGTTATTGCACATTGAAATAGTTGCAGGGTGTTCAGAGCAGTGGGGAACACAAGGGAGACCCCGCTATCTGAAAAATCTGGTGCTGAATCTGCTAAATAATAGCAATTGAGTTCAAATGATTCAGATTCTATGTTAAGTGCTTTGAGGGTTAAGAGGTTTTTGTAATTGTGGTGAAGTTTTAGATATTAAAACTACAAGTTCACATTTCCTTTAATAATGACAGCAAATTCAATTTCCCTAACATTATACAACAGTCATGAAATGAAAAGTCTGAACGACTGTTACACTGCCTTGGGCAGACTATAAAAGGATGGCAGAATGCTTCAGTGGTCAATAATCTTTTCATAGCATGCACATTAGAATGAGTTCAATCGCAACACATTTGAAAGCTGCAAACCGGCCGAAAAATATTTTTTTCAATTTTTAACAAAGTGCTGGGAACTGAGAATGCCTTGATTTTGTTACAGTGCCATTGGGATGTTAATGAACTCACGCACAAACTTCTTACTCAAACTCACGAGGCTAAGACATCATTTCCAGGAATTGCTTCATTATCAATTATAAATTCCAGTGTTTTCAAGAGTTCCAAACTAAAAATTCAGCCAGACTCTTTGCAATCCTTGAAGTGGGACTGTAAAATTTGAACGCCATTCCTCACTGGATTGCAGATACATTTAATGATCAGCCCTGACCATATTGAGTGGTGGAGCAGGCTCGAAGGGCCGAATGGCCTCCTCCTGCTCCCATTTTCTATGTTTCTCTGTTTCCAATGAACTGGACTATGTGGAGAAAACATTGTAGGAAGTATCAAGAAGCTGAGGATTTACTTATAAACACAGTTCCTCGAGTAATTAAATTTCCTTTATGATTAAGAGTAATCCCTCAGCTTTTCCCAGTGAGGGTGAGGGAAAGTCATGAGGTCCCCGGTTCAATTCCAGCTTTGGGTCATTGTCCGTGTGGAATTTGCACATTCTCCCCATGTCTGTGCGGGATTCCTCCGGGTGCTCTGCTTCCCTCCCATATTCCAAAGATGTGCAAGTTAAAGTTGATTGGCCATGTTAAATTAACCCCAGTGTCAGAGGGAGTAGCAAGATAAATGTGGCATTATGGGTATAAGGCCTAGGTGGGATTGTGGTCAGTGCTGACTCGATGGGTTGAATGGCCTCCTTCTGCACTGTGGATTCTATGTCTTGGGACATTAGCCAATGGGAAGTAGCTTACTTTGCTAATTGGAGAGGATTGGACTAGTGGATGAGTTTGATAGGTGACTGGGAACAACCAGGACGAAAAGTGCGTGTGGCTGACAGGCTGGAGAATTTTCATTTGAAAGCAGTGAAGCAGAAATGTCAAATGCTATTAATATCGGGGAGGGGCTGGCAGGGCACTTTGTTTCTGCTGACCACATACGAGGATTGGCGAGGACTAAAGAAAAGAAGAATTGGATCAGTAGATCAGTAAAAGTAAACGTTAATGGAAAAAGAGTAATCATAAGCCAGAATTTTGCATGACCTGAACTACAGCTGCACATCCCAATGTCAAGGCCAGCAGGCATAAGTGGGAGTCAGAAGCACATCTACTGACAATTAAAAAGGACTATTCAGCCCATTAAACATACAATTGTTCTGAATTTTACAAGATCCATATGCTTTCACAGTTAGCAGCTGGGCCAAATGGCCAGGCATCGTTCATATTTTTTAACCGTTCTCGATCCAGGGTAGGATAAAATCCCAAATACGTCTGAGATAAAAATAGGAAATGAAGGGAAAACTCAGCAAATCCAGTACTATCTGTGGAGAGAGAAATAGAGTTAACATTTTGAGTCTGTCTGACTTCAGGGTTAAAGAAAGGAAGAGAAGTGTTGGATTTTACACTGACAACACGAGGTGAAGCACAGTAGGTCAATGGTAGGTGGGAGCTAGAAAATTTTGCACAAAGATGTGTAGAGGGCAAGATAGAGGTAGTGTTAATGTGAAGGACTATAGGAGGTGCTGATAGTGGCATAAAGGTAGGATAGCAAATATGTTAATAGTAGAACAAAGGACAGTGCTCTGTGAAAGCAAAACTAAAGAACAAGTGACAGATGGCCCAGTGGGGGAGGAGGTGTATCGTAAAGAGACAAAAGTTGTTTTGGATAAATAAACATGGGTCAAAAAGGAGGAAAAGGGTCATAATTGCAAGTTTTTGAATTGAATGTTGAGTCTTGAGGGCTGTAATGTGCCTAATCAGAAGGTCCCTCCAGCTTGTGTGGGCTTCACTGGATCATTACAGTAGGCCAATGATGGACGTGTGGACACGAGAATAAGTTTAATGATTCATGGTTATTGCTAGCAGTTTTTTGCTGTGTCATCATAAATCATTTGGGACTTTTTTTTTATCTGCTGATATCCCTCCAACTATTCTGCAGCTCGCTGAGGCATCTTCTCAGCAGTTGCCAGCTGCCAGGGAGGCTGTACAGTACCAACCACCCACACCCTGACTTGTCTCAGCACCCTCCCTACCCCATGTCTAATACACTGGTGGGTGGGTTTCATTTTGGCTGGCAGCTAATTTGCCAGCCAGTGTGAAATCACTATCCAGAGCCGACATAGGGTGGCAGAGGATTCACATCTTCTTCTGGTCCTGCCGATCACTCTCCCAAACCAAACATCGAAAGAGCCAGAGGTGGTAGCACAGTGGTATTGTTGCTGAACTAGTATCAAATACCTCCATGGCAAAAGGTTACAATTTGAATTCAATACAAAATCTGGAATAAAAAACCTACCTATGAAACATTGTCAACTGTTTTAAAAACCCATCTGGTTTACAAATGTCCTTCAGAGAAGGAAATCTGCCATCCCTACCCAGTCGGGCCTACATGTGACTCCAGATCCATAGCCATGTGTTTGATTCTGAAATGGTTGAGTAAATCACTCAGTTCAAGGACAATTAGGATGGGCAATACATGCTGGCACAGCCAGCAATGCCCACAATGCATGGATGAAAATATATTTTCAATGGGTAATACTGGTAAGCAGTTTACACTGAGATTGACCAAACTGTCAACGCTTCCAGGTAATAGTCATTTATTATCTAAACTACGTGCAATTGAATTTCAAGTTAAGAAAAATGCCACCGTGTGGGAAGGGCTGCAGTAGGATTTTGTATTCAACTGCATTCAGATTAAACATTACTTTATCGTCACACATAATGACTGGAGGATGACTTCTCTCATGATTGAAACACAAAAAAAAACACAGCTGTCTATGAGTATTGGACCATGAATCATTATATAATTGGTAACCAGCCTTTTCATTTCATTTGATGGAATGCAGACAAACAGATTTTTGTGCAGCTCTCCATATTGAACACTGTCTGTATATTCAAATTGACTGAATAAAGAACATTCCACTACCTCGTTACTGGATTACTCAGTCATCTCATTGCACGGGATACAAACAGCTCTTCTTGTTTTATGTATCTCCTAGATAAAGAAACAATGTTGACCTGTTTTCCTCATAAATTATCTTGAGCTGGTCAGAGATTTCTATAATATATCTGCTTATATAAAAACTGCCTTTTGGATTTATCTGACCGGATGCACAACTGTTTAACTGATACCAAGAAGTCTTAAATCAAAGAGATCCTTGAAAGGAAACTATAAATAGAACTGGTCCATATCAAAAACATGCAGCTTAAATTGTTTGATATGCCTCGGAGATACGCAGATATGATACACTCAGTGTTATGGCCAGGATTCTCTAATCTTGTTTACTAGTCACCATTGCCAGTGAGAACAGAGAATTTGGCGTTCATTCAAAACTCAATTCACTGCAGCAGGACTGGAGAATTCCACATGTGAACAAGGTCAAAGAATGCTGGCAAATTGCTGGAATTTTACTGCCTTGTCCAACTGAGGCTTGTAAAATCCCACCCGAGGCCATTCTGCAAGCTTCGCCTGCCCCAATTTTGGGGGAGGCTTGCCGGTAAAATTCCAGTTTATATGTCTGAAGAGGAATTTTATTCAGTGCTTTAAAATGTCTGCTTTCAGCTGTTTAAACCTACAGCTTAATTTCTCTTTTACAGTAATTACACGATGGCTTAGCTAATCTCATACACAGAACAAAGAACAGATACTGGACATACATAATCAACCAATTCAACACTGCATTTTTTCACCCTTGTAAAACGAGAAGACCTTGGGTATAACTCTCCTGGCTGGTGTTAAATCCTGTGGCAAAAATAGGAATGGCAATGTTTCCGTCTACACAGGCTGGCGGGAAGCAACACCATATCTTCTGATACTGACCTCATTAATTTTGTGCTTGGGAGTTTTGCACCATATTCCATGGTAAGGCAGGCATGATGGCTGCATCTTGCTGTGATATCTGGGCAGCATATTGAAAATGTATTGGACATCACCAACCTACTGTTGAAGAAAGAAGATGGACCTCCAGAACTATTCTGAGGCTGGAAGATAGACCTCACTGCTGACACTGAATCTGGAAATCCACCTGATAGAAACTCCCGCCACACACTATTGTGGTGTTCCGGGATCCATGGTCACTGGTGGCCTCCGTCCCAAACTCTGGAAGCAGTCCCAGGTATTCTTCAGGCAAATCCTGACTTTACTGTAGTACCTTGTTCAGATGTGTTGTGGGCCAGTATGCCTGCATCACAGAGAATCAGGTTTGGTTGACAGATTCTGGTCAGCCTTCATCTACATCCCATTCGCAGGAAAAAAATCAGCTTCACACCGTCCTCCAGTGGGTTTCCCAACCTAGTAGTGCTGCCAGCAGAAGATCCCATGGGAAATTCACACAAACATAAAGCCGAGTTTAGGAATTCTGCACCATCTGCCATTGTACTCACCACTGGAATCATGGGAAGATTTCTCCCCTTGTTTTAACTGAAACCATCCTAAACAACAAACATATGTAAATTCAGTCATTCCTTAAAGTTCACATTGTCTGCTTTGTCTAAGTACAGAAATCATATTTGAGATGGGTGGCACGGTGGCTCAGTGATTATCACTGCTGCCTCACAGCACCAGGGACTCGGATTCGATTCCTGGCTTAGGTCACTGTCTGTGTGTGAAATTTGCATGTTCTCCCCATGTCTGCGTGGGTTTATTCTGGGTGTTCCGGTTTCCTCCTACAGTCCAAAGATCTGCAGGTTAGGTTGATTGGCCATGATAAATTGCCCCTTAATGTCCCCAGATGTGTACTTTAGACGGATTAGCAGGATAAATACATGGGATTACAGGCCCTGTTAGGATTACTGTCAGTGCAGTCTCAATGGGCTCAATGGCCTCTTTCTGCATTTAGGGAATCTATGGATTCTACGTGGGGATCTCTGATGACAGCACTGAAATCTAGAAATCTGAGGTTGTGGTTGTGTGTGATAAACTTGATGAGGTGTATGGTCAACATCACAGTCACTCATCAAAAGGGAAATGTATCTTCATAATCACTGACCTCAAAATATCCCAGTCTACTCACTATCAAACTTTTGGCATTTCATTCAGTGTTGTCATCCAACAGATAAGGTTTTGAGCAACTTCTTGGGCAGCTTCTGATAAAGATGCATGTTTGTGATTGCAATTTGGCTGTTTGCTGTAAACCCAATCTCCAGCTTCAAATGTAGAGTTGATACACTGCAGGTTAAATGTCTGAACAGGACTTTTATTCAATGCTGTCTGCGTCCATGCTTCCTGGTGCTTCCCTACGGTTTTGTTTCTCTCTTACAGTAACTAGATTCAGGGTTAACTAATTACACACATGGAGGTAAGAAGAGATACCAGACACATGTAATCAAACATCCAACAATTGAATGCTACCAATAACAGGGCTACAAATAATTATTGGCAAGAGCATCATGAAGAACTAGAAATGAATTCACTGACAGTGCCTGTCAATTTTTCCCCACAGAGAGCAGAAGGAAAAAGCAACAGGAATACTTTACAAGTCCGGGTAAAGTAAATTTGAAGCAGGAGACACCTATTGAATGTTTTGTTAAGAAGCTACTGGTTGGCAACTGTTGTTTTTGATACACATATAGGTCAGAGTTGAAAAGTATAGCATCTGTTGAGAAGCAGCAACGATTGTCAATTAGCACCCAACCTGGAATCCACAGACATTATTGATATCTCTCAACTGTTTTACATTTAACTTCAATAGAGAATACAAGCAGCATCTGCTCTTTTTTTAATGTAGTCTTTGAAAATGGCAGTATATTGTCAACTTTGCAGTTGCACCTTTATCTTTTTTATTCACTGTAAAATAGGTATCAGGCGCAAGTAGAATTAATTTTCTTTTTTGAGGCTATGATGATATTTTTGGTTGCTGAGGAAGTATTATGTTTGCAAGCCATTTCAATGACAAGTGGAGAACATAGTAAGGTGCAGTGAGGAAGAAAAGAGATATTAGAATATAAAGGTCAGAGAAGGAAATGTTAAAAAGAGAGAGCAATGAGAGAGTTTTGGAAGGTACAAGGAGCAAAGATTGGCAAGCTAGGAAAATTAAAAGGCAAGAAATGGAAAGGTAAGACTAAAAGCTATTGGCATCAAAAAATTATGTGAAAATCTTTTAATAGGTGACTATATTCTTATGTTACCATGCTGAAATTCAAGTGCTAACTAACTTTAAAGAAGTAACCAATTTTGTTGCAATTTATTAAAACTGATACAGGATGCATTTGTGTGTGTGTATGTCTTGAAGTGTAATGACTGTTCGACAGAAGAAATACAGTAGTCCAGTGGCACAGTGGTTTGCACTGCTGCTTCACTGCACCAGGATCTGGGTTCAATTCTGGCCATGGATGACTGTGGAATTTACATGTTCTTCCTGTGTCTGCGTGGGTTTCCTCCAGGTGCTTCTTTGCTTCCTCCCATACTCCAAAGATGTGCAAGGTTAAGTGGATTAGCCATGCTAATTGCCCCTTAGTGTCAGGGCAACTAGTAGAGTAAATACATGGGATTACACAGATAGGGCTAAGGTGAGATCGTTATTGGTGCAGGCTCAATAAGCCGAATGGCCTCCTTCTGCACTGTAAGGATTCTATGATTCAACTCATGTCAATTAGCAGTCTCGTATTTGAGTCAGGAGTTTGTTTGTTCAAGTCCTATTCCAGAGATTAGAACACAAGATATATTTTGGGTGGAAGAGATCCCAAGACAGCCTTTCAGAAAATAGCAGAGCCATTCTTCCCACTGTGCTCGCCAATATTTATCCATCATCAATAACAGTAAATCAGTATGTCTGCAAATTATTTCCACTGTTTGCAAAGCAGGACCGTATTGCTTTCCCAATCCCAGTTCTCCTACAGTCTTTCAGCCGCAATTTTGTCCTCGCTGTTCCATTATTTACTCCCACACCCAGGCTTCCTACAGTTACCAGCTTCTTCCAAATGCCCTTCCCTGCAAGTTCCTGCTTTGTTAATATTGCTATTCGTCCCCTCTTTCCAAGTGCAAACACTCTCTCCTCTCCCCTAAGTATGATCCCTCCCTAACTAAAGCTCTGAAGTTTGTTCACCCATGCAAACATGACAGTGTCGCCTGGATTGCAGTTACCAGTTCAGGCCATTGCTTCCTGGTAGATTGGAACATATCCAGCCTGCAAATGTAGACAAAGCCCAGCTCACTGGTCTCTCCGAGGTTTCAGCCCCATCAGCTGAATGCTCTGGTGCTCCCTTTCTCCCCAAGACTTGAGTTAAGCCCCCACTTTCTCACTGAACCCACAGATTTCAACAGGTCCCAGAAAATCATTTCCCATACATTTGGTTCCTTTGCTTTCCTCACTGAGCCTTGATACACACTTTTGGCCTGTTAGTCTCATTCTATTGCCTACTCTGAACTTTAACAAAAAGAAACACAAAACGAGAAAGAAACAAAGTAATATCTGTGACAGGCATCCAGAGTGAGAGGGAAACAGATAAAAAGGAAGAGTATCAAAAAGATTTGAGATGGAATTTGCCCATCGGGAAGTGACTACTGTAGTGGGGAAAGAAAGAGGGGAATGTTTCTCTCTGCAGAGAGTGGTGGGAAATCATAACTTCTGACTCCAAACTCATTAATTACACACCTAGGATATATCTCTGTATTCTGTGGTGGGAATGATGATGCACACCCTAGCATTGTATCTGGGCACCATACTGAAAATGTGCCTTGATGACAAAGGAGATGGATCTCCAGAAACACACTGAGACTGGAAGATGGATCACCCGAATCTGGAAGATCCACCTGATAGATGCTCTTCTATTGAGGTGTTTTAGTGCCCAGGGTTGCTGATGACCTCCATAACAAACTCCAGTGGCAGCTCCAAGCATTGTTCAGGTGACTTCTGACTTCTGCACATCACATTTCCCAGATGTGTTTCGGACTGCCATGTCTATTCACTGACATTGTCGAGAATTAGGTATAGGTGAAAGGAATGGTCAGCCTTCATCTGCATACCATTAGAAGAATGCAAATCAGTTTCATGCCAGAAACTTTCACCAAGTTTCCCCATCTATCATGGTAGGAACCATGAGAAATTCATATTGGCACAAAGCTGATTTTTCGATTCCTGCGGCTGGATTCTAATTGATCAGGGCATTCTCCTGAAGAATGAGCCAGTGCATTGCTGTCACTAAACACGTGCCTGTTTCAGTTAAACGAAGTAAGTGTCCACCATTCTCTGATTCATTCCGCAGGGCAATGCCTCGACCAAAGTCAAGGTCACTGGTTTACATTTCAAACAATGTTTGTCAGTTATTTATCAATCACAATCAACTGGCGCATTCTCCATGGCAACACCTCTACCAATCTGAATCTACTTGCCAACCAGTGAGCACTCTCTTCTCAAACAGTATAAATTTGTTTATTTCCGTTTCTTGCAAATGTCTTGATGAGTGCAAGATGAAAAGCTTCAATAAAAAATGTCTCCTACTTCAGCAATATTTATTGCATTATTGTGCATCAGCTTCCCTTTTCTTGTACTTCCCTTTCTTGCAAATGTCCTGATGACTGCAAAATGAAAAGCTTTGATAAGATGTCTCCTTTTCCAGCAAAATGCCCCGAGCTTCCCTTTCCTTGTATTTTGGGGCACAGAAAGCCAAAGATTTGCTCTGCCTCCCATAGTTCTCCAACCAGCATGGTACACAATATTTGCCCACCTGTTGTGCACTAGGTTCATTAACATGGAGAAAAATGTATAAATGAGAATTGGGCTTCAGTAAACATTTGGGATACCTCAATATGCCTCAGGCACTGAATGCCCATATAAAATAGACACAGCATGAACACACGCTTACCTCAAGCTGTGCCTTTGCTTTTGAATGTTCATTGATATTTTGTGTAGCTGTTTGAGATTCATTGCTTCGGTGCAATATTGCTGTTGTGAGAGAAAGTGAACTTATTGGAGCTTTACTAAGAGCTTTTGAATGCTGCGCCACATCTGTTACCTGTGCTTGTTTCGTCAAGGAATGATCATTGTGTCTTGTGCTGAGAGGAGCTGTAAGCATCTCTTTGGGCATGCTATTCTATTTGCAGGCTGTCGAGGAGGCTGGCAAAACAAGCGCATTCACATCTCAGGAAATCAATGAGGATTTTTTCTTATGCAACTAGTCATATTCATAGGCTCAGATATTTGCACTTGGACAAGATAAAAGCAACTTCAGTGACAATGTCCATAGATGCAGTCATGAATGTTTTATATAACCAATGCTAAATCTGGAAGCCACTTCTGTCATTCATAGTCAAACCAATCACATCCTCCATTGTTATTTTGCAGTGCTATTCCTAGCAACAGCAAATGGCTTAGCAGTTTTACCAGGGTTCAGGTTACACACACTACACGGAAGATGGCCTGCTAAATAGCCAGAACCGCCTGCATTAACAACCAGGTCAATAATGCATTCTCTAATAGAGGCATTTTCAATTAACTACATGGATATTCAGAGCATCACTAAATGCATCCAAAACCTTAGTCAAATAAAGTATATTTCAGTAAAATCTCAGGCTCACATTTGGACCAATACAACAACATTGCTCATCAACTTCTATTCTCATTAACAGCAAACGTAAACAGTTTCAATAGCCAAGACACAGTAGCAAATTTTGGTAGACCTTAAAAGTGTGTTGGTATTGTCCTCAGGTAGGCTGATAACTTGTAAAAGGATGTTTGAATTCCAGGGACCAATCTAAAATATCACATATGGTGTCAAGTTTTATGACTTATATTGTAGTTATAAAATGAAAAGCAGCATTGTCTAAACACTATTCAGTTGGCAACTTATTCTAAAGGTGTTACAGTGGCACAATGGTCAGTCCTGTGCCAGGGATCCAGGTTCAATTTCTGCCTTGAGTGACTGTCTGGCTGCCATTTGCATTTCATCCCTGTGTCTGCATGCGTTTCCTCCGGGTCCTCCTGTTGCTTCCCACAGTCCAAAGATGTGAAGTTTAGGTGGATTGGCCATCGTAAAATTGCTCCTTACTGTCCCAAGATGTGCAAGTGAGATGGATCAACCGTGGTAAATCCGAGGATTGGACGAGGGAGAGGGCTTGGATAAAGCACAATTTCAGTGAGCCAGTGCAGACTCAATACATCGAATCACCTCCTTCTGTACTGTAGGAATTTGATGAACATTCTATCAGACAAAATACAGACAAATTGCCCCATTTAACTTTTAAAATAGACAAAAATCTCCCAGCACTGTTATACTTTGAAGTGTCCACTTAAGGGATGGGGTAAAGTATAACAGCGGTGGGAGATTTCCAGTTGCCAGTCCAAACCTATTCTCAGCTCCCAAGGGGTTGCTTCATTCTTCCTTTCCAACCAGATAATTTACAATCCTTGAACTGACTTTCACAGTGATACTTAAGAGATAGCGATTTCTCCTTCTAGCCAAAGCTAAGCCAAACTCCTAGTCCTCGTTAAATCTTCATGAACTTGGCCACCTTATCCAACTGTGATCTCCCACCCACGTTCTCCACAGTCATTAATAGAGATTAGCTCCTCTCTCTCTCTTGGAATTCAATAGATAGTTTCAAGTATAACTGCTTATTAAGGCTGGCATTCCTAACACCTCTTTGTCAGCTTGGAAACAAAGGCCTTGATTTTCGCTTGCAAAATGGATGTGCAGAGTTGGAAAATTTTCGGGCTTGCCAGACTTGCCTTGAATGGCTGGGATGTTTGTTCCGACGGAGTAACAGGGTATGGGTCATGATAAATTTGGGCTCATCAACCCTAGAAGCAGCGTAGGGTCCTGCAAAATTAACATGTCTCAGGTGCTGTATAAAGAAATGTGGTTGTCCATTGTGAAGCACTGCCATCTTCAAGAGATTTGTCCCTGTTGGTAGCATGTAATAGCCTTGCATCATTCTGTGTTGTATTTTGCAGGTCAAGAGACCCAACAATACGAGGGCGATGTTGCAGACTGGGGTTAGGTCAATGAGTCAATGGACGAATAGAAATATTGAAGAGGCAGCTATGACAATCACAAGGGCCTGCACTCAGCTGGTTGTCAGGGATGGACCCAATGCTAAAGGCAATGGTCAAGGCATTTGGTACATGATGGTAATGATGCAAATGATCCTGTTAATGCGTGAAGCAAAAGGGGATGTTGGGATGAGGGATGAGAGAAGTTAGATTGCATGGTAAGGGAACCACAGCTATGGTTGAATGCAAATGCATTTAGGCAATATCAGAACGTGCTCTCATAGTGTGAAAAGCTAAATATCATGACCGACTTTTGTGATTCATACAGATCCCAGCAGCACTCGCTCTTACCTCATCCCAATCTCAGGCTGCCTTATCCTCAGATATCAGGAAGGGTTGGTTGGCTGAGGCAACATTACAACTGACTAGCTCATATTCCGCCAACACAGATACCGGCATATTGGAGGGACATGGCACATGTTTGGAGTTGGAGGCACGTGGTGAAGAACATCACATCAGAGTAGAGGAGAAAGTGTCCAAGTCTGAGGCATCTGTGCACAGTCGTCCTCGCAGGAGGGAGGGCACTCCTGCTGATGCTGAGTAAGTGGAGCCTCAGGAGTCACCTTATGGGCACAGTTATAGGGCACCAGCAGCAGATCACAGAATTGTTACAGCACAGAAGGTGACCCTTCAGCTTATGATGTCTGCACTGGCCACCTAGCATCTATTTATTCTAATCCCATTTTCCAGCACTTAGTCCATAGTATGTATGCTGTGGCATTTCAAGTGCTCATCTCAATGTTTCTTACATGCTGAATGTCCCCGTCCCTACCACCCTTTCAGTCAGTGCATTTCAGATTCCCACCTGCCTTTGCATGAAAAAGCTTTTCCTCAAATTTTCTCTTAATCTCCTTCTGCTGATCTTTAATCTATGCCCCTCTATCTATTCTATGTCCCACATAATTTTACATACCTCAAATCAGATTCCCCCCTCAGCATTCTCTGCTGCAAGGAAAACAACAGGAATTGGAGCTTGTCACATGACCATGTTCATAGCTCCATTTTCCATTAAATTAAACAAGACAAATCCAAAACATAACACTGCTGCCTCACAGCGCCAGGGACCCAGGTTCAATTCTCGCCTTGGGTCACCGTCTGTGTGGAGGCTGCATGTTCTCCCCATGTCTGTGATGGCTTTCTCCAGTTGCTCTGGTTTCCTCCCACAGTCTGAAAGACGTGTTGGTTAGAGGCATTGGCCATGCTAAATTCTTCCTTAGTGTGCCCAAACAGGTGGCGGAGTATAGCAACTGGGGGATTTTCATAGTAACTTCATTGCTGTGTTAATGTAATCCTGTTTGTGACACTAACAAATTAACTTTAAAATTGACTCCACATTACAGTAAATTAAACTGACAGACCAAAACAGAACAAACTTAAACTCCACACTTGTAACAGTATGAAAGTGTGAGTGTTTAGCACTTTGTCTCTTTTATCACATTGTATAGCCTTCCCCCAACTTCCTTCTACATTTTTTCCAAACTTGTTATTGAATCTAAAGGAAAGAAAACAATGTGATCCAGCTCTGAAATAGTTGTCTATTTGGTTCCACTTAAGAGGAAAGCACCAGTTCTTTTAATGAGCTGCTATTCCTGAAATCTCAGTTAAACCATGTTGCTCTCCCTCACAACGAGCAGACCTTGTGTTATAGTATGTATGATGTAGAGATGCTGGCGTTGGACTGGGGTAAACTCAGTAAGAGGTCTGACAACACCAATTTTAAATCCAACTGATTTATTTGATAGTACACTTGCTAGCTTTCGGCCTTTGTGCCTTCTTCAGGTGAATGAGGTGTTCATTCACCTCATTCACCTGATGAAGGCACAAAGGTCAAAAGCTAGCAAGTTTACTATCAAATAAATCAGTTGAATTTAAAATTGGTGTTGTCAGACCTCTTACTTATGATATGTAGTCAAAACACAGCCAGGCAATCAGTAATCTGCTATTCTTCAAGTTTATTTATTAGTCACAAATTAGGTTTTCCATTCATACTGCAATGAAGTTACTGTGAAAATTCCCCTAGTCATCACACTCTGATGCCTGTTCAGGCACACTGAAGGAGAAATTAATATGGTCAATGCACCTAACCTGCACATCTTTGGACTGTGGGAGGAAACCGAAACATCCAGAGAAAGCCTACACAGACACAAGGAGAATGCGCAAACTCCACACTGACAGTGACCCAAGCCAGGAATCAAACCTAAGTCCCTGGTGTTGTGAGGCAGCAGTGCTAACCACTGTGTCACTATGCCATTCCATGCTACCATGCCAGCACTGCTTGATCACCAGCATAATCCTTGATATTCTTGCTCATGAAGCTTGAGATGGATTAGTATTTAAGTTAGAAAATTACTCGTTTGGAAAAAAACAAAGTAAAATAATCAGCACTGTCTGAGGGTTAAGAACTTACCGTTCATTGGCTTTATCTCTACATTAAGACTTTCCTTTTAAAACATAAATTTAAAATGATTTTCTGCTGCATGAATTACTTTGCACTGATGTAAGTGTTTCAAATTACTTACAAATCCCTGATTGAACAGTTGTAATGATCTCTGCTGATATCTTTGCGATACATATGGATAAAGTTATTTTGTTGTTTTTTGCCTGTTCATTTCTTTTCTGTCATCATAAGGGAGAATTATTTTGCAATTTCCTTAAGCAGTCTGTTATTGGATTGATGGTGCTTTATGGGTGTATATCTCTAACAGAAGACTTGGTAGCTATGATTGCATCAGAACAATTAAACAAAACTGTATTGGAACCCTGCGACAGTAGCTTCTGTAACTCTGATAATAGCATTATGCCAGTAAGGGGATAGATGCGAAGCCTCCATCATATAATACCTTCTACACAAATAGGATATTGTACGCATGAGAGATAGAAATGACCATTGCCAATGTTAATGCATAGGCCCCAATGAACAAATGATCTTTTCCATTATTTTAATATGGATATTGGTCAGTTTATTTGAAATATATTAACATTTCCATTAAAGCAACAAAGCTTTTCTAAGAGCACACAACAGCTTTGCTGGCTGCAATGTACACTGTTGAAAAATGTCCACATTTTTGAAGCAATTAATTAGTCACTTTTGCTTTTTAGATTGAAATATCTATTTGAAAATGTTCAAATACCAGATATGCTCAAGTAAACTTTAAAATATACGATTCTCCACAAAAATTTCTTTCTGCACTATTAGGAATAGAACACCAAGGACATCTTTTAATTTAAGCTACAGTAACAATGCAGTATTTGCAAATAGGATAACATGGGTTTAACCGTCTCAGAACAAAACCCATTTTTTTAAGAAAGTGAGGAAACACATCCACTGCTTCATGTTCCCAGCTCGACAGATGAGAGAGAGAGTAAAACAAAAGTGGAGCCAATCAATTCTCTGTGGTGAACTCCATTTCATGGGTTAGTGAGAGATGGGCAGCTTGTACGAGGCAGAGGGGCTCAGCAGGAGAGAGTTATTAAATGCTGTTCTGTTTGGAGTCTATTTAGAATCAGTGTTTGCTGTTACAGTTGAAAAGTAGCAAGGCTTTTCGGTGAAAAAAAAATGGTGCTTGACACAAGTGCCCTCAATCTAAGCCAGGCTGTGAAAGTGAGCCTCAAAGATGAAGGTAGGATGAGCTGGAGTTAAGTGCCCCAGGCTCTTACCTAGCTTCTGATGGGTAAGTCTGCAGCAAGCACTGCCTCAGTGGTTTTAACTCAAATCACAGTGGTGGAATAAGCTCATTGCAACACAGTTAACTGGGCGAAAGGATAAGCATTCATTTCTAACTCTAATATACTTTCTACATTAAGTAGCAGAGTAAGGGAGAGAGGGATAGTGACCTTTCAAATTCCTGCTCTGAGACCAGCCTGGAGTGCAAACCGGAAGTGATTATCTGAGTGGAGCTGGTAATTGAAGCCACTGTGTAATTTGCCCAACTGTCCGTGCAGGAATGCAGCATTAAAGACTTTTAACCTTAATAAGCTAAGTCGCAGTGACTGGAAAACTGCTGTGCGTGGGGGCAATTTTCCATCACTGTTTAATGGCAATATAACTGGAGACAAATGCCGAAACTGGTGGAGAACCAGTCAGCCACAACCCTTAGTAGTTTTCCCTTTCTGCTCTACTCTCTTGTTTCACAGCCAAAGGGGATGGAGTTCATTATTTCCTTGCTGTTGCATGTTGTGACCTTATTAACGAACTTTCAGAGAAAGATGCAATAGTTTTCCACCTGGGGTTGGGGAATTAGAAGGACATGCTAGGAATTAGCTCATCCACTGAGTCGCAGTGAATTCAAAACACTGCAACAGCTTATCTCTTTGACAGAGTGTGTGTGTTCACACAGATTTGTTGCCCACTGTTAAACTAACCGCTGTTAACATTCACGTTAGTGGGATAGTGGAGATGCCAGCGTTGGACTGGGGTAAACAGTAAGAAGTCTCGCAACACCAGGTTAAAAAGTCCAACAGGTTTATTTGTAGCAAACACCACTGGGTTTCAGAACTGGCTGTCTCTTTGTCAGGTGAGTGGGAGTTCTGATCACAAACAGGGCATATAAAGATAAACTCAAT
This sequence comes from Sphyrna mokarran, assembly GCA_024679065.1. Lineage (NCBI taxonomy): Eukaryota > Metazoa > Chordata > Chondrichthyes > Carcharhiniformes > Carcharhinidae > Sphyrna > Sphyrna mokarran. Next base: position 26,379,858 of record JAGIQG010000021.1, read on the forward strand.
TTACATCAATAATGATTGAAATGAGAGTCTTTATAGCTAACCCAGTCTGAAAGGTACAGACAATGTGAATGGAGAGAGCATTAAGCACAGGTTAAAAAGATGTGTATTGTTTCCAGACAGGGAAGTTGGTGAGATTTTGCAAGTCCAGGCAAGTTGTGGGGGTTGCAGATAGTGTGACATGAACCCAAGACTCTGGTGGAGGCCATCTTCATGTGTGTGGAACTTAGCTATCAGTCTCTGCTCAGCTACTCTCCATTGTCGTGTGTCTTGAAGGCCGCCTTGGAGAATGCTTACCCGAAGATCAGAATGCCGGTGACCGCTGAAGCGTTCCCCAACAGGAAGAGAACAGTCTTGGATGGTGATTGTTCAGCAGTGTTCATTCATCTGTTGTCATCACGTCTGCATGGTCTCCCCAATGTACCATGCCTCAGGACATCCTTTCCAGCATATCAGATAGATAACGTTGGCTGAGTTGCAAGAGTATGTACTGTGTACCTGATTTGGTGGTGTTCTCACGTGAGATAATGGCATCCATGTCAATGATACAGCACATTTCGAGGAGGTTGCTGTGGCAGGATTGTGTGGTGCTGTGGTCACTATTCTCCTGAAGGCTGATTAGTTTGCTGCGGACAATGGTCTGTTTGAGGTTGTGCAGTTGTTTGAAGGCAAGAAATGGGGGTGTGGGGATGGCCTTGATGAGATGTTCATCTTCATCAATAGCACGTTGAAGGCTCCAGAGATGTCATAGCCTCTCCGCTCCATGTATGTGCTGGATGACAAAGGATATTCTGTCCATCATATCCCACGTTCCCCCAACTTGTCTGGACTTGCAAAATCTCACTGACTTTCCTGTCTGGAAACAATACACACCTTTTTAGCCTGTGCTTAATGCTCTCTCCACTCACACTGTCTGTAACTTTAAGACTTGATTAGTTGTAAAGATTCACATTCCAATCATTATTCATGTAAATTGAGTTTGTGTCTTCATATGCCCTGTTTGTGATCAGAACTCCCACCCACCTGACAAAGGAACAGCCAGTTCCGAAAGCTAGTGGTGTTTGCTATAAGTAAACCTGTTGGACTTTAACCTGGTGTTGTGAGACTTCTTAGTATGTTAGCAGGATAGTACAAAGGGAGCATTTTGGACAGTGTGAGCTACAATGCATAGTGGATGAATAGGCCTTCTCTTGTTATTAATGTCCCTGATGTGCACTATTTCCAAATGTTCAATCCAGTGCTTCCCCTCTTCTCCACACTGACAGTCAGAACCATAGTCACGGCCAGCGTCATGGATTAAAAAAACATGTGATCACTGAATCAACATCATGACCTTTTCCTCATGTTCCATTGCTTCAGACCTATATTTTTGTTGCATTTCTCCTCTGAAGGATAATTGCTGCCAGTGATAGGAACCTTGTCTGCACTGAGATCACACATATCCCATGTCATTGTTCAAAAGAATCCTTTTGCCCAATAATGACCTCCAGTGTTTTTTTTAAGCATTGAGAAAGCTGAATCTATGTCTTTAAAGGCAAGTTGGAACATCAGCACTGCCAAATGAAAACCAAATTCTAGCATTACATATTTGACATGCCAGCATGTCTTCCAAGCAAACAAAGCAGTTAGCTCAATACTCAGAAGCAAGGGTGACATGGTGGCACAGTGGTTTGCATTGCTGCCTCACAGCATTAGCAACCTGGGTTCTATTCCAGCCTTGGATGACTGCTTGTGTGGAAGTTGCACGTTCTCCCTGTATCTGCATGGGTTTTCTCCAAGTGCTCTGGTTTCCTTCCACAGTCTAAAGATATGCAGGTTAGGTGGATTGACCATGCTAAAAGTAGTGTCAGGAGGATGAGCAGGGTAATTAAGTGAGGTAAAGGGGTAGGACCTGAGTGGGATTGTTGTCAGTGTAGGCTGGATGGTCTAAAAGGCCTCCTTCTGCACTATAAAGATTCTATGATTCTAATCCTTTTTGCTATTGGGGCTCCAAAATCTGATCATTCAAATTTAACTTTGTACACTAGGCAGTAATACTTTACACTTTATTCTGAGTCTTTATGCCTAAGTCTTAATAATAAGGTTAGTGTGGCGCTGTGCTACTTGCATTGTGAGTAGATCATAGTAGAGTAATTCTTGCACAAACCTGTACCTATACAAGAATGTTCTGTTACATTTTTCTTAATCGATATACTTTACAAAGTAAAAACCTAATGTCTGTATTAACCAAATGAAATTGTGTACAGAATTCTTTTAAAACATATCATTGTTGGTTAATCCTCACAAAGTACAGAGCAAATAATTTTGCTTTGATTTGTTTTATTTTTAGCATTGTGATACAATTTTGTATTCTATCCCCTCAGGTAGCTGAATTTGCTATGAGAGTTCTTGTGACCAGTTGTGTGCAAGGTTTAAATGGGCTATTATTATTAATGCAAATTACCATATGGACATATAAACAGGCTGCTTGAAGAATACTTAGGGCATAGTCACATTCTAACTGCAGCATTAGCATGAAGTGGTTTAACTCTGTAACCAAGTCAAAGTATAAATAAAATCAGAATTTAGACTGAAGCAAAGAGACTCATCTTGAAGGAGAAAGTCTCCCTCTGCTTTGTCTTAGAGACAGTCCAGGCCTCAGCCTTTGCTCTGCTTTGCACAGGTTGATGCTGAGGTGAACCATATACTGTTTCAAACCAATACCAAATTTGCACTGTGTACACACCATAAAAATCAACACAGTGAATAGAGTGTATCAGAAGCTTATTGGGTTGTGATGCTCTGGAGGATGCAGCAAGGCTTATTTCTGTGGGGGAAAAAAAGGAGTTTCCAGCAGTTTAATTTATGTTGGAAAAATCAGCCTGACATTGGTGGCATTTCAAAGACATCCCAACACATCTATATCCCTTTCAGTTGCAGTGGGAGGATGGACAGTTGAGAATATCTTGAAATGGCCTTAATTATATTGGAAGGAGATCCTACATTCTCTGAGATTTGTCATTTCTCCAGAGTTCATTCAGAGTAAGATTGTGGAAATAGAGGATCTTTCTTGAGAGAAAAATATTCTTTTATTCCTATGATACTTTTTCTCAATCTTAATTCTCATTATTGGGGCAAATTTGATTTTTTTAAATTGTAGTAAATGCTAATGGTTTAAATTTGTGGTCCAAACAAAGAGAGAGTAAAATGAAGACTGTTCACTCTTGTCATTATAATGGACAGAGAAAGACCAGTTAGTCCATCAAATGTGTTACTATACTTATACACTTTTGACTATGTGGCCAAATGTCTCTCCAACTCAATTTAAGTTTGCTGATGACACCACAATGACAAGATAGAGTATAGGAAAGAGAATCTGGTGAACTGGTGTGACGACAATATCTCTCCCTCAATGTCAACAAAACAAAGGAGATCGTCATTGACTTCAGGAAGCGTAGTGAAGGACATGCCCCTGTCTACATCAAGGGAGACAAACTAGAAATGGTCAAGAGTTTCAAGTTTTTAGGTGTCCAGATACCAATAGCCTGTCCTGGTTCCTCCATCTCAATACTATGGTTAAGAAAGCTCACCTGTGCCTCTACTTTTTCAGAAAACTAAGGAAATCTGGCATGTCAGCTACAACTTTCACCAACTTTTACCAAGGAAAAATAGAAAGCACTCTTTCTGGTTGTATTGCAGCTTGGTGTGGCTCCTGCTCTGTCCAAGACTGCAGTAAATACAAAGGGTCGTGAACGAAGCCAAGTCCATCACTCAAACCAGCCTTTCCCGCCACTGACTCCATCTAGACTTCCTGCTGCCTCAGAAAAGCAGCTAGCATAATCAAGAACTCCACATATCTTGGACATAGTCTCTTCCACCTTCTTCCACTGGGAAAAATTAAAGTTTGAGGACACGTACCAATCAACTCAAGAACAGCTTCTCTCCTGTTGCCATCAGACTTTTAAATGGACCTACCTTGCATGAAGTTGATCTTTCTTTACACCCTAGCTATAACTGTAACACTACATTCTGCACTCTCTTTTCCTTCTTTTTGAACGGTATTCTTTGTTGGTGTAGCATGCATGAAACAATTCTTTCTACCGTATACTGATACATGTGACAACGATAAATCATATCAAATGAGGCATGTTGCAACTTACTAACATGAATTCCAGGGTCTCCTTCTGTGGAAAAAAATGCCCAGATACCCTTCACAAATTTGGTTATTGACATTACAGTAAATCCTTTTGGTCATTCAATTCTGCCATGTGTTTATTCTTCCTCTCATCTGGAATCCCATGAAGTATTGCCATGTTATGCACAATGCTCAGACAGTTTTTTGAAGATGATGTTCATCAGAATGTGGGTACCGCTGACTTTGGAGGTTGCAGTAATGAAAAAGAATATCTGCTTTTTCTTGCTGCAGAATATTAGAGACCTGCAATGCTGATGCTTTCTCCTGAGTTAAGCAGTACTGACTTTTGAGACATGACTTTGGGCAGTAGGTGACAGGCTTTGGCAGAAACTTGAAGTTAGGACTGAGATAAATTTCCCTTTTGTGTGTGAGATAAAAATGTCAAATTATATCAAAACTATTTTGCTAAAGAATGAAAATTTTTAAAGTTACCTTCACACCTGCATCCAGTCCTTTTTCCTATAAAGTGTTATGGATAGGAGAGGGATTAATTTAAAGAGCTCTGATTTTCTTTTTTCACTATCTATCCAGAAACAGAAAGGTCTTTTTGATTTCCCCTTCATAATTATTTCCCTCAACACTTAATAAATTCCCAGCAAACTCCAGATAGGAATTTATTTATTACACACACACACACACACACACACACACACACACACACACACACACACAGGAAAGGGTTTTGCACCATTTGCCCCTTTTACATTCACACAATGGAATAGGGATAAGGAAACGAAAGTGGCAATACGGCAAAGACCAAGACAAAATCAGAGTAATAGGCTGGAATTGTACCACCCTCTCCATCATGAGAATCGGAGCCAGCAAAATTTGAACAATGGGAAGGTCCGCTGACCTCGAATGGGATTTTTCAGTTCTAGGATGAGCACGGCCATAAAATCCCTCCCATGGTTTCATGCGACTCCAGAATCAAAAGTCCAATGGTGCATTTCTTCAGAGGTTAACAAGCTGAACTTGTTGCTGGGCAATCCATCTTTCCAGAAGCAATGACTTACCTGACAGAAGAAGGCACACAGAGATAAGGCTCAGAGGCACGAATACACAGGTTCTGCTGTTCCAGTAATGTCTAGTGCAGGTGAGGGCCAGGCAATTTACATGGACAGCGTTCTTTCTGCTATGTACCTTTCACTTCTTCTCCTGAATTTTGGATAAATGATATATTTTTCCAGGTCTGGAACCTTGAGAGGTTTAACAGAGGAGTCATGACCCCTTTTGTCTTGTTGATATACCATCTCCCTAGCCACAGCTCTGCCTGAGAAATGTAAGGGGTGTTGATGCATTTCTTTATAGTCACACGGGGACATTGACGCTCTTTAAAGATAACAAGATTCCTACAGGTTTTCTGAAGGCTAGAAATTCCTCATGGTCAGTCAGGCATGTCAGAGTAAAGCCTTAAGCCTTTGTCCAGTTTTAAAAGAAAACAATATTTTAATAAAGCAAAATATATAGATATATATTTTCCTTCCTATTTTCTGGATGAGACAAAAATGTCCTGACACTATCAGTGCTGATTTGTCCCAAATCCTGAAATGTATAATGTATTTTTACAGCAAGTAGCCTGCTGAGTGCAAATAAAAAAAGGCTGGCAATTAAAGAGCACTTTTCACTACCAAAAGACATCTCATAGGCAACAAAAACAGAAGAGACTGGAAAATCTCAGCAGGTCTGACAGCATCTGTGGAGAAAGAGTAGAACCAACATTTCAAGATAGGATGACCCTTTGTTAGAACTGTCTCATAGTGTCTTATTGCAAATGAAGCACACTGTTGCAATGTAGGAAAAGCGGTAACCAATTTGTGCACAGCAAGCTACCACAAATAGCAATGTGATGATGACCAGATCGTCTGCATTTTTCTGTGATGATGATGAATGAGGGATATATATGGCCACGACATTGGGGTAACTCCCCTGCTTTGTTTATTTTTAATGAAATTTAGGATCATTACATCCATTCAAAAGGACAAATGGATCCTCGGTTTAATTTTTCATCTAATAAGTTGTCCAGTGCAAAATGCCAGGTAATGTTTGGATTGTTGGGGCCCCTTACATTAGGTCCACTGCAGTTATAAGATGTCACTGAGTTAACCAACAAAGCATCAATTAATGCAGCATAATGATTTAGGATGATTAGGAAAGGAAATGCCATGGTTGCAATCTCAGCAAGTCTAACAGCACTTGTGGAGAGAGATTAAAGCCTATGTTTTAAATCAGGATGACCCTTCAACTCAAAACATTGGCTCTATCCTCTCCCCATTGATGCTGTCAGACCTGCTGAAATTTTGCAGCATTTTCTGTTTTTGTTTCAGGTTCCAGCATCCACAGTACTTTTCTTAAACTATGGTTGAAATTTCCATGGTTAGAGAGCATGGCAAATATTATAACCTCCTTTGAATGTAGTGTGCACAAATAAAATGCCCAATGACATAGCGGTTGGCACTGCTGCCTCACAACAGCAGGAACCCAAATTCAATTCTGGCCTCAGAAACCGTGTGGAGTTTGCACACTCTGCCCAGGTCTGTGTGTGTTTCCTCCAGGTGCTCCAGTTTGGTCCCACAGTCCAAAGGTGTGCATGTTAGAAAGATTGGCCATGCTAAATTATCCTTTAGTGTCCCAAGATGTGTAAATTAGGGGGATTAGTGAGTAAGTACATGGGGGTTACAGGGATAGGAGCTGGATAGGATTGTTGTTGGTGCAAGTTCAGAAGAAGGTGAAAGAAAGAATGTATGGAGTGTGTTGGTCTTTGATTATGCTGACTGCTTTTCTGAGGCAGCAGCAAGTGTAGACAGTGTCAATTGATGGTTTGAATGATGGACTTGGTCACCTTGTGAACACATCTTCCTAAGTCAACAATTCCTAGAGTGGAACTTGAAGCCAAAACTTCTGACTCAAAATTAGGGATGCAACCCCAACTGTGCTACAAGATGAATGGGAGAATGAGAAGCCTTAGAAGGTATACCCTGCTAATCTGAAGATAATTAACCTTCCCAGCAGATCATTTCTAATTGCATTATTGATCATTTGGAACCAAAGTGATTCTGATCATATTTTCCTTAAGCAAAGCCTTTTTGAACAACACTGAACAAAGGCAATAAGTAATCCTGTACTGCAGTATGAATCATGGCATATTTTACATCAGTTTGTTCATTACCCATTTTGCAGTCCATTGTGTGTGTGCATTATAAAATATACTGTTTCCATAGTGTTTCAGATAATGGCTAAATCTTGTTTTTGCGGTATTTTTATAAATTGTGCAATTTAAAGAACGTCAGACTTAATGAAGTAAAACACAGCACACTATATTTCAGTTAAAGCCGTGCTGACAGGCAAGAATTATAACGGAATATTAAATGTATTTTTCTGCTTTTTTAAAAAAAAAGTCCTGGTTACAAAGAAAGCAATCAGTTATCTTTAAATAAAATCATGGGCAAGAATATTATTCATCATAATATTCAGCTGTAAACCCTTGTGTAGATAGAAGACTTCATGTCAACCTGTAGATATGGCCAATTTGATTATGCAGACCTGGAGCGATATAATTAGCTGCGGTCTGGATTTCCTGATTAAAAGCTGCCTGGAGTCAGTAGTCTCCTCTATTGTCCAGCAAGGTCCAATGAACGAAGTTGGGATTACCTGGTGACTGCACAGCTCCTCCAATTCCCCGACATGGTTCAGTGCTGTATCAGTGTCCATGAATGGCAACTTGCCTCATTTGAGATTTATCTTTGGATTTTTTAAGGAATTGAGGAAGCTAACTACTTCTGTCCTTCTTTTTAAATAAATCAGTATATATTTGTCCAAATGTTATAAAAATCCCACGATTCATCCTCTTATACGTTGCTGCATTTTCAATGAGTTTAGTCTATCCGAACTGTCACTCAGTCATTAAAGCAACTATTAAAGGTGAGCTTAATTACAATAAGAAAGCTCATTAGGTCTAGCATTTCTGAGGTGCTATCAAATCATAGAATCTCTGTGGCATGGAGGAAGGCTCTTTGGTCCTTGATGTCATATTTTTATATATTTTTACTTTTGAATGGACCTACCTTGCATTATGTTGATCTTTCTCTAAACACTAGCTACGATTGTAACACTACATTCTGCACTCTTTTCTTTCCTTCTCTATGAACGATATGCTTTGTTTGTATAGCATATAAGAAATAATACTTTTTACTATATATTAATATATGTGACAATAATAAGGCAAATCAAAGCAAAGCAGTTGGAGGATCAATTTGTAAATCCTTCCAACACATGCAAATAGTATGATTCACAGAATCCCTACAGGGCAGAAGGAGGCCATTCAGCCCATCAAGCTTGCACTGACAACAAGCTCACCCTATTCCTATAACCCACATATTTACCCTGCTAATCCCCCTGATAGTGATCAGCTCTGAAATGCACCAGAAATGCAGATTCAATTCCAGCCTTGGGTCACTATATGTTTGAGGCAGCAGTGCTAATTACTGTGCTGCTGCCAAATGTTGAGAGAGATTCCCAGTCAATTATGTGAAAAGAATATTGAAACCTCCCCCGTCACTGTAAATTGCTCTAGGCTACAACATGCGTGTGAGACTGTATGTCGCCACAGCAAGATTGGTTGGCTCAGTTGGCTGGATAGACATGTAGATCAAATTGATACCAACAGCACAGAGTTCAATGCCCACTGTGACTGAGCAGATTCAGGACCTGCCTCTATGCCCTACACATGATGGAGATCAAGGTGCTATGAGTCAGACCTGCAATTTGTTTCAGAACTTAAAGATGATACAAGGTTCGGTAAGTAAAACAAAGTAAACGTTCAATTATGGTTGCTGATCCTGTCAGAGCAATTTCCACACCATCCTCCTCTCTACTATCTGTGCACATATCCCCCTCCCCTTTTCCTTTATTTCTCTTTCACTTCACCCTCCCACACGTGGAAGTAGCACTAGTTGAGGTGCTGGGGGTCTTGCAGAGCTGCCAAGAGACCATGCTGCCTCATTTTGGGAAGACCTGCTGAACCATAAGCTATGATGTAAAGATGCCGGCGTTGGACTGGGGTAGTAAGAACTCAGTAAGAATTTAGCAACACCAATTTTCAATCCAACCGATTTATTTGATAGTAAATCTGCGAGCTTTCGACACTGTGCCTTCGTCAGGCAAGTGCAGTGTTCTGGTCTGCAATAGCACACATCAGCACAGACAGTTACAGATTGCTGATTAGAATGCGAATCCTTACATCTAACCTGCTATTCAAGTGTTAAAGTGGCTAACCATGTGTGTGAAGGGAATCCTGAGCATTGGTTAGAGAATTGTGTATTTTCTCCAGACAGCACAGTAAGTGAGGGTTTTTGCTAACCCAGGCAAGTTACGGGGGTTACAGATAGTGTGTCATGAAGCCAAGATCCCTATTAAGGCCGTCCTCATGTGTGCAGAACTTGGCTATCAGTCTCTGCTCAGCGACTCTGCGCTGTCGTGTGTCACGAAGGCCCCCTTGAAGAACATTTACCCGTAGGTCGGAGGCCGAATGCCCATGACTGCTGAAGTGTTCGCCCACAGGAAGGGAACTGTTTTGCCTGGTGATTGTTGAGCGATGCTCATTCATCCGATGTCGTAGTGTCTGCATGGTCTCCCCAATGTACCATGCTTCGGGACATCCTTTCTTGCAACGTATTAGGTAGACAACGTTGGCCGAGTTGCAAGAGTATGTACCGTGTACCTGGTGAATGGTATCCTCACGTTTGATGATGTCATCCATGTCTATGGTCTGGCATGTCTTGCAGAGGTTGCTGTGGCAGGGTTGTGTGGTATTGTGGTCACTGTTCTCCTGAAGGTTGGGTAGTTTGCTGCGAACAATGATCTGTTTGAGGTTGTGCGATTGTCTGAAAGCAAGAAGTGGGGGGGTGGGGATGGCCCTAGTGAGATGTTCATCGTCATCAATGATATGTTGAAGACTCCGGAGAAGATGTCGTAGCTTCTCCGCTCTGGGGAAGTACTGGACAACAAAGGGTACTCTGTCCACCGTGTCCTGTGTTCGTCTTCTGAGGAGGTCAGTGCGGTTTATCGCTGTGGCACGTCGGAACTGTCGATTGATGAGTCGAGAGCCATATCCTGTTCTCACGAGGGCATTCTTCAGCGTCTGGAGGTGTCTGTCACGATCCTCCTTATCTGAGCAAATTCTGTGTATACGGAGGGCTTGTCCATAGGGAATGGCTTCTTTAACGTGTCTAGGGTGGAAGCTGAAGAAGTGGAGCATTGTGAGGTTGTCTGTCGGTTTGCGGTACAGTGAGGTGCTGAGGTGACCGTCCTTGATGGAGACGCGTGTGTCCAAGAATGCAACTGATTCTGGAGAATAATCCATGGTGAGTCTGATGGTGGGATGGAACTTGTTGATATCATCATACAGTTGTTTCAATGATTATTCACCATGAGTCCAAAAGGAAAAAGATGTCAATGTATCTAGTACATAACCTTGGTTGGAGATCTCGTGTGGTGAAGAAGTCTTGTTCGAACCTGTGCATGAAGATGTTGGCATACTGAGGTGCGAATTTGGTCCCCATGGCTGTTCTGTGTGTCTGGATGAAAAGCTGATTGTTGAAGGTGAAGACATTGTGGTCCAAGATGAAGCGGATGAGTTGTAAAATTGCATCCGGAAACTGGCAGTTGTTGGCATTGAGTACTGAGGCAGTTGCAGCAATGCCATCGTCGTGGGGGATGTTGGTGTAGAGCACCGAGACATCCATTGTGACAAGGAGTGTCCCTGTTTCTACTGCTCCATGTGTGCTGAGTTTCTGTAGGAAGTCCGTAATGTCAAGACAAAAGCTGGGGGTTCTTTGTACAATCGGTTTCAGGATGCCCTCGATATAGCCGGAGAGGTTCTCACACAGGATCCCATTGCCCGATACGATGGGACGGCCGGGTATGTTTGCCTTGTGTATCTTTGGGAGGCAGTAGAGATCTCCAATGTGGGGAGTATGTGGAATGAGAGCCCGGAGGTTAACCATAAGCTAACCAGTCCTTTCCCCAGAATGAAGACTCAAGGTGTGGATTCTCACCAACCGAGAACTGGTGCCCAGCCGCTGCTCAGAGCCACTTATGTTCAGCAGGACCACCGGGATGTGGTGTCTGCTGCTGGAAGGACAAGCACTGGAGTCCCATGATCACAGTGACCCAGGCTACAGGCTCTTTTCTGATGTCCAGCCCCTCACTCAAGCATTTACTGTCTTTGATCAAGGGAGCCCCCCTCCGAGGTGACAACCTGACCATGGTTTGAGTTGTTGGGCATGCCACATTGCAACAGGCTCAGTTGAAGCTGGGTTAATATCAGCTGTGGTGGGCTGAGGCCTTTTGACGGTCATTAATTGGTCACATAATGGCCTCAATTGGCGGTGGGGCAGGAAGGTCGACCATGGATCTTCTCACCCAGAACTTAACTCTGCGGAGGTGGGAAGACAGCAAGCTTCAGGTGCACCACTGCCATGTCTAATTAAATGCCCCTCTCACCCATAAGCTCACCCCTGGAGAGAGCAAACAATTCTGCCCACATAATGAGATCCTGATTATACAACATGCTATCACACGGAAACATTAAATGGGGTTTCGCAACCTCCCATGATTAGATTAAGGAGCTACTGAGGTCTGCTCTATCAGACCTGCCATTTTTCAGAGTAAAGGTGACATGGATGGGAGGTTTGGAATAGGTTGCCTGCTCAATTTCTTGTTAAAATTTCATGTAAAATTTGGAATGCAGCCGGAAGACATATCCAATTCCTGCTACACCATCTACACGTTCCACTCCGCCCTCCCTCACCCAGCCAAGTGGATACAACTCTCACCAGCGCCCATTCAATGGATGCCTGTAATTCCGCACTCTCTAAAAGACTGTAGCTCATAGTATAATCTGAAAGAGTAATACACTTCATCTCTACTCATGCTGAATCATTCTGTCTTCTGACTGGTGTGAAAAGACTGGGATGCTCATCGAGTATAAATGAAACTGGATATTCGTTTCTGTTTAGTTTGCAAAAAAAAAGTTAACTGCATGTGGGAGCACATCACAGAGTTGTCCATTTCAAATTCTGCCTTGATGTATGATTATGGAACATCTGTCGTTTCAGATTTGAAATGTGCGAGTGCAGCAAACAGTAAGAAGATTGTCCATTATCATAACTCACTAGCCTCTCCTGAGACACTCACTCTCAGCTGTTCTCATTCTCCACTGACAGCATTAGGTAATACACTTCAAATGGTACCATACAGCACAATAACCGACAATTTATCTCCAGTAAACTAGAAGACAAGTTTCACTCTTTTCTTTTAATATTTGCAAGCTGTCTCTTTCACTTACTAAACATTGGTCAGAGCAGCACAATGGAAAGCTGCAGCGATGCTTACTTTGTCCCCCGATGTTCACAATCGTCCCTTAGCCTATTAGACTTTACCAACAGGTTTCTGCGGAACGATATTGGGTTTTTGCGACCATAATATGAGTTATCCCACCTTTTCGTTCAGAATCAGTGATCACCAAATCCTTCAGCATAATTTTAATGGCCAATCCTAGCACTGAGATTTCAGTTTTTTTTTGTATTGGTTAACAATTACTTTTTTTTTATTCATTTGGGGGACATGGGCATCACCGGCTGGCCTGCCTCTGTTGCCCATCCCTAGTTGCTCGAGGGCAGTTGAAAGTCAACCACATTGCTGTGGCTCTGGAATCACATGTAGGCCAGACTCATTAAGGACTGGAGATTTCCTTCCCTGAAGGGTATTAGTGAACCAGATGGGTTTTTCCAATAAATGACATTTCATGGTCATCAGCAGTTGGCATATATTCTAGAGTGGCAAAAGGAACCAAAGTGAACATTCCTAAGAATGGGAACAAACTCAAGTATTAGCGAAGATCCTCAGAGTTAACAAACCTAGTGCTAATTTTTTTTATAACATCAACAAATCTATTACTGAAAATTACAGAATCATTTTGTCTTTCATCAATAGCCAACAAATTGATGGAATCAGGATAGAGTAAGCCAGTGAAGATTTAAGCTAACAATAATTTAGTAGGTATCAATAAAACTGTATTTAAAAGAGGATGACCATGCTTGGCAAAACATCTCAAACTCAGGGAAGATATGAATAGATAGTTAAATACCTGATGGTATTGGTTATTCAGGTTTTCAAAAGATATGATGCAGTTTCACATGAAAGACTTCCACATAAACTGAATGCCAACAACATGCAAAGTAGATCAGAGGTCTCAAGGACAGGCAGAGCACCTGTGGAAGATGTTGAACCAAAATGGAAAGTTGCTGAGTGAAGTCCTACAGGAAGCAATGATTTCTATCCAATATAAATCATGTGGTTACCAAAAACATCTATGTGATTGTCAGATTTGCTGATGGCATCACAACAAGGCAATTAAAAATGCAGTTAAAAATTACAAGTGATTTCAATTGCTGATGCAAACAGTCAGATAATTGACAAATTGAGCTTAATGTTGAGAAATTTAAATTGCACAACGCTGTGTTTTTTTAAAAAAAGTCGTAAGTATGCGATAAATAGAATAGAATAATTTCAGGGGAGCTTAGAAAGCAGCCTGGGCATAATAATAGATTCAACACTTACAATGTCTGTACAATGTGGAAAAGTAATTTAAAAAAACAATAATTGGACATTAGAGTATATTGCCACAAGTGAAGACTACAAACTTGTTAAAGTTATGCTAAGTCTTGCAAAGTGCTCTGAGACCTTAATCCATTCTGGCCAGCATGCACAAGGTTATTCATTTTTAAACAGAGGGTATTTTTAATTCCTGCAATGACTTTGGCTGGAATCTTATCACTGTTCATGCCACCAGGATTTTCCCATTCCACTGAAGTGAATGCAGATTTAACCAGTTGCCAAATGCTTTAGCTGCAGCAGGAGCATGGCACAATTGCACCCTTTGGGTCAAGTGAGATGTTAAAAGATTAAAAATCTGATACAGAAATCCAACACGTCACAGGCTCATCCATTTCAACTCTAACAGAAGTGAGTCAAGGGATGGCCAACCCATCATTGTGATGAGCTGGGTCAATCATGGAAAGAACATGAGGCTGCGGGCTTCTATTTTAAACAGCGTTTCTCATTTTAATCCATGTTGCCTGGGTGGCTAGATCCATTTGCTAAGTGCCTTTTACAGCACTGCTTGTGGACCAGGAGAAGCCAAAGTATTTCATCTCAGTGAAACAAGTTCACCTTGTAAACAACCCCTACACAATTTCCATTGACCAGCCCTCCCCATTACTAACTCCACTTGCACCCCTCCCATGATTTCCAACACCTCATTATTATCTACTGATCTAATCCACAAGCTCCAACTCTCATCTGATCTCTGAAACACACTCCTGGTATCTCCAACCATGCTTTATCCAACCCTAAACTGCAATTTCTACCTACAACAACTACAAAACTGATCTTTGCTGGCATATCTTTTAGGACAACAACCGTCTGAACCCTGTGAAACCAAGTAAAAGCTGTCAACAGCAGTGGGGCTGGAAGTCAGATTTTTTTAAAAAAAACCAACACCATGGTGGAAAATCCACACCTTATCCCAGGAGATCCAAACACCTGGGTCAACGCCTTCACTTAGAATGTTTAAATAAGTGTCCAGCTTAAAGTAGATTGATCACTGGCATTGCAACTCATCTCCATTAAAACCAGAATTGCATGGGGTTGAAGCATGTGAGAAATTTACCCAACTAACCAAACGCACTGAAACAGCCCATAGAATTAAGGTAGCAGCTGAAATATGATAAACTTTTCAAACAAATAAAACCAATTCTTTTGAACATCATGAAATTTTTAAATGTTCCTCTGGAGGAATGAGATTCCACATTTGTAAAAGGAGTTTTTTAAGCCAGAGAGTTTGTTGAACAGTATGTTGTTAAAGCTTAGTCCCTCCTGATTGGAGGGGACGCAATATTTTCAATGATTTTTCAATCAAAATTAGTGCGCAAGAATTTGAAGTTCATTGCAAATCATTGATTCAAAATTGACCATATTTGTGAAAACCAAAATAAGGGAGAAGCAGTATATTCCTCACATCAACTTCTGGATTTCTGCATTTAACTGCGCATGTGTGGATAGCAGATGTTGCTCTTAATTTACGCAATAATGGCCACTAGCAATGACAGCTTTGTTGTTGGAATTTCTAGGTTGGTACAAGATAAATTTAAAATAGATATATGAGAACATAGCCATCTGTTTTATGCCTGGGAGATGGATGTGAGTCAATCAAATTTATAGGTTCTGATTTACATAGTCGTGACCAACTTTGTAGATAAAGGAATCTTACCTAGTGGGATATGTGGTAAATAATTGCTTTCCTGAGAACGAGTGCATGGTGGCAATTCTGCTGCTCTGTGCCTATCCCCAAAACACCATCCATTTAAAATGTAGGAAAAAGAAAGAGACGTTCACTCATGTTCCTGGTGACCTCAGAATACGAAGCTCAGAACTGAAGGCAAGAAGTTGCCCCAATGACTCGGGGGTTACTGGTGCTTTGGATCAGGTACCACATGTGGAAGATGGGTTGACTCACAAAGAGGGGACAATTTTCAGCTTCAATAAATTTGTTTGAGGATTAGAGAGGCTTTATGCAAAGTTTTCCATCAAAAGATTAAGTAGCTGTGAAATGGAGTCCATAATGAGGCAAACTATGCAAGGAGTGGACCTTAACCATTCTTCTTTTGTGCTATCTTGTGTTTGTAGGTCCCACACTGCAGGCAATATAGAGTTAAGATATATTTCTGTCATCTCAGGAGACGGAGAAGTATATAGAACAAAAATCAAGAAGTAATAAGTTCCAGCATGTTGGCAGCTTTGGACTACATTAATACTAACTCAATATACAATTTCTGATCGGAGTTCAAATAGGCTGAGATATTGAAGAAATTCACTTGCAGAGACTTTTTCCATCTTCGGAGAAGTTGCTCATTGTTTCATACAGGCTATACAATTGCCTCATTCGAACCGCAAAGAGAAAAGCTGCTGAACCAGCAGAGTCTGAGCCCCTGGCGCCTGCTGGAACCTTCCCTGATAAATCGATTCAGTGTGTGGAGAGTAAACAGGGAGCTACACTTGACAAGGAAGATAAAGGGCAGTTACAACATGCAATTTGTATGATTGAGGCAATCAGACCACAGGAAAAAAAGATTGCAAAGCATGTCAGCATAGTCGGTGTATTGAATGTAACAGAGCAATAGGAGCAAATGAAATTCACCAGATCACTGCCACCTGCTTAATTAGGCCTGTCCATCAAACCTAACAGGCAAATGTTGTAAAAGCACAATCTGATTGCGATCTGTGCTCATGTCGAGATGCACAGCCTGTTGTATTAGCCTTTTATACATCGTTCCCAATATCTGGGAATTTTCCAGATTTATCTGGATTTATCACATTCCCTCACAACTCTTAGAAGTCTCACAATGAAAATTGCTAGTTGCAGGATTTGTGATAAAAGCAAGTCATATGCCAGCCAGTGATTCTACGGTGGAGCTATGATGCTAAATGTACCGTCTGAGATTTCTCATTGAGCGCAACCAAAGAGGTTCCATACTGAAGCCCAGATGTGTGTGAATCTCTCATTACTCAAAGCGTTTCTTTCTTAGCCAAGAAAGACAGGCCTTTTAGATCAACATCGGTTACTTCACAATGAAGTGCAATCTTGTTATTTAGAAGTGATAAGGAAAAAACCCGGAGTACAAAAACATTGCACCGATTCCTGTTGCATATGTGACAATGGCACAATGGTTCTCTATGTTTTATGCTGAATAAGCCTTGAATTACATGCATGAACTCCTTATATACATGTTGTAAGGCAAGGAGGGAGATACTGCAGCCAGCAGTCAGCAATTTTTCAAAGACAGAAGGTAAGGTTTTATTTACATAAGCAAAATTAAAGACAGGCATTTTTAAGTTTAAACTTAATGTTTATTTATTAGTGTCACATTGCATTAACACGGCAACAAAGTTACTGTGGAAAAACCCCTAGTCGCCACACTCAAGCGCCTGTTCAGGTACACTGAGGGAGAATTTCTAAATTCTCCCTCAGTGAGAATTTAGCATGGCCAATGCACCTAACCATCATGTCTTTCAAACTGTAGGATGAAACCGGAGCACCCGGAGGAAACACCCACAGACACGGAGAGAATGCTCACCAACATTGACCTACGCTGGGAATCAAACCTGGCGCTGTGAGACAGCAGTGCTAACCATTGTGCTGCCCTATTGTGCTAGCACATTTTGTCCTAGCCTAACTATTCCAAGCTTGCATTTGTTTTTGCACTTGTGTTTTAAAGCATACTCTGATATTACCAGATTTGCAACACCAAAAAACTAGCAAAAACTGACCAACAGCTGCAAAAGGCTGATATATTGCCAATAATGCTTACAACTCAACTCTGGTTTAATCTTGCATCAGATGAGTTGCAGAGAGTTAGACAAAGTGCTCAAAGAAACCTACTTGAAAGGTATACCCAACACTTCACCATTGCTATTGCAGTCCATAAAAGCAGCAGCGGTGATTTTGAAATTACTGAAAGTGGATGTATAAATGATGAAGGCTATATTTTCTGTGGACATATGCCCTTCGCCCTTCCAGAACGGCTTGATGTTTTTCATATCTAATTTAACGCCACTATGAAGCCCTGTCCATTCCCAAGCAAAGATCTGTTGCTTTCCTCAACTATGTGCTTTACTTTACTTAAAGAAAAAGTCAGTTAAGTTAGACACAATGCCTGCCAATGCTAACTGTCCTTGATTAATTTCTGCCTGGGCAAGTCTTCAGCAATTTGATTCCACATTAGAAATTCTAATCATGGATCCACAATGATCATCCTCCTAATTTAATCTATAACTTTCCATCCTTGCCTAGCCCTTTTTTTGACAGTCAAGAGGGATTCTGGGATGTATACCATCTGAGCATAGTGATTTGACTAAATTTTAATTGCATTCACAAGTGAAAAATTTTACAGCCCCATCCATTATGGCTGTGAAATGAGGCTCTAAAATATGGCGTGCCATTAAAAAGCCCATTGGTTTTGGTGAGACTGGAAAATCCTGCCAGCAGGAGGTACTATAAAATTCCTGCCCAGTTCTTGTAATAATTATCTTTGATGATCTTTGGGGTAAAATGCCCTAGGATGCTCTGGCAGGCCCTGCTATATAGAAGGTAAGCTGAAATTCCCACCCATTCCAGCAATCAAATGGTCCTCCATGTTTCTAAGATGTAGGACCCTCCCTTAACAATCATTTCATTTCTCTTGCATAGAATTCCTTGCTCATTTCTTTTACACTTCTACCTGTCTGCTACAAGTTTAATTAGGAGGTTTGACACTGGCTTGTCAAGGGAGTGAGATATAAGGCTGTGCTGATAAAACCCCAGAGCAAAAGAGCTGGACAATTGTGAAAACTGATCTTAAATCTGACTGGAAAAAAGGAAAGAAAAAGACAAAAAGGAAAGGAAAGGAAGGAAAAAGGGAAGGAAGGAAAAAGGGAAGGAAGGAAAAAGGGAAGGAAGGAAAAAGAGAAGGAAGGAAGGAAGGAAAAAGAGAAGGAAGGAAAGGGACGAAGGAAAGGAAGAAAGAACAATAAAGAACTGCATTTTTGTGCATGACCTTTCTCATACGCAGTAGGCTTCACAGTAAAATAACTTCAGAAGCTATGTGCATTGGCACCCCCTGATACACTTCCAGGATCATCAATTTGTACAGAATATGCACAGTAAGCATATTTAGTAATTCCAAAACTGCCTTGTTCCCCCCCATAACAAATTATCTGCAGGCATACTTGCATTAAATCTGCTCCTACTATTAAGTTCATTAATGTGAATACATCCACAATTTCTCAGTCTGCGATGAATTGGAAGTGGAGTTTGTGTTTGCAGTTAAGACAGGATTACGATCGTCTGCACAACTGCAGCCTCAACCGTTTCTGCCAGTTTGCGATTGTGGCCATGTCGTAGCTACTTTACTCAGTTGTGCCATTTAAGGTTGAGAGGGCTTGCAAAGTTAAAGCAAGACTTGTATTTAAGTGTCATCTTTCATGGCCTCAAAGTGTGCTAAGGAACTTCAACAGCAATGCAGTTTCTTTTAAGGGTAGCAATTGTTCGAAAATAAGAAACGTGGCAGCTAATTTGTGCTCAGCAAGGTCTGTCAAAAGTAATGGCGGGATCCGGTGGCACAGTGGTCGGCACTGCTGCCTCACAGTGCCAGGGATCTGGGTTCGATTCCCAGCTTGGATCAATGTCTGTGGAGGTTTATACATTCTCTGTATGTCTGTCTAGGTTTCCTTAGGTGCTCTGGTTTCCTCTCACACTCCAACGATCTGCAGGTTAGGTGAATTGCCCATTCTAAATTGCCTCTTAATGTCGGGAGAATAGCTAAGGTAAAACCCAGTGCTTATGGCGCCTGCGTGGTATTATGATGGGTGTAGGTTTGATGGGCCGAATGGCCTCCTTTTGCACTATAGGATGCTATGATCCAGATGCAGACGCCCCATTACCATTTCCAACAGATCCCATTTTTCTAGCTAGGAGAAAAGGGTAGGGTGTGACTCACATTTGAGAGAAACCTGAATGAAAAGGGTCATTAAATCTAGTGCTGAGTTCAAACAGACCCCATTTTCACTCTGGCAAGAGCCTAAGCCTGCAGTGTGGGAATGACAATTTTTCATCTGGAAGCGGGTTTTCTGGCCATGCTTGCCCCAAGGTCAGAAAGTCCTGCCCAAGGTCGACAGGCGTTTCCATGGTCCGTGTTCCACCTGTTAAGATTTCCCTGGTGGGTGAGACAGGAAAATTTGGCCCCAGGTGTAAATGCTTTTGAAGAGTGGACAAGGTTTGTAAAATTGTCACGATGTGAAATTATTTAAATCCTCAACCCTTTAAAAATTTGTGCGAGTGAGAGTTCAAAATACTGTATTCCAACAATTGACATTTTCTGTTGTTAACATTTCCCCGAGGGCTCGGGGAATGAGCTTGGCTGCTTTCCATAAGCTATAATTATTTCTGCAGGAGGATCCTAAATCAATTTGATTGATAGCTCAAAGTGATTGTTAAAGGATTAGTTATCATTGATGAAATGTTACGAATAGAAATTTTATAAGGATTAAGCTTATGAGGAGATTAAGAAGTTTCAAATAGGCTTTCATGAATGGGAGGCTTTTTAATATCGTGAAAGCTGTCAGAGCTATTTAGCCCTTTATTTTATAGCATCTCAACATGCTTCTTGATGTATACACTGGGTGAGTTCCTGTGGAAGATATAAGACCCAAAACATGGAAGCACCTCAAAACATACTTTCCTCCTCTGCAGCAAGAATTGCACCATTTGGGTGAATCTCTCCCAAAGGTGGGTGTGGCGAGCCAGGAAACTCCCCAACTCACTGCACCTGGTTTAGGAGCAAAACATCTGGATCCAAATCTCTACAGCGGGAACTTAGAAGTGAGTTTGAGCCACAGCTGAATGGCAAATTAAGAAACAATAATGCAAGACAACAACAATGAGTAGGTTTGGAATTATTCTCTCCTCAGTCTGCACTTCACCCTGCATTATCTTGGCTGGATCCATAATCACATACATCAACGCCTGCTTTCCCCTCCAAATTCTCAGTCATTTTTAGTATTCTCAAGTACTATTGGGATGGATTCCCAAAGCCCTTGTGCTTTATTTCCTAATTGTTGACAGTTTTAAAAGATTTAATTTTTAAAGTTGTACAAATTCCTTTTTGATTCCACTGTGTAACATCTAGCCTCATCACTCTGATTATATGAAAAATCATCAGTGCTCTTATAGCGCACCATCATTGGAAATTATTCACATAGCCATTAGTAGAAGGCTGCACAGCTAGATAGACCTTTAGCCAGTGTACTGCTCTGTTCTAGCTAATTAGGTTCTGTACTCGAAATCATGTTGCATCCTGTCTAGCTGGTGGCTACATGACATCCTCCTAGACAGTTGATCTTGTTCCTTTGAGAATCTGTGCTGCATTATAAATGCTTTTTCAAGCACTGATGATTCCAACAGTATTAGATACAGGCTGTTCGATCACAAACAATAGAGTAATCTATTATGTCATTGCAATACAACTTTAATAGAAACATTATCAATAGGTCCGCATGGGCTTGAAGCAAGCACAGCTTATAAATCAGTTAAATTTGGTGGTTTGTGACATTATCAACATGCTTCAATTAACCCATTCACTAACATAAACATAGGGTAAGATTTTAATCGGGAACGCGCAGGCGAGCTATTCATTCACAGTTCTATCTCCCAATTGATCTGAATTTAGGGAGGCCTCTGTAATTGAATATATAACTGAGACAAAATTGCAAGAGAATAAAACACCACGCTGGACTAGCTATTCATCAAAAGCTCATCAATGGCAGTTAGATACAACTGTTACCATTGACACAAACACGCATGCACAATTACAATGTAGTAGTTCAATGGGAAACTTCCAGGATGTTATCTATTTAGTACTTTAATGTAAAATTCAAATAACTTCAACTTTAGCTCCTATTTTCTTGACTCGCACAATTTACAATACAGCATATTGTGGTAGTTAATGAGTCTGCCTTTGCTATTATTTTTCGACATGAGAAAAATGGCGATACATGAAAGCAAGCACAATTTCCTGATAATTTAAAGTTGTTTCTGCACTCCAAAAAATATAAAGCATCCATTTCTGCAATTCAAATTCAGGAACATAAATAAGAGAAAAGTGGGAATTCGATGCCAAATATACCTGAATTAGCAAATAAATTGAATTAAGGGAATTTGGAGAATGAGTTGTACTTTTCTCCTCCATTTATAAAATTATGAATATTTTTCTTAAAGCACAAAGGTAGATTAGATTTGTATCATTATTAGGAATGATGCTGAACAGCAATTATTTTCAAAGATAAGATGGAAAAGATTCTAATCTACAATCAGAAACAGCCCTATTTTTGATAGGTTAGTGAACACTGATAGTGGAATTAGTTCATGATTGGCTATCTGAGTTCAGTTCTCTCCTCCTTTGTCCATAAACAATCTACAGTTATTCAATGAAGTGGATGCAACAATTTGAAAACATTTGCTAGAGGTGCCGTCTTGCTCAATATTATACCAACATATGTGTACAAAGGGAAAAATTGCCACTGTGTTTTCTGGAAGGGACTTACTAAAGAAAGATTGCATTGGCAAAAATAGTGAATTCTGAGACTATGTGATGTTGCTTAATGGAATTAAAAAGATGTGTACTTCCAGAGGGTTAATCATATAATCAGACTTTTTGTTTTTTTTTCCTAATTGCCATTAGTTACAGTTTGATAAATTTTATTGATGAGGGGTTTTAGATACGTGAGAAAGAAACACTCATTTTTTTCCTCATATTGTATAAATGCATGACATTTTTCTTGGGGAAAAGAATGACCCTACCTTTCTTTATCTTCAAACATACCTCAGTTAGCTTTTTATTGTCTAGTTCAATCTGTCAAGGATCGAAACAAGAAGTGCAGCAAGATCTTTGTCTTAGCATCCCTGAGTTTTTTGTTTCTTAATACTTTCACTTAACAGTTCATTTGTGCCTGTTGTGCTTTTGTAACCAAGCGTGCAAGGAAATTACATTTTTTTCTTCCATTGACTCTTCTGAACGAGTTGCCAGCCATTGAAGTAATCAGAGCAGAAGTTACAAAAAAAAGGCACTTTTTTTAAAAAAAGGTGCGGCAGCAAATTCTTGTTTTCAGTATACTGCACGACAGAACATGGATATTGGCTTAGTGGTTGACAAGATTTTGATTCGCATCCTAGGATAGAGAGAGATGAGTTACTCTTGTATCTAGGCAGGTACTGACTTTTTGATTGAGCTCAGCGTTGACATTATCTGAGCAACTTGCTAGACCTGAGCAATTTTAGTTCTACAGGGTGAAAGCAAGCACTGCAAATTTATTAATGAATGTTTTGGCAACTAATTAGGAGACACAAGAGAAGAGATTTTGCTCTGAGACTTGCTTTCACTCACTTCCCCAGATTTTGGGATGGCACAGTGGTTAGCACTCACAGCACCAGGGATCCAGATTCAATTCCGACCTTGGGTGACTGCCTGTGCTGAGTCTCCCCATATCTGCATGGGTTTCCTGCGGATGCTGCAGTTTCCTCCCACAGTCTGAAAGAAGTGCTGGTTAGGTGCATTGACCATGCTAAATTCACCCTCTGTGTATCTGAACAGGCGTTGGAGTATGGTGACTAGGGGATTTTCAGAGTAGTTTCATTGCAGTGTTAATGTAAGCTTACTTACGACACTAAGAAATAAAGTTTTTAAACTATTTTCTTTTGAAACACTTATTCAAGTTCACTGATATGAATCCTCTTCTAGTAATGTGAATTCAGCTTGTTTGAAAAGAACAAAATTCACAGCATACTTCAAAACTTGAGAAATGAACGAGATCTGACTATAAATGGTTCCATTGTGCAAGAACTCGCTGACACGAATATCTTTACCAATTTCTATTTTGTTCCTGAGTTGGTCCATATGAAAGTTTGGCTTAATGCACCATGTTTATCTATCTTAGTTTTCTGTTCTCACTATATCCCAAATTTTCATTTAACAGCAATCTTCAATACACAGTATAGCTCTCAATGGGACCCTTTCTTTTTCTTGCCCAAGGACAGACTGGTTGCAAACTTGAGCAGAATGTTTCTGCAGTTTTGTGATAAGTTCACTCTCTGCTCTCAA
This sequence comes from Sphyrna mokarran, assembly GCA_024679065.1. NCBI lineage: Eukaryota > Metazoa > Chordata > Chondrichthyes > Carcharhiniformes > Carcharhinidae > Sphyrna > Sphyrna mokarran. Next base: position 26,403,777 of record JAGIQG010000021.1, read on the forward strand.
TCTCTTGGCCAGGATATACTGAAAGGACCAAGAAGGGTGACAAAGGATGATAGCTTAGGAAGATAAAAGCTGAATTATATGAGTGGCAGGCAACGAAATTCATGAACTGGAGAGCAGGAACTGCAAAGCAAATGCAAGAGAAAATTGTGAATTTGAATGAAAATAGGGGAAAAAAATCCAGGTTTTGGATATTCCAAACAGATCTGAAAGGATGGGATGTTACAGAATAAACATTTCCTGGAACCTCCAGAAAAGGTTGGATGGCGTAAGCTTGCCTTCTTTCCAATTCCAAACTAAAGTTTAATATCCATGCTTCCTGAGCCCAGGTAGAGTGTTTTGTATAAAGTCACCCAGTCAAAAACCATCTACGTTCGATCAACCTAGTTTGAATTTAAGTGGTACAGCAATGGTTCTTTTTCCATATGATGTGAATGAGATGGTAGCCTTGAAACCAGTTCCCCTCATTATACTATGGGGATGATTTTTCTCCAAGAAAATTAAGCACTCAACAGATGCGAAAATGGGTGATTTTTCTGCTCTTTTTTGGACGAGCTGAGTAAAGTGAAATTCCAGCATTCTGAGCAGTACATGGGCCATTCGGAAATTTATACCTGTAAGGGTGGTAGGACTGGGGGGGGGGTTATCCCATCCGAGAAGACGGCATCAGAGTGCTGAGGGGACTAGTGCGCATGTGCCGATCTCCCAGTACACTTGCATCGCGAGCCTGTTAATTAGATGCAAATAAGTATTTGCATAGTGTTAGCAACCTCACCCTGTTCCCCGGTATAACGCTGGTTAAGTTAAAAACAAATGGCGTGGGAAGATCGTGACCAGCCAGACGCTGGTCACAATTCCTGCTTTTGACCACCTGCTGATGTTTCCTGGACTGCTGCAATACTCGAGCAGCACAGCGGGCTGGGAAACGGCTCCTTCACTTTCTCCATGTCAGTAGATGTGATCTCAACTGTAGGTTGTGCCTACAAAGAGATGAGGGGACCCAACATAAAACCCACGAGCATTGAGCCTCTGGAATGCTAAAAACCCAGCTGAGTAATCTGACAAACTTGTCTCTTTAACAAAAAAATCCATCTTTTTTATGTTACCAAAACTTACACATCTGTAAAGATACGATCCAACTAGTCCCCACTGGCAATGAGGCAGAAGCTGCATTCAGGCTGGCTGATGCCCAGACTCTTATTAAACGCAACCCTGAAAAATTAGCACAGAGACTCAGAGGTTTCGCAAAAACACCTGCCAATTTCAAGGGTTAGTGGTGTCAGCAATTTATGAAAACAAACAACATGTGGGACAGAATAAAATCCCAAACCATTCAGCCTTACAAATGCATCGCAAAGTTTTAATTGGAAAAATAACCAGGAACAGAGCCTCTAATCCTATTTTGTAAGCGGTTTAAAATTATATTAGTATGAAAAATTTTCCAAATCCATTTCTGAGATTAGCTCATTAGGAAAGCTATTTGTGATGCTAAAGCAATCTGAAAGTTGCGGGTAATTGTGAGATTTTTCATCCGTCTGTGTTGATACAAATGAAAATGAGTTGTAAAACCCTTAATATGAATCACATTAGAAAAGGTTGGTTCATTGGATAACGCACCAGGGCTTGCGCAGTTAACATGAGTGGAAAGCAGGTATAGATACAACGGCAAGCCACCGAAAAGCAGTCTGGAAATAGAAGACGTTACTTTAGCTAAACATTTCAATTTACCACAGCAACTGCAACACTCAAATACGCCAGTCTACAGAATACCAAGCCACTTACATTGATATTTGGTTAAAACCAAATTACCCCCACAGGGCAATTTATAAGCAAGGCTAAACAGGGTCATCTTCAGATGAATGAAATCAGTTGAAAAAAAAACATGAAAATTGTCTTTTCAAAAGTTTACCTTTCTCTCAGAGAAGAATTATCAGAATTTATAAAATAAAAGTAGCTCTAGTACAAAGGATTGCAAAGCAAGTTATCTTGAAGACATGAGCAGGATTCTCATTGATAGGTGCCAATCTGCCCTCAGGATGAAAACCATGATGTGAAGATGACGGCATTGGACTGGGGTAAACACAGTAACAAGTCTCACAATACCAGGTTAAAGTCCAACAGGTTTATTTGGTAGCAAAAGCCGCAAAGGGGACCATTTTCAGAGCACTCACTATTCCTTCATCAGGAGAATGGGATTTCAGTTCACTTGATTTCAGATAATCAAGTCTTAATTAGGCAGAATCGTTGAGGAGAAACCAATTGCCAAGTTCTGCATACATGAGGAAGGCTTCAACTGGGCTCTTGGGTTCATGTTGCACTACCTGTAATCGCCACGACTTGCCTGGGCTTGCAAACTCTCACTAACTGTCCTGGCTGAGGACAATACACATCTCTTTAACCTGTGTTTAACCCTCTTTGCACTCACATTGTCTGTACCTTTAAGACTTGATTACCTGTAAAGACTCACATTCCAACCATTATTTTATAAATTGAGTGTGTGTCTTTATATGCCCTGTTTGTGAACTGAAATCTCACTCAGCTGATGAAGATGAAGATGCAGTGAGCACTCCAAAAGCTTTTGCTACCAAAGCTTTTGGACTTCAACCTGATGTTCTTACTCAGGATGAAATGCAAGCTGGGAACACAAAAATACTCACAGCTTGAGGGAGAGTTTGGAGGAGATGGCAGAGGGAGGGCTCTGGAGGCCAGATGGCCAATCAGAATCCATCCAACACAAAAAAACCAGCACTCCCATTGTCAGAAGTGGTCACAGCTGGAATAGGTAAGGCACTGTCATGGTTGTGGATGTTTATTGGCGTAATGCCTCCCCAACTGAATGGAGCCTCCAGGTCAGGCTATCCAGCCTACAGTTTCGTGGCTCGGCAAGTATCCCGGTCGCCTTCTGGAAAATCCAGCTGGCATTAGAATAGGTAAAAGAGCCCACTGGTCTCTTCTAATTTGATTTAATTTATGAATGTTACATGTACTGATATACAGCGAAAAGTATTGTTTATTGCGCTACACAGACAAAGCATGTCGTTCATGGAGTACACAAGGGAGAAGAAAAGGAGCGGGCGCAGAATATAGTGTTATAGTCACAAGAAGATTAACTTAATCTTCCTTAATGGTAGGTCCATTCAAAAATCTGATAGCAGCAGGGAAGAAGCTGCTCTTGAGTAGGTTGGGATGTGATTTCAGAACTTTGTAACTTTTTCCCGACAGAAGAAGGTGGAAGAGAGAATGTCCAGGCCACATGGGGTCCCTGATTATGCTGGCTGCTTTTACCAGGCAGCAGAAAGTGTAGATGGGATTAATAGATGGCAGGTTACTTTGCATGATGGACTGAGCTACGTTCACAACTCTTTGCAGTTTCTTGTGGTCTTGGTCAGGGCAAGAGCTATACTAAGCTGTGAAACATCCAGGAAGGATGCTTTCTGTGGTCAGGTAGTGTCTGCCAGCCCAGTGCAGCCTCCTTCAAAATGGATCAGAGAGGAGAACATTTTGACAGGCCAGCATGCTCACCAGTAGTGCGTCCACTACACGATAAACATTTGGTCCATGTTTTCAGTTTGTCTAAGTAGGTTTGGTCTAATCTTTGCTATTCCATAGGCCTAGCTATGTGAGTCTTAGCTGTACACAATTTAGGTGGTGTAGGAATAAATCCAAGATGTTCTATGCAGGGATTGTATGTGTAGAGAGGTGTGACAGGAAGGATGTAATACCAAAATATTTCTTGATGAATTTATTAAGAAGTGTTACCAAAACAACACCCTCGCCCCTACCCTAAGTAATTTCAAACACATTTTGTGGGACACAGGTTAATCTTTAAAATTTTGTTTGGCACTGAAGAATTCATTTAATTTTAAATTGCACAAAATAAATGAATCAAATATAAGCTGCTCTGTGTGTGTCCAGATCATAAAAAAACACACTATTTTCTTACTAAGAAGGATTAAAAATGTTTAATCTCAGGCTGTTAATAAGGCAAAAACTGGTAACCATACCAGTTAATAACACCCAGCTACAGATGTGCTAGTTTCTGCTTTCTCAGAGAAATTTATCACTGGTATTATATTTATCCATCAAACCACAATTTCAACAGTCTCCCAGGAGCTTAACTCTCCAAATATTAGGCACTTGACCCCCACAAGCTACTTTGTCATAACAGCACTGGTATGACGTTGTATACATTATCATGTTCACCCAACTGGTTCAGGAAATCCAGAGTGACAGAACAGGTTATGAGGGTCATCAAGCAGTCACTGAAGAATTCCACATGAATTAACAGGCCCCAGAGATAATGGAGTAGCCGAGGAGCAGGTTTCCAAGCAGAAAGGTGCATTTTTTCACAATAACCTAGCTTGGCAGGAAATCAAAATATATGGTCGGCACAGTGGTTTGTACTGCTGCCTCACAGTGCCAGTAACCGGGTTCGATTCTTGGCTTGGGTCTGTGCAGAATCTGCATGTTTTCCCCAGGTCTGCATGGGTTTCCTCTGGGTGCTTTGGTTTCTTTCCAAAGTCCAAAAGTCACATTGGTTAGGCGCCATGCTAAATTCTCCCTCACTGTACTCGGACAGGCCCTGGAGTGTGGCAATGAGGGGATTTTCACAGTAACTTCATTCTAGTGTTAATATAAGCCTACTTGTGACTACTATATAAACTCAATAATGTTTTTCACATCAAAATTATTTCAGAATAGAAGATTGCATTTGACTGTCAGGTTTCTGGAGGATGACACCTTAAAAGGAGCCCATATATTAAGGCTAAAAAGCTATAACATTGGCTTGAATTTTTAGGATGGGGGAGGCGTACTCCCCATCATCCAAAAAGTTGATGAGGAACTCATCCTTATAACCACAGAAAAGTTACAGAACAAAATGAGGCCATTCAGCCACCTTTCTAATTCTCACCTCCCTGCACCAGATCCATAGTTCTGCAGTTTAAATCACATAAGCTGCAGATCCAGGTACTTTTAAAAGATTTTAGGGTCTCTGCCTCCACCACCAACTCGAGCAGCAAATTCCAGACACCCACCGCCCCCTCTGTAAAAAAGCTCTTCCTCATATCCTCTCTACACTTCCTGCAACTTACCTTGAATCTATTCTATAATTCTCTGCTAAGAGAAACAATTTTATCCTGCCCACTCTATCTCATTCCCTCATAATTCTTTTGATTCTGTCAACAATGGTACCCTATTGCTATTTTAAGCTCTAACAAACTCTGATTGGCATAAGGCATATATATATATATAGTATATATATTCATTCCTCACTTAGAAGGAAACCCATTCTTAAAGAGCTACTGGCGAACACATCAGTTCCTCCAGCAACAATGCTGCAGTGGTTGAAAGTGGAATTGTACCAACCAGTCTGAGACTGAGTCCCAGGAGCCGGAGACTCAGGTAAGTCAAAGGGGAAGGTAGGAAAGACCTGGAAAGTCAGCAGAGGGAGTCATCAGATTCTCAGGGAAATGCCAGTGCGAGGGAGATCCGAAGATCACTAGGTCTTAGGAAGGGGGGTGGTGACCCCAATCAGAAGGGGGCTTCTGATTGATGAACCTCCCCACCCATCCCACTTGCAAATTGGAACTGTTTTCCTTTGAAAGACATAGACTTAGAGGAGATCGAATAGAAGTGTACAAGATTATGAGGAGTATAGATAGAGTAAACAGGGTTAAACTTTTTCCTAGGATGGACTCGAATAGCACGAGGGGTCACGGGCTTAGGGTGAGGGGGGTAAGGTATAATTTGGGTGCTAGAGGGAGTTTTTTCACACAGAGGGTGGTGGGGGTATGGAATGCGCTACCAAGTAAAGTGGTGGAGGCAGGTACTCTGGAGTTATTTAAGAAATACTTAGATGGGCACATGAACAGAATGGGAATGGAGGGGTATAGAAAACTGATTTCAAATAGTAATCATGAGCCTTGGGAGTCCCTGGGCAGTGTGTAAATAGATGATGATATTGATGTACTTGTTTTTATCCTACAGATGCTTTGGTCCACCTTGTTGTCTAACAAGGAGCATACACACAATGGGTCGTGAGAGGGCTGCTCTTGGATTTTTTTTGAGAGTATCCTAGTGTTTCACGTCGTTAGTGTACGCTTGACCTGGACCATTTGATGGGCAACACAACAGCTCAGTGACTATCGCTGTGCTGTGCAGATACATGGATTTGGGCCTGTGTCTGTGGAAGTTTGCGCATTCTCCCCATGCTTGCATGGGTTTTCTCCAAGTGCTCCTGTTTCCTCCAACATCCCAAAGATGTGCTCTTAGGCTAATTGGCAAAACAAATTCTCCCTAAGTTGTCTCAAATTTGGTTTTTAATCCATAGATCTATAAACATAGACAGGGATCACAGGTAGAGGTGGGAACATCAGGATGGCAGCCTGGGCTCGTTGGGCCGAAGGGCCTGTTTCCCTTGCTGTTTTGTTCTTTGTTCACCCCATGATGTTGCAATCCATCTGTCAGCCTAAAGATTGAGGAAAATGACCCTCAAGCGATCAATAATTCATTTGGATATTAATAATAGTGCTGCAGAAATGGGATGGGCAGGAAACCAGAAGGAATCCTGTCCAAGCAATTTCACATCCCCCCCCCCACAACAATTTCTGTGCCTCAAAACCTGTTGGGGAAGAGCATAAAATTCTGATCTCTTCAACCAAAAACATGCTAACTTAGTTATTTATCTCATTGCTGACTGTTGCTGGTATCAGAAATAGCTGTAACATTTGTTTACAGAACAATTGTCACTGCCCTCAAAAGTAAGTGTTGAAATTAGAGGAATCCTGGCAGATATATTAAAATGTTGGTTTCTGCAGGTGAGTGCCAAATGATTGGAGGATAGCTCATATTGTTCCATTGTTTAAAAAAGGCTTAAAAAGTAATCAGGGAAATTATAGGCCAGAAGTTTGATGTCAGTAGTAGGTAAATTATTGGAAGGAGTACTAAGAAATAGGATCTACAGGGACTTATTAGGGAGAGTCAACATGGCTTTGTGCTGATAGGTCATGTTTAACCAATCTATTAGAGTTTTTCGAGGAGGTTACCAGGAAAGCAAATGAAGGGAAGGCAGTGGATGTTGTCTACATGGACTTCAGTCAGGCCTTTGACAAGGTCCCGCTAGGGAGGTTAGTTAGGAAGGTTTAGTCCCTAGGTATACATGGAGAAGTAGTAAATTGGATTAGACATTGGCTCAAAGGAAGAAGCCGGAGAGTGGTAGTGGAGGATTGCTTCTCTGAGTGGAGGCCTGTGATTAGTAGAGGACATGGGCTATGGGCTAAAGGGGGAAAAGTTGAAAGGGAATATTGCAGGGGGGGGAGGGTTCTTCACACAGAGAGTGGTGGGAGTGTGGAATGAGCTGCCAGATGAAGTGGTAAATGCAGTCTCACTTTAAACTTTAAAACAAACATGGACAGGTACATGGATGAGAGGGGTATGGAGGGATATGGTCCAGGTGCAGGTCAGAGGGACTAGGCAGAAAAATGGTTTGGCACAGCCAAAAAGGACCAAAGGGCCTATTCCTATGCTGTAGGGTTCTATGTTTCTAATTCATTGTCTGAAATGCTTTGTCCAAACGTAAGTATAACCATTTGTTCTTTATGTATACTAACTCCAAGTTGATATTCTATGAACCATAAACATAAATCATTCATTTCACCAAGAAGTTAAATGACATTATTGATGCCCAAGTCAATAGCAATGTGTCACATATCTGCCCAATTCACAGAATCTCAATGGGAAAGCTGTTTATGCTTCCTCCACTAGGTTTAGTGCAAGCAGTACTCAATACAGGAACAAATAGAATCCTACTTGCCACTCAAATCTAATTTTAATTGGTATCCATGATAGTGTGGGATGGGATCGGTTTCGTTCCTTTCCTTCAGTAATAAAGTACAGTGAAAGCGATTGTGATTCCTGTAACACTTGACAACCACAATGACTTTACAACTGCAGCAGACTATACCTGGTCTAGGTCAGATCTTAAAGAAATGAAAGGCTAACACTTCAGAGATTTCAAGACTTGGATCTTACATCACTAATAGCCACCTTAGACTGTAGGCAGCCAAAACGCAGTACAGAGCAAAGGATGCTCAAAAGCTAGGATTAAACACTGGAAAGTTCTAGTTTACTTCATCCTGTGATATCAACACCTATCTTAATGTATCAACACTCAACAAGGTACAAACAAACAAATGTTTTCTCTCACACACACAGGGTGGAATTGTGCTAAACTGAAGGTTTTCTCATCCATTTTTTCAGCAAGCACTCAGTGAAATACAGAGGCTGTCAGAAGATTCATGCCAGTAGGAGGCTGGGCGAGTCTAATTCTGCAAAGAGGCTGGCTGCAGATTGCTCAGGATGCCTGTGTGCAAGCACCTGATCTCCCAAAATATCAGAGCTCCTGTTTATCTTTGTCCCACGGAAATGGCTGCACTGCCCCCTCTGCAGACATTACCATGGCCTCTCACTCTCTCCCCACCTCATTCCCCAACATGACCCATTTCCAGCTTCTCACCACCTTGATTGCTGATTCTCTCTGGCTGCCTAATCGTCAACTCTCCGGTCGCCGGCCCCTGATCACTGGCCCCATCACCATCCCCTCCTCCCTCAATGCAGAGCTTCCCCCTTCCTGGGCATGAAACAGGAAGGGGGAAGCTCTGTCAAAGGGGGCAGGCAATATCAGGAGAGGGGAGAAATCGGATGCAAGATCTATTTTTCGCCTCTCACTCATATTTCCCAATATGCCATTCAATTCATGCAGCAGGGTGGAAAAATCCCACCCACAATGTAGGGGAACATAAAGCTTCAATGTATAAGTCTGTAAAAAGCCGAATAAAAAATTAAAAGTTAGGCTGATAGTTTGATTCCCATAAGGAAAACACATTCTGCCATTTTATATCTCATTTTCCTTTGATGTTATTTTAAGTTAAAAAAAAGCTCCGGATAAGGCTTCCCTTTCAAAATGTAATCTGTGCACTCAGCACCGCTTCTAACTAGGGAATTCAGGGTTCATTGGAAAATCTGTTGCTTCATGAATTTGGGAACTTACTGAATCTGAAAACTCTCATTAGTTGTGTATCCATGGCCTCCAGGACACAGTTGGATATGGTAAACTGTGAAGGACTTGAAAAATCACCCCCTGGCGTCTGGGAAGATCTCCCATGAAAATCTCAGTTGGGCTGACCTTTGTAGCTACAGGTAGTACAATGACAATCAAAGGGAATTATTCCAGATCCAAATACTATTGATGGCATAGGTCAGATAGCAAATTCCTGCTGAGTGAAAGCAATACAAATATTTGCTGCTCATTCAATTGCAAATGATGTAATTCTTCAGAAAGATAATGCTTCATTCATTCTTCAGACTATCTTTCAAGTCTTTGCTAATATGGAACTATATTGTACACTATTAGCTCACCTAATTGCTAATAGAACCTAATTGCTTACCACTGATACAATTATAAAAGCCAATATGTACAAGTGGCATCAAACTTCATCTTTGGCTTATCAGATGGTAAAATTTAAAGCAGAAAATGGTTGTAGTTGAGTGACAATAGTTTTAACCAGTCTGTTATTTTACTGTGTGCTAATGCATTGCAGCCATATTTATTTTACTGTGAAAAATATGAGTGCATGGTAATTATGCTAATAGAATTATCACCTTTTGGTCAAGTTGTCAAATACTTGGTTCAGTCCACTGAGTTGCTTTTCTATTATTAATAATAATTGCTTGAGTTGATTAGCTAGAAGCTTGAGTTCATGTCAAACATTTTGTGTGACATAATTTTATTGACACTGATGCTGGCATTGTGAATACCAGGGGATGTAAGGGTATATACCCTAGATAAGAGGGCAGTACTTGACTGAGGATGGCATCTAAGACTTTAAAGTTAGTTTTTTAACAGGGACATGGGTGTCGCTGACTGGCCAGTATTTATTACCCATTCCATTCCTTGGAGAGCAGTTGAGAGTCAACCACATTGCTGGAGTCACAGGTAGGTCAAACAAAGTAAGGAAAGTACATTTCCTACCCAAAAGTACATTAATGAACCAGACGGGTTTTTCCGACAATTGACAATGGCTTCATGGTCATCAGCAGATTCTTAATTTCAGATTTTTTTTACTGAATTCAATTTCCACTGGCTGCCATTGTCATATCTGAACCCAGGTCCCCAGAATATTAGCTGAGTTTCTGGATTAATAGTATAGTGATACTACCAATAGTGAAGGTGAAAACTCTCCAGCAGTCATAGTCATCCCTAATGCCCAGAAAAATGACCGAGTTGTCAGAGACAAAATCATTGCAGTCCACGTAGGCTTTCCAGGGCTGGTCCAACCATTTTCAGCTGCTTTCAGTACTTTGTTCTATGCCAGGAATAAGGCTGCTTGCTAACGATTGTATGGTACTCCGTTCCAAACACAAGTCCTCTGGAAATAACACAGCCGATGCCAGCCTTCAACAGTGATGGACAACATCCAGATTTTAGCTGACAATTAGTGGGTAACATCCATACCTTCTTTAAAATAAAACCTAATCACTTACTGCAGTTTCAAAAATAGCACCATTGCCTTCCCTCCCCTCAAATTCCAGGAGTTGCCCCATGATTAGATATTTAACTGGACCAGCCATTTCATAATAGCCACGAAAGCAAGACAGAAATCAGGTATTTCTCAATGAGCTGCTCAACTCCTGATTCCTCAAGGATTGAACTCAGGAGTTTGATCAAATAGGTAGCATTTGGCTGGATGGCTGCAGTTGCATGGAACTCAAAAAAAGATTGATACCATCCAGAATAAAGTCAACCACCACTTTCTCAGGGAACCTGGAGATGAACAATAAACAAGGCCTTGATATTATTCCAGGAATAAGTTTAACAAATGTGGAGAGCTGGAAATAGTGGCAACCATCTGACAAAGATACCACTGACAGAGAGAGGACAAATGGGGCTTTCAATCAGTGGGGAGGCGTGGTCAGCACAAAGACTCTATCAGCCCTCTTTGAAGCAGACATTTTCAAAAGCAAAGTGGACCAGGGACACCTGACATTGAAACGCAAAAAAATGTACAACTCCAAAAAAGTAGAGTGGATAGTGACTTATGTAAGTTGATGTTGTGTGTGGATCACTTGGAAGCAGCATGGTGGCACGCTGGTTAGCATCGCTGCCATACAGTACCACGCACCTGGGTTCAATTCTCAACTTGGGTCACCGTCTGTGTGAAGTTTGCACATTCTCCCCATTTCTGCATGGGTCTCCTCCGGGTGCTCTGGTTTTCTTCCACCGTTCAAAAGTCATGATGGTTTGGTGTATTGGCCACACTAAATTTTCCCTCAGTGTATCCACACAGGTGCCAGAGTGTGACAATGAGTGGATTTTCGCAGTAACTTCATTGCAATGTTCATGTAAGCCTTACTTGTGACTAATAAATAAATAAAAACAGCAGGTAGAAGGGATCAATCTAAGATAGAATTAGTCAAAAGTAGATGAGATGGGCTTAAGAAAGAAAGATTACTCAAGCCAAATGAAGTCAAAGTGAGGTTTAGAAAAAATGTAATTTAAAGAATCAGCAGAGATTGCCTGGGCTGAGACATGTATAGGGAAAGAGCAAGAGAAGAAAGAATAAGAAGAGAAATGAACAAAAGGGACACAGAATGAACAAAAGAATAAACAACTGAAAACAAAAGAAAGGATTAATAAGATGAATCAAATGTCAAAAAAGATCAGTCATGCTTGTAAGCTCATACAAATGTAAAATATGTCTAGCTTCTCTTGGTTACAGAGTACGTAGGAGAGTAGAAACACAAATGTGAGAAAGGGGAAAAGGAAAAAGAAAATGCAAAGAAGAGAGGAAAAGGAAGAGGCAGATAGAATAGAAAGAAGTGAAGGAGAGAAGTTCACAGAAGTAGAGAGAGACCAGAACAGAAGAGGTCAGAAAGATAAACAGGAATGAAGGAGGAGAATGTCAGTAGAGCAATGAAAGAATGAACACCACCAACTGGAAAATAAATTGGGAGTTAGATAAGTTTAATTAATATAATGTGTTAAAAAGATAAGAATTATGGTGTCTCTGATGTATAAATGAAGATCATGTAAGAAGATAATGGTTAAAATAACAGGTACTGATTTAATGCTGCTGTGTATTTTCTGATACAATAGTATCTGCAGTGGTAAACCACAGAGACAGACATGAGCTTTGCGCTCTAACCACATCAATGTCTGAACCATGAATCAGGCACCACGTGGTTTGCTAGATGACTTAAGTGAGGATTGGACAAGCAGCCAGCCAAATAACCATTCACAAACCAAAAAAGAACAATACCTATAGTGACAGTGAAAGGCCATTTGTGCAATTTAAAAAAGGAATTTGAAATATCTAAGGGGGAGAATTGAAGAACAGAAGACAAGTGAAACAATTAGAGAGAAATCCAAGATTATTATAAATTTTGCCTCTTTTTCTTCTTTTTGGAGGCTTTTTGAAACTATGATTAACCACTGAAAGTCTGTATTGCAACAAAAGTCCAATAAAAATATTCATTCCTGTAACTGAATTGCTTCGCAAAAATGTAGTTCGTTAAAAGACTGAATAGCTATGAAACACAATGTCCATATACAACTGATGGCACAGTGGTTAGCACTGCTGCCTCACAGCGCCAGGAACCTGGGTTCAATTCCCAATTGGTTACTGTCCGTGTGGAGTTTGCACATTCTTCCTGTGTCTGCATGGGTTTCCTTTGGTTTCCAGTCCAAAGATATGAAGGTTAGGTGGACTGGCCATACTAAATTCGCCCTCAGTATACTCAAACAGGCACCTGAATGTGGCAACCAGGGGATTTTCACAATGACTTCATTTCAATGTGAATGAAGCCAACTTGTGACTAATAAATAAACTTTAACTTCAATCAAACAGAGAGACATAGATTAGCACATGTAATGCCTCAGACTCCAATCCCAGCTAATCATTAGAAGGCAAACATGACCCACACAGGGAGGAGAGTTACCCCAATACCAGCCCATGCATTCCACCTGGTGAACAACTGCCCACCATCTTACTCGCAGATGCTTAAAATGATGAGAGAATCATCATAAGAAGACTTGCATTCTTGCATAGTGCTTTCTCATGTCCTCATGAGTGCCAACAAATGACAATGACATAGTACTAACAGGACAAATGATGGTGAACATTGATGAGGTGAGGGCAAAGTCATATGGAAAGAGTCTGGTGCTTTAATCAGCAGAATCCTCATGAAGGATCTGGCACACTTGTTAAGTGTGACATTGTTGTGACTCTAAGGTCAATTTCAAATCCCAGGATAACCACATAATAGTCAAACCTCTGAGACTTCTAGGAGCCAATGAATAACCAATGAGCCAATGTGCAAGTGGACAAGATTCTACATACTCTTTCTACATGTCATTGGCAACATGATTCTAATGTCTGACTTATGGATAGTGTGAAGAGAGTGGCTAAAGACTTGTAGAAAACATTAACAGAGGAAATAGCCAATCCCTTCAGGTGTCTGCCATCTGAAAGAGAAACTAACCATTTTTCAGCCCTTTGCTGTAGCTCTGTACTTCTTGGAATTTCTAATGGATAAAGATGCCTTGCATGCTTAATAAGCTTTCTGCCTCTAAATCTTACAACCAGTTCCCCCGCCATCAACCACCTCCCTGCCCACTCTCAGGTTAAAGTATTTTTTTCCCTTACCTCTGCTTTATTCCTTCAGTCAATCTCTTTTAATCTATGCCCCTTGGTGACTGTTAGAAACAGGTCCTTCCATGTCCCCTCCCTATTTTATCTTCAGTATCCCAAAGATAAAAACCCCTGCCTATCCAACCCAGAAGTTGGCAGAGTTAAGAAAATACAGTAAGTGAAAAATAAAGAAAAATGATAGTTCAGTGAGAAGTTTTGCAGACAAGACAAAAAAAAATGTTCTTACTAATTCAAACTGAAGAAAACTCAGTCAGGGTTCTCAAGGGAATAATCTGATGCATTTTTTTAAGCTGAAAAAACTCTGCGGCATCTTTCATAAGCGGAAAAAAAAGTTCCCACCAGCTCCTGGATTGACATATGGTACAGCTTAGGGGAAAAAAAGACTATCTGGTTATTCACTTTCAATAGATTGCAGTATTTATATTTCTCCGGACTGTTGATGTTATAGCTTAGCCTGTCATGATAGTTCGGCTGAGTTTCAAAGCCCTAAACCACTTATCTCAGCAGGAGACTATGTTTGCATTTTGGTTGAAAACTTTAATAAGTTATTAAAGGATTATATGTATTTGATATGGTTAGCATAAATAGCTGTTTAGTTGTTTTTTTATAAGAGATTCATCTATTAGAGGAAGTTACATTTTTAATGGGTTTTATGACATCGAGAGTGTTTGAGTGAGAGTTCCATCATATGGTTAGAAGTTTAATATTTTTCACTTCCAGATGGCTCCTAATGTCTGTCCATAGTAGGGACTGAGTGACTGGCATTGGAAGGTACATAAGATTGGGGGGAATGGGATGGGGGGATGTTGAGGTGAACATGAAAAGAGCATGGGGACAACTTTTGGGTGGGAAGTCTTTTACGTAACCATGTATTGCATCAATGAAATGTTACAAAGAGTTTTATAATCAATGGATTACTTTGAAGCACAGTCAGTAATCTAATTAAAGACGACAGCTAGATTATGCAATATATAATCTCAAAAGAAGATGTCAGCGGGGCATTGCCCTCGCTCCTTTTTTCAATAGTGCAGTGGAAGACTGACACAATCTGCTCAATCAAAAGTGCCCCATTTTAATGTTTCATTAGAAAAATAAGGAGTTAAGCTCTGGATTCTCATAGCTTTTATCTTTTCACAAACCTCCTTTCCTTCTCAGTAACCTAAAACACATATTTTTGAGATGTGTAATTCCTTAATTTAATTGGCATTAAAGAAACCAAATCAAGTCAGTCAAGTAATACTGTCTCTCTAGTACATCTCAAGCAACTAATGATCCACTTAACCAATATAAATTTACCAAAATTTGTTAATTAGTTATGGAATATGCAACTTTTGTGGTAAGTGGTTTGGAATAAATGAAGGAATTCACTTGCATGTGTTCTTGCTTTAAAATGGTTTGAGTTCAATAAACTGATTTGAGAGTTGGTTAAACATTTCACATAAAAAGGGGCATACTGTAGCTGAGAATTATGTTTTAAATAATCTGCAAATTCCACTCTAACATCTCATCAGAACACCATGCTTGTTCCATTGTCTGGACTTCTGTGTTTGCCGCCTCTTCTCACCTGATAAAATGCAATGAAATATATCACAGAAATCATTATAGAAACCTGACAGTGCAGAAAGAGGCCATTCACCCATCGTGTCTGCACAGGTCACAATCCCACCCAGGCCCTACCCCCATATCCCTACATATTTTACCTGCTAATCCCTCTAACCTACACATCCCAGGGCACTAAGGGGCAATTTTTTAGCATAGTCAATCAACCTAATATACACTTCTTTGGACGGTGGGAGGAAACCAGAGCACCCAGAAGAAACCACGCAGACACAAGAAGAATGTTCAAATGCCACACAGACAGTGACCCAAGCCAGGAATCGAACCAAGGTCCTGGAGCTGTAAAGCAGCAGTACTAATCACTATGCTACTGTGTCAACGCATTTCTTCAGAAATCAAAGAAGGGTTTGTGAACCATTCTGCCATATAGTCAGTATTCCACATGTAGATATGAGTGCATACTAATAACTTTGAGTGAACAGATTTGTTTGGGTTATGTTAGACTGTGTACAGGGAATTCCATGACAAACAGATCATGAGGTAGAATGTCGTTACTCTGTTTTGATATTAGAAAGGTTGGAAAAGTTTGCATCTACCACTTATCAGCCAAAGGCAACACTCAAGCTAACTTCTGAAATTATCCTCATTGTTGTGGAAGACAATTTGATATAGATGTCCTATGTCAAATTATTCTTAAATATCATATTATTGACGACCTTTGCTACATATAGGCTGACAATAGACTGTTCAAGAGCAATTTCCATGCGTTGAGAGTTGGGCAGAAGGTGAGACTGCTGAATAATCTTGTTGTAGGATCATCCCCATAATGAGAACTGGCTCTGATTAGAATAGGGAGGACTAATAAATACTACGGCTAAAATTTTTCACAAAGGCTGTGCCGGTCGAAAAGACGTGGGCAAATCCATTGCTAGGGCTGGGAAGGTATGATCTGTACAGAACAGATAGGAAAAAATTGTTCTCATTGGTGGGAGGATCAAGAACAAGAGGGCATAGATTTAAGGAACTGGCAAAAAAAGCAGTGGTGTCATAGGGGAAAACTTTTGATACAGCAAGTGGTTCAGTTCTGGTATGCCTTTCCCAGAAGTGTGGTGGAGATAGGATCAACTGAAGCTTTCAAAAGTGAATTGGATCATGATCAGAAAAGAAAACACTTTCAAGGCTATGGGGGGAAAACAGGGGTAAATTGAACCTGCAGAGGGCCAGCACACAGACATGGGCGGGTTGAACGGCCTCCTTATGTGCTATGACCATTCAGTTATTTTATGCTCGTGGCCACTGCAAAGAGATTTAATATTTTTATTTAATAAATGTACTTAAGATTAATTCCACGCGTTGAATAAAGACTCATTTGACCAAAAACATGAAATTCTGTAGAAGTGAAAATAAAGCTAATATTAAAAATTCATACAGAATTGTTGAGTACAGGTGCTAAACATGAGAGTACATGAAGGATAGCAATCAGAGTTAAACTGCATCTCCTTCCACTGATAATGAGTAAATCAACAAGATCCAGGAACATTTATAAAAAGACAGTCATTAAAGTCTCCAGTTGGTATATAACCCAAGTTTATGGAACATATTTTTCACTTCACTCTTGTATTTTGGGAAATAAAATATAAATCCAAGGAATAAAGTTTTTAAGCACATGTACAATGATGGAGATACAATAAATCAAGCTGGTAAACTTGTGAGTAACTGATGAACATTAACTGAAACACACAAGAATTCTGCATGCACTTGACATAATCACAACCAAAGAGAGTGTCAGGTGTTTTTCACAAGAAAATGGTTACAAATATGGAATCTGATCCCCAAATCAATAATAAGTTATGGAATCCCATGTAATATAAAATGGAATTGAGATTACTTGTCAGTGTAAACTAGTCATATTCATTGTAGCCATTCAATTGTAGAATTATAGAACTGTATATATTGGGCGGCATAGTAGCACTGTGATTAGCACTGCTGATTTACATCAGCAGGGATATAGATTCAATTCCAGTTTTGGGTTACTATGTGTAGAGTGTACACATTCTCCCTATGTTGAAAGGTTTCCTCCAGGTGCTCTGTTTTCCTCCCAGTCTAAAGATGTATGGGTCAGGTGGCTTGCCATGCTAAATTGCCCTTTAGTGTCCCGAGATGTGTTGGCGAGGGGAATTAGTGAGGTAAATACATGGGATTATGAAAAAGGGTCTGGGAGGGACAGAGAGTTGATACAGACTCAGTGGACAAAATGTACTGCTTCTGCACTGTAGGGCTTTTATGACTTTACATATATTCCTAACATGGGTAAAAACTTTGGAATTTTTAAATAAAAACAGTCTGAGACTTGCTCAGCCATGTTAATTTGACTGTAGTCATAATTTTACACATCCTATGATTGATTTATAATCATGAAGTGTGAATGAATTATACTGTGGATCATTATTTCATTGAATCAAATAATATAACCATTAAAGCTGTACAAAACGATATCACAGCAAAACATTAGAATTTAGTTTATTTCCGATGTAAAGAATTGAATAATGGTAACTGCTGGCTTTTGGAATTCAAACTATTTAGCACATTCAATCTAACCACCTACTTTACCCATCATGATCGTCTGCACTGTGTGAGCTTTTATGTGATGTGGTGACACTTCAAAAATTTTTCCACTCATTAAACACAATAATGCCAGGTCTGACCAGGCACAGAACACTTCTTTTGGTTCGACTGTGTGACGAAGAAAGTTGCATGAATTCACCATTAATGAAAATTGGCTCTTTCTCATTTTTCACTAATGTCTATTGATCCGTATTTGGAAGGTTAGGAATGCTCAATGCAATGCTAAGCAAGGACAAAGGATATCCCAACAGTCCTTCCTGCATCTCCTTATTTGCAAAAATTAACAAAGGCAAGTGTTTTTCACCTTAGAAGCCCAAGGGAAAAAGGCACAGAAACAGTAATTGCCTCATTGTCAATCGAGTGTCACGGCCACAAAGAGTGAATAAAAAGTGTTGACAGAATTAATGTTTGGCCCAATAATACTACTTTTAAAAAAAAACTGGCCCATACAGATCTGAATGTTCTCAACAGATTAAAAATTCAGATAATTTCAAATGAATCCAGCCCCACTCTGAGGAATTCAAAACTGAAATTCAGTTCTGATTTCTCTTTGAAAAATATGTTCAAGCCCCTAAATCATT
Source organism: Sphyrna mokarran (assembly GCA_024679065.1). Classification (NCBI taxonomy): domain Eukaryota; kingdom Metazoa; phylum Chordata; class Chondrichthyes; order Carcharhiniformes; family Carcharhinidae; genus Sphyrna; species Sphyrna mokarran. The sequence goes on from JAGIQG010000021.1 coordinate 26,422,246, forward strand.
TGTAATGAAAGTGTTGTTCACTGCACAATAAAAATCTCACTCTATGTTTCTCGCTGTTGTTAATGTTTAGCCTATGTGAGATAGAAGATATTTGATTGCAGAGTTACAACCAGTTGAGAATAACCAAATAGTTTGCATATTCATTCACTTAACCTTTTTATAATAGTACAATTTGAAATTTATAGGTGACCTATTTACAATAGGCTCCACAAAGCCTGAAAAAAAAGATTCCCATGAGTGGGTTTTCCTCTACCTACTGGAAGTATGGAGCAATAAGACTTCAACCTGACATGAAACAGATTTTGTGGAAATGTCCCATTTTACATAAAGAATTTAGTACAGAAACAGGTCATATGGCCCAACTGGTCTATGCCACAATTTATGATTCACATGAGCTTTTTCTCCTTTACTTCATTCTAACCCTTTCAGTCTATCCTTATATTCCTTTGCCCCTATCTACTTAGCTAGCTGCACTCTAGATACATCTATACTGTCCACCTTAACTATTAGAGCAGGGACAAGAATGGATGTTGCAGGTTCCGGGGTTCAAATGCTTTAGTCGGAGTAGAGGAGGAGGTAGAAGGGGGAGAGGAGTGGCATTATTAGTCAAAGACTGTATCACAGTGACAGAAAAGAAGTTTGATGAGGACTTGTCTGTTGAGGTAGTATGGGCTGAGATTAGAAACAGGAAAGGAGAGGTCACCCTGTTGGGAGTCTTTTATAGACCTCCTAAAAGTTCTAGAGAGGTTGAGGAAAGGATTGCCAAGTCAATTCTGGACAGGAGTGAAAGTAATAGGGTAATTGTTATGGGGGACTTTAACTTTACTAATATTGATTGGAATAGCTATAGCTCTAGCTCGTTAGAGGGGTCAGTTTTCGTACAAAGTGTGCAGGAAGGTTTTTTGACTCAGTATGTAGATAGGCCAACTAGAGGTGAGGCTACATTGGATTTGGTGCTGGGCAATGAGCCAGACCAGGTGTTAGGCTTGGAAGTTAGTGAACATTTTGGTGATAGTGACCACAATTCGGTTACGTTCACCTTAGTGATGGATAGGGATAGGCATGAAGCTGGGGGCAGTAGTTATAGCTGGGGGAAGGGTAATTATGAGGCCATCAGGAGAGAATTAGGGTGCATAGATTGGACTAGGAAACTACAGGGACTGGGAACATCTGGAATGTGGAGCTTATTCAAGGAGCAGCTGCTGCGAGTCCTTGATAAGTATGTCCCTGTCAGGCAAGGAGGAAATGGTCGAGTAAGAGAACCTTGGTGTACGAAAAAAGTTGATTTGCTGGTTAAAAGGAAAAAGGAGGCTTATGTCAGGATGAGGCTTGAAGGCTTGGTTAGTGCAATGGATAGCTATAGATTAGCCAGGAGGGAGCTAAAGAGTGAATTGAGGAGAGCTAAGAGGGGACACGAGAAGACTTTGGCTGATAGGATTAAGGAGAATCCTAAAGCTTTCTTTAGATATGTTAAGAATAGAAGATTGGTTTGGACAAGATTAGGGCCAGTCACAGACAGCAGTGGGAAGTTGTGCGTGGAGCCTGAAGAGATTGGAGAGGCACTGAATAAATATTTCTCTTCGGTATTCACGCAGGGTGATGTAAATGTAGTTATGGAGAACACTGAGGTACAGGGTTGCAAACTGGAAAGTATTGAAGTAGATAGGGAGGATGTGCTAGATATTCTCGAGGATTTGAAGTTGGATAAGTCCCCTGGGCCGGACGGGATTTACCCTAGGATTCTCTGGGAGGCAAGAGAGGAGATTGCAGAGCCTCTGGCTCTGATCTTCAGGTCCTCGTTGGTTACGGGTGTGGTTCCGGAGGACTGGAGGATAGCGAATGTGGTCCCATTGTTCAAGAAGGGGAAGAGAGACCTTCCAGGGAATTATAGGCCAGTGAGTCTTACTTCTGTTGTGGGCAAAGTATTGGAGAGAATTATTAGGGATAGGATTTATAGTTATTTAGAGAGAAATGAATTGATTGGGGATAGTCAGCATGGTTTTGTGAAGGGTAGGTCGTGCCTTACTAACCTCATTGAGTTTTTTGAAAAAGTGACCAAAGAGGTGGATGGGGGTAAGGCGGTTGATGTGGTATATATGGACTTTAGTAAGGCGTTTGATAAGGTGGCCCATGGAAGACTTCTGCAGAAAATGCAGATGTATGGGATAGAGGGTGATTTAGCTAATTGGATTAGGAATTGGCTAGCAGATAGAAGACAGAGGGTGGTGGTTGATGGGAGATATTCATCTTGGAGTTCGGTGACAAGTGGTGTACCTCAGGGGTCTGTTTTGGGGCCCCTGCTGTTTGTAATTTTTATAAATGATCTGGATGAGGGTATTGAAGGATGGATTAGTAAATTTGCAGATGACACTAAAGTCGGTGGAGTGGTAGATAGTGAAGAGGGGTGTTATAGTTTGCAGAGGGACTTGGACAAGTTGCAGAGCTGGGCCGAGAGGTGGCAAATGGAGTTTAATGTGGAAAAGTGTGAGGTAATGCACTTTGGCAGGAATAATAAATGTGTAGAGTATAGGGCTAATGGTAGAATTCTTAATAGTGTTGATGAACACAGGGATCTTGGTGTATTTGTGCATAGATCCCTGAAAGTAAGCAGTCAAGTCGATAAGGTTGTTAAGAAGGCATACGGAGTCTTAGCTTTTATTGGTAGGGGGATTGAATTTCGGAGCCGCAACGTCATGTTGCAACTGTACAAAACTCTAGTGCGGCCACACTTGGAGTATTGTGTGCAGTTCTGGTCCCCGCATTATAAGAAAGATGTGGAGGCATTGGAGAGGGTACAGAGGAGGTTTACCAGGATGTTGCCTGGTATGGAGGGCAGGTCTTATGAAGAGAGGCTGAGGGATTTGAGGTTGTTTTCGTTAGAAAGGAGGCGGCTAAGAGGGGACCTAATCGAAACATATAAGATGATTAGAGGTTTAGATAGGGTGGACAGTGATAGCCTTTTTCCTAGGATGGAGAAAGCTAGCACGAGGGGACACAGCTTTAAATAAGGGGTGATAGTTATAGGACGGATATCAGAGGTAGGTTCTTTACCCAAAGGGTGGTTCGGGAGTGGAATGCCCTGCCTGCAGCAGTTGTAGATGCGCCAAGTTTGGTGGCGTTTAAGAGGTTAGTTGATAAGTATATGGAAGAGAAGGGAATGGTTTAGTTTGGAGGGTCATTGCTTTTTATATTGGTCGGCGCAACATCGAAGGCCGAAGGGCCTGTTCTGTGCTGTAATGTTCAATGTTCTATGTTCTATGGTACCAAGTTCTGGGTTCCAACAGATCTCTGGGGGAAGAGGTTTCTCCTGAATTTCTTACAGGATTTATTTGTGATTCTCTTACATTTATAACTCCTAGTTTGATTTGCCCCGCAAATGAATAAAAAAATCTTTTGTTGACATTTATCCTATTAAACATCTTCATAAGTTTGAATATCTCCACTCGGTCACCTCTCTCCCTTTTCTTTTCAAGGTCACCTCACCCCTTGAAATTTCAGCAGAAATCACTCAGCTACCCATCACACAGGAAGTGAAAGAGGTTAGGAGTATGTGTTCATAAAAGTAAAATACTACAGATACTGAAAATCTGAAATAAAAATAGAAAGTACTGGAAATAGTCAGCAGATCTGGCAACATTGGTTTAAGACTCGCCTGATGAAGGAGCAGCACTCCAAAAGTTTGCGATTCCAAATAAATCTATTGGACTTTAATCTGATGTTGTGAGGCTTCTAACTTTGGTTTAGAAAGGAAGAGAGTCAATGTTTTGAATCTGGGTGACTCTTCTTCAGAGCTTTAAGCATTTACTTTCAAACTGCAGATACAATGCATATCTAGGCACTATTTCTTATTATTCCTTACATAATATAATGTGCATGATGTGCAAATGCTATATTGCCATTCGTTTTGAGGGAGCTTATTCTGGCTGATTACCATAACTTTGATGAACGATCCCCCCAGACAAAAGCCAATAGTGTAAATGCCATTGACCAATGGTTAGATAGGTAAATGTGATCGGCATAGGCTTGGAGGGTTGAATGATCTGTTCCTGTGCTGCACTGTTCTTTGTTCTATGACCCAGAATTACTTTTACCAAAGTTGTGGGCTGGAATTCCCCTCCAACATCTCCCATCCCGCCGCCCCCATACGGCCAATGGCAAACTGTTCCTGCCACTGCAAAACACGCTGTTTTGAGAAGTTGTGCAGGTGGTCCACCCATTGCCTAGTGGCAGGTTTTTCTCACCCGTAAATGAGTTTTCCTATTGTTCACACCTTCTGTCGCTGGGGAACCCTCAATAGGAGATCATCATTGGAAGGATCTTCCAATCCCACCAGCGGGAATGGCAGGAATACTTTGGCCATGGTGTTGATTGAGAGATCCCTGTAAATCTAATCTGCTATATGGCTTGGCTGCAACATATGGTTATATGTTGCCACAGGATTGTATGGTTAGACCGTGATTTCTTCTTGAAGGAAACACAGTTTGATAAGCATAACCGGATCATGTTCCTGAGTGTTTACACACGTTAGCTCAATCGTAGCATCTGGCAATAATTTCTCAGCATTTCACCTGAGCTACAGACTATGGGCTTTCTTGAATTTTGGGACTGTTTCTTTTTCCTATTCAGAACTCTCAATCACATCTGAATTGCACGGTACTGCAACACACAGAAGGCTAGAATTCAATAAAAATTTTGAGTTTCATGTTTCTCAACATACCTGTTATTCCTTGCTGAATCTTGTAATCCAGAACTCCAGTGGCATCACTAGTTTCCAATGATTCATCGGAGGAGTGCTTTGACTCATCGATGTAAGCATGCCACCTCAGTAACTGGCACTGATGTAAAAAAAAACTGTTTGGCATCATTTATCAGCTGCACATTCCATGATTGAAATTCTTCCTTGCTTAGAAAATGGAAGGGGTTGTAGTACAGATTGCAGATGGCCACAAGGGCATTCTGCACCTCAGGAAATCCTGCTTGTTAATAAAAGCTGATGTTTTGCTCTCTTCCCTATTTAGGATCCAATGAGAACATAAATAATTAAGAAACCTATCTGATCAGAATAGGAACTTTCTTAATGTTGGAGTGAAAACTTGTTGTGGCTAAGTTCAGATGAAACTCCCTGGAAAGATGCAGTTGTGTAAAAAATCAAGGCTGTTTGGCACTTTAGCAAGAACTCAGTAAAAATTTAGCAACACCAATTTTAAATCCAACCGATTTATTTGATAGTAAAATCGGTTGGATTTAAAATTGGTGTTGCTAAATTCTTACTGAGTTCTTACTACCCCAGTCCAACGCCAGCATCTTTACATCACGGCACTTTAGCAGCCATTGTTTAATACTGTGTTACAAGCAGGCAGGGAAATGATTTAAACAGCCATGGTTTCTTCTCTCACCACTACTCCAGAAAAGTGTTTTGTTTTAATTTCCCCCTTTGTGGCACATTTTCCCCAAACCTTCAGTTTTGAGTGATCCAATCTTCTATTACTCGCCTCTTAAACTCAAACATGAAAAAATTTAACACAGATACAAAAGGCGAGAAAGGGTTTCACAACAAGTGCCCCTTTTGCATTCCTACAATAGAAGAGGGATAAGGGAAAAAATTGGGTGTAGAGTAAAGACTATGACAAGTATAAGAGTTCATGTGAGTTCAGAGTCCAGAATCAAAAGTCTAATGTGTGTTCTTTCAGAGGTTAGCAGACTGTAACTGTTGCTGTGTGATTCATCTTTCCAGAAGTGAGGGACTCCCCATTGGAAAAAGGCACACAGAGATGATCTTATAGGCATCACCACAAAAGTCCCAGTGTTTCCAATAGTACACAGTGTAGGTGGCAATTTATCTGAATACCACCCTTTCTGCTGTTACCTATAGGGTGATAGTGTCGGTTCAATTCCACATGGCAATATTACAGGTTCTAACAGCTCAGGGGAGGTCATGTGGTGCATCTCCCACTTCTTCGCCTGAGTGTTTGTGACAAGGGATTTATTTTTCCAAGTCTGGAATCTTGAGGTTTTTAATGGAGAAGTCAGAGTCCCTTTTGTCCTTTTGCAAGCACATCATCTCTGTGGCCAGAGTTCTGCCTTAGAAATTATAAAGGAAGTTGGTGCATTCTTTAGGAATTTGATTTTCTGCAGCCAAAGGGGGCATAAAAGCATCTTTAAAAATAACCAGGTTCCTGCTAGTTTTCTGAAAATTAGATATTCCTCTGATATGAGTCATGGTTTGTCAGGTATGTCAGGGTAAAACCTTTGTCCATTTTTAAAATCAAATAATAATTTCATAAAGTAGCCTGGTTGGTGTAGATATATATTTTCTTTCCAGATGGGACATGTATTAAAAACCATCATGTGAGGAGGGTTAAGATGGTTCCCCACTTTCCCATCCTCATTTGACAGCAACAATGCTTTTTAAAGAAGAATATGCTTGCTTAGTCATTGAGTGCTTAACTCTTTCAGTGCTAGGATTATGAAAGACACAACCAGCCAGGCTTTCTTGAGTTCTTTGAAAAGAGAATAGTATTTATTACATGTGACCCAGTCCAAGAAAAATAATAAAATGTTTCAATTGTCACATACACAAACTCGAAATTCACAAACACACATCCATGCATGCATGCAGTCACACATTTCCAAGCACACACCAATAAGTCACACAGCAGAAAGATGAATTAACTGATACCTTAAAGTCCAATATGATTTAACATGATATGGTTCTTATGGGATGATAACTTGAGTGAGTGCAGGCTGGACTCCATTGTCCTGCTGATTTCAGCATTGGAGCCATTTAAAATGTAGTCAGAAAATTTATCTACTCTTTGGAGGCAGAAGTTGCTGGGTTGAGTTCTTTTTAACATCTGTTGTGGCACAACACTGGTATCTTGTCATTTTGGCATTATTTTCTGCTTCTGTCTCTGGGCTGGAGTTTCTTAAAACACAAACCAAGTTAGCTGGCTTGTCACATGATTGTCTCTCTCTCTCCGCACCCCCCCCCTACCCCGCCCCCTCCCTCAGTTGACCAGTGACCCAAATGTGATCATAGCTAGCACATCCAGGTGAATGATTGTGACTTAATTAGATTATGGCTGGTGTGGATTCCTTTCTCTGAGGTGGTTACATCTAATGCATAGTCCCCATCCAGGTGATTGACAAGGTTAGGAGATGATCTTATTCATACTTCTTCAAAGTAACTGTCTGCTGGAAAGGTTGGCTCCACTTAATGGCTTTGGAATGATCATACACAGTGATGCAAATTTTTAGCCATCTTAGAAGCTACAGTCTCGACTCAATAGAATTTGGTTTCACTATTTTTAAAATCCAATTAGTGGCTTCCAGCCAGTAAATTCATATTATTTTTTGAAAGCATGGCTTCATAACCTCACTTGGCAAATCATGTTGCAGCTATATAAATTCTTGGTTAGGCTGCATTTGGAGTATTGCGTGCAGCTCTGGTCGCCACACTACCAGAAGAACTTGAAAATTTTGGAGAGACGGCAAAGAATGTTCACTAGGATGTTATGAGGAGAGGTTGAATAAACTAGGATTGTTTTCACTGGAAGTACAGAGGCTGAAGAGAGACTGCTAGAGGTCTACAAAATTATGAAAGGCATAGACGGAGTGGACAGGGTGGAAGTGCCAATTACAAGGGCACACAGGTTCAAAGTGAGAGAGGGAAAGTTTAAGGGAGATGTGCAGGGGAAGCTTTTCACAGAGAGAGTGGCTAGTGCCTGCAACAGGCTGACAGAGGAAGTGATGAAAGCAGGCACATTAGCAATGTTTAAGAGGCACATAGTTATGTATATGAACAGGGAGGGAATCAGGGATACAGATTAAGTAAGGGCAGAAAGTTTTTTTTAAGATTGTTAGGGCATTATGGTATGTGTGGACTTGGAGGAATGAATGGCCTGTTCCTGTGCTGTACTTTAGTCTATAACAAAGGACATTATAATAGAACATTATCAGCCTAGAAAGTCCTGTTGAGTGTCTATCTGTTCATTATTTTGTGGAACCACAACCAGGGGAACCTGCAAATACTTTAAAGTGTTGTCCATAACTTTGTTTCTAGCCGTCATGCCTTTCCCAAACACTTACAAAACCCTTCGGAGAACAACGAGCAGAAGAACGCATCAGTGTCTTCTAAGGGTAAATCAAGTAGATCAGGGAATTAATGGCTAATAAAACGGTTGCCTGTATCTTCCATTTATATCTATTTTGACATTTACCTTGTCACTGAAGATGCCAGTGCCTCTGCAGCTGACATGAAAACCATATTTATGAAGCGACACTGGATCCTCAGGGGTAGCAATGCCACTCTGTTTAATTCACTGCACCCCTCTTGAGGTCAAGATTACTTTGTAATCCTGGAAGGACATCAGCCCGAGACACTGGGTGGAATTTATGTTCCCTGGGGGTTCCTATGCACCAGCTGGAAAGCTGTTGGGAACATTTCATTGTTCATTTTTGTGAGGCCTGACAAAGATGTTTAAACATCAGGCACTTGTCTATGCAACCTAAGAGCAGTACAGTGACACAGTGATTAGCATGCTGCCTCACAGCACCAGGGACCCAGATTCAATTCCAATCTTGGATTACTGTCTGTGCGGAGTTTGCACAACCTCCTTGTGTTTGCATGGGTTTCCTGGTTTCCTTCAGTTACTCCAGTTTCCTCCCACATTCAAAAGATGTTTGGGTTAAATTGATTAGCTGTACTAAATTGTAAGAAGGACTAGCATGGTAAATATGTGGGTTACGGGTATGGGATTTGGGTGGGATTATGGTCGGTACAGGCTCGATTGGCTGAATGGCCCTCTTCTGCACTGTAGGGATTCTATGAACCTCAGTCCACCCATTGACTTAAACTGAGTGCAGGATGGGAATGTCACCCCTGAGAGCTTCCACCCAGAAGCCAGCAGTTGGCAGCTATCCAAGACCGACAGTGCCAATACTCTACATGGCCCTTCAGCAGGGATTGATGATGGCATTCTGGACGTAGGTAAATGGGCCTTTTAACAAGCCCATCCCTGTACTTGGCAGTACTGTGGTTGCCACTGATCTGCACCTGAGTGCAGTGGGCTCGATTCCATTCCATACCCACCCTCCAACATGAAGCACATAAATCTTGTATCAAAATCTCAGTGAAAACCGTATTCTTGAGGGGGTTGCACTGAGCAAGAAAATTTCCTGTCTTGAGCTAGCAGCCTTGATGGTGAAATCATGGCTCAAAGTGCCAAGTATGAGGGAACCCCAAGTAGGCCACATCCAAACCTACAGGTTTACTGGGCTGTTGTCTCTGCATGGCAAGCTCCCCACCAGCCACTGGTAAAATCCAGCAGCAGCATTAGCTAATTAAGGGCCTCAAATGACATCTGGGCAGGAAGAATGTCCTCCAGTCTTCCTGCCCAGAGGCTTAAGGGGGATAGCTAGAAGGTGGCAGGATGTTCACCCCGCACCCTCTCACCCCAATCAAATGGTCACCCAATCTTTCAAACCTGCTTCTAAAGATGGGGCCTGGACATTAACTCTGTTTCTCTGCTTCTCCTCCCATAGATGATGCCAGACCTGGTGCTTATTTCCAGGTTTTCCTGTTTTTATCTGAGTTCTTGAAAGTAATTCAAAGCTAACCCTAGTGGTAACTTGTGTTAAGGTGTAAAATAAGTTGTTATGCCATTCTCAGTGAATCAACAGAGATTGTAAAGTGGAAATCATTTATTATTGATGAGATACTGCAGAATTACTTTGGAAAGCAGTGCTATACTACTTGCTCAAGTCCAGAGCATGTCATAGGAACTGCCTCTTTCATATTGGGCTATGGCATCTCCAGCAGTGAGGTCATGTGCAATTATTTCTTATTCATGCTACCCAGCTATGTACCAAACCCAAACAACTTCTTCAATTACTGAGAAACAGATGGACCAGCCAGTTCAGAAGAAAGCATTTTGCTCTTCAGCAAAGAATGAACAAGAAAATAGAAAAAAGAAAGGCTTTCAATTATATATAGCATTGTTCATGACCACATATGTCCCCAAAAGTTTCATAGACAAGGAAGTAGTTTGGAAGTTCAGCCACTGTTGTCATTAGGACAGTACAAATGTGTCAAAGTTGTAGCTTTCATATGCAAATTCACAAAGCATCAGAAATAAAGCTCAGTAATCAGTTAGTTACGATAATAGAAGATTATGAGGGGAGGTTGTGGCACAATGGTATGTCAAAGTCCAGGTTAGTGTTCTGGGGACATGGGTCCAAATCACACCATGGAAATTGGCAGAAATTATATTTCTTAATACAAATATAGAATATGAAGCTTATCTCCATGGCAGTGATCATGGTACTATTGATATTGTTGTTAAGATAAAAGTAAACCTTGTTCACTAATGTCTTTTTGGGACGAAAATCTGCTATTTTTATCTGACCTAGTCTACATGTGACCCCAGATCCACAGTAATGTGGTTAACTCTGAAATTCCTCCCTGACATGGCCTAATATGCCACTCAGGCAATTAGGGGGCAACAACACATGCAGGTCTCGTACATTCCATGGACAAATAACTCAATGTAATTGCCGCAACAGAAGCTACAACCAGATTAGGGCTGAGAGCTAAGGTCAGTACCTTATCACCATTCACATCGGCGAGATTCTCCCATCTTGCTGCAGCGAATGGACATTTGGCTGGCAGCCAAATTCTCCTACTTTGCTGCAGCAACTGCATGGCAGGAACGGTAGGCAAGATCATACCCCAAATCTTTCTGACTGTTAAAAAGCTTCAGCAGTAATGGATTAAGAAAAAAGGGCAGAGGAACGGCTCTCTAATTCAGGCCATGGCACACAAAATGATTTTATGACATTGAAGAGAGGGGTCAGACTCTGTCCTGTGTGAGTTAATCAATAGCAAGTGATAATTTCCTGTACTGGGAATCCACTTTGATTTGCAAACATTTGGGAAGAAACCATAAATGAGATTTGCAGGCAATTTGGAGAATTGCAGGAGCAATTGCCGCAATAATGGGGTTAAATGTCTTAAGTTAGACGGGGATAAGAAATGTTTGCGTTCAGAGAACACACCAAGAATGTTTGCTTAATCAGTATGTTCCGTGCCGACTATAAAGAAAGATTAATGTAGCAAATGATAAAAAAACTACCCAGAAGCATATTGGTGATAAAATCAGGAAGGAAAATGGTGTTGGGGCAATGTTTTAAGTTGGCCATCTATCTGTAAAATTAATGATATGTACCTTTCACTGTAGGGTGTTCTTTCATTAATTAATGTACCAGTTTAACAAAAAAAACACTGATTTCATGAATAATGTTGGAATTGATATTAATCGCTGCCTTTCTGTTCAATTTCCTTTTACCCACCACCGTGACTCAGAGAGGAATACGAACAAATCTATGGCTCATATTCCACGGGGCATTTCTAATTGCCTGGTATGCTGTTCAACAGGGATCTCCCCCCTGTGTTTCAGCAGATCTATTGCTGCTGGGGTTGTGGAACCATTCTGATACCAAGACTCATTTAGAGTGAGAACACTTTTCACAACCCAGTCAGGTGCAATATCCCACTGACATTCCCCTCTCATTACAACAAAACCTTTATTGTTGGCACCTCACGCCTGCCGCATTATTTTACATACAGTCAGCAGGGCCGCTTTGAGCTTTTCTAGTCCTAAGAGCATTAGCCGGAGAACCTGTACATCATAAAGAACACCCGCATAGGTAACGTATGTGGCTCTCACACGGTAAAGATGAAAAGTAGTATGATGAACTGGACCGGCAGAACAAGACAAAGGGCAGGAATGCAGTGCATTCGATTCTCACCGGAGTTACAACTGTTTCTCAATTTGAAGAATGAAGTGCAGGTATTAGGGTAAATGCTTGTTGAACATTCTCAACCATCCCTCCTAGACAGATACGCACTAAGAATGACTGAATACTTTAGCTTTGACTTATCCCATAAAGGCCTCTGCTTCAGTTGCTAGCTTTTACCTCTCTATTCATTTATTTTCAAACACACACCTTGAACAATATATGAAAGCAGCACAGCTTCAGGATTGAATGATAATGAAAAAGCAGCTTTGAATTCAATTAATTGCAAAGAATCGCACCAATTCTATGTGCATTAAGTGTATCTAAATAGGCATCCTTCCTTTCCAAAGTAGGAATCTATTTTTGAAAGATTTTGCTGTTTTTGGTTAACATTGCCTGAATGATGTTTCACGCACTATTTGGAAACGAACACTGCAATAAGCTGGAAGATGAACAAAGCTTTCTGGTGTTAAGAAATTGCCCCATACATATTAAAGCTGAGACCAGAATCAGCTACAGCTGAGATTTGGATTGAAGCAGATTGCTAAAATGACTGGTGGATATGGTAAACCTGTTACTTGTTGCTTATTAGTAGTGTTTACTATACAGGAAATCCCATCCTGGCTTAAGAAATGATTTTTGATAAGCTGCAACCCAAAAGATGTCTTACAAAATGAGGACAAATTGAGAGTGCTCCCTTTTGATGTTTACTTTTAAGTTAAGAAAGTTATTTCTTTTGACGTTCTTGCATTTTTGATTGCAATATATAATGTTTTTGTTCTAGGGCCAACATCAAAATCAAGACGAAACAGCATTAGTGTTGAATTATATATTCCAACTGCTGCTTGCCAGTGTAAAATTGGTGCTGAGACCTCATTATAGTTTGGCATATGCGCAGGCAGCATTATCTGTGCTATTCAACAGCTACAGTTTTATTTGTGAGGCCATATGTTGGGTTTGACTGATGTCACCTCAGATGCAGCCAGTACATTTTAAAGGTGAGGTGCACTCTGTACAGAGAAAGATGGAAATAAAGAATGGAATTCCTGGAAGAGACATTAAAATGACAAGCAGATTCTGGGACACAACCTTTTAGTTCTTGATACAGACAATTGTCAACAGTCGAGGGATCCCCTACCAACAGTGGAGAATCTTCAGGTCAAGAAATAAAATAATTGACTTCACAAAGTAAATCCAAGAAAAAGGTTCAATAAAAGAAACTTCATTACACCAACACACATGTCATGCCCTGGCCACACAAGCTCCCCACAATTCCCATTTGCTTTCTACTTATACCAGGTCATTACTTTTGGTTGTATTGTAACAGATTCCAGTGTTATCATTGGTTACATTAATAATGGGATAAAGAGATGAAGGCAAGGTAATTGAGCTAGTGAATGCCAAAAAGCTTAGCTCTTCTGATGTGGGTGTAATACAGAAAATAAGTTTAATGGCCTCAACACAGAGTTGTCAAGGTAAAAATCATATGTCGCCACTCAAACTGTCTCTCCTCACACTCTTCATAAAACACCCTTCCCATGCTACCCTCTATACTTCAATAATCACTGCCACTCTCCACTACATGTCCCATTGACAAATCGTGTACATTCTCTTACTCTTACTCTTGTTGCAATATTCACTTCCGCATACCTCACATTTGGCATACTGCAGACAAGCTATTTGACCATCATAGGGGTATTCTGCAACCACTTCGTAAAGATATCACCAACAATATCTTCTTTTTAGAGTGAAAACATTATCTACAATCTGAGACAAGAAGCCGCAACTGGAAGAGGCAGAACTGATGCTGCATACCTTTCTCTCTAGAGGATAACTTGCTGGCTATTACAAGTTGGTGCACAGTCATTGGTGACTGATCCTTTCATTAGCCTCATTTATTTTCTCTTCCTTTGTTCTACATCTCTCCCTTTCATTTCAAGTGCAGATAATGTGGAAATCCTTGTACCACTTCAGGAAGAACAGGCCAGTGTCCAACTTTGACTAGAACCAGCTCAGAAACTGCCAGCACACTAACTTTGGAATGTATGATGCTGGAGAAGCATTTATGCAGTGAATCAATAGGCATAGCTGTTCAGGAGTGTGAAAAGAGACAGGTATAAAAACGTTCAGCTGCTGATACGGAGAGCTCAAGTTCCAATGGAGACAAATGATGGCTACTGTGGTCGACCTGCCTGTGTGCTTATTCAGACCGTGGAGCTTCATGCAGAATAAGGACACCTTACTTTTCAATATGGAAAGCGTGATCAGCTCCATGAAGGGGATAGTAGTGCCATACTAACATGGCCTCTGCTGGTAGTCCTGGCTGCTGTCATGGAAGCCGTCATCTTGACGTGGTGGTGCTAAATCAATAAAAACTTCAAGATCATTCCATCAATCCTGCAATCTGATCTCATACATGGCCATTGGGGTGATGAAGCATAGCAAGATCCCTGTAAGAAATGCCTAATGTTCACCTGCTTAAAGATTGCATTTCCTTGGTAATCCAGAACTTGAATACTCATGTAAAGTGGGACATTTTGCCAAAGTTTTTCATCTTGCACTCATCAGGACAAATGCAAGATTTTCAAGCAATCACAATAATTTATGCCACAGAAGAAAAGTGTGCTGAGTAATGGGTAAGTTGACTCTGATCAGCCAAAGTGTTGCCATGGAAAAAGCAACAAGGTGTTAGTTATAGGCTCATCAAGCTGCCAGGTAGCACTTACTGGACAATTCTGAGTGTGTTAATAGCATACTATAACCAATTTAACATGGTTCATCTTCACTTATTCAAAGTGACAAAGGGACCTGTCTTCTGCCAACAAAGGAATATATCGTTAAAGACACATGAAAAACTTGACCAAGCTAATCTGCTTCACATCAAATTTTGCAATCTGCATTTAGGCCATCAAGGTACAAAGATGTTTCAATGTTTCAGAATTACACCTTATTGAAGGCTGAGCAGAGCTGTAGCCATTTGTGCACAAAGGTTGCTTTCATACTGATGACTGAGATGAAAATGTTATGGAGGGAACAGTCCCTTTAAGGTATTGAAAGAGGAGGGAATGATGTGTTTGCTGGTAGCACCACATTGGAGACAGCAGAAATGGAAACAGATTGGGGTGGATTGACTGGCATCCAAGAAGTGCTCAAGCTTATTATCCTCACTACACAAATGGAAGAAAGAAACACTTTGCCAGGAAAGAGATGGAAGACAATAAGGAACGATAGATAACTAATAATAGCTATCTAACAGGTCAACTAATAGCAGGTTTGGTGCTGAAGAGAGGTGAAGAGTATGCAAGCTTATGGTACTTGGTGAAGAAGGTGGGCTAATGCATTGCTCAGAGCCTTGGTTAGTGGAGGTTTAATAATCAAAAAGGTATCAGTGAATCAGGGTAGATCAAATTGAGAAGGGTAACATTTTAGCCAGAATCCACATGAATTGTGTGCAAGCAGGGACCAAGTGCAGAAATAATTTCTACAACACATTTGTTCTCTCAGCCTCTCTTATTTTATTGCATGTTTCTTTAATGGGCTTCTCATTTTAATTTGTCCAATCTCTCGTTTGTTATGTTCCAGTATATTATGAATTTTCAGTCAGCATTTTAACATGCTGAATGAAAAACTGACTGATAAAATGGCCACTGAAAGCATGTGATGTTTGGCAGTATGAGCTCCAGACAGCCTTGAGACTCACATCTAATTAAATATGGACATTCATAGCCATCTGGGAAATTCACACATCCCTTTGTTTAAGGATGGAGGTCAACGAAGGACTCAAGCATTCCAGCTGACTCATCTTTGCTCTTTATCATGGACAAAAGACATACATCACAATACATTTATGTATTATTACAGACCCCCCCCGCCAAAGGTGAATTTTCAAATCACACTAATCAGACTTCACATCAGTGTGGTTTACAACAGGTTCACACAGATGTGAATCTAACATGGGGATCCTCCTGGGGACGTAAAGGTGAGTATAGCCCCTAATGGAGAGGCACATGACCAGGCCATGGCTGGCAATATTCCTGGCACTATGCCCATGCCAACCTGTTAGGTGGCAGTACCAGGGGCATAACCCAGTGTGAGCCTCATTGGAGGGAAGTGTGATTCATTTATTTGTAGTTGTGGGGTGGAGAGCGGGTAGTGAAGGTAGCAACTGAGAATGCTGGTGATGGCCAATTGTCAGGGGGGTTGGTGCCTGCACTGTCTGTGTGGGAGGAAAGGATCTGATGCTTGGAAAGGAAGTGGGTGTACTGACATTGATTATGTAGGTAAGGGTTGGGGGCCGGGAGAAGGAAGGGATCTGATGCCTGGGAGGAATGGGGGGTGATGGCCATGGCTGTTGGGGTGGATGGGGAGGTGGAGGAGGTTATGGGGGGTGTTGTGAATGCTGGCCTTGATCTTGATTGGGAGCGAGGGCTTGCAGTTGTGGAGATCATGGTGGAGTGGTGGAAAAAGTAAGGAATGGGAGCTGGGGGACGTTAATCTTTCGTGTGATCAGGGCACCCTTTAAACAAAGCAACCTGATCTCAGTGTAGTTAGGTTTCACCAGCATGTTGAGGCCTCACCTTCCTACATTACAGCATGAAACATGTCCATCATTTTGTGTGACAGAGTGTGATAAATCTGGAGAGAAAACTGGCATGTTTCTTAGAAACATACGGGTGTCTTTTCCCATCCCACTTGTCATGGGCGTTGTAGCGGGCCTGAGGGGGGAGGAGGCGGACCATGCAAAGGTGCATTGACGTAGGGCGGGATTTTTCAGTTTTGGGGTGGGCACGGCTGGAAAATCCCGCTCATTTTTTTTAGCCGGAGAAACATTCTGACTTTTTTTTGGTAAAAGTTCAACCCAACGTCTGTTAGACAATGGTGAATGGGTCCCCATTGAACTCCTATTGTATTATGATGGTCTCTCATTTGAACACATAATGTGGAGGTGCTGGCGTTGGACTGAGGTGAGCATAGTAGGAAGTTCACAGCACTAGATTAAAGTCCAACAGGTTTATTGGTAGCTCAAGCTTTTGGAGTGCTGTCCCTTCATCAGGTGAGTGAATACCTCATGCACCTGATGAAGGAGAAGTGCTTTGAAAGCTCTTGCTACCAAATAACTGTTTGGACTTTCACCTCGTGTTGTGAAACTTCTTACTGCACCCGAACACAGACTGCATAAATTTCAAAATATCATCTAACATTCAAATGTATGGATTAGGAGCAGGAGTAGACCATTTGATCCCTCGAGCCTGCTCCACGATTCAATAAGATCATAGTTGATTTGAATGTGGTGTCAAGTCCACTTTCACCTACCCAGATAGATCCTTGACTAATAAGGGAATCAAAGGTTACCTACCTCTGCCTTAAAAATATTTAATGACCCTGTCCATTGCTCTCTGCAGAATAGAGTTCTGAAGATTCACAACTACCCGGAAACCATTGAACCAATTGCAGTCAATTCTGCAGCTAAATAAACTGCAACACTTGAGAATGGGTAAAGGGTTCCAATGTGTCCCAAATTTGTGTAAAACCAAGAACCAACCTCTTGGGAATTCACTACAAGAAGCCTCACAGCTTACAGTGAAACCACTGCTTCACCTCAAGTAAAAGCACCAATTAATCCAAGATACTATAGGCCTACCATGAAAGGGAGACTTGGACAATTACACAGTGTAATCATATTGTTACTTTTTCATCTGCATTTAGTCTGTGTGTGAATGATAGTGTGCGTGAAATGAGTGAGAGAGATATCACATTGTTTAAACCTCCAGGGCAAGTCTGGGATAATAAATAGCTACTTTATTTTAAATCTCACGGAAAAGCTTGGTGTTGGAATTACTTAGATTGAAAAAGTACTTCTGAGGGAAGAAAATATACTCACCTCACGTACAAAATCACATTGAAAACAGATAGAAAGAAATTCTGTGCATCATACAACGCGTTCCTTGACTGAGGCGATCTTTTACACCATTTAATCATTGTTATCTTTACTTTTTAACAGGTAGGTTAATGATACTTCCTCTCTGTGCTTAGGGTAATTATTTTCCCCTCCCTTTTCACTGTTGTGGGTGTGTTAGAATAGATACTCATCTTTCATTCCTAACCATGAATAAGGCCCTGACTGCTGACTCACCACAAATTCTAGTTGATATGCTGTGTCTCTCCAGAATTTTCTGGTTTTTTTTAATTATAGGTTCCTTTTTTTGTTAAGACAAAATTTTGCAGCAATAGGAAGATTCTCTTTTTCTTAAAATTTTGATGCTCAGTATCCTGGAGTTTTATGCTGTTATGTTACATCAATATAATCATTGCCCATGTCAAGGGAATCTCTAAGGCACATTGGAAAAGTTTCTGAAGCATGTCTGAAGGCTGGAACCTGCATTCAGAATCATTTCTCTGGTATCTGTGTGATTTGTGAAATTATGCCAACTTTGACCTCAGGTATAAATCTCAGATGTTTTAGCGCAATATTCAATTTACTGGTACATTGTGAATGATACACTTTCAATCAATTATCATTAGAGTTATGCACCAGAGAATAAAACATAAAAGTATGTTTGTTTCACAACTACCTTTATAATACAATTCCCTGATGTCTATCAAGTCAGTACAACAATGTTGTACTTCCCTGTGGTTTAAGGCTCTGGATGGTTAGGTTGATTGGCTGTGCTAAAATTGCCCCTTAGTGTCCCAAGATGCATAGGTTAGAGGGATTAGCGGATAAATGTGAAGGGTTATGGGAGTAGTGCCTGGGTGAGATTGTGATCAGAGCAGACTCGATGGGGCAAATAGCCTCTTTCTGCACCAAAGGGTTTCTATTCTATGATTTATCCCTCAACCAACATCACATAAAAGTAAGTTCATTATCACATTGCTATTTGTGGGACTTTGCTATGTGCAACTTGGTTGCCAAATTTCTGACACTACACTTCACTGGTTGTAAAGAACTTTGAAATATCTTGAGGATGTGAAAGGTACTATATAAATGAAGGATTTTTTTTTCTGCTTCACCTTGCAACATCACCCTTTTGTCACCCTCCCCATTCAATCCACAGACTCATTCAGACTACAATCTCTCCCTTTTGGCCTTTCCCTACCTGCCTCTTCCCTGACCCCTTTCTTTATCGAGTAGAGAAGCACCCTGATTCCCAGCCAAAAGTGAGACAATGAGCTAATTCCCTTGTTAATCAGTGTCTGCATTGCTCTAAGTGGCAGGGATTTTACTTAATGGATTATTTGGTGCCAACTGGGGAAGACTGTCCCAGAATAGATATTTTTGTAATGAAATCCATTGGTTGCTTTCTGTAAAATTTGCTATTTAACCGAGGTCCTGCCCTTGTTGAATGCATTGGGTACATCAAGACTGATCTTTTCGGAATTTTCTTCAGATTAAAGTTTATTTACTAATGTCACAGTAGGTTTACATTAACACGGCAATGAAGTTACTGTGACAAGCCTCTAGCCGTCAAATTCCGGCACCTATTCGGGTACACTGAGGGTGAATTTAGCACAGCCAGTGCACACAATCAACACATCTTTCAGACAGTGGGAGAAAACTGGAACATCCGGAGGAAACCCATGCAGACATGGGAAGAACATGCAGACTCCATACAGATAGTAACCTAAGCCAGGAATTGAATCTGAGTTCCTAGTGCTGTGCTACCGTGGCACCCTGGCAACTGCAATGCTTGAAAATCTCAATTTGGTACTGGCAAATTCCATCTCTTTCTGACAAATGCCGTGTATGTGAGGGAGAGCTGGACCGTAGGAGTCATACTTTTCACTTCATTCCTGAGGTGCATTCATTTTTAATCAAGAGTGCACCATGGTAACCAATGTCCCGTCCAGCTTGCCAGGGAATGTATAAATAACCAAAGCTTAAAAGTGAAAAATCAAAGATAAAAGTGTTTCTTTTCTCCTAGTATTTGACACAGTTTAAGTTCTTTTAAAAACAAAACTGAGTCAGTGATATTCATGAGACAATTTATAGCTGTCAGAGTCAGTGAGGCAGGTGTAGAGGTGGTGAGTATTAAACGGGACGGGCACTAGAGACTTGAGGGTCAAATGTACGTCAGCCAAAGACAGTTTCAGCAAAAACTACAAAGTCACACATGAGAAGGAGAAGAAACAATTATTTTTTATAATTATGTCAATACGAGCGCGAATAATTCTTGGGGAAAGAGGAAAGAAATTCAACTGTTAGATGTTCAAGTGCAAGGGTTCAGAATTTGCTTTCAAAATTGGGCAAGCTTAATGATGCTTGCTTTTTAATTATTTCTTGTCTTCATAACTTTCATGGTATCATTGGTCACTGCCTTGTTTTTTTCAAGCCTCCCTCAGTCCATGGCTGGAATTCTCTGGCCATTCACATCAATGGGATTCATTTGGTCCCGCTGCAGTGAGCAGAGGTTTGGCTGAGTGCCACATTCTACATCTTCGCTGGCAGCAGCAGCGGATCGTGAACGGCTGGAGAATTCCACGCCAGAACTCAAGCCACCCGTCTGACTTTATTAGTGTCACAAGTAGGCTTACATTAACACTGCAATGAAGTTACTGTGAAAATTCTCTGGTCGCCACACTCTGGCACCTGCTTGGGTATACTGAGGGTGTATTTGGCCTGGCCAATGCATCTAACCAGCATGTCTTTCAGACTGTGGGAGGAAACCAGACCATGGGGAGAACGCAGACAGTGACCCAAATAGGGAATCGAACTCGGATCCCTGGCACTGTGAGGCAGCAGTGCTAACCACGGTGCTACTATAGTGCCTTCTTCTGTCTTTAACTTCAATTTCTTCTTCAGCTGTTGCTGGATTGTAAAGATGCTCATTCATCAGTTTGGGAAAAACGCAACTCGCTTGTTTATAGGCTAAAATTATACAGAGGCTTGCTGCCTCGTGACTGCAATCAGTTACTGAGTATAAAAGCCTGAGTTTATTAAGGTGACCTTCTATCCTGCTCCAGGATTGGTTCCTGGGTAATATGACCTTTATTTTGCAGATTGATCCTCAAAGAGACAATCACCAGAAGGGTAAAGGTTGAAGGGTTTACGTTTCCAATGTCCGTATTTGGCTAACTTTCTCTTTCTAACTGTACTTAACAACTGTTTTGATTCCTGAATTTCTACTCTTGATTTAACTCATATATTTTTCCATTCATCCTAACTGATTCGGAGCAATCTCCATCATATTCACATTTCCAAAGCTACTATCCTCCTCACATCCTCTTTATTCAGCATACAGCTCTCACACCCACAGTGTAGCACTTCATACTAATGATTGTGTTAGATTTTTTTTCTGTTTGAGTCACCAATCATGCTTCTTACATAGCTAATCCAACCTAAACTTCATTATTCTATCATTGTGCCAAGATAGTTGAATTTATCATGGCTTCAACCTAGGTACTTTCAATCCTGATATTCCCATTGCCATTTAGAGCCATAATATTTGTTTATGCCTCGTTTATGTTCAATCTTGAGCTCTTCCTTTGTTCTGGCTATGAATGTGCATATCTGAGATTCCACATGCTACAATCTCCTATGATACAGCGACTTATTTCTGCATACAACTTTCTGTATGTATGCCCTCTTTTTTCTCTCTCTAGGTATTCTGAAGCTTATACGTATATTCCATGGAGCACACCATTATTTAAGTGTAGATGCCACAGCAACTTCAGGCAGTTACATGTAGAAATGGAAACACTGTAGTAGAAAAGTGCTGCTCCATGGTGAACTTTTTGAAAATGGCACTTTGCTTCTGACACACCATTCAAATATACTGAATGACTGAATTTCCTGCACCTGTTCAAAGCCAAGTAAATTTGACATAAGTTAATTCAATTCACTTAGAGGCTAACAACTCTCTTTAATGAGTGTTACTTGTCACCAGTCAACATGTCTGCCACCGCAGGTTAAAGTGTGGAGTTTCAGTCCTTCAATCTTAACTGATTTTACTAAACCAGAAAGAGTGCAGAAAAGATTTACTAGATGCTACCAGGACTTGATAGTTTGAGTTATAAGGAGAGGCTGGATAGACTGGAAGTTTCTTCTCTGGAGCTTAGGAGGCTTTGGAATGATCTTGCAGAGGTCTAGAAAATAATGAGGGGCATAGATAAGGGAGATAGTCAACAACTTTTCCCAAAGGTAGGGGATCTATATTTAGAGGCTATAGGTTTAAGTTGAGAGGGGAGAGTTATAAAAGGTTCCAGAGGGGCATTTTTTCCACAGAGGGTGGTGAGTGTCTGAAACAAGCTGCCAGAGATAGTAGTAGAGGTGGGTACAATTTTGTCTTTTAAAAAGCATTTAGACAGTTACATGGGTAAGATGTTATAGAGGAATATGGGCCAAACGCAGGCAATCAGGACTAGCTTGGGGGTTTAAAAAAAAGAGCAGCATGGATATGTTGAGCCGCACGGCCTGTTTCCCTGCTGTAAATCTCAATGACTCTATGACTCTATAAACTGTTGCTGGAGATTTTTTTCAAACTGTTTTTCTCCTCTCTCACTGAATCTATTTTTTTCTTTCTTCCCTTTCTGTATCTAGTACAATAATGAATTCACCCACTCTAACTTGCACTTCTTTCTCGGTCCTGCCTCTGTTAATCTGATTTGACTTGGGAGATACACTGTTCCCTCAAGTCCCAACTACCCTGCAGAAACAATTGTGTCATTTTTATGGCAACTTAATAGTCAAAATCTCACTGACATTAAATAAGTAACGGCAATGCCTAACTAATGGCAAATTTTAGATCAAGGTTCTTCACTTTGCAACAGGTTCGAAAGTGCAAGTCTGCAAAAAGAAAACATTCATGACCTTTTTACATCGTCGTGCAAGGGGCCATCAATGTGCATTCCTTCAGATATTTTTATGTTCCAATCTCGTTTTACACTATGATACCTTTTATTAAACCAGGATAATTTAAAACTAAACATCCATGTGACATCTTATTTTAGTAAAGGCCACGCATGAAGGACATACTGAGGCAAAGTATTAAAATTTAAACAATAGGCAAAGTCTAAATTTTAATCACATTTCAGTGAGATAAGAATGTTCTGCAATATATTGCCTTGGGCCAAATTCTGATTGTTGCTTATCAACCATTAACAGATAATCCATAAATGTCTAAATTAAAACTAAAATTAAGTTCTGAAATTAAAAAAACAATAAATACTGTTGGTACAAAAAGAATGGTTGAATGTTCAGGTCACAAGCAAGTGTTCAATGCAATATGCAGTGTGCGTTATTTGCTTCATATTAGGAATTACATTGTTTCTCATCAACCTTTATATTGACTGCCTTGTTCACAAACACTATTGCACAGCTTCCATATGCTATCTATACACTACATGTCACAAGTGTTGGTTCTTTCTTGGCCCCTCTTCTGATAATGCAAGATCATACCACACAATCACAGTCAGCATAGTGTTTTAGGCTGTGACTATGTGCTTGCAAACAGGTTTGCATCACATGTGAAAAGGCAAGCCAAAAAATATATGCATGTGTGTGTGTGTGTATGTGTTTTGTAGATGTATATGTTCACTCAATTAAATCAACCATTCATGCCATCCATGAGTTATGTGTCCAATACTTTAAATCTCAAGTGGCTAATTTTACGTAAAGCACCGGTACCTGATGTGTATCCTGTATTGATCTTAGAGGTGGCATGTATTGGAACTTTCTCAATTAAAAACGGTAGAAGCACTGATGTATTTATAAACATCATCCTGAGTGAGTGAAGATGCATTTCTTCTGCCCTCTAGTGTTCTCATTGTTTACTAATTGGAAGGCTGATCGAGTTCTACAGCAACAGATAGAGCAAATGTAACAGACACCTGAAAATAATTCTTTTCAAGTCATTACAAATGACCTAAGCCAGTCCGAAAAAAATGTTGATTCAGTGTGGTAGAATCTTGCAGCAATAATGTTAGAGTTATAATAAATTCAGAGATTTTTGAAAATGAAAGACTCTCTTGTAATTAACTACAGGAGATCAAATGCATACTGAGAGACATTCATGCAATTGTCACCTAATAATGGTTTGGTCCATCTCGTCTATTCTGCCAAATGACACCTTTGTCTTCTCATCGTGATGCTGGAACTAACAGCCTTGTGTCTCCTTTTTCTAACATTAATTCATCCAGTCCTTTTTAAAAACGTGCCATGATTTCCTATGATAGCATCTCTTGTTAATTGGTTGCACAATGTCCACATTCCTTCCATGTTCCCTACTTTCTTCTGAGCCATTAACATGTCTGGTATCCTCAAATCAGAGATACTGGATAGGATTTTACAGCCTTGCTAATCCAGAAACCATAAAATCCCACCGAAGGTCAACTCCTGGTCTGCTCCTCACCCAGTAAAATTCCAACCACTATTTCCTGTGGAGAGATATGTCAAGAGTTAATTTGGGATCCCCTACATGGACACCACGGTGATACAGTGGTTAGCACTGCTGCTTCGCAGATTCAATTCTGACCTTGAGCGACCGTGTGAAGTTTGCACATTCTCCTCGTGTCTGCATGGGATTCCTCGGGTGCACCAATTTCCTTCCACAGTCTAAAATTAAGTTGATTGGCCACACTAAATTGCCCCTTAGTTTCAGAACAATTAGTAAGGAAAATAGGGAGGTGAGGTTACAGAGATAGTGAATGAGTGGGATTGTTGTCAATGCAGCTTGATGAGCTGAATGACCTCCTTCTGAATTGTAGGAATTCTATAATTTTGCTATGATAATCCCAAAAACTACTTAATCCAGTGTCATGTCATAAGAACACACAAATTAAGAGCAGGAGTAGACCATTCGGCCCCTCATGCCTGCTCTGTCACTCAATAAGATTGTGGCTGATCTGCTTGCAACTTGAACTCCACATTTGTGCCTGTCCCCGAAAATATTTCACCCTTGTTAACCAAGAATCTACCTTGTTCTGACTTACAAAAATGTCAGCTTTTTGAGGTTTGCCATCCATTTATTTGCTAACCTTTCCTTCAGATGGGACCTTTAGGACCTGCCTCTGCAATGGAATTGGTTGAATTTGAATTTCTATGTGCTGCACACTCATTTTCCTTTAACATTTATATTCCACTGTTAAACTTTAGGGGCCTTTACTTTGCAATTTTATTCAGCCCTTCGGAAGTGAAACTGTCAGCTCCCAGTATGCAGAATCACCTGGACACTTTATGGGATGGAGCAGATAGCAAGGACAATGACATAACTGGTTGCACTAGTACTGTCATGAGGTTTCTTTGTAAATGATGAAATGTAATTGGGAATAGGTGTTTGCTTGTGAATGTTTCCTTCGGGATCAGAGAAGGGATCCTCTATATCTAAAGGGGCGAGTTGAAAAACCTGAACTACTGATATTCAGGTTAGAAGTGTGGTTAGGTCATGGATCGTCTTTGATGAAGAATCAGGTGGAAATGCAGAGGGAGCGATTCACTCTCCTACCCTTTCAGTTTACTGAATTTCTGAAATTGCAGCTAAAATTTAAGGCATTTAATTGAGGACGGTAATCAGGAGTGGTTAGCAATTCTGACATACATACCAACTCAAAGAAAATTTTCTGTGTTTGGGAAATGTTGTGGACACCAACTTCTGCCATTATCAGATGACATGGCGCTAGTGTCTGCTTTACTATGGTTCTACCATATTCTACTTCATGAGGTGCAAAATTCTTTTATTGTTTTTCAAAAACTTGTTCACATTTAAAAATGAAATGGAGTTGGAAAAAGAGGTTGTTTGTACATATTCATTAACATTAGAATCTTGGGGTGAGGGGTGTGCGGGGACAAGGCAGTGACCACTAACATTTTAAAAAAAAGCAAACTCTCAGTTATTGACTGAAAGAATTATGCAGAGTTCCATACTTAAAACAAAAACTTTTACTGCACAAGAATTAAACAAAGCAAGTACTCGTGACAACACAATATTTCATAAATACTTTAAGCCTGAAATTCTCAATTTCAGTGCCAGGCAATACAACAGGACATAGATAGGTTGGTAGACTGGGCAGATAGATGGCAAATGGAATTTAATCTGGATAAATGCGAGGTGATGCATTTTGGCCGGAAAAATGTAGAAGAGAGTTATAGGATAAAAGGTAAAACTATTCGGAGTATAGAGACGCAGAGAGACTTGGGGGTGCAGGTTCACAAGTCTCTGAAGGTGTCTTCACAGGTGGAGAAGGTGATAAAGAAAGCGTATAGTATGTTAGCTTTCATAGAAAAGGGTATAGAATACAAGAGTAGGAGTTTGATGTTGCAATTGTATAGAACGTTGGTTAGGCCTCACTTGGAATACTGCGTCCAGTTCTGGTCGCCGTACTATCGGAAGGATGTGGAGTCCTTGGAGAGAGTGCAGAGGAGGTTTACCAGGATGCTGCCTGGTATGGAAGGACTGTCTTATGAGGAACGATTAAATAGACTGGGGTTGTTTTCCCTTGAAAGACGTCGGCTTAGAGGGGATCTAATAGAGGTGTATAAGATTATAAGGGGTATAGATAGAGTAAATGGTGGTAAACTTTTTCCACCTTCAGAAATGGATAGGACGAGGGGTCATGGCCTTAGGGTGAGGGGGGCTATGTATAAGACGAATATTAGAGGGCAGTTTTTCACACAAAGGGTAGTGGGGGTGTGGAATGCACTGCCGAGTAAGGTGGTGGGAGCAGGCACGCTAGGGCTGTTTAAGGGTCTCTTGGACAGCCACATGAGCGGTATGCAGATAGAGGGATATAGTAGGACTGTTTAACTATGGCTTTTTTTCCACAGGTAATTCAGTCCAACTTGACCAACAAGGAGCATGCATTCGGCAGGTGGTGCGAGGACAGCTCTTGGATGTTGATTCATGGGTTGCCTGGTGCTTCATGTCGTAAATGAGTGCTTTATCTGGACCATCTGAAGGGCACCATGACAGCTCAGTGACTATCGCTGTAGCTGTGCAGACACTTGGAATTGGGCCGGTGTCTGCGGGAGTTTGCGCGTTCTCCCCGTGGTTGCGTGGGTTTTCTCCGGGCGCTCCGGTTTCCTCCCACATCCCAAAAATTCGCTCTTAGGCTGATTGGGAAACAAATTGTCCCTACATTGAGATTCTTCCATATTAGGAATAACCTAAAATTAGAATAGGATAATGGAATTGGTACTATATAGTTATGACGGCGGCGCGGGCTTGTTGGGCCGAAGGGCTTGTTTCCCGTGCTGTGTTGCTCTTAAAAAAAAAATTAGTCTCTGCCCTGTTGTATTTTTCTTTCATCCAAGAGTTCCCTTATATTTTCATGGAATCACAGAAGCCTTGCAGTATAAATGAAGGTCAATTGGTCCATCAAACCTTTAGGCTGAGAGAGGAAACAGGAGCACCTGGAGAAAACCAATGCAGGCACAGGGAGAACGTGCAAACTCCACATAGTCACCTGAGACCAGAATTGAACCGGGCCCCTGGTGCTGTGAGGCAGCAGTGCTAAACATTGTGTCACCGTACCACCTAGAGCTTGGGGGTTCCTTCTCTGATCCTTGGAGCAAAATGTGCCACTGCTGTCAGAGATTCACTTTAATTCCGCTCTGTGTTTCCACTGTTGTCTGAGATTTCAGATTTCTTGGAATCCTTGCACTAGCATTCAGCCAGGTGATCATGCTATAAACGGCTCAGGCGTTGGACAAGAACTCTAACTCCTGTCAGATGTCAGTTTCCGCACATGCCCGGTCCAGCAGCGGGCTGCACATGCCCGGTCCAGCAGCGGGCTGCACATGCCCGGTCCAGCAGCGGGCTGCACATGCCCGGTCCAGCAGCGGGCTGCACATGCCCGGTCCAGCAGCGGGCTGCACCTGGACAGACCTGCATTTTTATGTTCTTTGAGCTCTATGCAAGAAGAAGCAAAGATACAACAACCTGAATTGTGTGTCCTGGGAATAGAATGCCAAGAAAGATAAATGTCCCAGGAAGGGTATAGGGCTAGAGGGCAGGGAGAGATCCAGAAAAGGGGATTGCAGATAGGGACAGAGACATGAGAGGTCCCAGTTAAGTTTAAAACAGGAAGAGGGTGTGGATAGCAGAGTTTAAGTGAAGACAACTCACGAGACACATTCATGAGAGGGCTCAACAGAAGGCCAGATAATTGAAAAAGGTTCAAGGGAAAACTGGAAGGCTAAGGAGACAATAGAAGATTGCTGGCTCCATGCTGTAGGCTACTGGATCAAAGGTATGTCTTTGGAGCACGCCAAAGACAGGAATTGTGCTCGTGAGCTGATGCTTGGGTTGATACATGGGAATCTAGGCGAATGGAATCCTGCGAGGAGTTGTTGAATTGGAGCGACATAGGGATTTGAAAGTGAAGGCAGGACTCCCTCATGAAAGGGATTAAGGGTAAAATTCTCCAACCTTGAGACTTATCCTGAGATGGAGGCGGGAACCTAGAGTGCTGCCCCTTGGGGCAGCTGACAGTAAAACCTGCCAATTCCTCCAGTCCCAAACTTCATTACTTATACAGCTTGATGTTTTACTCCATCTTCAATGTGGGGGCAGGTCTAGATAGCATGTTGACTTTATCAAATCAATATGGACTGCTTTCTGAAATTGTAATCACTTTAAGTCTGTTCAATGACATCTTAAACTAAATGCTCTTATTCTCTTATTTTTCAAATGTCAATCCCCAAACTAAGGATTATATTCCTAAAATGTATGAATCATCATGAATTATACATTTATCTTAAACTGTACAGGATGCATAATTGAAATTACAGTATGTATTTAAAGATGAAACTCAAATAGTGATGAATGTTGTGCATTTTTATATTTATTAATAAGCAAACTTGTTGCAATGTGGGCTTAGGAATTGCAAATCAAGCACAATCCTAATGTTGTCTCAGCCTCTCATGACTGTTCCCCGTTGATGAAAAGCAGGTGTTTTCCTCGCCAGAGAGAACCTCCTCTGGCAAGGCCACAAAGGCAAGTCAGTCCAGGTGATTGAGTGATGGGCTCGCTCAAAACATGTAAATAAAGATTTAAATATATTAGCATCAGCTATTCAACCTACTGCTCATTTCCTGTGAGCAGCTGACCTTGCCAGGATTCCAGCTCTCATAAAATTGTGAGAGTTGAGATATTGGGTGTGATCCTGGTTTCTCAGCTCTTGTGCGATTTTACCGGCTCGCTCTGCCCATCAGTGGCACCTCTCTGACAATAAGGAGACTAAAATTGAACGCAGTATCACAGATGTGGCCTCACAAAGGAGGGATGCCTTCACAGCAGCCCTTTGCATTAAAAGTGATATCCATACTTTTCATTTGCTGGAAGTATTCACCCAAATCCCAGATTGCTTCTGTGTGCTGTTACCTCGATCGTTTTACCTTTTAATAAATGTTGCTCATTTTCACTTTGACTGCCTAATCTCATGACTGCACTTATCGGTATTAAACACCATCTGCCACCTCTTTTCCCATTGACCTGGGCATCACATGCTCTCAGTTATTTTTAGCAACATTTGGCCACTGCACTCAATCTGGTGTCAGGCAAAAGCCAAAAGACATTGAACAATAGAACTCTCTAAATGACTTACAGCAGCCCCAACATTCATTTCTTTGGAAATATATTGGCAACAAGTATCTATTCTGGCACCGGTCTATGCACTAACACACTTCACTCTTCAATTTTCAGCCATGTATCAGTCCAGCCTGACACTTTGTCAATCATCCGATATCAGTATCACATACCTTTCTGCAACATTGGTGCATTGGGAGGGATTTTCTGGCTTTGCTCAACCCGAGACTGGAAAATTCTGCCTGAGGTCAAATGGACCTTCTCATTGCCTGCCCCTCGCGTGCACTGATTGTTGTGGTGGGTGGGGCAGTAGATTTCCAGAATTGGGTGGGAATTCCCACCTCCTGCCACCCCTAGTTTTCCAGTGGTGGGATATCCTGGTCCTGCAGATGTCTACAGCGTATTGTGTGGCCCACTTATCCCAATGCCAGGGAACTTGCACTGAGGGGTCACCTTCAGCAGTATCACCCAGGTTGCTTTTCTGTTCTGTTACCTCAAACATTTTATCTTTTAATGAGTATTTCTCCTTTTCACTTTGGCTATCGAATCTCATGACTGCACTTATCCATTCTAAACACCATCTGCCACTCCTTTCCCATCTCCACCAGCAATAATAGCCTGCCAATGAGGATATTTTCACCCACTGTCTACACATATGTGTGCGTGGTTACAAAGTATCCTTTGTGATTTCAGAACTGCCATTCTCTCTATGTGTGTCTTCTCATAATCATACTTGATAACGAAAATCCAGTGGCGAGAGAGAACGGTGAAAAAGTGGCTAAATTATATTTTATCCCCTGTACCAAATGCAGCCGGTGATATCTACCAAAATCCAGACTTGCCAGATGACAACTAGTTTACTCATTTCAAATGTACATTTGGAATGACCTAAAAAATAGACTGGTGGTGGGAGCAGTAACATGGGGAATTTAAAAAGATTGAAACTATTGAAAGGGGCTGAGTCACAATAAAGAGACAACATTCTGAAGCCATTTGCAGAATCATAAGATACATTATTCCATGATCCTCTTTTATCAAGGTGAAGAAGCACGAAAATAAGAGAGAGAAAACTGATGATAGAGGAATCCCCAGGTACAGGTATGACTCAGAAGACAAGCAATGGGACATCACAGGATCTGGTCCCCCAGTTGATGATTACTAAAGCCAATGTTACAAAAGATGATAGTGTGGCAGGTTGCCCTCCTCTCCCATTTTGGAATCATGTCCACGGTATAGCAGTGAAGCAGGTCTGCACAGCAATGGGGGTGCGTATCAAATCATGGTTGGCCATTACTGTCACTGGCTCTGCCAACTCTTTGCTGTGTGGCAGGTGCAGGTATCCATGCAGCAGATGGAATGGTACGCCATCTACTCCTTTACTCATCCGGACCGGGAGTGGCCATTTTCTTGTGCCCATTGCTATACAAGTATACACGGATGCCAGGCCATTCAGAAAAAACTAGTAGGAACTTGGTTGGTAGAGTTGAGTAGGTGACACTTGCCACTTAGATTCTTGTTTTTCCTCTTTTTAACCAATGCTACTGAACACGTCATAGTATGTTTGGGAGTGATTTAAAGGAAGATTTACATCACAATTTCCCTTCGGGAGAGAAACCTCCACCAGCAGCATTTCCCTGTCTATGTGGGATATTTTCAACCACTGACTGCAAATGTGGGTGTGTGGTTGCAAAGCATCTCTTGTAATTTCAGATCTGCCATTCTCTCTCTATGCTTAATAAAGAAAATCCAATGGTGAGGGAAAATGGTGAAGAAGTGACCAAGATACACTTTGTTGCCTTTCTTTGTCTTTTTCACAATCTCCAGAATATTTACAGCAGGAAAACCCTGAATATCCATTTCAAATTGATGGTCTGTGTGCCAGATCAGTGAGAAATGGCAGGCCTGATGTATGCATGCCAAGTTAATATTAAAGTGAAGCAGCCATTCATTTGAAGAGGGAGCTCTGATTGCCGCTGATTTTGCCTCCCCCCACAAAATGTGCAGGGGCATCGAGCCAGCACATTTCCAAGGGGGAGCAGTGGATGGAGCAGATGGGAAGCTTTTATTGATATTGGGTAACCAACTGACATAATAGTGGTTGATAGTTGGTTGTGATAAATAGAGAAATCCAGGCTGTACAGTGTGAATCTTCACTTCTGATATTCAGAACAGATTTCCTGAGCTGTCAGCATTGATGTACAATGTACATTGCTATAAATATTTTGAAAGCCTGCTTTAAGCAATAGCAACTTGTCTAATGGAGCTGATGTTATAATTTCATGTACATCAAACAGATCCAACTAATCTCTCTGCTGTGCGAGATGGCAGACTGTGTTTAGAAAGGGAGTAATTTACCCGTATCATGTTTAGTAGTTTGTACCGATTTGAAGAGTAAAAAGCATCCTTTTGTCTGTAGTTGGTAAAGAATGTCTAAAAAGATAATGGGGTGATTCTCCTCGCCTGCTGCTCTAGCAATTTCTAGCACAGAGCTGAATTCAATATTACAATCCTTATCTGAATATGATTAGTGGGCTGAATCACTAACAAAGTTTCCAAGCCCATCAGCATGTCCCACCCCGCCAGCAGTGGTTTACTTCAATGATGTTTACAATAGGCCCCACTAAAGGGGAACAGGTGGCTGACCCCACAAAAGTGAAGAGGGGCCATGGAGACACCTCCACCCCAGGACATTAGCAGGAACCCTTGGGCAATGCCAGCTTGGTATCAAGGAGCACCTTGGCATTTCCCATTGGGCATTTGGCAATTGGGGGTGGGGTGCAGTCGGTGGAGGTGGTGGGGTCTCGTTACCACTCTGCAAAAGGATTGCAGCCAGGGATGTGGGTGGTAATCAAGGCTCGCCATCTGGGTGGGGGGAAGGTTTTGAGGCTAGCCAATGACCAAGAGGCCTGCAGTGCAGGTCCTAATCTCTGCTCTGACTGCTTATTGCATGTGCAGTGGCCCACTCAGCGCCATGCTGCCAGCCACTCCTGCAGGAATAGGCCCCTGCCCCAGATTTTCAGAGTAAATCCCACTAGGCAACGCTCGGAGTGTGCGAAATTCAATCTGAAAAATCACACAACAAAAAGCAAAGTGAGATAGTTCCATTTTCATGCGAACTGGGGACTTTAAATTTTTTTGGGAAAATCCCAACCAGCGTTTGTGGGAATATACAGGCATGATCTTACCCAAGTAATTTTAGGTGCCGGATGAACATGAAAACTGGAGAGTTTCAGATCCAATTTTTTCAACAAAATCATAAGTGAAATCTTATCACATTTCATGAACAAATAAGGCTAAATCTGATTTCTGTTGGTAGAGAGACTGGACAGAGTCTTTTCTTGCTGGAAAGCCAGGTGGTCACACTAGAGTGCATTACTGCACATGCGCAGATTTTGTGCAACAGAGCACAGACATATCTGTCAGTCATTCCCCCCTTCGAGACCCTGCTCTTAGGCACTGCCCAGTGACCCAATGGGCAGTGCCAAGGTGCTTAGTGGGGCAATGCTAGATTTGCAGCCAGAATGCCAGACTAGCATTGCCCACTCCTGTCACTGACCACCAGGATGGCCTCAGTGGTTTCTGGTTCTACCAGCGAGACCACCACGACAAGTCTCCGATGATGGGGATCATATCTGAGCCTCGCCAGTGAGGGCCTTAATCGGTGAGGCTGTTAAGACAAGTGAGCCTATCAATTCTGTCCTGGGCTAATTCTATTTAAGTTCTAATTTACATATTAAAATCAGCGCTTCCTGGGTGCGAGGGTGATCATGTCAGAAATCCAGGGCCAGTAAGATCATAAGAGGCAAGAAACCAGGCGCAAACCAATTTTTTCATCTTTCGTGCAATCTTATCGACTCGCCACATCAATCAGCATGTCAGGCCAGTAAAATCGCTCCCTACATTTTTATCTGTGGTTTTATTAGTCAGCAGCTTTGGGAGTGACTTTTTGTTAACTGAAGATTGTTAGAAGTCTCACAACACCAGGTTAAAGTCCAACAAGTTTATTTGGAATCACGAGTTTTCAGAGTGCTGCTCTTTCATCAGGTGAGTGAGGGAGCAGTGCTCCGAAAGCTTGTGATTCCAAATAAATCTGTTGGACTTTAACCTGGTGTTATGAAACTTCTGATTCTGTACACCCCAGTTCAAAGCCAGCATTTCCACATGATAACTGGACATTATACCATTTATGTATGGTAATAATGTACTAAGGGTTGATAATTCGGTCCTGCCTTAGGGCAATGACAAAACTCTGTTGGGAGAACATAAACACTGGTCAGTTCATTGGTCAGAGTGAACACAGCCCACTGGAGCAGACATCGAGGGTTAGATCCACGAAGCTCAAGTTCTTCATTGGCTTCAAAAGGAAATTGTCCTCGAAGCCGTGGGAGCCATGGTTAGCTCTGTCCTGCTGGGATCAAAGAGGCTGGGAGCATCATTTGCTTGGTGCAGTTGGGGAGATTGGGGTGAGGGAAAGGTCAGAAGTAGCTACTGAAGGAATTTGGCTAAGAAGCTGGGACCGTGCCTGTATTTAGATGCTAGAATTTAGCAAGGTCAACACAGTGGGATATAATATTGGTAGGAAGTCCAGTTGAAAAAGCAGACCAAGAAGGTTGGATCTGGGAGCAGATTTCAGTGAGATTTAGCATTATGTGTCTTTTGGGGAAATATTGTACCCATAGAATTTGGATGGAGTAGAACTACTGTAGGCCAAGGATCAGACTAGCTCTTTGAAAGAGAGGAACAGCAACACCTTGTGAGCAAAAGAGAATATATATAGAATCTGTAGAATATTTGCACATCTTGGTAATTACTAAGGTCTTTGATTTGAGTTATTATTGTTACATGTATTAGTATGCAATGAAAAGTATTGTTTTTTGTGCACCATACAGACAAAGCATACAATTCATTGAGAAGGAAAGGAGAGAGTACAGACTATAGTGTTATAGTCATACTAGGGTGTAGAAAAAGATCAGCTTGGTGCAAAGAGGTCCATTCAAAAGTTGATGACAGCAGAGAAGAGAAGTTTGGAGGATTCATCTTGGACGGTTTTGCCACATAATGTGCAGTTTGTGACGTGTTTGCTTGCAGTTTGCATGCTAATTCACGTTTATGTCATGTTAATTCCGTACATTAGAGTTTAAGGTAGATAGTACTGATTGCCTGGCTGGCTCTTATGTAGTTGAGCATTTTTCTGGTTCTTTGAAATTGTGGAACCTTGTGGCTTTATTCTCTTACTATATAACTGGAATTTCTAATTTGATCTACTTTAAAAAAAAAGTTACTGGTCCCTAACCAGATTATAACAAAATGTGGGGCTCTGATGTGTAACAAATGGATATTGCCTTTAAAGTGCACTGTGGATACTGCTAAATCCTAAGTACTGCCAAAATGGTACAGGATTCCTACTTTTTCACCATGAGCTCTACAAGTATCTTCATTGTTTTTTGCAATAGAACGGATAAAATATAGCAGTGCTAAGTCAAGGAATTGACAATTGTAATGCAAAAGAATTTGCTGACCGTGTAGAATAGAGGTGAGTAGAAAGCATCATAATCAATATCACAGTCAAGAAACGATGACTTGTTCTTCTCAGATTTGATGTTTCAACACTTTCTGTTGTTTGTCCAATTCTATTTATATTTAACTGCGGTAACTTGCTTGCTGTTTGTCCTATATTTCAGGACTTATCCATTCATTTCATGGTGTCACAGTTGAGAACAATGACAGTTCTGACAAAAGTACGAGGCAGAATGGGGCCAAGCATATTTCCTGGGAAAAGCCCTGCCTATTTGACATAACACGATCTGTCAGTGATCCAATATTTGGATCCCTTAAGAAAATCTGTTTTAGGGAATTCTGCTTTGTAGCTGAACTCATTTACTAAATTTAAGTTCATATGGGCTGGAATTCCTCAGCTATTCACGTCAGCGAGATTCTCCAATACTGCCAAGATTCTCTGGTCCCACCAGCATGCATCTCAGCTCATGGGTTTGTTGTCAACATGGGATCACATAAATGGGAATTCCCACTGACAGCGACGGGACCAGAGAATCCCGCTGCCAGCGAATAATGTTCCACCTCCCGATGATGGGAAACACTCAGCTGAAAGGCCGGAGAATCTCACCCACGGATTGTCTAAAATGTTGTGCTATTTGCTCAAACGATGCAATGACTTTCTAATCAAGACAATTACAATTGATCTTATTGTGCACCTAAACTGCCAAGATTGGAATAAAGGGCTGTTCAGTTGCAGGACACACGTGCAAACTGCAACATTTTCAAATGATTTGAGAA
The DNA here is from genome assembly GCA_024679065.1 of Sphyrna mokarran. Taxonomy (NCBI): domain Eukaryota; kingdom Metazoa; phylum Chordata; class Chondrichthyes; order Carcharhiniformes; family Carcharhinidae; genus Sphyrna; species Sphyrna mokarran. The sequence goes on from JAGIQG010000021.1 coordinate 26,457,855, forward strand.
AGGGAAATCCAGAATGTGAAAAGAAGCAGGAAAAGATAAATTGAATTATAACTATGAGATACACCACACTAAAAGGATTAATGCTCTTCCTGTACCTGCAACTCATTGCCACCAATGCTAGCAGTGGTATCTTGCCATTTCTGTAATTCTGCATCATTCATCATCATCTCTATGATATTGTGATAGAAAAAAATGAGGTGTCTCATTCACATTCTCATTACCAAATTAGCTCTTTGACTCTCCTAATTGTTTTACACTTTAACAGACACTTTCACTGTCATTTGGGGATCGTGTCAAGCAATTGTGCATTACGGTTTTTAAAAAAAATGGAAACAGTTTAGTGGAAATTATTGAAAAGAAGACACCAGGGACCTTCCTACAAATTTGTTGTTCCCTTCCTTCCCAGACAGTGTATCTCCTCTGACTGCTAGTCTGAAGGAAAAAAGCAACATCTATTTAACAGTGAAAAGATAACGGACAGTATAAAAGAGTTTGTGAATATTCTTCATCGTGATGGAGGCAGTACTATCAGCATTCCTGAAAAGTTGCGTATCGTGCAAAACAACGTCACAAATGTAGCCATCCTCTCACGGGCCGAGTTCCCAACTTAGTTGGCATTCATCAGAAGTGGTTTTATTGGCCGTGACACACCCACAGACTGGAAGATGGCCACATATCCAATGACTGTGTGTCTGGTGTGGTAGCTGGAACTAGGCAACCAGCATGACCCAAAGGCCCCAAGCATTGATTAATGTAACTGGGTATCATTAGCTGAAGGCAGAGGAAAATAGCAACACCTCATGTGATTTGGCAAGCACTGCCAGATTAACAAGTGACGACAGTAGCTTGGGAACTGTCACCAATGATGAAAACAACAACCCAAATGACATTTGGTAACTTCACGTGTGGCGCTTGCCTCTCAAAGATTGGCCTCTTTAGCCATCAGCCGAGAGTGCCATATGAAGACACTCCATTTAAAAAGGATTATATGCTGCTTATCCATCATCTTAGAGAGAAGGATGCTGACAACTGAAAGATTGTGCCTCAGGATACTTTGAAGAACTTTCTGACAGATTACTTATCTGCTTTCTCTAATGCTTATGCTGAAGTGTGAACATAGCTGTTATTCTCATTCTAAACATATCGGAAAAATAATTATGTATAGCAGATTTCGACTTCTGAATCCTTGCAAAAGGTATCTAACCGTATAGAGTTGGAAGCACAGTGGTGGCTTCAACTGACACACAATGGAAAATACTGAGAGCTACGTGCAATCTCTTAACAGAAAATAGCAAAATGGGTGCAATAAGATCACCATTTAATTGTAGTGATAGGATTTTGTTCCAGACCCACAACTCTGGCTATTTTTATGTATAATAAGAATGCTGTTTTGCATAGAGCAGCTGAAATGGATCACATGGAACAGCAAATGACTACCTCTTTAAAAGAGTTGCATTTATACAGCACCTATATATTCAAATGTTCAAATTGCTTCACACAATGTATTGCTACTGACATAAAATGACTGCTGTGCAGTCAAACACCACAGCCATTTTTCAAAACACAAGACTGCCACATAATATGAGATGATTACCTATCTGTCTGGGGCAGCAGATTAGACACCTCAATGTACATAAGTGTCTTTTGTACCTTTCTGATCCAATTTCTTGCTGATGTTGGTTACAGATTCATTGATACTAACCTGAAATATTACATGAGTAGAGGGGATCTCAGTTAGCATCTTATAAAAATAGAATCCCTACAGTGCAGAAGGAGGTCATTTGGATCATTGGGTCTGCATTGGCCACAGTTCTACCCAGGCCCTATCCCTACAACCCCATGTATTTACTCTGCTCGTCACCTTTATATTAAGGGACAATTTAGCAAGGCCAATCAACCTAACCCGCACATCTTCGGACTGTGGGAGGAAATCCATACAGAGACGAAGACAATATGCAAACTCCATACAGAGAGTCAGCCGAGGCTGGATTTGAACCCAGAGTCCTGACATTATGAGGCAGCAATGCTAACCACTGTGCCACCATGCCGCTCACATCTTATTGGATGGGGGCAGCCTTTATTCTTTCAACAGTGCAGGGAGCTCTGCTGAGGCATCTGCTCCCATTGAGAATGACGTTTGTGAAAGTATGTCATTATTTCACCTCTCTAAACCGTATTATTATGTGAGAAGTAAGGATTGCTGATCCATTATTGAGGAGTTGCAATTTTGCTTTGGTTTTGTGTGAGTTGTATAGTTGCAGAGGATGTGAGTGTTGCGTTATATTTTCCAATAAATAAAATCTATCATTTGTTTCATAATCAATTATATCACAGGAAATCAGCAAGAGTGTGAGAGAGAACACGCACAAACGGGATTTTTCAAATGACATTTTCAAAGCTTGTTCTTCATTGCAATTCATCTGTCCATCTAAACAATGATCATCATCTTTTATATTTAAAATAAAATGTTAATTTACAAATCTAGACTACATTTATAGGTGAGCATCTGTAAAATATTATACATGTTGTGCAAACGTAAAGACATAGCCAAAACTCAGGTGCAATTAGCTGACAAACATAAAAGAAGGTCTGGTTGTGCTCACATGGTGTAACGGGGTAATTCTAACCTAACCTACCTGGCAGGGAACTAATGGGTGTATGTTGCCCCCACCTCCATTATTTCATCCGACCCAATTATTATTTTGATTGAAGGCAATGGAAAGCTTAATCAGGCAGCATGTAAATCTGATCCCATCAGTCTCCTGCTGGGTGTGGATTAGATTAAAATCTCCTCTCAGCTGCCGTTTGCAGCAGAGTACAGTGGCCCGAGAACTAGCGAGCTGAACTAGCTAGCCCGAGAACTGTCAGAAATCTTGCCGTGCTGGAATCAATATCAGAGTCAAGGTAACCGGCAATGTTAGGCAAGTTATTTGCATTATGATGCAGAGATGCCGGTGTGGGATTGAGGTGGACACAGTAAGAAGTCTCACAGTATCAGGTTAAAGCCCAGCAGATTTATTTGGAATCACAAGCTTTCATAGCGCTGCTCCTTCATCAGGTGAGTGAAGGAGCAGTGCTGAAAGAGCAGCATTCTGAAAGCTCGTGATTCCTAATAAACCTGTTAGACTTTAACCGGGTGTTGTGAGACCTCTTGCTATTTTCATTATACAGCTGATTTAAATAACTTACCAAATGCCTTGCAATAAGTTTTGTTTTCTGTGTTTCTTTTCCATCTTTATAATCAGATCTGCTGTCCATGCTTAGTAATCTTTACATAGAGGGCAGAATTTTACCAGCATGTTTGCCCAAGTTTCACACAATCCTACCTGAGGCTAACAGAGAATGCCATTCTCCAAGCCGAGCCCACCTCCCGAAATGGGGCTGGCATGCCGATAAAATACTGGCCAGTGACTTAAATTATCTTTTAGACTTGTTTTTTCATTCTTTTATTCATTCCGATACAAAGCTTGACCATCTGCCATTCTCAAATGATTTTGCCTCCTTCAACTGAGCTGTTACCTTGAGACTGAATATGGAACATGTGCAAGTAGGTCAGGAACTGAAAATCGATTTCATTAATGTGGCCTGCACTAATCAACTGGCCCTCCAGCATTCATTTCCTTTAATTCAGCAACACACTTTGTAAAATTAATATTCCTGGATCATCGCTCAGATTTTTCTGGTTGATGCTACTGCAAAATTGCCTGAGATGATTTTCAATACTGCATCCTAGATGGCAAGAATGTAGGCATTAAAAACTTTGGTGATCTGGACAAGTCTGTCGGAATATGTTGATAATTGCAGCGTTTGATCAGAAGTAGTCAGCATGGCTTTGTGCATTGGAGATCATGCCTTACAAATTCATGAGAGTTCTTTGATGAAGTGACCAGGAAAGTTGATGAGGGCAGGACAGTAGCCTGTATGCACTTCAGTAAGGCCTTTGACAAGATTCCACATGGTAGGCTGCTCTAGAAGGTTAGATCACATGGAATCCAAAGAAAGCTGACAAATTGGACATATAATTGCTTGATGGTAGGAAGCAGAAGGTAATGGTGGAAGGATACTTGTCAGACTGGAGGCCTGTGACTAGTGATGTGCCTCAGGGGTCAGTAATGCTGGGTGCATTGCTGTTTGTTATTTATATCAACAATTTGGATGAGAATATACAAGGCATGATCCATAAGTTTGCAAATGACACTAAAATGGGTATATTATAGACAGTGAGGAAGGTTATCAAAAACTGCAGCAGGATCTTGATCTGCTGGGAAAGTGGGCCAAGAAATGGCAAATGGAGTTCAATACAGATAAGTGTGAGGTGTTGCATTTTGTAAAGTCACATCAAGGGAGGACTTCCACAATGAATAGTAGGACATTAGGGAGTATGGTGGAATAGGGGGATCTTGGAATTCAGGTGCACAGCTCTCTAAAGTTGGAGTTGCAGGTAGATACGGCAGCAAAGAAGTTTTTTGGCATGCTGGCCTTCATCAGTCAGAGCACTGAGTATAGAAGTTGGGAAGTTATGTTGCAGCTGTACAGGTAGTTAGTGAGATTGCATCTGGAGTATTGTGTTCAGTTTTGGTTGCTTTCCCATAGGAATTATGTTATTGAACTGTAGAGAATGGAGAAGAGATTTACAAGGATGTTGCCATGGCTCAAAAGACTGGGTTATAGGGAGATGTTGGACAACTAGGATATTTTTCTTTGGAGCGTAGTAGACTGATGAGTGATTTCAAAGAGGTGTATAAGATCATGAGAGGCGTGGATAGTGTCTTTTTCCCAGGGTTGGAGACTCGAGAACTAGAATGTATAGGTTTAAGTTAAAAGGGAAAAGAATTAATCGAAACCTGAGGAAAAATTTTTTTTTTCTACACAGAGCATGGTACATACGTGGAATGAGCACCCGGAGGAAGTGATTGAGGCAGGGACATTGACAACATTTAAAAGGGATTTGGACAGATACACGTATAGGAAAGGTTCAGAGGGATAAAGGCCAAATACAGGCAAATGAAGTTAACTTAGATGGCCATTTTGGTCACCATGGACCTGCTTGGTCCAAAGGCCTGTCTCCGTGCCACAGATTCTATGAACATGAATAAGTCTAAAAAGATCACTCATATTGTAGCAGCATGACAGAAGACTGACACCTCCCTTCTGCTGAAGTAGCAGGAGAGAATGTCAAAGGTATTTTTTCTCAAATTATGTCAGACTATTAGTGAAACTCTGAGTGTATCTTACATGATTCAATTAGGGCAGTGATGTTGATGCCAGATTCACTCACTTTTGGTGGTGTCATGTAAATCCCCTGAATCAGCTGCCTAAAATGCACTATTGTAAATACACCATCCAGAAGCAGGCAGTCAGATTTGAAGTGCTTTCTTCACACAGCGTTCCTCAGATTGCTTTCAGATGCAATCAATTGTCTTGAAATAAAACTTCAGCATTTTGTTTGGGCATCTTAAGCTACAAACCCCACACTTGCATTGTTATTTCCCCTCACTCCCTTTACATCCACTGTGCTAAAGCTGCTCCATAAGTGAGTTACAGGAGCAAGATGACTCCAAAGACCAAATTTAAATCTGCCTGAAAGAAAGCCAGAAAAAAATAATTTGGATTCACGTTAATTGACAGTTACAGAATTAATAATCCAAACAAGGACATCCGGAGAAAATGTTGTTCTGTAAACGTCTGCTGATATTTTCTGTGGCACCAAGAATCACTGAGTGTTGACGTCTGAGACATTCTGCTGTGGAAAAGGTGACTCTGACTTTTTGACATTCAATCACTGATTTTTGGATAAATTCTGCTTGTGCAAGTCTTTTTTTATTCTCAGATCCAGCACATTATTGGTCTTGAGAATGATGTGTTTGCTTAGCGAGGCCTACAAATTAGTTCATTCTGTTTATGGTTTTAGTCCCATAATGGTTGTCGCGCTGTTTCCAGTCAGGCCCGGGGCCTCCTAACTGCCTGCTGCTCATTATAGTATATGCAAATTATCAGGCAACTTTCAACGGGCTGAGTTGGTTCAAACAAAATAAATGAGGTGTTTCTCGTGCCAGGCGGAAAAGCTTCGAATTTGTAGCCTGGAGACATATTAAACAGTGATTGCTCGAGTCAGAAGAAATCTTTTGGACTCATTTTATTCATTTTTTCATCTACATAGAGCTGGACTTCCTCTGACAGCCTGAAGCTGCATTCCGACCACTGGGACGAGTTTGTGCCCCCCAAACCAAAGTACAAAGTTCTGAGTCAGCATAGTGGGATTCCCCATGGCCTCCTATTTGTCGCTTTGATGGTGAGGTAGCAATGCAGGTTGGAGCCTTTATCGCCAAGTGCCTGAATGGAAAAAGGTTCCATCATCTGAAAGCTCAGACAACGGGAGCTGCTCCAAAGAATCCTCCACATCAAAGGGCTACATTCACTGAATGATGTTACGGTGTATTTGGCCTCAGGAATTCCAGGCTCTCTGATCTGTTCAAGGGGGAAAGGGAAATGCAACTGATGGGTTTTTCTTGACTAAACCTCCTTCTTGTTCTCAACCCTGTTATGACTACACGAGGAGGGGTGAAGTGTTTCCCATATTCTACGGCTCCAAGCCGTACTTTTATGAATTTATAAGGATAAAGGTATTAACTCAATGTCTGTGCTCAACATTTCTGTGCTGATTGCAAAGGAACCAGTCTGACAGGCATTCTTGAGTCTAAAACACCAAAGGAGTGAGCTAAAAACCCACCCAAAGCATGAAGATATTTACAAAGGTAAATCCTCGTTCCAACCTTCACAACACACGCACACACAAGTAGGCGTGCAGAATCACAAGTAACATTAGCCAAATTAAAATTCTCTGGTAAAACAAGAGAGCTCACTGTTTACGAGTCCTTTGCTGATATCCATGGCTATGACGGAATCTTTCCATGGTGGTTTTAAAATTTCAGTGGAGTTGAAGCTGATGTAAATTCTGGAGACAGTCTCTTTTTAAAAAGGTAATCCATCTTTTCCAAGAGTCAATGGATTTTGCACCCGATAGTCATTTCACTTAAAAGTTTGCTATCTCTGTGCTGGATTTTAAACATGATGTGGAGATGCCGGCGTTGGACTGGGTAAACACATAAGAAGTCTGACAACACCAGGTTTAAGTCCAACCGATTTATTTGATAATAAACTCACAAGCTTTCAGGGTTTACCTCTTCATCAGGCGAGTGGAGAATTCTGGCTTCGGACAGAACACATAATAGCACAGATAGTTTACAGATTACTAATTACAATGTGAGTCTTTCACCAAACCTGCTATTCAACTTTTAAAGAGGCCAACAATGTGAGTGGAAGGAGCATTAAACCCAGGTTAAAGAGATGTATATTGTCTCCAGACAGCACAGTAAATGAGATTTAGCAAACACAGGCAAGTCATTGGGGTTACAGATAGTGCGACATGAACCCAAGATCCCTGTTGAGACCGTCCTCATGTTTGTGGAACTTGGCTATCAGTCTCTGCTCAGCAACTCTGCGCTGTCGTGTGTTGTGAAGGCCGCCTTGGAGAATGCTTACCCAAAGGTCGAAGGCCGGATGCCTGTGACCACTGAAGTGTTGGCCAACAGGAAGTGAACAATCTTGCCTGGTGATCAATGTTCATTCATCTGTTGTCGTTGCATCTGCATGGTCTCCCCAATGTACCATGCTTCGGAACATTCTTTCCTGTAGTATATTAGGTACACAACGTTGGCCAAATTACAAGAGTATGTGCTGTGCACCTGGTGGATGGTATTCTCACGTGTGATGTTGTCGTCCATATCGATGATCTGGCATGTCTTGCCTAGGTTGCTGTAGCAGGGTTGTGTGGTGTTATGGTCACTGTTCTCCTGAAGGCTGGATAGTTTGCTGCAAACCACCTCTGTTTGAGGTTGTCTGAAAGCAAGAAGTTGGGGTGTGGGGATGGCCCGTCTTCATTAATGATATGTTGAAGACTCTGGAGAAGACATCGTAGCTTCTCCGCACTGGGGAAATACAGGACAACGAAGGGTACTCTGTCCACCATGCTGTGAGGAGGTCAGTGCAGTTTTTCACTGTGGCACATCGGAACTGTCGATTGATGAATTGGGTGCCATATCCTGTTCTTATGAGGGCATCTTTCAGGTGTCTGTCACGATCCTCCTCATCTGAGCAGATCCTGTGTATACGGAGGGTTTGTTCATAGGGGACGGCGTCTTTAACATGTTATAGAACATAGAACATTACAGCGCAGAACAGGCCCTTTGGCCCTCGATGTTGCACCGACCAATTAGGAACAAGCAGTGACCCTCTAACCTAAACCATTCCCTTTTCATCCATAAACTTATCTACTAACCTCTTAAACGCCACCAAACTTGGCGCATCTACAACTGACGCAGCAAGGCATTCCATACCCTTACCACCCTCTGAGTAAAGAACCTACCTCTGACATCTGTCCTAAAACCACTACCCCTTAATTTAAAGCTATGTCCCCTCGTGCTAGCTTTCTCCATCCTAGGAAAAAGGCTATCACTGTCCACCCTATCTAAACCTCTAATCATCTTATATGTTTCAATAATGTCTCCTCTTAGCCGCCTTCTTTCGAACGAAAACAACCTCAAATCCCTCAGCCTCTCTTCATAAGACCTGCCTTCCATACCAGGCAACATCCTGGTAAACCTCCTCTGTACCCTCTCCAATGCCTCCACATCTTTCTTATAATGCCTGGACCAGAACTGCACACAATACTCCAAGTGCGGCCGCACTAGAGTTTTGTACAGTTGCAACATGATGTTGCGGCTCCGAAATTCAATCCTCCTACCAATAAAAGCTAAGACTCCGTATGCCTTCTTAACAATCTTATCGACTTGATTGCCAACTTTCAGGGATCTATGCACAAATACACCAAGATCCCTCTGTTCATCAACACTATTAAGAGTCCTACCATTAGCCCTATATTCTACACATTTGTTATTGCTGCCAAAGTGAATTACCTCACACTTTTCCACATTAAACTCCATTTGCCACCTCTCGGCCCAGCTCTGCAACTTGTCCAAGTCTCTTATGGGTGAAAGCTGCAGAAGTGGAAGCATTGTGAGGTTGTCTGGCATCCATCAAGGACGGTCACCTCAGCACCTCACTGTACCGCAAGCCCACAGACAACCACATACACAGGATCTGCTCAGATGAGGAGGATCGTGACAGACACTTCCAGACGCTGAAAGATGCCCTCATAAGACCAGGATATGGCGCTCGACTCATCGATCAACAGTTCCGATGCGCCACAGCGAAAAACCGCACCGACCTCCTCAGAAGACAAACATGGGACACGGTGGACAGAGTACCCTTCGTCGTCCAGTACTTCCCCAGAGCGAAGAAGACACGACATCTTCTCTGGACTCTTCAACATATCATTGATGAAGACGAACATCTCGCCAGGGCCATCCCCACACCCCCACTTCTTGCCTTCAGACAACCACACAGACCATTGTTTGCAGCAAATTACCCAGCCTTCAGGAAAACACTGACCACAACATCACACAATCCTGCCACAGCAACCTCTCCAAGATATGTCAGATCATCGACATGGATGACATCATCGCACATGAGAATACCATCCACCAGATACACGGTACATACTCTTGCAACTCAGCCAATGTTGTCTACCTATACGCTGCAGGAAAGGATGTCCCAATGCATGGTACATTGGGGAGACAATGCAGATGCTACGACAATGGATGAATTAACATCGCTCGACAATCACCAGGCAAGACCGTTCCCTTCCTGTTGGCCAACACTTCAGCGGTCACAGGCATTCAGCCTCTGACCTTCAGGTAAGCATTCTCCAAGGTGGCCTTCACAACACATGACAGCACAGAGTTGCTGAGCAGAGACTGACAGCCAAGTTCTGCACACGAGGACAGATTCAACAGGGATCTTGGGTTCATGTCGCACTATCCGTAACCCTAATGACTTGCCTGGGTTTGCTAAACCTCACTTGCTTACTATCTGGAGACAGTATACATCTCTTTACCCTGGGCTTAATGCTCCTTGCATTCACATTGTTGGCCTCTTTAAGACTTGAATAGTAGGTTAGGTGTAAAGACTCGCATTATAATCAGAAACCTGTAAACTGCCTGTGCTGTTATGTGTTCTGTCCAAGGCCAGAACTCTCCATTTGCCTGACAAAGGGGAAAACCCCAAAGGTTTGCGAGTTTACTATCAAATAAATCAGTTGGACTTAAACCTGGTGTTGTCAGACTTCTTACTGGGTTTTAAACACCAAAGATATAGGGTTTGAACTTGAGAGAGAAGGGTGAGAGAAATAGCTACTTCTCTATTGGCAGAGTTCTTCAAGATTCTCTTAGCAGCTTAGGTGTTATAATAAAAAGCATTGCAAAAATGGTTATTCTAATCCTAGGATCTCTCTCCCCATTATGATTTCAGAAGGTAATTGATTAGTTTACATCTGGACAATTGTGGATATTGTTTCATTGCTTAGGTGATTTGATTCTGTAATGTCTCAGCAATTAACCCCTAAATGATCCATCATTTATCTTGATGAAATAAGATGGATGCCTTCCATATAGTTATTGTCCTGGTAGATTGTTTGTATCTGATTTATAAAAATGCAAATGATGAAGTTCAGTGCAGTTTCGGTCAATTCTTTGACATAGTTCTTGACATCAGCAGATGTGAAATTCCATAGGAGGTTCTCACGTCGTGTCTTAATTGCAATTCACATCAGAACATTACAGAAACTGGCCTATTTGTAATACTAATGTCAGATGATTTGTAGCAGCCATCTTAAGCTCGTTCTTAAAAGTACTTGTAAAACAGTTTTATAATTGATCAACCAATAAAATTAAAAATTAATATCATACATATCCCTCAGTGTTGCATCCCTCAGTGATTTAAGATGGAACACAAGAATGTTAGAGAAATTATATGTGTCACTTGTAAAATTAACAAAGAACCTTAAAGGAATCCTAACCTAAGGATGTAATGTGCATTGGAGGGGGCCCAGAGGAGGCTTACTAAATTGATATGGAATGTGTGGGTTTTCTCATGAGGAAAGAATGGACAAAGAATGAGGTGACTTGATTGGAGTACAGAAGATCTTGAATGATCTCGACAAGGTGGACATGGAAAGGATGATTCCTCTTGTGGGTAAGTTCACAACCAGGAGACATTGTTTAAAATTAGGAATCACCTTTTTGGAAAAGGATAAGGAGTTTTTTTTTCTCTCAGAGGATTGTGCAACTTTGGAACTCTGCCACAGAAGATAGTGTTGTTGAGGTTATTGAATATGTTTAAGGCAGAGGTAGAAAGTATTGTTTCAAGAAAGGGAATCAAAGATTATCAGGAGGGTGAGACGGGGTACTTGAAAATGTGGAATGTGAAACACAAATCAATCAACTATGCTCTTATTGAATGGTTGAACAGATCCCTCTCCTCCTACTTTGTACATAAACATAGAATCATAGAAACCTACAGTGCAGAAGGAGACCCTTCAGCTCAAGTCTGCACCAACCACAATCCCATCCAGGATCTACCCCCATATCCCTACATATTTACCTGCTAATCCCTCTAACCTGTGCATCTCAGAATGCTAAGGAGCAATTTTAGCATGGTCAATTAACCTAACCCGCACATCTTTGGACTAAGAGAGGAAACCAGAACACCAGGAGGAAACCCATGCAGTCACAGGGGAATATGCAAACTCCACAGAGGCAGTGACCCGAGCCAGGAATCAAACCCAGGTGCTAATCACTGTGCTGCTGTGCCACTATGTGCTTTAATATGCATAACAGGTTCTACGATATGTCTCTATATATAGCTGTTATTTGTTACCCCAAAAAGATCTAGGAGAGAGATTCTTTTGAGTGCATCAGTTGTCCAATGTCCAATACATCTCCTCCAGTAACTAACTTTCAGAGGCACTAAGCTAGCATGAGAGGGATGTCCGCTAATGCTATCTCATGGCACATGTTATAGATCAGTTGGCTGCATCTTTCTTAAATGGAGAAGTGATTTTGAAGCTACAATTTATAAGCTATTACTGTAAGAGGTGATGGCCATACAAATTGCTTGACAATTTGAGAGTAAACTCCTGAAGCACAGTGGCAGTATGAAAGCCAACATATAGTTTGTAATATTAATAGGTAAACAGTAAGTTGCCGACTGTGATACCCAAGGATAAAGTACTATTGATGTTTGTTAACTGTCACCAGGTCTTTAAACATTTTCTTGAACTATTTTGCTGTTCTGGTGATGACAGAGATGGTCCTTAGATGGTCCTTAGTGACACTGCAGTCTCTCCCCAGATAGTTTCTGGTGCACTTTTCTATGGTTTCTTCTATATTGCCCTGCAGTCTTTCCTACTTTCGCTGTCTTCATGTTATGTGGCTGAATATTAGCTGAGTAAGTCTTCCAATAGACTGCTTTCATTTCTGTGTTATGCTACCCGATCTTCTGGTTCAAATCATTCTGTAAAACTTTCACATGATTTTGAGAAAAACCATTTGTTAGAACTAATTAACGTTCGCTTCACTCATCGAACCCTGGTAGAATAATGGCCTGATAGAATTTGATTTTAGTTTTCAATTATTAATTAAGTGCTGCTTCGAGATATAACCATGGAGTCAGCTATAGGTAGAACATGCTTCCTGGATGCGGGCACAGATATCTTCATCATTCGTGGCATCTCTCAAGGGATACACTGTTAGGGAGTGAGCATTTTCTGCAGCCTCGAGTCTGGTAAGCCACATTGGTTATGTCTGGTGCTTCATAGCATGCGCCTAGTGCTGGCTGAAACATAACCTCAATCTTAGTGACATTGATTTAGACACCATAGCTTTGGGCATGCAGTGATTGTCCCTTTGGGTCACATGTCTCAGAAAACTAATCAGGGACCAGATTGTGGTTCCAGGCAGATAAACAGGGGTTTCTATTCCAGAAACTTCTTGGGAGCTGGTTTCAGCCATGAGGCTATTAGCCACTTTGTTATCTTTACGTGTAAATAAAGTTGTTTTTTCCTTAATTGGTGAGCAAGTTAGTCAGTACAAATGATGTAAGGGCAACCTAAGAACGGGCCTTACAAATTCTTGCTTTGCAGATAACCTCACTTGGGAAAAGACTGCAACCAACCCGCATGGAGGCAAGGTTTTTCAAAGACCACATTAGAACATGCCTTAGGACCATTTGCAAAGTTTTAATTCAAATTTTGGTTAACTTTCAAAATTCACTTATTGCTAATGTTCATATGTTGTGGCATATTGACTTAGAATTTATTCATCAATGATAGAAAGTGCTAAAAATTAATCATTCCAAACTTCCAAATCCAGTAAATAAGAAATGAAATCACAAATAGGAATTAGTTTAAGACTTAATTATTAGTGTCACAAGAATGCTTACATTAACACCGCAATGAAGTTATTGGAATAATTCCCCAGTTGTCACATTCCAGCACCCATTCAGGTACACAGAGAGAATTTAGCATGGCCAGTGCCACCAACCAGCATGTCTTACGGACGTGGAAGGAAACTGGAGTGCCTGGGGGAAATCCATGCAGACACAGGGAGAACATGCAAACACCGCAGAGACGGTGACCCAACCAGGAATTGAACGTGCTGAGAGGCTGCCAGGCTACAAGAGCTAGATTGCCAGAGCTTTGGAACAGCAAGTGTGGCACAGTCTCATATCACCCGGTCAGGTTTTATGACTTGATCATTAGATTCAGAGGGTGTATATTTTGGGCCCACATTCTCTAAGAATAAGAAATCCAAACTTATCTGAATATTGATTTCCAGTCTATAACTATCCTGCATTTTTAAGACTGTTTTGGTCTTGCTTTTCACATTACCTTGAGCACTAATGTTAAGATTACTGACCTAAGATCTATATAAAAAGAAATGAGGCTCAAGGATTCCACATAAAGTAGGACAAAAAATATTTATTGATTTCGAAGTAGCTAAAGGATATCCATTTCATTGCTGTGTTTAATCAAGAAAACACAAAATGCCAAGCAACGGAAACATAAAATGTGTATTCAGCACAAATAAACAAGCACAGGTCTAATTACTGTAACTCATTATAATTATATAGCACTCTCATCTTGGTTTAAAAAAAATAATAAAAAGACTAGTCAGCGAAGCATGCTATTGCCCGTACCTTTGTCTCCTGGACTGAAATAGCAAAGTTATTATCACCAGAAAAATAAATAAGGGCCCTTTTCCGATGGCAACAGTGCCATTCGAGCTGGCCCATAAGGGGGTGAGGCTGCACTAATTACAATATTATATGCTCCACAATCGCTGTTTATTATGTTTGTCTTCCTTGTGATGGTACAGTAGGGATCACAGTTGTTATGCTACATTAATCACACTATCCTAACAAATTATTATTTTACAAACAAAAATACTGTGGAAGAAAATTGCATCCATGATAAACCGTTCACAAAACAAAAAATGGAGATCATACAAAAAACAAGGGGGATGACCCCTGGACTTACTTCCCACTCTTTCCTGACAAGTAAGTACACTTGTAAGCAAATTATACTGTTATTTGCATATTAAAATAGAGCTATGTTACAGTATCAGTTTTTTGTACTATATAATTGCCAACATTAATCATAAAAATGAAGTCAGATGCATAAATTGAGCTTTTCTTCTGATGCTTGGACCTTGCTTAATGTCTACCTCAGGGACTTGTATCACATTATGTAAAAGGGGATGTATCTCTTACTTCTTGACCTGAGCTTGACTGCATCATGTAGAATTGGGAATAAAGGTTACACCCCTCAGATAAGAGAAAGGGAATACACAATAAAACCAAGGTGGAGGCGATGAAAGCCTCCTATCTTTAATGGTTATTAGCACCCCTAAATGAAATGAGTAATGAGTTCGAACTGTCTGTACTCGGTTCCCATTAGACCATTTGGCATTTGAAAAAGGGATGCTGTAACTTTTAAGGTCATCTTTTTCAGTCTTAAGTGACACAAAAATGATATCACGAAGGTTTGACTATTTCTTGTGGGATTGAATTTCTTTCTGGGACTTTTAAGGTGATCCTGATGCCACCTAGGCTTAACTGCTAAGCACAGCACAACTACGCAAAGGAAGCACCACAGTTGACCTAATTATGTATGCATGAAGGTAATTTCTCACCCACATATTCTATATTTTATTACTGTGCTACATAACTACTCCACAGCCTTGGCTTCATCAATGTGAAAAGTTGGACAATGATATGGCAGCATAATTTAATTGCATGTCAAAATTAAATCTCCTTTGATGAAGAACAATTCAGGCCCAGCTCTGCGTAATCAAATTAACAAAGTCTCTTTTTGATATTCAATTATCTTCCATACAAGAACACTTTATCCAGCACTGGTGTGATGCAGCCTGACAAGTTGAGACTAACAATTAACAGAAGCTATTACCTATCCGTGATACACGTGTCTGCTGCTCACTCAAGCAGATAACGTGTTCACAGAACAAAGACTACAACAACCTTCATTTCCACCTTTTCTGAAATGAGATGAAGGTTAAAATCTTTTTTTTCTCTCTCTCTGCTCAGAAAGTCTAATTATTCATCGGACATTGCACTGAAAGGTCACTTAAACAGGAGAATGGGTTTCCGTGGTGATGATCATCAGTGCGTTAATTTATTAGAGGTACCAGAGCTTCATAGCAGGATGGGTTTCAGGAACAATGTGCATTTTCAGATAGTGGAATCTGCTGTGACTTTAATGTCATTTTGCCACAAAAACAGTTTGTGCTGGAAATAGTTCACCTGTCATAGCCGCTCTTGGTTCAGTGCCAACTCAGAAACCAAACACATCCTACAATCAGATTCAACTTCCCCCTTCAGTTTTTACCAATTGCAAAGTACTTGTAGTCTGAAGAAAAGACAACAAACTCTGAAAGAGTTCGCTGTGGAGTGCCGAAATAACGTGACAGTAAATTGTACTTTTAAGTTCAAATGCCTTGTCACTGTTCTATTTCATTCTAAAATAACACTGCTTCTAAAGTCAGTTCCCAATTCCGTTAATTTATTTCAACAAAGTTGGCTTCATGCAATAATGACGGGCAGAAGCACAGCCTCTATGGCCCCTATTCATATCTAGCTGCTGGAAAGCTTAAAAAATAAAAGATAAACTCAACACCTTGATGACAATGTTGTGTATTTAGAGAAGTAACTTAGAAAAATTCCCATAGCAGCCCAATTAGATGTCCCTATTTACATTATCCCAAAGATAGGTACTTTCATGTGTCACCACTTGCACACTAAAACTTTACAAAGCAGCCTATGATTAATTTTTCAAAGCATAGTTGAATTGTATACCATTGACAACTTCCATTTAAGCAGCACCTTTTAGAAATATAAAATAGTTGGTTGAGGTCGAGCATTATCCATCACCCTGAGTATCTCTGCTCATCTCAACATGCAGAATAGACAGTCAATTCATAAAATCATAGAAACTTTACAGTGCAGAAGGAGACTATTAGCCCATCGTGTCAGCATTGACAACGATCCTAACTAGGCCTATTCCTGTAACCCCACTAATCCCATGACACTAAGGAAATTTAGCACAGCCAATGCACCTAACTCGCACATCTTGGGACTTCTAGAACCCAATAAAACATTTATTAGTGTGACAAATAGGCCTACATTAACACTGTAATAAAGTTACTGTGAAAATTCCCTACATGCCACAATTCAGCGCTTGCTTGGGTATACTGAGGGAGGATTTAGTGTGGCCAATGCACTTAACCAGCAGTTATTTCAGATTGAGAGATGAAACTGGAGCAACCCAGAGGAAACCCAGGCAGACATGGGAAAAATGCGCAGATTCTGCACGGACAAGCTGAGAATTGAACCCAGGTTCCTGGTGCTGTGAGGCAGCAGTGCTAACCAGTGTGCCACCTTGCTACCCTTACCTGATATAACAGATACATCACTTAATGGAGCTGTGGTTGTGAATCTTTTAAAATAAATTCTGGCAATGTAGTGAAAAATATGCCATTTTGGATGCAAATGCTGGCTACATAGTGCCACTAATGCCTATGCCACAGAGGTCCAGAGCTCATAGAAATGGTGTCCTTAACATTTCTGGCACCACTCATGCAATGCATCATGATTACTGCATGGGCACCAGTGTGGGTGTTTATTTGAAGCATACAGAGGAACAGATTGTGAAATGAAACAACTTCTACCACCAAGGTGAGGAGAAGAAAGGGAGGTAGTGCCTGAAACCTCATCGCTTTGAATAGGTTATCTGTGACCAACTACTCAGACTCAATTCCCCTATAACCTCAACATTCCATTACTGAGGCTCCACAATTGTTTATGTTTCATCCCTCTGCTTCAAAACCTCATGGTGTCTTCCTAACCAATCTCAATAACAGAAGACAACAAAAAGGTTTCATAACAACTTTGTAAAGAGAGAATAGAGCCAACATTGTGATCTGGATAATCCTTCATCAGAGCTAAAGATAAGGAAAATACGGCAATTCTTCCACTGTGAGGGTGAGGGTGAGGGGGGTGCTATAATTAACAGGAATGATATGGGCAAAAGGACAAAGGAAACGTAAATGGTGATGATGAAGGCCAGGAATGGTGCTAAGAGTGTCCAATAAGAGATCGGAATGTGTAAGTGGCAGAGCACTCTATGCAGTTGTCATTCCACAGATGCTAGCAGATGTGCTGAGGTTTTCCAGCATTTTCTGTTTTTGTTTCAGATCCCAACATCCACAGAATTTTGTCTTTATCTGTGACAACGTTGTCACACCCAACAACATCTTAAAAAATTAATAAACTCTATGGTTTCTTTCGTGGCAGTTTTGCAAGAAGTCTTTCCTGGCACACTGCTCCTAAGCAACATTACACCAGTGGTTCCAGCATGGCTCATGGAAAGCTACTGACCTTCAGTGGGCCAGCTGCAGATGGCCTTTTTAGGTTCACATCGAGCAACTCTGGGCCTTGAGAAATGGGTTCCAACATCACCACTTTGGGATGACTGAAAGGCAAGGAGATGGAGTGGGAGTAGTAGCAGCCATTGCCATTCCCTGCAGTGGCACTCAGAATTTCCTGCAATCTGATGGGGAACAGAATGTTGGACTGAGGAGTCAGGAATTCCTCTGAGCATAGCTATCTACAGGCATGTTGGCAGCAGTTTGACACTGCATGGCAACAAGGATAGATCTCATGAACCTCAGTCTGAGCTTCCACCACAGCACTAAGATGTTGGGTAGCTTCCACCTTTGCGGCCGTTGAAACTGAGACATTGGACATCAGGCTCTGGTGGCAATGCAAGTGCTGTGATGGAGCTGACTACCACTGCCATTCTAGAAAGACTGCATGATCTCCACATCAAGTTGATTCCTCCTGCTCATTGACAGTCAAAAGAAAGTGATGGCCTTATAGTATTATCATTAGACTATTAATCCAGAAGCTCAGCTAATGTTTTGGGCACCTGGGTTCAAATCCTGCCATGGCAGATGGTGGAATTTGAACATAGAACACTACAGCACAAACAGGCCCTTCAGCCCACAAGTTGCACCCATCATACCCATATCTACAAGGCCATAGAACTGTCTGTAACTCCCAATCCCATTTAATCCCATGTACTCATTCAGAAGTCTTTTAAAAGACCCCAGCGAGTTCGCCTCCACCACCACTGACGGTAGCCGATTCCACTCACTCACCACCCCGAGTGAAAAACTTACCCCTAACATCTCCTCTGTACTTGCTGCCCAGCATCTTAAACCTGTGCCCTCTCGTAGCGACCATTTCAGCTCTGGGAAATAGCCTCCGAGAATCCACCCTATTTATTCCTCTCAACATTTTATAAACTTCTATCAGGTCACCTCTCAAGCTTCATCTTTCCAGGGAGAAGAGGCCTAGCTCCCTCAACCTATCTTCACAGGCATGCCTCCCAATCCAGGCAACGTCCTTCTAAATCTCCTCTGCACCCTCTCAATGGCTTCCACATCCTTCTTGTAGTGAGGTGACCAGAACTGCAGACAGTACTCCAAATGGGGGTCTGACAAGGGTCTTATAAAGTTGCAGCATTACCTCCCGACTCCTAAACTCAATCTCTCAATTAATGAAGGCCAATATATCATACGCCTTCTTGACCACATCCTCCACCTGCGAGGCTGATTTCAGAGTCCTGTGGACCTGGGCCCTAAGATCCTTCTGCTCCTCAACACTGCTAAGACTCCTACCCTTGATATTGTACTCCTTCATCCCATTGGACCTGCCAAAATGTGTAATTTATCTGCGTTGAAGTCCATCTGCCACTTCTCCACTCATTCTTGCATCCTATCTATGTCTTGCTGCAACTTCTGACATCCCTTCAGACTATCCACAACACCACCAACCTTCGTATCGTCAGCGAACTTACTAACCCATCCTTCCACTTTCTCATCCAGGTCATTTATGAAAATGACCAACAGGAAGGGTCCTCGAACAGATCCCTGGGGCACACCACTGGTGACCGATCTCCACGCAGAAAAAGATCCATCCACAATCATTCTCTGCCTTCTGCAGGCAAGCCAGTTCCGGATCCACAAGACCAAAGCCCCTTGGATCCCATGCCCTCTCACCTTCTCAAGAAGTCTTGCCTGGGATCCAAGGGGTTTTGGCCTTGTGAATCCGGAACTGGCTTGCCTGCAGAAGGCAGAGAATGATTGTGGATGGGTCTTTTTCTGCATGGAGATCGGTCACCAATGGAGTGCCCCAGGGATCTATTCTAGGACCTGGAATTAAGAATCTACTGATGACCATGAAACCATTGACAATTGTCAGCAAACCCCATATGGTTCATCAAAGGGAAGGAAATCTGCCATCCTTACTTGGTCTGGCTGACATGTGACTCCAGAGCCGCAGCAATGGGGTTGACTGTCAGCTGCCTTCCAAGGGCAACTAGGGATGGGCAATAAATGCCGGCCAGTCAACGATGCCTGTGCCCCACAAATAAATTTTTTAAAAAATTCTGTGGCAAGTTTGCCCATCATTGGGTATGTGCAGCATGTGTGCCAATCTTATCCTGAGCACCATCTTGTCAGAACCTTCAACTTGAGCCTTTTGCAACCAGACTCATTTACATTTTCACTCCTGAGTGGCCTGAACCACCCCCCACCCTATCACCCTAATCATTCACCATGTGCTGATCCTAATTCTGTATTACTCTCAATGTATGTGTCTTGCCAGTATTTGGGCTGATAAGAGAGTGTCAGATCAAGTGATGCAGTTTTGTCATTAGATCCGTGGTGTTGACCCCACCCCTCCTGATGAGGCTACACTGGCTTGTTAGGAGGCACTGCTTGAGCATTTGAAATGTAAAAGTTCTGATGTTGGCTGGAAAGTGAGTGATCCACAGTCACATTATCTGCTATTTCCACTTCTTAGGAGAAGGGGCAAGAGATGGGGATGTATCATCATCCTGAATGTTCTCAGAAATGCTGAATGCAATGGCCTTAGTCATGATCCACCTTGTAATGTGAAACATTGTCTCTTCTGTACTGTGCAGGACATGTAGCTGTATCTGACTGCCACTGGCTCTCTGCTATCCGATCCTGTTATATTTCAGCTTGCCCCATCTCAAACAGAAGATATATTAGCTACTGTGAGGAAATACACATTCATATTTTGTTCCTTCTAGTCTATCCCACTTTCATCTCTCTCTACACATGCATTGCACATAATCTTTAAAACATTTATTAGTGCACATGCAGGTTGTTGATGATTGTTTGTCTAGTATTTGCTAGTTTCTGGACTGATGTTGCTGTTTTGGACACCATCACTGCTGTGGTGAGCATTGTTGCTGATCTACTGCATTTTTGGGGGAGCAGTTGACCTTAGCATCTTATGGTTCTCCCATTTCTCATTCAGCTGCCAAAAATCGGATCTTTCTTATCAGTTGTCGGCTGTGAAGAAGCAATTTTGCTGGTTGCGTACATGTCTGCGGTTGCGACAATATATTTGGATGTTCACCTTCACCATGTGATCGAGATAATGATTGCTTCACACAAGTTCCAAGTGGTTGAACGTATTGAATGTTTGTATTCCAGCTCTCATTGACACTTCAGAGAGTTTCTGGAAGTATAATCTGGGTGCAATATGACTTTAGTTGTTGGACTGGGCTAATTTTCATGTCTTCAGTAGGTGTGTTTCTAAGGTTGTTTTGTACACATTCGTGCTGGATCTATTAGATTTATTGATGATTTCACTGTCAGCTTTTATTGCTGCCTCAGCCATACTATTGGGCTGAGAATAGTGTGGAGACAATGAGTAGTGCTGAATTTCCCACTTATTCAGAAACCGCCTAATTTCTCACTAGTGAATGAAGGGCTATTGTTACTCATCACAATGGAAGAAAGGCCATCATGACTGAAGTGTGCTTTCAGGAATTCTACCATTTCACTAGCAGTCATTGACACTAGCTTGTCTAATTTCTTGTAGTCTGAATAATGGTCAATAGCAACAAAATAGATGGTTCCAAAAAGAACGAAGAGATCTTCATCCATATCGGTTTGCGATTTATGAGCAACTCTTTAGGATGTTTAGTTTGATGTCCAGCACAAGCACAGCACTGGCTGATGTGGTCCTTGTTCTCATTATTTATCTTTGCTATCAGAACACTTCTCTTGCCTTCCTCAGACTAGACTCAATTGCATTGGTGCATTTCAGCCTTTCATTTCTCATCTTCTTAGGGATAATGACTCATTTCCTTTACTCAATCGAGCAATCTCCTTGACTGAGATCTTCCCATCCCGCTGCACTAAAAATGGTTCAGGAGATTTAAGTGGGGCCCAATCCCATGGGCTCCACGCTGGGCATGGCACTCTGATAGTGTCTCCCAGCACCACATTTCCGGCAACAACAGCTCCATGTCAGAACATTTAAATAGGCCTTACTATATATTTTAAATATAATTAGCAGACCTGGGACTGAAATCTCTAGGCCCACTAGCCTCTTCCTGCCTTCCAGAAATATTTCACTCCAGCAGAGTTTACAGTCGCTCCCCCCTTTCCGGAAGCTGGGCACATAACACCTTTAGATGAAGGGAGACAATCAGGCCCCCCCCAGAGGGGCTGGTGCTGGTGGCTGCCCTCTGGGCATTGCCAACTTGTGGCCCTTGACCCTGCCCAGCAGGCATGGGGCACTGCCAAGGTGGCAAGTCCTATGGGGTTAGGTCTCCCACATAGGATGCATGTGGGGGTCCCCCTACCTCTCTGTGGACAGAATCAGTGGGGGAGGAAGGAAAGGAGGCCAGCGATCAGGTCTAGCCAGCAGGGTTTGGGGGAAGGGGTCAGCCTGCTGGGGGATTGAGAGTGCTAGGGGACTAGCTGTCGGGGAAGAGTAATCGATCAGAAGTGGGGGGGGGGGGGGGGGGGGGCATGCTGAATATCAGGACAGCCTCGAGGCTGGACCTGGGAATGTTAAAGGGGCCAGCAATCAGGCCATGGGGGTGGGAGTGTAGTGCATGGAAGGCCAACACTCCAGAGGTCATAGTGTTGGCCAGCGATCAAGCTGGGCAACAATCGGGAGACCAGCAGACAGTGGCCAGCTCGCATGTGCCAATCTGGGTACTGACAGATCAGCGCATGCACGGTGGCCCACTCAGCACTGTGTTGTCGGCCTCCCAGATGAGAATAGGGTCCCTTCCCCCAAGTCCAAATTATGGAGTGAATCATACTAGTGCACTCAATAGTGCACAGAGTGTGAGAGATCCTTCTCTCAAGTCTCTCTGAAAAAACAGCAACATTGTAAAAGCCCACCCTTAGAATTTTTTGGGAGGAGAATTGCACCCTTGTACACTGAATACTATTGGATAGCCACAAGGGGTGTGCCTTTAATGGTTGAGGGCCATTCTTTCATCACTGCTTCCTCTGGAACTGGGAGAGTTACATCATGTTTGATCTGAGCAAAATGTTGTCTGTTCAATGTCTGTTGGATTGATGGTTTCCAGAACAATTGTTTCTTGTTGAATCTGGAAAATTTTACACTTCACTAGTATCATTTATTTTCTCCAAGGGAGTGCAGCTCTTGACAGCATGTGGGCATGGTTACATCTGTTTCCCCCGTTTGTACTTTACTTTCACGTTAAATCTATGCAAACAAAGTAATATGGTTTGCAGATAATTTGGAGCAGATAGAAACAGATTGAGAAATCTATTTCCAAGGGGCTTGTGGTCTCCAGCATCACTTTGTCTCTCCCATGCAGATACCGATTAAAATGCCCACAACCAAAACCAAGATCAACACCTAGTGTCATTCAGTGTCCATTAGTAATCTGGATGAAAACATAAGTAGTTGTCCTTGCTACACCAGAGTTGCTTCAAGTTCTCTCTCACTGGCATTGCACTGAAGGATGACTTCATTATTGGCTGTCATGATATCTCATCATCAGCAATGCCATCGCTAGTTGCTTGATGTGGGTGAAAGTTGTTTTTTGTTCTGTGCCCCAATACCATGGAATGTCCTTTACAGTGTGATTGTGTGGTGGTACACAACCTGTTGACCAACTGGACAAGAATTTTGCTCAGTAGTTCCCAAATCCAACAAATCATTGCACCACCTTCATATGTATTAGAAGCTGAATTGCTGCTATAGCTTGTACTTTCCTAGGACTTGAATGAACTACTTTCTCTATTAGTACATGACTTATGTACTGGACTTTAGTCATCTTTAGTTGCACATCTTCATCTTCAGCTTCAGGTTCATCTGGTGAGTTCTCTCTGGCAGTCTCACTTGATTCCGATCATGGTCTTCAATGGCTGGTCTTGACAGCATTGACTATGAGGAGAGGTTGAATAAACTAGGATTGTTTTCACTGGAAAGTCAGAGGCTGAGAGGAGAACTGATACAGGTCTACAAAATGATGACAGGCATAGACAGGACAGACAGATAGAGGTGTTTTCCTCAGCATGGAAGTGCCAATTACAAGGGTACAAGAAGCTGAAGGTGAAAGGGAAATGTGCGGGGGAAGTTTGATGGGTGCCTGGAATGTGCTGCCAGAGTGGTGGTGGAAGCACATCTGGATGGGTACATGAACAGGGAGGGAATAGAGTATAGAGTCCAATGGAAGTTTTTTTTTGCATCATGATTGGCTTGGGGTTGGAGGACTGAAAAGCCTGTTCCTGTACAGTACTTTATTCTTTATATCTCCCCATCCATAGATCAGCAGATCATCCATGATAACTTTTACTCCTGAAAGATCCTTGTCTATCTCATGCTGTGTGCATATTCAGAGAGCAGGAAAAATGCTAAATGGCATGCACAACAGTCAGCATCCAGAAGACAATTAGATAACCTGCATCCTATTTCACTCGCCAGTCAGCATCCTTCGTATTTGCCTTGGCAATTTAAAGAAACCATTTCCTCAATAATTGGCTTGGGATAGTGTGATTTCTTCAAAGTCACAGTGAGGTCCTTTGGATCTATTCACTCTCAGTTATTCAGATGTTTTCACTGCTCCCTTGCTGCTAATCCAGTCTGTAAGGATTACAATTTTCTTGCTTGGTCCAATCTTTTCATGCTCCTCCAGGCTGGACTTGAAGGCAGCTGGAACTCTTTCAAAGATGCAGAGTTGGTCTCACAACTCTCATCTACTTCAAAATGGTATTCACCTGGGGGACATCCAAGACCTGTGGAAGTGTTTTTTGCCTTGTGTTAGGATCTGTTCAGCAGTCAGTGGCTTGGTGCTCTGTGAAACACTGCGAATCTCTTCATGTACATGGAGGGTTATCGGTCCAAGCTTCTGAGTTTCAGCTGAGATGACAATGTTGTGTTTAGTGTCAACTATCTAGAACTGTAGATTTTCTTCCCATTGTATTGAGCTTAATTTGCCCTCTTGGAGCAAGCAGCAATCCAAACTTGTGAATCAAAGTTTTAACTATTCTCTGATGTTTCTTTCTAGCTGCTGGCTCTCTTACACCAATCAAAATCCACTCAAATTCAGCCACACACTTGGGGCCGTGTTCCGTGCGGTTGGTGGAAATGGCTTCTCCTCCAATCACTTGAGGATTGCTATCAGAAGTCACATGACTATGGCAAGCTATGGACAACGTACACAGCATAAAAGCAAAGGCATTTCTCCAGAATAGGTTGATCATACTACCTCTTCTTGGAGATGGTGATTATGCGGCACTTATTGTGTATTGTGAATACTATTAGCCACTTGAGCCAAGTCCTGATACTGCCCAAATTTTGTTGCATGCACACACAGACAGCTTCCATATCTGAGGATTAGCATAAGGCACCAAACACCTCAATGTTTCCATTTAATGCCATTCTGAAACAACAAACCTATTGTTTTTTTTGTCCTTTTTGACACGGTCATCAGATGTCAGCATCTCATAATAGTTAATTTGGCAGAAATTAAAGCTTCAGATAGATGTTCTAATTCAGCTGTAAACAATATCACTTGCAGCAAGATGAGTTTATGCAAGATTGGAATCTTCATGGTTCATAAAGTTTAACGCCAGTATTGAAAATGAATATAAGGAACTGTGTAAGTTGCTTCTGTGCTAGGGGATACATAGTAAAAAGTTTAGAAAAACACATGCCTTTCATTAATTGAAGAAAAAGTCCAAAAGCAAGGAACCTTGGCAAAAAAGTTGTAAGGCATTGCTGAGGTCTCTGCAAAAGCATTTTTTCAATTTTGGCCATCACGTTTTAGGAAGGATGTTAAGGCCTTCAAGCGAGTGCAGAAATGTTTTACTAGAACAGTATCAGAAATGAGGGATTCCAGTTACTTGGACAGACTGGAGAACTTGAGGTTGGTCTCCTTGGAAAGGGACATTGAAGAGAAGACTTGATTGTATTGTTCAAAATCATGGATAGTTTTGATAGAGTAAATGAGGAGAAACTGTTTCAAATGATAGAAGAGCTGGTAAGAAGACATGGATTTAAGAAGATAGGCAAGCAAGAAGTTATAATTTGGAATGCACTGCCTGGTAGAAAGAAATTCAATTATAATTTTAAAAAGGAATACATTAAAGGGAAATATTTACAGGATAATTGGGTTGGAGATCTGGTGCTGGAAAGGTGGGAAGAATGGCCTCCTGTGTGTTGTATCATTTCATGATTCCATTATTAGAAAAAAGTAAGCTATATTTTCAGACACAAATGCCCAGACCTCCCAGTCAGCCTCAATGCGCAGCACATTGATGCAGCCTGCAAAGATTTCTACAACATCCCACTCACCCTTCTACAATTTTTTAGCTATAGCTTCCGGATTGCAGTTGTTTGGTTGTCAGATTAAGAGTGCAGATTACGATGTAGTTAGATGGTTGTCAGCTTAGAGGTGTACTCAAGTGGTTGTTGGGTTGGGTGTTTAGTTGGGTGGTTGTCAAGTTAGCACTGTGGTTGGCTGGTTGTCAAGTTAAGGGTGTCGTCGGGTGGTTGCAGAGTTAAGGTTGTAGTTGGGTGGTTGTCAGGTTAGGGGTGTAATCGGGTCATTGTTGTTTGAGGGTATAATGGGTTATTATCGGGTTAGAGGCATAGTTAGGTGGCTGTCAGGTTAAGGGTATAGTTGCATGGTTGTCAGGTTAGGGTGTAGTTGGGTCGTTGTCGGTTGAGGGTATAGTCGAATATATGTCAGGTTAGGGGTATAATCGGATGATTGTCAGATGAGGGAGTAGTTGGGTAGTTGTCAGGTTAGGAGTTTAGTCGGGTGGTTTTCAAGTTAAGGGTGTAGTCAGATGGTTGTCGGTTAAAGGTGTAGTCAGGTGGTTGCCAGTTTAAGGGCGTAGTCGTGTGGGTGTCAGGTTCAGGGTGCAGTCGGGCGGGTGTCAGGTTCGGGGTGCAGTCGGGCGGGTGTCAGGTTCGGAGTGCAGTTGAGCGGGCGTCAAGTTCGGGGTGCAGTCAGGCGGGTGTCAGGTTTGGGGTGCAATCGGGCGGGTATCAGGTTTGGGGTGCAGTTGGCTGATTGTCAGGTTCGGGGTGCAATCGGGCGGGTGTCAGGTTTGGGGTGCAATCGGGCGGATGTCAGGTTCGGGGTGCAATCGGACGGGTGTCAGGTTCGGGGTGCAGTTGGCTGATTGTCAGGTTCAGGGTGATTGTCAGGTTCAGGGTTTAGTTGGGTGGGTGTCAGGTTATGGGGTGTAGTCAGGTGGGTGTCAGGTTCCAGGTTTAGTCGGGTGGTTGTCTGTTTAAGAATGTAGTTGGGTGATTAATGTGTTTGGACAGGGATAGTCAAACCTGGTTGGGTGGGAGTTGTCAGGTGATGGAAGATAGCCTGGTGTTCGGGTGGATAATCGGATGGAGTTCGGTCAGGGGATGGATGAGAGAGAAGGGGTAATGTTGTTTGGAGGTGGAGAGTTTGTTCAGTCATTATTAGGGCAAATATGAAATCCTAATATTCCCAGAGTAAGAATCTGGCCCAAGTTTCCATCCTGACCTCACTGTCAGATATATTTTAGGTTCTGGGTAGTGGAAATCAACCCATTAGAAGTTTAAATTTCCCAGGCAATTTCCGGGTATGTGTGCGCTTCTGGACTTCAGAAATGTCCTGTCGCATTTCTCCTAATTTACTTCCCATTTCCGATGATCAAGAGGCTGGAGATTTCGGTGAAAGTGTTTAAAAGCAGAACACCTTCCACATTGGCTAGAAGAATTGATTTCACTCGAAATAAACATATGTAGATGTCCCAATTCATTAAGCTCGCCATCATTCTTCTATTTTCACCAGTTACTTTTCAGATTTCCCCGAACACCAGATCTCACTCTCTTAATAGAGCAAATGGGCTTTCTGACCAGTTCCCACGACTCTCTCTAATGCAACTTTCCGAGCGATTTATTCTATAGTCAGGAGTACGATGCACACTGCTCATCCTGCAGCTTTTGTACCTCTCAGCTGAAGAAGCCGCAGTGCCTCCGTCCGTTCCCTACTTCACGTACTAACCTGAAATTGGGAATTACAGGGGCAGTCATTATTCTGTGATCCCGAGCGTTATCTCCCAATATGCTTCATTCTATCATGAGCTCATTTTCGCTTGATCAGCTCAAACAGAAAGCAGAAACTGCATCAAAACAAAATGCAAAGACTCGGATGTGCTACCAAAGACGGCTTTCAAATTTAATTGGCATTTGTCCCAGACTTCTTGCCATTAAAGATTGCGATGCCATTTGCCAAATTCATATGCTGACTTTTCATGATGTGGATGACATCATCTCCAAAACCTTCCAACTCTAAAAAAGAATCATGACTGTAAACGATGTTTCATTTGAAACGTCAGCCAAATCATTAATCAACCACTGTAATTTCTTCAGTTACAAGGGCAATTGATTATTAATTTATTATTCAATGACCATTGCACTGATGTAATAAGATTCAGAAGGATGGAAGCAACGTTGAGCTCGATTGCAGTCATTTCCTAACCCACTCGAGCATTTCCAAAGTGTCAGGGACTGGGAAGATAAGGACAGGGAAAGACAGTATTTAGTTTCTGTACTGTTCCAGTGACTAGGCAAAGAATAGATAGAATGAAAAAAATGAAAAGGAGAGACAGATTGTTCTCTCTGTGTTTCATCTATCAAACCATACTGTGTACACATTATAAATAGACATGTGATGATCTGTGTATATTATGTAGATCTAGCTATTCGTGTGTTTAATGTACTATACAATGCAGTCGACACCCAACTGTATATTTTTTCAAATGTTCGCGTATGGTGTCGTGGAGAAACACTCTGGGGGAAATCATATGTGAGGACGATATAGAACTTGTTAATATACGATGGGCATTTACATGCCAGAAATCCTTCAGAAGAGTGTCTAGCAGTTTATGGTGGTTTAAGAGAAGGCTGTTTTGTTAACTGGGTTGGGGGAATTGTTTCTTTCTGCCTTACCTGCAGCAGCATTGTACGCCTGTACCTTACTAATAGGCTTACAATTCCTTTCACATCAAACACCTCAGAAATCTCCTCCACTAATGTGTTTCCGGCGCATTAAAGTACGAGCCAGGTAAAACAAACAGCAGCGTACTAATGAAATATTAACCTCCCTCTTGCTGGAGAATATATGTATTGGAATTTCATTTCCTCCAATTATTTTGCAATTGATGCATGACTCTGCCCATGCACTTGTAACCTCAATGAATAACATTGGGAAGGAATTAGCATTTAGTTGGTAGACATGAATATCTACAAAAATTTGACTCAGCATTCATTTTTGCTGAAAATATTTGGCAATGAGATACAAAAGGGTAATTTAATCAATGTGTTCGAATGACATCATCGACGGAGAAGTGGAAGTGAATGGTTTGTGGATATTAGCAGAAGCTTCTGATTGAATGCTTCAGACCCACCGACAGGAATTTGTTGTTTTATAATAATTGGCTTTGATCATATCAAGGCTCGCCAACTGGACTCCTGAACAGCCCATATATAACTATGTGTACCGGTATATATGAGCCTGTTCATTCACTTGTACATGAATAGAATAATTAAATAACATTGGGGTGGGTTTTAGAAGTGCTAATCCTGTAGCTACAATGTGAGGCAGAAACCGCTATTGAACATCATGATTCTATTAGAACACGAAAATAATATTTTGTTTAAAAAAGATGAGTTTTCCACCACGACCTGGTGGATAAAAGCACTGGTCGCTCAAAAGACAAAAATCAGAGATACAAGATCACAGATTAAGTTCTTGGTCAGTGTGTTGAGTTAATTGGTCATACCTGGTGCACCAAATAAGGCGGAACTGACTTTGGCCATTTGGTTCAAGAAGAGTAATATTCTCATCTTATCCAGAGGTCCCTAAAGGAATGTACCCTTTCAATAGTTAGCATGAAGCATCAGGGTCTTTTTTAATGCCTTACAAGAGTGGATAGCCTAAACACAGGCACCCACCTGGATTAGGTACTAGAAGAGCTGCTAGTCCGATCCAAGTGTACCACAACAAGAATCAAGAGAGAAGAAAAACTGGCAAAAAAAACCAATCATACCAAGGCTAACCAACTGGATTCCCGAACAAAATATTCCCTGTTCTCTGGATTCCCAAACAGCCACATATAGCTACGTATACAGTAAAATGAGAGAATGGTTATTTATTTATGCATGAACAGAATAGTTAAATAACACTGGGATAGGTTAAGGGCATGCTAATCTCGTGAATACAATGCGAGGCAGTAAAGGCCAATCTGCTACTGACCTCTGGTGAGAAATGTTAGAAATACAACTCGACGCAGACATTGCCAAGAATCTTGTCCAGATTTATGATTGAGGATAGCACACTGCACCACGTAGCAACTCTTTGTTCTGCACATTGCCATGTAATCAAAGATAACACAATTACCATTGTAGCTGGAGCAGTGCTGTAGAGCTGTTTTGTCTGCTTCGGAATTCAGTGACGCCTTGTTGACGCAGAATTCAACCTGTGTATAAACTAAACTACAAGGAGCTCTGCTATTTACTATTGTTATTCGAAGTTATTCAAAGGGGCATTCAAAGAAAAAGGGATTTCATACCTGATTTGCAAACGCAAATAAGATGGACCTCAGCAGAACATGCCAATCCCCTGGATCTTCAGCCACTTCCAGCATCATGTATGTTCTCGGGTTTTGAAGTTTGGTTGAATTGGCAACGGGTTATCCGAGCATGCAAAAACTTCACAGACTGAATAATGAGCATTATTCCAAGCTTACTGGATTTCGACAATGTGGGTTAAGTTTGTTGAAAGGCTGTGAGAGAATGAGTAAGACAACGTCCTAGGATATGGCTAAAGGAGTTATTGCTTCATCAATGACGTTCTCTTCAACATAGGGTTAGAAATGAAAACGTTCACAGAAAATTACACACTGTTCAGTGCTGTGCACAACTCCTCAAACTGAAACAGTCTATGGCCAAAAGCTGGGCAATATTCAGGCTTGGGCTGATGAATGGCAAATAATACTCAGGACACATAAGTGTCAGGCAATGACTATTTCCAGTCAAGAGAGGACGAAACTATGTTCCTTTGACATTCAATAGCATAGCCACTGCTGAACCTCCCACTATCAACACCCTGAGAGTTTCCATTGACGAGAAACTTAATTAAACCAGTCATATAATTATTTAGGTTGTAAGAAGAGGTCAGCGGTTGGGAATTCTGTGGTGAGTAACTCATCTCCTGATTCCCCAAAGTCTGTCCACAATCTATAAGGTATAGGTCGGGAATGTGATGTAATACATTCCACATGCCGGGATGAATGCAGCTCCCGCACTCCAGAAGCTCAACAGCATTCAAAGCAGAGCAGCCTGCTTGATTGGCACTTCATCTACCAATCTTAAGATTATCTGTCTCCAGCATTGTCACACACTGGCAGCAGTGTGCATCAGCTACAAGATTCATTGCAGCAATTCATCGAAGCTCCTTCCACCACACCTTCTACCCCCTAGAAGTACAAGGGAAACAGATGCACAGGGTTAGAAATGAACCATTTGCAAGTTTCCCTCCGAGCTACAAAACATCCCTACTGGGAACCACTTCGCTGTTCCTTCAATATCGCTAGGTCAAAATCCTGGAACGTTTTAATGTGGGTGTGCTGACACAACATAGACTCCCAGCATTTAAGGTGGTGGCTCAACCCCACCTTCTCCAAGACAACAAGAGCTGGGCAATAAATGCTGACCTTAAACACACATTTCAAGAACTATATACCTGCTTTTCTGCTGCCAGTTTCTGTTTGTATGAGCCTTTATCGTCTCCTGCTCCATCAATAATGCTACCAATGAGCTTCTTGTTGACAAGTGCCTTCAATGCCTTTGCAGGAAGAGGAAGACATACAGAGGAAAGTGTAGATCAGGCTGCCATAGTGATATTCTGTGCCCATCCATGATTGCCCTCCCATTTACAATATTGCACATACATCACATTGACAAATGATTACTGCTCGCAGAAGCTCCAATTCCCACAGGAAGTCAAGACTGAGAACTGCTGACATCGGACTAATGAGCGAAAGCTAGTTGGCTCTTCAGAAGTACCACCCAAGGTTTTAGGTTTGTAGTGGCACTGCATTAACAAAGGCACACCAGAGTCTGAACAGCTCATAAAGCCTGACTGATGGTTAGAACTGATTTCAGAGGACTATTAGTTAGCAGATAATGAGATAGAGATAAATCATCTGCTGCATGAACACCTGCAGCTAACCTGCATTGTAAGATTCGCATATTAGCTGGAGATTCCTTGACTAGTGAGAGCGTTAGTCAGTTAAAGCCTCAAACCTTCCTCTTTCTCTCACCAGGCATGTTGTAATGTTGACTCCAAGATGGCCACAACATGTGTCCATCCTAGTTGCCAATGTCTTACACAGCACGTCCACCTTAGCAGCCAAACAGTAGGTTGGTGCCAAGTTGCTTGATTATTTCAGTGTGGACCTGCACATGGCTCTGGACGTGTTGCCCACACACTGAATCCATACCTCAGATTGTACTTCCAGCTGAAGCAGGGTGGCGGTGATATGTAAGAACAAATTATCCCATTGCCACGATCAAATGAGCCATCACCATTTTGCTGGAGTCCATTTAGCATCTGGCCATTCCTGTGGAAGATGGCCAGCTACTTGAAACATCTTACACAAGGTTGTCAGACATCAAAAAGATCCTGATGTTTACTCTGGCCAGCTAGTACTGTGCCAGTCCAGAGCAAGCAGGTTGCTCTGACGGGAATCAGTGCCTGTTACAGCTCACTGGCCCAACTTCGTCCTCAAACTGGACTGGATTTATGAGGGTGATTACAGTCCATATAGCTGAATTCTGCTGTGATGCAAAGTCCATCCCAATAAAAACGTGCATAATTATGATAATAGGCTAACTTCGGAAAATTGAATCGAAACAGCCCTGGATGAACTTTGCTCAACCTTTAACCACTTAAGATTAAGTTCATTAAAAAAAGATGCAGCCTTGAAATTCTCTGATGTTTGGGCAACAGACCTGTGCACTAAACACTCTGTTACAACAAATATTACATGAATCCTCTTAGTGTCAACTATATCAGTACGGGAAATTAGAACATATAATACCAGAACCAGGATTTACAATTCTGAACCAAAATCAATACAGGAATCACAGTTATGCTTACAAAATATAGCATGGTGAAACAGGATATTGTATAAGGTGACAGGAGATTTATCAGAGAAAAATCTACTTGGGCACAGAAAAATGAGTAAAATTCTGGGACAACAAGCCACTTAGTGCAGCAATCCTGCCTTTATCCATTGATCTCATCATCATTTTCTCAGCTCACTATATTTCTCCATGAATCTATTCATCGCTTTCTCTACAAATGCATCTAATTATCTCTCTAATACTTTTATACAATATTTACCATGTTTTTCCATAGTAACTAGCTTATATGCCGATTATTCTTTTAGATGGCTCTGCCAATCAACTATCATGATAAAGTTGTCTCTTTGCTTTTGAAACAGTCATGAAAAACATTCCCAACATGAGTGAGCCCAGCTTTATTGATTGTGCTGGAACATTGTTTCACATTTTCTGCTGCCGTTTCGACAAAGCAGCCAGCATATTTAAGTACCCCATGCACCAGGACGTTCTCTCTTCCACTTTCTTCCATCTGGAAAAAGATACAAAAGTCTGAGGTCATGTACCAACCAACTCAAGAACAGCTTCTCCCCTGTTGCTGTCATACTTTTGAATGGACCTACCTCGCATTAAGTTGATCTTTCCCTACACTCCAGCTATGACTGTAACACTACATTCTGCATTCTCGTTTCCTCCTCTAAGAATGATGTACTTCATCTGTATAGCACAGAAGAAACAATACTTTTCACTGTATGTTAATACATGTGATAATAATAAATCAAATCAAATTTTTTCACGAGGTTCGAGAGCAGGTTACATGGGGGGAGGGGCATGAATGGAAGATTTTTGAATTGTGACAAAATGGGAGTCATTCTGGCTGGAGACTAAGGATTGAAACATAGGGGTAGATGTCAAGAGCGTGTTTCGTGCACTGGGTATATTTTTAAGTCAGAAAATGGCTTCCTTATTAGCACATCATGGATTTTGTTACCTGATTTAACTGAGATGTTGTTCTAGCTGCTCCAACTGTCCTGTAGGGTCTGTTCTCTTCTTAGAATAAAGATCGGTTTATTGGCATGTCTATCTGGGTTTCCTCCGATGCCCTGGTTTCCTCCCACAGTTCAAGTTGTGCGGGTTAGGTTAAATGGTCATGCTAAATTAACGCTAGTTTCAGGGAGATTGGCAGGGTAAATGTATGGAGTTACTGGAATAGGGTGGAATTGTTGTTGGTGCAGATACAGTGGGCTGAATGGCCTCCTTCTGTACTGTAGATGTTCTATGATTCTGTAAGCAAAATTGGTCTGAAGTGAAACTTCTTTTATTGAGCATCGTTTGAAATTAAAGACTACAGAAATTAAAGAGACTGATTTACTGGAGACAGAGAAAGAAAGAGGGAGACCAAAAATATGTCCCAATACAGACTTGATCTTGAACTTGTACAAGATTCACCTGAAGACATATAGCTGTATAGGGTATTATGGCTTTTTGATTATCTATGTTATGGAATTACCAGGTACAAACAGTGCCTCTAACTTCCATAAACAATTTGCAGCTGGGACAATGAAAGCTTTTGATTATGAAAAACTTTGTTTGCATTATACTTTCAAAGAATGCAGCCAACTTCTAAGATAATTCCAGAATTTCCAACTGAGTTTTAAAATGTGGCCAAGTTAGCTTTAAAACTGAGCATAGTTAGTTATATAGACATAAATACCTTAAAATGAAGTTGTTTAACTAAAGCAAATCATACAAAGGATCCCACATGCACCTAGCAGAGATTTGTTGCCGAGGCATAAAAATGATTCAGCTATGCATTAACTAAATTATGGAAACCACACAACATTCCATTTCAGAGATTCAGTGACTCATCTGACTGTCAGTTGTCCATTTGGAAGATGGACTATAAGACCATGAGAAATAGGAACAGTAGGCTGTTTGGCCATTTGCTCCACCATTCAATAGGATCTTGGCTGATCTGAAATTCTTCACATCCACTTTCTTGCCCTTTCTCAGTAATCTATCCCAGTCTTAAATATACACAAGAACTCTGTCCCACAGCTCTCTGTGACAAGGAGTTCCAAAGACACTCAACCCTCCAAGAAAATATTGCTCCTCACCTCAGTCTTAAATTGGCACCCCTTTATTCTGAGACTATGCCCTCTGCTCCTAAACTCTCCCAGGAAGGGAAATATCCTCTCAGAATTTACCCAGTCAAATCCTGTATGTTTCAATGAGATCACTCCCATTCTTCTAAATTCCAATGAGTAGAATCCCGACTTGTTTAACCTTTCCTCATAAGACAATCCCTCCATATTAGGGATCATCCAAGTGAACCTTCCCTGAATTGCCACTAATGAAACAATGGGGGTGATCTTAATGGCTCGTCACGCTGGTCAATTGATGTGGGGAGCCAAAAGGATCACAAAATAGGCAGAATGTTGCAGCTATATAAGATCCTGGTCAGACCTCAGTTGGAGTACTGTGTTAAATTCATTACAGGAAGGATGTGGAAGCCATAGAAAGAGTGCAGAGATTTACAAAGATGTTGCCTGGATTGAGGAGCATGCCTTATAAGGATAAGTTGAGTGAGTCCAGCCTTTTCTCTTTGGAGAGATGAAGGATGAGGGGTGACCTGATAGAGGTGTATAAGATGTTGAGAAGTATTGATTGACTGAATAGTCAGAGGCTTTTTTCCAAGGCTGAAATGGTTGCTGCAAGAGGACACAGGTTTAAGGTGCTGGGGAGTAAGTACAGAGGAGATATCAGTGGTTAGTTTTTCACTCAGAGTGGTGGGTGTGTGGAATGGGTTGCCAGCAACTGTGGTAGAGATGGATTTGATAGGGTCTTTTAAGAGACTTTTAGATAAGTACATGGAAGATAGAAGGTTACAGATAAGCCTAGTAATCTCTAAGGACATGTTCGGCACAACTTTCTGGGCTGAAGGGCCTGTATTATGCTCTAGTTTATCTATTTTCCAGAAAACTGGGTTCGTGCCAGGTTTCTCCCTTTTGTGATCTTACTGGTGTAATCAGCTTTGCACCCTTTTATAATTATAATAAGATTAGTGAGCCCAAGATGAAGTTGTTCAGGCTCATGCCTTAACGGCCTCACTGGTGAGGATCCTCACTAGTGAAGATCATGTATAGGCCAGGTGTGATGGTCTTGCCAATGGATTCATTGAGGCCCTCCTGGTGGTTGGGGTCAAAGGCAGCAATGCCTCTTGGGCTGTGCCAGTCCGGGATCCAGGCAGTATCAGCTGGACATTGCCCACTGGGCATCCTGGCATTGCCCACTAGGCACCACACAGTGCCAAGGGTGGGCCCGTGATTGGGATGGGGCCTAAAGGCAGGTAAGCAGCGTGGAGCTGGCATCCTGCAATTGGCAATCAGCTTGGGGAGAGGGGTGGCGGTATGGGAGTTGCGGGGAGATGTGCACCCTGCAAATGAGGATCAGCCAGGGCTGTATGAGGGCAGCAATCAGCCAGGGGTGGAGTGGGGGCATTTGACCTGGGCGGGTATCGGGGTGATATGCAGGAGTGGGGGACTCACCAATCTCTGTGTTCTGTTGCACAGAACAGATAGATCTGTGTACGCACAATAGAACCCTCTCACGTGAGCAGCCAGCTTTCCAGCAAGAATGGACTCCATCCACTCCTTTTACTGCCTTGAATCACACTTCGTCTCTTTTTTTTTGCATCACGTGCCATAAGATCATGTTTGAGAACTCATCAGAAAAATGGGTGCAAATCCCTCCTGTTTTCACGCTAATCTGGCACTTACAATTTTTTTGGTAAGATCACCCCCCAATATCTTTCCTTAAATAACTGTGATATTGGAGCAAACATTGTCTGAATTCGTTCACATTTTTGCATTGCTCTTTAGCTGGTTCTTACAATGTCTTCAGAGAGTGTTACTGGGATGTTTGCACAGGACGAATATGTCTGCTGACAATACGCCAGGTGGCTCTGCAACATTTCCCCTGGCCACCTCAGAACTCCAAGGGCATTAGCCCTGGGGCAAGTGGGAGATAGCAGTATTTGAAAGTGACCACTACGGCAGCAGCCTGACCTGCCCTCACTGTTCCTCCTCTACAACCTTCAAGAAGCAGAAAAGCAGGTTTGTCCCAATTGGAGAAGAATTGAGACTCAATGGCATCAGGAGCAGATAAATGTGGAAACAAAGCAGTAGCCGCAAACACATCAACAGCAAAGTGGGAGAAAAGCTTCAGTAATGGATTGACTATGAGTTGTTACCTTCACTAGTCCAGAGTCCAGCAAGCCAGAACACAAAGGTTATGATAATGGCTGCAAAGAAATTGTTAGAACTGTTGAAATGAGAACATGATGTAATCAAGTCATTTTGCTGTCAACTACTTTCTATGTTAATTTAACTCCACGTCAAAGCAAAATGGGTAAATAAATTGGGATCCTTTCTCAATCTAGACAGGAAATGAATGTTGCTGACTGGATGACCAGCACTGATATACAGAATGCACTAGCATGCAGAAAGAAGATAAATACATAAAAAAGAAATTGGCCACAATTCTCTTATTGTGACCCGCAACAAATCCCTCGTTCTGGGATTTGCGCATGTGCCAGAAGTGCATCTCCCAGTGCCACAGAACAGTTGCTGGTCAGACAATGCTGGAAACCGGCAGGAATGCAGGTAAGTAATTTGGATCTGTTTTTTAATATGTTTTATATCTTTTAAATATAATTATTAGGAAATTAAGGGTCCCAATTGAATCTCTGACCCAGCCAGGAGTACTTCATTCCAGTGGCGTTCAGACTAGCTCCTCATGATTGGCAAACTAGCAGGAGATCCCGCCAGAATAAAGAGGGGCAATCAGGACCACTCCCCCACCACCCCCCCAACCCCCAAGGGGGTTGGACAGCGGGGGTGGTAGTGCCCCCTAGACATGGGCACTGATAGTCGCAGTCTCTGCCCCCAGCACTGCCCAAGGGGCAAAAGTACCCATGCCCAGGAGGCCCCTGGGCATTGCCCACTAGGCATTAAGCAGTGCCAAGGGGGTGAGACTATTGGGATGGGGTCTAAGGGCCATTGGTGGGGGTGGGGTGTCCTGCTGCCTGTCTCTGGACAGGATTGGTTTGGGTTGGAGAGAGAGCAGTGATTGAGGCAGGTTGGAGGGGAGTGGTCTGCTGGGATGAGCGGGTTGGAGGGGTGGTCTGCCTCACCCCAACAGATTACGCCTCTCAACCTGCCCCAAAGACTGCCCTCCCACAAATGAAGAATAAAAAAAAGCATTGGGAAAGATAAGACACAAAGATGCATTTAATACATGGGCCCATAATTGATGATAGCAGAGCAACCAATGATGTCTACCTTTAATGAGGCTTTCATTTGCAGAGTTATGATTTCAATTGCTGACAGGGTAGGCTGCTGTAAGTGAAAGCTGATAATGGCACACGTCGGGAACATGTCCAGCAACAATTAATACCAGAAGGAATGTGAGGTCATACTCTTACAAATTCATTTTCCAGTGCAAAAAAATGTTGATAGGCAGTTATTAACGTTTTTACATCATTAAACCAATACTGAGAGGTTAAATTCTTTGACTTTCTGTTGCATATTTGCTGTAATTACAAAAACTTTATACAGTCAATGCATTTTAATGGTGAGGCAAACAGCACAATTCTAATTTTGCATAGTTAATGGTACTGTGATGCAATGTGAATAGTGGCCTTTTGGATAGTTGGGTTTAACTGCACCTACACCCCTTGCCTGAAGTTGCTGTACTGTTTGTCAATAAATATGAAGGAGCAACATTAATGTTTTATCATCAAAATCTGAGCCACTATATTGACTAGTATTATTGCAATTGAATGTGTAAATGCATTGCAACATGATGCGGAAAACAACTGTTCAAAAATATCATCGAAAGTTACACAGTTCAATTTTTAAACTTGTATTGGGAGCGAATATTCTGGAATTGATATTTAGACACATTCATTTCCTCTATTTGAGAGCAATTATCTCAGAGAAGCATCCGACTGCGAAGGCATGTCGTAGAAAAAAAACAAATAGAAATGTGTTTCTCTTCAATATTCTCCTATTTAAATTCTGTTTTTTAAAAGAAGAACAAATAGTTGGAATGATAAAATGGCTAAATCTGACCACATGGTAATTCAGGAAGTTAGTCATAGAGGTTTACAGCATGGAAACAGGCCTTCGGCCCAACTTGTCCATGCTGCCATTTTTTTTTCACAAATCCTTAGCTAATCCCAATTGCCCACATTTGGCCCATATTCCTCTATACCCATCCTATCCACGTAACTATCTAAATGCTTTTTAAAAGATAAAATTGTATCTGCCTCTACCACCACCTCTAGCAGCTTGTTTCAGACACTCACCACCCTCTATGTGAAAAAATTGTCCCTCTGGAAACTTTTGTATCTCTCCCCTCTCACCTTAAACCTATACCCTCTAGTTTTAGACTTCCCTACCTTTGGGAAAAGATATTGACTATCTATCTTGTCTATGCTCCTCATTATTTTATAGACCTCCATAAGGTAACCCCTCAGCCTCCTACGTTCCAGAGGAAAAAATCCCAGTCTATTCAGCCCCTCCTTACAACTCAATCCATCAAGTCCTGGTAGCATCCTAGTAAATCTTTTCCTGCACTCTTTCTAATTGAATAATATCCTTTCTATAATGGTGTGACCAGAATTGCACACAGTATTCCAAGTGTGGCCTTACCAATGTCTTGTACAACTTTGACAATACATCCCAACTCCTGTAATCAATGTTCTGACCGATGAAACCAAGCATGTCGAATGCCTTCTTCACCACTTTGCCCACCTGTAATTCCACTTTCAAGGAGCTATGAACACGTATCCATAGAGCTCTTTGTTCTGTAACTCTCCATTAACTGAATAAGTCCTGCCCTGATTCGATTTACCAAAATACCTCACCTCGCATTTGTCTAAATTAAACTCCATCTGCCATTTATCAGCCCACTGGCCTACTTTTTGAGCAGTTTAAATATTTGCAAAGTCTAACTCATCAAACTCCTGGAATATACCAGTCCTCACATTGCAAAAAACATTCCAGCCAAACCAACACAAAGGGCTGGTAGATAAGATATTTGCACCAGTCAGCTATGGGCAAAGGCAAAGCTTTTGTACTCCTCGTTTCCATTGTTGTGCTAATGGTTCTACAGTAACCCTACTCAAAACACAATGAGCCGCAACAAGATGACTCATTTGCTGAATAACTCAACACAAAACTACCCAGTAACATGACCAACATTTGAGCTGTTTGAGTTGTTTTAATTATATAGAGTTTGGGTTCTGTTTTGTAACCACTGTTTAACCTCAGAAGAGAACCTGGACTCTAGGCTGGCAGCCTGCCTATATCTGCCAAGTTCCATCAAAAGCAACAGCTGAGACAGAGCTTTGCCTCAGTTTAAATTGCCGTATTCTCATCTATACTGTTTCCTGTTGCTATGTCTGAACTTCCGTAACAGTGTTCACTGTTAAGACTCAGGCAGAAAGTCCACTGTGTTTTGTGAAATTAGTCTAGACCCTAAGTATTTGATTTTGGATTAGGTGAGCGTTTAACTTTAGGTATGATTCAAGTGACCCACTAGGAAGCTTTTTCTCAAAACTAACTTTATTTCAGAAGACAGTTAGAATATAACAAAAATAATTAGCATAAATTTTACCAATTATAAAGCTTAAGCATGACATAATATAATCCCTAACAGCTGGCTACCAATGTTGTTGCAATGAAAAGCAACCCCACACATCCTTCTTCAGACTTAGTTGACACTAAAGCAAGTATGTACACATGATGCTGGATTTTCAGCTTTTAACACCTATGTGAATTGGTCCTTTGAACATTATATCAAATCTCCAAGGCTCCCCAGACTTGGGGCTTTCAGAGAGACTCTGGAAAGAAAGAGAGAGAAAAAAAATACTGCTTTCTTCTGCTAACATCTGGCAACAAATGAGAAATGACACTAAAAACTAGAATGCTCTGTGAAAACAAACTGTCCTGTGTCACATGACTGAATCTTCAATCAACTCCAACCAAGCTCCACTCAGCATTCCCAGGGCACACACTAAAAGCATAGAACAATGTACTAGTTCAGAATAAAATCAACATTGCTTCAATTATCCTGCTTTAACAACAATAAAAAACACTGGTCACAGACAACAGGATACCAACAAATTTCCAGGGCCTGCTAGAAACATCCTGCAGATGTTGATCATCCTGCACATGATCCTGCTGATGCATGATCAAAATACACCTCTTAAAGGCACAGTATTGTTACACTACTGCAACATTGATTTATCTCCAGGGGCTTCTCCCATCATTGGAGTCAGTGCCACTGGAAATTTGGATTACCCCACATTAGTTTCAGGTTGCTAATCTCTCTGAAGCAATACACCATTGGTTGTGGGGGTATTAATAGAGGACTGGATCACTCCAAAACTAAAAGGGGAAATCAAAAAGACCTTTGTTTATGGGCAGAGAGTAAGAGGAGAAATCAGCGCTGTTTTAAATTAAATCCCCCTCCTGTCGGTAACGGAAGCAACTTTCAAATCAATTCTCAGAAAGATAGGGATCTCTTGATCTGTGAAACCTCTGAAGGAGAACCACTGAAACTCCAGAATAGACACAGTTTAGACAATTTCCCAATGTTTCCTTCAAGTTATGGCTGACAAGTGGGAGAATTCCTGTGGAAATAACAATTTGCAGTGTTTCCGAGACTCCTGAAAGAAATTGCTAAATCAATGTTTTTCTTTTTGCATTCTTGAGACTAATTCAAAGGTTCTGAACCTCACTGAGATTTCAGATTGAGAAAGTTTTTGTGACAAAATTACCGAGATCATGAAAACAAAAAAAAAATTCTCACAAAATAAACCTCTGAATGATATGTTGATAGAAATAACTAAGAAACTCAAGATGAAAAACAATTCCAATGTTAAATAATGCAGACAATAGAAATGTCACTAAATTTATTTGAGGCTCCTTATTATTGTACTTATATGTTGTTTTTTTTATTCAGCTTCACCAATGACCAATATAATCACAGGTTTCTTTTCTTTGTTTCCATAGAAATAGCTCTTGGGGCTTAAGAAATCAAGAGATGTGAGGGGAAGGTGAGAGAAGGATATTAAATTTGATAAACGAAATGAATAACAACGCATGCTTGAAGGTCAAATGGCCTATTCCTGCTTCTAGTTTCTAAGTTTCCATAATGGCTTCAAAAAGGCCATTAAGGTTGGCTTATTGGAGCATGAAGTCCTTGATTAAGGATCCAATTGATGGATCAATCAGGGAGTCTTTGCCTTGCGACCATAAGACATAGCAGCAGAATTAGGCCACTTGGCCCATTGAGTCTGCTGTACTAGTCAATCAAAGCTGATATTTGTCTAATCTCTATTCTCCTGTCTTTTTCGCATAATCCCTAAACCCCTTATTAATCAAGAATCTATACATCTCTGTTTAAAGACATTCAGTGACTTGGCCTTCACAGCCTTCTGTGGCAAAGAATTCCATAGATTCACGACTCTCTGGCTGAAGATATTCCTTCTCATCTCTGTTTTAAAGGATCGTCCCTTTAGCCTGAGGTTGTGTCCTCTGGTTCTAGTTTTTCCTAGTAGTGGAAACATTCTCTCCACGTCGATTCTATCCAGGCCTCGCAGTATCCTGTAAGTTTCAATAAGATCCCCCTTCATCTTCTGAACTCCAACGAGTACAGACCCAGAGTCCTCAACTGTTCCTCATACGACAAGCTCTTTATTCCAGGGATCATTCTTGTAAACCTCGTCTGGGCCCCTTCCAAGGCCAACACATTCTTCCTTAGATACGGGGCCCAAAACTGCTCACAATACTCTGATGGGGTCTGACCAGAGCATTGTACAGCCTCAGGAGTACATTCCTGCTCTTGTATTCTAGCCCTCTTGATATGAATGCTAACACTGCATATGCCTTCCTAACTTCGACCGAACCTTGTACTTAACCAAGAGTGCCGGTTCCTCTGACATTCCTGGAGGTAGACTGCTAATTGCTATTACTTTATGTACTGCTATGAGAGTTCATAAGTAAAGGGATTTTAGTGGAAAGTTCTGCCTCCAAAGACTTATTACAGTTTGTTAAAACTGTTGGTGCCTACTTCCAAACATGAGTCTGAAGGTTGGAATTTAATGCTGTCTCTCATGGTGCAATTGGTGCTGGAGGGCCATTTAATCAGATGGGGATCCATTGCCTCCCACCCTATGTAAGTCCATGGTGAGAAGGCTCAGGGACTGATCAAGGAACCCAGCATCAGGAGGTCAAGAGACCCGCTAAGAATGGTCTTCCTGCACTTGTCGCCCGCCCCTCTACCCTACACTATCCTCCTGCCATGACCCACTTGCAGCCTGGGATTCAATAACAACACTCAACCTCGGGTGGATGTCCAGTATCCTTGGTGGCACTGCTGTTTATTAGAGCTGTTGGTCTCTGAGTAGCTGGTAGCTATTGACGGCGGGTGAGACTTCTGTCCCTGAGGTCCTTGAACCTGGGGAAGGCCCACCACTCTCCAATTAAGTGCTTGCGTGCATTGATCTGATGTGCCTTCCCTAGAAGAATTGATGCAGGGCTCTCACTTGCTCCCCTTTCAACAGGTGAAACTCTGGCTGCCTCAATAAAATACCACCCTATATTTCTGTACAGTATATATAAAATAGCAATGCCAAAAACTAGTTGTTTTAATTCAATACTACATTTAAATAGGGCTAACCCTTTGTTGCCAGACTAATTGATGTTCATTTTGAAAATCTTTTTGGGCTCAGTTTAAATAAAAGCTTGTTCTGATATATACCTAAGGTCATCCACTTCCATTATCATCTTGTAAATGCTAATGTTATTACTAATTTACCACTTTTATTGCCATTATTCCAAATAATTACGGTTGCCTCAATTTGTGGTTTACTTTTAACCTCACAAAGTTCATTCTAATCAGCTTGTGGAAAATCCTTCCTGTTGATAACTACAGCTGAGTCAGCTCCTTGCGGATTCTCTATTTAAGGGTGTGGACTTCAAAAAAATTCACCAAAAACTCATCACAATTGCACTGAGGCAGTCCTGGCCTGGCATCATAGTTTCTGGGATGACTTATTGGGAGCAGAAGATCTTCCAAACTTGGCCATTGAAATAAGAAAGGCTGAGGATGTTAAAGGCCTTCATGGGACCTGATAAGTGGCCAATGTCATTGACACCTGTGACGTGGAGATGCCAGCGTTGGCCTGGGGTGGGACAGTAAGAAGTTTTACAACACCAGGTTAAACCCAACAGGTTTATTTGGTAGCATAAACTTTCGGAGCATTGTTCCTTTATCAGGTGAGTCTCGTGCTACCAAAGAGATCTGTTGGACTTTAACCTGGTATTGTGAGACTGATTGACACTTAGTAAAGCCAAACCATTATTGACTAGAGACAAGATTTTCCAGCCACCAGCGCCCCAAGACTAAAAATCCCACCCCCTCCCCCCACCATGGTCAATGGATCTGTAAATGGTCCTGGCAAATTTTCTGACCCGCCCATTCTGATTCCCGCAGCAGACGGGAAAGGAAATTGCCAGCCCATAGGGATCACTCTTGATCTGAGCCAATGTTGGAGATAAGTTTTGTTTTTAAAAGCAGTTGTCTTTGTAAATTAAGTGTGCTCTTCCAGCATCTTTCCCACAAAGGGTGGAATTTTATAGCCCCATGCTGTGCAGGGGTTTTTTTTTGTGGGGGGGGGGGGAGGATATTGTGGCGAACTTTTCAAAAGTCAATTGATTTTGGCAGGGAAAGAAAATTCCAATGACAGGAGGTGCTGGTAAAATTCCACCAATGAAATCTGTGGTGTGACCACTGAATGGCCTCCTCTTCCCTTCCTTGGCAGCACATTGAAGGAACTATCAAGATGATGCGCACAAGTCCTGATGTGGGGCTGGAATCCAGAGC
Organism: Sphyrna mokarran; assembly: GCA_024679065.1. Taxonomy (NCBI): domain Eukaryota; kingdom Metazoa; phylum Chordata; class Chondrichthyes; order Carcharhiniformes; family Carcharhinidae; genus Sphyrna; species Sphyrna mokarran. The sequence goes on from JAGIQG010000021.1 coordinate 26,502,837, forward strand.
CTTCTGACTTTGAGGTAGGATTACTACAAAATCAAAATGTGCAGCCATATTTGCAAGTGTCGACATCTTCATGTTCTCTGAGTTATTTTCAAAAGCAGCCTGGGGCAGATTTTACTTTTTCCCTCATCCTTTATCCAGGGGAAGGAAATCCTGTCAGTATCTGATGAGGGGAGGACACTGATGAAGTCTGTTTAAAATGTGCTGACACCTTTTTTTTAATATATTGAGCTGACACATTTGTGACAGAGGACCAGCAGCCTGCACTGTAATATATATTCACATCTACTTTTAGTGCGATAGAAAAAGCTTTATAACACTGAGCTCACATTTCCATTGGGATCTAGTTACAGTTGCCTTGTACAGTCAATTTATACTTACAAAGTGATCAGATTCATCCCATATTGCACTAAACAGTAATAATGTAAAATCACAAAAGGAGTTAGGTTGAATGTAATCAACATGCATGATAAAAACAAGATCAATCTTGAAAATTCAAATGTATGTACATGCACTGTTGTATACTGTCACAATTTTGCTAAATATTTCTTTACATCACTGATTTTTTTTTCAATAAGAACATAATACTCGATCAAAAAGTTGACTTAGCACGAGCAGTGACATGTTCAAATATGTCTCACGTTCCGATGAGACGGGGAGGTTTTGGTAGGTTGCGGGAACCGTGGTGCACGAAGGTTGTGATGAACCTAGTCAGGAAGAAAAGAAAGGCGTACAAAAGATTCAGAGAGCTAGGAGATGTTAAGGATCTGGAGGAGTATATGGTTTGTAGAAAGAAGCTTAAAAAGGAAGTTAGAAGAGCCAGAAGGGGTCATGAGAAGGCCTTGGCAAGTAAGATTAAAGAGAACCCCAAGGCATTCTACAAATATGTGGAGAGTAAAGGAATGAGAAGTGAAGGGATAGGACCTATAAAAGGTGAAGGGGGAAAAGTCTATGTGGAACCAGAAGAAATGGCAGACGTACTTAATGAGTACTTTGCCTCAATATTCACGATGGAAAATGATCTGAGAGGTTGTACCGCAGGGTTGCGGTGGACTGAAAAGATTGAGTATGTGGACATTAAGAAAGAGGATGTGTTGGAACTTTTAAATTCTATCAAGATAGATAAGTCGCTGGGACCAGATGTGATGTACCCCAGGTTACTATGAGAGGTGAGGGAAGAGATTGCAGAGCCCCTGGTGATGATCTTTGTGTCATCAATGGAAACGGGAGAGGTTTTGGAGGATTGCTGATATGGTTCCTATTTTCAAGAAAAAGAACAGGGATAGCTTGGGAAGTTATCGAAGATGAGTCTGACCTCAGTGGTTGGTAAGTTAATGGAGAGGACACTGAGGGACAGGGTTTATAACATTTGGAGAAGTTTAGTATGATCAGAAATAACCAGCACGACTTTGTCAAGGGCAGGCCATGCCTTACGAGCCAAGTGGAGTTCTTTGAAAATGTGACTGAACACATTGACGAAGGAAGAGTGGTGGATGTGGTTTACATGGACTTCAGCAAGCTGCTTGATAAGGTCCCCCATGCAAGACTTCTTGAAAAGGTGAAAGGGCATGGGATCCAAAGGGCTGTTGCCTTGTGGATCCAGAACTGGCTTGCCTGCAGAAGGCAGAGTGGTGGTTGTGGATGGGTCTTTTTCTGCATGGAGGTCAGTCACCAGTGGATTGCCCCAGGGATCTGTTCTAGGACCCTTGCTGTTTGTCATTTTCATAAATAACCTGGATGAGGAAGTGGAGGGATGGGTTAGTAAGTTTGCTGATGACATGAAGGTTGATGGTGTTGTGGATAGTCTGGAGGGATATCAGAAGTTGCAGTGAGACATAGATAGGTTGCAAGACTAGATGGAGAAGTGGCTTATGGACTTCAATGTGGATAAATGTGTAGTGGTCCATTTTGGCAGGTCCAATGGGATGAAGGAGTACAATATCAAGGGTAGGAGTCCTAGCAGTTTTGAGGAAGAGAAGGATCTTGAGGTCTGCGTCCATAAGACTCTTAAATCAGCCTTGCAGGTGGAGGATGTGGTCAAGAAGGCGTATAGTGTGCTAGCCTTCAATAATCATGGGATTGAGTTTAGGGGTCAGGAGATAATGCTGCAACTTTATAAGATTCTTGTCAGACTCCACTTGGAGTACTGTGCATAGTTCTGGTCACCTCACTACAAGAAGGATGTAGAAGCTATTGAGAGAGTGCAGAGGAGATTTACAAGGATGTTGCCTGGATTGGGAGGCATGCCTTATGAAGATAGGTTGAGGGAGCTTGGTCTCTTCTCCCTGGAGAAACGAAGATTGAGAGGCGACCTGATAGAGGTTTATAAAATGTTGAGAGGTATAGATAGGGTGGATTCTCAGAGGCTATTTCCCAAGGCTGAAGCAGTCGCTACGAGAGGGCACAGATTTAAAGTGCTGGGAAGCAGGTACAAAGGAGATGTTAAGGCTAAGTTTTTCATTCAGAGGATGATGAGTGAGTGGAATTGCTGCCGTCAGTGGTGGTAGAGACGAACTCGCTGGGGTCTTCTAAGAGACTTCTGGATGAGTATATAGAATTTAATGGGATTGAGAGTTATAGATAGGCCTAGTAGGTATGGATATGATTAGCGCAACTTGTGGGTTAAAGAGCCTGTTTGTGCTGTAGTGTTCTATGTTCTATATAGCTATTATCATCATGCTTGTATTAAGGATTCAGTGCAAAACTGTGGAGATGCCAGTGTTGAACTGGGGTGGACAAGACGAGAGGTCACATGACACCAGATTATAGTCCAACAGGTTTATTTGAAATCACAAGGCTTTGTCAGGCTCTGAGTATTGTCCGGTTGAATATTAACCATTTGTTCACAAGACATAACTGCGTACATATAAAAACATAAAAGGAGGAGAAGGAGGCCATTTGGCCTTCAGGCCTACTCTGCCATTCATCACAATCATGGCTGATCGACCAACCAATTCAATAACCTAATCCTGCTTTCTCCCCCTAACCCTTGATCCCACTCACCCCAACTGCTATATCTAGCTGCCTCTTGAATAAGTTCAATATTTTGGCATCAACTATTTCCTGTGATAATGAATTCCACAGGCTCACCACCCTTTAGGGGAAGAAATGTCTCCTTATCTCTGTCCTAAATGGTCTCCCCCGAATCCTCAGACTATGACCCATGATTCTGGACTCCCCACCATTGGGAACATCCTCCCTGCATCTACCCTGTCTAGTCCTGATAGAATTTTATAAATCGCTATATATACGGCATATAGTCCAAGCTATGAGCTAATTCCATGCCTACCTCTACACTGATCTCTGTCCAGACTACAACTGACCATAGTCTCAGATCATGTGTCTCTTTATATCACACTGTGGGTTGTACTGTGTCCCAATCCCACACTTACCCTGGCAATGCCAGATAACCTTACACGACCATCAGATGCAGTTGGAAAACTGTGGTTGTTTACCTCAAGCAGTAAGAACGTGGTGCTAATGATGCCAAGTTAACAGGTTTGATCCTGATGTCTGTGTGCCTGTTTCAAAATAAATCTAAGCCTATCTAACAGTTAGGGAGATTAAGGCTTTCTATCAGGGATCTAAAAGAATTCATTCATTTCATTCTGATGGTGTAAAACATGTTACTTCATCTTATTTTAGCAGACAAGAGAAAAGAACTTCATCTGATAGATTAGTATTTATGTTCCCCTAATAAAGCTGTCATATCATGTCTATCATCCATTGTATTTAAGCATTCTGTAACATCTTTAAGGTAACAGGCTAATATGAGCAAACCCCCCCCTACCTAAGACTGAATGACAATTGAAGATTCAGATAACAAGCAGTACTACAGGTGCAGGTCGATATTATTTATTTATTAGTTTATTAGTCACAAGTAAGATTACGTTAACACTGCATTGCAGTTACTGTGAAATTCCCCCAGTAGCCATACTCCGGCACCTGTTGGGTCAATGCACCTAATCACCGTGTCTTTCAGACTGTGGGAGGAAACCAGAACATCCAGAAGAAACCCATGCAGACACAGGGAGAACTTGCAACTCTGAACAGATAGTGACCTAAGCCAGGAATCACATCCAGGTCCCTGGCGTTGTAGGGCAACAATGCTAATCATTGTGCCACTGGGCCATAATCTCCCAACCACCCAATTATTGGATTTGTTTCTCAGTTTCCACATTGGTACTGGAGCATGTCTGAATGCTCTGGGATCACCCAAAAACTTTTCTATTCACTTTTCTTAACTGGTCTTTAACTTCTAAAATATGGCCTCTGACACTCATAGAAAACAGTCTCATCATCTGTAGAAACTGTTCAGATATCCAATCACTATGTGTGAGCAAATTGAAATGATGGGAGCTGAGAGGAATGGACTTTCAACTGTTTTTCATTGGGCATCAATGACCAGTCCTCAAATCACCTAAAACACTTTGATTTTTGCGAACCTTTTTTTTTAAACAAATTCCTTATGCTCTTTGCAGTGGGCAGCACACCGAGATTGTAGGAGTAAAATCAGAAGGACTATGACTGCTTCCTTCAGGCTGTAACATCTACCAAGCCACAAGACTTAAAACATTAAAGCCTTCTTGAAAGCCTATTTCCAATGGATTTTGAGTTGGCCTGGAAAAGGAAACTAGTCTTCAGGATACAAGGATTATCAAGATAATGGGCTTGTTGCACATCTCTTTTTCCGATAAACTCCATCATCCATTTGAACTCTTCTGCATTTCAGTTCCCAAGTAGAAAAGCCTCTCACTTCGCTCTTACAAACATGTAAATCGTTAACTACTGTTTGGTTTTTATATTTTTAGAAGTGAAATTCATTCCTTTTACTGTATCTTTCATATGGATATGTGGGTTGTATGAAGAAGGAGCAGTAAACTTTTCTACATAAAGTCCACTCCTGACTTTACAAAGACTGACCACACACAAATGAGGGTTTGTGAACACACTGGGCTTTGTCAAAATTAAACCACACCAATTACCCATAGGAGGGTAAAAGAATGAGAGTATATCGGTCTGTCTTCCCCCTCCCCCCCATCTCATCCATAACAATATCAACAAATTCTGCGTGTTGATCAGGATTAGGGAAGCAAGGCAGATAGAGTTAAGGAAGAGAGTTAAGGGAAACCTAATTGATAGTGGGTTCAGACAGAGATGAAGAGAGAGTAACAGAGATGCAGAAAAGGAACAAGAAGTGAGACCTAATAAAGTGTGAATGTTGAGATGGGGCGAACTCTTCCCTTGGTGCAGAGTGTTGGCTGAGGGGAGAAAATCAGTGTGTAGGGTTCCAGCTGTGAACTAGACACTAATTCAATTCTTATTTTTCTCATATTTTCCACTGAAATCTATACCACCAAGCTGTGTTGAATTTGATTCGTAAATGTATGAAAGAATGTTTGTCAATGCAAAAAGTGGTTTCATTAATTGTGCTTGGTCACGGTAGATTTTGCAATGAGAATGATTTAAAGCAACACATCTAATCTGAGGCAGAAACAAACAGTGATAGCTTACCCTAAAATACCATAAAAAGTGATGGAACTTGATGTTGTCCCCAAAGCGATCACAATAATGGCTGCACTGATCTAAGACAAGGATTGCCCTATTTTTACTATTGTCTTGGTGCTAATACAAATTATAGCTGGCACTGCAAGATTATCCTTCATGTTTCTTAATTTCCACAACAATGATTTAATGTCTGGCAAATTGGTCTTTGATTCTACAAGGTCTTAATGCGTGTGCATCATTTTTCTTCATTGTTGACGTGTACGGTGCCCAAGAGACAGAGTGACGGTCCAACAAACTTTCATGTTATCAGTTATTTGATCATATTACGCTGGGAATATTTATGGAAGGGATAGTGGTGAGGCTGAAAGAATTGCTAAGACAGTAATAAATGATTAAATAGGTGCTCAGTGGTGACTTCAGAAAGAAGCAGTTTCACAGGAATTGAAGATGGCCAACATCTAACCACTTATCGTGAATAAAATATACAATGGCCCTTTAGGGACTGTTTTTGGACTTTCAATCACCTCCTGTGTTATGTTTACCATTTACTTTAATGATCAAAAACCATCAGGGTTTCCAGAGTCCAATTCCTACTCTGTTAAGAGCAAAATATTTCCTTTTAATGCTAACTTCACAGCTCTCTTTGAAGAATGAGCATATTACAGATGGTGAAGAACAAAATAATGATGAGCATAAATTGCTTCACACAATGTCCTATTTCCATTGCAGAAGATAACAAATAGAAGCAAGGAATTGGCAAAAAAACCAACCCTTACACCACCTGCACAAAGAAGACTACCGTGTGATTGTGATGTTTCACTCAGGTCAAATAAGAATGCATCAAATGGTCAATTACGAATCAGATTTAACTCATGAATTCAAGATTTAAACTCACTTTTCAAAAGGTAAGAGGAGACGAAAGCCGAGTGGTATTATCACTAGACTATTAATCCAGAAACTCAGCTAATGTTCTGAAGGCTTGGGCTTGTGCTTGAATCCCAGATTCCTGAATTTGAATTCAATAAGAAATATCTGAAATTAAGAATCTACTGATGACCATGAAACCACTGTCGATTGTCAGAAAATGGTTTCTGATTCACTAATGTCCTTTAGGGAAGATACGCTGCCATCCTTATCTGGTCTAGTCTACATGTGACTCCAGAGCCACATCAATGTGGTTGACTCTCAACTAGGGCAACTAGGGATCGGCAGTAAACACTGGCCAGACAGTAACACCCATGTCCCACAAATGAATAAAACAAAATATATCACAGATAAATTTTGATGATGATACTATGTTGACAGAATTGTTGATACACTTCATCAATGATCCACATTTTGTACAATCCTTGTAATCTTCAGACTGACAATAATCAAAGCTCAACACAATTGAGTAAACGTAATCTGGGATTCAACAAAGTCAAATCAGGTGAAGAGACAGACACCATGAAAACTCAAAGCAAAATACTGCAGATGTTGAAAAACTGGGATAAAAAGAATCGAAGACGCCGGAAGCATTAAACACAGCAAGTCAGGCAGTGTCTGAAGGGAATTACAAGCCTGACATTTCAGCTGGATGATCAGTTGTCAGTGCAGTAAAGTTAAATTGATTGCTTACCATAAATCAACCATTTGGTTAACTGATTGGAAAGGAACTGATTGACTCGGAATACCCAAAGACTAATGCAGTTCAATGGTGTGCAAATAAGTCTTCTTGAGGCAGTCAGTTTGAAGCGGCCTGCCAGCTAGATGTGCCACAGACACAGGAACAGGAACAGTCCCATTAAGTAAGGTTAAAAGGGAGGAGTAAAGAGATAGGCACTGAATTAAAGAAAGAGCTGCAGTTAGCAGGCTCTCTGAACTGCTGGCCACTGTGGAAAAAGCACCACTTTGGAGTTCTGGTTGGAATGGCCATAGATCAGAAAGTGTGCTTGTAAGCTAGTATTTGAGAATACTTGGGAAACCAGCAAGAAGAAATCTCAGAATTGAGATTAAAACCCTGTGAGGTAGGCCATTGTTAAAACTGTTAGAGTGGGAATGACGTTTAGAGAGGATTCTAAGGCAAAATCTTCAAATGTGGAGATTGGAAACTCTCATTAGAAATGCAAAGTTTCAGTGAAATTACTTGACCCATAGCAGGACCAATGCCTGCAGGATTTGTTGAGAAATCAATGGGATCAGATTTCATATATACACAGAATTTTAGGGCATAGAACACATATGTAAATTGTTTTCTCTGTCTGAATTTGCATTATAAAGTTTGTTTGGTGGTTTGTTCAAAACCCGTGGATTCTTGAGGCTTTATTTGAAAAGCAGGTGTCTTAGAAACAAAGGAACATCGAAGAAAGGAGCAGGAGGAGGCCATTTGGTCCTTTGAGCCTGCTCTCCCATTCATTGTGATCATGGCTGATCATCCAATTCAATAACCTAATCTTGCTTTCTCTCCACAACATTTGATCCCATTCGCCACAAGTGCTACATCCAGCTGCCTCTTGAATCTCAACCTTTACCTATTTTAAACAAAATTTTTTTGGTCTTTCACAAGATCTCCAGGTCTGGCCAAGGATTGTAACAAGGTGAGTGGTATTGATCCCAGGTCAACAGAAGCAACATATCTAAAGTATTGAAAATTAGCACAAGGAAGTTAATGAATGCGGGATAAATGAAAGTACATGATAAACAAGTTGAAATGTATCTATTTTCAGAGTGATGCAGAGGTGATGGCCTAGTGATATTATCACTAGACTTTTAATCCAAAAACTTAGCTAATGTTCTGGGCACTTGAGTTTGAATCCTGTCACAGCAGATGGTGGAATTTGAATTCAACAAAATATATTTAGAATTAAGAATCTACTGATGACCATGAAACCATTGTTTGTCAGAAAAAACCCATCTGATTCACTGTCATTTAGGGAAGGAAATTTGCCATCCTTACCTGGTCTGGCCTACATGTGACTCCAGAGTCACAGCAATGTTGTTGACTCCCAACTGCCCTCCAAGAGCAACTAGGGATGGACAATAAATGTTGGCCAGCCAGCAATGTTAATGTCCCATAAATGAATTAAAAAAAAAAGGAACCCAAAGAATAGCCAGGAATCTGCAACTGGAGTTAATTCACATCATCAAGGAAATGATACAGCACAAGTAATAAACTCAAGGATTACCTTCATAATAGCTTCCAACTGCTGTTAACTAGGTTAAGGAGGTGCAACTTCATTCTTGGCAGATGTCTAACATCTTCCTCTGTCTTTTGAGCAATTGTCTTTTTTTCCTAAATTTTGCAATTAAACTACGTCTCAACAATGCACCTGGGTTTTTAAAAATAAGAATGTAATCCGCACCACGCTCTGCCTCGAGTCTGTGCCCACTCTTTCTAATACGTGCAATCGTTTAATATTTAATCTATTCAGGTTCAGGGTACTTGATAGGTATTTAAATTTATACAATTAAATTAAGAAATCCTCAGAAACTTGAATTATGGATTTCAAGCTGAATTTCCTTTTGCAATGTTCCTCCTTATCACAAAGACTAATTTACATGAAGTCCACTTTGTAAGATTGCCTGGTAAGCACTTTACTTGACGTATTATCATAATATTCCATAAAATATTGTCAGTTCATATTAAACCTGATTTTTTTTTGTAGAATTCTGACATAGGTTTGGTGCATAACATAATTCGAGATTCCCAGTCCTGTTTGATAATTCCTTCATTTGCATGAGTACATTGATCTACCTCCAATAGAGATTTAATATCTGTTTAAAAGTGTTAGTATAAACAGGATCTGCAAATTCTCATTTATTAGATCAGCACAGTCATCCCTGGAAGATTAGTCGTCACTGTATAAAATTTGGTTAAAATAAGGCTGAACGTTCAACACGGATTAGGATGTTTATTCCTTCTGGTCTCATCTCTATCATGTTTGATGGACTTTACCCACAAAACTGTTACAGCTCAGCTTTCTGCAAACTATTGTAGTAAATGTTTGACAACAAAGGTGGCCACAAGAAAACAAAACTCCTAGTGTACAGGACTGTTTCTGTTATTGCACTTAGGCTTGCATATCATTGACACATAAGAGTGTGAGAGTCATAGTAGTGGAGAACATGCCCCTGTCTAACCATAGGGATGAAGTGGGAATGGTCAAGACCTTCAGGTTTCTAGGTTTCCAGGTCCCCAACAACCTGTCCTTGTCCCACCGTGATGACGCTTTAATTAAGGGAGCCTAATAATGCTTCTATTTTCTCAAAAGGCTAAGGAGATTTGGCATGTCCTCTGTGACTCTCACAAGAGAAAGTATTCTTTCTGGGTGTATCACAGCTTGGTATGGCTCCTGCCATGACCAAGACCACAAGAAACTACAAAGGGACTTTTAACTTTTATCAAGGGACTTTTATCAATGGACTTTTAACCCAGAAACTCAGCTAATGTGCCGGGGATGTGGATTCGAATCACGCCAAGTTGGAATTTGAATTTTAAAAAAAATGGAATTAAGGATCTACTAACGATCATGAAACCATTGTCATTAAAATACCTATCTGGTTCCCAAAGATGGCCCCATGATAATGTCCATTAGGGAAGGAAATATGTTGTCCTTGCCTGGTCTGGCCTACATGCGACTGCAAAGCCACAGCAAAGTGCCTGACTCTCAATTGCCCTGTAAGGGCAATTAGAGATGGGCAATAAATGTTGACCAGTGAAGGACATCTGTGTCCTATGAATGAATTAAAAAAAAGAACGTAGCCCAGTCTATATTTTCTGCAGCCAGCATAATCATGGACACCAGGCATCCCGGATACACTCTCTTCCACCTTCTTCCATTGGGAGAAAGATACAAAAGTCAGAGGTCATGTACCAACCAACTCAAGAACACTTTCTTCCCTGCTGCCAAGAAACCTTTAAATAGATCTACCATATATTAAGCTGATCTTTCTCGACATCCTACGTATGACTGTAACACTATATTATTTATGTACCTGTCCTTTCCTTCTCTCCTCTGTGTTGTATGATTAGTATAGTTTGTCTGTAGAGTGCACAAAAAACAATACTTTTCGTTGCATCCCAAAACACATAACAATAATAAATCAATTCAAATCAGCAATGCCTCTGCCACACCAGATGCGGGAAGAACAAACACTGGTCTGCTCCGTGAAGGCAGCTCCATAAGGCATTCAGGCAAAATGCTGCTAAATCATCTTCAATGGGCTGGATAGTATCCAAATGGCAGAACAGCACTTTCCCTGCCAAATCTTGTTTTCTCAGCTCCCAAATGCTCAGTTCCAGAGGAGGACAAGAACAATTGCTTGAAAGGCACCCTCCCTGAAGCGCAGCTACATTGATGTGAATGTCTAGGGGGCGCTTGCTATCGATCGTTCAAAATGGCAACAATTTGTCCATTAAGCTGCGTCATGCTTTGAATCACAACTTCTTAATGAAGAGACAGAGCAGCTGCAGAGAAAGACAGGAAAAAAATGAAATTAATCCTGTACTCAGATGCCATTGCCTTGTGGGATATGCTGTTACATATGCTGAAAGATCAGTGGATCAATAATTGGTCTTTTGGTCACCATGGCAGGGACTCACAACCTCAACTGGTGCCATCTTCAAATGGAGGATTGAATTTGAGGCCAATGAGGTCAGCAGATTTATCACTGCAGGGCTTTCCCATCAGTAAGTCTGCTTAAATGGCAGACTTGGGCAGCAAGTGGCACAGTGGCTAGTATTGCTGCTCCACAGTGTCAGGGACCCGGGTGTAATTCCAGCCTCAGCTGACTGAATGTGTGGTCTCCTCATGCCTGCATGGGATTCTTCCCATGCCTGCATGGGATTCTTTCCTCCCACAGTCCAAAGTTATGTGGGTGAGGTGGATTGGACATGCTAAAATTTCCCCTAGAGTCATGGGGACTGACAGGGTAAATTAATAGGGTTAGAGGGATAAGGTTTGGGTAGGATTGGGGTCAGTGAAGACTCAATGGGCCAAATGGCCATCTTCTGATCTGTGGGAATTCTGTGATTGGGTTAAGAGAGAGAAAAGAGATGGAGAGGCAAAATAGAAGTTTTAAAATTTAAATTGTGAAAGTTCACTAAAGCTCCAAGAAGAATTCCTAACCTGAAAGTATGAATCTCCACACTTTCTCAGCCAAAGAGATAGATAGGAAGTCATTAACAATAATGATTTTGTTAAAATAATATTACAATTATAAATGATTGAATTAGCTTTCTATGATGTGTTTAAAGCCAATTAATTTCAAAATGCCCCACAATCAGAAGGATGTTAAGGGCAGGCTGCTGCTTTCATGGTGTGAGGCAAATTGTCCAGTGACTTGAACCGATTCGCAAATCCTGGGAATCGCTCCCTTACTCTAGTTGCTGCTGATTTGCACATTAATATCATTACACACAATTACTTTCTCAGCAAAATCTGTGCCACTATAGGGTATAATTCCCTAATTTAGTGGACCATCATACATGTCTCCATATTGTGGGAGAAAACCAGGTGCTCCGGTTTCTTCCCACAGTCCAAAGATTGCGGGTTAGGTTGATTGACCTTGCTAAATTGACCCCTACTGTCAAAGGGACTAGCAGCGTAAATATATGGGGTTGTGGGAATAGGACCCGAGTGGGATTGTGGTCAATGCAGACTCGATGGGCCAAATGGCCTCCTTCTGCATTGTAAGAATTCTATGGAAATTTAGCACTGTAAATGTTACTAACCTGATAGCAGCCAATGGGGACACAGATTAAGAAGGAGTGGAATTTCATTCCGAGGAGTTGTGAAGTGGGTTTGTCTGATACACCTCTGGCAGGTTGAAATTTCAAACTAACTTTGCATAGAGATACAAGTATTGTTAATGAGATGCTTCCTCACAATTTAAACTTGACTTATGTAAGCAATCCCTCCAAGAATTGGTGTAGTACAATCAAATGAGGAAGGATTGATTAGCTCCCCACTTTTCTTTCTCCTTGTTTAACTTCAACAGGGTTTTGCCAATTCAATGAGCATTTAACTATGTACTCGCTGTGATCATAAGACACAATCAGACAGGTTTCTTAGGTTTATTAAAAAAAAGGATAGCTTTTATTGTTCTTAACCTGATCTAACTAAAACAGTGAAAAATGCTCCTCCAGTGTCGCAGCTGCTTGTCCTGTTCTGCAAACAAAATAAGTGCTTCAAACACATACATGATTTACCCTCTTCAACTGCCCAGGGATCCAAATGAGATCATGGCTACTGTATTCCAACTGTAGCCTGATTTGTTCATGTCTGAATGTTCCTCTCTCAGACAGGGTCCTATCGTCCGTCTCACAGTCTGTCCCCATCCAGTTGTACCACCGGATGTTGAGCTTTTAGGAGGAGATGTGAATCATTCACATTCCTCTGAGTCTCTATGTGAGGTGGATTTTTGCTGACAGATAGATTTCACCTCAATGGTGTAGGAACGTGGAAGGTAGGCTGTTGCAAAATTGTGTAGCTGTGAGCTCGAGTCATTGGCGTGTATCTTTAGTCTCTATTTTTAAAAAATAAATTACTGGGTTCCTGCTAGTTGATGCAAAAATCATTTTTTAAAAATATAAAGCAAATTTTCATGAAAGGTGTCAACAAGGTAGAACTTTACATGGTAAATCCATATTATATAGGCATTGCCTCCCAGAAGTAGTGGCAGGGAAGTGGAACCTCCAGTGGTGGCTACAGAAAGATTTATTGCAAACTATGACATTTCATCATTTTAGTTAAGCATAGGGAGTTTGCATGCTTGTCATAAATCTGAGAGATTGATTTCAAGGGAAAAGTTATAGAAATGTACAGAATGACAAACCAACTCTTCACTCACTGAATAATTTCAAAACCCAGAATGAGGTTCTTGCACTTTGTTTCACTTTGGCCTCAAAATATCTCCATGGTCTGAGTCTGAGGTGGTTGTGGATTGGGGCCATATTTTCCAAAAGGTGTAACATTCATCAAAAATTCTCCCTCCATTTGATTGACAGCAACAATAGGAAAACACTGGGAAAGGTGGTGTTCATGATATCCAAGATCAAAAACTACATCCTGTTGGGTCAGTATTCACTAACTAACAAGTTAAATGTTACAAAGCTTATTATACTGATAAAACCTAAGGGAAACTAACCTCCTTCTATAGCCAAGGTAATAGAAACACAATGTACAGGACCAACTTGAACTCACAAAGCCCAAATAAAAGACTCACATATCAGAAATATAACAGATACTTTTGCTCATACTATAGATGTGGAGATGCCGGTCAGTGGACAAGATGAGAGGTCAGACGGTACCAGGTTGTAGTCCAACAAGTTTATTTCTGCAACTGACAAAAGAGGAGGGCTCCAAAGGCTTGTGATTTCAAATAAACCAGTTAGACTATGCCTGGTAGTGTGTGACCTCATCATTCTGGACAGCTGAAGGCACAGACACCAATGGTGCAATGTTTTAATCAGGGATGTTTAAAAGGCCAGAATTAGAGGATTTTGGTATCTCTGAGGGATGAGAGACTGGAAAAGATGACAAAATTAGGGAGGGGAAAGAAAGCTTTGGAAACAAGGAAGACAATTTGAAACTAGATGGGTTGCTGATCCAGGAGCCAATGTGGATCAGTGAGCACAGGGAAGAATGAGAGTTGATATGAATGAGGAGTCTGGCAGAGGAGCTTCTTCGAACTTAAATTTACAGAGGATATAAGATGGGAGATCATTGGAAGGGCTGAAGTTGAAAGTGAAGGTGTGGCTGAAGGTTTCAGCAGCAGATGGGCAGAGGCAGAGGTGGAAATAAGTGGTCTTAGTGATGCTATGGAAACATGGTCAGGAACATGGTTGGGATTAAGTACAACAGCACCCAGACTGTAAACAGTCTGGTTCAGCCTGAAATATTGCCAAAGAGAAGGATGGGATCAGTAGTTAGGAAGTGAGGTTTCTGATGGGGACGGAAGACCATGCCCACAGATTCCTCAATATTTTGATGGAGGAAATTTTTGTTCATCTGGGCCAGGGACCCAGGTTCAATCCCAGTTTCAGATCATTGTCTGTGTGCAGTTTGCACTTTCTCTCCCTGTCTGCTTGGGTTTCCTCCAGGTGCTCCAGTTTCCTCCCAAAGTTTAAAGATGTGCAGGTTAGGTTGATTAGCCATGCTAAATTGACCCTAGTGTCAATGAGATTACTAGATTAAATGAGGGTTATGCAAAGAGGGCCTGGGTGGGATTGTGGTCAGTGCAAACATGTGATGGGCCAAATGACCTCCTTCTGTACTGTATGGATTCTATGATCCAATAGTCGATGTTGGGCAAGCAGTGTGACAATTTAGGTTTTTGGAGGGTAGAGAGATGTCATCATGGTGAGATATTGCTGGTTGGTGTTAGTGTACACATTTGTGTTTTTGGATGATGTTGCCAAGAGACAACAAAAACATGAGAGACAGGAGCTGGTGGGGAAGTGTGGGAGCTTGCAAAAATGAATCCTTGGGAGTGGAGGAGGAGGGAGAGATGCCATTGCAGATGATTCTTCGGCTATATTATATAAAATAGAATCAAGTGAAAAATCTCACCAGTTGAACAAGTGTGAAGAGGTATTGGAGGAGAAGATTGTTGTCAACCATGTTAAAGATCCAAGCAACAAGAGGGAAGAAGAGGGATAGCTAACCAAGATCACAGTCACGTTGGATGCCCCTGGGTGGGAGACATTTTGGTGCTATGCCAGTGGGGAAAAACAACCTTATTTGGAGGGGTTTGAACATGGAGTTTTGGGCAGGATTGGCATTGATTTGCGAGATGATGCCACATTCAATGACTTAGACGAGAAAAGAGAGCAATGGGACTATAGTTTGCAACAGAGTATTAAGAAGGTTGGGACTCGAGCCTAAATTTGTCAAAGTCAGAGTTACTCCAGGTAAAACAAATACAATATTGAGATTAAGCTAAAAGTAAATAAATAATTAAATGTTGGAAATTTATTTTCCACAAATATTCTTTTCACAAAGAACAAAACGTTTGGATTTTACTTTTAACAAATCAGTACACTACCTGTAGGTGGCATTGTTGGACTATAATATAGGGTTGTTATCGACTGTGCCACCAGCAGGAATTGTACAGCACTGCAGTCCTCATTGATATTCTGGTTGATTTATTCCTAAAATAGATTAAAATTTTAAAAATAAACAAGCAATATCTGCAATGATTTTTTTGGTTGGGGGAGGGATTATTGTACCACTTTGCAAATCTTGTTTAATTAACATTTAAAATTGATGGAACCAAGTGGGGAGCAGGTTTTCTGTGAATCTCTTGGCTTAATAAAAACGGGTTGTTAGGGTATATACGTGATTTAAATCTTCTTGCTCTCCCTATGGACTGGCATCATATCTGCCATCACACTGCATTGGACTGTATTTGCCAGTTTTGATGCCCATAAATCATAGCCCATGATTGGTGCATGTGTAAGTGTTCTTTGGAGTCATGTACCGATAGGTCCTAGGCCTCAGCCTTGATAGCAGGGGGGCACCTTGCACTGAGAGCTCTGCCCTCCCCAGCCAACACAACCGACAAGCGCTCTTCCTGACAACAGTTCCATGCATCTTCTGCACTTACGACATACTCACTGCATTGTGTCACAGATATGAGAAATGGATTTCCTTGAACTTAACTAATATTTCCATCTTCTTGTTAATTATTGTCACAAATAGGTTCACATTAACATTGCAATGAAGTTACTATGAAAATCCCCTAGTTGCCATGCTCAGGTACCTGTTGTGTCAGGTCACTGAGGGAGAATTTAGCATAGTCAATGCACCTAACCAGCACATCTTTCAGACTGTGGGAGGAAACTGGAGCATCCGGAGGAAACCCACGCAGACATGGGAAGAACGTAGAGACTCTGCACAGACAATTATCCAAGCCAGGAATTGAACCTGGGTCCCTGGAGCTATGAGGCAGCAGTACTAACCACTGTGCCGTCACTTCATGGAAGCCATCTGCTTGAAGATTGGACTGGTGTTCAATGAATTTTTGTCTTTGAAAGTCTGGCTCCTGAAATTCGGGTCCATCAGCTGAGAGTAATAGCACAACTGACTCTGCAGAGGCCTGAATGGCTCATTTACTTATCCTCCAGTTCCATCAGCTTACTGTCTCTGGTGTAAGTCAGTTTGTGAAGAACTTTCCGCCTGTAGTTGCATCCTTCCCAATGCTGTGCTTGGGCTGCTACTTAAAAAAGCCAGGAGCCATCAATCTGCTGTCGACTATGGTGGTGCTGGTTAATATTACTGGCCATGTTCTGTCCATATATGGAGGGGGCTTCCTGGGGGAAACTTTTGAGAAGTAGAAAATTACATGTGCTTTATGAGAAGTAACGTAGCAACAGTAGGAGACTTAAATACTAAGGTTAACACTTGCAGACTGCAGCATCTCATTGCACAGTAGACAATCTCTTCCATTATCAGGATATTCCAGCCAGCTCGCCCTCCTCAAATTTCATCATCTCAAACTGCTGAAAATTTGCAGAATCTCCCACTTGCGCACACTAAGCAGTTGGATTGTAGCTGTTCCTTACCCGGTGAGGTTTCCTTGCTGCAGATTTTCAGTAAACATTCTGCACAACTCACCCCAAACACACAAAGAAAATAAAGATTGAGAAGGTCACCTCATCAGTGCAACCTTCATTTACAGCCAGGTGTTTGCAGACACTCCAAGCTTCCAGATGCTGGCACAGAGTTAATCTCTTCTTTCAGCCAAAAATAGAAACCTTGTTCCCTGGTACAGAGTTGAATGGGATGAGGGAAGATTGTAGACCGTCGAGGGTGGGGGGGTGAGGGGTAGTGTGAGTGTAGAAGCAGCATCTGAATATTCATCCACCTCTTCATTTGCACTGTGTGGGCACAGGCTGTTTTGGGGTTAATCATGCATCCAGCATCATTTAAGGATGGATACATCTGGTGCTACTTACCTTCAATAGCCTAGGTGGTCAGCCAACCATTTCAAGCATGGCATTCCCATGGTAGAAGTACTCGTATTGGAAAGAATGCAGAGGAGATTCATAAGAATTATTCCAGGTTTAGTGAACTATAGCTATGAGTATAGATTGGTGAGGGTGGAGAAAAAAATAGCTGAGAAGAGATTTGATAGAGATATTTGAGATCTTCTGGGGCACGGACAGGTTACGTAGTGAGAAACTGTTCCAATTCAAGAGGTCATCAATAACTTGAGGGCACAAATTTAAAATAATAGGCAAAAGGAGTAAAAATGCTGTGAGGGGAAAAAAGTTCACCCAGGGAAGGCAGTGATGGTTGGAGTTTGGAACAAACTTTCTGGGAAAGTGGTGGAGATAGGTTTAACTGAAGCATTCAAAAGGGAATTGGATTTCTATCTGAAAAGAAAGAATGTGCAAGGTTACGGGGATAAGGCAGGGGAATGGTACTGGATAGAATGCTCTTTCAAAGAGCCAGTGCAAACTCAATCAGCCAAAAGGCCTCCTTTTGCTCTACAAGGATCTTATGATCTCGAGAAATTCTGTGACCTGTGCCGGACAGCCATTCCAGTCCACTTGCTTCCAATGCAACTATTGGAGTTTCTGAACATTTCGGCTTCTGGAAGTGTCATGTGGACCTGTAACTCTATTTAGCATCATCTCATCATGTTACGGCACAGCAAAAAACCTGCACTATGTTTCCAAACTGTAGAGGAAAATTCAGCCCAAATATTCCATTCAGCAATTGGAACACCTGAGATCACCAGCATCCATTGTCATACTTCAAGGTCAAACCTATGGAATGATCAGCTTCTAGTGGTTCAGATAAATCTATGGAATGATCACAATCATCAGGCAAGTGTGTTCTCTTCCTGTTGGGGAACACTTCAGCAGTCACGGGCATTTGGCCTCTGGTCTTCAGTTAAGCATTCTTCAAGGCAGCCTTCACGATACACTACAGCACAAAGTCGCTGAGCAGAGACTGATAGCCAAGTTCTGCACATGAGGTTGGCCTCAACCAGGATCTTGGGTTCATGTTGCATGATCTGTAACCTCCATGACTTGCCTGGGCTTGCAAAATCTCACTAACTGTCCTGACTGGAGACAATACACATCGCTTTAACCTGTTCTTAACACTCCCTCCACTCACACTGTCTGTACCTTTAAGGCTTGATTACCTGTAAAGACTCACATTCCAACTATTATTTTGTAAGCTGAGTTTGTGTCTTTATATGCCTTGTGTGTGAACAGAACCCGCACTCATCTGATGAAGGAGCAGCGCTCCAAAAGGTAATGGCTTTTGCTATCAAATAAACCAGTTAGACTTTAACCTGGTGTTATGAAACTTCTTACTGTATGAACCTATGGAAACCAGAGCTTGGTAAAATATTGCAATATATGAAATAGACATAATGCTTGGAAAGGGGGAAGAGGGATGACTATCAACAGATTAAGAATGATTCAAGCTCGACACATGCCAAAGAGAGATGCTGACATAATGGTATTTTCAGTGAATTAATAATCTAGAGATCCAGATTAATGCTCTGATGGCCTAAGTTCAAATCCCACCATGGCAGATGATGAAATATGAATTCAATAAAATTCTGAAATTGAAAGTCTAACAAAACCATTGGGAAACTGTCCTTACCTGACATCAGATCCACAGCAATGTGATTGACTCTTAACTGCCCTTTTAAGGGAAATTAGGGATTGGCAATAAAACCACTGATGCCTACATGAATGTATTAAAAAATAGATGTTTTCTCAAGTCTCCTCTACTGTTTTGAGAGCCACATTTCTGAAGTCATGGACACCCTCAGAATCTTCATGTGTGAGTCCTGACTGTGAGTTCCATTCTCTTAATTCATAAGGGATGGATATGCCCCACTGTGCAATGTTAGGTCGAGTAATTAAAGATTGGGAGGAAGTTAGAGTTTGGTTTTTGCAAAACTGTGAAATGCTAGAGGGGGATAAGCATTGCGTGGTCCTGTTAAAAGATAGTACTTTTTTTCTGTGTTTAGAAATTTAAAATGCAAGTCCACAGAGAGCCCAAACTGAAACATTTGTATTAAAAAGCAGTTTTTACAAGACAACAAGCTTTTGAATTTACCCAATCAATTTGCATCAGGCACTTAGATACCAAGAATCTATTAAATTTGAATCTGATGATTTCCACAACCTAGGACCAATCCCTATTGTGGGAAATATTGAAATGTCTTGGGTATAAAAGAACAAACTGAATGGAGCAACTACCATCTGCCAGAGTTAACAGCCCACAGATCACTGGCTGTCATAGCTTCACCTATGTCTTAAGAGAAAACATAATCTAAATAGCAAAGGTACCAAAGAAGAAAGAAGTTCCAGACAGAAGAATGAACAGAGAAGATTCAGAATATTCCAGAAGATACAAACCTAGTTGTAATTTAGAAAGTGACTTAATTCTATTTTGTTAATGAAGGGCATTCGTATTTATTTGAACAGCATATCATTAGAATCTTGTTTTATTTGAGAATAGTTGATCATTTATTTAATTTGTTGACTGATAAATAAATTGTGACATGTTGATTTTAGAGTAAGTGTCAGGGATTTATTTTGTATTTAACCACTAGGAGTTGCTGAAGAGTAGGTCACGCCACTTCATGCACAGATTATGAGATAAGGTGCTCCACTTTGGGTGTTTTGGTGTTGGTTCTCAGAGGGGGGATTCCCAACTCTGCTTCATAACACAACTATGTTCTCACGTTCGCTCTCTAGCGGGAGACAGTGAAAAAGTTTAAAAGTTTATTCGTCACAGGTAGGCTTACATTAACACTGCAATGAAATTACGATGAAAATCCCCTAGTCGCCACACTCTGGCGCCTGTTCGGGTACATTGAGGGAGGATTTAGCATGGCTAATGAACCTAACCAGCATGTTCTTCGGACTGACAGTAATCCAAGCTGAGAATCAAACCTGGGGCTTGGTACTGTGAGGCACCACTGCTAACTACTGTGCTGCCTGGATAGCGGTCAGGATGGAAATTCCAGCTAATTTTTACTTCCCTAATTCAAAGATCCTGAGACCAATTGTAGCTTCCCTCAGCCAAGTTAGTCAGCAAGCCTGTGAACTTGTTTTATTTCTCCAGCTGAGCCAGATGTCACCGGACATCTGGGAAACTTTGTTTATCTAATAAGAGCAAGCTTTGTCCTGTGAACAAGCAAGTAGCAAACAATCTCATCTTCCTGACAGAAAGGTGGACTGCAAAGAAAGCCACATATTGTCCTCTTTCCTATAATTTTCTCAGTTCCTGTCCAAAGAGCAGTGAACCTAGCTGGAATATGACTCAGAAGCACAAATAAATAGCTTGCCTGATCCTTTTGACATCTAGTATCTCTTCCTGCTCTCCCCACCCCCTACCCCCCAAACTCAACCCTCATTACATCTTCAAAATGGATTTACTGATCAGGGATCAGCAAGAGGGAACCTTGCTGATTTTCTTTCCTTCTCCAGACTGTTGGATCCAATTGATTTTCTTCAGACAGAGAAAACATCACGACTTAACCATTTTAAGAGGGTATTAATACTCTTTGCATTCCAAAATACAATCCTGAAGCACTTACCAAATCCTATTCCTATCCAAACAAACAATGTCAAATTGCCTTTCTGATCCCATTTATACTGAGGACGGATGAGGGGAATTCTTAGTCAACTTCTCTTCCTGCTCAAATCCCTCAGAATACTTGTATTCCAATAAGGAATGCAGATGGAAAGGTTTGTCTTCCCACTCATATCTTCTTTTTATAAACTAAAACTGCAAAGAAACCACAATCCAATTATAGCATATGGCATAGTTTTTATCCACTCTCTATCACACAGAAGGCAGACAACAAATTACTTTCCTAAACTGCTAAATGCTTTTACCATCTTAAATCTCATTAGTCACATATTTTAATACCTAACTTCATAACAAACTTGAAATAGAAAATAACTACTTAGAAACTGTTTATAAGGATGGATGAAATCAAAGTATTTAGACTAAGAAATGCTTTGGCAGTTGAAGTTAATGTTCTATTTGGGAGCAAAATTAAGTAGGACAGTCTGTTCTGCTTTGTAAGATAAAGTCCACCCTTACAAAATCACAAAGCAATTGATGGCAGCTACATAATCTTAAAGCTCTCTCAATCACCCAGGGGACCCAATGCACCGTCTGGTGAATCAAAGCAAGCCTTTGATTCAACCTCTGACATGTGTAGAGCCCAGTCCATGGCACAGCAATAAAGGTGTCCCAAATATCCTGAGAACTCTGGTTGGAGGAGAATGTCAGTCAGAGTTATCTTTCAGAAAGCACAGAAGTGGGGGTGGCTAAGGATAGAATTGAGCTTGTCTGCGATTTGATCAATGTGTATCTAGAAATACTTTAGGGCCAAATTTTACCATCCCATCTGCCATGGGAATCAGAGTGGGCAAGAGGCACTATGGCAAGGTCCATTGACCGAGGGCGGATTTTCCAATTTTGGGGCAAGACCAGAAAATCCTACCCTTAATTTCCTCTTCAAGTAGAAAGAAGGGTAACCATTTGACTGAGCTATGGGAGGTTGCTTGGCATGAATGGAATTACCTAGCCCAAGACAGCAACATCATTTGCATTTAAATAGCAGCTTTTGAAGGTATAAGGAGCTTCCCAGGAATATTATCAAATAAATGATATAAAAGTCACTTACAGAGATAATGGCTAGAATTCTCATGCCACTACCGGTGGGAATGGAAAATTTGGTGCTCTGCCAGATCTCTGTTCACTGCAGCAGGACTGGAGATTCCCAGTCCCAGGCAATGTCGGAGAATCCGGCCCATTAGAACAAGTGACCAAAAACTTAGTCACAAAGGCAATCTTGAATGAGCATCTTAAAAATGAAGAGGGGAAAGAGAGAGAGTTTTAAAAAAGTTTTGGGAAGAAGTTTCAGAGTTTCAAATCAAAGGCAAATTGAAAATCAAAGTGTGCAGGACACCAGAACTGTAGCAGTGCCAACATCTCAGAGAGTTATAAGTCTGAACTCTACCACCTCGCCCGCCTCGGAATCGGCACGAGTAAGGATCCATCAAAAAAAACTCCATTGACCTTGGGTGGAAATGTCTAGTCCCACTGAGCAAGGCTGTAAGATCTTGCCTATATGGTTTGAGAACACATAGGAAAGAGATGAGACCAAAGAACTTCAGGTGGCAAAAAAATGACAGAAAGTGTATACCCCTGAAAGAACATTAACAATGCTCCTTCCAGAAAATACTGTAAATCTTTAAAAAGAGGCAGGATTCGGCGAAATATAAACTCTGCCGACAAGGGACATTAAGCTGAGGTTTCAAAGCACTTTATCCTTGGTTCTTCCTAATACCCAGGATAGTGACAAAGTAGCCTCCTATCTGATAGACAGTACTTTAACACTGACAGTAAAACCGATTTACTTATAATGTGTTACTGTGGCATAACAATATGCTTATGGTTAAACTGGGCTCAGAACCTTGGGACTGCCAAACATTAGAAAAGTTCAAGAGATGGCAGTAGGTGGCAGCACATGAGCATATCCCCACTCAAATAGGGCGGTTCAAGTAAATTATTTTTAGCAAGGTTAAAGCACAGAAAGTACACTAGAGAATTGAGGCTGGTAAGCATTATTCCAATAACCAAAAAAGGAGTAAGTGATTTGGAAATCTTCATAAATTATTCAGAACAAGTAGCTGGTCGTTTAGCTCCCTGAAAGAACAACTATTCCTTTTCTTTCTTCACTCCAATTTTATTTCTGTACCTACAAGTGCACTAAGTCAGACTTTTGTCTCATTCCATAGCTAGTAATTCCCACTAGTCCCAGCAGCTTCTAGTTTGAGGGGCACCACTCCATATCAAGCATGGCTGACCAGGCGTCTCTCTCGCTCTAACTGTCAGTCATTGATGGATTTGGCAGGATTTACAGGTTGACCCACTCAACCCTGTTTGACTGTGTTATGAACACACCTTCCTCGGTTACCAAGTACTGGGTGGAACTCGAACACTGAGCTTCTAGTTCAGAGGCAGGGATGCTACCCACTGTGCCACAAGACCTCTGCATCTTTCCCCATTGCCTTAAAATCTTGTCTTCTCACGACAGCTAACATCTGCAATTATGAAAGTCATGCCTCACTAGAATTCATTGGAGGAGTTGGCAAGGTGACTGTGCAACATGTATAATGTACTGGAGTTTTTGGAAGGCACTTGATAAAGTTCCACGAGACTTTTTAAGCTGGCTATATTTCCAGAATTAAAGGCAAATAAAGCAGGTTTACTGAAAACCCATTTGGTAATACAAAGCAGGAGGTCATGCAAAATCGAACAAGGAAAAATAACGAAAAGACATTTACAATTGGCTGTTTTGAATACTTTGCTGTTAACATACTATAATAAGTCTTTGGAGGCAGAGGTCCCATCACCAAAATTTATTTCCTTACAGCTCTCACAGCAGTACAGAGTGCGAATAGTTAGTAGTCTACCTCCGGGGGTGTCAGAGGAACTGATACCCTCGGTTAAATACGAAGCAAAGATTTCCTGACTGGCCCATCAATTGGGTGCTTAATCAGGTTATCTTTTTGTGTTGAACCAAATAAATAAGATCAAACTAACTTAAGGACAACTCAAAGAGGGGCAGCTCCCTAAAAGGAGGGGAATTGCCCAAAACAAAAGACAAAATGGAAAGGAAATTTAAAACATCAAATTAAAATGTGATTATTGAGGTCAATAATACACCCCAGTCCCTGCAGTGCCCAGCAGGAATGGAAGGCTTCAGTGCTGCCCTTGAACGTCGGGTGCTCCTTTTCCAGGGATACGTGCTATGAATATAGCCATGGTCGAGGGGCAGATAGTCAAGTTACATGAGTCCCTTGGTCGCCCACTGCCTGGACATGTAAATGGGATCCTTAATCAGGGAGTTCATAGGTCAACCTCAATGGCCTGATTCAAGTCATTACATACACAAGCAACTTTGAAGAAATTACTTGTAGTTTAGTGTTCAGTTATGCCAGCAAGCTCTATGGTTATCAAATAGATGTAAAAGGAGGTAAGCAGCATTCTAATTAATCTGGACTAAGGATTGATAAGGCACAAAGCCTCATGAATGACAAGCTGTTAAAGTAGGTAAATAAATAATTTTGCATTTGGAACAAAATCATCAAATTTAGGCATCTTCCTAAGAAAAGTAGGAAAACAAACTGGTCGTAATACTTGATTCACTGCTGGTGGGCCTGAAATTCCTGGATTATGGAAGACTGGAGGAGCTTCCAACCTATGGAGAAGACTTGAATTTGCTCCACAAGGCCATCTATATTACAACAAGGAGGGGTTTGGAAAGAGGCGTCACTTTTTTGCTCATCCTGATCCCATTGTCGGGGAGCATTTCAAGAAGGAGTCCATAGGTTACCCTGGAAATTCTGCCCTTTACACGTGACAGGCATCAGCAGAGCTCCTGTGAACTGAAAGCTGTAGAGAGCAGGGGGAAGGCCCAAATCTACAGCAGGTCAAGGGAAGCAATCCCTGAGAACTGTTTGTCAGGAGAGGAAACATCTCCATAACTTTCTGAGAAGCTGACAACCGAAATACCAACTTTTGGTTGGCTAATTCCTAGCCTTTCTTATGCATTGGATGCAAAATGAGGGGTGGCACAGTGGTTAGCACTGCTGGCTCACAGTGCCAAGGACCCAGATTTGATTCCCCACTTGGGTCACTGACTGTGAGGTGTTTGCACATTCTATCCATGTCTACATGGGTTTCCTCCAGATGCTCCAGTTTCCTCCCACAGTCTAACAATGTGCAAGTAAAGTTGATTGGCCAAGCTAAGTTACCCCTTAATGTCAGGGTGATTAGTTAGGTAAATGCATGGGGTTATGAGGATAGGGCCTGGGGAGGATTATGGTTGGTGCAGCCTGGATGGGTTGAATGGCTTCCTTCTGCACTGTGGGGTTCTTTGATTTTATGATGATGTAGTTTTCTGCCAACAGATCAGCTGAGGATTTTTTATGTGCCCTCACTGATGTTGACAATTCATTACATTAGTTCAATTGGTCTGGATTGCAGGATGTGGGGCAGATTCTTCAGCCTCTATGGTTCAGCTCCATCCCACTTGTTCCAGACTCATTACTGACTTTTGCAAAATCCTTATCCTTCTTTTCGAATTACCCCATGACTTTGTCCCTCTCTAACTCTGCAAATCTTCCTTCTCAGTCCTACAAGCCTGAGACAGAACTGCAATGTGGAAACGCAGTATCACCATGGGACAAAAGCAACTAGAGGACATTTGCATTTGATATTAGGTCGTGAGCGGTTTCTGTGCAAAGGTCGGTTTAGCTAAAAGTTTGGTTTGGCAGCATTAAGAAGAGAATGAGGAGATTTGGGTGTATTGCAATTCCACACTCTACTCACTTACTTCCAAATTTTCATGACCTGTTAATTTCATGCAGTTGATTTTTCACCCAGATTATTGATGTCAGAGCAGCAGACTGCCATGCCCAAATTTGAGAAATTTACTTCTAAGCTGAAGCAATGGAAAGGACTCATAGCAATGTAACCTGGGCTCTGGGACATGAGGAGAGATCCTCAGGAGGTGAAACAAAGTTTATTTGTTAGTGTCACAAATAGGCTGACATTAACACTGAATCAAGTTAATCTGAAAATCCCCTAGTTTCCCCTATGGCAGCACGGTTAGCACCACGGCCTCACAGCAAGAGGGGCCTGAGTTCAATTCCTGGCTTGGCTCACTGTGCAGATTTCACACAGACATTCTCCCCACATCTGTGTAGGTTTCCTCCAGGTATTCCAGATTCCTCCCACAGTCCAAAAGGTGAGCTAGTTAGGTGCACTGGCCATGCTAAATTCTCCCTCAGTGTACAGGCTGTGGTGAAGTGCGGCGAATAAGGGATTTTCATAGTAACTTCATTGCAGTGTTAATGCAAGTCTGCTTGAGACACTAATAAATAAATAAACTTAAGTTTAGTTTCTTCTGGAGACAGGACATAATTCTTTGAATCATTGAGAATAAATGAAAATGGACAGGCTGTGTGGTTTAAATTATGTCCATAGAACTTAACATACAAGCCTCACTAGCCTAATTGGAATCAACTAGTTTCCACCCACATGATTGTGAATGATAAAGTACCTGAAGTCTCATTACATAATCCTCCTAATGCAAGCTGGAAAGAAACAAGATTGTGATTGAAATTAGAGTTTATAATGACAATGGTAACATAGTGATGCTCAGTCAGAAGTCTCCAGATCTAAGTAGACACCATTTTCATGTTGTAGGACATATGGGCTCTTATTCCACATCTTGTGGGTGTGAGGAACCCAAGTACTGCTCCTTGATATTTTCTTAAATGATGGATCTCTACTTGAGCATTATGGAGATCAGGTCAGGAAGCTTTATGTCTTATTGAGTCTTATTGAGATTTATTGAATAGTTTCAGGATTACTTTTGGTCCTTCCTTAGGAAGCCAAATTCTCAGTGTAGAGTTTTAGTAGGCTGTACACAATCAACAAATAAATAGAGTTGATTCAGTGAGTTCAATGTGTCCTTCCCATTTGCCCTCTTTAGAAATACTAATGATTCTCCTGTGACTTTGCTCATGACAAATTGGGATGTTTAGCCTGACCTCACTGCTTTAACGAAGTAAATGCAGGTAAATGGAATTGTTTATATAGGGCTGGCAGTCACAGGGAAATTACGCATATGAGTTTTAAACTCTGTTGTCACTGACTGTTGCAAATCATATTATGGTGAGAAAGTCAGACGCATATGCTTAGAAACTGGAACACACCTGAATCAGATCATGATCCCAGTGCAGTACACATCAAAATGAGGCTGGACCACAGGAAATGGACCCAGTGCTCTCATTCAGAAAGTGAGCACAGGCATCAATCACACAGCAAGACTCAGTCTGTAGATCATGGCAATTAGTGGGAATGTGTAAGGATGGTAGAGCAGTGGTCAGCAATATCCAAAGACTTTAATGTGGGGCCAGGTAAAAAATCACTGCTCTTTCTGATTTTTCAATCAGCTAAGTAAAAAACTCATAAGTTATCTTTTGGACAGTAACCTGAAGTGTTTCCGTTTGTCATGATATGATGTATTTGTACCTTCAGGGATGCACATCTTAAACTGCTATCAATCACTACCACCATGTCACATGATGTGATGTATTTGGCCCATACAGATCAGACATGTACACTAAGCCTCCTAGTTAATGTTACTTCTATACAGCCTCATCTTCAATTAAAGTCACTTTATTATCAATCCTTGTCATGCAATTAGTGCACATACATTGAATTGAAGAATATATCACCTACAAGTACCTATGTTTTAAACTCTGTGCATACTGACTGCAATATGGAGAGCAACAGCAACAAGTAAGTGACCTGAATGATTTACAGATTCCTCAGCCAATGTGGAGTGTGGTGTAGTTACAATGCAGGTTATGCTGGCATGCAATTATATCCCTTGGAAGTGAATTTCACCCAAAAAAATGCACAAATTCTGAGGCCAGAATTTTACATGTAAAGTTCAGTCAAGTGCCCAATCCGGAAGCACATAAAATCATGCAAGAGGATTGTAGACATGCATCTTGACATCACTGCACTCTCGAACTTTGGTCAATGGGCGCATTTTTGAGTTGGAAGCATGTCCACTGACAATCATGTAAATGAACTAAAGAGCAATGGACTAGGGTTTTTACATTGCCCATCTGCCTTTACAGCTGACGGGCAGACCGACTGCCCAGGTGGTCTTTATACTTAAGCTACAACTTTGATCCAGGGCAGGATGAAACTCAGGGCTGAAATAAAATTAACAGACACGTCTGGGGCCTGAGGTCTGTGCTTGACTGTGCTGCCTAGTTGCTCATGGCACAGTTTTCCACTGATTTTATTGTTCATTGGACCACAGCTTCGCCTGTCATCTCTGCAGTGGAGAAGCACATTGGAATCCCCAGCCCACGTATTTCCTTTTTTGGCACCCACCTTCTTCAACAGTGTTCAGCCTTTCACAGGGCGCATTTCACGCTAGGTGCTATTCATTGGTCACCCAGTGTTTGCAACATGATCTTGGGCAGGTGCGGGTTTTAAAGCAGGTAAAATACAGGCCTCGGTCCATGATGTGTTAACACCAGCAGCGTGATGGACGCATATGACACTGATTCACATATAATGGAATCTCCTGTAGAGTTGCTCACAGCAAGTCAGGGAATATGATGCTTTGTGAGGGAGAGGAGAGAATGATACCATGCGATGCATAATGTATTTTTCTACAGCTAATGATTCTATTTTCCTTTACCGCAGTAAGACTATCGAGATTGGAGAAATTGCTGTGGATGAAGTAGTTGTACAAATGCTTAACGAATATACGAAATTCATCTCTTTGCCATTTTAACTGTGGTATTAACTTATTTATAATTAATGGGTTAAAGCTTCCATTTAGAAAAAGAGAGGAATTCAAAATGGGCACATTAAGCATTTGTATGATTACATTGGTGACAGTAATTTCTACCCTGGAATATTTATAAGTTGTAGAATAATCACTTAAAGGTTGAATTCATGTGTCTCTGTCTTTTCAACCATATTATTTTTCTTCAGCAATCCAAAATAGCATATTTCAAAAATCATTCTCCATCTATCAGCACAGAATCCACAATGTCTTATCTCAAATCACTTGCACAGTATGAAAGATTGAATCAATTAAAATGCTTAGTTAGTGTTGTCTCTTATCATCATGCTGTACCTCTCACTTATCAGGGAGACAGTAATTAAACTCATCTAATAACTTCCTCACCAATAAACCGCTATCAACTGCCAGGCACTTCCATTTAGCACAAAGATAAAAGACAGACTCGTAGAGAACACCAGCAAAAACCATTAACAGCAGCCAGCAGCCACATCTCAATTTCTGACAGCACAGATTTTCATTGTAAAGTGCTCACAAGCAAAGAATTGTGAGTTGCACTGTTGCTATGTTGATACTATCAGCTCATTGCCGCATGCTTTGAGGAGCACTTCAGTTGCATTCATTTTCCAGGACCCCAGTCCTGAGGTAAGCCTGTGTAACCAGTTCCCAGCCCTGGTGCAGGGAATGCACATTGTATCCAAATGGGCTGCCATTGCTGACAAGTGGTTGACAAGAGAAGTAATTATTTCAAAGTCACCGGCCATTTTGCTGGCAGCAGCGATAGCTCCCCAGAAGAACTGGGGAGGGTACATACATGCAGGAGGCCAGCAGCTATGGAGAAACAAAGAAATTTCTATGCAAATCACTCAAAGCCAGTGCACAGTACTACATGATAATCAAACAGGCTAAGAGGCTATTGGTCTTTATCCCAATAGGGTCAGAAGACAAAACTAAGCAAACAGCGACTTAATTGAACAACAAGATCTTGTACAAATGCAAAATACTGCACAAGGCAACAAGATGTAGGGGCAGAAGTAGGCCATTTAGCCCTTCGAGTCTGTTTGGCCATTCAATATCATGACTGATCTGATATAATCCTCAACTCCACTTTCCCACCTTATCCCCATTACCCTCGATTCCCTCACTGATTAAAACCTGTCTGTGTCATCCTTGAGCATACTTACTGACACAACCTCAACAACCCTCTGTGATAAAAACTGCAGATGCTGGAATTCTGAAATTAAACCAGAAAATACTAGAAATGTCCAGAAAATCAGGCAGCATGCGTGGAAAGTGAAATAGAGTTAACGTATGAGCTTGATGGGGTGCATGGTGGCAAGCACTGCTTCCTTACAGCGCCAGGAACCAAGGTTCAATTCCAGCCTCGGATCACTGTCGGTGTGTAGTTTGCATGTTCTCCCCCTGTGTGGGTTTTCTCCGGGTGCTCCAGTTTTCTCCCACAGTCCAAAGATGTGCAAGTTCGGTTGACTGGCTTTGCTAAATTTGCTAGTGTCAGGGGATTCGCAGGGTAAACATATGGGGTTACAGGAACAGGGCCTGGATGGGATTGTGGTCAGTCTAAACTCAATGGGTCAAATGGTCTCCTTCTGTACTATAGGGATTCTATTGCCTTTCATCAGAGGGAAGATAGAAATGTAATCGGTTTTCAGGGAAGTGAAACGGAGGAGGAGTGAGGAATAACATGACAGAAGGTCCATAATTCAATGGAGGGCAAGAGGGCCTAGAGCAACCACGAGGCTGCAATCATTATTGGATTACACTCTGCTCGGACATTTTCCTATCTGAACAATGTTCTGTGTTTATGACCAGGTCTCCCAAGCTTCTTCAGAAATAGAGAGTGTACAGTCCCACATGGAAGTGCATCACAATACTGTAGACTTGGGGGATGACAAGTCACACAGTATTTTTACAACACCCACTGCCATGTGGCAAGTTTGTTCAATGTGTACACTAATGAGTGAATAATGGTTAGTGAAAGGATGAGGGGGTGAATGAGTGAATGGGCAGGTTTTTAGGGTGGGTGGGGTGATAGGGTAAGTGGATTGGATGGAGGACAGGTAAGGTGAAAGGTGGGTTAGCTAGATAGATGGGTTAAACTGTAGTCTGGTTTGGTTAAGAGTGCTTGGACAGATTGGGGGCTAGTCATTTGGGTCAGAAGGTAGTTAGATGACAGATGCTTAGTGTCATTGGGAGGGGCACTTGGACCAGATCAGAGTGGGAAGAGTGGGTTGGTTCAGGGTAGGGGAGGGGGAGGGGAACTAATCTGGCTGTCAGGGGAGTAGTCAATGCGAGTAATTGTGAAATCAGTTCTGTAGTCACACTAGGATATTTCCATCTAACATTTCCTGGCTCGCTGTCCAGCTAAGTCACACAGAAGTCTCCAACTCTAACTCAAAAACAGAAATTTTAGCTGAGGGTCACGGGGTCCATCAATGTTCAAACTTCCCAGCAATTCCCCTGGGGTCAATGTATCAGGAGTTCCTCAGGATCCCAGTGAGACATAAGTGAGGTCTCTGACAATCCAGAGATTGGGAAATATGACCCCTTGCTTAAAGACAGTTAAAGGGAATTGATGTCTCTGATACAAAGGAACTCTTTCCTTGGGTGCTGAATCTTAAAATTAAAGATAGGTAATTCACCAGTGCCTTTAATAAACAATTTATTTATACAATAGATATTGAATATCTAAAACTCACTCATAAAAAAAAACATGCATGCTGGTAAATTGAAAACTGAGATTGATGGTTTTCTGGTGGATAGGTGCTTCAAGGTTATTGGAACAAAGTTGAGTAAATGGTGTTGAGATATAGATTGAATGATGAAAAAAGATTGAGGAATCGAATAGTCTACTTTTATTTCTATATTCTAAACCAACATTGCTGTCTTTTGATGTAGACAGGCAGGAGCACTTGCACTACAATGACTTCCATCTAATGCAGCCTTTACAATCTCTCATATTGAAGGCCGTTTTATTACTGGAGATACTGGCTACAAATCACCACTTTTCCTGGTGTCCATCTATTCTACCGTCACACTGTCAATGTAAATTCACCAGTTGGAAGAAAGAGGGAAAGGAAACAGTGATTTATGTAGCAATCATCAGAATCAGGAAAAATCACATGGTGTAATAAGGACACTGATCAAAAATTGCCACAAAACAACTGAGGAACTCCTGATACATTGACCCCAGGGGAATTGCTGGGAAGTTTGAACATTGATGGACCCCGTGACCCTCAGCTAAAATTTCTGTTTTTGAGTTAGAGTTGGAGACTTCTGTGTGACTTAGCTGGACAGCGAGCCAGGAAATGTTAGATGGAAATATCCTAGTGTGACTACAGAACTGTTGGACAATCCATTTCAAGTCCACCAATCACAAAGTATTTCGTAGTCAGCGAATTATTTTGAAATTTCTTAAGTATTGTTCTGAAAAGCAGCCAGCATAATCAAGGGCCCCACCTACCCCAGACATTCTTGCTTCCACCTTCTTCCGCCAGGATTAAGATACAAAAGTTTGAAGCCACATACCAACCAATTAAAGAACAGCTCCTTCCTTGCTGCTGTCAGACTTTTGAATGGATTTACCTTACATTAAGCTGATTGTTCTCCACACTCTAGCTATGACTACATTCTGCACTCTCTCCTTTCCTTCTCTCCTATGTAGACTATGAACCACATGCTGTGGCTGTATTAGCACGCAATAAACAATACTTTTCACTGTATCCCAATAAATGTGACAATAATAAATCAAATCATATACAAAAAGGAAAGCAAGTTCTGTAAAAAGCAATGAGATAGGTACCCATTAGTTTTCTTTTTGGTGGTATTGGTTCAACAGCAAATATTGGGCGACTTTACTGGAGGGTGGTGTGTGTGGTGAGATTCGATCCATCCCTGTCTCATTTTGAATTAGACTATTTGCAACTTGAGTGTTCATAGAACATAACAGCACAGTACAGGCCCTTCGGCCCTCAATGTTGTGCCAAGCTATGTCCAATCCCAAGATCAAGCTATCCTACTCCCTATAATTCTAGTGTGCTTCATGTGCCTATCCAATAACTGCTCGAAAGTTCCTAAAGTGTCCGACTCCACTATCACAGCAGGCAGTCTATTCCACACCCCAACCACTTTCTCCGTAAAGAATCTACATCGCACATCCCTCCTATATCTCCCACCATGAACTATATAGTTATGTCCCCTAGTATCAGCTACATCCATCCGAGGAAATAGTCTCTGACTTCCACTTTATTAATCCTCCTCATCATCTTATAAAACTCTATTAAGTCACCTCTCATCCTCCTCTGCTCCAAAAAGAAAAGCCCCACCTCTCTCAACCCTTCCTCATAAGATCTCCCCTCCAAACCAGGCAGCATCCTGATAAATCTCCTCTGCACTCTCTCCAATGCTTCCACATCCTTTTTATAGTCAGCTGACCAGAATTGAACACAATATTCAAATGTGGTCTCACCAATGTCAGGCATAGTTGCAGCATAACCCCATGACTCTTAAACTCAAACCCCCTGTTCCATTTCACCCTGAATTATAAGTTTTCTTCACTGCACTCTATCATTACTCTGAGCAGGTCACACTGCAAGTCTTCACACTAGCGTCCAATTTCTCTTTCCACTACTTGCTCAATTTGCAATAATTTTTAAGTTAAACCAACAAGCAGATGGGTCTGGATGAAGGGAAAATTACTATTTCCCTCATCTTTTATCTGGCAGTCAACGGCATTTTTAGAAATATAGAAAGACTAACAATTAGTGTCCAGTTGTCAAATCCCTAATATGGTGGAAGTTATGTCCCACATCTCCAGTGAGAAAATATAATCCATTTATAGAAAGTTCACAGAAGGTTGCATGAAAGGGAAAAAGGAAGGGAAAAAATGAAAAAGGAAAGAGAGAGAGAGAGACACTAAGGGAAAGATAATGAGAAAAAGAAAAGGTAGACAGAGAGAAAGAGACAAAGAGAGAGAGCGCATATTGGAGGAATGCTGGATTTCCTACATTTGCTCTTTAACCTTGTTTAAAATTTGAATGTTAAGTGCATTTTCAGGTACACTTTTCCAGTCTTGTCTAAAAGCACATACATCTTGGTACACTGGAACTTTAGAGTCTGTTTCTAAATTATGGTGTAAATTAGTGTACATATAGCAAAAGCACCAACTTTTAGCTAGAAAAATTTGGGCACAATTTCCACAACAAGCGACCATTTCACTTTATGCATCAAAAATATAGATATGTGTACGAAGAGTAGGAAAGCTTCCTGATGTCTTGCCTGCTGCTTTAGTCAAGGTGCACCAGACTTACAGCAACATTTTATACCAAATATCAGACTATGATCTTTCTCTCAGGATCTCAAGATATCCAAGGCTGATTCCAAAATTATAAAAATTCATCTTGGACTGGAAATTCAATTTCTGAACTTTCTTTCTTTGTTAAACTTATTGTCCATTACCTTGTTGTTAATTCTTTGATGTTAATTTTGTACAAAACACCTCCCTCTGTCTCCCTTTTTGATTTATTTGAAAGTTTGCTCTGTGTTGTGATTGAAGCTATGTCGCTCTCCTTTTGCTCTGTGAAAATGAACTGAACATTCTTAGCCTAGTTCTCGGAGGATCTCCAAGTGAAGAAGGAAAGCAACTTGAAGAATGCAGCTCCAATTAAAACCAGATACATGCAAAGTTCCCAGATCTGGAAGGGCAGAAATGACAAGGCACTGCTCCTGGCATCAAGCCTTATTAGAGACAAGGCCTGGGATTCTCCAACCTCACTGGCAGCCGGGATATCTGAACCCACTGCCAGCGATGGTGAAAATCCAGCAAATACAAGATGCAGAATTGGAGCTACAAAGTGTAGCTCTATCTTCTACTTTCACTCCTATCTGGTGAGGCTCATAGAGCCTCACAATTACTGTAAGCTATAGCAACTCTTAGGATCCAGAATCAAAATGTTGGCTCTATTCTGTCTCCACAGATGCTATCAAAACTACTGAGTTTCTCCAGCATTTTCTGTTTTTTTGTCTCAGATTCCAGCATCCACAGTATTTTGCCTTTAACACTTAGGATAATTGCTTGAATTCTACATTATTCAGGGATAATATCACACATTTTTTAGCCTAATAGTTAATAATCAGGGTTCAGATCCCATTATAATAATTGAGGCTACCATTTGCCAGATATTGGGAAGTCATCAAACATGTGCCAAAGCATATTTGAAGTTGGCTTTAGTACCTCCCACTCTTTCACACAAATATTCTCAACTCTTCTGCTAAATATGAATCTGTACTGAATCATGTAACTGTAAAACATTCATTAGACTTCACTTTTAATGCAGCATCAACATGTTGTCAGTCTATAATTTTACCAGTCCATGTCTGATATTTTAAAACAAACAATGATTATAATTCAATTTGTAGCAACAGATTTTACATAATTTGTAATTTCACATCAGACATTTCTTAAATTAATTGGCAAAGTTAAATGTTGTCTTTCTAAGGTCGAATTGGCTGTAAAACGACAAGGCTGGCATTGGGAAACTGGAACTAAGTTGATTCTCTCAGGCGGTAATGAATGTCTGTACCAGGTTGATCTATAGTATTTCAGGCTGTTTCTGATGATAGATTATCCGCCCTGATTTACTGATGGAAGTGGAAGGGTCAAATTGGTCACTGATGTCTGAGGTTTTTTTCCGCCACAGCTCCAAACAAACTTGCAATTCAGAGTCCTAATTAGTAATGTGGTCCCAGTTGGGACATTTAACAGCGGGGCTTGTGTTTTCCAGCTGTGTGATTTCAGTTGATTCATTCCAGCAGTAATCCTGAGCACAGTAGAGAGCACAAAAACCTTGCCAGTTTCTACTCTTGCCTATAAGCTCTCTGAACTTTGATAACCTGGAAGATTCCATGTTAGATAAAGCAAATGCATAGTGTGAGAGCTTCCCAAAAATGCACAGTGTTAATTTAGATGGGAAAAACCAGTGTGAAAGCTCATTGGCTTTCACAGCTGCCTTTTCTCACCATACTGAGCAAAACTTGGTGCATTTAAAAAGGGGAAGTGAGATTCACACTGTCAATTGTTAGGGTGGGGACTAAAGACTCCCATAAGACCAGGACTTCTGGGATCTCGAATTAGATAAAAGGCCTCTCCACCCCAAAGAACTTAGGAGCCCCCCATGCTCCCCCCCTCCAAAAAAAATACTTGGCCTACATCACAACACAAATGTTGGTTTCCCCACTGCATCACAATGCTTACACAGTGCCCCCCACCACAGCATCAACCCCACCTGACCAACATCGCCATCCTCCCACCACCATGCCAACATTGTCACCCCCACCATCGCCCCTCCCTCACAGCATTACCCATTCCTGCCACCATCACGCCAACATCAGTCCCCCTCACCACCACAATGCCACTGTCACCCATCCTGCACAACAATGCCAACAGCAACCCCTCCCAGTAATGCCCCTTGATTCAAAAGGCAACTTTATCCCCTGCCCCCCCACAAGGCCAGCACTGGCCCACTCCACCACAATGCCAAAATCACACCCCATTTCCATAATCCCAACATTGCCCCCACCCCCATGACAACACAAACATTAATTCCCCAACAACAACTCCAAAGTCGCGCCCCACCACAACATATATCAAAACGTCAACTTCAGTCCCCCGACACCACAACACTAACGTATCCTCCACAGGCATTGGCAATATCCCTTCTCCCTCCTCCCCCTCCCCACTGCACATGGAGAACACCCACAGAGGGCCTGCCCCTGACACTGCTAACCTGGTAACACTGCCTTCACCAGCCTGGAACTCTACCTATCTCTGTGCCTTGTGATGTGATCATTGTGACTTGTGGCCACTCAGTCTACCAGTGAACTTGGGCTGTTGGACTGCCCTCACTGCATGTACAGAGCTGTGGGCTGACTAGAAAATCAGAGTTGGCCTCTGACAAGAGGCCTTAATAGGTCCTGAACCTACTGCTGCTCCCCACTTGTCCCACCCCCTAGGTAAATGGCTGAAGGTTTGCATGAAGTCGGCAGCATGCAGGCTGGCAGCACAAAATGCCACACTCCTCAACCCTGGCGAGGAGTAAAAATCCAGCCCTAAATTTCTGGCCCACCAGGAAGAATTCTCCCGCTGTCACCATCTCTGTGTTTGCTCAGTTGGTTCCCTCCATCTGCAAACAGCAATTTCTTATTCTGTTTCGGATAACCAACCCTGGAAATCGAAAGCCAAACATTATCATTATTTGTTCCCAAAGTAGTAACTCATCTACCACAGCTGCAGAAAGAACTGGATCAAGCTGTGGACTAATGGAACAAAGAACAAAGGACAAAGAACAAAACAGCACGGGAAAAAGGCCCTTCGGCCCAATGAGCCTGTGCGCTACCTCGACGTTCCCACTTCCACCCATCACCCTTGTCTATGTTTATAGATCTATGTATTGGAACCAAATTTGAGACAATTTAGAGAGAATTTGTTCTGCCAATCAGCCTAAGAGCACATCTTTGGGATGAGAGAGGAAACCGGAGCACCCGGAGAAAACCCACGCAAGCATGGGGAGAATGCACAAACACCCACAGATACCGGCCCAAATCCATGTATCTGCACAGCACAGCGATAGTC
Source organism: Sphyrna mokarran (assembly GCA_024679065.1). Lineage (NCBI taxonomy): Eukaryota > Metazoa > Chordata > Chondrichthyes > Carcharhiniformes > Carcharhinidae > Sphyrna > Sphyrna mokarran. Next base: position 26,540,374 of record JAGIQG010000021.1, read on the forward strand.
ACTGAGCTGTCGTGTTGCCCATCAACTGGTCCAGGTCAAGCGTACACTAACGATGTGAAGCACTAGGATACTCTTGAAAAATCAAAGAGCAGCCCTCTCACAACCCATCGCGTGTATGCCCCTTGTTGGGCAACAAGGCGGACTGAAGTATCTGTAGGATAAAAGAGAAATACATCAATATCATGCACAACTTATCCAATTCCCAGGGACATCCCAAGGATCATGATCCCTATTTTAATTCAGTTTTCTATATCCCTCCATCCCTATTCTGCTCATGTGCCCATCTAAATATCTCTTAAATAACTCCAGCATGCCTGTCTCCACCACCTTACTTGGCAGTGCGTTCCATACCCCCACAACCTTCTCTGTGAAAAAACTCCCTCTAGCATCCAAATTATACCTCACCCCCCTCATCCTAAGCCCGTGGTCCTCGTGATATTTAATTCCAACCTAGGAAAAAGCTTACCACTGTTTACTCTATCTATACCATTCATAATCTTGTACACCTCTATTAGATCTCCTTGCAGTCTACGTCTTTCTAAAGAAAACAGCCCCAATTTGCCTAATCTCTCCTCGTAACCCAGACCTTCCATACCAGGCAGCATCCTGGTAAACCTTCTCTGCACTCTCTCCAGGATTTCCACACCCTTCCGGTAGTAAGGTGACCAGAACTGGACGCAGTGTTCCAAATGAGGTCTACCCAGCGTTCTATACAACTGTAACATTAAACGCCAACTCTTGTAATCTATACCCCTTCCTATAAAGGCTAGCATACTTTCTTCACAACCTTCTCCACCTGTTTTGCCACCTTCAATGACATGTGCACCTGCACTCCCAGGTCCCTCTATGTTTCTATACTCTTAATGGGTCTACCCTTTATCATATACCTTCTCTCTACATTCTTTCTCCCGAAATGCATCACCTCGCATTTATCAGGAATGTTGGATGCAAAAGTCAGCAGGGCTCTAATTCCTCTAATAGATAAATGCTCATCCAAAAAAGTGTCATCTCACAAGCTCCTGAAATCATCCATGCTATTCTTCTCCAAAACCTCATCAAATGACCAACACATTTTTGACAGTAATTTACCCAGAAAGGCACAGCGTATTCCATGGGGAAGTAAGCTTAAAGTAATTTTGTTGACTTGTGACGCATACATACTTACAAATTAGGAACAGGAGTGACCATTCAGCCCTCGACTCTGATCTGCCATTCAACAAAATAACGGCTGACGTGGCCTCAACTCCACATTTTTGCAAACTGCCCATTGCTTTTGACTCCCTTCTCAAACGCGGAAACTAGTAGCAGATGTAGGCCACTCAGCCCTTTGAGTCTCTTCCACCATTCATTATGATCATGGCTGATTCTTGCTATTGAAGAATCTGTCCATCTGTCTTATAAAATGACTCTGCCTCCACTACTCTTTGCAGAAGAGTTCCAAAGACTCTCAGCACTCAAAAAAAAAATTCTCCGAATATCTGGCTTAAATGGAAGTTCCCTTATTTTTTTAAGCTGTGTCCTCTACTTCTAACCTCTTCAACAATGGGAAACATCCTTTCAGTATCCACCCTGACAACTCTCCTCACAATTTTATGTTTCAATAAAATCATCTCTCATTCTTCTAAACTCCAATGGATTCAGGACCAACCTTTCCTCATAGGATGACTTCCATATTCCTGATATCAGTTGAGTGAACCTTCTAATGCATTTATATCTTTTCTTAAGATTGGAGACTAAAACTGCACACAGTACTCCAGGTGAAGTCTCATCAATGTCCCATGCAACTGCAGGAAAACATCCTTACTTTTATATTCCATTTCCATTGCAATAAATAACAACTTTCCATCTGCCTTTCTAATCACTTGCTGGAACTACAAACTAACTTTGTGATTCACCAAGATGAAGGATGTGGACGTATCAGCCTTACATATCAGGAACTGCTTCATACAAGTCTTCAAAAGATGTTTTGGCCATTCTCCATGTCAAGAATATTTGATGGCAGATGGTTGTAGGTCAGAGATCCTCCTCTCGACATCTGATTTCCTTTCCTCCACCATTCCCTCTCTCCACCAAAAAAAACCAAAAAACTTTGATGCTGTATGTTATTCATGGGCCCTTCTGTTACATGTAAAATTCCCAAGACATCCATCCCAATCTAAGCTTCACAAAGGCAGGATCCTGTCAGAGAAATGTTAATGATTTCTTCCCAAATCTGTTTACTTTTCCATCACTTCTATTTTTCATGTACTATATTTGGTTTCAATTCATATAACCTTACATCTGCTTATATTAAAATCCATCTGCTATTCCTTGAGCTTTTACAGCTTTACCCCAGAATTTTTACATTTTTTTCTACTAAATAGACAGTTCTCTCAGAAGAACTGCATTATTTTTGTTGTTTTTTGACTTAGATGATATATTTACAATGCTGGAAATGCTTGCTACTGAATTATGTTAATTATCTGAGGTAAATTAATGTGTGATAATGAGAATTATTTTGATTACTGATGCGTGAATTTAAATGTGCACAAGAGCATTATATATTGCCATAAGGGTCTTAATACACATTTAAGTGTCAGCTTTTGGCTCAGTTAGTAGAACTCTTGATCCTGGAGTAAGAACATGTCTTCAATATCCATTAATCATTTGAGAGCATTTTTCGGTTGGCACAGAGATTGCTGCATTCCCATTTATGAGTGAATGTAAAAGATCCCATGGATCTATTGGAAGAGGAGCAGAAAGATTTCCTTCTGCTTTGCCAATGTTTCTCCCTCAGCTAACCCCAATTCAAAAAATAGATCTGTTTATTCATTGATTTGTCATCTATATGCATAACAGAAATTGCATCTGGAAGGAATCCATTGGTGTGAAAGCATTTTAGGATGTCCCAAGGTATAATAAGGCCATATATCAATCCAAGTTCTTTCCTTCTTTACATGAGATGATTTTTACTCTTCAGCCAACGTTCTTAAGAGCTTATTTTCCTGGGAGCTATGCATTATTTTTAGTTAGAGATGTTGGCTTCACACTAGTTTCTTAGAGAATATTGCAAAGTAGTGGAAGGATAATCTGTACAAGAGACTGCACTGTGAATGCACCCACCATGGCCATATTCATATCTACACCAGCTGAGAAGGTGTTTGCTTGGCATGCACTTAATGTCATCATTATCATATTATGCAATGTTGAATTATTTCTTTAATATTTTGTTGTTTCTAAGATTGGTTAAAGTGAGAACGATATTGTTCCTATACAACAAGCACTGCTATGATGTGGATGGTTACTTAAACAACGCTGACTCACTTGTGCGCCCCCCGCAACCCCCCATGCTTTCCATCACATTAATTGGTGTTCTAGTTCTCTCCATAACAGGATGCATGATTTTAACTTCTTCAAAATCCATCCATTTGCAGAGAATTGAAATTGAGTCCAGGATTATTTATTTATTCATTTTTACAGGATGTGTGCATTGCTGGCTGAGTGAGTATTTATTGCCCATCCCTAACTGCCCTCCATTTCAGAGGGCATTTGAGAATCATATTGCTGTGGGTTTGAAGTCACATTTGGGAGAACAGTCACAGAGATTCCAAACAAAGTTTTTGGACTTTTTTTTATTCATTCGTGATGCATGGGCGTCGCTGGCTGGCCAGCATTTATTATCCATCCCTGGTTACCTTTAGAGGACAGTTAAGAGTCAACCACATTGTTGTGGGTTTAGAGGCTCATGTAAGCCAGACCAGGTAAGGACAGCAGATTTCCTTCCCAAATGGACATTAGTGAACCAGGTAGGCTTTTGCGAAAATTGCCAATGGTCTATTGGTCACCATTAGACTTTTAATTCCAGATTTTTATTGAATTCAAATTTCACCACACGCCATGGTGGAATTTGATACCAGGTCCCCAGAGCATTACACTGGGTATCTGGACTGTTAGTTCAGTGGTAATTTCACAGTGCCGCTCCCTCCCCCGTGGTACTCTGTAGGAACAAGCACCCAAGCCTCAGCATGTTATTTCTCTAGGTTTACTAGCCTGAATGAGAGAGGATTGATGATAGTGGCCATGTTAACCAGATTTACATTGCTTTGCACTCCCACCTCGATTGTAGCATAGCCAGCACTTTAGATTTCCCCAGAGTGAGTGGTAGGAATTGTGATACCTGGTGCCATGGTGCTAACATAACCAAAGATTGACAAGAAAACTGACATAAGCCCAACAAAAAAAAATGGTAATGCTACAGCAAGAGCAAGATCTTTTTTAATAGGCTGTTTTATTCATACACTTACAAATAAACATGGTCCCTGTGGTCGTGTATTCTTGATTCAACCGTTTTAAAATCATTAACATTTCATAATACACACTCCTGTACAATAAATGTTTCTGATAAACAGCAATACTGTATTCCAGTTAGGTCTTCAATGACATATTACTGTGAATATTAAGAAAAGGCACAGTTTTATAAATAAATGTCTTTTCCTCAGAATTACTTGAATAGGGTCTCACATTTGTACTCCACTCTTTTAATTTCTGGAAGAGGATGAGCCTATTAATTTGTCTGGTTTTCCTAATGAAATTCAGAATGCTGGGTAAGACTCTAATGAGTGGAATTAGTGCCTTGTAACAGATGCAAGAAACGGGCACTAATGAAAACCATCTGCCACTTTCACTTATAAAAAGTACCGCACTGGGCCTTAATCGGATTAGCTGGCGTTGGTTCAGATCATTGCAACAGATAGTAAAGAGAACTCAGAACTGTCCATCTGCAAACAGAAACAAGGTATAAAGTTGTTATCTGGCCTGAATTGCTGTGGTTTTGCAGCCATCTGTGACAATGCACAACACTTAAGGAAATAAGATCAGTGTGTAAGAAGGGGCTGCCGCTTTATTTGGTCCTCTGCCTGATAACATTTCATTGGTGCCCCTCAAGTCAGAGAAGGTAAAACAAAATGCTCAGAGGCACTATTGACTGAATGAGCATAAAGTCTGGAAATTATTTATCATGTAAATTCCACGAATCCCTTGGGTGATAAACAGTCCAGAAATGTCATTTAGATGCAGAACAGTTTGCATTATCAGCTGTTGTAGGATCCTGGGCAGCGTCATATTGTTCCAAATCAACAGCCAACATATCTGACATTTTCAAGAGTTCACTGCAGTGTTCTGCCTCCTGGCTTCTGTGTTAGTCAAGCAAATTGAGTAGCTAAAAGCCTGCAGTAATCACATCAACCTTTCTCAGACCCCTCTTCCCTACATGGTTAGAATGTGGAAATAGACAGCGAAACATATAAATTTAAGCATGGAAAGCAAAAAGAGTGTTAATGAAATAACAAAGAATGGTTTAAGTGCCAGCAAGCTGGTCAGCATCTGAAACAGGAGATAACCCAGATTTTGCACTAAGTGTTGATGATGGAATGTTAATTGTATTATCAATTGTGTTATTACGATTAAGAACACACAGGTGATGGGCATTCATTTAGATATCTTCAGTACATATAAAGAGAGCATTCTACGACACTGGGGTTGATTAGGGAGAAGGCGCACAGATATAATGTCGTATTCTGTAAGCGAAACAATTGTTAAGCAAAAGACTGATGTCTGGTCCTTTCCTTTGTTAATTGGTTTCAGAATGAATGATCAAGAATAACGTTGAAGCTGATACCAAACAATTGTTATAAAATACATCTGACAGCGACGTCTGGTAACCAGACAATTGCAGTTAACACAGAAATTCAAAGTCAATGTCAAAAATATCTGGCTGTTCCACAGAATGCGTTGTAGCAGTCCACTTATTGACACGTTCAGCACTGGAATCACTGCAATGGCATGACGTTAATGCAATGACCGCATAAAAGACACCTGAAAAAGTTAGGGCTGGTGCAATAAAGGAATTTTTAATTATGTGATAGTAATAATTACTTCTGAACAACCTCTCTGACCCTGAAAATGTAATTTTACAAGTGTGAAGTCTTAATTCTTGAGAAGTTAGTAAGTGTTTGAGATTTTTTAAAGAATCTGTCTCTTTTACTTCTGTCTCTCTCTTTTTCTCTGCTTTTCCTACTTTGTACTGCCTAATTTGGGCTCTGCATAGCTCAATGAGGACTCTTTAATACGACTGGATGAAGAGTCTTACTGATTACTAGCTTGTTCACACATCCCACAAATACCCTGTAGAGAGCACCAAGCAAAATCAGAAGCCTGATAACACTACATTGATACTCAAAAAGCTGTTAAAATCTTGTAGGCAAGTTGACCACAAAATCAAGGTTTACATTTTGCATCTTATTAATTTTTTTTAGTTGCAATTCACTGTTTATACCGAGCGTATAAAGATGGAGAAAAATGGAGGCGAGTGAGAAAAGCGACATCGAAAGGAGTGACAAATCCAAGAGTCAAAGGCAATAAAGAGAATACCACACTTTGCATCCACAAGTTATGGAGAGAAAAGTTAAATTTATTTTCATTAAAAATGATTTTTAAGGCTGGATGATGAGAGACGGGCCCCTGTTTATTTAAAATGATGATAAGAATTAATAGCATGGCTTGGAGATTTTTAATGAGATAAAACGAGAGAAGACAACCATAGGACATGATTAATCAATGTTTACATTTCTCTGGGGTTTCTGCTGAAGTTATGGCAAGAGCTTGAGAGAATCTCCATGGAAATTCTACTCCACAGAGTCCAAACACCAGTGAGGCTTGAAGTGTTAGCAAACGGCCATCTATCCTGCCAATTTTTCATTAATATCAGACTATATTGCTGCAGCGCTTTAGCACTTCAAAATTAAAATTTAACATGTTGACTCTGCAGCAGATGAGGTGGATATAAAACCAAGTCCTCGAACTATTCGCTCACAGAATGCCAAATTCGAAACTAGTGCTGCTTCAGGCAAATTTGTCCTGCTCAGAATTACTAAATGTGAGAGGGCAGAGTCTGCGCAAGGATTCTCCTCATTGTTGGCCACAACGAGGGCACAATCTTCATTCAAAGACATACTGTAAAATGAACATATGACCACCGGTGCCCACCAGTCTTTGGTAAACATTATGGCAGACATTTTGGAGAACAGTCACAGAGATTCCAAACAAAGTTGCTGCATTTTTTTATTCATTTGTGGGATATTGAAGTCTTTGGCTGGCTAGCATTTATTACCGATCTCTAGTTGCCCTTGGAGAGTAGTTGAGAGTCAACCACATTGCTATGTGTCTGGAGGCACACGCAAGCCAAACAAGATAGGTTTGGCAGATTTCCTTCCCTAAAGGACATCAGTGAATCTGATAATTGGCAATGGTTTCATGGTCATCAGTAGATTCTTAATTCCAGATTTGTTTTATTGAATTCAAATTCCATCAGCTACCACACAGGATTCGAATTCAGGTCCCTGGAACATTAGCCATGTTTCTGGATTACTAGTCTAACGATAATACCACTTGACCATCATCTCCCCATTGTTGAGTGGCAGGCAGAAAGGCAGAGATTGATGTACGCTAGGATTTGTTTTCACTTCTTGTCATGATAGACCATTATAGACTGCTCAGCAATAAGAAAAAATATACAAATTGCTTGGAATACTCAGCAACTCTGGCAGTGTTTGTGCGGAGAGAGAGAAAGAAAGAGAGAGAGAGAGGGAGAGGGAAAAGTGAATGTTTCTGGTTGCCAATTGATGCAAAGGGTCTAATTAAGCTAACAAAAAAAAAACATAGGTTTAGTAACACTAACACGAACACTTAAAAATGAATGAGCTTGGAATGCAAGCCAGCCTTGTTGCTATAGAAGACAGCTCGATATGAATAACAAGCATTTCTCATTTAAAACATATATTTTGAATTTATAAAATAGATGTAATTTGCTTTTAGTGACATTTTGTCAAGCTTCAGTCAATGACAAAATATAGGAGGCCCTGGTGGGACAGGGGTTAAGAAACAATAGTTCCACTGAACAGCAGATATTTATCAGCTGTGGTCAGGAACAAGATGGCTGCCAATGCCAACGTTATGAATAGAATTGTACAGCTCCAAATTTATAATGCAGGTGGTGAGTAGACATAGAGGATTTCTCAGGATTGGACAAGAATCACATGGATTCAATTCTTATTTCACGTCCAGCAGCTCATGATGTGAGGCAACATGAAGAGGGTATTGTCCTTAAGTAATAACAAATGAATTCACATTAAGTCATGATATGCATTGTTATTTGATGAAGTTAATGACAGGATGAGTAAAGACTGATTTGTATTAATGCTCATCAGATTATGTCTACTGGAAAGGTGGGCAATATGATTTGTAAATGTATAACTGCCTTCATGAGGGCATTGTTCTGCAGAGTGACATTGGGCTAATCACATTCTATACCTTAGGTGCTGGGTTCCTTATATCATTCTCCCATTCGATCATTTGGTTTAATAAAATCACATCTTAAAGAACAGTATACTGTGTTTTATGAGTCTTTGTATAGCTTAAGTTTAAGCCTCGAGAGGAAACCCCTGTCTATACCAATCTTTCATCTAACCAATTGTTAGAGCTGGAAAAGTTTGGTGATATAATGGTGAAAAGAGGAAGGAACAGGAGAAAAGGGGAAACATTTGTGCTGAAGTGAAGGCAGAAGAGTATAAATGACAAAAGGGATAGTGGTGCAGAGCAAAAGGAGATGTAAAGAGGCAAAAGGTGGGCTTGAGAGAAGATCCAAATTGGATAGAGTCATTGCTAGCTGTTATCATCCAGTAGGTTATGATTTGACATTTTTGAACTCAATGTTGAGTTCAGAAAGATATAATGCATCTTTGTCCTCTTTATTATCTGCACTCTCGCTCCGACGCTTCATTTTAAACTACAATCATGTCCTTCTTGTCCTCATTTTTTAAGCAAAATTCAATCGATCATCATCCAACACAAAATACATCTCTCCCTCAATATGCTTTCAAAATTAGGAAGGTACACTCCTTCCCTGCCACCCCATTTTTCACATTATATACCATTCTTCAACCATACCCAATAATATTCTCCCCTTCCTATTGCACCTTTCCATGTGGACACAGGGGGCCCTACTTTACAATATTGATTCTAAGTGCCAGACGGACTTGAAACTGTAATGATTCAGATCCAACTTTTAGACCCATTCTCAAATGCCCCCATATGCACAACCCCGAAAAAATATCAGCAATTCTGAATCACACTGAAGAAGCCGTGGGTAGGGCTTAATAGACCTGAAACCCCGCACCTCTGATCAACGTCTCAAATTGCACATACATTGAGAAAAAAAAATGAAAAAGCTGCCACATTCCTCCAGGGCCAGATAATGCCTCCCCCTGCCCCCACAGACATCGCTCCACCTCCACAACATTACTGACCGCCTTATCTCCCCACACCCACACCACGCAGATCGATCGTGGGCTCCTCTTCCCTTCCCCCCTACCTCCTCCACCGATCTCAGGCAGAGCGGCACATAAATGGTGGGCAGGATTGGGGAAGTGAGGTCAGTTGGGTGCATGGGAATTGGTTAGTCTCTAGTATGGTCAATTGGTCAGTTTAGGGGTATAGGTTGGTCAGGAGTAACAGTCATGTGGAGAGATTCGGTGAGGGGGAAAATCAGATGGTCAGTTGGGAGAGGGATAGAAAATCAGGTGGTGATTGGGGTGGGAAGGGGTGGACTATTGGCCAGGTCATTCGAAGGGATCAAATGGGTGAGGGTTGATTGGTAGGGGACATAGTCATGATGAAGGTTGGTTGGGGGGGGCCCATCAGGAGGTTGAGTTTGTCAGTCGAGGGATGGTGGTGGGGTTGATGTTGAGTGTGTGTGTGGGGGGGGGGAGGGGGTGTTTGTGATCAGGGGTTCCTCACTAATACAGATGCCCAGAAGTTAGAAGTGGTTTTCATTCTTATTACCATACCTGGGTAACCATAATTGTAAGACAGTTTGTGATTTAAAGTTTGTGATTTAAATGACAGTAATGAATGGTTTTGATTACAGCACAATTGACCAACGGATGTTTAAGCTTCCCAAGAAATTGCCAGGCAACCTTTCCTGGGATTCTCTGGACAGGAGGACCCCAAAACACATCTTCTGGCTAATCAGACAATCATAGAACCCTATAGTGCAGAAAGACCATTGAGTCATAATACCACTCAGGTCTACCCCCTATCCCTATACACTTACCCGCTAATCTCTCTAAACTATGCATCCCAGGACACTGGGGCAATTTTAGCATGGCCAACCAACCTAACCCATACATCTTTCGACAGTGGCAGGAAACCTGGAGGAAACCCATGCAGACATGAGGAGAATGTACAAACTCCACACAGTCAGTGACCCAAGCTGGAAATCGAACCCAGGTCCCTGGAGCTGTGAAGTAGCAGTGCTAACCACTGTGCTACCGTGCCGTCCACGGTATCCCCAAGCCATGATATCCCAAAGCCCAGAGATTATGGCCTAACTCTGTTTCTGCCTCCATACGTGCTGTTTGACTTGCCAAATATCACCAGCGCTTTCCATTTTTATTTTAGATTCCCAGATCTGAAATATTTAGCTTTTGTACACTTCCTTCTGTAAAAAATATCAACACATAAATAGATAAAGCCTTTGAATGAAAATAGCTTAGTCCTGCACAAGGTATTGCTGGAACATCAAGAGTTTATTTCCAGTACAGGCCATTTGTTAAACATCTTGAAATGCATTGTAATTATGAATAATTAGAAAAGCATTAAATCATCATTTTTAAAACTACAATTGATTTTACAATAATGACCACATTAGTTCTCCTCAAATTGACTCACAATGTGAGATGCATTGTCGAAGTAACATACTCGGAAATATTCTTTGGCGGGGATGGGGTGTGGTGGTGGCTTCACTTCGAAAGTATCTGCACATTTTGGTGAATTTCAACAGCGACAAATGAAACTGGCGATCAGCTGTCTGCGGCGGATCCAACAAAACACAAATCTGATAGCAGGGGAGGGCATGCTGTAATAGTGATTCACACTGCTGCCTCATAGCGCCAAGGACGCAGGTTCGATTCCTGGCATGGTCACTGTCTATGCAGAGTCTGCACATTCTCCCCGTCTCTGAGTGGGTTTCCTCTGGGTGTTCCCGTTTCTTCTCTCAGTTCAAAAGACACACTTGCATGCTATATTCTCCCTCAGTGTACCCAAACAGGTGCTGGAGTGTGGCAACTAATTGGATTTTAACAGTAACTTCATTGCAGTATTAACATAAGCCTAATAAACTTTAATCTGCACATCATTGTAAATCAAGTGGCAATTTACCATGACCAATCTATCTGACCTGGAACCTTTGAACTGTTTTAAGGTTTATTTATTGGTATTACAAGTAGGCTTACATTAACACGGCTATAAACTTAGTGAAAACTCAACTGGTCAACACACGTGGTGCCTGCTTGGGTACACTGAGGGAGTATTTAGCATGGCCAATGCACCTAACTGATTCAGAGGGGAGGTGGGATCCTGAGTAGTTTGGATGTTAGGAGGAACGAGAATAGGGGGGTCATTGATGAGAACTGTAAAGCATAGCAGCGTACGGGTGGAGTAGGGCATGGTTTGAAATGCGTATACTTTAATGCAAGAAGTATTCACAATAAGGTGGAAGAACTTGCAGCTTGGAACAGTACCTTCGCTGTTGTGGCCATTTCAGAGACATGGATAGAGCAGGGACAAGAATGGTTGTTGCAGGTTCTGGGGTTCAAATGCTTCAGTCGGAGTAGAGAAGGAGGTAGAAGGGTGGGAGGAGTGACATTATTAGTCAAAGACTGTATCACAGTGACAGAAAAGAAGTTTGATGAGGACTTGTCTGTTGAGGTAGTATGGGCTGAGATTAGAAACAGGAGAGGAGAGGTCACCCTGTTGGGAGTCTTTTATAGACCTCCTAAAAGTTCTAGAGAGGTAGAGGAAAGGATTGCAAAGTTGATCCTGGACAGGAGTGAAAGTAATAGAGTAATTGTTATGGGGGACTTTAACTTTACTAATATTGATTGGAATAGCTATAGCTCTAGCACGTTAGAGGGGTCAGTTTTTGTACAAGGTGTGCAGGAAGGTTTTTTGACTCAGTCTGTAGATAGGCCAACTAGAGGTGAGGCTACATTGGATTTGGTGCTGGGCAATGAGCCAGACCAGGTGTTAGGCTTGGAAGTTGGTGAACATTTTGGTGATAGTGACCACAATTCGGTTACGTTCACCTTAGTGATGGATAGGGATAGGCATGAAGCTGGGGGCAGTAGTTATAGCTGGGGGAATGGTAATTATGAGGCCATAAGGAGGGAATTAGGGTGCATAGGTTGGACTAGGAAACTACAGGGACTGGGAACATCTGAAATGTGGAGCTTATTCAAGAAGCAGCTACTGCGAGTCCTTGATAAGTATGTCCCTGTCAGGCAAGGAGGAAATGGTCGAGTAAGGGAACCTTGTGTATCAAAAAGGTTAATTTGCTGGTTAAAAGGAAAAAGGAGGCTTATGTCAGGATGAGGCTTGAAGGCTCAATTAGTGCAATGGATAGCTATAGATTAGCCAGGAAGGAGCTAAAGAGTGAGTTGAGGAGAGCTAAAAGGGGACACGAGAAGACTTTGGCTGATAGGATCAAGGAGAATCCTAAAGCTTACTTTAGATATGTTAAGAATAGAAGATTGGTTAGGGCAAGATTAGGGCCAGTCAGAGACAGCAGTGGGAAGTTGTGCGTGGAGCCTGAAGAGATTGGAGAGGCACTGAACAAATATTTCTCTTCGGTATTCACACAGGGAGATGTAAATGTAGTTATGGAGAACACTGGGATACAGGGTTGCAAACTGGAAAGTATTGAAATAGATAAGGAGGATGTGCTAGTTGTTCTTGAGGGTTTGAAGTTAGATAAGTCCCCTGGGCCGGACGGGATTTACCCTAGGATTCTCTGGGAGGCGAGAGAGGCAATTGCAGAGCCTCTGGCTCTGATCTTCAGGTCGTCGTTGGTTACAGGTATAGTGCCGGAAGACTGGAGGATAGCGAATGTGGTCCCATTGTTCAAGAAGGAGAAGAGAGACTTTCCAGGGAATTATAGGCCAGTGAGTCTTACTTCTGTTGTGGGCAAAGTATTGGAGAGAATTATTGGGGATAGGATTTATAGTTATTTAGAGAGAAATGAATTGATTGGGGATAGTCAGCATGGTTTTGTGAAGGGTAGGTCGTGCTTACTAACCTCATTGAGTTTTTTGAAAAAGTGACTAAAGAGGTGGATGGGGGTAAGGCGGTTGATGTGGTATATATGGATTTTAGTAAGGCGTTTGATAAGGTGGCCCATGGAAGACTTCTGCAGAAAATGCAGATGTATGGGATTGAGGGTGATTTAGCTAATTGGATTAGGAATTGGCTAGCTGATAGAAGACAGAGGATAGTGGTTGATGGAAGTTATTCATCATGGAGTTCGGTTACAAGTGGTGTACCTCAGGGGTCTGTTTTGGGGCCCCTGCTGTTTGTAATTTTTATAAATGATCTGGATGAGGTATTGAAGGATGGATTAGTAAATTTGCAGATGACACTAAAGTCGGTGGAGTGGTAGATAGTGAAGAGGGGTGTTATAGTTGCAGAGAGACTTGGACAAGTTGCAGAGCTGGGCCGAGAGGTGGCAAATGGAGTTTAATGTGAAAAAGTGTGAGGTAATTCACTTTGGCAGGAATAACAAATGTGTAGAGTATAGGGCTAATGGTAGGACTCTTAATAGTGTTGATGAACAGAGGATCTTGGTGTATATGTGCATAGATCCCTGAAAGTTGGCAATCAAGTCGATAAGGTTGTTAAGAAGGCATACGGAGTCTTAGCTTTTATTGGTAGGGGGATTGAATTTCGGAGCCGCAAGTCATGTTGCAAGTGTACAAAACTCTAGTGCGGCCGCACTTGGAGTATTGTGTACAGTTCTGGTCCCTGCATTATAAGAAATATGTGGAGGCATTGGAGAGGGTACAGAGGAGGTTTACCAGGATGTTGCCTGGTATGGAGGGCAGGTCTTATGAAGAGAGGCTGAGGGATTGAGGTTGTTTTCGTTAGAAAGGAGGCGGCTAAGAGGAGACCTTATTGAAACATATAAGATGATTAGAGGTTTAGATAGGGTGGACAGTGATAGCCTTTTTCCTAGGATGGAGAAAGCTAGCACGAGGGGACGTAGCTTTAAATTAAGGGGTGGTGGTTATAAGACGGATGTCAGAGGTAGGTTCTTTACCCAGAGGGTGGTAAGGGTATGGAATGCCCTCCCTGCGTCAGTTGTAGATGCGCCAAGTTTGGTGGCGTTTTAAGAAGTTAGTAGATAAGTTTATGGACGAAAAGGGAATGATTTAGGTTAGAGGGTCATTGCTTTTTCCTAATTGGTCGGTGCAACATCGAAGGCTGAAGGGCCTGTTCTGCGCTGTAATGTTCTATGTAACAGGCATGACTTTCAGACTGTGGAAGGAAACTGGAGTACCGGGAGGAAACTGGAGTACCTGGAGGAAACCCATGCAGACATGGGGAGAATGTCTAGACTCTGCACAGACAATGACCCAAGCCTGGAATCAAACCTGGGTGCTTGGCACTGTGAGCCAGCAATGCTGACCACCGTGCCACCTACCTGCACAACTTTGTACGCTAAGGGGCAACTTAGCATGGCCAATCCATCTGATCTGCACACCTTTGACTATGGGAGGAAACCAGAGAACTGTGGGAAAAAAATGGCCTGTTTGCAGTCAGAACTTTTCTGCACTCCTGTTAAGCTATCTGCTGCTCGGATAATTACATCTTTGCTTCTCAAGAATCGCAATATGTCACAAATAATGTTTCCCTCATCACATTAAACTGTGGCTGCAGATACATTTTGCGGCTTACATACTGAACAGCCGTTCATCATCTTAATACTCCAAATGAATTACCTAACCGACTTCACAGCACAGATTCTAGAATTATGATCTCCATCTAATAAACAAAGTAAAAAAGCTAATGGTACAAGTATTTTATGTAAAAAGAAGCCCTTTTGTTCCACAAAAGCAATTTCCTGAGATAATTACACAATTAATGAAGGCGTTTAATGGAAAATCTTGAAATGTTTCACTGTTAACTTGAGCTATGGGCGTAGTTTTCCTGTTTATGTGGAAAGAAATTGCAAATGCAAGTATAAAAATCAAATTTACATTTCAAATTCTACTATATCTTGCACAGGGAGGAAATCATCCCACAATCTTCACTGATACATGCTATAAAACCAGCATGTTTTATAGGCACATGCCTGCATGGAGAGTAAGTGAGATATGCAAGTGAATGAACAGTCACAGGTAACAAAATTAAAAGATTTACACCAAAAATGTCACTTTGGAAACATGAGAACTGACAACAAATGAAAGGAAAGACAAGTTTACTTTTTTGCATCCCTCATTTGATTGCAATCATTGTTTAAAGCGATCTATAGAAAAGTCTATGCAGGGTTGTATCACAATGTCAACATCTCATTTGTCCATAGCTTCCATTTTCCATCCTTAATTCTCAACGTGCATAACATTGAGGAGGTCATAATTCTATTTGTGATGTGCTGCTGTTTAGAATCAATGAATCCCTACAGTACAAAAGGAGGCCATTTGGCTCATCGCACTTGCTACGATCCCACTCAGGCCCTATCCTCATAACCCCTTACATTTATCTTGCTAATCCCCCCGTCACTAAGGGGAGTTTAGTAAGGCCAGTCAACATAACCCACACATCTTTGGAGTATGGGAGAAAATCCAGGCACATAAAGGGGAGAACATGCAAAATCCATACAGTCAACCAAGGCTGGAATTGATCCTGGGTTCCTGGCGCTGTGAGGCTGCAGTGCTAACCACTGTGCTGCCCTCGACTTCCGGAGTATTTTCTTTATCACTGTTTATTATTCAGCAGATGTTAATTATTGAATCTGAAACCCAGATTTCCATTCAGATAGAATATTTCACTCCTGATCTGATGTGTTCATAATCAGTTTGTTACTTGTAGTATACTACTAGATCTGATCAGGTTGTGACATTAGGCTCTCTGCTGCTCTCTAGTTAGTTTAATAATGGCTACTGGCCGTAGATCCTCGGATGGAATGTTCCATGAAAACCAGTGTGCAACTCTCCAGCTGCATAGCTGAGTTATCTCTCCAGAAAAGGTGCCTTGATCTGCATTAAAGAAATACTTCAACTTTCACAAGTACTTGGGCAACCCCCTTACACACAAAAGGGGAGCCCCTCCCTTGGAACTCCCCAGAGTGTCCGCCCCGGCACTGCCCCCAGGCATTACGAGTGGTGTTGCCAGGGTGGCACTGGAACACGACCTGGACATGTTCATCTCCCTCTGGGGGCAATACTTAGCTGTGTAATTCCTCTTGTCTGACTCAATGTCAATATTACATTTACAGTTATTCAGAAATAGTTAAAAGGATAAAAAACTTCCAACTTCAGAGTAACTATTTTAAACATCCAGATTGAGCCCCTACATAGTACAGGCCCCCACTCTCCCGAGGACCTCTCACGTATCCTTCCCACCCTAATACTTCCTGAATGATACTTCCTTAACCCACATGATATTCCTCTCAAACCCAAAGGACACCACTCACCCCAAAAGACTCCTTTAATTCAATGTCCAGCACCCCATCCACCCTCCGATGTCAAGATATCCCTACCCTCCCTTCCCTAATATGTCTGGATTTTCTCCCCCACTCTCGCCATTGATGTCTGAATTCCCACCCCTACATCCTATTCACTACCTTGGAACGTTACCTTTCAATGGCATCTCAAACCTCACCTGCTTTAAAGCAGCAGTACTGTTTTTTAAAAAAAGGTGTGTCTTCCTCCATGCCATTCCTTTTGCATTTGGCCACTAGAACCATGAACATGTTTTGCTTCTGACCATTATCTGGCCTGAGTCAGGAAGCTTAGATGAGACAGATGCTTTACGATTGAAGTGCAGGTAAGTTGTTACAGAATAGCACTCTGGCACTGATTGCCACTCCAAGGAAGTTACAGGCCTATATTTATTTGTATTGGAATAACACTTATAATTATGTTCTTGCCAATTTTAGTTATTAACATCCCCCTTCCTTCTCAAATCTGTTAACTTCATGATTGCATTTCTTGTTATTCTCAATATGCCAGTGTCCCTCCGCCTCCGCCACCACCACCACCCCCCCGCCCCAGTTACTATATAGTCCAATTCTATTCTTTTCCCAGGTACATTTAGCTTTGGACCATTTCTTCTAAACAATTCTTCATGTCCATCTAATCCACTCAAATTGAAATCTAAACCACCTAATCACATGAACAAATGTGGACAACTACTGCTTTCTCCTGCCCAGAAACTTCCACCATTGAAAGGAACAGCAACAATACATCACCACAAGGTTCTGCTTCCAGTCACACACCATCTTGACTTAGGTGTAAAGTTCTTTTTCTTTGTCTTCACTGGTTCACAAGCCTGGAAGTTCCTATCTAACACCACTGTGTATGCACCATCATCAGAAGGACTTTTTGTTTTATTCAATCATGAGACATAGGTGTTGCTGGCTGGCCAACATTTATTGTCCATTCCTCGTTGCCCTTGAACTGAGTGCTAAGCCACTTCAGATGGCAATTGAGACTCAATGACATTGCTACAATGATTTAAGAAAGACTTAAGGGTTCTATCACCTTTTTAGAGGACAAGGGATGGACAGTAAAGAAACTCTGGCCAGTATCCCCTATACTATAAAAAAAAAACTATCAGATCAGTTGTCAGATTCTAAGATCAATAACAAAAGTCATTTCCCCGTTCTAACTCTATCGGAATACATCCAAATATCTAAAATTGTTTGCATCATGGAAATACTGACAGTGAACTGACATAAAGACAGATTTGCATTCACTTTCCATTCCTTCTCATTACACTTCTTATTCTTAATGGCAGTTTAGAAACCTACACCTCCCTGAAAATCTGCACACATTTTTTTTTGGCATTTGTTTACCATTAAACAATTTTTCATCTTTTGTCTTCATATTCATTTGTGACAGTGAATAAAATTAAAGCATACAGACAAATGGCAAATCACACAATTTAATGGCACTTATTTTTAAGCTTGCATTGATAACTAATTGCTTTAAATCATTAACAAATAACATTTACTAAATTTACAATGCTAATTGCATAATAATAAAGAAAACTGGGACTCTAACGACTGCAATGATAGAACAATGGTATGACAGATCAATTTAGCATATCAGAATCCAGGAACACACACATCCAGGAACACACACATCCAGGAACACACACATCCAGGAACACACACATCCAGGAACACACACATCCAGGAACACACACATCCAGGAACACACACATGCATATATCACCATCTCTCTGTGTAATTTCTACAATGCCCCCACTAGCAGGAGGTTGCCATAATAAGGTAACACGTGACTTACAGAGCTCCCATTATAAACATCAGCAAAAGAATTCAGCATGCGAGTACAAAATTATATCTGCATACCTGTAACCAATTATTACCTGCTCTCTAACCTCAATTCACCTGAACACATACTTCGATTTGACTATACCTGTGCAATGCCATGGAAGATCAAACAATTCAGAGGCACATCTATAATATAACACCATACATTGGTACACACATCCTGCCTACAAATAGGCCTTATTTTCTACTACCAACTGCTGCCAAATTAAATCCTCAAGACTACAATCACAATGAACACAGTCTGCACACTGTAACGATAAACTCCCATCAGTGACAGCACTGTAGCAGGTTGGTTTTCCGTCTTTGGAGTCCTGCAGTCTGCACTGGATTCAGACAAGTCCTGTTTGATCGATTGGTCAAAGTTCAAAATTCTCAGAAAGTTGTTGGTAAAGTCCCTATCTTTTATCAATACATTATAATGCGTGTTCCCTCAGCTTGCATTCTCATTGCATACACAATACTATGGCCTCGGCCTTGCGGAGTCAATGAGCCGTTTTGCAGAAGCATCATTAATTGGAAGAGACAGTAAATTAAAATTCTGTTGACCTGTCCTGGAAGGCATCAAGATCCCACCTCTCTGACTTCTTCACATTTGTGGCTAAGGTTAAGCACACTTTCAAAAATCTGCTCTGCTGCACGTGAAGAGAAAATATAAAGGCAGAAAGCAGACAGAAGAAAGAGGCGAGAGGGGAAAAGGTGCGGGGCCATATTTAAAATGCTGCTGCTTATTTCAATTATTGGGAGGTTAATACTGCAGTAACCACACGAGTCATGTCATCTGAGAAGCCTTATTAGTGTAATTTCAGAGTTTGGTTCAGCATCACAGTGCACGAACAGAAAACTTTAAAATAAAGGTCAGCCCAGGGAGACCTGGACTTCCCTGAAAACACCAGCAGTCAGCATAATAAAAATGACACTTTCTCCACCTGTTCATAAATACGACTATTCAAATCAGAATCCATTCCATTCAGTACAAGAAACTGTTGCCTAATGTTCCTGCCTTAAAATGTAGGTAAGAATAATCATCCATATCACAGATGTAATCTGTCTTTCTGCTCCACCTCTTTTCTCAAGAATTACGTTTAATTACACCCACTCGCCTGCCAGCCAAGCCAAGATAATTATTCCGAAACAATAAAGAGTTTCCACCTGTTGTCAAGGAAATGTTTCTTGCTCACTATTAATGTAACAATCAAGCTGTTGTTATGATGCGTAATTAATGAATTCTATGTAGGTGTGTGTGTGTTTGTGTCTCTGTTGTGGGGAGAAATGCAAGTCAGTGTTTTTCACCTTTCTGTATATCATCTCATTCGCAATGATGCCAACATGTAAGTGGACCTTTAAAGCCTCAAAAATAGCCCTCCAAATACAATGGTGGACTTATACACCGCGTATGGGTGGCATCATCTTTATTGTTCAGTAGACTGGGTGTGTTATGTGTCAACATGTCTGAAACTCCTATACATCTTCACAACACACCTCATGCCATCTACTTGATCCCTTACACTTAGTTGTACACCACCAATAAATACAATATTCATTTGTGCAATGAAAAACTGAGGAGCAGATTATTATTGCAGATATAGAATGTCATGGCTAAAAATAGGGGATGGAGAGCTACCTTATACACCATGTATGTGTATGCCACGATATATGGTATGGTACTGAAACAGTATTTTCTAAAATAAGGGAATGCATAAAGGGGAAGAGAAGACAGAAAAGTGAGTGGCATCCTTTCTGAGAGATTTAAGGCTGCAAAGCAAAATTAGTTTGGATAATCTCAGACAATTCCTTGGTAGACGCATAAAACTGCCAAAACTTCAGCCTAAAAATAGTCTCATTCAAGAGAAGGTTGGTAAAGGAGACAGAAATTATCAGTTCAGCAGACTCTGCGGTTGAAGAGAAATATGCTAATAGCTTGCTCATTATTGTAATACAGCAGGTTTGTTGAAGAAATATATCCCCTGAACCAACTCGGCAAAATATATATTGCCGAGGATAGGTCGAACATCCTTTATTCAAAACCCATGGCACTGATGCATTTCGGTTTTCAGATACCACCAATAAACTTACATCAGCCTAAACCTAGGCCAACCATGGTCTAAAGTAAATAAAATGATTAGAAAAGTAAGATAAATCATTGAATATTAAATACACTCAGAAGGTTGTGATTCCTTAGACTGCTCTACCACAGTGAGATGTGGATATTCAGCTGTTTAGTACATTCAGGAATCAGATTGATAAATTGCTGAACTCTAAGGAAATCAAGGGATATGGAGAGTGATGGGAAATGCAATTAATGTTGAAGATCAAAATTAGTATAGTACACATTGGATAATCCAGTTTGTAGCACAGGCCAAAACTGTGTCCAAGGACGGCTGAAAGAAACTATCTAAATGCCTGATAAATCATTACATTGAACTGCCCCTTCATGAATGACGCCTTTAAAAATAATCGAGGGGATTCAATGTTTAATTTTTTTGCTGGATTTTTGTTCCTCCATTTACTTCCATTTTTACTGAAATCAGGCCAGCCAGGACAGGGACAGGTTTGGCAGCTGCAACAGGGGCTCCTGAGTTTGGATGCGGATGGGCTATTTAACAGAATGAGTGCTGTGGATCCTCATCCCAGTTAAAATAAAAGAACGCAGGCTTCCAGCCTTTACCCCGGTACTCTCACAACACTCCCCATGTCCCATTCACCCACCCAGTATGTCCCCTCATAACCCCTGTGGCAATGTCTGCTCATTCAGCCACATCCTCTCGTCCTCAGTACCCCATGACAAGCTTTGGCACATCCCATTGGCCCACTACATGGTAAAGAACCAGTGAACAACCTACTGATTTTAGGATGAGCAAAAAAAAAGTTTATTTTTAAGAATTCATTTGTAACTTGCTGTTATGTTGAATAAAGGTAATTACATTGCACTTAATAAAAGAGTCAATAATTCAGACTTTTTAAAATATTCATAACAATTCCACAAATTGTTAACATTGTGTAAACAAGCATTGTGAAATTTACAGAAGAGATCAGAAAACCTAAGCTGTCAATCAATGTTTTCTCTGGGATAGAAGTACTTTAGTCCTCTAATTAATGTCCAGGCTTTCAGCTGAGCCTCATTTTATACTGTGACATTAGTATATCTTTAAGAATTGTTTTTAAAATCATGTTCTCTGTAGTTTTAAATAGTTTTGGTTTCATTGCTATTGGATCAGCTTTTATTATTCTTTCAGTGGTTTGAATGGGGTTTGTTTATTTTTACTCTGGGACTTTTTTATGACCCTGCATTGTTAGTAGGAAGGTCATGTGTTTTAAAAGTCTTCTTTCCTTCCAAGTGAATTTGAGATTTCATTTTCTGTTTGTTTGGCAGCAGTTTTAGTTTAAAGGAACATCAAGCTGAAAAGAAATATTTTTCTCTCTGCCTCGTTTTGGAAACTCTGCTGGTTAGCTGAAAGCAAGGCCTCTTGTCTTCTGGAATAGACAAGAAGCCTTGCCCAGAGTCTCTCCTCGGTGTACTGGGAAGCTGTTCTGACTTCAAGCTTGTCTGTGTGTGTCTCAGGAGAAGTGCAGCATTCATCTAAAGGACTCAGTCCCGGTATCACATGAGCATTAGTCTTTGCTGGAGTTAAACCTGTGGGAAGGGAAAAATTGTGCATGGAAATTGGCATGGAGCTGGTGATGCTACAACCTTGGTCTTCAAGATATGTAAAGGCTGTGTCGCCCAGCAGGGAGCCCACAAAACAGCTTCTACTGATGTCTCACAGCCGTTGCACTGCTAGAGCACTATGGCGGGTGGGAGAATCACTCCCAAGGTGTTTCGTCCAAAGTATGATTCGATTGATCCATAGGTGTACATCCTTTTCCAGTATCAGCGCAAAAATAGGTATGCTCACGTGGGTGTTACATTCCATAGAATCTATAGAATTGCTACAGCACAGAAGGAGGCCGTTCAGCCCATCAAGTCTGTATCAACTGCAATCCCACACAGATCCTATTCCTGTCACCCCACACAGTTACATTGCTAATCCCCCTGACACCATGGTCAATTTAACATGGCCAATCAATCTACCTGCAAACCTTTGGACTGTGGGAGAAAACCGATACACCTGGAAGAAACACATACAGATATAGGAGGAATGTGCAACCTCCATACAGGCAGTGACTGAGGCCAAAATTGTACATTGGTCTCTAGTGCTGTGAAGTAGCAGTGCTAACCACTTTGCCACCATGCTGTTTTTAACTCCATTGGGCAGATATAGAAAGATACTTACCTTCTAACTCCCAGATATCAGTCTCCAAAGAAGGAGACTGTTTTCCTGGCAGATCCCAGTCTCCAAAGCCAGTGAAAAAAGGGAGGAATTTCTCTCCAACAATTCCAAGCAGCAACTGAGCTGATTTCTCTACGCAAGTTCTAGTTTCACCGAGACGCATGATTTTTCCTGTATATCAACCTAAGCAAGCCCTACTCTAAAAAAACCCCAAAGAAAATACTAAAATTACAGAATTGCATTAGTCCAGATTAAAAGGTTAGCAATTAAAATCAATTATGCTGCTGCAGTAAGAACATGTAGGCTGCTGATTATAGACAAAGTGACAGTTAATAGAACTGAATGCTAAAACAAATCCTGCACTAGAAACATGACAGAAATACATTTCTTAAAGACATTGGATTTTCACATTACATTTCATTAAAGTACTTCAATGACTTTAATGCACTTTGAAACACTACGACCCGAGATGTTATAAAGTGAACATTTTCTTTCTGCTATTACACTTAATTGTGCTTCTGACTGGGGCTACACAGACCACCTGGCTGATGTTTCATTATTCGTTCACGGGTTCTGTTTTGACAATCAACAATGGTCATCATTGATGATCGTGATGTCCAAAGAAAGCAATGAAAGAACCAGTTGGTTGGATGCTGAGCTTTACACCTTCTGTCTGTTTCATCTGCATAAAGAAGGAGAACAGCCCCCCAAAATCAATTTCAAATAATTATCCTTGTGCGGAATCAGCAAGACTCTGATCTGCAAGGGTAGTGTGGATTGTTACTCACCAGGTTGCTTATTTACGTGACCTCGAGATCTGCCTGGCACTGGATATTGCATCAGTTCAAGTTACATGCAACTTACGAGTGGTATAGCCAAGAAGGCAGGCCCTCAAAATGGCTCATGCCTGCACGAATGAATAGGTGTTCCACCTGTTTCAGGCCTTGAGTTCAAATCTACCCCTCTTGAAATTATATTTTGATTAAAACAGCAGCCTGTAATATGCATTTTCACATTAACATACTCAGAGCCTTTCAATGTTTTCTGGTGTCTGTGCTGATGTGTTATTACATCAAAATAATTAAAGTTTTCGTTTCATTATTAATAAAAACACTCATTCCATGAACATTACTGCTTTGAATTAAAAAAAGCACAAATCTATCTCTTTGAAAATAAATCCACAGGGTGAAACTATTGTGTACTGAGTGAAAAAAAGCAATTTTCAAAATTAATATGGTTAACTTAATAATTTTTTTGTTTGAAATGAGTTCATTAGACGTGGCATGAAATAGCTGATCATTTCCTCCACTCCTCCCTGACCCCTAGACAGCAATTACATGTGGATCAAAGAATATTGAACAATTGGAGCACATTGGTCATGTAAGTTCTCCAGGATGCTTTATGCGCCTTAACTACTTTAACGGAGGCAATAACCGTGTTTAAAAAAAGGGATTTAAAATGAATAATATCTATTATAATGGCCAGACAATGATGTGTTTAGAATAGCAGGAATACCCTGAGGATACTCCTGGGAATCCTCCTCTTGAGGTTCCCAGCTTCACAGATCCAATCCTCATCCAATTTGATTCCATCCAAATGATATCAAGAAATGCCTGAAGGCACAAGATATTATGAAGGCCATGGGCCATGACAACATCGGGATAACAGAGCTCGAATCCGTGCTCCAGAACTAACTGCGGCGCTAGAAAAAACTATGCCCACCCAGCTACAACACTGATGTCTTAGAAATGGCATTCGTGCCACACAAATGCCGGGTAATGACCATCTCCAACAAGAAAGTTTCAACCATCTCCCCTTGCCCTTCGATGGCAACCCCCTCTATCAACATCTCAGAGGCCTTAACATTAACCGGAAACTAAACTCAAGCTGCCAGATGAATCAAGGTAAAATGCTGCAGATATTGGAAATCCGGTACATAAGCACAAAATGCTGGGAAAACTCAACAGATCTGGTAGCTTTTGTGTCCAGAGACACAAGAGAAAGAGTTAATGTTTCAAGTCTCTATCTCTCCAATATTTTCTGTTTTTATTTCAATCATATACCATGGCTCCAAGTACAAGTCAGTGGCTGGAAATTCTGTGGAGAGCAACTCACCCCATGATTCCCCAAATCCTGTCCACCGTTTAGAAGGCACATCAAGTGTACAATGGAATTCTTTCCACTTGCCAGGATGCATGCAGCTCAAACAACACTCAAGAAGTTCAACACCATCCAAAACAAAGCTGGACTGGCAGCACATCCACTAACGTAAACATTCACTTTCTCCATCACTGTCACGTTGTGGCAGTGGTGTGCACTATATATACAAGGTGCAATAGTACTATCTAAAAATCTGGGACCTCCACTACCCAGAAGGACAATGGTAACAGAGGCATGGAAACACTAGCACATGCAGATTTTCCTCCAAACCATACCTGGTTTTAGTATTTTGGCTCCCAAGTCAGTACTTCAGGATGGAGAATTCTCAGCTCTATGGACCAGACAGGCGAGAATGCCCAGAATTTTCATCCTGAGGCAGCCCTATTGATGGGAATCAAGCCCGTGATCCCAGAAGAAATTCAGAGGCAAAAAGGCATGTTGCTGAGTGAGTCCTATGCAAAAAGTTTGCCTCAGTGATTTAGGACTTTGCTACAGCTGTTAAAAAATGATGAAGCACAAAACAACCCTCCAGTCCTCATCCTTCACACCCCCTCATTCTCTACATGCCCATCTGTGTGATTTCATGACCCCAGATACCCACATGGTTCCTCATATCCTCAATGCCAACCTATGCACCCCTATGGTCCCTTGTGGTAACATGTGATTCTCTATTTACTTCACACCCTCCTTTCAACCTATGGCGCTCTCTACCAATACTCCACAGCATGCTCTTGCCCCATGTCACTTTAATTTCAATACACATACCCGCCAACAATTACTATTTTCAGTTAACCCTCCATACCATCTCACCCACTATCTACCACCAAGGGCAGACCTCAGAAGCCTTACTAAGATTAAATGAAATGAAGTTGTAAGTGTCTATTGATGGCCTCACTGTTGAAAAAATAACTACTCTCATTGATTTAAACTCATTCACTACATTTACATTCCTTCAAGTATTTTATCTCTTATAAAAACAAACATTTTACTCATGTGCTTAATCCTACAAAAAATACCTTGTAACCACTTGGAGATGTCAATAAAACTGTAAATGGACAGCACAGAAAAAATCTGGTTCACTACTCACCCACCTACCTCACCCCCCCCCACTCTCCTAGGCACTCTATCCTCCACCGCTGTGATCCCCTCCTACAATTTACCTATCTAGTGATTGCACTGGCTCAATCTCAAGTGAACATCATGGAAGCCTGCTGGTACTGTAGCCAGCACTGCTGCCTCACAGTGCCAGGGACCAGAGTTCAATTCCGGCCTCAGATGACTGTTTGTGTGGAGTCTGCACATTCTCCTGATGTGGCTCTCCACTGGGTGCTCAGTTTCCTCCTACACTACAAAGATGTGCCAGCTAGTTGATTGGCCAAGCTGAATTGACCCTTAGGATAGAATTTTCCCTTTGCACCCTTTACGATTTCTAGACCACGCAACGGTGCATTGACCTCGGGCAAGATTTTCCAGCCCAACAGCGAACGTGGCCAGAAAATCCCACCCTTATTGTCAGGGAGACTAGAGGATAAATAAATGGGATTACAGGTATAGGGTCTGAGTGGGATTATTGTCAGTGAAAGCTCAATGGGCCAAATGGCCTCTTTCTATGCTTCTATGACTTTGAAGGGACATCTGAACAAATACATAGGCAGGATGGAAATAGAGGGATATGCTCTGTGGAAGAATAGAGGTTTTAGTTCAGTCAGGCAGCATGGTCGGTGCAGGCCTAGAGGGCCAAAGGGCCTCTGTACCTGTGCTGATAATTTCTTTGTTTTTTGATTCTCCCAAGAATTTTAATGCAGCAAATGTCATTTTTGATTTGATCACATTTGAAGATTTAAACTGCATGAGTCCCCTTTCCCAGGTTATTGTGCACTTGGAGTTGATTCTAATCTCTCAACTATAGGGTCCAGTGTATGCCACTAGTGAGTTCAGAACAGAATTGTTCAAGCATGTGTGTAGCTTCCGGCCCTCTGTGAGTGTTTACAAATGATAAAGGTTACAGGGAAGTGGTGGGAGGAACAACTTTATATTGCCATCACGGGATAGTCTGCATGATTCAATGTGCAAGCATCCTAATTGAGTTGTTTTTTTAATGCTTGATGCATCTAGCAGCCAGTATCACACATAGTGAAAACCTGTCCACAAGTGAGGCAATATTACCAAGGAGCAGTGGGGTATTACCAGATAACATAATTACATGAAAAGGGAGGGCAAGGCTCACTAATATTGAGGATGCTATTAAGGATTTAATGGAAGAATTGAAAGTTTGATAAAGGTTTGAGAGTGTAAATAGTTAAAGATTACTTACACTGTTTGGTGAATGGTGGATAGAACATTTGGGATTAGCAACAATGGAGAAGATTCGAAGAACTTTAGTCCCTCAGGCATTATCAGGACATGGAATGCATTAGCGCACCAATTATGATAGCTGAAAAATTCACACTTTTCAAGAGCGTACCGGAAAAGCATTTCAAGAGGGGAGGGCATGAGCAAATTGGAGGAAAAGGAGATAAGAGGAGATAAATTAAGCACACAACTCCTGTTGACAGAGGCAGACAGAGTCTTCTTTTCTGCTGAATTTATGATTTTATAACTACTAGTTTCCAATCTGTAACATTCCTTCTGTGTGAGGAGAATCCAGCTACTGTGCTGAATTGCTCTGTGATCTCTCATCAAAAGATCAAAGAACAAAGAGCAAAGAACAAAGACCAAAGAACAAAACAGAACGGGAAACAGGCCCTTCTGCCCAATGAGCCCGCGCTGCCACCCCGATGTTCCCACCACTACCCGTGATCCCTGTCTATGTTTATAGATGTATGGATTAAAAACCAAATTTGAGACAATTTAGGGAGAATTTGTTTTGCCAATTAGCCTAAGAGCACATCTTTGGGATGTGGGAGGAAACCGGAGCACCCGGAGAAAACCCACGCAAGCACGGGGAGAATGCGCAAACTCCCACAGACACAGGCACAAATCCATGTATCTGCACAGCACAGCGATAGTCACTGAGCTGTCGTGTTGCCCATCAAATGGTCCAGGTCAAGCGTACACTAACGACGTGAAGCACTAGGATACTCTCAAAAAAAATCCAAGAGCAGTCCTCTCACGACCCATCGCGTGTATGCCCCTTGTTAGACAACAAGGTGGACCAAAGCACCCGTAGGATAAAAACAAGTACATCAATATCATC
The DNA here is from genome assembly GCA_024679065.1 of Sphyrna mokarran. Lineage (NCBI taxonomy): Eukaryota > Metazoa > Chordata > Chondrichthyes > Carcharhiniformes > Carcharhinidae > Sphyrna > Sphyrna mokarran. Next base: position 26,568,443 of record JAGIQG010000021.1, read on the forward strand.
ATCTATTTACACACTTCCCAGGGACTCCCAAGGCTCATGATCCCTATTTTAAATCAGTTTTCTATACCCCTCCATTCCCATTCTGTTCATATGCCCATCTAAGTATTTCTTAAATAACTCCAGAGTACCTGCCTCCACCACTTTACTTGGCAGCGCATTCCATACCCCCACCACCCTCTGTGTGAAAAAACTCCCTCCAGCATCCAAATTATACCTTACCCCCTCACCCTAAGCCCGTGACCCCTCGTGCTATTCGAGTCCATCCTAGGAAAAAGCTTAACCCTGTTTACTCTATCTATACCCCTCATAATCTTGTACACCTCTATTAGATCTCCTCTAAGTCCACGTCTTTCTAAGGAAAACAATTTGCCAAATCTCTCCTCATAACTCAGACCTTCCATACCAGGCAGCATCCTGGTAAACCTCCTCTGCACTCTCTCCAGAGTCTCCATGCCCTTCCGGTATTAAGGCGACCAGAACTGGATGCAGTATTCCAAATGAGGTCTAACCAACGTTTTATACAACTGCAACATTAAAGGCCAGCTCTTGTACTCTATACCCCTTCCTATAAAGGCTAGCATACCATATGCTTTCTTCACAACCTTCTCCACCTGCTCTGCCACCTTCAGAGACTTGTTCACCTGCACCCCCAGGTCCCTCTGCATTTCTATACTGTTAATAGGTCTACCCTTTATCATATACCTCCCCCCTACATTCTTTCTCCCGAAATGCATCACCTCACATTTATCAGGATTGAATTCCATCTGCCATCTATCTGCCCAAGCTACCAGCCTATCTATGTCCTGCTGCATCGCCTGACAATGCTCCTCACTATCCGCAAGTCCAGCCATCTTTGTATCGTCTGCAAACTTGCTGATCACTCCACTTACTCCCTCTTCCAAGTCATTTATATATATTACAATAGAAGAGGTCCCAGTACTGAGCCCTGCGGCACATCACTAGTGAACGACCTCCAGCCAGAAAAACACCCTTCCACTATTACTCTCTGTCTCCTATTATTAAGCCAGTTACTTATCCATCTAGCTACCTGTCCTTGTATCCCATGAGCCTTGACCTTCTCAACTAATTCCCATGAGGGACTTTGTCAAATGCCTTACTAAAATCCACACAGGCGACATCAACGGCTCGCCCTTTGTCCACTGTTTTTGTCACCTCCTCAAAAAATTCTACCAGATTTGTAAGGCACGGCCTCCCATTAACAAATCCATGCTGCGTATCCCTAATCAGATCGCAACGCTCTAAGTGCCTATACATCCTATCTCTAAGAATCCCCTCCAACAGCTTCCCTACCACTGATGTCAAACTCACCGGCCTATAATTTCCAGGGTTATCCCTACTACCCTTTTTAAACAACGGTACAACATTAGCTATTTTCCAGTCCTCTGGGACCTCATCTGTGTCCAAAGGAGAGACAAAGATTTGTGTCAGAGGCCCAGCAATTTCACCTCGCACCTCCCTAAGCAGCCTGGGATAAATGCCATCAGGCCCCGGAGATTTATCAGTTTTAATGCTACCTAGAAGCTTTAACACTTCCTCGCTCGGTATGGATATTTCCCTCAACTGGTCCACAGCTCCCTCAGAGACAGGAGCTGTCAACAAGCCCCTCTCCTTCATGAATACCGACGCAAAGTATTCATTTAGGATCTTCGCCATTCCCTCGGGCTCTAAGCACAGTTCCCCTCCTCTGTTCCTAAGAGGTCCAATTTTTCCTCTGAGCACCCTTTTATTCCTAACATAGGAGTAAAAAGCCTTTGGATTTTCCTTAATCCTATCTGCCAAAATCATTTCATGCCCCCTTTTTGTCCTTCTAACTCCCCGTTTGAGGTCCCTCCTACTCTCTCTATATTCCTCCAACGCTGTCTCCGTTCCCAGCTGCTTTGACCTATCACACACCTCTCTTTTCTTCCTAACCAAGTCCTCAGTATCCTGAGTAATCCACAGCTCTCTAATCCTACCTTCCCATCTTTCCTCTCAGCTGGCACATATCTATCTTGCAACATTTTCAGTATTCCCTTGAAAGAGTCCCACATGCCTTGCGTGGACTTACTCTCGAACAACTGTTCCCAATCAATTTCCATAAGTTCCTGCCTAATCCGACTGTAGTTAGCCTTCCCCCAATTCAGCACCCTGCCCCCAGGGCAACAAGCATCCTTTTCCATCTGTACCCTGAAGTAGACAGAATTGTGGTCACTGTCAGCCACATGTTCCCCCACTACAACATCAACCACCTGCCCTGGCTCATTACTCAGAACTAAATCCAATATAGCCCCTTCCCTAGTCGGGCTAGCCACATACTGCTTCAACGATCCTTCCAGTACACATTTTACAAATTCCTGCCCATCCAAACCCCCAGCTCTAGGTACTTTCCAATCCACCCTAGGGAGATTAAAATCTCCCACTATAACAACTCTGTTCTTTCTGCACCTATCCAAAATGACTTTACATATGCCTTCTTCAACTACCTGCGGGGTGTTGGGTGGCCTGTAATACACCCCTAGCATAGTAATCGCCCCCTTTCTATTCCTCAACTCCACCCACAGCGACTCCACTCCTAACACCTCTGTATTGTCCTCCCTCTGCACCGCTGTGATGCTCTCCTTAACTAACAACGCCACTCCTCCACCCCTTCTGGACCCTCCTCTGTCGCGCCTGAAACACTTATACCCAGGAATGTTCAGTTGCCACTGCTCCCCTTCCTTTAACCACGTCTCCGTCACCGCAACCACATCCAAGTTCCTCGCAAACATTAAGGCCCTAAGTTCATCCGTTTTTCCTGTTACGCTCCTCGCATTGAAACAGACACACTCCAGACCTCCAAGCCCACTCGGAACCTCCTTCTCCCTGGTGTATTTCTTCTCATCCAAGCTTACTCTATCTCCCATCTCGCTCTCTACCGAGCTATCGGTCTCAGCCCCTCCCCCCCTCCATATTAGTTTAAATCCTGCCGAAACACTCCAGCTAACCTCCCAGCTAAGATATTCACACCCTTCCCATTTAAGTGTTCCCCGTCCCTTCTATACAGGTGTCCTTCTTTCACAAAGACTTCCCAGTTATCCACAAATATGAAACTCTCTGCCCTACACCAGTCCTTCAGCCACGCATTCAGCTGTAGGATCTCATTTCTCCTGGCTCCGCTATTAGCCGGCCCTGCAAGCAGCTCTGAGGTCGCCATCTTGGAGGCCCTGCTCTTCGGCCTACCCCCCAACTCCCTGACCATCTTTTGTTATCTCAATTTAACTATTTAAATTCTTCTGTGTCAAATATTATGCTACTGATTATAGGTTGTATTCCAGTCACCGTATCCTCTTAGTGTGAGAGATTGAATTCTGCCACAAACCACGCGCAAGTTAAAGTTTATTAATCACAAGTAAGGTTATATTAACACTGCAGTGAAGTTGCTGTGAAATTCCCCAAGTCACCACACTTGCCTGTTCAGGTCAATGCATCTAACCAGCACATCTTTCAGACCGTGGGGAGACACTGAAGCACCTGGAGGAAACCCACACAGACATGGGGTGAGTGTACAAACTCCACACAGATAGTGACCAAGTTGGAAATCGAACCCGGGTCCCTGCTGCTATGAGACAGGGGTGCTAACTACTGCGCCCATGCCAAGGGTGAGGTAATACGAACAAAGGGACAGAGGGACAGGGAGGAAAGACTGCTCGTTTACCAAAATTCTACAGATTATCTCCAAATGAGCCAAGTAAAGAATTTAGCATGATTAAAGTACTGTTAATGCAAAAGATATCATTATGACAAAAAAAGAAAGGCACAGTGGTTAGCAACTGCTGCCTCAGTGCCAGGGACCCAGATTTGATTTGAGGTTTGGGTCACTGCCTGTCTGCACGTTCTCTCCTGTCCCCATAGCCTAAAAGACTGTGCATTGGTTAGGTGGATTGGCCATACTAAATTCTCCCTCAGTGTACCCAAACAGGTGTGGCGACTAGGGGATTTTCACAGTAACTGCATTGCAGTATTAATGTAAACCTACTTATAACATAAATAAACAAAACTAATTTTCCAAATACAAAACTTTTGAACGAGCACATTCCTGACAGGCAGTATCAACTGAATCCTGATATCTCCAACAGATACAAGTGTCTGTAAGGACATAGTTAAATTGTTACACATTGCTTCACAATTTCATTCAAGGACATCAGCTAGGTAGCTTTGATGCACTCCATAATAAATCACAATAATTATATATAAATAGAGGTGGAAGTTTATGAATGAAATTATACTAATACACAACAACAACATGGACCCAAATGCTCAATTTATCTCTCAGTCCATGAGAACCTTTCCATTATCATTTATTTCTTTCATTTGCACAAGTAAATTTGGATGTAAACATGAGCTCTTATCATGGTCTTATTAAATAAGGTCAAATCTTCATGTTAAAATTCAGAGTCACTTACACAGTAAGGCCACAAATGTGGAACTTACGTGTCAATGCAAAACAACCTCAGGTGTACATTGGTGCAAAATGTGTCAGTATGATGCTAGCATCATCTGATGTCTGAAAACATGAGAATCCATGTCTGTGTGGGTTTTCTCCAGGTGCTCCAGTTTCTCCCCACCATCCGAAAGATGTGCTGATTAGATGCATTGATCTGAACAGGTAACCCCGAGGAACCTCTTTACTATCAGCTTGTATTCCTCGTGTCAGTTGTATAACTTCAGGCCTGCCAGATAGCACGCTACACCATGTGGAAATAGTCAAAGTTCATGCACTTTGAAAAAGAAAATGACAATGTGGATATTCCACCAACGTTGTCCAAATATGAACAGTTAGCAATGGGAAGGCCAGAGTTCCTTGAATTTGGTACTGTAAATGTATTCTTGGAAAGTGTTTTTGATTGCCATCATTGTTTCTATGTCAGAACTTCCTAGTAAAAAATGGTTTGTGCACAGCGTACAGTAGTTAGCACTGATGTCTCACATTGTCAGGGATCTGGATTTGATTCTGGCCTCGGGTCACTGCCTGTGTGGAGTTTGCACATTCTCCCCGTATCTGTATGTGTTTTCTCTAGGGTGCCCCGTAGTTCAAAGATGTGCAGGTTAGGTTGGTTGGCCATGCTAAATTGTCCCTTAGTATCAAGGGGGCTAACAGCATGAACACATGGGGTTATGGGGATAGGACCTGGATGGGATTAGAACATAGAACATAGAACATAGAACATTACAGCACAGAACAGGCCCTTCGGCCTTCGATGTTGTGCCGACCAAAATAAAAAGCAATGCCCCTCCAAACTAAACCATTCCCTTCTCTTCCATATACTTATCAACTAACCTCTTAAACGCCACCAAACTTGGCGCATCTACAACTGCTGCAGGTAGGGCATTCCACTCCCTAATCACTCTTTGGGTAAAGACCTACCTCTGATATCCGTCCTATAACTATACCCCTTAATTTAAAGCTGTGTCCCCTCGTGCTAGCTTTCTCCATCCTAGGAAAAAGGCTATCACTGTCCACCCTATCTAAACCTCTAATCATCTTATATGCTTCAATAAGATCCCCTCTTAGCCGCCTCCTTTCTAACGAAAACAACCTCAAATCCTTCAACCTCTCTTCATAGGACATGCCCTCCATACCAGGCAACATCCTGGTAAACCTCCTCTGTACCCTCTCCAATGCCTCCACATCTTTCTTATAATGTGGGGACCAGAACTGCACACAATACTCCAAGTGCGGCCGCACTAGAGTTTTGTACAGTTGCAACATGACGTTGCGGCTCCGAAATTCAATCCCCCTACCAATAAAAGCTAAGACTCCATATGCCTTCTTAACACCTTATCGACTTGATTGCCAACTTTCAGGGATCTATGCACATATACACCAAGATCCCTCTGTTCTTCAACACTATTAAGAGTCCTACCATTAGCCCTATACTCTACACATTTGTTATTCCTGCCAAAGTGAATTACCTCACACTTTTCCACATTAAACTCCATTTGCCACCTCTCGGCCCAGCTCTGCAACTTGTCCAAGTCACTCTGTAAACTAAAACACCCCTCTTCACTATCTACCACTCCACCAACTTTAGTGTCATCTGCAATTTTACTGATCCATCCCTCAATACCCTCATCCAGATCATTTATAAAAATTACAAACAGCAGGGGCCCCAAAACAGACCCCTGAGTCACACCACTCGTCACCGAACTCCACGATGAATATCTCCCATCAACCACCACCCTCTGTCTTCTATCTGCCAGCCAATTCCTAATCCAATTAGCTAAATCACCCTCTATTCCACACATCTGCATTTTCTGTAGAAGTCTTCCATGGTCCACCTTATCAAAAGCCTTACTAAAGTCCATATATACTACATCAACCGCCTTACCCCCATCCACCTCTCTGGTCACTTTCTCAAAAAACTCAATGAGGTTAGTAAGTCATGACCTACCCTTCACGAAACCATGCTGACTATCCCCAATCAATTCATTTCTCTCTAAATAACTATAAATCCTATCCCTAATAATTCTCTCCAATACCTTGCCCACAACAGAAGTAAGACTCACTGGCCTATAATTCCCTGGAAGGTCTCTCTTCCCCTTCTTAAACAATGGGACCACATTCGCTATCCTCCAGTCCTCCGGAACCACACCCGTAACCAACGAGGACCTGAAGATCAGAGCCAGAGGCTCTGCAATCTCCTCTCTTGCCTCCCAGAGAATCCTAGGGTAAATCCCGTCCGGCCCAGGGGACTTATCCAACTTCAAACCCTCGAGAATTTCTAACACATCCTCCCTATCTACTACAATACTTCCTAATTTGCAACCCTGTACCTCAGTGATCTCCATAGCTACATTTCCAGCACTCTGCGTGAATACCGAAGAGAAATATTTATTCAGTGCCTCACCAATCTCTTCAGGCTCCACACACAACTTCCCACTGCTGTCTATGACTGGATTATTGTTGGTGAAGTTTTGATGGGCCAAATGATCTCCTTCAGCACTATCAAGATTCATTAATTCTATGATTCTAAACCATATAAAAATGTAAAGACCTCAGTACAATTCCAATTTCTGTGCTTGAACCATCTCCAACAAAATTTTCATCAGAGTTTGATAATTTTCTCAAAGGTTTTAACTCTTGAAACTTCTGGAATCAACTGTCTTCCAGCATTCAGCTGAGTTTCCAGAGATTGACTATGATTGTTTGCAAATCCAGTACTCACACAATCTGCGAGATGTTTTTTATGGTTCATAATCTTTGTTCTTTTCTGAACTGGATTGTCAGAAGGTAATCGGTGACAACTTTATATTGGATGTAATGTAGCCAATGAGAACAAGACATAAGGGTGAGCTGACCCAGTAAACCATGGAACCAATTACATAGTGATGTAATAGTCAGCTGACCAACTGATTCACTATAAATAAGGAACTATGTAGAAATGTCGAGAGCTTGGAGTAGCCGAGGGCAAGGCCCCAAGTTTGGAGTAACAATGTTTCTTTATTAAACCCTTTCTTTGATTTATAAGCTGCAGTAAGTTTTGTTATATTTTCATTAGCTGCATTTTAAAGAGTTCCTTCTGAAGAAACATGGGTAACAATTCAAAATTATTAAAGGGAAAACCTCCCTCCCACAGAACATCAGGAAGAAAAGTGACAGAATCAGAGTTTTTGGATAAATTATCAAAACATGGTAAGGCAAGAACACTAAGACTTTGCTATGAGGCAATTTTGATGAAAGTGACAATTGAGCTGATAAATCTACAACAGCATTGCTTTGGCAGAATTATGGAGAAAGGTCCAAAGATCTTGAATCCAAACTCTACCTTGGGCCAGAGCTAGCTCAGCACATAATGCTTGTCAAATTTAATCCTTAAAAAAAATTGCCTTCTGGCAAGAAAATCAGTACCTGTCTTCCAACTGTCTGACTTATCCAACCACGCAACATTCCTTGAGATGCAAAGAGGGAATTTATCTCATGACATTCCTCTCACAAGAGACAATAATGAAAAAAAGAGCTCAGTTTTCACCTTTAATCTCATTAGGAATATTGCTTTTGACCAATAGTATTAATAAAGCAAAAGATAATATGGTCCCACATTGTGGATTTTGAACCAATGTGAGGCGGATTTATCTGAGAATTGTTGCCAGATTAAAGTCCAATGTGGAAGAGAGATAAAACCTACAAATGCCTACAGTGATGTCACAGCACATCATGTGACTAATCACACAGGTGCATTGCTTTACAATACAGAACAGAAACTATATGTTCTTTGCTCATCAAGTCCTTCTCACAACATGACCAAGGTTGGGAATTCACCGAGTGAATTTGCCACAGACACACTCGCTGCCATTCTCAGCACAGATCACTCATACCGATCGCGGAAACTGGTCATTTCTTTGTAAGGATTTACCCATGATGTGTATTTATTCGATTTATAGTTAATGATACTGATGAGCACCAAGGCAAAATTGAACAATGGTATGCTTGTGATTGAAGGCAATTGTGAAAATGCTCAATTAAAATGTTCCTTTCTGCTGTGAGCCCATTGTTATATGGCTGTAAGGAAGAGCATAGCAACCACAGTAATCACTAGTTACCATGGTATTTCTCCTATTATTATAAAAATCTATGAAGAGCATATGGAAGTAGAAGTTACGGTACCTATAAAAGTATCTTTTCAAATTATCATAAAAGAATCAAAGTACTTAAAGATGTCAAAAAACACAGTTGATATTGCATAAAATTCTAGCCGGCTGGGAGATGGTAATCCAATAAATGAAATTAAGAAATAGCAATATCAAAACAGAGAGATGGCCATCATATCCGACATGTAACACTTTCCACCTTTGATGAACGGTCACTGACCTGAAACATTGGGCTATAATTGCACGTGGAACCAGGAACCCCATTCAGCCAGATCACTTCCAGATCTCGGCCCTGCACGGTCTCAGCGTTCTTGATGTGACACGATTTTTTTTAAAGGGAAAGCCCTGATTGGCCTAGAAGTGAGCATGTTGCACAACTGGTGGTACCGACTGTGAAAACTTGCCACAATCATCCCCTCCCCCTCCATCCCCCAAACAATGGTAGGTTGCTTTCCCACCGTTCAATGTTGAGAACATTACAATAATACTTTTGCATCGCAATCACACACTTGCACTGGAATCATACACCCCTATCCTATCAAAAAATCCAGCCATGGCGGCGTGATATCTTAATGGCACAAATCATAATGGGCTTCAAAAGGTCTGCGCCTGGCAAGCACACATCTGAGGCGAGCTCAGAGGTGAGCACAATACTTGGCACAATTCTATGTATTCAGAGAGTTGATTCGCAGGACACTGGCCTCTGACTTGGGCATAACCAAGCTTGAATCAGGGGAGCCTGGGCAACATTGGAAGAATACTGAGCAGTTGACTGCAGAATATTGGGGGAAAGACTCCAGAGAACCAGAAACTTAAACAGAAGAGATTGGAGGGATGGCTCCAGGGTGTTGGAAGGAAAGCTACAAGATATCGCAGGCAAGGCTTCAGGATATCAGAGGGAAGGCTTGAGAGATACCAATGGTTAGTCTGTCAAGTGTGATAAAGCACCGTTCCTGAAGATGCCCTCTTTTGCTAGACAATAGGCTTCATTCACGGAGCAAAGAGAAGTCTGGGTCAGTGCAGCGTGGCAAGGTGGGGGTGGAAGTTAACATGGACTAATGACAATCTCATCAACATCTGGGAGGAGGGGTCTTTTGGAGGTAGGGAAAGACTAATAGAAAGATATGTCAGTGATTAGTATTGTGTTGAGACAATGAATGCATCGGATATTTTTTAAAAAGTTCAAGATGGAGGAGAAAGGTCACAGTCTCAAGTTGGTTAACTCAAATGTTGAGTCCTGAGGGCTGCAAGATGCTCATCCAGAAGATGCGATGCTACTTCTCTAGTTTACAGTAGGCTTCACTGGAACATTGCATTGCAAACGTGGATATGTGGGCATGAGAGCAAGGTGCTGAATTAAAATCACACGTAACAGGAAGATTGGAATCATGTTTGTGGATTGAGTGACAGTGTTCCCCAAAGTTGTCATCAGTCTGTGTTAATGACGAGGAGATGGCATTGAGAGCAGTGAATACAATCAACCAAATTGAAAGAGATGCAAGTGAAACACTGTTTAACCTGAAAGGAGTGTTTGGAGTTTTGAACGGTGAGGGGGAAGGAGGTAAAGCGGCAGGAGTTGCTTCTTCTGCGATTGCATAGGAAGATGCTATGGGAAGGGGAGGAAGAATTTGGGGTGATGGAGGAATGGACCAGGGTGTCATAGACACAGTGGTCCCTAGGGAATGCTGACAGAAGGGATTGTCAGTGAGGGAAGCAGGCATTTAATGGAGGCATCGTGCTGGAGTTGGCAGAAATGGCAGAAGATGATCCTTTGAAAGCAGATACGATTGGGGTGGAAAGTGAGGACAGGTGGGGGTCCCAACATTTTCTGGGAGGTAGAGACAAGGGGTAAGAGCTGATGTGTGGAAAATGACTCAAGCTCAGTTGAGTACCCTGTCAACTACAGGTAGGGGGATATAGAAAACCTCAGTTAAGGAAAAAGGCAGACATGTCAGAAGCGCCAATGTCGAAGGCGGTATCTTTGAAACAGATGCAATGGAGGCGGAGAAACTGGGAGAATGGGATGAAGTCTTTAGAGGGTGGAGTGTGAGAAGCTGTGGGAGTCGATGGGTTTGTAATGAATATTGATAATCAGTTTATCACCGGAAATGGAGACAGAAAGATCAAGCATCAAAGATGGACCATGAAGATGAAAGAAGGGTAGAAATTGGAAGCAAAACGTGATAAATTTTTCCAGATAAGAGCAATAAGCTGCACCAATACAATCACTGATGTAATAGAGAAGAAGTTGAGGGAGTGGACCTGAGTAGGACTGGAACAAGGAATGATTGACATACCCAACAAGAAGACAGGCATAACTGTGCTCAAGCAGGTATCTATAGCAACTTTTTATTTGCAGGAAGTGAGACAAGTTAAGACCGAAACTGATGAGTGAGAGAACAAGTTCAGCAAGGCAGAGGAGAGTACTGGTGGATAAGATTGTTCAGGCTTCTGTTCAAGGAAGAAGCAGAGAGCCGCATCCTGGCGAGATTGGATGTCCATAATGAAGAGTAGGCAGTTAGGACCAGACAACTGGAAATTGTTAATATGATTTCGGGCATCAAAGGATTTGTGAATGTAAGTGGGAAGGAGCTGGACAAAGGGAGAGAGAATGGAGTCCAGGTCAAAAGAACTGAGTTCCATGGGGCCAGTGCAAGCTGCTACAATGGGTCTACCAGGGTAGCCCTGTCAGTGGATTTTAGGAAGGAAGTAGAAGGAAGCAGACTGTGTGACATTGGGGGACTATGAGGTTGGAGGCTGTAGGAGGAAGATAGCCTCACATGATGAGGTCAGTGACAGTCCTTTCTGGCCATTCTTGAAGTCTGTGAGGGCATTTAGTTCTGTCATCCCTCCACCCATCTGGGATCTCTCCCTCTTGTTAGTCAGCTTGTCTACTTGAAAGCAGATGGAGAGGATGCAACAGGACGTGTACCAGGGCCAATGCTAAGGATGCCTGGCATGTGCAGATGGTGAATGGGACCAGTGAGATGATGAGGACATAACCTGTAAGGGAGATGAAGATGCATATGGGAGAACAAGTATCCCTGGAACTCGCAGAGAGAGGTCCATGTAGATGTGTAATGGATCTGTGAGTGTGTGAAAGTTGAAAGTGAAAAGAGGAGTAATTTACCCTTACCACTGCTCCCACAGCCTCCTATGCTGGGTTTGTCACCTTGCTGCTAGGTTTCTGTCCTGTGAATAGATGATGTCATGATAGACTTCTCTTTAGCATCATTGACTCTCTCCAGGGAGGCTTCGGAGTCAGGGCAGATTTCCTGACAGCCAGGGCTTCCCAGTGAATTGTGACTGCTCTAAATTGGGGCAGCCTTTAAATGTGGCATCCATGAGTGTAGCGGTAAGAGGATGGCAAGGTGGGTGATTCAGAAGTTGCTGGCGAGCAGTAGGGCATGGGACCCATGGATCAAAATCTTTAGAGCTAAATACCACACTATATGGTGCGAGAAACTTCCACTGCTATTGGCTGCCTCAAAAATACTTTTCCAATCCAGCATCAGCCTTTGCTGATTTCCAGGTAAATCTTACCCTATGGCCAGAATGTTACAGCAGTTCACGACGGCGGGATTTTCCTATCATGTTGCAGTGAACGGTGATTCGGCTGGGCATCAAATTCTTTGACTTTGCTGCAGCGGGGGCATGGTGTGAATGGTCGGTAAGACCATTCCCATTATCACTGCATGCTATAAGCCCATCCTCTTACAGACCTGCTGAGTTTGTACAGTATTTTCTGTTTTCATTTCAGATTCCTAGCATCTGCGAGCACTTGGGTCTTAGAGCAATGCATTAATCATTCAATTCCCGTGACCAAGGATATAAAATTAATGGTGTGGAAACTAAATACAACAAGAGAAAAAAAAACTGTTTGGTCTCTGGTCTTTGTTGGCTGTACCTAAAATATTGCATCCACTTTAATATTTTCATAGGATGTTTCATTTTCTAAATCGGCCAAAGATTTTTGCTTATCTTTCACTGGTTGGGCGGTGGAGCTAGGGAGATATGGGAGAAGTAGGGGAAAGGATTGTGGCAGACAGGGATGGATGGAGAGAATGTTCGCAAGTCACACCATGACTGCATCAAAGAGGCTCAGTCAAACAGCTGATCTATTTTTCATTTTCAAACATCTCTGGTTTCATGTTTAATGTTCTTTGTGGGTGGCAAAGTCGTTAACAGCAATTTCATAGCACCATGGTCCCGGGTTCAATTCAGCCCTGGAGTAGTTGTGAAGAGTTTGCATGTTCTCCCCACATTTGCAAGCTCTTCAAGCCTGTGCTGATTATGATGTCCTAACTAAACTAGAAACAAACCTTCAATCCTTACTTGGTCTGTATCCTCTATTCCCTCCCTATTCATGTACCCGTCCAATGCCTCTTAAACGTTGCTAATCTGCCCATTTCCACCACCGACTCTGGCCATTCCTTGACCTCCTCTGTAATCTGTTGTGCCAACATCTCCCAGAATTCCTCTCAGTGATTCCACCTTCAAAGGTTCTCTGGTTTCCTCCCACACTCCAAAGGTGTGCAGGTTAGGTGAGCTGGCAATGGTAAACTATGCCTTACTGCACCAAGATGTGTAAAATAGTGGGATTAGTGGCATAAATACATGGGGTTATAGGGACTGGTTAAGATGCTCTGTCGGAAAGTCAATGCAAGTTCAATGGGCCAAATGGCCTCTTTCTGTGCTGTAAGGATTCTGTGATTCCCTGTTTAAGATGGCATGAAGGGATTAGTTGCTATGTCATCATCATTACAGAGTTTCAATGTTTTCTATGCGTGTTCTGCAAAGGACATTTCTTGGAGGTCATCTTAAATAACAGAAAATGTGACACCCGATGTAATATAACCTACTAAATCTAACTTTAGACTACTGACCCGAGGAGCAAAGAACCTTTGGCTGGTGAAAAATAGGGCCAGTCCTGAAGTTTTATCTGATGCGAGAGCGGGGGATGATATGTAGCAGTGCTCATCTCCAATATCACGACAACACTTTTATGTGTGTGTTCAGCACATAACTTCCCCAGAATCCATCAAGTTAGATTGCGCTCCTATAGTGTATCGAGAATACGGGATGAAAAACGGTCCTATCTTCCAATGAACTGCATAGGTATCACTTTCTGGGAATTGCTGTCATTTCTGCAGTTTACAAAGACAGATTTCAGAAATATCTCTGTGCAGTCCTGCAAGTGTTGCCATGGTGATAGAAATAAATACCTGATTATCTGCTGGATTTCCAAGCACTGCACAGACACCTTCAACATGGAGACACATATGTTGGTCCACTAAATTAGGGAATTATACCTTATAATGGCACAGATTTTGCTGGGAAAGTAATGGTGTGCAAATGCTATTAATGTGCAAATTATCAGCAACTCGGAATGAGGGAGCAATACCCAGAAATTGTGAATTGGTTCAGATCACTGGACAATTTGCCTCATTCCATGAAAGCGGCAGCCTGTCCTTAATATCCTCCCGACTGTAGGGCATTTTGACACTAATTGGCTTTAAACACATCACAGACAACCAATTCAATCATTAATAATAGTAATATTATTTTAACAACATCATCATTGCTAATGACTCCTTATCTCCCTCTTTGGCCCAGAAAGTGGGGCAATTCATATTTTCAGGCTAAGAATTCTTCTTCGACTTTTACTTTGCCTTTTTCTCTATTAATCCAATTATAGAATCTTAACAGTACAGAAAATGGCCACTTGGCCCATCAAGTCTGCACGGACCATAATTGTACCCAGACCTTATTCCCATAACCCCATATATTTACCCTGTTAAGCTCCTGACATTAAAGGACAATTTAGCATAGCTAATCAAACTAACCCGTAATCTTTGGATTGTGGGAGAAAATTTATGTAGACACGGGTGAATATGCAAAGTTTGCAGAAACAGTGACCCAAAGCCAGAATTAAACCTGGATCTCTGGTGCTGTGAGGCAACAGTGCCAATCACTGTACCACCATGCCATTCAATCTTTCTTGTCTTCTCTATTCTTTGTGTGATTGAAAATCAAACTTACCCACTCTCATTCACTCAACTTCCTCAGTTTATTACTCATTTTTTTAATCTTATTGGCTGATGGCCATTTGTTTCACAGTTCAATAAGCTTCCAAATGCTTGTTATCCATTTCTTTCTGAAGCTGAATGGTTAAGAACAAGTTTAACTGGTGGCAAGAAAGTGATGTAGTGGTAATGTCACAAAACTAGCAATCCAAATACCAAAGCTAATTCTTTAAGAATGTGACTTCAAATCCAACCATGGCAGATGGATTTGGCAGGGAGACCAGAACACCTCATTCACCTGATGAAGGTCACAAAGGCCGAAAGCTCGCAGATTTACTATCAAATAAATCGGTTGGATTTAAAATTGGTGTTGCCAGACTTTACTGGATGGACTTGAACCCATCACTAAAACAAAAATCTGAAATTGAAAGCCTCAATAGTGGTCATTGAGTCGGATATTGACTATTGTATAAGCACCATCTGGTTCACTAATGTCTTTTAGGAAAGAAATCTGCATTTTTTTATTCATTTGTGGGACATTGGCAACACAAGCTGGCTAGCATTTATTGCCATCCCAAGGGCAGTTGAAAGTCAACCACATTGCTGTGGCTCTGGAGTCACACGTAGCTCAGACCAGGTAAGGATGGCAGATTTCTATCCCTAATGGACATAAGTGAACCAGTGGATTTTTACAGCAGTTAGCATTGATTTCATGCTTATCAGTAGATTCTAAATTCCAGCATTTTACTGAATTCAAATTCCACTATCTGCCATGGCAGGGTTCGAACTAGGATCCCCAGAACATTAGGTGAGTTTCTGGATTAATAATTTAGCAATAATACCACCAGGCCATCACTCTCCCATCAAATAATTTTTTAAAAGCTACCAGAGCATAGTTAAGAACAAGTTCAGAGAGCTATTGTTTTTGTTAGTAACTTTCATACACTGAACCATGTAGGCAAAAAGTTTTGCTTTTGACCTGTAGCCTCAGATGAGATAGCCGAGTAACATTTGGAAAGGAATTATCCAAAATCTTTCCATGGATAAACAACCTACTGTTTAATACTGCTGTCTCACAGCGCCATGGATCCAGGTTCCATTCCAGGCTCAAATCACTGTCTATACAGAGTTTGGAAGCTCTCCCTGTGTCTGCGTGGGTTTCCTCCAGGTGCTCTGATTTTCTCCCACAGCCCAAAGATGGCCATGCTAAATTGTCCCTTGGTGCCAGGGATGTGGCAGGGTAAACATATGGATCTATGGATATAGGGCCTAGGTGGGATTGTTGTCAGTGCAGACTCAATGGGCTGAATAGCCAACACTGTAGGGATTCTATTATTCTTCTATGATTCTATGATATTATGAAATCTATCGAAACATAAACTCACAGAATAAACGATCACTTGGGCCATGCATAAGAATGTGCTGTACGAGCCTGTAGCAACGTACTGGAGTGTGAATAAGAGGAGGGCAAAAAAAAGCAGAACAAATTGGTGTTATTTACATACATATGATTTTGTACATATTGAATATCCAAGATGTAATCTGTTACTGCGGAACCCAATTCAATTGCTGCTCTTTGCGCCCTTGCTAATAAATTTGAGTCTGTTTGCAGGCATCATGATCAAAAGTTAATGTTGGCAATAAGATCTCACTGTAGTGAGCTCCGATGATATCATTCAGCTTGATGCTTCTGGTAATGTACCTGAATGCAAAGGGCAGTGAAAAGGTGGCACTTTCAGAATAATTCAGATACAAGATATATTTTGCAGATGTATACTTGTAAATGAGGTAATAAAAGGTCTTGCCTTTAGGTATTCCTCAAAAAATACAAAGAAAACAAAAGTCATACCAAAACTGAATCCAAAAACACATCAAAAATATCAAAACAAATGCAAATGAATGATGCCTAGAAGAAGCAAGAAAGGCAAAAAGGCCAAGAAATCACCAGGAAAGAGTTAAAGATCGCTTTTAAATATTTTGTCGTATCTCCATGGCAACAGGACTCCAATTAGCTCAACTCACAGAGAAAAATATTTAAACAGTATTATTGCATAAAATTTTGGAACACAACCAATTCCTTCATAGCCAGCTTCTAATTGTGTAATTTTATTGGAGGGGCATTTTGTCTGTTCTCCATCACTTAAGGGAAATGAGAGTACAATAGAATGGAAGGTATATTGAACACAATTTTAAGCCCAGTATAAATGAAATAGTACAGATTATTATTTTCTATTGAACAAATAACTCCTGAGCAATGTAAATATATGTGAGAAGGACAGTGTGCTGGCTGGAAAGGTATAGTCCAAACTGTTTCAAGAACAAGGGTATTTTGTGAAATTTTGGGTGGCACGATGGCATAGGGGTTAGTTAATACTGCTGCTTCATAGCACGGGACACGGATTCAATTCCGGCCTGAGGTCATTGTCTGTGTGACATTTGCTTGTTCTCCGCATGTCTTCATGGGTGTCCTCCAAGTGCCTTGGTTTCCTCCCACAGTCCAAAGGTGTGTAGGTTGATTGGCTATGCTAAATTGGCCCTTTGTGTCAGTGGGACCAGCAGGTTAAATACTTGAGGTGACAGGAACCTGTAATGGAATTGTTGTCAATGTAGATTCAGTAGGCCAAATGGCCTCCTATTATACTGGAGGCATTCTATCATTGTTTTAAAGGCCAGTGACTTCTTTTTTTCCTCGGAGTGAGTGTAAGAGGGAAGATTTAGCTAGTGCACTTCCTACTGATGTTACCCAGAGCGCTCATGAACATGAAGAGATTCAATTCAACCACTGAAATGCTATATGCCCGTGGTTGAATAGCCTGACAGTTTTTATGAAAATTCATCACTGCATACTGACAATTTTGTGAAGGTATCATACACTAAATCAGCAGGGAGCAGAGAATTAGGGTCCAAGGAAGCTATCACAAATTTGATAGAACCTGTAGTTATCTGGGGCAAGAGGACCAAATTTATGGTTGCAGTCCTATTGATTTTTGTCCCAGTTCTTCTATATCTCCTAGTTAGAGTCATAGAGCTTTACAGCACAGAAAGAGGCTTTTCAGCCCATTGCATCTGCACTACCACCAACCATCTATTCTAATCCCATTTTCTAGCTCTTGGCCTAAAGCCTTTATGCTCTTGGGTTTCAACTGTTCATCTAAATGCTTCTTAAATGTTGTGAGGGTTCCTGCCTCTACCGTCCTTGTAGGTGTTGAATTCAAGATTTTCCTCAGATCTCTCCCATTGATCTTAAATCTATGCCCCCTGGTTATTGACCCCTCCGCTTACAGGAAGTTACTTCCTATTTATCTAACCTTTGTCCCTCAATCAGGTCCCTCCTCAGTCTTCTCTGCTTCAAGGAAAACAATCCCAGGCTACACAGTTGCTGTATGTACAGGCTCACATAGAAGCCAGCACACACTGCACACCACCTCCAAAACCCAAAATCCAAAACCATTTCTGCTGAAACCTGGTGCATATCAACTTCAATTGGTGAACCTGACATAGAGAAAAAGCAAGATGTGGAGATGCTGGCATCAGACTGGAGTGGGCACAGTAAGAAATCTCATAACACAGGTTAAAGTCCAACAGGTTTATTTGGAATCATGAGCTCTCAGAGCATTTCTTGACCACTCACCTGGTGAAGGAGCAGCGCTCCAAAAGCTCGTGATTCCAAATAAACCTGTTGGACTTTAATCTGGTGTTGTGAGACTTCTTTCTGTAAAAAAAGGAAAGAAATGAACAAGAGGCATATGAAATGAGAAAAAGGAAGTTGCGAACAAAGGAGGAGAAGAAAGAATTTGATGTTTGAAGGTGGATAAATGCGAAATGGTCTACGGACATAGGATAGGACTGGGCCATAGCAACACTGGAGAGAGAAAACAATGAGGATCTGGGAATACTCAGGTGTGGGAGCATCAAAGGCAGAAGGTGGGATCTATGAGTATTTGGCAAAGATATGGTCAGATGCCTTTGAGTGTGCAGGAAAGGGAATAGAAATGAGACTTCAAAGACAATCTTTGCTCTCAATACACCACCAAAGTAATTCAAAGCATAAACCAAGGCCACAGACACAAAACATTTGCCTCTATTGTCTATCCAATAAGATTGCATAATTTTAGTTGCACAAAAGTGGAAGTGATAGAAAGACAAAGGTTCATACATTCTTATTGAAAAAAAACACCTGAAAAAAAAGAAAATAATAGTTAATTAAGAGAACATGTGAAAAAAAGCCTGTCATCCAATGACTGCTCTACTGATGAGAGCAAAGCTTTATCCCAATACATGGATGAAAACTTAAATCTCTGGTATCAGCATTAATTTGTTTTCATTGCATAATAAATGCATTCAACTTCTGTGGAAGCTTTCGGGTTATGGCTGAGAAGTCTCCTATGATAGAAGGAACTGGAGTCAGACTGGATGAAGTCCTCTTCATGTTTGGGGGTTGCAGAGGTTTTGGAGAATGTGAAAAGGGCCAATCATCTGATAAAAGTTTTAGGCATTTCACATTTGAAACAGTGAATTTTGATTGGTATCTGGGAAGGATTAACATCGAGAGCACCTGCTGCTGATGTAAATATGATATAATGTCGCATAATTGAGTAACTGAGATCTGGAAGGAAGGAAGAATATAATCTCTTGTAGAGTTACTGAGATGTACATAAATAGAGTCATAAAGGTTTACAGTACGGAAACAGATCCTTTGGTCCAATTTGTCCATGCCGCCCAATTTTTACCACTAAGCTAGTCCCAATTGCCCGTGTTTGGCCCATATCCCGCTATACCCATCTTACCCATGTAACTGTCTAAATGCTTTTTAAAAGACAAAATTATACCCACCTCCACTACTATCTATGCCAGCTTGCTCCAGACACTCAGCAACCTGTGTGAGAAACAATTGTCCCTCTGGACCCTTTTGTATCTCTCTCCTCTCACCTTAAGCTTATGCCCTTTCATGATAGGGGGCATTTGGGAAAAGTTGTTGACTATCTATCTTATCTATGCCCCTCGTTATTTTATAGATCTTCACAAGATCACCCCAATGCTTCCAAAGCTCCAGGGAAAAAGTACTAGTCTATCCAGTCTCTCCTTATAACTGAAACCATCAAGTCTTGGTATCATCGTAATAAAGCTTTTGTGCACTCTTTCTAGTTTAATAATATCCTTTCTACAGTAAGGTGACCAGAGCTGTATTACAGTATTCCAAATGTGACTATACCAATGTCTTGTACAATTTCAACAAGACATCCAACTCCTGTATCCAATGTTCTGACCAATGAAACCAAGCATGCCGAATGTTTTCTTCACCTCTCTATCCACCTGTGACTCCACTTTCAAAGAGCTATTAAACTGTACCCCTCGATCTCTTTGTTCTGTAACTCTTCACCACACCCTACCATTAACTAAGTAAGTCCTGTCCTGGTTCAATCTACCAAAATGCATCACTCACATTTACCTAATTTAAACTCCATCTGCCATTCATCAGTCCACTGGCCCAATTGAACAAGATCCCGTTGCAATCCTAGATAATAGTCTTCGCTGTCCACTATGCCACCAATCTTAATGTCATCTGCAAACTTACCAACCGTGCCTCCTAAACTCTCATCCAAATTAATAATATGTATGACAAATAATAGTGGACCCAGCGCCGAGCCCTAAGGCACATTGCTAATTACAGGCCTCCAGTTTGAAAAACAACCCTCTACAGCTACTCTCTGTCTTCAGTCATCAAGCCAATTTTGTATCCAATTGGCTACCTCACCCTGGATCCCATGAGATTTAACCTTATGCAACAACCTACCATGCGGTACCTCGCTAAAGTCCATGTAGACAACATCAACTACACTGCCCTTATCTGCCTTCTTGGTTACCTCTTCAGAAAACTCAGTCAAATTTGTGAGACATGATTTTGCACTCACAAAGCCATGCTGATTGTTCTTAATCAGTCCTTGCCTCTCTAAATGCCTGTAAATCCTCTCTCAGAATTGCCTTCTAACAATTTACCCACTACACAGCTATAGTGGCTCACTGGTCTGTAGTTTCCAGGCTTTTCCCTGTAGCCCTTTTTTAAACAAAGGCACAACATTTGCCACCTTCCAATCTTCAGACAACTCACTTGTGACTGTCATTGCTTCACGTATCTATTAGGGAAGCTGCAATTTCCTCCCTAGCCTCCCATAATGTTCTGGGCTACACTTAAGAAATTAAAGTCTATTTATTCGTCAGAACTAAGACTTGCATTAACAATGCAATGCAGTAACTGTGAATTTCCCCTAGTCGCACATTCCTGCTCCTGTGGGGGTCAATGCACCTAACCAGCATGTTTTTCAGATTGTGGGAGGAAACTCACGCAGACAAGGGGAGAATGTGCAAACTCCACACAGACAGTGATCCAAGCCAGCAATGTACACATTAAAGAGAAGGAAGTGCTAGAAGTCTTAAAGTGCTTCCCCTGAACTCTGATTAACACATTTTTGAAAGCCTCCAACTTACCAGATATCCCTTTGTTTGCCAGCAGACTTCCCTAATCAGCTCTTTAAAGATCCTACTTAAGACCATCAAAATTGGCCTTCCCCCAATTTAGAATTTTAACTTTTGGACCATGCCTATCATTCTCCATAGCTATCTTAAAACTAACAGAATTATAGTCACTGGTTCCAAAGCGATCCCTCACTGACATTCCTGTCACCTGCCCTTCCTTATTTCACAAGAAGAGATCAAGTTTTGCCCCCTCTCTATTTGGGCCATCCACATACTGAATGAGAAATTCCTCCTGAATACATTCAACAAATTTCTCTCCAACCAAGCCCTTAATACTATGGCAGTTCCAGTCAATGTTGGGGAAGTCCCTACCATTACCACCCTATTATTCTTGAAGCTATCTGTAATTTCTTTAAATATTTGTTCAATTTCTACTGACTATTTCGAAGGCTTATAGCACAATCCTATCAAAGTGATCTCTTCCTTCTTATTTTTCAGTTCTACCTATGTAGACTGTGGGAAACTCTCTCTCCTTACAAACATACAGTGCAAAAGGAGAACATTTAGCCCATCTGCATCGATCACAATCCCACACAGGCCATATACCATAACTCTATGCATTTACCCTAGCAAGTTCCCCACATTAAGGGGCAACTTAGCATGGACAATTCACCTAGCCCACACATCTTTAGACTGTGGGATAAAAGTGGAGAACCCAGAGGAAACCCACACAGACATGGGGAGAATGTGCAAACTCCACACAGTGACCAAGCTGGGAATCAAACCTGGATCTCTAATATTGTGAGGTAGCAGTGCTAACCACTGTGCCACCGTGTTGTCCTTATCTCTTACCTCCTGTTCTATGTTTCCTATAGCATCTGTACCCTGGAATGTTGAAATGCCAGTCCTGTCCCTCCCTTGGCCATGTTTCAGTAATAGCTATAATATCCCAGTCCTATGTACCCATCTATATCATGAGTTCATCTACCTTGTCCATTAGGCCTCTTACATTGAAATAAGTACAGTTTAATCTAGGCATCCCTTGCTGTCTTCCCTGAACTGTCCAGTACTAGAACTACTGATACTGTCTTTACTATTTAATGTCCTCAACCTTCTTTTCTGACTCCCTACTCTTTTGGATCCCACGTCTCTGCCAAACTAGCTTAAACCCTCCCGAGTAGCTCTCACAAATCTTCCTGCTGGTATATTAGTTCCCTCTCCAGTTCAGGTGTAACATACCCACCTGCCCCAGAAGAGATTCCAATGATCAACAAATCTCAATTCTCATCCCCTGTACCAGCTCTAAAGCCATGCATTCATCTGCTTAATCTACCTATTCCTACTTTCACTAACATGTGGCATCAGCAGTGATCCAAATATCACTTCTCTCAAGGTCCTATACTTTAGTCTTCTGCCTAACTCTCTATATTCACACTTCAGGATCTCATCCATTTTCCTACCTATGTTGCTGATACCAATATGTACAGCAACCTCTGGCTGTTTACCCTCTCCCTTAAGAATGAAGTCTGAGGTCACGTATCAACCAACTGAAAAACAGCTTCTTCTCTGCTACTGTTAAACTTTTGAATGGACTTACCTTGTATTAAGTTGATCTTTCTTTACACTCTAACCATGACTGTAAAGCTATATTCTGCAGTCTCTCATTTCCTTCTCTATGAACGGTATGTTTTGTCTGTGTAGTGCACAAGAAACTTTTCATTGCATGTTAATACATGTGACAATAAAACATCAAATCAAATATCTAATACCTACTTGTAAATGGTTCTGCGCAGGAACTACCTGGCTGAGGGTGAGGGCTATCCTCTAAGCTCTACAGGCAGTAGGTTTGACATTAAGTAAGAAACGTAATTTGCAAAGCCTATGAATAAATTCCAAGGGCTCTATTACGATGATGGAGAAAAATCTATGGAATTATACACAAATATTGGACTGTAAAAAGACCAGTGTTTTAAATTTTGGCAGCAACATTGGTCTGCGTGGAGTCCTTTGGATTATGTGGTGGGATTAAGGTTTAAAACTGAAACTGATCATAGTTCTTGTGATTACATTTTTTTTTATTTTGAGGAAGATTGCAAAGATGGCACCCAAAATTCATAATTTCAGACTAATGAGATTTGATTCAGTGACTGAGTATGTTTAAGAAAAGTAACAAGTGACAGCAGATGCACTATCAATATCAGTAGCAGGAACCAAACTGGAAGATTTGAACTTCAAGTTTAAATGAAAGTATATACTTCACACATTATCATACACTTCCTGAGAAGAAACTACACAAGATTAGGCAAACACAGTAGCAGGATATCAAATGCATCCAAGCAAAAGAACATTGCCAGAGAGGATGGCCAGGTTATACATCTAACAAACCAGTGCAATGCTCCTACTTTTAACAGAGAAATCATCTCACATTCATTGATGAATTCTGAATTTTGAATGACAGACTAGTCATCCTTAAAATGCTGCAACTTGCAATGCTCAAATAAATTCATCAAGGTCACTTGAGGTTAGCGAAATGGTGAGCAGTCAGTCTGATGGCTAGGAATTAGTCATTCTATTGAAGAGGGAATATGTACAAAGCAAGCCACTGGCATCCTCCAGTGTTCCTTTGAGGCCATGGCAATACCTGGGAATGGATTTATTTGAATTTAAATGCAAAGTATTCATTATTGACACTGATTACTAGCCCAGATGGATTGAAGTGAGTCAATTGCATGGCAACATAGCAGAAGCAGTCATTCAATCACTGAAGAGAATCTTCATGACAGATGGCATCCTGACCATTGTAATATCAGACAATGGTTCACAGTTTGCCAACAAATTATTCTGTAACTTTGTTTTCATGGACAATACAAGCTTGCTTATATATCTTTAGGTGAATGGAGAAGCAGAAAGAGGAGTCTGAACAATCAAATATTTAATGAGGAGATGCTTAGCCTTTCTTAGTAATTTGAACCTCATGTCTGCAGAACAGGTTTTCATTGGCAGGGTTGTTAATGTGAAGATGACTAAAAGCAATTTCCAACAATGCAACAGAAAGTACAACCTGATATTACCTGAGGTGATTATTGGGGAGTTAAAAAGTGTGAGGAGCAACTGAAAATAGAATAGCCTTGCAGCTTCAACTTCAGGCACTGAGCATGAGATTTAAAAATAACCCTACAGCCTGGACTCAGAGTATGGATACAAGAAGGAAAGGAACATAATGAGCTTCACAACCGAGGACCAGGGAATAGGAGGAGAAACCAAAGTGCCTTTATTTCATTTGAAAAGAAGCTAATGGAAACTTGGACTTATTATTCAAATCCAGCTGAAGAATAAGAATGTGAAACGAAACCAAGCTCGACAACACCCAGGAGAAAGGCTCTCCTCAGTGTTGAATGAAGTACAGCTTATTCTCAACCTCAGAGACCAGCAATCAGGAAGACTGGTCAAGGCACCACAGAGACTAACCCTGTGAAGTTTGACACTTTGCAGGGAGATATAGAAAAATGCACATATTTGAGAGAGAAAGAATTGGGGAGTGATATAGAGTAAAGGCTTAACATCAGAAAAACCTGATGCTTGAAGTACCTATGATGCAATGTCACAAAATGAACTAACAGATGCAGAGGGAGAGAGCAATATCACCTTGTGTCGGGTTACTGACATATACATAGAGTTGTGAAATAAATAACGATGCCTTTTTACAAATTACAGTCTAAAGTAGCTTTCTGAGAGAAATAATTAAATCATCAAAGAATCCTATCCAGACCCCAAAGTCCAGACAAAACACTACCTTCATTAGCATTTTTCTCAAATAGCCTTCTCTGTGTTCCAATGACAATTCACAAACCCTCCAGCCATCTTGGCCCTATAAATGCCTGATGATGCAAAAGCCATTACAAAAAGGTCACATATGATTGTTAATAACTACCTTGCAAGGCACTTTTTAATTTTGTTGAAACACAAATCCCAATGATCTGTCTGTGTAATTATCTAATTTCATATTTTGTAAGCAAATCTCCACTTGTGATGACAAGTAAATAATATGAAGATACATTTTTTCTAACTTTTATGTCTACAGTTTGTTTTGTGTAGATAGCAATAATTTTTCTTGTGTGTCATTTCTCTGTCCTCAGTGTGTTTTTATTTCTGTCCAAGCACATCAATATTTCTCAACATCTCTTCCTGTTTAAAAGCAGATGCACAGAAATAGTGGTAAAAACACAAAAAGAATTATGAAAGTGACAGGCTTGCTTTTCCTTTTATATGCTGTTGATTCTCTTTTGCTAGTGATGTGGATACTTAAATTCAATAGTTCACATAATAATTTGCTTGGTTCTAGCACATGGCTACACACATCTACCAAATTTCCATTAGATAATGTACTTCAATTGCAGAAAAGTGGAATTCACCATGCTCAGATGCAATTAACCTTTATCAGCTTTCAGCCACACAAGACAATAGAAGATGTTGTCAGTTAAATATACTGCATCATTGGCAGTGTAGTTATGGGAGTTAGTAACTATTTCTACCTCAACTTCCCAAATGGATAAGTGAATAGGCAAAGCTGTGTTAAGGGAAACTGAATAGTCTTACCACCCTGTTAGGAACTGTTGTTGTTTAAGGAGAAATCTGATTGCAAAACATTCAAACAATAAAAGACTCAAGATTTCACCTTTTGAAACAAAAGCAATTTATGGTCGAAGAATTAAACAAATCTAGCATTATTAAATAATTGGCACAATTTATAATTCGCTCCCTAACAGCATTGTGGGTCAATCCACTACACATGGACTTCAGTGTTTCAAGGCAGCAGCTTACCACTATGTTCTTAAGGACAATTAGGAATGGGCAATAAATGCTGGCCAGCCAGCAATGCCATGTTCCTTTTTTTGTTCATTTGTGCAATGTGGTTGGTGGTGTTCTCATGTATCTGCTGTCCTCGTCCTTCTAGACGAAGTGGTCGTGGGTTTGGAAAGTGCTGTCGAAGGATCTTTGATGAATTGCTACAATGCATCTTGTAGATAGTACACACTGCAGCTACTGAGCATTGGTGATGGAGTGAATGGATGTGTGTGGAAATGGTGCCAGTAAAGCGAGCTGCTTTGTCCTGGATGGTGTCAAGCTTCTTGAATGTTGCTGGAGCTGCACAACTGGCAAATGGGGAGCATTCCAACACACTCCTGACTTGCGCTTTTGTAGGGGACAGGTTTTGGAGAGTCAGGAGGTGAGAGTTACTTGCGGCAGTATTCCTTGCCTCTGACCTGCTTTTGTTAATGTGGCAAGTCCAGTTGAGTTTCTAGTCAATGGTAACCCCAAGAATGTGGACAATGCGGGATTCAGTGATAGTTACCACTACTGAATGTCAAGGGACACTGGTTAGGGTGTCACTTACTGGTGATGGTCATTGCTTGGTATTTGTGTGGTGCGAATGTTATTTGCCATGTGTCAGCCCAAGCCTGGATTTTATCCAGATCTTGTTGCGGATCTTCAGGCTATGAACTCTGTTCTACTTTTAACTCTCCCTAGCATCCTAAAAATTACCTCATGCAGTAACAGAATGAGCCACAGCAATCTCGGAGTCAATTTAATTTGTCCTCACTGTTCCAGTCATTCTCCAAGTATAATATTTCATAAAGACCTTTTCATTAGTTTTTGGTTAAACTGGCCTCCAAATTCTTCTCAACTCAAACTGAAGCTTTGCTGAATTTTTGCTTAGGAATTTAAATATCTGGAACACCACCACCTGTTCCTAATAGCCTTCAGCCCCACAGCTTCTGCACAGTTGCTGGCATCACAGTCAATTCTCAGCTCCTGACAGATACTTTCTATCTGCCTGTTCCAAGTTGATAACTTCCAAACTCATGGTAAACAAAGGTGTGTGAGGACCATCGCAAGATTCCTCCTGTAGTCTCAAACTAGACAAATCCCCCAGCTTCTATTTCCCTCATGAGTTCCAAATTGAGCTTGAGCCTCGCCTGCATTTTATGCAGTGAATAATGAACTTAATAATTTCACTGCATAAGATGCAGACCTGACTGACATTTCTTCCCTCTTGCTTTGCTAACTTTGTGGCCTGCAGTCTACAGTAAACCAAAAACGCAGCCACCTGCTGTGAGAAACACCCAGCTTAATTAAACAAAAGAATTGTCTACCTCATAGCCCATCTCTATGACAATGTGGGATGCTTTGAGATGACCTCAGACAAAAAATTCAATTATTTGATTTTCAACACAATTCTTTTATTCTATTACCCATTTGGATAACTTCTATCTTAAATGAAGTTTTATGACTCTCATTCCCAGAATTTTTAGCTTTCAACTTATTCTATGGTACACAACAGATACCCTGGATCCACCAAGAGGTCCAGAAATGGATCATCCACCATTTAGTGTTTACATTTCTAACTCTGGCTGTGAAAAAAGATATCAGTTAGCTGCATTGGACTCCAAGCTTGCTGAATTGCACTTTGATCAGAGTTACTTTCAGTCAGATGAACCATTTATCTACAGTCAAAACTTTAATTTGTCAAATTATGTTATATTCCAAAACATCTTTGCAACAGTGGTAAGTGTAGGGGGAGATAAGAAAAGAAAAAACTGAAAACATGAATAAATTTAATTAATATTTCCTTGTTTTGAGTGCAAATCATTTGTTGCTATTACAATTATATGTCAATAAAAACCTTAAATTTGGAGACTTGTCTGCACTTGGGGCATGTGAAGGAAAATTATACTCCTCCACATTGCATCAGTTGTAAATTTTTAACATTTTACTGCAATGTAATTTAGGATTTTATGCAAATATCTTCCCTTCTAACAATTTAGTAATGGTCCAGTAAGCAATTCTTGTCCCCTGCAATCCAAATGTTTACGCTTCTTGCACTCTATTAATTTTGGTGGCATTTTTGAGTCTGGATCAGATTGCTGCAGGTTGGGCTCCGAAACCAGGACTCAAATGCATTTTCTAAGCTAACAATGTCAGATGTGCCGTTCTTTGGATGCAGTACTAAATCTGATTATTCACATAAGAAGACTAGAGTATTAGGGGAAGATTTTTCCATCCACACTCAGCCCCAGACAGGAAAATACTACACAACTTCCTACCACTCTGCCCGAGAGTCAACAGACATTTGCACGGTCCTGTTCTGCTCCCATGGTGGGTGAGAAGGGAAAATTCCGCCAAGAGTTTTACAACATAAAAAGAGACCCTTCAACCCATTGGCTCTGATTTTACCAGCACAACTGCCCCCAAATCAGGGTGGGCGAGGCTTACAGAATGGCATTCCTCATTGGCCTCGGACATGATCTTACAAGCCTCTGGTTGCCATGCCGGTAAAATTAGAGCCATCATGTCTGCACCGGCCATCAAGCCCTGAATATTAAAGATAGAAAAGCGTGATTCAAGGAATTCCCCATTATCCTGGCCCATGCTTTTTTCCCTTGAAGTTTAGAAGGACGATAATCAATCTTATTGAAACATAGAAGATTTTGAGGGGGCTTGACAGGGCAGATGATAAGGTAATGTTTCCCTTCATGGGGGGGATCAAGAACCAGGTGGCATAGTTTCAGAAAAAGGGATTGTCCATTTAAAGTAAGGTGTGGATGGATTTTTTTTTTCTCAGAGGGTCATGAAACACTGAAATTCTCTGTCCTAGGGACCATATTCAAAGTTAACAGTTGACTGATCTTGGAACTATAAAGGTATGGATTATGGGAACAGGAAGAACATGGAGCTGAAGCCAAGATCAGATAAACCATGATCTTATTGAATGGTGGGGTGGTCTCAAGGAAGAGTGGCCTACTTCAGCTTCTGTTTCTCATATTCTTAAATATTTATGACTGTTTTGTCTCTTCCAGGATATCACGTTTTTGGAGAATGGGGGCAAGGGAACATATCTAGTCATGATGCTTCAGTATTTATTTATTTATTTGAAGGACATGGGTGTTGCTGGCTGGGTAGTATTTATTGCCAACCCACAGTTGCCCTTGAATTGAAATGCTTGCTGGGCCATTTCAGAGGACATTTGAGAGCCGCCACATTGCTGTGCTCTGGAGTCACATGTAGGCCAGAACTAGTAACTGTAAATTTACAGCGTGGGACAGGCTTGTTGGACCAACTGATCATTTAAGCCTGGCCTCTCAATTTCATGTTTGAAAATACCAAAAAAATAAGTTGACAATTAGTTATTAACATTTTTGCTGTTTTTTCAATGTTGTTGAAACAGTTTGACTGCTGTGTTTTCCTACATAATGAGTCACTGCACTTCAGTAAAGTAATTTGCTATCTAAAGTGTGTTGAGGTGTTTTAATAACATGGCAAATGCACAATATAAAATTTAAAAATTACTTAAGAAGTTAACCTAGGCTCAAGAATCTGCTATTGGATTTCATATTGTGCTACATACCAAATTAAAAATATTATCACAGTGAGATATAATAACATAGCAATTAAAGATCCAATTTTTCAACAAAAACAGTGGTGCAGTGGTCAGTGCTCACCCTGTATAAGTTTTTAAGTTTATATATTAGGTCACAAGTAGATTTAGATTAACAGTGCAATGAAGTTACTGTGAAAATCCCCTGGTCGCCATATTCCAGCACCTGTTCAAGTACACAGAAGGAGAATTTAGCATGGCCAATGCATCTAACCAGCACATCTTTTGGATTGTGGAAGAAAACTGGAGCACCTGGAGGAAACCCATCGAGACATATGGAGAACTTGCAGACTCCAAACAGACAGTGACCCAAGTCAGAAATCAAACCTAGATCCCTGGCACTTTGAGGCAGCAATGCTAAGCACTGTGCCACCCAATAAGGAGTAAATCAGACGGCAACTTATGGAAACTACATGTGTAAATTAAACAATGGAAGTTAGAAGAAATGTGCTGTCTAGGTTGCCCTGTTTTTCCAGAAGCTATGACAAAGTGTAGCAAAGATACTCAGCAGTCAAGAAATAGACAAATAGGAAGTTGAAAGTTCATGTTACAGTTATCCATTTAACAAACCAGTAACAGTTGGGGCTTGCCCATTTCAATACAACTAAAATTTCAGTGAAGTGATAAGGCTTAATTACTGCTAAATGGGCGTACTGAATATTAACTTCACAAATGTAAAGTCTCTTTACTTCAGATTTTAGCAATTATTGAAAATTTAAAATTATGTTTTCAGAAACGGTTTTTCTGCTTTTTTTCCTCTCTGTCAATCCCACCTATTACTCTCTCTCTACTTCACTTTGTGTCTTATTCAACTTAGACATTTTACAGCCTAACTCTGCAGCCTGGTTTGTGGCCTGGAGATGAACGAATACCGCGCAGTTGATGAAGCAAAGGGTTTCCTTTTGAGACTGAGAAACCCAGAAGAGAACGTTTGCTAAATATTTTTCCCCTGTTAGTTTCTGCAAATAGCCAATCATATTAGGATGTGCTAGTGTAGCAGTTAAATTCAAAGGAGAAATGGTTCCAGTGGTGATTGGGGTAGGGGGGATGGTGGTGGAAGTGGATGCGGAGTAGGGACAGATTGTTTGCTGCAAGGGATGGACCTGGAGGTCACACATGCTGAAAAACCATTTACCTTCTATCTTCCTTGCATTGGAACATTCCCCCGGTCTGAGAAACTCAACCGACAGATGTTTAAATAGAAACAGTGTAAAAATGACAAGTTGTAGTCTTATTAAAAGACTCAAATGTTTAACCCCCATCCCATGTGCAGAATGCAACCCAGCCCTCTTCCTGCCAGTAAAGTTCCTGCTGTTAAGTTCACAAGAGATCAGGTTCCTGTATCAGAATTTTTGCATTTTTGCCTTGGACACAACTCTACCTAACCTATTTTTCAGAGTTAAGATTCAGTCCTGCCTGTCTGATAGGATCCTTCTGTCTGATTGGCTAATGAATACACATTTGCATGCCTTGTTCACACAGACCTCAGAGTCTCTGGAATGAAACTGTGCCGAAATGTCTTTTTAATAGCAGCAAATTCCATTGCAAAACCACAGAGCCAGTCTTTGGGCCAGTGCAAGTGTAATGAATGCTGGCATGGCACATGGCAACCATGAGGAAACAAAACAAAAACTGTTCAATGCTTAAAATACATATGACCCGTACATTCATTCAGGATGTATTAAGAGTTAACATTTTGAGAGGAACATTTCAAATTACCAACGTTTCTGATACACATCCAAAGTTCCAGTAACGACCACCATACTGAACCTGTTGCACCTGTTCACATTACTTGAACAGACACATGGGCTGGAAATTCTGTCTTCCAGTCTGAACAAGCAACAGATTTTAGAAGAAGTCAGGATTCACAATAGACAAACTGTATTCAAACATGATGATCAGTTGCATGGCTTTCATACAAAGATATTTATAATGAAAGAAAATAGATTGTCCACAGAGAAACATTGCTGCTAATTAAATCAAGTAACAAAGCACTTTGGTCAATTAAGTAAATAAAAGCACCAATTAAAAAATTTTAAATACTGCTGCCCCATTCATCAAGACTAGAAATTCAGTAGGTGTTTCTATAAGAAATGTAACCATCCAAGCAACAGTTAGCGTTAAAACAATCAATAATGGGTACATTAGTTCTATCTCCCATTTCCTTTGTCATCACTTTATTATATCAGTGGGCTGTAACTTCTGAGCGCCCAGAATTGGATTGGGGTACCTCAAAGAAGTGCTGTGCTGAGGAACCCATCTCAGAACTTTACAGGTAAGGGTTTGCATGGCAATTGTTCAGAAGTGCAAACGTTCTCTGGACAATTGCCCTGTGATTTATATCACAAATTTGGGTTGTTTCAACAAGTTTAAACCAATAGTTTAAAGTTAGAAGAGCCACCTCCCCTCACCCTCATGGCACCTCTTCCAACACCCCAACTAACGACACTCCTACGGTAATTACCCCACTCCCCACCAAACTCCCCATAGGATTCCTCCCACAATCCTAACCCTCCTCCAAAAACCTGACTGTCACCTCAGATCTGCCCAAGACCTCCTCCCCACAGGCCCAACCCAACTTGACCTCACCACCACCTCAACATGATCCCCATTCCCCAATCTGACCCCTATCCCATTGGCAAGACCGACCCTAGACCTCCATCCCACTCCAGACCTCCAATATCTGCCCCTCCCCCCCCCAAAAAAAAAACCCACACTTAAATCCGACCATCTTATTTCAGACAATTACTTCCTCCATGTGCCTGTCAAGGATCTTCATATTTGAATGGAACCTTTAGCATTGTGGCAGCTGGTGTTGTAGGAGAGGGGCAAGTGTCCTCAATCACTGTCAGGAAGAACTGTAACTCTAGGCCTCAAGGATATTCAATGTTAGGCCTCGAGGGCCTGCTGCACTGTCTGGATCCCGCTGATCCAGAGTCGCAAGGTGGGAATAGACAGGCTCAGAAGAAAATTGATATGAGTCACTAGACACGGAATAGCAATCCAACAGTGATAGCCACTCCGAGGATGTTACATCTGAATATGTATCTCGCACTATATCTATCAGAGTTCATATAGTAACCACAATACAAATAACATGAGGAAAACTCAAGTAGTTTCTGTCTGCTCTCTTCACAGGCAATGATGTCTGAGTCAGGACAGCTATTCCCCAAGATATGTACCACCCTTGTATTAAGACCCCCCCGTAAAGTTTGACAACACGAGTTTACCCCACTCCAACGCTGGCATCTCTACATTATGACTACTATCGACACACATTGAGACCCCCCAACAGGTGTGACGCGAGTGAATTTAAGAATTTTTTAAAAACCATGTTCTCTGCAGTCATAAGCAGTCATTGTTGCCAAGCCATCTGCTCAAAGTCCTTTTATTGCTGCTTCAGTGGCTTAAATGGGATTTTGATTATTTTTAATCTAGGCCTAATACATTGACTTAGAATTTATGACTGGTTAGCAGATCATATGTTTTGGACAGTTTCTCTTTCATAGTGAATTCAAATTTTCACTTTTAGTTTGGCTGCTGACTGCTGTTTTACATAGAAGGTATTTGGACGTCAGATTGAAAAGCACAATTCTTTTTCTCTCTCCCTGGGACTGTAAATTCTGCTGGCTGGTAGGAGTGAATTCACCTGGCCTTCCTGGAGTGAAAATTCTGTTGTTAGTGGTTTTGCTAGCTGGTACCTAGAGTCTCTCTCTAGTGTTTCAGGAAGATGTTCTGACTTCAAGTTTGTATGGGTGTGTATTAAGAGAACTGCAGCATCCAACCAAAGGACTAAGTTCCAGCATCATGTGGTATTTACTTTTTTGCACTAAACCTGTGGCAAGTGTTTTGTTTATGGAAATTTTTTGGTTCGAAAGATATTCAGCTATTAAGATTTACACAATATCATGGGTGTGTGTTTCAATTGTTTGCAATTGGTAAAAATCATTGCTAAGTTTCTTTCCATGCATTAACTGTATTCTTAAATAAACTTTGTTTGATAAAAGCTCTCTATTGGGTCAGTTGAATTATACCTGAAGTGAAACATCTCATACTCTAGTCAAACTCAAATTGTGAAACCTACAATCCAGGCGGATTTCATAAAACTCTTTAGAGTTTCTGACTGAATAACATTGGTAAAAGTGCTCTGACTTAAAGATGATTTTAATTGCAGTGCAAAGCTCCTCATAGAACTGATCTTTCGCTCCTGTAATGGTGCATAGCATTGGAGCATAGATATTGATTAAGTTAACTGGCTCTGTTTGAGGAAAAACACACACTGAAATATTTGTGAGCAGTTCTAACATAGAAACTTATGAATTAGGAGCAGGAATAGGTTACTAGATCCCTTGAACCTGCTCCCATTCAGTTAGATAATAGTATCATAATGTAACATTAACTGCACATTCCTGTCTACCTTTAATTGTTGACCCTTTGCTAATTACGAAATTGATCTATTTCTACCTTACAGATATTCGAAGACTTGGCTTTGACCACCTTTTGAGGAAAAGAATTTCAAAATCTCACAACCCTTGGAAAATTATTTTTCTTCATCTGTCTGAAATGGGTGACTCATTTCAATCAAGTTGTTTCTTACTCTTCTAAATGCCAGTAGTTTTGAGCCTAACATGTCTACCTTTTTCTCATAAGACAACCCAACCATTCAAGGTAGTAATCTAAACCTTTTCTAAACTGCTTGCAATGCATTTATATCTTTCCTTAAAGAAAGAGGCCAGAACCGTACATAGTATTCCACATGGTCCTGCATAACTGAAGCATAATCTCCCTACTTTGTATTTGACTCTTCTCACAATAAACAATAACATTCAATTAGCTTTCCTAATTACTTGCTGCACCTGCACATATTTTGCAATATACGAACAAGGACATCCAGATTCCTCAGCATCTCAGAGCTCTGCAATCTCATACCATTTAGATAACATTCTACTTTTTTATTTGTCCCACATTATATTCAATCTGCCAGACCTTTGCCCGGTCACCTAATTTATCTATATACTTTGTAGATTCCTTATGTCCTTGTCACAACTTACTTTCCTGCCTGTCTTTGTGTCATCAGCTCATTTTGCAACCATACATTCAGTTCTTTCATTCAAATCATTTATATAAACTTTAAACAGTTAAGCCCCATCACTGACTCCTGTTGAATATCACTCATTACATTCTGGGTCACCAGAATGTGACCCATTTATGCCTACTTTCAGTTTTCTGTTAGCTCGTCAATCTTTGATCCATGATAATATGTCACACCCTACACCATAAGCTTTTCATTCCTGCAATAACCTTTGGTGACGCAGCTTACCAAATATCTTCTGGAAATCTAAGTACAGCATATCCACCTGTTCCCTTTTATCCACAACACCTGTTACTTCTTAAAAGAGCTCCAACAAATTGATTAAATATGATGTCCCTATCACAAAACCACATTGACTCTGCCTGATGATGTTGAATATTTCCAGATTCCCTGCTGTAACATCTATCATAATAGCTTCTAACATTTTCCCTATGACAGGTGTTAAGCTAACTAGCCTATAGTTTCCTGCAGTCTCCATTCTGTTTTGAATGAGGGAGTTACACTTACTATTTTCCAATCTAATGGAACCCTTCCTGAATGTAGTGAATTTTGGAAAGTTAAAACCAATACACCAACTATCTTATGAGCCACTTCCTTTAAAACCCTAAAAGGAAATCCATCAGGACCTCATGATTTATCAAACTGCAATTTCCTCAGTATGATCTGCTTGCTGATTTTAACTTTCTTGAGTTTGTTTTACACTGTGCCTTTAAAAAGTATATTTTCAATCAGGCATGGGTATGTTTAATATTCAGCTCAGTTTTGCAGGGTGCCAATTTGTCTAGGAAAACCTTTAAATTAGTAACCAGGAGAACAAGAGAAATACTCCCTTTAGACATGGACTGTTTCTTTAAGCAGAACTAATACATTTGTATTTATGCTTGGGTTTCAGAGTACAGTTTTGATGAGGTTGATTGATAGGAACAGGGTCTAAAAATTGGAGGAGCTAAACTTGCAGGAACAGACCAGTTTAATTTTCAAATACAAGCAGTTACTGCCTGGGCTGCCTGAAGAAAGTGATGTCTCACTGTCTCTCTCGCCACAAGTTTTCTGAAAGCTCCAAAGCCTGATAACTCATGTTATTTGCTAACTAATTTTATAAAAGGATTTAAGTCCATAAGAGAAATACTGCTTAATTAGAACTCAGTGAGATGTTAGCAGTTAAAACTTATAAGAATTGGACAACACGGTGGCACAGTTAGCTGTGGTTAGCTGTGCTGCCTCGCCGTGCCAAGGACCCAGTTCAATTCTGACCTTAGGTGACTGTGTGGAGTTTGCACATTCTCTTCATGTCTGTGTGCATTTCCTCCAGGTGCTCCATTTCCTCCCATAGTCCAAAGATGTGCAGGTTAGGTTGCTTGGCCATGCTAAATTGACTCTAGTGGCAGGGTAAATATGTGGGGTTTCGGGAATAGGACCTGGATGGGATATGGTCAGTGCAGGCTCAATGGGCTGAATAGTCTCTTTTTGCACTGTTGGGATTCTATGGATTCTATGCATTTCATCATGTTCAAATGTTAACTGTTAAGCTAATTAATTTATTATAGTTAAACTGTGTTGCTAAATAAAGTTGTTTTGATAAAAGCTCTCTAACATATCAGTAGAATTGCACCTAGAATGAAGCATTCTATTCTCATACTAATACTAAAATTGAAAATAGTCTGGCATCATAACATACCTTAGAGTTTCTGAT
The DNA here is from genome assembly GCA_024679065.1 of Sphyrna mokarran. Lineage (NCBI taxonomy): Eukaryota > Metazoa > Chordata > Chondrichthyes > Carcharhiniformes > Carcharhinidae > Sphyrna > Sphyrna mokarran. Next base: position 26,604,793 of record JAGIQG010000021.1, read on the forward strand.
CTATACTCTAACAAGTTTCTTCTTCCTTTTCATTTCCTGGTTAACAACTATTTCTGGGCTGCTACTTATATCCTTCTTAGTGAAGACTGATGCAAAATACCTGTGCAATTCAACTGCCATCTGCTTATTTTCTAATATTAACTCCTCAGATTCATTTTCTATAGAACCAAAGCTCGGTTTGTTAACTCTTTTTTTTAAGTATCAACAGAAAATCTTATTATCTGTCTTTACACTTAAGCTGTATTTGTCTCATATTCTAATGTTTCTCTCCTTATTCATCTTTTCATCACTACTTTTTTATATTCCATACATCATCTTCCGACCAGCAAAGGCACGAGTCAGGTTAGCATATTTGAATCTTCACTGAAACATGCTCTGTCAGTTTTAAGCTAGATTCTCTTTGCTGCCAAGATTCTCCAATTGTCAAAGGCAGAGAGAGCCGTGCATGAACCACTATAGGTTTCCAAAAATTGAAACCCGTCCTGATGGCCAGGCCAGGAGGCTTGGAGGCCATTGAAGCCCCAGGCACGATGGGCTAATAGAAAAGTGAAAGACTAATTCTATAACGCGATTTGCATTGTTATTAAAATAATCCCTAAGTCAGAGCATCCTTACATCCTGGCAAATTCCAATGCAATGCAAATTTGCACTGCCAGTGTCCCACTGGCCAGGCGCAGGGCCCGAAGGAAGTCCACGAAACAGGCAGGGCCTTAGGTGATCTCACTCATCTGGGGAATACCTAATACCTGTGAGAGGGATGTCAGGAGTATAGTTTCTCCTTTTGTGTGGGGAATGACCCTGACATTTATTGATTGGGGGAGGGAGAGTGGAAGTTGCCTATGTCTGTAGGTAGTAGCAACATCCATGGTCTGTGAGTGGGGAGACAACTTCAAGATTGGGAAGCCTTTGAAGAGCTGGTTATGCTGATGTCTTCAGATCCCTATTCCAAAAATCATTCTAAGTGTGGGAGAATTTAGTGAGGATCTCCCCAGGCTCCAAAAAATGTCTAACCGTGGATGAATTATGAACTGAACCGTTCCTAATCACCCAGCAGGAATCTTATTGGTTTTCCTGCTCGGCGCAACTCCACCATATATTTCTGATGCTAACTTTAACTTTTTTTTTAAGATAACCACAGACAGTGAGACTCCCCAGAACTTGTTCTTTTTGTTAGAATGTATCTATCCTGTATATTCTGAAATATCCCCAAAATGTCTGCTACGAGATCTCTATCATTTATCCCCTTAACCTAAATTGCCAATGCATTTTTGATACCCCAATTCTGGTCTAGAATTGAGAGGAACAAATTCCTGACAGCAAGGCCCACACCTTGCTCACACAAGAATGGACAGGGATGACTTGAATTTTGCTGCTACCATGAGTTACTGTGACTAACATTTTCTTTCGGAACTGATTGTGAAACAAGATATTCTGGAGGTATCCAAGATCAGGGCACTGGCATTAGATGGATCTGATCAAAATACTGCAACCTTCACCATGGGTGGGGCAAGAAGACTGGTCCTAAATCCATCCCACTGAGAACAAGGATCTTATTGCATGCTATTGACACCAATCAGACCTACACCAGCCATTCTAACAACCAAGCAACCATCCTCACTCAAGGAATCAGCACTGCTATGGCAACATACACTTTTACATGCATGTTGTAGCCAGGAGTGATGGTGGGGAATCTAATTTCCTCCCATCACATGGTTGATCAGGAATCTCTCCTACTTTTCCCACATACCACTGATGTACATTGGAAGGATTTACAAGCTGATGATCAAACTATTTGGCCATGTTATGACTGCACGTTCCTTGGCTATAAAATCTTGGAGTCGGATTGGAGCCTGGAGTCTGACAGACAAGAATGCTACCAACTATGCCTCTAGACCACCTCTATACTCAGATAAAAGGTTTCTAACTCAATTGAAACTCACCATGGCATTTCCACAAAGAGTGAGAAATGAAACAGAACATATTTTGAAACACCATTTACAATAATGGATTCTCAACATATGGAAAGCAAGAGGGAACCAATGCTGGCTACTGACTTGCTCCAGATAGAGAGACTGATGGCCTAGTGATATTATCGCTAGACTAATAATACAGAAACTCAGCTAACGTTCTGGGGACTGGGGTTCTAATCCTGCCAGGACAGATGGTGGAATTTGAATTCAAAAGTAAATATCTGGAATAAGAATCTTCTGAAACCAGTGTTGCTTGTTGGAAAAATCCATCTGGTTCACGCGTGTCCTTTAGGGAAGGAAATCTGCCATCCTTACCTGCTCTGGTCTATATGTAACTTCAGAGCCATAGCAATGTGATCAACTCAACTGCTGTTAGGCAACTAGGGATGGGCAATAAATGCTGGCCAGCCAGTGGCACCTAGGTCCCATGAATGAATAAAAAAAGATGCTGATGCTATTCCGTCTGAGCTCATCATCACGGGAAACCAGTCATTCCAAGGCTGCACAAAAGTCTTGGACTCTGCTGGAAGACAGAGTTGGTGCAAAGACCTCATACAAGAACAAGGATGACTGTGATGATTGCCACAACTATTGATGTAGTTTTCTGTATCTAAGAAAAGCATTTGCCTGTATTTCCCTTTCAAACTGTAGATATTGGTTAAATATGTTTACCCCAATCCTCAATGTCTTATCTAAACTGGAAAATCACAATCGGCATAATCTTTTGGGTCTGACAGCTGTTGGGGAAATGTAATGAACAACGGAGCCATTCATATATGGTCTTCTTGGATATCAGTAAAGCATTGAACCAAGTGAGCAGAGGTGGCCAATTTGCTGAGAAAATTAACAGCCTGTCATAGTCATTCAATGTCACATCCTTCCATGGCAACATGAGGGATGAGGACAGCTCTGATTGAACAACATCAAATCCCTGTGGGAGCTGCACTGGATCAAACAGGGTTGGATTCGGAAATCAATACTCTGGATATTCTCTTTGCTGCGGTGGCGAGCTACAGAGTGTAAAAACAGAAAATTCTGGAAATACTCAGCAGGACAGCCATCATTCCTGCAGAGAGGAAAAGATTAACATTTTAGATCAATGGCATTTAATCAGAACTGGAAAAGGTTAGAGATATAATATGTTTTAAACAATGAGTGGTCAAAGACGAAAGGAAGATTTGTGAAAGGGTGAAAGACAGGAGAGATTGAATGACAAAAGAGTTAGTCTTCCCGGGACAAAGAGAATGGAATGGAGCAATTCACCACCAGTTCTCATCCAGATTTCTATTGGCTCCGTAAGACTGTTATTCAATCTCTTTTGTCTTTCACCTTATTACAGATCTGTTTCTCTCCAGGGACAACCTGCTATGTATTTCCAGCATTTTCTGTTTTTATTTTAAATTTCCATCATCTGCAAGTATTCTGCTTTTTCATCTACAAAGGCTTTGTATTTACATCCCAGCACTGACAAGAAGCTATTCAGCCTTGCTCATCTGAGGTCCAAGACAATGATGACCAAGTCCTCACAAGATTTGCTTTGCACTGACAATGCTGCACTACCGAGTAAAACCTCCAACAGAAAATGGACAGACTCTCTCAAGCCTGTAAAGACATTGGTTTGACAATCAGCATCAGGAAGACTAATGTCAGGTCCAAAATGTTGCCATACCACCATCCATCAGCATTGATAATGTGACACTGGAGGTTGTTACTAGCTTCAATTAGCAACCAATCTGTCGCTTGAAGCTGAAATTAACATACACATTACAGAAGTTACACAACATCCAAGGTGAATAAGAGTGTGTGGAACAACAGTAATCTGACTGAGAACACCAAACTGTGGGTCTACAGAGCTTGTGTCCTCAAAGGATTTATTTACAGTGGTGAAACATATGGTAGGCAGGAGAAATGACTGAACAGTTTCCACCTTCACTATCTCAGACATATCCTTGATATCTCTTGGCAAATTCAGCCTAGATGACAAATTCGGAAGTCTTGAAGAATGCTAATTCTATCAGCATCCATTCATTGCTAAGCTAATAATCCTGTGCTAGCTCAGCCGCATTCTGATGACAAATATAAGTACAAAGGCCTTTGGCACAGTGAATTTGCCATTGGATAACAAACTCCTGGGTATCTGTATCTCCAATACAAGGACATCTGCAAGCAAAATATGATACTGATACTGAGGAATGGGAGACTATCAGTGATGGCCTGGATTAGTGATAGAGGTACTGAAAGAGGCAGACAGTAAAAAAAAATCTCAGTCAGCTGAGAAAAGGGTGCAGAGAGAGCAGAGGTCAGTCTATAGTGCATCTTCTCAGTTCACTGTAATTCTCTGCAGTAAAGACAGCAGAGTCTGCCATGACCAAATTGGGTTCTTGAATGACATCAACATGGACTTGACTGCTATGACACAAAATGCCATCTTACAAGGTGGCATAAGCCACATGGGCTGAATAAGATGGAAAGCTGAAGAAAGACCTGGTTGGTGAGGGGAGGGGTGGGAGGGAGGCAGTCAGAGGGTAGGATATTTTGAAAGGACCTCAGGTAAGGTTGTCATCACCGCACCCTCCCCTGCCACAATTTGGTCCATTAGTTAAAAACTCAATGATAACCCCAAAGGCACAGCAACTATTTACATATTGCTACCCCTTTCATAAACCTTGACCATTCTTGTTTAACCCGCTCAATTAGACTCCCCATCTGGACTCATTTAACATTAATTCTTGGGTGTCTAATTACAATTTCTTGTGTCATATTACAATCAATAGACCATTAGTTGAAACTGAAGGACTGAAAATAATGAATGTATTCTGTACATTTTGGGATCAATGTTACATTGTTACTTAGTTAGCAGGGAGACAATATGGCAATAATCTCAATGTCATGAGGTGAGCGTACAGTTCTGAAGAGTATAAAATATTATTCCAATTTCATTAACAGTAAAACAAATAAAAGTATCCAAGAACATTGTCAGACCACAATTAATCTGTAAGTGTGGTCTTATTTTCAGTATTAATCTTATGTGAATATGTACCGCACATTTCAATAACAATCTTCTAAACAGATGAGCTCATATATATACAGAGCCAAGCAGATCACAAAATTGGCGAACACTAAGCATTACTGTGTTGCGGGTTGGCCTTGAAAGCTGTGGGTTCATACATCACTCAAAGAATTGTACTTTAACATGTTACTGAGGGATGAACACATACTCTTATCACCACGGTGCATGTGGACATTAATATGTCCAAAGAAAGACACTGTAAACCCACCGACACAAATTAGATTTCTTTTTTATAATTATTCATTCATGGGACATGGGTGTTACTGGCTAGACCAGCAATCCATTGCCCGTCCATAATTGCCCTTGTGAAGGTAGTGGTAAGCTACTGCAGACCACATGGTGTAGATACGGTTAGGGAGGGCACATCAGGATTTTGATGCAGCAACAGTGAAGGAACCATGTACTTATATGTTGAAGTAAGGATGATGTGTGGCTTGGACGTAAACTTGAAGGTAGTGGCTTTTTCACGGGGACGATTGCATTCTCTGTCTGCGGCAATGGCGGCACATATTCAAAATTCAGGAATCATGATTTGTGCCAGCGAGATTCTGAGTTCTGATCTTCCAGGCCCCTCACTGGCTGAGTGACCTGAAACAGACTGTGGGACCGCAGGAACATCATTTTAATAGAAGATCATTAACGAGCACTCTCTGTGGGACTTCCCCATCACGTATATTCAGAGGGCACCAGTATGAGGTCATGCTAGCACCACTTACAGTAGGTTCATCTAGACGTGAATCGATCATTGGCTGTCTACCTGAGGGCAGAAAGGTGAGTATAGCCTCAAGGGGAGAGGGGCATGGCCAGCTCTGACTGTGGTGATGAGCTGTACCATTGGCTCTGACTGTTGGGAGAGGTGGAAAAGGGGAAGGACAGCCGATGATCGAAGGGAAGGAAAGGAAAGAGGCAAATGATAATGGAGGGGGGGGAGTGGCTGATTGGGAAGAAGGGATCGGGGGGGTGTTGGAGAGAAGTGCTGACTCCGATCGGGGGTTGAGACTTCTATGGTGGGCTGAAAGGCTTTTCCAGTTACGATCAGGATGCCCTTTAAAGATGATGCCCCAGTCTCAGTGAAGCTAGGTTTTGCTAGCATTTCAGCATGTTGAGGCCTTGCGTGACAGTGTGAAACACGCGCCCTTGATTTTTTTTTTAGGTAAAGTGTTGTAAGATCTGGAGTGAAAACTACTGTGTTTCTCATTTTTTTTGCTGGAAACAGCACTCTGCCATTTTTTGCTAAAATTTGGCAGGTGTTGTCGAAGGAGCTTTGGTGAATTGCTGCAGTACATCACATAGATGGTACAGACTGCTGACACTATGCATCAATGGTGGAGGCAATGATTCTTTGAGGTGGCAAATAGGTGCTTATCAATAGAGCTGCTTTGTCCTGGATGGTGTTGAGCTTATTGAATATTGTTAGAGCTGCACTCATCCAGGCAAAGTGGAGCGTACTCCATCATATTCCTGACTTTTGTCTTGTAGATGGTGGACAGACTTTAAGTTCGGAGGTGCATCACACACTGCAGAACTCCGAGCTTCTGACCTTTTCTTGCAGCCATAGTTTTTATACAGCTGCTCCAGTTCAGTTCCTGGTCAACAGAAACCTCCAGAATGTTAATAGCGGGGATTGAGCAATGGGAATGCCATTGAATGTCAAAAGGCGATGGTTAAATTCTCTCTTGCTAGAGATGATCATTACCTGGCATTTGTACAGCACAATATTTTTGGTGGCCTCGCCAGTAATGCCCACATCCCATGAGAGAATAAACTTAAACAAACTTCTGGCTGAAAATGGTTGCAAACGCAACAATCTTCAGCCTTGTCTTTTGCACTGACACACTTATCTGCCCAAATTGGTTATTGTCATAATGGTATGAAGCACTTCTATATTTGATTCACAAATAATACTGAACATTGCACAATCATAAGCAAACATCCCCACTTCTGACATTATAATGGAGGGAAGATTATTGATAAATAAGTGGAAGATGGCTGGGCTTAAGGTTATGCCCTGAAGATCTCTTGAGAAGGAAGTGGGATGCTTGATCTCTAACAATCAAAACAATCTTCCTTCATGCTAGTTATGACTCCAACCTGTGGAGAGCTTCCCCTGATGGCCAGTAACTCCTGTTTTGCCAGGGCTTCTTGACGCCACACTTGATGAAATGCTGCTTGAATGTCAAGGACAGTCAGTCACTCTCACCTCATCTCTTAATCTCAGCTCTTTTATCAATATTTGGACCAAGGCAGTAGTGAGGTCAAGAGTTGAATGGTAGAACCCATTGTCAGTGAGCAGGTGATTGTTAACAAGTATTACTTGATCAACTTCCATCATTTTGCTGATGATCAGGAGCAGACTGATGCAGTGCCAATTGGCCAGACTAGATTTGTTCTGCTTTTTTGTGAACAGGACATCTGGGCAACTTTCCACATTGCCAAGTCAGTACCAGTGTTGTAGCCGTCTGGATATGAGTTCTCGCTAGTTCTGGTTGACAAGTCTTCAGTACTTTTGTTAGAATGTTATCAGGATCCATAGTCTTTCCAGTGTCCATATCTTCAGTCATTTCTTGATATTATGTGGAGTGAATCAAATTGGCTGAAGATATTCTTGAAAGTTAGAGGCTTCAGGAGAAGGCCTGGGTTGTTACTTGGCACTGTGATAATGGCATAATGATAATTTCATTGGACTTTTAATACAGAGATTATGTAACATGGGTTCAAATTCAACCACAACAGCTAGTTGAATTTAACTCAATTGATAAAATTTGGAATTGAAAGCTGGTTTCAGTAATGTTAGCCATGAAAATACAATTGATCATCATAAAACTCCATTCATGTCTGAAAAGGAAGGAAATCTGCCAATCTCACTTGGTCTAGCCCCCATGTGATTTTAGTCTCACAGTAATGTGATTTACTCTTAACTGCCCTCTGAAATAGCCTAGTGAGCCATTCATTTCAAGGACAATTAGGGATGAGCAACAATTGTTGGCCTTGTCAGTAATGCCCACATCCCATGAAAGAATAAACATAGACAAGTTTCTGGCTTCAGCCTTGTCTTTTGCACTGATGTACTTACTGGTCTCCTACACCATTGAGGATTTAGAATACAAACAGTCCTCTGTTGTAGTTTCTACAAGGTTGACACCACATTTTTGGGTATGCTGGTACTGCTTCTGGCAGGCCCTTCTACACCTGCGTTGAATTAGGATTGATCCCCCGGCTTGATGGTAATGGTATGGTGATAATGGTATAGTGGGGGAAATGCCGCTCTCAAATTGTGGTTGGTACAATACTGCTGCTGCTCATAGCACAAAATGCCTCCTGATGCCTGGATTTGAGTTGCTAGATCTGTTCAAAACCTATTCCATTTAATACATGGTGCACAATGCACGATATCCTCAATGTGAATACGGGATCTTGTCTCTACGAGAATGTGCAATGATCACTCCTACAAATACTGTCACGAACAGATGAATCTATGACAGGTAGACAGATAAAAATGAGGCCAAGATCATTTTCCCTTTTGTTGGGTGCCTCACCATCTGCTTTGACAAAGACTAGCACAGCTGTGTCCTTGAGAACTCCGTGAGATTGGCTAATAGTTAAGTTACATTGAAGGCCTCCATTCAGAGTAAGCTCTGAGCCATTGGCACCCTCAGGGCTTTTTCCAGTTATTCACATTGAGAATGACTGATTCATCAGCTAAGGGGGTAGTTAGATTTAGAACACAGAACATAGAACACTACAGCATAAACAGGCCCTTCGGCCCACATGTTGTGCCGATCATATCTATACCTACCAGGCCATAGAACTATCTGTAACTCCTAATCCCAATAAATCCATTCACTCACCACCCTCTTAAGTGCAAAACTTACCTCTAACATCTCCACTGTTCTTGCCCCCCAGCACCTTAAACCTGTGTCCTCTCGTAGCGACCATTTCAGCCCTGGGAAATAGCCTCCGAGAATTCACTCTATCTATTCCTCTCAATATCTGATAAACCTCTATCAGGTCACCTCTCAACCTTTGACTCTCCAGGGAGAAGAGACCTAGCTCTCTCAACCTATCTTCATAAGGCATGCCCCTCAATCCAGGCAACATCCTTGTAAATCTCCTCTGCACCCTCTCAATAGCTTCCACATCCTTCCGATAGTGAGGCGACCAGAACTGCACACAGTACTTCAAGTGGGGTCTGACAAGGGTCTTGTCCTGCTTTTTTGTGAACAGGATATCTCTGGGCAATTTTCCACATTGCCAAGTCACCAGGAGATTCCTTGCCCGTTGTTCACTTGATGCCATGAGACTGCATTGGGTCCCAAGTCAATCCTGACAATACCACAGGATGGTAGTATGTAGGAAGTTGGCCAGTGTTTTCCAGCAACCACCTACAATGGTTGCCAGCAGGACCTTTTGGTCCCACTGAAACATATGGGCTTTTGAGGGTTCATCCAACCCCCTCACCATCCCCCCAACCCAAGCCCCCACCCACCCCCCACCACTGGTGGGGAACACATGTCTTCAACAGATGATTCTGTGAATATGATTATGTCTGGCTGTTGCTTGACTAAACAGTGGGACAGCTTTCCTGGTTTTGGCACAAGTCCCCTGATGTTAGTACGGAGGGCTTTGCATGTTGGCAGGATTGGATTTGCCACTGTCATTTTCAATACCATTTTGTAGTCTTTATCGAGGTTTGATACAACAGAGTGGTGCTTTGCTCTACCATTACAGACAGTCTCTAAGAGGCAACTGCATCATTATGAGTCTGGAGTCAGACTGGATAATGTTGGTAGATATCCTTCCTTAAAGCAAATTAGTGAACCAGGTGGGTTTTTATGCCAATTGACAATGCTTTTATGGTTACCATTACTGAGATGAGTTTTTAATTCCAAATTTATTAATTGAATTTAAATTTCACCAGCTGCTGTGGTGGGACTTGAACCTGTATTGCTACAGCATTAGCCTGTGTCTCTTGGTTTCCATTATGCCACTGCTTCCCAAAAGTGCAAAATGTTGAAAAAAATTTGAAAACCTGACTAATTTTAAATGTTGGATGCTTTTGCTGAAGTCTTGGTATTTAATGTTGTACATCGTACATCAGGAACTAAGAAATTTGAGTCTGAATTAGTGCACCAGGCATATCTGCAAGCTGTGACATAATGACCTGGCAGCGATCATAGGAAATTATTTTCATAGGCTTTATATCAGCAGAGACAAAATAATTTACTGTGTGATCACCTGCAATGACCAGACACTGTAAAGCTGGCAGGTATGGCCTCAAACCAAAAAAGCTTCAGCTCTTCTCAAGCATGCTGATCTGCCCAGGGATTTTAGGGCCAGGGGTGGGTGGAATGGTGTCGACAGTAAACTATTGACAGTTTCTGTCATTAACTATTTCAAACTGACTTCATCTTCAGAATGTCGGACATGCGCTCCAGGCACCCGAATAGTCTCTTCCTGCACTAAGTATTCTGTGATTCAGATACCAAAGTAAAAGGGAAAGATTCAAAGTTCTGACTGTCTGTGAAACTACTGTCAGCTTGTGCTCACTCCATGGGCTCTCATCGGTGAAAACCAAATTAACTCTCCGATTGGACCCACTGGAATGCTGATGTGTGTGTGTATGTGTCATGTGTCCGTGTGCGTGTATGCACATGCATGTTGCCGCGTGCATGCATGTGTATGTGTGCGTGTATGTGTACTTACATGGGTGCATAGCTGTACATCCTCCAGTACAACCTCAGAAGGAAAGAGATCAGTGAAGAATTCTCCTTATCCATATCTAGCAAAATATGATGTACGTATGAAGGCCCTGGAAGATAACCGTGGAAAAGTAATAATTGCCTCTCAGATGGTTGAGCTAACTAGAAAATAAAATCAGCATGTCAAAGATATTTGTAATTCCATCATCACCTGATAAAGAGAGTGGTGGACATGCCATTCATCCCTATGACATCCTCAGTGTGTACGACTATCTGTGATGGCTCCCTTCACGTCCTCTATCTTGAACTCTTCCGCCTCAAAAGAACCTCAATAAAAGTGATGGAAAGTCAGCTGATGGCTGTAATGCATCCGATAAAGGCAACAGATGAATCAGAATGCATGTAGAGCGAGTGGCAGCGCTGGATGAATAAATGGGGAAGTGCCTAGAAAAGGTGTGGGGAGCGATTAGGTGAAGCAAGGTTCAGCTGCTGCCATCAGGTTACTTCCTTGTACACATTCAAAGTTGCAACTGGAGCCATGCACAATTCTGAGCTACTCACAGTGAATGGTATCCAATTATCGACACTGTTTTTAGCCAGAGCTGACTAACCTGCATCCTCACTGGAAAACCTTCCACTGCCACTCAAGATGCAAGATAGTTGGCTTGGAAGCATATGTTTAATTTCCATATACCCTATTCAATAACCATAAAACAGAATTTAAATGGAGAAAATGTAAATATTGTGGCATTGTATTATACCACAAAGGATCTCTATTGCCTTCCCACCTAAGCAAAAATCGTGAGGACCAGTAACTTTGATAACACTTGATGTATATTTAAAGTTACTGATACTTTGTACAAACTGTCCATTAATGTTCCTGCTTATCCACATTGCAATAAATGATCTCTTGTACTTTTTTCAACTGCTCATCCTTGTTCTCGAAAGCTGCTTATCCTTACTCCCTAACCACCAATTAGGCATTAGATTTTAGGCTCCAACATATTCCAGCAGCACACGGATTTGAACAGTTGCAAAGAGGAACTCGAGTCTTAGACTATCAAATAACACCGATTTATATTCTCCTCACACTACTGAAATACACTCTTTGGTTCCTATTTAAATGCTACTGGAGATCACCGGCATCTGTCTAACACTGAGCCCCAGATGAAGCAGAATTAAATGAAGACCATCATCACAGACAGTCTGGGCAGCCAGAATTGCCTAACAAATTAGGTGCTCATCCTTGTCTGTTCTGTACTAGTATACCAGCATTTCCTTATTCTCTTTTTTGAAAAGATATAAGCAGATTTAAACCTAAAGCTGCTTATATCTTCTGGGGAAAGAAAAAATAAAGGGCTCTGCTTAAGTAGAAAAATAAGCAAACATGTATTCCATGAGTGATGTTGAAATAGTCAAAGATAAAGCCAAAAGAGAATTAGGAGTCTCAGCAGACTCCACACCATCTAACCAGTGCAGAACAGCAATCAGCAAAGCCAAAATATTGTTCAACCATACAGTCATAAAAATAGAATACAAATCGAAGGAAGCCAGGATCAAATTTTACAAAGCTATGGTCAAATGCCACCTTTTGAGTGTTGTGTACATCTGAGTACTCACTTGAAAGTGTGTTTGAAGTTCTGGCAACTGTGGAGAAAAAACACAAAGTTGTTCCCACTGTGCCAACAGTTTGAGTGATGCATAATGAACTCTTTAAACTGAAAAAAATTGGCCTGGGAGATGACCGATTATGACCATATAAGCTAGATAAAGAAGTGGAAAATGCGAAGTTGGAACTTACTTTTCAATTACATTTTGAGGATTGAATCAGAGGATGAAAATCTCGGAACTTTAACAAAGTAATAGTTTGGGGTGAGGGGTTGTGATGGTACTTAAAGATGTTTCCGGACAAATGAAAGAAGATGAACTCAGTATTCATGCAAAACCCAATAGATTCATCTTAGAATTAAACAGCAAGTTGATAATAATTCAGTATTTTATCAGAAATGTTGCTTCTCAAGCTATGAATATTTTATATATAGACCTGTAACATCAAGGGATTTTACTCTGGAAGATTAAAACTAAAATGACCTCTCAAACACACCTCAAATGGAGAGCACATTATTGCATTGCATGCTGTTACCATTGTCCATCAGGTATTAAGAGCGAAAATCTGGTTAATATGTTAGCCTGTGAGATAAAATATTGTATTTACTGAGAAGATCCTATTTCCTTACTGTCCTCTGAAATCGAGAAATAAATTTTATGATTCTATTACACATGTTTTCAGACTATCTTTTAACTAGATGTTCAAAATGATTAAGTGTCAAGTTTTCACAAATGATAAGACTTGCAGTATAAACATTTGAAGCTGAAATTTGGCCAAATAGGATAGTTGTATACAATTTCAGCACCACTTCAAAATTACTCTCTGCTAATATTGTAATAAAAATCTGCCAATTAAATCCATTTCTTCTTGCGAACATTGCAGCCTGGTGCAATCAGACACTGAAACTCATCCAAAATCCAAAAAGAAAGGAAGAAATAATTCCTACCTTTAAAGTAATTACTTTCCAAACTAAAAAAAAGTGCTTAATAACATTCTTTTAACATGCCAATCCCTGAATAAATTGTGCAGACTTTTATTTGAAATGATGCTCCATGATTACTCTGGGGGATAGAACCATGGTTCACACAACTTACAAAAAGTACTCCCTTCTCTCCCCAGAGCAGCTCTTTCCAATCTCCTTTCCAGAACTTTCCTGCTGCCTGTTAAATGAAAACCACACTATGAAATGGGTGCATTCCCTATTAGAAACAAATAGGAAGTGTTGGCATTACAGCAAAAGGAATGTATATTTTTTACATGGGACACATGTCGAGAACACAGTCTTCAGATATACATGGTTGAATGGTTTTATTCAATCTTGATCTCCTTAAGTTCTTCGGAGACTATTACGAGGCTGTAATACATTGAAGGGTTTGATTTACAGTATTAACCTCAAGAGTAAAGGTTGAGTGGTTTGTAAATATCACCTAAACCCCTCAACATATTATCCTTTGACCCAGGTGACAATGAATATTTTATTAAATGTGATAAAAAAGATACATCTTACTGCAAGGCTTTTTTGTTGAAACCAAAATGGTAAGAAACTTAGATGGAGGGCTGGAAAGACAAAGAACAATAATGGACTGGGAGGGGGGGAAAAAACAAGAACTGAAAGCAATTTCAGCACAATATTGTGAAAGTGTGAGGCCCTCATTATATTTTAGAGTTACAGCTTTAATTGTACATGATTCATAACAGAACATCAGACATACTTTCCAGTTTTGTTCTGTACCATTTTAGTTATTGCTAAAATATTACAAGTATAGCATGCAGGTATATCAATACAGCTATGTAAGACATACAACTGAAATAAGGCGACCAGACCTGAGCAATTTAAACATTTAACCTAAAGCAATCATGTGATTGATTTCTTCACAAACTTGATTAAACTGGTATTTCAAAAATAACGATAAATTGCACGAAAAGAAGGACCATCTCTCATTAGACCTTTTTCCTAATAACTTCTTTCATAATTCCAAATAAGTGAGTGACGAAACCCAGAAATTCGTATCCATTGCACTTATGAATTTACTATCATCTCCCCCCCCCCTCCACCATCTTAGTTCTCACTCAGAGAAATCCATTTATTCCAATCCTATTCCATCAGAACTTATCTCTACCTTCTTATCTGTAATCGATTTGAATTCATCTCCACCTCTATTTCTGGCTTAAGCCCTCTCCATCTGAACCTATTCAATATCAAATCCATTGGATGAGAAATAATACAGGGGAAATAAATTCATCTGGATTCAGAGAGAAAGAGTTAAGCCCACGGTGCAACAGATATGAATAGAATTTCAATAAGCGAAAGGAGATTCATATTGAGTAAATGAAAATCTGAGGTATAGCAAAGGTTAACCTCATGAACTTGGTCAAGTATTGTCCTGCCTTTGATGTGTTCATTCCATTATCAGTCAACTTCCTATAAGAACAATCTACTTTATTCTCCGTCAGAATGACAATGTCAAACAGCAGCAGCAAATACTGTAAATAAAATCTCGTTTCCATAGAAACGGGTAAAAATAGATTAAGTAGCTCATCTCTGACAAAGATGTATATTAGCGAATTAACACTATCCCTCTCCAAAATATTTACTCTATTATTCTTTTATGACCGCAAGTCATGAATAAGATTTGCTTTTGAACAAAATAATAAATTACAATGCTGCTGTTTTGCAATAAAGGCCGTCAGTGATTTCCCTGAATGCAAATTAACCAGAACATGCTGTTTCAAACACAACAACATTGTTTGTGCCTCAGGATAGAACATAGATTTTCTTTTAAAAAGAACTATACTGTTTAATAGCCACATTGTTAACCATCACTGGCAAGTTCCCAATAACATTCCAACACACTGCTCGGAAAACTCCACATTCACACTGCGAGGGACAGATTTCCCATGTAAATATTTAGTATTAGCATACTCACAGCAGGATTGTCTTTGTCCACACTCTAGTTCCACTCTGTCTTACAGTCCTACAAATCAGAAGCACATCAGTGAGAAGGCTGCCTACGCATAAACATCCTCCTAAGGAAAAAAAAACCTTTGCTTATAGCAGTGTGAAAAAGAACACTTCTGTATGCTAAAATGTAATTACAGTCCATTACAGAGGCTACAATTACACATGTATCTAATTTACTACAATTATAATAACGTTTGCAAGACAAATACATTTTCTAACCTCAGTTAAATGATAATAATGATTAGCGTGTGATGTGTCAAGAGACTGCATCCCAGACCCCCTTCCCAATGAAAACATATCCCCCAAATCTCACAATCGCTAAATTAAAAGGTAACGTCCCAGTAGAACTAAAATGATTGGCGACATTTTCATTTTGCTCTCTGTGTTTTGTGTCTATTCCAGGCATATGTTGTCATTAATGGGCTGCTGTCAGTTCATCTGTGCTGAACACCACTGTCATACAAATCCACTTTTGCAATGATTGTCAGGTAAGCTCTGAAATCTTTGGGCTGTGCACAGTCACATTTTCTTTGAATTTCATCAATTTTTTAATCCTTGCTATTTTATTTTTAAAATATTTGTAAAGGAAAATGTGAATTCATTATAAAACAACATTTATTTGCAATTTATCTCATTTAAACAAAGAAAGTAGCTAAAATGCTTCTTGTGATGAAAGTCAATTAATCCAATATACTGAGGTGGAGTATGATGAGAAATTATTTTGATTAGCGAGGCAGAATAAGTCAAGGATAGGAAAAGCTGTTTACATTGCACATCCATATTAGGGTACATCCATATAAAAAAAAAACAATTTTGAGTCCAAACAAGGTAAACCTGGATTAAAGATGCAGAACAAGCCTTGAAGGTTTATTACATTGCCAATCTTACAGCTTTTTGATCTCTTCACGGTAATGGAAAAATTGGAGTATAACTTTGGATTCGAGACCAGTTTTGAATCTGAAGTGCAATAGCATTAAGAAGGACATCCCACAAGGATTTTGGCTCCCCATCATAAAGAGTTTAATAACAACAATGCTATTCTCAAGCCTTGTTTCAAAGTGCTGAGCGTTTATTGGATCAACTCACTCTAGAAATTAAAATATCCCTTAGCTAAATATTTTGACATTGGCCAGAACAGTTGGAGTTGTAGCTGGAGAGCTTGCTGTAGGTTCTGTGGGCTGTAAGTTGATTCGCGATTTGTAACTATATAGTACTAGTACATTCTCAGGTCAAGAAAAAGAGCAAGTCTGGATCAAAAAATTGGATTCTGTCTGAGTATAAAGTGAAAATTAGAGAAGCAGAATCAAATTGAGCTTTTGAGTAGAAAAATTGAGCGAATAAAGGAGCGAGTCCGATTTACAAAACTGGAGAATCTCAGCCTGATTCAAGCGCGTGGTCAAATGAAGCGATCCTAGATTAGAAAGCAGAGTTAGTCCGGATTAGTGAATAAAAGTGACAGAAGCTTCAATTGCTTCAATTTGAATTGTTCAAGATGGGGTATCTTTGATCTGCTGTCTTCTATTTTTGCCAGTGTTACCATTATTAAAGAAACAAAGAAATGGTATATCATGATGGCAACAGCACTGAGTTTGCCACCTTCATTCTGACAGATAATAAATGCTCAGCTAAATAATATAAGATGTAATCTGTAATTTGAAAAATTCTCCTGCAGTTGATGCCTTGAATGCAACTTGTTTTGTACTTCATTGGAACTCAACATTTGTTATTCTGGGACTGAGCTTGGAGTGACCTGTGATCCAACTGATTGTGTCTGACAATTGCCATCTCTCACATTTGGCCACATTTGCTTCTTCTCTTGGTCCTTTCCAAATATTTCAACAAACATTCCCCTAGCTGTAGAATTTGGGACAACTGAGAGCTGAGAAAGGGGAAGTGGGGGTTATTCCTCTTCAATATTTTATTTATGCATGCGGCATCTTTTAAAATTATGCGACACTTTTGAATTCAGCGCTTTCTCCCCATTTAGTACTTATGCCTTTCCGAAGTTTATTTTTGTTTTTTTCATCTAGCCCTTTTCATTCGCTATGCCAAACAACTTTGAAGCTATTTGTCCTACAATATTCCTTTCTATCTTTGTTGCATGTCTTCCACTCATTATCTTTACCAATTATAGATTTAAGATTCAGACCTTTGTCAAGAGTGGGAAAATGCAGATACCTGCATGCATTCCACAAAGTGTGGCACAGTACACAAGAGAAATAAAGTGTTGTGCCATGGCACCAAAACGAAACCACTTCAAATGTAAAGAATTCACTCCACTTAAGCATTGCCCAGCATTAGTTCATTTCAATGTACAATAATGTAAGATTTATGAAGTGAGGGGCTGGCTCATGGGACCATGCTGACTACTATTAAGTTAAAGATTAGTTAAGGAGGATTCTTTCTGAGCACCTCCACTAGCAAGTGGGTAGTTCAATGGATAGACCAGCAGAGAGCAGTGTCTTTCCTTTCAAAAATAATTCCAGCCAAATCTTCTCATGAGCACTAAAAATGACAGCGATGTGGCAATCAAATTCTAGATAGTGTATGCACTCTGCAAGGGTGTCAGTTTAACATCTGTCAGCAAAGACCTACAGAGGATCACCATAAAACATTGTTAAGCACTAGCACCGTTTAGAAAATAAGGGACCACGTACCATTTCCACTAAAAATTGCTTCTCTACAATTACCCTCTTCTGAACACATCTCTGATATGAACCAGCTGCATGATCACTGGATAAAAAATGTAATAAATAAAAGCAACAAATCTGCAGAATAACAATGCACTGAAGTTTAATGTTTGTCATCCCAGCGAATTGAGTGTGATCATTATCTACACAAAAACTGAAATTCTCTTGAACATCTTTTCATTCATTTAATGTATCAACTCTCAATTATTGTGTGGACACTTTAACTGAACAATGCTGTTCCTTCTCCAATCTTGTCACAAAGCAGACTCCCCAAGTCAAGACAGGCCTGTGTGCTTGCTGAAGGCCTGTGGAGAGAACATTAAGGGTCAGAGAATATATGAGGCTGGGAGGTAGGAGGGTGAAAAAAAGTGAGTGATGCTGGAGTAGGACTAGCGTCATTAAAAGTAGTCACATTTCTGCAGCTCCATACAGCAGTACGTTAACACAGACAGGGCAGCATTGCCAAATAGTCACCTCTGGGCTTCTACAAAGATTGGGAAAAGAGTTAGGGAAGAGAGAGGAAGGATTGAAGAGGAGGAGGAGACAAAAGGTGAGAAGAGTGCAAAAAAAATGAAAGTAGGGCAGGACAGAATGAGGAAGAAGATCGCTTTGGGCATGGGAAGGATGGAAGATTTATTTTAGTTCAAGAGTGAATCCTTTATTTGGACTATCTTACTGGAACTTAGTTCTGCAGGGCCATAATAACAAAGAGAAGGTGCAGTGCAGATTATGAAAAAGCAAGGAAAAATTCTGATAGGGTACAGGGAATGTTTCCAAAGCAAGAATAAACTGGTAAATGCTAAGCAGCATACTGGCAATAGAACTATTTGGGAGGTCAAGGATCTGAAATTTAAATACATGGGAGTGATATTATCTATTTTCCTTCTTTTTCTCAAAATAACAAAAGCAATTCTCACAAATAAACCTGATCACCTATGAATTAGAATCAATGCCTCTGCCCTCTCATTGATCAGTAACAGTCCTATCTGCTGAACTTGGGACTTGCATTTCTCTTTAAAATGATGATGTAGCAATGCTAGTTTAATAAAGCAACTGAAACATTATTTACAAATAAATTAAAATACATTCTCTTCATTTTGGAATCACATATGTTCATTTTGCTACCAATACATTACTCAATTTTGAAAACACTTAAGCATCTGCAGCGATGTTTCATTTCCAGGTGGTTCAATTTGGTATCCAGGTATTTCAGGTGCCTACATTATTGACCAGACACAACGCTCTCTCTCATCATCCATCTGGCCTGCTAGTATAATATTGGTGTTGACCCATTTAAAAGAATAGTTACTTCTTTCATTAAGGTAGTATCCAATGGAATCACAGGACACATACAGTCCCCTGAATTGGTAATATTGAACACAGCATGTAAAACACAGAACATAGATGTCATTAAAAAGTGAGAATTTGGCAAATAATCTGTCTATAGGACATATGAATGAGCATGTTAAATCTAAAACTGATGATATTCCCCATTTGCACAAGCTTTCCAGCTCAAAATCACTTGTTCCACCAAGCAGATATGTTGTAACTATGGCGACAAAAACTGGGTAGCAAGGTGGACTAGACATGGGTTCAAATCAAGATCAAACTAATGGAGAAAAGTCTGTTTTGTTTGTTGGTTGTAAATGCTCCAATTCCGAGAATGAATGCATGATAGTGCAATACTATTCTAATCTGGCAGGAAATGTTTATCTTGCTAGAAAAGGCTACAACATACTTTGGAATTTTAGTGGGCAATGAGGCAAGTTGGACCCGAGTATCATGGGCATTATTCTGCATTGGTACTATAGCCAACTAGAAATATTTAATACTGATACAGGTACTAGAAATATTTGATACTGATACAGATACCAGAAATAAGAAGGGTTCCATTCCCTAGCACTGATACCTTCACGGTGATGAGCATGATAAGTAAAGGAGCTACATAGCAAGGTGACTTAATGCGCGAGGTTTCATGGGCTCGCTTGTCCCAAAACCGTAAAATCCCACCCAAGATCAATGGATCTTTGTTACCCACTCTAATTCCCTTCGTGAGCCGGATGAGAAAATTCTTTCACACTCACCAATGCATCCTGAAATCCATACCTGGCACAGGAGAGCATTAGAACTATCATAGAAGTATTATAGAACCCTACAGTGCAAAAAGAGGCCCTTTCAGCCCATTGAGTCTGCAGTGACCACAATCCCATCCAGGCTCTATCCTCAAATCCCTACATATTTTACCCACTAATCCCTCTAACCTACACATCTCAGAACACTAAGAGACAATTTTAGCATGGCCAATCAACCTAACCAGCACATCTCTGGACTGTGGGAGGAAATCAGAGCACCTGGAGAAAATCCATGCAGACACGAAGAGAACGTGCAATCTCCACACAGACGGTGACCCAAACCGGGAATCAAACCCAGGGCCCTGGAGCTGTGAAGCAGCAGTGCTAACCATTGTGCTACTGTGCCACCCCACTCTTAACTGGATCTAACTATGGAGTCCTTTGGAAGGGGAAATGGAAAACCATTTGATCAGACGATGCAGACCCCTGACTGCATACATTTCCGGAGAGTAGTGGATGGAGAGTGGCATGGAAATCAGCAATGCATAATAATATGTGGATGCACAATTACTCACCCATTTTTATTATCCTCTGAGGGGAATCTCCTTTATTATGACAGATGATCGCGGTTTAACCACACTGCATATTGTATGATGAATGTGATCACAATAATTGTCGTGGCACTGCAGCACATTCCTCAAACCTCATGCACCATTTCCCAATCATTGCAGGAAAAAGAAGGGATGTATATTTGGCAATACAAGGTAAAAAGCAAGACAAGACAGACCTGTTCAAGTTCCAGGAATGAAACAGTGAGCGAGAGGGACAGTGCATTTTCCTCAGTCCCCAGCTTACACTTTGGAAACTAATGAACTCAGAAAGGATAATATACCAACTCATGAATCTAACTTATTTGTGGCATAAACAAAATAGAGACAGGAAACAGTGGAAAAGTTTGAAGTCTTTCTCGCCAGAGACACGATATTCCACACTTTTTCATTATCTCTTATCTGTCATCGTGCTGTCATACTTCATTCACTTAGCTATTTTTCTCTAAAATAATGCTGCAGTAAAGAACATTGCAGTATTGCTGCTTGCCTCAGTTAATAAGCTGAGTGCCATGTGATGATAGTGTTCCATGCTGCTGGGGTACTGATTTCCCAGCTGCTAAGAGTACTTCTGTGGGGTCAGATACCATCAGATTGATCTACCAGAGATGGATTTCTGACTCAAGGGCCTCTGTACTTGTAAGAAACAAACAATCAGAAAAAGTTTGCTCAGAGAATTATTTTATTCTATTAAATTGAGAGCAATTTGAAGAAGTTGTATTAACGCTTTGATATGTCACTTCAGCACAAATAAAAGACACCTTTGCGCGTGAAGCAACTTTTTATCATTTTCTGACTGGTTAAAGTACTTCAGATAAGACTTCGGTGTTTCTGTTTTTGTCAACAGTGATCGATTTCAATTAATATCGCAATATTAACAAACCAATCAAACACATGCCCACATTTGGCGTATTTTCAGTTTGTCACCTGTACACTTGTGTTTATAGAAGTGATTTCCAAACCATATAAACCACACTTTGAATGGAGGGCTTAAATAGTTCCCTAAATAGTCACCCTTTGGAAAATTTGCCTTGGTGTACTAGACAGTCTTTCATCATATTCTTGTCTTAGTACAGCATGATAAGGGCAATTTGTCTAAGTCATGGTCCACTCAAAAGGTTCAATAAAAGTTTGCTAATAATAAATGCCATAATTTGATCGAGAATGTCTATTTTGTAACGATCAATTTTAGTGAACTTTGAAATAAAATGTTGGCTGGAATTTTCTGGCTGTCCACAATGGCAGGGTCCTCTAGTGCTGCAGCAGTGATGAAAGGTTAGGGTGAGTGCCAAATTCTCCATTCTCGCTTGCACCATGTTCAGGAAGTGAACATCCAGAAAATTCTGACCGTTGTATCAGGTGACTGACTGATATGTTGCACTAGGATTAGTAAACTTGTGTTTCTATTGCAAAAGATTTTAGGACTGTCAGTTGTATCCTCAGGATTAAAATCCATGACTGATGTTCACAGATAAAACTTTTCGACCCTGCCATGATGGGACATGATGTGGAATGCAGCATTCCAACAAGAAGTCCATTGAGCTAAAGCAGGACTGAAAAATCCCACTCACATTTTCAAAGAAATTTCAAATCAGTGGTGATATTCATTACTATATGGTTCTTGCCAGGTACTGATTTTACTTTACTTCATTAAAAATTGTAATCCTGCGGGCCCTGGAAGATTGCTCCAGGTTGCAAAGCGGACCATAAGACATAACAGCAGAATTAGGCCACTCAGCCCTTCAAGTTTACACTGCCATTCAATTATGGCTGATTTTTTTTTCTCATTCCCCATTCTCCTGCCTTTTCCCCATAACCCCTGATCCCCTTATCAAACAAGAGCCTATCTCTGTCTTAAAGACACTCAATGACCTGGCCTCCACAGTCTTCTGCGACAAAGAATTCCAAAGATTCAAAACTCTCAAGCTGAAGAAGTTCCTCCTCATTTCTGTTTTAAAGAATCATTCTTCAGCTTGAGGTTGTGCCCTCTGGTTCTAGTTTTTCCTAGAAGTGGAAACATCCTCTCCACATACCAATTATCCAGGCCGAGCAGTATATTGTAAATTTCATAAGATCCTCCCTCATCCTTCTAAACTCCAATGTGAGGACCCAGGAGTCCTCAATCATTCCTCATAAAACAACATCTGAGACATTTAGAAATAGCGAGGTGTTTGGAAGGGTGATGAAGATGAGGATTTGTTATGATGCATTCAGAGAGTAGCACTAGAGGCAGAGAGTTCCAGGATGTTTTAGGATGTGGAAGCTTTAAGGAAAAAGTTTTGTGAGTGAGATTCTTGAGGCTAACATCATGAAAGGGAGTTTTGAAATTTTAGAAAGGGGGAATGATAAGTAGGGCTCTGAAAGAATCAAAAAGAGACTGGCATTGAGTTGAAAGCTTTTGGGACATTTGATATGGCCAAGTGTAGATGATCAGGGGATGATAAAGAGGGTCATACAAGGGAAGTGACGTGATGAGAGAGCAGTTGTATCATATGGAATTACTGGAAAGGGGAAGAGGAACTAAAATTAATATCTAGAGACTTTGGGAGGGGAGGACAGTAAGAGATCACACTTTAAATTGTCTCAAGCAGGACAATTATTAGGATTTCGCAAGCCTAAGCCAAATGGAGGGGTTACACATAGTGTGCTATGAACCCAAGATCCCAGTTAAGGCGGTCCTCATGTGTGCGCAATTTGGCTATCAGTCCCTGCTCGGCGATTCTACATTGTCGTATGTCTTGGCTTGAGACAATTCATATCTCTTTAACGTGATCACCCCTCTCTCCATTCACATTGTCTGTACTTGTAAAGACGTGCATTCCAATCATTATCTTGCAATGAGCCTGTGACTATATATGTCCTGTTTTTGAGCAAAACTCTCCACTCAACTGATTAAGGAGCAGAGCTCCAAAAGATCGTGCTACCGAATAAACTTGTTAGACTTCAACCTGGTGTTGAGGCTTTTTAAAATGCCCACCTCCGTTCAATGCCGACATCTCCACATCATGCTTGATACACTTTGTTTTATTCATCCAGCAGTAAAGATATTCCACTCTTAAGCAATAAATGAATGCATTTCACAAGTAAATCAAAGTAAAAGCTTCAATAAAGAAACATCATTATACCATTATTTTGGCCGCACCCTGGGCCACAAATGCTCCCTACAATCTCATCTGCTTTCTATTTATACCTGATACGCTGACCACTACATCATTTTGTCATTGTCTACCAGGTCAGCTGACCCTCACAGCATGTTATCATTGGTTAACATTATAACAAGTTCAGCCTTTTGATGCGGTTGCTATTGTGGTTGCCAAGTGAATATTTATGGATGTTGTATACTTGAATTTCCAGAAAGCATGATAAATTTCAACTTATTCAGAAAAATAAAAGTTCATGGATGAGGAACTAATCTAATGGCATGAGTTGAGAATGCATTAGAAAGCAGAACACAGGGAAAAGGGAAGGATAAAGCAAACGTACATTGATTGGTACAATGTGATCTATAATGTTCCCAGGGAGCTGTACTGGGGCCTGATCTCTTTCACAGTAAACCAGAACTTGGATGAAGAAATGGAGTTAGATATCAAAGTTTTGCAAGTAACAGTATATTAGGAGGCACAACCAACTCTGTGGGTGTGTGCAGGAAATTACTGAAAAAGAAAGTGAGTGGGCAAAGCTGTTGTAGATGGGGAGTAGAGTCACTGATCTGGAACTTTCATGCGCTTGATGTGTTTTTTTCCAGTGTTGCAATGTATTCCAGTAGCTTTCTCAAAAGTGATGTTTAACTGACAAGCCCATAGTTCATTTAGTTCTCTCTCTCCCTTCTTAAACATATCGAACAATTGTAACAATGTTCCTATCCGATATACCAGTTTTGAATGCAAGAAGCTTTGGGAAATTATGACTAACAGATCTGCAACTTCCTCACCTATATCTTTTCATACCTGGAATGGAAACACATCAGGTCCTGGAAACGTGATTATTTAAAGATCATTTATTTGCTCCAATACCTTCTTTTTACCTTTATTAAATCCGTACATTCTGCTCTTGACTTACTTATGGTGCATATATGCTGCTTTTTTCCTTCTTTCTCCACTGTAATATGAGAGAAACTATGAATTTAATAAATCTGCCATTTCCACATTATATCTAATTGTTACTCCCCAGAATGTAGGGAAGTGCAAGGCCATCCATTTTGAATTCAAGAACAAAAATTGGAATGCTTCCTTTATGGTAAGAGACGATGGTCTGTGGAAAAGGCAAAGGGATTTGGGTGCCTATGTACACACATCACTAAAAGATAGTGTAAGAAGTAATAAGACAAATGGAATATTGTTTGTGATCAGAATGGGGCTGCAAAGAGGAGAAAGTCGTACTTCTGTTGTCTTGTTCTTGAATTCAAAATGGATGGCCTTGCACTTCCCTACATTCTGGGGAGTAACAATTAGATATAATGTGGAAATGGCAGATTTATTAAATTCATAGTTTCTCTCATATTACAGTGGAGAAAGAAGGAAAAAAGCAGCATATATGCACCATAAGTAAGTCAAGAGCAGAATGTACGGATTTAATAAAGGTAAAAAGAAGGTATTGGAGCAAATAAATGATCTTTAAATAATCACGTTTCCAGGACCTGATGTGTTTCCATTCCAGGTATGAAAAGATATAGGTGAGGAAGTTGCAGATCTGTTAGTCATAATTTCCCAAAGCTTCTTGCATTCAAAACTGGTATATCGGATAGGAACATTGTTACAATTGTTCGATATGTTTAAGAAGGGAGAGAGAGAACTAAATGAACTATGGGCTTGTCAGTTAAACATCACTTTTGAGAAAGCTACTGGAATACATTGCAACACTGGAAAAAAACACATCAAGCGCATGAAAGTTCTATTCTGTTTAAGCACCTTAGGAAGGATACATTGGTCTTGGTGGGGATAAATTGTGGTTAATTTCAATGATGCCAAAAGGCTTTCTCAAACAGTTATTCTTCCACCGGATAATGGCAACACTAACTAGGCCAGCGCTTATTGTCCATCACTAACTGTCCTTGAGAAGGTGGTGGTGATGTGCCATATTGAACCGCTGCAGACTATATGGTGTAGGTACATCCACAGTGTTGTTAGGAAGGGTGTTTCAGAATTTTGATTCAGAAACAGTGAAGGAACGTCAATACAATTCCAAACCAGAGAATGGTAGGTGACTTGGAAAAGAATTTATAGGGTTGGTGTTCTCATGCGTCAACTGTCCTTCTTCTAGATAATAGTAGAGTTTGGAAGATGCTATTGAAGGAAGGTTGGTGAGCTGTATTGTTGCTACTGCTACTGGGTGGAGTGAATTAATGTTTAGTCTGGTGGATGGGGCACCAAGTTAGCTAGCTTTGTCTTGGATAGTGTTAAGCTTCTTGAGTTTTGTTGGAGCTACATTCACCGAGGCAAGTGAACAGTACTCTGTCACGCTCCCAACTTGTACCCTGGAGACAATGGACAGGGTCTGGGGAGTCAGTTGATAAATGACTCGCACAGAATTTCCAGCCAATGACTTGATCTTGTAGTCACAACATTTATAGTGTTGGTCCATAGAACCATGGAATTCCTAAAGTACAGAAGGAGGCCATTCAGCCCGTTGATTTTACATCAACTCTCTGAAAGAGCATCTTCACCAGGCCAAAGTCCCTCCCACTCCTCAACCTTATACATGTAACCTCATCTTTACCATTGCTAATCCGCCTAACCTTTGTATCTTTGCCAGTTTAGTTTCTGGTCAATGGTAATCCCCATAATTCTGGATTGTGGGGAATACAATGATAATGCCATTTAATATCGAAAGGAGATGGTTATGTTCTCTCTTGTTGGAAATGATCATTGCCTGTCACTTCTCTGGCATAAATGTTATTTACCACCTGTCATATACAGCCAAAATAACATCAATGTCTTGCTGCTTCTACACATGGACGGCTTCAGTATCTGAAGCACAAATGGTGCTGAACATAGAGCAATCATCAGTGGTCACCCCCTTCTAACCTTATGATGGAAGGAAAGGCATTAATAAAGCAGCTAAAATAGTTGGGCTCAGGGCATTACTCTGGGGAACTCCTGCTGTGATGTCCTGGAACCGAGATAATTTTCCTTCAACAACTACAATTGTCTTGTGTTGTGCCAGGTATGACTCCAATTATCCTCCTAATTAGCAGGAGATTTCCTTATTTGTGTTTGACCTGGTGGCATAAGACTTCATGGAGTCTGGAGTCAATGTTGAGGACTCACCAGGGCAACTCCTTTCTGAGTGTAACCCACTGTGCTACCAGTTTATCCTGTTTAGTATATCCAAACTGGCAAATGTTTGTGACATTTTGATAAGCAGAATAATTAATCAGAACCTTTGTAGACTGGATGGATCAAACTTCACCAATTTTGATTTATTTTTCATTTCATAACTGCCTCATGGCATTATTTGGCTGGAAAATTAATCAAACTTCAAGTATTAAAATTCAAATAATATTTAAAAAGACTAGAAAGGGAAAAAATGTTCAGTTATACTGTTCCTAAAAGTTACTACCAGTGTCAGAAATAAATATCTTCATCTGTGCTGTTCTTCAATGTATTCTCGAGTACAAAAGTCAGATATGACACTACGGGCCTGGCTATGTGCAATGGGGTAAGTTAGAACATTCTTTGCTGGCATTTAGCCATTTTCTATTAAAGTTGTTCAATCCACAATTGGATTAGCCAAATTTAGGAGATTTAACTCCACCAAATGGTTTTGAAACAGCTTAAGAAACATCGACAGATTGTTATGGTGAGGCTTCGTGATTTGCTGGTTTTTC
This sequence comes from Sphyrna mokarran, assembly GCA_024679065.1. Taxonomy (NCBI): domain Eukaryota; kingdom Metazoa; phylum Chordata; class Chondrichthyes; order Carcharhiniformes; family Carcharhinidae; genus Sphyrna; species Sphyrna mokarran. The sequence goes on from JAGIQG010000021.1 coordinate 26,632,299, forward strand.
TTTTGTTCTTTTTACCTAACAAAATCACCTTCTTAGGAATTATATCGTTGGAAATAAAGCAGATTTGCTCAAGGTAGTCTTTCAGTTTAAGATCAACATTCATTTTCATAAGCGCACCTCTCAGCCCCAGTAGCCATCAGAAGCTCTCAGTGAGGGAACAGCGATATTTTTCCAAGTCAGGATAGTGAATTGCTTGAAGGGTTATCTTCATGTCCATCCTCTATGCCCTGTAGAGGGGCACACTGTTGAGGAAGTAGTAGTTGGTGTTTCTGCTGCTATTGCTGCATTTGGCAGTAGCATGGCTTGTGTTCTTATCCTTTAATCGGGGATGGAAGATGGTTCGATGTAAGCTGCTCCCAGGCTATGCAGTGAAGGCTGGTAACAGGGATGTACAGCTGAAGGTGCATAAAGTGACAAAGGGCCTTCCAAGGCAGCGACATCAAGCAGTACTAAGGCAATAAGTACTTTGAACAGAAACCTCTCAATAATGATCATGGCTGGAGCTCTTCTGTGAAACTGATCAAAGCTCATCCTATTTTGTCAGTTTCACTGAAGCTGCTCCATGCATTGTACACTCACCCCATTGACCCTGGCATGGAATCTGTGCATTGTTGGGAAGAAGGAATTAATGATTACAAAACTTTCAATTGCCTTTTTAATCACAGTAACTGCTACTCCACAATGATTCCCATTAGCTTGCAATCTTCCCAGAGGAAAGCAGAAAGAGGGAAGGGTCACACTGGAATCCTGACTTGATGTCATTTTCCAAGCCTTTCCTACCTTTTCCTGCCTTGATGGAAGGTAAACTGCAAAGCAGACTTGTCAAAATCAGAGGCTGGAATTCTCCAAGAATTTGGTTGTGGTTGGGATTCTCCAGTCCCATTGCAGTGAATGGAGATTTGCCTGCAGGCCAAATTCTCCATTCTCGCTGACATCAACGGCGGAATGGACAAGATCAGAGAATCCTGGCCATACAGTCATACAGTACAGAAGAGGTCCTTCAACACTGTACTGGATGACAGCACAGTGCTGAGAATGTACTGACAAAGCGACATTACATCTATAATAATCCTACTTTCCAGCACTTGGCCCTTGGCCTTGACTATAATGATGTGGACGGCACAATAGTTAATGGTTAGCACTGCTGCTTCACAGTACCAGGGACCGGGTTCAATTCTCAGCTTGGGTCACTGCCTGTATGGAGTTTGTACATTCTCCCTGTGTCTCTGTGGGTTTCTTTCAGGTGCTCTGGTTTCCTCCCATACTGTGAAAGACATGTTGGTTAGATGCACTGACCTGAACGGACTGTGGCGACTGGGGAATTTCACAGTAGCTTCATTGTAGTATTAATGTAAGCCTTACTTGTGACTAATAAATAAATAAATAATCTATAACATTTCAAGTGCTCTTCCAAATGCTTTATAAAGATTGTAAGGTTTCCAACTCTATCTACCACCCTCCCAGGCAATGCATTCCAGACACCTACCACACAGTAGATCTAAAATCTTTTCTTGGATCCTCTTGAAAGCTCCTGCTAGTCACCTTCAAGTTATTCCCCTTCATTATTGACTCTTCAACTAAGTGGAACAGCTACTTCATATCCACCCTGTCAGACCCCTCATAATATTATACACTTCAATCAAACCCTGTCAAACCTAATCTGCCCTAAAGAACCTGAGCCTAACCAGCCTCTCTTCATGGGTTAAATGCTCCATCTCAGTCAACATCCTGGTGAGTCTCCAATGCACCCTCTCCAGGGCAATCACATTTCTCTGTTAGTGAAGCAGCCAGAACTGCATAACAATACTCCAGCTATGGCCTAATCTGAAGTTCGATACAGCTCTAACATAACCTCCGCAGCCTTATAATCTACACAATGATTGATAAAGGTGAGTGTCCCTTTTTCCTTCTTAACTACCCTATTAAATTTGTCTTGCCACCCTCAGCTGCCTGTGGACAAGCTCCACAAGATCCTTCAGATCCTTCGAGCTTCCTAGTATCTTGAATTTCATTAAATACTTTCTTGCCTTGTTACTCTTTTCAAAGAGCATCAGTCACACTTTTCAAAGTTAAATATCATCTGCCCATTTGACCAATCCATCTATATCTTCTTGCAATTTGACCACCTTCCTTTCTATTAACCCTACTAATCTTTGGGTCATCCACAAACATACTTATTATCCCGCCCCACATTCTCATCTATGTCATTTATATACATCACAAACAATGAAGAGACCTAGCCATTGGACATTGGCCTCCAGTCTCACAAACAGCCTTCTACCATCACTCTCTGTCTCCTACCACCAAGCCAGTTTTGGATCTATCTTGCCAAATTACTCTGGATCCCATGTGCTTTTATCTTTTTTTAGCAATTTCCTATGTGGGAACTTGTTGAAGGTTTTGCTGAAACCCATATAAACATCAACTGCACTACTCTTGCGATGCCTGATGACCTCCTCAAAGAGTTTGACCAAATTTATTAGGATTGACTTCCCTCTGGCAAAGCCATGCTGACTATCTCTGATCAAACCTTGCCCTTCCAAATGGAGATTATTTCTCTCCTTTAGAGTTTTTTCTTCTAATAGTTTTCCTACCACTAATGTTAGACTCACTGGTCTGTAGTTGTCTGGTTTATCTCTACCAATCCTTCTTGAAAAGTTCATTAACTGTCCCTGGTAAGAGGAGATGTTCTCATAACTTCTTTCCTCTTGGAACTTCCTAGCTAAGTGCTTACCCAGCAATTGTGCAGAAGTGCTAACTTCATCTGGATAATTACAATGCGCTAGGAACCACTTTATAAATGACTTAAGTTGATAATTTCAGATGGTTCTACCAGTTTTACCCTCATGGTTACTCTGAAAGAATTAAAAGGACAAACTGCGCTTCTAACTTCAAGATAACTACTTTAAACACCTAGACTGAGCCCCACATGGTATACCTCCCCACACCCATGACCCACAGGGTTCAGTCCACATTCCCCTCAACCAAGCATCTCACCTTCACGGTAATCCACCGCACATCTACACAGGATTCCCTGCCCATTCCTCTGATCTAACAACCCCAACACCACACTGGCCCAGCCTCTCTACTGCCCAACCTGACTCCACTGACATAAACAAGACCTCCTGATCTGACCCCCAACCCAACATGGCTCCACATACCTGCCCACAACCTCTCCAACGTCTGACTGACCACCCCCTCCCCCCTCACCACACTCCTGATGCCCACATCTACCCTGCTATTCACATTCCATCCGCTCTCTCCCTATATTCAAATTCCCCCCATGCTCAGGTCCCTCCAGCATGACTGGATCCTCTTGTCATTATGTTCAGATCCCCCACCTTCCTATGTCCAAACCCCCATCCCCACATCCCATTCCCTTACTTTCTCCCTTTCAAAGGGCATTTTAACTTACCCGCATTACAGGAGTTACTGCTGTACAAAAGGAACGCGTTCTCCTTTGTACCGTTCCTTTTATGCTTTGCTGCTGGAGCCAGGGAGACTCGCTGGCCTCTGTCGCACCAGTCTGAGTCAGGAAGGTCGGGCAATTCAGGCAGTTTACAATTTAAGTGCAAGTAAGTGGGTACTGAGTGGAAATTTGCCACTCCGAGGAAACAGGGGCTACCATTACAAACCTCTCTGGCCACCATCTTCAAATCTATATCAGTTATTGGCCTGCAAAACTACTAATCAAAGGTATTTTCTGAAGCTAACATCATCTTACCTGATGTGGAGGCATGCTGCATCTGTAAGCCATGTACAGTTGTGCTCTCTGCTGGGCACAAAAGCCAAAGCCCCATTAGATCAGATCTGAGATCAGACCTTGATGAATTGCACAGTCTCAAATCTAATGTAACTTCCAAAAGTAAACAAAGAAGCTGATATGATGATCTCTCTGGTGCTGTCACCCCAGCAACCACCTTAATCAAAATTCTAAGTTAGTTACGTATCTTTGGGAATTGGCCATTCTTAATTGGAATCGAACCAGTAGAGAAATATTAGAATACAAATTAAACTAAATTCCTTCCAGGTAAAAGTTTTAAAATGCTTCCATTTCAAAATTGCACGTGTATGCACTTTTGACTCCAATGAGTGAATTTCAACAAGTTTATCCAAATGTGTTTGCATTAATATTTGCGAATATTACATGACAATGGTCACAAGATAGATGCTTATGTTAAATAGTGAAAACTGCAGAGATCTGTTTTTTAAGTTTATTTAGTGTCACAAGTAGGCTGACATTAACATTGCAATGAAATTACTGTGAAAGTCCCCTAGCTGCCACACTCCGGCGCCTGTCTGAGTAGACTAAGGCAGAATTTAGCACGGTCAGTGCACCTAAACAGAATGTCTTTCAGACTGTGGGCCGGAGGAAATTCAAACAGACACCCTATGGGGAAGAACACAGACAGTGACCCAGGAATTGAACCTGGGTCCCTGGCACTGAGAGGCAGCATGTTAACCACTGTGCCACTTTGTCTCTCTATCTGCTGTAGCCGGGTCACAGAACCCTTGAAAGAACACTGATATTCTAAACCACCCAGAGATCAAAATGATGCTTTAATAACAAGGGACCTAGATTGTGGGTTAATAGCCCTTCAACAAGGAACCAGATCAAATAACTGTTAACATCTGTAAGAATTACCAGTTAACATAAAAACAATAGTTTCCGTGGATACCCAGTTGCGTTGGAGGTGGAAACATATAATTCATTGAATAATGTTGTAACACTCAAAGTTTGAATTTATAAAAAACACCAGGGAGCTGGAAAGTGATGTGCTTGTGCTACCTGAGAGAAAGACGATAGCTTGGACCGTTGATGAATAAAATCTCCATCATCTAAACTGCCTTCAATTCACAACGGCAGTGCTCCATTATGATTCAATCAGCTTATACTTTGGGACTGTTATTTCTTCCAGGTTTTATTACTGCCAGTAACTATCGCTACCATTAACAATGGAATACTTAAGACACAGACAACTACAAATAGTGGAGGACAGATCTCATGATATAACTATACTAAAGAAGAAAGTTGTCCGTACCAAATTAACAAAATGATTTTCCTTGTGCTCTTAGAAAGGGCTCAATATTTTGTACAAGATCTTTGGCAGGCCAGATGATGTCTATAAATTCATTATTATAGACAGAACTCTCCAATCAACGTGCGGCACTTAGCACAGTGGTTAGCAATGCTGCCTCACAACGCCAGGGATCCGGGTTCAATTCCCAGCCTTGGGTCACTCTCTGTGTGCAGTTTGCATGTCTTCCTAGTGTCTGTGTGGGTTTCCTCCAGGTGCTCCAGTTTCCTCCCACAAGTGGTTAGGTGTATTGGCCATGCTAAATTCTCCATAGAGTACCAAACAGGTGATTAGGGCATTTTCACAATAAAATATCAATCTACTTGTGACTGATAAATAAATTTTAATCTGGCATTGAGTCCAATGGTAGGGGCAGGGAGCATTTCCCACTGCAAAATCCGATGGGAAATCACATCACATCACATCCCCCATCCTTGGCAGTATTAATTGTGCACTGAGGGGTATGCTGCCATCTTCAATAGCGGGGTGTGCTTGATAGTGCCCATCCTGCCATCATATCTGGTGCCATATTGAAAAGGTGCCCAACATCACTGACCCACCATTGAAGGAAGAAGGTGAACCTCCTAAAAAAAAGATGGGCCTCTGGGAACATTGGTTGGAAAATGGACTTCCTCAAACACAATAAAGCAGGAAGACCCATCTTATGGATGCTGCCCCCACCCATTGCTGTGGTGTTCAAGGGCCGAAGATCACGAGCAGCCTCCATTCCAAACTCTGAAGGCATCCCCAGGCTTTCAATAGATAAAGTCCCAGCTTTTGCATGCCACACTGATCTAGACATGTTCTGGATTAGCTGCTACCCTGCTGCTGCAATGAAGAATTGGGCATGCAGGGAGATTGGAAATAGGGTGGGAGGAGATTCTCTGGCTCCGTACTTACTTAAAAGCTGTTCACTTCTATTAGCTCTGAGTTGTGATGAAAGACTATCGTTCTGAAATGATGGGTGGGATTTTCAGGTCCCATCATGGTGGGATTGGGGCAGGTCTGGAAAATGTGACAAGCCATTCAGAAGTCCATTGACTTTAGCATGACCAGAAAATCCCACTAGCGGAAGATGCTGTAAAATTCCACCCATTAACTCTACCAGTCCATGTTGATTTATTGAGTGTTTACAGCAATTCCTTTTATTTGTAAAAAACCTCAGCTGCCTCAGGCCCAGATTACCAGCTCTTTCAGTTTACACGGATCCTAGTTTAATATCCCTGCCATAGCTTCTTGTAATATGTGCCAAAATATACACAACTGTAGCTTCTAAAGGACTAGGTTTTTATTTCCAAAATGGCAGTGGGCTCAACGTATGAGACAATTTTGTCATATATGTTTCTTTCCAACATTAACAAAATATCCTTACAAAAGCACCTATTGCAATTTAAGCAAAACCTTTTCGGTGAAACATTTTAAATGTGATTTTTATTCCAATTTCCCTCTAAACGTGAATAATGGTAGAATCTTGCCCAGGATTGCTGTCGGCTTGCATAAAATAATCATTATTTTGGGAAGAAATAAACAGTAGCTGTTATGACCATTTAGCACATGTTACAAAATGTACAGATTCCACTTTGAAAATCATACAGTATTTTCATTTGTCATCCAAATAACATGTTGCAAATAGACTCTTGAATGTAATGACCAGACTTGCTTCTTTTTGGGAAAATTACATCAGATAAAGTTAAACATTTCATGGCATTTCATATACAAAAGTAAAGGAATGGTTTCTTTGTGCTGTAAGATCTGGGAAAATAAGGATGTGTTTCCCTTATCAACAGTAACTAACTAAATAGATTTGCAGAGTTTGTACTTTTCACTCAGAGAAAAGGAATTTGAGCCAAGTGATTTGCTACCCAAAATATGACAGGCAAGAAGAGCATGGGGAAATGCTACTTAAAAATATTGAATATGGAAAATCCATTTAGTTACCTCTGGATCATCTGTGATGTCGCTCACTTGAGTCCCAGGACATGCACTTGTATAAATATGCATGATTGCATTTATAAAACAAATGTATTATTGAGGTGTAAATATGTAAATCTTACAAAAGAAGCAAAAAAGACAGCAGCAAAGACAGAAGTTTAAAATGGTGGATATCGCCAAGTGGAATAGCAGGTGAGGCATGATGAGGGGAGGTGGAGGGGGAGGAGACATTGAAAACAAGAGAAGATTAAATACAAATAATGAGCAAGAACATGAGAAACCATTTTGTGGGCCTCATTACACTTCATTGATGAGCTGGGAGCCCTGAACAGGCGCTCACCAGCCATTTCCCAATCCTTGCTCCTTCTGGCTCCACCGATATCTTTTAATAAAATCAGAAGCTTACCCTGATTACACAGCAACTCGCATGGCTCATTCACTCACTGATGGATCAAAAACGTACGTCATAACAAGTCATAGCTTGTTAATTCCCACAGCCATTAAATACATATATAGTGTACATTAAATGTACAAGATATTCGTACATTATACACATACATTATATGTGTGGGTTTCCTGCAGATGCTCCAATTTCCTCCCACAGTCTAAAAGACGTGCTGGTAAGATGCATTGGCCATGCTAAATTCTCCCTCAGTGTACCCGAACAGGTTCCAGAGTGTGACATCTAGACGGTTTTCACAGTAACTTCATTGATGTAAGCCTATTTGTAACACTCACAAATAAACTATACATTGTGAAGGAAATTATCAGCCTGTGTAAAGTTTTAACAACAGTCCAACAAATAATCAGCTGAGGCCACTCAATTTGATAATGGCTTTATCATTTATTGGCCTTACGTTTTGATGCAGTGAAGGCACTGTATTAAGAGGTGTCTACATTTACATACAATCAACATTTTGTCAGTGGATGCCTAATTGTTAATTCGAAGTCAGGAAGGTCTGCGTTCAAGACTACACCAGGACTTGAGCTTAAAAACCAAAGTTAACACTCCAGTGCAATATTGATGGAATGCTAAAATGCCAGAGTCTATTGTGTGAAATTTTAAGCCAAAACCACAGCCCGAATTTTACTGGCCCGCAAGCTACGAGAATAGGAGCAGTCGAGAGATGATTGATCGAACTTGTACGGGATTTTACGATTTTGGGACACGTGAGGCAGTAAAATTCTGCCCCATGTCTCTTCCCCCAGGGGAATGCTCTATTTTGAAGAGGAATAGGGGATTTACCACTGGTACCCTGGCCAATACTTACCTTTCAATAAACATCCCACAAAAAAAACAGATTATCTGATCATTGTCATGTTGCTGTTTATGGGAGCTTGCTGTGCAGAAATTAGCTGTCACTACAATGCAACCTCAACTGGACTTCATCAGTGTAAAGTCAGACATCCAGTGGCTGAGAAAAGCACTATATAATTGCAAATCTTTCTGAAAATGTGAAAGCCTCAAGGCAGTATTCATGACACGTTACAAAAAAAATGTCAAAGTGATTTATTAAATGATATGGGAATAGAATTAGATAATAATAAATCCAATGCCATTGACTCCACTGTGTAAATAAAGAAACCTATTGTAAAAATATATTCATATTATAATCAGTATCCAGTATTATTTGTATGATTGATCTCTTCTATACGGGGTCCATAGAGATTGATTTTATTGGCACACAATCCTGAGAAAACAATACACGAACAACAAATACAAGTTGTAGACAGCTGTAGCTCTATTATAAATCTCTAACCCAAAAAGAACCGATTACTTGGTTGGTCTCGATCCAGATTCTTTCAATTCTTTGAGAACAAAAGGGGGTATAGCTCAGTGGTAGAGCTGTTGACTACAGATTGCGAGGTACTTAGTTCAAATCTGAGCTCATCTTTCGTTGCTAAATTGGATTTTTAAGCATGGCTAGCTCAGTCGGTAGAGCATACGACTCTTAATCTTAGGGCTGTGGGTTCAAGCCCCATGTTGGGCAAGCATGTCCTTTGGGCGCACAGTGGTTAGCACTGCTGCCTCACAGCTTCAAGGACCTGAGTTCAATTCCCGGCTTGGATCACTGCGCGGAGTTTGCATGTTCTCCCCATGTCAGTTTCCTCCCATAATCCAAAGATGTGTCAGTTAGGTTGATTGGCTATGTTAAATCACCCCTTAGTGTTCCGGGATGTGTAGGTTAGAGGGATTAGCATGGTAAATGTGTGGGGTTGTAAAGATAGGGTGTGGAGTAGGATTATTGTTAGTGCAGATTGATGGGCCAAATAGCTTCCTCTGCACTATAAGGTTTCTGTAATACTATGAAAAATAACATTTGACAGCAACATTTAAGGTGGTAATGCATGTTCAAATAATGGCTCAATTTCAGAAGTATTTTCTCCATAAATTGTCTAATTCTACTTTACCTCCAAAATTTACCCTTCTATGATTCAGTTGGTTATTGAAGTCAGAAATAGATTAGTAGCCAGAGGAAGACAATTGCCAAAGAACTCATGGGAAGCAGAGGAGATTTTTGAAAACAGTACCAAGTTCTGATGATCTGGGATTCACTATGCGGATGGCTGATGGGAGCAGATTCAACCGTAACTTCCTAAAGTGAACTGGAAATTTGTTTGAAGAGAAAAGGAAATTGGGCTATGGGAAAGAAGCAGGAGTGTGAAAGTAATTGGAAAGCTCCTTCAATGAGCTACCAGAGTAACAATAGGCTGATTGGCCTCCTTATTCATTCAAAATTCATTTCAAACTTCACAACCACGGGGAATGAATATAATCCCTGACTGCAAACATTCAGCACAGAGGGTGCCATATCTGTCAACATCATGAATTCTTTCTCCCAGAGCGGTGATAAAAGATCTTGTGCTACAATCTCCTGAGGTAGATGAAAATTGGTCCTGGGAGCAACATTGGAAGAGGAATGAGAGTAGTGTTTTTTTTTAGCTGATTATTACATTAGCAATTTGCATTTCCAGCAATAGCTCTAATCTGTCTCTCTACACACAGAAACTGGAGAAGGTGCATGACACTTATTAAAGTTCATAAAATTAAAGTGTGCAAACCCTATTGCAGTAAAACATTAATGTCCTAAGTAGACACAAGCAAACCCTCTGGGAGGAACAATCCACGATGTTGACAGATATGGCACCCTCGCTTTTGAACACTCACAGTCAGGGATTATATTGAGCATTTCATTCTCCATGGTTGTGAAGTTTGAAGTTAACTTTGAATGAGTGAGAATGCCATTCAGCCTGTTGTTCCTCTGGTAGCTCTTCGAGGGAACTATCCAATTACTCTCACATTCCTGCTTCTTTCTATTGTCCACAATTTTTTTCAAGCAAATTTCCAATTCTTGTTAGGATGTTACTGTTGAATCTGCTCCCAGTCAGTCATCTGGGCAATAAATCCTAAATCTTGGCACTGTTTTCAAAAATCTCCTCTGCTCCCCGAATTCTTTTGCAGTTGTCTTCCTTTGGCTACCAATCCTTCTGTGAATAGAAACAGTTCCTCCTTGTTGACTTCAGTAACCAACTGAATCATTGAAGGGTAACATGACAAATCAGAAGTTTAGTTGCTGCTCTTCTACAAGTCAAATGACTGAGTGAAATTCTTGTTCTTTGCACTGTAATAGTGCAGTTTGAAACCCTGAGACAATTGTCTCAAAAGCATGTAGGGTGGAATGTCTGCCCCGTTCATCCAATGTGTTCAGCAGGGAGCTGTGTTAATTTTTAATAACCAGAAATAATTGAAATGCAAACACATAATCCTTCTTCCAATAGGCAGTATCCTAAATGGGAGTGCAAAACACTAGCGGGACACCACTCGCTGAGGAGAGCCTGTAGCAATACATGTCCAGGATGGCAGAGGAGCAGGATGCTAAATGTCAAGCCCAGATTCTTTTATACAGTGATAAATGAGCTCATTGAACCAAGTCAGCATCAGAAAGATCTCCTCTTCTCTACTGACTGTCTGTGTGCTCAGGCAAATTTCTGAGCAGCAGGTGAGAATGATAGATGGAAATTAGACAAGCATTTAGCAGAGCCCAGCTGGGCATTACAGATTTTCTTTTTAGTAGCCTCACCAGGGGTGCAGAAATAAAAGTCCTCTTCACATTTCTCCCACTCTCTGCTTAGCTCTGAATGGCCCTATTTCAGCTCCAACATTAGCAACCATTCTCTGTTTCCTATGTGTTTCCACAGAATGGGACACTTCATTGCAGCTCCTCTTTCTTCCATTCACACGTTCCACGCTGCTGTTGCCCTCAGAACTATTCCCCCTTGGTCAGACTTGTTACCTCACCCTGTAGCCATGTAAACTATAGTAAGTTACTTCACATAACCTGTAAACTCATCAACATGACAGTGGCGAAGCTACTTCAACTCTTCTTGTCCAGCTGCACAAAGTGGTAAGAATTGCAGACTTTTGGGCGGTCTTTCCACCCGTACTCGCCCCAAGACTGGAAAATCCCACCCGAGGTCAACAGACTTTTGCATCATTCTGTCCCCTCCACTACAATTCCTGTAGTGGGTGAGAGGGAAAAATTCCATCCTCTGGGTTCATTTTTCTAAAAAAGAAGCTATTCTTTGTGCATCAGTAAGTGAACGTTGAATTAGATTCGTTGTCAGGGAGTTTCCCAATGTTTTCACCAGCCAGAGCAGGTACCAGTCCTACCCAAACTCACACGAATTTGCATGAGAAGACATCAGGTGCGCAAACCTGCCTCATGGTGCCCTCCGGTGATATTTCTGTTAACAGGTGCGCATGTGAGTTGGCAGTGTGCACGCCAAATGAACATGCAATTGACATTAATTTTACATGGTCACATGCTTGACACACAGGCAAATCGACCAGCATTCACATTTTTTTCCACCAGATCCGATCCAAGGCAGAATCAAATGTGCAAGATGAAATTAAAGAAAAGGAAATGTTTGAGGGTTGAGATATTTACGTGCAATGCTGTCAGTTATTTGATTCTGTACAATAGATGGCATTTTTTTGGTGCCAATGTTACGGGAAAAATACCGCAGCTCCTTGAGGATGGTCCAGACAGCTTGGTGGAAACACCTGCCTGCGCCTCCACAACTCTGAGCGCATGCCCTTTCCTACCCTCTGCGACAGCGCTCAGCCTTCTCAGGGAGCATGGTATATGCTAATAGCAACTGATTGGGCTGTGGGGCCAAGCACGGCTATAAACACATTTCACATCTACTTCCTGGCCTGCCAAGTGCATTGACCTGACAAACAAAAAAATTCAGACCAAGATCGGGAGCAGGCCTTACACAACTTGACCAGATTCCTAGTGCATGGCCTTGAACATGTCAAATATTTCAGCACAAATGGGACGGCAGTGAGGTGAAAATTGGCCCTTTCTGGCTCAGGCCTCACTTCCCAGCAAAAATAAGACTGGTCTTTAATCAATCATGACATACTCTTTTGAGCTTCATTTTTATTTGTTCATTGGATGAGGGTGTCACTGGCAAGGCCAAAATTTATTGTCCATTCCTTACTGCCCTTGAGTGAAAACATTGCCTTTTCTGAAGAAAGAAGACCTGGATAAGATGTTCTTTCGGAGTGTGGGTGCAGACCCAATGAGTTGAATGACATCCTCCTTTACTGGAACGACAAAATTCCTGTAAACATTCCAGGAAATAACAAAGATATGGACTCATAACATCCTGCATTCCCAGTGCTTCATTTGGGGAGTACCCTAAAGATGCACTGGGAATCTTTCTCAGAGGTTCTTAAAGAAATTGTCTCACATTAACTTCACCTGCAAAGTTGTGCTGGGCTGGGAACATCCGACAAACTGACTTAAATCATTAACTTTGAAGGATTCTACCAGTATTATTACATTGGTGGTTAGAGTGAAAGAGTTATAAAAAAAAGTACTTCTAACTTCAGTGCAACTATTTTAAACACTCAGACTGAGTGGTTCATCTGATCCAGGAATTTTTGATATTTATAGTTAAGACACAGTTACAAAAATTAACACATACCAAAAAGAGGTACAGCTGCACAGAGGTTATCTATATCCACAACTAAGTACTAATAAGGTTTACAATAACACTTGGATATGGTTATCCAATTACAACTTGTGCACGTCCACCAATTTAAATCATCATGCGCATATTTATTTCAACACAATAATGCAGTAATCTTTCTAACCAGTTGCATACTAACTCCCCTATCCTACTGTCTCTTGTTAGAGCAGACACCAACAAGCTGCAGCTATATAAAATTCAATAAAAGTCTTGCGTATATACTGTGTGATTGAGTCCATGAGTTTTATGGTCCTTGACACTTATCTGGGTCTGCTTTAATCAAGATCTCTGGTTTCCTCATAGTTTTCCTGTGTGGCTGAAATACAACTTGCAGCTTATGTGATTTTTCAACTTGTGTGATTATTAACCCTTTCAACCAGGCTGCTGTTAGGTTTCATACGCTGGTTACATGGCCAGTCTTATCTGAATGTAGTCTAACTCTGGTTCTTGCTTCAAACTAGTTTATTAACACCATATATAAGATAAGTTAGAGGCTCAAGATTACAGACTGCTCCATCCTTTCTTTTAGCACATGATTGCTGATGTCACTATTACATCATGGTCTACATCAATTATTACCGTAACTATTCTATTAACCTAGCACACACAATAGCGTCCCCATGCAGCTGCTGCCCTTGTCCTTCTAAGCTAAAGGGATGAATGCATGGTAAATTTGATAGAGGGTGTATAATATGGAAAATGTGAACTTGTTACATGGGCAAGAATTGCAATATGTTATGCAAATGGTGAGAGATTGCAGAACTCAGTGTATGCAGGTACAACAAGTGATGAGAAAGGCAATTAGAATGTTAGCATTTGCTATAAGGGGAATAAAATATAGAAGTAGGGAGGTTTTACTGAATCTGTACAGGCCTTGGTGAAAGCAATCTGGAGTATTGTGTATACGTTTGATCTCCTTATTTCAAAAAGGATACAAGTGCATTAGCAGCAGTTCAGGGAAGGTTCACTCGACTCATTCCTCGGTTGAAGGGTTTATCTTGTGAAAAAGGATTGTGTGGGTTGGGCCTATACTCACTGGAGATTAAAAGGACAAAAGGTGACCTTACTGAAACACATAAGATCCTGAGGGAGTTTGACAGGGTGAATACCAGAAGGCTGTCTCCACATTTTTGATTTAGTTTTATTATTGTCACATGCATTAAGATACAGTGAAAAATACTGTTTCTTGTGCGCTATACAGACAAAGCATACCATTCACAGAGAAGGAAACGAGAGAGTGCAGAATGTAGCGTTACAGTCATAGCTAGGGTATAGAGAAAGATCAACTTAATGAATGATAAGTCCATTCAAAAGTCTGAGAGCAGCAGGGAAGAAGCTGTTCTTGAGTCGGTTGATACGCAACCTCAGACTTTTGTATCTTTTTCTCAACAAAAGAAGATGGAAAAGAGAATGTCCGAGGTATGTGGAGTCTTTAATTATACTGGCTGCTTTTCCAAGACAGCAGCAAGTGTAGACAGAGTGTTGCTCCTTCATCAGCTAACCCGATGAAGGAGCAGCACTCCAAAGACTAGTGGCGTTTGCTAGCAAATAAACCTGCTGGATTTTAACCTGGTGTTGTGAGACTTCTTACTGTGTTTACCTCAGTCCAACGCTGGCATCTCCACATATGAATTTTTTTTAGCACAGAGCACAACTGGACCAATTTCTATCTACTCAACATCTCTGCAACCGTGACAGTTGATAGCCCAGCAACTATGAAGCTTTGTTAAGAACAGTATATACAAAAATTACAATTTCTGGTTCAAAGAATGCAAGAGGGATTTCCAGAAAATTCCATCACACCACTGGGATATAAACTAAAGGTTCATAAAGATATAAAATTATTTTTGATCAGTAAATTATTAGAATTGGTTGGTTGTAACTGACATGGCAGCAGATACTAAACCAGTGCAATTTTCCCTGCAGCAATTGACCGCAAATAATTTTCCAGGATTAGGAAAGTATCCCAGTGAGTTGCAGCCTGTAATCTCCAAGATCATGTCATCAGGATTGTTAGCAAATTGACACTCAGATTCAAGCACAGCCTCTTCCTGCTTTCATCAGATTTTTGAATGGTCCTCCCATATATTAAGCTGATCTTTCTCCTCATCCTGTCACTGCAACACCATGTTTTGCATCCTGTCCTTTTCCTTTTGCCCTGTGTACTTCATGAACAATATGGTTTGCCTGTATAGCACACAAGGAACAATACTTTTCAGTATACCTCAGCACATGTGACAATAAATCAAATCAAATGAATGAAATGAATGTTCCAAAAGATATTGTATATTTTTAAGACTGGGTGGACATACATATGGGCATATAAAGAAGGCGAGAAATGAAACTGTTTACAACTACAGTGAAGTTAGAAGCCTGCAAAATAAACATTTAGAAATGCCCCAAATTTTCTGTTTTTGTAGACTGTAGAAGTGCAGAATCTGAGGTACTGATCAACAACTAGGGACTGTGGGGAGAACAAGCAACTGTACTAGCATGGCAGTGTGGGAGTTGATGAGTTGTCACATTTTGTAACTCTTTCCTTGGATGACACAGAGTAGGGCAAGTCTCGGTATATAATTTCATGCAGGAAGTTCATAGGTCATCCGGGTGTTACAAATTTTAATGTGTCATTTCATGTAGAATAACTGAATGCCCGGAATTAGATTTTTTGACTTTGCAAGCTTCGGCAGATTTCTGCTGTTAATTTTACAGAAAACCCGCACAATTGCCATCAACTTGTTAAGCAGCGTTTTCAACTCCTGTTCAAATTAAATTTGCTGGTATTAAATTTAGCTGCAGCTAATGTAGGCATCCAATCACATTCAAGTTGAAATGATGCAAATGGAATCACCCCCTTGACCTTTACAAAGCTAGTCTCGGCACAGTTTCTGCCAGTGATAATAATGGAAAACAACTTGCAAAATTACACTTCACAGAGGCAGGAGATTTGCTCGTGGAACGCAAATTAAAATGTGCACGCTCATTTTGAAAAAAATTAAACAGATGTTGAAACGTATGCGCTCATCGTGCAGCTGGACAATAATAGCCATTGTGGGAACATCAATATTTAAATATAAAATAGACCTGGATCATATTAATGCTGTGAAAAAGATATCCCTTTTTTAAATGTTTTCAATAGGAGACAAAAAATTAACCTCACTAATAGTTTACATAATTATGTAAGTTCCATGTGATTTCATTCTGACGTTTTCACAATCTATTTTTTTAACCTCTATACTGGATACTGCAAAGGTTCTGGGTTCCAACAATATTCCAGCAATAGTACTGAAGACTTGTGCTCCCGAACTTAGCCAATCTGTCCTAGTCCAGCTACAAAGCTGGCATTTACTGACAATGTGGAAAATTGCCCAGTTATATCCTGTCCAAAAGAAACAGGACAAATCCAACCTGGCCAATTACCGTCCCATTAGTCTACTCTCTATCATCAGTAAAGTGATGGAAGAGGTCATCAACAGCGCTGTGAAGCAGCACCTACTCAGCAGTAACTTGCTCAGTGACACGCAGTTTCAGTTTTGCCAGGATCACTGAGCTTCTGACCTCATTACAGCCTTGGTTCAAAGATGGACAAAAGAGCATGATTCTAGAGTTGAGGTGAGAGTGACTGCTTTTGACATCAAGAAGACATTTGACGGAGTGTGGCATCAAGGAGCCCTCACAGAATAGAGAAAGATTTTCCACTAGCACTGAGAAAGATGATTGTGGTGTCAGAGATCAATCATTGGCTTCAGGACATCACTGCAGACACTCCTCAAGGTAGTGTCCGAGGCCTAACCATCTTCAGCTGCTTCATCAATGACCTTCCTTCCATCATAAGGTCAGAAGTGGGGTGTTTTACTGATGATTGCACAACGTTCAGGATCATTTATAACTCCTAAGGTACTGAAGCAGTCCATGTCCAAATACAAGAAGACCTGGACAATATCCAGGCTTGGATTGACAAACAAGAGCCAAGTAACATCTGTACCACACAAGAGCCAGGTAATATCCATCTCAAATAAGAGGGAAACTAAACATGCCCTCAGATTCAAGCACATCCAAAAACAAGCACACAGAGTGGGTTTGTTTTCACACCAGAATCAATGGGCCCTGGCCACTTGTAATATTGGTCTTTGCACTTCATTATATCATTTACCCATCCAGCTGCAACACCTTCTTCCAGACAGTTTGTCAGCAAGGGGTTTTGGTTACTGCAGTGTAGGATCTTCTGATACTTATGCATCAACAAAACAATCCTTCTGGCTTGTCCCCATACCCTTTCCTTTCCAGGACATCTGTAGTTTTTATGACACCCATATTCAATCTTCCATCACTCTCACTGTTGTTTCAATGGTTCAATGTTCAAATATGCACGTCTATTGAATGCTATCTATACAGCTTGTCAAAGTATGGTTTGAGAAACAGTAATCTAGAAGTTTGGAACAGCATACATTCTAAAAAGTATTTGTAATAAAGTTGCGTTCACACACAGAAACCAGAGAGAGCCATTTCTGCACAGCTACAAAACACAAAACACAAAACCCAGGATTGGCTAGTTTTCTCCAATTATCTTCCTCAGCCAACCTCAGCAAATTCATCACTATCTATTCAAGCAATTCCTACTGAGTTAAGTCCATTATCCAAAATCATAAATAAAATCCAGGAAAATTTGCAAGGCATTGAAAACATGGCTATTTCGTCCACAGATATGATGCTGAACTTTCTGTTGCCCTGCCCTAACCTTATTCTTCTATTACTTCTTACACTCACAAAATGTAACCTTCACAAATCATAGTTCATCTTTCTTGAGTCCCATATAACACTTTGGCTACAAAGCTGTCTTAAGAAAATTCTAGTCTTGGTTATAGATTCAAGGTGAGGGGCTGGAAATTTAGGGAGGATATAAGGAAAAATATTTTTACCCAGAAGATGGTTAAGGACTGCAATGTATTGCCTGGGAGGATGGTGGAGGCACATGTTTTAAAAAGCAACTGGATGACCACTTGGCACTTCATAACATTCAGGACTATGGGCCAAATGCTGGCAGATGGCATTAGGTGGGAATTTGAATGTCTCTAATGTGTCAGTGTGATGTAAGTGGGTGGAAGGGATTTTTCTGCTCTGTAGGATTCTATCTCTCCAATTTTCCTGCAAGATTGTAGGTTCTGTGTAATATTGTATTCCCTCCTATTCTGAAATGTTTTTACTCAGTTTTTTCACAAGCTCAAATGGCCTTCATATAATCATCTTCTCTCTTCCCTCTTTAACAACTTTAAAGAGAATTTTTTGGACATTATTAAATAGAGTAGCTTCACCTAATGTTCACCACTACATTCTGTTTTTGTCATTTCAATAAAGGGCACATTTGTCATTATCAGTTTGGATATGGGTTCTCATCTAAAGCATCAATCTAACTTTTGATTTTCAGCTGCTGAGGGACTCGCTGTGCATATCCTACAGTTGTCATTTTTAGTTATAGATGACAGACACCCACACCAATCTCACTGTTGAAAGTAAGATAGCAACAGCCGCAGAAACCATAGCAATTGAAGTCATCTAAAAAGCGCAATCTCTACCAAGTAAAGCCTGCCATCCAGACAGTTTGAATAAAGATATGGAACAGAAACTATGAAGTCATTAGCTTTGCCCACATTTCTTAAGGTCCCTTAAAAGTGCAACTGAGCATTCTTACAATGACAGTGGAAAGTAACTACCAACAATGTATGCAACTGTGACAGCTAAATTAGGCCAAATGATCACATGGGTTGGTCAGTTCACTTATCACTCTGTTGACAGAAAATATGCATACAAGACACCTCTAGCCTCTGATGCCTGTCAGTTCTTGCCTGAGTTGTCAGATGTCTTAGCTGAAGGGAATCTGAGAAAGTTTCAAATGCCAGTGCAGCTGAAGTGCTCTAAACCGCTCAGACACACTGGTTCTTAATTCCCATAACTCTATGTCAATATGTACCAGGCTATAGAAGGCAATAGGGAAGAGACATTAATTGATAAACATGCAAGGACAAGTTAACTATAAAAATGTACACATTTTTGTTTGAATGAGTTTCTCAGGATTTTCTCAAAATTAAGATTGCCCCAGTAATTCAAATGATTTTCATTTTCAAGCAGCCACAGATTATGGAAGTGTGTATGATACAGAAACATTCTCGCTTGTTTTGAGTGCTTCTTGCGCCTCCCCAGCCTCCTCCCCGCAACATATACACACACATATACATTACATACATACACACACACACACACATACATACACAGAATGGGGTCCTAATCAGCCAACAATTATGTGGGTGCTCGCACCAATTTTGATTTCTAAAGATACTAAAAGAGACCATGAGCAAGATTTGTCCTGCTTTTTATACTGTTGAATAAAGATTGCCTGAAGTCGCTTTTCTCTTAATGCTTGCCAATAGGTGAATACGTTTATTCATCCATGATCGGATTTTGGGCCGATGGCAAATTTACAAACATGGTGAAAGCCTTTTTAGGTTTGACATTTTTAATGCATCGAAGACTAGCTTGCAATTGTCTGTCCTCAGGTAGTGTTCTATGAAGGAACTGGAAAACTAGCACTATAATTTGTCAAAAGATGTCCCCAAGTTCCAAAACAAAACCTACTGGTTTGGTAGTATTGGCTAAGAATTTGAAGTTTAAAATACAAAACAGAAATGAATTACAAGGAATAAGAGACTATAAAAAAAAACTGACAGAATTAGCAGAGACAAATTATATTTACAGAGCACCTTTAACAATAGTAGGGTACCCCAAGGTGATTCACAGGAGTTTTGTCAAACAAAATTTGACGTTAAATCATAGAAAGAGGTTTTAGAAAAGGTTAGCAAAAGCTTGGTCAAAGATATGAGTTTTAAGGAGAGAGAGACATAGATAGAGTCAAGCTAATATGTTGGAGGGAGCAACTCTACAAGAGGACTTAGGCAACTGAAGACTTGGTTCTCAATAATAGCAGATGGATATGGGAGATGTGCAACAGCATGCATGTTCCTTAATAGGTGGAAGATATCAGAGTGTTGAGGCTCATTTTGGATCATTTCAGCAAAGAATGAGTACAAACAAAATGACCCAGACATTTGATTGTGCTGTACCAATTTTCCCTTCATTAAATAAACACGTAAACCTGAGTGGAAGGAAGAAATCTGCTTATTATGAGTCAATATGTACTGCCCCTCATATTGATAGAGGAACATAGTCTACTCCTGAAACATAGGGTCCAGTGCTTCTTGGAGATCTACTGCATGCCTGACTGCTGCAGGAGTCTACCCTGGCCATCTTCATTTTCAGAAGGTCCACATTTTTTCTTCAACCGTGGGTTAGTGATGTTGTGACCACTGAATACAATGTGAAACATTCAATGCATAATTAAATGAGACCACGGCCTGAGGATTTGTTATGTTTTATCGCCTGCCTCAGCAGTGGGAAACATGCCACATTCCGACAGCCTCCACAGGACCCATTCTCAAATGGGAGAATCTGCCCGCAGTGCTTGGTTTTAAAGAACAAAGAAAATGACAGCAAGGGAACAGGGCCTTTGGCTATCCAAGCCTGCAACTACCATGCTGCTCAACTGAACTAAAACCCCCAACCCTTCTGGAGATCATATCCCTTTGTTCCCATCCTATTCATGTACTTGTCAAGACAGCTTTTAAAAGTCACTACTATATCTGCTTCCACTACCTTCCCGGCAACAAATTCCAGACACACGCTACTCTCTGACTAAAAAAATGTCTCGTACATTTCCTTTAAACCTTGCCCTTGTACCTTAAATCTATGCCCCCTAGCAATTGACTCTTGTACCCTGGGAAAAAAGTCTCTGACGATCCACTCTGTCCATGTCTCTCAATCTTGTAGACTTCTATCAGTCGTCCCTCAACCTCCATCGTTGCAGTGAAAACAAACCAAGTTTCTCCAATCTCTCCGCATAGCTAATTCCCTCCATACCAGACAATATCCTAATAAATCTTTTCTGTAGTCTCTCTGAAGTTTCCATATCCTTTTGGTAGTATGGCAACCAGAATTGAACATTATATTCCAAATGAAGTCTACCTAATGTTCTATAAAGCTGCGACATGACTTGCCAATTTTTAAACTCAGTGCCTCTGCTAATGAAGGTAAACATGCTATATGCCTTCTTGACTACCTTCTCCATCTGGATTGCCACTTTCAATAACTTGTGTACCTGTATACCCAGATCCTATCATTAGATATTATCTACCAATACTCTTAAATGTTCTACCACTTACTGTATATTTCCTAACTGTATTAGATCTTCCAAAATGTAATACCTCACATTTGTCCAGATTAAACTCCATCTGCCATCTCTCTGCCCAAGTCTGCAACTGATCTATATCTTGCTGTATCCTCTGATGGTCCTCATCACTAGCTGCAAATATACCAATCTTTCTGTCATCCGCAAACTTACTAATCAATCCAGTTACACTTTCCTTCAAATCATTTATATATATTACAAACAGCAAAGGTCCCAGCACTGATTCCTGAGGAACACTACTTTGTCACAGGCCTCCATTCAAAAACCCAAAAAAGAACAAATGGAATTACTGAATCCTGAAGCATGAAGAATTCGGGCAGAGAATTTCTTCTGGGTTTACGATTCATATCTATCGCTATTAGAAAGGCTAGGGAATTATTGAAATTCAGTCATGCTGTTGTTGGCATAGTTAACCAGACCAAACCAAAGTATATAATTTTGAACCCAAAGCATGGGTGAAAACTACTCAGAATAAGGAAGGAGATATGCCACAATGGCTATTAGAAACTGAAGTTATCAGTCATAAAGTCAACTCTTGTTCACAAGAGAGTTAATGTTTTAAGAATTTATACAAACTGAACTTTAAATCCTAATTGTCAAATGAGATTGAGTGTGACAGATTAAGCTTTATAATACTGGCAGGCTGTTTAATGATGAAATGCGGTAACAGGGGAGAGAATATTATCCATAATACAAGTAGTAGGTTAGTTATTAAGGTACTTACATGATTGTGTTGCTGTAGAAAAATGTTAACTATGTTTCTTTTTTGGGGGGAGGAGAAGGTATTGAGAATAGAAGGTTTTATAAGAAGGTTATGTTTTGAAATGCCTCTTTTTGGGTAAAATGACCAAATCAAAAGTACATGTAAACTGTTACGGATAATTAGCCTATGTGGCCTGATTACCATGTGGATAAGGGGCTCAGGTCAAGCGCTATTGAAATCCATGTGCCAGGTTTGACACCTGAAGATAAAGGACAGTACATTGGCTCTTCCATGAATAAACATACAGAATCTCAGGCAGTCTGACTGAAGATCCTTGGACAGTGAAACAGATGGAAGAGAGAGCGTGTATTGGAGAGAACAAGGAGCAGCAGCTCTGCAACCAGTAAAGGGAAAAAAGACTATTTCTCTATTAGCTACCAAACAGAATGCAAGATGTTCTCTCATCAAAGAGATGGCGTCTATGGAGACCTAAGGACACTGAAAGATTTATCCTAATCGGGTCCAGAGAAGTAACATTGTGCCATGCTGCTGGAAGTTGGTTCAGAATTTCTTAGAAGGCTGAAAGATAGGACCTTTCACAGCGACTAAAATTTATGGCTCAGGGAAATGGCTGAAGAAAGCCTATTGGAAGCTGAGAGTAACTCACGTAAGTACTGTAATTTGTGAAGAGCATGCTGTAATGTGCTAATGTTTGAGTGTATTAAAACGCTAATGAAAAATGTCTTTTCTAAAATTTTGTGTCCTAGTTGCCTACTAAGCAATGTTTAGTGTCCTAGTTACCTACTAAGTAATGGTTTTGGTTTAAAATAAAAACAAATACTGCAGATGTTGGAATCTGAAACAAAAACAGAAAATGGTGAAAAATTTCAACAGGTCTAAAAGCATCAGTAGAGAGAGAATAGAGCTAATGTTGCCAGTCTGGATAACCATTTGTCAAAACTACCTCATATAATCACACAACTTTAGCTCTATTCTCTCTCCACAAATGATGTCAGACCTGCTGAGATTTTTCCATTTTCTGTTGTTAATTTTCGTTTGTTTGTAATATTCAAAGCCTTAAAATGTGATCCTTTGTGTCAGTGACTGGCAATTGAAAGCTCTTTTTTAGAAGTTATTGTCTCTATGGGAATTATAACAACTAATATTCTGTGAGCTCAGATTGGATTTATAAGCAACAAGTTCACACATCCCTCAATTATATGGAAACTGAAATGTAGCTTGCATTAACTGGATTTCCTCCCCCGACCCAAGTTAATTTATCATAATAAAATGGATGTAAAAATGACTAATTAAGCAGCATAACATCCCATGTATAATCAGCATGGATGTTTGACCCATTGTAAATTCATCAGGGCCTTTCCTTCAACACATAGTGCTTCCTGTAACAAATGCTATTTTAATTTTAGTATTGAAATAAGATCATATGCTTGTTTCATGACCCATCTGCAAAATCACAAAGATTAGTTGTAGCTTTGGAAGCACAAAGCCTAACTAATATTTGTAATTCTACAATGGTCAAACTGGCTGACCTTAAAAGGGAGTGAGAATACTGAGTCAAATGTTAAGTAAATGTTTCCTCGATTACCTTAATTTGGAATGAGGAGAAGAGATTCTCTTGCATCCAGACTATTACTGTTGGTCACTCGCCATTCACGCTCACTCCTTCCAGTTCACTCCCCTCAGAGTCACCTCAATGCTATGATCAGTATCTGAGCTGGTCGATGTTCCTCTCAAGGCTGACCAGTGAACTTCTTCAGGGCACCTGACAGGTTACCCCTATTAGGATAATGAGACCAGAGGAGAAATATCAGTTGATCATTGTGACAGATTCACAGCAAGATGAGCCTAAAACCTCATTTGGGATTGGAAGCTAGAAATCTTTAACCTCAACGGGTGAAAGTAGCAAAGAATGGAACATCACAAATTTCAGTTGTAGTTTCAGATTTTGCAAAGCCAAGGATGCACTGGCTTATTACTGTGTTCAAATCAAACTGAAGGCTAATAGTATTTGGGAAGGTAGTTGGAAACAAACAAACAAACATAAAAACAAGGAATCATGCTCATATCCATTAATATTGGTATTGCATTGTTCCTTGGTAAAAGCCTAACATTAAAATGGGCATTTTGAAATATTTTCTCTTAATTAAAAGTTTCTTTATTAATCTTCTGAATCAGAACCTTTACTAAATAGCTTGGAATTTTTATTTTCAGAAGTCATGTCAACACTTTGTGAAAAATTTGAGTCTTTATTTTGATACATTAATACCTATTAAATGATAGCTAAGCCAGTGGCACAGTGCCACAGTGGTTAACCACTACTGCCTCACAGTGTCAGGGAGCTGGATTTGATTCCGCACGTATTCCCAGCAACTGAGTGGGTTTACTCTGGTGCTCCAGTTTCCTCTTGCAATCCAGAAATGTGCAGGTTAGGTGGATTGCCTGTATTAAATTGCTCTTCCATGTCCAAAGATGTGTAGGTTAAGTGTATTAGCCATGGTAAATACATGAGGATTAGATGGCAGATGAGCCCCAGAAGATGCTCTTTTGAAGAGCCAGTGCAGACCCAATGGGCCAAATGACCTCCTTTTGCATTGTAGTGATTATATGCTTCTACAAAAAACTGAACCATATTTTCACAATGCTAGAAGATGGTAATCCAAATTAATGGTCTAATGGTTCTCTCCATTGAACCAATAATTGCTTGATCAATGCAATCACTTCTCCTGATCTCCTTATCTGGCAAAGCAGCTGATAGAGATCATTCCTGTGTCATGGACTTTAATCGTTTCATGAATTCAATTATTGAACTGTTGCAAGGGGACACAAGGATAGATTGAGATGAGTGAAGACCCAGCTTTTATCACTAATTATACAAATGTAGGTGCTTATATTGTTGTAAGGGAACCCGACATGAAAACATGAAATGTTTATGACTTATTTCATTACGCAGATTTTTACTGCTTCAGAAGCATTTAACAAAAATCAACCTCTTAACTTCAAAACTAATTATAAATCCATATGCAAGTGTTCCTGATCTGTAAATAGATTGCAATAAAGAGAATGATCAAATTGAACTAATCAGATCAATTTGGACACGGAGATAGAATTTATGAATTTCTAAAATCAATCGATTCTATTTAAAACAATGAATGCGAGGCATTTTCCATCCATTCAGAATTCAATCATTCTATAAGTCATTCAGTCACTGCAGCACTTTGGTTAGCACTGCTCTCTCACCACACCAAGGACTTGGATTCAATCCTGGCCTCGGGTAACGATAGTATGGAGTGCACACATTCTCCATGTGTCTATGCGGGTTTTCTCCAGGTGCTTCAGTTTCCTTCCACAGTCCAAAGATGTGCAGATTAGGTTGATTTGCCATGCTAAAATGCCCCTTAGTGTCAGGGTAATTAGGGTAGATATGTGGAGTTATGAGGATACAGACTAGGTGGGATTGTTGTCAGTGCAGGCTCGATGGGCCAAATGGCCTCCTTCTGCACTGTAGGGATTTCAAGAGTCTATGAATTCTGCATCAAACTATAAGTGCAAATGCAAAAGTTTTGTTTTTCAAATTACTCCTTCCTTAACACCTTCTTTTAATTTTGGAGTAGAATTTCTCAGTATCAATAGTTATCTGTTTGTCTTCTGCCAAATGTGAAATTGGAAGCTGCAAGGAAAAATGGGCTATAGCTGAATTGACAACTGGGATCATCAAACGTACTGTAGTAAGCAGGATAGAATTACTGCAGTGTCTCAAAATCTGCTTCTTCAGGCAACTAATTGGATACATGTTATTCACGCTGGAATGACAGGTTTGTCAGGCAGAATTCAAGCCGACTGAGTACAAAAAGGGCAAGGAGAGATGATCAATGTTTACCTCTCTACTAGATGATGCAACTTTCATGACTCAACTGCCAACCACTGGTGAATTCAAGGCAAATGCAAAGAACAATACACATGAACAATTTCAGGAGAAAAAGTAATAAGCTAGAAGAGATTATCTACAGTGCAAGATTAAATGACTATAACTGACCTACATCTATCATTTTGATTTCAATGTCCTTGCAAACGTCTCAAGTACTTTCTTAACTTATTGTAGCGTAAGTAAACTTAACATTGATTTCAGAGCACAAAAGGTGCTCCCAGCCATCAAAGTGGACCCTTTGCTTATGCATTTTTGATCCTCGCTAAATCATATAATCCGTCCAATTATCAATGTCTATATACATAACTAAAATCTCAGCCTAATTCCATGCAGTTTTTGTGTTTGCACTGTGATGGTATTGTGCCTTTAAGAAATGTATTTTGATCATGTTTCTCTGCAGGATGCTTCAGCAAGTCTCTGAGATTTTGTTGGCACTGTTTTGTTTGCAGCCAGTGTCCTTTATTGTTACTGAAGTAGTATAATTGGTATGATGATGATGATTTTAATATGAACTAATGCAGTGACCTATAGTTTTAATGCTCCCCTGGCATTGCTGAGTGCAACTTGATTGGGAGTGATTGACAGATCATGTCATGTGACTGAGGACAGCTATTTTTCATTCAATTGTTAATTTTGTTCTCAGAAGCATCTTGAAACTGACAAAAACAGCAGTGTTTTTTTCACTCTCTCTGGGATTGAAGTCCTTGCTATTCCTGAGGTACTATATTGGAAACTGCCAGAGACTAGATTTCCCTCTCTATGGTTTTTGCTGTTTTAAGGATATATCATCCTCTGAAAATTGTTGTCAGATTTGCTGTCCATAGGTGTTACAAAGCTGAAAATAGAGCATCACGTGAGCATACTTGTTTTTGTGTTAGACCTGAAGAAGGGAGTGGAATGGTGCTTTAACTTTGAACAACAGAGATAGCTAGCTGTTAGGAATTATACTATGTCATGTTTAAATTTTGTAATTGGTAAAAGATATGCTTTTTATTTTTGTTATACTCTGCGCTTTTAAATAAACTTTCTTTGATAAAAGCTTCCTACGGGATCATTTGAATTATATCTGGAGTGAAACACCTTAAGCTCACCCATGCCAAAATATATGTAAATTTAGGGTCTCAGATAACTTCACAAAATATCTTGGCTTTCTGGCTTGGGTCTTAACAACACTTTCTCCAGAATCTTCATGTCCATTACCAGAGTAGGGATATCGACCAAAGCAGGATGTGATTGTTTAAGTATAAGTTAAGTAGAAATAACACGGTGGCACAGTGGTAGCATTGCTGCCTCATATCACCAGGGATCCTGGTACGATTCCTGGCTTAGGTCACAGTCTATGTGGAGTTTACACATTCTCCTCGTGTTTGTGGGTTTCCTCTGGACGCTCCGGTTTCCTCCCCCCCCCCCCAAATCTGAAAGATACGTTGGTTAGGTGCATTGACCCAAACAGGCGCCAGAGTGTGGAATTGAGAGAGTTTCACAGTTACATCACTGGAGTGTCAATGTAATCCTTGTGACTAATAAATAAACTTTAATAGACAATTTTTTTTTACAAGTTGCATAACCTGATTTTGTACTTTACTCAGCTGCCAACACTTCCAAAGATTCTCTTTGCACACAGATACAGCCACCAATATTGTTTGTACTTCTTTATCAATTGGTCAAGGGCTAGTCACAAGTCCCTGTTCTTGATATTAATTTTCATGAAAATGGATTTGACGCATCTTCAATTGCTTGGCTCCACGTATACGGCACTGCATTTCTCCACATTAAGAAACATTTGTAACATATCCAGCCCTTCAATTAATTTGTCTGAATCACGTTACAATTCACTAAACCCCTTCATTACTTTCCTAAGTTTGAAAACCTCCACTGTCGCCAAGATAGACTGAAAAAAAAACAAAATGGGTTCTACTTGGAAAATTTACCACATGGTGCATTCTTTCTTCTTCCAAAAACTTAACCAGTGGACACATTACTCTTATTTCAACTGTCACTGAAATTTCAAGAATATATAGTGCTGACAAAATTTATGGAATTACTGGAAGAAATGTAAAATATGCTTGTGTAACATTATGGTTTATTTGTGAAATGCTGTTATCTAAAGCACCCAAGTTACTGATCAAAAAGAGATGAGATATGGAATGGACTACTTGGAGCAGACCATTCCAGAGCTCTGATAACAGCACTTTCAGTGCCATTAAGGTTAATTTTCAATCTTGCAAAGTATTGAGGAGAAACTGCCATGACACTTTTTTAAAATTACCATGATGAGAAACACACAAAGAGACAGGAATCAGAAGTAATAGATGTAAAAGTCTTTATTACAAATGTAAGAACTTTCATAAGCAAAGAAAATATTGAAAGCTGTATTAAAAAAAACTAATAGTTTGATATTTTTTCCGAAAGATTCAGACTTGTTCATAGTTGTTCTGAACCAAGAGCACTGATATGGAGAAATTACCTAAGCAGGCAAGTTTAAGGTTTTCTTCACTCCAGATCTAAACTGAAGAATGTACAGTGAAGGGTAAACATCAGAAGCGCCTGATGCTCATGTAATGATGAAATAATGACAGAGATCTGAAGAGAGGTGAAAGCTAAACTTGTGCAGAGTTCTTAAGATGTACCTGCAGCTTATAAAACCATATAATGGTTTTAACAAGACCAGTTATGGAATGGCAATAAATGTTGGCTTAGCAAAAATGCTCGCATCCCTTGAGTTAAAAAAATAGTCTTGAGTCACTTAAGAAAAGTAGAAAAAGCCAGAAGAATTCCTTCAAAGCCCCAAGCATGACAAAATAAAGAACTGCATCCCAATTAGGTTTTGGGACTTTTGAATAAGAGATTAAACTTGTACAAACACAACTAATTAGCCACTGAAAGCTGGCCAAAGAAAATACAACAATTTTAGCAATTTCCAAAGTGTGTTGAGTTTTGTGCAATATTTCAGCCATACCATTTATCTTCAATAATGGAGTGGCACGATGGCATAGTTGCTAGCACTGCTGCTATAAGCGCCAGGGAACTGGGTTTGATTTCTAGCTTGGGTCACCATCTGTGCGAAGTTTGCACATTCTCCCCATGTTTGCTTGGGTTTTCTCCCTCACTCCAAAGATGTGCTGGTTAGATGCATAAGCTATGCTCAGCTCTCCCTCAGTGTACTCAAACAGGTGCCAAAGTGTGGCGACTTGGGGATTTTCACAATAACTTCATTGCAATGTTAATGTAAGCCTATTTGTGACTAATAAATAAACTTTTTTTTGCTGAATAGCTATTTTCAATACTGTTGCTTGCTTTTTGATCCCATGTAAATCTAGTGTGGAATGTATAGGTTTGTGTCTGCTGTAGCACTCCCCTTATTTACTAGGTTAGAACAAAGAAAAGTTAGTTAAACAAGTCACAAAGCTAAGTCTTGAAATCTATGCTTCTCACTAAATAACAGAATTCTGACTGGATCTTATGCACATGTTGATATAACATTTTGTTGTTACCATAACTGTTCTAGTGAACGATTCTGAACAGAATACACATCGAAATGTGGGTGAAAATCTACCACAAGTATACTTTTAACCAGTTCCCTGCAGGATTTTCGACAAAGGCTCAAAATTAACTTACTGTCTTACTGAACCCATAGGATAGTTTAGTTGCAAGAAATGTGCTAATTGGTTGCTCGTCATACACACACATCAACATTGTTATTTTTATTTATTGATTTGTGCCCCAAAAAGGCTTTCATTAACACTGCAATGAAGCTACTATGAAAACCTCCTCATTGCGACACTTCAGCACCTATGAGTGCATTGAGGGAGATTTCAGCTTGGTCAATGCACCAAATATATACAAGAACTGAGAAACTGAAAGCAGGAGAAGGTCATTTGGCTCTTTTAGTCTGCATTGCCTTTCATTTTGATCATGGCTGATCATCAAATTCAATATCCTGATCCCACCTTTCCCTCTCCCATTTCTTGGTCCCTTCAGTTTTTGTCACCTACCTGAACATCAGTTGATTAAGCCATACTACATTTAGCTCTTTGGCGAGCAAGTATGTGATACAATGATGTATCAATCCTGCAATAAGGTAAGGCAATCTCAAAAAACAGAGGATTTTTCACTAACCATTCACTGATAACAGATTCCTCTATGAGGAAAGTATCTTTTTTTTCCCTCAGAGTTGGATGTAGATTTCACACACAGAGAGGGAATGATGAAAGGGATTAGTGTCACAGCTGTGGCATATCATTGGCTCCAATGACACATCTGTGGTGACTTTAGTAGACAGCTGCTTAGGAGATTTCGTATTTTCATTTAATTAAATTAGCAACCTGTTAGTTTTCAGGGAGAAAAAAAGCTCGCTTGCAGGTAGCCAAGCCAGGATTTGCCATACAGAACACAAAATCTGGCTCCATGAAATACAAACCAAAAAGGAATAGATGGAAAGGTAATTCTGAGGCAGCACAGAAGTGTCCTACAAAGAAAGTAGAGTGGCAATAATCAGGTCATTCATTTATAAGTGAGGTGAGCACATCACTGGTATTGCAGCAGTTCTATGACCTGTTGCTTTATGATATTGAATCGAATATTTACTGGAGCAGGTTTTTAGATTGGCCTTTGGGGAGGTGGGAAGAGCCACAGACAGGAGACTAAGAAATAAGGGTTTGTCCAAAAACCCTGCAGTTTTGATGACAGGTCTTTACATTTTGCTGTTCTTCCCGGTTTCCTGCCAGACAGACAGTTTGATTGATCAGCTAGTGACGCTGTCAGTGGAAACACCAGGAGCAAAAGGCTAAAGTCATGGAAAGTTATTTCTTCAGTGTGGGACACAAAGGGTCAGGAAGGAGATTGTGGTGGGAAATGGGGAAACAAGGCAGGGAAGACCATGGATTTAGTGGGGTGAATTGCAAGATCGATTTGTAAGGAGAGGATTTACTGGATAGCTGGTTAAGCTTGGGGGCTTCTCCTGGACCACAGATAGGGATATAAAAATGTTTCACATTGGGACCAATTCCTCTCGTCTTCTTTTACCTGCCAGGTTTCCCCAAAATCTGCGAAACACAGCCAACACGAGTTAGAAATAGAAATCATGCTCGAGATTGAGACACACTGCCTCCTTAAAAAGGTTTTATTGATCAAAACTCTCTCCCGAGAATGGATTGGACGCCCACCCTTTGTTCTGCCTCTGTGAATTTTGGAAGTGGGCGGGACAAGATTGAATTTGAAATTTTAGCACTTTAACATCCCACTCAACCTACGTGAGGTAAAATTAACCCCTATTTTCTTTTCCCTTACTTCCTAACACAATCAAAGATATTTTTTGTGCTGCAGCTGACAATGTATCTGTGTTGCAGCCATGAAGATGGTGGGATGTGCCAGAATTTTTAAGAGCAGACTGATTTTGGTCCGTGGTACTCACAAAAATATTGGTCATTTTTCCAGTGCATTTGCTGGCATTAGAGTGGCATTGAAATAAAGGAACAAGTTATATCAACTGTCAGTTTGAAACTTGATTTCAAAAATGTGCTTTCCAATTAAAACAATTTGGATTCTGATACCTTGAAGGAAAACCTTGGAGTCTTCCAGGGTTCAAAGATAATGACTAAATCAAATGAGGATTCTCAAACTTCTTCTCATTGCCTTTCCTCTCATACATTTTTCAGGAAATTTGGAACTGACTCGTTCACAAGGCTCTCTGATTTACTTACAATCAGCAGGATAGGTTCAACAGGTCTCATAAATCACACTAATAAACTTTAAAAGGACAGAGCAGAGCACTGCCCTGAACTGACTATAAATCCATTCAGTGACAGCACCATTGATGAGCTACTCATTTCAAAGATCCTCACAAAAAGCATGGATTTGGAGCATTTTCAATTAGTCCAGAGTGGTGGAATGGTAACTGTATCGCTTCAAAAAGTTCCTTGAAAAGCAAAATGACTGCCCATGCTTGTCAATAAGAAGTCTCACAAGATCAGATTAAAGTCCAACAAGTTTATTTGGAATCTGGAGCTTTCAGAGTGTTCCAAAAGCTTGTGATTTGAAATAAACCTCTTCGACTTCAACCTGGTGTTGATTCCTCTTACTGTGCCCACCCTAATCCATTAACGGCATCTCCACTTCCTAGTCACTCTCATCAAGATGAGAAAGGAGAACACTGGAAAGTACCAGGCAGAGCGCTTAGAATTTGTCCTGTTTAAGCAAATACCACACTCAAAAATAAACCGGAAGAATCTCACATTGAATCAAACACAACAAAAGGAAAAGTGAGATTGACTAGGAGATATTAATTCCTCCAGATTCCTACCCCATTACCATTTTACACCCAATGACAATATCAGGAAATCTGAGGTCAGGCAATATATAGAATTGATCATTCATTACACACAGCTTGTCAACAGAATGCTAATCTGCAAAGCTGTACTGTTGACATGGTTTAAGTAAGGATAACCACAAACTCAAATTGGGCCTATGTTGCAAAGAAGGAAATTTAGATTTTGTCATGACTTTCATCAATGTTGAATGATTTGTGAACTAGTAATTTATCCTAAATCATTAATGCTATCTTACTTGTGCACATTCTAGGGAGATGTGGCCACTATCTGAACTAGCTACAAACCACAAGCAGATATCCACATGAGAATCCCCCTATAGGAGAAACAGAAGGATATCTGTGGCTAGGTGTTTTCTGTGGACCCATTGGGTAAACGTGTATGTATCTTGTTTTAGTTGAAGATTCATATCAGTAGAAATCCAGTTAAAAAGGATAACTATAAAATAAGATTAGAGCTAAAAGTGCAACTTGTGAAAAGCCAGTCTTAATACGTGATGCACCAAATTGGCATTGAGTGTATTGAAATTACTAGGTCAGGAGTTATGAGCCACATATATACCAGGCTGAATTTTAATGTGGGGAGGGGAAGGAGGACGGTGGAATCCTCTCCTGATTCTGCAAATCATTTTAATTATCTACATCAGAAGGATAATGGAATACCCTCCACTTGGGTTCTCCTGCTACTATACTCAAGAAGTTTGAACACTACGCATGACAAAGCAGCTTGCTTGTTCAGTAGGCCATCCATTGGAATCAAACTTTGCTTCCTTCAGTATCAGCTTACCATGGTTGCATTGCAAAAGCTCACACAAGAGCTCCTTCAACAACAACTCAAATGCTTACAATGGAAAGAGACTGAAAAGAGAAAGACAGAGAATGATGTCAAGAAATATAGAGAGTTATAGACCAAAAGACAGACACAGAGACCGTGTAGAAAGAGAAATTGAGTGGCATTATGATCCTTGTGCTGAGCTTGTCCATATTATACAATAAATCATTGCGCACCCCCTATCACCTGCCATTGTCCATGCTCAGTCTGAAGACAAAACACATGTTTTCTCATTGTTAAATCAACCCTACAGTGAAGTGGCTGCTCTGCGCATGCTTGGATCTTCTCAAAAATGTTTCCAATCTTTGGATTTCCAAGTCTGAAGAGGTTATAATTGCCAATAACTTCTTTTTAAAAAGAAAAATCAGCAGATATATCAGAAATTGTTCATTTCTAATTGAACTTCACTGTACAAGATGAGGCAAGATCTCGCTAGCACAACCACCTTTAGATTGGCTGAACGAAAATAATTCCCAGCTAGGGTGAAAATAGATAACTACCCATAAATTTGTTAAAGCAGCGTGCTGTGTTTTCTCTCATTTAGCTGTTCTTGAAACCAAGTCCGTAAAAACATGCACCTTTAAACAGTTTCACAATGTGCCTCCTGATTCTGGCCCTTGAAAATTAACCAACTTTATAGCAACCATTAGTGTCTGAGATTGTGAATGAACAGCTGTGTCCTGCTCACTAATGAGCGACAAATCAATTTCTTAGCACTAGAAACAAGAGATAGGGCTGCAACTCACTGCCGACAATGCCAACGGCAGCCGAAAGGAGGAGGCGCGTCAGCAAATCATTATTTACAACTAATTGTCAACAAAATCAGGGAAAGAGAGAAAGGGAGCAACTGCTGAGACACATTAAAGGTAACTTGCATTTTTAATTTTCAAAATTAGAAATTCAATACTCTGGATGCTTAAAATCTGAAATCAAGCAATGGAAAACGTTGCAAATACTCAGTATATAGGCAACGTTTGTGTAGAGAGGAACCAAATTAATGTTTTGGTTTAATGACCAGTCGTTTTATTCTGACAGTTGATATTTACAGTGCAGAGTCCTGACTGACAGTGAACCAGCAAGTAAAACATGGTAGTCATCCTTCACTTCTTAATCACTTTACAGACAATGAAATAAAGATTAAGCATGTACAATTGAGTGAAGGCAGAAGCTGAAGTATCAAACTGTTATAAAAATACTAACATAAAAATGTAAGTTTTTAAAATCATAATGTAGGAACTTAACATATCCCAAAATGTAAAATTAGCTTTTCAGGGCTAGAGGGGTTGTTTATGAGTAATTATTAACTTAATATGCAATTAAAAATCTCATTAAACATGGTATAACTTTTTCAATAGTTTTTACAGAAAGATTAATTGTATAAACAGAAAAGTTTGCATGAGTTCAAATGATTGATTTCCATCTCTAGGGAGTTTAAAAGTATAGGGTATCATCGGTGGCAACATCTGGATTTCCACGCTTTGCTGTATTTGTGCAGGAACCAAGGGCTGAATCTTCAGGGTGTCCTAAAGGTGGGATAAAAATACCCTGAAGGCATCAGCAGTGAGGGCACATCAACTGCAGAATAACTTCTTCCTACCAGCCATCTTGAAAGAAGCAAGTTCAGAGGTAAGAAAGGCCACTCCTACTTGGGAGGCAATTCACCTCATTCAAAGTTTAGGAGGCTGACTGGAATGTTCCAGTCAGCCCTCAGTTTCCTGGCAAAGCAGGAAGCTGAGTGCCTGAGTGAGGGTATTGATGAAAACTACACTGTGGAGAGGCTCCCACTGTGTAACCTGGCTACATTTTATATTTATTTTAAGTATCAGTGGTTGTGAGAGCAACTTCTTGTTGTGGTGTTAAATTGTTTCTGATTTAATGATGTGGGTGTTTTAATGGATGAAAGATGAATCTCTCATTTTGTACAACAATCTATTGTGGATTTGTGTGCAAATATTCTCATTTATATATAAAGTCAGGTTGCTTTCCATTTCTAACATATTCTGGAATGACCGAGTGGCCCTCTCATGCTGCAGGTCCCTGATTTGTCCACTAACTTGACAACCTGTTTGGTGCCATGAATGGGCAGGCAATCCATCTCCAATAATGGACTCACTCACTTCAACTTTAATCAGATTCCCCCTGGAGATGGGTTTCTGATCTGAAAAAAAAAAAGACTCCTATTTCTGCTTCAATATGGGGCAGAATTTTCCCATCTGGAGAGGGCAAGAACAGGAAATGTTTCCCATTTTGGAAGCAGATGGAAAATCATGTCAAGTTTTCTGGCCCCGATCTTATTAATTATGCATCTGGGGGTTTAGTGTTGCGTTCCATGCTGGGCAAGCATGATGGTTCGCATTTCGCAGTCATATTTGGGTGCCATATTGAAAAGGTGCTCAACATTACTGTCCCACTTTGAAGAAAGAAGATGGATTTCCAGTGGCACTCCAAGGCTGGAAGGTGGATCCCCTCTCACCCCATGATACTGAAGATAAAAGTTCCACCTGTAATATTCCACCACCAATCCTTGTTGTGCCCTGGGATAGCCTCCATCTCAAACTCCAGAGGCATCTTAAGCATTCTCCAGTTAAGTTCTGATTAGCTATTCCAGACATGTTGTGGAGTGATGTGTTTTATGGTTGGCATTGGGGAGAATGAGCGTGGGGGTAAGATTCAGTCAGGCCTTCATCTGCATCCCATTAGCGACATTCAAATCAGTTTCATGTCAGCATCCAGCGGGTTTCCCAATCCACCATGTGTTGGGATTGACATAAAACTGACTTTTGGTCTTCTCACTGAATTCTCCCTCCCTGCTAGCCATGGAACTCATTGGAGGGGGCTTGGGAGAAGTCTGCTGTGGTGAAAATTCAGCCCCAGAAGGCACTGTCAGTTGTAACTATGTAAACATTGTCAGCTTTGGTGTCATTACAACTTCAAAATCTGGGGCTTCTTTTAAGGCTTTTCCTTAATGGTTGCGATAAAGTTATCATAACAGGCTAGAGTTAAAAAAAAAAAGCAAATTCAGGTGTAAATAAGAATCTAATATTGAGACTTACAATCTTCGAATTTTTACTAAACTGAATTCTAAAACTGTTTTCTTAAAGTACTGCATATTTCAATTTATTGGGGTATAATGGTAGGACTCTCACTGAGGAGTCAGAAGTTTGAGGTTTCAAGTTTCACTCTAAAGGTACATAATCTAGGCTAACTGTAATGTCTTCAAGCAGGGCATTGACTTTGGCCGATTGGAATATGAACTCACTGATTAAGGAGTCAGTCAGACAGACTTTTCCATGTATTTAGCTGGGAATGTCAGTTCCTCTGGCACTCCCAAAGATAGACTGCTGACTGGTAGTACTTTGTACTGCTGTTGAGATTCTAAATAAAGGAATTCTGCCTCCAATGACTTATTACACTAACACTTCATGATTCCATGGACCCCTGAGTTGGATAACGTCTGCAAATCTGACTGCTTTTTGTATTATTTTGGAATCTAGATCATTTATGTCAATTTGAAATAGCATCCCAAAACTAAGCCTCGACAGTTTATATTCTGTATAAACAGAATATTTATTCTCCATATTCCCCACTTTGTTGGGGGATTGGTCCGCAACTATGCTTAGTAATCCATAGCGATGGGTTTGAAAAATGAGAGGATGCCAACCAGCTTGGAGGGACCAAGTTGTGACCTGATGACACTGCAACCCCGGTACAATATTAGGCAGAACAGATAGTGTAATGTTGATCAGGTAAAGAGACTTCAGGGAGGCATAATGTAATGCCACCCGTGAACTTGGTTTTATGCCATCGCCATTAACTCGAGCTTCAGAATAAGACTGTGAACAACAAAAGGCTCATTTGTGAGTGATTTGACATTCTGGAGAAAAAGGTAAAGGGAACCACTGAGTGTTCTTCCCACACCAATAACAACTAATAATTATATTACACAATTAACATAGCAAACATTGGAAAACACTTCATCAGGAATGAGTATCATACAAAATTTGAAACTGACTCACATAAGGAGAAAATAAAGGGGTGATTTAAAACAGTAGACTTTAAGGAGGGTTTAAAGGAAAGAGAGATTGAGAGACAGAGCAGTGTGCAGAGAAATTCTAGAGCATAGGGCTTTGGTGATTGTGCTTTTAGGGATGCACAAGAAGCCAAAATTGGAACAGCACTGAGATTGTGAAGGAATGCAAGGCAGAGGAGGTTACAGATATGAGGAGATGCTAAGCCATGGAGGAATTTGAAAATAAGGATAAGAATTTTGACGTTGAGGTTTTGCCAAATTGAAAGTAAGGTCAATAGATAGAGGAATGAGGTGAGGATGAGATTTGATAGGAGATAGGATCACACGCCATCATGGCTTAGAAATATATTGCCCGTTCCTTCACTGTCGCTGAGTCAAAATTCCTAACAGCATTGTGGATGTAGTCTATATTACACAGAATGCAGTGGTTCAAGGTAGCAGCTCACCACCACTTTCTCGAGGACAATTGGGGATGGGCAATAAATGATGGCCAAGTCAACAACGCCGATATTCAATGAAGAACTAATTGGGGCAGTTATATTATAGAATCTCTACAGTACAGAAAGAGGCTATTCAGACCACTGAATCTGTACCAACCACATTTCCACCTTGGTCCTATTCCCATAACCTTTTGGACTGTGAAAGGAAAAAACTAGAGCATCTGGAGGAAACTTACAGATATGGGAGGAAGAGCAAACTCCAGCAAGGCCGGAATTGAATCTAGGTCCTTAGTGCTGTGAGGCAGCAGTGTTAACTACTGTGCCACCATGCCAGCTGGTATTGCTGTTAAGGGGTCAGTGATAGGACATCACAATGAACATCCTGGAGAATCCAAAAGGTATTGGGGTAAGCTTTCCATCTTTTGCAAGGGCAGTTCAAGTCAAAAACCTTGGTAAGAAAGGTTGTCTGTGTGTTTGTGATGGTGTCAGATAGTGGTTAAGGATGAGGGAACAGGGATGATGGGTGGAAATGGAAGAAAATGAAAAAGGAAGGTCAAATGGGGACCAAGAAATAAAGGGATCAGAGTTAGCTTATAGACAATTTTGTGTTACATAGGTGGGGCAGAGATTAAACTAGACATGTGAAGATAAGGAGAACAAGATATGCAACAATAAAAAGTTACAATGTCTGACCATTAGGTTAATAAAAGTTGGGAAGAGAACTGCAGTACATCATGTGGCTGGCCAAATCTACATTCTAATTCACACAATGTATTCAATTAACTGATTAGTTAGAATGATACCCAAATTGGAAATTCTAGGGTTGATATTATGCTGGTAATTGTTAGTTAACAATGAGCTACCATAGACAGTCAATTATGAACCATGCAATATATTTTCAGTAATGTATTTGATTCTAAAATTGTTACTGATTAATTCTCGGACTATAAACAACCCAAATCAATGATCATTTACTGAGCTGGCAGGAGTTTAAGCTTTAGCTTGTGGCGTGTGACGATGAGTCAGCCATGGCTTAGCTGGGAGAATTCTGAACTCTGATTCACAAGGTTCTAGCTTCAATTTCCATTCAAAGGCTTGAGCACAAAATCTAAAGCTCTCTCTTGTACAGCACTGTCATTTTTTTTTAGATACATCATTAAAATCCCCCACTATCAACATCCTGGAGGTTATCATTGACCACAAAATGAACTGGACTAGCTACATAAATAATATGGCTACAAGAGCAGGTCAGAGACTAGGAACACTGATGAGTAACTCATCTCCTAACTCTCCAAAGTCTGTCTACCATCTAAAACACGCAAGCCAGGGGTCTGATGGAATATTCTCCACTTGCCTGGATGAGTGCAGGTCCAATAACACCCAAGAAGCTTCGCACCATCCAGGACAAAGCAGCCCAAACATTCACTTCCTTCAATCCCAATGCGTAGTGGCAGCCATATGTGCCATCCACAGGGTGCACTGCGGGAGCTCACCAACGCTCCTTAGACAGCACCTTGTATTACCACAATTGCTACCAATTAGCAAGAGAAGGGCAGCAGACACATGGGAACACAAGCATCTGGAGTTTCTGTCCAAGCTACCCACCATCCTGACTTGGAAATATATCACTGTTCCTTCACTGTCAAAATTCTGGAGCTCACTCCCTAATACCATCATGGATGTACCTGTACATGAGAGATTGCAGCATTTTCAAAAAGGCAGCAATCCACCACCATCGCAAGGACAATGAGGAATGGGTAATAATTGCTGGCCTAGCCAGCTACATCCCCATCCCATAAATGAATAACAAAGTGCCAATCCGCATCATAGAAGTAGATTGGCTGATCCTTGCTGTTTGTGGGAGTTTGCTGAGTGTTACATTTTCTACATCACAACACTGCCTACACTTCAAGAGTACTTCAAAGGCTGTGAAATGCCTTGTCTAGTGGTCTTGAAATGTCACAGTAAAAAAAATTATTCCGATCAAGAATTGCATTATTACTGCGGTAAATCCTGAACAATCTTCACCTGAAATTCACTTTCCATCTCCCAAATCGGCCTCTCCAAGATCATTTTTTTGATGAGACTTACCACTAGCTCCTATTTCTATTAAATTGCTGACCACTCAACTTTGCTTTCTATTTTTCATGTTAGCCAAGATTAACTGCTTTCTGTCTTTAAAACTGCTGTCATTTCTGCCTTCATAACATTATCTGACTGCCCATATCTCAATCCACCTGCTCCAATCCACAATACCTCTTGACTGATATTTCCAGTTCACTCCTGACCAGCCTTCACCATTCTATCGTCCATTAATATGAGGTCATTCAGAACACTGCTGCCAATGTTCTTACTTTTAATAAGTCCTATTCACAGAGCTTCCGGCAAGCAAAGTCTTGAATTTAAAATTCTCATCCTTGTTTTCAAAGTCTGAATGGCCCTGCCCCACTCTACCATTATAATCCCAACCCTATAGCCCCCAGATCGCTATACTCCACCAGTTCGGCTCTCTTGAGCATTTGCTGTTAGCTGCCTGTGCCCTAAGCTCAGAATTTCTTCCCTACACTTCTCTATTGCTCCATTTCTTCATCCCAATGGAGTAGGCAGCATGGTGGCACAGTGGTTAGTATGCTGCCTTGCAGCACCAGGGTCTCGGGTTCAATTCCGGCCTTAGGTGATAGTCTGTGTGGAGTTTGTATGTTCTCCAGGTATCTGCGTATTTCAAGGGGTGCTCCGGTTTCCTCCCACAGTCCAAAGATGTACAAGTTAGGTTGCTAGGCCATTCTAAATTCACCCTAGTTTTAGGGGATTAGCAGGATGTGTGTGTGTGTGTGTGTGTGTGTGTGTGTGTGTGTGTGTGTGTGTGTGTGTGTGTGTGTGTGTGTGTGTGTGTGTGTGTGTGTGTGGAGAGGAGAGAGAGATTGGGACTATGGTCAGCGCAGACTTGATGGGCCAAATGGCCTCCTCCTATACTGCAGGAATTCTATAAAGAGGCTCCATGTCATCTAGTCTAATAACTCCTTACATGGTGCAATGTCAATATTTTATTGTAAATACTCCTGTAAATCAATCTGGAACATTTTATCGCATTGTAAGGCACTACATGATGGAAGTTATTGCTGTAAATGGATAATATACAATTAAGCAAAACATTTTGTTCAATACTTTAATTTTGCTCAACTTTTCTCCTATTGTGTTTTACATGATATTAATATTTTAAAAATAGATTGTTTCTGTCAAATCTAACCAATCATACATATTGCTGGCTTGGTTATTTTCCAAGACAGAGCAACTTCCAGAATGAAATTAGGCTTTTATCAGTCATTCACTGGATTTAAAGGATCATTTCATTCCAATCTTAAAAGCTAAATGCTGTAAATGTTAGTCTGATAATGAACGCTTGGCCA
The DNA here is from genome assembly GCA_024679065.1 of Sphyrna mokarran. NCBI lineage: Eukaryota > Metazoa > Chordata > Chondrichthyes > Carcharhiniformes > Carcharhinidae > Sphyrna > Sphyrna mokarran. The sequence continues at coordinate 26,673,330 of JAGIQG010000021.1, forward strand.
GGATTTTGTGCCCGCATTTATCACAGGCACAAATGGCGACATGGGCAAGAATCTCACTGGTGAGATCTCATAACACAATTGTCCCTGCTCTCCGCCAGTGACATAATGTGGTTCACACCCAGGAAGGTCAAGAACCTCATTTAAATATATTACCATGTGATTAGCAGGCTTCCTACTCTATCATTTCCCTCCCCCCAACCCCCACCCCACACTGATGTGACAACACATCGCCAAGATTTATAATAGATCTGGAGCAATCTATGGCTCCCAGAGGGGGAACATGCCCAGGCAGTACCCTGGTAGGGAGGTCCACGGTAGGTGGTGGATAGAGTGCCTATGAAGCAGCTACCTTTGTGCTTTAATGGCTGACTACAAAATTCAGGTTACTAAAACCGCACCATACATATTTTTGTATAAAATGACTGATAGCCGGGAGTTAGCTTAAGTCATTAATTGAGACTTAGGCTCATGCTGACTTTCGTAAACCACTCTGAGTAGTGTTTCATCGTTATCTGAATGACTCCATTGATTTGCTGGCTTGTAACTCATGAGGTGCCATATATTATCCCTTATCTAATCCATATATTAATGTGATTGCTGCTATTTATCAATGCCAATTAAAGTCTGAAACAAATATAAATTATGCAAGTGTTGATATCTGACATTATGATGACTTTATGTACAGGAGGACAGAAACTAATGAGGCTTCACTCAATTTCAAACCAGAAACAGTATACTATCAACTCTTTGCACTGAGAATGACATGTTTCCATATAATGGCACAGGCAGGCTTAGAATTAGAAGGCTTCCCATACCGAGAGCAAAGCATACAACAGACAAAGGAGATGCTTATATCTAATTTCTGTTGCTTGTTTTTCTGAGAACAGGTCTGGCAACAGGTCACAAGCCTGAAACAAAACGCTATAGCTTGAGAGGCACTACGGCACATCAAACATGGCCAACCAGGAATCATCCCTGTGTTTACTGCTTGCCATTGCTTTATTGGTGGGGTTTCTGGTTGGAAACCCCTACTTAGCCACGATATGGATATATATACATTCGAATGCAACTGCATCTTCCGTAGCTACAAAGTCCTAAATGGAATGCTACCTCTGCATCACAAATCCACAGAGGGGGAGGTGGCATTGAATTGATGAAACATGCTCAATTTCTCTCATAATTGTGGTGGGAAGTCAACAGAAATCAGGAGAAACGGTGTATATACACCATTTCACTATGGCTTCTATTTCCCCATTCATATTACGACAGTTGCACAGATAACTATTTCCCAAATCCTTTCTCTTCATAGAATACTGTAACAGCTATATCGAGCAGTTCAATTGCTCAATCCTTGTTGAAATCTAATACGTAGACCAGGATTTTCATTTTCGAGGCAGGTCTAGCAGTCGAGAAGATGTCCGGTTCAGTCTCAGGGGAAACTGCTCACAAAAGCATGATCTTCATTGCCACAGAGGTGGGGTGGGAGTGGGGTAGGTTTGTTGGCTGAAGTCAGGCCAACCAAACTGGGACAAAGTTTAGAGGCAGCCATGGGAAGGCCCACCTCAATGCTGTGGAACTTCATCCTCATTCAAATAAAATACAAGAGTCCTCCAACCCATATCCATGTCACCCTCCATGTCACTACATTACCAACTGCCTGCAGCCACCTTCCCCCCACTCATGCTTTCTGTGCTCCCCCCCCGCCTCCAACACCTAGAATGTGTATCCCTCCACCCACACCAATCAATGCCTTTTCATTCCCAGCGGCCCCCATGCCAAGCTATGGTACTTTCATAGAATCATAGCAGTGCAAGTGGCGGCCATTTGGCCCATCAAATCTGCATTGGCCTTCATCACAAGGGGAATAGAATATAAAAGCAGGGAGGTCTTGTTGCGACTGTACAAGGCACTGGTGAGGCCACAACTGGAGTAGTGTGTGCAGTTTTGCTCCCCTTATTTGCGAAAGGATATATTGGCCTTGCAGGGAGTACAGAGAAGGTTCATCAGGCTGATACCGGAGATGAGGGGGTTAGCTTATGAGGAAAGATTAAATAGTCTGGGTCTGTACTCAGAGTTTAGAAGGCTGAAGGGGGATCTTATAGAGACTTACAAGATAATGAAGGGGCTAGAAAGAGTAGAGGTAGAGAGACTCTTTCCACTGAGAAAGAAAACCAGAACCAGAGGGTACAGCCTCAAAATAAGGCGGGGGTGGGGGGGAGCAGTTTAGAATGAAGTTGAGGAGGCACTTCTTTTCAGAGGACGATGAATCTCTGGAATTCTCTGCCCATTGAAGTGATGGAGGCTACCTCACTGAACATGTTCAAGTCAGGGGTAGATTGATTTCTGATAGATAAGGGAATTAAGGGTTATGGGGAGCAGGGATGAAAAGTGGAACTGATCCACTTCGGGTCAGCTATGGTCTGATTGAATGGCAGGGCAGGCTTGAAGGGCTAAATGGCCTACTCCTGCTCCTATTTCTTATGTTCTTATGTTATGTTGTTATAATTCCACCCAGGCCCTATCTCACAATCCCACTGCCTTATGCATTTACCCCAGTTAGTCTCCCTGACTCTAAAGGGCAATTTAGAATGGCCAATCCACCTAACTTGCACATCTTTGGACTGTGAGAGCAGAAACCAAAGCATTGGGAGGAAACCCATGCAGACATGGGGACAACATGCAAATTCTACACAATGATCCAAACTAGGAATCGAACCCAGGTTCCTGGCACTGTGAGGCAGCAGTGCTAACCACTGAATCACCATACACTGTATAAAACCAGTAAAAAAAAAGTAGATACCCTAGGATATGTTAAACAAAGCTTTTTAAAAAGTAATTCATTCATAACTTTCTACTTTTGTAAAAAAAAGAAACAATTTTACTTAGAAGGCAACAAAACTGTCAATCACTGCAACCCTTTAACCTATCAATAACAAAAACCACAACATCTTGAAGCCACTTAACAATGCATAAATAAACATTGTGAACTTGACAGCAGGGATCAGAGAGCCTGAGCTGCCAATCAAGCAAACTTTCCTCTGGGGTGCTGCTGTTAAGTATGCTCATTGTCTGGGCTCTCAGCCAAGTTTAATTACTCACTTAAGGGTCTCACTGGTCTAAAAGGGAAGGGCCCCACTTAAGATGCCACCAACAGTGGAAAATCTATGGATATGCCACCTCTGCCATCCCATCCGATTTTAGCACCTCTCCCCCCACCCCCCAACCCATCTCCCTCTCTCTCAAAGCATTCCCTGGAGCTCCATAAAATTCCAGAGGGAGACTGGTTACCAAACAAAAACCCCAGACGAATGGATTCAAGACTGCACACTGGAAAAATGAAGAACAAAAGATGAAGAATCCTGAACATGGTCTTTGTACAATGGAATAAAACTCATTGCAGTGAGCAAATACAAACAAAACCAGAAAAAACAAATGCAATCATGGAGACAGAAACATAATCAGAATGGAAAAATTTGCAAAAATGATGTGACAAATTATAACATACTGAACATTTCCAGGAATAAAAATGAATTAGCTACAATATCATTTTTAATAAAACAAAGTCAAAAGGAACTGCTGCAAATGTGTAAATACTGTACCAACAAATTTTAATCTTATTGCTTTCTTTTCACAAACACACAAACGAGAGCACCACTATTGTTTGGATTCAAACACTCGGAAGAAAATTGATTTTTTAAAATCTGCTAATTCCTCTGCACTAAGTACAAAGCATATTGCTGCAAGTGTTGTACTACTTGTTATTAGAGACCTGATTATATTCAGGATGTAAATCGGAATGCAAATCAGTGTTACAATAGATGTCACAACACTCACTACAGAATGATGGGACCTATTTTATTGTTTCATTTTTGCAATCAAGTTTGCAATCCACACTGCTGTGGTCCTGTTTACTAGTTGTCGTTTGTGTGCTGCATTCTAATCAGGGTGGCTTCAAGTTATTAAGACTGGTATCTGGCGCAATATTTATCAGAACAACAGTGGCTGCTAGTCCAAATCAGGTTTTTATCTCCCAAAGACTGACACTCATGTTTAAAGATCAGAGGAATAAATGGAATTCAATCACCAGACGTCTTTTGCAGAGATAGTTTTATTCACAGAGACAACAAAATCTATACGTCTTGGTTGGAGGGGGGAGAAGGAAAAACAAAAATCAGATACTGTTACATCTGTGGGAAGAAAGTGACCTGAAGTAATCCTGCACTACAATTGTGGCTTATTGTTCTGTTTATATTAATTTCTGATTTAGATTTAGAAAGCAAGATAGAAGTACTGTAACCTTGCCCTACTCAGTCTCGTTGGAGCAACTGAGTGGATTTTATTCCTTATTTTCATTTTGTGCATGCACAGATACAAGACCACATATCAATACCAATATTTGAACATCAGCTATAATATTAGGATGGTTAATTCAAGAGTAACTTACACAGCAGTATACTATTTATCCCACCACCCTCCCAAGCCTGTTCAGTATTCAATGAGATCATAACTGATCCATGATCTTTATCTGTATATTCGCCTTCTCCCCATATCTCTTATATCTTTCATTAACAAAGCATTTCAAGTCTGAGATTGGGAGATAACAATTGATGTTGCCATTTGTGGAAGATAGTTCCAAATGTCCACTTCCAATCTGAGTCTATAATTGTTTTTCTGAATTCTGCTCCTGAAATTTTTGGCTCTCAAAAATCTTTGGCCCCCTGAATGTTGTCTCCCCAAACATCAAGAAACCGTTTATCTCAGTCTAATGTGTTGTTGCTTTACACTGGACTAATATCAATTCAGAGAACAGATAAACCAGACCTCTGATAACTGAATGATGTCAAAGATCTGGTCCACTGACGCCTAAATGCCACTCTGGGATGACACAGTGGTTAGCCCTGCTGCCTCACAGTGCCAGGGATCTGCATTCGATTCCTGGCTTGGGTGAATGTGTGGAGTCTGCACATTCCCCCTGTGTCTGCGTGGGTTTCCTGCAGTCACTCCGGTTTCCCCCCACAGACCAAAAGTCATGCTGGTTAGATACACTGGATATGTTAAATTCTCCCTTAGTGTACCTGAACAGGAGATTTTTACAGTAACTTCCTAGTAATGTTAACATAAGCCTACTTGTGACACTAAGTAAATTTTAAACTTAAAAAAGTGCGGGAATATTCATTCCACATTTGCGCAGTTGTATTTATTTATTTCTCCCCATAGGTACTGCTGGATCTGCTAAATGTTTCCACATTTTCTCATCTAAATCAATGGTAAATCGTTTCTTTACACAAAATAATCTTCACGGCTAAACATAAAGAAATACATGACAAACAAAGTACACCATTTGCCCTTTTAAAACAAAGTAATGAAATTATTTCAGGGCTGTTTACAAATCAAAGCAATTTTTCATGAATGGCTTTTTACTTTACATGCCCATTGACAGAGGTCAAAAGTGCACCTCCCAGGATGCATTGACCATCTGAGATCTATCTTCACACTGCAGCAAATACAAGATGGACAGTCTCCCGGTTGAAGAATTGGAAACTTTATGAATCCTGCAAGGTAATATCAGCTTGCAGCAAACTTGTCACAAAACTCTCTCTAGAGATTTGTAAGTGTACCAAATCCTGCAAGGTAATATTGGATTCCAGCAAATTTACACAACCTAAACGTGCTGATAGCTTACAGTATGTTTTCTGAAAAGTTACATAGTTCATTTTTTTCTTCAAGGGCAGAATTGTCCATCAACAAAATTGAAGCATAATGTGAAAAATAATATGGTGCATTCATTCTAAGCTTCCAGCAGGTAGCTGAAGAAAGGTGCCTTCATAAAATCAAACAGCTCAGATTTGAATAATGCTAGAATCAGTGATCCAACAAATACATTTTCATCTCACTTTATTAGGATGGGGAAAGACTCGTATTAATTTTACACAGTCAACTTCCTACATATTTTCTCATCTTTCAACCAAGTGAAAAAGCCCTTCTCTCCTCCACAATTGCACCAGTACAATATTTGTCACAAGTTAGTATCATATGTAATTCAGAGTTAAGTAAAAATTAACATAACACTTCTCTATTAAATCATGGAATTTGACTGGTCACACCAGTTTTCAAGTAGGCATGAAGCTAGAGTGCATGTTCATCATCAAGGTGGGGAGATCAGATCAAATCAGAATCCACCCTCCCGTCTTGGCAGACCCATCACAGTGGAAAATATCTCTGCCCACAACAGGACAGGAGCGGGTGCGAGAGGACTGGGGTCATGGTCAAGCCACACCTGCTACCTCCAGGGACAATGCCAAGCATGGCTAGTTGGAAGGCCCACCTCAATTCCCTGAAACTGCTCCTTTTTCTATAAAAGCTGTTAAAGGCAATCCCTCATATGCCCACACATAGCCATGTCACCTCCATTCTATTCCATATTTCAATGCCATTTCATATCACCATATCACCTCGATGCTCTCTCATATCCACATGTCACTTCATATCCCTATAACACCTCCATAGTCACTCACCCTGTATCCACTATGGACAGACCCCAACAGATGAAAAATAAACTTGTCATAAATCTATGAAGTCTCTTACTCATACGCACAATGCAGAAAAAAGGTTTGAATAGGTTTCATTAATGAAAGATTTTATATCCCTTCAAGCAATCTGTTACAAAAATAAAGTAACTTCTATTCATTAGCCACATCAACAACAGTTAATCTTTTACTAGTCTCTTAAAACTATTAAAATGTGAATTCTGTCCCCCACCGATAAAGATAGTTTCAAATCATTTGAAATTCAGCAAAATCATTCATAATGGACTCAGCTATAATAATAGTTCTTAGGAAATGTTAACAATGAAGTCAATCAAGACTGAAGGAACAGATCTCTAATTGTTATTTTGAGCTATATCAGAAAGTCTATCAATCATTGCACTTCTGCTGTGTATTTTTTTTAAATTCTGTCCACTGCAGCCTGTTTCTTTTTTCATTTTTAAAGTACTCTGAACTTAAAACAACCTCAGGTAATGATGCTTAAACATACCTATCTGCCCTGCACAAACATTTACACCTCCTCCATAAAGATATAGACCGGAATTTTACACACTGTATCCCCAGTGTTGCGGAAGGTCGATTGGTTTGGGGGGCGGGGGGGTGCGTTTAGAATTGCATAAATCAAATTCTCTCCAGATGCAATTTCATAGTAGGATTGGATAGGAATCCACCCATGCTCCGTTAAAGCCCTTAAGTGGTCATTTAAGGGTCAGATGCTGCTCAGCCTCAGTTTTTAGGATGGTGGGCACTGGTTGAGAAGAGCACCTTCAAACCTGGGTGCTCTCTAACCCGGAACCTGAGAGCTCTACTTCTTCTTCCTTCCCCAAACACTCTCTCCCCAGCCTAACCCGGATAGCAAGATCATCTCCCTCCCAATTCCCGAGAACAGCCCCTATCTTCCTACTCCAAGAACACCAATATTTACTCTGACATGCAGTCCAGAACATCAGTTCAATCATGGTGATACCTCTTCTGAGCAGCACAGCTGACTGTCTGGAGGGGCTGGAGAGCTGTTGGCCAACGTGAAGTCCCACCTGCTGTGTTTCAGTGTCAATTGGTAGCGGGCCTGTCGGGTTGATGGGATATGTTACATGCTATGCATTGATTCTCATGATGACTGACAGCGAGCACTCGGCATCCTGAAAACTCAGACCACGATTCCTAAACTCCAAGTTAAGGAATTCAGAACAGCAAAAAATGGAGTCTATCTCAATTGTGCACTAATTTTAACTGCCTGTATAGATTTGAGGTTTTCTGCCTGTGAGATTCACACTTCATTCCCTTTCCTCTGCCAGCAAAAATAGTAAAGTTTTACAACACAATTTTAAATCCAACCAATTTATTTGATAGTAAATCCGCGAGCTTTCGACACTGTGCCTTCGTCAGGCAAATGCAGTGTTCTGATCTGCAGAGGCGCTCATATCCACACAGACGGTTACAGATTGCTGATTAGAATGCGAATCCTTACATCTAACCTGCTATTCAAGTGTTAAAGTGGCTAACAATGTGTGTGAAGGGAATCCTGAGCATTGGTTAGAGAATTGTGTATTTTCTCCAGACAGCACAGTAAGTGAGGTCAGTACTCACCTCACTTACTGTGCTGTCTGGAGAAAATACACAATTCTCTAACCAATGCTCAGGATTCCCTTCACACACATTGTTAGCCACCTTAACACTTGAATAGCAGGTTAGATGTAAGGATTCGCATTCTAATCAGCAATCTGTAACCGTCTGTGTGGATATGAGTGCCTCTGCAGATCAGAACACTGCATTTGCCTGACGAAGGCACAGTGTCGAAAGCTCGCGGATTTACTATCAAATAAATTGGTTGGATTTAAAATTGTGTTGTAAAACTTTACTGAGTTTGCCCCAGTCCAACGCCGGCATCTCTACATCAGCAAAAATAGTATCAGAAATGGGAGTGGAACTAAAACTGAAACTGCAATGAGGAGGAAATACTTCTCACAGAGGGTGGTGAATTTGTGGAACATGCTGTGCGATAGCACAATGGAATCTGAATCATTAACTGGTTTCAAAAGGAGATAGATAAATTTCTGATTTTAAAAATGAGTTAAAGGGATATGGGAAACAGCTAGGAGAGGTGGATTTGAGACCAGGAAGAGATCAGCCATAATCTGATTGAACGACAGGGCCTGAAGAGCCTCCATCTGCCTATAATTCTTATGTTCCTACTTTCAGTATCCAGGTCCTGCATGTGATTTTTAAAGACCTCCAGAGTTGCCCGATTTCACAAAAATCTGAACTATAGTCTCAGTTAGGAAGTCTAATTTGAATCTATTAATAAACACCAGCATGCACATATTTAAAATGCTAAGTCTTACCCAAGGTATAACATTTGCAAGATACTTGTTTGAAAATGAATATTAAGGGAAATCTTGCTACAGAGGGAGTCAAGTGACTTACCACGCTGATTCCTGGGAAAGCAGGTAAGTCAATATGAGGAGAGACTAAGTTGGTTAGGATTATATTCACTGGAGTTTAGAAGAGCGAGAGGGGATCTCATAGAAACTTTTCCAATTCTGACGAGATTAGACAGAGTAAATTCAAAAAGAATCTTCCTGATGTTGGGGAGTCCAGATCTAGAGTCATAGCTTGAGAATAAGGGGCAAACATGTTAGTACTGAGGGAAGGGGAAATTTCTTCACCCAGAGCATGCTGAATGTGTGGAATTCACTACCACAGAATGCAGGTGAAGTCAAAACATTGTGTGACTTCAAGCAAAAATTAGAACTAGCTCTTGGGGCAAAAGGAATCAAGGGATATGCGGGAAGACAAGATCAGGATATCGAATTTAATGATCAGCCATGATCAAAATGAATGGTGGGGCAGACTCAAAAGGCTGAATGGCCTACTTCTGCTGTTATGGGTTTTTTCTATGTATAAAAAACATCATAGTTACTTAAAAAATCCATTGGCTGTGAATAAGATTTCACTGAGCTTTTACTGAAACTAAAAGGGTAAGCAAGGTCATAATCATCCTGAATACAAACACTTGAAGTCTTAAGTGATGACCAGAAAGCTCTATTCGGATGCCAGCAAATCATTTTAACACTGTGATGCTTACTATTTTCAGTTTCACCCCCAATACATTCCCAAATTCTGTACTGTGTGTTAATAGATACTTTTCAACACAAGGTACAGGTCCGCCACTAATGACTAAATCAGAACAATTTGTTTTCATAATGAAAAACCTACCCTTTAATCTTCCACATCAGTGTGTCTATTTGCAGTGTGTATAGAACGCTTTGTAGCATTATCAGTCTAACTCAAAGTACTTTGAGTCCAAATACTTGAAGGTGATCACTGCTAAAATGTTTATTTCAACTGCAAATGAACTCCTCTATCTCATAAACGGAATTAGTTAAGTATACTCATCATTTCCAATCCCAATCTCAAAATGGATGCTAGTAGTAAAAAAAAACTCACCTTTCATTTGCAAACAGAGGAGAAAAGATGACAGCAAAGTGGCCAATGTCACTTGTAATGGGTTAGTAATTCAGAAGCCTTGGCTAATGCCCTTGGGGCACAGATTTAAATCATACCATGGCAATTGGTAGAATTTAAAGTCAATTCATTTAAGAATACAAAGCTATGCCAAAATCTTGTTGCCATTTATGCTGGCAGGATCTTGCTGTCCTCTCAACTGCACACCCTCATCAGGGTTTCCCATTGGCAAGAGGGGTGTTTAACATGAAACCCCGCTGACAATGGCAGGATCATAATATCCCGTCACTAGCAAGCAGCACACTGCCTCCCGCCGTTGTAAAACACACTGCAGAGAAGGAGAAAAATTCCACCCCTTGGTCTCAACAGTGGTGACCATGGAACCAACATTGATTGTTGTAAAAAGAAAACCATCTGGGTTACTAATGCCCTTGAGGGGAGGGAATCTGCAGTCCTTACCCAGTCTGGCCTATATCTGATTCTTAAACGCCCTCTGAAGCAATTACGGATGGGTGATAAATACTGGTCTTGCCAGCAACACTCAGGTCACATGAAAATTGAAAGAAGTTTCTTCTAAACAAGCAGAAACCCTACCGCTCAAGAGTTACACAAGTCTGTCACAAAAATGGAAAAACTGATGTTTCAATATTTGGATGAAGGTGCTTTCTAATTTATTATATTTCATATGAAAAATATTAGCAAGTTACCACTGAAATACTTTCTAATTGCATAATGTTCAGCTCATAAAAATAATTTTTTACGTTTCACTTCAATGAGGTAATATCTTGTGGCCTCTTGCAATTTGAAAATGGAGGATGGAGAAGGTAACTGATTTCACCTCAAAAAGTTTAGGAACCCAACAGAATCTAATCTTTCTCAGGTACAGAATTCCTGAGGAATGAAAACACAGATTGAGATGTAACAGAGAGGACCAAAATAAAAATGGCCTTCTTTTCTGCATGATAAGACAAAGATACCCACCAATAATTCCCCAGAAAATGCTTTGTCTCAGGGGAGCTATTATGGGAGGCAAATTGGTGAGATATTTCTCAACAGGGAAGGAGGGAAAGCAGTAGAAAAACAAATGCAGCCTGACAGAACATATCATTATGAGCTGATAGACAATGGAGAGAACAGAACAAATGTATTACTGAGAAAAGCTTTCTGCAATGGTATCCAAAGAGATACCAAGTGAAAGTTAAAATGAATTGAAAACAAAAAAAAAGTTCAGGGAGGGCATTGAAGTTTTTGTTGGCAACCAAGACCAAAAACCTTTCGTCTTTTGTGAATATTTAATATGATCTTGTTGTACATCAAAACAATCGTATTCATGATCAACCTTTCAATATTACCCATTCACTTCCAAGTTCCAGAGAGTGAACCGGGGGCATAGTGAATGTTCAGGATGTAGGGAACACTCAGGGAGCTGCGGCTTGGAGCAGACGGACGCTCCAGGGAAGGAATTATGTGCAATTTAATGGGGGTGACATTGGGAGAAATTTTACAAGGGAAATACAGAGGAGTATTTCAGTGGTTGAGGGCTCTGATGTGAGAGGATATGGGAAGGAGATGGGGGCAGAGTGCATTACAGGAAGCAGAACAGCCAGCAAGTTGCAAAGGGAAAATGGCTGCAGCTGTCTAGCCACCATGTTCCCAGTACACTCGCTTTACGTGGAAACAAGATAGTACTGTGAAAATTAACAGCTGTGAATTTATCACAGATTAGATATGCTGACTTTAATGATGACAATGCAACCGACGTGATTTGGCAAATAGTTTGACAGCAATATACTCAGACAGGGAGAAAGTTGCATTTTCTTCTCTTGCAAGTCAAGCCCCTATACCTGTGTGACACATTTTCAAATTAATTGAAATAAACTTTCCTCCTGACACACTTCTTTTTTTGATCTGTACTCCCTATTTATGTTGCTTTTGTCCTCTTTTGTTTTAGTCTGTAGCTCCAAGTCTTTGTTCCTCACTTAGTAATTCTCTCCAGCTTTCCTCCTTAAGAAGGACGCCAAGGATTTTTTTTTAAATTCTCCATTACTTTTTTATCTTTTTCAGCTTTTGAGGTTTTTGCTCAGCTTCCCCCCCTTTGTTGTATTCTGCTTCTTTGTAAGGTCCTATCGTCTGTAAAGATATCTTTCGTCAAATATATTGCTTTGCGTGGGTGCCACTAGAGATTGAACTGGTTTTTGCACCTTTACGAAGATTCATTCAAGTCTGAAGGCTGAAGTCCTACTTGTCTCAAAGAGCCTTTCAGCTTGAAATAAGCTTTGTGCAAATACTTACATCTCTAACAGTGCACTTGATTACTTACAAATAGAATGAAATCTAAAAAGAACAACATTCTCGTATGGCAAAAAAAGAGCCTGACAAGATTATCAGGTGGTTGGGGTCTTGGAAGCAACAATAAATTGTAGAACTACGTACAATTTGAATGTCAGCATACCCTCCTGTGATGCAATATTGAACATACACCAGTACTATTTCAATGGAAAAGAAAGCATGTGATTTTATTCTTGTAAATGATTGGAAAACTTTTAACACATTGTTTACATCTGGAGAATTAGTTTACAATTCTTTTCTACCAGTTCTTCTAGTTTCAACTTTTATGTAATGCTTTTAAAAGGCTGGAGTTTTCTTTGGAGAGTGGGGAGAGGGTGGGGTTGCTGGATTGAGGTCAGGAAAGCCAGATGAATGGATTTCCCTCAGGCCTTGCCAAATTAGACAGCAGAGCCAGAGTAACATTTTCTGTTTCCCGGCTTCAGCAAGTCAGACTTGCTGGCAGGCATGTTGGCCTTCACCACCAAGCCTCAGTTGGGGAGTGGAGAGAAAGGGAGGGAGGGATTGGGTGGGGATGGAGTCACAGAATCACTTATCAACTGCATCTGGTTTTCCATTGGTTGCTAGGTTTCCTGAGATCTAGGAAACACAACTGGTCAGCGTTACATTTGAAATCCTGGATCAATACGGAGATAAAATATATAATACTTTTCCAACCATCTTCTAGTAGCAGGTTCACTGTCTGCCTCCGATCAAAATTGGAAATGAGAAGGAGGGGGGGGTATGTTATTGGAGAATGGAACAAAGAAAATTACAGCACAGGAACAGCCCTCCAAGCCTGCATCAACCATGATACCCAGCTGAACTAAAACCCCCTATTTTTCCGGGGATCATATCCTTCTATTCCCATCCGATTCATGTATTGATACACCCTTAAAAGCCACTGATATATCCGCTTCCATTATCAATTCATGTCACCCCCCATTACCCCCTGCAGTGATTTCCAGGCACTCACCACCTTCTATATAAAAATCGTGCCTTGGAAATCTCCTTTAATAAACTTTGCCCCTTGCACCTTAAACCTATGCCGCCTAGTAATTGACTCTTCTATCCTGGGAAAAAGCTTCCAACTATCCACTCAGTCCATGCCCTCAATCTCAGACTTCTATCAGGTCACCCCTCAACCTCCATCATTCTAGTGAGAACAAATCAAATGTCTCCATCCTCTCCTCATTGCTAATGGCCTCTGTACCAGGCAACATCCTGGTACATCATTTATATTCTCATGTACCCACTCCAAGGCCTCCACATCCTTTTGATAGTGTGGCAACCAGAATTGAACATTATATTCCAAGTGCAAGAAGGTTGCAACTTCTTACCCAATTAAAATCTGACTAGTCTTTTGAGTTAAAATTTGAGTGCAGGAACTTCTGCAAATATTTTTATAATGATGAGAATCTGGGCAATTCCTGAAGAAGCAGCAAAGAACTTACATTTATATGGAGCCTTTCACAACCTCTTCATAGTTTATTCCATACCTTTGGAGTCAAATAACTGTTATAATGTTGGAAAGGCAGCCTACAGAGTGCACTATGGTACAAAGCAAATCAGTGGTTTCTTTTGAAGTGGATCTTGTTTCAGGGATAGTTACTGGCCAAAACACAAAAAAGATTTATACCATAGGATCTTTTACACCCATGAGAGCAGATGAAGCGTTGGTTTAGTGCAACATGCAAAAGAAAGCATGTCTGACAATGCAGCACTTTGTTAGCGAGACACCAGAGTATTACCTCAGATGCTGTCTTTGAACTGTGATTACAACCCACAACCTTCAGAGGCTGCACAAAAGTGCAACCATTGTGTGGCTGACAGCAGCCATGTAATTAACGGGTTGCACATCAGGCTGTTGTGGGTGAGCATGTTCTCCTCCGTTTGACAGATTCAAAAATAATAGTTCCGGAAAGGTAATTCTGGATTAGGTAAAGGAACTGTCGATGATAAAGTGTGGACAAATAAAGACCAGAAACTTAGGCTGTGACAAAGTCGAGCATGATTTAGGAAACAAAACACATTCAAAAATTGGGCGTACATATTATTTTGTGCTTTGGCATCGATTTTCAAGAGATCATTTCCATTGAGCAGAAGACAAGTGGAGCTTGCATACTGTAGAAGTGGCTACAGGCACAAACTGCATTCACAGTGAAGCCTCGTTTACATTCAGTCACGAACATTGCTCACAGCTTTGGAGCAGCTCACAACTTAAAGACCTGGCAGCTTTAACACGAGACTTAGTAAGTAAAATGATGGGACATTAAACTCAACACCCCCACCCAACTTTTCCTCCCCTCTGCCATTCCCCACCAATAGACAAGAGTGAGACCTCAACAAGCACAGATTTGCATGTTGCACATCAGGCATTCCTGACCCTCAGAAAGGCCAGAAGAAAATTGTTTTGTATCAGTAATGCAAGGGGGTGGGGGGAGGTAACTGGATTTTCACCAAAGCCTGGACATTCATCCACACAGTGTACCTCTGCACCCAGACAAAAATTTGATCCCAGAAGTCTACATTAACAAAATGTGGCCCATTTTGCAGGGCAGCGATGAACAGGGGCACAAAGGATCCCATACAAGTAGAGACAGGTTAGATGAACAGAGTAATTATTTTGATGCTCACAAGTCATATTGCTGTTTTCAGTTTCAGCTTCTGAATATAGTTCATCCCTAGCTATCCCAAGAGTACAGTGCTCTCAGTGAGATTGACCAATTGAATATTTAAAGGAAATAAAATGCTATGATTGGCTTTCTGCCATGGTCAAGAGGAATTAAACCAAGTGTTTCTTATATACCTATGAGCATTTTTATTCATTTCTTCCCTCTTTACACAGTGCATGGGAAGGAACCACTTCATGAAATAGTCAAGTAGCAGCCAGATCACATTTTTAAAGATTCTGCAAGTTATTACACAGGAGATGGCTACTACACAGTGATAGCCTGCCATTATCTCCAATGTCCCTTCCATTTCCTCAGGGAAGTCTCTCATCGCAACACCTTGTCTCAATTTGCCAACTAATCCCCAAGCCACAATGGTATAAGAATTAGTATTTCATTTTACAAAGCAACATCATGGTCAGATTTACAGTACCAATAATATTGTGTGGTTCTGCTATTACATCATGAATTATTGTACTCACTTTTAGTTTGAAAACAAGTAAACCTAAGTTTAGGTTTAAAACAGAGGTAAATTGTACCCACTGCTTATTGATCAATGTGGCCTACCAGCATCAGATCAGCTGATTAATGATGAATAAAACGAATGGGTATCCTGGCACTATGGAAGAATTGACAACATTGATTTGCAATTGAATTGTTCTAAGTTAAAAGCCGAATGCTCTGCAGTAATAATGGATAGATAGTGACAGGGGAAGAGAGGGGGATGGTACACACATCAATCTTACATGGGCGGACAGCACTTACATTGCAGAACTCGAAAGCAGTGCTCAGAATTTTGATCATATCACAGTCTAGTAACCATTTGTATTTAGTGATAACAGATTAGTGGGCCAGTTGCGCTGTGTACAACGTCTTGACTTCACTCCTATTGATGTGTCAGAATGATGGAGAACAGAGAAGGATCTTGTAATGGCCTCATCAGTTCACTCACCGTTTACAACAATTTCATTCTCACCTCAATCTGTTCCTAGTTCAACAATCAGCATTGCCTACTCCCCAGAAACAGAAAATTAAAAGCCCAGATTAAGTCTAATAAAAATGTGTTTTCCACATAGTTACAGCAGCCCCTCATTAACCCTTTTGTTATCAAATTTCCAGAGGCTGGTTCGAGCCTAACCAGCATCTGTGACTCCACTGAACTGTACTGTGAATGATATTTTTAATCTGGCTAGAGACACTTCACTTGCCATTGATACACCATGCAGATGTTGTTCCAAATTCCCAATAGCGTTAAAAACATGCATATTTAAACTTTTAATTTCAAAGTTTACAGGGGTTCAAAATTAAATGGTTCAATAAATGTCAGAAAAATAATTTGGCAATTCTAACTTGTGCCATGAATATTTGCGCAGCTATCGAAGACAATTGATGCAGGATTTTATTCAACATAAAAATAATCAGTGCACGAACACAATTTGACAATGGGGAACATCGCCCAGCATGCAGGAATACAATCTGGTGCAACTGGGCAAGCATCTTTTCTTAACTAGAATGGCACTTGAAAGATTTTCCCAAGTGACTTGAGAGCAAATGGGGAGGAGGACTCTTAAAACAGTTTTCCAGGTGTAATTTCACTATCATCAGATGCTTATCGTTTGTTACTTCTGAGAGTGATTGCTTGAGTGAGGAAGGGTGCGAGAGAGTAAGACAAATGAAAGTTGCACACAGAGGTACAAGTAGGTGAAGGATTAGATTCCCTGTGCTTTACTTTGTTTATGTTGATAATTCCAAAATAAAATTTACAGAGAGATTCATCTATGAAGTGTGAACAGCAGTTATTTATTCTCCAAGAGAAAAATGAAGAACATTTGCTTCATTGTGTTGGACAGATGACATAAAATTTTATTTCCAAATTCTTCAACAGAAGATGTGCTCTTCCAACTTACTTTCACACCCCATAAGCCATTGCCATGCAAGCATAACCTCCGACTCATCATGCTTGCTATCACAGGGAAAACTACGAGCAGATATAAGAATGCTGTGCATGTCATGATACAACAAGCACCACACGCTTAGGGTCCAATTCTTACATGCAGATAATCAGTTTGGCCAAATTTTGTCTTATCAGAACTGAAATGAATACATTTTTAAAAGGGAGGGGAAAGAATGAAATCCAAAAAAAATGAACAACAGAAGCAGAAAATGCTGCAAAATCTCAGCAGGTCTGATAGCATCTGTGGATAGAGAACAGAGCTAATATTTCAAGTCAGGATGACCCTTTGACAGAGCCTCTGCTCTATTCTCCAGTATTTTCTGCGTTTGTTTCAGAATCTAATATCTGCAGTATTTTGCTTTTGTAAAATAAATGAGCAGTTAATAACTAGAGAAAAGGATATCTGAATCAAATTGTTCAGAAAAGATTATATTCTCTGCATTTGTAATGTCTGTAACTCTGTTTATCATCAAGTAATCATGCCCAGTCCCATGCAGTTTTATGTCTCCATTTTAAAATGTTTTATATTCAGCAAGAAAGCTCATTCCTGAGGCATTGCTTAGAGTGGACTTTTGTACATCCTATCATGTCCAATATCAAATTGCTTGGAATGCAGGGCAGAATTTTTCATTTCAGAGATTAAGTATGGTGGCAGGTAGGGTTAGCATCACCGGGTGCCCCTTCACCTCAGAGAGTAAAGGCTAGGATCCTTGGGCACCATTTGGGAGGTCCACTATCATCTGGACACTCTGCAATCCCTTCTGTCTGTAACCCCACCGTCTCCAGTTGCACAGGCTGAGGAGGATGCTCCTGCCTCATGGCAGGAGATCCAAATGAGGCCAGGGTCATCCAGGCCTTAGCCCTCCAGAGAATACCCACCAAAGTAATGAAAAACAGCTGCACAGCAGTGAACACCTCTACAACAGATGTTGGAGATCCACCAAGATCTAATGATATGGTTAGAAAGATTAAGAAACTTTTGGGTCAAGGGTGTTCACTCACTATATACATCATGAATTTTCATAGACACATCTGCTGTTGTAACAATGGTCTTGTCATTGGAATATGTTGTGCAATGTGCATCATACTGATTACTGATGCAAAATTGTGACATAATTGTCCCCACCCGCTCACCAATGACACAATAGGAATCCCAATGTTCACGATTGGGAACATCATTATAAAATATTTACGCATTGTCAGGCTTCTACACCCGAATCCACTGTCCCCTCACCCACTAAAAAAAATCAATGCATATTGATGTAAAGGCAGTCAGGCAAGAATTACAACTGGCCTCCCACAGTGTGCACTGGGCAGGCAGATGCCCCAAGGAAGCTCAGGTAAGCGTATCATTCAGAGGAGGGGTACAATTCATAGCTGGGCATTACCCAGGCAATGCTACATGGTGTGGGGTAGGGGTGAGCTTTTGTGCACTGGCTCAGCCTTTAAAAATGGTGTCCTGATTATTAAAATAAACCCACCCTCGACATTTTTTTTCTTTGTTCTCAGCAACACAGCATAGAAAGCCTTCAGTGCCAATGCTGCTTTTCCTACCTGCTGTCACACTCTGCCAAATAAGGGAAACATCCACCCTGGTTTTTCACATTGAGAACTCACACCCTCATTGAATACTTGGTAAAGAGCTGAAGCCCCTGCCCATCCCTCCCTTCCCCCATTGCATGCAGAAATGTGCAAATCTGCTGTTGATTTACCTGCAGTGGATAAAAAGAAAGATATTTTCCAGGTGTTGAGTAAAAAGCACTTTCACTTGTGTTGCTAGAGAATTTTATCACTCTTCTCAACTAGCACCCCTCCTTTTTGTAAATAGCTTGATCTCTGATGCACTATGAACAACGCATTAAGAGAGTATGTGTAAAACTGCACGTTGTATCGGTCAGACAAGAGACATTGGAAGATTGTAATCAATATATTATGTAATGACTATAATAAAAGTATCAAAAAGACATTTATTGAATTATTGACAAATTGACACTGAAGCTCCTATAGATTCAGACAAACAGAATATATATCCAATTTGTTGTATATTGTGCTTTTACTGCAGATAAAAAAAGGGAATTTCACAGAAGCATAAGAAAAGTAAGGAATATTGAGGCAAACAATGGACAAACACTATTAAAAAAAGGCAAAAAATAAAAAAGGCAACTGATTTAGTAACAAATCAGAAAAACATTTTCTCTCATGGAAAAAAAAAACTTTTTGTACCACCTAGGAAAATGATTATTTAACTCCTCAGCTTTTTCTGCCAAGAATTCCCAAGGCGTTTCATAAAGGGAAACATTTAGGGAGGAAACTCAAGAGCATGCTGCCTAAAGAGTTGAAGATATGGAGCGAAGAATGGGTGAAGTGAGTAGGATGAACAAGAGGCCAGAATCAATGAAACAGAATTATGTTTCAAGGGTCGTAATGGACTGACAGACTGCAGAAGGTTACAGACAGAGGGAGGAGTAAGGCAATAATGAAATTAAACATGACGATGAGAATTTTTCATTGGGGTACAGAGATCTCTGGATACAAGTGAGAAAATTAATGAATGGGACGTAGTGAGCGATACAAAACTGGCAGCAGAATTTAGGAGGAATATACAAGTGTGAAATCAGTGTGGTGGTGTGAGCTCAGGAGTATTTAGAGCCATAAAATCCCCGCAGTGCAATTTGGAGAGTCTGTGTCACTCTCCGAAAGAGCATCTTATCCACAAGGCTAAAAGCACTATTGACATTATCTTTATAGGAAATATGCACTTTAAAATCACATACCCAAAACATACCCAAAAACAATTCACAGATCAATTTTACATGCTTGGTCAGTGGACATTAATTCTCCTGGAACCAGTCTAAGGTGATTCTGAGCTCTCAAGGATTTACTTCTGTTCTTTTCCTTGTTCAATCCTGGAAATTTTTAATCTCAGAACTATCTTCCACGCTAAAGTTTTTTCCCTAGAAATTTCTACTCTAACCTAAGCTAGGAAAATCTTCTAGCCACATTTCAGCACTGCATAAATTTGGTGCTTTCAAAGAAAGTATGAACAATACAAATCATATGGCCTTGTATCCAGGTAGATATGATGATTTAGCTATCTTTGTAATCCCAAAGTAGACAGTTTAAAGCACAACTTTTTTTTTCCAAACTGGCATTCTCAACATTTTTGGGGGATTTTGAAGATTCACAGTCAATTGACTTTTAGCACAGTGGCTACTGCTCTGGTCTCCAAGTGTAAACACCTTGCACCTCCTCAGTAAAACAACCTGAGCTCCCTTTAATCACAACTAATCAAAGCGCCCAGGCTTTCTCTCAGAAATACTTCAGAACACGTTACATGACCCCTTTATTCTATCTTAAACAAAATGCACAATCCTAAATGACAATAATCTTAAAAAACCTCGGAACATGAGTTTAACAAAACTAAGATTTAACTATATTCCATAATCACGTGAGAAAAAAGTTTAACTTATTTGACTATACACCTGATGTAAATTGATGGAAGTACAACCAAAACTTAATGTTGACCCATAACTTTCTGAAGGATTTGCAAACCAACAGACGATCTTCCCCACAGTTCTACTGTCTGCTTTTAAAATCACGATTTGCAGATTGAAGTAAAATCAATATTGGAAAAGAAGCATCTCTCAACTTCTTTTAACATGAACTGAGCTCAGGTAGGCTTTATGTGCATGTCAAAGTGGTTCTTCTTTAACATTATTCAGCATCGTTCAATTAATCTGTATTATCTAGAAGAAAAGTTTTTGATTGGATTAAGGGATTTAAAATAATGTAGCCTTGTAGTATATATTTCCAATGAAATTGAACAACCGCTGTCATATTTGCTACACCAGAAGAAAGTCTCAGTGGAACTGAGGTATTAAATATAGACCTGCCTGGTGCAAATAGATACAGCTTTTAGCATGACAAGGACAGGTTATTCTTCTGCACAAGGTGCATCCCACATTTTGTTAATATTGTACAGAATCATTTTCAATATTTGTAACACTCAAGGTTGAGAGGCACCAGTTAATCCGATTACTTCATTTGGTGGTTGGATAATCCCCTCTCTCATGGGCTCAAGCCAGTCTACGAGGACATAAGCAGCCCCACTAGCTCAGATTTTCATTGTTAGTGTACAAGGAAAGGCATGTAGCTGAAAGCAGCTGTAAGCTGCATGGTTGGCTGCCTGACACAAGCCTTAATATGTTGCAATAGATCCAGCAAAAGGGCCCTCAGTTCTTTACAGCCTTTAACACAGTGATAAAGGGACTTGCCAACTGTAACAGACCATTTGACAGGAGTTGGGCAGGGAATTGGGACTCGGGCAGCTTGCATATAGGGTGCCAGGAAGTTACAAGATGGGGAAAGAATTGGCTTCAGTACTTTGGAATCTGAAACAAAGATTAGAGTTATTTAAAGTTATGCAGTTGTGTAGACAGGAGGAGAAATGGAGAAATGTAAGATCTTAAAATAATACAAGGTGCTTTGTTTTTTGTGTGCCTGTGAATATTGACAGGACGTTTAGAATATTCATGTATTTGTCTGTGCACATAGGAGGAATTTAACTGTTGATCAAAATGGTGGAGATTCAATATCACAATGTGTTACAAAAGAGAAGGTAATATTTAATTTCATAGAACGCTGTTTTTATGAGAAATGACTTACAATTATAACTGCTGGAGAGAATCATCATCTTCCTGCTTTTACCTACATGTACAATCTAAGCTGTTAAGTTATTTCTGATAACTCCCAAGATGTCAATGGTGAATCACTGATCGATTTCTCTATAGGTTTGTTGAGTATGAGTTCCCCTGGTAACAGGCAGTGGCTTGCCCAGCTAAGACTCATTACTACCTGACCCTTTTATAAGGCAGGCCCGCTGAACTGTGGTCCCAAGTAGGGACTAGTGTGTGTATACCACATAGTGGTTTTACTTTGCATTCTGTAATAAAATATGTACCTTTCAGGTTGAGCTTCATGAGTCAGTACACCATTCAACTTCTATTTATCTGAGCTGGACGTTTAGTTCTCCTTGTTCCTCCATTTGCATTTCTCTCCTCTTTGCACCCCCATTTCTCTCTTCTTAAGTTGCTGATTAAGACATGGTGTTGGACTAGGGTGGGCACAATAAGAAGTTTCACATCACCAGATTAAAGTCCAATAGGTGTATTTGGAATCACAAGCTTTTGGAGAACTGCTCCTTCATCAGGTGAGAGGAGAGTTAGGTTCATAAATATGGCATATATAGATAAAGACACAATTGCAACATAATTACAGACTGGAATGTGAAGATGGGTTGGAACACAAACTTTTACAGGCACTCAAGTCTTTACAGGTACAAACAGTGCGAGTGGAGAGGGGGATAATAACAGGTTAAAGAAATTTGAATTGTTTCAATCCAGGACAGTCCATAAGATATCGCAAATCCAGTATTGTAGGGGTTACATGTAGAGTGACATGAGCCCAAGATCCCAATTAAGGCCTCGTTGTGCATGTGGAACTTGGCTATCAGTTTTTGCTCGGCTGATTAAAACATACCTTTGTTACTGAGTTTTTGGACACCTATCCATATATCTCCCCACATGTCAAATTAGATCTGGTAGCACTCCTGCAAGTCATCCCGGGATATTACACAACGGTAAAGGCACCAGGTAAATGAGAGCAAATCTATTGTATCCACAACCTTGAACATTAAGAAGCAGTATGAAACATGGGAAGATGAATTTCCCTTAAACCAGCTATCAGAATCCTAAACAGATGTGGTTTTTATTCATTGCTTATGTAGGGAGCAAATCTACGATGGCAGCAGACCACGCTCACTTTTCAGTAAAGAAAAACTTCAGCTACCAACTTCATATTCCATGTTTACCAATTTTTCTTTTTGTTTATGAACAGTCAGCAGCCAGTTACTCAATTCGAGCTGCGTGCATCAGTGATTCCGGCTGGTCTTTGTTGTGTGAAGGACAAGATCACATCATGACCAATGTCATACACAAGAACAAGCTGGCTGACTATGGCTTGGCATTCACTAAACCAAACAGCTCTTGCTGCTCTAAGAATTCTAACCAGAGCAGCAACTCTTCAGACACGAACTGCTTACTAATCCTAAAATGTAACTGTGTTCAATTGACATCAAACCGGAAATTTAGTGTAAGCAGTGCAGATTATTAGGTAGCTAACGAATTTGGAAATGGGCACCTGTCAAGGGCAATGCAACAGGGCTCAAAAATATCTTCCCTAAAACACCAGAGCTAGTTACTTTCTGAGCTTTGGTGTTGCAGGAAGATAAGTCAGCTCACTGGTTTACAAGTGACGTGAATGTGTTTTATCTGTCGATGTATTATACTGAATTAGCAGGTGTATATTACAAACCAGCAACGTTTCAACCAGTTTATAAGACACCCAAATCCGAGCACCTCTCAACCTTGAGAGAGCCATCCTGAATAGTTACTTTAAACAATATTTCAATCATTTGTTTGGAAAGTTGCGTGTAGATTTGATAGTTGCAGTCATTTCTGCCCTTGTAGTTTTCTATTAGTTCTGCAATGTGATTGCAGCAATGGTTGAGTACGTACATCTTTTTCTGTTGTGTGTTGTTTGTCACACGTTTTAACTGTTCCATAGCCATAGTACAATTAAGGAAAATTTTAAATGGTATGATGTGCAGTATTATTTTGTTTGAAGTTTTATAAATCGGGCAGAAGAAGTATGGCCATTTACCAGCATAATATTGTATTAAAATGATAATAGGGTCAATGGCAAGAGAGGTATGACCAGGGGCAGCACCATCTAAGTGAGTGAGACAGACACTGCAGCATGCCCTTGCTCCCACAGTTATGAATACGCTGGCCAGCTTTGGAGCCACCACAATGAAGGCCATGATATTAACTGGGTTGATACCACAGTACGTTCCAACCTATTCAATCCTTTCACGTCCCACAATCGTTTCTGATTTATTACCTGCTGGTGGTGTAAATGTGCAACGCTAATCCTCAACCCACCCAGCACCCCTTCCTCCAAACAACCTTTTTCAAAAATTCATTTTATGGCATGTTGGCTTCACTGGCTGGATCAGCATTTATTGGCCGTCCCCAACTGCCCTCTGTTTGAGAATCAACAACATTGATGCGAGTCTGGAGTCACATTTTGGATCAGACCAGATAAGGACAGAGGTTTTCCTTCGCTAAAGGACATTAGTGAAATAGATGGGTTTGTACAATAAGCGACAATGGGTTCATGGTCATCTTTAGACTTTTAATTCCAGATTTAATTCCAGAAATGCAATCAGCATACTTAAAGACCCTACACTCCCTGGACATACTCTCTTTCACCTTCTTCCATCAGAAAAAAGGTACAAAAGTTTGAGGTCACATTAATTGACTCAAAAACAGCTTCTTCACTGCTGCCATCAGACTTTTGAATGGACCTACGTTGCATTAAGTTGGTCTTTGTCTACACCCTAACTATGGCTGTAACACTACATTCTGCACTCACCCTCTTTTCCTCCTCAACGTATGGTATGCTTTGTCTGCACAGCATGCAAGAAACAATGCTTTTCGCTGTACACTAATATATGTGACAATAATAAAATCAAATCAAATGAAGAAATCTTGCAAACTGACAATGCAGCAACAGCTAATGGTTAATGTCTCAACTTCCACTGCAGCACAAATACAGGCCACTCGATGTCTGAATGGAAGTTCTGGCTGCAGTCATGAAATTTCAGCTGGTCACCACATGGCCTAGACTGCTGACAGCAGATTTGAGATACCAATGCTGAAAAGTGCTGTTTTAGGTCTCAGTACAGCCCAACAATCAGCTCCAGCAGTTTAGATAATCATAGAATTCTTACAGTGCAGAAGGAAGTCATTTGGCCCATCGAGTCTTCACCAACCACAATCTTACCCAGGTCATACACATCCCTACATATTTTACTTATGCATCTCACGACTCTAAGGGCAAGTTTTATCACGGCCAATCAACCGAACCCACACATCTTTCGACAGTGGGAGGAAACCGAAGCATCTGGAGGAAAGCCATGCAGATATGAGGAGAATGTGCAAACTCCACACAGACAGTGACCCAAGCTGAGAATCAAACCCAGGTCCCTGGAGCTGTGAAGCAGCAGTGCTAATGTGCCACCTAGTTTACTAGGGATTGCCAAGTAATTGCCCCTGGGGAATGGCACTGCTTCTGTGAATCACAAACCTGCTGTGCTCTCAGGATGACAACATTTGCCCACCTATGAAGATTGCTGCTCATCTAACCCTTGAAGTCAGAGCTATATACAACATCATCTCTGTTATGCAACTACCCTACAAATCACTCAGTATTTCTACAAACTCAAACAGAGCCAATATAAGCTAAACAGCAGCTAACCCGAGAGTGGTTGATGATCCCTTTAAATAGCACCTAGTGGGTGGTACTGTCCTACTGCTGAAAGCTGGTTCTATGTATTTAAGAGAAAGTGTCATCTAAACTGTTGGGGTCATAAACAGAAATGTTGTTGTCAATTAGAGCTACAAGCTGATTGACGTCGCTACCTACCAACTCTGAATTTATCTGTGGGATACATTCCTAATGCTTGCACTAATACTCTCAACATAGTGGCACATTGTGGGTCACATGGGAAATGTGCATTTTGGTACAAAGCGGCATCCTTGGAGCTTAAATGAGAGATACCAACTTTGCAGCTAAAAAATAAATTTTATTGAGAGTTAAAGACTAAATGGATACAGGACAGAATGGTGTATTTCCATCTGTGTGCCCACCCCCCCAACCCCCAAGTTGGATGAAGAGAATTTCTTTTGAGTTGCAAATCTTCTGTGTGAAATGAGATTCATTTTAACTCCCGGTGGACGTAGACCCACAAGAGGTGTAAGCTAAACTGACATACTTGACTGGAGAAATCAAAAGAATGGCTGGAGGTAAGAAGTGAAGATATTCACACCGGTGCAGTTGTGCTTGCTTTCTGAAGTCTGGGGTTGTGCACATTATTAGTGCACAGCAGAGGCAACCTTCTCTCAGCACTTTGGCTCTTTTTCGCCAGACATGCTAGCTCTCAATGCTAACAATGATGTTTTCAACCAAGTATTAAACCATTCTGTTCTTGAACACAGGCGCCTTCACCTTAAGGCGAGTACAAAAAAAAAGACCGTATGAAGTGATGGGGCCAAATCTCTCACTGGAGCCAGCCAATTAGGATACTTCCTACCTCCTTCAGCTTGGAAATTCTTTAGTCTGTAAATCAAGCAGCTAGTTCTAGAGATTTACAAGTCATGCTGCATCTCTTCATCCTTTGAAATTGCTGGTCTGTTTGAGTATTCACAGCAGCATGTCTGGTTAACACACCACTACTTTCCCACAGCAAGCTTGAACCCAATAAATGGCACAAAAACTAACGTGATCATGAAAGAATTGAGAGAACATCCACACCCAACATTGCACAGTAATTATTTTTTGTGGTACTTTTCCTATTAACTTAAGTTTTCTGATGTGAGGTTTATTAAAGCATTTGGCCGATATTCAAGTTTGGCACATCACCCATATAACAGGATATGCTCCTGATTCTGGCTGATCTGCTATCTTCAGGGTTATTAATGTAATTTTGGCAGTTTCCTTGGCCTGGGAACTCTGCCTGGAGTTTGAGGCTGAACTTTGCTGTGTTAGGCTCCAGAGGCCAGTCACGCCATTGCATACAGCTGCTGAGCAGTCTGTAAAATACAACGTTGAAAACGAAAATCAAAAAGCAATCCACCGCTTCCTTTTTCTTTCCTCCGCTGGATTTTCACATTTCAACTAGTCGCCTCCACTGCCACAGCAACACTGGATTCCAGGGATGGGCAGGCATCCCTTGTGTCCATTGTTGCTATGATGCAAATGAAAGAAATAAGTCATATTCAATCATTTGCATGAACTTACGTTATGTCTGTGTTTAACTAGGTTTATTATATACCATCCGTCCCTTCTGCACGAAACAGATGGACATTAAAAATGGCCTGGAATCCATCAGTGCTCATCCAAACCCAGAACAAAGAAAATTAAACATGGGAACAGACCCTTCGGCCCTCCAAGCCTACACCAACTATGCTGCCCAACTGAACTAAACCCACCCCCATCCTTCCGCGGATCCTACCCATTTGTTCCCATCCTATTCATGTATTTGTCCAGAAGCCCCTTAAAACTCACTATCATATCTAGCCATACCAAATTATACCCACGATAAAATCATTGGTGATGAAGGACTGAGAATCCTGACCCCTCCCCACCCAATCCATTGCCATTTTTCCATTAAGCACTGTATTATAATTTAGAGATATTTTACATTTCTGAAAAAGTAGGCAGCAGTGTAACCAAACTGGGTGGTGAGGCTGAGATATTTGAGAAGGGAAAGCTATAATCCGCTTGACAGAGCTACCCTTTAAGAAGTGTCTTCACATTTTGAAGTTTAGATCATTATATGTTCCTTCCAGCACTACTGCTGCAGAGCCATCGAGACGCTGGTACATATTATTTTCAGTATTTTAGGATTCATTTCCTTCAGCTAGATTTCAAATAACAGCTTTTGATGACTGAAAAGTTACTTCAGGTGATTTCAGCAAAGAAGTGACACACATAACCATGAAAAGTCATTCTCCAATGTTGTCAGTCGTCAGTTTTTCCTGGATACATTGTTTCAGGCAACAAAAAAATAATGAGGAATCACAAAGCTATTAGCATTTGACAGACGAGAGAAGGGTTAAGTCCAACTCCTCGGTCCAGTTAAGCGCCGTGGAAAAAGCAGCTGTTGGATTGAAATCCTGCAAGTTTTAGCGTGTCAGTATCGCTGAGATTTAGACCTCTGTGTGCTTGCTGAGGTCAGCTCATTTCCATTACTCTGCAACCTGCTCATTAATTAATTACTCATTAAACTAATCATAGTTGGTGTACTTCACATCAGGAGTCAGGGAGCATCCTGTAATTACGGCGAGGACAGCAGAGCACACTGCAGTGATGGTAAGAGTGAGAGAGAGCATGGTATCATCATTACAAGCATCCGGTATAATAGTGAACATGGGAGCTGGACTGTGAAAGCATGTGCTATAATGATCAGGGGAATCAAGGAAGGTCACTTCAAGTATCTGGTAATAACCGTGAGCATACGAGATACGAATTCTGTTTGTTTCTTTCAGTTTTGAACTTAAAATTATCTCTAAATCCTTGTTGAGAAATTACACATTAACTCAAGAGGACTGACAAAGGACTTGATTTTCAAAGAGGGAAGTTGCACAATGGTAGCTGCAGTGCTATCTTGATTAGTCTGACATCTTTGGATATGTACCAATTTGCAAAGGTTACAAATCACGTACTTTATTAATAACCAAGGAAGTGCAATGATGTTAATTTTATGCTCTAATCTTCTCCAGGCAGTGAGTATATTACCATGACAATACAAGCCCAAAGGCAAACTGCCATGTTTTTTGGATACAGGGTAGGATTTCCCCAGTCCTCCCCACAGGAGGTTTAATAGCGGGTGGGGGTGGGGGGCAGAGGGCAAACAGTTTGGCAGGAGCTGAAAATTCAGTAGCATGAAATGATGGTGGTGACATGCATTACCACTTGTCATAGCAGGTCACCATTCTTCCCAGAGGCTGAAGTGTAGCTGTCTTGTATCCCACTAATGGGATGCAGAAAAAGGCCTGACCAGAATTGTCTCCCTCATCCAATATTTCATACTGCTAACGGGAAATTATGCCAATCCTGAAACGTCCAGTCGAATTTGGCCTTGGCAAGCCGAGAATCACTGAAAGGAGACCTGGAGCAACTTGGACAAAGATCGTAAGATGGAGGCCTCAACCAACCATGATCCTTGGAATACCACAAGCAGCCATGGGTGACTGAAGTTTCAACCACATGGATGACAGCTCTACAGAGGCTTCCAGGAGGTGGAAATCTGCAAGAGGTACTGTGCAGTGGTAATGGGCTGTGTGAATGGAGGTGGAGGGGGAAACAATTAGAAGAGGAAGGCAAGCAATGAAAAGTTGGGATGAGTGGGAAGGCCTAGGGGAATTCAGGGAAGTTGGGGTGGTATGGGAAAGAGTGAAGTGGGGAAGAATTGCTGTGGAGGTGAGGAAAGGGTGAGATGATATGGAATGGGAGGGTGGGAAGGGTTATGGTGAAGTGGACCATACCTGGAGATTAATGGACTGCAGTGGGGAGAGGAGGCATCACCTTACACCTTATCATATTGAGTAGCTCGTTTATACATGGATTGAATAGATAGTGTCCTTGACACAGAGTCCAATGTATCCTGAACCAGTGAGGCGATTGTGAGCAGTTGAGTGTTCATTTACCCTGGCGGAGTGATGAGGTCATCCAACAATTTCCAGCACTGGGGGCAGGTGTGCAAATGTGAATAGGCATCAGAGGAATAGAAGGGAAAGGAGTTCAGAGGGACATGTCTGTGCTGTCAATTGAGGAGTCCTAAGGGCATACTGTTGAGAGAATGGATGGTGAGGGTTAAAATGGGGCAGTGGAAACCTGTATGATATGAGGATGAGGATTCTGCAATGACTGATGGATGAACATTGAGGGTTGTTGGATGGGACACAAAGATAAACCAAATTC
The DNA here is from genome assembly GCA_024679065.1 of Sphyrna mokarran. Classification (NCBI taxonomy): domain Eukaryota; kingdom Metazoa; phylum Chordata; class Chondrichthyes; order Carcharhiniformes; family Carcharhinidae; genus Sphyrna; species Sphyrna mokarran. The sequence goes on from JAGIQG010000021.1 coordinate 26,702,897, forward strand.
TCTGAGTTGGCAGGCCGAGGAGGGGGCATACTGATTGTCACAGGAGTGGGCTCTTCAGGAAGGGTAGGGGATGTGGGAATTCACTGGTAGGGTTGGAGGGTGATAGGGGAGGTTTAGAAGTTGACAATAGTCAAAAGGTGACACCGGGAGGATTGTAGGTATGGATGGGAGAATGAGAGGGGATAGTGAAATGAAGGAGTGTTGATGACGATGTGAGATTGGAAAGTATTGGACTCTATCTGAAAAGTCACATGCACCATGGCCATGTACAACCATCTGGAGCTTTGAGATGTAGAGCTCAAAATGCTGCCTGGGATTGTGTCAAGATGGGAGAGCGAAGCAGTCAGTCAGCTCAATTGGACACTGAAGGAGAACACCAGCATATAGCACTGACAATGATGGGGCATTGGGACAGATGAACGTGTGAACATAAAAGCTTCTTTTACTTGCAGCCTGGGAGACTTCTTGCAGCCAGTTCACAAGGGCCTTGGCAAACAGCTTTGCCTCACTGCATGATTCTAGGAGACAAAAATCCATCCTGGGGTGTCGCACTCAAAATGGTAGGGGTGGGGGGTTTCATACACATGCTTAAGGACAACAAATCACAAGTAAACCAAATTTAACCTCATTAGAGTGCCAGTGTTGTCAATTTACAGGAAGTGTAAAGCATTAACAACCACAGTATACCTATGAAACCATGAGTGGGATTTCCAGATGTGCTCACCCCAAAACAGGAAAATCCTGCCTAAGGTGAATGGACCTTGGTCTGTGTGTGAGGGAGAGACTCTCACTAGCCTCTCCACCTGGAGATTAATGGACTGCAGTGGGGAGAGGAGGCATCACCTTACACCTTATCATATTGAGTAGCTCGTTTATACATGGATTGAATAGATAGTGTCCTTGACACGGAGGCCAATGTACCCTGAACCAGTGAGGCGATTGTGAGCAGTTGAGTGTTCATTTACCCTGGCGGAGTGATGAGGTCATCCAACAATTTCCAGCACTGAGGGCAGCCCTCAAGCAGAGGCCCTGGGCACTGGCCACCCCAATGACTTCTTCCAAGACAAGATTGGTCACACAGTTTAGCCTGCTCCTTCCATGCTTGGGGTAAAATGCCTTCAGTGCACCTAACAGAACATCAAGGGAAGTGTTGTTGAACCTGGGGGCTGGAACTCCCCAGGATCGTCAAACCATCCCCTTATTCCACAGTGGGTTTGCAACAAAGAGTTTGATGTCTGAGCACCTTTTAAATATGACTCCAGGATATGATGGTGGGGAGCATGTCAACCTACCCCCACTGCATGCTATGTCTTGGCTGCATAATTAATTAGACAGGCATCATATAATTTGGCACAAACTCCCACTGGCCTCCATGGCAGCAAAAACTCTCAATTCTCACCCCTGACTTTTACCCAGAATGGAAAATCCCAGCTCATGATTCCAGGCTTTTAGTTTGAATAGACTTTTCTTCAAATGAGCCCTTCTCATTTCCATTGTTATCGCAAAAGAAGTGACAAAGACAGTATGCCAAAGCATAATTCCTCCTCACCTCAAATTTAAATAAAGGCCATGGCCAGAGTTATTCCTGAACAACTTTGCCTCTATGTGTACAGCTGACTGGTGAGATGGTCAGTCATAGTGCTAAACAAGCCCAGCAAGGGGACTTACATTATGGAATAACGTGCCCTTTAAAAACTGAAGGAAATACCTTTGCACATTATTAAAACGGGACAGTTGGAGGGATTAACATCATTATACTTTCATGGATGAAGTACGCGGTTTGTATCCTTTCCAAGTTGGTACATATCTAAAAATGTCAGACTAATCAATGATAATATTGCCATGGCTATCATTTGCTTAGGATAAAACTATAATGAGCATCAAAGTAATTTACAAATCATGCTCCTACTATTACAGCACTTTGCAGATTCAGTTCTCCATTCAGACAGATGTAGGAAATCAGGAAAAGGATGGATGCCAATTTAAGCTGCTGTTATCTTACTATGTTTGGTCATTTCTCTTTTCACATGGAGTGCGTAACGGTATCAGAAACTGAAGAAAGAAAGGGTCTTTCAATCCAAGAAGCCATTGTGCTTTTTATGCTGAACTCGACAAAAAGAAGAAAGCCCGAACATTGTTCTCACAGATGTCGTTAAAGCAACCAGCATTCTGGAAGCATTAGGCAGCTTCAGAAATGGGGCACAGTTGAGAAAGAAGCAGACCAGTTTGTCAATGTCATGCTGGAACAGGCGAGAAGGAGATAGCCCATACACCATTATCTCCATGTTCTGCAGGAGAAGCGAGTGCACAACCATTGTGAAATGTCTTAGCCAGGTGCTGGAAAGAAGGTCCATCGTGGAGGCCATTGCAAGGGTGCTATCACAGCAGGTCATGTGGGCAGTGGAGAATCAGGGGCTCAGACGGAAGAGATGGAACTTCTGCCTCATCGGCTGTTCATTCAGTGGAGTTTCTTGGGCCAACCTCTGCTGTGCTACCAGCTCCAGTAATGGAAACTCTATACCTGACGGGTAAGCAGCTCAGCATTATTCGCTATTTCTTATGTTGACCAATGCATCCATGACCACAATTCGGTTACGTTCACCTTAGTGATGGATAGGGATAGACATGAACCTGGGGGCAGTAGATATAGCTAGGGGAATGGTAATTATGAGGCCATAAGGAGGGAATTAGGGTGCATAGGTTGGACTAGGAAACTACAGGGACTGGGAACATCTGAAATGTGGAGCTTATTCAAGGAGCAGCTACTGCGAGTCCTTGATAAGTATGTCCCTGTCAGGCAAGGAGGAAATGGTCGAGTAAGGGAACCATGGTGTACTAAAAAAGTTAATTCGCTGGTTAAAAGGAAAAAGGAGGCTTATGTCAGGATGAGGCTTGAAGGCTCAGTTAGTGCACTGGATAGCTATAGATTAGCCAGGAGGGAGCTAAACAGTGAGTTGAGAAGAGCTAAAAGAGGACATGAGAAGACTTTGGCTGATAGGATCAAGGAGAATCCTAAAACTTTCTTTAGATATATTAAGAATAGAAGATTGGTGAGGGCAAGATTAGGGCCAGTCAGAGACAGCAGTAGGAAGTTGTGCGTAGAGCCTGAAGAGATTGGAGAGGCACTGAACAAATATTTCTCTTTGGTATTTACGCAGGGAGATGTAAATGTAGTTGTGGAGAACACTGGGATACAGGGTTGTAAACTAGAAAGTATTGAAGTAGATAAGGAGGATGTGCTAGATATTCTTGAGGGTTTGAAGTTAGATAAGTCCCCTGGGCCAGACGGGATTTACCCTAGGATTCTCTGGGAGGCGAGAGAGGCGATTGCAGAGCCTCTGGCTCTGATCTTCAGGTCGTCGTTGGTTACGGGTATAGTGCCGGAAGACTGGAGGATAGCGAATGTGGTCCCATTGTTCAAGAAGGGGAATAGAGACTTTCCTGGGAATTATAGACCGGTGAGTCTTACTTCTGTTGTGGGCAAAGTATTGGAAAGAATTATTAGGGATAGAATTTATAGTTATTTAGAGAGAAACAAATTGATTGGGGATAGTCAGCATGGTTTTGTGAAGGGTAGGTCGTGCCTTACTAACCTTATTGAGTTTTTTGAAAAAGTGACCAAAGAGGTGGATGGGGGTAAAGCAGTTGATGTGGTATATACGGACTTTAGTAAGGCGTTCGATAAGGTGCCCCATGGAAGGCTTCTGCAGAAAAGGCAGATGTATGGGATTGAGGGTGATTTAGCTAATTGGATTAGGAATTGGCTAGCTGATAGAAGACAGAGGGTGGTGGTTGATGGAAATTATTCATCGTGGAGTTCGGTTGCAAGTGGTGTACCTCAGGGATCTGTTTTGGGGCCCCTGCTGTTTGTAATTTTTATAAATGATCTGGATGAGGGTATTGAAGGATGGATTAGTAAATTTGCAGATGACACTAAAGTCGGTGGAGTGGTAGATAGTGAAGAGGGGTGTTATAGTTTGCAGAGAGACTTGGACAAGTTGCAGAGCTGGGCCGAGAGGTGGCAAATGGAGTTTAATGTGGAAAAGTGTGAGGTAATGCACTTTGGCAGGAATAATAAATGTGTAGAGTATAGGGCTAATGGTAGGATTCTTAATAGTGTTGATGAACAGAGGGATCTTGTGTATTTGTGCATAGATCCCTGAAAGTAGGCAGTCAAGTCGATAAGGTTGTTAAGAAGGCATACGGAGTCTTAGCTTTTATTAGTAGGGGGATTGAATTTCGGAGCCGCAACGTCATGTTGCAACTGTACAAAACTCTATTGCGGCCGCACTTGGAGTATTGTGTACAGTTCTGGTCCCCACATTATAAGAAAGATGTGGAGGCATTGGAGAGGGTACAGAGGAGGTTTACCAGGATGTTGCCTGGTATGGAGGCAGGTCTTATGAAGAGAGGCTGAGGGATTTGAGGTTGTTTTCGTTAGAAAGGAGGCGGCTAAGAGGGGACCTAATCGAAACATATAAGATGATTAAAGGTTTAGATAGGGTGGACAGTGATAGCCTTTTTCCTAGGATGGAGAAAGCTAGCACGAGGGGACATAGCTTTAAATTAAGGGGTGGTAGTTATAGGACGGATGTCAGAGGTAGGTTCTTTACCCAGAGGGTGGTAAGGGTATGGAATGCCCTGCCTGCTGCAGTTGTAGATGCGCCAAGTTTGGTGGCGTTTAAGAGGTTAGTAGATAAGTTTATGGATAAAAAGGGAATGGTTTAGGTTAGAGGGTCATTGCTTTTTCTTAATTGGTTGGCGCAACATCGAAGGCTGAAGGGCCTGTTCTGCGCTGTAATGTTTTATGTTCTATGTTAGTTCTGATGGTTCTTCACTGTGTTCACAGCAGTTGAACCTGACATATCCCTGTTCTCCTGCCTCAGAAGTGTTGTAGCAGCATGGCTAACAGCAAGATTTCTTCAAAGCATGATGGGAAATAGCCTCCCTCACAAACCTATAAAATACTGACATTAGGGTTTAGTCTACAGCAGGAAGAAAGCGAGAAGGAAAACCAGACTGCTGGTCAAAAATGTCTCAGGGATAGGCATTGTTTGACCTTTGCAGTTACAAGGCCTACTGTTGATGGGAACAATGGAACAAATTTGTCCAAAGGTTGTGAAAATAGAATACATGATCTCAACACTGGGGAGTTCTTGGGCAGACAAGTAAAATCAGTATAAGGTGAAAGACTTAAGATATCTGCAACAACAGTCTGGGCTAAATCTTGCAAAGGAAGACCCTGAGTTTAGAACTCACCGCCAAATAAACAAATCTGGCCAGTACATCACACAAATTTTAAATCCAAGTTGTGAATCTTGCAACCTGTTACAGATAAATGCTAAAATAGAGTGGTGAGCTAAATAAATGATCTTTAAAGAGGAAGATATATTGGGTATATGTGTGTTTTGTATGTTCAAATAATAAACTGTAAGTTGAACCAGTTTATTGTCTGGGGACTGTCTAACACGATGAAGTAAACAGTTTTCGCCCTCAAGAGACAAGAAGAGTTAAACTGTTAATGTGTCCAACAAAGAGCTCACAACAACTTTACTGGGGGTGAGTAGATTTCAGGGCTTCCACCACCCTGTCTTTTTGAAAATAGTGTTGCATTTTGGATGCATTGAGACCCAGTGACCCCTTCTGGGAAGGCATTTTTCAATGCACATTCACACCTATGCTCACCTCCAGTGACAACTGAATATTCAGGTCATTTCAGAAAGACCACCTAAAACTTTATAATAACCCAGTGAGCAGCAATGAGTTTTAAAACTAGTCTGCAGCTACGACCTTTTGTCCTCCGTTTAACTTGAAACATTCTGGATGTCTTTTCCATTCTTGTTGGCATCTCACATACCTCCCTAAGATGGTATCATTCAAGCCTACTAAAGAGCCCCAAGTTTTCAATTCTGCTCACAGCCTATACCTTCTGCATTTGGGATTCGTGTCTCAGGTTTGCTCTGCACCATCTCAACAACTTGGATGTTTCCCTTGCATCTCGATGTTAAAAGAACTCAGTATTCAAGTTACAGCTTAAACAAGATATCTCGGATTTAAATTCACCAATTTGGTAATATAGATCACGTTTTGTCAGCTTTGTTCGTTGATAGTGGCTCATGGTTGAATACTTTCAGTATTAAGCTTACCAACACATACTCATGCCTTTCAGTCTCTCGTGCATCAGTCCAACAGCATTCATCTCACCCATTTTTAATTTCAGTTGTAAAGAATTGTAGCTGTTTTGTCTCTGAGTGGCTCAGTGGTTCGTACTGCTACCTCACAGTGCCAGGGACGCGGGTTCAGTCCCAGCTTCAGGTGACTGCCTATGTGGAATTTGCATGTTTTCTCCGTGTGTGAGTGGATTTCTTCCAGGTGCTCTGGTTTCCTCTTACAATCCGAAAGACGTGGTGGCTAAGTTGACTAGTGATACTAAATTGCCGCTTCATGTCAGGAGGATTGACAGGGTAAGTATATGAGGTTACAAGGATAGGGGCTGGTGGGATTGTCGTGGATGCAGGCTCAGTAGGCCTCTCTCTGCAGTGCAGGAACTCTATGATTGTTATCTGCCATGGTCTCATCCACTTGCTGACTGCTGATTTATCTAAACTTCTCCAGCTGCCCATACAGGACAGTGAAGCATCAGGCTAAATCTTCAGTTCACACAATTTGAATCCAGCAGTGAAATGTGAACACCAAACGGGCATCCCGATACACCTCATCATTTCAGGCCACAGAAATGTTGGTCTCATGAAACATGGAGAAGAGGGCCATGGGCAGCTCTTGGATTAATAGCCAATATCTCAAGCGAAAAAGTGGCCACAAAGTTCCTTTAACTGGACATTTGTCTGGCTATAATCACGATCATAAGACCATCTTTGGCATGTGCTGCAATTCCAAAAGCATTGCTAGTATACAAAAACATTATTTTAATTACTAGAATGGGAATGGGAGATGATTGCTAAATAATGAAGAAAGTTCATTTTTTAAGCTACAGTTCAGATGGTCAAATACTCACCTGAGTCAGAAGGTGATGGATTCAAGACTTGCTCCAAAAAACTCGGCAGGAATAAGAGAAAAGGAAGTTGGCTCAAGCTCTATCAGGTGTAGATGCAAACTGGTCATTCAGAATGAAGGCTACAAATCAGGGCTTCCAGACTTGGCTAGATCTCTATTTTACTTTAATTTTTAAAAAAATTTCGGCTACAAGTTACCAAAGAATTAAATAAAATACTTACGTAAAGAAAATTAGAAAAAAAGAGGCCAGCAAATTCTTCAGTTTCTCACTGCTATTTTCCACAGAAAATATGGCAGAGACATGTCACAGCAGACTTCTGAGCCACACCAGGTGATGTTTAATACAAAATTGATGACCAAGACACAATCTATCGTCTCATGAGAAGAAAGGCTGCGAAAGTCATCTGCACCTTGTGGACAATGATTCTCACTTGTGCTGTCTTCTTTTTCCTTTATGTTCCCGCTCTTTTGAGCTCGACATTTCTCCTTGTGCACAAGTGCATCTCTCTCTTTCCCCAGGGTAAGATATTCATTATTTAAGTAAATGACTGAGGGAGCTAGATTGCTACTCTGCACGCACTTGAATAATTGAATCAACAATATGTAGTTGTCACCCTGCTGTGCTGTATTGATCCTTTTATGTATGGCAAACCTTTTTCATTGCTATCTTCGCCTTACACATTCGACAAGCCAAAGCAAGATGTTAAAAATAAGATGTTGGTAGGTGATTTTATTTTTCAGGAAATATTATTTGAAGATAGACGTGTACTTGAAGTGTGACTTTGTTATAGTATTGCAATACACATTCTACATTAAAAAATAATTTTTAACCCTCAAGAACTGCAATTATCATATCACCACTGTAAACCATAGACCATTGTCTGGAGCTACCTATAAGGATCATTCATTAATTCACATGCAAATTAAAGAGCTGGGGGAGGAATTTCAAGCATTGATGGAAAAATGACAGAAGTTCTTGTAATCAGATAATGAAGATGCTAGTGTTCAGGTTAGGGCAGTGAACATGCAAGTGCAAAGCATTTTTACACCAAAACAATTCAAACAATTTTACAGCTATAATCGACATTGTGGGGATCACATCATCAACAGTGGAAAAATATGAATTACTTTACATATAAATGAATAACTCACTTTTTTTTGAAAACTTAAGTGAGATGTTATGTTAATGCAGTTTGTCTCCCTGTCAGGGCAGTTCAACTCAAAACAAATCTGAAGTACAGCTATTAAGAATTTTTCTCTTCTTCACAGCTGTTCTCAATGACAGAATGTTAGAACAGCATGATCTTGCAGTTCCACAAATCATTTTTTAAAAAAAACTTCTATTGTTCCTTCATAAAAATTCTATGCAACAAATGCCTGCCAGGCATCATTTTAAGCCTCCTAAAATTTAAATTGAATTTTTTCAGGGAAACAGCTACTTTAAAAGTCATGTTCGGTCCTCCCATCACCCCAAAAAAAAAAATTAACCGCACCAAATAAAAGAACATGCCACCTCTCCGTGTGTTAAATATGGCAAAAGTTGGTTCCGTCAAACTGCAGCTTAAATTGTTCAGGGGATCAATGAAATCACAAGTTGTTTTCTCCAAGATTGATGGAGAAAAAAAAACTGTATGAATATATAAACTTGTACCAAATAAATCTTTTAGCGCACATATAACAAAACAAAAATGATTGGTATTATGTGTTTAGCTTTATATTATGACCCAGATCTTGGTCTCAAAGTGTTGTTCATTTAAACTGTACTTCTAAACAAGCGACTGTAGATATCTTATGATCAGAAAGAGGCAGACCTGCTCCAAGAATCTGAAGAGATTTTCCATTCACTCCAATTTATATCACATTCTAGATTCCCAAGTACGCAGGGTTTGCAATATTCCTTTGCACCTATTTGTATTGCTAAATACCAACACGACAAGAAGAATCTTGAATGCTAACTCATCCTGTTGAAGATACACTCTCTGCTCCCCATCTCATCCAAATTAAGAGTGGGATTTCCCAGCCCCACTAGCAGCGGGTCAGATGGGAAATTTTGAAGAGTGGCCAAGCATTGCTCTGAAAATTTTCCCATCCTGCCCAAAGCAATGCCTGCCGCTCAAGAGGGTATGGAAAATCCCATCCAAATGGTGAGATTTTCTGGTCACTCTTGCCCCGAAGACCAGAAATTCTCACCTGAGGTCAACAGACCTTTGTATGGCCCTGAATTAACACGCTATAATTCCAGTGGCAGGCAGGGTGGGAAAATTCCACCCAAAGTGTTCTTTTGACTTACATTGCAACGTTTATCTGAAACCTGATCAAAAAAAAATATAGTGGGTGCCAAAACTTTGTCAAAATTTTCTGGACTAATTGCTGGACAGAAGGCAAGGTAACTGGAGTTAAGGAATGGTTATCATCTGAGTGGCTGGTAAGTGTCAAGGAATGACTGGACCACTCTATCCATGTGCCTAAATGAGTTAATCCAATACAAACTCCTGAGCCCCAATGTTATCCAAATCATGGTGTACAAAAACAAAATAATGCTTTCTTCACATCAAAACAGCAAAATGAACAACTAATCAGTGTAATTGGCCAAGTTTGTTGTTTGAACAGTTGGAGTGTGCAGATAGTTTCAGTAATGGCAGAAGGAGGCCTTCGAAAAGAATGTTTTCCTCCACAGGATACTGGGATCTTGAGTGAATACAGTAGCATATTGGTTAATAGAAAAGTTATGGTAATGAGTTAATGATATAGATCAAGATGTAACAATGACATCAGTAGTCTAGTGCTGGAGACTACGTACAGCAGATTGAATAGTTTGTACTCGAGAGAAATGTGCTTACCTAGTAGCTCATCGCATGCACAGAATATATAGTTTAAATAAACAAGTTTGAGGTAACTACATGAGTCAGTTCACAGTTACTCTCAGGAAAAGAGTAATGGGAAACACAAAGGATGCAAAGAAATTTTTGGACCAAGATTGTTCTACTCCCTTTCAATGTAACAATAATCACCGTCCTCATGAAAGTGATTATCACTGGGAGGAAGTTTGCAAGATATAGTCACTATGTGAACAAAGAATATTGGGAAAAACTGTTCACAATGAAAATTAAGTATTTATTGGTAGCAGCTGTTAAGTAGGGACAAAAACCAAAACATTCAGGTTGGTGAATTAATTTGCTGGTGCCAATTAGAAAATACTTTTTCTTGGTACTTTTTTTTAAAATAATATTTTTCTTAGAAGTTTTCCATTTTACATTTGCTACAAAATGCAACAAATCCCCAAAATCTAGTTCAGTACAGGTGACTATTATTTCACATAAACATACAGAAAAGACCAGCAAATATTGTTACAAATCATTGGAGTCCATGTTTCCACTTGCACAGATTGAGAAACGATACAAAGAGAATTTCAGGACAATGGGATCGCTGGATACATCCATGAGTACATGGCCCCATGTGCACACCCTCCTTCACAGGATAAGAAAGACAGAACTATACAACATACAAGATCCCTTGTGGAATAATATACAACCAACAAGGGCCCAACTCAACATCCAAGACCTCCAAGCAATGAAAGGATAACCCAGAAAAAGGGAAACCTCAGGATACCACCATCGGTATGTCAGCATTCGTTCCCATATATAGGAATGAGTAAACCAAGGATTGATAAGCCTCTGCTAAGCTCACAACGCTACAAACCTCCCTTTGATATTGCCTTCGCATTGTGCAATGCAATGGGATAACAGGCAACAAATGTCTTTGTGCTCATATATTATACATCCTTATCAGGATAAAAGACAATTAGGATTATAATCTTTGATTATACACAGGAACTAAATTCAGGATTAAATGATGAACTGAAGGATAAATTGATCATTTGCAGAGCTTGAAGAGGCCAAAGCCATGACAGGATCACTGAGCAAAATCCAGGGTCCTTCCAGAGTTTCACTGAAGCGTTTGCATTCTGCAATGTCAATGTCCTGAGGCCCCAGCAAAGAGAACCTGAGACCCCAATAGATTACAAGGAACTAATATATCTCCAACTCTTCTCAATGAACACTGAGGACTAGACAGCACAAGACTAGGGGTGGAGTCTTCAACCGATCCCCAAGTCTTGGGGACCAGATACAATGAACTTCATGGAACTTGAGGTGCCCAGGCCTCAAATTGAGATTGTGAAAGCATGGCAGTCAAGTCTCAAATTCCGCCAGGAATTCATCCTCAGCTCCCCTCAGGATATTGGACTCACAGATACTCCATCTCTGACTCCCTGAGTCAGCCAGGATGTACAACACACCATGCTGCAGGATTTCCAAGAACTGAAGATGAGTCTTCACTGAGGAAGCTGCCCTCTTGGTTAATAAGATTCTTTTCTCTGCTCCATCTGTTCTCTTTAGGATATCTCAGTTTGTCAATAAGTACCAATAATCTGTGCTCAGGGAGCCAAGACCATAATCCACACCTTCACTCATTATAGCACCATCGTCATAACACCAACAGCATCATCGAAATGTAGGCCCGCTTACCAGTGAAACCACCACCGTGAACTGGGTCCCACTTCAGCTGGCTCCGAACATCTTGATAAAAAAAAAAGGATTTTCTTGACTTAACTCAACTCGCCCTCACCAACGTTTCACCAGGATCATAGCACAGATTATACACATAAGGATCAGATAATTATGGGTTGTGCATCAAGATAAAGAATGGATTAACAAGTAGTGCCAGAGCTTGTGAAAGCGCAGCCTCTGCTGCAGTTACATCAATGACCTCTCTTGATACCATTTTTGTTACAAGCAGGTGAAGGCCACAGGACTTCCAAATGACTAAAAGCTCACCAGCAGGCCAAAGAATCACCTAATACTGTGAAAACCTCAGCTAGAGTTGCATTGAACAGCCTGACACATGCACAGCCAATATGCAGATATATGGAAGTCACAAGATTTGTGCAAAAAATTAAGAAAATTTTGGTCACACGCTGAAACAGCAATACAACATCCGACACATCACATACATTCTCATTAAATAAACCAGTCCCTTTGAAAGGCATGTTGCAGTCTTTTCTTCATTGGCTTTGGAGAAAAGACGTGTCAAAGCAGAAACAGAACATTGCAGATTTTAGCCCAATTTAAATGGGTAAAGCAGGACACAATCCCTCCATTCTATATACACCCAGATACGTGGGCAATATAGAGTTGATTAGAATTTTCAATTCTTGTTGTTTAACTGCTGAAGGCTGTTGCATACTATCCATCTTGCGCCTTTCATTCAAATCTACATTAAATCTTGGTCAATGGAAATAGGAACAGTGTATCTGCAACAAACTTGCCCTCTGGGTCATACCATTAGCCTCACGACACACCCGCTCTCATGGCTGATTTTAGTAGCAGCTTGTTTGAAAGTTTGAAGTTTTTAATGCCACAAGTCAGCTTACTGCAGTGAAGTTGTAATGAAAATCCACAGGTCACCACACTCCAGCACTTGCTCGGGTACACTGAGGGAGAATTTAGTATGGCCAATGCACTTAACCAGCATATCTTTCAGACTTGGAGGAAAATCGGAGCACCCGGAAGAAAACAACACAGACACGGGGAGAATGTGCAACTCTACACAGACAATAACCCAAGTTGAGAACTGAACGCAGACATCTGGCGGTGTGAGGCAGCGATACCAACCACTGTGCTGCCCTGTTGTCGCAGTTCCTCAGTTTAGTTCAATGGGCCCTTGATTTCTGTATGCCAATGGTGTTCGCTTTTTGCCGAAATCTGGGCCATGGCTGAGGTGTTATAGATAGGACCACAACAGAATAAAACCAAGACAGATGTCGGAATCCCTGTTAGGAATGGGAATAGAGGCAAGATTGTGCGAGTGGAACTGGGGAGGGGGGTGGTGAGCATGCGACAGAACCATCCACCTGCACACAGTAGGTGGTCAATTCAGCTTCAGAGCCACTTAAAGCCAATTCAAGGCAGCTGACTGGGATTTTCCTCCAGATTCCCAAGGGCAAATGTGGACATTTTAGATGCCTGGAAGGGGCCTAACTCTCAGTAGCAGATCAGGAACCACCAGTTAGAAAAAAGGATACAATTCAACGCGAATGGAGGGACAAGGAGACCTGAGGTGTCTGAGCACTTGAAGCTGCCAGGTACAGTTGAAAAAAATGAGATCCTGGGCTTTATGAATTGAGGCATAGAGTACAAATGCAATGACATTGTGTGCTGAATCATTATATATACACACTAGTCTCATCTCAACTAGAATATTGTGTCCAATTCTGGACACTAAATTTTAAGAGTAATACAAATATTTTAGAAAGGGCACAGAAAGGATTTAGAAAAATGATTCTAAGGATGAGGGACTTCAGTTAGGAGGATAAATTGAAGAAATTGGGGCTGTTATACTTACAAAATGTTGAGAGAAGATTTCACGGCAGTGTTTGTGTTTCATGGCCTGGAGAGAATAGAGAGAGAGAAACTGTTCGCTTTGGCAGAAGGGTCAAGAACCAGAGCACACAGATTGAGTGGCAAAAGACCTTAAGGCAACATAAGACAACATTTTTTTTTATGCAACAAGTGGTTAGGATCTGGAATGCACTGCCCAAGTGTGTGGTAGAAGATAGCAATGTGCAGAGAAAGAGTGGAAGAGTAGAGTCGGAGCGCACTAGATGTACAAAATGGCTTCCTTCTGTGCTGTACAATTTTTATAATGGCATAGAAGGAAACTATTTGGCCCATCAAATCCATGTCAGCTTCCTATAGAACAATTCATTCAGTCCTACTTCTCTACATTGTCCCCGCATAGCCCTGCAAGTGTATTTCCATTATGCATCTATTCATTTTCCTTTCACATTCGAATGTTTTGCCTTCCATTGCCCTTGTGGATAGTGTGCTCCAGGGCATACCGCTTTGGTGATGGGAACTACTTTTTATGCATTGAAGCATGAATCGGTATTGATAAAAATCAGACAAAACTTCAACAAATTTCTTGCAGGCTGTGCCTGCACATTTATTTACACCTCCCCTCACCTATAAACCTAGCCCACGGAGTTAATAATGCCTTTCATGATGAAATGGCCCAAGGTATATGTGAATAGTCACTGTTTTTTTTCAGGTTCTGGATGTGGAAGTGCTGATTCAAACTTACATGTTGAGTTAATTGTACATGTATTGGGATTTGACAAGATAGCATTTGCTGGCCAAGCTCACGGCACAGTTAGCAACTGGTCCACGGAAAGACCAGCAGCTAGATGCTGCAGAGAGGGCTAGAACAGTCTTTCTACTCTGCTCACAAAACCTGCTGTAAGCACTTCTAAAATACAAGTGTCTTTTGAAAGCATTTTGCCTGTGATCTGATTAACATGGTAGTCATGAACAAATGTCCTTTAGCTCTACGCAGCCACAGGTATATCAATTTATTTTAATAAAGCCAACACACAGACGGCCATTCTGAGCGCAGCGTGGCATTCGTATGACTGAATATAGACAGAAGTGTCTGAAGACTCCTGACACCACTATATTTTATTTAAATAAATCAATTTGTTTACTGGTTGATGTTGTTTGTAAAACACAAGATGAATTCTTCTGTCGCTGTGATGTCAGAGGAGCTCAGAGCAGATTGGTAAATGGCTTAATCGCCAATTCGAGAAATAGGGGATGGATATCTTGCAATGATGAGGCACGCAGTCAGGTTCAAATGACCTCACAAAACTCAGCCCAATTAAAGTAAACTGACATGCGAAACAAAAATGGGCAAATTGATAACCTGTGGAACGATGGAATTGCTGGCAGTTCAATGCGACATTTGCTAAAATTAGAAAACTAAAATCATTGTAATGGAGGTTTATATACAGATCACAACATCTTTTTTTGTCATGCACTTTGTTCAATGCTCAATGTAAATCAGTTGCAGATAAGAAGTGGAGATGGGGAATGCAGAAGTGAATTGAAAGTGAGGACGGTAAACAGCAGTCAGAGAATAAAACATTTTTAAAACTGTCATACTATTTGACCTCAAGTAACATTTAGCTGAATGTCAGATCAAGGTTTTTAACTTAACAGAATACTAAAACTTATATATTTCATAATTACATTTAACTGGGAAAATTGTTTTTATGGCACTGATTATCTTTATTAATAGAGTTAGAGGGTGAAATTTTCCTGGTGGGACACAGGCCAAGCAAAGGTCTGTTGATCGAAGTGGGATTTTATGGTCTTGGAATGAATGTAACCAGAAAATCCTGTCCGTAGAGTCATTGAGCAATAATAGTATGGAAACAGGCTCTTTGGCCCAACTGGTCCATGCCGCCCTTCCAGCTAGTCCCAATTGTCTGCGTTTGGCCCATATCCCTCTAATTTATTCCCATTCATATACTTATCCAGATGCTTTTTAAATGTTGCTATTGAACCTGCTTCAACCATTTTCTCTGGCACATTTTTTTATATTGTACATTATATGTCATTCCATATATGTGCCACCCTCTGTGTGAAGAAGTTGCCCCTCAGATTCCCTTTAAATCTTCCTGTCTCAAATTAAATTGATGCCCTTCAGTTTTGAATTCCCCTTCCCTGGTGGAAAGATTATATGCATTCATCCTATCTTAGGACTGATTTCATATGCCTCAGTAAGATCATCCCTCATTCGCCTATGTTCCAAGGAATAAAGTCATAATCTAGCCAACCTCTCCCTATAACTGGTTTAAAAGATCCAACCATTCCTAAAAGCTTGGATTTAACTTGATAATTTTACCCAGGGTTATGACTCTATAGCTGACAAGTATTCCGGTAGATAAGTCTGTGCAGTGTAAACAAATTCTGAAAATGTAGCAGTAGAAGATAATTATCAGCACAGACAGAAAAACAGGACTTTGCATTCTCTAAAACACAATATCCTAAATTTTCCTGCCTCCAGATCATCAGAAATGGGACATATGTGGGGAGATGCACATTAAGATCTTGTGGAAATTCTCACACATGGACGTCCATGGGTATTATTCAGGAAATTTAGACTTCCAATCAGCCAGAACAGCCAGATTCCTGCTGCCTAGTAGCCTCTGTGCATATCTCTGGAGCTCAGGGCAGACACTTTGGCAAGATACAAAGGGCTTACTTGTGCACTGACCCTGCAGATGATGTGGAGATGCCAGTGTTGGACTCTGGTGGACAAGTTGATATGTCACATGACACCAGATTAGAGTCCAACAGGTTTATTTGAAATCACAGATGTTTGGAGCATTGCTCATCCTTAGTCAGTCAGTGAAGGACAGCGCTCTGAAAGTCTATGGTTTCAAATAAACCTGTTGGAAAATAACCTGGTGTCAAGTGACTTCTCATTTTGACCATGCAAATGTAAGACAGTTTAAACCTGGTTTGCCAGCTGGATAACTCCACAACCAAACCCCAGCCCACCACCATTCTCTGCCCATAACCTTCCAACTACTCAACTGCTCCCCTGCAACTACCCAGTCACCCATCTGCTCATTCACTCACGCATCCAGACTTATTAAAAAATTGGGGGGAGGGGCGTGGAGTTCTCCGATTTTGAGACTATGTGCTGTGACAGAAGGCAGTAGATAAACACAGTAAATCCTCCTGCCCTGATCTCATTAATAATGCACTCAAGTATTTTATACCATATCTAGTGGTGGGGCGGGATGTTATGTAGTCCACCATCATATCCCCGTGCCATACTGAAGAGATGTCCAACATCGCTAACTCTCTACAAGAGAGGTGGACCTCCTGAAAATGAAGACAGATCTCCAGGATCACTCTGAGGCCAGACAATGGACATCCTGAGAGTGGAAATGGGTCTCCAACAACACTCAGGCTGGAAGATAGACTTTATCCAGGACACCTGATCCAGAAGGTTTACCTTCTGTGGTGTTTCAGGGCCCATGGTTCTGGGTGGCTTCCATCTTGTATTCCATTGGCAGTTCCAAACATTTTTCAGGCAAGTCCCAACATCTGTACGCCATGTTATTCCAAATGGATTCCACACCATCATGTTTTTCTGCCATTTTATTTACATTGCATTAACAGGACACAAATGAGGTTCACGCTGGTCTCTGATGGGTTTTTCGATCTGCCGTGGAGGACATTAGCGGACGATCCTGCTGTAAATTCAATGTTGCCATGAAGCCAATTTCTGGGGCTCCAGCTATTAATCATGCCAGCAAGAATTTGAGAAGATTTCACCTTTGGATCTTTAGAAACTTACCTAAATATGAAAGGTAGTGCCGCAAAGAAGGTGGCTCTTCCCACCAGCTTTACTGCACTCCTTAGACTTATCCTGAGATACTGCACTGCGCATTTCTGCTTCAGCCACAATTAGGAGATCCCAGAGGAAATGAGCAGTAGCATCAGGTTGGCATGAACTTCGTCAAAAGTAGAAATGCATCCAGAGTTCCAACCTGCTGTTTTTTGTGTTTTAATGTTAACTGAAAGACTGGGGCCAAGTCAAAAACTTGGGAAATCTTTTGTGAGAGGGAAAAAGAAACAGAAGGAGATGGGAGACCGGGACCTGTGGCAAACATGACAGTCAGTGACTGCAGCTTTTGTTTACATCTACAATTAAAACAATTATTGAGTGGAAAATATAATTGTGCTGACTAATCCTGAAATTGTTGATATGCCAATGCCAATAATAGGTTGCATTATCATCAGCCATTATTCATTCTTAACAGTTCCAGGAACTGTTGGGACAAGGGAAATGGCACAAATTCTATTCTCTGCAAGTTGCCAATGAATTGCACCAAAATGCCATCAGTTTTGCCAAACTAAGCTTATGGGTTTATTTTTGCCACGAGACCCCAAACTGAAGTTAATGGTGACCAGGCAGTTGCTGGATTTACAGCATTACTGTGATCACACCTCACAATAGACATTCAAGGTTGGTAATTAATATGTTTGAGAGGGCCCTAATCATGGTGTGATTGATGGACTTCACATGATGAAAGAGACCCGTGAACTTTGGAGTTTGATTATCTGCTTTAACAGTCCTTTTGTACTTGTCTTGCAATCCATATTCCAATAAAGTGGCCCATGACCTTTGTCTGGCAGTCTCATGCACTAGAAAAGCACTGTAATGGCATATCCACTGTACCAGACTGACTACTCTTCACTAAAATTTCTTTGGCTGTAAGGACATCCTGAGTTTGAGAAAAGCACTATACAAATGAGAATCTTTTTTCATCTACTGGGTATCTCATTGCTCCTGATCATAATGAATGAGGCTGTATATTTCATAAGTAAAGCATACTTGCATATTTTGCAAACCTACTAGCCATTGATTCATTAAATTTCTGAAAGACCAACACAAATTCCAAAACACAATTAGCTTTGTATACCCTTCCCTTCTGTATTTTCTTTTGTTAACTTGCCTTTCTGTCTATTTTCCATTTCTCTCATGAGCTCTGAATCCATCGTCTTTTAAGTTTCTGATTATATTTACTTTACTTCTCATTCTTTTGGTCTAAACCTTCTAATCAATGAAAGAAAAGTAAAGTACAATGTTCACCGGACACTTCATCAGCTTCCAGACAGTGCAAATATACTGTAATGTTAATAATGAGCATTGAAGTATGATCAAATGTCATTCAGTGCCAAACCTACCATTACAGCAATCTCGCACCCAATGTTGAAGTTAATGTGCTGCTGAAGATGATCCATCAAGAGAATGGTAGACGCAGGAACAGTTTTCAACTAAACATTGAAGGAGGAGGTAAATCGCTTGATTTTATACTTCAAGCTAATGTCAAGTTGAGAAACAGAGTGAAATTTAATGCCATTGGAAGGGCAAGTTTGGAAACATGGGGCATTTAATTGGATGAGATGTTGCAGGATAGGGACCCATATCTGCCCAATTTAGTACAAGGGGCAAAAACTTATCAACAGCTATCCTGCACCATCCCTAGTCGAAATCTTTAAATGGTGAATTAAAGTTCACCCCAACACCATTGGTATTCAACCAGCAAAGTCGCCCTATAAAAGTAAACACTGTCAGGCTTTTGTGAAGGAGAGCGGGTGTGTGGTCACTAACATTCAAAGACACTTAGTGCCTTATTGAAGGTCCCAGCATCAGGAAGAAGGCTAAAAGCTATCCCTGGTCTTCCTTTAGATCTGCTCCTCTTTGTAACTCCCATCCTGCCATCACCATTAATGGCCTGAGTTCTGGGGAATGAGCCAGGGCAGGTGGTTGACGTTGTAGTAGGAGAGCACGTGTCTAATAGTGACCACAACTGTCTGCTTTAGGGTATTAATGGAAAAAGATGAAGCCTGCCCTAAGGGGAGGGTGTTAAACTAGATATAGCCAGATTAGGCAGGATCTTAAGGATACCGACTGGGATAAGCTGTTCGAGGGTAGGTCGACGCTGCACATGTGGGAATCTTTCAAGAGAAAACTAAAATTTTTGCAGGATAGACACGTGCCGGTAAGGAGGAAGGATGGGAAGGGTAGGATTAGAGAACCGTGGGTTACTAGGGATGTTGAGGACTTGGTCAGGAAGAAGCGGGAGGCGTACGTTAGATCCAGGCAATTGGGGACAGAGGCAGCGCTGGAAAAATATAGAGAGTGTAGACGGGATCTTAAAAGGGGTGTCAGAAAGGCAAAAAGGGGCCACAAAATGGCTTTGGCAGGTAGGATTAAGGAAAATCCTAAGGCATTTTACTCCTATGTAAGGAGCAAAAGGATGGTTAGAGGGAAGATTGGACCTCTCAGGGACAGAGGAGGGGATCTATGCTTAGAGCCTGAGGGGATGGGGGAGATCCTGAATGAATACTTTGCGTCGGTATTCACGCAGGAGAGGGGCCTGATGTCTGATGCTGGCTTTGAGGATTTTGAGGACCCGTTAAAGGAAATAATCATTACGAGGGAAGAAGTGTTGGGGCTTTTAGGTAGCATAAAGACTTATAAAGCTCCGGGGCCTGATGGTATTTATCCCAGGCTGCTAAGGGAGGTGAGGGATGACATTGCTGGGCCTCTGACGCAAATCTTTGTCTCTTCTTTGGACACAGGTGAGGTCCCAGAGGACTGGAGGATTGCAAATGTAGTACCTTTGTTTAAAAAGGGTCAGAGGGATAACCCAGGGAACTATAGGCCAGTGAGCTTGACTTCAGTTATAGGTAAGCTAATGGAGAGGATCCTCAGGGACAGGATGTGTGCGCATCTGGAGCGCTGCGATCTGATCAGGGATACGCAGCATGGCTTCGTTAAGGGGAGGTCGTGCCTTACGAATCTAGTGGAATTTTTTGAAGAGGTGACAAAAACGGTTGATGAAGGACAAGCCGTTGATGTTGTCTACATGGATTTCAGTAAGGCGTTTGACAAGGTTCCCCATGGTAGGCTGATAAAAAAGGTGAAGGTGCATGGGATACAGGGCCAGGTATGTAGATGGGTTGAGAACTGGCTTGGGAGGAGGAGACAGCGGGTATTAGTGGAAGGCTCTTTTTCCAACTGGAGGTCAGTCACTAGTGGTGTGCCACAGGGCTCAGTACTAGGACCTCTTCTATTTGTGATTTATATAAATGACTTGGAAGAGGGGGTAGGTGGTGTGATCAGCAAATTTGCTGATGACACTAAGATACTTGGATTGGCGGGGACTGAGGAGCAGTGCCAGGCAATACAACAGGACATTGATAGGCTGGTAGATTGGGCAGATAGATGGCAAATGGAATTTAATCCGGATAAATGCGAGGTGATGCATTTTGGCCGGAATAATGTAGAGGGGAGTTATAGGATAAAAGATAAAACTATCCGGAGTATAGAGACGCAGAGAGACCTGGGGGTGCAGGTTCACAAGTCTCTGAAGGTGTCAGTACGGGTGGAGAAGGTGATAAAGAAAGCGTATGGTATGTTAGCCTTCATAGGAAAGGGTATAGAATACAAGAGTAGGAGTCTGATGTTGCAAGTGTATAGAACGTTGGTTAGGCCTCACTTGGAGTACTGCGTCCAGTTCTGGTCGCCGTACTACCGGAAGGGTGTGGAGTCCCTGGAGAGAGTGCAGAGGAGATTTACCAGGATGCTGCCTGGTATGGAAGGGCTGTCTTACGAGGAAAGATTGAACGCACTGGGGTTGTTTTCCCTTGAAAGACGTCGGCTGAGAGGGGATCTATTAGAGGTATATAAGATTATGAGGGGTATAGATAGAGTAAATGGTGGTAAGCTTTTTCCACCATTAGATTCGGATAGAACGAGGGGTCACAGCCTTAGGGTGAGGGGGGCTATGTATAAGACTAATATTAGAGGGCATTTTTTCACACAAAGGGTAGTGGGGGTGTGGAATGCACTACCGAGTAAGGTGGTGGGAGCAGGCACGCTAGGGTTGTTTAAGGGTCTCTTGGACAGCCACATGAGCGGTCTGCAGATAGAGGGATATATGAGGACTGTTTAAATACTTTAATTGTTTCCACAGGCTATTCGGTCCACCTTGTTGACCAACAAGGTGCATGCATTCGGCAGGTCGTGCGAGGGCTGCTCCTGGATGTTACTTCAGGAGTGGCCTAGTGCTTCATGTCGTTAGTGTATGCTTAAACTGGACCATCAGATGGGCAACATGACAGCTCAGAGACTATCGCTGTTGCTGTGCAGACACATGGATTTGGGCCTGTGTCTGCGGGAGTTTGCGCGTTCTCCCCATGGTTGCGTGGGTTTTCTCCGGGTGCTCCGGTTTCCTCCCACATCCCAAAAATGTGCTCTTAGGCTGATTGGGTAACAAATTGTCCCTATATTGGTCTCTATTTGTCATTAAGACGTTAGGATGGCAGCGCGGGCTCGTTGGGCCGAAGGGCCTGTTTCCCGTGCTGTGTTGTTCTTTGTTCTTTGAGTTCCTCAGCAATTCTGGCACATGCCTGAATGGCAGCAGTCACTGCTGTTAGTGACAAAGTGGAGCTGCCAGCCTCTGAATCACTACAACTCTTGCCATGGTCCTAAGTCCTGACACCAGCTAATTAAGTGTCTGACAGGCACTTAGTTCCATTCAGCCTTCCTCAAAGAAAGAGACCTTGTGTTGATTCTCCAGCTCGCAGGCAAGACCTCCATCACCAATATTAAATTCAAAGGAAAGGATACTGTTCCATTGTAATATTCACAGTCCCAAAGCTAATCCATGTTTACATTGGGCATGGAGGGAAAAAAAATATTATTTATGCCACGACAGAGTTACATTCTAGAAACAGATAAAAATTCTGCCCCTGAATCAGAGAGTTGCGCCCACGGAGGCAGCTGGCCATTTGACTCACCAACTGCCTCCACTAAAGTGGGATTTTGGAAGAATAAGACTGTGGAATCTGAATTGTACAGAATAGAACAGGTAAGAAGAGATCTGATCTTGGTGGGTGTGTTTGAATGACTAGGGTACCTCTTTGGAAAGATAAGGTATTCCTTTGGATATGATCACAGGACATCTTTTGGGAGAGGTCGACACTTTGGAAGAAGTGAGGCAGCCTTTGGGATTGTTAAAGGTGAACATAATTATGCACCTTTTATGCACAAAATCATTGTATTTGTTGAGCTGTTCGGAAAGTGAAAAAGCTGTTAAAGAATGGTCCAATGATGCCAAGTGTATTGGCATGGAAGCGACACGAGCAAATCGGGTGGGTACAGGGCACTAGTTTTGCATAGGAACCATAGAAGTGAGTAGAGAGGCATTGAGTTAGCATGGGGAATGCATGCAAGGGTGGTTGTGGGTGGGGGCATGGATGGGGCATAAGAAATGTATGGAGGACATGCGTGGTGGGAGTGAGGGTTGGAGGACTGTTAATTATTTCAACACAGCCCACCTCAGCACCTAACCACGAGTGCATTAATTCCTGAGTTGCTCACCCCAGCTCTCACCCCACCCCACAGACTGAACATCAGGCCAGCGACTAGACATTTTTAAGTGTTGGGTTTACAGAGCTGAGGAATCTCTCGAGTGGGTGAATCAGACCCTGGGTCAAAAATCTGGATTTATGCAGTAAATGTTAAAAACTATGACAAGTAACATAGAACAGTACAGGCCCTTCAGCCCTCGATGTCGTGCTGAGCTATGTCCAAACCCATGATCAAGCCATCCCACTCCCCATCATTCTGGTGTGCTCCATGTGCCTATCCAATAACCGCTTGAAAGTTTCTAAAGTGTCTGACTCCCCTATCACAGCAGGAAGTCCATTATACACCCCAACCACTCTCTGAGTAAAGAACCTACCTGAGACATCTCTCCTACATCTGCCACCATGATCGTTATAGTTATGACCCCTACTAACAGCTACATTCACCCGAGGAAATAGCCTCCACACGTCCACACTATCAATCCCCCTCATTTTGTAAACCTGTATTAAGTCGTCTCTCATCCTCCTCTGCTCTAAAGAGAAAAGTCCCATTTACCTCAACCTTTCCTCGCAAGACCTTCTCTCCAATGCTTCCACATCCTTTTTTATAGTGATGTGACTAGGACTGCACACAATATTCTAAATGCGGTCTCACCCAGGTCCTGTACAGTTGCAGCATAACTCCACAGCTCAAACTCAAACCCTTGTTAATAAATGCTGATACATTTGAATGACAACCTTCAGAGATCTGTGGATATGGACCCCAAGATCTCTGTTCCTCCACATTCCTCAGAACCCTACCATTGACCCTGTAATCCACATTCAAGTTTGTCCGACCAAAATGAATCACCTTGCACTTGCCAGGTTAAACACCATCTGCCACTTTTTTGCCCCGCTCTGCATCCTATCAATGTCTCTTTGCAGCTTACAAAGAACTCTCCACCTCATCCATTACTCCACCAATTTTGATGTCATCAGCAAATTTACTAACTTCCCCCTTCAGCCCCCTCTTCCAAGTCATTGATAAAAATCATAAGTAGCCGAGGATCCAGCACTGATCCCTGTGGTACACCGCTGTTAACTGGCCTCCAGTCTGAAAATTTTCCCTCCACCACCACCCACTGTCTTCTATGAGACAGCCAGTTACTTATCAGATGGGCTAAATTTCCTTCTATCCCACACTTCCTTACTTTCTTCTTGAGCCTACCATGGGGAACCTTATCAAACACCTCACTAAAATCCATGTATACGACATCAACTGTTCTACCTTTGTCGAGACACTTAGTTCCCTCCTCAAAGAATTCAATCAAATTTGTGAGGTAGGACTTACCCCTCATGAAACCGTGCTGACTATCCCAGATTAAACTGCATCTTTCCAAGTGGTCATAAATCTTATCCCTCAGGACCTTTTCCATTACCTTAACTATCACCGAAGTAAAACTAACTGGCCTATAATTGCCAGGGTTGTTACTCACAATACAATCCGAAAAGAATGCACCTGAAATTCTTACCTCACAAAGAAAGATTCGAGATAATTTGTGGAAGAGTTTGATAGTGAGGCTGGCTATTTGAAGGGGAGTTTAGTAAACCCTTTCCTCCCTCCCACTTTCCAAGTGATACATAGATTAGTGACAAAAAAATGATAACATCTATGCAAGTAGTCAAGTGTTTAATTTGCCATTCTATTGACGCAGAGAATGAATGAAAACTGTATGTTTATTTAATTTAGCAAGCTAAAATGATTTATATCCAAAGAAAACAATAATTTTCCAAGGATGAATCATAAAACAATTAATCCAAATATTTGCAGATGTCTCTTGTATACATACATCCCGGTGCTGCCAGATTTCTCATCTATTCTTGCTCTATTGGAAATGGGTTTCACAATTCTATAAGTGAGCCATAACCTATCCTCTGGTCCTAGCTTCTCCATAGGTATTTTCCTCCATTTCAGTCCAAATCCTCTGTCCTGTCAAATTCAAGTTCAACCTTCTGTTTCCCTTCCCCTATCACTACTTGCCTTGAAGCAGCATGTACCTATTTCACTCCAACATACCATCGTGGTGTGTACGCCAGCTTCAGAAGAAGCAAAGAAAAAATTTAAATCAAGGAACTTAACTGTTGAATACTCAAGGGAACAGGTTACAGTTTCCACAAAACAAGTCATTGACTTCAATCCCAAAAGGACCAGTAAACAGCAAAAAAAAAGCTGGGATTTTCTGATCTCCCATGACCTCTCTCTCAGAGACGGGAGGTAACGCACCATTAGCCAGATATTTTGGTCCCATGTTCCATCCCAAACTACCAGGGAACACAGTGGGGTACATGGTCCAGGTGATCCCACCAGCTGGAAATTTGCACTCAAAGTTTGACTTAATTATCAGTGAATGTCAGTGACCATAATCCAAGGCTCTAATTGTGATACAAGACATTTCTTTGACTAAGGAAGCAAGCCAGTGAGATGAGATATTGCGCACGCACACAGATCAGTTTGAGCCCCACACAAAAAAAATAAAGAGCTGAATATGTGAGATATGGACACAGATAGTGTACATGGACTTTAGTAAGGCGTTTGATAAGGTCCCCCATGCAAAGCTTCTGGAGAAGGTGAGAGGGCATGGGATCCAAAGGGCTTTGGCCTCGTGGATCCAGAACTGGCTTGCTGGCAGAAGACGGAGAGTGGTTGTGGATGGGTCTTGTTCTGCATGGAGGTTGGTAACCAGTGGAGTGCCCCAGGGATCTGTTCTGGGACCCCTGCTGTTTGTCATTTTCATAAGTGATCTGGATGAGGAAATGGAGGGATGGGTTAGCAAGTTCGCTGATGATACAAAGGTCAGTGGTGTTGTGGATGGTCTGGAGGGATGCCAAAAGCAGGACATAGACAGGATGCAAGACTGGGCGGAGAAGT
The DNA here is from genome assembly GCA_024679065.1 of Sphyrna mokarran. Classification (NCBI taxonomy): domain Eukaryota; kingdom Metazoa; phylum Chordata; class Chondrichthyes; order Carcharhiniformes; family Carcharhinidae; genus Sphyrna; species Sphyrna mokarran. Next base: position 26,728,616 of record JAGIQG010000021.1, read on the forward strand.
GGCAGATGGACTTCAACGCAGATAAATGTGTAGTGGTCCATTTTGGCAGGAATAACGGGATGGAGGAGTACAATATAAGGGGTAGGAGTCTTAGCTGTGTTGTAGAGCAGAAGGATCTCGGAGTCCGGGTCCATAGGACTCTTAAATCGGCCTCGCAGGTGGAGGAAGTGGTCAAGAAGGCATACGGTGTACTGGCCTTCATTAATCGAGGAATAGAGTTTAGGAGTCAGGAGGTAATGGTGCAGCTCTATAAGACTCTTGTCAGACCCCAGTTGGAGTATTGTGCGCAGTTCTGGTCGCCTCATTATAGGAAGGATGTAGAGGCTATTGAGAGGGTTCAGAGGAGATTTACAAGGATGCTGCCTGGATTGGGAGGCAGGCTTTATGAAGATAGGTTGAGGGAGCTGGGACTCTTCTCACTGGAGAGACGTAGGTTGAGAGGCGACCTGATAGAGGTTTATAAAATGTTGAGAGGAATAGATAGGGTGGACTCTCAGAGACTATTTCCCCCAGCTGAAATGGTCACTACGAGAGGACACAGATTTAAGGTGCAGGGAAGCAAATACAAAGGAGATGTCAGGGGTAGGTTTTTCATTCAGAGGGTGGTGAGTGAATGGAACCGACTGCTGTCGGAGGTTGTTGAGGCAAACTCACTGGGGTCTTTTAAAAGACTTCTGGATAAGTATATGGAAAAGAATAGGATAGGGAGTTATAGATAGTCTGTGGATTGGTAGATGTGATCGGCGCAACTCGTGGGCCGAAGGGCCTGTTTGTGCTGTATTGTTCTATGTTCTATATGTTTGCCTTAAACAGAGTTAAAATTATTATACACAAAGCATCGTGGATAATGTTTGTTTCCCTGCTACAACACTTACTGAAAGAATGGTCTGGTAGTCTCTGTGCAATGTGCATGCAGTTCATTGGCCCTGGAACACTTAGAATCCATAAAGTGCAGAAGGAGGCTATTTGGCCCATCATGTCTGTACTGATTCTCTGACAGCATTTCACCCAGACCCACCACATCCAACCACCCCCCTATTTCTCATAACCACACACATTTATCCCACTAATTCCTCCTAACTTGCATGTTTTAGGACATTAAGGGGCAATTTCGCATGGATAATCAACCTAACTTGCACACTTTTGGTCTATGGGAGGAAACCATAACACTTGGAGGAAACCCACGCAGATCAGGGGAGAACATGCAAATTTCACACAATCACCCAAGGCTGGAGTTGAATCCAGGTCCCCGGCACTGAGGCAGCAATGTTAACCACTGTGCCACCATGCCTCCCCACTTTTTGAATTCTACTGCAATTCTACAGTAGTCACATTTGACTGTCAGTTAAACAGGAATGTGATACAGTATCTGCTCACGTGACAGGAGTGTCTGCTACCAAGAGATATAAAATGACTTGGTTGCCTGGATGGGGCCACTTAAATTCCCTGCTTCAAATGAGCCGGAGCGATAAATCAGGTTTATACGATTTAACGTTCATTTGGATTGTCAAAGACTGAACTACATTTCACTTTGAACCACGACAGAGTTCCAACACTCGTGGAATCTGTATTTACAGAAAATTCTGCCGTCTGTGGACAAGGAAAATATTCCATAATGGAACCCCCTTTCCCAGAAGGGGTTTTCAAAAAAAAAAATCCCCCACATTGTGGTCTTGGGGATATGAAGAGCAGAGCTGTGAAATGCTAATACTACTCACAGGTGAATAAGCACAGCTTGGAGCTTCTCTAATTCTATTCTTCACAAAAGTGAGATTTGCAGATCAACAAAGTTGAGAGAATAGCACAGGAATACTAATTTGATGGCCCGAGCTTCCACTTAAATACTTAATAGCTGTATTCAACAAAAATTACACGTCCACGCCTCCATCTGAATGCTTCATGTCAGTACTCAGTAATATGTCGTCAGCCACATATAGCTTCTATAATACTACAGTTTGTGAATAAAAGGCTTCATAAATGGCTTTTTACAGAAAATGATCTAAATTTGCAATTTTATAGCTTTGTAAAAAGCAGAGCGAATAGAATAGCTAACAAGTCAGAACATGGTGATAATTCACTCGCAGTTGTGAAGTGGGCTATTTAATGAGGAATTCTCGGTGCAAACATTGGCAAGTGGCAGATATTGTGGACCGAGAGCAGCCCTTGCCCTCAGCTCAACTTTGCCTATACCCAGTCGTTCCCATTTTTGCCGCATGCTTGTACTCTAATGTAAAATGCCCGAGGGTGGTCGGGGAAGAGTTAAGTCTCTGTAATCTAGATTAATGAAGAGGTCTTCTCTATACTTCCCAATAGAGACTGTTAAAGTCCATCCCATAGTGCTTCAGTCATCAATTATCGTGAATGGATGGCTTTACTACTGAGAGTAAATAAAAAGGTGACAGAAACGTCAAAAATTGAGGGCTGCTTTATTAGACAGGAAAGCATATCAGCTACAAATGAATCAGGCTAAAACAAATCACAAGATTAAAACTGCTTGGAAAATACAAACAATCCAGTGGGGGGGGTGGAATTAAACCTTTCTTTTACATTGGTATTCTAAAGCCAAATAAATGAGGGCCATTTCACTTTAGTTGTTCCATTTGCATTTTTGAAAAATATGTCCCCTTTACTCAACCCACTGCAATAATAAAAGATTCACCAGGGCATCTTTGGTGATTTGTTGGTCTACACTAGCTTCTTTCCTCTAGGGATCCCCATAGAAACCACAGTTTCTATCCATCTTTACTAATTCTAGTGAACCATTATTTACGAATAAAGAAAGAACTGTAAATTTTGAGAAAAACAGCCAATTAATCATGTTTAGCTCCTTCTGGCTCTTTCTGCACTTCTAAAAATTGATTAATATAAACCACAAATGTGTTCATTTTAATGTTTTTGCCACGTTCCATAGCTATATGGTCAGAATAAAGAAATACTTTACTAAAGGCTAGACAAATCACACTCCAGCCAGAGGCCCAGAATTCAATGGCCAGGTGCATTTTGGTGGCTGTACGCAAGGGCTCATATGCCAAGGGTGAAGGAGAAAAACAAACAACAAAATAATCCATTTGTGTTGATTAAGCTTCTTAGAAAACCGAAGGCTATGTCATTGGTAATGGGTTGAAGGATCATGGACAACAGGCAAGAGTTGAGACCAAAACAGATCAGCCATGAATCTATTGAATGGCCAAGCAGACTCAAGGGGCTGAATTGCCTACTCCTTCTCCTAGCTCTTGTGTTCTTATATCATGAGTTGCAAAAGCCAGTGCCTCAACTCAAGGTAGTGATGGGAAAGAGACTGAATCACCAATAACAATGGCATTGGCAGAATATAATAAATGGAAACAACTTAATATAATAAAATTAGCATCTCTGCCTCACAGTGCCAGGGACCTGGATTCAATTCCAGCCTTGGGTGTCTGGAGATTGCAAGTTCTCGCTGTGGCTGCATGTGTTTCCTCTAGATGCTCCTGTTTCTTCTCACAATCCAAAGATGTGTTAGTTAGATGGATTAACCATACAAAATTGCCCCTCAGTGCCCAAAGATGTGTTGGTTCGGTAGAATAGTCACCGTAAATGCATAGGATTATAGATAAAGGAGGGGCACCTGGGTGAAGTGCTCTTTCGGAGAATTGGTGCAGACTTGATGGGCCAGATGGTTTCTTTCTGGATTGTCAGTACTCTATGGTTCTAACTTAAAAAAATATAAAACTAACTGGGAGTAAAAACAAACTTAAAGTGTAAAAGATCCTCACAGTGCCATCAATATATAAATATCACACCCAAATCAAGTTCAGTATGTACTTTGGCTATAAGCTGCTTATACATTGAGCGTTTATACTTGCAACAAAACTAAAGACTTTGTGTGAGTATTCACCATGCAGCATCCTTACATTCCCTTGAGCTGACATTGTAGACTTGGTTTTGTCCACTATCCTGATTAGAATCAGGATAATGGTAAAAAAGAACCGCTAGTTTCTTGCCCAAGCTAATTTGCTCTTGTTTCACCACAACTTCAACTTCGATCTGTTGATGAACTCAGTAGTGAAGATATAAACTTGTAAAAAAAAAAGTACAGGGATGGGCTGTGAGGGAGACAAAAATCATACACATTATGAGAGACAACACATTATAAAAACGGTTTTGAGGCTCATTATGCAATTACATTTAAATGTTATTTCTACAAGAAGGATTTTGATCATTCCATTTAGCTTTTAGCTGATGCTTGGAGTAGCAAAAACCACAGAACTAAAATTGATTCTTTGTCTTCTCTCCAAAGCAGATGGAAAACTGGCACTGTGGCAACATTGGTTGCACAAGGCTGCTGTTGGGAGTCTCAAATCAGTCCTCATTTAAATGACACTGACAACCAGAGGGCACTAATTGGGTGCTTGAGACCCACTGATCGTGGGAAAATGGAAAACTGGTGAGCTTCCATGCGAGCACAGATTAGGCTGGGCACAAATGGGCAGACTATGCTACATCATATGCTTTAGGCAAAGTGCACAGAAAATTGTCACCAGGGTCCCAAAAGCAGCACGTTTGTGCAGTTAAACAGACTCTCTTCATATACAGGTGCTCACCTTTGTGCAAGTCAGCTTTACAAAGTCATTAGGCTAGCCTTGTTCATCAATGGGAAGACAGAGGGAAAACCGCCTCTGCATTTGTCTTATTGTCCACCAACCCACAACGAATGGGAATGCAATCAATATTTACTCCCCCAGAGAGAAAGTTAGTGAGCTCATTATTTGAACACAATCTTCAACATATTCATGGTGCTTCCTGATGATCAACCAAATGCTGCTCAGATTACAAATTGTCTTCCAAGTACAAAAATTACAGCAAATTGAAAAGAGCCTTTTGCCTCAAAGCATCCATTTAGGAACAATCTCTTCAACATTCTTTGTTTGTGCACACCAATTCATCATCCCTTCCTCTGCTTTTGAGCACCCATTCGTCATCCACTCCTATGCTTTTGGCACTCACTCACTATTCCTTCCCCCTTCTAGGGAGTACCAATACCTTGCCTTTTCTCCTGTCAATCTGTATCTCCATTCCATGGTCCTTCTTTTGCATTTATTTATGGGAAGTCAAAGACCTAGCGGTATCATCACTAGACTATTAATCCAGAAACTCAGCTAATGTTCTGGGGACCTGGGTTTGAATTCTACCACAACAGATGGTCAATCCAAAAAAATTTCCAGAATTAAGAATGCACTGATGACCATGAAACCATTGTTGATTGTCAGAAAAACTCACCTCATTCACTAAGCTTTTCTAGAGAAGAAAATCTGCCATCCCTACCTGGTTTGGCCGGCATGTGACTCCAAAACTACAGCAATGTGGTTGATTCTCAACTATTCTGGCAACTAGTGACACCCATGTCCCATGAATGAATAAGTAAAAACATCCAGACTGTATCATTTCTTTCCTTCTGGAACATGGAAGAATATCAGATAATGCATGAGATTAAATCAACAGATTTTCAGGTTGTGTGTGTGGCAAGGGGTTGGCTGGTGAAACAGATGTTTTCACAAAGAACAAAGGGCGAGCTTGACTGAAATGGTTCCTATTCTGAAGATAGTTCAGCAAGACATTAAATCCAAATGCTGAGTGGTACAGCCAAAATATTTCAAACATCAAAGCAAAACCTGTATTCTTTTCTAATACAACATGCATTATATAGTGATGCTTTTGCTTTTTGGAGAATTCTGCCACTTGAAAACTAATGGAGAGCCATGGTGTAATGTTTATAAGACTTGCCCTTAGACGCAAGTCAAATCAGAATTGGGTACAATCCATCATTTAAAGCCATACACATTCATTCCTCATGCCTGCACTTTCCAAATACATTTTATATTTTTCTTCTCAAATGATTACTTGATTTTTGTTTTGATACTTCTCTAATACAGGCATCACTTCTCAGCCCTCCATGTTTATATACTGTAAGTGAAAATATTTCTTATATTTTCCTTCTTTATTCCTCCACCAATGGTTATATTGCTTAATTTCTTGGATTTTTTTAAAAAAATTTGCTGAGGAGGTATTTTAAATGTACGTGCGAAAATTAAGAAAGCAATGATGCTGTTGCCAACATTATTACCTACTAGTACTGCAACTGCCAACAGCAAACATTTTAAAGCCTGCCATCTGGTCTATCCTCTCTTTAATGTAATGGCTGCTGGAGTTAGTGATGGTTAAAACAATATGGAACCCAGTGCCCCAAAATGCCATTTGCTGTGTATAGTTACAATCTAACTGGGGAAAGTCAAATCTGATGAACAGAAACATACACTCTCTATGGTCAAATTTGGACCAATGAGATGATGCAACACCATCTCTTGTGCCGAATGTTAGTTTTCCAGTCAGGGTCCGTTTGTGGCTCCAGTCCGTCATCATCACTTGATGGAACACCAGGAATTGCAGCCTCTTTGGACATCCAGTGATACTTTATGGTCATTTTCTCAGCAAAGGACCTTATCTGAAATTTGAGTGGGTGTGTTGAAATAAGCCAAGCTCAAACACTGTCACCAGTTATCGCGATTCCACTATAAACATCAGCTCCTTTTGCAGAGAAGCCTCCAGGATGACAATCGCAGAGGCAATTAATGACAATGAAAATTGCAGATGGTCAGCTGGGATTAAAATGCATTGGAACAGTTGGCTGTACCAGTTTCTGACTAGCTACTGTCTTACAGTTACCTCAAGATGGTTCCAAAGTTGCCTTATCCCATTGGCTGCTGGATTTCACCAGCATGAAAATATTATTTCACCCTTGCATTTTCTTTTTCCACTGTGAGACCAAATGATCAGCAATATTGCTGAGAATATGTTTTGGTCTGCTGAATCCCAATTTATCTTCTGCTGCTTTTGCACTTCAAAGTTACTTCTTCTGATTTCTTACCTTTGTCAATTATGGCATTGCCAATGGTGCCTTTCATTACCCTGCTGTCTGCAGTCCACCTTTACAGCCAACCTATGCACCCCAGATATTGAGATGATGTTCCTTCAGTATCTTAATTATACATACTTATCTATACCAAGTGTAATGCAAATATAATAACTTTGGTGCCAAATTGCTGACCCATGCTAATTCATCCAGACTAATTCAAATGCCAGAACAGGTTGTTCAGCTGGTTGGGTGCCTGATTGTACTACATTCCCTCTGTCTTACTCTCTGACGCGTACACAGTAACAATGGACCTCTTCCAACATATTTTGTGAACACATTGATAATGATGCTGATTTTGGACTTTAATCACCTAATTTAAAAAGACTCAGGCAACAGAAAAAGCAGATTCTAGTCTTGGGTTCGGAGTAAAGTTTGAGATTCTAGAAAAACAAACGGAATTTTAAGATTTCTCTCATGTATCTGACCGATTACCCAATACAGAAGATATTATATATTCATTCAGAGATTCAGCAGAATCTACCACCCGTGCTCTAGCCACCAATTACAAAGGTTAGTCAAGTGAACAAACCAGGTCCCATCTTTTTACAATTTAAAAATATCTAGGATCCAAGCAATGAATACACTTTTATCCTTTTCATCAGTTAATTGAATTAAGTGTCGTGGCAACAAGATTAATAATGGCCCAATGGGGTTCAACATCTGAAATCTGTTGAATAATCTATTTGAAAAGAACCTTCGGAGTAATAAAAACCAGCGACAATGTAAGAAAATAGGACAGATTCTTGTTCAATATAAAGATAAACCAAAGACAGAACCTTTTAGGCCGCAATGCAACATGGTTCAGACCTATTTCCAGTGAGAGAATTGCTTGGTGCAAGCCCTTGGTTTCTTACTGTTTTCTTTAAACTTTTCATATGATTTGAGCAATTTATATTTGTGCAGCTATAATTGACAGATGCTTTTATTCTCAGTTGGGCATATCTGCCTCAGATGACTACAGACACAGTCTATTGTTGAAACAGGTTACACCCTAACTGGTTATTCAGACTCAAATTTCTACACCCATCACAAAATGTGCAACGAAACTATAACCATAACACAACTGAAAAGAAAATCTGTTAAAAAATTTATGCGAATAAACTACTGGTTGAATTGCACTGAAACAGAAAATATAGATCAAATAAATATTTTCCATCTCTAGTTCAGCTGCCATAGGTTAATACTGTCTACCAATCTCACTGTCTTTTATAGCTTGATATCAGATTTTAAGGCAAGTAACATGAGTGAAACATAAAATTAGATGGTACATGGTGACACACCCAGAGAATTAATGCAAGACACCTCCCACTCTTCGGATTTATTTCTTCCAGAGCAAGATTCTGCATTTAATTTCACTTTTTAAACCACAAATGAAATGTTGGCAGCATGCTGCTTTATAGCTCCAAGGACCTGGTTTCAATTCCAGCCTCAGTGCGGAGTTTGCATGTTCCTTCCCATGCCTACGTGAGTTTCATCTGGGTGCTCCGGTTTCCTCGCACAATCCAAAAATGTGCAGGTTAGGTTGACTGGCCATGCTAAATTGCCTCTTAGTGTCAGGGGAACTAGCAGGGTAAATACATGGGGTTAGGGGGATAGGATCTAGGTGGGATTGTGGTCTGTGCAAATTTGACAGGCCAAATGACCACCTTCTGATCTATGGGAATTCTATGAAAGCTACGGATTAAAGTTTTAATCTTACAGCAAGATACAAGGACTGCTTCAGCTGCTCTACTGTAATAGTCAAAGCACTCCTGTGATAGTTCATTCTAGGTTTGGGAATAGTGAGGGAGAGTGGGCCGAGGTTGGATGCTGTTTCAGAGGGTGGAAACCGAATGGCTTCCTTCTGCACTATAGGGATCCTATGGTTCTATGGTATGTTGGTTCTCAGCCAATTGGGCTGAAAAAAAAATCCAAGCTGATTTTTTTTTTTGCTAGCTTTCTTGACAAAAACTCAAGTTCCAATAAGAAAATGAGCAATAATTACACAGTCCACTCAAGAAAGATTCAGGATTAGTTCAACCTGATCAAAGCAAACATCTTGAGTTGGGTTTGATCTTTGCCCTCACACTTTACTCAGTGAACAGGCCATGGACTCCCTCTGCTGGAGGAATCATTGAACAGATTAGGGGAGCTGGGTGTGGAAGCTCTGGACATTTCATAGTAACGTTATTCATCAGATGACAAAAACAGTGTTCTCATCAATAATGGCGGAGAAAATTTTGACAGGTATTCCGACTGACTCTTACCACAGTTGCCATGCTTAAGCACCACTATATGATTCTCAGATATCAATGCCCAGTTCAGAAATGGACCAGGTTATGTGCGCAAGTAGAGTATGAGGCAATTGCAATGAATGCTCACAATTCTTAGAAACAATGGCTTCTCATTGTCTAGTCATATCAGAATGAATGAAGCATTTTTATTAGACTGTCATGCACCTGGAGGACATTGGAGTACAACTCAGAACAGCCTAGATCAGTAGCAAAGCCAATCTGGAGTATGCTACTCTCGTCATCCTTCCTCCAAGTGAATAACAATGCATTGGAAAGAGATCATTGGGCGATTTCAAATCTTACTAAATTACAAAAGAGATTGAAAGTGGAAGAGTGACGAACATGAGGGAAAGCCAGACATAATACAGATTTTTTCAATAATGATTGGTTGGAATAAACACTAAATAATTGGCACATTGAGGTCAGGCCCACTACAGACAAGAATAGGGGACACAAAATCCGTTCCCAGAAACAGTAATTAATTTTGGGTCAATGGACATCTTTCAGAAAGAGGGATATTGATGATTGCAGAAATATTTACAGAGAGAGAGGATTTGAGGCAAGGCCAAAGGCAAAAGGGTGTGGTCTGGCTGGTAAGTGTATCTCAGTGGCATGAGGCCTTTGCAAGTGAGGGCTGGGTTTGGGAAATAGGTGAAAGGCCTGTGATCAGAATGGTCAGCAGGTTAGAGCTCGTTTAAAAAGGGACTTGTGATGGATATGGGAGGGGGGTTTGATGGCGAAGGAGGAGCAATACTACTTATCTTGACCCAGAATGCGTGCTGGAATAAGCACATTCCTGATCCCTGGGAATCCCAGTGCAGTGGCTATTTATTTCAAATTGCACTGTGTAGTGGGCTTGATTTAAACAGGTCAACAACAGATCCAACTTCCCAAGATGGAAAAGCTGGGAGATCCCGATATCTTGCACCGTAAGAGCAAAGCATTTTGCTTTTAACTCCGGCCCTCTGCCACCCACCGCAGAAAAGTTACTGAGGCTGTTACCACTGGTTAATTATTAGCCCTATCAGTGAAGAACCTGGGAGATGATTTTCTGATTGTCCAATGCACGAAGGATTGAGAATACGATTTCCTGTCACTCTCACGTCTGTGGGGAAACTGCGTCTTTTAGTCTGCTTTAGGTGAGGGAGATCTACAGATGGGTGGAATGAAGAATATGTAATACATCAACAGGTGGATCAAATGGCTTTTCCCCACTTTTCTGAAGTCCGTAACCTGCAAGATCCACTTATGGATTGTTTCTTTGGCAAATACAGTCCGTTGACTTAGAACGGAAAGGTAAACAGTAAACATATTGACCTGGAATTCTGCAGGAAAAACAAAACATGTAAATTTGGCTCTCCCGAAGAGAAAGGGAAAGATCCAAAGCCAAATGCCCGTTTAGCAGATGATCTGATGAAAGAGACAAAATGTGCAGTCAGGATGTGAACAGCCAATTAGAACAATTGATCCGGACACGAATATGTCTGAAAGATATGCTAATTGCCTTTGCGACTCCAGTTCCTTATGTGTCCCCTTTTCTCTAACTCTCCCACTTGGCGCTGTGATTAACTCTGCAATCCTTAACTGGAGGACAGTTTGGAGGGATGCTCTGATAAAGTTATCAAACCCCTTCAGGAAAAATCAAAGCTGTGACTGATGTAATATTGTTGTATTTCGAGAACTGGCTCTGGCTCTTTGCCTTAATATTTGATGCCGAGTACCTTAAGTCAACTGAATGCTCAAGAGAGTTTCAGGTTGCAGCAGACATATAAATAATTGTAACAATAAGTGTATGCGTCACTCCCCCCTCCCCAGTCCTCAACCCCATACTATTACCTTGGGACTTGCTGCATGAAACAGCAGTATTTATTTGATTTAAGTTACCTTGTTTAACTGAGTGGGTCCTGATGAAACAGATTCGTAGTGTGAGATTTGTTGAGATGCTGTATTCACTGATATACAGCACAGCACTTGACTACACTGAATGATAACTGTCGTGCTTTCACAAAGCAACTTTTTGCTTGAATTCTACATTATTCAACATTTTGTTCAAACTTAGCAGCGTGTCAGAGCTGCCCAAAACAGGGGACATAGTGGAGAGAGAGCAGACATAAAACTAGCTCGCTGATGCTATCACAGCAGCAGCGGTGAGCATCATTAATCAGTCAGTTCAATTATCCAGTTGCCGAACTTGGCCTCTAGCTACTGAGATTGACAACGGTGTCATAACTAAATTAGACCTCTATAGCAGCAAAGAATGACGGCAATTTTACAACGGAACAATGATTCGGCGACTAAATTAGACCTCTTCACTGCAGAAGTGGAGCACTACCAAAAACTGATATCTGCGGGAGGAACTGAACAATACTGTGCCCGAATCTGTTTAATCCCGAGCACGGGGATTGACAACGATTTTATACAGGAAGTGAATCTCCAGCAGCAGCGATTGACAATTTCACACTTCAACAGAATTTGGCACCAGCAGGGACCGAGAATGATTTGGTAATTTAATTAGGCCTCGTGCAGCAGGGATGAGCAATGATTTCGTCCCAGAACTGGACTCCTAACATCAGGGGTGGACTAACAAACACGCCGGCACGAACCTAAGCGGCAACTTTATTGCTGGGCTATCGCTAATTTATTGGTACAAAAATTCAGACGGCTTATCACAGGACAACATTCCCCTGCATGTTATGCAGAAAGAATCCATAAAGAGCCGGTGTCTGCGGACTAATGTAGATAAAGTGGGTACTTTGTGTAAATTAAACTAGTGAACAGATGCTATTTGATTAAATACAATTCGATGAATGTGTAAAAGCATCAATTCTGTACCAGGCAGCATTTTTCCCATTATTCAGCCAAACATTACGAGTCCCGTTTGTAACGGTGTAGCACAGGCATAAAGCCAATCCCCTCTCTCATCACCTTTACCTTCACAAACGGATTCCAGTGTCCATGTGCTGCCAGGATGCACAGAATTATGAGAACTTAGTTCCAGATTACAGTATCGATTGCGTTCAGTAAAATCTCAATTAGAGTCTGATAACAGCAGCCGGAATCACAAGAGTTCACTGCAGAACATCAGCATGAAGATTGATTGATTGGCATCCAAAGACACTCAGCCAGGTGGATTGAAGGTAAGAGTTATGATCAGGTCACGGAGAATACGGACAATACAACTTAACCAAAACATTAATTAAAATGGATGCTTTGAGCACCGAATACGCTTTTCAGTTTTCACTTCACATAAATATCAAAACAAATCTGAAAAGATTGCACTATTGTAACCTAGCAACAGGAATCTACCAAAGCAGAATTGCATGCATTTCTGAGCAAATGCAGAATAAGAGTAATGTTACAAAATTTAAATGAACTATTTTAAGTAAACCTAGTTCCTGCACAGTAATATAAATAAAATCTTGACGCCATCCTGAACGAACACGTTTGGCGGAAAGTCCCCATCAGAATGTTTGAGGAGAAATCAAGATAAACATTGTCAGTGACATTTTTTTTTACCGGAAAACAAATCCTGAGATCAATGGAGAAAGGCCGTGTTTTCCTTATGAGCTTCGGAACTTCATCTTCACCCAAAGAGTTGTGAAGCTGTGGAATCCCCTGCCCAGTACAGCAATTGAGGCTACTTCATTGAATGTTTTTAAGGCAAGGATAGATAAATTTTTGAACAGTAAAGGAATTAAGGGTTATGGTGAGTGAGTGGATAAGTGGAGCTGAGTCCAGGGAAAGATCAGCCATGATCTTATTGAATGGCAGATCAGGCTGAGGGGCCAGATGGTCTACTGCTGCTTCTAATTCTTATGTTCTTATCATGATCTTGTTTCAAAATTTTAAATGTCCTGAAATAAAGTGGAAAAAACACTCAGTTCACTTCTAGTGTTGACTGATTCAATATGGAACAGGTTCAGTGGCAGAACCTTCAGTATAAACTCAATTCAGTGGAAGATGGCTCCTGGAAATCATAAAATCATACAATCACAGATGATCTAGGTGCTTGGGACTTAGGTTGACTGAGTTATACCACTGCTTTAGCATGACTGCAAATTTAAATATGCTTTGAATTACTGTTACTTATGTGGAATATTATTGAATGCCTCTATATAATCCACATCCATAGTTTTAGTTACTTCCTTAGAAAAATTAAATTAGATTCATTAGACATGACTTATGATTTACAAATCCAACTTGCCTCTCAACTGCTTCACCACCCCACCCTTATAGATTCCAGTAACTTTGAGAACCAAATATTTGATTAATGGGCGTATAGTTTCCCTGAGTGGGATTTACTGCTTCAGGCTCAAGACCCCAAATCTGAATCCAATATCTGCTCCCTAGGGGTGGGAAAAGAGGGTATTGTCCTCTGAGAAGCCATGGGGGAAAATGCACTAAAATGCAGAATGCTGGGCTCATTAATTATGCAGCCTAGGGTCTCCCAACTGCACGCACTGCTGTCATACCCACAGACAGGAGGCATGGTGCCACAATGGCTAGCACTGCTGCCTACAGGACCAGGGAGCCGGATTCCATTTCTGGCTTGGCTCACTGTCTGTGCGAGTTTGCACATTCTCCGTGTCTGCTTAGGTTTCCTCTGGGACTCCGGTTTCTTCTGGGACTCCGGTTTCCTCCCACAGTGGCCAAGCTAAAATTCTCCCTGTGTATCCAAACAGGTGCCGAAGTATGGCGATGAGGGGAATTTCACAGTAATTTCAGTGTAGTTTTAATGTAAGCCTACTTGGGACACTAATAAATATACTTTAAAAGGCACCAGACAGATATCCTGTGCTTAACTATAGACTCGGTCATGAACACAGAACCCAAGTAGCAGCACCCAGATTCAGCGATGCTGCGCCTGATGTACTTTTGATTATAGATGAGGAGGGATATCCTTTCTGAGGGACGGAAAGAGGACACTTGCTCAACTCATCATCTCTGCATAGGAGGCAGTTGCCAACGTGACATGTGCTAATTGTATTCACCAGAAGGCAGTTCTGCAGTGCAGGAAAAGGAAGAATGAGCTTATCCAAGCAGCCAAAGTGAACCCTTCACTCCATACACACCTCTCACCAAATGGGAGCAGGGACATGGGCCTTGGTGGCAAGGCCATCATTTGTGTTGCCCAATCACAAAAGCTTCTGAACTCGATGTGGTGATGCCTCATTGCATGGACTGCAGTCCACGTAGTCTGCAGGTAGTGAGGCAACTGTGGCTCTTTGACCTTGCAACACAGAAAGCCCATATTGTATTTGGGGGTTTGGCATTGAGGTAGCAACTCAATGCTGATGCTACATCTGTCAGTCTTATCCTTCTATGTGCATGAGCTCACCACTCTGCAGGGTGCTGTCAAAGAATCCTTGTGGACTAACTGCAGTGCATCCTTCACATAACACACAGTAACCAGTGGGTCATTGCTAAAGACTGACATCCTGCAAATGTCATCTTCATCCCAATTGTTCTCTCATCACCATTGCTCCTTGTGCAGGGTAAGTTAATGTACAACAGGCCCAAGTAGGATAGGATATGGCTCCCTCTGACACCTCACCATTTAAAGAGTGGGTTGTCAAGTTGGTTCAGAACAGTTCACGTGCAGTGAGGCTGAAGTCTCAACTCCATCAAGATCATGCTCAGTGCCATGTGAAGACAGCCCATATATTCACTCCTCTTTTGATTACAGTTGACAACAAGAAGAGGGTGAGGCCTGACCCCAAACCTGAATCCAATCCCTGCTCCAGACCCAAAGGAGCAAGGAGGATGAGGATGCTGATGCTAAAGATATTGCCCACCACCACAGTCATCTGCTTTCTCCACCAGCCCACACATGTCAATGGCTACTGGATCTAGTTCAAGGTCTTACTCTCTAGTGGTTACTTCACTGACATGTATCCACAGCAGGAAGAAGAATGGACAGCCAAGGTCACTAAAATTGGAGGACTGCTAGAAAAGAGACTTCAGCTAAATCAGAGTCACATGATGAACCTGTAGAGAAATGTCAGGTAGTGTGTCACAGGCCCTCAACAGACTGATATGTGCAGAGGGCTCCATCAATCTACTGGCTGAAATGTGCGCACAGAAGTCTCCATGCAGAGGTTCAGATAAAGCCCAGTTTTTGCTGGAGATGTGCACAGGCTTGCACTCTATCACTGTAGTCATGAGCGAGCATTTACAATAGCTGCGCAAGATGGGGATGGGGTACCTAAACCTCCCTCAGGTTCTTCCGTCTGTCAAGGAGGAGGGTGGACCCAAAGTGAGAAAAAGCATTAGGTGGATGCCTCTGGCTCTCCACCCAGGACTCTGAGGATGCCTGACAATTCCAATCACCTTTTGTTTGGAGCTGGCCAGCCTCTGGAATCACATCAGCAGAAGACTCAAACTAAACCAGAGCCCTCAATATCTTGAGGGGCCAGAGGACGCCTGGCAAAGTCAACAAAGGCAACAGGACATTACTGCGAACAGGCCACCTCCACTTCTGCTGCAGATGTTGAGGAGGCACCTAAACACAGTGACAGGGAATGTAAAACATCTGGCCCCCCAGCATTACTAAGGAGCAAAGTGGCAATGCCCAGGTGGCACCTTGGCACTGTCCACCAGGTAGGCAGTACCAAGTGGACAGTGCCAGTGCAGGGGCAGATCCTCTGGGGTGCAGGAGTGGATATCAAAAGAGTCGGTCTGCTGGGAGAAGGGTTTGCCCAGACACGTCCAGTGGTGGAAGGGAGTACGATTGGGGCTGGAGAAAAATCGCACAGTTAGCTGTGTGGGGTCACAGAGCTGGCCAATGATCAAGCTGGCCAACAATCTTGAGGCCAGCAATGCAGGGCTATTGCGCATGAGCTGATCTCCACTATGACAGATTGGCTTATGCACAGTAGCCTGCTCAGTGCTATGCTACTGGCCACTCCAGCAGGAATAGGCGCCACCTATTGATTTAGAATAACATTCACATCTGTGCACTGCAGAGCGCACAGAGTGTGGGAGATTCAAATTGAAAAGAAAAAGCAGAATTTAACACCACTTTTTTTGGGGAGAATCTGCCCAGTATCATCATCCATTTTCATCAATTCCTTGTTGATTCAAATTCCTCTTTCTGCTTCTCCATTCAAATGAGTGTATCTAGATGAACTAGTCATATGCGTGAAACCATGTTCCTGCACAAAGTTACAGAACAGCTGATTAGCAACTGAGGTCAGTTGTCTGAGACCACAATGTCCGAGAAGTCATGTGTCTTCTCAGTGATGTAATGACTGCCTCTGTCATGGTGTTGAGAAGCGTGCTGACTTCAAATCACTTGAAGTCAATGATGATGACAAAAACTTTGCCTTTAAGCTCAAATAAATCCATTCCCAGGTACTGCCATAACCTTGAAGGAAAAGTGGAGAATGTCAGTGGTTCACTCTGCTGTTGGCTATTCACTAAATACAATCAGATAATTCATAATTAATTCTTCACTGATGCCTGACCACCAGAGTGACTCAGTATTTTGCTACTCCTTAATTACCAAGACATACTTTTTGGTGATTGCCATGTTGAAGTGTTTTAAAGACGACTAATCAGCCATTAAAATCTAAGATATCATTCATGATCAAGAGGTGTTTTCTCTGTTCAAAGTATTTGGTTGTTCGGAATAGAATTCTGCAAACCGTTCTAGAAATCATCTTTTATTTTGATGTACTTGTCATCCTGCTGTTGTGCTTTTTTCACATCTTACAATCACTTCTCCGTAGCTGGTAAGTGTTTAAGAATGATCAAAGTTTATACTTCCATTTCCTCAAGAAAACAAAAAAGATTTAAATCTCTCAGTTTGACTCTTTCCACTGCTATTCTTGATAATGCATCAACTGTCACCTGGTACTTCCCTTGAACATTCTAAGTAACTGAATTGTATCTCATGAATCTCAATCTAACGTTGAATTTGAGGTGGCATTTTGCAATTTTTCTTTAAGTTAATAAGCGCATCCAAAAGACTGTGGCTAGTTTCAATCTTCAGTTCCATCATGTAATCAGAGAATTTTTCACAGGTCTATGTGGTTGCTAATGTTTTTTTTTCCCTTCCTCAACGGTTACTTATCTTTTTCCTGTGTCGATGAGCAATCCTGAGGCAAAATAAATTGATCTTTGTCTATCAGTTTTAACCAGTTTTTATCAGTTTGATAAAACTGATAAACCTGTAGCTAAGCAATTTTGAAATCAGTGTGGTAGAACTTCTAGTGAAATTAGAAGTTTTTTTTAATTGTCACTGAAAGCATTTTGTTGGTCCACATTCCAGCACCACTACTGACCTTGTCTCAACAGCTGTTGTGATGGCTCATTGATTTCCATCAAGTTTGATAGGAACTTGCCTCCTTGATTGACCATCAAGAAATCTTTGCATTTCAGTGAAGGTCCCAGGCTGTGAAAACTCTAATCATATTGTTTTCCTGCAAGTCATAGCAATTCCAGAAGCTTGCACAATGTGCCTTGAGAATTTGATCATAGGCTTTGCAAATTCAAATTTGTCATTCAATGTTTTTTTAGGATTTTTGAGGGCTGCTTTCACTCAATGGTCATATTCTTCCCTCAACGAAGCACGTTACGAGAATGTCATCTGTATGGCAGATTATTCCTTCTATGCCTTCCAACGCTTGAAATGCCGTTCTTTGGAATATCTTAGAAGCAATTCCAAATATTACCCCATTAAAACAATAAATGATCAAAATGGAGATCAAAACTACTAAAGTAGTTAACATGCTGGATATTTTGTCTGGAAACAACTGACGATGGGCACAGTCAGCCTTTAATTTTGTGAAGAGCGTGCTTTTTGCTCACTTGGCAAGACTTTCATCCACTGGTGATCTCACACACTATTGCACTTGTTTGAATCAAGTCTGAGCAGATTCTAATTGAAGTATTGGGCTTTGGTGCTATGAATGTTTCAGAACACCCTTTTGCTGGAATGGTTACTGAAGAGATGACCCCTTGTTGTAAAGCAAATTCAGTTTCATTCCTTGACTCTGTCCAAGAACAGATACCGGATCTTTCTTGTTTTGAGGAGACGTACAGGCATCACGTTGACCCTTAGGGTTATGTGATCTTCTGTTTTCAGCTTTCTTAAATATGAAAAATAGGGATGGGAATTCATTTCTAACTAAAGCACTAGATTTCTCATTAGCAATTCCATCAACTTGGTAAATAAACCTCAGCTACAAACATACTTTCCTGCTCAATAATGATGATCCTTGTTCTTTATCACATTTGAGGATTCATCATTTATTTGTCTTTAAATCTTAAATCTTGCCAGGTGTTTGCCTATTACTTCTAATGCTTACCTTCCTGGACCTTGTAGTTGGATGGTGGAAGGTCGTAATATGATATTTTAAGCCACTTTCCTTCAACACATAACACAGACACCTGCAGCAATATTTCGCTTGGATTCTGAGGGGATAACGATCAACTTTACTCCAATAATTATTTTCAGTTTTGTTAACTTCTGATAGGAAAAAGGTTTTTTGTATTTTTTCTGGCTGGTCCATTTCTTTGATTTGACTTGGTTTTGTGGTTGTGTTATTATCTCTTTCTTCTTGTGAGGTATAGAATTTTTGTGATCTATAGTCACTGCTGTCTGAACTTTGGGGCTATGTGTGTGCTTGCATTTGCAGTATTCACAATGCTCCATTCCCAGCTAACTGTGGTTATTTTTCTTCTTGCCCTTTTTCCAAAGGTTGGTAAATCTTTTAGGTTGTAGTGTTCTCCTGAACTTTGATTGAGTCTTTACTCTGTCTGCTGCTATCATGTTTTGCCTGGAGTTCAGAATCTAGATGGAATTTATTTAGGGTTTACCTGTTACCCCAAGAATGATATCATAGATTAAATTGATTATTTACATGTCTATGTTCTGCTTCCTACCAGATCGCAGTTACTTTATCATGTGACATTGCTCCATAGTGGCAAGAGTAATTGTCAGTATCAGATGCTCCTGATGTTGGCATGGTGGCACAGTGATTAACACTGCTGCTTCACAGCTCTATGGACACAAGTTCAATTCCCTGCTTTGTCACTGTCAGTGCAGAGTCTGCATGTTCCGCTCATGTCCTCCCACAATCCGAAAGACATGCTGATTGGGTGCACTGGCCATGCTAAATTCACCTTCAGTGTACCTGAACAGGCACCAGAGTGTGGCAACTGGGGGATTTTCACAGTAACTTCATTGCAGTGTTAATGTGAGCCTACTTGTGACACTCGTAAATAAACTTTAAGCTTTACCCCTTTACAGAAGTGTCAGCATACCTCAGTGATTGCATGATCATTTGACTCAAGATTCAAAAATTCAAATTCACTACAGACTTGAACAAGACAAAAAGTGTCGTGCTTCACTGTATTGCTGAAGGGATTCTGCAGTGTCTTCCAGAGATGAGACATTAAACCAACAACATGCTTCGGGCACGCAAAATTCCACATGTAGAATTAGAACAGGGAATTCCAGGACAACACTGCTCCTTGCACCAACAACGAGAAAGCAATCTGGTAATTTATCTGGTATCTGTGCAGCTTTGTTACATTTTCCTAAACCATGGTAACTACTTCAAAAATATAATCTATTGATTTATGACACTTTGGGGCTGCCTCCACAGATAAAATGCTATAAAATCCAAGCTTTTTATTTCTGCTTTCATTGTACATAAAGTATGCACAAATTCAAGTTGGCATGCCATCCCACGAACACCAACATAATATGTCATTTATTTCCAGCATTTTTAGATATTATTTGAGAGAATAAAAGAATCACAACTCTCTTTTTATTTTACATACTTATGACTGTCTCGCACCATGATACTATCACTGTCAATTTAGAAATCAGAATGGTTTGATGTATAGATGTCTTTATGGTCTGCATCTGTCTGGAAAATTGGCTGATGGAAAGAGCACATCCGCGAGATATCACTGCTCAAATCAGATGTTAACTCTTCCCCTCCTTTCAAGAGACAGAAAGACATGCAGCAATCATTTATTGGTCTCACCAAGACCTATTTGTTTCATAAGGGTAGTTTAAAATCAGAAATATTAGTTGTCACAGAGCAGAATTTGGACTTGCTGATTAGGAATGTCACACACAACTTCCAGGGCCACATGTGGTTATTTAACTTACAAAACAAATCCAATATTTCAGCCTTATGTTATGCAACTACAAGTTCAGATTATGTTTCCACAAGATAAAGAAATTCAATTTCAAACTGAACAGTTATAACAGACAGATTGAATTGGATATGGATGAAATGTGTTTCTATGGTTAAGGCTTCAAATTATCCCTGTGTCCTTGAACAGATGGGAGAGGAGGTGGCAGGTACCAGCCTCCTGGTACTGAAAACATCTGTTATCGTTAGATGATGCTAATTGCCAATCGATAGGGAATCTATGTCACTCTACATTGGGGGTCTGCAGCAAACCAAACCAATTGAATTAGGCTGGATTCAAACACGTCAGAATGTAAATAGGTTTTTTTGTTCCAAAACCTTGGTTCTTGGCTAGAGTTCAACAGGAACGGTAAAAAAAGGGGCAAACATGAGAAGATAGGGCGATGCTAAATTCTGCAATTGATCAACCTACCCAGGTAACTTCCTGTCAAGCATCTCAATGATAGCTACCTAACTGAATCTGGAAGCAAGCACATACGCAGCAAAACTCTACACAACTCAGAATGGGCAAGTATGATCCAAAATCATGTGAAAAAATAGAACCAGTGTTAAGAGACATACCATGACAGCATTCAGCAGTCACTTATGTCACTCTGTTCTTGTCTGGTCTTTGTTTTTGATGCCATAGGTTAATCAGATTTAAATCCATGCAAAGCAGCATCCAAAATGCTGGCTCCCTGAGCAACATCAGAATTCAGTAATCTGCATAAATTACAGGCACCATTCTATCAGCTACATTTGGGATGGGGCTTTCTTTATATCATGCCTGCAATCCATTTAATTTGCTATCCATACCTTTGAGAATGTGTGCCCAGGAATAGTCGAATTAAAAAGTAAATATCTGAGCGTGATGCTTGTGAGTATTCAACAACAACTTTTACTCGGATAGCAACTTTAAAATAAAAACAGCCGTTTCACAGTGGTATTTTTAAATAAGATAATGTGACATTTAAGAAAATATTTAAGGCAGATGCCCAAAAGATTAATTGGTCAAATAGGGAGGTTTTAAGGAGCATCATTAAGGGGAGAAATGAGGTGGAGAATTGGAGAGTTTGGGGTCAGAACAGGAAAGCCAAGCAGCTGAAGGAATGACCACCAATGGTGAAGTGATTAAAACCAAGGACTTCCATTCAGTTCAATCATACAGAGACAGTGGGCCAGATTCAGGATGTTACTGGAATTTCTTAGGAGACCAGGGTAATGACTTTGTTTTTGTTTAAGCTCTCCAATCAGCAGGGGCTGATTCATCAGCATGAATTTAATGACCTTTAGTGTGTTGGGGTCTCCAGCCTCAGTCTTGTTAACATGAAATAGGAGAGTTTCCAACATGAATCTCAGTGCAAATGCATCCACTGTTGGTTAGGAAATGACTTGCCATTTAAAAAGGGCATTGTGCCAAAGCTGTTGGAGCTGACATAAAGCAATGATGGACTGGAGGAATATCCAGTTGCTGCCAGGCTGGATACAGGATGCTTCACCTTTCAGAAAGGATCTTTGAAACATTATTCATGTGGGCTGGGGAGTCTAAACCTAAACCGAGGGCACAGTCTCAGGTTGAGGGGCCAATCATTTAGAACTGAGATGAGGAGAAATGACTTATCAAAACATTGTGAATCAACCAGAGGATTGTGGATGTTCCATCATTGAATACGCTTAGGGCTGGGATGGACTTTTTTTAAAACTTTCTTGGGGAATTAAAGGGAGATGAGGAAGGGCAGAAAAACAGAGGTGAAACCCAAAATCAGTCATGATTACACAGAATGGCAGGGTAGGTGATATAAGCCATAGAGTCAACTCCTGCACCAATTTCTTGCATTGTTGTATTAGGCGAAGAAGGCCCTCTTTGGGAGGGACAGATGAATCCTGCGGTAAGCAAGTCAGTCTAAACAGGAAGCAGCAGCTCCTGGTTCGATCCAACTAATGACCTGGCTACAGAGTTACAAGGAGGTCAATTAATAATCTCATCCAATCAGTCTAGATCACAGAACCCTAAACATTCTTAAATTAAAGGACATTCTGATACCACTTCACAGCTAATATACTCACCAATGCAGGAAATCACAGTAGCCAATTTGTTTCAGCAACTGCAAATGGGATAAATAACCACAATTTATTTTAGGGACAGTGGAATTACATCATGAAATCTTCTACATTAACCTCAGAGGGAAGGTCAAACCTCAGATTAACGTTTCATCCAAAAAAATGGCACCTCCAAGATGCAACTTTGCACTGAAGTGTCAGCCTAAATTAGCCTCTAGCTGGCTTGAATCCATGATCCTCTGAGGGATCAGAATGCTATCACTATGCAAAAGGTTAACCCTGGACAGCATGCCAAAACGTATACCTTTGCACTTTTTTCCCTTCTGTTTACATATGACCGCACAGAAGAGGAGAAAAGCTGCCCTACTAATGTACTACTGCCCACAATGAATACAGGAAAACTCAATGTTTATAAAGGCCAAAATTGTTTTTAGAACATTGGCCTTTATAAATCAAAGTATTAAGTATAAGAATTAGATTGTTATAGTGAGGTTGTATAAAACATTGGTGAGGCCAAATTTTGAATAATGTGAGCAGTTTTGGTCACTTAATTACAGGAAGGATATTAATAAATTTTGAAAGAGTGCAGAGAAGATTTACAAGGATGTTGCTGGGACTTTAGAAACTGAGTTACAGAGAAAGGTTGAATGGGTTAGGCCTTTATTTCTTGGAGCAAAGAAGAATGACAGGAGGTTCGATAGAGGTGTACAAAATTATGATGGGTATAGATCAGGTGAATGCAAGCAGGTTTTTTCCACTGAAGCTAGGAGAGAAAAAAAAACTAGGAGACATAGGTTAGGGGTGAAGGGAGAAAGGTTTAAAGGAAACATTAGTGAGGTGGGGGGGGGTTCTTCACACAGAGCGGTGGGAGTATGGAATGAATGGCCAGATGAAGTGGTAAATGCGGGCTCACTTTTAACATTTAAGAAAAACTTGAACAGGTACATGGGTGAGAGGGGTATAGAGGGATATGGTCCAGGTGCAGGTCAGTGGGATGAGGCAGAAAAATGATTCAACATAGACAAGAAGGACCAAAAGGCCTGTTTCTGTGCTATAGTGTTCTCTGGTCTATGGGAACAAAGGAACTCAGTAAAAATAAAGCAAAAATTGCAAGTAATGTGGGAAAAGATTAAAAAAGGAAGTAATAAAGATCTGATGAAATTATTAAAGAGAACAAATTCTATTGGGAATTTATTAAGCACTAACCAAATTTGTGGAGTATATAGATTAAATAGAGGAAAAACAGAGCTAGTTAGCGGATGACTAATTATCCAACAATATTGGGCTACAGGTAATATAGTAAAGAAAAGGATGTGTTCAAGATCAGTATGCTTTCAGCTCACAGAGGAAGAGGATGTGCTGAACCCAGTGGGGCAAATATGTGAGTTACATAGAATCATGGAAGGGGGCGGGGAGATTTTCCTGTTCCACCTGCCATGGGAATTGTAGAGAATAGGGGAGTGGACCATGCAAAGGTCTATTGATTTCAGGTAGGATTCTCCCATTTTGAGGTGAGCTTGGCCAGAAAATCCCATCTATAGAATGCCTACAAGACTGAAGGAGACCTCTTGGCCCATCGAGTCTGCACTGAACCGGAAATGGCATCTGTAATGTAATTAGGATGAAGGAGGGACGAGAACAGTAAAAAGGTAAGAATAAAACATGTGTGAGTGAGATCAAAAAGTGAAGTAGCCCAGATAAATTAGGATACAAAACAGAGATTTTTATTCTTTCATGAGCTATGCCAAGGCCAGCATTTGTTGCCCATCCCAAATTCTCCCTCAAGAAGGTAATGATAACTGCCTTCTTGAACCGTTGCAGTCCAACTACTCTATAGCTATTCGTACAGTTAGATGGACTGGTTTCAAAGGGAAATTAAGAGTCAGCCACGTTTGTCATTGGTCTAGAGTCGCAAGTCAGACCAAACTTTCTTCCCTGAATGACATTGTTGTTATAACAACATATCTCGTTCAATCAATAACAATTTCAAAGCATCATTACTGATTGCACAATTCCACTTATTAATTAAATTTGGGCTCCGTAGTGGGATTTGAATCTACAGGGTGTTAGCCTGGGGCCTTTTGATTACTGGGTCATATCACCATTACATCTCAACCACCCAAGCCTCAGAAAATAATAATTAAATCTGTTAATAGACAATAGAGGGACCATTATTTCATACATGCATGCTTTGCAGATTGGTTGATGTTGGTTTGATGAGCCTGATGTATGTAATAGTTCAAGCCTGAAGTGACCTTGACAGCCATTGGGTCTGCTGTCTGTCTTGGTGCTTAGCTACAGGTCACTTTGCAGCAGAACTGTCAAAATCACTTTGCTGACTCTTAGTCGATGCACGCACACTTCTTTCAGACAAATCCAGCTAAATCTGCTTTCGCCTGAGCATTCAGTTTGAAGGCAATATTGAGTAGGTGCAATTTCATATCCTGGTATCCCTCCTTTTTTTCCCCTTCACATAAACAGGAAGTGAGGTTTTTAATTGGTATGTTGATCGTTCCAATCAAAAACAATGGGTAACCTGATATCTGCCATGTAAATACCAATCTGCCAGTGAATTGGCACAATAACCTTTCTCAAAAAGTTTAGCCTGCAAATCGACTCCCTGTCTAACTACGTATGCAGTACCATGCCTGGTAAAGCCAGAATATTAACTTCAATGGATGAGATTAAGAAAGGCTGTTTTCAACAGAAGAAGCAGGCAAAAGATTTTAAGGTGGGATTTTCTTATCTGCCTGCCTGCCCGCCCGCTCAGGGACTGCAGGTTCCCGCTCCAGATTATTGGACCTGTCAACGGTCTGACAAACGTAGATGCATATTTTCCTGTCCCACCCACAACTGTTCCCCCACCAGGTGGGACCAGAAAGTCTACACCAACATTGTAAATGAAAGCACTAGGTAGAATCCTCTCATTTTGAGATTAGGTTCTGAGGTGGGAGCAGGGATGATGTGGAGATGCCGGAGTTGGACTGGGGTAAACACAGTATGAAATTTCACAGCACCAGGTTAAAGTTCAACCAGTTTATTTGGCAGCAAATGCCACCAGCTTTTGGGCTCTGCCCCTTCGTCAGGTGAGTGGGGAGATTTAATCACAAACAGGACATATAAAGGCACACACTCAGTTTACAGAATATTGATCAGACTTCTTACTGTGAGGGCAGGGAAACAGGGAGTGTTGCCGACAGTGGAGGCTGGCGGGAAAGTACACCGAACCTTTCAGCCCCAATCTCACCAATTATGCATCTGGGTGTTTTTGCACCATATTCAGTGGCAGGGCAGGCCTGGATGGCACATAGTCCACTATTGTGTCCAGATGCCATCAAAGAAAGAAGATGGACTACTGAAAAAGATGGATCTCCAAGAGCAATCTTCAGACTGGACGATGGATCCTCACCAGGACACCGAATCTGGAACATCTGCCTGCAGAGGCAACCCCAACCCACTGCTGTGGTTTTCTAGGATCCAGGATTGCAGGCAGCCTTCATCCTGAACTCCACAGGTATCTGTAGAGAACCAGTGAGTGACTCACTATCCAAAGGCTGCAGCAAACGTGGGATAGCAATGTGTCTGCATCACAACAGTAAGATGGATCAGAGGCTTCAGAGAGGGCAAGTTCTGGCCAAGCCCTTTGCTCTGCCAACTCGGAGCTGGACTCTTCCACACTGCTTGGCAGTGACAGGAGGCAGTCAAGCAAAGCTGCCAATGTATCCAGCATCTGTGACTGTATACCCATCTGTGCGGTCCCATATGTTGCCTATCAAAGTCCTCATCTGAATCCTTTACAGTCATAACCTTGTCCTCCAGTAAGTTGGCAATTGAACCATCCTTTACCCCTGACCTGGATGCAGCCTAGTGATAACTCTCATCCTGCTGACAGCAATTCAATACTAACCACCAAGGTACATGCAGTGAAGGTATCTGAGCTGGTGGCTGTGATTCTAAGATTACAGGGCGGGTTGGGGGGGGTGCCTCTTCAACAGTGCCTTCCTGTTGCTCATTTTCCTCTTGAGAATTCTCTAGCAATAGAAAATCTGAAGGACAATGTTGGGATAAGGGAAGAGCATGGGTATGTTGTGGTAATGGAGTGAGAAGCAAGAGGGCAGTGGTCACAGTGCCTACTGCTTGCTCATCATGTCAGATAGCAAGACACATTGCATTGATTTACATGGCAACAATATCGTTATGCAACTTTCCTTCAAGTAGAGCCTGCTTTTTAAGAGCTGGCTGGTAGACATTATGTACAGCTAACAATGATGCTTGTTCCCCTGTTTCGTGCAGAGGCTGCAGACAGTCAGAAGGTGTAAACAGCAGCTCAGAGCTTAACTACATTTCATGCAGATGAGGCAGGTAAATGAAAATTGTGTTTTGCTCACCACAATCTGGGTGAACAATGCACAATTTGTGTCTCCTCCAATCAAAACTCAGGGCCACCCAAATTTTTAGTCCACAGAGATTAAATCAGGAAGTAGAAATGCGGAAATTTAAATCATGTCTGAAAGGGAAAAAAAATTGGAAATAGAAATTAAGATAGTGAGATATGCATGACTAAGTAAAACAAAAAGATTTAAAAACTCTGCTACGTGAATTTTTCTGAGGGAATGTTAGTCCACACTTCTTAAATAATATTGTGGTGCCAGAGAGATCACTTGTCTATGATCAATCGAATCACAGTGCAGACAAAGGCTATTAGGCCCATTGATCCTGCACTGACAGCAGTCCCGCCTAGATTCTGTCCCTTTAGCCCCACGTATTTACCCTGCTAATCCCCTAAGCGTCAAATTAGCTTGGCCGAATCAACCTAACCCACACATTTTGCAGTGAGGGAGGAAACACATGCAGACATAAGGAGAATGTGTAAACTCCAAACAGTCACCAGAGGCCGGAATTGAACCCAGGTTCTGGCGCCGTGAGGCAGTGGTGTTAACCATTGTGTTGCCCATGCAGTCAAAAATTTATCTGTTCCTAAGTGTACCAACCTGAATTTCTTCAAGTGTACAAGCATCCCAGGTTCATGCAATTGTAGTGATTTCAGAGCTACGTTGGATCAAAAGCTCCAGCAGTGTAACCTCTCGGGATATTTAAATTGCAACCTCTAGATTTCAACATTTAACTGCGGACACCTGAGGCTGATATCACTTTTACCCTGTAATAATGTTTAACGCCAAATATTATGACAAAACCTGGGCCACTGCCTCTGGAAATTGATGTCTTTACATTTCACACCATCCCTGATTTTACTCATTTAAAGAGCATGGCGAAACCAACTGTTGGGCTAGCATTCATTTTCTATTCCAGAACCACTGGAATTTTTTTTTTTTAAATGTTTGACGCATAGCTAAAGAGATGTTATGCTTCATAAAATGGCTGATGCGGTAAATTTAGAAATTATTTTCTCTGAGATTTCAGGTGGAGACATCACAGCAATGAAAGACATGAATCCCTTACGAAAACGCATCTCTTGAATTTCATCTATGATTTGCTGAGCTGTGACCTCACATTGTTATTCCGAGGTTGAGATTTCATGGTAGACCACACACAGCTCACAACCAGAAGGGAGGTTACCCTTTTTGTCTTCCCCACCCTTCCAGTCCTTTTATAACTTAGTTTGGTTCTTTTTTCACTATGTAGCAAGTGGCTAACAGTGATAGTTATTATCTACGTAGCTATCCCATTCTGTGTGGAACAATAAATGGCGTTTTGTACTATATAGAACCAATACCTTGTTAAAACGTAGCCACCAGATCTGTTTCAGCATTTTTAACTGAAATGTATACCATCTGAATAGGAACGCAGTGATTACAATAAAGGTTCAGAATCAGCCAGCCAATTTAGTTAAAATAGGAAAATTATACTCTACTCATTATCATTTTCTTGTTGGAAAAGTAGTTTTCAAAAGATGAATATCACTAGAGTTCTTGCACACTTATTATTCCTGCACTTTTAATAAGGATAGTCTAATTTTACCATGATAACTAAATGGACTGCAAAAACTTGGCCTGTTTTGCTGGCTGCAGATTAGTTGCTGCTAAATGGAGACTTCAGTTGTCAAGTAGGATGGTGGTGTAAAACCTCACTGGTGATAGATCAAAGAGTATTTGAAATCCCATAGATAATAGTGTGGCAGTGTCGCAGTGTGAGTTTAATTGCTCCAGGTTCTAATCCTGGGGCTGCCTGAGGCTGAAATCTGTGATGAGTTTCAGCAGACTCTGATTGGATTATGGTGTGGAACAGTTTACAAGAGCAGATTGTACTACACCAAGGATACAAGTCAGAAATTGTTACCCCACCCTCTCCCTCCCCACTTTATGTCAAACACTCTACTCTCCTCCTTCCTGCGGAAGATATGTATATTAGTGAGAATGATTTGGAGTTAAGTATATAAGCGATGGATGAAAATGGAGCGAAAATAGCAGAGAAAAAAATCATAACATTCAGTCTGCTGCTCACATCTCCTCATATTTCCTCTGAAATAGATTCCCACATGGACAAATGCTTCAAGTACATAGCAGACCAAATAATGAAAGTGAAGGAAGAAAGGGTTACAAAGTTAAAATTCATGGTTACTTAAATGTTTAATATCTTTAGGAAACGATCTCAAGGCTAGCACAGGTCTAACAGACAATGGGGTAATTGTGCAAGTCCATGCTGCGCAGCACGTACCGGAATTTTCAATTTACATTCATGACAAGCAAGCTCTCTCTCAAATGGCATCAATTCGATGCGGCCCCCTAATGTCTCATACTTGAATGCATTCCAGTGGAGTGCAGTATTAGTAGAAACAATGTTTACTGATTCCGCAAAAGGCTGAACCCAGAGAAATCCAAATACATTTTGATTAGTTTGTGGGGGTTGGGGTACATTCATGACCATGAAAGGCTGTATCTCTCTAGGTCATGTCTTCAAAGGATTTCTTCAAGTTGCATTCATCATAGAAACAAGCCTCCCATCCACTGACTCTGTCTAACTTCCCGCTGCTTAGGCAAAGTAGCCAGCATAATTAAGGACCCACACGCATCCTGGGCATTCTCTTTTCCACCTTCTTCTATTGTAAAAAAAAGATAGAAAAGTCTGAGGTCACGTACCAACTGACTCAAGAAAACTTTCCTGCTGCTGTCAGACTTTTGAATGGACTTATCTTGCATTAAGTTGATGTTTCCTATATCCTAGCTATGACTGTACCACTACATTCTGCACTTTCTCCTTTCCTTCTCTATGAACGGTATACTTGGTTAGTACACAGCACAACAAACAATACTTTTCACTGTATGTTAATACATGTGACAATAGTAAATTAAATCAAATTGCTTCTTTGGTATTTTTGCTTTTCCTTGTATTCCAGTGGAGATCACGAGTGGGAGTTTAATAAGGGTTGGCAGTGGAGTGGCACGCACACGTTCCCCATTCTCAAATTGAAGGAGTATGTGTTAAATCTTGGCAATACAAGTTAAGCCGGGTCGGGTTAAAGAAATATCTGCCCTTCAGCATTCTGGAGGGGTTTGGAAAGACAATTTGTGATATAATGGGAAAAAGATCACGCTTAGTGGTTTCATAGGTTTCTGACCATACAATGCAATGTCTAACTTCTGGAGACCTATTAGTGGCTGTTCACTTCAAGTGTATTTATTAGCCTTGACATTTACAACTCAGCTCTGGAAGATTTTATCTTTAAATTTCTGTTTCTCAAGCTCCAGCTATGCATTAGGAAATCTGCACCTCATGCACACAATTTCCCAAACATTAACACAATACATGGAAAGGCACAAGGCCAACGAAGCAAATAATCCAATCACCATTGCATTCCAAGGATAAAGGATTTAATTAGGTTCAACAACATTTTCACTAGCACGGGAACTGATTCTTTGAATGCCATGCTTTCAGAAAATGGGGAACAAAAGGAGCAGGAATGCAATAAATGAAATAATGCAAAATGACTGCATTCATAACACTGATGCACAGATATCCATGTGACATTCCAAGAAATATTGCTGTTTCTTCAAATTGCAAGCCTGATCTGAAATGGGTTGAACTGAGAACTTTATCAATAAGCCTAAGATCTTGAAACTGATTATTGCATGTTGATAAATTGAATAAAAAAATGAAGAATTTTATCATAAAATTTATCAGTGGGTAAGACCAAAGCCACTGGTGGCACAGGATATAAAAATAGAAAACAATAGTAGAGAAGACGAGGCCAAAATTCTCAACAGATTTAGATGATCCTAAGGTAAGGCTCCAGAGGAGAAAGGAAAGACAGAATTCCCAAGGAAACCTGTACATCTTTGATCCCAGATGATCCAATAGCAGAATGGTGGTGCAGAGATTCATCCGAGGAGAGAAGGATAGATCCGCATCATTTGAGGTGTGGGGAAAGTATGTTTAGAAAGAAAACATTAATCAGTGTAGAAAGATTAATTAGGTTGCAAGATTAGTTTCCATTGATCTGTGGTATGCATATGCCTGGCAGGTGACAAGCGGTAGAACTAATTTCTCTAGTTTGTTAGAAACTATTTTATTTTCATCACATCAGGGCATTAGAATTGCGAAGGTCACTGTTAACAGCCTTAATTGTATTTGAAATAGAAAAGACAAAAGTTTCTCACCCCATTCCTTCCACATAGCAGAATTCAAGGCATCAGGGATTCTAGCCCACCTATTCAATCTCCTGAATCGTGCCATCCTTATTAGGTCCGCATAGAATTTCCTTCATGATTCCCTGAAAATGATGATATTTGGTCCACTAAAAGTTTCCATTTTGTAAGTTAATCCTCTAAACCACGAGCGGTACAGCAATTAGCCCTGCTACCTACAGCACCTGGGGTCCAGATTCGATTTTGGCTTTGGGTGACTATCTGTGTAGACTTTGCAGGTTCTCCCTGTGTCTTCATGCGTTTCCTCCCATAGTCCAAAGACATGCAGGTTTGGTGGACTGGCCATGCTAATTTGTCCTTTAGTGTTCAAAGATGTGCAAGTTACATATGTAAGCCATGACACATGTCTGAGGTTACAGGGATAGGGACTAGGTAACTTAAAGAGTTGGTATGGACTTGATGAGCCAAATGACTTTTCTGTACTGCAGGCATTGTGTGATTCTACAGCCATGCCTATGGATCTTTTCATCACTTCTGGGTCATTTTGTGCATCCTAACCCTGTGCAGAAAAAAACCTGCAAAAATATCCAGTGTTTGAAACATCTGACAGAATTTAGATGTTTTTGGAACCTCATCACTAAAATCCAAAACGCCCAATCTTTTTTTCAGGATTTCTGTAGATCAGAGTACTATTTTATAAACTTTGAGGCCTACTTATACAGCTTGTTTTAAAATGACAGAAAAATCATTATCCATTAGTCAAAGAGAACTGAAAAGGATTTGATGGTTTTAATAATTTACACATCCGCCTGTCCCAAAGGTACCCCCCAGTCCTGTTCGTATGCATCCAGACTGCACTTTATATAGAAGAAGATGGATGTCAGTTTAACAGGCTTGAAAGCCAGTCCTACTGATGAGCAAGAGATGAATTTTGTGGTCTAAATTGCACAGAGAATGATATATAGATGGTGACATGGGTTTCATTTGACTGTCATTCACTGAAACTATGCCCCATGTCTTCTAAATCCACTATAAAAAACTGTTTTTGATGTTAATGAACAATCCCAGGTTGCTTAGCAATAGTACTGTGCAAGATCTACAATGATGAACTCATTCCTAAAAAGGAAAAGGCATAGTACACCATCCAGGACAACATTTTCAGAAAAGTATCATGTGTTCTTAGGAAATAGGAGAGAAAATGAGATTAAGGACAAAAGGTCTTTGGTGCAGAACACCAAACAGTAAATGAGAAAATGAGGAAAATCAGGACAGTGGTCAGATGATTCTCATCTTATTTAGTGTAAAAATGAGAGAAAAAGATTTTGAGAGATATAAAGTGCCAGAATTGTGAGCTCCTGTGGAAATAAAGTTTGAGTAAGAAATTGTAATGACTAATTGTGGCACTGTGGAGGAGGAAAGAAGCATGCAAAATGGGCGATTTTGTCAGAGTCAATTAGGATAAAGTACTCATGAGAGTAGGCTTGGGCACTGAACTTCAAGCAGCCCTTTATAATTTTTTTTTCAAAAAAAAAGTTTGTATAATTTGGCCTTTATTTCAGACCCAGCTACCTCAAAATAACCTGCTTCTCAGAATGCTGTGGACTCTTTTTACCAAGATGTGCCAGCAGCAAGTATAGTATCCCTGCTACTTTGGGGGCAATGGTGGCAGAACCAACGGATAAAGTGATCATACTTTCTCCAAAGGTCATGAACGACAGAGACAAATACAGGAAATGCCAGCTCAGGCCTCCTGAGGAAATAGAGCAATTGACCCAAGGCCAACTCCAAAATTTGCACATGCTCTCCTTACAGTACCACAGATCAATTGCAAACTATCAAGTCCCATATTTCTGACCAATTCAATAAAGCAAGATCTTTATGACCTCATTTAACGATGTGGATAGAGGAGATTTTTGCCTTGAGGGGAACAGAAATAGTACCCAGAGTGTCTAAACCAAAAGGAAGTTGAATTATGTAGAATGGAACGATTCATAAAATGAGCAGACAGAATTGGGGGAGTTGAGAAATAAGTCCATGAATAATTTGAGCTAACAGCAGAATTTTAGATTCAAGGGCTGATGGGAAAGGAAACATTTTCTGACTGTCAGAACAATTAAAAAGAAAAGATGGCAAGGGAATGAAGAAACCAAAGAGTTGGCAGAGAACAGGGGTAAGTGAAGTGAGGGCAATGAAGTGGTGGCATGAATGAGGACCAGAGGTCTTATTGCAACACAAAGAACAAGGCTGCAAACAGACCTTCCAATATAAAACTTAATCACACTCGTACAACGAAATGGAATGGAGGTACGGTGGTGGTGAAAGGCCAGGGATTGGTAAGTGGTGGTGCAGAGTGGGAACTGCTCGACAGTAAATCAATGCATGTTGAAATGGAGAAGCAAGACAAAATGGTCAAGTTTCTCTGCTTCCCACCCAGAGACTCACAAAGAAAATTCACAGGAGTTGCAAGATAATTTTGGCAAAGCCCTGAAAGAAGGCAGCTGCTGGAGGGTCAGGAAGAAATAATCTTCAGCCAAGTTGTGTTTGACAGTTGGCACTGGGTTTTCAGAAACTCTAAGCAGAGACAAATTGGCTTGTTGCTTTAGACTGACCAAAACAGCAGGTGCAATAGGCAAGACATTCTTAATACAAGAGATTGACTTAACTTTGCCTACTGCACTGCAATGTACAGAGGAGAAGTAAAATGGCTCCAATCACACAAATATGTTAATGAATTGTTTCACTAGCTCAAATAGAAGACACTAGGTGTCAAAGCAAACAACTGGGGGGGGGGGGGGAAAACAGCGCAACTGTTTGAGATTGTCCTGTAACAGTCACTAAAAGCTAGTCTCAGCTCATTTGGCACAATCTATAAGAAGTACATTTGAGCTACTGATCTGAAGCGCACAGCAGTGTGAAAAGAGTTAGGAGTGAAGGCAGGAAAAGATTCAGGAGATTAGTTTTATAAGGAAGAATGACCAGGAATCACAGGTGGTTTTTTTCCAAGACCATTTAAAGAATTCTGGTTGAAAGATGATGATTTTTGATAGTAAACGTTGTGGTCTCCCTCATTAAAAAAGGTATTGTTGTGCTTTCCATATACATTACAGGAAGGAAAATAATGTGATTCTGACTTAGTTTTGTTCTGAGGAAACATAGACATGTAGGCTAGAATTCTCCAGTCATTGACGCCAGCAGGATTTTCCAGTCCCTCTGCAGTGAACGGAGATTTGACTAACCACCAAATTCTCCGTCCTCACTTCCAGCAGTGGTGGGAATGTGAATGGCCGGAGAATTCCTGGTATGCACAAGTTCTCCAACCGTATAATATGGCTACCAGTTTCTCAAATCCTTCATAAGTGAATTTTTTTGTGTGTTAACTGATCCCTTATGCATGATTTGAGCCTTGATGTTTATTGTGTTTATCTATGTTCTGTTTGACTAAGTTAGCGTAAACATGACAATAAACACAAAGTCATCAAAATAGGGCTTCATTAGCAGATGGGTTAGATTTGCTTAAAGTGTTTTGCAGCCTTGAAGGAGCCTAGAGCTGCAGACAGGCGAGTAACAAACAGGTTGGAAACAGTAAAACGTAGGCACAGGTTAAGTCACGGACAGCAAATAATGTGACATTTTAAGAGTGTGAAATCATCTGGTTACAGTGACTTGAGTTTTAGTTTTTGTTCACATGATTTTTGCTCGAAGACTGAGGATTACTCAGTTGAAGAAAGTCATCAAGACTGTTCATCAGGAGGGAGACAACGTACAGATAACGTGGAAATCAAAACCTATGTGCAAACAGTTAAAAAAGTAAGGATAATACTTCCAAATTGTTTTGGGGATTGTGTGGTGCTCTCTGTTAAAGCACTCTCTCCCTTTCTTTCTCTGAAACTAGTGTTTGAATCCACCTTAATAACTGAAAAAGTGAGACTCTTAGCTCTCCACCAGATTGTCTGAGCTGGATTAATCTGAATCCATTCATAGTGAGCATGAGCTACTGCATAAAATTACCTCCAGTCCAATACCAACTTGACAATATCAGTCAGAGGTGGCTCAGGGCACATTGGGAGGAATTGTAAAGATGGTGAGCACCATCCTCACTGTTAGTGCATAAGGGCTATCACCAAAAAGCCCACAGTCCTTTAACACTCACTTGAGTTTATTGGCAATGAGCACGAATTCCATTTGCCCAAGAAAGAAAGTCCTGTCCATGACAGCTGTTGGCTAACAACTCTCCAAAGCGACCAGGTGCAGCGCTGCTGTGGCCGAAAGCAGTACTGTAACACTTTGCCTTCGACCAAGTCCCTGGGACCTTGGAAAGATTAGACCTTAGGGGTCCTGGGGATGGAAGGATAAGGGACTCCCTTGGAGGGGTGGGGGGCTGGAGAGGTAGGCATTTGAGGTAGGGAGGGTATGCCGAGGGAGGGACAGACCCTGAACTCCAAAGTCCTGGACAAGAGGGCACCTCAAAAGCTGACAGGGCCCTCAGATTGAATCCCCAAACCCCCTTCTTCCCCCCCCGCTTTTCAATCAGTGATGGAGAAATGTTTATTTTTCTGCTTCGCACCCTATCCACACCACTCATACCAACCTAAAAATTGAGGCAAGGCAATAAAATGTCTTTAAAACTGGTCAATTAAGGCCTGAAGCGGTGAAAGGTGGGATTTCTGCCCAACGCCATGCCTGCCCAAGCCTAGAATTGTGATTGTGTTTGGGTGGGTGAGTTCCCGGGCAGAATCCCATCCATTAAGTTTTATTGCCGCCACCTCAGAACCCAGCTTGGCAGACTGTAAAATTCTGTTCATAAATATTTAACTTCTTCAGAGTGGCAATTAACAATGGTTTGCAAGTCTGTACCCAATTACATGCACTTAGATTCCTATCCATCAGGCCTGACCTTCCTGACCCAGGCTGGGTGAGCTTCAGGCAGCACAATGCGTTCCTGAGCTCCAGTGTCGAGGTTCAAAAGAAGCAGAGCAAAAGGAGGACATGATCCTATAAAAGCAGGTGAGTTAAGATATCAAAAATAACTGGCCAAGGAGGAGGCAGTTGTCTCAGATAAGTGGAAGGGATATGAGAAGTGTGGGTTCATACATGGTGTACGGTCAGACTAGAATCATAGAAAGCCTACAGTGCAGAGAGAGGCTATTCGGCCCATCAAGTCTGTACCGACCACAATCCCACCCAAGCCCTACTCCCATAATGCTTACATATTTACCCATTAATCCCACTAACCTACACATCTCTCAACATTAAGGGGCAATTTTTTTTTAGCACGGCCAATCAACCTAATGCACACAATTTTGGATTGCGGGAGGGAACCAAAGCACACGGAGGAAACCCACACAGACAGGTGGGGAACATGCAAACTCCACACAGATAGTGACCCGAGCCAGGAATCAAACCCAGGTCCCTGGAGCTGTAAAGGAGCAGAGGTAACCTCTGTGCTACCGTGCCGCCCATTAGAGAGCAGTCATTGGATTTGGACATCCAGGAGGGAGCGGAATGAATTCAAGTAGGACTTTGAGGTGTGAGAGGGTGGTGCTTAGTGGTGATAGGGGGAAGGAGTAACCTGGGCAGGTTCTGCAGTGTGTGGGGAGTGCTAGGCTAGATCTGGTTGTATCCAATGTTAAGCTGAAGTTAGAAGTGCTTTCATTCCTTCTATCTCTTACCGAGTGTCTATAGCAGGATAATAGTAGCACCACCTGAAGTTAGCAATTTAAAATTGGTTTTTTCAGATGGTTCTCAGTGCAATGCAATTGTCTGGAAGTTAACGCTTCTGAACAGTTCCTTTACCTGGAAACTTCTGAGCGCAATTCCTCAATGCACCCTCATGCACTGCCCCCCTCCCCACCCCAAATCAGATGCTGGGGAGAAAAGAAGTTACGGAAAATTATGCTTGTGTGGGATCCGAGGTTGAAGCAATGGAGCAGGATGAAAACAATGGACCTAATGATAGTAATATTCTAGAGTGGTTGTTAACAGTTGGAAAAGAAGAAAGCTATGCATGCAATTGATGCTGCTTTAACATGTCTTCGATGCACTATTATATTGTAAATGCATTATTTATCAAATAGGTACGTACATTTGTTACACAATGCAAAGAGAGATACTTCCTCTCATGAGCAAATGTCCAAGACCAAGTAGCCTTTTGGCATTCACTTGTAAATTGTCATATGCGAAGACCAGTCACTTTGGGGGAGATATCAGACTACCAATATCACCTGTGAATCCACATTCCAGCAAAGCATTTTGGACATGATGAGAACAAAAAGACAAAGCTAAAGCTTTTCTCCCAAAGTTAGTCAATTCTTCAATACTACAAAATTATCCTTCAAATAAGGTCCCTAAGGCAATTTGGCTTTTTTGTGGCAGTACTTATTAAATAACCCTACCTTGGATCAGTTATTAGTGCACTCGCCACTCTTTACATTTTGTTCAAACACGACTCCAAGCCTGGGTACAGAATGTAGGCTGTCACAGTACAGTATTGAGAGAGCGCTGCAATGTTGAAGGTGCTAACATTGGGCTGAGGCACCGAAGCAGGGCCACATCAGCCTGTGCAAATAGACATAAATTAACAGTGCATTCCTTGCCAACGATCCTCCCTTAGCCAATACGTGAACACCATTTCAAATATTAAGCCACTTCTTTTACAGAGAGTGACTGCAAAAAAAAATCTCATCACAACTGCTCTGAACCACTCACCTCTGCTACTCACAGGTTGTATGTAGGACAAAGTCCATCATTACAGACTATCCTTAACTGCCATTCCATTTGCTTCCAAACTCCTTACAGACAACTCAAATACCCTTGGAAGAAAATCGAACACTGTACTTGAAGACTCAAGGGGTGAAGTACAGAGAAATAAACCAAATCCAAGTCAGAAATAAATATGTTCCTCTACTCCAGGGAAATAAATCAGAAACTGGTGGTCAAATAAGACAACAGTAATACTATAGTTGTTATTTTTTTCCTCAACCAACATTTAACCTAACTTTCATGATTCCCAAGTGTGCAGTAATGGAATATGCTCAAATTATTTTAAAAGATTTTCAGTTTTCAAAAGTTTCCAGGGAGCTTCTCACTCACAGATGAAAACCACCACTGGAAGCCCTAAGTATAAGATAGTCGTTGTGCCAGTTAGATGCATTGGCTATGCTAAATTCTCCATCAGTGTATCCGAACTGGCGTCAGAATGTAATGACTAAGGGATTTTCACAGTAAGTTCATTGCAATGCTAATGGAAGCCTACTTGTGACACTAATAAATAAACGTTAAAACTTCAGGCAGCACAGTGCTCAGAACTGTTGCCTCAGGGTGCCAGAGATCCAGGTTCAATTCTGGCTCGGGTCAATGTCTGTGTGGAGTTTGCACATTCTTCCCGTGTCTGTGGGAGTTTCTTCCAGGTGCTCTCGTTTCCTCCTATAGTCCACAGATGTGTGGGTTAACTTGATTGACCATGTTAAGTTGGCCCTAGTGTCAGGGAGATTAGTAGGATTAAATGTGCAAGATTATGGGAATAAGGCCTGGGTGGGATTGTGGTGGTCCAGATTCGATGGACTGAATGGCTTCCTCTATACTGTACAGAGTCTATGATGCATTCAACAGGGAATTCAGCAGAAAAGTTCCGATGAAGAGGGTGGTTTGAACATGGAACTTGCTACTAATAGGGAGTAGGTGAGATGGATTGCGTAGAAGGATTCACAGGGAAGTCAGATGAGCACAAAGGATGAAGAAATGTGCTAATGAAGAATGGAGAAAGAAGACTTGTATGGAGCACAAGCATTGATAAGAACTTGGCCTGTTTCTGGGAATACTTTGTAATCAGGAGGATGTAAATGGCAACAAGGTGAAATCAATCCATTTGAATTACTTTTCAAGACACCTGAGATTATCTAACAAGATGTTTTACGTGGCTACTATTTAAACCCACCGCATGCAAGTATTTTAAGTGGAACCACAAAATAAAATCATGAAACAGGAAAATATTGCAAAACATTACTCATGGAGAGAAAACTAATGGCATATTTATGTAGAGAGCCAGATTTATTGCAAAGCTTTTAAATTGCCCAGTGAACTAACCTACTTAGGGACAGCAAAATCTATCCCATTAAAAAGAAAATCTCGACAGTAACTCATAGATATCTCTACAGTAAAGCACTGATACTGATACATTACAATTATATTATCCTATACAAGAATATTAGCTAGTGGGAATAAAATATGTGTTTTTGACTGCCCCAGCGCATTCAATAGAGGTAATGGATTCCTTTAGTACAACTAACTCAAAATGTGGTTGTGTAAATCGATTGGGAATCTGGCCGAAAGATGGCAGATGGAATTTAACCTGGACAAATGAGGTGATGCAATTTGGAAGGTCTAAGGCAGAAGGAAAATGTGCAGTGAATGGTACAGCCCTTAGAAATATTAGCATACAGAAAGATCAAAGCATGCAGATCCACGGTTCCCTGAAGATGGCAACTCAGGTGGACAAGGTTATCATTGTGGCTTATGGCATGCTGGCCTTTATCGGTCAGGACTTGAGTATAGGAATTGGAAAATCATGTTGCAGCTGCATAAGACTTGGTTAGGCTGCATTTGGAGCATTGTGTACAATTCTGGTCACCACACTACTGGAAGGATGTTGATGCATTGAAAAGAGTATAGAAGAGATTTCCAGGATGTTGCTTGGTTTGGAGGATATGGACTATAAAGAAAAGTTGAACAAACTTGGATTGTTTTCAGTGGAATATCAGAGAATGAGGGGGGACTTGATAGAGGTTCACAAGATTATGACAGCCTTAGATAGAGTGGACAGTCAGAGTCTTTTTCTCAAGGTCAAACGGTCAATTACTCAGGGACATATATTGACAGTGGGGGTAAAGTATAAAAAGAGATATAAGGGGCAAGTTTTTCCCACAGAAGGATGGTGGTTGATGGTTGCCTCTCATGTTTCAGATTCCCGAATCAACAGAAATCGTTCAGCAGCTACTCTATCAAGTCCATTCACAATCCTTCTTGGTTAAATATGATCACCTCTCATTTCTTCTAAACTCCAGAGAACATAGGCCTGATTGACTCACCCCCTCATTGTTGGCTAAATCCCTCAACACAAGTTAACCTTCTTATCCCAGACACCAATGAACTTTCGCTATACCATCTCCAATGCCATATGCAGTCTGCTCTGGGTAGGTACGTCATAAACTTTTGCACATATTCTGAGCAATGTCTCATGTCATCGACTTAATCTCATGCATTAGCATGCATTTTTGAAGTTAAAATTGATGCCAACAACGAATAGAGGTGTAGATTTTCTCAACAGTAAAGGAAAGTTGATTTATACATCAAGGAGAGACTGAGACATGATTTTATATGCTTGGTCAATGGTATATATCTGATACCCTTTATTCAGTACCCATACTATGTTCAAGGAGTTAGAGATTAATTTGATATCTGACAATGGCGAGCAAAGGCTCAGCAGAATTCTGCACTGTGTCTCAAACCTCTGCATACAGATCTTGAAAATGGATGCTGGATGAGTGGTGCACACGTTCCAGGAGGCACAGAGGCTTGTATTTTTGGACAAGAGAGCCTGATGACTTGGGTGCAAAGCCATCTCAATGCCAATACCTCATAGTATGGCTCAACGTAGCACTGCGCAAAGTTGGTGGGAGCAACACACACACCCATCTCCCCTTATAAACCTCAAAAAGGAAGAGCAAAATGAATAATTTGGCCAATAACCTTCAGTTCTCAGGATGTCATTTTAGAGAGGAAAATAGAAACTCGTTTCCAACTCTTCTGTTTAAACCAATTAATCCAAATCAAATAAACTGGGGAATAAAGTAAAAGGGCAATCCCATGGAGGAATACTGCCTTAAAATAGAAACAAATCACAAATTAAACTTAAAGTATCAAACTAAAATGTGATTAAAGGAGTTGATAAAGGCAACTCAGTCCCTGCAGTGCCCACTGTGCATGGAAATCCTCAAAATGGTGTCAGTGAACATTGCATGCTCCCCCTCTAGTCACAAGTGTGGCTGTGATAGACGGGCAGACAGTTAAGCCAGATGACTCTCTTGGTCACTTACTGCCTGGACCTATTGATAGCAGGTTCAAAAGCAGGTTCATTAGGTGGCCCTCCTCCTTCATTGCCCCTCTCCGCACCAGGTGCCTGTAGATCAGGAGTGTGGGGCTGAAGTGAAACATAACTTTAACAGAGGGTTTAAAGCATTCGAAAACAAGCTTCCAAAGTGACTGGATCATCAACTTTCAGGGTCTGCTGGATATAACTGATCTTGATGTTGAGATGCCAGTGTTGGACTGTGGTAAACACAGTAAGAAGTCTCACGACACCAGGTTAAATTGCAACAGGTTTATTTGGTAGTAAAGGCTATTAGCTATTTTGAGTGCTGCTCCTTAGTCAGGTGAGTAGGGAGTTCTGATTACTCCCCACTCACCTGACAAAAAGAGCACTGCTCCTAAGCTAACGGTCTTTACTACCAAATAAACCTGTTGCAATTTAAACTTGGTGTTGTGAGACGTCTTACTATAACCAATTTACACTCAGATCCAGCTCCTTGCACAATTTTATACTTTGAGTCTATCTTCAAGATGTTGTCTCCCAACTGATAAGAGTGCATGAGACTTTTCCAGCCAATAAGATATTGGCATCCAAGCCAATAAGACCATAAGATATTGGAGCAGAATCAGGCCATTCAGCCCATCAACCTCACCAACAAGACTCTGGCTTTTGTAACAGAATAGAGAACCAGAACCTCCAAGCATCCAAATTTGCTGAAGAATCCTCTTAAGATACTGGGGACTTTGGAGTCCCATTTGTAGCATCACACATTTCACAGGACAGCTGCCTGTTAACTTACTTCCTATCGCTCTGAAATTTGCCATATTTGCTTCAGAGATTAGTCGAAAATATTCCTCCTCACTGTGCTCTTCACATTCTCCAATTCCCCATTTGAAATGTTGGGTTGTGGACCCGGCATCAGTTCTTCCATTATTCAGAGGCAAATGAGAGTCAAGACGCGTCCAAGAATAATCTGTATGGGGTATCACAGCTTCCAGAACTAATCTCCCCCATTCCCTGATCACCCACTGGCACATTTCCCAATAGATAACAATCAGATCAAAGCAAAAATACACAGAAGCTGAAAGTCTGAAATAAAAATAGAAAATGCTGGATAAAATCAGCAGGTGTGGCAGCATTTGTGGAAAGAGAACAGAGTTAATGTTTCAAGTCTGTAATTCTGTTTCTCTCTTCACAGATACTGCAGACCTGCTGGATTTATTCCCCCAGCATTTTCTGTTTTTATTTGATATTTCCAGCAACCACCATCCTTTCACACTTTTGGTTATTAATATTCCATGCTGGTTACTTGATTTTTCAAAAGTTTTTTTTAAAGTTTATTTATTAGAATTACAGTAGTTTACATTAGCACCGTGAAGAAGTTAGTAAAAATCCTCCGGTCGCTACACTCCAGCACCTGTTTGGGTACACCGAGGGAGAATTTAGTACAGCCAATGTATCTTAGCAGCACGTCTTTCCAACTGTGGGAGAAGACCGAAGTATTTAAAAGGAAAACCATGCAGATACAGGGAGCATGTGCAGGCTCTGCTCAGACAGTGATCCAAGCGGGAATCGGAATACCCTGGCACTGTGTGTCGAGTGCCACCATGCCACCCAGTGTTTGAAAACACTTCAGTTATATTTATAATCTAGATAGAACATAGAACATCGAACATTACAGCACAGAACAGGCCCTTCGGCCTTCGATGTTGCGCCGACCAATATAAAAAGCAATGCCCCTCCAAACTAAACCATTCCCTTCTCTTCCATATACTTATCAACTAACCTCTTAAACGCCACCAAACTTGGCGCATCTACAACTGCTGCAGGCAGGGCATTCCACTCCCGAACCACCCTTTGGGTAAAGAACCTACCTCTGATATCCGTCCTATAACTATCACCCCTTAATTTAAAGCTGTGTCCCCTCGTGCTAGCTTTCTCCATCCTAGGAAAAAGGCTATCACTGTCCACCCTATCTAAACCTCTAATCATCTTATATGTTTCAATAAGGTCCCCTCTTAGCCGCCTCCTTTCTAACGAAAACAACCTCAAATCCTCAGCCTCTCTTCATAAGACCTGCCCTCCATACCAGGCAACATCCTGGTAAACCTCCTCTGTACCCTCTCCAATGCCTCCACATCTTTCTTATAATGCGGGGACCAGAACTGCACACAATACTCCAAGTGCGGCCGCACTAGAGTTTTGCACAGTTGCAACATGACGTTGCAGCTCTGAAATTCAATCCCTCTACCAATAAAAGCCAAGATTCCATATGCCAAGTGCCATATGTCAAGAACTAAGATATAGTTCTTAATTATTTCCTGTTGCTCAAGTATTTATATTGTCTTCATTTTTATACTCTGACTTTTTGCTTTTTGCTGCTCATTTCCTTATCTTTAGGCTTTATGTTCCGAGTTGAACCCTCCCTCCACCCTAATCCTCCCACCTCCTAACTTCTGATAGAACATCCCAGATGTTGTGGATAAGAACCATCACCATTTGTCAACTGTGTGTCACATTCCACTCCTTAAATCCTCCCATTTATAGGCAAAGACCGCAAAACAAACGTGACTGAATTCACTATTGAATACTGTAGGATCATATACATCTGTAAAGTGAGGTTCAAACTAACTTATCTCAATTAGCACCAAAACAAAATACCT
This sequence comes from Sphyrna mokarran, assembly GCA_024679065.1. Classification (NCBI taxonomy): domain Eukaryota; kingdom Metazoa; phylum Chordata; class Chondrichthyes; order Carcharhiniformes; family Carcharhinidae; genus Sphyrna; species Sphyrna mokarran. The sequence goes on from JAGIQG010000021.1 coordinate 26,772,405, forward strand.
GTATTGCAGATGCTGAAAAAAAAACACGATCAAGCTGAAACATTAACTCCATTTCTCTCCTGAGATGCTGCCAGACTGGCCGAGTGTTTCCAGCATTCTGTTTTAGCTCAATTAACATCGCTCGGTACTTCTCCTCAAGTTCGACACTTAACCTATTGTAAATGCATCTTCCAGCTCGTAGCTAATTCCTTTTGTAGCCTTGATTTTAATGTTGCTTTTGACAAACCATAAAATTTATGTCCCTACAACTTCTCTTCACAAAAGGCTTACTTTGTTATAACGGGAAATGCATTTTTTTAAAGCATTAGGCAGACAGTGTTACAGCTCAGACACAATGCCCACACCTCACTGACAGATTAATGGTTTCATTTTTATCTTTAAAAATACTAATCTATTAATTGATCATCTAAAATGGGTTGGTTTGAACTCATTATTCACTGAAAATTGAGCAAATGTGTCATATTTCTGATTAAGTAGTTTCTAAAAACAAGCCTGTAAATAATAAACAGCGTTTGAAATAAATAGCCCTTGTACCAAACTACCCCGTGCTCTGAAATGAATAAGTGTGTACTCAGTTGAACGCTATACTGCGATGTTGACTTCAAAATTAACTGGGTAATTTGTATCACCTACTCAAAGATCAGTTTTGACTTTGAAGAATCTGCAAAGAAAGTTTTCACTTGATGTCCTTCCTGAATGAAGCAAGTTATCCAAATTCCCAACACACGGTGGGACCTGATGAGCTTGCATTAGGAAATTCTTGCACCTACATCAATAGCAGTCGCTGTGTGGTCCCCACAGGTAAGTCACTAATTTAGCCAGGCCATTTGCATTATGCTAAATATCAAGAATCTTTCAACTCAATTTGGTCGAGCAGATGTGTATTCGTGCGTTCTTTTATTAAAAAGTTCAGTGTTATTTTCTGACTTTCTGATGCCTATTGCATCTGTAGGTGGGGGCAAAGAAATGCGACAAATTAGCTGAGATTTGGTGCCCTTTGTTTTTATACAGACATCAGTTCAAAATACAATTAGTCAAATCAACATGAAACTGAAACAAATTAAAACTTTTTTGTAATTCAGCCAAACGCCAGTTTCTAGTCACCAACACCTTTTGTTATGCACCAAGGGAAAAGGCTACTCCCACAGTTTTGTCAGATAGTCATCACTTCAGGACCTATAAACTCCAGTCCAGGTAAAGTTACAAACTTAAAAACCCCTCACTGGCTGCTTTCTGTTGGGCCAGCCTCTGCTCACTTGATGACACACCTTGATCTATTGATGACCCCCATTGCCTTCATGGTTAACATAACATCCCTCCTCCCCCTGAGATCAATCCCCTGCTGCAAGGATGTCCTTTTTGGTGCTGAGGGCTTGGTTGGAGATCCAGTGAAGGTGGGGCTGGGTCAGGCAGAGTAAACTGACGGGGACCTTTTTTTTCCCCAGAGGGTGGGTCACGGAGTTACCAAATCAAGTTTGCTTCAGCCTGCAGGCCCACATCTTCAGCCTCCATCTCAGAGTCTGTGTCTTTGCTATTCAGAGGAGCCAACATGGAGTCAGCTTCAAGCTGAGCGCTGGCACTGGTAGGGGCGATCTCCATGGCTGATTGTAGGAGCAGCCCAGCAAGGGCTCCCTGGCTATGAAGAAGATCTGAGTTTTAGGGTTTTACTCTGAACTTTGATCTTGTAAGATATTGGTCCTATTTTCTCCATACTGATCCCAGAGACCATCTGGAACCATCCCCATAGTTCTTTACATGAGCCAGATTATCCTTTGCAAAAGTTCTTTCTGTCCTCACAGAATTGAAATTTCTTTTTTTGGTTTTGCTGTTGGGACTCCACCCTCGCTGTCGAGTTTAAGAATAGCAGGCTCAATCTGGTACAAAGCCACCCTTCAGTGCAGCAACACCTGTCACTGTGTATAGCATGTAATCAAAAGGAAATTGTGACAGGTTAGTCTGCATGGATTTTGCCAGTTGTTTTTTGATGCCATTTTTGAAGCATTGAACCACCCATTCTGCCAGCGCATTTAACGATGGGTGATCAATGCTGTTTGGATGTGTTAAATACCATTGGTGAGCACCAAGTTCTGGAAAGCATCACTCGTGAAGGCTGTGCCATTATTGGAAATCAGAGGCTCAATAAAGGGTTATGGTTGGTAACAATTAAAAAAAGTCAGAATCATAGCATCCTTACAGTGCAGAAGGAGGCAATTCAGCCCATTGAGTCTGCACTGACCAAAATCCCACCTAAGCCTTATCCCCATAATCCCATACATTCAGTCTGGCTAGTCTCCCTGACACTAAGGGGCAAATCAGCATGGCCAATCCACCTAACCCGCTAATCTTTGAACTGTGGGAGCAAACTGGAGCACCCAGAAGAGCACCAAACAGACAGGGAGAATGTGCAGGCTCCACGTAGACATTAACCCAAGCCAGGGATCGAAGCTGGGTCCCTGGCGCCATGAGGCAGCAGTACTAATAACTGTGCCACCATGCCACCCATATCAACCGTAAACACATTGATGGAACTACTTTACACCAAATACAACCACCAACCCTTCCTTCTTAATTTGAAAATATTGTATCTGAAAGGATGCTGGAGGCAGTGATGGACTTCTCCATCCTGCCTTTCCAGCAATATGATATCACTGCACCAATCTCATATGGGAAGCATCAAAGATTAAAATAAGTTCTCAGGATTGAAATGGTCAAGTTGAATGACAATAACTGACATTTAACCTTAGAAAAAACCTCTTCCTGCTAAGCTTCCCAAGACTATCTGCAGTATTTTCACAATAGGGTATTCAAGAGAATTAGCACAGAAGTCAAGTTTAGGATAAATGTTCCATTATATTTGATTAACATCAAGAATAATTAGCTTTATGGTATTCCTTGGGGCCTGTGCCTCCTTGATGGCTTTATTTTATCTATATTGGATATAACCTCCTGCCATCTACTCAGTAGACTAAATAGGTTATTTTAGCTGCTTGGGAAATACATTTCTCTCTCTTCAAGCAAACTCCTGCCCTAGAAAAATCATTACAGGACTTCTAGGTTTGACGTGGAATTACCGGCATTGGATTGGGGTAGCACAGCAACTAGTCTCACCAGGTTTGTATCCAACAGGTTTATTTGGTAGCATGAGATTTTGGAGCATTGCTCCTTCACCTGAAGCACTCACCTGATGATGGAGTGTCACTCTGAAAGCTCGTGCTACCAAATAAACTTGTTGGATGTTAAGCTGGTGTTGTGAGACTCCTTACTATTCTTCTAGGTTGACCAGATTTTCTTTTTCTTAAACTCCCATGACATCATCTAAGCGTACTGCTACCAGAGTAGCCCTTGAAGGGTGTTCTCCATAACTCTTTAGAAGATGACACACACACCAACAAGACCCTGAAATGCAAACAGGTATACTCTTTGACTCCCTTTTGTGTGATGATTGCCACATATTTCTGGGAGGACTCACTCAATTCAAACTGGAGATAGGTGTCCAACTTGGAGAATTTCTTTTTACTAATTAGCTGATCTCCTATCTGGGGCACAAGTATCAATCAAGTTTGGAGATTGTTATTTTATAATCCTGGCAAATATGAACTGATTTGTTGGGCTTAAGCACAGGGATTAGAGGCATGACTCATTCTGCAAATTGCACAGGCTTTATTATACTCAAGCTTTCAAGAATCTAGTTCAGTTTCCACCATAGCCAGTCCATGCTGGAGAAGAAGTACCTAGGTGTTGCATCAGGGTCAATGTAGATCTTGGCCTTGGCTCCTTCTATTTTCTTCAGGCCCTCCTGGAAAGATCCAGAGTATCTACTGATAACTTCATAAAGTCCCCACACACCTAGCCTGAAAACCTCTGATCAGTTGTGCCGAATCTGCTGGAGTCAATTTCTCCCCATAAGGCTTGGTCCATGTCCCTGTACAACAACGAGTGGGAGACAATCTGATTTCTGTCTGTTAAATCACTGGGTCCATCAAGCTATCCTTTACTTATAAAAGTTGACTCATGTACATGGTTAGCCTGGTGTTTGTACCTTCCAACATCAGGAATTGAATGACCGATTGGAGACGCTTGTAGATCTACTCCCCGATAACGGAAACTGCAGCTCCCGTGTTCCCCTCCATCTTCAAGGGATTGTCATTTATTAGTAATTACACTTAAAATTCAGGACAACTTTCGTGTCCCTGTCTCTAGATGAGGGGCTATCTACATGGTATGTTCAGATACCAGCCTCAGCTTTCTTCCCTCAGCAGCACACATTTTGCTGTTCCTGGAGCTTTGCTACGGCTGGTGCCTTTGACCTTGATTGCTATCACCTGGCAACTACAACTTCCTGGAGTATGTTCTTTAATACTCAGAATTGGACTGCCTTTCCTTGACTGGTGGTGAAGTTAAAGTTCCAAATCAATTGAATATCGGGTTGACATAAGCACTCTCCACTGAGGACCAGTTGCACGAGGTCCATTCCCCTATTTGGGAGGCTGATGGCCCTTGTAGCTCCTCAATGCATTTTTTCTCATTCTCATGGCGATTAGTGGGAGTTCCCATCACTTTGCTGTTTTTTTTGTGATTCAATCAGAGATAGGCAAATTTGTTGATATCTTTGCACCCACAGATAAATTGAGGTCCACGGCTGCTGATATATTACCAGTTGCAGGGCACTGGCCAGTTCCCAGCATCATGACAGGAGGCCATCCAGAAAAAGTTGGCAGCCTCCTAAGCAGCCATCCTATGGCCCACAGAGGGTGTCCACCCCACTCCCTTAGCAAGGGCTGCCTCCACTAAGACATCACCCCCTCCCAACCCTGTGCATTATGCATTGTAATCCAATCTGCCTCTGTCACACGAGATGCGGTGATAGAGGCATTTACGTGATTTTCCATCACTTCCATCTTGGAGTGCAAGCCAGCAACATCTATCTGATAAAACTTCATGAATTAGTTAAGTAACCCACTGTGCAGAAACCTTTTCATTCTTTTATCTTTGTGAAGGTTCATCCAGTGGGAAGCAGCCATTGCAGGTTTTAAGCCTGTAACGTTATCTGGACTGGTATTAAAAGTCCAGTGGTGAAGACTCTCTTGATTTCATTTATCATCACATGAATTAATAGTGAAAAGTATTGTTTCTTGCACGCTGCACAGATAAAGCATACCATTCACAGAGAAGGAAACAAGAAAGAGAGTGCAGAATGTAGTGTTAGAGTCATAGCGAGATCAACTTAGTGCAAGGTAGGTCCTTCAAAAGTCTGATGGCAGCAGGGAAGAAGCTGTTTTTTAGTCAGTTTGTACATGCCCGCAGACTTCTGTATCTTTTTCCCAAAGGAAGAAAGTGGAAGAGAGAATGCCTGGGGTACATGGGATCTTTAATTATGCTGGTTGCTTTGCCAAGGCAGAGGGAAATGTAGACGGAGTCAATGAATGGGAGACTGGTTTGCATGATAGATTGGACTACATTCACGACCTTTTGTAGTTTGACGCCACCTTGGCAGAAGAGGAGCCTTACCAAGCTGTGATACAACCTGAAAGAAAGAATGCTTTCTATGGTGCATCTATAAAAGTTGGTTAGAGTCGCAGCGGACATGACAAATTTCCTTAGTTTCCTGAGAAAGTAGAGGCATTGGTGAGTTTTCCTCAGCACTATAGTTAAGAAGTGGGGAGGAGACTAGGACAGGTTGTTGGTGATTTGGACCCCTTCCGACTGGAATGGTCTGTCCATTTGGTGCACAATAAAAGGGCGTTGGTGACAGGAAATTGATGTGTGGCTGGATTACAACAATTAATGATGATGTGGAGATGCCAGCGTTGGACTAGGGCAAACACAGCAAGAAGTCTCACAACACTAGGTTAAAGTCCAACAGATTTATTTGGTAGTAAATGCCACTAGCTTTCGGGGTTTGCTACCAAATAAACCTGTTGGACTTTAACCTAGTGTTGTGAGACTTCTTACTGTGTTTACAACAATTAAGCAGCAGAACGTCACTGCATAACTGGACACAACTGAGAGGATGCCAAAAGCTCCATTAATCTCTGCTCCAGAATGCGTTGCTTAATTGTACATTTACATCTGCGTGGATGAGAAACAGTGCTGGACAAGTACACCAGCTGTAAAAGACTGACACAGGCTTGGAAAAAAGATGTAAGCTACTGCCACTGGTACTCTCTGCAACTGTTCAGATAAAGCTGCACATTTGATATTCCCGGCATAAATCCATCAGAGATCTTTTCTGGAGGGTAAAGTGCAGGGCCGTTGAAAGAAGGGTCACCCTGGGATAGAGTGATGACAGATGTCACGGGGTGGTTACAGATGAGCTATAGTGGATACGTGAGAATGGCAGAAGACAGATGAATGTGATGTACCATGACAGCAGATCCCATGGTAGGAGTAGCTACAAGCAGCACTGTATAGATCTGACTTGAGCACCATAAATTCTCACAGTATTGTTCAATTATAATCTTACATAAGACCAATATCCTACGCATCTCTCTTTACTGCTGGAGAGAGGAAGCTCTGGAGCAGAGCAGATTCTCATTAAATCTATTGATTTGGAGCCAAAGGGCCTTTCTACCTCGCCCACCACAAACATTACTTTCACCGAGCAAATAAAGTTTCATTGAATACCAAAAACTTCAGCTAAGAACTATTAAAAGGTGAAGTTTACTAAAGATTCTCCTCACAGTTAGCACGTTTTACAGTCATCTTAGCGTCCTGCTTATCTAAGTTGAATTACAAGTGGATATCACACAATAAATCTGAACATTGATATGCAAACTGGAATTTTATCCTGGAGGCAGGGTCCCTGTAATCCACTGCTTGGCTGGCTCGCTCCACTACCAGCCCATGAGAAACAAATCTATCAGAGAAAAGATGGGCCACGATCAATCAGCATGGTGAGCCAGTAAGAGAGTGTGAGGCCAAAAATCGGATTCACGCCTAGTTTGGTGCCGCTTGCAATGTTCCCAGCCCTGTTCTGCCAGTGGCATCGGCACCACGCCCAAAAACAATGTAAAGCCAATTAGCAAAATAATGTCACACCTGGCATGGCAGTAATACATCCCCCCTGGCACCTTCCAACTTCACAGATGCCTACCACCTCATCGGAGTGACTTCACACCAGTGAGAATCACTGGTGGAGACCAGACATGATGGCCACACCATCTGGCAGTGCTGGGGGAGGTGTGGCATGAGTGGGAGTGAGGGTAGGTTTATGCACAATGACAAGGGGAGGGGGAACTTATGCAAGGGAGGGGAAGGGTTATACCAAGATGGTGCAGTGCAAGGGGAGGGGCTCTGTCTGGGAACTCATTGTGAAAGTCCTGATGACTTAATAGTGGCACTGTGTTGGAGCAGAGGGGTGGGGGTCCAATGTCACTGGGTGGAACAAAGCTCACACTTAACAGAGAGAGAGAGAGAAAGAGAGAAAAAAAGAGAAAGAGAGAAAAAAAGAGAAAGAGAGAAAAAAAGAGAAAGAGAGAAAAAAAGAGAAAGAGAGAAAAAAAGAGAAAGAGAGAAAAAAAGAGAAAGAGAGAAAAAAAGAGAAAGAGAGAAAAAGAAAGAGAGAGAGGTGCCCAGGCTGTTTTCCCAGTCTCTTTTCCATGCCAACCCAAATACCTCCTCCCACATCTCCTGGTTCCAAGAAAATCAAATGACCAGCAACTCTTCTGTTACAGCTAGCAGGAGTGACAACAGTTGGGACTGCAATGGAACCTGGAACAAAGACCAGTCCAGGTTGGCAGGCTGTAACGATGGTAGGTTGGAGGCAAACAGATTAAATACTAGGATAGTGCAGAAAAGGTTTTGGAGTGGGGCCTCTAATTGACACACAGGGTCTGAAAAAGACAAACCCTGCCACCAGTCCACTAGATTTCACCATTAGGTTGACATTTGCTTCAACTGCTACAGGTAAATTCTCAGTGGCTGCAAGAGAAAGCTGTGAATTAGCCATCAATTGCCCACACTATGACTTCAACTAGCTCACAGGCAACTACCTACTACCTATCCAGGCCTGTCAACTCCACTGCTGCTGGTAAAACTTCAAGGTCAGGCAGGCCTGGATAGATGGCGGATACTGCACAGCTGCCATAGTGCCCAAGTCTAGGTTCATCCCCCTCCCCCACCCCACTGCATCCCTGGTAGGGGTGAGGTGGGATGTAAAATACCCACCCTAAGTGGAACGGAGAGAGGAAACAACTCTGACAATTCTTCTTGACTTGATTTGTTTGCCAAAGTATAGGTGATATGAATTTTACAAGCCCCACTTAAAAGCCAGCAATCACAGGGCCTCAAAGTAAGATTTGCTACTCCATTGATACTAAGGCTGCATCTTGAAAGGGACCACTCTCTTGTGCAAGTACACTACTCATTCATGTGGATTGGGGTCCCAGTGATGTTTAAAATTGCAATCTGGGTTTGAATTACAACATGTGGAGAAAGTCTAAGCCATAATTTTTCAAGTGCCCTTGTGTGCTAATGTTGAGCGGCGTAAAAGAGGCACTTAAAGATTGTTGCTTGTGGAAAAGGTTTTCAAACTTCAATGTGTGTGTTCTGGCTCCTCAAAATTACTGTGGACTCCAACTGGTCAGGGTTCACCATCCCCCCCCCACAACCTAGGCTAAGCCTCGCCCTCCTCAGGCCTACCAACAGCTGTTTGCTGGTGTCCCAGCCAGCCAACACACCTGCAGCCCAAAACTGCCAAATGTCATATGTAGATCAATGATTTCACAATTAATAATCTTCAGGAAAAGAAAGCATGCAGAGATCAAACTGAATCGGCTGTTCTTGCATCCCGTGAAAGGCAAATTTGCCCAGGGCTAATGTTCCCATCCCCTAACTCAAGGCCAATCCTCACTTGGCCCTGTTACAGCTCTAAATCTTTTCCTTTCAAAATGTTAGCCAAAGGGAATAAGAGTGTGCCGCAGTCAAATTTGCCAGCTGGTGGATTACTTAGTGCTTTGAAAGCTATCAAGACAAAACAGAGCAAGAATTTTGCAGTAGGTAAGCCAATTAGCACAGTGGGCAGCGTGATGATGCACTGGTTAGCACTGCTGCCTCGCAGTACCAGGGACTCAGATTTGATTCCCAGCTTGGTCACTGTGCAGAATCTACATGTTCTCTCCGTGTCTGTGTGAGTTTCCTCTGGGTGCTCCAATTTCCTCCCTGTCTGAATGACATGCTGGTTAGGTGCACTGGCTGAGCTAAATTCTCCCTCAGTGTAACCAAACAGGCACCAGAGTGTGGCGATTGGGGGATTTTCATAGTAACTTGATTGCACTGTTAATGTAAGCCTACTTGCATCACTAATAAATAAACTTAAAGTACTTAGTTAGATGGTATGATTGGCAATTAGGAGAAAACGGGGAGAACATGCTGTTCCTTCTCTTTATTGCCTGTGCAAAGCCAAATATTGAAAGCTGCTCTGCAATGCAAGATTAAGGAAGGCCTGTGTGGCTATTGTCAATAGAGTCAGATAAGGTGGTAATGTTACTATAGTATGTGATGCAGTTACATTGAATTACACATTTATGGCACAGAACAGTTGGTCCAAGTGATCTGTAACAACATTTTGTGCTCCGTGAGCCTCTTCCCATCCCATTTCATCAGATCCTTCAATTTCTTTACCTGTACTTAAAATGTGTTGAGTACACTAGCTGCAAATTCTGCTTGCTATCTGACCACAAACCTGACTGACTGCACAGTCTTGATTTTTTTTTCCACCAACAAGGTGACCCAGTCTGAGAAGCCACTGAAAACAAAATCTGCTTGCAAGGCACACGCACCTTTCAAAACATAGGCGTACATACAAATAAATCTATTCTTCAAATAAGTTTCTGCACAAGTCAAGCATCAGTGCCGCATCGCTGGCTCCCATTCTTTTCTGGTAATCATTGAAGAGAAAACTAACGCCAAAGCAAATTCAAGTACATAAACTCTTATCTACATGCTCATTTCAGCAGTAAGGTTCATACAGCGGGTAGTGCAAGAAGGTTTGTATAGGGTATGTGAGGCGCAGAGGTTTGTATAGTGAATGGGGGGGGGGGGGGGGGGGGGGGTTCGTATAGGAGGTGCGGATGGGGGTTTTGTGCAGTGAGTATGGGACAGGGAAGTTCGTACAGGGTGTGGGATGAGGTTCGTCCAGGAGATGCAGGGTGGAGAGGTTCTTGCAGGGGCACGGGACAGGAAAGTTTGTGTGGGGTGGTTTATATAGATTATTGTGGGGGGGGGGGGGAAAAAAAAAAAGAGGTTTGTACAAGGATGTGGAGTGGGGAAGTTTGCATAGAGGATGTAGGACAGGCAGGTTTGTATAGGGGTTGTGTGGGGGTGTTTGTATAGGGGTGTGGAATGTGGGTGCGGTTTGTGTAGGGGACACAGGAGGGGGAGGTTTGTAAAGGGGATACGGTGTGGGGCTTGTTTAGGGGGTGGGCAGCAGCAGCAGAAATAATCCAGTATTTCACATTTTGCGCATTGTTCTAAGTTGAATTCAACTAAACAAAAAGGGTGTTCAAAACAAATGAACGGAGCTCACCTGATAGTGTATAAGCAGTGGCCTGGACACATGTTTTCAATTGCTGGATCTGTGTATAACCAGATGCAGACAACATACTATGCCTTTCAGCCTTTCCACTCTTGGGAATAAATACCTAAAACAACAGCAGATTGTTCACATGACACATGAACAATCAGCACAGCTAAAAGAATCTAAATTTAACGTTTACCTGCATTTGCAGTTTTATGTATACTGACCACGGGTTGATAAGAAGCAGGGCTACATTTTAAACTTAATATGCGCAGGTTTTTGCCTATAACCATCTGCAAAGGAACATTACACATGATTAAAAATGTTGTGAAAGTAACATAATTAAGATGGAGCAGCTTTTCATTCTTTTGACAGCATGATAAATTAAAAGACTCTGCTGTTAGCACACAAAAATTTTGAAATTAGAACCGGGGTATGTGCCTTACATACACGGAGCTGTATTTTTTGAAGTATGAAGGATTACAATGTTGTCATTAACCAAGTTTAAAAGAGTTATTCAATTCTTTCAGGAATTATTATAATTTTATATTAATACAGATCTTGACTGAAAAAAAAAAATCTGTGAATGGTCACAAAAGGTGACTTGCCAACTTACCTAAAACTGAATTTTCACTAGCAGAGATGCTTTTTTTGTCTGCTGGGCAAAATAGACATTAGACACTCTCTAAACAAGCATCTACAAAAACTGTCACTTGCCCAGGTTTGAAGATAATTATAGTGAAAACAGCTCGTGTCTTCTCCCCTTCCTAAAATGGCGAGGGTCCTTGCAATAAGATGTTGGTTATAGCATCTCCATGGGTGCAATCTCACCTGCTATTCATGCCACACTTCCACTGCATGAAGCCAGCCAAATCTCTGCGCACTGTGATGGGATGGGAAAATCCTGCCAGCATGAATGGTGGTAAGATTCTGGCCATGTCTTTTGTAGGTCATCCAAATGTCTTTATTCATTATTAGAGCTACTTCCACATGGACTGCAAGGAATATATACTCGGAGCTAACTCCGTTCTTAGGGCTACATGTGTCTTCTGCTCAATGCTACACTGACCCAGAGTCTGGGTCGTATTCCTTCTTACATCACTGTGTGGACATTATTGTAGCCAGTCCCACATTAGGGTCTGGCACATACAGGATTATACTACAGATCCTGTCTCAATTATAAAAAACGACGACCAATTAACAGCAAGATTATCTGAGAATTGTGTAGATTTGAAGATCTTGAATGATTAAAGACTCAGCATCTGCTTAAACGCGCCAATTATACTGCTTTTCACTCCTTCTGGGAATGAGTATATTTTCAGCAAAACAAAGCATCTCTCCATCTTGAGAGAAATGGATGATGGAGTCACAAATCAAGCCCTGAACATTCCCATTTTCCTCAGGGTAGGGTCCATTTCGTGCATGAATGATTAAGGAGGCTACTGGGCAATTAAATTACCAGTTGCCTCCAGTAAGTGTGATTTTAGGACCCTTGGAACATGAAGCCAGAAATGTGTACATTAGCCCTGATAAGGACACCTTTGAATTTTGCGGATTCGTTTGCGTTACTAGGGTTTTCCTTTTTTGGTAGAATTTTTTTTGAGGAGGTGACAAAAACGGTAGACAAAGGGCAAGCCGTTGATTTCGTCTATATGGATTTCAGTAAAGCGTTTGACAAAGTCCCTCATGGGAGGTTAGTTGAGAACGTCAAGGCTCATGGGATACAAGAACAGGTAGCTAGATGGATAAGTAACTGGCTTAGTAATAAGAGACAGAGTAATAGTGGAAGAGTGTTTTTCTAGCTGGAGGTCGGTCACTAGTGGTGTGCCGCAGGGCTCGGTACTGGAACCTCTTCTATTTGTAATTTATATAAATGACTTGGAAGAGGGAGTAAGTGGAGTGATCAGCAAGTTTGCAGACGATACAAAGATGGCTGGACTTGCGGATAGTGAGGAGCATTGTCAGGCGATACAGCAGGACATAGATAGACTGGTAGCTTGGGCAGACAGATGGCAGATGGAATTCAATCCTGATAAATGTGAGGTGATGCATTTTGGGAGAAAAAATGTAGGGGGGAGGTATATGATAAAGGGTAGACCTATTAAGAGTATAGAAATGCAGAGGAACCTGGGGGTGCAGGTGAACAAGTCTCTGAAGGTGGCAGAGCAAGTGGAGAAGGTTGTGAAGAAAGCATATAGTATGCTAGCCTTTATAGGAAGGGGTATAGAGTATAAGAGCTGGCCTTTAATGTTGCAGTTGTATAAAACGTTGGTTAGACCTCATTTGGAATACTGCGTCCAGTTCTGGTCGCCTTACTACCGGAAGGACGTGGAGACTCTGGAGAAGGTGCAGAGGAGATGTACCAGGATGCTGCCTGGTATGGAAGGTCTGAGTTATGAGGAGAGGTTAGGCAAATTGAGACTGTTTTCCTTAGAAAGGCATAGACTTAGAGGAGATCTAATAGAGGTGTACAAGATTATGAGGGGTATAGATTGAGTAAACAGGGTTAAGCTTTTTCCTAGGATGGACTCGAATAGCACGAGGGGTCATGGGCCTATACACGGGTAAGGTATAATTTGGATGCTGGAGGGAGTTTTTTCCACACAGAGGGTGGTGGCGGTATGGAATGCGCTGCCAAGTAAAGGCAGGTACTCTGGAGTTATTGCCAGAGGGGAATGGAGGGGTATAGAAAAACTGATTTAAAATTGGGATCATGAGCCTTGGGAGTCCCTGGGAAGTGTATAAATAGACGATGATATTGATGTACTTGTTTTTATCCTACAGGTGCTTTGGTCCACCTTGTTGTCTAATGAGGGGCATACACGCAATGGATCGTGAGAGGACTGCTCTTGGATTTTTTTTCCAAGAGTATCCTAGTGCTTCACGTCGTTAGTGTACGCTTGACCTGGACCATTCGATGGGCAACACGACAGCTCTGTGACTATCGCTGTGCTGTGCAGATACATGGATTTGGGCCTGTGTCTGTGGGAGTTTGTGCATTCTCCCCATGCTTGCGTGGGTTTTCTCCGGGTGCTCCATTTTCCTCCCACATCCCAAAGATGTGCTCTTAGGCTAATTGGCAAAAGAAATTCTCCCTAAATTGGCTCAAATTTGGTTTTAATCCATAGATCTATAAACATGGACGGGGATCACAGGTAGAGGTGGGAACATCGGGGTGGTGGTGCAGGCTCGTTGGGCCGAAGGGCCTGTTTCCTGTGCTGTTTTGTTTTGTTCTTGTTCTTTTGGAGAAATAACGTATCCGTTTGAATCTGGTCCCAGGACATCTTTGGGGGAAGCCAAGTGCCCTCTGGAATTGTTAAAATTAGACAGCAATGTGCATACAAAAATGCATAAAACCATCAAATGTCAAATTCCTTGAAGCTGTCAACAGAACTGTCAAAACCAACTTTTAAAAAGTGTCAAGAAAACATGTCAAAAGCGTCAAGTGGAATTGTTAAAAACATCTGTCAAAGGGAGCTATCAATCTGTCAAGGAATTTAAAGGTCCTGCCCTTTAAATATTTGAACAAAAATGATTGGAGTGTTTAAAATAAACATTACTTACTAAATCACCCTTTATGTTGACATGACCCAAAAGTTTCCATTACTGAATTGCTGAAGAATTGATTTGTTTCCCATCCATTATTATAGTCAAGTGCCTACCAATTCAGTTTTATTAACAGTTACAAGTGGTTATAGATTATTTGAAGTGGACTATTAATGTTCGTTATTGCAAGAAATCATGTACTTGACTGAATTGTTTGGTGGTAGATGGCTGTAGGTTGAAGGAATGTAAATGTGGTAGATGTTTTCTTTTAATCATACTGTTTGTTTTCAATATACTGAAGCCTGCAGCACATGTATAGAATTTTATTTTATCTCATCTTTCACGGGTCCTGAGGTCTGACCATGGTAGATGCTGGGTGAGTTTGCATGGCAGGTGTAAGAGCAAATGGTGCTGAGTGAGGAGGCACAGGTTGGCAATAAATTGGCATGGAGGCTTGGAAAGCCTAAGAGGGACATAGTTTGGCACAGAGGACATGAGTGGCCATGAGTTAGTACGGATAGGGCAAGGGGAGTGTGTTGTTGGAGGTGGTGGTGGTGGTGAAGTGCTGTGAAGGATGTTTCATGTTTTGGACATATTTGCTGAAGGCCTGAGGCAAGTCTTCCATCCAGACCACCTCCAGCCCAGGCAGCCTCCTCACTTATCAGTTCCTCAGTACTGGGATCACCTGTTCTGACTTCTAATCTAAATCAAACCCTCCAGAGCAAAATTCCTATATTCAGGCAGACATTTTTAGCAATCAGTTTCACAGTGCCCAACATTCTCCCAAATTGCCCAACTCAGAGGAATGTTCAGGTCTTATTCTTGCCTTTCCTTATCACTCTATAATTGGAGGAGAGGCCTTTCTTCAAAATTAGCCCAATATTTTAATTTTAGATTAACAGTTTGAATTCCCTTTGCCATTCAGATTAAATACACAGCGTGTTCCTAGACAGAAGGAAAATAAAGTGAAAGAAACACTGTGCCTAGAGTTAATAAATCACAGAACAGCCGGTTCACAATTGACTCAATTTATTCCAATGAAATGAAAAACATGTTTTCAAGTTACATAAGCAGCTAAAATCTACCAGAATTATGAGTTATGTGTAATTCTTAATATAGCCAAGACTTGTGTCAAAATTGACAACACATTTTAGAAATGATCACAATTATAGAATCATGATTCTACAGTGCAGAAAGAGGTTATTTGGTCTATCGAGTCTGCACTGATCACAATCCCTCCCAGGCCTGATCCCCATTACCCTACCTATTTACCCTGCTAATCCCCTGACAGTAAGGGACAACTTAGCACAGCAATCAACCTAACTTGCACATCTTTGGACAATGCAAATATTAATTATGTAGTCTGTGATGATCAGTCCAGGACTTCAATAAAGTGTGATGTTCAGCAGATAGTAGTTATACTGTGCAACCTGTCCAAGTTTCAGCAAAGCCAACAACAAAGAAGCTGCATGCTGGGATATTCAATAGGCCCAAACTTTAAGTGGGGTCAGGCAGGAAAAAGCAAAAGGAGTGAGTTAGAAAACCTAGTTGCAGAGTCTCGAGTTCTGGATCAGGATCCCAGAAAAGGCCACTTGAGGACTGGAGTCTCTGGATAGCTGACAGCCTAAGTACAGTAAGAAGTCTGACAATACCAGGTTTAAGTCCAACCAATTTATTTGATGGTAAACTCAAGCTTTTGAGGCTGTCCTCTTCGTCAGGTGAATGACATATTCTAGAACATAGAACATTACAGCACAGAATAGGCCCTTCGGCCCTCAATGTTGCGCCAACCAATTAGGAACAAGCAGTGACCCTCTAACCTGAACCGTTCCCTTTTCATCCATAAACTTATCTACTAACCTCTTAAATGTCACCAAACTTGGCACATCTACAACTGACGCAGGCAAGGCATTCCATACCCTTACCACCCTCTGGGTAAAGAACCTACCTCTGACATCTGTCCCAAAACCACCACCCCTTAATTTAAAGCTATGTCCCCTCGTGCTAGCTTTCTCCATCCTAGGAAAAAGGGTGGACAGTGATAGCCTATCTAAACCTCTAATCATCTTATATGTTTCAATAAGGTCTCCTCTTAGCCGCCTTCTTTCTAACGAAAACAACCTCAAATCCCTCAGCCTCTCTTCATAAGACCTGCCTTCCATAACAGGCAACATCCTGGTAAACCTCCTCTGTACCCTCTCCAATGCCTCCACATCTTTCTTATAATGCGGGGACCAGAACTGCACACAATACTCCAAGTGCCGCCGCACTAGAGTTTTGTACAGTTGCAACATGACGTTGCGGCTCCGAAATTCAATCCCCCTACCAATAAAAGCTAAGACTCCGTATGCCTTCTTAACAACCTTATCGACTTGATTGCCAACTTTCAGGGATCTATGCACACATATGCCAAGATCCCTCTGTTCATCAACACTATTAAGAGTCCTACCATTAGCCCTACACTCTACACATTTATTATTCCTGCCAAAGTGAATTACCTCACACTTTTCCACATTAAACTCCATTTGCCAATGGACCATATTCTGGTCTCAAACAGCACAGACTGTTTACAGATTACTGATTAGAATACAAATCTTTACACCTAATCTGATATTTAAAGTCTTAAAGTGGCTAACAACGTGAATGGACAGAGCACTGAGCACAGGTTAAAGAGATGTGTTTTGTCTCCAGACAGACAGTAAGTGAGGTTTTTTGCTAACCCAGGCAAATCATGGGGGTTACAGATAGTGTAACATGAACCCAAAATCCCTGTTGAGACTGTCCTCACATGTGCGGAACTTGGCTATCAGTCTTTGTTCAGCGAATCTGCTTACCCGGTCAGAGGCTGAACGCTTGTGACTGCTGAAGTGTACATCAGCAGGAAGGGAGCAGTCTTGCCTGGTGATTGTTGAGCGATGTTCATTCATTCGCTGTCGTAGTGTCTGCATGGTCTCCCCAATATACCACGCTTCGGGATATCCTTTCTTGCAACGTATTAGATTGCCAACGTTGGCAGAGTTGCAAGAATATGTATCATGTACCTGTGGATGGTATTCTCATGTGTGATGATGCCATCGATGATCCAGTATGTCTTACAGAGGTTGCTGTGGCAGGGTTGTGTGGTATTGTGGTCACTGTAGTCTTCAACATATCAATGATATGTGGTGCTTCGGAACTGTCAATCGATGAGTCGAGCACCATATCCTGTTCTCATGAGGGCATCTGTCAGCATCTGGAAGTGTCTGTCACGATCCTCCTCATCTGAGCAAATTGTGTGTATATGGTGGGTTTGTCTGTGGGGGATGGCTTCTTTAACATTTGCAGGGTGGAAGCTGGAGAAGTGGAGCATTGTGAGGTTGTCTGTCAGCTTGTGGTACAGTGAGGTGCTGAGGTGACCGTCCTTGATGGAGATGCATGCATCCAAGAATGCAACCGATTCTGGAGAATAGTCCACGGTGAATCTGATGGTGAGATGGAACTTGTTGATATCATATAGTTGTTTCAATGATTTTTTTCTTTTGGATTCATGGTGAACAATGTCATTGACGTATCTAGTGTATAGCCTTGGTTGAAGATCCCATGTGGTGAAGAAGTCTTGTTCTAACCTATGCATAAACCCAAACGGGGAAAGTGGACACTGCTACTATTGATGGAATGAGAGGATACCTCAAGATGGAGATGACTTTTAACAACCCCAAAAAGCTTAAATACACTCTTGTACCAACTGCACAAGCTGACGGTCACAGGTGTGCCTCTTGCAAGTCCAGTGGATCCATGTTGGGCAGCTTTGCAGGATGCGCCACTAACCATCTCATCACCTACTCCATCAGTCCCTACACCCCCCTCCCCATCCACCCACCACTCCACTCTTGTCTCCTGTACGAGGCTGCCGCCATTCTGTTTAGCACATCTGCTGTCTGGAAAATCCAGATGGCATGTGAAGAGTACCTCAACTGACATTGTTAAGTGGCCTACTCAGCTAGCCTACACAGGTTTGAACACAGGTAACCATCATGTCTAGAATCCAACTCCCTTAAACACAGGTCAGGACGACTGATCATGACAAAATTGCTGCCTGGTTCCCTCCAAACTTGCCTCAAGGTCACAATGACAATTCCGTAAGATATTGGCCTAATTCTGGTCCTCTCAGCCCGTTGAGTCTGCTCCATCATTCAACTGTGGCTGATATTTTTCTCATCCCCATTACCCCGATCCTGTAGATAGTGAAGAGCCTATTTCTGTCTTAAAGACACTCAACAACCCAGTCTCCACAGTCTTCTGTAGCAAAGAGTTCCAGATTCACCACTCTGGCTGAAGAAATTCCTCCTCATCTGTTTTAAAAAGGACTGTCTCTTTAGCCTGAGATTGTGCCTTCTGGTTCTAGTTTTTGTGTGTGCGTACGCGTGTATGGAAAACCAAGTACAGAATATTCATAACATTAAAAACATTCCATGCAATGTTTTGCTTTTTAAAAACTCCAGGTGGTCTAATGAGAGGTTACCTCACATGTCACATCACAAGTGCTCATATCACAAGGGCTGGAATGAGGTTAAACTGCCGTGCTATGACCTTATGGATTGGGCCGTCTTGCCATTTGACTATTATTGTGCTCAGCTAATCAGATGGGGATCTGAAGGCAGAGTTATCATAGAATCACAAAGAATCATAGAAAAACCCCTACAGTACAGAAAGAGGCCATTCAGCCCATCAAATCTGCACCGACCACAATCCCATTCAGGCTCTACCGCCTTTTCCTTACATAGTTTACTCACTAATTCCTCTAACCTACACATCTCAGACACTAAAGGGGCAATTTTAGCATGGCCAAATCAATCTAAGCTGCACATCTTTGGACTACGGGAGGAAACCTGAGCACTGAAAACCCAAGCAGACACGAGGAGAATATGCAAACTCCACACAGTGACCGAAGCCAGGAATCAAACCCAGGTCCCTGCAGCTGTGAAGCAGCAGTGCTAACCATTGTGCTACTTGTGGCACCAGAGTTGTGTTGTATGAAAAACTACTTCACATCGACGTGAAAAGACAATGTAACTTCAGCAATCGCAAATTCTCTAAGAAATTAAAAATAATAGCTCTACAACCCACCAGGCTGATATCTTAGTCATCTGATGTTGGAAGTAGATTCTATGCAGACTTTAAAAAAAATGGATTCAGCAAACTACCATACAAATTAAATATCGCTTGGTACAACTAGTATAACTCTAAACAGGCATTACTTCTGTAACGTGAAGCTACAGAAAAGAGAGTCAATGTATCTTGTGCAGACTCTTTGCTAGATTCCAGTCACTCATTACATGCACAGTGCTATTTCAGATTTGAATATAAGTATGCGTATTTGAACTATCCAGAGCTCCAATCTAAAATGTATTTGATGTTCATCTCTAATCGGTGCTCTTGTAGCTTTGTGCCCTTAGGAACAATCATCTAGTTACGATTCCCACTCTCCTTCTGTTGTTCATGAATTCTTGCAATACTCCATGCAATATGCATTCTTCACCGTTCAAACTAGCTAAAAAAAAATCCTTTTCAGAAGTGTAACGTTACCTGTGCAAACCTGGTTCCTTGGAAATTGCTGAGGCTGCATCAGTTTGGGTTTCTGCTAATCTATTTGCCTCAAAACGCACCGGAGGACTGCTAGGCACTGGAGTTTTTAATCCTGAAGTGGACAGATGTCCTTGCTGTTTCATTTAAGTTCTTGCCATTCATCAAGGGAAAGCTATTGTCCTAACAGATTAGCTACATGCCCGGGATTCATTTACATTCAAAGCATAGAGAGGCAATATTTTCGCATTAATTGTCATTGATAGTCTCATAAAAGGTTTCACCCCAGAAGTCAGTTCAAAGGTAGGCAGTAAAATTGTGTGGTAATACATGACTGAACTATTTCAAGTGCAGCTTTGCTCATACAGCACACACAATGTAGAAACGTAATATGGAAGTCATCGAAAAACATAGATGCCAAGAACTTGAAATAAAATAGTTCCAGTTTTTCCAAACAAACCAACCCCCATGATACCTTGTCAATAACAGTGAGTACAAGTAAAATAAGAATTGATGTTATATATTTGGCATCAAAGCAGGGTTATTTTCTGTTTGAAGTACATTGAGAGTTCTAACCACAATCAATGCACCTCAGTTGGAACATTTTCATTATTAGATTCCACTTCTAGACTTCAGCCAATTCCTTTAAACAGGCCCCTTATGGCTGCACCACTCTCTTCCACACTCCTGCTTTATTGAGCAAATAGTCCTACATAGAATATACACACAGAAACAGGCCATTACGTCCAGCCCATTCATGCCAGCATTTATGCCTCACTCAAATCTCTTTCCATGATTTCTCATTTTACCCTGTATTCTATACTATTCACTACAAGGGCAAAACAATGGCAGAGTGGTTGGGACAGCTGCTTCACAGGGACCAGAGTTCAATTCCGACCTTGGATGACTATGCCGAGTTTGCACATTCTCCGTGTCTGAGTGGGTTTCCTTCAGTTGCTCTGGTTTCCTTCCAAAGATGTGCAGGTTAGGTGGATTGACCGTGCTGAATTGCCCTTTGAGGTGTCCCAAGATGTGTAGGCTAAATAGACTGGTCAGGGGAAATATAGAAATAGGGTAGGGGTAAGGTAAGGAACTCTTGTCAGAAAGAATCAATGCAAACTGGATGGGCTGAATGGCCTCCTTCTGCATTATAGGGATTCTATCAACTATTCGTGTAGTAGCCCAGGCACTCTATGGATAAAAGAGGTTTCTTCTGAGTTCCCTATTGTATTTCATGGTGACCAAAGTGGCCTCTTGTTTGCACTTCCCCACAAGTGCAAATGCTGCATTCTAAGAGGAACATTGATCACTATTTCACTATTTTAATGCAAAATGCTGAGCAGACTTGAAATTGGGAAATGTTTCAGATCGGACTTTTTGACCTGTTCTCAGGCACCCCCATGTGCGCTCTGAAAAAAAATATCAGCAATTCCAAATCATGCTGCCCAAGCCTGTGGATGGGGCTTAACACACCCAAATTCCTGTAGCTCCAATCAGCGCCTCCAACTGCGCATGTGCAGAAAAGGATGGAATGCACTCCCCGCCATATTGTTCCCGGGCCAAATAATGCCTCCCCCGGCCCCTACAAATATTGCCTCATCTCCACAACATGACTGATACCAACCTCCCCCCACCAATCTCGTGCAGAGAGCTGTCAGACACTTGGCACTTATCTCCTCACTAACTGGAGCACACAAATCGCACTTTTGTAGAAATATTTGGAGCATGTTTCATGCTGAATCTCGATGGGCGAACATGATGGTGAAAGGGGAAGTATCAATAAAGTTGGTGTGCAGACCATTAAGTCAATTTAAATGCACGGAAATGCATTTAAATGGCTGTCGTGCCTGTTTTGGGCGTGGTCCCAATCGCAGACATTTTTTGGCCTTGGTAAAAGGGGGAAACTGGAGTGGAAGTGGGTGTGGATCACGCGACTCACCTCACACCCAACTTCAAGTTTTCACATCCGAAAACAGGTGCAACTTGATGGTAAAAATCAGGCCCCATTATTTCTTGACTGGATTTTCAGCTGTTGCCCAGGCTTGGATTAAAGGGGCAAAAGTTAACCATGCTGGCTGGTGTGGTGTTCCCCAACTCAATCCTAATTCCTGGTCACCTCTGTGGAGACGGGATCAAAACCAGAAAAGGTCAATTTGATCAGATCCATCAAGGGCCGAAGAGTAAGAGGTCAACTGGAACTTTTCAGTCAGCCTGCAAGTTCTCAGTGGTGGGGGGAAGCAGTTTAGATGCCTGAAGACAGGCATCTGACAAAGTCAGCACTTGGAAATCCCTCCGCTGCCTGTCCAAGTGTAAGAACAGCCACAGTCCACCTCTTAGTGAGGCATCTTCCCATAATGGCTACTGAATTTGTTTTTTAATTCAAGATTTAAAAAATATTGAAGGGAGAGCACTTCCATCTTGAAGCATCCTCTCTTATTTACTCTTCATTACAGCCCATTGCTTCTCAAGTTGGAAGGCCTCTGATGCGCCCTCCAGCTTGAAGGGTCCACCCTCTGCCCTTAAATTGGGCAGAAAATCCATCTCCATGTCATTTAGGTAGGTGTCCTGTGAAAATCCCAATGAGTATTTCATTCCTCGGAGCAGAAGAGGGTTCAGGACCTAAAAATACCATCGATTTCTGTTTTTCCCCCAGGAAGGAAAATCCAGTCGTCTGCCCATCAAAATCTTCCATGATTTTAAGGGATTTAGCCAACCAGCCAGTGCATCCTTTCCTAGTAAGTTAACTACTTTGCCAAGTAGGGACATCATCCTCGCAAATCTGTCCTGTTCTCAGTGTCCAAGTGAGAAAAAAAACATTCCCCTGATCTCAGTTGGTTACAAACGCATATTTTAAGTGGATCCTTCAAGTAAACTACAAAGTAGCAGCACTTATGTAATATTTCATATCAAAATCTAAGTAACTTGTAAATTCACATAAAAAAAAACAGGCCACATCATGGAAACAGAACAAACAAATTTGCTTCAATTCCTACATATAAACCACTGAGTTAAGACAATGAATTCTGAGACTGGGAATATGTAATAACTGTTAGCAAAATATTTCAGATTTTTCTAACTCAGATTGAAATTTAGGTTGTTCATATAAAAATATCCTTTGAGGGATGTTTCCAAAATTCAGAATTCTAAATTAGGTCAAAATTCAGTTGACTTAAATTTGGAAATCTACAGTTCTTTAATGATGTGCACCTCCAATGGTTAACTTGACATGTTCTGGCCTTTATGTTAATCAGTGATAATGATTTCCCATCTCAGCTCCAATTTATCTTTCCTTCCTCTGATGCATTGACTGATGCTACAGCACAGTTTCACAGATGCTGACAACCCTCAGCATCTTCATCAGGCAGTCATATTTGATAGCTGCACCCAGACGTCGAATGTCAGTAAGCATCACAACGGAGGAGGCTACTGTCTAATATCTGTGCATGAATTTTCTAGGAGTCACAGGATAACAATTTTCCTTGCAAAGTTTGATAATTGTTCACCAAAGCAGCTATTTCACCGAACAGCTCTTCCAAATGGATCAAGATTATCAATCAAAAGCCCAAGCTGTAGAAACCAAAGATCCAGAAACTTACCCAGTAAGGATTAATCAACCATGAAAGAGCCTCATTCATTCAAGTCTATGCAAAGACACTCCTGGCCAGGGTCACATTAAATGGTTCTACAAGTGGCCGCACAATATTCTTGTAAAGGCAAAACATGAAAATAAATGTCCTCCTCATGATTACCAGTCATGGATTTCGATTGCAATCGAGCCAGTGCGCAATGAAGAAGAACATTTTTAACACTAGGAGGTTAGGCCCTGCATGCCAGTTGTCTGCTGATGCCGTGCACATGATTGATGGTTACCCGGGAGAGGTATGGGAAAAGAACCAACATCCATTTAACTTCATCTCAAACATTTTTTCTTCCCTCTGTTGATCTGTGCTACTAAGTATCACACCAGGCTATGAATTTACTCAATGCGGACACGAGACATCCCAATACTATTTCATCAATAAAAGTTAGGCTCACTTTCCTTTGCTGTTGCCATTTTCAGATGAATTGAAATCTCAGCAGATAGCAGAAGAGGGCATAGGTTTAAGGTGAGAGGGGAGAGATACAAAAAGGGTCCAGAGGGCCAATTTTTTCCACACAGAGGCTGATAAGTATCTGGAACAAGCTGCAAGAGGTAGTAGTAGCGATTGGTACAATTTTGTCTTTTAAAAAGCATTAAGACAGTTAACATAGGTAAGATGGGTATAGAGAGATATGGGCCAAATGCAGGCAATTGGGTCTAGCTTTGGGATTTAAAAAGGGACAATATGGACAAGTTGGGCTGAAAACCTGTTTCTATCCTGTAATGCTCTATGACTCTAAAGAGATCAAAATGGTTGATTATAAAAAAACAACTTGCTTGATTTCCCTAGCAAGAGAGATAAAATGGTCAAGTTTCCCAATTGTCTATTAGCAAAGATGGGTTTCCTTTGCCAAATATCCAATAATTATTTCAACTGTGCCGGCTGATCAAAGTGGATATAAATTACATTAGCATCGCATATCATGTCTTTCCTTCAGCATCCGCCATCCCTCCCATGTTCCTTACCACTGAATTCTGAATGGTCTGACATATTGTCAGCTCTCCATATACACTAATTGAGAACAAAGGGAAATGAGCCATTTCCGAGAAACAACTCAAAACGGTAAAACTGATTAGATTGCAATGTTTTCATCTAGTTATCGTGAGGTGATTGGTCACCCAAAACGACTTCTCCACCCAGCCACCTGAGCCAGGAACGATATCCCTGTTTGAAGTCAGGCCTGAAACATGTCTATAATGTGGGTTAAGGATGATCAACTGGTAACAAGCTCCTTCCAGTCATTGCTGTCAATGCTGCTGCACTTCAGGGAGAGTTTTGGGCAGCATTTGAAGCACCTTGGTTTTGAGTTAAGAAAACAGGATCTGTGAGGAGAAATAAGTTTAAGCCATCCTGACACTGTGCCTTGTCCTTCAAAGTTGACTTTTCAAGGAGGGTGGCTCAGTGGTTAACTCAGGTTCAATTCCAACATTGGGGTCACTAACTGTGTGGAATTTGCGCATTCTGTCCGTGTCTGTGTGGGTTTCCTCCGGGTGCTCGGGTTTTCTCCCACAGTCCAAAAGGATTAGGTTGATTGATACTGGGGTCAATTTAGCCCAGCCAAGGAATTAGCAAGGTAAATATGGGGTTTTGGAATAAGGCCTGGAAGGGATTGTAATTGGTGCAGACTCAACGAGCTGAATGGCCTCCTTCTGCACTGTAGGAATTCTATGATTTTTGCCTACATGCTTGTGAGGAGCCAGCTTCAACAAGAACACTAGTGTATGATTGATCGCCATTTCATTGGATTCAGAACATAAAAGGCACCGCTGGCAACATTTCTCTGGTGATTGTGTTGTTGGTACAGAGTACAGCTTGTCCAGCAAGTTGCATTGCGCTTTGAATTACAAAATTTTACGATGAGGCAGATTGGCAACAGAGAAGGAAAGAAAAGGAAGTAAACCCTGTATTCAATCCCTACCTCATGGGATGTTCAGGCCCTTATATCCAAACATCTGTGGATCAGGAATTGGTCTGTTCAGTCACATAACATTCCATTGCAAAAAGTCGTGACCCCGAGACGCTGTCATCCTCGAATTGGAGGAGTGACATCTGATGACAAAAAGTCTATGGATGGATATTATCACACTTCCTCCCACTATCCTATTGATTCTCACCCAACAAGTGTATATGATAGTGAT
Organism: Sphyrna mokarran; assembly: GCA_024679065.1. Lineage (NCBI taxonomy): Eukaryota > Metazoa > Chordata > Chondrichthyes > Carcharhiniformes > Carcharhinidae > Sphyrna > Sphyrna mokarran. The sequence continues at coordinate 26,797,808 of JAGIQG010000021.1, forward strand.
GGGCGTTTGAAAATAACTTGCCCTCTCAAATGAAGGGAAATTTAATAATATCCTGTGAAAGACCAACAGATCTCTTGGACATGCCTGTAAAATGTGTCACCTGTATTTGAATGGAATGCAGTCTTTCCATTTTATTCCATAAAATTTAAAATAATAGGTTTGCTTTGTCAGATACAAAAATGATTATTTCATATAACTTAAATTGAGCACATATGAATATCTTGAGGCAATCCTGGCCAGATCTCTCAATTCCTTTGATTTTTAAGCTGTTCTCATTTCTTGCTTTATTGCTGTCCCTACTACAGATCAATCCATGCTATGCACCTCTGATACGCCACTCCCTGGCCAGAAGTGGCGTATCAGAATCCACTCTGTGTCACACTGAGCTGTGCTAATGAGTGGGTGCATGTAGATTGGCCAAGTCACCAGCCTTTCCTCACCCTTACTTTCCACTGAAATAAATCTGAGCTCCTATTCCTGTCATTGGGCTCTGGACAGACACCCCAACTCTCTGCCCCATCCCATTTGCCATTTCTGGTCAGAATCCTATAAATTGCAAATAAAGTCAATTGTGGCTTATTAGGATACATTTCCCCATTGAACAATAAATATCTTCAAACACTGTTCCAAAATATGGAATAATATGTCAGGAGTTTTGCAAAACGTAAGTAAATTAGAAAAGTGAAAAATGTATTTTTGAGATAGTCTTGGATTATTCCTCCTCGATCAAAGACTGTTCATTTCTTACACTTCATTCAATTTCTGTATGAAACATACTACACGCTGGACAAATATGGTATACAGCAAGACTGCTGCAGAAAAACTGAACTTGTGGGGTCTGGGAAACCTTGCGAGAGCAATACTGGAAGACAGATCTGTGGCACTTCCTTTTCTGAATCTTCTGTTTTGAGACTTTGTATATTCCCTATATTATATTCAACATTGATTATCATTTATTGATAGCAGTTTTGGGTGCTTTTCCTTTTCATGAGTCTACATACAATAGGTTAAATTGTTAGAATAACGTCCTTGCCTATTCATGAAATGTGAAAGTTAATGTTTTCATTATTGCATCTATTGCCATCAAATGACAATGAAGCTTGATTTAACACTTTTATTCATTCTAGCTCCCTCCAAAGTCTTTGCAATAAAAGATATAGACAACAGTTTGTTTATTTATTAGTATCACAAGTAGGCTTACATTCACAGTGCAATGAAGTTCTGTGAAAGCCTCAGTCACCACACTCCAGTGCCTGTTGGGTACACTGAAGAAGAAATTTAGCACGGCCAGCACATCTTTCAGACTGTAGGAGGAAACTGAAGCACCCAAAGAGAACCTACACAGACACGGGGAGAATGAGCAGATTTCACACAGGCAGTGAACCAAGGCTGGAATTGAACCCAGGTCCCTGGCACTGCAAGACAGCAGTGCTCACCACTGTGCCACACAAACCAAAAATGCAACTAACAATTTAATAAAAGTCATGTTCTATGGCTTTGAAACTTCCACATTTATAATGTTTTCAGTGCTCTGTATCACCAATATTAACACTTAGTCCCTCCTTTTGCCTTCTATCTTTGATCTAATCTCTAGCTTGCTGTTGCCTTCTTTGTCTCGGTTACGTCCTACCTCATCTGCAGTTCTGCCATTGTACAGCCCGTCTTCCCCCTACTGCAGTAACTCATCCCCTGGTTGTTAACAGGAATATCTCAGATACAGACCTTTTAATTAGGAATACATGCCCAAGGCAAATGCAGCTAGTCCAAAGTCAGGAATACAAATGACAGATCAGGTTCAGCAGTTCTCCTTTTCAGTTGCAGAAGCCAAGTAAAAACACACAGACACACAAAAAAAAAGGCAGAAATAATAAGTACCTGGCAAAAATAAGATGAATACTGCATCTAATTATCTTAGAACTGTGTGAATTTTTATCTATAAAACCTTATTTCCTGTGATCCCAGTTTAGTTTCAACTCTGCACAGCCCCCATTATTAATTAAGTCATATTTATCATGGAAACTCCCTATGTAAACTTGTCACATTATGATTATATCTTTTTGCTGTGGTGCTGCCGCTGCACATCATCAGTTGTGTCTTCTAGCCTGTGCTACTGGCAAGTACATAGGTTTACAAAAGATGAAATTGGCTGGTACCTAATTGCCATAACTATAAATACTAACATGAAAATGAACTTAAGAGCAGAGTGTATTGGTTTAAAATAGGAACTGAAACATATCTGCACATGCTGGTTCAACAATCCTTTGCCACCTAATCCTGCTCTGCTTGAAGACTACAGTTGGGCCTCAGCTTCATCCAGGGTCCAATATGACCACTGGTTGGCTCCTGTTCTGGTAGCAGAATGCCCCCTATGAATCAGCACCTCCAGCATCACCTACGATCAGCAGGCAAGTTGCAGTGCATCAAAGTATTGCTTGATCCAGCTTGACAGATTCAGCACAGAACAAACGACCAGAAATCTAAGCTGGAGAGCATGGGGTTCTCAGAAAGGCAGAAAGGATTCATCTTATGGGCCCCAGAAGTGCTCTCCAGCACTTTTGATGCTCACAAAAATAAGTGAAGATTTCTCTTTGTTGAACTCTTTCTTCCAGGGCTTGTCAGTTCTAACCAATTATATTATCAAGATCCATTACAAGACATCAATTTCCAAATCATAAGGATTCCAATGCCTGGAACAAGTCGGGAACTTGCACACCCAAGTTAGCCCCACCTCCCCCAACCGATGCATTACTGTTTTTATTAGGGCAATAAAGCTAATGACTTCATTTGGGGCACAGCGGTTAGTATTCTGCCTCACAGCACCAGGGACCTGGATTTAATTGCTGGCAGAGGCTGCATGGCTTTCTCCAGGTGCTCGGATTTCCTCCCACAATTAAAAGACATGTTGGTTAGCTGCACTACCTATGCTATATTCTCTTTCAGTGCACCCAAACAGGCACTGGAGGAGTGTAGCAACTAGGGGATTTTCACAGCAACTTCATTGCAGTGTCAATGTAAGCCTACTTGTAACATCAATGAATAAACTTTAAACGTATTCACACCGGAGAAAATGCTGTTCCCTACATAGAGAAAAGGGCACAAAGTTAACCAAAGCTGCTCCCGGATCTCTTAGTGTTGGATGATGAAAAATACTGCGAATCATCTGGGTGAAATGTTGTGCCAGTCCTTTCATCCAGAAAATATAGCACAGAAGCAGCTCTAACTGAAGAAAAGGAAAAATACTTTGTTGTAATGTGCTAATATAAACATCCCTCTTATTTTTCCAGAAACGTTCACAAAATTTCTTAATCTGCAGCAATAAGTGTGAGAAAGAAACAAGTACTTTCTACTTAAAAGTACTGCCTTCCGCAAGGAGTTGCGACTAAACTTACATTTTAGCTCTGTTCAACCAATTTCTCGCAGACAACTGAAGATTTACCACTCAAAGCCTCTTGCCAAAAGAAGGCTATTTCGTTGATGTATATAGGCATAGTATTAGTTACGATTTAACGTGGCGCTTCCCTGTGACAGGACCTGCACACAGGAATTGCATATCTGCACGTGAGTCTCTGCAGAAACTATTGACAAAAATCTTCAATCGCAGTGACACAAAAAGCAGAAAAGAACGACGAAGTTTATGACACTGACGGAGGGACGCTTCCTCCAGTTCGAGTCAGAATCTAGATTCTAAGACAAATTTTGGACCCAAAATTGGAAGCAGCAATTGTTTAATCGGTGGCATGAGTCTGACAAAAATTAATGACAGGTTGAAGGCCCTATTCTAAAGTCAGAGCCTCTGTATTTATGATGCATTATTTCGTACAGCACGTATTAAACAAACAAAAAAGAGCTTCAGCACACAAAAAAAACCTCGAGTACTAACTTAAGCAATTTATTCAGCATCGCCTGTGCTGGCATTTACAACATGCTTCACTGAAGGTACTAAGCCACAAACTCCTTGAAGCAGCTTAGATACCCTGTTAACAAATTAACACGACTACAAGTTGAAGTGAATTTTTTTTTTTGCCAGTCTACGACAAGGTAGCAATCGCATTTAAATGTACTTTTGAGCTTTTTCAAGCAAAGAAGCTTTTTTTTCAGGAAAACACTGATTTTAAAAAAAGTGATTAAGGCTGAAGCCCGTCCCCTCGTAGTAATAAAATGCATCATACCGGCTTCTGTGCTGTCAATCAAGTGACCGAGTTGACCTTTACTTTGCACGTTTCCTCGGCTGACGGAAGATTCCCTGTTCCCCCTTGTAAGGAAATGTGCGGCTAATGAGTATTGCCGTTCTCACTCCCACTCCTCAGCGCCTGCCTGTCCCATTGTTACACATCACCAACCGAAGCAACCTGCTGCCAGCAGCTGCTCCCTCCAGAATCATCAACCAATCACCTGCCACTGCTACCTCCTCTGACATCACACTCAGGGTGACTGTAAAACACAGAGCTCAGTCAAAAGTGTCCACGCAAGAACCCTTGTCAATCCTGGAGGTGCCGAAGGGAGAGAGGTGGGGAAAAGAAATAAAAATAAAGGGAGTAAGAGAGAGAGAGAGAAAACTCTGCTTTCAGCAGAATGCCTCCCTCATATTCCACTATCTGGCACTGCTGCGGCACACTGAAGTTGCAGAGAAACTGGGCACACTAGGCTGCAAAAAGCAGCATCCTAAAAATAACCGGATGAAAGCCTCTTCTTCCCCTTGGTGTAAAAAAAAACACAAATGACAAGCAATTAAAAAGAGAACTACAAGGATAATTTTGTTTTTATTTCATTCCAATTGTTTGATAATTAAATTCAATTAGTGATGCGTGCATTCTTAATAAAGCTCAAATATTCAGTTATTCAGGTTTTTGTAGCTTGACTCACAATTACTCATAAATGCAACACCAAGGCATTCACACATTCTGCTTTGTGTCAAACATCCACATGTGCTGCTTTTCAGGTGTTCTTAGGGAAGCCATGAACCATCTTGTGCACAAATTAATTGTTTCCACCACACCTCCCCCCCCCCCCTTTTCAGCTACATGTCAAAGCCTATCACATTTTATTAAGAGAGAAAATAAAAATCTTAGCCTGCACTGGGTAATGCACTACCAAGTGCCCCAAACAGCATATTAACAAGGTCTGTTAATCTGATTGATTACAACAATGGCAGAATTTACACCAAACCGTGTGAAGATATATCAAAACCTAGAGTATTGAATTTCAGCTGTCCTGCCACAGAACTGAATATGGCCAACTCGTTCCTACAAAATTTACATCCAATGGATTCAGATTAAATAGCTTAACACTGACAGAGAATAGAACCTTGATTTTTTTTAAACACGTTTCACTAAAATTGTGTAACCCTGCAAGACAAAACAGCTCTCAAGGATTAACTTGTTTTCTTTTCACTAAAGACACTCAAAAATAAGGCGGCCCCAATTAATTCAACCAAATATCTATCTAATTGGCCATTATGCAGAAACATCCTAACCCAATGGGGCAGATCTACACACTTCTGTGCCCACTCATTTCCTTATACGTACAAATAACCATTTCGGACTCAAGGTTTTAATATCTGTCACCTCACACTGCACAGTTTAGATTCTACCCAGTAGATTAGTAGTTCAAAACAAAAACTAATTATTTTCATACCACTTACCTTTATATTAGTGACTCTGGCCACAATCAGCCATTTATTTACTTGTCTTCTGCTACAGTAGTAGGATATGTACAATATCACAGCACATGACATTTTTCCAAATTTTGCCTTTGCCACACACAAGGAGAGTGCTGATCCTTTGAAAACAGCACACTTTGATTCTCCCCCACTTTTCCTCATCAATGACCAGGTGTGCTATATTCTTAATTACGCACGCTTTTAATTCTTTTCCAAACAAATCCGTAAGGGCAAATTCAGGTCATATCAGCAGTTTGGCACTCATCTTCACTGATGCCACTAATTTACTCAGAAGATACTAAAAGAATTACAGGTTTCCTCATTTAGAATATTTGATCATTAATATCGAAGCAGTGGCTTTTACTTTCTCCCCTTCCCTAGTGTTTCACCTGTAAACACTTTTACCCCATTTAGATAACAGCTGCTGGTTTGCTTTTGCAGATAATTAGCAGCTGCACTGAATTAATTCTTTGTGCAGTTAGATTTGGTCGTGAAGTTAACTCCTTCACCTTGATGGTATGGATTGAGATTACGTTCTTTGCAGCAATGTAATGTGATGGAAGATTAAGTTTGGCCTATATCAATTTGCTTATATACCCTTTAGCCATCACTGCAAATCGGAACCCATCACTCCCATTTCCATATTCCTGCCTCTTCTTTTCTGTCCTGTTGTCATGCTTCCTTTCTTCTCAGATACTCCCCCCTCCTAAATACCTGCTTCAAATCTTTAATGTTTCTGAACCTTCTGACTTTCCCTCCCCTGTCCCAGGGTGGATTGATTCTTGGATTAGACTGTAGCTTCCCTCTGCACCTCACCTGGCATTCTCCAAAAGTCCCATTAACAAATTCATTGAGGCCTCCTCCCCATGAGCAACAACTTTGACTGCACCCATTTTACTCTTACAGATCTTCCAGCCCAATGCATTGGTGGGATACTGATATCACTAATCTCTTCCTTATCTATTGCACCATTCCCAAAAATGATCCTTTGGACTCTGCCACCATAATCCAGCTCTCACTGCGTCTCCCTCCAGAAGATGCAGAACATTTGCTCACTCGTGAACAAAGCCCTTGTAATCTGTAAGTTTATTGTGAATAATTGCATCAACACCATGGCCATGAGGGAAACCTAGCTGAGGGTTGAAGACACATTCCTTATAACTGACCTCTCACTGCCTTACTATACCTTTTACCATTTTCTTGCCCAGACCATTATTGATTGTGGTGGTTTGGCTCATAAATCTGAATCTCCCCTTCATCTGCCACTGATTCCTCTGGCATTTTCTCCTGCTGGAGGAAAATACTGATGACATCTCGGTAAGAAAATTGGCATGATACTTGGGTGGTGTACAGGATCAGGATTGTAAATGTGAGGTAAGAGGTGGAGGGAAACAGGGTAAGAAACTCAAAGCAGAAGAAAATGCCAGAGGAATCAGTGGCAGATGAAGGGGAGATTCAGATTTATGAGCCAAACCACCACAATCAATAATGGTCTGGGCAAGAAAATGGTAAAAGGTATAGTAAGGCAGTGAGAGGTCAGTTATAAGGAATGTGTCTTCAACCCTCAGCTAGGTTTCCCTCATGGCCATGGTGTTGATGCAATTATTCACAATAAACTTACAGATTACAAGGGCTTTGTTCACGAGTGAGCAAATGTTCTGCATCTTCTGGAGGGAGACGCAGTGAGAGCTGGATTATGGTGGCAGAGTCCAAAGGATCATCCTGTACACGGAGTGGCTTCTCATACTCAATGATTTCAACCTCCATCTGAATTCATCATATTCTTTTCTACTGAGTTCAAAGCTCACCTACTCTTCCAAAATCTCTCCATGTAAACTCCGCAACTTATATTCACGATCATGCCCTCGAATTTACTCTCTCATATCACCTTGCCACTCCTATAGTATCAATCATGGTACTGTAGGTCATCTCTGAACTTTTATGCTGCTCTGCACACACCCCTCTTCCAGCTCCTACTTTTTGCTGTCTGTATCCAAGGGAAAATCACACTCTCAATCCACTAATAACTGTATCTTCAAAATCCTAACTGTCTATCCCTTGGCCCTCTTATTACTATGGTATTCTGTAGCTAGTGATCTGTTTAACCACATCCTCACCTTCATCCTCAATGCCTTAGCTCCGTTAAAATATTACTCTCTCTCTCACTTTGGCATTCTGCCTGGGGTGGCCCTGTTGGTTCCTTAAGCCCAAGGATGAAAATGTGAAAAAGAATGGCAGACATCTGGTTTAATCTTTCACCACCAGACCGGACTGGGCCACATAAAGTGCTATCAATGTCCTGTTTCTGCCCGCAAAAGTTGTTCGCTATTCCAAGATCACATTATAATGCAAGGCTAATATATAGCTTCTTTTCTCCAAGCTTCTTTTTAAATCCCTCTACTCTGTCTCCTCCACTCTCCTCTTCAACAAATGTAAAGAGCATGTTGGTTTCTTTGTCATGAAGAGCAAGACCATTCAAGCAGTTGTTTCTGACACTCCTGGTCTTTTCCCTAACCCACTGGGTCAAACTTCATGTAACATTCACAACTTCCTGCACCCAATTTCCCTTCCTAGCTTTCATATTAGCAAACATTGCCAACTATTTCCTCTCCTCAGATTCTGTCTTTTCTCCTTTCAATCTGTTGTCATCTAGCCTCCCAAAAAAAATCAATGCTTGACCTATTGTAATATGTTTTTAACAGATAGCAGCATGCCATCATGAGAAGTGTGCATTGTGATCCAGTCTTAGTTTCACTTTGGCCTGTGAACAGAGCACAGCGCACACAGCTCTGAAGATCATGTCCTCAAATTCTCTGTCTATCTGTATCTGTTCTTATGTCTTAATAAATGAACCTACTATATAATTACATAACTCCTTATGAGTGATTTATGCTTTTATATCATTATAAAAACATGACAGGTGCTTCTGTCCTTGCAAACCACTGCCCATATCTAACCAATACTCCTTGCCAAAGTCCTTGAATACGTCACCTCCCAAATCCATGCCCATCTTTTCCAAACTCTAGACTTGAATCCCTCCAATTTGGTTTCTGAATTGACAAAGGTAAATGATTCCTCCTCACTCTCCCAGACCTGTCTACAGCCTTTGGCATGGTTAACTACACTATCCTCCTGTAGGGTGCCATAGTAACACAGTAGTTAGCTCTGCTGCCTCACAGTGCCAGGGACCCGGGTTCGAGTCGTGGCTTGGATCACTATCTGTGCAGAGTCTGCACATTCTCCCCGTGTTTGCGTGGAGTTCTTCTGGGTGCTCTAGCTTCCTCCCAAGTCCATAGATGTCTGATTAGGTGTATTGGCCATGCTAAGTTCTCCCTCAGTGTTAGCTAATAGGCATCAAAGTGCGGCCTCTGATGATTGAGCCAAGGACATTGACCCAAGGAACTCCTGCAATGAGTCTTGGAGCTGACATGATTGACTTCCAGCTATCAATCATCTTCTTTTGTGCTAGATTGAATCCAACCAGCAGACAGTTTTCAAGCTAATTCCCATTGACTCCCATTTTGCTCAGAGTCTTTGATGCCTACATTGAGTCAAATACGTGCTCTGATGTCAAGTGAAGTCATTTTTACCCCAGCCCTTGTGTTCAGTTCTCTTGTCCATGTTGAATCAGGGTTATAATGTCAGAAGCTGAGTGGCTCTGGTGGAACTCAAACAGAGTTTGAATGAGCAGGTTGTTACTAGGCAAATGACACTTGATAACACTGTTGTTTGAACCCTTACAGTGCAGGAGGCCATCCAGCCATCGAGCAACTCTTCCACCCAGACCTTTCCCTCCACATCATAATTTACACATTTACATGGCTAATCCTCATCACCTACACATCTTTGGATATTAGGGGGAATTTATCATGGCCAATCCATCTAACCTGCACATCTTTGGAGTGAATCACAGAATTATAGAAACCCTAGAGTGCAGAAAGAGGCCGTTTGGCTCATCAAGTCTGTACCGACCACAATCCCACCCAGGTCCTACCCCCATAATCCCTCTAAGCAATGCATCTCAGGACACTAAGGGGCAATTTTTAGCATGGCTAATCAACCTAACCCACACATCTTTAGAGCATGGAAGGAAACGAGAGCGACCGGAAAAAAGCCCACACAGACACAAAGAGAACATGTTACCTAAAACTGGAATGAGATAAGGGTCCCTGGTATTGTGAGGCAACAATACTAACCACTGCATCACCGTGATCCTTTCCATCACTTTATTGATGATTGAGAAAAAGCAGATGGGCAGGAATTGGCTGAGTTGGATGTGTACTTCACAAGAAATGAATTGTTATGTCTTCAGACTCTGCATAAATGCCCTTTCCTAATTACCCATGCCATCCCTCTACTTGGCAGCAATCTGACATTGAGTTAGTTTGTTTATAACTTGGGTGTCAAATTTGATTATGACATCAGTTTCTGACCTCCTAATTTATTTAATTTCTAAGACCACCTCTTTCCACTTTCATAACATTGAACAACTATAGACTGTCTCATCTCATCAGTTGCTGAGATCCTCATTCATGCCCCCCTCAGGGCCTACAGGACTAGGCCAATGTTTCAATGCCAAGATGCCCAGAGCAGTGCACTGTTGGCACCTTGGTGCTTGGCCTGAACAGTGACTGAGTGAAGGGTCTGAGGAGGGTGGAGGCTTTAGTGAATGTCTGAGGGGGAAGGAGGCCTGAATGAGGGGAGGATGGGAGCTGTGGGGTTTGGGTCGGATAAACCTCATGTCTGCATGTTTTTGGGGAGTAGGGGTGAATACCTCTATTTGCCGAGGAGTTGGTGGTTCATTGACCCTCAAAGCTCAACATGCCAAATCCTCATTTGTGAATACCTGTGCTAAAGGTCACCTGGTGCAGATCCTACTGGGAATAGCTAACTCCATTGAATCAGGCTACAAGCCTGTTAATTGCATTTAAGTTGATGTATTTGTGTCGGAATAGACTTCTCAGCTGCCCTGGCCAAGAATCTAGTCAGTGTGGCCTGGGATGGTTGCAATGTGTTTTTCGTTTCCCAATTCTCCGGGCTATCACAATCCGCAATTGGGGTAAGTGGGCTCAAATAATCCTCCAACACCTTTGTTTTCAAACCTCTCTATGTTCTTGGTCCTGCCTCGCTCTATAATTTTCTCCAACCCCACAACACCTCTTCACTCCCTCCACCACTAAAGCAAGACCCCTGACATATCTACAATCCTCGAATTCTAGCCTGTTTTGCATTCCCAGTCATAATTCCCCATTATCGATGACTGTACCTTTAGTTGCTAAGCTCCCAGGCCCTGGAATTTCCTCCCTACACACCTCTCCATCTTTCTCTACTTCGCTCTCTTCCTTCACGAAGCTGCTTAAAACCTACCGTTTTGCTCCTGTCTTTGGTCATCTGAACCTGATGTCTCAAGATACATCTCAATGTTATACCTTATTTAACAATGTTCCTATGCAGCACCTCAGAATGTTTCATGATGTCATAAGCACTTTATGAATATAAGTTGTTGTTATGTGCATTGGCATCATTTTGAAATATAGAACATAGAACATAGAACATAGAACATAGAACATTACAGCACAGAACAGGCCCTTCGGCCTTCGATGTTGTGCCGACCAAAATAAAAAGCAATGCCCCTCCAAACTAAACCATTCCCTTTTCTTCCATATACTTATCAATTAACCTCTTAAACGCCACCAAACTTGGTGCATCTACAACAGCTGCAGGCAGGGCATTCCACTCCCTAATCACTCTTTGGGTAAAGAACCTACCTCTGATATCTGTCCTATAACTCATACCCCTTAATTTAAAGCTGTGTCCCCTCGTGCTAGCTTTCTCCATCCTAGGAAAAAGGCTATCACTGTTCACCCTATCTAAACCTCCAATCATCTTATATGCTTCAATAAGATCCCCTCTTAGCCGCCTCCTTTCTAACGAAAACAACCTCAAATCCTTCAACCTCTCCTCATAGGACCTGCCCTCCATACCAGGCAACATCCTGGTAAAACTCCTCTGTACCCTCTCCAATGCCTCCACATCTTTCTTATAATGTGGCGACCAGAACTGCACACAATACTCCAAGTGCGGCCGCACTAGAGTTTTGTACAGCTGCAACATGATGCTGCGGATCCTAAATTCAATCCCCCTACCAATAAAAGCTAAGACTCCATAAGCCTTCTTAACAACTTTATCCACTTGACTGCCTACTTTCAGGGATATATTGACACATACACCAAGATCCTTCTGTTCCTCAACACTATTAAGAGCCCTACCATTAGCCCTATACTCTACACATTTATTGTTCCTGCCAAAGTGCATTACCGCACACTTTTCCACATTAAACTCCATTTGCCACCTCTCGGCCCAGCTCTGCAACTTGTCCAAGTCACTCTGTAAACTATAACACCCCTTTCACTATCTACCACTCCACCGACTTTAGTGTCATCTGCAAATTTACTAATCCATCCTTCAATACCCTCATCCAGATCATTTATAAAAATTACAAACAGCAAGGGCCCCAAAACAGATCCCTGAGGTACACCACTTGTCACCGAACTCCACGATGAATATCTCCCATCAACCACCACCCTCTGTCTTCTATCTGCCAGCCAATTACTAATCCAATTAGCTAAATCACCCTCTATTCCACACATCTGCATTTTCTGTAGAAGTCTTCCATGGGCCACCTTATCAAAAGCCTTACTAAAGTCCATATATACTACATCAACCGCCTTACCCCCATCCACCTCTCTGGTCACTTTCTCAAAAAACTCAATGAGGTTAGTAAGGCATGACCTACCCTTCACAAAACCATGATGACTATCCCCAATCAATTCATTTCTCTCTAAATAACTATAAATCCTATCCCTAATAATTCTCTCCAATACTTTGCCCACAACAGAAGTAAGACTCACTGGCCTATAATTCCCTGGAAGGTCTGTCTTCCCCTTCTTGAACAACGGGACCACATTCGCTATCCTCCAGTCCTCCGGAACCACACCCGTAACAAACGACGACCTGAAGATCAGAGCCAGAGGCTCTGCAATCTCCTCTCTTGCCTCCCAGATAATCCTAGGGTAAATCCCGTCCGGCCCAGGGGACTTATCCAACTTCAAACCCTCGAGAATTTCTAGCACATCCTCCCTATCTACTACAATACTTCCCAATTTGCAACCCTGTACCTCAGTGTTCTCCATAGCTACATTTCCAGCACTCTTGCGTGAATACCGAAGAGAAATATTTATTCAGTGCCTCACCAATCTCTTCAGGCTCCACGCACAACTTCCCACTGCTGTCTATGACGGGCCCTAATCTTGCCCTAACCAATCTTCTATTCTTAACATATCGAAAGAAAGCTTTAGGATTCTCCTTAATCCTATCAGCCAACATCTTCTCGTGTTCCCTCTTAGCTCTCCTCAATTCACTTTTTAGCTCCTTCCTGGCTAATCTATAGCTATCCATTGCACTAACTGAGCCTTCAAGCCTCATACTGACATAAGCCTCCTTTTTCTTCTTAACCAGCAAATCAACTTTTTTCGTACACCAAGGCTCTCTTACTCGACCATTTCCTCCCTGCCTGACAGGGACATACTTATCAAGGACTTGCAGCAGCTGCTCCTTGAATAAGCACCACATTCCCGATGTTCCCAGTCCCTGTAGTTTCCTAGTCCAATCTATGCACCCTAATTCTCTCCTGATGGCCTCATAATTACCCTACCCCCAGCTATAACTACTGCCCCCAGCTTCATGCCTATCCCTGTCCATCACATCATATAAAATCTCCTGGAACGTTTTATTCCATTAAAGACACTTTATAAATATATGTTGTCGATGCCTCTATTGTTGCTAAGTACACAATCCTAGTGTCAATGAAATGAATTCATTGTCACAGAATACATTACAGCTGCTGATGAAACAATATTTTCCCCACAATCTACTGAGTTTGAAGTGATGGGGCAGTTGGACAGGCAGAAGATGATATCTGGGGATTTCAATCCAGTGACTCGAATATGCTTTGTAAGTATGAATTATTTGCAAATTGTGATCTAAATATAATTGGCAAAACAAAAGAAAGAATCAGAAACAAACATTTTCTCAAATGCCCCCTGGGCACTGTTAGCAGAGTGGTTAGCACTGCTGCCTTACAGCGCCAGGAACCCAGGTTTGATTCCTGCCTTGGGTCACTGTCTATGTGGAGTCTACATGTTTTCCCTGTGTCTGCAGGGTTCCTCTGGGTGCTCCTGTTTCCTCCCATAGTCCAAAAGATGTGCTGGTTAGTTGCAATGGCTGTGCTAAATTATCCCTCAGTGTTCCCAAACAGGCACCAAAGTGTGGCGACTAAGGGAGTTTCACAGTAACTTTGTTGCAGTGTTAATGTAAGCCTACTTGTGACAGTAATAAATAATAATAATAAATAATTGTACATGTTGTTACCTTTAATTGAATAAAAACTAAACTGTTTACCTGATTTTAACATCAGGAATATACATTTGTAATTATGATTTGAAAAATCTCTTCTCTTCCATCCCCTCATAACCTCCTTGTTTTCCCATGAACTTTCCTAGATATTTCCTTTTCCATAGCTGCCCTTCAGCAATATCAGTTGGAAGTATACAATCACATATATGCAGATGGGCCTCTAATCGCCTATCCGTTTCCACACTTTCCAATGTTTGTCCAGAATCATGTTCTAAATAAATCAAACTTCGTTCAGCTCAAATGTGATTGATCAAAATTATCACTTTTTGTCCCTGACTATTCTATGTTGTCCACTGATTTTATTTATCCCTCAGGCTACCTTGTCATTTAATGCAACCTATCCATCACTAAGGACATTTCATTCCATCTGCAGCATCAATAGCTTTTAGCACTACTTTAGCCCTCCACCTCAAATTTTCTTATCCATGCCTTTGACATCTTCAGACTTGATTCCTCCACTGCCTCTTCCACCTTCCAAAATCCATAATTTCTCCAAAGCTCTATTTCATATTTTCTCCAGCACCAAGAACTCTAGCTCATCCCTGCTCTCACTGATCTTCATTGCTCCTCTCTCCCCAAACACATTGCCCTTAAAATCCTTAACCAAACATATAAATCCCTCCACAACCTCACCCAATCTCTCCCTGTGCTCTCTTCTGATGTGTTATGACCCTTCCAAAAACTGTTTTCACCTAATTTCAGCTTCTTCTGTTGTGTGGCTCATGGAAATCTCTCTTATCTCGGAGTTACCCAGTCCAGAGATTTGAGCACAGTATGTAGGCTCACACTGTAGTAGTATTGCACTGTCAGTGTCACTTTCTGAGTGGAGCATTAAACTGAGGTTCCATTTGCCCTATGATGAGTTATTTGAGGAATGGTACTGGGCAACCATGAGGATAGGGAGACCTCATGGATGTCTTTTGTTCCACATTCACAGAGTTGTGCTAAATCAGGAGATGCCCTTCAGTCGTGGCATAGTCAGGGTCGTATAGCTACCATTCCTCTGTGCTGTTACATAGGTCAGCACAAGTGATAGCAGTTGCCATCCCCAAGATCAGAAACCCTACAGCAATTCAAACAAAACAGTTCCACTTGAACAGTCACAGATTTGCACCGTAGGCATCCTGTACTCCAATACAACTCACCATTTTTATATCCAGTGCTACTCCACTGGCTAGAGAAGTATTAAGTGGCAATGCACATGCAGAATCAACACAGAAATATTCATGTTACGGTGCAAACACAACAACAAAGGATCTTAAAATATTTTCACCAGAAATATTGGATAAACTTAATATCAATTTCTTTTTGGATGGTGAGAAATATCACTTTCTGCACATTTTATTCACATCTACGTTTTTGCCAAAATCATTGTATTGAGCAAAACGTGACTATAAATTACCCAAAAGAGAAACACAACTGAAATACAATCATACGTTAAAAAAAAGATTTGTTTGAGAACTTGTTTTAGACTGTAGAAGATTGTGAAGTGTGAGAAACCCTGCCAACATTTTAACAAAGTTTTGAGTTGTCATCTTCCTCTCAAGATGACCCTGGGACAGCTGCAAGAGCCATCCTTGAGCTGCAATCCCTGAGCACCTAAAATCCCTTCTCGCCTAATTAAAAACACTGCTCATTAGGCAGCTCTACTCTTTAACATGCAGGGCCAGGAATAAGTTCCTCACATCTCCACCTTTAATCAGAGACCCAAAGGCCTGTGAAGCAGCCCACTCAATCATAACTATCTAATGTCAATCTATCAGAGCCTCCTACTTTGCCTTCCAGTACTTGGTATTGTAAAGAGACAAATACAGAATGGTGTAATTAGTGATCAGTGTTCCAATTATTTAAGACATTATATACCTTAGATATGAATATAGAAATAAGCATCTGTTATGCTACCCTACTTAAGAGGCTTAAAATTAAATGTTGCCCATTGCAAAATAAATGTGACGTTTTCTGCAGCATAAGCTGTATCTGACGATCAACATGCTATCATGTGAGTGGAGTTCTTGGAACAGGCAATGCCTGACATTTGGAACTGAGCCTAAATGAAAATTGCCCTTTCTGGCTTCAAGAAACATTTAACTAAAAATGGCTGGAACCATATAGTTAGCTGTGAGGTAACCAGTTAATGTTAGATATGCAAATTCTCTTATTGAATTAAAGGTGTTTCTCCAAGTCTTTCTTTTTCAGGGTCACCTTGTATTAGTGAATAAAAAGGACAGGAATGAAAATATTGTGCATTGGTTTCCTAAATATAAAACATTATGCACGTGTATACACAAAATAGTTACTGACAAAATTGGAAGAAAGAGGTTTAAAGCAGCAGCCACAGGGTCAACCTTAACACCATAGTCACAAGTTAAAATATTTTGCAAAATTATTGTATTATCTCGCATGTCAACATTTCCTTCCCTGAGTATACTACACCCACACACCTGAAATGTTTTTCCAAATTGTTTATCTTTGCACTTTTGCTTTCGATAAAATGATTGCTCTCTGTATTAGGGAATGGACCACTTCTATTTTCAGCATCTGGTGTCACCATCAAGTACCAAGAGGTCAGGTATAGTTGCAGTAAAAAGGAACTATATACTCTGAAGCTGTAGCTTCCAAAAATCCTTCCATTAAACGAGTCAGGTATTTCCACTTATTACAATACTCTTAATTATTGCCTTTGAGTAAGGCCCCTAATTTCTGTAGCAATTAGTATTGAATTATAGACATGTTTTTACACTGTGGATTCATCCTCAACAGGATTTTGCATTAAATTCCTCCAGTTCATTCAATGGAAACTTCTGTAGCCATGAGTGCAACATCCTACATTCAATATCACCCAGCCAAGATTTTGAAATGTCGATCTCAGTCATGAAAGGGTGGTGTTCTAACACACTACACTACTCACCATTCTGTTTTTCCAATGTGAAAATGCTATTGCATCGAGAAATATTTAAGATAGTCTCTATTAAAATGCATGCACAAAGAACCAGATCATCAAATGATCAAACCTTTTACAGGTTTCATGACTCTCTGCCCTAACTTGGCAGTAATAGAACTATGAACTAGTGCTACTTTGGGAGAGAATTCTACTGTATCGCCAGTGCATCGAGCATTGGTGAAACTGTGAAGAGGATAGTCAGAAAGTGCAATCTTTCACTTCTTTCACTGAACCGAAGTGAGGTGGGGTGAGGTGGGAAGGTTGGAGATAATTGCCACAGCATTGTTATAGAAAGTCATTAAATGCATCAGAAGTACACTATTTATCAGTACATAAAGACAGAAAGCTCAGCCCTGTGACAGCAGCTTCTTTTAAAACGATAGGTAATGAAATAATTTGCAAGAAGTATCCATAAATACTCTTCAGTTTAAATACCTGATTTGGCACCTTAGCAGAATTTAATTTGAATTCCTTTTTAAACATGCTCAGGAGGAAATACAATTTACAGCAGATAGGTTTTTGCACTTGAAAATGGGGTTGTGGGCATATGGGAGGGGTGCGCGGGAGGGCTTGCTGT
This sequence comes from Sphyrna mokarran, assembly GCA_024679065.1. NCBI lineage: Eukaryota > Metazoa > Chordata > Chondrichthyes > Carcharhiniformes > Carcharhinidae > Sphyrna > Sphyrna mokarran. Next base: position 26,815,460 of record JAGIQG010000021.1, read on the forward strand.
GTGGTATTGGGAAGTAAGGTGGAGAGTTTCACTTTAGCCTCTGACACATAAATGCAATATTCAGATGGGCTGTAAAAGCAGCCGAATGGCTAGAAACTGACAAATGATTGCGCAAAGATGGAGAACCAGATCCGATGCCAAAGATTGGGGCATGCACTCCACCGAGATCTACTATACGGTAAGCAGCTGAACCAGTCGACCACTGGAATCCACTCAAGAAAGGGGGCCCAGGAAATGTTGCATCAATTGTTTTAGAGCCCAGGTGAAACAAAAGTGCTCCTCCTGGATCCACAACCAAATAAGACGTTGGCCTGCTGCTGTCCTATTCAAGGCCTTGACTGGGTTCATCTCACCTCTCCAACCACCGGCTGGCCAGCGCAGCAAAGGAGCCAGCCAATTCGACATCCTCCCATAACCAGTGAGCTGCTTGGAGTCAACTATTGTTTTTAAAAATGAAGACTGAATCTGAATTTGGTTTGGACTTCAAGTTGGCGTAGGCAGGATGGCCGCTCTGCCTGCTTCCTACCCGTCCTGCCTGAAAGTCAAAAGCCCTCAACTCTTAGAAAAGGAGGAAATGAAGGATGATACGTTCGTGCTTTGAGGAAGGTCATCATGGAGGTGATTGATGCCTTGATCCTCAAACGTTATTTTGGCACGAGGCATTAATGCAAGCACTCTGCAAGTGTTTTCTGCACAGGTGGAAACAAGCAGTGTGGGAATGTTCAATGAACTGATCTTTCACAACCCCAGCCAGTTACTTCAAATTAGGTTAGAAAAAGTCTGGAAGTTTAGTTTCCATTTTCCTAAAGTCCTGATCTTGATTATGCCCTTTTTGACGTCAAGTGGAGCCCAGCTTTCTCCTGGAAAGATAGAATAGAGGATTGTGCCAGGGTGTTCTTGTGCACTTGTCATTTTAGCACAGCTTATGAAAATAAAAAAAAAGTTAGGAAACATGAGGATACATCGCAAGTGGGAGAAAAGCAGCAGAGAAAAACCAAGACGGCAAAATATTCTTTCAAAATGTTCTATTGTCTAAACTCTACTACATCTGCACTGACTTTACTGATGTGGTTGGCTACCTTGATGGCTATTCAATCAATCATAGAATCCTGACAGAGCAGGAGGCAGCCATTTGGCCCATCAAGTCTGCACTGACAACAATCTCACCCAAACTCTATCCCTGCAACACCGAAACCCACACAGGCATGGGAAGAACATGCAAATTCTACACAGACAGTGACTCAAGGCTAGAACTGAATCTGGCTCCCTGGCATTGTGAGGCAGCAGCACTAACCACCCATGCCACTGAGTCGCCCCAATCAAATATGATAATCAAATTTGGAAAATGATAGAGTGGTTACATGGTGCAAGGAGGCCATTCAGCCTATCATATCTGTGCCAGCTCTTTGCAAGAACAACTCAGTGTGGCCCTGCAATTATTTTCCCTGCAGGTGCTTATCCAATTAACATCTGAAGCCTCAACTGTATTTGCCTTCACCTCACCCTTGGGCAGTGCGTTCCCAGTGATAACCACTAGCTCTATTTAAACAAAATACCTCTTGGCAATGTTAGTCCTTTTGCTAATCAGTCCTCTCTTTCTCCATCCTTGTGCCAATGGGAGCCATTTCTCCCTATCTGCTCAGTCTGGACACATCATGACTTTGAACACTTCTTTCAAATCTCATTTCAAACTTTTCTTCTCCCAGATGAAAAGCCCCAACTTTTCCACTGTATCCTTGTAAATGAAGTTCCACCTTTCAGTGTCATGACCAGTAGGGATAGGTCCTATTTATAGAACATATCAGTCTTGAATCTTCTTGAAGTCACATTCTTTAAAACATCAATAGGTGCCTAATATGGCTTCCAAAGGCCAGGTGACCTTTGCAATTTCTGCATCAGGATTCTGGAAAGTTCCTGCTTGGACAACCATGGATGGTGGTCCTCTCCCTTGAATGGACAAACTAAAACATTTGTGAGAGTTCCATCTGCTATTGTTCATGATCTACTGAAATATCAAAATTTATAGGCTCCTTAGATCTGTAGTCTTCAAGCTCAAAATTTACCAACACACAACTGCTGAAACCAATAAATCACAAGCTGGTGTGAATGGTCATCTTCTATCTTCAATTATGTTGTAATTGCTTTGGACTTCCAAACCATTCTGGGTGAGAAATGACAGTTGATCATGTGAATGAAACTGACTTTAGATCACAAAATCACAGAACAAAATCACAAAACCAGAGAGAAACTGGTCAGTATACATGGAACACAAGCTGAAGGATACCTGCAGCAGAAAAAGGTACTAAATCCATGTCCTTTAAATCTGGAGATTACTATGTCTTAAAGGTTTCCTAGTCATGTTCCTTTTCCAAATCTACCTCTACAGAAACCTGACCTCCTGTTAAGAAAAATACAAGTAACAAACTTTGGACCTACTGGGAAAGTCTATTTCTTTGAAGGAATCCTGCAATAACTCTGACATAGCACTCAAACCTACCTTGAACCGACCTAGACTAACCGATCATGAGTGTAAACATCTTCTTTAATGGATCCACACTAATTGCCAAACATGTGAACTATCATCTATTATTTTGTTTACAACTTATAACATTGCATTTTCTGTTCTAATTGTCTTTTTTCTTAAGTGTATGAGAGTGCTGTATGATTATTGGAACATTTGACATTCAGAATAAATGTGTGAATGAACAATTTATTTATTTAAACCCACAGAAACTTACTGCTAGTTATTTAAAAATTGACCACACTTTAAAGTTTATGAAACATACAAATCTTCCTTTCCAAAACACACCGAGTTTGGACAACAAGCAAAGGGAATTACGGCTCAGTTCTCCCTCATTCCTGCTCACAACATCTGAGACTATTCTCATAAGTTGTTTAAGTATCCTCTCCAATGTCTTCACATTTTTCCTAAAGTGTTTGTGGGGGGAGAGGGGGTGCCAGAATTGGGCACAACTCTCCCTGTAATGGCAGATTAGTGTTTTATAAAAGTTTATAATAACCCGCTTTCTCATGCAATACATGCCTCTATTTATAAAGCCCATTCCTTCTGGCCTTTTAACAACTTCTCAACATGCTCTGCCACTTTCAATAATTTGTGTGCAAATGCCTCCCAGTCCTTCTGATCCTGCACCCCCTATAGATTTTGTGACAATTTATCCAGATTATTTTCTGTATTGGATCTTTCAACTTTCACAGTTTCTGTTAAAGTTTCTTTTAAAGAATAAACCTGCTGTGTCATGGCATTACAGAACAGTGCAATTTAAGGACAGTCCGGGAAAAGTAACTAAGAGAAAAAGTTTCTTTGCTTTCTGGTGCTTTATATAATTGGGTAAGTTTGCCAGTTTTCATCCTGGCCATAAAAATGATAAATGGAACACTGCAAGTTGTGTTGCAGGGGAGGGATAAATCTGCTGAATTAGTTCTGTCCATCAGAAGCGAGCTTCCTGCCAGGTAATCTGGAGTAACAGCAACAATGGTGGTGAAAAATTGTCCAGACCTTTTCCATCTTGCTGCTCTAGAGAAATGTGTAAGGGGCTATTCAAGGAGAAAGTATGTGGGCCAAGACTCTATTTGTACAAATCCATTACTACTTTCATAGCCTTTTGCATTTGGAGATCAGCTTTTACTTTAGCCCTCGGTTAAACCTCCTCTTGTTCTCACATTTGTGTTTTAATGTTTAACTCTGTTTTTTTGCTACATACAGCTGCCTGGAAATAAAAATGCATCAAAGCTTATCACTTTATATTAAAATTTTCAACAAGAACTTTGCAAGATTAAGATAGATATTCTTCTCATTGCATTGGTGAATAGTTGTTTACACTGGAATGTTTTGAGGTTCCTTGTGAGGAGTGCCCTTTTGCTAAAATTGCAATTTCCTTGTTACAAGCAAGAAGCATTTTTACTGGTGGCATGGTGACACAGTAGTTAGCACTGCTGCCTCATAGCTCCAGGAACCAGAGTTATTCACGGCTTGGGTCACCGTTGATGTGGAGTCTGTACGTTTTTCCTATGTTTGTAATTTTTATAAATGATCTGGATGAGGGTATTGAAGGATGGATTAGTAAATTTGCGGATGACACCAAAGTCGGAGCAGTGGTAGATAGTGAAGAGGGGTGTTCTAGTTTGCAGAGAGACTTGGACAAGTTGCAGAGCTGGGCCGAGAGGTGGCAAATGGAGTTTAATGTGGAAAAGGGTGAGGTAATTCACTTTGGCAGGAATAACAAATGTGTAGAGTATAGGGCTAATGGTAGGCCTCTTAATAGTGTTGATGAACAGAGGGATCTTGGTGTATATGTGCATAGATCCCTGAAAGTTGGCAATCAAGTCGATAAGGTTGTTAAGAAGGCATAAGGAGGCTTAGCTTTTATTGGTAGGGGGATTGAATTTCGGAGCCGCAACGTCATGTTGCAACTGTACAAAACTCTAGTGCGGCCGCACTTGGAGTATTGTGTACAGTTCTGGTCCCCACATTATAAGAAAGATGTGGCGGCATTGGAGAGGGTACAGAGGAGGTTTACCAGGATGTTGCCTGGTATGGAGGGCCGGTCTTATGAAGAGAGGCTGAGGGATTTGAGGTTGTTTTCGTTAGAAAGGAGGCGGCTAAGAGGAGACCTTATCGAAACATACAAGATGATTAGAGGTTTAGATAGGGTGGACAGTGATAGCCTTTTTCCTACGTTGGAGAAAGCTAGCACGAGGGGACATAGCTTTAAATTAAGGGGTGGTGGTTTTAGGACAGATGTCAGAGGTAGGTTCTTTACCCAGAGGGTGATAAGGGTATGGAATGCCTTGCCTGCGTCAGTTGTAGATGCGCCAAGTTTGGTGGCGTTTAAGAGGTTAGTAGATAAGTTTATGGATGAAAAGGGAACAGTTCAGGTTAGAGGGTCATTGCTTGTTCCTAATTGGTCAGCGCAACATTGAGGGCCGAAGGGCCTGTTCTGCGCTGTAATGTTCTATGTTCTATGTTCTATATCTGCATTGGTGTCTCTGGTTGTTCCTGTTTCCTCCCACAGTCCAAAAGACATGCTGGTTAGGTGCATTTGCCATGCTAAATTCTCCCTCAGTGTACCTGAACAGGCTCTGGAGTGTGCAACTAGGGGATTTTCACAGTAACTTCATTGAAGTGTTAATGTAAGCCTACTTGTGACATTAATAAATAAACCTTAAACTTTAATTCACACAAAATTATTGAAAATAAAATTAAAAACTTTTGATGTAGAAATCAGAAAATGAACATCATCTACCCTAGTTCAATCAGTCCAGTCTTTAGGCATCACAGAGATACTTGGTCAAATCTAACTTATTATTGTTACATGTGTTGAATATGATGGAAAGTACCATTTCTTGCTGACTACACAGACAAAGCATACCATTCATAGAGTTTGTGGGTTAGAAAGTTCAGGATGTAGTCACAAGGGAGGAGCTGAGCCCCAGGCCACAGAGTTTGGAGATGAGTTTCGTAGGAATAATAGAGTTGAAGGCTGAGCTGTAGTCAATAATTAGGAATCTCACATAGGTATCTTTATTATCTAGGTATTCCAGGTTGAATGCAGGACCTGGGAGATGGCATCCGCTGTGGATTTCTTGCAGTGATCGGCAAACTGTAGTGGATCCAGGCAATCTGGGAGACCAGAATTGATTCGTACCATGACTAACCTTTCAAAGCACTTCATAATGATGGCTGTCAGAGCCCCCGGATGATAGTTTCCTTTGGTTGGGTTTCCTTTGGTACCGGGATGGGGGTTGTCTTCTCGAAGCAAATAGGGACCTCAGATTGGTATAAAGAGAGGTTGAAGATGTCTGCGAATACCACTACCAATTGATCCTCACAGGATCTGAGTACTCATCTAGGGTACCCCATCCAAGCCAGTTGCTTTTCGTGGGTTGACCTTTGAGAAAGCTGCTCTGCATCTGCCTTGGTGAGCTCAAACCATAGGCTAGTACGAGACTTCCGGACTGGAGGTCATGCTCTCGCTGACTTCTTGCTCAAAACAGCCATAGAATGATTGAGCTCATCAGGGAGAGATGCATTAGTGTCGGCAATTTTACATGCTTTTAACTTGTGGCCTGTTATATTCTGCAATCTTGCCATAGTCAGCAGGGGGCTGAATGGCTAGCCTGGGCTTCCAGCTTGGTTCAGTTCTGTCTATTGGCATTTTTGATGGATCTCCATAGGTCATATCTGGCTTTCTTGTATAGGTCAGATTTGCCTGACTTGAATGCCTCCTGTTCAACCTTCAGAACATATGGTTGGGGAACTCACAGATTTGCTTCTTTGGCACTGTCTTCTACACACTTACTAAACAAGTCAGTTTTTTTAATGGTGTACTTTTCAGGCTGGTCGCAGAGTTTTTAAATATTGACCAGTCTACTGACTCTAAGCAGTGTTGTAGGAAATCATCTGATTCTTCAGACCAACATGGCATGGCTTTCTTGACGGATTCTCCCATTTCAGTTTTGCTTGTAAGCCGGGAGCAAGAGCAGATCAGAACACAAGGCTGTTCTCTGTGCCTCAGGCCAATGAACAGTGCCTCAGGATATTTTGTCTCAAGGCTAATTGTCATGTATATTTTGGCCAGTGCGGTCTTCACATCTAGATAGGGTGGAATGTAAACTGCTATTCAGATAACAGAGGTGAATTCCTGCAGAAGATAGTAAGGACGGCATTTTAGCATCAGGTATGTTAGGTCTGGGGAGCAGAAAGTTATGATGTAGAAATGCTGGCATTGGACTGGGGTAAACACAGTAAGAAGTCTCACAACACCAAGTTAAAGTTCAACAGGCTTATTTGGTAGCAAAAGCCATTAACTTTCGGAGCACTGCTCTTTCATCAAGTAAGTGGGAGTTCTGTTCACAAACGAGGCTTATAAAGACATAAACTCAATTTACAAAATAATGGTTGGAACGCCAGTCTTTACAGGTAACGAACTACCTGTAAAGACTAGCATTTCAACCACTTGTTTGTAAATTGAGTTTGCGTCTTTAAACACCTCGTTTGTGAACAGAACTCCCACTTACGTGACGAAAGAGCAGTGCTTCAGAAGCTAATGGCTTTTGCTACCAAATAAATCTGTTGGACTTTAATCTGGTATTGTGAGCAGAAAGTTGCCAATATTTCTACATCTAGGCACCACGAGGTGTTGATTTGGAGGCAGACCCCACTTCCCTCGCCTTACCTGAGGCCACTGTGTGGTCCATTCGGTAGATTGAGAAGCTCTCTGGTTGTGAAGCAACCGTGAGCCATGTCTCCGTGAAACAGAACACACAGCAACCCCTGAATTCTCTTTGAAAAGTGAGTTTGACTTTAATTTTCTCTAGCTTGTTTTCTAGAGATTGGATATTTGCAAGGAGTAAGCTGAGAAGGGGTGCCTCAGGACCACATTGTTTCACTCTCACCTGCACATTTACCACACTTACTGGAATGACTGTTTTTTTTCATGTCTGGGAGACAGTGAGAGTAGTACGCAGTGTTAAGGATACAGGTGCGTCCAATGATGCCCTTTGCTCTGGCTGGTGTGTGGATTTGCTGCCTTGATTGCAGTTCCTGCATTAGTAGACAGGTATGTGTAGTCGGGCGTTCCAAGTTGCTATCAGGTCATGGTTTGGCTTCCAAGGTTGGTGGATGTCCAAACAATGCTCTGGCACGCACGAACCAAAAACCAGTAAATGGATGACGTCTCTGGGGTTATGGTTGAGCTGATGACCAAGTCCACGTGTTGAGATCCTCAAGCTAATATCAAGCTAATTCCAGTTAACAGCAGCCAAGTTGAGAGAAAACATATTGGGGAAAAATTCATTTGCACAGCACTGCTTTAAAGCAGTGCTCCTCAGACTATGTTAAGAGAGTTGATAGCACTCGGGATCATTTGAGCTTCAAAGATTCTACCATTGATATCAAAGAACAATGCTGCTAAATGTGCAAATTTCTCCTCCATTTTGTTTGTTCCTATTTATTACTACAACTAGTGAATTTAAACAATCCAGGATAAAGTAAGCCAATTCTTTGATTGCCTTTTTAACCACGAAAGCAAAATTCATCTCACTTTGCATCAGTGTAAATGGAGACAGCCTCTAGAATAGAAAAAAAAGACTTAAATTTTTGTGCCATTTTTCATGATGGCCAAACATCTTAAAGCCCTTTTGCAGCCAATTCAACTCCCACAAACAGCAATGCAATAATAACCAGATAATCTGCTTTTGTGATGTTAATCGGCCAAAACGCCAGGGGTAGCTCATTCTCCTGATCTTCTTCAAAGTAGTGCCTAGGAAACTTTTCTATCTAGCAGAGCAGATGGGGCACTTTTGGAAGTGCAGCCTTTCTCCAGTACTGAACTCGAGTGTCAGCCTTGATCTTTGTGCACATGCACTGGACTGGAAGTCGAACTTTGCAACTCAAAGGTGAGAGTGCTATCAACTGAGCCAAGGCTAAACTTAACAAGCAAATCCGGTGGGTGTGACCAACCTTGCTCCTGCCAATTCTTTTCTGGCTTGTCTTGACGTGGTTATTGTACAATAAAAATCTATTTGTCCACCTTCCCCCTAATATGAATCAACCCTCTATCCTGATTGTGCCCCTGAAATTAACACTTTTTGAAAATCTTGTAGTTTTTATTAAAAAGAAATCATTCAATCTTGTTTGACTTCTAACACTGCAGTAGAGATGTACATTGGTGATCAAACTAAGGTGGACCACAGTAGTAGGAGGGACTAGGATCTGAGGGCACAGCCTCAGAGTAAAGAGTCAACTCTTTAGAACTGAGATGAGAAGGAATATCTTCAGCCAGAGGCTGGTGAATCTGTGGAATTCATTGCCACAGAAGACTTGGAGGCCAGGTCACTGAGCTATTAAGACAGAAATGGATAGGTTCTTGATTGGTAAGGGGATCAATGGCGATGGGGGAAATACAGGAGAATGGGGTTGAGAAACCAATCAGCCATGATTGAATGGCAGAACAGGCCCAATGGGCTGAGTGGTCTAATTCTGCTCCCATATCCAATGGTTTAAAATGGTCTTCCTCATTTATAATTACAGTGGGGTGACTTTCCACTTTGCTGCCATTTTGTTACAGAAGCTATGATCTACAAGAACTGCAAGTCTTTGAGTTGCTCTTCTCAAGTTGTTTGAATGAGCCATGCAGTCCGACAATTGAAATTCTGGTCCAGCTCTGGGTCGTTTATTAACATTCCACATCTGTAGCAAATTAGATTGTGCTTGAAATTAATTTTTAAAAATGACAAAAAGGCACTTTATTAATCTGTAGTGAATCTGTTCCTTCACCATTTATTAGTTAAATACCACAGTTGTTCACACTCTGATAAAATGTTGCTGTGCTTCACTCCATGTTTTTTAAAGCCTTGTTTTTTTACAGGGGTAATGCCCACTACAAGTTGCCCTGAAAAAGTGATGGTGACCTTTTTTTCCATAAAGCTGAGTGGTTTGCTTCAGAGGGTATTAAGAATCAATCATGTAGCATTTCCTGAAGGACATTAGAGAATCGCTGGACGTTTTACAACAATCTTGTCAGTTTTCATGGTTATTTTTCTGATACTGGTCCGCAAAAGACCTGATTTATTGCCTGAGTGGGATATGAACTCACCCTGCTAAGCTGCACATCCAGCACCGCAGCTATCACATCACCATATCCCGTGTATCAATTCTTAGTTTTAGTAATAGGCTTTGTACTGTGGAAGACTAAAATACTTATTTTATCCTGCAAGTGAGAACCTCTGACAGTTTCAGTGCATCTTTAAGTTGGCATGGTGCCCACTTTTATTTAATGAGCTGATGCAGAAAATAATCCAAATGGCTAAAAGAAAGCCAGATATTCCAGCTAGAATGCAAGTGTCGAGAAGTTATTCTTTAACTATCAAAACTCCTGATACAATCACACCTGGAACACTGTGAGCAGTTCTTGATACTGCATCTTAGGGATATAATGGCCCTTGAGAGAATGCATTTGATTTACCAGAACACTATCTGGCCCCCTGGGGCTGAATTTTCGGTCGCCCACGGGGGTAAGTCTGGGGACAGGTGGGCTTTCTAGTTCCCAAGGCCTCTGTGGCACAATCAGATTTTCAAAGGAAGAGGAAGGGATGAGCTGGCAACCTACATACCTACATACTGATTGCTTATTGAGCTCTTTGTAGAGCTTGTTAGGAGTATGGGGAGCAAACACTTAGCAACTTTCAAATGGCCAGCATGAGGAACATGAAGGATCTGGGACACATTTGAGTAAAGCTGTTGGGAACACAGCGGGAAGCCATTAGTGTTCATGACTGCAGTGTGAAAAAGTTGTATAGAAATGGAGATTTAAATTCAGTTGCTCATTCAGTGGCTCAGAGTTGCCATTTCTTAAGCTAAGAGGCTGAATTTTGTGACGAGGGAATGTTTGTATTCTTGTGAGGAACGTGACAAACTCTATCCATGGCAGCTGGTCTCCATGGCAACCTCTATCCATGCTGGCTGGCCTCTACAGCCTCAATCCATGCCTTTTTTTCCATTCATTCATGGGACATGAGCATCACTGGCTGGCCAGCATTTATTGCCCATCCCTAGATGCCCAAAGACAGTTGTGAAGCAACCACATTGCTGAGGGCCTGGAGTCACATGTAGGCCAGACCAAGTCAGGACAGCACACTTACTTCTCTAAAGGACATTAGTGAACCAGATGAGTTTTTCCGACAACAGCTTTATAGTCTTCGGTAGATCCTTAATGTCAGATGTTTTTTACCAACTCAAATTCCACCATCTGCCTGTGGTGGGATTTGAACCCAGCTCTCCAGAACATTAGTTGAGTTTCTGGATTAATAGTCTAGAGATAATATTAGTGGGTCATCGACTTCCATTGCTGGGATTGATGTTTCCTGAGCTGAAATTTGACTCACTCTCACTGCCATATTTCTACATGGGGAGTGTCTGCCCCAAACACAAAGATTTTACGCTGGGGAAGGTCAGGCTTCAGAGAGGAAGCCCGCTGTTGCCAAGCTGCCAGTAGATAACAAATGATTGGCAAGGCTCCCAGAGTAAAAATATTGTCCAATTTTGCTTTGCCAATGCCTTTAGCGTCTTGAGATCTTGGTAACCATTTCTTATTCAACTGTTTTATCTACACAGTATACTGAAAATTAAACAGAACTAAAATGGCTTGGCCATTACAAGATTGCATCTTTCGAGTGTACATGGACCCACACTTTCATTTTTCCACAGAGAATTGTTGATATAATTCCTTCCAGAATTTAGTGGCAATCTAAAGGGCCCAATTCTTCTATTTTGAGACTGTGTCCCCAAGGTGGTCAATTGAGAACATATCGCAGTAATATTGGCAGCGTCAATCAGGTGGGATTCAACCCCTCCCGAAAGGTGCAGATGAGCTCATTGCAAGCAACCTGCCAACCAGCCCAGCTATTCAGAGATTAGTCCACCATTTTTAAAGGGCGCCTGAATCTGCGCACTTGGAGACAACCCCCCTTGCCCCCAACGTCAGAGTCATCCTCCCTCCCCCACTGACATATAAACCCCTCTTGCCTCTGACTCCTTTCACTGCCACAGGCCCCTTTCCTCTTAAATCCCACCCCCATTCAGAACTCTTCAGGCCACATGCTTTGACAATGTCCACGATGCACTGTTCCCTGGCACTGACACTCTGGCCTGGTGCCTTAGGCCCCAAGGGGGTAGATCCAATGGCCATTTGCCCCTCTGCTGCTGCCAGGCTATGAAAGCAGGGTCCCTGAAAGGTCCTGGGAGTTCAGTGATATTAGCTTGATTGCACTACTCTGCCCTGGGATGGTGTTGTTGTGGCTAGATTGCCCCTTCTAGCCCAGCATAGTGATTTGAGGCAGTCCTGTGATCAATATCCGCATTCCTGTCTGCCAACTGTAATTCTATTCTGAAGTGGCCAGCTAACTTTAATCTTCATCCCACCCTGGTCATCTGGCAGGATTTTAAACCATTGCAGTATTCCATTCTGCAGCAGAGGTTTTCCTTTCTCCCTGTCCGAAGCTGCAAGTAATAGCAGTCTTGATAGGGAGGAGATGTCAATTTCACCTGGGTGGGAGAGTTCCAGTCTGCACAACTGTGCACTCAGCCTCAATGTGCACACAGCTTTGCTTTCAAGTCTCTGAGGCTTCCGAGCAAAGTTGAATTCTCAAAACCTCTCCATTCCACTGGAACCCTTTGAATTTGAACAAATTGAATGTGCAAACATGACATTCTGGACTTCAAAGATCCAGAGGAAGACTACCAAGTCCCCAGAAAAGAGGATCATTTCCCCATACACCACCCTTCCCCCCATGATGAAGATTTCCATTGACAATTGAATAGAATTCTGGTCTTGTTCATTTCCCTTCAGGTTGGACTGGATCTCAATTTACCCCATTGATCCTTGACAGTCTTATCCTGATTGACAGCTTGTGATTCTGTCAAAGCCATTGTGGTTTGCAGAAGAGAAAATAAAACCACAGGCTGTCAATCAGACATAGACTCCGTCAAAACTGTGGTCAGCATCAATGGGGTGCTTGAGCTGCATTCAGCCATGAAGGGAAATGAAAATAAACACAGCTATTTGGAGGATGATAGAAATCCGTTGAGCTGTCAGTTGCATCTTTTATAAGACACTAGACTAGACATTTTTACAGATCAAATGTTTTCACTGGAATGGAGGGTCTTGAAGATTTCAGTTTGATAGAAAGCCTCAGAAACTTCAAATCAAAGCTGTATGCATTCATTGGGGCTGAGTTCACTGTAGTGCAAGCTGAAACCATCGCCCTGTCCCCAGTGAAATTGATATCTCCTCTGTCAGAGGATTTTAAAGTGGTCTGCTATCACTTGCAGCTTTTGACAGGGAGTAAGGAACATTTCTGCTGCAGTACAGAGTGCTGCATTTATTTAAAACCCTGCCAGGTGACCAGCGGGCTTGGGGGTTAAAGTGACCTAGCCACTTCAGAATTTTCACAACTGACCAACAGGAATACAAAAAACTGCCTGAAATCAGCGTGACAGGATTTTCAGGTCTGCCACGACTAGAAGGGGCAGTCCAGCCATGGAATTGTCACCCAGGCAAAGGTCAACCTTTTGCCTGCAGCCTGAGCCCATCGTATCTCCCAGGATCCTTGAGAGACACTTTCTCTGCAGCCGAGCAGCAGCAGAGGGATAAATGACCACAAAACTACTTCCCCAATTCCCCCTCGAGCCGAAGCACCAGGACAGGGCATCAGAAAAAGGGTGCCGGGGGGCAGTGCACTGTTTGCACATGGCCTAAAGGGAGGATGAGCGGGCATCTGAGGGGGAAGGGAGATTTATGGGGGAGGGGGAGTGCGGTCTGAGGAGAAGGAGGGCAGAGTGGGGTGCCTGAGGGGTAAGGGGGACTGAGGGATTCAGGCTAGATCACCTCCATGCCTGCATGATGTGTGTGTGTGCATGCACATGGTGTGTGTGTGCATGTATGATGTGTGTTGGTGTGTGTGGTACATGCATATGCGTGTGCGGTGGTGTGGCGGGGGTAGGGTTAGTGACCTTTGATTTGGGGGGTTGTGGTGCTCCCTGGATCTTTGAGGTCCAGCATGTAATGTTCATCCTTGTGGGTAACAACTGTAAAACCTGCCCAGTGCCTTTCCTGCTGGTGGAGTAGGTGAATGGCAAGAAGCTGGTGAATTGGATTTCAAACCCGCTGATGGTATTCCTACTGGAGGCTTGTATAATTATTGGGTTGCCACGAACTCTGGGCGGTCAGGTCAGGTGAATCCTTATGCCCAACAGAAATCTCAATTTGCAGCCAATGTCCCATTCACCGGGGCTTTAGGATTCCTACTGGCTAGCTGAAGAGATTAGAGAATTGAGCCTTATATAACATAAATACCTTTATTTGGACAAAATATTGATATTTTATTGTGAATTAGACTATTAATTTCCTTAATAAACAAGAAGGGAACGTTTGACAGTTTGATGCACAGAAGTCTCATACAAATGAGACAAAAGGCTATATTTATCTTCTCTTTTCACACTGTTGTAGATTTTATTTTGCAGCTCTTACTGCTATTGTGCTCGCGTTTGTTTGGCTAGATAATCCACCCTGTGCTGTTTCTAGCACTCTAGCCAATGCAGTGTGTATTTTATTAAAGGAAGGGCACCTCAAAAGTTTATCTGGCATGGGGATAACTCCTTTAGTAAACCTGCCCCACGCTTACCTGAGGCGACAACAAAATTTCACATATCTGAAAAGGTTGCTGTGCCTTTTTATTCAGGTACAACAGGTCTGGCAAGAGAAAGATGTCCAATTATGCAACTGTCAAAAGGCTGTTTATCTTCTGTAACAAATGTTCGAATATGCCAGAAAACCTTCCCGTCTCGAGATGACCTGTGAGACCAAAATACCATTTTGTTCACTCTCCAATCAATGGCTTGCTCCTTGGCCGTATCGCTCTCCATTTTTAGCTGGCAGAACATGACCCTCCTGGTAACAATAAAGAACATTTCACTGCAGGACTACTTGCTTCATGAACTCACATTTATCATTTTTTTGCAGCTTATATGAAAAGCACCCATAATCGAATTCCTCCCAGTCCACTGCCAGCATCTTTAAATCAGAATGTCATTCGGTTTTTGCAAGAGCTGGAGGGATTTTTTTTCTCTGTGTTTTGAACTTAACTGCACCGAAATTGTTGCTGATCTTCCTCTTTTCTTCTCATCTGTTGCTCATCTTTCCTCTTTTTCTTCGCTCACTTCCTGAGTGTGTTGTCTCTTTCCTGCAGTTTTGTTCCACAGGTAATAGTCACCCACGGTCTCTCATCCAGGTGATGGTTTCTCCACACGTGAGCTCAGGCAGTCAGTCTCTGCAGCCCATTCTAACACAAGTGCATCACATCCGAACTTGAACTTTGTCCTCTCATGATACGTATACAAGCACACCATCCGGGATATGTTACTCGATGGCAGCCAAAAATGGCATTTACTTTCATAATGCAGGATGCAGTGGCCATTTATAGCACCTCACCATGTTTGAAGATAAGATCAATCACTTTAACTTCTGGATGAAACGTATTTAGATTTAGGGACTCTAAGATTTACCTAGTTTAAAGACACTTGACTTAAAAGCATCATGAGAGAAGTTCACCTATCGAACAAACAATATTTTTCACCAAGGAGTTCAATGTCAGGATAGTGGATACTGTCGATAAGGAACATCTGAAACTGATAGTCCCACTGCCATTTTATACTCGATTGAGCATTTATTGGCAAAATCAGGACTTCTGTCTACGCTTGGATGGAAGATCCACCTTAGAGAGATTGACCAACAGCTCTCTAGCCCCTTCAGCACAATGCTGCCAAGGCTGAAAGAGGTAGTGCAATGATGTGCCTGAGACTACTAGTGGAACTTGCCATCCTATTCACCAGGGGAATCATGTAAGCGGCAGCCAACCACACAAAAACCTTGAGTGGGAGGGGGGTGGGGGAGGAAATCCCACCCCAAGTCCCTGGACCAGACGTCCTGGGGGCAGGAGGGGAGAGGACGACCTGGAGGAAGTTAATCTCAGTGTGGGAGGGTAGGCTGGGGAGTTGGGAGGGGAACAGGAGGGAGGGCCAGAGCTCCCAAGTTCCTGTGAGGAGGGCTACTTCAGTCTGAATTGGGCTACCACTCATCATTTCCTGTCTGAATTTAAGGGTAAAAACCTTTTCTGTTTCACACTTCAGTTATCAGGTGCCCATCAGCCTAAAATTTAAGGCTAAGCAAACTTCTCCATCCGAGGTCCAGCCCACCCTACCATAAAATCAAAATGGACAGGATCTTGTGTATGCAATTCCACACCTCCCTCTACCAGCCTCAGAAAATGCCCAGAGGGAGTGGCAGGGAAGGAGGAAGAGGGGGAAATTCTGGCTAAAGTGTTCTATTATGTCATAACTCAAAGCTGTGGCATTCTTGAGTTATGAGTCTTTTACACTTATGAAGAAATGTCATATTTCAGTGTCAGCAATGAGGGATTATAGTTGTACTTGCAGAAATGCTCTTTCCTGAATGATAATGTCATTCTCTGTCGTATATACTCAATGCCTGTATCTTTGTGCAATATGATTTCAATGATGGAATTATTTAAACAATCCAGGAGAGAGTGTCTGATTCTAGTAAATGTGGACTATATTATCTCGATATAGCTAGCGCTGTCTGAGAGTCACTCCAACTTAAATATAGAATTTTCATCTTGGATTGTGGAAGGAAACCCTTAAGAGTGTTTATTTTTATGGTTCCCGTTCACACAGTTCTCAGATCCCCTGTAGAAAGAAGCATGCTAGATCAGAATTATTTGCTCATTCCCTAAAGCCCCCCTCCCAACTGTAATGAAGGGTGCAGTGGAATACTCTCCATTTGGCAGGGTGAGTGCGGCTCCAATGATCTTTAACAAGCACCATCACAGCAGTGCATTTGATTGGCACCCCTTCCCCTTTCTTTAAATTCACTCTCTCTGCCACTGGGGCAACATGGCTACAGTGTGTACAATTTGGATAATACATTGCAACAATCCCCGAAAGCATCATCAACAGCAACACCCCAACCATATAGAAGGCAAGGCATCAAGAACAATGGGAACATTGCCGTTGCGATGTGCTTTGAAGGGACAGCAGCATGGACAGAAAGGAAACATGCTTCATAGGGTCTCATTTGAATTTCAGCAGAGAACACACACGTGCGCACAGCTCTATGTTTTCAAACGTTTCTCCTTGTATCTCTGTTCCCATGTTATCAAATCTCAATAAATGAACCCACAACACATTTACCCAAACCTTTATGAACGATTGCTGCCTTCATCTCATTAGAAAAACATGATTTGGTGTTCAGCGGTTATTCCTTTTCAAGGACATGATGCCCAAAGTGGCAACGAGGTTAGGCATAGGTGTGACATGGTGAACAGTCTTACATTGTGCCACATGGCTTGAGATAATCTTGGCTTTTTGATCATATGGACAATGGGATCGCAGCATTAGAGAGTGATAAAGTTACAGTGTGTGACTGCACAGAAAATCTTTGAAGATACAGCAGAGAATAATAAAGAGATGGAAAGCAAATGGATCCTTCACGGTGAGGCTGCAATGCATAGTTCCATGAACCTGCAAATTCCCCTCCAAATCACACACCATCCTAGTTTGAAAATATCTTGCCTTATTTTCATCATTGCTGGATCAAAATCCTGAAACTGTGATAACAAGCGTCTATGCTGCATTATAGGGAAGTAAACTGTTCTTATTTTTCAAATAATCCAGAGTTCCATGCCCACAGATATATTGTAAAAAGATAAACACGTGACATTCTAGAAGTTGCAAAGTTTATTTTTATATTTGATCCCGTCCTTAAGTAAGTATGTCTCATCTTTCATGTGTCCTCATTCCAAGGCTTTGCCTCGCCATGAACAACCTTTTCCTACTGATCTCTAATCTCCACTGCCCTCACTGCCTGTCCCACAGAGAGGCCATCCCTGATTCTGATATTATCTCATCTTCCTTGTTCATGTTTTCCAGCTGCTTTACCTTGTTTTACCTCTTTCTCCAAACACTCTCCTCCTATTTACATCACACATCCAAAATACGTGAGCTTTCTTGATATCACTGTCTCAGACGAGTTTCTTTTCACACCAGCTTTCTCGAGCACCACTTGTTTGTCTGCTTGGCCATCCAAGACACACAATATTCTTTTCCAATGCTCTTTTTTGAGCCTCGTCGCTCTTCTTGATGGCCCTTCTTTCACAGCCATTCATTGTCACCAGTGGTACAGTGGCACAGTTGTTAACACTGCAGCCTCATAGCTCCAGTGACCTGTGTTCGATTCTTGGCTTGGGTCACTCTCTGTGTGGAGTCTGCACACTCTCCTGTGTTTGCTTGGGTTTTTCTGGTGGCTCCTGTTTCCTCCTGCAGTTCAAAGATATGCAAGTTAGGTGCATTGACCATGTGAAATTGCCCCTTACTGTCCCGAAATGCATAAGTTAGAGGGATTAGTGGGGTAAATATGTGGGGTTACAGGAATAGGGCCTGGGTGAGATTGCTGTCAGTACAGACTCAATGGGCCAAGTGACCTCCTTTTGCACTGAAGCGATTCTATGAATCTTACAAAAGACACATTTTTGTTGCAATTAAGATGCTGTCGCTATTTCATACTTTTGTGTGAGTTCACAACACCATGATCCTTGTTACACTAACTTGAATTTCTTTGGTAGACTGCACCGTCTGTGAAGGGTGACCTATGATAGCAGAAGATAATCAACCTTTTCAGTTAATCAAAATCTTACAGGTCCTTCACGTGAAGGTACCTGAGATTCCGAAAGCTTGCGCTGCCAAATAAACCTGTTGGACTTTAACCTGGTGTTGAGACTTCTTACTGTGCTTTTATCCCAATGCAATGCCAGCAGCTTCACATCATAACTTGATCAAGACAGTCCATTGACTTCTGTACCTCCTCCACTGAGTTAGCGAGCAGCATTATGTAATATTGAAAATGCAAAACTCATCGCCCACAATCAATGTCTCTCTCATAGCACTTTCTGCTAAGATATTGAATAAATCTGGTGAAAGTACATCCCCCCATCATCTTAATTCTTTTTGACTTCAAACCATTCTGTGAGAGCGCAAGCAACTCTGACTCTAGTTTGTTGGGTGCGATAAGCTTTCTCAGCAAATTGATTGTGAAATGTGGTAGTTATCCCAAATCTTTTGATTTGATTTGATTTATTATTGTCACATGTATTAGCATGCAGTGAAAAGTATTGCTTTTTGCGCGCTATACAGACAAAGTATACATTCACAGAGAAGGAAAGGAGAGAGTCAAAATATAGTGTTACAGTCATAGCTGGGGTGTAGGGAAAGATCAACTTCATGCAAGATAGGTCCATTCAAAGGTCCGACGGCAGCAGGGAAGAAGCTGTGCTTGAGTCGTTTGGTCCATGATCTCAAACTTTTGTATCTTTTTCCCGACCAACAAAGGTGGAAGAGAGAATGCCCAGGCTGCAAGGGATACCTAATTATGATGGATGCTTTACTGAGGCAGCAGTAAGTGTGGACAGAGCCAATGGATGGGAGGCTGGATTGTGTGAAATCTAAAATTGTCAAAATGATTTTCTCATGTGAGGCCAAATTGAATATCTTGTCAAAATCAATAAAGCACATATACATTATCAGCTGATGTTCTTAGCTTTGTACATTATAATTCTAAGACTAGTGGCTGGAATTTTCTGGCCGTTCACACTCTGCCACCATGGAAGGCGAAGGTGGAGAATTTGGCGCTCGACCAAATCTTGGTTCACCGCAGTGGGACCACAGAATCTTGCTGCTGTGAATGGCTGGAAAATTCCATCCATTGACTTGATCTCCACTTCCTCTTCCCATTGAAACTCAGCTTGATCATCAGCAGTCTCACTCCGTCTTTTTCCGAGCCTTCCAGGATAATCCGAAGCAAAGTTTTATGAGCGTGAGAGATCTAAGCAATTGCTCTTTTTGTGCACTGTTTGAGGTCACCGTCCTTTGGAAGAAGGATGAAGGTAGGATTAGTCCAGTTCTTACAGCTAATCACCAGTCTCCCACAGTGCCACACATATTCTCTACACCCTGTCCGCTACCAATTCTCCTCCCATCTTAAGTCATTGTGTTGATATTGTCCAGGATGGTGACCTTACGACAAGCGGGCTGATGAATTGTTCATTGTTCCTCAACCCGAAGCTGAGGAATCTCATGTCCGACCTCACTTTTAAACTTTGACTCACAATCATTCTTGCAAAGGTATCCTTGATATTCGTACATTGGCAAAGTATGCAGCCATTTCCTTTGCTTCTGTTTCATTCTCGCCAATAGTTGACCACAAGTAATGTATGCAAGGTTGGTGTAATTGATTAAACTCTTTGGAAGTTTCCGCATTATTGCCTTTTGCGTGCTCCGCTGCTAATTCATCACACACTAGCTTTTTCTCTTTATCCGCTCACAGATTTCTTTGAATTCCTGCCTTTAAACCTTTGCAACAATCCACAATCTTTTTCCTCTTGATCTCCATCTTGGCTTCAATCTGGGCAAAAGTCTTAGGTGTCCATCCTTTCCATTTTATGGGCTGCATAACTCCCACTATTTCCTTTGCTACACCCAGAAGAACGGTTTTTGTACTTTGCCAATGCTCTTCTGGTGTTCTCTCCTTAGGTGCCATCTGTAGAGCTTTGAAGCTGCTGGCAATTTCCACTGCATACTGCGCTTATCTTTACACTCATCTCAATTTAGTCATGCCATTTCAAATCTGTTTTGTCCTTTTTGACTTTGCTGACTTGTAGCACCATTGCGGAATACTATGCAGATAGGTGGAATTTAAAAACCATGACAGTCCAAAGTTATTGGAGCCAGGAACCTATCGTGCCAGATTTTGTGGTCAGCAGGGAGGCCCATTGCTGCCAATCTTTTCTCTTTCTTGATGAACACAATGACAAATTTCATCATCTCCCCTCCTGCCTACACTCGCAAACTCAATTGCTCCTAAACGTGCCACAAGCAACATTTCACTTTCAATTTGCTTGAACTTGGACTAATTCTCACATTTTTTGTTAAGTTCTTCACTGCTTCACACTGTCTATACTTCTTCACCTGCCACCTTCTCTCAACTCCACCCCACCCCTCCACCCCTCAGCTCCGAGGCATGACACATGCTTGCTGCTACTCCATCTCAGCATGCGCACTATGCTGAGCCGCCTCACATGTCTTTGCAACCTTTTTCACAGAATTATTCCTGTAAGGCACATTTGTACACATTGGAAGGGAGTCTGGAAGAAGGCTGCAGCCGGATTGTGAGCTCTCATCTTAATGGAGGCACTGAATCAATAATGTTGGCAGAGGGCAGGCACAACACCGTTTGAGATGGGAAGGCTGGGGGTCACACACACAGCAGGGTGTTTGGCCATTTTCCCTTCCTTCACTCTAATTAATGCTTCACCTCTGTCTCTCTCAACACACACACACACACACACACACACACACACACGTGCTAAATGTCACAACTTGGAGACGTGTTGTCCCGTTATTCAGCTTTCGCTTCCTCATGCTATTGCATCCTAATACTGAATTGCCCATCTTTTCTCCAGGCCCTCCTCGTGACTCAGATCTGTCAGCTACTCAAATGTCAAAGAAGGAGGACCCAAAAGTGTGCTCTCGCTCCCCAAACATCACCATAGAGGTCCACACCCTACATGATACAGATAGGGAGTTACATGGGCTCCATGCAGAGTGATTCACCCTGTAAGCAGAAGCAAGGGCAACCCAGGAAACAACTATCTGCAAAGAAAATTCAGGTCTTAGGTCAGTTGAACAGAAATGACCTACAGCCACTAAGGACCCAGCTTTCATAAGAGAAAAGTTTTTATCCACAGTGACAACTTCTCAATATATCCCCACTAGAAAGAAAATGGTAAAGCTTTTGTGGCGTTTTGGGACCCGACAATGAATAAAGAACAAAAAAAATGTTGCAGATCCTGTTTGCAAGGATATGACAGTAGCATTGGTGAAGCATTTGCCAATGAGCTACTAAGAACAACATACAAAGAACAGTACAGCACAGGAACAGGCCCTTCAGCCCTCCAAGCCTGCACCAATCATGATGCCTGCCTAAACTAAAACTTTACACACTTACAGAGTCCATATCCCTCCATTCCCATCCTATCATGTATTCACCTAGATACCTTTCAAATGCCACTATTGTACCTGCTCCCAACCACCTCCCAGATATTCACTGCCTTCTATGTAAAAAAAACACATCTCCTCTAATCTTTTCCCCACGCATATTAAACCTATGTCTCCGAGGACATGATTTTTCTACCCTAGGAAAGAGCAAAGCTACTAAAGAGGTTTCGCTGCAGTCTGGTGGTATTGCTTCCTCTCCATTCAAGAAGTTATCATCATCATCTGTCTAAATATTCCACCAAGTTAAGAGGGTGTCATGGTTTGCTGAAGCAGTGATGTCAGTAACCAGGGTAAGCAGCCAATCACACTGAAGTATTTTCACAGACTGCAAATCAAAGCATTTTAGCCGTAATGTTTAATTTAAGCTTTCAGATTGCAAAATAATTGATCAGATTACTATGAAGATAAAATTAACATTACCAAGTGTCCTGTTTTGAAATATGTGAAATATTTGAATGTGGAAATTTGACATTCTACAAATATAAAATGAGTCTTTTTTAGGGCCAATGAGGGTCCTTAATTAGGCAGTAAATTCACCTTTAAAAACCCAGTTACATCTCAGTCAAGAAGGTCTAACATTATCACAGCTTTTTAACAAAATGCAGTAAAAAGGTGGAAGATGTTGTCAGTTCAAAGATTCTCCATTAATTGTTGTCTGAGGGAATCTTAACAGCTCAGCAATGACTACAGCATGATCCCAATGCACCACACTTGTGAATTATTCTGGAGAGATCTCAGTCTTTCTGTGAACATCTGAAGAAAACAGTAGCAAAGATCAAAACCAGAAACAACCTAACTTGCTGGATCGTCGTGGGATGCTGCTGCCATAATACTCCAGATGTGTTCTCTCATACATTACAGCAGAGTACTCTATAGCTGTTTGGTAAAGGTCATCGCACACATCTTGTCACTCAGCTGAATGCAATGATGTGCATCACATCAGGACTTACCGGTTTGCTCCCACAGTCCAAAGATGTGCCGGTTAGGTTGGTTGGCCATGCTAAATTGTCCCTCAGTGTCCCGGGATGAGTAGATTAGAAAGATTAGTAAGGTAAATATACGGGGTTACAGGATGGGGTGGAATTGTTGTCAGTGTGGACTCAATGGGCTGAATGGCCTTCTTCTATACTGCAGGGATTCTATGATCACAACTGGAATTCTCCATGCTAAGTGGCAGGCCAGTCAACTTAAACCTAGGAAATGTGGAGGCTATAACTAGGCTTTGGTGTTTGCATTCTCTAAACAGCATACATCCTGGAGAAGCATAGAGTCATATTCAATGACAGGTCTAAATTTCCATATTATTCTGTGAATATGTGGATGTGTGGAGTAATGACAATCAGTTTTGCCATCATTATCATGTCAATTTTGGGCCAATAGTTACAGATTGCCCCTTCCCTGGCTTCCTTTCCTCATGAACATTACTCACCCACACATTCATTGCCTGATGAAAACTCACAAGTTGGCTGAAACCATCCATGCTTCACCTCACTTACCACTCCACCTGTTTAAACCACCCACAGTTGGCCTTCCACCTTGATGCCGCATATGGAGCACCCTTTCTGAGCAAAATCTACCAGCATATATCCTTTGGATAAAGGAATGGGAAACACAGCAAATCACACTTTCCTTATGACAAACGCCATGTCTCGAATGGCTGGCTTTGAACTATCATGGTGATAGTCATTAATCCTTGCTAAATAGGTTCAGGGAAGTCCAGACAGGGGCCCTAGCAAAACAACCTCCAACACTGGGGCCTCACAATTTTGGTCTCGCTATTTGAGAAATAATATGAATGTGTTAGAAGCAGTTCAGAGAAGATTCACTCGACTGATACCTGGGATGAGGGAGGTGGTTCCTACGAGCAAAGGTTGGACAGTTTGGGCTTGTATCCATTGACATTTAGACTAATGAGAGGTGATCTTACCGATATGTAAGATCCTGAGGTTATTTGACAGGGTGGAAGCTGAGAGGATGTTTCCCCTTGTGAGAGAGACTAGAATTAGGGGAGATGGTTTAAAAATCAAGGTCTCCCATTTAAGATGAGATGATTTTTTTTCTCTTAGGATCATTCGTCCTTTGAATTTTCTTCCCCAGAGAACAGTGGAGGCAGGGTCATTGATTATTTTTAAGGTTAAGTTCAATAGGTTCTTGATGAACCATGGAGTCATTGGACAATGAAGACAGGTGGGAATATGAAGTTGAGGCCACAATCACATCAGCCATGAATGGTCTTGTTGAATGGCAGAACTGGCTTGAGGGACCAAATGGCCTACTACTTGTATGTCTTCTGATTTATATGTCGTACATTTGTGGAGAGACAGAAACAAATTAGTGAGGCATATTACTGAGGAGAATCTCCTCGACAGATGAAGTGCAGACTAATCAACTTAACCTCAGGAAATGTGGAGGCTATTGCTTAGTTTTGGTGGTTTGCATTCTATAAACAACACCACTCCCCTGCTCACCCGCCACACACTCACACACACACACACACAGAAGCATAGGGTTATACTCAATGATGTGTCTAAATTTTCATATTATTCTGCAAACGTGCAGATGTGTGGAGTAATGACACTGTCAGTTTTGCCATCGTTATTACATCAGTTTTGTGCCAATAGTTACAGATTGTAAGTGTACATCTTGCAATTAGGACTGTTCATGCTAAAATACTGGAATTCTTGATGCAGTTGTAAAAGATCCAGCATTATGTGAAAATCGGGTTTATGAATGCAAAACTTTGCAAGATGGTTTATTTAAGCTGTCTCATCTAAGTTAAGGTAAAACAGGATGCCCTGGAAAAGGGAAACACTGTAAAGTTATAAGGAACTCAACCTGGCAATTGGCCAGGTGATGGTTACCATGGGGACAAGGTCAAGACTTACCGAAACTCAAGTCCCAGATTTTGGTCCTGAATGTAAAGAGAGATCCATCTGTTATTTGATTTGTTCATATTTACAGGCTCTCAGACAGTCTGAGAGGCCATAGACACAGAGACAGAAGGAGCAGAGGGTCCCAGAAAGAGAAAGTAAGGAGCTCTTTATAGGAGGAAAATTCTGTTTTCCTCTGTTAGCATGCAGACAGATTACATTTGGCAAGATATTCTCTGGGTGAAAAGAAAGAACTCTTGAAAATTTAAGAAGCCTGGAAGCTTCATCCTGGAATGGGCATGGGTACAAATCACTAGAATAAGTCTCATTGCTGAAGTTTGTTTGGGAATTCTCAAAAAACTGATGGAAAGGCCACTCAACAGTCGCTGGATGTTACAACACAGCAAAATGGGGAGAAATGAGTCCATTGGAAATTAGGAAACTGCTTTCCATTAAGACTCCCAGAATGCAGAAAGTGAGCTGTAAACTATAAATACAGAGTGAAGTTTTTAAGTTTGTTAAAACACTAATGAGGAGTGTCCTATATGTAGTTTAGAGTATTTGTTGCCTACTATGTAATGTTTAGTCAATGTTGATTTTAGTTTGTTTGTTCGTTGCAGTAAAAGTATTAAAACCTGAAATCTTGTCATGCGATGCCTCTGAATTACTCACTGGAAATTCAAATCTTTTTTTCAGAAGTCCAAAGTTAAAACTTACAGAAGTATCTTTAAGTCAAGTCACTTTTCAACCACAAGACCTCATGTAATAAATAACTCAAGCTGCACTACAGAAAGTCAGAGTATTGAGCACAATGAGACAAATGTTATTAATGATAATGAAAACAGTACCCAATGATGTAAAATTAAAATGATGTTTTTGCACATATGCATAACACAGAATCCTGTTCAACTGAAACATTCGAGTGGGCATTAGGTGATTATTTGAAAAGAAATGTGCAGGGGTACAGCAATAAGCCAGGGCAACAGCACTCAATCATGAAGCTTATTTGGAGAGCCATGATAACAAGGCTGAGGAGTTTAGGATTAGGATTCCAGAGTGCAGGGGCTGATTAATGTGTCTCAACAGGGCATAGACAAAAAGGGGACACAGCAGATGGATTGGCAGAGCATGCATGTTGGGATGTAAGGAGAGAGAGGATTGTATTGGAGGAATCTGAGTTGCCAAACTGATAACATTGGGCACTAGTGGAGATTAGTGTGGAATGGGTATGCCAACAATAGAATACTGGGTTGATGTTCAATAGAAATTAAAACATGTAATATAAAGTTCAGCTTTATTGTTTTGAATGGGGCATGAAAGAAGCAACAGGATGGTTTCTAGCAAACTGATGTTAATGTTGAGCAGGCGGTTTGGCACAGCCAAGAATTGATGCTTAATAGGCAGTCAGTGAAAGCCATGGAGCTCAGGGTCAGAACAGAAAGGTGAACTCAGAATTTCATCAAGATTCTTTTTCTTTGCAAGGGGAAAGTCCCACCTTTCATCATTCAGTAATTTCCTATGGTTTATTTTGAGTCAAACCAGATTTCATTGTTCGCTACTTTTTAAAAATTGTTTAACGTTGATATTAAAATAACAGACATGGTACCGGCATACTCATATAGTGAACATTTGTATTTTTGCTGTACTCTGAAATACATGTGAAATTTGCTCGCAGCTCGCATGGCATTCTCCCAATCATTGGCTCCAACTGTGGCACAAGAGACAAAGGAATTTCAGATGTATTGTACAAAATTGAGATTTTGTGAACCTGTGTCCAAGTTGCAGTAATGATCAAGATAATAATCTCCAGAGGAAATTCCCAGCAGGAATATTTTATTTACTTGTTTTTGTCAAGTTCAGGAAATGGAAGGACAGATGCAGAAATCATAATTGTCTTTTTATACAGGTGAATTCCCAACTTGTCGCACTGCTCTTTTTTCAGCCATTTCAAAATGTTTCCAAGCTAATAACAGACCTGAGACTTACTTTTTGGAAAACAAGAATTGCAAACTAAAACAAGTCCCAGGTGTTTGGTTTGTCTTTTTCGCACTTGTCAGCCCACAAAACTAACACTTCATTGTATTATGGTGTGATGTGATTTAAGGCCTAGAAATTGTCTCACACGGTCTGTTCAGACACTATTCTGAATACTAATGCCCCACTTTTATTACAGTGCAGAAAGGTCATTGGGTCTGCATGGACTCTCGAAAGAACCATCGAGGGTCTCACCTCCATCCTATCCCCACCACCACATGCATTTAGCATGGCCAATCCATTTAATCTACACATTTTTGGATGATAAGGGGCAATTCAGCATGGACAATCCACCTTACTCCACATTAAAGTCATCCAAGGCTGGCATCGCATCTGGGTCCCTAGCACCGCGAGACAGCAGTGCTAACCACTGTGCCACAATGGCAGGCAGGGAACAGCCATTAACTTTCTGTAATATCTCTGCATTTGATTTTGTCTGCAGAAAATCCAAATAGGCCAGCTGGTAGCAAATCAGAACAAATTTAAATTGCATCACTAAATGCAAGAACCTCTTTCAGAACCAGGAATAGGCTTGATGCAAAAAAGAGTAGATTATTATTCTGCCAATTCTGACAAACAACAGGAATCAATTCAAAGCCCTTGAATTCATTATGGAGCATGACACCATTACGTACAGTAATGCTGTGGTTGTGAATCAGAGTATTCAATTTGACAGCTGATTGGATAGTAATTCAGTATTGTTTGTCTGAACTGAGTAATACTGGCTACATATTGTGGATGTTTCTAATTCCTCTGAATTGCAGAATACCACAAATACCAACATTATGCCTCTGCACATAAATATGAAATATATAAGGTCATTAAAGACATGCATTTATAGTAACCTGGTCAGCATTAGCAAGATGCATTCAGGAAAGGTGCAGAGCAGAAGGCAAGTGTAACAACAGTATCTGGAAATGGGCATTTAGCATTTGGACTCAACCCGGAGAATCTTACCAGCACATTTAACACTGCATTAAAGCAATGAATCTTCTGAACTCTTCCCTTTGCCTGTCAGTCCAAATGGGTTTAATCTTGTTAAAACTCTGTGAAACTACATTAGCATGCTGATTGATTGCCTTTTACATGAGGAAAGTACTGTATTAATAAAAAAACATAGACTCAGGTAGAAATGAGAAGGGAGTGAATATGCACATAGAACTTTAATTTATTCTGTACAAATCGTGTGCCCCATTCACCTTTGAGAGCCATATGAAATTATGTACGTGATTGAGACTGTACTGAACTGAACTGGGCATGAACTCCAATACCAAGAAGATAGCTAAGCTTATATATTTTGTGTTATGACTCTTATTCGCTTGTTCTCTTATCATTTAATGCGCTTCTTTGGCAATTGAAGCCCAAATCTGAAGTAGTATTACCCTGCAGGCTTCCAAAAACAAGTAGGATTAAGTAATAAAATCAATAGCTAAAATAAACTGAAGAAGACTGTGTATGTGATCCCAAGGCACTATACTAATTTACTTATATATCAGGCAAAGTGAAGTTATTCTATGGGACATCAGCAGTTAGCGTTTAACTACAAGAGAATTCTGAAACAGGTAAATAAAAAAAAAATTATATTGAATGGAAGAAAAGAACATCAAAAATATTTCACAAATAAATTAAAGTTTACTCACCCAAAGGGAGATAGTAATCTGCCAGTCAAGTTGTAGATTGATATTTGAAATAAACTGTTCCTGATTAACAGTCTTGTATAAAAGACTTACGTGAGGACATTGTATTAGTGTTAATTATGTTCAAGCATCCAGTATGCACTCACCAAATAAAAAGCTCTGCCCTGGGAATATAAATTCTTAAAATCTACTCTTTTGCACACTATTTGGGGTACTGGATTCACTAAAAGGGGATGGAATTTATAGTTTATGGTTGTAAAGATTGCTAGTACAAAGACAATCAAAATGGAACATCAGAGATCTCAAAGTTGAGTAAAGCTTTGAGACAACAAATGGTGAAACACTATTTGTACTGGCTGACGACTAAGCCACAAAGTGACAGATAGAATTTTTTTTCCTAAATGAGTAAAAGGAAAATTAAGATTCTGTTTTCCCCACACAAAGATTAGGAAACAGAAAGCATGGCAACAGATGGCCATTATAGCAGGACTTACCAATTTTAAGAAAATTGGTAAGTATCTTATAGTATATAATGTAAAAGGAGAAATGGGTAAGAAAATATTAGAGAAGATCATTCTTTCTGATGAGTCCCAGAACTGGCACCTATGGAATACTTTCTATAATGCTGGTGATTAATGGTAGGATGTAGATAGGCTTCTTTGGCAAGTCAACTATTTAATTTTGGTTGCCCAGAAATGGGTGGGGGTGATCTCGTCCTTGAGAATCTCACAGAAATTTTGGCCCCAGTTGTATACTGAGAATGCCAAATTGAAACTGGGTATTTGAGCATGTATACCATGAACCTTCCAAACTTGACTCTCAAATCCAAGTTTACCCGAGAGCTCAGTCTAGCAATTCTACTACAATTTGGCAAATGTGAGGTTTGAAGAGTATATGAGATAACCATTGGAGGTAGAAGCAGAGCTCGACATCAAATCAAACGATTTTGAAATTGTTCGCTACTTTTTAACTGAATAAGCATGGTTCACTGACCACAACACCGTAGAATGGACGTAATGGCTGGAATTCGCCAACCTCGTCGGTGGTTGGGATTTGCCAGTCCCACCGCAAAGAGCTTCAAAGTCTCAGTTTCAGCTGTCAGCAGTGGTGGAGTATATGAGAGTAGAGAATTCCAGCCAACGATACCTTATAGCATTTGTATGGTGCGTGGGTACATCGAGCAGTGTATCAGTTGTGGTTCCATTGTCAGCATTTTCATCTCTAGGTTAAAAGGTTGAGTTCCACTGCAGGGACCCAAGCACAAAAATCTAGGCTGACGCTCTACTGTGGTATCGAAGGAGTGCTGATTTGTCGGAGGCGCTGTCATTCGGTTGAAATATTAAACTGAGGCTCAGTCTATTCTTAAAGATGGATGTGAAAGTTTCCATGGTACCATTTTGAAAAGTATAGGGGATTTATCCTCAGTGTCCTGCCTAATATTTATTTATATCACTAAGAAGGCAGATTCACTGGTCATCATTGTATTGCTGAATATGTGAATTTGCTTCGCACAACTTGGCTGCTATGATCTCTATACTATTACAGTGAGTACATTTCAACATACTTTTGTTGCTGTAAAGCACTTTGGAAGAGCAAAATGCACTATGTAAATGCAAGTCTGTTTTTGGTGGGAAAGCAAGTGGGAAAAAAAAACTGTTTTTCTTGAGTTCTGTTTTTCCTGTTTTGGTATCATGCTTGTTGTTGCTGTGTTGGTGACAGCCCCAATTTTAACTTGAGTAAAGCACTCTCGCTCTCCCCGCCCATCCACCTCCCAGTCCCTAGGGTAATAGGATTTGCACAATGCACCAGCTCTGTGGGTGATTGATTGCATTTTGAATTCTCTGATCTCCACCTGTGTGAGTCCTGCAGAGTCAGTGGAACAGTAATGAACAGGGTCAGGCAGGTTGTTATTGCAATGAATCATCATACCGAGTGCCTCACCAGCCTATCGTCCCCATCTTTGTTAATGATGTTTCTTGTGTCTAAGCAAAAAGTGCATTTAGCTAACCTTACTGCAAGTTGTGTATAAATAGTTCATCTTCTACTCAATGTGCCATATTCTTCCAGAAATCTTTGTGGGAAACCTAAAAGACAGAGCATTTGTATTGCATAAGTATACCATTGCTATGGTCCTCCAATGTATCAAATTTCTGCTGTCTTTGAACATATTTAGGACAAAGATTGATAGATTTTTTAATTCTAAGTGAATCAAGCAATGTGGGGATTAGGTGAGATATTGGAGATGGGTGAGGATCAATCATGATTAATTAATGATTCGTGGGCGTAGTCCTGCTCCTATCTCTTACATTTTTATGATCTTTCTTGACCTATATTTCCCTGAATGACTAAGTTCTTTATTGAGCCAATCAATAATATGTGACACTTGATTTCTTTCTATCATTAGAAGCAACCTGAAGATCTAATGTGTGATTTGCTATTTGTAAGACTCAATTATATAGATTGCAGTACTTCCCCACCCCAAACTGAAACCACATGATAACACAACATTCTTCATTTTATCATTTGATAGCATTTTGTGTTTGGAATTCACACTTTTCTCTTCTCTAGTTTCCTACACTATTTCTAATGTAACATTTCATCAATGCAGATCCTCAGTAGAATCATTTTTCTGTCACGGGTATACTGTCTGAGACAGTTGGCTTCATGGTACAGGTCCTGCTTTATTTGGGAAATACATGTTGTCTGTAAGAAGTGTATGAAGTCAACAGAAATACTGATGGATTCAGGTCTGAGTGAGGTGACTCCAGCGATTAAATGGAATAGGGTTAATTTACTTGGTCCTTTGAGTGTAAGAGACAGTTCCAGTCATAGTGGTGGACTGATCAATAAACTATTATTGGTGTTCATTCATCAGCAACAATATTTTATGGTCGTATTAGCCACATGTAGAGGAAGAAACATCAAATTGTTTTTACTTATCACATGTAAATCAAAGTATAATATTCAAACATTTTATACCTGTCCATATAAAAATTTGACCTTTAAATGATCTATCCAGGGTTAAAAAGAGTTTACATATCTATTCTGCCTAAAACAAATTTAAGTTAAAATAATAACATATCCTGAATACTACGCTTTTCAGGACATAAATACAGATTCTTGTATCTTGTCCCCATTCTCTTTTTTTTGGCATAATGGCAGTTTTAGAATTTTATTCCAGCATCTATTATACTCAGGAATTCTTACAGAGAGTATAATTTGATGACTGAAGCTTTTTCGTTCAACCTGCCCTCGGCAAGGCACATTTAATGTTTATGTGACTAAAGATTACTTGAATGCCGTTGGGCATGTAAACAGGAAAATTTTGAAACCTTATATGAAATTATTTTGTAGCATATGTGAGCTCTACAGATAGGATTAGATTATGCTCTTGGCAATAAGTGTGTGCAGTGATATTTCCACCAGTTACACGTAGTATGATTTCTTTTCTTCAGAGAAATTGCCAGCAGGAATGGCAGCAACACAAATACTGTCAATTTTTGTGTTGGGACCATGAGCTTCTGTGAATGCATTCATAATGAAGTAAGGCTATTATGTCATAGGGTCCCCAAATGTATTCAATTTGTAACCGAGAAAATAGCTGCCAGTTTTACAGCAATAAATGCCGTGTAAATTTTCACCTTAGTTTAGACAGAGAAAGAACACATCAAATTCCTTCTATTGAATCTGTTCTCAATTTCCCTTAATGTAACTTGACTGTACTGCATTTACTATCATTGTGTTGAATATCAACATAATGGTTGAAATTCTTACATAATGGTTGAATCTCTACATTTCATTGCAGCTGCCTACATTGTACAATTGCAGGAGCGATACTGAGGTCTGCTTACAGCACAGCACTGAACACTTTACAAACTGTTGAAAATATTACAACTGCAGAATTATTCTTTAAACCATGCCTCACTCATGTTTAGCAATGTTTCTTTAAATAGCCAGCGTTTTATTTGCTAATCCCAGTTTCAACAAACTGGAGTCAATGGGAATCAGGGGAAACCTTTCCACTGGTTGGAGTTATACATCGCGTAAATGGAATGTTTGTGGTTGCTGGGGTCAATCATCTTCAGTCCCTGGGTATTGCTCTGCAGGAGTTGCTCAGGTGTCTGAGACCAGACTATCTTCAGCTGCTTTATTAATGACTTTCCTTTCACCATATGATCGGATGTGGGGATGCTCATTGATGATTGTACAATGGTCTATATCATTTGCAACTCCTCAACTATTGAAGCAGCCTGCACTCATGTGCAACATGATCTGGACAATACATATGCTTGGCTTTTCAAGTGGGAATTGATATACATGCCACACAAATGCCAGGTAGTGATCATCTCCAACAAGAGAATCTGAGCATTGCTCCTTGACATTCATTGGCAATTATCATAGCTGAACTTTCGAGGGTAACCATTGATGAGATACTGACATGGACCTGCCATATACACACACACACATTTTATATATATATAAATATATACTGTGGCTGCAAGAACAGATCAAAGGCTTAAATTCTGAGGCCATTAACTCACTTGCTGACAGTTTTGCCGCAATAAGTGCCATGTAAACTTTCCCGTTAGTTTAGACAAAGAACATATCAAATTTATTCTATTGAATCTGTTCTCAATTCCCTTTAATGTTATTTGACTCTGCCACATTTATTATCATGTTGAATATCAACAATATTGTTTGAATTTCACTGCAACTGCCTACATTGTGCAATTGCAGGCTTATAATTTTGAGGCCAGTAACTCACTTTCTGACTCCCCAAAGCCTGTCCACCATCCACAAGACACAAGTCAGGAGTGTGACAAAATACTCCACAGTTGCTTTTGAATGAGTACAACTCCAACAATACTCAACAAGCTCTAACAGCAGCCAGGACAAATTAACCCAATTTAGCAGAATCCCATCCACATCTTAAACATTCACTTTGTCTATCACTGATGCACAGAGGCATGATAGTGTATATCATCTATAAGACAACTTACACGAAGGACTTCCAATAGCATCTTCCAATCCAGCAGCCTCTCCCATCTAGAATAACAACAAAATCAGTTGCAAGTTTCCATCGAAGCTACATCTAATTCTGACTTGAAACTAAATCGCCTTGCTACACTTCTGTGGGATCAAAATCCCGGAATTCCCTTCCCAGCCACTTTAAGGGCCTACCTAACCACTGTGTGAACTGCAATGGTTCAAGGAGTCAGCTCACCACCTCTTTCTCAAGGACAATTATGGATGGAAAACAAATATTGGCTTTGCCAATGGTGCATACATCACATGAAAGAATTAAAAAAGTATTCTGTCAATGAAAAAAGAAATGCACAACAGAAAATAAAGATTGGTTGACTCAGTGGAATCAAGGGCCACGATTTTCCCAAAAAAAATGACTGCCATAAGAACATTTTGCACCGGTCTGCCTGGCATAGTCTGTGAAAATCACCCCATACTTTGTCATTTTTCAGAGAGTGTTGAATTGTGCGCTGATTCTGTGAGGGGCAGAATCTAAACATGCTACTGAAACTGATGGTAAAGCAATCAGGCGCCATTTTGAAAGGGTGCTCCAATCTCATAGTGCACTTGAAGAGCCACTCCATCCCCTAATAGACATTGGGACACTGCCCCCCTCATTGATGGCATGTTTCCCCATCCCACACCTTGACATGAATCCTTCCAATGGGTCCTCCTCCAGGACCCCTGACATGCTTCTCTTCATGATCTGTGGTATGCCTCCCCCTCCCCTTTATGCCTCATCCCTTCATGATTGCATCATCAGAGCTTCCCCATCTTGGCCCTCTCAATCATAGCCCCCATCTTCATCTAGGTCCCAACCCTTTAGTATTGCTTTGGCAAACTGGCAGTGTCTAACCAGCACTGCCAGAATGCCATGTCGGCACAGTCAGATGGGCATTACTCAGGCATGACCCTGACCACTAGGACCACGAGTGGAGATCAGTAGTATTTCTCATCAGGCCCCCATTGTGCCTGAGGGTCGGAAGATCCCAGGAGCTGGGAGAATCCAGTGTCTAAGCATATTTAAATGCTACTCTAAATATGATAATCAGTTTCACACCTTTTCTGAGCACAATCCAGTTTGTGCCATTACAAAGGGATCAGGATGATTGCAAACCATTGGGTCAACAGCTGCACTCTCAAGACAATTCTGAGCATCACCCAGACACAACACAATGCCATTCATGCTCTCAAGACCAACTGCAACATTGTCATCAAACCAGCAGACAGACGCAGTGAAGGTTGTGTGTGTGTGTGTGTGTGTGTGTGTGTGTGTTGTGGGGGGGGGGTGCGCAGGGGGGCTTCGTCATACTGAATAGAGTGGATTACTGCAAAGAAGTGTACCAACAACCAGAAACACTACAGACAGTTACCTGCAGACAGAAATGTAGAAACAGAACAGCACAGTACAGGCCCTTCAGCCCTCAGTGTTGTGCTGAGCCATGTCCAAATCCAAAATCAAGCTATCCCACTCCCTATCATTCTGGTGTGCTCCATGTGCCTATCCAATAACTGCTTGAAAGTTCCTAAAGCGTTCGACTCCACTATCACAACTACTCTCTGAATGAAGAGTCTACTTTGCATATCCCTCCTATATCTCCCACCATGAACTTTATAGTTATACCCCCTAGTTGCAGCTACAGGCATCTGAGGAAATAGACCCTTATTATTAACCTCTATTAAGTTGCCTCTCATCGTCTTCTGCTCTAAAGAGAAAAGCCCCAGCTCCCTCAACTTTTCCTCTTAAGACCGACCCTCCAAACCAGGCAGCATCATGGTAAATCTCCACTGCATTCTCTCCAATGCTTCCACATCCTTCTTATACTGAGGTGACCAGAAAAGAACACAATATTCCAAAAGTGGTCTCACCAATGTCTGGTATAGTTGCAGCACAAGCCAAGCTCTTAAACTCAAACCCCCTGATAATAAACGCTTACACACTTTAAGCCTTCTTCATGGCTCTATGCATTTGAATGGCAACCTTCAGAGATCTGTGGATATGAACACCAAGATCTTTCTGTTCCTCCATATTCCTCAGAACCCTGCCATTCACCCTCTAATCTATATTCAAGTTTGTCCTACCAAAATGAATCACCTCGCACTTTTCTGGCAAATCTGACCAAAGAACACATCCATCAACTCAGATTGATCAAGACCATTAATTTGGACCTTCAGAGTACCTTCTGTGCCCTCATCCCACTTACTCCCCACGTTGGAGATCTCTACTGCCTCCTGAAGATACACAAGGGCAACACACCTGGCAGTCCCATCATATCAATGGGACCCTGTGTGAGAATCTTTCTGGCTACATTGAGGGCATACTGAAACCTATCGTACAAAGAAGCCCGAGCTTCTGTTGCGACACTATGGACTTCTTTCAGAAACTCAGCATTCGTATAGCAGTTGAATCAGGAACACTCCTCGTCACAATGGATGTCTCGGCACACTACATCAGCATCCCCCACATCAATGGCATTACTGAAACTACCTCAGTACTCATTGCCAACAACTGCCAATGTCTAGACACAATTCTACAACTAATTAGCTTCATCCTGGACCACAAGGTCTTCAACTTCAGTAACCAGTTCTTCATCCAGACACATGGAACAGCCATGGGGAGAAAATTCACACCTCAATATGCCAACATCTTCATGCATAGGTTCGAACAAGGCTTCTTCACTGCACAGGACCTTCAACCGATGC
This sequence comes from Sphyrna mokarran, assembly GCA_024679065.1. Classification (NCBI taxonomy): domain Eukaryota; kingdom Metazoa; phylum Chordata; class Chondrichthyes; order Carcharhiniformes; family Carcharhinidae; genus Sphyrna; species Sphyrna mokarran. The sequence goes on from JAGIQG010000021.1 coordinate 26,851,432, forward strand.
TATTTATTGGATTCATCAATGATATTTTCTTCCTTTGGACACTTAGCAAACAATCACTGAAACAACTACATGATGACATCAAGTTCCATCCCACCATCAGGCACAGACTACTCTCCAGAATCAGTTGCATTCTTGGACACACATGTCTCCATCAAGGACAGTCACCTCAGTGCTGTACGGCATGTCCATGGATAACTTCATGATGCTCCATGCCCCATTTCTCCAGCTTCCAGCCTAAACACATTAAAGAAGCCATCTCTGATGGACAAACTCTTTGTATACACAGGATCTGCTTAGATGAGGAGGATTGCAACAGACACCTCCAGACGCTGAAAGATGCCCTCATAAGAACAGGACATGGTGCTCAACTCATCAGTCAACAATTCTGATGCGCCACAGCTAAAAACCGCACTGACCTCCTCGGAAGACAAACACAGGACATGCTGGACAGAGTACCCTTCATTGTGCAGTAATTCCTTGGAGTGGAGAAGCTACAACATCTTCGCCAGAGCTTTCAACATGTCATCAATGAAGATGAACATCTCGTCAAAGCAATCCCCACAACTCCACTACTTGTCTTTAAACAACCTCAAACAGACATTGTACCAGCAAACTACCCAGCATTCAGGAGAACAATGATCACGACATTACACAATCCTGCCACTGTAACCTCTACAGGATGTGCTGGATCATTAACGTTGGTGCCGTCATCTCACATGAGAACATCATCCACCAGGTACACAGTATATATTCTTGTGACCTGGCCAACATTGTCTACCTGTTACTCTGCAGGAAAGGATGCCTCCAGCTCTGCTACATTGGCAGATGCTACAACAATGGATGAATGGACACTGCTCAACAATCACCAGGCAGGAGTATTCCCTTCCTTTCGGAGAACACTTCAGCAGTCAAGGACATTCAGGAGCTGATCTTCTCCAAGGTGGCCTTCGTGACACACAAGGCAGAATCACTGAGCAGAAACTGATCACCAAACTCCGCATAATGAGGACAGCCTCAACCAGGATCTTGGGTTGATGTCACATTATCTGTAACCCCTACGACTTGCCTGGGTTTGCAAAATCTCACTCACTATCCTGGCTGTAGACAATTCACACTTTAACCTGCACTTAACCCTCTCTCCACTCACATTGTCTGCACCTGTAAAGAATTGATGACCTATTCGGACTTGCATTCCAACCATTATCCTATAATTGAGTTTGTGTCTATATCCCTGTTTGTGAATTGAACTCTTCACTTACCTGACAAAAGAGCAGTGCTCCGAAAGCTTGTGCTACCAAATAAACCTGTTGGACCTTAACCTGGTGTTGTGAGACTTCTCACTATACCTACCCCAGTCCAATGCAGGTAACTCCACAACATGCAAACCATTTGGCGCTGGACGCAAAACCCATTTTGAGGCCTGCATGCAATTTTCTGCGATTAGCATCTTGTAATTCATCCCCAATATAGCCAAACAATCATGACTTTGTTAAGTCCTAGGTAGGGAGCACATTTGTTGCTTTACTTTCAGTTCCAATGAATATTTAATTCTACTTTTCTGTCAAAAAATTTAGAATTGCAAATTTGTCACGTCAACCTTTTTCATTCAGTTTTGCCAGGTCACTTATCAAGATATAATTCCAGGTTATGGCCACTAAATGGCTCCATGCAGTGAGTTACTGAAGTATCTTTGCCAAATTCTGTACTCTATAAAAAGTTCATTCATGAACTGACCATGGGCAGCCATGGGCACTTTATGAGCAGCAAATTTATTTCTTGGGAAGAACATTTGACTCCATTGTCCATCTTCAATTGTTGTATTTGTTTACTTATGCTTGAGTGATGGATGAAAGTCAAACATTATTTAAATTAAATGTTATGTATTGGAAGCTGAGGAACTATACGAATATGACCTTTTTTGACTCATCTGTCATGTTCTTCATATTCAACAAATTTCATGCATTTTATAGAAACTCATTTCGTATTAGATAAAAACATGTCACTTATAAAAAGTCAATTTTATTAGTTGTGACAACTAAATCCAGACCCAGTGTTAAATCTATGAAATGTTAAATTTTCTTTTCACAGTACACTGCCTCACAGTGATTTCAACCATTTACATATTACGCGCAGGCACAATTCATTCTTCACCAATATGAATGTGAGCTGTTCTTAAAGAGGAAAGCCCACAGAAATGAATTCAATAAAGCTAGCATATTTGAACAAATGTCTCTACTTTTACCCCAAGTTTTAATTTGTCGATCAATAAAATATCAATTGCTGAAATCCTATAGTTCAATGTTACTCTCTTCATCTGTATTGCTGGATATTTGCAAAAGAGATTTGCAATCAAATTTCTACCATGAAATAAGATTATAAAGGCGTGGACAGAGTGAGTAGGGGGCAACTGTTCCCCTAGTGGGGGGAGGAGGGGGGAGGGGGGGGTTCAGTCAGAAGCGGGTATAACTGTAAGATTCAGGAAACTCAGATGGCCTTTGAGATAAAAGTCTTTTTCACTCAAGAGGATGGTGGGAATATGGAATACACTGTCTACGAAGGTGGCGGAGGCCAGAGAACCTTACAAGTTTTAAAAAATATTTGGATGAGCATTTGAAATATCATTACATTAAAGGATATGGGGGCAAGTGCTGGAAAATAGGATTAACGTGCTTTCAGTGGTAAATATTGTCAGTGCAAACTCAATGGGTCAAAGGGGATTTTCTGCACTGTATGAGTCTTTTATCAATGTGTACCTTCTCTTTAATAAATGTTTATTAACATAGGTTTATCTCAGTTGGTAACACGTCTACTATTGCATCAGAAGGTTGGGAGTCTGAGCCCCACTTCACGATCTGAGCATGTGTTGGAACTTGGCACCCCACTTACAGGACAAACTAGTGCTGAGTTGGCCATAGTCATGGCTGGATGATATGGATGTGAAAAATGTCAAAGACTGTTCAAGGAAGAAATGCCTAACTAGTTGTGAGATGTTCCTGTGTGAAAAAGAGGCTGCTTTCCCAATCACATTTCCAAGTAATGCACTAAATACAAAATGCTTTGCTACTATAAGAGGGCAAATAATAACTGAAATAAATGTATCTATAAATTTAATAAAATTCCATTGCCTGTTCAGAGTTTTTTTGTCTCAACTTCCCATCATATATTCTTATGCCTGCATTTGTAATGGAAACTGTCAATGTGAACTGTGAGGCTGTAATGACACCATCCTGTCAGCGCGATTGCTGTAGTGCCTCAGGTTCCAATCTTCCATGACTTCACTCTGTACAGTAAGAAATCTCACAACACTAGGTTAAAGTCCAACAGATTTATTTGGTAGCAAAAGCCACTAACCTGCTGGCCTCTGACCCTTCGTCAGGTGAGTGGAGATTTCTGATCACAAAGTCTAGTCCAATGCCTGCATCCTTAGGTGAGCGAGGTTACAAAACAGGTGATAATTGAGCTCAGGTACTCAGACATCACCTACTCTTCATTTTTAAGTCAAACTTGCTGTCAATATTTTTAATGCATCTAACACAATTATAATAGAAACTGCCTACGTAAATGTAACATCTTGGAATTACAAATGGGCTGTCATTATGCAATAAAAACTTGATAACTACACCCCACACATCAACATCATACAAGTAAATCAGCCTATAATACACCTAATAGAAATGCAACAAAACTCCACACAGTAAGATACAAAATCCCCACAAAACTTTACTAAAACAACCAGAGTCAAAAACAATGAAACACCAATCAATTGTCAACAGTCCCTCAGTTGAATAATGATGTTTGGTGATGAGTTTCAATTATTGGTCTTCATGTGACTGAACAGGTTAATTCTCCATCCACAGATCTTTGCGTACCTGTGCTTCACAAAGTAGAGGAATCCTTTTCTTTCTTTTCTGCCGTTCTGCCTCACCATTAAGTTGTCTGGACTGGAAGCATGATGCAGCTTGATGGATAAGTGGTCACTATTCTGAATTAGTAGCAAACATGTCCCAATCATTAATGTCAATGCTACCACAAGGAAAGCATCAGAGGGTTTTTGAAGCAATCTCTTTGCCCTCCCTTTGAACACTGGCCATCTGAAAGTTGAGAAAACAGGAGCTGGTTGTGGAGATGTTTTTCAGCCATGCAGAGAGTGTCCAGTCCATCAGAGTTGATATTGCAGGAACTTGCCTGAATGTTTGTGGAACTGGCTTCAAGATGAACATTCAATGGCTTTCAGAATCTGAATGATGTAGCTGAGTCCTGGCTTCCTAAGGATGACAATGCCATCTGTCAACGCTGGAAAGAACAATTCCACAACTGTCAATCCACAATCAAAGCTGATATTCTTTAGACTATTCTACCCCTTACCTGATGGTAGAGTCATGAGTGAAACAGCATTGATTGGAGAGCTGCAGCCAATCTAATTGATTAAAAAACAGAGCCCACAGCCCCCGTGGTATTCCAGCTAAGATCTTCAAAGCTGCTGGCTTTTTGCTGGCGTCACCACTCCATGCATTCATCCGACAGATGTGGGTGGAAAAATAATTCTTCCCACCCCAACACACCCACCCATCCCACTCAACTTCGGGAGAGCAACGAGTATAACTATCATCAAGGAGGGACATAAGACACTGATAATCTTTCCATGCAAGCCCCCGTGTAAAAGAAAAATTGGAATGGGACATTAACAGCTGTAAGAGTGAGAGCAGAGTTTGTGAAATGCAGGCAACATAAATACAGGTCTGAGAATGGCTGAAAAATGCCAATCTACAAGCTAGAGATGAGCAGCTGGATGATGACAGATCCACGAACAGGAATGGAATTTTTATTGAAGAAGAACTATTCTCCTCTTCCACAGAATTTCTGTTAGTTTCCTTTGCCATGTTCACTTTCATTGCTTTCTATTTTCACTCTTGGTATTTGACAGAGCGACCAAGACTCACTTCCACTGTCATATCTCTTCCTCAGCAACTGTCTCCATCTCCAAATCACCCCATGTGGATTTCAGGTGAAGTTCCAATCCTCACGGATTAATGGTATCTCTGGGACATACAATGTTCCTTGGACTATTGTTCTCATTGCATTCTGAGACCCACATTCAGTGCCATGCACTTCCAAATGTCTACAATCCACCTTACCCTCCAGCAGCACCAAGTTACCCTATCTCAAAGCTAACCTTGTTCCCAATTCCATCTCATTCTTCATCTCACCTGGCACCTCATCTAGAGCTTTTACTTTTCCTTTCAAATATATAGGAATGCAAGCAACTTATGGATACCAATGTCCATCTGGAACCCTCTACACATTCCTGTCCTTCCGGTCTCTCAACACCAATCTGATCTTTTGATCAAACCTGTCAACAAGGGTGGTGCTGTTGTTGTCTGGGATACTGACCTCTTTCTTGAGTGGCTGACCACTAATTCTCAGACACATCCTCCTACCTCCTCCTAGACCAAGGCTCCACCACAAAACAAAAAAACCATTGTTTCTGGGACAGTCACTGATCTCAGTGCCTCTGGTGATCTTCTCTCTACAGCTTCCAACCTCATAGTTCCCCAACCCCACACAGACCAATAGTACCTGCTTCTCAAAATCCACAAACAGAATTGCCCATGTAGACCTAATGTAGCAGCCAGCTCCTGGCCAACTGAATTAATTTCTTCCTAACTTGACTCCATTCGCATGTAACCTCGAGTGCCTTCTCACATGCATTTACAATTCCTCTGATGCCCTACGTCACATTAACAATTCTTAGTTTCCTGGCCTTAACTGCCTCCTCTTCATGCTGGACATCCAATCTCACTGCACCTCCAGCCACTCTGCCCCCCCAAACACCCCCCCCACCCTAACCCCTGAGGACTTGGGTGTTCTTTGCTTCTCCTTTGAGCAGAGACCCAAACGGTCCATGTCCATCACCACTTTCCTTCAGAGGTGAACTTGTTCACTCATTCATCAATTTCTCCTTTAAGTTATCTCACTTCCGTAAATAAAAAGTGGCTATGGTACCTGCATAGGCCCAATTATGCCTGATTTTTTTGTAGGATATATGAAACATTCCTTGTTCCAATTCTAATCAGGCCCTGTCTTGCAATATTTTCTGCACTACATCGATGAATGCATTGATGTCTCTTTATGATCTTGTTTGGACCTGTAAAAATTTATCAATTTTGCTTTCAATTTCCATCCCTCTCACCTTCACATGGCCCATTTCTGACAATTCCCTTCCTTTCCCTTCCTTGACATCCCTGTCTCCATTTCCGGCGATAGACTGGTCATCAATATTCATTACAAACCCACCAGCTCCCATAGCCACCTCAAACACAGCCCCTCACACTCCACCCACTATAAGGACTCTATCCCATTCTCTCAGTTTCTCTGCCTCCGCTACAGCTGTTCCAACGATGCTGCCTTTGACAGTGGCACTTCCGACATGTTTGCCTTTTTCCTTAACTGAGGAATCCCCTCCAACGTGGCTGACAGAGAACTCAACCATGTTCAACCTGACTCCCAGAGCTCTGTCCTCACCCTTCTCCTCCCTTCCAGAACCGTGACAAGGATCGTCTTGAAATTTTATAAGTTTCTATGAAATCCCCTCACATTCTTTTAAACTCCAATGAATATAATCCTAACTGACTTAATCTCTCTCCTCATATGACAGATCTGCACCCTAGGAATCAGCCTGATAAACCTTCGCTGTACTCCCTCTATAAAAAGAGCATCCTTCCTCAGATAAGTTCACCAAAATACTCAGGGTGTGTCCTTACCAACACCTTATACAGTTGCAGCAATACATCCTTGTTCCTAAATCAAATCCTCTCGCTATGAAGGCTAACATATCATTCGTATTTTTACTGCCTGCTGTACCTGCATGCTTACTTTCAGCGACTGATGCATGGGGATACCAAGGTTTCATTAAGTATCCACCTCTCTCAATTTACACCCATTCAAATAATAATCTATCTTCCTAGGATTGCTCCCAAAGTGGATAACTTCATATGTATTCACATTGTACTGCATTTGCCATGTATATGTCCACATACTTAGCCTGTCCAAATCACGCTGAAGCATCTCTGCATCCTTCTCATAGTTCACCCTCCCGCCAACTTTGTATCATCTACAACTCTGGAGATGATGCATTTAGTTCCCTCTTCCAAATCATTAACATATAACGTGAACAGTTGAGGTCCCAGCACAGATCCCTGCGGAATCTCACTGATCACTGACTGCTAATCAGAAAAAGACCCATAAAGACCCATCTTTGGCCCTCACAGCCCCAAGGATGATATGTCACTTATTTTTCAGTTTTGCTTTCATTGATCTTTGACTTTTGTTCTCACATTCTGCTATCTTACCTTGATCTAATATCAGCACCTTCTTTAGCCCTGTTAGCACTCATTTTGTTTTGTGTCCATGACATCTTGGCAATCTCTTCTTAGCTCTGACCTCTCCCTGATCATTTATTCTGCTTCACCTTCTCCACCCCTTTTCCAACTATATAATCTACCACATTTCTACCTCCAGTTCTGAAAAAGAGTCATAATTTTATTTCTCTCCTTATAGATGCTATCAGAATGGATGGGTTTATCCTGAATTTTCTGTTTTTAATTCAGATTTCCAGCATCTGCAGTGTTTTGCTTTTATTGCAGCATTTTTATTATCAATGATGCCTGTGGGATTCACAAGAAGCCATTACCTAATAAACATGCTTGTTCCTATTAAAGTTTTCATTTTTCAATCCTCAAGGCACATTCCCCTTTCATAAATGGGTTGCTTTCCTCTCCCATATGATTTCTGTCCCCCTCTACCGGGAAGTTTTATAGATTTTAGGCATTAATTTATCCCAATCTCGAAGTCAGCCCAGAACAGACATATCAGGTCATCACTTCAGTGCAACACTGAGTCTTCTGGAAGAGTTTTAAGTCAAGGTCCCATTCTTGGAGATGTAACAAGATTCCATGGTATTATTCAAAGAGAAGGAGAATGCTTCAACCTGGGCAATATTTATGCTTCAATCAGTATTACGAAAACAAATTCCCTGGTCATCATCAGATTGTTCTTTGTCAGATCTTGCTGTACACTAATTGGCTGCTGTATTTTTTTACCTTACAATGATTACTGCACTCTGCACATACCTCATTATTTATGTAGCACTTTAGGAGTACCCTGCAAAACATGTTTCATGAATGCAGATTGTTCCTATAACTGGAATGAGTATCTTACACATCTCTTTAGTGATGGAAGCAAGCTTCAGAAACAAGAAGAGTTCCTTTTTGAATTAGAATCATGGAATTCTTATCAATGCAGAAGGAGGCCATTTGGCCCATCAAATCTGCACCAATTCTTTCCCCTATGCTATTCCCCTAACCCCATATATTTATCTCCCATTCCCCCAAATCTTCACATCTTGGAGCACTAAGGGATAATTTACAATGGCCAATCCACCTAACCTGCGCATCATTGGACTGTGGGTGGAAATCAGACTACCCAGAGGAAATCCACAGAGATAGAGAGAATATGAAAACTCCACAGACACAGTACCCTGAGGCTGGTACTGAACCTCGGTCCCCGGCCAGTAGCAGTGCTGACCACTATGCCGCCCTAAATTAACCCAAATGTCGAGTGATAGTTGCTTACAGGTTATATCTGCTTTCCTTGATTTTGCAGTAAGAATTTTCTAGCTATCAAGAGTAATTAATGATAATGTAATGTGACTTATATTTCCAGAAGAAAATTAATTAATTCACTCAATAGCAGTGAATCTCCCAGCTAGTGCAAAAGAAGGTGCATACACATATAATAACAAACTAGTGAATTGTCTGTTATATGCTCAATCTAAAACACTCTTAAATCTGTTCAACTCCGGTTAAAAACTGGAAACTGAAAATATCATAAATCTGAAGCAGCGATCAAAGATGTTGGAAAGGTAGCATGTCCACTAGTGATTGCTCCTTTCTCAAATTATAGAATCCCTACAGTGCAGAAGGAGGAAATTCGGCCTATCAAACCTGCACTGACAACAATGCCACTGAGGCCCCATCCCCGTAACCCACAAATTTATCCTACTCATCCCTCTGACACTAAGGGACAATTTAGCACAGATACTGAACCTAACCCACACGTCTTTCAACTATGGGAAGAAACCGGGGCATCTAGGGAGAATGTGCAAACTCCAGAGGTACAAAGGGTGGAACTTTCCAGTTCCAACCACCATGGGAATTGTAGCGGATGGGCTGGTGATTGGGGGGATGGGTGGTAGGGGTGGGGGGGGCATGCAAAAGTTCAGTTGACCTGAAGCAGAATTTTCCAGTCTTGGGGCAAGCATAAGTTCTGCATAAAATGTTTGATTTGCAATCTTTTATCAGGCACAATGATAGTTGTGGAAGATTTTCAAACAGCAAAGGTGGAAAATACACAAAGCACTCTCAGCATTCTTGTTGGGAGCAGCTACGCAAGTGAAATTGATAGGTAAATAGATAAATCAAAAATAAATAACAAAAGATCAAACTATGAAGAAATCTGGCTTTGGCAGCTGAAAAAAATTAAAAATTAGTTTTCCTGTGGTGGCTCAGAAAGTCTTTCCATTACAGTATTCTCCAAAGCATGTAGGACCCTGAGAAAACACTTACCTCTTCTCTCCAAACACATTATATGGGTATGTAACTCCTGAAGTCCTGAGAGCTCACTACAGGGCAACTCTTGCTAAGATGATTCTTCATTGATAACCCAAGACCATAGTCAACTGAACTGCAACAAACTCAACTCTTCAACACTATGGGCTGCCCACTCCACAGCTAAATGCTTGGATCATCACTCCGCCCACCCCACCCCCATGCAAAACAGGCATTAGGGTGACCTGAATCCACTCCTTAACCACCTTCGTCTTTGCCAGCATCACTCCACCCCATTCTCCCTCTCCCAGGGAGCAACATTGAAGATCCCCCTTCAAGATTTCAGACCTGATAGAAGTCTACAAGATTGAGAGGGGCATGGACAGAGTGGACAGTCAGAAGCTTCTTCCCAGGGTGGAAGAGTCAATTACTATGGGGTATTGGTTTAAGGTGCAAGGGGCAAGATTTAAAGGAGATGTATGAGGCAGATTTTTTACACAGAGAATCGTAGGTGCTTGGAACTCTTTGCTGGGGAACATAGTAGAAGTGGATGCAGTAATAAAAGACATGTTGACAAGTACATGAAATGAATAGGAATAGAGGATATGGTCCTGGAAGGGTAGGGGGTTTTAGTAAGTTGGGCAACCTCGTCAGTGCAGACTTGGAGGACCGAAGAGCCTGTTCCTGTGCTGTAATTTTCTTTGTTCTTTGTACATTTTGATGTTCCAAACTGAGATCATTTCTCACAACTGTACTGATTTCATCCCATATTAACCGAGCTATCCCACCTTCTTTTCTTTTTCTCCTTTCTTTCTGGAAAGCCAAATACTCTTGAATATTCAGCTGCCAGCTACGATGACTTTATAACCATCTATGAACATGATGAGTGGGACTTTCTGGACATTCCTGTCAAAGAGATCTTCTGGTCCTGCTGATGGTGACCTGTTGTTGTGGTTCCCCAGTGGCAAAGGACACAAACAGTAGGAAATCCCACTGACATCAGCGGAACAGGAAGATCCCGCCTCCAACAAATTGTGGGCTGCCGCTGCTGCCACAGCAAGGAGGGTGAAGGCTATGGAAAATCCACCTGATATATGTCCCTCGAAGAGAGAATCACTTCACTCTAGTATGAGACAAACCATCAAACTTTTCTCACCAACACTACAGATGTAGACATAGAACGAGGAGGTTTAATTCTGTCTCAATGTAAATATAACAGAACTTGACTGTATCAGATAATAAACTGTCATATGCATTGGGGAAATTAAGAGATGTTGTTTAGCATTTCAAATCAATAACAACAACTTGCATTTATATACCACCTTTCAAATGTCCCAAGATGTTTCACGGGAGTTTTATCAAAGGAAATTTGACCCTAAGCCATACAAGATGATATAAGGACTGAGTATCAAAAACTTGGTCAGAGTGGTAGACTTTACTGAGATGTTTTGAAAGAGGAGAGAGAGGCAAAGAGTTTTGGAAAAGAAATGACACAGCTAAGGGCCTAGACAGCTAACAACATGACCACGAATTGTGGAGTGAATAAACCAGAAGAGTGAGACTTGATTTTATTTTGCTACAATATTTTTCTCTAAACTTTAAGAGGCCTCTGGATCGATTTTGCCATGTATTAAATTATGGAGCTAAAAATTGATATCAACTCACTGACTCACCACTAAATAATGCAATGTCCTTGGCAGAAATTGAGAATGAGAGCTGGAATTTAGTTTTGAAGCTCACTTTGGAACCAGTGGTTGTGGGAGCCTGGGGAACGAGTACGGTGTTAACCAGTAAAGCCCGTGTTGTAAATACAGATTGCATTCAAAATAAAGCACAAGACTTCTCTGAGATTATAAAAAACCAAGGAAGCAAAGCAAATGGGACCTGCGCCAACATTAAAGACATCCTGGAACAAAGAATCTGAACTTTAAACATTTCAATCCTAATACTGCAATGACAGACTGCTTCGGTATAAATGTGAAACAGCAACACAGTGTGAACTTTACATTGGTATGATCTTTAAAAATCTCCCACAAGTTCTGCAGGCAGCTATAAGGATTGAATTTGAAAGATCCATATGCCTATAATTCCATTGCAAGTCCTTCAAATAATAAATCAGATATTACTAAGGGCAATTATAATAATACGATATAAAATTATATGAAAATTTTTTTAGGCATCAACAGAACTGTCCATGTTTGATGTTAGGTTATCTATTTTTTCTGGTTTCTAGTCTCCCACCACTAGATAAGTCACTGTTTGATATGGTCCAAGTCAATTTATAATGAGACGTCACAAACTCATTCTTTTCCTCCTGAACAATCAGTACCAATCAAATAATGTAGATGTGGAGACAGCCCCGACTGATAGATATACCATCCAACTTTTCTTTGAATAAACAGATAATGCAGCCTTATTCTGTTGGTTTGGAAAAAAAAATCCTGATCTTGATTTTTAAATCCAGACTGGCGGTAGTAGCAGGGATGATATGATGTATTTTTCCTCCTAAAATATAAAAACACTACTTGGTTAAGAAGTGTTCTCGTGTTTATCAATTCTTTTATGTGGTAAGTGGAAATCTTTTTCCTGAGAGTTACAACATCAGGGAATTTTCAAATTATGATTCAAGCAACACACAAGGCTCACAGTGGATCTTTTAAAATTGCGCAACACCAATTCATCTTTCAGGGTGTTGCTCAAAGGTGAAATGTTTCTCACTTTCTATAACGGTGTTTCTGCCTGTCTACGTTCTGCATTCCTTTCTGTTTGTCATCAACACTTTTGGGGAATTCTCCCAGTTTTCCTGCCAATAAGTTTTCCTGAGTGGAAAGAAATGAATTGGTGTTTCTGCTCAGTGGAAGTCCAAAGAAACCTGTTGTGTGCAAAATGGCTGCCACTTTTGCCTCAGTGATTGTACCTCAAAGCACATCACAGAATGTGAAGGCCTTCGTTTTTTTGTTTTTTTTTAAATATATTTTTGGTTTTTCTTTGACTGTTGTATTTATTATTTTTATCTCTGTTCTTCAAATGTCTCATTTTCTGTATTTGGCAATTCTGATCTCCTGCACATTCTCAATTTTAATTGTTTCATACTTTGCAGCCACAAATTTCCATCTGTAAATCTCCCTGCATCTCTGTGTTCCTTTGTGAGTTTGGGATCCAGATGGGGGTCCTTAGGTTTTGTCTATTCTCACAAAGCAAGCCGCTTGGGATTATAGTTTGTTAAGAGATCTGATTGAATGGTGGAGCAGACGTGAAGGGCTGAATTTATCTTCTTCTGCTCCTAATTCCCATGTTGCTATGTTCCAAACTCATTTCTCTTTCACTTACAGCTGCTGGATACATATTGATCTCAGCGCACTGGAACTGTTCTTTCTTCCCAATTTCTGTCACACATTCATGTTGTTACATCATCATCAGATTAATAGTGTATTCTTCTGATGTTAATTCTTTCCTCAAGTTTTTATCCTAATTACATACATACTCCTAATCTCTCCCCAAAGTCTCAAACTTCACAGGGTTAGTCTGAGGTGCCTTGACCAATCTCCCTGATCATGTTCTGATCTTTCTCTGAGATAGAGGAGTTTCCACAATCTGTCCCTTCCATTGGTATGAGTGATCTTAAGTTTCATCTTTTTTTTTAATTCCTTGTCTCTATCAGGAACTGAGTAGTAAGTCTAAGTTTCTTTTGACATTTCTTCCAGGGATGTAATGTGCTGTGCTTTCTCTTTTCATTCCCTGGTTTAGCTTAATCTTGTACGTTCTTAGTTGTTGACCTCTTCTGATTAGTATACCTTCTTTGTTTGGTTTCATACCTATACTTCGACAATGATAAATTAAAGTTACAAAGCTATTTGTTTTTTTTGGTTTTTCTCATGCTATTTTACTCATTTGTGGCTATTTGAAGTTATATTAGATTTTAGTTTCTGTTGCAGTGGTGAGATTCTGTAATTCAGAAGAGCGAAATGAAGTGGAGTGGTGAGATTCTGTAATTCAGAAGAGTGAAATGGAGTGGAGTGGTGAGATTCTGTAATTCAGAAGAGCGAAATGAAGTGGAGTGGTGAGATTCTGTAATTCAGAAGAGCGAAATGAAGTGGAGTGGTGAGATTCTGTAATTCAGAAGAGTGAAATGAAGAATTTAGTTCACCTTTATCAAGTCTTTCATACACCTCTTTCTGCTTCTCTATTTGCCTGAAGATAATGAAATAAACTGATTATAACAATGAATCTGCATTCCATTCCAAAATTTTGAAGCAATTAATTAGCAAATTTTGTCCTCTTGTACCACCATATCTGGAATGCCATGAGTTACATAAATTCTTTTCAATGTTATCACAACTGGCCCTATAACATGGTACATAAAGGTGATGTGTTGTGATGTGTTTAAGCCGTTTTACTTCATCACATAAAATAGAAACTCCTACCGCTGTACCTAACTTAAATTTCAGAGCGCGTCCATCCATTACAAATTTAATACTCCTGTATTTATTTTCGGTTTCATTTATTTCTCTGAGGTAAGTTATTTCTTTTCTTTATAGTTCTTCCACTTATTTTACATGGTTTGTCTTTAATTTTTTTCTTTCCTTTTGTAGGTTGTTAGCATTATAAAATGGCAGTTTTAAAACGTTGTATTGTTCTATAGTTGTGTCACTCTGCTCCACCCACTTTCCATTTGTGCTTGCCTGAGCACTTCAAGATGCCAGTTGGCGTATTTTTCTCCATTTTTGCAGAGACCCATCTTGTGGCCTACACACCGAACAGCCTGTCCCATTTTCTTCCACGGGGCCTCACCTTCTTCATAAATAAAGCTCTATTGTGTTTTGGGAGTTCAGTTGCCTCACCATTTGTCCTGTCTTGACTAGAGTTAAATCCTTTCTCATCTGCAAGAATTCTGATAGATCTTCATCTAAGACTCCAACTGCTATTTGATCACAAATCAATTCTTCCCTCAATTCTTCCCATTGTTGCAATTTTCTGCCAGCTTGCATAAATCATTAATGAACAAACCCATGCTTCTAGCTGGATCTTTGCTTTCAATTGTTAAATTTTGCCCTTTCCATAATTAATTTTTTCGAAAATACTGAAATATTAATCAAGTGCTTACAGGAATTCTTTGTAAGAAGTTGAAATCTCATCAACTTTCTGCCTTGCTATTACATAAACACCAATAGCTCTAACTACATAGAGTAACGTACTGACCTGATCTTTTTGTGTTTTGTTTGTACAAACCAGAAGCTGTTGAATATCTGGAAAACTTCTTCAGTTGTCCCAGTGCCAAGACTGATGTGAGCTTTCAGCATCCCAGAATAGGTCAGGGAATGGTAATGTTGGTTCTATGCTTGCATCAAGCCTTGGAATAGTTATGCTTCACTGGTGGCCCTTGTTGAATCTAGTCTGTACTCACTGCTATTTCGACTATGGGCCCGAGTCTCAGCTTGCATATGGTGCACTCGTGATTCTCTTTAATCTGTCCCTTTGGTCCTTCTTTTAAACAATCCTTGGCTTGGCCAGGTCTGTGGCTGCTTCTTGGGAGTTTTTTTTTAAATTGCTGTTTGTTGCTACCATGTTTCATTATTAGTTTAGTGTCCAGATGGGGTTTCTTTGAGCTTATGTATTCTTTCAAAGAAAACTATTCCATGCTGTAATTTGTTTGCTAAAACTACTTCAAATATAGTGGACTTTGCACAAGGTTGAAACGTTTTCAAACTCCAGATTTCTGATACTCAATCATGTGGTGTTAGATCACCATTACATCAGCGTCACAATGTTAATCCTTTACTCAACATACCTGTTTCCCCTGCTTTATGATACTTTTTAAGGCCTCCCTCTTTGACCAAACTTTTGGCCATCTAGCTAATTTCTCTTTGTCAGAAGATGTTAAAAATATATTTAGTCAAAACAGTATTGCTCCTATAAGTGCTTTTGGATGTTTAGAAGTTAAATGCACTATATAAATTTAATTGTTGCTACTGTCATTGCAAGCCTCTCAATGTTTCTCCGCAACTGCCGATGTCTCTTTTACTGTTTTTACGCGCACCTTACTTGCATTTTTTATTTCCTCTCATCTGGTTCAGATACCTGAAGTCTGATCCAGACATTCAGCTCACTCGCAGCCATTGAAATGATCCTAATGCACTTTGTCAGCATAGGTCAGATCAGTGGTTGTGTTGTTTGTTCGTGCTCATGTTCCTCACAGCAGCACAGTTCCCATGTCAGGGTTTGGACATTTTCTTTGAACTCCTGGGAGTGGAGCAAAGGGCAGTATTCCAGGTCCAGTCTCACCAGGACACCATACAACTTCAGATGATGGCCTCCAACCTTTATTCTGCTGCTTTATCAACATTTCTCAATGTTTTGTTTCCTTTGTTGATTTCTGTGCTACAGTGAATCTAGTTTGGCAATAGACACTGCATTACCTCATCGCTCATTTTTATCCTCCAGCGCACTCATCTTTATATTTATCTATACTGTTTTTCATCTACTCTAATTCTGCCCAATTACAAATTTTGTCTGTGAAATTGGCTCCTTTGTTCCGCTGGAGGTTTTTGTGATGTGTGTGCATGCGTGTGCGTGTGCGTGTGTGGAGCACACAGCACTTCACGTAGCTTCCAGCTGGTCCTTTTCCCACCTCAGTGGTAATGTCAATTGCTTTAAAAAAGGACTGATGGCCAATCAATGTCAGCTGATTGGCCGACAGTTGAGTAGCCCACATGCCAGATCTCATGTCATGAACACTCAACAGTCACTGAGAGCAAGAGAAGATTGTGACCGGACTCTGTTAAGTCCAGGCTTTTTGAGCAGGAAGGAAGGATTTGAGGCTGATGTTTTGGAGGCCAAGACAAAGAGTAGGTATCATGTTTGGGAGAGGTTTTCCATTTTCTGTTAAGCATAGTCCTTGATGGCTCCTTGATTTCCCACAGAGAGCTGACCTCCACCAATAAAATCTCAAGAACCATCTCAAGAACCATTTCTCTGAGCCCTGTCTCTTGGCTGGAATGCCACTTTTGTGGCTCACATTTGCAGCTCGTATAAGTAGAGGCACTGTCAGCAGCAGTCTCCCATAAAGAGGAGCAGGCTGCCTCTAAGAGCAGAAGACTGGCTATACAACATGATATCAGCCTATATTGCTTGGCTTCTAGCTGAGGATCAGAACGTTGGGTGTACGGGGCCTGCTCAAGTCAATCATGCAATCGTGTAAATGAAAAGGCAACACTAAGTTTGCATGCTGCCTGCCTTGAAGGAGAAAGATATGGGAACATTGTGAATCACAATCCCCATGGGAAGGTCTTACGAGGAAAGGCTGAGGGAGTTGAGGCTGTTTTTGTTAGAGAAGATTAAGAGGTGACTTAATAGAGGCATTTAAGATGATCGGAAGATTAGATAAGGTAGACAGTGTAAATCTTCTTCCTCAGATAGAAATGGCTAGCACGAGGGGACATAGGTTTAAATTGAAGGGCGATAGATATCAGACAGATGTCAGAGATAGGTTCTTTACTCAGAGAATAGTAAGAGCATAGAATGCCTACTTGCAACAGTAGTGGATTTGTCAACCTTAAGGGCATTTAAATCGTCATTGAATAAACATATGGAATGATATTGGAATAGTGTAGGTTAGATGGGCTTTAGATTGGTTTCACAGTCGGCGCAACATTGAGAGCCGAAGGGGGTGTACTATGCTGTAATGTTTTATGTTCTATGCTCTGAAAGATTTTAATGAACTTAACTCCTGATAGTGGACTTGGGTAATGTTTTTGCCTCTGTCAACCAATTGTAGAACAATGGGTGCAGAAGATAAGGGAAACAATATTAAAGGACCGAGGGCTAAGTGTATACAAAGCCAAAGGAGGTTATCAAATTGGACTGGAGTGAGACAGCAAGCCAACATCTGCTCACATACTTCACATAGGATTATTACTCACAGTGGTGATCTGAAGTAGAAACCCTCCAGACAGGATTTTCTGGCCATATTTGCCCCAAGACTGAAAAATCCCACCCAAAGTCAACAGATCTTTGCATGGTCCTGTCCTGCTTGCTACAATTCTGGTGGTGGACAGGATGGGAGAATTCTGCCCTCCATGTTTGTCTGCAACATGTAGTTCTCCAACTGTTTGCGCTGGTGGGATTCTCTGGTCCTGCTGGCAGGCCATCCCTGCCCACAGGTTTCTTGCCAATGTAGGAAGTCCCATTGACAGCGGCAGACCAGAGAATCCCACCACTAACAAATATCGCGTCACTTCTTGCCAGCAGGAAACATCCAGTTGAGAGGCTAGAAAATTTTGCCCAATTTTTCTCAAAAACAATCTATGGATTTCAACAAAATCTGGTACAAAAATTCAGAGCATGCCCCAAGGAAGAACTGGTTAGTTTTTAGTGACTATGTGGATCTGGATCTGGAGTTTGTCATGGTTGTCAAAAAGTGAATAGGATTTTCTGAGCAGGTTGTTGGATATGGGAGGCCCTGAAGCTGCCTCAGTGAGACACTCTCAATAGAAAGCTTTTTTTCAGCTTTTTAGTTACAAAACATCAACCAGGCAGCCAAGAGCCTCAAGGAAGAGCTGCGTAATTGTAATAAGGTTGAGTTAACACAGCTTGGCACAGATCTGAGCTTGCCCTTCACTTTTCAGTCCTATATTTCTGACCAAACCGCTGTGAAGTTAGAATCTTCTTTAAATTTATCAGTTTGCTTTGTGTGTTTGAATTCTGAACAAAATCTTTCATTTCTATAGATGTCCTCACCTGTGGGAGAAATATGTCAAAGCAGTTTAAATGAAGGAAGGCAAAATGATGGGCAGTGAGCAGGAGGGGCAATTGTAAAATTGGAGTAGGTGACCAAAGACATTGTTGAAAAGAAGGATTTTGAGAAAAAAGGGGAAAGAGACTTAACTGAATTGGAGGGTAAGTAAAGATGTACATAAGGCCAAAAGAAATTACCAAGATGAATTAGAATGAGACAGCAAAATCGGCTCACAAGTACTTCAAACAGGGTTATCATGATCTGAAGTGAAAACCCTTTCCTTCCCTAACCAATGGGCAACTGAACACAGTAATAGCAGCCCCATTTCTACCGCAGGATTGTCAAATGAACACAGAGCAAGGGTCAGACATGGAACCTTTGCAAATTTTATGCTTAACTGCTCACTGGAGCAGGTAATAACGATGCCTTAGGCTGTATCTGTTAAAGACATAAATAGACAGGTTGGAGTAGGTTGGAACATTATAAGCATAGTCCAGCAGAGAGATTTTCAGTGCAATTATGCAACAGCTTAAATCAAATGGATGTCTGTTGTCAGTCAGGAAATGTACATCAAATTCAGGATACTGATGAATGAAAATAGGTGATACACTAGGCAGTGACATACTGAACATTTTGAGATTCAAACTTCTGCATTTTTTTCTCCTGGTAGTGGGCACTATGATAAGAGGATTGGGATCCAGGCATAACCTTAACTATTATGGTACTACATGGATGGCACTGTTGTTGCATTTTACTCAACTAACTACACACGCACACACACACACGACAAATTGAAAATTTCCATTCAATATCTGTTTCTCTGTAAATACACAGCCCAAATATGTGGCAACAATTATCATAACACATTCAATGAATAGAATCTAATGACCACCGTCCATTAGAAACATGTATGGTGTTATTCAATATCAAATGAAATTCTAGTATAAAAACCTCAGTCTATTAACCTTTCAAGATGCAATGCAGACAATGATTCCAATGAAACACAATTTGCAAATATATTGGGGTTATTAAATGCTTTCACCTTTGATATCTTTCTCAGAGTGATCTAGTACAGTTTTTTAAATTAAGCGACTATGTTTGAAGTTCTACCATGATTAGCTTAGGTTACTAGTGGTGTACCTCAGGGATCTGTTTTGGGGCCCCTGCTGTTTGTAATTTTTATAAATGATCTGGATGAGGGTATTGAAGGATGGATTAGTAAATTTGCAGATGACACCAAAGTCGGAGGAGTGGTAGATAGTGAAGAGGGGTGTTATAGTTTGCAGAGAGACTTGGACAAGTTGCAGAGCTGGGCCGAGAGGTGGCAAATGGAGTTTAATGTGGAAAAGTGTGAGGTAATTCACTTTGGCAGGAATAACAAATGTGTAGAGTATAGGGCTAATGGTAGGACTCTTAATAGTGTTGATGAACAGAGGGATCTTGGTGTATGTGTGCATAGATCCCTGAAAGTTGGCAATCAAGTCGATAAGTTGTTAAGAAGGCATACGGAGTCTTAGCTTTTATTGGTGGGGGGATTGAATTTCGGAGCCGCAACGTCATGTTGCAACTGTACAAAACTCTAGTGCGGCCGCACTTGGAGTATTGTGTGCAGTTCTGGTCCCCACATTATAAGAAAGATGTGGAGGCATTGGAGAGGGTACAGAGGAGGTTTACCAGGATGTTGCCTGGTATGGAGGGCAGTCTTATGAAGAGAGGCTGAGGGATTTGAGGTTGTTTTCGTTAGAAAGAAGGCGGCTAAGACGAGACCTTATTGAAACATATAAGATGATTAGAGGTTTAGATAGGGTGGACAGTGATAGCCTTTTTCCTAGGATGGAGAAAGCTAGCATGAGGGGACATAGCTTTAAATTAAGGGGTGGTGGTTTTAGGACAGATGTCAGAGGTAGGTTCTTTACCCAGAGGGTGGTAAGGGTATGGAATGCCTTGCCTGCGTCAGTTGTAGATGCGCCAAGTTTGGTGGCGTTTAAGAGGTTAGTAGATAAGTTTATGGATGAAAAGGGAATGGTTTAGGTTAGAGGGTCACTGCTTGTTCCTAATTGGTCGGCGCAACATCGAAGGCCGAAGGGCCTGTTCTGCGCTGTAATGTTCTATGTTCTATGTTCTGTGATGATGCAGTGCATTTATATCACGTTTCTTGTAAGGGGTGTATTTAGAATTCAGATCTGTATTGTCGAATTTGTCGAACAAAGCCTTTAGATTGATGACTGGGAGCATAGGATAAGCACTCATTTAAAGATCTGGTGTGTTCTTTTTTAAACAGAGCTAATGTATTTTAAGCATGTTTTCCGCCTTTTTTCTGGCAGGAATCACATGGCTGGAAGACTGGAGAATCTCGCCCTACGTCTGCTACAGCAGGTTATGGTGTGTTGTGACCCTCACTCTCTACTACCATTATGCAGATTGTCATACATGATAAATGAGCATCAGGTGTTGTTATATACTTTTTTTTAAAATAGTTTTTTTATTGGCTTTTTGTGCTCGCTGGATAAATCATCTGGTTGATTTGGAGAAACAATTTTCAATGGACAAAGGAGAAGGTTATTGCAGAAAGCCTGGTTGTTATAGTTTCTTAAAGAACATGCATTTACAATTGCACAGACCTTTGCAGGTTAGAGACTTTTCAGGACAGGTAATCATCATACTGGTCAATGCTCAGATAGGTTTTCCAGCTTTTCAGAATTTTTACATCTTTGGCTACAATTCACTGACAGGTAAATTGAAAAAAGTTCTATCTCTTCACATTGATAACTTGGCAGCGCAGGAGAACAGGGAAGTATTTCTGTTCCCTTTGTATATTCCTCCAGTGTAGCATTTCAGTACCGTTTAGTCACTGCACGTTCTCTGGCTGGGAAGTAGACAGGAAATAGATGACTCTTTACTTCTGGCTCTTCCTTGCAGTGCCGATGATTAATGAAGGCTATTTTTCTCCAAGTCTCATTCTGTTACCGTCAGAGTTAAGTGGGTTGCAGACAATAACAAACAAGCAACTGCCTCGGCCTGGGGCAGCCAAGCACAACCTGGGCACAAATTACATGTGACGTGTACAGTCACAACACATGGAAGTGGGAAATGTAAACTGCTGGACAGAGGCTTTGTTAATGAGGATGGGCAGAAGAGAATCAGGAATTGCAAAGTGATTTCTTTACAATTAATATTTCAAAAGGTTAATGCCCAAGTCATTGGAGTTCGAGATGTGGTTGGAAATTACTCTATATAGTAGCAACGCACTGTGCACAATGTTCAGAAACTGAAATGTAGAAAACAAACAGAAGGAAAACTAAACAACTGTAACTCAACAAAGCACGGTTTAATGTTAAATTTAACCCAATTCAAACACATAAATGTGCATTGTCAAGATCCCTATACCCATGAAAATATTGCAGGAGACAGCTCAGAATAATCTTTTGTTTTATAGTTTATGAAATAGAAAATCATACCTCACTTCACTTTCCAGGTAAGTTCCAGGTAACCTGAACTTAATTAGCAAAACTGCATTGTGCAGATTATGTTTGGCAAAGATTTGCATTACTGTTCTTAAAATGTCATAATAATTCAAATTATTCAACTAAATAAAAAGTTGTTTCTCTAATAATTGTGCTTATTTATTTGTGCTAGCAGCTGGAATGCACTAAAATACTGGCAATGACTACAAGTCCCATTTCAACTCTCCAGCATTGATAACAGAGTTGAACATTATTACGCCAGATTTTGCTGTGGCAGAGAATCTGTTGCCATGAAGGTCTCCCCTTAGCAAATTTAGGTTTGAAAAATGTTTGAGCTGCAAGTTTTCTTTATTCATTCTTGGGACATGGGTGTTGCTGTCTGGCCAGAATTTATTGTCCATCCTAGTTATATAAGGGCAGTTGAGGGTCAACCATATTGCTGTGGCTCTGGACTCACATATAGGTCAGACTGAATAAGGATAGCAGATTTCCTTCCCTAAAGGACATTAGTGGACCGGATGGGTTTTTCTTACAATCTACAGTGGTTTGATAGTCAACAATGGATTCTAAATTCCAGATATTCTTTTTTCATTATTGCATTCAAATTCCACCATCTGCTGTGACGGGATTCGGGCCTGGATCTCCAGAACATTAGTTGAGTTTCTGGATTAGTTGAACAATGATAATACCACGAGATCATCACCTTCCCATAACAGGGCAAGGAGCTATCTATTTTCCTTACCAATTAGATAGAAGGATTGGAAAATTAACAGCTCAAGAACTGATAAGGAAGAGTAAATTCAAGTGGGTGAATGCCATGTCAAATCAGGTACAGAAAGAAAAGTTGAACAATGAGTTTTCTTTGAAATAAAGCAAAGTAATTTAAAGAAACAAGATTCTACATTTGCAATGGTTAATTTTCAGAATCAGGGAGGATGTTTGACAGTAGGTAATATTTGGCATGTCATTAAAATCGTGGACTAAGAAGGGCAGGACACAAACTATAACAGGTTTAGTTCATATCTACCATGTAAATACAGCAATGACATTCCACTCCATGCATTTCAGCAGTGAACCAGTCAACAAACTGCTGCTCACATGAAACTGGCGATAGAGTGGTGCTATGTGAACAGTAACATTTGGATATTTATATTTTGATGTGCCATATGTAGACTGGTTTCAGCACAGAAGGAGGCCATTCTGTCCATAATGTCCATGCCAGCATTCTGCGAGAGCAACTCACCTCGTCCCATTCCTCCACTTTTCCCCATCACCCTATATGTTTTCTCTTCAAATAATTATACTATTCTCTTTTAAAAGCCTCTGCATCAGTCAGACGGTCAACCAATGAATTTCATGATGTGGAGTTGCTGACTTTGACTGGGGTAGGCACAGTCAGAAGTCTCACAACACCAGGTTAAAGTCCAACAGGTTTATTTGGAAGCATGAGTTTTTGGAATGCCGCATCTTCATCAACTAAGTACAGGACTAAAACAGGGCATATATAGACACAAACTCAATTATAAGATGATGGTTAGAATACGAGTCTTAACAGATAATCAAGCCTTTACAAGTCTTCACATACAACATGTGTGGAGAGAGGGTTAAGCACAGGTTAAAGAGGTGTGTATTGTCTCCAGCCAGAGCAGTTAGTAAGATTTTGCAAGCCCAGGCAAGCTGTGGGGGTTACAGATAGTGTGACATGAACCAAGATCTCAAGGTTCAGTACTCAACGCTGACAACTGCCAATCTCCAGACACAATTTTACACTTCATTCGCTTCATCCTGGGCCACAATGTCTTCACCTTCAACAACCAATTCTTCATCCAACACATGGGACAGCCATGGAGACCAAATTTGCACCTCAATATGCCAACATTTTCATGCACAGGTTCGAATAAGACTTCTTCACCACACAGGACCTTTAACCAATGCTAAACACTAGATACATTGATGACATTTTCTGCCTTTGGATTCATGGCAAACAATCACTGAAACAACTATATGATGACATCAACAAGTTCCATCCCATCATCAGACATAGAGAACTCTCCAGAATCAGTTGCATTCTTGGACACATCATCTCAGCACTTTAGTGTACCGCAAGCCCACATATAACCTAATGATGCTTCAGTTCTCCAACTTCTACCCTAAACACATTAAAGAAACCATTCCCTATGGACAAGCCCTCCATGTATACAGGATCTGCTCTGATGAGGAGAATTGCAATACACACATACAAATGCTGAAAGATGCCCTTGTAAGAACAGGATATGGCTCAACTCATCGATCAATAGTTCCAACATGCCACAGTGAAAAGCTGCACCAAGCTCCTCAGAAGACAAACGCGGGACATGTTGGATAGAGTACCAGTACTTCTCTGGAGCAAAGAAGCTATGACATCTTCTCCGGAGCCTTCAACATGTCATCGATGAAGACGAATATCTCATCAAGGCCATTCTCACACCTCCACTTCATGCCTTCAAACAACTGCACAACCTCAAACAGACCATTTTATCAGCAAACTACCCAGCCTTCAGGAGAACAGTGATGATAATACACTACTCAGTCCTGCTACAACAACCTCTGCAAGATGTGCTGGATCATCAACACAGGTGCCATCATCCTACGTGAGAACACCATTCACCAGGTACACAACACATACTCTTGTGACTCAACAACATTGTCTACTTGATATGCTGCAGGAAAGGACGTTCTGAGGCACGATACATTGACAAGACCATGCAGACGTTACAACAATGGATAATGGACACCGCTCAAATGGTCACCAGGCAGGAGTGTTCCCTTCAGCACTTCAGCTATAAAGGGCATTCAGCCTCTGATCTTCAGGTGAGTGTGCTCCAAGGTGGCCTTCACAACACACGACAATGTAGAATCGCTGAGCAGAAATTGATAGCCAAATTCCACACACGTGAGGACAGGCTCAATGGGATCTTGGGTCCATGTTACATTATCTGTAACCCCCACGACTTGCCTGAGCTTGCAAAATCCCACTAACTGTCCTGCCTGGAGACAATACACCTGTGCTTAACCCTCTCTCCACTCATATTGTCTGCACCTGTGAAGACTTGATTACCTATTAAAACTTGCATTCCAACCATTATCTTATCATTGAGTTTGTGTCTATACATGCCCTGTTTATGAAACAAATTGTGCACTCACCTGATGAAGGAGTGGTGCTCCAAAAGCTCTTGCTACCAAATAAACCTGTTGGACTTAAACCTGTGAGACTACTTACTATGCCTGTGCATTTCAAATTTTTGTTGCATTGTTAAACTCCAAGATACATTCTGAAATTAGCCTGGAGCCTAACTTTTACATTTGATTTTGGCATTAGGGTGAGCATAAGGTATTTTACTCCAGCTATGATTCAAGTGACTCATTAGTAAACCTTTATCAAAATAAACTTTATTTAAGAACACAGTTAGAATATAACAAAAAGAATTAGACGACTATTATCAATTAAACTACTTAAACATGTCAAAGTGTAATTCTTAACGGCGAGTTGTCTCTATTGTTCCAATTAGCAGTAGCCCATAGACATGAACCCTTCTTTAGGACCAGGTAGCACAGAAACCAGGTCGGTACTAGATTGCCAACATTTTGACACTTTTGGATCCAGACAGATACCTGGCTTCTAATTCTTATGCAGTAATTTCCAGAGAGAGCTCCATCTCAAACAGTAGAGTCTCAGAGGAAAAGGCTTATTTCTTGGCAGATTCCAGTCTTCACTTCAGACAAAGCAAGAGATGCAGAGAATGCATCCTCTCTGTAAAGATCCCAAAAGCAGACTGAACTTGAGTTCTTGACTTATCAATAAACCTAACCAAGCACTACTCTCCAATATCCCAAGAGAAAAATCAAAATCACAACCCTGCATTAGTTCAGATGAAGCAAACATTGGAGCAATTAAGATCAATTATGTTGCTGCTGGATCCGACAAAATGGCTCCAATAAAATGGAAGGGACTATCAAACATATTCAGCACAGAAGAATGACTAAAATTCATTTCTTAAAGGCACAATATCGTCACAGCATAAAAAGGTTCTCCTCATGTCATTGCTTTTGCCAATTACCTGAAAGCGAGGTTTTCTAGCTCTCAACCCTTCTGTCAATGGGAACAATTTCCTATCTACCCTGTTTAGATCACTCATGATTTTGAACACCTCCACTGATTCTCCTCTCAATTTTCTCTTTTCCAATAAAAATAGACCCAGCTTCTTCAATCTATCCACATAACTGAAGTCCATCTCTCTGTTAACAACCTCATAAATCACTGTTGTATCCTCTCCAATGCTTTTCATAACTATAATGTGTCCAGTTATAGGCATCATTGTGTGATGCCTATATAAAACTAGTGTTTTATATATGTACATCATGACTTCCTTGTTTGTACTCTAGGCACCAATTGAGAAAGATCAGGATGAGATTTGCCTTTTTAACGACTTTCTCAACCTGCCCTTTAATGATTCTGCGTGCATGTAGTTCTGCTCCTGCAGCCCTTATGGAAATGTTTCTTCTATTTTAAATTGCCTCTGCTCATTCTTCCATCCAGAAGGGGAGTTAGCTGCGCACAGAGGTCAAATTCACCAGTGGGGGTAATGCTCAATGGGAACCCAACTAATGTTTGCAAAATAAAAGAAAACAATCAGACCTTCAAAGTGAACACTGTCTTGCATATTCTTGAAATGTACATTTGCAGTTATGCCTTGGAGGTTGTTAATATTTCAAAAATCCTCAATAATCCTGGCCAAAGAACTTTTAAATTATACAAATGTAATTAGAATTCAACTGTGCCTGTTGTTTGTCCAAAACCTCAAATGGTAAATCTGAGATTAATTCTAAATTCCGACTAGTGAATTCTTTCAAAGCCCACAGTTTACACAGACCTGATTGGCCATCATTGGAATAAAGTAATTGAGCATTTTGAAAAAGAGCCCTCGGAGGATGTACAAATTTTGCACTTTTAAACTATCATTGAAAGAACTGGGGAGTGTTGCTATGGCATCATTTGATGCACTACACGTTAAATTTCACCAGTTGTCTATCTCATAAATGTTTCAATAGTAACAGATTTATTAAATCTGACTCTCCAGTGTCTTTGCTGCTCCTGGAAGCAATGATAAAACTGGTGTAATGCAGCAAATTGGCACTGACTTTTGTTTACAACGGGGGTGGAGTTTGCATTACATCCATTTCCAGATTGCAGCGATGGTTCCGCTGGAACAGCGCTAATATATCTAAAAGGTATATATGTCCATTTATCAGCAGTCCACTTGTTAATGTCACTATTTGCTAGGACTTTGGTGGCAATAGTAATGTATTGCATCATTCTTTTACAATTAAAATGCCACCATGACCCAGAATATTCTGAACCAATGTATTTAGTAGTAATTTTCATGATTTTATGATATTTAACTCTTATATCAGTGCGTTTCTCCTAATTCTCTATCCTTGCTTGTTTTATAGGTGTCCCGGTTCTCGTGTACCATGCCAGGCAATGAGGTGGGCAGGACTCAACATAAAAGCAGGGTGATTGTCTTTTCAGTCGGTCTGGAAGAAAGTAACCTGTTTCGGGTACCTAACTATATTATCACAGCCAAGACTGAGCCATAGCATGGGTAGGATCATGACCATAATTCTACATTACAATTACATATAAATCTTACCATTCCATGGTACAGTTCTTTAGGTCAGCAGCACACTGGCATAATGGTTAGCACTGCTGCTTTACAGCACCAGGGATCCAGATTCAATTCCAGCCTTGGGTGACAATCTGTGTGAAGTTTGCACATTCTCCCTGTATCTGCATGGGTTTCCTCCGGGTGCTCCGGTTTCCTCACACAATCCAAAGTTATGTCGGTGAGATAGATTGATCATGCTCTGAAAATCCTAGTAGTTTAGGTTAAGGGGATTAACCGTATAAATATATGGGGTCATCAGGATTGGGGGATAGGCTTAGGTAGGATGCTCTGTCAGAGAATCGGTGCAGACTCGATAGGCTGAATGGCCTCCTTCTGCACAGAAGAGATTTTATGACTGTAGGGATTCTACGACTCTAATAGATTGTTGTCAGAAGTATCCTGCTGGTAAAATTGCCCACCTGTTTCAAACAGGATAAGATGGAACATATCCAATTATTTAAAGGGAATAAAGCAGAATGGAGTTCCACATCCCCTTAAATTAAAGGTTAGTACCAGAAGATTTGAAGAATTCCATTTCTTAACAGCATGAAAATATAGGGCAGAATTCTTTGGCCAGGCATGTCTCACCATTGCTGCCAGCGAGAACTTGGCACTCAGCCAAATCTCTATTTGCTGCAGCAGGACCAGAGAATCTCACTGGAGAATTCTAGCCATGGTCCCAGAAATTATGTCCTTCCCTTTTTTGAGGAAAACAGGGTCAATAGAACATAGAACATAGAACATAGAACAATACAGCACAGAACAGGCCCTTCGGCCTTCGATGTTGTGCCGACCAAAATAAAAAGCAATGCCCCTCCAAACTAAACCATTCCCTTCTCTTCCATATACTTATCAACTAACCTCTTAAACGCCACCAAACTTGGCGCATCTACAACAGCTGCAGGCAGGGCATTCCACTCCCTAATCACTCTTTGAGTAAAGAACCTACCTCTGATATCCGTCCTATAACTCATACCCCTTAATTTAAAGCTGTGTCCCCTCGTGCTAGCTTTCTCCATCCTAGGAAAAAGGCTATCACTGTCCACCCTATCTAAACCTCTAATCATCTTATATGCTTCAATAAGATCCCCTCTTAGCCGCCTCCTTTCTAACGAAAACAACCTCAAATCCTTCAGCCTCTCTTCATAGGACCTGCCCTCCATACCAGGCAACATCCTGGTAAACCTCCTCTGTACCCTCTCCAATGCCTCCACATCTTTCTTATAATGTGGGGACCAGAACTGCACACAATACTCCAAGTGCGGCCGCACTAGAGTTTTGTACAGTTGCAACATGATGCTGCGGCTCCTAAATTCAATCCCCCTACCAATAAAAGCTAAGACTCCATATGCCTTCTTAACAACTTTATCCACTTGACTGCCTACTTTCAGGGATCTATTGACACATACACCAAGATCCTTCTGTTCCTCAACACTATTAAGAGCCCTACCATTAGCCCTATACTCTACACATTTATTGTTCCTGCCAAAGTGCATTACCTCACACTTTTCCACATTAAACTCCATTTGCCACCTCTCGGCCCAGCTCTGCAACTTGTCCAAGTCACTCTGTAAACTAAAACACCCCTCTTCACTATCTACCACACCACCAACTTTAGTATCATCTGCAAATTTACTGATCCATCCCTCAATACCCTCATCCAGATCATTTATAAAAATTACAAACAGCAGGGGCCCCAAAACAGACCCCTGAGGCACACCACTCGTCACCGAACTCCACGATGAATATCTCCCATCAACCACCACCCTCTGTCTTCTATCTGCCAGCCAATTCCTAATCCAATTAGCTAAATCACCCTCTATTCCACACATCTGCATTTTCTGTAGAAGTCTTCCATGGGCCACCTTATCAAACGCCTTACTAAAGTCCATATATACTACATCAACCGCCTTACCCCCATCCACCTCTCTGGTCACTTTCTCAAAAAACTCAATGAGGTTAGTAAGGCATGACCTACCCTTCACGAAACCATGCTGACTATCCCCAATCAATTCATTTCTCTCTAAATAACTATAAATCCTATCCCTAATAATTCTCTCCAATACCTTGCCCACAACAGAAGTTCTGTTGTGGGCAACACTGTTGCCCACAACAGTGTTTATTACAAAGGAATCAATTTAAGCAAATGTAAGACAAATTAAGGCAATGGGGGGGTGATCTTGGGCCCACGTTTGTCACCTATGCAAACGTCAACGGGGCCTCAAAATCTGGAAGTTGTCATTCTTACAAGCAAGAACGCAATCTTGGATACCTCCCCCCCCCATCACTTCACTGGTGAAGTCTCCAGATTTACGCCCATAATAAGCGTGAAGCTGCTTTGCATTCATTTGAATATATTTAAATGTTATTATCCTGCCCCTTGCCAGATATTGACACCCAGCATATATTGACATCAAGTCGGTGTGGTTTGCAACAGGGTTCACCTAGGCATTTAGCTACCAGGGTCTCCCTGGGGGCATAAAGATAAGCATAGCTTCCATTGAGGGAGAGATGGTCAGGCAGTGTCCTGGCAATTTCCCATGGCACAGGTTGGCACTGCCAAATTTGCACCATGCCTGTGCCAATCTGGCAGTGCCAACCAATGCCAAGGAGTGAGCCTCAGGGGGGAATCTCTTAGGGGAGGGTGGAATTCTTTTAAATGTGGTGACGACTGGGAGTGGACACAGGAGCTGTGGATGTCAGAGATGGCCATTGAGGTTGGGAGGAGGTGGGGAGGTGTGTGCTCGCTCAGGCTGTGGTGTTGGAGTTGGCAATAATCAGGTTTTTGGGATGGGGAAAGGAGGGAGAATGGCCGATTACCTGCGGGAATGAGGGACCAGGAGAAGGTGAGGGGAGCCCCTAAAACCTCAGTAGTGGGCTTGAGTGGAAGTTTATATAGGTTATGATCAAGGCACCCTTTAAAGATAGCACCCTGATTTCTGTGCAGCCAGGTTTTGCTGGCATGTTTAAGCCCACATACCTGTCTGAAAGCATGAAACATGCCCTACAGTTTTTTTCTGACAGGGTACTTACTGCCAAAAGATCTGGGGAGAAAACCAACCTGTTTCTTTGGAGAGAAAGACACCAGTTTTCTCATCAGAAACAAAACTTTGTCATTTTTTTTGGTAAGATTTAGCTCAAACACTTAAACCCAGCTCTTGCTTTATGCAAGACAGTTCATGGCGAACAAGAGTACTGGAACTTTTAAAAAGAGAATCATGAAACTGGTCGTTGCATACAATCATTTTAAACAAAAGATTTGACAAAGTCAAAAAAAAACTCTCCGCAGAAGGAGAAGTTCTTGGAATAAAGAAGAGATGAGCTAACTAGATACATTTGTTAAGTAGGTGTTATGTACCTTGGGACATGTCTTCTTAAGGGAATGGGTAAGGCGACTCAAGCTCTACGCTGGGGGAAGCTTGTCTAGATAGTTTCATGCTGATTGTGCTAGCAAACAGACATTTTATCAAACAGTTCCAGTTAGTTTATTTCTCTTACCTCATGGTATTTTGTTAGTCTTTATATCAGGCCTTAAACATAAAGAAAGAAGTAATAATAAACCATTGATTGTAGTACTAATGGAGGACTGAAATCCATGAATTAGAATGAAACATGTTCACAAAGTTTATAAATAATTATTACACAACATAATAGAAGCAGAGCATCTAAGGTTCCAGGCAGTGGCAACATGTGTAGAGAAAATGGTCAAATTCAAAGAGATAACATTAGATAACACTGGGGAGATGAATGAAAAATGGATTATAATGCCATGAAGAGATCAGAATAAATTTGGGGCAGAAAATTAAAGATAATCACCCAGAATCCTGACAAGAACTGCAGCTAGTTGAGGTTAACTGCCCTCTCTCATTCCAACTTAATCTTCTTATGTAACAAGAGATTAGATGGAGATAAAAGTTGCTAGAAGAGCAAAAGGGAAGAAAGAGAATGTGTGCAAAGATTGCTGAAGTAACTGGGACTGGTATTTGACTGGCCAGTATGGCCTCTCTTAATTCATGTCGCCCATGAACTGGACAATTGTCCCTCCAACTCCATGTGGTAAGCAAAGCAAACAATACTAGGGACAGGATTTTCCAGCCACGCTCACCTCAAGTCAGAAAATCTTATCCAAGGTCAACATACCTTTGCATTTTCCATGTCCCACCTGCTGCAATTCCCATAGTGGGTGGGACAGGTATATTCCGCCCCAAGTTTCTGAATAGAGGCTGAAACTTGTAACTCTGATCCTCCAGAATGAGAAAGCATTATTGAAATTGGAATTTGACCTGAGCTAATGGTGAGCCTTTACATGTAATTAATTTTTATATTAGTTTAATATTCCACGTGCAATATATAGTTGATTTTGATCTCATATCTAGTTACTCAATACTTAATTGTTGCTTTGTAACAGCTAGGCAGTCAATTACACTGAATTAAACTTGTACATTTTAATTAAAGTTTGCTGTAATATACATGACAATTACAATGTGGATAGCTTGGTCATGATTTAAAAATCTATACTGCTACTGCTACGATGCATGCTCTCTATCACTGCATCTCCCTGCACTGTTAGTGAAATAATCATTTCCAAACACTGAAAGTTCAAAGCTTTAAAAAGAGTTGAAAAGAATTGAATATTTTTGACGAGTCTAATTTACGAACGTATCCATTAATATCCAAAAATTTATGGGACTGGTATTCACAAAATAGAGTGGTATGTTGCTGAAATATGGAACATTTTGTACTCTGTCTCACAACATTACCCAACCTTAAACGCACTACAGAATTGATTTATCGCAGATTCCTCCCAGCACTAATCACTTTTGAAAGTTGTGCAACAATCTTAATATGAACTGTTGAAAGAAATGCAGTGTATCTGATTTATCATAGGTTATTCAATTAAAGCCATTTAAATAAAGTATGCAACCGCAACAGATAATATAGGTAAGGGCCAGACCTGACTTCTACATCCAAAGTGAGTAAAATTGTGTCAGAGCGCTTCCAGTTTGTACATGCACTGTGCTGTTTCACTTATTCCATCATCGATTCCCTTAATGTTGTAGTGAATGGCAAACACTTATAAGTCTGTTATGATGCAATAGATGGCAAAAGTATATTTTGGCTTGTGGAATAATATTTTGGGCGTGCTCTTCAATTCTTCTTGCGCACAAACATACTCTGAACCCTTGCAGCACAAAGCAACTGACAAACATCGCTCCATGTTGCAATGTGGCTCGGGCCTGAATTTTCT
Source organism: Sphyrna mokarran (assembly GCA_024679065.1). Taxonomy (NCBI): domain Eukaryota; kingdom Metazoa; phylum Chordata; class Chondrichthyes; order Carcharhiniformes; family Carcharhinidae; genus Sphyrna; species Sphyrna mokarran. Next base: position 26,884,188 of record JAGIQG010000021.1, read on the forward strand.
GAAAGACAGAGGGCCTTCTCCATTGTTAACAAAATGGTGGCAGAGGCCCAAATCGGGGAGCCCTGTATCCAAATATAACACTACCATTTTCACAGAGATGTGTGCAGAATGGGGGCAGGTTCTGAGCTGCAGATCCATTGTTCACAAAGGCGAATGCGCATGTTAAAGGACAGTTGCCTCAGGCTGATCTGCATTTTGCTTGTAGAATGTCTAAGCATAACACTTGCACTGGGAGGAGAAAGTTTACAGCTGCCAGAATTCTTTGGAGAGATAAGATGCCCTTTTGGATATGAACCTGATACATCTTTGGGGAGTTCAACTGCTCTTTGGAAGAGGTAAGGTGCCTATTGGGAGAGGTCTATTGGATTCTTAAAAATGGGCATGAATGTGTGTTGTGAATAAATTCATTGCGACTCTCAAGCACATTGGAACTGTCAAATAGGCCTGTCAAAAGGCACTGTCAAGCAAGCTGTCAGAAAGAATTTTCTAGAGAAACAGTCAAGAGAACTATCAAAAAATTTCCAAGGAAACTGTCAAAGGGAATTGTTAACAGAGTTGCCCAATGGAATTTTCAAAGCATTTAAATCTCCTGCCTTTTAATTTTGTTTTGACAAAACTGCCTGCAATGTTACAAAAAAAATCAGAGCTTGGTATTTCATTTTGTTGACAGTAGTCCAAAAGTTATCATTGCAGTATAATGTTGTTAGACCTTGAGGGAGCTTTGTACTTCAGAGTGTGGGATGGAGGTGAGTTAGATGTCATGGGGAGGTGAGATCATGACAGGTTGAAAGGGTGGGGGTACAGGTTGGAACTCGAGGGCATTGGGATGGCTCAGAGAAATGTGGAAGGGTCGGAGTGGGAATTCAGGCATTCTAGGAGGGGGGTGGTGGTTTGGGTCATTTTGGTAGAGTGTCAGGTTGGGTCAGACCAGGTCAGATGGTGGTCTGGACAGGTCAGGTATGGGGGAATTGGGGGGTTCAGGTTGGATTGGATGGCAATGCCATTGGAGCTCAGGGAGATGGAGAAATAGGAAAACTATGGGGTGGGTTCTTTGGGTGGAACATAGTTGGAGAATGGGTGGAGTGCCCTGAGGGGCTCAGTGTTCTGATGGGAGTATTATGGAGAGAGGGGGGTTTACTTTGGGTTTTGGGTTTGTACAATAGTTACGTTTAACTTCCTTATTTCTTCTGGGTGACTATTTGTGTAAGACAGTTAAAATCATTTAAATGCAATTTAAAATTGAATTTTCAGATGGTTCTCAGTGCAGGACAATTGCACTTCTGAGAAATTGCCAGGCAACCTTTGAACTTCTGAAAGGGATTGCCAGCGCATCTTTGAGGTACCTTCCCCAATCCAAAGCTGGGAAACTCGGACATTACAGTTCCAAAACTGTAACATCCAAGCTTCCCAAACACAGGATGAAACTAGGTAGCTGGGATAATGAGGATAGATAATATGGATTTAGAGCCTGAAGGAACCAGAGAAGTGATGAATGCGTTAGAATGTGTCATGTCTGCAGGGAAGATCAACAATTTCAGAGATGAAACCTAGAAATCCTGGAACCTGATTGAAAGGGAAGGAAGTTTTGAGGGACAACATATCTACATGCAGAATGTACATTCAATTTCCAAGGATGTACAGTTAATGACAGGTTGATTTCCAAGTTAACAGCTGTCTTAAGTGATAGCATTACATCAGCAGCGCATGGGCGCTGTAGTGACATAGTGGTTAGCAGTGTTGCCTCATAGCAAGAGGGACCTAGGTTCACCTCTGGCCTTGGGTGACTGTGCAGAGTTTGCACATTCTCCATGCATCTGTGTGGGTTTCCTCCAGGTGCTCTTGTTTCCTCCCACACTCCATAGATGTGCAAATTAGGTGGATTGACCATGTTAAATTGTCCTAAGATATGTAGGGGGATTAACAAGGTAAATATATAGGGTTACGGGGATAGGGGCTGGGTAAGATAAAAATGTGAGTCAGTGCAGACTCTGCACTGTAGGGATTCCGTGGATTCAATGTTGTAGCACCACTGGAATATATAGCACAAGTCCAGTTATGAAATGGAGAGTAGGGCAACTCCAGTTCCATGAACGCACAAACTGCAACTCGAGAGTAAATTATGGTAAATTAAGCAATGAGCAGTGATTCCAAAACTGCAAAGTCATGAACAAGTTTTCACTATCCTGGGCCAGGGTTAAGGTGCTTTTTTGGAGAGTCAGTGTTGACATGATGGGCTAAATGGCCTTCTTCTGAACTGTAGAGATTGTATCGTAAACTGTCTGTGACATTTAGCTCAATGTGGCATCAAGGAACGCTTGCAAAAATGGAATCAAAGGGAATCAGGGGGAAGGTTTTCCCTGGATGGAGTCATACCTAGCACAAAGGAAGATGGTTGTGGTTGATGGAAGTCAACCATCTCAGTTCAAGAACATCACTGCAGGAATTCCTCAGGTTAGTGGCCAGGGCCCAACCATCTTCAGCAGCTTCATCGATGTCCTTCCTTCCTTCTGTCATAAAGTCAGACGTTCAGTGATGATTGCATAATGTTCAGCACTATTTCCAACTCCTCAGATACTGAAGCAGTCCATGTCCAAACGCAGTAAGATCTGGACAATATCCAGGCTTGAGCTGATAAGTGAGCTGACCATTGTTACGAATTCAGCTCATACTATTACTGGACAAGTCAGATCCCACAATAGAATCCGGTTTGATAGATCCTAACTTGTATTTCTTGTTTAGAATGTGGAGGAGTCAAAACTGAATGGAATCACAGGAGTCAGCTGATGACTTTTTTTTAGGAAAGAGAATTATACATTTATTCATGTTAATACTTTTAAACTATATACAGATTCATAAGGACAAGTTACAAAATCTACTATTCAGTAAGTATACAGTCCATGTAAAACAGCAAGCCAACAGTGGTCAGATACTCCTGCACTCTGAAACCAAGTAACAGATGCCACCCAATATAACTACTATGGATTTCTCATCAACTTCCTTGATGCCTGTCACAGTCTGAGCCAAATCTCCCACTGGAAAATTTGGGTGCAACCTTTCCAAAAATTGGCAGAGAGGGGGATCAGGCTGGAAAACTTGTGTGAATCTCTTAGGTTTCACAGCCGGCTTTTCTCGCCAGATCGAATGGCACTCTGTTCAATTTGGCACAGTTCACACAGCCAGCTGAAGGGGCGGGGCCTAAAACACCAGGCCCTGATCTCAAAGTGTAAATAAAAGGATCTCTCACCAAATGGATGTCAGGATTCCTGCTAAATAAGGGGAATACCCCCTACCACACACACACATTGTAAAATGAAATTAGACTCAGGTTTCACTTTTTTAACCCATAAAAAACAAATATAAATTAAATATTTTTAATTCTCACAAATATGAATACAACCTACTTTTTTTGGGGTCCATAATACCAGCTCCAGAAAGAGAATCTAGCTATTGCCCACTTGACATTTAATGATATTACCACTGCTGAATCTCGCACTATCAACATCAGACGGGTAGCATAACCAAAAACTGAATAGATTAGCTAAATAAATACTGTAGCTACAAGAGTAGGTCAGAGGCTAGGAATCCTGTGGCAAGTAACTCACCTTCTAACTTCCCAAAGCCTGTCCACCATCTAGAATGTATAAAGGAGGACTGTGATGGCACACTGCCCAATTGTCTGGATGAGTGCAGCTCCAAAAACACTCAAGAAGCTTGATGCCATCCAAGGTAAAGAAACCTACCGAATTGGCACCCCATTCACTCTCTCTACCACCAATACACAGTAGCAGCAGTGTGTATCTTCAGAAGATGCCCTACAGGAAGTCACCAAGGCAGCATGTACAGCACCCTCCAAATCTACGACTATTACTATCTGGAAGGACAAAGGCAGCAGATACATGGGAACACCACCTTCTGGAGGTTCCCCTCCAAGTTACTCATCACCTTGACTTGGAAATATATCGCCATTCCTTCACTGTCGCTGGATAAAAATCTCGGAACTCCCTCACTAGCAGCGCAGTAGGTGTACCTAAAGCACACTGACTGTAGCAGTTAAAGAGGCAGCTCATCACCAGCATCTCAAGGGCAAATAGGGATGAACAATAAATGCTAGTGGTGTCCACATCCCATTAATGAATTATAAAAATGGTAGCTGAATGGGTGTTCTATGAATACCCTCAAGGCAATGCTGGCACCATCAATCATACCCTGGGCTAACTGATAGCAAATCTTATGAAATGGGCTGCTTCATTCTAAAAAAGTGACTTGATGGATGCAAGATCACATGACTCTTCAGCTGATGTTACAGAAATCCCCGACACTGCCCAAAATTACCCATGCTGAAGAAATTGCAGCGGCAATCCCTCCTCAACCCTTCACAAAAACAGCTTCTTCTCTGCTGCCATCAGACTTTTGAAATGAACCTACTTTATATTAAATTACTCTTTCTCTACTCCCTAGATATGACTTAACATTACATTTTGCATACTCTCCTTTCCTTCTCCCCGATGTACTCTATGAACAGTATGTTTTTATCAGCACAGTGCACAAGATACATGACTTTTCATTGTATGCCAATGCATGTACCAATAATAAATCAAATCAAATCACAGCCTCGACGAGGGCAGGGCTAATAGATAAGTGTGGCTGAAGATCTTCATACAGCAGATCACAAAACTGCCTTACTGGCTGTTTGCTGTAGTGAAGTCTTGTGCATAACCTTCTGAGATGTCCAGCTATGATCTGTGTTAATTTTTTTTCAGATTGGGATGTTGAAGGTGAAGCGTATCATCTGATGAGCTGCATCCTTGAAAAGTGCCTGACTTAACTTAGCACAGTCTTGTGCTCTTCCTTCTTCTCCTCTTCCATTATAACAGTACAAATTGATCTGTCCTGAGTAAATACCATACATTTCTCCTCCTGATTTGCCTTCATTGTCCAAGGCAAGGAGAGAGGGGTGGGTGGGCAATTTGGCACATGAAAACTAACCAGTCAGAATCAGATGGAGACTTTGTAGGGATAAGTGCAATGTAAAAGAAAAATCAAAATGAAAAAGCTTTTCCAAGTTGCAGTAATCCCAGAAGAGTTTTCAATCTCTTCAAGCTCATAAACTCCCCATGTCTGTTTGTAACTCACTGCTGCTCCGCCATATTCTCGCCCTCGAACATATAGGAATGAAGTGAATGTCAATTAAGCAGTACACAGGAATGATTGAAAAGCACAACCAAATGCAGGATGTAGCAGAGGTGTGGACGAGGTTAAAAAATTCACGAGTAGTGGAAACAGCTTCCACAAGACCATAGAATATAGAAGCAGAAATAAACCATTTGGCCCATCAAATCCGCTCCACCATGCAGTGAGATCATCACATTCCATCCAAACTTGCTCAGCAATAAAAATTTCCGATGGCATTTATACATCATTGATCCAACAGTGAACAAATTTATCTTCCAGTAATTGCATAATAATTAATGTGACTTTAATACCCTAACATGAATATTTCCATTGATTCAGGTGCTGAAAGTGTCTTAAAAAGGAACTGCTTATTCACAGCTGATAATGTTGCTTGTTGGTAATCTGTTCATCTACCTGGGTGTGAGATTCTCAGTGTTGCTGCAGAGTTTATCATTTACAAGCATTCTAAAAAACTTCATTGGAGCAGTCAATTAGCTGGTCAAGCTGCTAAACTCCTGGATCTGGACATCTCCTTGTTCTTTTGGAAAGTTTCAACATTTGCAGAATGCAGAACTCCTTGCTTCGGTTTATTTTATAAACTTTTATTTTTGATTTTTTAAATTCTGTCTTCACTGATTATTACTACTGCTCCCTACATTTTTGACATTATACAGGAAAAAGCTACACAAATGATGTTATTTGATTCCCCACTTAGCAGAAGAATAAATTAAAAGAGAATAAATTTTTGTTACACTTTCCCCTTTTCTCCTTGCATGCATTAAGTGTCTCCATAAGTTACATATCTAGTTTGAACTTTCTCCGCAGATCACTATGTAATTGAAATATTTACATCTGTTAATAATGCAGCAATAGAGATCGCACACCTTCCTTTATGATGTCTCATCCATGGCACAGGCTGTTTTCTTCATAGTCAAATCAAAGTAATACATTAAAGAGTTCATGTTACGCTGTTTCACTTATTGTAGAATAAATTAAATTTTATGATGAATTTGTTAATACATTTTCTTTAAAATATAATGGTGATTAACAGTATTTCTCCCGATTCTCATTATAAGATGATAAACTGGAAGAAACATCTCCAATGCTCAGTAACTTCAGGGCATGAATTTATCAAAGGAACTAAAGGAGAGATTAGTTTTATTTTAAATTATACATAAGATTGTTAGCATGTACAACTGCAGAAACAATGATATAAATCAATTCTGTAAATGTTTTTAAAAGTGGACTGGATAATTATTCCAAAAAGAAAAATATTGAAAAGCATTAGGGAATGGGCTGACATTATGCAGTATAGTTCCTTCTCTGATGCAAAATCCCTGAGGTAAATCCTCCCCTTGAGTGTTTCAGCAGAGAACATTTAGGAAAACGTGCCAAGGAATGCTGGATGCCCTTACAGAACCCAATGCTTTTCAATGAGCAGCATGGAGCATGGTGGCTCTGTGGTTAGCATTGCTGCCTCAGGGCACCAGAGTTCAATTCTGGCCTTGGGTGACTGTCTGTGTGGAGCTTACACATTCTTCACATATCTGTGCGAGTTTCCTCTGGATGCTCTAGTTTCCTCCCATCCTCCAAAGACATGTGGTTTAGGTTGATTAACTATGCTAAATTGACCATTAGTGTCAGGGGGATTAGCAGGGTAAATACGTGAGGTTACAGGGATAGGGCCTGGTGGGATTTTTGTTGGTGCAGGTTCAATTGGCCGAATAGCCTTCTTCTGCACTGTAGGGATTCTATGATTCACTCTATTTAATTTCAATTCTACCTGCTAGATATTTTTTCAGCAAGTCTGCACATTAGGCAGCGCACAATGGCCAGTTAATTAGGACAATCACTGACTACAAGTTTCATGGATAACAAAACAAAATAATTTGATATGATCCTCTTCTATTTGATGCATTCTCCAAATGAATGAAACTAGACCACTGGTGGACAACCTGCAGCCCAGAAGCCACATGAGACATTTTGTTGACTGTTGCCCAGGCACAGGGTTGTCATATTCCACTGATTTCCATCTGCGTCATTTTATTCCTACTCGTATGACTGAATAATATAACAAGGGCAAGTGAAGTGAGGTGCATGCTGATTGCATGCCACATTGACTGCGAGAGCCATGTACTCCCCACTGCAACTAAAGTGTAAATATTTCTTTCGTTTTTATAATTTCAAGTTGATGATAGTTCTATCAATAAATAAATGATTCAGCATTTCTGATAACTCTATGAAATATTTGGTGTGTTTTAAATATATTTAATCTCATTCTTTGGGTGCATGATTAGTGAACAATTCTACTTCATTCTTGTGGCCCATTGAGATAAAGAAGGGCTCGCTCATTAGCCAATGTTGGCTCATCATTGATTGAGATTGAAAGAAAACTTGCATATTCTAACTTGAAGATGAAGAGAAGTATGGCATTTGTATCTTATTCACTTGATCACCCTGGCATTACCTCCAACTTTAGAGCATCTTGGACTTGACTGCTTCCCCAGTCAAACTAACTGACTCACTAGCTACCAGTAAGGTTTAATAAATGTTAGTTCATGTTGCTCTTTCAGGTAAGATCTTCGTGTAAGCTTGTAAAAATTTCACAGGTCAATAGAAACTACATTGACTTGTTTTCCTCCTTTCTTCAACTTATCCAGCCATTTTCTATTAGGATATTAAGTAGCAAACAGTTTACTTGCCTTTTATGGTTTTCACATTCATTGCAGGCATTGCCAAGAGAAGCATACTTCATGTGTGCATGTGTCAAATAGGATAATACCCTTAAGCTCAAAATCTATTTATAGAAGAGCAATTCACTGATTTATTTAACAGTAAATTGTAGAACACAGGTCTTTGATCAGAAAAAAGCGAAGTCAGAGTCTGTTGGATATTTTATTGGGCAAATTGCGAGGGTGCAAACTAATATTTTGTATAAATTTTGAAGCTATTTTGGGTGGTTTGGGACTCCCTCAGTTATGGCAAGGTTCACTGACACTAAGCTGTTAAAGATGCCTGGAAGCAGGAGCTTCCTGGTTCTGTTGTAAGGTTCACTGAATTTGAAATGTCTTCTAGTACTTCAACCATAGATAATACCATCCAGCTTGGATCAGATATGTTTAATTAGATTCAGTGGAATGCAGAGTGAAAACTTTGAATTGCTGGAAGGGATAGAGAATAGAAAAGACTGTCAGTGATGTGAGAATTGTTAAATAAACTGGATCTAGGAATGATGTGTTTTTTTTATTTCTGCGGTATATAATTGACAGGTTTTATTTTCCTAGCTTAGCTTCTTGCATTAGATTGTTTTATACTTCAGCAGAATGGGCCAAATTATGATAGTAAATATGAACAATTCATTAGTGCAATTTCAATCCTCAGCAGAATTTAAAATTATATTTGATCTAAATAGTCATAAACAACCCTGATTGAGCTACAGCGAGAGGTCTACATTGTACATAATCTATCTTAACGTTCAGAGCAGTCACTGGCTGCCAGAGTTTACATGTTGCTTGTTAAAAACATATCAGAATGCAGACACCTCAAGAGTTGAGTTGGCTTTTTTTTGCTTTTAATTAGCTGCAAGCAACATTTGGAATGGAATAGGTGATGTAATGACATTGTTGTTACCTTGTTGTGGTACCTGAAACTTTTCACAGGAGATAGATTCACATGAAAAAGCTACAGTTTCAAACATCTGCGTACAGGCGAACATCATTTCAGCTCATTGTCCATGAGGCAGCTTCCCGAACGGAATTTTAATGAATCCTTTCCTGCTCCATGTTAAATCCTCTACACACAGCAGGGCACCCAGAGATGGTTAATACGAAGTGTTGTTTCTGAACATACCAAACCACCCACACGCGACAGATTTTGTCAGAGGTGGTTTTGGTGATGTGGTTGTCTTGTATCATCGTTGTCTTGGTAGTAGATTCTAAGTGCGTTTACTATTCATAAACACAGGGGATTAAAAATATATCTAGAATAATCTCGTTGTCACAGCAGCCATGTATCTTCTGAAATAGATATTGCCTGTGATCTATTGCTTCTGGGTCAATTCTCAAATTGACAATCGAGAGCCATAAAAAAAAAATCTACATTTGGTGCCTGGCATCTGTATATCAATCACAGTCTCTCTTCGATATCTTTAGACTCTTCCAGGTACTCCATAATTTAACCTTTTATTTTCCATTTCCCAGGCTCCTCACATCAGTTTCGTGATCTGAGGCAAGAGCTGCAGGTGAACAACCAGTTCTGAGGCTACGTCAATGCGGTGTTGAAATGATTGCTAGGAGACAGCAAAATGATCCTGGACAATTCTTGACAGGATGCGACAGAAATACAGAGACATTCCATTGGATGCTGTACTTACACCTGCCAGTGCACAAATAATAATGTTAAGGTTGTGGAGGTAAATTTTACAATATTTGCTGGTAGGGGGCTTAAAGCCTGGTAGGTATGTGTTATATATGCAGCATGGTGCACATAGTGGGCGTCACGGTGGTGAGCACTGCTGCCTCGCAACACCAGGGATACAGGTTCGATTCCCAGTTTGAGTCACCGTCTGTGCGGAGTCTGTACATTCTCCCCGTGTCTGCTTGGGTTTCCTCTGGGTGGTCCAGTTTCCTTCCACAATCCGAAAGATATGCCAGTTGCAGGCCAGGGCTACAGCTGACCTGGGCACCAAAGCCACAGCACCCCTGCTCCAAGGCCCAGCATTCATGCTGCCCTCTACAATCGCACACACACAAAGATGCCACAGCATAAACTCCATGCAATATTTACAAATATGCAATTTATGAGTAATGATTATGGTTAGTAAAAGGTTAGTGTGAGGCTATGGAACAACGTCCCTGCAAAATCTCAAAGCATCATATTCAGGTATCCAATTATCTTCCTGGGGTTTCTCGATACAATGGTATTGAAAACATCCTCTTCTCTTCCCCCAGTTACCTCAGCATCCCCTGCCCTCCCTGTCCATCCTTCATCTCCTTAGTATCTTTTCACCAATTTCTGGTTACTGTCAACAGCTGTCAAATTTCCTCTTTCCCAGGTTCTAGTATGCAAAGGATGTAGCAAATCCATGACAAAGTGTACTTTTACCCAAGGACATTCAATTAATTTTGGTTTAGAGAGCATTATATATTCAGGAACCCATTCTGTCAAAGGTGGGAATGAAAGCAAGGTGAAATGCTTAGCAACATCATGACCTCCATCCAATCTCACTAAACTGAACAGAAAAGTACTTTTTTGTCTACCATTCTTTCATCTGCATGTGTAGTTATACTAATGGTAGCCAATCATACAATTGTAATATAAAATATTTAATGTATTAGTTTTTTACATTTTTATTTACTTGTTTACGTGTTTAGAAAATGATATATTTAAGACACAGTGGACTGGATTCTCTGACCTCACCCGCCAGTGGGAGTCTCTGATCCTGCTGCGGTGAACAGAGATTTGGATGAGCATCAAATTTTACATTCTCACTGGCATCAGGGCATGAACAACCAGAGAATTCCGCCTATCAGGGTGGCATTTTGAATAGCAGTTTTTCAAAGTCAACTTTCATAATATGAACAATATATCTCACAATATGAATAGTATGTTTTGTCTATAAAGCATGCAAGAAACAGTGTATACAGACTGTATAAAAACACTTCTCACTGTATCTGAAAACATGTGACAATAATAAATTAAATCAAAAATACTTGCGCTGAAGCTAAATATGCTTTAAATATTCCTGTTGCTCTTTTAAATAGATTCTATGGAAAATTTTTAATGTCCTTTAACTAAAAAAATAATTTCTCCTTTTCTCCTCTACAGTTAAATATATATTTGTGGCTGAACACCAGATAATACAATTTCAATTTGTGTTAAAGCAATTTGGAATTCTTCTTTTAAAGATCTTTGGTCTTATTATTAAACATAAGTATTATGGTGTTTCTCACTAGGCTGTTGGGCAACTTGCTGTTATTCAAAGGAGATTTTCTAGCCAAAGTAGTAACAGGCAGAAGTGGCTGCTCGGTGCCAGACACTGGAGGATGGGAGCGTGCCCTTCGTCTTTCACAAAACTCTGTCAGATGAAAGGGAACAAGGCAGACATGTGGATCAGAAGCAGAGTGACCTCCTGATCTGGGCATTTCACTGTTAAAAACATCTTGACATTGAGAGTCTGCAGCTATCCCTCTGTGATTTCACTTCAGAGTTGGAATACAAATCCTGTTAGTACAGTCCACTGTCACAATATGTCTCAGTTATACAAACTATCCAAGTTACAAGTACATGGGAGGCACGATGGCATAGTAGTTAGCATTGCTATCTCACAGCGCCAGGGATCCGATTTAATTCCTGACTTGGGTCACTGTCTCTCTGAAGTTTGCACATTCTCCATGTGTCTCCGTGGGTTTCCTCTGAGTGCTCCAGTTTCCTCCCACACTCCAAAGATGTGTGGGTTAGGTTGATTGACCAAGATAAATTAACTCCAGTGTCAGAGGGATTAGCAGAGTAAATATGAGGCGTTATGGGAATAGGCTCTGGGTGGGATTATGGTCGGTGCACTCGATGGACTAAATGCAGTGTAGGGATTCAAAGTTTCTATGTTTCAATTTTGATAACAAAACAATCTACAGTAACAGCAATTTACTGTTAGTAAAAAGCTCTCTCAAGATTGAAATATGAGGCAATCGTTAAGTGATTAATTTCAGCATTGATTATGTGGTAGCCTTTCTCCCTCATAGCAAACCACATTCTCATTCTCACTACCTCCCCCTGATACATCATGATTTTGAGAAAAACAGATATGGAAAATGGAGAAAAAGACATGTTGAGACAACAGCTCATTGTGCTTGTTTTGCAACTTGCTGTGCGAACTCTTACCAATCTTTTCCAGAACAAGATTTTAACTCTTGTAAAATTTTTGGTTTCATCTTCCCCTCCATCTTTTGTGTTGTTACCAATCCATTACATGTGGGATGATCTGCATTACAAACTGAATATTAAGTTAAGCCACGCAAACTTATCAATTAAGGGAGCCTGACATAATGAAGAAGGAAGTGTGTATTACACAAATGCACATTGTCCTACATAATTAGATGAGGGGGATCTTTGTTATTGTAAATGGAGCATCATGTCCTGTCCCTCGCATCTTCTTACCTTGTTTACTGGTGGTGACATAACTGGAGCACATCCGGCTGTGGGTGGGGATGTATGCTCAGCGATCCGTTTGGTGAGCCCTAAATTTGGAAATCTGCCCTCTGGTTTTCTGGGCCAATTAGTTTCTGCTTGTGTTTGCAAATCGAAAATAACCATTAAATTAGAACAAAGCATCCACGGAGCCTTCACTGACAATCCTCCTGGTTACTTACATTTTCTGGCTCTACACGTTATAAGAAAAACTATGGATCCTTTTTAAACAGTAACAGATGCATAACAACCAAATATTCAAATCTCATTCACATCTCACTTGCACGTGATCAATGTTAATGTGCAGTAATGTAAGACTCATCAACGGTGTCATGGAACACAAGTATGCAGCAAATTCCATAGGTGCTAATGCACAAGTCAGTGTTGATCACATTATATATGTAGAAAATACATATCACCACATAATTTTAGCCAGCAGCTTTTTCAAATGAAGAAATGATACAGCCAACTGTTATCATAGTAATGATAGGCCACTTTCTTTAAATTGTCCAAATTTGAACAAACAACACATGTTATATTCATTACACAGGCCAGTGCAGAATTGGCCATACTTTGATGCCACAGTACAAAGCCATGCTTAAAAAAATGTATTCAGACAAGACAAAAAGTGTCCTCAAGAGCTTTTAAAGGTAGCTTTGCAAAACACATTCAGAATAAATCATTAGAGTCAGGCATATGCTATCTTAATTTACAGGACGTGATGTTTAACTAGTCAGTACATTTTCAGCACCTAATATTTCACCCTTAGGCTTTTTAAGTAAAGATGGATTTTGCTGTCACATCGGATGAAAATATTCCTATGAAAAATGTGCGTGATTGCATAAAAAAATGCTAGAATTTGTAACCTTTAAAGGATCTTAACTTCAGAAAAGTTAATCAGATCTGAATGATTCAAAGCATTAAAAATACCACAGTAAAAAGGAAAAGAAATAGAATGTGGGGTGAAGAGATAAAAAAAACAGAATACTTTCCAGTTCTACACCTCCTACTCCATTTACAATTAAAACCGCAGCTAGTTTGTAATATTAGAATTTACTGTTTATGGCACAACACAGACTCACAATATGCTTCAGTTTAATTTCAATGGTACAGCTTACAGTTTCTAACAGTGGTACTGACATTGCAATCAGATACAAAGTACATGTTCTAATCTTAGCTAAGCTCTCACTGACTTACCTTTACAAACAAGAAGGGGTCAATTTTCATTCAGCTATCAGATAAGCCCTAGATACATGAAGTAACCATGAGAAATCAGAAAAGGCTGTGTCCATTGTGATATGATGTGGAGATGCCAGCAGTGGACTGGGATAAGCACAGTAAGAAGTCTTAATAAATTTGTTGGACTTTAACTTGGTGTGATGAGACTACTTACTCCATTTTGATAGTCAGGCCTCATTAGGTTAGCTGCCTATGAGTTTACCAATATTCACAGGTGACTTGCCAGCATCATTAAAATATAATGCATTTCTCTTGAAAATTAGGGAATCAGGTTCACCTTATAGCATTGGCGCAGTCACATTTGTTTCATCTTGAATTCAGAGTCTAGACAGGATTTTCTTAGGGCTGTCTGTTACCCTCAAAATAATGCCTTAAACTGTTATTCACAAAAGAAACATTATTATTTATTTACAGATCTATATGCATTGCAGGACTCTATACAAGCTTGCAATTCTGCTTCCTGCCAGATGTGACTTGATCATGTAACGATGATGCAATGCTACATCAGTGGTTATATCAACATCAGGTACTCGTATCAGTATCAGGTGATCCTGATGTTAACCCTTTACTCTACATCAAACCCTACCCCCTCCCATCTCCGTGCATCCTCCTACATCTCCCCACTAAAGTCTCAAACTTCAAAGGATTAGAATATGTGGTGCCTTGACCAATCTCTCCAACCTAGTCTTGATTTCAGTTCAAGGTTCAGGATGAACTGCACTCTCTCATCATTCAATAGCAATGTCTGAATGTCTTCCACCTGGGTAGTTGTAAAATTTCTATTTGTTTCTGGTTCCTTGTCTCCATCTACATTTAAATAGTATGTCCAAGGTTCCATTGATTTCCTTCCCAATGATTTTATTTTGTTCCATTTGATATTTCCCTATTCTGTTTCAATTCTATAAGACCTTGGTTGTGGAGCACTTTTTATGACAGTGTATTCTTTCTGTTAACCTCATATTCAGATTCTTTCCCAGGAATGTAGTACTTTCAAGTTTCATGCTCTCCCTGTCTCTGTTGCTCCTCATGCTTCCGAACTTTCTCATGATCATTTGAGGTAGCATTAGAATATAGTGTTTGTTGAACAGCTAATGGCAAGAACAAGTATTTTAGCAGTGAAGTTCCGTAGTTAAGAAGGACTAAGTTAAATCTTTATCTTTTAGGGTTAGATAATATTCTGTGTTCAGATTTCCTAAACTTGAAAATAACAATGAAAATTGATTTCTGAATATATTGTTAGACCGTTCCTTAGCAATTTCATTGATTTTATAAATCAGCCTCAACAGCAAGCTGTTTTCTGCTCATTAACCATGTCTCCTGGTTTGGCAAAACATACAAGGATTCAATAATTTCTTTATTCTTATATCTTAAACTCACCAATTATTGGCCTATTACTTTCAGTATAGCCCTTCCTGGGCTCAGCAACTTGATGGAGGACAGCTATACGGTGTAACTTCTAAGCCACTTCATTGGATGATACTGAAACATGGAGAATCATAGAAACCCTACAGTATAGAACGAGACCATTTGGTTCATTGAGTCTGCACCAACCACAATCCCACCCAGACCCTAATCCCATTCCCCTATATATTTTACCCACTAATCCCTCTAACCAATGCATCTCAGGACATTAGAGGGCAATTTTAGCATGGCCAATCAAACTAACCCACACATCTTTGGACTGTGGGAGGAAATCGGAGCACCTGGAGGAAACCCACGCAGATATGGGGAGAATGTGCAAACTCCACAAAGACAGTGACCCAAGCCGTGAATCAAACCCAGGTTCCTGGAGCTGCGAACCAGCAATGACAACCACTGTGCTGCACTGTATCTAACTTGAATTCTGTGGGATGACATCAATTTCGAATGTTCCAGTAGTATTTTTGGTTTCATTAACTTCCCTATGGGCATTATTTGTTTCTTCTGTAGCTCTTCCAAACTTTGGACTTGGCACTTTCTCCTTCTTCCTATGAGCTACTTGTACTTTAGATCAGCAGACAATTTTACAATGTCTTGCTGTACCACCATTGTGGTACTCTGCCCCACTGCTGAATATTCTCCTCACTTTTGCAGGATTGTCCACCAGACTGAGAATGTCTCAACATGGCTGTGCTTGGCACTCTTTTACCAATTTTATGAGCAATTTTATGTGCTTCATTGCACTTCCTCCTTTTGTCGAGCAAATTGATTGGTTTCATTCATTTTTTTTCCTCTAACAAATATCACTTTCTCCATGAACAACTATTTTCTTGAGCTTCCTAAACCTGGTCTGTCAGGATATTTGTATCACCTTTGTAAGAGTTAAATCTTACCTCATGTGAAGCATAAAATATGTTAACATGTGACACTGAGCCTGTAGTGGGCAGATGAGAATCTGATAGAGTGGCAAAACAGCAAGGGAACTGATGATGATTTGAAGGGTGTAAAAGAAAAAATATTTAGCTGTTACGATAAATATTGATTACTTGTTCTTGTCATGTGGTCAACAGTTCACTAATTTGTAAATCAGAGTTAGAAAGCTTCACTTCTGTTGTGTTGAATTGACACAACTAAAGAAGTCAGTAGACTGAGAGATTCACCCGATGGTATCAGTGATAAAAGTCTCACCAAATTAGCAAAAAACACGTCCTTCACAAAATTGGAGACAAAGAGCAGCTTTTGACAGTTGCCTCTAGACAAAGAATCCAGACTGTTAACGACTTTTGTTACCACATTTGCTCATTATTGTTTTAACAGGTTACCATTTGGAATTGCAAAAGATCTGATAGGGCTTCATCCAAGAAGCCAACTATTACGCAATCATATTTAATTCTCCTCTGAGGGTCCTATTCTCCATGAGGGCATTTGTAAATGAGTCCATGCATTTACCCAATTTTGATTTTCTCTTATTGAACTCACACAATGATCAGGTTTTTTGGACATTGAATTTCACAATGATTGGCTGAAAAAAAAATATCATATGAACATGAAACCACGTCCACTTGCTATTATGTCAACCATAGTAGCCCCTACGTACTGATCTGATCCCTTAGTTTGTTCTCACGCAAACCTGAAACTGTTCTATATCTCAACCTGCTACAAGCTTTCCATGCTTTGAAATGGTTCAGCGAGTGACAATGTAGACACCATGCTTACTTTGGATCTGTTGCTGCTTCAGAGGTTCAGCTTTTTGACTGTGATCTGGATCACTGTCTTCTAGACTTACGGATTCTTATATCAGCAGCAACCAGTTTGCTCTTTTC
Source organism: Sphyrna mokarran (assembly GCA_024679065.1). NCBI lineage: Eukaryota > Metazoa > Chordata > Chondrichthyes > Carcharhiniformes > Carcharhinidae > Sphyrna > Sphyrna mokarran. The sequence goes on from JAGIQG010000021.1 coordinate 26,901,026, forward strand.
ACAAGTGAGTCTTCCATCTTTTATCCTTCTTGGACTTTCTTTTGGAGATTTGTACATTTTTCTTCTTTTGGAGCTTCACTTGACCTTTATATTTTGCTCTCTGCCACCATGTTTGGTCAAAAATTTGGGATGTTTGGAGGGTTTCTTTAGGATTACCTCTTGCATTAAGAATGCTAACGTAGACTGTTTTTTTGACGAAACCATTCTATTATCTATGTACATCTCAATGCTCTACATGAGATTATGTTCTGCTTCCCACCAGATCTCATGATTACTTAATTATGTGACATTGCATTATAGTTATGTTAATATCAGCTGTTCTTGATATTAACATTTTGCATCTCCTGCAAATCTCTACCTCAGCAACATATATCCTCTCACAGTGCTGAGCATCAACATTGTTCTATTTCCAAGATGCAGCCCAGGATATTTTAAGAGTAGGAAGTAGTGACATACAAAGACCTCAGTGAAGTTTCACATTCCTAGGGCAGACCATGCAGCAGGTTTGGAAATAATCTCCAATAGCCAAGGGCATAAGCTGCAATGCAGCAAGAAATTTAATAATAAATTTGGTCAAGACAGGAATTATTTCTTGTCATGACTCCTTCATTGAATCATATTGTACATTACTTACCCCGATACTATCATTAGCATTCCCATTCCCTTTTACAGGATCTCAATATAAGATAAGCTTTCTTAAATTTGATTTACAAATGAAAAGACTACGTCCACACAATAAGCACAAGTAGGGTATCATTACCATTATAAACTGAAACACACCTTATCTGCTCCACCTTTCTAATCCTCATCAACTCCCATCCTGAAGTTTTGTTACTCTGTAATACCTTCTCATCTGTCTACTGCTTACCCTATGTCACGAATCTGCATGTTTTAAGCCTCATATTGAGATTTCTGGCACAATGCCAGGGAGCAGGCAGGAACAACTAGAGACATTGCTCACATCTCGATCCTTAATCCAATGGAGCAGGAATTCGTGGATATTCAGGACCCTCTTAGTCTCAGGGAAGAACAGCTGGCAGATGTCAATTGCAAGTTCTGCAGCTCATTCTCTCTTCAATTTGATGTCAATGTGCTTCTCCTTCAGGGAGCTGCCCCAGCTCTTGGTGCCTCATCACTTGCACATGTACGAGCAGGTTCTTTAACCTGTCCCAGTGTCCTCATTATGACAACAACGGCAGTTTTCTCCCACCAATGAGAGACAGAGGGACAGTACAAGAGTGCTAGAATTAGGAAAAGCGTACTTAAGAGAGACACTGCTGGAGAGCATCTGTGTGAATATTAATTTCAATGGAATTTGTTAACCTCATTAAATGAAATCAGACTTTTGTCACCGTCAATTTGAGCAGATTGGTTCATTATAAGCTGCAGGGGTTTGATTATGAGGTGGTATCCGTATGTCTCGTGCAGTGAGTTAATTTGTCTAGGCAGGATCAAGGACTAGACTACACATTGGGAAAGGCTGGTGCTGGCATGTTTCAGGGAACAATGGTTCAATAGAATTTTCTATGATGGCTTATACTGCAAGATGTTGCCAGGCTTTAAGTTCCCCTTTCTCTTCTTCTTCCAGTTCCTCTTCAGAGTCACTGTAAAGCTTCCCATTGCTCTATGTTCAGGATTCCTCCAAGGCGTAACAACAAAATTATTACTCTGGTAATGCTGAACCAACACTGAGTTGTTGGATTCTGAAACATACCTGAATCCTTTGCGTATTTCTAGCAATTAAAAATAAACTTAATTGCAGAGATAGAATTCACTCTAAAACAAAAAAGAAACTTCCAAAGTTCACTGCCCATTCTTAATAGGTAACCAATGGAGTGAGTAATTTGTTTGGGGGCCAAATACTAAGCCAATTGATGTCTACCCATGTACATGGCAAAGAAGCAAGAGGTGCACCAGCAGAGTTTGCCTCAATCTCAATCCTGACCAGAAAACACCATTTTAATGTTAAATTATACTTCATTAAAAATCTACAGGGGAAAATTTAACTGCATGCAATGAGACTGTTTTCAACCCTTAGCAAGTTTTAGACAGGCCTAGAGCAGAATGAATGCAAAACTCACCTAAATTTCAGGCATATGTTACCTTGGCTGCTGAGCCTCACCTATATGTCAAAGATCCACCTCTTGTCCAGAAGGGACATCAAGAAAGCATCGATTGTGAAATGATGCACATTATAGACTTTATCAGGAAGGGAATTTGTTAACAAAGAAAAACTGTACTGAAGCCTGCAGTCCACTGGCTGCCCCAGCTTCTATCTGAAGTTAAAAACTAATCTTGTGTATCAAAATCCTATAACTAATCTATCCAATATGAAATTCATTGCTCTGGAAATAAAGGAATGTTGCTCATTGTTTGTTAAAAAATAAAATTGAAAATCTTTAAAATAGATCTAAGAAGTTCCGAGTCTTGGCTTAACATGCTATCTTCCAAAGGTTTTCATCCATCAACAAATTCTGTTCACTTCGAAGTATAACTCCAGATGCAAGTCTGAAAATGTTTAAGATTAATTCTGATCAATATGTCATGTTTTGATAGATTATCATTAAAGCACTTTGACACTTTGGTACTTAACCTGTAATTGAACCGAGAAGAACATTTGGAAGAATGTCTGTGTACGTAGGAATCTTCTAACTCGCAGAATTCCTCTGCAATGGCAAGAACCCCAAAATAACTGGCAGGCATTGGTGAAGGAACCATGAGGGTCTATGCGTAGGTCTCAAATTTACAGTCCCCCAAGGCAGCTGATGTGGAGGATTGGGAGGGAGTAGGGGAAGGGAGGCGGGGAGGGAGTAGGGGAGGGGAGGCGGGGAGGCAGTGAGTGTTTGGAGTGGGGTGTAAAATTACATGGATGAGATTCTGCCCTGGAACCCACCTACTTCAACACAGATGCCATTTCACAGTTTGGGTGGATCAGGCCTAGAATGGGATATCACCCTTTTACCTATTAAGGCTCTTAAGTGACCACTTAATGGTCACTTAAGGGCCCTTTCTCCGCTCATCCTCAACTTTGAGGTGAGTAGGGTGGGAAACAAAGATATAATTTTTGTGGGGGGGGGGGGGGGGGGGGGGGTGCGGTGGGAGGACACGTGCATCTGAAGGCCCTTTCATATTTGGATGCCCTCCTCTCTGTGACCTTGGATCTCCTGCCCTCCCTCATCCTGATTCCTATTTCCCACTCCGCCAACTCCACAGCTGTACTCCTCCCAATCCCCAGCAGCATCCCCAACCCTTCTGCCCCGGGAGTTGCCTATAGAACAATGCCAGGGCTTAATTTCAAATAGTACACTACAGTATGCTTCTGGCCACTACAATGGTGTGCCTGGATGACTTTCACAGGCAGGGCTTCCTTATAAGAGTGGTAGGATGCCCTGCCCACTGCCAATCAATGCTCAAGTGTCATGAGAGTTGGCGGTAGCATGTTACACACTGGCTCTTCAGATGGTGAGTGCCGAGCACTTGCCATCCTTAAAGTCCTAACCTAGATTTATGAAAGGATTGACTATAATGGGGAGGAAATTGTTAGGTGGCTATGCAGAAGTCTTTTCATTCATGACACAAATATACGATAAAGGAGTAGGAGTAGGCCATTCAGCCCTTTGAGCCTGCTTCACATTTAGTAAGATCATGGCTGGTCTATAGTTACTTCATATTGGCATCCCACCTATTCCCAATAACTTATCAGCTCTTTGTTTGTCAAGAATCCATCTACCTCTACCATCAAAACATTCAACTCTGTTCTTTTATTCTCCCTTTCAAAATGTACGACTTCAATGGGACGTTGCTCTCAGAGCAGTACAGCTGGCCAGGAGACATGAGCAGAGGAGGTTTAGTGGCTCCCCATTGGCTGCCATGGCATCTGAGGCATTGTCAGTTCCGTGCTGCAGATCAGCACGGAGCCAATTAAAATATTAAAATGAGCATTTACGTACCATTAGCGGACCCAGGACTGAAGTCTCCCTGCCACCTCCACCCCGTCAGGAGTGTTTCATTCCACTGGAGTTTAAAACAGCTCTGCACTAATGGGGAGCTGGTGGCCTGAACCCGCTAGTGTGAGAGGAAGCCGTGGAGGCATCCCCAGGAGGTTAGAGTAAGGGAGGGTGATCCCTGAGCATTGCCAGCCTTGTCCCCTGGAACTTCCCAAGAGCAAAGTGGCAATGCCTAGGGACCCTCGCAGTGCTGCCACACCAGATCCACCAGCCCATGGCCTGACTGCTGCCTCCACAATTCCCAGGCCAGCCCTGACCTTCCCCATCCCAGAGCACCCTAAACCACAACCTGCCCCCCTACCCCCAGCAGTGGTGATTCCCCAAACCGTTCAAACTGGCAGACCCTCTCCTCGCTGCCCCCCCCCCAACCCCACCACAGCAGACTACTTCCCCAGCCCAGTCGTTTCTCTCCTGCCATCCCAGACCGATCCTGTCTGCAGAGTGGCAATGAGACCCCCACCCTCACAGATTGTCTCTAGACCACACCCACAATAGGCCCCGCATCCTTGGCACTGCCCCGATGCCTGGTGGACAGTGCTGAGAGGATTCCTGGGCATGGATGCTTTGCCCCTTGAGCAGCGCCGAGGATACAGGTTGTTACTGCAAGGGTGTCCATGCCCAGGGTGCACCACCCCCTCGCCGCCTGACCCTCTGGGTGTCCCGATTGTCTCTCCTTCATTCCGGCAGGGTCTCCCACTTGTTCCTGAATGTGAGGAGTTAATCTGAACTCTGCCTGAATGAAGTACACCTGGTAGGGTGGGAAATTCTATTGGGTTCCCAATAAAGAACTGCTAAGCACACTTAAAACATACTAAAAGAAAGATTCAAATTACTCACCTGCCGTCCCACTGATTCCCAGTGTGCTCTGACCGGCAACTGGGAGATGTGCATGCCTGGCACAAGGCCAGTGACGCACATCTCCCAACTCAAGCCAGCAGAAAAGTTGTGGGTCGTGATGAGAGAATTGCAGCCTACATTTTAAAAGGTAAATGATGCTGTAAAGTAATAAATCTGTACAATCGTCCAAAGACTACCAGGGCAAGTTCAGAATTGTGACAATTTTTTTTACAACAGATCTTACATAAAAGGGTGATTAACATTTGGGATGAGTTGCTAGGATCCCAGGTTCATAGATAGTTAGATATTGTATTGGAATAATGGTATGGCCAAATATTTTGACAGATGATCAAATGTGATGAAGAGATTTTTTTCATCAAGAAGAACGATGTGAAAAATTATATACATATTCTTGATGAGGTTTACCCAATATCAGCAATTTATCACCTAGTTACAGGAAGGTTGAAAGAGTGCAGAGAAGGTTCACGAGGATGTTGCCGGAACTTGAGAAGCTAAGTTACAGAAAGAGATTGAATAGGTTAGGTCTTTATTTCCTGGAGTGTAAAAGAGAGATTTAATAGAGGTGGGTAAGGTTTTGATGGGTATAGATAGACTAAATGTAAGCAGGCTTTTTCCATTGAGGCTAGGGGATCAAAAAAACCAGAAGGCATGCGTTTAGGGTGAAAGGAGAAAAGATTAAAGGGAATATTAGAAGGGGCTTCTTCATGCATAGAGTGGTGGGAGTGTGGAATGAATTGCTGGATAAAGTGGTGAATGCGGGTTCACTTTTAACATTTAAGAAAAACTTGGATAGGTACATGGAGGAGAGGGGTGTGGAGAGATATAGTCCAAGTGCAGGTCAGTGGGACTAGGCAGAAAAATGGTTTGGCACAGACAAGAAGGGCCAAAAGGCTTGTTTCTGAGCTGTAAATTTTCTATGGTTTCTAGTAGGACTGTGTAAACTGATAGGATTGAATTTCAACTGAAAGGGTAAATGGAATGGAATGATGAAACTACACACAGAATTGTTCTTGTTTTTTTGTCTGTAACAGTAGAATCCCCACAGCACAGAAGGAGTCCATGCGGCCAATGCATCTGCACCAACCCTCCAAAAGAACACTCTATCTAAGCCCACTCCCCTGTCCTCTCTTATAATCATGCACATACACATTTCTGGACATTGAGGAGCAACATAGCAGGCCATCTAACCCACTCATCTTTGGACTGTGGGAGGAAATAGAAGCACTAGGAGGAAACCCACACAGCCATGAGAAAGTGCAAACTCCACTTCGTTACCAAAGCTGAAAATGAGCTCAGGTCCTTGTTGTTAGGAAGCTAATTACTGGAGAATTATAACAAAAGTAAATAGATTCTCTATTTACTATCTACCCTTTCTTCATGTTTAACAGTGATCTCCTTTCTGCACTAACCATGCCTAAACAAAGGCCAGTGGACATTTGCATGGTGCGGTCTACCAACATGTTGGTTGAAGAATACAACAAGAGGTAGAGCTACTACCGGCAGCAACTGCAAATTGAGAGGAACATCAACAACAATACTCCGAACACTCAGTCTTTCAAGCTTTTGTGTTTCCTCTGGTCACAGATAAATGGCACTCACCTTCAGCTGTTCTGCTAATTTTAAGCACTGTTTTTTCACATTTCTGTAAGTTGCTGTTGAATTGATAGCAGCATCAGTCTGTACAAATAGGCACAGCCAAGCTGATGTCATTTTCCTGCCAATAGCCTGTCAGCAGTTTACCTTCTGGTAATTAGATATCAGTCAAAGTTAAAAAGTTGGCATGTCTTGTTGTTCCTTTTGGCACATTATGAGCTGTTCTAGAATAAACATTTGCTTGCATTCCAGAATGAGAACCCAGTGGGCTGGAAGGGTGTTAGGTGTGTGACTGGCTGTGGAACTGGACTTCGTTCTGTCTCTCTGCCAGAGAACCTCAACACAAACAACGGGATGTCCTGTCTCAAGAGTTACAGATTCTTAGATTTGCCAGTAAAGCAATGAAACTCAGAGCTCAAACATATTGTCAGAAGGCTGAGAACTTTGGAACTAAGTATCATTTAATTATTTTAAGAAACTTACGTAAAACCTATATGTGCCTCCAGTGGCTCTACTCAAATAGAGCGCTTCATTTAAATGGTGCTAGGCATGTGGGCTGTTCTGCAAACGTCACACTCCGAACTCTGTTCTTCTGCCATTCCGAATGAAAAGGGGAGAATTGAATTAGTCTAAGTGATTAACCATACAGGGATATTATGACTCAGATGGGAGCAGATTGACTACAGTGTTCTCTTCACCTAACGACTGTGCCAGCATTTTAAACACCATGGAGTCACCACTGATCGGGCTGATTAATTTAAAGCTGTTAGACAGAGGACACTCTGCAACCATCATTTACAGCTGCTGTCGCTCCAGATTCCTGCCACACATCTGCTTCCAGCTCAATTAGTCATCTGTCAGCAAAGAGAAGTACATTTCTCTCCATGATCTGAAACCTTCATTTTTCAACATTCTCCTGCTAACGACAACCTTTAAGATCACTTAATTATTTTGTGTTACAGCAATGGCTGGTTAAACGGCTGCTACTTCACACATGGAAAGCAAAAGGAAAAATATCGCAGCTGTTACACACTTCCTTAAAGTTACAGTTTGCCATCCCAGAGTGACAACACGCTGATATTCTTAATGGCTTCAGATACAAAAGTGGCTATTCATTGAATTCCAGCTCATTCAAAATAATCATTCCTGTGTGTGCCAGGTAACAATATCAAGCAAGTTGGTAAAACCCAGCAGAAAATTAGGGCTGACCAACTTGGAGAGGAAAAGTAATCCCCCATTGTTACCGCTAGATTTAGTTTTCTTCATAAATTGAAATTGTTTGAATCATAATGTATTTTTAAAAAGAAAAAATTGTGCGCTAGGCTCATTAAAACCTGTGAAGAGTTAATTAAATGCCTATGTTAAGAAGAAAAATGCATTTTTTTTCTTCTTCAAGGGGTCTATTAAAGAACATTGTCTAATTTATTCTAATTGAGGTCAGGAGCAAGGTTTAAAAATTTAAATACAAAAGCAGCATAATGCTGGAAATGCGAAATGAAAACAGAAAATGCTGGAAACACTCAGCGCGTCTTTGGCAGCATCTATGGAGGGAGAAAAACTGAGTTAACACTTCAAGTAAGTAACCTTTCATCAAAATATTCATAACTTCATTGAAACTTCATTAACCTTAAATATCGGCCTAAATTCTCTGACCTCGCACAAGTTTTTTCCAGTCCCACAGCTGTGAATGGACATTTGGCTGAGTGTCAAATCGTTTGTTCTCACTGGCAGTGGTGGTGGGACATGTGACATCCAAGAATCCTGGTCATTAACTTTGCTTCTCTCCCCACAGATGCTGATAGACCTACTGTATATTTCCAGCATGTTCTGTTTTGATATTTTGAGAGCTTTGTCATAACTGAATATTATTTCACTCAGAGGGTGGTAGGCTGCCTTAGGTAGTGGTGGAGACAAATTCGAAAGGATCTTTTAAGAGACTTCTGAATGACTACATGGGACTTAATAGGATTGAGAGTTACAGGTAAGCTTAGTAGATAGGGATATGATCGGCACAACTTGTGGGCTGAAGGGCCTGTTTGTACTGTACTTATTTCTATGTTCTATGTTCTATTATTCTTTTCCATGGAATCAGTACAACATAAATTGTTAGTTAGCTCATTGGGCCACATAGAATTGCAAAAAAAAATATTCTTTGATAGCACAGCAAAATAAATTAGGTGAATCACAGCACAGTCTCCCAGCTTGGTATGACAAAAGGCCAGTATTGAAGGGTCTCAAGTTAAGAGTGAGGCTATCGAAATGAGGTCAATCACCTGATCCAAGGAACATGCAGATACAGGCAACTATTTCTACTATGTTACTAATAGCAATGAAGGTCACTACTACCCTCACTTAGTGTTATCATCACTTACTGAGGATGTTGTAATAGTAGGAATTTATATATATATATCTTTACAAGTGGTTAATAGGGGTGCTGTTTCACCTTACATCCATCCGCATATTTAATACCAGAGACCAGTGTGAAAAGTAGCAGAAGCAGCAAGATATTTTATTTACGTGGTTCCTTCAAGAGGCAGGATACTATTGGCTCTATATATAGTGAGCAATTTGCTAACCAAACATGTGGACACATAAGCATTCCTCAGCACAAAGGACTATTATTCCATCAATTGATGTGATGCTCCCATTAGAAAATCATGCACTTTTTCTGGGTAAAATACTTGGAGTCTTCAAAAGAGAAACGTTAAATGATGGCTGGTATCTTGGTGCAAGAAAAGTGGGGACAGCTGAGCACAAATCTATCCCAATAGAGAATAGAAGCAACCAACTATATGCATCAGCCAGAGGATCAATAAATCAATATTAGGCTTGTTGAAGACACACTTCAAATCATAGAATGCCTACAGTGTAAAAAGAGGCCATTCAGCCCATTGAGTCTGAACCACACTCTACTCTGTAACCCTCACGTATTTACCCTGCTGGTCCTCCTGACACTAAGAGGCAATCTATCATGGACAAGCAACCTAACCCACACATCTTTGGAATGTGGGAGGAAACCAGAGCACCCAGAGGAAACTCATGCAAACATAGGGTTTAGATCATTTGGCAGACTAGAAATTTGGAAAACCCAATGCTGCATAATATTAGAATGGACAAAGATCTCATTAAGAAGTTCAGCAATGAAAAGCTTTGCCAGACAAGGGAATGAACGTGATAAGTAGCATCAAACAACAGAAGAACACCTAACATTGTAGCTCGGGGGACAGATTGATATTTTATTACCCAGTAGACTTCCTGCTGCTAAGCTAAGTGATTGGACACTGATGATGCTTTCTTTGTCTTATTTTCATCTCTAAGAACAAACCTGTGATCCTGAAATCTGAATTGATATTGCCTTCCACAAAATTAAAGAGCAGCTGACATATATATTTAAAATGAATTAATTTTATTGTCTTTCAATACATGTGATGTTTCAATTAATAATGCTACCTGCATTTAACTATTCTGACTGGTGCATTTCCCATTTCTTAATAGTTCTCTACATTTGCCTAAATCAAAGTGTTCCCTGAGCTGAAGGAATAGAGGTAGCAGGTGTCCAGTCAAACAATTGGCCAGCTATCATGGGCTTCTTCAGACTGGGTGCGATCTTATTGGCTGTTAATGGCACACTACCACTCCAGCGAAGTAGGTAAATGTGGTGCCCAGCCAAATCTTTGTTTACTGCAAATGGCATGGGAAAATCCTGGTGACATGAATGACCATAACATTCCAGCTCTTTATCTGCAGCCTCCTCTAAATGTAGTGCTATCAGTGAGTATTCTATGCTAGAACTTCTACAAGCTTGGTGCTTTTCAATTCTAAACGTATGATTATTTGTGACACATAACTATTGTTCCAGTCCTTTTTGTATGCACATCATCAATTGTGGGCACAGCTTCATGAGTCTTTGTGATCTGATAATGGTGCGGCAGTGGACAACTTTGACTTTTGGGAACCCTTTGTCTAAGGCATTCTCCCCAAATTCCTCAGGCAACCTTGAAGCTGGCTTAATTCAAATTATCCACACCAACCTTCCATTCAGCAGATAGCAATTGCATGGAGGCAAACTATTATAAACACTGCTTGCATTATAACAAATCATTAGCAAAAGCATAGGCTGCAATTCATTAACCTGAAAGAACTGAAGGTCAGACAGACCATCTGCCTGGAGCTGTTCATTCTTGTAATGCCTCAGTATTCTTACCCTGTTGACACCAATGTCCCCATGTTTTATCTAGCATTTCTTCAATATCAGTTTGTAGTTATATTGGAACTGCTACTTGGTGCAGTGTGGATATTGTCTGTTGGTGTTATGGTGAGCAGATCCCGATTACTGAGTGGATATCACTCATCCATCTGGGTGTTGCATTCTGAACTATGAACTATTAACTCCAATGAATAATCAGTTGGTATTGACAAAACAATAAATCATGTTAGACTTCACAGAATACATGATAAATATGGCATATCCAACCTTCTTTGCAGTGACTTCTCTAATCGCATTAACCACATCACTTTCTGCTGTTCCTTGTCGCTCAAATCTGATCTGATTAAAAAATAAGGTTTCCTTCTATGGCTCTATTTTACTTGTCATGGTCCTGTTTCATCTGATAAACGACATTTTCTTTCCTTAAAAGGCAAGACAAGGGGAAACATTGTTTAAAGGCATTCATATTTCACAGAATCCTGAATTGTTGTATTGTGTAAGAAGGCCATTTGGCCCATCATATCTGCACCAGCTCTCTGAATCAATAACTCATTTGGTGCCATTCTTGTGTCTTCTCCCCATGATCCTACATATTTTTCCATCTAATTTCATTGCAGGTGCTTCAATTAAACCTGCCTCCACAACACTGTCAGGCAGTACATTTCAAACCTTAGTCATTCGCTGCATGAAAAAGTTTTTCATCATGTTTTTTTTCTTAAGTCAATGCCTTTTCATTCTTGATCCTTTTATGAGTGGGAACAGTTTTTTCCTTTGTACCCTTTACAGACCCTCATGATTTTGAATATCTCTATCATTCTCCTCTCAGTCCTCTTTTCTCCAAGGAAAACAGTCCCACCTTCTGCAATGTATCTTCATAATTGAAGTTCTTCATCCCTGGAATTATTCCTGTGAATCTTCTTTCTCCTCTCTCTTCATATTGTTCTTAAAGTGTAGCTACCACGGAAACAACACTTTAGCTGAGGCTGAACTTATGTCTTTTACAAGTTCAACATACCTTCCTTGCTCTTGTACTCTATGCATCTATTTAAAAAATCTTATGCTACGTTGTTATGTTTTATTAACCTACCTCCTGCCACTTTCAATAACATTTACACCAAAATCCCTCTGCGCTCCGTTTAGAATTATGCCCTTTATTTTATATTGTCCTTCCATGTTGGGACCCTGGACCAGAACCCCAAATTACATTAGGAAGCCAGACTAGATCTCAACAACTTTTCTATTTTGGCATAAATGTTAGGAAAGAATGCTTTGCTCCAGGAGTAATTCCACTGACAAATTAGGGATCTTTTACCAAAACAAACTTTATTCAAAACACAGTTTAAGTATAACAAAATGAAGCAGTTTAACACTTAACAGATGAACAATCTTTAAATAGGAAAAAAATTCTACTTCCTAATTTACCACTATTTCAGTTCCAAATAAGCAACTTTTTTCTTACAGCCATAAAATCAATTCTAAATATAGTTAGCAATCACAAGTATACTTGCTATACCAACTATAGACAGCACTGGCATTTTCGGAGAGATACAGAGCTCTCAGAAGCTGCAAAATTCTCCTAACTTCAACCAGAACAGCAAAATGCCAACTCCTTTCTGCAAAAACCTACTTCTTTCTCTCCTACAGATCCAGGACTATACATAAATAAAAACATCAAATGAACCTGTCAACTACTCTAACCCAAAATCCCAGAGGAACTTTAGTAAACAAAAATCCATTAACTCTGCTTAACATAACTATTGTAAGATTGAGTAATTATCATGTTCTCCCAAAATCTGAGTTGCATTCCCCCAGACATACCAACTGCCTGTAGCATACAGCTGAATTTTAAACATTCCCCTTAACCACAAGAAATATAAATATCCATATCAATTGTAATGTTATCATCACACCATGTTTTCCAGCAAAATAAATCACTTCACAGATCTCTGCATTGAACTTCATCTGCCACCTATCTGCCCACCCTTTTGAAATTCTACATTATCCTCCTCAGTTCATAATGCATCTAAATTTCATGTCATCTGCAAACATTGTATTTATGCCTATATACTAATGTCTAAATCATTAGATTTCTGAGCTGGTATATAATTAGCAATTTCACATTCATTCCTGTACGCCTAAGATCAAATGGCAGATTTCATTTAACCTACAGTACATAAACAGTGGCAACTAATCTATTTTATATCCATACATGTCTTTAATGTTCTGTTGTTGCCTAACTCAGTGGAAAGTCCTGTCCTCAAACAATTGGGCATTTCCAACCAGTTCTCCATTCATACATTCCACAATTTGTCTATTGTTGGATGAATTTACAAGTTCAAAGCCTGCACTTTACAGGAACTATCTAGCCAGTAGGACGATAAACATTGTTCCCTATTTGTAATATTCCATCAATAAAAACACATCTAAACTAATGAACTTCAAAATTAGTATGTGAATTTTACTTCAAAAACTGCAGCGCGGTGGCACACAGTGGTTAGCATTGTTAGCTAGGAATCCGGGTTCAATTCCTGCTTCTAGTGACTGTTTGAATGGAGTTTGCACGTTCTCCCTGTGTCTGCGTGGGTTTCCTCCCACAATGCAAAGATGTGTGGGTTAGGGCAATTGGCCATGCAATTTAGCCCCTTAGTGTCAAGGGGATTGGCAGAATAAATACATGGGATTGCGGGGATAAGTCCTGGGTGGGATTGTCGGTATTGCAGGTTTAATGGGCTGAATGGTCTCCTTCTGCACTTTTTGGATTCTGTGATTCTATGAAATGAAAAGTTTATCTGTCTGGCAGTTCTCACAGAGAACTAAATTCTCACAGAGAGCAATTACAGAGAGTAACTACCAGTTGAGCTCACTGTGGAATGTTAAAGTTGATTTATTTCAGGTGAGTCATGATTGATCAGTTTTTGTGGCACCATCGCTTTCATACTCAATTTGATGGCAAGGAACATTTTGAAGAGTTAAAATACAGAAAGATATGTACTGAACAGGAAGGCTGCGACATAATGTGTTACCTTGATTGACAGTTTTGGAAAATATTTCTGGAGCATTTTCCGACATTATTTTATGAGGTGCTGCAGTTGGGTTGTGCAATAATTAAATTATTAGTAAGAGAGTACTGGAAAAACATCAGGCACTGTGAAGTATGGTAATTAGTTTAAAAATCTTTTAGCTTGGTAAATAAAAGAGGTGTAGTTGTGTAATCAGCTAAGCATATGAATAATTCAGATTTATTATAAATGTTAATTAAACCAAATTATATATTTATTGCACATCAGAGACCATAATTTACGGAAAGTAAACCGAAGGCTGCTTTTTTTTTTATCTCACAAGCACCTCAAAACTAGTGGTTCATTTTCATTTAACCACCAGTTCTTCCCTAAGGTATTCAAGCAAAGCTCCTGAATCTGAAGTCAGTGCTCACATTCCCACAATTCAATTGATACAAGTATAGCATAAAAACATTTTTAAAAATTGAAGGGTATTTTAATATTATTAATTTAGGACTAATCAAATAGCAGAATACTTCAAAGATGCTGCCATAACCCACTGAGTATTTGCAATATTTGTGTTTATTATTATTTATTTAGGCACCCTTTGTTTTCTGGTTACAAAATGATCCATTGTGATTCTAAGGGTGGAATTTAAATCCTGCAATAGAGGTCTACCCCTCCACCAATTTAGAACCTCTGTCCTGGAGTTCCAATTTTATTTAGATGCAATCAGGCACTGACTTGGCCAACCTTGGTTCTCTCATGTGATCAAGACCCCAGTATGGTGGAAATCCCTCCCCCAAGAGTTGCCTGTCAATCAGAAGCCAAAAGTTCTCCATTGCTGGCAGCGCCATTGGAAGTGCTGGATCATGACTGCATCCATAGAGTTTGGTGGGTGGGCTGGGGATTGGAGTGGTCACCAGCAAGGGGAGCTGCATAACTCCTTTTCTGATGCTTGGCCCTTGGATAAGGCCTCGATTAGCTGTCAATGAGAGATTCCCACCAGTAGGTCACGGGCAAACCCGCCAAGGATTCACTGGGTGGCTTTCAGGAGGCACAAGAGAATCATGTGGGTCCTATTAAATCCCAGAATGACCATTAAATTCTGGCGGTTTAGGGAGAATTGGCTTTAAGTAGCTCTTTCATGAACCTAATTAATATTCCTCAAACAGTGGTCAGAATTCACATACAAGTCCTTTCCTGCCCCATATTAAATTAGGGACAGTTTTCCCAACACCGGGAATCAGAGATGGGTACTCCATCCATGTCTTCCAGCAGCCCCCTCCCCCACCATCATGTCTACTCCAGTGGGCTCCATTGAAATGCCAAGGGTGGCATTTTCCCATCCCGCTTGCCCATCACAGGAATCGTAGCGGACTGGACAGAAAATTCGGCGGACATGCAAACGTCTGTTGACCTCAGGAGGGAATTCCTGGTCTTGGGTGGGCGCAGCCAGAAAACCCCATCGCAAGTGTCAATTAGAAACTGGAATCGGAACTGCAACGTCATTCATGTGTGCTTTCTTCAATATGTACACATTTAAAAAGGAATATTAATGATTTTACTGGAAATAGCATCAGATAACATTGTTGCAAACATGCTTATAAATATCACTGCATATATGGACCAAAGGATTTGTTGCCCCAACAGATTTTCTGTTTGTTACAATCTGGTAATGTGTGATATTGTGTCTAACTGTGTAGTGAGTGTCAGTGTTAATTGGTTGCTTTTACTATTTCTGCTGGGAATATTACAATTAATCTTATGTATCTACACAGTTTTTTTTTTAGAAACCACAAGAGTAGGATTTCCATCAGGTTTAAATTGTAATATTTTGTGTTCCATATTATTCTTTCTGCATTTAATTGCATGCTGAGTTATGGAATT
Organism: Sphyrna mokarran; assembly: GCA_024679065.1. NCBI lineage: Eukaryota > Metazoa > Chordata > Chondrichthyes > Carcharhiniformes > Carcharhinidae > Sphyrna > Sphyrna mokarran. The sequence continues at coordinate 26,916,580 of JAGIQG010000021.1, forward strand.
GATTTTCTAACTATCCAGTGTCAGTGTAGAAGTTGCTGTTGCTAGCTACAAAATGAAAGGCCAGTGTCAGCACTGTGGAAGGGGAGGACAGCAGATTCTTTGATTTGCACATCAAATATATTGTACACACTTTACCTGAGAGATGGTCAGATTATATCTTGCCAATGCATTAAAGGGCTTTTGAAAGAATGAGCAATTTTCAATGTCAATTCTTCAGGCTGTTTGAAATTACCATTGGCCTGGAATTGTCTGGGCCATAGCACCATATACAAGACAAAATAACAAAGCTGATTAATATCAAAACTAAAAACCCTAGCATAAAATGGCACCATTATAGCAATGCAAAATTTTGCAGGGACATTAGCACCATCCAGCTAGAAGTTAGTAACCTAGAAAGCATCGTAATGTAAACTCACACAAACCCTTACCCTCCTCAACTGAAATTAGCAACACTTTACTGCATTTAGGCCTGTTTTATCACCACCTCTGTGTTTTAGAAAGATGCAAGGGAATAGAGCTCAATAATCTGTTGCTATCAGAGCAATTGTGAGTTAGACAACTGAAGAAATATAACACAAATGATACCATAGCAACACTACGTGACTCTCCCATTGCCAGTCTAAACATCCAACAATTATACACTCTCAGCTCTCAGGGTGGATTTTGAAATGATGAATTACTTTATTTACATGATGACCAACCAAGTCACTGCAAGCAATGCACTTTGCTGGTAATCATTACTCAGCTCTTGAAATTAATCTCAAGTTTACCATTAGAGATTTTCAACCAGTAACAGAGACAGTTAAATTCTAATTACACCCGTGAGTTGGCCATGATCATCAAGGATTTGAAAATTATCAACAACACCCCAGGGATAACTTCAAAGGTACTTTCCAAGAATATACAAGGCAGTTTGACAAGCGTTTCAAAGATCTGTTCCTTTATATAAACACAACTGGATTCCCATAGACAAGAGCACCGCTGTCTCCAAATAAACCCACATGTAACAGGCATAGTTCATTCAGCTTCTTGAGCCTGCTTCACCATTCTATTTGGTCTACAGGTACACAGGTCATGAAAGTAGCAATGCAAGTGGAGAAGGTAGTCAAGAAGGCATATGGCATACTTGCCTTCATCAGCTGGGGTATTGAGTTTAAAAATTGGCAAGTCATGTTGCAGCTTTATAGAACCTTAGTTAGACTGCATTGGAATATAGTATTCAATTCTGGCCACCACACTACCAGAAGGATGTGATGGCTTTGGAGAGGGTACAGAAAAGATTTACTAAGATGTTGCCTGGTATAGAGGGCATCAGCTATGAGGAGAAGTTGGAAAGAATTGGTTTGTTCTCACTGGAACAACAGAGATTGAGAGGTGACCTGATAGAAGTCTACAAGATTATGAGAGGCATGGACAAAGTGGATAGTCAGGAGATTTATCCCAGGATGGTAGAGTCAATTACTAAAGGGCATAGGTGTAAGTCATGAGGGACAAGGCTTTTTTAAACGGGTGGTGGTGGGCACCTGGAACTGGTTGCTGGAGGAAGTAGTGGAAACAGACATGATGGTGAGTTTTAAGGGACATCTAGACAAATGCATGAATAGCATGGGAATAGAGGGATATGGTCCCCGAAAGGGTATGGGGTTTTAGTTAAGTTAGGTAGGTGGTCGGTGCAGGCTTGGAGGACCAAAGTGCGTGTATGTGTCCTGTAATTTTCTTTGTTCTTTGTTGATCTTGGCTACCATCTTCATTTACCTGCCTTAACTCTGTATCCCTTGATACGCCTACTCAATGAAAATCTGACTTGTACATGCCGGTGGGCTCCTTTGATCACCACAATCATCAATGGCATTTGCTTCTCAAAAAATGCTGGCGTTCAATTGATGCTGGGGAATTGGGGTGAACAATAATTCTACTGAGTTGATTGTCATTTGCAATGCCATTGACGCAAAATCTGGACCAATGAGTCTTTGCTCTGTGTATGGGGTTTTATCCAGAAGTTGAATGGTGAATAAAGACTTACAGTAGCTATTCTTGCAACTTGTAAGGCAATTCTGATTGTGTTGAAAAGTGGAATGCATCTACTACTCTGATTCACAGCAACCCAAGGACACAAGCTTCCCATCCGCTCAGAGAAACTGCATTTGGCTGAAAACAGTCTGGGGAAAACCTGAATTACAATCCTGATGTCATGCATAATAGTGTCCACTTAATGCTTACAAAACTAAAGGGACAATTTTTAAAAACTTGTTATTTATATTTCTAATGATTTACATCTTCATTGATTTTTATTTAATGATTACTTTTAAAACTGCACTACAATGTTCATGTCCATTACTAGTTTATGGATTCTGGGTGCATTTATGCCTCAATCTTCTGATGCTTCCATGAAATTTCAAATAGTAAAACTGCTCACCAATGCCTGTTCTAATGGGATGCCCTGGAAAAAGACACACACGTGAGAAGGTTCCAATTCATTTTATGCCTCATTTTCTGAAACGTATATCCATGAATACAGCATATAACATAACATGTTTACAAATGACAGATCTGATTTTTCAATGGCAGTCAATCCAGCAGGTATGGTGATTAGTGATTACACTTCTGAACTGGTAAGCCGTGGGCGTGGACTAATGATCCAGAAAACAGGAGCTTAAATCGCACCATACCTGGAATTTGACTTCAGTTTCAAAAGTCATCTGGAAATTCAAAGCTGCTATCTTTAAAATAAAGACAATTGGGTCGGCTTAGGTTGTTTTTGTTGGAGCAGAGAAGACTGAGGGGGGACCTGATCGAGTTGTATAAGATTACGAGGGACGTGGACAGAGTGGATAAGGAACAGCTGATCCCATTAGTTGAAGTGTCAATCACGAGGGGACATAGGTTTAAGGTGAAGGGCAAGAGGTTCGGGAGCATATGAGGAAAAGTTTTTTACCCAGAGGGTGGTGATGGTCTGGAATGCATTTCCCTGGAAGGGTGGTAGAGACAGGTTACTTCACATTCTTTAAAAATGTACCTGGATGACTTGGCACATCAGAACATTCAGGGCTATGGACCAAGTGCTGGTAGATGGGATTAGTTAGGAGTTTAGGTGTTTCTAGTGTAAATGTGCAGAGTTGGTGGGCCGAAGAGCCTCTTCTGTGCTGTATGATTCTATGAATGGCTCTGAAATTACTGAATGGTCATAAAAACCCAACTGCTTCACCAATTTCCAGCATGTATCACTCCTCCCTTGTTATCTTGAACTGAGTAGCTTGCTAGGGCACTTGAGAGGACAGTTAAAGGGCCAAACATATTACTATAGGTCTGAAGTCACAACAAGATCAGACTGGTTAAATCTGGAAAGTTCCTTTAAGCCATCTATAGCAGATGGAACATACATGTTTTCCAAAGGATATTTTATCAGGAGAACTTCCATGACTTCAAAGCAACTTGGATATCTGAGAGTATGGTTCAAAGACATTCAATTCCAGAACAGCAAAATAGAGAAAGGAATGACTAACAACAGGTGACATCTAGGGACTGTCTTGCACCAGGGAGCTGAAGAGGTTGAAGAGCAGAGGTTGAAATAAGAGTAGAATGTGAAGCAGTGGAGAGGAAAATGCCACAAGGCTCAGGAGTTAATACTGTGCTGGCTTGATAACCTGGCCCTGTGATTTACGAATGCACCATCTGTGGCAAGGACTATCACTCAAGAATTGGACTGCAGCCACTCACAATGTTGCAATGTGGCAAAGCTACTGATGTGTCTTGGCACTTACAGCATTACCTGTCGAGAGGGGTGGTTGCCTTGCAGCATGAGATTTCGTTTTATACTGATCTTTTGTTGTGTTTTTAGCTGCAGACAACAGTCGATGCTACCGAAAGAGCAGAAACAAAAATGGTCCTGTACATATGTGTACACAGGAATGTGAATTTCACAAATTTTAATAGAGCACGCACATCTGAACCTGAAGTGATTAGACTCAAGTTCTACAATAAACCCAGAATAACTCAATTTGGGAAACTTTGGGTTTTGAATTCCTTTCTGCATTATCTTCACAGTGCCTATACTTTACAATAATTTTCTTGTCAGATCCAGGAATTCGCAGCTACTTATAAATGGGCAATGTAATCATAATCATATGAAAATTGTAGCAGCAACCACTGAAAAAATTGACTGACTCACCTTTATAGTGATTTTATAGCAAAATACTTTTATCTTCAGCGTTGAAGATAATGACATCATATTGAATTGAAATCCTATTACTGGCATTTTATTCCCATCCCATGCGTTGGCAGACGCAATGACATAAATCTACTGTTTTTGCCAAGGTTCTTTGGAAAGAAGCATTCACACATAAATTGGAACTGAGATGAGTTCTGAACCAGACCAGAGAAACAAGCCATAACCAAGCCAATATCAAAACTTTTACTGTTCCAGTTCAGATCGACATTTTAAAATGTTTTTTTCCCAAAACTCCAAATTACAAAATTATGAGTGCATACTTTTTTTTTGCTCTATGCTTCATATTGAGATTGTGAATGCATAGATAAGACTTATCTTAAACATCGAACAAATGCATTTTAAGACACAGCAATTTCATTAAATTAGAAGTACCAAAAATGATGATAGAATGTTGCAGCTGTGTAACATCCAAGGATTGAACCCTTATCATGCTTATCTATCACACCACATACCTGTGCATCTCATTCACTTCACTAAAGGTCAACCACAACATTATGAATCAGAATAGTAGGCTATGCATATGTACCATGTACACTCTCTATAAATAAGTGGAGATTTCCCTCTTAGGTAGTTAAGGTAGCTCCAATGTGTCTATATATTTCAATATATTATAGAGTATCTACATATTTTGCCGATTCAATCCTGTTCTCCATATAAAACACTCACTCTGCCTTTTATCATATCCCAAGTAGTACACATTGAAGAGTATTACATCATCTTGTACATAACTTAACCTACAATCTTCAAACACATTTTCAATGATATTTATTCAGCCATCATTTAGTTTGCTATATGTGAAACACCTAATATTTGGATTAAAGCTTATTTATTTGTGTCATAAGTAGGCTTATATTAATACTGCAATAAAGTTACTGTTAAAATCCCCAAGTCGCCATGCTCCTTACCTGTTCGGGTACACTGAGGAAGAATTTAGCATGGCTAATGCAGCTAAGCAGGACATCTTTTGGACTGTGGGAGGAAACCAGAACACCTGGAAGAAACTCTCACAGCCACAGGGTGAATGTGCACACTCCTCGCAGACAATGGCCCAAGCTGGTCCCTCGTACTGTGAGGCAGCAGTGCTAGCCACTGTCTTAATGTGCCCCATTATTCATTAGCTTCTGAATTTTAGAAGCAGGAAACTGACATGATTTCAATAGTAAGTTAAATCAATGAGACTGCAAAATAGTTAGGCAATCCTTTCATTTTTCCTCCAAGGGGGGACAGTAACATAGTGTTTTGCACTGCTACTTCACAGTGCCAGGGATCTGGGTTTGATTCCTGGCTTGGGTCACTGTCTGTGTGGAGTTTGCACATTCTGTCTGGGTCTATGTGGGTTTCCTTCGGGTGCTCCAGTTTCCTCCCATATTCTGAAAGACATGTTGGTTAGGTGCGTTGATCTGAACAGGTGCCGGACTGTGGCGATTAGGGGAACTTCACAGTAACTTCACTGCAGTGTTAAATGTAAGCTTTACTTGTAACTAATAAATAAAACTTTAACCAGGAGGGTTAGGTTAAAATTATATCCTCATTCCTGTTTGATATACCTCCAAGCGATGGGACCATGACGTACAAAGGAAGTATATCATGTGATTTTATTATCACCTGACATTGCAAATGTTATAACACACGTAAGTATGACCGAAACAAATAAAATGAACAACACAGAGCAGCAACCAAGAGAAGAAAGGTATTATAAAATGTGGCAGGCATGACAAAAGAAAGGCATTTTGTCCTTATGTAGACAACGACATCAGAAACAGAGATGGGTTCAACTGATTTTCCCCAAAACACCTGAATTAATGCACCTTAGACCAGTCCAAACTTGTACGTTTGCTTCTCAGCAGACAACACACGCACAGCTCTGCACTTCTGACATCTTCAAATGTCATACCTATGTTTAAGTATTCCCATGTGAGCAATCTCAATACATTGAAAGCACAGCACATTGACACAATCCCTTAAAAGCAATTGGTGCTTTTTATATCATTACAAAGCGCAAGAGTTCTAACCCCCAGCCGAGAATCCAAAACTACATCCAATTTCTGACATGGTCTCACCTGTAACTCACACAAATCTAGAATAATTTGCATTGGCTTGCAGTGAGACTTTGTTGAGATATATTTGATTAGTCTTGTTGTCAATAACAGCTCAATATTAATTGGGCTGATATTATAAATGATCTATAATATCTAAATTCCTTCCCTTTCACTTTCCTCATACGTGTGCATGCTAGCCATTTCCTGTTCAAATAAACACTGTGTGCAGGTGTAATTTTAAGCTCTACCACATCAGCAAGGTTTTCCAGTCCGGCTATTGTCAATGGAATACTGAACAGCTCACTGCAGTTTCTGATCCTGCTCCTGGAGCCACGAAATTCTGCTCTACATTTATGTTTTTTGCCGTTTCTTACTCATTTGCCAAATTGTTCCATGTCGTTTTGAATGTTGTTCATCTCCCTAATAATTGTCACCTAGTAACATAAAGGTTATAACAACAAAGGTTAAGTCCTACTAAAACAAATGAAACACAGAGAGAAGAAAGGTATTATAAATTGTGGCAGGCATGACAAAAGAAAAACATTTTGTCCTTATGTAGGCAGCAACACCAGAAACTGAGATGGGTTAAACTGATTTTTCCCAATACGTCTGAATTAATGCAATTTGGACCAGTCCAAACTTTGCACTGATCCATAATCTTTGCAGCTAATGTACTGGGATCAACAGGGATTTTCTTTAAACCTTTCAATTCAACTTGTGTTACTTGCAATGAATGCAGCAATTTGTTCCAGAAAAATCAGGCAGGAGTCAAAGCGCATAAACTGTGAAATAACCAGGCCCACATGAAAAACCCTTTCTCCACCCTATAAATTTGAAGATTTTTTTTGTGGAGCATGTGTAAAACAAACCTATAAATTATTACATTACTATTTCAAACAGCTTTTCATTACAGTACACAAACTATCGTATAATATTTTAATATACTTCCAGATATTCACTTGCCCATGAGTTTGCAGAGAGATTCCTTTCCCAAAGACCTGCTTCCGAGATAAATTCTTTAAAGCACACGTATACATTTCCCTCTGATCTGAATTTTTCACTAAAACAAGACATTAGCTGGTGCATGTTACTGACATTGCTCCCTCATTATTGGAACTATTCAAGCAACCTTCTCCAAAAATCTTATGTTAATAATCATAGGTATAACACTATTATTGATATGCACAAATGTTATCAACCTTCAGTTAAGAACAAAAAATGTTTTATTCTCCAGATCAGGCCTTCAAACACAATGGTCGGAATTTTACCACCTCCAGAAACAGGGCAGGCGAGGCTCCCAGAATGGCTTGGCCTCAGGCAGGATTTTGCAAGCCTTGGATGAGCGAGGTCACAAAATATCAGCCAATGATTTTGAGCCCACGGGAGTGGTCCGTGAGTGGAAAATTCAGAGAGATCGCGTTTCCCAATTATCATCGGGTTCATACCCCCAAAGGCCATGAACATAATTTTAATGGCTATAAATAAATTCTAATGTGATTCCCTGGCCACTCCAAATGATCCCACCCTCACTGAATATTGAAACTTTGCTGGCACGAATGTCACTCTGGCAATGCTTACAACAGGTTTTGCAAGACAAGATTCAGTCGAGAGGATCCCTGCAGGAGCACAAAGTTAATTATAGCCCTGGGGGAGAGAAAGAGAGACATGCCTGAGCAATACCCTGCCACTGCTCTCAGCATGAGTTGGCACTGTGTGGATACTGGCAGTGCTAACTTGGCCAGGGGCAGTACTAGAGTAATGCCAAGGAGAAGTGTTAAATGCAAGCCCTCACGGGGGCCCCAAAGGGAAGGGTTCTAGTTATCTGGTTGATGTGAGGTGAGGTAAGAGTGGGTAATGAGGGGAAATCTTGCAGGCACAGGGAGTAGCAGGCAGTGAAGTGGGGAGAACACCAACGATACTTGCACGACGATTGTGTACTGATGGTTGGGGGCGGGGCATGAATCCCTAATACCTTCATGGGGGCGGGGGGGGGATGAGTGTGATCCACTTCAGTGATGGGTTTTAAAGATGGCACCTAGATCTCTGCAGAGATATTGAAGTAAAATGAACTGAGTACGTGGAGTTGGCCTTGCCCTGCCTGAGTAATGGTGTAAACCCGGCCTGCTCAGTTTCTCTATTCAGAGAAACTCAAGATCTGGACTGAAAGTAGGGCTGTGCAGTTGCAGAGCTATTTGCTAGTTTTTACTCTAAACCTGACTCTTTTGAGTGGAAATCTTATTGAAAAACAGGAAAGTGTTGGATCTGGCAAGAAAAACAGTGCCTTTTTCTCCAGAGAAACCAGTTAATTTTCTCTTCAGATCATACCATACTCTGCCAAAGAAATGTCGGCATGCCTCTTGCCGTCATGTAGGGGCTTCAACATGTTGGAAAATCCCAGCAGCACTGAGATCGGGATGCCCTTTAAACGTGGTGCCCCAATCAGACCAAATAATGACTAACTGTACTCACCCACCACAGAAGTCTTAGGGGCTGCTCCCCTCAACTTCCAGATTAGAGCCGGCATTTCTCCACCTCACACTCTTCCCTAATCAGAGCCAATAATTCCACCCCCCAACTCCCCTAACACCTCGTCCCCAGCTGTCCAACTCCCCAAACATTGGACCTCTTCCCCCAACCCCTCCTCCAGTACCCCTAGTTCCCACATCCACTCCTTCTCCCACCACCACAATAAATGAATATACCTCACTTCCCCATGAGGGTCCCACTCAGGAGCACCCAGAGCTGCTTCTTGGCAAAGTTGCCAAGGTGGCACAGGCAGGTTGGCATGGACATGGAGACAACCAGGCAGTGCCAACCTGTGCCAAGTGGCAGTACAAGGCGGCACGGTCAGAACATTGGCTGGTCATGTCCTGCTCCCCAGCCCCGCCCCCAGAAACTATACTCATCTTTACACTCCCATAATGGGGGGTGGAGTTCCCCCATTACAGGTTCATGTCATAAATCGCACTGACGTGACATCACATCAGCATGATGTGAATATACAGGGCTCAATATACAGCAAGGGGTGGGTGTTTAATAACATGTAAATGTATTTAAATCAGGTTCTCACCCATTGTGGCTTGACCCTGATTATGTCACCAATGAGTGGCAGTGAAAATCAGAAGTGTAATGACTTCAAATCAGACCTTTGAGGTTGGCCAATTGGAGTATGAACTACCTGATTAAGGATCCAATTAATAGGCCAATCAAGGAGTCTTTGCCTTGTACTTAACTGGATGTGTCAGTTCCTCTGACACCCTCTGGAGGTAGATGGCTGACTGATAGCATTTTGTTTACTACTGTTATAAATAAAGAGAGTTTGGTAAAGGGACTTTGGCCTCCACAGACTAATTAAGGAAGTCATGGTCTTGTCTGTGAGATCTGCGACTTCTACAGTTTGGCTGGATCTTGAGCACCCCCCTGTTAGCCTCCCCACAGATGGAGAGAGTGGACTCAAGAACGCCCCCTTTGAAAAAAAGGTTCCACCTATACCTTACTTGAATGTGAAAATTGACATTCCCTGGAGGCAAATCATGTTCCATACAAGCTGAAATTTGCATCCTTGTCTTTCTGCCCAGCAGAGATAAGTTAACTTGGATTTAAAAATTTATCATGATTATAATAAATTGCAAACCAGAATTTACATTGCATATTTAACCAAAATATTGCTTGCTAAGCAACTAATCAAATGTACTTGCAGTCCTGTCCATCGAGGGAAGATGCAGGGTGCAGACTATAGAGTCAGTGCTCAGTTAAGCAGCCAGGTGTTCTCTTAGTTCCCTGTATAATTTTGAAATAGAACACGGCGGGGAATTTCTGTCAGATTTTTCCCACACATTCACCATAGCTTCAAGAGGAAGAGACACTGAAATCCCATAGAAACAATGCTGACACATCGCCTTTTCTGTGCTTTTGAGGCTCTTCAAGTGAGAGAAACCTCACAGAAATACACTCCTCAGCCTTTCATCTTTTCCTCAGGAGAGATATGTTCACACAATTCTTTGAAGTCTTCGCTCCAAAACTAGAAATCAAAACTTTAATGAAGCACAGATGCCCAAGATATTGATCCAGAGTAAAGTTAGTGTAGACAAACCGCATGCTGAAAACTTGCTGTGGTTATGGCCTGCCTGCTCTGTGCTCTCCTCCTCCCCTCTCTTCTCACCTGTGATCTGTGGTATCACTTATCCTGCTCCTGCTCATTCTCCAACCTTGAAGACAGTTAACATGAGACCACCCAAAACTGCAGCCAGTTGAGGGAGCCAATGATTTCTGCAGCTCCAGCTTTCTGTTTGTGCTGAGAATTATTAGGTCTTAAAGTCTTGCAGAAAATCCAGGGGAATTTCTTTTTCAAACCTCAATGCTCACTTTGAGGCTTGTTAATTATGAAACTATATTCTATGGAAAAAAAATACTTATGAGGGAGATCCTGAGCCCACATATGCTGTCCCTGCGAACGTTGGCAAGGTCTCTGGAAGTTGCGGTTCTCATCGGCGAGATCATGATCTTGTATCTTCCCGACTCCTCACCAGCAATGTCATCAATTTACATGCATTTGAATGAATTTTAATATATCCCCACTAGATACTGATCCCTCGTGGGATATTGACATTGTGCCAACATCACATCAGTGTGATTAATAACAGATTCTCCATAGAAAGCATTCTTTCTGGTTGTATCACAGCTTGGTTTGGATCCTGCTCTGCCAAAGATCACAATGAACTACAAAGCATTATGAATGAATCCCAGTCCATCATGCAAATCAGCCTCCCATCCATTGACTCTGTCTACACTTTCCGCTACCTCGGAAAAGTCGCCAGCATAAGTAGGACCCCATGACCTGAACATTCTCTCTTCACCTTCTGCCGTCAGGAAAAAGATACAAAAGGTTTGAGGACACATACCAATTGGCTCAAGAACAGCTTCTTCCCTGCTACCATCAGACTTTTAACGGACCATCCGCACAATAAGTTGATCTTGCGCTATACCCTAGCTATGACTGTACCACAACATTCTGCACTCTCTCATTTCCTTCTCCATGTATGGTATATCAGACAAGAAACAAAACTGTTCACTGTATATTAATTCATGTGAAAATAATAAATCAAATCAAATCATTAAAAGAGGGGGGAATACATTCAGATGTGATGATGGCTGGGAGCAGGTAGGGGAGATGGGGATGCTGGTGGTGGCCATTATGGGGGTGGCTGAAGGGAGGATTCAAAATCACCTCATTTCATCCAACATTCACAGAGGATCGTTGGAAAAGTTCAGGAGCAGGAATGTTGGACTATATTATACAAGTATCAGCTGTGCCTCAATTCATTAAAGTCTTTCTCCTTTGTCAAAAGGTGTTCAATGCCCAGTCCAGCAACTTCAACACATAGACCGATACCCCAGTGCGCGACTGAAAGGTGTGACACTGGTGGAAATGCTCGCTTTTGGTTTAAACATTAAAATCCACAAAGACAGCTGGAATTAAACCCGGGCCCTGGTACCGTGCCCAAGTATATCTTTTCAAATTAAAAATCCTGTTGTGGTCAAATAAGGAAGGAGAAAGCTATTCAACATCTCCTCCCTGGTTATAGAAACACTTCTTGATGGAAACAAAAACAGAAAATGCTGAAAAATCTCAGTACGTCTGACAGCAAATGAGAAGAGGCAACAGAGATAATGTTTCAAGTCTGGATGACCCTTCATCAGATTCCAGTTTTAGATTCCCATTTCAGGTACCAGCCTCCACATTAATTTGCTTTTTTATCTTACCATTTAATGGAGTGGGTTCTAAGATTACTACACATTGCAATAGTAAACGAGTGCTTTTTATTACAGTTGTTCCTTGAAAGAATAAGGTTAATTTGCTTTTGTTGAACTGTTGCATGTGATTTTTAATTATTTCAATGCTATTTTGCAGGTAAGTACATACAAGCTGGAGGTGTATTAAAAGCTACAGAGTCTTTTCATTAAAAGCCAATTGCTGGAAAGTGCTTTATCCATCTGAATTTGTGAATTCATCATTGTTTAATATTGGCTTTAGTGGGGTCCCTAATGAATCATAACGTTGATTCAGTGAGTAGTTGAGATGTTCAGTCCAGATGATCAATCATGATCTTTGTTGAGTTAACATGTTTCAGCCCAAACAGATGACTCACTACAATTGATTTCAGTGCTTCTGATTTTGGGATTTATTTTTAAACATGAAGCCTGGGATCATCCTGAATGCTAGAAAAGGCTCGACACTCCTTCTCCCATTTCTTGCACAATCTCAGTTGTCTTGAAGTGTTTTACAGTCAATGAAATACTTTGAGGTCATTCGCTGTTGTAAATTTAGAAATGCAGCAACTTATTAGCACACAACAAGCTTCCACAAACAGCAATCTGATAACAATAGATAATCTATTTCACCATGTTGACTGAGGCATAAATATTAGTCAGCAACTACACATTCTTGCCATGTGTAGGTTTCCTCTGGTTGTTCCTCCCACAGTCCAAAGCTACGCAGGTTAGGTTGAATGACAGTCCTAACTTGCCCCTTAGTGTCAGGGGGATCAGCAGGATAAATATGTGGAGTTATGGGGTTCGGGTCTGAGTGGGATTGTTGTTGGTGCATTTTCTCTTTCTGCACTGTAGGGAATTTAATAACTTGCCAATTCAGTGAGTAATCAACTATTTACATGCTGTGATCATTAAAGAGCAGTTTTTGAGTTTAACAAAGGAAGAAGTTAACTTTTACACACATACTCAATACCTGCAGAAATGAGAAAGGACAGGTTGGCTAAATTAGAATCAATGAAAGCGAGTACAGCCTGCAACTTTGCTGATTTGGCTGGCTTCTGGCTGAATTCAATGCTTCTTAATCATTAAAATGTGGATGACTGAGTTGATTGTTCTTCAGGAGATGGTGGTGTCAAATTTAGATACCTTTAAGAAATTTCTATCTGCAGCACAGCCTTCCTGTGTGACCAAACTTGGCAAATTTGGTTCAAAGCTTACCAGGCAGATTGGAGAGAGGAGGAGGCAGGAAGGACCACACTTGCACCTTCTCCTGAAGCTGCTCTTTCTGGGTTCTGCTGAGGCTACATGCATTTAACACAAACAAAAGCTTGGCTTGTCATGTGACCCACTTTCCCCAACTGCTAGGTGTATTCAAAATAGACATTATCCATGGATTCAAGAGGTGACTTCATCTGCCCATACCTGGAAGCTAACTTAGCTACGGTCCCATTGTCCAAGCAATGGCCTATCACCAACTGTTGAATAGGGATTCCACAGCTACCTTGCTTTGCTTTCAGTTTGTACTCTGTACATTTAGAAACTCCTAGAATAAAACTATTGTTACTAATTTTAATCTATGTGCATGAATCATGGAGGCAATTTCATGATAAGATCAGGTGAGAGGCAAAACCCAGGTTTTCACTGGTTTTTCACTTCTCACAATGTTACCGGCCCTGATCTGTTAGTTATAAGTATTTATTAGGTAATTTCAATACTATTAGTGAGTCCCAGATGCAATTGTTCAGACTCACTTGCCTTAACACCCTCACAGTGGAGAACCTTATCATGAGGATCACGTGTGTTCCCCACAAATGGAGACCTGACATGATAGCCTAGCCAGTGGGACCAGACACAATTGAAGCCCCTCTGTGTGGTTGGGAGCAGAGATGAGCAGTGCCAACCTGCCACTGTCTACCAGGTACCCTGGCACCACAAACCTGGGCCAAGGGGACAGGGTTTGAGGGGCAAGGTCACGATAGGGAGGTGAGGGGGTGGTGTACTTTGCATTGGGGATTGGCCGAGGCTGCGATCAGCTGGGGAGGTAGTGGTGTACTTCACGTCAAGGAGTGGCCAGAAAAGGAGGTGGGCAGCAGGTGACAGACCTTCCACGTACACAGTGAACTTAGAGGTCGGGGTGGCTGCGCAATAGTATCCTAGAGCCAGCAGCCAGCTGCCTGGCATGACTAGCCTCTAGCCCTCCTACTACTGGTGAGAATCACACTTTGCCTCATTTATTTTAGTAAGTGCGATACAATTGCATTTGGCAGCTCATCCAAAAAAAATCGGCATGATTCTCTCCCCTTTCCAGATTCATTTGGGACTTTGCTTTTTTGGTAATCACATGCAACATCACATGCTTCCAGGTCAGGTGTGTACCTACCTGAGCAACATAAAATTCTGTCACTATCTTTCTTGGGTTTTACACACAGACTGACTCCACTCCAAGGAGGCAGAATATGGAAATATTTGGTAGTGCAAATTGAAATCAGATTGCACTGAGTTCAAATCGTTTTAATCTGTGTTTATAAAAAGTCTGTTTTTTACAGTTCAATTTAGATTTGTAGCCAGTGGGTTAAAATATTATTATTTGGCATAAAGCAGTTCCCTGTGACACCTCCACACCAGGCAAAATGAAATGTGATGATAGGAACATTTCATTTTCAGGTTGCAATAAAAAACATATGCCCATGTTCATCTTCCAAACATTCACATCTCAACCTTAGACTCTTATAGCTGTGCTCAGTTTAAATTTTTGTAACAAAATGATTCCGTGCTGAGTTAAATGCTGGATAAAGCAACAGCTATCACATTGTTTTTCCGAGCAAAAATGTGTAATTTAAGGTTGTAAATACAAGTTCCATCAATGTAGCCTTGCATTAACACTACTGAGTTTGCTTTAATGTTGAGGTTCCGGATTAAGGAAGGTACTGTTTCAAAACCTAATGCCCTCCTGGCCCCTTTTCCCTTTAATTTGTTTTCAGGTATTGTCTTCGGCATCTGGGTATTCACAGACAGCTGGTGTTAGCGCTCTGGGTATGTTGCTGCGAATAGATATGTGACTTCTGGTGAACTTTGGGGGTAGTGAACAGCAATGTTTGTCTCTGCAGTTGTGGAATGTGTTGGCTCCTGCAGGTTGCTGAAGTGATCTGCTTGTACAATACAAATTTCTCTGACTGCCTGGTTATATCAATGGCCACTGGCACAACCCATGGGACTTATTGTTCAGTTTTGGGCATATTAAAAAGACTTATGCCTCTGATGTTGGTGGGTTGTGACCTGTTTTTAAATCCTGTCAGGTGTCTGGATTCCACCCCCTGCCTTCACCGCACCGCACCGCACCCCCCCCCCCCCCCCCCCCCCCCCCCCCCCCACCCACCACCACCACCACCACCACTTCACTGTCAACCATTTCTGAAGCTCAATTGCTGGATTTGGTGAGATTTGAAATTTGGACTTGCCAATCTGATTTGGCTCTGCGCAATTCCCCATTGATTTCACTAATATGTCCTCTGTGGCCTTGACAAGTGGCATTTGTTTCAGGATGCGTTATCTTCTCTTTTCCTGGGAAGAGGACTGTTCCTCATCTGTGCCACTTCTTTAGGGGTACTACTTCTCTCAGACCTCTGTCCAGTTGCATCCCTCTGTGACACTTTGATGAGGTGAGGTATCTTCCTCAGTCTGTTTGCCTGCTTGGGAATTTTGCTTGTCGCCACTGAGATCTGGACAGGTGTCTGCTAGACATACTTCAGATGCATTCCATTCAATCTTTACTGTTTCCATTTCAGCGTTGTTTTCTTTTCCAAACTCTTTCTTGTCTACTTTACATTCTATAGGCTCTATAGTGGCCTTTTAAAAATTTATTGCCTTAAATTCTACTGTCTCTATCATCCCCGGTAGAACCATTGAACCTGTGATACAGTGTTAGGTGAGAGTCGGAGCTGGCATGCCAAATTTCCTCAAGTCTTCTGAGAAAATAAAGGCATTGGTGGGCTTTCTCAACTATAAATGTTGGCATAGGGAGACTAGAAGAGGTTATTGTCCTAGTCCCCCCATCTAAAAACTTGAAGCTGTCAATCATCTCTACTTTGTCGCCGTTAATGTAGACAGGGACATGTTCTCTACTATGCTTCCTGAAGTTGATGACAATCTCTTTCATTTGAATGATATTGAGAAAGAGATTATTGTCGCTGCACCAGTTCACCAGATTCATTATCTCATTCCTGTACTTTGTTTCCTTGTTTGAGATCTGACCCACTATAGTGGTATCATCAGCAAACTTGAAAATTGCGAAACCTTGAAAATTGCAAACTTGAAAAATCCTCCAACAGCCTAGCCATTTCCTCATAAAAAGATCCACCACCTGCATGGGGAAGCTTGGATGACACCTACCATTACTGACTTTGTAACTAGCTCACACTGCAGTGAATCCCTTAACCAGCACAATGATATTCACTCTACTCTTGGGCGGTAACTCAACAACTCCTGCCACAAGCAGAGTCTGCAACAGTTGGTAGGATCTCAGGGCATGCTGACTTGCCTCTGTGGAAGTCACTCTCCTCTTAAGAACAAAGTTCTGGTCAGCATTCTGACACCCATTCACTTTTGAACACAAGGTCACAACCTTCACAGCCACATACACTGCTTTGACTTCAGTGTTCCCTTGGGATTTCTTTGCATACCAAGGGTTTTCTTTCTGTGGCCAGTCTTACAACACTGAGAACACACTGGGTAGGTTCCTAATAGTTCTGTTTTCCTTCATTAGTCTCCTTTTCTCTCGAGCCTGCTTCACCTTCACCTGGCTCTCTCCTATCCTGCCCTAGCGTGTGAAAAAAACCAGGTCACATTTAAATTTAATTGGAGTTAGGGGTATGTGGCGTAACTCATGACTGTCTGCTATGAGGGCTGCCTGTCTGGCTATGGAAACTCTTTGTTCCTTGATTGTCTTATTCACTCATAGGATGTGGGCAGTCCTGGCTCGGCCAGCATTTATTCACATCCGTAAATGACCATGAAAAGATGGTGAGGAGCTGCCTTGTTGAACTGCTGCAGTCCACGTGACACAGTAAACCTATAGTGCTGTTAGGAAAGGAGTTTCTAAATAACTTTGTCCCAGTGGCAGCGAAGGAAGAGCAATATAGTTTCAAGTCAGACTGATAGGTGACTTGGAGAGGAAATTGCAGGTGATGGTGTTCCCATGCATCTACTACCCTTGTCCTTCTAGGTAGTAGAGGTCATGGGTTTTGAAGATGCTGTTGAAGGAACCTTGGTGAATTTCTGCAGTAAATCTTGTAGTTGGTGCACATTACTGCTGCTGTGCAGGAACATTGGGGAGAATAAATATTGACGTTGGTGGATGGAGTGTCAGTCATGCTGCTTTTTCCAGAAGGTTGTCGAGCTTCTTGAGTTTTATTGGAGCTGACTCATCCAGGCAAGTGCAGAGTACTTCATTACAATCCTAATTTGTGGCTTGTAGATGGTGATCAGATTTTGAGGAATCAGGAGGCGAGTTACTCATATATAATTCATAGCCTCTGATCTGTTCTTGTAGGCATGATATATAAATAAATAAACACACACACACGTGGCTGGTTCATTTCTGGTTGATGGTAACTGTCAGAATTTTGATTGTAACTAAATATAACTCGAACGAACCAATAAAGAATTTTCCTCCCGATTTCCATTCACTTGAGCTTTGATAGGGCTTATTGCTTCCACATCTGGTCAAATGCTGCTTTGATGTCAAGGGAAGTGACTCAGATTTCACCTCCTGAGTACAGGCTCTTTTGTTCAGAGGCTAAACGACACTTACTGGTGGAACCCACGAGCAGGTGAGTAAAGTTAGATTGTCGACAACATTTTGGAGATGATTGAGAGTAGACTGATGGGGTTGGCTGGGAGTGCGGTGGAGGGGCAGGCGGGGAGAAAAAGGGTATTAATTGGTTGGGTTGCATACAGGATATACCTGGAAAATTTTATGCATTGCTGGGTAATGCCAGCATTATAGCTGTACTGGAAGAACTTGATTAAGGCTGTGCTTAATTCTGGACTGCAAGCCCTCAGATTTATTGCTGGAATGGCCCATAGTTTTTGCAGTATCCAGTGGGTTCAGGCGTTTTTTGATAACGTGAAGTGAATTGAATTGTGTGGAGACTTATATCTGTGATTCTCAGGCCTCAGGAGAAAGAAGAGATGAATCATCTATTCTGCAGATCTGGTTGAAGATGGTTGCTCAGCCTTACCTTTTGCACTGCCCCCATCACTGGAGGTAGTGATATTTATGGAGCCTCCTCCTCTTCTTAGCTATCGACCACCATTCACAACTAAATGTGGCAGGACTAGATACCTCAAGTCTAATCTGTTGTGGGATCACTTAGCTCTACCTATTACATGCAGGTAATCCCATGTTGTAGCTTCATCAGGTTGACACTCCATACCTTCTTTCACTATTTATTGAACCAGGGCTAATCCATGGTTTGTTGATAATAGCAGACTCTTTCAAACATACGTAAATTTGTTCAGATTGCTTTTGAGGAGTTTGGAATTTTTATTGGCATATCTCTGAGTTCACATGCACCAAGGATATCTATTTCTAAATACTTAACTATGCCCTTCAACTCTTCAATGGTTAGGGCTTTTAAACTCTTATATGTTACCTCACTCTGTTCTAGGAAGGCACTGTTTTCAAATGGGGACATATTCTAGCAATCCAGCACTGCAAACCACAAGGAAACTTGTAGTGAATGGAAATGATTTGTTTGGTTCCCTGGTTCCACCTTCTCTTGTATCTCTGGGTTGATGATAGTCACACTGCGCACCCCCCCGCCACCGCCCAAATTTCTGTCATGATTAGGTGAGGAGGAGTTGAATAGTTCTCTTAGCTCTCTTCTCATTTTACTGCAACAGGTATTTTAGTTTGAGAGGGATACATTTCCCAATTCTGGGAGTGATTAACTGTTCATGCACTGTGACGATAAAAGGACCAATAGGACAGATTTTCTGGAGTTTAACAAAGAGGTTAGCTTTATTATACCAAAGTTGGTTGAAGTGAAATAACAAAATATGCATGGAATTCCGTACACGTACACATACACAAAAGGATATGTTGACCAAGTCATAGCCAATGGGAAAAAGAAACAAAGCACACCATCTGAGGTTTGGTGTTTCAGGTGGAATTCAATAAAATTACTACAATGCAGGACCATCGAGTCGGCACTGACTCTCTGACAGAGCATCTTACAAAAGCCCTGCCCTACCCCGCATAACATCACATATTTACCCTGTTAATTCCCTAACCTACATATTTCTGTAGCTCTAGTGGGCAATTTAGCATGGCAAATCCACCTAACCTGCACATCTTTGGATTGTAGGAGGAAACCAGAGCACCAGGAGGAAATAGACACAGACAGAGGAAGAATGTGCAAACTCCACACAGTCACCTGAGGCTAGAATTAAACCCAAGACCCTGGTGCTGTTGGACAGCCATGCTAACCACTCTGCCACCATGCCCTCGTCTTGATGGTTGCGATTTAAAGTTGCATGTAGATGACTGAGTTGGTTGTCCCTTGGGACATGATGTTGCTGGTTTGAATTCTTTTAAGAAATCTTTGTTCGCAAGTGTGTCCCTGGGCATTCACAGTCAGCAAACAGGGCTGTAAGTTCAAGTCACTTTAGTCTCTGTGCTTTTTTAAAAAAGTCTCTTTTTAAAAGTTCAATTCAGGTTTCCAGCGCACAGTTAAAAATCATTATTTGGCAGAAAGCGCATCTTCACGACAGTGTACATCACCTAGATCAATAGCACTATTAGCTCTAACAGCACTCACATCAAAAGAATTAGGTCAAATAGTATTTTTACTCTGACTGCCCATGAATGTACACTATATCATCATCATCAATCCTGTTTAAAATATGCATGTTGACCAGCCAATATGTTAATGTACACAGACTAATATTTTCCATGTACAAAGTATCTACAGATAAATTACTTCCTTGTACTTTTATCATTTAAAAGCATACTCCCTTGTAAAATAAATATATTGAATTTTTTTTTGGATAAATTGTAATCATTAGAAACCAAAGGAGTCGAATGTTTAGGCAAAACATTGCACTTCTGAAAGGATTAACATAGTAAAACATTTTGAGGCACATCACAAGGGCCTTATCAACAAGGTTCGACACCAACTTACATTAAATAATAAGCAGTCTCACAACACTAAGTTAAAGTCCAACAGGTTTATATGGCATCACAAGATTTCAGAGCACTGCTCCTTCATCAGGTGACTTAGCTGATCGTTAGACTCATCCAATGAAGGAGCAGCACTCCAAAAGCTCATGATTCCAAACAAACCTGTTGAACTTTAACCTGGTGTTGAGAGACTCCTTAGTGTGCCCACCCCAGTTTAATGCCGGCATCTCCACATCATGGCCATGTTAAATAGGCATCAGAACCTTGACCAAAAATTTGATCAAAGAACTAAAGGTTTTAAGGAGCGCTTCAAAGGAGGAATAAGAGATGAGAGGCAGCAAAGTTTTGGAAGGAAATCCAGAGATTTACCAACTAAAGGCACGGTGAACAAATGGTCAGATGATTAACTCAGAGATGCACAGGGGGCCAGAACAGGAGGAGCACAGATATGTCAGTGGTTTGTAAATTTGGAGATCATACAGGAGTGAGGCGATGGAAAGATTTGAAAACATTTGAGAGAATTTTAAAATTCTCTTAGTTAGTTGACAATGTAGATCAGTGAGCACAGGTATAGGCAACCATTTATCAAGTGGTTCCCTTATTCACCACACCATTCATTCGATTTGACATTTTTCTATCTTGATTGGGATATCAAACTCTGCAGATTAATTTTTGCACTGTTAATGATATGCACTCCTTCTGCACTGTGAGGGTTCTATGATTCTAGAAATAACTCACTGAATAACCTACAGCAAATGTGCCAATAGATCCGTTATAATTTAGTATCTTTTGAACGTTCAAAACATTTTTCCTTGAGTTTCCATGTGACTACTAATGTATTGTTTGTGGTCCTCCATCTGTGGCTTAAACGTTCTTCCTGTATTAGCAATTTTCTCAAACTGCATGCAATATTGGATCTTAAACAAAGTTCCATTTAATTTAAAAGTAATTTCTTTACTTTTATATTCTAGATCCCATTGTCCAATTCTCTTCCCACATCAAATGTCCTTGGCTAGTAATTCCCAGAACAATTCACTAGTCTGTTGCTAGGGACTTACAGCTAATGCGGTATCACTGCACATCAACGTGGCTGACCAGGAGTCTCTCCCAGCTCTTACCACCAGCCATTGAGGTGTTGAAAGAATTTGCAGGTTGATACTCAATCAGTTTGATTGGCCAGGAAAGGTGCATCAAGACATGGGGTGGGACTCTAACCAGGAGCTTCTAGCTCAGAGGCATGGATACTACTCGCTGTGCCACAAGACTACCCAGGTCTGAATGCATAAAACCCAAAATCCCAATTGCCTCTTTTATGACCTTTTGTATCTGTACCTCCATTTAAAAATCTACAGGTCTTGATTTCTTAGCCCCTTTATTCCAAGTTTTATCACTTAAGATATATTTAATTCTGTTAATCTTTTTTTCCCAAATTGCAATAGTCCTCTCAATTCAACTGTATTTGCTACTTGTCTGCCCACTTTACCAACCAATGTACGTTTTCTTGTAATTCCTCCTAATCTGGTATCCTACCAAACAGATATCATTCATTTTATGCTCACAGCCATGTAATTTTGAGAGCTCAACACAGATCTCCAGTCATATAGCATTCCAAAAAAAAAAATCTATTTACCTCTGTCTTGAACACCACCATCCCTATTAAGCCAGCATTGTCTGCATGCAGCTATATTCCATTTTAAACTGCATGCCCTAGTTTTCAAAACTAGTATTTTGCATGCAAAGTCTTAGGAAACACTTTAAACAATATATAACCCATGGTAACATTTGAGAAGACTGAGAAAGGCAGGAATTATTGATAGAAAGTTGGCTTGGATCAGTAACTAGCTGGTTGTTCTTAACTTATTTGAAATTCTTTTCAGCAAATTGGGGAACATTCATTTTGCCAAAAACGATTTCAAATAAGTTAAGAACAACCGACCAGTTATTGATCCAAGCTGACTATCTATTGATAACGTCTGTCTTGCTCAGACTTCTCAAATGTTACCATGGATTATGGGCTACAGAGGGTTTGTGTTGCTGGGAGGCAGTTTCCCCTGTCGACTATATCAGACAATCACAGGTGCTTGGCTCAAAGTAAACCATTGCCTCTTGTGTTTCAGAACAGTGAACATATCAATTGGAAATGGTGAAACTATTAATTTAAAAGGTGGGCTCCAAATGGATTCACAACTGAATATTGTAAAACAAAAAGATTTGAGAACATCAGGTTGAGTGCTTACAGTGCCAGGAAATTGTTGCAATTCTTATTTTTCCACCCCAACATCCCACCTGCACTCCGCTCTCCATCTAGTTGAATGGAAAAGTTGCACTATTCGAATGACCATCATCTCCTGCTTGAAGCATTCCATTGATTTTCCAGAACATGATTTGATGCATATCGACCAGGATCTTACAGCCAGGAAAAGGAATTCACAAGCTCCCGATAATTAAAGGCAGGTAACAATATTCACTGTAATTAAACACTTTCTTTGAAGACAGCTTGTCTATAACTAAAAACAAATTATCCTCAAGAGGTTGGAGCTGAAATATTGGAATGATTAACCTAAAATTAATTATAATTCATTCATATTCAATCAAAAATACTACTCGTCTATAAAATTAAAGTGCAATTATCATTTAACATACACCTTTATCATCAGTTTCTTTCTAAACGTGCCATAATGTACTCATAGATCTTGCCAACAAGACCCATCAGGTTGTACACTTTAACAACCTGAGTTGAATATGTGAGTTATTGGGCTCCCGAGATTGTTTCTGCACCCACATATGAGCCAACTTATAGCCCAATATTTCCTTTTTGTAAGCTGTAGTGAGAAAGCACATAAGTAAAATGTAGTGGAATGCCAAGAGTTAGAATCCATTGATGATTTGTCTGTAATTAGTGCTGATGTGAGCATTTTACCTTTCTACAAGGAGCAGTCAACCTTCTATCAGTGGCAATGAGGTCACCACCATCTATAATTTCTAAGCTTCAGGGATCTCCCAGACCGTCAATTCCAAGAAGCAGTTAAGGGGACCAGAGTCAAGCACTTTGTTTTTCAAGTGATCAAACAACAGATGTTTTATTTTATGTACAACTAAATGGTGCCACTTGCAAGATCCTTAAAAACCCTGTTTATTTGCTTTGTCCTATATATTTGATGCCATCTACTAACACTTCTGCTCTTTAGATGTTAATTTAAGACATTATCCCATAATAAAATGTTCCTCTAATTTGTTAAGCAACATCAATGGTATTTGCATGGCCAATTAGCAAACTATGGGCAATACAGAATCTGTGACTGGCCAAGTGGGTTAGCACCACTGCCTCATAGTGCCAGGGACCCAGGTTTCATTCCCAGCTTGGGTGACTGTTCTGTGTGGAGTTTGCATATTTTCCCTGTGTCTGCATGAGTTTCCTCTGGGTGCTCTGGTTTCCTCCCACGGTTCAAAAATGTGCAGGTTAGGTTCATTGTTGGTGCTAAATTGCTCCTTAGTGTTATGATGATGTCAGGGGTATTACTGGGTAAATATATGTGGGGTTACAGGGATCAGGCCAGGGTGGGATTGTTGTTGATGCAGGTTTAGTGGGCTGAATGCCGTTCTTCTGCATTGAAGGGATTTTATGATTCTATAGTTTCAGCTGTGCCAAAAGCTCCTTTCCTGCAATTCAGTAATAGCCTCATTACTTTGAAGTAGTACTTACTATGACTTCAGAGGGTCTTGTGACAGTACAGAATTGTCTGTAGCTGGATGACATCTCCTCACAATGTTCCCAAATATAGATTGTTGGGCAGATTTCCAGATCCCTCTATATACTTGCCTCGCAGGAGTTCTCTATGAGGTGAAGCTATCCATAACAGTATCTTGGAGTTTAGGCACAAACATCACCTGACTAACAGAGGACTGCATGACAGATGTTCCCATTATGGCCACATTGGTTAGATTTCCACTGCAGATGTTACTGGTTTTGCTGCATGCTTATTATGAGATAAGATTGCAAATGACCATTGTCCCAATACATCACAAATGTTGAAGACAGCAGGATATAACTGTATGGATAGTATTCTATATCACTTTCAATATTATTTTTATTCGCTGGCTGGGCCAGCATTTATTGCCCATTCCAGAGGACATTTAAGAGCCAACCACAATAAGTCACATGTAGGCCAGACCAGTTAAGGACACTTTCCTCCCCTAAAGGACATTAGATGAATTTTTAAGACACTTGATAATGGTTTCATGGTCATTATTAGACTTCTAATTCCATGTTTTTACTCAAATCAAATTTTACTATCTGCCATAGTAGAATTTAAACCCAGGTCCCCAGAGCATTATCCTGGATTTCTGGATTACTAGTCCAGTGACAATACCACAACACTGCCACCACCACTAAAGCTGAGACTAGCTCTTTATGATGTATTATGCTTTAAGCCAATTGATTCTGCAAAAATCACAGCAGGTTTGATTTGAATGGTGTCTAATAGCTTGGGTGGAATTTAATGGAGCCTCACTTGCCAGATGGGACCAGAAACAGCCCTTCCTCAGGATCGAGCAGCCTAGAGGTACAAGTCTTATCCCCTGACCTATCAGAGGACAATGGATCCATGGGAGAACCAGGATCAGCAAGGGACCAGACTATAGGTCAATGGGTGAGTCTTGCGCAGAATGGTAGTCACAGGAAAGAAGTTTCAGGTGGGGAGACAAGGGTTCAAAATCAACAACAGAGCGGTAGTTCTCAGCGCACAACATTCCCCCACCCCCATCCCCAACTCCCACAACCACCATTCCCATGTCAAATCCAGCAGTTTGCCTTAAGGGATGCCCACACCCTGTGGCTTCTCCAACTCCCGGAAGCGCACATGCAAACCTGACAGGGTAGCCTCTGCTGGAACCCTACACTAATGGAGGTAGATGCTATCGATGCAATGTGATTGGTGGAATCTTGAGTCACTGGGGCTAGGCATATTCCAGAGTGAGAGAGGAAATAGTTGATCAAGACTGGGGGGGGGGGCATCCATTTCTGGTGAGTCCCCCTCCATGGGTCACAGGGTGGCTAATTAGGAAATACTCCTTACCTCCAGAGCCTGAAGGGAGGCAACCAGGTTCAGCATTCAGCCAGTAGATGACCACTTAACCATTGGTGAGGTACTGGTGATAGTAGAAAAGCTCTTAATTGACAACTTGAATAGGAAGACAAGAAGGGACGGGTGATGGCTTCCATTGCCCTCAACATGAGCACTGACCCAGATTTGGGGACATGTGCATTTATCACTGCTGGTGAAATGCCATGGAAGTTGGAAAGTAATGGGTACCTCAGTACCTTACCTTTCTTTATTCTGTTAGAGGCACTCCCAAAGAATTGGTAAATCCAGCTTTGGTGGATCAATCCAGATCCGAGCTACTTACTGCATAAATCAGTTTTTCCTCATGTCACAGTTGACAACCAATTAAATCAGTGTCTTCCAGTTCTCAACTATTTTACCAAAGTGAACAACTTCTTTCCTTTGATTTCTCTCATGATTTTGAACACTTGTATTAAATCTCCCCTCAACCTCCAAGGAGAGCAGCAAGAGCTTCTCAAATATTTCACATAACGCATGTCTCTTACGACTAGAATCTGTCTCATAAATCTATTCTGCATTCTGTGAGGGGAGGCAGCGGCATAAATGGTAATGTCACTGGACTAGTAATGCATAAAGCCTCAGTTAATAATCTGGTGACATAGGTTCGAATCCCACGCCAGCAGCTGGTGATGAAAAATCCACCACTAATGTCCTTTATTTTCTTTACCTGATACAGTCTACATGTGACTCCAGACAGCAATGTACTTTGCGCTTTGATGAGCTCTGAAATGATGCAGTAAGCCTCTCCATTGTATTAAACCAATACAAAACCTACAAAAAGGAACAAGATCACCAGAACACACAGTGTGGGTTTAGATCTCAGAAACAGCCCTGATGAACCTGCAAAGTCCTCCTTACTAATATCTGATGGCTTATGCCAAACTTGAGAAAACTATCCCAAAGATTGACAGTCAGATTCATGGATTCATAGCTTACGATGTCCCACACATTACTATCAGCATCTTTGGGTATATTCACCAGCAAGACACATCCACCAGCAGTGGCAGCACAGTGGTATATAGTTGGGAGGGAGCTTCCGTGGGAGTCCCCAACATTGGCTCCAGATCTCATGAAACCTCACGGTATCAGATCAAATATTGAGAAGGAAACCTCATGCTGAATGTTCCATCTTGACTGATAAATCTGTACTCCTCCATATTGAACATCACTTGGAGAAAGCTCTGTGGGGCAAGGCATAGAATATTCATCTTCAAGAATGAATTGGTAGCACCACAACTGATCAAGCTAAATGACATAACTACTCAACTGGGTCTGTGGCTTGTGGAGACAACGTCCCATTTTCACATTGGGCATGCCTTCCATTATTTTGTGCGACATTTTCACTGTGCTAAATTGGATAAGTTTTGAACAGATATAGCAAAAAGAAAATGGATATGCATGACACACTATGGCCATCAGCAGCAGCAGAATCGTATTCAACCACAAATTGTAAACTCATGGCCTAGCATATCCCACATTACCATCAAGTTAGGGGATTAATCCTGGTCTAATGAGGAGTGCAAAAGGACAAGCCAGAAGCAGCACTGACTGAGGTGCCTGATTGAAGAAGCCACAACACAAAACTACTTGTCTAACAAACCATACAAGCAGCAGACGACAAAGATCCCACAACCAAAGGGTCAAATCTTAGCTCTGCAGTCCTGCCATATCCAGTCATGAGTGGTGGTGGACAGTTAAACAAGTAACTGGAGCAGGAATCTCTATTATATTCCCATTTTCAATGATGGTGATGCTCAGCACATCAATTCAAAGGAGAAGGCTAAAACGTTTGCAATAATCTGCAGCCAGAAGTGCCAAGTGGATAACCCATTCTCGCTTCCTCTGAAGGGCCCCAATATCACAGACACCCATCTTCAGCCAATTTCATTCACTCTGCATGATATCAAGAAACAGCTCGAGGTACTGGATACAATGGGCCCTAATAATATTCCAGCAATAGTACTGAACATTTGTGCTCTAGAACTAGCCCCAGTACAGCTACAACAGTTGAGTGAAAAATTGTCCTTTACCTTCCTTACCTGATACAGTCTACATGTGACTCCAGACAGCAATGTGAAAAATTGCTCAGATTGTCCACAAAAAGCAGGACAAATCCAACCTAACCAATCATCTATTCCTGATCATCAGCAAAGTGATGGAACAGGTCATTTGCAGCCTTTCAAGCAGCACTGGCTCAGCAATATACTCTGTTCACTGATGCTCATTTTGAGTTTCACAAGGGCAACTTGGCATCTGGACAAAAAAGCTTAACTTCAGTGATGAGGTGAAACTGTCTGCCCTTGACATCAAGCCAGTATGAGATCAAATGAGGAGCAAAGAGCCCTCAGAACACTGATGTCAGTGGGAGGGTACACTGATTGGAGCCATACCTAGCACAAAGGCAAAAATATCTGGAATTAAGAATCAACTAATGATCATGACACCATTGTCGATTGTAGGAAAAACCTCTCTAATTCACTAACATCTTTTAGGGAAGGAAATCTGTCGTCCTTACCTGGCCTGGCCTACATGTGACTCCAAAGCCACAGCTATGTGGTTGACTCACAACTGCCCTCTGAACAAGGGCAATTAGGGATGGATAATAAATGCTGGCCAGCCAACAATGCCCATAAATGAATAATAAAAAAAAGATAAAGCCCTGATGTTCAAATCCTTTTCTAACCACTTTATCACCTACCCTGCCACTTTTAACAATTTGTACCAAATAATGTGGCACAAATGCACCTGCCTTCTCTAAAATTGTGCCCATTATTTTGCTTCTCCATGTTGTATCACTTCACACTTCTCTTTGTTAAATTTCATCTGCCCATTCCAATAGGTTATTTATATACTCTTGATGCCTATCACTGTCCTTCTCACGGTTCCCCATACTTCCAAAATTTGCAGATGACACAGAACTTGGAATTGTGCCTTGTCCACCCTTCTCTGGAGATGATAAAGGGTTATCTAGACTCAAAATGTTGGCTCTACTCTCTCTCCAGACCTGTTAAGATTTGAGTATTTTTGTTTTTTGTTTCCGATTCAGCATCTGCAATATTGTGTGTTTATCTTAGAGGAAATGGCTCATTGTGAGAATGTACTTTAAAGAGCAACTATTTTTTTGTTGTCTTTCCCACTTACGGACTGCACTCTTGTTACATCTATTAACTAAGAAATGGTGTGTCATTCAGCATTTCTGCACATTACATTATTTGACACTATCATGGCAGAAAGAAAATGATAACTTCTCATTTTACTGGAGCCTATGGCTGATCTGGATCTTGTCTCAATTCTAAGCCCGTACGTGCTCCCAATTATATATAAAAGATTCGAAAGGCGCAATCAGCTTTTGGTCTGTACAGTTTTCCGAGACATGCTTCCTTTAATTTTTTTTCCCGATTCATTACTTGAATAACCTCCAACAAAGTGACACAGAATCATTGAAGATATTAGAATTTTTTCCCCATTAAATCTGAATTGGCTTTAATGGATTACTCAGGATAAATTTGGATTTAATGGAGAACTAAATAGATGATTTGCTTTGGGTCCCTTGTGTCTTCTCAGACATTACTCCTATTAGGAAAGAATATTTCTTACCAATAATATATGAAGGTAGTTAATGTGTCTGTAATTACAGCATGTCATGTTGTCCTTTTTTTAAAAATTGCTAAGTGAAAACACCTTTTCCGAAGGGGAAGCAAGTCATTTTGTTTATTTTTTTTCCAGCTTTTGCCATCATCTCCTTTGATATCTTCTCAAGAACTCCATCTAGCAACCAGTGTTCTCTGCAAAAGGCACGAGTTATAAAGGAGAGGCTACATAGGTTGGAACTTTTTTCCCTGGAGCATGGGAGGTTGAACAGTGACCTTCATAGAGATTTATAAAATTATGAAGGGCAAAGATAAGGTGAATTGGCCAAGGTGTTTTCTGCAGGGTTGGGGAGTCAAAAACTAGAGGGCATAGATTTAAGGGGAGTGGGGAAAGATTTAAAAGAAACCAGAGGAGCAATCTTTTCACACGAAGGTGGTGCATGTATG
Source organism: Sphyrna mokarran (assembly GCA_024679065.1). Classification (NCBI taxonomy): domain Eukaryota; kingdom Metazoa; phylum Chordata; class Chondrichthyes; order Carcharhiniformes; family Carcharhinidae; genus Sphyrna; species Sphyrna mokarran. Next base: position 26,945,961 of record JAGIQG010000021.1, read on the forward strand.
GAATGAGATGACAGAGGACATGCTAGGGATGAGTACAATTAAACATTCAAAATATATTTGGACAAGTACATGGATAGGAAAGGTTTAGAGGAATATGGGTCAAACGCAGACAAATGGGATTAGGTCAGTTTAGGCAACCTGGTTGGCATGGACAAGTTGGGCCAAAAGACCTGTTTCCATGCTGTAGATCTCTATGAAGTTTAAAATTTATAGTTATTCATCACAAGTAAGGCTCACATTAACACTGCAATGAAGGTACTGAGAGATTTACCTCGAAGCCATCCATGATTTTCCCTTCCAATCTACCTGCCCCCAGATTAAATGAAACCCAGCCTCCACGTAGTCACTCCAGTTGAGAAATGAGCGAACTAGGGCACCACTCCAGTGTGACACTCAGTTTTGGTGCAACACTCAGCGACCTCACAGTAGCTGAAATTTCAGCATTGAAGACACATTGATATTTGGTGATTTCATCTCAGGAACCAAGAAGGCGGGAGCAAATTAAATCTGTGTTCCGCATGTCAGTGCATAGATAAAAGTGAGGGTTATTTTCGATAAATCACAGAATCTAACATCTCTAACTGCAGTCTGGTAGGTGCAGCTACTGGGTTTAATGTGTTTAAATTCCTTACAATATTCCTATTGTTAAGGTTAAAATTCTGTGTTTTATTTTCCTTGTCTTCAATTGTTTAAATACAGGGGATTACTGGCAAAATCCAGAGAGATACAGCAGTTACATCTACAAATAGTGCCACAATAAAACAAATTTGGAAGGAAACTCGCGGATGGCTCAGCTTATGTACATTAGCTCTCAAAAGGATTTTCTCCTATGAAAAGTATTGATATCTCTATTTTATCTGTGGTTTCAAGAACTAAATTCTAGCTCTTACTGATTCTGAAACTCAAAGCTTGACAAAGAAACACCGTAGAATACTCAGTAGATGCTTCAGAGTAAATTCTACAATTAAGATCCCATTATGTCATTTCAAATAAGAGACAAGACTAATCATGTTGTTATTTTTATTGTTTTACACAAATCAGATTCAATATGACACCCAATGGCTGTCTTAATGAATACTGTGCAGCAATTCACCGTCGCGCTTAATTCTCCATCACTGAAGAATGAAGACAGACAAGTATATTATGTTGATTAGTTTCCATTTTGACCATGACATGCATTTGCAAATGCAGTGTAACCTTCCGAAGATAGCTGTGATCATGCGAGTTTTTCAAACCATTTTTTTTTCCAGTAAAGCCACTTAACCAATCCTATCAAATAAGGCAGCGCACTGGGGCAAAAATCACAAGCATTGCTGCCATAGCTAGAGGTTAGGGAAGATTCAATTATAAAGACAATAACAGAAAGTTTAATTCATCAGCCATCATCAACAACCAAGTCATGAAGGATGTGCAATGATGATTAAATTTTGTTGAAAGTGAAGTACAGCCAACCTGCTGGGGATGGAAGCATCATGTCCAAAGTTCAACAATATGTTGAAGGAAGGCTAAAACTCCTTTCAGACTTTATTCAAGCTATCTGAGACAATCCCTCACAACGAAACAAGATCTTACGGCATTAATCGTTCAAATAAACAAGGACACTTTGAAAGTCAAGAACTGAAAATCCATCCACTATCCAATAAAAACTAGAAAATATTGGCCTCAATCTTTGCTAACAGATTGAAAATTAGATTTACCAAAATTATAAACAAATCACAATCTGGCTTCATGAAAGACAGACACATTGGTAATAAGATAATGTTAGCTTTATACTGTATGGGTTATGTGAATTTAATTATAAAAGAGAATGTTGTTTAAGTTTTAACATTTTTAGTTTTAACAGACCAGTGCATGAATTCTAAGATCCTCGAAACAATGTTCAAACAATTACTTCACAAAAACCACAAAACTCCCATAGAAAGAAAAGATTGAATTTGCCGGATGGTGCAAACTTTCCCCCAAAATCGTGAACTCACACCCAACAGCAACCAAGACCTGTAACAATACTCTTCCCTAGCACCAACAGGCTTTGATGATCTTTAACAGTACGGTGGCACATTGCTGCCTCAGTACAAGGGACCTGGGTTCGATTCTAGCCTTGGGTGACTGTGTGGAGTTTGCATGCTCTCCCCATATCTGCATGGGTTTCCTCTGGGTGCTCTGGTTTCCTCCCAGATTCCAAAGATGTGCACATTAGGGGAATTAATCATGCTAAATTGCCCCTTAGAATCCAAAGATGTGTAGGTTAGATGGATGAACGATGGTAAATGTGTGAGGTTTAAATGGAGAGGACAGGGAGAGAGTCTGAGTAAGATACCGACGGGAGTTGGTGCAGATTCAATAGGCCACATGCCTTCTTCTGCACTTTAGGTACTCTATGATTTTATGGCATGTGTAACCTTTGAATATCACTGGCAGTTTACATTTCTACTGCAATTATCAAACCTATCTCAATATTCCTTTCCACCAAAACCAAACCTCCTTTCTCGAACTGCATGCAAATTTGTTCTTTAAAAAGCAACTGTGTCTTTGGGATAGGACTGTAGTGTTTCACACAACCTGAAACAGGAACTTATTTTTTTAAAAAGAAACAGTTCAGATCAATACCACGGCTAACATGAAAACGGCTGTTTTCCTTAATGTTGAAATCACATTTCATTGTGGCTCTACCATATTGTCATCCAATTTATAATGAACACTTTGACCTGATAATGATGAAACAAATTTTTCTCACGCCAAAACGTTACAGTGCAGACCCAGCACTCAGTTACCTCTGAAAAATAATGTTTAAAATACGGCATAGATCTTCAACAGAAGCCCAAAACTGTCAAGAGCACTCTATGTTGCTAAGTTGTTTGTTCAAACAATACATTTTGTAGCCTTAGGAAAAAGACACAGCCGATCTATTATACTGCAATACAGGTGTTTTAACCCTGTGAAACAACATACCTTCTGACTTACCACTAACAATGCCCCGGGAGATCCACTTCTTTCTGCAGAAAAGGTCTTGCTTCCAGTGTGCATCTATCACACTCCAGACATCGCACTTTGGAACAGATGCAAAATGATCTTAAAAGCAGAAGGCAAGACAAACACTTCACCCTGTGTTCCTATGACCTGCAGCCTGCACTTACAAGCAATTTACTGACCAGCAAATCATCCACTAACTGGATTCCCTCAGCACTAGTTAGCACTTAAACATTAGACCTATTTTCCTGACTAATCCTAGGTAAGCTTTGTTTGCATGCATGAAAGTTTGAAAGAGTCCTTCACACTCTAGAAATTCCTTTCTACATAAAATATCAAATCAGTCCTATTCAAAATTATTTTTCAAAGAGTGCACAAGTGAAAGGAATGACAACATTTCTCACTGTTTTAACTAATCCTTGTGGAATTTGCTATTAAGGTGTGCAGACAGCAGGGAATCATCCCCACTGATCATCAACTCCATTGTTGATCACCCCCATCTGCAGAGTTCTCATCACCCATTAGCACCACTGCAGATCTCCCCGATTACCCCTCATGCACAGATTCCCCATCTGCAGAGCTTCCCCCATGCCAACTAAGCCCCTTTCTGCAGTCCTTCCCCATACCAATCCTCATTACTTCCCCATGTCATTGCCTCATCCCACCAGTCCCTAACTCCTTGGCATCTTCCCTGGAAGAGTTATGGTGCTCAGTGGACATTGCCAGGATGCCAGTGATTTAATGGCCTCCGCTCCCTCCCGGTGTGGCCATCTGCTACTTGACTGGCCAGGAGGCAAACGCAAGCGAGCCCGGATGATGGCGTCTAGGATTAGTTAATCATATCATTAATTTTTAAATCTGCTTCATTCCTTTTCTGGGAGCAAAGCCAATTTTACTGCTAAAACATGGCTGGTAGGATCGGGTGAGGTGAAAAATCAGGTGCAAACCAGATTTTTAGCCTCTCACGCAATCTTACTGACTTACTGCATGGGCAGACTGGTCTTATCTGCTGTGGTGCCCTTAAAGTGATGATCAACAGAAGGATCATAACAGAAGTATTCCTTGGTGAAATCCAACTAATAAATGACTGCTTTCAAAAATAACATAGGTGACTTGTGAACACAGGAGCAGATTGCAAGGTTTAAGTAAAGTGATGGAGAAAAAAACATCTTATATCTCCCTCCTCCACCAGACAGATTGTGGGAAAAATGCCAGTTGGTACTAATGTTTTGGATTTCATTTGAGGAGTATAATCAACTTCCAATCAGGTTGAATGCCAAATTGTTCAGTTAAATGATAGCCAGCCAAAGTTGGACTCCATGATGTGATATTCAAGCAGTTGTATTCCAACTGGGTGATCAATTATGGCGAGCTTTCACATGCTTGCATTTTGAACATTTTCAGAGTGAAGTGACTATTTATTATTTCCTTTAATGTTTTGGAGAGACCAAGAAAGCTGGAGGAGTGTATTGGACTCAAAGAACCCTTTGCCTGTCTTTAGTTTTGTGTCAGACAGGAAAAAAGCACTCTTTATTTACAATTGCACTTTGAGTTATTTGACTATATATTATGTAATATTTGAAATGGCAGCCATCCAATCAAAATCCCACAAAATTGCTTTGACACAAATTGAATCAGAAGTAGATTTAACCAGTTTTATGACAGCAATTATCAAATTAACAATCAGAAATATTGGTATTGTGACAGCAAACAGAAATGTTACATTAAAGTAGCCTTAAGAGAAACCCTCGTTCCCTCTTCCTGTTCTTCCCCCTTGCCTTCTCTTCCCTCCCTCTGTTCTCCCTAACTCTGTCTTCCCTGCACCCCCTCCCCTCAACATCCCTTGATCTGTTCTCCCTCTGTTCCTTTAAGCTCCCTATTTTCCCTCTGGTATTAATATCACCACCGACTCAGGGTGTCTTTGACAAAAGAGAATTGAAAATCATGCTGTTGCCAAGAAGTGAACACTCATTGACTATTTACATGATTTTACAAAGACAAAATTTAGCAGGATTCCATTAGAACCCTTTTCCCGCAGTGCGATCTGGCATCAGCTGACACTGCTGATGTTCCATTCATGTTAATTGCATAATACCTGCTAACCCTTTGTACTATACCTCTTTCATTCCAGACACATTAACTAGTTACACATTCTACTCCCTCACTCGCCCACACACAGTCTCTTGCACCAGTGGCATCAATCTCTGACTGTATTCTGGACTCTCTTTAAGGATGTGTAGGATGCACATATGCCTTAATCTAACTCTTGGTAGGTACTGACATCTGCAGAGTGGGATTTCTACTTCTGGACTGCAATATAAAGGCAATGAACAGAGGTTTTCGTTTTTTTTTCTCTTTCTCTGCTTCTTGGTACGCTGGTGAATGGTTAACTTTTTGGCTATTCTTGCTTGAATGAAGTTTATTCAGCTCCTATGAAGATTTCTACAGCTATAGAGGGTTTACTAACTTTCACTTTTGTGATGAACAAAGGCGTGTGATGCCTCATTCATGAATGGATCTGATGGACTAAGAGAAGATGAACCAATGGATCAGATCTAAGCTCTGCAGTCCTTCCACATCCTGTTGAGATATGGTGGTGGACATTTAAACTCACTGGAGGAGGACGCTCCACAAATATTCCCTTCCTCAATGATGCCGGAGCACAGCATACCTGTGCAAAAGATAAGGTTGAAGTGATCACAGCAATCTTCAACCAGCAGTGCCAAGTGGATGATCCATCTCAGCTCTCTCTAGTAGTCCCCAGCATCACAGATGCCAGTCTCCAGCCACTTTGATTCACTCCACGTGATATCAAGAAACAGTTCAAAGCATTGGATGTTGCAAAGGGCCCTGATAACATTCTGGCAATAATACCGAAAACTTGTGCTCCAGATCTTGCCACTCTCCTGCACAAGCTCTTCCAGTACAGTTACGACACTGGCATCTACCCAACAATGCGGAAAATTACCCAGGTATGTCCAGAATGCAAAAAGCAGGATAAATCCAACCGGGCCATTTATCGCCTAATCAGTCTACTCTCAATCATCAGTAAAGTGATAGAAAGGGTCATCAACAGTTATCAAGCAACACCTGCTCAGCAGTAACCTGCTCAGTGACACCCAGTTTGGGTTTTGCCAGGATCACTCAGCTCCTGACCTCATTACAGCCTTCGTTCAAACAAAAGAGCTGATTTCCAGAGGTAAGGGGAGAGTGACAGCCCTTGACATATAGGCCGCATTCGACCAAGGAACCCTAGCGAAACACTGAATCAATGGGAATCGGGGCACACTCTCTGCTGTTTGGAGTCATACCTGGCACATAGGGAGGTGGTTGTGGTTGTAGAGGGTCAGTCATCTCAGATCCAGGATGTCTTTGCAGGTGTCCCTAAGGGTAGTGTCCTAGGCCCAAAAATCTTCAGCTGCTTCATCAATGACTTCTCTCTGTCATAAGGTCAGAAGTCGGAGTGTTCATCAATGATTGCACAATGTTCAACACCATTCCCAATTCCTTAGATACTGGAGCAACCCATGTTCAAATGCAACAAGATCTGGACAATATCCAGGCTTGGGCTGATGAGTGGCAAGTAACATTCACACCACACAATTGCCATGCAATGACCATCACCAATAAGAGACACTCTAACCACTGCCCCTTGACATTCAATGGTGTAACATCACTGAACCCCCACTATCAACATCCTTGGGGTTACCATTGACCAGAAACTCAACTGGAATCCACAGTGACTACGACAGCAGGTCAGAGGCTAGGAATACAGCAGTGAGTGACTCGCCTCATGACTCCTCACAGCCCCTTCACCATCTACAAGGCACAAGTCTCCATTTTCCTGGCTGCAGCTCCAACAACACTCAGCAAGCTTGCTATCATCCAGGACAAAGCAACCCACTTGATTGAATGTTAGTAGATGTGCCAATCTCTCTACCAATGATGCTCAGTAGCAGCAGCGTGTACTATCTACAAGATGTATAGCAGCAATTCACCAAAGATCCTTAGACAGCATCCTCCAAACCCATGACCACTTCCATTTAGAAGGATAAGGGCAGCAGATAAATGGGAAACCACAACCTGTAAGTTCCCCTCTGAGTCACTCACCATCCTGACTTGGAAATATATTGTAGTTGCTGGGTTAAAATCCTCAAATTCCCTCCCTAACGGCTTAGTGGGTGAACCCACAGAACATCAACTGCAGCGATTCAAGTAGAGATGGCAGCATTAGACTGGGGTAAACAGAGTAAGAAGTCTCACAGTAAGAACCTGGTGTTGTGAGACTTCTTACTGTGATTCAAGAAGGCAACTCTTGAATTACTTCGAGGGTAATTAGGGATGGGCAATAAATGCTAGCCAGCCAGCGATGCCCATATCCCACAGATGAATTAAAAAAAATTTTTAAAAATTAAGAAAAAATTATTGTTGCCCTGCTAATACTGCAGGAATTTCCTTTACCATAGGTGGGGCTTCTCTTCAGTGTGAGTTAAATATCTCTGGAACTTCATCAGAATGGATATTCTCACCATCAACAGCATCTGAGGCAGATATATTATACTTTTTTCTTATATGCGATGGGCATTATCTGTAGGAAAAATCTGTTTGACCTCCAGATTTAACTTTAGATTTGACATTAGCAGGGATTTGTCCCAAGCGAGTTATAGTGACAACCTCTTGGTCTCCAGTCTTCACTATATAAAAGTTACAGCATCAGAATGTTGTTGCATGTCACTGATGCCTTTAGCAGAATGAACAGCTAAATTTGCATCTTCAGCACCTTCTTCAATAAGATACTAAATCCTCTCAGCAGAAGAATCTGGACTATCTTCGTCATCATTCCCACTGTTCAGGATTTCCTCTGGTGACAAATCATCAGTATCAGTGGCATCTGCTGTTTCTCTGCTCAATAAGGAACAATGTTGATTAGGAATGACAGATGGTGTGCTGGTGAGCTCCATACCATGATAGTGAAACGTAGCAGTCATCTCTCCTCACACCTCGAGTGGCACACCTCCTGCGTTGTGAAGTTGAATCGTAGACGGCTGGAGAAATTCAGGCTATAGCCATGATGTGGTATTAGAAATCAAGGACACTGTAAAGTTTGTTTATTAGTGTTACAAGTAGGCTTATATTAACCCTGCAGTTAAGTTACTGTGGAAATCCCCTACTGATACACTCTGGCCTCTGTTCGGATACATTGAGGGCGAATTTAGCACGGCTAGTGTACCTAACCAGCATACTTTTCAGACTGTGGGTAGAAATCAGAGAACGCAGAGGAAACTCACGGAGACACAGAGAGAATACGCAGACATCGTATAGACAGTGACCCAAACCAGGAATCCAACCCACTTCCCTAGAAGTGTGAGGCAGCAGTGCTAACCCACTGTGTCACTGTCCTGCCCACTTCTGCTGATATATCCAGTTTAAAATTTGTCTTCTAGCCGTTAACCATAATATGTGCAAAATCAGAAATCTCTAATGACCCTGTCATTTTCACCTCAGCTGAATGCATCCTTGTTCTTTAGTCACATCTATTTCTTGGACAAATTAGAATGGTTTGTCTTTAAACTTTTGACCTGAAGATGCAAGTTTCTTGTTGCAGTGGTGAACGGTTTTAAAATGCCCCCTCTTGTGGTAGGAGCTGTACTCAGCATTGACATGAAGCCTGCCCAGCTGTTAATGAGTTCTCTCACACAATAATGTGGACGCGGAATAATGGCGCTGATCACACTTCCTTCCTTCTGGTTCTGTTCGCTCGCAAGTCCACTGATAAGAGAATTGAAGTGAGTCGGCAGCCTGTCCCCGGGGAAGAACCCCATCACTCCGGATGCAGAGCCTGGTTTGCTTGGAAAGTTCAATCTGCCTGGCTAACTGCATTCATTGCTTTGACAAAGAGAGAGATCTTCTCTGGATTGCAAGAATTCCAACAATGTTTCATTGATTACCCTCACTGTGATGCAATATTTGAGAAGCCCCGCCCTCAAGATCAGATATTCATAGTAATCTGTTAAATACAGGCTGCTTGTGAAAGAATCAGCAATGCCTTTAGGTTCCTTGTTATGCTGGTTGAATTTTGCCCAGTCTATTATAGTATTGCGTCATGGGTAAAGTAGGATTCAAAGGCCTTATTGATCTCACATTTAATGGTTTTATTATGTCTGTCTTAAAATTTCATCAGCAAAGCTGCCAACTATATAAAGGACAAACACTGACCTAATGGCTCTTCAGTTTCTGAGCAAGGACAGAAGCAGTCCAATAACTTTTCTTTAGGAAAATTAGTTGGGTTAGTTTCGTAACCCTGACACTTATCTTTCTTTTCTTCATTCTTAAGTTGTTAGCATCGCTGGCTGGGCCAGCACGTACTGCCCATCCCTGAGAACGTTTAAGAATCAGCCACATTGCTGTGGATATGGAGTCCAAGTAGACCAGGTAAGGACAGCAGATTTCCTTCCCTAAAGTGCATTAGTGAACCAGACGAGTTTTTCCCCGATAATCGACAGTGGTTTCATGGACATCTTTTAATTCCAGATTTTTAGTGAATTCAAATTTCACTATCTGCCATTAGTGGGATTCAGACTTAATCCTCAAACCGATATCCTCGGTCTCTGAATTACCAGTCCAGTGACAATATGCCACCGCCTCCCCTGCTTGGCCTTGCAGAGAAAGGCAAACCAGGCTCCCACCCTCCCTCATCAACTGCACCTACGTAGACTTTGGAAATTCTAAGGGCAGGTTAAAGGGGTAAGGGGCAAACAACATGGTGATCCAATGTCACCAGTTCCTGTCGCTTTGCCCTCTTTTAGGAAATGAGCCCGTCGTTAATTAACATTGGCTGAAATTTTCCTGTCCCGCCCACCACAAAAATCGTAGCGAATGGGACACGGAAATATCTGTTGACCTTGGGATGAGTGTGGCTGGAAAATCCCAGCCGTTGTCTTTTACTGATTTTGATCCATTGCTTTTGCTCCTCGACAGAAATAAATCCAAAAATATTCTGGAAAAATCTGAGTAATTCTTTGTTTAATTTTTAAAACGGCAACCTAATGTGACACTCACATATTAAACTGGGGCGTACTGACGGAATCACAATGAATACAAGGATTGCAGCTCTTTGTTTGCTTTGCTAATCCATTCTTATCCTAACATGGAACCCTCATCTTCATTGTAATTTAATAATTTGCCATTATTATTCCTTTTAAGACGAGGGACTATGTTGAACAAAATGTTAAATATCATGTTGGAGCACTGTACTTTCCTCTGAGGAGGCCCAACTTCAAATTGCAACATGAAAACAGGGAAAAGATCCTCTTTCTCTGCAAAAGTGCTCCAGGTCAGAAATGTATGAATTCCAAAAGCCCCATGTTCATCCGTAGTGAGTCATATATTCAATCCAAATAGATCTGGAGACTGCTGCTCTCAATGTTTCGACATCACTAAACGATACAATCGTAACTCCAAAAACTGTCAAGAGTCAACGGCCTGATTTTCCTGGCTTAGCCATTGAAGTACCTGGCTCCTGAGCCATTTATGCCATCAATAATTGTTGCTGTTCACTTCACAACATGTTGCTCCCTCTGCCTCCCTATCTATACACTGTGAAGTTCCAGTGTCTACGCTGCAGAAGAGAAGATGGTGCATCCTCAGGAAGACTAGTTTGCCCAGAGTATTGTCTTCCTTCCTGGGTGTCTTATCCTACAAGATGCAGGTATGGAGTGGGATCTAGGGAAAAGAGAAAAGCTACAAGACTGAGGATTGCACTGAAAGTCTGGATGCCAGCATGTGGCAGTCTTAAGAATGCAGCTTGCTGTTTATTTGCTGAAGTGAAGGATGTGTTACAAGTAATATTTAGGCCCCCTGCTCAGATGAGATATCAGTCTTGTCCTCTTAAATCCTCAGAGGTGACCTCTATGTTCCATGAATTAAAGGCCAAGAAAATCTGGTGCTCCCCTGAAGGCTTCACTTGCTTCCTGAGCAGTTTCATCCTACAAAGGAAGCTGCTGAATAACTGTAAAAAAGGCAAATGGGTGTGCGTAGGACACATACATGAATGAATATGCCAAGAGCTGGACAGGAACAAGCCGGAATGAAAATCAGGAGGAGATGATCCACCTCTGCTGATGGTTGATTGGAACTCAGTAAGAATTTAGCAACACCAATTATTAATCCAACCGATTTATTTGATAGTAAAAAAGCGAGCTTTCAACACTCCCGTGTCTTCCTCAGGCAAGTGCAGTGTCCATCAAGGCAAGTGCACTTGCCTGAGGAAGACACAAGAGTGTTGAAAGCTCGCTTTTTTACTATCAAATAAATCGGTTGGATTAATAATTGGTGTTGCTAAATTCTTACTGAGTTCGTACCACCCCAATCCAACGCCGGCATCTTTACATGATGGTTGATTGTCCAGGTGCAAAGAAGTACATGAGAATGCTGTGAGTGTGCAATGTAGGGAACAAAGGAAGGGAAGTGCCATCATGTGTCCTTATTTATTGGATGTTGAAGGATCTGACAAAGGGAGGAAATCAAGAGCAGAGTGGTAAAAAATGTGCTTGGCAGATGTCATTGAAAAAATGTGCACGAAGAACTGGACACTCCATTATTACTCTGGTAAAGTCATTGAACTGTTTCTTACCCTGAACTCAGATGCCTCTGATACTGATCGTCTCAACCACCTCTGTCTGGGTCTGCAGAATAATCACCCTGGATATCTTTGTGGGTGCCGGACCCTGAACTCCTCCATCAGCACCCCCCTTCAGTGAGTGAGCTATCATTTCGGGAGCAGCCCTGTCACAGGTTTCAGAGATTTTTTTTCTCTGCTGCAGTACAACAGTGAAATATAAAAGCAGGGACTTTGCTTTTAAAGGTGCATTCAATAGTTGTCAGGAAATCTTCTGATAATCAGGCACAGAAAAGGGGTTGGGTTGCCCTTTGCTGGCACAATCAAGTGGTCATCCCATCAATTGTGATACAACAAAGTTAAAATTGCCCAGTGCTCATTCTAACTGCATCAGAGATATTTCCGTTATCTGTTCCCTTTGCGAATTGAGAACGACAGGGCCAGAGCATAAACAGCAAACCTACCCTGAATTAAAACCAAGGCTAAGTAGTTGAAGGCAAAACGTTGCAGATGCTGAAACCTGAAACAAAAAACAAAAAATGCTGGAAAATCTCAGCAGGTCTGACAGCATCTGTAAAGAGAGGATGGAGTCAACGTTAACAGGAAGTTTGTTTTAGTAAATCTTCACACATGCTTTTTTTCCCCTTTGGGGAACAATGGGCAAATGGTGAAAGGATTCTCAAATTAATTATCAGACTGTTGAACCACATCATGAGCACATATATTGTGGCTAACAAGTCCAGGCAGGGATTCGAACACAGAACTGCCAGTCCAGATGCAAAGATACTATCACAGCAACACAAGACCTCCACTCTTACAGAAAGTGAAGACTTAGAACATAGAACATAGAACAATACAGCACAGAACAGGCCCTTCGGCCTTCGATGTTGTGCCGACCAAAATAAAAAGCAATGCCCCTCCAAACTAAACCATTCCCTTCTCTTCCATATACTTATCAATTAACCTCTTAAACGCCACCAAACTTGGCGCATCTACAACAGCTGCAGGCAGGGCATTCCACTCCCTAATCACTCTTTGAGTAAAGAACCTACCTCTGATATCCGTCCTATAACTCATACCCCTTAATTTAAAGTTGTGTCCCCTCGTGCTAGCTTTCTCCATCCTAGGAAAAAGGCTATCACCGTCCACCCTATCCAAACCTCTAATCATCTTATATGCTTCAATAAGATCCCCCCTTAGCCGCCTCCTTTCTAACGAAAACAACCTCAAATCCTTCAACCTCTCTTCATAGGACCTGCCCTCCATACCAGGCAACATCCTAGTAAACCTCCTCTGTACCCTCTCCAATGCCTCCACATCTTTCTTATAATGTGGCGACCAGAACTGCACACAATACTCCAAGTGCGGCCGCACTAGAGTTTTGTACAGCTGCAACATGATGCTGCGGCTCCTAAATTCAATCCCCCTACCAATAAAAGCTAAGACTCCATAAGCCTTCTTAACAACTTTATCCACTTGACTGCCTACTTTCAGGGATCTATTGACACATACACCAAGATCCTTCTGTTCCTCAACACTATTAAGAGCCCTACCATTAGCCCTATACTCTACACATTTATTGTTCCTGCCAAAGTGCATTACCTCACACTTTTCCACATTAAACTCCATTTGCCACCTCTCGGCCCAGCTCTGCAACTTGTCCAAGTCACTCTGTAAACTAAAACACCCCTCTTCACTATCTACCACACCACCAACTTTAGTATCATCTGCAAATTTACTGATCCATCCCTCAATACCCTCATCCAGATCATTTATAAAAATTACAAACAGCAGGGGCCCCAAAACAGACCCCTGAGGCACACCACTCCTCACCGAACTCCACGATGAATATCTCCCATCAACCACCACCCTCTGTCTTCTATCTGCCAGCCAATTCCTAATCCAATTAGCTAAATCACACTCTATTCCACACATCTGCATTTTCTGTAGAAGTCTTCCATGGGCCACCTTATCAAACGCCTTACTAAAGTCCATATATACTACATCAACCGCCTTACCCCCCTCCACCTCTCTGGTCACTTTCTCAAAAAACTCAATGAGGTTAGTAAGGCATGACCTACCCTTCACGAAACCATGCTGACTATCCCCAATCAATTCATTTCTCTCTAAATAACTATAAATCCTATCCCTAATAATTGTCTCCAATACCTTGCCCACAACAGAAGTAAGACTCTGGCCTATAATTCCCAGGAAGGTCTCTCTTCCCCTTCTTAAACAATGGGACCACATTCGCTATCCTCCAGTCCTCCGGAACCACACCCGTAACCAACGAGGACCTGAAGATCAGAGCCAGAGGCTCTGCAATCTCCTCTCTTCTAATATAATATAAATGGCTAGGCCATTTGGTCTTGAGGAATAAGGATGAAGGTAAATAGTGGATTGTATTGGGTTCAACAGTGCCAAAGGCTTATGTCCCTATGATGTGGATGGAAATCACTATCAGCCCCATCAACCAGTGAGAATAAAGAAGTTGGCACTCAGTCAAAACTCCATTCACTGTAGTGAAGCTGGAGAATCCCAGCCATGGATGAAGTTAGAGAATTCTGGTCAAAAATGCAATTTAGAAAATGCACTAAAGAAGTACTTTAAGTGTTCAAATATTCGCTCCTTTCTGACTGTAACAAAAATTCTAATAGAACAAAATCAAAAGACTAAATTGAAAGATTTGTAATAATGAGATTCCACCCTAAATAGTAGACAAAGTCGTGTTAATTATATCTTCCTTTCTATCTGATAGCTTGTATTGTTTATTTGTACCCAATCTGTTCAGTACTCCCTCTTCTATTCCATCAGGGTTTTGCCATACTCTGCAACGTACTCTCCGAAACGATTACTATGTTCTGTTAGAGGAATCTGTTTTTACAAAAAGCTATTCTCAACTGCACTCAGCCTAACTGGCAGGAGGGACACTTGTTGCAAGGAGTTGATATTATAATCATTGTCAGACCAAACCATCAACAAGATCAGGTCTAAGACATAACAAGACAAACAAAAATGTTACAGTGGTATTGCTATCACATAACACAACTCATGCACTGCCACCTCAATTGACACAGTGCTGTTTTGGAAGATGTGACTGACACACAGGACATAGATTTTTGATTCACTGAGAACTGTGGATTGAGAATGACAGTGCAAGAACACAACAGCAAATATACCACAAAAATACATCCATGGAATCCAATACCATAATGGCCTGGATTTTCCATAGAACAGAGGAAAATTTTCACACCGTGACGCTGTACCCGATCTTCCGAGAATAGCTTCTCCAGAAATGCAGAGCACAGCAGGCATCAGAGGACTCCATTGTAATGTTGCAATGCCAGACAGATAACAGGACACAAACTCTTCTCGTGGCCCCAGCTGCCCTTTGGTACGTTTAAATGTCCAATACGAAAGTTAGTGAATGGGTGAGTGGATGACTGAGTGAATGGACAGGGTGATAGATTGGAAGATGGGTGAGATAAGTGGAAACGTGGCCACGGTGGGTATATTTTTTCATTTGTGGAACATGGGTGTCATTGGCTGGCCAGCACATTTATTGCCCGGCCAGCACATTTATTGCCCATCCCTAGTTGCCCTCAGACATAATTGAGAATCTACCATATTGCTGTGGCTTTGGAATCACATGTCGGCCAGACCAGGTAAGGATGGCAGATTTCCTTTCCTGAAGGACATTAGTGAACCAGATGGGTTTTTCCCGACAATTGACAATGGTTTGGTGGACCTCAGTAAATTCTTAATTCCAGATATTTTTTATTAAACTCAAATTCCGCCATTTGCCATGGTGGGATTTGAACCTGGTGAGGTAAGTGAATAAGGTTTAGGGTGGGTAGCAGGTGGAACGGATGACAATTGGATGAGGTGAGAGGTACAGGAGCCTGTCAGTACAGATGGTGAAGGATAGCAGGTCTGGTCAAGAGGGGCTAGTTAGATTGGGTCAGGAGGATAGCCAGATGGTTAGTTAGTTGGATTGGTGGGTGTGGGTGATAACATGATTGCAAGAGGTAGTCAGTTTGGGTTTTATTGGGGGTAGGTAGGTAGGTCTGGCTGGAGGAAGGGATAATTATAGTTGGGTCCAGTTATATGGGGATTGTCAGAGGGTCAACGTGAGTAATTAGGAGTTCAGTTCAGTAATTACCCAGGAATTAGACTAAGATTTTTCTATCTAACCACAAAAGTAAGTCCCACTGAACTAATCTCCGACTTTAACACAGAGTGGGAGACTTTTGTGGAGGGTCCCAGGAAACAGGTGTATTGTCTTTCAGAAGTTCAAACTGCCTGGGCAATTCCCACGGATGCCAGTGCATCAGCAATGTCACATGATCCTGAGCCGCATTTAAGGCCTTATGTCTGGTCTCCTATAATCCAGAGACCAGAAGATCTGGGTCAATGTTAATGGTACTGATTCAATCCAATGATTTGGCAAAGCAAATTCACATATTGTTAGCCAAGCACATGCACAAAATAGGAATAACCAATCTAACAAGTATTCCTCTGTCTCAGGAACCCCGATGTTAACAGTACATC
Source organism: Sphyrna mokarran (assembly GCA_024679065.1). Taxonomy (NCBI): domain Eukaryota; kingdom Metazoa; phylum Chordata; class Chondrichthyes; order Carcharhiniformes; family Carcharhinidae; genus Sphyrna; species Sphyrna mokarran. Next base: position 26,962,096 of record JAGIQG010000021.1, read on the forward strand.
AAGTCAGGTGGATTTAGTGTAACACAAATGTCTAATTCATATTACTATTCAAATTCAACAGTTCATCTAAGCAAAACATCTCAAAAAGTACTATACATTTAAATGTTTTTACCTAGCATATATCAGATGTGCTTGTTGGCTGCTAAAGTTGTTGATTGTTTCTTAGTCAGCTTATGTAACTCAATCTTTCAATCGTTAAAAAATAGTGATAGTGTAATGCGGTCTGAGATCACGCATTAACCAACTCAAGAACAGTTTCTTCCCTGCTGTCATCAGACTTTTGAATGGGTTTACCTTTCTCTATACCCCAGCTAAGTTGATCTTCCTCTATACCCTAGTTAAGACACTATATATTGCACCCTCTCCTTTCCATCTCCCCTGTGCACTCTATGGATGATATGCTTTCTCTCTATCGTGTGCAAGAAACAATTCTTTTTATGGCATACCAATACATGTGACAATAATAAATCAAATCAAATCTGGGATACACTATTATTAGCACCACAGAACAAATATGAGCTTGCATTAATTAGCTCCAGAGACAAAACATCACACAGTTCAAGTTAATGGAGAATGACTGGAAGAATTAAAAACATAATAATTGTGCATGGGTTACTAGTGAACTTCACTTCTGGAAAACCAGATGCAAGTGCAGTAGTGCATGTGGGAATTGGTGTAGAATTCTGAAACATCCTTTGGCAAAGAGGAAGTGGAAACTACCAGAATCAGGGTCTGACTGGCATTGGCTAAAACTGATCATGTACTTAGAATCACAGAATTTTTACGGTGCAGATGGAGGCCTAAAATACCTGCACCTACAATAATATCACCTTGGTCTATCCCCTAACATCAAGGGTCACTTAGGGTCAATTTAGCATGGCCAATCAACTTAACCTGCACATCTTTGGACTGTGGGAGGTAACTGGGGCACCTGAAGGAAACCCAGGCAGACACGGGGAGAACATGCAGACTCCACACAAACAGTGACCCAAGATCGGAATCGAACCCAGGTCCCTGGGTGAAGCAGCAGTGCTAAGCATTGTGTCAGTGCTGCCCAGTTCACAGTGCCAGGGAATTAGGGGGGAGAAAAAAAGACGATACAACTCAGGTAATAATTTGCAAGACATGGAATTAGAATGGATACATTATAGAATCCATTGCTCTGCTGATTCCTTCTTGAAATATTTTTGATTTTACACAATTTCATGTTATAATATGTAAGGCAGCTGCTTAGAGTTTATTTCTTTGTTTGAAAGATCCTTGTGCTTGATAGATTTAACTCCTCTGAAACCACAGTTACCAATTGCAATCAAAGAAACAACAGCTTCTTCCAATTTTCATATATCATATAATAGAACATAGAACACTACAGCACAAACAGGCCCTTCGGCCCACAAGTTGTGCCGATCATATCTATACCTACCAGGCCATAGAACTATCTGTAACTCCCAATCCCAATAAATCCCATTACTCATCCAGAAGTCTCTTAAAAGACCTCAGCGAGTTCGCCTCTACCACCACTGACGGCAGCCGATTCCATTCACTCACCACCCTCAGTGAAAAACTTACATCCAACATCTCCTCTGTACTTAAACCTGTGTCCTCTTGTAGCGACCATTTCAGCCCTGGGAAATGGCCTCCGAGAATCCACTCTATTTCTCTCAACATCTTATAAACCTCTTTCAGGTCGCCTCTCAACCTTCGTCTCTCCAGGGAGAAGAGACCTAGCTCTCTCAACTTATCTTCATAAGGCATGCCCCCCAATCCGGGCAACATCCTTGTAAATCTCCTCTGCACCCACCCTCTCAATAGCTTCCACATCCTTCCTATAGTGTGGCGACCAAAACTGCACACAGTACTCCAAGTGGGGTCTGACAAGGTTCTTATAAAGTTGCAGCATTACCTCCCGACTCCTAAACTCAATCCCTTGATTAATGAAGGCCAGTACACCATATGCCTTCTTGGCCACATCCTCCACTTGCGGGGCAGATTTAAGAGTCCTATGGACCCGGACCCCAAGATCCTTCTGCTCCTCAACACCGCCAAGACTCCTATCCTTGATATTATACTGCTTCATCCCATTAGTCCTGCCATGTAAATAATCCCATGAATTGCTAATGAATGGGAAGACACACCTTGCCTGCAAAGTATTAATCAACCATTTTAGGCAGATCGGCCAGAAATTACTCACTTGAAACAAGAAGTCCCACTCAGGTTATGATCAAATGATATGTAACCAAAATTCCAGACATAAAAATTGTGGGTTGTTAGAGGGCAGAAGATTTCACACTGCTAAGGGAAATTTGTTATCTTTCAAAGGGCATTAATTACAATGAGAGACTATAGCAACTGACATGCAAGATCGGGGTAAGCCTCTATCCTTATATTTACATTAATTTAATTTATTTCTATAATGTATAAACTAATGTCTTGCTTAGAGCACCAGCAATTTGATAAAGAATTAGTAATTGAGAAGATAGATCTTGTTTTGATAAAATGTTGTTATTGCATGACATATTGAGAGACACTGACTAAGACTTATAAAAATATGGGGTTATTTAAAATATAATTAGCTAATATAATAGAAGAGTTAATGTGCTGGAGGGATGACCTTTGATGAACCTTCTCTCATCCTCAACTTTTCTAATAGGCTTGTATAACCTGAAAGAGGCTAATGAAGTTGTCTGCATTTTTGTGTAAAGTGGAAAAAAAGCCTGTGGTCTAAAAAAACTCGAAAGTTCAGCTGTTAACATTGGTTAATTGTGAAGACTTGGAAATGTATTAACAGAAGCTCATAAGTTACAATGAAATTTGATATTATATAATAACAGTGAAGTTTATTTGGATTGTGTAAAGATGCAAAAATGCAGCCAGTGATCCACTAGAATTACTGGGACAACAAGTAATATTAATACAACTTCAACTGTCCAAAGTTATCCAACTGTCCAACTGTGCATAGGGCATGCTAAATTCTTCCTCAGTGTACCCAAGCAGGCACCGGACTATGGCAACCACGGAAATTTCACAGTAACTTCATTGCAGTAGCAATGTAAGCCTATCCATGGCACTAATAAAATCAACTTTAAATTCCTTCTCTTCAACTGTCTACCAAGCAAAATGGATGCATGTTTTTTTTTTAATTCATTCATGGGATATGGGCATCGCTGACTGGCCAGCATTTATTCCTACCCCTAGTTTCCCTAGGAGGGCAGTTGAGAGTCAACCACATTGCTGTGGCTCTGCAGTAACATGTAGGCCAAGCCATGTAAGGATGGCAGATTTCCTTCCCTAAAGATCATGACTGAGCCAGATGGGTTTTTCTGACATTTGTTTCATGGTCATTAGATTCTTAATTCCAGATTCTCTTTGTTGAATTCAAATTGCACCATCTGCCATCTGCAAGGATTCGAGCCTGCAACCACAGAACATTAGCTGAGTTTCTAGATTAATAGCCTAGCGATAATATCACTAGGCCAATGCCTTCCCCTATTATATCAGTAAATAATAGGAAGCCCTTTCTCTCTAAGCATGAACAAAATCAATCTAACAAAATAAGTAGCAACCAAACTTTCTGCACTCAAAGTACACAACAATGTCACCTATTGATAATTATACTTTTCTCCCTGTATTCCTTGAACAGGAACAGTTCCAAAACTAATTGTTGTTAAAACCTTGTCATGGTATCTTGCATTTGTCAAAATTGATGTTGTGTGACATGAAGTGAGATTAGAGAAAATATTATGCTGCATGATTTGCACTAACGGGGAACCTTTTTGGAAGAGGCGAAGTAAAATGTGCATGTACCTTTGATGTTGAGGTTTCAGCCATGGATACTAACTATTTTCTTGACCATAAGTTTCTCAGGAAGCTTGTAACGGGTGCAAAAAATTCAAGTGCACGTAACGCCATTATGACCTTCAATTCACCTTTACGATTGTATTTGTCAACTGACAGGAAGCGGAATTTGAAACGCTTTACATTAAGCTCTTCCCAAACATGTCCAAAATGATACGATTTGGATCAGTCCTCAGCTCTAATTTCTATAACAAGGAGAAAAATGAACTAAATGGATCTTAGCTCAGTAAACTAATTCAGCAGTGTTGAATATTGTGCAGAGCAAGTGAGCTCGGGAAGATCATAAGTGCAACTACAACAGCAATCAAGGTCACAGCTTCTCAGAAAATGACTGTATGACAGCATGCTATCTTTTCCCCCTTAGAGCCTAGCTTTAAATCGTGCTTGGAATGGTCAGGTAAAAATCTTCACGCTCTGCATATTAACAGATATATTCCAGCAAATCCAAGGAAATTTTATCTCGGTGTGTTTTGCGAGCTTTCAACACATATTGCAATAATCCAAAATTTCTTAGAGATAAGCACCACTGGCATAGCACATTTATAGCATTGCATTTTATGTTATAAAACTTCCAGGATATTTTGCTCTAAATTATGACATTACTCACACAGCACCATAACTTCCTGACATATCTGCATCTCTCCATTAACGTCCTCACTAAAATTATGAAAATTGATTACCAGAGCTCATAATCAAATTTGAACACTCAGGACAGAATTTTCCTGGACCTAGGATGGTAAGCTTGGAGGCAGAAGAGCTGGGAAGATAGGGTATAGCTACAGCTGGATGGCTCCCTCAATGCATTTCCACCAGAGGAAACATTCCCAGAGCAGGTTGGGAATTGAATCAGATAGCCAATGGTTACAGCCCCAATCAGGGGCATTTTGCAGTCTTGATAGTATGTCTACATCAATGACATGGCCCTCTGCCACACAAAGAGAGTGTATTCCCGCTGCAGATTAGACAATTGTCAGTGCCAGATGCTCCACAGCTCATTGAGGGGATCATAAACACTAAAGGCTGCAACACATTTGCTCCTGTAAAGGGCTTCCCCATCATTCCTACTGATCTTCAATCGTGTTATTTTCTGGACTGATGCACAAACTGACCAGAGCACCTCCATGTTGAGGCATGCCCACAGTTACCCACTTGCCTCAGGAGTGTCCACCTCCCCAGCATAGCTGCCTAGGCATCAGCCCTCCGATTGCACATAAAGCATCAAGAGCTCACTCGATGGTAAAGGCACAGAAGCAGTCAATTGGGAGGCCAAAAGATTTCTGGGATGATCGCATTATTGACAAGTGTAGGTTTAGGAGCCCCATTTAACCCTGATATTGGAGTGCCAATGCCCCCAGGGAGGCAATGGTCGAGTGATTTTATCTCGCCACTGGTGATCCAGAAAGTCAGCTAATATTCTGGGGACCCGGGTATGAATCCTACCATGGTGGAATTTGAACTCAGTAAAAATATTTGCAATTAAGAATCCTCCAATGACTGATGGACAAATTCATCTGGTTCATTAATGTTCTTTATGGAAGGAAAACTGCCATCCTTAACTAGTCCAGCCAACATGTGACTCCAGATTCACAGCAATGTGATTGACTCCTAACTGCCTTCCAAAGGCAACTAAGAATGGACAATAAATGCTGGCCAACCAGTGGTGCCCATATTCCCTGAATGAATAAAAAATAGTTGATGTATTATTTTTCCAGGATTGCTAGTCCAGTAACATAACCACTTCACCAGCATTACAGATCACAGATAAAGTTACAGCATTGTAACCTCGATTCTGCAATTCATATTTTCCTCTGATACAAATAGCAGTGCCTCACGATGCTTGCCCTTAATTATTTTTTTTCTGAATTGCAGCATTATTTTTCAAACATTGAGTATATTTCACAAGTTAGAGTGGTACAGTTCTGGCCAACTATCTGCCACAGGAATTGGAATGGCCGAGGGGTGGACAACAGAACTGTCTATTGACTTCGAGCAGGATTTTCAAGATAAGCGAGGCTGTAAAATCCTGCCCATTATCTTTCTGCTCTTATCAAATGTGCATTTATGGCTGTTTATCATAGAATCATAGAATTCCTTCAGTACAGAAGGAGGCCATTCAGCTCGTCGAATCTGCACTGACCACAATCCCACCAAGGCCCTACCCCGCATCCATACATATTTTACCCATAATCCTCTAATCTACGCATCTACGGTCAATTTAGTACAGCCAATCAACCTAACCCTCACATCTTTGGACTATGGGAGGAAACCAGAGCACCCAGAAGAAACCCACACAGACACAAGGAGAATGTGCAAACTCCATACAGACGGTGACCCAAGCCAGGAATTGATTCCAGGTCCCTGGAACTGTGAAGCAGCAATACTAACCACTGTGCTACCGTGCCACCCAGTTTACTAGGATTGCCAGGTAACTGCTCCTGAGGAATTAATTCTCAATCCAGTGGCTACAAACCGAATTATCATGGTGTTTATATCTTAGTTATCTCTCCTTACTAAGGACGAGGTTCAGCATCATTTTCGTTACTTTGGTTCTCAAACATTTCTTTCTCTGCTGCTGCATTCATTATGACTGAATCGTCATAATGTCTGACTGCTTTAAAACCTATCTTTGGCAATAGTGTCATTAAACATAACTAACAATCTATGGTAGCAGAGTAGCACTTTATAATGACAATTGGATACTGTCATTGTATGGAAGCCTGAATGTTCCAGTTTTATTTCTCAACAGTCAGAAAAGGGATATTACAGAGCTCCATGTTGGTATTGCATTTTAGTTTATATTAAGAGTACAGCAGTGACTTTTATTGTCTTGATTGTTATATAGAAATTTCCTAGTTTTTAGTATAACCAATCCAACATTCTATTATGGTTATTGGATTTTCTCCCTGTGAAAACAGCCTTCCACTGCAATCACAAATGGCAAAGAGCAGGAGGTTAAAAGTTGCTGTCAATCAGCCTGAGTGTGGCTACAGTGCAGTGAGCTCCCAGAGCAGTGCACCAGCAGTGCAACTCCCTGGGCAGCACAGATCTCAGAGATGTAGTGAAGACCTGACATGATAGCACAGCATGATTGGTCGAGTTGACCCTTCATTTATAGGTTAGTGTCAGAAAGGAGTTTAAGTATTAAGCTAGCTTGCCTTCGTACCTGCTTATAATAAAAATGAGTCGGCTTTACCGAGGCCATTAACAAGCTTTCGCTTAGTGTCCTTTGGATCAAGGTGAAATTCAGATGTGTTCACTTATTTACACCTCTTTTTCTGAGAATGAATACTTTCCTTCAAATTCTGTACATTCGATGTCCGACTGTTAGATAACAAAAGCAAAAATGCTAAATTCGAGTTTATACTTCACAGTTTCCAGTTAATTGATCAAATCATCAGCTACTGAAGCTTTTCTTTTCAGTTTACAATGTTTTTAAATTTGGTTTTAACTACCATTTACTGAATTTGAAAGCGACTAACATACACACTTAAGCTGAGCCTGAGAAATCAACCGTATTAAAAAGGATATTCACATTGCTGCCATCGCCTCCTCTCAAGTCAGACAAGGTAAGTATACTGAAGTAGGTGTGAAGTGGCCAGGCATTTTGAAGGAATCACTCAAAAACTGGATGAGGTTCTCACTGCACCAACAATGCAACTAAATACCCCAATCAGATAAAATAATGCAATGAATATCATACAATAATTAAGACATTTTTCCCAAAATTCAAGTTTTATAGGCTGTCTAGTCTAAGAAATATCCATTTTACTAGATTTAGAAAGCGCAGGCTTTGAAAAATAAGTATTGACCAAATCCCTTTCCATTTGATAAACATAAAACAATGACATAAATCAAGGAGGCAACAATATTATGGTATCACTAGCACATGGAATTATTGTGAAAATAACTCATGAATTTTCTCCCTTCGAAAATGATTGTTGTGATTTATCACAAAGTTAATGTCTCTTCGATAAAAACACTGCAATAAGGAGATTACAGAGCGGTTTTTAAGCTGTTGATGTCCTGAAATAACGAGACTGAGTCACATAACTGCAATCTATTGATTAAACAAGAGCGTTTGCATGCTACCAGCCACTATGTGACAGTTATAGTCTGGACAGCAGATATATTGTAGGTTTAAAAGTTGTTTCATCAACTCCAAATTTAAAACCTATTAAATCTTCCGTGCATGTGATGCAAGGAGCATTTTTTTTAAAACTAGATTCTGCATTCAGAAGTTGGCTTCAGAGCTTGTTTTCAATATCTTACCCTGATGCTTCACAGTGATCACCTCTCAGCCCAGCACAGTCTAAAACCTCCCCCATCTCTCCATTATGTCCCCTGACCTTTTGATTTGAACACAGAAACTTAGTCTTTCGACGCAATCAACCCCATATTCTATGGGGTAACAGTTACAAACCTGAAAATGCTCTGGTCCCGCTGCAGCAAATGGAGATTTGGCTGAGTACCAAATTCTCTGGCCTTGCTTGCAGTAGCAGCAGGATGTGAATGGCAAGGAAATTCCCCTCATCTGTTTCTCTCTCCACAGATGCTGCCTGACCTGAGTATTTCTCGCATATTCTGTTTCAATTTCAGATTTCTGTTATGCACAGTACTTTCACTTTGTGTTCATATGTTTATGATGAAAAGCCTTCAGCAAACCTGTTTTTGGACAAATATTTCACACCCACCCAACTTTGGTACAGTTGAGCAGACACATCCACTTTCATTTATTTTTGCCCCAAAGCTATTCTAATTACGGGTGAGATATTCTGGCTCTTCCCACCAGTGGAATCTCCCAGTTTCACCAAAATTGACTTCTTGCAGCAAGTTTCCTGATGGCAAGATGGGCAAGTGACGCAGAAGCCTTAGACTATAGCGAGAGCAGAAACCACCAACGAGCAATGGCTCACCCCATCTGCCGCGGGAAAACCCGCTGCAGAGGCAGAGTCCAGAAAATCAGTCGTACATTTTGGGGCCTATATTGGCACCTGATAAGTGCCCTCCATCCACCAAGCTGCTGTTCCTGCCAACTTCTCAAAGTGGAAGTGAGGAGCATCAACATGAAATGGGCGCTGCTGGGCAGAAGCAGTTCAGTTTTTCATAAAGGGTTAAATGATGGTAAAACCAACTACCATTTGCTAACTTATATGATTGTTTCAAATATCAATTGGCAATTAATGGGGCTTGAATATTTTTGATCTTTTTACGTTTCTGAACATTGCTTTTTTTTTTGCATGTGACATTTATATCGGTTCTTCGACTTTGGGCTTACAGGAGGTTTTTAAGGCATTGGATGGCTATGTGGAGGTGGTACAGCCTTGAATAAGGTTCATTGATAATGAAAAAGTCAAATTATCCTATGAATCTTGCAGGGAGTTCTAATCACACACAACTGTAATTTTATCCATAATCTATTCAGTACACTGCATTATTAGTATATTCAAAACTTTTATTATTGAAAATATTGCATGCATTTACAATAAGTGGAATGAACAGTTACAACACAATTGAACAGAACTTATTTTTCCATTAAGAGCTGTCACACCACATCCACCGTCATAATGAACTTATAATGGGTTGCTTGTGAGGCATATCCTTTTGTGTCAAGACTTATTATCTTTAATTATCTTAATTAAGTTGAGTTTTTTTCATTTTCTGCAGAATTCAACTTTACAAAGCTATTAGAAACTGAAACAGACGCTTAAAATTGAACGAGAGTTTGTAAGATCATAGCAAAAGCTGGATAGAATTTGCAGTCAGTACCAAGTATCTTAACGATAATTGTAACATTACCAACCCATCAGACAAATGTTGGGATAGGTTTCATGTCCCACCAGATTTTATGCCTATTGAATTCAATTACAGTAATACTGGGCAAGATATAAAACCAGTAATCAACCTGATCCCATCAAAGGGAGTAAAGTTAAAATTATGTCCGTGTAGAGTTTTCATATTCTGTGTCTTTGGGGGTTTCCTCCAGGTGCTCCAGTTTCAGATGTGCGGGTTAAGTTGATTGGCCATGCTAAATTGACCCTAAGGTCAGGGGCTTAATGGGGTTAATGAGTAGGGTTGTGGGGATGGGGCCGAGTGTGTCTGTGCAGACTCGATGGACTGAATGGCCTCCTTCTGCACTGTAGAGATGCTACGGTGCATTCTGAGGGCAGGAGGCCTGGGTGCTGCTTAGGTTGGGAATCGAGGTGAGCTGAATCCAATAATACCTGGACTGGATAGTGCAACATTTTCCCCATCCTGTTCAGTGTCACCCATTTTGGTCAAGATGGGTAGAGGGCCCAGTAGGAAACCAGTTTGGCTTTTTAAGAGCCTTGTTAAAGGTTTCGGACAGCCCACAGTTTCCTGCCATAATGGCAGACAGTTTAATTATCTGGAGGTGGGCACTCAGTGGAAGATCAAAAGAGCCCCTGCCCCATGCAGACACACAGTCCCTCCCTCCCTGTCTGGATGGGGATGAAACCAAAGGCTGCCCTATGGCTGGACCTTGGCTCCAACCCCACACCACACAACTTTCTCTGTCCTTTAAAAGGTGTTTTTCTTTCAAGTGGGTGAGTGGATACCTTCCCATTGAAGCACTAGTTTGATTACTTATCATTAATTGCAACTGGTGCTCTGAAACTGATTGCTAAATAAACTTAAAATTAAATTAGCACTTGAGGGCCAATGTCACAAGTAGGCTGACATTAACACTGCAATGAAGTTACTGTGAAAATCCACGAGTCACCACGCTCCAGCGTTTGTTCAGATCCATTGAGAGAAAATTGAACATGGGCTAATGCACCTAACCAGCATGTCTTTCAGACTGTGGGAGGAAGCCGGAGCATGGGAGGAAACCCCTGCAGACACGTGAAGAACATTCTGACTCCACATAGATAGTGACCCTAGCTAGGAATTGAACCCTGGTTCCTGGTGCTGTGAGGCAGTTGTGCTAACCACTGTGCCATCCATTGTCAAAACCCCCAAAAGTTACTATTTCCTCACACACTTAGCTTGGGGTGAGTTTGAGATGTCGAAACAATCCTGGCCCCTGCTTCTGCCCCTAAAGCAAAAATTCAGTCCCTAATGTAAGTTTATGTATACAAAAACAAAACACTGCAGATACTGGAAGTCTGAAATAAGAATGCTAAAAATACTCAAAATTTGGCAAATCTGTCGACAAAGAAGGAGTGTTAATAATTCAAAACATCAGGGGTTCTAATAAAAGATTGTCAACATTAAATTTTACTATATTTCTCTCTCATCTATGCTGCTTGACCTGCTAAATATTACTTCTTATTGTTATCAATTGGACATATATAATGACCTTTCTGAAATGAATATTTTTATTAAGCAAAGGACCCTGGAATATAGCAGCTACTATGTTGCATTTGCAAGAGAGAAGCTGCTTAATGGCTACAGAGAGTCCAGGGAGCTCATAGATTGTGGCTTAATAGCCCAAATTGAAATCAGAGATCACCGCAAGGGCAACCTTAACCAATCTTTCTTCTTTTGAAACATCTCTCAAATTTAAGCTGTTTATGGTTTGAAAACCCACCAAAAGACTTCATTGCTGCAAACCATAAGTTCCTCAAGAAGGATTCCGAATCAACACCATTGTCTCCAAGAAAAAAGCAAAGCAAGCAGCCGTAACTGCACAGATGAGAAACCCACTTTGTCTGGAATGTGATGGTTTAGCTGCAGAATTCACAATCTGTGAATTTTTTTCTGACTTTAATTTTTAAGTCCTGATATTTTGCCAAGTTTTTTTTCATGTTTGGACGAGTTGTGGGTGTGCTGTTTTTGCATCAGTGGGCAGTGGGACATTTGTATATTTTAAACCTTTTGATCATGATTTCTGCATCTTTGCCTGAGTGAATTTTAGCTATACAGTTAACTCTTGTTAACTGAAGGAACTTGGCTGGCTTATTTTGTATATTGAGCCACACACAAAGTATATATAATTAACTGGCAAAATCACCTCGTTAAATTCAAACTCTATTGTAATCAAGCTAGAAGAGAGACAGAGAGAAGTCAATTCACCCCTCAATCTGGTCATAACAACACCTTTATAATTAGATGAATGTAGTTTTTCATAGCATCGTTATAGTGCAAAAGGAGGTCATTTGACCTATTGAGTCTGCACTGACCACAGTCCCACTCAAGCACTATTCCCATAACCCCACATACCCTGCTACTCTCCTGACAGTAGGGTCAATTTAGCATGGCCAATCCACCTAACCTGCACATCTTTGGACAGAGAGGAAACCAGAGCACCTGAAAGAAACCCAAGCAGACAAGGGGACAACGTGCAGACTCTACACAGGCAATGACCCAAGCTGGGAATTAAACCTGGGTCCCTGCCGCTGTGAGGTAACAGGGCTACTGTGTTCCTGTGTCGTTGATTTTTCCCTCTTCAACCTTCAATTTAAATCTCCAAAGCCTGGATCCATAATGAATCTAATTTAAATTTGAAAGGTGTAATAGTGCTTTACTTTGTGTTTTGAAGTCTGTATGTTCAGAAGCTGTATTTCAAAGGACTCTTTTGAGCATCCATAACATAACGTAATTAGGCAGTAATGGACACTCCCCCCTCCCCCCATATGCATTGTAATTGGGAACAAGTGGCCAAGTCAACTGCATTGACAGCCATAAAACTCTGAGCTTTGAAAATTGCATTGGGCAATGCTGTGATTACATTTTGCTCAATCTTAACTGCAGTGGAGATGGTAATATTAATAAATTTACTATCCTGCCAAACTGCCTCAGACACCATTGCGTGAGGGGGCGGTCGTAGAGAGGTGACCTTGACTTGCAAATAATTTTTATTCAATTAAAAATTTAGGGCTTCCTCAGTTCGAGTCTCATTTTCACTTATGTGATTGGTGGGGCACATATTGAATCCTGTGTCCTATTTTAATTTCAGTATTCATATTTTTGGAAGAGGTGTTAAAATTTACTTAAGTGTTCTAAAATCATAGGATCTTTACAGTGCAGAAAGAGGCCATTCAGCCCATCAAGATTGCACCAACAACAACCCGACCTAGGCCCTATCTCCAACCCCACATATTTATCCTGCTAATCTTCCTGACACTAAGGAGCAACTTAGCAAGGCCAATCCACTAACCTGCACATTTTTAGTCTGTGGAAGGAAACTAGAGCACTTGTGGAAACCCACACAGATATGTGGAAAATGTGCAAACTCCACACAGGCATTTACCCAAGACCAGTATTGAACCTGGGTCCCTGGTGCTGTGAGGCACAGTGCTAACCACTGTACAACATGCCACCCCAATACAAAATACACTGAGGTTTAAGAGACTCTTTTTTACTCAATATTTTTTTCTGCCAATATGTTCTCTACCCCCTCCTGTACCCAGAAAACTGGCCTCGCACTTAGCAATTGTCACCTAGAAATGTTCTTTTTTTTGGCCTCTCCCTGAATGGGACAGGCTGAAAAACACTACGGTCCCGGCTGAACTAATCTATACAGAATGCTGCCCAAAGCCAGGGCTTTACTAGTTTTATGGCTCGTGAAGACACTGGGGTATGTCAATCAACTGAGCTGCACTTAATTCTTCTAAGCTCCCTTTTTATTTGATGTTCTTTTGTGTTTCCATAAATTTAAATATTGTGACAGTGTCTCATTATCACTCTATCATCTGGATTTTCCAATCAATGTCATTTTAACATGCGTAGTAACCCATTCAAAATAAATGAATGATTGGATAAAATGGTATTGTATCACTTTTTTTTTTACATGCTCAGGATGTTACAAAGTTAATTCATTACATTTGAAGTGCATTCACTGTGGTTTGGTAAGCAAATAGGTTACTGTGATAATAAAATAAATGGATTAATACCACTGTGAAAAATGATGTGGATCTTGAAAGTCTAGATTTTTTTTAAATCATTGTCTTCAAAATATTTTGTTGACACACTTTTCATCTCCTATCTCCTCAGACTGGGCTTCAAGTTCCTTCCTCTTTATGTTCTCTTATTCTCACTTATTACATGCACCTTATTCCTGTTCGGATACACTGAGGGAGAATTTAGCATAGCCAATGCGCATAACTAGCATGTCTTTTGGATTATGGGAGGAAACCAGAGCACTCAAAACCCATGCAGACATGGTGAGAATGTGCAAACTCCATATAGACAGTGACCCCAAGCCAGTAATCGAACACAAGTCCCCAGCACTGTGAGGCAGCAGTGCTAACTACTGTGCCACCCATTTGGCAACTTTACCACAGAGCATGCATTCCAGTTAAGCCAAATCAGAGAGATGGCAACAATCAATGAGGACTCCCCTCTGCAAAGGTTTGTTTGTTTACTGCCAGCAGTTCCTCCCTGACTTTTCAAGAGCATCTGGGCTGCCGTCAGGTGATTGTCTCCACCCTGTGTGTGAGGTGGGTGTGGGAGGCGCAACCAACAATAAAATATCTGATTGGAGTCTTGATTATTCAAATAAGCTGCCCACCTCTCTGGAAACATCCCCAAGGTGGATGGCAGGACCTCATTGGGTTTCCAACACAGCTCCCCTCTATTTTATCATTCCCCTGGCCTTCATTTCCACCACTCCTTAGCCAATAGAATTCTGGGAATTACAGGGAGCGGTTTCAAAATTTACAGATATTACAAAACTTGGAATCACATTAAACTGTGGGGGAGATAGTGTAGATTTTCAGAAGGACACAGACAAGTTGGTGGAATGTGCGGATAGGTGGTGGATGAAGTTCAACATGGAAAAATGTGAGGTTACACATCTTGGTAAGAACAAAGAGAAACAATATAAAATAAACAGTACAAATCATAAAGGTTGCAGGAACAGAGGGATGATGTAGAGGTGCCAGCGTTGGACTGGGGTAAACTCAGTAAGAGGTCTGGCAACACCAATTTTAAATCCAACCAATTTATTTGATAGTAAATCTGCTAGCTTTCAATCAAATAAATTGGTTGAATTTAAAATTGGTGTTGCCAGACCTCTTACGGAACAGAGGGACCCAGGTATATATGCATAATTATACATAAGTCATTAAAGGTGGCAGGACAGGTTGAGGATAATTAATAAACATACATTATCCTAGACTTTGTTAATGGGGATATAAAGTACAAAAGCAACAACGTTGTTGAACTTGTGCAAGATACTAGTTTGACTTCAGCGGAGTGTTATGTGTATTTTAGGAAGGATGCTAAGGCATTGGAGAAAGTACAGGAGGTTTACAAGAACAGTTCCAGTAATGAGGACCCTCTTTTCCTGGAGTAAAGAAGGCTGAACAGAAGTTTGATTGAAGTATCAAATTCACGAGGGGTCCGGACTGAGAGATAGGGAAAACCTGTTCCCACGTGTGAAAAGGATCGAGACGAGAGGGCACAGACTGCAAGAAATTAATAAAGAAAGCAAAAGCAATAAGAGATACAACCTTCCCATCCAGCAAGTGGTTAGGGGCTGGAATGAACTGCTTGGGAGTGCTTGGGAGATAAGTTCAGCTGAGGCATTCAAGAGGAAATTAGATAATTATCTGAAGAGGCACAAGTTGCAGGGTTATGGAGAGAATAGTTCTAATGAAATATTCATTCAAGGAGCCCAGGAATGCATGATGGGCTGAATGGCCTCCTTCTACGTAATAATCATTCTGCAATTCTGTGACTCCTCTGTCTGTACTCATCTAAATTTGGATACCTTTTAAGAACAGGAGGGTATGAGGTTGTGTAAAGACAACTAAAGCAGTGCAAACAGAGGTTCCAAACCCAAAATGTTAACTTGTTGTTCCTCTTTTCAATGTTACATATCATCAGCATTTTCTCTTCTAAATTCAGCAAATGGATGAGGGGGTTGGGAATAAGAACCAGCATCCCATTAGTGCTCCAACATGCTGTGCTGCTCTCCTGCCAATAAGAGCAGAACAAAATGCCAGCATTATTTATATATATATAATATATATATATATATGAAGAACGAACAAAACAAATTACATCATAAACCCAGATATTGGTAATTAAAATTCAGTTAGAAAGCATCAAGATGGTCAAGACATGTAGAAATTATACTTTCCTATATTTGTTCCCAGTCAACAAGACAGAGCCTCTGTATAATGAGTTCCAACAGAGTTATGCAAGGGTTTTTTTTAGTCACAAATATAGCAGCTGTTTTTAGCGACCTTCTTTCATTTTGCACTTGATTCAATGATCTTAAAGAATCAGACATATTTATAATAAGACCCTAATCTATAGCTGTGGCATCACCAAAGGTTAGTTTCCCTGTGGAATGTCATCTGATCCAACTAGCAGCCTTCCTTACACATTGAAAATTTCTGTAAAGCCACAATGACAGTGCACTTAACAACCATGTTTTCTTTCAATGCTAAATGAAAGCAGTTTCTGATACATAGAACAGACACAAAGGAACACATTAAGTGCTATCTTCCAATCACAGGCTTTAGGTGACATTCACAAATGACTGGAGCTACATTCCTTACAATTTATTTCATTTAAAACTCCAGTGACTGGCAGCTTTGTTATGCACTCGCACACAAATATTCCTTATTTTTGTTGTAATGAATTCAAAAATCAGCCAATTTTCATCACATGGGTGGATTGAAACTTGTTTTTCATTTAACCTATTTGAAGAGAAAAGTCTAACATTGCATCAAGAGAAAAATATCTTATTTTTGCATAGTTGTTTCATCAGGACGCTATGACCAAGGAAGGTGCATTCATAATGTGGCCAAACAGGTTAACCATCAATCTGTAAGTTCTTCCAACACATGTCAATGGCAGAGTAAGAGTTGGGGGAGGTTCCTGTTTAGCCATTTGTTAAAGTTGATTTATTTATTAGTCACAAGTTTAAGACTGCAATGAAGTTACAGTGAAAACCTCCTCGTCATCATACTCTGATGCCTGTTCGGGTACACTGAGGGAGAATTTAGCATGGCCCATGCACCAGATGGAATAAAAATTGGAGCCTTTACCATGACTATGTTTTTGGCTAAAACATAAGTGCATGTTGCCACAGCAACTCATTCTTCGATTTGAATTGATTCGATTTATTATTATCACACGTATTGGTATATAGTGAAAAGTATTGTTTCTTGTGCGCTGTACAGACAAAACTCATCATTCACAGAGTACACAAAGGAGAAGGAAGGGAGAGGGGGGAGAATGTAGTGTTACAGTCATAGCAAGGATGTAGAGAAAGATCAATTTAATATAAGGAAAGGTCCAGTCAGAAGTCTGATGGCAGCAGGGAAGAAGCTGTTTTTGAGTCAGTTGGTACATGACATCAGACTCCTGTATCTTTCCCCTGATGGAAGAGGAAATGTCTGGGGTACGTGGGGCCCTTAATTATGCTGGCTGCTTTCCCAAAACAATAGGAAGTGTAGCCAGAGTTTCCCCAACCTCTCCTCGTAGCTCATGCCCTCCAGACCAGGCAACATCCTGGTAAATGTTTTGTTTCCTCTCCAAAGCCTCCACACCCTTCTGATAGTGTGACAATCAGAATTGAGCACTATTCTGTGTGGCCTCACTAAGGCACTATAAAGCTGCAAGATAACTTGCTGATTTTTAAACTCGAATGCCCCAGCCAATGAAGGCAAACATGCTGTTTGCCTTATTAACTACCTTAATGAGTGAATGAATGGAAGGTTGGTTTGTGTGATGGACTAGGCTTCGTTCACAACCCTTTGTAATTTCTTGCAGTCTGGCTCAGAGCAGGAACCATACCAATCTGAGATGCATTCAGAAAGGATGTTTCTTATGCTGCATCTATAAAAGTTGATGAGAGTCATTGTGGACATACCAAATTTTTGGGAGGTTGGTTGACTCATTTTATGCGGGCATGGATCAGAGTTGTGCCAACAGCCTCCCAAAAATGCAGTTGGATCCTTATTCTGCTGGGGTGGATTCAGGACTTGCCTCTTTGCCCTAAACCCAAGATGGAGATTGTAGCTCATGGTTTGCTCTTGCCTTCTGGCAAAGAACTGAAGACTTGCTTCATGGCATCAATTTTCAGAAGTGGAATTTAATAGTTTTATTGTACAACATCTGCTGTTTGAAAGAAAACTCAGTTTTACAACAATCTCTTCAGTTAAATCTAATGCCTCAGAGCGTTAAACTGAAATGAAAAAAAGCTAGAGTTTCTCTTCCAGTAAACAGATCACTAAAGTACACTCACAACAGGTCTTAGTGCCACTAAAATACCACTAGCTTTAAACAAAATCAATGAGATAAAATATCAGGAGGCTGTAGGAAAAATGTTCCGAAGGTACATTTCACAATGTGTCTGTCTTCTGTTTTACAGAGTTCAGTATTAAGGTTACTCCTGTAAACATGTTGCTACAATACAGATCCTTTGAGGATTGACTGGGTTGTATGGGAATTGTCCTTTCAAGAGCCCAGCTTCATTCCAAATTCCTGCAACCACAGACCTCATGGTGCACAGTGAGGTTGTGCATCAGCTGTCAAGAAGAATTGCATGGGAGGTCAGTCGAATCAAACAACCACTGTCTTTCATCTGACAGTTCAAACCTTCTTACTGCTCAAAGTACAAAATCTCTTTGCCTATAATCCCTCCTAACAAATTTTACCAGCTCCCCTGAGACCTGACTAATTCTGACTTTTAGAAGGACCTTTATTGATCCGTATCTTATTATCTAATTCTCCACAGATTAATAAATCAATGTTTTCTTTTGCTCCCACTCTAATAGTAGAATGGTTTGTTAGCTAAATAAGGGGAAGTAACCAGCTGCACTTAAATAGTCAATGCCCATTAGTCAATGAAAGAAATGGTTTGACATTCTGCTCCTGACTATCATCTGTCTCAGGTCTGCAAGATTTTCAAGTAATGATTGGATAGGATAGATTGGCACCAACTTATTGTATGCTGAATTTTAATTGTAGCTTACAAAAGCCTATATGTGCTATATTTGTCTAAAGATACTAGCTGTTTTGAACATTAGCATTAATTACTTTTTTTTTTAAATACTTATTCTTTCAAATCAGAAATATAAACTCAGACTTTATTTTGCAACAGTAGTTGGCTTGGTTACTAGCCAAAATGATATTTAATTATTTGACGTTGACACTGGTCCATAACACAACTAAAGAGTTACGGAACATTCTGCATTCATATCCACTGTGTACTGAGATCACTAACTGTGTGTTGTGAGCATGTGGACAAAGATAATTCTTTCATTTTAATCACATTATTTTACATTCCTACAGCCTTGATAAGGAAGAAAATTCTCTAGTTGGTTTAGATTTAGTTACAGGATTGTAACTAAAGACCTTGATAAAGCTTTATCTCACCTTTGGTTATAACCAAATTTTCTGCTGTAATCAAAATGTCAATTTTATAATTAGGCATTAAGGCTGAGATTTTAACTCCAGATGAGGTTTAAACAAGTGTTCCACCACTTGGCTGCACCAAGACTTGTGAACATCCTGGTCTCATTGACATTCTGTCAGGCGATATCATGCCAGGAATGGGCAAGCGAGGCAGCAGAAATTTGCAGAGCTGGAATGAGATGAATGGTCAGATAAGTTTTCCTTGTGTTCTCTGGGGAACCTCTTCTGCCCCCAATTCCTATTCAGGCTGCTTCTATCTGGCAGGGAAGCTGAAGCAGCTATGTGACTCAGTCCGTTTGTCAAAATTGGGACCCTCTAGTAATGAAGGACATAGACTCTGAAAGCAGGCTATGTCCTTTCTGCTTGTTTAGATTGGATTGAAATATGAAAGGCTGAGTACCTGACAGCCTTTTGGTGGATAACTAACTTGGGCAATTTGAATTCCCTGCCAGTCAGATATCCCCTATGTCGTGGAATTCAAATATTTCGCCAGGGGACTGCAATGACTAAAAATGAGGAGGGATCTTTTGCAAGCATATAAAAATTATGTAGGGAGTAGATAAGATAGAAGCAGAGAGGTTATTTCCACTGGTGGGTGAACTAGAACTGGGAGGGAGGAGAGACAGCCTCAAAATAAGGCAGAGCAGATTTAGGACTGAGTTGAGAAGGAACTTCTTCACCCAAAGGATTCTGAATCTGTGGAATTCCCTGCCCAGTGAAGCAAGTGAGCCTATCTCCTTGAATGTTTTTCAGGCAAAAGATAGATGGATAAACAGAAAAGGAATTCAGGGTTATGGTAAGTGAGCAGGTAAGCAGAGCTGAGCCATGAAAAGATCAGTCACGATCTTATTGAATGGCAGAGCAGGCTCAAAGGGTTAGATGGCCTACTCCTGCTCCTAGTTCTTTTGTTCTTATTAAATTCCTTATGAAAAGTATAAAATATTATTATTTGGATTTTTTTGTTGAAATTAGTCAATAATAAAATTTGCACCCTTGGGTTCCTGTCTTTCCACGTGCACTGTTCTCTTGTGGAATCAGACAGGATAATTTGATTAGTTTAATCAGCAGTTTGTACACTGAGTTCATGTCAGATCAGCCAATAATACATGTAAATTGCATGCCTTAAATAGATCATTCCAAATCAATTTTGCAGACAGCTTTTAGTCAACAAGTTGGGTGACTTTCAAAGCAAAACAGAAAGTGTTAGAAATGCTCAGTAGTTCAGACAGCATCTTTGAAGACAGAAGCAAAGTGTTAATGTTTAAGCTTGATGATCTTTCATCAGAATTGGGAAATGTTAGAGGCGTTATACATTTTAAGGAAGTGAAAGGAGGAGCAGGGGAAAAGAACAATAGGGAAAGTTTGTGACAGAGTAGAAGGAAGGAGAGATTATATGACAAAAGTGTCAGGGTGCAAGGTCAAAGGTCATGAAACAAGAAATAAACAACTTGTCCAGAGGAGGTGTAAGTGGCAGACTCACAAAATAGTGTTCATCTGAGAGCAAAGGGATGAGAGACAAAACCAAAATTGGCAAAAGATAAAAAGGAGACATAAATGGGACAGAGTACAAAGTGAAAATTATAGAACTCAATACTGAATTCGGGAAATGTCCAGTCAAAAGACTTGGCCCAGAATCTTATAGTTCATGCCGACAGGATGTTCTCTTCCTGCTGTAATGAACAGAGATTTGGCCGGGTGCCAAATCCTCCAACTGCGTTGCAGCAAGAGCGTGGCATGAATGGCCGGTGAGATCGTGCCCAATGAATGGAAGGAATATTTGAGAAAGGTGGCATTTCAATGAAACTCCAATTTGCAAAGTGCAAGACTGTGGTATCAGTTTGGAAGGTTGTTTCATTTGGGCATATAACCCAAACATACCTCTCACTGAGATGCATTGACAGCGCACAGAAAAGAAACATCATTTTCTGATACTTTGCAAGAAACGTAAGCCTTTGAGTAAGGCTTGCACTCCTCTTTTGGCTATTAACAAAGGAAAATAGCATTCAGCAAAGGGCTCCAGTAACACGAGAGCAGAAACACAGCAGCGCAGTAAATATTTATGACAGATAAACAGAAGTACTTCAGATGCTTTTACACATTACAATAGGTGTCAGATTTTAGAGAGCAGGTTGATGGCTATACTGTGAAACGTAAAAAAAACACCTTCAGAATGAGTGACTAAATCAGAATTCCTCTTAGCACAGAGTAATTTCAACCCACATAAAACATACTGTAAGGTCCAATTTACTTATATTAATTTAACACCCACCACCATTCAGAAAATAGCATTCCAGGCTGTAAGTTATACTTCAGCAGGATTTACATCCATTTGGGAAAACCTAACATTGGTTGAACAGTTAGTAAAAAACAATAATTTTCTAGACTTCTAATGACCAACCTGAAATATTAACTCTCGCTTCATAGTCTGCAGATGTCAATCAACCTTTTGAATATTTCTGTTTCTATTTACAATTGTTAAGATAAAGCGGGAATCCAACTTTTGTGACACTTGCAAACACGCAGCAGCTCATGAAGACAGTTTACCACCACCTTCTCAAGGACACTTTGTGATGGACAATAAATGCTGGCTTTGCCAGTGACACCCACATCTCATGAATGAATTCAAAAAAATTCCAATAAGCTACATGGTTTATTTCACTGAAGTTATGTCATCCACACACTCAACATGACCTGTATTGGAAACTAAAGGTCCACAGATCCTTAAAAGTGCCAGTGTAGGTGGGAAAGATGGTGAAGGAAGCAAATGACATGCTTGCCTTCATTGGACAGGGCATCAAGTATAAAAGTTGGCAAATTATGTTACAGTTGTAGAAAACATTGGTTCGGCCACCTTTGGAATGCTGTGTTCAATTCTGGTCAGCACACTATCAGAAGGACATGGAGGTTTTGGAAACAGTGCAGAAAAGGTTTACCAGGATGTTGCCTGGTGAGGAAAGTATTAGCTATGAGGAGAGATTGAATAAACTGGGATTGTTTTCTCTAGAAAGATGAACACTGAGGTTGACCTAATAGAAGTTTATAAAATTATGAGATATTTGTAGGACGAACAGTTGGAAACTTTATTCCAGGGCAGACATGACAATTACAAGGGGCATGAATTCAAGATAAGGGGGAAAAGATTCAGTGGAGGTGTGCGGGACAAGTTTTTTTTTAAAAACACAGAGGGTGGTGGGGGCCTGGAATGTACTGCCAAGTGAGGTGGTTGAGGAAGTTATGTTAGCAACATTTAAAATGTATCTTGATAGGCATGTGAACAAATGGGGAATAGAGGGAGATATGTGGTTGGTTAAATAGTTCAATGTGATTGGTGCAGGCTTGGAAGGCTGAAGGGCCTGTTCCTGAGCTGTACCATTCTCTATTTGGTCTTTGATATAAGTGATGTCAACCCCATCCCTCACTTATACTGAAGCAAATCAAATATCATAGATTTTCCGTGGACTGTTCGAAATTGACTTTTGGAGGCAGAATTTCTTTGCCACCTTTTCTCCTTTACTCTGACTTACGCTTGCATTCTCCCTTGGACCTCATGTACAGTCATTCAGATTTGAGCTGTAAATGTAGCCAGACTGTTCAACACAGGAACCTCAGAGTTGAGCCTTATTCTGTCTGATGTTGACATCCGTGCATTTCCCAGCTGATTATAACCCAGGAATTATCCTCTTCCCTTGCACAGGGTGTTGAAGTCAGCTCTATTCAAACAGCCACCCTATCTCAAACCTGCTGTTAGATCATCCTCGTCTGCATATTCAGTTCTAGACCTGGCAGTTCCTTGACTCAATAATGTTCTAATCCAGTGAGTTAACGTGATTTTAATAAAGAAAGTGGCCTACAATAAAGCAACGGATGAAAAATGTTTCACAGTTGACTAGAAATCACATATTAACTTTATTTGAAGCTCACTGGAGATCTCAAATGAATTAACAGATAAAATACCCAGATAGACCATTACAAAATTAAGGATTCACTCAGAATTCAACGTAAATTATTTTTCCTGTGTTTAAATTCTAATTACATTTTGCCATTCAACATTACCTGGTTATCAATATTTCACTGAGACTTTTCAGAGTGACACTGTTATTACATCATAAAAAAAATTGCAATATAATATTAAATTATAAAAGAGCCAGTTTCTCAGTTCAAGTACCTGTACCACCACCCTATATACAAGTCTTTTTGAGAATGGTCATTAAAACATGCTTTAGTCAAATAGGTGAATCTTATTTACCCCTGTGTTAATTCCTCCATTACTCGTGACAAGCTCAAAAGCATTGACTCTCCTCACTTACTTAAAACATGAAGTCCCTGAAAGGAAAATGTGCTTAATAAAATAATACAATGAGATAACATCTTCCAATTCAATCCTGCAGATAAGGGAAGGTGATTTTTACCTCGGGGTGAATTGATGGATACTGATCCAGTCAGCATTATTGTTTAAGTGCTTCTCACTTGTTAAAGGAGGAAATGAATGTACTCGCCTGGAATACCTGACAAGGTCATTCCAAGGATGGAATTGGAAATAAACTGAGTTTGCTGATCCCCACTCAAAATATCGAATAGATCATGCTTTCTTCAGGGAACGTCGTGACTGTAACATACTGATTCTGTTAAACGTTACCACAGTTGCCTAGAAATACTGATGTCGAAATTCCCATGTTAATTGACTATGAATCATATTAAGAGAGGACTGACTGTCATTATGTGTCAACTAACTGCTTTTTATATGAATTTGTCCTGTGGTGGAGAATTTTGACTGTCAAAGGCCAACTAAGGAGGATTGATGACATTCCAAGATCAAATCAAATGGTTGTTAATGTAAAAAAAAAGAGTAAGTTGTGCAAACTTCATGCTTCATTGAATCACATTTCAGGCACAGATATATACATCGAATGACGTTGTATAAATTAGCATAAGCACTGATAGAACCAAGAGCTTTATTTGGGAAGACACTTGACTTGAAGGAGGTGGAAAAGAAAGCATGAGGCTATGCAAATTTGCCATGACTAAGGTTATGCTGGTCAGGACAAAATAAATGTAAAAGGAGAAAATTCAACTATAGGGAGGTGATGGCCCAGTGATATTATCACCTAATTATTAATCCAGAAACTCAGCTGATGTCTGGAAACCTGAATTCCAATCCCATCATGGCAGATGGTGGAATTTGGATTCAATAAAGAATATTTGGAATTAAGAATCTACTGATGACTATGAAACCATTGCAGATTGTTGAAAAATCCCATCTGGTTCACTAATGTCCTTTAGGAAAGGAAATCTGCTGTCCTTATCTGGTCTGGCTGACATGTGACTCCAGACCCACAGCAATGTGGTTGACTGTCAAATGCCCTCTGAAATGGTCTGGCAAGCCACTCAGCTCAAGGGAAAGTAGGGATGGGCAATGAATGTTGGCAAGCGAAGGATGCCCATGTCCAATGAATAAAAAAGAGTTAGATAGATAGTGGATTGGATGATATTTCCATTCATTTATTGGTCTTGGGACCCCCTCATCAGTGGTGGGAGGATTGGGTGGAATAGGCATGCAGGATGGTGCACCACATTTCCCCAGCTACTGATGCAACCTGGGTTTTTTTTTGTACTAATTGACAAATAGTCCATCACCCATTCATTTGTTGAGGACATTTCAATGGCACCACATTGGGGAATGTGGATGAAATTGTGTTCAGTTTTTAACTTCTAAAAATAGGAATGCCAACTGTCAAAGTGGTTTCCTGTCTTAACAGCAAGATGGTTAAGTATGGAGCTGGCACCCGGGGGAATTGTAAAGCCACTTACGATCCTGCAGTCTCCAGCACTCTGACCGAACAAAATACAGTCACGTGAATCACCTAACATTTCCTGCTGAATCTATAATGTTGTATGTTCAGCGTGGGATCTCGCTTTCTGCAAGATTTTGCAAGAGGCGCATATGCTTCTGTCTGGTATTTAAACATACCAAAAGCAATAGAGGCAACTTCCTAGCATCTGTGCAATCCATATGGGAACATATGTACAGAATATTATGCTGTTATAAGAGATTTTTTGAAATTGCACTTCTGCAATGAACACATTTTGAAGATAATTTTAGTATGCGTGGTGAAGACAAAAAATGTTTGTACAAAATTTTCCTCATTTATGTATTTCCAGCTCTTTCAATGTCCAAAATAATATTGGGAAGGCACCTCTGCAAAAAAAAATCAAAGATGACAATTTGTATAAAAACATATCTGATCAGTGTCCTTTACTGTTTTAAAGTCAGTCATCATTTAATTTACTGATATTTGTTTTGAAGGAGTCAAAAACAGCACAGCCTGGAACATTTATCTGTGAACTTCTCAGAACAAGGGAGTCAAATGCACAAACATGTATCCAAAGGCACATATGAAGAAAGACAATAGATGCTTCAACTTTACTGGTTTAGAACAGCTAAACAAAGCTCCATTTTGAAGACCCAGTTTCTTCACCCTGGGTTAAAAAGGCTGACGACAATCCCCAAAAGACACTGTGGCCAATATTTTACAACCTCACCCACCCCATTCTCCATTGATCTCAACGGGATCTTACGAGCCTTGGACAGGGGAGGTCGTAAAATACCAGCCTGTACATTTAAATTGTCAAGACATTGCAAATTTAAACTGTGTAGTAATTACTGCCAAAGCCAAAAACAACTGATAAAAACAATGTGAGTAAGTTCTGAACAAGAGCCATATGGACTCAGAACATTAACCCTGTTTTCTCTCCCCAGCTGCTGCGAGACTTGCTGAGTTTATCCAGCATTTTCTGTTTTTATTTAAGATTAAGAGAATCCTTGGTTGAAGGCTACTGTGCTCAGAAATTATTTGGCAGGACAAGGAATGTAAAAAGAAGAGGTTGATAAGAGTAGCCTTTGCAAGTGAGATAGAAGGACAGACCATGGGTGAAGGGTTCTATCTGGCTTAACCTCGAAGCCAGATGTGTGACACATACCAAATAGCTGACCAAACATCATTAAAGTTCAGAAACAGTGAATAATTAGACAAAATGGATTATCCCCCTAACTTAACTTAGCCTTAAAATCAGCAAAAAAAAAAGGCTTTAAAAAAAGTATTGTGGCAGGTCTGCCACTGCAGGCTGAGAAACCTTAAGTTTTGTTCACAAGAAGGGCATTCAAGAATTGTATTGAAGAAAACACTTCAATGGCTACTCATCACTCTCCTGCTGAAATCTTTCAATTCATAAGGTCAAATTGTTTAATACTGTCTTTATCCTTGTCCAAACCATTTTAATGCTGTGTGCAATGTTAAATGATTGAAGATAACTTTGATTAACTTTAATAGTGTGACTTTCTTTGGCCGGTTACAAATCACCAGAAGATCTGCATCCTTATAGCCCCAAGGACATTTGTTCCTACTTGAAATTGCGTTGGGCCTTTGATCAGGTATCGCAGGACGATACAAATATTAGGCCCCATACAAATGTTGACAGGGGCAGGCAATGGGTCAAAGACAGCAAGTCAAAATTGAACATGGATAAGACACATATCAGGCCTGACACGGTCGGTGTTGTAGGTGACTATGGCACCCTAAGCAGTGCCTGTTCAAGAAAGCGAAGGTATTCCCAAACAATTCTTCTGAAAATACATTTTTGTGGAGCCAGGAGCAGCAGGAGAGCTTGTCCAAGCTCCATCTAGCTCTCCTCAGGACTGATGGTAGCCTTAGTGTGATTGAAAACAAGCTTTTGGAGCAAAGTTTGATGCCTGAACTATTTTTAACAGCTTTTTTAACTTCATACAAAATACTTCAGCTGCGAGACAGAGAGGCAAGCAGTCAGACGAGTACAACACCTGTTCTTGTTTATGTTCAGAATTTTATAGCAATTATTGTTTATGAAAAGATTTAATTATGCAGCTGTGCTAATTATATTCATAGCGTATTGTCACACAGATAGGAAATTTTAATATAACAAGAGCAGCGAAACAAAAGATTTTGTTCCTTCATTTTTGTTTTTAGACACCAACCTATGAAATACAAATTCCAAATTAAATAGTTGTAGATTAATATTTTCTTCGTCTTCCCATAATTCTGTCTCTTCTGGCCATTCCATTTTATGTATCTTGTGTTCATTACATAAGCCAAATCGAGAGAGAGAGAGAAACTAAGGAGGTGTATTTTTGCAGCTGTAATGCCACTCGGAAAATGACTTATTTAGCAAGAAATAATTGAGGCACAATACATGCCATCCATTACAAACTTCTTTTGAAATGTTTATACTTGCCTCATCACCAAACTCTTCAATAATTTTTAATTCACTGCAATTAGAAATATATATTAAACATTTTATTAAGTGACTGTATCTAATTCATATATTTTTCCAATACGTTTCTTGTGTTACACTTGACATTTAAAAAAATGACCATGGAGATTCACCATGACACTTCATTTATATTTGAGGGGTGGGGCTTCTGCTTTGGATGACATGGTATGCAAGGTAGAAGGGAAGTATTGTGGTGCAGTGGGTAGCTTCCCTGCCTCAGCACCAGAAACTCCAGGTTTGTGACCTACCTCAAGACTCGATTGCCAAGGATGGCATCCATTTTCAGTCCTTGGTAAAGACGGAATGGCACAGAGGCAGGCACATCACGCCACTCAACTCATACTGAGAACTGGCACAACTTGATAATAAAATCAGACCCTGTGTGTTCAAGTTCAGTTCTTAAATTGGAGGGACTGGTTTAGAAGCCAGTCTCCAGGTTCACTTGGACACTTGTCATGTAAATTTTTTTTTAAAGTTCCTTTCAATAAAAGCAAACCATTTTGTACCAGATCTGTCCTCTCATCCCTTCAAACTAACGAATGGACCCAACAGTAATATTGAAACAATAGAATAACACAGGGTTGCGACAGTAGTATCCCTCTGATCTAAACTGGATATTCAAATCTTTCTATTTGAAAGCAAACATTAGCAAGGAATAGCTGGATAGAAAATGCTGTAATGGCTTATTTCACTGAAAGTGAAGATACAGAGCAATGGTTATGTTTTCTTCAATCAGTACAACTTGTCTTCAGACAATAATGCATATAATGAAGATCAGTAGAATACCTTGATTGATATCTTTTTACACGGTATCCATCATGCAGCTTTTGTTGATCCTCAATGCCCTTTTAGCTTCCCGTTCTGATTTACCTCAGTCTTTGCAGGACTTGGCTGCCATCATGAGTCTGTCCATGTCTCTTATCTCCTTGCATTCACAAGCAGAGGCGAGGTCCTAAAGCTAGCCAATCCTTATTATGTGCAAAGGCCAGGCACATCCTAACACAATGTATGTAATATGTTTACCAATTATTAAAATAGACAAATTATTTATGTATTTTTAAGTCTGTTGGGCTTTGATTAAAGCTAAAGCTACAACTAGAGCTTTCTTTTTTAATTCATTCATGAGATGTGGGTGTTGTTGGCAGGGCCAACATTTATTGCCCTTCCCTACTTGCACTTGAACTGAGTGGCTTGTTAGAATATTTTAGAGGGCATTTAAAAGTCAACTACAATGTTGTGAATCTAGAGTCACAGGATTAGAGACCAGGTAAGGATGGCAGATTTCCTTTCCTAAAAGGATATTTTGTGACAATCATTTCAGGATCATAATTAGACTTTAAATTCCAGATTCTCACTGAATTCAAATTTCACCATCTGCATTTTGGGATTCAAATCCAGGTCCTGAGAGCGTTATCCTGGATCTCTAGATTACGAATCCAGTGACAGTACCACTACACCACCCATCTCAGTGCCTTGACCAATAATTATCCCTTAATGAGCATCATTAATAAATATTCTCTATAATTATCACCTTGCTGTCTCAGGGATCTTGCTGTGCACAAATTGTCTGCTGCATTTCCCACAGTACAACAATGACTACTCTTCAAAAAAAAAAATACTGGATGGGTTGTAAAGCCTTTTGGTGAATATAGAGGTTGTGAGCTGTGCTACATCTGTACTTTCTTCTCTTTGTTAAAAAATGCTGATGTAATTTTACCTTGTTTTCATAAATTTCTGTGGGATAACTGCTTCAACATTGAACTGATACCTATGAGTTCAGAGCCCTTCATTCATTTCTCCATGAGATACCTGGGAGTCTATAAACACATTGGAGCAAATTTTTCCGTTCTGCCTGCCACGGGAATTGTGACCTCAAGTGGGATTTTCTGGTTTCAGGATGACCACAACCATTACAAGAATTGGTTGCATAATAGTAGGTTGGCCTAATTCTTCGTTGATGCTATCTTACTGTCCTTTGCTTGCTTCCCTTCTTCAAATCTATCAAGATGAATGAATCACTATGGGTAGCTCTTTGAATGAGATATTGCCTGAGCTGCAGGTAGCTTTGAATCGGACAATCAGTGAACCATGAACCTTTTACCTGATCCCATTTGAGCACACGAGAGATTGTAATGATGGGAATCTTGATAGGTTACCTCATTGCACATGGGATAAAAAAAAAAATGATGCAACAAAAACACCAACAACTTACATTTCCGCAGAAATGTTACAGGAGCGATATCAATCAAAATTTGACAGAGAACAAAATAAGTCATTCCATCCAGTTATACTTTGCTAATGTTTGCTTTCAACAATTAATCACTAAAGTTGGTTTCAGGGGATATGTTGTGGGAGGTTTTAGTAGGATGGCATAGTGGCGCAGTAGTTAGCACTGTTGCCTCGGTGCCAGGGACCTGGATTCAATTCCAGTCTGCAAGGGTTTCCTCCAGGAACTTCAGTTTCCTCCTACAGTCCAAAGATGTGCAGGTTAGGTGGATTGTTCATGCTAAATTTCCCCGAATGCCCAAAGATGTATAGGCTAGGATGATTAGTGGAGTAAATGCATGGGGTTATGAGGATAGGGAGGATGAGTGGGCCTGGGTAAGATGTTCTATCAGAGAGTCATTGCAGTTCTGATGGGCTAAGTGGCCTCTTCTGCATTGTCAGGATTCTGTGGAATAAAAGAAAGTACAGAGATGGAGACATTTCGGAACAGAATTCAAGAACGTAAAGTCTTGGCAGCTGAAGGCTTGTCCCCCAATGATGGGGTGAGTAAAATCAGGGACTTTCAAAAGGCCAGAATTAGAGAACTTCAGATCTCTTAGAGGGTTGTGAGCTATAACTGATTTCAGAGGTGGGGAGGAGTGAGATCACAGAGCCATTTGAAAATAAAAATGGAAATTTTTAAAGGGAGACACGGTTTAATTAAGAGCCAATGAAAGTCAACAAGCAGCATTATGGGTGTATGAGTTGGTACAAATTAGGATGTGGACAGCAGAGTTTGGGTTGGCTATTTTAGAAGATGGTGGAGGACACAGACGAAAAACAAAGCAATGGATGAGTATTTCAGCAGCAGAAGAGCTGAGGTGGTGCAAAGTCAAGCTATGATACAGAAGTGGCATTAAGTATGCTAAGTTAATGAAGACATTGACATGTGGTGAAAACCTCATCTCGGGCTTACAAACAACATTAAAGTGCAAAGATACTGGTTCAGCCTCAGATAGGTTCTAAGGATTTGAATGGACTTTGTGGCTAAAGTTTGTTGTGAGGATCAAAGATGATGGATGTGATCTTATTGGCTCACCTTGCTGGTTGATCAGTGAGTTGATAAGACCGGGCAAGAGGCAAAAAATCAGGTTCATGCCTGGTTTCTCACCCCTCACAATGTTACCAGATCTGTTTTGCTGTCACTAAGCAGATTTCAATATTCATTGCCTCATTTACATGTAATTAGTAAGTCATAGATATTATCTTCCAGTGCTCACTTGACGTTACTTGCTCACCGGTCGAGGACCCCATCAACCGGAACCGGATGTGATGACCTCTCCAGTGGGAAAGGAGACCATTGAATCCCTCTGAGTGGATGGGGGCAGGGCTGAAGTATGTCTCTTGGGTAGTGCCAGCCTAGCACTGCCCACTAGACACACTTGCATTGGCAGCCTGACACCCTGGCAGTGTCAAGGGGTGGTACATGGAAAGGTGGAGCTAAAAGCACAGAGTGTGAGGGGAAGGGGCAAAAGATCTTCTAGTGTACTGTATGTACATAGTATGTTGGGACAGTGGGACACTTGCACAATGGTAGCTTGGGAGTTCAACAGCGGGCTCTCCAGTGAGAATAAGCTCTATCCCACCGCCTTTGTGAGAATTGCATCTGTACTCCTTTTTTAACTAAGTGCCACACAATTGCGACTAGGAGCTTGCCCAAATTGACACAATTCTCTCTTGTTTTCACATTCATTTGGCACTTAGAATTTCTTTGGTAAGATCACCCTGATGACTTTTGTTTTCCTAATATTAGTCAGAAAAAGTGTTGGTTCACCCAAACAGGATATCGGGCAAGCAGCGTGACAACATCAAGTGGAGGGGTTCAGACTTTCAGCACTAAAAATTCATTGAACTATGTCCCTGCTTTGAGCTCAACCCATTTCCCCCACCCCAACCTCAAAATCTATTTCTTCCCTCATGGACAGAACTGAGACTTCCTTTCTGCTCACCTTCAACTCTGCAGCCTGTTCACCTCCAGGTCCAAACCTTTCATGGATATCCCAGTCTAGCCTGTGTTGTAGCTACTTTCAGACATGTAGTGTTGGTCTGCTCAGAGATTGTCAATGCCATAATACCGTAGTCACTATTTTGCCTACCTGGTCCAGGAATTAAGGTCCACAGCTCTGGCACAACCAGTCTCTACAAGTCAGCCTCCACACAGTCTCCTTTCTATTTGATCTTTCTGCCTCATTCCTCTACTTTCTCAGGAGACAAAGGAAATTTGGCACGTTGGCTATGACTCTCGCCAACTTTTACAGATGCACCATAGAAAGCATTCTTTGGTATAGCCCTTGCTTTGCCCAAGACCACAGGAAACTACAAAAAGTCATGATTGTAGCCCATTGCATTACACAAACCAGCCTCCTATCCAATGACTGTCTACATTTCCCACTGCTTTGGCAAAGCAGCCAGCATAACTAAGGACCCCACGCATGTGGGGATTCTCTCTTCTACCTTCTTCCATTGGGGAAAAAGATGGAAAAGTCTGTAGTCATGTATGAACTGACTCAAGAACAGTTTCTTTCCTGCTGCCATCAGACTTTTGAATGGACCTACCTTGCATTAAGTTGATTTTTCTCTACATCCTAGCGAACACTACATTCTACACCCTCTCCTTTCCAGGTTAACGTTCACCATTTATCTTGCTGTTCCCTACAGTAGCTTCTCTATGAACGTATACTTTGTCTGTATAGCATGCAGGAAACAATACTTTTCACTGTATACTAATTTATGTGACAATAAATCAAATCCCTCCCTTTCAACTCACGAGTCAACTCTTCCTTTTGAGCTCATGAATTTCCCAGCTCTCAGTTTATGGTCAAGTTTGGTAAATTGCTCTCTGGTTGGCTGGTCTGGGCCATTTGTCATCCAACCTACTGGTTAGATTCTCAGAGCTTGAGACCACAAAATGTTTTTGCTGACAGACCAGCTGAAGTCAGGTCCTGGTCCTTGTCATCAAATAAAAAACCGCAGGCTTAAATCATCTGGTGCAGATCACATAAAAAATGACTTCTTCGTATGATCTCACACATATCGTTAATAGTTATTACAATCTAACAAAAATGCCCATAACCACTTCCAATTTTATTACTTGTTATCAATAATTCTGGTCATGACTTTTCCATAACATTTTTAATTTATGCCTATATATTTCCAGCACAAGGTCAAAACAACAAGACTCTCTCATATTTCAAATCATAATTCGCAATCTACATTCAATCTAGTCGTAAGCCTTAATATTCAAGACTGATGCAAGCACATCCTCTGACCTCAAAACGAGCAACAGCACAGAAGGTTCATGAAAGAGTACACATCATTTTCCTATATACGCAAATCATGACTGTCTTGGAAACTGAAGTTTCTACTTCCATCAAAGGGAGATCAACTGGTTTATTTAAAATTTCACAACGCAAATTTTCCTTCGATTTTCAAGCACAAAAGGGTAATTTGAAATAATTTCACGGTGGCATTTAAGTTACAGGCAGACAGGCGAAGCTGGAGATACACAAGTATCCTTGACTAGATAGCAAGTTTTACTGTGTAAAAGATCAGCCGCAGATAGAGGTAAATATGAATACTGGAGGAGGCCGAGGGTGTGCTTGAGGCTTATAGCTACAAAGCTGCTATTTTGCTGGGAGTTAAGAAACAGACAAGATTTTCTGGGAAGATTAAATAAGAGTAATATTATATTAACACATCTTCCAAATCCCTGGTGATTTTGAACTCCTTTTGTGCACCATTTTCAATGCCTGTGATTTGTAAAGCCCATAAAGCCGATAAAAAAATTGCTTCTGTATGGAATAATCTAGTTTCATTCTCCCAGTCAAAAATACTTCAGAGGGAATAGCATGGTATTTTGTTTTCCCAGCTATTTACAAAGCCAGTCACGTATCTGAATTAAAATGTTACACTGCTGCACCTGTCTGTACACAGCATGGAATGGATGATGGGCAATTAAGCAAGGTTCAAGTATTTTCTAAAGTGAGTTATTCAGTTACAGTGAACATTATCTGTTTGAAGGGCTGAACATACACAAACAAGGACAATTAACTCTGGGAACTGCTTTTTTTTTTATGTTAAAAAAAATCATGAAATGTGTTGGTGACTGCACATGTGCAATCGCAGGCAGGAACTGTGAGATATAACAACAGCAGCAATTGCAATCGCAGCTCCTTCTTTTTCTCCCCCCTCATGCAGACTTCCTTGGAATCCAGGTTAACGTTCACCGTTTATCCTGCTGTCCTCTACAGTAGCACAATGGTTAGCACTGCTGCTTCACTGTGCCAGGAACGCAGGGTCAATTCCCAGCTTGGGTCACTGTCTGTGCAGAGTCTGCACATTCTCTCCATGCCTGCATGTGTTTCCTCCCACAGTCTGAAAGATGTGCTGGTTTGGTGTATTGATAAGGGTCTCTCGCCACAGACGCTGTCAGACCTGTTGAGATTTTCCAGCATTTTTCTGTTTTCATGTTGGTTGTGCTAAATTCTCCCTCATTTGTCATGGTTTTTATCTGTCAGATGAAACTATGTTAAACCTACCTAAGGGACTCAAGAAGTAAGTATAATGTATGTGTACATATTGTATGTTGATCTTTAATGTGCAGACTGTCCTTTAAAAGTGTGGGTGATGTGACCCCATAGGCAAATAGCTCTTCTCAGTGTGGAAACTAGTTGGGCAATCTTAGATCTGACTATGAATCAGTGCACACCTCAAATAAATAGCTCCGACGGTTCAAGTTATCAAGCCTATATTTATGCACCTTTAGTCCACAGGGGCATCAATAATAATAATAATGGGAAAACATGTCTTTGTGAGGACCAGGAGGAATAGAGGACCTGTTCCAGACCCACAGAAAGTCACAACCTTCCTGTCTTGGAATCTTACAGCCCACTTCCCCATCAAGCCCCCAACTGCCACTCTTCTTCCAAACAACCCTTCTGCCCATTATTTACTTAAAATCTGGGGCCAAGAATGACATGATTCTCCTGTGACCAGCAGCCCAATCTGTGCTTTCTCACCCATTCTGGGCAGAAATCAGACTGAAGACCAGCTTTCCTATTTGCTTGGACGAAATGAGTGAGTGCAAATCCTCAGCAAAGCTATTAAAACAGCTTGACTATATAAGACAGCCAAAAAAAAGTACACCGACTCATTTGATTACGTGGAAATCTCAAGTTAGAGTTGCTTACTGTCCCAGATGATTTAAATCTATGCAAACACCAACCATTAAATTTATTTCTTCATCAGAGTTTAACCCTTCTGCAAGCTTAAGTTCTTGTTATTTATTATACAGATACAGTTTTCCTCCAAGTTTTGGATCCCTTAGCACAGATTTGAAGGGTCTGAGACAGATTCACTGATTTTAAATTACCAGTAAATATGTCACCTATTTCAATGCTTATTTCTTCACCTTGCTACAGAAAAATGAGAATTCAAGGATTCTTCCATTGACCGTAATGCTTTGGTGATTCTGTCTCCTCATGGTGACCTACTCTGTCTGAATAAGGATTTATTTCAGCCATTTACAGCCACTCTCTTCTCACATGTTGGCATGGCAAATTATACTTCACATAAATCTAATCTAGTCTCACAATTTGAATGCTTCTGCCAATCCCTCCTGATAAGTGGCAGAAACTTTACTTTCAGCAACCAGAGTCTCAGACATCCACCACCAGTTTTGGCAAACACTAAAGGGTTATCTTTGAGGTTTAGCTAACTACAAACGGTCTAAGACCTCACTTATTTTAGGGAGACATTGCAATCAGAAATAGAACAGGAAAGAATGTTGGATGTATCATTAAGTAGAGTAGCAGCGTTGAAAGTCAGAAACAGAGTGATTTTACCTGCCATTCATGCTACATTCCCACTGCACGAGGTTCGCCAGCCGTTCACTGTGGCAGGATGGGAAAATCCCACTGATGTCAATGGTGTTAAGGTTGATAAGGTTTTTGCTAATGCTTCCTTTTGGCTCTTTAGAGTCTTAATCAATTGTAAGACTAAGTTCACGGCTTTAAAAGTTGCCATCTGCACCACAAAAAAATTATTTGATTTCTCCAGCACTGAATTTGAACCCCCACCTTCTGCCGCCTTGAACACTTGATCACCAATGCTAGCCAGCTGGTTGAAGTTGATTTACATTGAAGATAGGAGCAGGAGGGTGCCACTTGACCCTATGAGTCTGCTATGCCATTCATCACAATCATGACTGATTGCCCAATTCACCAGCCTAGTCCTACTTTCGCCCCATAATCTTTGATCCCATTTGCCCCAAATGCTAAATCTAGCCACTTCTTGAATACATTCAGTGTTTTGGCATCAACTACTTCCTATGGTAATGAATTCCACAAGCTCACAACTTTGAGTGGAGTAATGTCTCCTTATTTCCATCCTAAATGGTCTACCCAAATCCTCAGACAGCGATCCCCAATTCTGGACTTCCCCACCATTGGGAGTATCCTCCTTGCATCTATCCTCTCTAGCTCTGTTAGAATTTTATAAGTCTCTATGACATCTTCCCTCATTCGCCTGTATTCCAGCGAAAACAATCCTAATCTAGGACTTTTCTCCTCAGACATCAGTCCCGCCATCCCCAGAATCAGCCTGGTAAATCTTCACTCCAATCCCTCGAGAGCAAGAATATCCTTTCTCAGAAAAGGAGACCAAAACTACAGTTTATAATAAGCAACTATATAACATGAACAATCAGGAAGACTATAGTCGACCAAACATAGATCCCTCATCAAGTCTTGGAAACTGGATGAAGATTGGAGCTCGCTCACTCATGTATATGGGAAAATTAATTCAAACTGACCAGCCTCATGTATATGTTATATATACTTGTAGCTGGATCGAGGCTGCCACTTATTCATTTATGAATAATCAGAGCAACATTGAAATTAAAATTCACTGATTGAAGTTCACTAAGAATAAGATAGTGGCTGACTCAATTAATTCACTTGGGAGATAGATTGAGGCATACCTTACTTTTCCAACTTACACAGTGAATCTAACGCAACTATTTTCTTGCAATTTCACCTTGATGAATTTTACACCTTCAACTCAAAGTTTATCAATCCTGAGAAATAAAGCATTAATTACTTTTAATTCCTGCCAGTTAGAAGCAAGTTAATGCACTACTTTAACCTGGACTGCATCGATACAAGCACCATTTACTTTCAGATGTCACTGACTAGAATCTGTGGAGATGCCTGAAATTTGAAAATTTACACTTAATTTGAGTGAATATAATTTACAGCAGTGTGCCTGTGATAGATCAACAGGCAAACATGGTACTAGATCATATTCCATAGCCACAGAAGGTGGCTGATATCTACCTTCTGTTTACCTCTTGGTTGGAATCTGTACTCTTACTGGTGATGAGCATAGAGGCAGAAGCAGACATTTCTTTGGCTGGAATAATGACAAATAGAAACTTTGCCGTGTCACTCCTCAATCAGAATTAAGTTTAGGCAGGAAAACCCAGGGCCAACCTTCTTATCCTGCTGTCGATTGAGGCCCTTAAATGGCCAATTAATGACCACCTAAGAGCCTCATTGCATTGTGGCTGTATTGACCCAACAGTAGGTGGGCCTGTTGATACGCAGTATGTCTGACAGCCAAATCTGTACAAAATTTGTCACATCAGGGTCGGGGGAGGATTCTATCAAAGGCACTCAATGAACAATTAAAAGATATTGACAAAGGAGGGAGTCCACTGAGAGCCACTGCCCTGCCTTTGCTGCCAACTCTATTGTACCCTTAATCCTATGACTTCCCTCCTCCAACCTGGCAAAATCTTCCTCAACATTGCAAATCTTGGGGACTCCATTACCTATCCTGTGCCTGCCTCTTAGAGAGGCAACTGAGTACAAGAACTGCTACCAAGACTTTCAGCCCTGCTAATTAGGATCAACTTGCAGACTTCAGGGATCCAGCCTTGAAAAGAAAACTCCATGAGGCACACAAGCAATGGTACAAGTTATTGGAAGGGCTGCCAATCATTTTCTGCGTACGGCTCCAAATATAGAAGAGATCAATTCCAGCTTGGTCAGTGTCTCCTCAGCTGCTATCAGCAATCTGCCACCTACCTTAGAGAGTATGGCCACCAGAGATGCAGGAGTGGCCCACACAATATTCATCTGTATTACCAATCTTTGGTGGAAAGCCAAATGGCTCCCATTCAGACTCTGCGCTCCCTCTTGGTAGCACTGATGGTTTGTATTAAGAGGCCTACAGATGTCATGCCAAGGTTGAGAAGCCATGTGTGGTCCAGTGGCACACAACCCAAAAATACAAAGATCAGTGTGCCTCAGTAGTGAGGCATGGACAATTTATGCAAGTCAAGAAAAGCTGCTGAATAGCTTCCACCTCCACTTCCTCAGATCAACATTACATAGCTTTGGCATAACAGAGTGCAGATTGTGGAAGTACACCAGAGTGCAGGGATCCCAAGCATTTTTGCCTTCTTGAGTGAATGGCAGGTCCTGTGGCTGAGTTTTGTAAGTCAAAAGGATGTATCCCCAAAGACATTCTCAATGATGATTTTGCTATTGGCATGAGATCAACAGGTCACACATGTCTGCAATACAAAGATGGCTACAAGCAAGTCTTCAAATTGATCGGGATTCGTGTTGATGCCTGGGAAGCTCACGCTACTGTCCAGATGCCTGGAAGCAAGCAATCAGGAAGGGCATGGAAAAAGCAAAGGACAAAAGAAATGGCCAGATGGCAGAAGAGGGAGCCAGACAGACATCATTCAACTTCAGGCCAACGCTATTCATCTGTGCCAGCTGTGGAAGGGGCTGCACTCATGATTCAGCCTTTACAGCCACAACAGATGATGTTCAATACGGAGTGACGTACACTCTGGGTGCAGTACATTGCCTCCTGTGACAGATGGATGCTTTGGAAATTAAATTCATCATCTTTATCACTTTGGAGTGCATGTGGTTTTTATTGTGGCTTCTCAGTCTGCATTGACAGTATGTCATTGATATAGAAGTAGCTGAATGGTTTCAATGCATGATTAAAAGAGAGGTGAAGAACATAACATGCCTGTTAATACAGAGAGACTTTGTACAAGTGATCAGGGCAGAGGAATGGCCAGATCAATGGTATCATTGAACAATTAACTCATTCCTCACAGCTCAGTCTGGAAGGCATTGAACTGAGCTTCCTTCACCTGCTCTGTCATTGTCTTTACCCCTGTTCACCTCACCTGGTAAGGAAATTTAACTTTGCTCTGTACCATGTGAATGGTTATGCAGTACAGGATAGGAAGGATGTTCTTTTTATGGAGGGAGTACAGCAAAAGTTTACCAGGCTGATTCCAGGGATGGCAGGCCTGTCAAATGAGAAGACACTGGCTGATATTTTACGACCTCGCTTGGGCAAAGCTCATAAAATCCCACCAGAGGCCAATGGCGAGTTCTGTTCTGCAAGCCATACCCGCCCCAATTCTGGGATGGGTGTGCTGGTAAAATTCTAGCAACTAAGTCAGGTAGGATTGTATTCACTGGAGTTTAGAAAAGTGAGAGGAGATGTCATAGAAACTTACAAAATTCTAACAGGATTTGACAGGATAGATTCAGAAAGAATATTCCCAATGATGACGGAATCCAGAACTCGAGGTCATAGTTTGAGGATAAGGGGTAAAACTTTTAGCACTAAAGTGAGGAGAAATTCCTTCACCCAGAGGTTGGTGAATGTGTGGAATTCACTACCGTAGAAAGCAGTCGAGACCAAAATATTGTGCGATTTCAAGAAGAAATTAGATATGTCTCTTGGGGCAAATAGGATTGACAGATATGTCAGGAAGGGGGGAAAATCAGGATATTGAATTTGATGATCGACCATGATCAAAATGAATGGCTCAAAAGGCTGAATGAAACATAAAAACTAGAAACAGGAGTAAGCCAATGTAGGATATGACAAATCATATCTTCGAAGTAGGGGTGCAGGAATATTGTAGGGAGCCAGCATAGCAGTACTGTGGTTGGCATCAGGGACCCAGGTTCAATTCCCGGTTTGGATCATTGTCTGTGTGGAGTCTGTATGTTCTCCACATGTCTGCATGCATTTCCTCCGAGTGCTCCGGTTTCCTCCCATAGTCAAAGATGTTCTGGTTATGTGCATTGATGATGATAAAGTGACCCCTCAGTGTACCTGAACAGGTGCCTGAATGGGGCGACTGGGGGGTTTTCACAGTAACTTCATTGCAGTGTTAATGTAAGCCTACTTATAACCAATAAATAATCTTTACTTCAAGATCTGTCAATACGCAGGAATCTTTGTTGAGCAGCCATGTAATGATCCAGCTGTAATCCTGATGGTGCCCACTGCTCTGGTTATACCTGTGACACTATGGTATGGCAGGATTGCAGAGAGGAAGCATAGGCTATGTTTATAGGTGATAACTATGTTTCCCAGTAAATGATCCTTTTATGTTCTTTGAAGAGTAAAATTTCAGAGAGATGGTTAAATATTGCAGTGCTAAAGCATTGTCTTGGTTGTCTGTGAACTTTATACAAACCTGTATTACCCTGTTCTTGTGCTTGATGACAAACTGCACATGAATTCATTGATTGCTCTTCCTATTAATGAAGGCTGAATGGATGGTCTTCTGATACTTTGGTCACAACATGTGTGCAACCAATGATAGCCTGGAAACAATAGAAGTCAGCATTGGTCCAAAATCCCTAAGTCCTCTTTTGTCCATTGCTGATATCAATGAATAAATGATAATACGTTAACACTGGTAAACATGACATGAGTGACTTAGTGGTTTAATTTATGCAAAGCAGACTTGGGTATATGGGAAATGTCCATTACAGCTGCCTGAATTGAGCGAGATGTTAATGACCATGTTGAAACTGGCAGCAAAGCACAGCCGTCACATAGGTTTTTCTAGCAGAAAGCCACAGAGCCTGGAGGCTGTCTGGAGAAATGTAGCCTCCTGGATGTGGGCTGCTTCATAGCCAGGAAAAGCAAAGCAAAGCAAAAACTGCTGCCTTTTAATAGAAGCCACTGCTGCTTATGCTGACTGATGAAGCTGCTGGTGCTACTCTTACCTCTTTTTGTTCCCTGTCTGCTTCAAAGTGGCTGTATTAGCAGCCTTTAAAAGCAGTAAGTGTGTCAAGGCAAAGGAAAAAAACGTTAATAAAAAAATTTAATCATCTGGCCCACCACACAAATCGGATCAAACGATAAGTGGATCATGATAGGTCCATTGGCATCAGGTGGAATCTTATGGTTTCAGGTAAGTGAGACCATAAAATCCCTCCCAAGGTATTAATGGGGAGGCAATAGCCAAGTGGTATTATTGCTAGATTATTAATGCTGCAACTTGCATGAGGGATGGGAGACCAGGGTGACACAATAGTTAGCACAGCTGCCTCACGGCACCAGGGACCTGGGCTCAACTCTGGCCTTGGTCACTGTCTGTGCGGAGTCTGCACGTTCTTCCTATAACTATGTGTGTTTCCTCAGGGAGCTCCAGTTTCCTCCCACAGTCCAAAGATGTGTGGGTTAGATTGATTGGCCATGCCA
This sequence comes from Sphyrna mokarran, assembly GCA_024679065.1. NCBI lineage: Eukaryota > Metazoa > Chordata > Chondrichthyes > Carcharhiniformes > Carcharhinidae > Sphyrna > Sphyrna mokarran. The sequence continues at coordinate 27,003,403 of JAGIQG010000021.1, forward strand.
AATTTACTCTATGTCGGGGATCAGCAGGTTAAATATGTGGGGTTATGGGAATAGGTCAGTGCAGATTCAATTGACTGAATGGCCTCTTTCTGCATTATAAGGATTCTATGATTCTGTGGAACTCAACCAATGGTCTGGGGACCCAGGTTTGAATCCCATCATGCCAACTGGCAGAATTCGAATTAAATTTAAAAAAAAAAATTGGAATTAAGAATCTACTCATCACCATGAAACCATTGTCAATTGTCAGAAATACCCATTTGTTTCACTAACATCCTTTAGGGAAGGAAATCTGCTATCCTTATCTGGTCTGGCTTACATGTGACTCCAGAGCCACAGCAACGTGGCTGACTCTCAACTAGGGATGGGCAATAAATGCTGGCCAACTAGCAATGCCCAGGTCCGACAAATGAATTTTTTAAAAATGCCCCATAAGTGGAAAGTACAATGGCACGTAAACGTGTTAGAACATAGAACATAGAACATTACAGCACAGAACAGGCCCTTTGGCCTTCGATGTTGTGCCGACCGGAATAAAAAAGCAATGCCCCTCCAAACTAAACCATTCCCTTCTCTTCCATATACTTATCAATTAACCTCTTAAACGCCACCAAACTTGGCGCATCTACAACAGCTGCAGGCAGGGCATTCCACTCCCTAATCACTCTTTTGAGTAAAGAACCTACCTCTGATATCCGTCCTATAACTATCACCCCTTAATTTAAAGCTGTGTCCCCTCGTGCTAGCTTTCTCCATCCTAGGAAAAAGGCTATCACTGTCCACCCTATCTAAACCTCTATCATCTTATATGCTTCAATAAGATCCCCTCTTAGCCGCCTCCTTTCTAACGAAAACAACCTCAAATCCTTCAACCTCTCTTCATAGGACCTGCCCTCCATACCAGGCAACGTCCTGGTAAACCTCCTCTGTACCCTCTCCAATGCCTCCACATCTTTCTTATAGTGTGGCGACCAGAACTGCACACAATACTCCAAGTGCGGCCGCACTAGAGTTTTGTACAGTTGCAACATGATGCTGCGGCTCCTAAATTCAATCCCCCTACCAATAAAAGCTAAGACTCCATATGCCTTTTTAACAACTTTATCCACTTGAATGCCTACTTTCAGGGATCTATTGACACATACACCAAGATCCTTCTGTTCCTCAACGCTATTAGGAGCCCTACCATTAGCCCTATACTCTACACATTTATTGTTCCTGCCAAAGTGCATTACCTCACACTTTTCCACATTAAACTCCATTTGCCACCTCTCGGCCCAGCTCTGCAACTTGTCCAAGTCACTCTGTAACTATAACACCCCTCTTCACTATTTACCACTCCACCGACTTTAGTGTCATCTGCAAATTTACTAATCCATCCCTCAATACCCTCTTCCAGATCATTTATAAAAATTACAAACAGCAGGGGCCCCAAAACAGACCCCTGAGGTACACCACTTGTCACCGAACTCCACGATGAATATCGCCCATCAACCACCACCCTCTGTCTTCTATCTGCTAGCCAATTCCTAACCCAATTAGCTAAATCACCCTCTATCCCATACATCTGCATTTTCTGCAGAAGTCTTCCATGGGCCACCTTATCAAACGCCTTACTAAAGTCCATATATACCACATCAACCGCCTTACCCCCATCCACCTCTTTAGTCACTTTTTCAAAAGACTCAATGAGGTTAGTAAGGCACGACCTACCCTTCACAAAACCATGCTGACTATCCCCAATCAATTCATTTCTCTCTAAATAACTCTAAATCCTATCCCTAATAATTCTCTCCAATACTTTGCCCACAACAGAAGTAAGACTCACTGGCCTATAATTCCCTGTAAGGTCTCTCTTCCCCTCCTTGAACAATGGGACCACATTCGCTATCCTCCAGTCCTCCGGAACCACACCCGTAACCAACGAGGACCTGAAGCTCAGAGCCAGAGGCTCTGCAATCTCCTCTCTTGCCTCCCAGAGAATCCTAGGGTAAATCCCGTCCGGCCCAGGGGACTTATCCAACTTCAAACCCTCGAGAATTTCTAACACATCCTCCCTATCTACTACAATACTTCCCAATTTGCAACCCTGCACCTCAGTGATCTCCATAGCCACATTTCCAGCACTCTGCGTGTTGAGCAGAATTTTCTGGTCGTTTATGCCAAAAGGATTTTCTAGTCCTGTTACAATGAACAGAAGATCTGTCCTCACTTGCAGCAGCAGCAGGGCATGAACAGCCAGAAAATTCCAGCCATTCTAATTATCTGTGGGTGACTCCCCCTTTAAGTAGCATCCCCAGGCACAAGGAGGGATAAATCTTTCTAGGTTTTGCTGTAGCTGGATGTTGGGTGGGACTTCCCTGGTTTTGTGTTAAAGTGTGTCGGGGCTCTAATGACATCAATAGACCCCAATATGCTTCCATTCACGAGACCCTCACCGGTCTCGAGCAATGCCCCTACAACATCTTAAAAAGACAGTCAGTAAGAAAGCAACAGCAGCAAAACAAGGAGGTACTCTAAAGCAAATTTAACTGCAAGCCCAACCATGCAGTCAATTGTCCTTTTTGTTCATGACTTAGAATCAAAATTAAGCACTCATCTTTCTAATTTCTCCAGTGATCTAAATTCTTATTCAACCAACAACATTATGGGATCTCCCCTCGTGATTTAACTTGAACATTTACTACTGCTTCCTAAATCTAATTTTTGCAAAATGTTACTCAATTCAGGCTCTGACTGCATGACTCTCTTCATGTCCTTTTGGTTAATGTAGCTTTTGACTGGAAGATTTCAGTCCAGCCTTCCTCATCTAACTGATTCTATCTCACAGCTTCCTTTGATAGATTACATTAATAGATAGTCTTTTCTTCCCATTAATAATACACCAGACCTCCTCACCAACTCCAACACTTGAACAATCTTGTCCTGCCTTGTAACTAATGCCTTAGATCTTTTCAGATAGATTAGTCTACCCATGACCGATAATAACCTTTTGTTAGGTTTTTCTCTTCCTATGTTAATAATTTTTATTGGTTTTTACGATTATTAACTCGTACAAGCATCTTTAAACGCTTATTTTTAAATGCTTATTTTTAAGACAAATCTTTATGACTGAAGACTGGAAAGCTTCAGAAAACTAAGGCTTGTGAGTTTAGCAGCTCACCACACCTGCCTTGAGAAAAAGTTGCCCCAAAAGAACAAAGAACAAAACAGCACGGGAAACAGACCCTTCGACCCAATGAGCCCGCACCGCCACCCCAATGTTCCCACCGCTACCCGCGATCCCTGACCATGTTTATAGATCTATGGATTAAAAACCAAATTTGAGACAATTTAGGGAGAATTTGTTTTGCCATTTAGCCTAAGAGCACATCTTTGGGATGTGGGAGGAAACTGGAGAAAACCCACACAAGCATGGGGAGAATGTGCAAACTCCCACAGACACAGGCCCAAATCCATGTATTTGCACAGCACAGTGATAGTCACTGAGCTGTCGGGTTGCCTATCAAATGGTCCAGGTCAAGCATACACTAACGACGTGAAGCACTAGGATACTCTCAAAAGATCCAAGAGCAGCCCTCTCATGACCCATCGCGTGTATGCCCCTCGTTAGACAACAAGGTGGACCAAAGCACGTGTAGGATTAAAAACAAGTACATCAATATCATCATCTATTTAGACACTTCCCAGGGACTCCCAAGGCTCATGATCCCTATTTTAAATCAGTTTTCTATACCCCTCCATTCCCATTCTGTTCATGTGCCCATCTAAGTATTTCTTAAATAACTCCAGAGTACCTGCCTCCACCACTTTACGTGGCAGCGCATTCCATACCCCCACCACCCTCTGTGTGAAAAAACTCCCTCTAGCATCCAAATTATACCTTACCCCCCTCACCCTAAGCCCGTGACCCCTCGTGCTATTTGAGTCCATCCTAGGAAAAAGCTTAACCCTCTTTACTCTATCTATACCCCTCATAATCTTGTACACCTCTATTAGATCTCCTCTAAGTCTACGTCTTTCTAAGGAAAAGAGTCCCAATTTGCCTAATCTCTCCTCGTAACTCAGACCTTCCATACCAGGCAGCATCCTGGTAAACCTCCTCTGCACTCTCTCCAAAGTCTCCACGTCCTTCCGGTTAGTAAGGCGACCAGAACTGGATGCAGTATTCCAAATGAGGTCTAACCAACGTTTTATACAACTGCAACATTAAAGGCCAGCTCTTGTACTCTACACCCCTTCCTATAAAGGCTAACATACTATATGCTTTCTTCACAACCTTCTCCACTTGCTCTGCCACCTTCAGAGACTTATGCACCTGCACCCCCAGGTCCCTCTGCATTTCTATACTCTTAATAGGTCTACCCTTTATCATATACTTCCCCCCTACATTCTTTCTCCCGAAATGCATCACCTCACATTTATCAGGATTGAATTCCATCTGCCATCTATCTGCCCAAGCTACCAGCCTATGTCCTGCTGCATCGCCTGACAATACTCCTCACTATCTGCAAGTCCAGCCATCTTTGTATCGTCTGCAAACTTGCTGATCATTCCACTTACTCTCTCTTCCAAGTCATTTATATATATTACAAATAGAAGAGGTCCCAGTACCGAGCCCTGCGGCGCACCACTAGTGACCGACCTCCAACTAGAAAAACACCCTTCCACTATTACTCTCTGTCTCCTATTACCAAGCCAGTTACTTGGTGGGATCTTTGATCTAAGGTGGATTGGGCCCATTGTCTCTGGACAAAGATCGGAGGTTGCAGGAAGCAGAGTAAACTGTTTAAAAGACCCACCTCATCCCAAATGTTTTCTTAGACTTTAAGCCCTCTAACCATCACACTGTCTCAACCACCATCCCTCTCCATCCAATCTCAACGTCCATATATATCAACTCATGCCAACATATGCCCACTGCTCATCCCCATTGTTTCTTATTGCTCTTACGCCAACTTACGTCCCTCATCCAATCACCAACCTCATACCCTCTATGCAAACTGATCCTGTATCACCACAGGTAGACCTCAAAAAGTGTGCCAAGATTAAATAAAATGCATTATTAAATATCTATTGCAGACTTTGCTATGAAAAAAGCTACCATTCATGAAAGACCAATCAATACATTTAAATCTCCACATGTACTGAATTCCTTATAAAAACAAACATTTGTATTCATAACCCCACATTAATCTCAGATAATCTTTTAATAAAAGCAAAATACTGCAGATTCTAGGATCTGAAACCAAAAACAGAAAATGCAGGAAAACCTCAGCAGGTCTGACAGCATCTGTGGAGACAGAATAAAGCCAAACCTTTCATAACCTCTGAGCTGTCAGGACAACTGTGAACTTTGAACATTCCACTATGATAATGACAGGTTGTGAAAAGCAGCCACCCGTTAATAATGCTATAAGGGTTGCACTTAGGATTGTCAGTACACAGTGAGAAAACTGTTAGAACAGAATTTTTCAACTCTCAGACATAAGAAGGCATTTTTTTTTCCCCAACTTCAAAAACAGCTGGCCATTTAAATAACTTGACGGCTTGATTTATTTCTCTTCTCCCAGACATATGAAGACAGTTTATTTTCTATTTTTAAAAGTCTGTCCATTTAAATAATTTGACAGCATGAGCCACAAATCTTATCTGAGCTTCAAAAGCATTTATGACTCTTCTAAAGAATTGTAACTCCCACACTGCAAAATAAGGTCCTTGCTCCAGTGAAAATTGGGTCTGTTTGAACTCAGCACTGAATTCAACACACACGCGCAGGAACAATAGGCTCTATTGGAAACATGGGTTGTTTTTTTTAGACACAAGTGCTACCCATCATTGTCGATCGCCCCTGATGTCTCCACAACTCTACAAAAACAGAGACCTGGGTAGATTGGTTCATCATTTAAGCTGATAGTTTAAGTGTAGAACAGGGAATGGAGGAGAAGAAGAATCTTGCTCAGTTGCATTTTTTTTCAAATTTGTGCTATCTTAGGATAAAGTATAATTTCCAGCAGCCCTTTTTACACCTGGTCTCCCCAAAAAGAAACCACTGACCTTACAATTCCCTAAGTGTAGTACAATTTTTCATGAACGTAAAATGGAACTGCATTAGGTATTCCCTTATAGAGCTGAAGGGAAAGGTTGTGGGACTGAAAACGGTCAACGACAGCAAGACAAAATAGAAATTGCCCAATCTGCTGAGTGGCTCCAGCATTTTCTGTTTTTATCTCATCCTTGCTTTTGTTTCAGTAGTGAATGGTGCTATTGGATAGTCTGGCAGCCTCCTTCAGGTATGCCATCATCATCTATATACAGGAAATCTGATGCTATACACAGCATTGATCCTAGCTGGAAAACAGGCTGCAATGGTGTCCCCTGGAGAGAGCCTTACCACTCCCCCAGACTGACAAACAGAACACCCTTCCTGGCACTCATTTCATGCAATACCATGTCCATTTTGACACTCCATCACTTCAACACAAATTCTCCTTCCCGCATCAACAACCATCTTGCCAGTTCCTAATTATTTGCTAACCTTTCTTTTCGTTCCTCAGCACCTTTAGAAAGGCTGAAATGTACATTTTGTTTCCAAAAACATTTGATCTCTTTATGTACGTTGTAACAGTTATTACCCTCGGTGGGACCTTTGAGTGAGGGTATCACTAATTTTTTTTCATTTAGGGTGACTGCTTAATGCAATCCCGTGCACCCCTCTTTAGTGAAGACGCCAGCGGCAGGCCCAGGGACCTTTTTTGGGTAACTAATTTGAGTAGAACGTGAAACATCACAGAGGCTAAGAGCAGTTAGAAAACAATTCTGCTTGCTTGTTGCACCCTTAAATTGTTCCATCCCCCACTCCATGACCAGAAAATATATTCTATCATATATAAATTTTTAGGAATACGCATTCACGCAGTTTGGTTGGATTTAATAAGGGCAGAGGGGAGAGCGGAAAGCGGAGAAATTCAAACGCATGGAACAAAATCGAAAAGCAGTTAATAAAGAATAGCCTTCTGATTTCATTATATACAATACACATGGGAAATAACTCTCCATGAACACTTGTAAAATCCCAGGGTGTAAATTCTATGAAAATCATGACCATTCGTATAGTGTATGTAAACACATGCTGCATAAAACTTCTTAAGGGTAGCACGTTCTTCATCAAGGAGACAAAGCACTGTGGCAAACTGGGGAGGAGGACGGAGTGCCGCACGCATACACTTTTGAAATGAAAACATGTTGACACAGTGATAATGGGGGTCTATGAATCAGATGTGAGCATTAAAGTGCTGGTGGGGTAACAGGGTCAAGAACACCATTTGAACCTTTAAAAACGCTGCAGTTTCTGAACTGCTTTTAAATGAAATACATTAATCCACATGCTGACATTTCTCATCGCAGTTATTCAGCATCATTGAGGTGGAAAAATATTTGCACTTGAGCACAAAACCAAATCAAAGAAGGAGGAACAGCACCACAACATCCATACAAGATCAGCATATCAAACCAAGAACAATTGATTTTCAAACCACCTACTCACCAGCCCTGACAATTAGAGGAGGAGTTTTCATTATAATCAGTGACAGTAACGAGTACACATACTCATTAATATCTGATTAGCGACTCAAGGCAACATCATACACCACTCTTAAGATATACCCTCTAGCAGTTTACCATCAACATGAGCCCATGCACTTGGCACAGTCATACAGCAAATATCCTGTTTTTGACCTTTTGAGTACTGCATGAGCACGTTAACAACACAATACACAACATTACTTGCTGTACATTTTTTGGCTTATTCTAAGAATATTAGGGTGCATTTTCCAGTTATGAAACATAATAGTATAGAACTGTAATGGAAACAGGGGGACAACTGTGATCTGCTTCAGATGCACCCAGCTGCATCTATGACACTCTGGCACTGAACACAACCCCTGGCAAAACTTTTAAACCAAGAAAAATGAGCTACAACTCACTTCAAATATGAACAAGCATGAAATGGAGCTCAGTAGAATTTACCTTCCCCTTGGTCAAGAATGGATGGAACTATTTCTTCAGTAGGAGTCTATCTAAGGAAGTTCCATAATTAAGGGGACCCTTTAAAAGTCATCATATTTATCATGGCCACCACTCATTTTTGCACACCACATTGTGTTTTTGAAAGACTGTGTAGATTACAAATTCAATGGAAAGATCTAAACTGAAGAAACTGGTGTGTAAAGTGTTGATTGGATTGCATTTGAAGTTACTTGTCAGTTATCCCTCGTAAAATGACCCATCTTAAAGACTAGACAGCGTTACCCACAGCATGAAGATATAACAGCAGCCAGGGAATGTAAATTCTTTCAACTTTTATTCATTCATGGGACATGGCCATCACTGGCAGGCAGCATTTATTGCCTCACCCTAGTTGCCCTTGGAGGGCAGTTGAGAATCAATTACATTGCTGTGGCTTTGGCGTCATAGATAGGCCACACCAGGTAAGGATGGCAGATTTCCTTTCCCTCAAGGATATTACTGAACCAGATGGGCTTTTGCAACATTTGACAATGATTTTATGGTCATCAGTAGATTCTTAATTCCAAATAATTTTTTCCTGAATTTGAATTCCACCACGTGCTGTTTCGGATTTTGAACCCGAGTCCCCAGAACATTAATTTGACTGCCTCTCACATTTCTTAAACCATGCATCCTGCAAATAGGCCCATTTACTAATGGCGCCAGAACTACATGGAAGCATAGAACAACAAATGGCCATTCAGCCTATCATGCTGATTCTGTACAATTCCCATTTAGCACCACCGAGAAAAGATTCTACAACATTTCTGCTTTCTTCTGTCCCAAAGGCAAATCGGGCAATATTCATCAAATTATCTACCTTGCATTAACAACCCTTGAGCAATTGTTTTCTTCCTAGTGGTAATTCCAGTCTCAGCAGTTCATATTTCTGCTCTATTCCATAGATGCCATCAGTATTTATCCTGACAAATCTCTGTCCTGCACTTTCCTAGTTATTTGACTGCTTTTTTTTTGGAAGTTGATGCTGAATTAAATGCTTTTGTTGGGATTTTTCCTCATGTTCCCATGGGGGTGAACATTCATTTTTATCACTGTATCGTGGGGGACCAGTCATCTATTTTACCCCATGGCTGATTTTTTTTGTTTCCAGTGAAGCCAATCAGCTGGGCATTTAGTGAAAATGAATCCTTATGGGTGGAAACAATCTCAAGTCTTCTAATTCATCACTCACTGTCCAAAGTTAAATAACTTGTACTGACTGTCCATTGCAGTTTAGTGAGTCATTTTTCATAAGAGCAATTTCCAAATCAGTTGTTGCTGTTCTCTGAACTCTGTCCAATGAACTAATATTGCTTTGAATAAAGGATGCCACAAAGATATTCACAATATTCTACACGTGTCTTCTCCAGTAACCTAAAAAATATTAGAGGAACTCATTGGCATTGTATTTATGTTACGTTAAAAAAAGGGTGACATGTGTGTGATGTCTGTACTATACAAAAAGAACAAAAGTTTGTACTTGACAAAAATAAAAGCCTTTAGTTACAACAGATTCCACTTTCCCCACTTCAGCTTACAGTAATGGGATAAGGTCCATGTGACTCATTCAGCCAATTGGGCTGAAGCGTGTGAATCCTGGAGCTGAACAGAGAAGAACATCTCCCAGCAGTATGAACTGTCTTGGGTGACATGGTAGCACACAGTAGTTAGCACTGTTGCCTCACAGCACTGGGGACCCAGGTTCCGTTCAGATCTCGGGTCATTGTCTGTATGGCGTTTGCACTTTCTCCCCATGTCTGCATGGATTTCTGTCAGGTGCTCCAGTTTCCTCCCTCAGTTCAAAGATGTGTAGGTTAGGATGATTGGCCATGCTAAATTGACTCCAGTATCGGGGGGATTAGCAGGGTAAAGGTGTGGGGTTGCAGGGTCTGGGGGGGGGGGGGGGGGGGGGGGGGGGGGGGGGGGGGGATGTGATCAGTACAGACTTGATGGACCTCCTTCTGTACTGTAGGGAGTCTATGAGGATTCTAATTGAGTAAGGATACTTCAGTTGCAGACAATAAAATAACTAACTTCACAAAGAAGTTAAATCAAAGACAAAAGGTTTAATAAAGAAGCTTCATTACACCAATGTTTGGGCCGCATCCTAAGCTCCCCACAATCCCCATCTGTTCTCTATTTATACCAGATCAGCTGGTTAGTTAATCACCACATCATTTTGCCATTGGTTACATGATAACATCAGGCAGTTTGGAGACTGGAGTGAAAATAATCAGGACGATATACCTCACTTTTTATAGTTATTCCTGTTAATAAATAGTCCACTTGGCGGTTGCCACTTTTTCCAAGATATTACAAGTAGTGGAAATGCAACAACAGAATTGTTCAGAATTACATATTGTGACAAACAGGAGTTGGATCTGGCATTATTTCAAGTGCACTTTACTTATTCTAACAATCCTCCAAACACTAATGATTTTTTAATAAATAATAAATCACCATCCAATACTCTGTCATCGCTGACTTCATGATAGTAAACTAAAAGTGCCAGCAAACTATGCATTGCTGACAAATCTGGAGAGTTTTAACGTATTCCTACAGTCCAGCAAAGAAGACAGAAGGGTTCATTCGCCTTTGTTACTTGTTACACTGACTTATTAAAATCTGACCTGGGCAGTATGGCACATGAAAGTAAATCAAAGGTTGATGCATGCCACTCATTCAAATCCTGGGTCTGACTCACAGAGGGCATTGAGAGGTCAAAATGGGCACCAGGAAATCATTTCCAAAATTAGCAGAATAATTCAAAAACATAAATTTATGACTCTAAACAAAACAGATTACTTTTCCCCAGAGTCTTGCCAGGATTAACATTTTTCAAAGGTATATGATTACTGAGAAAAATGGAGAAGGTTAATCCTTGGTCTTATTCCAAATTGAACCATGACTATAGAGTAAAGGATCATATTCAAGTATGAATTCAGGACTAATGATTGGCAGCTCTTCCTGACACATACTATAGTCCTCCAGCTAGATAGTGAAGGAAGAAACCTTGGAATAAATCAGAAGGCAGTTAGACAGTGTGACTGAGCAGAGAAATTCCAGTTTCCTATCAAAGATTGAACAATAATAAATTGGGCATATAAATTGACCTCTAAAGTCTTGAATGATCCCTAAGAAAACAAGGGTCAATTTCTACTTTGAGAATAAAAGTGAAACATCAGCACAGCAAGAGGTGCCCACCATTTTGAAATATAATCAGCATCCAATGTGAAAAGTTGGTGTGTCTTAAACTCCTAGACACCTTCACAACACAGCCCATATCCTTGATCCCTTATGCCCAGTTATAAAAGTATCAGTAAGTCAGGTGAACAATTATGGGGAGAACTATTGAGGTTGATTGCTAATGTGAGTATGACCAAATTTATCATAAAAGGGAGTCAACTTTTACAGTGAATAAATGCCAAAAGTAATATTTTTAGAAATCAAAAAAATGGGGTTGACTGTCTTGTACGCCATGATTTACAATTGATGGACTGAATGGCCTCTTCTAAAAGCACCAACCTTTGTGATATGTCACACAACATATTTTAGAATTGCGGGTTTCATAAGTGAACATTGTTTTTTTTAAACACAGGCTGCTCCTGATGGAAAGCATTCATTGTGACTGGAATCCACAGTCACTTCCTTCCCAACCCATTCTCAAGCAAAGTCCATCTCATCAAAAATAGAGCAGAATTCTCTGGCCGTACTGGTTTAAAAGCCGGAAATTGCCAAGCGTCCATCAATGGCGTTTCACATTCTCTGCAATTCGCCTGCTAAAATTCTACTGGCTGGCAGGATGGGAGAATTCCTATCTAGTCTTTGCTTATATCTTTCCTGAGCTGTTTTTGAGAAGAGCTTCCAAGTTTGGATTGTTGGCCTAGTATGAATGATGAAGTGATCCTTCCCCCCCTCTCCCCTCTTGCTCTTCATCCACTCCACCACCGACATTCCCCACCGCCCCTCTCCCTGCCCCACCCTCACCCAGGCCCTGCTCGCTATTTATATCAGTCAGTTGGTTAGTTGATCACTACATCATTTTGGTCACCAACTCCTCTGATCCAGTGGTCATCTTACAGCATTCACTTCACAGCTGATTGAATAGAGTTGCTGCCTCGGCGTACACTGCAGTCCTGTCTTTCAGAGCACTCTTTTCATCTTGAAAAGCTGTAAACTTACATCTCACAGATCAGCAAGAAAGCATACAAAATCTCATGAGTGTTCCGAAGAGGAAGAGAGTAATGAAATCTATGAAAGCAAGCTGAGAAGTCCAGGCAGAGGGAAAGTGAGTTCAAGAGAGAACACATGCAGAACAGATGCAAAGAAGAACAACACATTCAAACACATCAGAAATAAGAGAAAGGTAGAGCTGTTGAGTCGTTTAGAAATGGTAATGGAGAGCTGGTGCTTAAATCCTAAATCATCTCATTCAGCGATGTTTGTATGTGAAAGATGAAAAGAATGCCAAAATGGAGAAAGCTGTTTACTGGCAAGTGCAGACTCAAAATCTTTAAAGTCACAAGGAACAGCCGTCGTGGATGCTTTAGATTAGGCCCTAAGCTCTGGCAACTTTCATCTAAGGATTGTGAATGAATTGGCTCAGGAGATTACAAATCCCCTCACTAATATTTGAGAGCTCACTAAACTCAGGTCACATACGAAGAGATTGAAAAGTAGCAGACTCCTAGTTTTCCGAACAGGACAGCAGACAGACCAGCAAATTTTGACAGTTTCAGGGAAATTGTGTGAAACGATGATGAGGAATAGCAGCAGAGATCATCTGGAGGGACAAAAGGAAAATGGAACCAACAGTGTTATTTTAGCAGAGGCAATTTATGTTGATTAGGTTTCTTTGACGAGATTATATACCAAGTGGATACAAATGAGACAGCTGAAATTGTATCCAGACAGCAATAAGGTGTTTGATATACAAGAGAGCACTGCATGATGTCAGGCCTATGGAATATGCAACAATGTGTGTGTTAATGTTGCAATTCTGTTACAATGAAGTTGCAAGAGTGAGCAACTGTAACTAACTGGGGAAAGGTTAGGACATTATTCATAAGTATCTATAAGAATGGGTCTCCACTTGAGGGGGAGAACTGAAAAAGAATTCTGTGCCTTTGTTCTCTGTGTTATGTGAATAAACTTATGTCAAGGTAACGTAACGAATTGTACAATTGGCGATGGAATGGAGCAGAATGGAAGGTGTGGATAGATTGACAAAAAAATGTCATGGCAGAAGATAAAGGGGATGTTAATGATGGCATTAAGGACTGAAGAGTGGTAATATTGGCATAAGGCTAAGGAAATTTGGCATGTCGGCTACAACTCTTACCGATTTTTTTTTTAACGGATGCACCAATAGGAAGCATCCTTTCCATATGCACCACAGCTTGATATTACTAAGATTGCAAGAAACTACAAAGGGTTGCGAATGTTGCCCAGTCCATCACGCAAACCAGCCTCCCATCCATTGACTCCATCTACACTTCCCACTGCCTAGGGAAAAAGCAGCCAGCATAATCAAGGACTCCATGTACCCCAGACATTCTCTCTTCCATTAGGAGAAAGGTACAAAAGTCTGAAAACACCTATCAGCCAACTCAACAGCAGCTCCTTCCCTGCTGTGTTAGGCTTTTAAATGGCCTGTCACACACTAAGCTGATCTTTCTCCTCACATTAACTGCACTTTAACCTTTTCTTCTCCCCTACATATTCTATGAACAGTATGTTTTATCTGTACAGCACAGAAAAAAAATACTTCTCACCGTATATTGATACATGTGACAATGATAAATCAAATCAAAAAAATGTGATTGTGGAAATAAATTTTGGAAAATACCTTGTCAAACACCAAGAAGAAAATGGAAAACGATAAAGGCAAACATGGTAAAAGAGAAAAGCAGAAATTCTGTCAGAGAGAAGAGCAGACCTTTCCCTGACCTTACAATCTGCCCACACTCTCTTCAACTATATAATTCATTACATTTCTATCCTCCTCAGTTCTGTATAACAGTTATACCAACTCAAAACATTGACTGTTTCTCTGTCCCCAGATGTTGCCAGATGAGTTTATCCAGCATTTTCTATTTTTAAATTTCAGATTTCCAGCATCTGCAGTATATAGCTTTTATTTATGTTAATGAAAGTCTGGCTCCTGATTCTTCCTTTATTCAGTAAATGAGCAGCAAATTATTATAATGCTTAGGATCTGAAACAAAAAAATGCTGGAAATACTCAGCAGGTCAGGCAGGATCAGCAAAGAGAGAGACAGGGTTAATGACTTTGATGAACCTGAGTCCTGACAGCAGGTCAAAGTGTAGGTTCTGGCGAGAAAACCAGGGCAAATCTTGCTGGTGGCATGAGTGGGAAATATCACCAAATATTTAGCTTATTTGAAAAGACTTCTTCCCACATGATTCATGCCACACTCACGGTGACTTCCCCGTGAATCGCTCGCCCTAGGAAAACTCAAACTCTCTCATCAGTGGGGCACTCCTTTTAAATGCCTCCTCAGCACCCCCTATACTTGCTCCAAGTCCTGTCAGGGGATGGTTGCCAAGAAGGCAGCACCAAGATTCACAAAGAGAGCCCTCACCAAACTCTTGAAAAGTGTGGAGCAATGGTATGACCTCATCTACCCATCAGGCAACACCGACCATGCATAACCTCCCTACGTGAGCATCTCTCCACTGAGCCTCACTCTGTGCCCTGTCACAGAATAACTACAGGCACCCCTAACAACTCCAACTGAATTAAGTGCTTCGACCTTTCAGAGCCTCAGCGTGTCACATACCTTTCCCAAACACAATCAAGCGCATTCAATGGACCTGTATTCTAACGTTATGGAGGAAAAGATACTGTTCCCCATCATCCCTTGAATGGGTTGACTAATGAATGACTTCATCTTTCAGTGGGGCTCACATCTGAAGTAAATGTTATGTTGAAGAGAGTGCTAGGGGCTAGGCTTCCAAAGAATTAACAATTGGGTGCTAATCAGTGGCACACACATTAATTGCAATGCTGACTAAATTGGCACAATTGACTCATTAAGGGAGAGGCCAGGAGCTAATTAGGCAACTGGCTTCCCTTTGTGGCAGGCAAGGCACACCTGATGCATATGAAGACTGCAATTACCATATTAATTTCAGCCTGAGAGGGTATCTTCCTCAAGCCACACTGGCTGTAGACGAAACAATTGGCTATCATAACCATTGGGTCTTGAGCTTCCATACAACTCTTATCCTCCAGCTTCAGAGTGCTGCCTTAATATGGGGGTTCATTCTTACTACAATCGTACTCCTTGTTGTGTCTTCAAGCTTAATCAGACTGAAAAATACTCTTTCGCAGAGTTCCCCACTTGCCCATGCAGCCTGGCCTCTCATGGAACCCTACCCAAGAACCTCAAAGTTGTCTCTTCGTGCTGATCTCTTGAATTTACCTCCTCCTATCCACTTTCCAGCTCCCACTCTGTAAGGACCATCCTTCAATATCACCACAAGCCCAGTAAGGAGGACACAGGAAGTGATGCCTGCAAACCAGCCACCAACCCCTTTAAATCTGGAGTCCATGTGAATGACCCCACCCCTCAGGATGCTGATACTAAACACTCACCATCCCCAACCGCAAGTTTGCCTTATCTGGCTCCCGTTTCCTCTCTGGCACCCTCTCTGTGACTGGCACCCTAGATGCTGACAGTGATCTCAACACTCGCCTCTGATACTCCTTTCAAAGGTGAGGATGTAGTTTCTCGTTTTTATACAGCTGTCTTGTAATTCGCCCTGTCTTGACGTCATGCCAATGACTGATGAATATTCATTGAGTGGGGGGACAACTCACTAATGATATTTTAACAAATTAAAATAAGGTTTTCAGCCTTCCGTGGCATTTTTCTCATCACATCACAGGCAAGGGACCTGGAAAATCAGAAAGGCGTTTCCAATTCTTGCAGAATTTTCTGCCCACATCGCTGTTCTCCCTGCTCAAAATTGCCCCCAAGTTTTCTGTTTCTCTTTCCAGATGCTGTCTGATATGATGAGTAAGGTTCAGTGTTCTCTGTTCTTGTTTTAGATCTCCGGCATCTGCAGTATTTTGCTCTTGTGTCAGTGTGGCAATGTGTCAGACTGGATTGGCAAGTGGCTAAGTAGTAGAATACAATGAGTTGTGGTGTGTGAGGAGGTGTTTGAGTTATTAGTGATGTACTATATGAGTCAGTGCTCGGAGTTCTTTTGTTGATAATTTTTTTAATTGTTTGAAGATGGGAATCATGTCCAATGTGTCGAATTTTGCAGATAACATTGAGTCATCATCTTACAGCACAAAAAAGGCCTGTCAGCCCATCATGTTTGTGCCAGCTATCAAACACCTATCTGTTCTGATCCAATTTTCCAGCACTTCGTCTATAGCCCTGTAAGCTATGGCATTTCAGATGCTCGTCTAAGTGCTTCTTAAATGTTCTTAGGGTTCCTGCCTCTACCAGTCTTTCAGGCAGCAAGTTCCAGGTTCCCACCATCCTCTGGGTGAAAAAGTATTTCCTCCAATTCTCTCTAAATGTCCTGCCCCTTACCTTAGATTTACGTCCATTGGTTATTCTCCTCTGTAGTGAAGGGAAAAGTTCCTTCCTACCTACTAAGACCCTCAAGATTCTGTATACCCAATCCGCTCACTTCTCCGCTCTATGGAAAACAGCACCAGCCAAGCCAACCTCTCTTCAGAACTGAAAAGCTTCAACCCAGAAACATCCTGGTGAATCCCCCCTGCACCCATTTTAGTGCAATCACATCCGTTCTGTAGTGTGGCAACCAGAACTGCACACTGGACTCCATTTGCAGTGTGAGCAGAAACTGATAGCCAAGTTCTGCATACATGAGGACAGCCTCAACCCAGATTGTGCGTTCATGTCACACTGTCTGTAATCCCCACAACTTGCCTTGGTTTGCAAAATCTCATGAACTGTCCTGGAAACAACACACACCTGTTTAACTTGTGCTTGGCACTCAGGTTGTCTGTACCTTGAAGACTTGATTGCCTGTAAAGTCTCACATTCCAATTATTATCTTGTAAATTGAGTTTGTGTCTGTATATGCCCTGTTTATAAACATAAGTCTTCACTCATCTGATGAAGGAGCAACATTCCGAAAGTTAGTGCTGCCAAATAAACCTGTTGGACTTTAACCTGGTGTTGTGAGACTTTTTACTCTGCTTATGTTCTATTCTATCAGCTAATAAAGGCAAGTCTTCCACATGCTTTCTTAACCATCTTATCTACCTGCCCTACTACTTTCAGTGATCTGTGGACATCCACCCCGAGGTCTCACTGTTCCTCTGTACTTCCTAGCATCCTACAATTCATTGCATGTTCCCTTGCCTTCTAATTCCTCCAATAACACTTGATCAGGTGAAGTAACAAATGATGATCAAGGTACACAATACAAAACAATTTGGAAAATGTCATGGGCATAGAATTTGTGAAAGGAAAGTTCTGAGATTCAGCAGAAGATCAAGTACAGCATGAAAGCATTGCTAGCACGAGGGGACACAGCTTTAAATTAAGGGGTATGAGTTATAGGACGGATATCAGAGGTAAGTTCTTTACTCAAAGAGTGATTAGGGAGTGGAATGCCCTGCCTGCAGCTGTTGTAGATGCGCCAAGTTTGGTGGCGTTTAAGAGGTTAATTGATAAGTATATGGAAGAGAAGGGAATGGTTTAGTTTGGAGGGGCATTGCTTTTTATTTTGGTCGGCACAACATCGAAGGCCGAAGGGCCTGTTCTGTGCTGTAATGTTCTATGTTCTATGTTCTATGTTCTATGAAATGAAAATGGGCTTACATTATCACAACAGGGAAAGGACTTTGGAAGTTTGGTGAATGAATCACTCAAACCATTGGTGCAGGGTTTTTAGGTAGTTGTGGAAATGAATAGAATGGGAACAGTTGGGAATGTGTAGTTAAAAGTATAACATCAAATAGAGATGTATCTTTACAATTACTTCTGGCCTTGGTGATATTACATGCCATTTTTGATTTCCCATTTTAGAAAGGATATGATGTAGTTAAAGGAGTACACAGAAGAGCTACTGGATTAATTCTAGAATGGAGGAGATTGGGCTATCCGGAAAGATTGTGATTTAAATTTAATAAAGCTACTGAGCATGGGCATAAGGAGCAATGTCCCAGTGATGTCACTCACTGACAGGAGAAAATCATGAACCATCTCACAGAGTTGTTCCAACTAAGCCTTGGTGTTACCTTCATAAATATTTCACATGTAAATGAATGTTTTGAACAAAAGATCATTTCATCCAGCAAGGCCTATTGTTGAATAAGAAGGCAACAAGTTGCTGATAGTGCCAGAGATTGTCAGAGACTACAACAGAATATACATAAATTGGAGATGGGCACAGAAATGGCAGATGGAGTTTAATCCGGACAAATGCAAGGTGATGCATTTTGGAGGATCAAATTAAAGTGTGAATTACACTGTAAATGGCAGAACACTTAGGGGCATTAATATACAGAGAGACCTGGGCGTGCAGGCCCGCAATTCCCCAAAAGTGGCAACACAGGCAGCCAAGGTGATTAAGAAAGCATATGGCATGTTTACCTTCATCGGCTGGGGACATTGAGTACAAGAGTTGGGAAATCATGTTGCAGTTATATAAACTTTAGTTAGAACGCATTTAGAGCATTGTGTGCAATTCTGGTCAGCGTACTACAAGAAGTTTTGAAGAGAGTGCAAAGAAGGTTCATTAGGATGTTGCCGGGTCTTGAGGGCATTAACTATGAGGAGAAGTTGAATAAACTAGAGCTGTTTTTGCTGGAATGACAAAGGATGTGGGGACATCTGATAAAGATCTACAAAATTATGAGAGGCATAGACAGGGTGGATAGTCAGAGCCTTTTCCCCAGGGTTTAAGTGTCGATAACAAAGGGCAAAGGTTCAAGACGAGAGGGGGAAAATTTAAGGGAGACACGCAGGGAATATTTGTCATGCAGAGAATGGTGGGTGCCTGGAATGTGCTGCCAGAAGAGTTGGTGGAAGCAGGCACATTAGCAACACTTAAGAGGCAACTGTTTGGGTACATGAATAGGAAAGGAACAGAGGGATATGGTCTGAGTAAGATTAGAAGGTTTTTTTTCAGTTTAGTTACAGCACCTATATCAGCACAGGCTTGGAGGGCCGAAGGACCTGCTGTATTTTTCATTGTTCTTTGTAAATTCCAAGATAAACCCAAAATAACGCATGGTGGGAGTGACTACACTCCAGAGAAACAGTAAAAAATGATAGGAAAAAACTCAAGTAAAATCCAGGATTGTGCAGCTCAGCTGATGAAAGATTTCAATGCCAACGTAGCAACCTCCCTGGAGACGAACAAATAATGAGGGCGGCCCAGTGACTGGCAAGATAAGCAGCACAAGAAAAGACAACGTTGAACCAGGATGAGAAATGGCCACCACTTTGCCCCTACCACAATCCTTTCAAAATATAGAAGAGCCCAGAAGAGCTGAGACAAGCCAATTGCAAAGTTGGGAAAAGCACTTTTGCCCTCCAGTAACACAATGCCTCAAGTCTGATGAGTAAACAGAACAAAGACCAAGTTAGCACTTTGTTATAAACTGTTAGGAGCATAAGAGATGACATGCTCACCAGACTGCGGTTGAATGAATACATGGCCTCCTATAAGGATGTCATCACTGCCTTTGATTCATACTTCAGAATTCATAAAAATATTTGTCATTGGGAGGGCAAAATTTAATCGGCACAGTCAAAAATAGGGTGGGGGGATTGACTCATTCATTAATGACTTGTACTGCTTAGCCAAAGATTGTGAAAATGGAACACTAAAAGATAAATTGATGTTTCATATGAGAATTTCCCTGACTTTTTATAATCTAGAGAAGATTTAATTTTAAGCAAAGCTAGACCAGGCAAGTGAGGATCAGAAGCAGATTATGGCTCTCATCAAAGATACAGAGGAAATAGCCAGTCAGTTTGTGGTTTGTAAAACCAGAATTATACCAAGGCAGCAATCAGGGAAATGCCCAAAAAAGGCACCAATGCCATTTTCTAATGCCCTCGCCATGTCAGGTAGGGATGAACAGCCACCTGAGTTGTGCAGTGCCATGGGTCTGACAGATTAGGCCATTTTAAAGTGGTTTGCCATTCTCGGCAATCTACATTCACCAAGCAGAAGGAGATATCGGTCAAAGGAACCACCGTTCAAGAAATTCAAGTTGACTTAGGATGCCGTGAATCAATTCACATTAGATAAAACCTCATCCCCACAAACACATGAGGACAGCGTAGATATTTCATTTCTTTTTCAGGTGAGGCTAGATGCATGGGAGACAGGTGCACCACAAATAAAATGACAGAACGCAAAATGACATTCTGGACCTTAATTTGCTCTTTCGGGAAAGAGTGGAAGAGGATGATAACCAATTAAGATGTCACCGATATCAATGATTTGTTGCAGAAGGAGATCCTGAACCTAGTTTTATTTTTTTGAAGACAGCATACATTCTGATGAGGATGTAGAGATGTGCAGACCCATTCAGGATTAAACACACACTGAAGAGAGTGTGGAAACTGAACCACTACCAATAAAAAAAATATTTTCTACAGTATTAGCAGGACAGTCATCATTCTTGTTTGGCATATTGTTTGTGCTTCCCTTTGTTGATCTGATTCATTCATGACTGAAATATTATATAATACATCATTCACTGCACCAGTGGAAGTTTGTAAACCCTCTACAATGCAAATCTTCACAACAGCTGAACAAAGCTTCATTCTTTCAAGCAAGAGCAGCCAGGATTTCAACCCTTCCCCAGAGTACCAAAAAGAAGGGAACCAAAAAAAGGAAAATCTGTGTTCATCAATGTCATACTGCAGACCAGAAGCTGAAATCTCTGTCTGAGAAAATCAGTGCCTTCCAAAGAAAAGATTCTGGAGAACATAGTTCCTACACATTCTCAAAAAGAGCCCAAGACACAGCCAGAGATTAATGCCACTGATTGTGAGAGAAAGTTGTAGGAAATTGCATGTATAACAGTGTAGCATAAAGAGTGAGGAGAAAATGTAAAGGGTTAAATGTAATGATTGCTACTTAGCATCTGCATAAGGAGCTATATCCCAGAGATGTCACTCTCTGAGAGGTGACGAGTGTGAAGCATCTCATAAAGTAGCTGCAGCTATGCCTTGGTCTTATTTAAACTTCGTAAGAAGTTAGCAAGGAAATAAATGCTTCAAACAAAAAATGGTGGACAATTTAACAGTTTACTGGAAGGAGGAGGAGGCTCCACAAATATCCCCATTCTTAGTGATGAAAGAGACAGCAGATCAGTACAAAAAATATGAGGGGCAACTCTCCCGAAAAAATGCTAAGTGTTGAATTTGCGAAAAAACTGGAGTAAATCATGCTGGTTTTTTCAGCAGGAGTTTCAAAATGAATCTTCCATATGAATCACACTGAAAATCAGAGGGCCAGTGCGTAATGCTGAACGGGCCACTGTGCATGTGCTGATCTGTCAGCGCCAAGATTGGCACACCCATGGTAGCCCTGCACTCACAGCCTCCCTATTGTGGCCAGCTCGATTGCTGGACAGCCCCATGATCCCGTGTTGCCAGCCATACTTCTGCACAGCAACCCAAATGCTGGCCCCCCAAATATGCTTGGGCCAGCCTTGACTCCCTCCCCCAACCCCTGATCTCCGATTCCCCCTGACCCAACAGCTGCCAGTAGCCCTGACCCTAATCCTTGCAGGCTGCTCCTCCCCAACTCCAATGGTCAGCCTTGATTGCTGGCCTGCCTCCCCTTGTGCAGAGTGGTAGTGAGACACCCTCCGACCCCCACTGATCATCCCCCAGAAGCTCCACCCTATCTGGCCCTGCTGACGGCATTTAAATCCAGTTTAAATTAGAATCTGCATATATTAGGCAGCACCGTGCTGATTTCTGGTGCGGAGCTGACAATACTAGGATTCTGACGCTGGGAGGCGCATGGAGGATATGGCGCCCAGCGGGGAATCTGCGAAATGGCCTCTGCTACAAAAGTAGCACACGGGGCTGGGAGAATCACCCCCATGGTTGAAGAATTTGAACAGTTTTCATCCCAAAATGCTGAGTGAATGATCCATCTCAGGCTCCTCCATAGAATCCCAACATCATAGATGCCAGTCTTCAGCCAATTTTATTCACTCCATGTTATATAAAGAAATGGCTTTAGGTGCAGGATACTGCAAAAGCTGTGGGCCTGGACAATATTCCAGCAATAGTACTGAAGACTTGTGCTCCAGAATTTGCATGCCCTTATCTAAGCTGTTCCAGGACAGTTGCAGCATTGATGTCTATAGCACGATGTGGAAAATCATTCAGGTATGTCCTGTACATAAAAAGCAGGACAAATGTAACACATCCAATTAGCACCCATTAGTCTACTTGTGATCATAGGAAAGTGATGGAAGGGGTCATCGACAGTGCTATAACCTTAGCAATAACCTGCTTACCGGGTTTGGATTCCACAAGTATCACTCAACTCCTCACCTCATTACAGTCT
This sequence comes from Sphyrna mokarran, assembly GCA_024679065.1. Taxonomy (NCBI): domain Eukaryota; kingdom Metazoa; phylum Chordata; class Chondrichthyes; order Carcharhiniformes; family Carcharhinidae; genus Sphyrna; species Sphyrna mokarran. Next base: position 27,026,034 of record JAGIQG010000021.1, read on the forward strand.
TGGTTGATACATGGCCAGAAGAGCTGAATTGCAGAAGTGGTATGAAAGTGACAGCCCTTGACATCAAGGCAGCATGTGATATCACAGTGCCCTCACAAAATTGGATTCAATCAGAATCAGACAGAACGCTTTCTGCTGGTTGGAGTCATACCTGGCACAAAGAAAGATGGTTGTGGTGGTTAGAGTTCAATCATCTCAGTTCCACAAATCGCTGCAGTAGTTCCTCAGAGTAGTGTCCAAGGCCCAACCATCTTCAGTTGCTTCATCAATTATCTTCCTTCCATCATAACTTCAGAAGTAGGGATGTTCACTGATGATTGCACAATGTTCAGCATTATTCATGACTCCTCAGATACTGAAACAGTTCATGTCCAAATATAGAAAGACCTGTACAGTAGCCAGATTTGGGCTGACATGTGGTAAGTAGCATTAGTGCCATACAAGTGCCTGGCAATGATCATCTCCAACAAATAGAGTTTAACCATCACCTTTTGCCATTCATTTGAATTCTTATTGCCCTACTCCCCTCCTATCATTATTCTGGACATTATCATTGAGTAGAAAATGAACTGGACTAGCCATATAAATGTTATGGCTACAAGACCAGGCCAGAGACTAGAAATACTGCAGTGAGTAACTCACCTCTTGACTCCTCAAAGCTTGTCCACTATTAACAATGCACAAGTCAGGAATGTGATGGAATATTGTCCACTTGCCTGAATGAGTGCAGCTCTAACAACGCTCATGAAGCCTGATATGATCCTGAACAAAGTAGCCTGCTTGATTGCTATTCCATCTATAAACATTCATTCCCTCCACCACTGATGAACAGCAGCAGTAAGATGCACTACAGGAACTCACCAAAGCTCCTTTGGCAGCATCTTCCAAACCCACAACCAATACCATCTAGAAAGACAAAGGTTCTTCTCCAAGTTACTCCCCATCCTGATTTGGAAATAAATCATCATTCCTTCACTGTCGCTGGATCAAAATCCTGGAACTCACTCCCTAATAGCACGGTGAGTGTACCTACACCAAATGGACTGCAGGTGTTCAAGAAGGGAGCTCACCACCGCCTTATCAAGAGCAATTAGAGATAGGCTGAACCCGTGATGCACACATCCTATAAATGATTTCTGTGAAACACATTGGCTCCAGCAAGATCTCTTCTACAGTAAGAAACCACCAAACCTGAGATAAACCCAAAAAGCCAGAACAGCTATCATTAATTGTTGCAAAAACTCACTTGGTTCACTAATGCCTTTTAGGGAAGGAAATCTGCCATCCTTACCTAGTCTGGACTACATGAGACTCCAGACCCACAATGATGTGGTTAACTCTGCAAAGGCCTAGCAAGCCACTTAGTTCAATAGGAATTAGGGTTGAGCAAAAAATGTTGGCCAACTGTCAGTCACCCTCATATCCATGAAAGAGTACAGAAAACAAAGGTATTTCAATAGAATCCAAATAAGGTTTCAGAAAGAAAGAAAAAATGTGATGTTGAGTCATAGACAGATTGTTATTGGGTTTATAATAACAATCTATATTGTTATTATAATTTTGAACTACAAAAGCAAATGATTGAAATGAGTCTCAGCTAGGCAATGGAAAGACCTTATAGAAACAAATGGATGGAAAAGTCCTGAAAGTCCTGAAGAGCTACACACAAAGTAAAAGCACAAAAATAGTGATGGGGGAGGGGGCAACGGTAGTGCAAGTGGAAGTAAAGAAACAAGGCTAAAAAGGACTAAAATGAAAAGCAAGATGTTGGAAACACAACGTGGACATGTCAGACCTGTAGGAATATGAAAAAGACAGAAACCACCACTACCAATTCCCCTCCCACCCCAAGTCCCCTGACTCCACTGCCCCACCAGACTCTGCTGCCAGCCATAGAACTACTTTTTGATGAAGGATCCACACCCAATAACCAACAACAGTCTTCCTAATTTTCATTTCCCATTGATTACAATAGAAAGGATCATCAGTCAAGATCATTTTACCTATCCCTGGCTTTCTATTTTGCTCCACCTGCTCCCCATCTGTCTTCCATAGTATCAAATCCAATATACTTCTCCCTCCCTTTGATTCTGAGGAACAGTCATACATCCTCAAAACATTAACTCCCTTCACAGATAATGCCAGAGCAGCTGAGTTTTTCCAGCACTTTCTGTTTTTATTTCAAGATTTCCAGCATCTGCAGTATTTTGCTTCAACTGTGTTATTGTACAATGAAGTTTGCTTACTTATTATTTACTAATACAACAGCATACACCCCATTTTTCTTGGTAGACAAACAGTTGGAGAGAAGCACCAGTTGAGCAAGGTCATAAAATCTCACCCGACGCCAACAGAGATTTCTGTTCTGCAAGCATTGCCCACCCTGATTCCAGGATGGGTGAGGCAGTAAAATTCCGGCCAAGGAGTTTAAAATTTATTTATTAATGTCACAAGTAGGCTGACCTTAATACTACAGTGAAGTTACTGTGAAAATCCCCTTGTTGCCACATTCTGGGTTCAGGTAAACTGTGGGAGAATTTAGCATGGTCAATGCACCTAACCATAATGTCTTTTGGACATTATGTGGGAGGAAACTGGGGCACCCGGAGGAAACACACGCAGACACGGGAATGACATGCAGATTCCACACAGACAATGGCCCAAGCAGGGAATCGAACTTGGACCCCTGGCACTGTGAAGCAACAGTGCTGACCACTATTCTACCATGCCGCTGGTCTGTTACTGCCAATCTTCTGTCCAGGAAATTGAATTCGAACCCACTCCTCCTGCAGTTAAGTCTGCCTTGAGCTCAGGTAAAAGATGAAGAGATCTGGTGAGACACAACAATCTCAGTCACATTTGTTGATGGAATGCAGATGTTTGGTGGTGTCCCCCAGTAGGTGAGAAAACAGGCTACTAACAAGAGTGGGAAATAAATAAAATAATGGCAGGATTCAAAAATGCTCTTGCCATCAAGTAATATCAAGGATTATTGAAAACAAATCAAAATAATTTGTCAGAAGTCGAAATGTCGGTGACATACACACTAGGACAATTCCCGTCTGTAATATGCTATTATTTTAGACATATCAAAGTTTATTTTTATATGTAGGGGATTAACATCCACTGTTTGCAAGCCAATGGTTTTTCTTCTGTTCAAAAATGGGAATTAACTGTTCAGCAGCAAGTAATTCACACATAAAATTAATTTCTCATGTTGCAATAACTAATGCACGACCTTTACAAATTAGATCTGGTGTGTAATTTGTTTACATTTACAGATGTTGGTTTCAGATAAATCTTGGTTACGGATCAGAAGGATTAGCTATTGTATATGCCTTCCAACCCAAGATATTCCAATCGTAAGTTTATCTTGAGTAGAGACAGCATAATGCTCCACTCATTTAGATTATAGTGTTTTGTTCTCGAGATTTACTGCATAGCCGTCGCTGCTAAATGTGGTGTCAGCTGTCTTGTACCAGAACATAAAGTTTTATTATGAAGGAGAAAGCAGAATTGTACTGCGTGGAATGTATATTTGTCCAATGCGCTGAACACATCCAAAAGTATTGGATGGGATAAAATGAAACGGATGGGAGCAGTCATTTCTGCAGGGCTTCCCGTCAGCTTCCAACATAACTACAGTGGGAGATGAGTCGAAAAGCAGAGAAGGGATGAACAGCCAGTTATGTTGACCATAAACTTTAGTGCTCACTCACAGCTGGGATTCTCCAGTGCTGCTGAGCATGAATAAGTTTTGACTGAAACTCCATATTCTCCCTTCTCATTTACATGAGAACAGGCACGGGTGAGGTCGGCAAATCATAGTAGTCCTACAATGTAGAAAGAGGTCATTTGGCCCATCAAGCCTGTGCCGACAACAATTCAATGTAGGCTCTATCCCTGTAACCCAATATATTTACCCTGCTAACCCTCCCACTCCTGACACTTAGTGGCAATTTAGCATGACCAATCCATCTAATCTGCACATCTTTGGAGTGTGGGAAGAAACCAGAGCAGCCGGAGGAAACCCACACAGACACAGTGAGAACATGCAAACTCCAACCAAGGCCAGAATTAAACCTGGGCCCTGAGAGCCAGCAGTGCTAACCACTGTGCCACTGTACCATCCATTAATTAGAATCCTACCCATAATTTCTCTGGGACTTCTGCCCACCTCTCTCACTAAAGTCCTAACATGAAACTGGGAAATCAGGAAGGAAATTCTCCATTGTACCAACAAACTCTGTTTATAATTATTGTAGGCAACTGGTTTTGAGTGAAGGAAAAGTTGGTTGATCAACTGTTGTTTACTCACAAACACATTCTCAGTATTGGAACTTCAGTAGCAAAGGTTCACTCTGTCACTTGAATGTGTGAGGCTTGTAACAAGAACATTTTCTAAACACTTTTCCTCAAGGCAGTGAATCTCAGGATTTCCCCAGTCTATGTCTGCTAATTTCCTGCTGAAAATGCAATGGACGCTAAGGAGAATTCCTGCCAAAAATACAGGCAAGTGTGTCTTTAAATAATTCGAGCTATTTCTTCAGAACAGATAAGCTTAAGCATACACATAGGGGATGGGAGTAACCCACCCCACCTGGCAGGAATTGGACAGCTTGTCAGTTAAAACTATCTCCAATTCTTGACCAAGATCTTCCAAATCTATTCCCTCTTGCTTTTAATTGGTTTTTTTTTTGTAAGTGTGGCTGAGGCATCCGTTTGACCTCCAAAAAATTGACACGCTTCCCCCCTTCCTCCTTGATTTTATTTGATTTGATTTATTGTTGTCACATGTATTGGGATACAGAAAAAACTATTGTTTCTTGCTCTCTCTATAGACAAAATATACTGTTCATAGAGTCCATAGGGAAGAAAGAAAGGAGAAAGTGCAGAATGTAGCGTTACATTCACCAGATGGGGTGTCAGGAAAGATCAGCTTAATATATGGGAGTTTCATTCAAAGGTCTGATGACATTCAAAGGGAAGAAGCTGTTCTAGAGTCGGTTGGTGTTCTCAGACTTTTGTATCTTTTTCCTGATGGAAGAAGGTGAAAGAAAGAATATCCAGCTTGATTAAGCTGGCTGTTTTTCTGAGGCAGCAGGAATTGTTGACAGAGTCAATGGATGGGAGGCTTCATGCAGAAAGGGCCAACTATCTCCCATTTCTGCATCACAACTGGAATATGGTTGAAACTTTGATAGGGAACCCAGAAGCAATCTAGTTCCATTTTATTTTTCAGTCCCCTGGCCAAAGATTCCTTTCGTATCTTGGCTTAGAATTTATGTACACCAAGATATAAAAAGAATTGGGAAATAAAACTCTGAACTATCATAACAATGGCATCTGGAGAGATTTCTGCAGCAGCTGATTGAACACTTACAAATAACAAAGGACAGAATAGTTTAGACCATATCACATTGTGGCCCGATATACTCAAAGCAAATAATCGCTGTACACTCACAGCTGTGATTGTTCTCCAGAAGATGTTCCCAGTTTTCTAACATAGGATGTAAAGAATTTAGCACATTTATCTCATACTAACCCTGGCAGCAAAATTGAATAACTCAAACCAGACAACACTTGCTCATGTCAAAGGTAATGTGCATGTTTCTCTGATGAACACAAATAGCCTTACCATTATTTTTCACACAAAATCCAAGCCAAACTACGCAAAGTGTCTTTCAAGTAGAGACGACAATATTGTACAATTTTCCTTTTGTTGGGGTGCTGTTACCATCCAGGCTTGCACAATCAGACAAAAGATTAGAATTTACATAATGCCAATGACAAAGAACTATAGCAATGGAACTGCAAAAGCTTATACTTTATTGAACTGTATTGTCTCTTTTTGCCTGGTGTAGTGTACAATGTCGCTTAGCTCCCTTGTGTAAGAGCTCACATCACACAATAAATAAACTTTCGAGGTATTCTGTATATTTCCTTTTACATGGTGGGCGGGATTTTCCACATGTTTTGCAGTAGTGGAAGCAGTCCACCATTGGCTGGCAGCAGGATCTTCCAGCCCCAATGAGATTTCCCTCAAGGGTTACTGTTGACATGACCAGAAGATCCCACTGATGGAACAGCCAGAAAATCCTGTCCAGTATTTATATTGACATCTTGCCCATGCGCATGTATGTGTGGTGATGTTAAATAAATGAACATATTTCATTTCCAGCTACTAATATCAGTATTAATTTCTCTTGTCAGGTATATATCAGTCACATGGGAATTAAAATAGCTTCTTCTGCACCCAAATCATCTGCCTTAATTTTCACATATGAAAAACATACTTTCGATACCAACATGATATTTCTACTTCGACAGCTAGCATTGGAAAAGAATATTTCATCAGTGACTTTCTCTTTCCATGTGATGCCGTGTGTCACAGAAATGGAGATGGAACTTATTGAGGCTCTGGTAGGTGGAAGCTTTTAGGTTTCATGGAGGCAGCAATAAGCTGAAGATATAGCCCTTATGAGTAAGCATCTTGGCCCCTGTGGGTCGGTTTATTGTTTTATCCGTGACTGTCAGCCAGAATTAGTGATACCCTTTATCAAGAGATAAACGGGGTCTACAACTGGAGATCCAAATAATTTGCTGACTGTTAGGACGGTGCCCGAAGCACCAATTCGAAGATGCTGTTGGACAAGACAAGAAAGCGCTCAGCATCAATCATGACCTGTGAGAAACTCTGACAATCAATGCAAATGCCAACACTAGCTATTGACAAAAAATGTGATTTCAGTAGACACCAGCCTTGCAAACAAGGCATCAGCAGAGATCATCCTTCACCACTAACAAATTGATGTACAGCAGTTAGAACCATAGAAAGGTTATAGCATAGAAAGAGGTAATTTGGCCCATCTTGTCCATGCCATCCCAATGATACTCAGGTGCTGTTTCTGATCCCATCTTCCCGCATCAAGCCCATAACCCTGTAGCTTAAACACTTAAAGTGGAGATCCAGGTCATTTTTAAAAGAGTTTAGGATCTCTGTATCCAACACCAATGCAGGCAGTGAATTTCAGACATCCACCACTCTTTATGTGAAAAGTTCTTCCTTGTGTCCATTCTACACCTACTGCCACTTGTCTTGAATCCATTTCCCTTGGTTCTAGAATTCTCTAAGGGAAACAATTTTATTCAATCCATTCTATCTCTTCCCTTCATAATTTTGTGTACCTCCATCAAGTTACATCTCAGCCTTCTTTATTCCAAAAAAAAATAATCCCAACCAATCCAATCTCTCCTCATAACTATATTTTTCTAGCCCTTTGCCTTTCCCGAATCAGCTTGTTCAGCCATTGAAGGAAGTGAAGCAGATAAACTCCTCTGACCTCACCAGATTCTGAGGCTGCCTTCCCATCACCTCTCTCAGGTGGAAGGACATCCATCAGCAGTACAGTCTGTCTGAGAAACAGTACCGATGGATGCCAAGTTATACAAGTTAGAAATCCCAACAAGGAAGAAAACCATCCATTCCTTCATGATATACATGCTTCCGCTTTTTAATTGACACCAATTTCCCTTTCCCCATACCCCTAAATATTCAATAATGTCCTTTTGGGAAGCAAATCTGGCACCTCTATCTGGATTGTCTTCTATGTGACTCTAAATCCATAGCAATGTGGTTGACTATAAATTGCTTCCTTATATGGTCTCGCAAGGTAATCTGTTATGCCAAACTGCCGTGTAATGATTTAAGAAGAATAAAAGCAGATGGACTACCCACCATCAACCACTGGACATGATGAAGGCACGCAAGGCCCACTCAATCGTGTAAAGTTTCATTGCTAATATCTGGGGCCTTGTGCCAAAGCTTGGTGAGCTATCTTACAAATAGGTCAAGCAACAGCCAAATTAACAGTATCATACATTTCAACCAACATCTCAGACTCCTTTTCACTATCTTAGACATGGACTGTTCCACTGGCAGAACAGCTCCACCAGAAGTGGCAGTACATTGGTGCACAGATTCCATTGCCCTTGAAGCCTTCAACATGGATGAAGTTTCATGGCATCAAGTCAAATCTGGACAAGGCAACCTCCTGTTGATTACAAGTTACATCTCTCCCTTAACATATGAGTCAGTCCTTCTCCATCTTGAGCATCATTTGGAAGCACTCAGTATAGCAATGTTACAGAATGTCCTCTGGGTGAAGAGTATCCATCACCAAAAGTGGATCAGTAACAGCACAACTAACCAAGCTAGCCTCAATTCTGGAAGATACGACTGCCAAACTGGGCCAGCACCAGGCAGTGTGGGAAATCAGCAAGAAGGAAAAACCAACATGATCTTACGCTCACTAATCTATCTGACACAGATACTTTTGTCTATGACAGTATTGTTAGGATTGGCAAGTACATTTTCCTTTGTACAGATCAATTCCCACTAAGGCCATCATCCATTGTGTTCTATGGCACTTCCAAACAGATTCACCAGCTCAGGCCTAGGGATCTGACAGGCTCTGTGGGCCATCAGCAGCAGCAGAATTGTATTCCACCATGATGTATTCCACCATCATGGCCCAGTATAATCCTCATTCTATCAGCACTGTCAAACCAGGAGATTATACTGGAACAGCTGGGATGGCACAATGCATAGTGGGTGCCGCTACTGCCTCACAACACCAGGGACCTGGTTTCAATTCCTAGCTTGGGTCACTGTCTGTGAAGAGTTTGCACATTCTCCCTGTGTCTGCATGGACTTCCTCTGGATGCTCCAGTTTCCTCCCATAGTCCAAAGATGTGTGAGTTAGGTAGATTAGCCATACTAAATTGTCCCTTAATGGCAGGGGAATAGCTAGGGTAAATGCATGGAGTTATGGGGATAGAGCCTGGGGGAGGGATTGTGTTTGGTGCAGACTCAATGGGCTGAATGACCTCTCTCTGTATTGTACGATTCTATAATATCTATAATCAATCCTAGCTCAATGAGGATTGTAGGAGAGGAAGCCAGGAACAGCACCAGGTATTATTGAAACCCAATCTACTGAAGCTACAATACAGGACTAGATGCATGCTGATCAGTGAAAGTAGCATGTTGAGACATAGCTAAAGCTGATCCCACAATCTCTGCAATCCTGCTATAGCCAGCCATGAATGGTGGAGACAATTAAAAAGTTAATAGAGGAAGAGGCTCCACAAATATTCCCATTCTTAAATAAGGTGAATCAAGAACACCAGTACAATAGACAAAGTTGAAGAAGTTGCAAATATCTTCAGTTAGAATAGACAAGTGGATAATCCATCCTCCTCCCAACAATTTTGCCATCACAGATATCAATATTCCATCAGTGAGACTCACACCACATGGTATCAACAACTAAAAACATTGAATATAGCAATGGCTATTGGCTCTGAAAACATAACAGCTGTAGTGCTGAGGACTTGTGCTTCAGAACTAGCTGAATCCTTAGCCAAGTTTTTCCAGGTCAACATAAGGGTTTCCTAACAATATGGATTAGCCCAAGTCAGCAGGACAAGTCTGGTCTTTCCAATTGCAGTCCCACACATAAAATCTCCATCATCAGCAAAGTGTGCAGGATGTCATCAGGAATGTTATGAAACAGCACTCAATGTCCAGTAACCTGCTAGCTGGTGCTCATTTTGGATTCTCTCAGGAACACTCAATTCCTCTGATAGCCTTTACCAAACATGGACTAAAATGGTATTCCAGAGGTGAAGTGCGAGCAACTGCCCTTGACATGAATGTACCAGTTGACCAAGGATAGAGTCACACCTAGCACAAACGAAGATGATTTTGGTTGTTGGAGGCCAATCATCTCAGTCTCAGGGCATCAATTCAGGTCCAAGTATCCTTGGTCTAGTCATCTTCAGCTGTTTCATCAATGAGTTTCCCTCAATGATGAGGTCTTCATGGGATGTGTGCTGATGATTGCACTGTGTTCAACTCCATTCATAACGTCACAGATAGTAAAGTAGTCCATGCTTGAATGCAACAGGACCTGAACAACATTTAAGTTTGTGTTGATAAGTAACATGTATAATGTGCGTCACAGAATTACCAGGTAATGACCACCTCCAGCAAGGATGAGTCTAACCATTTCATTTGACATACAGAGCATTACCATCTACATCCTAGGGACAATGTTAACTAAAAACATAACTGGACCAACCAATAAATGTTCTGGTTGCGAAAGCAGGTCAGAGGCTTTATTTCTGTGATGAGTAACTTATCTCTTGATCCCTCAAAGTCTTTACACTATCAACAAGACACAAGTCAGAAGCATTATGAAATAGTCTCAACTTGTCTGGATGAGTGAAGCTACAATAACTCAAGGGCCAAAGTGTTCCGGCTGTTCCTGACAGTGATCATCCCACTGTGGGTTCCCCAGTGGAAACAGAAGATCCCACCACTAGCCAATGGTGGCCACCTCTCCCACTGCAAAACATGCCACAGAACAGGTGGAAAAGAAATCCAACACAAGAAGTTTACATCAAGCAAGACAAAGCAATCTACTTGATTGATATCCTATCCACCACCTTAAACATTCACTTGCTCCAATACCAGTACACAATGGAAGTAGCATAGTACCATCTTCAAGATACACTGCACAAAATTCCTTTGATTGCACCATCCAAACTCATAACCTCTTACAGTTAGAAGGCCAAGGGCAGCAGGCACCTAGGAAAACTATCACCTGCAAGTTGCACTCCCAGGGCAGTGATCATTCTGAATTGAATTGGAAAGGGCAACACGGTTGCACAGTGGTTAGCACTGCTGCCTTACAGTACCAGGGACCCAGGTTCAATTCCTGGCTTGGGTCACTGTCTGTGTGCAGTTCGCATGTTCTTCCGTGTCTACATGGGTTTGCTCCAGTTTCCGCTCACAGTCTGAAAGACATGCTGGTTTGGTGCATTGACCTGAACTGGCGTCGGAATGTGGTGACTAGGGGAATTTCACAGTAACTTCATTGCAGTGTTAATGTAAGCCTGATTTGTGACCAATAAATAAACTTTTTATCATCATCGAATCTAAGTTCTGGAATTGCCTATCCAATATCACTGGGAGTGCAGCCACATCCCTCAGCCTGCAGGTCACCACAACCTTCTCAAGAACAATTAGGGATGGGCAATAAATACTGCCCTTGCCAGCAGTGCCACATCCCTTGAGTGAACAGAAAACAATATTGTAATTGGTATCTTGGATACCCATGCTGTATCAATACATTCCATATTTTAAGAACCTTTAATCTTCTCTGCTCCTTCGAATAAAGCCCTGGCTTTTTGAGACACTTGGCATAACTTTATGTTCTCCTTGCTTTTATTACCCTAATAAATCTATGTTGCACTTTTCCATGGTTTGACAATTATTTTGAGATGTGATTTTGAAAGTTGCACCTAGTTTTCAAATTGTGGTTAAACCAATGTGATACAGATTCACAATTACTTCCCCATTTGTAACATAACCCTATATATAACACACCCACAGTGCCAATTCATCTTATTATGATTTTTCTACATTCCTGTTGCTCCATATATGTATTTGAGTTCTGTGTTCTTTTTCCTAAACTGTACATCTTCACACATACCTACGTTGAAATATATTTGCCGTAAATCCGTCTGTGACTTAAATGTGGCTTTGTGTTCCATACAGTCTCCCACTTTTTCCCCTCACAGTTTGCCATGCTATTTAATCCAGCATCTATTGGCAAATTGCTGGCAGATTTTTTTTCACTGCAAGCCTATGCCATTGGCAAATGGATTGTGATTGACAAAACAGATTTCATGTAATCCCCTTAACTGTTGACAGGAAGATGAGACTTTTATTCTATTTGACTGGGCTTGCATTCAAATTGAAATCTTAAAAAAATACATGAGTGATGTGCTCGCCCATTGCATCACCCAGTCACTCTTGTTTGTAGGTCAAGAATACTTAATACGCTTGCCACGACCGTCCTGCAAATTGGAAACAAATAATGAAATTTGTTGAGATGAAGAAGAAGCCCGAAGTTATATTATATGAACGTACAGCAAGAGAGTGAAGCTTTGGTACCCATAGGCTTTGAGAAACTGCTTTGCTCAGTTGGAGTCCAAAGATCAAAGGAACCCGATCTTTCTGTTCCTTCACAGTTTTAATTAGAATGAAGCTGTTCTCATCGCTTTATCTGCTCCAATCATTGAATTGCTTCACAGAGTCAAAGAGTTGCTAGAACAGAATCAAAACTTTGTTTCATCTGATGCTTCAGCAGAATAGTTTGTAAGGCACCAATTACTCACTCCTTTGTGAAATAAAACTAACCAGCACATTTATATTTAAAGAACAGCTATCAGCTCTTCAGTTCAGTCAACCATCAGTTTAATGAAAAGCGCAGGAGGGCATGCCAGGAGCTGCGCTGGACATACTTAAAAATGAGGTGTCAACATGGTAAAGTTACAATGCAGGACGACTTGTGTGTCAATGAGAGTAGACAGCAAGTGATAGAGAGAGCTACATGATCCTATAACCGGCAGAACAGCCCTAACAAATAGCCATCCCCATTTGAAATGTTGGCTCTGTTCCCTTTCCATGGATGCTGTCAGAGCTGCTGAGATTTTCCAGCATTTTCTGTTTCAGATCAGCTCTAAGCTCTGGAGTTCTGCCACATCTAGTCATGAATGTTGATGTACAATTAAACAATAGTGCAAAAGAGAAGGTGAAGCATTTACAACCATCTTCAGCCGGAAGAGCTAAGTGGATGACCAATCTTGGCCTTCTCCTGAGATCCCACCATGACACATATCAGTCTTCAGCCAATTCTATTTCAATCCACGTGATATCATGAAACAGTTGAAGGTACTGCATATTGCAAAGGCTATTGGCACTGATAATATTCCGACAATAGTACTAATGACTTGTACACCAGTACAATACAGCCAAGCCCATAGCCAAGCTGTTCTTAGTACAGCTGCAACACAGGCGATGACCCAATAGTACAGAAAATTGTCCAGGTATGTTTTTTAAATAAAAAGCTGGATAAATCCAACCCAGCCAATTATCAGCCCATCACTCTACGCTCAATCATCAGCTAAGTGATGGAAGGGTCATTTTCAGCGCTATGAAATGGCACTTACTCAGAAATAACCACTCACTGATGCTCAGTTTGGGTTCTACCAGTGCTACTCAGTTCCTGATTTCATTACAACCTTGGACAGCTCATGAATAAGAGCTAAACAAAAGAGTTGAGGTGAGAGTAACTGCCCTTGATATCAAAGCAGCATTTCACTGAGTGTGGCATGAACCAATCCTAGCAAAACTGGAGTCAATGGAAATCAATGAGAAATGTCGGGGGCGATTCTCCCAATCCAGCCACTCTAACTTTTTAGTGCAACGGGCCAGGAGAATCGCATGTCAGCCGATTCGTGGGATTCCCACAAGCGCTTGCATCTCCTGGGCCTGAATTTCTGGCGGCATCTGTGCAGGGCCTGAAATCGGGTAGGAGGCGGGGCCAGCATTTAAATAGTATATAACCTACTATTTAAATGCTATAAGAGGGATCAGGACTGAATTCTCCAGGCCCTCTAACATCTCCCAACCCACCAGGGGTATTTCACTCCAACGGGGTTCAGGTTAATTCCCCACTTTCAGGTAACTAGCAGACTGACCCTGCTGGTCAGCCTTGGGGTTATGCAGAGGGGTGGGTTCAGCCAGGAGGGTGTGTGTCTGCCTCCCGGGGAGGTGATCTGCCAGGGGTGGCGGATCGTGTGGGGTACTGGGGACAAGAGAGGGGTTTGGGACTGACCTGGGAATGGTCAGGGGGGACGTGATTGGGCTGTAGGTGGTTGTTGAGGGGGCAGCACTGTGGGGGTGCTGGGCTGGTCAGCAATTGAGCTGACCAACAAAGAGGGAGGCTGATAGTTCAGGGCCACTGCACATACACAGAGGCTCTGAACTCCCAGGCAGGATAGAGCTCACCTGAAATTTTATGATATTCACACTGGTGGCCTCTGCACCAGAGTGTGGGAGATTCTAGTCTGAATTCCCAAACTCCCACTGAGAAAACCAGCATGATTTACTCTAGTTTTCCAGTTAATTTGACACTTAGAACTTTTATGAGGGAATTTTAGACATCTTACCTAGCACAAAGGATGATGGCTGTGGTTGTTGGAGGCTAATCGTCTCAGTCCCAGGATAACACTGCAGGAATTCCTCAGGGTACTGGCATAGGCCCAACCATCTTCAGCTGCTTCCATCAATGACATTTTGTCCTTAATAAGATCAAAAGTTGGGCAATTCGCTGATAATTGCACAATGTCCAATACTATTCACAAGTCCTCAAAAAGTGAAACACTCCATGTCTATAAAAAGATCTGGGCAACATTTTGTTTGGACTGATATGCGGCAAGTGACATTGTGCCACACTAATGCCAGACAATGACCATCTCCAACAAGACAAAATAAAACCATATTCCCTTGACATTCAATGCCATTTCAATCGCTAAATCCCCCACTATCAACATCTTAAGGGGATTACCATTTACTAAAAACTGAACTGGACCAGCCATATAGATATTATAGCTACAAAAGCAGGTCAGAGTCTGGAGTCCTGCAGTGGTGACTCACTTCCTGACACCCCAGTGCCTGGCCACCATCTACAAAGCACAAGTAATGAGTATAATGGAATGCTCTCCACTTGCCTGGATGAATGCAGTTCACACTCAAGAAGTGCAACACCATCCAGAACAAAGCAAATCATTTAATTGGCACATCATCCACCACCTTCAACCATCACTCCCTCCACCACTGATAGACAGTGTCAGCAGTGCGTACAATATATAAGATGCACTGCACCAAGATCCTTTTACAGCACTTTGAAACCCATAACCTTTAATCCCAAAAAGGACAAGGGCAGGAGATGCATGGGAATACCAGCATTTGCAAGTAACCCTCCAAGCTGCATACCATACTGATGTGGAAATATATCACCGTTCCTCCACTGTTGCTCGGTCAAATCCTGGAACTCCCTTTCTAACAGCTCAGTGGGTATACTTATGCCAAATAGATTGCAGCAATTTAAGAAGCGGGGGGCAGTGGTCACTACACCTTCACAACAGCGACTGGGGATAGACAATAAATGTTGGTCTAGCCATTGACACCCACGTCCTGTGAAAGATTGTTTAAAAAGCTGACATTTAGGAAGCTTGAATACATTTGGTAAATAAAAGTAGTTTGCAAAAGGATATTTTTTACTCCCATAGAAACCATAGAAACTTATATTGCAGAAGGAGACCATTTGGTCCATTAAGTCTGCAGCAACAACAATCCCACCCAAGCCTGTTCCCCATAACCCCACATATTTATCCCATTAATCCCTCTAACCTACGCATCCCAGGACACCAAGGGGCAATTTAGCATGGCCAATCAATCTAACCCGCACATCTTCGGACGTGGGAGGAAACTGGAGCACCCGGAGGAAACCCATGCAAACATTGGGAGAATGTGCAAACTCCACACAAATAGTGACCCAAGCTGGGAATCAATCCAGATCGCTGGAACTGTGTGGCAGCATGCTAACCACTGTGCCACCATGCTACCCAGAGTATTCTGTGATGAAAGCATAACTTTGTGTTGTGGACAGTGCAGAAGGATGTTGCAGGTTACAGAGGGACATAGATAAGCTGCAGAGCTGGGCTGAGAAGTAGCAATTGGAATTTAATGCAGAAAAATGTGAAGTGTTTCACTTTGGAAGGAGTAACAGGAATACAGAGTACTGGGCTAATGGTAAGTTACTTGGTAGTGTGGTTGAGCAGAGAGATCTCGGTGTCCATTTTCATAGATCCCTGAAAGTTGGCACCCAAGTCGACAGGGTTGTTAAGAAGGCATATGGTGTGTTAGCTTTTATTGGTAGAAGGATTGAGTTTAGGAGCCCAAGGTCAAGTGGCAGCTGTACAAACCACTGGTACTGCTGCACTTGGAATATTGCATACAGTTCTGGTCACTGCATTATAGGAAGGATGTGGAAGCATTGGAAAGAATGCAGAGGAGATTTACTAGGATGTTGCCTGGTATGGTGGGAAGGTCTTATGAGGAAAGGCTGAGGGACTGGAGGCTGTTTTCATTAGAGAAAAGAAGGTTAAGAGATGACTTAATAGAGGCATATAAGGTAATCAGAGGATGAGATAGCGTGGACAGTGTGAACATAGAACATAGAACATAGAACAATACAGCACAGAACAGGCCCTTCGGCCTTCGATGTTGTGCCGACCAAAATAAAAAGCAATGCCCCTCCTAACTAAACCATTCCCTTCCCATCCCTATACTTATCAACTAACCTCTTAAACGCCACCAAACTTGGCGCATCTACAACAGCTGCAGGCGGGGCATTCCACTCCCTAATCACTCTTTGAGTAAAGAACCTACCTCTGATATCCGTCCTATAACTCATACCCCTTAATTTAAAGTTGTGTCCCCTCGTGCTAGCTTTCTCCATCCTAGGAAAAAAGCTATCACTGTCCACCCTATCTAAACCTCTAATCATCTTATATGCTTCAATAAGGTCTCCTCTTAGCCGCCTCCTTTCTAACGAAAACAACCTCAAATCCTTCAACCTCTCTTCATAGGACCTGCCCTCCATACCAGGCAACATCCTGGTAAACCTCCTCTTACCCTCTCCAATGCCTCCACATCTTTCTTATAATGTGGGGACCAGAACTGCACACAATACTCCAAGTGCGGCCGCACTAGAGTTTTGTACAGTTGCAACATGATGCTGCGGCTCCTAAATTCAATCCCCCTACCAATAAAGCTAAGACTCCATATGCCTTCTTAACAACTTTATCCACTTGACTGCCTACTTTCAGGGATCTATTGACACATACACCAAGATCCTTCTGTTCCTCCACACTATTAAGATCCCTACCATTAGCCCTATACTCTACACATTTATTGTTCCTGCCAAAGTGCATTACCTCACACTTTTCCACATTAAACTCCTTTTGCCACCTCTCGGCCCAGCTCTGCAACTTGTCCAAGTCACTCTGTAAACTAAAACACCCCTCTTCACTATCGACCACACCACCAACTTTAGTATCATCTGCAAATTTACTGATCCATCCCTCAATACCCTCATCCAGATCATTTATAAAAATTACAAACAGCAGGGGCCCCAAAACAGACCCCTGAGGCACACCACTCGTCACCGAACTCCCCGATGAAAATCTCCCATCAACCACCACCCTCTGTCTTCTATCTGCCAGCCAATTTCTAATCCAATTAGCTAAATCACCCTCTATTCCACACATCTGCATTTTCTGTAGAAGTCTTCCATGGGCCACCTTATCACAAGCCTTACTAAAGTCCATATATACTACATCAACCGCCTTACCCCCATCCACCTCTCTGGTCACTTTCTCAAAAACTCAATGAGGTTAGTTAGGCATGACCTACCCTTCACGAAACCATGCTGACTATCCCCAATCAATTCATTTCTCTCTAAATAACTATAAATCCTTTCCCTAATAATTCTCTCCAATACCTTGCCCACAACAGAAGTAAGACTCACTGGCCTATAATTCCCTGGAAGGTCTCTCTTCCCTTCTTAAACAATGGGACCACATTCGCTATCCTCCAGTCCTCCGGAACCACACCCGTAACCAACGAGGACCTGAAGATCAGAGCCAGAGGCTCTGCAATCTCCTCTCTTGCCTCCCAGAGAATCCTAGGGTAAATCCCGTCCGGCCCATGGGACTTATCCAACTTCAAACCCTCGAGAATTTCTAACACATCCTCCCTATCTACTACAATACTCCCCAATTTGCAACCCTGTACCTCAGTGCTCTCCACCGCTACATTTCCAGCACTCTGCGTGAATACCGAAGAGAAATATTTATTCAGTGCCTCGCCAATCTCTTCAGGCTCCACGCACAACTTCCCACTGCCCACCTTTTTCCTCAGATGAAGATGGCTAGCATGAAGGGACATAGCTTTAAATTGAGGGTGATAGATATAGGACAGATGTCAGAGAGTAGTAAGAACATGGAATGCTTTTCCTGCAACAGTAGTGGATTCGCCAACATTAAAGGCATTTAAATGATCATTGGATAAACATATGGATGACATTGGAATAGTGTAGGTTAGATTGATTTCACAGGTCGGCACAACATCGAAGGCTGAAGGGCCTGTACTGCACTGTAATGTTTTATGTTCTATGTTCTTTGTATGGGGAAAGTAGAACTGGATATATAAAGGGTATTTGAGAAGCTAGTCAAAAAGCATTTGCTTATGATTTTGTGAGTATCATAGTGTAGTTTCACCATGCTGGAGCATTATAGTTAGTAGCACAATTCATGCCGCACAAAATAAAATCAAAAGTGACAAACAAATGTCACAGAAACAGAAATGTTTATGTGTTTTAGCAGAAACTTGAGCAAAAGAAAACACTTTTCAGAGTTAGTGTAAGTTGCTGACTGCACCCACAACAGAACCGCAGGTCAAGTATTGATTTGACCAGATAAAAATTAAGGGAAATAATAAGTAAAGAAGAAAATCAATGCTTTATATTTCAAAAAGAATTCTATTCCTGGCTGCCCTCCAGTAATGGAAACTCTGTAAACTTGACATCATCCAAAATTCTTAATATCTATGTCTTAACCTGCTTTACGTCCCATTCACCTATCACTGCTGTGCTGCTGACTTAACCCGGCTCCTGCGGTCAAGCAATTATCTGATCTAACAGTTGAAAATAGTTTAAGTAAGGCACTAGAAAGCTTTCAGAAACTATAAAACTGTAGGCGTAATCTGCAGAGATTGTGCCATTAGCGGGAAATCTCACTGCCAGCAGTGCATGTCGGACAATCGTCCGCAGTTCACCACAGGTTTCCAATGCTGGTTACTGGCAGGCAAAGTTCTCACTGACAGTAAGTTAGCTCTCCCCATTCTCTGCGCCCCCATTTCCAGAACCATCATATACAGAAAAGCCTGATTGACCCACATATCAATGTGTAGTTCCATAGTCAACTTATCCTTCCCCTCACACCCATACAGTGAAGAGGGAGCAGTGAGCTACTGCATATCCCTAATCAAACTCAATTTTTATATGAGAACTTATGGGAATTTTCAACAGGTCATCTCAGCCTAAGTGCATTTACACTTTTAATATATAAATGAGATCCCATTCAGTTCATGTCGGATTAAGATGTTGCTAAGTAAATGGGATCTTTTACTTCTTGCATGCCCAGATTGAGGTCATGCAATGGGCAGTATTAATTCATGAATCTGCCGCACTTATTAAGGATTTCCTCCTCACTAATAAAATGCCACATTTGCCTGAAATATTTGTAATGGTACATAAGACATGTTCTGTTATGTGACCCAAATCAATGCTAATGTCAAGAGACTACTTACACTGAATCTGGTCATAGCAAATAATTATACAACATTTGAACATGGCCAAATACAACAACAAATGCAAATTCATATCTAAAGTACAAAGAAAACATCTGGCTCTATCTTAATCTCTTCCTAAATTTCATCCCAATTCCTCCCTCATCTTCTCGCCCTTTCTCCTCTTTATTTATCCCTCGTTCCTCGCACAATAATCATTTCAGCGTCCATCACCACCACCCCCCTTTTTTTTAATCATTGCAAATATCTCTCATTACACATCTGAACTGCTTTCGCTGCCACTGGCTGTTAGCATGGTTTGAAATACGACATTATTATCTGTTATCAGCTTTTGATTCCTGCCTCTAATCATTACTACCAGAAACTGTTCAAACTCAAGATAATTAGCACAGAATCCAGCAGCTCCACCAGCCACAGATGCATGTTAAAGAGATCTTCGGCTGTACTGTCGTTTCTGTCAGAGCTGCCTCCTGGGGCTCGGCAGCAGAGAGAGAAAAAAAAGATTCCTACACAATTTCTTTAGATATCACTCTCTCCATAGGCCAATTCAGCCCACGCACAATCCCACATCAAACAGCTTTTGGATAAATCAGTCTTCCCCTGGCTAGCTGGAATTTTTTAACTAAGCTGGTTGTGTGCGTGCATGTGTGTGTATATGTGTATGAGTGTGTGTGTGTCTGTCTGTCTGTTTTCTCTCTACCTTCGAACAAGGCTGTTGGCTAGAATTTACAATTCCCTGCTGGTGCTACGCTTGTGATGATTATTTTTCTTAACATCCGTTCTGTTCCGACTGTAGTAAACATGGCTAGGTTTATAACGCTGGTTATATTTAAGCCGCTTTCCAACCATTCCAAAAGGTAAAAAGGAAGAAAGCATTCGCTTCCAGCTGACACTCTCTTCCCTATCTAGGACAGTCGTTCACCTTTGAAGTTTTCAGTATGATAATACAGAAATAAAATGCAGATACATAGTTCACACCCTACCAGTCATGAACATAATATTGTGCAAAATGTAATCATTTATCATCAGAAGCAACTCCTTGCGAAATACAGAAATCTGGTAACCATTTATTTGTGTGTGGAACTTATGTTGAAGCCCAAATTTGTTTCCGATATGCTAAGTACATATACTTAATGCATATTAGTATTCATGTGACACCAAATGTGACCTGCATATAGAAGATATCATTGTAAACAAGCATTTTCATCCATTCTAAACTTTTAAGTATTACAATCTCTCCACCATAAATGACTACACACTGGCAAAAAGAATAGGGTGGAAGAGAAGAGTGGCAGAGGGAATGAGGACGTTTTCCACTGAGGTTTCAACTTCTGGTAAATGCATAGTTGTGCATTAACAGTTCCTTTTGTGCTAAGTGTTTAAAAGCTGCCTTAATGCACAGCAGGCAAAGGCAATTAAGCCATGTTCAGAAACATCAGAAAATGTGCAGTTATTTGTAATGAAAAGCCTGCATGAAAGAATACAAATGATTCAATTCTGTAACCTTACAAAATGTTAAATGAAACAACTGATGAGCAGTATGGAAGAAACACTTCATAGCAGCATGCAGTTTAACATTGCTAATGCTGCCTTTATTGTGCTTTTCTCGTTGCAGTTAAAAGGTAAATTATCTATGTTAATGAAATTAGCATATATACAAGGATGAAAACAGAATAATACTTAGATTTGTTGGTTCAGTACTCACGCTAATATGTAACTTTACCCTTGTATTGAGTGAACTATTTTTGAAGATCACATACATCTGTCCTCTTTGGCATGAATTTTAGTTAATTTTCATAATCTGTCTTGCAGCGCAGAGGAAATACAGAGTTGTGCATCTAGGTGAACTGATAAAAGTAAAAGCCATAAATTTCCGCTCTTCCACTGATCCTGTTAAGGAGTATTTGACCTCAGCTTGACTGTCTCATCATCCTTCCTTTAGCCCCTGTGGCTGTTAGTGCCGGCTCTTGGAGACAGAGCAAGAGCCAGATTGGATCTGTGTGTCCTCTGACACTTACAAGCTTTACAAACCACCCCTAACAGTCTGAGAAAGAAAAGAAAATGAGTAGCCAAGTGCAACCCCATAATCACTCCATTGCATTCTCTCTGTGTCTATGTCCCTCTTCATTCACTTCTGCATTCCATCAGTAAAAGTCTTAGATTCCATCACAATTATCTCTTCTGTCTCCAAAATATGATACCTAATCTAAAATCCTGTAGACGTTCATAGTGTTTACAACAAATTTTTGTAAGATCTCAGATATAAAAACTTAATTCCTCAAAGAATGCTATTTTACTTTAAAGGGGCTAATCGATACATGGAAAGTAATTTTAAACCCTGGCAGGTTTTTTTGGGAAGGTTTCTTCTTCCCTTGTAATATTTTTAATCTACTATCCATCTCTTTGTAATGTCTTTTCTCTCTATTCTTTGCGGTTCTCAGTTCCCCCCCTCCCTCCACTTCCCCATCATCTTTCCTGTCTCGTTCTGTCTTCAGACACAGCCCCTGTGCCACGTTCAAAAGACAATGAAATGTTGTACTTACAGAACTGTACAGATCAGAGTTAAACTGCTGGTTGGGTTGCTAACATCCCGAGGCAGAGACAATCAGAGTTTCCTTCAGCTGCACGGAGCTCGATCAGTCAGCTTCTCCCCTCAGCAACCATCGCAAGCACTGACAGCTCCGACTGATGCTCACAAACACACAAACTGACAGGTGCTGTCTGACGACGACTTGAGGTGACTGCCTAATTAACTTGACCCTTCCAGGCGATAAATTAGTGTTGTCAAGACACAAGCATGACTCAAACGGGCTTCTGCCTCATTTCATTTATTCTTATTGCATAGCTGAAAATATTAACAGAAAATAATTGTTGCTGATTCCATCACCTGGTCTTTTCTGAACGTACTTTTTTCTTAGCTTTTTATGTTATGTGGGTTACTTCTGTGATGCACTTGAAGATTTTATTAATTACGTCTAAATACAGCCTCTCAAATATTCCATCAGTTCCTTATTTCAGAAGAAATCTTTTAGTGACTGTACAGTGGTTATTTTCGGCAGACAACTCTTTAAATTCTGTAAAGTGACCCAGTAAGCAGAAATTGTTTTTATAAGGGAAACAAAACTTGATCGAGTAGATCGGGTCCTTTTGCACATCTGGAAAGGGAACCCAAAATACTAAGCACTGATTATGTCCATCGGAGCTCATTGGTTTGCGTAGCCAAGCACAGTTTAAGATTGATATCAGGAAGTTCTTCATTGGCAAATGGTGAACAAATCAAACTGTTCTTACTGTACTGTACTAGTAATTAATGTGACACTTACGATACTTTAGATGTCTGTGATCTCAAGGTTAACTCTCATAAATGTCCAATACTTGAAGTCGAATATGGAATCCGAAGGTGAAATTGTTGGGAATTGGTGGTGATGGGCAGAAAGGAACAATGTGTTTCAAAGCAGTTATTAAACCATTATTGCTCAAAATGTCTGATGGTCAGGACTGTAAGCAACGGAGTTTAACCCCTGATGGGGATATCTGTGCTCAAATTTGCTTGCTGCATCATTTATGGGATTTTTGCAAGATTTTTCAATTAACTAATAATAGGAGGAATCAATCCTATGGCACAGTGATTATAAAAAATAAAATCAAGCTGTGAGAAATGCTTGCTAGTCTAAGATAAAATGTTAGAGTCTCAGCAGAGGAGAACGACAACATATTATACTTTGCAAGAAAAATACAGCTCTGATGTTCAATGTCTTGCGAGAAGAATCTGTCTTCTGATACGTTCGACCATAAAGTGACAAAAGAACTCAAAAATCTGATATGCGAAACGATGAAGGATTTAAGCTCTGGGAAAGAACGACATGAAACTAGGAGGAAAGTCATTACTAGTCTAGGGAACAATGATACTTTGTGGAAAGTTTAAAGTTGATTTATTAGTCACAAGTAGGGCTTACATTAATGCAATGTAAATGAAGTTACTGTGAAATTCCCCAAGTCACCACACTCCAGCAGCTGTTCGGGTCAATGCACCTAACCAGCATGTCTTTCAGACTGTGGGAGGAATTTGGAGCACTCAGAAGAAATCCACGCAGATACGGGGAGAATGCGCAAACTCCACATAGACCGTTACCTAAGCTGGGAATTAAAAGTGGGTCCCTGGTGCTATGAGACAGCAGTGCTAACCACTGTGCCATGCTGCCGAACAGGGGAAATATCCTATTCTGTGGGCACATTGGTAAGAGGCAAATACATTCCTGACAACCAGCAACAACATTTCAGAAAGATATTACATTGGCTATCAAGTCCTTTGGGATGCCATGAGTAATGAAAGACACTACATAAAAACCCATCAAGGATGTTACTTCCACAACCCACGTGCAATCCACTTTATCATCAACTTAACCCAACTAATGGAATGTTTCTGCAAAATGTTTTTCCTGATCTATCCAAAATACTGAAGTCACAAGGCCAAAAGATAATTACAGTAAAGTGTCATTCAGCCTACATCAGTTCATCCAATAGGTGCATTCTCTCTAATTCACCCTTTCCAGCTTTTGCCATTTCTTAAATGCATTTAATGGTTTCATCTTACACCAACTATGCATGATGAAGAATTTTCTCATATCGATCCTAAAGTTGCCTGACCAGTTTGAACATGTAACTCTTTGACGTATGTTTACAGTTTAATTGGAAAAAACATTTCAGAAAAGTTCTGGGTTCAAGTCCCATTCCAGGGTTTGCTGAGCACAAAAATCTAGACTGACATTCCATACATGTGACAATAATAAATCAAATCAAATCAAAAGGGATTGCCGCACTGTCAGAGGTGCTGACTTTGGAATGAGGCATTAAACCGAGGAACCCTGTTCTCTCAGCTGGACAAAAATATCCATGGCACTATTCTAAAGGAGAGTAGAGATACAATTCCTGATGTCCAAGCCAATATTTATCTCCCAGTCAACTTCAGACAAAAAGGAACCAATCTTGTCACTATCACTTAGCTGTTTTATAGGAACTTACTGTGTGTAAATTGGTTACCACCCTTCCTTCATACAACAACTACACTTCAAAAGTATTTTGAAGTAGTCAATAATTGTGAAA
Organism: Sphyrna mokarran; assembly: GCA_024679065.1. Lineage (NCBI taxonomy): Eukaryota > Metazoa > Chordata > Chondrichthyes > Carcharhiniformes > Carcharhinidae > Sphyrna > Sphyrna mokarran. The sequence continues at coordinate 27,050,488 of JAGIQG010000021.1, forward strand.
GAAAACCTTTCTTTCTTTCACCCAGTCAAAATAGACAATTTGCAATCTGATAGAACTCACTGAAATCATCTCTTGGATGCCTCATTTTCTTGCTGAGAAGCTAGAATTTCAACACATTCATCACTAGCACCAGAGATCAGCTCATTCCATCTTCTTTGCATTACCAGCAATGCTTGAATGTCTATTTTCACTATCTCAGTGGTCTGAATATTTTGGTTTTACTTATTCATTCATGGGATGTGGGTGTCATTGGCATTTGTCATCCATCCCCAATTGCCCTTGAGCTGATTGGTTTGCTAGGCCAGCTCAGAGGGCAGTTAAGAGTCGATCATGTCACTGTGAATCTAGAGCCACATGTAGGGGTCAGCCCAAGTAAGGATGCCAGGTTTTTTTCCCCACAGGACATCAGCGAACCAGATGGTTTCTTACAACAATGGGTTTCTTGGTCATCATTAGACTTTCAATTCCAGATTTTTACTGAATTCAAATTTTACCATCTGCCATGGTAGGATTCAAACCTGGGTCCCCAGAGCGTTAGCCTGGACGTCTCCATTATTACTTCAGTGACAATACTACTATGCCATGGCAGCATTTAGCATGTGATCTAATGAATATGCTGTACGGTTTAATGATAACTTCCTATGATTTGGAGCTTTAGAGTGCAGAAAAGGTTTACCAGGATGTTCCCTGGATGGAGGGTATTAGCTTATGAGGTGAGATTGAGTAAACTAGGGTTGTTTTCCTTGGAAAGAGTCGAGGGGTGACCTCACAGAAGTTTAAAGCAATGCCCCCAATCACTGATCTCACTGCTAAAGTAAAAAGACTCTATCCTGGTGGTTCCCAATTTTGTATATCTCAATCAAATCTCCCCTCAGCATCCTCTATTCTGAGGAGAACAACCCCAACCTATCTAAACTTTCCTCATAACTGCAATTTTCCAGTACTGGCAACATTCTCATAAATTTCCACTGGACCCTTTCTAATGCAATTACAACCATGTTGTACTGAGATGATCAGAACTGGATGCATTACTCAAGTTGTGAGTACTTGATTGTGAATAAATGATGCTCTCTACCTCCAGCCAATTTTAATACTGAAACCTCTTTTCAGCAGAGAAACTAACTACTTTTTATTCATTGGTGCTCATTAATTGCAGTGTGTTAAGGATATATTAGAGATGTCACCTTTGAGTCAAGGGAAGACTTCCAAGTGGCCTTGTCTGTCAGGACCTTTTGTTCTTCATGAATGTGCTGGGTCAGAAATTTTATTTCCCGCTTAACCAAAGATACAAAGTCACGAGGTCCATGGTGTGGCTTAGCTGATAAAATTAACCTCTCGGTTAAGAATTGTAAGGACAGGCATCTCCTTTATGCTCTGCAGCCAATCATTACTCTTCTGATTTACTCTCAGCAATATGATCTCAAAACCTGGGCCATTTTGTCAGATATATTTTACTAAGTCAGTAAATTACAGAGCTAAATGTTCTATTTCCTCCTAGATATTAGAATCATAGAATTCCTACAGTGCAGAAGAGGCCATTCGGTCCATTGAGTATGCACTGACTCCCTGGCAAAGCATCTCACCAGGCCAAGTTAGCACTGCTGCCTCACAGCGCCAGGGACCCACGTTCAATTCCCAGTTTGGGTCACTGTCTGTGTGGAGTTGGCACGTTCTTCCTCTATCTGTGTGGGTTTCCTCCAGGTGCTTTGGTTTCCTCCCACACACCAAAAGACATGCTAAGTAGGTGACTTGGCCATACTAAAATTCTCCCTCAGTGTATCTGGACAGGCGTCAGAGTGTAGCGATTCAGATATTTTCACAGTAACTTCATTGTAGTGTTAATATAAGCCTACTCGTGACACTAATAAATAAACTGTCCCCACCCTTTCCCTGTAACGGATCACATTTATCACAACTAATCCATTTAACCTATGGGATTAGATGGGCAGGTCAAGGTGTTTCATTATCTGTGGAGACTTGATGGCCGAAGGGCCTCTTCTACACTGTAGTATTCTGTGATAATCTACACATCTTGGGACACTAAGAAGCAATTTTAGCATTTTACTAAGTTAGTAAATTCTCTTAATCTGCACATCTTTGGAGTGTGGGAGGAAACCGGAAGACCCGAAGGAAACCCATATGGAAAACATGCAAACTCCACACAGTCACCCAAGGCCAGTATTGAATCCAGGTCCCTGTCACTATAAGGCAGCAGAACTAACTACTTTACCACCGTGCCATCCCTAACACTGTGTCAGGATCCTCCTTAACACACTGCAATTATTATCATTGATCTCAATGATTTTTATATATTTTCTGAGCAGAACTTGCCTCGAATGATCTCAAATTCTCAATGTACTTTTCCATTCTGTATTCTCATAAAGGTGTTTTCCTGAGGTAAACAGTTATCCCCACTCAACATAAACTATTTACTCAGCTTAACATAGATTCAGATCATGCTGCTAAATTTTCTTTAAGATGGTGGTAATATGACATACAGCAGAAGTTTACAGAAACTACTATGTGTATTTACATATAAATAGTAATAGGAGTGTATTGATTTAAATGTATTATATATTATTAGAGCTGACTTTATATGCCAGTGGTTTGCAGCTCACACACCCAATATCAACAGTTCAAGGCTCACACCATTTTGATAGTCAAGCCTCATCTTATGTCATTGTTGGAACACAGAACAGTACATCATAGGAACATGCCCTTTGGCCCTCAATTGTTGGACTGTGTGATGTTTCTAGCAGGAACCAACAGTCCATCCAATTGAAAGACAGGATTTCCTCAGGCCACCTTCCATTTTGAAAATCACGCTGATAAAAAGCAAAGGTACTTACTTCAGCTTTTACATGGATTCGGCACTTAGACCATTTTGGGAGAATCCCAGCTCACACCACCAGTGAGGACCTCCATGAGGGAGGTCGAAAAGATAAATGAGTCCGGACGATATCATCCTTTGCCATTTACATTAAAATAAGTCAACAAATATTTAAAACAGCTTCACACCTTTCCTAGGCATGAGGCTCATTAATGGCCAACAGAATGGGGCCAGCAGCATTGGGAGAAATGAGAAATCAGGCGCGAGCTCTATTTTGTTTGTTTCCCATTCAGCTATGCTACTCACTTAATGCAGCAGGACAATAAAATCTTGCCCCTCATCTTTCGATCAGACTTTTTACAGCCTTCTGGACTCAGTATTGAATTCAACAATTTTCAGATTTTAATTTCTGCTGCTATTTTGTTTCCCTTTGCTCATTTTAGTTTTCCTTTCACTTTTCTCTTGGTAGCTGTCATCATTCTGCCTTTTGCACCTCCTCTGCATACACCTTTTGTAGTTGTACTTGTTGCATTACCACTCCCTTTGACCTTGCACAATCAACTCTTGTTATTTATTATCTCCTGCCTTCCATCCTGTCCCAGACTTTTCTTTCTCTTCTTTTCCCCACTCTACCCCATTTCACTCACTTAAAACTATTGCTTCCCTTAACTTTTCCCACTTGTGATGAAAGGTCATCCACTTGAAATGTTAATTTTGTTGCTCTTTCCACAGTTGCTGCCTGACTTTCAGCATTTTCTGCTTTCAGTTCAGATTTCATGTGCAGTATTTTGACTTTGTGTTATTCTACTCAATTGTATTCATGGCTAAGGCCAGGAGGTCTCTGCTTTTCCAAATGACTCAGGGAAGAATGCTGTGCTTGGCTCCTGTGGCAATGCAAGTGCTAGTGGAGCAGGTGAGAAAATGCCGGCAGTTCCTGTTCTTATCAAGAGTCTGGAAAGTGCCCAAAGGTACAGCAGACCTGGGGGGAAATGGTAGGTAAAATCAATACATGTTTCTAGCTCCGAAGATGTGGGGTGAGTGTCAAGAAATGTTTCAATGCCTCGAACTAGGCAGCATAAGAGTGAGCATTCAGCCCTCCTATTTCTATTCATTCACCGTACGTCGAGGCACAGCATTACACTGTACTCAGCAAACTGAACACTTCCCTAACAGTATCTACTTTTACCTAGTAACAATTGCTAAGAATTTCACTCCTCTGCTAACTGCTGTCACATCTCACAGTGGAATCACTTCCTTGCAATTGACCACCTCCTCGTCCGACTTGCTGCTTTTCCCTCTTGACAAGCATGGCCTGTAAAACTGATCCATGCGTTAGCACCATTGTTTTCAATCCTTAGTCATTAACTACATCCTTTCTTTCTGCAAAATCAAGTTGATTCACAATAACCAGGAGAGGTTCTGAACTTGGAGACAGCCAGCGGTCCATCAAAGCCCCTCGCCACTAATTGGTAGAATAATAGGTAGAATGTGATCAATTAACGTGTGAGGCAGGCTAATCCTCCAGCTGATATTTCCGAAGGCACAGTGCTGCTGTCACCCTCCCGTTTCAACTCTTTGCTGTTGCCTGGTTGTTCATTTTCAGATTGGGGAAGATGTGTTTGCTGTGCTGGCTCTGGTAGAAGGCCAGGTTATACAGCAAAGCTGTGTGAAATGCAGCACATCAGGAATCGCTCCTTCTAATTGAAACATCTGGGGATTTGCCACAGTCAAAAGGTACAGTGGGGTAGACAGAACACTTGAGGCCACAATCATATCAAACATTATCATTTTAAATATCTGAACAGGCTTGAAGGGCTGGATGGCCTGCTTCTGCTCCTAATTTGTATGTTCATATGTTAGTATGTAAAATGCATGTCCAAATTCAGGCAGTAAAGGTATTGTTTCAACAACACACATGTGTAATCTATGATAGCGATCCCATGATTTTAGTGAAATCTCTGTAAGGAGGAAGGGTTATATGCAAGTGTCGTGAATGTGAAGTTTTATAAGATGATTGTGTTTTGGACTGTCTCTTTAATTCAAGGTAAAATGGAGCTCATGAAGAAAGCCAAGTGAAATGTTACAATTTTTGCCCAACGACAAGCCTATGTGATTTGGTTGCCATGGAGATTGGGAGGGGCTCTAATCTGAGACTTGCTGAGAGCAAGGGAAAAAAGGCAGGAACAACTGGGCTGACTATGGACAGACTGTCCACCTTGGAATACTTTGGACAGAAAGAGAGTGACAAAGAGAAGCTCTCCCAGAGACTGAGCCTGCAACTGGCATTGTTACAGCGGGGAGAAAACTGCTGGTCATCTGCAAGCTACCAGGCAGAACATGGGAGGGTGGACAGTCTCTGGTTAAAGTGATACATCCCATGGCAATCTAAAGACTTTAGATTTGCCTGGATGAAGCTGGAAGGAAAAACTGCCTTGGCATTTAGTCATCGATAATCAGTGTGCTCACCAGTTTGGGTGTCGCCATGAACATTCAACTGTCATTACATTCCTTTGCCCAAACATGCACAAGTGGTCTGAATTGCACACTGAGGTAAGAATGACTGCCTTTGATACCAATGCAGATTTGAGGAAGTGTGACATCGAAGAACATTGGTAAAATTGGTCTCAATGGGAATCAAGGTGAAAACTTTTGAATGGCACAAAAGAAGATGGTTGTTATTATCAGAGGCCAATTATTGCCAAACCAGGGCCATAAAACCATAAGAATTAGGAGCAGAATTAGACCATTCAACCCATCAAGTCTACTCTACCATTCAATCATTACTGCTAAGTTTTGCAACTCCTTCTCCTGCCTTTTCCCCCCATAACTTTTGATCCCCTTACTAATCAAGAACATATCTATATCTCTCTTAAATACACTCAATGACCTGGCCTCCATAGCTTTCTATGGCAAAGGATTCTGTAGATTCACCACCCTCTGGCTGAAGGACACAACAGGCATTTCTCAGGAGAGTGTCCTGGGAAGTGTCCATCCTTCAGCTGCTTCATTGATATTTTTACCTTCAACCTAAAATACTTTTAGTTCATTTATTTGTGTCATGAGTAGGCTTACTGCAATGAAGTTACTGTGAAAATCCCCTAGCCGCCATACTCCAGTGGCTGTTCAGATACACTGAGGGAGAATTTAGCAAGGCCAGTGCACCTAACCAGCACATCCTTCAGACTGTGAGAGGCCACCAGAGCATCTGGAGGAAACCCACACAAACGTGGGGAGAACGTGCAGACTTCTCACAGACTATGATGCAAGCCGGGAATCAAACCCAAGTCACTGGTGTTGTGAGGCAGCAGTGCTAATCACTGTGCCAATGTACCAGATATTCCACTATGTTCTGTCCAATGCACAACTTTTCAGATAATGCAACCAATCATAATCCATTACCAACAAGACTTGGGGAAAATTAAATCTTGGGCTAATAAGTAGTGAGTAATATTGACAATCATCAAGGTGTCAAGTAGTGACCATCTCCAACAAGACAAAATCTAACTACAGCCACTGATTGCCTCACCTTTACATTCAACAGTACCAAATTTCCCCATTTGTTACATTCCAGGAGTTACAATTGATCAGAAATGTAACATGTAAGTGCTGCGGCTATGAGAGCAGGTTAAAGTTGTGGAATTCTGTGACGCATCTCTACTGTTTCCCAACTCTCCTACAAGGTATAAGTTAGCAGTGTAATGGAATATTTGAATGCTGTACACTTGCCCAAGAAAACATAAAAAGCTCAATGCCAATGGAACAAAGCAGCTGCTTGGCTGGCATCTAATTCACCACCTTAAACATTTAACTTGCCAAAGTTTGTTCCACCATACCTCCAAAATCTACACCTCTGGCACCTAAAGGACAAAGGCAGGGAATGCATGACAACACTGCCACCTGCAAGTTTCTCTCCAAGTCACACACCATCCTGACTTAAAAAACATATCATCCTCATTGTTGGATTAAAATCTTGGCGCTCACTCCCTAACATTACATGGATTGCAATAATTCAAGAAGGCAGCTCACGACCATTTTCTCAAAGGCAATTATGGACCTTGTTAGAATGCCCACATTGCATGAATGAATAAACATGTTACAGTATCTCTTCATCATCTTGTGCATGGATCTGCTGGTACAAAGATGTGCTGCTTGGAATATTAATTTGTATTTCTATCAACTGGTCGTATATATCATTCTATATATGTGTATGTATACACACACACACACATATATATATACATATATATATATATATATACATATATATAATATTTTATCATTCTATATCATTCCATGGAGATGCAAAATCTATGGGGACCCCAGTGGAGATATGAATAGCTCCTCCCTATCTCACCAAGGTGGAGGATGGATCATTAAGGAGTTAATGGCTGGGACATTTAAAAATTCATCACCTTGGCTATGAAACAAAGGGAAGCTATACGGTACATGAGCTAATCCTCCATAATCCTGGAAGGAAGAGATCTTATGATGAAAGATCCCAAACTGCCTGTTGTGTGCCTGCCAATTAGGATCTAAGTGGAAAACAGACTGGCTGCCACAGAAAGTAGAGGTTTCCCCTTCTCTCCTTTGCAACATTTCATTAAATCTCCATCATGATTTGCTGAGAAAAATGTCGCAGCAGAATATGGAAATGTCACTAACATGCTGATGAATCTTCGACAAAAGATATTCCAGGAGAAAAGGGGATCTACTTGTTATGACTGAAAAGCAACTGCTCCGGTGAAGAACCAGAATTCATACACAGTAAATCTTTTTCTTGTTTTCTGCATCTTGTCAAAGTTTAGCATCTTTACTCCCTATAAAGTTATTATTTTCTGCATGTTTGGGGTTTGATTGTGCATTGTACACATTAGTGAGAAACAGGACATATTTTACATCGTTAACATTCTTAATACATTTAGCCGAGTGAGCATAAGTACACTAAAATTAACCCCTTTCCTGTATAACTCAGGGATGCCTGTCTGGCTTATTTCCTGTAAGACTGCATACAGTCACGTACACACTGAATTGACAATATCCCATCCTTTTTAAATTCAAATATCTATAAGATCTGATTGCGAGTAATGGGGATTAGAAAAAGAGATGTATCAATTTATCCCTCCTCACCTGGTCAAAAGTCTATGCTAATGCTCTAGAGGAAGGCACAGTGGCATACTGGTTAGGATGCTGCCCCACAACGCAAGTGACCCGGGTTTGATTCCAACCTTGGGTGACTGTGCAGAGTTTGCACGTTCTCATCATGTCTACATGTGTTTCCTTCGGATGCTCCGGTTTCTTCCCACACTCCAGAGATGTGCGGTTAGGTTGATTGGCCATGAAAATTTGCCCCTTAGCGTCAGGGGGATTAGCAAGATAAATAGGTGAGATTGCACAGATAGGGTCTGAATGGGATTGTTGTCGATGCAGGCTGAATGGCTTCCCTCTGCACTGTAAGGATCCTATGATTCTTTGCGAACTCTTAGTTCAAATAACCACACACTGTTTCAAACGCCTTATTAATTTTCAAACATTCTTTCCTTGATCTTGATGTTTGTTGACCATCCTCATCAAAATTTTCTACAAATTGTCATTTACCAACGGATACTATAATGCACATTCACAAAGATGTGGAAATTTTTCAAATATTCAAATCTTCTCAATGGAATAATGCAACTCGTTTCGATTAATAAAACAGACCACTTTTTTTCTCAAAGGAACAATGCTGCTAATTAAATCAAGCATAAAACCCAATTTGAATTCTTTTCCATTAGACACAATCTAATCTTTATGTAAAAGAAGCAACCAACTTAGATTCAGTTGCATTAGCTGCACGATTTGTACATTCACAAAATTTCAACTGAACATTAACATTAATTAAAACCATTGCAGATTCTTTCTATAAACTAGAAGATAGTTGTCTTAGATTGTTCCTTTGTTGACTATTAGCAATTGCAAGTAATGTATTTGATTGAGATTTAATTATTGCGTTGGAAATGGAGAGAGGTCGGTGAGTCAAATTACAAACACCAAGCACAGAATTTTCTGCCTCGCTTGCCCCAAAACCGGAAAATCCCGCCCGAGGCCAATGGACCTTTCCATGGTCCACCCCTCACTTGGTCCAATTCCTATGGCAGGCAGGATGGTAAAATTCGTCCCCAGTATCAATGTCAGTAATTTAAAAGGCATGTAGATTAGGCATTCGTCTCCTTAATGTATATCTACAGTTACTTGCATTCCATGGTATTTCTCATATTCTCTTGTTCATAGTTCTGCATTTGGTTCTGTCCATTTGACAATAAGAACCTACCTACATTCCGCTAGGTTAAGCTTCAAGAAGGGTGGGAATTTCCATCATATGCATGATTGACCATGTCCTCTGATGCTGGCCTTCTACAACTTTCTTGACAAAGACAGATTACGGCCCAATATTGTGGCTTATAGCTTTCTGCACAGTAACACACAACAAACAGGTTGTAAAATTTCAACAAGACCAAAGTTCACCAGCACATCATTTCATGAAATCATGTCAATACAGTTGTGCTTTATTTGCAGGAAAGGCTCCTGGTTTACCAAAGGCTTCAGAAATGTGTTTGTAGATCGGTAGACAGCAGGCCCAATCACAATGATGAATCGATTTGAAGATAAAGGAGATGGTTAAGTTGCTGAGACCATTTGAAAAGGTCAGCTCGAAGCATAATGTGAGCTGGTTGCCCTAAACCGAATAATGTTGTTGGGCAGTATACTCTTGCACATAGGGATGGAACTGGGGAAAAAGAGGATGCCTTCTGTATTTGTTGCTGTAAACTGTCCAATACAATTCCCCATTTTGATTCCATCTCTAATGTATAAAATCCATAGTAGCAGAAATCTCGACTTTCCCGAGAAACTATTGGTTTAAAGCTCACTGAAAAGATGGGATTGTGCAATTCCACCTCCAGACCAGTCAGGTGGTAGCTCCAAAGGAGATAAACTTTGTTGGAAACGGGGGAGGAATTTCAAATTAAATCATTACCAGCAGGGCTTCAAGCTCAGCTGCTGACACTGACAGAATCTGGATATAACTAAATGTCATTGAAAGCACGGTGACAATCACCCCGTTCACCATTGCAGCAGAGACTATGAATGTCTGTTACTTACTGGAGCACTAAGGAAATTGCTAAGGTTAATCTGTTCACTTATTGAAAGGTGAAGAACGCAGTACGACAGTTGAATATCTAACATGTTGTCCCATTAAGCACTATTTTCTCATCAGACAGATCCAGTTTGCAGCCTAAGAATATCTCGGAGCAGTAGTTACAAAATTAATGCAATTATGTGTCCCATATATGTCTGGATCATGTGCAATACTATAATTACTGCTGTCCCACTAATGTTACAAACCGGGATCTTGCATGCATTGTTGTAATAATGTAATTCCCAATATAACTCAATCTCACATGGTATTACTGTAATTACATGATCTACACAAGACTGGATCTCACGTGTTATTACTGTAATTACACCATTCCCATTATGATGCAGTCTCTCAAGGTATTACTGTAATTATGTGGTCGACAGAAACCAGAATCTCGCATGATCTTACTGAAATAATTGCATCATCTTCAGATACCTGAATATCATTGGGGTCTATTATAACGACATTGTCCACATTTACCTGCCTCTCAACTGGGACTACTTTAATAACATTTAGATATAACTTTGCTTTAAGTGAGATTACTTTTGTTACACCAACTAATTAAACCCAAATCTCACAAGAGATTAGTACTCATATCACTCATTTGTTGAGCATGTGTGCAATACCTAAGGACTCTTATTTGATTAAACGGAAATGATAATGTTGAGACAAATTTTTTAATCAATGCTTGGGAGTTGTTGATTGCCAAGGATTCCATGGCCTTATTAAATTGTTGCTGAAGTATCTATCAAAGTCCTGTCTTATATTTTAAAAATACTGTATTCTTACTATATAGCATATTTACATTTTGGCAGGGGCAATGCAAAATTCAAGTGCAAGGAGATAAATATCATTTTTGGTGAGGTAGTGCCCTAAAAAATGTAACCAATAATTTGATAGATTCTTACCCTTAAAATGTTGCACTGTCTGGCTTGAAAAATACCCTTACTGTTTATTCAGAATATTTCATTTTTATTGCTTTTAGTTGTAACTGATCTGTGATTGAATACAACACAATGGATGTTAAAGATTAATTACAGTCATTTAGGTAACCCTCAACAGATATTTTTGTCTAATATCTGATGGGTTACAAAGATCTTTCTTGCAGCTAAATTAAGCGAGTATTCAGGTTCCTCAACACTTCTCCACAGTGTTTTCAGATACACATACAGATATAATTACCTTTCTTTTCACTTCCAGTTCTAAGAACCTCCTTCATTTGAAAACTGTGCCCTATGTGCCTTGGGCAGTCAGACAGTGCACAAAGTAGTGGCTGGAACAGTCTGTCAGATTCTCCACCAAATCATATTTTAAATATACGTTTTGTATGTGGTGGAATTGATGAGTGCCAAAGAAAACCGTGCAGCAAACCAAACACCAATTATGTGGATGTCGAACACGGGGCAATCAAACCTCCCATCAAGACACGAAAGTCAGTGCTGAATTAATTAAATGATTTTTTTTGAAACAGGAAGAATACTTAATAAGCATATCAGTCCTAATCAAAAAGTAAAAGAGTAAAATAGGCATGAAAGTCACACGTTTTTCAGAGCGTAAAACACATTTACATTTTTTAGCAACTTTAATATCAAGCAATTCTAATTTTGGTCAGAAAGACTACTCTTTGTAAGATTTTGGTTTCTCCCCTTCTTTTTGAATATGAGGTTATCTTACCCACTGTGCCTTTTACATAGGTTTAGCCAAAAAAAAGTACACGTCACTTCTCCAACTTATCCTTCCAACTCTAAGCTCACAGCTCTGCCTTCACTTATTTATTTACACACTTGTCTGAGAAGATTCCGAAGAGTTGAAATGGTTCTGGTGAATCTCAAAGCCACCCCTTTCCTATCACGTTCCCCACCACCTCCCCCCAACCCCTGCAAGGAAAGAATGAATAAGAGCCTAACATCTACTAGATATTAAATTTGATTTGATTTGGTTTATTATTGTCACATGTATTGGAATGCAGTGAAAAATATTGTTTCTTGGGCACTATACAGACAAAACATACTGTTCACAGAGTACTTAGGGAGAAGGAAAGGAGAGTGTGCAGAATATAGGCCAGAATTTTACCGCCCCACCTACCACGGGAATCAGACCAGACAAGGAACAGACAATGGAAAGGTCCGTTGACTTCAGGCGGAATTTTACAGATTCAGGACAAGCAAGTCTGTAAAATCCCACCCATAGTGTTACAGACATAAAAGAGTTAGAGTACAGTTTTAAAAGCACAGAACTTGAGCAAAAGATAGAATCAGAGGATATACGGGGGACAGCTCACAGGAGATCGTCTCACTCCAGCGTTACCTCTATATCCCTTAGAAAATGAGTTTCTCAGTGGGACTGAAGATCATAGGACACAGAGACACAAATCACTGAAAAAAAGCAAACAAAACCCTAGGGTTCATTTCTAGACGGTCAGAAATAAAGACTGATGAAATGATGTCAAACTTGAATGCAAGTTTTTTAGATCGCCTTTGCATTAACTGTGAGTTGTTCAGTATGTAAGGCGAAAGAGAAAAGTATTGGCTGGAAAATACACTCACTCCTGGCATTAAATTTGTTGGAAAGAAAATCAGCTCCTCCTCTTCACTTTAGTTCTCTGCCTTCAGGTTTCTTCAGCTACAACAGGAGAAAGCTGTCTACATTCACTTTGTCATTGCAATAATCGCAGCTTTTCATTCTAGTCTTATTCTCATTTCCAAGAAAAATATAAGCATTTGTGTTATTTTTCTTTCTGTAGCATTTCTTTAGTAACAGTGCCATTGCACAAAGCTACCACAACTGTCGCCTTAGCTGATGCACAAGTGGGAAATGTGATTCTGATGTACAGACTAGAAGTGGCAGAGCAACAGACTGTGAGGTCTTGCACAGTAAGAACTGGGATGGATATTGAAAGCTCTTCTGATGAGAAGGGACAACACTGGGGAGAAAAAAACTTCATTTGAAAAATTCAACAGGTTTTATCAGTCCTAAGTGCAATCTCACAGAAAAATAACAAAATAGCTTTTGGGGGAAAAAAATTGAGCCATCTACCTTTAGTTCAGACCAGTCTATCTGTGACACCCTGTAAAGGTTATAATCCAAATCAAGGATAAATCAGTGTATCTGCAAACATGGCACATCACATGGTTACCAGTACAACATTGTCAAATGTAATTGAAATATTTCTCCATGCCAGATCAAGGGGCAAAGCAGAGAGCTTTAACATCAAGACAACATGCCAGAGAGGGAAGTGAAATATTGCAACCACTGAGATCTAAGATGGCAGTTTCACATCAAGTATTCAACGGTACAATCTGCCCAAAAGCAAAACACTGCTTAAGAAAACTTGGAGCTGTCTGAATTGTTTATTTTAAAAGAAAAGCAAAACTATTAAAGTCTCAGAGAAGTCCTGGAAAAGGAAATGTCACACTCTGCAGCCATTCTTGTGCTGTAAACTCCATTGAACTTTTTATTAGCGTCATTTATAATCGAGTTTGATTGATACAATGTAAAATCAAACCACTTGTTTGTTTTCATGCCTCAACACGCTAAAATTTAGTTACCACTGTTGATTTGGATGGCATATCATCTGATTTATCATTGCATGTAAATAGTTGAGTTTATATATGTCCTATAAACAATTTTGTTCATCAAAGAACAATAGAATTATACTAAATCATGATGAACAGTGGTTAATACTGCTGCCTTTTCACCGCCAGGAGACCAGACTTGATTTCTGGTTTGGGTCACTATCTATGCAGACTCTGCATGTTCTCCCTGTGTCTGCGTGTGTTTCCTCCAGGTGCTCTGGTTTCCTCCCACAGTCTGAAAGACATTCCGATTAGGTATTTTGGCCATGCTAAATTTTCCCTCAGTGTACCTGCACAGGCACCAAACTGTAGTGACCAGGGGATTTTTCACAGTATCTTCATAGCAGTATTAATGTAAGCCTACTTGTGACACTACTAAATAAACTAAAACTAAACTAAAGCAACAAATAAGGAGTGAAATCTGTCTTGGTATAGATAAGTTTGTAATTTTAGTCCTTTTGCTTTTTGTATATAATATGAATATCCTTAAATATTAGTAACTTCTCACTGTTCTCCAAAAGTGCTCAGTTTCATTTTAAGTGCAATATTCTAGTTATCAAATTCACAGGGGACTGACAACTAACGCTGTATAAAAATCAGATACCACTGCAGACTTATCAGCCTTCATCTCAGACCCTCCTAATTAGAGTGTTACTTTATGCTTTCCATCGAGATTTATATTGATGTGAAGTTAAGCCTACCTATTGTTTTTAGTGTAAGTACCTGGTCAATTAAACACCACACAAGGTTATGACCACCATCTGGCTACACCAATAATGAGAATTTTCATGAGCTGTGAAGTTCAACAAATGTATCCTTATCACTGGCATCTCATTGATTGGAATGATTGTGAAATGGTTTTGAAAGTATAAAACTGATCAATAAAACCAACTGATAAGATCTGATCATTGAAAGCAAATTCACTCTGCGTATATTCACATAGCATCATCGTGAATTCGTGTTTATTCCCTTAAATCAAAACATTTTAATGGAATCTGTTGATTTACTTTAAACCATCTGTACAACTCTATCCTCAGAAGCTATAAAATGTATTTTACAATGAGAAGCATGTTACACAAAGAATATATTATCTGTCCTTGCTGCACTTTGTATGGAGAAGTCAAAGTGAATGGAATGGTCAAAGATTATCAGCAAGTTTCAAAAGTGTAGGAGATGAGGTAAATTAGGAGGGCATGATTAGGTGACAAGGCTTAGGTTTTAAAAGCCTGTACTTTGTAGAGGAGTGTGAAACTAAAGGGAGTTATGGATTTGCACAGTTTGAGCTCTTGGGAAAGAAGGAGCTTGAGTAAGAGACGGTTTGATGAGTCTTGATTTTGATAGTGAAGATGAACAGCCTGTTGAATGGTGTATTTGGATTTGGAAGGAACAAAAGTGTTGAGCTCAGTGGAGCACTGGCTACAGTGTAGAAGGAGGAAAATGTTCAGTCATTATATCAGATGTCACGTTATATTCCGAAAATTAGAGGAAAGCAGTTGGAATGAATTTTGCCTTGGATCGGCAATGCTTACATGATTTGAGATGTTGCAAGTATCAGAGTGAGGACATTTGTTTCTACTTACATATTTCTGAAGTAAATAGAACAAACAGTACCTTGATTATAACTTTCTTGTAAACTACAGACACTTCCTGTTGATTCGGAACATTGATTTATACTGTAAGTCTGTTACACACAATCAATTCAGTTGAACTAACTGTTAAATGTAAACAGTCCTGCATATCTTCATTGATTTAAAAGATATGAGAAATTTCAGGTATAATAGTTTGCAAGGCATAGTGTATAAATTGATTACACTCAATATCTCTTCTATTACCAATGCCTGATAGTTTCCTGACAGATAAGCAAAACTTTGACTGAAATCACAATGATTTGACATTTTAACTTTTTATATTGCTGAACAAAGAGATATTTTGTTGAAGTTTATCATCTTGCACTCATCAGACCATTTCATAGCAATACCAATAGTAAAGAAAACAACAATTACACTGCAAGAGAAGTGATTGCTGATTGTTTGGAAAGTCAACTGTGATTTGTAGAGGTTGAGGGGTGATCTTATAGAGAACCATTAAATAATGAGGGGCACAGATCAGCTCGATAGTCAATATCTTTTTCCAAAGGTTGGGGAATCTAAAACTAGAGGGCATAGGCTTAAGGTGAGTGGGAAGAGATATAAAAGGATCCAAAGGGACAATTTTTTCACACGTAGGTGGTGAGTGTCTGAAACAAATTGCCTGAGGTAGTAGTAGAGGCAGGTACAATTTCGTTTTTTTAACACTGTATGAAGACTTACATGGGTAAGATGGTTATAGAGGGATATGAGCCAAATGTGGATAATTAGTGGTTTAAAAAAAGGGCAGCACGGACAAGTTGGGCTAAAGAGCCTGTTTCCATGCTGTTAACCTCTATGACTCTGGGTGTTGCCATGGAGAATTTGCAGAGAAGTTAACAGCCTGGGGAGATTTTATTCAAATTCAAACCAGGTAGCTTCGCTCTCATTGGTCAAGGTCCATGGGGAATGAATTAATAAATGGCTGTCTCCTGAGCTTTTGTTTACTTGTAAAAGGTGCAATGCACAAACATGCTCCTTCTGTCCGCAAAGGACAGGGCCCTATGTGCAGATATATGTACTTTTAAGTATACGTAAATGAGCCAACACTGTGAGTGCGACTAATAATCTTAAATCAGTGTACAGTGTAATTCTTAGCACAGTCAAGAATGTTTAGTAAGTGTTGTCCATTCATGGAATCATATCTCATATTGGATACTATGGCCGGGACTCTCAGACTCTATCACAAGGAGGATTTCCAGCAGCGGAAGCGATGGAGGCGGTTCATCATTGGCTGCCACTGGGGCTCTCTAGTCCTGCCAAGGTCAATGGCTATGTTCATTTCTCGCCTACCCTGTTTTGGGGCCCCTGCTGTTTGTAATTTTTATAAATGATCTGGATGAGGGTATTGAAGGATGGATTAGTAAATTTGCGGATGACACCAAAGTCGGAGGAGTGGTAGATAGTGAAGAGGGGTGTTATAGTTTGCAGAAAGACTTGGACAAGTTGCAGAGCTGGGCCGAGAGGTGGCAAATGGAGTTTAATGTGGAAAAGTGTGAGGTAATTCACTTTGGCAGTAATAACAAATGTGTAGAGTATAGGGCTAATGGTAGGACTCTTAATAGTGTTGATGAACAGAGGGATCTTGGTGTATGTGTGCATAGATCCCTGAAAGTTGGCAATCAAGTCGATAAGGTTGTTAAGAAGGCATACGGAGTCTTAGCTTTTATTGGTAGGGGAATTGAATTTTGGAGCCGCAACGTCATGTTGCAACTGTACAAAACTCTAGTGCGGCCGCACTTGGAGTATTGTGTGCAGTTCTGGTCCCCGCATTATAAGAAATGTGGAGGCATTGGAGAGGGTACAGAGGAGGTTTACCAGGATGTTGCCTGGTATGGAGGGCAGGTCTTATGAAGAGAGGCTGAGGGATTTGAGGTTGTTTTCGTTAGAAAGGAGCGGCTAAGAGGGGACCTAATCGAAACATATAAGATGATTAGAGGTTTAGATAGGGTGGACAGTGATAGCCTTTTTCCTAGGATGGAGAAAGCTAGCACGAGGGGACACAGCTTTAAATTAAGGGGTGATAGTTATAGGACGGATATCAGAGGTAGGTTCTTTACCCAGAGGGTGGTTAGGGAGTGGAATGCCCTGCCTGCGGCTGTAATGTTCTATGTTCTATTGTTCTAGTTCTACACATACGTTCCAGCACATTTCTAATTCTAATTGGAAAGAATTATTAGGGAAAGGATTTATAGTTATTTAGAGAGAAATGAATTGATTGGGGATAGTCAGCATGGTTTTGTGAAGGGTAGGTCGTGCCTTATTAACCTTATTGAGTTTTTTGAAAAAGTGACCAAAGAGGTGGATGGGGTAAGGCAGTTGATGTGGTATATATGGACTTTAGTAAGGCGTTTGATAAGGTGGCCCATGGAAGGCTTCTGCAGAAAATGCAGATGTATGGGATTGAGGGTGATTTTAGCTAATTGGGTTAGGAATTGGCTAGCAGATAGAAGACAGAGGGTGGTGGTTGATGGGAGATATTCATCGTGGAGTTTGGTTACTAGTGGTGTACCTCAGGGGTCTGTTTTGGGGCCCCTGCTGTTTGTAATTTTTATAAATGATCTGGATGAGGGTATTGAAGGATGGATTAGTAAATTTGCGGATGACACCAAAGTCGGAGAGTGGTAGATAGTGAAGAGGGGTGTTCTAGTTTGCAGAGAGACTTGGACAAGTTGCAGAGCTGGGCCGAGAGGTGGCAAATGGAGTTTAATGTGGAAAAGTGTGAGGTAATTCACTTTGGCAGGAATAACAAATGTGTAGAGTATAGGGCTAATGGTAGGACTCTTAATAGTGTTGATGAACAGAGGGATCTAGGTGTATATGTGCATAGATCCCTGAAAGTTGGCAATCAAGTCGATAAGGTTGTTAAGAAGGCATATGGAGTCTTAGCTTTTATTGATAGGGGGATTGAATTTCGGAGCCGCAACGTCATGTTGCAACTGTACAAAACTCTAGTGCGGCTGCACTTGGAGTATTGTGTGCAGTTCTGGTCCCCACATTATAAGAAAGATGTGGAGGCATTGGAGAGGGTACAGAGGAGTTTTACCAGGATGTTGCCTGGTATGGAGGGCAGGTCTTATGAGGAGAGGCTGAGGGATTTGAGGTTGTTTTCGTTAGAAAGAAGGCAGCTAAGAGGAGACCTTATTGAAACATACAAGGTGATTAGAGGTTTAGATAGGGTGGACAGTGATAGCCTTTTTCCTTGGATGGAGAAAGCTAGCACAAGGAGACATAGCTTTAAATTAAGGGGTGGTGGTTATAGGACGGATGTCAGAGGTAGATTCTTTACCCAGAGGGTGGTTAGGGAGTGGAATGCCCTGCCTGCTGTTGTAGATGTGCCAAGTTTGGGGGCATTTAAGTGGTCAGTGGATAAGTTTATGGACGAAAAGGGAATGGTTTAGGTTAGAGGGTCATTGCTTTTTCTTAATTGGCCGGCGCAACATCGAGGGCCAAAGAGCCTGTTCTGCGCTGTAATGTTGTATGTTTTGTATGTATACCCTGCCACGGGACGGGGAGTCACCTTCGGTTGGAGTAATAGATTCTGCTGATGAGACAGTCTGGAAAATATCAGCCTATGTGTTGTGTTTTGCGAGGATGAGTTGATAGGTATAATCTGTCCTTTGTCAGTTACAAATGCTGATTGTTTTAATCCACCAGTCATTAGGATGTATGGCCATCTTGATGAATGGAAGATGAAAAACTTTGACAGCATGCCTCTTTTTTCAACAATACTGAAATCCTATGCTACCAAACGACTATTTAAACTTCTATTTTGTATGGATCTGAAACTGTTCTTTCATCTGGTGCCCCCCAGCTGCAGTAATAAAGTAGATAAATGGTGAAAGGTGGTATCAAGTTTTGCATTGTTGTATTCCCATGATTGAGGTGGGGAGGGTAATGATGTGTTAAACATTTAATTTGTTTGCACACAACTATCTCCCAAACTGTTTGTTGTCTGTGTTATAACAACTAAATAAAACAGTCCCAGGAGTAAACAGTTTGAGAGCAATTAAACACTCTGGGTGAAAAATTCTCTCCGTGTTCTATTTGTAGTAAAATTATATATGTGCTCTGCGCGGAAACAGTTTCACTAATAAAACCAAATTGAGGAAAGGTTCCACCTAATTTTTCATCTTAGTCTTTGCAGTTCTGCATCTGAACACATTTTATAACAGTTTGTCGCATCATACCAAGATTCATCAGATTCGGAAACCATGGCATCTGTGGCTTGCTGGCATTTCCAATCTCAGGATTGGCTGAGGGATTCTGCCAGTCGGAACATTTTGATTTTAATTATAAAATTCTAATCCTAAGTGCTATCACTGCTTTTAGGCTGGGAGGATGTGAAATTTATAGTGTAGCAATCAGGTTCCCTCGTCGCACTTCAGCCGAAATAAACTGTTTTAACAGGAAGTCACTGATTGATGCCATTACTATGGTGCTGTAAATAGGTGGCAGGTCAAAGCTGTGGAAGCAACAATGGCTTTCATCCAGTCTCTTTGGAAAACACAGATATTGCTAATTGGGAAATGTAAGCAAACCATCAGGGACGTTAGAGCTAGTTATCGTTAGGGTTTTGCACGGTAGTATTAGTTCAGATTCTGTACAGTGATAAGGCAATAATTTTTTTTATTAATAGTCAGGATGTGGACATCACTGGCTAGGCCACCAGTCATTTATTGCTCATCTCCAATTGCCCCTCGAGGGCGTGGTGGTGAACCACCTTCAGGAACACCTGCAGTGCTGTGAGGGAGCGAATTTCAGTATTTTTTCCCAGTGTCTGCTGTGGAATGGCAATATATTTCCAAGTCAGGATAGTGAGTGACTTGGAGGGGAACTTATACCTCATATAGCATATTGGAGTAGAGAGAATGGGCTATGACTAAGACAAATCCAGAGATTCTGTCATTAAACAGAGAAATGCCAGAAACAGAGACAATCCAGGTTGGAGCAGAGATTAAGTCAGTAAATAGAATAGAATAGACTGATTAGAATAGATAGAATAGGTACATAGAATAGAATAAGTAGAATAAATAAAATAGAATATAGAATAGATAATATAGATAGATACATAGACAGACAGACAGATAGACAGACACAGATAAATAGACAGACATAGGTAGACAGACAGATACAGGTAGATAGATAGATCGATACATAGATAGTCAGACAGACAGACAGACACAGTCAGATAGATAGATAGATGAGCTTAATCATTTTAGAAAGAAATATTAGAATGGTAATGGACTTTGTGACAACACTGTCACTTGAATAGTGGCAGCCATTTTCTTATAGATTTTGACACTTCATTGTGATGACTATTTTTCAGCCACTCTTTAAGATCCTTCACTACTTTCTGACTCAGATGGGTAACTGGTAACCTGCTCCTGGGATTAGTCCAATGCTTTTCTTGATCTACCCACTTAGGAACACAAAAGAGCCACATGGTTATGCATCCTTCACGGCCCCATCTCTGCCTTTACTTCATCCTCTATAAGAAACTGGCTGGCCATCATTCCAACTGACCAGGTTGATGGAGCTTCATACAGTTTCAATATGCATGAGTGATGGGTGCACTAATATAATCAACAGCACGAAGGTGACAGAGCACATTGAATAAGTTCATTCTACAATGAGCTTTGTGTGTGTTAGTGTGTCTGTGTCTGCGTGTGAGTGATATGTGCATGTAAGCATGCATGTGAGCTTATGTATGAGTGAGTGCCTATTTGTGTGAGTCAGAGTGTATGTATGAGTGAGTGAATATGTTTGCAAGTGTATGAGTGAGTACACGTGTGTGAATATGTGTATGAGTGAGTGCATGTGTATAACTCTGAATCTGTGCAAGCACATGTGTGAGTGTGTATGTGTGTATATGCATGAATGTGTGTGAGTCTGAGTCTGTGTGTGTGAGTGTGTATGCTGTGTATGTCAGTATATGTGTGTGTTTATGTATATGAGTGAGTGAGTGTGTACGTGAGACTGAATCTGTTTGAGGATGTGTATGAATGAGTGTGTCTGTGTTTGAGTCTTTGTGAGAGTGTGTATGTGAGTGTGTGTATGAATGAGTGTTTATGAAACTGAGTCTTTATGTGTCGTATGTGACTCTGTGTATGTATGAGTCGGTGTATGAGTGAGTTATGTATGTGAGTCTTAGCCTGTGCAAGAGTATGTATGTGAACATGTGTTGGAGGGAGTGTGTGTGACTGTATGTGAGTGTGTGTATGAGGGAGTTTCTGAGTGTGTGTGAGGGAGTGTGTGTGTGTGTGTGTGTGGGAGTGTGAGAGTGAGTGGCACACACTCTTTAGGTGTCAATGGAATTTTATGCATCCAGACATTACAGTAAATGCACTCATCATAACAACTCTTTAGCAAATGATGACAAGCTGGGACACGTAATAGAAAACAATATTCCAACCTTTATTGCAATAGCAGCAACATCGTAATGAAGCAAAAAAAAACCCTCAGTTACAGCACAAGGGAAAACCACACTGCAGTCTGCTGCTGCACAATATCTAAAATTCATTTCCAGATGTAAGATGACTTTTCTTTGCCCATTTAAGACAATTTGTTTCATTTTAACATTTCCATAGCGGTACTTTATGAAATCCACCATGCACATCAAATTTGTAATACACAGTGCAATATAGCTGACCCTTTCCAGCAGCACTACAGCTCTGTTTATTTTGATACTTGGCTCAGTTAACTCCTTCCTTAACCTTTTGTTGTTGTATTTAAAGTTGATCGTTTTAATTCAGAGATTATTTGTACAGTAGCCTGGTGCGCTGTAGAAATTTCCCTGTGGCAGGTGCTTCTATTGACAGGAAACTAGAGAAGTGCAAGGGCGACCAGGATGCGCGACCAGATGCCTGTTTAACATTGGAAGCATCTGTTATTTCAGAATCTGGAATGTGTTCAACAGGGCTTGTGTTTGCCTAAAAGGCAAGACTAGAAGACTGCGAGACTAAAAATTACCAAGCGAACATGATCTGGACCCATCCAAAACATGTCGGAATCAGATCGTCAGCTGGACATGACCATTTTCTTGATGGGCCATATTTCTAACGCGTGCCGCTTGAACAACCAGTGAACACTTGCGTTACGATGTGATTGTGTGAAGTTGTGTTTGTGTGAGATTATGTTTGTGTGAAGCTGTGTTTGTTTTAGTGCTTGCATTTATCTGGGAGCATTTTTCGGTGCCATATATTCGTGCGCGTCGTTTTAGCGATGCACAAGAATTCCGACGTATATTCAGATCTTCAATTTGGTTTCAAGATATGCATTGCGGGTGATTCAATGTCACACTGTAGATCGTTTTGACACCATCCTGGATTCCCCTGATAGCTCAATGCGATGAGTACAATGCCGAGTGTGGAACTGAGACATTATCACGAAATTGGTCTTAAATTTTATCTTAGCTGTTGTCAGTTGTGTTGACAGTAGGTGTTTTACAAAAGGTCTCTGTACCTCTGAGCTGTGTTGGGGGGTGGGGAAGCAAACTAGCCACTTATTCCAGTGGCTCCTGCTGCGTATGTAACTGGTCTGGAACAGGATTGGATTCACACATCAGCCAGAATTTTACCACGCAACCACCATGGAATTGGAGCAAATGAAGGGCGAGCAATGGAAATATCTTTGACCTCAGGTGGGATTTTACAGTTTCGGGATGAACAAGGTTGATCCACCCATCATATCACCACAGCTGAAATGTCTGCCAATTTGAACTGACGAACTCAGCAATATTTTTTGCAAAAAAATTTCAATTCAGAGACTATGTGGTGGAGGAATCAGCAATGGAATGCATCCCAGGGGTACTAAAACAGATGGCGGGGGAAATAGCAAATGCACTCATGGTAATTTGCCAAATACGCTGGATTCTGGAATGGTTCCAGCATATTGGAAAACAGCAAATGTGATGCCACTGTTTAAAAAGAGGTAGACAAAAGATAGGTAACTGTAGACCGGTTAGCTTAACTTCTGTTGTGGAGGAAATGCTTGAATCTATCAACAAGGAAGAAATAGCGAGACATTTGGATAGATGTTGTCCCATTGGGAAGACGTAGCTTGATTTCATGAAAAGCAGATCATGTTTAACTAATTTAGTGGAATTCTTTGAGGACATTACAAGCGTGGTGGATAACGGGGAACTAGTGGATGTGGTGCATCTGGATTTCCAGAAGGCATTCGACATGGTGCTGCACAAGAGGCTGCATAAGATAAAGGTGCACTGTATTACAGATAATGTATTAGCAAGGATAGAGGACTGCTTAACTAACAGAAAGCAAAGATTCGGGATAAATGATATTTTTCTAGTCAACAATGAATGATTAATCATATGCCTGAATCACAAAAAGTTGGTTTGCGGGTGCAGCAGGTAATTAAAAAGAAATAGAACTTTATCCTTCATTACGAGAGGAATGGAGTTTAAAAACAGCGAGATTATGTTGCAGGTGAGGCCACAGCTGGAGTACTGTGTACAGTTTTGGTCTTCTTACTTGAGAAAGGATATACTGGCACCGGAAAGGGCGCACAGGAGATTTCACTAGGTTGATTCCGGAATTGAGAGGGTTGGCTTATGAGGAGAGATTAAGTAGACTGGAACTATACTCATTGGAATTTAGATGAATTGGGCACGGGGAAGGTGGATCTTCTAGAAACATAAAATTATGAAGGGAATTGATAAGATAGAAGAAGGCTTCGGTTCTGTGGCTGGAGTGGGAAATCGGAATGACTTGCATCTTGGAACGCGGCAGAAGAGTACATCGAATCATGCACCTCTCTCCTTATTAATTATGCAGCCATATATTTTATGCCAAGTCTCAAGTAGGGGCAGACAAGAAATCTCCTATCTGACCATCATGTTTAGATGCCATCCTTAAAAGCATCTGGACAGCCATTCATTCACCATGCCAGGACTTTAGGAGTCAGAAAATGTCTGTGAGAAGGCAGCAAGCTTTAGCCATACACTTCAGTGATGCTTCCCTGGGATTCTCCCACTAAGGAATGGTAAGATGGGCTTTTTCCATAGAAGATAGTAGGAGACTCCCTTGTCTTAGCATGGTCACCTGGTAGGATGGGCAGCTTCTGTGGCATCCAAAAAAAGATGCCACTCAAGTGAATCTTCTACTGACTCCAAATTCATGCCAACACTCATTTTGTGATTCTATCCTGGGACAAGGGCATCACTGGCAAGGCATTTGTGTTACCCTTCCTTAGATGTCCTTGAGAAAATGATGAGGTGCTGCTTTCTTGCACTGCTGCAATCCAAGTGGGGCACTGAATGGGGGCAAGATTTGGATTCTCTACCCAGCCACAGTAAAGGAGTAACCATGGGGTGTAGAGTAGAGGGCAACTTGCAGGTGGTATGGTTCCCATGTGCCTGCTGCCCTTGTCTTTCTGGCTGGTAGACTTTGTGGGTTTGGAAGCAGTTGAAGCAGTCTTGGAGACTAGATCCAGTGTATTTTATAGATATACACTCTGTCACTACATGCATTGGCCATGGAAGGTGTGAACATTGTGGATTGGATGCCAATCAAGCAGGTTTTGTTCTGAATCATGTTGAGTTTCTGGTATATTATTGGAATGTTATTAGTGGAGAATATTCCTTGACTTATGCCTCATAATTTTGGTCTGGTTTTGGGGAATCAGGAGTTCAGTCATTCCAAAAATTGAACAGCCAACTCTTTCACTAACTTGTTCACACTCCTTTGTGTGTTTAAGCAGAAGAAGGTATCCCACAACAGGATAGAAAGAAGTTGGAAGGTGGGTTGCCTGAGCTCAGGCCCCTCACTCAGTTTGAGCAGCAGGCTGCCGAGGTGACATAGAGAGAATTGAGCTGATAGTGCAGTCAGTCTTTCCCGAGAATCTGGCAAGAAGCAGGCATCATTCCTTGGAAAACCAACGTGATTATAATGTTTGAGCCAACCTAAGCAGTCACTCATTCTCTCTTCACTTTTCCATTTCAGGTACAAGCAGGAAGAGTGGGAAGCCAGCCTGCACTCCAGAAATAAGCCCTAGTCCCCAGGAGACCTCACAGGAAGAGGACAAAGACTTCACACATCTGTACTGCCGTCACCAAATCAGAGACACACATCTCATATCTAACCTCATGCTTACAGTCTGGTGGTCACCAGGCAGGAGGAGGCAGTAACAGCTAAGATCTCAGAGGATTGCTGGAGAAAAGGAAACTGCTAAGTCAGATGAGAAGCAACTGGAAGTAGCCATAGAAAGTATGCTGGAGGATCAGAGAGAAATGTGGGATCGTCAGTCAGAAGTATCAGAGATCCTCAACAGAGTGACACAAGAGATGGAGGAGTCTGTCCGCATGCTCCCTGATGTCATGGGCTCCAGGACATGAGCACATGAATGTCTCCATGGAGAGGATGGCAGAGACTCAAGACCAGCAGTTTCTGCCAGGTATGTGCTTGGACCTGCACACCATCGTTTTAACCATGGTTGCATTCCAGCAGTGCCTAGGTGACAGTGAGGGGGGGGCGGTGCAGGAGACATCTTGGCCACTTTCCAGGTGCCCCTTCTCTTCAAGGAGTCAGAGAGTGACCTTTGGGCACCCAAAGGGAAGAGGAGCTCCATTTCCTTTGGCTCCAATCAGACTATTGCTATGATGACAAGGTGTGCAGTTGGAGATGAACAATTAAACATTGGAGACGATGCACAGGGATGTAGCCACTATCTTTGAGTAAAAACTGGAGACGGAATTTTCCCGCCCCTCCTTGCCATAGCGGGTAGGCAAATGCCTGTTGACGAATGGTATGATTTTCCTGTTGGGGGATGAGTGCAGCCAGAAAATCCCGTCTTGAGTATCAGCCCTTTGAGTCAGCCTTTGGTGGATAGCTTTGGTCTTCAGGAGGAACCAAGAGATTGGTATAGCTGTCAGTGCAGTGCTGTGCTTGTGCGGTACCAAACTGGAAAGCAAAGGGCTGTCCTCCGCAGTGACGTAACTAATACTTTCCTCATGGTAGAAATACAATCCAGGGCTGAGATGACAGACATTTTGTTTTGTTTTTCCCTGTCAAAAATGAGATCTGGTGTGTGTAAACACCTTGCATTAGTGACCTCAACACTGACAGAGGTGTGTTAATATCACGGACATGGTACGTGTGCATCTCTGAGAGTGCTTTTCAGTGAGCAAGCAATAGGAAATTTCAGCGGGGCGAATGAAATGAGTCATGCCTTGGTGACAAGTTGTGGGCTAATTAGGAATGATGATATGCTGGTTGTTGAACTTTTATGCTGGCATCACATTTCTTTTTCCTCACTGTGCTATTTAGCTTCAATCCCACAGATATATAGAAAAACTCTTGGTGATGATATCATATAATTGACAGTCTTTCAGGTCACAGAATGTATTATAGTACCAAATGTTTGAACCTCCAGGCTCTAACACAGAGCTAATGCTGCCCTATATCCCAAAAAGATAACAGTATTGCATAAGATCAACAATTCATATTTATAGTGTACTTTAATGTAATAAAATGTATAAAAGTGCTTTACCGGAGCTTCATAAAGCAAAATTTGTCACTAAAACATGAAAGGAGATATTAGAGCAGATGACCAATAGCTTTGTCAAAGAGCTAAATTTTAAGGAGTTTCTTAATAGAGGAAAGAAAGACAGTGAGATGTTGGGAGAGAATCCCACAGCTTAAGATCTGGGGAGCTGAATACACAGCCACCAGTGTTAGAATATGTTCTTGGAGGATTGTACTACTGCAGGAGGTTACCAAGACAGGCAAAGAAAGGCCACGGTGGATTTGAAAACAAGGATGAGAATTTTAATATCGAGGCAGTCCGTAATTGGGTGATGGATGAATGGGATTGGATGCAAGTTAAGGCATGGGTAGCAGGGTGTAGATGAAGGATACAATGTGGGGTGCTAGTCAGAGGTGCATAGGAACAGTCAAGACAAAAGATAACAAAAGCACAGACGAGCGATTCAGTAGCTGAGCTGTGGCAGAGGCAGAATCAGGCAATGTTATAGCAATGGAAATAGACTACCCTAGTGACAGCACAGCAGTGTGGTCAGAAACTTACCACTCAATCAATGTTAACACCAAGGTTCTGATCCATCTGATTCAGTATCAGACAGTTGTCAGGGAGAAAGGTGGAGTTGGTGTCTAGGGAACATAGTTTGCAGTAGAGTCATAAATTTAAAAAAAGCCCAAAAATTCCAATTTGTGTTTGGTTTTATCACAGTTATATTCAGAATTTTAAGGGGATGTATTTTCCAGTTTTAGTGCACAACAGCCACTGAGCCACTTTGTGCTGTCAGTGAACAACTGCTTGTCATGCATGCAAAGGTTTTTCAATCACATTTAATATTTTATTCTGATGTTCATCAGCTAGACTCTGCAATTTGGATATCAACTTACAGAGAATTGTACAAAAGGAAACCGTATGGCACATTGTTTCTGTATTTGAGATAACCAATTAGTCCCATTCCCAAAATCTTTCGCCATAACCCTGCAAGTGCATCTAACTTAATATAATTTTACTGAATCTCAAGTAGCAATTAATACTTCATGAACCAGATATCCAGCTAGTGCCTTAACGCTGTCACAAGCCATCTCATGGCGTCTGCTGTTAGTTTGATTTGCCCCTGCAAATAAAGGCAAAATGATTTTTTTGCATGGCAAGTTAATAGAAATGTGAATTGATAACCGCACAGCAAGGGAAGCCAAGCACATGGGACCTGAGTAAACACTGGTATGTCTCCTTAACCATTTAGATTGAAGGAATAGGGAATTAAGAACCTGTGGACTGAGAAGGCAGTGAATACTACAGTGGTGGAATTCAATGCCACATCAGGTGGAGAGAGAAAAATAAAGAGAGGGAAAGCAATATAGGCAAAGAAAAAATAGAGAAGAAAAGAGACAGAAAGGAAAATTAAAAGTAGTGCTATTTTCTGTACAGGGCGACAATGTGGCACTGCTGTCCCACAGCACCAGGGTTTGATTCCCAGCTTGAATCAATGTTTGTGCAGAGTCTGCACGTATTCCCTGTGTCTGCAAGCATTGCCTCTATGCTCAAATTTCCTCCCACAGTCCGAAAGACGTGTTAATTAGGTGCGTTGGCTGTGTGCTAATCTTCCTCACTGTACCTAAACGGGCACTAGAGTGTGGCAACTAAGAGATTTTCACAGTAACTTCATTACAGTGTTAATGTAAGCCTACTTATGACACTAATAATTAAGCTTTAAAATTTTAATTTAAAGTCGCTACATTTTGTCAGTGTCAGGAGAGATTGATTGGCTGGAATTAATCCTTATCGCAATATTATAAAGGTACCTTGAACTGACTTGATTTATGAGTCTGACTTCAGTGGTTGGTAAGCTGATGGAGAGGCTTCTGAGGGATAAGATTTATGAACATTTGGAAAAGTTTAGACTGATCAGAAATAGTCAGCATGGTTTTGTCAAGGGCAGGTCATGCCTTACAAGCCTAGTTGAGTTCTTCGAAAATGTGACTGAACACATTGACGAAGGAAGAGCAGTGGATGTAGTGTACATGGACTTTAGCAAGGTGTTTGATAAGGTCCCCCATGCAAAGCTTCTTGAGAAGGGAGAGGGCATGGGATCCAAGGGGCTTTGGCCTCGTGGATCCAGAACTGGCTTGCCTGCAGAAGGCAGAGAGCGGTTGTGGATGGGTCTTGTTCTGCATGGAAGTAGGTCACCAGTGGAGTGCCCCAGGGATCTGTTCTGGAATCCCTGCTGTTTGTCATTTTCATAAATGACCTGGATGAGGAAGTGGAGGGATGGGTTAGTAAGTTCGCCGATGATACAAAGGTCGGTGGTGTTATGGATGGTCTGGAGGGATGTCAAAAGTTGCAGTGGAACATAGACAGGATGCAAGACTGGGCGGAGAAGTGGCAGATGGACTTCAATGCGGATAAATGTGTAGTGGTCCATTTTGGCAGGAATAATGGGATGAAGGAGTACAATATAAGGGATAGGAGTCTTAGCTGTGTTGTAGAGCAGAAGGATCTCGGGGTCCGGGTCCATAGGACTCTTAAATCGGCCTCGCAGTGGAGGAAGTGGTCAAGAAGGCGTATGGTGTACTGGCCTTCATTAATCGAGGAATTGAGTTTAGGAGTCAGGAGGTAATGATGCAGCTCTAAAAGACCCTTATCAGACCCCACTTGGAGTATTGTGCGCAGTTCTAGTCGCCTCACTATAGGAAGGATGTAGAGGCTGTTGAGAGAGTGCAGAGGAGATTTACAAGGATGCTGCTGGATTGGGAGGCAGGCCTTATGAAGATAGGTTGAGGGAGCTGGAACTCTTCTCACTGGAGAGACGTAGGTTGAGAGGTGACCCGATAGAGGTTTATAAAATGTTGAGAGGAATAGATAGGGTGGAGTCTCAGAGACTATTTCCCCGAGCTGAAATGGTCACTACGAGAGGACACAGATTTAAGGTGCAGGGAAGCAAATACAGAGGGGATGTTAGGGGTAAGTTTTTCCCTCAGAGGGTGGTGAGTGAATGGAATCGGCTGCCATCGGAGGTGGTAGAGGCAAACTCACTGGGGTCTTTTAAAAGACTTCTGGATGAGTATATGGAAACGAATGGGATAGGGGGTTATAGATAGGCCTGTGGATTGGTAGATGTGATCGGCACAACTCGTGTTTGTGCTGTAGTGTTCTATGTTATCTTTCTGTAACGAGTTCACTTCAGATCTTCCATACAATTAAGGCAGTTTCTCATCATTCAATGCAATTAGATAGTGCAGCAAACAATAGCGTCTGTTTTCACAAAACTAACTATGGATCAGTGTAACTTTTGCACATTTATGTTTAACCGTTTATTCCTCACCTGAAACTTCTGTAATATTAACAGGAAGCATTACTAGTCTCACTTCAACAGTATAACATGGCCCATTAGGAAGTAGATCCCCTCCTATTTTGTCCATTGCCAGTATGTTATTACTGCTTTCCTCAATCTGCACCATGTTGTTATAGAGTCACAGGCCAGAAGTCTACTACCTCGTCCACCACAGATTCAGCGCAGGTGAGAGTCCGACAACGCATATCTCTGACTTCGGGCATGAATTTCTGGTCTCGTGCAAGCAAGGCCGAAAAATCCCCCCATTGAGATATACAGTATGGAAACAGGCCCTTTGGTCCAACTCATCCATGCCAACCAAGGTTCCTAAACTGAACTAGCCCCATTTGCCTGCACCGTATCCCTCTAAACATTTCCCATCCATGTATTTGTCCAAACGTTTTTTAAATGTTGTAATTTTACCAGTCTCTAGTACCTCCTCTGGCAACTCATTCAGAGTTGCAACACTTCAATCAGAGGAAATCGAAGTTCTCAGCCGAGGGCTCAATATCTGTCCCACCACCAAAATGGACCCCATCAGTCTCGCAGCAGATACAGAGGAATTCATCAGGCGAATGAGGCTGCGTGAGTTCTTCCACAAACCCCAAGAGGCCAATAGTGAACTCAATGAGACAGCTAATGAACCAGAACAGCCGACAGAGGGATCCGCAGTGCAGCAACCGAAGAGGAATGAATCCAATTGGATTCCTCCGGAAGGCCGCTGCCCCCGACTGGACATGTATGCCCAAGCCATCAGGAGGTGCGTGAACACCAGATTTATCAACCGCACTTATAAGACAGTCCCGAACATCACCCAAGTACAACGCAAGGCCATCCGTGCTCTCAAGACCAACCGCAACATTGTCATCAAACCAGCAGACAAAGGAGGCGCCACCGTCATACTGAACAGAACGGACTACTGTGAAGAAGTGTACCGACAACTAAACAATGAGAAACCCTACAGACAGTTACCAGCAGATCCGACCAAAGAACACACTCGTCAACTCAACACTCTGATCAAAACCTTTGATCCTGACCTTCAGAACACCCTCCGGACTCTCATTCCACGTACTGCCCGCATTGGAGATCTCTACTGCCTCCCAAAGATACACAAGGCAAACATACCCGGCCGTCCCATCGTATCGGGCAATGGGACCCTGTGTGAGGACCTCTCCGGCTATATCGAGGGCATCCTGAAACCCATTGTACAAAGAACCCCCAGCTTTTGTCTTGACACTACGGACTTCCTACAGACACTCAGCACACATGGAGCAGTTGAACCAGGGACACTCCTTGTCACAATGGATGTCTCGGCGCTCTACACCAACATCCCCCACGATGATGGTACTGCTGCAACTGCCTCAGTACTCAATGCCAACAACTGCCAGTTTCCGGATGCAATTTTACAACTCATCCGCTTCATCTTGGACCACAATGTCTTCACCTTCAACAATCGGCTTTTCATCCAGACACATGGAACAGCCATGGGACCAAATTTGCACCTCAGTATGCCAACATCTTCATGCACAGGTTCGAACAAGACTTCTTCACCACACGAGATCTTCAACCAAGGTTATATACTAGATACATTGATGACATCTTTTTTCTTTGGACTCATGGTGAACAATCATTGAAACAACTGTATGATGATATCAACAAGTTCCATCCCACCATCAGACTCACCATGGACTATTCTCCAGAATCAGCTGCATTCTTGGACACACGCATCTCCATCAAGGACGGTCACCTCAGCACCTCACTGTACTGCAAACCGACAGACAACCTCACAATGCTCTACTTCTCCAGCTTCCACCCTAGACACGTTAAAGAAGCCATTCCCTATGGACAAGCCCTCCGTATACACAGAATTTGCTCAGATGAGGAGGCTCGTGACAGACACCTCCAGACACTGAAGGATGCCCTCGTGAGAACAGGATATGGCGCTCGACTCATCGATCGACAGTTCCAACGTGCCACAACGATAAACCGCACTGATCTCCTCAGAAGACGAACATGGGACACGGTGGACAGAGTACCCTTTGTTGTCAGTACTTCCCCGGAGCGGAGAAGCTACGACATCTTCTCCGGAGTCTTCAACATATCATTGATGACGATGAACATCTCGCTAGGGCCATTCCCACCCCCCCACTTCTTGCTTTCAGACAACCGCACAACCTCAAACAGATCATTGTTCGCAGCAAACTACCCAACCTTCAGGAGAACAGTGACCACAATACCACACAACACTGCCACAGCAACCTCTGCAAGACATGCCGGATCATAGACATGGACGACATCATCAAACGTGAGGATACCATTCACCAGGTGCACGGTACATACTCTTGCAACTCGGCCAACGTTGTCTACCTAATACGTTGCAAGAAAGGATTTCCCGAAGCATGGTATATTGGGGAGACCATGCAAACACTACGACAGCGGATGAATGAGCATCGCTCAACAATCACCAGGCAAAACAGTTCCCTTCCTGTGGGCGAACACTTCAGCAGTCATGGGCATTCGGCCTCCGACATGCGGGTAAATGTTCTTCAAGGGGGCTTTCGTGATACACGACAGCGCAGAGTCGCTGAACAGAGACTGATAGCCAAGCTCCGCACACATGAGGACGGTCTTAACAGGGATCTTGGCTTCAAGACACACTATCTGTAACCCCCGTAACTTGCCTGGGTTAGCAAAAAACCTCACTTACTGTGCTGTCTGGAGAAAATACCCAATTCTCCAACAATGCTCAGGATTCCCTTCACACACATTGTTCGCCACTTTAACACTTGAATAGCAGGTTAGATGTAAGGATTCGCATTCTAATCAGCAATCTCTGACTGTCTGTGCTGATGTGTGCTATTGCAGACCAGAACACTGCATTTGCCTGAGGAAGACACAGAGTGTTGAAAGCTCACGGATTTACTATCAAATAAATCGGTTGGATTAAAAAT
This sequence comes from Sphyrna mokarran, assembly GCA_024679065.1. Classification (NCBI taxonomy): domain Eukaryota; kingdom Metazoa; phylum Chordata; class Chondrichthyes; order Carcharhiniformes; family Carcharhinidae; genus Sphyrna; species Sphyrna mokarran. The sequence continues at coordinate 27,083,470 of JAGIQG010000021.1, forward strand.
TGGTGTTGCTAAATTCTTACTGAGTTCTTACCACCCCAATCCAACGCCGGCATCTTTACATCATAACTCATTCCATACATACACCTACATCTGTATGAAAAAGTTGCCTCTCAAGTTCATTTTAAATCTTTCCTCTCTTACCTTAAACTTGTGCCTTCTCATTTTGGACTCCCCTACCCCTGGGGAAAAGACCTTGATATTCACTTTATCTATGTTGCCATCACTACAGAAATATCTCCCATATTTCCCCTTCAGTGGCATGACAGCACCAGAACTGGATTGATACAATGGAACTAAACCGACCAGGCAAGTGTACTTCAAACTATATACCACTAGTTATAGTAAATTTATTATTTGCAGTTTTGCAACTATTCACACTACTTCAGCTGAATTCATTCACAAATTGTTAATGTCAACTTTGAATTACAATGCTTCACCAGCCGTGCCAAAAAAAAAATCAGTTGGAAACTGTTAATCTAAAAGGAACTCTTCAAATGTAGACAACAAAAATGTAACAAAACTTACTTCAAATTTTAAATCAAAGAAAAGGTTTACCAATGCAACTTCATTACTCTAAACTTAAGGCCTTCCCCAGGCCATTCCTAATTCTGCACAATTCCCAATATATTCTAACTTATACTAAATTATCTGGTCAGCTGATTATCACATCATTCAGTCATTGGTTACTGAATCAGCTGATCTTGATAGCTTATTACCATTGGTCATATTACAACAGATCCAATTTTATCATCGCTTACATCCTAACAAAATCCCTGTTTTAAAATATCAGTATTTAGGTGCAACAAGAACAACTTGCATCCAAATAGCACTGCTAACAGAAGAAGACATTCAAAACACTTCACAGAAGTATATAAAAATGGCTGCAGAACCAAAGGGGGATATGTTAGAAAACATAACCGAAAGATTGATCTCACAAAGATGGATTTCAAGAAGGGTCTTAAAGAAGGAAGAAAAGAAGGTACTTAGGAAGCCCATTCCAGAGTGTGAACATCACACACACAGCAGGCAATCCAGGAGAGAAGGGAAGGTGCGTATCCCATCTGATCAAAGGCAGAGGATTGGTTAAATTGGAGAAGGTTGGGATTGAGGCCTGAAGGAGTTTACAGGATAGAGAGGAGTGAGGTCATGAAGAGATTTAAATACAAAGATCACAGTTTTAAATTTAAGTTACTTGTAAATGATGAGCCAATATAGATAAGCGTGTACAGGAGTAATGTGACTGGAATTTAGTGCAGGACAGGCCACAGGCAGCAGTGTTCTGATGGAGCTGAGGTTTACAGAAGAGCATTGGTATAGTCTTGTTTTGAGCTAACAATGAAATGGGTAAGAGTTTCCACACAAATGTCTAAGGTAAGAACAATATTACAGGCAATGAAAGTGGGTGGTCTATGTGATGGAGTGGATGTGAGATTGGAAGCTCAGCCAAGGATCGATACAGATATTACAGCTGTGAACATTCTGGTACAGTCTTAGACAGTGTTTATTACATTTGTGAGTGTTATTGCGATAAGGTTTTTCAATGTAAAGATGTCATGTTATGTTAGATACTAAAAGAATATACTGAAAGTTTAAGATAGAAATAATAGGTTGAAATGGCATTCTGCTGTAGGTCCTGTCCATTCAGTATCAACATGAAACAACTGCAAGTCTTATGAGCTTCCATTAACCCTGTTGGTATATGTAAGTGAATGTAGTTTCCATATAAATGTAAACTCTGTTTTAGCATCTAACCCTTTACTGTTTCCTGAAATTCAGCCCTTTTGGTGATCATTCCTTACAATCCCTTTTACTGACCTCACCCTTCTCAGTGTCTTTGCTTTCATCTCCATTTGAGCCCCTCGATGTAGGACTGACATCTTACTGGCAGATCTCTCCTGGAAAATATTCTTTTTTTATTTATTCATGGGATGTGCGCATCTATAGCTAGGCCAACGTTTATTGCCCATTCTTGAGGACATTTAAGAGTCAACCACATAACTGTGGATTTGGAGTCACATGGAGGCCTGATAGGGTAAGGCTGGCAGATTTCTTTTCTCTAAATGGCAATAGTGAATGAGATGGGTTTTTAAGACAATCATCAATGATTTCATGAGCATCAATTCTAGAATTTATTGAATCCAATTTTGTCGTGATGGGATTCGAACTCAGATCCCCAGATCATTACTCTGGGTCTCCAGATTGCTAAACCAGTGACAATACTATTACGCCAATGCCTCCCATATACTGATTTGAAATTCATTGTGTAAAAGAGTACTATACTATTTCTATGCACTGTCCTTACCCATTCCCAGAGCGAATGAAAGATCAGCAGCAGGTATTATTAGGAAGTCCCTCTGTTTTTATAGTGTGACAGATGAGAATTATGGGGCTTGCTTACTGATTATTGGTGGCTCCGCAGCAAATGAATCCCTCTAGCCAGAAGAGAGACCAGAAGAAAAGTCAAATGAAGCAGAGTGTAAAATGGGAGGCCAATCCTAACTATCCATTTCCCACTCTGCAAATTCGGTTAAATTTATCCCCAATTTTAGTTGACGAACTCTCTTGCTCTGTAGTTTGTTGTGACAACCTTTGACCCAGAAGCAGTACAATGAAGGAAATGTGTCATCTCTTGAAAAGGTCTGTGGAATCTGTTTCTAAGAATGTTTGCAAAATTACTTTTAAGAGTTCATATCAATCATAAAGGAATCAGTTGTACCTTTCTTGGATAATAAGAAACACTGGTCCTTGTGATCTGGCAATTCTTGACGTCAAAGCAGTGCTGACAACAAGCAAGGTTGAGAAACAGACATTGTGTGGCAGGACACGGGGGGAGTGGCAGTGGGGGGGGGGGGGGGGGGGTGCTACAAGCTAAGGAGTTGGAGGGTGAAGTCTCAGATGCAGACACAAATGAAAAGCAGCCAAAGACAGAAAGAGAAACTCACTAATTGTTTTGAGGTGAAGAATCAAATCGTTCCACTGACAACTTTTTTGCTTGGTAGTAAAGAAGACAAGAGCTATGGAGGTAATGTGTAGACGAGCGAAAAGAAGGTCTAAAACCTAGAAGCTCTGTGAATAGTTCAGAGACACTGAAGAGCTGTGTGCTTTCCCAGAATTGGCCAGACCATGACCTGGACTGTTACTCACTGGTCACTTGAGAAGAAATTCTGGAAAGCTACACCATCAGGATTGAAATGACCTGAAAAAGAGAGGGTTTTTAGAAATGAACCTTGCTGATAATGATCATAAGCATGAAACTCAGAGGTGAAGGCTGTTGTTGGAGAGGATTCCTTATCTACCCCTGTGTGAATAAAGAGCAATGTGGAACTGTGTAGCTATGTAATGCTGTGCGCGCTGAAGGGAATTTTCATGGCTGAGTAAGGTATACACTTTTTGTATCTACTATTTAAAGTGGAATTTATAATTCGTGTTCAGTATGCATGAGTTCTGAATTGTATATAAGTAATAGCTATACAAAGTGGAATTTTGTTGGTCATTTCTTCATTCAGTAAAGTTTAGTTATTTTGGTTTATGTTTGCCCATAGGGATCGTAACAATTCTTCATTTTATTTCAGTTCTAATATATACTAACAACATTTACGATGAAATTTGGATCTAACTTTGTCAAAAATAAACTCAGTATTTATCTGGCTGCCAATTCTTCCAAATTCTACCATGATGCATCACATATCCTGACAAGGCTCTGCTATATTCCTGATTGGAGGGAAAAATAGATTACCAGACAATCGAAGTTTTCAAATATCTCCGAGATCTGACATGATCCCCTTCCTTTGCTGCCTCACAGCACCAGGGACCCAGGTTTGATTCCCAGCGTGGGTTGTCTTGGCAGAGCCTGTCCGTTCTCTCTGTGTCTGCATGTGTTTTTTCCGGACGCTCCAGTTTCCTCCCACAGTCCAAAAGGCATGCTAGTTAGGTGCGTTGGCTATGCTAAATTCTCTCTCACTGCACCTGAACAGGCACCGGAGTGGGGGTTTTCATGATAACTTAATTTCAGTGTTCATGTAAGCCTACTTGTGACACTAACAAAATAGAACTTACAAACATTATTGTTTGGAAAACAAAAGTTGTTTTAAGGGATTAATATTTATACTGGTAAACATTAGAAACAAGGTACCATTTTAAATGGGTTTAATTTAACATTTCTGTGCCTGGAAGAAGAAACCTACGATTAGATTCATGTTGGACAAAGGTGTGTGTATGTATGGAGGTTGTTTAAGGCCCAACTGTGATTCTATTGTGCTTAGAAAAGGCTACAATGTGAAGAATAAATAAAAGTTTAACTTATTTATTTGTGTCATAAGTAAGTTTACATTAATACTGCAATGAAGTTACAATGAAAATCCCAAGTTGCCATACTGCAGCACCTGTTTGGATACAGTGAGAGAGAATTTAGCAAGGCCAGTGCACCTAACCAACGTGCCTTTTGGACTGTAGGAGGAAACTGGAGCACCCGGAGCAAATCCATACAGACACAGGAGAACGTGCAGACTCTGCTCAGACAGAGATCCAAGCCAGGAATCAAATCCAGGATCCTGGCATTATGAGGCAGGAGTGCTAACCACTGGCATTGTTCTGCCCCGGCAAAAATATGTGGGTGTTACAAAGCAACTGAAGCCTTGTAAGGTAGAGAAGCTTTTAAGTTTTAGTTGGTAATTTGCAGTTTAAGATAGATAGTTAGATAAGGCAGCTCTCACAGCTCTGCGAGAAGCAGTTGGTTTAGAAGGCTGGAGAAGGAACAGTCTCTCAGCTTTGCTAGAAGAAAAGCCATTAAAATGGAGTAACCATTAAGAGAACAAGTGAAGAAATCTGAAAAGCAGCTAGTTAAGGAAAGTAAAGAAATGTATTGAAGTTTCCAAGAAGTCTGAGGACGAAGGTATTAGAACAGAGAACTGTTCAGAATCATAGACTCCCTCCAATACGAAGGAGCTCATTTGGCCATCGAGTCTGTACTAACCACAATCTCCACCCAGGGCCTATTCCCTGAACACCACGCATTTGACCTGCTATCCCTCTAAACACTAAGGGTCAATTTAGCATAACCAATCTACCTAACCTTTCCTCTTCCTTTGTGATCTTCCCTCATCGTCCTCTTCTCCTCTCTGCTTTCCCATTTCCTATACTTTCCCTTTCTCCAATTATCCAACCACTCACCTTTGAGAATTCTGTTCACTCCTGCTTCTGACTTCCCATGGGCAACACCATAGCAGGCAGACCAACAATCATGCACAAGAACCTGCATTCAATACTTATCCAGCAGAAATCAGAGGTCAGCTATGCCAAGTATATTTCTTGATTGCACTTGATTGACTTCAATGCCATTAACAATACACAAACAAATCATAACTGGAGACATTGGAAATATACTAAATGAGAAAAAGCAGAAATGCAAAGTACTAATCAAGAAGCAAAATGGAAGCATAAAAACTTACTTGTCCTCAATAAGGAGCAAGCAAACATTAATTCATAGAATTATATAATCCACCAGAGTGCCAAAGGAGGCCATTGGCCCATCAAATCTTCACCAAATCATAGAACCCTTACGTAGCAGAAGGAGACCACTCAGCCCATCGAATCTGCACCGAGTCTCTCAGACAAAGTACCTTACAGAGGCCCTCTCTCCCAATGTAACCCCATAGCCCGACACACTTACCAAGGCTAATCTATCTGACCTACACATCTCAGGACACTAATGGGCAATTTAGCATGCAAACCACTGAACTTGCCCATCTTTGGATTACGGGAGGAAACTGGAGAAAATCCACGCAGACACGGATGAACTTGCAAATTCCACATAATCACCAAAGACCAGAATTGAACCTGAGTCCCTGGCATTATGAGGCAGTAGTGCTAATGACTTTGCCACTGTGCACAGATCATTTTGGGCAGAGCAACAAGCAATGAAGCGGAAGTTGGATCAAGTGAAGCCGTCTTTGAAACAATCTGATTCCTCTGATGTGCATCATCTAATCACAGTCTCCAAGACATGAGATAGCCCTCCTTGCAACTGCATGTGTGCAGACATCAAGTATAACTGCTGTGCCAATGTTGAATGTAGATTCACACGCCAAGGTGTACTTGCAAGCTTTTCTGATAACTCAATCTTTTCTGATACCTCAAGAAATATCAATGACAAGAAAGAACTTGCACTCTTTTGGTGCCTTTCACGTTTTCAGGATGTCACGGCTGAGAAATTCATTTTCTCTGAAGAGCAATTACTGCTTTGGCATGGTGGGAAAGAAACAGAATAAGTTTAGTTGTTATTTGATTGAGTTACTAAGTTTTCCAGTGATGCTTTCTTCATCATCTTCAGTGGGAAAGAAAAGGGAATTAGAACACTGTTACCTGAGAGGTAACCCCATTATGCAAACCCTAAATATGATAAAGAAAAGTAACTAAACTGCGAGCATTGCAAATGTCGTTAATGCAGTGTGTTTTAATGTTCATGCTTCATTGAGATAACGCCAAGGACTATTTCAATACTTTTTATCTCCATGACAGACAAACATTGAAGCAATAATGCAAAATCAATGAATTGTCAATGTAAACATGAGCATTGGCACATCAATGTCAGAATGCCTGCTAGAATCAACAGGGAGAGTGAACATTAACACAGAGCTCCTTCTTCTGAAACATCTTGGTGATCCATATACAGGCACTGAGAGCACCAACACCTTACCCATTGTGCATTGTTGTTGGACTGCACTGATTATCAAATAAAATTTCAGAGAAATATAAAACAAAGATTTGAATTTATATAACGCCTTTTCTTACCATCGACTGTCTTAAAGTACTTTTTAACCAATGAAAAAGATTTTGAAGTGAGTTTATTTGATTTATTATTGTCACATGTACAGGAGATTGTTTCTTGCGTGTTATACAGACAAAGCATACTATTCATAGAATAAATAGAAGAGAAGGAAAGAAGAGGGTGCAGAATTCAGTGTTACAGTCATAGCTGGGATTTAGAGAAAGATCAACTTAATGTAAGGTACGTCCATGCAAAAGTCTGATGGCAGCTGCAAAGAAGCTGTTCTTGAGCCGTTTGGTATGTGATTTCAGACTTTTGTATCTTTTTCTAGATGGAAGAAGGTGAAAGAGAGCATGTCCAGGGTGCGTATGGTCTTGATTATGCTGACTGCTTTTCCGAGGCAGTGGGAAGTCTAGATGGAGTCAATGGATGGGAGGTTAGTTTGCTTGATGGATTGGGCTACGTTCACAACCCTTTGTAGCTTTTCAAAGACTTAGTCAGAGGAGAAGCCGTACCAAGCTGTTTTACATCCAGAAAGAACATTTTCTATGGTGTAAAAATTGGTGAGAGTTGTAGCAGACATGCCAAATAGCTATAGCCTCCTGAGAAAATAGAGACGTTGGTGGGTTTTCTTATCATCAGCATGAAAGGACCAGGACAGGTTATTGTGATCTGCACATATAGAAACTGAAGCTCTTGACCATTTGCAGTTCATCCCCATTGACGTATTCAGGAACATGTTCTCCATTGCACTTCCTAAAGTCAATGACTATTTCCAGTGTGGCCACTGTTATGATGCAGGAAACACAGCCGCCAATTGGCACACAAGAAGCAAAGTGATAATAGCCAGATAATTTGTTTTTCTAATGTTGTTTGAGAGACAATTATTGCCCAGAACACAGGACAAAATTTCTCTGCTCATCTTCAAAATAGTGGCATGGAATTTATTTCCACCTGCAAGGGTTTGGCATTTCATCCAAAAATGAATCGTTCCTCCTTACTATTAATTCAAGCTATATAAAATTTTAGTTAGTTTTAATTTGGAATATTGCATATAGTGCGGGTCGCCACACCACCACAAGGATGTGGAGACTTTAAAAAGAGTACAGAAAAGGTTTACCAAGATGCTACCTGGTTTGGAGGGTATTTGCTATGAGGAGAGATTGGACGAACTTTGTTTTATTTTCACTTGAAAGTCAGAGACCAAGGGGTGACCTGATAGAAGTTTACAAAATTATGAGAAGCATCGATAGGCTGAGTCTTTTTCCGAAGATAGAAATGTCAATTATTAGGGAAACACAGGTTTAAGGTAAAATGGGGAAAGGTTAAAGGAGATGTGAGAGGCAAATTTGTTTTACATAGAGGGTGCCTGGAATGTGCTGCCAGAGGAGGAGGTACAAGCAGCTACAATAACAATATTCAGGAGATATCTTGACAGACACAGGAATAGGCACGGAACAGAGAGATACGGCAAAAAGTCTTTAGCTTCAAATGGTGTCATGTATTGGCACAAGCTTGTTGAGCTAAATGGCCTATTCCTGTGCTGTATTGTTCTTTATTCTCCTTTTTCCGTGTATTTTGCTGCTTCTGGTTCAGCAGTAAATTACGCTTGGAAGTGATATTAAGGAACCAATAAGGAATTCAGCGCTGTGAGATGAAACATGAGTGACGACAATGTCTCAGGTAGGAAGGAAGCAGTCCTGACAATAGACAGAAAGGTGAACAAAGATTTTGCAAATTTACTGGGCTCAGTTGGAATTAAAAATTGGGAAATGGGATGAAGTCAGGGATTAAGCTGGAAAGGATTGCTTCCGCCCTCCCAAAATTAAGCTAGAGAAAGTCCAGTAATTTGTAAAGTCAGGGAGATAATTGAACAGCATGGCAAAAATGATAACGTCCGCGGTGATTATCAGCACAGGTATAGGAGCTGGACATGTACCCTGAAATTGAAAAGTGGAGTCCACAGGAAAATATGTCAGTACAAAAAAAATTGCACAGTTAATAAAAAGATGGATCCAGGAGAAACAGAATTCCCTGGAGTCATCCCTGTTGCATGGATTAATTAGCTTTAACTAGGAAATTTCATTCAGAGAGACTGTAAGTATAGGAAATAATAACATCACGTTGGCCTGTATATGGGAAGCTCTTCTGGAATTGTGATTAAGGCACATTAGAGAGCTCTGTACCCAGCTCTAGGTGAAAGGAAGCAGGAGTGATAATTACACACCACTTTTCCCATTAACTTTTCCCAAGAGTCCCTGCCATATCAAAGAAGTTATTGAGGCACTGTGAAAGGAATTCAACACAGCACCGAACTCTGATGTACCTTCCCAGGAAACACTTGATACTGTGATTAAGTACAAGGTTTTTTAATCTATTTCTGCAACACTGTGATACTCTGTCTTGATGAGCACAAAACCGAGAGAGCGAGTGAGAGGAAGAGAGAGGGAGAATATTTATAGACAACAAATAACCTTGGGAGCAATCCTAACGTGTCACGTTGGACAGATCTCTATGTCCAATTTATATTAAAATCTATTGTTTACAGGGTAGTCTGAAACTAAAGCTTAAAGCTTGTTCCTATAACATCGTGAAATACATTGAACAGATACTTAACTTCAAGGTCACTGATAGACAAGAAAATCACATGGTGCCGCAGAATGATGCTGAACTTATGCCCTGTCTCAAAGACCAAAAAAAGGAAAAATCTCTTTGAAATGATCTCACTCAAACTGTAAATCAATATTCTAACAACTTGCTGCAAAAAGTAAAATGGCAGCAGTACTCATTTTGTTCATACTTACTGAAGATCGAAAGTAACATGCCTGGTCTTCTGATGACAGCAATAAAAATGCCAGCAGTTGCTTTCTAAAGTGGAGACAATTTTCTCGCTGGCCACCTACCAAGGACATAGTGCCACAGATATAACTTTTCAAATGGCCATCTAAATTCTGTATTAGGTCGGTCCTCTGTTCTTAGATTGTCAATCACAATGTGAATCTTAAAATGAGTAATCTTATATAAAAAAGATGAAGCAATCTGTTCACATTGAGCTGTATGTGTCACACACTAACCCGTCGTACAGATCATATTGAGTTACACTTGTCATATACTGCCCTGGCAATCCCAATCACATCGAGCTATGTATTCTGTGCATTGACCTTCTTCGCTCAGAGCATTCAGCAGTACGTCACACTAATTTGTGATTGGATTTATTGTAAAGTATCTAAATGCATTCACATATTAGAGTGAAGATTGGAATGAAAACTTCATTAGTGTCATATTGACCATTTGCTTAAACGAAGAAATTTGACAGACGGAGATCATGAGAAACTTTCCGTAATCCAAATTCCTCCCACAGCCCAAGGTGAAAGTCAAAAAGAAAGTTAAAGTCGCAAAAAAATTGAGGATGGGACTTTGCATCTGTACTTGTCCAAAGGTCAGAAAATCCTGTCCGAGGTCAATGGACCTTTTTAGGGTCTGTGCCCTCCCCGCTACAATTCCTGTGGCAGAGGGGACAGTAAAATTCTGCCCTGAAAGTTTGCTGGTATTACTTAATTCACTGGTGGAAAAAAGTGAGCCGGGGACGTGATCTTCCCTCTTTTCACCTCACATTCCCTTTGCAGCTAGGTCAGAGAATTTAGTGGCCAGCCCGATCTCTGTTTGCTGCAGCGGGATGGGAAAATTCTACCGGGTGAACATGGATAAGATTCTGGCCAGGGTCTTTGATTGAGACAAATCAACTAATATCATAGTCCCAATCATTAAGTGGAGTTGATAATCAAAATCAAAGTTCAGACTTGACAGTCAGTGATGTTGAGGGAATAGTGTCAAGTGAATGGAAGTGAAGGGAGATGCCCAGACAAGTGAAAGAAGTCAAATAGGTCAATTGAAACTATGTAGGTGGGAAGAAGAAAGAAGTTATTCTTTTACTTGTCAAATGATAATATTTTTGTTGAGCACACATTGGTGTTAGGAAAAGATTTTTGTTTCACATGTAAGCTACTGTGGAGATATCGGATCAATATGATTGTTTGTAATTATAGTAAAAACAAGTACGCTACCCACCCTTAAATTTTCAGGCATTGTTGGTTTAGCCACATGTCATATTGTATTCTGGGAATTATGTACATGCACTGTTTTATATTGTAATACAAGATGCATTTTTAAGTAGGGAGGATGTATAGTTTATAACAATATCTAAGCATTTTGTTATATTGCCCTTTCTTCTGCCCTCTGTGAGCGGACTGTAAGTAAAGTTAGTTCAATATTAGCTGCCTGCAGTTGAGCATATGTTGGTCTAACTCAGTGCAGTATGCAACACTTTTAGTTATTTCTGAAGACATATGCCATGTATTAAGTTTGATCCTTGTACAGCCCCCTTAAATGCATCAGTTTAAATAGATTGCTACATCCTATTTCTTTACTCTATTGGGTTGTGAAACCTGAAAGTCAGATGCAAATTGACGACTGGGTCAAAAGACTACTAAACACATTGCTGAATCTTTCAGGATCACCCCCCATATGCTGACAAGTTCCCCACCCTCCCACCCAACACCCAAAATATTGCAAATAGTGGAAACATTACCAGCCCAGGGTTACAGAAGCCTAGGGATTAAGCTGATGTTATAAAATATTAATGCAGCTCAAGTGCCGGAGAGAATCCGGCACTTGATTTTGTTGTGGCCTCACTCATTGTCTTCTATTACTTCCATAGAATCAGAGAAATTGTATTTAACATATTGGCCCATCATCCTCACAACCATCTCCGTTAGTGCTAACTCTACAAATGGAGCTGTATGTATTCAATTCATTCCTCAGCTCATTCCACATTCTTGCTTTTTGACTATTGGTCCAGTTTTCTTCTTATATACCATTATCATCTCTACATTTACAGTCGCCTCTGGTAAAGCATTCCATGTTTGAATAACTTCCTGTGTGGAAAAATTCTTCTTGTGATAACCATGCATTTACGTTTTTGATTATTAAACAAAGGAGACCATTTGTTATTATTTAGCTTCTCTATACTTGTCCGATCTTCGGTGTTTTGACAGAAAGAGCTTTGCAGTTTTGAACTATGACCCTTCATTCCTGGTAACATTTGAGTGAGCTCTTACTGTGACCTTTTTGTGGCTCCTATTCCTTTTGTGAAATGGGCAGCCAGGACCATACGCTTTTGATTCACCCCTCTTATTCCCTATTATTTTAGCTTGGTCGTCATTATTTTTCTCTCCTCCTGCCTTGTTGAAATACTTCAGTATGTTTCTCTCAACTAAAACTGCTGTATAGGCTGAATTTGTTGTTGATTACATATCCCCAATTGTGACTCACATTCCCTCAGGCTCTGCAATGGTTTCCCCTTCTACTTTTCACTGCAAAGTACTTATTAAGCATGTCTCTTATTCCTTTACTCTCAGATAAAAAACATCGCAACATCCCCAGTCTTTCTCCGTCAATCCTTTTATTTCTAACTGGCTTATAATAGCATTTGATTTTTCTTTTATATCAACGAACAGATTACTTGCACACCATCTTGGAACTGCACTCTTCGCTTTTGTTTTCCTTCTATACCACTTAACTGCTGTTCGTATTATCTATTCTATATATATCATATTTCTCATTTGTAAACTTCAGCTTTGCTTTAACCTCTGTTCAGTTTGAACTTCCCACCCCCGCCATTTGACACAACTCTTTTAGGCAGAATCTGTTTAACACACACCTGCCCATCCTCATTTTTAAATGTATTTGATTTTGCCTTCAATTAACACAGTCCCTTTCATTTCACTGAAATTAAATCATGTCTAATGTAATATGTAATCTTTGTTATCTCTTTCTCTTTATCTAGTTTCAATGTTGCTATTACTTGCTTGCGGACAACCATTCCATGTTATTTGTAAAGAACCCATGCGTTAGTGTATTCCACCCCCCCATCCACCACCCCCATCTCCATATCAGAAAACCTCTGTTCTCATCAACTAATCAATCACCCTGTACCAGTTAAACAGTTTCATATTTGCAGATACATCCTGCACTGCCTTGTCTTCAGCATTCCTTTCTCCCCAGAGCAAATTCGCCCACTTCCCCAGCTGCCATACTTTTCCTCTTCAGCAATGAAGTGCCTTCCTCTCAAAACATTTATCCTTCTATGCAGCATGTTGGATTTCTGACTCTTCAGTTACCCAGCTGAAGTGAGTCCAGTTGCAAAACATTCTTATCTTCTACACTCGATTTCAGAAACTCCGGCATCATGCAAGCTTTCTCCAGCATTTATTTCTGTAATCCTACCGTATTGAATGGATATAGATACCATAATAAATAAAGTTGTTATGGTATCTGTATCCATTTAGATATTTAGATTTGATTCCTGGCTTGGGTCGCTGCCTGTGTGGAATTTGTACATTCTTCCCATGTCTGCATGGGTTTCCTCCACAGTTGAAAAATGTGCAAGTTAGGTGCATTGGCCAGGTTAAATTCTCCCTCAGTGTACCCAAACAGGCACCGGAATGTGGCGACTAACTTCACTACAGTGTGAATGTAAGCCTACTTGCGACTAATAAATAAACTTTAAGTAACTTCAAATCAACAATACTCCTGTGCTAAATTCAATGGGAAGAATTTTAATATTCTTAATTGATGGTGCTGCTTAATTGTTACTTGGCATGACTGAATGTAATTCATAAGTTGAGTGGTAAAACGTACTTATCAATGTAACTGTTATCAGTCACATAAGTGTCTTTTGCACTTATGTTCTTTGACTGTAATTCATTTAATTTCAAACATGATTAAAAATGTATGGCTGACAAAGTAAGCATATTATAGCAGGCTGTACAACACTGTAGCGTTTTATTTTGATTACATTGACAAAGATATTATAAACCCTGGAACTTAAAATAAAAATGACAGAAGGGCTACCTGGCCAGTACAATCATAAAAGCGTTACAGCACAACAGGTGGCCATTCGGCCCATTGTGTCTGGGTAAAGGCTTGCCATAAAGTTCAATGAGTGAATTGGAAGCACTTAAACAAGACAGATTTTCAATTAGACTGCGTGAGCGTGTGGGTGGATGGTGGAGAGGTTAAGTTTAAGTATTAGTGTCACAGTAGGCTGACATTAACAGAGAAATGAAGTTGGCTGTCAAAGTCCCTTTGTTGCCACACTCCTGTGTCTGTTTTTTTTATTATTCATTCGTGGGACATGGGCGTCACTGGCTGGCCAGTATTTTTTGTTTATCCCTAGTTGTTCTTCGCAGGGCAGTTGAGAGTCAACCCCCCACATTGCTGTGGCTCTGGAGTCACATGTAGGCCTGGGTAAGAATGGCAGATTTGCTTCCCCAAAAGACATTAGTGAACCAGATGGATTTTTCTGACAATTGACAATAGTTTCACTTTGGTGAATTCTTAATTCCAGATATATTTCATTGGATTCAAATTCACCATCTGCTGTGATAGGATTTGAACCCAGATCCTCGGAACATGAGCTGAGTTTCTGGATTAATAGCCTATCGATAATACCACTGTCCCATTGCCTCTTCTCGGGTACACTGAGGGAGAGAATTTAGCATGGCCAATCTCCCTAACCAGCATGTCTTTTGGACTATGGGAGGAAACCACAGCACCCAGAAGAAACCCACGCAGAGACAGGGAGAATGTGCAAACTCCACACAGACAGTGACCCAAGCTAGGAATGGAACCTGGATCTCAAGCGCTATGAGGCAGCAGTAATAACCACTGAGCTATCATGCCACACTGGTGATGGGGGGGGGGGGGGGGGGGGGGGGGGGGGGGGGGGGGGGGGGGGGGGGGGGGGGGGGGGGGGGGGGGGTGGTGGTGGTGGTGGCAGAGAGGGGATTGTTGTGCAGGGTGCAGGAGATGTCAGACATTATCTGAACAACTGGAACATTTAAAAAATCAGGCATCTTTTGTTATGCAAGTTATTTCTCAGGATTTTCTTTCCGAACGAAAACCCTTGATTGTACGGATATTAAGAGCAGTGCTCATAATTCCACATACACTATGCAAGCTGTCTGTGTTTGTTACCAGTACACTTTGTGACTGATTGGCAATGATATATATGGTGACAACCACTCGCAGTGTTGTTGCCATGAAAATCGCAGCCAAGAGAACATTGGGAAATGTATTTTAACACTTAAACAGTGAATATAAAATGGTTATGCTCCCTTTTTAAAAAAAATTCCTTCATTGTATTCCTCTCTTCTGTTGTAGCTGTCACACAATAGCCTAAAAATTAGAGTTTCGCAGTAAAGATGATTGGGGGGGTGGGGGGGAGGGGGGGGTGTCGGGTCTCTGCCTGTTTGACCAATGTATCTGGACTAAAATCCAATACATAGCAGCACACTAAACAAAGCAAGGTTTTACATGCCTAGGCTTCTGCTATTCCAGAGGGTTCCAGGGTTGGCAAATCTTTCATAACAGGATAGCGTGCCTCTAAAGACTGTCAATGATATATTTCCATTCATCATAACAGCAACTTTCCCCATGAATATTTCAATTTTTGTCACAATGCATACTTAATATGTACCAAAAAGAAAACTGACAAAAGGAAATTTTATTCCTCCGTAGTCTGTAGTGTAACTTTAAATGAAACCAGATTTTTTTTTTAAAACTTCATTGTATTTTTCAGCCTCCAGTCATGAGTAGGAAAGCTGTGCTAATTAAAAAAAGAGGTCACTGGTGCAACTAGAATACTGATTTTCAGAAAGATGAAAGCCTGTGGGAAAAGACGCCTAATGCAGGTTTAGTTAAATCATTGCTTCCCTAATAGAGATGACAGTGTGAGTCCCTGAGTGAGCCCATTCTCTGCATTAAAATACGCTGGTGAGAATGTGAAAACTCAGCATGTGATCACTGTTCTAAGCTCCAGGGACTTAGCTACCCTGTGCAAATTTCTGATGACGGCTTCAGAAGCTAAGCTATTTCTCTTCCCTCAATCATTTCCAAGTTTAAAAAAAAACAGATGGTTCGAAAATATTCCTATTTTGTTGCCATCTCCTTAAGCCCGGGGTGTTAATGTGCAGTGGTGGATGTTGAGCACGTTTCCATTCAGTTTTATTTACAAATATAATTTTTTTTTCTACAAATCTATATTACAAATCCTCCAATAATGTCGCCTACTTAGGTGATTCGGTATGAACCCCTAAGTAAAGCTCGCATTCTTCAATTTAATGGCATGGTGTCGCACAATCTCTCCAAAAGCAGAAAGCACATTTTTGCACCCAATAAATGCAATTTGTCAAAATAGTCATTTTTCCTTTATGGACTGAATATCACAAGCTCCCTGAATACTGAAGAATCATTTCTTTTCCATTCTTTTCTGTTAAATCACTGCCAGAATGCCATTAACTCTTTAAGTACAGTCGGGTGGTATTGCACCAAGGAAATGATTGGCAAATAATGGGCAACGATGCAAGTTCACTCATAATTTAGACAGATGTTTGGTCCTGAAATATCATTCTCAAATTCAAAAATCCAACAGAGGCTGCAGCAATTGCCATTGCCGGGCTAGGATGTTTTATTGTCAACTTCTCCTGTGGGCCAGACAGCATAAAACAGAAATCCATGAAGTGTTATAACTGATTTTACCACGGATTGTGTGTTTATTTATTCTATAGATTTGGAAAACTCTCAGCCAGTGACCCAGGATAGCTTTCTGCTGGCCGGGGGAGGGATGCAATATTTTGTATCTATTACAAGGAGAAAATCACTCACTTACAACTTCTCATGTACGAGTCACAACACAAGAATGAGTTACATGTGTGATTTAGCAGTCTATGCATTCCATGAAAACTGGGCCTCCAGGCACTAACACAACTGACATTCTTCAGTTGAATTACAGAGTGTCATTAACCCTGTAAGTGTTGTGTCGTTTGTGCACCTATTATTCAATAGAAGGTGCCTCTCATTTCTCAGCTTATCAATACAGAGTCATTAAGCCTTCAAGCGGAATCTGGTCACATGTTGAGCCTGCTATTGTAATGACAGTAGACAGTGACAGTACTGTCTGGCATTAGTCAATGCAAAGTCTTGGACAGTGGTTAAGTAACCTGAATACCTGCAGAAAGTCCTAACAAGATTCAGGCAGACAATTGCCTGCAGGAGAGCAGAGGGTCCCTTGGTAGAGGAAATGCCATCAAAAGGTGATATCTTCATGATCATGTTTTTGGACAAGTAATAGAATAAACTCTGTGGTATAGTCAATTTACTCAATATTTTTCAGCGCTACAAATGCCGATAAACATGGGACAGAATTTTCCACCACGGGAATTGTAGTGGGCAGGACAAAACCATGCAAAGGTTCACTGACCTCGGGTGGAATTTTCTGATCTTGGGGCAAGCACAGCCAGAAAATCCCGCCCATGATTTCCTTCATAAAGAAAATCTTAAATATCATAATTGCACAAAATGTCAAAATTCAGTACAACTTTTCATGGGCCTCAATAAATCTAAAGAAGGGCCTGATTCTCCTGACTCACCTACCAGCTTGGATTCTCCAGTCTTGCCGTAGAGAATGGAGCTTTGGCCAAGATTCCCTGTCCTTGCTGGCAGTGGCCGTGGTGCATGACCAGCTGAAGAATTTGTTCTGCAAGAATCATGAAGTAAACTCTATTTCTGCATGCTTGTTCTTTCACTGTTCTTTCCATATCTCCATCACACTTCTTTCCACCTCTTCCCAGTTTCTTCCTATTTATCCAAGGTTCTTGGGCATTTTCTTCCATCTTCCCCAGGGTTTTTGATAAATTGCTGAGCTAATCTGCAACTGCAACAAATGCTAATCTTGCAGCTTTCTTCATTGGTTTTGTTGCCTTTATTACACATTTTAAAATGTGCAGTGTTATAGTTTTTAGGTTTATTTATTTAAGTCACAAATAGGCTTACATTGACACATTGATGTTACTATGAAAATCCCCTAGTCACCACACTTTGGCGCCTGTTCAGGGTACATTGAGGGAGAATTTAGCATGGCCAATGCTCCTAACAAGCATGTCTTTCAGACTGTGGGAGGAAACCGAAGCTCAAGGGAAGAATGTGCAGACTCTGTAAGACAGTAACCCAAGCTGGGAATGGAACCCAGATCCCTGGCACTGTGAGGCAGCAACGTTAACCACTCTACCAGTGTCGCCCCAACAATTACCAACAATTTTGAATGTGTTGTGTTGCTTCCAAAATTAGTTAAATGGTCAACGCTAGCAAGAATTTCCCTACAGATGCACACACCTAAGTGAATATAAGTGGAGTTGATGGGCCTGATTTTACCATTTTCATTCTAAATGCTGAATCTGAGTGTAATGCAGATCAGACTTAGAAATCAGCTTTCAGGCACCCCTATATGTCCTAGTCCCATTTGCACTGTGCTTAGCGCGATTGGAACAATTGGAGCTCAGAACTGCACATGAGCAGTTAGAAAAAAGTTTGAAGAAGCGCACCCTTGTCAGATTGTTCTCGGGCCCGCAGAAAACAGAGAAAGCAGCCCGGAAGTGACTGATGGAAGCGATGGTGCACACACACGTCCTATTCCCCTTATCCACCCAACCCACACACATCCTGTCCCCCTTATCCACCCACCCCACAACCCACACACATCCTGTCCCCCTTATCCACCCACCCCCCCACAACCCACACACATCCTATCCCCTTATCCACCCAACCCACAACCCACACACATCTGTCCCCCTATCCACCCACCCCACAACCCACACACATCCTGTCCCCTTATCCACCCACCCCACAACCCACACACATCTGTCCCCCTTATCCACCCACCCACAACCCACACACATCCTGTCCCCCTTATCCACCCACCCCACAACCACACACATCCTGTCCCCCTTATCCACCCACCCCACAACCCACACACATCTGTCCCCCCCACCCACCCCACTATCCACACACATCCTGTCCCCCTTATCCACCCACCCCACAACCCACACACATCCTGTCCCCTTATCCACCCACCCCACCCACAACATCCTGTCCCCCTTATTCACCCACCCCACAACCCACACACATCCTGTCCCCCTTATCCACCCAACCCACTATCCAGACACATCCTGTCCCCCTTATCCACCCCCCCCCCCCACAACCCACACACATCCTATTCCCCTTATCCACCCAACCCACAACCCACACACATCCTGTCCCCCTTATCCTCCCACCCCACTATCCACACATATCCTGTCCCCCTTGTCCACCCCCCACTACCACACATATCCTGTCCCCCTTGTCCCCCCCACTACCCACACCATCACTGTCCCCTTATTCACCCAGCCCACTATCTGCACACATCACTGTCCCCCTCATCCAATCCCACTACACACACATCACTGCTCCCCTTATCCACCTCTCCACTACCCATACACATCACTGACCTTATCCATCCCCTCACTACCCACAATCACTGCCCCCTTATGCACCCACCCCACTATCCACACACATCACTGTCCCCCTATTCACCCCCCCACTATCCACACACATCACTGTCCCCCTTATCCAACCCCCCACTATGCATACACATCACTGTTCCCCTTATCCATCCTCCCACTACCCACAATCACTGTCCCCTTTATCCACCTCCCCACTACCTATATTTCACTGTTCCCCTTATCTACCCTCCCACTACCCACACACATCACTGTTCCTTTATCCACCCCCTCAGTACCCAAACTGATCATCACCCCTGCCTCCTCCCCTCCCACCAATCACTCACATAGTGGTAGCAAACTCCCTGCCTCCCCACCAGAGATCCATCTGTTCCCCCCAACAGTGAGCAAATGGGCCTATCACTCCCCCCTCTGAGGTACATCTTACCCATCACCCTCCTCCCTCCCCCCCAGACAATGATCTGGCCTCATTCCCCCCTCACCCACCACCACCCCCCCCACCATCTCCCACCAGAGAATGGTCTGGGCTCACTCTTTCCCCCTCACCCAGACAACAATTTGGTCTCATTTCTCCACCACCCCTCCCCAGACAATGATCTGGCCTCACTCTTCTCCCCTATCCCAACAACAAACTGGCTCATTCACTCCCCTCCCCCCAGAGAATGCGCCTGGTCTCATTCATCCTCCCGAAGAACATACGACCCACCTCCTCCTCCCCCCCCCCCCCACCAGACAACATCAGCCCTCCCCCCCCACCAACACAATCGCCCTCCCCCCCCCCCACCACCAGACAATGATCAGCCCTCCCCTCACCACCACCAGACAATGATCAGCACTCCCCTCACCACCACCAGACAATGATCAGCCCTCCCCTCACCACCACCAGACAATGATCAGCCCTCCCCTCACCACCACCAGACAATGATCAGCCCTCCCCTCACCACCACCAGACAATGATCAGCCCTCCCCCCCCCCACCACCAGACAATGATCAGCCCTCCCCTCACCACCACCAGACAATGATCAGCCCTCCCCTCACCATCACCAGACAATGATCAGCCCTCCCCCCACCACACTAACGATGATCAGCACTCCCCTCACCACCACCAGACGATGATCAGCCCTCCCCCCACCACCACCAGACAATGATCAGCCTCCCCCCACCACCACCAGACAATGATCAGCACTCCCCTCACCACCACCAGACGATGATCAGCCCTCCCCTCACCACCACCAGACAATGATCAGCCCTCCCTCACCAGACAATGATCAGCCCTCCCCCACCACCACCAGACAATGATCAGCCCTCCCCCCCCACCACCAGACAATGATCAGCCCCCCTCACCATCACCAGACAATGATCAGCCCTCCCCCCACCACCACCACACAACGATCAGCCCTCCCCCCACCACCAGACAATGATTGGCCCTCTCCTTCCACCCCTGCCAGAGATATATCTGACATGCCACCTCCCCCGCCATCCACCCCCCTCCCCGATCCAGACAACAATCTGACCTCCCTCCCCTCTCCCCGCAACCAGAGAATGATCTGACCCACCTTCACCCCCATTGATCTGAGCCAGAGAGCCGTTGGAAGCTCTGAACGTGCTCTGCAGAACCTGGAGCACCCAATTCAGGTGCAGGTCCATTACGGTGTGCTTCCAGATTGGCAAATGCAGTTGTAAAGGGGGAAATGCTGATAAAATTGGGCGGGCAGTTCATTAATTCAATTTAAATGCATTTAAATCGTTGTTGCACCCGTTTTGGGCACGAATCAAATCGCTACCATTCCTGGGTTTCGGTAAAGTGGCAATCTGCGTGGATGCAGACACAAATCGCGTTAATGCCCTCATACCCGACTTTAAAACATTTCCGCAGTCGAAAATGGGCACAACACAAGGGTAAAATTGGGCCCGATGAATGCAGCTTCATCTATAACCCGAGCATTGTAAGATCAGTTGGCACCTTATAACAGTTATTTCATGTTGTGATTATCAAGTAGCAAGCATTATTTTTCATCGTAATTTCGGTTTCAGTCTTATATTTTAGCCTAGTTCTGAATTATCGTTCGTCACTTTGTTCTTGAAGTACAACATAATCACCAGATTATAAGGGAAGCTAAACTTACAACAAACTATCGTCAATTCAGAAGCTACCATATTTTGATCTTCAGGTGAACATGAAATAAAGCTTTTGCAGAATTTAATGTGACCATCGCCTGGAATGAAACTTGTTTTTTCTTCACACAATAAATCATCTTGACATCCTCTGTATCGTTAATAGTTTAGTGCAGGTAAACAGTTAAAGTAAATGTTCCACGGGATCAAATGCTGGCAGAAAGAAAAAGTGCATGTTCCCCCCAAAGGTCTCGCGAACGCTAAGTAATTAGTTGGCGCTGAAGCCAGTTCCCTGATTTTCACAGAATCAGAAACAAACAAAACTTGATGTACACAAAAAAGGTGTCCTATTGGCGTGAGTGTATCTGCAAATATAAATGAACTTGAGATGTCAGTGAGGGATTTAAGATGCAATGACTTCAAGAAATATTTTAATAGAGGGAAGTGGTACTCATAGAACAGCCAAATAAGTTTTTGTTACTTGCCTCATTTGACCAGTGACACACAACATACTTACATTACTTCTTCAGTCCCCATCATACATACATTATTTCTTCAGTCCCCATCAGGGCCCTGCTCGCTGTGAGATATTGATTTAACTATGATTCAGGACTCTTCCTTTTCCATTTCCTTACTCTGCTCCCCAGCAAGAGGAGAACAAACATTACAAGGAAATATAGTTTTCACAGCCATTACACAGCATGCAAAAGAGGCCCATAAGGACAGAAATATTTCCTTGAATAATAGCCCCATTAGGAGGCCTTGTGGCACAGTGTGTAGCATCCCTACTTCTAAGTCAGAAGTTTGAATCCCACCCCAGGATTTGATAGCCAAGGAAGGTAAGTCCATAAGATAACCAACAGGTTGAGTATTAACCTGCAAAATCCAACTAGCTTATTCCAATCACTAGCGATAAGAGTGGGAGAGACTGCTGCTCAGCCATGCTTGGTGTCCAGTGGTGCCCCTCAAGCATGCAGGTATTAAAGAAGGCAAATGGATGTTGGCCTTCACAGCAAGAGGATTTGAATATCAGAATATGGATGTTTTACTGCAATTGTATAGGGCATTGGTGAGGCCACACCTGGAGTATTGTGTACAGTTTTGGTGTCCTTATCTGAGGAAGGATGTCCGTATTATAGAGGGAGTGCAATGAAGATTTACCAGGCTCATTCCTAAAATGCCGTGTCTGTCATATGAGGAGAGATTAAGTCAGTTAAGATTATACTCCCTGGAATTTAGATGAGGGAGAGGGAATCTCATTGAAATTTATAAGATGTTAACAGGATTAGACATGGTAGATTCAGAAAGAATGTTCCTGATTGTGGGGAGTTCAGAACTAGGGGTCGTAGTTTAAGGATAAGGGGTAAACATTTTAGGACTTAGGTGAGCAGGAATCTTTTCACCCATAGAGTGGTGAATGTGTAGAATTCACTACCACAGAAGGAAGGTGAGGCCATGATTTCAAGAGGAAAGTAGGTATAGC
The DNA here is from genome assembly GCA_024679065.1 of Sphyrna mokarran. Taxonomy (NCBI): domain Eukaryota; kingdom Metazoa; phylum Chordata; class Chondrichthyes; order Carcharhiniformes; family Carcharhinidae; genus Sphyrna; species Sphyrna mokarran. The sequence goes on from JAGIQG010000021.1 coordinate 27,106,229, forward strand.
TTTTGGGGTTAAAAGGATCAAAGGATATGGGGGGAAGGCAGGATCTGGATATTGAATTTGATCAGCCATGATCAAAATGAATGGTGGAGCAGGTTCAAAGGGCTGAATGGCCTACCCCAGCTGCTCTTTTCTATATTTCAATGTTAAGCTAAAAGCCTCTGGCGAGAGGCTGGTTACCTGCTCCAAGAAAAACTTGCTATAGAATCAGATGAAAGTCTGCCTTGTGTACCACGAGATTCAGAAACAGAGTCAACAATAGCCCATTGTTGTTATTTTCCTCCCTGAAAAACTACCTGGAGTCACTGAGCAACTGTGAACACAGCTTGAATTCAGGAACATATTGTATGGAGAAACCACAAACTCTCAACAAACATTGTGAAGGAGCACCTCAACTAACAGGAGGCAGCTTCTCTTAATCAATGGAAGCAACTTTTATGTTCACTTTTGTCTCAAACGGAGAATGGGGAAGAAAATGAGGCTATGTTGATGAACCATAACTAGTTATTTTCATATCGAATAGTGTGGATTTAAGATTTTATAAGAAAGAATCCCACCCCACCCTGTAAATTTAAACAATTAGCTTGGACTGGTAATGACTATCAAACACATTTCGCATTGTTGTGTGACTAATGGAGAGAGAGAGTGAATTACACATGTTTCAGGATATACAGTACAGAACTCCAGTAGGAGGTTTGGCAAACAGCAAGGACTGTAAAGGTGGTAGTTGCATAACTACAAGGTAATACATTTTGACAGAATAAACAAAGAATGCACATTAAATGGTACAACACTGAAGGTTGTGTTTGAACAGAAAGACCTAAGGGTTCAAATACATTCCCGGAAAGTATGAGGGCAGATAGATAAAACTATTTTAAAAATCCAACAGTAATTTGGGTTTTATGAATAGAAACATTAAATGCAAGAGAAAAGAGGGTAATTTGTGCAAAGCATCAGTTAGGACCCCATTGGAATACAATGTGCTGTCCGATGCATCATTATAGAAGACATTAAAGCTACACAGACTGTATGCAACATAGGCTAATGCCAGGGATGGTAAGCTATAGTTCTGAAGATTCTCTTGGGACCATTGAAGCAGGGTGGGGTCGGAGTGGATGTCAGTTAGAGAAATAGGGGAACAGTGGGAGAGGGTGTGGGGACGGAAGTGGTGATAGGGTATACCTGTCACAAGGATGTGTATCCAGGCAGCACTTCTTATTCCAATAGAACAGAACAGGTTAGAACATGATTTAACAAATTTCTTTCCCAATCATAAAACATGTTTATATAGCGAGTCAAGAAAGAATATTTCCTCTAGTTAAGGAGACAATGTTGATGGAGCATTAATTTAAAATATTAGTAAGAGATTGGGAAGAAAAGGATTATGAGATGTGCTGTTGCTGTATAAGCCACTTTCTGCACATTGCTTACCAACTTTCAAAGGGAAATTCTAAAATATGTGAAGCAGGTAAAGAGTGAGCATTATAGGAAGAATACAGTGGTATTATATATGTATGTTATATATATTATGGAAGTTCAAGGATGCATTTAACAATAATAGTATGATACCAACACCATTAAAATTTGAATGTGTTTCTGGGCAATCTTTCAGGTATCATTGTCACTGTTGCCAGCCACATGATTCCTTTCCCGTTCGCTCGCTGAATGTTGTTGGCAGTGAGTGGAACAGGCAATGAGCCTGCTTAGCCATTCATTTTGATCATCAAATTCAATATCCTGATCCCTTCTTCCTCCCATATCCCTTGATTCCTTTAGCCCATCAAAAGGAATCATTAGCTACATCTATTTTGTTCTTGAAATTGCACAATGCTTTGGCCTCATCTACTTCCTATGGTCGTGATTCCACACATTCACCCTCTCTAAATGAAGAAATTTCTCCTCACCCCAGTCCTAAAAGCTTTACCCCTTATCCTCAAACTAAGTTCTGGACTCCTCCACTATCCAGGTCCCTATCAGAGCTGTTTCATGTTGGACTTTTTGTGACCACTGCAGTGCCTAGTCAAATAAGGACCTGCATTTTAGGCTTACCATGCGTGCGTGATCAGCAGGATTGGAAACGGATGTGAAATCCGCTGCCGCCCACAGCTGGTTTCTGAGAGTAATTTTGAGTCTGCCAGTATGAAACACTGAGAGAGACTCAGCACTGCCTGCAATGGGAAGGGGTGATGAGGCAAGAGGAGGGCGGGCACCAGGGTGAATCTAAGTGCGGGCAGGGGTTCTTAAAGGAAAATCCAGAAGGCTGATAATTGTGGATCACTGTCAGAGAATTGTTGAGATGTTCAAATGATCAGATTACTGCGTCAAGCTCCTGTGTTGTAAAATGTGACTGCCGGGTAAGGTTTAAATCATCCAACTGCTTTTTAGACCAGTGTCGAAGGCTTCTGCTGGAGGCTCTGAGTGCGAGTCGGGAGATATTGCTGTTGCGAGACAGCAGGAGGAGATCTCCAACACTTAATTAAAAGGCACGGACAGAGGTGACAACTCTGGACATGATGTAGCCAGGAGGACCCTGATGCAGTGCAGGAAGGGGTTTGCAAGGATGGAATGCTGCAGTACGGTGGACACCTGAACTACAATGATGCTGAGTCCAAGGCAGATGATGAGCCTCTGGAGTCATCTATTAGGTGGCCAGTGCTGGATATCCAGCACGATGATCTGGCAAAGGTTCCTGAAGGCTACATGCCATGGTCTTGGTATTGGAGGAGTCCAGGTGGAGCTGCCATTTTCCATGGCTCAGAGCTGAGCGGCTGAGAAGCCGATGAGCCAATGGTGACTCACACCTGCAAGAGAGATGACAGAATGTTAGTAACTGTGTGACTGTGTCCAGGATTACCATCCCACAACACACCCTCTCCCCCCAACATTAGACACTGTAGGTTCTTCCAGTCCTACCAGAGTCACAGACTGTTACCACAACTCAGGGCTTCACTGCACAGCAACCCACGAGCCAATGGTGCGCCCCCTCTGCTGCTGTGGGTTTTGGGAGATGTGTAGAACTGTGTATTCTGGTATGTGTGTGTGTGGGTGTGGGTGTGCAAGGATGTGAGAGGTGTGTATTAATTGTTAGTTTGTGCTGCTGGGTGACTGGGGATTTGGTACAGGCTGTGGTGTGAAATATGATGTGCAGATGTATTAATTCACCTTGACTATCCCAGTGTGGTCATTAAACATTTTGGCCCTGTTGCCATATATCCTTGGATAGTTTCATTAAAACGGGGAGCCCTTTCCTTTGTATGGTGTGCTCTCCTCATCCATCACTGCCCCAGTACAATTATAGAATCCCTCCCATACCAGAAGAGCCATTTGGCCCATCAGGTCCGCACTGGCTCAGCTTCGCACTTCAATGTATTCCTACAACTTTGATTGAATAGGGACAATACTTGTAAAAAAAAAGGAACACATGGTTTCTTCACAACATTGATCAACTCCCTGCATTGCACAGCAGACACCAGCAGCACAGTGGACACCAGCTCAGTGTGGGAGTCATCTATGTCCAGACTCAGGATGATGAAATGGGTACAGGACTTTTATGAGCTACCTGCCTGGTTTCCAACTGACAAAAGAGGATTAAGATTCACAGCCTCTTTGCCCAAAAATCAGGCAAATAAATCTGTATTTACAAACAAAAATCTTTTAGATGTTTTGAAGGGGCAATGGCGGTTTAAACATTAAGTAATCTCAAACAATTAGTGCTCTATAATTATAAAGACACAGGTAATTGCGCAGACTGTGCACAAGGTGGTGATATTCTCGAAATCTATATTTAACATCTTAGACAGGAAAAAAGCACCTTGATACTTCCATTCTCCTGTGTGCTTTATTTAAAAAAAATCGATTCTACAATAATCATTATTATTTATAAGTTCAGCTTGGTTGAGTCAAATCTCCTTACCTAGCATCAACTATTAATCTCTAATGAAACATTTTATGCACTTTCATTTTAAAATGAGTCAACAAACGCGTATTTCAAACAGATGATAAATCACGAAGTAACAGAATCTTTCAGGTGAGCTCAATTCTTAACGGTCCTTCCACATCTTGTCACAACTACTTTTCATCGGGATTTATCATCAGTTTTGAAACAGGCACCGTGTTCTCACTTTCCAGCACTGACTTGTCTAAAACATTGGTGGAGCAGGAGTGAAATGCACAGTGCTGCCTGCCAGCTCTGACACTGCCTGGTGATTTGTCTTTCCTTACCTGCCTGGCTGATTCCTAATGCACTGCCTCTTCCCACTTTCCTGGCTGAGATTCAACCTCCGTAAAATGCGATTATTTCCATATAAAACAAGGATGAGATGACTATTAAAACATGATTTACTGCAAACTCACTTCATAGGAATTTAATTAAAGTGAAATTCAGCATTTTGATATTCTGCATCAGTTTTAATAAAGCAAAACATATGTAAAAGCAGCAATTGAAGTATCCATGTGGAATAGATGTTTGGAAGAACACAAGGAATGAAATGATTGGTACTGCGGACACATTTCTGTTCCTTTATGCAATATTTGATAATGACTGGTCTATCCATTTCACTTGAGATCATAACACTATTGCAGATGCTGAAAATCTGAATAACAGAAAGAAGATCTGGAAATATTTAGCAGATCTGGCAGCATCAGCGGAGAGAGAGAAAGAATTAACAGCCGGAATTTTGACACAATCGAATGATCAGGGGCTGAAAAAGCCCACCCAATGTTTTCAGGTCAATGACCTTCTGTCGGAACTCGCAAACTCAATTAATTTTTTCTTCACTCTCCCCACAGATGTGCCTCATGAACTGAATATGTCCAGCACCATCTTTCTCATACATGACAAATTCCTATTTTGCTATTATGGAGCTCCATGGGGGGAGAAGGGTGAGAGGAGAGAGAGGAAGGAAGAAAGGAAAAAGAGGATGAGTGACATGATGGTATTGTCACTGGATTAGTAATCCAGAGATTCCAAGCATGATGTGGGGACTAGGGTTCAAATCCTGCTATGGCAGCTGGTGAAATTTGAATTCAATAAAAATCTGGAATTAAAAGCCTAATGATGACCATGAAGCATTTTCAATTGTCGTACAGACCCACTTGGTTCACTAATGTCCTTTTGGAAGGAAATCTGTTGTCCTTACCTGGTTTGGTGTACATGTGACCCCAGATCCGCAACAAGTTGACTCTCAAATGCCCTCTGAAATGGCAGGCAGTAGGGGATGGGCAATAAATCCTGGGCCAATCAGCAATGCCAACATCATGTAAATGAACAAAAACTCTGCTGTCCTGACCAATCCCTAAAGTGCCCTATCTACAAACTATTTCACAATGTGCCTTTACTTCAGACCTCAAGCAAGCACTACACTCTTCTAAAATCCAAAAGCAATGGCTTCAAGCAAACTACTTTGAGAAATTGTATACAATTTCACTAAGCATTTTGATCCAGTGCTACCGAATGTTCTTTATTTAACTTTTTTTTAAAAAAATCCCTTAATAAAATGTAAATTGGTCTATTTATTGGTACAAATTTTCAGAAAGGGACATGTCAGCCTGACCACTTCTTAATACATCATATTGGCATTTACCAAAATCTGTCAGGTTGCAGTGTTCTCTGGGAATATATGACAAGCAGAACTTACTGTATGCATTAAAATGTTCTTCTGATAACCAAGTAAAAGCAGTGGATTTAAATATCTCAGTGCTTCAGACATCCTTTGCAGTAGACACAGCCAAAGCTCTCTTGAGAATTGTAAATTTAAATATGCTAATTCAACATGTCATCAACAAGATCTGGCAGGCCACAGTCACCAAGTTCCAACTCTAATTGCCAATGTCCAGAATCCTAATTACCAACATTTCCCAGAGCACAGCAAGTTTCAATCCATTAGTTTAACTGACTGCAAAATGTGGACAATATCAAAGACAATAACATCCATTCAAGCGTTTTACAACAGGCGATCACAGAGAGAATGTTCAGCATGGCCCAGAACAGCCTCGGAAATTGGTGATGTACCTCTGGAGCCTACACAAGGGCACAGACTGGCAATGCTTCGGGTTTTATTTGCGCCTTAGCAATGTGATACTGACTGGAGTTCCCCACTTGCTGGTATGTAACCAACCTCCCTGGTATGTTTGTTTTCTTTTGTGCCTTATTGTGTCACAGGTTGCTACCACAATAGAGAAGTCTTCTATCACTCCACAAGAGTGAATGAATCTCATTCACTCTTTGTGGCTCAAAGAATAAACGTGCCCTAATTAATGTATAAGCAAACTGAATCTTTATTGTCTGATAGTCAATCCATATAATTTATATAGTATCTGAAGTCTTATGAACATCCATTGTTGTTTTTTTTGGAGCAGTGCCAAGTGTTTTCTTCATGATAACTCTCGGCATTTACAATCTGTACAGTTACTGTTCTATAATAATGATATTGAAGGAATCTCTTCACTCCAAATACAGTCTTTACCACTTAAGACATTCATTTCGTTTATGAGTGCTTTGCCCGAAGGCAAGTCCTTGGTTCATTGTCTGCTGACGTTTTCTCCTGAGCCTCTTTCTTGGCAGATTTTCTCTCTGGTGGCTTGCCATAGCCTTCCAATCTCGGAGGCAGAGCCCAAGTCTCATTTGACTGAGATAGAAAACAAATCTGCGCTCTTTCTGTTATTCTGAGTCGCACGCTCTTCACTTAACTGACTGAGCTAACTATCCCCCAAGCACTTAGAGACATTCACGTTTAAATTGTACAGTCAATTAAAGAACGCAAAGCATTTCCATTTTACTTAACTGAAAAGTTACAAATGACATAATGTTAAGGGCTCCATGCATTTTGGGCAAAGTTTGTTATTGTTTGACGGGCTGGTGAGGGATCGCTTTGTGCTGGTACCTGAAGAAAAGGCATCTTTTTTCACTCCCATTATACAACTCCTATGGGACTTTGACTTATTGTTGCCACAGAGCTGCAGACTGAAGGAGCTGACCGACATCTTGTAAGCCTCTGTTTAATTGGTGTTCCAGCCCCTCCATGGTTGAACCCACACATTGATGGCAGCCATTTTGATGTGAGGAGCCAGCAAAGTAGTCATAGTCTAGCAGTGGCAATGCTTTAAGAGTTGACACCACATAATCTGGAAGCAGACTGTTGCACGCTTCCACCAAGGTGCTAAGTAGTTGGCAGCCTTCCAATACCGAGCATTACCATTTGTGTGGCAAGCTAGTTTCTTTTCATAGTTGAGCAGCTGAAACCTACATCTCTACGCTCCTCAGCAGCTAGAGTTACCTGTCCAATTGCTACCTGCTCCAGCTCATTCATGTTATGTGTGTCACCATTTGCAAATCCCTTATATATCAGTTTAAGCCATCCAAGGTGCCACTCTGTGTAGATGTTTGGGAAGGCATGACATTACCTTTCCCAGAAGGATGGCCTTCTGCCTGTTCTTCTGTCCTCCAATGCTAAGGAGGACCTAGAGAAAGAAAAAAGTGGACCAGGAGTTCTCTAGCTGACTAGATGAGTATTTTCCCTGAAGGGATGCATGTAATAGTCAGTGACACTACAGATAGGGCACTGGGCCTCAAAATCTCAATTGCAGATACCTCTAGAGTGGTTATGGTGCCAAAAACTCACTGCGTAAAAGTTTCTTCTTTTGGTCTGTTCCTCTTCTTACACAAGAAAGAAAGGCTGAGCGATAATGAGTGACTTTTGAATAGGTAAGTGAATGTGTATAGGGCTTGTGTTTATTGGTCATGTGCTGAGAGGGAGAGAAAAGAAGGTGAAAGCAATATAGGATGGCGCTGAATTGTAAAGTAAGTGGAGTGTGAAGTGAGGAAGGAACCAAGAGAGGAGCTTTTTCTACAATAGTTGCCTTGTACTGAAGAGAATGCTGCCAATGACTTTTGTGAGAGTGAATGTATTTGGACTGAAAATAATGGGTTATTTAATGTGGTCACCTGATAGCTAACAGAGAATGTAATCAGGGAGGGAATTGTTAAGAGCGTTTGTGGTGGGGGAAGGACTGTTTCACATGTTACTAACAGAGATGGGGAATGAAGGGCCCTACTGCTATTCACTTTTGATGTTTTTTTTAGATCACTGGACCCTGATCTTGGGCGTGATGCTCCTGGTGCAGACAAACCCATGATGTGGAGATGCCAGAGTTCGAGTGGGGTGGGCACAGTAAGAAGTTTCACAACATCAGGTTAAAGTCCAACAGGTTTATTTGCAATCAGACAATCTTAGCTGCCTCTCTCCAAGGTTGATGAATGTCCAGTTTGGATTCGCCAGTAGGAGAGAGAACTCCCATTCTCGCCTTCATCCTTTTCTAAGGGGAGACTGCACAGAACCTGAGGCCTTGCTGACTCATCTTGCAGGTTTGTTGCCCTAATAAAAGATAGCAATGTCATTAAAGAGGTTAAACTCTCCTTTTGAAAGGTGAGTCCATAGGCCTCAGGAGGGCTGATGGAAATTGTATGTCTAATAAATGGACAGACCTCCCATTTGTCCCATAAACAGGTCAAAACCCCACCAATAAAGTTTAAATAAGATCTAGAGTTAAAGTTATATGAGCCTAAAGCCAAAATTAGTGAATGTGCTCTCCACTTATCCTTGTTCTTTGCCTACCCAAAATCCATTCCAATGTAAATCCATCTGCAGGTGACCAATCTCTGTGATTGCTAACTGAACATAAGGGAATAAAGGGATGAGGGGATAAGACATAGAAGAGGAACTTTTAGGTAGAAGATCAGTTGTGATTTTACCTCCTTCTACTTATATTCCCAATGGTTTTACATAGGTTTCATTCCTTTTAGCCCTTGCCTTGCAAGATGAGTTCTTATAGATCATAGAATCCGTACAGTGCAGAAGGAAGCCATTTATCCCATTGAGCTTGCACCGACTATAATCCCACTCAAGACAAATCCCCATAACCCCACTTACTTACCTCTTGTAATTCCCTCTTAACCAACATATCTTGGGACACTCAGACAATTTGGCAATTTGGCCAACCTACCGTGCACATCTTTGGAGTGCATTTCTTCTTTTAAATTGCAATAGACTAGCATTGGATGAGGCAATGCTGGAACTTAGTTAATCATTTTGCTGTGGATTTGAGTGTGGGAAAAGCCTTTTTGGATATTGAACAAAATGAAAAATGGAGAGTCAGATATCCACCTCATGTCATCCATGAGGATCGACCTTTCATCAAAGATTAGTAAAGTAAAAGTTTATTTTAACCTGATGGGTGACTGAAACAATGTAAGAAAACAAAACTGAAAATTGCAGAGCATTTCCAAAACTGTGATAAATCATACCATAGGCTAAATAAATGGAGAGCACCATTACATACATTTTTTAAAGTCCACTTAGGCTGTCTATTGCAGTTAGATCTTATAGCAACATACATAAATCTGAGAGAAATATTAAAAATGCACATACTATGTAAAGTGTCAATACAACATTTGACATTCAATTTAATCAAACTTGATTGACAATCCTCAAACTACCACTAAACAAATTGTGCCTGGAATTTTGGAGTTCAGATACATACATAGCATAAGAAAATCAACAGAATTCTGCTTCCTGGTGCACCATTCAGATTCTGTAGGTATCACTCAGGTAACAATGAATGTTTGGATTTCCATGACAGCATTAAGGCTGCCTATTCTCTAAAGGATATCTGGTACTGCACTTAGTTAATCCAGGGTGGTTAGTTCCTGGGACTAATGGCTTCTAATCAAATCACTACAATCTGCTGCTTTTATTATACATTGTCAGAGCCCATTATGTCACTTGAAGGTGATACTTGCTCAGATCTTCCAATTGCCTCGCTGTTATCACATTACAGGTTACATCTGAACATAAATAGAGGTTAGCTGATCTGTCACCATTATAGAGAGTGGCAAGAATCTGAATGGGATGGTTGCAAAGGAAACAACATTCACCTACCCTGCTTCTGGCAATAAGGTTGCTCGCTTTATCATCTCTCAGGTTAGCTTATTGTCCATTGTCTCATTACTGATCTGTTTGCTTAAGCCATAAGCTGTCCAATATTTTTTATTATTTATTCATCTACAGATTTGTCATCCCTGGCTCAGTTTTGGAGGGAGTGATGTTTAAGGTGGTATTGGGATTGAATCTTAAAGATGTGAGTGGAGTGACAATAAAGCAGGCTGTTTAGTCTTGGATGGTATTGACCTTCTTGAGCGTTGTGGAAGATGCAACTACCTAGGAAAGTAGACCGGAATGTATCATATTCCTACCTTTTGTTTGTAGATGTTGGAAAAGTTTTGGAGAGTTAAGAGGTAAATTACCTGCTATGGAAATCTTAGCCTTTGACCTGCTCTTGTAGCCACTATAATCTCACGGCTCGTCCAGTTAAGTTTCTGATCAAAGTGACCCTCAGATTGGTCATAGTAGGCTATTCCACAATGGCAATGCCATTCAATATCGAAAGGGAATAGTTAGACTCTTTTATTTGCGGATGGGCATTGCCCGGCAATGTTTGACAAGGGCAGGATTTTACAGCCACTCTCATCCCGAAACTATAAAATTCCATCCAAAGTCAATGGACCTTTCTATTGTCCGTCCCTCACTTGCTCCAATTCCCATGGCAGGCAGGATGATAAAATTCTGATTAATTTGTTTGAAAAAAATGTTGCTTGCCACTTACAAGCAAACTCTGAATGCTGTCAAGGTCAAGCTCACAGACTGATTCACACTTTGAAGAATTAAAAATACAATGGAATATTGTGCAATCATCAGAGCATGTCTCCACTTCTGACGTAATTGTGATGAAGTTGTTGAAGATGGTTGGGTCCAAAGACATTGTCCTCAAGAACTCCTGCAGTAATATCCTAAATCTGAAATGATCAACCTCCATCTAGCCGAACTATTTTCCTTTCCATTAGATATAAGCCCAGTTAGCAAAGAGTTTCCTCTGATCTCTATTGACTTCAGTTTTACCAGAGTTCAATTACCACACTCTGTCATACACTTTGACATGAAGGCAATTATTCTCACCTCACTTCTGGGATTCAGTTCTTTTATCCATGTGTTGGTCAAGATAGTAATGAGTTCTGGCCCTGGTGGAATCCAAACTGAGCATCAGTAGAGCAGGTTATTGGTGAATAAGTGCTACTTGATAACATTCTCAACAACACCTTCCATCACTTTGCTGGTGATTGAGAGCAGGCTGATGGGATGGTAACTGGCTGGATTGAATGATCATACACAGGATATAGCTGGGCAATTTTCCATTTTGTTGGATAGGTGCCAGCACGGAGAGTGTATTGGAATAGCAGTACCGGAGTATAAATCTTTAGCAATGCTGCTGGGATGTTGTTGTCCATTGCCTTTGTAGTATCCACTGCAACCTATTAGCCCACTCCGAATTCTGAGCTCTGCCATTGTTGAGAATAGTGATATCTGTAGAGTGGCTTCTTTAAAGTTTAAAGTTTATTTATTAGTCACAAGTAGGCTTACATTCACACTGCAATGGAGTTACTGTGAAAATTCCCCTAGTCGCCACACTCTGGCACCTGTTCAGGTACACTGAAGGAGAATTTAGCTTTGCCAATTTACATAACCAGCACGAATTTTGGAGCATGGGAAACCGGAGCACCCGAAGGAAACCCATGCAGACATAGGGAGAACGTGCAAATTCTACACAGATAGTGACCCAAACTGGGAATTGAATCTGGGTCCCTGGTGCTGTGGGACAGTCGAACACATCTCAAAGCCATATGTGGGCAGGATATTGATCTGGTCCATTAGTTGCAGAATTATTTAACTCTGCTTATAGCCTGGTATGCAATCCTCTGCAGTAGCTTCACTAGGTTGACTTTTTATTTTTAGGTGCATGTGGTGCATGTTCTCTTATACTCATCAATGAAGCGGGCTTGGTCTTTCAGCTTGATGTTCATGGTAAATTGAGGGATATTCTGTGATGTTGTGATTAATAATTGGACTGGAATACAATGCTGCTATTGCTTCTGGTGGTGCATAGTGCCTCATGGATGCCAAGTTTACTCGATCTATTCTGAATCTGTCAAATTTAGTGCAGCAATTGGGCCACTTGACACAATGGAAAGTGTCCTCAGTGGGAAGACAGGACTTCATCTCCCCATAGACTGTGTGTTTGTCACTCCTACAAATATTGCCAATGACAGATGCATCTGCAAGGTAAGGGCAAGGTCGAGTAAGTCTTTCCGTTCTGTTGTTTCACACGCCATCTGCCAGAAATCATTCACTGAGATGAGGAGGGACATCATCAGCCAGGGAGTGGTGAATCTATGGAATTCATTGTCACAGAAGGGTGTGCAGGCCAAGTCATTGGGTATATTTAAGACAGAGATAGATAGGTGCTTAATTGGTAATGGGATCAAAAGTCATGTGGAAAGCTGGGAGAAAGGGGTTGAAAAACTTATCAGCCATGATTGAATGGCAGACTCAATGGACCAACTGGCATAATTCTGCTCCTATATCTTATTGTCTTATGGCAGATGTCTTCCAAATGGTGTTTAACATGGAGGTGAAATGATTCATCCACCTTTGGAGGGCCAGTCCAGCTGGAACTCCTTACCAAAGCCTTTTATAAGATAGGCTAGAACCGAGCCTACTGAAATGTAGTCCCAGGCAGTGACTGGTGTACGTACATCATGGTAGTGGTTTTACTTTGCATTCTGTTATGAACGATGTTCCTTTTCAGTCAGGCACCATGAGTTATCCTATTACCATGGGAACCCATATTCAACGAGCCCCGCATGGAGAACAATCAGTGATTCCCCATGGACTTTGTGGGGAAATATCACAGCAACAAACTTGTCCATGTTTGACTTGGTGCCACAAAACTACATGAGGTCTAGGGTCAATTTTGAAGACTGCCAGGGGCACACTGTTCAGACTGTATATTATCTGCTTCTGCTTCTGGTGGGTGTGCCCTGCTGATGGGACAAGATATAACCAGAATGGAGGTCTTGGACAGCTGACTGATTGTATGATTTTGTGCATGTGGCAAACTCACTCTGTTTTCCAACCAGACTGTGTGACAGCTCTTCTAATTTTGACACAATTCCCCAGATGTTAGTGAGGGAGACTTTGCACTGTTGACTCGACTTGGAGTCCAAATCCAATTATTCAATGCTGTGTGGTCCATCAACTTTTAATCTTCTTGTATATTTATGTAACCACATTGATGTGGATCGTACAGTCAGACCTTTCCAAAAGGACATGAGCGAACCAGCTGGGTTTTTACAATATTATTCTTGGTCACTGCTGCCAAAACTATCTTTTTATTTCAGAATGATTTAATTTGCCAAATTTTAATTTATTAACTACCATGGTGAGATTGATCTAGCCGTATTAGTTCAAGCTTCTGGATTACTTCTCGGTGTACATAATAATTACGCCTCTAGATCCATATCATTTATCTTTATGAATGCTGCTGAAGATTTATTTTTCTTTCAGACATTACATTGCAAGACAAGCTCTTTCTGCAGATTGCCGTACAGCACTTCATAAACACAGCTTACTGCAAATCCTCAACTGTTGACCATTTTTTTTTGCTGCACACATTTTACCCCACAACACACACATCTGGTGGACGATGCTCCACTTACTCATTAGATAGCGTCGTTTACTATTTCATCTTCTATCTTGTTGACAGGAGTTTCCTGTGGAGCTAACGTGCTCTCTGGAGAGTCGTGCAGCATTTCATTTTGAAAGACATTTTGTTAAATCTAAGTCTGGCTCTCTAAGGAGCCTCTTTCTCAAGTGGGAGCATCCACTACCATTTAAGATTATATCTCTGTCAAAGATTCCCTAAAATTGCAAGTGTCTGCTCAAATGTTCAATTCAGTTGTTTACTTACCTAGTTGATATAACAGTTAAAAATGCAGTTAAAAATAAATTATTGTGCCCACCTATATATTTTTTCTTAAGGGCTGCATTGCCTCAGCAAACACGTGATGCACACAGTAAGCAAACCATTAAACATTATTTCATTTTTGCAATTCTTGTACATAGGAGCGTGGTGGCACAGTGGTTAGCACTGCTGCCTCACAACACCTGGCAACTGGGCTCCATTCTGGCCTTGAGTGACTGTCTGTGTGTAGTTTGCATGTTCTTCCCATGTCTGTGTGGGTTTCCTCCCACGGTTCAAAGATTTGGGGTTCGGTGGATTGGTCATGCTAGAATGCTCCTTATTGTCTCAGGATATGTAGGTTTGGGGGATTAGAGGGAAAATATGTGGAGTCACAGGAAGAGAGCCTGGGTAGGATGATCTGTTGGAGAATAGGCACAAACTCAATGGGCTAAATAATCTCCATCTGCACTATAGGAGTTCTATAAATTCTGAAACAGGAGCAGACCATTTACCTTCTCAAGTTTGTTCCGTTGTTCAGTGAGATCATGGTTGATCTGCAATCTCGCTCCATCTGCTTGCCTCACTATCTTTGGCGAACAAAAATCTATCAATGGCAGATTTAAAATTTACTGTTAATCTTGCATCAGTTACAGTTTATGGGAGAGACTTGTACATGTTTATTGCACTTTCTGTGTAGAAGTGTTTCCTAACTTTGCTCCTAAAAGTTTGGATTTAATTATTAGATTATGCATCCAGGTCCTAGCAAAAATGGTTTCTTTTGATCTACCCTGTATGTTCCCTTTAATGTTTTGCAAACCTCAATCAAATCACCCTTTCACCTTTAAATTCCTGGGAGTACAATCTTGGTTAGTGTCATCTCTTCTCATAAATTAACCTTTGGAGTTCGGGTATCAATCTGGCAAATCTATAGTGTGTTCATTCCAAGATCAATATATCCTACCAAAGATGTGATGACCAGAACTGTCCCAACACTTAGGATGTGTTTTAACCAAGACTTGTGTAGATGAAGCATGCTTTCTATCACCTTATATTCTGGTCTCCTACTGAAAAGGATCATCATTTCATTAGCCTTTTTGATTATTTCCTGTATCTGTTCCTGACATTTTAGTGATCTATGTATCTGAAACTACTTCCACTGTCCATCACTGCACTCCATAAAATCTTTTTATTGTTCCAGTTTTTCGCCATTTAGAAAGTATCATGTTCTATATTTTTAGACAGGTAGAAATGGGTGGCTTCACATACATACACTTGTGAAAGTTTTTCACTTAACCTCATACTAAAGAATCACAGAATTGTTACAGTGCAGAAAGAGGCTATTTGGCCCATCCAGACGAGCATTATGACTTAAAGCCATTCCCTTGCCTTTTCCCTGTACCTCTGCACATTGTTTCTATTGAAGTAATTGTCTAACAGCCTCTTGAATGCCTTGACTGAACCTGCCTCCAACACATTTTCCAAACAGTGCATTCCAGACCCCAGCCACTCATTGTGTGAAAAAGTTTTTTCTCACATTACACTTGCTTCATTGGAAATCACTTTAAATCTGTGCCCTCTTGTTCCTGATCCTTTTCCAAAAAGAAACAGTTTCTTCCCATGTCCTCTGTCTAACATCTTCATAATTTTGAACATTTCTCTCAAATTTCCTCTTAGCCTTCTTTTCTCCCAGGAGAACCGTTCCAACCCCTCCATTCTGTCTTCACAACTGAAGTTCCTCATCACTGGAACAGTTCTTGTAAATGCCTTCTGCTCTCTCTCCTTCATAAGGTGTAGTGCCGAGAATTATACATAACATCCTTTTTCTAACGAGTATCTTGTATATATTCAGCATAACCTTATACTCTATGTCCCTTGTAATAAAGCCCAAAATACAATATGTTTTATTACCGGCACTCTCCACCTATTCTGCCACCTTTAATGATGCAGGTACATATACATCTAGGTCCTTCTGCTCCTGCAGCCCTTAAGAATTTTATTCCCTATTTTTTATTATCTCTCCATGTTCTTCCTACCTAAATGCATCACCTCACACCTATCCACACAAAACTTCATCTGCCACCTATGAGCCCACAAAAATTTCTCTATGTCCTTTTGAAGTTCTACGTTGTCAGCCTAACAGTTTACAACACTTCCAATTGACTGTCTGTAATTTTATGCTTCCATCCATACTCCATTCAATACTACTTATTTTTGCGTCATTGGTAAATTTTGATACATGACTTTCTATTGCATTATCTAAGTCAGTAATGAATATAGTTGAGGTTCTAACAGAGTTTCTTACAATCTCCTACCACTCAGCTAATTTCCTAAAGAGTCAGTAATTTACCTTCAGTTTAGTGTTGCGCATCTTCAGCTAATAGTGTCTTATGAATGAATTTATCAAATGCCTTCCAAAAGTACTTATAAATAACAACCACAGTCAATCCACTGTCCAATAACTTAGTTCTTTTTTGAAATCCAATCAGGTTGTCAGGAATGAGCCACCCTTCACAAATCCATGCAGAAAATGGAAGAATACTCAACTGTCTAACCTGGTACAAAAACATAACTTTTATTTTCTCATTGTTGCCTATTACTGCAAGATCTGTACAATTCTGGGAGTTCTTTCATCATTTGAGACTAATAATAATGACCAATATGCATCTTCCCATTCAATTTATTGTATAGAGTAGCCTATAGATACTAGACATAGGCTGTGATTTGCTCTGATGTCAGAAAAATCCAGTGTTAGTAGGAAAAGCAGCACTGAGCCCACCATGGCAACGATGGCTTTTCTCATCATAAAGTATGGGACTTAGCTGATAAAGAAGGCAGGTGTGGGCTCCACACTGTATCATTGGCGGACAGCCTCCGATTCACCCACTACACCATCACCTCAACACTTGATGATCGTGATGACATCTTAAAGGCCACCTCCAGTACACAGTGAGACACAGCGAGCACTCCAAAAAACATTCTTCAATCAGGTGCACCTCCTACCCCACATCACTTACGGGCTCCCCTTGGAGTACTGCTGGTGCATGTCTTCTGAGACTAGTCATATTTTGAACTGTATTATGCCATCGTAAATGTATTGTTTGACATGGGTGTAATGATTACAGCGTATGAGCTTGATGATAATATGCAAATTTATTACATTGAGTTTTCGAATGATAAATGTTGGAACACACAGCCCGTTCCTGACAGGGCGAGGGCAGGATCACTTCTTGCTTTTATGTTGACGTGAATCGCAGCTTAGGCCTTCTCACAATATTGTCCAATCTCACCGCCAATCCTACCTGATGTGAAAGGGAGTAGAAAGTTCCTGGTCGTAAAACCTGAGTCCAAGCTCACAATGCCAACAACAACTTAGACTTAACAGAGTAAAGTGTCCCAATATCATTCCTGGGGTGATCAAACAAAAAATTGACATCAAGCCACATAAACGTATTGTAGAAAAGATGACCAAACATTTGGACAAAATGAGAAAATTCAAAGAGATTGGTTGCCAGCAATCTATGGCTTTTTGTTCATCAGACTAAACCAGTTAACTAATAAATTTCACTCAATGTCAGCAGCCCACATTCACAATAATAGCAATTCTTATTATTTTTGAAGTCTAATCCCTTTTATGTAGAATGTATATGATGGTTAAATGGTTCCTGTTGTGTTTAGAGAGTGAAATGCTAAGTCAGTATCACACAGTTCGTTCAATCAAAGATTTTCAAATTGGCTTATTTTATCTGCATCTTACAGAACTTCTGATCCAAACATAATACTGATTCAAGTGAGAAAAAAAACTCTTATAAAATCACTTCTGTGCTTATTGTATTAGTCGAAATTTTAAACGCTAGTTTTCCGGGTTCTAAGTGGGTGTTGAAAACAAAGGAGGTTCAGTATTCAAATGGTTACCAACACTATTTCTGTATCTGCTAAAATGTATCTGAATCTGAAAGTCAAGTATTCCTGTAATGGAGTTGATTATTGAAAGTCTTGCTAATTGATGCTGGATGTGTTGACAGGTTATGTAACGCAAATAGAATTGTGACTCATTGTTACACCCACATTTCTTTCCTGCTGCTACATAAACAAGTCTAATTGTTATATAGTTATCTTCAGTATCAGATTCACTGGGAAAAAAATTTTTGCAATTCAGTCATAACTATTGGGCAAACACCAAGACACGCACTGGTCAGCATGCTGAATCTATCTACAATGTCAATACTCATTTAGGACAAATTTGAACTGTACCAAGTGGCAATTCTCATTATTCACTCATCGAGTCAACAAGGTTTAAATGTAACTTGAGTTGACTACTACTAAGTTGGAAATCAGCACTTGCACCTGATTTGCTAATGTTCAGCCAGTTATTTAAAAGGATAATTATTTTTATTGTGTTATGTTTGAGAAGTTTGATACTTTTTTAAAAAAAATTGCAATCAGCTATAGTCAGTGTTAATCCTAACATCTATAAACAAATCAAATCCTAATGTTCTAACAATTGTTGAGGGGGATTTATGGTTTTGAGTATGTAGTCGTGATACTCCCTCACATTATATAACTATACAAGGCATCATAAAATTCATGTAAATCAGCAGTTCTTCAGCATTATGATGTCTCCCACTGCAGCAACTATAGAGATTTAGGGCTGTGTACACCATCCCTACCACAGAAACATTCTGAACCTGTAGTCAGGGAGACATCATCTGTGGGTGTTAAATACTTATTTCCTCAGTAGAAAAAAAATAGATATTGGACTCAGCAACTTAGTCTGTACTTAAGTTTACAAAGAGGGAGGTTATTATTCATCGTATCCAAAAGCCACTTTCCCGACTGGAATTGCATTTATTGTAATTAAACAGACATACAGCAGAGTAACTCAGAAAGACCAGAAGAGAATCCCTACAGAGGCCATCTGATCCATTGAATCTGCACTGACTCTTCAAAGTTGCAACCTGCCGATGTCCTATCCCCATAACCCCACATATTTATCCCGTTATTCTTCCTGACTTGCACATCTTTGGAAGCTAAGGGGCAATTTAGCATGGCTAATCCACCTAATCTGCATTTCTTTGGACTGCGGGAGGAAACCAAAGCACCCAAAGGAAATCGATGTGGAAACATGGAGAACTTGCAAACTCCACACAGTCACCAAGGCTGAAACTGAACCCGGGTTCCTGATGTTGTGAGACAGTACTGTTAACCACCGTGCCACCTGTAAGATAGGACACACATCTTCTGCAGTAGTATGCAATACTGCTTCATGATGCAATTATTTGTCAACATTTGCTGGTTAGTTAAATCTGACCTTGAAATTAACACAACTAACCGGAATGAAACGCATGATTGTAGCTCTTGCTTTTGGCCATGTTTTTTTTTGTCCATTTTTGCATTAAGTCTTGATAAAACAGTGCAACATCAAAAAGCAGGTCAAATACAAATTCAACCAGTAATTTATTACAATACAGTGTTTTGTTCTAGAAATAATGTTCACAGACATACCATATGTTTAGGACGATTAAAAAAATTTATTTTGTTGACAAACAAGGGAAAAAGTTCCTCGAAATGTTTCAGTGAGTGCGCAATATAACTTCAGTTATCACTTTCTCTGCTTTCTAAATGTGTCTATAACTCATGTCAAACATTGAACTACATATACAAGCTTTCCAATTTAGTAATTTGAACCCCAAAATATGAAGGTGTATCATTTGAACAGAAATTCACAAAGGAGTATTCTGTCTCACACATAATATTCTATGATAATTAACTCATTTAAACCACGTTTTTTTTAAACAAAGATCAGTTAAACTTCTGCCACACATTTGTCCCTAGATGAAGAAACAGAATGCATGTTCACAACACTATTTGTCATTAACCTCACTCTTCCCCACACCAAATTAAGAGCAACTATAAACTAAAATTCTAAAAAAGTACAATTAGAACAACTCGTTCCACAAAAGAACAAATAAGACATTTCAATCTCCTGACATACCTCAGCACAAAATGGAAGACACCAAGTTGCACTTGGGATTTCCATAGGTTTTTTCCTGCACTAGAGCTGGAATTAGAGCGACCATGATTTTTGGGCCCGGCGATTCATGATTTGTGATCTCTGCATTCCGTTCCTGTCAGAGGTGTGTAGCACTTACATTTGGTTTTCCTGCCTCATTTCTGTCATTGTTGTGTTGGGTCGAGCAGGTTCTATGTTG
The DNA here is from genome assembly GCA_024679065.1 of Sphyrna mokarran. NCBI lineage: Eukaryota > Metazoa > Chordata > Chondrichthyes > Carcharhiniformes > Carcharhinidae > Sphyrna > Sphyrna mokarran. The sequence continues at coordinate 27,126,286 of JAGIQG010000021.1, forward strand.
TTGGCTGCCTCTTTGCACTAAATCATAGAATCATAGAATCTCTACAGTGCAGAAAGAGGCCATTCAGCCCATTGAGCTTGCACTGAAAACAATCCCACCCAGGCCCTTTCCATATAACCCCACATATTTACCTTGCTAATCCCCCTGACAGTAGGGGCAATTTAACATGGCCAATCCACCTACCCCGCACATCTTTGGACTGTGGGAGGAAACCAGAGCACCTGGAGGAAACCCACACAAACATGGGGAGAACATGCAAACTCCACATAGACAGTCAGTCAAAGCTGGAATTGAACCAAGATGCCTGTCACTGAGAGGCAATAGTCTAACCACTGTGCCGATATGGCCAAAGCTATGGCTCAATGAACTAGAGTGGTTTCTGTACAAGTAAAGGCAAACAGCATTGTATTAAAACAGATGACGCAGCTGGTATTTTGCTCTTAAAGAAAATCAGTCCCTCTTAAAGAGAAGCTGCTCTGATTAATATTGATGCAGTTATCAATATGGACAACAGAAATGAGAGAACAGAAAGAGGCCCAGGGTGATGCAAGCTGCGCTAGAGACATTAGTGGTGGGGATGGCTCAGGGAAAAAATGATCCTGCAGGGATCATAGTAACTAGATCTTCAGACCTGATAGAAATGCCAAGAGAAGTCAGATGACCACAGGCATGTGGCCAAGATCAGTGACCTTCATGTTACGTCTCCAGCCATATCATCAACTTGCTCATGAAACAGACTTCCGTCATTTTTAAAAAATTCATTTATGGGATGTGGGTGTCGCTGGCTAGGTCCAGCATTTATTGCCCATCCTTAACTGCCTTCCATGTTGTGGATCTGGAGTCACGTGTAGGCCAGACTAGGTAAGGATGGCAGATTTCCTTCCCTAAAGGACATCAATAAACTAGATGAGTTTTTATGACAATTGACAATGGTTTTGTGCTCATCATTAGACTTCCATTGAATTAGACTTTACTGAATTAAATATCACCATCTGCTATGATAGGATTTGAACTCAGTTCCCAGATCTTGCCCAGGATCTCTGGATTGCTAATCCACTATACCACTGCCTCTCCTAAATCACTGCCTCCCAATCACCCAGCAGTGATCTGTGGCCCTCAGGACTTATAATTAATATTCAGACACTCCCCTTCACTTTCATACATCTGCCAACCCTGCAAGCTTCATATTAACCTCTCACATTTTACACATTCATGCAGCTTTTCAGCTATAGCAGGCATATCATCCAAACAGTGCAACTCAATTACTAACATTCTGTTCTCTCTCTTTCAAGATAAGCTGGCACACAATAGCACAAGCAGAACAGAAATGGTAAGGAAAGAGGACACGTGTACCTCCAGAGCCTCGTGGAAGAGATGGTGTTCCACAACATGGAGCTAGTTGAGATGGAGTCTGTGGCGCCCAGCATTGCAGAGAACTTTGAGAGTGATGGTGTGTCCTTTCCAGAGGACCACTCCCCAGTCACAACTCACTCTCATCCTGCATGAGGAGGAACCAGCAGGCAGTGTGACCATGAACTTCTTAATTACCCCTCTACCCCCTACCCTCATAGCAGCCTTCCTCTTCCTCCTTACCAACATAGCAATAATTGGAGCCTGCCACACAGCAGCCCAAGCAACAAACAAGTCAACACCAATACAGCACTGATGAAGAGGCCCTCCACCCCACGTTTGATCTGACACTATCAGCCACCAGATCAGACACTGGAACTGCTCAGAAGTTCAGAAACAAGTTTGGAGTCGGAATTGATACAGACGAGTCACCAGCCTGAGTGGTTTGCAACAAGGAAAGGGTAATGTATTTGCACAGTTGCAGATGAGTTCTGCTGCAGAGGACTCAGATGAAGGTGTCAATGAGACAGGATACAGGAAACTGCTGATGAGGATGTACAATGAGATGCATCTGCTGACCTGTCAGACAGCCTAGCACTGCCAAAGAACATGGAGGAGACTAGTTCCATTAACAAAGATGATTGCACAGAATGTATCTTCCACAGATGTTCCCTTGTCTCCCTGTTATGTTGCAAACTGAGAGGATGTATCTGCGAGACTGGATCTGTAGCAGATGATGAGAGAACTAACAAGGGTAGAACCTACTTAACCTTGCCCTCACCAAGCAACCTGTTACAATTGAATCTAAGACAGTGATAGGAGGAGTGACCAGTACTTTTGTAGACAAAGGCCTGCCTTCATACTGAGGACACAGTCCTTTGCGCTATATGGTACACCATGCTGAACAGCATAGATTCAGAACAGAGACAGCAGCTCAAACAATGCAGGAACAGAATTGTATTCAATCACAATGTAATTTTGTGGCCTTGCGCATCCCTGACTCCACCATTATCTTCAAGCCAAGGGACCAACCCCAATTGAATGGGGGAGCATAGGATTACATGCAAGAGCAGCAACAAACATTCCTACAATGAACAAAATGGTTTGACTTTCCGTTATCCAGGACATGGATGAATCCATCGCAAAATACTTTGAATGGACTGTTACATGGATCTTCATCCAAGGGAAACATAAAGTGCCCACATCTACAAATTCTTCTCTGAAATATGCTTCATTTCTCCTCTCTGTGAATCAGACTGGGCCAAGTTTGTGAGGGAATTTCAATTTAATCTTGAATGAATTTTGACTAGCAAAGAAAATCTAATAAATAATCCATTACAAATAAACATGTTTTATCTTTGTCATGACGTCAATGCAAAGAGAACATTCTGATACCTGTTATCAAAGTGAAACCCATACACCATAATATAATTCATATAGACGGCCAATGTTGATATGGGCCCACAATGCGCTAATTTTTTTTTCTCTAACCCTATCCTTTCCAAAGTAATTAAATTATGGAACAAAATTCGGAAGATTAAGATACGCAAAAATTTACTTCAGAATGAGACACAGTAACCATGTCCTAAAGTGAATGTACTCATTTTGACTATCTCCTCATAATTTCTCACTTTTATGGCAGCAGACAAGGTACCAGCTGCTGTCTATTCCTCATGCAATATAGGCCAAATTTGCTCCATCTACTTTGTGATTCATGTACCAGAATACCCACGTCCCTTTATCTTGCAGCATAAAGCCAGAACTTATTGCCCATCTCTAATTGCCCTTCAGAAGTAGTGGTGAGCTGCCTTCTTGAACTGCTGCAGTCCCTGAGCTGTAGATTCATCTGCAGTGTCATCAGGGAGGACATTCCAGGATTTTGACAAAGCAACAGTGAAAGATCAGCAATATCTTTCCAAATCAGGATGGTGACTGCATTCTGCAGTCTCACTCCATTTAAGTAATATCCTGCTTTTATAATTTTCCTGGCAAAGTGGACAAGCTCATATTTATCTATACTCCATCTGCCATTTCTTTTCCCATTCACTTAATCTATCTGGGATAATTGGCGTCTCATGGGCAGCATAGTGACACAGTGGTTAGCAATGCTCCTTACACTCCAGGGACCCAAGTTCATTTCCCACTTGAGTCACTGTCTATGTGGAGTCAACACGCTCTCCCCATATCTGTGTAGGTTTCCTCTGAGTATTCTGGTTTCCTTCCACAGTCTGAAAGACATGCTGGTTAGGTGCATTGCCATGCTAAATTCTTATTAGTGTACCCAAACAGGCACTGGAGTGTTGTGACTCAGGGATTTGCACAGTAGTTTCATTGCAGCGTTAATGTAGGCTGACTTGTGACACTAATAAATGAACTAAACTATCTATATCATTGTACAGTTTGGACTAGATTTTTGTGGAGTCAGGGAAATTCAAAGGACTTCGCAAAATAGCAGGAATCCCAGTTCCATCCCCAGCACCCCAAATTTCTACCAGCACAGAATAAGGAAGCAAGCCTGCACACTCCGCACTTCAGATCTATCCAGCTCTATCACAAAGGTAGACATCTTATAGATCTCCTATAATTTTCTTAGAGTCAAGCCAGGGATGTCAAAGATGTCATGATCTGCAGTCAGGATGAGGGAACCTTTCGAAAGATAACTTCAGAAGGTCTTACTCTTGGCTGCTTGCCCCATGCCAAGTTATACTCCCATCCACCTTCCAGCCCTTCATGCTCTCCATGTTAAGCTATGCCCCTCTATTCACCTTATGGGCTCTCATTCCCTTCGTGCCAATCTATGGCATTTACATACTTATTCTCTCAGTAAGCACCAGTGGACCCTATTATAACAATAGCACGCATGGAAAAGTTTTCAAAAAACTCATTCATTCATAATTTTCTTGACGGAGACATCAGGTATATTGTTGAAATAACCGTGTCTCGAGGCAATTGCTTGATTGATAGCTTTCTATGATGTCAATTGCACAATATTTACTTTTGCAAGAAGAAGAGGAGTCGAGGGCTTACAGTTTCTGCCAGCTATACTTTAAAGGATCTAGGTTTTGACACTTCTTTAGGACTATAGTAAAAGTATTTTTTTTAGAAGTATAAAATAATGAACAAATTAATGTTTTGTGAAGTGCTCACACAAATGCCATTGTAACTTTAGTCTTCATTGGTTTCATAGAGAGTGCACTCATAGAAAATAGTAGCAGTAGGCCATTTGGCCTTTCAACTATGATCTGCCATTCAGTATGATTTTGACTGATTAGCCAACTTAACAGCTTGTTCTCACCTCCCTCCCCCATATCCTTTTATCGCTTTTGCCCCAAGAACTATATTTAATTCCTTAGAACTATAGATTCCTTTTTGAAAACATGAAATGTTTTGTCCTCAACAACTTCCTGTAGTAATGAATTCCACAGGCTTACCATTCTTTGGGTAAAATAAATCCTCTCCTCAGTCTTAAAAGGTTTACTTCTTATCCTTAGATTATGATAACCTGTTTCTGGACATCCCTATTATCAGGAATGTCCTTCCTACGTCCACCCTGTTCAGTCTGTTAGACTTTTGTGTGTTTCTATGATGTCTCCCCAATTCACCTGAACTCCAATGAATATAATCCTAAACGACACACTCTCTCCTCATATATCAGTTCCACCATCCTAGGAGTCACTCTGCTAAACCTTCATTGCACTTCCTCTACAGCAACAATATTTTGATTAGGAGACCAAAACGGCACACAATTGTGGTGATTCTGAGCCTGCACTCTCAGTCTCTGGGAATGGCGACACAGCTTTAATCCAGAAGACACAATTCACGCTGATGAGTTTCTGAGTTCTGATCTTTCTGGTAGTTCGCTGATGGAGTAGCTTAAGACACACTGCAGGACCACAGTAAGTTCATTTTAACATGAGCATGTCACTAGTGAGCACCCATTATGAACCCATACAGAATTTTCAGCAGGCACCTGTGTGATATCACACTGGTACCATTTACTGCTGGCCTACAGAAGCGCAAACCTGGCGCCTTCACCTCTAAGGGAGGTGTTTTAGAGTTGAGCGCTCAGGAAGCCAGCACTCTTGGTGGTATGCGTTGCTCAGAGTGCACCAAAGAGGACTCGGGGAAATGGAGAAGTTCAGCTTGAAGCTGGGGGTTGGAAGAATCCCATAATCTCCATTTCAGGAAGAGGCTACCTTCAAGCCTTCTCTAATCTTCCTGTTGAGGCGTCCCTTGCTCTAAAGGGGTTGTGAAGACTGGTATGCAGGCAGCGCTTCCTGTTTTCTCCTTCCCGAGTTCCTGTCCATATCGCAGCTGAGGGTCTGCTCTTCCTTAGTTGGAGCTGATAAGAAGGTGGGAGGGACGCAACATTGCCATTCTGCCATTCTCACACCCCACAGGGATGAGGTGCCGGGTGAACGCAATGGTTCCCCCAAGCTTGTTGGCATGAACAGACAGAGTGAATGAAGTGACATTTATTGACAAACATTCAAAACAAAATGCTGACCTTATTTTACTCATGCCTATATTCACTTGTAAGTGCTAAGTGCCTATAGTTTCTTAATCTTCCTCACCTACCCATTACCTCTAGGTATCCCCAGAATATACAGTTGAGGTGGCTTTGCCTGCCATTCCCTGAAGCTGCTGTGGAACAGCTGCTGGGGAACTGTTTATATGAGCTCTCCAGTGCTTGCAGCAGTTAAGTCTTTACGCAGTGTGAAACTTGCAGGAGTAGAATTTAATACTAATGTGCTGTTAAATTCGGCCCAAAAACATACTGCACCACTGACACTAAACACTCCCATTGGACGCATTTTTTAGTATGAATTTGCCCACCATTCCAGATGTGGCCTCTCCAAGAACATGTATAAATGCAGCAAGATATTCCTGCTCCTGCATTCAAATCCTCTTGCTTTGAAGGGCAATATACCATTCGCTTACTTTACCACCTGCTGCACTTGCATGCTTACCTTCATGTTGTACGAGGACACCTAGATTTTGTTGGATGTTTCCCTCTCTCAATCTTTTGCCATTGAGATAATAATCTGCCTTCCTGTTTTTGCTGCCAGAGTGGATAACCTCACATTTGTCCACATTATATTGCATCTGCTATGCATTTGCCCACTCACTCAGCTTGGTCAAATCACACTGAAGGATCTCTGCATCCCCTTCACAACTCAGCCCTTGTGTTATCTGCAAATTTGGAGATATTACATTCAGTTCCCTCTGGGACAGTGGGCGTGGAAGTTCCATCAGCTGGTATAGAGAATATGAATGACTATGGGGGAGGTGGGTGGAATGGCATAGCATGACATTGAGAAAGTGAAGGGCCACTGTTGAAAGGGCATAACTTGGCGTGGAGGGTATGAAGAGCAATGATGGTATGTGGAGGGGCATCACTTGCCTTGGAGAGTATGAGGGGCCATAAGGGTGAGTGGAGGCAAAAAACTTGGCATGGAGGTTGAGAGAGACCAGGGAGGGTGGATTGAGAGACAAAACATGGCTTGAAGGATAGGAAGGATCATGGGAACTGGGTGGAGGGAAACTGCTTGGCACAGAGGATATGAAGGGCCATGGGTGTGAGTCAGAGGAATGAGGTGGTGTGAACTGGCGTGGATGATGGGGTTTGGGGATATGAAGGGTGAGGACTGCCCTTGTTTTATTCTCATTATTACATCTGAGCAAAGTCCCACAGCACCAAGGCAAGCCTTTTAATCAGCCCCATTCCACAGCCAACAACCCCGTTGCTGCCTTCTAATGTTTTCCAGGGATGATGACCTGAATTCCATTAATTCCCACACCCCCCATTCCCCATGGAAATTCTGCTGTTGCAGATGCTTTCTCCCAATGATGTGTGTGAGTAGTAGTGTGGGTGGATAAGGGGGACAGTCATATGTGTGGATAGTGAGGGGTGTGGATAAGGGGGACAGTGATGTGTGTGGGTAGTAGTGTGGGTAGATAAGGAGGACAGTGATATGTGTGGGTAGTGAGGGGTGAGTAATCAGGTGGGATAGCTGGGAAATTTCCTGACTCCTGCTATCTGCCTTTGGGGCAGAAATCCAGCTGTTTGCATCCTCCCCAGAACTTGCTTTCCATCTATTTTCCTAGTATCAGCAAATTTTTTTAGCTACAATGCAGTCAGTGCCTTCATCTAAGTCATTAATATAGCTCATTAATAAAAGCTCCAACACCTATCCCTGTGTCACTCTATGTTGTGTTTTCTACCTTATACAAACACACCATCCACACAAAGAGGATAAATCAATTAGGTATGTTGTTCTGTTTGAAGAGATTAAACTATACACAACTACATCTAGGAAGTTAGTGAACAAGTCTGATCTCATCCAGTCCAAGCTTCTACATGATGATCACATGAATATATACATCACATTCTATGTGGTGATGCACAGTAGTTTTCTTTTTATTCATTTATGGGACATGGGCGTCGTTGACTGGCCAGCATTTATTGCCCATCCCTAGTTGTCCTTCGTGGGCAATTGAGGGTCAACTACATTGCTATGGTTCTGGAGTCACATGTAGGCCATACTGGGTAAGGGCAGGAGATTCCCTTCCCTCAAGGACATTAGTGAACCAGATGGGTTTTTCTGGCAATTGGCAATGGTTTCATGGTCTTCAGTTGATTCTTAATTCCAGGTATGTTTCATTGTAGCCAAATTCCAACAGCTGCTCTGGCGGGATTTGAACCTGGGTCGCCAGGACATTAAATGAGTTTCTGGATTAATAGTCCAGCAATAATACCACTAGGCCATCGCCTTTCTTTAGATAAACTACTTAAAGGCTGTATAGCACAGCAATCCACTAGTTATAGTTTATCATCCTGAAAATGACCCATTTATCCTGATTCTCTCTTTCCTGCTAGTTAGCCAATCTATGCTAATACATCTCCATAACATATAATCTCTTATCTTCTTGCAGTAAACTTTTAAGTGGCATTTTATCGAATGTCTTTTGGATATCCAATTGCACCACATCTACTGTTTCTCCTTTATCTGCCATACTTGTTCCATCCTCAAAGAATGCCAGAAAAATGGTCAAACATGATTTCTCTTTCACAAAACCATGTTGACTCTGCCTGATTGCACTTCTTGTCGCGACCTATTTAATAATGGATTCTAACATTTTGCTAATGACAGACATTAGGTCTATAATTTCCTGCTTACTGTCTCCCTCCTTTCTTGAACAGAGACATCACATTTGTGTAAGCAGATTCTTATGCACTGTTCTGTCAGGGAAACAAACCTTTCTTCCTGTGTCATACAGGAGAAGCACTGGCTGCAGTTTATTTTCATTGGTATCTGAAGTGACAGCTCAGAAAAACAAATTCTGGTCCCTATTTCTGGCTTGCACAACCCAATTCCTTTCATGCTTAAAAAACAAAATTGCCTCACCTTTCACCTGGAAGCGTCCAGCAGATGAAAACTTTTAAATTAGAAATGAAGAGAAAGTAGGTCAGCCTGAAAGTGAAGGTGGATCATAAAGAAACCAGGGATAGCTAGGAGGTGATCCAATATTAAAACTAGAGGCAGCCAAGAGATTAGCCACATTTTCACTGCAGGTGTTCGAGGCATGGGTTATTACTTTCACCAGGACCACTCCATCAGGATTTGACACTCTCCAGGAACATTGGGAGCTCATCTGAGCTTATCGAATTCTTCGTTATCACTTGACCAGGGCTGTTGCAGTTTTTAAATTAGTGGGTATTTAATAATGGAAATGCGAGCGACTGCTTACTAGCTCCCTCGGAGGGGCTGCTCTGCTTAATGACACAAAAGGATGATGATTTTTTTTCTCTTAAACAGATAAATCAATCAACAAGGTGATGGGGGAAGCAGCCAACAGCATTCTGCTGCCTTAGCATTTGTTCCCAGGCAATCATTAGCATTAATATTATAGGGAATCTGTAGCAAGCTCTTATGTCTTGTTCTGCTTAACTTACTGATCTGATTGAAGTGCCTCAGATATTGCCTCATTTGCTCTGATCAAGTTAGACCCATACACCACCCCACGCCCCAACCCCCCACCCCAACCCCAGGCGGTGATTTATTTCCCCCTCTGCGGAATTCACACGTACGTTGTGTGTCCCTACCTGCACACCTGGAACAGCATTTCAAGTTTCAGAGGAGCTTTAAGCACCCAATAGACATACCTCGTTTCACCCAGCTACTCATGTTAAATCAACGCATCATCATGAGTTTATCAGGCATAGGGGTCAGATTTGTTCTGATAAGCAAATGCAGGTTAGATTCATTGCTTATGATATGCATTGGATTTTTGGTCATTTTGTCAGCAGTTTGTGCTAGAATGGATACAATATCTTGCCATCGCTGATTCATCTGTTTTATGGGCCCTGGTGGAGGTGGCGCAGTTGAATTAGAATGCAATTTGACTGCTTATGATTTTCATGACAAACTATCACATCTACAGGTATAAATTCAGGATGAAGATTGCAGCTTCGCACAAGCTCTATAAACTGCTCGCATGAAACAAATAAGCTGGAAAAAGATGAGCCCGTACGAGTTGACTGCAAAGTGTGCAAACCACCCACGTCTGCACGTGAGCTGACTCAGAAGTGGATGCTCCAGGTGCATTTGCATAGGTTTGAAGTTCCTTAGTGAATCTGTGATAAATTCATTAAATTACAGGTGCACTACCTTTGTGCCAAAACCATCAACTCTGGTTATGGGTTTTTGCAGAGGCAAGATGCAGGTAACAATTCAATATTAAAAAACAAATCTCCAAGGTAATAGCCAGAGTCCAATATCTTGTAACTGAAATGAAAACTGATATTTTTGAACCCATAAAGCTGACAACATAACTTTGCACATGCGGCCTGAATTTTTGGGGTCGCTAAATAACCTGCAGTTCCTCCAATACAGTGGGCAGAAAGTGATCTCACATCTGTGTCTGGAATTGATGAAGGTAGATGTGCTGATGACAAAGAATCACTCTGTCAGAATTTTAACTGGGAAATATTTGATGTAATATTTTACTTAATTTCAATTGAGCACATCTTGAAGTCCCCATTTTTGATTTACAAATACGCTGTCATCCTATTCAAAGCATGATGCTCTAAGGTGCACCAGCTGACTCAGTCACCCACTCCCATTTTTGCTCACTCCTCCTTACCATCCCAAGTGTCCCCTCGGCCATTCCTACTCCTCCCCATATCATGATTGTCCAAACCCCTCTATATACATGAGGAGCAGTGATCTCACCTCCATTTGTTTTGATTTTGATTTACATTAACACTGCCATGAAGTCAATGCAAAAATTTTCTAGTTGCCACACTCCGGCATCTGTTGAGGTACACTGAAGGAGAATTTAGCATAGCCAATGCAAATACATCTTTTGGACTGTGGGAGGAAACCAAAGTACCCAGAGGAAACCCATGCAGATATGGGGAGAATGTGCAGTCTCCACATAGACAGTGACCCAAGCCGGGAATTGAATGCAGATCCTTGGTGCTGTGAGGCTGCAGTGCTAACCACTGTGCCAACATGCCACCCGAACTATATTTATCAAATGTAAAATATGTGCAGCTGTATGGCAATTATTGGTCGGAAGATCTTCTCGACACCTGAAGTAGAACTGCCAGAATCAGAACCAGCAGAATAGCAATGTTCCTCCCAACCAACAACACTCCCCCCAAGTTAAAGGGCTATGCACTCCCTTCCCTTACCCCACCAACCTCAGCTGGCTGGCAAAACCCAGGAACTGGCTACATATCCCCTTGACCTGGTCACCAATCATTCTCAATGACAGCTGCTTCCTTCATGAACTCTGACTGATGATCAATTGTTTCATCTTTTCCCACACCCAGCCAATAATTAATCAGATAGTCTTATAATGTCAATCAAACAGTTGGCCCAGTCTCAGATCTTGGCCAGTGCTTTTCTGCAATTGGCCTCTAGATTAGAAGTACCAAGAGAATCAGAACAGAGGTGTTGACAGATGACTGACAATTTTTCATGTTTTATTGAGTAAGTAGCCATTGCTGCCAGGTCACTAAAAGCATTAAAAATGACCTACATTCTGATATTTGTGGACTGTTTGATATGCGGCTGTATCTTCCTTCTTAATCATAGAATCCCTACAGTGCAGAAGGTGGTTATTCGGCCCATCGACTCTCTGACAGAGCATCTTACCCAAGTCCTATCCCTGTTATCACATGTATTTAATCCGCTAATTCCCTTAACCTGCACATCGTGGTTCACTAAGGGGCAATTCAGCATGGCCAACCGACCTAACACGCACATCTTTGAAGTGTGGGAGAAAACTGGAACACCTGGAGAAAACTCATGCAGACATGAGGAGAACATGCAAACTGTACGCAGTCCACTAAGGCAGGAATTGAACCTGGCTCCCTGGTGCTTACCACTGTGCCACCGTGCCATCCTAATTCAGGATGGGCAATGAACAGTAGTCAAGCGAGTGGGAACATTCTCAGACCCAACTCAGTAAAGTGTGGCTCTCAAAATGAACAGCATCAAGTCGCTGCAGTTATGGAGCTGCTTCACTCACGTGGAAAAAGTTATGATGTGGAGATGCCGGCGTTGGACTGGGGTAAACATAGTAAGAAGTCAAACAACACCAGGTTAAAGTTCAACAGGTTTATTTGGTAGCAAAAGCCACTAGCTTTTGGGCCTCTGACCCTTCATTGGGTGAGTGGAGAATTCAGAGTTATAATAGTTATGGACAGAGTTATGGACAGAGGAGGGAGAAAAAACTGAACTCTTTCATATTCAAGAGGTCATCCTATTCAAAGCATGATGCTCTAAGGTGCACCAGCTGACTCAGTCACCCACTCCCATTTTTGCTCACTCCTCCTTACCATCCCAAGTGTCCCCTCGGCCATCCATACTCCTCCCCACATCATGATTGTCCAAACCCCTCTATATACATGAGGAGCAGTGATCTGACCTCCATTTGTTTTGATTTTGATTTGATTTGATTTGTTAGTGTCACATATGTTAGGATACAGTGAAAAGTATTGTGTCTTGCACGCTGTACAGACTAAGCATACCATTCCTAAAGAAGAAATGGAGAAAGTGCAGAATGTAGTGTTATAGTCATAGCCAGGGTTTAGAAAAACATCAATTTCATATAAGGTAGGTCTACTCAGAAGTTTGATGGCAACAAGAAAGAAAGTGTTCTCGTGTTGGTTGCTACCTGATTTCAGACTTTTTTCCAATGGAAGGAAGTGGAAGAGAAAATGTCCGGGTTGCGTGAGCTCCTTAATTACACTGGCCACTTTTTTTGAGGCAGTGGGAAGTGTACATGGAGTCTATGGTTGGGAGGCTGGTTTGCGTGATGGACTGGGCTTCATTCATGACTTTTTGTAGTTTCTTGTGGTCTTGGACAGAGTGGAGCCATACCAAACTGTGATGCATTCAGAAAGAGTGCTTTTTATGGTGCATCTGTAAAAGTTGGTGAAAGTCATAACGGTTTTCCTGTGCATCCAAAATACCCAAATTTATAAGTCAACATATTTAACTAGGCAGTGCGCTATACCTGAAGAGCATGAATAATAGCTGGAATTCATCAAGACTTGTATTTAGTTTAAAATATTCAGCGCAATGCAAAAAAAAAATTCAGATATCTCCACGGCAGTCAGAATGTAATTTACTGCCTACAATGTCTCAGGAAAGGCAACACAATACTGCAAGTGGTTTGATTTGACTGCATGCTTCTTGCTTTCGTGGTTCTTTTCAGCACTGAGGTAGTGATATTCACTGGCAATTTCATAGCACTTTGTTAGAACTGCGACTCCGGTGGGAGTTCATGTTTGCTAATCGTGTGGTAATGTGGGAACCTTTCCTTTTTCACAGTTTGCTTTACACTTGGGTAAAACATCAAACTTCTAATCTGCATTTTCAAAGCAAACGTGATTCACTGAAACAGGTACAAATTCCAGTAATACAATAGCATAAGAACAAAAGAGGCAACAAATCAGAGCAGAAATAGACTACGTGGCTCCACAAGCTTCCTCCGTCATTCAGTCCGACTATGGCTGATTTTCTGCATCAAGTCCACTTTCTTGCCCATTCATCATATTCTCGATACCTTCAGAGACCTGGGTGGAATTTTACAAAAAAAAATTCTAAGTGCTGAACAAGCGTGAAAACAGAAAAGAATTGCACCAATTTTTTGGGGCGAACTCCCAGGTACAATTGCCGTCAGCAGGAGCAGGTGGGAGCAGAATCTAACCCTGCCAGTGAAGTCAGCTGCTGAGCCCTTGGGCACCACTGCATAGTCAGTGGGTAATTTCCTGTCACCCTCCCCCCCACTGACGCCCTCCCACTCCACGGATATGAGGAATTGCTACCAATTACCCACTGTGTAGGTCTCTCCCCAACCACCTCATAGACATTGACCCCCCCCGCATCAGATCACCACTGCAGCGTTGCCCCACAGCCACCCCAATCCCCGATCAACACTACCCCCATCCCCCCTCCACCCCCACAGAGTTCCCTCCTTCTCTCCTCTCACTGTGGAACTGTCCCCCTCCCATCTGCCCTGTCATGGCTCCACTCTTTCTCAGGCCCTATCTTGGCACTGACCCCGCACTGCCAGGGTGCCTAGTGGGCAGTGCCTGAGTACCTGGTGGGCACTGCATGACCCTGCCACAATCTTTGGGGCACTTCAATGGACTCCAGTCCCACTACTAGATACCACTAGTGGAGACCATACGTAATTCTCGCAGGTGACAACCTCAACCAGTGAGCAGGTAAAGACAAGTGAGCCTGGATAATAGCATACGGAACTCATTAAAGACATGCTTCATATTTAAATTGGCTTTGTGTGCTTTCTGGGTGCAAAGTCGATTTCACCAGCAAGTCAATGCAGGTAAGATTGTGAGAGCAACCAGGTGCGATCCAGATTTTTCGTTTCTGGCAATGTCTCAACGACTTGTCTCGCTGATCAATGGGTGAGACAAGCCAATAATATTGAGCCCGGAAAATCTACCTATCTCAGCCTTGTAAAAGATTCAAAAATGGAATATCCAGGATACCAAAAATGATGATAAAACAATATTCAAGAGACAGCTGGATCAAGCACTTGAGGAAAATGGGATCAAAGGTTATGGGGAAAAAGCAAGAAGAGACTACTGAGTTGAATGATTAGCTACAGAGTCATAGAGTCATCGAGATTTACAACAGGGAAACAGGCTTTTCGGCCCAAATTGTCCATGCTGCCCTTTTTTTTTTAAAAGCTCCTGCTAACCCCAGTTACCTGCTTTGGCCTATATCCCTCTATACCCATCATACCCATGTAACTATCTAAATGCTTTTAAAAAGATAAAATTGTATCTGTCTCTACTAATACCACTGGCAGCTTGTTCCAGACACTCACCACCTTCTGTGTGAAAAAATTGCCCCTCTGGTTGTATCTTTCCCCTCTCACCTTAAACCAATGCCCTCCAGTTTTAGACTCCCCTACCTTTGGAAAAAGATATTGACTATCTATCTTGTCTATGCCCCTTATTATTTTATAGACCTCTATACAGTAACCCCTCAGCCTCCTACACTCCAGAGAAAAAAATCCCAGTCTATTCAGCCTCTCCTTATAATTCAAACCATCAAGTTCCAGTAACATTCTAGTGAAACTTCCCTGCATTCTTTCTAGTTTGATAATACCCTCTCTACAATAGGGTGATCAGAATTGCACACAGTATTCCAAGTATGGCCTTACCAATGTCTTATGCAATTTCAACAAGTGTCCTAACTCCTTTATTCAATGTTCTGACCAATGGAACCAAGCACGTCGAATGCCTTCTTCACCACTTTGTCCATCCATGACTCCACTTTCAAGGAGCTATGAAGATGTCCCCCTGGATCTTTTTGTTCTGTAACTCTCCCCAACGACATTAATTGAGTAAGTTCTGCCCTGGTTCAATCTATCAAAATGCATTACCTCGCATTTGTCTAAATTAAAGTCCATCAGCCATTTGTCTGGCCTAATTGATCAAGATCCCGCTGCAATTGGAAATAACCTTTCTCACTGTCCACCATGCCACCAATCTTAGTGTCATCTGCAAACTTATTAATTGTGCCCCCTATGTTCTCATCCAAATCATTAATGTAGATGACAAATAACAGCGGGCCCAGCACTGATCCCAAGCCTCCAGTTTGAAAAATAACTCTGTCCAACCACCCTCTGACTTCTGTCAAACAGCCAATTTTGTATCTATTTAGGTACCTCACCTTGTATCCTGTAAGATTTAATTTTTTGCAGCAATCTGATCACAATGAATGGTGGAGCAGGCTCAATTAGCTTCTTCCTGCTCCTTTCTTCTTTGTTTAAATCTATGACACTCTGTGATATTGAATTGCTAATATTCACAATACTCTCAGAGAAAAAATTTCTTCTCACCTCAGTCATTAATGATCAACCCTGTGACTGTGCTCTCATATTCTAGATTCCCAGCCTCTCAGTATCTACCCTATCAAAGCCCTTTAGGATCCTGTACGTTTCAATGGGATTACCTCTCATTCGTCTATACTGCAAAGTATAGGCCTAACTTACTCACCTTCTCATTATAAGACAACTTCCTCATTACAGAAACTAATTGAATGAACCTTCATTCTACCACCTCTAAGACAACCACATCCTTCCTCAGAAAAGGAGATTGGAGCTGCACACAGTACTCCAGGTTAGTTTTCACCAAAGCCCTGTGCAATTGTCAGAAAACTTCATTATTCTTTTATTCCAATCTCCTTGCAATAAAAATCATTTACCTTCCTAATTGCTTGCTGCACCTGCATGCCATTTTTGTGGTATTTTTAAGACTGCACACAAGTCTCTCTGAACATAAACATTTAAAATTTACATGCCCTTTAAGAAATATTCTGCATTTCTAGTCTTACTACCAAAGTGAATAGCTTCACACTGTCTGACATTTTCCTCCATCTTCCATTTTGTTAATTATATAACTTGTCTATATCTCTCTGCAACCTCACTGCGTCCTCCTCACAGCTTGCATTTCTCTTCAGCAATCTTGGATACATTATTTTTAGTCTCTTCATCTAAGTCATTAGTATAGATTGCAAAAAACTGAAGTCCCTGCACTGATACTTATGGCACTCCTGCTGATTCAAAAATTCCCTGTCTGATTCCTGTCCATTAAACAATCTTTCATCCTTGATATTATTACCACAAATCCATTAGCTCTTAGCAAACTTCTGAATGTGTTTTGGAAATCCAAGCATACAACATGTACTGAGCTCCTTTTTATCTAATCTGTTAGTTATGTCCTCAAAGATACTCCAACAAATTTCTCAAACATGATTGCTCTTTTGTAAAAGCTTGTTGACTTCGAATCATACCATTCATTTGGAAGGGTATTGCTCCCATTTCCTCAATAATGCATTCCAGCATTTTCCCAATTACTTGCGATCTGATCTGTAGTTCTCTGTTTTTTCTCTCTCCATTATTGAAATCGGTGTTACATTGGCTATCTTCCATTATACTGAAAATGTTCTAGATTCTAGAGAATAGTTATTTTGTAGTACAGAACTTAAGTAATGCTGAAAAAGGCATTTTGTTGAAGCTTTTCATTTTGTACTCATCAAGACAATTGACTCTGCTCAAGTTTAAAATTCTTGTTTTGGACTTGAGCATGTTATTCTCAAACTTAACGTGGAATTCCATTGTATTATGATCATTGTTTCCCAGAGTATTGTTTACTGTGACATTACTGTCTCCTTATGCAAAGCTTGATCTAAAATAACTTTATTTCTAATTAGTTCCACAACAGGTTGCTCTAGGAAGCTGTCACAAAATCATTCCACGAACTCATCTTTCAGATTACCTTTGCCCATTTAATCTGGCTCATCCAAATGAAAATTGAAATTCCCCATGATTATTATATTGCCTCTTTTAAAGTTTATTTATTAGTGTCACTAGTAGGTTTACATTAATACTGCAATGAAGTTACTGTAAAAATCCCCTTGGCGCCTGTTCAAGTTCACTGAGGGGGGACTTAGCATGGCCAATGCATTTAATCAGCATGTCTTTCTGTTTCAAGCTCCAATTATTTTTTATTTGTAGCTGTTAAGAGGCCTGAAAATGACTCCTCCAATGTGTTTCTTACTCTTGTTATTCTTAGTTTTCACTTATCCTTTTTCAATAATGCCTTTATGCTATTTTTCATTGTCAGGTCTATTCATCCACCTTTTGCATTCTGTTTTTCTTTTCAAAATGTTAACCCCCTGGAATATTTATTTCCAAATCTTAGTCACCTTGCAATCATATCTCTATAATGGTGGTTCAATTAAATCCAAGTATCTCTATTTATGCTGCTAATTCATTCAGTCTGATATAAATACTTGATGCACTCAGATGAGGAGCTTTTACATTTATTTTTAATCATTATTCTTAGTAAGGTCCTTATTCACTGGTGTATTATTATCATTAAATTATCTGTCCTTTCCTATGCCACCATCTGGTTCAGTGATGTTTTTTAGGGAAGAAAATCTACTGTCCTTACCTGGGCTGCCCGACATGTGATTCTGGAGCCACAGCAATGTGGTTGACTCTCACCTGCTCTCCAAGGACAACTAGGGATGGGCAATAAATGCTGTTCAGCCAGCAATGCCCATCGAATAAATAAAAAAATCCTTATTTAGTTTTCACCCAAATTGCTACATTACTCTGTTGCTTTGGCTTTTCCCTTTAGATGTATAAATTTCCCTTCCCCTGACCCCAATCTGTTGTCATTTAAAGCCCTATTCATGGCTCTAGCTATACAACTTATCAGGGTGTTAATCCAAGCCCTGTTTAAATGGAGCCTATCCCAACAGGACAACTTTCTGACAGCAGTTCCATGATAAAGTGTCCACTATCATCCCAGATCAAGTTCTAAAGACACAACGGGAGGCTGAATGCATAGGCACTTGAACATCACAATTCATGCAGTTGGACTGTATATTGGCATTGTTCTTGTAATGATATTTCAGATATAAACACTATATACACTGGCTTAATATAATTTGCTGCGTAGACTTGTTCCCAATGTCCAGAGATAATTGATTATTCATTTTGTCTCATAAATAGTGAACAATTCTGGAGAATTATTTCACAATGCAAAATTAATGCTGCTGATGCCAAAATATCTTTGGATGAACTGGCTCGACTCCAAATGTGAAACAATTGGCCAATTTCAAACTAAATGAAATTGAATTAACTTTTTTCAAAGTTAAGCCACATTCAAATTGCAGTCTGACAAAGTAGGGACATAACACAGGAATTGCTCTGTAAAAAATTAATTGAGCTAGCAGGAGTGAAAGACAATTTGAAATAACCCATGATTTCTGGTGATCAAAAATCTAAATATTACAGATGCTGGAAACTCACGATACTAATAAAACCCACAGGAGGCACTCAGCAAGGCAGTAACATCTGTGAGAGAGAGAACTGGATGGGGCTATGGCACCAAACTTCACTGACATAGATTTTCCAACATGTGGAGATGACAGCGTTGGACTGAAGTAAGCTCAGTCAGAAATCTCACAACACACTAGTCAAATAAACTTGTTGGACTTTAACCTGGTATTGTGAGACTTTTACAGTAGGTTTTCCAAACCAGGGAAGAAGTTGCGGTAGGGAATCTCAAAGATTTGGGCATCCACTCATGATGTGGAGATGCCAGTGTTGGACTGGGGTAAAGCACAGTAAAAAGTCACAGCCAACATAGGACGTTTTGTCATCCAGTACTTCTCCAGAGCAGAGAAGCTACATCATCTTCTCCAGAGCCTTCAACATGTCATTGATGAAGACAAACGTCTCGCCGAGGCTATCCCCACACCCCCACTCCTTACCTCCAACCTCAAACAGACCATTATCTGTACCCAGCCTTCAGGAGGACAGTGACCATGATATCACACAACCCTGCCACAGCAATCTCCGCAAGACATGCCAGATCATCGACATGGATGCCATCATCTCACCAGTATGCAGTACATACTCCTGTAACTCGACCAACGTTGTCTACCTGATACGCTGCAGGAAAAGGATGTCCCAAGGCACGGTACATTGGGGAGACCATGCAGATGCTATGACAATAAATGAATGAACACTGCTCGACAATCACTAGGCAGTAATGTTCTCTTCCTGTCGAAGAGCACTCCAGCAGTTACAGGCATTCAGCCACTGATCTTTGGATAAGTGTTCTCCAAGGTGACCTTCGTGACATATGATAATACAGAATCACTGAGCAGGAAGTGACAGCTAAGTTTCGCACATATGAGGACAGCCTCAACCAGGATTTTGGCTTTATATCACACTATCTGTAATGACTTGCTTGGGTTTGCAAAATCTCACTAAATGTCCTGGCTGGAGACAATACTCATCTCTTTAACCTGTGCTTCGCCCTCTCTCCATTCACATTGACTGTATCTTTGCTACTTGACTACTTGTATAGACTCGCACTCCAACTATTATCTTGTAAATTGAGTTTGTGTCTTTATAGGCCCTGTTTGTGAACACAAATCCTCGTGCACCTGATGAAGGACTTGAGATTCCGAAAGTTAGTGCTGTGAAATAAACCTGTTGGACTTTAACCTGGTGTTGTGAGATTTCTTACTTTCCACTCATGATGCAGAGCTTTGATTCTAGAATGTGCAGCCCTTTCTTTCCATCTGGAAGCACATATCTATTCCTCTATCTCTTGCTGGCAGTTGGGCGGCCTGTAGTAAACCCTCAACTTCGTGATTACATGTTTCTATTCCTGAGCTCTACCCCATATTGCCTCGCTGTATGAACCCTCTGAGATGTTCTCCCACAGTACACCTGTGATATTCTCCTTACCCAATAATGCAACTTCCCCACCCCTTTTACATCTCCCTCTGTCCTATCTGAAATATCTATATCCTGGGACATTTAGCTGCCAATCCTGTCCTTCCCCTAACCAAGTCTCTGTAATAGCAACAACATCATAGTTCCAAGTTCTTCATGGAAGCCAGTGAATTTGCATCTTGAAGTATTACTAACCCTCATCAATATTCCAAACATATTAATTTCTCTATTTTCTGTCTTTAAACACTAGCAAACATAAATATAAAAGGAAATCCAGGAAATGATTAATACGTGAAAATAATTAAGATCGCAAGCTTCTGAATATGCCCAGCCACTTTGTCATAGTTTTAAGTGCTGCTGCTTTTAGTCGCCAGAAATGCAGGGGACACAGGTAAATGGAATTTAAATCACGGCGATGACCTAAAAATGACAATAAATAGCTCAGTATGAATCCTGCAGCTTTGATATAATCTCGATTTTATTGACTCTGTTTTGACTAGCTATCATGGCTGGTTATGCAGTGCCTGTCAGGTCTGTCAGCGGGATGCACGCTTTCATCAGGGAAACAGATACAGGGTTATTTTCTAACCATCAGATCTGTTTTATTGAATTGTATATGATGCCTGAATCCAAAACACACATGATCTTTTAAAAGAAAAATAATTATTTGATTTCACTGAAGCACTTTCACACCAATCAGTTTTGAAACATGGATCAAACCTTTGTTTTCAATGCATAACAATTAAGGCAGCTTTCCTCCTTAACACAAAGTTTTGACAGGATAACATTTCTTGCCATCTAATCAGTCCTGTTCTTTGATGATTGTGAGATGGTTTTAACCCAACTTACCCAGCTGGAAGCTTTTGCATTTGGTGCAACATTGGTTTTGAACTCCGTCCAATTCTACTCTCCGCTGAGGTCAATATACAATCGTAAGGGGTGGAGAGCAAAACTAACATTCCCCTTGGAAAAATTGTCTGGATAAAATATTAGTCAGATAGGCAGCTCTGTCTCAGATCTTAGCCAGTGCCTTTCTGCTACTGGTCTCTATATTGGAAGCACAAGGAGAACACTGGAACAGAGCAGTTATTAGATGACAGGCTATTTTTCATGTTTCATTGTGCAAACAGCCATAGCTACCACCTAACTAGAAACCAGACAACTGATCTCCATTCTGAGATACATAGTTGCAGACAATGGCCATGGTCAATTAATTGTTCCTTGTTAATTCATGACTGATGACAAATAATGGTCTAGCAAGTGACACCCATACTCATACCCAACACTGCAACTTGAATAAGTCACTCTACTGTGGCTCTAACTCTACCCGCATGCCTGGGGCTGATTCGCACATGTGGCAAGTATTATGGACAGAGGAAGGAGGCAAACTCAACTCCTTTCTTTTCCCCACCATCTGCTTGTAAAGAGAGGTGTTTTAATTTTTGAAATAGGCTGTGACATATTTCCCTAAACCTTTTGTTGCTGAGTCAATTTTTAAAGGTACTCTTAAATTGAAAATCCTCACATATTCAAACCAGGAAATGGTTGCAAGCTTACTCATAAATACAGGCACACAATAAGAAGATAGAAAGAGTTTTTTTTACAGCGATGAATAACTTAACTTAAAAGTACCATAAATATAGATATCAGTTCATGTGATTGCTAGAGCCCAGAAAGTCAGAGACTAGTGAGAGTTCCTTCATTGAGGAATTATATTTCAGTTAACTGAAACAGAATTTTTCAGAATTCCTTTAAAGTTGATGGTGACTCAGCAAGATGAGGTTGGTACCCAGAGTCTTGGTCTGCTCAGCAGGTGATGACAGAATTTTCCAGAGAAACAGGACTCAATGAAATTTAGATTTAATGCAAACTGGTCAGCCTGGAGTCCTGCTTTGATGTTTGCGGGCTGAAATTTAAATGTGACATGGAAATGCCAGTGTTGAACTGGGGTAAACTCAGACGAAGGAACAGCCAGTTCCAAAAGCTAGTGGCATTTACTATAAATTAACCTGTTGGACTTTAACCTGGTGTTGTGAAACTTCTTACAGTGAAGTTTAAACAGCAGACTGAATCTGGGATTTGAAATGTAATATTAAAACTTTGCAAATGGCAGAAGCTTAGGTCATTTGATGTGGTTCATTAATCAGTTAGTTGCAGACTAACAAGCAGTTTCCATGCCTCTGGTTAAAATCCATTTTTTACACTAGGAGATGGATGGTGGTGTTTAGTGCATCTGCAGGAACGGTGAATTTTAATGGCTCTTCCTTTGTCATAATCCAGGCTGGGAAAACAAAATGTCTGCTGGTTTTAGTTTTGCTGATGGTAATGTGTCCTCACAATGAGAGGGATGATATTCCACAAGGATGAGGGTTGAGCTTATTAGTTGTTGTACAGTTGCAATTTACACTATGTACAGGATGCGATATAAAAAAAACATGCCATAGTTTTCTCAAAATCACTTCCCAAGCCCACAATCCCGTCCTCACCTCCCCACCACTCACCAACCCCACTGAAAGAATCGTGGCAGCAGGTGAATGAGAACACCACTACCTCCAAGTTTATCTCAAGGTCACAGACTCTTCTGACTTAAAAACATATTGTTATTCCTTCATTGTTGCTGTGTCAAAATCCTGAATTATCCTCCCTGCTTGGAATGCAGCATTTCAAGAAAATGGCCACCTTCACTTTCTCAAAGACAACCAGAGATGAACAATAAATGTTGGCCTTATTAGCAGCATCCATATCCCAAGCACGTGTTAAAAAAAAGACATGCGAGACACTGAAAATAACTGAGAAGAATCTTTAAAGACAATGGCCTTACAATCAGTTCAAAAGCGTTTAATATATATATTACTATTTTGACACCAACCCAAATTAGTTTTGTTTCTGCATCAAGCATTGCAATTGTTTTGGTTTTGTTCTATTCTAACAACTGTATAAAAAATAACAATCTATTCTAACAACGGTATAAAAAATACCACCAATATAATAACAATTAAAAGATTAATTTGTACTTGCATGTAAAATTTCAGTGCTTATCAGGATAAAGATGTATCATTAATAATTTGTGTGCATATGTTTGCGTATTTCTGCGTCTATGTATCTGTATGCGTGTGTACATATATATGTATGTGCATGTGAATGCATGTGTCTGTGTGTACATGTGTGTGTTTGAATGTGTCAGCGTGTGCGTGTGAATGTGTGTGTGTTTGTGCATGTGTGAACGTGTATGCCAGTACATATGCATGTCTAGTTGTGTATGTCTTCGTGTGTGTATGAATATGCATGCCCTGTGCGTGTGTATATCTATGTGTATGAACGTGTGTGTGTGTGTGTGTGTGTGTGTGTGTGTGTGTGTGTGTGTGTGTGCGCATATATACTTTTCAACTTGTCAAGGTCAGCTATGGCAACACTGGGAAATGCAGCATTTTTCATTTGAAGTATCCAGGGTCAAATACAGCACAACTGGATTAAAGTAAAGCTGACCGCACTTCTTGAAAGCTTCTTGAACAATTTTGTATTTCAGAAGAGGATCCACCAGAGCAGTTTTCCATTAATCAACTATGTTGAATTAAACTGAAATCAGATCCAAATTAAAAGCAGTTTTGCGGCATTGAATTAGAATGTGATTATCAAAACTTCCTATCTAAAAGGGCAGCAGTCACTATTGTACTATCAATATAAAATAAATCCCCATGTAAGCAAGCCATAAAGGCATCACTTTATGGAAAATATCCTTTATTTCATCAGCACAGCTGAAAAGTTAAAGTCATATATTAAACCTGCATGGACAATTGCCACAAAGATATTACTTCCTTGCACTTTGAATGTAAATGAAATCCAAGCACTGAGTTGGCATGCTGGGACAATACAGTATAATAGTCTTCTGAGGTTCAAATCCCAGTAGATGGTCATCAGCATCTCCAGAACCAACAGCCTAAATAATTGCCGCTGATTCTCATGCTTCCCTTTGACTGCTTTCTTTGTCTGATTGCAACAGATAGCGTGCTGGATACAAGGAATAAGGTTACTTAATAAACAAGGTATTTATACAAGCAATACAAGATTAAAATATGTAGACCTGCCCTTATGAAAGGTTGCCCAGAGAGGATAACCTTTAAGGCAATGCTGAATACATTTCCAAACCGCAGAGGACTATGTTCTCCTGCAAAGAATGTATAAGCGATCTCCAGAGTCACGCAGACATTTTGCTTGGTGTCTAAAATTCATGAAAATGTGACTACAATAACTCCTGAAGAGTTGTAATTCTTTAGCAGGATAACTTCTGTTTTTTGTATTATGTTTTGACTGGGCACTTATGCAAACCCTTTGAAGGAAAGCTATTGAGATCGTGATCCATCGGGTTTAAATGAAAATAAAGCAAGAAATATTAAGCATGAGGACAGTCAGATGAAATCAAGGTTATTGGTGTAATTTATCAACTAACTCACCCAGCAGGAAATCTCCTTTCATAGAATTACAGAATCCCTGCAGTGCAGAAGGAGGCCATTCAGCCCATTGAGCATATATTGACAACAATCCCACCAAGCCCTATCCCTTTAACACCATATTTTACCCTGCCAATTCCCCTGACACGAATAGACAATTTATCATGATCAATCCACCTAACTCACCCATCTTTCCAGGAGGCAGATATAGGAAACATTCAAAGGGCTATTTTTTCAAGACAGAAAATATTAAAAACAACATTTCCAGCAGTACTTTCAGCTGTAGGTGGACATTGACGTAAAGGAACAAAGGAATTCGAATCAGCCGTTCAGACCTTCAAACCTATTCTGCCATTCCGTAAGATCATGGCTATTATATGTCTTTTTTAAAATCCATTTACAGGACGTGGGGGTTTCACTGGCGAGGCCAGGGTGTGTTGTCAATTCCTAATTACCCTTGAGGAGGTGGTCGTGAGCTGCTTTCTTGAACCGCTGCAGTCCACTTGGTGTAGTGCTGTTAGGAAGGGAGTTCCAGGATTTTGACTCAGCATCAGTGAAGGACCATAATTCCAAATTAAGATGATGTGCAGCTTGGAGGGGAGTTTGCAGTTAGTGATGTTCCCATGTATCTGCTGCCCTTGTTCTTCAAAATGGCACACGTTGTGAGTATTATAAGGTCTGGCCAAAGTAGCCTGCTAAGTTGCTGCAGTGCATCTTGCAAATGGAATGTACTGTTACAGCTGTGGTAATGGAGGGAGTTAATGTTTAAGGTGGTGGATGGGGTGCCAATCAAGTGTGTTACTTTGTCTTCTACCATTTCTTGAGTGTTGGAGCTGTGCTCATCCAGACAGTTGGAGAGGTAATCCATTACATTTCTGTCATGCACCATGTAGCTGTTCAACAGACTTTGGGGAGTCAGTAGGTGAGCCACTCGCCTTGGCTTCACATTGTTTTATACACTGGCCCAGCCAAAATCCATTGATCATATTTAAAAATTATTTGAATTAGCATTGATTCTTTTCATTCTCCTGCTATTTGCTCAATCAGTACTCCCATTGAGAAAGTCATGCTTAAATACAGTGACGTTCTTTTTATTGAAAATTAAAGTATGTTATGAGGACGGTCTCAGCTGGGATGTTGGGTTCAAGTCACACTACATGCAACCCCCACCAGCTGGCCTAGGCTTGCAAAATCTTACAAACTGTCCTGGCTTGAGACAACACATACCTCTTTAACTTGTGATCATCCCCCTCTCTCCATCACAATATCTTTACCTGTGAAGACTTGATTACCTGTAAAAACTCGCATTCCAACATTATCTTACCTTTGTTTATATATGCCGTGTTTGTGAAACCTACCTCTCACTCATATGATGAAAGAGCAGCGCTCCAAAGCTTGTGATTCCAAATAAATCTGTTGGACTTTAACCTAGTGTTATTTATTCATAGAATCTCTACAGTACAGAAGGAGGCCATTTGGCCCATTGAGCCTGTACCGACCACAATTTCCACTCTATTCCTGCAACCCCACGCATTTATCATGCTAATCCCCCTGACACTAGGATCAATTTCGCCCATCAATCTAACCTGCACACTTTTGGAGCGTGGGAGGAAACTGGAGCACTTAAAGGAAACTCACCAGACACAGGGAGAATGTGCAAACTCTATACAGATAGTGACCCGAGGCCAGAACTGAACCTGGGTCCCTGGCGCTTTGAGGCAGCAGTGCTAATCACCGCGCTGCCGACCGCCTTAAAGAAGAGGTGTTGCATTGGCTGAAATTTCATGAGACTTTTTATTGAAAATAAAAAACAAATCTAACAGTTAAAAATCTCAAAGTTTGGCGGAACCAGTGAAACCATGAATTAATGAAAGTGTTTCAATTCTGGCAGTTAGAGGCTCAAGAACTGCTGCAGATGCCAATCACAAATATTTGAAAGACAGATCACAATGTATCCGGATAATAATGTACAATTCCTCAGTACTTGAAAAGTAATTTTTAAACAGTTTTGGTGAGACGTTTTGTGACAGAATTGATGAGATAAAAGCAGTCTAACTCAGTCAGGTAGAGCCATTGAAGATGATAAAGACCTATGGAAAAGCTACTATATTATATTTACAAGAAGATTGCAAATTTAACAGCAAGTTTTAGAAGGGTTGATTTTAAATAACAGATGGTTACTGGAAAGGGGCTAATATTTTAATAATCACAAAATCAAATCAATTTTAGCACTTGGATCAAACTCGTTGAATTGTTTATATCGTCACCTAATCTAACCCAAAAGCTTTCATTCATGCTGACAGAATGTTGATAGCTCACTGCTGAAGGTAGATTATTCCTTCTGTTTGGCATAATGAGGCTATTGTAAAGGATAGCTCCTGGGTAGAACCAGTGATTTGTTCTCACTCAGTAACTGGCATCTTCCCAGCCTCCAGGATATTGTGTGTGAAATTGTGGGGAAGCAGGTGATGCTACGTACAGTGTATTTCTATACACGGGATAATAATCCTATTCCAATTGAGGCTCTCGAGGAAAGATAGCAGGAAAGAGTTTAAAAGGGCTAACAGGGGCCATGAAATGTCCTTGGCAGACCAGATTAAGGAGAATCCCAAGGCCTTTTAATGTGAAAGTAAGGAGAAAGAGGGTAGCGAAGGAAATTTTTATGGAGGCAGGCCAGCTTTTCAGAGTCACATTTCAAGGCACCTCAGAGATGTGGTGAGCCATAGCTTATATGAGGTATTCTTTTAAAAAGAAGTTTAAACGTCTTCCACATAACGGCTTGGTAAGCTATAACCCAAACAACCTTCATGCCTCATATGTCAAGCTGTGCCACTCCCTCCATCCCACTGTGCCTTATTTTGTAGTTGGGGTGGTGAATGGACTGCCTGCTGTGATAGTGGAGTCAGACACTTTAGGAACTTTCAAGTGGTTATTGGATAGGCATATGTAGTACACCAGAACGATAGGGAGTGGGATAGCTCTATCTTGGGTTCAGATAATGCTCGGCACAACATTGAGGTCCGAAGGGCCTGTACTGTGCTGTACTGTTCTATATTCTACTTCCCCATATGCCAATCCATGGCACTTCCATGCCTAGTGATCTATTATGGACTGTATAGAAACACTGGACCGCACAGTGGCACTAGGATGTTTTTAAAAATGATTAATTGATAACATTCCACCATTCAATCCGAGGCCTTGTTCATACTACCAAGTTACCACCAACATGTCTCCTGTTCCACCAAGGCACAAACATCCTAGACTATTGCCACACAATTATCAAACACGCCTACGGCTCTATCGCCCACCCATATTTTTGCAAATCAGACCACAAGGCTATGCTCCTGCTCCTGGCTTACAAGCAAAAACTCAAGCAGGAGAATCGATCAAAGAAAGTTGTCCAATGTTGGTCTGAGAAGTCAGGTGGTTTCCTATAGGACAGCTTGCAGTCAGTGGACTGGACAGCATTTAGAAGACCAGCCTGAATGAGTACGCCACTACTGTAACTGACTTAATTAGTAACTATGTAGAAGATTACATGCCAAAGAAGCAAATCTGCATCTTTCCCAACTGGAAACCATGGATGAAGAGGGATATCCACTGCTTGCTGAAGTCTAGGTCTGAGGCGCTCAAGTCAGGCAACTCTGACCTATACAGAAATGCTCATTCACCTGACGAAAAGGATAACCTCGAAAGCTTGAGAGTTTACTCTCAAATAAATCAGTTGGACTTAAATCTGGTGTTGTCACACTTCTTACGTACTATACCAGAAAGCCAGATACCATCAAAGGAGATTCATCAAAATGCCAAAAGACCAAGCTAGAATCCCAGGCTAGCCACACAGACCCAGCCGACTGCAAGACGTAACGGGCTATAAGATGAAGGCATGTAAAATCCCTGGTTTCAATACACCCTTTCCTAATGAGCTCAAACTCAATGCATTCTATTCCCAATTTGAGTAAGAGATCAGTGAGAGCATGCCCTCCACCCTGGAAGTCTTGGATGAATCTGTATCTAAGGTCACCATTGCAGATGTCAGAGCAGCCTTCTCGAAGGTCAACCCATGAATAGTGACTGGTCTGGATGAGATATCTGGATGAGAACTTAGATCCTGCGCAGATCAGATAGCAGGAATATTTGCAGACATCTTCAACCTCTTTTTACAACAATCTGGGGTCCCTATATGCTTCAAAAAGACAGCCATCATCCCAGTACCAAAGAAAATCCAAGCAGCGTGCCTTAATAGATATCGGTCAGTGGTCCATCATTATGAAGTACTTTGAAAGGTTAGTTATGGCACAAATCAATTCCAGCCTACCAGACTGCCTGGATCCACCACAGTTTGTCTACCACCACAACAGGACCACAATAGACACCATCTCCCTGGCCCTGTGGTCAACCCTGGAAGATCTAGATAACAAAGACACCTCTGTCAGACTCTATTTATTAACTACAATTCAGCCTTCAATAACATTATTTCTACAAAACCCATCTCCAAACTCCATGACGTGGACTTCAGCTCATCCCTCCGTGACTTGACCTTGAACTTCTTAGCCCACAGACCAAAATCAGTAAGGATAGGCAACAATATTTCCTCCATGACCAACTTCAATACTGGTGCCCCACAAGGCTCTGTTCTCAGCCCCATGGTATACTCACTATACACTTGTAATTGTGTGGCCAAGTTCCCCTCCAACTTGATTTTCAAGTTTGCTGATGACACCACTACAATGGGTTGGATCTCAAACAATGCCGAGACAGAATACAGGACCGAGATTGAGAATCTGGTGAACTGATGCAGCTACAATAAACTCTCCCTCAATATCAACAAATGAAGGAGATTGTCATCGACTTCAGGAATGTAAAGGAGAACATACCTCTGTCTATATCAACGGAGATGAAGTAAAAAGGATCGAAGGCTTCAAGTTTTTAGGTATCCAAATCACAACAACCTATTCTGGTCTCCCCGTGCTGACACTATAGTTAAGAAAGCTCACCAACACCTCCACTTTCTCGGAAGACTAAGGAAATTTGGCATGTCAGCTTTGAGTCTCATCAATTCTTACAATTGCACCATAGAAAGTATTCTTTCTGATTGTATCTCAGCTTGGTATGGCTCCTGCTCTGCCCAAGACTGCAAGAAACTACAAAAGGTAATGAACGTAGCCCAATCCATCATGCAAATCAGCCTCCCATCTATTGAATCTTGCGCACTTCCCACTGCCTCCGAGAAGCAGCCAGCATAATTAAGGACCTCATGCACCCAGATTTTCTCTCTTCCACCTTCTTTCATCAAGGGAAAGATGCAAAAGTCTGAAGTCACATTCTAACCAACTCAAGAACAGCTTCTTCCCTGCTGCCATCAGGCTTTTGAATGGACCTACCTTGTCTAAAGTTGATCTTTCTCTACACCTAACTATGATTGTAATACTGCACTACACTCTCTTGTTTCCTTCTCTATGAACGATATGTTTTGTCTGTATAGTGTGCAAGAAACAATACTTTTCACTGTATGCTAAATACATATGACAATAATTAATCAAATGGTAAATCTCAAATCAAATGTTAAACAAACATTTTACTATACTATAGATGAATAAATTTGGCATTCATCTAGACGCAATAGTGAAACTGCAAGGACTTGAAACTTCGTAACTTTGCACAAATAAATATTTTGCAATTGACGGCAGGAATCAGAGAGCCAGAGCTACTAATCAAAGCAATATTTCTTCTGGAGCCTGGTGTTTTAAGAGACTAATGGATGTCTGAGCTGTTAGGCAAGAATACATAACAAGATTTGAATTACTTTCTAAAGCATTATTTGCACATCCTATCTTCACCTTATAGTTCATTGATTCTGTACAGAGTACAGTGGGTCAATAGGCATAGACATGGGGGGCTTTAGGGGGTATAATTGGGCATGGATGGGGCAGAGGGCCTCTCTGTTTTTATATAACTCAGATAAAATCCCACAGTACTGAGACAGGCCACGGATGCCTCCAACTTCTAGCCCAATTTTGGCTGGCCCAACTCCAGCCCCCACCCTCACAATGAAAATCCCACCCTGGGCTGAGCCAGGAATTTTCCCCACTGACTTCAGCTACCTGTCTCAAAGATGAAAGTCCAGGTCTCAACATCAAGCAATCCAATATCATTTACAATACACCAGCCAACAAGACAAGTTTCTACCCTTTCCTCTTTAAGAGCAATGAGGTGAGTTTGGTGGCAATACCTTGGTGACAATAATTTACTCTTAAGCTTTTTATTAAATCCATGAATCCAACAGTTGTTAAAATCTTACTTCCCTATCGTGTGCTTGAAAGAAGTCAATCATTAATTGAACATGAGCAGGAGTAACCTTGCTGATGGTGAATGGCTGTGCAGTCCAATTTTGGACCTATTAAGATTATTAAAGTGCGACTCCTCTGAGATAGGAATTTGGGCCTAGTTTTTTAAGGACTGCGATGTAATTTAGCCAATGCCTGGCACGATGCCAAAAAGGATATGGACTATTGTAACAAAGCAAGTTAGTGACAGTCGGGATATCTGCATTCAAAACTGAGATAGATTGAGAATACAAATGACAAGCCGCAGAAACTAAAAAATGAAAGATAGGACCACAAGCAACATGTGGTAAGGATGTAGTATTATATCAGAGACCTACCCAAACAGTTCTTGAAATGATCCATATAATTTACCTGTGATAAAGCAAAATACTGTGGATTCTGGAATCTGAAACAAAAACAGAAAGTACTGGAAAATCTCAGCAGGTCTGACAGCATCTGTGGAAAGAGAAGAGAGCTGACGTTTCAAGTCAGGATGACCTTTCTTCAAAACCTTGGCTCTATTCTCTTTCCACAGATGCCTTCAGACCTGCTGAGATTTTATTATTTATTTCTGCATCTCGCGATAGAAGAACTTCAGTTTCTATTTGAATAATTATGATGCACTTATTGGGTAATTCAATGTACCATCTCTTTAACTAAGGGATAGTTAAAGCTATCCCTTACATTGTTAACAATTATATTTTCTACCATTGTAAGAATTGATGATGAAGTGTCCCTCATAAATGGAAGGGTCATATTGTCCTACAAGAACTCCAACAGCTTTCAAAGGGGAGAGTGAATTGGTCTGAAATTTGATATTTGGTTGAGTCACTCAATCTGGTGAGAAAATGTGACGTTGAAATTAATATTTTCTGTGAAAGTTGATGAAATTGGCGACAATTTATTGTTAAACCCATGTAAAGCTCTACACCCAAGAAAATTGTCTCATGTTCGCTACCATAAAATATATAGTTGCATTTGATGCCTTCAAAATGATGACCTCTCCTGGTTATTGATGTTGTTCATCGATTTCCTGGCCTCCAGCACTCAGAGGACTGCAGTGAATTCACTTTAGATCCTTTAGCACTTCTCTGTCAAAATGTAAACCCAATAACACTGGCACACTCTAATAATTAAAACTGAGTGTGTTCAAATTTACATCTTGTCGAATTCTCCCTCTGGAATTTGACCAGACAGTGAATAAATGAAAGAGCAGCCCCTCACAGCAGTAGTGGTTGATTGGAATTCAAAAGTCAGCAGTACGCTAGGAATTCAGTCACACAATTTTTAGGGGAACTGAGGATCTTGCAAAGTGATGAATAATCTCAAAATATTTTCCATAACAACAGGAAATTAAAATGAGGCCAAAACTGTTGTTATTTCAAGGCACAAAATGATTTTACTAATTATTCTTAAATACTGATGCTTTGGGGTTCCACTAAACATACAAGAGTTAGCCAGCAATGAAAACAAAGCATGACACGTTGGTTTTGATATACAAACATTGCCTATCCCTAAAGGATTTCCTTCCCTAAAGGACATTCATAAACTAGATAGGTTTTTCCAACAATCAGAAAGCATTTCATGGTCATCGGTAGCTTAACTCCAGATTTTTTTAAATTGAATTCAGATTCCACCACCTGCTGTGGCAGGATTCAAACCCCAATCCTCCAAAAATTAGCTGAGTTTATGGATTAATAGTTTAGCAATAATACCACCAAACCTTTGCCTCCCTTTCATTTTATGATATAATTAACAACATTAATGAAGCCACTTGTTTGAACATGCAGGCAGTCAGTTACCATGGTTCAGATTGGTGAATCCCTGTTAGTGTAATGAATATTTAGGGAGGAGCATTCCCCCTCTGACTTGGACTCATTCATCTTACGTAGAAGGAATAACAGTTCTATGATGGGCTACATGCTCATGCACTGACAAATTGCACACGTTAAATAACATGCACATAATGTAATTGCCCTTTCAGTGGGTTTGTGTTTATGAGGTTATTTCCAATGGACTAGGCATAGCACTCTGAATTTCTGAAGAAAGTTATCATTATGTGGCCATTCACCAGAACTATCTTCCCGGCAATGCAAGAGTAGGAATTACACTATGCTGCTCTCATGGGTAACAGAAACACGTTTTGCAAAACTGTACACTTGCAGCCCTTGATTTTCCATCTGTTGAAGTTAATAGATGGAAATCACAGGCTGTGAATTGCAGTTTTTCTGACATGTGCCAGAAACAGTGCAGCAGAATATTTACCCCCAGCTCCTCTGAAATGAACCTATTTGCACACATCGTCTATTCTTCCTCCATTAACTGAGAGATTTCCCACTTGATTCCTTTACCACAGGTGTTAATGGCAATTCTGACTGAGAACAAATCACTGGTTCTACCCACGAGCTATTCTTTACAATGGTCTCATTATACCAAACACATGGAATACTTTGTTGTTAAATTACACTCTTGGTTAGGCTTCATTGACGGAAATTTGAACTTCTCTAATTTAACAACAGAAAGCTGCAGGTATAAGCATGAAATAAACATGATGATAACTGACACATTGCTGCTCGGTCTTCCAAATTGTCCCCTCTATAAATTTGATATCATGCAAAACTCTACTGCCCATTCACTAACTCTTGGATCAACCATCTTACCACTAGTTTTCTTTGCATTCTTTTTTTGAATGGTAAGCTTGAGGGCCACAAAGGTGCAAAGAAACAAGAGCTTTATTGGAAAGGTGTTTACTCTACAGGCTGTTAGCACAGACTGCCTATTTGCCTGTGCAAATGCTGATGGTGTCATAGGATGTCATGCGATTGGTCCCTTAAAGTGTTTCAACCAAGAACAACACAAATCCACAACAGGTGACCTTCAGCTGGCTAAGACATGAGTTCTGGAATGAAGGGGTTGTCCTATGATGAGAGCTGAATAAATTGAACCAATATTCTCTGGAGTTTAGAAGAATAAGAGGTGATTTCATTGAAATATGCGAAGTTCTGAATGGGGTCGATAGAGTAGACACAGATAGGTTGGGAAACTATCTGACGGGAATCTAAGACACACAGAGACAATTTGAGGATAAGGGGCTGATCGTTTAAAACTGAAATGAGAAAACAATTCCTTCACTCAAAAGATTCTGAATCTTTGGAATTTTCTATCCCAGAGAATTATAGATGCTCCATCATTGAATGTTATTCAAGCTGGGATAGACAAATTTTTTTGGTCTCTTGGAAATCAAGGGATATGGAAAAAGTGGAGTTGAAACCCCAAATCAGCCATGATCATATTGTCTCATTTAGCCAAATGGTGTACTCTTGCTTTTATTTCTTGTGTTCCTTCTCGAAACCATTCCATCTTCTTTTCCTCCTGAAAATATTCCTTAAAAACCAAGGTAAAAGCAAATTCCTACAAGTGCTGGAATCTGAAACAAGAGCTTTACTGCTTGTCACCGAAAGATCATCCAGACTCAAAATGTTGGCTCTTTTCTCTCTCCACAGATGCCATCAGATCTGCTAAGATTTTCCACTTTTTTCTACTTACCTTTTCACAAAGCTTTTAGTCGTCTGACCTAATGTGTGATGCAGTGTCGTATTTTACTTCATAATACACCTATGAAGCACAGTGGGTGTGTTTCATATTGAGATAGCACCCTTTCGCATAATTAGTCCTTGTTGCTATAATAAAAGCCGTATGAATCCTGACAAAGGGGCTAGATTTTCCTGGACCTGTGAATTCTTGACAGGATGTGGTTTCCATCTAACCACATGGCCCTATTACCATCTGTGGTGGGGCTCTAACTTGGCCAGGTCAGAGGCAGGAATTCCATTGCTGCATGGTCAGCATGGCACACTAACATTCCATACACAGTGCTGGATATAGTATGTCAATGTAACTGACGTCTGGTCGTGAACCAGCTCTTCTTCCTGTTCCAGCATTCAATTATACATTGTTGTCTGTGCGACATGCAACATAAAGTGTTATCACTGCACTGAGTTACTACTTTAACTATGCGTTCAAATCATCTACCCTTCAATTCAGTATAAGGCTTTTTTAAAACATGCAATATAACCTCATTAGCCGCAGATATTGGTGCTATCAACACTAAAAACAAATATTAGAAAGGCTTGAAAAACGCTAAACATTGGAACATTTAGCTAAAATTGCAGTAAATATTTTTTGAAGCAAAAATAATGTTGTTGAAGCATATGATCCTCAACACTCTTTCCACTCTTATTGATGAATGTGAGCAGTTCTCATAACACTCAAAACTCAACACT
Source organism: Sphyrna mokarran (assembly GCA_024679065.1). Taxonomy (NCBI): domain Eukaryota; kingdom Metazoa; phylum Chordata; class Chondrichthyes; order Carcharhiniformes; family Carcharhinidae; genus Sphyrna; species Sphyrna mokarran. The sequence goes on from JAGIQG010000021.1 coordinate 27,161,509, forward strand.
ATCCAGGACAAGACAGTTTTCTGAATGGTTGCTTTCTCCTGTGTACATGTTTGCAGTATGTCTGCTACCTATAAGATGATGTGGAGATGTCAGCACTGGAATGTCATCCTACTAATTGTCCTGGCTTGAGACAATTCACACCTCTTTTATCCATCTCTCCACTCTCATTATCTGTACCTGTAAAGATTTGAATACTTGTAAAGACTTGCATTCCTACCATTATCTTGCAATTGTGTTTCTGGTTGCATACACCATGTTTGTGAACCCATCACTCCATTCACCTGATGAAGGAACAATGCTCCAAAGGCTCATGATTCCAAAAAGATCTGTTGGACTTTAACCTGATGTTATGAGACGTCTTACTGTACCTACAGGTTGCACTGCAGAAATCTGCCCGTTTCTTTGGCAGTAACTTAAAAATGTACAATCTCTGACATCTGGGAGGACAAGGGAGATGTTCATAGGACTACCATCACCTCCAATTTCCATACTATAATATAATAGTCTGGCGCATACAGGGTTAATGCATTCGGTACCACCCACACAGCAATATAAGAGAAAACATGACCCATATCTGCGGGGTCAGTCTAGGGTTGGACAGAGCTGTGTGCACAAGCAAACTCCTGGCTTGAATACTTTGCTGTAGATATGTACATAGTTCTTGTAGTTAATAAATACATAAATACTTAAGACTGCAACCGCTTCATTAAGACCCACCAAGTAGTATCCAACACCCTACAACACATGGTTATTCTCATTTGAACATATACTGCAATTCCTTCTTTGTTGCTGGGTCAAAATCTTAGCATTCCCTTCCTCGCACCAACATGGGAGCACCTTCACCACCTGGCATAGCTCACAGAAAAAGACCACCACCAGCATCTCCTGAAGGGAAACTGGCAATGGGCAATAACAGCCAGCCTAGCCAGCTAGGCTTGCATTCTGAAAATGAATTTTAAAAACTCAAAGGTCATTCGCTTGAGATAAAAAGTCGAATGTGCCTCCAGCGAAGTTGGATGTCACAGAAGAGCCTATTTTACAAGTTACCTTGCCCTCCAGAGAAATTTGGGTTCCTTTCAATTTTATTTAAAGTATCTGAGGTCTTTTATTTGAAAACCTTATTGCATTAATTTAGTGGCAGGCCCCATTCTAAATCATCTGCAGCACACAAGAATTACAGCACATTTGTTAGTGAAAGGGTGAAATTAATCTGAAATAGATGACTGGATCGGGGATTTATTTGTTTACAATTCAGCATCAAGTTATTAAATATTTTAAAACACCCATCATTTGAAAACAAAGTTGAGTAATAGTTTTTGCAAATTTGAATATTTGGACAGTTTAGAAATATGTTGCTGCAGATTTGAGTGATTGTTTTCATGCACCCCCCTCACTGTCATGCTCCCAATTTATTTATATTTTTCCCTATTGGATTGATTAGTTCCAAATAATTTACGTCAGCCAGGACAGATAGGGTGGGCCTGATGCTGTCTGTGAAATTCTTTAAGCTCACTTTGTCAATTTGCAATTCGACTCCATAATGGGCTGATGAGACATTCTTCTCAATGGCAGGAAGATAGCCAAGGTCAGTTTTATGTCTCCAAGGTGAACAATCTGTTATTGTCAGATTCCTATTGGCACAACCGAGCCTCTTATTCCAACAATTATTTGTCTCGTTTCCGTCTTCCAATCCTGATACAGCAAACAGATATAGCCTCCAAACTCAACATAGTGCAGAAATTTATCCTAAAACTGACAGAAATATTTTTCAGGGATAGATTACCTACGTCAAGCGAACAAGAAAACAACCCAAAAGCATTCAATACCAGCGTTGCCTCAAAACACTGGGAAGGATTTTTCACAGAAAGAGAAGAAAAAAAGTGAAATGCTAGCCTCATTCCCAAAGGACAATGCAACGATGGAAAATTTGCTTAATTAAAATCATTAAACCAATTACTGTAAATTTGTTATTCTAAGCTTCATTTCTAAAAACAAAACACTAACCAGCGACAGGGACATAAAAATGCGTTGAACATGAATGATTGAAGATTTATAGGATGGAATTAAAAGGAGCGAAGCTTCTTGATGAATTGAGTTTTTAAAATCTGCACTTCATATCCATCACTCTACACCCTATGTGCACAGTTTTGTTTAAGATTTTTCTTCTAATATTTAAAGATTTTACAATGTTTACAATGTATATTTCCTTAACATTGACTTCCGGAGCAAGAGATAAAAAGTGCAATGAAGAGTGTCAGTTGTATACCTTCAATTCTCAATTTCCTTATAATCTTTCTTTTTCATCACGTCGCCCGTAATGTATAGTCTGTCCAATACACATTGATATAAAAAAATTCTCAAGAAAACACAGTTAAAGGATTTCTTTCCTTGCGTGTCCAGATTTTCACAGTATTGTCCGTTACACAGTGAATTAAAAAATCTGAAGCATATCTAAAAGAGAAAGCAATAATGTGATATGTTAAAGTTAAGTACAAAGCATTGACTGTAGGAGCAATTTCCCTGCCACACTATGCTGGACGAGTAGAGTAGTGGGCAGGAAATGTAAAAAGGAGGCTAGAAATCAAATTCCCACCCAGCGCAGTGCAGGTCGTGAATCTCCTAGGCCATTTAGTTTTATGGAATCAGCCACATGCCAGGGAATAGCGAGACGCTCATTTCAATACTTATGATCTGATTTAAATCTCTTTAGTGAGCTCTGGCACTTTTGCCCAGGCACACTTGGCTCTCTGGCCTTGCCAGTGAAGGTTTTCACGAGCAGGGATCACAGTTGATCCTCAGCAAAAGGGACTAGAAGTGATGACTTTGCCAGTGCAATCAGAGGCCTTTGAGGCTCCCTTGGGAGGTCAGGGGCAAGGAGAGAGGGATGTCAACTAATCTCTGGGAGATTGCTTGACATCCTGCCTTCCCCCTGCCCCGTCCTCCTCCCCTCTCTTGGATTGGTGGCCTCTGGAGTGCACAGAGTGACATAAATTCATGAAACTTGGCCAAGCTGTCCAAAAAATGGATGGGAACACTTTGATTTTTTTTTGAGGGAAAACTCTTTATTTGCCCTTTTGGCTGGAATTTTACCACCCAGCTTGCCATGGAAATCCGAGCGAGCAAGGGGCAGATTATGGTAAGATCCGTTGACCTCAGATGGAATTTCATGGTTTTGGGACAAGTGAGGCCATAAAATAGAGCCCCATATGCCTGCAACTGCAAAGATATTTTGAACAATAAGTACCGGTCAAGACCCATTTTCAGACGTGCGGGTCACAATTTGAAAACAGCCCATACTTGTTCCAGTTAAGGGGGGTTGGGGTGTCGCGGGTGGCAGCATGTCACTTTCATACCACCTCCTCTTTTGACTAATTATGGTGTAAGACCAGGCAGGGCTTACACTGCTAGTTGCCTCAGAGTTCAGCCTAAGGTCCAGTAAGGCTTGCTCATCGTAAGGCACCTCCCATCCCTGATCTCGCTTAAAGAGGACCTCCCCCTATTAAAAGGATCAGCAGTCGCCATTAATGTGTTTCTGAGAGAGGCTTTTTATTGAACTGATCTTGAGATGTCGGCCTCCAAGGCACGGTCACATTATTACATAAAGCCTGAGGTGTCAATCAAATGGGTCACATTTCAAAACTGAAACATTCCCCACTAAATATTGAACTAAAGATACAAATGTCCCCTTTTCCCAAGTGAACAAAATACATATTTGCATGCTTGATTCTGTTACCTACTTCTGTTTTCATGCATTAATAACTATTTGGTCTACTAGGCAGTCTGCACATGCACTAAACATAAAGACACAAACTTTACAGCCGTTCACACCAGCCGAATCTTCCAGTTCCACTGCCCAAACCTACTGTGGGTTTCCCAGTGGCAAAGGGCACATTTAACGGGAAACCCCATTGGCAATGGCAGGATCAGAAGATCCCACCACCAGCCAATGGCAGGCCACATCTGCAACTGTAAAACACAAGAGGGGTTTCATGGAAAAACCTACCCATTGTTTTTAAGCCATGCAGGTTTCTTAATGAAACATGTACACGATGACATTGCCTGTTTTTCTGGGTGATATTCTTTGTCAGAGTGTTGATCCATGGACTTATTGCCTTTTGCTCCATTTTGCTTCTTGGGGATTCATGGACCTCTGGGATTGAAGGTAGTTCTGCACTCGGTAAAGATGGTGAGATCCCTTCTCCGTGACTGCCCAATTGCATCTTCAGTAGTTTGAACATACAATCCTACAGTTTCACCTTTATATCTGAGTTTTTTCAACTCCGAGTTGTCAGGGGTGTTGAATTATGGGCCTTTCTTTCTATCCGATACCTTCATGTTGTTTGGTCAGATCTCTCACAGTTCATTGAAGGCTTCAATTGTCTGTGTATTTTCAAAGATAGAGACTCAGCTGAAACCTTGCCTTCCAATTCTTCCAATTCACATACTAACAAACTGCTGCCTGCCAGTCATTGCAGTTCAAAAACAAAGCAAGTGAGAAATGCCACAGCACTGAGAAAGAAGAAATCATTACTTAATCTGAAACCTACAACAGAGAACTCAAGTATTGGCTCTGTGTGAACTTTAAAGACTAGCATAAGGTTGAAATCTCAATATTAGTGAGTCTCCAAGTAGTACTGAAGTCAGGCCAAGGGAAAAAGGTGGACCATATATCAGCTTTCCAGCATCCAAATTTGCAGGCAAATTCTGCATCAAGGGACTCAGTTGAGAACTTCCACGCAGTAACACACAAGAGAATGCTCGTGAAAATGCACACCATGATGGTTAGCACATTGACAAGCCTGCTAGGTGACCTATTGTCATTGTTAAGGGGCATGGTTCAGACTGGATTCTAACATGGTAGAAAGTATTGCGCAGAGCTTGCTGATCCATCCTTTCCACCACAGAAGTGGTGGTCAGCTCCATAACAGTTCTTATGGACCATTGTAGTCAAAGCAGGAGGCATCCAATATCTTAATGCTCTACAACAAGCTCAAACATTCATGGGATCCAAGCTTTCTGCTGCCACCATTGCTGCAGAAACAGGTGTTCAAAGGGTCATGCTGCCAATGACACCAGTCCAGCAATCTGCCTGCCAATAGAATATTGGATTGCTGAATAAGTGACCCAGGTGTGTAGCAGTGGTGTCTTGCAGCATGAACCTACAGTCCTTTCTCAGAATCATGGCATTTGTGCTTCCATTACTGCCACTTCACTGCTGCCCTTACTGTTTGCCCTCAGTCAGTCCAGCTCAGCCACTGTCCGTGCTGAGGGGATGCAGTTCAAAGCTGGGCCACCAAGACCCAGAGGTACTTGAGGTCATCCTGCGAGGCTGCCTGTGATCTCTTCTAGTGAAAGTCAGCAGCTTTCCATCAGCCATGTGATAGACCCTGGACTACATCAGTGAAGCTGTACTAGGGCAGACACCCAGCAAAAGCACAAAGCTAAATACTTCGTGTTTGCTTACGTAATTGAATATGTTGTTTAGTAAAAATGTTCGGATGAGGTTTTTGTGGTGTCTTTTACGGTCGGATTTTTATCAGCCAAACAGTGTGACAGCACATGGCTGATGAATCAGAAGATAATGGAGCAATGCTGGTGAAAGAAGATCTGTGTTCACAGGCAGCCTAACCAATACAAAGTAGTCCAAATTGGCTCCTCCTCACTTTCTCCTTTTCTTCCTCCTCCTCTTTCTCATCATGCAGATCTTTCCTTCATCTCTACCTCTGCTCCATTCCCTGTTGTGCTGCAGACCCAGGGAAAAAGAAACTGCTGTCCTTGTACTCCCCTATAGCTTTTGTGTAGACAGTCACCAAGAAGGTAGATGAGGGCAGTGCGGTCGAAGTAGTCCACATGGACTTGGGCAAGGTTTTTGAGAGGGTACTACATGGTAGGTGATGGCAAAAGGTTAAATCTCACCGGATTCAGAGTAGCCAATTGGATACAAAATTGGCTTGATGGAGAAGTGGTTGTAGAGGGTCTTTTTTCAAACTGGAAGCCTGTGATCAGTGGTGTGCCTCAGGGATCGATGCTGAGTCATTGTTATTTGTCATTTATATTAATAATTTTGATGAGAATTTAGGAAGCATGATTAATAAGTTTGCAGACAACACCAAGATTGGGGGCATAGTGGACAAAGAAGAAGGTTACCTAGATTTGCAATGGGGATCTTGATCAATTGGGCCAGTGGGTCGGGGAATGGCTGATAGATTATAATTCAAGTAAATCTGAGGTGATGCATTTTGGTAGATCAAACCAGGACAGGACTTACTCTGTTAATTATAGGGCGTTGTGGAGATTATGGAACAAAAAGATCTAAAGTACAGGTTTATAGGTCCTTAAAAGTGGAGCGACAGGTGAACAGGTGGTGAAGAAGGCATTTGGCATGCAAGGTTTTAGTGGTCAGAACATTGAACACAAAGTTAGGACGCCCTGTCGAAGTTGTACAAGACATTAGTAAACGCCACACTTTGGAATACTGTATACAGTTCTGGTCACCATATTATAGAAAAGATATTATTAAACTAGAAAGAATGCAGAAAAGATTTACGAGGATACTACTGGGACTTGATGGTTTGAGTTATAAGGTGAGGCTGGATAGACCGGGACATTTTCCCTAGAGCATAGGAGGCTTAGGAATGAGCTTATGGAAGTCTGTAAAATAATGAGGGGTTTAAGGTAAAAGGGGAGTGATACAAAAGGGTCCAGAGGGACAATTTTTTCACACAGAGGGTGGTGAGTGTCTAGAATCAGTTGCCAGAGACAGTAATAGATGCAGGTATAATTTGTCTTTTAAAAAGCAGTTGTATGGGTAAGATGGATATAGAGGGATATGGGCCATTGGGATTAGCTCAGCGCTGAAAATTGGGAGACATGGACAAGTTGGGCCAAAAGGCCAGTTTGTTTGCTGTAAAACCCTATGACTCTATGATTCTAAATCTTCTGTACTACTACCACACCACCCACCCGTTCTCCCCAAGCCCCCCACAGCAACATCCAAATACAGCACCTCACCACCATATCTTCAAAGACATGCCATAATACACCCACTAACATTGGGACAATAGAGGTTGGTTTCAATCAACTTGCCTGCAATAAATTGGATGCCTGCTCCTTAAAGTAGCATTGCAGGGTGTCCTGGCAGCTGAATGCATATTCTTTTGTCAGTGGATAGCACGTGTTCAGTGGATCTGCACAGTCAAATTTCAATAGTTGTATCAAACAAACATGCATTAGCACCCTTCCCAGCATGCAGAGCAGCATGGGCCATGACTGAAATACTGTAGCATTCTACAAACCTCCATCTTCAGCGTGCTGTCCCCTTCATGTCACAGAGTTTAATTCCTAGCCCTTAATGTCCTGATTTATTATGTCCAAAAGTAGAATTGTACAGCACAAAAGGTGGTCATTCAGCTCACTGCATCTGTGTCAGCTTTTTGATAGAGCTAGCCACATCATGCTAGTCTATTGTTCTTTCCACATGGTACTGCAGGTTTCTCCTTTTTAAGTAAATATCCAATTCTCGTTAGAAGCTGTTGCCTGAAAGACTGGTGGAAGCAGTCTCAGTAGTAACTTTCAAACTCCTTTGAGTTTAAATGATTTAACTAAAGCAACACCTTCTAAAGGGGAGGCAAAGGCCTAGTGTATCATCGCTAGACTATTAATCCAGAAGTTCGGCTAATGTTCTGGGTTCAAATCCCACCAGGACCACTGGTAGAATTTGTATTCAATAAAGTGGAATGAAGAATCTACTGATAGCTGTGAAACCATTGTTGATTGTCAGAAAAACTCATCTGGTTCACTAATGTCGTATAGGGAAAGAAATTTGCTGTCCTTACGTGGTCTGGCCTACATGTGACTCCAGAGCCTCAGCAATGTGGTTGACTCTCAACTCCCCTCCATGGGCAATTAGGGGTGGGCAATAAATGCTGGCTAGCCAGCGACGCCAATCTCTCACAAATGGATTTAAAAAGTCGTAACGATTCTCCTCAATGGAAATTTTGCCAGTTATCTTCAATTGGTATTCCATAGTGAGAGACACATCTGTGAGTGGAAACAGTTTTTCCCTATTTAATCTATTGTAAAGATACGCTTTCACAGGCTTCGTTAGAAACACAAAAGGTAGCTGTTAATAAGTTTTGTACAGTGGTATTATGACTGTAGCCAGCTCTCAAAATGTCTTCTTGCCTAGAAGACACCTTCATCATGGGGTTATTCCACAATCTGTGTTCTGAGTGGTCACACAAGCCATGTGAACTTTACTCTGCTGTGTTGCCTAAAAGAGACAATCTACCAAAATATCTCACAATCTTGATCAAAAGCTCCTTTTTTCTGCTTCAAAATAATCAAACTTCTTTGGTCTCCCAATCCAAGCAACATTTCAATAAATGTCCTCTGCACCCTCTCCTTCCTATGTTGGACACAATAGGCTAGCTAAAGTCTAAGCAAGCCTGTGGGAGAATTCAATACTCTCCTCTCTGGCATGTTTGGTGTCAGTTTGATGTTTAGTTTATCTTTATAATGTGATGGGCTTCCCAAAGAGAGGCAATGTGGGTTCTTATTAGATCTCTAATCAATGGATAAGACTTCTGTTACCCATGTTAAATTCTACCTTATGTCTGTATTTAGATAGTCAATGACCCTGTGTGTATTATCACGAATCCTGCTACTTTTAGGTATATGAGCCCCATCAGTTTTTTTCTGCATACTGATAAAAATGATATAGTTTAATTTATATTATCTCTCCTCATTTTCCCTTCTTGTATTCATCATAATTCTGTATTAAATTTCACAAACTATGTGTTTGCCATTTGACTCGCTCGTCTATGTCCTCTTGAAGTCTTCAGCATTGTCCCTGTTTCCAAGTTTTGTTTCAGCAGCAAACTTTGAAGTATCAAAAGAGAAAATGCCAGAAAATCTCAGCCGGTCTGGCAGCATCTCTAAGGAGAGAAAAGGGCTGACGCTTTGAGTCCAGATGACCCTTTGTCAAAGCTGATGTCTTCATCTGGACTTGAAACGTTAGCTCTTTTCTCCCCTTACAGATGCTGCCAAAGCAGCTGAGATTTTCCAGCATTTGTTTCGATTCTGGTGTCCGCAATAATTTACTTTTAACTTTGAAATGATGTGTGTTCATGTCCAGGTCATAGATACAAATAGCAGTGGCCCTGATATCAATCAGTAGGATTGCATACCTCCTTTCTATCTGTTAAACAACTTCTCACCACTACTGTCTGCTTTCCCGACTGGAACCTTCCTGTTTATTGCTGTTTTGCTTTTGTCATTAATTTGAGATTCGTGAAGTTTTGCACATCGGAGGGAAACCATTTGGGGATGCCTGTCCTAGATGGATTTTTTTTTTGCGTCTGTCATCTCTCTAGCAAAAGTTAATTAAGTCAAATATAGTTTGACTGTTGGTAGCTGGATTTTTGAAATGTTATTGTATACAAGTTGAATGACTGGGGAATAGATGAATTCAATTACTTTGCTGATCCTCTGAAGTGAGATGTTTGAAGGAAAACAGTAATATCCTGACATTAACACCTTTCCTTCAAGGTTTGATGTTAGGCTTTCAGGCTATCAGGAAACAGAAAGGTTCTCGTGACATTAAAATATGGTTCTGATTTCTCAGTTTCAGTGGGAACAGATTGCACTGTGCATTAGGAGTGCAAACTTCTTGGAAGTTTGATACAGCAGACAGCTCACTTAAATTCAGACTGAATTTCCTGTGAGAATCAAGCTTTGTGCAGGAAGTTTAGTTCATGCGAGAGCGTGAAAACGTATGCGCAAGCAGCCCATCAAGGGCTTAAAGGATTATTGGACAAATGAAATGGATATAGCTATTAAAAGGTTATGACATGTTGCATTTCTACAGTGCTAACTATCTTTATTAAAGTCAATGAATATGCCCCCTTCATTGCATTAGAGCAAGCATTGAGTCTACAGACTCAATTTTATAAGACTTTTTTCTAAGTGTCCAGCTAATGCGAAAATGGAGAGTTCCTGATCCATTTAAAAACATAAGAACATAAGAAATAGGAGCAGAAGTAGCCCATCCAGCCCCTCGAGCCAGACATCTGTGTGCCAGATGTACCTGATATCTGTGTCCTCACCCCCTTTGAGGAGCAGACACTGTAGTGTGTGCAGACTATTAGTGACTGCATAGTCAGGCTGGAACATAGAAGTGAGCACCTGCCAATCCTCCACTTGTTGGAGAAATCTCAAGTAAGTTGCATGCAGCCCAGATTCCTCTCCCTCCCTTGCGCTCAGCCCTGTGTTTTGTGTTGCAGGGACAGGCCTGACATGCTCAGGCCATCTGGCATTGCGGCCCCCTCTACTGCTCCTTCCCATCCTGCCCTGGCAGCTCGGAAGATTCCTCGGAGGAAGTGGATGAAGGGACCTCCGAGACCAGCACCAGTTTGGCGTCAGCTTCCACCTCGCAAATCATCTCAGAGAATCTCACATCAGTGGGTCGAGTTAGTGGCGAGGCATCTGGGTCACTCTCTGGTATGCACGACACATCTGTTGATGTATATCAGGTGGAGGAGGAAATGTCCAAAGCCTCTGGCATGTGGGGGGGCTGTTGAAGGTGAGAATGCAGCAGGCCCCAGGCGACATGCTGAGCCTCTGATCACTTGTCCCCCAGTTGCTGGAAATGCAGCAACAGAACCAGGGAATGCAGGAGGGACTGATAGCAACACTGAACCAAATGTCAGGCTGTTGGGAAAAGTGCCAGAATTTTCAGGTGGACCAGACTATGCCTGTCTGGCGTAGTTTGCATGCCAAAGCTGCGAAGGTGGCGTTTGCTGTGGAAAGCTTGTGGCAGGAAATCCTCACCATGAGTAGCAGGGTCCATGTGATGGCCAAGTCACTGCAGGCCATGGCAGAGTCCCAGAAAACCATGGCCAAGTCACAGCAGACCACAGCTGAGGGCCTTCAGAGGCTTCTCGAGATTCTGCGGCTCATGGCTGAGAGTCTCGAGAGTTTGCAAGAGACCCAGCAGGACAATGCTGAGACACAGTGGGCTACAGCAGCAGCCTTTGAGAATGTGACCCAGTCACAGAGGGTCATGGCTGAGAGTGTGCAGCACGTGGCACAGTCTTAGACTCAGTTTCAACACACATGCCCCATAACACCACCTACAGATCCCCCACAACACATATTTCCCAATACACCACATACAGACTCCCAGTAATTCACGCTTCCCAAACCCCACTATAGCCTCCCAGCAACATACACTCCCCAGAACCCACCCCACAGACCCCAAGCAACACACACTCACCATACCCCACCACAACCCCCCAGCAACACATATTCCCCATACCCCCTCTCCCACAGCCCCCCCGCAACATACACTCCCCATACCCTCCCCCCACAGACCCCTAGCAACACACTCCCCATAACCCCCCCCCCCACAGCCCCCAGCAACACACATTCCCCATACCCACCCCCCACGGACCCCAGCAAAACACACTCCCCATATTCCTCTCCACACACCCCCAACAACACACACTCCCCATATCCACCACAGCCCCCCAGAACACACACTCCCCATACACCCCCACAGGCCCCCAGCAACACACACTCCCCATATTCCTCCCACACATCCCCAACAACACACACTCCCCATATCCCACCACAGCCCCCCAGCTACACACACTCCCCATATCCACCACAGCCCCCCAGCAACACATACTCCCCATACCCCCCCCCACACCCCCCAGCAACACATACTCCCCAACCCCCCTCCCACAGCCCCCAGCAACACATAATCCCATTTTCCCCAACAGACCCCCAGCAACACCACTCCCCATACCACCCCCACAGACCCCCAGCAACACACTCCCCATATTCCTCCCCACTGTCCCCCAGCAACACACATTCCCCATATCCCACCACAGCCCCCCGCAACACACACACCTCCCATACCACCCCATAGACCTCCAGCACACACACTCCACATATTCCCCCCACAGACCCCCCAACACACATTCCCTATACCCTCCCCCCCAAAGACCTCCAGCAGCACACACTCCCCATATTCCCCCAACAGTCCCCCAGCAACACACAGAGGAAACCCGCACAGACACAGGGAGAATGTGAAACTCCACACAGACAGTGATTGAAGCCAGGAATCAAATCCTGGTCTCTGGCACTGCAAGGCAGCAGTGCTAACCACTGTGCCATCATGTTGCATCACACTCAATTTTACATCATTTTCCTGCCACAAAATGGGCACAGTGAGATCATAAAATTGCGCCTATGTCTCATTGTTACTAATTTGCCAATCTTTAGAGGGAGTCTTCCATTCTTTATCCTTTCAAAATTGTTAGTACTTTTAAAACTATGTTTGGATCCTTTGTCCCACTGCGCATTTTGAGGGCCATCCCCTCATTTCTGGCATCAATCTAATTAAACTTTGTTGTGTCTTAACTTTATTTCATTTCAACAGTCAGATACCTATATCTGTACTTAATGCCCCCTATCCATCAGCTATCTGCTAATCACTAGTCTCTGTCCTTTTACAATCATATTTTTTGCAATCATTTTTATTTTTCAGTATTGTTAGCCAAGTTCACAAACATGGTAATATGGGTGGCCTTGTGGCACAGTGGTTAGCACTGCTGCCTCACTGTGCCAGGTACCCAGATTCAATTCCAGCCTTGGATGCCTGCATGTGTTTCCTCCAGGTGCTCTAGTTTTGTTCCACAGTTCAAAGATGTGCAGGTTATGTTGCTTGGTGAGGTAAATTGTCCCTTAATGTCAGGGGGATTAGCAGGGCAAAAATATTGGGGTTACAGAGATAGAACCTGGGTGACGTCAGTGCAAGCTCAATGGGTCGAATGGCCTCCTCTTGCACTGTCGGGATTCTATGCTTCTAATACTAACAAACAAAAACTGTTCTTCTCAATGCCTAGTTTCAAGTAATTTCTAAGAAAGATAGGAATTGATAAACATTCTTTCTGATAATCAAGACTTGAAATTCTAACATAAGTCGCAAGAAACATTCATCCATTGTCAACACTGCAGAATAACGATATGTTATGTTTGAATAATCGAGACTGATGTACAAATGTAAAATATGTTTACTTTTCAGATAGAGGACACAGATTGTAAACTTGCAGCACCTGACTTTATCAAGGGTGTAAGGGTAATTTCCTGAGAAATAAGCATTGTGCTGATGGTGACAGGAAATTGCCCATGTTTGATGAGAACAGGAGGAAACTCAATCTCTTGAGTGTCAGTCAGCTGGGAGTCCATCAAACAAACACAGATTAGGTAAATTCACAGTGAAGGTCTCATTTATAATGAATATAAATAATCTGGAAATATCACCCGAAAGGAATTTAATAATGCAATTTGTATGTTTTGTATTCTTTAGTGCTTTCGCTTCCGATTCAGCGTATTTTATTTGGTGTCATTTGAGAATGATCATTTGAATAAATTCATAATCATTGCTCACAAGGACTTTTATTAAATGCAAAAGTCAATTAGTGTTATGCTGTGGCTGTTGAGTGTTCCTATTTGGAAGGATTTGTCCTGCTGGTTTAAATGCTCTGGATCAGAGTAACAGTCCACTCTAGCTTTTGTTCAGTGACCGCAGCTTAAATCTTGGGCACAGTATCATTTGCATGGTAAGATGATTGCAACATTCCTGTGAGGGTGCATCTGAGATACCCCCACAAACTGGAATATCAAACAGGCCCACATTGAGAGGTTTCCTTGGAACAGAGCAAATAGGAAAATTGCTCCTTCACTTATCTTTCTGTGAGTGTGTGGATCCTCTGTCCCACTGCACATTTTGAATACCACTATCTTCCTGCCTTTAATCATTTCCTTTCTTAATCCTGTTGATAAGATTTTACTCAGAGAGCAAATCGCTTATATCTACTTTTTAAAATAAAGTTTCCTGTGAATTTACTCGTAAAATAATTGCAATGCCTATTAGTGTGGGAGAATAATTAATAATTAATAAAGGAGACATTTGGTACATATTAGTAAAGCACGTGAATAGCTTAAATACATCTGTCACTATATAGTTATAAATACATTTCTCTCTACCTGTACATTATTTGCACTCCTGTTGAATACAATTTTCTTTGGTGACAGATCTCCCCATGAAAACACAGGAAAACAAATGTAGCATTGTAAAGTACGACCTTGCCTTTATATATCACCTGTCATGTCCTCAGGACATCTCAATAAAGTATTTTTGAAGTGTAGTCACTGTTCTAATATAGGCAAACATAGCACATAATGTCTGTCGATGAGGTAACCCAGTAATCTGTTTTGCTGGTGGTAACTGAGCGATAAATGTTGGTCAGGGCACCATAAGAACATTTCTCCAAACATATCCATCTGAAAAGACAGATAGAGCATTGGTTTAAACATGTCATCCAAATGGTGGCAGCTCCAAACATTTGGTGCTCTCTTTGCCTTGCACTGAAAAATCAAGTCTCTGATGTGGAACCTTAGTCCAAAATTTCCTACTCAGAGGCACAATGTTATCACTGTGCCAACGCCAACATTTTGTGAAGTAAAATATTGAACACAACAATAAACACGAAGTAGCCAGTACCCTCTGAATTTGTTGACATACTCCAGTCTTGAAGTACATAACTTTTTGTTACAACAGAGACCTAATCACACTGAGAAGAGGAGGTGTACGACATTCACATAACCATCAAAACAAAAAGCTTACTGGCATTATTACGAGAATGTGAGCACATAAAAAGTACCAATGAAATGCCACACCGTTAGGAGTATGGCAGAGATATTGGCAACCCTGTCTCTAGAGAGACAACGGTGAACTCCAATGATGCATGTGTGGGTGACATATACGGGGGGGGGTGGGTAGGTTCTAGTTGCTCAAACATAATAACCCACCTCTCAGTTTTGGCATGACATTTGGCACCAATTTGGCTACAAGAGTTGCCAGAACATGTTCTATCACGAAGCACACATTGACAAACAGATAGACTAAGGAATAATTTACCGCAGCCAATTCACTAAGAATGCATGTTTTTGGACTGTGGGAGGAAACTGAAACACCTGGTGAAAACCAACACACACACCCGAGGCTGGTATCAAACCTGGAAACCCAGGACCTTGGAAACATATTTGATAGGGAAAGCTTTTCCATTCCCACATCTGTTGGGCATCGGGGTGGGAGGAGGCAGGGGTGTGGGGTGTCATTGTTTCTATTCTTATGCTTTAAAATTGGGGCATTCTTTAAAAAAGATCTTTTAAAAACCGAAATTAAAAACCCACGGGGGTGGGTTCATTCAATGTGATGCTGTGGGACATGCCTCAATTTGTTTTCCTCAATAAGTTTAAAAGAGCGGTGGGAAAACACGACCATCCTCCACTTTTCCTGCCCAAGGTGACACTTAGACAAAAAAAAGGAAAAATTCTGCCCAATGTTTTAGATCAATGACCTTTCAGCAAAAATCTTTGAAAGTGGCAGAAAATGTTGATAAGACTGCTAAAATGGTACTGGGCACAAACACACACATGCACACACACACACAATCTTTATAAATAGAGGCATAAAGTATAAATTTCTAATTCACTGGTTAACCCCGAGCTGGGAGTTTTGGATCCATTTCTAGCACTACTTATGAGCAGAGACAGCTAGGCAAGATTTGACAAAGGTGCTAAAAGTAATGAAGGGTCTTGACAAGAGCAAGTGGGAAGAAATAGTTTTCACTGGCAGAATCAAGCTTCAATAACCGAAGCATAGAGGTTTAAGTAAGTGGATAAGCACTGGAGTTATTATGATCTGAAATGCATTACCTGAAAGGGTGCTGGAGGAAGTTTCTATATTAACTTTCAAAAGCAAATTAGATATCTACTTGAAACGAAACGAATTGCAGGGCAATGGCGAAAGAGCAAGTGAGTGGGATTAATTGAATACCTCTTTCATGAGCTGAATGAGCTTCTTCTGTTCTGTAAGATCCTATGATTATATAAATGCAGACTTCATAATACACAGTACAAGCAACATATTTGCACTAATACAAAACAATTTTGAGTTATTTAGAGCCCATTGCGCAAGTCACACATGGTTTGATATTGCAATTGTAGACTATTGTCATAATGGAATTAATAATCATTAATTAAGAGGATGAAAATGACTGGACAAGGATACCTCTCTGAGGAACTGTACTGATATTATGGAATTGTGTTCATCTAAGTACAATAAACAAAAAACATCTCTTTTTTTGGGTCAGATATGTCTCCAATGATTGGAAAGTCTTCCCTTGAACCCCTGTCCAACTTCAGATAACCAGGAGCTGCCATACTTGATCAAACAATGTCTTTATTTCTCAGGTGGCTACTCCAACCTGTCCCCTGGTTCTTAGTGCTTGAATCCATTTTGGAATGAAGCCAGCGAGGAGGCCTAAAACAAAATGATTCTGGTGGAGCTGATCATTAATAAGTAGAAAGTCAGAGAGAAATTTCACTTGTTGGCACTATTGATGACTCCCTCCATCATTTTACAGATGAATGGGAAGATTCTATATAAGAGAGTCTTCCTTGCACTTTCTGAAATAAATTATAATACATTTTACAAACACAATTCTAAAAAAATCTTTTGCAGAGGCGTGCTCGATCTAAGGAACGGGAAATGGTTGCATGTGTCATTATTGGAAGCAGCTAACTTGATGTAAACTTTGAATGGTATATTTATATATCTATTTAGTACAGTATCTATAAAGTACACAGTATCTCAAGTACAAGTCAACTGGTTGAACACATGATCTGGTATTCTTTTAGCTTAAATTCATACGTTTTTTCTTAACATCACATTCATCTTTCTCTGAAAGGGTGAAAGGTCACCTTTAGCTAGTTATCTTTATACCAGAATACTTAGCCCTTACTTGAAAATATTAGGTGACCGATCAGTTATTTTGTCCAGCCATTAGTGGCCTTAATTTTTTTTAATCCATTCACCAAACTACAACAAAGTCCAGAGACTAAACTTAAAAAAAACTAAATTTTATTCATTAGAGATGGGTGTCACTGGCTGACTAGCATTTATTGCTCATCCCTAGTTGCCTCAGGGCAGTTGTGAGTCAACCACATTGTTGTGGCACTGGAGACACATATAGGCCAGACCGGAAAAAGAGGGCAGATTTCCTTCTTTAAAGGACATTAGGGAGTCAGATGGGTTTTCCCAACAATCAACAATTGCTTCATGGTCATCAGTGGATTCTTAATTACAGAATTTTTTAAAATTAAATTAAAATTCCACCATCTGCCAGGATGGGATTTGAACCCAGATAACCAGAACATTAGCTGAGTTTCTGGATTAATAGTCACGAGGCCATCAGCTCACTCATGAAATCATGACCCATCATTTGAAAACCCTGTCAAAACAGCTTCCACAAGCTCCAGCTGGGACTGTGCACCCAGTTTTTCGTTAGAGGTGAATAAAAACTCACTCATATGTTATAGTTACAGTTTACTGCTGGGGGATGGGAGTGGAGGGTGGGCTGAAGAATGAAAGTGTGATGTTCAAGGCAAAAAATAAAATCCCCTGACAGTGTTGATATATACACGGAATTTGCTTCCACAGTCTAGTTTTGAGTTAATACCATTTTCAATCAAACTTGTAATTAAGATATACTCAACCTGTGATGTAAATTAAATAAACTATGAATTACAGCAGATTATAAATAGCCCTTCAAGGAAACATTTTATAACATTTAAAGGCATAATACATCCAAAGCATTGGTTTGCACTCTGCCACTTAGGGAAAGCTAATTTTGCAAAATATATTAAAAGAAAATATTAATTAATGCTCTGGTATCATGGAGGCATCAAAGTCTTGACATGCAATATACTAATCAGATTGAAAAATAAATTAAACAGAACACATAAGAGCTCAAATTTTCATGCAGGGATTGAATGCTGCATAACAAATTTTGAATTTGTTTGAGGAAGATTTATATCAACCACAAAAGTGGCAACAGAAATAGTGGCACATCCAACCACATTAAGACTCTTAAGGCAAAGAAGAAATCAGTAACTAAAGTCAGACCAAGAATAAGAAGTAAGTTTATTAATAGTCGCAAGTGGCCTTACATTAACACTGCAATGAAGTTACTGTGAAAATCCCCAAGTCACTACACTGTAGTGCCTATTTGGGTACGTGAAGGAGAATTTAGCATGGCCACCACTAGAATATATGAATACTGTAGAAATGACAAGGCATTTGATAACAGGAGAGTTGACTACGATCTATCCTAATGCAACTAAATTATCACTGCTTTGTTCCATTCAAAAGCTAAAATACTTTCATGCAACAATGAGGACTTACAGCAGGAAAAGAACATCAAAAATTGTCAGGGTGTCATGTAAGGCCAAGCTGTTTGCCTTAAACATATTTGATACAAGACACTTGGAACACCACTCTTGCAGAAATGGACCATGTTCTCCACAATGTAGCACACAAGAAAATGGCAGGAAGCCTGAGCTCTTTGCATGACAGAAAATAATATTGATTGTAGCCCGTGAAAGGAAAATAATGTTTAGCAGTTAACAAGCATGCAAGTTTCAAAAGACTCAGAAAGGTTGATCTGCTCCGTTACCTTACGGTGATATGTGCCAGTTGCAAAACACTGGCTGTTGTTTTTTTTCATTAAATTGCAGTTCATTGTGACCAGTTTACTTTGAGCGTTCACTCTTTTTCTGAACCAAACATAAAAAATAGGGAAGCGTCAAGACTGTGTGCTGTACTGAGTACGAGAATAATGGTTGAAGGGCGAAGAGCACATGCATTAGATAACACCTCTGGAAAAAAAATTATTTAAAAATTTATGAGGGAACAAATTAGGAGTGCAACCACACAAGTTGTGATGAATGTGCCTGGCTTTCGACAATGCTTCACCTTGGGATGTAAAACACAGCACGGGAACAGTACAATATACAACAAGGTAACATGCAGCTTACAAAGTGGCACATCAAAAACTAGAATATACAAAAGAATACCCCACCGAGGCAAGAACAAACTAGAAATATACAAGTCAGAAAAAAATGAACCACTCCGTGTGACAGTTGATGAAAAAATGAAAATGCCAGCAGAATGCAGGCATACACAGAACTCAGACACAGATAAATGATCAATGTTAACAGTTACAGGAAGATCAGCCATCTGTACCAGCACCAATAAATCTCACACCTCGCAGCAACATCAGTTGCTCTAAACCTTCTGCTATCAAGGTACTTTTACTGAAAAAAAATGATATCAACAATGTTAAAGTTGGCATCATTAGAGGAGTAA
This sequence comes from Sphyrna mokarran, assembly GCA_024679065.1. NCBI lineage: Eukaryota > Metazoa > Chordata > Chondrichthyes > Carcharhiniformes > Carcharhinidae > Sphyrna > Sphyrna mokarran. The sequence goes on from JAGIQG010000021.1 coordinate 27,180,791, forward strand.
TTATATACCGTTAACACCAACTGTCTAGTACATTTGTTTCAAGATCTACCCTAACAGTGCCAGAGACCTGGGTTCAATTCCCGAATTAGATCACAGTCTGTGCAGAATCTGCACCTTTTCCCTATGACTCCGCATGCTCCAGTTTCCTCTCACAATCTGAAAGACATGCTGGTTAGGTGCATTGGCCATGCTAAATTCTCCCTCAGTGTACATGAACAGAGCATTGAAATGAGGGGATTTTCATAGCAATTTAATTGCAGTATTAATGTAAGTCCACTTGTGACACTAATAAATAAACTTAAAACTTTGACAATAATAATTGTTCTCCACAAGTAAATCCTAGGCTCGTAAACATTTTGAGTACGAGGAACCAATAACGATGAGAAAGGCATCATATCAATGCAAAATCTCCTTAAAGGCAAAATATAACCAATATCCTTTCAACATCCTGGGGGTTACCATTGACCAGAAACTGAACTGGATCAGCCATGTAAATATCTTGGCTAAAAGAACAGGTCAGAAGTTGACAATTCTGCAGAAAATCATTCACCTCCTGATTCCTGCTCACAAGGCACAAGTCAGGAGTGTAGTGGAATACTCTCTGCTTGTTTGGATGAGTACAGCTCCTCCAGGTGAAAGGAGCAAATCTCAATGGCACACAATCACCACCTTAAACATTCACTCCCTCCATCATCAACACACAGTGGCAGCAATGTGTTTCATCTACAAGATGTATTGAACTCCCCAATGAGAGCACCATCCAAAGCTGCAGCCTCCACCACTTAGAAAGACAAGGACAGCAGATCCCTCAGAACATCACTGCCTGCATGTTCTCCTCAAATTTGCACACCATCCTGGCTTGGATCTATAACGCCGTTCCTTCACTGTTCCTGGGTCAAATCCTGGAACCTCTTCCTAACAGCACTGTGGATGCTCTGACACCACATGGACTGCAGCAGTTCAAATGGGTGGCTCACCACTACCTTCTCAAGGGCAATTATGGATGGATAATAAATGCTGACCTGGCCTGCAACACCCATAGCCCAGGGATGAATTTTTTAAAAAATGAGCCATAATTTTCAAACTCCCCAGCGACAGCTTCAAAGATACATGGGGAATCCCACTTGAAAGGTCCCAGGTAAGAGTTTTGCTGAATATTGCTCAGAGTCCAAAGACGTGCGGATTAGATTTATTGATCATGCTAAAAAATTGCCCTTTAGTGTCCAGGTTAGAGGGATTAGTGGGGATAATATATAGGGATAAGAGTGAAGGATCTGGTTGGGATTGTGTTCGTTGCAGACTCAATTGGCCAAAGGGCCTCCTTCTGCACTGTAGGGTTCTATGATTTCTATGATGAAATCCTAACTTGCACTGGACAACTGCCCTGCAATTGAGAACAATCAGTAAAAGTGATTTAAATTGCAAACTTGGATGGTTTCACTAGGATATAAGAGGCAGAATCCTTATAGGTTAATAAGATTTTTAAACCATTAAACATTAAAACACTGATAGAACTACCAACATTAAGTTAAATGACTTTTAAACAGGCTAATGAGCTGACAAGAAAGCAGTTTACATACATATAGGATGCAGTAAGAGATTTAAACAAATGATTATGATTTTAAAACATATATGCTGATATTTTGAATGTATTAATATATTTTTAAGATATAATATTCACTTTAGACAAGAGCAATTTACTGTAAAGCAGCATGGTAAAGGCATTAAGGCAAAGTCATATTCTAAGAGAATGTTAAGGCCCTGAGAATATGCAAGATTTATTTTAGAGTTTCAGATGGAGAGAACGTTTGGAATATTTAATCATATTTCATGAATAGGGTTTATTCACTGTCCAGATAAGACGGGTGCATGCCTAGACATGGAGTCGTGTGCTAATATGATTTGGCAGTGACCTAAAGGGGAACTCATGGGAATATTCACTTGAACTTTGAGCTAGCGTCTGAAGTTACTAGGCAACACTGAAACTGGGGTCAGCCAAGACAGGAGGTAGCTTTGTGGACTAATAAAATGCCATTAGCTAAGGTATATGACAGGTATTTTTGTTGGTTTATGCATATTGAAAATGATTGATTTAAAGCCAATGAAAGATGGGAATAATTGATAAGAAAACTACAATTGATCTGTTTTGAATTGCATACACCAGATTTCATTGGACTGGTCTAGCTTCCCTATCTCAGAGCTGTCCTCACTCTTTGATGATTTATCCTGGTGGCTGCTGGTTAAATAAAAGTTACATCTTTAAACGGAGACATTGGCTTCATGAGTCTTGTATTGTCTGAAGTTTCAGCAGTAATGATCATTTCAGAAACCAGCACCAAGAGTTACCCAGAAAAGGTTAGAAGAATTAAAACCTCTTCTACTTTCTAACTAACTATTGCAAAAACCCAAACTGACACTTCCCCCACCGACCTCTGCTACCCCCCACAACCCCTTGTGCTCTGACCCACCACTTCTCCTGACCTCTGAATTTCAACCCTTAAGTATCTCCGGTGATCAGAATTGCCAACACAATTATCGAGGGCAGATAAGTACGTATTTACTTCTTGTTATTCCAGGTGACCATCACTTTCTGACACTAGTGGGAAGTTTTGGCCTAACATATCTGAACTGAAAATTCAGATGCACCCTGCTTAAATTCTGGTTTGTACTGATTCCAACAACACTCATGAAACTCAACACCATACACTATACAAAGCAGCCTGCTTAATTAGAACCCCATAAATCATCTTAAACATGAAATCCCACTCCCACCAATGCAGAATGCCAGCAGTGTATTCCATATACAAGATGCAATGCAGCAACCCATCAAACCTCCTCCGACAGCAACTACCAAAGCTTTGACGCCTGCCACTTTGAAGGGCCAGGGAAGAAGATGCACGAACATCGCTGCCTGCAAATTCCCCTCAAAGTCGCACAACATTCTGACTTGGAATTATATCACTGTCCCTTCTTTGTTGCTGAGTCAAAAATCCTAAACTGCCTGCTCTATAGCCACAGGTTATGTTGCGGTTCAAGAAGATGGTTGTAATATGCCTTTAAGAAAGGAGAATGGCATTCCCGTAAGGGGAATATGTCATGCAATCCAGTCTTCATTTCATTTTTGCCTTTGAGCAGAATACACACACACAATTCTGAAGCTGATCTCTTCCAGCTTTGTACCTTTATGTACTAACCTTAACATTTATGTATAAATGCTCAACGTGCCTAGACTAAATAAATGACCCACAACATGTTTGCATAATTCAATACGAGTGGTTGGTGCCTTTATATCATTATAAAAACGCGACATCCACTACCTTCTCAAGGGCAATTAGGGATGGGCAACAGATGTTGGCCAAACCAGGGACGCCCACATCTCATGAAAGGATAAAAAATTCTAAATGCATGAAGCAGCTTGAACGCTGTATGTAATCACCTTTTTCTTTAACCTGTGATGCATGCTATTATCTCTTGCTGCATACCTAATGGATGCTGAGTGACCATGAGGGCCCTTAGCAAGTTTGCTTGTGTGACATGATAAAGCACTAATGGATGGGTCACTGAGCTCCCTTTCTCACTATTACTGTCTGCTTATACATGCAGCCCACTAATATTCATATAACACTGACACTGCAATACTGTAACACATTAAAAATAGAATAAATGACTACCACAAAACATATTCTTAAATAAAGCATTAAATTGTGATCCACAATTAACTTCAAAGGAGTCAGTATGCAGCAATTTTTAAAAAGGATTAACAAATAACATTTCTGAAATGCCCAGTCACAACCAGATAATTTAGGTTAGATTTTGCAATTTCTGCAAACATGTTTCAGAGATCTATTTTACCTGGAAATTACTTTTCTGCTAAATCATATTTTGAATTGTTATCAACACAGGTCTTCTGTTCATATTTTCTGTCCTCCTTTCTTTAGTAGCTTTATATAGGGTATAGTTCTATGACCAGACTATCAAGCTCTAAGTCCTTTTGCTAATGGCAGCCATTAAGAACTAAAAACATTCCTTGTTGGCCACACAATGGGAAGAAAGTTGGAGCCTCTACTACTCTTGTCCATAGCTCCAGGCTATATAATATGAATGTAAAAATGCATCATTGCTACAGCAACTCAGACTCCCTGGGTAAACTATAACATGTACTGCTGCCTCTCCCCAACCCCTCCTCACCCTGCCCCCACCACCACCCCCACTACCACCAGTAACACAGTTCTACATATGGTATCAACCTCTGATCACACTTAGGTAGCTATTCTTCTGGATAAGTAACTGTCAGACAATGGGGATTGGGATGTAATATTACAATGAAGTTCAAGCCCGTTCCATGCTCACTTAAGATTGACATAAATACACATAGCATTACTGGATCATGATGATGACTAAGAATACTAGCCGACTTTTCCAGTTGTAAAATCCTTAATGTAAATACGTTGGCTTCCTGAATCATTGACAGCAAAGTGTAGTTCACTCACTAGCCTAGCAGCTACTTCAACACTTGAATTCTACCCATACTCATGGGGATAACTCCCACCATGTGACCTCATTTCTGGCAGTGTCATCATGTGACCTCTCAGACTACTTCTTCCTCATTTAATTGGAACACTCAGTGGCATGAAATGTAACAGTATGCTCAAGAAGAAACCATTCACAGACTACTGTTATAAGTTAAACGAGCTAACAATGCAAAACTATTTACATAAACAGTGAAGCATGGATTAAGCTTTTACAACTGGTGCAAAGCCACCATATCTCTTTCTCATCCCCACTCCAGCCCCACACACCGAGGAGGGTGGCACCACCACACCCATGTGGCCCAAAAGCCTGTCGAGGCCCTCCATGTCTTAGCTCTCTACAGGACGCCCACAAAGGATAACTCAGCCACCAGGGCATGACAAAGAGCAGACAGCCTCTACCTCAACAGTGGATCCTGGGAAAGCATCAAAACATTGCAACAGGATTAGAAAGGTAAATAAGTGATAGTTGCTCAGTACGGGCATGGCCGTTATTAGCCATTTGTACATTTATGTAAGTATATTAACGCTTCAGTAACATATTAAACCTAAGTTATTTCATTTACTTAGTGTCTCCCTGTTCTCATTCCATTGCTCCATAATCTGCTGCATATACTGACAGGTGCCTCTAACATGTAAAAGCTGGATGTTAACGAGCGGTCCTGTCTCCAACTTGTATTTGTAACGATGTCAGTCACTGATTGCATTCCCTCAGACTGACAGGACACAGTCATAGCAGTGTCACATTGGCCATGAGGAGTTGGCCAAAAACAGAGGCCATCAGTGCAGGGCCATTGCACATGCACAGATCTCGACACTGACAGATCGGCGTGTGCGCAATAGCCCGCTCAGCAAGCTGATTTCATCTTCTCCAGCAAGGATAAACCCTGCCTTCTAGTTTTTAATGATATTCATGCTGGTGACCTCTGCAGTGCACAGAGTGTGAGAGATTCTTCTTGCAACTCACACTGAACAAAACAGCGTGAATTACTCCAGTTTTCACATGAATTCGGTCATAGAATCAGCAAGGGATAGGGTCCGACAACAGAAATCTCCATTGACCTCAGGTGGGAATTTCCGTTCTCACCTGAGTGATGCTGTAAAATCCCATCCATCTAATTTTTTTTTAGGAGAATTCCGGTCCGACTATTAAGTTTGTTGAATTGAAATCATGGCAATCTAGGATTATGTTTTTTGCTGGAAGACACATATCCTTAAACATTTTTAGGATTATTTCACAGTCCTCTTTTTCCTCCTCCATCTGGAAAATAAACCATTTGAATTTTTGACAACCTTGGGGCCTGCTATAGAGATATGCCTGCTACTTTTTTGACTTGTCAGACAATGTAGCAAATAATGATAAATATGCCACTCCCCCCTCCCAACTATATGCAATATTTTTCATCAAATAAGGTGGGTCAATGTGGCAAAGTCTTGAACCATGCTGCCCACTTCTGACACCATGTAAAGGTGTTGGGTTCCTGAATAACTGACAAGTAGTTTCAAAAAAGAATAGTTCATTCAATAGCTAAGCAACTACTTCAACAGTTATATCTTACCCACCCTCTGAAGGATAACTCGCACATATCCAACATGTGACCTCTTTTGTATCTGCGTCATCACGTACACACGTAACCACTCAGTTCTACACTTCACACAAACCTGATTGAGGTCAGGAAACCTGATTACTGGGTATTAAACTACAGAGATCCTGATGTTGTGGATCAGTGTTATTCCTAGCAATGCATTTACCTACCATGTCAGAAGAGCTTGAACTCACAAGTTCCATTGGAAAAAGAAACTTGCATCTACGTACTACCTCTCATAGCCCCAGGACATCATCTCACAGCTGAGAAATAACTTTTGAAACATTGTCACTCTTATGTCCCTGAATGCAGCCAGCAATTTTGCAGAAGGAAGCTCTCACAAATATCAATATTAGTTGAATGATCAGTCAATTAGCTAATTTCCCTGTGTTGGCTTGAGGGATGGATGTTAAATAAACTATCTTCTCTTATTTGAGTAGTACTTTCATGGTCTCCCTTTCGTGGTCTCCCAAGCAGAAAGGTAATTGCTTAATATGTTGTCTGAAAAATTGATATTCTATTGGTTATACTTTCTTGGAACAGATAGATCCTGTCACTCTGTCTTCATCCCTGCCTTAAAATCACTGGGTGAGATTTTCCCGCCTCCCAGCCATATATTTCCCACCAGCAGAAGGTGGCTTATTGTTTGCTGGTGGTAGGATTCTCTGGTCTTTCTACTGTCAATGAAAATTCCTATTGACGTCACCCCTATGCTGGCAGGAAACCAATAGGTGGAGGTGTACCACTGAAGAGACAGAGAATCCTGCTGACATGAACAGCCAGAGAATTTCACCCATTGTGTTCAATTTTTTCAATAAGAGCCATTTCTTCTATTATCCACCAATCTGATTTTTTTAAAAAGTGTAATTTTCACATTCATTGATTTGTTTACCAGTTCTGTCTTTCATGTTTGATCTTCCCGGCCTATTTTTTGATCTTCCTTTGTTGAATTCTAAACTGCTCCCAATCCACGGATTTGTTACTTTTTATGGATTACTTTTTCTAAACAATGCAGTGATCCAGAGCTGACACTTTAAATAAGAACTCACTGGCCTCTCCAACTAGTGGTGCAGGGGACAGGATCTCTGTCCACGGGGTCAGGGAGTTTTTCCCCGATATGGCCAAATTTCCAGTGAAATTCCTATCTCTTTGGAGTTTACCATGGGGAAGGAGAGAGATGACATAGCAACAGCTATAAGTTTCAAATACCTGCATCATTTCACAGGGCCTAGCTCCATGATTAACAAAAATAGGATTGTGCACACCGTAGACAGAAGAACATAAGAAATAGGAGCAGGAGTAGGCCATCCAGCCCCTTGAGCCTGCCCCGCCATTCAATAAGATCATGGCTGATCTGTAGTGGTTCAGTACCACTTTCCCACTTTCTCCCCATAACCCTTAATTCCCTTGTCAATCAAAAATCTACCACTCTTGACTTAAAAATATTCAGTGAGGAAGCCTCCACCACCTCATCAGGCGGAGAATTCCAAAGATTCACCACCCTCTGCGTGAAGAAACCCCTCCGCAACTCCAATCTGAAACCACCCCCCCCTCCCCAATCTTGAGGCTGTGCCCTCTAGTCCTGCTGTCTTTGTTAAGCGGGAAGAATCTCTCAACCTCTATCTTATCCATCCCCTTCATTATCTTACATGTTTCTATAAGATCCCCTCTCAGCCTTTTAAACTCCAAAGAGTACAAACCTAGCCTATTCAGTCTCTCCTCATAATCCAAGCACAGAATTCGAGACAGAAGCAATAATCAATGCAACATCAACCACAATACACAGAGCACCCTAACCTACTGATATCTCTGCAGAGGTTGCTTTGATTGAGAACTGAGGCAGGACAGAAGCCCTTGTTATGTTCAGAAAAGAGTAGGCCATTGAATGGTAAGTTGCAGATACTAGCAGGAGATGATTTGGACAGTAAATTTACTTTCCTGTAAAAGGCATCATTGATTTGTTGTTTTTTTTTCATTTATTAATTTGTGGGATATGGGCATCACTGGCTGGCCAGCATTTATTGCCCATCCTTATTTACCCTTGTTCAGAAGACAGTTTAGAATTGGCTGTGAGCAACTTGAAGGCCAGATCAGATAAGGATGGAAGATTTCCCATTAGTGAACCAGTTGGATATTTCTGACAATTGACAATATTTTCATGATTATCAGTAGATTCTTAATTCAAAATTTATTTTATTGAATTCAAATTGCACCACCTGCCATAGCAGGAGTCAAACCCAAGTCCCCAGAACATTAGCTGAGTTTCTGGATTAATAGTCTAACGATAATACCACTAGGCCATTGCCTCTCGCCTTGTAGTGCACAATCTTTCTGAGTATTGTCCTGATGGAGATAGATTGCCTTGACTGTAACATTTTATATTAACAGTGCCTTTAGTTAGATGCCATGTAGCTGCCATGCTGCCTGGTCACCCTTGTTTCCCTGCACTGCAGCTCCTTACTTCTTCTTCCAGATAATACACATATCAAGTGTTCCTGAAAACAATTCCATTGTCCAATCAATCAAGCGGCAAAGCTACCTGCTCAACTGAGCAGACTGAACAGTCAAGGGAAAGAAAAAGAACAAAATGGTTCATACCTGAATGCTTGACTCTTTTTACCAGTACCTGCCTTCAGCTCTTTACCCTCACTCCACCATTTTTCTTGGCATTTAGTAATACAGAGCATTGTTCTCAAGCCAGTGTTATTTGTATTGGTCACACACGGGTGAAAAATTCATTAAGGACATCAGGAACTGAGTTACATCTCATTAGCTGCAGCCTCCCTACCTTCTGCTCTTGGGCAATCATCTCCTTCTGTCGTCACTTCTTCCAATGGGAAATCATGAGACTGAATTATGTGAACAAAGGTACAGCAAGACACGCTTGCTTGATAATACTGAAAGAGATGAGGAAATTCTACCTGGGTTTTAGAAGTTTTTATATATATAGAAGCATTGGCTATCAATGAAAGACAAACCGTCCAACTGTCAATTCTGTCAGTCACATAACTTGTTTATTCATTCTTGGAACATGGGCATCACTGGCTGGCCAGTATTTATTGCCCAGTCCTAGTCATCCTTGGATAGCAATTGAACCACATTGCTGTGGCTCTGGAGTCACATGTAGGCCAGACTGGGTAAAGAAGGCAGATTTCTTTCCCTAAAGAGTATTAGTAACCAGGCGGATCTTTCCAATAGCTGACAATGATTTCATGGTCATCAGTAGATTCTTAATTCCAGATTTTTTTTATTGGAGTCAAATTCCACCACCTGCAGGATTCGAATGCGGATCCCAGAACATTAGCCGATTTTGTGCATTAATAATCTAGCAATAATACCACTAGACCATTTTCTTTCCTGTACAACCATTGGGTCCATTCAATGCAGGAGGAGGCCATTCGGCTCATTGAGTCAGCATTGACTCTCCAAAAGAGCATTTGATCTAGGCTCTGTTCCTGACCAGATGTTGGAGTAATCCAGGTGAAACTTGTCAGTTGGGAAAGTGGAATTAAGAGCAGGATAAGGTAACGCTGTGAAATATGATGTGGAGGGTGCCAGCATTGGGCTGGTGTGGGTACAAGTAAGAAGTCTCACAACACTAGGTTAAAGTCCAACAGGTTTTTTTTGGAATCACAAGTTTTTGGAGACTGCCTCTTCCTCAGGTGAGGTTGTGAAGAATGAGCACCCAATAATATTGACAGTAACCTGAAACATTCAGTATAACTTAATGAAGAGAAGTGCAAATACTTGTAGTAAAAAATAACTTGTGCCAGTCGAGTTCAGTTCTCCTTTGATATTAGTCAATAGATTTCTTAACGAAAGAAAACCTGAGCTTCCCACTGGTTTTAGAACAAATTTTTTATTGTAAAAAATTGTTCCAGTGTCTGCTGTTATTTAATTGAAATCTGCAAGTTTAATATTCAATTTCCAATTATCTACTCTACTTATTATTTTTAGATGAGTTCAATACATTCACAGCCATTCCATGCTGATCTATGTACTTGCACCGCTGGAGGTAAAAATGTCTCGAAATAGACTTCTGCCAAAATAAATGCCTAATTCTGAAACAGGAATCATCTAAACTAGAACGGTTATGCAAAATTAAATGAGAGACTGAATTTTATTTTGTGATAGATTTAATTCAGATTCTACAGGACCCAATTTAAATTTCAGATTCCGTGAAGTGACATCCAGAATTGAATTAAAACACATGGCAGCATTTTTAAAAATGTGTAATGCTTCTGGACTCAGACAACGAGAACAGCAACAAAGTGGTCAGAATCAAACTTTCCCTTCATTTTACCATGATCATTTTCCCAATGGCCCACCAGTAAAACCCAAGTGGATGGACAAGTGGAACTATGGAAACAATGATATTGGTACGGAAGGTCTAGCAGCACCCATGGAGGGAGAAACAAAAATGCTTCTCTCCCCATTGGAGTTTTTCCAGCAGTTTCTGTTTTATATTTCAGATTTCCAGAATCCGCAATATTTTGCTTTTGTGACTTTACTATGGATTTTATTTAAATAGTATGGAAGTACAGTCTGGTCAAATTTGCTTCAAGCACATAATCAATCTTTTCTTTATTCTAGGGAAAAGGTCAGCATTAATTGTCCATCTTTACCTGTCTTTGAGAAGGTGACAGGGGACTTTCTTCATATTAATGGAAGACAATAGTTGTGTTGTCATGGACTGAAATCCAGTGACCCTGAATAATTTATTATTTTTCTTTCCTTATCCATTGAATTCTAGGATCCCAACAGTGCAGAAGGAAGCCATTCAGCCCACTGACCTGCACCAACAACAATCTCACCCAAGCTCTATCCTCATAACCCTACATATTTACCCTGCTAATCCTCCTGACATTAAGGGCGGAACTTTCCGACCATGCTTACCCCGAAACCAGAAAATCCCAACCAAGATCAACAGACCTTTCCATGGTTCATCCCTTGCCCGCTACAATTCCTGTGTAAAGCAAAAAGAGAAAATTCGCCCCTAAGAATCAATTTACCATGGCCAATCAAACCAACCAGCACATCTTTAGATTCTGAGAGGAAACCCACACAGAAACAGACAGAACATACATCTTCCCAGAGACATTTTCCTGGGGCTGGAATTGAAACCCAGTCCCTAGAGCCATGAGGCATCAATGCTAACCACTGTGTCACTGTGCCAATCATTTAGCGCACAAATCACAAAATTCCTGTGGATCAGTCTGCCAATGAGAGAGTGGTGGAGCTGAATTCCCAAATCTCCATCATTATTCCTTTACTCTGTTTCAAATGCTAGCATCAGAATAATTTCCATGGGAAAGAGGGAGTGGAGAGGGACATGCAAGTATGCATCCTCTTCCCAGAATTCCAAAGGTTGCATGATCTTGGCGGCAGAAAAGGGGGGAATTTTGAGAGGAAATTTGCAAATAAATTTAAAGGTGCAGCTGGTGCTGCCAAAGAAAGCACAAATACTGCACGATTTGAAGAATTTAAAGTAGCTTCTTTTATAAATGCGCAACATTTAAAACAATTCTGGGCCCCATTCCTTCCAGAATCAGATTTCAGTTGCATGTTTGTAGCATGCAGATGTTGCCATAACTGCAGAGGCAGGACTGACAGATGATTTTTTCCACCTGAATCCATATTTCCTGGTGATGTCAATATGGAGGAGATAGATGCAAAATGTATCCACAGGCAATCGCAACAGATTTTTCCAATATACAAAAAGGCCTTGCGAGGAGGCCTGGCAGAACCAGTCCCTGATTGTTAACCTCTCCCACTTCTTCATTCAGCCTTCCCTCTCTCTCTCTTCGCCCATTACATTATCTCACTAGACTATCGCACTAATGTATTTGGAATACAGCTTTAGAACTTTTATTTGCAATAATTGCAATAAATTTAAGTCCACACATGAAATATACTAGCCATGTACATTTGAAAATCACTTTTATATTAGTAAACAGCATGACTACTGATTTAATCATATATTAAACAAGTGAGCCATATAAACTAGGAATCTCAAGACACCTGGAATGTTGGTTTACTTATCTGAGGAAAGATGTTTTTGCTATGAAGGGAATGTAGAGAAGGCTTATCAGACTGACTCGAGGAATGGCAGCACTGACGTATGAGGGGAGATTGAATCAGTTAGGATTGTATTCATTGGAGTTCAGAAGAATGAGGGAGATCTCAAAGAAACTCATAAAATTCTAACAGGGCTAGATAGAGTGGATGTAGGAAGGATGTTCCTGATGGTGGACATGTCCAGAATCAAGAGTCACAGTATGAGGATACATGGTAGGCTGTTTAGGACAGAGATGAGAGGACATTTCTTCACCCAGAGAGTGGTCAGCCCGTGGAATTCACTACCACAGTAAGTAGTTGAGGCCAAAACTGTGTATGTTTTCAATAAGCAGCTAGATATAGCCATGGAGGCAAAGAGGATCAAAGAATATGGGGATAAGGCAGGATCGGACTATTCAGTTGGATGATCAACTGTGATCATAATGAATGGCAAAGCAGGCTCAAAGGGCCAAATAGCCTCCTTCTGATCCCTATTTTCTATGTTTCTATATTTAAGTGAAAATGATATGATGCATAATTAATAGCATAACTATGCACTGTCATGGATTTTAATGCATGATATAGTTGAGGTGACAAATTGAAAGTAGTAAAATGAGCCCAATATACAAGTGACTGAATAATGCATACTAACAGCACAGATTTTCCATCTCTATTTCACGGAGAAAAGTGGTGGAATTTGAATAGGTCACTTGCATCTAATTGTAAAATCTTAAATGAGACCAATTATATTTAACTCCTTAGCTGGTGCAGCAGAAGGTCAAAATACAAGAAATCCCTGTTTTCCCTTTTAATCCACCTACAAAGTAGAAGTGGGAGGATTTATGTTACTGTGTCATCTATCCAACATTCATCTGTACCTGTCCATGGACAATTACTTCTCAGCAAGAAAACAGATGACAGTAAACACTGGTGATATGAGGTCCTGCTTATAGAACAGGACATTTGAGAATCAAAAAGCAAGGCTTTGGAACATTGAATCAGATGTGATATTTCAAAAAAATACCTCCAGGAACTACAAAGGAATCAAAAGACCATACTTGTATTAAGATTTTGTTTCAGTTAGCTGCCTAAAACAATACTTAAGCAGTATGCATGGCAAGTTTGTGTCTTCAATATTTCAATCTCTTGCCCCCTTGTTAAAAGCCAGACAATAGATGACACAAAAGCTTTAAGTTATTCATGCAAGACTTAATTGATTAAGGACAAACAAGGTAAAAGGATCACAAATTCCCTCCTCCATCAACCACAAGCCCAGCCTCACAGCATTAGAATCGCCGATCCTAAATTAAATTCTGAAACAGCTTCACATTGGAACTGCAAAAGACCGTGCAAGGAATAAGATAAACTTTATAATTCATGCTAATTTTTTAAATAGTCAACATATGTAACAGATAATCATTTCTGGATGTGACACAGTGACATTGCTGTATCTCTCAAAGGGTTAATCCTGTAACAGAAGGTTAAAATAAATCAAGAAATCAATCATTTTAATGCATGCAGAAGAGACAAATCCAAAAGACATTAGTTTCAGTAATTATTGTATTTCACTTGGAGACTAGTTCCAGGAGCACTGTGGCCTATATGGCAGAAGGTCAGTTGAAGAACACAACCAAAACCATCAATGCTGTAGTATTGGCACTTAGATTACTGTTAGATTGTGCTGAAGGGTTGGAAGAGGTAAATGCATGAAGTTCAAATGTTGATAAACTGAACAGGAGATAACTGTAGATTGTTGACCCGAACTCTTGAATACCTGGAAATCTCTAAGAATTGAAATCAACTGGAGTCCTGAGAATATACCAACCTTATGCATCACCTTTTCCATCTCAACCTCACCCCTCACCAAGTACGAACAAACAGTGCTCTATTGATCTGCAGGGGTTAAGTCGAGAGCCAGTGGGAATAAGATTGCTCTTCAATATCCATTCACACTATCACACATACACTTCATGTCAATCTTCTGCTAAATGGGTTTCTCTGGCACCTGTTGGCAGAGTAGTATTACAGAATGGAATTCTTAAATGGGAACTATCAGGCGTTTAAAACCTTCTGAATCACGCAATCTCAGCAACACTAACAAGCAAGCTAAAAAGATTTCAATCTTAGTTTCATATTAACATTTTAGTTGCCCCACTTAAAACAAAGAGATTAGAGCTGTAGATTTTGCCAAGATGACTGGAAAAAATGGGCAGCCTCCTCATCCACAAAACTACACCAGGTTAGGTTCACAAATAATTGACACCAGCCAATTTCCAAGGCAAGATTGCCAAGTTTGCTTTAAAAGCCTTTAAGTACCAAATCAAACAACCATGCAGCAAAGCCTGCCACTGCCTGCCTGCTCTAACGTCAGGGAGCAGCGAACTGGAGGCAGATTCCTGGAACATTTCCTTGATATCCGCCCCTCTCGTTCCGGCCCAGGATCCTCAATTAAAGCTTCAGTGTTAATGTAATAGTGAGAAAATTCCAAAAGTGCATTGATCAACAGAGGGGCTGAAGGGTCACTTAACTTGCTAATGGCTTTGATTCTTACTGATCTCTGAAGTACTATTTGCATTTCCTGTGAGGCTTAGTTAAAGCTTCCACTTACTGGCAATATATTGCAAACTTTCAGACAACACTTTAAAGTTTTTAAGAAAAACACACTGTTACAATGGTTGATGCCAATCAAGCGCCATCTGGCTCTATTAGCTCCAGATAGTCCTAAGACTGAAGCAAATACCTTATTACATATGAACATTCATAGCCATTGGAGAAATTCATACATCCTTTCTTTAAAGATGGAACATGAACAAAAAGACCACTATATTCCAGCTGACCATCTTTCTGGTTGACCATAGACAAGAGACTCATCAAAAAATCAACATGTATTAGCCAATATGAAGGAGTCCTCATTAGTCTCCCATTGCATTATTTTGGCTCTTCCTCTAAACCCAGACGGGGCAAAGTTTCACTTTTGCAGAGGAGGGGGATTGGTGAAAGTGGGGGGCAGAGGGAAGTGATGGAGGGGCGGGGGGTCAGGCCTGGCCATTGTGGGGAAGATCAGGGTTGTGCTGTGTGGGGAGGGTCTGGTATGGTAGGGAGATCAATGGGCGTGCGCTGATCTCCTCACTGACAGATCAACACATGTGCATTGGCCTGCTCAGCATTATGCTACCGACCTCTCGAGCAGGATGAGGCCCTGTCTCCCACTTTTTGGTGTAAATCTCTCTGAGGGAGTTTGTAATGCACAGACTGTCAAAGATTCGTTCAGGTAAATACGCCAAAAATCTGGCAGGAAATCTTTTCATTTTCCTGCCCATTGGGCACTTAAGTTCTTTATCGGAAAATCTCAGCCATAAATTCTGTCTTTGACGCAGGTATCTCATTGGGAGCCACATGTGGGCATATAATGACTTTCAAACCATCAGGGCAGCCAGCAACCCTACTTATGATAATTTAAGTAAAACCCAACCTGACATTTCTGAGGCTGCTAAGCGCCTCTCCAGATAACCCAAACATCTTCCAAAAGTACTTTTCTTTTAAAACCCAAGGTAAGGCCAATTGACTTCAGCAGCTGTGAATGGATCACTTTCACTGACTCCTACTCCTGTACTCTCTGTTCAATGTTCAGCCCTCAAACAATGATCTAAATCCCCTAGACTGGATTTAGAGTGATGTGGCACAATGTAGTCCCAGGTGAAAGCAGGTTGTCCAAGAAATCCTTCTCTTGGTAAGGAAGAATCTTAATAGTGCAAAATGAAGTGTTTCTGAAAGATGGAATGATATAAAGGATTGTGTTCCTTGAGGAAGAAGTGGATAAAGTAAGCTGGGATTCTGCATTGCCCCAAGATAATGCATTGCTTCAGTACACTGTAGCTGCATCCTTTAGATGATTTGTCCATGCTGCTTTTTCACTCAGACCCTGACAACCTATGGCCATGAGGTCCCTTCTCAGGTATGTTTCAGGTTTAAATAACCTCATCATCAAAGTGGAGTTGCCTGCTCTTCCCACCAAGCTGTCAAGACATCGGGAAAAACCAACTTGAGTCAGTTGGAGAAAAACAACCAGTTGTAACTGATTTCTACCAGAATAATGGGTCACAGTTGGCTTTAACCAGAATAAGTGGAGATTGTAACTGGGCACCAGTTAATATCCACAGTTGTCCAGTTGGATTTAACAGGGGTACTGGAATCTTCTCACTGGAACACCAGAGGTTTAGAGGTGACCCAATAAAAGTCTACAAGATTATGAGAGGCAGAGTGGATGGTCAGAAACTTTTTCCCAGGATGGAAGAGTCAGTTACAAGGGGGCATAGGTTTAAGATGTGAGGGGCAAGGTTTAAAGGAGATGTATGAGGCAAGTATTTTACACAGAGAATGGTGGGTGCCTGGAACTCGCTGCTGGGGAGGTAGTCGAAGCAAAAACAATAGTTAGTTTTATGGGGGTGTCTGGACAAATACATGGAAAGGATGGAAATAGAGGAATATGGTCCCCTGAAGGATCAGGGATTTTAATTCAATCGGGCAGCATGGCCGGTACTGGCTTGGAGGGCCGAAGGGACTCTTCCTGTACTGTAATTTTCTTTGTTCTTTGTTTTTACTGCAACCATATGGCAAGTATGCTGGTTGAATTGTATGCGACTGGACTAACTGACAATAGAAAACCTGTTGTGATTCCACTTGCCAACATCAAGTCCAACGCCAGCATCTCCACATTGTAATTCCACTCGCCCAGTTGACTTTGACTGTAATCATTTGAATCTTACTGAGGCCAGCTGACTTATGCTCGAAAAAGTCGAGAGGCAAATTGGAACCAGTTGGAATTAAGTGGAGCCAATTGCCATGTAGCTGATTCAATGATTCTTTGAACTGGAAACTACCAGCTGGACTGGCTTAAGTTAAAAGACACGCATTGGCGTGTCGGTACACATTTTCACATCAAGTCTGCAATGTGTTACAAAACGCAGAATGATATTTATCTTCTCACCTCGCACACATGAATGTGTTACACAAATACAAGTTTATTAATACTGTGCATTTAACTATTTCAAGTTTTTTTTGAGTGCAGTCGCATGTAGAGGATGACTTAAAGGCAAAATGTAAACAGTATGGCGCTGAAAATGTCTCGGGAAAAGAAGTTTTCTCAACAAGAAACCTGAAAAAAGCCATTTCAGGAGTAACTATTGCCTTTAGTACGTTAATTGCCATGATATGGTGTCAATTATAACTCAGTGGTAGCATGCCTTACACTTAATGTGATTAGGAAATAACTTCACATTTTCTGATAATCCCCATCAAGAATTAAGAACATGAGCTGAATAGTGGCAAGTGGAACAAAAGTAAAAAAAAAACACATTTTGATAAAATAAAAACAAGTACTGAGCAAAAGATATAAACAAATACAAGTTATGAAAATAAGAAATGAAGAACATTACAAATAAACATACAGATAAAATGGTGTAAGGTAACCCTTTGCTGTATTTTCACTCTGTGAGCTATCTGCTCTCTTCACCAATGGTCACCTCCTGCTCATCTCACCTCACCCTTCCCTGAACTTGATGCCTCCTTCCCACTCCCTATTATGACTGTCTCCCCCTCACTCAAGGGCCTGCCTTACCCACCCCACTATTTGACATCTCCTTCCCGCTGCTTGCTAACTTAATCCCGATCCCAGCTGCTTGCCCTCTTTCCAACTGTGTCCCTCAAGGCTTTAGCGAGAATAAGCAGCTCGGGAGGTCCCAATAAAAAAATCATTGACTACAATGTCAAGGAGCAGCATACAGAAGCACTGAATACCAGGGAGGGCAAAGTCAGTACGGAAATGGAGATATCATCCACTTCAGGAAGCATAGTGGAGAAAATGCCTCCATCTACATTAATGGGGATGAAGCAGAAATGGTCAAGAGCTTCAAGTTTCTAGGTGTCCACATCACCTACAACCTGTCCTGGTTCCTCAGCACCAACTCTATAGCTAAGAAAGCTCACCAGTGCCTCTGCTTTCTCAGAAGACTAAGGAAATTTGGCATGTCTGCTATGACTCTCACCAATATTTACAGATGCACGATAGAAAGCATTCTTTCTGGTTCTTTCACAGCTTGGTATGGCTCCTGATCCAAAACTGCAAGAAACTACAAAAGGTTGTGAACAAAGCTCAATCCATCACTCAAACAAGCCTCCCATCCATTGAGTCTGTCCACACTTCTTGCTGTCTCAGAAAAGCAGCCAGTATAATCAAGGACACAACACACCGTGGATATTCCTCATGTATCACCTTCTGTCAGGAAAAAGATACAGAAATCTGAGGTCACGTACCAACTGACTCAAGAACAGCTTCTTCCCTTCAGACTCATAAATTGACCTACCTTGTATTAAATTGATCTTTCTCTACACCCTATATATAACTATAATACTACATTCTGCATTCTTTTGTTTCTTTCTGTGTGAAAGATATGCTTTGTCTGCATAGCGCGCAAGAAATAATACTTCTCATTGTATACTAATACATGTGACAATAATAAATCAAATCAATTCAAAATCAGGAACAGGCTTAACAGAGCGTAGGAAGGAAACATTCAGAACTGTGAAGGTGGGGAGCAATCATTACCGGCGGGTGGGAGAGAGAGAGAGAGAGACACTGGAGCCACTGCAGGCAGCAATGTCACCCACAGAGCAGCTGGCAGACTGAAGCTGAAGGAGGCGCCACACACTACACCCTAATTGGCTAGCCTTAGCAAAATCACTTTCTGATTGGCCACAGTATTTGTCAATCAGCAATGAGTGTTCCAATCTCTGTAATGTTGGCGAGAGAGGGAAAATTTATGGGCTTTGTGGGAAAGAGGGAAAATTTGTTTGTGTAAATTTTCTCAGTGAAAGTGGGGGGGTGGTGTGTTTGGGAGTTAGCGTGAGTATATGGCAGTTTTACTGGTGACAGCTCTGAGGCTATAAAGCTGTTTTAATACGACATCTTTAAACATTCAAATAAAATCTTTGCTGTTTCATCACTGATAGACATCATTTTTCATTTAACATTTCAGTTTCATAGAACCATAAAATCTCTACAGTGCAGAAAAGGCCATTCATCCCATCCAGTCCACACCCACTTTCTGAGAGAGCATTTTACCCAAGTCCTCTCCCCTGGCCTATCCTTGCAAACCCAAACATAGCTAATCCTTCTAACCTACAAATCTTGGGATACTAAGGGACAATTTAAAATGGCCAATCCATCCAATCTGCTTATCTTTGGAGTACGGGAGGAAACTGGAGCACCCGGAGGAAATCCACGCAGACACACGGAGATTGTGCAAACTCAACATCGTGACCCAAGGCCAAAATTGAATCCAGATCCCTGGAGCTGTGAGGCAACAATGCTAACCACTGTGCCGCCCTAAACTAAATGGTTTAATTAATTCCTCAAACAATAGTATATCAGTCAAATTGTACAGCATCACAGCAGCAACACTCAAGCACATCACATCACCCAACTCAAACCAGCTTCCCATTGACTCTGTCTACATTTCCCGCTCCTCAGAAATACAGCTAGCAAAACCAAGGACCCCATACACCCTGGACATATTCTCTTTATACCTTTTTCTATTGGGAAAAAATATACAAAAACCTGAGGTCACATACCAACCAATTCAAAAACAGCTTCTTCCCTGCTGCCATCAGATATTTGATTGCACCTACCTTGCATTAAGTTGATCTTTCTCTGCACAAATAGCTCTGACTATAACACTACATTCAGCACCTTCTCCTTTCCTTCTCTATGAACAGTATGCTTTGTATAGTGTGCAAGAAACAATACTTTTCACTGTATGCTCATACATGTGACAATGATTAAATCAAATTAAACATAAATTTTTGCTTGGTATGATGGATCCCATCAAAAAAAGCGGATAAAGTAAACATTGGTCTTTTAGAAGATGAAAAGGGGGATGTAATAACCAGAAATGAGAAAATAACTGAGACATTAAACAAGTATTTTGTGTCAGTCTTCACAGTGGAAGACACAAATAACATGCCAAAAATTCATGACAGGAAAGCTATGGCAGGTGAGAACCTAAAAACTATTATAGTAAAAGAGATAATGTTGGGCAAGTTAATGGGGCTAAAGGTAGACAAGTCTCCTGTTCATGATGGAATGCATCCCAGGGTATTAAAAGATGGCAGGAAAAATAGCAAATGCACTAGTGGTAATTTATCAAAATTCGCTGGACTCTGGGGTGGTTCCAGCAGATTGAAAAACAGCAAATGTGATGCCACTGTTTAAAAAATGAGATAGACAAAAGGCAGGTAACTATAAGCTGGTTAGTTTAACTTCTGTTGTAGGGAAAATGCTTGAATCTATTATCAAGAAAGAAATAGCAAGATGTCTGGATATAAACTGTCCCATTGGTATGGGTTCATGATGGGAAGGTTTGATCAAATTGGTGAAAATATTTGAGAACATTACATGTGCAGTGGACAAGAAGGAACCTGTGGATGTGGTGTATCTGGATTTCTAGAAGGCATTTGGCCACACCAAAGATTGCTACATAAAATGAAGGTGCACAGAGTTACAGGTAATGTATTAGCATGGATAGAGGATTGGTTAACTAACAGAAAGGAAAGAGTTAAAAGAAAGGATAAATGGGTGTTTTTCTAGTTGATGAGAAGTGACTAGTGATGTGCCTCAGGGATCTGCAATTGTTTACAATTTACATAGATGGTTTGGAGTTGGGGACAAAGTGTGGTGTATCAAAATTCACAGATGACATTAAGATGAGTGGGAGAGCAAAGTGTGCAGAGGACCTTGAAAGTCTGCAAAGGGATATAGATAGTCTAAGCAAGTGGGCAAGGGTCTGGCAGATGGAGTACAACGTTGATAAATGTGAGGTCATCCACTTTGGTAGGAATAACAGCAAAATGGACATTTGTTTAAATGGTAAACATTGCAGCATATTGCTGTGCAAAGGGAGGTGGGTGACCTTGTGCAGGAATCTCAAGAGGTACAGCAGATAGTTAAGAAGGCAAATGGTATTTTGTCCTTCATTGTTAAAGGGATGGAATTTAAAAACAGCAAGGATATGTTGCGGCTGTATAAGTTGCTGGTAAAGCCACACCTCGAGTAATGTGTCTAGTTATGGTCTCCTTACTTGAGAAAAATATACTGGCACTGGAGGGGGTGTGGAGGAGATTCACTAGATTGATTCCACAGTTGAGAGGGTTGGCTTATGAGAGACTGAGTAGACTGGGCCTACACATTGGAATTCAGGAGAATGAGGGATGATATGATAGAAACGTATAAGATTATGAAGAGAATAGATAAGATAGAGGCAGGGAAGTTGTTTCCACTGGCAGGTGAAACTAGAATTAGAGGGCATAGCCTGAAAATAAGGAGAAGCAAATTTAAGACTGAATTGAGGAAAAACTTCTTCATACAAAGGGTTGTGAATCGGTGGAATTTCCTGCTCAGTAGAGCAGTTGAGGCTACTCATTGAACATTTTTAAGGCAAGGATGGATAAATGTTTGAACAGTAAAGGAATTAAGGGTTATGGTAAATGGGTGGACAAGTGGAGCTGAGTCCACAACAAGATCAGCCATGATCTAATTGAATGATGGAGGAAACTCCAGGGGCCAGATGGCCTACTCCTGCTCCTAGTTCTTATGTTCTTAAATCTCTTGAACTGCTAGAAGTAGATAGAGTAGAAAGTGTAATTAGAGTTCTAAGCTCATCCTTAATGAAAATCAATGAGAAGATGTTTACATCCTTAGGTGTCACTTTGTCCAATAAGGGTGTGTTGTGATCACTGCTGTTGTCCTGGATGATGCTGTTCACAACTTTGGACTCCTGAACTTTGGGCCATTCTGTGCCTTCTGTCCAATTAATTCTCCTGGGAGTTTCATTCAATACCTTGGCAAAGTGATCCGTGACTAGAGGGAATGATTGGTAAAATTATTAAATGGGTCAATGAGAAGAAAGGAATTCATCCAGAGTGTTGTGGAATTCGCTGCCTCTGCCAGGCTACCTTAAACAGACAGAAACTCTCAACTCATTTAAAAGTTGTCTGGATATGCATCTGAGCATGGCTACAGACCTAGTGGGCCCATTTTTCAGCCACAGCAGGCATGATGGATCAAATGGCCTCTTTTGGCTTTCTATGCTTTCAAAGCATAGCTTTCTAAAGCTATAGAAAGCATAGCTTTCTAAGCTTTCTATGATTTCAAAGAAATGAGGAACCATATTTTCCATCAAAAGGGATGAAAAGTTTTGTGAATCTTGAAAACCATTTGCCTGACATAATGCCCCAAACGGGCATTGGGTAAATCTAAAATATGCTATGCATATTATTAAATTGTCCCAGGTTCAATTCTGGCCTTGGGTCGCTGTCTGTGTGGAGTTTGCGTCTTCACCCCACGTCTGCATGGGTTTTTCCGGGTGTTTTGGTTTCCTCCCACAGTCCAAAGGTGTGCAGGTTAGGTGGATTGAACATGCTAAACTGACTTTAGTGTTGGGGGACTAGCGGGATAAATGTGTGGGGTTATGGAAATAGGGTCTGGGTGGGATTGTGGTCAATACAGACTCGATGGGCCAATAGCCTCCTTCTGTACTGGAGGGATTCTATGCATTCTTGATCCATAGACACCCAGGGAAAGGTCGGACAGCAGACACAGAATGGCCCAAAGTTCAGGGTAACTGAGATTGTGAACAGCACCATCCAGGACAACAGCAGTGGAAAAAGATACTTTTTCCACAACACACTAGCACTAGACAAAGTTACACCCAAAGATGCAATCAGTGTAAACATCTTCTCATTAAGTATGGTCTATGAGATCTCAAATCAAAGTTCAATCATTTTAACAATACCTTCTCTCTGGCAGAATTATGGAGCAGTCTGCCCATGACAAAGGCCTGAGAGCAACAATATAGGAGAGCACGGTGCCCAGGAAAATTTGCCAGCATCCCCAGTCCAGGAAAAAGCAGATGCAGGCTCTGGACCATCAAAAATAAATGAGACACAACTGTAATTTGAATGTTAAAGGGAAGTAGTGGCAAAGTGATATTGTCACAGGACTAATAATCCAGAAACCCAGAGCAAGACCTGGGGACCTGCATTCAAATCCCACCACAGCAGATGGTGAAATTTGAATTCAATAAAAAAAATCTGGAATTAAAAGCCTAATGATGGCTACAAAACAATTGTTGTAAAAATCCATCTGGTTCACTAATGTTCTTTAGGGAAGGAAATCTGTTTTCTTTAGCTAGTTCTGGCCCACATGTAATTCCAGAGCCACAGCAATGTTGTCAACTCTTAACTGCCCTGTGAAATGGAGGGCAATTAGGGATGGGCGATAAATGCTGGCCCTCCAGTGACACCCATACTCCATGAATATAGTACACCCCTTTCTTCCAACACTAATGTGTGAATGTTGCAAATTATTTTTCATTGTGTTGCTAAGCGAGGTGATGCACCAGTACAGCACAAGGCAAGAGTGTTGAAGATGCCTGCAACATCTAGGCAGAATCAGCAAGCTCCCATATTTGGAGCACAAAGAGGCCAACGATTAGATTTGATTTGATTTATTTTTGTGACATGTATTAACATACAGTGAAAAGTATTGTTTTTTGCACATGATGCAGACAAAGCATACCGTTCATAGAGAAGGAAACGAGAGAGTGCAGAATGATGTGTTACAGTCATAGAGAGAAAGATCAACTTAATGCAAGGTAAGTGCATTCAAAAGACTGACAGCAGCTGAGAAGAAGCTGTTCTTGAATTGGTTAGTACATGACCTCAGACTTTTGTATCTTTTTCCCGACAGAAGAAGATGGAAGTGAGAATGTCCAGCGTGCATGGGGTCCTTAATTATGCTGGCGGCTTTTCTGAGGCAGCGGGAAGCGTAGACAGAGTCAATGAGCAGTTGTACATCACAACAGACGAGAAGGTAATGATTCTTAAAATTAATTTTCAAAACACTCGATAATCAATGTTGGTTGCAGTAAAAAGTGACAGATCATTGTGACGGTAGATGCAGTGCTAAACTTGCCTCCATCACTAATAACGTGTCAATTCTTGAAACCTCGTGTATTCTCTTAGTTCATCTATTCAATATGCAAGATTATTGTATGTCACCGACTTTACTTACAGGTGAAACTGCCAGGTAAGTATCAAGATACCAGAGGGAATGTGAAACAAGGCACAGAGCCAAAAGACAAATTTATCATCCGTCAAGTCTTTGGCTGTTGGCATCTGCGGGTCCAACAAACTGGCAGACTCTTTCATTGCAGGCAGATTAGATAGAGGATGACAATTACTTGCAGGCTTGCAGATCTTTTGTCATCTTTTTTGGAAATCCTCAACTAACTTCAAGCTTAGATGTTTGCTCTAACTTTGCAGCATACTTCACCCCCTCCACTTCCACACGCAGGAGAGGAGATTTCAACAAAGAAGGTTCAGGACCTCAATAAGAGACAAAAATCCAGTGAAACACTCAACATGTAAATGTAAGTGCTTAAGTTCAATATTTTGATTAACATTTCTGCACATTAGCTGTGTTGATTTTTTGGCTCTTGTTTATTTGTTTTTTGCATCATGTATTTTTATGCATCACAATAAAAGTTAAAATTATAGTGCCACCCAATTAGGGTCACACGTGGCATAGTTATTAGCATTGATGCCTCATAACACCAGGGACCTGGGATCAATTCCCAGCTCAGGTCACTGTCTATGTGGAGCTTGCATGTTCTTCTTGTGTCTGCGTGGGATACGTCCCTCAGGTGCTCCAGTTTCCTCCCACAGTCGAAAGATGTGCTGATTAGGTGCATAGGCCATGCTAAATTCTCCCTCAGGATCCAGAGGAGGTTCACAAGAATGACCCTGGGAATGAAAGGCTTGACATTTGAGGACTATAGATTTCAATGGAGTTAAGGAAGATAAGGGGGATTTCATTGAAAGTTACAGAATACTGAAAGGCCTGGATAAAGTGGACATGAAGAAGATGTTTCATTAGTAGGAGAACCTAGGATCTGAGGGCACAGCATCAGAGTGGAGGGATGACCCTTCAGAACCAAGATGGAGAGGAATTTCTTCAGCCAAGGGATGGTGAATCTGTGGAATTTATTGCCACAGAAGGCTGTGGAAGTCAGTTCATTTACTGTATTTAACACAGAGATAGATAAGTTCTTGATTGGTAAGGGGATCAAAGGTTACAGTGATAAATTGGGATTGAGAAACTTATCGGCAATGATTAAATGGTGGAGCAGACACTATGGGCCAAATGGCCTAATTCTTGCTCCAGGGCAGAAATGATAATCACAAGGGGACACAAGTTCAAGGTAGGGGGGGGTGGGGGGATTCAATGGAGATGTGCAGGCGAATTCTTTTACACAGAGGCTGGCGGAGGGCTGGAGCACACTGCCAAGTGAAGTTGTTAAGGCAGATACTTTAATGACATTTATGACTTTTCTGGATAGGCACATAAACAAGTAGTGTATAGAGGGATACAGGTGGCTGACCTATGTAGGATAATGTGATTGGCACAGGCTTGGTGGGCCAAGAGGCCTGCTCCTGTGCTGTACTGTTTTTTGTTTGTTCTTATATCTTATGATCTAGGTTAGAACATCTGTGAAGAGAGAAATAGAGGGTGATGATCAGAAGAACAGCTGCATAAAGGCTTTGGTAAGCCATGCCCATAATGCATTGAAATACCTGAAGATGGGAATGTAGAGTGAGCAAGATATATTGGTACAGAGCCAACATGGAGAAAGGAGAAGAAAAGACACCTTCATTGCACTCTAAAAACATTGTTTTGATTTATGTTCATCTATGAGAAATCTATGAAATGAGGATGACCTCGTGCATTCACAGAATCACAGGATCTTTACATTGCAGAATGAAGCTATTCAGCCCATTGATTCTGTACTGGCTCTCTGGAGGAGCATTCTTCTCAGTCCCCCTCTCCTGCCTTATCCCCATAACCTTGCAATTTATTTTTTCTGGAGAGCAATCCAATTCCTTTTTGAATACCTTGATTGAACGTTCCTCTACCACCCTCTCAGGGATTTCATACTAGACTCCAACCTTCCTCTGGGTGAAAAATGTTTTTCTCATAACTACTCTACTTCTTCTGCCCATTATTTTTAATCTGTGCTCTCTAGTTCTTGATGTACTGTTGAGAAGGAACATTTTCTCGCTATTTATTCTTCCCATATCTCTTAGGACTTCAAATGCTTTCAAGTCTTCTCTCAGTCTTCATTCCTTAGAGGAAAGAAGACCCAACCTCTCCAACAGATCTTCATGGTTACTGTCTTTTATCCCTGGAATCATTCATTTGAATCTCCTTTGCACTGTCTCCAATATCATCGTATCCTTTCTCCAAAATGCTACCCAGAACTGGGTGCAGTATTCCAAATCAGGACAAACTAGTGTCTTAAAGGCAAAATAAGCTGATGCTGGAATCTGAAACAAAAACAGAACATGCTGGAAAATCTCAGCAGGTCTGACAGCAGCTGTGAGAAGAGAATAGGGCCAAAGTTTGGAGTCAGGATGATCCATCGTCAGAGCTGAGGATAAGGAAAATCAGACAACAAAAATTAAAGAAATCTTATATAAATCTAGTATAAATTTTATCTACTGTTCCTTGTGTTCAACTCTGAAAAAGGGTGAACGTGACTCAAAGTATTGGTTCTATTCTTTCTCTATAGATGCCGTCAGATCTACTGAGATTTTGCAGGTTTTTCTGTTTGTTTCTAACTAGTATGTTATTTGTAGTGATCCTTGACCCTCTTAGATTTCTCACTTTTGACCTGATCTTTACTGAGATAAGATTTCCAGCTTGGTACCCACTGTGGCCATTCGTGTGTGCTTGACATGTTTCTGACAGGGTCTTTCAACATGCAGGTCTTTCATTAATGTCAGGGAGATTAGTAGGGTCACAATATGTGGTTACAGAAACAGGGCCTGGGGTGGGATCATTGTCAGTGCATGCTCAATGGGCTGAATGGACACATTTTGCACTGTAGGAATTCTATAAAACATTCAAAAGAAAATGTGAAAACATGATATTTCTAAATAACCACCTTCTTCAGATAGAATATTTAACCATTCATACAGAAGTGCAGAGTCAAAGAGAAAGGCAATTTGAAGATATTGCATATTTTTGAATATTTAATTGGGAGTAGCCAGCCCTTGTGACTATATCTCTGATTTTACTATTCATAATCTAAGTATAAGAAATGAAGCAATGGATTGGATTCTCAAATGAAGAGACATTGAACAGTATGCATTTTCTATCATGGCAGCAACTCAGCCTGTTACTGGGAGCTGAGAAGCCTGTTCCCAGAATGAAAGTTACAATGCCAATTACCTGATGAAGGATCAGTGTTCCAAAAGTTCATGATTCCAAATAAACCTGTTGGACTTTAATCTGGTGTTGTGAGACTTCTTACTGTGCCCACCCCAGTCTAATACCAGCATCACCACCTTACATGCCAAAAAGACATGTGAAAATATATAATATCCTGGCCTGCTTTTGTAAAATTATATTTTTGAACATAACGGATTAAGACTTTATGATGACAGAAGCCATAACTGCCACAACTCACACAAAAGGAATTTCCAGCCTTCAGAATACCACACAACCTTGTTATCTCCAAAGTAGCACGGTGTTAGCACTGCTGCCTCACAGTGCCAAGGATCAGGATTCAATTCCAGTTTGGGTGACTGTCTGTGTGGAGTTTGCATGTTCACCTGTGTCTGTGTGGGTTTTCTCCAGGAGTATAGGTTCCTCCCAAGTCCAGCAATGTGCAGGTTAGGTGGATCGACCATGCTAAATTGTCCCTGAGTTTCCAAAGATGTGCAAGTTAGGGGTATTGGCCATGCTAAGTTGCCCCTGATTATCCAAAAAGTATATAAGTATCACAAGTAGGCTTACATTAATGAAGTTACTGTGAAAATCCCCTAGTCACCACACTCCAGCACCTGATTGGGTACACTGAGGGAGAATTTAGCATGGCCAATACACCATTGGAGTGCAGGTTAGGTATATTGGCCATGCTAAATTGCCCTTGAGTGTTTAAAGATGTGTAGGTTAAGTGGATTAGCTATGGTAAAAATTAGCTAAGTCCCTTGCGAATGCAGAAATCAAATTCCAAGGAAGTGCACAAAGGCTCCTTTACACTTCTGAGGTAAAACCCTGGTTAGCAGAGATGAACCATCTGCAACGACAAAGGATCTCTGGTAAACTTATTGATTGATGAGACATTAACCGTCTTAAGAATCTCATGATGTTTTCTTGTGATGCTAAAAGAAGCAGTTGCCATCTTCTATCAACAGAACAACAGCTTAGACAGCATTCTGTCAAGGTTTAAATTGCCTGGCCCTCATCTACACTCTTTTCTATTGGAATGCCTGAACTTTAGTACTAGTGTCTACTGCAAGACTAATTCATCCCTAGCAGGGGTGTTCTCCCATGTGAGAGTCAGCTCTACCAGAAAACTGGATTACTCTGCCTTCAGTTTCAGTCTGCTAAGTTCTCTGAAAGAATACACCATTGGACTTTTGATTCTGGATTCTGGACTCACATCAAAAAATAATTCTTATTTTGTCTATGATCTTTGCCCTGTATCTCTTTCTTTCCCATCGCCCCCTTTTATTATATGAATGCAAGGGTGGGGTAGGGAGGGGAAGGGAGGGGGAGGCTGTGAATCCTCTTCCTGCATCTTGAATGTGTGTAAAATAAACTAACTCTGATTTTATCCTACCTCGAATTTGTTGTGGAGTTATTAATGGAGGACTGGGTCACTGCAGAATTGAAGGGTTGGAGAAAAACGCCACCGCTTCTAAAGAGGAAAATCAAAAATACCTTTCTATTTATGAATGGGTAAGGAGGGGGCAGAAAATTGGACTGTCCGTAACAAAAAGAAGCAATTAACATACCAAGAGGTCATGGATAACTGAATTTACCATCATTTAACTTTACTGCTCCACAGTTAGCTTTCAGCAGCTGATATATGTTGAGGTACAAGAAGTGTGTTGATAAGATAAATACAAAATAATCTGTATCTGGACTATAAGCTGTGACTGGAGTGCATAAGAGAACAAAGGGAGACTGATCAGATTGTTATAACGTGAAAATCCCAACAGAAATGCTGATGGCAGCAGAATCCACAATTTATTTTTAAAGGGAAGAAGTTAAATGTCTGAAAAAGGGACTTGCAGGATATGGGAATGAATGCTTATTCAGAGCCAACATCTGGAGTAGCCTTTTTCTGTACTATTCAAATTCTAGGGGGCTTGGAGTAATCCTCATTTAATGCCTGTTGTACAATGTTGCATTTGGTCCTGTCTTCATGCACGTTTTTATGTCCTCTGAATAAAGAGTTTTTTTTTCACCAGCGCAACCAAAGGAGTGGATTTTTTTTGATAAAGCATATTGCTCTCCATGAGGAATAAAACTTCCATGCCTTCTGCAAAATTTGAATTTTCTGCGAGGACGGATTATTTTCTCTTTCATTATCATTCCCTTACAGGCCACAGGCTGCACTGGATTATATCTTCTGGGTAACAGCATTCCAATTTTCCTCTCCATAGTTTTTTTTCACTTGTTAGAAATCATGGTGTGAATTTGCCTGCCAATCTGGAAGTAACTTAAAGCAAGCCAAGAGTTGAAAGGAAACCATTGTCACTGTTTCTCAATTAT
Source organism: Sphyrna mokarran (assembly GCA_024679065.1). Lineage (NCBI taxonomy): Eukaryota > Metazoa > Chordata > Chondrichthyes > Carcharhiniformes > Carcharhinidae > Sphyrna > Sphyrna mokarran. The sequence goes on from JAGIQG010000021.1 coordinate 27,210,643, forward strand.
TGGTTATATATTGTGCACTAATGTGACGTTTCTCAACTTTGGAAGACAATGTGATGAATGCTGCATAGACTAAAAAGCACCAAAGAAAATTTATTAAATAGTACATTTATAAATGAACGGGTCCAACGACACACTGTAGACTTAACAGTAGTCACAGATTTAATTACCCCTTCAAACGATAGGAAGTAAATCATGTTTAAATTGCAGTGCAAACTAAATGTTTCTTATGCTATTATTTTTTGGTGTAGTGTATATTTTGCTGACTGTACACAGATTCCCTTTGTGCTTACAATGCACGGACTTTTCCTGTCCCACCTATCATGGGAATCATATCAGATGGGACACGGACCTTGTTAAAGTCTATTGACCTTGGGTGGAATTTTTTCCAGCCTTCGGGTGAGTGTGGCCGGAAAAATCCCACCCGTGTCTCTGTCGACTTCAGACAAATTATCGATTCAGGAAAAGGAAAGAAAAGTTATGCAAGTGGATTTCCACTGTCTGGAGATTTCAGCCTGCTTCTGGCAGGATGAGGTCACTGCAAGTATGACCACTGCCTGATTCATGTGGCACCAGTCACTGGAAATTGGAGCCGATCTTGAGCCAAGTACAAACAATCAGGTGGCTGTGAGAATGGTCGTTCCACAAAGCTTTGGGGCACAGAAGAGCAGTGGGCAGAAAGACAGAAAGGGGAAGAGAAGGCTCACTTAAAAACTAAAAGTGCTAAAAAAAAGCAGGTGTGGCAGCATCCATGGAGAGAGAAATAGAGTTAATGTTTTGAATCTGATGCGACTTATCTTTAGAACTTCTTCAGGAGAGGGCGCTTAAATATTTCAGAGGCGCTTCTTGCCTTGAATGGCCTCTTCTGCTTCCCATCTCCTTCTCCTTGTCCTTACCTGATGGCAAGTGCGGGTGTTTTCTCATTCACATCAAAGTTAAAATTGAATTCTCGCTGAGGATATCAGATTGGATCCTCACAAATTCTTGAGGACTCGATTAACTTTAAAAGCTCTGACGAAAAGTCATCCTGAATCGAAACCTTGGCTCCTTATAAGGATGGCATAGTGGCACAGTGGTTAGCAGTGCTGCCTCACAGCGCCACGGACCCAGGTTCAATTCCCAGCTTGGGTCATTGTCCATGCAGAGTCTGCATGACCCTCCTGTGTCTGCCTGTGTTTCTCCCGGGTGCTCCGGATTCCCCTCACTGTCCAAAAAATGTGCATTGTCCATGCTGAATTTTTCCTCAGTGTACCTGAACAGGTGCTGGAGTGTGGTGACTCATGGGTTTTCAGAGTAACTTCATTGTAGTGTTAATGTAAGCCTTCTAATGACAGGAAAAAAAACTTATATTCCCTCTCCACTGAAGTTGTCAGACCTGCTGCGATTTTCCAGCATTTTCTGTTTTTGTTTCAGATTCCAGCATCCACAGTGTTTTGCTTTTAACATAAAAGACAACTTAACATTAGTAGCTAAGTAGCCTGGATAATTTTAATTGCTGTTGGGGACAGGGCTAAAAATGAGACTTATTTGACCCTTTGAAAGTAGAAGCTATCTGTTTGGTGAACATGTTTCCAAGATCAGCATTGCTACTATTTAGAACAAGTGAATTGTGACTTGATAAATATTTAATTGCTAGCATGAAGTCCTAATAATCATAAAGAAAATTAAGCACTCAACCAGATATTAAATTTTAATCGAGTGAATAAGCTCCACTTAAATCAAGGTGATGTACTCTTCGGGGCCTCTCCCTAGCCTTTCCACAGTTTGGTCATCCTGCAAGGTAGATATTACACACCATCGTCATATATAATCATCATGCAAGTGACATAATTGGTGCAGTAAAATATAATTCATTTTTATAGAAAACTTACAATGCAGAAAGAGGCCATTTGACACGTCAAGCCTACACAATCCCACCTGGGTCATATCCACATTTGCCCTGCTAGTTCTCCGGAGAGTAAGGGGCAATTTAGCATGGCCAATCCACTAAACTGCACATCTTTGGACTACGGGAGGAAACTGGAGTACCCAGAGGAAACTCTCTCACTCACAGGGAGAACATGCAAACTCCAGACAATCACCTGAGGCAGGAGTTGAACCCTAGCCCCTGGCGCTGTGAAGCTGCAGTGCTTACCACTGTACCACCGTGCCACTCAAATGGTCAAATCAACATAGAAAAACAGACTGTTATTAGATAGGAATGCTTAATTTTCCTCTTTTTTTTTTTACACTCACAAAACAGAAATCTTGACTCACAATCATGTTGGAAGACTGTTAACTCATTTGAGCAAAGCAAAATAAACCATCAGATTACCTCCAATTTACTCTGTGGCTAAGCATTGAACCAGGGTTGGTAAATCGCCTAGCTGAGCATTCAAGGAAGCACAGTTTTTTTTCCCCCAGTTTATTTCTAACCTTCCTAGGGAGTCCCTGATGGGAATTGCCGCAGTGTTTGATGAATTTGAACAGTATCAATGCTGTTATCTGAGGGATTCAGCGCTCATTATGTCTGTCTAATTACCAACTGTGAAACACATTTCCTTCTCTCTGGGCTGGTAGTGTTTGAACTCGCTGACACACAAACCGAATGTGAAATTAATCCCGTGGGCAGCAAATTCTGTTTCAGCCTCAAACAAAACAGCGTGATTTCACTCTGTGAGATGCCTTGTTTTAAGGAGAACTCTCAATTTCTGAATTGGAATGAGGGACAATAATGAGTATTAGAGCTTGGAGATGTTTGCAATTTATTCAATTACTGAATTTCCTTTTCATCTTTCACAATCAAATATTAATCACAAAACATTTGTAAGTTTTAACATTCCTTACATTTCTAATACTGAATGTTGTCAAGTAGAATTGGATTAATATACAAAGTATCCTCTCCGGATCATCTAATATTTTATATTCATTTGGAGATACAATTTACATACTACTGTTGTGCGGAAACAACAGCTGGATTTTTAAAATAAGAAACACTGATTCATAAAACCAGTAAAATAATAATTCCAGTATAAATCTTCTTTGTAATCAGTTGAAGTAAGATTAAACCTGAAGAAGAAAAGCCTTTTTGCTAGCTTCCGTGTGTTTCAGAAATCATATACAACAGATGTATTGAAAAAACATCATGCTCCCTAAGGAAAGGATTTGTCTTTTCATTTTCATCTTTTAATACGAAGTATTCAATTCAATGTACTTTATTCCCTCTTTTTTCATCTTCCTCACAACACCTTTGTCAAGTTGAGAGGATGAGATCTATTCCAGGCCATATTCTTCTCTGGAATTCCAATTAATACCACTCTGCTGTTGGCCAGCAGAATAAATTAAGTCACAGAACTGTGTCAGTTATCAGAACAACATTCTCAGTGGCTGTGACAGTGGTGTATTATCTTATCCTGCCCTGCATTACTGACAGCAGCCTTTGAAGAAGTTGACCACATCATCTTCCTCCATCGCCCCTCCTTCATAAAGGTTTCCCATCATGGTTCACTTCTAACTTCACATTTAATGAGCCAAAACATTTCTATCAATGCTTTCTCTTTACGCTCCATATTATCACCTCAAAATTTTCCACAGGATATATCATCCAAACCTGGGTGAGTCACAATTTGGTCCAACGAAAGCAATTATAAAGTTCAAAGCCATGGTCCATCCCAAACACAGTAAAAAGTCTCACCACACCAGGTTAAAGTCCAACAGGTTTATTTAGCAGCAAATGCCACTAGCTTTCGGGGCTTTTTCCTTCATCAGGTGACTCATTTCTTAATGTGTTTACCCGAGTTCAACGCCGGCACCTCCACATCATGACATCCCAAACCCCACAGGCTTATAGCTGATTCCATTCACTCTCAGGTTGAATCATAATGTTCACAACCTGAATGTCCCACTCAAACCTAAACTACATTTCTAACTTATATCCTCACCATGCTGACTTTCTTTTCTGGAATACCATCCAGCCCAATTTCAATCCCTCTGCTCCTCATTTGTGCCTCTGTCAGCACCAGACTCGACTGGGCATTTTCACCAGTCTTCCAGTTCCCAGAAGCTTTCATTCATTGAAAATTCTTCTGTCTGTATCCTATGCTACACCAAGTCTCACTATAACATTATCACTGTCTTCTGCGAGAACTACAATCCCAATCTCAAATTTGCAATTTTTTGTGCACTGTACACATATCCATGATTTTAGGGATAACTGTTTTAAAGGTACATTTCTATCTACAGACTTTACATTGATTTAAAAGCATTTTTTTCAAAATGAAAGTATAGACAGGCAACATAGCAACTTTCTGTGTTTGTTTAAACCTTGTCAGGCTCATGTCTCTAAGATCTGAGTTTGAGAGTCATTGAAATGCAAAGTGTTGCTCCAGAGATGTTCATTGTATCCAGTGAAGGGTGTGAACACTCCTTGGCTTCTGAGAAAACAGGGGACTGACCATAAGATCATACGACATGAGAGCAGACACTCGGCCCACTGAGTCTGCTCTGCTATTCAATAATGGTTGATTCTTTTTTCTCATCCCCATAACCCCCTGATCCACTTATCAATCAAGAACCTATCTACCTCTGTCTTAAAGACACTCAATGACCTGGGCTCCACAGCCTTCTGCGGCAAAGTGTTCCGCAGATTCAACACTGTCTGGCTGAAGAAATTCCTTCTCATCTCTGTTTTAAAGGATCATCCCTTCAGCCTGAGGTTGTGGAATCTAGTTTTAGTTTATTCTATTAGTAGAAACATCCTCTCTGCATCCACTCTATCCAAGCCTCGCAGTATCCTGTAAGTTTCAATATGATATCCCTTCATCCTTTTAAATTCCAACAATTACAGACACAGAATCCTCAACGGTTCTTCATAATGACAAGCTCTTCATTCCAGGAATCATTCTTGTGAACCTCCTCTGGATTCTTTCCAAGGCCAGCACATTCTTCCTTAGATATGGGATCCAAAACTATTCACAATATTCCAAATGGGGTCTAACCAAAGCCTTTTACAGCTTCAGAAGTACAAGCCTGTTCTTGTATCCTAGCCCTCTGACATGAATGCTAGCATTGCATTTGCTTTCCTAACTGCTGACTGAACCTGCATGTTAACTTAAGAGAATCTTCAACAAGGACTCCCAAGTTCCTTTGTCCTTCTGATTTCCTAAGCATTTTCCCATTTAAAAAAATAGTCTATGCCTGCATTCCTCATTCCAAAATGCATAACTTCACACTTTTCCACATTGTATTCCATCTGCCACTTCTTTGTCCACTCTCCTAACCTGTCCAAATCCTTTTGCAGTCACCCCTGCTTCCTCAATATTACTATCTTTGTTCCATCTGCTAACTTAGCAACAGTGCCTTCAGTTCCTTTCTCCAAATCATTAATGTGTATTGTGAAAAGTTGTGGTCCCAGCACTGACTCCTGAGGCACATCACTAGTCACAGCTGTCATCCTGAGAAAGAGCCCTTTATCCCCATTCTCTGCCTTCTGCCAGTCAATCAATCGTCTATTCATGCCAGGATCTTACCCTTAAAACCATGGGCACTTATTTAACAGGAAGGGACTTTAAAGCACTTCAATGCAAGTAACTTCTTTGCCTGGTGGAATAATGATTCATCAAAATTAATATAGTAGCCATTTTACATAGAAATGTAGAAACATAGAAGATAGGAGCAGGAGGAGGCCTTCGGCCCTTCAAATCTGCTCTGCCATTCATTATGATCATGGTTAATCGTACGACTCAATAGTCTAATCCTGCTTTCTCTCCATAACCTTTGAAACCATTCATCCCAAATGCTATATCCAGCCGCCTCTTAAATAGATTCAATGTTTTGGCATCAACTACTTCCTGTAGTAATGAATTCCACAGGCTCACCACTCTTTGGGTGAAGAAATGTCTCCTCATTTCCATCCTAAATGGTCTATCCTGAATCATCAGACTGCAACCCCTGGTTTTGGACTCCCCCACCATCAGGGATATCCTCCATGCATTTACCCTGTATAGTTCTGTTAGAATTTTGTAAGTCTCTATGAGATCCCTCTTCAATATCCTGGACTCCAGCGAAAACAATCCTAACCTGGTCAATCTCTCCTCATAAATCAGTCCCGCCATCTCTGGTTGATCTTGATTATGATAAAGACAAGCTGCAAAAGACACATGTGAAGAACCCACAGGAAGAACTAAGAGAGACAACAGAGAGGTTTTCTCTTTGTCATTGTGAATTAAAGGGGAAGGCATTAAAAACTCAATTGCTCTTTTACCAAGAGAGTTCTGGCAGTCTGCAAGTGCTGTAACTGCAGATTCATGAGAAAAGAGAAATCTCTCTCTCTCTCAAAACATGCTTCACCTGCTAAGTCCACCTGGAAAAAAATATAAAAAACAATGCCAACTGTAGAAGCAATCGCAGCTGCTAAACCGAAATTCAAGTTTCAACCTCATCATTGTGGAAAAAGGGAATTCAAGCAATGGACCCTCAATAATATTACCTAAAAGACTGATGTGAATCTCATCTTTAAGTAACAAAAACAGAAAATGCTGGAAAATCTCAAAAACTGTAACAGCATCTGTAGGGAGAGAATAGAGCCAACATTTCGAGTCCAGATTACCCTTTGTCAGAGCTAGATAAAGGTTCATTTAGACACAAAATGTTGGCCACGGATGCTATCAGATTTGCTGAGATTTTCCAGCATTTTCTATTCTGGTTTCAGATTCCAGCATCTGCAATATTTTATCTGTAGCCTTAAGTATCCTTTCCTCTTTAGCTGCATTTTAATATTTGGAGCTATGGGTAGGATTTTACAGCCTCACGTGTCTCAAAGCTGTAAAATCCCACCCAAGGTCAACACACAGTTCTGTTATCCACCCTCGCCCACTCCAATTCTGTGGTGGGTGGGGCGGTAAAATTCATGTGAATATTTTAGCTAATAGCTAAAATCACTTTTACTTTAATAACTTTCAGCAGTAGTTCTGTAACAAAATAACCTTTATCAAGTTTAAGACTGAATGTAAATGCTGGAAAATCTCAGCAGGTCTGGCAGCATCTGTAAGGAGAGAAAAGAGCTGACGTTTCGAGTCCAGATCATCCTTTGCCAAAGTTAAAAGCACAGTCATGTAATCCTAAATGGCCACAAAATGGTGGACAGAGGCCTATTAATTCCAAAATTACCAGAAGAAGCTCACACAAATATATCTAGAATTTGAAGGAGTCAAACAGATTGTGCTTAACTATGGATGTGTGTGTAATAGAGTGAATTATGATGGAATTAATCAATTGGTTTACAAAGTAAAAATGCACCTTCAGGAACCTCAGCAAGAATAACTGCAGTGTGGATTATGAAATGACACAGGTTGGAATTTTACTGACCTGCCCACCACGGGAATTGGAGCAGGCAAAGGGCAAGCAATACGAAGGTCAGTTGACCTCGGATGGGATGTTATGGTTTTGGGACCAGCGAGGCCATAAAACCCCGCACACAGACTTCTAAATCACAGCAGGCATAGGTTAAAATAGGTAATTTCAGCAGGGAAGAAATCAGGGGGAAACAGAAGAATAGGGATAGATCCTAAGGGAAAATAGAATGTGGAAGATTGGGAAAAACCCCTCCTGTAATGACTCAAGAAACCCAATTGGAAAGGAACATGTTTTATTTAAGGAATACAAAGTAAAACCATAATCATGATCTGTATGTGCTAGTCCCTACTTGGGACTACAATTCAGCAGGCCCTGTCCTGGGCCTGTCTTATAAAAGGTCAAAGTGATGAGTTGCAGCTGGACAGGCCTGTGCATGTAATATGGGGAACTCATTCTCAACGTGCCCCACAGGGAGATCAGTAAGTGATTCCCCATGGACTTCACACTTTCACAACCTTGAAAAGTAAAAAAACATACAGAAGGCAGAGCTCAGGAATGTGCCTTGCAACTTTTAGCTGGAAAAACCAGGTCATATAAAGTGACACTGCTGGCTCATGACAAAAGCCACAGGCACCATTTCCAATTGAATAATTTCTGTATTCATTAAAATTGTAGTCTTTTGTTTGCAAATGCACAAGATCACACACAATCCTGCATATAAAGGGGAAATGACCCCCGATGCTTCAAAGGACAAGGAAAGGAAGTCAACATTCTCCAGGACCGTGGCTATTTGCAGACACTGCTGGTGAGGAGGATTGAGGAGAATTCCCACACAGAAGCAAATACAATGTGCTAATCAAAGGACCCACTGGAGAAAGTATCAAGGTACTGTCAGTGAAAAATCATGAGTTAGGAACAATGGGTGTGATCTCTCAGTCACTCATGCAAAGAGCCAATCTCTGCTAGGAAACCATCTCAGTGGCTGCAAAGTAAGATGCCACAAAACTCAAAAACAGTCCAGTGAAGCTGGATAAATTGGTTAGCACTGCTGCCTCACAGCGCCAGGAACCCGGATTGGATTTCTGACTTGGATCACTGTCTATGCAGTGTCTGCACATTCTCCCTGTATATGCATGGGTTTCCTCCAAGGGCTCCTGTTTCCTCCCACAGTCCAAAAATGTGTGGGTTAGGGGGATTGGCCATGCTAAATTGCCCTTCGCGTAGGGTAACTAGCTCAGGTAAATTCATGGGGTCATGAGGATAAAGCCTGAGTGGGATTGTGGTCAAAAAACAGAGAACAAAGAACAAAGAAAATTACAGCACAAGCCCTTCCGCCCACCAAGCCTGCACCGACCATACTGCCTGACTGAACTAAAACCCCCTACCCTTCCAGGGACCATATCACTTTATTCCCATCCTATTCATGTATTTGTCAAGATATCCCTTAAAAGTCACTACCGTATCTGCTTCCACTACCTTCCCAGTAACAAGTTCCAGTCACACACTACTCTCTGCCTCATATCTCTCCTTTAAACCTTGCCTCTTGCATCTTAAACTGTGCCCTCTAGTAATGGACTCTTCCATCCTGGGAAAATGCTTCTGACTATTCACTCTGTGCATGCCCCTCATAATCTTGTAGACTTCTATCAGATTGCCCCTCAGTCACTTCAATGAGAATAAACCAAGTTTCTCCAAACTCTCCTCATAGCTAATGCCCTCCATACCAAACATCTTGGTAAATCTTTTCTGTACCCTCTCCAAACCCTCCACATCTTTCTGGTAGTCCGGAATTGAACACTATATTCCAAATGCGGTCTAACTAACGTTCTATAAAACTACAACATGACTTGCCAATTTTTAAACTCAATACCCCATCAATGAAGGCAAGTATGCCTTATGTTTTATTGACTACCTTCTCCACCTGCATTGCCACTTTCAGTGACCTGTGTGCCTGTACACCCAGATCCCTTTGCCTACCAATACTCTTAAAGGTTCGGCCAGTTACTGTATATTTCCTGTCTGTATTAGACCTTCCAAAATGCATTATCTCATTTGTCCAGATTAAGTTCCATCTGCCATTTCTCTGCCCAAGTCTCCTGTTGTATCCTCTAATGGTCCTCATCGCTATCTGCAAATCCACCAACCATTGTGTCGTCCGCAACTTTACTAATCAAACCAGTTACATTTTCCTCCAAATCATTCATACATATTACAAATAGCAAAGGTCTTGAGGAACGCCACTTGTCACAGCCCTCCATTCAGAAATGCACACTTCCACTGCTACCCCGTATTCTTTGACCAAGCCAATTTGTATCCACCTTACTAGCACACCTCTGATCCCATGCGACTTCACCTTTTGCACCAGTCTACCATGAGGGACCTTGTCAAAGGCCGCACTGAAATCCATGTACATAACATCTACTGCCCTACCCTCATCAATTATCTTCTTTGAAAAACTCGATCAAGTTCATGAGACACAACCTCCCTTTCACAAAACCATGTTGTCTCTTACTAATACATCCACTTATTTCCAGGTGGAAATAAATCCTGTCTCGAAAAATCCTCTCCAATAATTTCCCTACCACTGATATAAACTCACCAGCCTATAATTACCTGGATTATTCTTGCTAACCTTCTTAAACAAAGGAACAACATTGGCTATTCTCCAATCCTATGGAACCTCCTCAGTAGCCAGTAAGAAGATAAAGATTTCTCTCAAGGGCCCAACAATTTCTTCCCTTGCCGCTTTCAGTATTCTGCGGTATATCCCATCAGACCCTGGGGACTTGTCTACCTTAATGTTTCTCAAGAACCCCAATACCTCCTCCTTTTTAATCTCAGCATAATTCAAATTATCTACATATCCTTCCCCAGACTCATCATCCACCAAGTCCTTTTCTTTGATGAATAATGAAGCAAAGTTCTCATTTAATACCTCGTTCATTTTCTTTGGCTCCACGCATAGATTCCCTCCCTTATCTTTGAGTTGGCCAACCCTCTCCTTGGCTATCCTCTTGTTCTTTATGCATATCTAAACAGCCTTGGGATTTTCTTTAATCCTGCTGGCCAATGCTTTTACATGACCCCTTTTACCCGCCCCCCTCCGTGTTTAAGTTTCTTCCTACTTTCCTTGTATTCCACATTTGCTTTATATGTTCAAAGCCTCCTAGCTTTGACAGTGCAGACTTGATGGGCCAAATGGTCTCCTTCTGCACTGTAGGATTCCATGAAACTAAATTTCTTAAGCAGCAAGGATTTGTAAAACTCAAGCAGCTGAAAAGGTTTCAGAAAACCTAGAGGGGGCAATACAAAGCACAAAGGTGAAAAGGCTCAGCCTGAATCTACAGAATTAAACAGGAACAAGGGAAATCCCCAAATAGACCAAGGCACAGTGAGGGAGATGCTGCATTAACAGAAAGAGCCTGAGGGAAGTTACTTGATAGTAAAAAATGCTGAAGCAAAGGCCAGTATATGGAAAGAGATAGGAAAGGGATTGACAGAATTCCCAAATCCAAATGGCCCCCAAAAAAGATTGGAGTTCTCAGAGAGATCTCAAGGATTACTATAGCTAACACTAACATGCGTAGCCCTGATGGTGATGAAGAAGAACAAAAGTTAACCATACCCACGAATGTGGAATCACAGAAATAGAAGCTACTGAATGCAGCTCGAAGCATGACTTTAACAAACTATCTTGTGAGTTAAAGGACAGACTTTGAGAGAAATGAGCAAAAATCCAAAACATGGTAGCTGTCGACCTATCTCATAAAAAATTCAATAAGAACCAATCTTGAGTGGATGGCATGAGGAAAAACTGAAAGAATAAACCAGACAAGAATATCAGTCGTTCTTGCTGGAACATAAAATGTATCTCAATGGCACCCTTGTATTAGCAAAAAGAGACTTTGATCAAAAAAGGGGCAAGTTGTTGGCGCAGATAGAGGCTGTTGCTAACTTGCTTTTTCAAAAAGAGAATTTTGAAGTCTGGGAAGTAAACAGGAAATGCATCCAAGTGAAAAAGCTGCAATCGATTTACCTTTAAATTATTCTTTGAAGGCATGGATGATGAAGAGGCTACAGATAACGAACCCAGAGAAGCTCCAAAAATTAAACTCGGTGCAAACTGTTGTCAAAAAACCAAGAGAAAGAGAAACAAGTTCCCAGATAAAACTGAACCGAAAAATGTTGGAGGGAATCTGTGTTGCATGTGTTAAAAAGTATGCATTTCTTTTATCTCTTGTTTCCACATGTAAATGAAAATTTATTATACAATCCCTACAGTACAAAAGGCGGCCATTAAACCCATCAAATCTGTACCGATCATAATTCCACCTAGGCCCCACTCCCTTAATTCCACGCATTTACCCTGCTAATCCTCCGACACTAGGGTCAATTTACTATGGCAATCAACCTAACTCACACATCTTTGGGCTGTGGGAGGAAACCCATGCAGACACAGGGAGAAAGTGCTACCTCCACACAGATAGTAATCCAGACCCAGAACTGAACCCGGATCTCTGGCACAGTGCTAACTGCTGTGCCACTCTACCACCTTGCCCCTTATCTCCCTATGAATCCAAACAACAAAAAGCAAAATATATTTCCATTTCTTTCAGTAAGGGGAATGGTAAATCACAAGCATGTAATTATAATAATATGGATTTTAAGGACAACCATTTTAAAGGTATATTTCTGTTTTCAAACTTAATTTTAAAAGCCTTTGTTCAATTGAAAGTATAGATAAGCAATAAGGCATCTTTCTATGAAAGCAAAAACAATGGCAGATATCATCAGTGTTCAATATGGTGCAGAGAAGGGAAGGGGTACATTTGTCTTCTTGTTTGAATCTTATTCATAAAGGTGTCGGGGAATTTGCCAGCCTCCTAGCCACGTTTTCCCGGAGGCAGGAGATGGCGTGCCGTTTAATGGGATGGGATTTCCTTGTCCTGCCATTGTCAATGGGAATTTCCGTTGATGTCACCCCAAACCTCTGGGAAACTCATGTGCTGCCAGTGGGACCAGAGAATCTCACTGGCATGAATGGATGGAGAATTCCCTGTCACCTATTGTTGTCCAGATTTATAGGGGAATAAATTTTCATTCATCTGATTCTATTTCCATTTTTTCACAAAACTCGCTACTGAACCAAACTCCAAGTTTCACTCAGGAAAGAAGGAACTCAAGGAATGAGTCTGCAATGATATTCCACAGAAGCTGATTTGAAATCTCATTTTTAGATGTTTTTATTTCTTCATCTGCATTTTAATCTTTATATTTATATTTGTAAATAACTTTATCACTTTTACTTAAGTAAACTTTCAGCAGTGATTTCATAATGAACTAACTTTTATTTTGCTGTAGACTAGAGCTTTTCTGCTGGGTCATTTTTAATTTGAACAATTCATAAATTAAAAGGGCGCTTCATGCAGACACGTACTTAAATTCATAGTTCATCAAACATTGTGAGGAAATATGGTTGTGACATCTGGTTCTGGACTTCTGTGAACTTCCCCATCCTTCACCTCACCATTGGTAACCATTGCCTTTGGTTGCTTAGACCACAAACTCGGCAATTCTCCCCCTTACCCTTTGTGTCTCACCTTCGCCATCTCCTCCTTTAAAATCCACCTCATTGACTTGATTTACTATTGTTGCATGTATTAGTGTACAGTGAAAAGTATTGCTTCTTGTGCTCTATACACAAAACATACCATTCATAGAGAAGGAAATGAGAGAGCGCAGAATGTAGTGTTACAGTCATAGCTAGGGTGTAAAAAAAAAATCAACTTAATGCAAGACAAGTCACTTCAAAAATCTGACAACAGCAAGAGGCTGTTCTTGAGTCAGTTGGAACGTGACCTCAGGTTTTTCTACTTTTTCCCGATGGAAGAAAGTGGAAAAGAGAATGTTTGGGGTGGGTGGAGTCCTTAGTTATACTGGCTGCTTTGTCGAGGCAGCTGGATGTGTAAACAGAGTCAATGGTTGAGAGGCTGATTAATCTTGTGTTAATCCAATTCAAATATTTCTTTCTTTGGCCTCATGTCCATCTTCTTTTGGTCACCTGTAAGCATATTGAGACATTTTCTCCACATAAGGCTTTATATTAATGCTGGCTGTTGTTATCATCCACCTGAGAACTGACACTGCACAATATTCAGAGTAGAAGGTGCTATCCCTCTCAGAACAGTGAAGGTCTCATACATGAGTTTGATTAGCTCTTCTTCAGATAAAATGTTAAATTGGAGAAGCTGGGGTTGTTCTCCTTGGAACAGAAGAGTTTGAGGGGAGATTTGATAGAGTTGTACATGGATTATGACAGGTTTGGCTAAGATAGACAAAGAAAATTTGCTAGCAATAGTTAAAATATAACAAGGACGAGGTTTAAGAGATGAAAAATGTTGAATAAGTGATTCAGTGGGAATGTGAGAAAGAATTCTTTTCACACAATGCATGCTAATAACCTGGAACTTGTCGCCTACGCGGTTGGTGGAAGGAAGAAATAGAAATATAGAAAAGAGAAGCAGGAGATTTGAATCTGGATGCCTAGAGCTGTATCCCGAGTCTCTGGATTATTAGTCCAGTGACAATATGACTATGCCACTGCCTGCAAAGGGCTAGTGCAACTTCAGCATAATACTGACCAATCTGGTCATTTATTGGGAAATTAAAATTTCCATTTAAAACAATGAAACACTAATTGCTTTCTGTCATGTTATTCCATTGTTTGTAATATCTCAAGAAAGGCCGTTTAAGCATGGTAGAACGGATTATCTTTTTCTAGAAATGGTGATTTTGTTCAATCAATGTTTCAGCATTAGAGAGTGGTGTCTTTCTTTATCCTAATGGCTGTGAAAAGACTTCTGAAGAAGCTGTTTAGTAACACGTGAAAAGAAAGCTGTATGCTCTCTGTGAGTGTCACAAGGGACCTCCAGAACGCAGAAAAATGTCACTAATGGAAGCTGTTAAACCCTAGTCTGTCTCTTCATCTTAGCATTACAGCAGTTGTATCATTGGTTAAGGCATGCAAGCTCTCCAGAGCCCTGCCACATTAATCTTTAAAACTATGACTGGAACACCTAGAATACAAAAGTTACTTGATAAAGTTTTTAAAAGAATATGCTTATTTTCCACTTTTGTTTGGAACAACTCTGGTAGCACAGAAAATTATTAATGTAATAAAAGAACATTTTACAGCTGCAAGTGCAGGTTTTGCTTGCTTGTTTATTGATTGAACAGCTTAGTGGAATGTTCTAGGCTGAGACAATACAATGGTTTAAGGGCAGAACGATGGCACAGTGGTTAGCACTGCTGCCTGACAGCACCAGGGACCTGGGTCCAATCTCGTATGACCGTCTGTGTGGAGTTTACACATTCTCCCCACTTCTACGTGTGTTTCCTCCCACACATTAAAGATAGGTTGATTGGCCATGCTAAATTATGCCTTAGTGTCAGGGAGATTAGCAGGATAAACACGTAGGGTTACAGGGATAGGGCCTGAACGGCATTGTTGTCGGTGCAGGCTTGATGGGGCAAATGGCTTCCTTCTGCACTGTAGGAATTCTATGATTCACAGATGGCTTCATATAATTTTGTGAACATTTGTCTTTGGGCATAAATTTTTAAAATATAATTTGCAGGTTCAAAATATTTTCTGGTAAGTGAATCGCATAACCTCCAAAGTTTTCATTGGATGTCGCTGGACCTGTTGAGATTTCCCAGCATTCTCTGCTTTTGCTTCAAATTCCAGCATCCACAGGATTGTGCTTATTTTAATGTATTTTCCAACCTCTAAGACCAAGGTCAAAAATTGTCTTACATTCATGGGATTAACATTTATATTTCTGTAAAAAGACCCTCAAATGAATTTCAGTCCTTCACTATATATTTACAGTGAACTGGAAACTACTTTCAGAGGTGGCCTGATGGAAGTTGTGAAAAATAACAAATTCACTGTTGTACACTAATGCTACTTTAACATGTAATTTGAATTAATATTTCACCCGCAACATTAATTACAAGGTACTTTGAATTTCGTACATTCTGGAAAGATATTTGATTCATATCTGTACTAACTCAAGGTGACTCGATATGGCAAATATTAATTAAAGGTTTATTGATGAGAAGAACTATATACACAAAGGATTCAACAGGACAATGTGTACAAGTCAACAATGCTCTAGCTCCAACTGAAGCCAACATGCCCTGGGACAGATCGTCTCACTCTCAATTGGTCCATGTCCTTGTGCTCCATTGGTTCTGGCCTGGTCACATGCCTGCAAAGGACTGCCACTTAACGGAGCCATGCTATCACAAAATCAAATCTGCGTAATGTATGAACGTGTCTTTTTTACACTTTTGCACTATCATAGAATTCTACAATGCAGAAGGAAAACATTCAGCCCATCAAATCTAGAGCGACCGTAATTCCACCCAAGCCCTATCACCATAACCCCATGCATTTACCCGAGCTAGTAATTAGGCGCAATTTATCATGGGCAATCCACCTAACCTGCACATCTTTGGACTGAGGGAGGAGCACTCAGAGGAAGCCCACACAGACACAGGGAGAATGTGCAAGCTCCACACAGACAGTGACCCAAGCCAGGAGTCAAACCCAGGTACTTAGCACTATCAGGCAGCAGTGCTAACAACAATGCCACCGTGCTGCCCTATATATTTAATACACAGATAAATAATGCATAGGGAAATGATGGAATTAAGACTATTTTGTTACGTCAGAATGGATGAAGCCTAATTGTGAATGTGACCTACATTGCACATTTTGTCAGAACACTTAGTACTATGTGACAACATTCGGAAAGTGATTCATTTCCTACCCATCTTATTCATCTTAGATGCTAAAACAAACAAAAAATAATTCGCATGATATCTAACCTCCCACATCCAGCTGCCTGAATATTTTTAAAGTTGTGGCATTAGGTACAGCTCCCAACATGCATCCTACTACCGTGGATCAGCACAGAGCATGGGGTATTTAAATCTGCATGGGAATATTTAAAAAGATTCATTCTGGTATCATTTAAACATCCTGAGCAAGATAGATTCTTCACTGATGGAAATAAACCCTTTGATTTGATTTCAATTATTATTAGTGAAAAGTATTGGTTTTTGTGTGCCATACCCTTGAATAGTCTTTAAAAAACAATTTTAGTTCTACTTTTTGTTTACAAAAGAAGCTTGCCTGTTTTAATTTGGCTACACAATAAGAAAAATATGTGATGCTTTTTAAATGTAGAAAATCACTCGAAGCCTGTCAGTGAGAAGAATGGGAAACTGAGACACAGAGAGAGATAACAGAAAGCTGTGACCAAAATCTTGATTAAAGATATGGGTTTTAAGGAGGGGCAACATGTGAAAAGGCAGAGGGCTGGGGACAAGGGAGAAATTCTCACCATTTACAAACTTATCTGTAGGAGTGCCGTCAGTACATTGCAGATTGATCTGCCTCACCTCATAAGGAAATGCAGTGTGGCTCTTGCCCAGGGAAGTCTATAGAACTTGGCTCTTTTTTGAGAAGCCTATGTATTTATTTACAAATGAAGTTTTCTTAATTAAATTCCAAAGTTCAGGTGACCATTTATCTGATTTCTTATTGTTCAACATCTCAGGTATTGTTTCAATAAAGAAGAAAGGAATCTGGTTCCATAAACAATTATATTTTTTTAAAACTTGTTAAAACTTATATTGGATCCATGTGTATGCCCAGGTTTTTGATTTGCAGCTTTCAATTCCATGTGCGACTGTCAGTGGGGAGTTTGCATGTTCTCCATGTGTCTGTGTGGGTTTCCTCTGGGTGCTCCAGCTTCTTCCCATAATCCAAAGATGTGCAGGTTAGGTGGATTGGCTCTGCTAAATTACCGCTTAGTGTCCAAAGATGTGTATATTATGGGCATTAGCGGGGTAAATATGTGGGGTTATGAGGATAGGGTGCAGCGTAGAACCCGGGTAAGATGCTCTTTCAGAGAGTCGGTGCAGACTCGATGGACCAAATGGTGTCCTGCAGGGATTTATGATGCTATGACATGGGTCCAATACCTGTCGATGCTTGATAGGAAGATAATCATTTATTTTTGTTCACATTCTACAGCTAGAAAAGGCGGATATGATTAGATTCAAGCATTTTGATTTTTTTTATTATGGGAATTATGCAGTAGAACTGCTACCTAATCAGTTGTGTCCCTGGATCCATCATACTTGCCAGGTTCCACTTATAATTTCTAGGTCATTTTGTGAACATTTTCAAAATAAGAAAATGGCATTTAGAAAAAAGGATCCAAATCTTTCCTTTATTTTACAAGTATCCGTAATTGCAACAATTAACTATCGTATTTCACCAACAGCATACAAGAAGCTCATCAACTGCAGGTTAGAGAGTTTGGTCAAACAGTCACAGTGTATTATATGTTCTATTATTTCCAAACAAGCGCAATAATTAAGTGTAAGTTCTAATTATGCAGTTTTGTAACCTGAGGATATAAGAAGTGTTGTGTTCCTCACTATCATGTCTTGTTCAAGCACATTTATGAGTTTTATTCAGAATTTAATTTATTCTGTATCACGTTCAAAACAAGTTAACTTACATATTTTATTTTTCTGATTATTTGCTGACTTTCTTTATCCTATAGTTATGCTTCCAGACACTTCCCTTGGCAAATCTCCTGCAATGCCACTTACCCAATGAGATTAATATAGCAGAGATTTTACTGTCTACATTATGTCCTACCTCCTGTTCCAGTTTGGATCATTATTGTGCCATCAGTCCCTGGCATTTCTCGCAATAATGCGTTTGAAATGCACTCAAAAGATACAATGTTAATTTCCTTTCTTTTTTGCACTTTGTGTGATCTGGATTGTGGTGATGCACCTTTCTTATCATCTAGCAAATTTTCTTTTATTCTTTCATGGGACATAGGACAAGACATGTGCCAATTCTCCCAAATGCCCTTGAGAAGGTGGTGCTGAGCTGCCTTTTGAACTACTGTGATACATCTGGTGTAGCTACACACTCTGAACAAAAATGAAAGGTGTTCCAGAATTTTTGCCCAGCAACAGTGAAGAAATGGTGATATAGATTCAAGTCAGGATGGTGTGTGGCTCGGAGGGGAATTTTCAGGTGATTGTCTTCCTGTTTATTTGCTGCCCATGAGCATCAAGATGGAAGAAGTCATGGGTTTGGAAGGTGCTGTCAAATGAGCCTTGATGAATTGCTGCAGTGTATCCTGCAGGTGATATACACAACTGCCACTGTATGTTAGTGATGATGGAGGGAGTGAATGTTTAAAGTGATGGATAGGGTGCCGATCAATTGGGTTGCTTTCTTCAGGATGATGTCAAGCTTCTCAAGTGTGGTTAGAGCTAAACTCATCCAGGCAAGTGGAGAGTACTCCATCACACTCCTGATTTGTACATGATGGACAGGCTTTGGGGAGTCTGGAGGCGAGTTACTCACCTCAGAATTTCCTGTCCCTGACCTACTCTCCGAGCCAGTATTTATACGGCTGGTCCAGTTCCTAGACAAAGGCGAACCCAGTGACAGTGAGGATTCAGTGATAGTTTCCACTGTATGTCAAAAGGAGATAGTAGATTCTCTCTTGTTAGAGACAGTCATTGAGAAGATTTCACTTGTGTGGCATGTATGTTAGTTGGCATTTATCAGCCTAAGCCTGAATGTTGTCCAGATCTGCATAGATATTGATTGGGCTGCTTCAGTATCTGAGGAGTCATGAACGGTGCTAAACATTGGGCAATCATTAATGAACATCACCATTTTTGATCTAATGTTGGAGGAAAAGGTCAACGATAAAGCAGCTGAAGGTGTTTGGGCTAAGACACTATCCTGAGGAACACCTGCTGTGATGTCCTAGGACTGAGATGTTTGGCCCCCAACAACCACAACCATCTTTCTTTGTGCCAGTTATGACTTCAATTGTGGAGAGCTTTCTCCCTTCTTCCCATTGACTATAGCTTTGTTGGAGTCCAAGGACTCATGAGTGCAATAATCAGTCAAATTCTGTCTTGATCATAGAATTGCTACAGTGCAGAAGGAGGCCATTTGGCCCATTGAGTCTGAATCAATACTCTGACAGTATCTTCCCCAGGTCCTTTCCCTATACTATCCTTTAATATCCTTAGATGTGTAGATTAGCTGGATTATCCCTTCCTTTTAGGCCTAACACTCTTCTTATTGCTTAATGAAGACATATGACAATTTATATTCATACAGAGCATGAACTCAAAGGGGAGTTGACAAAGGATTAGCAGAGTGTGCAAGTGTACTGGCTAGAGAGATCAAGTGCATCTAATCCCCCATGGGTGCAGATACAGAGACTAAACTCATGAGTGGAGGGTAAGGACAGCTAATCCATCAAATCTACACATCTAAGGATATTAAGGGATAATTTAGCATGGTAAATCAACCTAATCTGCACATCTTTGGACTGTGGAAGGAGACCGGAGCACCGGAGAAAACCCACATAGGTGAATATGCAAACTCCACACCCACGACTGGAATTGAACTCTGGCACTGTAAAGCAGTAGTGTTAACCACTGTACCACTATGTAACCCTTCATGTCAAGGGCAATCATTCTCACCTACCTCAGCTGTAACTGTGGGCCTTCCCTGGTGATGCCAGCCACACAATTTACTTTTCCTAATCACATTTCCCTGACTGTAAATTTGCCTAAGAGCCACTTCAGACTCCATTGCTGCTTCTTCCTGCTGACTGTCCCATCTGAAGACCATTTCAGAATCTTGCTTTCCTTACCCTCCACTCATGGATTTAGTCTCTGCATCTGTACCCATGGGGAATTAGATGCAATTGATCTCTCTAGCCTGTACATTTGTACATTCTGCTAATCCTTCATCAACTCCCCTTTTGAGTTCATGCTCTGTACCGAATATAAATTGTCATATGTCTTCATCAAGGAATAAGAAGTGTTAGACCTGAAAGGAAGAACAGGCCAATTAGCATAACATCACTGGTGGGGAAAGCTATAGAAATAGCAATCAGGGACAAAATTAATTGTCAGTTGGAAAAACATGATTTAATAAATGGAAGCCAACACAAAATTTTATTAAAGGCAAATTGTGTCTGATAAACTTGATTGAGTTCTTTGATGAAGTAACACAGGGGATGATAGGGATAATAGGGTTGATGTTATGTACATTGACTTCCAAAGAGGCATGATAAAGTACTACTTAAGAAAGTTGTTAGCAAAATTATGGTTCATGGAATGAAAAGGGAAAAGAGTTTTGAATTTGTTAAGGAGAGTAGATTAGCAGTAAACAGTTTTCGCAGGCTGATGGTACAGGAACTATCCAAGAGTCAACATTTTTGATCTATGTTGGTTTCTGATTAAGCAACATCTTGATTTTAAAGTTCTTATCTTTGTTTTCAAACGCCTTCATAGTGTCACCACCTCCCCCACCCCCAATACCCCCACTCTCATCTTCAAATCCCACAATCCTGGGATATCTGTGCGTATCTAATTCTGGCCTCTTGAATATTCTTTATTTTAGTTTATTTTAATACTACTATGTGGTAATGAATTCAGTAACCTACTACCAAAACCAGCGATAGGTAACTTAGACTATAGTGAGCCACATGAATGGCCCTCTTTCATCTCAGTGGCCGTAAGATTGAAATCAGTCTTGTTAACTAACCATGATCCCATGATTTAGATTAAATATATTTAAATATTTTCTATGAAATATTCAGCCTGTATTAATCATTTATATATTAATAGAACTATCAACTTAAAATGGTAAAAATAAAGAAAATAAAGTTGAAGTTCATTTATTAGTCACAAATAAGGTTTATATTAATACTGCAAAGAAGTTACTGTGAAATTCCCTTAGTCACCTCACATTGGCATCTGTTCGGGTCAATGCATCCAACCAGCACATTTTTCAAACTGTGGGAGGGAACCGGAGCACCCGGGGGAAACCTGAAGAACACAGGGAGAATGTGCAAACTCTACACAGACAGTTACCTAAGCCAGGAATTGAAACAGGGTTCCTGGCACTGTGACGCAGCAGTGTTAACCACTGTGCCGTATGTGCACTTTGGAGACAGAGGCAGCACATATCTCTAACTGTCAGTGTTGTGAACAATCAGCATGCATCTCGCTTCACTTGCATTTGTTCTAAGTCTATAAAGTTTCAGTCATTCTGGTAGGCAAAAAAACTATATAGATAAAAATCAACAGAACGTGGCAACCTGCAATGGTCAACAAAATGCCTTGTGGGCTGCATGTGACTCCTAAGTTGTCCAGCACTGAACTAAACTTTGGAATTCCCTCCCTGAACCCCTCCACATTGCTACTCTCCTTCTTCAAAAGGTTCTTAAAACTTACCTCTTTGACCTAGCCTTTGATCATCTGATCTAGCATCTCATAGTGTGGCCTGGTTCAAATTTTCTTTTATAATGCTTCTGCAAAGCATCTTGGGACCATTTAGGGGCGCTATATAATGTAAATTGATGTTATTGACGGTGGTAGAACAAGTTGAGAAAGATTTAAAAAGCTCAGCAAATCCACGGCTCTATAAATAGATGCAAAAGCAAGGAAGTTAAACTAAAACTTTAATCACTGCTGAGCCTCAGCTGGGGTATTCTGAGCACCACATTTACAAAGACTATAATTCAATTCTTCTATAGAAGCATCTCAAGTTCTTGGAAAGACTGCAGAGGAGATTAACTCAAATGCTGCCTCAGATCAAGATATCAGCTACGTAGAAGGTCTACACAATCCAGAAATGCTCCCCTTAGAGCAGAGAAGGTTATAGGGAGAGTTATTAGAGGCGTTCAAAATGATTACAGAGGAAACCATTTCTAATATTTGAAGAGTCAGAAAACAGAGTAGCAGAGATTATGAGTAATTAGCAAAAGAATAAGAGGGGAGATTAGAAGAATTTTTTTGAACACAGCAAGTATGAGCTGAATTCATTGCCCAAAACAGGGTAGAAGCAGATTCAACAGTAACTATTAAAAGGAAACTGATAAACATGTGATGGAGAAAAGATTGCAGAGTTACAGAAAAATTGTAGGAGCATAGAATTCATTGGATAGCTCTTTCACAGGTACAATGGTCTCCTTCTGCACTGAGGTTCTATGATGCTATGCAATGAGAGAAAAGAGGTGTTGGGAAACAACATTAATATATGAAACAATCATGAATATAAGAAGGGCCAGTAAACATTACAAGTTGCATTTTTATCATACCCACAGCTGCAGAAATATAACCTCCAATGCTCAGCAACTGTGTCCTCTTGCAGGTCACCTTGTATCTTGCACCAAAGGAGAGAAAGCAGGAGAAAGTAAGAAATAACTAGGAAAAATTACACTGAAAATTCAACACAACACTGAAGGAGTGCTACACAGTCAGAAGTGCCATCTTTTAGCTAAGCAGTTTCTCTTCTCAGGTGGATATGAAAGATCACATGGCACTAATAAGATAGCTAAGATCTCTACGGTGTTCAGGATATTCCCCCCCCTCCCCCCCAATATCTCTGCAAGTTCCCGTCCCTAAGGGACTTTCACAGTAACTTCCTTGCCGTGTTACTGTAAACCTACTTGTGACTAATAAATAAACTTTAAATTTTAAGCCACTCACCATCCTGACTTAGAAGCTGAGAAGGAACGCCAATATATTTCCATGTCAAAAGCCTGGAATTCCCTCCCTAATGGCATTGTAGGTCAACCCACAGAATATGGACTGCAGAGATTCAAGGAGACAGTTCACCATGATCTTTTGAAGGACAACTAGAGATGGGCAATAAATGCTGGTCAGCCAGCAATGCCCATGTCCCATGAATGAACTTTTAAAAATTATTGTGCGCTAATTGATCTTGTTTCCCACATGATAACACTAATTACATTTGATAAAATATTTGTAATTCCCTTTGGGACACTTTGAGGTCTTGATACATATTATATAAGTGCTACTTCTTTCTTGCCTTAATCTTCTGTATTTGTAAACAGAGCCTATGCCAGCAAACCAATATCTATGTACACTTTCATGCAGATATAGACAAAGACAAAGGAATATACACAAGGAGGGACAAGCTGCATCTACCTCCAACATTGACGCTTGTTTCGTGTCCAGCATTCAGCACTCCAAACACACTCACTGAGTGACTGACTTGCCAGCGACTGACTGAGCTTGCCATAGAAACGGTTCCGGCCCTTCTGCCTATAATGAGTCTTTAATTGTGCTGAGTAGCTTCCATACCAAATTTTTTAAAAATTGCCTTCTGTACACATTTAAGCAATTTAAAAGTGCGGTGTTTATTTTGATCATTCTGAGCAATTTCAACTCATATTTGAAATAAACAGAAATATTTTACTTCTGTGTAAGTGCAGCATGGTAGCAATACACGTAGCAGCTGTTGATGTGATCTCACAAAGCAGCAGTGATTGCGTTAATACACTTGTCTCCTTGTTGATGAGCTGATTGTGTACAAGATAGTTTCATTTTGGCAAGCAGCAAGAAAGTGGCGCAAAGACATAAGAAGAGTTGCACGTGCAAGGATGCAAGGATCCCAGTGGAATCTCAGTCAGAGAGAATTAGACAAAAAGACTTACAATAAAATCAAAGAGGCAGAAAGCTTAAGCAGAACCTATAGAGAAACAGGATTTCTGGTACAATTGCACTTTATTCCACTCTTATTCTCAGGTACATTTTCTCAATTTTCATTCATCTTAACAACTTATTTTATTGTGCACGTATGAAAATAACCAAATCAACATATTTGTTTTTCATTCCTCACAGCAAACATGTAAATCCCTTAGATGTGTCCTTAGAATCATGGAATCTTTATAGTGCAGAAGAAGCCTTACAGTGCATCAAGCCTACACTGAAAACAATTCCACCCAAACCCTATCCCACAACCCTACTTATGTATCCTGCTAATCTCCCCGTCTCTAAAGGGGAGACCACAAATCTTTGGACTGTGGGAGGAAACCCATGTACAAGGAAAACATGCAAACTCCACACAGAGTCATCCAAGGCCAGAATCGAATCCAGGTCCCTGTTGCTGTGAGGCAGCAATGCTAACCACTGTGCCACCATGCTATGTATTGTAAAGAGGTCTTTATAAGATGCACTGTCACCTCCAAGTGCACATTTTCCTCAGTTTTACTATTTAATATAATCTTCACCGTTAGCATTGGGCAGTATCACTCAAGACTAACTGGAATGTGCGTTTTATTTTTCAGATTTCAAGTGCAAAGCCAGAGATTTCCTGTGCATTTTTCTAAAACTGATTACCAAGGCAAAATCCTCAGGCATGATTCTCCATTTGCTCTGGTTTCCCGTCCAATTTCAATGGACTTGTCATGATCTGCCCACTGAATTCCAGTGGCAGGTGGGATGGGAGAATTCCGACCCTCATGTCAATCGAGGGATGATTTGGAATAAATCTATTTCATTGCAAGTGTTTAAAGCCTACATGTGCCAAGCAAATGGTGCAGAAGCATTCTAATCAATAATGTTGGGTAATATAGTGAGATCGATTTTCTGATACTGAGGGGTGATATTTCCTGAATGGTTAGAAATGATGCAAATTACATACAGCAAGGTGAAAAGTGGCAAAACCGAAATTTAAAGGACACAAACAATTAAAGGAATGAGCCATAACATGGAAACAAGTCTCTGCAGCCATATGAAAAAAAATGTGAAGCTTTTTTTTAAGAGTTTAATGCATGCAAAGTTTTGAGAAAAGATGAGAAAGAAATGATAGGTAAAAAAAATTGGAAATAAAATCAATGATGCAAGATTAAAAAAGCAAGTAAGTGAATAACTCAGCACTCAAACCTCTACAAGGTGGCAACTGAAGTGGAGACTGAAGTTGTTCCAAGTTTGTAGCAAGGATATTGATCCTGTTTTTCTAGTAGCATATTCAAAATATGCATTGTGCATTTTCTCCAAACTGCAACAGATCTGCACATGAAGTGTCAAATTGTATGGTGACTTCCTCACTGATATCGACAAATTGAAAAACATTACATGCAAGCCATATGTAGAGTCTAATGTATCCCCAGTTATGTATCAAGAGCGCCAACTAGCATTTTGTGTCAGGAAGAAGATGGAAAAGACTTGTCCTTGACATAGTTGAGAATGTTGGGAATGAGCTTCTGTCCTGGCTTTCACCTATGCAAGTCATTAAGAAATCCATGAGTGAGAACCAGATTGGAATCTGCATTGACATGGAGTCAGCAAACCAAGCCATACAATGAAAAAGACACTGGACAATGAAAATGTCATAGAGAAATTGAATGGGGCTAGGTACTTCACTAAACTTGATCTTCAGGCAGAGAAATCAAGATACCTTGAAATATTCTCCATTCCTTATCAAAATGGGAGGCTCAACTTTGGAGTAATGGAGATATTTCAGCACATGATTCAGTCATTTTTCAAGCACTTGAAGAAACATTGATCATCAGTGATGGTACACTCATCTGAAGAAAGGGAATTTGAGACACAGCTACATGCATGTCTACAATGTCTTAGCAAATGTACCATCACCGTTAATATGGATAAGTGCCTGTACAATTAAAGTAAAATTGAATTATTTGGTCACATGTTGAGCAGTTGACTTAATCCTTTGAAAATTGTCAATGTTTTCAATTGACAGTGAACTGAAAACATTCGTTTTTTTCCCACAAACGTCCAAGAAGTTGCCTGGACTATTCACCTACAGTAACTATTTCATTCATGCCCTCGTTACACTATATGTCACCCTTTCATGATCTGACAAAAGAGACTACAAGGTGTGAATCAACTAAATCATACAAACAGGGCATATATCAGATCAAACTATAATTATCAGCAAGTTGCACAAATAACTATTTTGATTGTGAAAAAACCATCCAGTTAGTTGTGGGCACAAGCCTTATTGGCTTAGGTACAGTTCACATGCAGGAAGACAAGACAAGTAACCCATCAACGGTTGCAAAGGCAAGCAGATTGCTAATGCTTGTGAAGCAATACTATTCGCAAACAGAGAGGTGCTCTCAATCACATGGAGTATCCCACATTTTCCTCTCTATTTTTATAGAAACAAGTTCAAAGAAATAACTAATCATAGCACACAAGTAAGCTTGTTCAACAATCCGTATAGTCACATAGCTACCCTGGTGTTGGATGCTCAAACTACAAGAGTACAAGATCACTGCCAAGTATCAGTGAGATAATCTCAACCCAATGGATTATCTTTCATGATAGCCATTGTTTTCAGTATATTGAACCATATCTTGGCTTGCAAACCTAAATGAGGCGCCAGTCACTAAATCTTGCTGACATCAAAGTGGCAACAAAACAAGATGTGGAGTTGCAACTATGAACGATAGGAATTGCGTAACTGGAAAGGCATGACCAACCGAACAAGTACAAACTAAATAATTCACTCACCAGAAGGTTTTCACAATGTTCAAATCGAGCTCACCATTACAATCATATCTGATCTCATGTTATACAATGATTATTACCATTCCACAGTCATTGAGGGAATGTGTTGTTGATATAGCACACAGAGGTTACCAAGGAATTGTCAAAGCCAAACAACTCCTTGGAGAACAGATATATTTCAGAGGAACAGATAAAAATACTAGTTAAAGGGATGTTGGGAACAAGTGGAGAGTGGATTTGAGAACAATGAGAGATCAGCCAAGATCTGATTGAATGGTGGAGCAGGCTCGGAGGGCTGAATTTGCCTTCTTCTGCTCTTATTTCCTATGTTCCTGTGAATTGACCACATGGTAGATTACAAACTCAATTAACATTTGCCATATTAAGCAACTACAATATTAAAGCTTTGTGATCCTCCCAAGGTGACTGAACCACCTAAGGACCATGGATTGACATTAGATTTGAATTTGCAGAAGTGCCAGTGGTGAACACCTGCTTCTTATCACTGATGATTATAGCAGATTTATAGGAAATGTTGTATCAATATCAATGAAAGTAGTCATCCCAAATCTTGACCAGGTTTTCATTTAGTTTGGAGTCCCTCAAGTAGTGGGAAGTGACAATGAACCTGTTCAATAGCAATGAGTTCAGTAAATTTGTGAACTAAAATCATATGGCTTTGGCCAAATGCTGATGGAAAATTCAAGATGGTTATGAATACCTTGAAAGAAACAATGCACATAGCTTTAGCTGAGAGCAAGTCATGGAAGTAAGAGTTGAATAACTTTCTTCAGTTACAGAGCAACGCCTCACTTGATTACTCACAAAGTTACACTCCTTGCTGCACATCCTGTGTGCGCATGTCTTCCTGAACCACCCTAGGGAGCTAATGATCAACACTTATGCAAACATAACTGAGAACAGAAGAGTTGAATAAGAGTAAATTTAGCCTGAAATTTAGAACTACAACATTGAAGACAGGAGATAAAGTGCTCAAGTGTAATAGTTATGTTGGAAAACTATTCTCTGATACCGAGCCATTTATTACGACCAGCACCAAAGAATCAATGATCACTGCTATTCATGGTTCACAATTCATATGAAATGCACCTTTCTTCAAAGCACTTAAAACTCCATTCACAAGCATTGAATCCAATTACAACACCGACATCTCGGGTGAAGAATGAGTCAAATAAGACAAAATTGATGTCAGATGATATTTTACTCATAACAGGAAATATTCCTCATGTTCCAGTAATTGTTAAACAGAGTAAACTATTTTCAGTTGATGAATAAATCTTTTATCTCATTGTATGCAATTAACTACATTGTTAAATGAATACAAAGGCTTTTAGATGTATATTGTTTGTACATGTCTTACTGCTAAAGGTGAATGTTCAAATTATGCTTAAGTTTATTATATTCTTGGAAAACCATTAAAACATGTTACGTCTCTCATTTATGATGAAGGGATGGGATTCAGTTCATTACAAAATTCACTCTGTATTTTGTCTACTTGAGTCTACAATACACATATACCAGCAGAGGGAGTCTAGAGGTCAAATAAATAAATCAATATTTTAATATGCAGTTCTGATGCTGAATATATTAGATGCAGTGCAGAAAAGGTTCATTTGACTGATGGCTGGGATGAAACGGTTTCTTAGAAGAAAGGTTGGTCAGGTTGAGTCTGTATCCATTGGAGCTTACAAGAATGAAAGGTGATCTTATTGAAACATAAATGATTCTGACAGAAGTTGACAGAGTGGATGCTGAAAGGATGTGTCCTTTGTGGGAGAGAACAGAACTGGGAATACAATTTTAAAAATGGGCTTCTCGTTTAAGATAGAGATGAGGGGAATTTTTTTTTTATCAGAGGGTTGTTAATTTGCAAAATTCTTTTCCCCAGAGGGCAGTGGAGGCAGAATCGTTGAATAATTTTAAGGCTAAATTAAATAGATTCTTGACTTACCGGGGAGTCAAAGGATTTAGCATGTGGAGAGGAAAGTAAAGTTGATGTCTGCGACATGCAGAGGAATTTTCCCATCCCACCTGCCATGGGAATCAGGGCAGGTTGGTTGGGGGGGTGGGGGGAGAGGGCAGCGGCGGCGGCAGCAGCATGCATTGATCTTGGGCAGGATTTTCTGGTCACAGGGCAAGTGCGGGCGGAAAATCCCATCCATGATCTTTTCAAATGATAGAGCTGGCTCGAGATACCAAATGAGTCACTCCTACTCCAAGTTCATATGTTTGTATGTAAATACTGGATCCGACTGTTTCTTCCTAAGAACTTCAATTTCCTATTCCATGGTGCCATCTTCTTTAGGTCACTTATGTTGCATTTGGGCAAGGTTCTAGCTGGCCAGCCCTGATTCATCATGCCAGCTGCAGGTGAGTCTGCAATCCATGGCCCTTTGCTAATCTGGAGAATAAAGACAACTTCATGTTGCCAAATAGGGTAAGCCAGGAGTTGTGTGCACGGCTGGTATCATACTGACTGTTGATCATCCTGGCCTGTCTTCTTTCATCGACTGCACAGCAGAACATTTCCTACATGGCATTGCGGTTTGAACGTTGCTGTAAACGTAAAAAAGTGTCAGTCAGTGGGTTATTTGCATGTCAGATCAATGCAATGTTTGCAGCTGGGAACTGGAGACTCCACATTCACTAATATTCTGTCAAAGGAAGGTATGTGCTCTTCTTATTGGAGTGGAGGGTTTCAGAATGGGCCCAGATCATGCCTGGTGCAATTGAATTAATCAACTTTGCTGCTCTCTCTCTTTCTTCTTTCTTCAGAAGAATGGACATGATGAAATTTCCATTGGAAAATCCATTAGTGGCATGAATGGAGTTGTATAAAACAAAACATTGGAGAGAAATTGCCACGAGGACTCCGCAAACCAGGTAATTAGCGACAGGGGCATTTTTGTTAATGGAAGTTTAATGCAAAAATCATCTCAAAATTCTTTAAGGGATCAGTAATTTAATTTGAAATGAACTCCTTTGAAAAACCTGGAAGCCCATTACACAGAGGCAGAAATATCAGTGAGAATCCTGCATGCCTGGACATTGCATGCATGATCAGTTATTTGCATATTTTAGTGAAGCCCTGTAATTTCTGCTACCTGCAATGTGCAGAACATGAAGTTTGTGTCAACAGCAACTCGGATAAACCTTCAGTTACTTTCCATACTGAGGCATAATGCAAGGAAACAAGTGAAAAATCCATGCTCAATGGTCAAATGTTCTCAAACTCCATCAATAGGATCTTATTCTTTGGTAAAAGTACTTCTTAAAAAATCTGGTTACTGCTATGTGACTCTTCTGATGATAATATGATTCTGATATCCTGATGATTCATTCCATTAAATTCCATCTATTCCCCAATTAGACACAATGGCTGGAATTTTATCGACACGCCTGTCCCGATTCCGGGGACCGGCAAGCTTGGGGAATGGCATTCTCCAATGGCCTCTGGCAGGATTGTATGAAACTAGGACGGACATGCCAGGACAATTCCACCCAATTACTCCATTCTTTTTTCATTGATGAACTTTGAAATGAATTTCTTAGTAATTATATTAAATTGTACAGTTACTAGTGATTGTGATGAACAAGTATGCACTGGAATAAAGATAAGAGAGATTTATTGGTATTGAGATAACTGCTGCATTCTGGATATAGATTTACAAATTTCTGCCAAACTTCATACAGTGTAGAAAAGTACAGGTCTAAATATATCATAGCTAATTTCCTCATGTGTGCCCAGCATGTGTGGAATAACTGCAGGACTGCAAATGACCGCATGGTCCTTTAAATGCAATTCCCAACAGCTACATACTCAGGCTAGAGAGGTAGCTTGGGAAGCCGAGCCAATCGGTGAATGGGCATATGTCCTGGGTCAGCTGGAGGCAGAGAGGAGTGGAGTGTAGGCTTGTACTCAGTTCTGTCAGACCCTTGATATATACATATGTTGTACATATTATGAGAAGGATGTGATTGCACTGGAGCGGTTGCAGAGGATATTCACCAAGATGCTGCCTGGAATGGAATATTTAAGTTATGAAGAGAGGTTGGGTAGACTTGGGTTGTTTTCATTGGAGCAGAGAAGACTGAGGACTTGATTGAGGTATACAAGATTATGAGGGGCACGGACAAAGTGGATAAGGAGCAGCTGTTCTCCTTTGTTGAAAGTCAGTCACAAGGGGACAAAAGCTAAAGGTGAGAGGCAGGAGGTTTTAGGGGAATATGAGGAAAAACTTTTTACCCAGAGGGTGGTGATGGTCTGGAATGCACTGCCTGAGAGGATGGTGGAGACAGGATGCTTCATATCCTTTAAAAAGTACCTGGATTGGCACATCATAACATTCAAGGTAATGGGCAAATTGCTGGTAGATGGGATTAGGTGGGAGTTCAGGTCCTTCTCGAGTGTCTTGTAGACTCGATGTGCTAAAGGGCCCTTTTCTACATTTATGTTTCTACATGTATATCCTTGGTAATAAACCTTTATAACTTTAAGCCACAACAAATCACCTTTGAAGTTATTAGTTTTTTTTTTAATCCTAATTCATATCTAATGCAGATTTAAAAAAGAGAATTGAGCTCAATAGGGAAGTAACCTCTTGTTCCATATTTTCTCATGCTTCTCATTGTTAACTTTCTTCATTAAACCAGTATAGGATTTGCAGCTAGCAAAATAAAATTCAAAGATCAAATGGCTTAGGTAAACTATTGAGCTTTGTTGAAGTGCCAGAATTGAAAATATACTAACATTTACTCATGTACAAATTATGGTGATAAAATCAAAACATGAAAATACACTTTTCCATTCGCAACAACATGAGCCCAGATGTTTTCCAATGCAAAGAAGCTCTCTATTAGAACAAAAGTAGTAGAACTGCCTGAAAATCCTAAGTTCTGGTCCCCAACACAACACTTCATGGGGGTGAGATTAGAGACAGGTGCATTTCACACTTGAGTGGTTTAGGAAGACATTTTTTGAGTTAGATCATCCACTGCCTCCAGTGGAGTGGGATTTAGGTTGGCCAGAAATGTGAAATCTGGAGTGTGTAGATTACATCTGGTAAGAGCAATTCTGAACTTTAAGGTTAGGGTTAGGATTAGGGTTAGATTGCTTGGATAGCCAGTATACCCCTTTGAAGAGGTAAGGTATTCCTTAGCATGTGGGCCAAGGAACCTTTGAGGAAGTTTAGTAGTCTTAAGGGTATTTCAAGTGCCTTTTGGAATTGTTAAAATTAGTCATAAATATCCATAAAAAGTGCATAAATTCATGACTGTCAAGTTCATTGGGACTGTCAACAGACCTGAGAAAATCAACTGTCAGAAGTCCCCATCAAAGTGATCCATGAGAACTGTCTGAAGTACCTGCCAAAGGTAACTGATAAAGGCTTGTCAAGCCATTTAAAAGTCCTGTCTTTTAAATCAGAATAAAAAGCCTGAAGTGTTAAACAAATGATTGCTTGCCATTTCACTCTTTTGCCATAAGCCTGTGGTATGATTGATTTCACAACCATCATTGCCACGGTAGTCAGCCTACTATTTAAGTTAGATTTATTTATTCATTCATGGGATGTGACTGTTGCTGGCTTAGCCAGTATTTATTGGTCATCTCTAATGTGCTTAAGAAAGTGGTGGTGAGCTGCCTTCCTGAACTGCTGCAGCCCATCTGGTATAAGTACGCCCACATTGCTGTTAGGAAAGAAGTTCCAGGATTTTGATCCACTGATATAGGTCCAAGTCAGGATGGTGTGTGACTTGAAGGATATATTGCAAATGGTAGTGTTCCCACGCATCTGCTGCCCTTGTCCTTCAAAGTGGTAGAGGTCACAGGCCTGGACCAGAGGAGTCTTGATGAATTGCTGCAATGCATCTTGCATCTTGTAGATGGGACACATTGCTTCACTGTGTGTCAGTGGTGAAAGGTGTGAATGCTTAAGATGGTGAATGGGATGCCAGCCAAGTAGATTGCTTTGGCCTCAGTAGTGTCAAGTTTCTTGTTGGAACTGCTCTCATCCAGGCAAGTGGATTATATTGCATCACACTCCTGACTTGTGTACTTGCCATGGTAGATATGTTTTGGAGAATCAAGAGCTGAGTTACACTATGCAGAATTCCCAGCCCCTGACCTGCTGTTAGTCATAGAGCTATACAGCACAGAAAAATGTCCTTTGACCCATTACATTTGCACTGTTCAAAGACAAATTCCCTAACTATTCTAATCCCATTTTTCAGTATTTGGCCCATAGCCTTGTCTGCCTTGGCATCACAAGTGTACATCTTTGTTATGAGGGTCTCTGCCTCTACCATCCATTCAGGCAGTGAATTCCAAACTCACACTGCCCTCTCGGTGGAAAACGTTTTCCTCACATTCCCTCTAAATCTCCTGTCCCTTACCTTAAATCTATGCTCCTGGTCATTGATCCCTCCATCCAGGGAGGAAGTTTCTTCCTGTCCACCCTATCAATGCCCCTCATTATTTTATACATCCCAATCATGCCCCCCCCCTTCATTTTCCTCTGTTCCAAGGAAAGCAATCCCAGTCTATCCAATCTCTCTTCATAACTAAAACTCTCCAACATCCTGGTAAATGTCCTCTGCACCCTTGCCAGGGCTTTCCATCCTTTTCATAATGTGGACTTCAATACTCTAGCTGTGACTTAACCAACATTTTACACAGTTCCAGTATAACCTTCCTGTTTTTAAACTCTATGCTTTGGCTAATAAAGGCAAATATACAACATGCCTTCTTAACCATTTTATCTATCCAGCCTATAACCTTCAGGAACTGGTCTATGTAAACACCAAGATACCTCTGACCCTTGATGCTTCCCAGGGTTCTGCCCAGGTGCATCACCTCACACTTATCTGGATTGAATTCCATTTGTCACTGCCCAGCCCCTCTATATCCTCCTGTAATCTCAGCGTATCTTCTTTACTCATCTTCCTTGTTTAACCTTGAAAAACTTATCTAACTAATTCTTTACAATCTAAAAGTGTACAATGTGAAAATGAAACGCCTACAGTATTGGCAAATCAAAGCCTCTCTAAATTCCCTTTAAAAAATCATGTTACATTCGCATCTGGAGTGATAGAATTGTAGAGTTATTTCATTCCTCCTCAAGTACTCGTAGCAGCCTGGATGAGTGCAGCTCCAACAACACTTGTCCCATCCAGGACAAAGCAACCTGCTTAGTTGGCACTCCCTGCACCACTAACGCTCAGTGGCAGCAGTGTGTACCATCTACAACATTGCAGTAATTTTCCCAAACTCCTTCAACAGCACCTTCCAAACCTGTGACCTCTTGGACCACATATGCGGGAGTACTATCACCATTCTGACTTAGAAATATATTACCATCTCTTCACAAGCACTGGTTCAGAATCCTGGAACTCCCTCCCTGACACCACATGCAATGCAACAGTTCAAGGTGGCAGCTCATTTCTACCTTCTCAAGGGTAGTTAGGGATGGGTGATAAATGCTAGCCTAGCCAACAATGCCCACATCCTGTAAAAGAATAAAAAAGACTCTTTGATGTGGGATGATGAATTGTTGTTATGAGATTTTATTTAATTGGAGGAACATAAATGTAATATAAATGAGTTTTTTTCAATGTAGTGGTCTGCAATAGACACTTAGAACTTTTTTTTTTTGCAGAAATCTATTTTATGGAGCGTGGAGAGTGAGTGGGGTTTGAAGGGTGAGGTCTAGAGGGATTTTTCACTTTTTAATTTTTATTTTAAAACTTTGGACCCAGTGCTGGGAGTCCCACGGCAAGTCAGTTGCCCAGGAACCTCCACATCTGGCATCCTCCTCAGTTCTTCCCCGTTCACCCACCCTGACTTCAAGTCCAACCCAATTCTTCAGGACTGAAAATCTGGCCTCTGGGCAGCAATTTTTAAATGGCAGCTTTGCAGAGATGGGCATTATCCCTGCTCTGCGCACCCAACCCAAGAGTGAAAATCTGAGCCATGTATCCAAAATAACAGAAAACACAGGAAAGACTCAGCAGGCCTGGTAGTATTTGTGGAGAAAAATATAGAACTGATGAAAATATGGAACTGACTTATTGAGTATTTGCAGCATTTTCCTTATTTTTATTTCACATTTTGCTAGACTGTCTAGTTTGGTTACACAAAATTCCCTTACTACTGCATTCACTTTCAAAATATAAGTAGAGGCACATTAGTTCTCATTGTGGAAGCTTAGAGAGTTTTCCGAGGCAGAGATTCATTTGAATGTGCAGCCGGTGTGACTGCCTGCATCACAGCATGTGGTAAATGTTTTTCATCGGGATCTCATTGTAGTAGCACAGCTAAGGGACCACAGCAGTCATCTCTAATGAAACTCATTAGGGTATCGTTTATGGCTAATTACAGCTTAGTAAGTGCATGATAAACAAGCTGGTAGCTTTATTTCCTGCATGCAAGCGAAATTCTCTTTCACTCATTTTGCCTATTGCCACTGCAAGTTTTCCCCAGCAAATAACAAACCTTACCAGAATTTTGTCATCTTCCATTCTCTGGATTGTCGGAGAATGGACATATCCCTGAAGATTTGTCACAGGATCGCTAATGCATTAACCTCATCGGAATTGCCCAAGGTTTTCGATGGCCAATTGCCCTACTTCCTGGGACCCTTTGAAAAGTTTCCAGCTCTGAGTTAGAATCAAAGACTTTGGACAGTTTCATCTTGCTTTGTATAGTTAATCAGGAAACATTAGAGAGAAAAATCCTAGTCTAACTCCCTGCTAACTATCCAACTATTAGTCCAGTTCGACTCTCCAATTACCTCCAGTGACCTTCTACTCCCTCCTGAGTCCCCAGTTCAGCCACTGACTGACCTGATTAACTGCACCCTGGCCCTCTACTCACCCACAACACAACCTGACTAGCCCCCAACCACCCAACTCCCCAATAGCCCCCCGACTCCCAAAGAACAAAGAAAATTACAGCACAGGAACAAACCCTTTGGCCCTCCACACCTGCACCAACCATGCTGCCTGACTGAATCAAAGGCCCTATTCTTTCGGGGACCATATCCCTCTATTCCCATCCTGTTGAATTTGTTCAGACACCCCTTAAAACTCACTATCGTATCTGATTCCATTACCTCTCCTGGCAGAGAGTTCTAGGTACCCAACATCCTCTGTGTAAAGAACTTGCCTTGTACATCTCCTTTAAACATTGCCCCTTGCACTTTAAACCTATACCTATTAGCAATTGACTCTTCAACACTGGGAAAAATCTCCTGACTATCCACTGTCCATACCTCTCATAATCTTGTAGACTTCAATCAGGTCACCTCTTAACTTCTGTCATTCCAGCGAGAACAAACCAAGTTTCTCCAACTTCTCCTCATAGCTAATGTTCTCCATACCAGGCAACATCCTGGTAAATCTTTTCTGTACTCTTTCTAAAGACTCCACATCCCTCTGGTAGCATAGCGATCAGAATTGAACACTATATTCCAAGTGCAGCCTAATTAAGGTTCTATAAAGCTACAACATGACGTGCCAATTTTTAAACTCAGTGGCCTGGCTGATGAAGGCAAGCATGCCATGTGTCTTCTTGACTACTTTCTCCACCTGCACTTTCAGTGACCTGTGTGCTTGGACACCCAGATTCCTCTACCTTTCAATACTCTTAAGGGTCTGCCATTTACTGTATATTTTCTATCTTCATTAAGCCTTTATTAGACAAAATGCATTGTCTCATATTTGTCTGGATTAAACTCCATCTGCCATCTCTCTACCCAAGTCTCTAACCGATCTATATCCTGCTATATTCTCTGACGGTCTTCATCACGACCCAAATCTACCAAGCTTTGTGTTGTCTGCAAAGTTACATTTTTCTCCAAATCATTTATATTTCTTACAAACAGCAAAGATCCCAGAAATGATCCCCGAGGAATGACACTTGTCATAGCCCTCCATTCAGAAATGCACCCTTCCACTGCTACTGTCTTCTATGACCCATCCAGTTCCGCATCCACCTTGCCAGCTCAGTTCTGATCCCACGCAACATCACCTTCTGCACCAGTCTGCCATGAGGGACCTTGTCAAGGCCTTACTGAAGTCCATAAACACAACACCCATTCCCCTATTCTCATCAATCATCTGGTGACTCCCTTGAAAAACTCAATCAAGCTAATGAGACGTGACCTCCCCTTCACAAAACATGTTGCCTTTCGCTAATACATCCACTTATTTCCAAGTGAGACTAAATCTTGTCTCTAAGAATCTCCCCACTGACCCAAACTGGCTATCTCCAACCACCTGACTCTCTGTCTGATCCCTACCTCCTCAATTACCCAGAGGCAACCTGACCTCCCCTCACCAACCTATCCAGCTGTCATCCTGCCTGGTTGCCATGCTACCCAAATGAAACCCTATCCATTTACTACCCTACCCGTAGCCAATTTTCCCCATTCACTCTACCACCTTACCCACTTATCTCACCCACTCTATCTTCTTAAACAGCTCCACATTTACCCATTCATTCAGGGATTAATTTACTAACACATTGAGAAGTTTTGGGATATTAGAACTCTTACTTTCGAGAATATAGCACTTTGTATAATAAAAAGTTCCACACTGTGACTTTTTCAGGATCCTGCTGACCAGTTTTTAGTTTGATTAGAGTCAGAATAGGGATTCTGACTGTTGTGACAATAGAACACATTATGAACAAATACATTGAACTTTTAAATAAGACATTTTCTTGAGGACATAAATGCAAAAACTGAGACTGCAAAGTAATCACTTGAAGGAATTCCTACATGGATTATATTCAGTCCCAAGGGAGACAACAGAACATTGCATTCTTTTTCAGACAGAGACACTTCAAAGGAAGAGATGCAATGCAAAAGCTGAGCTGTAATCACCTGCAGTGACAATAGAAGCTAATTATCATCTCTTATGAATTATATCTCAGACATTTTTGTGCTTTTCCAGAAATACACAAAAAAAAGATTAAAAACCAACTATATCACTGATCTCTGAGAACTTGCTTAGAGTTCTAGTTCTGCTGTGCGAGTGTGTTGTGAATATCACAGCAGAACAACATTCCCTAGACACCCCTGCTCCTGCAGGGCTAAAACGTCTCTCTCTGATTACTGGAAGCAAATCAACAAAGTCACAGAGAAAAGGAAAACAGCTAACCTACAGAGCCAAGAATCTCTAGCCAATGGTTCAATTGTCGAAGTCTATGCTACCAGAATCATCCAACTTAATGGCCACAACATTTCACCATCTATTGCTCATGAATAAGCCAATGGCAGATTTGTATATCTTCTTTAACTTTATTTTTTGGACTCATTTCTCTATAGCATTTTATTATTATCTTCCCACATTTTAATAACTAATAATCTCACACTTCCTTTAACTCAAAAAAGCTTGGTTAAATTTTTCCTTTTAGAACATAAAAATATTGGGATTGGAAAAGGTATCCACAAGGGAAGAGATTCTTTTTAAATTAACCTTGTTGTAACCAAACTAGGGAGCTGAATAAAAACAAGGAGCTGGTTTATTCCTCCTCACCTGGGAGGATGATAATTTGGGGGTATCCCATCCAGAATCATAAAAATTTGGGGAACTGATCTGGCGACAGGTTGTAACAAGATCCAGATTGAAAGACTTGAGTCATTATTTATCATTGGCTTATCTACGGACAAGAAAGAATACCATCAATAATTTTCACCTCAATGAGCCAATGTCTAATTTAACATAAAACCTGTTCCATCTTGTTGCAAAACAACTGTTGGAATGTGGGATATAAAATCTGATCAATAAAATATGGGGTTAAAGAAATTTTGCAATGATTTCGCAGCATTTGGTTCTCATCATTTTTAGAGTTCAATTCTGATCTCATATCACTAATACTGGGCGGAAAGAATGCAGGATCAGCAATAAGACTAATCTCAATTGCAAAGAGGTTAAATTACAGGGATGAAAAGAAAAAAACTTGCATTTTTTTTTAGCACCTTTCATCAAATTCATTGCATTTCAAAATACTTTATAGTCAAAGTTATATTTGAAATTAAAGTTTAAAGTTAACTTATTAGTGTCATAAACAGGCTTATATTAACACTGAAATGAAGTTACAGTGAAAATCCCTTAGTGGCCACACTCCAGCATCTGTTCGACTAAACTGAGGGAGAATTTAGCATGGCTAATCCACCTAAGCAGCACATCTGTGGGAAAAAAAAACCAGAGCATCCAGAGGAAACCCACACAGACACCAGGAGAACTTGCAAACTTGGCACAGACAGTGCCCAAGCCAAGAATCAAAGCCAGTTCCCTAGTGCTGTGACATAACTGTATTAACCACTGAGCCAACATGCCATTCTTTCAGATGCAAATACAACAGTTCACTTGGATAAGGCAATGTCACACAAGATTAAGTGATGAAAGTTGGGTAGGAATGAGCACACTTCCCTGCCTGTCTTCAAAAACTGCAACAGAATCCTTTAAGTTACACAGAGACAACTGTCTTTCATCAATAATCCAAATAAAAGTATTATATGCGCCAACAATATACAACAATTATAGCACGCTTGTGGTTAATTCACTACCTCATTAAATAACTCACAAAGGAGATTTATTGCTGCTCTGATCGTTGGGGACGATGACAACGAAATTGCTGTGCATCATCTGTGTCATAATAACATCATATACAAGGGATTTGATTACATTTTGTTGATCTGAATTGTCACAAATTACATTATTGCAATGCTTATCTGCAAAACATTAAAAATAAGTATTTTTTTGATACTTTTCAAAGTGATTACATCCCTTTAAGAGACACTTGCCTCATTTCTTCATTACGATTGCTCGAATTCTTTTCCCAAACTCTTCTAAAGTCTTTCCACTGAAGAAAATTGATGGTTTCCTCCATGATTTCGAGAATCTTCCATCAATCCTTCCACCTGTGTAAACAGATGCCAACTATTTACACTGTCCCCTATCACGCAAAAAATAAAAGCCTTACCGTGACAAGCTGAGCTGGAGGAATATTTCAGTGTGCAAGAAGAATAAAATTAAAGGCCCAGTACTTCAGGTAGTTAGGAGAGAGGAATCAGTCACTTTCAAATTGAAGAGCATCGGGCCTACCAGGGAGGGTGCAGCAAAGCAATGTGCTAATCAGAAATAATTTGTGCTCCATGCAAGTTGGCAAAAAATTTGTTAACACTTTGAAACACCTCCTCAGAGACCAATGTCCCTTAACCAAATTTCTTTTATTTACGAACTCAATTCAACTCCAACAGGTGCTTCAGGTACAAAGTCAGAATCCAGAGTGTCAGTAGCCCTGACACCACTCAATCGATGGCCTCATTAAGGTCATTACACACTCATTTTCTTTCCCAGCTGTCAATGATCTAGAACAGATATATATCTCCTCTGCAGTTGATGCAGAGTGACAAGGAGCATCAGAACAAAATGAAGCAGCTTGAAAACAGGGTTTAGCATATGGACATACAATCAATTCAAGACAATCATTAGCCCAGTTCATCGCCTTGCACATTTCTGTTACAGTGATGGGGATGTCATACAACAGATGTAACGCAAAACTATGATGTGCTTGGTAGAATAGATAGGGAGAAACACTTTCCACTAGCAAGAGGGTTAATAACCGACAAGTTTGTGTTGTCAAGGACAGTAGAGTTTAATCTGAACAGCACTAATGTCTCCTCTCACCATCTGCCCATAAACAGAAAGGTGTATGCCTTTACTTCCATTTTTATAAGTGGTAGTATATTTCCAAACACCTCAGCTTCTGTGTGACCCTATTTTCTATTAATAAGCCCACAGCAAACTTAAGATAGGATGAACTCAAAGGGTTAGTTTATTTGCACACAAGGAGATCATTCTGAAAACCTGACAAAACTGAAAAGTATGTACATCATGCAGAGTCTAGCCTAATGAATAGAAGTTTTCGAAGCACGTTAAGGAGCAGTGTGAAACAAACACATTCCTTTCTGAGATACTAAGGCTAGACGGCCTCTAGAGAGAAGATGCATATCAAAGCCAACCAAATTTAGCGACAGCCAGAGCCAATCATAACATGAACAAAAAACTGACTCTGACATGGTGCAATAGCAATAAAATGCGGGGCTTCCATAAGTTACATTGCTAGCCAAATTTTGAAGACTTGAGAGATAGTGAATCATTCCTCAATCGGATTTGAGACAGAAACCAGGGACCTGAGAGAGTGAATCATATAACCAATACTTCAACAGAGTGTGTAAACAGTTGAAACTGTAAAATCATTGTACCAAGGTGGTTAAGTATGTATTTTCTTTGATAAACCTTCTAAAGTAGATTATCCAAAGTATTCCTGTTTGGCCTCAATCATTTGAGTCTCGTGCGAGCAAAAGTAGCGATCACGAAGTTATTGACAAGTTCAAGTATCTTTTGAAGTTTGTTATACTACGAGAATGTTTTTTGTTGGCCAGGCCAAAATAAGTTTGAGGGACTGAGTTCACTTGCACAGCATTTCATCTCTAATGGGATTTGTTGAGTGTACAATTGCTTGAGCAAT
Source organism: Sphyrna mokarran (assembly GCA_024679065.1). Classification (NCBI taxonomy): domain Eukaryota; kingdom Metazoa; phylum Chordata; class Chondrichthyes; order Carcharhiniformes; family Carcharhinidae; genus Sphyrna; species Sphyrna mokarran. Next base: position 27,251,960 of record JAGIQG010000021.1, read on the forward strand.
ACGTTTCAATCTCTATCTTTTTGTTTAGGAAACCTGAGCATTTTAACTTCTAAATATCTTACATATTCAATTGCTCCGTATAATTGGTATTAACAATTATAGGTCAAGGACGAGTGACTGGTAGGGAGAAGAATGGTTGCTAATCGGATCAAGTTTAGCAGCCAACTGAATTATACTGAGAGATCATGGTCTCTCCTGCTGATTGCTCACTGCCATAGAATGATAAAGCACTGCATTTGCTTTAGTTTTGAATGTTCACGGATTTGAAACAATCACCAACAGACAGAACTACATACTTTAGCTATGTTGAATAATTTCCAATACATTAAATACCTTTTACCCCTAAGCCATCATCTGCTTTGATTCTGCTTTCTAAATATTTTGCCTCTGAACTTCTCCAGCTTTCTCCTTCTCTCTTCACCATTTAAAACATATTCAAAAGCTATCTTCTTAACCAAGGTGGCACAGTGTCTGGGTTCGACTTCCAGTTTGGATCACTGTACAAAGTTTACACGTTCTCCCCGTTACTGCATGCGTTTCGTTCATGTGCTCCATTTTCTTCTCAGAGTCTGAAAGACGTTCTGGTTAGGCGCAGTGACCCAAACAAGCGCCAGAGTGTGATGAGTAGGGAATTTTCATATAACTTCATTGCAGTGTTAATGTATGTCTACTTGTGACACTAATAAATAAACTCTTCAGCTGGCAGGCGCTATCCCCAGTCTTGTCCAGGAGGACTTGTTGTCTGTTCCCCACCTAGCTGTTCTGCGAAATGTCTAGGAGCTGTTTTTTCATTAAGGACGTTATAAAAGTGCAAGTTTGTCTCTTGTTGTGAGTTTGGTTGATACCAGGGTCCAAATACTATATTGGTTCATAAATGGTACTTGTTCAGATAGTCAAAGATTGAATCCACCTGTAATTTACATGTTGCACCAATTGCTGCGGGTTTACTTCTGATATGTATTATATAGCTGTACTATTATATTCTCACCTAGGACCATTCTGTACATAAATTCAGAAGTCTTACGTACTTTACAGGAAATAATTTTATGCCAGAAAACCATGTGTGGATTAGAATAAAGGCTTCCTATGTCTTGCTGTAAGCTAGTAACAGCTCCTGTGCTGAAACCAATTTAAATTGATGTTTGCATGATGCTGAAAATACATTTTCCAGATTGATCATTTCATAATAATCTGAATGATGTGCAGTTGATATCTAATTATGTTTCGAAGCTGCCACTGTGGCAATAGTGTTGTTATTTGCATAGTCACTGCTAATCCAAACCTGCGTGAACCGAACTCAGCCACTATATTGAGCTGAATTAAGTTAAAATACTCTCATTCCTATTTATCTTTACTTGATGAAAATCTCCATAGTAAAAATAGAAGCTCACCTGAAAGAAATGGCCTAACTGATACTCTGAACTCTAACAATTCATTAGAATTTTACCCCTTTTGACAAACTGACGGATTGGCAGAAAAAAATGACCATCGTTGCTCTCAATTCAAGAACTGAAAATGGTTGCATTATGTCAATCGCAGGTAATAAACTTACAAGCATGATACATTGGGCTTAATAAAAATTCAGGCTGAAGGAAACAAGATTTATATTTAACTTCTTTTTCTTAAATGCTGTTCATCTGGAAAATCTTCCAGTGCTAATTATAGTCTCCTGCGTTGACTGGGACTTTCTCACTGGGCAAAATGCATGACCCAGGTCCACGTCAGTGCTGCCACAACATCTATTTTACCAAGGGCTAATTAAGAGGCCACTGCAGGTATTAAGGACATCAGTCAGTCCCTGATGGCCCAATCTGGGAGCCAACAATTCTGCAGCAGCACCAAACGAAGTGGCCTCTGCAGCGGTTGCAAAGAAAAAGAGGCGGCACCTCCATCTTGAGGCACCCTCAAAGAGCAGGTTGGATTTTTTTTGTTGCTGTGCCAGAGCCAAGCAGACAAGCCCTGACACTGAAAGGGGGGGGTGAAAGCTCCAGTAGCAGTGTTGGGACTGCGATGTCGGCAATTGTGATTACGGACCGCCAATTCAGGGCGCAGAGCCCAAGGAAACAAAGACCGCCTGCCACAAAGCCACTGGTAGTTTGCTTCAATGCTGATGCAAATTCTCCACAGAGCGATGTCATTAAAATGGTGGTGGGTTAGTCAAATGGCCACCGATAGACCAGTTAATTGGCCAACCACCTCCAGTCAGTGAGTAGCCAAGCTACAACCATTTCCACTGTTGCAAATATTCCCTGGTAGCATTGCTCTAGACTCCTTCCACTACCATTTTTCATTTCCCCCTCCCCCATCACCCATCTCCTGGCCGACCTTCAGTAAGCTATTAAGATTCTAGCCATTAACTCATCTGCTCTCTCAGAAGCTAACTGACCCGCTGAGTGCTTTCAGAAGATTTTCAGACCTTGAAGGGTTTTTTTTATTATTTTTGCTTTTAGTTTAAAATTAGAGAGGTGAATCCAGTTCAATTTGAGTTGACGAACAGTGACTTCTGCGTGTAATTTTCCAGACAAATTGCCAAGTGAAGCATTTCACCTTTAGAGAATTGGATCACACTTCCATTGTGATATTCCCACCTCAGCCATTAAGCAGAATTGACGTAGGATGTCAGAGGTTGGAATTTTCAACTGACTGACCTGTGGCTGCTGAGCATGTTGATACTAATGGGATTGAAGCAATGCCAAAATTAGGATCCGTATCTGATTGCTCTGTGGCAATGTTAGCCCCCTTTGGAAGTTGTGGCATCAAAGAAACTTTAGAATAATCTGATTTCAAGCAAGTATTGCAGCTTGAGTATTCCATTAAAAACAAAGAAATACATACATCAAGTGTCAAAAGATATGTAATTTATTACTGAATTATTAAATCTTAGAACAATTCTGAGGACATCATTCTGGAAATTTGTAGACTTCGGGGCTTTCTGACAATGATGGATATCTCATCTGTGAAAGATGCTTGTTTTCTGAAAGAGATACAACTATATCAAATCCAGGTGATAGGCATTTGATGCTTTGAACTTGACAGTCTTAATCTCCCCAGAGCTGGATTGATTAATAGCACCTTTCAGTTTGTAAAACATCTTTCTACATTTGCAGAGCTAAGAGAAAAGTGACAGAACAGAGGGGGTCTTTTTGTAGAGCACCCGTCGCCGCTGTCAATCTTCCTTAACAATCCACCACATCTTCTTTGCTGAGACTTGAGTATTTTAATGAACATAGCTTCAAACAGCCCAGGATTAAAGCCCACAATCTTACCGATAGGAAAAATTGGAACTAAGCAAATATTAGCCATGTAGAAAATAGAGAGAAGGAGAGGGATGAAAATCCTATTCAAGTTAATTCTATCATAATGCTGACATTTACAAACTACCAAAGGAGTTTTGTATGAAATTAAGTTTTTTTTATTCTCCCTGACTGTTGGCACGAGCTGGCTGACATTGAGCAATGCTTTATGTTCAATGCACATTTTTTTTTAATCTGTTAACTTGGAACTCAAGCTTTATTGGAGGAATTATACTGTTGGGTGCCTTTAATTTACAGCAGAATCAGTGGTTCGGTGTAATTCCGTGAGAGTATAAGATAGAACAGAAAAAAATATATGCCCATTCTCCATCCTACACTGTTGCACAGTTTGATATTACACACAAAATTCCCACTCTCCCCCCTCCCCCAGATCTTAATGTACTCTTTTTTATCTCCTACAAGCTTGCATTCCTCTCTTCCATACTGAATTTTAATATGTTCCATTTCATTCTTGAATGATTCCCAATGCGAAGCGACGACCAATTCCATTAGTAAAATGTTCTGAATGAGAAACTGCTGTTGTTAACTTGTAAAAGTCTGTTCACTCTATTGTTTACAATGACTTTCTGTGTGTTTCTCCACCCCCCCCCCCACCCCCTGTCTCTGAACAAAATGTCCTCTGGAGCCATCTTATCACTTTAATTCATGATTTAAATGTCCCTGTTCGCCCTTCGCAAATTAATTCATCTTCTTCAATTTGCTTCATGCCTCAGAGGTCAGCTGAAGGAAGTCATTGTTATTAGTCTTCAAACCTTTGTTTTCTATGGATAGTGGCCAATACAATTCTAATGCTTCAATTTCAAATCAACCACACTATAAAACCTTTTTTCCAAATCCAGAGTGTATTATAAAACCTATAAAACCACACTATAAAACCTTTTTTCCAAATCCAGAGTGTAACTCTTCACATGAAGAGTTAATTTGTCCACACAGTGATGTAACAGAACACATGACCTGCACCTAGGAAACAACGTAATGTTGGACAGAGCCATGTGTAGAAGAAGCAGGGAGACAACTTCTAGCTTGGTTATTTACTGCATTTTTATATGTAGTTTCTAGTAATTAATGATGAACCGGGGCAGCAGCAGAGAAAGATGGTAAAAGAAATACATCCTGCACTCTGGAACCCATTGCCATGTGGGATATCAAGCCCATTGTACGTAAAGATCCATGGATTGAGTGTTGGCTTGTTCAGTCTCACAAAACCTCTGGCCAAAACTCAACCCTGAGTAGAATTCATCCTTGAATTGAGGGACAACCAATGACAAAAATGGAATGTTCTTTGTTTCTTTGCTTTCTGAGCTTGAATCTGACCCATCCTGCCAGATGAAAACCTTCTTGTTTTACATTCTTAATGGGCATGGATCAATAACGGAAAAATAAACTTCCATTGCAGGACCAGGTTTATTGACCATGTTAAATTACCTCTTAGTGTCAGGGAAACTAGCAGGGTAAATATGGGGGCAGGGGGGCGGTTAGGGGGCCTGGGTGAGATTGTTGTCAGTGCAGCCTCAATGGGCCAAATGGCCTCCTTCTGCACTGCAGGGGTTCTATAACTCTAGTCAATAAATATTTATTATTGAACTACCCAAAGTCGATGGTTATGTTAATACGACCTACTGAATTATGCCCAATATCTTCCAAGACAAACCATTTAAAAACATGCAATTTCCTTGTATAATTGATATTACACACAAAATTCCCACTGATTAGTACTGATATATGAGACATCCTGAACTCATTACAAAGATAAGTGATCCCACAAGCAGCAGATCTTTTCTACGCTCTGCAGTCCTGCCACATCCAGTCATGAATGGTGGTGAACAATTAATCAACTCACTGGACAAAGTGAAAATATTCTCATTCTCAATGATGAAGGAATCCAGGACATCAGTCCAAAAGATAAGGCTGAGGCATTTGCTACATAAACCAGAAGTGCCAAGTGGATGATCCATCTCAGCTTCATCCAAGGCCCTGACACCACAGAAGCCAGTATTCAGCCAATTGGATTCACTGCACATAATATTAAGAAATGGCTGAAAGCACTGGATACTGCAAAGGCTATGGGCCATGATAATATTCCAGCAATAGTGCTGAAGACATGTGCTCCAAAACTTGCTGCACTTTTAGCCAAGTAAAATATAACTACAACACCCGCATCTATCCAACAATTTAGAAAATTACCCAAGTATGTCTCATACAGAAAAAGCAAGACAAATCCAACCTGATCAATTACTGCCCCACCATCAGTCCACTCCCAATCGTAAGTAAAGTGATGAAAGCAATCATCAATAATGCAAATAAGTGGCACTTGCCGAGAAATGATCTATGGGGAATGTGCAGTGAGACTTGGGTGTCCTCCTCTATACCAGTTACTGAAGGTAAGCATGCAGGTCAATATGTAGTAAAGAAGGCAAATGGCATATTGGCCTTCATAGCAAGAGGATTCAGGTCTAGAAGCAGGGATGTCTTGCTCCAATTATTACAGGACCTTGGTGAGGCCACACCTGGAATGTTGTAAGCAATTTTAGTCCCCTTATCTCAGGAAAGATGCCCTTGTTATAGTGCAGAGGTGGTTTATCAGACAGATTCCTGGGATGGCAGGGAAAGATTAAGACAGTTATGATTATACTCACTGGAGCGTCAGAGAATGAGGGAGAATCTCATAAAAAGCTGTAAAACTCTAACTGGACTAGAAAGGTAGATGCTGGAAGGAGATTCTTGATGTTGGAATTGTCCAGGTCACAGTCTAAAGACATAACGTGGATCTTTTAGGACAGAGATGAGGAGAAAGTGGTAAGCTTGTGGAATTCACGACCACAGAAACAGTTGAGGCCAAAACATTTATGTTTTTAAAAAGGAGTTAGATATAACCATTGGTGAAGGGGATTAAAGGATGATGGGGTGAAGATATGATCAGGTCACTGAGTTGGATGATCATAATGAAAGGTGGAACAGGCACAAAGGACTGAATGGCCAACTCTTGCTCCTATTTTCTATGTTTCACCAGGTCCACTCAGTTCCCCATCTTATTACAACCTTGGTTGAAACATGGACAATAAAGCTGAACTCCAGAGATAAGGTGAGAGTAGCTGCCTTTGATATCAAGGTTACATGTGATCAAGTGTCACAATCAAGGAGCCCAGCAAAACTGGAGTAATGAGAATAAGGGGTAAAACTTTCCAATGATTGAAGTCATATCTAGTACAAAGGTTATGGTCATCGGCAATCATTTAACTCAGCTCCAAGACATCACAGCAGGAGTTCCTCAGGTAGTGCCCTCGGCTGAACCATTTTCAGCTGCTTTTTTTAAATTACTCACAAACCACAATGAATGGTAAACATGTGGCTTTAGGATTTCACTGAGCATAATTGTTATAATTTCTATAGAGATCAATAATTTTCAAAAAAATATTTGAATTCTGGTGACTGACTGGATCACATGTGACTTCAAGTTTTAACTGTAATAAACAAATTAAAATAAATGTTAATTATGCACTACTTTTAGAGGCAATATCTTTTGTAAACTACAGAAAATGTTCCCCATTTAAAACAACTAAAATTTCCCTGACTTATCATATCTCCTTTTCCCTTTCCCAGTCAGTAACGTCTAATCCCAGAATTGTCTTTCACTGTGAGGGTAGCCAAATTTTCTTGCCTCCTCTAAATCTTCACAAACTTGATCAATCAAATACAGTCTCTTCAATCCAAATGTGAGCTTCCATCTGTATTCTTCATAGAGAACAACAGGGTTAGCATTTTCTCTGCTTTCTTAGGCACTTCCTCTAAGATTCTTGCAGACTCAATTGTATCAATGAAGTTCAGTGATAGCTTAGGAAATGCCACAACAAATACATTTGCTTGGTCAGGATCCTTCCCTTCTCAAATCACATCTTCATGGGAACGTGAAAGACATGGGCCTTGTATCCAGGTACAAATGCCAGTTAGTTAACTTTGTATACCCAATTTGAGTTTAGGATTAAATTGACAAATTATGTAATAACAATTGATAAAACCTGGCATTCCTTTTACTTTCTTGTGAGAATTGAAGATTAATGACCAAATATTTGCCCCCAAGTCAGGTGCTCAGAGTCAGAAATATTTCTGTTCCCTATCTGTTCCCAGGAACTTCTGTTCCCGATCTCGGTGTACAGGTGCATACATCTCTGAAAGTTGGTACTCAAGTTGATAAGGTTGTTAAGAAGGCGTATAATGTGTTCACATTTATTGGTAGAGGGATTGAATTTCGGAGCCGAGACGTCAGGTTGCAACTGTACAAAACTCTGGGCCGCACTTGGAGTATTGTGTACAGTTTTGGTTGCCACATTATAAGAAAGATGTGGAGGCATTGGAAAGGGTGCAGAGGATGTTTACCAGGATGTTGCCTGGTGTGATGGGTAGGTCTTATGAGGAAAGGCTAAGGCACTTGAGGTTATTTTCATTGGACAGAAGAAGGCTAAGAAGTGACTTAATTGAGACATATAAGATGATCAGAGGGTTGGATAGGGTGGATTCACTATCCACCCTATCCGAGCCTTTTTCCTCGGATGGAGATGGATAACACGAGGGGACATAGCTTTAAATTAAGAGGTGGTAGTTATAGGACAGATGCGAGAGGTGGATTCTTTACTCAGAGGGTAGTAAGGGCGTGGAATGCCCTGCCTGCAGCAGTTGTGGACTCGTCAAGTTTAAGGGCGTTCAAATGGTCAGTGGATAGGTATATGGATAGCATTGGAATAGTTTAGGATAGAGGGTCATAAAATTGGTTCCATTGGTCGGCGCAACATCGAGGACGAAGGGTCTGTACTGCGTTGTAATGTTCTATGTTCTAAACATGAAAGATGAAATTTCCCCAGATGTTCAGATGTTCTTTTCAGGGAGATTGGCTCCTACCTAGAGTGGGCCAGGAAACAATATGAAGGGAGCTACTGGACTTCAAAGTGCCAAGGTCCACTTTAGTACTTTGAGACATTGTCATAGTTATAATAAAGACAGTAAGGCTGTCTAGCCTTCACCTTCATATCCTCTAAACTCCCATATACTCATCATGCTTTGTTTATGCCAATCCAAGACCTCACATCCATTAGTCTCTCATATGCTCCCATGCAATCTATGCCCCTCTACCCACCCCATGGCCCCTCAATCTCTATGCCAACTTACCACCAACTCATGCTAACTCATGGCATCTCAGTCATTCCGATAGCCTTTGATAGCCTCTGTGCCAATTTAGTGCCAACACATTATGCTCCATTCATCCCATAGTCCTTTATTGGCCATAGAGCAACTTAGGCCAGCTCATGTCCCACACTCATCATTCTTTTCCCTTGCATCTTCATGCCAAATTACCCATTATTCACTATGGAAAACCTCAGGAGCTATGCTGAGATGAACTGAAATATTATTGTCAGTGTCTATTGGGGACTTGGAATCATAGAAATCATAAAAACTCTACAACGCAGAAAGAGCCATTTGTCCCATCGAGTCTGCACCGACCACAATCCCACCAAGGCTCTAATCCCATATCCCTACATACTTACCCATTAATCCCTTTAATCTATGCATCTCAGGACACTAAGGGGCAGTTTTGGCATGACCAATCAACCTAACCCACACATTTTTGGACTGTGGGAGGAAACCCACACAGATACAAGGAGAATGTGCAAACTCCACACAAACACTGACCCAAGCTGGGAATCAAATCCAGGTCCCTAGAGCTGTGAAGTAGCAGTACTAACCATTGTGCTACCGTACCACCCATTTACTTCACTGTGATGAAGAAAAAACTTCCATTGATAAAAGTCCATTCAATATATTAAAATTACTACAAGTACCTAATCCCCTATAAAAAAAACAAATAGTTGTATTCATAACCCTATATCAAAGTCAGATCATCCCTGTCAACCATGTGGATTTGTCTCTCAAACTATGAACCCCACCATGGTAATGATAGGCTATGAAAGCAGTCAAGCAGTACTAATTCTGCAATGATTTACCCTAAGCCTATGTTAAAAAAAAAATTGAAATTGCAAGCATTGGTCTTTTTTTCAATGGAGAGTCTCAGCAGACTGTTTTTTTTAAAATTTACATTTCAAGGGCAGCTGGTTTAAGTGATTTGGGAGCTTGACAGTTCCACAGACCCTATCCATCTTTCACTCATTCTCATGCCTTCTCTTAATGGTTACCTTACCTCTCTGAAAGGGTAGCTGACTGGTGCATAGATCAACAGTAAGTTTAGATCTTTTCCTCAAACTCACGCAGTCCATAAGTCATGTTTTGCAATCCTTGGTGATGAAAATTATTTCTGATTGAAGGCAGCTGCACTTTTTAATATGCTGCTGGTGAAAGGAGAGAGAGTGGGCATAGCAATGACAGGTCAACCATTTTCCTGTTTAAAAGGAAAATGCTGGGTAGTATACAAGCAGACATTGGGCATGTTTGGTTTCAGCCAAAGAGCAGCCATAAGGAGTGCTCAGAACTTTAGGAAACTCTTTTGAGTACTCCAGATTTCTAAGAAATAGGTTCCCACTGAGCAAGCAGCGAGCCTTGATGATATTCTCTGATGGTGACAGTTGGTGATGTACACATCCATCAATGCGGCTGCTTCAACTAAGACAGCACATAGCCAGAGGCACATCAAAAAACAGCATGCAGAAGTTCCAGGCACGCAAGAAGAAAACACAGCTGATATATACATTAAATCTTTGTTTCAATGAATGAGTTGTACTCATATTTAAGGATGGCTCTCATCTGTTTTAGGCAAGCAGGCTGTCAGTCCATTTATCACTAATCTAAAAATTGTATCAGGTGGGCTATGGTCACCAGTGGTGAGTGACCCATTACCACCCAACACTTCCGCCTGCTGCCTATTTTTCAGGCACGAAACTGACACACAACAGTTGAACGTCCATTCACTCCAGTACATAATCTTTGCCTTTATACCAATATATCTGCTAAATTGTCTTAAATAGATTCCTCTTTAACAGAATCCAATCTTTCTCCATTTACGTAGTGTCAAACGAATATCAATCATTCCCAGGGCTGTGCATCTGACCTTTGTAATGATTGGAATAATATTTATTATTTCTAGTTCTTTGGAATCAGGCCCGTGTCCAATGCGCTGTGAACAATATTCACCACTGCAAGCTTTATCTACTCTAATTTTTGACATACTCTTGGAAGCATTCCATCCCATCCTAATAATTTATAGAAGTTCAAATATTTCTTTTTTTTAAATGACCACTTAATTCTTGATAGTGGCATGTCTATATATTTAAAATGCTTTAATAATATTCACTCTTACAACACTGTCATAATGAGATATTATTACAATTGTTCATGTTGTGAATGAACCAATGTTTCTTTAATATTGTTACCACATGAAATTGATTACAGATAGTTACAGGGATAAGTACTCGAAATTTAGTCAAATTCCTATGAACTGACCAAGTCAGAATTTTATAACAAATTGCTCAAAGGAACTTTGTACTCCCAGACCATTGCCATGCAGACCTTACCTGGGAATCTCCAGTGATGGTGGGGGAGGTGGGGTCCCCAGCACTCCATTGGAATATCCCTCACTTACAACTCCCTGAAGCTCAGAAATTACAATTTGCTCATATATGAAATTAGACTGAAAAGATCAAGCATTATGTTAAGAGATATTGAAGAATCACATTCAAAAAAGATAGCTGTTGATTCTTCTCAAGGCAGTTAACACACTGCATTAGGTATTATGTTCACTTTCCAGACTTTAGAAACAGCATGATGCTTAAGGTTTCAATGTAAAAGGTGAAGAATTGTATACTATTCGAAATCCAGTCAGCCACAAACAATGGGCATCACCAGCTTCTTGGAAATGCTGTGTTAAATAGGCTGGTGATGTAACAACAACCATTTTACAACATATAGTTTGCAGCCATATTCAAGAAGTTGAGTTCCTCATCACATAAGCCACAGTGAAAAATACGTCAAGTAATACATAAGTGCCTTGCCACCAATAAAATTATCAAATTAATATATAGTCTTGTTGGTCCTGGTGCAGAGCAGAGGGAATAGTTGTTTGTTGGTGGAATGATTGCTGGTCTTCTTCCTGGGGAAATCATACACAGTACGGAGGGTAAAGTGATAAATAGACAAAGTTGAAGGCCTGAATTTTACTCACTATGGCAATTGGAGCAGGCAAGAGGCAGACAATGGAAAAGTCTGTTGGCATTGGGCAGAATTTTATGGTTTCAGGGTGAGCAAGGCCATAAAATCCCGCCAGAAATCTGCAATACCAACCAATTCACATCATAACCTCTTAAAAGAACTTGATCTACAAAGTTAAATTAACAATTTGCTATTTTTTAATGTTAAGAATGATTAGAGGTTTGGCAAAGTATTGCGTCTTGTTCTGGATTGACATCCTTGCCAATGACTCTCTGTGAAAGTGAAGGATTTTTTGCTATACCTTTGGCAAACACCACGGGCTGAGCAGTGGGAACAATTGGAGATTTAAGAATATTTAATGATGGAGAAAGAAACTTGGAACATTTTGCTGTTTAGAATGCTCTTTGCATCTGAGAAGATGGCTATATCTTGGGCCCTGGAAATATTTAGAGATAAATACATGCTATTTACACTTTCCACTTAGATAAAGAAATACATTTCCAGTTACAATAGATTTCCTGCTTATAAATATCCTGAGTGGCTTCACATGAGAGACTAGCTGGAAACACTGCTAGTTTCTCCTTGCCTGATTTGAAGTACAGATGGTACATTATAGGGTAGATTGCTTGTGCCAAGGATCTGGCAATGCGGATCAGAAAATTGCTGGCAAAACTATCGTGATTTGTGAATCCATGATCCCACTGAGCAAGGATTCGATGAGGGAAATTTGGATAAAATGGAAAATCAGACTCAGGGATCATGATGCACAATTAACCCATGTCCATTTGTAGATAGAACAGGGGGCGGCAAACAGAGGGCGGTAGATATTCAGACAGTATGAACAGCTAATTTATGTCATAGTGGTGCGTAGCCCAGCGCTAAGCAGGCTGTATACCACAGGAGAGAGCTACAAAGCTCACACAACTTGAAACCTATCTACACCAATTAAAACTGCCCTACTTCAAGTTGAGGCACATTCTGACAGCAATAGGTAGCAATTAGCCATTTGACCAGACCAAAACCCTTAGAGTGACAACCAAAGCCTTCTTCAAATGCAGTGCTGCTCCCCCTAGACCTCTTCAACTTGTCAAGGCACCAAGCATCAAGGATTTAGCATGACGAATGCACCTAAGAACAAAGAACAGTACAGCGCAGGAACAGGTCCTTCGGCCCACTAAGTCTATGTCAACACAGATGCCTCTCTAACCTAATATTTTCTTGCCTCTACATGGTCTATATCTCTCTATTCCCTGCCTATTCATGTATCTATCCAGATGCCTCTTGAAAGTTATTATAGAATCTGCTTCCACAACCTCCTCTGGCACCGCATTACAGGCATTCACCACCCTCTGTGTAAACAACTTGGCCCTTACATCCCTTTTAAACTTTCCCCCTCTCACTTGCGACATATATCCGAGTAATTGACCCTCCAATCCTGGGGAAAAGACTATGACTATCCATTCTATCCAACCTTGTTATAATCTTGTAAACTACTAACAGTCCCCCCCTTCTCTTCCATTGCTCCAATGAAAACAATCCAAGTTTGTTCAAACTTTTTTCAGAATCCATATCCTTCAAACCAGACAATATCCTGTAAATCTCTTCTACATCCTTTCCAATGCATCAACATCTTTCTGGTAGTGTGGCAACCAAAATTGAATACAATACTCCAAAAGCAGCCTAACCAAAGTCTTTTCCAATTCTTACACTCAAAGCCCGTGACCAATGAAGGCTAGCATGCCGTAAGATTTCTTGACCACCTCATCCACCTGAGTTGCCATCTTCAGGGAACTGTTGATCTGCATGCCTACATTCTTCTGTGTACTAATATTTTTAAGGGATCAACTATTTGCTGTATACTTTATACTGTATGCAGTCCAAAACACGTGCTGGTTAGGTGCATTGGCCAAACCAATTAATTAAATCAGAATTAATCAGTAAGAAATTATCAAGTTTTGGATCCCTTCAATTAACAGTGGGCAGTGGATGCAGGGGGTTAGTTTCTTCCTGCTGGTGAATGTATACTCAGTTGTGTGTGTTTAAGTGAAGGCATTGGCTAGAACAGCAAAATCAAAAATGGAAGCATTGGATTCAACTTATCATTACACATTGACAAATGGCATGATCTGCCTAACTTGCTACTTCTAACATCCACATTCTCCTGATAGCACATACTCAAAATGGACTTACGAGCAGCACAGTGGTTAGCACTGCTACCTCACAGCGCCAGGGATCGGGGTTTGATTCCTGACTTGGGTCACTGAGTGTGGAGTCTGCACGTTCTTTCCGTTTCTGTGTAGGTTTCCTCCCAATGTTCCCATTTTCTCCCACTGTCCAAAACGTGCTGGTTAGTTGCATTGGCCATGCTGAATTCTCCCTCAATGTACTGAACAGATGCTGGAGTGTGGCAACTAAGGGATTTCCACAGTAACTTCATAGTAGCATTAATATAAGCCTACTTGTAACATTAATAAATAAAATTAAAACTTCTTTTTAAATTCCCAGATCTATTGCCCCCTGCTGCAGAGAGGGTGCTCCCATCAGAAGTGGCGCACATAGCATAGACATCATTTTGAAACAAGCTGGCACCAATAAACCCTAAACAATGGACACCACCAAGCTGAAGTCTTTTTTTTAATTCAGTCATGGAATATCCCTAGTTGCCCTTGTTCAGAGGGCTGTTGACAGTCACCTACATTGCTGTGGCTCTGAAATCACATGTAGGTCAGACCAGGTAAGAACAACAAATTTCCTTCCCTAAAGCTTAGACAAATCGCATTAGCATTCCAGCATTACCTGTACTTTGCATTAACATGTTAAATGCAATCTAACCATCAATATCTCAACAATAATACATGCCACTGTCTGGCATTGCCCTTCAATTTTCCCAGACCTTGCCCTTTCTAAACTTTCCTGTACAGTTCTACAACGATTTGCGTGTAGATCTTCTATATTCTCAAGCCCATTATTTGTTCTGTCATGTGACTTCTGATCAGACAACCTCTGACTTTAAAGATAAAGTAGCTGGGTTCTGACCCAGGGAAGTGCTTTATCTTTCCGTGGCTTTTCCTCACTAATGGGGCACAAAATAATTTGAATAATCCTGCTATTTTCTCCTGCATCGTCTCATTTGTTACATTCAGGCCAATATTCCTCTCTGTAAGTGCAGCGTTTTTGCACATATCTTTAACAACATTCGGTGGATATCCCATGGTAATAATCTTACACAAGAATTGGAGAAAGAAACTGGAACACCTTTGTTTATTTTTATTATGCACTTTACATTATGAGAAGATCGTAAGCTGCATCACAACTACTGAAATTGTTTAGAGATAAATGTGTGTTGCTTATATATTCAACATAGATAATCAAATAAATTTTGATCGCAACAGATTGCTTGCTTATAAATATCGTTATAGATTTCAATACTGAGACCATCCAGTCATATTTCTGGTAGAATGTTCTTCACAAAATCACTTAGCACAGAACTGTTACAGGGCAGAAGGAAGCCGGTCTACTGTATCTGCACCAGTTTTCCAACTGAGCAATTTACCCAGTGCCATTCTTCCACCTTCTCCCTGTAACCCTGCACATTCTTCATTTTCAGAAGATAAATCTCATTCCCTTTCGAATGTCTCAACTGAACCTGCCTCTAGCACAAACTCAGGTAGTGCATACCTGAATTTAAACACTCCCTCGTGATAAAGATTTCCCTCATGTTCCTTCTGCTTCTGTTGCTAATTCCTTTAACCTGTGCCATCTCATTCTTGATCCTTTCATGAGGGGAGAACAGTTTCTCCCTATCTACTCTGATCAAACGCCTCATGTGGATGAAAGACAACAATAAACTCGTAGTGCTAAGAAGGCAATTACCAGATTTATTCACCTGTAAGCAGATCCGGTGAACCTGGGCTTAGAATTAACTTGTTTCCTTTGACTGGTTTCAAAACTGTCCTTGGCAAAGCTGTGGATTCATTCAGGCTGACACTCTCATTGCATGGATACCAATGTCCAATTGCAAATTAAATCACCTGTGTCAGGTGTGAGAATCACCCCCAACATTCTGTGGTAATTGGAATGCAACATTCTGTTGGGATTGGAACATTGGGGTATAGGACTTAGGTGCTGGAACAGGCCATTTGGCCCTCGGAGGCTATCTCACCATTCAATTTGGTTGCAGCCGATCTGTTTGTGGTTTCAATTCCACTTTTCTGCCTGCTCTTCAGAACCTTGACCTTCATGTTTATCAAAAATTGATGTAACTGCCTTGAATAAATTCAACAATCCAGTCTCCACTGCTTCCTGAGGGAAAGAATTCCACAGACCAACAATTCACTGAAAGAAAAATGTTTTCCTCATCCCTGTCTTACAAGGAAAATCTTTTATGTTTGAACCAGAGAACCAACATAGAACCACTGAATCCCTACAGTGCAGAAGGAAGCCATTCAGCTCATTGAGTCTGGAACTACTGTCCAAAAGTGCATCATTTTCTACTTCAATGACAAAAAGGGAAAATGCTGGAAAATAATTAGGTGGATGGGATTTTACGATTTCTCATCCCGAAACTGCAAAATCCTGCCCGAGGTAAACAGACCTTTCCCTTGCATACCCCTCACCTGCTTCGATTCCTGTGGCGGACGGGGCAGTAAACTTCCAGCCAAAGGGTCAGGCAGAATCTGTGGAGGGAAGTAAACATTTCAGATCAATGAACTTTCTTCAGATGCTTCTGCATCATCTTTCTCATCGAGATCAAATGGGACAACTGTGTAAACAGACATTGCAGGGCTGGATCCCAAAACAGGAATGTAAAATCCAGCCCCTGGACTTCAGTTTACTGTTGAAGTCCCACTAGTGAGCAGGCATGATTCCAATGAGTGGCACGGTGGCACAGTGATGAGCACAGTAGCTTCACAGCGCCAGGGACCCAGGTTCAATTCTGGCCTCGGGTAATTGTCTGTGTGGAGTCTGCATGTTCTCCGAGTCTGTGTGGATTTCCTTCATGTGCTCTGGTCTCCTCGTACAGTCCAAAGATGTGCCAGTTAGGTTGATGAGTCGTGCTAAATGGACCCTTAGTGTCAAGAGGATTAACAGGATAAATACATGAGATGATGGGGATAGAGTCTGAATGGGAATGTTGTCAGTGCTGACTCGATGGGCCAAACGGCCTCTTTCTGTAACGTAGAGATTCTGTGATTCAAACAGGTTTAACGTGCTGTAGGTTTTCTTTAAAAAACACATTATTAATTAACAATCCTGTATTAAAAA
This sequence comes from Sphyrna mokarran, assembly GCA_024679065.1. Classification (NCBI taxonomy): domain Eukaryota; kingdom Metazoa; phylum Chordata; class Chondrichthyes; order Carcharhiniformes; family Carcharhinidae; genus Sphyrna; species Sphyrna mokarran. Next base: position 27,268,687 of record JAGIQG010000021.1, read on the forward strand.
GATGAAGTTCCAACCTTGTACAGCAATCTTTATATGTACACAGCAGCAGTAAATAAAGAGTGATGGTTTCAGCAAACTATAATCTCAAGCAACTTATTAGGGAAAGTAGATAAGCCCCAAAGAACCACACTGAGACCCCAACAAAATAACACGTAGGCCAGACCCAGTAAAGTCAGCAGGTTTCACTAGTGTATTGACCAAACTGAAGATCAAGGCTCTCAAACCTCTGAGTTCCTGGCTCCTTTTTATGTTTGGTCCCTTCATTTATCTCTAAATATCTGATCCTGCACATTTCCATTCTACCAGTTACCAGAGGATCTGAGGCTTGGTCAGGAAATTACAGATTTACAAATTCCTTCAAACTTCTCTCTATGTTTCACACCCTGTGAAGCTTAATGAATGAACTTTACAATATTCATGCGTCAGGTAAATAGCAGCCTAGCTATTAGGGAAGTGCAGAATGATCATTATTACAGATGGGCTGCTATTTATTTCAAAAGAATTACTTGATTGAAAGCACTGTAATTTCAGCCTGGAAAATTCAAAGAATTTGGGAGCAGAATTCTCCCAAAAAAAATTCTAAGTGTTGAATTTGCAGAAAAACTGAAGTAGTTCACATTTTATTTTCAATGGGAATTCAGACTAGAATCTCCCACACTTGGTACAATGCAGAGGGCACCAGCTCATTAGATTTCAGGGGACGGGCCTATTCCTACCTGGGAGGCTAACTCCAGCAGGCCTCTGCACATGCAGTGTCAAATTCTCAGCTTCCCATTCACTGGCAAGCTCAATTGCTGACCAACCCAGTGACCCCCCACCACAGTACTGTTCCTCCCAATACTCCACAGCCCGACTGTGGCATTCTCATTCCCCACTCACTCCCGCCAACCTGGACTTCCCCAATCTCCAGCTCCCACAGTGCGCCAGTCCCCCCTATACCTCCCCACAATGCAGGTCATCCTTCCCTCCTGGCAGTCCCCCTTTCTCAGCCCACACTGATTGTTGGTTTTTCTTTTGCCCCCATTGATCACAAGGCAGAGTAGCAGCAGAACACCCTACCCCCACTGATCGCACCCTATGTCCTGCCCAATCAGGCTGCGCCTCCTAAGCCTTGCCCCCAATAGTCCCACCCCTTTGGCACTGCCCCATGCTGAATGCACAGTGCCAAGGTGCCTCATTAGCACGGCAGGATGGGAGAATTGCCCCGAGCACTTTGCTTCATTTTTGAATAGAGGTAGTTTGATCCTTTGTATATTAGGGTGTGACATACCATTTGATAAGTTTTAATGAAGTATTTCTTCACAACAAGAACTATGTACATGTATACAGTAAAGGATTCAGCTTGGGGCTGTCTCCATACTTGCCTGTGTACACAGCTCTGTCCAACACTAGACTGACCTCTAGATATGGGTCACTGGTCCTACTATGTGGGCGTTATTATACTAATTAACCATGTACATGCCAGACCCATACACTGCATAATGTTGCTTTGCTCTGTGTTGCCTTTCCTTTGAATTATTCACACCTCTCGTACAGTATGTGGTTTATGATCTCTGAAAATTTCAACCTTGTATAAATGATTTAAAACCAAACCCCAATCAAAAAATAGAAAAAATTTTGACAATGGCCTGGAATGTGAGAAAGATACTTCAGTTTGCTTTTCTAATTAGTTTCCACTTTTCTGGGCTTCCATCTATGGAATTCTGTACTCCTAAGAGTAATTGGTACATATTTCTATATCTAAAATGTCAAGAATACATCAAGAAGCAATCATTGAACACTGACACAAATAATTCAGCACTTTCTTATATGTACTCAGAGAACTATTACAAAGAAAGTCAGACAAACGTTGAAAACTCTGGTAGTAATAGTATACATTGGAATCAGAAGATTTGGTTATCTATGGGATCTGGTTTAAATTCTGAAGGCAACATTCAGAATTAAAACCACTATACTGATCATCTCATTACTTAAACCACAAATCATCAGAAGCCCTGAGCATGCTACCTACCGTAAACATTATGTCTAAATAGTGATAAAATTGACAATTCATTATTCTTTAATAAATTCACCTTTTGCTTTTTTTAAAACCATGGAATCCCCTTCAGTGCAGAGGCCATTTGGCCCATTCAATCTGCATGGAATCTCCAAGAGACCATCCCACCCAGGCCCCACCCCCGCCCCATCTTAGGGGCTCTACATATTTACCTTGCTAATTCCCTTAACCTATACATCTTGGGACAGTAAGGATCAATTTACATAGAAGATAGGAGTAGGAGGAGGCCATTTGGCCCTTTGAGCCTGCTCCACTGTTCATCACAATCATGGTGAATGATCCAACTCAATAGCCTAATCCTGCTTTCTCCCATAACTTTTGATCCCATTTGCCTCAACTGCTATATCTAGCTGCCTCTTGAATACATTTAATATTTTTGAGGGGCATCAAATACTTCCTGTGATAGTGAATTCCACAGGCTCACCACTCTGTGTGAAGAAAGTTTCTTCCATCCTAAATGGTCTACCCTGAATAGAAACATAGAAGATTTAGTGTGGCCAGTCCACCTAACCCGCACATCTTTGGACTCCCAACCCACATTCCGTTAGTATATTTCTTTTTAGCAACAAAATCATGATTTTTCTTCATGTTTCTGTTAGAAATATTGTTGTATAAGTCAACTTGTGAATAATTAACATGTTATTGAAATGCTTGCCAAGATCACTTAAGTTTGTTGAAAAAAAATTGCTGCAGACATTAAAAACATTAAACCAATGTTCCTCCTCGAACATTTTAATAGATAACATTCAGGTACATGACATCATTATTTACATTATGTGATACATGACATTGTATTGTTTTTATTATCAGTAGGGCTTACCAATTATTATTTATTTAATATTTTGCTCCACATTATAACAGTGATTAAAAATACTCTATTAGCCAGGAAGACATAATAAGATAGTGAAAGGAAAGCAATTTTTTCTTTTCTTCTGGGCTGTTACATAAAATAGAAGTTGTGTGCATCTGCACCAAGACTGCATTTTCTGCTGCAGAAGAATTAGTGCTGTAAATAACATGGTGGTTCTTAAATTCTTGTCCCACAAACCCTTTGCAATAATTAATGGCCACCATATAATATGTTTACACTGTCATTCAATCAATTGCAGCATCATTACTTTTTCAAAATTTAAAGGATAAAAACAATTTGAAAATAGAAGGAAATGGCATATATCCATCCCATGTAAGAAGAATAATTAGCATTGGGACAGTTTTTCTTAGAATCCCCACAGTACAGAAGGAGGCCATGTAGCCTATCAAATCTGTACTGACCACAATCCCACTCAGGGCCTGTACCCTTAACGCTACATATTTACCCTGCCAATCCCCCTGACAGTAGGATCAATTTAGCATGGTCAATCAACCTAACCCACACATCTTTGGACTGTGGGAGGAAACTGGAGCATCTGGAATAAACCCACACGGACATGAAGAGAGAGTGCAAACTCTGCCCAGACAGTGACCTGAAACCAGAATTGAATCTGGGACCCTGGCACAGTGAGGCAGCAGTGCTGACCAACGTGCAACCATGAGGACCATGTTTAAAGTTTAATGTTTATTTTAGTGGTGTCACAACTATGTTTACATTAATAATGCAATGAAGTTACTACGAAAATCCCCTACTGCCACACTCCAGCATCTGTTCGGGTACACTGAGGGACAATTTAGTATGGCCAATGCATTTAACCAGCATGTCTTTCAGACTGTGGGAGGAAACTGGAACACCCACAGGAAACCAACACAAATGTGGGAAGAACATGCAGACTCCACACAGACAGTGGCGCAAGATGGGAATTGAACCCAGGTCCCTGGCGCTGTGAGGCAGCAGTATTAACCGCTGTGCTGTCAATATTGTCAATATTGGTTTCTTCTTTAATGCATAGAAATGGTGATTCATCGATTGTATCTTGATGAAACCAACACTCTACAACAAATATTTTTACATCGCACTGCAACAGAACGATACAAAAAAAATACTGCAATGCAACAGACAGCAGATAGCACTGACGTAAATAGCGAACATAAAAACCAAATCCTGCAATGACTGAATGAAATACAGATCTGGCTATTTAGAACGGTTACTGTCTTCTCCCCTTTCAGAATGGAGAACTCTCTAAGTATTCGGAACGTATTACTGTATAACTGTTCAGGAAACAAGCTGTGACATTGTCAGCAATCAGTTCAGGTTATCAAAAAACAGAAGTGATGGCTACTTGATTGTCTAAAAAATGGCTCAATATCTCTGGCTGCCAGTCTGGAGAGGTTCTATGAAACTCCCGTTGCCCTGCTCGGCCGAGCATACAGGAGTTTAACAGGAAAATTGAATTGCAATGGGAGCAAATTTCAGTTGCAATCTCGACAAGTTTGGATGTCTTTCTCCATCTGAACTATTCCACAAATCAGAGACAATGATGCATAAAAACCACAAGCAAGCTGTCATGATGAAAAATGACAAAAATCCCAGAGAAATCCATGGGGACACATGGAATTTAACAGCCTCCATAGCCAGTAAGTATCAATACCTCAGAGAGCACCAAGACACTAATTCAACCTCCAGAGCAGTGAATTAATTTGTATTTCTCGAGGTCTGTTTTAATCAGCTTCCTTTGAAATATTTGCTTTGCGTTCAAGTTGCGCATTTGTCCTGCTTCCATCCATCTCTCCTTCACACTCCTGCTGGAACAGTCCACTTCCAAACTAGTTTTAATTGGCAAGTTCCTTGAGCACAGAGTGAAGAGTAAACTTTCAAATGAAATGGCTGAGCATAATTATCTGCAAAGAAAAAGAGTGCTGCCTATGATGGAGAATCTCCTGTACTCCACATCAAACTCAAGTTACTCCATCCTCATAGCAAAACAATAAAAGGATAGCGGAAGTGGGAGTATGAGTAAATTAGTATGTGCAAGCAAAAGATACTGAAAGGTTGCACTCAAATTGAAACATGAAAAACCAAGTTTCTCACAGTAGTTAACCTTCTGACTGTTTTGCTTTCAGAATTCTGGCATAGCCGTACTTCTCCTCACCCGAGTGTAATTTTTGGGTGATATGTTTGATGCAGCAGTAAAAATTTAAATTTTTAATTTTATTTATTAGGGTCACAAGTATAATGTGTCTTCAGAGGCAGGAGTCTCTTCACCAAAAACCCTTTATTTACAATTCCAGCAGCAGTACACAGACTGCTAGCAGTCAGCAGTCTACCGTCAGAGGCTCAGAGGAACTGACATTCCGAGTTTAAAAACAAGGAAAAGACTTCCGGATTGGCCCATCAATTGACTCCTTAATCAAGGAGTTCAGGGTGGCACAGTGGTTAGTACTGCTGCCTCATAGCACCAGGGACCCAAGTTTGATTCCCAGCTTGGGTCACTGTCTGTGTGGAGTTTGCACGTTCTTCCCATGTCTGCGTGGGTTTCCTCCAGGTGCTCCGATTTTCTCCAAGATGCATGTATTGCCAAAACCAAATTTCACGCATTATTTGATCAAGCAAGTAATACCACGAATCCACATATAATGCAAGTGGCAGATAATCATGGAATGAGGAAAACATTGCGACAATCCAAGGAAAATAAATTGCCAAAAAGTCTACAAACTATAAGTTGTATTTACATTCTGCAAGTTCAGAAACCGCGAAGATTTCTGGTAGATTTTAATCATTGGTTGCAGCAAGTGTTTTTTTCTGTCAAGATAGAATGGTAACCAACAGCCTCTGATGATGGAATCAGATATGTGTTGTTGCTATGGTGCATCACCAGGCCTGTATGATCATATTCAATGAACATTATTACCTGGTTCACAGGCTAACCTTCATAACATAAAGAGCTCTTATAGATGTACAGAAACTGGAAGCATAATTAATTCTAATGCTGACACCCCATGGTGGTCTTTTTATTGCATTCTCCTTACAAAGTATGCAGAACAACACAAATATGAATAAGCTTGATGAGATATGGTGCAATTTGACACAACACAACACAATAGCACACTCACTGTAACCATCTATATTCTCCATAGACAGGCAATGTTTCAGACCCAGCAATTTGTTTCCCATATTTTCGAGTCAAAAAAAAGTGCAGATTTACACATCTGACATTGTTCAAACGTCACTTCACAAATACCACAATCCATTTATTCCATGCCTCTGTGATTAATTCATGGCCTCTGGAATTTTGCAGGACTGACTGGAGTCATTCGGCAAATTTTTGAATTGGGAGATATGCTGGAATCGAGTTCGGCTCATGGCCATTCTCAAGAAAGGTAAAACAAACTCTACTGAAGTAGCAAATGTCACAGCTTGGAATTCATCATAACTTGCAGCATAACATGCCACCAATATGTGTCACAGTAAAGCCTATTGTCGCTTCACCATCCAACTAGGATGTTCTCTCACTATGCATCCACTGGGATTAGCTATGGCCATTCCTTTCCTAACTGCTGAATGTAAATGGAGACAGATTCCTAAGAGAGACAGATTCCTAATCCCTGGAGGGTTTTCTTCCCGCTTGCACCACCAGTCCTTTCCAGGAAAACAAGAGGGAAACCATTAGAAGAGTGGACTGGCTATTGGGACCTCTGTCAAGGGCAAAGAAATGATACAGTTTCTTCTTCCTCTGGTCTGAACGCAACTGCTAACCTGCTGAAAGCTATTAACCAAAACTTTAATGGAACCATGTTTCTGATTTTTGGGATAACTCCTGCCTATTTAAGTTCCTTCATCAGCTGCAGTGACATTGTTACTAAATCAACACTGATTTTCCTTGCAGCCCCTGGAAAATTCCTCATGGAAGTGAAATCCTGCCAAAAGTTTGCCTACAGGGTGAATTTTGATCCAGAGTTCAGATGAATGTATAGAGGACTAGAAAAAAGTCTTATTCCATCAAAACTTTATCCCACGAAAGAATAATCTCAGCCAAAGTGTCAAAGATCAAAATGTTCAGGAGGCATCTGAAAAACTCTTGCAGATGGCATAAAAGCTTGATTCTGAGGTAATCTTCATTTCAAGTGTTCCAGATGTTGTTTGCAGATCATCCTGCAACAGAAGGAAATTTCACAGCTTGTTTCCTGAAGCGCAGGCAATGTCAACTGGATTGTTTGGTGTGTCCAGGCACATGTACAATCTATACCTGTAGAAATCCCAGGGAAGGGATAGGTACTAAGCAGATGGATGAGTTGCTGGTTGGTATTTAGCACTAACCAGACAACTCAGATGCTGCTTCTCCAAAGGTATTTTGAAATTCCCAAAGAAATACTTATATTCACCACTTCGGTGTGATTCAGCTGTTAGCAAAAAAAACTGAGTACCGGCAGCAAGAAAACCTACAAAATGCAATAAGATCCAGCAGCTCAGCAAGAAGAAATACGGAGAGTAAAATGAAATTGGAAACACAAACATGTTACCAATTACTATGCATCTCCCATTGAACATTCACCTGAATTGACTAGCCCCAGGCTTGTCCATGTTATATGGCTGGGGTAAGAACTGTGGGTGGAAGCTGTCCAAAATCTGATGAACTGTCATCTTGACTCGAAATGTGGCTCTATTCTCTTTCCACAGATGCTATCAGACATAAAGTTTATTAGTGTCACAAGTAGGTTTACATTAACACTACAATGAAGTTACTGTGAAAATCTTCTAGTCGCTACACTGCAGCAGCTGTTCAGGTACGCTGAAGGAGAATTAGTATGGGCAATCTTTCGGGCTGTGGAAGGAAACTGGAGAACCCAGAAGAAACTCACACAGACATAAGGAGAATGTACAGACTCCACATAGACAGTGACCCAAGCCAGGAATCAAGCCCGGGTCCCTGGCACCTTGAAGCAGCAATGCTAACCACTGTGCTGCCGTGCCACCCATGCTGAGTTTCTCCAGCATCCTCTGTTTTTATTTTAGATTCCAGCATGTGTAGGATTTTGCCTTTTGTCTTGAGTTAGAGTCAACTGGTTTCATTTAGCTGTTCTACCTAAAATATGCTCAGTGAGCCTGCAATGCAGCTTTTTGCTTTCTCCCCTGAAGATTGATCTGCTGGCCATTTGTGTGCTTTTATAATAAAAAAAAACATGATTCTTATTGATTATTACATTCTCTTCAGTGAACTCAAACAGTACCATAGGCAGGGAAAGACATTCCTGATTTACGGCAATGACAAATAAAGGGGAAACAAAATCAGGTGAAAATGAAGGTTGAAGGGCTGGGAAAAGAACTGGTAGAAAAGTAATAGAAAGATTTGGGGAAAAAACTACAGCATGAATGATGTAGACTGCTGCCAAAACCGGAGGGAGTAGGGTAGGAGGTGACTGAGACATTAACTGTGTTTCTTCCAGTGGAACATAAGGTTTAAATTCTCCTCTTGGCAGAAATTGTAATTGAGATGGTTACTGTTACCTGTATTGATCTAACAAGTAAGAGCTATTAATCCCTAGAGAGTTAAACTTATTCTGAGAGTGTTTCCATCCAAACATTCAAGGTGGAAATTAATGTTTTTGCATTCTGCTTAGATTTCTGTGAGGGAAGTATGAGCAATTTGTACAGATGTTGAGATTATTTATCTTGATAATGATATTCAAAACTCATTTCCACTCCAGTACACTTTACATAAGCTCCTGCATAAACAAATTAGGACTTACCTACTTTTATTTATCTTTATTTAGTCTCCGAGGAGTTGAAAGAGAAAGTTTACTGCTCGGAGAAGTCAATGATCAAGTCAAACTTGTGATCTTATTCCTTTCAAAAATACTGCTATTATTAGCTTCGGCACATCTCGAGCTGTGCCGTATCTGTGTGGCTTTTCAAAAACTTCAAAGGAAATCGATGAATATATTTTTTGGGTTTAAATTTTGGCATCCAATTTAAGGTATCTTTCCAGCTGAGTGCCCATCTGCTGTTGTAGGTATTAGAGTAGGTCAGCAAATTAAAATAATGCTTCCCCGCTTCTTTTGCGCATTATAAATACATACTTGAGTTTTCAACATGAAGATTTCTGAAGTGTATCCACTGAGATTTGCGTTGAATTTAAGAGTTTCAATTAAATTAAGTTATAAGAGAATTAAAACAGAAACCTCATAACATACATAGAAACATAGAAAATAGGAGCAGGAGCAGGCCACTGGCCCTCCAAGCTTACTTTGCCATTCATTATGATCATGGCTGATCATCAAATTCAATATGCTGATCCCACCTTCCTGTCACATCCTTTGATCCCAAGAGCCATGTCTAATTTCTTCTTGAAATCACACAACGTTTTGGTCTCAACTACTTTCTGCAGGAGTGAATCCCATAGATTCACTATTCCCTGGGTGAAGAAATTTCTCCTCATCTCAGTCCTAAATGATTTATCCTTTATGCTCAAGTTATGACCCCTAGTTTTGGACTCCCCCACCATTGAGAATATTCTTTCTGAATCTGCCCTCTCTAATTCTGTTCGCATTTTATAAGATTCTATGAGATCCTCTCTCACTTTTCTAAACTCTAGGGAATATAATCCTAATCAACTTCGTCTCCTCATATGACAGACCTGCCATCTAAGGAATCAGCCTGGTAAACTTCGCTGTACACCCTCTAAGGCAAAGACATCCTTCCTCAGGAAAGGACACTAAAACTGTATACAATACTACAGGTGTGGACTCAGCAACACCTTATACAATTATAGCAAAACATCCCTATGCCTATATGCAAATCCTCTCGCATATGAACTTAATTGGCTAAGGTACATTTTGAAGCTTTAACGTAGCTACGGAAGATTAGATTTGATTTGTCATTGTCACTTGTACAGTGAAAAGTATTGTTTCTTATGCACTATACAGAAAAAAACATACCATTCACAGAGTACAGAGGGGAGAAAAGATAGCGTGAAGAATATAAGTCTGAAAACCCACACCAACCAACTCAAGAACAACATAATCAGAATTTTGACTGATTATATATTGAGCTGATCTTGCTCTGCATATCATCAAGAGTCAGGCTACATATAAAATGGATTATTTTTATATCCAAACCATACCTTTGGTGGCAGGCCCCATAATCAGTTTTAGGCCAGCATGAATTTCCTGCTAAATCTCTGTTAGTGCCCACCATGATGGATTGGGAAATCTAGTGGAGGCCAGCTTGTAATTCATTAATATTTGCCTAATGGGATGCAGATGAAGGTCTGAACCCCATGGCTGATTCACTGTAGTGCCAGCAGGAAATCATAGCAGTGCAAAACACATTGTTCCAATGTTATGTGCAGATGTCAGGATTCACCTGAACAATTCATGGCTACTGTCTCCAAAGTTCAAGATGGAGCATGCCAGAAACCTGGACCCACAGCAGGAAGTGGAGAATTGTGGGTCGGTTGACGTTCCAGATTCCATATTCTGAAGGGAGTCCATCTTTCAGCTTCAGAGATCTCCCGGAGATACAGCTTCACTTACAGGAGACCCATTTTTGTTTTCAATAGTGGGTCAGTGATACTGGACACCTTTTCAATATGGTGCCCGCATAGGATGGAGGACTAGGTGCTATCAGGCCTGCCCCACCCATGGAAGACAACACAAATTCCCCAGGTGCAGAACGAATGACATCAGGGATGGAAGATTTGGCATGTTTTCCTGCCGGCCTCCGCATTAAGAAACACTCCACATTCCCACCCAGAATGTAACAATTCAACCCTGGAACAGAGAATCGGTAAAACTTGATTCACAAGATATAGTTGAACAGAAATTGTATACACAGGGTGGAATTTTCCAGCCCCGCCTGTCCCAAGACTGGAAATCCCTACCCCGAAGTCAATGGACCTTTAGGAGGTTTGCTGAATGTTCTGTCCTTCCCATTACCATTCCCTGGCAGGTGGGACAGGAAAATTCTGCCCACATCTTTTCTAAATAATTGGTTAAGATAGAATTTAAATTAGTGCAAACATAAATTTTCTGGGATTAGTTTCTGCGTAAATCAATTGAAACTGATTTCAAAACTTTCCCAATTGATGCTTCTTTTTTATTTACTGTTATATTTTCAGTCACCCAGATTCTGCTTTGTTGTTATTTGGTTCACCTTAAATTTAATTCTTTTGATTTCAAGCGTTATTGAACATGATGATACCCAATAACTCAGAACGACGATTACCCGAAGAGAGAATCAATACGGGTAAATCCTCTTCTCACACTTGTGCCAATGTTAGCATTTTATAGTCGAGTGCCAAAGAGAGTTATGTAGAAAGCAAACACAGCCTTGGCCCAGTGAGCAGCACTCTTGCTTCAGAGTAAGAAGACTGACTTAGCAAATAAAAAGCACATAAAAGGTTGGTGAACAAAATTGAAGCTTATGAAACAGGAGTGTCTGTGTCAGCTTGGATTTTTATAAATGGTTTAAAGACAGAGAACTGATTCATGGTGAATAGTTTGTGTTTCAGACTGGAGTTGTAGACAGCGGTGTTCCCCCAGGCAAGTGCTAAGACCACAGTTGTTTTCATATGTGTAAGTTACTTGACTTATCATAGAATCATAGATTCTCTACAATGCAGAAAGAGGCAATGTGGCCCATCGAGTCTGCACCGACAACAGTCCCACCCAGGCCTTATCTCCATAGCCTCATGTATTCACCTTGCCAATCCCCCTGACGTTAATGGGCAATTTAGCATAGCCAATCAACCTTACCTGAATATCTTTGGACTGTGAGAGAAAATTGGAGCACCCAAAGGAAACCCACAAAGACACAGGGAGAAATAAACACAGATAGTCACCCAAGACCAGGATTGAACCAGGATTCCTGCTGCTGTGAGGCAGCAGTGGTGACCATTGTGCCATATTGGAATGCAAAGTAAAATTTTAAAATTTGCCAAACATGTCAAATTTGAAGTTATGGCAAACTGTGGGGATAATAGAAATCAACCTGAAACAGACAAAAATAATCTAAAAAGAATGGGCAGACAAGTGGCAAATGAAATTTGGTACTGAGAAGTGTGAGGTGATGCATTTTGACAGGAGAACTGAAGGAGGCAGTATGTACCTAGTGGCACTTTTCTAAAGAATGTGAAGGGGTCAGAGAGACTTGGCACTTCCTGTGCGGACATCATTGAAGGTAGCATGATATATTCATAGAGCAGTTAGCAAGGCAAAGGGAATCTTGGACTCCATAACTACAAAAGCAAAGAAGTTACGCTGAACCTTTATAAAACTCTGGTTACACCACAACACTAGGGCATTGCATTCAGTTCTGGTCACCACACTTTAGGAAGAATGTGAGAATCTTTGAGTGCATGCAGAAAAGATCTACCAGAATAGCCTCACCAACAGGAACGGAGATCAGTGAAGCCCCCGAGTGGCCGGGGACAGGACCAGGCAGTGGCCGTTAGGCAGTGCCAGCCTGGTATCTTGGCACTGCCAACAATGCACTGGGCAGTGCCAATGGGGCAGGGCCTGAATAGGTGGAGCCCAAAGGTATGGACCCATGACGGGGGCTGAACCATGTTGAAGGGTGGAGCCAGACTAGCAGGGAAAGGATCTCCATAGGGGTAGATGGGAAGAGAGGCATTCTGCATCAGGCGGTGGAGATCACCTGGAGCGATGCTCAGGGGTGGTGATGATTGAGGGGGCAGCGATTGGGCAGGCAATCGAAATGTGTGTGTGTGTGTGTGTGTGTGTGTGTGTGTGTGTGTGTGTGTGTGTGTGTGTGTGTGTGTGTGTGGAGTGATTGGGGAGGGGTTTTGTCCAGCGGAAGGGGCGTAGCGACAGATCTCCCAGTGCAGTATTGGTGCCCCAAGAGCTCAGCAGCCATCTTGTCGACATGAATAGGCTTCACCCAGTCCCCCATTGGTGAGAATCACATTTGAATTTTTTTTCCAAGTGCTAATTGATTGTATCTGGGAACTCACTCAAAAAATGGGCACGATTCTCTCCCATCTTCAGGTTCGTTTGATACTTAGAATTTTTTGGTGCTGTCTTTTGATTGAGATGAAGCCCTCTTAGACATATGCTGAAGACTTCACTTGAAGATCAGCATTGGACTTCTTCCAGTGTCCTGGTCGTCATTGACCCTGGAACAAGCACCACAAAAGTAAATTCTTTGATTATTACCACACTGCAATTTGAGACACCTAACTATACATAAATTGAACATAGAACATTACAGCGTAGAACAGGCCCTTCAGCCTTCGATGTTGTGCCGACCAATTAAGAAAAAGCAATGACCCTCTAACCTAAACCATTCCCTTTTCATCCATAAACTTATCTACTAACCTCTTAAACACCACCAAACTTGGCGCATCTACAATTGCAGCAGGCAGGGCATTCCATACCCTTACCATTCTCTGGGTAAAGAACCTACTTCTGACATCCGTCCTATAACTACCATCCCTTGACTGCAGTGTTTCTTAGATTACAACAAAACGAAGGTCCTATGATCATGAAAAAGCATTTTATCAAGGCAAGTCTTTTTCTTTTTTAAATGTAACTGCGTTTATTCTGATTTAACACTCAATTTTATCAATGGCTGCAAATGCTATTTCTCTGCCTTTCTACTCATAGGTTGCATTTCAATAAACTGCTCAGATACAGAGAAAGTTGTTATCCCAGCTGTTGCGAACATTGCATGTTAAAGCTGTGACTTTTTATAAATAAAGCCTTTCACTGTTTCACTGATAGCCAAGATTGCAGAACTTATCCCTTGCTTATTGCAGCAAGGCAGGATTCCTTGGTGGCTGCTCATGTCTTGTACAACATGTCTAATTCCTCCTTTAGTTGAGAGAGGAGATACTGCAGTTCTTCACTTGGGGCTTTACAACATTTTGAAACACGAGCAAAAACATCTAGACCAGCCAAACTAGAAATACATCTGCGAAAAATCAAAGTGTGCTGAACATAACGTAATTGTTGTGGTACAGTGAAAAAAAATGACTTCCCGACAAGCAGCAGTATTTAAGATTTGGATTTCAACTCTGCTTCTTTTTCTGATTTGCTTTGGAAATTACATTCCTTATCCTCAATGTCCAAATCCTCAGTTCTGCCGAAAAGGTGCACGCATTCATTTTATAATTATTTCCTTAAAAGTAGACATTCCAAACAGAGATAAAACTCAGGCAAGCGTCGCAGGAAGAGCCAACTTTGTTGAGGAAAGGAATTGCCTTGAGCCCTTGGAAGCTCTGGCTTGTTGCAGAATCTTTATTTAGTTTGTTTGGTTCAAAATATACCAGTGAAGTAATAAGATATTTGCATATATATTAAAATTGTAGGTAGTTGCACCGATAAGAGAGTGTAACCCTTGATGTGCATTGAAGTTCAGAGAATAACTTCTGATGTTTACTAATTCAGTTAAGGTAAAGCACAAAAAGTGAGAAATAATCAATATACTTTATTAAGCAGTCAATGCAAGGTTTTTGCTAGAAGATGATGAGCAAAATTTGCTGGTTAGGATTCCATCGTTAAAGAAGTTTCCAACAGTAATTACTAAATTACAAGTTACTATTACAATGGGCAACAACTGGCACAGTGGTTAAGTCAGCTGCCTCACAGTGCCAAGAACCCTGGTTCAATTCCAGACTTGGGTTACTATCTGTGCAGAGTCTGCATGTTCTCCCCGTGTCCACGTTTCCTCCAGGTACTCCGGTTTCCTCCCACAGTCCAAAGATGGGTAGATTAGGTTGATTGGTGTGTTAAATTGCCCCTTGGTATCAGGGGGATTAGCTAGGGTAAACGCATGGGGCCATGGGGATAGGGCCTGGGTGGGATTGTAATTGGTGCAGACTTGATGGGCTGAATGGCTTCCTTCTGCATTGTAGGATTCTATGATTCTAGAACTTCCAGTTTCTTCCTTGGAAATGATTGATTCCTTTGTTAACATTATTTAACTGGCATAAAGACCTGTTGTATTTGCCACTGCACCATCAGCCTATTATTCTTACCTTTAATGAAAAACCTACAGTCAGTCAATCTCAAAAAACCATTCTCACTGTGTTTGTCCAGCATTAGTCCATTCCTCCATGGGTGCTAACGGAATTTGGGTCCCTGGAGAACTGCATTTCATGACTCTGTTAAACTTTCAACTGTAGACTTCAGTTGCTGCACAAGTCCAGGTCATATCTGTATAGTCTCATTGCCCTTACCGTGCTGGGAGAGTGAAAACCAGTATAGTGTCTAAAGATCCCATTTTTAAAATGACAACTAGATCCAAGCATCATAAACATGCCACGTTGAAAGGTCACTTACTTCTAACTTTAAAAAAATTGTCTGTGTAATACTACCAGTATGGCAAATCTATTTTTAAAGTAAGTGACAAGAACAGACTAAACATCCATTCTCAATTGAGAATCTTAGTTATTTAAGTTTTTAAAATAGTAAAGAATTCCAGGCAAAATTTTAAGAATGAAGTTTTTTTTATTATTCCAATTATACTCAGGCCATTTAAATAATTCTTTAGTAAGTACACTAGATTGAACGGAAGACACAATTCCACACTGATACATTAATTGCACTATTGTGTCATCCTCCTGGACCATGTGTTCCCTGTTTTCTATCTTTGTGAACATTTCCTGTGCTAATCATCAAACTGTGCCCATCATAAAGGATGGAATGAAAGTTACAGTAGAGAATAACTATTAACAATCAGCCTGTGTGTTGATGGATCACAGCATAGCTGAAAACACAAGTTCCCTTTGCAGGCACTTCTTGTCGCAGATTTAAATCTTATGACAATTTAAAATCTTGGGCTGCACACAATGGACTAACAGGCGACACATTTCTTTTCAAATAGACAACTGTTATTATATTGAACTGTCTAGGGAAGAGGACATGATTGAAGAATACTCGTCAAAGGATACTCATCAAAACTCATTAGTTTGATCCAAGGAGTAAGCGTTTCATCAGCAGTGTTATAGAATATTATAATGGATACACTAGCAACTTTCTATTTGAATATGTATCCTGGATGGCATGGTTGCACAGTGGTTAGCTCTGCTGCCTTACAGCATCAGGGAGCCCAGGTTCAATTCACTGTCCATGCGGAGTCTGCACGTCCTCTCTGTGTCTGCACAGGTTTCCTCCCACAATCGGAAAGATACGCTCGTTAGATGCACTGGCCGTGCTAAATTCACCCTCAGTGTACCCAAACAGTTGGCGGAGTGCAGCGACTAGGGGACTTTGACAGTAACTTCACTGCAGTGTTAATATAAGCCTACTTGTGACACTAATAAATAAACTTTCATAAGTGTGAGCAAGCGTGGGCTTGTGAGACTTATTACTTTGGCTGCGAAGGACCTGTGCATAGCTGTCTCCAGGTTCTGTGTCAGGCTATGTTTATTTCGTATTTCTGTAAATAAAGTTTAAGCATCAAAACTTGTACGTCTTCTTCTGTCAAGTTGCCACAAGCAACAATAAGAATTAGGATTTTCAAATTCTTGAATGTTTGCTCTTCTGACACCAAAAATTAATAAATCAATCAAATTGTCCCAGAATATAACAACATGGCACTTTTAATGCTAAAGTTGGCTGGTAGATTTAGAGGGTGAAGAGATATGTCAAGCTGCAAATCTCCAGAACTTGACCAATTTATGCTGCTCTGTCATTTGCCTCGCAAAAAATGACATCTCGGCCTCAATCTCCCCATTATTCTTAAGAAGTTGCTGAATTTGTACATTACGTATCTATTAAACTCAATTACCAACAGAAGAGCAGTGGAAGTACCTACTTCTGATGCACAACGCTATAAAGTTTACAGTTCACATAGACAGGCTTGTTTAATATTTTAATCTATCAGTAAAGCTCGTTGATAATATAAAGGTTCCTGATTTGTTCCAAGTAAAGGATAATTACGTTTTCTCAATTCTATTCAGAAAAGGGGTTATTTTTGAAAATGAAGCCCTTGTCTTCTTTCACTGCAGGGGCATTAGATTTTAAACCTGGCAGAAATAGATATTTTTCTTTTCAGCATAATGGCAAGAGACAGATGGTGAATTGTTTTGACTGTTTGAGTCAGTGGCATTCAGTGGGTTTTTTTCTGTCCAAGATCTAATGGCCATATTTATCCATTTTCTCCCTGTCAAGGGACAGTGCTGTTCAAACCTTTCTCACCAATTTTGCGGAGGCTATTTACAACCAACCACTGGGGGTGACAGAAATCTAGCTGTTGGCTCCCAAAGACTGCAGAATTACTTGCGGTGCTATAAGGAAGATTGACAGGCCTGTGATCACCCCAATCGCACTTCCTTCACATTAGATCCAAGATCAAAAGATAGAGACAGAATGGGAAAGATTGAAATGACAGCTTTGCTCCAATTGCTACAATTACAAAAGCCAATTACTTCATCTATTATTTACCACTGAGTGACAGAAAATAAGCACAGATTGTCTTAACACTCTGAACTGCTACAGCTAATTATAATTTTTTTTTAACATTTATGAGACATTTTGACAGGGGCACACACTCAGTGGGTGAGGGCGTTATTTGTATCAGAATGTCTCTGCTGCCAATGCTACACTGACTTAGAAACAGCCCACGGGAATTCGGGAACCTGAGGATATTATTATTTTGTTGAAACGGGGATCACCTTCAAGCGATCTCCACATTACCTCAAATGTATTCTGAACTTCACACTTTGTAACCTTGAGCACAATTTCTTTCCGAGTAACTCCACTTGCATTCTGAACAGGCAATGGCTATCCCGTTAACATTCAGCTCATCTAGCTCCAGGGCCTCAACTTTGTGTACCATGTTAACTCCATTCACAGATGATATACAATTAGATGATGACAGTAACCTTGCAAGGGACACAGTTTGCCCCCAAGGAAGACCCATTAGAATCATCCTTGCATTGTAAATGATACAGGTCATTCAATGTAAAGACAAAGAATTTTGAAACTAATGATCTTGCCCAATGGAACCTTTTCCAAGATCAGTCTCACAAGCTCTGGTTGTATCCCAGGAGGACATAAGTATCGATAATACTTGCATCTTATGGCACAATTGCTATTGCAAATAAAGGCCATGGCAGGAATTTTCCATTCGCTCATGACAGAGGTATTCTCTCATTCTATTGCAGTGAGTGGAGATTTGGCTGAGTGCCAAATTCTCCACCCTCGCTTCCAGTGATGGCGGGGAAGAGGAGTAGGGGGATGGGGGGATACGGTGTGAACGGCCAAAAAAATCCAACCCATATCCAGGAATTGGATCGGGTCTGGACTGAGCTTGTATGCATTATATAAAGGGGAAAGAAAATCAGCTGGGTCATTTTCTCTGGTTCATCTGCTGCAACCGTCTAATTCATGCTAGATGCACGGGGTGCCAGAAGGTTCAAGGATTGCAAAGTGTTGTCCAAAGAAACAGGGAGAATTTTAAACCTGGCAATTACAGTGCAGAGAGTCAATGATAGAGGAAACTTTTAGAAATAGCAGTCTGGAAGAAAAATAGCAGACACTTGGATGAATGAAGGAAAGCAAACATTAGCTTGTTAGGTGTAAATCGCGTTTGACAAACGTGATTCTATTTTTTGATAAGGTTGGATGAGAGCAGCAGGGTCAATGTTGCAAACTTTCAAAAGGATTTTGATAAAATCCTCATTAGCAAACTGAAGCTAATGGGATGAAAGAGGCAGTAACAGTATAGATGAAAAATTGGCTAGGAGTAGAAAAGAGTTTTGGGAATTAACTGCTTTTTCAACTTGAGAGAGAGGTATGTAGTGGTATTTTCTGGGTTTCAGTAATAGGACCACTGATATTTTTGATACACATTGATAATTTAGACTTGTGGGTGTGATGCACAGTTTCAAAATTTGCATATTTGCATTATCAACATCCTGGAGTTACCATTGACCATGAACTGAATTGGACTAGCTGTTTAAACACAATGGCTATAAGAGCAGTTCACAGGCTGGGAACCCCGCAGTGAGTAATTCACCTCCTCACTCCCCAAAGCTAGTCCACCATCTACAAAACACAACTCAGTATTGTGATGAAATACTCTCCACTTGCATGGATGAGTGCAGCTCCAACAAGAAGCTCGACACATTCCAGGACAAAGCAGCCCACTTGTCTGGCACCTCTTTCATCTTCAACATCCACTTTCTCCATCTCCAATGAATGGAAGCAGCAGTATACACCATCTATAAGATGCACTCCAGGAACTCACTAACGTTCCTTCAACAGCAACTTCCAAACCCACAACCACTACCATTCAGAAGTACAAGCTCCGCTGATGCATGGAAAACTATCACCTCCAAATTCCCCTCCAATCCACGCACCATTCTGACTTGGAATTACATCAACATTCCTTCACCATTGCTGGGTTGAAATCCTGGAATTCCATCCCTAACAGCACTCTGAATGTCCCCATACGAATTGCAGCAGTTCAGTATCACCTTCTCAAGTGTAGTTAGGGATGGGCAAAAAATGCTGCCCTAGCCAGCAATACCCACATCTAGGTGAAAGAATTTTTAAAACTGCCATAAAACTTAGAAGTATAGCAACCAGTGAGGAGAGCAGTGATAGACCTCAAGAAGACAAAGAACCTGATAGATAGGGTGGACACAAAGCAGATGAAATTCAATGTCGAGAACTGTTGGGTATGTACTTTCAGAGGCAGGATGCAGAATTACAAAGCAAGCAAGAGCGCACAATTTTCAACAAAGACCTGAGTCAGCAGAAGCAAAATACTGCTGGAAATCTAAAATATAAATGGAAAATCCTGGAAACATCTGTGGAGAGAAAGAGAGTTAACTTTATTTATTTATTCATAGGATATGAATATCACTATTCCATTTCTAACTGCCCTTGCTTGTTAACTTCGTGCTTTCTCAAGCCATTTCAGACAGCAGTTAAGGGTCAACCACATTAATCATAGAAACTTTTCAGTGCAGAAGGAGGCCACTCGGCCCATTGAGACTGCACCTACAACAATCCCATCCAGGCCCTAATCTCCAT
This sequence comes from Sphyrna mokarran, assembly GCA_024679065.1. Lineage (NCBI taxonomy): Eukaryota > Metazoa > Chordata > Chondrichthyes > Carcharhiniformes > Carcharhinidae > Sphyrna > Sphyrna mokarran. The sequence continues at coordinate 27,288,617 of JAGIQG010000021.1, forward strand.
ATATTTATCCTGCAACTCCCTCGAACCTAAGCATCCTAGGACACAAAGTTAATTTAGCATAACCAATCAACCTAACTTTTGGATAGTGAGAGGAAACCGGAGCACCTGGAGGAAACCCACACAGACACAGGGAGAATGTGCAAACTCCACCAGTGATCCAAGCCGGGAATTGAACCCAGGTCTTGCAAGTTGTGAGGCGGCAGTGCTAACCACTGTGTCACCATGTCACCCTGGTCATGTGCAGTCACAAGTAGGTCAGACCAGGTAAGATTGGTGGATTTCCTTCCCCAAAGAACATTAGTGAACCATTTGGTCAATTGGTGATTGTTTTGTGATTACCATGAGATTAGGTTTATTTTCCCGATTTATTAGCGGAATTCAAATTCAGCTGTCATGGTCAATTTGAATCCATGCACCCAGAGCATTAGCCTGGATCTCTGAGTTATTAGTCCAGTGACAGTACCACTATGCCACCACCTCCTGTCTCTCAGAGCATTTCAAGTTCTGATGAAAGGTCATCCATCTCAAATATTAACTCTGTTTTTCCTTCTCTAGAGATGCTGACTGATCTGCTCGAGACCCGAGGGTACACAAATCTTGGAAGTTAACTGAACGTGTTCACAACACGGTTGACAAAGCATATGGGATCTTTCATTTTGTAAATAGAGGCATAGAATACAGAAGCCAAATCTATACAGAATACAGGCTCAACCTCAGTTGGAATAGAGTGTCCAATTCTGAATCCTACACTTCAGAAAGGAGGTGAAAACTTTAAAGACACCGGAAAGATTTGCTGGAATTTCTCCAGGATTATTGTCGCAATGGTGAACTACAGAAACTGGGATTGTTCTTCCCAGTCCAGGGAAGACTAAGAGGAGATTTGTTATAGCTGTTTAAAATCCTCAATGATATAGGCGGAATAATTAAAAAGAAACTGTTTCCAATGGCTGAAAAATCAATAACCAGAGATTGATTGATTGGTTAATTAATTTTTGTCACACATTGGGATACAGTGAAAAGTATTGTTACTTGCAAGCTCTTACAGACAAAAACATACCACTCAGAGTATATAGGGGAAAGAAAAGGATAGGGTGCCAAATATAGTGTTGCAGCCACTGATAGGGTGATGAAAAAAATCACAGGGCCATTTAAAAGTCCGATGGCAGCAGGGAAGAAACTGTTTTTGAATCAGCTGATACATTTTTCAGACTTCTGAATCTTTTTCCTGATGGAAGAAAGTGGAAGAGAACGTGTTAAGGTTGTGTGGGGTCCTTAATTATGATGGCTGCTTTTCCAAGGCAGCAGGAAGTGTAGATGGAGTCACATTGATGAGAGGTTGGTTTATGTGGTGGGCTAGGCTACCACATAACCCTTTGTAATTATGATTTAAGGCAATCAGTAAAAGAACAGAAGTGATGTGAGGAAACCCTTTTTTATTCAAGAAGTGTTTAGGATTTAGAACATGTTGCCTGAAAGATGGCAGAAACAAATTCAACAATAGCCTTCAAAGGGGAATTGGATAAATCCCTGACAGGGAAAAAGTTGCAGAGCTAAGGGAAGGAGTGGAACTAACTGGATTTTTCTCCAAATGAACTGACACATACACAATTGGTAGAGTAACCTTCTGATTTGATTTGATTTATTATTGTTATATGTATCAGTGTACTCTAAAAAGTATTGTTTCTTGCACACTATACAGACAAGGCATACCATTCATAGAGAAGAAAAGGAGAAAGTGCAAAATGTTGTGTTATAGTCATAGCAAGAGTGCACAGAAAGATCAGCTTAGAGCGAGTCAGGTTCATTCAAAAGTCCGAGAAGAAGTTGTTCTTGAGTTGGTTGGTACGTGACCTGAGACTTTTGTATCTTTTCCCTGGTGGAAGGGAGAATGTCTGGGGTGCATGTGCTATCCTGTGATTCAATGATTTAGGATATTTTAAATTTTGGCCAACCTGAAATATTCACTTCAGACCAAACAAGTCATATTTAAACATTGGAGATAAATTTGCATCTTCCATTCAAAATAGCTCAGGTTCAATAACAGGCAGGGATCCGCATCTCCAGATTAGCACTCACGCAGTGAAGACAAAAACAATCATCCCAGGGTTTTAAAGATAAGTATAGTTACACAAATTGTTTTTTAAAAAAAAGCATTGAAGCATGGAGTGGTTAAAATGCTAATAAGCTAGACATTGAAGTCGTTCCCCAAAGCCTATAGACAATAAACTAATTCATTAGTCTGTCTCAGTAATTGCTAAACATCACATGCCTATTGTATTCTCTGTAAGCACAGGGAGATAGAAAGATAAAAATAGGTTCAAGAAAACACACCAACAGTTTGTTTTCTTTGAAAAAATAAAGTTGTTCTGATAGGATTTCCCCTGGATTCAGTTAGAATCCAACTGAAAGTTCATAGAATCATAGAACCCTACAGCGCAGAAAGAAGCCCTTCGGCCCATCGAGTCTGCACTGAACACAATCCCACCCAGGACCTACCCCCATATCCCTCTAACTTATGCATTCCTGGACACTAAGGGGCAATTTCTTCACATGGCCAATCAACCCAACCCATACATCTTTGGATCATGGGAGGAAACTGGAGTACCCGGAGGAAACTCATGCAGACATGAGGAGAATGTACAAACGCCACACAGACGGTGACCCGAGCCGCGAATGGAACCCAGGACCCTGGAGCTGTGAAGCAGCAGTGCTAACCACTGTGCTATCATGCCGAAGTCAGCCCAGTGTAAACTTTGATTCAAGCAGCCCAATATTGCAAAGGCAGCCTCATGCTTCCTATGCAAAGGCCTTGCAGAATGATTTAGGCACATCCCCCAGCCATCTCTTTTTCTCTGTGCTAAGGAGGCAAGCAATGCTGTTCTGGCCTGAAATGGACACGCTCATGCCACCTGCCATTTTGGATCCTATGGGGCACTGTTTTAAGCCTTTTGTGCCTCATTGGCTGAGGCATGCAAATTGTCAGTTTTATTGCAGACTGAAAAAGCCACAAACCAATAATTCTATATACCATGTGAAAAGCCATGCAAATTTTGCTTGTTGCAAAGCTTGCTTATTAGTCTTACTTGCTGGTCAAGTCCTTAGACAACTTTACAATTCAACATTGCTCTCTGAGCATGTCATGTTCCAACACAGCACATATTTAGGCTATTAATTGAGAAATGCAGCGCTAATGTTCTGGGGACCCGCATTTGAATCCTGCTACGGCAGCTATAATTTGAATTCAATAAAAAATACCTGGAATTAAGAATCTACTGATGACAATGACTGTGTCAATTGTCTAAAACCTATCTAGTTCACAAATATCCTTTAGGAAAAAGAATCTGCTGCCCTGATCGGATCTGACCTATATGTGACTCCAGAGCTACAGCAATGGGATTGTCTCCCAACTAACTTCTGAAAGTGTGTAGAAAGCCATTCAGTTCAAGGGCAATTAGGGATGGGCAATAAATGCTGGCCCAGCTAGCAATGCCCATGAACTACAAATGAATTAAAAAGATATATTTTTCCACTGCTATATTGAGGCAATACAGAAGAAAATCCGCAGGCCTCCAGAAAAGACATGGCTCGTAGCCAACCTCCTGCTGTTCTGCTACTCCTCACTGACACATAGGCAAGAATGTAGCTGCAAATAAATCACACTGTGTTTGTGTTGCAAGTTTCATCTGGAGTGAGCATTAAGACGTTTGTTCGTTTTAGTCACTGTAGGTCCCAGAACAAGCCAGCATGTTGTGTTTCATTCATCAATATTTGGATGCCCCAGCAGAACTAAACAGGTCCCAGAAGGTGTCACTAGTACGTATGAGAAGGTACAAGTCACAAGTGAGAAGGCAAGAGAGAAAGCATCATAGGAGAAGCAGGAATCCTCTCATCAGAAGTTCTCAATGAAGCTGTGCCATGGGACAGAATTTTCCCAGTCTGCCCGTGGCAAGTTTGGTGACAGATGGGAATGGAGAATCCTGCAGCAGTCATAATGTCGAAACCCGTTGGTATGTAAACAATTTGAAATTCTCCCAATGGTGGGTTAATGCTGGGTCGTTTCTCCCACCGGTTGGTGACATGAATTCCATTTGCATTCGTTTGCATCTCATGAAGACTCACTAAAAAATCTGCTCGCCAACATCTCATCAAGCCTTCCAATCTTATGTCACACCAATGCGAATTCATGTCAGCTTCAAATCCAATCAAAAAAGTGATGTGCTCCAGATGGACATCAGTTTGCTTCAGACTTTTGAGATCAATGCAATATACACAGCTTACCTGCTATAGCACCCTGTTATACTGCTATTGCATCTGCAGCTTCTGTTGTGCTGAATGCCACTCTGCTGGGCAGGCTATTTCATGCCCTCTAGCTCCATGCCAAGATGTAGGGCTCATAGACCCTCAATTCAAACAGATCGAACTTCGACCGGAGTGGGTTGCAAGGTATGGAGGGAAGGGGTGTGATGGAGATGAGGGAGAGCAATATGGAAGGAAGGCTGTAAAAGTGTGGGGAGGTGGTGGGAGAGCAAGAGGTGAATGAGAATGTCAGACAATGGCAGGTAGAGGGATTACTGAGGGAAAAGGGAGCTAGGCCCAGACAGAGTTGCATGAAAAGCTCACAAATAAGGGTGTTAAAAGGATACAACCTCATTTACTTGAAATTAAAAAGGGGTGCATATAGATTCCAGATGGGCTTGTTAGAGGTCCATGTGGGACTTGGGCACCTCACAGGTGATGGGTTTAGGGGGAGTGTTGCAATGTCCACCACAACAATGCTAAATAACTGCAGGGATAGTTGCTGGGGGGGTAAAGGCTACCTACTTAAAGGCTGGCCTTTGGTGCATCACCCTCAGACCCAGACCATTGAAGGACAATGCTACTCACATCTCCACATGGTCTGATACAGTCATAGAGTCAAAGATGTTTACAGCATGGAAATAGGCCCTTCAGCACAACTTGATAATGCCACCCTTTTCTTTAACCCCCCTAAACTAGTTCCAATTGCCCATATTTGGCCCACAGCTCTTCATATCCATCTTGCCCATTGTCTAAATACTTTTTAAAAGACAAAATTGCACCCACCTCTACTACTACTTCTGGCAGCTTGTTCCAGATACCTACACCCTCTGTGAAAATACATAAAGCAAACCAGGACCAGAATTCTGCAGTCTCACATATCCCGTTACCGCCGCCAGTGAGAAAGGAGAATTTGACACTCAGCAGTGGACCCGGATAATCCCAGCCACAGGCAAGAACAGAGAATTCCAACCCATAGCACTTCTGAAGATTCAGATGCAAGGACTAATAACATGGCTCTCTGCAACTCACACCAGAGAGGGTTTTCTCACATGATCAGGTTTTGCGCCCTCTGCAATCTGTTTTTGCCAAAAGGTTACCTCTGCCCAGAGGATGAAGTACAAATAATAGGACAGATGGGATGGTGGTGATGTGAAAGTGCCCATGAGAAAATATGTCCCATGTTTGGACAGTGGTTAGCACTGCTGCCTCACAGTATCAGGAACTCAGGTTCAATTCCAGTCTTGAGTCACTGTCTGTGTGGACTTTGTATGTTCTCCCTGTGCCTGTGTGGATTTCCTCTGGGTGCTCTGGTTTCCCATCACACTCCAAAGATGTGCAGGTTAGGTTAACTGGCCATGATCAATTGCCCGTTAATATCTAGGGATTGGTAGGGTAAATATGTGGAGTTATGGGAATAAAGCGTGGTGGGATTGTTGGCAGCGCAAGCTCAATGGGCCGAATGGCCTCCTTCTGCATTGAAGGGATTCTATGTGAGAGATCTGTGAAGAGCATGGCCATTTGAATACAAGATGCTATGATTAGAGGTAGACAGTGGATGGAGCTGAGAGAGGTTTTACCCTAGTGAAGTGGATCTACCTCCTGCACTGTATGGTACTTCTGGTACTGATATCATGGATAACAGGCTGGAGAAGTGAGGTTGCTGTGCTTCCTGGAACCATCCATTGGGTAGCGGACATCTTGTTGTGCATAGCCTTCTGAAATCAAAGAGAATGGTGGTCAAATTGGTGTATAGCATTTGTCTTGATGCTGCTAGCCATTTGCTTCTCTGTTCTGGACATCCTGCATGACATCGTGAAGGCTGGTGGCCTAGAGAAACTGATAAAAATATGCTAGGTGGACATTTACATATGGGTTCCTGGACCTTTGAACTCATTACCTGAGGGCAGGTGGACAAATTAGCTGTCCTTTGATTTGGGGAGATGCTTAGTCATACATAATTAATGAGGCTGTGTGCGGATTCTGGCGAGCAGGAAGGACACCATCAGAATCGCCTGCAACTGGGCTTAGGAAGAAAAATAGTCCATGAATTTGCTTGGAAAGGAGATGAAAACTATGACCATTCCGACTACTGAGATATCCGATGTTAGCCTTGAAGGAGCCAAGCTGATGGTGGTGGCAACTTTGACTGCTACCGGTAATGCCATCCCAAAGTTATTGTTCAGCTGCTGGCATCTACAGAGCAAAGAGAATGTAGGAGCTATTTTTCATGTTCTATTTTTCTGTTTTGCTGAATTCATATAAATGCTTCAGCCATCGTCAATATTAAAATGATTTTGTAAAGTGATATTCTGACAACTTTTTTTTAAAACCATAAAAAGCGAAAAGAGAGACAAAACTGATTCCATCTCTTTAAGATCTCCTTTCAGCATGAAGTTTCCTTTTACATCCACTGCATGTGGAAAAACTAAATGCCAATCCTGTCATAAATAATTGGAAATTATTTGAAGACTAACTTTAGTACAATTTTCAAACCTTAGATTGTAGCTTCAACACGCCAGCACATTCTGTGCAAGAGAACCTTACACCTTTCTAAAAAGCTAGTTCGAACATATGGAACATTGCTGCTCGGATGGGAGCCGGAGAAACTGTTCCTTGAACTAGTCACTTTGCCCTTGTACTGTCATTTCACACCAGCCAGCTGGGAGATCTCACTCTCCCCAAGGATTCAATGGCATCCTTCCATTAATTCAATTATAGAATTTTCTCTGCCATCATCATAAATTGTCGCAAAAATGAAAAAAAAATTACGCCAATGACATTCCAGTTTAAAATCAGACCTTCGTTCTAGACTTGGACTTCACAAGCTGCTGTGGGTTTTATTTAAGTCGTGACCCCTGCTCAGGTGATTTCAAAGTACAGCAGTTAGTGTCTATGTGAAGTGGTTTGGCTCAACAGCTGGCATTACAGTTTACATAGTCTGCATCTGGCACCAAGTCCTGCCCCAACAGCAGAACCAACTTCCATAATAGTCCCTGGAGAAGATAGTGACAGTCTGCACTGCCGAACAATTTGAAACCATTGGCAAAGGCAACCATTTCTTTCCTGGACCAGTTTCAACTTAACATGCCAACTGAACACCAACTGTAGTAGCTGAGTTGTTTGCTGGTATTAAATGGTACATTCACTCGCACACTACAAGCCTAGCACGTGAACAAAGCTAAAACCCCTTTGCTCTGACACTAACCTCAGATTGTTAAATTGGACAACTTTATCAAACACAGTTGCCCACATCCCCCCAGTGAATAGGAATATTGACATGGTAGAGCAGTGAAAATGTTTGAAGTCTGGTTCTCTCAACTCACTTCAAGTAATGATCATTGTACAGGTACCCATTTAACAAATGAAGATGGAAAGTAAATGAATTATTCTAATTGACGTAAAGATCTGTGAGCCCTACGGTGCACATATAAAGAGTGTTTTTCTCAAAACTGAATGCATCACACTCCCATGGAGGGTGAATTTTCCCCTTCCACCCACCACAGAAGTTGTGGTGGACAAGGGGGCGGACCGTGGAAAGGTCCGTTGACCTCAGGTGGGATTTTCCAGTTTCGGGACAAGTGCAGCCAGAAAATTCTGTCAACAATCTTCTATCCACTAATGTTCAGCACAAAAATCAGCGCTATACATTCAAGATTTTTGCTCCCGTTCTTTGAGTCTTTTTTATATTGTTTTCTTTAGGTAAAGAAGAGTTTGATGAAATATACAATTTCTATCAGCAGGAAAGGGACAAAAGGGCGACACAGTGGCACAGTGATTAGCACTGTTGCCTCACAATGCCAGGGACCCAGGTTCAATACAGGTCTTGGGTGACGTCTATGTAGAGTTTGCACATTCTCCCTGTGTCTATGTGGGTTTCCTCTGGGTGCTCCAGTTTTCTCCCATGGTCCACGCAGGTTAAGTGGATTGGTTATGCTAAGTTTGCCCTTGGTGTCCCAAGACATATATAGGTAAGGGGGATTAGTGAGGGAAACACAGAGTTATTGGGTAAGCCTGGGTAAGAGTTGGTGGAGACCCAATGGGCCAAATGGCCTCCTTCAGAGACACTCCTCTCAAGGTCACAACGCCCCCTTCTGCTGATTCTATGAAATGTCCAAATTAGGTGATGAAAGATTTTCTTTTTAAGTAAAACCTGTCAGAGGTTCTTACGCTTTACTTCATGCTTGCGTAGGAGCTCAAGAAACAAAAAAATCCCAAACCTTGAGAATAAGATACTTTAAGGAACCAAAGATGTGGTAGTAGGGAAGTTCCAAATTCTATTTCTGTACATCCAGCACTTTAAACTATGCTCTTCTCCAGCTCGCAATCTTCTGTCTTTTCAAATCGATGGACAAGAAATTGAACACTGTACTTCTTCCATTTCACATGATGCACTGACAGCAGAGAATCATTCTCCCTTCCATGCCTTTTAGTGTACAGAAACTTCCAAGGTCATGTCCAAACTGCTTCCAGGATTGGTGTGCCTGACTCAATCCTGGCAACACCTCCCAGAAGCAAGAATATTGCCACTTATATATATTTTTATTCATTCATAGGACATGGGCATTTTTGGCTGGGCCAGCACTTATTGCTCATCCCAAATTGCCTTTGAACTGAGTGGCTTGTTGGGCCATTTCAGAGAGCATGTTTTAAGACTCAACTATATTGCTATGGATCTAAAGTCACACGTAGGCCAGACCAGGTAAAGACAGCAGATTTCCTTCCCTAAAAGACATTAGTGAACAAGATGGATTTTTACAACAATCAACAGTGGCTTCATGGTCATCATTAGACTTTTAATTTTGAACCTTTTTTATGGAATTCAATTTTCTCCATTTGCCCTGGCAGGATTTGAACTTGGGTGCTCAGAGTATCACGCTGGGATTACTTACTTAATAATAATCCCACAATGCCACCGCCTCCCCGCCTGGAGACAGGTCTACAAGTTGGGAAATTTCAATCTTCCTGCTGTTAGTGAAAATCTGGCTGGATGAATCTCTGTCCTCGGGAGAAGAGCAAGGCGCAGATTTGAGAAAGGAAAAAATCCATTATGTAACACCACGACTTATCAAAATGTAAAGATTTCCACTATGTTGTGGTAGGCTCCCACATGGATTTCATATTTATCAGCATTTGCTAAATGTGTTTTCATTAATGAAAGGCTGCCCTACATGCTGATGTGGGATTTCTACACACCCAGAACACTCAACAATGAAAATCTAATTAAATTAATTGGATGCATCAACTCACTGTGATTAATGCTGGAGCAGAGATTTTGATTTTCTAACTTCAAACGTGCATCTGGTGGACACATATATCTGAAAATCCTTAGACTTGCCTCTCCTTATAGATGTGAAGGTGGAGAGACCTTATCAGTTTCAATGAAATGTTCGCTCCTTGGGGCAGTGAACAGCTGCTGGTGAGGTTCGCGTGCTGCGGGCTGTTAAATGGGCCATTTTTTTTCACTATTAAGATTAAATGATTGCAGATTAAAAACAGGAGCTTCTCAGTACTATTGGTGCAGTTCACTTCCTCATGAATTGCATTCCTGATACAAATGTGTGTAAGCATCATGTGAATACAATTATTCTTCCATAGCAACAACTAAATAAGTCATAATGCCTTCTTCCAGTGATGCATGTGGGGTTTGTTTTTAAAAAGGAAACCAGATAAGAATCAGAACAAATAGATGAAGCTTTCGATAATGTTGTACAAATTTACTTTACAAGTAACTAAATTGCTCAGATTCTTTCTGTCTCACTGGGCTGGACTTTTAGTTAAAGGCTCCCCTTAACTAAAAGGTGAGTGGGAAACCTGTGAACAGGACAAAAGATGTGCCAGTTAGGTGCATTGGCCATGCTAAGTTGCCCCTAAGTATCCCAAGCTGTGTATGTTAAATGGGTTAGCCATGGTAGATATAGAGTTGAAGGGATAAGGTAAGGTGAGGGGTTGGGTGGGAGAGGGTCAGTGCACACTCAATGGACCAAATGGCCTATTCTGGGGGGTTTCTATGAATCTATGACAAATGACTGCCCTGCTGTCATTTAAAAGCCAAATACCAGGTAGAGGCAATGGCCACTGCTGGGACTGCAGGTAGTCTTGAATGGAGATCATCACTGGAACTGATATTAAGGTAAGTAAATAGGATTTTGGATGGATTAGACTGGCAGGCCCCAGCAAGGATGATGAATGAAGAGGAAGGTGAGGGAGGGGACCGGGTTTGAGAGGCTTGAGGGTGTAGTAAAAGCAGGAGTTGTGACCTTGAGGGGGTGCCTCTAATGGGCACAAGCACCCTTCAAAAGAAGTCCCGCCACTCTTGAACACCATTCTGCACAGCTAGAACTGCCAGATAACATGTTTGGCATCTGCCTCTCCTTGCCATAGCTCGATTAGCAGTGAGGTTGGGAAGAAGCTGTTCTTAAGTCTGTTGGTACGACTCAGACTTTTATATCTTTTTCCCTATGGAAGAAAGTGGAAGAGACTATTTCCTTGGTGCATGAGATCCATGATTATGCTGGCTGCTTTTCTGAGGCAGCAGGAAGAGTAGACAGCCTCAATGGATGGGAGGCTGGTTTGAGTGATGGCTTCGTTCATGACCTTTTGTAATTTTTTCTGGTCTTGGACAGAGCAGGAGCCATACCAACCTAGTCCACCAAAGCCTCAAATTCAAATTGTGTTCCTCCAATTCTGGCCTCTTATGCCTCTCTGACTTCCTTTGATCCACTGTTTGCAGCATGCCTTCAGCTGCCTGGAGCCCAAACTTTGGAATTCCCTCTTTAACTTTCCCTGGGTCTATACATCATTCCCCTTTCTTAGCACACTCCTCAAAGCCATTAGAAGAACTATCCTAACTTTTTTTCAAGTGGCAAAGCATCAGATTTCATTTTGTTTGATATCACTGCTGCAGAATGCCTTAGGATGTTTTACAGTTGAAGGTGCTATATAAAGCTGTTGGTAATGCAAACTGAAAAATATGTACCTCATTCATTCATAGACAAATCTCTTTACTCCAGACAGGGTGACAGAGAATTGCTGGAATCCTGTCTCCTTCTCAACTGTCCATAGTCAGTAAAAGGAAGATCAAAGAGTTTCCTAACCCCAATGTGTGAACAGTTTGAAAAACTAGCAGCAAGCTTTTTGTGGGTTTTAGTAAAGAAGAATGATGTTTTGATTTATTTAACCACTTTCTTTGAAATCTAACACTAAAGCAACTACTCTCAATGATATGAGTCTCAAATTCAATTTGTGCCCATTCAATTCTGGCCTCTTGTGCCTCCCTGATTTACTTTCCTTGTATGCATTACGGGGCAAAGTACAGTTGAAGAGAATAGTGCACTTTTACAAATTATAACAGTGAGAAATAATTTATAATTCACATTTGAAGAAGATATATTGTGTGCCTAAATGTAATGTCTTCTTCATACTTGAAGTGCAGTTTATGTTAATTCTACTGCCAAAGTCATATGCTGAATCATCCTCTCATTGTCATGTGACCAGGTGGTTAGATTGCTATTTTGATGGATCTGAAATGGAACAGACTTGGAGAGCTTACAACACAATAGCTTAGGACTTTTTTCAGGAACAGATGCAGTTGCCTTTACTTGTGTCTCCCTTTCTTCAGGCAGTACTTAGAGATTAAAAGAGATAAACAGAGTGCTCGCATGAGATTCCTCACAACTGTGCTGTCTTTATCAAATAAAATGATGTTCTTAAATATATACGCCACATCCTGCTTTATTCTGTAATAGCATTCATCTCAAAGGGTTAAAATAATTACTCCCTTTTCTTGTCAAAAGACCCATTCAATTCAGGAATGCTTTTTGCTAGAAATCAGGGTGTGTGTAATAACATATTTTGGTCTGGAATATACCTTTCATCTCTTAGTGAGTTAGCTCTTGGATGTATAGAACAGATCATTTGACAATCAACAGCCAATTTTGCACATTGTCCAGTTTAAAGTAAAAAGGTCAATTCAAAAGATTCAGCACTGAATAAAGTTTATTTTTTAAATTTGTGAGTATCACATGCCTTTACTGGCCATGACACTGAATATTTATCCTAATGAGATAACAAGAGTAAAGTCAAACAAAGGCTCTCAGTTAACTGAAAGATTTTTGGTAAACCATTAATCAGCATTCAATGCAGCCCTTCAGTCCAAAATGTTTCTTTCTTTGTACAGAAAATTCAAATTATGAATATTCCATACAGAACATTAAGATAATTCAATTGCTTATTCTCCTTTGCATAAATCAGCAATATTTTACAGATTATAATTATCCTCTAAGTGAACACACTGTGCAAGACGCCATGTGAAAAAAAAGATAGCTTAAGAAATGAACTTTCATATTAATGTCGAATAATATTTCTTGGTGTAGATGCTCTGTTTGGGCTGGTGAAAACAATTAATAAAACAATGAAAACACTTAATATATAATATCAAGTATCTTGTTCATGGTTCATGTTAATATGAGGTCATTTTTAGTTCCAAAAAGATTAATGCTTAACTGTAAAAAATGGGATAAATACAACTAAAGATGCTTGGAGTCATGATCATTTAAAGGGTTAACAATGACATAGCTAAGTTCCCAATTCAACAGTTGAGCTTACTTAGCGGAGAACTGGAGGTGTGATGTCAACAATGTTTGCAAAGAAGTACATCCAGAAAGATGTTTTGTTTTGGAAACTAGAACTAAATTAATTTAAAATAAGCTCAGTGAACTCTGAAAAGCTATGTTATCATGGAAATTGGTGAATCTTAGAGATTGTCTGCTTTCAATTTAACTATGTATTTGCTGAGAGAATTTGGTTGCAGTTTGGACCTTATATGATTTGCTTCTGGGAGAGAAGCTCTAATAGTTGTGCACAGGTTTCTGGCACTTTCAACTCAAATAAGTCCTGGGAAGCTGAGAATGTGATAGAAGGTGACTGGTTCTTTGCAAGGCCATTAGAGCTCAATTAAGTCCTGTGAGCCATTTATAGTTCGGTGCGTTCAGCAAGCACAGTTCAGAGCAACCCAAGGACAGTATCCGCTTAGTGAAGATACTAATATGCAAAAGAGCTGCAACTATGGTGATAATTAGAGATGGGAGTACAGTTTTGTGAATTCCCTTGAGTGCAGTCTCAAAAGAAGAAATTGAACCATCTGATCATGAGCGATCATTGAGGCTGTCTGAATCAGTGTGGCTGATTCACACTGATGGTGGGGAATTCAGATGCTAAGTCTTTAAAAGTGAATAATTAAAATCCCTCATGGGCATGGAGTTTAAAGATATTTTGAGAGTACAGTAGTCACTGACATCTGGTGGGTTGCTGACAATTCATGGGATGTGTCTTGGTCACATCTTTAATATGCAATGTATTGTGTTTGATGACAATTTGCCTCTTAATTTATATTCACCTCAGATTAATTCTGAATTTTAGATTATAAGATAGATATTGTAAATTGTTTTACTTCTGACTTTGTATAATGAACTTATTTTATTTATTTAAAACTGTGGAACCTCATAGCCTATTCTCCTAGTGAGTAACTGAGATTTCAAACTGTGTGTGCTTTTAACAAGTGGTTCCTGAACCAGATTGCAACAATATAAATGACACTGTAATAATGTATTTTGCAGTTGGGAGCAAAGTGACGATACAAGCCACCAGCCTTGAAGAAAACAGCCCGCTGGTCAATTCTCTTACTGTAAACTTCATGAGAAAACCCGTTCTGTTTTTGCACATGTTGATTCCCACAGTTTAAGCAATGTTTGTCAACATAAATGCAACATCTGATCATGTAAGGCAGTTGAAAGAAGGCACAGTAACAAAATCTGATTAAATTGACAGAAGGGTAAAACACAACCATAACTTCAACATGGGCCTTCAGTGATAATCATTAAAATCTTTCCAAAACTCTTATTAACATTGGATCACCTGTATACACTTAAGAACCTACAGAAATACAAGTGTAAAAAAAATGAAAAAATCATTTACAAAATCATTTGGACATGAAAATTTGAAAATAGCATGGTTGTGAGCAAAGTTGATATAAATAATTAAGAAAGCATTGTTTTATATAGTCATATAAAGTGAACCATTTCATTCATTTGTGAAAATAAGTTGAAAAAGTTGTTAGCTGACTCCTACAGTTGTTTTAGTTTAGTTGATTACATATAAATCACTTTGTGGTATATTTGCAAACACCAGGACAGGCTCCTGGCATCTCTATGATCAAATCCAAAGATTTTCCAGAGAAGGAAGTTTGTAAGAATTGGACAATTCGTGCAAATTCACACTGGTACACTGTTTTCTGTGGTGATTTCAACATTGCAGATTTTAGCAGCACATCTTGTGACGGAGTGCAGAACCATGGCCAGCAACTTCCCGGTTGCTCTGTTATCCTGCACGTGTGGACTCCTGATTTCGCTGTCAGTTTCAGAGATGAACTGGCTGTAAAACGCTGACAGCTTTGTTGTTATGACCACCACAAAATCCAGGCCCATCGAGCAGGCCACATCAAGAAGCTGCTTGGGCTGAGATTTATAATCAGCAGGAGTGAAATAGATTATGAGTCAATTTACCAATATGCTGCGGTGGCACTTTATCAGGATTATTCATCAAAATAGGTTACTTTTTAAATCAAGATGAGTGAGTCTCAATTCAAATAATTAATAATTGGCAGGTTGTTTATATAATCCCAAATTAAAACTTCCCTCTGGGAAAGAATGAACATGCAATATAATTATGATCTCCCTTACAGTAACATGTGACAGCATTTATGCATTTCAGTTCCACTATTTGTACACACATGAAAGGCATAGTCCAAGGGAAAATGTATGGAAACACTAAAGGTCATAATACAAATTAATCAGCATAAGCCTTTTGCTTTAAAAACCCTTGTAATTTTCAAAGTTCATGCTGCATTCTGGAGAGTGTGACCTACCAAGGTAACTGTCCCTCCTCCCCCAGGCATGCCTTTACCAAGAGCAGAAGGCACTTGCATGGTGTCACTGGCTATTCATATCACCACATCAATTAACGGAATTTCATATCTGTCATTACAAAACAAATCAGTGAGTTATACTACAAGCCTTGCAATGTGTCAAACATTGAACAGAACCGAGCATCTCCAATCCATTTTAATATTCCCACAGGATAAATACTGACAGAAAATCAATGGTTTAATTTTTCTCCCCCAGATAAAAGCATCAAAAAATACCTGCACTAAAATGCAGACCTCAGCACTGAAACTTTTTCCTTTTTTTTGCACCTGACTGACAGCATGATTATTACATTGTAGGAAAAGAATAAACTTTAATCTCAGTAAGGACATCTCCAATTCACAAGCAGTGCATCAAGATAGTTGAATACAAGGGCATTTCTGATCCAGTTTTGAATTGGCCCAACTTGGGTCACAATTCAAATGTTATAAAAAATTGAGACATTTAATCTAATTGGAACTATCATTCCAGTTCAGGATCATAAGTGAGAGACAGAGAGAGTGTTAAATTGGTGACAGTTGAACAGGTTGTTGTGACTGAGATGTTGACATAGCTCATTATTCATTATAGTTTGATACAATTGGTATTTAGCATACTGGTCTGCAACTTTCAGAGTCTTTCTTTCATCATTTCTCTGGATTAAAAAGGGCATTTTCTACTTTTCATTCCAGGGAAGGCGATAGCCGAATGGTATCATCACTAGACTATTAATCCAGAAAACTCAGTTAATGTTCTGGGACGCTGGGTTCAAATCCCACTACAGCAGATGATGGAATTTGAATTTAATTAAACATCTACTGCTAACCATGAAACCATTGACGATTGTCAGAAAAACCTATCTAGGGAAAGTAATCTGCCATTCTTATCTGGTCTAGTCTACTTGTGAGTCCAATGTAGGGCATTAGAGATGGCAATAAACTCTGGCCAGCCAGCAATGCCCATATCCCATGAAGTTTTAAAAAAAAAGGACAATGCATGTTGACAAGAATATGTAAAGTAGATAAAATGGGAGTGGATTTATCTCTTTGAATAGTTTTATTAGATTAAATAATTCTGACATTACTGAAGCAGATTTTCAGGAATCAATGGTTCTTTTAATAGCTCCACTTGACCCACCGCAACATGGTAAGTGACTTCACCTTTCTCAAGAGCAGGGATAACAAGGTTCAGTGATATTGGAAAGTAATTTTGCTACACTTCATCATCCTTTGAACGCCTTACTTGAGTCACAACATTTTGGAACTCAATATAAATTTGTGATTCTCGCCAGACAATTGAATTGGTCTCTCCATACTAGATTCATATAAAGAAAGGCTCTTTGCCATCAATATTCTCCAGTTTCTCCCATTTACCAAAATGTTTCTACTTTTTGGCAAATACTGCATATGTCTTTCATTGATGAGCTAATGCCAATGTTTGTTTTACAACATTGGTAGAACATGGAGCTCTGGTTCTCTACAAGATTGGCTTGGTGTAAAGCCCAGACAAAATGTGGATCTATCTGATCATTAGATTAGATTCTAGAATGCCATTGCAAGCTTTGGCTTTAGCTCATTTCAATTAACCTGGTTACCCAACTACCTTACGCTTGATATTCTAAAAGAAGGTCAAGATATTGCAGCCAATATTCAGGGATCAGACCTATACTAGAATAGGTATGAATTATTTCTAATTGATAGGGTCGTGAGGAATTTTTAAGAACATAACAGTTGGTGTCCATGTGGGAAAGTTGGCCTTGCATTAAATTTAACAAAAGCCTGTCTGTTGTGGAGGGGGCAGGGAGGGAGGAGAGCCTCCTCATAAACCTGCTCCTGGGCCTGGACAAGGTGGCCATTAACAGTTATAAGCAGCATGCGGTCAAGGTGGGTCATCCGATCCAACTGTATGTCTCATCTTCCGTGGTCATGTTTCATGGCTCTGGAAAGGGAGCATATGATGTCCATGAATATGCTAAGTCTTCCATGACTAGAAAGCACCACAGGGGTCGGAGTGCATTATCACCCTGAAGGACTACAGTGAATTTGAAGGCATGACAGCGCATTTTGCCTCAAAAGGCATTCAGCAGGTGGGCAAAATGGAATTGTCTGCAAATTATTCTGGCGAACTCCAGGCAAAAAGATCATCCTGTCCTTGAAGGACTTTAGTCCAAAAATGATGAAAGTACTCCATTCCAAATTTTGTCTGTAGAAAGCTGCCAACCAGTGCTTGAAGCACTAAGTAACCATAACTACCATCTGTGCTGTGGTCCCTCCAAAGGAAATGATAGCAAATGAAACATATAACCTAATTTACTAGCAACTACATTAGGAATAATTCACAGATAGCTGGCACGTCAGGATTGTCAGAAACTGCAACATCAACAAGGGATGACAGGTTGGCTTGAAGGCCGCAGATGTTTGCAAAATGTAAAACAGCTTCTCGATCCATGTTAATAACAACAGCTACTTGACAAGAGTTACTTCCATCCTTTTCTTTTGAGACAAATCTCTCAATTGACAGCATAAATGGTTTATGGTCCCTTCCAATATAATTTGTGAGACTTTCAGTAAACAAATTTTTCCTATCATATCTAACAGAAACAAGCAAGTGTTATGAAAACATGCTTTACATCAAAAAATGATTTTGAATATATCAGCTGGAACTCCTAATTGATTTATAAACAAAGACTAAAGCTGTATTCCAGTGACTTTCTATCAAAGACGGTTGCCCATTTGTATCACTGTGCCTTCTGCTTCCCAAAATTTTTGAAATAGAGACAGCCTAACTGCAACTGGAACAAAGGCTTCAAAAGAGATTAATTGGGGACACTCCCTATGCAATTAGTCAATCACCTGCAAACTCACCTCAGTGGAGACAAACCATTATAGACATAATAATCTGAATAATGGGACTCTGCCAGAGAGGGGAATTTTCATCTGCGGAAGGTTTCGCAGACCACCCCAAAGCCCACTGACTCTCAATGAATGGGGCCAGAAAATCTCATTCTGCATTCTATATTGTGAAAGCACAGACTGGTTGGGCATAATCACAGCCTTGCCTGTTATGAACAGCCAAAGCAATATGCAGGTCGATATCATCCATCACTCACCAGCACTGAAATTCTTATACCACATGACTTATTTGTGTGGTAATCAGAGTTCACTTGCCAGCCGAACAGCACACTCTTCTCATGTAGTATAAATTGTTATTCTCTGTGAGATTTTGTAATCTAGTGACTCTGGGTTACGAAAGATTTTGTCCTGATAAGTTCAGGACAGAAAGTTGTGTGTCTTTTTTCTCAAGGCTCAACCATTTCACCTTTGATTTCTATTTCTTGAAGAACTGCTCTAGGATTCTGATGCTTTCAAACAAATGAACAATTATTTCCTTGAAAAGTTACAAATGCTTCACCAGGAATGTAACCAAAAACTTTCTATTCCCCTTCCAAATTTGAAGAAATCATTACTTTAGGTCATGTCTGTTTTTAAAAATATCTTGAACCACTGTGAGGAAATACAAAAAAAGTTTTCCACTTTATTAATGCACTGGTAAAGTCTAAATTTACACAGATGAAAGAATTGTTCTGTCCTCATTGTGCAATTTTGTAATCTTGCCAGACAAAGCATCCAGATCAATTATCCATTGATTCTTGTGCAAACGTTCTTAATCCTTCAACAGAAACATATCCTGGAACAACAATCTCCAGTTTATGAAAATATCCTGCCAGGCTGCTGGGATTTAAAGCATTAGGTTGTATGAAAGAGGGCTGAAATTTTCCAGCCCTGGGTGGTGATAGGTTTGGTTTATAAAGTTTAACATTTATTTGTGTCACAACTAGGCTTACATTAACACTGCAATGAAATTATTGTGAAAACGCCATAGTTGCCACTACATTAGTGTCACAAGTAGGTTTCTATTGACACCGTAATGAAGTTACTGTGGAAATAACCTCATTGCCATACAACAGTGCCTGTTTGGTTACACTGAAGAAGAATTTAGCATGGCCAATGCCCCTACCCAGCATGTCTTTGACTGTGGCAGGAAACCTGAGCACCTGGAAGAAACTCATGCAGACATGGCGAGAACTTGTAACTGGTTGGGGTGTGGGAAAAAATAATGGAGAGATGTGTCAGTGGGGGTGGAGGGTTGCACTGAATCAGGTGGTCCAATTGCCTGGCCTTGAGCCTATTGTGGCATTTAATCCACATGGATAGATAGATTTCTGATAGACAAGGGAATTAAGGGTTATGGGGAGAAAGCAGGAAAGTGGAAATGATTCACTTCAGATCAGCCGTGATCTTATTGAATGGCAGGGCAGGCTCGAAGGGCTAGATGGCCTACTCCTGCTCCTATTTCTTTTGTTCTTAATTAGCCTATTCAAAAGCATTTGAAGCCTTTATATCCCCAAAACAGTGGGCCACGCTAATCAGGAAGCCCAGCACTTTAGCCGTGTGGGCTGGTGACCAGAATGGGAGACATTTTCTTTGTGGGTCTTCTGGGCTCATCAGAAGCAATCCTCTATCCCACAAAATTCATCTCCCCCTCCCCCCCCAATTTTAACTCTTCCTGATCAGCCTCTTGAATTCAGCTCACATCCTCATCCTCATCCCAACTTGCCAGTTGCAAGATCACAGATGTACCTGTCAGTTTGACCTCCAATTGTGGAAGGAATTCCTGTAGTTTCAGGGTGGCCACTGCTCATGGTGGCACTGTTGGCACTATAGATTGGTCATCAGCACTCTATGGCCAGTCTTCATCCCAAGAAAGGGGATCTTTCTCCAAATGATTAAAGCTGCTCCCGGTCTTAATTGACCAAAGGGCAGCTACCAGGATCATAGACAAGCACCCCCAACCCCGATATCTTAGATGGTGTGGTCAAGGAGTATGGCACCCAATGAATTCCAGCCAATTGCTTCCATTCAACGGGAATGAACCATGTAAATAAACAGCCGCAACCATGACAGTGACATTACCGTAGGATGTTTGGCTGTTCTTGTCTGAAAATGCTAACCCCTTTGGAACCTCTTTTATTCCCCACCTGTGGCTGACAACTGGAAATGGAGGTGGCCACACACTTCCCTATTTCAGCAGCATTCACCTCTGATGGCCTGTCGATCTTTTAGCGCAGGATGGTTTCCTGTTGACCCTCCAGCTGTCCATCCACCATCTTTAACTGGATGGCTAGCATGGAGATGGCCAGATAGAACATTGCCTCCAGGGAAATAACTTCGTCTCAGTCACTCTGAGCTAAAGCAGGCTCGAGATCCCCATTTGATCTCGTGTTGGAGTCAATCCTGTGGGAAAATCTTGCCCAGATTAATTAGCTTAAGCTTCTACCAGGGGCAGCCATAGCACCTGGAAATGTACTCTTTTGCTCATAGCAGGTCAAAAAACAGAACGTGCAACAGTTTCCCATTCAGCGTACAGCAAAACCACAAGAAATTTTAGAAGTGCATACACTTTACTAATCAATCAATCAGATCTTTTCATTTAGCCAGTCACAAAGTAGTCCATATTTAAAGTACATGCACAGTCCATTCCAAAAATAATGGGATTTCAGCAGGATTAATGACAGAGGGACTACCTCAATGATGCATCGCCAGGTACACAATTATCACTTTCCCAAAAATCGCTAGGGAAATTAATCCTCTTTAACTGATGTGGGTTAATTTTTCAAAGAATTACTGAATAGGGTCTGTTAACAGCCAAAACATAAAACACAACCTGTTCTAAGAAACTTGAAGTATGCATGAGAATCATTGATGTCATCCCATTCATCCATACAGATCATAGATTTCTCCATCTGGAATATTACATTTGAAAATTTGTATGAATTAGAAGCAGGAATAGGCCACTTGGCCCCTTGAACCTGCTCTCCCTTCCAATAAGTTGAAGGCTGATCTGACTGTAATCTGAATTCTACATTCCTGCTTCCCCCAATAATCTTTCACACTCTTGTTAATCAAAAATCTATCTGGCTCTACCATAAAAATGCTCAAAGACTCTGCTTTCACCACTTTTTGATGAAAAGAAAAGACTTGTGACCTTCTGAGAGAAATCACTTCTCATCCATCTTACATGATCAACCATTTTATTTTTAAACAGTGACTTCTAGTTCTAGATTCTCCTACAAGAGGGAACATCCTCTCCACATCCATCCTTTGAAGACTCCTCAGGATTTTAAAGATTTTGATCAAGTCATCTCTTAGCCTTCTAAACTCCAATGGATACAAGCCTAGTCTGTCCAACCTTTTGTCATAAAGCAATCTGACCATTCTGGTATCAGTCTAGCAAACTTTCTTTGAACTGTTTCTAATGCTTGCATATCTTTCTCTAAATAAGGATATCAACATTGTACACATTTCTCCAACTGTCATCTCACCAATGTCCTGTCCACCTGAAACATAAGCTTCTTACTTTTGTAATCAATTCCCCTCTATTTTATTTAATAGAATAAAAAATATTCTATTAGTTTTCCTAATTACTTGCTGCACCTGTTTTTTTTATTCTTACTGCCATAATGGACAATTTCACATCTGCCAACATTATACTACAATTGCCAAATTATTGTCCATTCATTTAACCTATGCATTTTAGCCTCATGATCTCTTTATATTATGTGATGACACTGTGCTTTTAAGAAATATATTTATATCATGTTTATTGTAAGAGGCAGTGTTTTGTTACAAGGAGTTGACTTGTCTGAAAAACATGCAACTCCATTCTGAAACTGCAAGATAGTAACTAATGGCGTGTTTGACAAACCAAAGTTAATGCATTTATACTTACTTGGTTTGTCCCCCATAGTTTCAGGGTAGAGTTTTGATTAGATGAATTGGCAGAGACAGAATCATGTGCTTGATAAGAGAAGCTAAGCTCACAGGGAAGAAAAACAGTTTCTCTTTCATTTGAAAAAGTCAGCTCCTATCTGATTCTGAAAGAAGCAGGACATCTCTCCCTTGCTCTCTCTCTGGAGGTTGTCTAAGAGCGACAGGGTTTGGCAACCTAAGTACAAACACATAAACTTGTGTTTTGCTAATTGATTCTGAAGATGGGTTTAAGTCCGTCAGACTTCAAAAACTGGGACTGAAAAATCAATGTCAACTTAAATAGGCAGAGACTAAGGTAAAAATTGGGAGTAGTGACAAGGACAGTGAGGAAGAACTAACCCATTGTAGTCAAAGGCCTAGTGGGAATCTATTTAAATATGTTTAATTTTTGCAAAGGGTTACTGAAAAGAATGTACAAGTCTTTTTAATTTCATTTCAGAAAGTAACTAAACAATTAAAATGCCACAGACCATGTGGGCATTGTTCGTTCAAACTAGACTGGTAGGTAGAGCTAGTGAAGTGTTTGCATCACCATTAGAGGAGGTATCCAGGATCATGATGGAGTGAAAAAAAGCCATCTTAACTATACATCAACTCGTGCCAGAAATTTACAGATAGAAATCTAAGGAACAAGGTCACATGTATATAGAATTTGAAAGGATTAAACAAAGTAATTTTGACAGGTGGATAAGAGCATTGAAGATAGAACAGATATATAGCATTCTTGGGAAATGATTATTTTGAAGTTTAAAAATGCACTTCCCAAATTAGCAAGAACTCATGCGGAAGATCAAAGGGTTAAAAAACTATGAGATTGGCAGCAGAAATGGCAGATGATTTTGAATTAGTTCATAAATCAAAGCTTGGTTTTCAACACCAATTTTTCAATCTGTGAGGGATAGAAACTAGGGAAAGGAGAAACCTTCAAGTGGTAAAAGAAAAGGGGATCTTGTTGGAGATAATCAAGATAGTTTACCTCAGATTAAAAAAGAGACATGAGAGTGGAAAAGAAATAAGAAATCTTAGATGTTTCCATTGTAATAAAGTTTGACACAAAGTCACAGTGTTGGTGCCTTAAGGAATACATTTGGATAACAGATGAGGTAAAACAGGATAAGCGTGTGGAGTTTGTTAAAGTAGTAAAGAAAACCATGGTTGAAAGTAAAGAAGTGCAAAAGATGTACAGCCTGTTCAGGGGCTAGTTGATAAGCAAGTGCCACATCTCCTGAAAGGATTTATTTGTGTGGGTAAAGTTTATTCACGTGTACCAGGAAGAGTAGGTAAAGAAGTCAAGATCTTAAGATTTAAAGAGGAAGCCAATCTTTAATAGTGAGAGGTGAGGGGACATGTCGTTCAGAAGTAATATTGCCAGAAAAGGCAGTAGATAATATGTACAAGCCATGGTGAAATGTATAATGTTCCATTATGTACGGCAAAGTTGGAGAGCCTGGTGAAAATTGTGAAGAGGTGGCATGAGTAATAAAGAAATTTTCTTTTCCATGGATACAACTCATCACAGGTAATGATATAGCTGGATCACAGGTGGGAATAATCCCTACTGTGGTTGAAAAGCCAGTGGAAAATCAAACAGCAGAAGTGCTGCAGGAATCACATCTTGGAATCTTTCCCAACTATGTGATAGCAAGGTCACAAAGTCATAAGTTGAAACAGGAGGAGGAGAAATCACATAGTAAAAGATAAGGAGACTGAGGTTCAGTTATCAGAAACAACCTTTGTTCAGGTGGTTGATAAAGAACAAGAACAGTTGGAGGATGAAACAAATGTCTTTAGTTCAGGAAAGTTGGCAGAATTATGACAGAAAGATACAGAGATAAAGCAGTCATAACAGAAAGCAAACACAAAAGAATCAGTGTGTATACCAGAATGTTATTACATTAAAATGATGTCCTAATGAGGAAATGGAGGCCTCATTCAGGCAGGTGAAAAATAGATTCAAGTTTATCTCGTTGTATTACCAGTGGGTTATAGAAAGAGGGTGTTACAGGTAGCTCATGAGGTACCAGTGGAAAATCCAAATAAAAATACTTATTGGCCGGGACTATTTTCTTTATATGTTCCAAGTGGTGGGCAGAATCCACAACTCTGTCTGAGTATTTCTCCAACATGTTTAACCAACATACAGGAAGCGCACCTGGGGAATTGATAATGGAAAGTGGGGATGCGATGGATGAATTAAACACGTATTTTTCATGTACCATCACCATACACAAATAACATTGCAGAAATAACTAAATCAGGAAATGGAAGGGAGGGAGGAAATTGGGAAAATCACAATCGCCATGGCACAGAGCAAATTGTTAGGGCTAAGGGCTAACAAAGCCCTGGTGCTGGATGAACTTCACCCTGAAGTCTTGAAAAGAAGTTAATTGATGCATTAGTTTTAATTATCCCAAAGTCCCGAAATTCAAGGAAGGTCCCATTAATTTGGAAAACAAAGTGTAACTCCTTTATTTAAAAAGGGAGGGAGACAGAAAGCAGGAAATTACAGGCTAGTGAGCTTAACATCCATCATCGTGAAAATAGGGGAAGGCAGTGACAAGGTAGTTGTGAAATTGTCACTGGATGAGTAATCCAGAGACCCAAGGCATATGGGTTTGAGTGCCATCATGGTAGAATGTGAAATTTGAATTCAACGAACATGTGATGTATTCAATAAAAGTCTAATGGTGTCCATGAAACCATTATCCATTATTGAACTAGATGGCTTTTTACAACAATGGATAATGGTTTCATGGACACCATTAGACTTTTATTGAATACATCACATGTTCGTTGAATTCAAATTTCACATTCTACCATGATGGCACTCAAACCCATATGCCTTGGGTCTCTGGATTACTCATCCAGTGACAATTTCACAACTACCTTGTCACTGCCTTCCCCTATTTTCACGATGATGGATGTTAAGCTCACTAGCCTGTAATTTCCTGCTTTCTGTCTCCCTCCCTTTTTAAATAAAGGAGTTACACTTTGTTTTCCAAATTAATGGGACCTTCCTTGAATTTCGGGACTTTGGGATAATTAAAACTAATGCATCAATTAACTTCTTTTCAAGACTTCAGGGTGAAGTTCATCCAGCACCAGGGCTTTGTTAGCCCTTAGCCCTAACAATTTGCTCTGTGCCATGGCGATTGTGATTTTCCCAATTTCCTCCCTCCCTTCCATTTCCTGATTTAGTTATTTCTGCAATGTTATTTGTGTATGGTGATGGTACATGAAAAATACGTGTTTAATTCATCCATCGCATCCCCACTTTCCATTATCAATTCCCCAGGTGCGCTTCCTGTATGTTGGTTAAACATTCAGCACCCCATCTAAGTTGGGAATGGAGATGGAGTAAGACTTAAGTGGGGTGGGGTGGGGGGGGGGTGGAATTCTAGCTTTGGTCAGCATGTTTGTCTTGTGACAGCAGCCCAGCCACCAGTCACTTTGGGGGAGGTAAGTTCGGGGATTGGAAAGGCCAGAAGCCCCTCAGAGATGAGCAGGAAATTAGCCTCATTAACAGCCTTGTTAATGGCAAGTTTATGATGCATTAACCTGGAATTTTCTCCAGTTTCCTGACACAAGTGATGAGGTATTGGGGAGGACATGGGGATCCAGAATGCTGGGACTATTCGCAGACCTTCAAGCTCATCCTGCTTGCCTGAATGGGGTACAGCCAGAGACCACCCTGCAGAAGGATACCCTACACACACATACCTTTGCCCCCACCACCCATAGTGGTGACATGGCTGCTTTTTCTGCTTTTCAAATTAAAGTTGTAAAAAATGTGGCTAAGAGGGCAGCCACTGTGGAAGTGACACCTTCCTAGGTATCTAGATTGCAATGCAGCTGGGTGCTCAAGATTTCTGATATGCCCTCCAACTTTCAAAGCCCACCAATCCCCCTTATGGGCAAGAAACTTCTCTCTATGTCAATTAATGTTTTCCTCTTGTGAAAATCTCAACTTTAACCAGTCTCCTTCTGGGAGAAAATTCTGAGCTGAAAACAAACTGGACTCCATTTTGAGCCTCTACAGCAAAAATTCATTGTCTCTCCCTCCACTTTACATCAGGCAGAAATCTAAATTATCCTTTGGGAACAGAATTCTCTCTACAAACCAATGGTGTAACCTATTGAAAAGCTATTAATTTATGCTTTTGTGGGATCAGGGTGTTACTGTCAAGTAGCATGGACATTTGTTGCCCATTTCTAATTGTCTTGAACTGAGTGACTTTCCATATACGTCAGAGTGAACAATATTTCCGAGGTGCTGGAGTCACTTGTAGACCAGATCAGGTAAAGATGATAGGTTTTTACAACAATCGAGAATGGGTTTCATGGCCACCACCACTGAGGCCAGCAGTTCAATTCCAGATTATTACTTAAACTCAAATTCCATCAGCTGCTGCGTTAGGCGCATTAACCCGGGCCTCTGGATTACTAGTTCAGTGACATTACCGCCAAGCCACTATCTTCCCTCAGAAACTCAAACCTCCTCATATACTTGACCTCTTCATAAATTTCAAGACATCCCCAAAACAGCAGTAGTATCTAGGAACTCTCATTCTGAGAGCAGCTGATCCAATGCAAGACCAGGGATAGTGGAGCTAAGGTTACCCAAGTGAAAGAGTTTCACCACAATCTTTTAAAAAAAGATATTTTGAGACCTTGTTGAGAGAACAAAACAGCAGTGAGCTGAATACAAAGTGTGGCTGTGTAACACTCCTAATAGCAATAACTGTACACAAAACTGCAGTTAGTGAATTCAATGGCCTGAAATTCCAGTACATTTTGCTTCTGGATAATGGAATCTTCCACTGTTTTAACAAGGAACCTCTTCAATTCTGTTCTTTGAACACATTCTACCTCCGATATACAGAAATGTTTTGATGTAAAATCCTTTATTCTCCCTTGCATTAAGTCTGTTCTGGTTGAGCATAATTCATGAAAATGTCAAGAATTGAGGAGCTGTGGTGTTTTGCAGGGGCCAACATCAACTATTGAACAAAAGAATCAATAGAGGAACAATTCACACAAACCCTTGGTTCAGCATCTGAACTGCAGCTTAAAAAAATTAAGTCGTTAGATAGTGTTAGCATCTGTAGTTATTTATCTTCCTTAAGATTTTTACACAGACATGCCATTAGTATTCAGATCACTGCTTTGTGTGTTCTAGGCAATGCATTTTTCTAATCGAAGAAGTGGAGCTGTTGATGAGCCACAGGCCCAATAATACTGTCCTTGGACTGAATCAGTTGCTCTCTAAATAAGAGACTCTGCATTGCAGAGAGATGCACAAAACAAAGGAGAAATAGTTTCAAAATAAAGTACTGCAGATGTCAGCATTCATCAGATGTGGGCATTGCTGGCTGGGCCAGTGTGTATTGCGCATCCCTAATTGCCCTAGAGGTGAAGGTTGCTAATAGTCAGCCACATTGCTGTGGATCTGGAATCATATGTAGTCAGGCCAGGTAAGGACAGCAGATTTCTTTTTTTAACCAAATGGGGTTTTACAACAATTGACAATGGTTTTGTGGTCATCATTAGACTTTTTTTAATTCAATTTTCACCATCTGCCATGGTAGGATTCAACCAGAGATCATATAATCCTTACAATGCAAGAGGCCATTCAACTCATTAAGCCTGCACTGACAACAATCCTATCCAGGCACTATCCCCATCACAACACACATTTATCCTGCTGGTTCCTCAGACAATAAGGAGCAAATTAGCATGGCAATCAACCTATTCTGCACATCTTTGGACTGTGGGAGGAAATCGCAGCACCTGAAGGAAACCTGCACAGACATGGGGAGAACACGCAAACCCCCACTCACAGTCACACAAGACTGGAATCAAACCCGGGTCCCTAGTGCTGTGAGGCATTCATACCTTCATCTGTACGAAAGGTTATTGCACCAAAGTTGCAGCGAAAAAATGGAGACATTCCAGGGAACTTCACTTCCTTTGGGCATCAGTGCTCACTAAATGTGTGTAATGTATTGCCAAGCAAGCAATGTTTAATAAAGGGGATCCAAAGAGGAAGTTGCACTTTCACAAGGCGTGCCAATAATTCGTTTACGGGATGTGGGTGTTACTGGCCAGCATTTATTGCTTATCTATCATTGCCCTTGATGAGGCAGTGGTAAGCTGCAGTCCCTATGCTGTAGCTACACCCACAGTGCTGTTAAGGCGTTAGCTCCTGGATTTTGACCAAGCAATAGTGAAGGAATGGTGATAAGTTACCAAGTCAGAATGGTGTGTGGCTGGGAGGGGGAATTGCAAGTGGCGATGTTGCCATGGATTTGCTGCTCTTGTCCTTCTGGGGGACAGCAGTTGCAGGTTTGGAAGGTACTATTGAAGAAAACTTATGAGTTGCTTTCACGTTGGTGCAGTGGTTAGAACTGCTGCCTTACAGCCCCAGGAATCCAGATTCAATTTCCAGCTTGGGTCATTGTCTACATGGAATCTGCACATTCTCTCCATGTCTGCTTGAGTTTCCTCTGGATGCTTTGGTTTCTCAGTCCAAAAGATGTGCTGGTTGGATGCAATGGCCATGCTAAATCCTCCACCAGTGTACCCAAACAGGCAGTGGAGTGTGAAATGTACAGGATTTTCTTAATAATTTCATTGCAGTGTTAATGTAAGCCTACTCGTGATACTAATAAATAAACTTAAACTTATATGCATGTTGTGAATTGTACACACTGGTGTGATGATGGAGGGAGTGAATGATTAAGACAGTGGATTGGGTGCCAAAAATATAATATGCCAGGCATATTAGTAAAATCAAAGTTTTCATTTAAAGCATCATAACTGTGAAGTTTTTTTTCTCCAATCCGAAATTAATCATCATCTTTGGCCAGATGGCATTCTCTGAAGCAGGTTGCGATAGTATAGTTAAGCTCAGGCTGACTCTCTTCTTCCATGTGTAGACATCTTGTCTCTACTGCATGTCTACCTACCAAATCACACCTCAGTTCAGGAACTCTGCATGTGAGAGATCATTAGCACAAATCCAGAACCTAACATTCAGAATTGTAGCAGAAAGGAGGCTCCAGTGTGATGTTCGTACTACATGGCATCACTCCCACTCCACTATGTGTTTTTCCCACTCCCATATGTACAGGAAAATCATCCAGGAAGGAAATACAGAGAAAATGGTGTAAATAAATACCACCTGTCATTCGGGAACACTTGCTCTGTTTCCTTACTCATCATCTCCTCAACAGAACTAATATTGCACTAGTATCTCCTGAAATGGGTATGATTATGTTGCAACACACATCCAGCCTCCTCTCGAGTTTCTCTTGAAGGCAGTGTTTGCATACTGTCCCCTCTGCACAGTACAATTTTGCACTCCATACCCTTTTGAGGGAGTGGCGCTTTATGTGCCACCATCTCTATTATGTACTCTTAGGGGTCTCTGTAGCATTTACATCGACCACACTATTTACACTGCTGTTTTTATATCATCCATTCAATGGCACATTTGATGCCATTGCTCTCAATAATAGAGTGATGTTGCAATATTATACTTGGGTAAATAGAAAACAAATGTGGCTCTGTCCAGCTTAATACAGTTGCAGATGCAATTCAGCTAAAGGTTGTGGTGAACTAAATAAGTGTGCTGTGTTATAAACAGGAGTGAGGATGAATAAGCTGCGTAAAATCACTGTAGGCTTAAACAGCTTGCTACAAGTAAACAAGCTCAGATATTAGCAGCCAGGTCTAGTTTATAAACAGAGGGTCAAGAGCTCACAGGAGTCAAACAGATGCAAAGCTATAAAGGTCCTTATCTTTGCTCTTTCTCTGGATCAGACAGATGATATTGATATCATTCCCTTCTCAAGATTTCAGGATCACTGCAGGAACATGGATCCAGCTTTTAAAATTGACTTAAGGAACTGAACAAGTTGAAGGTCAGCAGCAATATGGGAAATCAGGAGACATTATTTAAATTTATCATTTTCAGTTATGTGGCTTTGTCATTATATATCATTGAGATTGAACCAATTATACAAATTCTGCTGTTCAACAGAAAATATATTCATGTAGCTTTCTGTGACCTGAAGTGGCACCATTTTGGATACCCATTAAACATGAGGAAACCTGATTCATATTCCCTCAGCAGAACAGGTTTGGAGGGGCTGAATGGCCCTCTCCAATTCCCATGTCCATATTTCGTTAACCTGTCATTATTCTATATTCCTCATCATTTTGAGCCTTTAAAAAGCTTCTGATTCCCCATTTTCAAATTTCAGTTGACCCAAAACCCGCAGATGTTAGGCAAGGGAGTTCCAGATTTTTGCTACTTTTTGCTTGAAAAAGGACTTCTTGATTTCACTCTTATGTTCAGACTTTAAAATGATGCTCTCATGTTCACAATTCTCCCACCGCGGAAATAGTTTATCCGCACTTATCCTTTTGCAATCCCTTTATCGTTTTAAATACCTCAATTAAATTATCCTTCAATTTCTAAATTCAGGGGAATGAATACAAGACAAGTTTATGCAACTTGTCCTCAGAATTAACTCATTAAGCTCTGGCACAAATCTGCGCTGTACCCTTACTGAGATCAATAGATCTTTCCTAGCATTCTATGTCAAGAAGTGAATGCAATATTCCAGATCAACATCCAATTAGTTTTTCTTAAATTAATTACAAATACACATGCACGAATTTTTAATGGCAATTAAACCCCTTTCACTTTTCCACAGTTCCTAGTGTCTCGCTATTTAGAGAATGTTTCATTTAGCTTTCTTGATCCAAAGTGGATGACCTTACACACCCCCATATTGAACTACAAGCCCAGACCGTTACGCATTCATTTTGCTTGTTTGTCTGTCCCTTTTGTAACTTGCTGCTTCCATTCAGATCACCAACAGTGCTGGTCCCTCCAAGTCAACACTATAATTTATTTATTTACTATTATTGTCACAAATAGGCTTATGTTAACACTGCAATGAAGTTATTGTGAAAATCCCCTAGTTGCCACACTTTGGTGCCTGTTCAGACACACTGAAGGAAAATCTAGCTTGGCCAATGCAACTAACCAGCACATCTTTCAAATTGCGGGAAGAAACTAGAGCACCCAGAGGAAACCCATGCAGACATGGGGAGAACAATCAGGCGCCACACATACCATACAAACTAAGTCACTGGTGCTGTCAGACAGCAGTACTAACCATTGCATTACCATGCCACCCAACCACCAACACCCTACTTTCTCAAAATACTAAGGAAATTCAGCACGTCCACTATGATTCTCACCAACATTTATAGATGCATCAGAGAAAACCTCCTTTCCAGATGTATCACAGCATAGTATGGCTCCTGTTCTGACCAAGACCATAAGAAGTTACAAAGAGTTCTGAACATAGCCCAGTCCATCATGTAAATTAGCTTCCCATTCATCGACTGCATATATACTTTTCACTGCCTTGGGAAAGCAGCTAGCATAATCAACAACTCCCGAACCCTGGACATACTCGCTTCCACCTTCTTCCATCAGGAAAAAGATACAAAATTCTGAGATCGCGTACCAAATGACTCAAGAACAGTTTCTTCCCTGCTGCCATCAGATTAGCTTAATACATTCAGCCTGTCTGCACTCTAGCTATGACTGTAACACTATGTTCTGCACTTTTTCTTTCCTTCTTCCTATGTACTCCATGAACAGTATGTCATGTCTATATAGCGCACAAGAAACAATACTTTCCACTGTATCCCAATATGTGACATTAATAAATCAAATCAAAATGCTACACATCCAAACTGAATATTGCCTGCCACACTTGGATTTAGAAGGCCCTAGTCCTTCATCCAAACCATGAAAGTTCACAATGAAAATTTGGGTCATCAATACAGCTGTCTGAGGAACACCATTGTTAAACCTTAACAATTAGAGAATATTTCTTGTATCCTTACTAGGTTCACAAACAATTAGCAACATGGTGGCACAGCGGTTAGCACTGCTGCCTCATAGCACCTGAGACCTGGGTTCAATTCTGATCTCGGGTCACTGTCTGTGTGGAGTTTATACATGCTCCCCATGTCTGCATGGGTTTCCTCCAGATACTCTATCTGTCCAAAGATATGCAGGTTAGGTCAATTGGTCATACTAAATTGCCCCATAGTGTTAGGGGGACTAGCAATGTAAATAGATGGGGTTAAAAGGATAGGGCCTGGATGGGACTGTGATTGATACAGATTTGATGGGCCAGATGCATTGTAGGGATTCTATGATTTACAATATTACCAAGGGACAGCACGCAGATGAGAAAGGGGAGGGCCAAAGACAGATCCACTATAAAAATGTTCTTAAAACCATGAACTATGAACAAAACTCATTATTTAGTAGGTGCCAAAAAACATCCATATGATAAAAGGTAGTATCTGTGCCCCAGTATCTCAGAATATCCCAGCTTTGTTAAGCTTGCTTGTAAATAAGAAATTGCTGCAAATTGCTGGAAATCTGAAACAATGAACACTTGGGAGGTTAATTAATAATTTTGAAGCGAATAATTGGAATTTCAGGTATGTGTGCTTTGTCAAGACAATTTAGAAGAGGCCTATATATGGCTAAAATATCAATTATCTGCCTCTTCCATGGATGCTGATTGTACAGCTGTACGCTTTCAGTTTTTTGTTTCAAATTAACTTGTTCTTTCAGACTCATGGAAAATTGCCAGACCAATTGCTATCACTTCACTGGCATGGCCCCTGGTCAGGAAGATGGAATTAGGTGTCAAAAATAGAGAAATTACTGCTTTGAGTGTATGAACCTGTGAAGTGCCATTCGGCAGTACAACACGTCGGAGCAATGCTTTTTGCAGCTCTCTGTTCTTGCCATCTGCCTAAAACATTTTTCTGCTGTGTTATCAAAAACAAGGGATCCCCTTCTTTCCATGATGCTCTCCGATTAACATGTGATTGGATGCTCATGTTCGCTACTCTGCCAGAACTTGGACTATGTTTAGGTAACAATGTTGCCAATTGCTTTTTTATTTTGCACCATTAATTGTGCATTATGGTCCCACAGTGTCTCAACACGTCAGAATTCTGAGTTTGATTCCGGCCTTGGGTGACTGTGTACAGTTTGTACGTTCTCCCCGTGCCTATGTGAGTTTCTTCTGGATGCTCCTGTTTTCTCCCAAAGATGTGGGGCTTAGGTGGATTGGCCATACCAGATTGCCCTTACTGCCCAAAATGTGTAGGTTAGATGGATTAGCCATGGTAAGTATTTGGTGACACAGGTATAGTGGTTTGGGCCTGGGTGAGACACTCTTTCAGAGAGTTAGTGTAGGTTCAATGGACTAAATCACTTCCTTCTGCAATATATAGATTCTATGTCATTAAGTAGTGTCAGTAAGAGGTCTGGCAACACCAATTTTAAATCCAACCGATTTAATTGATGGTAAATCTGCTAGCTTTTGACGTTTGTGCCTTCGTCAGGCGAATGAGGTGTTCTGACAAAGGCACAAATGCCAAAAGCTCGCAGATTTACTATCAAATAAATCGGTTGGATTTAAAATTGGTATTGCCAGACCTCTTACTGAGTTTACCCCAGTCCAACGCCAGCACCTCTACATCATGATTAAGTAGTGTCAACAGTGGCTCAGTTGGTAGCAACCTTATCCTTGAGTCAGAGTTCTGAGTTCAAATCCTATTGCAGGCAATGGGCTTGCATTAATAAGGGAGTGCTGTGCAGCTGGAGGTGTTGTCTTTCAAATGAGAAATTAAATCAAAACCTGGGATACTCGATTGGGTGAATGCAATGGATCCCATGGCACTATTTTGAAGGAGGGAGAGGGAGTTTTTTCCCCAATCTCCTGACCAATCAACATCATAAAGACAGATTAGCTATTCATTATCACATTGCTGTTTGTGAAGATTTTGCTGCCTGTAAATTGGCCACACTTCCTGCACCTTCTTCATAAGCAGCCACTCGGGATCGAGGATGACTTGCTACCATTCAAGTTCAATGGGATTTGAGATGGCTGATAAGTCCAATGTATGATCTACAGACTGTGCCAAATGTTGGGCATGTGGTATTTGAAGGGATGCATAGATAGGTTACTTGGAGGTACGTGTGCTCCATCCTCGGTTTTGCCTCTGCACATTCCCATTGGAATCTTAGTGCCTTCCCAAAAGAACTTTCTCTTCATTGGTTCCCAGCCAGGGTCTCTAATGAGCAAGTCAGTATGTTTGACCTCTTCATGGACATCCCAAAAGCATTTCCACTGTCTTCTCAGAAGCATCCCACTGCAATAAGATGGAGGAATTGCTTTGGGAATCTGGTGTCAGGTTCATAAATGACATTCCCACTCAGTGGGATGGGATATGAATAATAAACACCCTGATGCAGGGCAATTTTGATTGGCAGAGGGCATTGCTATTGGACCACTTTCCTTACCACTGCATTTGGAGGATTTTCCATAAATATCACAGGTGATACCTCTCCAATGCTTTGAGCTGGCTGTAGGTTGTCCACTTCTCCACAGCACATAGGAGTGTGAGGATCATTGCTGCCCAGTAGACTATGACTTTAGTTCCGTTTGTGAGGTCTCTCATACCTCGGGAAGCTCTTCTCTGCGAAGGCAGACACAAAATGACAAAATTTACCATCACCTCCAAAATGCCAGTGAAGCCAACTGGGGAAAAGAATATTGCTGTATCATAACAGTGACTGCACTTCAAAGCTACATCATTAGCTGTAAAGAGTTTTGAAGTCCCGTGGCTGTGAAAGGTTTAGTATAAATGCAGGTCTTTCCTCCCAAAACAAGGCAGTTGGCAAACGACGCCATGCAATGAAATGGTTTTAAATAATTGAAGTTGTCCAAATCATAATAATACTTGCTGTAAAACATGGCAAGTTCAGACCGAAGGAATGCACCTGTCTTTAATACACCAGATACTGATCAGTTCTTTAAAATACAGAACTTTTGCTGCAGTCCAGATTGCTTTGAAGCTCCATGAAAGATTTTGATAGCATTTTCTCAGAGATAGCCTGTTCCTTTGAAGCTCTCGCATATGCAGTCGAGAGATTACACCATCAATAAATTTTTTTGGCTGCTGCTATCTTGTTTTTATAAATCATTAATCCACCCAGGAGAGGAGGACTTTTCAAGAGCTAACTAAATAACATTAAAGTACAATAAATTCTAACCTCTGCCACTTGAACATTTCCTCCTGCTCTAGTGGATTGTTTCACTCTCTTTTCCTGCAAAGCAGAGCTCAGGCTCCTAAACCATCATGTCAGCAGAAAGATTGTAAATAACTTTGCTGGTCATTGCTCTAAAATATATTAGCGCATCATTTTGTTATGGTTCTGACGCTATTAAAAAAAAAAGTGGCCTTACTGCATCATGTGTTTTGACATGGAGCCAACAAACTCTGGAGGCTCTGACAAAAGGCTATCTAGACTCAAAATGTTGGCTCTATTGTCTCTCCACAGATGCCGTCAGACCTGCTGAGATTTTCCAGCACTTTTCTGTTTCCATTTCAGATTACAGCATCCACAATATTTTGGGCTTAAACTATGAATGTCCAGGTTCAATTCCTGGTCTGTGAATAGGACAAAGAAGCAGGTACCACAACTAACTTTAGGAACATTCAAACAAAAGGTACAAGGAGAAAACCACAATAGTTTCATTCCAAACGTGAATTGAGTGATGAGTGAGAGGTTTATTTTTAAAGTTTATTTATTAGTATCACAAGTAGGCTTTCATTAACATTACAATGAAGTTACTGGGGAAACCCGCCCCTAGTCACCACACTTCCGGTACAGGTACTGAGGGAGAATTTAGGATGATCAAAGCATCCAACCAGCATGTCTTTCGGACTGTGGAAGGAAACCTACACAGACAAGGGGAAAACATGCAGACTCCGCCAGACAGTGACCCTAGCCAGGAATCGAACCCAGGTTGCTGGCACGCAAGACAGTGGTGCTAGCCATTGTGCCACTATACTGCCCTGCGTACAAGTGAATGAACACTAGGTAAGCATGGGATATTGCTCCATTGTGATTGAAAAGCCTACCTTGCCATGTAATATCATGCATGACAAATGGTTACCGGGATGCTTTACAGGCAGGTGACCAGCACTGATGGACTGTACTTTGGCAGGAATAGACACTTTCAGGAAAGGATTGGAAAAGATTGGACAGAACAGAAAATGTATCATTTGTTTAAGTAATGAATCTGAAGGAGTGTGAAGACTATTTTGAATATGTTTACTGTAAACTCTGGAGGGGAAGATTGCTGAAATGGTATCTCATAGAAATAGCTGAAGCAAGCAATTGGCTCTATTGTATATTTACCCTGGTCACGCAGAGAATTTCTCTCCTCATACAGGATACCTTTAAGTGTAGATTTAGCACCAATTAATTAATTTATAATCGTAGAAGGCCTGATCTTGTCAAGCACTTGCCAGGAGTGGGAACGGTTTGATTTTCTTCTTAATGCAAGAGCACTAACACCAACTTGAACCTCCCTACTGACACATCAGCTGAGATCAACCAATTCACCACGGACCAAGAGATGAACATGATGCCTTTGTACATTTAAAGATTTAGCAGAAAAGACCAATTCTTCAGAACAGCAAGTAGACTTTTCAAAGTGTGTTTTGTTTTCTCGTGCTATCTACGCAAGATAGCAAACTGGAAATAACAACTGGCCCCAGCATACCTGCTGGAGACAGGAAAGTCAGCCACACCTCTCCCTCCCCCCAAGCAATAGTGAGAAATCTCTCAATACCAGGTTAAAGTCCAAAGTTTTATTTGGAATCACAAGCTTTCAGAGTTCTGCTCCTTCATCCAGTGACTCACCTGATGAAGGAGCAGTGCTCCAAAAGCTTGTGCCCTACCCAGTCAACACCAGCACCTCCACTACAAGAGGAATAATCAGTTAATCCATTTGCAAATATACTATAATGTCCAAAGGGAATTATAAAATAGACAAGCTTCAGTATTATTGATTTAAGGTAGCATGAAGGAGAATTATCACAGCCTTACACCTTTGGCAAGGATCCTTGAACTTACTTTTAAAAATAAAGGAGTAGTGTTTAATCAGAAGATCAACATTTCATTGTTTCCCTGTCTCTATAAGGCCAATTCAAAACCAATCTTTTTTCATTCTTCCCTCTCCTCTTAAAAGTATAATAGTCTCCACCTCAACTCTTTCTGACTCAAACCTTCCCACAATGAATCACAGAACCACTACAGTAGGAGATCATTTGAGTCTACACCTACAACAATCCTTCCCAGGCCCAATCCCCATAACGACTGCTAATTTCCCAGACACTAAGTGGCAATTGAACATGGCCAATCAACCTCATCCGTACATCTTTGGAGTGTGGGAGGAAACTGGAGGATGCAGAGAAAACCCACACAGGTATAGGAAGAACATGCAAACTGTACACAGGCAGTGACCCAAGGCCGGAATTGAACCTGGATCCTTGGCACTGAGGGACTGTGCTGCCCTAAAGCATCTAAAGCTCCAGTAATTCTATGGAAAGAAGTTTCTCCTCTTTCTTTGCTTTATTAATTCAACTTTTAAATGAATGACCCTGCAAAATTAATACCTTTTCCTGGCTTAAAATAAAAAACATTAAAATCATAGTGATTTGCTAGTATATTGCAGGTGCAAAACTATAACTATGAAGAGAGACGGGAGCATTGGAATCATTTCACTGGAATAGATTCATCCCAGGTTCTTAAATGATGAATATATTTGCATAAAGGGAGATTCATGGCTAGTTTGGCCCAAAGCACGAAGCAGGCAATAGTGTAAGAGTATTTTTGTAGGGAATTTTTATTCAAAAGAAAGGACGACAAAAGAAGAGATACTGGAGAGGAATTAATATATATTTCTAAATTGGAGCAAGTAGAGCCTCAGGGCTCCATTTAGTCCTGACACTGGGGTTTCAAAGCCTGCAGGAAAATCCTACCATTGTTACAGTCCAAATCTAGATTATGTCCTGAAAATCTTCAGAGTGGAGTTCAGACACTGACATTGTGATCAAGAAGCAGGAATGCTAATACTGAAAGCCTGACACTCATCTATACATAGTCAGTATTGAAAGAACTCAACTTAAACGAGGGCAATGCCAAATGGGAAACAGGTTGACTGTTATAAATAAACAGTACAGTTTGAAATCAAAGCAAAATATGGCAGATGTTGGAAATCTGAAACAAAAACAGAAAATGCTGGATATCTCAGCAAGGCTGCCAGCATTTATGGAGAGAGAAACAGAGCTAATGTTTCAAGCCCATATGACTCTTCCTGAGCGAGTAAATGTAGAGGTCACTTATCTGGTAAATGGAACAATTGGATAGATTGGGGTTGGCTGCTTCCTTAAAAGTCAATAAATAGGCCTTAACCACAATTGAATTGAATTGCTTTGTCACATACATTGGGATACATTATGAAAAACATTGTTTCATACTATGCATAGAGTAGGGTATGCAATATATCTACAGGAATAACATTCAGATTTGGAAAGGGCAGGAAATTTGTGCTGGAGACATGTATCTATTGTATATTTCATTACAGCCCCTAACTGGCTTACCTTTTCATTGGCTGTCCCCTAACTGAAGTTAACCCTAAATCTGTCTTTTTATGATTTGAGAAGTAGCTAGTCACTTAAACATACGCACACTGAGCTAGAATCCACTTCTGTAAATCTAGCTAGAAATGTGAAAAGATTCAAGCCTATAGACACTGTGCTGCATTGGGCTATCATGGCACTATAGCTTTAGCCATTATATGTTAATGGCTGCTAATTGCAAAGCAATTAGTGCTGAACTGACCTGAAGCAATTCCTGATAAATGATTTGCATAGGTGTTAGCTGTTTAATGCGGCTGATCATCAGCTTGACACCTCGCTTGGGTCAAAACGCACAGACTGGAAGCTCAGTTAGTTGTCTTTGAACTCTAATGTGAGTGACAGCTTTATTTGTTTACATCAACACTATTTCAATTCCCCTGTCCTTGGAACAAATGAAAAGATGTGAACTCAAGGAACCCATTTCTTCCAGTGGGAATAGGTCCCACAAGGTGCCTGAGATTTAAGGGTTGACTGACAGCTCCATATCCAGGCTGAGGTATTTCCTGAAGGCTTCTGCAAATTCATTGTTTCTGGCTGCGCAGTTTCACAACATGTGCGGAGGAGGCACATCAAGATACCAGGGATCATATCAATCACTGCTTAAAAAGTTACACTAAAAAGATTTCCAAACTACAGTATTTTATATTATTTTGCTGATGGTACAGTCTTAACTGGGCCATTCTATAGGTTCTAGCCAAAACTGCAATCTGACAGAATATCTGATAGCTAAAGTCTCTGAGACCATTACAGAGTCTGTCTCCACAATCTCTCGCCTCACCCTCAATCCATCCCAGCAAGCTAAATACCTTAACAAGGATTTCAGTTCAATATGAGGATTTGCCAGATTGTTGGAGAGAGAAATTGCTCCCAAGAGTTGTTTATCTAGCCAGGCCTGGCCAAATCATCCAACCAGACACTCAACAAATTAGGAAAAAAACAGATGTCATTTCTCTTCCCAGGTACTATGTATGTGTGAAGTGCTTGAAATATTCAGCTCCCTTTAGTATATTGTATTGTTACTTTTGAAGTAGGGTGATATGTGAGACTGAGAAATGCCTTTGCACTCATATCAAGAGGCATTGTTCCCTCCGTCAATACTTTGTGTGTCACTATAGCAATGGCTGGACAGATATTTTTAGTGCAAAGAGTTTTGGAAAGTCTCAAACACGCTTTTAATACAACTTTTAGAAACCGGTACAATTTCTGTATTCATCCATAACCACATACTTAATAAACCTCATTCCTTACGAGGAACATCTAATCTTCAATCTGACTCAATGGTAGGTTTCCAGCAACAAGCTCAACATTAATTTGAGGCCTGGCGCAGAATCAGAGGGGCCAGTACCTTTTCCGTTTCTTTGTTGCTAAGTCTGACATGCCATCTCCCAATATTTCTACAGAGAGCCAAAGAAATTAGGGCTCAAATGACAAAATCCAGGAACGAATGCTACCATACGTAGCATTTGTTTCAATTGTATGCTAATGTTCTATGGAAAAAAATTAGTGCTCCTTCTCTGACCACCCCCACGCCCGAAAACTCCAAGTGAGTTAGGAAGCAGGATGTGAGGGAGCATGGAATTGCCCCGACCTAATTCCCTCCACATTCCCGTCTACCTCAACCTGGTAACAATTTTACACTGAAGTGGGCGGAGCCTTGGAGGGGAAGCCTGTACTTAAAGCTAATTGAGCCCCTCAGGTAGCCACTTAATTTTAGGCTAGGGGGATCCTCCATCAGAAGCCCCTGTCTGACTGGGAACACCGTCCACTTCAGGTTGGGTTCCCAGTGCCATGTAGCTCCTTCCAGTACCTTCTCTGGCCATTGCAGTGCTGTCCCTGGAGGAAACTGGAGAGTTGCTGGTCAGATTGGGGCAATATTATGGTATTAGGGCTGCTGGAGATCCTGAACATTCCAGCCAAATGATTTTGTGGCTCTGAGTCATTGCAGTTGGCCAGCAGTTGAGTAGTCCCAGCAGCACCAGTGGCAGTTATGGTCAAGTCTGGGACTACAAGCAGTCCCCAGATTCTAAATCCTGGAATCAACTGAGTTTTCACAGAGAAAGGCAGAACCTTCCCCTCCTACCCACCACAGGAATCATAGCTGGCGGGACAGGAACATGCAAACATCCATTGACCTTAGATAAGTTTTCTGATCTTGGGGTGATTGTGGCTGGAAAATCCCTGCCAAAGTTTACGGATTGCACTCACAGAATAAGTCATTGTATTTATGCAGTCCAAATGTATATCTAATATGTTCACTACGTCTAACCAAATTAGAACTGTACTTATAACTTTAAAATCATGGCAATCCACATAATCTGTCATGATTTGGAAAGTAAGTAGTCTCACAACACCAGGTTAAAGTCCAACAGTTCATTTGGTAGCATAAGTTTTTGGATCATTGCCCTTCATCAGATGAAGATTAAAAACCTGTTAGTCTTTAACAGAGTGTTGTGAGACCAGTTACCGTACCTACCCCAGTCCAACGCCAGCAACTCCACATCATGATTTGAAAACCAATCAATCCTTCCCAAACGTTGGCAAATCTCACCCCATTGTGATTCTGATTTTCAATTCAAAAGGGTCTAACTAAAAAAAAGTGTTTTTCAAATGTTATTTTGTTTAGGTAACAAAGCCTTGATTCCAACCAGTCACCTTATCACGGACAAGTGACCTGATGGCACCTTTTCAGCAATTCACATCACAAGAAAGGAGAGATGATGTGGGCAAAATATTCTTCACCCAGAAGATGCTGAATCTGGAACAAACTTCCTGAGAGGTTGGGTATGGAGGCAGATTTAATCAAAGCATTGAAGAGGAAATTGGATTGCTATCTGAAAAGAATATGCAAGGTTACAGGGCTAAAAAAGGGTGGGACCAGGTAGCCCCCTTCTGCACTGTAAAATTCTGCATTTCTGTTTGGAAGCAATAGTAAGCATTTTCTTATGAAGATAGTACCTTTTGATTACCAAAGACTTCATCGATTTGAATGCTTCCCAACTAACAGACCTCACGAAATAATCACTTTCCATCCGAATTCTCGCCTGAATTAATATCCGTTTCCAAAACCAATTAATCCTCAAACTATTTTATGGCAAGCTTTAGCTTTTTACACGAACCCAACACAAATGCCAACTCCAGCTTAAACAGTAATTTTCATCACCCATTGTTATGATTTGTTGTGATTAATTGCATAAAAATGACATTCTCACAGCGAAAATCTGGCAATATAATTCTGTTTAGATCTCTGCATCCAAGCAAATTCTTTCAAATTAAGAGAATCTGTTTTTTTTTAAAACAGCAGAGGAAGAAGCAACGTATAAGGTGAAGTAAAGAAAGTTTAAAAATGCTAATTCTAACATACGCCAATACAAACATCAACAACATCCACACAGAAAATCTCGCCTTTGTAAATGAACAAAATGCAACCCAATCACTCTCATGAAAGATTCCGTGGGTTTTATTAGTTAAACCACAAAAAAAGTCTTATTAATAATCCCCAGATTTGTTCCACAAAATGTCATCTTCTTAAATATGTACAACATCCCTCTTAAGTCTGTGGTGTGTTTGTTGCATAACTCTATAGAATTAAGAGATATACACCACCACAGCATACTGTGCATCTCATATCTAATAAGAACACCAATAAAATGAGATGCTAAATCGGAGAGCCTTGCATCAATCATTGTGACGCCATATCAAACCTGATTAATGTCGCCCACACTTTACTGCTTCTCTATATCCCAGCAGCTCTGACTAATAGCTTAGCCATGTATTCACATTCCTGCAAATGACTTTCAATCCTCACCTCTGTCCCAAGCAAACTACTCACCCAACAAACTTTGTAAATGAGAAAATCATTCTTTAACGTTACCCACCTCCGCATCAGGAAACATCCTCTGCAGGAATGTAAAGTCCTTAACACATAGCCTGATCCTCAGATGTCAGCTAACCCTCTCCAAAATAAAATGCACATTACACCCTCCAATCTCTGTCCCATCTCACCATTATTGTCCTCTGAGATGGCCTAGCAAGCCACTCAGTTGTACCAAACCACCACAGAAAAGTGGAAAAGGAATAAAAACAGATGGACCTCCCAGTATCGACTGAGGCAGTAGAAACAATGATGTCACACCTATCCCTGAAAGTGGCAGGCCAGGTACATAAGTTGGTTAACAGCACATGCTTTCATTAGCTGAGACATAGAATACAAGATGGTGAGATGCTGGCGTTGGATTGGGGTAAGCACAGTACGAAGTTCACAACACCAGGTTAGAATCCAACAAAGTTTATTTGGAAGCACTAACCACAAGCTTTCGGGTCATGCTCCTTCATTAGTCAGCTGATGAAGGAGCAACACTCCAAAAGCTTGTGGCTTGTGCTTCCAAATAAATCTGTTGGGCTTCAAACTGGTGTTGTGAGATTTCTTACATCGAATACAAGAGCAGGGAGTTCATAGTGCATAAAACGCTGGTCAGGTCACAATTGGAGTATTGCATGTAGTTCTGGTCACCACATCTTAGGAAGGATGTGATTGCAGTGGAGAGTGTACCAGGATATTGCCTGGGCTACAGGGTCTGAGCTATGGGGAAAGATTGAATAGGCGGAGCCTGTTTTCCATGGAGTAGCAAAGGATAAAAGGGAACCTGAGAAAAGTGTATAGATTATGAAGGGCATTGATACGGTGCATAGGAAGGCATTTTATCCACTTGTAGAGAGATCAATAACCAAGAGGTATAATTTTAAAGTAAGAGGTAGGAGGCTGAGAGGGAGTTGAGGAGAACATTTTTACTGATGACAGTCTAGAACTCACTGTCAGAAAGGATAGTTGAGTCAGAAACTCTCGTAACATTTAACAAGTATTTAGATGCTCACTTGCTCTGCCATAACCTCCTTGGCTAAGGGACAAATGCTGGAAATGGGATTCAGATCTTTGTTGACCGACATGGACACGATAGGCCAAAAAACCTCCTTCTCTGCTATAAACTTCAAAAGAATCTATTAATCAATCCTACGAAGTTGTAGAATCTTAGAATAGAACCACAGAATCATGGGATGATCACAACTCAGAAGGAGACCATTTGGATCGTGTGTCTGGCCTGCTGAACAGTCACTTTACCGAGTACCACTCCTCTGACTTTTCCCAGGAGGCCTGCATTTTCTCTTTCTCAGATAATGATCCAATTCCTTTTTACAAAGTCTTAATTGACCGTGACCTTGCCAGACATTCTCAGGCAGTGATTCCAGATCCCAACCATTTGCTGTGTAAAAAATATTTCTTCCATGCTTATCTTGCCAATTACCTTAAGTCTATGGCCTCAATTCTTCCAATGGGAAAAGTTCTCCTTATCTGTTCTGTCCAGGTCTCAATTTTGACTACTTCTATCAAATCTCCTCTAAACCTTCCCTTCTCCAAGGAGAACAGTCCTAACTTGTCCAATCTTTCAAAATAACTGAAGTTCCTCATCTCTGGAAACCTTTTTGTGAACCTTTCCTACACTTTCTAAAATGTAATAGCCAGAGCTCCAGCTGAGGCCAAACCAGTATTTTATAAAGAGTCACTTTCACACAGTTGTCTCCACGGACTTCTGGCAAATTAACACTTCCAATTTTCAAAACATCGTGGAGAATGGACAATTTGTGTTGAAAAAAGATATAGAGTTGAGAGATCAGGTGACCTCCCATCTTGTCTGCCAATATATTTAAATCTGCACAAGGCTGGAAGTTAGCCCATTTGTATGGTAAAGATATGAAAATGTAAATAACCTTGTGGGGCATTCCATTGAGAAAATATTAAAATGCAATATGTCTTTCCTGTGAATTTCAAGATCTGCTGTTGTGCAAAAAGTAGCTGCCTAAATAAACAAAATAATAATAAATATTATCATACTAAACTAGAAAGA
This sequence comes from Sphyrna mokarran, assembly GCA_024679065.1. Taxonomy (NCBI): domain Eukaryota; kingdom Metazoa; phylum Chordata; class Chondrichthyes; order Carcharhiniformes; family Carcharhinidae; genus Sphyrna; species Sphyrna mokarran. Next base: position 27,333,218 of record JAGIQG010000021.1, read on the forward strand.
GTACAAAAAAGATTTACTGGGATGGTAAAGGGACATGATGGTTTGAGTTAGAAAGAGAGGCTGGATAGATTGGGATTTTTTTTCCCTAGAGCATAGGAGGCTTAGGGGTGATTTATCAAGGTCTAGAAAATCATGGGCGGCATAGATAAGGTACATAGTTAATATCTTTTCTAAAAGATAAGGGAGTCTAAAACTAGAGGGGTAGTTTTAAGGGGAGAGGGGAGAGACACGAAAAGGCCCAGAGGGGCAATCTTTTCATACAGAAGGTAATGAATTAAGCTGTCAGAAGTAGTAGTAGTAGAGGCAAGTACAATTTTATCTTTTAAAAAAGAATTTAGATAATTATAAAGGGTAAGGTGGGTATAGAGGGATATGGGCCAAACATGGGCAATTGGATCTAGCTTAATGGGAAAAACTAGGTGGCATGGACAAGTTGGACTGAAGGGTCTGTTTCCATGTTGTAAATCTCTATGAGCTGATTCTAAAACTAGTGCACAATGGCCCCACAGATTCCTTGGCAACAGGACGGAATTCCCCAGAATGAGCGTGAAAAACTCATTCCATCATAAACTGATGCAAATGGCCAAAACAAAAACTCTATTATATGTCAATGTTCAAGCTGTTAGTTTGTCCTCGAGAGTCACAGTACTCAAGGGTTAAAACATTCCTTTTAAAAGCAACATATCTAACTGCAGTTAGTTGACAATTATAAATGGGGAGAACCACCCTATCATTTCTCCCCTCTCTACCAACAGATTCAATATAACTTTCCTCTTTTTGTACCCTATGCTCCAATTGATAAAGCCCAAGATGCCATATGCTTTCTTAACTGAGCTTTCTACCACCCTGTCTGCTCCAATGATTTACGCACAGAGCTAAGTTGCTCCCACAACATAACTGTCCCCATTATCCACCCATTCCCTGGCTACCCAGACTGATCATAACCCCCTGCCCTCCTTCCCAGACACTAATCAACTGCAGATCCCCCTTCCCCTGCTGCCTCCTCTCACCGGAGAATAATCTGGCCTCCCTCTCCCCTACCACCCCCACCCCTCTTCACCACAGAACTATTTTTATTCTAAGTGCTGGATCTGAACATGATTCAGATCTGACTTGTAAACTTGTTCTCAAGCGCCCCCATACATGCTCAGCCTAAAAAAAAAGTCTCAAGTCTGAATTGCACTGTGGATTGGGCTTACTGCACACAAAACATGCTGCTCCGATCAAAGCTTTCAACTGCTCGTGCGCAGAGTAAACAACTTCAAACATGTTCCTGCCACACCACTCCCGGGCCACAAAAAGCGGATAAAACAGCCCGGAAGCAATGGCCCCCGGAGACATTGCCCCAACCCCACAATATAATTGTCTTCATTATCCATCCACTCCCTGGTTAGTCAGGCCAATCGTGACCCCCTGCCCCCCTTCCTCCACGCTGATTGCCTGCAGAGTGGCAACCCTCCCCACCCGCCAGAACAATCTGGCCTCTCTCCTTCCTCCCACCAGAAAACCATCTGGCCTGTCTCACTCCTCCCCCACCGCCCAACCAGAGAACTATCTGGTCCCCCCTCCTCCTCCCCAGAGAACTATCCAGCCTCCCTCCCCCGGTTCCCCCCCCCCCCACCAGAAATAATCTGGCCTCCTTTCCCCTCCCTGCCCCATCACCACATCCCCAGCATCCCCCCCAATCCCCACCCCAACTAGAGCAGTCAGACTTGTCAATTTAAATGCAGATAGATTTAAAATGACATCGTGCCCATTTCAGGCACGGTTTCAATGGTGGCCTTTTACAGCACGGGCGTGATCATGTTATTTGTCTCCTGCCAGACTTTACCAAGTTTTCGCACCTGAAAATGGGCACAACGCAATGGTATAATCAGGCCCTTGGTGTCAAAGGATAAGCAGGACAAATACATGGAGTTATGGGGATGGGGCCTGAGAGGGATTGCTGTCAGTGCAAGCTCGATAGGCTAAATGGCTTCCTTCCGCACCGTAGGTGATTCTACTATTGGATTCTATGAATAACATCTTAAAGTTGTCAGAAAAAAAATGTACTTTTAAGGGATTTATATTTGCATTGATGAACACTAGAAATAAGTATAGTTCTATGTCTGTTTAATTTAGAACGAGATTCTCTGGCCTCTCGGTATTTCTCTCAGCAGTGGGAGCTGGCACACCTTTAGCTGGTGGCAGGACCCTCTGATCCCACTACTGTCAATGGGCATTTCTACTTGAATCCATTGCACGCTGCCAGGAAGTTCGCAGCAGAACATGCTCTGCCAGCAGGACAGGAGTATTCCGCCGGGTTGAACAGCAAGAGAATTCTGGCCTTAACATTTCTATGCCTGGAAAGGTAAACGCTATAGTCAGATTCATGTTGAACAAAGGTATTTCTATGTGTGTGGGTGTTGGTTAAGTTCCAACTGCGTTTCTATTACCCTCAGAGGGCTATGGCTTGAAGAATGAATAGGCCAGCAGAGGTACGTACGAGTTGATTAGCAACTTGTAAGGTTAACAAAAAGCTTTCAGAGGAAGGACTGGATAGGAGGGGAGCAAAATGGAAGGTTTGCTCGAGAACCAGTTACTGTCCAGATAACTGGGGAATTGGTACACAAAAGAGCCTTTAAGACAACTGAAATTAAGCAAACATAGACTAAAGTATTGTTCAGAAGAATTCAAGGGTAAACAAAGTGTTCTGAGTTCAAGAGACAACTGCAGTGACAGGAAAATCGTAAAAGGGAGTTGAAAAACCTGGACTGGATTAATTGTTAAATGTGGAGTGGGAGTTTTGTTCAAGAGAGTCATTTGTAAAACCTGGGCTGCATTTTAGAATGCAAAGCATTATTATGAGATGATTTTAAAGCATACTTTTGGAGTGGTGATAAGACTCCATAAATTTCACCCGTTCATAATGAAGGGGAGGGGTGGACCAGAACATTGCGCAAAAGACAAAGCTGAAGCACTTGTCAACATCTTCAGTCGGAAGAGCCTCGTTCTCTGCCTCCTCCTGAGGCCCACAACATCATGGATGTTAAATCTTCAGCTAATTCCATTCACTCCACATGAAATCAAGAAATGGCTGAAGATCTTGGATATTGCAAAGACCCAGACAATATGCTGAAAGATATACTCCAGAACTAGCTACATAAAAAGCTGTTCCAGTAAAACTACAAAACCAGTATCTACTTGGCAATACGGAAAATCATAGAATCCCCTTATAATGCAGAAGGCAGCCATTCAGCTCGAGTCTGCACTGACTACAATCCTACACAGGATTCCGTAATACCATGTATTTACCTGCCAATCCCCCTGAACTAGAATCAATTTAGCATGGCCGATCAACTTAACCTGCACATCTTTAGGATTGCCCCACTATGTCCAGTACACAAAAAGTGGGGAAAATCCAACTCTGAAAACTACTACCCCATTAGTCTACTCACAATCAACAGAGAGATGGAAGGTGTTATTGATAACACTATCAAGCAGCAATTACACTGCAATAAATAATTCATTGATGCTAAGTTTGGGTTCTATTAGGGTCACTTAACTTTTGACCATACTACAAATTTGGTCCAGACATGGACAAAAGAGCTGAAATTTAGTAAGCTGAGAGTCACTGACCTTGATATCAAGGCAGCTTTTGACCAAGTGTGGCATCAAAGAGTGCAATGAAAAATTGGGCTCAATGGGAATCAGTGGAAAAATTTACCATTGGTCGGAGTCATATTTAGCCCAAACCTTATGGTTGTTGGAGGTCAATCATCTCAATCACAGGAGATTGTTGCTGGAATTCCACAGGATAGTGCTTTAGGCCCAACCATCTTCAACTGTTTCATTAATGACTTTCCCTCCATCATAAGGTCAGAAGTGGGGATGTTTAGTGACCATTGCACAATGTCACTTTGCAACTTCTGATACCAGAGTCTGCATTCTTACGCATTAAGACTTGAAAAACAGAGGTTTGAGCTGATAAATAGCAGGTAACATTCAAGTACATATGGATATTCAAAATGGGAGCAAAAGCAAGCCATTTGACATTCAGTAGGATCATGGCTGAGCTCTCTGTCTTGAGTTCCACATTTCCCCATCTACCCCTGATAAGCTTTGATTACCTTGTCTAACAATTATCTACCTCCACCTTTAAAATAGTCAGTGATCCCGCTTCCACTGCTTTCTGAGGCAGAGATTCTAAAGTTACACAACACACAGAAATAATTTCACCCCATCTGATTGAAAAGGTGACCCCTAATTTTAAAAACAGTGCCCTGCTTCTGGACTCACCCATAAGAGGAAACATCCTTTCATTGTATACCTTACCAATACCATTAGGATCTTATATTCTACAATTAAGTCAACCCTCACTCTTCCAAACTCTAGTGGAAACAAATCCAGCCTTTTCAAGCTGGAAATCTGTGGAACATTTTACCGCAGAAGACTACAAAGCCAGGTCATTGAGTGTCTTTAAGACAGAGATAGATAGGTTCTTGATTAATAAGAGGATCGGGGTTATGGGGAAAAGGCAGGAGAATGAGGATGAGAAACATACCAGCTACGATTGAATGGCAGAGCAGATTTAATGGGCTGAATGGCCTAATTCTGCTCTTTTGCTTTATGGTCTTACCCCTACTCATAAGACAGCCCACTCATTTGAGATATCAATCTAGTAAACCTCTTCCGAACCATCTCCAACACTTTTACACTTTCTTAAATAAGAAGATCATAACTACACTCAGTTTGAGTTGTGGCCTCATCCAATGTTCTGTATAATTGTAGTATAACATCCTTACCTTTGTGTTCAATTCCCCTTTCATTCTATAACCTTTCTTGATTACATGCTACACCTGCATATTAACTTTTTGTGACACATTCACAAGAACACTCAAATCCCTCTGCACTTCAGCACTTTGCAATCATCTCCATTTTAAGTAATACACCACTTTTTTATTCTTCCTGCCAAAGTGAGTAACTTCACACTTTCCCATATTATACTCCATCTGCCAGATTTTTGCCCACCTACTTAACCTATCTATATCTATCTGCAATTTCTACCCGTCATTGTCACAACATACATTCCTACACATCTTTGTGTCTTTCACAAATTTAGCTACTATGTCTTTGTTCCTCTCATTTAGGTCATTGATGTAAATTGTAAACAGTTGAGCTCTCAGCACAGATCACTCATCACATCCTAATAATCGATTATAGTGGCAGATGATGGCCTCGTAGTATTATCATTCAATGATGAATCCAGAAACTCTGCTAAATGTTCTGGGGACCCAGATTTGAATCCCACCACCAAAGATAGTGGAACTTAAATTCAATAAAAATACTCAAAATTAAGAATTTACTGATGACCATGAAACCATTGTCGATTGTCAGAAAAATCGTCTGGTTCATTAATGTCCTTTAGGGAAGGAAATCTGCTATCCTTACCTGATCTGGGCTACATGTGGTTGATTCTCTAAAATGGCCTAGCAATCCATTTAGTAAGGGCCACTAGGAATGGGTAATAAATGCTGGCCAGCCAGCAACGCCCATGGCCCATGAATGAAAAAAGACAAAGACCCATTTGTGATTTCTATTAGCCAGCCAATCTTCAGTCCAGGCTGACATGTTATGCCCTGCACCATGAACTTTTATATTTTGCAATAACCTTTCATGACCTTCGCCTAGAAAGACAAGGGAAGCAGAGGCGTATGAAATCCTGCAAATTTCCCTCCAGTAACCCACCATCCTGATTTGGAACTTTATCACCATTTCTTCACTGTCAGTTAGTCAAAACCCTGGAATTCCCTTCCTAATCGTGCTGTGGGTGCACATATATCACATGGGTAGTAAGTTCAAGAAGACAGCTTGATACCACTTCCTGAACGGCATTCAGGAAAGATGACAAACATTGGTCTTGCCTGCAATGCCTTCATCCCATGAAAGAACAAAAATAAAATGCCATCCACACAAAACTCCATCCTTTACAACATATATTATTTAACATTATTATGCTATTATTAAAAGTGCATTAGGCTTGGACAGAAATTCAGGATTAAAATTCTGATCATTCACAATTTGCAGACATAGGCCACATAAAAAAATCATGACAAAATGGAAAGTAGGATAAAGAGGCAAGCAACAAAAAGAAGGAAATATATGTAGTGTTTACAACATTTATATTTTTTTCAATGATCAAAAAGGCATGATGGGGAATTAGATACCAGGTCAGTGTGCTTACAGAAGTTAAAGTAACAATAATTAATAGATGAGATTTATGGGATTTCTTCAGCAGCTGAGTGAAGAGAGCATATCTGCTCCAAGGCATCTGTCAGTTTCACTCTGACTCTAGCTGTTGAGAGAATCACAAAGGTATGTAAGAGCAGGTCAGAGAGGTTAGCCTTTTATTTTCTCGCCACGAGGAAAGACTTGTCTCCCACTTACTGTCTTCATTGGCATACCTGAGGTTATATGGAAACAGCCTCTTCATTTAGCAAGCTGGCAAGCAAACACTAGGAAACATCATGTTACTATAGGTTGCCAATGTGCTTTGCATTGTAAAAATAGCTTTCACTGATGATATTATTGAGCACTGTTGGTCAAACCCTGCCTCGGAGCCAGAAGCTCAGGGTTCAAGTCCCAGCCAGGACTTGTTGATCTTGGAAGGAATGTTCACGATGTGGAGTTACAGGTTTATAATGGTCTGCTATTCTTTTCAACACTACCCCACTGTTCCCCAAAGGCATAAAAGAAATGTGAAGATGCAAAAAAAAAACTACTAGGCATTATAGCCTTATAGTTTTGCTACAATTATTGTATTCCACATTAGCTTAGAAAGAATGCCATTCAGCCCAACAAGCATGTTGATCATAGAATCCATCAGTGCAGAAGGTAGCCATTCAGCCCATTGAATCTGTACTGACTGTCTATTAGAGCATCTTAGCCAGGCTCTATCCACATAACCCCATATGTTTACCCTACTAATCTCCTTGACATCTTGGGATGTTAAAGCTCAATTTAGCATGAAAAATCCATTTAACCTGCACATCTTTGGAGTGTGGAGGAAATCAGAGCACCCAGAGGAAACCCACGTAAATTCAGGGAAAAATGTGCAAAATCCATACAGTTCTCCAATGCCAGAATTGAACCTGGTTCCCTGGCACTGTGCGACAGCAGTGCTAACCACTGTGCCCACCTAGTCCATGGCAAATATTTATCCATATATTACAATTCCCCAACATTACTTCCTATTTTGGACATCATACAAAACAGAGCCAGTGAAACATGCATCGATCTGCTCTCATTCTGAGAAGAACAACAAGAACATTCATTTGCAAAGACCCTGTTTTAAATATTTCAATTCATTTGCATCTCAGATGCTGAGGCAGTGCACATTCTTCATTCTCGCAACTCCTTGTACAAAGATTTTGTTTTGTCCCCCATCTGGTTTTGAGCATTCTGGATGCTGAAATAATTGACACATTTTGGAGACTGTTTAAAAAAAGATGTAAACACAGCATTTTTGTGCCAAACAACCCAAAATTATTATTTTATTCAGCTTGACAAAGGAAGAAATATATTTTCTGTGACATGATCATTATTAGTGAACAAAAATATTGACTTTAAACTGAACCCATACTTTTTCAAATTTGTTGTCACATGGAGGAGGTACAGTGAAATTGTTACTAGATGTTCCCCATTAGATTCTTGCCCTCTTAACAAGATTTTCAGTAATATTTCTCAGCTAGCAATAATATACTGAAAATCAGTGGGGATCAGCTCAATTCAAGTTGGCTAGATGACTGGTTAGTGACACAGAGCAATGCCAACAATAGGAGTTCAGTTCCTGTAGCAGCTGAAGTTATTCATGAAGACCCCATCTTCTCAACCTCACCCATCGCCTGAGGTGTGGTGACCTTATGGTTAAAACACCACTAGTCAGCTCTCCCCCTCAAAAAGGGGAGAATAGCCTTTGGTCATCTGAGACTGTGGCAACTTTACTTTTCACTGGATAAGCAGTAGCCAGTTAGCTCGCGGTGCTAATAATGACGCAGTCGAGGCTTCGATCCCCGTATGGCCGGTGATCTTTCTCAATGAGAGAAATGGCTTTCTTCTGCACTGAACTGTAGAGTTTCTATGTAAGAAATGTGCTTTCAATTTGTGATGGTGTCCAGGATTTAAAAAAATAACAATCTCATATATTTTGTACAAAGTAGAAGGAATGGATATGGCAACCCCAAACAAAGGCAGGCAGACTGCTGAGAAAATTACTAAAAACTTTTTGTACCTCAATGATGGGATCCATGTGTAATAGTTCCCATTTTCTAAAGGTCTGTTGACGCTTATTTGCGAACCTCGCATGTGAAGCATGGCTATTTTCACAGATGTGTTGGACTCGTAAGAGAATGTATAATTGGTAATGATATAATTTTGTCTCAAGATGAAAAATCAGTCATTCAAGACATACAATAGATCCCCGTGTAGTGCATGACTGATGTTCATCAATTGGAACTCCTCTCAGGGAACGCATTTGATTAGCTGCTGCTCCAGGTGAAAAAGAAAATAAAAATTGATTAAATTGACTAGTGCACAGAATGAGTCAACTTTGCATAACTGTTTGGACCTTCGGCTGGGAGAGATTTGTGGAAAACACGCTCTGTTAAGCACCAGTTTAACAGAACAAGTGGGAAAACAGAGAATGCCCTGTCCAAATCCTAAACACCAGAACTTTAATATATGTTAAATTTGTTTAAGTTTATTTATTGTCACAAGTAAGCTTACATTGACACTGTAATAGGAGGTACTGTGAAAAATCCTAAGTCACCACACTTCAGCGCCTGTTTGGATACACAGAGAGAATTTAGCATGGCCAATGCACTTAACCAGCACATCTTTTGGACTGTGAGGGGAAACTGGGGCACCCAGAGAAAACTCATGCAGATACAGTGAGGATGTGCAGACTCTGCACAGATGGGGACCCAACCCAGGAATCGAACCTGGGTCCCTGGCACTGTGAGGCAGCAGTGCTAACTACGGTGGCACCCCATCAAGTGCATAACCAAAGCTGATTCAGTTAATGAGGCCAGAAGCAGGATGAGGTGAGTTCTAGGACTGAGAATCATTTTGAAGTTGAATTTTGCTCAGTTATTCCAATAACAGTAAGAAGTCTCACAACACCAGATTAAAGTCCAACAGGTTTATTTGGAATCGTTACTCCCTCATCAGTGGGCTGAATAAACTTGAGAATTCTTACTGTGCCCACTCCAATCCAACGCTGGCATCCACATCATACTCTAATAATGGTCTCAAAAATGATAACATCCGACAGCTCAGCAATGGTAGCACCCAAATACCTGTGAACTCACATCATGGGGGAATTGCAACAAGGGTGAGTGGGTGGTGGGATTAAAGCAGCAAAAATTTCAGGTGCTGTGGGAAGCTATCTCCAACCCACTTCAGCAAGTGAGTGAGCATTTTATACATTATTGCAGCTGGATGCCTTGAATTTAATCTGCCTCCTCTGCAGGTTTAATTACCGTCAGCCAGCAACTACGTAGTGAGTACAGCCTTAACGAGAAGGCAAGTACGTAAACGGTACTCCTTGCTGGTCCAAAGGAACGTGAGTCTTTCCTTTCAGCAACCCTCTCCCCAACTATCAGACTCGCACCCATCAACGGGATCAGAGATGGTAATCACCCCTAACCCTCGGGGTTAGGAACTAGGCCTATTGATTTTGCAGCCTCTTGCAGAGTGTTTGCACCTGACCAGAACCAGTCAGAACAAACGAATCTCTGGTCAAGGCATCATGATCATGAGCAGTTAAAGCTCTACAGCATGTGGGGAAAACCTGACATGGGGGTTTTCTGCATTTTACCAAATCTCCCTACCAGATGACCTGTGCATTGACAGATAAAAATTACCCTTAATACCACTCCTGATTGTTGCCCTCTGCAGTTAAAATTCAGTGTTGATTCATTTCTGACTAAATAAAACTAATTTTACAAATTGGGCTTTCAGTTCATTGCTTATTTCAATGATTTGAATATGATGCATCATGGGAATAAAAGAAACCTCCTGACCTATTTCCTGCCTGCTTGTGATTTTAAAACAAGATATTTTGAATTGTCAAGGGCCATTATTGTGAAGTCTTGTTTCTATATCTGTACAGTTCCTCATTCTCTTCAAGAGATTTTTCAAGCAACAAGTCTATGGAGAATCATTTGAATAATGGTTTAAATAATCATTCAATAAATAAACAGTAAAGGAATTAAGGGTTATAATGAGCAGGCAGGCAAGTGGAGTAAGTCCACAAAAAAGATCAGCCATGATCTTCTTGAATGGCTGAGCAGGCTCAAGGAGCCAGGTGGCCTACTCCTGCTCCTATTTCTTATGTTATATTTTAACATAAATCTCCTGGGGAAAAAGAATGGATAGCAAGGCAAAATTCAAATGGAAATGAAATGTAAAGTTAACATTACGGCCTGAGTTTTAGCAGCTTTTCCAGCAGGGGGGCTGGAAAACGAGTGGGTGCAGACTTGGTAAATTACATAGCCAGGAAACAAGCTGGGACAGCTCTCTAATATACTCCTGGAGGTTTCCCAGCAGTCAGCAGTGGGCCACAAGACAGAACGGCTGCCAACTCCATGTAAGCAAGCAGGCTATTGGCATATTCAAGGTTTCTAGTAGGAGCATTAAGTGGGTTCAGTGGCATTTCACAGCCTGAGTTAACGGGGCTGAAGATAAACATGTCTCCTGGTCCTGATGGAATGTACCCCAGGGTACTGAAAGAGATGGCAGAAGAAATAGCAAATGCACTAATGGTAATTTACCTAGATTTACTGGACTCTGGGGTGGTTCCTGAAGATTAGAAAACAGCAAATGTAATGCCACTATTTGAAAAAAAATGAGGCAGACAAAAGTCAGGTAACTATAGGCCAGTTAGCTTAACTTTCATAGTAGGGAAAATGCTTAAATCCATCGTCAAGGAAGAAATAGTGAGACATCTGGATATAAATTGTCCCATTGGTAAGATGCAGCATGGGTTCATGAAGGAAAGTCATGTTTGACTAATTTGGTGGAATTCTTTAAGAATATTACATGTGCAATGGACAATGGGGAACCTGTGGATGTGGTGTATTTTGATTTTGAGAAGGCATTTGCCATACCAAAGTCTGCTACGTAAAATAAAGGAGCACAGTGTTACAGGTAATGTATTAACATGAATAGAGGATTGGTTAACAAACAGAAAACAAAGACTGGAGGCAAATGTGTCTTTTTCTGGTTGATGATCAGTGACTAGTGGCATGCCTCAAGAATCAGTGTTGAGATCACAATTGTTTACAATTTACATAGATGATTTGGAGTTGGGGAACAAATGTAGTGTGTCAAAATCCACAGATGACAGTAGGGTGGATGGCAGAGCAAAGTGTGCAGAGGACACCAAAAATCTGGAAAAGGATATAGACAGTCTAAATGAGTGGGCAAAGGTCTTGTAGTTGCACAAAGGACTTGGAGGTGCACAAGTCTCTGAAGGTGGCAGAGCAAGTGGAGAAGGTTGTGAAGAAAGCATATGGTATGCTAGCCTTTATAGGAAGGGGTATAGAGTACAAGAGCTGGCCTTTAATGTTGCAGTTGTATAAAATGTAGGTTAGACCTCATTTGGAATACTGCATCCAGTTCTAGTCGCCTTACTACCAGAAGGACGTGGAGACTCTGGAGAGAGTGCAGAGGAGGTTTACCAGGATGCTGCCTGGTATGGAAGGCCTGAGTTACGAGGAGAGGTTAGGCAAATTGGGACTGTTTTCCTTAGAAAGACGTAGACTTAGAGGAGATCTAATAGAGGTGTACAAGATTATGAGGGGTATAGATAGAGTAAACAGGGTTAAGCTTTTTCCTAGGATGGACTCGAATAACACGAGGGGTCACGGGGTTAGGGTGAGGAGGGCAAGATATAATTTGGATGCTAGAGGGAGTTTTTTCACATAGAGGGTGGTGGGGGTATGAAATGTACTGCCAAGTAAAGTGGTGAGGCAGGCTTAGATTTAGACCAGATTGACTGGATTTAGACCAGAATTTTAGAAGCAATATTTGAGGACAAGAGATGCAACTTGTCTTCTAGATTTTATTTTGCAAAATAATGAGTTGAATGATCGGCATTTGTTATGTTGTTCAAACCATCGTTATTTTTCTTTAAAACACTGACAGAAGATGACGAATTTCCTTTTGTGTATCAGAAATAAGTTGCTATTGGTCTGAATAGATATCGTGAAGAAAAATTAAGGGCAACCAGTGTCTGTCATATTTCAACCTGATACCCTGAAGCAGTGTAGCTGGACTAAAATATTTTTAAAAGCTCATTTTACATGGGGACAGAATGGGGAATAACTAACGTCATTCCAATTCTTTCAAAGAATTCTAAGGTATTAGATTATGAGGATATTAAAAGGGCTGAAGGGATAACATGTAAATGTTAGTATTTTAACCAACTTTAGGCTTATACAGCATGGAGCTTCAAAGGTTTAACAGGATGGATGAGTGAGCTGGTTGTGGGTAATGTTGTTGAGGTGACAATGGGTGTTGTTGACAATTTATTGGGATGTAAAGCTAGCTAATAATAAGCCAAGCTTAATTAGCTCCTTGTCTCTATTCACATGAATTGTGTCACTTTTCCCCAGAATGCGAGTCTAAAATTCTAGTCCAAATCTGTAAGTCCCTAGTACCACCTTCTGCTGATCAGAGATAGGGAATGATGGGCATTCCCTCTTTCCATTCCACAAACTCTAGCTAAAGTAGCCTTGCTCAGCCATAACGTTCTCCCATCGCTCACCCTTCTGCAATGGCTGCTCAAAGCCGAGGTGTGGAATTCTCCCATGCCCCCACTGGTAGGTTCCATGGAGGACGGATGGGCCCAAAAATCAGTTTTACACCGGCATGAACTTACAGCAGGATATTTCACTGGCTACCCACTAATGTGAATTGGAAAGCCCACTGGAGGTTGGTGTGAAACTTATTTACATCCCACTTATGGGATGCAAATGAGGGCCTGACTTGCTCAATTTGCTACAGTACCAGTGGAGAAAAATACATCAGCAACAATATGGTATACAGATGTCAGGGCTCACTTGAACAATATTTGGGCTGTGTCTAGATTGCAAGATGAAGGTCACCAGCAAACTTGGACTCTAGAACACCTCAACAGTAGGTAGGGTGGGCAGGGGTGGTCCTCTGCCAGGTTGACCTTCCAGATTCAATGTCCTGAAGTAGTCCATCTTCAATTCTCAGTCTTTCCAGGAATCCTCCTTCATTTTCAAAAGACCTACCTTCTCTTTTCAATAATAAATCAGTGATGTTGAGTCTCTTTTCAATACGGGGCCCACATAGAATGACAGCCCACATGCCATCAAGCCTGCCAAACCACAGAATAAGACATAAAACACGCAGTGGGTAAAATTCAGCCTAAGGTTACACAAGGAGTTCAGATCCTGTTCCACCCATTGAAATCTGATATCAATTTAAATATACAATTGTTTATTTTTGACTTAGTTTACTCCTGCCTCATGTTTAAAGGGCCAAACATCCAACTCAATCAAATACAGTATTGTGTGATATGTTTGAACATGAATTTCATTAACAGTTTCATGGAATTTAACAGTCAAAGCTGTTCGGATGGTTTATCAAATCGTTACATTTAAAATGTAGAACCTGAAGACTTCTTAATCAAGTAAATGGTATCCAGAAACATGGAGAAAAAGCAAGGAACATCAAGAATATTACTTTTATCACAGTTCACTACAACAATGACAAGTTCTGAAGAAGCATCAAACGGACTGAAAACCTTTTTCTCTCTCCACAGATGCTGTCAGACCTGCATTTTCCAAACGTTATTAATTACAAATTAATAGCATCTACTCCTTGACAAATTAATTCAATAACAACAATAAAAATATTTGTTGTGTTACTGCTCATTAAATTTATTTCAAATTTAAAGTCAAGGGTCATGTAATTCTGCTGCCTACTGAAGATCAGAAAACTCACACGAAATCATGTGTTAAAATGACATTAAAAACTGAAGACACCTATCTCACACCCAGAAAACAATGGCTCGGGAATACAGGGGAATTCATGGTCACCTACGTGTAGTCTAAAATACTGAATTCTAAGATAATTGGAGTAAAAACGAGCAACAGAACATCATAAATTAATATAGACATGAAAGAAAAAAAACCCCGATAGTCATGTGTAAAAAAAATTGCAAGTTTTGGAAATTATAGAAATCCAAAATATAAATTCCATGCGAGTCCACATCTATAACAGGCAAAAGGTTTTGATGTTTCTCGAGTATATTTTAAGTTTCCTATTTTTGCTCATCTACATTCTACAACTTCCCAAATTGGCCAGCACTTTACCAGCATACCATGTGTCCCTCCACCAGTAACAAATGTGAGTGCTAAACCCACATGAATGAATGGGCAGACTGTGGCACTGATCTCACTGTTGGTAGCCAATAAGGAAGCCCCTATTGGAACCACCATCTAATTAAAGATGGCAGTCTGCCTCTCTGAGCGGCTAGTCCAATCAGAGGCCCACATCTCTGCAGTAAAGGCTGCAGGGAGGAGAGGACAGTTATATATTGCAAATCCATGAAAAAAATGTATATACCGGGCCCTGGCCTGGTAGACAAGAGGATGAACACTTCAGCACAGACAAAGCCATGGGGGTGGCTATTCCCACTAATGAGCCCATACTTGGGCCATGAACTTGAAAGAAAAGGAGAAATATCTCTCCTCTTCAGCCTAGAAAGCCAGTAGAAGGCCACTTCCACATAGTTGGTGAACTCATCACAAGACGTGGTGCCATTCCAAGGCATGAGATGGGGGGTGGGGAGGGGATACATTTTGTGTAAAATGCCCATCAATAGGTCGATCACTTACTCTAATTTACTGTGATACTATTCTGTGGCAGCAGGGACATGTCAGGCTCCCCAACCAAGTCCTTTCATCACCATCTTAACACCACCTTGCCAGCCTCCCAGCTGATCTTCAGAGGGTTTGTTAAAAATCCAGCCCATCATCTACCCGTCAACCACTCCCAAACCCCCTACTGTGTTTTGTTGTCCATCTTCTTCAATATCCACCTCCATAGCCTTCAGCTCATCTGAAATACTGCTGTCCAAATGTTACCTTGCACTAGGTCACATTCAACCAATACTCATTTCAATATGATCTCCATTGGTCCACCAATTCTTCAATCATTTTTGTGTTTCAATCCTAGCCTCAACTTTTCCAATCTTCTGAACTTTCTCCAGTCCTCCTTCCCTTACTTCATTCTCTGGATTCTGGCCTCATGTGTACCCACAATCTCATCTGCTATTACCTATTGCCTCACCATCCAAAACCATGACTTCAGCTGTCTAAGCCAGGAGCTCTGGAATTCCCTCCATAAATTTCTCTTTCTCATTGAAAATTTCCTTAAAATCTATTCTCTGGCCAAGCTTTTGGCCAGCTCTCTTTCTTATACTCAAAATCCTTTTCCATTTTGCCACTTCAGGTGAAGCATGGCAGGCATTTCAGAGCAAGTGATTGTTGTATTTACATCTTTATATATTTTCATTGTAAAGGGCTAAGGACCTGATTGGAGAATTCAGCCACGTGAATTAAAAGATCAGTAATCATTATCATTCACTCAAAAAGAAAAGGGACACAGAAAGCAGGAAATTATAGGCCAACTGTCTCAACATAGTTCATTAGGGAAATGCCATTAAGTTGCACCCATTTTTGGGTGCAAAAACATGGTAAAGTTGGTCGTGAGATGAGTAGCACAATCCACGCCTGCCTCAGCACCAGTTCTCCCTTTACCAAGGCCTGAAAATGGAATGGCCAAGATCGGGACAGCAATGGCCATTTAAATGCATTTGCATGCATTTAAATTGACTTAATGGGCTGCACCAACCTTACCGACACTTCCTCCTTTACCATTGTGTTCACCCATCCAGATTTGGCATGAAATAGACATATTCTACAAAAGTCCAGTTTAGGCACTTCAGTTAATGAGGAGTTAAGTGCCAAGTATCCAAAGGCTGTCTGCTTGAGATCACTTAGGCGGGTGGGGAGGTGGCGAAGGTTGATAATGGGTCTGATGGTTACCTACTTGAGATCGATGTGGTGGGGGAGGAGGAGTTTGCTGCCACTCTGCTTGTGATCAGTAAGCGGGAAAAGGGGGATCCACTGCCACTGTGCCTGAGGTCAGTGAGGTGGAAGTGAGTGTCTGCTGCCTGAAAAATCGGTGATGGGAAAGGAGGGGAGAGGCCTGCGTATCAGCCTAGCTGGCGGAGCTGGTGGCATTATCCAGCCTGGGAGCAATGTGGCAGGGGAGCCACATTCTATCATTTTTTTTATTCTGCACATGTGCAATTGGAGGGACCAATTAGAGCTACAGGATTTCTTGCGTTAAGCTCTGCCCATAGGCTTGTGCAGCGTGATTTGGAATTACTGATATTCTTTCAGTCAGAGGTGCCTATAGGAGCGCCTGAGAACAGATCTAAAAGTCAGATCGAAATCCTCCCAGTTTCCAAGTCCACTCGGCATTTAGAATCAAAATGGTAAAATAAGGCCCTCAGTTTCCATTTCTCCCTCAAAAAAAGAAGTCAGGTGAGCCACTATTGCTGTACTGTCTTAAAAGGACAGGCACTACATACACAACAATAAGGCGGCTACGAAAGGATACAAAGAGATTAGGTGAGTGGGTGAAGATCTGACAAATAGAATATATTGAAGGGAAATGAGGTTATCCATTTTGGCAGGACAAATAAAAGAGTAGGATATTATCTAAATGATGAGAGATTACAGAGCTCTGAGATGCAGAGGGATCAGTGGGGTTGGAAGCAGGGAGATAAGCAGATAAATGGCAAAGTGTTTATATGGAGTGGGAGGGTGGGTGACAGTAATTAGTAATTAGAAAAGCCAATAGAATGTTATTGTTAATTGTATAATGGGGGGGGGGGATAATGCTTCAGTTGTACAGGGCACTAGTGTGACCACATTTGGAGTACTGTATACAGTACTGGTCACCTTATTTTTAAAGGAAAGATGTAAATACATTGGATACAGTTCAGGAGAAGGTTTACTAGATATATACCTGCCATGGGTTGTCTAATAAGGAAAGGTCGGTCAGGCTAGGTTTGTATCTGCCGGAGTTTAGAAGATTGAAACATATAAGCTCCCGATGGGGTGGATATGGAAAGGATGTTTCCTTAGAATTTAGAGGTCATTATCTAGAAAAAAAATGAGGAAAACAAATTTCTCTTCAGGGAATTGGTGCTGACACTTGGAATTCTGTTCTTCAAAAGGAGGTGAGCAGTGTTAAAAAAAGGCAGAACCAGATAGATTGTTGAAAAGCAAACGGGTGAAAGGATTTTGGGGATAAACGGGTTTATGAAGTCAGGGTTAATTAGATCCGCCAAGTGTGAGTGGCAAATCAGATTCAAGGGGCTGAGTGGCCTACTCCTGCTCATATGCTATGCGTGTATTAATCAGGTTAGAATCATAGAATCCTACAGTACAGACAGAGGCCATTCGACCCATCAAGTTTGTACCAACCACAATCCCATCCAGGCCCTATTTCCAAAACCCATGCATTTACCCTAGCTAGTCCCCTTGACACTAAGAGGCAATTTATCAAGGCCAATTCACTTAACCTGCACATCTTTGGACTGTGGGAGAAAACTGGTGCATCTGGAGAAAAGCCACACAGACACAGGGAGAACGTTCAAACTCCACATTCAAGCAGGGAATTGAACCTGCGTCCCAGGTGCTGTGAGGCAGCAGTGCTAACCATTGTGGCACCGTGCGGCCTTTCAATGTGTCAAAGCACTGGCCTGTTACTTCAAACATGCATGTTAATCCAGCTTTGCACCAGTTTCTCTGATGTCATTAATATCTACACGCAAAACCATAATCAGCAATAAAAACAATGCATATTAATTATAACTCGTTGATGGTTAGGTGATTAAGAAGTGTTGATGAGCTGGTAGCTGTGTTCCATTTCACACCTTCTGTGGGAAATCATTCCAATCCCACAGTGCTATGGTTTAGCATACCAGTACAGTAAGAAGCTCCATCATTCATCTGTACATAAACATGTGTTTAAACAGAATACCATCATTTATCATAATTTAACTTTTCTATTTCTTAGGCTTGAGAATAAAAAAAATCTCACAATCTTGAAGCCAATATCCCTGTGTAGACCAAAAATTGAATTCTAATCAATTTAGTTTGCAACTCAATAGCCAATTATAACACTGGATTTAGAACATACTTCAGAAAAAAATTAAAAATTACTATTGCCTCAAGCTCTAAATTTCTGAGATCTCACCAATATTATTTGCACCAAAACTTGCAGGAACTGTATTAGTTTAGGTACTTTCTTCAGCAAATTCACTAAAAAAAAAAGTATGATTGACAAACTAAATTTGATACAAAAGATTGTATTTTTTTTAATTTGAAAAACACTACAAAGTTCCTATCTGTTCAAGTGCATCAACGTGGCAATCCCCGCCCTCGCAGCATGGTGATACAGTAGTTAGCACTGCTCCTTACAGCAGCAGGGATATGGGTTCAATCCCCAGGTTGGATTACAGTGCGGAGTCTGCACGAGTTATCTCCAAGTGCTCCAGTTTCCTCCCACAGTACAAAAGATGTGCTGGTTAGGTGCATTGGCCATGCTAAATTCCCCCTTAGTGTACGCAAGAAGGTGCCAGAGTATTGTGACTGGGGGATTTTCACAGTAACTTCATTGCAATGTTAATTGTAAAATCATAGAATCCTACACTGCAGAAGGAGGCCAATCAAGTCTGCATTGATCACATTCTCACGCAGGCCCTAACCCCATAATCCATGCATTTACCATAGCTAGTCTGCTGATATTAAGGGGCAATTTTGCATGACCAATGCACCTAAACTGCACATCTTTGGGCTTAATGTAAGCCTATAATGCCCCATCTCAGTCTTTGATAGAAGTCAGTCTTATAATGTCCTGCTTTATATGGTCTATCACCACTTGTAATTGAACAACAAGTACCATGCGCTTTCTGTGTCACTGCTTGTAATTGAGTTAGGGTTACAATGTTCCATTTGTGTACACTTCACAGCCACAAATGAGTTTGTGTTACAGCCTCTTCTCTCTGGATCACACTGCAGTTTGGTCATTTTCTTGGGGCTCCTAGTAATTTATCTGTATTTTTTCAAATTGGAGGTTTGTTTGTCATTATTGAGCATGACGAGAGGAAGAGCTAGTGGCACAAATCTTGGAAAATTCACTTCCAAATTGGGTGAGACTACAATGCAATAGCAACTGTGGGTGGCACGGTTTTAATTAGCGCTTAAAACTGCTGTCTCACAGCTCCAAGAATCTGGGTTCAATTCAGGCCTTGGGTCTGCAGTCTGGAGATTGCATGTTCACCCCCATATCTGTGTGGGTTTCCTCCAGGTGCTGCAGTTTACTCCCAAAGTCCAAAGATGGGCACATTAAGTGGATTTGCAAAGCTAAATTGCCCCTTAATGCCCCAGGATGTGTAGATTAGCTGGATTAACCATAGCAAACATGTGGGGTAATGGCAATGGGACAGAGGTAAGAGAGCCTGGGTAAGATATTCTGCCAGAGAATTGGTGCAGAGTCGATAGGCTGAATAATCTCTTCTGAACTGCAGCTATTTTATGATTCTATGAATTTCATTCTTTTCTCCTGGGCCAGGAAGCAGGGGTGATTGCAGGATCAAGAGGAGAATCTAGGTGTCCTAATTCCCCAATATAAGTCACGAGAAAGAATGTCAAGGGTGCAACTAAGGCCCTTAAGTGGCTAATTAATGATCACTTAAAGGTTTCATTCTGCCACAGCTGGGAGATCCCCCTCCCCCCCGCCAGTAAAATCTGATGGCCTCCCGATATGGTCTGGATGAGGAGACCGCCATTATAAAGCACACTTCAGCCCACAGAGGGACCTCCATCAAACCACTCACAGTAACACTGGCTGCTCTGACTGAAAGAATCTCTATCTGCACTAACGACCGGCCACTTCGCCGCTCAGCTCCCCCCAACCCCAATATGCACCGGAAACCATCTAAGTGGCTCTAGCAAGCCTGTCTTCACTCCAGAACCTCCACTATGGATGTGGTTCTGGACCCCATGTAGCAGCCATCACCACTCCCAGTGGTGCAGAGCTACCAATCTTCTGATTAGCAGTAGGTCATGGAGGTGGGCTCTTCACCTATAAAGGCACAGAATCCATGATGGTGGGCAGTTAACTGACATGCAGTCCACTCAGCCCTTCCAAAACTGGCTGCAGTATGATTACCCCTAGCTTTCACACCATGGACGGGAGTCATTGACATGGCCATTAAATTCAGTTCCTCATCATTTTGTTCTCATGAATCTAAAAATATTCTACCTGTCAGCACATCTCATGTTCAGATTTTAAAATTATGTCTATCTATTCTATGTAGATATGGATCAATTGTATCATTTGTTTTGTGCCCTTTACTTAATATTCGCATTCTAAATTCCTCAGTCACCCAAAGTATCCAAAGATTAGGTTAGGAAAGCAATAAGGAAAAAGTTGGATTATAAAATGGTTTAAAGACCTACCCTGTCATGTGCAAACACTGAAAAATATCTGAATTTATCGATCATTTGAATGCTGATTTACTTGCAGATTTTAAGAAAAAGTAACTCCACAATACGACTTATAGAAACAGAATCATAAGATCATTAGGAGCAGAATTAGGCCATTCAGCCCATCCAGTCTGCTCTGCCATTCAATCATGGCAGATAAGTTTCTCAACCCCATTCTCTTGCTTTTTCCTCAATGTTTGATCCCCTCACCAATCAAGAACCTATCCATCTCTATCTTAAATACAATGACCTGGCCTCCACAGCCTTCTGTGGTAATGAATTCCTCAGACTCACCACCTTCTGACTGAAGACTGTCTCCTTGTCTCTGTTCTGAAGGGTTGTCTCTTTATTCTGAGGCTGTGCCCTCGGATCCTATTCTTTCCTACTAATGAAAACATCTTCCAGACTATCACAAGAGTTATCAAGAATAGAACTTGGTTAACTCTACAATTTAAACAATAATTACACTCAAATCCACTTTCCATTCAAGTAAACAGATTAATTTCAGAAGGTAATACTGTAACACAGCATTATTATACATATCACTATGTTTATATTTTATCAGAATTAACTTGAAGAAATGTACTAAGAAGCAATATTGTTTCAATTGATGAAAGCTGTGTGGAAATGAATGTTGTTTAGCTTCAAGTTTGATGGTTAATTAATGAATAATTTTACAAAAGTGCCTCAGATTTTTCTGCAAAAAGATTGGCAAAATAAATGTAATTTTCACCACCTCGTGCACTTCATTCACCGTGATTACTTTCTCCTACTTTTCTGCACCTAATTAGAATATGGCATAGGGAGCATAGTGGCAAATCAGAAGCAAGGCAGCCAATTTTTTTTCGCAGTAATGCGATGAATAAATTTAATGCAAGCATTTTGGGGGGGGGGGGAAAACGCAGAATAGCTGCTACAAATAATGAGAAGCATCTCCCAAAGCATCGTCACTTCACAAATAAATTGAAGGAAAAACATAATCCTCAGACCGCAGCAACTTGGAGGTCCAATTAATTCCAGGCTTCTTCTAATGTTAAGTGAAGTGAAGCGAATTTTGTTAGATTAACGGTCCAAAAGACTGCAATTTCAAACAAAGTACTGAATTTTTAAAATCTAAATACGAGGGAAGAGTTGGTGGTGATAGCACATACAAGATTCCGCCAACTTCTTAATTCAAGCATTGAATAGTATGAACAATTTTTTTTCATTGATTTTGTATAACATGATAAAGCAACAATTTTTCCTTATTATTCACAGGTATGTATAGGAATATCTGTTCAATGAACAAGATTCCCACAAGACCTATTCCATTTTGTTTTGTCAACAACCAGCTATTTTTCTCATTAATCCTTCTGTCATCTAAACCCACTTCACACAAGTAAACCTGCATAGCTTTTGCCACTTGCTCTTTCATTTGGGGACAATGCCAGCATTCAAAACTACAAACCTCAGACTGAGCAAACCTGGGGGCAGCAATCTGTCCTTGCACTATGACACAAGCATTTGTTGAAAATTAGTGCCTTTGTTTTCTTCTCTTTTTGCGTTTGAAAGAGTTGATTCTTTAATCAGGATATTGTTCCACAGGGCACTAGCCAGCATTGCATTGCCCAAGTGAACTCCATTCACACACATGTCCAAGTCCATCACACCTGCTGACTGCCTGACCACAACAACCCTCACAGTGGAATCTGAACCCAGTTTACATTTGAATAAGACTCTTCTGATAGCACTATGTTTCGCCGTTGTAATTACAATTGCCCCTCAAATCAGAATATTTCCATTTTCACCCTGTCTCTACACCATAAGCAGAATATTGTGTGAAAACAAACAAATAGGGCCTCCTATAAAGATTATATTACCAGGAGTGGCACAATGAGCCAGTTTTCTGACCAACCCCGAATATTTCCCAAGTGAAAGGTTTTACTCAATGGTGGAACTGAATCAGGAACATAAAAGCAACAAAATGGCTGCTATATCAAATGTTGTACGCCCTCATTTGATTTTCATTTAATCAAAAATTGCAGTCAGTGTTTGCTAGGGTGGGGGGCGGATTTCACTTTGAATCTCAGAGCACTTTAATACATCTTACTTACAGATAACAGTTCTAGGATGGATGACTAATTCATTTTTAGTCCCACAAAGGGATTAAAAATGTTCTTATTTCCCACTCACTATGCCATGCTCTCCTGAAGATGGACTCAGTGCCGGGATATGGATCTTTGGCTGTTAATCTCCCTGAAGTAAAATTCAATGCAAGTTTTCATGCTATGTATCCACAGGCTATCTCACCATAGGGAACTGCAAAGAATTTGAGACTCCGGTCCAGTCCTTAACCAATAACAGAGACATAGCCCAGTCCATCACTCAAACCAGAGTCCCATCTGCCAGCACTTCCCACTGCCTCAAAAAAGGAACCAGCATAATCAAGGACCCCTACTTCCCAGACATACTCTCTTCCACATTTTTCCATAGGAAAGAAGATAGTAATGTTTTAGGATACGTACCAACCAATTCAAGAACAGCTTCTTCCCTGCTGGCTTCAGACTTTTGAATGGGCGTATCTTGCATTAAGCTGATCTTTCTCTATACCCTAGTTATGACTGTAACACTACATTTTGCACACTCTC
The DNA here is from genome assembly GCA_024679065.1 of Sphyrna mokarran. Lineage (NCBI taxonomy): Eukaryota > Metazoa > Chordata > Chondrichthyes > Carcharhiniformes > Carcharhinidae > Sphyrna > Sphyrna mokarran. The sequence goes on from JAGIQG010000021.1 coordinate 27,356,490, forward strand.
CTTTCCTATGAGCAGTATGCTATGTCTATACAGTGCAGAAGAAACAATACATTTCACTGTATACTAATACGTGTGATAGTAATAAATCAAAATATATACAAACATACAAATGCATAGGCAATTCAAGGGAGATCACTGAATAAAAAGGCAATCAAAAAAACACAGGCCAGGTTTCCCCTTCTCAACCCAGGGATACAGTCACCCCTTCTCCCTGCTGCTCTGCACGTGATAATTCCAATCGCCACAGACCAGGGTTCAAATCTGGGACCTTTCATGGGTTCCATAACTCGGCTTCTCAATAGGCAATCACTGGAACCTGTTATTTTCAGGCTACTTTTGTTGCCATCAAGATATTTGGAATGCAGCAGCACTTCAGTCACCCATTATCAGCTCCAAGCTCTCCCATGGCAGGTGCATAAATTCAAATTGAAAGTAATGCTTTTTCTGCCTTGCCCTAATATGTTTTACTCCTAACCTTATAACAGCACTCTCCACTACATCAATGTAAATTTTTCCATTTCCCAATCCTCAGTACCTTGTTAATGGAGGCTGAAAACTTAGTGTTTATTGGTCCTGAATTATAAATGATATTATGCAGTGGACTCACATCAACTGAAAACCTGACAGAGGCCACAAAAACTTACTTTTTGAAGCGCTGTGATCGCTGAGACACCTATACGCACACAGAAACACACAAAGATTTTTCAACCCATCAATCTGGCCTGGATTTGAACCCAAGTAACAGAATTATAAGGACAGCGTGCTAATTCACTGAACCAATCTGTCCCCCACAAATCATTTTATACCGTGAGCTTACAGCAACCCTCAATTAAATGTAGATGTGAAAGAGAAGGTCAATGAGCCATAATTATTAATTTTCTAAACAGCACCAATGCAAGTTTGTTTGCATATCAATGAATCCTAGCAGACACAATCAAGCGCTTCAGGAGCATTAGCATGGAATGGCTTTAAACTTGCATGTATTCATCTTCATAATGGCTACACCCAAGTGCTGGTTTACAGCCCTGATCACTGCATGTCAAAAACAGAAGACAGAAATGGATTCAAACTTGTGTATTCTCTGCGCTATTGTTTTTGTAAACCTGATGTCATGTCAAAAACACAAAGGAAAAAAAGATAGTAATTTGAACTAGTTTCTGCTAATCACATAGTTACCACGTGAAAAGGCGGCTGTTGTTCATTTTACTTCAGTAACTGTGAAAAATAATTCTTTAAAAAAAACACAATGTTGTGAAGAAATGATATTTATTGAGCTAGGAAGTTCCAGTTCAGGCCTGCTGAATTATCATAATGATTTGGAACTAAATTATCTTGGTATAAATGTTCCTAATCTCTTGAGCAATTATTAAAATGAGTAACAGCTTGCCTCCCTATTATGCAGGCTAAAACTTTGATGTTTAAATATTCTTGGCATATTAAAGTACAGGGCAATATACCAAGGTTGTCCACTGGGATTGTTATGAAGCTCGAATTAAGTCCAGAATTTCACAATGTTCTGGATTGTGGAAGCCATGTATTTAAACAAGATCATGCATTCTACCTTTGCACATACCAACATTGCATCTTCATTTGTTATAATACTATATGATAGTTATGAAGAGAATGTGATCATAAAACTAAGACCACCAATTTTCAAAATCCCAAGTCTGCAATATTTAAATTGTTCCAGAGGGATTGGATAACTTCTACTATAATCAAAAGTAACACATCAAACGGCAATTTCCCACAAATATGCACGAGAATGGTGACAAGCTTCAAAAGGCATAGTAATGTGTGCCAATGGTGTTAAATGTATGAATTCACAGAGCACCATCAGGGTTTGCCCTGATACTGCTCACGTGGAGAAGTCTATACTTGCCCGGACCCACCTGAGCAAATCACAAATTTTGTGGCCTGTCAGGTTTTCAGTTGATGTGAGTCCACTGCATAATATCATTTATAATTCAGTGAAGATCCCCAAGGAGGACAGGAGGGAAGAGCATTAGGAAATCATAAAATTCCTACAGTGCAGAAGGAGGTGATGCAGTCATTGAGCCTGCACTGAAAACAATCCCACCCAGGTTCTATCCCCATAACCCCACATATTTACTCTGCTAGACCACCCCGACACTAAGGGGCAATTTAGCATGGCCAATTCATCTAACCCAAACATTTTGGTCCCTGGGAAGAAACCAGAGCACCCGGAGGAAACCCAAGTAGATACAGAGAGAAGGTACCAACTCCACGAGACAGTCACTCAAGTCTAGAATTGACCCAAGCCCCTGGCATTGTGTGAGGCAGTAGTTTTGAATATGAGTGACTAATTTGCTCTGATACAACAGCTATAAAATAACAACTAGTTCAAGAATGCTTTGACAGAGGCAAGGATCAAGCTGTTTGACCAATCTTCTGTGCTGGTTAAAAACTTAAGTTAGTTGTTCTTTGAGTGCAAAACATCAATTTCTGGAATATAAACTGGAAAAGCTTCTTTTTGTAAATCAAAACCTTTTCTGCCTGTTTCTGTCTGGCAGGACTTTGTTTGGATGACAGGATTTCCTGCCTTTCATTCCCACCAAGAAAAATGAATCAGCTGGAGATGGAACTTGTGCCACTTGCTTAGCAGGAAGTCCCACCTCAGTGATCTGCCAGTCTATCTTCACCGGGGGTACAGAGAGAGGCTTGGGGTGCTGAGCTGGAAAAGCTGGGGAGAGAAGGGATAGACCAAGGGAGAAGCCTAGTTTGGAAAGGGGCATGCGAGGAAGGCATTCCCATTCAAGGCTCCAAAAGGCTAATCATTCCCATACTCCCACTACCGCCATCCCACACTTCTGGCCATCTCTGACCTCCTGCTGCCGGCCTCAAAATTACAGCAGAACAAGGAGAAGCCCTTAAATAGGACCCTGGTCAGCCCCCAATCGAACTTCAGGCAGATCAGGGATGGGTGGATAATGGAAACATCATCCAAGGAATTTTACAATGACCCCCACCAGCTTAGAAATCTCCCAGTGGGGGTGTTCATAAAAAGTTTGCTCAATTCATCGATCGATGTTTCTATAAGTATAGAAAAGATTTACTAGGATGCTAATGGGACTTGATAGTTTGAGTTTTAAGAAGAGACTGGATAGACCAGGGCTTTTTACCCTGGAGTATAGGAAATTTAGGGGTGATCTTATACACCTATAAAATAACAAGGGGCATAGATAAGGTAGATAGCCAACATCTTTTCTCAAAGATAGGGGAATCTAAATCTAGAGGACATAGGTTTAAGGTGGGTGGCAGTGGGGGACACAAAAGGGTCCAGAGGGACAAGTTTTTCACTCAGAAGGTGGTGAATGTCTGGAACGGGCTGCCAAAGGCAGTCATAGAGGCAGGTACAATTTTGTCTTTGAAAAAGCATTTGGACAGTTACATGGGTAAGATGGGTATAGAGGGATATGGGCCAAATGGGATTAGTTTAGTGGTTAAAAAAAAAAATGGGGGGCATGGACAAGATGGACCAAAGAGCCTGTTTCCATGCTATATCTCTGACCAGTTTCTATGCCAGCTTACCCCTGAACACATGGTTAATTTTTAAGCCTTTATTGGATTTGGTACTTCTGAAAAAAAATGTATGGTTTAATAACAGTTCATGAATGATGTGGAGAAAAATTCAATTTATGAAATGCAACGAAAGAAAAAAAATTTAAATCTTCAATCCAGTCAAGATAAAATATATATAAAATCACAAAGCCAGACCCAGGTATGTATATTCCTGTATCAATAAAAAAGTTGGAATAAACATTATTTGTTGTTTCATTGTATAGTCAAGGGTTATTATTCTATCATATCTAGTTATGGACTTTGCCATTCTTTAGTTAAAAGGGCAACGTCTTGCTAAACTTCAGATTACTTTCCATATTGATAAATCAAATTCCAACTGCTGGAAACTTATTTCATTTCTCAGCAGTTTGTGTGGGAAGCATTAGTATGTTTCTTTCTTTTACCCTCTTCCACCATCTAGTGACTTAAAGAAATATTACAGACATTATTCCCCTCCTGCACACATGGTGAACAAAGTACAACAGATAAAAGCAAAGTATTGTTGATGATGGAATCTGAAGCCAAAAAAGAGAAAATGCTGGAAAATCTCAACAGATCTAGCAGCATCTGTAAAGGAAAGGGCTGATGTTTCAAGTCCAGATGACCCTTTGTCAAAACCTCACAGCACCAGGGATCTGGGTTCAACTCCAACCTTGGACAACTGTCTGCATGGAGTTTGCACACTCTCTCGTGTCTGTGTGGGTTTCCTCCCACGGTCCAAAGACATGCTTAGGTGCATTGACCTTAACAGGAGCTGGAATGTGGCAACTAGAGGAATTTCACAGTAACTTCACTGCAGTGTCAATGTAAGCTTACTTGTGACTAATAAATAAACTTTACTTTGACAAAGGGCCATCTGGACTCGAAACATCTTTCTTTTTCTCTCCTTATAGATGCTGCCAGATCTGCTGAGATTTTCCAGTATTTTCTCTTAAGGTACAATAGATATTCTTATTAATTCATCTTTCGTTTCTATCCTTATTCAAATTATAACAGCCAATTTGTTTCGAGCAAAAGAAACCCAGGCCGGATTTTCACAGAGTCATGGTGGACAAAGCCTGTATCTGGATGTCCTGTCTCCATTCCTGGCTGGTCCCATTTTCACTGAAGCAGGATGACACTGTGGTTAGCAATTGACCTGGGGTCACTGTCAGTGTGGAGTTTGCACATTCTCCCCGTGTCTGCATGGGTTTCCTCTGGGTGCTCAGATTTCCTCCATTTTTAAAGATGTGCAGATTAGGTTGTTCGGCCTGGCAAATTACCCTTTCGTATCAGGGAAATTAGCAGGGTGAATATATGGGGTAAGGTCGAGGCTCGATGGGCCAAACGGCCTCCTTCTGCACTGTAGGGATTCTATGATTCCATGATTAAAAATCTAAAGTTGATATTTCATCATTGTAACTGATCATAACCATAGCTGAGACTTTTTTTTGAGAAAGAGGAGAAGGCAATATCCTCCATTGCCTTCTCCAGGGTACAGAACTTGGCCTTGTTACTGACAGCTTATAAATACCTTCTAGAGCACCATTCTGGAACTCAGATAGTATTACTGAGTCATCTTCCATTCCCCATAAGCCCGGCTTCATTACCAGTTGTGGAAGAGGTAGCGATGACCATCAATGCTTTGGATAGCTTGCAGGTATCTACAAGATAAATCAAGGCCTGGACACAAAAGGATCCTGTCCTCTCCAAATTAAAACATATGATATTACATTGTGGATTCAGAGGACAGCTTCCACAAGAGCACAAAAAGTCTTGCTGCTGTGAAGCAGCAGTGCTAACCGTTGTGCCATCTCGCTTCAGGGTACGAATAGGCCACCAGGTCCATTGAGAATGCTCCACCATTCAATACAATAATGGCTGATCTGTCAAGCCTCAATCCTCAGATGGAATGAAACTCTATCTAATGAAGAAAGAGGAGTTCAGTGTGGAGGATAGTATCATCCCCTAGGAATCCCATCTGGTTATCCATTACCCAGGGTGATGTCCAATATTTATGGAATTATACTGTGGCCATCCCAGGATTTCACAGATGAATGTGCTAGCCGGGAGCTACGTATGGTGGCCCAATCTCGATGCAGACATTACTGACTTAGTCAGACAGTGCGAACCTATCACCAAATGGGCTGACTGAACGGGAGGCGCAGACTTTCAAGTTTGGCATTAAGAAGCAACCCACAGTGTCCATAGAGACCAAATTAACAAATTTTTATTCAACCAAAGGAATACCTCTCGCAAAACAACAGGGATAACTCCACCGGAATTATTATTAGACGGAGGCTTCAGAAAAGATTAAGCCTCCTCTCCTCAAACCTGGCAGGGAGAGTGGAGTCCCAACAAGAGAACCAAAATTAGAATTATGATTGTGCAACGACAGAAAGAACGTTCAAAGCCAGTGTCCATGTGAGGAACTTTGGGGACCATCTCAGTTAAGTTCCAGGTTTGTAACAGAGAAAAAAAATAAAGGCCCCTCATTTATAAGGTCCATGTGCAGAGCAAAGATGCCAGGAAGTACCTGAGCCATCTCAGGAGTTGGTGAGCCAATGCCGGCTTCATTACTAGCCTTGGGATGACCACTGCCAGCATCGATCTCTTGCCATCTGCTGTTCTGAGTGATGAGGACATAGATTCCGAAATCAGGCCTGGGGTGGGGGGGGTGGGGGGAGGGAGTTGGGTGCTGTGTTGGATCACCTGGGGAATTGTGTGCGCACGCGCGTGTGTGAGATGTCCTATGCAGGTCTCAATGTGGGTGTTTAAATGGTTACTCTGGAGTTAAAAGGGATTTTTTTTTCCCTTCTAATTCTTTCAGAGTAACTGTCAGGGTAAAACGACCAGAACAACCTGAAATTCGATTTTTAAAAATCGTTTCTGTTGGACCGTTCCCAGCCTAGCACAATTGTCTAGTAAACCCTTACATGGGAACTTTCAAAAGGAAGTGCAACATTAAGCTATTTCCTAAATGCGACACTGGGGAAGTAGGGAATTATGGGCTACACTGTTCCCACCAAGAAATTTCCAAGGCTGGAATAATTAAACTGATCAAATATTTCTGGCATTGTAACAGTGACTGCACATTGGCAAAGCTTTGGAGTTTCTTTTTCCTCTCCTTCCCACTGAATACCTGTGAACAATTACACTTGCAAATTTCTTACAGGCAATAAATCATTTTTCTGACAAAAGTTTATCAATCTGAAACATTAACTCTGTTCTTCTCTCCACAAATGCAGCCTTCCCTGCTGAGCATTTGCAGCATTTTTCTGTTTACAATCAATTTCAAGTTATTGATACTTTTTCAGTACAGAGGTATTAAACATTCTACCTTTTGTTTTACTTGAAATACGTTTTCTTGACAAGTCTTGAATTTATTAAGGCCTCTTTTTTATCCCCCTACAGATTTCGCAAAAGAGCAGAACATCATGTTCCAAAAGCACTCCCCTCACTTTCCCCTCATAATAGCTGTGAGACTTTGACCATTGTCTAATTTAATCCTGTAACACACAATGTTCTCCAAATCCATTTTTAGGCTGAGAAAAGTTGACAGTTTTGTCCCACTGCTACAAGTTTCAAACTCACTGGTATATAAGTCTGTTTTGCCCTACAACCACCCTCCCCATCACCCCCCCCCCACCGACCAAAAACAAAAATTAAGTAGCCACCTTTTACATTGGATATATTAATGCAGGTAAAGCTAGCACGAGGGGACACAGCTTTAAATTAAGGGGTATGAGTTATAGGACGGATATCAGAGGTAGGTTCTTTACTCAAAGAGTGATTAGGGAGTGGAATGCCCTGCCTGCAGCTGTTGGAGATGCGCCAAGTTTGGTGGGGTTTAAGAGGTTAATTGATAAGTATATGGAAGAGAAGGGAATGGTTTAGTTTGGAGGGGCATTGCTCTTTATTTTGGTCGGCACAACATCGAGGGCCGAAGGGCCTGTTCTGTGCTGTAATGTTCTATGTATAGTCAGTCAGGTAAGCAATCTGTCATCCGCCAGTCACATTTCTTTTCAACCTCCAAGTCCAAGGTCAGCTTATGCAGAGTCACAATAAACCATTTCTTTTAGGTTGTCCATGTGTAAACGAAAAGTGAAGTGGAAACACTCAACTTTCAATTTAAAATTCATCTTTAAAACTGTTAAATTTAGACATGACAGAGAATTCATCATACTGTGCGTGTAACTCTAACGTAGTCTGATGCCTTTATGATTTTTCAACCTTAGTATTTCCCAGTAACGTTTTTTTTTTCCAAATCCTACAAATGATACACATCTGCTATAAAAACTGAAAATAATGGAAATACATTGCAGATGTATCATATGAAGAGGTAAAAGACAGACAATTTCAGGAGTAGGCCCTGTGATAGATGCGGTTCTCCATCTTACTTGCAACTGTTAAATCTTTATATTAAATCTTTTCAGACAAACTGTTATATAAGCCAAAACTTTGTAAATGTGAAATGGAACTCATTTGTCTTAGTATAAGGAAAAGTGACAATGCAAGACTTGTTTGGCAGTATCGTGAGAGAAAGTAATCAGTTAGTTACCCACAGAACTGTTGGTTAACCATGGTCACAAAGTAATTTAATCAACAATTTGCTCACATTTTGACTTAATAATGCATGCAAGCTTGAGCTACCTACCTACCTGAGAAAAGATATGCAATTTAGGCAACAAATCACTGGGAGTCTGAGATCTACCTGATTAATAATGCGATTGCCTACTTAGTGCGAAAAAGACTGTTTTGACCTAGTATGTCACTGCAGTTATACAAGTGCTGTTGGCTTTCCCTGCTTCACAGTTGCCGATCTTAACTGCATGCTTCTATGTCACATCAGCGAGACAGGATTTTGTGCACTCCACAGACATCCCCATCACATTAATCAAAGTCTCGTATTACGTTCTAAAAAGGACACTAATATTTCAAGCGTTGTTATTTTGAAGGGAATGAAAGAATTGTGTATTATTGTTCCGCTTATCTACTGTATTCTGTATTGCTTTTTGTATTATATAGCTTATATTGTATCATAGATATTGTGAATAAATGTGACAACTAATTTTAACCTGAAGTTTATTTATTAGTAGCTCAAGTAGACTTACATTAACAGTACAATGAAGTTACTGTGATAATCCCTGAGTTGCCACATTCTGGCGCCTGTACACTGAAGGAGTATTGTCTCAGGCAGAAGACATCTAGAAGCCAAGTAGCAGACATATAGGGACTGGAGCAGCAGGTGGGCCTTTGTCCACATTTTTTCTTATTGATCAATGCCTTTTGTTCCTTACAAAGTCTGTAGTGTGCATCATTACATTGGTGGAGTATAACATGAATTATGGTGACATAGTCAACATGTTGGTATCTGGTTTTAATTGAAATCTGAAGAAAAAAAGGAATATCTATCTTTGGGTGAATTGACCCATTTGAAATGCTCAGATGGTGCCAGATCCTGAGGGACAGATGCAGAGCGAGCATGAATTGGCTGGTACAAAGAAGAAATAACAGAAAATGGCCTTCAAAAAAAATAAGGGGGGAGTTCTCTATTGTTCCAGCCATGCGCTTCTCAGTGGTGGGAGGTGGCAGGCTATTCACTGGCAGTCCCGCTGCTGTCAGTGGGATTTCCCAGTGATGTCACCCCACACCGCTGTGAAGACTATGGGATGGGCTGTACTACAGAAAAATCCCATCGGCATGAATGGCCACAGAATTACCCATGCTAGAGCTGCAACTTTGAGTTTGTAAAAAAATTGATGGAATTTAAATTTAAGAGAGACAATGGGTTGCTGCAAAGCAAAAACAGGAGGAGAAATAGCTTTCCAAATGGCTTGAGAGAAGAACGGCAACAGAGATTATTGGAGGAGCTTTCCATCTGTGGAAAAGTGAAATTTTAAATAAAAAGGTTCAAGAGAGGATCAGCAAGTTCCTATCTAAACCTCAAAAAAGTGAGAAAAGCACAAAGAGGGAACCAGCAGCTGCTGACAGTTTAAAAGAAAAGTCAGGGTTAAAGCAGTAGTCTATTTAAAATGGTCGTGCATTTAATGCAGCAGCCACAAAAAAAAACCAAAGGCAATGGCCAGGGGCATTGGAAAAGACCCTAAATAGAGAGGAACTCTCATGAAAAAGGTCCATAAGTAATGCAAGGCCTCAGAAGAGGCAATAAGACCTTAAGGAAGAGGTAACAAAGACTTCAGAAAGAAGGCACTGAAAGATGTGGTAGGAAGACACTGAAAGACCCCCAAAAAGGAGGGCAACAATAAAGGTCCCCAGAAGGGAATGAAAGACAATAAATGACCAAATGAAAAGCAGTGAGAGAATTGCAGAATGGAAAAAAAGTCAACATTTCATCAGGGACTGATCCAACCAACAGCGAAGGCAAAAAGATTGGGCTAAAGTTAAGACAAGTAGAAATGAATGTTCCATTTATGACATGTTTTCACTGGATGTATACATGATGGATTCTCCTCACAAGTAACGCAAAAATTAAAGACTTCAAAAAAAAATTAGCAACTATTGAACATAAAGAGGAATCAGCAAAAAGAATTAAAGCTCCAGAGGAAATATTAGAATAACAAGATAAAATGACTGACAGCAAACTTAAAATTACACAATGAAGTTAAGAAGGAGGTTCAATGAGACAATGGAGAATAAGCTGAACTCCATGAAAAAGCAACCAGAAAATAAGAACAAATCAAGTGAAGAATTGAATCGGGGATTCAGTTGAAGGAGGAAGCTTGGCAATGAGAAATTAACTGATGCCTCCGTGGAAGCAAGTACTAATGAACGCCTGTGCCTGAAGTGGTGCCCTGTTATGTCGAAGAGTTGGAAGTATCTTAAAACGACAGAATTACACCATTCTTCAAGAAACAGAAAAATGCCCTGAAGAATATATTTATAATTGTTCACCTTGTTTAGTTCGAACTTGGGCTTGTATAACTTGCTATTAAAGATTGTATAAAAGAGTTAAAGGGGAAGAAATGTGATAATTGTCCTTTTAAGAGCAGCACAGCAGAAGAGGGTCATCTGGCCAAAAGTAGGTAACTCTTAAGGGGTAAAGTCTTTTCTCAGGCAGATAACATCTAGAAGCCATGTAGTAAACATGTAGGGGCTGGAACACCTGGGGGCCCTTTTCCTTGTTGATGGGTGCCCTTTGTGTTCCTGACAAAGTCAGTAGCGTTTTTCACTACCATAATGCTTTTGTATCAGATAGTATCATTCTGTTCCAGGGAATCACAGATCTTAATATGATAACTTTTGGAGTACGCTTTAGAAAGGTATTTTATCTTCATAACAGAAAGGGAAGGTCAGAGGTTGACAGATCTTGAAGGAAGGCATCAGTAGGGCAGCCCAGCGCCCCCACAATCCCATTGCAATTTTCCAGGATCAGAAAATGGCAGCATATCAACTGTAGGGGGACAGCAAATTTGTCTATTTAATTGGGCTTTTGATCCCTTCTCATTGCCCCCCAGCAGCCTTGTATTAGAGTTGCGAAAGCCCCTCTTCCCCCCAAGTGGGCAGACTGCCAGGTACAGCAGGACAATTTTGGGTTCCAGAGGAATTTGGGGTGGGGAGGGGTGCAGGGCACTCTTCCTTCATGGCCAACTCAAGGTCAGAAAGGGGCTTCATCTCTGATCAATGGGGCCTGCCCGCCCTAAAGAACATAATAACCTGGCCTTCAAAAGTACCTCAATGAGGAGGTGTATTCTTCTCTCTGCAGCCCCAGACGTGGCCACTTCTATCAGTGGTGCTGCTGAGCTGCCAGCCTTCTGATTGAACCTGAAGCTTCAGGAAGCAGACTGTCATATTGAGTTGAATGGAGGTCCTGGCTCAGGCCTCTTAATTGGCTTTTGTCAGTAAAAAGCCACACAGGATCCATCCACACAGTCTTGGATCCTGGTTTCAGTCCAAATGGCGAGACATTCAATGATTAGATTAAATTCCAGGCATAGAGTTTGCTAATTATGTGGGATGGAAGTAAGACTGGTTCTGCAACAATCTGTTTCAACTGGTTACCTCCCAGGCAACAATATAGTAAGTTAACCACATGCACCAAACACACACAAGACATGCAGATTTCATAGTATTGATGTTTTCATAATACTTTCCCCCATAAAATTCTTTATTTTGCATAGATGTTTTTAAATTTGTGACGGATGCTTTAATTTATATTGAATTGTTATGATTTGTGCAGGCACTCTCTTCTTAAATCCAATTTGAGACTATTTAATTTATTTATTAGTGTCACAAGTAGGCTTACATTAACACAGCAATGAAAACCTGCTAATTGCTACACTCCTGCACCCGTTCAGGTATACTGAAGGAGAATTCAGCATAGCCAATGTACCTAACCAGCATGTCTTTCGGACTGTGGGAGGAAACTGGAGCACTCAGAGGAAACCCACACAACAGGAGGAGGATGTGCAGAGTCTTCACAGTCACCCAAGCATTTCAACTGGCACACTCCCGAAAACAGACATGACGATCACAGTTATGTAATTAACCCCACTGCTATTTGCTACATAACAGTCAGCACATTAAATTGGTGCTTATTGTTGTTTCAAATGATTTGTGCACGCAACTAGGGTTGCCAACTGTGATTAAACGTATTTTTGGAGATTTCATCACAAGTCCAACCATTAGTTGACCAACACATCCTCCTACATGAATTGGAAAGGAAACATTCACTAACCAATTGGATGATGTTTAATTGTTAGCCAAACAGTTTTTTTCCCCCTCTATTTTCAATATCTTTTTAATCTGATAAAAAAAAAATGTTCAAAAAAAAAAAAAACAACAAAATATATCAACCTTTTTTAATGTTTCATGGAGTTTTCTCCAAGGTTGCCAACAGTTGCATACTGGAGATCAATCTCAACTGCTGGAGACTACAGGTTCACAACCCTATATGCAACTAGTACCTGCAAGCAGGAATCTCCCTAATACTAGTGGCTTCCACTAATTCAAGGAGCAGTGCATGGAGCATAGGGGATTTTTGGAAAATAAATTCTAGATTGTGATACTTTAATTTTCTTTGGATTTAATATGAGTGAGAAAACCACTAAGGTCTTTTGACAGATGGGTGAAAGATGTTGGAAGAAGAAGTTATTTACTATGTCTGTGAAGAGAAGGGGTGTGGGTTGCCCCAGACTTATGCACAGGTGGAAGTGGGAGCAAATAGTGGTGATGCCAAGAGAATGCTGCTCTATGAACAGGAGTGTAGTGTAGAAAAAAAATTTAACCATCTGTCACAAGTTGTCAAGATGAGTGAGCTCATTGTCAAATGGCACGTTCTGCTAACTGAACCATTAGCCACATCCACTGTTCAATTTATTAAACCATACTTCCTCTTCAGGCAGCATGCTGGGAACCATGGACTGTACCATAGTTATGCTGTATTTACTGCAGTGCTGCAAAGTACTTCCATGGTTTGTTGTTGCCTTCTGCTGTAAAGGTGTCCAGGAAATTTACCTGATTATACTGCCTGCTAGCAAGTATACTGGAAGAATTAACAAGCTGCCAGTGAACCTGTTTAGCCACATTATAAATGTACCTGCTGCAGGCTATCAAATGCTGAAGAGGGACTTGAACCAAGAGCTCTGGCCTTAAACTAGGAATGGTACCACTGCACTACAAAATTGAGCACGTAACCCCACATTAAAACAATTTCTCTCATACTTTTTACTTCACCCGCACACACTCAGCACTTATTGAAAGCCTTGTACCCACAGCATGCACAACGTGGCATCACCCAAAGATATTTCAGGAGTCAATAATATATTTTTTGAAGGGGAATGTGGCACATAATAGGAAAGAACTGCAGGTGGGGCAGGTATCTCCACCTGTTTAACCCCTATCAATGGCTATAGTGGGAAGAAGTATCACTGAGCAAGGCTCTATTCATGAGGGATAGTAGATGAAAATGCTCTCATAGCTCATCCTCCTTTTCTCAACTTGCCTCTCTCTTCTCACAAATTTGATCCAAATGTCAGACAATTTGAGCAGACATTACTTACTAGCTCCTCTGCCCTCTCACTAAATCAAAACCTCTTCACTTTTTCAATTCAGGTAGCCAAGAAATGGAAACTTCTCAGAGGAAGAAAAAGAGACATATGCATCACTCAGCCTCACACTGACAAGACCAGAAATTCCCACAAGACGTCAACAGACCTTTAAGTGGTCTGGTAAGCCTTCTGTACCATCCACTGTGATTCCTACAATGGGCAGGATGAGAAGTTTCTGGCCACCAGCTTAGGGATTGATGCAGAGTGTATTTTAGAGATTGGAAGGAGAGCCTGCAAGTGCTGGGAGTATGGGCATATACAAGGCATATCTAATATAATATGGATACATGAGATTATCCACTTTGGTAGCAATAATAGGAAGATAGATTATGACTTGAGTGGGTATAAATTGAGAGAGGTGGATACTCAGCAAGACCTTGGTGTCCTTATGCGTCATTCACTGAAAGTGAGTGAGTATAGCAAGCAGTAAAGGTGGCAAATGGTACATTGGCCTCCATAGCAGGAGGATTGGGGTGTAGGATTAGGGATGTTTTGCTGCAATTGTTTAGGGAATTGGTGAGGCCACACCTGGAGTATTGAGTGCAGTTTTGGTGTCTTAATCTGAGAAAGGATGTCCTTGTAATAGAGGGAGTGGAGGGATATTGTAGGGAAATAAAATGATTTGAACCTTGGAGACCATGTTGAACGTCAAGAAAAGTTTTATTCCACGTGCATGAGGGAGAGATGAACTCAGGCCTGAAATCCCTTGTTGCCTGAGAGTTCTCTCCACTCACGTTGTAGATTTGGACAAGCTATCATACTTTTGAGTCGCAAAGTTTTACAGTATCATATTAACTTGATTTTGATACAAAGATGGCTCTTTTTAATCTCATCATGCAAAATACATTGTTCAGTACATCACTGCTAATTATTTCTCTGGACATGTCCCGTTTACCTCATTTATAACGTCAAAGCATTATGGTTGCCCAACCAATCTACAACAGTGTATTAATTGATTCCCCCCACCCACCCCCAGCTCGGTGATCATGTTTTCCAGAAGGCCTACGACCTGCCTAAACTGCATAGGGCCTAGCAGCCTCAATTGCAGTTCTCCCATTGTCGAGATAACTCAAAGATCTCCTGCGCGTTGCTTTCGTTAGAAGTTGATAGCACGTTAATCGTTATCTGTAGGCAGAGCAGGCCTCTAGCTGTCGGTTAACCCTCGTCTTCCCTCTTAACCACAAAGCCTGGCTTTGTGGGCTTGCCCTATGTAACTCTGAATATATTACACTGAAATCAAACAATATGAACAGACATGATCCCTGACATTGCTATACTATCGTTACATTGCAGGGCAAAGGTTTACAAGGCTAATTCCTGAGATGGCCAGTCAGTCAGATGAGGAGAGATAGAACATAGAACAATACAGCACAGAACAGGCCCTTCGGCCTTCGATGTTGTGCCGACCAAAATAAAAAGCAATGCCCCTCCTAACTAAACCATTCCCTTCTCAGCCATATACTTATCACTAACCTCTTAAACGCCACCAACTTGGCGCATCTACAACAGCTGCAGGCAGGGCATTCCACTCCCTAACCACTCTTTGAGTAAAGAACCTACCTCTGATATCCGTCCTATAACTCATACCCCTTAATTTAAAGTTGTGTCCCCTCGTATATTAAGTCGGCTGGAATTCTAGTCGCTGGAGTTTAGAAGGGTGAGAGGGGATCATATTGAAACTTATAAAATTCTAACAGGATTAGAGAGAGTAGATTCAGAAAGAATGTTCCCAAAGGTAAAGGTAGGGGAATCCAGATCATAGTTTGAGAATAACTGATAAACCCTTTTAAAGAGTGGTGAGGAGAAATTTCTTCATTCAGAGGGTGGTGAAGGTATGGATTTTGCTACCATAGAATGTAGTTGAGGCCAAAATGTTGTCTGATTTCAAGAAGATATTAAATATAGCTCTTGGGATCAAAAGGATATGGGGGCAGGGGATGGAATCAGATATTGAATTTGATGATCAGCCGTGATCAAAATGAAAAGCAGAGGAAGCTCAAAGGGCTGAATGGTCTGCTCCTGGGTCCTTTGATAAACTGTAGCACAAGAGTCAACACATGGACAAGGTCACATGCTTGTTCTACTGTAGAGGTGGCAGATGAGAACTTTGATGGGCCACAGAAGGCAGCTAATTTGTTTCATAACTGAATAATTGGCACATTACGAAGCCTACTGCACAATGTCACAGAGGAATAATGTAGGGCACCAGCAAGGCACGGGGTTTTATGCAGACCTTAGAACCCATGTCCAATGTGCAAGTGGGGACCCATCATGTCACAGTGCCTGCTGCATTGTGGCACAAGCAGCTTATCTTGAAAGCTCAAACTGGTATCATTGGTCCATATGTGTCACTGTTCAGGAAGAGCTTCCAGGGCATCAGAAAAATCCACTCATCTGTTCGGGAATAAATTGATAGGATTTGTCTGGCATTGCCCTGGGAGAGTGGATAATGAACGTGTAGCTGTCTTTCAGAATGGCAGCAATCCTACACTCAAAGCAGACTATAACGACATTTACCCTGCTTGTGACCACAATGTACGATAATTGCTTCATGCAGACAGTGATCAACAGAGATAGAAAATATTTGGCTCTATCATTGGGTACCAATATATATTAGAACAATTCCCTGTGTTTGTGCAACCATCCAACAACGATGGCATATTGTCAGATAAATTAATTACTTTCTCACTTTCAGTTTTTCAATATGGGAGAACATTCTTAACATCAAAACTACATCTTTACAGAATATCAACTGGGTTGATTCACTGGCCTGTTTCCATTTTTGCTCTTAGTTTTAAATAGTTTGATCTTCGTGATATTATGAAGCTTACATTTCATCCATTGATGTGACAAGTAAGGAATCACTAACGTTAATATCCAAAGTTTTGAGATCAATACAGAAAGCAGCCATTTATGTGGTTAACTTCAGTGTAGTGCCAAAATCAAATTTGACCTCCTATCAACAGTTCCTGTATCTAAATGAGCATTAAAAAAAAATGTTGAACCAAGCTTGATTCAGTATTATAACCAAGAGTAACACTGAAGGGATTAAAGTCATTGAATGCAGTAGCGCTTCCCAGTGAGTACAGCACAGTTCCCCAGATAGCTGCTGTGAAGGTGTTTCTGTGCAGTTCCCACAATTATAGGTGAACTTACACCAACGAGCTGAACAAGAGACAGAGGATGGGAATTCTGATAACTACAAAGTAACAGGCATGGATGTTTCGATGGTGTAGACACGTAGGCGCCCTTCGTTAGTAACTAATTATTAGACAAGCTTATAAAGACTGGAACTGGTTAACCACATTGACTTGTTAGGATTGAGGAAATCAAAACATTAATTGAGTATCAATGACTTCAAAATGCAGATTATTTGTGAAATAAACGAAGGTATAAGGTGGGATTTTGCAGCCACACTCGCCCCTAGGCCAGAAAATCCCACCCGAGCTCAACGGACCTTTGAATGGTCACGTCCCATCCACTATGATTCCCATGGCAGGCGGGACGGGAAAATTCTGTCCATGATTACTGTTGTAATGTATCGTTCAGGAGGTCTGCATGCCACCTTGTGGAAGCAGACTTCACTGCTATATCTTGAATAAAAGCCCATTTAAAATTCCAAAAATCTTCATCTAGTCTCTCAAAAGGAGTCACTGAATAGTAGAGGTGAAGATCCCTGAAAGTAGGCAGTCAAGTGGATAAAGTTGTTAAGAAGGCATATGGAGTCTTAGCTTTTATTGGTAGGGGGATTGAATTTAGGAGCAGCAGCATCATGTTGCAACTGTACAAAACTCTAGTGCGGCCGCACTTGGAGTATTGTGTGCAGTTCTGGTCCCCACACTATAAGAAAGATGTGGAGGATTGGAGAGGGTACAGAGGAGGTTTACCAGGATGTTGCCTGGTATGGAGGGCAGGTCTTATGAGGAGAGGCTGAGGGATTTGAGGTTGTTTTCGTAGAAAGGAGGAGGCTAAGAGGGGACCTGATCGAAACATATAAGATGATTAGAGGTTTAGATAGGGTGGACAGTGATAGCCTTTTTCCTAGGATGGAGAAAGCTAGCACGAGGGGGACACAGCTTTAAATTAAGGGGTATGAGTTATAGGACGGATATCAGAGGTAGGTTCTTTACTCAAAGAGTGATTAGGGAGCGGAATGCCCTGCCTGCAGCTGTTGTAGATGCGCCAAGTTTGGTGGCGTTTAAGAGGTTAATTGATAAGTATATGGAAGAGAAGGGAATGGTTTAGTTTGGAGGGGCATTGCTTTTTATTTTGGTCGGCACAACATCGAAGGCCGAAGGGCCTGTTCTGTGCTGTATTGTTCTATGTTCTATAAACTTACTGTGCTCCTGTCTCCAGTTATCATGCTTCTTTTACCAGCTGGCATTGCCTAAATAATGGACTTCCTTCCAGCCTGTATGAAATAAATCTCACTATATGGTGATGGTGATAGTGACCACAATTCGGTTATGTTCACCTTAGTGATGGATAGGGATAAGCATGAAGCTGGGGGCAGTAGTTATAGCTGGGGGAATGGTAATTATGAGGCCATAAGGAGGGAATTAGGGTGCATAGGTTGGACTAGGAAACTACAGGGACTGGGAACATCTGAAATGTGGAGCTTATTCAAGGAGCAGCTGCTGCGAGTCCTTGATAAATATGTCCCTGTCAGGCAAGGAGGAAATGGTCGAGTAAGAGAACCTTGGTGTACGAAAAAAGTTGATTTGCTGGTTAAAAGGAAAAAGGAGGCTTCTGTCAGGATGAGGATTGAAAGCTCGGTTAGTGCAATGGATAGATATAGATTAGCCAGGAGGGAGCTAAAGAGGGAATTGAGGAGAGCAAAGAGAGGACATGAGAAGACTTTGGCTGATAGGATTAGGGAGAATCCTAAAGCTTTCTTTAGATATGTTAAGAATAGAAGATTGGTTAGGGCAAGATTAGGGCCAGTCATAGACAGCAGTGGGAAGTTGTGCTTGGAGCCTGAAGAGATTGGAGAGGTACTGAATAAATATTTCTCTTCGGTATTCACGCAGGGTGATGTAAATGTAGTTATGGAGAACACTGAGGTACAGGGTAGCAAACTGGAAGGTATTGAAGTAGATAGGGAGGATGTGCTAGATATTCTTGAGAGTTTGAAGTTGGATAAGTCCCCTGGGCCGGACGGGATTTACCCTAGGATTCTCTGGGAGGCAAGAGAGACGATTGCAGAGCCTCTGGCTCTGATCTTCAGGTCGTCATTGGTTACGGGTATAGTTCCGGAAGACTGGAGGATAGCGAATGTGGTCCCATTGTTCAAGAAGGGGAAGAGAGACTTTCCAGGGAATTATAGGCCAGTGAGTCTTACTTCTGTTGTGGCAAAGTATTGGAGAGAATTATTAGGGATAGGATTTATAGTTATTTAGAGAGAAATGAATTGATTGGGGATAGTCAGCATGGTTTTGTGAAGAGTAGGTCGTGCCTTACTAACCTTATTGAGTTTTTTGAAAAAGGGACCAAAGAGGTGGATGGGGGTAAGGCGGTTGATGTGGTATATATGGACTTTAGTAAGGCGGTCGATAAGGTGCCCCATGGAAGGCTTCTGCAGAAAATGCAGATGTATGGGATTGAGGGTGATTTAGCTAATTGGATTAGGAATTGGCTAGCTGATAGAAGACAGAGGGTGGTGGTTGAGGGAAATTTTTCATCATGGAGTTCGGTTACAAGTGGTGTACCTCAGGGATCTGTTTTGGGGCCCCTGCTGTTTGTAATTTGTATAAATGATCTGGATGAGGGTATTGAAGGATGGATTAGTAAATTTGCGGATGACACCAAAGTCGGTGGAGTGGTAGATAGTGAAGAGGGGTGTTCTAGTTTTCAGAGAGACTTGGACAAGTTGCAGAGCTGGGCTGAGAGGTGGCAAATGGAGTTTAATGTGGAAAAGTGTGAGGTAATGCACTATGGCAGGAATAATAAATGTGTAGAGTATAGGGCTAATGGTAGGATTCTTAGTAGTCTTGATGAACACAGGGATCTTGGTGTGTATGTGCATAGATCCCTGAAAGTAGGCAGTCAAGTCGAGAAGGTTGTTAAGAAGGCATATGGAGTCTTAGCTGTTATGGGTAGGGGGATTGAATTTCGGAGCCGCAACGTCATGTTGCAACTGTACAAAACTCTAGTGCGGCCGCACTTGGAGTATTGTGTGCAGTTCTGGTCCCCACATTATCAGAAAGATGTGGAGGCATTGGAGAGGGTACAGAGGAGGTTTACCAGGATGTTGCCTGGTATGGAGGGCAGGTCTTATGAGGAGAGGCTGAGGGATTTGAGGGTGTTTTCGTTAGAAAGAAGGCGGCTAAGAGGAGACCTTATTGAAACATATAAGATGAGTAGAGGTTTAGATAGGGTGGACAGTGATAGCCTTTTTCCTAGGATGGAGAAAGCTAGCATGAGGGGACATAGCTTTAAATTAAGGGGTAGTGGTTTTAGGACAGATGTCAGAGGTAGGTTCTTTACCCAGAGGGTGGTAAGGGTATGGAATGCCTTGCCTGCGTCAGTTGTAGATGCGCCAAGTTTGGTGGCGTTTAAGAGGTGAGTAGATAAGTTTATGGATGAAAAGGGAATGGTTTAGGTTAGAGGGTCACTGCTTGTTCCTAATTGGTTGGCGCAACATCGAAGGCGGAAGGGCCTGTTCTGCGCTGTAATGTTCTATATATCAAAGGCTATATTCATAACATTTTATTTTGATGCTGACTTAGCCTTTTAAATTTAATGTTTCAGAAGCTTATACATCAAGCATAGTTTTTTTTTTGACAAAGGTTGCCCCAATATTCTGGAGTAGGTCACATATTCTGGCTTAGACTGTTTTGATTTGCCACGGTCACAAGGGTTAATGTGGTGCAATTTCCATGTCTAATTTTATTTTGTATAGTCATTCACAATTCCAGGTGCAAATTCCGCTGATTCTAGGTATGAGAGCACTGGTAGGGGATGAAAATGGTACATCTAGCAAAATAGGGGACAATTAGAAAGCTTGTGGAGAGCATTAAAAAGCATCTCCAACTCATCAGCAATCTGTCACAGCTGAAAGGATGTGCGATGGAAGCAGCAGGTCTATTAATGACTCTGCTGTTAGAGTCATGACTATTGTATCTGCAGTCCACAGGAACTCAGATTTCAGTGCAACGTTAGGCAGGATTTGGAGGGGATATCTTTTGTCTCCCGGCAACCAGCCTCTGATTGCTCCTCATCAAGGACAGGTGGAGTGTGAGACTACCGCAGGATGTAGGCATCATGAGAGCTATCTGGAAAGCAGGCACACGCATGCATGAACTGCTGCCCAGTTGTCATATACCAGCTGGACATTAAGGTAATGAATTCCTTTGTGGTTCATTATGATACAGACTCATTGGCAGTTGCCCTGACTGCCACAGTCAATGGTGCCCTGCCACATGGGAAACCAGCAAAAGCTGCAAAGCCCACAGCCCTGTCCTGCTGTCTCTTGGGACTCTGTGAGGAAGAAACTGCATCTATTAGCATTGACAAACACTTGTGTGCTTTACACACTCTAGCCTTATTTGTATTTATATCACATTTGTCTCCAACCACAACCTGGAATGACCCCAGTGCATTGGAATTCAGGGCTGTGCTCAAATTAATTGCTACAAGCAATACAATGCCAGCTGTGGTAGTGGGCTCCAGCTGCTGCAGAATTATGCAGATTTCTGACACAGCCTCTCATAAAGAGCACACATTCCTCCTACATGACCTGCAGGTCCCACAAACACAGTTAAGGCCACCTGCAAGCAGCCGTCCTCTGTCCTGAACTTCTTACCGGTTCATGGGCTTCTTCCCCAAGCAGCGCCCCCACCACCACTCCCCTCCCTCGACATCTGCTGCTGCTGTGCCTGCAACTGGTAAGCAGTGGTCGGAATCACACCTGTCCTTCAGTAAAGCAAACACCTCAGCTCCAAGAGAATGCTTCATTTATCAAGGAATTCAAGATAAACCATTTTTTTTTTTAAAGTGGAAAGTAATGAAAGTGGTATTGAGAAGTGACTGGCATTGTCAGGCCCTGATTTGCATACTTTAATAACCCTCTTGCAGGTGTTCTGGTTGCTTATATTTAAGTGCCAGTCAAAAGGCAGCAGGTGGAGAGACAGAGCAAACAGAGTAAGTTAGTTCTACGCTCCCAGTTTTATTGTGTCACTGCCCCACTCCTGCCTGGATATGGGGATTGAAATTGGACTCTGAAATTGAAATGTGCAAAGTAAATGAACTGGAGCTGCATCCCAGCATTAGAGTTTTCCCTGACTAACACTGATCTTACTCGTACACACACACACACACACACACACACACACCTCAGGAGGAAAAAAAATGAAACATTTTGTCAGCAATAAAGGTAAACTTATTGGTACAAGAAACTCTTGGCAAAATGAAAGCCAAATTACAGAAATCGAAAGAAGAGTTTATCACCAAATCATTAACATGTTAGTTTAAACAGACTTCTGAATTTAGTTTTGATTGCTTTCTGTGATTCTCTTCCACTTGAATATATATATCCCTGTGGCAGAATAAGGGATCATATTGAATATATATCAGAGCTTTTTTGTTCATGGAATGCGAATATTGCTGGCTAGACTCACATTTATTGACCATCTTTAATTGTCCTTGAGAAGGGCTTGTCACGGTTTAACCACCGTTCTTCAGTTTGATATCTTCCTTGCTCTTTCATTAGTTAGCCAATAACAAGTGGAAATGTTGGCTTATGTCAGATGTTACTATCAGGGCAATATTCTGTAACATTTCTTGTGTTCTTACATGTGGCTGTGTCACCATTTCACTTTTTTTTGTTTTTACCTCGAGATCTGTTTTGCTCTTCACAGCGTTCCAAAGGGAAACAAAAATCATTCTTAAAAAGGTAATTATGCAATCCTCCAACTTCATTCTTAGCGCATTTTCAAACTAGCCACCAGGCGAGTTCAAGCACAGTACGATTTACAATAATTGGCAGCCTTGCAGTGATGCAAAGTAACCAACTAAAATCCTGGGGAGAGAAATGGAATCGACATTCAGACATGGTAAATGTTTCACAATGCTGGAATGGCCAACCATGCTCACGATTACACAATGATCCAACCTCACTGCTGACATTCTTGGGAAAATTGCTACAGGATGGAGTCAATGTAGAAACTCAATGAATACAAATCCTTTCCCAACAGCCTTATATTCCTAACAGCATTACAGATGATAGATGTGGGTTCCCCAGTTAAGGTGTTATTATTCACTAAAATAGCGTGTCTCAAATGCTGATTAAAGCCTAAAAGTGGGAGATGGTCTTTTGATGTGAGCTTGCACTGTGTAACAGAAAACGGTGACTCACAACAGCTGCAATTAATTACTTGTACTCATTTGCATAAGTGAGATGGAAGAGGCACCAACGTTAACGTTTCTCAAAATCAAGGGATGACAGTGATTTATGTAGAATTTTTAAGAAGTAATTTTCTTCAGAGTAAACACCTTCAGATGAATATAAAATTGAAGTATTGGTTAGGATTAACCAAGAACTCAATGTTGCATGAATGTGAACAGCTATCCGATCACGCTTCCTAAACTGCCCAGTATTGCGCCGATCCCCCCCAGGAACCATCCTATTCTGGATTGTATAAGGTGAGAAATTGTGTTGGAAAATGATTTTTCTTTCTGCCGACAGATTAACTTCTTCTTTGTGAGCCGTCGTGTACTTTTGTGTGTTAGAACCCACCTACAGTGGCTTCAAACTTAATCTGAGAAAAAGATTCTCTCACTATTAATACTGAGCCAGTGAGACACTGTTTCACAAGTTCACTTTGAATGTTTCCTAAAACTATTATCCCCTGAAGTGGCAGGTTAATTTGCAATTATGATAATTTGGGTAGCATGGTGCCACAATAGATAACACCTGCCTCACTGTGCCAGGGACTTGAGTTTGATTCCCAGCTTAGGTCAGTGTATGGAGTTTGCACATTCTCCCCATTTCTGTGTGGGCTTCTTCCAGATGCTCCGGTTTCCTCTCTCAGTCCAAAGATGTGCCGATTGGCAGGATAAATTCTGCACTGTAAGGATTCTATGATTTGAGGTGGTTTGAGGTGTAGGTTAGGAATTGGGTAGGATTCTTAATTAAACTGGATTGGAATATTTGTGCCAATCCCAAAAAGAGTTTCTTGTGATACAATAAATACCGTACATTGAAAACTGCCAACCCACAACAGTTTGACTTTAAAACAATGAATCAAATTAAAACTTTCAGACAGTCTATCATGCCTTTCTCAGCATCTGACACAAATACATTAGTACCTCCAAGAATGATTTTGAAGAAATAACTAGAGATTCCAGAAAGCATCAGGCAAATTAATTGGCCCAGTCACAGAAATAAAAAAAAAGGACTTCACTTCAGCACAAACATAGAACAAACACCAAAACCTTGCTGCCATTTACAATGACAAGATCTTACGTTTCTGCCAATGGCTGGTTTCCCAGCAGGAAGGGACTCATTTAACACTCTGACTATAAGGTTCTGCTGCCAGTGAGCAGCAAGCCACCTCCCACTGCCATGAAACAAGGCATGGAGGAGGAGGAGGAAAATCCCAGCCATTGGTAACATTCTGAAGTTGTAATCTATGACTCAAAGGCAGTTGTAAAGTGTAAACTGAGTGGTGTCCTAACGACTGGTGATGAGACTTCTTAAGGGAGTCACATGATGGGAGTCATGACGTTTTCCCCCGTAGCACAGGCAGAGTACAAGCACGGAATAGCTGCTCAGACACGAATAAAGTATTGTTTGTTACAAATCCTTGATCACCAGTCTTTGGGAACCCAGGATATTTACATAAAGTTTGGCATTCTTGTTTGTTAGCTGAAAAGACATGATATCAGAAAAATTATGAAATTGCATTTTGTTGAAGAAGTTATTTTTGAGAAAACATAATAAAGGGGTATACCTTTCAACTCATTCAGGGATCTTCTTTCTCCTTGTCTCAATCTAGATTATTTATTTTCCATTTCACCCCAGATTTACTCTTGTTCTTCATCGCACAGAACATTCTTCCCACTTCACAGAGATACTCTCTTCTCCTCATCTATGGGAAGTAACTTCCTTCCTCCTGGCACCAGCTCAATGCAACTTTACTCTGGAAGCACATTCTTTCAGGACCATACATCCTCAGAATGCCAAAACCTGGAGCAAGTGCATACTGAGGAAAGTTCATCTGCTTTCCTCACCATTATAGTTAGCATGTGGAATCAGAACCCAAATCAATAGTGAGTACATCAGGGAGTGAGGGATAACTTGTTTAAAAAAAAATCTTCTTGAGCATTGCTGGAAAGGTCAGCATTTATTACCATCCTAATTGCCCTTGAAAAGGTTGTCATAAGCCAACTTCTTGAAGCTGCACTCCATGTGATCTAGTTACATGCACAGTGCAGTGAGGAAGTTTCAGGATTTTGACCCAGCAATAGTGAAGGAACCACAATATAGTTCCAAGTCGGGACAGTCTGTGGCTTGGAGGGGAACTAACAAGTGATGCTGTTTATTTTATCAGCTGACCCAATCTTCTAAGTAGTAAACATCATTGGTTTGGAAGGTGATGTTGAAGGACATTGGAGAGTTACCACATCTTTAGGGGATATACACTGCTGCCACTGCACTGGTGTGGATGGGGATGGGGATACAGACGTACGCACACATACACACAACATTTCACCCATACTTTCATCATCTCCTTTCCATTTCCAGATCTAGTCTCTCCTATCTGAAACACCTTGAGATAGATGGTAGTTTGTTATGTCAAAGGTGCTACACAAATGCAAGTTCGCATTTTCATATCAACAGACTGAAATTATAAGTGTCAATCTTGGCTGAAAAGGCCACAGAATAGCTAGTGTAGAAAATTGGATTGTTATACTCATACATTGAGGGTGCTTTGTCGAGGTTTGGGTCAAGGCACACAGGCAGAAGAGAATAGAAAGCATTTTACAATTGGCCTGTAATACCTGAAGCTAATACCAAAAATGCATAAAGCCCCCAAAAGAAAGTATTTCCTGAACAAAACATAAAATTTGGGAAGCATTAAGTTGATCAAATGCTCCATGGAACTCAATCATTTTCTGGCCCCAGGTCCTTAAATGGTCATTAAGGACAGAAAGCTTGACTCGAATACTGTAGATGTGAAGTCAATTTCTATCCTGGCCTTTTGCTCGATTGCCTCCGGAAAATCAGGAACTATTTCTGCAAACCTTGCTGGACGACAAATTGGATTAATCCATTAACAACTAGACCAGTAAAATGAATGGATATTTCTTCTTTCTTGACCTCCAGCATTCTTACTCTGTAGTTTTCAATCCCTTAACTTTGTTAAGAATACGTTCTTATGAGAGATGGAAAGGGAGTTTGAAGGGAAGAGCATCTTTCTGGAATTATAACCTTAGCAATCATATTGCCAACTGTTCTCTCTGCTAAACATCAACAAGCAGTGTTCCAAATAAACCTGTTGGACTTTAACCTGGTGTTGAGAGACTTCTTGCTGTGCCCAAATATTAAGAAATGAGATTACTAAATTTAAAGAGAAGCACTTTGATTTCTTGAATAAAGAAATGAGCAATCCTATCTCATGAACCTTCATTGGGCTCTCTCAAGGGCAAGTATATCATTTCTTAAATGGGGGAACCAAAGCCATGCACATTATTCCAGGTGTAGTTGCATTAAAGCTCTCTGTAATAGCAATAGGATGTCATTACTGTTAGACATCAATTTCTTTGTAATAAGTACTGTATAGCATTTGCTTTCCTAAATTGTACCAACATGTTCACTTTGTGATTGGTGTATGGCGACACTCAGATTACCAACATTCCCAGTCTCTCACCATTTAAAAAAATATTTTGCTTATCTGTCTTTCCTATCTAAATGGATAACTTCATATTTCTCCATATTGTGTTCAGTTTGTCCTGTTCTTGCCTGCTCATTTAACCTATGTCCCTTCGCAAGCTCTTTGCATTGTTGTCACAACCTACCAGCATTGTATCATCAGCAAACTCAAATACATTCCACTCAGCCCATTTATTTAAGTCTCAGAAAACAATTGCAGGGCTTTGGGGAAAAGGCAGGATAGTGGAACTAGCTGAGTAGCTTTCACACAGGGCCAACACTAGCATGATAGGCCATGTGGCCTCCTCCTATGTTGTAACCGTTCTATAATTCTAATTCATTGCATAGATTGTCAAAAACTAGCCATAGCACTGATTCTTGCTGCATTTCCCTAGTTGCAGCCTGCCAATCTGAAAACAACTGGTTTATTCCTACTCTCTATTTTGTCTCTACCAACCCAGCCTAGCAGCAATCTCATGAGTGCTAATTTTCTGTAATAATCATTTGTACAGTGTCTTGTCAAAAATTTTTTTTAAATTCCAAATAAACAAGATTCACCGATTTTCCTTTGGCCACCTGAATACATCCACACAAACTCCCAGAACTGTCAAATATGATTTTCCTATTATAAGTCTGTTACCTTTGGCCAATTCTGGCTGGTTTACTCAGTACTTTGTTACCATGTCCTGAATAATAGATTCTAGGATTTTGTCTCTTTTCTCTCCCCTCTTCCTCCTTTCTCAAATAGCAGAGTTATGTTTGCTACTTTCCAATCTACGGGGGTCATTCTACAATCTAGAAAGTGCAGGAAGAGCAAAGAAATGTAGTCGATATCAAGTAACCATGTCTTTTCACAACCTTAGGATATAAACCATCAGGTCCAAGGGATTTGTCAGCTTTTAATCCCATTAACTCATCAATATTATTTCTTTACTAAATACTAATATCCTCAAATTCCTTATTTTCACTAAATCATTGGTTCCCCTTTATTTCTAGAATACATTTTGTGACATCAATGATGGAAAAGGATTTGTTTCATGTTTCTGCCATTTCTTTATTCCTTATTATCTCTAGCTCTGTGTGTACTAGGCTGATGCAGTTGCTTTTTACACAAGTGAAGCATGGACATCTTCTGAAAGCTAAGAAAAGTGGCTGAACAACTTCCACTTCTGTCGCCTCAGCTGGATATTGGGCATCTCCTGACAGGACAGCGTGTTGAATATAGCAATGCATCAGTGTGCATGGATTCTTAGAAGGTTTATCCTCAAGTTAGCGGTGACTCCATTCACCATAAGCCGAATGGATATGGCCACATCCCCGGTAGCAAGCTTGCAATCTGTGCAAAACCAATAGGTCGCCAACATCTACGAAAGAAGAATGTTCGTAGGCGACAGCTCAAGTTGACTAGAATCAGGGTCGATACATGGGAAATCCTTGCTGCTGATCATTGTACCTGGAGACATGCAGTCAGGAAAGATGTGAGAAAAGCAGAGGACAGAGGAAATGACAAGATGGTAGAAAAGCGAGCCTGAGAGAAGGAAAGTAAACATCAATCTTGAGCCAAATGCAATTAATCTGTGCCAGCTGCAGAAGGGACAGGCACCCATGAATTTGTCTCTACAGCCACAACAGATAATGTTCAATCTAGGAGTGACATAAGCCCTGGGTACAGTCCGTCATCTCTTTCACAGACAGATGCCTAGAGATTGCGAAAGGAAATACATCTGTTCTTGCTAATCTTTTCCTTTTACATACCATACTAGCTTTAAAGTCTCATTTTATACCTTTAGTCAATTGATTCTCTATTTTCACTTGCTTTACAGGCTTCTTTGTCATCCTTTGTTCAATTTTCTTATAGCATTCATTCAAGAACATGTTTCTCTGCTGCCATCAGACATTTGAATGGATCTACCTTATATTAAGTTGACCTTTCTCTACACCCTAGCCATGATTGTAACATTACATTCTGCACTCTTCCTTCACCATCATGCACACTATGAATGGTATGCTTTGTCTTTTTATAACTGGCAAGAAACAATATTTTTCATGGTATCTCACTACATATGACAATAATAAATCAAAAAAATGTTCCAATTCCTAAGTTTGTTAAATTTCCAGAAAATTATAAGTCTCTTTCTTCAATCTAATTCTTCCCCTGTGAGGTTTTAATTTACTAAAAGGAAAATCATTGTAAATTATGGCATAATCTTCTAAAGGTTTGCCATTGTCCATCTATCTATTCTGAATTAGTTTTACATTCTACCTCAATGAACTCACTCCTCGTACCTACGTAGCTTGCTTTAGTCAAATTTCAAACCGAACTAAATTGTTCTCAAATTCAGTGTGAAATTCTAGGACACTGTAATAGCGCTTACCCGGAGGTTCCTTCATTACAAGAGAATGCCCTGTCTTATTGCATGAAACAAGTTCTAAAATAATCTTTCCCTAATTAGTTCCTTGACATACTGATCTAGAAAACAATTTGAAGACATTGTTGCCCCCAAACGTAAAAAAGATTCATGTTCCCATGATTATTCTATTGTCCTTATTACACGCATGTAGAATTTCTTGATATTTACAGTGCCCTTATTACCCATCAGCTACTTCCACTATTGTTTTTGGCTCTTTTTTGCTTCTTCACTACAGCCTCTTGATCCTGTCTTTATCCCATCCTTGACTGGCAACCTTCTTTCAACTATTAGCAAAGTGATGGAGGGTGATGGATTCATATCAATCAGCATCTTTCAAGCAGCACTTACTCACCAATAACCTACTCAAAATCTAAATAAATCAATAAATAACCTGCTTGCCAATACTCAAACTGAGTCCCCTCAGAGGCCAACCTCAAAACAATCCTGGTCCAAACGTGGACAGAAAAACCTGAATTCAAGAGACGAGGTAAGTGTGTCTACATTTGATATCAAGGCAGCAATTAAGAGAGGGTGGCATCCATGAGCCCTAGTAAAAATGAAGTGAATCAGAATCAGGAGAAAAATTTAGAGTCATACCTGGCACAATGATAGATGGCTGTGGTTATTGAAGGCTGATCATCACAGTGCAAAAATATCATTGCAGATGTTCCTCAGTGTAGTATCCTAGGCCCAACCACCTACAAGTGCTTCAATGATGATCCTCTGTCAATCATAATGCCTGAAATTGAGGATGTTCACTTATGAATGCACAGTGTTCGGATCCTTTTCAGTTCAATGCCCACATGCATAGAATCCAGATAAAATATCCAGACAACACTCAGACTTAGGTTGAACAATCACAAGTAACATTCACGCTACTCAAATGCCAAGTAATGGTTATTTCCAATAAGAAAACAATCTTTCTCTCCTTGACATTCAATAGCATCACCAAGACTGAATATCCTACAACATCCTGGTGGAGGAGCCTCAACATTGTCTAGAAATATAATTGGACTCGCTATATAAAGAGATAATAAAGATAAAGAGCAACACAGCACGGGAAACAGGCCCTTCGGCCCAACGAGCCCGCGCCGCCGTCATAACTATATAGTAGCAAATCCATTATCCTATTTTATTATTCCTATATAATAATATATATTATTCCCAATATGGAAAATTCTCACTATAGGGACAATTTGTTTCCCAATCAGCCTAAGAGCGAATTTTTGGGTTGTGGGAGGAAACCGGAGTGCCCGGAGAAAACCCACGCAACCACGGGGAGAACGCGCAAACTCCCGCAGACACCGGCCCAATTCCAAGTGTCTGCACAGCCACATCGATAGTCTCTGAGCTGTCATGGTGCCCTTCAGATGGTCCACATAAAGCACTCATTTACGACATGAGGTACCAGGCAACCCATGAATCAACATCCAAGAGCTGTACCCGCACCACCTGCCGAATGCATGCTCAATGTTGGTCAAGTATGGACCGAATTACCTGTGGAAAAAAGCCGTAGTTAAACAGTCCTAATATATCCCTCTATCTGCATACCGCTCATGTGGCTGTCCAAGAGACCCTTGAACAGCCCCAGCGTGCCTGCTCCCACCACCTTACTCGGCAGTGCATTCCACACCCCCACTACCCTTTGTGTGAAAAACTGCCCTCTAATATTCGTCCTATACATAGCCCCCCTCACCCTATGGCCATGACCCCTCGTCCTATCCATTTCTAAAGGCGGAAAAAGTTTACCTCCATTTACTCTATCTATACCCCTTATAATCTTATACACCTCTATGAGATCCCCTCTAAGCCGACGTCTTTCAAGGGAAAACAACCCCAGTCTATCTAATCGTTCCTCATAAGACAGTCCTTCCATACCAGGCAGCATCCTGGTAAACCTCCTCTGCACTCTCTCCAAGGACTCCACATCCTTCCGATAGTACGGCGACCAGAACTGGACGCAGTATTCCAAGTGAGGCCTAACCAAAGTTCTATACAACTGCAACATCAAACTCCTACTCTTGTATTCTATACCCTTTTCTATGAAAGCTAACATACTATACGCCTTCTTTATCACCTTCTCCACCTGTGAGGACACCTTCAGAGACTTGTGAACCTGCACCCCCAAGTCTCTCTGCGTCTCTATGCTCCGTATAGTTTTACCTTTTATCCTATAACTCTCTTCTACATTTTTCCGGCCAAAATGCATCACCTCGCATTTATCCGGATTAAATTCCATTTGCCATCTATCTGCCCAGTCTACCAACCTGTCTATGTCCTGTTGTATTGCCTGACACTGCTCTTCTGTACCCGCCAATCCAAGCATCTTGGTGTCATCAGCAAATTTGCTGATCTCACCACCTACCCCTACTTCCAAGTCGTTTATGTAGACCACAAATAGAAGAGGACCTAGTACTGAGCCTTGTGGCACTCCACTAGTGACAGGCTTCCAGCCGGAAAAAGAGCCTTCCACTACTACCCTCTGTCTCCTCCTCCCGAGCCAGTTCTCGACCCATCTACATACCCGACCCTGTATCCCATGCGCCTTCACCATCAGCCTACCATGAGGAACCTTGTCAAACGCCTTACTGAAATCCATGTAGACGACATCAACAGCCTGTCCTTCATCAACTGTTTTTGTCACTTCTTCAAAAAATTCCACTAGATTTGTAAGACAAGACTTCCCCTTGACGAAGCCATGCTGCGTATCCCTGATCAGATCGCAGCGCTCCAGATGCTCATACATCCTGTCCCTAAGGATCCTCTCCATTAGCTTACCTATAACTGAAGTCAAGCTCACCGGCCTATAGTTCCCTGGGTGATCCCTCTGACCTTTTTTAAACAACGGTACTACGTTTGCTATCCTCCAGTCCTCTGGGACCTCACCTGTGTCCAAGGAAGAGACAAAGATTTGCGTCAGAGGCCCAGCCAAGTCTTCCCTCAACTCCCTTAGCAGCCTGGGGTAAATGCCATCAGGCCCCGGAGCTTTATATGTCTTTAAGCTGCCTAACAGCCCCAACACCTCTTTCCTCGTAATCCTTATTTCCCTCAACCGATCCTCAACTTTGTCAACATCAGGCACAGACATCTGTCCAGTCTCCTGCGTGAATACCGACGCAAAGTATTCATTCAGGATCTCCCCCATTCCCTCAGGCTCTAAGCATAGATCCCCTCCTCTGTCCCTAAGAGGTCCAATCTTGCCTCTAACCATCCTTTTGCTCCTTACATAGGTGTAAAATGCCTTTGGATTTTCCTTAATCCTACCTGCCAGAGCCACCTCGTGGCCCCTTTTTGCCTTTCTAATACCCCTTTTAAGATCCCGTCTACACTCTCTATAAGCTTCCAGCGCTGTCTCAGTCCCTAGTTGCCTAGATCTAATGTAAGCCTCTCGCTTTTTCTTGATCAAGTCCTCAATCTCCCTTATAAACATATGCCTGGAAGATGGAAAATTTGTACTGACCAAACTTCTCAACCACCACCTCAACTCTTCTTCCTATCTCTCCTCTGAGTCTACTGGCCACTTGCTTCCCTCCGTATTAACTTCCTTAACCACCCACTCAGCTTTCCTCTTAATCATTTTATCAATGCAGCAACACTACTCCTACTGACATGATCTGATTAGGGACTGGGAAAGAGTAAATCCAAATAATTAAACAAAGGAAGCACTATGAACATGTAGTAGCTCTTAACTCTATACATTATGAACTTAGATTTTCCTCTTTACTCTTCCCCCCCACAATGCCCATCTGCACTCCCTACTCCCTTATGTTATGGGATTCTGAACGTTCATTTACACAGACATGGGGAGAACATACAAACTCCACACAGACAGTGACGCAAGCTGGAATCGAATATGGGTCCCTGGCACTGTAAGGCAGCAGTGCTAACCACAGAGAGAAAAACATACATAGCTAACATAGGAACAGGCCAGAAAAGACCACAATAATTTTCTATTTTGGCATAAACATAAAGAAAGCATGTTTTATTCAAAGAAAATTCCACTGACAAAGTATGGATCTTTTATAGTAAAACTTTATTCAATAACACAGTTCAAATATAGCTCTAACACCTGAAGCAGCTTAACTATGAACAATATTTAAAAATGAAAGGAAGCAACTTCATTTTCTAGCTTATGAATGTTCCAGTTGCAAACAAGCAAAATTTATGTATAAATCAGATCCATTTTTAAATAAATAGTTAGCAAACACAGGCATACTTACTTTAATATTTGTCAACAGTCTTGGAGCCTTCAGAGTGAGATCAGAGTTCCAGAAACCTGCAGAATCTTTCTAACTTCAACCAAGCTTCAGCTGCAAACTAAACTGCTTTATGGAAAATCCTTTTTTGCTCTGCTACAGACCAAGACTGCATGAAACCACATCATCACATGATCCTCTCAATCACTTAATTGGAAACCACAGGGGAATTTAAGTCAGTAAAATTCCATTAACTCTACTTAAACATAACCACTTGCAAGGTGGTAAGTAAGTAATTATCTTCCTCTCCCAGAGCCTGAGCTATATTGCATGCTACTGACTGCCTGTAGCATAAAGCTGCATTTTTAAACATTCTCCTCAAGTAAAAAGAAAATATATATTGCACTACTATCATAACACTAGCCTGTGAGTTTTAATTCATTCTGATAGTGCGGCAGATATTGACTTGCTAATTCATAGCCTCGCCACCATCTTTGAGGCCTATGTCCCACCCAAATCCATCTCCAGTATACCCCTCATCTCCACTTCCTTCAGTCCAAGGGAGGAAGACTTGAATGTCTTTGACCACGTTTCAACCATTCATTGTCAAATCTGGCTGGACTACTTAAAGAATTATTGGGCGATGCACTCCACCACTGAAACAGCCCATAAACAAAGATCATTTGGGAAGACAAACATAATTCTTGGCTTCTCTTCCCCAAATGGCATTTAAGTATAACTCTAACAACTGAAGCAGTTTAATTATGAACAATATTTAAAAATGAAAGGAAGCAACTTTCATGGCAAAAGCCATTTTTTCAAACCAATCAATCTCCCCTCCCCAACTTCCATCATCATCATCTCTATGAATACATACACTGAGTTCATTGACCTTTCGTTGTAAAGATGGAGACCCTTCTTTCAACTACCTCTGCCATTTCTCTTTGTTTTCCTAGCTGATGGCAACTAACTTCTGCTAGGATTTTCTCTCTCACTACATCTGAATTGGCAATTTCCTTTCATTTCTCTCCATCTCCCCATACGCATTCTCTATCTTGTCAATAATCCCAATCTTTTACTTCCTAATCCCTATTCCTGCAAAGTTGCTGACCATTCAACTTCCTTCTGATTCCTATGTTAGTTGACACAATTAATGCTTTTGTCTCCTCAGGTTCTGTCCCTGTTTCCTTTAAATCTACTGTCACCACCTCCTCAAAAAGCCAAGCCTTAATCCTTTCTCACTTAATGGGAGAACCCATTCTCCCAACGTACCACATCATCTTGAACCTCTCTTTAATCTGCAAGATTCTTAAACATATCCTCACCTTCCAAATCTGCATTCTCTTTCTTGGAAATTCATAATTGAATACCTCTAATCAGGTTTCCAACCTCATCATAGTACCATAACAGCTCTTAGTTACAGTCAGAATTGACATCTTACATGACAATGACAAAAGTAGACTCTCCCTCCTCATCCATATTGACTTCCTTGCAGACTTTGACAAAGGTAACTGCTAAAGACCGACTCCACTGCTTTACCACTATCTTCTGCCTGGGAGGGTTTGCACTTGCTTCTTTTCATTCTTAACTAGCCTTTCATTGCCAGAGAATCATCTACAATGACTTCTCTTCTCCCTCCCAGAGTGACCTTTGGATCTTTCCTTGCTCTCCCCCTCTATCATCCAAATACTGCCCCTCAACATTATCTGAGATTGAGGCACACGATTCCACAATGGACACTAACAACGCCCAGTTCTACCATTCCTCCGTCTATCTTGATCTCATAGCAATCCCTTCTTTATCTGACTGCTTGTTCAACATTCAGACTTGGATAAACAAAACTTTCCTCTAATTATATTTTGGGAGGAAGTCATTGTCTTTGGTCTTTGTCACAAACCCAATTCTATAGCTAATGGCTCCATCACTATCCCTAGCAACTGCCTGAGTCTGAATCAAACCACAACTTCAAGTCTCATATTTGTTCCTAAACTGAGCTTCCAATCATACAGCTGCACCATCCCCAACTCTCTAACTCTATAAAATTGCCCAATTCAATTCTATCCTGATGCAACTAAACCTTCATCCATACTTTTGTTACCTCTAGATTTAATTATTCTCATGCACTCCTGGACAACCTCCCTTGTTCCACATTGTACAAACTTAAGGCCATTCAAAACTCTGTTGATTGCATCCCAACTAATAGCAGAGTTCCACATTCCCATCCAGCCAATGCTCATGAACTTAAATTGTTCAGGTACCAGACCAGAACCCAAGTATATTATGAAATCAGATTAGATCCCAACAATTTCTCTATTTTGACATAAATATAAGGAAAGCATGTTTTACCCCAGAATTAATTCCACTGATAAATTAGAGACCTTTTGATCAAACCTAGCTTTATTCATAACATAGTTTAAGTATAACTCTAACAACATAAAAGAGTTTAACCATTAATAGTTGAACTTAAAATAAAGGGAAGCAATCCAAATTTTAAATTTATTGCTATTTAAATTCCAATTAAACAATACTTATCTTACAGATTTAAAATATAACTTTAAATAGTTCGTAGTCAGAGATATACTTGCTCTGACATGGGTAATAGCTGTAACGTTTCCAGAGAGACTTTGCAGTGAGAGAGCAGCTTGTATGCTTCTATTATTTAACAGCTCCCTCCAGCAACTGAACACAGAAAAATTGCCTTTTTATGACAAACTTAACTCCTCACACTTCAAGTATCACATGACTGTATGACTCTGAATACCTAACTCACCTTCCATTATTTCAATCACCCCAGGGGGTACTGTCTCATTCAAACATAATGCTCTGTTCTAAGCTCTATTCTAAGTAAACACAACAGGGCTGAAATGAATAATTATCCTGCTTTCTAGTATCTGCTGTTTTCCCTCCAAATATATTAATTTCTTTGATTAAAAAAAATTTGGAACAATCTACAGAAACACAAACTATATCAGTAGTATAATATCATCACAACATTAAAAAATTACTCAATTTTAAAATCCTTTTCCTTATTCTCAAAATCTATCCATAGCCTTGCATCTCCCAATCTTTGTATTTTCCTTCAGCCCTGCAACACCACTGGATCTCTGTGATATACCAATTCTGACCTTGGAGCCTGCTGAATTTTAATCAGGCCACCATCAGTGACCATGTCTTCAGCTACCAAGCTCTGGAATATTTTCCCGCACCGCTCCTCCGCCATATCTTTCCACTCCTTGAAATCTGCCTCTTTGATCAAAGTTTTGGTCATTTGGCCTAAAATCTTTTTAAGTGGCTCAAAGTCAAATTTAGCTCCAAACTCTGCCATAAAGCAGCTTGGAATGTTTTGTTCTATGAAAGGTGTGTTATAAATGCAAACTTTTGTTTAGCTTTCTTTTATTTCTATTTTTCTCCGGTATCACGATATCCACTGATGTTCACTTTTGCTAAGCTCTATCCTAGCTTGACCCATTCTCCTGGGTTTAAATCAATCTTTATTTGTGCTACACCCTTGATATTTCTCTTATTGCTTTCAAACTTACTCTTTCTTGAATCTTTTGATTCCCCGACATCTGGAAATTTGGCATGTCCATTACGACTCTCACCAACTTTTACAGATGCACTATAGAAAGCATTCTTTCTGGTTGTATCACAGCCTGGTAAGGGCTCATGCTCTATCCAAGACCACAAGAAACTAAAAAAGTTGTAAACAAAGTCCAGCCCATCATTCAGATCAGCCTCCCATCCATTGACTCTGAAAACATTTCCTGCCACCTCAAAAAAGCAGCCAGTATAATTAAGAACAACAGGGACCCTGGACATTCTCTCTTCCACCTTTTGTTGGGAAAAAGATACAAAAGTCTGAGGACATGTACACAGCAACGATTCAAGAACAGATTCTTCCCTGCTGCCATCGGACCTACCTTGCATTAATTACATTGATCTTTCCCTGCACCCCAGCTATGATTGTAACACTACATTCTCCACTTTCTTCTTTCCTTTCACTATGAACAATATGCTTTATCTGTATACATGCAAGAAACAATGCTTTCCACTGTATACTAATACATTTGACAATAATAAATCAAATCAAAATAAACCCCTAGTCATTCAATTCAGCAGGGCACTTTGCACTTTCACCAGCCATTTAAAGTTGAGTCCAGCTCCCTTCCCAGTGCTTTGTGCATTGAAACACTTTGCTTCCGAACCCATTTCTTCAGCCACACTTTCTAATCTGGTTGTCCTCTGCCAATTTAATTGTGGCTCAGGTAATGATACACAGATTATATTACCTGTGAGCTCTGCATTTTAATTTGAATCCTAACTCCTCAAACTCTTTTAACACAACCTCAATCCTGGTTCTATTTGCAACATTAACTCCAACACGTAGCATGGCAATCAGGCCTTCCCCAGTCCTGTTCCAAGTTCCTTTGCAGCTACAAGGAGCTGTCCTTAATCCTGATATGGAACAGGAAACTCAAACTTCGAAACTCTCAGCCACGATTACAGAGAATATTATCTTTATCTCTCCCTCTGACTATTCTGTCCATCCCCACACTCCCCCACATGGAATGGTGCCATGCTTAGCCGAACTGAAGATCTTTCCCTTGTCCAGACAATCAGCAAGAACCTTGTACCTTCTGGATAAGGGTGAAAAGCAAATAGAAACTTAGAAAATAGGAGCATTTGGGCCTTCAAGCCTGCTCTGCCATTTCATTATAATCATGGCTAATCATCCAACACACTAGCCTGATCCTACCTCACCACATTCCCCCACCCCTGTATCCTTTGATCCCCTTTGCCTCAAGTGCTAATTCTATCTGTTTCTTGAAAATAATCAATTTTCATAGAATCCTACTGTGCAGAAGGAAGCCATTCAGCCCATTAAGTTTGCACCAGCCACAATCCCACTCAGGTCCCATCCCCATAAATCCATGTATTTATCCCAGCTAGTCCCCCTGAAACCTAAGAGGCAGTTTAGCATGGTCAGTCCACATAACTGCACATCTTTGGAGTGTGAGAGTAAACTGGAGCACATGGAGGAAACCCACACAGATATGGGGAGAATGTGCAGACTGCGCACGCACAGTGACCCAAGCCGGGAATCGAACCTGGGTCCCTGGTGCTGCGAGATAAGTAAATGGAAATTAAATGGACTGATGCAGAGGTTATGAGTGCCGTTCCTTGCAGTCCACTAGGAGGCACTTTTTAGCAGCAACTAAACAGTCTCCGTCCATACACTGTTTTCTTATAAATGTGAAAATTTTACAGCACTAACTATCCACTGGATGGCAGTGCAACTTTACAGGCAGACTGGTCTACAGACATTTTCTGTACCTGACACTTTCAACACTTTACCACTGGATGGCATGTGCATCTTAAACACGTTGATAACTTCAGACAGAGAGCAAGTTAACTCACTGACTGACACTTCAGTGAAATTCACAGCTTGCAGACTCTTTGACCTCCGACCAAAAAAGTTAG
Organism: Sphyrna mokarran; assembly: GCA_024679065.1. NCBI lineage: Eukaryota > Metazoa > Chordata > Chondrichthyes > Carcharhiniformes > Carcharhinidae > Sphyrna > Sphyrna mokarran. Next base: position 27,395,080 of record JAGIQG010000021.1, read on the forward strand.
GAATCTGCAACTAAGCCTTTTATTTCAATATGAAGAGATGGGGCAGATCCTCGGCTTATTTCTCTACACCGCACAGTTTTGCACTCTTGCCTTGAACTGGTCATAACAGGATCCCATCTTCAAATTCAATGCACAATATGACTGGGGAAAAAAAAACACACGTGGTGGTTTCCCTTTGGGCAGAACAAGGCACAGTGGTTTGCGTTGCTGCCTCACAGTAGCCATGCTAAATTCTCCCTCAGTGTATCCGAACACTGAATTGCAGTGTTAACGTAAGCCTACCTGTGACACTAATAAAATAAACATTAAAACTTTAAACTGTTACCTTCTTCATGCATGTTCAAAGGAAACCCAACTCTGCTTCCCGAAACATCCTCCTCCTGCCATCATTAGCTGTCCCTTGACGTTCTAATCCTTCCTGTTGTTGGACCACAGCACCCTTAACCTGGACCTGAGACAACACACTAAAGGGTAGAGACAACCACCCCCACAGTTCTCAAATGACCTTGCTCCTTCTTCTCATATAAAATCCAATGATTAACTTAGATTTAGAAGGGCTGATTCAAAAGAAGTGGCATCACAAATTTACACGTTGTCAACTGGGACATAGATCCAGTTGTAAAAATGTTTGCAAAGTCCAGAAATTATTGATCATTTAGTTCATCTTTCCACTCCATGCACTGAATATCAAAATCAAAAGATGAGGGGTGTCATCACTGAAGGTAATAAATGTTAAACTGTAAATCTATCAGTTTGAATGAGCTGATAGATAATTCCACTGAAACAAAACTGTTTGCTGTTCCCTCGGCACCAAATAAAGTCTCAGATTTGCATCACCAAAGAGATGAGCACAGACACCACGGATTTCACCATATAGACTGTAAATCCTGTCAGCAATAACTTTCTACAGGGCCTTAAGAGTTCCAGGGCTGTGTGTGTGTGTGTGTGTGTGTGTGTGTGTGTGTTGCGGGGGTAGGGGTGGGGGGTTGGTTGTTGGGTGTACCCCAAAGACACACTGGGGGCCAGGGGTTCCCTTTGAATTGTGCCAAATAACAACCTTGTCAACAAACCTATAACCCATGGAATACAAAGTACAATAACAAAACCGACATAAAGCTGGCTTTAGTGACAGGGGACAAATGATAGTGGTGAATGGCTTCATTGGATGGGAAGAAATGTGGTTCCGATAAAAGAGCCACTGCTTTCTTTGAAGGATATTAATGACCTTGACTCAGGTTTGCAAAGTACAATTTCAAAAATTGCTGTTGACACAAGGCCACACTCGCCCCAAAACCAGAAGATCCCATCCCAAACTGGAAAATCCCATCAGTGGTCAATGAACCTTTGTATGGTCTGCCCCTCTGCCTGCTACGATTCCTACAGCATGTGGGACGGGAAATCTCCACCTAAGTTTGGAAGTGTGGTGAACTGTCAGGAAAATATTAATTGACTTCAAGATAGCAGAATAGGTGAGCACATGGCAAATAAAATGTAAAGCAGAGAAGTGTGAAGTGTTACATTTTCATAAAATGTATGAAGAATATAAAAGAAAGTATGGAATTCTATAAGGGAGATAGAAGTGGGAAAACCTGGGAGCATTCCTCTTTTTGGCACCAATGAAGTATCCTCTGTGAAAGCAATACTTCTTATCCACTGCATCAAAACTAAAAACATGAAAGTAAACTTAAATGTGATTTTCCTCAGTGTTAATAATGCACTCGAGCCCACCCACACAGACCGCTCCCCCCCCCCCCCCCATCCCACCCACTGTTCCCCCCCCCACCCCCTTCCACTCACTTCCCCACCCCCAAACTCCCAATATCTGCTAGTCATGGAAGGCTTACTCTGAATATTGCATGCCCCATCTCCAGAGAGACAAGGGCCCATAGAAGAGAGCACAGAGTCAGCCTGGACATCCCACTACCTGGAACTGTTATCTGTCACTATGGCCAGGACTCTGCGGTATACGTGCACGAATTGTTGAAGGTGATAGGGAAGTTGAGAAAGCAGTTGATAAGGCAGAAAGGATCTTAATTCGCCTGATGAAGGCACAAATGCCAAAAGCTAGCAAATTTACTATCAAATAAATCAGTTGGATTTAAAATTGGTGTTGCCAGACCTCTTACTTCATTAGTAGAAACAGGGAGTACAAAACAAGGATGATATGATCAATCTTCATAAAACACTAGTACAGCTTCAAATGAAGCATTGTGTTACATTCTTAGCACTAACCATTAGGAAGGGTATGAAAGCATTAAAGAGAGCGCATAAAACATTTGTGAGAATAGCTCCAGGAAGGATGGACTTCAGTAAGGTGCATAATTTGGAGAACTTGGTACTGTTTTTGTTACAGAAGAGAACATTGAGAAAAGATTTTCTCAAAGTATTCAAAATCAAGAGGGGTTTAGACAAAGTAGATATGAAGAAACGGTTATTATTGCTAAAAGGATGGAGAGCCTGAAAAGTGAAATAATTGGCAAAAGAACCAAAAGCTGTTTGAAGAAAACATTTTTTACACAGCCAGTGATCAGGATGTGAAATGTACTACCCGAAGAGTGGTAACAGCAGACTCAATCAGGGTTTTCAGAGAGAAATTAACTAAAGAGGAAAAATTTTCAGGGGTACAAAGAATGGGAGGGTGGTATTAGCTGACTAGTTCTTGCAGAGAGCTAGCATGGACAGGATGGGCTGAGTGGCCTCCTTGTGCGTTGTAACCATTCTGTGGCTCTATTTTGTTTTTCCCCAGAAGCAAGGGCGGTGTTAGGGCACAGTGGTTAGCACTGCTGCGTGCCAGGGACCCAGATTCAATTCAGCCTCAGGTCACTGAATTGAGTTTGCATGTTCTCCCCATGTCTGCATGGGTTTCCTCTGGGTGCTCCGGTTTATTCCCACAGTGTGAGTTAGGCTGATTGGCCATGTCAAATTGACCTTAATGTCAGAGGGGTCAGCAGGGTAAATGAGAGTTATGGGAATAGGGTCTGGGTGAGATTGTGGTTGGTACAAACTCAATGGACCAAATGACCTCCTCCTGTATCAAAGGGATTCTATCTATGAGTTGCTCAGTAGTGGGCTGGTGAATTTGTTCCAAAGAGACAGGTATCTATACCATTGGTTACAAATGACCACTGATGCCACTCTTTGAATTTCATTCGCAAGGATTGCAGATCTATATGGAGGACTTTTCCTCTTCCAAACTACGGGAAGCCGGAATGATAACAAGGAGAAATGCAGCATCCAGAAGGAACAAAGAACAAAGAACAAAACAGCACGGGAAACAGGCCCTTTGGCCCAATGAGCCCGCGCTACCACCCCGATATTCCCACCTCTACCTGCGATCCCTGTCCATGTTTATAGATCTATGGATTAAAAACCAAATTTGAGACAATTTAGGGAGAATTTGTTTTGCCAATTAGCCTAAGAGCACATCTTTGGGATGTGGGAGGAAACCGGAGCACCCGGAGAAAACCCACGCAAGCACGGGGAGAATGCACAAACTCCCACAGACACAGGCCCAAATCCATGTATCTGCACAGCACAGCGATAGTCACTGAGCTGTCGTGTTGCTCATCAGATGGTCGAGGTCAAGCATACACTAACGACGTGAAGCAGTAGGATACTCTCGAAAAAAATCCAAGAGCAGTCCTCTCACGACCCATCGTGTGTATGCCCCTCGTTAGACAACAAGTTGGACCAAGGAGTAGAGTATCGCTCATGTTTACTTGGCTTTTGGCCTGGAGAAATGAGGCCAGCCTTGCACTGTGACACTTTTCATAAGCACATGGGACTCTTAGCTGGAGAGCCCTGTTGCTAATCAACTGGTCAGCTCCAGATGCTGCAGTATCAGGATGTTCAACATAGCAAGGGTTAATATGGGACTGAAGAACCTTAGTGCTCACATGATGATGTAAAATCACATGACAATAGGCAGAGTGGTGCAGACAGAGGATGACAGTAGTCAGCAACGAGATAGCACCTAGACAGGGCTATAACTTAGAGACATGTACACACTATGTGTTAACAGTAACAGTTTATGTTCAAGCAGACCAACCTCCAGATCTTTCAGTGAGTTACCAAATAATATTACTAAAAGATGTTATAACCAGCATGGGAAGAATACACAGATTTTCTCGTCCCACTACTCCACAGGTTGCAGTAAGTGTACATGTTTAATTCACTCACCAAAATGAGCAACTGCTCACTTTGATTACTGCCAGACCCAGAATAAAAGACACTTTAACTAGGCTTCTTCCAATAAACTCAAATCATTGATTTATTATGAAATGGAACTTTATTTTTGAAACAAGTCAAAAATTGGTTAACACACAACTTGCAATCAATATAATTCACCCATTTTAAAATCCCAACAGAAACATATGTACACACAAACAAAAGGACAAGATAAATAAGATCTCTGCAGAGGTTGGCAAAAGGGAACATTTTATAAATGGATAAAGTTCAAAAAGATCTTGATGCTGTTGACTTGGTTTCTGCATGCAAAAATGCAGCACTGGTCACAGTAGTTATCTGGAAGTCCTTTCCAAAGGATCTTCTGTGAAGCATTGTGTGTGTGAACTCTTGCTTATTGCAGTTTCGCAGGCTTCTGATACAGAAGAGCTCATGCGAAATGATAACGTTCTGGTCAAAGGGGAACTCTCACTCTGAATTGTAAACAATATAGGGAAAGAGAGAAAGAGAAAGAGAGAGAAAGAGAAAGAGAGGAGCGGAGGGAGACAGACAGGAGGACCTCCAATCACAGTTTTCTCCCAAGACACACAGAGTTCAAAAGACATATGCCAGACTTGTCCTGGGGCAGATGTTTTTCAGCCAACCAACAATAGTCCACAGCCTAGCAACAACAGTTTTATCTTTAAATTCAAATAAAAATGATTTTTAGCTCCTCAGCTGTCTTGTTGTCATTTGATTTCTTGGAGTTGGTGCAGACTTGAGGGGCTGAATGGCCTTCTTCTGCATTGTAAGGATTCTATGGATCTATGATTCTGTGGTGACCTCATTGAATCCTATAAAATGCTTCAATGAATTGATTGGATAGATGCAGGTAGGATGTTTCTGGAGATCTAAAACAAAGGGCCACAATGTCATTACAAGGGAAAGCCACTCTGGACCAAGATGAGAATTTTCTTTTACTCAGAGGGTTGTGAATTTTTGGAATTTTCTACCTCAGAGGTAGCTCAATTATTGATTGTGTTAAAAGTAGAGGGTGGCATATTTCTAAAATTGCATAAAGTCTATAGAGATAGTGTGTGGGGGAAAAGACATTGAAGATGATCAGCCATGATTGTGTTGAATGGTGGAACAGTCTTGATGGGCCAAATGGTCTATTCATGCTCCTATGTTCCTAAGATTAAAAAAATGTGAGGTTAAAAGAATTTTGGAGGAATTAGGCTCTGCTAAGGATAATCTGTACAACATAGAGATCAAAATTTAAAGTACAGAAGATGAGTTTGTTAACGACATAAGGTAGAGGGAAAACCCAGGATGGGGTATTGTGGGGGATGGAGAATACCCTGGAGGGGTGAAGAGAGATTAGTTGAGGAGGTGGTCAGGAATGTGGGGTTGTCTTGTGCATGGCTCGATCTGATATTTAATATAGAAGTCTTTTTTCTTCTAACGCTTTCAGAATAACTATTGGCGTAACAAACTATTAATGCAACATTGACAGAACCATTCAAAGTTAGCAATTGAAATCACTTTGTGGGATGTTTCCAAGCATAGTCCAATTATCCAGCGAAGTTAGTGCCTCTGTACAATTGTTGTGCAAACTCATACCTGGGAACCGCAGAGGGATTCACCAGCACATTGTTGGGGAGCTAGGAAATTACAAGCCAATGTGTAAAAAAAGCTTTGGGTTCTATCACTCTAGACATTGAGCCATAACCTAATGTCAGAAAGTGGAGTCTATTGTTGTGTTTTCCCCTAGCATATTGCAGAGTGGAGCTCTATTAGCTTGATTGACTAATAAAGTCATATGACTAGGTACAGCTAGGCTTTCACAAAGAATTCACAGCAGTTTGCTTTAGGATTTTTAGGGAGAAGTTGCTTTCTCTGCATCACTTGTTCTGTCTGAAGTGGAGACTGGAATCTGCCTAGAAATAAGTCTTCTTCTGAGATTCTACTGTTCTGGGAATTAAACTTTCTCTAGATGTTGCTGTATGAGAATTAGAAGACAGGTGTTCATCTGGATCACTCTAGAATAATCAAAAGGCTGAAATCTAATAACTACATAAGCATCTTTGGCTTCTGTACTATCTGGTTACAAAGAAGGGACTGTCTGTCGGATTAACTGCTAAATTGGAACAATAGAGATAGCTAGCTGTTAAGGATTGTACTTTGTCATTTTTAACTATATTAATTGGGAAAAGTTGTATTAATTCTTATTGTAATATTTTAATTGTTTTGTTTCAATAGAAAGCCTTCTAGTGAGTCATTTGGTGAAGCATCTTATGCTCGCCCTAATGCCAAAATCAAAAGCTAAAATCTGGGTTAATTTCATAATGTAACTTGGAGTTTCTGGTCTGGTCCTTAACAATGTCTTTGCATTATTCTTGATTTCAATAACTGTTCAATCAAGGTGAGAAATCAATCCTTATTCACTACATCGAGGTTTTGAGGCGGACTCCAGGAAGCACAGGAAAAATGTATCAAATCTCAGGGGAAAAAAAAATGTGCGATAGCAAAGTTTCAAACCACACCCCCACCTCCCCCACCAAAAAAAACGAGCACATCACAGTAACGCTCAGACATTGCAAAAAACACACAAGCAAATTGTCCAAGAGCCGGGAGCAGATTGAACATCAGACAGGATATGGGAGTCCAGTTCTTCAATTTCACCCCAGATATCAAATGAATCTGTGAACAGAAGAGACAGCCTCACTCTTCTCATTAAAGATGACAAGGAGGTCAAACGTTAGTAATTTGTCAAAGAAAATAATGTCTCATTGATAATATATGCATAAATATGGCTAGAAAAGACTTGTAGGCATTTGTTTTCTGTGTTTGCATTTACCTCATCCTGCCTGCCCCAGGAATCGTAGAAGGTGGGGGCGGACCGTGCAGAGGCCCATTGACCCTGGGTGGAATTTTCCAGTCTTGGGGCGAGGCCGGCCAGAAAATCCCATGTCTTCAACATGACAAGAATATTTAGGGTTCCTCAATTCTCTTGAGAGGTCACAAGGAGTTCTGGGACTGGAAAGGTCTGGGAGACCCTGCACTATATTAACACCATTCAAAATGGGTGATTAAGAGGTAATAATCAAAATTGTCCTCTACTGAATCCAAAATTCTAATACTGAAACCCATTAAGTAATTAAAACTATTACACAAAGTTATCAGAATGGATAAATCCAATGTGACGGTGCCAGCTCTGAGCTTATTTGACGCTTGATCAGAAATCTCATTACACGTTGCGATTGATATAAATAGATTGTAGAAGAAGGTAGATTAGATATTTTCAAAGTAAACAAAGGGTTGCTTTGATAGAAATGCAAAGGCTAATGAGAAATTAAAAGCATTGTTTTCACTTTTGAAATGTGTCAGTCTTATTGCTCAGTTCTGTAAAGTGTATAATATGTCTTTTGTTTGATTAGTAATTGCCTGACTGAAGGCACTGCCACTGGCAGTTTGCAAAAGCAGATAAATACCCAAAGGCAACAATCTATCTGATGAACCGTGAATGCATTTATCACATTAGAAGCTGCCCGTGGAGGCACTAAATCTCTGTGTTAGATATGTGACATGATGTAACAATGGAAATATCCTCACTGTAGCTACATTCAATTATTTGATGCCCAAAAAATAAGAAGCACTTTCATCATCTCGAGATCAAAGGAAATAAACAACGTTATGAAATTTATACAGAAAGCATTTTGAAATAAGGACTACAACATGCCACTGTATGCTAGCCCAATGTGCTGGCAGTGATAATGTCATAGTTCTGGTTAAAATGACATATTAATAGCATCTGAATTATAGCTTACTCAGATATAAATAAAGGCTAATAGTAGAGAAATAGCTCATATTTTAATCCAACAGGACCAGTAGTTTCTACAGGGGGCGATTGATGATAGAAGAATGTAAGAAACAAAATTGGATAATGTTCATTTTATGGGATTAACGTTGTGAGTCCAATAGAGATAAGATTCCTTTGAAAGAGCAGAATGCTTTTACTTTGTGTTTAAAGGGTTTGCAAAGTGAACAAATTTCTATAACAGGAAGAATAAACATTCCTGCTGCTTCTCTCCTGCCTGATCTCAGGCATGACTTTCTTTTGGATAAGCCTACAGATTCCCTTTGTACCTCCCATGGCATCCTCCAGTGGGATCCCTTAGGTACTGCCTCTTTACAGGGGGTGACCTAATTGCCCCATCACACTTTCTCACCAACCACACTTGCTTGGAGCTGATTTTTCCTACTTCCTTCCCATTGCATTCAACCCTCCCAATGATGACATGATGGACACTGGATCAATTCTCGCCACGTCTCTCTCTTCCTCTTTGTGTTGCAGGCTTTGATATCAGCCTTTTAATTGATCACGACTTTACTTTTCAAGTAACCAAGCTAAATCATGACTTCTCTTTAACAGCTGTTTTAATGCAAGCTATAGCAAGGACACTGGAAAGCTACAGCACACATCTCGGTAGCGAGCCAGAGTGACGTATTTTGAGATACATAAGCAATTATAGTTTTCAAATTTGATTACAAGCAATTAGCATCAACCAATCAGTCTGCACCTCCCTCTAGAATGTCAACTCAGTTGTCAATACAATCCTTGTCATCCATGAGTTTACTGCGGGAAACTGCATCATGAGGAGGCATTGTCATCATGGCTTTGACAAAAACTTGCCTGAGAGCTAATGGCACCTTTCCCCTCAATGAAGCCTCCATGCCTAGCGATACCCTCCAGAATTTGCCTCATCCATACCTTATCAAAAATAACACGTTGGTCTGATCTAAACACTGCACCCCCACCGACTACTCTTTTAGGATCATCTTCTTTCAGCATCACATCTTACCCAAATCTTCTCACCTTATTTAAAATACTGCACAGTAGCACAGTGGTCAGCACTGCTGCCTCACAGTGCCAGGAACCTGGGTTCGATTCCTGGCTTGGGTTATTGTCTGGGTGGAGTTTGCACATTCTCCCCATGTCTGTATGAATTTCCTCCAGGCACTCCAGTTTCCTCCCACATTCTGAAAGATGTGTTGGTTAGATGCATTGATCTGAACAGGTGCTGGACCGTGATGACTAAGAGAATTTCATAGCAACTTCATTGCAGTGTTAATGTAAGCTTTAGTTGTGACCAATAAATAAACTTTACTTTGTCCTCCTTTTTTACTGCCCACCCAAGTACCATGAGAATGTTCTCACTAAGATATATTCAACTGCTGGACCAAGTGGTGCCTCATCTTTAATGATTTGAACTCATCTTACTCTTCTCCTCAGTTAACTGTCTCAAGTAAATCATTCCATAATCTCTCCATGTATATAAACTTCCTAATACATACTCAAGCCAACACTCTTCACCTGGCTACCCCTATTATTTCAATCACAAATAAGACAACATCTGATTACTTCCTTGAACTGGTCTTCATCCATATCCCTAACACCCTACCTCTGCTTCCAACTTTACTTCTTTCTGTGTCACTCATGGAAAATATCTCACTTATGATTGCAAAATCCTGAACATTTACCACAGCACTTCTGCAAATATTGATCTGCTCAATCACAAAGTCATCATTGTCATCCTATTGACTGTAGCAAAAGTATACGTTCTTACTTTATCCTTATCAACTTGTCTGCTGCCTTCAACACAAATAGTCACACCATCCTTCTCCAATATCTCTTCATCATCCTTATCTATTCAGTCATAGCCAGAGAATCACCTGCAATGGCTTCCCTTCCTATTCCTGTAACACTATCTCTGAAGTTCCCCAGTAATCTATTTTTGAGCCTCCCCCACTTCTCATCTACATATTGTCCCTTGACAACATTGTCTAAACAAGAGAGTTGATGATACCAAATTCAACCTCACCATTACTTCTCTTAATGCCTCTACTGTCTTTACATTGCTGGACTGTTTATTCCATATCTAATACTGGATAAGCAGAAGTTAGCTCTAACTAAATATTGAGAAGATCAAAACCATTGTCTACACTCCACACCGCCCCCGGCAACCATAACTAGATAAAGCTATGAATAATTATTTAAAGAATAATGTTATGATAAACAAACGCAAATAGTAAATCTTGGTGCTTTGTTAATTATTAATTAATAATTAATTATAACTTTAGTTCCCTTGCTGATAAATTTGTCCCTTTCCTTGGGAATTGTCTGATGTTGAACCAGACTGTTTGTAGTCTTGTCACATTTGACCATGAGGTGAGCAGATTTGTGCCTTCACTGTTACATTATTATTTCCATTTCCATAATGATACTTGCCTCAGCTCATCTGCTACTGAAGCCTTCGTTCATGCCTTTGTTACTCCTAGATTTGACTACTCCAATGCACTTCTGGTTAGCTACCCCCATTTTACCCTGTGTAAAGCTGAGATTATCCATAATTTTGCATCTATGATCTAACTCGCATCAAGTCCTGGGCTTACTGATCTACAGTGTTTCCTGGATAAGCAAAGCATCGCTTTTAACATTTTCATCCTTATTTGTAAATTCCTCCATGAACTTACTTCTCCACATTTCTAATTTCCTCCAGCAATAATAACCATCTTAAAATATCTGCACTCTTCTAATGTTGGCCTTGAGCACTCCTGATTTGAATCCTTCCACCACCAATGCTCCAAGCTCTGGAATCTCTCCCTTTTATCATAATACCTCGCTTTCCTCATTAATGAAACTCCTTAACTTCTTTTAACCAAGCTTTTGATCATCTGCCTAATAACTCCTTCCGCTACTTGGTGTCAACTTTTGTTTGATGACATCTCTTTGAAATTTCTTGGAATATTTTATTCCAGTAAAGGTGCTATATTTGCTGTTATTGCAAGGATGAAGTTAATGTTGGCTGTACAGGAAAAGAATGCAAATTAAATGTGCAAATCTGCTCTTGCATAAGAAGGGAGCCTCTCAAAGAACAAAGAACAAAAAACGAAACAGTTCAGGAAACAGGCTCTTCAGCCCAAAGAGCCCATGCCGCCACCTCGATGTTCCCACTTTTATCAGCAAGAGAACTAAAGTTATAATTAATTATTAATTAATAATTAACAAAGCACCAAGATTTACTATATGCGTTTGTTTATCATAACATTATTCTTTAAATAATTATCCCTGTCATCCTTGTCTATGTTTATAGATCTATGCATTAGAACCAAATTTGAGACAATTTAGGGAGAATTTGTTCTGCCAATCAGCCTAAGAGCACATCTTTGGGATGTAGGAGGAAACCAGAGCACCCAGAGAAAACCCATGCAAGCACAGGGAGAATGTGCAAACTCCCACAGACACAGGCCCAAATCCATGTATCTGCACAGCACAGCAATTGTCACTGAGCTATCATATTGCCCATCAAATGGTCCAGGTCAAGCGTACACTAATGACGTAATGGACATGAAGCACTAAGCTACTCTCGAAAAATTCAAAAGCAATCCTCTCACGACCCATCGCGTGTATGCCCCTTGTTAGACAAGGCGGACCGAAGTACCTGCAGGATAAAACAAATACATCAATATCATTGACAATTTACACACTTCCCAGGGAACTCCCAAGGCTCATGATCCCTATTTTAAATCAGTTTTCTATATCCCTCTATTTTGTTCATGTGCCCATCTAAGTATCTCTTAAATAACTTCAGAGTGCCTGCCTCCACCACGTTACTTGGAAGCGCATTCCATACCCCCACACCCTCTGTGTGAAAAAACTCCCTCTAGCATCCAAATTATATCTTACCCACCTCACCCTAAGCCCGTGACCCCTCATGCTATTTTAGTCCTTCCTAGGAAAAAGCTTAACCCTGTTTATCTGTACCCCTCATAATCTTGTACACCTCTATTAGATCTCCTCTAAGTCTACATCTTTCTAAGGAAAACAGTCCCAATTTGCCTAACCTCTCCTCTTGACTCAGACCTTTCATACCAGGCAGCATCCTGGCAAACCTCCTCTGCACTCTCTCCAGAGTCTCCATGTCCTTCCGGTAGTAAGGTGACCAGAACTGGACGCAGTATTCCAAATTCCAATGTTTTATACAACTGCAACATTAAAGGCCAGCTCTTGTACTCTATACCCCTTCCTATAAAGGCTAGCTACCATGTGCTTTCTTCACAACCTTCTCCACTTGCTCTGCCACCTTCAGAGACTTGTGCACCTGCACCCCCAGGTCCCTCTGCGTTTCTATACTCTTAATAGGTTTACCCTTTATAATATACCTCCCCTCTACATTCTTTCTCCCAAAATGCATCACCTCGCATTTATCAGGATTGAATTCCATCTGCCATCTATGTGCCCAAGCTGTCAGCCTATCTATGTCCTGCTGCATCGCCTGATAATGCTCCTCACTATCCGCAAGTCCAGCCATCTTTGTATCGTCTGCAAACTTGCTGATCACTCCACTTACTCCCTCTTCCAAGTCATTTATATACATTACAAATAGAAGAGGTCCCAGTACCGAGCCCTATGGCACACTACTAGTAACCGACCTCTAGCTAGAAAAACACCCTTCCACTATTACTCTCTGTCTCCTATTACCAAGCCATTACTTATCCATCTAGCTACCTGTCCTTGTATTCCATTAGCCTTGACCTTTTCAACTAACCTCCCATGAGGGACTTTGTCAAACACCTCACTGAAATCCATATAGATGACATCAGTGGCTTGCTCTTCGTCAACTGTTTTCATCACCTCCTCAAAAAATTCTACCAGATTCGTAAGGCACAACCTCCCTTTAACAAAGCCATGCTGCATATCCCTAATCAGATCGCAATGCTCTAAGTGCCTATACATCCTATCTCGAAGAATCCCCTCCAACAGCTTCCCTATCACTGACATCAAACTCATCAGCCTATAAATCTCACTTTATATCAGATAATATTTATTGTTTGTGCTCACATGAAATTTCTGCAACCACCTTTGACCTTTCAGTTTACGAATCAATATACCTTGAGTTTGCAGTCTGATGCAGTGTCTTTATAAGTGAAGGCTACCATACAAGGAAACGCTATTCTCCTGTGTCTCATCAGCTTTGTCTAAATCAAAATATTTCCATTTTCTGACAGAGATACTAGTTTTTAAAACAATGTAGGTCATATTAAAGAGGTCAGGTGATTAAAATCTCAATTAATGAACGTAGTTGACCCAAGTGTCAGACTAAGTACCAAACATTCACTCATTAATAGCATTGAGACCCATCAGTCTATACGTTAAATACTCATTCACAAAACCGATTAAAACTGCAGTCCCAATGGTCTCAACTAAATGATGACTACTGGAAAATAATCCATGAATTTTGCCATTAACACCAAATGTGATGAGACAATTCCAGTATGTGCACTGAATTTCCAGCTTACAACTAATAAGCCAGAAACCACTATTGAGATATAATATTTTTCATTGTAATAGTTGAGCATGACTAGACACAATCAAAGTTCTAGTCTCACTGGGAATTTATGAAATAGCTAAAGCATTCCAAAGATTCAGATCAGAGATTAACTGGAATTTTTTTTCACAGAATGATAGCATCCCTACAGTGCAGAAGGAGGCCATTTGGCTCATCGAGTCTTCACAGACCACAATCCCATCCAGGCCTTATTCCCGTAACCCCACATATTTACCCTTTTAATCCTCCTGATGCCAGGGTCAATTTGTTTTCACTTCTTTCAAGTCTTGGTGAAAATGCACAAGAGGGAAGAGAAAAGCAGCAGTATGAATCATTGCACTATATATTAAATTTAAATGGCCATCTTCGAACAACTGAATGACCGGCATAGAAAGATTGATTGCCAGCTTTATACATACACATTATAAACTTTGAAACTTATCTAAATGTTATCTTTACATTTGCTGACACCAAATAAAACTGAGGAATAATCATACCTGGGAAGAAAAACACGGCAGCATTCCAATCGATGTTATCATTTTTACAGCTGCAATTTGAAAATCAAATGAATATGGAGATAATAGCAACTGTATCCCTTCTGAGATCTGAGTTTGAAAAGGAGGGCCAGATCTCCAAATCTTCAGATTGTCAGAGACTGGACAGACAACTGAAGATGTGCACCAGGCTCCTGTGGAAATCCTGAACAGAACTATGTGGGAATTACCAGTGCTATGACAAGTCCTTGGATGAACTCCCCAATTTGCTATGTTCCCAGGTGATGAGGAATGAACTGGTTCTTTATTCAACCCTCTGGATTAGAATCATAAAATCCTTTAGTGCAGAAGCAGGCCATTCAGCCCATCAAGTCTGCACTAACCGCAATCCTACCCAGCACTATTCCCATAAACCCACGTACTTAACCTAGCCAGTCCCCCTGACACTAAAAGGCAACTTAGTGTGGCCATTCCACCTAACCTACACATCTTTGAACTGCAGAAGGAAACTGGAGCATTCGGAGGAAACCCATGCAGATATGGGGAGAATGTGCAAATTCCACACGGACAGTGACCTAAGTTGTGAATCGAACCCAGACCCCTGGCACTGTGAGGTAGCATGCTAACCACTGTGTCATTGCGCCGGGTTGATGGAACAAAGTTACTTTAAAAGAAATCTCTTCCTTTATGGATACATTTCTCCAGTCCAAAACCAAATGTAAACTGGCTCTAAGTGGAAACAGTTTAACCATTCTTGAGTTAAGGAAAAGAAGTTTATTAGTTACTAAAATGTGAGAAGAAAATAATAATACATAACACACAGGTTAGAAATGAGAGGGAGTCCAAAAAGATGTAAGAATCTGTCTTTGGCTTGTCGATGAGGAGTAGGTGGTGAAATGTTGAGGCCTAAAGTTGGGTGATCCCAGTAGTACTGACTTCAGCCATTGAGCAACTGAGTTGGATCACTTCTCGGCCTTTTGGCTAAGATCAAGTGTAGTATCAACATGCTGTACTTGGTTGAATTCATTAGGTTACATTTTAGCTTCATTTGAAGCAATTTTTAAAAGAGGCATCTCGGCTTTTTGGCTAAGATGCAAATAAAATCAAGCCTTGATGGAGGAGCTATGCCTACTCCAAACAGCTTGGATCATGCAGATCAAGCTGAAGACAGGAGGTGAGAGCCCTGTCTTGTCAGCTTGGTTCGGCAATGTCTCAACTTGTTGAGACTCTGAATTGGACTTGATTTGAATGAATTGGAATAAAAACAAAAAAAAGAGTTGGATCGCGATTGTCTGGGCACGTTGTGCCCAGTACAGATCACACTGGGATGGTGCATGGTCAAAGAATCACAGGCCTGGAGCCTAAAGTGCTTAGCGCCAGCACAAATTCCCATTGGGATTCTCCCAGCCAGTAAAGGGCAGGAACAAGATTAGCATATTCAAATAACATTCAAATGCGCTTAGTCTATTTTAAGCCAGATTCTCCTTCCTTACTGGATTGCCCGATTCTCAGGTGTAGCTGGAACTGGTGAGAATCACTACTAGTCTTCACAAACAGAGCGCAGGCATGATCACCACGTCGGGGAGGGGCTCAGAGACTATTGAAGCCTCTGGGTGGTTGGGGACATGGCTGGCAGTGCCACCCAGCATCGGAAAAATGCCAGATTGCAGACAGATGTGCAAACAGATGAAAACTACCAGGGTGGGAGTGGGGGGAAGAAAGGGGGAGTGGTGAGAAGAAGAGGCATGAAGGGGTTCTCAAGGAGGGCTCCAATGAAAGGTGAAGATGGGGAGGGCTTTAATTTCACTTTGAGATTGGGGAACCCTTTAAAAACAGCATTCTATCACTGTGAGGCCAGTCTTGCTGATGTGTTTAGGCCCTGCCCTCTCCTAAAAAGTGACTAAGTGCGGGAAGAATGTAACCTGATCTGAGCCAGACATGTTTCTCACGTAAATGGTACTTTTAGCCATTACCTAGGAAAATTCCATCCTTGGTTAGCTGAAAGGAGATGTCCCATTCCCTTTTCAATTTACGACTTGCTGCCAGCATTCAGAGAGAGAGAGTGATACTACTTTTTCTGCAAGTGCAGAATCGCTGGGGATTTGGTTCAGTTGTAACATTCACAGCACACACTGGTATACTAAAACTAGTAAGAAGTCTGACAACACCAGGTTTAAGTCCAACCGATTTATTTGATAGTAAACTCACAAGCTTTCGCGGTTCCCCTCTTCGTCAGGTGAATGAAGAGTTCTGGCCTCAGACAGTACATATAACAGCACAGACAGTTTACAGATTACTGATTAGAATGCAAGTCTTTACACTCTGTTCAAGTCATAAAGTGGCTAACAATGTAAGTGGAAGGAGCACTGAGCACAGGTTAAAGAGATGTGTATTGTCTCCAGACAATACTGTCTCCGATACACCACAGCAAAAAAACTGCACCGACCTCCTCATAAGACAAACATGGGACATGGTGGACAGAGTACCCTTCGTTGTCCTGTACTTCCCCAGAGTGGAGAAGCTATGACATCTTCTCCAGTGTCTTCAACATATCATTGATGAAGACGAACATCTCGTCAGAGCCATCCCCACACCCTCACTTCTTGCCTTCAGACAACTGTACAACCTCAAACAGACCATTGCTCACAGCAAACTACCCAGCCTTCAGGAGAACAGTGACCACAATACCACACCACCCTGCCACAGCAACCTCTGCAAGACATGCCGGATCATCGACGTGGATGACATCATCACATGTGAGAATACTATCCACCAGGTACATGGTACATACTCTTGCAACTCGGCCAATGTTGTCTACCTAATACATTGCAAGAAAGGATGTCCCGAAGCATGATACATTGGAGAGACCATGCAGATGCTATGGCAGTGAATGAATGAACATCGCTCGACAATCATCAGGCAAGACTGTTCCCTTCCTGTTGGCCAACACTTCAGCGATCATAGGCATTCGGCCTCCAACCTTCTCCAAGGTGGCCTTCACGACACACAACAGCACAGTCACTGAGCAGAGACTGATAGCCAAGTTCTGCACACATGAGGACGGTCTTAACAGGGATCTTGGCTTCATGTCACACTATTTGTAACCCCCATGACTTGCCTGGGTTTGCAAAACCTCACTTACTGTACTGTCTGGAGACAATACACATCTCTTTAACCTGTGCTCAGTGTTCCTTCCACTTACATTGTTAGCTACTTTATGACTTGAATAGCAGGTTAGGTGTAAAGACTTACATTCTAATGAGTAATCTGTAAACTGTCTGTGCTGTTATACGTACTGTCTGAGGCCAGAACTCTTCATTCACCTGACGAAGAGGGGAACCGCGAAAGCTTGTGAGTTTACTATCAAATAAATCGGTTGGACTTAAACCTGGTGTTGTCAGACTTCTTACTGTGTTTATCCCAATCCAACACTGGCATCTCCACATCATGACACTAGAACTAGAACAGCAGACTAGCACACCAAGACCAGGGTTGCAGGAAGTCTTTAGCCCTTTTTTTGTATCCCTGGAAGGGTAAAAAAACACAAACATGTCTTGGCTTTCTTTCAACTCATATCATTTCCATTGTGTGAGAAATGACTCACAGGAGATAGTTTCTGCTGAGATGGTAATCAGTGTCTATTATCTCTACAGGAGATTATAGTTCAGTTTTCATATTGCATTCCTTCTTTGAAATGTCTCTGTCTGAAAAATGTGCAATATTCCATTTCTCTGAACAAGTTGATCAAGTGTAATTCCAGAACATGGTTACTTTGCAGTTTCAGCCAGATTTTGTTTGTATGTCCATTTTTTAAAGAAACACATGTCTTTACTTAAAATTTCAATATGAACAAAAGTAATTCATGGCTATGATCCATTGTCATGACATCAGGAAGTTTCAACTTTCGATAGGCAACCTTCTTTCTCCCTGAGACATAGAAAGAAAGGAAATATAGGAAATGGGAGTAGGAAAAGGCCATTCCGCCCTCCAAGCCTGCTCCACCATTCATTACAATCATAGCTGATCATCCAACTCAATAGTCTGATCCTGCCTTCCCCTATATCCTTTGATCCACTTTGCCCCAAGAGCTATATCTAGCAGCTACATGAAAACATTCAATCTTTTAGTTTAACTACTTTTTGTGGAAGCGAATTCTAGAGGCTGACCACTCCCTGGCTGAGTGATCATCTTCATCTCCATCCTAAATAGTTTACCCTAAGTCCTTAGACTGTAACCCATGGTTCAATATAGAACATTATAGCACAGTACAAGCCCTTTGGCCCTCGATATTGCACCAACCTGTGAAACCAATCTAAAATCCACCTAACCTACACTATTCCAATATCATCCATATGTTTATCCAATGAGCAATTAAATACCCTTAATGTTGGTGAGTCCACTACTGTTGCAGGCAGGGCATTCCATGCCCTTACTGCTCTCTGAATAAAGAACCTACCTCTGACATCTGTCCTATATCTATCACCCTTCAATTTAAAGCTATGTCCTCTCCTGCTAGCCATCTCTATCTGAGGAAAAAGGCTCTCACTGTCTACTCTATCTAATCCTCTGATCATCTTGTGTGCCTCTATTAAGTCACCTCTTCACTTCTTCTCTCTAACGAAAACAGCTTCAAGTCCCTCGTCTTTCCTCATAAGACCTTCCCACCATACCAGGCAACATCCTGGTAAATCTCCTCTGCACCCTTTCCAAAGCTCCCACATCCTTCCTATAATGCGGTGACCAGAACTGTATGCAATACTCCGTGTGCGGCCGCATCAGAGTTTTTTACAACTGCAACATGACCTCATGGCTCCGAAACTTACTACTCTCTACTAATCTCTCTCTACTAATAAAAGCTAACACACTTTATGCCTTCTTAACAACCCTACCAACCTAGGTGTCAATTTTCAAGGATCTATGCACGTGGACACCGAGATCTCTCTGCTCATCCACATTACCGAGTAACTTACCATTAGCCCAGTACTCTGTATTCCTGTTACTCCTTCCAAAGTGAATTGGGGATAAAGTGTTAGCATGGATTGAGGATTGGTTATCTAACAGGGAGCAGAGAGTTGGAATCAATGGATGCTTTTCTGGTTGGCAGTTGGTGACTAGTGGAATGCCACAGGGACTGGTGCTGGGGCCTCAACTGTTTACCATTTACATGGACAATCTAGAGAAGGGGACTGAGCGTAGGGTAACAAAATTTACTGATGACACAAAAATGAGTGGAAAAGTGAATTGCATGGAAGCTTCGGAAAGTCTGCAGAGATCTGGACAGGTTGAGTGAGTGGGCAAGGACCTGGCAGATGGAGTATAACATTAGCAAATGTGAGGTTATCCACTTTGGTAGAAATAATAGTAGGAGGGATTATTATTTAAAGGGTGTAAAGCTGCAGCATGCTACAATGCAGAGGGACCTGGGAGTCCTTGTGCACAAATCACAAAAACTCAGTCTGCAAGTGCAGCAGGTCATCAAGGAGGCAAATGGAATGTTGGCCTTTATAGCGATGGGGATAGAATATAAAAGCAGGGAGATCTTGCTGCAACTGTACAGGGCACTGGTGAGACCGCAACTGGAGTATTCCATGCAGTTTTGGTCCCCTTATTTGCGAAACAATATATTGGTTTTGGAGGGAGTACAGAGAAGGTTCACCAGGCTGATACCAGAGATGAGCAGGTTAGCTTATGAGGAGAGATTGAATAGACTGGGCCTATACTCATTAGAGTTTAGAAGGCTGAGGGGGGAATCTTATAGAGACACATAAGATAATGAAGGGTCTAGAAAGGGTAGAGATAGAGAGATTCTTCCCACTTAGAAAGGAAAATACATCTAGAGGGCACAATCTCAAAATAAGTGGGGGGGGGGGGGCGGCACTTTAGAACGGAATTGAGGAGGAGTTTCTTCACTCAAAGAGTGGTGATTCTCTGGAACTCTCTGACCATTGAAGTGGTGGAGGCCACCTCATTGAATATATTTAAGTCACGGGTAGATAGATTTCTGATATCTATTAAGGGTTATGGAGAGAAAGCAGGAAAGTGGAACTGATTCATTTCAGATCAGCCATGATCTTATTGAATGGCGGGGCAGGCTCAAAGGGCTAGATGATCTATTCCTACTCCTATTTCTTATGATCTTATGAATCACTTTACACTTTTCTAAATGTGCTAATAGTCTTCGGGAGGGTTTAAACTAATTCAGCAGGCAGATGGGAACCTGAATTGAGGTTCCAGTGTACAGGAGGTTGAGAGTACTGAGATCATGAATAAGGTTTCAAGGTCAAATGAGTGTGTTAGCAGGCAGGAAGGTGTCTACTTCAATGCCAGCAGCATCCGGAATAAGTTGGGTGAACTTGCAGCATGGGTGGTAACTGGGACTTCGATATTGTGGCCATTTCGGAGAGATGGATAGAGCAGGGACAGGAATGGTTGTTGCAGATTCTGGGGTTTAGATATTTCAGTAAGATCAAAGAATGTGGTAAAAGAGGGGGAGGTGTGGCACTGTTAGTCAGAGACAGTATTACAGTGGTAGAAAGGACATTTGATGTGAACATGTCTATTTAGGTAGTATGGGCTGAGGTTAGAAACAGGAAAACAGAGGTCACCCTGTTGGGAGTTTTCTATAGGCCTCCAAAAAATTCCAGAGATATAGAAAGGATTGCAAAGATGATTCTGGATAGGAGCAAAAGTAACAGGGTAGTTGTTATGGGGGATTTTACAAATATTGACTGGAAAAATATAGTTTGAATACTTTAATGGGTCAGTTTTTGCCCAAATGTGCAAGAGATTTTCCTGACACAATACATAGATAGGACAAGAGGCGATGCCACATTGGATTTGGTGCGGGATAATGAACCAGGCCAGGTATTAGATTCGGAGATAGGTGAGTGCTTTGGTGATAGTGACCACAATTCGGTTATGTTTACTTTCATGATGGAAAGCAATAGGTATATACCGTAGGACAAGATGTATAGCTGGGGTAAAGGAAATTATGATGCAATTAGGCAATATTTAGGATGCGTAGGATGTGGAAGGAAACTGCAGGTGATGGGCACAATTGAAATGTGGAGCTTGTTCAAGGAACCGCTACTGCGTTTCCTTGATAAATACGTACGTGTCAGGCAGGGAGGAATTGATTGAGCAAGGGAACGAGGTTTACTAAAGAAGTTGAATCTCTTGTGAAGAGGAAGAAGGAAACTTATGTCAAGATGAGATGTGAAGGCTCAGTTAAGGCGCTTGAGAGTTAAAGGAAGGATCTAAAGAAAGAGGTAAGAAGAGCTAGGAGAGAACTTAGAATTACAATCTCTACAGTACAGAAAGAGGCCAATTGGCCCATCGAGTCTGCACCAACCACATTCCACCCAAGCCATACCCCCGTATCCCTACATATTTACCCATTAATCCCTCTAATCTATGCATCTCAGAACACTAAGAGTAATTTTAGCATGGCCAATCAGCCTAACCTGCAAATCTTTGGACTGTGGGAGGTAACCAGAGTACCCGGAGGAAACCCACACGGACACGAGGAGAATGTGTACACAGACAGTGACCCAAGCCAGAAATCGAATCTAGGTCCATGGAGCTATGAAGCAGCAGTGCTAACCACTGTGCTACCGTGCCGCCTGCCCGGGACATGAGAAGTCTTTGGCATGTAGGATCAAGGAAAATCCTAAGGCTTTCTATAGATACGTCAGGACTAAAAGAATGACTAGGAGTAAGATTAGGGCCAGTCAGGCAGTAGTGGAAAGTTGTATGTGGAATCCTAACAGATAAGAGAGGTGCTAAATGAATATTTTTCGTCAGTATTCACACAGGAAAAAGACAATTTTGTCGAGGAGAATACTGAGAAACAGACTATTAGACTAGACAGGATTGAGGTTCATAAGAAGGAGGTGTTAGCAATTCTGGAAAGTGTGAAAATAGATAAGTTCCCTGTGCCAGATGGGGTTTATCCTAGGATTTTCTGGGAAGTCAAGGAGAAGATTGCAGAGCCTTGGCTTTTATCTTTAGGTTGTCATTGTCTACAGGAATAGTGCCAGAAGACTGAAGGATAGCGAATGTTACCCCCTTGTTCAAGAAGGGATGTAGAGACAATCCTGGTAATTATAGACCGGTGAGCCTTACTTCTGTTACGGGGTTTTGCAAAGGATTATAAGAGACAGGATATATAAACTTCTAGAAAGGAATATTTTGATTAGGGATAGTCAACATGGTTTTGTGAAGGATAGGTCGTGCCTCAGAAACTTTACTGAGTTCTTTGACAAGGTGACCAAAAGAGATGGATGAGGGCAGAGCAGTAGAAGTAGTGTATATGGATTTCAGTAAAGCATTTGATCAGATTCCTCAAAGTAAGCTATTGCAGAGATGCAGAAGCATAGGATTGAGGGTGATTTAGCAGTTTGGATCAGAAATTGGTGATGGTTGATGGGAAATGTTCATCCTGGAGTTCAGTTACTAGTGGTGTACCGCAAGGATCTGTTTTGGGGCCATTGCTGTTTGTCATTTTTTATGAGGGCATAGAAAGATGGGTTAGTAAATTTGTGGATAATACTAAAGTCAGTGAAGTTGTGGACAGTGTGGAAGGATGTTGCAGATTATAGAGAGACATAGATAAGCTGCAGAGTTGGGCTGAGAGGTAGCAAATGAAGTTTAATGTGGAAAACTGTGAAGTGATTCACTTTGGTTCTGGATGCACCCATCATCAGGAACATCTTTTTTGCACTTATTCTGATTAGTTCTATTAGAATTTTGTAAATCTCTATGAGATCTCCCTCGTTCTTCTGAACTCAGTGAATATAATCCTAACCAATTCAATCTCTCCTTACATGTCAGTCCCAATTTCCCATGAATGAGTCTGGTAAACCTTCTCTGTACTCCCTCTATAGTAAGAACATCCTTCCTCACACAAGGAGACCAAAACTGCACACAATATTCCAGATGTGATGTCACCTAGGCCCTGTATAACTGCATCAAGGAATCCATGCTCCTGCACTCGAATCCTTTCGTTATGAAGGCTAACATACCATTTGCCTTCTTTACTGCTGCTGCACTTGCATGCTTACCTTCAGTGACTGATGTACAAGGACAACCCAGTTTCGTTGCATATTCCCCATCCTAATTTAGGGTCTTTCGGATAATAATTTGCCTTCTGAATGTGTGTACAGTCGGAGACTTCAGACAATTCCATAGTACACAGCTGGGTAGTTACACAGGAAATGTTCGGCCATTTAAAACCCAGTCCAATAGCTAGTTAACTCCATAACTGTCATCCTAAACACCCTAATCCACCTGACCACTCCATTCATCCTGACCAGACTTAACTATCACTCCTATCAGATCCAACCACCCACACTGAACACCCGACAACAAATCCAACTAGCCCACTGACTAGACCCAATTAGCCCACAAGTATGCTACTAACCCCTCCGGCCAAACCCGACTTGATTTATCCCTCTATCAATCTGACCAGACAATCCTTTCAATCCAACTATCCTTCTCGACCACTTCCTCCTGACTATCCTCATCCGACCAGGCGTGACTACCCTAAATGACCCAGCTACTGCCCAAAGCACCCAATGGCACTCCCCCAACAACCTAACAAACCCTCCCAACTTATCCACAATCTAACTACCCATTTGAACTCAAGGACCCATTGACCTTGACTCAGCGACCCATTGACCCACCTACCCACTCTATACACTAATCCATTCACTCACATTGATCGTACACTCCTTTAAATTTACTGTATGGCAGCTACTGCTGTATAGTGGAGTAGGGATGTCCCCTTTTCCCACAACTCTATCTTGTTCTGATGCTGTTGTCTGAAGAAAGAACAACATTGAGTCGGGGGACATTTTGAGTTGGATTGACAATCAAACAATTGTTGCTTTTGTTCAGAAAGTCTGGGCCAACATTTTTGAAAGCTTCGGAACTTATAATGTGAATGCCCTTCAGAAATAATGCTATAAAAACAGATATTAAGTGGTATGAAATACAAATAATGTGCAAATATCAATAGTTCAACAAAATGAAGTGACAGCTGGAGAGTAGCTAGCCATCCCATAACCCTGGACTTTTGAAAAGAAGGAAGGCACCTTCAGCTTGCCCTTTATTAGCAATTCTTTGAGATGAAGACGTTTTCCCACTGCTCTTTCCATCAGGCACTTTCTTGCTAACTTAAAGCAAAATACTGCAGATGCTGGAATCTGAAACAAGAACAGAAAAAGTTGGAGAATCTCAGCAGGTCTGACAGCATCTGTGGGGAGAGAATAGAGCCAACATTTCAAGTCTCAATGAGCCTTTATGAGCTCTAATGGTGGATCATCTAGACTCAAAACATTGGCTCTTTTCTCTCTCCACAGATGCTGTAAGACCTGCAGAAATTTTCCAGCATTTTCTGATCCTCTTGCTAGCTGGCTGACAAGCTTTCCATTCCTTCTGAACCCCCTCCACTCTCCGAATCCCACTCTTCCCCATTGACATTATTGGAGATGAATTCAAATTAATGTGAGGTTTCCACCTGCATTAAATCAGAGGTGATGTAATTGCAGTGAGCCTTGAAAATGGTGACCAGCGGGAAGATGGGGAGACAAATCATAATTTCAATTTGAAGCCCAATGCGAGACTTCCCGTCAGGTGCGGTGGGCTAAAATTAAACTCTGATGGTGTAATTGCAACACATTCACATTTATTGGCTTTGTTCTCTGAATTACATTTGTCAATTTAATGATATATCATCAGTGCGTAACGTTTCTCAGGAACATGTTTTCAAAAGCAACTTGAAGACTTAATGGTGCTGACATTATTGTTTTCTAAAGTTCATGTCAGTTGGTTTACGAGAGGGGTGCAAGGTTTGTTAGATTGCAATTTGTTTTTATCAGAATCTTCTTATCTGCTGCACAATACTGCCAGGCTAATAATGTGCTAGTTTTCTCAAAACAACCATGACGATGCAATGTATCCTCAGCTGCAGTAGCTCCAAGTTTCAGATGGTCGATGTTTCCTATCCTGCACAACATGCTTCACATTGTCTCCAATCCCTTCTTGTTAAATGATGCAGCTATCCAAGGCTGCAACAACCTTTAATTGTATTTATTATCTCAAAGTTTTCTTTTACAAGTCTAAATTATTGTATCTTAAGTGTACATTCCTAGACCCTCCCTGTTGTTAAGTTGGTGTAAAATGAAACTTTGTAACATGTATTATCATTGCCTCAAACAACAGAATAATTCAAATATTTTATCAGATCTGTGCATCTGATATGCTGGTACCATATTCCAATTTTAAAATCAGCAAGATTACCCATTTGTTTTCAAGACATTTCATTTTGATGGGTTCGTGACAACCTTATCTTAAAATGAATTCAAAGGTAGCTTGAGAAGTTTTCATTGCAACTCGAGATATTTTATCGATGATTTTAAAATCACTGACCATTCACTATTGACTTAATTGGGTAGCACTGTGGCACTGCTGTCTCATAGCGAAAGGAACCCCGGTTCAATTGCAGCCTCGGATCACTGTCTACGTGGAGTTTGCACATTCCCCCATGCCTGCCTAGGTTTCTCCAGGCGCTCCAGTTTCCTCCCACCCTCCAAAAATATAGAGGTTAGGATGATTGGTTATGCTAAATTGCCTTTAGTGTCTGGGGGATCAGCAGGGTAAATACCTGGGGTTACGGGGATAAAGCCTGGGTGGAATTGTTGTTGGTGCAAGTTTGATTGGTCAAATGGTCTCCTTCTGCATTGTAGGGATTCTATTTTCCAGAGTAAGAAGTCTCACAACACCAGGTTATTTGGAATCACGAGCTTTCAGAGCACAGCTCCTTCATCAGGTGACTGACCTGAGACTTCTTACTCTGCCCACCCCAGTCCAACTCTGGCATCTCCGCATCATATTTTCCAGAGGGAATAGCATTTCTCTTTTATTTACTGAAATCTTCAATCTTCTTGGAAATTTCTATACATTCAGTTTTTAAATTCACATCCTTATACTTCATAAGGCTCTTGAATTAGCAGATCACTTTGTCCTGTCACATTAAAGGACATGTGTAAGTGAGTACTAAGGTCTTCCTGCTCACCTTCACTTTTCAGAAGCATGCCACTTATAGTAAATTGTATTTCCATATTAGTCCTCCTAAGATGCACTACTTCATCTTTCCTTTCATTGAACTCCATTTACTGTGCTTCAATTTTGGGAAACTCTTTGATCCACATAATGAAGAAACTTAGAATCCGTACATTCCAAAAAAAATCCATTTAGCCCATCAAGTTCATACCAACTCTCCAAAACAGCATCCCACCTAAGCCCTTCCATCTCTTTATCCCTGTATCCCCAGACATTATGCATGGCTAATCCACCTAAAGGTTCACTAAGGGGCAACTTACCACAGCCAATCCACCTAACCGGCACATCTTTGAAAACAAGTGGAAACAAATAAGCCATTTTGTGGTAACAATAATCAACCTTCTGACATCTTGGGAAGGCCTTATACCAGGAATAAGTGTCAAATACACAACTCCATGGGCCACATTTGTCAAGTAGAACATTCCCCCCCCTACATCCCCCCTTGCTCTTAAGCAAGTACATAACCAGGGAGGAAGGCTGCACTAGTGCCATAAGAAGTAGAGGTGATATGGACTGGTGCACTGAGCTGTGGGTCCTCTATTGGTGCATGGCTGATGAGATATCTCAAGCATCTACTTTTATATTTCTTTAGCCACATTGTGGGAATTTTCTTTTTGCCACATTTTTCATTCATTCCCCCCTGATCGGGGGACAGGGAGGGTGGTGCAGGATCAATGGGCCGAATGGCTTCCTTCTGCACTGCAGAGATTCAGTGATACTCCAAACTCTGCTGTAAACACTTGGACCTCTTCGATTTATAATTTCTTTATATACAGGTCCTGTTATCCTTTGGCATTTCACCATCATTACTTTGATTATTTAATCTCTCCTGCCCTTTTGTAGATTTCTTCCTTTTGTTCTTTTCCTATGGTACTTTTCCCTGGCACTACATTTGCATAACAGCTGTTAATTTTTAACAGCTTCCCATTCCAGTGAGAGGTCATCGACCTGAAAGCCTTCTCTCGCCACAGTAAACTCACCCTTGCCCCAAGGAGTGACCAGAACTAGTTGTTAAACGGGAGAAAGACAAGGTTGAGAGGAGGTGGGCTGAACCGGGGGTGCACGCAAAGATGGTGGTGCAGTTGATGGGATGGAGCAGGGGAAATGTGGAAACAACACGAGGCATACAAGATATCAGCAGTTGGAAGGAATTAATGCTCTCTCGATTTGAAGTATTTATTTTGTTAATGACTCAGTGAAGTCCTGAGAGATAATTACCAACAGATTTTAGAAGGGACAACTGAATGAGACCCTGTTGATGAAAGTTGGAAGTTCCACAATATCATTGCAAAAAGAATTGGGACTTAGGAAGGAGGAATTGGGACACCAGTTCTTTGGGGGTCACGGAGAAGAGGATTCAGGCAATGGTAGGATAGACTTTCAGATCTATATACCCATTGATCTTGTTGATTGCTGCTTCATCATCCATTTTTGAAGCAAAATGCATTTACTGTCTGTTAAATCTTAGTGCTGAAGTGTCTCCTCAAGAACTACTCTGCAGCCAGACATCAGGGCACACAGATCTTTATTCAGTCCACTCGCTCCACACTCTGAACATTGACTGTCCACTCAGGACATTTCCCAACCAATTCCCCCCATACCCCAGATCACATGACCTTAAAGGGCAATGCCTCAACATATGTAACCCTTCTCAAAATTGCCTCAATATATTCCAGGAGGATTCTAAAATAAATTGAAAAGGAAAGAGGAGAATGATATTTTAGCAGACTAGGAATGAAATGCTCGGTGAATCTCCCCCATTCCTTTCATTCTGAAGTGAATTGGACAAATATTACCCCTCATGTGACCAGTTCCTGAATACATCCTGCCTTATTCATTCATATAGCAATATAAAAAACAAACTGGTAAGAATACCAGTATCTTTAACCGGCTCATCTCTAAGTCATCTAGAGTCAGTGCAGATGAAGGCCATTCGGTGCATCGACCTGCATTGACAACAAGTCCACCCAGACTTTATCTCCATAACCTCTTATATGTACCCTGCTAGTACCCCGACATTACTAGGCAATTTAGCATGGCCAATCAACCTAACCTGCAAATCTTTGAATTGTGGGAGGAAACGGAGCACCCAGAGGAAACCCACGTAGAAATAGGTAGAATGTGCAAACTCATCTAGTGTGAGAACAGATTTCAAACAAATTGCACCCAACAAGGGGCGAGATGTTCATATTCTAGCTTGTTCTGAACTTGTTCAACTTGGTTTTTTTATAAACATTTAAGTCTTGTTCTAAGAATATTACAAAATGGCTTTAAATCTGCTCAAATAGATCTATCCTTTATCATTTGATAGATAATTTTGCTATCTTAAAGCTATCAGGCACTCCTATGCAGTGGATAAACATCTTGCAGCATAGATTACAGAGTTATAATCTCCAGTAGAGCTTGCCCAAAGTGAAAACTGTAAGCCAGATTCTTTCAAAGTCTTTCTTCTACTATAAAGATTTATTCAGGGATAAGATAAAGCTATATAAGCTCTATATGCTGATAGGTCAGCACGTTTTTTTAAGGTCTGGGTTAATGCAGTAACTGGAAGAAACCATGAGAATGCATTCTATCCTATACCTGAGCCTTCTGCTATCGTTAACGAACAGTCATCCTCTCTTTAGAGGTGGAAAGAAGGTTCGGAACAAACTGCTACTCATTTCTTTTGACGGCTTTCGTTGGAATTATGACCAAGATGTTGAAACCCCAAATTTACAACATCTAGTCAAAGAAGGTGTAAAAGCAAAATATGTTACACCCCCCTTTGTTACAATAACCTCTCCATCTCATTTCACATTGCTAACAGGTAAGTCCTATTTAATTAGCGTCCTTTCAATGTACTGATACCAATTATGTAAACAACTAGAATCCTGTACAATTGTATTGATCAATGAGCAGTAATTTATTTACCTAACTGTTAATCAGCAAAAGTGAAATTAATATGTTAACTACATATAATTACATTTTAATTATAGATATCATTCGAGATTTCTGTGGCTTCTCCATACTTGTTAGTTATTATTCCCTCAAGTACAATATTTCTGTTTACATATACTGAAAATGTAGCATTCTGTTTTGTATAGGGTTAACATAGTGGCACAATGTTAGCATTGCTGCCTCACAGCACCAGAGATGTGGGTTTAATTCCAGCCTCAGATGTCTGTCTGTGCAGAGTTTGCACATTTGTCCAGTGTCTGTGTGGGTTTCCTCCACAGTCCAAAGATGTGAAGGTTAGAATCATAGAATCGCTACAGTGCAGAAGGTGACCATTTCGGGGTTCGAAATGTCCGCCTCTTTTCTCTCCTTACAGATGCTGTCAGACCTGCTGAAATTTTCCAGCATTTTCTCCTTTGTTCCAGGGCATTGTTATCTGTTTAAGTTTTAATTGGTGATGATTAAAGCATAGAATAAGGGCAATCAAGCATTGTGCCAACGACCAAAAGTATCACAATACCATCATAAACCTCACCAACTAAGTGCAAAGGGTTTTTTAATAAAATTCTCCCTAATCTTATAAAGTTGCCAGTGTTAGCCAATTCTCCTTTGTGTAAAATTTTATCAGGCCACTAGTCTGTAACAAAATTGGATTGGATATTTTGAGCAAATTTCTTTCTTCAATGGTTTGCTGTGAACTCTCTCTTCAAAGTGGTACGAGTTAAGAGCTGCAGCAGCAGTTGTGCGCTCCTTCTGGGCAGCAGCTGAATGCATGTAAACCTCAAAGGATGATTGAGTAACACTAGTTACACTTGTAACTACTCAGGTATTTTTCCTGACAATGGTGAGGCACGTCAATTCAGCAAAAATGGTTTCTCCTGAAACAAAAAGACAGAGCAAGTAAGTAATAACCTTTCATCCAAAGATGTTTCATGCAAAATTTGAGTGAAGTATGTCTGTTTACTATTAGTAAATAAGGTAAATGTTGTTAATCACTGTGTAAGTATGACAGCAGCAATATAATGATAAGAGGTCATATTCGTTGAGTAGAATTAGGTTCTGGCTGAAAACCAGCATGTTTCTCCACAGGAACAAGGCGTGGTTTTCATTTCAGATCTTATGAGACTTTGTCAAAAAAAAGCAGGCAGACATGTTTTACATCATCATTCTGGCCAGTGAGAATCTAATAGAGTCATCAAGGCCAGCTCATAGAGTTTGGGTGAATTAAGTGTCACCCTTCTCCCCGTCCCCTCCTCCCCCAATACCACTCAATAATGGGATCCCCCACAGACAGGGGAACACCACCACCAATCCTCAAACACAGAGGCCAGCCTCTCCCCTGCCACTCAAAGATCGGGTCACACCCCCCCAAACACGCATCAGGATAATCCAACCCCATCCCCGCTATCTTCACTGGCATCAGGTGGAACATCCCCCCCCATTCTCAGTGTCTCTCTCACCACTTGCCACTGCTATGCAGATACAACATTTCTGCCACCCTACCTCCTGGCATTATCAGCCATGTCTCTCACCTCCCTAACATTATACCCACCTTTGCATCCCAGCATGGCCATCAAAACTGGTTTCTGTTTTTGGAAGCCAGCAATAATTTCCCACTAGTGTGATGTCACGCCAGTGAAGGAGGGAGTGGAGCATCTCTTATGGTCCAAAGTATTGGCATAAAGCCATTTAATCATAGTTGCACACATTTTAATTTCTGGGTCATCAGGGAAGACCAGGGAGTATCACACTCAGTAATCTCGCCAGTACAAACCTCATTATGACTCTCTCGCAAGATTTAACGGCCATAACAGGATGTGTGCACGTGGCAGATAGGCTGGGAGAACTGCACTCATTGGTTGATTCAGTCGTGGTGAATCTTGATTGGCAGAACTACAAAATAAGAAACTATCTTCCATTTTCTCCAAAGGAAAATATATTGATGCCCATGGCGTGATCCACAACATGTGGTTCAATACAACAACTGGACAGAAAAAATCATATTACCAGACACAGGGTATGAATGAATATTGGGACAATGGAAGCTTGCCCCTCTGGATCACTGCTCAACGACAGGTAGACCAAATCATTGGAATATTTTATCTAAATCTATGGGAGAAGGAGGGGTACAAATGATAGTCATCAACAACGTTAATATGGAGCATAACCCGTGTCTCCTGGCTACACAATGAGTTAAATTAAATGAAAAAAACGATTCTGCTGGCTGTCCATTGAAGAATTGCACCAAGCACCAAAGAACACTGACTGGCATACATGATGCTGTGGACAGTTGCAAACAAAGTTTGCAAAGTGCGGGCCTCAAACAGGCCTCTGCTAACGTATGGAAGGAGCTTACTCCTTGTTTTAGGCCCATGCATGTGCTTTATATATGAACAGTTATGAAAATGATTTGTTTGCTGCACAGGAATTATGCACAACCAACCAAACACACTGATCCATTTGGTGCCTTGATATGATGAGCAGAGAGTGCAATTCGATTTATAACAGTCACCAGGCTGTTTTCATGAAGATTGCTTAGACACAGCAGAATTGAAATTTATGGTTTATTTCTGCTAATGTGGAGAATTTGATTAAGAGTAGCATACAAAGAAGGGGAGAGACTCTTTAATATATACAGAGGTTGTCATAGTGAAATTGACTATTTCTGTGAATGTTCTAAGTTCCTTTTCATGGGTAAGGCTACATTTATACTGCAGCTACAGGTGAAAGACCAGTGTGGCACCCAGCCTGTCTGATACACCCTAGGTGCCAGACCCAGGAGAATGTAAGCAAAAGTAACTGTAGGTATGCAGAACTCTTCTCTCACGTTCAAAACTTAATTTCTTAGAGAGTGACTGGGGAAAATCAGGAAGTATCATGGACAGAGTTTTCCCATGGTTGTGAAGATGTGACCAGAGACAGACTGGCATATTCTCTGCTGGATCCTGATTGGCATGCTGGTCTTGCACTATGGCCCCACCTCCCTGCAACTTTCATGGAACCAGGAGCAGCAATGGTGAAACCAAGAGGCCAGTAAGCAGTAGGTGGTTGGTTGGACCAATTAGAAGAAGGACTCTAAAGTGGTGCAAGCACCAAGTGGAACTTTCCAGTTGCCATGCTGACCACCTCCCCCGCCCCCCCACCCCCACCCCACCCCCCACAACCACCACCACCACCTCCTCCACTGGGTCGGAGTGAATGATTGAAGGCAGTTTTCCAATGGCAGACCAGGGAAGATGTGAGGGAGGGGGAGGTGGGTGCTCATTCTGCCTAACCAACATCTACCCTTCTGCGTCAGAGAGCATATAGCCACTGATCATCTAGAGAATGGGTTGGCCCCTTCATAATTGGAGCCAGGCAGCAGCATCCACTTTGTTTTCAAGGACCAATAAAAATTCTGGAGGGTGCCCTCCACTTTGAGGTGCCCTTTCTTTCTGTGATGGACATTTTCAGCTCCCACCCTTTGACCATGGAACTGTTGATGTTCCATGCTGGGGGGTTTTCTATTGGCCTTTCAACCTTGAGATGATCTTAAATGGTCAGGGCTCATAGCAGAGATTAGTTAATGGGCTGTCTCCACAAGAATCACCCTCTTGCTGTTGATGCTCCATGTGTGGGTTACCAACCACATTTCCTCCTAATGACAGGTTCAGGATCCACCAACAAAAATCCAGTCCTTGTTCTCAAAACATTTTCATTAAGGTTGGGTACATTTAAAAATCCTAAAAGATCCAATGATAATTTGGAAACCAACTTTGACACCACAATGAAGTTACACTCCTAATAACAACAAACAAAAACAGTGCAACTCTTTTCACCAAGAAAGCTCACATTCCTATTCACCATAGACGTATGCCAGGTCCAGGCATATTCTTGAAATGCAAATTCATGAACTGAATATGTTTTGAGAAACAACATTACTGTGGAGATTTAGAATAAGTGACTTTTTTTTTACTGCAATTGTACAGGACATTGGTGAAGCCAGACCTAGTGTATTGTGCAGTCTTGCTGTCCTTCTCTAAGGAAGGATATCCTTGTTGTAGACAAAGTGCAACAAAGGTTTACCAGGCTGATTCCTGGATGGCAAGTCTGTCATATGAGAATTGGCTAGGATTGTATTCATTGGAGTTTAGAAGAATCAGAGGCGCTCTCATAGAAACTTATAAAATTCTAACAGGATAGGTTCAGAAGGAATGTTCCCGATTGTGGGGGAGTCCAGAACTAGGGGTCGTAGTTTGAGGATAAGGAGTAAATTTTTTAGGACTGGGGTGAGAAGGAATTGTCAAATTCACTGCCACAGAAAGTAGTTGAGGCCAAAACAGAAATTAGATGCAGTTTTTGGAGTTAAAGGGCTGAGGATATTGAATTTGATGATCATTTATGATGAAATTGAATGATGGAGCAGACTCGAAGGGCCAAATGGCCTGCTCCTGCTTGTATTTTTTATGATCCTATGGGTCATTTTTCATAAAACTTTTTACCTTTTTTTATTTCTGAAGGGTTTAAAAACAGGCTCTGTTCACTTCCCTGGGACCAAACCCATCTACGATGGAGAAGATATTTTCCTGAAAGTTGTAGAGCCTCCAATGTACAAGTACAACAATGAAACAGCCTGGAGAGAGAACATTGATATGGTAATGGGATGGTTCACTGTGGAAGATCTGGATTTTGTTTCATTATATTTTGGTGAACCGGATGGAGCTGGCCACAAACATGGGCCCGAATCAAAACAGAGAAAGGACATGGTCCGCCAGGTGGACAGAACAGTGGGTTACTTGCTGCAAAGCATTGAAAGATATGGCTTGAAATCCAAACTCAATGTTATCATCACTGCTGACCATGGAATGACTACAGTGCTGAAGGAGCCAGCAGTGAATGAAATTGTGCTGTCAAGATTTGCCAACTTCTCATTCAAAGACATTGCGTTTGAATTACTTGATTATGGACCCACTGCCATGCTACTCCCCAAAGAAGGAAGAACAGAAAAAGTGTACCAGATTCTAAAAGGTGCCCATCCTCATCTGAATGTTTTTAAAAAGGAAGATTTTCCAAAAAGACTTCATTATTCTGACAGTGAAAGAATTCTCCCAATTATCATGTACGGTGACCTCGGCTACGTTATTCATGGGGTGAGTGCATAAATAGAGCTGGTATAAAGTGAAAAGGGCACTCAGCACAGCCCATGTCTCTACCACACCATCACAACTCGATTTTATTCCAATTACACAGTTCTTCCTTGAGGCTTTTCCCTGCCTGGTTAATGTTCTGTAAGTAGAAAGCTGAAAAAAGGAACTTTTTGTTAAGACTTCCATCTCACTTGAGGAGATTTCAACCTAATCCACATCCAACAACCTGCTCTGAAAGCTCTGCTCACATTTTGAAAACTGTAATGAATTCCAATACAACAACTAAGCTCAGTTGCTGTATTCTAAAACAAACAACAAAACCCTAAAATAAAACAACCCATAACATGTTTTAAACAGAAAATTCACCCTATATACAATTGTTAACCAGTCCTGTATAGAAGTCTAGGATCCAAAAGGTAACTGCTTCTTTCCTGGGCCATACATGATCAACGTACTATGTCTTGTGATACCCCATCCATTAGATTTTGAGATATATTATTCACAAACACATCAGTGAGTGGTACAGGTAGTAGAGTAATAGAATTGTACAGTGCAGAAAAGACCCTGTCAAGTCTGCACCAGCAATAACTGCCACTCAAGTGAGGTTCATCCCATTTTTAGAAATAGGAGGACTATTTCAGATTGGGAGAGAATAGGATATTTGATGGTACAAGTTGGCACGGTTGTGAAAGTATACGAGAAAGTGCACATTTCAACATCTAGATTGTAATGGAACGAGTGAACTGATTTGTCCTGATTGTTCTGAGCCAGAAATAGCAGAAATATACTCTCAACAATGACACATACACAATAACTCCTGATTGAGCATCTACTCAGCAAATCGTAGCCACCTTTATTTTTTAAGTTCTTGTGTTCGCTCACCATTTGGGTGAAAGCTAGCGTCAGTTCAGAATGTAAAACTGAATACAAAGCTCCATGTTGTCATCGATGAGCTGCAGAAGTTAAACTCCATCATTTGTGAGATAATTCCTGTACACCGTAACTTCCACATTCAACCCTGTTGCTGCAAATGAAGGTTATCAGTAAATGTCTGATTGATCCTTTGTATTCAAAAGTTTGAATTCTCAAAACAGTGGCAACAGATGTGTAACTTCATAGAGTAGAATAAAATTGCTACATTGCAGAAGGAGGCCCGTCAACTCATCAAGTCCGCACCAACTCTCTGACAGAGCATCATACACATCCTATTCCCATAGCCACATGTATTTACTCTACTTATTCCCCCTAACCTATACATTTTCAGACACTGAGGGGCAACTTAGTATAGTCAATCCACCTAACTGTACATCTTTGGGTTGTGGGAGGAAACTGGAGCACTGGGTGGAAACACACACAGCCATCGAAGGCTGGAATAGAATGGGTCCCTAGAGCTGTGAGGCGACAACGCTAACCACTGTGCCACCATTACTGCCCCGCAAAGTGTAATTCCCCAGTAATAAGTAAAACCTTAATTAAACATCAGAGAAATATGGATCAAGTTGTGCCAATTTCACATAAAGGGCAGTTAAGATACAAGTTGTTGGCAGCTGTGGTATTCGGCCTCC
Organism: Sphyrna mokarran; assembly: GCA_024679065.1. Classification (NCBI taxonomy): domain Eukaryota; kingdom Metazoa; phylum Chordata; class Chondrichthyes; order Carcharhiniformes; family Carcharhinidae; genus Sphyrna; species Sphyrna mokarran. Next base: position 27,430,881 of record JAGIQG010000021.1, read on the forward strand.
AGGCTGCGAGAGATAGCCCTTTGGGGCATGTCTGTTTCTCTGTTCAGGATACAAATTGTTTTCTGATATGACAACAAGCTGAGATCTTTAGGCCATAGGCCTGAGGGTAGAGGGAAGTGTAGAGTGAACACAAATGCCAAACTCATTGCCTATACAACTGGACTGGACAGCAGATGCCCACAGATATTCTTAGAAATACAGCTCAGTGTGAGTTAGTGCCTTTGGGGTAGGAGACAAACTGGTGACAATAAAATTACACAAATGTCTTCTTGATTCCCCAATGTAGGAGTAATGTAAACAATGCAGATCCTTAAAAGACCCTCATGAGAGAACATTGGAAATTGGATCAGTTGTAGGTCATTCAGCCCCTCAAGATTACTCCACCATTCAAGTGGTTCGTGGAATTTTCCTATACTATTCCCATATTACTTGATGTGTTTAATATCTCAAATTCCACGAGTCTCTGTTTCAAAAATGTTCAATGACTTAGGCTCTACAGTCTTCCAGGGTTCAGAATTCCAAAGATTCATCATCCTCAGAGAAGCAGCTCCTCCTCGTCTCAATCCCAAATAGCCGACCCCAATTCTGAAATGTCTCCCCTTGTTCCAGCCTGTGGAAACATCCTTCCTGCATCTGTCCTGTGAAACTCCAAGAATTTTATATGCTTCTAAACTCGAGGCCCCAGTCTTCACAAAGGACAATCCCACTATCCCATTAGTTTGGCAAACCTTTATTGCACCACTTCTTTGGTAAGAAAAGATGAAATAACTCTTGAACCATGTTATTATCATCTATTACTTTTTATAAATTAGTTGAATTTAAATTCCTCAATCATTGTAGTGAGATTTAAACTAATTTCTTTAAAGCACAAGATGAGGACTCTGGTAACATATTAGTCCAGTGACATAACCACTGTACTTCAGACTGCTGACAAATGAGCAGAAATTTCCTCCACTGAATGCCGAGAAAGTTGAAGCCATTGGAGCAAATTTTCCCATTGCGCCCGCCACGGGAATCATAGCAGACAAGAGGTGAACTACGGAAAGATCTATTGACTTCAGGTGAGATTTTTCGGTTTTGAGGTGATCGCAGCCTGAAAATCCCACCCATTATCTTTGGTTCCAACCACAAACTCCCTTGACCAGACACAGACTCCATTCCTCTCTTTCTCTCTGGAACTAATCTTAGGCTGAACCAAACTGTTTGCCATTTTGCGTTATATTTGACACCAAGATGAACCTTCAACCACACAACCATTCTGTCACTAAGAGCTCCAGCTATTTAGCTTTGCCTAAGACCTGCTTTGGCCCATCTGTATCTCAGAGACTCATCTATGCTTTTCCTAACTCTGGATTTGAATGGTCCAATGAGCTTCTAATATTTTCCCACTGGAAGCCATCCAAATTGCTGTGGGCTATGCCATAGCTTGCACCAAGTCCAGTTTACCCATCTCTCCTGTGCTCACTGATCAATACTGTCTCTATTATTGACTTGATAGAGTATGGTGGTGTTAGTAATGCTTTCTTTATTGCCTGCATAGAGAAATTAAACAAGATTTGTTTTTAAAATGTGAAACCCTGTGGTTAATTACAAAGTGATTTTTTTTCCATTAAAACATTCATGGTCCCAAACAAGATTGTAACTTTTGCCACATGTAATCTATCAGTACTGTATACTAGTGAGATAACGTCACTACGTGATAGCATTACATTGTCTTAGCTGGTCAATAACACAGTAATGCTGAAATCTGCATTACCATTATGAAAGTTAACAAAATTTAAAAAGACAGTCCCAGTTAGAATTAAGAGGGCACCTGACCCAAGCTGAGGTCTGCCTAACAACATGTCTGTTAAAGATTAAACTAACGCCTCGATTGTTTCACTAAGAATAAGATGCAGATATTCACATTTAGATATTCATAAAGGCAGTTGTGATGCTAGTAAACAGACACTCACTCTCCAAGGGTCCAGTGTTAAAAATGTCAGGTTGTGAAAGGGCATTCTTTGAACTGACTATTTGACTCCAAGGTATAATTGAGCTAGAGTCTAAAAAAAAGCTAATCTACCTGGATTGAAGGTACTTGGGATTCATATTGCCACAGACAAATGTGCTTAGGAAGCCACTGTAAAGAGCAGGTTTTCAAAAAGTTTTATTCATTTGTGTGACATGGACATTAAATGCTGGCCAGCTAGTATCGCCCATTCCTAGCTGCCTGAGGGCAGTTGAGAGTCAACATGTAGGAGTCACAAGTCGGCCAGACCAGGTAAGGATGGCAGATTTCCTTCCTCAAGGACATTAGTGAGCCAGATGAGATTTTCTGACAATGGGTTTCATGGCTATCAATAGATTCTTAATTCCAGATTTTTTTTATTATTGAATTCAAATTCTATCATCTGCTGCAGCAGAATTCGAACCTGGGGCCCAGAACATTAGTCAAGTTTCTGGATTATTAGTCTCAGCAATTGTACCACTAGGCCATCGCCTTCCCGATGATATCATGATACCAGAGGGAGGAAGAATGAGCAGTTATAAGCAGCAGGATGCAGTCAGTCATTGTGTAGGAATGCAAGTGGGAGCTCACACTCCGATTGGAAAGGCAAAATTCTTGGGAAACAACACATTCAGGAAAACTTTTTAAATCAGTACGTAGAAGGTCCTACAAGACATGAAGTTTTTTCCAACGTAACGAAACTGGGCAAGTGCCCAGCGCCCCAAAACCAGAAAATCCCTCCCGAGGTCAATGGACCTACGATTCCCGTGATGTGGCAAAGCGGGAAATTCTCTACGACGTGACAGTGTTCACTGGTGAGAGGGACAATGTGGGTTTGGAAATCAAGCAGAAGAACAGTGATACAAATAAGGAAATTAACATAGACAGAGAGGAGTGTTCTGACAGACTTAAAAGTAGACAAATCCTGAGGACAGATGAAATATATCCCAGGCTGTTGATTGATGCAAGCAAGGAAATGACAGCAATGCTGGCAATAATTTTCAATTCTTTTCTGGCCATAGGGGAAGGTGCTGGAAGACTGGAGGACAGCCAATATGGAATCATTATTCACTAAGGGAGGAAGGAATAAATCAGGGAACTATAGGCCAGTTTAATCTCAGTAGTGGAAAAACTATTAGAAGAAATGCTGAGATACAGGATTAATCTGCATTTGGAGAGGCAGGAATTAATCAAGAAATCAGCATAGTTTCGTTAAGGGGCAGACATGTCTGACCAATTTGACTGAATTTTCTTAAAGTGATGACCAAGATGACAGTCTACTTGGTTTTTGATAAGGTCCCACATGGGAGACTGACAGTGAAGGTAAGAGCCCTTGGGATCCAAGGAAATTTGGCAAATTGGATCAGAATTGGCTGAGTGGAATGAAGCAAAGGGTGATGGTCAAGGGGTATTTTTCTGACTGGAAGTTGGTATCTGTTGGGTCCATGGAATAGAATCTCTACAGTACAGGAGGCAGCAATTTGGTCCATCAAGTCTGCACTGGCCACAATCTTATCCGGGCCCTATTCCTATAACCTCATAGATACCCTGCTAATCCCCTGGCACAAAGAGCAATTTAGTATGGCCAGCACCAGAGGAAACCTACGCAGGCACGGGGGGTGGTTGGTGTACAAACTTCATAATGACCCAAGGCTGGAATTGAACCCAGGTCCTTGGCACTGAGAGACAGCAATGCTAACCACTGTATCACAATGCTGCAGGGGTCAATGATGGAGCCCTTCCTACTTGTGGTTTTATATAAATGATTTAGACTTGAATGTAGGAGTGTCAATCAGTAAATTCACAGATGATACCAAAATTGGTAGATGGTAAATAATAAGGAAGATAGCCTAGATTACTGGGTACAGATGGAGCTTATAAGTGGCAAATGAAATTTAATCCAGATAAGTAAAAGATGATGCTATTGGGCAGAACAAACAAGTATGATCTAAATGTTATATTTCCCAATATAACATTTAGATCATAGTCTTCCTTTGTTTTTCACACCAAAGCGTATAACTTCACATTTTGCCGTGTTGTATTGACTACCTGTTTGCCCACCCACTCAACTTGTCTAAATCAGCCGAAAGCTTCCTGGCATCCTCCTCAACTCTGCCCAGTTTGATGATGTGCTGCTCAGGGCTTGTTTGAGTGCTTTAATATTTCCTAATTTCAATTTATATAATTTTTTTATATTACATTTTTAATTTCAAGTCACGATTTTCAGGAATGCTGCCGCAACTCTTAAGTGAGGAATTACTACACTCTTACCACTTGGAAGTGGTTGTTTTTTTCTTCCATCTCTAAGAATTGTGCCAAAGGATTCAGGCCTTTAGTGAAACTAGAAAAATATTAATCACTGAAGCACAGCAGCAATCAAGAATCTGATTTCAAAATTGCTTTAAGGTTAATTCTTTCATAATTAAACATTTTGTTTTACATGGAGAGAAGAAACAAAGTAGCAATCATTCTAAAGATTTTAGGACTCACTTGCATTTTTCAATATTTGATTTTTAAAATGAACCATAATGTTTCTTTATGTCAATTCATAAAACTTCATTTTAGACTGTGTCATGTGAAATTCCAATTTGTTTGATATTTGATATGTTTTTCTTCTGTGCTGCTAACTTCCTTCTTTGATATACCGATGTTTATATTCTAATTACACAATAAATATGATAGCGTTATTTCTTGGAACATATCAAACTGATAGACCACAAATTTGATAATCCTTGGCACTTTATGGCATTTGAACTCCATGGCATGTAATATTGTCTCAATGTTCTCTCTTGTACCATATCTCTTGTTCTGCCACCAGAGATTTAAAGTCCAGTTTAACAAAGGTGAGCACGGGTTTGATAATAATCATATGGACATGAAAATGATTTTTCGTGCATTTGGTCCCGACTTCAAGAAGAATTATCTAGCTGAGCCATTCGATAGTGTGAACATTTATTCACTAATGTGTGAACTTCTCAAGATTCAGCCTGAGCCAAACAATGGATCATTGGAAAATACCCAAAGAATGTTGAACTACTATCAGGACAATACTAACAGTAAGGGACAAGTTCAACCATACATTTTTAATAATGAACAATATAAATATTACGACAAGAGTGTGGAACAATATTGCATTCTGCAGACAAAATTTATAGTTTATTTTGTTATTTTATTTCCTAGCTACAGCTACAATATGCATTTTGTTCCCCTAAATATTTTTAAAATTCATTTATGGGATGTGAATGTTGCTGACTGGGCCAGCATTTATTATCCATCCTGTTTCAGAAGACATCTGAGAGAATCAACCAAGTTGTTGTGGATCTGGGAATCACTTGCAATCCAGACCAAATAAGGATGGCGGATTTCATTACCTAAAGGGTCTCAAGTGAGCTAGTTAGGTTTTTACAACAATCGACAATGGGTTTCATTGAAGTCCAGATTTTTACTGAATTCAAATTTCACCATCTGCCATGGTGGGGTTTGAACCCACATCCAAATCTTCCCTGGGTCTCTGCATTACTAGTCCAGTGACAATACCACTACACCATTCCTTCCCTTAATTACTTAAATCCTAATTGTCTCATTTACAAGATTTTATTGTTCCTCATATCATCTCCTCTACAAGTTGGTACTTGCTGCAAATTCAGATATTCCATTTTTAAGTTACTCATGAATGTCATTTTAAAGAATAAAAAACTGCAATCCTGGTGGATTGAAAGTACTCATTACAGAGATAAACAAAGAAATTGAACCAATTATTCAATTTATTAATGCCTTCTTCTGCAACTCGTGAGAGATTTCTTGTAACTATTAATACATACCCAAATTCAAAACAGGACATCTCAGGGCCAATGTAACACTATTAGATCCCTTAGTTGAACCTTCAGAGTTGTGTCCTGGCCCTCCCACCGTTAACTTCTAAAAATGAATATCTTAAATAGCATAAATAGAATTTATTTCCATTGGATTTTTTGCACATGGAAAACAAGAATATGATAATTATACATTTGCAGTAAATTATTTTTGATATTTAATCATTTGCAGTTTCATAATCCTCAGGGGACAGCACAGCGATTATTACTGCTGCTACAGTGCCAGGGACAGGTTTGATTCCTGGCTTGAGTGACTGAGTGGAGCTTGCACATTCTCCCTGTGCCTGTGTTGGTTTCCTCCAAGTTCTCCTGTTTCCTACCGCAATCCAAAAATGTGCAGGTTAGGGTGATAGGCCTAAGTGTTAGGGAGAGTTCAAGGGAATTGATAGATGGAATATGTTGGGTTACTGGAATAGGGCCTGGGTGGGATTTTTGTCAGTGTAGGCTTGATGGGCTGAATGGACTCCTGCACAAGTGGGTATTCTATCTACATGACAGGAATTGTGTGTAGAAGTGGGAACATTGAGGTGGCAGCGTGGGCACGTTGGGCCGAAGAGCTTGTTTCCCATGCTGTTTTGTTCTTTGTTCTTCTTTGTTACGTAGAAGTATAAATTTGCTAAACTATAAGCAACAGAAAAATTACAATGCAAATACATGGAGATCTGTATAGGAAGCAGACCTGGAACTTTCCATTTCAGGCCGAAGTCTGTACACCCAGTGGTTGCACTGGCCCTGGTAATACTTATGTGGCTAAATCATTATCCATGCATCAATTCTACAAAGTCACATCCGAAGAGTTAAAAAAATTGGCATGCTCAGCCTTTCACAAACTCAGTCACTGAATCATTGCATTAATTTCTGTTAAATGCCTGTGAAGTTCTACTTTATACTTTTCTTCCACGGATATCAAACCAACAAATTAGTTTGGAACTTTCCATTCATAATAAAAACGTGCCAGAAAATCTTAGATCAAACAGTATCTATGGAAAGAATTTGTTGAGTGACCCTTCATCAGAACTCGATGTTCTCCATTCTTTTGCTACACTTGCATTCAGTGAGACAGTTAAGGTTCCTCATAATGCTAACCTTATTTTATTAAGCATTTCACCAGAATTTTATCATGCTCTGATGCCTTTTGCACATTCAAATGCTTCAGTTCTTTTTAATATGTTGTTGTTTTCTTTTCTAGATTCCCAGGATACAAGCTCCAAGTCAACATCATTTCAGGTGGTTGTAAGTTTAGCAGCAGTCGTTGGTTTGCTAGTTCTGGCTGCTGTTATTGCTGTAACTTACTCCGCCTGCAAACGAAGAAAGAGCAACCGACAGTAAGTATCTCAAAGTGCTGACGAAAGATAATCCAGGAGCAGACATAAAATACTTTTAATTCAGGGCCACAAGTAATGTGGTTAGTAGCTTAAACTCTCTCCTCAGACCCAGGTACTTTCAATACTGTATTGTTCCAAAACAGCTCCTCCCTGTTGGCACAACATTTTGTTTTTTTAAAACTCCTACGAAGTTGTTACATCTCTCCCAAAGCACAATGACAAAACACAACAACAGAATCAAATTTATTCCCCCAGTTATTTGTGGCTACTTCATCAGTTGAGTTGTCCAAATTAAATTCTCTAGTGTTGGATATCTCCATTTACTTCACTTCCATTTGCTCAGTGGACTCCTTTTCAGAGTACATCAGTTAGTGTACTAAGTCCATTTATAGAATCCAGACAGAGCAAAAGGAGGCCAATCAGCCCATCAAGTCTGCACTGACCACAATCCTTCCCAGGATCTATTCCCATAACCCCACATATTTATCTTGCTAATCCTCAGCGCTAGGCTAATCATAATTGGCCTAACACGGTGAATCAACCTCATCCGCAGACTGTGGGAGGAAAGGGAGGAAACCTGAGCACCTGGAGAAAACCCATGTAGACACAGGAAGTGCAAACTCCACACAGACATGACCCGAGAACAGAACTGAACCTGGGTCTTTGCTTCAACAGTATAAACCACTCTGCCACTGTGCTGCCTATTATTGAGGGTTTACAGATGTCAAATTCAGCACAAAATATTTTCCAAACAATTAAAAGGCTAGAAGTCTTCATTTTGAGCATGACCAGTTTTCCTCACCTTCAGTTTCATTGTGCAATTACCTCAAATATTTAATGCTTGCTCTTGGACTTTAATCATCTGCTCCAAGATTTAAAACAACATCTTTTGTCTGGAAGGAGGATTGCCCAAATATATTACTGTCCGCAAACAAGCATGATATAGGGAACATTGAAATGCACTGTGCCATTTGTAGCTCACATGATGGAAATGAGACTGCTTGCTTATTAAAACAGCTGCTATATTTTCAAAGATGTTTGTGCGCTACTTGCTGAAGCAGCTTCCTGCCTGGGCTAAGTGACATTCCCCTTGATGTTGCAATGATCAGATCTTTGAACTTAAGTCTCATCAGTAAAGTGGTTGATGGCTGTTTCATTTTTCTTGCAAATATGTAGATAAAAAAAAAATACAAGACAGTAAATGTGAAAGTACAACAGGTCTAAATGACCATCAGTGACAAGCACATTTTGACCAGTTAAATAGTAGATGAAATACCGATCAGTAACCTCTACTTTTTAAGTTTCTTAAACGGATAGTTTTTGCTTAGTATACAGCTGTAGGATTTAAGATGAAACTCCAATAGAATACATGAGACTAATAATCACACAGTTACTGACATTCTGCTCTTCACTCACCCTGACCCAAATCACACCGTAAAGTAAAAATAAAGTTTATTTATTAGTCACACCTAAGGCTTACATTAACTCTGCAAATGAAGTTACTATGAAATTCTCCCCTAGTCGCCAGAGTCCAATGCCTGTTTGGGTCAATGCACCTAATCAACACATCTTTCAGGACATGGGAGGAAACCCACGCAAACACAGGGAGAATGTTCAAACTCCAGTGACCCAAGCTAGGAATCAAACCCAGGTCGCCGGAGCTGTGAAGCAGCAGTGCTAACCACTGTGCTAGTGCCACCAGCTCACAATGAGCCGGTTCAGCATCATTTAACTGATTTTATTTGCAGGAACATGCACAACATCCATTTATACACAACACTGTTTCAGAAACAAGAGTGATTAGTGTGCACAGTCCAATTCACTCACTAAATGACTGCTCAGGATGACATAGAATCTGTATTACTTGGTATGAATTAATCCTCAGAAGTAAACAATGACCATTGTAGATGTTTTTATAGAACATTTTAATGTCATTCCTTTCTGTAACACTCTACCAGCTCTGTTATAGTTCAATACAATGCCTGATTTGTTCATTTTCAGTAGAGACAGCAACCAGACTAAATACAGTTCAGTTACTGTCTTTTAAATGTTTTGTCCTGAATGGAGCCCGAGACAGGAGTTCCTAATTGTCGCAAGGAACTCTTTCATCAGGGTTTCCTGCTCCTTTAGGGACAATTAATTGCCAGACTTTGAGAGATGGAAATGTACCTCCAAGGTAATTCACTGCAGTTTGACTGGGCGGGGGAAGAGGGGGAGGATTGGGTGGTTCTCAGCTTTGCTCCAGAATATGTTTCAACAGGGAATTCAACTCAGCTATAAACCTAACAAGGTTTTCTGGGCTGGGTGGTCTCTCCACATGGTGAGTTGAGTCCCTGCTCCATCACTGGTTTCATATTGGCATCTAGGCAGGAAAGTTGCCCACAAGCCTTTGTCAAGACTGAGTCTAAGGCAGAAAGACAGTGGGTCATCAACCTGACTGACCACCAGTGCCCACCCAAGCCTCCCACCCCAGCAAAGATTCGACAGTTAGGGAGCAATTTTACCATGATGTAACATCCATTTTTGGTGGTAAAGTTGGGTATAAAGTGCTTAGTGCAATTGGTGTCAGTTTTTGCGACCAGCACCATTTTACGAGGACTGGACTTCCAGCATGGTCAGCCTCTCGCTGAAAACGGGTGAAGGGCCAATTAATGCATTCAAATTTATTGCAAAGTTGTTTTACATCTGCTTAGCGAGCACAGTGCTCAGCCAGGCCTGCTCCCCTTTATGAGCTCGTCGGGAAAGGTTCACACCAGCGAGGAATAGACATGCTCCCATGAACAGGGAGCAGTCGACTTGGCTTCACTGGTGGAACTGGAGCTCATTGAGGCCCCAGAGCAATGAGGTGTCCCTTGGGCAGTACAAGACTGGTAGTGCCACCCTGGGCAATGTCCACCAAGCACTGACTTTTGCAGGGAGAGTACATATGGGGAAGCTGAAAACACCCAAAAGACAGATCTGAAACTCTCCCAGTTTTAAGTCTGCCCCCATTATGTTTATTATCAGTCTTTCTGCTGATCTGGTTCACTGGTCTTCTAGAACCATAGAAAATTTACATCTCAAACAGGCCTTTTGGCCCTTCTTGTCTGTGCCGAATCATTTTTTGCCTAGTCCCACCGACCTGCTCTTGGACCATATCCCTGTCCAAGTTTTTCTTAAATGTTAAAGTGACCCCACATTTACCACTTTATGCAGCCTGCTCAGGTGCTCAGCCTGTGGAGCTACTGTAGAATCCTACAGCTCAGCTGGGCAGCCTCCACCACAAGTTAATGAATATCTCAAACTAATAACCAAGCAGGTCATTATGGGAGGACAAGGAAGAGAGGAATGGCACAGTGTATCAATCGTGGAAGAAAAATATTAAGTTACCAAGAAACTCAAATTCTTGATTACCCAGAGTTTAAATTGAGGATTGTGGAACAAAGGTGGGTGATAAACAGTAATTGGGAAATAAATTTGTGTTGCTCATAGTAACAGAAAACGTCATTTCTTTTCAGAGTACATGACGAAACCAAGATTCATGACCTGAATCATCAGAATACATAGAACAGCACAGTACAGATTCTTCAACCCTCATGTTGTGCCGAACTTTGTCTGAAACCAAGATCAAGCTATCCTGCTCCCTATCATTCTGGACATGTTTCATATGTCTATCCAATACCGCTTGAAAGTTTCTTAAGTGTTCGACTCCACAATCACAACAGGCAGTCCATTCCATACACCAACTGCTCTGAGTAAACAGCCTACCTCAGACATCCTCCTATAACTCCCACCATGGACTTTATAGTTATGCCCCTATAACAGCTACATCCACCTGAGGAAATAGTCTCCGAATGTCCATTCTAGCTATCCCCCCCACCATCTCATAAATCTCTAAGTTGCCTCTCATCCTCCTCTGCTCTAAAAAAAGCCCCAGCTCCCTCAACTTTTCCGCACAAGACCTACCCTCCAAACCAGGCAACACCCTGGTAAATCTTCTCTGTACTCTCACCAATGCTTCCACATCCTTCTTACAGTGAGGTGAAGAGAACTGCACACAATATTCCAAATGTGGTCTCACCAAGGTTGGTACAGTTGCAGCATAACCCCACGCTTCTTAAACTCAAACCCCCTGTTAATAAATACTAACAACTTCAGGCCTTCTTCACAGCTCTACCCATTTGAGTAGCAAACTTCAGAGATCTGTGGATATGAACCCCAAGATCTCTGTTCTTGCACATTCCTCAGAACACTGCATTTACCCGGTAATCCACATTTAAATTTGTCCTACCAAAATGAATCACTCCCTGCACTTATCTCGGTTAAATTCCATCTACCACTTTTCAGCCCAGCCCAGCTCTGCATCTGATCAATCTCTCTGCAGCCCACAACAGCCCTGCACCTCATCCACTATTCAACCAATTTTGATGTCATCAACAAATTTACTGTCTCACCCTTCAGCCCCCTCCTCCAAGTCATTGATAAAAATCACAAATAGCAGAGCACCCAGCACTGATCCCTGTGGTATACTGCTGGTAACTGGTCTCCAGTCTGAACATTTTTCATCCACCACCACCCTCAAATAGCCAGTTACTTATCCGATCAGCCAAATTTCCCTCGATCCCACATCTTACTTTTTTCATGAGCCTACCATGGGGAACCTTATCAAGCGCCTTATTAAAATCCATGCATATGACATCAACTGCTCTACCTTCACCCGCACACTTAGTTACCTCCTCAAAAAACTCAATCAAATTTGTGAGGCAAGACTTACCTTTCACAAATCTGAGCTATCCTCGATTAAGCTGAATCTTTCCAAATGGTCATAAATCCTATCCCTCAGGACCTGTTCCATTAACTTATCAACCAGTGAAGAAAGACTAACTGGCCTATAATTACCAGGGTCATCCTTATTCCCTTTCTTGAACAGAAGAACAACAACATTTACCACACACTCATCCTCTGGCACTGTCCTGGTGGACAATGAAGACCTGAAGATAAAAACCAAAGACTCTGCAATCTCATTCCTTGCCTCCCAAAGAATCCTAGGATATATACCATTTATCAACCCACAGGATTTTTCAAAATTGCCAATACATCTTCTCTCAGAACATCTACCTCCTCCAGCCTACATCACACTTTCATCCTCAAAAAACACAGCCCCTCTCTTTGATAAACACTGAAGATCATTCATTGCCTCGCCTATCTGATTCCATGCACAAGTTCCCACAATCATTCTTGACCAGCTCTAATCTCACCCCAGGCATTTTATTTCTCACGAGAGAAAAGCCTTGGGGTTTTCCTTTATCCAACCTGCCAAAGATTTCTCATGCCCTCTAAGCTCTTTTTTAACTCATTCCTTGCTATCTTTTAACCCCACCTTGTTTTCTTGTCCTTACATTCACTTTCTTTTTCCTCTTGAAAAGACATTCAACCTCTTGTAAATTATGGTTCCCTCACTCAGCCATTTCCTCCCTACCTGACAGGGACATACCTATCAAAGACTCTCAATACTTGTTCCTTGACAAGCTCCACTTTTCATCTGCACCTTTCCCCAATAGCTTGTTCCCATCTTATGCTCCCTAACTGCATCATAATTACCCCTCCCCCAATTATAAACCTTGCCCTGTCAGATGGCCCTATCCCTCTCCATTGCAGCAATGAAATACACCGAATTGTGGTCATTATCTCTAAAGTGCTCACCCACAATCAAATCTAACACTTGGCCCAGTTCATTACCCAGTACCAAGTCCAATGTGACCCCACCTCTTGCCAGCCTATCCACATATTGTCAGGAAAGCCTCCTGCACACACTGTACAAAACGTATCTCATCTGAACTATTCTACCTATAAAGGCTGCAATCAATATTTGGAAAGTTAAAGTCACCTGTGATAACTACCGTGTGACCTCCACACCTATCCATAACCTGCTTTGCCATTTCCTCCTCCACATCTCTATTACCCCTACTGGGGGCTATAGACAACTCCTAATAATGTGACCACTCCTTTCTTATTTCTAACTTCAGCCCATATTACCTCAGTACGCAGATTGCCCTCAAACTGCCTTTCAGCAGGCATTAAACTATCCTCGATTAGCAATGCTATTCCTCCACCTCTTATCACCTTCCCTCCTCTTACTGAAACATCTATACCCTGGAACTTCCAACAACCATTCCTGTCCCTGTTCTATTAGTTGAGGTCCAATAGATAACTCTCAACCTGTGCAGAGGGTGAATAACATATCTGTTTTAAGTACTTAATTGCACAATGTTGTAAGATAATGGCTTTTATACAATTTCTTACTACACAAATTAGAAAGTTATGTCTAATGGGTACTTGTCAGAAGTTCTTTCCTGTACTTATTTATTGCTGATTCATGAAAACAAATACAATAGCACCTCTAACGACAGTGTTTAGCATTTGAATGCCAGTCCAGGGCATTTTTGCCATTACATTTGTGACCTGAGACATTAAATATTATGATTATTAATTGTCATTTCTCTTCCACAATCACAGTGAGTGTGACTGTGAAAGCTGCAAACGGATGTGTTGGAACTCCAGCAGTAAAACATCATCTCATTTGGAATCAGGTTTCAGTCCCAATTCCGTATTTATTTTGCCAGCTCTCAGCCACACACTCGATATTGGACCCTTGGGCATGACTGCCTACCCCGGTGTGGGGCGCAGGCCAATCATCTTCCCATCCTACTCTGGCTGAAACAGAGAATAGGGGAGAAGTCAGTCAACAATAAATCAGAAAACAGCTAATCCAAATGAGATAATTGCCTTCAGTGGAGGGATGTTAAACAATGCATCTTGAAATTGTACCAAGCCATTTCTTTCAAAATCAATTGTGCTTGTAACCATTATCAATAAATACCGATTACTCACTTATCCTGCCCATCAGTGACATATCACTACACTTTTCAGAATGTGTACATTTCTAGCCATTCCATTATAAAAAGGATATTATTAAACTAGACAGTGCAGAAAAGATTTACTAGGATGCTACAGGGACTTGATAGATTGAATTATAAGGAGAGGCTGGATAGACTGGGACTTTTTCTCCAGGCCGTAGGAGGCTTAGGGGTGATCTTAGAGGTCAATAAAATAATGAAGGCATCGATCAGCTAGATCATCAATATCTTTTCCCAAAGGTTGGGAAGTCTAAAATTAGAGGGCATAGGTTTAAGATGGGAGGGGAAATATACAAAAGAGTCCAGAGGGGCAATTCTGTCACAGTGTGATAAGTGTCTGGAACAAGCTGCCAGAGGTAGTAGTAGAGGCAAGTACAATTTCTTTTAAAAGTCAACATAGGTAAGGTGTTAGAGGGACACGGGCCAACCTAATACCAAATATTTTAACAAAATCTAAATTTTAAAAAAAGCAATTGAACCAATAGTTTATTTATTTGTGTGGTCAAATACTTTGCTTGTAATCAGCCTCCACTTTCAGTGGAATTCTCCAATTCCACTATCTCTGGTATACCATTATAAACATTCTCTTCTCTCCCACCATTCTAAAAGGGGGGTTATCTCTCTATTGCGCTCAAACACTTCTTCCAGTCAGTACAGTCATCTAGTTGTCATTCTTTCAATTTAGCATATTGCATTTGCTTCTACAATGGGGAAGCAAACAGACTGATGGTAGGTCACTCCTGTTCAGTCTTCAAGCAAACCATCTGGTCACTAAAAATTTTGCAAAACATTCACTCATTCTGCTTTCTCTACCCTTGGCCTCCTAAGGTATTCCAATGAATCTCAAACACAAGCTTCATGAACTTCATGATCCTTATTCAATTTGGGATTTTACAGCCTTTCAGTAGAAAACCCCCCACTTCAGATCAGCACCTTTTGGCACTGCTTCTGCTGGACAACATTTACAACTTCTTTAGACTCATCCTTTTTGTCTGCCTCTATTTTTGCTTTGCGCTGTTGCCCCATCATTCAATTGGCATTCCCTCCTAATCAAACATTTTGGGCCAAATTTTCCTTTCCTGCCCACCACTGGAATCGTAGCAGATGGGATAAGGACAATGCAAAAGTCCACTGATCTTGGGTGTGATTTTCTAGGACTTGGGATAAGCACAGCCAGAAAATCCCACCCATTACCTTTTATTTTTTCACTGGTCTGCCTTTGCTTAGCAGTTCTAATGAAATGCCATCAGCCTGAAAGGTTGAAGTTGTCCCTCTTCCCAGAGGTGCTACCAGACAGCTTGTAGTTCCACCATTTTGTCTCTAATCCAAGTGGGTTTTTAAAACCCTTTTAATCAAACAAAATGTATCATAATTTGAATCCACAGGATTTTGAAATGAAAGGTCAATATATTCAAGCATCTACAAATGATATTTACAAGAAAGACAAATGATAAAGCACTTGGCTTCAGCACCAGAACATCAAGATAAATAAATTAGAGCGAGCATTTTATCTTCATTTTTTATTACTGCACAAAATCTCGAAGATTCCAAGTCTTTAAAAAAGGTCACAAAGAAACAAGATTTTACTCAAAATCTGGGTTGCATTGTCTGAACATTATTCATTAACCAGTTCAACAGCACAATCCTAATTGGAATCGTTCAAGTCCTTACTTTTGTTTTTAAAGGAAGTGCTTTTTTTTTAAGACCTGGTACCTTCAGTTCCTCCCCATCCTCAAGGCCACGAGAAACAATGTGTTGTGATTTCCATTTCACAGGAATAAAAGGTTGCTGACAGTAAATGGCAAAGATGAAGGACTTGTTGTATGGATAAATTGAGATTCTGTAGCTGTTCTCCTTGAGGTGGAGAGGTTTGATAGAGATATTCAAAACCATCAGCAGTCTGTACAAGCCTGGAGATAAACTTTTCCCATTGGAGGGACATTGGCTTATAGTGCTTGGTAAAAGAAAAAACAAAAATGGCTGGGATCTGGAACGCACGAGACCTGCCTGCTTCCACTGTACAGATAATCAAAAAAGGGGATGGGAAAGACAGTTGGAAAACTACAGGATGAAGGGAGTAGGATTAGCCATTTGACAGAAACATGGCAAGATTGTGATAGTACAGGCAGAGACCTTGTACCCTGCCACCATGGTTGATTGCAATATATACAAGCTATGTGAAGTGGCCAGGAAATATACTGTTAAACATAGAGATTCTTGTACTTTTCAATGTTAGTAAGTTTGTAAAATTGATTCCCACCATTTACTAAACTTCATTACAATAATGGAAGAACTGCTGATGGAGATGAATTTGAAGCTTAGAAAGTGAACTTCCATCCCAAACTATGAATCACATGATGGGAGACAGTAGACTAGTTTGTATAAATAGTCCCATGAGGAACACTTCAAGTTAGATGTGTGTCAGGTGCATATTCATAGAATCCTGACAGTACAGAAGGATGCCATTCAGCCCAAGTTTTCACCAACCACAATCCCACCCAGGTCCTATTCCCATAACACCACATATTGACCCTGCAAATTCTGACACTAGGGTCAATTTAGCATTGCTAGTCAACCTAAGGAAACCAGAGCACCCAGAGAAAACCCCTATACAGACAGACACAGGGAGAAAGTGCAAATTCCACAGTGACCCAAAGCTGGAATTGAACCTAGATTCCTGGTGCTGTAAAGCAGGAGTGCTAACCACTGTACCAGCATGCTGCCCTATTGACCCAGGACGACTTCACAACTTCAACTATATTATTATAATCTAAACACAAAATGATGCTCATTTGCTTGCATTTGACATAACCTACACAGAATTTAAAATAACTGGAAGAGTACAATATTGATGTGTAGGCATACATGTCAGGTAGACCTGAAATAAAATTCAAACATGTATTTTTATAAAGTCTTTGGGAAAGCTTTCAATTTCTTTAACAAAGACATTAGTTACTATTTACGATGGCTAGAAGATCTAAAATCATCAACATGAACCTCATCTTGCCTTGGCACATAAGCCCTACTTTCAATTGGCAATGTTAGCCCTACTTTTGATAAGTAACCTTCAAAGAGTAAAGAGCTGCAATCTAAAGAGAATAAAGTTTGAGCTGTTCTTCCATGTCTTTTTCTGACATGTTACCAAAAGTTTCCTTTTTTTCTTTCATTAACTTGAAGATGGCAGCCAGTTGCTCCCTCTGAATCCTAGAATGGAAAGCAGAATGCACAATTCAGTGACACAGTACAATACTATGATTATGTAAAATCAATCATGCATTTCATAAAGTCTTCAGTCATCAGATGGCAACTGCATAATGAAGTGTTTTATATTTACCTCAAAAGTGCTCTATGGTTCCTACCTCAAGTAACACAAAACAGGTCTGATGAATAAACATTAACCGATATCCCAGGTTCCTTGCAAACCCTTTGACTTACATAAATACAATTCATGCTGACATTATATATTGGCCACTAATGACAAGCAAGGATCCTTGCTCTTCAGCACAAACTTGCTGACAGTAAGCATGCAAAATAACTGCATTGCAATACATGCATTAAATAGAATGAATTTAGGGCATCATCTTAAATGCAGGCACATGAGATTCAACATCCAATTACAGAAGTGATTTTATTTATGCATTTCAAACACATTGCATTAATGATCTGTTCACAAAATAATGGCAATTATGCACTTATTCTTCCAAAACATTTGCATGATACTCATTTTTATCCCTTGGTCTCAAAGAACTTGCATTTATATAGCATTTTATCAAGACTTGCTGAAGCACTACAGTTAATGAAGTATTTCTGAAGTGTAATCACTGCTACAGTGGAGAAAATGCCACAACCAATTGAGCATAACAGAAGGTCCTGCAATCTTCTGGTGCTACACTGAAGAGTCAGCTTGCATTTTGTCCTCAAAACACAGGACTTACATCCTCAAATCTTCAGAGACGAGATGCATTTTACCAATAGCACAATAAATAATCCAAGATTATACACAGAGGAGGAGGTCAGCCAACCCATTGAGCCTTCACTGACAATCCCACCCACACCCTACCCCCCCCCCCCCCCAACACATTTATCTTGCTAATTCCTGACACTAGGATCAAATTAGCATGGCCATTCATCTAACCTGCACAAGTTTGGATTGTGGCAGGAAACCAGAGCACTCAGAAAACCCATGCAGACAGAATGTGCAAACTCTGCATGAATGGTCACTTTAAGGCTGGAATTGAACTTTGATCCTGGTGAGGTGAAGCAGCAGTACTAACCACTACCACTCCAATCAGATCTCATCCTTTATCAACAATGCTATCTCATCTCATTTCTTTTTGCCCATCATAGAGCCATCAAATTCCTACAGTGCAAAAAAAAAGGCTTTTGATGGAAACTCCTCAATGAAACCTTCAAATGGCCTCCTTCTGCACTGTAGGGATTCTATGATTCAAAACAAAAAAACACTTTCCTTTTTGCAAGCATCTTAAATTTCAGTTCCCCTAATTCCAATTAGGCCTAGATTCCTGTATTGTAACAAATGCATCCTTAAATTATTTTAGAATGTGGAATGGTCAGTCATAAACTATTGAAGCAGACCAAGAAAACCTTGAAAGCTTTACACTTTACCGAAAGTGAGGAATAAGTGAGCAAATCTGAGTGACTCATGCAGCAGAAACAGATTGGTTCTACAGGCTGTATAACCTCCATTAGTCTCTAATAAATGGTCCCCCAGTATTGGCTTTACTTTATCTTGGGTTAATTATTCATTTTGGGATGACAGTGACTGAAGGCAAATTCCAATGCATAATAACCAAGGTATAGAATGCAATTTGGAACAAAATGAAAAATTACAAGACTAAATGCAAATCTAACTTATGGCAAAACTGATTTCACCAATTCCAGATGAATACTCAACTGCAGTTGAAGTTATCCAATTCTGAACTGCTGCATGCAAGAAACAAAAATTGCCAAAATGGGTCAAATGATGCTAAGTGCCTAATGATTGCTTTACAGCAATCTTTAGTTAAATGGTTTTAGTTTACCCTTGTCAGTATTTATCCCCTTATTTCCTGGGGTTACTGGTTCTGTGTTGTATGCTGGAATGGATTCCACAAGCACACAACCAGCTATTCAATTGACATGAGGCAGTGACTATTCAAGTGGAATTGCAGGATCCTGATCAGAAGGCACCAGTTGATTTTCTGTCCCAAGTTATGCATGATACATTTGGATAATAGCTCAGAATCCATACAGTGCAGAGGGATGCCATTTGCCAGTCTGTACTGACCAATCCCATCCAGACTTGTAACCCCACATATTTACCATGCTAATCCCTGACATTAGGATCAATTTAGCATAGCCAACCTGTACATCTTGTATGTGAGGAAACAAGAGCACCCAGAGGAAACACTTGCAGAGGAGAACATGCCAACTCTAGTGATCTGAGGTTGGAATTGAACCTAGGTTCCTGGCACAGACAGCAGTGCTAACTACTGCCACCTTGCTGTCCCTTCATTGATTGGCATGCTTCACTAGACTCTATGCACTCCCAAACCACTGTACACTAACTCATTATGTACAGGATATGCTGCAACTAAACAGCACTTTTCCCCTGGAGCTGGATTGCCTTTGCATCCTGAAAGTAATGCATCACCCTTAAACAGATTCCAGAAGCACTTTAATTACAAGTTATGCTGTGCATGTCTGATTAGGAGAGAAGGTCCCATCAGGTTGGCTTAAAAAAACTGAACCACCACATTTATAGTAACCTCTTGAGACTTTATTGAACATTGTCAAAGGTAGTGACACATGTAATAGATAAAGCAAATGTTGCCATTTCAGAAATACAAATCCATGTTTACAGACTAAAACATCCCCAAAAATAGTTAATACACTACAATCCTGTAATAAATTCTCCTTTTAAGGCTTAAACAAACCAAACAGTTCTGTATTGTGTAAAACAAAATGACTGTCCTGCATTAGTTACTCAAAGATATAAGGCTTGCTGTGCACAAACTTTTAACATAGTCTGTATTGCATAATTTGCATTATATATATGTAGCTCATAACTGAAAGCAATGAATTATAATGACAAAGTAAATGCATACTACTGCATTGGACTCTACTGCAACATCTATTACAGAATCTTTAACAGCACCTCCCTACTGAGGACAAGCTTCTTAGGGGATTTTTGGCTTGACATCTGACATCAAGCCCCCAGTCACTCAATTCCGTCAACGTGCAAGAAAGACTCCTGGTTGGCTCTACTCTTCCGCTCTGTAAAGAAAAAAGTTCCTTTGTTAAATCATCAATGAGGACAAGGCAGAACAAAAAACCTCCTCCTTATTCAACTGCAAAATTTGTTGATAATTTTTATCAAGTTGCTAATCCACAACTCCACAAAAGAAACCATTTGTGCTGCAACAGGGCTCAGCAGTTGATTTTCTGGCACCTTGCCCTTATTCACAGGGCAAGGGTTGGCAAATCACTTAAAATGCAAGAGCAACCTGGCTAAAAACTTATCCCATCTTAGTTTTGTACATGCTTGGACATAGGTTCATTGGTCCTTCTTTGTCAAGCAGCCAAACTGCAACATCATCCTGTGCTCTACCCATCAAGTGGTCTAAAACTGCTTCCCAACAACATCAAGATCACAAGATAATGGTTAGGCTCCATACCAATCCCTAATTCCATAACCACGATTTTTTTTTCTACTAGACACTGGGAAGCATTGCAAGTTCTAAATCACGGCTAATTCGAGTCCTTGCAATTTCCCTCAACTTCTCACCCCCAAATAGTCATTGCACTTGTAGATTTTAAAAATTGCAGGACTAAACTATATCAAGAGCAGGATTCTCCTGTCTCCATTGCAATGGAGAATTCAGTGTTCCAGCAAAAACTCAGTTCACTGCAGCAGCACCAGAGAATCCCAGCCACAGATGTGGTCAGAGGTTCAGTGTTGAACTTCTGTAACAGGCTGCCTACTTAACCATGCTTCCAAAATTCATCCAAATCATTTTCTTTAACAGGAATACAGTCAAATTGCAAGCTTTGTTGTAAATAGCCACTAAACCAGTCTTCTTGGAGCAGAGTTGAGAAATAATGCTACAAAACCCATGTTTAAGTGCTTTTGCAAACTTAAAGAAATGCTATAAGGCTGCATTTACTAGTTATGGGCTCCCTTTAGACAATGTTTACATTCTCACTTGTGTGCACAGAAATATTGCTTTTGAATAGAGATTTGTCAGTGCAATTTCAGATTTGACAATTGCCATTGTCAATTAGCCTATAAAAATTACAATTGATTATAAAACAAACTGATACACTTCTACAAATTTGATTCACAAATGGAAATTTAAATAACCGTGTACAAGGGCATTGCATCCATGCAAGCTGTATAAAACAAGTCAGTTTGATAACTGACTAGTTTAAGATCAAACTGAGCTTGTATATTTAAGCAAAAACCCAGAGTGTTGAAATTTCCACCTCGTTCTAAAAATCTCTTCATTGATGCTGGCATTGGTAGCCAATGACTGCACAAGTCACGCACAACAAATTGGTTTTAAAGACCCTCAGATTGAGCTACTCTGTTCAAGCTCAGAAATTATACTTTCGGGTCATCTTTTAAAAAGAGGCTCACATTAGGGTTGAAGCAAATTTGCATTTCACTGATCTCCTGGGCAATGCATTGTTTTGCAGGTTACAAAAATACAAACAGGAAGCTCATTGCAGTAAAATAACCCCAAAGTTTATCAAGACATCACATTGAAATATTCTCAAAGTCCTGGGAAGTTTCACAAGTACTTTGGTGCATGTTGATCAAGCCAACCACCTCCCTCCCCCAAAACAATTAGGGTTTAAAGTGACTTTGGGAAGTATTGGGGTTTGATTTGCTAAGATTAGACTACAATGCTACAAATGAGTAGCATGCCCAAAGATAGATGAACTACCCAATTAATTACAAACTCCAGATAGGAAGCTCAAATGAATCAAGCACCTTCTGTTTAAAAAAGGCAATATTTTGTACTATGAAGATTCCTCTCTGGCCTTTTGTACATTTGAACCCCTCTGATCATTGCAGTGCTTAAACAAGGGAAATTTTTCCAACTCAGGTATACAAGTAGTATTCAGACTGGAACCAAAGACAACCAGAACAAGCACATCATGGGTTAGCTAAATACAAAATCTAGCAAGTCAATTTGTTAGCAATGAATTATCCATTTCTCCCCAACTATTACGGTAGCTCGCTCAGATTTAAAGGCTTTCATGCCCAGATTCAAACCTACCTGGGGGGGGGGGGGGGGGGGGGGGACTCTAACCCACGTGCATCACTAACAAATGGTCAAAATTGACTCAGTATCTTGTACTTAGGTATGCATCAATTAATCACTGCCAATTCTCCCTCAAAGCAACAATCCCTCAACTGCAGACACAGAATGCTAACTCACACTACCTCCCACACAAATGCCCATTTCAGGACTAACCAAGAGTTCATTATTTCCATGGCATCTGGAGTGCTTTCATTTGATAAGCACAGCAAAAAACTTTAATTACACTAAGACAAAAAGGCTATTTCAATTGATTTATTTTTAAAAACTCATTACTGACTAATGAACAAGCTCAACATTTATGAAATGTTTGTGAATAAAAGATTTATCTTCCAAACTTTCTGGAGGAATCCTTCAAGGAATCATTACTAGAGATTAAAATAAAGGAAGAACATTTTGCTTTGAAGTTACTTCCCTCTTTTTCAAGTGTTGAGCTGAGATTTGACATTGTTCCTCACACTGGTGAGGAGGAAAACAATAGCAAATACATAGTATAAATTAAAACCCAGACTTACCAGAGATTGTGTCTCCTAGAGTATGCATCATCATGTCAAGGTAAATGCAGCAAAATAATGCAGACAGATGCATGCAGGAAGATGTTGGCAGAGTGCAACAGAAGTAAGAGAAAGCAGCAAGAAAGTGGACCATTATCTTCAAATTAACTGGTGTCCCAGTAGTGAAGTGGTGGTTAGTAGCAAATCAACTTTTCCCAGAAACTTATTTAGGTTTAAAGTACAAAATGAGAACACATTTATATACACCAATACATTTCTTACAAGCTCCTAAAGTTGTATTGACTCAACCAATAATCACGAGTATTTCATCAGCTGCAAAGTGCTTCAGGATATCCTGAAGTCATGGAACATGCTATACAAATGCAAGTTTTCTTCCTCTTAAACTTCATCCCTCATTTGTGGTGATTCTGAGATGACTATGAGGAGCTTTGTTTTGAGGTATTTTCATCAACATGTCTAAGCAGTAAAACAAACCTTCATTTATACTAATCCTTTCCACTGGAAAAGTTTGGGACTAGGTTACCAGATATAGGCAGGACTAGAAAGTTGTTTTTTGACCTGGTGTTGGATTGGGGATGGTGCAAGGGAGGGAAGATCTTTAGCTGCAGTTGTCAATTTGTCAATACCTGCTCTCTTCTGAAGGGAGATGAGATAAGAGCAAAAGAGAAAGCCAAATTGTGAAAGAAGCACTTCAAGGTTTTCCTGTTACTAAAAACATCAGTTTGCAAAGTTCACTCAAGCTTTCCAATAATTCCAATTCAAATTGTGCTACTTTTGAATTAGTAATGCAAGGTGATTTTGAAATTGGATTAACCACCCAAATAATTTCATTTTCAGAAATGTCTTTAGAAACTAAGTTGTGCATATACAAATTGCTTTGTAAAGATATGGTATTGTTCAATGCTCATCTTTTATTGGGACTGATATCTAAAAGGATGATATCTAAAAACACTGTCCATTAAGTGGGATGTGTTCTA
The DNA here is from genome assembly GCA_024679065.1 of Sphyrna mokarran. Taxonomy (NCBI): domain Eukaryota; kingdom Metazoa; phylum Chordata; class Chondrichthyes; order Carcharhiniformes; family Carcharhinidae; genus Sphyrna; species Sphyrna mokarran. The sequence goes on from JAGIQG010000021.1 coordinate 27,454,783, forward strand.
TTTAACACGTTTAAACAAGTCTATTATACTTGGATATTATCAGACTCAAATCTTCAACCAGGCTGGAATGATCAGGGCACTTTGTTAGATCAGCTTCAGGGTCTAGAATAGAAATTAAAGTACTGATAGCTAATACCAAATGTCTTTTTAGGCAATTTATAAGTGTAATAGTCAGAAACTTGTCATTCTCCAGATACTACTCCCAATAAAAAGCATCTTTTTCTTTGCAAATTTAAATACACACCTCCCAAATTGGCAAAACGTAAAAAATTCTATACACTGCTATATAATCTCAGACAGAATGTCAAAAGATTTCTTTGCAATACAAACCTCCCCTCAGGGTATTTGCATAGCTAACAGGAATATTTTGCAAGTTTGAGGAACATTGTGCCTTTCAAAATTAGAAAACTGCAACAAAAGCATATGAACCATGAACACAAATTTGAGCATCTATACAACTTTCCCATATCTACTGTAACATTTCCACAACACTAAAAAAGACAGCCCAGGATTTGACAAATCTGAAAGAGAATTTACTTTTGTTCCATCCATAAGCAGCCTTTTCTCTTGTTCTATCAGTTATTCCTTCCTCCTCAATATGTAAAGCATCCAGAGGAACATGGCTTATCCTTTGAATTCAAAACTTCTCCCACTATTTTAGCAGCCAAACTCAAAACCTTGCACATTAAAGTGTGCAAACCCAAACCTCACACTCAATGGTACAGCTACTTAAGTATAATAGCGTTGACTCAGACGTTTAACACCGTAAACTTCATGAGCTCAAGAAAAACTCAACATATGCTAGACACTGCACATGTAGCAGCACTTAATGAACTCTTCTCAAACCAACCTATCTTTAAAGGCCTGTAATCTGTGTGCATCTTGTTACCAAGGAAAGATGAAAGAAAACGTCATTCTACTTTAATGCAGACACATACCTGAAATGTTTGAAAGAAACCTTGGTGCAAGTTGGGAAAGGAAATAGATTAACAATTCAAGCAATTGTTGAATTCAAATGCATTTATAACCTGCCAAAACAAATTTCTAAAAAGATCAACAGCTGCCTTCTGTCCCTAGTATTCAGACCTTTGTGCATCAACACTAATACATGGGAGCTGTAAAAGAAAGTCTCTTGGTCAACTCAAAAGTTGAACGTGTGATGATTTCACAATACTGACTGGGTTAGAGTACAATGTGACTAAAACCAGATTTCTGATAGACCTAGTGTCTGCAAGCTACAATGTCATTTCTTGAATGCACAAATAGGTTAAAAATCAGACAATAGAATTTTCTCTATTGAAAGATTTCAATAAACAGCCTAAACATCATAGTGATATTGCACTTGCTAGGCTATAGACTAGCAACTCCTATGTCAAGAAATGGGATCTACACAGTGCCAACATGTCCCTGATCAATTCAATCCATGTTATTTGCCTTTGTCTGCTCTCCATCCATTTTCTCGACTTACCTTGAGAAATTAAAGATAGTTGGCTAAGGAAACGATTGGTCTACTTTTATTGCCTTGCAGTTCAGCTCAAGTGGAGGGTTCAGAGTACAGTGCATCCCCTTCAACTGAAATGTGTTGTTTAAGCAGTGATTAAGTGTTTTTCAAAAGATAAATACTCAAGTTGATATCACATTACAGCCACCAACATAATGGCTTTGAATCAATATAATGCCAAACTCTCGCTGCAAGCGTACAAGAACAGCTGGGTCAACTGAGGCACAACAGGCCTGCTGGATCACACTACTGAAAGTGGCCAACTTGCTGTCACCCAGGTGGCTATTTGGCCCAGAATTTTATCCCAGAACGTGCAGCCACCATGGTCAGAAGAATTCTTCAGATATTTTCCTCAGCAGTTACACAAGCTTTTAGTTCATGTTCACATCTGTGAATAGGCCTAATATCGTTAATAGTTCAATCAATTCACATATCAACTGGTTAGCACTCTTTTGCTGCTCATGAGTAATGAATGGCCACTTAAAGTCACATTTTATCACTGGACCCAGCAATTTATGAATTGGGTATTGTTTGCATTTATGCAACATTAAAAGGCATTTTTACTAAAAAAATTGCCACAACCTGGTTAACATTTGGGCCATTTGTTAAAATCAAGTCACATTCTCTGGTTACCTGGTAAGAGAATCTGCACTGAAGATTATGGTGGTGGGGTAACTGCTTTGCTCAAGAGGAAAAAAGCCCATGGGATTCTATACAACATACCAAGCCATTTAAACATCTACAAGTGACAGTTTAATGCAACAACTGTTGCCTGCATTAATCCCTAATGAAAAATTACTTTTGGATAGAATTATTCCAACAAAAGCACTTGTTCCTTTTAAAATATAGCAGACAGCAAAAAGCAATTGTTTCCCAAATTTGTCAGATTGGAAACCCTTCATTTTCTTTCAAATTCAAGGGAATTGGACAACTGGGGAGAGTTAATTAGTTTAAACAATTTAACCATTTTTGTACACAATGAAATCTACTGAAGTCCAGTATAGGTATTGGGCGCCCTCTAGTGCTTTCTTTGTGTACTATGTTCCTGCCTGTGATGTTTCAGTGCATCAATACAACTAATTTGTGCCCTCAAGTAGCAAGGTAGAAGTCTCCAGCTGTGGAGAATTCAACCTCATTAAATTCCCGACAGAAAACCAGCATCTCCTAGAATGGTTTACTAAATTAATCTAACTAATCAAAATGATTACAGAATATTTCAAATGGCAGCTCAAGTTATCCTGAGCTGATATCCACAGCTATCAAATGCTCCAAGACAGCAGGAGCTCGAGAGAAACAAATGCATTACAGGCATAGTGGAGCATCAGGTGGTTATTGGTTAGAAAATGTAGCAAAAATACCAATACCCACTCCACCAGATTCTTGACACACCCTCCACAACTAGTTCACCATTAGCAAGTCAGGTTCCAAACAGTTGGAATTTTTGGCCAATTGCACTCCATCTCCCTTCCATTCTCTTCAAAAGCCCTCAAAATAAAACCCTGCATTTGACCAAGCTTTTAATCACTACTCCCTACATTCCTGAATATGCCTCTGCAAAGTTCTGGGATGGCACAGTGGCAAGCACTGCTGCTTCAGTGCCAGGAACCTGGGTTGGGCAAGTGTGTGTTGCATTTGCACATTGTCCCCATGTCAGCACAGGTTTCCTCCCAAAGATGTGGGGGTTAAGTTGACTGACCATGCTAAATTGACCTTTGGTCATGGGGAAATCTAGTTAGGGCAAAATGCATGGGGTTGTGGGGATGGGATTGTGGTCACTGCAGACTAGACAGGCCAAATGGCCTGCTCCACTGTAGGATTCTATATCTCATTAAAGTCCCCCCTAGATGTTTTAGCTATCAAACAGCCTTTCCTTCAGAGCACCCTTGCCAGGAGTCATATGGTCTAGTTTTTGCCCCTTCAATATTCCAGTAATGAAAGATTACCTATTTGTGTCAACCTGTGTGCTGCAAGGGAGCAAGCTTATTGGATATGAACACAAGTGGGCACATGGGGTGTAGCTGAATTTTGTCCAGACAGCTATTATAAAAAGAGCATACTTCCAAACTCTTCCAATTGCTGCTCAGTTATCCAACAGCCAATGTTTTAAACACTGGCTGCTTTCAATATCTGGTTGATGTCTCATCAGGAACACTGCAAAGACTGGATATTGTAAAAAAGTTTGACCAGGATTCTGGAGATATCATTTTAAAGAAAATATTTCTAATCTTCACTTACAGTAATGAAAACCAAAACCTAAAAATACATAAACAGCTTCAATTTGCTCACTTCATCCTTCACTTGCAAGTTTGCATGGTAGTGAAAAGCAGGTGTATAATTAGTTTTTCTTGCCTGGCCTCAGTGCATCTTTGATTTAACGAATTGCAAGAGACACCCATCAACAGCAGGAATATTCCACACTATGATGCACTGTGCAAAAGACGAGTGCAATTTCATAGCAAAAAAAGGCTCATTTGCAAACAATCCAAACTTGGCTGCAATTTTATTTATGCATGAAAAATATACAGGTTGCCAGTGGCTAGGAAACTCATCTAGCTCATTGTCTCACCATCTTTTGTAAACTAAGAGATTTTCAGACAGGGTGCTCAATGTTACCTCTCCACTACTACCCACCCCCCAAAACACAAGAGCAACCCAGTGAGATACTGTGTCTTTAAGAAAATGTTATTTCTATGATCTGTTCTATGCACTCATCCATTCCGTCACTGCAACAGCATAGATGTTCTCCATTGTATTTTAGTATGAACTAATGCATGGTTCTGCTTTGTTTTTTCCCTTGGAATATTTCAGAGTGGGGCTGGGTTAACATGTACAGTCACATGATTAGGATATAATCAAGCTTTGACAAAACTTGAGTCTTTTTTGGGGATCTCTAGACAGGTCAATTTCTCTGCATCTCTTCTCAAAGTAGAGACTGGAATCTGCTGAGAAATTAAGTTACCTTGAGATTCTGATGTTTAATGGCAGACCTCTTGTGAAAGCTGTTGCATGGTAATTAGACAATTCTTTCTGCATCACTTAAGGTGTTAAGACCAGAAATCTAGCACCCTGGGTTTCAGTACTATCAGATTCTGAAAGATTTCAGAATACTGGGGATATTGCTAAATTGGAACTATAGAAACAGCTGTTAATTAATTGTTAATTCTTTGTTATGGTGTGTTCTTAAAGTTTGTTTTCATAAGTTTCTTATTGGGTCACAAATCACACCTGGAGTGAAACACCTTATGCTCACCCTAATGCCAAAAAACGTAAAACTTTAGTGTTGAGGATAACCTAACATTTCTGATCTGGTCCTTAATGCCAGTTTGGAATAGAGTTAAATCTGTTCAAGCACTACTGCAAAATCCATAGATCCAAACTGACAATGGGCACTGGTCAAAGATTTTAAACAGCTCTAAATAACTATGCAAAAACAGAAATTCAGCAGCATGTCCCCAAATGACTGACTGCATAGTAGGGTGGTGTCTGCTTGGTTTGTGAACTGCAAGATGCCACATCTCCTGTCAGCAAATGCAACACTCATCATGGTAAGCCACTTTAATGCACAACTGTTTGTAACAATTAAGTAGTGAAATCCCAACACTGTTTTAGGCATGGCTGTACAATGTAAACATAATTATGGACAAGCAGTGTAACTCAGAGGGCATCTTTGGCATCAACCAGGAAGATAGATCTTGGTAGTGCATCTGAACGTCACACCAATATCTTTCTTGCCTCCATTTTAAAATTCTCATCTAAAACCCACCATGGTCTCACCTCTTGTAACTTCATCTGGACATTAATGCTGGGCACTTTTGCAATTCGAAACAGATACACAAACAGCAATGGAGAGGTCTGCCACTCCCACTTGAAAGTATTCTACTTACCTCAAGCTTTCCTAACTCTTTTCTCCTTGGATGTTTTTAAGAACCTCACTTGGCCTTCATACATGACATCAAGAGAGGGATTTTCTGCAATGTACACCCCAAAATCCCACAAGACCTTTGCTCACTCCATGTCCTGCCCACATCAAATCCCTGGGCAGGCAGGACAGCAAAAATTCCCAAGTTTTTGATGTTGCTTTTATGAAGCACTCTGGTTTGAATGAAGTGCTCTGACTGGGAGGACAAGGAATCAATGACTTTCACATCGATGTGGAGATACCAGCATTGGACTGGGATGGGCACACTAAGTCTCAACACCATGTTGAAGTTCAACAGGTTTAATTTGCTAGCAGTGCTTTTGGAGTGCTGCCCCTTCAACTGAATCACTCACCTGATGAAGGCACAGCACTCCAATAGCTCATGATACCAAATAAACCTGTTGAATTTCAACCTGGTGTTGAGAGATTACTTACTGTGCCTTCAATCAAGACAATCATTCCACCAAGTCAGAGGGGAAACAGGCTTACGTAACATAATAAATTGACTCCAGGTTAAGCTGGCCTTTTTGCTCTACAGCAGTGGTATTTAGCTTTTGTCACGGCAGACCTCCATACTGTAAGTGAGGCACAGCTATTTATTGCTGTCTTCCTCTTTTACTGGCAAAGTAACTTTTAACACCACTGTCCTCTTGCTTTTTTTTGTAAGCCTTTTGCCATCTCTCCTGCTTTTCCCAGGGTTTGTGTGTCCCTTAAATTTGAGTTTTCATTTTTGTGCAGGTCTATAGGACCTCTTTCCTTAGGCTCCAAGTCCTGTTTGTCATGTGCATAGGCCTAACCAACATTAAAAATTGAAACCCCTGTGCATGGACAGCTCTTTTCCAGCCAGCACATGCATGGGAGGCCCAAGACTGAGTCAGAGTTGCAAATCACAGACCTGAAAATGATTATTACATAAATTTTGATTCATTGACTGTTTTCACAGCATACTTGAGGGGGAATCTTCATGGCTCAAGAGTGCCAGGGCACACTGGTTAGGAACCACCACTCGAGTTCTAAGATAGGGTGAAAAGCACAGTAGTGGGTTTAATATTCACAATTATCTTGTATCTTCATTAATGGGATCACAAGAAACCCAAGGCAACCACCAATAAAAAGTGAAGTCTCCAATAATTTTTATACATCCCTTAGACATACTTACCAACGCCTTTGACACCAGCTCAATTTGCAGGCCACAAGTCTAAAAACATATCTACAAAACCTGCCAGTAGCAACTGTAACCAAATAAGATGGAGATCATAAGGAACAAGTCACTTTCTACTCTTGTGAATTAATACATGCCTGGACAGTCTTTGGGGATTGGTAGAAAATAAATTATAACATCTGATCTATAATTACAATAGAACAAATCACTACCATACCAGATCATGCTGATAGAGTGATGGGAGAATGGATCCAGAAATAAAAAGGGAGGGATTGGTGATGGTGACGAGCAGAGGGCAAGAGGCACACAGATATTGGGGTGGATGGGGGAAGGGGGGAAAGAACACGGTCCTTGCAGTTAATGCAATCCTGGGTGCTAATAAATGGAATTTACTTCCCATTAAGTATCCATTCCATCACATTGGATATAACCTAACAAAGCCTGTATTAATGGACAACCAAGTCTAGTTTAAACACTCCATTCAATAAGCTGGAACTGCATCCCAGATGGCTCAGTTGAAAATGATTAACCAATTAATACAGGTTTGCAGCAGTTTCTCATAGGAATGGTTAATTATTAGGCAGACAATGCTTCAAGAATGACAGACAGGAAGAGTGTTAGCGATGTGATAGATTGATGACATGCATGGGGCATACTGAAAAAAGAACCTTACCAATATATTGTTACAGAAATATGGTCGTCAGGTCTAGAACCTACACGGAGGTGAAGTCAGGGGTTAACTCAACCCTGCAATAAAAAGTCAGGAAAAAGGTTTGCAAAGCTCATCCCCAAAAAAAGCACAGCAATGTCAAAGATTGTAACAAAAATGATCTAAGCATTCTGCTAAAAATGCTCAAAATAAAAACACGCAATTGAAACTCAAAAGCATTATGATGAGAGCACAAAATATGATCCTGATAAACAAAGACTGAAATGCTTTCACAATGTAGGAGTCTTTTATGCCCAGCACACCACAAAATTGATGCTGCAGTTCTTTTGATCAAAACTGCGTGTCCAAAAAGGCATTAATCATGTTTTTAGGAGACAGATGCTGCATAGGTTTATGTAGCCTTCTATTGCCTGATATTTCACTGATTTTACTGGATGTTAATCTAGTCCTCATTGAAATGCGTTCCAAGTGCTAGTCTACAGATATCACCAGCATTAATCTTCATCTATATTGAGATTCACTGAAAGAAAAAAGATACATTACAAGCACTCTCAGATTATAGATGATTGGATGATATGCTGAATGTATAGCACAATATTGGATACAATATTAGTATAGCCAGAATGGAACACTTCTGGAGCTCCACTGACATCATCCAGCAGAGGATGGTATGGGTATCTACACAGGGCAACACTAAGCAACAAATTCATTTGATAAAGTAACAGTGTAACTAGAGCTCAGACAAGCTCTCAATCCTTAAAAACCAACATCTTTCCTGAAATTAACTTACATTTCATTCCTAACAGGGGATTCAAAAAGATGTTAGACATCAATTGCACACCAATTTGCACAAAGCAAAGGGCCATAAAAATGGCACAATTAACTAATTTTTTTGGTTAGAAGTTTAGGGATAAAACATTAGATACAGCACAGAATATTTGCTGCTGAAATCTTATGTCCACCTGTTTGCTGGGCTCCTGTTTTCAAACCAAGCACTACCACCAAACCAAATGGAATGAGAACAGAAACTGCAGTTTCAGTCTTTTGCACAAATGGCCAGGCTGCTCATCTTATTTAGCAACACACCCTCTCCAAACATGCAGCTCTGTTCAATTAAGTTCCCAGTCAATTTTGATTTAAGTTCTACCAGGGTGAAAGCTGTGGCTTTCCTTCCAAGCCAAAATGAACATGGACTTGTTGGGAAGTGGAGATGGCTGAAACAGGCTCCTTCTGGTTCAAGGGAGCATGACATCTTCTTGGAAACCCACTCCCTACAACTGTGATTGTTGGCAGGGGCCCAATTTTCTAGAGGCAGTTAGCTGACCCCACTCACTTAAATGGAGACCCCAGGACTTCAAGTAGCCTGGGATTAATTGATGCAACAGGTAAATTTCCATCTCAACCTAATGCCTGTCCAGAATAAAAATTCTGGCCCAAAAATTCAACCAGTGTTTATTCCAAAAGGTTGAACCTTTTATTTTCAGTGCAATAGTTGTCCAAATGAAAGTATGAGTGGCTTCCATATAGTGTTGTCTTGACTCATGGGCCTACATGGGAATTGCAATTCTGTCTAAATGAAACCCATTTAGTGAGTCACACATCACTAATTCTAAAAATGGGAACAGGAAACTCAAGTTATTATATTTTTATTGGTTTAAATCTAACATTTGTCAAAGTATACTCAAGTATATACCAACTACATTACTGGATGTCTGGATCTTTCAGCAACATCTACAAGTACTTAAGCTTCCAAATTGAGCCAATTCTGATCAAGATTTGAACTCTAGCATTAGAACCCCTACAGTACAGAAGGGAACTGGTCAGCCCATTGAGTCTGCACGAGCTGAGCATTTTACCTAAGCAACCCTCACCCTATTATCCTGTGCATTTATTGTTGTTCATCTAACAAATTCTTGACATCAAGAAAGTAGAGAGTTTCAAGTTTGTGCCCAGATCACCAACCTGCCCTGGTCATTCCATGTCAATACTATAGTGAAGAAAGGCCAACACCTCTTTTCTCAGACAAGGAAATTTGGCATGTCTGCTACAACTCAATTTTTTTTTTAAAAAACAGGCAGACCATAGAATGCATTGTTTCTGGTTTATCAGTTTGGTATGGCTCCTGTTCTGTCTAAGGCTATAAGAAATTAAAGGGTTGTGAACAAAGCCCAGCCCATCATGCAAACCACCCTCTCATCCACTGAGTCTTCACTTCACATGGCCTAATCAAGTACCCTAGATATACTCTTCACTTTCTGCTGTTGGGAAAAAAATGTACCAAAGTCTGAGTCATGTACTAATCGACTCAAGAACAGCTTCTTCACTGCTGCCAGACTTTTGAATGGACCTACTTTGCATTAAATTGCAATCTCTCTCTACACCTTAGCTATGACCAACAGTAAATTCTGCACTCTCTCCTTTCCTTTTTAATGGATGGTATGCAAGAAACATTGCTTGATTTTTACTATTGCCACATACAAAAAGGGAGCAATTTAGTGCTCCAAGAGGAGCACAGCATTTATAATAGTCCTTGCATTTCTGTCTGCAAGTTAAACACAACTCAGTTGTGGTACAGCTGAACATGTAGGGCTCCTAGGGTGGTATGAAGATAAGCTGAGGATATGAGAACTGAGGTGAGAGTATTCTGAGCAAAGCCAAATGTCATAACAGGAGATAGTCTGGTGCAATTGCACCAGACTATCCATAAATTCTCATAACAATCTTTGTTGAAATAGCATTTTCACATCTCAAGGTGCAGATTGCTGGTATGCATCTGCAGACCACTGCTGCTGAAGGCAAGAAATTACCACAAGGTAATTGTGCATAGCAATGGTGGAATAACACATTAAAAAGGTTGATATGGGAGAGGGGGTGGTGATGGGTTCAGTTTGCAGTTATCAACAGATCAGCCATGATATTAAAATGGCAGAGTATATTCAAGGGGCTAATGATCTATTCCTACTTATTGTATGCAAGTTGATTTAAAAGGTATTTCCTTACATCAAACGACTAAGGTTGGAAATGGATACAAAGCCACAGCTCTCAAGGACATCGCCATGCAGTCAAAAACTACACAACTCAAACCTATTACTGAATCCAAAGTCAAACCCAAGATTAATGCCATTGTCACAATTAAACATGAGGGAACTTGCATTTTTAGTATTCATACCTAGCATTTGTTCTTTAATCCATTCTCATCTCCCCCAGTCTTGAATCTTAATTGTTTTAGCTCAATCACAAGTACTTTCCAAAGATGCACATTACATAGTCACTTCTCCCACAACCTCCCTTGGCAAGTATTAACCACCAGCTCAGATTAAGAAGTGACCTACATGAGTACATAGAATTGGAGGATAAGTCACTGGGGCTGGCAGCTGCATGTTCCACATTAGTATTAAAGCTCAGCTCAGACAAGTGTGTAATCAGGAGTGTTCCAGCTTACTGGTCAGCAGCTGGCTAGAGATCAAAAGGTATGAAGAAGTCTGAAAGAAAAAGTGCATGAAGGGGAGAAACAAGGAGAAAACACAATATCTACAAGAGGACAGGGCTCCAGAAATTAAGTCAACAAATACATCTATGGAAGCAAAAAAAAAAAACAGTTCTGCAGCACAAGCACTGAAAACCAAAAAGAATGAACTTGTTCATTTGAACAAGTTGATACGATTAGTACCAATTGGACTACATATTAACAAGTGAATGATTTTCTTATGAAAAAAATGAACTTGTTCATTCAGCAGCATGACATTAATACAATGGAGCTATTAAAGGAGGCAATTAGTCAATCTTGATCATCATTTTACCAATTGGATTTTGTATCCTGAAATGCAAAGTAAATGAGACAGTTGCAAATACAAGCTGGCTGAAGTGAAAAGTTTATAAGTGACTGAGATAGGGTTAATGTTAAATTAAAACATTGAAGCTTCAAGAGAGATTGACCCAGTGACAACTCCCTTAAATGTTAATTAAGCAGAACTGCAGTTTAAAAAAGCAAATTGATATACCAAATGAACAAGGTCATTGCCACATATAGGATAGGGATTTAAAAATTTAGATGAATGATCTGATTAAACAACTCGCAAAATGCACAAGCACAGTTTTGTGATCCTTTCCCTACTGTAATTAAACAACTTGAACCACCCAAATGAATTATGAGAGACTTGCTTCAGATGGCATAAACAGCACATTCCAGAAACTGACTGTTTATCCCCCAAGCCCTCAGATTTGACCTATAGTGGAAAATTATGTTCAAAAGCAGTTTCAGTGTTAAACTAATATCAGGGTGCTTTGAATACTGCTTCCATACAATTTAAAATCCTGGACTAGACAAGTACCTCTAATAACATGGAAACCCACGAAACCATCAGATTTGCAACCAGCCAACAAGGCTAATGCCAATTCTTTTTGCTGGCACTAATAGTGACATGGGAAGTCAGATCACAAAACAAAAACACTAGTCCAAGCCAGATAAAAAGGTTTGATCAAACATTTTAAGCTCGTAAAAAGTTACTTCAGATGGTTAAACTAGCCAGCCAATAAAACCACAGATCTGGATAAAGCCAAAATCAGTTACCAGGAATGACAACAGCAATTTGACATGATTTATGAACATCTAAATTTTACTCCATTAAAGACCGTTCAGATTTAGACTGGATTTGCTCTTTCCTTCAGTGAAAGATGCTGAAAAGCAACATTTCGGAACAGCAAACTCACTGTTAATCTGGAGCATACAGAAATCCGATAGCTGCATCTTCCATTAAAAAGGAATTATTCAAAGATACAAGAAGGTCAAAGGAATATGGGTTGAACCTAGATTTGGATTTTAAGAGATGATTGAACCTGTGACAGCCCAGTTCAATATTTCCAACTATTCAACTCCCTCCTGATACCAATTTTGGAGCATGTCTAGAGTAATGCTGCATCCCACATCACCCCTGCATGATAAGTGATAACTAATGAATCCTACAATTAGTTATTGAAAGCACTATGGTTTCTAGAGATTGAAGTCTTTAAAGCCAGAAACAAAAATCAATTTGGAGCATTAGGAAAGACTTGGTAGCCTGGCTGATGGACATAGATATTAACCTCAATACTGATTGTCTAGGTAGAATCAATGCCAGATGAGCAGCCCAACAACATTTCACTTCTGGAATTTCCTCATCTTGTATTATGTCACCATTGAACAGCAGAAAGACAGGTTGGACAAAGTATTATAGCCAGATGCATACAAGATACTTGCTCAAATTTTGAGGTATTTAATAGGCTAATGCACTTTGCTGGAATCATTAAGATTTGAAACACCTACACTACAGAAACAAGTTCAATTTTTAATACTTAATTATTGAACCTAAATGTATGCACAAAGTGTCCCACTTTCAGTTTTAACTTGAAAATTTCTTCAGCCAGATATCATTTTTGAATGCTGATCATTGCCTTTTTAAAAAGGAGGTGCCTGAGGTTTAGTATCTTTCAAAAATGTAAAGGACCATTCACAAGCAAAATCACATCAACATGAAGCTCATGCAAGGCATCTTTTAAAATAGTACAGCAGTTGTACTGCCAGTGTCACTGCAATAATAGAAAAGATTCAATGTTATGCAGTCTTCCATTTATTTGGCAAACTAAATAGACAGTGGAAACTATTTTTCAGAGGAATTACCAAAATACATAATTTTTGCTCCTCATTTTTAGAAATATCTCCAGAAAGACAGGTGAACTGAAGCAATCAGCTCCAAGGTGTTTGCTCACTAATCCACTAGAAAACAAATTGAGCTCGTTTAAAAAAAGTAGCATAAGCTTGTTCAATACAAGAAAAGCAATGAAGGAAGTTAGACTCAAAAGCTGTATATTTTTAAATACATACTAACACTAAAGATTGCTTTCAGTGGCAACATTGTCAATCAACTATAAGATGCCCACCAAGAAGCAATGGAGCCCTTCCCTGTCTGGAAGCACAAGATACTTGATAATCAGTCTTTGAATTGTTCTACATCTCCAGTAAGGTCAAAGGAATACATACTCTTGATGGAAAGGTCCAGTTAAGCTAATACACTGCAGTACTCTGTACAACACATCTGAAGATAACAGCCTGCTGTCTGTGTGCATTGAGTAAAGCAGCTGAAAATTGAAACAGGAAGAATCATAACTGGTTTAAGGGCCTGCCAAGATGAGCAGTTTTAGTAGCAATATCTAAAACAAAGTTGATAAGCCAGTAGAAGGATTGTAGCAGGAAAACTGAAATCCAGCAAGTTACGGAACATCCAAATCAAAAAATAAACTGTTTGCCACAAGAGAAGCCAAAATGTATTGAAATCAGTTGTATTGGTCACAAAGTTGACTCCTTGCAACCCAAGGTGCACTCTGTACAACTTTTTATATTTACTTATGATTGGAATCAATTCTCATCTACAAGTACATTTTACATGAACGTGTCATCATTTTCTTCACTTTTTAGTAGTTAATAAAAAGTTACTCCATTTCAACAGCTTGGTTGAATTGATTCCTTTAAAATCACTATGGGTCCAGCAAAGGTATTCAACAGAATGGAAACTTGTTAGGTTAAAATCTTGGTTACCAGCAGAAAGATGAACTGAATAAAGACAGGGTCAGGTATCCCTCCTCACCCAGATTTGAGATACTTGAGGATGGGGGCATCCCAGCTGGATGGTAATAGAGGCATCTGGCCTGGGTCAATAACTTGGAGAACCCCATCTGAGGCAAATCATAACAGGATACACATCAAAGATTGTAACAGCAGTTTTCTGTGCTTTGCCAATGAAGTCAGACAGTAAATAAAGTGGCGTCTGACCCATTTTATTCATTTCAATGAACCTTCAAAAGGAAGAGACTGCCAATAATTTTCATGATGCAGACCCCTGCATCAAACTGCAGGCCAACTTTCCTCACTTCATAAATCAAAAAACTCATGACAGTTCAGCAGCTCAGTCAACATTCCAGAACAGGAAAGATTTCCAAGTTTGTGATGTTCTTTTGTAGAAGGGATATTCTACATGCATACTCAACTCTACCATTTAGATGGAATAATGAAGGTGAATATCCATTGATAAATTTAACAGTGGAAATCAATTCTGGAACCTTCTGGCACAAATTAAAGTGTGCAGAGGACTGCCATCCACAATGATCAAGACAGCAAAGAAAACCAAAATTGCCATCAACTGTCACCCATGGCTCCCAACAGAATATCACATTTGCTTGCTCAGCACTCAATCTACATGCATACAGAATGACCATACCTTGTGATTTATATAGAGTGCAAGTGGATGTGTGCAAGTGGAATGAGTGATGTGTGTTATGCTGTATTCAGATTTGCATGTTTATGTAGTCATAATTGGCTCTTCCATTGAACAGCACAAACCCAAAATTCTTGTCTTATGTTCAGCACAAATTTGGGACAGTTAATGATTTTGCTAGAATGCCAACAATTGAGTTTGCGGAGAAAGTGAAAAAAGCAAAAGGTAAAAGGGAGTGATTTGCCGAGGACAAAAAGTAGAATGGTGGAAGTAAAATGGGAACTTGTCTTGGAGCTCAATTCAAAACTTCAGTCACCCCTTCTCTTCTGTAGAAGGGAAAATCTTAAATCCAAATAAAGATGGGAACTAACCAATAAGCACATTCATTCCTCATCCTACTAAAGATATTTTATATTCTTCAGCTTCCCATCAAAAGCATGGTGTGCAAGCAACTAGCAGAATCTGGAAGTCAACTATAACTCAATAATTGCAAGCTTAAAAAAGGGCATGATTTAGTGGTGGTTGTGGAAAACCAAAGCTATAAATACAGGAAACCAAGATCTATTCAGTTCAAATGGGTGGTTAAAACAAAGTTCAAATTAAAATAATGTGTAGATCACAAAAAGAAAAGTTCCTTCTTAATTTTTTAATCATAGCTTATCCTGAGTACAAGGTGATTTATTTTATATCTTTCCTTTCCATCACCCAAATTGTATTGACATGATCAACCTTTTGTGCCAAAACATTAGCTGGAATGTAGCGTTATTAACAGTTCTAACATTTCCACATTTTAACTGGAAGCCCTCTTGTACAGACTACTTCTCTGCCAATAGTTCATGGTGGGTTACCTGTTACATCCAAGAGCGAAGGGTCCTGACCAAAAAAGTAGTTCCTCCAATATTGACTTCACAACGAGATCATCTTGCTGCAGGAATTTAACAACTTGGTCTCTCATGGACCCACAAATATTTATTACCTCTCCACAGCAAGGGAAATTCAAATACTCACCTCCACAAGGATTTCACCAAAAGACATTATGCAAATACAGATCATCATAGCCAAGATAGTTGGAAAGGGACAAGATACGAGGAGACAACTCAATTTTGAAAAGCCGTGCATGGTACAAGTTGCAATTTAGTTTGCTCAACATACCGTTGCTCTTCCTCCAGCTCTTCTCTAGTCAGTGTTTTTTCATAGCTGCTGCCTCGAATCTTGCCTGGACGGTACTCATCAACTAGGTCATCTAAAAAATTAATAAAGTGACAGTACAAAGATTACAGGTACTGAAAGGCAAGATCAGACATGTTAATGCATGTTGCATAGCCCTTCAGCAGCAAAATTGAAATCAGACAGACAGCAAGTGGAATATTAGCATGAAAAAAAGTAGACCATTTATTCTTTGATGGGATCTGGGCATTGCCTTACTGGGCCATTTCAGAGATAATTAAATATCAGTCATGTGTGGACCAGACCAGGTATCAAATAGCAGATTTTTCCCCTAACAGGAAAGTTTTTTTTATACCCATGAACTGGATTGCCTGCTAAAAGAAAAATCCTTCAAAATTTGACAATGCGCAATTGAGTTTGCACTGAACAAAGCATACTTTGGTACTTTAGCACAAGATTTATTTTGTGGAAACAAAAATGTCTCCTCTGATACAAAGTTATATCAGGATACCTTAGTACATGATTAAAAGAAACATTTTCACCTCAGCATTTGAAAAATTTGTTCACAAAATATGGTGGCACTGACTAGGCTAACAGTTACTGCTCAACAATTGTCCTAAGGTGGTCAGTGGACCAATTGCAGCAGCTTGCTGGACCATTTCAGAAGGTAAAAGTGAAAAAGTAATTTCGTTTAAGGATAACGCATTTTGTTCTCTACTTGTGCACTCACTTTTTTATTCCATACTGGAGTGCTAATTTTTGATTCCTTAAGACATTGGATATGAACTCTAATTTCCAAGTCATTAGTTGCAGCTCTGGATTAACAGTCCAGAGACCATCACCTACCATATTCTTCGGTACGCATCACAATGCCACCATACGCTGCATGCATGTACTAGCAAATCAATTCTATTAAATGGATTAATGTTGATATCATACTTATTTCAATGCAAACCTCACCACCCCTCACTGCTGGCAGAGAGCTTTAAAACCAGTGGCCCCAAAACAGGGTCACTAGAAATAAAATTGCCATGATCTCCAACCTTCCTTTCCTGTAAGGTAGGAATAACTACAAAATGATCTCTGCATTGGACATGTTGGTTTAGCTACAGTAATTCTGATCAGGTGTGCTGTTATTGCACACTTAAAGGTTTCCCTTGGCACTACAACAGAGGTAGATATTAAATTAGAAGGCCTGGGATTGTCACTGTAGATTTTTGTTTCCAGTGCTTGAGAATTGTAGGTGAAGACAGGTGGCAATCCTACAAATTTCTGGACTGTAAAAATGGTATAAGCAAAATCAAATCAAGTGGAATGGTCCAAATCAAGGAAGACAAATGCACAGACTGAACCCAAAATTCTTGGGGAAAGAAAGAAAAATCAATCATTTTTCCAGTTCAGTCCTTCGCTCCAACAAAACAAAAATGCTGCTCAACATCTAGAAATACAATTTCTAATCTCAAATTACAGTAAGCAGTTTTGATAGGAAAAGTACACAATTGTCATATTGGATCCACTTAAAACTGCCCCCAAAATACACCCGAAGCCAGTTTTATCCTTTTTGCCCCCACTCATTTAACCAGGGAAGTAAAACCTTAGTACTGAGAAAAGCACTTTGGCTCAATAGCTGTGAGAAAAACTTATCACACTTGGACACAATGTCACAGCCTGTGTAAAACAGAAAAATGTTAATGCTCATCAACTCTTATGGATGAAGGGTTGTAGATTTAAAATTAGTTAAGCAAACAAATACTACAAATCACTGGTGTGTCAATTCTAATTGATTTCTGCACTTATGTTCTTTGTATAATTTCCCAGTTAAAGATGGTTACAGCTCTTTAAGACTTCCTGCATCAAAGCATTTTTCAATTTGCCAATAGTTCTCCCATGCTTAGAACTTAGATTTCAAGGATTTGATTGCTAATCACTGAGCAGAGTCTTGTTGAGGCATCAGGATCCTCAGTTTCTAACTGGACAGCTGGCAAGAGACTCGTGGTGGCTCTTTTTGGGAAGAGCCTCTCAAGCCAGACTTTTCCCTGGAATGAAGGCCGTGGGAGGAAAATTCAAGAAGGATGATGTCATCCCCATGGCAGAGGACCTGGGCTACACAGTAATGGCGCAGGGTGTTCACAGGTTGGAGGTCACTAGGAGAGAGACAGGGTTCAGACAAGGGCAGGAGAGTGGCTCTCAGTTTCCACACTTTCACCCCACCCACTTCATGTCCATCAAGCACCGAGTGCCTTTGCCTCCCAGACATGTCATGCAGCATACATAATTTCACCAGTTTTGCATGCCACATGGCAACAGGCCTCCTTGCAGCTGGGTTAATACCAGATAGGATGAGAACTTTAAATAATTAATTGGCCATTTAAGGGCTTCAATTGGTGGTGGGGCATGAAGATAAAACTTGGGCCTTCAACCCCAGAACTTACTTCTGGTGAAGCAGGAAGGTGGGAATGGTTTCTGGGGCATGGTTCCAATACACCATAAACTCACCTAATTACAAGCCCTTCTTGCTTTCAAGCTTGCCCTGGTGAGATTAGAACATACCACCTAAAATATGGTGAATCAAATTGGATGCGTATTTCCCATTACTGAAAAATTCAACACTTATCACATCTCCAGTTGCCTTGATCGCTGTGGTTTCATTGCAGTTCCCCGATTTGTTACTTTGACAGCTCCTGAGTCGGGAAGCTGTATCAGCTATCTGAGGAAAAAGCTGTGTTAAAATGGCCTGTGGCAGTGATTGCATATTAAGTGTACCGCTTCTACTTTAATTCCTATTAAAGATCCCCCTATGGTTTATAAATCTTATATTTACACTCCTGTTTGACTTGTCAATTCATTTCCTTTGCTGGTGTGGCACCTGGAGTAAAGCCTCTCAACCAGAAGTGAATCAAGATGACTGAGTGTTCCACTAATGTACATATTTTACACATGCCCTAGAATCCTCCAATAGGTACAGAGAATATTTCATTCCCTGTGCATTGTGTGGTTTTACGATCAGGAATATGCATAATGCGTTTGCAGACACAAATACATTGGCATGAATGAACTAAACATTTCCAGCCAGCTGTTAATATTTTGAAATAATTTCCCTGTTTGGCAGTGTATTACTGACCTTCCCTCAATCCCACTCCCCCTAATATTGCTAATATCATGGATAATTTTCCAGCTCAAAGATGTGAGCAGTTGCCCTTCTTCCAGATCTGTGCACCATTTGGAGTGCCTTCATCCTTTAGATTTCCCTGCCGACAAACATTAAAACATGTCCTCATTACTTAAGCCTAGACAGATCAAAGTTATGATCGGTTTGTGCCCAGGAGTTTTAAAATTTGTGAAATGTGCATGTTGCTAGCTGGCCAGCATTTATTACCCATCCCTAGTTGCCCTTGGAGGCTAGTCGAGAGTGAACCATATTGCTGTGGCTCTGACATCACATGTAGGCCAAAATCAGGTAAGGACGGCAGATTTCCTTCTCTAAAGGACATTCGTGAACCAGATGGGTTTTTCTGACAATGAGTTTTGGATTCATAATTTATGTTTAAAAAATTGAATTCAAATTCCACTATCTGTCATGATAGGATTCAAATCTGGATCCCCAGAATATTAGCTGAGTTTCTGGATTAAGACTGGCACTAATACCACTCGACCATTGCCTCCCTGGCTTCAGAGAGTAAATCATTTAGATAATTTTTACTGCCCAGTTTCCTTTGAAGGATTTTAAAAATGACCTGTATAACTTTCAAACCCTTGGCCTCAATGACAATATTCTGAGTCCTGTTAGAACTCTCAACTATGGGCAGAACCTTCAATTTTAAGTGATGGAACATTCTACAACTATTGATTTTGTGTTGCTACAAATAAGATTTGTCTGTCTATTCAATCCCAAACTGCCCAGTTGAAAGCAAAGACAAAAGACCAACATAACATCCAACATAATGGCAAGATACTGTGGATGCTGGAATCTGAAATGAAAACAAAATGCTGGAAATTGTCAGACAGCATCCAAGAAGAATAAAGCCAATGTTGCATGTCTGAATGACTTTGTCAGAGCTCTAACGAAATGTCATCTTAAAATGTTGGCACCATTCTTTCCCCACAGACACCAGATCTAGGGTCACATTACCTGAACAAGATGGATGAGGCAAAGTTCAAACTCATTTTTAAGTGACACTTAAGGGCAAGGGATTGAGCAAAAAAATGCACAACTTGTTCAGCTGTATGCATGTAAACCAATTATTTCTAAGGCTGTTATTCAAAATCCAGGAAACTGTTTAGTGTTAATTGAAGAGCAGAATTAAGACAAGTTCAGCAGGGTTAGTTTGGAAGTTTGCAGTCAAAATACAAAAAAGGCAAATTAAATTTTAGAATATGTAAATGAACGTTTTGGTTGAAGAGACCCAAGGAAGCTCAGTATAAATTGCACTGATGTACTGGAGTCAAGAAAGTTTGTGCTATTCCTTATCACCTAGCCTTGACATACAAGATTTTGATAATAAAATGCAAAGCAAAACAGATCAAGAGCTAAAATTGGCTAAAGACACCCAAAATGTTACAAATGAGATGGGATGAGAAAAATGTTTGTATTCTGCAATGCTTTTGAAGTTCAAAAAGCAAAACTGGATTGGGCTGGGAGGGTCTGCAAAAGATTTTTTGAAAGCTTCCTCAACTAGTCAGAAGCATGAATAGAGTAATATATATTACACCCATTAGACCTTAGGACAAGTCTACAAATGTTGGCAGAAGAGTGGACACCATCTTATTACATGATAGAAGGCTCAAGGGGTTGAATGGCCAACTCCAGCTCACATCTAAAGTATCCTGCTTACAAAAAGGTTTCTTGGATCCTTACTGTGAGCTATTGCATGTACAACATTGCTGGTATAAGTTTCAAATTACTTTGAAAAAACCAAACTGAATCAATTTGCATTTCCTGTTGAACTGAAGTCAGTCACCAAAATGACCAGCAGTCACGTGGTCGTCATTAACAGAGTAGCAGCAGGAATTGCTGACTGCTTACAACAAACCAGAGAGCTTTGTGTCATTATCTTTTGGATGTCTTCCAAACAATGCACTGCAATATGATTAGATGTGCAAGACAAAACCCATCTGTAGCAGTAACCCAACTGTATTATGCTTAGTCCAAATCATTTAGTATTAAGCATGGCTTGGACAAAACACCTCCCACTAAAGTTTAAGCAATGTTTATTTATCACTGATTCTACACCCTGATATTTTATTGCGTGCAATGTTTCGGTTCAACCAGTTCAATACAGCCTTACACCTTTAACCCTTCGAGTTGCAGTAGCAATATTCAAATTCCATCGCATCAACTCATTTAGTTGCCAACTGTTAATAACCCAGAATAGTCATCCACAATATCCAGGAGTCAAGGCCAGCAGCATTTCCAGCTTCAAAGGTTATGGGGAGCAAGCACAAAAAAGGAATTGAAATAAAAAGTGACTGCCCTTATTACCATTCCAATCCCTGTCTGCCTTATCCAGGCCCCACCCTATGCTGACATGTTGCACACACTTAGTAATTTTCTTTGCTTTAAACATTCTTGAAAAGGTGCCACTTCTGAAGTGACTACTGCTGAATCCCAATGTTAATCTGCAGACTGGACCATCCCACTGGGAGCAGAGCTGAAAAGCCATGTCTGGATTGGCAGAGCTTGTGGACATGCTGCGCTGAGATTGATGAACTCAACTGTCAGTACTAAGTGAGATAGAACATAGAACATTACAGCACAGGCCCTTCAATGTTGCGCCAACCAATATAAAAAGCAATGCCCCTCCAAACTTAACCATTCCCTTCTCTTCCATATACTTATCAACTAACCTCTTAAACGCCACCAAACTTGGCGCATCTACAACTGCTGCAGGCAGGGCAT
The DNA here is from genome assembly GCA_024679065.1 of Sphyrna mokarran. Taxonomy (NCBI): domain Eukaryota; kingdom Metazoa; phylum Chordata; class Chondrichthyes; order Carcharhiniformes; family Carcharhinidae; genus Sphyrna; species Sphyrna mokarran. The sequence goes on from JAGIQG010000021.1 coordinate 27,476,345, forward strand.
TCCACTCCCGAACCACCCTTTGGGTAAACAACCTACCTCTGATATCCGTCCTATAACTCATACCCCTTAATTTAAAGCTGTGTCCCCTCGTGCTAGCTTTCTCCATCTAGGAAAAAGGCTATCACTGTCCACCCTATCTAAACCTCTAATCATCTTATATGCTTCGATAAGATCCCCTCTTAGCCGCCTCCTTTCTAACGAAAACAACCTCAAATCCTTCAACCTCTCTTCATAGGACCTGCCCTCCATACCATGCAACATCCTGGTAAACCTCCTCTGTACCCTCTCCAATGCCTCCACATCTTTCTTATAATGCGGGGACCAGAACTTCACACAATACTCCAAGTGCGGCCGCACTAGAGTTTTGTACAGTTGCAACATGACGTTGCGGCTCCGAAATTCAATCCCCCTACCAATAAAAACTAAGACTCCATATGCCTTCTTAACAACCTTATCGACTTGATTGCCAACTTTCAGGGATCTATGCACATATACACCAAGATCCTCTGTTCTTCAACACTATTAAGAGTCCTACCATTAGCCCTATACTCTACACATTTGTTATTCCTGCCAAAGTGAATTACCTCACACTTTTCCACATTAAACTCCATTTGCCACCTCTCGGCCCAGCTCTGCAACTTGTCCAAGTCTCTCTGCAAACGATAACACCCCTCTTCACTATCTACCACTCCACCGACTTTAGTGTCATCTGCAAATTTACTAATCCATCCTTCAATACCCACATCCAGATCGTTTATAAAAATTACAAACAGCAGGGGCCCCAAAACAGACCCCTGAGGTACACCACTTGTCACCGAACTCCACGATGAATATCTCCCATCAACCAACACCCTCTGTCTTCTATCTGCTAGCCAATTCCTAACCCAATTAGCTAAATCACCCTCGATCCCATACATCTGCATTTTCTGCAGAAGTCTTCCATGGGCCACCTTATCAAACGCCTTACTAAAGTCCATATATACTACAACCACCGCCTTACCCCCATCCACCTCTCTGGTCACTTTTTCAAAAAACTCAGGTTAGTAAGGCACGATCTACCCTTCACAAAACCATGCTGACTATCCCCAATCAATTCATTTCTCTAAATAACTAAATCCTATCCCTAATAATTCTCTCCAATACTTTGCCCACAACAGAAGTAAGACTCGCTGGCCTATAATTCCCTGGAAGGTCTCTCTTCCCCTTCTTGAACAATGGGACCACATTCGCTATCCTCCAGTCCTCCGGAACCACACCCGTAACCAACGACGACCTGAAGATCAGAGCCAGAGGCTCTGCAATCTCCTCTCTTGCCTCCCAGAGAATCCTAAGGTAAATCCCGTCCGGCCCAGGGGACTTATCCAACTTCAAACCCTCGAGAATATCTAGCACATCCTCCCTATCTTCTTCAATACTTTCCAGTTTGCAATCCTGTACCTCTGTTCTTCATAACTACATTTACATCACCCTGCGTGAATACCGAAGAGAAATATTTATTCAGTGCCTCTCCAATCTCTTCAGGCTCCACGCACAACTTCCCACTGCTGTCTATGACTGGCCCTAATCTTGTCCTAACCAATCTCCTATTCTTAACATATCTAAAGAAAGCTTTAGGATTCTCCTTAATCCTATCAGCCAAAGTCTTCTTGTGTCCCCTCTTAGCTCTCCTCAACTCACACTTTAGCTCCCTCCTGGCTAATCTATAGCTATCCATTGCACTAACCGAGCCTTCAAGCCTCGTCCTGACATAAGCCTCCTTTTTCCTTTTAACCAGCAAATCAACTTTTTTCGTACACCAAGGTTCTCTTACTTGACTATTTCCTCCTTGCCTGACAGGGACATACTTATCAAGGACTCGCAGCAGTTGTTCCTTGAATAAGCTCCACATTTCAGATGTTCCCAGTCCCTGTAGTTTCCTAGTCCAATCTATGCACCCTAATTCTCTCCTGATGGCCTCATAATTGCCCTTCCCCCAGCTATAACTACTGCCCCCAGCTTCATGCCTCTCCCTATCCATCACTAAGGTGAACATAACCGAATTGTGGTCACTATCACCAAAATGTTCACTAACTTCCAAGCCTAACACCTGGTCTGGCTCATTGCCCAGCACCAAATCCAATGTAGCCTCACCTCTAGTTGGCCTATCTACATACTGAGTCAAAAAACATTCCTGCACACTTTGTATGAAAACTGACCCCTCTAACGAGCTAGAGCTATTCCAACCAACATTAGTAAAGTTAAAGTCCCCCATAACAATTACCCTATTACTTCCACTCCTGACCAGAATTGACTTTGCAATCCTTTCCTCAACCTCTCTAGAACTTTTAGGAGGTCTATAAAAGACTCCCAACAGGGTGACCTCTCCTCTCCTGTTTCTAATCTCAGATGTTGTGTACCAGATGATTGGTAGAATAGGGAAGGTGATGCATTGTCCTAGAATTGATTTGTCAGTCCGTTGGGGGTTGGGTGTGGATCTTCTCCATAAACCACAATATTGATTTAAAAACTCAGATAGGTTGTAATTGCATGAAATTCGAAGGGCATTCAAAATCCCTATGTGTGGACAGTTACAGACAGCAGGAGGGACAATGAATATTTCTGACACTATAATCTCAGGAGTGCTGAGAGATAGTTAATTTCAAAATGGGACATTTCAACTTCATAACTTCTGGCTTAAACTTTGTGACAATTAAAAAGATAGTGTAATTAACAAACAAGGACTCCTGTGTTTATCTGCTCACCTCAATGCACTTAATGTGTTTCTGCCTTTCCAGTTCTGAGGTTACTTACATACCCAGCACAGGTTCCAAACTCAAACTTGTCACTTAGCAGGTGAGAAAGCATGCTGCAGACTGGTTTATCAAGCTGTCAGGGGGCTGTACATGGGCAGGAGTTAGAGTATAAAAAGGTGCTACTTCTGAAAAATGTGCACGGGGTGGGGGGGGGGTCGCTTACCCTGCAACCCCCTATAGCTACACCACTTGTCAAGGCCCCCAATACCAGAGAATAAAAAAATTGCAAAATATGGGACTCCTAATGCTGTCGAAATATTTTCATGTCATTGCTGACTTCAGGGTCTTAAAATCAGACTTGCCATTAATCCTGTTCAGCTAACTCAAGTCTACAACCATTTATTATCTACAATACTAGTCAAAAAATGCATTTTTTCTTAATCTTCAAAGATTTGGCATTAGAATCCATTCATTTTGCTTAGATGCTATGTAGGAGATGCCCAAAACCATTAGCCACTCAAGATCAGAAGTCAGAATCAGCCTATACTCTGGTACACAAGACAACATCCCTAAAAATGATTCAAACTCAGTCTGACATTGATTTGATGTAGCTACAAGAACACAAGGTACTTCATAACAATCCTGCCCAAGTACAAAATGGTGTGGTCTGAGATTCTGTCACAACTGCACCATGAGCAAATTATATAAGATCTCCTATGTTGTGGTCATTGTAAACAATCATTTTCAAAAAACACTGACCTCTATTTGCATTTAGCAAGGATGTTACGCAGTTAAAGCTCCCTCAAATACTTGCTAATCAACCCACTGAACACTCCTTTCCATCCTGGACAAAACTGCATCTTAAAAACCCAAATTGTCCAATCTGTCCAACTGTCTGTTCTGGTCAGTGCCTCAGATTACTAATTTTTGAAATAGAGGGGTGATCACTTTGGTCCACATGGGACTCAGCCTTCCTAGAAAAAGTGAACCTAACATGGAAGCTGCCATGAACATGGTTTGCTCATGAGTATATCTATCAGGCTTAGTGAAAAATCAAGTGGGACAGAGAAAATTCAGAAATGCTATGCTTCCATTTCAAAAGCTCAGTTGACAAGGGAAACTGAAGCAGGTGACAAGGTCACTAATTCCAGAGATCCTGGTGTAGTATAATGTTGAATCACCATAGTCCCTGAGAAGCAAAGAGTCACCACACCAGAGGGTGTGCAGCATACATTTACCAGAATGACCTGCACTGAAGATTAGGCAAACCATGGAAATGTACTTGGAATTTTACAAAGTTAAAAAGTGCTTTGTTCAGAATGTTGAGAACAGTTCCCCTGTCACTGAGGGGGGAATCTAAGACTAGTCTATGATTTGGAAAATATGCAAACTGCAATTAATGCTAGATGAATTGTTAATCAAGAGATTAACTATTAAGGGTTACAGGACAGAAGGTAGGCATGGAGTGGTCAAATCAACTACAATCACAAATTAATGAAGAACATTCTCAATGGGCTAAGTAATCTATGTCATTTTCCTCAGTTGCCATTAGCATAGCTAGATAAGAAAGCAGACATGCTTTCATACTTGCATGGTATCAAATACCAAAATGATAAACAAACCTTAAGGTCAATTCCAGTGTAAATTCTAATGCTAATTCAACCTCCCCAAAAGCCTGTCAAGCTTGATACCAAATCAAGCTGTATGAACCAAATTGAAAGAGGTCATTAGAAACAGGAGTGTCAAATAGGCTTACATTAATACTGCAAAGAAATTGGTGAAAATCCCCCAAATGCCAAGCTCTGGTACCTGTTCAGGCAAAGAGTTAGCAATGGCCAGTACATCTAACCAGCATGTCTTCTAGACTGAGGGAGGAAGCCTATACAGATGGTGAGAATGTGCAGACTGCAAAGACATGTCCCGAGGCTGGATTTGAGCTCAAATCCCTTGGTGCTGAAGCAGCAGTGCTGACCACTGAGTTGCTTGTTGAAGATTGGCATACACAGTTCAAAGGGAGAACAAGATTGCAACAGGTGACATGGTTAATGTGCAGTGAGGAACCATTGATTGTCATGCTAGTCTAAAAACATCCAATATTCTATCTGGGAGCTATGAGGAGTGTTTCCATTAGTATGTTTATTCCAAAAATTTCTCAAACAGCATTTGAATTTAACAAGCACATTTTGTGATGCTCTAGAGAGCACAAAAGTCAAATGGCTGGGAACATGTATGCCCCAACTCGAAGAAATGCAGCTATATTTTGCAAATTTGTTTTTGGGGTCTGGACTTCAATCCAGAATTCAGATCAGTCAAAAAGGTCAAAGTGAAATCTGCAATGTTGCAATGTAATAGGAAATGGAATGAAACTGGCCAAGTTCGTGGGAAAATGGAAATGAAAAATGCAGGAAGATGACACTGCTGGAGAATGGGGATGGTTACAAATGCATTCAAAATCAAAATTGAGTTATTAGATTTGCTTTCCTTCTGGATTATTTCAGTTCACATTATTCACTAGTCTATTTGTCTGGGATAGTACATGCAACAAATTTGCTATGGTTTATTATCCCAATTTTCTAGAGCATTTGTTCAATCTCTGCTGAAGTGATTTTAAATACCTGTTAGACATTTGTATCCAAAATGACTGGGCCCAGGATTCCCAACACTTCTCATAGCTGATGGAGAATATAATGTTGATAGTCAATCTGCCAACACCAGAACCACCCTGCACTTCTGGGTATACCCTTACCTTATTTTTATAGATTTCAAAGCATTGACTCAGCTAGTCGAGCACAGGTCTGCAAGATCATGAAAGCTGACCAACAAGGTTTCTCACATTCATATGCATTGCACAGCTTAATGGCTCCACTGCCAACGGTTTGAGAAAGTGAAATGGGACTATATTCCAATACCATCTCCATACTCCATGACATTGTCACAAGTGACTAGACTTACATTCCAACAATGGCATCCACTGCCTAGCTATTGCTCAATGCCAAAACACTCATGCAGCACTTTCAGTCATCAGTAAAGATGTCACATGGAGACATCACTTAAAGTGGTAAAGGCAAAATACTCCAGACACTGGTACCTGAAACAAAAACCAAAAGTTGCTGGAAAATCTCAGGTCTGACAGCATCTGAGGAGAGGATAGAGTCAATGGCGAGTCTGAATGACCTTCAGAGCTCTGACTGATGCTGTCAGATCTGTTGATATTTTCCAGCATTTTTCTGTTTTTCCCCCTTCTGAAGTGCATTTGTTTGCTGCATGTTAAATATCTTTCAGATGGGTGGCAGAAGGATCCCCCAATAGCTCAGTAAAATCAAGCAGAAAAAGGAAAAAGATGACATGCTCAAAATTGCAATCTGTTTTTAGTCAGCATGACTGGAAGATGAGCTATGTCCACAAGTCTTGCAGAACAATTTGTCCAGCTGATTTTTGGACTTTCATCCCAAGTGACCCTTTATATCTGGCTTTGTTTGAATTGAGACCTGGGTTTTCCTGTGTAACTGAGTTTAGTAGCTCGAGATTTAAACTTAAGTGCAAGATGACATGGACATTTCTGCTTTTAGCTGCATTCCATGGACAATTTAATGACCCAAGATGAAGTCCAGCAAATCAGATGGCCTTAATTTGCACCGTGTTCCTCTCACAGGACCAAAGGTACATAATGGCAGATGAAAGTAGTAAGTGTATATTCACATATCCCCAAAAAAGAGCAGGGCAAGTCAAGGGAATTGAATAGTATACAGAATACTTGGTTTCATAAGTACCAATTACAAAACAGAAGCCCTTGGAAAAAGGCTACTTGGTTAGGCTTCAACTCAAGATGCACAACTCCAGGCACCACACTTAAGGGGACACAACTGACATTCACTAGAATAGCCAAAAATGTGATTGCACAAGACAAGACTTTACTTGGAAGAACAGGTCAGAGGGGGGCTATAGCACACGAGGAGAAAAAAGTGCATTACTGAGAAAATCAGAGCTGTGTGATGAGGGTGAACATCTTCAGAGGTGAGAACACAATCCAAAATGACAATTTTTCAAAAGTCAGTTGGGCAAGTATTACAGCATTGACGGATCTGGGCCAGAGGGTGGAGATATGAGTTGTGGGAAGTAAGTGGACAGCTTTTTAACCAAGTACAAGCACATACTTTAGTTTAAGATTGTGAATTTATCTAGTTCATTTCATAATGCATGTTTTGCCTAATCTCAAATGAGCAATTCTGTTTGTTACATGACTGGGCAGTTAAGTCCCGAAATAGAACCTGGCTCAAGATAACTTGCTTTTAAAATAAACAGTACTGCCAATTAGTATTTAACATTTCAACACAAATATTTGACTACAGCAAGATATTCCTTCATACTTATTTTCACAAGTGTACACAGATGCCTTCATTGGTCAATCAATCCTCTACTGAAGGCCTTCACTCCCACCAAAAGGGCTAATTCACCCAAGAACCTACAGGTCTGCTGCAAAAAAAAAAAAAACTGAAATAAACTTACTTTTTACTTCATCCACAATCTTGACTTCTAGGGCAAGTATGGGAAAGTAACTAACCTCAAGTTGAAAATCTAGTGGTGCTGGGATAATTTAAATTGGCAGAACCACAAAAACCATTTAATTAGATAGTAAAGACAATTCTACTTGTGGCTATTAGACAATATTACAATACACTTTCATAATGAAAGTATTGCTATGTTTCATGGAAGCCTGACAATGCAGGCCATTTGGCCCATCAAGTCTGTACTGAATCCCACCCATCAATCTCTCTAACCTACACATTCCAGTACACCAAGGGGCAGTTTTGCATGACCAAACAATCTAACCTGCACATCTTTGGACCATGGGAGGAAACCCACACAGATGCTCAGAGAATATGCAAACTGCATAGACAGTGATCCAAGCCAGGAATTGAACCCAGGTCCCTGGAGAGATGAAGCAGCAGTACCATTGTGTCACAATGCCACCCATTGGGCGGTTTTGAAAACAGCAGCTAGTTAATGCAGCGAGACCCAGCTTCAACTACAGGAGAAGAGAATAGCAGGGCAGATGATGACAAAAATGATATCCAATTATGGACAAGGTGAGAATGCCAAAACCAGCATTCCAGTGAACAATGTGATAGAATTGGACAAATGGTGTCCAAGTCACATTGGAATACAATTTCAAACAGCAGTACTGGCATTCATGTTCATAATGCTCCCTTGTTTCCCCCTTCCGTTTGAGTAGTGTAAAGAAGAAACACTTCGGTAAAAGATCCAGATTGAGATTCATCTTGCCAAGTACAATTTGTGACCTATAGGCCCAACAAAAAACAGTTATTGAAATCAAAGAATCCCAGATGTTATTGTCAATAAACTCACCACTGGTCTCAAATTTACTAGCACTAAAAACATCTAGATTCAATTCCAGCCTAGAGTCTGTATGGGTTTCTTCTGGATGCTCTGGTTTCCTCCCACAGTCCAAAGATGTACAGTTAGGCTGATTGGCCATGCTAAATTGAACAAGTGTCAGGAGATTTGCAGGGCAAATGTTTGGGGTTGTGGTTAGTGCAGACTTGATGGGTCAAACCACCTTCTGCACTGCAGGGATTCTATAACCATGAACCCATTATTATTGGGACAAGGAAATTTAACCAAAAACACACTTCAGTTTAATGCATACTAGAATGAAGAACAGAATCATCTCAATTTGATACAAGTTTGAATATCTTTTGCATATCCTGTAATAAAAAAATATCAAGGATGTAATGCAATCAGTACTTGGCACTGGGCAAAGAGGAGAAACAATTTTGTTAAAGTGGGCCAGAATGGCATTAAGTTACTTAATCATGTTAGGAAATAATTAAAGAGGCATGGCAGACAAGGCATGTTTTACAGACAGACAGTCACCCAGGGGACGAGTACAGAATGTTATTTAATGTTGAGGGCTGGAGACTGCTACGCATGGAGAATAAGATGAGAGAGGAGGCATTACGAGAATAGGATAAATTACTAAAGATCAGTTATGTATGAAGCCAGGATAAATCTCATTTGGTTCCTGAACTTCAGCACAAATATCTAAATGGGAACTCTGAACAGATCAAAGGGTCATGGGGAAAACAAGACTTAGTGATGTCTTATTTTGCACAGCTTTTCATTTTCAGCCCTGATAGCCAATGGAAATGATTCCCATCAGTTTAGTTTGGAGTGGAGCAGGGCAGTCAAACTGAAATTACAGCTACTTTAAAACAATTATTGGGCCACAGCCATCTGCCTATTCTTAAAACGGTGATAAAACTTCAAATGCCAAAGCTACTTGGAGCCTGCACTGAAAATATATAGGCTGCAATGCAGTCCAGCTCTAGCAGAAGGCCAAGTGAAACTGATAAGATGAGGTTTAGAGCACGGGGATAGCAGTAGGAAGGTTCCAGAACAAAATAGTACTGCTACTGCAAAAGGTTGAGGGATTCCACAGCATGTTGGGTATAATGTCATGTTATCCTGGGACAAGACATACTCCAGGAAAATACTATAGAGACATGGCAAGCTACTCAAATGCTGTCTTGTTCAATTTGTAATGGACATGAAATAATTTATGACCAATAGTCTTTCATTAACATTGCAATGAAGTTATTGTAAAATCCCCTCATCACCATGCTCCAGTGATGGTCAAGTACCTGAAGGAGCATTCAACATGGCCAATACACTTAATTGTACAGTGGGAGGAAACCAGAGTACCCAGGGAGATCATGCAGACCCCATAACGGTAACTGAGCCAGGTCCCTGGCCATGAGGCAGCAATGCTACTCATGACTGCAGTGATACTCTTGTGTAATAATCCTTATTATGGCTGATGGAATTGCTTTTACCTAGTTCTGTTCTTGGTTTGGCTTCTCAGCTCCACTTAGAATCATAGTTGCAGCACAAGAGGCCATTAGCCATCGTCTATGTTGGCTTTCCAAACAAGAAACAAACCATATCCCTGTACAGTTAATAAATCTATAGCAGAAGTATTTGCTACAGTTTTCAGCTAGATGAGTGGATGATCCATCTGCCTCCTGCACAGATGCCAATCTTCAGCAATTTTGATTCATTCTGCACAGAAAAAGCTGAAGATACTTGATATTGCAAAAGCTATGGGCCCTGACAACACTTTGCACTAATCCTGAGGACTTGTGCTCCAGAATTTGCCTCACTCCTAGAGAACTGGGGAGGTGATGCTTAGTGGTTTATTGCCAGGCTATTTAGAATCAGCTGTTATGGAGGCCTGGGTTCAAATTTCACTACAGCAAATGATGAATTTGAATTCAGAAAAATCTGGAATTAAATCAAACTAATGACTACAAGACTATTATTGATGGTTGGAAAAATCCATCTGGTTCATTAATGTCTTTTGAGGGAAGGAAGTCTACCATCCTTACAAAATCAGGCCCGAGATTCTAGATCTTGGTCTTGGGCATTCGGCCTCTGACCTTTGGTCAAGCATTCTCCAGGATGGCCTTCACAACAACAGCACAGAGTTGCTGAGCAGAGACTGATAGCCAAGTTCTGCACGAGGAAGGTCTCAATAGGGATTCTGGGTTCATGTTGCACTGTAACCCCCATGACTTAACTGGGTTTGCAAAACCTCGCTGTCCTATCTGCAGACAACACACATCTCTAATCTGTACAGAATGCTCTTTCCATTCACATTGTTGGCCTCTAAGATTTGAATAGCAGGTTCGTTGTAAAGACTCATTCTAAATCAGTAATCTGTAAACTGTGTGCTGTTATATGTTCTGAGGACAGAACTCTCCATTCACCTGGTGAAGGGAGAAACTCAAAGCTTGAGTTTACTATGAAATAAATCAGTTGGACTTCACCTGGTGTTGTCAGATTTCTTACTGTGTTTACCCCAGTCCAATGTCAGCATCTTCACATCCTGAGACTACAGAGCCACAGCAATGTGGTTGACTCAACTGCCCTCCAAGGACAACTTGTCAGATGGGCAGTAAATGCTGGCCAGGCAGTGATACATGCTCCACAAATGAATACCAAAAACAACTGGCCAGATTCTGAACTATGCTTGCCATGAAAGTACCTTGACTACAACTGCTGGTCAGATGCTAGGAATCCTATGGCAATAAACTTGACTACTAAAAGCCTGGCCAACCACAAGGCACAAGTTGGAATATAAAAGCAGCATGACACCATCCAGGACAATAAACAGCCTGCTCTATTGGCACACTATCTTTAAACATCCATTCCTCCACATGATAACAGCAGTGTACACCATCTACAAGAGGCACAACAGAAACTAAGGTTTCTTTGTTAGTGCTTTCCAAACTCAACTGCTGTTAAGGACAAAGGAAGCAAATATGGAAATACCACCTGAAAGTTCACCTCCAAACCACACCATCCTGATTTGGAATGACATTGTGGTAAAAGTAAATGCATGGCAATGATTGCAGCAGTTCAAGGCAGCAGCACACTGCTCATCTCTAGTTGCCCTTGAAGATGGTAATGAGTGCAGGCCTAGCCAGCAAAGCCCACATTTTCTTGTCATGCAAGAGATGTGCTCTGCCTTTTCCCACAAAACAGGCAACGGCCCCTACGAACACCAATCAACTGAGTTCCACCTCTCAAATCCACTAATTGTGGATATGGATTGTCAGGCCATGGTAAAATAGCAGAAACATTCCCACTTAGCAAAAAACAAACCTCAATCCATTGGCACCAATTCTGATCTCTACCTGGCTAATACCAGTCAAACCTATTAGTTCAATCACATGGCATTTTTCTTTAATCCCAGCCCAGTTAACCTCATTGCCTATCTAGACTTCAAAAATAGCAACAGGTGTTTTGGTTCATTTTACAGGATGTGCATTTATTGTCCAGCCCTAATGGACCAACGTGATGGTGAGCTGCCTTCGTAAACTGCTGCAGCCACTGAGGTGTAGGTACATCCAATGCTGCTAGACAGGAGTTCCAGGATTTTGATCTAATGGCAGTGACAGAACTGCGATATTTCTGATAGTGATTTGGAGGGGGGGGAAATCTTCAGATCATGGTGCTCCCAAACATCTGCTACTCTTGTCCTTCAAAGCAGGAGAGGGCTGTGGGTTTGGAAAAATACTGCTCAAGGAACCTTACTGAGTTTCTAAGGCATCTTGTACTCATACACCATTGTTAGTTGTTGAAAGGATTGAAATTTTGTGCAAGGGTAATCAAGCAAGCTTTGCCCTGTGGATGATGAAATTGACCTTGTGTTGTCGGAGATGCAATAGAAGGTGGTGTTCTCCATTACACTGACTTATACCTTGTAAATAGTGGACAGGTTTTGGCAGGGGGGCTGGTAGTGAGCTACTCAGAATTGAACCTTTGATTTATGTGACTAGTCCAGTTCAGCTTCTGGTCAATGGTAATCCCCAGGATATTATTAGGGGCTTCAAGTATGGTGGCCATTGAATATCAAGAGGTGATGGTTAGATGTGTTGTTGGGATGGTGTCATTGCTTGGCACCCAAGTTACTTTCTAGTCCAAGCTTGGGTATTGTCCCAATCTTGCTGTTTAGACTGAACTGTGTCAATTGCTGTTGTCCAAACATTATGCAATTCAGCAAGCATTTTCACCAACTTTATGACAGTCAGCAAGATTTAGCTGACCTGATGACTTAATTCCATTTTCTTGTCTACCCTCCCAACCCTAGATTCTTGAATTAAATGCAACTTAAACATATCTGATGACTACACCTTGAAATAAAGGCCAACTTCCATTTGTCATCATTACTTACTGTACCTAGCTCTAAGCATTCTGCAGTCTATTTAATATTCAGCTTTGCCAGTCTTCCTGCCACTTTTATCCACTCACTAACCTCAATTTCTTTATAGGCCATGGTTCTTTGCAACTAGTTTTCACAATCCATCTTTGTAGTCAATACATTTGGCTAGTCATCCAAGTCATTAAAACGAGTTTGAGGCCCAGACTATTGCAGTTGCTGAACTGGCTTTGCTTCCTAGACCAACATCCCAATGTTTATTCTGCTGCCTACATGCAGGTAATGCACAAATTTCATCTTTCCAATTGCCCTATGCCTGCATCAACATTTCAACCTTGCCTTCTGCTGCCTACTTTAAGTTCCGGAACTTGCTGTCACCATTTGGCTTCCTTAGAAGTTATCAGCAGAGTTCAGTTGCTTGCCCCCCTACTGGCTCATTGATGATTCCATGGAATCAAAACAAGATGGTAGTGAAATACAAATTGTATGACAAGAAAATCTACATGGGGCAGGTGTTTCCAGCACAGTGAAGCCATAGATGTGAGGCAGTTGTGTACCTATTTACCCTGAGTTTACAATTCTTAGGGAAAGGAAAAGCTTGGAATCAATTTAGAGATCTGCTGAAAGAAACATGCTGGTGGTCATTGTAGAGCAAAGTTGGATCAAGGCTGTTCAGACAGTGGTGGAAGCAGGCACATTAACAAAATTTAAAAGGCATCTAGATGGGTACGTGAATAGGGAGGAAATAGAGGGATTATTAAGGGCAGGTGGTTTATGTGAATTAGGGCATCATGATTGGCACAGGCTTAGAGGGCCAAAGGCCTGTTCCTGTGCTGTACTCTTCATATCAATGAGCATCTACTTTGAAATAGTAAAGTTAGATCCACCCAAGAATTTATCAAATGGACTAATGAATACAGATTTCTTAAAAATGCACTTGGAAAATGATCAGACAACTCCCACAGATTATTACACACATTGGACAAGTTCCTTGAAAACCACATACTGAGTTAACAGGCTCCTAAATCAATGTTACAAGGAGTTGAACAAAGTTAATTAGAGATGGAATGAGATTTGAGGGCTTTCCCAAAAGACACCACAGAAGCACAAAACAGACATGTTCATGGCAACTGTGCATTTAGCTTTTAATTATGCCAACCAAATTAGAGAAAATCTGGACTGAATTTAGTGACAGGCAATAAATGATTACCCCACATTCAGCTGAAGAATGATCCAAAATTAAAATTGTCTCAAAATGATCCACCTGTGTACCAGTTTCTGCATTCAGAGGGAATGATTCACAATACCAGATAATGAAAATTTTGTATCTTGAATGTTCTTAGTATGCTCCAGATCCATTCTAGGTGATCTGCATTGCCATGTTATTTTGTCTTTTAGAAGGCTGTCTACTTAGTTGTCCAGATGTTTAACTTAAGCACGAACACAGCCTCAACTCAATTACCCAAATGAAATCATACTTGATCCTTTCAAGATGCATTAAAATGGAGGAATAGAAATAAAAGCAAGCTTAATGTTTTATAATAGAACTTACCAGTGCCTTCGTCAGAAAGGGATTTTTTAGTACTTTCTAACTTTGCTTCATCATCTTCCTGAAGAAAACAAAAAGGAAATTTAAAGTTAAAATGGTTAGCTGCATTGACATTACAATTTTAACTAAATGTTGGCATGGTTTCAATGTGCACTATGCAAAACAAGTGCAATATTAGTCAATTTACAGAACATCAGTAGGAATAGGCCATCTAGCCCTTTGAGCTTGCCCCATTGTTCAGATCATATAGTTCATCAAGAAGTGGTTTAGTTCCAGTTTCGCCTTCTCCCCATAACCCTTAACTCCCTTGTCTATCAGAAATATATTTAAGTAATTAAATATATTCAATGACATAGCCTCCACTACTTCAATGGGCAGAGAATTTCAGAGATTCACCACCCTTTGTGTAGTTCCTCAACTTCTTACTCATGACTTGAATTTGTCTTTACTCAAACAATAAACCACATTCTCAGAACTAAAATGAATATTGCTCATTCACAAAAAAGAAAAACTATTTTATAGTGCAGAAACTGGTTAACCATTAATTGCTAGGCTTGAACATGTTAAAAATTCCTTTTCAACAGCATAATTCAAGTGTGCAAATCAAATGTTGCCTCAAGAAATGTAGCCAATAAAAAAAGTCACACCGCCATAAATTTCTCCCATGCAATATATTTTTGATTTGGGACTTCAGTTAATTTGGTAATCCAGCGTCAGTTCAAGGACTCCCTCAAGGACAGTGACTAGCTGAATTTTCCAGTCATCTGTTCTGGGATACTTGCTGTTGTCATTTAAGACAACATTTCTAATCCCTACGAGGCCAGAGTAGGTTGGTAAACTGCACCAAAAATTCAGTACAAGTCTTCAATAATGATCATTGTTACTTAGTTAATTTTGAACCTGGTGAAGAAACTTGCCTCCCAACAATTTCCACATTTTACAGTGTACTATATTTTGATATTGGCACTTTGGAAAGATTTCAAAAACAAAAATTCATTCCCTAAGTATGAAAACTCAATACCTGCCTCATCTGAAATTTATGAGGCAGGTCATTGCAAAGAACCACAGGACTAAAGAAATTTCAGTTCTAAAAGGCTGACTATTACAACACACCAGGTAATTTTATATTCGCCAGTGAGGCAGAGCTTCTTAGCATCTAGCCTATTAATGCCCTTGGGCAACTTTATTCAAATACAGTCACATCTCATTTCTAAACTCTAGGGCATATAGTCATGGTCTACTTAATCTCTCCTCTTAGAACAATTACATATCAGGATGAGAGAACTTTCATGGCCTAAACTCCCTACAGGGCAAGTGGAGAATCCAAAATAGTCTTGTCCTCTAGGTGTAGCCTCACTAATGCCTTTTTATAATAAAACTTCATATTTGCATTCAATTTCCTTTACAGAAAGGGAACATACACCATTTTAATTGACCAGTACAGCTCAGGATAATGTTGCAAAAAAAATGTTACAGGCCAGAGATGAGAGACATTGTAGAACCAGATAAAGAAACCCCCTTGGGATTATGTCAAAGACAAGTTGGATTTTTCTACCTTCTGCACATGTCATACACATTATATAGGCTGCATGAGCACAATCACTGTTAGAGATTTTTTTAGTATAAACTGTATTTTCAAAGGGGTTATAAGCTTTGGCAGTTTATCCCAAAGCGTAGCAGGAGATGAGCAGAAACAGGCCAAACAATTGGAAATAAGGTTAGAACATATTCACTATCAGTAGAAGACCATTGCTGCTGGAAGCTGCCAAGGCTTTAGAATAAAATGGATATATTTAGCTTCTGATTGCAGTGAATAAAAAGTATTCTGCTTCTACTTATCAGGTGTAGCTTGTAGGCTAGAGAAAAGTGACTGTCCATTGCTGTGACTGAAAAGGTGGACTAACTGGATTTATGCAGTTAAAGGTTCCTAGGCAATTTTTTTTTGGGGGAGGAGAAAGACATTGGCCAACTGGGGACAATGAAGTCCCAATTCAGCTATGTAGAATGCTATTGGCCAAGGTAATTGCTGTATTAATGTACTTGGATCATCCAGTGTAGACAGCAGGTTGAGAGAAATGAACCTTCAGAAAAGGGTCTCTTATGTCAGGGAGAAGTTGGATTCTTCCAGCTCTTAATACATGCTGGTCAAATAAAGAACCACATACTACATAACAGTTGTCTTTGTTTTTGTATTAGCCAAGTTTGGTTCAATAGCTGAAAAACAGAGGAAAGCCCCCAGAAAACCCCCTTACAGACATTAAGCAAAGAGCCAAGTCACAGCCGTCTCATTTCTAATCACAGACCTTTGCACAGAAAAAACCTTTTCCATTTGTCCCATGAATCCATGGCCTGAGATTTCAAAACACCACCTGGAATAAGTTTAAATCATTCTCAGACAAGTTCAGTCTGAAAACAGTGTTCCAATGCTGTAGACTTCTGTAAGATGTTTCAGATTCTTAAAATGCCACTGAAGCTTCAAAAAAAAAACAGTACATTTGGATCTAATCTATGTTTTAGTCTGGACTGTCATGCAAGAAGAAATGCACAAAATATTCAATGTAGTAAATGCACTTTAAAATCACATCCCCTCCCCCAACCCAAGTGATTTTTCATTCGAGTCAAATACAGTGGAACAAGGACAAACCATATCCCCACAACTTGATCCTGTTCCATTTTACAGCAACTCTTCAAAATGTTTAAATGTTTCATTGTTGAATGGGGGATGAAAGGAGTAGAGTCATAACATTTGATTAAGGAGGCTATAGTTTCAACTCCATTTGTAAATTCAGACAGAAGGCATCAACTGATGAACAGGCCAGAAAACTGAACAGGGCAGAGAACAGGAAATGTCTGAAGCCAGTGACAGCTCAACTCAGAACAGTCTCCATGACAGGCAAGCTCCTGGCATCATAGTCAGGTGGTGTTGGAAGCCACAATGCTTTTATTGAACTGATTAGGGTATTAGCTCAAAATCTTAAGTTCTGTTAGAACACTCAACACTAAAGTGATGATTTCCTGCACTAAAATTTTTGTGGGAAGCAAGCCATTGTAAATTATCTAGCCAACCTACAACCTTGCATGCTTACCTAAATTCTATTGCCCACATTCTAAAAATTATTTGTTCTAACCTACACCCATTCCAGCAAAATCTGCAGAGCAAGCAGTCAATGAGATCACAAGGCAGCATGTGACAGGAGCCATTCCCAGGATCTCAGGCAGTTTGAGTACAGCAAGTAAGTTACTGAACTTAGTAATAATCTACCTTTGGGCTTTAGCTTTGACATGTTAAAGTCAACTAAACTAGGCAATAGTTCATAAAACCAGTAGGATTATAAAGTTTAACTTTGTAGGCCATGGATATGTATCACATTTTGTACCCATACAATGTTCAGTCAAAAAAGCATTAGTGAGTGGCAATTTAAAAAGGTGACTGCTATGAAGAAGTGATCCACTGGAATTCATGTTTTAATAGCCAAGATTTTCTTGATTTCACAAATTGTTCCAAATCATGGAAGGTTAAACGCAACTGAAAATACAACATACAAGCCAAAAATGCCCAGCATCTGCTAGAGAAGGTTCACAATTCACAGGAGGCCTTGGATTGGAACAGACTTTGTTGCTGTCTGGCCTTTCGCTTTTGATTTCTAACAAGATAGAGATAAATCAAACACCTGTAAGTATTTACAACCTGCAATTCCAACAAATCCAATTTTGCACCCAATTGCTGTGTGGTTAACAGATACCAAAAAGAACTCATGGGATTTTTGCATCTACAAGATGAAATGCCTCATCCAAATCAGGTTTTTGCATTATAGTCATGGGTCTGTAAACAATACCTGTTTTGATTCCTACAGAAGAGGTCAGGACAGGTACAATACTGGCTGAAGAGAATCATAATTTTAGATTCTATGTTAGAACTCTCTATTTCAAAGAAATTTGCAAATGCCCATGTCAAGATCAATATTTCTACACCATCAGGTAGACTTACCAGAGTTAGCTGTGCTTATGCACTCAGCAAGCATCACACAAGCTACATAGATACTACATCTGAAGAAATCCATTCACCAGCTATCACATAAATCTACACTTGTCTATTTGACCTGCAAATGGCAGCTAATTTGAGTTAGGAATGGTTTTCCCTTACCATGTACTGGAGAGAGAGAAAAAGTCACCAAGGTAGCACACTTAAATCAGTTTGCAGGAGACCAAAACATTTAGTGTTTCACGAAAAGGTTGCTACAACAGACATTTTACATTTGGTTTAAAAACAGAAGCTGCGCAGAAAGCCATGGTGAGTTTGGTAACATCAGAAAATCATTCATGCTCCCACAGCCAGTTTTTAGCAAATGAATGACAAAGGGTAATCTTAAAAAGGTAGGGGCATCATGCAACATTTTAAAACAGCATTAGAGGGAGGATGAAGTGGTACAATACTAGTTGATATTATTGCTGGGTGGAACCCTGGTTCAAATAACTTGCTTTTCTTGGGAAACATGGGTGAAGTGTCAGAACTGCCAAGTAGCTTTTAGTTTATAAGATTAAACAAGTCTGACTATAATACCCCATCCATATCTGTACTTGGATATTTTAAGGACCCAGATCCCAAAATAGGGTAGTTTACAGGGATTTGCTGGGTACACTCAGACTGCTAGAAGGGGCAAGCAGTCAGCGCAGGAATCCCCTGTAGTTGTCCCCCTCAAGTATTCCATTTTGGACAGTTGGGGGGGTGGGTGATTTGACCTACTAGGGGATAACAGCAACAGCTGCCAAAAGCAGAGGCACCATGGCTGGCTATTAAGCAGAGAGGGGCAGAACACTAGAGCAAGAGTTATAGGGGACTAGAAAGTGAAAGATTTTAAGATGGTATATTGTCTCCCTGGTGCCAGGATCCAAGATGTCTGAGCAGGCAGATAGCATTCTGAAAGGAGGGTGAACAAGCCAGAGATCATGGTATATATTGGTATTAACATAGGTAGGAAGAGTGACGAGGTCCTGCAGCAGCAGTTTAGAAAGTTATGTAGCGAGTTAAAACTTGAGTAATCTTGAAATTACAATCTGTGCCACAAGGGAGTGAGGCTACAGATAGGAAGATCATGTAGCTAAATAGCTAGTGTAGGAGGGAGGGTTTTCAGATATCTGGATCATTGGAGTCTCTTCTAGGGAAGGGGCATGTACAAGGCATCTAAATTCTAAAGGCATAAATATTCTGAGGGGTTTGTAGGAGACTCAGGAAGAAATTGTGTCCAAGCAGAGATATTTGAATCAGTTATAGGTGAGGTGTTTGAAAATTGGAGGGTGGCAAATGTTGTGCCCTTGTTTAAAAGGGCTGAAGGAAAAGCCTACAAATTACAGGCCAATGAGCCTGACATCTTTGGTAGCTAAGTTGTTGGAAGGTATTTTGAGATAGGATCTATAGACTTTGAGGTGCAATGTCTGATTTAGGGACAGGCAGCATGGCTTGGAATTTTTTTGAAGAGGTAACAGTAACCAAGTGGATGAGGGTAGTGCAGTTGATGTTATCTACATGAACTGCAGTAGCTTGTCAGTTAGGTTGTAGGCCTCCAGTTTGAAAAACAACCCTCCATTGTGTCTTCTGGATTCCATTTGGTTGCCCCTCCCTGGATCCCATGAGATTTAGCCTTGTGCAACAACCTACCATGTGATAGCTCGTCAAAGGCAAGGCCATGGTAGGTTGTTGCACAAGGTTAAATCTCATGGGATCCAGGGAGAGGTAACCAAATGGAATCCAGAAGACACAATGGAGGGTTATTTTTCAAACTGGAGGCCGACAACCAATAATGTGCCTCAGGGATCACAGCTGGGTCCACTTATTTGTCATTTACATTAGTGATTTGGATGAGAATATAGGAGACATGGTTAGTAAGTTTGTATATGACACCAAGATTGTGACAGTGGTTAGTAAAGGTTAAGGATTGCAACAGGATCATGGTCAATTGGGCCAGTGGGCTGGAGTAGCAGACAGTTTAATTTAGATAAATGCAAGATGATGCATTTTGATAGACTAAACTCAGGCAGAACCTACTCAGTTAAATGGGAGCCTTGGGGAGAGCTACAGAACAAAGAGCTCAGGATACAGGTTCACAGCTTGTTGAAACTAGAGTCACAGGTGGACATGGTTGGTGAAGGCAGCATTCAGCATGCTTAGTTTCATTGGTCAGGACACTGACTGCAGGAGTTGGGGTGTCTTGAAGGAGTTGTACAAAACATTGGTAAGGCCACACTTGGAATACTGTGCAGAGTTCTGGTCACCCTATTATAGAAAGAATATTAAATTACAAAGTATGCAGAAGAGACTTACTGGTATGCTACTGCAACTTGACGGTTTGAGTTATGAGGTGCTGGATAGAATGCATAGGGCTGAGGGATGATCTTAGAGGTGTATAAAATAATGAGGGGCATTGAGATAGTCAATATTTTTTTCCCCCAAAAGGTAGAAGAGTCTAAAACTAGAGTTTAAAAATGAGGGGAGAAAGAAATACAGAAGGGGCAGTTTTTCCAGAGGGTGGCAAGTGTCTCAAACAAGCTGCCAAAGGTAGAAGAGGCAGGTACAATGTTAAATGTTAGAAAGTTATATGGGTAACATGAGTATAGAAGGATATGGGCAGTTGGAGTACCTTCAGGTTTAACAAGGCAGCATAAAACTGGTTGAGCTCAAGGGCCTGTTTCCATTCTGTGAACCTCTGATTCTACAGTGTTACACAGGAGGATACAAGTTAGTATGACAGGGAGTTAGAACTAAAGCAAAGATGAATTCACTGAAGGACAGAGATCAAGACAGAGCAAGCATGATGTAGCAGCTAATCAAAAAAGAGCTTGGTGGACTCAAATACATTTGTTTCAATGTGCTAGGAACTTTGTTGTTGCCGTTAGAGAAGTGAAAGCAAGGACAGGATTGGCAGCTTAACATTCCAGGATACAGATGTTTCAGGTGGGATAGACGGAAGGTAAGGGGTGAGGGAGTTCACTATTGGTTTTGGTTAAAAGGAGAATGTCACAGCGGTACCGTGGGAGGTTTTAATGAGGTAGTGTGGATAAAGCTCAAGAATACGAAGGGTATAGTCAATGTTAGTGGTTTATTATATAGGGCACCTAACTGCAAGTGGGGGGGGAAGGGGGGACAAAAGAACAAATGTGGCAGATTTTGCTAAGGTGCAAAAAACACCTATATTGACACTCATTTAGTGCTTGGGCATGGATGGGGTAAGGAGCATCCAGGAGGGCTTCTTGAAACCATAGAGAAGGGGCCACACTGGACCTGGTATTGAGTAATGGTGGCCAGAGGTTGGTGTTTCAATAAGGGGCAGTTCAGGGAGTGACCACAGCTCTAAGTTTTTTTTTAAAAAGAGTACTGATGGATTAAGATAAGTGTAGCCCTCAGGTAAAGGTGCTAAATTGGGGGAAAGGCCAATCACATCATTAGGTGGGAACTGAATGTAGATGGGGGTAGATATGGAGACAAACAGCAACATGAGGGAGGCTTTCAAGTCAAGTTGATAGGGATCCAGGACTGGCATATTGTAGGATGAAGGATAATTATGGCAAGTTCTGGGAACCTAGGAAAACTAATGTATGGGTGCAGTACTAAATGAATACTTGATGTCAGTAGTCAAAAAGGACATGGATGAGGAATCTGGGAAAGGGTGTATAGATAGTTTGAGTCATGTTGAGATCAAAAGGAGACGGTATTAGAGATCTTGAGAAACATTATGGCAGACAAATTCCAGAGCTTGATGGGATATACCCCAGAATACTGAGAGGGAAGGGAAGAAATTGCTGGGGCCTTCAGAAATCTTTTCATCCTCACTGGCTATGACAGGGTCCTAGAGAATTGAAGAATAACTTGTTCTTAAGGATAGAAAGCATAAAATCCAGGTAATTATAGGCTGATGAGCCTTACTTATGTCAATGGTAGGGAAGTTAGAGAGGATTCACTCCCACTTGGAAATAGACAGATGCATTAGCAAGAGGCAACATGGTTTGGTTAAGGGGAGGTTGAGTATCTAACTTTAGAGTTGAAGAAATGACAATGATTGATGAGGATAGAGCAGTGGATTTGTATATAAGAACTTCAAGGCCTTTGACAAGGTCCCTTATGGTAGACTGGTGCAAAAGGTGAAATTGCATGGGATCAGGTGAGCTGGCAAGGTGGGTGCAGAATTGGCTGGGTCATAGACAGGGTAGCAGTGGAAGGATGCATTTCTGAATGGAGGGCTGTGACAAGTGGCATACTTCAGGGATCAGTGCTGGGGCTTTTGTAACTGGTTTGATTACTAAGTTTGTGGATGACATTTTCCCTCAAGCATATTACAAACGTTGGTGGATTTGCAGATAGTTTTGAAGACCAGATGATTCAAATGAAGACTTGGGTAGAAAGATGGCAAATGGCGGTCAAATGGTGTTGTCAGACTTCTTATAGATGGAGTTTAATCCAGACATGATAAATTGAAGATTTAATACAGATAGGAAATATATAGTAAGTGGCAGAAGCCTCAAGAGTATTGATAAGCAGAGGTACACAGGTCACAAATGGCAACACAGCTGGAAAAATTAGTCAAAGCATATGGCATGCTTGCCTTCATTGGCTGGGGCACTGAATTTTAAAACTTATCAAGTCATGTTGCAGCTTTATAGAATTTTATTTATGATGAAGTCAATTACCAGGGCACACAGTTAAACATGTGAGGGGCAAGGTTTAAAAGGAGATATACAAGTCAGGTTTTTTTAAAAAAAGGGTGTTAGGTGCCTGACACTTGCTGCCAGGGGAGGTAATGAAAGCAGACACTAGTATTTAAGGAACATCTTGACAAAGACATGAACAGGATGGGGGAAAAAAAGGAGATATGGTTCCTGGAAGAATAGGGGGCTATAGTTAAAGTTGGGCAGTATGGTCAGTGCAAGTTCAGAGGGCTGAAGGACCTGTTCCTGTCTTGTAATTTTTTGGTCTTTGCTTCAGGTGGATTATGTCTGACAAAAGTCAGGCCGTTGGTTTGAAGTGGCTATGTCACACAATCCAACAAATTCTCACTCTTGCTTCCACAAGTGTTTCAAAACTCTGCTTCAGAATCTTCTAAATAATGTTTCTCCCAGCTGTTAAGCAAGGACCCATTGCCAGGACTTAACTTAGTAATCTCTACCTTAAACTGCCACATGCATTCAAGTTTCCACACAATCTGGTACTCAGCCAGATGACTAGAACACTACTGCTTCAGAGGCTGTAGCATAATATCACCTCAGGATTACATCAGATACTGGCTTCTTGCCAGCCAGCCAATTTCACCTCATCTGCATCTTTGAGCTGTTTTCAACCAGAAACCTCTGGTCCTTTTAACTTCAGGTGAACAGTACCTTGTTCAAACTCTGGTTCTCAGTGTCCCTTTGACTTCAGTCTTCCCAGGGCTACTTTTCTTGCGTATTCTGAACTCTGTTCTACTTCCTTCCCATTACTTTGCTGGCTTCTACTTCTCAATTTCTCTAGCTAGGGAATTGCCTTGGGTCCAACTTAAAGCTGGCCCCTAGTTACTTAGAAACAGCTGGCCCTCAGCATAGAGTTTAATTCTACACTGTCAACTCAGCTTGAAATGAAACCCAAACATCCAAAATGTTTGCTTCATGAATCTGAAGTTACAACCCTTTATTATAAAGACCAAATTAAAATACAATGCTAGAAAATGCCACCAGGTCTGATGATAGCAGCTGTGCAAAGAACAGACTTAACCAAGTCTGGATAACTGACCAGATTCAAAACGTTTGTGTTCTCTCCACAGATGCTGCTACCAGACCTGTTAACGTTTTCCAACATTATACAGATGTGGGAATCTGAAACAATGCTTTTCTCACCCAAATTATAATGATTTAACAGCACAAAATTAACCACCTGTTTCCTAATAAGTGCTTACAAGGATTTGAAAGTCAATTAATAGCTCATTGAGTGCTTTCTTGCTTTGTATTGTTGGTTGATCTGCATTGATCACATGGCTTTTCAGTAATAAAACATTTTCTCTCCCTCACCCTACCAGTGAAATTAAGATGGTATTACACAAGATCAGAATTACATTTGTGAATGCTACCTACTTATGCACCCCAAATTACTATGTATTGCATTTAGCACCCAAGCAGCTATGATCAAGAACTGGGTAAAGTTATCCCTCTGGTATTTCAATTTCTCACCAACTAGCCAACAATTTGCAGATTCATATTGTGGATTCAAAGGAATGCAAGGCAATAACTCCACAAACTCCTATTTAGAGAAAGAACAGACTTCCCCTCAGTAAAACATTCTGCACCTCAAAGGACAGCATTATATTGTTTGGACTGGTTCCTTAGCCTGTTTCTAAAAAGGCACTGCAATTTTCTATTTCTGATGGCACATATTCCCTTCCTGCTCAAGGATGCACTTGGAACAGAAGTCTTGTTTGGACTAAGGCTGCATAGACCGGAATTGTAGAGGTGGTGAGCAGTAAAGCAGTTTTTGCCAAATACAGCAGCAAGTATTGTAAAATTAAGTCAACGCAAATCCAGGGCCCCTTGTACAAGAGACCAGTTATGATTATTGGCCTTCATTGATATCACAGCCCAAAGGCTGTGTCCTAGGACTAGGTATTCAATGATCTGCTTTTGAATACAAGTTGCAATTTTGAGTGCATGTACCAAGGTCTGGGCATTTATGGCCAAAAATCAATGTTTGCTTTACACTTTGTATGGCACAATGACCAACTCCAAATGAAAAGGGTCAATCACCTCCATCACTGGATTTCTATCAGCTTGGGGGGGGGGGGGTCACTAATGCCCACAAAATTTATTGGACATAAGTACTATGGCTACAGTCAGATCAGGAGCATGAAGACAAAAAAAACCAAGAGCCTAGACAGGGTTGCAGCTCCAATGCAAGAAACTTGACTATCCAGGTTAAAAAGAAACCTACTGAACAGCATCTCATTGACCAATAGCGTTTCCCTCATCTATAAGACGCAATATAAAAAAAAGGCAGAACAAAGGGAGCACCACCACCTGGAGATTGAGAGTCACATTTCTTCAGTCATGGTCAAAAATCATGACACTCTTGGGTCAGACTACCTAAAATGTGACCCAAGGCAATGGCTAACCACCACATTCCTAAGGAGAACAAATGCTGGTCTTAATACCAAAAGGATCCACATTCTAATCAGTAATCTGTAAACTGTCTGTGCTATGTGCTGAGACCAGAACACCTCATTCACCTGAAGAGGTTGAAACACCTCGAAAGCTTGAGTTTACTGTCAAATAAGTTGGTTGGACTTAAACCAGATGTTGTCAGACTTCTTAAGCAAGACCCACAACCCATGATTTGAAATTAATTTTTGTCTTACATTTACTTTTGCACTATTTTCAGCATTCCACTATGAACAAGACACCAACTTCATGGCCATCAGGCTAGGTGATTTGGCCATGCTAAATTCTCCCTCGGTGTACCCAAACAGGTGCTGCAGTGTGGCGAGTAGGGGATTTTCACAGGAAAATCATTGCCTGTTAAAGACTACTTGCAACTAAAGTATAATCCCTAATATTGGGCCACAAATGGCTTTGCAAAGCTGGTTTGAAACCAGACTACAAGTAAAAGCATCTCCACAAGATTGCAAGGGTTCAGATGTCCAACAAACATTAGTGCTCCAAATAGTTTGAACAGCTGATTCCATTCCCAAAAAAATATCGCATCCAAAAAAAGTCCAAGACCATTGCAGTGGTGTTTCAACCAAGATTCCAGGTCTTTCCCAGATAATATGCAAAAAAAGCAGCAAATATTTACTCAAGTTGAAAGATGCCACGAAATGCTGGTAACATTGCCTTAACATGCAACTGAATATGAAAATTCATTACTTAACTTGATTTATAATTCCAAGTTTAAATGTTGCTGGCTTTAAACCAAGTCTTCCAATAGGAAGACTAATATTGTTTCATGCCCAGCCCATTGAAAACTACAGGTCACCATCTAGCATTATCCATTCTGCTGAGAACTACAAAACAACCAGTGTTGTACATACCAAAACCTTTTGCTTGGTTAAAAAAATACAGAAAGCCTGAAAGTTGCAGCCATGACTGCTTTCCTCAAACATACTCAACTAAAACAGCACTTATGGCAAAGTACAAACCATACTTTGTCCATACAGATGTCCTCACCCAGCTAGTGACTTGAACATACTTCAACTCTGATAAAGAACATTCCTTGAACAGCAACACCACCTCTCAGCACCATGATCCAAGCAAAAGCAGAGGTGGTGCCTCTATTCCCACTCTTGTTGCATTTGCTGGGTTTGAAGGCCAGATACCCAGATCCATGTATACATTTACATCTAGGAAGCTGACTAGTGCAACATGTATAACCAGATGATCAAGAGGATTCCTACCTTAAGTTTTGCCAATATTTGAGTAATTACAGCAGTTGAAAAATGAAGCCAGAGACATGGATTTCTGTTTACTGCCCCAGAAAATCTAGAAGCCTCAACACCAGGTTTATTCAATAATAAACACTACAAATTGCTGGCTCCAAGTGGAGAGGACCTCCAAGATTTGTGTAAATATGCACATCACGTTTTTACAAAGGCTGGCATCTCCACATCGAGAAAATCTGCACAGCTTTTGCTACATCTTATGGCACAAGTGGAAAAAAGTCAAGCATCTGCAGGAACCATTGTATTCACTATGATGATTTGGCAATTTCCTGAGCATTTGAAATTGTGTACAGGATAAAATGATTAGAATAGAGACAAAGTTGGTTGAGGATTCAGAACGAGTTCCACAATTAGGTTCACAAAATGCCAACCAATATATTTGAATGACAGCAATTTGAGCACAAGTAAAATCAGATTGCAAATGCTGATTTATGTTAGTGAAATTCACTAAAGAGTAGCACAGTAGCCATCACTGCTGCCTTGCAGCACAGGATCTGGGTTCAATTCCAACTTTGGATCAATGCAGAGTTTGCACATTCTCCATCTGTGGGTTTCCTCCCACAGTCCAAAAATGTGGAAGTTAGGTTGATTGGCCATGCCAAGTTAACTCGTGTCAGGGAGATTAGCAGCATAATGAGGTATTATGGAATAGGGCATGGATGCAACTGTGGTCAGTGCAGACTTTATGGGCTTCCTTCTGCACTGTAGGGATTCTATGATATCAACTAATATAGCTACTTATGGTGAGATAAGGCAGCTTTCAAGCAATGCTTGATTTAATAGGAAATAGGGACAGGAGGCCATTTGTCCCTTCTATCCAGTTCAATAGCCCAATCCCATCTTCCTTCCTATCCCCTTTCCCCCCATATCTTTTGATCCCTTTCACTCAAGAGCTATAGAACTCAGATGTATTGGCCTAATTACTTTGTGGTAATTCTACAGGCTTACCACCTGCTGGGTGAAGTTTCTCTTGATCAGTCCCAAATGATTTACTCCACATTCTTAGACTATGACCCTGGCTCTGAACACCTCTTATCAGGAGCGTCCTTCAGATGAGACCAAAACACAATATTCCAGGTATGGCCTCACTCAGCATATGGCAGCAACACATTCCTGCTCCTGTACTCAAATCTTCCTAACATACCACTTGCCTTCTTTACTGCTTGCTGCACACTTACCTTCAGGTGACTGGTGTGCAAGGACACCCAGGTCCCCTTGCACACTCCTGAACCTCAAATTTATAGCCAGATAACAATCTGTCTTCCTGTTTCTACTATCAAGGTAGATAACCTCATCCCCTCAGCTCACCTAGCTTTGATCTGCAAATTGGTATTTGGGACCCCAGCACCCATCCCTGCAATAGCCTACTGGTCACTGCCTGCCAGTGTATCCATCTCATTATAACCCCAGTCCCGTAGCATGTAAAATTTAATGTATCAATTGAGACTTGTTAAAAAACGTTCTGAAAAGTTCAAACAAACCCCATCCATTGACTCCCTCAACTCTATTGTTATAGCTGAACAATTCTGGTAGATTTGTCAAGCATGATTTTCAAAATCCATGCTGACTACCTGATTCTGCCATGGTTTTGCTGTGAAATCTTTGATAGACTTTAGAATTTTCCCCACTTTGAAGTCAGGCTGACTGGCCTACAATTCCTCATTTTCACTCTACCTCTAATAGTGGCACTACATTAGCTATCTTCCAATCTGTAGAATTGGTTCCAGATTCTATATGAACTCAACATTAATGCATCCACTATTTGAGGCCACTTCAAGATTGCTGGAGTGTAGTTTACTAGGCCCTAGGGATTTGCTGGCCTTCAATCCCAATTTCCTGAACATTTTGCTATTAGATTTCCACAAGCTGCTCCCTCACTAAACTCTGTTGTCCCAAGATTTGTGTCCTCCTCTGAAGATTAACATGTATTTAGTTGGGTAGCCATTTTTGTTTCCAATTACAAATGCCCAGTTTCTAAGGGAATACATTTGTATTTGTATACATTTGCTTCATGCACCTACAGAAAACTGTTCACCACAAACTTCTGTACTTTTCCCCTTTCATAATCTGTTAGCCTTCATTTGGCAAATTCTAATGTCTCAATCCTCACATTGGAGGTTCTTTCTGGACAATTTGTGCCT
This sequence comes from Sphyrna mokarran, assembly GCA_024679065.1. Taxonomy (NCBI): domain Eukaryota; kingdom Metazoa; phylum Chordata; class Chondrichthyes; order Carcharhiniformes; family Carcharhinidae; genus Sphyrna; species Sphyrna mokarran. Next base: position 27,504,955 of record JAGIQG010000021.1, read on the forward strand.
CTTCCTTGGATTGAATATATCTGGAATTTCCAACGTCAAGCCTGGTTTTTAAATCACTTTTGATTTTACTTTTGCACCAGACAAATTATTGTAGTTCATTTATGCAGTTCAAATGTTTGCCATTGTCTATCCACCATCCTGTAAAACTCCCCAATCCATCATTGCAAACTTGACCCAAGATTCAGAACTGTCTCAGAACTTACGGTCATTCATCCCCAAAGAATCTTAGATTATCAATTTTTTATCATTAGACATCCAGTTAAGGATAGCCTGTTCTGTCTAAATGGTTCCTCAAAATTAGTCCAGAAAACCATCTGTACGCATTCCACAAATTCCTTCTCTACAGTATTGACCAATTTGATTTGCCGAGTTCATTTGCAGATTAAAGACACCTCAAATTCAATGTTCCTTTATGGCACACCATCTCATTACATTTAATGCCATTCCCAACATTAATACTATAGTTTTGGGTCTATATACAGCCTCCAATAATGTTTTATCTACCCTCAATGGGATCAATTTCTAGCATTGAAATGTTACCATCTTCTGTCCTTCAAGGATTGAATATTTAGTTCCCACCTCTGGTCACCCTGCAGCCATATATCCATAATCTCAACTAGATCATACTAGTTTACATTTGTGCAGTTAGCTTCTTATTGTATTGCCACAAGGTACAAAGCCTTCAAGCTCTAACATTCCTTACCCTGTTCCCACTGGCCTCAATTTCTCTGCCTGTCACCTCTTAGCCCTCTTTGTGCATTGTGTTCTGGCCCAAGATTTCCCTTCTGCTCCTTGCGTAGAACAAAGAACAAAATAGTACAAGCAGGCCCTTCGGCCCCATGAACCCACGCCGCCATCATGATGTTCCCACCTCTACCTGTGATCCCTGTTTGTGTTTATAGATCTATGGATTAAATACCAAATGAGACAATTTGGGGAGAATTTGTTTTGCCAATTAGCCTAAGAGCACATCTTTGGGGTGTGGGAGGAAACCTGAGAAAACCCATGCAAGCACAGGGAGAATGCGCAAACTCCCACAGACACAGGCCCAAATCCATGTATCTGCACAGCACAGTGATAGTCACTGAGCTGTTGTGTTGCCCATCAAATGGTCCAGGTCAAGTGTACACTAACGATGTGAAGCACTAGGATACTCAAAAAAATCCAAGAGCAGCCCTCTCACGACCCATTGCGTATATCCCCTCGTTAGACAACAAGGTGGACCAAAGCACCTGTACGATTAAGTACATCAATATCATCTATTTACACACTTCCCAGGGAATCCCAAAGCTAGTGATCCCTGTTTGAAGTCAGTTTTCTATACCCCCCCCATTCCCATTCTGTTCATGTGCCCATCTAAGTATTTCTTAAATAACTCCAGAGTACCTGCCTCCACCACTTTACTTGACAGCACATTCCATACCCCCACCACCCTCTGTGGAAAAAACTCCCTCTAGCATCCCAATTATACCTTACCCCTCCTCAGCCCAAGCCCGTGACCTCTTGTGCTATTCAAGTCCATCCTAGGAAAAAGCTTAACCCTGTTTACTCGATCTATACCCCTCAATCTTGTACACCTCTATTAGATCTCCAAGTCTGTGTCTTAAGGGAGAGAGTCCCAATTTGCCTAACCTCTCCCTCGTCACTCAGACCTTCCATACCAGGCAGCATCCTGCTAAACCTCCTCTGCACTCTCTCCACATCCTTCTGGTAGTGAGGCAGGCTCCCATCCCCTGCCATATTAATTTAAACTCTCCCAACCATGCTAGCAAATACTCCCCATCAGGCAAGAGTCCTGGTCCTGCCTAGGTGTAATCTGTACAGTTTCAACTGGTCCCAATGGTCCTGAAATGTGAACCTTTCCCCAATTCCCACTCCACGTTTAGGGTTTGAACATCATTTGTATCACGACACCCTCCCCTCCAAAAAAAAACTATATGCACAGAATACAACAGCACAGTACAGGCCCTTTAGCCCTCAATGTTGCACTGATCTGCGTAATCAATCTAAAGCCCATCTAGTCTACAGTATTCCAATATCACCCATACATTTAAATCAAATAACCATTTAAAAGTAGACTGACTCCCTGGCTTACATGGGGGAGAGGGGAAGATGTCCCTCTCCAGGAACCAGCTCTGCACTGGAGGTACACATGCATTCTCAGATCTTGGGCAGGTTACATGACCTGTAAAAATATTGCCTCTTAAGCAACCACACACCCAAAGCAGCTATATTACATTAACTTGCCACCACTTCATCTCTGCAGCATGTCCCTGCCCTAATTTGCTGAAACAATTGGCTTTATGTACAAAAAGTCTATATTCAAATCAGTCAGTGCAGAATTAAAACAGATCACTGACATTCTAAAAATGGAATATCAACCCCTCTGCTATGAAGATAATAAAGATCAGCCAAATGTTCCTGTTTGACAAGTACAATTTACAACTTCTACAAGTGAATACACCTGGATGGATGGCAGGCAGAGGCAATGGCCACAGTTCAGAATGCAAATGGAATGTTATGAACTTAAATGCCTTCAAGTTTTGGGGGAAGAAGCAGGGAGGAGCGCAAGCAGAGGAAATAAATCCATGCAGCATCTCAAATTGAGGAACCACGCGTTATAGAAACATGAACCTGAAAATGGAAGAGCTATATCCTTTAACATGCTTGCCGTAAGGATCTGAAACAGGTATTATTTGGAAGGAAGCTATACAAGAATATCTGCACCACCCCCTTAACCAATTTGTAGACATTGCTACATTGATTAGCTTGCTTACAAAATCCATGGTGCCTTGTGAAGGAAGTGTGCCAATGTTTCAGAAAAATACTTTGAAGGTAGTCTGTATGTCTGGTAGGAATACAGCTCAGATGCTGAGAGAGCTCATTTCAACTTTGCAGTTATGCTGAGTTAACTCCCTGGGATTTCAGCTGAATGACAGGGTCATGACATCCTGCAGGATATTGCCTGGAGAGGAAGGTTTTTTTGCTATGAAGTGAGGTCAATTAAACTCAGATGGAAAGGAGTAGAGATAAAAATACATAGTCAGACTCCTCCCCTTCAGGTGGAAAGGTCAACTATAAGAGGGCACCAGTTCAATGTTTTGGTGAGAGGTGCTGGGAAAGTTTTTCCAGAGGGTGATGAAAATGAGCACTTTAGCAACAAATTGCATCATTAGACACAAATGAGATGCAAACAGAGTATAAGGCAATAAGTATGGGTCAAAAGATTAGGAATTGGCACAGGCTTTGTGGACTAAAGGGTTTTTCCTGTGCTGTGGTTTTATGTGCAGAGATGCATTGGCAGCAGGGAAAGAAACAGGCTTTTGCTGACAGTAGCAAGTCTGCATTGACCACCATAACCCCACATTTACCTTTGCTAGTCCTCCTCAAAAGGACATGGCCAATCCATCCAACATGCACAGCTGTGCAATGAGGGAGAATAAGAACATGCAAACACTAGTCACTCAAGACTAGAATTTTGACCAGGATTTCTGGCACTGAGCAGCAGTGCTAAACATTGTGCTACCCTATAGAGTTTGGCTGAAACTAATTGGAGGCTTCTAAACAGCTTTATCTTGGAAATCTGTCACACTTAAATTTGAGGTAGATTTGAAACTTTATGGACAGCTAAGACAAATGCTTATTTGATCTGGAAATGTGACAAGTTAGAGTTCTTTTTTGTATTTAAACAGCTTCTTTTTGTTATTATACTTAACTGTTAACAATAAAGCTAGTTTCAAAGATCCCCCATTTGTCAGTGGAATAACTCCAGGAACCAAGCATCCTTTACTCATTTATGCCAAAAATAGAAAAAAGGTTGTTGGTAGTCAAGTCTGGCTTCCTGATTTAATTTGGGGTTCTGGTCTGAAACCTAACATTTATCTTGCAGTGATTTAGTGAAGTGGAACAAGTGTTAAACTGCAAAGATGATTTTCTAATTTTACCTTTGAAGGTTGGAGTAGGTTCTAGAAGTAATTAAAACTCCAGCCAAATAGTCTCCTCGGCACATTTATGAAGATCTGCTAAACCATTTGAATTTTGTTTTGATCTTGTTGAAATAAGGTCACTCATTGTTAATAAATCCACAGTTGCCCATGGTTACAGGATGTAGATTCATGCTTGCAAATCCCTACATAACACATTCCTGATCTTTGCTGGGCCATCAGCCAGACGAGATGCAGCACATTTCAAGCCATGCCACTTTCCTAATTCTTGTCATTCATGTGGGGGTATTGGGTGATAAGAAATGATGCACTGTTTCCACATTGAATGGATAAGAGCGCAGAGATTTAAAATTTGGCCAATATTTGAAAATTGCACCTGTTCTTCAATCCCACATTGCAGTTATGACAGACACCTGTTAAATTTGAACAAAATGATACAGACAGATATGCAGTAACTGAAGAGCATTTAACATGAAGTGCACAGCTAAGGAAAAATGTTGGAGATGCTAAGCATGATAAGAAAACAAAACTAGCAAGTCCTGAGGGTAGAAACAGTTTAAAAACTCAAATAATCCACAAGTTAACAACTTCTAGGAATTGCACCAAGCTACATGGATTTACCTGGATGGTTTTGCTGACAATTGGTCAAGTTGCCAACATCTTGTTTGTTATTAATTGCTAACCCTTCATTTTTTTTTGAATCCCACTAAATGGATCTCAGGAGTTGAGGTGCTAACACTTGTAAAACAATGGACCCCAGGGGACAGGAAAAGGCATGTGCCTAGAAATTTACATACGTCTACAGGACAATGCAAGTCACTGGTACACAATTTTATTTCAATAGTATTTAGAGGACTGAAATTTTTCAGATTCCTATTGCAAAGAGCATTCTCTCTGGACTACAAGATGAAGCAGCTCTCAGTACCTGATAAGCTACTTGTGGCTATGTCTATATACACTTGTGTTCTGTTCATGCACCACTTCATTTAAAATGGTCTCCTTTTGTTGAGTGCCTCCAGCTTACTATCAAAATGCACCCCAAAATCCCTGCTGTGCCTAATCAGTAATTTTAATAAGTCTGGTATTCCAAATCCCTCCCCATTCTATTAACAGATTTGGCTACAGTAGAGCTCCTTCAAAAAGGGGCGGCTTTAACAGTTATAAACCAGTCAATTGGGCCAAGGGGATTCCTGGGAATATAGTATGAGCTTTCCCAAGCAGAATCAACTCTGGAGCTGAAGTTGGTAGCACATTTTATTGTTCACTATTTATTCACAACACCTCCCCCTTGAAACATCTCTTAGTCAACAGACCCAAGATAGATAACTAAGGACATTGTACTTGCATCATTATTAAAAACAAAAATAGTTAAACAGATGATTGCAGAAAGATCCAGTGAAGGAGGGAGTTTTTCCTACTCTGGGATTGAAGTTGGTTGAGACAACCAGCATCACCCCAAGATTAAGTTTAAGCTTGCAGTCAGAACATTGTGGCTAATAATCAGGTCCAATTTTCCCACTAAGAAAAAAGTGGGGAAGTAAGGGTTCAAGAAAAAAAAGGGGAGAGAAACAAAAAGACCCCTCATGGGTGGTGCAAATCTTATTTTTGGTGTTCTGCAAGTTGCCTGCTTTCACTTTGAATAAAACAAGATTTCAAAAATGAGAGCACTTCTGACATGAATGGTCACCTACATTGATTGATCTAATGAAATTCAGTCCCATTACTTATCTGCTATCCTATCATTGATGTTTGATCATGCATCTTAAACATTGTCTCAATAGTGTTCCTTTGTGACTTGGCAGACAGTTGTTTTGAAACATTTGTGTTGAATAAATTTTTACAATACAAAGTATGAAATGCCACAGAAGAGTGCTGTTTAAGCATGTTCATTCAAGAGACCCCTGCCCATTATAAAATTTGGAACTTTCCAGAAAGCTTGCCAGGTTGTACAGTTCTTCAGTAGCCACTTTAAATGAAATGTGCCTGAACACCTTAATACCATTAATTTGGGTGCGATGCTACTCTGCCATAGTAAGTAAACTTAGAATGGTGGGATAGGGGCTGTTGTGGTCAAAGCTGCAGTTCAGAACAGCATTTTTACATGCTAGTTAGTTCTGCATATCTGCAGCACCATTCATTCTGCTATCTCAAATCAGTTTGACAGCAGCTCCTCAAGCATCCCATCATTTCATACAGCCAGTAAAAACCTGCCAAATGAATTAGTGCAAAGCAAATGGATGTCATGTTGCAACAGCAAAGGAATGAAGCAGATTGCTGTGAATAACAATGCTTCTGTTAATGGCTTTCTGTACAAATTATGCAAACAATAATCAGTTCTGGACAGTATACAAGGCAGCAACCTGAAGGTTAATAAAAACAAACTGACGAGTAGGCTAAGTATAGTAATGGACATGCTGTACTTGGTTGAAGTCATTAGGTTACGTTTTAGCTCATTTGAAGCAATTTTAAAAAGCAGCAACTTGGCCTTTTGGCTAAGATGCAAAAAAGATCAAGCCTTGGAGGAGCTCTGCCTACTCTAATCAGCTTGGATCATGTAGATTGAGCCAAGACAGGAGGTGAGACAACCATCTTGTCAGCTTGGATCAGGAATGTCTCATCTTGAGACTGAATTGGACTTGATTTGATTGAATAGGAACAAAAAAATTGCAGTGTTCAAGTCAACCTGTTACCAGGCAAGCACAAGAAATTCCCAACATCCTAAACGGCAACTGTTACCTTTTGTAGCTAATACTTGTAGCAAAGCTGTGGAAAGCCCACGTGTTCAGTTCAGACATGGGTTTTATTCTTCCCTGCCTGCCACACTTCGGCATTTTGCATCACAAGTCCAGAGGCAGCAGCATGCAGTGGTGATTTGTGAGAACAGCAAGGGAGTGGGGGTAGAGGAAAAAAGGTCAAGACAATTTACAAAAAGGAAATATTGCCTCTTTCTCCTTCAGCCAAAGGTAGCAAGTTGAACCCGAAAAGCAAACAGAATTAAAAACATTACTAGAACAATCTGCTGGAACCCAAGAATGCAAAGTACATTTTTAATATTGTTTTAAAAAGTTACATCTTGCACTTGTGTCAAGTACAGCTTGTACTTGATTAGCAACCTGGTTAACTTGCTCACATTTAGCAAGTCTGCAGCTTAGGGATCTTCAATAGCTTGCTCACAATCACAATGTTCTACTGTGGCAATCTGGAACACATTGTGTTTGGATCAAGGCTGCAAAAAAAAAAATTGGAGTGACTGCCCAAAATTTATTCTGAATTCACCACTGACTAAAGTTTGAACTGAATCAGCCATCAATACCATAGCAGCAAAAGCACTTCATCACCTGACTCTCAAAGCAGAAGGTACAAGAGTTTGATGGACTACTGATTTGCTTTGGTGTACAGCTCCAATACTTAACATCTAGGACAAAAACCGTCCCAATAGGTCAGCACTCCATCACTTGCAGTGGCATCAAATGTCTACACTGTGCAACATGCATTAGAGCAACCAGACAAGACTGCTTTGACAATATACTTAACCTCTACCATCGCGAAAGGCAGCACAAGTGTGTGAACATCTCACACTACCTTGCAAGCCACACCATCCTGGCTCAGAACTACATTCTCAGCATCAACAGTTCACATTCCTGAAAATCATTTTGGGATAAGCAACAAATACTGCCCTTGTCAGCATCAACGAAAAAAACTGTACGCACTAGTTTTTCATTGGAATACTACAATGTAGCTTCTCTGCCTAATTTCTTAGGCAAAAGATTTTGCCTCTTGCTATTGGATACAAGCAAACGGTTTCACCTTAACACAGGAACCAAGGATGAAAATTCTCTCCCTCAAGTTAACGTACCTCAAATCTTCATAGGAGGTAGTTGGAGCAACTACTTGCAGACAGCTTCTTTAACAGATATCTTGCTGCATCTGACCTGAAGACACTTACCAACATAGAGAACTGTAACATTAGTGAGCTATTCAGCCCCTCAAGTTTCCATTATTTGATTAGAATGTGCATGATCTTGTTATTAACTCAAGACCAGCCTTCAAAAATAATTCATGTATTGTTTGGAATAGTGATCTAAATGCCAATAGCATGGCTGTATAAACACAGCTGTGAAAATAATCCAATGACAACTTTAAAATACTATTACACTGCTGAAGCCTGATCCTTCTGTTTCAGAAACCATGGTTGCCCAAGGCATGGCAAATTTATGACAGAGGTTTAATGTAATGCATTCTAGAATCAGAGCCTTTTAAGTCCTACTTTTCTAGTGGGGCTTGAATGCACTGACAGTATAAGCCGAGTATGCTTCCCGAAAAAGTCTCCATTGCTGCAGCATAAAATCTATGCTGATATTTATGGCACTGTTGCCCTCAGATAGGATATTCAGAGGACATCAATTGCTTCGATGGAAATTAAGGCACATTTTTGAAAAAGGGAGATCACGCAGTGTCCTATGCAATAATCCCTCAATACTATCTGGTCACAATCACATTGCCACCTTAGCTCTACTCTCTCCACAGATGCTGTCAGACTTGCTGAGATTGTATTTTGTGTGGTATGTTTTACCAATTGACGGTGCAAGGACTTAAGGAGGCAACATGAACTGTTCAGGAGTTAAGACATCATGAAGACGTGACCACTCTCCCTGGCATTTCACTTTTACCCAGTGTAGTCAACCCATTGAGGTCTCATGGGTCAACTTGTACATAGTGACATTTACAGTACTTGGCAAAACTAATCTAAACTTGATGTTCCTGCATGTTCATGTTTCCCTTATGCTAAAATAGTAAACAGATTTACTAGTGTATTGAAAGCAAACAGCTCAACATTTCTGGCACAGACTGTTCTTCAGATCAGAAAATCAGTGGTACAATTTATAATATGCAGCAGCAACAGAAGCTGCTCAAATTTAACCCAGGAAAACATCCTCTGGAACTCAATTTAAAGCACCTGGTTCCACTGTCAGTATTGTATTCCTTTTGCATGGAACAATGCGTGTTTGATTTTAGTTCCTGAGGATGGTTAATAAATACTTTGAAGGATAAGGAGTTTAAATTAATGGGGGAGGGGACATGGCATACTACAGTAAAAGGAACCAAGACAGAGGAAGTTGAGGTTGGATAGCTACTTTCATACTGAGGAGTATTATAGGCAAGACTGATGAGTTAAGGGTTTGGATTGACTTGTGGAAAACGTCACTACTGCAGACATGGTTGAGAGAAGGGCTGAACTGGCAACAGTCTGGGGTACAAGATTTTCAGGTGAGCCAAGGGAGGAGTGTTTAAGGTTACGTTATTGGGTCAGTTACTGCAATGAGTGAAAAGACCTTGAAGGCTCTAAAAGACTATATGCAATTAAGAATAGGGTAATCACTGAGTGTTTTATAGGTCCCCAAATAGCTAACAGGTAATAGAGTAGCAGATATGTCAACTACTCACTTGTGAATAACAATAGGATAATTATATTAGGGGATTTCAAAGCAACATGAATTGCTATAGTAAAGGATTTAGAGGGGGCAAATTTCTTAAAATTGATGAAGAACTTAGTGTCAATATGAAGATGGTCCAACAAGGGATAGCATAGTGCTGGATCAAAGTCTGGGAAACAAAGCTGGACAAGTGTTCATTTTGTCAGTAGGGAAGCAGTTTTGTAATAGTCACAATGCTTTAAGTTGGAAATGAAAAACAGGAAAAAGATGGCCAAAAGTGTGATGGTGGTGCAGCTTCTTAAAAAGGAAATAGAATATTACAGACCCAACATATTCCTCTAGGGCAAAAAAAAAGGAATGTGCAGCCAAGAACCCTGGATGTCTAGGGACAGTAAGAAGTCTCAACTCGGTTGAAGTCCAACAGGTTTATTTGTTAGCACAAGCTTTCATTCAGAGCACTGTCCCTTCATCAGGTGGGTGGGAATTCTGTTTACAAACAGGGCTCAAGGACAAATTCAGTTTACAAAATGGTTGGAATGCAAATCTTCAAGGTACAGACATGACACTGAGCCTATAAAGGCATTTAGAGTGTCATTGTCTGTACCTTGAAGACTTGCATTCCAACCATAATTCTGTCCTTATAGCTGTTTGTAAACAGAACTCGCACCCACCTGATGAAGGGACAGTGCTCTGAATGAAAGCTTGTGGCTTGTGCTACCAAATAAACCTGTTGGACTTCAACCTGGTGTTGAGGGACTTCTTACTGTGCTTACCCCAGTCCAAAACTGACATCTCCACATGTCCAGGCACAGTCAGAAGTGGATAAGGATGATTTTAGAAGGTGCAAAAGGATCAATTTGAGAGGTCTTAATGAATATAGAAAACAGAACTTAAATTAGAAGAGCAGAGAGGTGACAGTGGTGAGCAAGATTTGAGATCAAAGATACTTAAATATATGTTTATTCTTTAAAAGCAAGCAAAAAGTATAAAAGGGGAAAGAGTTAAGAGGGGGGCCCCATTCTGTGTAGAGGAAATTCAGATTCACTAAGGAAGAGCATGTAAATATAGAATTCAGGGGAATGAACTGAGGTTCCTGAGCAGATTGATTTAGGTAATGAGGTTTTGGTAGACTTAGAAGTAGACAAATTCCCAGCTCCAGATCAGTTGTGGGAAAAAAATTTGGGTCAGAGCACCTGTAATTAAGTCCTCTTTGGTCACAGAGTGAGGCACCAGCTAACATGTTTCTATTTTAAAGAAAGGTGATATATCAACCAGGCTCACTTCAGTGGATTATGGGAGAATTAATGCCTACTTGGAGGCAAGGTTTGATCGGGAATACTCTGCATAGTTTTGTTAGCAGCAGTGTCAGTTTATATGATTTTAATAATACCTTTGCCAAGTTCTAACATGGCTTGTTTTCTTTAGAGCAGGAGGCCAGGGGAGAACCTGAGGTATTTGAGGGTCATGGAAGGGGTGGATTAGAAACAGCTGTGTTCCTTGGCTCAAGGGTCAATGCCCAAGGGTATATTTAAGGCAAAGGGGAAAATCAGGAAAATTGTTTCCCCACCCAGAGGATAGTCAGAAATCAAGAATTCACTGGCTGGGAGGGTAGTGGAGACAGGAAGCCTTTCAACCTTAAACACATGGATGAACATTCCATAACATAACATTGAAGGCTATGGGTTGTTATGTCTGGGTCTTGTTTAAATTAATTATTGCCAGCTTGGACTGAAGGGCATCATCTTTACTGTCCAAGTCTTCAGACATCAGGAATATCACATTCAAGTCTCCTCTGCATACATATCAGTTCCTTCATTGTGGGTTCAAAGCCCTGTAACATTCTGCCAAGGATACAAGCATTAAAAAAATTAACCTTAACTCTCAATACCCTTACTCAGAGAATGAACTTATGTATTGATAGATTCATCTCCCTGGCTAAAGGATAATCCATGTGTGCTATTACAAAATTAGAGTTAGGCACTGTACAGTTCAGGTCCAGAATTAAAGCTGGACATAAATGTTTAAGCTATATTACAAATGATTAGATAGTCAAATCCAGCTCTGTTTCTTCAAACAAGCTCAGGATGCCAGAAATTTGCAGCATTACAAAGTGTTGTATAAATTAAAACAGATTAGATCTTCCATCCTTGGTGCATATCAGGATAAAAAAAATTAAGCCATGCTTTAAATAGGGATCAAAAGCAGTAAAGCCTGCCATGAACCAATAGATGCTCATCAATCCAGAGTCACACTTGGTATAAAAATCTTAAATGACAAATTGTTTTCAAACACTTCATTTGCAGTCTGCCTTTGACAGTCAAAGAATAGTCAGGAGGCTTATTAACACTTGAGGATCTTTCCTTTTGAAAAGAAAGCAGCTTCTTAAGACAGTGGAAATGACTGTTGTTTCCAACAGTTTGCTATGCTCCCACAAGAAAAAAAAATGCAGTGTTTGCCTTCTGACTTTGGGCCCAAGGTTGTAACTGAAAAGGTTTATGCATCTTGGCTGAGCCGAGTCAGCAGACGAAAACTGTTAAGACCAGACCTGAAACTCTACAGGGCATATTATGCTGTTAGCTTAGATCTCAACTTTTGCTTTTGGCATGTGAGAACAAATTTAAATAATGGCTGACATTATTTACAAGATAATGATTAAAATGCAAGTCTTTACAGGTAATCAAGTCTGAAAAAGATATAGAAAGTAAGAGGGGAAAACATAGGTTGAATGTGTGTGTTGTCTCCAACCAGGAGAATGAGAGATTTTGCAAGCCCATGGTTATATGTGACATGAACCCAAGATCCAAGACCTCTTTGGAGAATGCTTCCCTGAAGATCAGAAGCTGAATGCCTGTGACTGAAGTGTTCCCCTTCAAAACAACTACACAACCTCAAAACAGACCACTGTCTGGAGCAAACTATCCAACCTTCAGGAGACCAGTGACCATGACATCACAACCCTGCCACAGCAACCTCTGCAACATGTACCAGATTGACAGATGCCATCTCATACAGGAACGTCCACCTGATACATGGTGCATATTCTTGCAACTCAGCCAACGTTGTCCACCTGATATGCTGCAGGAAAGAATGTCTTAAGGCATGGTGCACTGGGAAGATTATACAGGTCCTATAACAAATGAAAGCCACTTGATAACCAGACAAGAGTTGTCCCTTCAAATCAGGCAACACTTCAGCAGTCACAGACATTTGGCCAATCTTTGGTTAAGTGTTCTCCAGGGCAGCCTTCACAACACATTGTTGCAGAGACTGATATTGAGCACAAAGACAATCTCAACTGGGATCTTGGGTTCATGCTGCACTCTAACCCATATACTTGCCTGGGCTTGCAAAATCTCACTGTCCTGTTAGGAGACAATAAACATCTAACCTCTCCATTCTGTCTGCATCTTTAATGCTTGATTACTTGTAAAGACTTGCATTCCAATCACTAACTTGAGCCTGTGTCTGTATATACCCCATTTGTGAAAATAAGGCTTCACTCACTGAATACTAGTGTTACCAAATAAACCTGGTGTTGGGAGACTTTTTACTGTGAAGATTTTCAGACTAGCTCCCCTTCACATGACTATACCTGCCAATCATCTCAATCAAGCTCCATTCTGAATTATTGTTTTCAGTATTTTTGCAGATAAAAAAAAAATCACACTGTGCTGTTGCAACAACCAAACAGTACATTGTTAGATAGCAGCCCAGTTCATGCAGCTGCTACAAACAGATCTGGCACAACATTAAGGCAAAGTATCACCACACAACTCTAAGCAAGAGTTTCTGGCTTAACATTTACCATACACCAATTCCAAAAAGATTTAGCACCATTTTAGTTCATGTTTATAATCTTAAGAGACCAGTAACACATTTAGAAAGCCAGAAACCTGAATATTTAAAATCATGAAGCCACAAGATTAGGTATTTTATAACTTGTCATGCCTAACATAAGAAAGACATACAAATTTGTAAGTTTTTAAAAAGGAACACCAAAACCTGTTGAAGATGGCTACAGATGCGATTTGACAGTTAAGCTCTCTTGAAACAACCCAATTAAACATGGACAACCTTGATGGATTGAGCTACAAACTACTGGTCTGCTATGAAAGATATGACAGACCAATTTTATTTACTCTTCACTTGGAAGAAATCACATTTTAAACTGCCAAAGAGATCAAAATCATTTAATTCACAAAAGCTTGCTGTTAGCATATTTAGTCAGGAATTAGAGGCAAAATAAAAGCAACTGCAAAAATACTTTGATCAGACATTTATGACAAAAGAATGCAAGTGAGAAAAGCTTTTGAAGTGCAACAGATACAATGAACTGAAGGATTAACTAGAAAATTTGACATAACAAGTCTAACTGTTCCATGGTTGTACATGGCCAGCATCATAAGCATAGCCATTCTAGAATCAGAACTTCCTGGGTTCTAATATTTAGTCTTGTACTTAACACACCCTCTGAGCATGACCATCCAAGGTCCAGCTCATTCCCTTAAATTTTTAGGCAACAAGAATTTTACATTGTCTATAGCCAACTTGTTCTAAACTCAACTGCTTGACAAGTGAACCACAGCCAAGAATCTATTCCTCCTACACTTAGTTTTTGAAGTAAACTATTTCTATTCCCCAAGGCAGTTGGTCACGATCAGTTGCAACTGAACAGGAAGTTGCTTCCCCCCCACCCCCATCCAAAACAGGGGGAACTCAATTAAGGGTTTCCAATTAAGGAATTAATATAAAAACTCCAAAGCAGAGGACACCATACAATTGGATCTTAACATTACTAGTGTTGCGTCTAAGCAACTTCTTGCTTCTGCTTAACATCACAACTGAAGTTTAAGTACAATTGTAGCTGGTGATAACCAGTGCTACGCATAATTGTATAGTGAAGTTATTATAAAGACTCGACTAGAACTGCACAAGAAAGCCAATGTTATCATTGGCTGCATTCTACTACAAGCTTGGATTTGAAACCACATGCATTTCACCATTTTGAACACCATTTGAAATACAAATGAAAATAGTGAATGTTAATTAATACACTGGGTGGATACACCTTCCAAGCATTATTCTCTTCAATTTACTTCATTTTACCAAGTTTATACAGTAATGTGCAATTGAGAATTACTGAATTATTTAATCATTGCCAGAACTTCTCCCCAAATGTCTGAAAGGACAAATGTATATATAGTATCTTTTGTCATAAAAACATCCCAAAGCACAGGAGTGCCAAACCAACAAATTAACTAGCAACCAGTTAGCTGGCAGGTGTCTTGCATATAATAGCAAATGACAGCACAATAATCAGTGTATATACACAGATTTTAATCCAAGATTAGGAATCTGAGGATTATTGTGACAATACATATTCATTAATGACTGCCTGAAGCATGACAACATGCAAGGTTTAAATGCAACTAATACTCAAGCATAGTTACAATTGTTTGGGGACTGATGGAACAGAACAGCCCCCACCCCCTTTCTGCTCTTCACTTTTATCCAAAGTTACACAGCACCAAAACTGGAAAGCCACACCAACTTTTCTATTCATCTTTTTCCACTTCCTTCTCTTGGAAGGATTACTAATGGATGATAAGAAAGGCATGAATGGAAAGAATGTGCTGCCTTAAATAGAAGGGATTTTAATGTCATTGAACTTGGCAAGTTACATTCCCTTTACACAACTTTGATTTTCCCCTGGTTTTCTTTTGACACCAAGTTTAACATTCATTAAGTTTCCAACAGTGACTAAACAAAATACAAACAGGAAGGAAACACTCCAAGCAATTTCATTTTACAGGAGCTCTAATAACTGCAATCAGATATAGGAAGCTCTTCAAACCAAGCCCAACTCCCATCAATAACATTCAAACTAACACCATGTTGTACAGTAACAGATTCCACATGCCTGCTTTGTGGTAGATTACATTTGCGTTGAGAAACAGTTGTAATTGCAATCCTGCTAAAAGTGCCAGAACAGCTTGGATAAAACAGTTATAGGTTAGTCATACCAGTACTAAATGCTACTTCATGCATCCAATCAGCCACAGCAAATCATGATCTTGTACTTAGTGTTGCAAAATATGTCTCTAGGTGATGTTTGCTGACAAATACATATTTTCAATTATCCAAACACATTAGGATATTAAAATAATCTGTCCAAAATATTCAGACTTGGCTGGCAAGTTTTGTTGGTAGTTAAAAGAACTACCCGGTCAATGTCCCAAATGGATCAGTTAAAAAAAAGGATACCACTGCTCAACTGTGCAACAGGTATTTGGGGAAGAGTTGTGGGTAGACTACACATTTTACAATAGTCAGTCAACAGGAACATAGCAAAGTACAGAATTTTTTTAAAAACCTTTACTGATTAAAATAAGCCACCCATTCCTAGTGCTCACCAACTCAATCCTTCAAATGCTTCCTAAACACAAAATGCAATGTGTAGAGGCAAGGTAGTTTAATTTGTAGGAAGAATATAATATACAAGTCCAGCAAATTAGTCAAATTGCCTGGGGTGATACCAGGTACTGTGAACTCCAAATGAACTCACTCACTGGTTCCTTTATGATAGGAAGCTTGTGATGCACAATATTCTGGTTGTAGTAACAATGACGGCAATCCCTCAATTAGCAAGTCAGATCCTTGTTGACCTGTCAAAATACTTCAAGCTCAAAAGATTGGCTGCCCCATTGACATGGACACCAGCCAAGGGAACTGCAATGACAAACTAAAGACAACTGCTCTTGCCACAAGCCTGCAGTTTTCCAACAATTCCCCCATTCCCAAGCTACAAGATCCCCATATCAGCTTTGTTATTTGAACATCAACTCAGTAGTACTGTTACCCAAATGGAAAGCACATTTAATAGGCAAGCATGATGTTTATTATTCTACTGCAGTCTGGATAGTTTTTTTTGTATTGAGCAGTGCCACAGATGGGGGGGGGAAAAAAAGCAGTACTGTCCATGCATAAATGGAGGCACCCAGGCTATTACTCAGGGGACATGCATTCAAAAAACAAGCTTCTGTGGACGCTGGAATCTGAATCCCCAAAAGAACATGCTGGAAAACTTGCAATTTTATAAGACCCGTGTCAGACCCCACTTGGAGTAGTACTGTGTGCAGTTCTGGTCGCCTCACTATCGGAAGGATGTGGAAGCTATTGAGGGTGCAGAGGAGATTTACAAGGATGTTGCCTGATTTTTTTTTTGGGGGGGTGGGGGGGGGCATGTCCTACGAAGGTAGGTTGAGAGAGCTAGGTCTTTTCTCCCTGGAGAGATGAAGGTTAAGAAGCGACCTGATAGAGATTTATAAGATGTTGAGAGGAATAGATAGGGTGGATTCTCAGAGGCTAATTTCCCAGGGCTGAAATGGTCACTACGAGGGGGCACAGGTTGAAGGTGCTGGGGGGCAAGTACAAAAGGAGATATTAGAGCTAAGTTTTTTCACTCACCACCCTCTGAGTGAATGGAATCGGCTGCCATCAGTGGTGGGAGAGGCAAACTCGCTGGGGTCTTGAGATTTCTGGATGAGTACATGGGATTTAGTGTTAGATAGTGCGATGGCCTGGTAGGTTATTAGGTACGATTGGCACAACTTGTAGGCCGAAGGGGCTGTTTGTGCTGTAGTGTTCTATGTTCTAAAATCTCCGGTTTGGCAACGTCTGTATTGCAGAGGCTGCTTTGCCTTTGTTGCAATGATGCCACTTTCCAAAGTAGTGCTTCTCACATGCTTCTTTTCCCCCTCAACCATGGATTCCCATCTATAGTTGTCAACTGGCTCTGTGCAGTCCATCTCTTGTGCTGCAATTCCCCCTCCCAAGAATCAAGTGTCCCTTGTTCTCATTTCCTATCAGCCTCTGCATGCAAAGCACAAGCCACCATTTGCTAATTCCAGTACGTGAAACATCTTCCCTTACTTGAAGTCAGCATTCCACAGAAACCATTCCTTCTGGGATAACCTAGTTGACTCCTGTTATACCTGATAGCTCTTTACTCATGGCAGCTTCCCATCCAATTGCTAAAGGTGTAATATCTGTCCCTCTACCTCTCTGCTTCCCATTTAAAGGTCCAAAACATTCATTTCAGGTTCAGCAGCATTTAACTTGCACTTTTCAATTTGGTGGATTGCAATTGCTGCTCCCAATGTAAAATCTCCTCTGTAAAATCAGAGAAACCTAAGAATGGGTGATGGCTTTGTTGAGCACCTTGGGTTTGTGCACATTGAGGACCCTACATTAGTTGTTTGCCTTTTTAGAAAAAAATCTGCTCCCATGCCTACAAGTCTGTCCTTGGCTTGCTGCAATGTTCCAGTGAAGCACAACTCAAACTGGACAAACAGAATCTCATCTTCCAGCAAGGTACTTTACAACTGCTAGTCTCAAAAAAAAAAAACAGATTTGTTCTACTCCACCTCAGTACTTTGTTTTCATTTTCTTTAAGCTGTTCTGTGCTTTGTCTCAACTTTCCTTCCCTTTAAAATCTTACTCCTGTCCCATCCATTTTCCTCCCCCACAATCTTCCTTTGAGCATCTCTGCTGTTTGGGCATATTTATCCTTTTCTCTGAATAGCTACGAACAGTCTTTTCCCTGGTTTGTGGCTTTGGCTCATCTTTCATTCCATCACTCTGCAGTATAAATGTCCCACTTAAATGACTTTTAGCTTTAATAAAAGGGTCACCTGGACTCAATATTAACTTTTACAAGTGCTGCCAGACCTGAGATTTTCCTTTTGGTTATGGGTTTATATCCCATCAAGGTAGCTGATTGCATCTGAAGTCAATTAGCTATAAATGTTAAACTAGTCTCAGTTACTGAGACTATAAACACTTGTGAACAAAACTGCAGTGCCTGTTCAGGATATTTACCATCCTCAGCTGGTCTGGCATAAAATGACTTCACTCAATGTGGCAAACCAACTCTATGCAAGGGCAATTAGGAATGGGTTGAAGATACTGACATTACACTTCTTTTCATAGGATGTGGGCAATTTAATACAAGTCAGGAATGAGACTTAATTAGTATTTCTGATTGCAAGAAGTTTGTGTAATGCATTGCAGCCCAACTTATAGTTAAGTGCATTATTTTGCATTTAGTGCATGGTTAAACCAATTACCTTCATTTAAGGAATAGAAAGAGAACTTTGTTACAATGTCTATTTTTATTTAAAATTCAAATTACAGCTCTGCCATCTCAAAATTCTCTGTACTAGCTGTACCCTAGATGGGAAATCCACAGTTCAGTCCAGAGGGAAACTGTTATTCAAACTTTCATTTGCTGTTAGAAACCTGTGTACCAACTTCAAGCTATGTACACAGATTTGTAAACCTCAACTAGTTTTTCACATCTAAAGAAATACCCAGATTGCAAGTAAATACATAGGGACTTGAAGAATTGTCAATTTTGCCCAATCGAAATTTATTCCCCTTTGCTATGTACCTAATCTACTATGCCTTTGCCTTGCACATCCAAGTTGTTAATGACAATTGTGATTACAGTTTATGAAACAACCACCACGCTGGTACAAATCCTTGGCTACATTGGTTAGCATAGCTACATTATGCTAACCAATGTAGCATAATTGGTTACATTCATGCTACATTTTCCTTTAGTCCTCTGGCTTCCAACAAATTAGCAATTTCAAAATAAAGACTGATTCCTTTAAGGAAAGTGAGTGAAAGATTAGAGCCAGAATTAAACCAAAGATAGTCATTGAATTAACGTTTACAAAAATGCTTTCTGGAATTTGCCTATCCAACATTCCTAAGTGAAAGATCATAGCAGTGTTCCTAAGTAAACCAGTCAACTGAGAGTATACTTAACACACACTTGCATCTTGTTGTAATTTGACATGCCTATTTCAAATTTGCAAATTCTTACCCACCATTTGTGTCCATCTACCATTTGTTCCCTTCTGCTCCTTCCCACCCACATTCCCCTATCAAGAGGGAAAATGGCTTCTGCACCCTCCACTGTATATTAAACTGCTAAATACACTAACTTTGCTTCCTACATTAGAATTCAATGGTTTGTTCCTCCTACTCACCAGCATAGTTGAAAACAGGCCATCTTGTCTATGCTGACCTTTGGCCAGTGACAGAATGATGTTAATCTTTGATCACAGCAACACATTGGCAGGAGTGAGGTGGGTTCAGTTCAAATATTTGCAACAGTCAATTTGAAAGTCAAGTAATTAAACTGATGTAGATCTTTAAAGAAAAATGCAATAATATTTGTATTAAATTCTCTATTAGGTACAGGCACAAGTCATTACTCAAAAAACTTTCCTGTTGTAAAACAAGACTCCATTGATATGCTGGAATCCTACTCCATATTATATCCAAATGAGAGGGGGGGGGGGGAAGGGCAAGTGCTTTTACACTAAAAATGTTCAGATAAGTAAGCCAGCCAAGCATATATTATTCTTCTATCACCAAGTTATGCACAGGAACTTGCTTTTGTTGCAATTATCCCATTGTTCCACTACCAGAAAATTACATCCAAAAATCACAGGAGGATTGAGAGTGCAATTCCAAAGCGGGCCCTTTATTACAGAGATGTCATTACCTTGTTAATATTTAAGAAAGAAATTATAACCCAACTAACAAGTGCAAGAATGTAATTGAAGCACTGTGAATATAGCATTAGCAGCTATTTGTTGCCAATGTCTACAGCCAGAGCTGACAATATACCACTAATGAAATATCACACCAGTCAGTCACTTTTTCAAATGCTCAAGCCCCAAGTCAGTGAAATGCTTGGAGACCTGTTAATTCAATTTTCAACTGGTTAGAGTTTAAAATCTCAGCAGTACACACCACTAACTTTGAGGACATTGGATACTCTATTACAATGGATAATAAATACTGAAACAGCATTTTGCTCATTGCACCAGGACCAACAGATCAGCAGAAGTTGTTCCTTATAGAGGATCTGTATTTGCAGATTTCTCCAAGTCTCTCACCATGCTGAGTTAGAAGTAGAATTGCCATTCCTTCACTGTTGCTGAGTCAAAGTCCTGAACTCAGCAACAGCACTGCATGTACCTATACCAGATGGACTGCAGTAGTTGAAGGCAGCATCTCACTAATAATTCTCAAAAGGCAACAAATGCTGCGTGAGCTGAAGCACATTCTGTAAACCAATTTTTAGAGAAATGATACTAGAGTCGCAAATTTCTAGCGAACCAAATCCCTTGTACCACTTCCAGTGAAAGGTTACTGGCTGCTCTGTTGGATGCTAGAGTTTGAACACTTATTTCATCAAACAAGTCCTTAGCATTATGGGTTAAATTTGTGGGGTCTGCTTTTTGGAAGCCATTGGCTGGAATTTTACCATCCCACTTGCCACTGTAGTTGGAGTGGAAGAGCAGACTATGGAAAGGTGGGAATTTATAGTTTTTTGGGGGGGGGGGGGTGCAGGGGAGATGAGTGATGCTGGAAAGTGCCACTCATTGACTAATGTTGACGAAGCCAGTGGATCTGTTATCTGAAACTGCAAATTGCATACTACTCCTGATGAAATTGGACTGTACACTTCCAACATGTTTGTTAGGAGCTCCTTGAGCACAAGTATCTTTAAGACAGATAGATTGGTTCCTGATTGATTAGGGGATCAGGAGTTATGGGGAGAAGGCAGGAGCATGGCAATAAGAATCAGCCATGATTAAATGATAGAACAGCTGGGCTGAGTGGTCTAATTCTGCTCTTATGGTCTTGAGGCACAACATTCCCAGAACTCAATTTTGTTTTGAAGGAATAACTTTGAAGCAGAGGGTCAACTGTCTTAATTGTTTGTGTTGACTCAAAACAGAAACAGGATTAGATTTCTGTTCTGTAGCAGAGGAATTCAACAGGAGGGTTGGGAGTATTCTACAGGGGATTGACATGGAGGCACATGTTGGAGCAAGACAAAAGAATCTTTATTCCCCAAACTCAAATCAATTCCTCAGATAATGTCTGCATGCAATGTAAGCCAAGGCCTGCATTGATAAATGCAGAGTAAAGTTTGTCTCAAGTATCCTTATCTCCAACAATAGCATGCTTATTCACCTCTGGCAGGCAGCACTATCACCCCAGGAATCACCACTGACCAAAGCAGCTTAGTCAGTCAATCATTGGCCAGGGCTTGCAGTTTAAAAACACACTTGATAATGTATTCAAAGTCAACAAAATTCACTTTGAATCTATTTCACCAAATCAACAAATACCTCCCAACAGGCTGTAGTTTTTGACTTACGAAACTACTTGTTTGCAAAAACATGAAGTGGGTCTTCAGAGTTTACACTGAATGCTGCAACTTCAATGTAAAGTTTAGAATGTCAATTTTGCTATATATTCATTCAAGCACCTGAGAACAAAAATCAGGCTTTGTTCAGTTATCTATGGATTCCACTCAAATTCCTGTTCAGATATTCTAATGTTAAACAAATTTGCAATTCCTAACTGAGCATGAACATTCTTGGCAAACCTAGTTTCCTAATGACAAATGGCAGTTGTGTATGAAAATAACTCAGTCCCCATAAAGCTCTTCTTACAATCACCACCCAGTTCCCCCCATCCATTGCCCAGCTGATCAATTCTGAACCAGCAGTATCCACTTTTAAAGTCGATTAAAATGCATTCCGGCCACCACATTTTAAGTTGGCTAGAGTGGCTGAGCCAAGCCTTCACTCTACCAACAGGTCTCAGTTCATAACTGGAATTGCACTGTGGGAAAGAAAACAGGTCACAATGACAGGTTGATCAGGGTCACTGAAGGAACAGGTGAAGCCACAAAAACCTAATTGCTCTTGACAATATTTGCACAACAGCAACTCTTGCAGTCAAAGCCAAGAGCAGAGAAACCAAGTTTGAAATTTAGGCATTCATGTCTAGGTTTGGTGCAAGCTTCTTGGATCAATGCAAAGCATTGACACCTCTGCTACTTCACTAGCAGAGGCAGAACAACTCAATAATACGTCAAGACTACTTTTATTCAACTACCTCTACCCCCCCACCCAGTTCCCTTCCCATTGCAGAGGTGGGTGTCTAGATTCTGCATGTACTTTCTTCCCCCCAGTGCATGCCACCCAAACCAACCACATGTTGTGATTAAAATGCTGTCCTCCATATCATCACTTCCTGTCCTTATCAGTTAGTCTTTTGTTGTTCTGGCCTTAAGCAAAATCAAAAACAGGGGAAGCAACAACTTGATCTTTCAAGGAAGTTTGCTGAAAGCATCATTATCTCCAATCTCAGTATGGCTGTCCTCCCTTGGTTCCAAACATCTACCCAATGGTGTTAACAGCAGGAGTTTGTTTTGCCTGCATCAAAATTTCCTCTTGCCATTCAACAGGAATCTTGCCCCTTCCCCATTAAATATTTTCAATAGAATTTGTGCTCTCCATAATTGTGGCAATCCAAAATACAAAATACTAAAATTGAACATTTGTTTTATTTTAAGTGAAGACAGATTCACTGGGTGTTGCAATGCAAACCTGCTGCTTACTTTAAGGGTGGTGTCAATCTGTTAACTGAAGTGTTCCATTTCTGACACTGCTCAGGTTTTTATTTCCATAAGCAAGATTGATCAAATCTGCTTAATCAATGTTTGATCATTTACTGATCTACAAAGCCACATTTGGATGTTCTAATGTTGCCCAGCTACCAAGGTGCATATTTCAACATTTATTGGCAACTCAGTTTGAGGCATACAAATTATGACTAACTAATCCCATGTAATTAGATTTCAAGAATGGACCATGGATCTTCCAAAGGTTTCACAGAACCATCCTAATTTGGGTGGTAGTGGTTAGCACTGCTGTCTCATAGCACCAGGGACCAATTCCAGCATTGGGTGGTTGTTAATGTGGGGTTCTCCATGAGTTTGCTCTGGGTCTCTAGTTTCCTCCCAGACTCCAAATATGTGCAGGTTAGGGGTCATGCTCAATTGCCCCTTAGAGTAATTACCAGGATAAATGCACAGCAAGATTCTAGGTCTTGAAACCAAACTTGAAGAGGAACTAAATGTTACAAATTGTTTGATTGAAGAACCATCTGCTCAATCTCACAGGATACTGAAAAATTGGACAGCTGAACTATTTTCAGCTGTGCAATGCATGTCTACCAACAATAGTCAATTCTTCCTGGCTTACTTGAGACAGCTAACAAACAGCAAACCAATGTGACACCCACATACTTCAACCACTGCAGTTGGTATGGTTCTTAAAAATTAGAAAGCATGCTTTATGGCTAGTGTGCAGGACAACATCTAAAAATATTTGACACTAAGTTTAATTGTTCCACTACTTTGCCAATGAATTTACATGACTGCTGTTTAGACCACAGTACACATTGGGAGAATGAAAACTATAATTTTTGGCTCTTGGTGCCACTAATAAGCCTTCACTCATCCATTTCCACTGATGTGCCTTCCCCCATCAGTGTTGCAGAACTTGGCCTGTTCTACAGGCACAAGAAAGAAAAACATCTTTCCCACAATACAGGCATTCATGACTTCAGGATGGCCAAAGAGCTTTACAACCAATGTAGAGTTGTTACTGTGGTCATGTAGGAAATACAGGAGCTTGTGTACAGCAAGTTTACAAATAGCAAACCAAACTAAATCTTCAGTGATGCTGATCAAGAAATAATTTTGGTCAGGACTTCCTGTTTCAGTAGCACTACAGCATCTCAATCCAACAGCAAATGGGGTTTTGGAATTAATGTCTCATACAAAAAGGTGACACTTGCATGCCAATCATTGTGCTGAGGGAGCAAAATTAGGTTTTGTGCTCCAGTTTCTTGGGAGTCAGCTTTGAATGCAACCTAAAATGCATTTCAAATCTGAAATGAAAAAGTTAAATATTCCAAAACATGCAAGTTTTATGGTTCAATGAATCTGACAAATTTCAGGGATCAGTTTAAACCCTTGCAATCCACCTCCTACCTTAAAGCCCAAGAGGCATTAGAAAACAAAAATGACAAGTGCATATATATCTCCTGTTCTGAAATACAGAAGCTTGAATTTGTGTTTAAAGCTAATAGATTAGGAGAAATAAACTACTTTGTGGTGCCCCTCAGTCCATTTCATAGTGAAAGCAAGCTTTTATTTTGCAGACTTCCACACTAGAAATGACAAGACAAAATGCTTCTCCCTTTCAGTGCTAACCTCAACTAAAGCACTTCTGGCAAAACAGAGAAAATGAAATCACTAAAGCAATATTGTTTAGTCATGATTCAGACTGCAACTGCTGCTATTCAAAGCACATTGCCATTTATGGTTGTGCTTTGGTTTCACAGCAGATACTGGTCATCCCTGACCAAATTACTGCTGTCAAAATGAGGAATCACCACAATGTAAATAAGCCATTCTATAATCACCCCCATGGGCTAGCACAAGTGTAAACCTATCCTCTGGATGCCCAAATTCAGAACATTGACATATTCCAACATTGTGGGGGATCAGTACACCATCATGTGCAGAAGAAAATACATGTCTTTTAAAAGATATGCTGGACTGCATTCTCATGCATCATCAAGTAACTGCAATTTCTGTAATGTAGCCAGAGTATTTGTCATTGACCAATTCCTCAGGGGGGGTATGTGGGAAAAAGGAGGAAGAGAAAGCATCACGCCCAAAGCTCTGTTTTAAGTGGATGCAGTATGTGCAATCAGCTCCAGACAGCCTTCAAATTCAAAAATCAATCCCAATTAAATATGAGAAAGTGGCCCCCTAAATTCACCCATCTTTCTGTCAAGGATGAAGAAAGGACTAACCAAAACTATTCCACCATTGACAACAGACTCTAGGAATTAGGTAAAAGAATGGGTTTCAGACCTTGCATTGTATTTGATGGTTGTGTGAAACTGATGAAACATTCTGGTTTAACACCATTTTAGAGAAGGACTTTGAGGTCACATGGGTAGGCCATGTTTGTTACCCAAAAATAGCAGCAGCTGTTCTGGGTCAGATTCTGCCTGCCTGCCCCCCACCCCTCCCAACTGAGCACTGACCTCCTGGCAATTTTAAGCATTGCAACTAATCCTGCACTCTTAAAATACCTCCACTTCAGCTAAAACATCAATTAAGAGAGGCCTACTTCAGAAGACAAATTCCAGATTATGATGTGCAAGAGACATCATGAAATAATCTTTGAATTTGCAAAAGTATGATGCTTGAATCATGTCACTGGGGCAAATCACTGAGGGTGAGCAAATACCTTACCTCAAAAGTATTTTGATCATGAAGAAAGAGAAAGTCAGTGACAATAGTAATGAAGTGCACTTGTACACCTCAAGACAGCCATAGAACCACTGCCCTATGGAATACTGCACCAAACATCTGCTCTTGATCTGTGTTGTACAAGGGTCAGTGTAGTCAGTCTGCTCAACTTTCAAGTTAATATGTTCAATGATCAAGGGACTTAAATCAGTCTAGGAATTTGATCATGGAGAAAACAGCAACTGTATTCCAAATTCAAAAAAGTTAAAGAAAATCAATACTTTGAGTCAAGATTATAGGAGAAAATGTTTAGTTCATGTGAGTTAATAGCAGCTTCAAAAGGATTGGTGCAAGGACACCATTTTGAATTGTCAAAGTTTGTACAGATATAATCTAGACCAGGAAAACAAGAAATAATGGCACTAAGCATGGGAATAGAAACAGCATAGGGAAAGTATGCTGAGTACTGCTTATATTCAGCTTACAATTTCCTTCCTTGCCTCCCTCTTTTCAATGAGGGACTTAAACCATCTCCATTTGTAGCCATTTGGGACTTGAGAAATGTTATTCTACATGTTGTACTCTGATTTACATTCATCAGCAGGTTCAGGACAGCAGTTAATAAATAGATCATGAGATAACCAGTTACTGTCGTATAAGAAATGATTTCAGAATTCCTTTAGAGACACCTGTAGTACACATTACATCATTACTAAGACCACATCCGTTAAGTTGGATCAAATCCAAAAATACAGAAAAGCTTATTCTGAAAAATATCCACACTAGTTTCTAACCCTCTATCTTGCCTGTAGAATGAGAGACGAGGTAAAACCACCACATTTGTTTAACTTTGTTTTGTGATCATTTTACCCAAAATACTTGAACTATTTTTTATTTCTATTCCAAATCAAATCCAGTTCAGAGTCTCAAGTCAAGACATTCCTGATCCAGGTTGACAAGACAGGGCCTCACCTTGGTCTTGGGCTCGATTGACTTGATCAAAGGTCATTAGAAGGATGCTCCACATATTTGAATCTTGATCTATTTAGCAAAATGTGTTTCACACATACAGTATACCAGCTGGTGAATTAAAAACAAATTAGTAGGTTGTGGGCAAAATGCAGTACAAGAAGCTGCTATGTGGTCAAGGACAGTCAGGGTGGAGCTGATTGCTCTGCCAAAACAGGCCTTTTACAATTATTTAATAGCAACATTTTACCTTGCTGTAATGGAGGTCTAAATGAACAGGTCTTCCTTTCCAGAGAAAAATGTCACTCTACATAGAGTAAAAAAAAAACGTGTTCAACTTCCATTTAAAAATTAAACTAAATATTAAAGGAAGGCATTTCATTTGAGTAATAGTGCCAGGTTCAATAATAGATTGTCTGTTGGTAGTTGTGACTGTGCTTGGAGCAGATTACAAAGCAAGCCATTATTTAGAATACTGACAGCAGCTGGGTCACACTACACAATGTCCAGACAAACAGAACAATTTTCTAAATGCACAACAAAATTAAGGTTAATCTACAAAACAGTCTGCTTCTTTTGCCTTTAACAAAAGCACCATTTTGTAGAAGACAGCTTTAAGTCTTCATAAGCAGGTGGTAGCACTACAAGCAGGGGGAGGGGGACGGGGACACCCAGTCACTGACCTAGTGAGCTGTCTGGTTAGACAATGCAATATAACAATCTTCCCGCACAAAAATCCCAATTCTCTAAATGAGATGACTTCCACACACAACAATCCAAAATCAGCTAAGAGAGGCTGCTGCTTCCAACAGCTCCAGACCAGCAGTTTTTCATTCTCTATTCTGAACAACTGGATTTCCTGTCAACAGCATTCTTCCAATCGGGGGAGGGGGAATAAATCAGCTAGGTCACCATATGTTCTAATGATTAATCTATACTTCTTTTCCCTTCAAGCCTAGCTACAACTGATTTGCACAGAGCAACTAGAAGCAGCACCAACGTGTAACTAGAATTAGTGTTTGTATAATCAAAGGGATCAGAAACAGATTTTTCAAACTTCTGGGTTTTCCCCTCAAAACAGTAGTAACTTGGAACATTATATGCTGTTACACTGCTGTGTCCATTTTCCATGAACAGAGTGACCTGGTTGATGCAAATACCCAATAATCTTAGGTAACTTAACTGAATATACATACCTTGCTCATGTCCTGAAGTAAATTTTGAGGCACCTCTATGATAAATAGACCAATGAAGTTATTACTGATTTAAAACATCATTGTATTTGCTTGCTGATTTATATTTGGAGTTGAGAAAATGTTCATTACTTGCAACTGATGTCATGCATGAAGAATATATACAAAGTACAGGCACACATTAAACCTGTTTCTTCCCTGGCCTCCACTGGATTTGGCTAGTTTAAGAAAAACATGGCATTAGTTACAGTTGATGTAATGCATGAGAATTGGCTCACTCAAAGCAATGGCATTCAATTATGGCATGATCTGCCATCCCAATGCTGATATTCAAAATTTAACCATCTGCAATGATGTGACATCTTGGGTAAACATTGCAAGAGCAAGGTTTATTAACATGAAACATCACTTGATTTGGTACATCTCTACATTTGATTCAGTCTTTGATAGATCCAAAGAGTTCAAAAACATTAGCCCCTTAATCCTGACTATCAGTAAAAACCACATTCTTTACTTCTTTAAATAGAAGACATTTAATGCTTTTACCAGAGCGAAGTTGAATGTGTTAATCTGCAAGACATGGGAAAGATTCAAGTCTTAGGAGAGCAGAAGCATAAAAAAATTACTGCAGCACTATATCCTGGTAAATCAATTAGCAACTCAGTTGGACATCTGGAGGATGTGAGCACAAAAGTGAACAGGGAGCTGGATTAGCCATACCCAGTGTCCAGTGCACATAATCTGGTAGCCTAAATTTTTGTAAAAGTAGGCATTAGGTGCAAAGAGCAACTAAACTGATCTTCACTGCTCAACACTAGTCATGCTGATTGCAACTCCAGCAATTTGCCAGTGTTCAAAGCTAGACAAAGTAATGCAAAAGCAAAAATCAGCTGATACAGCAAATAGAAAAATGCTGGAAATCTTCAGCAAGCCAGTTAACACTTATGGGGGCTTGGCAGAGTTAAGGTTTCAGGTCATGGCCTATTACCAGAACAGTTGGTACCTGTAGTCCATGCTATTCATAGAGTAGCCAACAATTCAAAACTTAGGTCACATCCAACTCCCAGCTGCACATGAACAAAATTGGCCCACAATCCTAGAACAAATGATGCAGCCTCAAGCCTAACCCACATTTCAGTCACAGTTAGCACTGTTGCCCCTCGCTGGGAACCTAGGTTTGATTTGAGTTTTGGGTGACCATTGCTTGTAAGGAGTTTGCACATTTGCCCCAAACCTGTGGGTTTCCACAATCCAAAGATATGCAGGTTAAGTGGATTGGCCATGTTAAATTGGAATGCAGTGACCCAAAGTGAGAGTCAGATAAGTTAGCCTTGGGGGGTAAATGCAGAGGGGAGTAGGATGCTTTGAGAACTGGTGCTTGATGGGCTTAGTGGCCTTACTGGTCTGCTCAAAAATAGTCAAAAATTACTGTTTCTAGCACAACATTGGATATACAAGTATATCCATTCACCAAGACTTCAGTAGAGATCTGCTAGGCTTTCAAGTGAGCAGCATAACCTATTTTAACATTGGTGGGAATCTGGAGATTGCCTTGCAACTACGGTCAGTTTCATGTTTGTTCCAAGTGAATTACTGAACTCTCTCCAAAGCTGCCATTTAAACCAATTTGTCTACTAATCTCCCCTACTCAACATCAGAGATTTCATTCATAATCCACTAACAACATTTTGTTCTCATCTCTACTTGTGTCCTCCTTACTTCCAAGGTGTAGACAGTTGGGAGATATGCAAGCACCAAATTAACATTATTGAAACAAATACTTCAGCATGTATCCTTAAGACAACAGGCTGAGTTAATTGGTGTCAACTCCTGCCACTAGGAACTGGAAACCACCAAATATAACTGCTCGCCCACATTTTCAAAACAGCAATTAGAGAAAATGAGTGGTTTAATGAATAAAATTCTCATCTTCATAATATGGTAGAAAATCTGACAACTGACAGGAAAATGAGATGAGGTTTGGACATAGATGGAATGATTACCTTCCCACAGTAAGGGTGGTGTACCTTCACACTGAAAATATGGTAGCTCTCGTCTTGAAAGTTGAATTACTTGAGCAAATGTAAACAGATAACAGCTTCTGTTTGGGGTGAAGGAGCAATTGCTGTGCCCTTGTAAAGCAGGCTTACTGATAAATTCCACCAGTTCAATTAGTTTGAATATCAGTGAGCATAAACCTTTGCTTGATCGATCATGAGCAGAAGACAGATACAGATGACATTAACTCTCCCATAGCAAATGGCTCACATTTGTTCCCTGTTACTCACTGAGATCAGTGAATTTTGGGAGGTGCTTATCTCCAAATCTTTCACCATTTGACTATTGTACTTGTTATTTGCACAGTGCAATATTTCTCCAATTATCTTACCATCTCAAAAACTTCAAGTCATTTCCTCTCACCCATCCTGTTTCCAACTTAAGTACTGCAATCTCTTCAACTCAATCTATTTTTTATTGAGAGACTTGTGGATCAGTCCTGCCTCCATGGCTAAAACATGACACTGCTCAGATTGTAGTGAAAGAATAGAATTTGCTAAACCGTTGCACCTTACTGCCAAAATCATTCAATGCAGCAACAGGTAATAGTGCAATTCTCACATACCAGTT
This sequence comes from Sphyrna mokarran, assembly GCA_024679065.1. Taxonomy (NCBI): domain Eukaryota; kingdom Metazoa; phylum Chordata; class Chondrichthyes; order Carcharhiniformes; family Carcharhinidae; genus Sphyrna; species Sphyrna mokarran. The sequence goes on from JAGIQG010000021.1 coordinate 27,535,340, forward strand.
TGTTCATTTTGCCAAGGCTACTCCCACCTCCAAAGCCAAAAGTATATTGCCTCCACCCAACAACCCTGCATCTGTGCCTTATCAGTGATGTAGAGACTCAGTGATCTCAGCAGAAACCAAATGTTTAGTTTTATTAAGCTATAAGGCCACAATTTAAATGTAAATCTTACCACAAAGTCAAAGAACATGAATACCAGTAATGACAAAGCTAGTTATATTACAGTTACCTCAGTTTGAATTATTTCTCCAACTTGAAAGTCCTCAAACCAAATGGTTACTCCGTTGCTTCACAATTTCTTGGGCCTGCCACTTATTTCTGGCCAAGTTGTCCTTCAACTCTAACACTCTAGTTTAGACTTCTCATTCAACACATGCATTGCTAGAATCTTAACCGTAGCCACCTCCTGGTTCCAATATCTTTCAACTGTCAAGTCCTATATCTAAAACATTCTTTTCTCAGCTAGCCTATCTCAGAAGTTCAACTCACTACAATGCTAGAGCTTTTAGCCAGTATACATGGGAAAGAGAAGGTTGCTGCATTGTTTGTTATAAACCAATTTTAACCTGCTTGGAAAACTGAGCCACAGACAAAACCCACGATGAGCTGATGGCCTATTGACCCATGACCTCCAGGATTGTTAGAAAGTTTTGTTCATGAGCACAGAAAAGCTATGGAAGCAAAATTTAAACCTAGCCACACTACGCAATTTGCAAATTGGGAGGGCTGGAATAAATGGCTTTCATGCATCAAGAAATTGGACAATCAACTTCCCATCAAAACCAGACTGGCCCAAATGTCATTTACATCTCCAGTGAAATTGTTTCATTGGAAGAATGCTACACAGACTTGGCAGCAGCCAGATCAGTGAGACCAGAGGCATAATATGCCAAGGATTGGACAGAGTACAAAAGGGCATGAAGAAAACAATCTGGAACTTTAGCTCTGCCTTTGGCACTCAATAGCATCTCCAGATCATGCCTTTAACTGACAGCAGTACAGTATCTCCCGAACCTTGCATCTCAGTGATGAGAATGACTCAGAAAATCAGCTCAGTGAGACAAATACTTGAAGAAACAGCCCAAATTGATTATTTGTACAGCTGGAAAAAAAAATCAGTCACACTCAAGACAGGATCAGTCAGTCCCTATCTTACTGAAAGGGTATTACTAGTCTTTTCAGACTGATAGTTCAAATATAGTAACAGGGATCTGAGGAGAGTTAGTAGTGACTCCTCAGAAGCCAATCACTAGCAAGACTACTGGGTAGCATGGTAGCTGCTTCATAGCTCCAGGGATTAGTTTCAACTCCCAGCTTGGGTCATTGTGTGGAGTTTGCACACTCATGTTTCCTCCCAAAGATGTGCATGTTAGATTGATTGGCCATGCTAAAAAGTTGCTCCTTAGTGTCCTGAGGTGTAGGTTACAGGATTAGTGGGAAAAATATGGAGGGATATGGCCTTAGAGAGATTGTAGTCAGTGCAGACTTGATGGGCTGAATGGCCTTTGTGCTGTAGAGTTTTTAAATTTCCTCCTTCTAAGGACAAAGAGTGTAAGGTAGATTGTCATTTTCTTAAATGCCTAAATTATGTTGACATTCCTGTATGCTTTCTTTTCCCTTTACCATAGCTAAAAAGTCTCCAGAAGTGAGGATTCTACCACTGATCCAGGCCAGAATAACCATGCTACTCAAAATGAAGTGACTGGGTTCAAAATGAAATGAACAATCTGTTAAGATATTGTCCAGATGACTTGTGCATGGATCAACTAAAATTTGCCCAAGTCTGGAATTAGTATTCTGAACAGAAGGTAGCCAGTCCACCAAGTCTGCACCAACTTTGAACATCCCACATGTTTACCCTTCTAATTGCCCTAACCCAGGCATTGAGACAATAAGGGGCTATTTGGGGCATAGTCAATCCATCTAATCTGCTCATCTTTGGACTATGGGAGAAAATCAGAGCAAGCCCATGTAGAGACGGGAGAATGTCAGGTCCCTGGCATTGCAAGGCAGTGTTAACTACAATGCCATCATGCAACCCCTTATTTTATCATGGAAATTATATTTTGGATATGCTCCATCTGTCTTAATGGCTCAGCATTCAAGTAGAGTATAACCACCATCCATTGTCTGGATCATTTCAAATAAACTGAAGCAATTTGGTTTCCAGCTGTTTAACAAATCTTCATCCAACTTCAGATGTGTTTTAACACTGATCAGAGTCACATAACAGCAAAGACCTTCATGACAAGGAGCAGCAAGGTCACTGTACAAGGCAAGGAAAACAATGTTTACTAATTAGTCACAAGTAGGCTTACATTCACACTGCAGTAAATTAACTGAAAATCCTAGTCACCACACTGGCACTTGTTCAGGTACAATTTAGCATAGCCATAGCACCTAACCAGCATGTCTTTGGACTGGGGGAGGAAACCCACACAAAGAATGTCTGTGGAGTTTGCACAATGACCCAAGCCAGGAATTGAACCCAGGTCACTGGTGCTGTGAGACAGCAATACTAACCTTTAGCTGGCACCAGGAAAGAGGGTATAAAAAGAGGAAAATAGGCAAATAAAAAGCTCTAATGCTGTGTATTTGATTTTTTCAGCTAAAGTTTGACTCCTACTCACTGTGATGCTTTTCCTGCTCAAGTGTCAGAAGCACACCACAAGTTTACTTGTAAAGAACATTCTCCCAACCTCTGCACTAAAGTATTTACCATCTGTAACCTTCTGAGAAAAAGGCACTACAAGTACAAAGCAAGAGATTTATTTTGTTATGTGTACTGATAAAGTGAAGTGTTGTTTCTTGCTTGCTGTACAGAAAGCATACAGTATATAGGGCAGTAGGAAAAAGGGGTGCAGAATGTAGTTTTAGTCATGTCTATCTTAGCATCATCTGGGAATTTATGACTCATACCCAAAATTTGACTTCATGTGAGCTGTCTTCAGTTTCCATTTTAAATTTAATTTCAATTGAGGTGAAAGGAGAGAACTGAGAATGCACTATTTTAATTTGTGTACTGGCCAGTCCTGTTCATAGAATAATTGTTTCAGAAGTGGCCATTTCAAATAAAGTGAAGACTTGATCAATTAGACTTAAACTTGCACCTACAAAGCCATTAGCAGAAATTGAAGCTTTTTGGGCTTAAAAACAAAATGTTATTATACCCAGGAAAGACTATCAGCATTGTGACATTGACAACTTTGATTAGTGAATTTTTCCTAAGCCCACCCATGCTGCAGTGAACAAACTCCCTTTTCCAAGCTCATATTGGGCCTGAATAGCTATATTATTGTAACCACTGTCAGATAGCCATTCTGCTCCTTTTCATTTGCCCAGGTCAGGAGCTGTATATCCTTGCTCACCCAGACTTGCCCTGCATTTTGCTGGAAGCCTCCAGGGCTGCACTGTCAGCATCAGTGAAGCCACATCCCTTAGTTAGTTAAGGGTCCCTACTGAGCCAAGTATACAAGAGTGTCATGTTACATCCATGGTTACCCAGGTGTTAGAAGTGGTGTTACCCAATCTTTTCTAGATGACTAAGTCAGAACAATTTGAAGTCTCATTAGATACAGAGTATTGGAAACTCAATTCCCAGGGCTATTTCCAGTATATGGAGATGCAAGTCCCCACCACCAAACAGAATGCCTGCAAAGCAAGGGTGCTGAAACTTCCAATGTGTAAAATATGTTACAAGGCAGAATAATGGATACACCAGAATTTGGAACTTGCTATTTTCCACTTGGTCATCTGGCAAAATACTGACAAGAAATTGCCTGCATATTCCAGTAGTCCACAAACTGCAAAAGAACACTGCCAATATTTAGAGAGTGAAAGTTCCAGGACGCTTTAGGAGCAAAGAAGAAGGATTTTGCAAAAAGTTGGAACTTAATAATCAGTTGCATCATCCTGGTTCACACTCAAGGCAAAAGGCAGCATCATCGCACAAGTCTGTGTACTTCAGGTTTAAAAATTTTTTTTTAAACTAAGAAACAGATAGCTACCAAATTTATAGGAACATTTCATCCATCACCCGCTTGTGATTAAAAACCATCCTTAATATTGCTATTCCCCCCCTCAAAGCATTAAATATTCTATTTCAAGTTTTCACTGAAAGTCTTTAATGCTAGCACAAGAGCATTTAACAAGTAAACTGCTAATTTTTGTAGAAAAACTTAGAAAATACTCTTGCTCATGCAAGTAATGATATAGGGGGGAGGGAAGAATCATATGGATTAAGGTTATAAAACCAGCAAGAGTGCAGGAGCAGAGTAACTAATAACAGGTGGCCTGGAGACAGGGCAGCTCAGAAAATATCCTGTTTCAGTCTTGCCATGAAAAGAGCTGAACTTTTGCAGATCTTTTAAAATTGGAAAGAAACTAATTTGTATAACAATTAAAATTTGACCATGTACTTTCACAAATTACTATTTTTGCAAAATACCCTGTTCCCCTACAATTGGCAAGTTAAAATTTTTCAATTTTGAAATGCAGCCACGTTTCTAATATCAAGCCATTGATTTCAAAAATGTTGATTCAGTTCAAATTTTAACTTAAGGAAATCAGACAATGACTAAACTAATTGTTAAAAGGGATAAAGCACTTCAACTGAATTAGGCACAGTAATAGATTTGATAAGAAACAGAAACCAAATCTGAGAGGTTCAAGCAAGCTATGGTAACCTCCACCCAGCATTAGTGTTCAATTTGAGACAATTTTTGATCTTCAAAGAACAAAACAGCACGGAAAACAGGCCCTTTGGCCCAAAGAGCCCGTGCCACCACCCTGATGTTCCCATCTCTACCCGCGATCCTTGTCCATGTTTATAGATCTATGATTAAAAACCAAATTTGAGACAATTTAGGGGGAATTTGTTTTGCCAGTTAGCCTAAGAGCACATCTTTGAGATGTGGGAGGAAACTGGAGCACCTGGAGAAAACCCACCCAAGCACAGGGAGAATGCGCAAACTCCCACAGACACAGGCCCAAATCCATGTATCGGCACAGCAATAGTCACTGAGCTGTCAGTGTGAAGATTTTTTTTTAATGAATCATGAAAAACTCCACTGGCTATAAATACCCTTTTGCAGCAAAAGGGAACTGTAACCTCCTGCATAAGCTTTATTGAAATCTTGCAGCTCATTTATTCAACAGTTTTATTGTCACCCATGCTGCACTTCGATAATAAATTGACCCATAGTAGGCAGAGAGGGAGGATCAAGTCTAGTTCTTGTTTGGAACTTCCACACACTAGGCTATGCTCTCAGCAGCAGGTACCCACGTTTGATTCTAGCCCTGGGTCAGAGTTTGCACATTTTCCCTTGTCTGCATAGGCTTCTTCCAAGTGCTTTGATTTCCACCTACAATCCAAACATGTGCAAGTTAGGTGGATTGGCTATGCTAGATTGCCCCTTACTGGGGTGGACAGAATGGGATGTTATGGCCTCCTCTTACACTGTAGGTCTTCTACAAATTTTAGCTGCAATGAACAGTGCAGGATATCAATTCAACTCTTGGATTCCTTATGCATTCAAATTCTGTCAAGTGAATATTCCCAATTTCACCTCAAATTATGCCTCTATTAAACTGCAAGTCACCCTCATTTCCACAAACTCAAAGGCATCTTCTCACTAGTGTCATGGTTACTCATTTCAAGCTCTCATCTTCATGGAAAAAAGTTGAATTCTACAACGTAAAAGGCAGTCATTTGACCCATTGACTCTGCACTGACCACAATCTCACCTAGGCCCTTGTTAAATTACCCCATCCATTTACCCTAGCTAGTCCCCCTGATACTAAGGGGCAGTTTACCACGGACAATCCACCTAACCCTGACATCTTCAGACTATGGAGGAAACTGGGAGCACCCACAGAGACATGGGGGCAACGTGCAAATTCCAGTGACCCAAGCCAGGAATTGAACCTGCATCTCTGGCACTGAGAATCAGCAGTGCTAACCACTGTGCCACTCCTGCTGAAGTGCTTTCTTACATGTATTGAGAGACAAACCAGTTTGTGGAATGTCAATTATTTCAAAACAAATACAATGGAGGATAAAATTGGAATGCTTTGGGAGATCAAGAAAAGCATCAAATAAATTCACACCATTAAATCAAGATGCTGGAGATTCTCAGAACCTGAAGAGATAACAGGTGGTTATAGTCTGGGCGACCAAACCCATTAAGTCTGGCTGTAACTATTTTCTTCCAATCTTTTACTAGAATGGAGATGAGATATGATGGTGATTAAATGGATGACAGCCCTTCCATTGTTTGGCTACTTGGGAAAAAACCCAACTCTATTTAGAGAAAGAATTCTTGCTGGGTAATGGGATGAGATGCTCTCTCTCTCCAGCCTATATTCAGTCAGAATCAAAGGCTGACCAGGATTAGGTAAATAGAAGCAGAGGAATTTTTTTGGTCATGTTCAAGAACAGTTGTGTAATTGGTTCCAACAAGACATTGTTAATTGCTTACTTTGGATTTCAAGTAAAGCTGCCAAGATTTTTACATTGCAAAGAATATTGTGCACTACCTCCAGTGTATAACTGCATGTCTGAAAAATATAGGGATGTCGTGGTCTGGGTTGTGCTTATGTTAGATACTGGCCTATGTGAGCATACATTTGCATGCAAGACCCATCAGACCACTGAACATTAAATATGCAAGGTTGAATTGTAACCTCTATAATGCCAAGTACAATGTGAAGCATTGCCCCAGACTTCTAAATTTCTTACTTGGTTAGAATTATTCATTCATTCTTGGGCCATGGCATTGCTAACTGATTGCTCGACTGGGGTAAACAATAAGAAGTCTCACAACACCAGGTTCAAGTCCAACAGGTTTACTTGATTGAAAGCTAATAGCTGTACTAAGTGCTGTTCCTGACACTAACTGATTAAAGAAATGTCTATCATCTCCAGCCAGGACAGTTTGTGTCACTATCCCACCTGGAAGCAATACACATCTTTAATTTGTGCTTAACCCCCTCTCCACTCATTGTAAAGACTTGCACTCCAAACATTTTGCAATTTGAGTTTGTCTTTAAATGCCCCATTTGTGAACAGAACTCCCACTCATCTGGTGAAGGAGTAGCATTCTGAAAGAAAGTTAATGGCTTGTGCTATCAAATTAATCTTTGACTTTAATCTGATTAGACTTTTTATATTGCTGACTGGCCAGTATTATAGAATCACATTTGTGGCTCCAAAAATCAGACTTGATAACAGAAAAGATTTCCTTTCCCAAAGAACATTAGTAACCAGACAGGTTTTCCTAACAATTGTTTTATGGTCATCAGCAGATTCTTAATACCAGACTTGATTCATTTAATTCAAATTCCAACATTTGTCATGGTGGGATTTGAACCAAGGTCCCCAGAACACCAGCTGATTTTCTGGATTAACAGTGCAGTGATAAAGGTACCATGCTATCACCTCAATTCAAAAACTTTCACTTTGTTCAGCTGAGTGTTTGGTCTGACTGTTCAGAATTTAACATTCCTATCATTATGAAAAAGGTCCATGTGTGATGTGTTGTCACCTGGCTTTAGATTGCAGCCTCCTCAATCTGCCAATTCTGTGTACTATGCAACTTCAAAACTTGACTGTTCAGTATCAAAGAATACTGAAGGAGTCAAAAATTCATGTTAGTAACATCTGCAATACCTCTGAGCCACTTTTCCAAGCTGCTCCCTCAGGCCACATTCAACAGGGCTTCAATTCAGCCAACCATTTGACTAGATTCTGAGCTTAATAATATGCAGTCTATCACGAGGATCACAATCCTCCGATTCTGAAGCCAACACTTCCTTATTCTTGCTCCTCGCCAAACACTCAGGGTTGACTTGTGCTTATTGATTTCATGACTATTAACTAATCCAGAATACTGTTGGCCACATCTCCCCAAACATGTCATCAAATCAACAAGAATCGAATTCAAGCTTCAAGATTAAAAACAGTTACGAGTTTGACCTTTTAAGAGTCAAATTATTTTGTGCACATACTTCAAATGTCCAATGTGTGGCAGTTCACAGCCAACAGGCACCTTAGCAACCGAGTAGGCCAAGAGGAAAAAAAAAAACAATAAGTTAGAAGGATTATCCTTTCAAGATGGGATTCCAAAAAATAAATTTATTGAAAAAACCAGACTGGAAGAGTGTTGTGTTAGAAACATGTCTTGTAACTTCAACTGATAACAAGATCAGGAAAGTCTGACATCATTAGCATGTGACTCAGCTTTCTGCATCATGAGTCAGACATTGGCGTCATTTCTTAGTGAAGAGCACATCATCTAAACAAATACACTGTCCAGCACTCTGGGAAAAGATTAGTTTTTTTTTAAAAAGTTCAAACATGGGAGGGGTTTCTAACATTAAATTGATGATAGCTACAATAATCAGGATGAAGTGCCTGCTATCATTTGATTTAAGTAATAACAGGATTATCAATGTAGATAATTAAGCCCAGCACTTCCATCCTACAGATAGTACATCTGGAGTATGACTTCACCTCCAGCCCCAGATGTGCCTGGGTGAACTCACCAACATAGCCCCAAACACCTGAACAATGCCTTCTGATTCCTGTGCCTGGAACCCTCTACATTGCCTAACTCCTCACTGGCCACCTCACCTTGTCAATGTGGCTTTTGCACTTCATACATTGGTTTGTCTGCCTGTGAGGAAGGACTCCAGAACAGAACTGCAATGCTTCACTTTCAAGAGGCCTGGTCTGGTGCAAGCAGACAAGAACAGACTGGCAATCTGCTAGTGATTGCCACTCAAGACCAGCCATTAGCCAGTTTTAGGCATTAGCATATATACAAATACAATTGACAGAACCTTCAGAACATGAATCAGCCTTGCGTTTCTACACATGCATTGGAACCCTAAAACTCGGTGACAAACATGAAGTTTATCTTGAAAAAAATAAACTAGCGAGGCTTCCCTCTCTCCATCTGTCCAAGTCATTATTGCAATTAATCCTGAAGTTGGATGGGGACAAAAGATAAATCAATGCAAGCATTGTACAAATACTCAAAACTGCCCAAGGATGCTGCTAGTCAGAATTTGACACTTCCCTGCCCCACCAGTAACTAAGTGTTTGCAGAGGCAGAATTTTCAAAGCAACATCTTCCAATTTTTCCTACAATCAGACAAGCTAGAAAAAAAATTGTACTTTGAAGTGCACAAACTCCAGTTAGATGCAAGATATTACCAGCCTAATACTGAAGGCAGCTTTGTACATGGAGCATGTTCTTAACTAAGACTGCCAGGATCATTTTAAAAACATACAAATTACAGCCAGAGACCCTTGCGTAAACAAACTGAATGTGGTTTTCAACTGGGCTGCATGTCAAATATGGCTGTCATGTGTTAAACAGGCAGCATTTTGACAACATACTGGTTTATGTATATTCACACCATGCCAGACTTCCCAAATCCGATAGTGGAATGGGGCAGGAACAAGCCATGAAAAAATTAGGACTCATTTTACCCATTCTTTAGCCTACATTTTAATACATGTCATGGTCACATCATGACATTTCTTCCCTTTATTTAAAATTCAAGTTTCCCAAAAATGAAAACAGAACTCCCTTCATTTGAGGGCATTGATTAGTAGTGATAGGGTGAAGGTGGATCCCATTATGAACAGATCGAGGACAATATTAAATTTAAAAAAAACCCAAGGAAAAAACCCCTCACCCCTATTTTAGATACAGGATTGAGATTCAATACCAGAGCACAAAACTAAGGTTGACACTCAGTGCAGTAGCCGGTGAGTGCTGCAGTATCAAAGTTGTCATCTTTAGGAAATATTAAAGAGTCTCCATTTATTTTCAAATGGATGCAAAATATTCCACAAGACCATTTTGAAGTGCAGGAAAGTTACAGAAATCAGAAATCCTACAGTGCATAAAGAAACCATTCAGCCTATCAAATCTGCACCGACTACAATCCCACCCAGGCCCTACCCGCATATATTTACCCACTAATCCCTCTAACCAATGCATCTCTGTACACAATTTTTAAGCACGGCCAATCAACCCAAGTTTACAAAATGTTTATACTGTGGGAGGAAACCTGAGCACCCAGGGAAAACCCATGTAGACATAAGGAGAATGTGCAAACTCCACAGACCATGATCCAAGCCCAGGAATCAAACCCAGGTCTCTGAAGCAGCAATGCTAACTATGCTATCATGCCATCAGGTGTCCTGATCAATATTTATCCCTGAACAGAGTCCCCCCAAAAACTTACCAATATGCAAACTGGTTGAAATGTTTGACAATATAACAGTGACTTCATGGCAAAAAAAAAAAATCAGATAACTAGTTGCAAAAAGCACCATCAAATGCAAGTTTTGTACTTTTAAGTATGAACCTTATGCCAGCTGAACATTGGGGACGGGGGACATAACTTTAACTATTCCAAAACAAAGAAATCTGAAGCCATATATAGGGAATAGGAACAAGTCACAGCCAGTCAAACCTACTCTGCCATGCAAACAGATAATAGCTGACCCCCTCCTATGCCATATTCCCCTTACAATCCAATATCCTCCCAGAAATTTTTGTTTATTGATTTGTCTTGAATGCCCAATGACTACAGCTGTCTGGTACAGAATTCCATTCTTAAGAAATTCCTCAGCCTTAAAAATGGCATGTCCCTTGTGGTGTTAACTTTGCATACACAAGTGTTGAAGCAGGGAACAAGAAATCACTAGCCTTACCATAAAGTGCTATTTGATCTGACAGAAAAAAATTAATGGGCAGAGAAGAAATTTGCAAGTAGTCTGAAGGGCAATATTAGGGCTATTTCCAGTCTGACTTCACAGGACATACCATTGAAACAGGGCAAGTTAAAATATTGTTAAGAAACATCACTACTATAGAAACTCTTGTGCATGAATGGCAACTTTTACTAAAGATTTAAGATAACACCCAAGCCAGAGAAAAATAGTCATCTAAATGATGATTCTTCATTTGTGCAAACAAATGCATCTTACACTAACTAAAAACCAATGCAGATCATTGTCTGCTCAGCCTTTCCATCTTAACTGCCATCAAGCCTTTTCAATTACCAGATCAACTTGGATGGTGTTAGGGTACGGGAGGGCATTCAATTTTGAGATTCCTACCTGCCAGTAGGGTTGTCAAGGCCCTAGAAATTATAATTTATCTTCAGAATGCTACTATGAACAGTCTAGGTTTTTTGGGGTGGGGGTGCTCCAGATACAGGTACAACTAAAGCAGGCAAAGCTAGCTTTCTATCACTGTACAGCAGTCAGCACTGGAAAAAACACTAGAACAGATTTAGTGACAGAGGGAAACCAACTCCAAATGCATCCAAATATTTATTTTCCCCAGAGCAAAGAAAAAAACAAAAAATGAATCCTACTTCACATGAGTAAGGCTTCACAGATTTCCATGCTGTTTGCAAGAGGCCAAGTATAGATAAGACATTCCCACGAAAAAATTGTTTCCTGCCAAGATGACCCAAAATAAATTTACAAAAAATGTTTCAAAATCTTCCTGTCCTCAAAAACCTTGGTGTTAACTATGATATTGTTGTACAAGCTACATGTACTTTTCCCAACTTCACTGGTTAGGATTGCTCATCGTCCTCAATTGAGGTCCTCACATTGTTGTCTTGGCTCACTTATCTTTCAGCAAGCTAAAAAGTGATCACCACATTCCTGTGTGCAAATTGGCTGCCATATTTCCTACGTTCTATTGTAATGGCTGCAAAGCACTCAAGACATCTAGTGGTTGTAACAAGCAGTGGTTTAAAAATAAAGACCTGTTCAAAGGCATATAACATGCAAGTCTCTTGTTTTGGGAAGGAAATAACAGTGGTAAATCAAAGTTTTACAGCATTTAAGAGTACCAACTATGTTTTCACCATTTAAATTCATTTCTTGTCCTACTGAATAATTTTAATGCATGAAAAATCATAGGTTATGCAGAATTCCCAGCAGGTGCTCTCAGCTTGCAAAGCCTCAATACACAGTTTGCCCTAGGCTCACTAAGTTTAAAATTAATGAATGAGGAATAACGCCGGCTAATTTCATACATTAGTGGCTACATCAAGAGGACAGCACTGGCAAGTCCCAAGTGCTTTGCAACCAAGGTCATAAAGGCACTATATAACCAAGCTTTCTAACTGCTTGATCATAAAATCAGGACCACCAACTTAAAAACAATTTTTGCATGATATTGTTAGGCTGCAACTCTGGATCTCTCAAAAGGTTCTGAAATATGTAATCATTAGATGGAAGTTACAAGAACAAGGGCCTTAATGTTAGTCCGTGGTACATTAAGAGAATGAAGTCACTCAAGGCAGAGTTGCAAGTAAATTGTGTTTCTGCCCACCCCCCAAACTCATTCAAGTTGTAAAATTTCTGCTAACAATTCCCGCTGCAAAGAATGAGTGCAAGAAATAGTTAACATATAGCACTAAATCTCAATTCTAATGTTCAAAGAATGATTTATACATATTTAAGACCTTGCAGCCTCATTCAATTCAAATCACTAGCACTAGTCTCCCTGTCACACAAATCTTCAAAAAAGTGATCCAACTAACTTGAGTTTCAGACTGAACTATAGCTTTTCCAATTACTTTTGCCACAACTTACTTCAGATAGAATATTCACATTTCAGAACCAATTTCTGCAAGTTTAAGTAAACCAGAAGGCAGTTACTAAACCAGAAGAGAAAACCAAACTTGTTACATACCTAACATTTCACCAAAATCCATTGAAACAAACCAAAACAACATTGATGACAACCAACACCATTCACCTGCAATTCTGTATATATGCATACAAAATGTTTGTAAACATATCTACCAAAGACATAGTAAGAAGTCACAACACCAGGTTAAAGTCCAACAGGTTTATTTGGAATCAAGCTTCTAGAGTGCTGCTCTCATCAGGCAACTTACCTGATGGAGCAGTGCTCTGAAAGGTTGTGACTTCAAATAAACTTGAGACTTCTTACTGTGTCCTCAGTCGAACACCAACATCTCTTCAACAGATACTATGCAGCTTTGTAGACCTGATTCTTAAATAATCACATATTTGTGATTTGAGTCATTCCAATTCTGCTGCATTGGAAACAGCCCTAATATTGCCCTTCAGACGACTTGCAAATTTCTTCTCTGCCCATTAACTTTTTTCTGTCAGATCAAATAGCACTCTATAGCAAGGCTAGTGATTTCTTGTTCCCTACTTAACACTTGGTGCTAACTTTGCATACACAAGGGACATGCCATTTTTAAGGCTGAGGAATTTCTTCAGAATGGAATTCTCTCAAGGGAGAGAAAGCAGAAGTGTCATCTTCTCCCAAATATCATACACAAAAAATGTTTCAATTACTAATGAGACATTTTTGCCCCACTTTCCTTGGTCCATTGTTCTTAGGGATCCCTTCAGGAGGCGGGGGAAAAGCACACCCAATCTCAAAAAGTCACAAAATTCAGCAGGGATCAATGGATGATCAGAAACTCAAACCAAGCTTTCCCTATAGGGCACAGTGGCAGCAAAGCTTTCCCTGCTTAAGGCAGCAGCATTCAGAACAGCTGCCAAGGCTAGTCCCCAGATTTAAGTTTTATCTCAGCACTAATCAGAATCAGACAGGGGACCATCTTATCTGTTCAAGTGCACACAGTCACCTTGGGAGTATGTGCTTCAGAATGTTGAGCCCATCTTATCTATGAATGTAAATAAGTCAGTTCAGAAAGAAACCCTTTAAAGGCACAGGCAACATACCAATAGCTGAAGCAGCTCCATTTGCACATCTATCGCTTGATGCCTGATATCTAATATTTGTGCAGGATTTGATACCAATCCATTTTATATATGCCTCTTATTCTATCCAATGACATAAGCACATTTCAATTTGTAATTTTAGCAACCTACAATATCCACATAAGCATGGGTGCCCACTGCAAGATTCAAATTCGGCTCTTTCATATCCTCTCCAAACCCCCAAAAAATCCCAAGGTCAAAAGATTTAAAACGGAAATCTGAGTGATGACTACAAGAGATCACTTCCATTGCAAAACCAGTTGCCTCAAATTAAACAATTAGGAAATTAAGTTGAGAATAGACAATACACTGAATTGGATGCCACTTCCTCTCTCCCCCCCCCCTCAAAAAGACACTTTACTATTTCGGATAGAAAAACGTTTGATTTCATTTATACCTTTAGTTATGCCCCTTTTCTGGGTAAATTATTCACTGTCTCAAGACTTGAAACTATACAGGAGGTGACTAGCAGCTCCCAACTCTGGAATCCCCTGCCCAGAGATCGCTCCAGATCTGGATGCAGAAAACCGACGTCTCGATTGAGGCCAACAGCTAAAAAGGAAGATGCTGGAACATCGTTTAAAAAAAAAACACGACCTCGCAGCAAGAATTTTACTCCATCCGATGTCTAACATGGGGAACTGGCTGCTCAAATCAGACAGGAGGTCAAGCAAGCGCTGCGATGTAAACAAATGGTCCAACTCTTGCGATCTTCCGGGTAATAACATCTGGCCAGAAGTCAAAAGAAAAACAAAATCGAAATCCGAACTGATGCCCCAAGCTGCGGTGAACGCGGCTAAGTGGTATCACAGTACATCCCATGGCTGTGTCTGGAGTTGGGGGGCGTGGTGTCAACTACAAACTTCATTCTGTTTAATTCAATCCCAGCCCTAGAGACAATGAGCTGAGCTCACGTCTCAAATCGAGCCATCCACCCCGGGAAGTGCTTCCCAGCACTTGGTCCAGTTCCGTCTGTATTGGCACCGGGACCTGTCTGCAATGTCTGGGTGTGATTGGGGAGTGGGGGATTTCCAATTCCAGCTTGGAATCAAGCCCACCTCTTTAAAACAAAAAACAGGCACATCGAAGTCTAAGTCACCCCTTGTAGTCAAATATCCAAAACCACAGCACAAATGAAGAAAAAAAGTGTTTTGGAGAGCGAAGCTTGCCTAGCACTAGCTGGATACAGTAGTAGCAGGTCTGGCTGAGTGAAGACAATTTCCCCAGTCTCTGTAGGTGAGGGGGCAAACTCTGTCTGGGAGATGAAGGAGACAGAGAGGGTTGGGTTCTGTCTGACACAGAGGGTGGGCTGGCTGTGTCAGTGTGCAGGATTGGGAGAGTGCGGCATTGGAAGGTTATTGATCCAGTATTGGCTCTGGCACTAACCACTTCTCTAATGCAGCAATGGCGCAACCAGACCCCTCCCTTACCCGGGGGTGAAGGAGGAAAAAACCCCCAGCCCTCCCCCCGACAGAGCCCGAGATTTGGTGGGGGGGGGGGGGGTGGAGGAAGAGTTGATTTTTCTACAGAACTTGGCCACAGCTCTCTATTCCACGTCACCTTCAGTACAGGATACCATGTTACAAAGAGGAGATTTCCCCAACAACTGCAGCACACTCCCCCCCCCCCCACAAACTGCAGCCCCGTTCCCAGTAACAATTGTGTCCATACCCCGCCCCCAAACCAGTCCCGCGGACTACAACCAACATCTTCTCCCCCCCCCCAAAAAAAAACCGTCCAAACGCTTCCCCCCCCTTCCAACTTTAGCACCCCCCCCCAGCAGCAATAGCTGCAGCCACCCCCCAGCCCAGCCCACTGCACAACAAAGGAGTGTTAATTCTTTCTCTCTGCAGCTCTCCCCGCACCTTCTGCAGCTTGTCCTGGGGCTGGCCGGGCTCTGGCTGTGATTCCTGCTCCTGGGGGCTCCTCTCCTCAGCGGGCACCGCTTCCTTCTCCTTGTTGGGGGTCGCCTCTTGTTTCTGGGGCTCTCCCTCTCCGGCGCCGATTTCCTCCACCGGCAGCTTACCCTTGGTTTTCCCGGATTCTTCCTGGGAGACAGCAGCAGGAGTAGCCGGGGGCTCTGCCTTCACCTCCCCGCCAGCTTCCCCCGCTGCTGCTGCTGCCTCCGCCGCTGTCTCCTCTCCGCTTCGCCTGGGCTCCCCGGCGGCTCCGCTCTGATCAACTTTGGAATCGGCCGCCTGCTCCTCGGTGCTGGCAGTCGGGGCTCTGGACCTCATGTACAGAGAGGCGATGATGAGAGCCAGCACGGTGAAGAGGAGTGGGACAGCCACATACACATCCACTGCCACGTCCATATCCCTCCAATTTCCACAGCACCACTGCGCTTCTACTAACTCTGCTGGCTCACACTGCTGCTCCAAATCACAGATGGCATGTAAAGATGAATCGGATTTTAAAACGGATCGTCATTTCCTTCATCCCGCCCTCCCACTCTATTTAAAGGCTCCGCTACCTCTAAAAGCAACCAAAACAATTGACCACCCTCTCTCCAACTCATTGAATTGAATTGATTGTATCAACGCCTGGTGGCTCACTCAGTAATCACAATTAAGGCATCATCCCTCTCTTGTCCTTGAAATGTTTGCTTGTTTTCTACTCTCAAATATAATTTTTTTAAAGAAAATCAGCGCTGCAACAATGATAGATAAATGAATTGCCACTCGTGTATGAGTGGTTTTGTGTAAGTCTTCTCCATGTTAAAAATATTCCTTTTTATCTGAGAAACTGTAATGGGTCACCAATAACTTGACGGACAAGATTACTAAAATCTGCCCTTGGTATGTGTGACATGGTGACGTAGCGGTTAGTACTCCTGCTTCACAACATCTGGGACCCGGGTTCAATTTGGGACTTGGGGGCACTGTTCTTCCCATGTCTATGTAGGTTTTCTTTGGGTGTTCCTGTTTCCTCCCAGTCTGAAAGACGCCCTGGTTAGGCCTCTTTTAGGGCAAACCAAATAAACCAACTCAAATTAACTCAGGGATAAAGAAAAGGGGGAACAGCTGGAACAGAAATACAAAGGAAACTTAAAACATCAAATCAAAATACGATTATCAGGGTCTATAATACACCCCAGCCCCTACGGTGCCCAGCAGGCGTGGAACACATCAACTGCGCCCATGGATACTGTATACACCCTCTCCAGGGACGCCTGGCCCCAAACATAGCTGTGGTAGATGGAGCAGATAGTCAGGATGGATGATCCTGTCTATCGCCCGCTGCTTGGACCTGTTAACAGCGAGATTCGCTAGGCCTAGGAGCAGGTTTATGAGGAGATACATGCTGGTTAGATGCATTGGCTATGCTAAATTCTCCCTCAGTATATCCAAACAGATGTGAGAATGTGGTGACTAGGGATTTTCACAGTAACTTCATTGCAGTGTTAATATAAGCCTACTTGTGACACTAATAAAAAAAGAATATTTTAGTGGATACACATTTTGTGAAATAATTTTTTGTAAAGTTAGGAATAGAAAACATACATTGTAGGGACAATTGACATGCCTAATGGTGGAATGTCACTGAACTCCTTTTTTCAGAAATCTATAATACTTTGGGGCATCCCCTATTCGGACATCTGGAGGAATTTAAATTCAAGTCGTAAATGTGAAGCTTGTCTCACATTGTCATTAAAACTAATGTTCTTTAGGGCGGGATATATGCCCTCATCTGGATAAAGGCAAAATACTTGTGAATACTGGAATCTGGAACAAAAATGAAAAATGCTGGAAAATCTGGTCTACAGGTCTGATAGCATCTGTAGAGCAAGAAGAGCTAACGTATTAAATCTGAATGACCCTAGACGGCGTTTCGTCAAAACTCCAACGAAGGGTCATCCTGACTTGAAACATTAGCTTTGTTCTCTCTCCACAGATTATATCAGACCTGCTCAGATTTTTCCAGCATTTTCTGTTTTTGTCTTCATCTGGTATGGCCAAGATGTGACGCTAGGCCCCCAGCAGTGTGGCTGACTCTTGAATGCCCTCTGAAATGGCTAAGCAAACCACTCAGTTGTACCAAGTGCCACAGATACTAGATGGACTGCAGTGATTCAGGAAAGCAGTTCACCTCAAGGATGATTAGGCAATAAATGCTGCCGAAATCCCATGAAAGAATAAAAGAAAAAAAATTCCTTGATGGTTTCTGATTCATGGAGTAGGAAGAGATGAGGAAACAATTAACAATTAAGCTCAATTAACAGGGTTGTTTGTTACTTGTTTATGGTTAGTCATGGGACACCCTTGGAGCAATTGATTGCAATTTTTGGCAATTGATTTAGTGAAAGTGGACATCACATCAAGTAAGGCAGACAGTATACTTATTTGTTTAATGTTTTCAATTTATCTGATGCTTCTTTCATTTAATGGAATTGATCTGTTACATCATCCAACTATGATTCCAATAATGTTTTTCTCTCTTCTACTAATAAACTCCTTAATTTATTACTATTCAGTTATTTTCTATGTTTCTATAGACAGTAGAGGTATCAAGGAGTATGTGGCAGCGGGAGAGCATAAGTATGGCATTGAGATCAGGGATCAGTCATGATCATATTGAACGGCACAGCAGACTCAAGGGACAAAAAATTCTACTGCTGCTCCTATTTTCTATGTTTCTATTAAGAAACATTGACTGCTTTTTTCCAACTTTTCCTGTTTTTGCTTCTGATTTTCCTCAAAGTTTAGGTAGACAAGTCTTTTGTATCTGCCAAATACTTTGAAAGCTATGGGGGATTGCTTTCAATAAAATCTTGTGATGAAACACCAAACAAGAGAATAAAGAACACAGTGAAGAACAACTGGCATAAGAGCCAAAGTCTGCACCCTGCCCTCGTCTGAGCAATCATACCCATAATCTCAGGCACAATAAGCTGGCAGCAATTCAGCAGACAGTTACTGAGCAGTGCCATCTGCTGAAGAGACATACAGACAAGCTGCATTAAAGTAATGGCACTGCCACTGCCAACCAGAGCACAGATTCCATGGTAGTGAACCAGCATAAAGGACCAAATTAAAATGGGCACTTTTATGTTGAATGTTATTTTTGATATTCGAAGGGTACACTGTATACTCCCTCTCCAGGTAGTTGCAGTAGATGGCTATTTCTATAATTGTAAACATATTGTATTGATGCCTCTTTAAATAATCTGCATAGCCCTTAGCTGTTAGAAAAAGTATCAATGTTTTACAAAGCATATAACCTGAGTGAACTTGGAGGAGTTGCAGAACTTCTAAGATTCTGCTGCTTCACTGGCTCACTTATTCACAGAAGACAGAAAGAAAACATAGGAATCGACAATTTGCATTTAAATAGCAATTTTAATGTTGTAAAATGTCCCAAGATGCTTTGCTACAGCCAAGCCACAAAAGAGGATATTAAGACAGATGATCAAAAGCTTGGTGACAAGAGGCAGGTTTTAGGAAGCATCTTAAAGAAGGATAAACAAGGTTGTCTTAAAAGGTTGCAAGGTTGGAGAAGATTACAAATCGGGTGCAGCAAGATCATGGGGGATTTGAAAACAAGTGTGACCTTTTTAAAGTTGAGATGTTACTTAACTGGACCAACTTAATCCCTTGTAGCAACCTTTCAATTCAATAATTTTTTTTAAATTAAAGATTTGTGCATGTCATTCAAATCTAAAAGTCGGGAGATACTGTTGCAGCTGTATAGGGTACCGGTGAAGCCGCAGCTGGAGTAGTGTGTGCAGTTTTGGTCACCGCATTCGAGGAAGGATATATTGGCCTTGGAGGGGGTGCAGAGAAGGTTCACTCGGCTGATACCACACCTAAGGGTGTTGGATTATGAGAAGAATCTTAATAGGCTAGGTTTGTAATTTTTGAAGTTTAGAAGGCTGAGGGGGGATCTTATAGAGATGTATAACAAAAGGAATGGATAGGGTAAAGGTTGAGAGCCTCTTCCCGCTTAACAAAGATAGCAGAACTAGAGGGCACAGCCTCAAGATTGGGGGAAGGGCAGTTCAGTTCAGAGTAGAGGAGGAATCTCTTCACACAAAGGATGGTGAATCTTTGGAATTCTCTGCCTGTTGAAATGGTGGAGGCTTCCTCACTGAATATATTTAAGTCAAGAGTGGATAGGTTTTTGATTGACAAGGGAATTAAGGGTTACGGGGAGAAAGGGAGAAAGTGGTACTGAACCACTGCAGATCAGCCGTGATCTTATTGAATGGCAGGGCAGGCTCGAGGGGCTGGATGGCCTACTCCTGCTCCTATTTCTTATGATCTTATTCTTCCATATAAGGAAGTTGACAGAGGGAAAAACAGGGAATTATGGAGTAGTCAATCTAATAACAAAACACAGTTGTGGAGGAGTGGTCATGGCAGTCATTAACACTGACCTGGACTCCACGAAGACTCATGCTATCTGGTCAAACATGATCAAGGAAACCTGCTGCCTCCCTCAGCTGATGAATCAGTACTTCTTTATGTTGAATACCCTTTGGAAGTACTAAATGTCCAATGGGCAGTGAACTAGCAAGTCCATCACCAAGAGTAGTTCAGTAGGACTGCCACTGAACGAGCTGAGTCAAAACAGACTCGTGGTAGATTGTGTGACAACCAACATGAGGGAAAAATTTACTTGACCTTGCCCTCACCAATCAACCTGCTACAGATGCATCTATCTCCGATACT
Source organism: Sphyrna mokarran (assembly GCA_024679065.1). Lineage (NCBI taxonomy): Eukaryota > Metazoa > Chordata > Chondrichthyes > Carcharhiniformes > Carcharhinidae > Sphyrna > Sphyrna mokarran. The sequence continues at coordinate 27,555,819 of JAGIQG010000021.1, forward strand.
ACTGATAGGAGGGACCACTGCACTGTCCTTGTGAAGACAAAGACCCATCTTCACTCGGAGAATACTCTCATTGTATTGTGTGGTACGACAGTCAGCTAAATGAGATGGATTCAGAAAAGATAGAGAAGCTCAATAATAGGGCATCCATGAAATGCGGTGGGCCACGCGCCCTGGATGTACTCTCTTTCACCTTCCATCTGGAAGGAGATACAAATCCTGAACTCAGGTACCAACCAAGAACAGTTTCTTCCCTGCTGCCATCAGATTTTTTAATTGACCTACCTGTGTTAAAGAACAGTACAACACAGGAACAGGCTCTTCTGCCCTTCAAACCTGTGCTGATCACAATGCCTGGCTGAACTAAAAATATATGCACTTATGGAGTCTGTATCTTCCATTCCCATCCGATTATGTATTCGCCTAGATGCCCCTTCCATGCATTATCGTATCTGCTCCCATCACCTCTCTGGGCAGTGCGTTCCAGACATTCACCACCTTCTGTGTAAAAAAAACTTGCCTTGCATATCTCCTCTAAACTTTTTCCCTGTACCTTAAACCTACATTTCCTAGTAGTTGATTTTTCTATCCTAGGAAAGAGCGTCTATCATTATATTAATTACAGTAAGTTGATTTTTCTCTACACTTGAAATATGACACATTCATAGCTATATTCTGCATCCTCTTTCTTTCTCTATGTACAGTATGCTTTGTCTGTATATTGCATAGAAAACAATGTTTTTCACTGCATACTAATATAGGTGACAATAAATCAAATCAAAATCCATCAGTAGCAGAAGTGTATTCCACCAGAATCTGTAATTACTTTGGCATATTCTTCACTTTTATCATTTTCTTCAAGCCAGGAGAGACAAGAGCACGTCAGGCCCAGCAGACCCAGTTATGCCTAAAAGTGAGATGACAACCTCCTGAAGCTGGAACACAGGATTACATGCATGTTAAATAGCAGAAGCAACCTCTTAAAAAGGAGTTAAGTGATTCCAGATCAGAATAAAGCTTTCCATCCTGGTTTATCCAATTGTGCATGACGGTGGACAATTCAATAACTAGTGGGAGGAGGAGGTTCCACAAATATCCCCATCCTTAATCATGGCAGTGACCAGCACATCAGTGCAAAAGATAGAGCTGAAGCATTTGCAACCATCTTCAACCAGAAGTGGATGATTCATCTCAGCCTCTTTCTGAGGTTCTTGCTTCATAGCTCCTAATCTACTCCACACGATCTCAACAGATAACTGAGTGCACTGGAAATAGAAACAGCTTTGAGTCATGACAACACACTAGTTGTCATGCTGAACACTTGTGTTTCAGAACTAGATAGGCCCCTAGCAAAGCTGTTCCAGTCCAAATATAATACTGGCATCTAAACAAGGGCTGAATACGAGGGGCTAGAAAGTCTTACTTTGGTTAGACAAAGCCATGGCCAAACCACCCTTGGGAATGTAATTTTAATTTGATTGATAAGTTCCCCTTATAGTGTTCCTTTCTATTAATGGTCACCCTTTAAGAAGGGGGCACTCAGTTCCTTTTATAAACATTTAATCTAAAAGTTATCGTTGATTTGTATAAAAAAAAGTAATTAACATCTGGGAATACTGAGAGTAGTTCTTGGCACAATTTTGGAAGGAGTGTAATATGGATTTACCAGAATGATGTTAGGACTCAAAGGGTCATGTTATAAAGGCTGATTGCACAAACTATAAGTTAGATTCCCTGGAAGTTAGTAAGTTAAGGAGTGATTTGATCCAAAGGTTTCAAGATATTAAAGGAAATAAATAGATTATAGAGAGATAAACTATTTCAGCTGACTGGGAAGAATGGGACTAGGGACATAGCCTAAACTTAGAGTCAGACTTTCCAGGAGTGAAATTAAGTACTTTTATATACAAATGTGGTACAAATTCGCAACTCTCTTCCATTGTAGGTAATTGATGCTAAATCAACTATTGATTCCAGCAACAGATGAGCTGAGGCATAGGCAAAGTTGGATGATGCTACAGAGATGGAAATCTCAGGAATAAGTGTATTTATGTGATCAGAAGCTTCTCTTGTGGTCAGATGATATGAATGTTGTGAGCTATCTGGTTTGTGTCAAGACAGTTGCAAGGGATGACAAATATGAGATGACTCAGATACCAAACTTGTAAAACAAACAACATGTCCTGCAGTATATCTATCTCCTCAACAAGAAAGATATTTAACCTATTTCAGTATTTAAAAAAAACCCAACCAGGAACTCTGAAATTTAATGCAAGTGGAATCACCAGCAGATATTATAAACACAAACAACCTTTCAATCAAGATGGACACTGTCTTCCAGATCTGCAATCTGACTACTACCACGAGTTTTGAGTGTTGTGTTACTTTGTTACTTGCTTTGGAATTGTGGAGAATTCAAAGGACCTGCATTTCAGAAAAGTTCTCTCAGGCATGTTGCTTATATGTGGTTTACTAACATAAATCACATTAGATTTGATGTTATGTAATTTTATGTGGACAACATTGCAGCCTCTCAGAGCTACTTCCTTCAGATTGTATACCACTGTGCCCCACCTCTGAAGGGCCTGTCCACACAGCAGAACAAAACCTTCCAGGATAGCGATGGAGCAGTCTGGGATGTTGGCTGATAGATATGATTCCGTGAGTAAAGTTTATTAGTCACAAGTAAGGTTTACATTAACACTGCAATGAAGTTACTGTGAAATTCCCCTAGTTGGGTACCTGTTTGGCTCAATGCACCTAACCAGCACGTCTTTCAGAATGTGGGGAAAAAAAAACGGAGCATTCGGAGGAAATCCATGCAGACACAGGGAGAGTGTACAAATTCCACACAGACAATGACTCAAGCCAGGAGTCGAACCTGGGTCCCTACTGCTGCAAAGCAGCAGTGCTAACTACTGTGCTACCGTACCGCCTCAGTATGACTACATTAGGCTGTTGCTTGACCAGTCAATGGGACAATTTTCCTCACATAAACGTTAGTAAGGAAGACTTAGCAAGGTTGACTGTGCTTCGTGTGCCATTGTTATTTTCAGTGGCTACGTTGACACCAGACACTTAATGTTTTTGTTATTAGACTTTTTCACAATGGCTTAATGGGTTATTTCAGACTGTTAAATTGGAAGGGTTCTAGATTTCTCAATGATTGTGGACATTAAAGCAACAGTAGGCATATAGTGACTTAACACATTTGAGTGGCTTGCTGCTTTGTTTCAGAGGGATAGCTTAACAGAATGAAGTGGCTTATTAGATTATTTCAGAGGGGTGACTTAACCAACTGAATGGCTTGCTGCATCATTTCAGAGGGTAATTAGTCAATCACTTTGCAATGGATTTGGAAACAGGTGGTAGGCCAGATCAGCTAAGTAGTGAAGATTTCCTTTCCTAAAGGCCAACTGTAAACCAAATACATTTAAATAAAATTTGGTAGTGTCTTAGTTACCATTACTGATATGAACTTGTTATTCTAGATTTATTTGACTGAACTTAACTTTTCCAGCTCATGTAGTGAGTTTGGACTCACGTCTCATCTCATTAGTCAAGGCCTCCATTATGAATTCAGTAAAAAAAACTATGTTGCTATATGCCTACTGTTGCTCTAATGTCCATGATCATTGAGAGATCTAGAACCCTCCCAATTTAACACTTAATTTCTGTTGGGAACTTGCAAATACCAGCCAATCACTCTAAAGGACAGCAGCTCATCAAGACAGATCATCATTGAAGCCAACAAAATAAAACTTAAATATAAGTTGTCTAGCTGAACTTGCGAAGACATTTCGATCCATCAATTACTCATTTTTTTTACTTAATAAAATCTACGGAAAGGAGACAACTAAATTCTCTCCAGCAACAAATTACTTGATCTGTACATAATGTGTACACTGCTCCTGGTTATAAAATATCACTGAGAAAATATGAGATAAGAATACAATTTGAATAATAAATTTAAACAAAAGAATAAATTTAGTTTGAATCCTGAACTGACTACACAAGACTTAGGTTTATATTGTGTTCTTCATGACTACTAGACATGGATGTCCCAAAATATTTTACAACAAATGAACTATTTTGGAATGTTGATACTTTCGATAGTCAATTTCACAGAAAATCTGCACAATTGATAATGACCAGATAATTTGTTTTTGTGATGTTGGTTGAGGGATAAATATTGGCCAGGACACCGGGGATAACTTCTCTTCTCTTCCAAATAGTGCCAAAGGATCTTTTACATTCATCTGATGGCAAGTGGCCTTGGTTTAATGTCTCATCTGAAAGACAGCCAATCCACAGTGCAGCACCCCCTCAGCACTGCACTAAAGTGCCATCATTAACCTTTGCATTCAAGTTCTGGAGTGGAACTTGACTCCAAACTTGTCACTCAGAGGCGAGAATGCTACCAACTGAACCAAAATAAGAATACAGTTGCAACAAAGGTAGAAACAGTCTGTTTATCTGGCGTTTGAAAAGTGTCTGCAAAATGTATAATGGTGTTTTGTAAATTGAGAGCTTTGGCATAAAATAGACTTATTCAGTGTTCAACTTTATTTAGTTCAAGCAGAACTTGAACCGAAATATTGATCAACAGTTATAAAGAGTATCGAATATCTGGACCATCAACACTGACTAATAACTTGTGTTCAGCTCAGTATTATTGTTAATTTAGGGAGGAGTTTATAAAAATATCTTTCCAACACCAGATAATTTGAACGAAAAAATTAATTATTTCACATTATATTTTAAATGGCTATCCATGACAGATTTCTGTCTGGATTTAAAATTACTACTAAAGAGGTAAATAAAAGATATCTACTGGCAACTGAAAACTGAAATATTTCAGAATTTAAAATGGAGTTATTGTTCGTCTTCTACTGCAGCTTTATTTTTAATTTATCTTATGATGCAATGCTGATATCTTCCAACATTTCTTGTCACCTGGATGAGCTGCGTTCTTTGCTCACACAGTCATCACGAGATTGAGAACTGCTATCTTCCATCATATTGCAGGTTCTTCTTTTCTTTCTTTTGTGCGTCATTCCATCTCCTTCAGCACCAGAGTCACACTAATGTTTAAATAAAGAAAATGAAAGAAAATGAACTAAAGGGATCATAAAAAGTAAATGGGCAACAACTTGCACTTAATAAACTGCTCTCAAATAAACACTGACATCATATTGCATAAAAAAGTTAAAATAGGTAGCTAAAAGCTTGGTCAAATTGATATTCTTCCCTCCTTTAAAGAAGGAGGAGAGGTTTTTGGAGAGAATTTCAGGACTTAGGCCTCTGGCAGCTATAAGCATAGCTGCTAATTGTGCAGTGATAAAAATCAGAAATGCTCAAGAGATCAGAATTGGTGAAATACATGATCTAAAGGGATTGTAACTTTGGAGGAGACCAGAGATGAAGAAGGGTTAAGGCAATGGAAGCATTTGAAAACATCAATAAGAATTTAAAAATTGAGACATTTTTAAATGAGAGACAATGCAGCTCAGTGAGCAAAGAAGAAATGAGAAAATAGGATCAGGTGCAAGCTAGGACATGGCCGGCAGTCTCAAGTGACCTCCAGTTTGCAGAGGATACAACTAGGGAGACCAGCCAGAAGTGGGTTGGAATAGTCAAGTTTAGATGTAACAAATCATGGATGAGGATTTCAGCAGAAGGAACACTGAGGCAAAGGCAGAGTTGAATGACATTACAAAAGTAGTTGGTCATAGGGATGTGATAGGAAATTCATCTTGAGGGAGTGGGGGTGTGTCACTATCAAGGTTGTGAAGTCTGTTTCATTTTCAGACTTGCCAGAGAGATGGAACAGGATTAATGCAGAAAACTGAGAGCTGTGGCACCTTGTCTTCCAAATACTTAACTGAAGGAAATTTTTACTCATACAGTACTAAATGTCAGTCAAGGAACCTGACAGCTTAAGAAAGCGAAGAGACTGAAAGAAGTGCAGGCAAGATCTAGCAGGAAACCATCAGCATGAAATATTATTGAAACAACATTTTCAGTGACATACACACACATTTCATGTCAGCATTACATACTAATAAGAATGGATCGCTATATTCATGAAATATGTAAAATGCATAAATCTTATTTGACTTCTTTTCAATTGTACACAGTTTTATTATTCATCACAGTGCTGCTAATATGAACAGAACATCTGCTATAGGATATGTCGAAAAATCTTATTTCTATTTCTGTTCCTTTTTGGAAACATTTTGATAGATTTTGTATCGTAAGAGTGAGATGCGATTTAGTTATACAACATTTCTACACAAGATTCTTTGGCATTTGAGAGGAAATATTTCTATTTTGTAAAAATTAATTTATGAAATTTGGTGTTGCTGGCTAGGCCAACATTTATTGCTCATTCCTAGTTGCCCTTGAGAAGGTGGTGCCTTCTTCAACCACTGCAGTCCCTGAGCTGAAGGTATTTCCACAGTGCTATTAGAGAGGAAACTGCAGGATTTTGACCCAGCAACAGTGAAGGAATAATGACATGGAGGGGATGTGTATTACAACGGTCCACAATGTTCTGGGAATATAATGATGAGTTGAATTTTTGCCTTTATTAATGTGTACAAAAACCCAGCTTGTTCATTGTTGTCACCTCATACTTTGAGAAACTTGTAGTCAAAAATATTTGACCCAAAGACAATGGAAAAATATTTAATATTTAACCATGAGATGCCCCTGCTCCAGCAAATTTTAAGCTATTGTAATTCACAAAGAACAAAAACTATAGTGCAGAAAACAGGCCTTTCAGCCCTCCAAGCCTATGATGATCATGACATCCTGACTAAAAAAACTCTTGTCCATACTCAGTCTGTATCCCTCCCTATTCATGGACCCATCCAGATGCCTCTTACATGTTACTAATGTGCCTGCTTCAACCACCACCTCTGGCAGTGCGTTTTAGGCATCCACTGCTCTCTGCATGAAAAACTTCCTCTCACATCTCCCATAAACTTACCCCCTCTCACCTTGAACCTGTGCCCCCTTGTAATTGACACTTCCAACCTTGGGAAAAAATCTCTGACCATCCATCCTGCCTATGCCTCTCAATTTTGTAAACCTTTATCAAATCTCCCCTCAATCTATCTTTCCAGTGTAAACAATCCAAGTTTATTCAACTTCTCTTCATATCCTTATTTTGATGCAAGAATGAATAGGCGTCCCTGTGTTATTAAGGAGGCTCCTACATTCAAATATTGAGGTATCTGATTTCTCTAAGTGTATGTGTGCAGATATAAATTATATAGTTACATGTATTGGTCTATGGCAGTTGGAATAATGTGATGTGTGTCTTGGAAAAGAATTGCTGATTTAAGGACTGCACTGACATTTGAAAAGCATTCCTGAAGTATTACTGGATGATAGTCACCCTTAAAAAAAACTTCAGGAAACTAATTTAAATTCAGGAAGATTGTAGGGGAAAGAAAAAACTGGGAGAAAAATGTAAACCTTAAGGGCATACTAGAAATGACACAAATTAAAAACAAGCCCTGTAAGAGTAGATTGTTAAAAACAAAGCCAGGCCAAAGCGATGAAGAAAGAATGGCAATTCTTTCGAAATAAACAAACGTTTTACAAGACTTAAGGATTGAGAAAGGGGGGATTATGAAAATCTGCAAATAAAGTAGATTGGAAGAAAGAAATACACTGAATAGCGCCAAGACTTTTTAGAGATAGGTTTAAAATAGTCATGGAATTTTAAAATGAGAACTGAGATACCAGAAGGAATATATGGCCAGTTTAGTTTCTCATTATATTTGTTCGCAAATTGTTTATCATTTCTGCAGGAGCAAGTGATGCAAAGTTCATAACATTTTATAGAAGTTGCAAAATAAAAACTGGATCACACAATTATACTAAAACAACAGGTCCATGCAGGACTTATGTAACTGCATTTAAGGAAGTGAGATTTAAGAAATAGTCTTTCTAAAAAACATTTGCCTACCAAGGCAGCAATTCAAATTCATTATGGGTTTATCTAAGTTTATAAATGTGGTTGCATGGCGACAGATTAAAATTTAAATGTGTCACAGTATTTGGATGTTTTGGAAACGCAAAACAAAATTGGTAAAGGGAGTAAAGATGATTTAAGGACAGTAATTAGGAAGGATCTAATTCAGAAGAGTGGGAAGCAGAATCAGTATGAAGAGTGATAAGACACAGCATGGTTTAGGAAACAGTGGTGAGAATAGTTGATAGGCTCCCTATCACGAGTTATAATGTCTGACTGAATAATAATCAAGAAATTGGCTTCAGAAATAAGAGGAGCTCATAACAAAGACAATGCACTGATCATAAGCGACTTTTCTGTTTATTTATTAGTATCACAAGTAGGCTTACACTGCATCAAAGTTGCTGTGAAAATCCCCTAGTCGCCACATTCCGGTGCATGTTCGGGTACACAGAGGGAGAATTTAGCTTGTCCAATGCACCTAACTAGCATGTCTTTTGAATTGTGGAAGGAAACGGAACACCTGGAGGAAATGCACGCAGAAGAACAGGGAGAATATGTAGACTCTGCACAGACAATGGCCCAAGCCAAGAATTGAACTCGGGTTCCTGGGGCAGTGAGGTAGCAGTGCTAACCACTGTGCCAACATGCCTTTCATCTTTCATGTATATTGGACAAATCACATCAGCAAAATTACAGTCATTTCACAGATTGCATTTGAGACCATTCGCTAGAATCAATCAATAAGGCTCTTTTAGATTATGCTTTGTGTATTGCACAGGGTTAATTAGTAATCTCTTAGTTTGGGAAAGAGCAAGCATATAATACAATTTCATATTAAGTTTGAGAGTGACATACACAAGTCCAAAACTAGAATACTGAACTTAAAGAAAGCCAAGTAAGTAGGTATGAGGTACAATTTGATTAAAGTAGATTTGGTTAAATTAGATTAAAATATATAGTAGGCGAGCAACGGTGAATACTTAAGAAAATATTTCATAATTCTCAATGACTCTACATCCACTGAAGGAAAGACATAAATGGAAAAGTGATATTTCCGTAGCTAATTAAAGTGGTTAAGGATAGTACTGAATTAAAAGAAGAGACCAATAAATTTCAAAGAGTAGTAAGCTCAAGCATTGGGCAAGTTTTAGATACCAGCAAAGGATGATGAAAACAATTCAGAGGGAGAAAAATAGAATGAGAGCAAACTTGGTAGAAATATGAATTCAGGTCATAAAAAGTGCTTACAAGTATGTAAGATGGAAGAGAATAGTGACAATAAAGATGAATTCTTTACAGGCTGAGACAGGAGAAATATAATTGTGAAGAAGTAAATATCAGAGGCTTTAAGAAAGTTTTGTGTGTTTGTCTTTAAAGTAAAAGGCACAAATAAACCAGAAATAGTGAGAAACACTGGGTCTTAAAGAAAGTGAAGAAATTAAAATAATTCGCAGTCGCAAAAAAAGTAATTTGAAAAATTAATGGAACTGAAAGGCAACAAATATCCCGGACTTCATGGCCTGGATCCAAAGCTTCTAAAAAAGATAGCTGCAGAGACAGTGAATGTACTGATCTTCAAAAATTCCCTAGATTCTGGAATGATCCCAATGGAGTGGAAGGCAGCAACGTAACACTGTTATTTAAGAAAGGTGGACATAAGAAATAAAGAACTACAGTTCTGAATCTATCAAGATGTTGAAAATAAGAGAGGTATAAACAGCATAAATGGCAATTTCCATTAGTAAAAGATCCAAGAATCAAAGGACACCAATTTAAGGTAAATGGCAAAAGAAAAAGTGTCAACATAATGAGAAATCTTTTTATGCAATGTGTGTTTATAATCTGGATTATACTGCCTGATGGTGTGAAAGTAGGTTCAATCATCGCTTTTAAAAGGTGACTGGATAATTATCCGAAGAGATCAAACTTCTAGGGCTGATGGGAAAAAGTGGGGAGTCAGACGAGCTAAATTATTCTTGCAGACCACAAGATACAAAGGACTGAATACAAAGATACAAGAAACAGGAACAGAAGTAGACCATTTGGCTCATTGGGTTAGCTTCACTCTCCAATCTGATTGTAACTGATCTTGGGCTGCAGTTCTATTTTCCTGCCCACTCCCCATATCCCTCAATTCCCTGACAGATCAAAAATCTGTCTATCCCAGCCTTAAACGTATTCAATGATGGAGCATCGTCTGGGGTAAAGAATGCCAATGAATCACAACCCTTTGAGTAAAATATTTTCTCCTTATTTCAGTCCTAAACGATTGGCCCCTTACCCCGAGACCCTAAAACCTCGTGTTTTAGACTCCATACTAGCAGAAACAATCTCTCAGAATCTATCCTATCGAGCTCCCTCAGAATTTGCTACGTTTATGATATTGTCTCTCATTCCTCTGAACTCCAGAGAATATTTGTCCAAGTTAATTAGCCTCTCATCATGAGATAACCCTTTATGCCAGGAATTAATTTAATGAACTCTGGCTCCAATGAACTTATATCCTTCCTGCACACAGTATTGTCAATGTGGTTTCATCAAAACCCTGTACAACGGCAGCAAAATTTCTTTATTCTTGTACTCCACTCCCCTTTCAATCAAGCTAACATGTCATTATCTTCCTAATTGCTTGCTGTATTTGCTTGCTTGCTAACTTTCTGCATTCCCTGCACATTCATTTCTCTGAACAAAGCTTAAAAATTTCACATCTTTTTAAAAAAAATTCCATTTTTCTATGACCAAAGTGAACACTTTCCTACATTATACTCCATCTGTAATCTTGTTGCCTACTTATTTGTCTCTATGTCACTCCAACCTGACTGAGTCCTCCCCACAGCTTACCTTCCCACCTGGTTTGTTATCATCAGCAAATTTTGGTTCATTATTTGTTGTCTCTTCATTAAATTCATTTGTATAAATTGCAAGTAGCTGAGGGACAGGCACTGATCCTTGTGGCATATCATTATCTGCAAACTTGAAAAAGGTCCATTAATGTGCACTTTCTGCTCCGCATCTATCAACTAATCCTTTACCCATGCTAAAATATTATCCTCAACTCCATGAGCCCATATCTTTCCTATCAGCCTTTTGTGTGGAATCTTATTGAACGCCTTTTGGTAACGTCCCTTATTAGTTAGATCCTCAAAAAAATTGCCAAACAGAATTTCCCCTTAGTTAAACCAAGCTGACTTGTTCTAACCACACTATGCTTTTCCATATATATTGTCAAGACTTCCCCATTAATCAAATCAGCCATGATCTTATTGAATAGTGTAGCAGGCTCAAGGGGCCAAGTGACTTTGCTGCACTCCTAATTACATGTTCATACGTCACAGATTCCAGCATTTTCCTAGCAGGTTGTTAGGCTAACTGATCTACAAATCACTGTTTTTCCTCCCCCTTCTCCTTTCTTGAAAAGCAGGGTAACATTTGCTAACTTCCAATCTAATAGGAACGTTCTAAAGGACTTTGGAAAATCATAATTAGCACATCCGCTATGTATTAAGATGTTTCTTTTTAGAACCCTATAGTGTAGGCCAACAGGTCCTAGGGATTTGTCAGATTTTATTTCCTCAAGTTTTGCTATTAGTTTTTCTTTGCTGACATTGGTTTCCTCACTCTTTTTAGCCTCTAGGTTATTGTCTATTTCTGGAATAAAACTTACATCTCCTACTGTGAAGACAGACACAAAATACTTGTTCAATGCTCCCGCGCTTTCTCCATAACTTCTTCTGTCTCTGTTTCTGAGGGGCCAATGTTTAAATTAGCAACCTTCCTTCTCTTTATATATTTAAAAAAGCTCATACAATCTCTTTTTAACATCCCTGGCCAATTTACTCTCACTCTATTTTCTTCCTTTTTATCAACATTTTGATGGTCCTCTGCTGATTTGTAAACGCTCCCAGTCCTCAGACTTGCTTCTATTTTTTGCAACATTTTACGCCTCTGAAAAGCTTCCTTCTGTACTGTAATCATGTTATGATTCTATAATGAGCTTAATCCTCTATGTGATTATAATTAGAATAGTGCGACACTAATTGTTGTCACTTGACTAAACTACAATGTTGACGCGAGGATCACAAAAATTTCTTTTGCTATTTTCTCCTGGACATCTTTGCCCTATGTGCAGAAGGTTTTGGAATATATTATTCCGTAAAGTTGAGGATGCTTAGCCATAAGCATATTCAAAAGTGAGATGGATACACTTTTGGATACCAAGGAAATCAAACCAAGAAGATTTGAGGTCGAGCATTAGCTATGAACTCCTTAAATGTCATAGTATGTTTGAGGGGGCCCTATGGTCTAAACCTTTTTATAAAACAAAAACCAGTAGAATATCAGAAAAACACAAGACAACTGTTAAATCAAAGATTGTCGTAGAAATTATATATCTTATTTCCAAATACCAAAAAAAATCTGTGGCTAAATTGACTGTTCATGAAATAAAGCAGAATATGAATTATAAATTGCCTAAAGCCAAAATAGATCTGATTCAATTATATACATACAAGTTGTTGCTATTGCAAATAGATTATAATGTAAATTAGAAAAATAGTGGCTGACTAAATCCAATGCACTGAAAATGTAATGTTCTTGGTTTATCCATTATGCACCAAAAAGCTCTTTATATTACAGTTACTCCCATGGGTTTTTGCCTTTATCTCAATCTCTCCATTGAAATGTAACATCAAGGATTAAATGTAAGAAAAGTAATGCACCAATTAGTTTCTAACAGGTTGTTGTTCTAGCTGAACAGCTGGTAAATATAGGTCAACTCGAAGATTTAAATTGTGTACAGTGTTTAGAGACACAGGCTACATGGGTAGAGACAGCATCAATAGTAAAATTAAAAAATCATGTTTTGATACTATGTGTGGGATACCCTGTAAATATCTAAGCATCCCCATGGACTTCCTGTCAGCAACCCAAGGCAAAAACAGGGCTGATACAGTGGAAAAAATATTTGCATATGGCAATATATAGCATCAGTAACACAACAGAAAGTTAACACATACAGAAAAATACACAAATCTCATATGCAGACAAAGAGGGTTCAAACCAGTTTGGCAGGGGGGGTAGGACCCAAAGCACTAAGGAGACAGGACGGAAGGTTGAGGCCAACATGGAAGTTAAAGAGAACCCATTAAATAGTAAGGGAGTGTCAGTAATGCCTAGTACTAGACAGCTTAGGCAAAAGCAGGACAGAGAGGAAGGGAAGTCCAGATTAAACTGCATTATTTCAATGCAAGAGGCCTGATGGGCAAGGCAGATGAACTCAGGGCATGGACGTATACGTGGGACTGAGATATTATACCTATTACTGAGACATGGCTAAGGGAGAGACAGGACTGGCAGCTTAATGTTCCAGGGTGCAGATGCTATAGGAAAGATAGAACAGGAGGTAAGAGAGGAGAGGAGGTTGCACTTTTGATTAGGGAAAACATCACAGTACAATGGGGATACTTCTGAGGGGTCGCTCACTGAGTCTATATGAGTGGAACTGAGAAATAAGAAGAAATAAATCATTTTGATAGGATTCTACTATAGGGCCCCAAACAGTCAGCAAGAAATTGAGGAGCAAATATTGAGGAAATTACAGATAATTCTGAAAAAGGGTGGTAATAGTAGATGACTTTAACTTTCCCAACATTGATAGGGACAACCAAAGTATTAGTGGCTTGGATGAAGGGAAATTTGTTGGGTGTATTCAGGAGAAAATTTTCATTAAGTATACGGATGGCCTGACTAGAGAGAGGAAAACCTGACCTCGTCTTGGGAAATAAGGAAGGGCAGATGACAGAAGTATTAGTAAGGGATCACTTTGGTACCAGTGACCATAATTGCATTAGTTTTAAGATACTGATGGAGAATGATAGATCTGGCCCAAAAGTTAAAACTGTAAATTGAGGCAAAACCAATTTTGATGGTATCACACAGGAATTTTCACAAGTTGACTGTGGGAGTTTGTTAGCAGGCAAACGGATGGCTAGTAAGTGGGAGGCTTTCAAAAGTGTGTTAACCAGGGTTCAGTGTAAGTACATTTTTAAGAGTGAAGGGCAAGGCTAGAAGAAGTAGGGAACCCTGAATAACCCTGGATATTGACGTCCTGGTCAAGAAGGAAGCATTTGTTATGCACAGACAGCTGATATCAAGTGGATCCCTTTAAAAGTGTAGAGGGTGTAGGAGCAGCATTGAGAATCAAATCAAAAGACAAAAGGGGCATAAAATTGCTTTGGCAGATAAGGCAAACGAGAATCCAAAGAGACTCTACAAATACATAAAGGATAAAAGAATAACTTGGTAGGGAATAGGGCCTGTTAAAGATCAACAAGGTCATCTATGTGCAGATCCACAAGAGATGGTGAGATCCTAAATGAATATTTCTCTTCAGTATTTACTATTGAGAAAGGCATGCATGTTAGGGAACTGGAGGAAATAAAAAGTGATGTCTTGAGGAGTGTACATATCATAGAGGTGGTGGTGCTGATGTCTTAAAACTCATCAAGGCAGATAAATCCTCAGGACCTGAAGTGTATTCCACGACATTGTGGGAGGCTAGGGAAGAAAATGTGGGTCCCTTAGCAGAGATATTTGAATCATCAACAACCACAGTGGGGTGCTTGAAGATGGCAAATGTTATACCTTTGTTTAAGAACAACTGCAGGGAAAAGCCTTGGAACTGCAGATGGATGAGCCTCACATCTGTAGTGGGTAAATGAGTGGAAAATCATGTCTTACAAATTTGATTTGAGTTTTTTGATGAGGGCAACGCAGTTGATGTTATCTACATGAACTTCAGCAAGGCCTTTGACAAAGTATTGCATGGTCGATTGTTGCATAAGATTAAATCTCATGGGATCCAGGGTGAGGTAACCAAATAGATACAAATTGGCTTGACAACAGAAGATAGAGTGGCATTTGGGGGTTATTTTTCAAACTAGAGGCTTGTGAAAAGCAATGTGTCTCAGGGATCGATGCTGGTATTTTGTCATCTATATTAATGATTTGGATGAGAATTTAGGAGACATGGTTAGTAAGGTTGCAGATGACACCAAGATTCGTGACATAGTGGACAGCAAAGAAGATTACCTAAGATTGCAACGAGATCTTGATCAAGTGGGCCAGTGAACTGATGAATGAATGAATACATTCATTTATTTAGGTAAATGCGAAGCGATGCATTTTGGTTGATTGAACCAGGGCAGGACGTACTTAATTAATGGTAGGGTACTGGGAGAGTTATAGAACAAAGAGATCTCGGGGTACAGGTTCATAGCTCCTTGAAAGTGGAGTCAGTAAAGGTGGCATTCATCATGCTTGGTTTAATTGGTCAGGACACTGAATACAGGAGTTGGGACTTCTTGTTGAAGTTGTACAAGACATTAGTAAGGCCACATTTGGAATACTGAATATAGTTCTGGTCACCCTATTATAAAAGGATATTATTAAACTCGACAGAGTGCAGAAAGGATTTAACAGGATCCTATCAGATCTTGACAGTTTGATTTATAAGGAAATGCTAGAAAGACTGGGACTTTTTTCCCTGCAGCATAAGAGGCTCAGGATGATCTTATAGAGGTCTATAAGACAAAGTGGGGCATAGATCAACTAGATAATCAACATCTTTTCCTAAAGATAGGGGTGTCTGAAACTAGAGAGCATAGATTTAAGGTGAGAGGGGAAGAGATTCAAAAGAGTGCAAAGGGGCAATTTTTCACATGGAGGGTGATGAGTGACTGAAACAAACTACCAGACATAGTAATAGAGGCGGGTACAATTTTGTCTTTTAAAAAGTGTTGTAAGATGAGGATAGGTATAGAGGGATGTGGGCCAAACGCAGGCAATTGGAACTAGTTTAGTTGTTAAAAAAAGGTGGCATTAACAAGTTGGGTCAAAGGACTAGCTTCCACACTGTAAACTTCTATGATTCTATCTAATGACTTCAGAAACCCCAGGTTAGCTCATGGACAACAGTTTGGAAATCTAAATGCCAACTTTTCAGGGGGAGACAGTGGTGTGTGGCAATGTGATTGGACCAACAATCCAGACACCCAGACTAATGCACAGATTAACTAACAACGCAGAAATAACTGTAAATCAGAAATAGAGGAGAGAGATACCCAAGAAAATTACAATCACCAGGGAAGTGTACTGAGCAAAATGTTGGAGCTGTGGGTTGGTTAGTCCCTAATGGTCTAATGGGTCCTAATGGTCTTCCTAGCAAAAACTGGACAACATTCAGGATTGGGCTGATGAGTGGCAAGTAATATTTGAGCCACACAGTGCAATGACCATCTCCAAAAGAGAGAATCCAACCAGAGGAACAAGAAGTGGTTTGGGCTGCTGCTCAGTGATAAAGGATAGATAGAGCAGGAGGTGGCATGTAGGGGCATGATGGCTAAGATTAATTATGTTCTGCTCTATGTATCTTATCATCTGCAGTACTTGCCAATTTAAGAAAATGAGACTTGGGCAACATTGAACATGCCTAACTTTAGTGATTTATGAAACAAATACAAACAGGTGGATCGATCTTGGTACAGAATGGACATCTATTACAATTTGTCGAAATAAGTTTTCCTTTAAAGATTCAGAGTTAGCTAAATCATGAAATCTGAAAGTAGTCACTCTTGAGAGCATTATGCAGACTAACTGTCTGAAGGTCTATTATCAATAAAAAGTGTGTGGAGGAAGTACTCGATAGTTGAAAGGTTCTGGAAAAAATGAATTAAGTTGAGACACGTTCATGGCAACTGCTCATGCATTAAGTCAGCTTTCCAATCCATGATGCAACTTTTTAGCATTTCAGAAATCAAAAATCATTCTTTTGCAAGGATGAGAAATTAATGGTATGGACCAATTAAATGAATAACTTGTTTTCAAAATCACATGTTAATTGAGGCTGTCGAAACTGATAAGCCATTACGTTCTCTCACAATTGGTTGTGCATAAAATTCAGGCAAAAAAGGCCGATTTCTGATAGATACAGTTACAGGATCTGTTTACAAAACAAATTTCCAAAGAAATTATGTATAACCACTAAGGTGCTAAACTACAGCTTTAAAAAAATTGTTTTCCCTCAAAATGACTTTTAATGGCAACCTATCTTAGGTGATGTTTTATTTGCTCAAAACTGGCTGCAGCTCTTTTTTTTTGAGATGAGATAAATATCAAAGTAACAAGCAACTATTTTAGTCTTAAAGTGTGTCTCAGCTGTTTGTCTCAGAAATGATTTGCATTTCCTACTGCCATTTTCTTGACCACCCTGCCCCACCCATACTTTTCCTTCATTTATATTTTCTGGCATGTTTAGTCTTGTTCCTTCTAGAAATCTCTCAATGCCTTTGTTCATTTTTTCTGATCTCCCCTCCTTTTGTGGTTCGGAACAAATTTTAAGAAAAGGAAATAAAAGGGAAAAAAAAGGTGAAAAAATCTACATCAGAATAAAGGGAAGTGAAATATCAAATAAAAACAGAAATGCTGGAAATACTTAGCAGGTCAGAAAGCATCTGTGGAGAGAGAAACAGAATTAATGCTTCAGGCCAATGGCGTTCCATCACACAGATGCTGCCTGATCTCTGAGTACTTTCAGCCTTTTCTGTTTTTTTCTGATTTCAAGCATCTGCAATATTTTGCTTTTCTACAAGTGAAATGTCCTTCTGATACCAATGCCTGTAACTCCAAACCACGCAGTACTATCATACTCCCACATGTCCTTGATTATATTCCTCATCCTATTATTTTACATTCACCTCCATCATTGGATATATTTCAGGCTGAGACAGAGAAGCAAGGAATATGAACAGCGGGCAAGAAAGCAGAGTTGAAGATCAGCCATGATTGTATTGAATGGCAGAGTAGGTTTGATTGGCCATATCATAGAATCCCTCCAATCAGAGTAGGCCATTTGGCCCATCAAGTCTGCACCAACCACAATCGCATCCAAGCCCTATCCAGTAACACTCCATATTTATCCTGCTAATTCCCCTGACACTAAGATTAATTTAGCATGGCCAATCAACCTAACCCACACATCTTTGTACTGTGGAAGGAAACCAGCGCACCTGGAGAAAATCCATACAGACACAAGGAGAACATGCAAACTCCACATATACAGTGACCCACGGCTGGAACTGAACCCAGGTCCCTGGCGCTCTAAGGCAGTAGTGCTAACCACTGTGCCGCCCAATGGACTTGTTCTGGGAGAACTGAATGTTTACTTAAAGGACAATGTTATGTATATCTGATAGTGATACTTTTTTTGCTTATGTTAAAAGTTCTGTTCTATTGTTTAATGTATAAGTAACTCACAAAATTAGCTTTTAGATAGTAGTGCTTTTAGTCTGTTTATAGTAAATGTCTTAAAACACAATGTATTGCATCATCCAATTAGCTATTAACTGGACCACTGAAAAATAGTCCGCATCTACTTTTACGTTCTTAACTATCGCTGTTAACACTGCTGCCTCAGAGCACCAAGGACCTGGGTTCAATTCCAGCCATGGGTCACTGTGTGTGGAGTTTTCATGTTCTCCCCTTCTCTGCATGGGTTTTCTTCAGGTGCGCCTGTTTCCTCCCACAGTCCAAAGATGTGCAGGTTAGGTTGATTGGCCATACTAAATTAACCTTAGTGTCAGGAGGATTAGCAGGGTAGTTTATACTTCATTCAGACCCCCCCCCCATGTTTTAAGCATGTAAAGATATTTAACACAATGATGCTACATTATGTTAGCCAAAATGGAGATCTTTTGTGATTGTAAATAATTTCTCTCTTCTGACTTGAATTTTACTTTAATTGCTATAAAGATTATCAGGCAATTTGAAGACAATGTTGTGGCTCCATCAATGTGAAGGTATATTCCCTTGTTAATTTATCTAAAACAATAAAACAGCCCATTTCTTAGGAACCCTGTTACAGCTAAGACATAAATATTGTACTCATGGTTCAAAATAGATTTAGTTTCCACAAATTATTCAATTTCTACTGATGGCACCATAAATAGAAGACATTTCACTGAATTATCTGCAGGAAAAGAAACCCACCTCTGAATCAGAGTCCGAGGAACTAGAACTAGATGAACTGGATGAATCACTTGAGCTGTCTGATGCAATACCCGTTGACTCCTGCAGGTCAACCAAATCTGCAGCTGCAGCAAGTTCTGGGCGTTCTTGCTTCAAAATCCTGCAAAATACAAAAGCAGAAATAGTTTGATTCCTCTCAGCAGAGCCCAGAGTTCACCAGCGACCAGATGAAAGCTTGCGACAAAGATTTAGTTATCCTTGTGGAGTGATTTTCATCTTTCCTGATGAAAATTCATTTCATTATTAGCTCTACTTGATGACTGACATCCATCAGCAGTGATTTCATCACGCTAGCTAATCTGCCAATCACACTGAAGAATTTTCACAGACTGTAAACTAGGAACTAACAAACTGGTTTATCACTTATGTTTTATAATTTTACAGAAAACAAAATAACGATTAGGTAATATACATCAATTAACTTCGATGAAATATCAAACTTTTAAAAATTACTTGATTTATGGAAGCATGGAATGGAGAAATTAGACATTCCACAAACATAAAACCAGTTTTTCAAGACCATAGAACTTGTTCATCATTGATTGTGGAATTTGTCACCAGAAACTCCATTACACTTCATTTAACAAGGCATAACTTCCTGAAGGGTTTTCTTTTATAGTGGGAATATTAGCATACAAGTGGAGTTTCAAATCAATTAGAAATTTCTAATTGTTAACAATCTTTGAGGACTTACTGCAGCACAACCTGTGGAGGAGCAGGGTATCACCGACAGCAACTTCTAGATTTTTATGTTCAATTGTACGTGCCAGAAGTTGCTGCCACTTTCAAACGTAATGACGATGAATTTTGCCAGTTTCACTGCATTACAACAGAAAATCCAGGCCAATATAAAATTTGTACCTAAATAATCCATAAATTTTAAGCTGCATATACTGTATTTCACAGCTGAAACTACTGTTATCACAATGTACTTATTAGTTTGATTTAACACCATTAAATCCCATATAAACTGAAGATTTCATTTTGATGTAATTTCATTTTAATGTGAATTAATTCTACACTCCAGTTCAAACAAAAGAGTTGATGTATATGGTGCAACAGATTAAGGTATTCAACATTATCCTTATTCACAGAATCTGGGACAAAGGGTCAATTCTGAATGTCAACAATTGATACCACCAATAGCATATTTACTCCACATGGCACCCTTTTCCAAGGATCAATGAAGAAATGCTAAAATAAAATTAAAAATCAGAAACATTTCAGGGCCAAACTCTATGGTATTTATGAAAAGTGTTATTTATCTGTCTAACTAGATTTTTCTTTAGGATTTAGGATTCGTTGTATTTTTGGATGTTAAAGCAGGTTCAACAAAGGCACGAGTAGAGATCTTTGAGTGGAACAACATGTAGGTTGTTTAAACGTAGTTGACTGAGAAATATATTTGTCAATTTCTAGATTATCTGAATCAGACAAAGATTTCTCTATGTACAGGAAATATCACATTGTAAAGTAACAAAGGATGTTCAAGTATGTTTCAATTTTTATATCATTACTCGTCAGAATTTAATATAAAAACTTTTTATTTAAAAACTATATTCTTTGGTTTATAAGATTATTTCTTCATATAGAAGAGTACTATGCATATAAACTGATCAAGTATTCTGAAAATCAGTTTTCACTTGGTGTACCATGAACAAAGCCATGGTTTGACTAAGCTAGTTCTCTTAAATTTTAAGAATCTTGCCACAAAATACAGCAAATGAATTACACAATTTACAAGAGCCAAGTCATGAAAGCAACTCATGCAAAGAGTAACAATAGAATGAGCTATGTGTTTTCCAACTGAGATGACAGGTGAACGGCTTGATCCCAAATCTCTTCCAGTACTGCAGTATAAGATAATTATCTTATTTCTGTTTCTGGATCCAATGAGAAACTAATCTTTTCCTTGTTCTAAAAGTGTTTTGGAAATAGCCAATGGAGAATAGCCATAATTAGGAACTTTTCAAGCCAAGAAGTTTACAAGTGCATCACATCAGATATTTGTGTAAAATATCTACTTTTATTAACTTATCATGCAAAGTTGAGAATGGCAAGAAGAAAATGACAGCACAAATAATGAGGAAAATTTTGACCAGTTTCTGAAAGAGCTCATTTTTTTGCATTACAAGGCCAAAGAGTGGCAGATTTATATCAATGTAGGCAAATAAAATAATGTGAGAACAAGAACTAGCCAAGATTTAGCAGCAATTAAAAAGGCAATTAAGATACTTGGTTGTATGATTGGAGGTGCAGAGTAAAAATCAGTAATGTTATATTGTAATTTTGTTACAGGTTTACTCGACTCATCTGGTGTATTGTCACCCTATTACATTTCGGATAATGTTGCCCCGAGAAGGTGGGGAAGAGCAAAAATGCTAATTCTGTACGGAGAAGGGGGTGCAAATATCAGGAAACACTAACAATTAGATTCTCCCAGTAGCTCAACGGTGAGTAACTGAGCCGTACTGAAGAGACTGACATCATGGTGGCACTGTGGTTAGCACTGCTGCCTCACTGCGTCAAGGATCCAGGTTTGATTCTTGGCTTGGGTCACCTTTTGTGTGGAGTTTACACATTCTCTCAGTGTCTGTGTGGCTTTCCCACAGGTGCTCCGCTTTCCCCCACAGTCTGAAAGATGTGCTTGTTAGGTGCATTGTCACGAGCAGGCGTAGGAGTGTGGTGATTAGAGAAATTTCACAGTAACTTCATTGCAATGTTAATGTAAGCCTTACTTGTGACTAATGAGTAAGCTTTATTTTTAAATCCCAGTCTTAACTCAACAATCTCAAATCTGCAATAGCTGAAGCATCCCAAGCTTGAGACGAATAAAGTTACTGAGGACTCTGATCATTTTCCAGCAAGAACTGCACGTGTGTAAATCACAAGAGAATGTGGCTCTCCTTCTAACTGTATATCACAGTAGCATTGGTGACAATCGTCTGCATTCACACATGGCAAATGGTCATTTCAGCAAATTATAGTAGGGCACAAGATACCCATGCAACCATATCCATTAAGTGGTGGAACTCATCAGGAATGCTAATCATATATATTTCCCATAAACTGAGGAATCGTGTTTGCACTCTTACTCAGTGCTGGTAAAAGCAATTCGATGAAGTCTGACATGTTAAGAAGACTGCAAAGCCTAAACTGCTCTCAAAATGTGCTTCAAAGGTGCATAATGTGGCATTTTAAGAGGAAGAGAAAGTTTGGGCTAAAAGAGTGGCAAAACTTTGTCACCTAATGAGTAAGAGAATTGTGGAATAATTTACCATGAAAGGCCATTGAAGTAGATAGAATAAATGGTAGCCGAGGAAATTGGTTGATTTTTTGGAGTGAATAGACATGATATGAAATAGTTATGACCAGGTCATACTGGTCTGAATAAAAAATGGACTTGCTGATAAAGTGATTTTCTTTCCCAAAAAAATCACATTCTCTTGCTTCTTAATGCTAATTCTCTATGCTCTCTCTCTCCCCTAATTCTTTTAACAGGAAATAAATCTTCTGTCATATTGTTCAAGTGATTATTCATTATATGTGAGCGCTCATCAGCATTGGGAGATCGGAACCATGCTTAATCTCGTCCTTACTCAATGTCTGCACATGCTACTTCCTGTCTAGGGCAATAGACAGCAGCCCCTGATTGATGGTTACCAAGACCAACTATAGCTCCCAGGTTGGAATCATGTAAATCAGCACAAAATCAAAACTGGAATTTATCTGGTCTTTGACTGAATGACTTCCTGCCTTAATAGGCTTCACAGAATCACAGAATCTTTCCAGTGCAGAAGGAGGCCTTTGACCAATTGAGCATGCACTGAAAACAATCCCACCCAAGACCTGTCCTAACCTGTAACCCCACATATTTACCTCCTAATCCCCCTAACATTAAGGGGCAATTTATCATGGCCAGTTAACCTAACCTGCATGTTTTTGGATTGTGGGAGGAAACTGGAGCGTCGGGGGAAACTCACGCAGACTAAGGGAGAATGTGCAAACTCCACACAGACAGTCAACCCAAGCTGGAATTGAACTTCAGTTCATGGCGCTGTGAGGCAGCAGTGCTAACCACTGTCCCACCGTGCCACCTGCAGTCAACATTCATCACCGAGAAGCTGAAATACAGACTGAGGAAAGGCTATTTTTCCATCAATGCTATGTCTTAACATATACACACTATCATTGACCCACCATAAACTGTATCTCAATAGCAAAAGCCTGCTGCACTTCAAAAATTCATTTCATATTACCTGTACCACTTTCTGGATAGTTTAGGCCGTCCTCTAACAGTTTTATGCCATACAACAGGAAAATTGGTTGCACTGGCAAAGTTCTGAGTAACAGCAATTGTGTGATCCAAATTGAGCACCACATGCCACCATCCACCTGAAAGAAAAGAAAAATTCTGTGTCAGGAATTCATTTCTAAATCTCAATCAATTTAACATCCATTTAAATAAGTTAATTATTAACTGATGAAGAACTGAATGGTAGAAAGCCAGAGCCCATTTTTAACCTACACTCGTGCAAACGAAATAAGGTTAAAACAGTTCCATCATTTCTGATTCACAGATCACTATTATTCCTATGAAACTCATCTCCAAACTCTGTGGCCTGGGCCTCGGTTCTTCCCTCTGTGGCTGGATCCTGAACTTCCTAACTCACAGACCACAACCAGTAAGGAAGGGCAACAACTCCTCCATCATCCTCAACATCGGTGCCCCAAAAGGCTATGCTCTCAGTCCCCTGCTATACTTCTTATACACCTATGACTCTGTGGTCAAATTCCCTTCCATCTTGATTTTCAAATTTGCTGACAATACCACCGTAGTGGAACAGGTCTCAAACAATGATGAAGCAGAATACAGGAACGAGGTAACAGAATCTGGTGAACAGGAGCAGTGACAATAATCTCTCCCTCAATGTCAACAAAATGAACGAGATTGTCATTGACTTAAAGAAGCGTAGAGGAGAAAACACCTGCCTACATCAACGGGGATGAAGTGTAAAAAGTCGAGAGCTTCAAATTTTTAGGTGACCAGATCACCAACAACCTGTTCTGGTCCCCTCAAGTCAACACTATAGTTAAGAAAACCCACCAGCACCTCTATTTTCTCAAAAGACTAAGGAAATTTGGTATATCAGCTACAACTCTTTCCAACTTTTATAGACGCATTATAGAAAGCATTCTTACTGCTGTATCACAACTTGGTGTAGCTCCTGCTCGCCCCAAAACCACAAGAAACTACAAAAGATTGTGAACGTAGTCCAATCCATCATGCAAACCAGCCTCCCATCCACTGATTCTGACGACACTTCCCGCTGTCTTGACAGTGCAACTAAGGACCCCACACACCCTGTACATTCTCTCTTTCACATTTTTCCATCGGAAAAAAGTCACAAAGGTCTGAGGTCACGCACCAACTGACTCAAGCACAGTTTCTTTCCTGCTGCCAGATTTTGAATGGACCTTGCATTAAATTGATCTTTCTCTACATCCTAGCTAAGACTATAACACTTAGTCTCAGACTATTCTGCACTCTCTCTTTTCCTTCTTTATGAATGGCATGCTCTGTCTGTATAGTGTGCAAGAAACAACACTTTTCACTGTTTGCTAACACGTGACAATAATAATAAATTATTTATTACGGCTCTTGGATGTTGATTCATGGGTTGCCTGGTACCTCATGTCGTAAATGAGTGCTTTATGTGGACCATCTGAAGGGCACCATGGCAGCTCAGAGACTATCGATGTGGCTGTGCAGACACTTGGAATTGGGCCGGTGTCTGCGGGAGTTTGCGCGTTCTCCCCGTGGTTGCGTGGGTTTTCTCCGGGCACTCCGGTTTCCTCCCACAACCCAAAAATTCGCTCTTAGGCTGATTGGGTAACAAATTGTCCCTATGGTGAAAATTTTCCATATTAGGAATAATAGATATATTATTATATAGGAATATTAAAATAGGATAATGGATTTGCTACTATATAGTATGACGGCGGCGCGGGCTCGTTGGGCCGAAGGGCCTGTTTCCCGTGCTGTGTTGCTTAAAAAAAAAATTAAATCAAGATCTGTATCAAAGCTGTGTAATGTTTTTCTCCCCTTAAACCATTTAGCCTAGTCTATCTTCTTGTTCTATAAGACTTTACAATAGGCTTAAAAAGTTTGAGCACTATATCCCAGCAGAAATATCATCCATCCTAACTTGTACACAGAAAGCTGGCCAATCATTTCAGCAAGCGATTTACTGACTTGCTATTGAGCAACACCGAGGAGTCATGAATAACTATGTTAGCCTGAAGCATTCACTAACTTTTCAGTCTTTTTTATGAGATATTTTCAAATAGTATTCTTACTGATGTACAGGATATTACCACTGACTTGAAATGGCTCATCAGCACTTAAAGGGCCATCACCTTTCCCTGTGGGACCTTTCTTTTGTCAGTGTGAAATCCACATGTTAAATTCCTACTTGTAAAATATTCACATAACCAAATCATGATTTTGCTTCAACTTGTTAAAAGATGTTAGCTTTCCCAACACAATTTATTTTCAAAAGAAGAATCCAAATCTTCTAAACTCAAGCACCCATAAAATCTAAAACTCAATGCAAGCCAACATCCTTAAGACTATAAGTTCATAGAATGACAATTAATTTATCACAGCTATATATAACTTGTTCACATCAGCAGAGAAAGCCCAAACCTAAAGGTAAAGAACAAAAAGACAATGGATCAAAATTTGATAGATGTGAGTTGATTGTGAATAAATATGAGGTTATCCATTTTGGCAGAAAAAAATAGAAAAGTAAGAATTAACTAAATGGAAAGCAGATTTAAAATGCATCTGGATAGAGGGATCTGGGTGTCTACGTTCATGATTCGCAGAAGGCTAGTATGCAGGTGAAGCATGTAATAAAAAAGGCAAACAGAATGTTGGCATTTATTGCAAAAGGACTGTACCATAGAAGCAAAGAAGTATTGTTGCAGTTGTATAGGGTGTTGGTGAGACTACATCAGGACTAGTGTTCAGTTTTAGTCCCTTGTTTCAGGAAGAATGTGATGGCATTGGAAGCAGTTCAGATGAGGTTCACCAGATGACGAAGGGGTTGACGTATGACGAGAGATTCAATAGTTTGAGCTCTTTTTCGCTGGGGTTTAGAAGGATGAGAGGGGATCCAGATTGTGCATTCAATGCATTGAAGAACAAAAAGAACAATCTAAGAAATTCTTCAAATATACTGCAAAAGTATTTCATTTTCTCAGAAGAATGAAGGTTTTGTGGCCAGAATAGTACATTGTTATGCACATTATGGCGATGCCCCTGCTTTCAACTGTAAGAAAGACCATGAATAATCTCAGTTTCAGTAGCACAGTTCTACCCACAGAAGAATCTCCATGGCATAATTCTCGTGCATCAGACTCAAACAAGGTAGTGATAAAGACTATAGCTTCATATTACTTTGAGAAAGATTGGCTGCATTTAAGTATCGGGCACAAAATGGATGAGACACTTCTCTGTTCTTGCACTCACTGACAAAGATCACATTTATGCAATAAGCATTTGACTCAAGAGCTTGAAGCCATCTGGCTCCAGTGGAATAGTGAGAACGTTTGTAAGGAAAAAAATGTGTAATGAAAGATTCTTGTGATAAATTTTTTGAAACATAAAGGTTCCTCTGACCCCTCTTAAAAGATGCAGATAATCCATCACAGAACAATGTTAGAAGCATCTAACTGTAACCAAATTGCCCTAAATCCTTCAATAGGAAGTGAAATCAAAGTGTTTAGGGCCCTTCAGATTCTGGGTGACAACATATACAGCTAGAAACCGATCACCAAAATGATATGAACAATTTAAAACTCTGAGGTAACTTTGAAATGGGAGGAAATTGTCACTTTGTCTGGATTGGAAAGTGCAAAGGTTTGTCATTTTATATTGCCTAAAAGCAAGAATATCAATTTTCAAACAGAAATTATAGCTTTATATCAAATATTGGGCACTACTTGAAAAAAATCAATGACTTTTCAATAACAATTATCCCCATTAACAAAGTTTAAGTAGCTTTTCTTTTTGACATAGCGGCATCATGATGTGCATGCATGTTCTTGTTGATGCCCTGACAAGTATCAATAACGCAGAGAAACATGGAAAACACCAGGTTCTCATCTGATCATGGTCCAAAGTGATTGTGAGATTCTTGACTGTAATGATGAAGCATTGGAGAATCTGAGATTACTGATGACCACAGGGATGGGCAAATAGTTGTCAGTTTCACAGGCAGACTGAACAAGCGCGGTGTCATTAGCCCAGATTTGATGTTCAAGGAACTAGAAAGGTAGCAAAATAATCTGCTGCATTCCCGTCAGTTTAAGTACCTCGTTCTTATGACCTTGCTGGCATCATGGACTATGAAGAGATGAAATGGAAACATATGGAAGGAAAAATCCCAGGATTCTTTTTCTAAGATGTGAATTCAGCTCATAAAATATTGAAATTAAAAACAATCACCTGGCACAAAGACAGTCTCCCCTGGTTTCTGAAGGATTTCTAAGGGTTTAAACTCCTGGGGCCAGGTTGGTTGCTGTGTGCGAGGGTAGACAATGACAAACCATGTGATGGCCTCATCTTGTTGATTTCCACCTTCTTCCCTGGTAATCTTGATAAGTTCACGAGGTGTATTTGTAGGAAACAAACACCAACGCTTATGACCTTGAACTAGAGCATTCCACGCACTTGTTCCTAAAGGATCAATATGGACTCCAGTTCCAGACCTTGGTGGGCCCATGACAAACCATCTAAAAAGATGAAACATTGTAGCAGAATAAATATGAAAGTAATTACAAATGTTAAATACCAAGCTTTTGTCAATACTGATCGTGATATTGTTACAGATCTGCTGTATGCAACACACTTATTAATAATATTCTTCACAGTCACAGGCCATTGCTTTCCTCTTCAAATAAAAACCTAAGGGTGATTCATAAAGTAATATTTCAATCCTCTTACTCTCTCCACTTAAATATATGCATGTATTGTGAAAACTGCTGAAAATTAGAAAATCCAATAAGAATTTGGATGCAACATTAACTGCCCTTAACCAAACTATCTTAGTATTTACTACTCACATCCCATCCTGCACTAAGTCCCTTTTGCTCATCACCCTTGTCCACCTCCATTTGCTCCATATCCCTGTACAGGTAGCGAGGTGATAAATTTAAAACTGAGATGAGCAGAAACTACTTCTTGCAGAGGTCCAAATACATGAAATACAAATTCCTTGCCCAATTCATAAATCCCTAAATGGCCTAGTACTCCTCTACCTCTCCATTCCCAGTCCTACAATTTTCAGACTCATTTCTCCTACATCTACCTATTATTCTGCTTTCAGTACCAGAGCCTGCAAACCACTATCTTTCTTTCTGGAGTTCATTCTTTATGTCCATTTGCTCCTGACTTTCCTTCTTTCTTAAAAAGGTAAGTTTTCAGGAGGCTTTCAAACAAATGATTCATTCAGATCATTCTAAAATCATGCTCATAGTTATGGCTCTCTTGTGCGAAATGCTCTGAGATTCATCCTTAAAAGGTTCTATGTAAATCTAAGTTGTTTTCTCTTCTTACGAAAATGATTCTAACAGTCCTATAAAGTAGTTACAGTTCAATCATGCACATTTATAATGAATTATCCAGAACTAGGTAGCACAGTATGTTAGATTCTGTTGCAACCTAGGTTCAGATGCAGACTGAACTACTTAATTACAATAAGGATTCTTTGTGAAATAGATTAGGTTACTTTTGATTTAATTCCAAGACAAGAGATTGAAGTACACTACAACAGCTGGTGTGGGAAATGAAGTTGATGAAAAGGTGTAGAAAGACATGGGCCTTAATTTTGCACCACATTCGCTTTGACTGCAAAAGGCAACATGGGCACAAAATATCACGAGACTCAGAAATGAGAATCTCACCAGTGAAATCTCATTTTCTGATTCTCCTCACCACTTGCTAGTGACATAACGAGGTTCCCAAAAATTTAGAGAGTTTCTGGCCATATCATCCCCCCCCACCCCACACACACATTTGGAATTCCCCCTACACCAAAATGACATCATATTGGCTTACAACTGCTTTTTAAAAATGTGAACAAGGCAAAGGGAACCCATCAGAGCGCACAGGTCAGTACAGCTCCTGAAGCGGATGGGGTTGGGTGGCCCAGTCACTGCATAGGCACTGCCCCCTGGGAAGCTCCAATGTTGGAATGGCAGGGGGATTGCCTATGTCCAAGGTAATGTTTGGGGTGACAGAGAGAGATGATTACTGTATTTGTGTGGGGGGAGTTTCTGTTTATTCTACCAGAGATCAGGGCACCCTCCAAACCTTTTCTACACAGAGTGCTGCAAACTGGTATTCTCATCTCAGTCAGCACTCTGAGCAAAGAATGGAAAATTCCACCCATGATCATCTTAGCTTGAGATTTTAAGTATATTTTTGTGACACAGTAGGGAAAGTTTTCTCCGAATTTAATCACACAATAATCTAGCTTTGAAATTCTTGATACTGACACTGCATGCCTGAAGAATTCCTTTCTCTGACATTTCTCAGCTTGCTGAACACAACATTTACAAAACAAATGCAGAAAGAAAACATTTTTTAAGACAAATTTATTCAAATGATCACAATGAATAATCCAATATGCTTTATGCTGTAGTACCAAGTTAACCAAGCTGATTTGAGTGGAGTGAACGGGAATATAATGGGACCCTTGAAAAAACAGATTTGGAAAGAAAGCTACAAATCCTTGACTCTTTTGCTCAAATCAACTTGATTCCTTGTATGTTTTCTAAATGTGCCAATTTATTGACTACTTTGATCAAGACATTGAATGGCGTCCTTTTAAATAGTACCATCACTGTGACCAGCTGTTGAAACATTTCTGACACAATCCAGTCCATATTGCTATGGATAGCGTTAAAAAGAGAAAGATAGTTTTTGGATTTGTTTGCTAAAATATTTACTAACTACTTAGCTGGGTGGATGATGCATTACACAAGCAGCCATTTCCCTATATTTAACACAGCTCATTATTTTACTTTTGGTTGAATGAAATATCAATCTCTAAGGCTCTAAAAAAACCTCAAAAATTAAGGACTGTCCTGTCACCATGAAATATATGGGATACAACAGGAGACACTCTATACATACTAACCAACTTGATAGCTTTCCAACAAATAATTATGAAGGTTTGTTGTTTTATGTGCTGTTACCTGTATGGAGGTCTCCGTTTTTCACCTGCAAACTGGAATAAGTCATCTTTAAAATACTTTGGCACTTCATAATCCTCTAACAGTTTCTTTCTTTTAGGATGTTCGCCATAGCTGCTATCAAAAATGTAAAGAGGGCTATCATCTTTTGTAGTTTCCATGTAGTCGGCATAATACTTCATTTTCATTTTAACTGAGTAGCCATCATTGTCTTCCCCACATTTAAATTTCTGATTTCTGTACTTGCGCTTTAACCGCTCCAGTGTCCACTTTTCGTGTGCTGCCCACCCCTGTTCAGCATTTAACACCACCACAGGCTTATATGGTTTTTCGTACTTCTCAATGAATTCTTCAACTGATGTCTGGAGGGCATCTATTCTTTCTACATTGTCCTACAACAAATGAAAATATATATTCAATAAAAATCAGTTGACATATACAATTTCAGCAATTAGAAAATCCAGACTGAGCCATTGCAATGACATAGTTATAACTCACAACACAAGTATATGCCCACTTGGTTAAAAATACAATACTGGTCAGTTTCCTTCGAGTTAGAAATAATAGGTTTCTTACACTTTTGATAGAAAACAACTGGGACCCTAAAGTTATCATTCAAGCATTTAAAACAAAACATTTATGCTGTACTGTTTCCAGCAATTTCTGTGCAATTGTTATGCATGTATTTTCTGTCCATTTCCTGCAATTCATTGCTGCACCAAGCAAATAATATTGGATTATAGTATTTGTGATCATTGCTGCTCATTGGATAATATGCAAATTGGCTATTGTTTATAAATTAACTTACAACTGAGCTTTGTTTTTTAAGATAAATAAGTTTTATATTTTTTTCTTCTCGGACTGGGGGCATACTCTTTATTGCATCGCCAAAGCCTATTCCAGTCTTGTTCTGGATGGAAAGTGGGTATAATTATACTGAAACTCACAACCGAAGTATCCTCTTTCAAACCAACAGTTTTGTTGATTTTCAATTTGCACAAAAATCTTTTTGGCTGGCCTTTAATGGACACATAATAAATCACCAGCTTGTTAATTCAGCTTTCAAATTACGTGAAAGCTATACCATCTAATTAAAAGTATAAAGACTGCACAGCAATATAGATTGCTACCAACTGATGAAAATTACTCACTAGTTTATTAATGTGCAAATTTGTATTAAAATAGATGAACAGATTAAATAAATTAAAAAAACTTTTCAACTTGCTCAGATTACAGAATCTAAGTTGAATGAATGTTTTGGTTTATGCTGACTGCTGTTAATATTTTGAAACACTGTGCACAATTGGTAATGTAAAAATAAAATAAAATTTTATATTGTCTTCAGCAAGGCAGATAAGTACACTACCGGATGTGGTGAGTAATATAAATAAGGAAGATTCCATTTTGAACTAGTCTACTGGACTACCATCAAATGAAGGCAGCAAATAAAAAGTACTGTATTTTGAGTTTACTGCATTTGTTTTCATACATATAACACATTGGCTTTGTGAAAAGTTTCCAGTTAATTTTACAGAAAACGTTTAGTTAATTAAATAAAGTAGTGAAGTGATTGTATTGCTAAGCTAGCAAACCAGAGGCCTAGAATAGAGTCGAATTCAAAGAATGAGCATTCAACTTTCATCGTAGAAGTTTGAGAATTCAGATTACAAAAATTAGAAAATAAATCCTGCCCAATGTTCCTTTCAATCTTCTTTTTCTGTGTGTAACCTGTTTGTTGTACTGAGTGGTCCTTTAAGACTGCCAGGTTACTATACATTGTAAAGGGACAATGCTCATGCAGCCACTGGCAGGACAGACCCACAAAAATGGTGCCTGTAATATGCAGTCAGGGAACTGTCCACGGGAGACCACAATGTTTTAGATCAAACAGGGATCAGGAAACCACCTGCAAACTACTTGCTATCATACTCCCTCATCTGATGAATGAGTACTCCACCATATTAAAAACAAATTTTGGCAAGGGCACATAAACTCTGGATGATGAAATTTAATGTCCACCAATAAGAGTGATTCATTAACATCATCACTGACTAGATCTTGAAATCCACAGTTGCTAGATTAGAGTTGCAAAAAAAAAATTAATAGAGAATCAACATGTGGAAATAATCAACATGAACTCCCCTTTACCAGTCTGTTACAGATGCTAGCTTTGGAAGAGAGACCCTGCATTGTTCTTTTGGAAGACCAATTTCCAACTTCACGCTGTATTATGGAACTGTGTAATCATAATCACATATGCTCCAATTTGCAACCTCAAGGCCAAGCATATCTTCCACATCTCCATCAAGCCTGATGACCAATCCTTGTCCAATGAGCAATATTGATGTACATGCTAAGAGCAAGTCCCAGGCCTTGCCAGATTTGCCATTTGTTGCTGGGACAGTGATTGGTGTGTGACAATAAGCTTTAGTATCCCAGGAAGCTGGTCTGCATCATAAACACAGTAAGAAGTCTCACAGCATCAGGTTGAAGTCCAACAAGTTTATTTGGTGGCAAAAGCCATTAGCTTTCAGAGTGCTTGTTTTCCCTTCGTCATTCATCTGACGAAGTACGGAGGATGGAACATGCAAAAGTAATTAAGACAGGGTGAAGCATCATTAAGCAGTTGGAGGCCAAAGGCAGGATGGAAAATGACAATTTAAAAAGGGAGGAACTTGCCAGTCTTTAAGTAAAACAATGGGTTTGGAGCTCAGCTTTGGATTAAAACTGACATCGAGATAACGAACAGTCACGTTGAATGCAAGGTAATCACTTGGGAAGGAAGTGGAATTAGTGGCAAAGAAATGGCGGTATGTGAAATTGCATTTCATTTAGGACTGGATGTCAAACATGAAAGCAGTGGAAGAGTCAAGAGAGGTGATAGGAAATAGAGCTAGGCATTATCAGTGTATCAATGGAACTGGACTTCAAGTCTTTGAACATTGTCCCTCGGGGAGGATTTAGAGGAATAAAAACAGGCCAAAGGTAGATCCCTGTGGAGCTCCAAAACTAAAGTTCACAAGCAGGAAGATAAGACTATGCAGAAAATTCTCTCGTTACAGCTTGATGGGAAAGAGTAAAATCATACAAGGGAAGTCCCACTTAAGTGGGCAGCGGAAGAGAGATATTGTAGTTTGGGGAGAAAGGAAATTAACAGAAATAGAATTGTGAGTGCAAGGGCTGAATCTATTGACAATTGGAGCTCACACAGCATTTAGAGAGAATGAAAGAGAAACTAGAGAAAAATATTGGTTCCGAGCACATTTACAGCCCCTACTATTGCGATTCTAACTAACTTCCAATCAGACAGACGTGAATACAGGAGTTCATTTATTTATAATGGAAAAGTCAACAAGAAGTGCACAAAAATACAAAAAAACTTTTGGAGACAGTTGACTGGAAGTTATCTTTAGATTCTTGGAAGGAGAGCAATGCTTCAGGTGATACAACAGGGTCTGGCAACAAATAGGTAAAAACACTGTGCATCACACCCACTCAATTCTTTGTCTGTTGGAGCAAAGGTAGAGGATGCATCAGGTGAAAGAGTAAACATTTTACTGGGGAAAAGGGCAAAGAAAGGCAAGGGAGGTTTTTTTCCATTTACACAAGCAGAAGTCATTTGTACTTAGAGAGTTGAGTGGTGCAGACACAAAGAAATGTGATCAAGTCAACAGGAAAAATAGCAACGTGAAATGACAAGTATGGTTGAGGGGATGGGTGAATGCACCATGAATATGGATAGGACAACTCACATGGAGAGAGTAGGTAAGGGAGGGCAGAGTGGCACTGAGGTCATAGAAGAATATAAGGTGTGTTTAGATGGATGTTCAAATCACAAAAACTTATCAGTCACAATGCATGGATCAAGGAGGGAGTGAAGCAGAGCGTGTAAAGCTCAGAAGGAGACTTATGTGGGCAGCAACAAATGAAGATTTTAAAACACTTATAACAAAGAATAAAGTAAGCTCCTCAAAGAAGGCGGCACCAGGGGAATAATGGGGCAGACCAAGGAGGAACCTTTGAGGGAGGTGGTTGGAGGCATAACTACCTGGGAAGGTTTCAGTAAGGGAGAAAACGATAACACTTTTTTTGCACTCACTGCCAAATTAATTCTCCAATTTATAGATTTAATTTACTTTTGGACAAATTAACAGTTGACAACACATGGCTCTAGTGTATTGAATTAATTCCATCCATTCCATAGTTCTTTTGCGTTATGACTATTTTTAAGCATGGCTGAAAAGTCACATTGATGTAAAACGACACTGGCCAATGAATCAGCTCTTTTATGATGGATTAAAATAAGCATCAAATTAGACACCGAATAAGCAGATTATTGCTGCTGCCACATATTGACTTCTGACTTGCAGTAATGTATAAATAATGTTCACTTTACAGCAAATATCTAATTTATGTGGCAAAATTATAAGGTGGCATCAGATATAATTCAAGAGAAACCACGCTTTGAAAAGGCAGTTACCCCAAATAGTCTGCAGCCATTAATGTAAATATTATAAATTCACTCACAGAAGTAATCATGTCATAATCGAACACTGAAATTTGCCACCAGAACCTACTATACCATACAGCCACAGCCCTGATTCCTTTGCTTCTCCACTGAAACACCCCATTTAAGGATTTTTTTTTCCCTCCAGACTCATTTTCTCTAGAAGACCCAGGCCCAAACAACCCAGTTCTCCCTTTATGTTTTCTTTGGGGAAGGAACACAGCTGGGAGAGAATCCAAACTATATTCCCTTCCCACAGAAAACAAAAAGTGCTGGAAATACCCAGGTCTGGCAGGTTCTGTGGAGAACCAGAGTTAATGTGTTAATGGATTTTATAGACTGCTGGATCTTTTCCCACCATCATTTTTATTTCAATATTTCCAGCATTCAGTGTGTTTTGCTCTTATTTTTGATGTTTCTTCCCCCGTGTAGCTAGCCTCAGATTGACTTAAGTGGCACATCTCAAAAACTCTGCCCTTCTTACCCCCAGCAGAGCTCCTGGTGACCACTGCCCACTTCAACCTCCAGAACGACTCTTTTTTCCAAAAGTGCCCAGGAACTGCTGCTTCCAGCTCACATCCACAGTGCACCACACAAACCCACCTCCTATTCAATGATTCCACCGACACTCACCGCTGCCTTGGGAAAGCAGCCAGCACAATCAAGGACTCTTGTGTCCGGACATACTCCCTTTCACCTTCTTCTGTCAGGAAAAAGATTCAAAAGTTTGAGGTCAAATACCGTATGACTCAAAAACAGCTTTTTCTTTGTTGCCATCAGACTTTTGAATGGACTTGGCATCTACTAAGTTGATCTTTCTCTTCATCCTATCTGTAACTGCAACAACATACTCTGCACCCTCTCCTTTCCTTCTCCTCTGTGTACTCTATGTGTGGTATTATATAGCATGCAAGAAACAATGCTTTTCACTGTATCTCGATACATGTGACAATAAATAAATCAATTCATTCCACCGATAGTGAGACGTGTTGAGATTTTCCAGCAGCCACAGTTTTTTTAATCTTATAGTTTCTAAGGTTT
This sequence comes from Sphyrna mokarran, assembly GCA_024679065.1. Taxonomy (NCBI): domain Eukaryota; kingdom Metazoa; phylum Chordata; class Chondrichthyes; order Carcharhiniformes; family Carcharhinidae; genus Sphyrna; species Sphyrna mokarran. Next base: position 27,591,701 of record JAGIQG010000021.1, read on the forward strand.
TTTTGGGGAGAGGGGATGTGGGGGAAGTTCTTATTATTTCACAACAATCAATTCAAAAGTTATTTTTCAAGCCCTGGTGATATTCTGGGAGGTGTACATGAAGTGATGAATAGCTGTAAAGACTCACATTCTAATCAATATTCTGTAAACTGTGAGTGCCTTTATATACTTTGTTTGAGACCAGAACTCTCCACTCAACTGACGAAGGGGCAAGCCCTGAAAGCTTGTGGGTTTACTATTAAATAGACTTGTTGAACTTTAACCTGGTGTTGAGAGATTTCTTAGTAGGTGTACATAAACCAGATTCACCTTGAGCCATTTTAAAATCTTGTTTGAATTTTTCCGTTTTCTTTCACAGAGATTCCAATACCCACAGAAATGTGCTGTTTGTATGATGACGGCCAAGCCAGCCCTTTCCCACATCCTTCGATACACTTTCCGCTGTTGCAGAAAAACAGCCAGCATAATCAAGAACCCAGTGCACGCCAGACTTCTTCCGTTGGGAAAAAAGATGCAAAAGCCTGAGGTCAGGTACCAATCAACTCAAAAACAGCTCCTTCTCTTCTGCCATCAGTTAATGGATCTATCTGACATTAAGTTGATCTTTTTCTACACTGTACATTCTGCATCTCTCCTCCTTTATGGACAGTAAACTTTATCCGTATAGACATAGAGGTTACAGCATGGAAACAGGCCCATCAGCCCAACTTGTCCATGCCACCCTTTTTTTTTAAAGCTCCTCAGCTAATCCCAATTGTCTGCATTTGGCCCATGACCCTCCGTACTCATCTTATCCATGTTACTATCTAAATGTTTTTTAAAAGACAAACTTGTACCCGCCTCTATTACTACCTTCGGCAGGCTTGTTTCAGACACTCACCATACTCTGTGGGGTGGGAAAAAACTGCCCTTCTGGACACTTTTGTTTCTCTTCTTTCTCAGCTTAAACCTACTTCCTCTAGTTTTAGACCACCCATCCTTTGGGGAAAGACATTGACTATCTAGTTGATCTGTGCCACTCATTATTTTACAAATCTCTGTAAGATCACCCTTCTATATTCCAGAGGAAAAAAGTCTCAGTCCATCCAGCCTCTCCTTATAATGTAAACCATTAAGGCCTGATAGCATCCTAGTAAATCTTTTCTGCACTCTTCCTAGTTTAATAATATCCTTACCATAATAGGGTGACCAAAACTACTTTGTACAATTTCGACAAAACGTTCCAACTCCTGTATTCAACGTTCTGACCAATGAAACCAAGCATGCCAAATGCCTTTTTCACCACTCTGCTCACCTGTGACTCCACTTTCGAGGACATGTGCTCCTAGATCTCTTTGATCTGTAACTCTCCCCAACGCCCTACCATTTACTGAGTAAGTGCACAAGAAACAATACTTTTCACTGTACACTAATACACGTGACAATAAGGGGAAAGCACAACTCCAGACTGCCCCCCAACTCCCCCACCACATACCACACACACACAACAGTGGGGAATCAGCCATGTTCTGACTGAATGGTGGAACAGGTTTGGAGAATTGAATTTGTCTACTTCGGCTCCTCATTCCTAATGTAATCAAAGGTGATCAGTCACCTTGCCTTTAGTCTGCTGGGCCCCCTGGAGGATGAGCCACCACGCTGTGTGTGGGCACTCGATGGCGCCGTGCCCAGTATGTGTACGTGCGGGACGTGCTAGCTGACCGCGTGTGTGTGTGTGTGTATGAGGGAACCCCAGGCTGTGAATGGCAGCGACAAGCCCCAGGCCCCGGCCGCTCCTTACCTTGACAGTGCTCAAGGATAAAGAGTAAGTTTCGTGGTAGTTGTGTTTAGTCCAGTCGTAAGAATCCCTTAACTCGGGGCGAGCACTGCGCTTAGCTTCTTTTATTCGTTTCTTAGCTTTGTGATTCATTTCCTAATCTGGGAGCCTCTCCGGCCAAACACCTTTTTCCCCCGCACCACCAACCCCCGGGAGTCGGCCTCCACAACAACACCGCCGCCGCCGGCCAAGGGAGAGCGTTCCAGAACCTTCCCCTACTTCCCTCATCCACATGCCAATCAGGCCGGCTGGAGGTGGGGTGGTTCCCTCCCGCTGATCCTGTCGCTCATTGGCTCGGCCCCGGCGGAAGCGGCCCCTGATTGGTGGGTCAGCCCGTCACTCACGTGACATTTGCGCCCGCCCACCCAGAGGGGTCAGAGTTCGTTGCTGACGCCATGAGCGGCCTGGCACGAGCTAAGCGCTTCGTGTTTGCGACGCTGCCGTCGACTGAAGAGGGGGCTGAGCGGCTGGAGGTGTCCATACCGGAGGTGGCTGACTGGCATCCTTATAGACGGAGATTGAGCATTCTCGGTTGGGAATAAGGGAAAGGCGGATTGAAATCGTGGGTCAGTTGGACCCTTTCTCATTTGCGTCCTCCAGCCAGCCTTAGTGGGGGAAATTGAAGGCAAAATACCGCGGGCTCTGGAATCTGAAACAGATCAGCCGTGAAAAGGGGTCATTCAGACTCCAAACGCTGGCTCTATCCTCTCTGATGTGGAGATGCCGGCATTGGATTGGGATAAACACAGTAAGAAGTCTCGCAACACCAGGTTACAGTCCAACAGATTTATTTGGTAGCAAACTACCAAATTTAGTCCTAAATAAATCTTGGATTTTAACCTGGTGTTGTGAGACGTCTTACTTTATTCTCTCTACACGGTTGCTGTCAGACCTCCTGAGATTTTCCAGCATTTTCTGTGCCTTTTTGTGTGTTTGGGGGGGGGGGGGAGTGGAATTAAATTGGAAGGATTATCCCAGCTGTCAGTTCCAGTTCAAGCCGCATTTGGAGAGGTGTATTGTTATGTGTTTCCCTCCCATAGCCCTTACTTGAAGGCACTTCACTTTGGAGTTGGAAACGACTTTTGCTAAGCAGGGAGTGGTGTGCTGAGAGTTGCAATGTAACTAGACAGAGGACAGGAGTGCCAGGGGCTTGTGCCCTTTTTCCTTCCCCCCCCCCCACGCCCCCACGAAGAGGGGGGAGGGGAAACGGATCCTCTCCCCTTTGCTGTGGAGGATCTGACACTACAGTGTTGTCGCTGGGAAGTTGTTGCATTCTTCAAACCCTTGTAGATAAGGTGTTAAACCATGGCTGTTCAGTACTCCCTGTTTTGATAGATGTAAAATGATACATTGTTGGAGGACAAGCACTTAGTTTAAATTCCATCCCACGATGGATCAATTGGTAATTTATCTTGTGCCATTTGTGGAACTTGGTGAAATTATGTTTACCAACAGAAACAATTATCATTTCACTTTTACTGAAAAAATATTTGGTTATAAAATGTCCTGTGAATGAAACTTTATCAAAGTAGATTTTTCTTCCTTAATGTCACTGCCATCAAAGTATTTTATTAAATGTTTTCCATAAGAAATAGGAGCAGGAGTAGACCATTCAGTTCTTTGACCTGTCTACCCCATTCACTGCAGATCATTGGCTGATCTTCACCATTTTCTACACTCCCTCTGTATATCTTGATGTTTTTCACATGTTTAAAAAAACTAGCAGTGTCAGTGTTTAAGATACTTAACATCTGAGTCTCCACAACCATTTGGGACAGCAAATGCCAAAGAAATTTCACCTTTCAGTCCTAAATGGCCTGTCCCTTATTCTGAGACTATGTTTCTTGCATCTGAACCACCCTTACAGCTGCAGCCAGGAGAAACATTCACCTTACATCGAGCTTGGTCCTAAAATTTTGTATGTTTGAATGAGATCATTTCACATTCTTCTAAGCTCCAGAGAATAAAGGTACAATCTGTTTAACTTTTCCAAACAGGACAGTCCTTCCATCTCTGGAATTAATTGATGAATCATCTTGGTACTCCTGTGCTGCAGTTAGATTTTGCGTTGTCCTGGAAAAGTTGAATGAAAACTTTTTTTCAAAGCTGAGAAGTGATCTATTGAAAATGTGGCAATGTAGCTACTTGGAGAAAAGCATTCCACAGACAGTGTAGATATGTCCTCACAATGAAAAGGGTATACTATTAAATCTAGGATCTCTACTTATTCAGAAGCATAGAGGTTAAGATGAAGCAGAAAGATCTTATGACAGTCTCAAAAAAAAGTACTATAGAAAGCCTAGAGGATTATAGAAAGTACAGGGGTGAAATAAAAAAAGTTATGAAAGCAAGGAGGGATGAAAAAATTTTAGTAGGTAAACTTTGAATGACCCTATCATATATTAAGCTGATTTTTCTCATCACCCTATTTGTAACTAACATTATATTCAGAGGATTATTTTGCTCTGAGGTACAGGAAGATTTAGGTGCCCTAGTCCATCAATTGCAAAAACCCAAAATGTTGGTGAGGCAAGCAATTAGCAAAGCTAATAGAATGCTACCATTTATTGCAAGGCGAATTGAATATAAGAGTAGTGAGGTTATGTACGTGTTTGGCTGTAAAGTGGTTTGGAATACTTTGAAGTTGTGAAAGAGAACATATAAATACAAATTATTTCTTCTTTGCAATTTAAAGACTTCATATTATTTTGAAATATATTCATTTGATCAATATGCAAAGTTGCTAGTAAATTGCATTCCATTCTTGCTCTTTCTGGACTTGTTCACTGCTGCTGGTTCTGGTTCCCACCTTTATACTTCTTGGGTTCTTCTGAGGTTGGCATTTATTGCCCATATCTAATTGCCCTTGAGAAGGTGGCCAGTGAGCAACCCTCTTAAATGATGAGTGTAGGTGTTCCCATAGTGCTATTTGGTATGATGTTTCAGGATCTTGACTCAGTGGAATGAAGGGACCATACTATCTGCCGAATCAGAATGTTGTGTGATTTGAAGGAGAATATGTTGCATTGCTTTTTCTTGAGACAGCAATGCTGAAAGAGAGAATTCGTAATCCCAACAGTTTTGCAGCAGGTTCCCAGAGCACCACTGATGAGTTACTGTGTACAAAATCAGGAAGACTGGCAACATGAATTTGGGAGATGGGTGGCTCATACTGTAGGAGAAGGGGCTGAGGAAAATATCTATAACTGAGGAGGTTGAAGAATGTTACTTTGTGAATGGAAAGATCATTGAAACTGTTGCAGTAGGGGATACCTTATTTGTGGAGTTTAGAAAAGCTTGTGGTCTTGCCATCTGAGAGTTGACAAGATGGTGCTCAAACATGCTGTGGCATAGGGTGGCTGGTGGTGGATTTGTGAATGTTATTTCATTGATCTGTTTTTCAACAAAACAGGGTAGGTACAGCTGATAGGTGGATGAATGCAAAATGGAGGTGTGTACTCTCTTATGAAGGTATTGATTTTAATTATCAGACAGAAAAATAATACAAAATATCCATTTCATGCTGGGCAATATTTAGAAAGAACAATACAGCATGGGAAACAAGCCCTTCAACCCAACAAGCCCTTCAACCCAACGAGCCCACATTGCCACCTCGATGTTCCCACTTCTACCTGTGATCCCTGACTATGTTTATAGATCTATGCATCGAAACCAAATTGGGAGAAGAAAGGAAATTTCCTGAAGAAATGCTGACTTTTGTTTTGAAAATCATTTCTCCATTTTCTCCTCTCCATGTTATTTTGCTGATTTTGTAAAATAAGATGCAATTACCACTGATCCATTAAAGAAGCCTTCCCATTTTAGAGCCATCATACAATATGTTCTGCTGAGAGAAGTTTTTCTTGACCTGTGTGAGTACAATATCAAAATTGATAATTCAGGAATGAACGAATTTCAGTAAGTAGAATATATGAAATAATTTTAACATCAGGTAGTAATTTCCTGAAGATCCAATATTAGAACATTAAATAACACATTACTGCAACTGATCAAATCAAGGCAATTACCACATCATTTTCTATTAACAATACAAACAAAGGAAACCAAATATCTGGCCATGATTTTTATCTGATTTTTATTTCCTGAAGTAATTTTCAGCCAATTTTTCCAATGAAAAGAAGATACATATTGCTTAATGAATCTATTCGGCATTCCTTAATTATTGTTTAAAGTGTGTTTAGTTCTTAGTTTAGAAGGTTACATATAAATAGAAAACTAATATAATACCAACTAAATATTATCTACATTTTATGTATTTGTGACTTTAAAGCTGTTTGTACAATTAATTCCATAAATGTTTTAACCAGAATTGGCGAATGATTCATTGAATACTACCCCACAGAAGAAGATCGTTTAATCAGTTGGATTTGCTCCAGTTCTTGAAGAGCATTTCAGTTAGTTTTACTTCCCTGTTCTTTTTTCCCATGTCCTTGCAATTTTTCTTCTTCAAATATTTATCTAATTCCCTTTTGAAAGTCATTATTGAATCCTGGAATAAATATAAATTAGTGCCATATGTTGATGGAGGTACTGTAAAATTTGTTACTAAAGAAAGATTGGATTAATGAGGAAAAATAAGGTAAGAATGCAATAATGTGATTTTCTGAACCAATCTGTTTGAACTTAATATTCTCTTTTCTCTTCTGCTCTCACAGAATCCAATGAACAACATTGATAGCAATGGTGCTTTGTCCTCTCCCTATGGCCAACTTCCTTTTTCTCTTCAAAATTCATTAACATAATTGATGGTGCCTTTCAAATCTTATGTTTACGTTTTCAATAGGTTTCCAGATATCATATCTGAAGCTTTCCAATCTAATTCTGACTTTGTCACAGCATTGAAATAAATGTATCTAATTAAAGCCACAAATTACATCCTCTGTGACTGGTGCACAATTCTTCTTGACCTATCTGCAGTCTTTGACGTGGTTGACCACGTTGTTTCTTCTTCAATATCTCCCACGTTGCCCATGATGGTTCTACTCTGATAGACTTCCTAGCTTACTTATACAGCTCAGACCAGAGAATCTCCTGCAATGGCTTTATTTTATGGCCTTGCAGTTATTTCTAGAGACAACTGACACTATTTACTCACGTCTCATTCTGTATGTAATTCTGTAACTTCTTTGAGCCCCACAATTCTGTGACAATTGTAGTTCTTCATATTTGGCTTCTTGTGCATCCTCATTTCTCTGATCCTCATTGACAGCTGTTCCTACAGCTGCCTCAGCTTGAAGCTCTGGAATTCCTCCAAAACATCCATGCCTCTCAAGATGTTGCTTAAACAAATGTTTGATCACCAGTCCTAAGCTTGAATCTTCGATTAAGTGTCTGAACTCCTATTTCTGACCCTGATCAGATAAAAAAAAAAATGCAGTTATCTTCCTCCAATTTTTCAGCACAATCTTTCAATGGAGGAAGAAATCCTCCAAGGGAGCAGTGGAGATAATTTGTGCAAAAATCAGACCTGCTTTTTACAACACTGTATGCAGTTCTGTAAGTAGCCCAAAGCTTCTTTGACGTACTAGAGAGAGGGACTAAGTGTGGCAAGTGGGTAGGGTGGCAACTAGGAGGGATAGGATGTTGGTAACTAGTTAAGGTGGTTGTTGGATGTGGGTTACGGTGGGTGAATGAGCAGTTGGGTTAGGTAGGGTTGTTAGGTTGGAGGCTGGTCAGGTTAGGGGCAGGCTTTGGCTTTGGTAGACTAGTCAGCTTGGGTCGGGATGCTTTTGAGTGTCAGGTAATAGGGCCTAGTTGAAGGGCTGGAGTTGTGTGGTCAGTGTGTAATTGTGGGTGGGTCAGCTGTATAATTAGCCAGGTGATATAAATTAAGTTTTATTTTGCCTAATATTTCCACTTTACTTACCTAGGGAAATAAATTGGAAATGTCTGAAGTCTCCCACTTTAACCCAGAGTTAAGACTTTTGGAGGATCCAAAGGAATGTTCAAACTTCCTGGGTGATTCCCATGGAGCCCTATTGGAATTTTTAAGGGATGCTGTAATGCATCTTCCAAGGTACACTTGATGATTGGAAGATTTGGATCTCAAATAAAAACAGAAAATGCTGCAAAACTCAACGAAGACAGCATCTGTGGAGAAAGAAAGTTAACATTCCAAGTCGATGATCTTTCATCAAAATTTTTTCTTGTTGGCTTGTCAACTTTTGTTTGATTAAGTTCCTGTCAAGTGTGTTGGGATACTTTACCATGATAAGAGTACTATATAAATGCAGGTTATTGTTGTTTCTTCAGGTACTTGATCCCCAATATGGCATGTACATATGGCCATGTGCTGTGGTTTTGGCACAATACGTGTGGTTTTACAGAAACACAGTAAGACGAAAGACCATTTTAGAGGTAAAATAACTTCACTTGATTTTTGATAATATAGTATGCATACACAGGCAGAAAATAGGTGGAAAGATCTAAGATGAATTGGGATACATTTGTTACACAATTCAGGTTGTGTTTTGCTGCATAAGAGAATGGGTATGCCCTCTGCTGATCAAGACTGAAATTCCTTTTTAAAATGAAAATTACAGAATAAACATAAGGTTTATCACAGTTCTATTAAAAAGCTATAAACCTGTAAAATTCTAAGCTAGTTTCCCAAAATGGGTAACAATAAGTATTACCTGTTGATATTTTTAGAAGCATGCTGATTGAATTTTTGAAACACCTTTATGCAACACTCAAGCAAGGTTGCATCAGAATTCTTTTATTAAAATATTTATATGCATAAGAACTAGTTCTACCTTGTCATAGTCATGCATTTGCTCCTTTTGCTCATCCTGCTAGCTTAATTGACCAGTGCAAAAGATTTGTAAATATAAAGTTACTACACTTTTAAATCATAGAAAATTGAATATTTTATTGTTTTCAAATTATTAGACGTTATATATCAAATGGAATGGTACAAGAATTAATTTTGTATTTTTAGATTGGAGCTGGTGCCAGCCTACCAGGCATAGTGGCAGCAAAATGTGGTGCAAGAGTGATTTTATCGGATGATGCAGAGAAACAGAATTGCTTGGATAACTGCCGCCTAAATTGCCAGATTAATAACCTTGAGGATATATCTGTCATTGGTTTAACCTGGGGACAAATATCTCCTGAGCTCGTGCTGTTACCACAGATAGACATCATTTTGGGGTCTGATGTGTTTTATGAGCCGAAAGGTAAAGATTTTGCAGAACCATTTCTGCTTGTTTTTATATTTTCTACTGACTGAATAATTTTAACTACTAATATATTTGTGCTGGGGGAAAAACACGACTTCACTGCCTCAAACTTAGTTGTTTAGTCGCTTGATGGAGTATTGTTAATTTCAGTATTAAGTTCAACTTTTAAGCTTCTACTTCATAGTTAATGGAGCAGAGGAACATAGACTGAGCAGCAGAAGGTCATTTGGCTTTGAGTCAATGCTTGTGGTCTCGATTCTACTTTCCTGTCTGACCTTTAAGGACATGTTGCATCTTTGCCATGGCAGGTACAGATCATCGCTTTATCCTGGTTGTCAAACAGCAGAGGCAACAGAAGCGATGCTGCAGGTGGATTATTGTGAATGACCTGAAAGATCAACCAAGATGGCCTTTCTAAGTTTTCACTGCCAACCTGCAACATCTGGAATCAGTGTGCCTATACTGCCTGCTTGATCCTAAAGTCCATTATAAAAAGTATCTTTTAAGAGACCCATGGTTCTCCATCAGAAAACATAACCAGTGTGATGAAAACTATCAAATATGGGATTTAATCTAAGATAAGTGCAAAGCTTTCACCGATCAGCAACTTCACCATGGTTCAAGAGAAAAGCAGCAGTCTTACTGGCAGTGGAAGGCACTGGTGAAACTTATAACATAAAAAAAATGATACACAGAATGTGGGATATCCAACAACTTCAAAATTAAGGATGTGATGTTTTTTCAATGCTGAGTGCTGCCAAGACATGGTCCAAGCAGGCAAGAGCTCACTCTGCTCAGTGAACGTGCAAACTCCAAGCTAAGAATCTAACCTGGGTCCTTAACACTGTGGGGTAGCAGTGCTAACAACTGTGCCACTGTGCATCTTGACACTATTTGTAGTGTCTGGCATTTTTGACTTGTATGAATGACACAGTTGGTGGTTGTTTTGACCAATGTTGATGTTGAAACTAGAAGTTGACTCTGTATTTGGTCTGAAATTGAAGTGTTGTTTTCCTTCACTGGCTTTGGCGGTGTCACTGTTTCAGGAAGGTGCAGGTCAGAACTTTCTACGATTGAAGTCAGATTCACTGCAGGTTCTATCATTGCCACTGTTCAAAGTAGATGATGATTTTGCTCGAGCTACTTGGTAGTGATCAAGAAAGCACATATATCGATATTTGGTTGCTAACAAATGTTGTTTGACATCTGCTTTGTCTTTTTGTGTTGCGCGCTCAGGATTGATGCTAGGAGGTATGGAGGCTAACAAAATAAAGGAGTGTCAGTGATCCTCTCCAAACGTAATAGGAGCAAAGTCAAAAAAGCCTTTAGAAAATTGAAGAACACGAAAGTCCCTTGAACAGATGGAATTCCTGTTGAAATTCTGAAACACAGCAGATACACTCCTAGCAGAATCTCATGTCCCACATCTGTGAAGATAAGCACAAGCAGGGGGTCTCATCAACACTGTTATTGTGACTTAATTCAAGAAGAGACAAGTTTGATGGTGGGACACACACAACTCCAAACAACCGAGCATCACCTGCTCCATGTAGAGTTCGCAGATCGCACATTGGACTTGGCAACCATTTCAGAACCCATCAACCTGTAATGCAAGCAAGTTATCCTTGATCTTGAGGGACTGCTTACCAAGAGTAAAACAAATTGCTTTTATGCCTTTAACATATACAAACTTTTCTTAGGTTTCTTACATTCTTAGGATGTAAGAAACATGCCAAGTTATGTTGGGAGAGGTCACGAAAACAGCTAATGAGCTAAAGTGGAATTTGAACATTGAAAAGGAGTTTTTCTAACCTCTCCCAACCTTCTGTTCTTATTTTACCTAAACCTGATATTGAGGAACAATTTTCCTGTTCTGTATTTTCCTAAAAAAAAAAAAAATCTTCTACAACGTCATCATTGCTGAAGCTATTGATAGCTTGACCATGAAGGAAACCTAGTATATGGGTGATGACACTCAGTGAAGATTAGGAACTTTAATCAGCTTGCCCCAAAACAGGGCAGATTGACTGGTAGGAGTGGGCTGAAAAATGTGGGACCATATCATGCCAATCTACCATAAATTGATCATTGGCAGGAGACACATCGAAAGACCCCCCCCCTCTTCTTGGTATAGTTGAGGTCCTTAAATAACCAATTAAAGGCCTCTTACTGCCATGAGGATTTAATCAAAGGTGGAAGGTACCTATGCAAGTGTGCTCTTCCAACAGCTTTCAATGCTGGTCCGGGACAAAGTGTGGGGTTTTTTCATTTGAGCCCCCCGTACCCATTAGAAACCACACTCCTACTTCACTCTCAGCTGCCCTATTCATCTGAGCCCCTTGGTCCTGAACCTGATCCCAACAACTCACACCTGCTCCCCTATTTAATCTCACATCCAATTTCTTTTCTGATTGCTGCTTAGGATTGGAGGGTTCCAGCAGTGGCTGTCACTCACTGTCTGCGCTGAAAACAGAGCGGCCAGCCATTTAATCAGCCTGCAGCTCTGAGGTAGAGGTTCCTGTCCAGGTGGGGGCAGAAGTTTTACTCAGTCAACCAACTGCTAAATGACTAGTGGAGCAGGAATGCTCTCGCCATTACATTGTAAAGTCCAGTCTAAGTTGGCATAGTGGCACAGCACTTCTGCCTCACAGCACCAGTGACCTAGTTTGATTCCCAACTTGTGTCACTGAGTGGCTTCTGCACGTTTTCCTTGTGTCTGCATGGATTTTCTCCCACAGTCCAAAATAGATGCTGATTAGGTGCATTGACTATGCTAAATTCTCTGTGTACCTGAACAGATGCACGAGTGTGGCAACTAGGGAATTTTCACAATAACTTCATTGCAGTATTAATGTAAACCTACTAGTGACTAATAAATAAACTTTAGAACAGCTAAGCATAGAACTTAAAGTAAAATGGACAATATTGTAATGTATGCTAAACAATAAGAAATATTTAAAATGCTCTGCAAAAATCAAGCAATAAATACTGAAGTTATCATGCATGAATCAAGCCAACAGAAAATTTGATGGTAAGGAAGACAGGAAGGAGTTAATAAAGAAACAAGGAGAGAAGTTTTAAAAAAATATAAGTAGAAAGGACCAATGAAATTCACAGCTCAAGAATTGCTAAACAAAATAGGAAAATATAAGCACACAAGTAACGAAGTTGGGATGAGAACTGGGCAACTCAGAATGATGAGGGGATATCAAAGACTGATAGTAAAATGGCAGAAAGTTATTTTGCTTTAACCAGGAGGGTGCCTCTAATTCACAATGCTTTAGAAATTATATAAATACATTTAAATTGGAGAGATATTAAGTAATGAAACTCAGGACCAAACCTGGCAGTATATTGTTTAATTGGATGCAGGGCATGAACATTCGAGGGTATTGACAACCCCATACGTAGACATAGTAAAACTCTTGCATGGTATCAATGTTTTTTGTTGTCCTAAAGATGTGAGAATTGGAACTAGCTCTTTCAGCAAAAGCTGATGGTTGAACCAGTGGTCTTATTGGTACACAGCTACTCATGTCAACAAGCTGAGTAATTAGAGTACAAAAGTAAAATACTGTGGGTGTTTCAAATTTGGTATTAAAAAAACAGAAAATGCTGAGACAATAGGTTTGGCAGCATCTGTATACTTCAGAAAAGTCATTGACCTGAAATTTTATCATGTAGATACTACCAGACCTGCTGAATAATAATTGGAGTGCATTTTTTACAACTTTTTTTAGTCTTGGTGCTTTTACATCTTTTTTCCCTGAAATGTAACTAAATTTACCATAAAATCCAATGTGAAACTACACCTTAGATTTATTCTTGCAACTGAGAATACGAAAAAGATACATTTTAAGTGTCTCTTTATTTTTTTAAGATTTTGAGGATATCTTAACAACCGTTTTTTACCTCATGCAAAAAAATCCACATGTGCTTTTCTGGACCACTTATCAGGAACGCAGGTGAGCATTCATTATTATAAGCACTTGAATAGTATTAATAATACCTGAATGAGTGCAGCTCCAACACTTGAACTCACCACCATCCAGGAAAAAGTAGCCTGCTTGATTGGCACCCTATCTACTTCTCCTCCTTCTCAACAGCATCTTCTAAACCTATGACTTTTCCCACCAAGGACAAAGGCAACAGACTCATGGGACCTCTTCATTCCCCTCCAAGCCAAACATCATCCTGAATTATATTACTGTGACTAGTGATTCCTATCTAACCTATCAAGCATGATTAGGAATTGGCAAAGAATTTTGGCTTTAGTGGTAATACTTAAATCCCATGAATGAATAAATGCAAAACATTTTATGTTTGATGGAAACATTTCAAGTATAGTTTTGTGTTGATGATTATTCCATCCTAATAATAAAGTGGCTTGAAGATTTATGCAATTGAGGCAGGTCATTCTTTATGCAAATTTCTTCATTCATTGTTGGTTTATTAATTAGAGGGAAATATTGGCTGTCTGGTTGTGTCTGAAATGCAATAACCTTTAAGTAATTATTCATCAACCTTGTGATGGAGATCTAAGTTTCAACTTTAATTTCTACACTGCTTTCTATACTCTGTCAAAATATATAACAACCAAGTATATTTGAATTGTGCTACTTGTTCACTGTTGAGATAAAGAACAATGGCAGTCAATTTGCCCAGTCATGTTTTTATTAGATATGTGTTTATACAAAAATGTGATATTTCCCCCTAAACTTTTTTTGGTAATTCCCAATTTTTCTATGTAAGATAACTAAGTAAACAAGGAAGATTTAATAAGGTTGGTGTAAAATTAAGAATGTGGTCCATTATAACTGGCTGAAATTTTCCATAGGTTGACTGAATTTATATGTTAATGGAATTGGTTGGATTACTTTAAGAATTTTATTATAACTTGTAAATTTCTCTTTCAGTGCTGACTGGTCAATTGAAACATTGCTATACAAGTGGAATTTGAAGTGTGTTCATATTCCACTTGAAACATTTCATGCAGCTGAAGAACACCTTGCTGGATCTAGCCTACCTGGAAGTCACACTGTTCACATGATTGTTATCTCTTTACGGACAAGTTTTTCTTCAGTAATCAACAATTTAGCATAGAGACAACCATAAATTTTTTTTCACTGCATTTTTTCTAACATGATGCTCATCTGCACTTCTATTATTTTCCATTCAGAATCAAATATATATGTGCAATCATTTTGAAGGAAACATTTTAAATGTCCCAGGTGGATAATGTCTGTGAAAGATTGACAGGAGAAATGTTCAGTTGAGGTGTAGCTGTGCTGTTAAGAATGTATTTGACATGGATGATATAGGAATCAAAATGTAAAATTGAGAGATTAGCTTTATAACCAACTTTTTTTAGAACTAGTATTCTTGTTTGTTAAATCAATGATTGGATGTGCTCTTTTATATTTAATTTTACAGCCGAGTCTAACTCAGTTATCATCAATAAACAATAATCACCTTGTGGAACATAGCAATTGCTTCCAGATCCATGCTCACACCTCATTTCTGAATTTAAGCAAAACAAAGTGCACCAGGTTGTAATGTCACTGGCCAATTACAAGAAAACATTTCTGAAAGGGTTACGCTCTGAACAGTTTAAAAGTGCACCTACACATGTAAATGATGAAGTTTTACTTGGACACAACAAAATAATGTAAGGAATATTTCTGCACCCCTTTCCATTCTTCAAAAACACGGATGAGTATGCCAAATCCTTTTTGTTACTACAGCATTAAATAAATGGACACATTCGATGCAAAGTACAAGTATGCTTCTCCTTGTATAACTGGCCAACAGGAGCTCATTTTGAATTGATTGTAGTTTGTCACGCATCTTGGCATTTGCTCCATTGCGAAGAGTAACTTTTGTTAGATGGGACTTCTGAAGTCAGTGAAATCCAGTTACACGATGTTCTGAACACATTCATAGCCAGGAAAGAGTAGCTTAGATAACAAAAATATGAATATGTAATTAATCCTTTACAAGTGCTGCAAAATTTTAATTTCTGGACAACTTTCTGAAACAGCAAGTTATTAGGTACCTTATTTGTTTTAGGTTGTATAGTTTTCTTTTAAATTAGGCAGATGCTAGGGACACTCATTCAAAGTTTATATACATTGTACTGGAACTTAAAATTCTACTCCACATCATCTATAAAGGAATTAGACATGGTTGGTGAATAATGTGCCTCTTAGCTGTGCTTTCAATATTCCATTGGACAATACCTTCTCTTTTTTGGAAGCAAACTACTGTGAGTATATTGATGCTGGGCCTTTACATTAGAAAACAGCCCAAGTAAAAGCAATTTACACAAAGTAGATAAAGTAGCGTACCATAAGGATCAGCTTGACCCCTAGTCTAGAGCTAAGTCAATTATTGATCAGAGCATTACAGTCAAGTACCAATTTCATGTTTGAAGATTGTTTCATGAAAGCTTCTGATAAATGTAAAACTAATATCCATATTTTTACAATTTCAGAAACATCCTTTTTATAATACTAAACGTAAACATAATCAAACTTGGCTCAGCCCAAAACACTGACCAGCCATTTAATAGTAATGGAAATTGACAAATTTTGGAAATGCCAGTTTTTTTCACATTTCTAATTTCCAGTGGTCAAATTTCTACAATACAGCCTAGAACAGCATTTTCAGTTCTGATGAAAACCTGAAACGTTAACTGCTTTCTTTCTGCACCAACTCTGCCAGGCTATTTCTAGCATTTTATGCTTTGCTAGTCTTGTGACTTTTAATTTCATTTATTATGTTACACATTAATGTTATGCCATGTTTCAAAAATTTGCTCAAAATGCAATTTATTGCTTGAAAGTTACATATTATAACTGCAGATACAACCTTTCAAGTGTGGTTTTCCCTCTAGAATACTGTTTTAACAATGTTTTACAGTATTAAATCACAGTACAATCCAACGACTTTATACTTCTCCTTCCACTGGATACTCTAGTTGCATTTTCCACCAGCGCTGAAGTCACTCACTTTATTCATATCACTTAACCACATTCGAGTCCAGTCATAACAACATGTTTAGCAATGATTTGGCTGGGAGAGTTTCCTGTCAGTCTAAATACTTTATGGAACAATTTATCAATGTGCTCTGATTGCATTAAGTGTGGCTCCTTTGTAATGAGCTCAGATGTCTGTTATACAGCTCTTCAGTTAATTATTAAATAAACTTCGCATGAAATCCAGACCACAATATACAATCTCGTGCAGGTATGAAGTGCTGCAAAGTTATTGTGGTACTCATCAGTCAACAATAGAAACAGGAAAGAAATTTACAGCACGGGAACAGACCCTTTAACCCTCCAAGCCTGGATCAACTATGCTGCCTGACTGAACTAAAACCCCGCCTTACCTTTCCAATGATCATATTGCTCTATTCCCAAATATTCATGTATTTGTCAAGACGCCTTTAAGTCACTACTGTATCCGCTTCCACTATCTCCCTGGCAACGCGTTCGAAGCATCCACTACTCTGAAAAATCTGTCTTGTACATCTCCTTTAAACTTTACCCCTCACACCTTAAACCTGTGCCCCCTAGTAACTGACTCTTACACCCTAAGAAAAAGCTTCTGACTTTCCACTCCATCCATGCCTCTCAATCTTGTAGACTTCTATCAGATTGCCCCTCAACCTCCAACATTCCAGTGAGAACTAACTAAAATTTCTCAAACCTGTTCTTATAGCTAATGCCCTTCTTACCAGGCAACATCCTGGTAAATCTTTTCTGTTCCCTCTCCAAAGCCATCACATCTTTCTGGTAATTCTGGAAATTCCACAATTACCAGAATTTCTAGTAATTCTGGTATAGAATTGAACACTACATTTCAAGATAGTATATTAACTATCGTCCAGTTAAAGACAAATTGTTCTGATGTTTGAAGAATTTATCTTCCTCTTTAGATTCATAAGAGGATAGGCCATTCCAGCTTGCTCTTCCATTCAATAAGATTACAGCTGACTTTCTATTTTGTTTACGCTATACTTAAGACATTTGTTACAATAACACTTATAATGCGGGAATTAATTAAATATTAAACTCTTTGGAGCTAACTCAGGCTAATGAAAACAGACAATCCTTGGTGTTTCAACTGTTCTTCCAGCCTAGAATATTAAATAAGACTATTAATTTAATGAATATCTTAAATTTGATCAATCCTATGATCCTCTATTTTAACAGCATTAAGTCCCCCCAAAACCAACTGTATCTCTCTGCCCAATGCCACAAATCTACAATTTTTACTATTAACTAAACATGAAGTTATTGTGGCTTTTCACAAATTTAAGATAGCAATATTTGGGACCAGAAGAGATTCAAAAGTTACGTTTCTTTGTGGATCCAAGACTGGTAGCTTAATTCCCCAGGCTACACAAGCTATCTCTGACCAAGATTCTCCATTCTATCCTGAAATCCACTGCTGATCACATGCACCTGTTGCCACCCACCCAAATTTCTACCCTTGCCCATTTGATCTCCAGCTAATTTTAGGCAGTTAGTTGACTGGCAGCTTGCAAGTGAAGCCCCAAATATAACAGTGCCTCAGCCTCCCACCAAGGAAAGAGAGTTTGGTGCTTTTATTGCTAAATTCCACTCATTTTGACTTCTGCTCCTATTAAAATTAGGATTTTTTTAATGTCAATATACTTTAATCACAGTACTAAATTGAAGGTGAATGTTATCATTTTCCCCCAGTTAATAAGCAAAGCCAGTAGATTTTGGTTTCAGCTTTTACAATGTTAAGATGTAACAATATTGTACAATACAGATGACTGTGTGTACACAATACCTGGCAAATATACTACTGGTGTAATACAGCTTGATAGAAGCAAATTTATGCTGCAAAGCAATTATAAATTATGAGCAATTTTCAGGCCTATAATTCTTCAGTCACAGGCAAGAATATCACCTGGAATTATCGATTATTTGGTATGTCTGACAACACTACTACACATTAGACCCCCACAAAAATACCTACCAATTTCCATTGAACAGAGTGAAAAGTCCAACCTAGGCATTATTCTTTCAACTCTTAAAACTTTCGTTTTAATATTCATGTTGTTCAGATGTATTCATGATGTGAAGATGCCAACGTTGACTGGAGTAAAAATAGTAAGAAGTCTCAACACCAGGTTAAAATCCAACAGGTGTTCTGAAATTTCTTACTGTGTGCAGATCATTGCCAGCAAACTGCACCCATCATCTGTTGTGCCATGTAAAATTCTTAAAGCAATTTTGTGTCTAAAACACAAGGATAAAAATAACCTGTTATACATTAAACGTACAAAGAGATTACCAGCCCCATCCAGAATGTTATATTTTCTATGCAGTCACACTTTTAAAAAATTACAATGAATGTACAATGCTGCAAGAATGATGAGATACTGCTGTTACTTCCAAAAGTAGCAAGGTGTTAAGAGTTAGTTTGTCTAACATGTCCACTGGTATGGATGCCAGGGCTACAAAATACATTCACTCCTGTGATTGTGCTATATTTGCCCATGGGCCCTTTGGTTTTTCAAATAATCTATGATCCTCCCTAGCCTTCAAGAGAAGTTCCAATATCAGAAATGAAACTTGAGTTTCAAAACAACTGTGTATACAATTATTTTATTCCCAGTTGTGTTACTGCATACTAATTGCTATGCAAGCATTACATTCCTATTATTATGGAACCTATAACAATTATTCGTCATACGCAATGTAGCACTGCTTGGTCTGCATTTTTTCTTCTTTGGAAAATAGAATCAAATATAAATTTCTCCAAGCTATAGACAGATCTACCCTCTCCACAGTGTATTAAATGAGCTGCTTAGCAATGTGGCAAATTTTGATTTTCACCTGAAATCTGATAGTGTTTTACATCAGACATTTGAATTTGTTTATTATAGTACAAGCACAATTCTAAAGGAAACCAAATATCATTTTAAAATTAGAATTAAACAGATAATTTCCCAGTGCAGCAAGAATCATCAACAAATATTTGAGAGAAGACTGGGTTTTTATAAATATAACATAATTATTAATCGGAGGGCCATGAGCCTAATTTCCAGTACAAGAACATTGGATCCATTCGTGCAGTTGCTACAAAAGAAGTCAATGTAAAGTTGTCAAATTTAAGCATTACCAAAAAGTCTGAATTATTTTCAGAGCAGGTAAAGTTATGTTGCAAAGAAGATTGAACTAAAATTACTGAAAACTTATAAAACTTAAGACACCCACACAAAAGATCCACGGCTGTTCAATTAAGCGACCACACATCTACAATGTCAATATCCCGTGATCGTGCTTAAAATGCTTTCCTGGTATTGATAGTCATAAATATAGATCAACGCCATGAAAAAATTTTTTTTTAATTCATTATAGAAATACAAGTTGTACAGGATTATGTACTGAAACAAATAAAACTGTTAATTACAATCAATTAAAAAAATTAACAGAATTCTAAACAGTGTATTCCATTAGTAAATGGATAAACCACATTACCAAGTACAAAAACAAGGTAGCTAAAGGTGCTTACTGCCTGCTCCATAATTTACACGCAGCCACGTCTCTGGAGGTGCAGCTGACAGGCATTTTACTGGACAGCCATATTTTCTGCACGTCAAGGCATCATTACAGGAGCAATCAGGAGAATACAGGACACAGCCAAGCACTCTGCACTGCACTGCAACACGCCACCTTACAGCTAACCCGCTTTACAGAACTGCTACACAACTGCGCCTAGTGCACAAAAATACATGAGACAATAAGATTAGTATTGGACTGAAATAATAAGAAACAGAAGAAGACATATGCAAAGTTGAAATTTAAAAGATAATTACTTCAGCGTACAGAAAAAGACATTACAAAACCTGGAAATACGTTCCATGCTTTTTACCTTATGTACATATCCAAGCCAAAATGCATCTGAAGTCGAATATTTCACTAAATTGTAAGAAGTTTAAGTAATAGCAACACAGATGGCACATAACATATAACGAGCCTTCTCAGACACTAATTTTAATTCAAGACTTAAACTGACAGAACCTATTATAAACAATGATGTTATAATAACCTTTTAAGTAGATCACTGCTTATTTTAGGAAGGACTTTCCATCATCTAATCAGATGGCAAGAGATGATATTTCTTGCAAGGCATCTACCATGTAAATCTTCCAGCCATTCAGAATATCTAGAACAAAAAGAAAGTTGTTAAAAGTTAAAAAAGTATATTCTATTTCACAAGTGTAGTATATCCAAAATAATCATCTTTACGAGCACTACACATTTAGTCCACACATACGGCACATTTGATGAACACCAAAGCCTTTCTTTCATTCTGTTTTTAAAAACAGGTTAAATAATAAAAGTACACTTTCTCCAACGAGCATATTCCATTAAACTGACATTCATAGAATTTCTGGAAGCAACTTTCAAGTCACACGGTACTGGATCCGAAAAGTTAATGGAAAACTTTAAAGATTCTACATCATTTAAACTTTCAAAGCTTGAATGTACACCTCACTGAAGATACAAAGTCACTTCTACAACAGAAATTAAATTTGCCATATTGTCAAGATGTTAGAACAGCAAATAAAAGCAATTGGTGCTAAAACTTCAAAATTCGAAACAGAAAACAGATTAAGAACAGTATTTGAGAGTTTGGGAATCATGTGAACTAAAAACTTTACAAAAATATAAATATTGTAGTTCTCATTTCTGGAATGCAATAAAATTTAATAATACAATCCAACATGATTTTTTTAGAAAGTGTATTTTTCAATTTTAGTTCTGAGCACCTCCCCAAAAAGAGCCAGAAAACTGCTCTTAATACTCCACCTTCACTAAGGGCTACAGTAATATCCACAAAGCCTAAAACACTAGGAAATAATACAGGGAGCTGGATATTTTATGGCAATTTCAGTAATGCTTCACTGCAAATAATGTTTTACTTTAAATAGCTCTTAAGACTTGTATTAGATTTCAAAACAAAAACTTAAAGCTCGATCAAAATCGTATTTTCTTAAGCAAAGAAAATGGCAACCTGTCCAAATCTTGGAATGTACCAATAGTATTAGCACCTGGTTGAATGAAATGCTCATCTGTTGTGCAGATATACTTTCCAGTTGTTTTACTTTCAGAACAAAAATTTTTATAAGTTCTAGGCACGATTTAAATGCTACATAAAGTTAACTTTATCTATATTTCACTGCATTTTACAGTAATATTAATCCAAGACTTCAACATCCGTGTTAACCCCACACTTGAAAGTCAGGAGCTTGAGGAAATACTCACCAGTTGCCTGGATGGATGCAGCCACAACAAAACTGAAGAAATGTGGCACTATCCAAGACAAAGCAATCCGTTTGCTCAGCACCCTTGCCAGTGAACTCAATATCCATCCCTCCACCATCAGTGTATTGCGACTGCAGTACATATAATCCAGAGGATGCAGTACATCAACTCACCAAGTTTACTTCAACAGCACCTACCTGCCACATGACCTCTACCACCCTGAAGAACATGAGAAGGAAAATCATGGAAATATCATCATGGTCCCCAAGACACAGATGGATTCTGACTTGGGACTAAAAATAGTTGTTCCTTCATCATTGCTGGTAAAAATCTGAAGTGCCCACCCAACATACTGGAGCATCACTGATACTATTTGTGAAATTATAAGGACGTAGCAGTCGATGTTGGTCCACCACTATTTTTTCAGTACAACTAGAGGTAAACGATAATTGCAGCCTTGCCAAAATGAATGCAAGAGCTTATTAAATATTTGATTCTCAAATGTAGGTACACACTATATGTAGCAAACCATTCCTATGTGATGATGGAAATATTAAACGGTCTAAAAATGCCGCATCCCACAAAATTATTGAGAAATTAATTCAAATCTTATAATTTCAAATCATCTTTTGTTTGCAAAATATTTAATGACCATAATAATGGATTCTTTTGCAGTTGAGATGCAACTTTACCATTAATTTTGCAACATAAAGAGCAGCCATGAATGTAGAAATTAAAATCACAAAAAATTGCAATGTCAACCAAAATTTTCCATTTTCCAAAACTTGAATAGCTGAACTGCTACCAAAAAGGTTAGTTAAAAGTGAGAACCAACCTTCTGAAATAGACTGATCTTATAACCTTTTCACTTCCAAAAGTAAGTAATTGTGTAACTGATATA
Source organism: Sphyrna mokarran (assembly GCA_024679065.1). Taxonomy (NCBI): domain Eukaryota; kingdom Metazoa; phylum Chordata; class Chondrichthyes; order Carcharhiniformes; family Carcharhinidae; genus Sphyrna; species Sphyrna mokarran. Next base: position 27,613,931 of record JAGIQG010000021.1, read on the forward strand.
AAATAATCTTTTATGAAAGATTAGAGACACTAGGAAGAAAGATTGACGAAGCTTGAACTTTACCGTTTGGTCATTAAAAGGAAATATCTCAAGTCCCAAAACCAGAATGAGCACGACTAAACTACAGACTATTTTTGTTTAGCTCTCAAGTATCAAAAGGTTTTGTTGACAACGTGCACAAAAGTTCCATGGATTAGAGAATTTGAGAAATATGATTATTTGCATATAACTTGAGTTTGCACCAAAGGAAATGGCTGAGGGTGGAGAACAGGAGAGTGCAGACTGTCAATGAAGATGTGATGGTGCAGGCGTTTTAAAAAAGCGCACAAGATGCTCAAAACAGCTGTCACCCACACATGGCATCAGACCGCTGGAGGACAAGAGTCACAGTAAAAACTGCAATGCCGTTTCATTGAATATAGCAAAGAGACTACTGGGCTCAGTGACACAGTAATCACTAACGAGGACAATCAGAAGTGAACAAGTAAAGACAAACCATTTTTTAAAAATGAAAAGCAAGGAATATTTTGCAGTTGCAAGAATGGAAAGATCACCTTATGAAGATTGTTTTCGTACTTATCTAGTTATGGAAATTCGGGATGATGACAAAACAGGTACAAGAATGAAGGGTTCAAATGCACGCAAGATACGGTCATCAAAAAGGTAAATTAATGGAGACCAGCAGCACAGCATTCTATTGAAATTCATCTTTGCTTCCCATCCCCTGTACTATGCAGGCACAACTCATACTTGTTTTGGAACAGAGAATTGGATGAAAAAACAAGGTTGACGGCAAGGCGCATTGCTGGCATAGTCCAATTTTGCTCTGGAAGTAGGTGCCATAAAAGTAATTCATTACAATGTTGCCTCTGCTGCCAATTTGAAAAATAAAACCTCCATTTGATCAAGATTTACTTGAATCATTAAATATCCACTTTTAGATTGGTTGCAACCAAGTGGATTGACCAGGTTAAAAAAAAATGAAGGGAGTGGTCCATTTCTTATTCTATTCAATGTAATAAGTGGCCTCAATCTGAAACATGAACCATTGTTTTCTCTGTTCAGTTGCCAATAGCGATCTTTTCTGGATTTGCTTGAATGTTTTCTTCATACTTGTCTCTAGAGCAGCTTTTACTAACTATTAAAGTTCAGATAGCAAGCTCTTTGCAAAATGAAATTCGGTGCACAGGACTTACAAATTTTCCAAAGTCCTTCAATCACCGAGGAACCAGCAATTATATTGTTTTTGGTCCAATACCACATTCTCGGATTGAGTATATGAACTGCCATTTAAACTAAATATAACTAATTACCATATTTTCTGACTTCCTATTTCTGCTGCTGCCTTGCAAATATGAATGTGGATGATATACAAAGGAAATGGTTTGAAAAAGTTACTGCGCCTGAAGTGTGAAGGAGCCAAATTATCAGAAGAGGCAGCATCTTGGCATCATGACTTCAGCAACTCTGTAATTTCAACTGTTTGTTCATTCAGCTCTCACACTGCTGGGCACAGCAACTCCCCCAGGCCAGTACCCCTGCTAAATAGGAAAAAATGCAAGTTAAGGTAAACAATTCCTCGCAAACAGTTTTCATTAAAGCAAGGATTTTCTCTGGAGATTTCTAACCAACCCCTCCTCCCTCCCCTCACTGAGAAATGGAGTGTGAAAGATGAGGTAATTGCCAGCATCACACTGCCTCTGGGCCCAATACTTCCAACTGGAGCAGCGTGCAAATTCAGTCCAGTCTCAAGAGGCAATGACATAATTTTTGCTTCTAGTTGCTGATCAAAAGTGAAGTCATCAAATCACAAATGATGAAATACACAGGACCACTCAGTTTGCAGTATTATTTACCAATTCTCCATGCTGAGTTGGCATTGAGGGATGAGAACTTCAGTGGAGTGAACAGCAGCATATAGAGAAACACATAAAAGTTTGAACATACAACATTGTCACTTGTCCCAAATTTCGCTGCAAGTCAAGGATTAAAGGAGTCTAACATGAGGCTTTTCCCATCAGTTACACAAGTTTAACGCAACTCTTAATATAAATTGTCTAGATATTTGTCTGTTCTATGTTCTCCCTAAAACCACAAATACGTCAAGTAAAAGATACTAAAAATAATTCCACTACTTTTATGTAGTTACTTACTTTGGTGCAATTTACCACTTTTTATGGTGATTCAATTCCATCCTTCTGTGGAGATCTTGAATAAATTGGGGTTCTAGATCTGGATTTCGACTTTGAACCTTGAGACATCCGAGATCCACTTCTAGATCTCGACCGAGATCTTGACTTTGATTTGGACCTTGACCTTTCAACTGATCTAGATTTTGAACGGGATCTAGATCGAGAAAACGATCGAGACCTGGACCTGCTGTAACGAGATCTTGATCGAGTGCGGCTTCTGGATCTTGTACGAGATCGTCGTCGTCTTCTAGGACTAAGAAGCAAAGGAGACTTTTAGTGAGACAAATAAATGGAAAAATGCAAGTAAAAACATATGGAATACCGCTGGTCAGTCAGCGCAAAGTTACTATTTGCAAATTTCACACCTCTCCTGAAATAATGTTCCACAGGCAAGTCACCCTAAACTGTCATCTTTAACTTGCACATGCTACTCAAGTATTGGTAAGAAATGTAACCATGGGACAATGCAAATAAGGACAAGCTGCCAACTTAGATGCATGCATGTGCACTTTCAAACAGCTACCACAAGTTACTTATCAGCAGTCTTTCCAGTTTGATTTCAGCCAAGCTCCTGAAAAATAACACAATACAAAGATTTCCATTTCACCTCTTTTACTGAGATCAGTATATCTAGGCACACAAGGAAAATTACTGCGGTTCAGTGAGGTGTTCTAGTCAGTTTTCCCATTTGCTGAACACAACTTTGTCTGTAATTCAAAAGGTGCAGAGTAAACAGAATAGCCAAGCATCACCCCTCCTAAAAACGGTACTAATCAAGAGCTGAAATGGCCCCGAAGTAAACCATCCTTCCAACAGCATTTGCAGAGATCGAAGCAGTTCTGATGAGATTTTTTCCATTAAAAAAAAAATCATGGAACCAGATGAATGCAACTGCAGTAAAAACACAAGACATACATCAGAAAAGGTCTATAAATTCCATTATAAATCCAAAAATAAATTTCCATTTTGTATGAAAGGGAATCAGATTCATGGTCAATTTTTAAAAAAATCATTACATTGATGTAATTAACCAATTAACCTTAATTCTCCCTCTAATATTCAAAAGACCAAAAAAAGTGGTGCTACTTGTCATAACTTTTCTTTCCAAATGTTCCAACCGACTCAAGAACAGCTTCTTTTATGCTGTCCCTCGCACTAAGTTGATCTTTCTCTATATTCTATGACAATGACACTACATTCTACACTCTTCATTCTTTCTCAATGAACAGTATGTTTTGTCTGTGTAGCACGCAAAAACAATACTTTTTCACTCTATTCCAATATATGACAATAACAAAGCAAATCTAAAAAGCACAAATAAACAAAATAAACATGGTTTTAACCGTGGAGCTCAACTGCACTGTGTCCACAGTACAAGGGATAAACCTTTGTAGCCAGGCTCAGCGAGCAAGCATATTCTTATCACAACAACCGCAACAAAAGAGTCAATTTTTAATAACTGTCTGGAGTCTGTAGAAACAGCTTCCCTCAGTGTGATATCTTGTTGGAAAGATGAAAGGTTAAAAGGAAAATGTGTCTGGAGACAAGGCGGATGGAGGGGAAACTATGATTACTTAAAACAAAACGCCATGAGACCTTTGGTTTGAAATCAAACTGAAATTATCTTTTGTAGACAATGTTATAGGGTGAATTTGCATGAAGGTTAAGTCTATGCCTGAAGCAAACAGTGATGACAACCTCATTTACAGCTAATGGTGGCCAACTGGAGGCTTCCCAACCCCGCTAAAGAACAAGGAGGGGAAGAGATAGGGACACCTTCGGGGGGGGGGCTTCAAGGAGCACAGAGAGGGAGGGGGGCCTTCATTCTGTCTCAGAAAGTTCACGAAGGAGGAAGCTTGCTGCCAATCGTTCCCTTCCCTTCCCCGACACTAACCTACGGCTTCTCCGGCCATACGCGCCGCCGTACCGGCGGGACGAGCCTCCGCGGCGGTGGGATTCGGCCGGGCGGCCGTAGCGCGCCATCTGCACCCGCAGCTCCCGGCCGTCCAGCACGGCGCCGTCCATGGCGTCGATGGCGTCCTCGGCGTCGCGCTTGTCGTGGAAGCGGACGAAGGCGAAGCCGCGGCTCTCCCGGGTGAAGCGGTCCCGCGGGATGTACACGTCGCCCACCTTGCCGTACTTCTCGAAAACGCGCTTCAGCGTTTCGGGCGACGTGCGGTAGGTCAGGTTGTCCACCTTCAGCGAGGTCATCCCCTCGATATCGGGCGGCATGCGGCCGTAACTCATGGCTGCTGGCGGCCTGGGGAACTCTCCGGCGAGCGAGCGGATCGGGGAAAAGGCGGATCGGTGCGGAAAACCGTCAGAAAGCACCGCCTGCTCCGGCCACAAGCACAAAATGGCGCCGCCTGACCCGGAGACACTCCCTCAGCCCGCGAGTAAACAACTCAGCAAATTACCGCATGCACCCAAACAAACAATCCCTGCCTCGCCACAGCGTTCCCCTCCGATTAAAAAAATCAACCCTTTAAATTCCTGTGGGTTTTCTTTCTTCAACGACCCGGACAGTTGAGTCGCGTCGCCCCGCCCCCTGGGGATTGTAGTTCTTGGGCTTTCAATTGACAATAATAAATTGTAGTTCTTGAGCTTTGACTGCTTCGTGTCAGCCGCCAAAATCAGGGCGCGAGTCGTCGTCGAACGGATAATCGTTACCCGCCGCCTCACGCTCGGCTTCCCAGCCCACTCAGCCAGCCGCGCGCACGGAAAATTTCAAATTCTAACGAACGCCCGTCTGCTTGTTGCGCCTGCGTTCACCGTTTCCAGCTCTGAGCTAAGGCGGCGATCTGTGAGGAAGGGAGTGAGGGGAAGGTAGTGAGTGAGGGAGGGGGGAGGAGGAAGGGAGAGCCAGTCCACGTATCAGACGAAGAGAGAGAAAGTGTCCTCATGGCAATCCAGTGCCTTGAATGGGGGAAGAATGTTGTTTTGAAGTTTGTCAGTGGCAAGTGTAAGATTTGAGACACGACCAGCAGACATCTGGACAGTCAGCAATGATGGCAGAAGGAACAAAACTCGCGAATGTCATCGTTTTGGGGTTGAGCTTTCTGTTGGTTTTCAGTGCCTTTCAAACCTGCGGCAATATTGAAGTAAGTGTTTGGTTTCTGAATCTGAGTCAAGGATACTTTCATTTTTTTTCAATAGGAAACGAATTCATATACTTTTGCAACTTTTCTTGGAAATATTTTGTAATAATATGAGACTTCCAATAGAAACTTAATATCTAATTGTCCTGAAGTGATTTGATTTATTATTGTCACATGTATTAACATACAGTGAAAAGTATTGTTTTTTGCGTGCTATACAGACAAAACAAAGAGAAGGAAACATGAGTGTGCAGAATATTGTGTTACAGTCACAGCTAGAGTGCAGAGAAAGATCAACTTAGTGCGAGGCTGGTCCATTCAAAAATCTGGCAGCAGGGAAGAAGCTGTTCTTGGTTGGGTCAGTTGGTACGTGAGTTTAGACTTTTGTATCTTTTCCCGATGGAAGAGAGAATATCTGGGATGTGTGGGGTCCTTAATTATGCTGGCTACTTTGCGGAGGCAGCAGGAACTGTAGACAGTCAGTTGATGAGAGGCTGATTTGCGTGATAGATTGAGCTACATTCATGACCTTTTGCAGTATCTTCCAGCCTTGAGTAGAGTAGAAGCCATACCAAGCTGTGATACAACCAGAAAGAATGCTTTCTGTGGTGCATCTGTAAAAGCTGGTGAGAGTTGCAGCTGATATGCCAAATTTCCTTTTCTTCTGAGGAAGTAGAGGCCTTGGTGGGCTTTCTTACCTATAGTTTCAGCATAGCGGGGGGACTATGGCAGGTTGTTGGTGATCTGGATACCTAAAAACTTGAAGCTCTTCACCCTTTCTACTTCGCCCCCATTGTTATAATAGGGGCATGATCTCCTTTATGGTCTCTGAAGTGGATGACAATTTCCTTCATTTCGTTAACATCGAGGAAGAGATTATTGTGGCTGCACCAGTTAATCAGATTCTCTATCGCATTCCTGTACTCCCGTCTCGTCATTATTTGAGATCTGTCCCACCACGGTAGTGATATCAGCAAACTTGAAAGTTGAGTTGGAGGTGAATGTGGCCACAGTCATCGGTATGTAATAGGGGGCCGATGTGAAGAAGTAAGTAGTTTATAAAATGTTTATTGAGGAGTTCAACAATGAAATTTCCTCAAAGTTTGTGGCTGATAAAATAGTTTAAGTGCAGATTGAGTGGCCCCAATCTGCAATTTGTAAGAACAATATTGTCTTTCAGTTAAACGTTCTGTTGTATTTTTGGGTTGGGAAGAGTTAATTGTAAAATTGTAATCTAAACTTTTTTTAATTAAGCTTTCCAAATGCATCTGAACTTATCTAATTTAGTATAAGATCTCATCAGAGTCCATGTCCTTGTGTGTACTTTGGCACTCGGTGTTGATCTGTTGCTCAGCTTATCATTGCTGAGTCAATATTTTTGGCCTTCTAACATCCACATATTAGCAGGTGACTATATTACAATCCAAAACAAAACCACTCATTTCCTCTTCTTACAGTTGAAGTGTTGAGGGCAATTGTGGGGTTTTTATTCTGTTTCAGTACAATGAATGGTTCCAGAAATATATTTGAAATAGTTAGCCAATAATAGCTTCACCTGAAGGGAAAATGTCTGTGTGCATATCCAAAATCAAAATGGCACCAGAACGTGGTGACTTCTTGCAAGTTGTGCTCAGCATACCTTCTAATTCTATGCATTACTTTTGTTTTACCCTTATGACTGTAACACTACATTCTGCACTCTCTCTCCTTTAGTATGTATGGTATGCTTTGTATAGCAAGCAAGAAACAATACTTTTCACTGTGTACTAATACATGTGACAATAATAAATCAAATCAAATTAGCCCTCACCACACATTTTCCCTAGACATAGATCATAGAATCCCACAATGCAGAATGAGGCCATTCGGCCCATCGAGTCTGCATCAATTACAATTCCATTCAGGCTCTATGCGCATAATCCCTTGTATTTATCCTAGCTAGTCCCCCAACACTAAGGGGCAATTTAATACTAACCTACATGTCTTTGGACTTTGGGAGGAAACCAGAGTACCTGAAGAAATGCTAAAAATAAAATGGTTGAAGTTGTTAATTCACAAAATTCTTCAGGGCATGGGGATGACATTTAACAGTCAAAAGCTTTGTCAGCAGACACATGGAGAACATGCTGACTCGGCACAGACAGTGACCCAAGTAGGGAATCGAATGCAAGTCCCTGGCGCTGTGAGGCAACAGTGCTAACCACTGTGCCACGTGCTCACATCCAGTGTCTGTCCCTGTAAAAGAATAGTTACTTAAAACAGTTACTTAAGTAACTTAAAACAGCACTTTCAAACTCCTCTTCTCTGCCTTTAAACACTGATCACAGAGTGATGCAGTAGTTGATGTACTCAGTCAATCCTCACTTTGGCCTCTGAATCTTTGGATCCAATAAAATCTTGACAGTCTCTCATCCTGTTTGTTATTAATGATGTAGCTACTATGTTAGCTTCATTAAGTCCAAGTGGTGAGTAAAACACCTCATTTAAATGTAGGATTAGGTTTAATCCCGAATAATGAAGGTTTTTGTTTTCTTTTCATTTATTAACAGCCGGCAGACTTGTATTAAAGCCAGAAATAAAAAGGTTGAAGCTGTTAATTCCCAAAACTCTTGAGGGTGTGGATGACATTTAACAATCAAAAGCATTGTCAGCAAGAAGAATTTTTTTGTCCATATGGAATTATTAACAATGGGTCAATGGTATCCTCGGTAGTATAACAAACAAATATGATAATGAGTAGAAAAGTTAGAAAACTGAAATGGAACACATTTTTAAGGGATGGCTGCAAATGACCAAAACTCACAAAAAGATCTTGAGTCTTTTGCAGTTATTAGTGAGTAGCATATGTGGAAAAAATTGACAAAAGTTAGATTCTGTAACCTGAGCAAATCCAGATAATATTACTGATTTCTTTGTTTGACTGTGCTCGAGACTTGACATGTATGAAGACTCAGTCAAACTCAATAAAGATTATTTGCACCCAGAAGTTAGTGGCAAATCCAAGAACTTGGTTAAGCCATTCATCACTAGACTTGATTGAACGTTTTGGCCCTGCTGTCTTCTGCCAAACTGCTCATTAATCCTTGAATATTCAAGGATTAAAATATTCAATTTGAATTCAAGTTTCTTTTACCTGCTACCTACTGTCTCCTTAAATTCTTCTTCTACCCTATCTCCAATAACAACTGCAAGGAACTCAATGACTTTGCCACTAAAATTGCAACTATGCATTCTCCTATAACTTTGCTTACCAAGCCAAGGTTAACTGCCACCCAAGCCCACACTGATCTAACTCTGAACATACATTTTCCTTCAATCATCCTCCTATATCTCCTTATGCCCAGCTTCCTTCTCCACTCCAAGATAACCAATGTCCTCCTGCTGTTCAAAGCTCATCCAAAACTACTATATCCTAATCATTCATGTCATATCCCTCTAGTCTGCAGCGGCTCTCAGTCCACCAATGCCTTGATTTCTAAAATCTTTAGATATTTAAAATTCCTTCATGATATTGAACTTCAGATTCTGTGACCTCCTTCAACCTTAGAACTCCAATTCTATCCTCTTCTGCATCCCACATAGTTCTGTGGCTTCAGCTATGTGGGCTCAAGTTCTGAAATACCCTCCCTCAACCTTTCTATTTTCTCCCCTTTTAACATGTGTATTTTGGCAGGAAAGACATGGACAGACAATTAAAGATCAAGGGTACAATTCTTAATGGGATGCAGGAACACAGGGACCTGTGTGTATATGTATATAGATCACTGAAGGTGATAGGACAAGTTGAGAGAGTAGTATCCAGTGCTTTATTAATAGGGGTTTAGCATACAAGAGCAAACAAAGATAGATACAAGTTAGACGTTAGCTGGAGTATTGTATTGAATGAGAACCTTGAATCTCCTTACTCTCTATTGCCGGGAAGATCGTTGCATGAATCCCCACTAATGGCCTTCTCCCAGTCTCTGAAGTAATTCTTCTGGAAAGTCATCATGGTTTCCGATCAAACCATGGAACAGCAGATATAATTTTCACTGCTAGACAATTTCAAGAGAGATGCCAATAGCAACATTAACCACCCTATGTGGCCTCCATCAATCTGACCAATCAGGAAATGCTATGGAAGACCCCGTTAAAGGCCAGCTGTCCAGAGAAATTCATAGACATCCTCAGACTCCTCTACGACAAGGTGTTCATGACAGTCCTTGCTGATGGAAAGAAACCTTGGACTCAAATCGAGCAGGGATATAACAATGCCCCCACCCTTTTCACCATCTTCATTGTCACCTTCAGCTTGTCAAGAATAAGCTGCTCAGTGGAGTGAACATCGTCAAAAAGGATGGACAGAAAACCTTTCAACCTCAACGGGTTGCAATACAAGAAGAAAACGACAATGACGTTGCTCATAGAACTTCTGTATGCGGATGACGTTGCCATCTCTGCTCTCTCTCAGAAAAGAATTTCCAAGTCATGCTTGACACCATAGTAGAAACATACGGAATAATTTGTCTCAGCTTCATCTCAAGAAGACTTCAGTCCTTTACCTATCTGCCCCAGGGCAAGATCCGGTCTCTCTCTCTCCTTCAGGATCAACAATGAAACCCTCCCAAACATGGAACCTTTCCTCTACATGGGGAGCCAACTTTCCTGTAAAGGTGACATTGATGCAATATCCAATCAGCGAGTGCCACCTTTAAATGCCTCAGGATGAGAATCTTTGATAACTGTGACATTCGTGCTGACACCAAAATCCTTGTGTACGTGGACGCAGTCATCTGCCAAATCTTCTACGTGGCTCAGAAACTTGGACTACTTATAGATGCCACCTCAACAGCCTTGGAGAGACGCCATCAACACTGTCTGAGACTGATTCTCCGCATAAACTAGAACAGCAGGCATACAAATATTAGAGTACTTGAAGAAGCCAAGAGCACTAGCATTGAAGCTCTAATCATCCAAAACCAACTCCACTAAGCCAGCCATATGCTTAGGATGTCAGAGTCCTGATTGCCAAAGCAAATCTTTGCCTAGCTCAAAACAGGCTTCCAAACAAAAGGACAAAGGAAGCAGTTCATGACACCCTGAAGGCGTACGTCAAGAAATACAACATAGACATCAACGCCTCGGACACCCTTGTTCAGAAGAGACCTACTTGATGGAACCCCCTAATTAAAGTAACAAAGTCCTTTGAGGATGTCCAATAGTAAGAGGAGACCTGGCAAAAGAGTCTGAGAAAGAAATACCAACTTGGAAGTACCTGCTAAGTGCACAATCGTAGATATGGCTCTAGGATCAGACTCATCAACTATGCAAGGACCCACAGAACACATGATAGTTATACTTGTTAGTGATCATCAAAGAAGATGATTGGCAATCTTCGCAATTTATGACTTTTGAATTTAACAAGTAGATTAAATATGGAATTTGATTGAAAACTGAATTCAAACCTGTGTTGATATATGTTATGCTACTGTTTTGAATGCATCAGTGCATGTCCACGGAAGTCATTATTTGCAATTTATGATTTTAGAGACTGATTTCAGCAGTTGGTCAATTCAGACTGGGTAATATTCAATTTCAAGTTAATAAACCATCCCCCAACAGATGACATTTTGAAAAAAATACTTCTATTGTATTTGAATTTCACATTGCCCATTTGCTTTATTCCAGAAGCTTAAGCAATGTCCTCACAGCTTCTATTTTGTGACATCCCTAACATGGTTATTCTGAGTCACTGTAGTAAATTGTAAAAAAAGAGCATATCCTTAAGATTGTGCAGAATATCTTGTTCTTTCTATTCAAGAAACATTGATTTTTGTTTTTGACAGCAAACAGTCATCAAGAGCATCAACAGTACCCAGTTTCATGGAAGTGGATATACCAGGTGTTTCTTTATCATCTTCTACAAAGTGATATTGTATGGTAAACACTGAAGTATTTGTGCATGATTTAACTTTTTAAAAATATTATTACCTAATTGTTGTAGATTTGGATCGTTATATCCGGGATTTTGTTCTGCTAACAATTATTACATTTTCTTTTGCAGCTTGGCTATAATTTATACTGTATTTTCTGCTTCGAATCTTTTGACTCCATCAATTGTTACTCTTTTGGGAGCACGACTTTCTATGTTCATTTCTGGATTAATTTACAGGTACGGTAAACAAATATAAAGTTTACTTCCTTGTATTTTTATTTTCTCCTTAATTTCATAAACTATTTTCTTGTGTACTACCTGTATCTAACACATCAAGTATAGAATTAAATTAAGTGACATTAGTGAATCAGCTAGATTTTGATGACAGTTGTTTCACAGTCACCTTTAGACTTTTAATTTCATTTTTATTAGATTCAAATTTTACTCTCTGCTGTTTTGGGGTTTGAACTTGAGCTGCCATAGCCCTGGATTACTAGTCCAGTGACAATACCACAACACCATTACCTCTCTATAACAAAATTATGATATTTCCCTTAATTCTCAGAGACCAATAGTCTGTTTTATCAGCCCACTGAGTGAACAAGTTTCTCCTAATTACCACCTTACCTCATCCTGGGACTGCGTCCCCGTGTTCTGGATTCCCTGACCAGGGGAAACAATCTGAATGTCTACTATGTCGACCTCTTCAGAATCTTGTACATTTCAATGGGATCTTGACTCCTGAGAGATATTAAAGTTCGTTGATGATACTAAGCTGGAGAGAAAGTAAGCTCTGGAGTGGAGGACACAGAGAGGCTGCGAAGAGAAATAGACAGGTTAGGTGATTGGACAACAAAATGGCAGATATAGGGAAGTCTGAAATTAATTTATAATTAATTATATAAGAATAATTAATAAATTTTAGAGGTGTTGATGCTCAAAGAGGCTTGGATGTATTTGTACAAGGAATGCAAAGTTAGCAAGCAATTAGGAAGACATAGCATATTGGCCTTTATTGCAAGAGGTTTGGAATATAAGAATTAAGAAGCCATGTTACAGTCGCACAGGGTTCAGGTGAAACCACATCGAAATTACTGTTTGCAGTTTTCATCTCGGATTTGAAGAAAGGATATACTTGCATTGGAGGCAGTATAGCAAAGGTTCACTAAATTGTTCCCTATGATGAGGGGATTATCTTGCTAAATAAATTAGGTTTATAGCCTCTGGAGTTTAGAAGAATGAGACATGATTTCATTGAAATCTATCACATTCTGAAGGGGCTTGATAAGGTGGAGTGTGCTGAGAAATTGTTTCAGTCGATCAGGGAATCTGAAACATTGGGGCACAGCCTGAGGGGTTGATCATCTAGGGTTAAGATAAAGGGGTAATTACTTCACTCAAAATGTTGTGAATCTTTGGAATTCTCTGAACATATTAGATGAAAGACAGTTTCCTATTTCAATCATCATTGTAATTTTCACAAAACTCTGAATGTAACAAAAGGATTATAATTTGCTGAATTAATTTGGAGCAAGTTTTAATCAAAATTGTTTACTTTTCAGTGCATATGCTGCAGTTTTCATTGAGCCATTCACTTGGTCATTTTACCTAGCTTCAGTCATCATTGGGGTTGCAGCTGCAGGTGAGTTTTCTTCCAATGTCCTTAGCAATGTGAATAAGACCAGAAATTTGAACTGCAATTAAATTTGACTTGTTACCTGAATGTTATCTGTTTTTAGGATGAGAAAATAATGACTAAAATTCTGTAATGCTTGAGATGTTTTCTGAACTTTCTATGTGTTCTTAGATTCATGGTTTGGATGAAATTAATTTAATTGGGCATGAGCATTTTGCCTTTCTGATAGACAAAAGCTAAGCAAGAGATTTCATTTGGATTTTTTTGGACTGAGTTGACATTGATTTAATCATCTTATTCGTTATTTTCAACTGCTATAAGGATGTGACATTTCAGTTTGTCCTATCTCGACAGTTCTTTTCTTTCACTCTTGAGATGGTGAATCATGATTAACAAGCAGTAGCTATCTATCTATTTATAGTAATCATTCTTCATATGAGTGCTGGCACTCTATTTGACTGAAGGGATCAAAAGTTAAACTGATTTTGTCTTCAAAGATACATGTTCTTTAAGCATTGGCAACAGGATAGACACTAACTTTTCTGAAACAAACTGCTTTAACATTGAGCTGGGACATCTCTAGCTTATATGATGCAGAATCATGAAATTAAATATATGATTGTAAATATATGAGAAAATGCAGCATAAGAAAAGGCCACTTGTTTTCTGTTTCTCTTGTCTAGTTATGCATGAAAAGTTCAATGTGAACAATGCTCAATTAATTTCCCACTGCTCCCCCCCAGAATAATGAAATTAATTGCAAAGTATCTGTGCAATTATGCATTCTGCATTACTTCTCCCTATTTTCTTCTTATTTTCCTCCTCAGGCTAGTATTTTATTTGCAGCATGTTGTTAAGCTACTGTAGCTGATATTCAGAAAGAGGGAAGTTTAAAAGAAATTCTAATTGTGTTCAATTGATGTTTCACTTTTTGAAAAATTTTACACATTAATTAAATTAGTGTGTTCACATCTACATTATCCATGTATTCAGTGTTTTGAAGTTCCATGTCATGCTCCTCTCAATTTTCTTGGTTTCAGTGAAACAAGATCCATTTTAGGTGGTCTTTTCCTTGTAGCCTGGAACTATAAAGCCTAGAATTATTTTTGTTGCTCTGATTTGAATCCAGCCCAACACATTGTTGACTCTTGGTAGATAGGGTAAATGAAAGTGTACGATGAACACATGTAATCTATTGAAAATTGGAATAGTTTATTTTATTTGACCTGTGGTCAAGTATCTAATCTTTGTTGGTAACAGGCACTAATGGTTGGACATATTTGGATGGTAGTTGCATCCAAAACCATTCCTTTCCACCATTGTTAATGAACGCCAGTTCACCAAGCTAACTGATATCAGGAGTCATGTCCTGGTAACCAATTGGACACAAATGTGCTTTCAATGAACAGAAACAGCCCAGGAAAGCTTTGATAAATTTACAGAAAATAATAGTTTTTATTTTGTTTTTTGAGATGTCTGTTTTGGCAAGGCAGTCCCATTCTGAATTATTTATCTCTCTCCTTTTGGGTATATACTTGATTATGTATTCTCAGGAAGTGCTTCGTTTTGACTTTGATAGCTGGTTTTGCAAGGTGCCTTTTAGTTCTATTATTGTAATACGTCTGCCTGGATCTATTCCTCCCTGTTTTGTTTACCATGAGCTCCTTAATAAGGCAAGAATTTGTTGGATCTGCAATCCCACCATTTACAGGCCTCTTTTAAAACCTCGTCTGACATTCTGTAACTTGTGAATACTAGATGATAAATTGGTGTTGATTTTACTTTGTTCTTCCAAAATATAAATTTGGTTAAGTCCAAATTACAATTGGTATTCTCCATGCCAAGGATTTTCTAATTGCCTCCTGTGGGTTTAGATTTGCATCACACACTTCTAAAAATATTTAAGTCCATTTCACTGTTATTTCATTTAGTCAATTTTTTGGTTTAGGTTTTGAAAGTGTTGGTTAAGTCAAACTATCCCTTGCATGAGTTTCTTGTTACGGTACTCTGATGTGAAAAATTTTTTCCCTCATTTGTGAATGTGCTTTAGACAAGGCTAGTTTCGAATGTGTAAAAACAATTTTTATTTTTCCTTTAAATGCATTGTTCCAAATATCCTCATTAGAGTCATATGCTCTCAGTTCCCACACGCCAAAGGTAAACTACAGATTTGCAGCTACAGATAAAACCGCAGTCCCATTATTGATAACTGTATTCCTGTAAATTTTTGTTTATTCATGAACAGATTGTTTTGTTTGTTTGTTTTGCTGGTAACTACAACTTTCATACTTTTGGCAGCATCCTCAAATTTGATCTGTTGGTTGAAATGTTTCACCTATCTCCTTTTTGAGGTCTCTAACTTCCAAATTTTTATGTGTGATCCCTGATGTTTGAAGTCTTCACCATAAAAGAACAATTTCCTTGATGAATTCCATTTTTAATCTTAACCTTAGTTAGAACCCTCACTTTTTGTCATTTTTGTTTTCCAAATATATAGAATCTCTGCAGTGCAGAAGGAGGCCATTCGGTCCCACAAGTCTGCACCAACTCTTAGCGAGCATCGCATCCAGCCCTTCTCCCCTATCTTAACCCTTAACCCCTAACCCTGTGCATTTACCACAGCCAGTCCATCTAATTTGCATATTTTTGGACTGTGGGAGGAACATGAAGCATCTGGAGGAAACTCACATGGACATGGGGAAGACATGCAATTTCCACACAGTCGCCCAAGACTGGAATCAAACCCTGGTTCCTGATGCTGTGAGGCAGCAGTGCTGACCATGTGCAAACATGCCACCCAGTTTTCCTGTTAGACAAGTTTTCTTATTCTTTCCTTAATTTATTTTGTGGATACCTGGAAGCTTTAGTACTTGCAACTCTGCATTTTCTGCTGACTTGCTGATTTCCCCAGTATCAGCCCTTCTTTTGCGGGGAGACAAAATGGAATATTCAGATGACTGTGGAAAACTTAATCTGCTAAGTGTGATGTTGTCACGTGCATTGGCTTTCCAACTGAGAAATTTATAATCATAACAATTTGGGTGATAATGAAACCTAGCATAAATATTTCAAACCATATCAGTGGAGCAATAAGGGGTCTGTTTTTAGTATAAATGACTTGTTTGGGCATTGGTTTAATTTCCCAACAAAGTTTGAGCAGTTTTTTTTTTCAAAGAGAAGGAAAGTGTGTCGGTGTCAGTACTGAAATGCTTTCTCAGCTTTCAGCAGTTGATCTTAACTATGTAGACGACAGCCTTGAAGCAGGGGGCCTTGATTTGGGCCTTTGATTTTAGGCCCATGTGGCTTATAAAAAAAAGAATAATCTAGCTAATGTTTTTCTTTGATAAAAGAAAATTAAATACAAAAGATCTCCTCCCTGAACAAATGGCGTAATTGTAAACCAGCTCTTCATCACTAGGTTTTAAAGCTTGCTCTGCTGAGCACTGAATATCTTCCCATCCATCACAATAGTATTAATCTGAATCAGAATCATAGAAATGCTACATCTCTGAAGAAGGAGGCTATTCTACTCATTATGTTTGCACCAATATTATGACTTGGTGCTGTTCTTCTCCTTTTCCCCATATGCCTGCACATTATTTCTCTTCAAAAATTAATGCCTGGAGAGTGAATTACACTCATGCTCCTGAGGTGTTACTGTAGAACACTTAACTAACCTGATGATCACCATTACTATGACTAGCTTTCAATGCCACATTTATTAATTGTTTGGTACCATCTGCCGCTGTGAAGATTTACCGAACAATTATTGTCATTTGGATCTGGAATTAATTAAAAATATATGTACTCTTAGTGCATTGGCATATACTCTTCTACTGGACTCCCACCACCCAATTCCCTTAAGTTTTCAGAACACATGATATTCTGTCCTGATTAACAAATGTCAATTGTTGCAACATAAAGCTAATTATGCAGACTGTTGTACCTTGACCTCCTAACTCACGAGTGTTCTGCATGCACGTCAGTCTGAAAGCGCTCCATGTTAATTTGCAGAAATACTGGAACAACATTTTGTAAAACTTTCAACAAATTACATATATTTCTGTAATTAATAAACTATGATGACTGAAATATTTTACAAAAGATATGTGGCATGGTGGCATAGTGGTTAGCACTGCTGCCTCACAAGCTATTCGATTCCTGGCTTGTATCACTGTCTGTGTGCAGTTTGCACATCCTTCCCATGTCTGCCTGGGCTTTCTGTAGGTGCTCTGGTTTCCCCATAGTCTGAAAGACATACTGGTTAGGTGCATTGGCCATGCTAAATTCTCCCTTATTGTACCAGAACAGGCACCTGATTGTGGCGACTGAGGGATTTTCACAGTAACTTCGTTGCAGTGTTAATGTATGACTACTTATGATGCTAATAGATAAATTTAAACCTAAAATCTCTGTTACAATAATAAAAGGGAATATACAATAATAAAAAGGGACTATTCTGAACATATATAGCAAGAGTGCAGCATCTGTGCAGAGAGAAATAGAATTGACGTTTCACTTGATTACCAGAACTGGAAATAGTTTGAAATGTAGTAGGTTTTTGAGCAGGTGAAAGGGGGGAGGATTTCTACGAACGACTAGGAACATCTGGGCAACAAGAAAGATTAAATGTCAGAAAGAGTGGGTGATACATGTCCAAAGGGAATGCTAATTAGTGAAGTAAAGAAATAAAAGATATGCCTGGAGGAGATGCAGATGGTAAAATGAGGAACAGCTGCAGAACAGCATAAAAAAAACTGGAGCAAGACCAAAACATGCAAAGAGAAGTGTACTTTGGAGTCAACATATGCATTACTACCAACCAATTTTCATTTAATTGATGGGTCAGGACTAAAGGAAATGATAATGGGACAAACAACAAAACAAATTATATGACTAGAGGAGTTATAGAAGGCAAAATGATGACCAAACACAGATTGATCACTTTTTGTGGAGCATCATTTATCAGTCTGCAAGCATAATCGTGAGTTTCAGATTGCCAAGTCCTTACTTGACTCTCACTCTGACCTCTGTCCTTGGCCAATTTCAAATTTCAACTAAAGCTCAAAGAAAATTTGAGGAACAAAACCTCATTTTTTGATTAGGGACATTAGTCTTCCTGTTGTCCTTATGTACTGTGACCTATATGTGACTCCAGTGTGGTTGACTCCCACCTGCTTTCTGAAATGGCCCAGCAAGCTACTGAGTTCAGGGGTGACTAGGGATAGGCAATAAATGTTGGCCAACCAACAACACTTATGTCTCACGAATCAATTAAAAAAAAAAAATAATTTCAACAATTTCAGACCATAATCTTGTGCCTCTATTTTGTTTTCTCTTGTTTCACTCTTGATTTTTGCTTTCAAATGGCAGCTGATCATCATTGTGTATTTTTTTTTTTTGGTTTTATTCCAATTCAATCAAATCAAGTCCAATTCAGTGTCTCAACAAATTGAGACATTCCCAATCCAAGCTGACAAGACAGGGCTCTTAACTCCTGTCTTGGGTTTGATCTACACGATCCAAGCTGATTGGAGTAGGCATAGCACCTCCTCCAAGGCTTGATCTCATTTGCATCTTAGCCAAAAGATCGAAATGCCGCTTTTAAAAATTACTTCAAATGAAGCTAAAATGTAACCTAATGACTTCAACCAAGTACAGCACATTACTACACTTGATCTTATCACATCCTTTGGCCCTGATCCATCAACTCTTTTATCATTTAATCTTTCCTTTCTTCTATTCTCCCATTTTATCTGCTTAAGATCTGTTACATTTCTAATTTTTCCTAATCAAAGATTATTTATCTGAAATATTAATTTTTTTCTGTGCTCACAGATGCTATCTGATGTTTTTCTTTATTAAGCAAGTGCAATGGCAGGGGAAGGTTGTGAGGAGAGGAAATAAAAGTACAAAAGGAAGGATATGCAACTGATTGGAGGACTAAGATTAATTGACAAGAAAGACATACGTAAAAGACATGGGAAAGTAAAGAGACATTTACAGAAGCAAGAGATGTGCCTGCAAGAGTTGTCTATGGTGAAATGCAAGATCATTACTGACAGCTAATGTTGCAAAAGAAACATGCTACACTTGTTAATGCTGCAACTGCTGGGAGTGAACTTCTCACTTAAAGACAATTACAATGTCTGTGATATGAAAACCAGTGACTGCTGTCTTCAGTGGCACTGTGTGTAATTGTTGTTTCGATATTGTTAAAGCTTTCCCCAGCACTATTCTTAGACAGTCTCACAGGATTGGGGATGACTTGTTTCCACTCTGGTTTGATGGGTTATGAAATGGATGATCAGTCTAATGTGCAGTGTGCAGATTATGACACATGTAGGATAGGTGGTGTTTGAAGGGTTGGATAGATAATTGTTTGGAGATTTGTGTGCCTTTGATGCCTCGACTTCACCTCTGCAAGTTCCCAACAAAGTATATCTGTGTTTGGTGCCTTCCTAAATTATGCTGGATTTTGGTCAGTCACAAGGTAGGTCTCTCATGAGTTGACAAGTATGTTTGACTTCTTCAGGGATGCCTTAAGGACATTTCCAAAGCCTTTTCACCGTTTTCCTAGAAGTCTTCTGTTGTGACCAAGTTCCGAAGAGAGCAGTTGCTTTGGTGTCAGGCATATGACTTAAAAATCCAGCAGGAGTGGCGAGCACCTTGATGCTAGGCAAGTTGGCTTATGAGAGGATGCTGTTGTTAGATTGTTCTTCTTGCCTCTGGATTTTAAGGATCTTCAAAGGCCCCACTGATCGTTATTGTCTAGTGCTTCGAGGTACTTTCAAAAGCTTTTCCAAGTCTCCAAAACACATAGGAGCATGGGGATCACCACTGCCATGTAAACCATGCACGTGCAGAGATCCATATTGAGAACTGTAGTGAACAAGAAAAATGCAAAAGAAGGATGCAAAAGTTATGATCTGAACTTGTTCAACCTAGTGTTAAGTCTGGAAACCTGTAAAGTGCCTAACTGAAACATTGTTCTTGACTAATACATTGAGTTTGTAACAGTCTGGACTCTAGGAGGCCAAGGCCAAGGATAGCAAAATCAAAGTGGGAGTGAAGCAGAGATGCAGAATGACAGGTTACTGGAAGCTTAGGGCCGTGTCTGCAAACTAAGTAGGTATGCTTTGCAAAGCAGTCACCCAGTCTATGTGTAGTCTCTATGATGTAGGGCCCACCACACTATGAGCACAGAATACAGTACATTAAATTGAAAAGATTGCTGTTTTGGTTGGAGTGATTCAGGCCTAAGTTATTGAGAAGGAAGGAGACAGAAGTGCAAAGGAGAGTGCATCTCCCATGCTTCCTCAAGAAGGGGAAAGGGGTATTGGCTGAAAAGAGTTTATTGGTAGAATGACTGAAAACTTCTGATCCTTATTTCTTTTCAGTGATATGGACTGCACAAGGCAACTGTTTGACAACAAATTCAGATGAAAGCACTATTGGAAGAAACAGTGGTATATTTTGGGCTCTGTTACAATTTAGGTATTTACTAAAAATTAAGTTTACAAACTACATAACATTACTGAAATCGACTTAGATGAATAATTGTATTGTAGAGATATTTCAAGGTTGAAATTTTTCACCTTTTCCATATTATGCATGCAAGTGCCACTCATGGACATGAAACTTTTAATGTATGCTTGTTGTTTATGTTGTAATACATATAAATCTGTGAATTTACTAATACTTGTCCTTTTGCTGCTCATTTTTTAACATATTTTCCGCAGCCCTCCTTCCCTGGTTGTACCATTCTTAAGTTTTAAAATGTTTTTATATATTAGAATATTTGTATTGTGTAATTTGGCTTGTGCGAAAACTAAGAGAGCTGTCTCATAGACTAGTAAAGTAACAGCCTGACGTCGTTAGCATTCCAATTTGCTTTCTGACTGATCTTTGCTGATTGGTAATGTTCCTAATAGGCAGGGTTCCTAATGGGAAAATTTCCGACAAACATTGATAACAATAACATTTTCACATTGAAAATTGAACGTTTAAGTTCAAAAAGTTCATAAACTATTTAAAAATTATAGAAACTGAAGCATTTAAAAATGTGCTTCAAGTGGTTTAGTAAAAGGAGATTTTTTTGGGATAGTAGGCGGCATGACAGTATAGTGGTTAGCCCTGCTGCCTCACAGTGCTAGAGACCTGGGTTCAATTCCAGCTTTGGGTGAGCATTACTTTCTATGTGGAATTTACATGTTCTCCCTGTGTCTGCATGGGTTCCCTCTGGGTGCTCTGGTTTCCTTCAATAGTCCAAAGATGTGCACGTTAGGTGGATTAGCCATGCTAAATTGCCCATTAGTGTCCCAAGCAGTATAGGTAGTGGGATTAGTGGGGTAAATACATGGAGTTACGGGGATAGGGCCTGCATAAGATATTCTGTCAGAGAGTCCGTGCAGACTCGATGGGCCATTTGGCCTCCTCCTGCACTGCAGGGATTCTGTGTGTTCATTAAGCTGATGGTATGGGCAAAAATGATTATTATATAATCTATAGAATTCAAATTCGTTTTGAAATTTGTATGTATCTTTGCTAATTCTGAGCCAGCAAATCCTACAAAAATTTTTTTAAGATAATTTCTTAATCTTAAAATATTTGTGATTTGCTATCCTTCTAAATTCAGGTTCTTATGACATATACTTGATGGTTCTGCTCAGCTATGATGCCTTTTGTTATCTTGGTGTATTTTGTAAAACTGAATTACTTCAAACTGTTCAAAGGGTCAACTATTTTGCAGATTACTTGTACACAAATATGAAGTTGGACTAGGCCTGATGGCATCATTTGAACATTTCCAACATCTATATTGTAATCTGATCAAACACTGGAAAGTGCATTCTTGTATTGTTTACGATATATTTCTAAATCTATTCTGTTTTCCTTTCTTGATGTTTCAGTACGAAAGGCCACATTAATACATGTTTTAAAATGTTTATTTGAGTTAGTGAGCATTACTTTCTGTGCTGTAACACAATTCAAGAAAGAATTAATTTAATGCATTTAACATAGAAAAATGTGCTAAAATATTTTAAAGGTGGAATCAGGTGGCAGTTGCAGACAAGATAGAGATATTGGGAGGGGTAACCAAAAGCTTGGTCAGAGGTGGTTTTAAAAGTGAATATGATGATGGTAAGGCAGAGGGATTTAGAGGGAATTCCAAAGTGTGCAGACTGGGTAGTTGAAGACATGACCACCAACTGTTGGCAGCACAGCGGTTAGCACTGTTGCCTCACAGCACCAGGGACTTGGGTTCAGTTCCAGCCTTGGGTGTCTGTTTGTTCGAGTTTGCACATTTTCCCCATATCTGCATGGGTTTCCTCCAGGCATTCCGGTTTCCTCCCACAATCAAAAAAATGCAGGTTGATTGGACATGTTAAATTTCTCCTTAGTGACCTAAGATATGTAGGTTAGGGGTATTAGCAGGGGTAAATTTGATGATTCTGAAAGTGGAAATGTGGGGGTTTGCCAGAATCAAAAAAAAAAGTGTGCTCAGGGGAATGTGAAGA
Organism: Sphyrna mokarran; assembly: GCA_024679065.1. Taxonomy (NCBI): domain Eukaryota; kingdom Metazoa; phylum Chordata; class Chondrichthyes; order Carcharhiniformes; family Carcharhinidae; genus Sphyrna; species Sphyrna mokarran. Next base: position 27,636,292 of record JAGIQG010000021.1, read on the forward strand.
TTGGAGGAGGTTTGAAAGATAGAAAGAACGAGTCAACAGAACGATTTAAATAAAAGGATAAGAATTTTAAACTTGTGGCATTGTGACACTAATAGCTCAGCAAGGTGATAGGAGTGGAATTTGTTGCAGGTTAAGGAGCAGAGTTCTGATGCTTATGGAGCTGTGAGGATGACAGGCTGGGTGAGAGAGCATTGCGATTGACAGGCCTGAGGTAACAAAGGTGTAAATAAGGATTTTAGCTGCATATGGGTCGAGGTAGAAAGAGGTGGTTGCTGCGTGTTTTAATTCAAATTGACCTGTTTTTAAAATTTTCAAGTTACTAAACCCTCTGTTATAAAGTCCAGGGGGAAGAAATTTGTGTGAATTTATCTCCCCCAGCAAGCAGTGATACATCCAACATCATGTTCTTCCTTGATAGAATTGAACTATGCCATGCAGGGAACAATCCATGGCATTGTTGTCAGAAAATTAACGTAATAGCACAACACAAACAAATCTCTGACCCCCAATGTCTTGTTCGGTAAGCTCATTCTATTTTTTGTTTCTAACTTTTGATGTTTGCCTGAAGTTGTGGAGGGCAGCTGCTGCATTTGAAACTAGACCCTGTAAGTTACAATGGTAAAATAATGTAAGTTCTGGTGCAATAAAATTACTTGAATGTTACTTGAAGTTAATTTTGTGTTTTAATCACATCTTGTTTCAATTAATTGTTCTCTTAATTATTATTACAGTAATCATAGCATTAGAATTGTTAGTAGCTTCTTTTTATTCAGTATGAAATATGATATTCCTTTTTTCCCTTCTCCAGTCTGTTATTTGGAAATCTGTATATATATCTTGCCTGGAAGGGAGAAAAGCATATTTCAGGTCAGTTTCATCCAAAGGCTATACTGAGCCATTAAATAGGAACTAAGCCATTGCAGAGTAGTGGTGCTTAATCATCAACAGATTTAGAGTTTTGCTTGTTTTGGCACTTTATGCCATGTTTATGGATATGAATTTTAAAAATGTCTCTCAAATATTAAAGAGAGGCAAACTTTATTGCATAAAATGCTGCTGCAAGCATCACTTGTAACAACATTTCACAATAAATATTAAAAGAATGCTCTTAGGAACGAAAGAAAGGTTCATTATTGATGATCTTAATGTAAACCTGAATTTGTGTTGACACTGCTATGTAGCACTTTCCACGGTTTTCAGTACTTGCCATACTTATTGTTTTAAAAAATATATTTTTGCCAGCTCACTGTGACACTATTAGCTTCACTTATGTTGACTCGAACATACTTCTGGATTAGCTCCATTGTTACACATTGAAGCACAGCTCTTGAACATCTATACAGAAGTATGATATTAATGAGCATGGGATACAAAGAGTGTGTAGTAACTGGTGATGTTTTAAGAAATATGGGACTACAAAGTGGTGCTGTGTATATAATGAAGGCATGGATTTGATGGCTAAATAGCCGTTGTCTGCGCAGGTTAACTGTGATTCTATATTTATAACCTTTAATACCTCAATGTATTATGTAAGAAACTGGTGGCTATTGGTTAGCACATACCTTAAAATTTGCAGTCCTATTTGCTTGGTATCTATGAACCTCTTTTGTTTCAGTACAATATTTTCGCTGCCTGGTAATTTTCAATCTTTTTAATATATGTATTTCCTTCTGTAAAATTATAACATTCTATAATCTTAATTTTGTCTCCATAATTTTGCCTCTATGTCAATACTGAGTCCTCCTTTTCAAGGAGTCTAGCTTTCATCTCCATCTTCTTTCTTGGATGCACTTTATTTCCCTTTGCCTTCACTGTATCCTGTTTCACCCACTCCCTGCTTCATAACACAATCTTGCTGTCTTGTTCTTTTCTCCTAAGTTCATAAGTGCATCATGCTTCCTTTCTTCCTCTGTGTTTTAACAGCTTAATAACTTGATGCTAAACTTCCTTCTTGGGTCTCCTCAGATCATAACCGGAGGACTGTTTATATTTCACTAACTGTAATTAGTGGAATTGGAAGTTTCCTATTTTTACTTATAAGGAAACCTGTCTCAGAGGTTTTATCTACAGAAGAAGACAGATCTGATGATGAGTGTGATACTGTTCTTGAGTAAGTTCATTTTTGTTTTCTTTTAAAAAGAATGGAGGCTGTGATGTGCAATCTTACCAATTTACTATGTTGGGAAATTCATCAGTTTAAATTTTCTTTTTTGTTTTTGTGTGCCTGTACTGGAGAGATTCTATATTGATGTATTTGACTTGTGAGAATGTAAATCAGGAATGTGCAATTTATTTGACTTTGAGCTTCAAGTACATATTGTGTAATGTTGAAAGCCATCAAATTCTCGTTAGTGTATGTATACAAGTCTCTCCAAAATGTCAAGTAGGAGAGAAAAGTATTGATACATGTGGAACTGGATTGCCAGGGCTTAAGAGCCAGAACAATATTTTCAGCACCACTGCAATAAACCACCAACTCCCTTTCTATCACAAATCCAATATTGCTGTTCAGTGCTTCTTATATTTGCCTGTATCAATTTGTTCAGGATAAAATAATCAACAGTTCAAAAAAAAACAATTTTGGTTACTTTCTTCCAAAAATTTCTTTAACAGCATATTCATGAACATTAATTTATTGATTGGAACTAATTTCTTCTTGGATACCAATAAACTAATTTCCAGTTTGAACTTATTTTATCTGCATTCGTCGATGTTTCAATTTGTATGACCGCTATGGATTAATGTTAGGATATCTTAAATTTATGTGCCAAAACAGATTAAACAAATTCATGCAAACTGACAAATTAGGAGGAGTAGGCCACTCAGCCTCTTGAGCCTGCTCCGCCATTCGGTAAAATCATAGCTGATTTGATTGTAATTTCAACCACAAATTCTGCTTACCTAATAACCTTTCACCTCCATATTGATCAATAATCTATTTAACTCTGCCTTAAAAACATTCCAAGGTTCTGCTTCCACTGCCGTTTGAGGAAGAAACTCAAAATCTTCTGAAAAAAAAAATCTCCTCATTTCTGTCTTAAATGCCTCTTATTTTTAAACCATGACCCCTGGTTCTAAGTTCTCCAGAGAGAGGAAGCATACTTTCCACATCCACTCTGTCAATAACCCTCAGGATCTTAAAAAATTTTTCTCTAACCCTTTTAAACTCTAATGAATACAAACCTAATTTCTCCAATCTTTTCTCTTAAAATAACCTATCTATTCCTTGTATTAAGCTGGTAAATTTGTATTGATTGTTTATAATTTTACATCTTTCAATAAGGAGACCAATACTTTGACAGTACTCCAGATGTGGTCTCACTAACGTTCTGTGCAACTGAAGCATTAACTTCTTCCTTTTGTAAACAATTCCCCTCTCAATAAGTGATAACTTTCTACTACCATATACCTGTACACAAGCCTTTTGTGATTCATGCGCTCGGACATCCAGATCCCTTTGCTTCTCAGTGCTGTGTGGACTGTTATCATTTAGATAATCTTCTATAATAGCCTTCCTGCCAAAATGAAAAATACATATTTACCAGATTTTTGTCCACTCATTATCTGTGTCCCTTTATAGCTCCTTTATGTCCACTTCATAATTTACTTTCCTACCTATTTTGCATTGTCAGCAATTTTGGCAGCTGTACCTTCAATGTCTTCATCCAAGTGATTTATATACATTGTGAGAAGTTGAAGCCCCAGCACTGGAGCATGTGGTACACTACTCGTCATATCCTATCAATCAGGAAATTAATGTCAACTCTGTTTTCTGTTATCTAGCCAATTTTTAATCCATGCCAGTGTTATCCCCTATGCCATGAGCTTTTATTTCCTGCAATAACATTTTGATGTGGCAACTTATCAAATGTTCTTCTGAAAATCTAAGGACAGTACATCCACTGGTTCCTCTTTATCTACGGCATTTGAGACTGTTTCAAAGAATCCTAATAAATTGGAGAAACATGATTTCTCTTTTATAAAACCATGTTAATTTTGCCTAAAAATCTTGAATATTTTTCTTTATAACTTCTTTAGTAATGGTCTGTAACACTATATGACAAATGTCAAGCTAACTGGCTTATAGTTTCCTGCGTTTTGATTAAAGGAGTTGCATTAATTAAAATTAAAATCAATTAATCCAATCTCATTGCGCAATATCAGATCTAGTGTAGCCTGTTTTCTGTTTGGCTCCAGGAAATGTTTTCTAAGAAATTATCCCAAAAACATATCTATGCTACCTTTGCCAATCTGATTTTTCCAATCTATATGTAGATTAAAATTCATCCATGATTATCGCAGCATCTTTCTGACACTATCTTCTCATTCATACTCCAACCTATCAGGCAGTTACAATTCGGGAGTCTGTACAATTCAATGACTTTCACCTCTTGAAAATCTATCCATAATTACACAGAGCAAGTAAGGGTGACATTTTGTAACCAACCAGTCTTGTGCTATGCCCTGCGGAAGACAGTGTTGCGCTATGCCCTGCTTCAGATGGACTGATCCAATTGGAGCTCATCTGAATATTAAACATTTATAATAATTTTATGTGGCTCAGAAGCAACTAAATTTATGTGGTGATTAATAAATTTTTTTCACCTTACTTACAGACCTCAAGAACAACAATCACAAGCAATAGAAGCATTTCGTAAGCATGCTTTTATAGACAAAATTTTAACTGGCAAGAGGGTATGTGGTTACAGGCGCAGGCAGGAAGTTAAAGCCAAAGCATAGCCAGCTTGTCAGAAAGCTAACATGTTTCACTCACTTCTGGCATTTACTGCAATGCTATTGGAGGGGTTCTTGGATTGCTCTATGGAGATGTTAACTCTCTAAGATAAAAAGGGAGAATTAATTCTGCCACCAAATATTCTGGCTTTAAGCTGTGTAAAACTTGCCAGGGTCAGGAAGACAAGAGCAGAGGGAATGATTCTTCTGTGAAAACGACAGAGCAAAACTGCATAAGTGCTTCTCACTTGCGTTTCACTGCTCTAAAGGTTATTTCCAACTTTTTATCCATCTTGGATTTCATCACTTTGATTTGCACAGAGTTGTGTGATTTGAAGAAGAAATTAGATATAGCCTTTGAAGCCGCAGAGATCAAGAGATATGGGGGGAAGATGGGATCAGGATATTGAATTTGATGATCAACCATTATCATAATGAATGACAGAGTAGGCCTACTCCTACTTCTATTTTCTATGAATTCTGAAAACGCTTTGGCCCACGGGCCCCCTGCTGGTCAGTCAAATCATTTTAGGGTGGTCATATGTCAGGCATGCCTGCCAACATCCTGGCATCTGTTTAAAGTTATTGGCCTCCCCAAACCAGGCAAAGGTCCAAAACTGCCATCAAACGAAATGGCAAATATTCCTGCTATCAATGAGCATATTTCAAGGTTGCATGCTTGCGGGCATTCGACAATGCTAACAAGTGGTATTTGCTTAGAACTTGGTTGCTCACTGGGTTCTGCCAGGACCATTCAGCTCCTGGCTATTGATCAGGTTGGATTTGTCCTGCTTTTTGTGGACTGGCCATACTTGGGAAACTTTCCACATTGCCGGGTAGATGCCATACTGGAATAGCATGGCTCGTAAAGTGACTTGTTCGGGAACACGTATCTTCAGCATTATAGTCAGAATGTTGTCGAGCCATTTTTCAGTCCCATCAGCCATTCTTTGATATCACTTGGAGCGAATCGAACTGGCTGAAGACTTGAGAGAAAACTGAGATCATAGACATAGGCATAGAATCCTATATTATACAAAGAGGCGATTTGGCCCTTGGAGTCTGCAATAAACACAATCCCACCCAGGTCCTGTCTCCATAAAGCCATGCGTTTACCCTAGCTAGTCCTCCTGACATTAAGGGTTAATTTAGCATGGCTAATCCACCTAACCTGTACATGTTTGGACTGTGGGAGAAAACTGGAGTATGCGGAAGAAACCCAGGCAGACAGGAGGAATATGTGCAACCTCCACACAAACAATGACCCAAACCAGGAATTGAACCCAGGTTTCAGATCTGTGAGGCAGCAGTGCTAACCGCTATGCCACAGTTCCCCCTTGGAGATAGTGATGGATCATCCATTTAGAATATCTGGCTGAAGGTGGGCTCCCCCATCTTTGAGGATGAAAATATTTGTGGAGCCTCCTCCATAGTTAGTCATTTAATTGTCCTCCTCCATTCATAACTGGATGTGGCAGGACTGAAAAGCTTTAATGCGTTCGTTGTGGGATTTCTTGGCAAGGCGTCACTTGCTGCTTATGCTGTTTGGCATATAAGTGCCTTTGTATTGTAACTTTGTTTGGTTAACATTTAATTTTTATGTATGTTGGGTGCTTCTCTTACAATCTTCAGTAAATCAGGAGTTGATTTCCCCCAGCTTGATGAGATCTCCTTGCAAAATACGCTGGGCTCCAAAGTTACAGATTATGGTTGAGTACAGCTCTGCTGCTGATAGCCCACTGTGCCTCACGGGATGCCCGGTTTTGAGTTGCTAGATCTCTTAGAAATTTATCCCGTTTAGCACAGTGGTGTTGCCGCACAACAATGTGAAGATGGGACTTTTTTCCCCACAAGGACTGTGCAGTGGTCACTCCTCCCAGTGCGGTCATGGACAGATGCCTCTGCAGCAAGCTGAGTGGTGAGGAAAAGGTCAAGTAGTTTTTCTCTCTGATTCCCTGACTACCTATAACAGGTAGAATCTAGCAGCTATAAACTTTAGAGCTCGGTTGGTATTGGTGCGACCCTGCCATTCTTGATGAAAGACATTGAAGTGCCCCACCAAGTGCATATCCTGCCCTTGTCCTCGATACCTCTTCTAAATGTTTTTAACGTAGAAGAGTACTGATTCATAAGCTGATGGAGCACGGAATATTGTAATCAGCAGGAAGTTCCTTATCCACGTTTGACCTGATGCCGTAAAGATTTGTGGGGTCCTGAGTCAGTGTTGAGAACTCCCAGGGAAACTCCCTCTCTAGTGTATACCACTTCTGGACCTGTCTTTTCGGTTGGACAGTACACTCCTTGGAGTGATGATGGTAGTATCTGGTACACTGTTTGTGAGGTCTGGGATGAGTATGACTATATCCAGCTGTTACTGGACTAGTCTGTGAGACTGTTCTCCCACAAGCCTACAGATGTTAGGGTTTTGCTGGATTGATAGGGCTGTGTGTGCTGCTGTAGTTTCTGGTACCTAGATCCATGCTGGATTGTCTGTTCATTTAATTCCTTGACTTTGTAGCATTTGATACAACTGGTTTGCTGGGCTATTGTGAAGGGTGTTAGGATTCACCCACATTTGTTGTGCATCCAGAATCACACAAGGCAACTGGATAAGGTTCCTTTCTCTAAAGGATATTAATAAATCTGATGCATTTTTACAGTAATCAATGATAGTTTCAGGATCACTGTGCTGAGACTTTCAATTCCAAATTTATTAATTGAATCTAAATTCCACCATTGCCATGATAAGAGTTGAGCCCATGTCTCTCCAAGCGTTAGCCTGGGTTTCTAGATTACTTGTTCAGTGATATGACCTAAATAATCACTTGCAATTATGTGTCAAATGACAATGTGATATCTAATTTTGTCATTTTATGTCTTTGAGACCCCTTCTTTAATGCCAATGGCTATTCCTCTTGTGGTCAATGTGACCATGATTGACCACCCCAGTTCTTTGTCTCTCCCTGGAGTTGTGGACTTCTCTGCAAGGAAAGAAAGCTAAATTTATCAATCTAAGAGACGGAATAAGTAGCTGAGTTTAGCAGCTAGGCAAGACCCATTTCTTTGACAAAGAGATATCTTGCCTGTTTTGGCTGTCCCTGCTGCAAGTGGGGTCAGTTTAATTAAAATTCTTATATATATGTGTGTAAATAGCTGGTTTTCAATAATTTATTAGATCTACCTCTGATTTTTTTGTATGCTAATGGGAGTTTTCTTTCAAAATTAGGAAGTGCAATCCGTATATTCTTCACCAATGATATGCTGCTACTAAGTGTTACTATTGCTTACACTGGTAAGACCCTCCCAGAAGTCTGATACATCTGTTAAAAGAGTTTGTGTGAATGCAAGATTTCCCTTGTCAATTTTTTAAAATTCTGGATTGCTTAAATTCTGTGTTTTTGTATGATGCACATAAAATTACCCTTCCAGAATGATTTACAATTTTTTTTATCTGCAGAGTGAATGACATTCTATCAGTCATTAATAATGTGAAGTTATACCCACTAAAAATAAAAACTTGATGATGTTTCTGTTACAATTTTGTTCCTGTTTATTTTGAAACATCACCATATCCCTGGCAAGAGGAAACTGGGGTAAAACATCCTGGGTCTACAGTCGTGTTGCATAATCAATCTTTGAAGAATGCATGTGCTCAACTCTGCATTTCTCATTGTGTTGCTATGATCTGAAATACTAGCTTTGTTAATTTGCTGGTTTGTTATCTGGGTGATACAGCAGAAAGGCTAATTAATGTGAGGAAGCTAAATGATAAAATTGCTTGTGCTTCAGAGTTTAAACAAGAAACCATGCAGGGTTTGAGTGGTGAAAATGCTGAATTGCTTCTTTCCTAGGTTTAGAACTAACCTTTTTCAGTGGAGTCTATGGGACCTGTTTGGGAGCAACAAATCATTTTGGGAATGAAGCCAAAAGCCTGATTGGTTTATCTGGCATATTCATTGGTGTTGGAGAAATCATAGGTTTGTAATCATTTGCTGTTGCATTAATTATTAAATATTGAAATCTGCTTTCAATAAACAGAATTGCATTCACTTAATTTTGTAATTTTTATTTCTAGGTGGTGCAACTTTTGGTTTATTGAACAAATTCCTCAGCAAATATCTTGGCATTGGCAGAAACCCTGTCGTTCTTCTGGGTTTATTAAGCCACATTATAGCTTTTTATCTGATATTCTTGAATATACCAGGGGATGCACCAATTGTTCCTGATGAAGGGACAAATAGAGTTTCTTATTTAATTCCAAGGTTAGTCATATATCTTGATTTGTGCTTCTGGGTTAATTGAGTACTGTATAAATAAACTATACTCGTGACTAGGGAATTAATTCATTTAGGGAGTAAGTATTTGAGAAATGTTACTAAACCTAAAGTTGAGAGAACCTGGGAATAAACATTAAACTCAATCTGTCCAGAATGTAATGAGTTGGATAGCCATTCAATTTTGATTTTCACTGACTATCATTCGTACAGGTCTCATGTTCTGTTACAAATTGCCCCCTGTGGAAGCACCTGCTTTTTGGCTTCCATTTCCTGACTGTTTGCCAGAAATAAGGTGGCTTTTTACCTTCCCTAAAATATGTTTGTGTGCATTGTGTTTGGGTCTTGGACTAGAACCTCAAGGTACATTGTGAAGCCAAATAAGACCCCAACATTTTTTCTTTAAATGCGAGGAAAGGATATTTACTTCCAGGAATTACTCCACTAATAAAATGCATACCTTTTATAGTCAAACTTTATTTAATAACACAGTTTAAATCTAAGCAACTTAACTATTAACAGTTAAACTATATTTAAAAATGAAAAGAAACAACTTTAATTTCTAACTTATCACTTTTTCTGTTCCAAGTAAGCATCATTCCTCTTACAGACCTAAATGCTTCTTTAAGTATACTTAGCTATTGTAAATATACTTGCTATAGTGAGGTTAGATGGTCTTGAAGCTTTCAGAGAAAAAGTTTCAGAAATCTGCAAAATCCTTCTAACTTAGAACCATGGAATCCCTTCAGTACAGAAGGAGACCGAATAGTCCATTGAGCCTGCAATGATAACAGTCTCACCCAGGTTCCATCTCTGTAACCCTTCTAATTTATCCTGTTAATCCCTGTGACACTAAGGGGCAATTTAGCATGGCCAATCAACCTAATCCAAACATCTTTGAGGTGTGGGAGGAAACCAGAGAACCTGGACATAACTCCCACAGACATAGGAATATGTGCAAACTCTACAGGGACAGTCACCTGGAATTGAACTCCGGTCCCTAGCGCTGTGAGGCAGCAGTGCTAATCACTGTGCCGTCCTGCTGACATCAACAAGACTTCAGCTGGAACTGCCTTCTGCAAAAGCTTTCTCTCTCTGCCCCTAAACCTCATCATCACATTACTCTGTCAAACACTCTAATCCGAAATCCCTGGGGAAATTAAGTAAACAGAAATCCATCTACTTAACCACTTGTAAGGTTAAAATGAATAATAATCCTGCTCGCTCAAAATCTGAGCTGCATTCCCACCAGACATGCCAACTGCCTGTAGCATAAAGCTGAATTTTTAACCATTTCCCGTAAACATAAAGAAAGTAAATCCATATCAGTTGCACCATGATCATCACAATGGGACTAAACTAACTGAAAAACAATTAGAAACTCTTATTTTGCCTTTTCTCTGACAAAACAGCATTTAAATTTTGTACAGAATTAAAGTGTTGGATATGTATCTAAGCTTTTATGTTTGCAAACATGGATTTCCCAGCTCATAATTTGTCATCTTGCTTCACAGCAAAATTATTGCAATGGCTTGCAGTTTGCTCCTGGGATTAGGTGACAGCTGTTTTAACACACAACTCCTCAGTATTGTGGGATTTATGTATTCTGAAGCAAGTACTCCTGCGTTTGCTGTCTTCAAGTTTGTGCAAGTAAGAATGAAGAGCTTTTTAGTGCATGCATGTCACTCAAGGCAACTCAAAACATTGAATAAAATTAATTTTAGCAGTATAAAGAATGGTTTAACTTTCAATGCTGTTATTAAGAATCTTGTTTATTCTATACATTGAAGACTGTATTTGAGAATGCACCCAATGAATGTTATTTTTGCCCTTCTACTCTTCCACCAGTCTATCAGTGCAGCAATTGCGTTTGGTTACAGCAATTATCTACTGCTCGAATGGCAGCTGCTTATCCTTGGTGTGGCTGGTTTCTTTGGCACAATCTCTTTCATCCTTGTGGAATGGAAGGCAGAAGCATGTTCTCCTGGTGTCCGTTACGATCGCATTTAATCAAGAAACTAGCATTTAAAAGACTCAATGGAATATAATACTTTAAATCTTGGATTTATTTTTAAAGACCAATTTTACAATTTTTTGAGAATTTTAATTTTGCTATGTGAAAATTTTCTGAAAAATGTCGTTCAAACATGTTAATGTGGCAGAAGGTTATAACTGAAGGAAATGTAAAAAAGCCATGGCTGGTTGAATATATTTGCCAAATATTTCCACTGCACAAAATTAAAATTCTGCACTTTAGAAATATACAGAAACTAAATATGAATGCAGTAAAATATTGAACTCTGAAATGAAATGCTGTTTCAAGCATTTTCCCGGCAGAGTTGCAGGGCATTATTTCAGATCCAAGCTGTTAATTGCCAAATCTTATTTGATCCATTTCACTGATGTAGAATCTGCTTTTATTTGTGACTCTATCTTTAAGAAATGTCCAGTGCTTTTGAATGAGATTTATTTTTGAAATGGAAGAGAATCATTGTTTGGAAACTTCCATTTTATCCTGCTTCATATTATTGAACTTTGTTTCTTTTTAAACACACATTGATACATTATCAGGAGTATCAACTAACTAAATTAAGCATAATATTTCAAATCATTGCACACTATTTGACAACTACTCTAAAATTTGTTGATGTGACATTCTTAATTGTATTGTTGATATTTTACATTCTGTAAACTAAATATTTTTGTGACCACATTTTCCGATTGTGATTATTATGGTCTCTCATGTAAATGCATGTTTTGCACGAGTAATTACACTGGGATAGCTTAAGTGGCAATATAAATATTCAATGGTTAGCAATGATTGTGAGTAGAACTTAAGTTATTTAACCACAGAAATGATCAATGTTATAATATGTTCGTGATGACCTTCATACATTCAGAATTTGAAAGAAGTGCAAATTGTCAGCAGCCCCCCAATTATTTAATCAGTCTAGTTATAGAATGTTTCTGTTTCCTGATCGCGTGCTGCTGAATACTTGTGTCATGATCAAAAGGGATATTTTGCTTTGCACAAAGGTTGAATCAGGGTGACATAGTGGTTATCACTGTTGCCTCACTGCACCAGGGACCCATGTTTGATTCTGACCTTGGGTGAATGTGTGTGGAGTTTGTACATTCTCTCCATGTCTGTTGGTTTTCTCTGGGTGCTTCATTTTTTCCCACACTCCAAAGATATGCAGGGTAGGTTCACTGATCATACTAAATTACGCCATTAGTGACAGGGGGACAAGTGGGTTAAATATGGGGGGTGGTAGGTGTAGGACTTGGTGTACCGAATGGCCTCCTTATGTTCTGTCGGGATTCTAGGACATAAATGGGAATTTAAATTTTAAGTGGTTTTCTACTATTTATCTTTTTAAGCACTCTTTTTGAATTGAGGGATCGTCAATGAAAGTTAGTTTTTATTAGTTTTTAATAAGCAGTTTCTCGTGATTGCAGATACTAAACTAAAACTTGTATTAGGATTTTACTTAAAGGTATTCTGTAATGAGTCCAAATAATTGATCAATTAATGCTTTCCACATTTAGTGGCTGACTAATTAAAATTAATTCAGCATCCTATATCGGATTGTCTGCTGATACTTGATAGAAGTATCAGTTAGCCTCACTTTAATTTGAGTCTTAAAACTGTGAGGTTTGGTTTTGTAAAATTTTCTTGGTTGGGATGTAACAATTCACTTTCTCGCTCATCACTTTGTCAGACAATGTGAAGTGTCTGACGTTATTTCTCCTTGATGACATGTATGGGAACCAAAAAAAGGGAAATCTTACCTATATTTAATTGGGACTAAAAAATGTATTCTTTTAGGAACACTAGATTACGTGCCAAAGTATACTGAATGTTTTATTCACTTTCTACTTAGCAATCATTGAATTCTCTCAGAAGATAGCAGGTTTTTGTGACAAGTTAATGTGGTAATGTTGGAAAATGTATTATGGATCGAAACTGAAGAATGCATAATTATGCATTTGATGCTCATTTAGAATGATCAACACATGAACTTTCCTGTTTCAATCACTCGCCCAAACTTGCTGAAATTAATATCTTTGGTTGTCTTTTCTATTTTAAACAATAGTAATTTGCTTTATACATTAAAAGTGCTAAATTATTTATTATATCTGTCACAAATGGCAAGCATTCAAATTAAAATGGGTTTTGGAAGAATAACTTTGTCTCTCTTTTTATACGCTGGATGAAATAATAAAAACAAATTACTGATGAGCATTAATTGTAACTTCATGCCATTGCGTTCAGTTTTGGTTTCAGTGCAAAACTTGTACATGGCTGTAAATTGATAGAACCTTGAATTCAATCCACATATCTGGTTGAGTCCATTGTGACAAGAGATAGCTCATTTGGACATTGTTTCCATAACTGCTGGATTGAGGAGCATAATTAAGCTTTCTCACTGCAATTTCCATAAATACAATGAGGAGTGCTTTAAGTAAGAGCAATAGCAGTGGTTCATCAATAGCATTCTCACCTCTGAATCAGATGGTTGTGAATTCATATCCCAACCCAGAGACTTGAGCACAAAATCTGATCTAAGCAAATGCTGCACCAGAGTTGTCATCTTTCAGGTTTAGCATTAAACTGAGGACCTGTCTGCTCTTTCAGTTTTCAGGTAGAAAGAAAACATTCTATAGCATTATTTTGAAGAGCAAAAAAAAAGAGTTTTGCATGTGTCATAACGAGCAATATTTTTCCCTCAAACCAACATCAATAAAAACAGATTACTGGGTTGTTATCGCTTTGCTGATTTTGGAATCTTGCTGCATGCAGAAAGCTTAATTATGTATTTTTTAAAACTGGCTATAGGTAATTCAAACTATTTTAGAACTGAAATCAGATTGTTGAATATAAGTGTGGCAATTTTTGAAAGAAAGAAATTGAAGCTATAGCATGCCACACCACTTCTCTCAAAAGACCCAAAGCATTCCACTGGGCAAATGTACAAAGATTCCACAAATTGGAGTGTCTGGAATGAATGGATATTTTCTATGGTTGAAAGAGGGTGTGAGAGGATAACTGGGGAAATTCTTGCCTCTTTTGAATTGTGCCATGGGATCATATACTCTTAAACCACTGAAACAAATGAATGAGGGCTTTGTTTGCCCTTTCGTCCAGCATCTCCTCAATTTTACCCAGTAATGTTATTCTAGATTATGGCCTTGAGGTTTCTCTTTATTTGTATCTGAAGACAAACTTATCCAGGACACACACATCAGACTTTTGGGCACCAATGGGTTAGATCTGTAACAACACTGCTTTTATTTATGGCTATTAATTAGTATTTCTGTTGATGAAACTGACCAAATTCCTGATTTATAGAGCCTCCTGCGTTAGGTTCCTGCTCAGAAGTCATTTTCAAAATTGCAAGATTTTCAGGTACTGCATGAGACAATTTAAAAAATTGGTATTTGATTGAAATGCTTTGAGCTTTTGTTTACATTTATCCTTTCGGTGACCTGTATATTTTGTTTCTTATAATACATTTAATTTCATGTGGTAAAGTCATATTAAGTATTTCCTGTTGTAGGTTTATAAACATGTGTTTAGTATGCATAAATGATGTTTGAGTGGGTTGAAATTGTCATACTTTAAAGAAGGCATACATATTAAATCAGTACTTTCCTTAGGTCTTGGGTGCTTGTAGTGATTTATGTTCAATTCAATTTAATCCAATTAAAAATAAGTTTGTGCATGTTAATGAGATTGGTAAAATAATGTGTGTAATATGACCTTTGTGGAATAAATGTAGATTGTGCCCACAATGGAAACTCCAGGTCTGTGTTGAAGACCTGAAGTGGAGCTGGAACTCACGACTGAGCAAATATGTTAACTTGAGTTTAATCTGACTTGTATCATGCACAGAATATACATGTTTTCTTACCATCTGCAATCAGTCTAGTTTGTATGGAAAAAGGTGTGTTTTTCTTGCCTTGGATTGTATGTGCCAATTCAATAATTGAGCAGCAAGCTTTTGTGATTTTAAAATAAACGTATTCTCTCTCATTTGTCAAACTTCACACATACAGTCTCATATAGCATACCCAAATATCCACATGCACACACACGTTCACTAAAGATTGGATACAGTTTTTAAAAAGTGCACTTTTACTAACTAGTTACTTCAATCTCTAATTTACAATTTCTGGTCTCCCATGTAGTGGGCTTGTGGTCTCTTGAATGGTTCTGATTTTATATGAATTTTAAGTGGGAGTCTTGTAAAGGGTTCAAAGCAAGATTGGGAGGTTCTTGTAATTGAATAGCTAAAAAGTTGGTTCTCAGGTGAACTTTAGAACTGGTACAGGTTAAATATTTTGGCTGCTTGCTGACTTGACAATTGGTTCTGATAGATCTACTGAGTCTTGGAGTGATTAGGAAATTAAGATGCAAGACCTGAAATGGCTTTGATCTCATGATAGTTTCATAGGCCCAGCAGTCTAGTTTGGAGTGGGAAGGTGAGGTGGGGGAGAGATGGGTTCATCATGCTGCGATGGGAAGTTGTAAATGCTTTTGAATATTGATTGTTTGGTCCAGTATGAAATATGGACATAAGCAGCCTGGAACTTCCATAGTCTTTAGATGTTTTCTCGTGCTAAACAATGAATTCTACAAATGGCTCTGACCCTTACCTATGTCTGTATTTAATTAGCTGTATATGATACTGTATGTAGTCTAAATGTCACATGATTTATGGCAGCACAGAAAATGGAACATAGAACAATTCAATGTTTAAAGATCCTTAAATTTCAACATCCCACCCATTCACAATACAATGTGTCAATTTGAAACTGTCCTCAAAGTAAATTGTTGATAGTAACATAATTGAAACAGCTCAGGAACCTGTCTTTATTATACTTGTTGATTGCTGCTGGTTTGGTTTATGCTACATTAGATTAAAATATTAGATTTCTGTTTGCTCTGGTTTTAGACAGGAACTATATTTACTCTGCATATT
Source organism: Sphyrna mokarran (assembly GCA_024679065.1). Classification (NCBI taxonomy): domain Eukaryota; kingdom Metazoa; phylum Chordata; class Chondrichthyes; order Carcharhiniformes; family Carcharhinidae; genus Sphyrna; species Sphyrna mokarran. Next base: position 27,652,286 of record JAGIQG010000021.1, read on the forward strand.
GGTCAGTTGATTTTGAGTTTGGATAAAGATCAAAAATGTTTCCGACAGAGATAGGGAAGATGGTATTACATTGTTAAGTTCCTTTTAACAGAAGGGCAAACAATGCATTCAATTCAACGAAGGGAAAATGGCTCTGTTTCACTTTGAACACCTTGAAAATGGGGCTAAATTGCCCCATTTGGATCAATATTTTGCAATACAATGTTTGTGACAATAATTTATAGGAACATTGCTTGATGTTTAAAATATTGCTACTCCTCCAAGACCAACATCTTTAGACTTGAAGACTTTGATTTGTTACATGTTTCATTCTGTGGTATCCAGGGACATGTAGCCTTTCAGATTTACTGCAACTTAAAATTTGTACCATGTTGTTAGTTGTAATGTATTTGTTTTGATAGTGATGCCTTTGCACTGGTCTATTTTCAAATATTTGTCAGAAATTGAATTGGTTGTTCAATCAGTCTGAAATACTGAGACGAAGGGCAGAATTTTACATCACCATTGCAGTGGGGACTGGGTTGTAAAATGTGGCCAGCCATTCAATGCTCCATAGACTTTGGTGGGAATGGAAGAACCTGCTGGCAGGTTCTTCTATTGGGATGCCAGAGCTCCAGGAGAGTTAGGGGCACAGGTGAGTGTAGTGGCCATCACTAAGGAGAAGGTTTTGGGGAAAGTCCATTATTAAAGATGCGATTGTAGAGTACTTGAAAGTGCATGGTAAAGGAGGACTGAACCAGCATGACTTTGTCGGAGGGGGAGGGGTCATGTCTGACAAATCTGTAGAGTTCTTTGAGGAGGTAACAAGAAAGTTAGGTAAAGGAGAACCAGTGGACATGATTTATTTAGATTTCCAGAAGGTCTTTGACAAGGTGCTGCATAGGAGACTGTTAAATGCCCATGGTGTTGAAAGTAAGATTCTGGCATTGATAAAGGATTGCTGACTGGCAGAAGGCAGAGAGTGGGGATAAAGGGGTCTTTCTCAGAATGACAATCAGTGACTAGCGGTATGCCTCAGTGGTCAGTACTGGGACCACAACTTTTCACAATGTACATTAACCATTTTGGAGGAAGGAACTGAACGCACTGTTGCTAAGTTTGCAAATAATATAAAGCTATGTAAAGTTACAGGTAGTTTTAAAGAAATAGAGGGGGCTGCAGAAGGACTTGGTCAAGTTAGGGGTTAGGCAAAGAAGTGGCAGATGGAATACAATGTGTGAAAAATGTGAGCTTATGCACTTTGAAAGGAGAAATGGAGGCAGAAACTATTTTCTAAATGGGAAAATGCTTAGGAAATCAGAAACGCAAAGGGACTTGGGTGTCATTGTTCAAGATTCTGTTCAGGTTAATGTGTAGGTTTAGTCGGTAGTTAGGAAGGCAAATGCAGTGTTAACGTTCATGTCGAGAGTGCTAGAATACAAAAGCAGGGCTACATTCCTGAGGCTGTATAAGGCTCTGGTCTGACCCCATTTGAAGTATTGGGAGCACTTTTGGGCCCCATATCTAAAGGAGGATGTGCTGGCCTTGGAAGGGGTCCAGAGGAAGTTCTCAAGAATGATCCCTGGAATGGAGAGCTTATTGAATGAGGAATAATTGAGGATTCTGGGTCTGTATTCATTAGAGTTTAGAAGGATGAGGGGGAATCTTATTGAAACTTAAAGGATATTGTGAGGCCTAGATAGAATGGACGTGAAGAGGATATTGCTGCTAGCAAGAAAAACTAGAACCAGAGGGCACAACCTCAGGCTAAAGGGACAATCCTTTAAAACAGAGATAAGGAGAAATTTCTTCAGCCAGAAAATGCTTAATCTGTGGAACTCTGCCACAAAAGGCTGTGGAGGCCAGATCATTGAGTGGCTTTAAGACAGATAGGTTCCTGATTAATAAGGGGATCAGGGGTTCTGGGGAAAAGGCAGGAGAATGGGGATGAGAAAAGTATCAGCCATAATTGAATAGTGGAGCAGACTCAAGGGGCCCGGTTGGCCTAATTCTGCTCCTATGTCTTATGGTCTTATTCCACCCTTCAAGTTTGTTTTTAAAAAATGTTTCTTGGTGGATGGATTGCAACCACAGATCTTCAAAGTAATGTTGTAGCACTTAGTAATGCGGTGTGCAATATTTACATTTATTTTGTGTAATAAATCCATTTGGATTTGTCAAGTTGCTATGTCTCTTTAAAAAGAACTTGTGCATGTAGTGCCTGTAAATAGAACATTTTTAACTCGCTAAAATATAATCTTTGCCATATGTGTCAACTAATGAAATTCTTGCCTATTTATTTGTACATAAATTGGCTTCCAATTCTTTTTGGCAATTTGAATGAGTTTAAAGAAAAAGACAAGGCTAAATAATATAATCAAGCTTCCTTGATTGAAGGTCAGCAGGGAGACCCTGGTTTGCAGCAATTGCCCCCCAGCAACATTGTCTGAAGAAGTGCATTATTAAAGTTATGTCATTTTTGAGAAAGTGGAGGTCACATGAGAAATCAGCAGATTGAAGGGCAGTAGTCCATGAAATTGTTGTTTCCCTGGTTATCACAAGGGCATTTTAAGAGTCACCCATGAAATTCCAATGGCAGGTCATTTTGGAATTCTGCAAGACATCATGTCTATTGTTTGGGAAGCCCCAGATACAGATCAACCAACTCCACTTATCCCAATTACAATGAAACATTTGCAAGGATTTTTGTGGATTCTACTGATCCCCAGTCCAAAATAAAAGTAGGGTATCAGTATCTTGTAATCATTATGGGTTTGTTTGCCTGATGTCCAGAACATTAAGAGAAACTATTGCAAAGGTGATCATTGAAGAGTTAATTCACTTTTCATGATATATGGGTTACTAGAGAGGTTCAGAGACCAAATTTCGTGTCACAAACATTCCAGGAGACACTGAATCAGTTAGGAGCAAAACCAATTGAAATTGTGTGCATATCATCCATATGTTGGGATTTTCCAGCTACGCACGTGCCAAAACAGGAAAATTCTGCCCAAACTCAACAGATTTTTCCATGGTCTGCTACAATTCCTGGGGTGGTTCAAATAGGAAAGTTCGCCCCATAGTCTCAGGGACATTGAAAAGATGCCATCAAAGCTTAAAAACATGATTAGAACTTATTGTCTTGAATATTCTGGGTATTCAAATAAGGATAAGAGAATTTTGTTTTTATTATTTACCAATAGGGATGTATCTAATGAGTCAAGTGGGTTTGATTCCTTTGAGTTAGTCTATAGACATGAAGTAAGGGATCACTCAAATTCATTAAAAGGAAAAAGGTTATGATCTAAGAAGAAGAAATTAGTCTTAGATTATGTATCCAAGTTTTGAGAAGGACTGCCAAAGGCTTGTGTTGTAGCTCAAGAACATCTTAAGATTTTCCTGCAACTAATAAAAAATTGATGGATTAGCCAGCCTGTGCGGCAGGGTGACACAGTAGTTAGCTCTGCTTCCTCACAGTTCCAAGGACCTGGATTTGATTCCCAGCTTGGGTCACGAATTGTGTGGAATTTGCATGTTTTCTCTGTATGTGTGTGGGTTTTGTCTGGGTGCTCTGATTTCCTCTCACAGTCCAAAAATGTGTGGTATTGGGGCATTGGTATGCCAAATTGCCCCTTAGTGCCCTGGAATGTGTAGATTAGAGGGATTAACAGGGTAAATATGTGGGGTATGGGGATAAGACCTTATGGGATTGTTGTCGGTACAGAATTGAAGGACCAAATGACCTCCTCTTGCACTGTAGGGATTCTATAATTCTAGATGAAACTCAAAACTGAAGAATAAAATACCAGTCCTGTTCCCTTTACAGGTTAACTATTGAAAGCTAGGTTTAGTCTGCATTATGATATTCCTACTACCACAAAATTATCGTTTATTCCTAAGTGGGGCAACTGTGATGGAATTTGCAATTTCAACTTTTTTTTTGAGACAGGTCCTAATTGAAAATGGAAACAGGATACAGAGCCATCAGGGCTGAGATGATGACTCCAGTGGTACAGTACAGGCAGGCTAAAGAAGACAGAGGGTAGGTTTAGAAGCAGAGAAAAGGTAAATATACAGTTGCAGTGGCTGTTTCTGCTTTTGAAGTAAATATTAGTGGATCTATCCCATTCCAGACTGCCGTAAACAGCATGGAGGAAGTTCTGCAAATGTGTGCCATTTTTGTTGTGCACTGATTTTGGCTAGAGATTAGGCTAAATTCTAGAGAAAGAGGAATTGAAACTCTTTATGAAGAAGGCAGAGGAACTTTGTGACTGAGTTTACATAAATGTTGCATGGATTCAGAGCCAATTCAGAAGATTGGTTTTAGGCATATCTGCCATTTAGTGTGTGATTTATACTTGATCATAATTTGCTTTTTAATTCATGTTCAACATACACTGACTCTGGATTTGAAATTTACAGATCTTGAACAAAAATCTTACAAATTCAGTAGGCTAATCTGAAGGTTTCATCTGGTTGACACCATACGTAGAAACAAACAACGTAATTTTTAAAACTTTGCATTTTAGTACATGGAAACTGGACTCTCGACCAATACAGAATTTTGTAATGTTCAAATGTTCACCTATATATTTCTAATCCATGCACTGAATACACCATCTAGTGGGAGAATTTGGTAACTGGAATTTTACCAGAGAGAAACAGACTAACAAACATTATTTGCTATCCTTTGGTTTTAATATTTTCATCTTTAATTATTTTCTATGATAATTAATAATAGAAATTAGGGCCCATGGGGACTGTAGGTGCATCAAAATGATTATAAAAGGTGCTATGAAGCAAAACACAGTGAGAATTTTATAGTGCCGCATTCGCACATCATGCTGGTTCTGTGCCTCCTGGCATTTGGGAAATCCTCTGAGGTAAAATAAAAGGGTTCACCAACCCATCCATCGCATCTTTTTTTTTTCAGCTCAAGCCAAATAAGAACAGCCCAGCATCAGCATAATGAGATCATGTTTCCACAAAATTATTCCACAGTTTTCCTCAGTGTAACATTGTCTTGGATACAGCATCAACATTTAAAAGGAGATTATGCAGCATGGTAACACAATGAGGCATTGAGATCAACTCAGGAAGTTGTTCTGATGCTGTAATTCCTGCCTTCATTTATGGGACCTTGCATGTTGCAGGAGTGTATCTTTACATGCATTTAATTTTACATGCCTTTACATGATCTGACTTCATCGCAGCATTTGAGATGAATGGAATAAAAAATACTTGCATTTACAAATTGCCTTTCATAACCATGGAACATACCAAACACTTTTCAACCAGCTAAGTGGGTTTGAATTGCAGTTGCTGTGTAACATAGGAAGCATGGCTGTGTACAGCACAGTCCCACAAACAACAATGTGACAATGACCAGAAAAACCTATTTTAATGATGTTGTGGGATACATATTGATCAGGGTACCTGGGTCTCCACTGTTGTGCTTTCACGAAGTGTCACTTGTTTGAGCCTCTCAGTTGCCGTCCAGTAATGGAAACACACTTCTTCATAGACTTGCTTTCTTTTTCTGAATCAATTCAGCATACAATCACCAACACTCGGTGCCTCTTTATATATATCTCAGTGACTTCTATTAAATGATTAACATTCAATTTAGGACTTAAGTGGAAGGTAACCCAGTCCTAACACCATTGCAACTTTTAGATCTGTGTCAGAGGGACAACAGCGCCTCGGTTTAATATCTCAACTTGACACTGACTGCATCAATCCCTCAGTATTGTATTTGGAACCACCCACAACTGCACTGAAGTTTCCACTTGGATAAAATGCTCAAGTCTCCAGAATGACTGTTGAACTTGAAATTTCTTTATTTAATACAGCCACATTCTGCAGTTTCAATTGATTCGCCATGGAATAGTAACCGTATTGAACCACAGCTTCCAATAGGGGCACTTTTAAAACTGAGATACATTGATAGTATTGGCCTTGGTTTCACAAGGAGCCTTGTCAATGAACTGGCAGCTTCCATTTTGTTAATCTGCTGAAACCAGCTGCAATTTAAACATTTCGAGGATGTGCAGAATATATGGAAAGCCTGAAATTGTAGTCTTCATCTTGTCACTCCTCTATAGGCTATACTGTGGTGGAGGACCTTATTAGGACTGTCCCACCTCTTCTCATTGCACCCACCTCCTCTCTGCCCCTTCCCACAAAGTCACCACACAGAATACTCTTAAAAAAGAGTTATTTTGAGGCTCTAACAAAGAGTTAGCTAGACTCAAAGCTCTCTTTTCTCTCTTTACAGATGCTGCCAGACTTGCTGATATTTTCCAGCATTTTCTGTTTTGGTTCCAGATTCCCACATCTGTAGTAACTTACTTTTATCCAATAAAAAAGAGTCCTATTGGACACAAAAAGTTGACTTTATTTTATTGTTCCTGTATGGCTGTCAAACCTGCTGAGTTTTTCCAGCATTATCTGTTTTTATTTATTCTTGAAATCATTTGGTTTTGGGAGAACTTCTTTCCCAGCTTCTCACTGCTGCTAAAAATCACATAAAAATTACACTTTGTTCAACTGAGATTTTACTCATGACCTGAGTGGTAACTGCTGTTGAGCAACAGAACTGGTCTCTAAAGAGTAATTTTGTGTTGTTCAATGTTCCTGTTAAGATTAATTATTAGATTTCTTTATGTTTCAAATATAACTTTAAAGTTGCTTGTGATGTTTTATCTTCCATCTTTACTTCATGCACAATCTTTATTTTTGCTGTGTGCTACATTTTCTAAGAAGTGATTTGGTGCTCTCCATCGCTTGGTTGGCTGTGAGAATTTTTGTGTGATTGGCTGCTTAGAGTGCTTGATGCTAATGTGCAACCTCATGTTGGGAAAATCTATGAAAGAACACTGCAACTCAGTAACTGGTCAGAAAAGGTAAAGTCCTCACCACAGAGGTTGTTGCCTGTCATGGTGCGTCGTCTTTGTCAATCTAAAAGCAAATTACTGTGGATGCTGGAATTTGAAACAAAAACAGAAAATGCTGGAAAATCTCAGCGGGTCTGACAGCATCTGTGGAGAGAGAATAGAGCCAACAGTTGGAGTCTGGATAATTCTTCGTCAGTGTTCATAACAGATCATCCAGACCCAAAACATTAGCTCTATTCTCTCTTTACCTGTGCTTCATTGTTGACCTAAAGTCCAGACCTTTATGGCTTGACCCTGTCCCTGGTTGTAGCCGGTGTAATCTGTAAACTTCAATGCAACTATATCACCTTAAATACAGCTTCTTTATTATCTTATAAATCATGGATTATCTTACAATAAAACATGGTTCACTGAGATAGAACCATGGTGGGTTCCTGATCCATACAATTTATTGGTTTGTAACTACTGCACTATGTGGCACACTCAGTAAAGTTTTACAACACCAATTTTAAATCCAACTAATTTATTTGATAGTAAATCAGCGAGCTTTCGACTTACGTCTTCGTCAGGCAAATGCTGTGTTCTGGTCTGCAATAGCATACATATCAACACAGACGATCACAGATTGCTGATTAGAATGCGAATCCTTACATCTAACCTGCTATTCAAGTGTTAAAGTGGCTAACAATGTGTGTGAAGGGAATCCTGAGCATTGGTTAGAGAATTGTGTATTTTCTCCAGACAGCACAGTAAGTGAGGTTTTTTGCTAACCCAGGCAAGTTACGGGGGTTACAGATAGTGTGACATGAAGCCAAGATCCCTGTTAAGACCGTCCTCATGTGTGCGGAACTTGGTTATCAGCCTCTGCTCAGCGACTCTGCGCTGTCGTGTGTCCTGAAGGCCCCCTATGTGGCACAGTCAGGGCACCAAATTCTATAATATCCAAAACAGCCAGAATAAACAATTTCCACAAAGTCCTGTGGTGGTTTGGCACTCTACTAACTCCGGATTTGATAGATATTTTCCTCATACCTTCCAGGATATCTGTGATTACCAACTTTGGCTGGAGGTATTAATAATTCCTGGATCAGTTTTATTCAACGACTACTTGCCTCCATCCTCCCTTCCCAGTCTTTTCTTTTATCTAACAACAGGTCATCCAGACTTGAAACGTTGGCTCTATTTTCTCTTCGTAGATGCTGTCAGACCCAGAGTTTTCTAGCACTTTCTGTTTTTGTTTCTGATTCGAGCATCCAAAGTATTTTGCTTTTTTCTTTTATTCTGTTCTGCAACATTTTTATAACTAATAAACTCCCCAAAAATTATTTATTTTTCTGATTTGTTTTCTTATTTCTCAGATACTCATTAGAGTGGCCAAAATAATTAACGTTTAATTGCTCAGGAATCCAGTGCAATCCAGGATTGTTGGCAACATTTGAAGAACATTGTGCTTTCTGAAGCAAAAGAATGGCTGATACTTAAAAAAAACTATTTTTAAATTGGGGTTATTCACATGTAATGTCTATGTTTATAAATTTGAGTTATTCAGATGTAATTTTTTTGCAAGTTTATTTATTATTGTCAGCAGTGGGTTACATTAACACTGCAATGAAGTTACTGTGAAAATCCCATAGTTGCCACATTTCCTCACGGTCTGAAGGAAACTGGAGTACCCAGAGGAAACCCACTCAGACACAGGTAGTACGTGGGATCGAATCCAGGTCCCTGGCGTTGTGGGGCAGCAGTACTAACTACTGTGCCAACTACTGTGCCAACCACTGTGCCACCATACCATAATGTCTCTGATTATAAATGGGAGTTATTCAGGTGTAATTTAATGTCTTTGTTTGTAAATTATGATGTGTATTGTTAGAAAGCCGCAGGACTACACTGCGCTTCACAGCCCCTCTCTGTAGCTGCGATACAAACACGTCTCTTGCTGCTCCTGCCAGGCCGGAACCAATGTCCGGGGAAGCTGTTGTACTCCAAACCGGAATGAAAGCCGCACAGACAACCGGAAGTGGAGAGCAGCAGCAGAGCGATGGCTCGGGAGCCCTGGTGAGGCTGGAGGGGCTTCGGAGGGGAAATAGGGCCGGGGGAGGTTGGAGTCGTTTTTTATATCGGGCTCGGGTTCACTTTGGCCGCAATTGAAGCAATTCAAACCCCGCTATAGGGAATAACCGGGGTCAGTGTAATAGGCCCATAGGTACAGATTGTGTATTCTTTACAAGGGATATTTGCAGTACAGGGTATATGTGACATCCTTTATATGGGATATTTGCAGTGCATGGTATGTTTGATGTCCTTTATAAGGGATATTTACGGTATAGGATGTGTAATATTCTTTTATAAAGGGTATTTACAGTATAGGGTGTGTAATAGCCTTTATAAGGAGTATTTACAATGCAGCTTATCCTTTATAAGGAATGTTTACATTGTCGGATATATGATATCCTTTGTAAGGGATATTTACACTGCAGAATGCGTGAAATATTCATTATAAGACATTAACAGTGTAGGGTGTATGTGATATCCTTTATCAGTGATCTATAAGATGCTATATTAAAACAGATCCTTTGCAAGGAACGTATGCAGAGTGTGTCACCCTACACTGGCTCTGGGTTAAGCATTGCATTGATTTTAAAGGTTTCCTCCTTTTCAAATCCGTTTTTGATCTTTATCGCTTTATATTGTTGTAACCACCACCCAGCTTCCAATTCTGGCCACTTGCATATGTCGGATTTCAATTGCACCCCCCACTTGCCTCCATTGCCCACACCCACACCCCGCTTTTTCCTTCAGCAGTCCACATATGAACTCTGCAATTCCCCCTCTAAATGTCTCCTCCTTTGTATCACACTTCAGTTTGATCACCCATTTTATCCCCTTATGTGCTTCTATGTCAAATTTTGTTTTGATAATACTCCTGTGAAGTGTCTTAGCATGTTGTTTCATTAAAGATGCTACATAAATGCAAATCCTTAGGGTATTTTTATTATGTATTTGTGATCGTTGTGTTGTTGCACTATCACTCAGTCATGTGTATAGTTTGTGATGCCAGCGGTTACTTCGCCGGCTTTGCTTTAGGTTAGATCAAGCCTTTGTACGGTCAACAGCTGTTCAATAAACCTATTTGATTGTTTGCATCCAAACCCATGTGCTTCTACTTTACGTTTTTTTTGTCCCATAAGTGCAGGATTGAAAGAATACTGGTGATGAGGAGCGAATTAAATTCTTTTTGATCAAAAAAGGGAAGGTAAATTGTAATTACACTTACCAACTGAAATTTAGACACTTGATTTTGGGGCAGAATCAATAGCAGGTCAGCTGATTGTGCTTAGCACCAGACCACTTAGGCTGTTGGGCAAAAAAAGAGAGAGGTCCATATCAAAAATGAAAACAGGTAGCACAAGGGATTCAGGCAGCAGAGCTCACTATGTGCGCAATTAGATTGAGGTGCAGAGGTAGAGTGAGAAATATCATGTATTACATTAAATCAAAGAAAAGCTGTGGCAATTGGCTTGTATTACAATTTACAAAATAAACTAGACCATCAGAATTAAGGGAAGCTTCAGAAGAAAAAAGTTGCTGAGCAGTTCCCAATGTCACTGTAAAATGGCAGGACAATTTGGCACCATTGACCCATTCGAGGAAGAGTCTATGTTCTAGCAAACAAAATTCCAAAGCACCATTGGCAGTAAACTTTATAATGTACTCAAGTCTGATACAACCCAAAAAACTCAGTAACAAAAGATATAAAGAATTAACTAAGATACTTGAGGGCCATTACTCACCAAACCATTAACTGTTGTAGAGCATTTTAGGTTCTATGAGGAATTAGCAAGAAGGAGAAAATACAGCACAATTTGTTGCAATCCTAAAGTGCCATATGGAGCATTATGAATTTGGTGATTCTCTGGATGACACTGTTCACCTCTTTTGTAGGCTGAGGAATTAAAAACAAAGAACAAAGAACAAAACAGCACGGGAAACAGGCCCTTCGGCTCAACGAGCCCGCGCCACCACCTCGATGTTCCCACTTCTACATGCGATCCCTGTCCATGTTTATAGATCTATGGATTAAAAACCAAAATTGAGACAATTTAGGAAGAATTTGTTTTGCCTGTTAGCCTAAGAGCACATCTTTGGGATGAGAGAGGAAACCGGAGCTCCCGGAGAAAACCCACGCAAGCACGGGGAGAATGCGCAAACTCCCACAGACAGCTATACAGTAGAGATTAATAACTGAATGAAATTTAAGTCTAAAAACTGCCTGAGAGAGAGCCATGCTGATGGAGCTTGCTACAAAAAAGGTTTCTCAGCCTTCTTGTTGTTCCATAAAATAGCTTCCCCCGAATTCACCTTGAACTGCTTTCGGTTCAAGGTGAGTCACATCAATTCTGGTTAATTCCAAACTTAAATGGACAGCCTGTATGAATGGAGGTCAACACAGGCTCTACTGACTCCCTAATTTCTGAGGCCAACTATAAGCAAACATTGAATTACTTATCATTAAAGCCAGCAGATGTTATCTTGAGGACCTACTTCAAGGAAATAGTGCCTTTAAGAGCTCACATCATAACAACAGAGTTGTGGGCAAATGGTAGAACTGCCACTTTGTTCAAGGATGTCTTCCAGTTTCCTTTGGCTGTTCTTGGCTAAAGAAGATAAAGTTGAACTGTAGTGCTGTGAACAGGTTAGTTGATTCTAAAACAGATCTACATAATATCTTGGAGGAATACAACAGTGTATTTGAGGAGATCCGAGGTCTCATGAAAGGAGTGTAGGTGACACACAAGATCAAATAGAACAGCCAGCCTAAGAGTCTTTTTTGAAGATATGACTAAACACATTGATGAAGGAAGAGCAGTAGTGGTTTATACGGACTTCAGCAAGGCATTCAATAGAATTCCCCATGCAAGGCTTTTTGAGAAAGTGAGGGGCATGGGATCTAAGGGGACATTGCTTTGTGGACTCAGAACCGGCTTGCCCACAGAAGGCAAAGAATGATTGCAAATGGGTTTTTTTCTGCATGGAGGCCAGTTACCAGTAGAGTGCCCAGTGATCTGTTCTGGGACCCTTGCTCTTGTAATTTTTATAAATGACCAGGATGAGGGAGTGGAAGGATGGGTTGGTAAGTTTGCTGAGGACACAAAGGTGTTGTGGATAGTTTGGAGGGATGTCAGAAATTGCAACAAGACATAGATAAGATGCAAGACTGGGCGGAAAAGTGGCAGATGGACTTCAATCCAGATAAGTGTGTGGTGATTCATTTTGGCAGGTCAAATAGGATGATGGAATATAATATTAAGGGTAAGACTCTTGGCAGTGTTGAAGATCAGGAGGATCTTGGGGTCTGGGTTCACAGAACGCTCAAATCAACTTCACAGATAGAGGATGTGGTTAAGAAGGCATATAGTATATTAGTCGAGGAATTGAGTTTAGGAATCGGGAGATAATGCTGCAGCTGTATAAGATGCTGGTCAGACCCCACTTGGAATACTGTGCTCAGTTCTGGTTGCCTCATTACGGGAAGGATATGAAAGCCATAGAAAGGGTGCAGAGGAGATTTACAAGGATATTGCCTGGATTAGGTGGCATGCTTTATGAGAATAGGTTGAAAGAGCTCGGCCTTTTCTCTTTAGAGAGATGAAGGATGAGAAGTAACCTGATAGAAATGTATAAGATGTTGAGAGGTATTGATCAAGTGGATTCTTAGAGGCTTTTTCCCAGGTCTGAAATGGCTGCTACAAGAGGACACAGGTTTAGGACACAGGCCTGCTAGCAAATGATGGGGAGTAGGTACAGGGGTGATGTCAGGGGTAAGTCTTTCACTTAGAGGGTGGTGGGTGTGTAGAATTGGCTGCTGACAGTAGTGGTGGAGATGATTTCGATAGGGTCTTTTAAGACACTTTTGGATAAGTATATGGGACTTAGTAAGATAGAGGGTTATAGGTAAACCTAGTAGGTAGGGACATATTTGGGGCAACTTGTGGGCTGAAGGGCCTGTTGTACTGTAGTTTTTCTATGTTCTGTGTTCTAAATTGTCCCTTTGTGTCAGAGGGTCTAGCTAGGGTAAATGCATGGGGTGACTGGGATAGGATCTGGGTGGGATTTTGGTTGCTTCAGTGGGCTGAATGGCCTCCTTCTGTATTCTAGAACGCTGTAGATTTGTGCAGATTTCAAACAATCAATCCAGTTCTGTGCAGGGATCGATACTCACTACCTTTGAGGCTTTGTTTGCCAGCCCAGTCGGAGGACAGAATTTCAGTAAAACTAACTTACTACAGGCCTGCTAGCAAATGAACATTGCTGCTGAATCTCAACACTTCCTCATTATAACACATAAAGACTTATTTCACTAGAAGAGATTATCTTTTGGAATAATTTCAACACCCGCTTTATTGCAATGGTTCGTGAACAGATCATGAGTGGTCTACATGTGGTACAATATTATCTTAATGACAAATTGATCACTGATACACCAATGAACAAGAATAACTATGCAATCTAAAAGCCACATTGAAATGCTTTTAAATACATGGTCTTTGTGTCAGAAAAATAGTGTGACTTCTTTCAAATGTCAGTACAATATTTAGGCCATGTGATTGATAACAAGGGTTTAACAAAGGCACCTAAGAAGGTGAAAGATATCATGGAGGCTCCATGATCAATGAATGTAATACACTGAAGACCATTCTTAGAATTAGTTAATTATTATGGCAAATTTATTTTGAGCCTAGCAACCCTACTTAAACCATTGTCATACTTGTTTTATGCACAAATGAAGCAATGGGTACGGGTGTGAAAAAGCATTTCAGTCATAGGGTCATAAAGGTTTACAGCATGGAAACAGGCCGTTTGGCCCAACTTATCCATGCCACCCTTTTTTAAAACCCCTAAGCTAATCTCAATTGCCCATACTTGGTCCGTATCCTTCTATATCCATCGTACCATTGTAACTATCTAAATGTTTTTTAAAAGACAAAAATCGCACCTGCTTCTACTATTACCTCTTGCAACTTGTTCCAGACACTCACCATTTCTACGTGAAAGAATTGCCCCTCTGGACATTTTTGTATCTTTCCCCTCTCATCTTAAACTTATGCCCTCTAGTTTTAGACTTCCCTGCCTTTGAGAAAAGATATTAACTGTCTAGCTGATCTGTGCCCCTCATTATTTTATAGACCTCTATAAAATCACCCCTCGGCCTCCTGCGGTCCAGAGAGAAAAGTCCTAGTCTATCCAGCTTCTCCTTATAACTCAAAACATCAAGTCAAGGTAGCATCCAAGTAAATCTTTTCCGCACTCTAATAATATTTTTCAATAATGCAGTGTTGGTTAAAAAAGCCTTGAAATAATCAGAAGTGTTGGTACGTTGCAGCCCAAAGTTATCACTACAACTTGCTTGTGATCACAACAGCTATTTTTGAGTGATGTAAAGGTATTCCATTGCTAGTATCTGCACCTTCCTATGAGCTAAAGTACCATCACTAAGACAGCTGTGCCAATGCTGGTGCATTTCACAATTGCCTTTGCCATTGGTCATGAACCACCCAGTAGTTTTTCTCGGAATCTTCTATTTTTCACCGATAGAACATTCCCAGTGACTGCAGTTCAGGTCCCAGTGATGATCCCATGATGAGGAAGGTACCGGAGATGATGTGAAAAGGGAGAAACGGTGGGAACACATCCTGAATTAAAGCCTTATGTTTCCAATGGAGAAGAAAAGCACATTACTATGGATGCTGGAAGCTGAAACATAAAGAGGAAATGCTGGAAAATCTCAGTAGGTCTGACAGCATTTGTAGAGAGAGAATAAAGCCAACGTTTCAAATCTGGTTGACTCGACATCAGTGTTTTTTTTTCCAGGAAACTGTAGTTGACTGTACATGTGGGGGAAAGGGATAATTAATTTCTGGTGGCCTGGACTAATGCCTAGATTGAGGGAAAAATAAGACGGTGCCAGTCATGTGCGTGGGTAAGGAATGCACCACCATTGTTTTCATGGGAATGGTCTAAAATGCCTTTGCAGTGTATACACATTGACTTTGCAGATCCAGCCAAGGGGCATATGTTCATGGTTATCTTTGATGCACACTCCAAACAGCTGGAAGTTGATCTAATGAAGTCAACAATTGTGGGGCAAACCATTAAAAGTTTGATGAGATTTTATCCAGATTTGGGAAAGCAGAGCAAATCATGAATGATGTAATTGACCATAATTCAC
The DNA here is from genome assembly GCA_024679065.1 of Sphyrna mokarran. NCBI lineage: Eukaryota > Metazoa > Chordata > Chondrichthyes > Carcharhiniformes > Carcharhinidae > Sphyrna > Sphyrna mokarran. The sequence continues at coordinate 27,667,391 of JAGIQG010000021.1, forward strand.
AGCATTTGAGTTTGAAAGCTATTTGAAGATGAATGGTTTCCAACACACAAAATCAGCACCTATTCCTTACCACCTATCAACAAATGGGTTAGTTGGAAGATTAGTCCTGTCCTTGAAGCATTCACTAAAAGCCTCCAAGGACCAAGGTTCATTAAGCCGCCGTGGTAATGGATTGCAACATGACCATGTGAGTACTCAGAGTTCCCCAGTTTTACTACCATTGAGGAGAAAGCTGAGAACTGCAGTTGATCCACTCTTCCTGCAGGAGACGCCCAAGATAGAATGTAATCAGCAGTTGCACGTTTTCATAATTCCAAAAGATGTTGTTTCAACAAGGTAGAGGGTGTTTTGATATGCAGCTATACCATGAGTGAAAATTGGTTTCCTGCAACTGTATTGGCTCAAACTATTTCTTATACTGTACAAACTGAAGGTGAATTAGTGTGGAGATGGCACGTAGATCAGTCAGCTACACACACCAATGTACCAGTACCTTGTTTTACTCAATCTATTTGTGGATGAACCAATATCCATAATGTTGGATATTGTGACTGCAACTTTTGATAATCAGCAGAAAACAAGTTTGCTGAAGAATCTTTTGCTGCCAGTCATCTTCCTTATGCAAAAGAGGCTGTGGTGCTTTCCAGGGTAGAGACATCCTCTGAAGCGCTGGAAAATACCTCTCGGGTCAAGCAGAACCAAATCCCCGAAGTGTGCAAACAACCAATGTGGACTAGGTGCTCGCCTGAATGTCCTTCCTATTAACAATTATTATTGTGTAATGATTCATTGCTCTGGCATGTATGTTTAAATTCTCTGTAAAAGTAGTGTGGTTATTTGTTGTTTAGAAGTAAAGCAGGAGGGCTGTTTACATATTTAGGGTTCTTGTTGAGTTTACTTTGTCAATTTAAGAGTTTACCCATGTTTATAACATCAGCTGCTTTGCGGGCTTTGCCTCAGTCTAGATCAAGTCTTTACAGAGTTACAGTGATTCAATAAACCTGCATTTGCATCCAATCCCTTTTAGTTCATGTACTTTTATTTGACAAGTGTAGTATACAAAATATAGGGTGCCACACATGACAGATTTATCTCCAGTACATTAGCGGTGAACAGTCTGAGACTCAGATCCGTTATCAGGGCTGCACAAAGTACAGCAAGTGCATGCATGAAATATTGTACATTGTGTGCAATATTTATAATATAGAGATTACTTGTGCACATACATCTTTTGATAGGTGCATGTCACAACTTCAAATATTGAGATGTGAGATTTTTCAGTTATCCAAGTTATATTTTGTGCAGATGTGTGGGTTGAAGGAAATATTGGATACCATTCATGTAGTTTCTTTTCTCATTTTGTTTTGCCTGTCTTTTTATTTTCATGGCTTCACCTTTCATGTTCACTGCCGACTAAGCTGAACTGCTGTTCTTTCTTGGTCTCACTGTGTGTGGGTGGATGAAATTGGGGGTTAATGCAAGCAAGTGGCAGCTTCGGCAATAGGCAATGTACAAAGTAATTTAAAAGACAGAAATGTAAAAGCAGGAGTCTGCAAAGTTAGATATTGATGAGGAAGGCTTTTTGCTGCCCTCATAATTGAGAAGGATCGCTTTACTCTCCCTCACAATATCTCATTGTTTTTCCCACTTCTTTTGCCCCGACATTTTACTCAGCAGTTCGTTCTGAGTAAATAACGAACTCAACATTATGATGGGACAAGAGAGCTCCTGGCATTAGCCTGAAATCTGTACTTAACGAGTTTAAAGCGATGTTCCTTGACATATAGTTAGGCAAAGCAACATTAAGGCTATTCAAAATGGTTTATAACTTTCACAACTACTGTGAATCCTACGTCCTTTTATCCTCTTCTGATTTCAGTGTAGGTTTCAGTGAGAGGTGATCGCATTGAAACCTGCAAAATACGTAAAGGAGGAGATAGGGTAGATGCAGGTCAGATGTTTCCTTTGGTTGTAGAGTCTAGAACCAGGGTACACAATTTCAAAATTATTTGGTTTGATGTAGGGAACGCCACTTAGGGTAAAACGAGGAGAAATTTCTTTACGTGGAAGTTTGTGAATCTTTGGAATCCCCTACCCCAGAGGGCTGTGGAAACTAAGTCAATGTGTATGTTTAAAGCAGAGATTGACAGATTTCTGATCAACAGTAAAATAAAGGGTTATGAGGATAGTGGGTGTAAAAAGCATTGAAGTGTCTGATCAGCCATCGTCATATTACAAAGAACAAAGAACAAAAAACAAAACAGCATGGAAAACAGGCCCTTCGGCCCAACGAGCCCACGTCGCCACCCCGATGTTCCCACCTCTACCCATGATCCCTGTCTATGTTTATAGATGTATGGATTAAAAACCAAATTTGAGTCAATTTAGGGAGAATTTGTTTTGCCTGTTAGCCTAAGAGCACATCTTTGGGATGTGGGAAGAAACTGGAGCATCCGGAGAAAACCCACATAAGCGTGGGGAGAAAGCGCAAACTCCCACAGACACGGGCCCAAATCCATGTATCTGCACAGCACAGCGGTAGTCACTGAGCTGTTGTGTTGCCCATTAAATGGTCCAGGTCAAGTGTACACTAACGACGTGAAGCACTAGGATACTCAAAAAAAATCCAAGAGCAGTCCTCTCACGACCCATTGCGTGTATGCCCCTCGTTAGACAACAAGGTGGACCAAAGCATCTGTAGGATAAAAACAAGTACGTCAATATCATCATCTATTTACACACTTCCCAGGGACTCCCAAGGCTCATGATCCCTATTTGAAATCAGTTTTCTGTACCCCTCCATTCCCATTCTGTTCATGTGTCCATCGAGGTATTTCTTAAATAACTCCAGAGTGCCTGCCTCTACCACTTGGCAGCGCATTCCATTACCCCCACCACCCTCTGTGTGACGAAACTCCCTCTAGCATCCAAATTATACCTTACCCCCCTCACCCTAAGCCAAATGGCAGACCAAGCTCGGCACGCTAAATGTCCGCTTCTGTTCTATGGTATACACCCCACATTGACCTGTAAACAAATTGCTATTCAGTGATTGATCCAAATGTAAATTGAATAATGTTTCCTTTATTATTCTTATAATTTTGGATATTCTACCCCCATTCTTTTCATGCCTAAAATCCTAGGGTTTCTGTTTATTAACACTCTTGAAAATGTTTAATGCAATATGTTCTTCTTTCAGTGAATTACTTTGGAAGTGATGTAGGTCTTGTCATAGAAATGGTGATTGTTTCAGAATTATTCCATAGAATCATAGAATCCCTGTAGTGCATAAGGAGGCCATTCAGCCCATCGAGTCTGCATCGACCACCATCCCACTCAGTTCCTATCTGCTTAACCCCATGCATTTACCTTAGCTAGTCCCCCTGACACTAAGGGGCAATTTAGCATAGCCAATCCACACGTGATTCCAGCACTTGTTCAGGTCAATGCACCTCACCTGCACATCTTTCAGAATGTGGGGTGAAACTGGAGCATCCAGAGGAAACCCATGGAGACATGGGGAGAATGTGCAAACTCAGCACTGACAGTGACCCAAGGCAGGAATCGAACCTGAGTTCCTGGCACTGTGAAGCAGCAGTGCTAACCACTGTGCTACATGCCGTCCTATCATAGCTAGCAAAGAAATGAATGGCCAGTCAGTTTGGAAGTGAAATGCTGACCCTTGTGCTCACTGATGTACATTCCTTTTCAACCTGGCAACACCTTAATTTTAAAATTTTCCTGCTTGTTTGCAAGTCCCTCCACCAGCACTAGGGAATGTCAGCACTCCACATATCCCTGGTACAAATTAAATATTTTTTTTCACTGATAATGTTGAAGTGGATTTAACTTTGTTTTTCACATGATTTAAATCTAACTGGAACCTAAATTACTAGGTTTCTCTTGGTTGGCTATTATCCAAATAGATGACAATAGTTGCGGCACAGTGGTTAGCGCTGCTGCTTCACAGCACCTCGGACTGGAGTTCGATTTGCGGCTTGGGTCACTTTCTGTGCAGAGTATGCACGTTCTCCCTCTGTCTGTGTGGGTTTCCTCTGGGTGCTCCCGTTTCCTCCTGCATTTTGAAAAGGTTACTAGTTAGATGCATTGATCCGAACAGGTATTGGACTTCGGTGATTAGGGGAAATATCACAGTGACTTCATTGCAGTATTAATGTAAACCTTACTTGTGACTAATAAATATACTTAAGTTTTATTTTCATTTTTACTCTGAATTAAAAATATTCTTCAAACGACACATGGAAGCAAATGCAAAATGCAGCAGATGCTGGAAATCTGAAATAAAAACATAAAGAGCAGGAAAAATTCAGCTTCTCTAGCAGAGTTAACGTTTTGAGTTTAATGTATTTGACTTGAAGTGTTAACTGTGTTTCTCTGTTCAAAGATGCTGACAGACCTGCTGTGTTTTTTCAACTGTTTCATTTTTATTTCTTAGAATGAGCTATTGTTTTAAAATTGAAAAACTGCATACGTAACAAAGATTCAAACATATTGTGTGTTAAGTATCTGATTGTTAAAGAATGCAAAAGTTGGCAAACATTGGTGATGTACAAAGTAATTTAAAAGACAGAAACATAAAAGCAGGAGTCTGCAAATGATGGCCAAAATGATAGGCAGATGTCTGAAAGTCTGAAATGGCATATTAATGGATCAGAGCAGGTATAACACCTGGAGACAGCTAAATAGAAAGGGGTTAACCACAGCTGCCACATCGGCCACTTTCAGATTGGAGTCACTCTATTCCTGGGTTCCCCCCCCGCTGCTTATTTCCTTCTCCCCAGAAATCCTCCTACACGTCTAATGATTCATTACCAGGCATGTATTTTCCTTAACCTCAGCATTGTTTCTTACAAGCTATAAATACCCACTCCCATTACTTCAAACACACTGGGCCTTGTCCGAATGCAGCCAGAACTGTTATCTATGTTGCTACTAATCTCTATATTAACCTTCAAATTGCCTCTGGACTGATTTTCTTTCCTCTGCAATGTTGATAAATCAGTGCACCAAATCGTTCTTGTTTGTGAGCAGTATTTCGGGATATTATCTAATGTGGTATATTAAACTGATGGTTTTTATCACATCTGAGGGTTATTAATTTCCTTGATGTTTACGTAATTAAAAATTCTTGCATCCAATTTTCATCCATTAATCGCCCTCAGGTGTATTGCGTTTTATCTATACTGTCTATGAAGAGCATTAAATGTACTGACAGATGTTGTAGAATTTCAAAATCATAACTGTATAATAGATAAACTTTAAGTGCATTGTTGCGTGAGAATGCCATGCACATGCTTCTTATTTCAATTATGTTGGCTGTTAAGTGCTTGTGTTCATTTCTGCTTTCTATTTTAGATACTTTTAGTTTCTCTGTTTCATGTTGTTAAGACCTTTCGGTCCTTGAGAGTTTCTTTCATTTAACCTTTATATGGCAACAAAATTGTAGCATAAACAGGATATGAATAGAAAACTCTTATAGATTTTGCTTCTGCACTGACAAAGTGTTTCTGTGCCTCTGAGAAGTCATCTTTATGTTCAAAAGCAGTAGAATAACAGTACAGTGGACCTCATTTTGACTTTAATTTCTGAACAGGTTTATTGAACAGTAATGGAACGAATAAATAATGACAGAACTAGGACATATTTGCAGTTGTTGTTAAATTCTATTGGCGTGTATAATAGAAAATGATTAGTTTACATTTCTAGTACCAAAACTATAATCATAATATTTCTTAAATGTTTCTTTTTATGTTCTCTGCAATTTTTCTGGGTTATCAAATGGTTTAGAGGCTTCAATCAAATGGTCTCTTTTTTAAAGTCCAAGAAAGAATTAAAGCAGGCTGTACAGCAAGCTAAATTGTCGACCCAAGTTTCATTTTTGTCGCAATGAAGTCATGTGCAAGTAACGCCAAGTTCAGCATGATTTATGTTGCTGTATGAAACAATCCAAACAGCTAGAAAGTTGATGTAATGTTTTTTCTTGAACATAGTGCCATTTGAACTTGGGCACTTCAGACATTACTTGTTGCTTCTGTCAATTTGCTATCCTGCAACTTGAAAGATCGTGTATCACAAGTGTCTAAAAGTGCTGACCATGTTCTGGACAGGAATGGCTGATTTAAGCACAACAAAATCCCAACAACAACAATGAGATGAATGATCAGTTCATTTGTTTTGGTCATGTAAATTGCTAGAACACTGGGAAAACTCATTGCTCTTCTGATACAACCATGGGATCATTACCATCCAGTTAAACCACAGGAACAGGCGGATGGAGGACTGGGTTTCACATGTCATCTGAGTGACAGTAAATACAATTCTGTAATAGTGTCCAAGTGATGTGTGGAACTGTCAGAGTAGTTTAAAGTTCTAGAATGTTTGTAAGTTCTCGAATGGGACTCAAAACTACAGTCTCTGACTGACATGGAGGCAAATATGTCCTACTGGAGTATGGAGTAAATTTTGATGTAATCTAACTAAATTTCTTTGAATATCACATTATGTACATTTTATTCTGATTTATATCTAGATATCTTTAATAATCTTTTCCCTCGGCTCTTCAGGTTAATGAAATATGATTCCACCTGCCAATTAGCACAAGAGGTTGCTGAAAATATCCACGAACGTAATAGACAGAAGAGAACAGGAGGTAATCCTTCAAAGGTAAATTCAGCAATGGTTGCTACTATTTTGCAGTTCCTTTTATATAAGCATGATTTTTATGATATAGTTTGAGGAAGTAATGTTGAGAGAGACATAATTCAGTTGGATAATCCCCTTGAATTATGGTTAAGTATATATCTCTTCAAAAGTCAGCGATCCCAAACAACACCCTTTGTCTAAGTTTTCCAATCATAGAATCCCTATAATGCAGGAGAAGGCCGTTTGGTCCATTGAGTCTGCATTGATCACAGTCCCACCAGGCCCTATTCCCATAACCCCATATATTTACTCCCCTGATTCTAGGGTCAGTTTAGCATGGCCAATCAACTTAACATACATCTTTCCAAATTTCTGGCATGCCCCGTGAGCATATCTAAAGCCAACACAGTGTGGACTTTATATATCTGTATCCAAATAGGTTATAGTTTTATGGATATACAGATTCTATTATTATGACCTCGAGTGAGAGCATAAAGAAGAAATTCAAATTCCGAATAACTGAAAAGGTTACCCCACAAAGTTTCATGTTGTAAACAAAAGACTTTAATTGTTTGAGTTAAAGAGCAAGTACTATTAACTCAACACCAAATTTTATAAACCCTTATCTTAAAACCCAAAATTTCAGCATTGCACGCTTTGTTGTACCTTTATTTCCACCCAAGATTTCCCTTCCCAGATCTTGACAGTTCCTTCATTTCTCCTGCGACCAAGCAAAAGCGTGTCACAACTCTCAGAAATTCACTTTGATTCTTCTATGTGCTCCTGTTCATTTCTTGGCATATGAGATTACTCGATAACAATCTGCAGACAACCCTCCAATTCTTCTAAAGTATGTCTTGATTGTGTGCATCATTGCTTAAGCATGGGTCTCACAGGGTTTTTGCGTACTAATTTCTAAAATCAAAAAATATCCTTGGTTTCTGATGGATGTTTGTTCCAGCTGTACAGATCATGCAGAATTCTCTTTCTATGATTGTCTCAAATCTGCTGCAGGTTCCAATTGCCTGTTTCTGTAAGAAATCACACAGAGAGACAAGCTCAAATTAAAAGGCAACCTGCTGATACATATCCTCATAGCAACATAGCATGCTGGGATGTTTCAGATAGACAACTAAAATCTTTCCAGGCTCACTGGCTCATTCTGAAAAGACAACCTATTGTTTATTGTTTTACACGCTTCTACTTCTAATGCCTTTAAGTAAACATGGACCATTCTTGAATTTGTAATTATCTTAGGAGTATATACCAAATTCTCTTACTCAGGTTTTCCCCTTTTATTTCGCACTTGAAAAAATTAATTCCAAATTAAGTTATATTCTTAAAACATATGAGGCATAAAATTAGATAGTTTTGCCTGAGGTACACTGTGCTGGAGGTGATTGAGGGAGGTGTCTTTTTTCTTCAAACATCAAAATTTGTAATCTGCCTTGTTTTGTGATACAATTGTAGTTTTTTAAATTTCTATTTATTAGATTTATCTTCAGATTTGAACTCCTGCATTGTCAAAATGATTTAAAGTAATTTACTCTTGGGCATCTGTCAATTTCACTCCATGCCATAATGGTATAATTCATGAGCTCCTGAAAAGAAAGGATCAAATGATTTGTTCTTTGTTTCAAAATTCAATTATTAATGGCCCCAACTTTTCTGTCAAAACAATGGCGATGTCGGTGGTGCTCACCTTTACTCATATGGAAATAGTACGACAATTGGCCATAGATGAACCCAAAATTCTGAAAGTTGCTGTCTGAGTTTTTTCTACTCTGCCATTAGCTTCACTGAAATGGCGTTCTGCTCTCTACCCAACCATTGCAATGCACTGGATGGTATGATATTGTTGCATTTGTGCAGTAGACAAAAACTAAATTTGTTGCACAATGTTAAGCCATTTTAGTTTCATCCTGAGCATTCTTACCCTGTGGCAAATGTTAATTATGAACAATCAATTTTGCTTGCCTTAAAAATTAATTATTATAGAGTGGAGTCTCATTCTTTCAGATTTTAATTATTGGAGTGTTTGATAATGTAGAATTTTACATTTTAACTTTTCTGTCCTGCTTAACAATCTTCAAACTTCTACCTCCATGTTTCTCTTTCTGCACCTGAGTTGATGTTGAATACACCCAATCCAATGGGTACTTCCACAATCTGTAGGAACTGTTCCAGAGGCTATAGAATCTATATGATGACAACCAATGCATCCACTATTTCTAGGGCCACTATCTTAAGTACTCTGGAATGTAAGTTATCAGGGCTTGGGAATTATTGACCTTCAATCTCATCAATTTTCCCAACATCAGTTTTCTGCGAATATTGATTTCCTGCAGTTCCTCCCTTTCATAAAACCCAGTGTTCCCCAATATTTTTTAAATATTATTGTGTCCTTTGTGAAGACAGAACAAAAATATGTATTCAGTTGGTCAGCCATTTCTTTATTCCCCATTATAAATTCCCAATTTCCCAGGAATCTGAAACCTTTCGCCTCACATCATCCCTTCAACCACGTATTTACCTAATATATCCTGCTATTTCTGCTCTGATGTACATCTCCTTTATCATGTGCATCTCTAATTATACATTTCTGACTAAGTGACCTAAGGTTGTCTTTAATCTTTTTCTCTTCACGTACCTATGGAAACTTTTGCTCAGTTTTAATGTTCACCGCAAGCTTACTCTTGTACTCTATTTGCCCCTTAATAATCAATCTCTTGGTCCTCATTGGTTAATTCTAAACCGCTCCAATCCTCAGGGCTGTTATTTGTTCTGACAAATTTATATGCCTTTTCCTTGGATCTAACATTCTAATATTGTCTTAGTAAGCCATGGTTTGGCTACCTTTCCCATTTTACTTTTGCACCAGACAGGAATAAACAATAGTTGCAGTTCACCCATGTGTGCTCTTTGAATGTTTGCCATTGCCTCTCCACTGTTATGCCTTTGGCTAATGCTTCCAGTCTATTATAACCAACTCGCCCCTCATACAATCGTGGTCTCCTTTATTTAGACACAGGGTCCTTGTCTCAGAATCAACTACTACATCTTGACGAAAAATTCTATCACATCATGGTTGCTCATCTCCAAGGGGTCTCTCACAATTAGATTTCCAATGATTCCTTTCTCATTAGACAATACCAGTCCAGGATGGTCTGTTCTGCAGTTGGTTTCTCAATGCATTGGTCCACAAAACCATCCTATATACATTCCAGCAATTTCTCCCCTGTGGTATTGTGACTAATTTGATTTGCCCAGTCTATTTGCAGATTAAAGTCACCCTTAATTACAGACATTCCTTTATCATGTGTGTCTCTAATTATATGTTTAATGCCATTCCCAAAATCAACACTATTGTTTGGGGTTCCATGTACAATTCCCATTAATGTTTGGGTCCTTAAGTATTTATTATCTCTACCCATATAGATTCCACATCATTGGAGCTTACTTCACTACTGCGTCAATTTCCTCTTTAACAGGTAACTCCACCACCTATTCCTTTTTATCTGTCCTTTCTAAACACCAAATATCCCTGGATGTTCAGTTCCCACCCCTGGTCATCCTGCAGCCATGTCTCTGTAATCCCAATTATATCACACCTTTACATTATTTGTGCTATTAGTTCGTCCACTTTATTGTGAACACTCTGCGCATTAAGGTACAAAGCCTTAAAGCTGATCTTTTTAACATTATTTGTCCCATTCCCACTCTTTTTCACTGAGGTCCTGTTTGGTTCCAGCCCTTGATTTCTCTGCCTATCACTTTTGTTACTTCCCTTTTTGCATTTTGATCTTGTCCTTAATTTTCTTCCTCTGACATCTTCCTGAGTTTCCATTCCCTTGCCAGTTTAGTTTAAACCCTCCCAACCACTCTACCAAATACTCTCCCTAAGACATCACTCCTGTCCTGCCCAGGTATAACCATCCAGTTTGTACTGGTCCCACCTTCCCCAGCGCAAGTCCCAATGTCCCACAAATCTGAAACCTTCCTCCTCGCACCATCTCTTCAGCCATGTATTTAGCTGATATATCCTACTATTTCTGCTCTGACTAACATGAGGCAGTGTTAGTAATCCTGAGATTACTACCTTTTGAGGTTCTGCTTTTCAATTTAGTTCCTAAGTGTCTATATTCTGCTTTTTGGACCCAATTCCTTTTTTTAAAATCTGTGTTTTTGTACTAATGTGTATCACAACCACTAGCTGTTTGCCCTCCCATGCCAGAATGTCCTGTAGTCACTCCAAGCTATCCTTGATACTTTCACCAGGAAAGAAACACATCAACCGAGGGTCTCATTTGCAGCCACAGAAGCGTCTATCTAGTTGCCTACAATTGAATCTCCTATATTGCATCCACACTTTCAGTGTTCCACTGTGCAACAGAGTCACTCGTGATGCAATGAATTCAGCTGTTACTGCTTTTGCCTGAGAGGCTGTTCCCCTCGACAGTATCCAAAGCAGTATATCTATTTTGCAGGGGAATAGCCACAGGAGATTCCTGCGCTGCCTGGCTAGAATTCATGTTCTGCCTGGTGGTTACTCATTCCCTTCCTGCCTTTGGAGTCTTTGCCTGCAGTGAGACAACTCTCAATATGTGCTGTCCATGATACTCTGTGCCTCGCAAAGAGAAGTTCCAGCATGGAATCAGCTTTTCCAGCTCAGCCTTCCAAAAATTACATAACCGAGTCTTTGGCAGCAAAGATCTCCTTAAGAGGACAAACATTTTAGTTTATGATGGTGTTGTTGTCACCACCCTTCTGTATGGGAGAGTGACTTTTGGCTCCTCTGAATGTTGGAGAATTTTCGCCAGTCATGTCTTTGCAGGATACTCAAAATCAAGTGTAAGACAGGTTTAGAAATGCCAGCATCCTTGCCAAAATCAATTCCCCTGGCATTTATGATCGTTTAAAATTTGCAGTCCAAATAAGCAACTTCCAAAGCAGATCTTCTTTTCATAACTTAAGGGTGGCACCTGATTTCAAGGAGGGCAAAGAAAATTTTTTAAGGACACACTGAAAGTCTGATTGAAAGGTACACATTGACATTGGTACATGAGAGGAGCATGCCCCAAACCATGACATGTGGCAATGCCATTTTGAATAAGCTGCAACACAGTAAAAAAAAAACAATCATGTAAACTCTGCTGCATGCTGGTAAGTAAAGTGAGAGGAGAGAGAGCAGAACTCAAAGAACTCCCCTTTCTCAGAGCAAGTCTTGTCTTTTTTACCCAAAGACCTGTGGCTCTAGGATGGGACAGCTGACTCACCTGAGGGGACACAAATCAGGAAACCTGACGGGTGTCATCCTCACTTTGAAGGACCAGTGATGAATTTTACATTCCTTCGGTCTGCATGGTTAAAGAGATGCATGATTGCTTGCCCTGTTTACTCAGCTTCCGGATATTAGCTCACACTTCCATCAACTTGCCGTGCAAAAAAAAATTAAAAACCCAAACATGCAAAGGCAAGTTTAACAAATAACAGATGTCGTTGGATACCCTGCTTCAGCACATTACGGGCCAAAATGTTTATAGTGAGTTTGATATCCTCCTCTGGTGCCTCAATAGTTATTGTAAGATCACTGTGAAAGAAAACAGTGCTCAGTAATAACCAATTCATCTGGAAGTGTTTTCTTGTGGTTTAAATGTTTCCATATATAATTGACCACCATGATGGCACAAAATTGGAGGAAGTTTCATTTTCTGAGAAATCTGCTCCCTCCACCTCTATTCCGGACAATAGCTTTGATAAGGGTTTCATTATACTTGTCATTTTCTGGGAATTCTGCCACTAACATTTCTGGGAAATGATGGCTGAGGTATTTATTGCCGCCAACAATATTTGTATAGTAATAGTTATTCCATTGAATTGATGTTTGGAATATGTTTTATATCACTTTTCCATTTCCTGGGTCCTTTGAAATACAGTACAAGCTATCTTAAGTTGAAGACCAATGAAAAGACACCAGTTTGAAATGAACTACTAATTAATACTATTGATCACGTGCTGTTGATGTGTTTCAGTGTATCGTTGTTAAATCCTTTGCTCGAAAGCAGCAAGATGTATTGCGAATGTCAAAGATTTGTTTACATGCACATTTTAAGCTTTTATAAACACACATTTTGGTTGTTTTTTTTAATATAGGTAATTGTCATTAAAAACCATTATATTGTTTATTCATATTTTTACAGAAAGTCTGAGATTGTCGTGATTTAGGAATTGGTACTAGGTGAATGCTGTATGTTTGTTTTTAGTTGCTGAAATAAATGTAATCCTTGGCAAGGAGCACAATAATTATATTTCACCGCAAAACATGCACACAAACTGTATTGTTCTTGTTCACATACAATCATACATCTACAATATAAAAACGGGAAAAATTATGTACAGATTTTCAATTCTACCAGTGTCACCTAATTGACATCTTAGTCCATACCTGGAAGTATTTATTGTATTCTGTGCTTGTTTGATTCCAAGGTCTCTTTTCAATCTGGTAGAAAATGCAGACGGATGCTTTCCAGACACATACATCTTGTATTAGATTTTGGTGCAGTACTGCCAAATATTAAACTCATTTAGAACTTAATAATTTGCTATATATAGCAGCTGAGTGGTTCCAGTGTTCATGCAACATGGTGTGCACACTGGTTGGGCTAATCAGGCAAGCTGAACAGTATGTTACTTACTGAAAGTTAATTGTCTAGTTATATATTTTTTGTGTCTACATGTTTTCTTTCTACATATTGAGCACAATCCCAAAATAAATCTGGAGCTTCAATCAAGTAATAAAGCTAATTGAACAACTGATGTGTGTGAAGTTAGTTCATATGGTGAAAAATGCCTTACGAAAGTAATCATGTGCTGAAAAGGAGGTTAGTTCTGTTGGCACAGCTTCAATTCAAACCCAGGAAATAAAATTGTATCAAATTAGCTTCAAGAAGAACAGTAAGGATGATCAATTTTTTTAAAGAATTCTTCCAGATAGAAGTACTCTGTTACCAACATTCAGAGGATGGTGAGGATCATATGAATGACTATGGTGCTTCATATCCAAAATATAAGCTGTCATTGTTATTATATTTTTAAATGGGGCAGACAAGTGAAGCAGGTTAGTGCAGTTGCATAGCACGTTGGATCAAGATGGGTGTTGCTTTCACTTTTGTAACTACACCATAAAACAAATTCTATTCCAAAGAACATGTATATTCCAATTAAATCTTCATTTTGGAAAATTATGACCAGTATGTTTACTATCTGTACTGCTACTGCTTTTAGAACCTGAAGGTGTGAACTATTAGATCTATTTGCTTATAGTCCCTTAGGTTCCTCCAATACTTCTTCTCTGCTGAGAATTAATTTAAGTTGCTCACTCTTAGTAGCCCCTTGATAACCCTCTGTTTCCAACATGTAATTTGTGTCTTCTACCGTGAAGACAGGTGCAAAATATTTGTCGAATGTTTCTGCCATTTCCTTATTCCCCATGATCATCTCTCTGCCAGTGCCTGTAAGGAGCCAACATTTACTTTTGCTATTTTTCTCTTTGATGTAGCTGCAAAATCACTTGAAATCTGTCTTTTCTTCCTGGTAGTTGGGTATTTTTTAAAAATGACTTTTTGATTACACTTTGGTGGTTTCTATATCCCTTCCAATCTTCAGGTTTAGCACAATACTTCAACATTATAAGCCTCTTTTTAACTTTAAAACTATCCTTAACTTCCTTAGTATACCATGGATGTCTCTTTGTGGGTTGAACTTTTGTTTTTCAATGGAATATATTTTTATGGAACATTTTGAATTATCTCTTTGCTTCCCTCCATGTTTTATTCCCACCATGTCTTTTGATCTGTTTACCCAATCAACCTTAACTGGCTGTCCCTCTTACCTGGCAATTAGCTTTAAGATTTAAAATTCTTGTTTTGGACTCGAATAGAGGCTCTCAAATTTAATATGGAATTCAGTTGCGTTTATGATCATTTTTTCCCCAGAGTCAATTGAAATCCATCTCAATGCACAATGCTAGACATAAAATACTTTATGCTTAATTTGTTCCACAACATATTGATTGAGGAAATCTCGTAAAAGTATTTTACAATTCTCCCAGATTATTTTGTCAATTTGATTGGTCCGCTATGTATGTAAGTCCTTCACGATTAATGCATTGTCTTTGTTACAAACATAAGTTATTTCTTGCTTATTATTCTGTCCTCTATAAAGGCATCTAAAAACTGTTGCTACTGCCATTTTGACCCCCATTATTCCTAATTTCTACCCATACTTATTCCACTTCTGATCTTTTGAGCTAAGATCCTTTCTGATTGCCTTATACATCATCCTTTTCGATCGGGGTTACTCCTCATACATTTTCAGTTTTGCCTGTCTTTTCAAATTATGTTAAGTGGAATATTTCTTTCTAAACTTTGGTGGAAAGATTTTGGTCCGACACAGATTGCCCAAGAAGGGTATTGAAGCCATAGGCATTTTATTCTGAAGCAATAGCTTTGATGTAATACATCAGTTAAATAGGAAAAAAACACATATGACCTGTAACAGGTGAGAATGACTTATTGGTTTCAGAACAGGTGGATGGTTGGGGGAAGCAGGGGAATGCCGATCTCATTGGCTGACGGTGGCAAATTCCTCAGAATGGTTGACTGGTTCTAGTTCAGACTAACAGATGGATGAAGCTGACTTCCATAGCTGGAGGTGACCATTTTCTCGGCTCTCAGTCATCTTAATTAGCAAATGTATTTGCCTAAAGACAGCATGACTCCACTTTGAAAAGCTCTTTCCTGTACAAAGTCATTATTTTTTCTGTTGAGATCCTGTTTCTATATCTGATGTCTAGGGGCCTGTTGTCAATCTCTTATTCAGTTATCCCTCAGTGCGTCAACAGAAATTCAGAGGAATCCTTCCTATCTCAGTCCAGAATCCATGAAGTAATTTCTTGGTTATTGCTTGCTGGGACACCCTGTTTAATCTCTACTTGGGTGGTTAGTTTATATTTGGTTCATAAGGTGCAACCTTACCAAATTTAGTAATGTCTTGATCCCTTTTGGGAAATAAGGAAGGGTAGGAAGTGTTAATGAGGCATTACTTTGGGACCAGTGACGACAATTCCATTAGTTAAGGATAGCTATGGAGGATGATAGGTCTGACCCAAAAGTTAAAAGCCCTAAAGGTCTATTTTGATGGTATTAGACAGGAGCTTCCAAAAGTTGAATGGGAGAGTCTTCTGGCAGGCAGAGGGACATCTGGTAAATGGGAAGCTTTCAAAAATGTGTTAAACAGGATTCAGAGTAAGCACATTCCTCTTAGAGTGAAGGGCAAGGCTGATAGAAGTAGGGAATGCTGGATGTTTTGGGATATTGAGGACCTAGTCAAAAAAGGAGGAGAAGGCATATGACATGTGTAGGCAGCTGGAATCAAGTAGATCCCTTGAAGAATATTGAGGTTGTCAGAGTGGAGTTGAGAGAGAAATCAGGACAGAAAAGGGACATGAGATTGCTTTGGGACATGAGATTGCTTTGGCAGATGAGGCAAAGGAGAATCTAAAGAGCTTCTACAAATACATAAAGGGCAAAAGATAATTAGGGAGAGAGTAGGGCTTCTTAAGGATCAACAACGTCGTCTATGTGTGGATCGACAAAAATGGGTGAGATCCTGAATATTTCTCATTAATATTTACTGTTGAGAAAGGCATGGATGTTAGGGCACTTGGGGAAATAAATAGTGATATCTTGAAGAATGTACGTGTTACAGAGAAAGATGTGCTGAAAGTCTTACAGCACATCAGAGTAGGTAAATCCCCAAGACCTGATGAAATTTATCTCAGGACTTTGTGGGAGGCTAGGAAGGAAATTGCAGGCCCCGAGCAGAGATATTTGAATCGTTGACGGTCACAGATGAGGTGACTGAAGATTGGAGGATAGCAAATGTTGTGCCTCAATTTAAGAAGGGCTGCAGGGTAAAACTTGGGGAATACAGACCAGTGAGTATAACATATGTAGTGAGTAAATTGTTAGAAGGAATTCTAAAAGATAGGATCTACAGGTATTTAGAGAGACAAGGGCTGATTAGGGGCAGTCACCATGGCTTTGTGAGTGGAAAATCATGTTTCACAAATTTGATTGAATTTTTTGAAGGGGTAACCAAGAAGGTAGAAGAGGGCAGTACAGTTGACGTTGTTTACATGGACTTTAGCAAGTCCTTTGACAGGATACCGCATGGTAGGTTGTTGCCTAAAGTTCAATCTTATGGCCTGTGACCAGCAGTGTGCCTCATGGATCGGTGTTGCGTTCACTGTTACTTACATCAATGATTTGGATGAGAATTTATGCGGCATGGTTAGTAAGTTTGCAGGTGACATCAAAATTGGTGGCTTAGTTGACTGTGAAGAAGATTGTTTATAACAAGATCCTGATCAATTAAGTCATTGGGTCCATGAATGATAGATGGAGTTTAATTTATATACATGTGAGATGATGCATTTTGGTAGATCGAATTGTTGCAGGACCTACTCAATTAGAGTACAAAGAGATCTCAGAGTACAGTTCATAGCTCCTTGAAAGTGGAGACACAGGTGGACAGGGTGATGAAGAAGACATTTGGCATACTTAGTTTCATTGGTCAGAACACTGAATACAGCAGTTGGGACATCTTGTTGAAGTTGTCAAGACACTAGTAAGGCCACACTTGGAATACTGTGTACAGTTCTGGTCACCTTATTATGAAAGGATATTATTAAAGTAGAAAGAGTGCAGAAAATATTTCATACGTTGTTACCGGGACTTGATGGTTTGAGGCTGGATAGATTGGGACTTCCTTCCTAGGAGTGAAGGAGGCTTAGGAGTGATCTTATAGAGGTCTAAAAGATAATGAGGGGCACAGATAAGGTAGATAGTTTTCCCAAAGGTAAGGGAGTCTAAAACTATAGGGTATGGGTTTAAGGTAAGAGGGGAGAGATTGAGAAGTGTCCAGAGGGGCATTCATTTCACACAGCTGATGGTGAATGTCTGGAACAACCAGAGGCAGTTGTGAAGGTAGGTACGATTTTGACTTTTAAAAAGTAATTAGTTACGTGGGTATGGAAGGAAATGGGCCAAATGCTGGCAATTGGGACTAGCTTAGTGGTAACAACTGGCCGGCATGGAAAAGTTGGACCAAAGTGCCTGTTTCCATGCTGTAAACCATTATGACTCTTGTTTTAGAATCTGTGCTAGAATCATCTCCCTGGCAGCTATGATAGGGCTACACTGTCATTTGTTACACAACACCAGGTTAAAGTCTAACAGGTTCATTTGATAGCAAAAGCCACTAGCTTTTGGAGCGCTTACTGGTCCTTCATCAGGTGAGTCGAAGTTCTATTCACACACAGGGTATTATAAAGACCCAAACTCAATTTACAAAATAATCATTGGAATGCGAGTCTTTACAGGTAATTAAGTCTTAAAGGTACAGACAATATGAGTGGACAGAGCGTTAAGCGCAGGTTAAAGTGATGTGTATTGTCTCCAGACAGAACAGTTAGTGAGATTTTGCATATCCAGGCAAGTCATGTAGTTACAGATAGTGTTACATGAACCCAAGATCCCAGTTGAGGCTGTCCTCATGTGGACGGAATTTGGCTATCAGTCTCTGTATAGCAACTCTACGCTGTCGTGTGCCTTGAAGGCTGCCTTGGAGAACACTTACCCGAAGATCAAAGACCGAATGCCCTGTTTATGAATAGAACTTTCACTCACCTGACAAAGGGGCAGCAAGGGCTCTGAAAGCTAGTGGCTTTTGCTACCAAATAAATCTGTTGGACTTTAACCTGGTGTTGTGAGATTTCTTACTGTGTTTCCTGCACTCCAATCCCAGCATCTCCACACAGCCACCACGGTTCAAAAGAATATATTTTTAATAAGGGAAAGAGAGCTGATTCTACGATCAATAGTTTTCTTCAAGTTTGATGAACACCCCCAATTTCTTACATCTTTTCGCCATATCTCTAATAGCGGTGGCGCTTAACTACTATATTTGTGGTGTTAGTTCATCTGTCTTATGGCGATCGCTTTGCACGTGAAACTAGAGTCTTGGATTTTTTTTGCTATTCTTTGTGAGTGCTTATTTGCTGATGCACTATTGCTCTGTTCCTTAATATCCCACTCAACTTGTCTTTATTCAAATCACTGCACTCCTCTAATGCATCAATTCTTCAGAGCTCTAAATCTCTCTTAGCTTGACTCCTCCCCTGTCCTGTTTAATTTCAAGGCCTTTCCACATTCTGTGATTTGCCAGATCACTGATCGCAGTTCAAACTCTTAAATATCAGTCCAAATTACAGCTTGAGAAATACTCGCCAAAGAAATCCCACTTGCATTAAATTCCCAACTTAGCATTTTGTTTCCCAAGCGTCCTGCTTCTGGGTCACTTTGCACTTCACAATCCCAAACAATGCGAATTGATTTTTGAATCAAATGGCTAAGTGTTTGTTTTACTTGTACCAGTAAAGATACGCAATTAGATACATCAGTTCTGAAATATTCCATGCCATTGGATTTTTGCTGTTTAAAACGAGGATAGTGTTTAGAACAAATTAAAAACAATAATTACAGCACAGGAACAGGCCTCCAAGCCTGCACTGACTATCCTGCCCGACTGAACTAAAATCCCCTACCCTTCCGGGGACCATATCCCTCTATTCCCATCTTATTCTTGTATTTGTCAAGTCACTACTGTATCTGCTTCCACTATCTCCCCTGACAACAAGTTCCACGTACCCATTATGCTGTGTAAAAAAAAAAAAAATCTGCGTTGCACATCTCCTTTAAACCTTCCCCTCACACCTTAAACCTGTGCCCCCTTGTAATTGACTGTTCCACCCAGGGAAAAAGCTTCTGACCATCCACTCTGTCCATGCCTCTCATAATCTTGTAGACTTCTATCAGATCGCCCCTTAACCTCCATTGTTCCAGTGAGAACAAACAAAGTTTCTCCAACCTCTTCTCATAGCTGATGCCCTCCACATCAGGCAACATCCTGGTAAATCCTTTCTGTATTCTCTCCAAAGCTTCCACAGGGTAGTGTGGCGATCAGAATTGGACACTATATTCCAAAGGCGGGTTAACTAACGTTCTATAAAGCTGCAACATGATTTGGCAATTTTTAAACTCAACTCCCCTGGCCGATGAAGGCAAGCATGCCGTATGCTGCCTTGACTACCTTCTCCGCCTGCATTGCCACTTTCAGTGACTTATGTATCTGTACACCCAGATCCCCTTTGCTTAACAATACTCTTAAGGGTTTTGCCATTTACTGTATATTTCCTATTTGTATTAGACCTTCCAAAATGCATTACCTCACATTTGCCTGGATTAAATTCCATCTACCATCTCTCAGCCCAAGTCTCCAATAAATCTATATCCTCTGATGTCCTCATTACTATCTGCAAATCCATTAACCTTTGTGTCATCTGCAAATAATCAAACCAGTTACATTTTTCTGCAAATCATTTATGTGTATTACAAACAGCTAATGTTCCAGCACTGATCCCTGAGGAACACCACTTGTTACAGTTGTCCATTCAAAAACATATCCCTCCACTGCTACCCTCTGTTTTCTTAGACCAAGCCAGTTTTGTATTCACTTTGCCAACTTACCTCTGATCCCATGCGACTTCACCGTCTGCACCAATCTGCCATGAGGGACCCTGTCAAAAGCCTTACTGAAGTCTAAGTAAAAAACATTCACTGCCCTACCTTCACCAATCATCTTTATCACTTCCTCGAAAAATTCAATCAAGTTCGTGAGACACAGCCTACCCTTCACAAAACCATGTTGCTTTTCACTAATACGCCCACTTATTTCCAGGCAGGCATAAATCTTGTCTTGAAGAATTCTTTCCAATAATTTCGCTACCACTGATGTAAGGCTCATTGGCCTGTAATTATTTGGATTATGCTTGCTATCCTTCTGAAACAAAAAAGCAACATTGGCTATTCTCCAATCCCCTGGGACCTCCCCGGTGGCCAGTGAAGATGCAAAGATTCCATTTAGAGCCTCAGTAATTTCCTCCCTTGTCTCTCTCAGTATTCTGGGGTATATCCTATCAGGCCGTATGGTACCAATTGATAGTTTGAGATTTTAGTCCTTTTTCTGTTGAGATCTTATTGCACTTGTCCTATACAGACAGTGACTGATAGCTGGGCTTGGAATTTTTGAGAATTTGTGAAAAGCAGCATCTACATACTTCCAGAAAACAGAATAAGATATTGTCCACCTACTTTAAAAGATATATTGAGATAAATTTGTATCCAGGACAAATTTGCCAGATGGATAAACTTTTAGGTTTGCTTGGTGTTAAAATCCTCCCTGAAGGGAAACTTGTATACTTTCCTGACACCGGTTTGAAGGGCTGAATGACTGCCTTCTGTGCTGTCACCATTCTACGATTCATTGATTTAACTGTGCTTGTGATACTTTTGCTGCAATTCTGTTTTTGATAAAAATGGGCCAGTCATTTTGCTTACAATATTCTAATATAAATTTGAAGTTACTGAATCTCAAGTAAAAACTGGGAACGTTTTGGTTGTCTGATTGCATTGCGTGTAGCTGAAATTGCCTGTTTAATGATTTGTTCCCCTACTCTGTTAAATACAGTGCCAATGCTGAAAACCCTCACCTGCTGTGTAACTAACTTTTTGATATAAGGAGTGCATCATGAAAATTGACATTTCCCTTGCTCTTATTTTGCCTGCCTTTCTAGTTATGGACACTAGATGTCCTCAGACATCCAAACAAATCATGTCCATCACAACTTTTGCAGTTACTTAACTCCACAGCACACTCTGCATTTGCAGGTTTCCGTTCACGCAAGTTGATATTAAATCTGGTTGTGCATCAACATCACCATCCCAAAATATATCCACTGGCACTAATATAAATCTTCCAAGATTTCATAAGTTATGTTTTCAGATAGATATCAACTAAACAGATGTAAAATCTATCTTTGTCTTGTGGGCATCAATATTAATCTGTTCAAGTTGTGATTTAGTTTCAGGTCTGATCATTACTTGTTCAGAAATAGATGAAAAGTCTTGCACAGAAAACCTATTTTTTAATCTTTTCTGGACAAGTGAATTATGAATGTCTAAAATTCTACAGTTGTTACAGTTTAAAGTTTTATTCTGCTGTTTTTCATGAATTTAAATGACTTTCAAAATGAGCCCTTGCTCCTAGGTTGCAAACTGTGATTCTATTTGCCCAGTATTTTTATTACTTGTAGTTGGAACAAACAGAAAAACTTCATCTCCATCCTATGTGTTTTAATTTACTTATTTAGGAAACAACTATACAAAACTCACCGGATCAGTGGCTTATGATATAAATTACCAAATAATTTATCAAGCAATCAATAAATAAGAGATCAGAAGTAATTACACACTGTAGATTCATTATGGTTATGAACTTCGCAAGTAAGAGCATAAGAACGTAAGAAATAAGAGCAGGAGTAGGGCATCTAGCCCTTCGAGCCTGCCCCGTCATTCAGTAACATCACAGCTGATCTGAAGTGGATCAGTTCCACTTTCCCGCTTTCTCCCAATAACCCTTAATTCCCTTGTCCATCAGAAATCTATCTACTTGTGACTGAAATACATTTAACGAGATAGCCTCCACCACTTCAATGGGTAGAGAATTCCAGAGATTCACTATCCTTTGAGTGAAGAAGTTCCTCCTCAACTCCGTTCTAAACTGCACGCCACCCCCCCCCTTTATTTTGAGGCTGTGCCCTCTTGTTCTGTTTTCCTTTCTAAGCAGAAACAATCTCTCTACCTCTACCCTATCTCACCCCTTCATTATCTTGTAAGTCTCTATAAGATCCCCCCCTCAGCTTTCTAAACTCCAATGGGTATAGGTCCAGTCTATTTAATCCACCTCATAAGCCAACCCCCTCATCTCCGATATTAGTCTGGTGAACCGTTTCTGTACTTCCTCCAAAGCCAATATATCCTTATGCAAATAAGGGGACCAAAACTACACACAGTACGCCAGTTGCGACCTCACCAGTGTCTTGTACAGTTGCTTTAATATTCCCTGCTACTATTTCTACCAAAGTGGGTAACCTTACATTTGCTAACATTATACGCCATCTGCCAGGTCCTCACCCACTCACTGAGCCAAGAAAATAAAAAAAAGCAGTTGTGTGCACCGAGAGTTTCTGCAAGACATACACTAGCTGTTGCGTGGCAGTTTGTGGGTTGACTGGCTATGAGGTGCCGATGTTTAAAGGGTGAAAAGCTACAGCATGCTACTGTGCAGAGGGACCTGGGGGTCCTTATGCGTGAATTGCAAAACCCCAGTCTGCAGATGCAGCAGGTGATCAAGAAGTGTTGGCCTTTATCGCAAGGGGGATAGAATATAAAAGCAGGGAAGTCTTGCTGCAATTATACAAGGCACTGGTGAGGCCGCAACAGAGTGCTGTGTGTTGTTTTCGTCTCCTTATTTGCGTGAGGATATATTGGCCTCTCTTGCTGCATTGTTGTCAGTTTGCACTTTATGCCACTCAAAATATTTTTGCCCACCAAAGCCATTAGATGTACTACTACAGCAGGTTCTGGCCTTCTTTCATGTTCCAAATTTGTTCTGTACTGTTTGGGACAGAAATACTTAGTATGAAAGTGGGCATTTATGTTTGTAGAAAAAGTTCTTTCATGAGCTTTAAAAATAATGCAGGACGTGTGTTAAAAAGATAAAAACTTTCGACAAAGTATTTTTTAAATGATCTTGATAAAATAGTGTTTAACTAATGTTACAACAGAGGAAGGAAAAAGTGTAAACTGGGAAACAGAAAAGAAGATCAAAAGACTTTATTCTGAATTCAGGAAATACTCAAAGAATTTAGCAACACCAATTATTAATCCAACCGATTTATTTGATAGTAAAAAAGTGAGCTTTCAACACTCCCGTGTTACTGCACTTGCCTGAGGAAGACACGGGAGTGTTGAAAGCTCGCTTTTTTACTATCAAATAAATCGGTTGGATTAATAATTGGTGTTGCTAAATTCTTACTGAGTTCTTACCACCCCAATCCAACGCCGGCATCTTTACATCAGGAAATACACCAGGGGTCAGTATAACTTCATATTAAGTGACACTGGGATACCATTCAAGAGGAAAAGTACCTGTGTATATAAGAATTGTAAGTGATAATTTATGGAGAGAAACACTGAAAAGCAGAGGAACTTAAGCATATATTTAAGTATATTGATTATATATTTAAGTTTATACATTGAGTGATGGAGTTACCTTCAATCTTAATTTTAAATTTAAACTTGTTTCTAAGTATGACAGAGTTCTACATCCTAAATTTATATGATTTTGTGTATATTCTTTAGATCATCACGCAAAACATTCTCTCCTGTTCTTGAGATGCAAACACTGGGGTCACATAATATATTCTGTTGTTTCTGTTAGCAGGAATATTTAATTCCTTGCTGATCATCCACATAACTTTCCATTTTTAATATTTTCTGAAATGAACCTTTGTTCTTCAAAATGGTTCAATCTTATTTCATTTTAGTGAAATATAATTTAACTTTCAAGTTGAAAAAACACAATTTTGATCTTAAAAGTATACATCATATATATATATATATATATATGTAGTTTATTGACTTGAATGTATTGACTTCATTTTGGGATGAATTGTTGCAACTTAAAAGTGTGAAGTTTTACATTTTATCCTGAATATTGCATCTTGATGATACGTCTTATTTTGTGTGTGCAAATAATTGATTTATTTGCTCAAGTGCTGATTTTAGGTTGAAGGCACTTGCTTTATTTGGTGGTTTGTGTTATTACTTTGTTCTGCTGTGGGAAAGATTGGAGGATATGCACATGATTGTTACTCTGCCTGGGCAAAGATGTCATCATGTTTGCCCATTTGCACTTCTATTGTGAGTCAATTGGGATGTATGGGGATTTGGTTATTAATATAGCGGGTTGAGATCATTTGTTACTGGCCATCTGAAAGAGTTGAAAAGTTGAGCATGCATTGGCGAGTTGTGCAGAGTTGTTTAAATTTTGAAAAAAACAATTCTTGTTTGCTTATTTTGGTCTCCTACTTGGTAGGTGCCAAATTTGAGAAATTGAATGTATTCACTCAAAAGACTCCAGAATTCTTTCAGATACTCTGATGTTTTTACATGATCTTGTTTGTTGAAGTATTGATGAATGGTTTTAAAGTGTGAAGTTGAAGTTAATATTTGATTTTCTCCTTTTCTTTTTCTTTCCAGCTGAATGTGACAATTCGGACATCTCTACAGAGACTTGAAGAACAGATTAGCCAGCTGAAGGATTCTTTGTTAAGAAGTTTGTCAACACGGCAGATGTATCCTTTTAAAACCTATTCTTTTTCATGACTCTCAACTGTCCAGCTTATTATTATGTGATGTTGGTATTAGGTAAATTGAAATATATATATTTCATGTATAGAATATGTCATGGCCATTTTTGAAGGGTTTTTGAAGGAGTGGCAAAAGATCATGCCTGAATAACTTGTGTAGATATTTTAATAAAAAGATTCCTTTCAAAATGCTGTGAAAGATGTTGTACTGAAATGTAAAACACAGTGCACTGTCTTTCCATCTTTTTTTGACGAAATACTGTGCAGGAATTGAAGCTGTTTTCTTAACAGTTTTTCCTTTTTATGCTGGTGGTAAGCTACGGGCAAGTTAATGAATTTTAAGCATGTCCTGTTTTTTGAAATCCAATCTCTTTCAGGAACTTATGAATAAAGCTAAAATACAAAACTAAATTTATGGGTTGATGGAAAAATAACCGATACTTAGAAGAAAAATGCATCTGTGAAGCACGCACAGATAGTAAACTTGAGACTGTGCTGCTGATGGATACCTTAGCTTGGGTTTTAGTTTTCATTTTATAAAAAGAGTAGTCGGATGTATTTGGACCTTCTAAATCAAAATAACCCCGTTATTTAAAGTATGGCTGGAGAATTAGAGGGCATGACTACAAAATTTACATGCTCAAAGTGAAACTCTGGGAATAATGCATTGTGTATATTCACAACTTGCTTTAAATAATGGCCACAAAAATGCTGATTGTTAATTAAAGGATACCTAACCTGCATAGTGCTAAATTTAAACTTAGGAGGTGTCAGAATGGAAGGAGCTGTGGGATGTATGCACACAAATCTTTGAAGGAGGGACAAGTGAGATGGCTGTTTTCAAAAAGGGTTCCTCTTGAGAACAGAGGTATAGACTCAGAAATAAAGTAAATTCTTTAATAATTCATATTCAGTACACAGTTTGAAGCAGACAGACGTCAAAACTTAGTGGACGATTTATTAACGAGACAACGACAACTTCAAACATCTTTCAAGAAGGATGGCACAGAGCCTGATCTGATGAGGTATGATTTTTTAAGCTTAAATTTATTTTCAGTTTATGTTCACTGCAGTGTATTTTTTTAATTTTTACTCTCATACAAATGTGGTTAAACAGTTTTGTTCTTTATTAAAATATTGATGAATATTTTGATGTCTGTAGTACTTCTTTTTGAGTTTGGTGCACAGAACCAAGAGGAACCAGTGCTTTGGTTCAGAATGCAAACCAAGGAAGATTTAGAATTTATGAAATACCATTCATGTGCTTAGAACATCCCGAATCACTTCACAGCCAATAAATTACATTTGAAGTTATTGTTGCTTGCTGCTGCTTCATTTAGAGTGGTTAGGATGTGGAATCTGCTACCATATGGAGTCATTAAGGTGAATGGCGTAGATGGATTTAAGGAGAAACCACAGCTCAATGACAGAAGGAGGAATAGAAGGATGTGGTCATGCTGCAGTATGTTATGAACTTTCAGCAAACATTAAAATTTTGAACAAAAACAGACTGTAAAAATGGTCACGGTAAATTGTTTGATTTTTGTGAGGATCAGCTCCAGATATTCCTGAAACTTGAGCAATTACATAATTAAATATAGGGCGGTACAGTAGCACAGTGGTTTGCACTGCTGCCTCACAGCACAAGGATCTGGGTTTGAGTCCCGACTTGGGTCACTTTCTGTGTGGAATTTGCATGTTCTCCCCATGTCTGCGTGGATTTCCTCGGGGTGCTCCGATTTCCCACTACAGTCCAAAGATGTGCATTCTAGACCATCCTAAATTGCCCTTTAGTGTCAGGGGGACTAGCTAGAGTAAATGCATAGAGATATGGGGGTAGGACCTGGGTGGGATTGTTGTGGTTTCTGACTCGATAGGCCAAATGGCCTCCTTCTGCACTGTAGGATTATATAGTTCTATGAAATATAGACATTTGCAACTGTCCAGGAAATTTACACATCCTTTTGTTTAAAGATGGAGCTTCAACAAAAGAACTAGAGCTTTCCACCTTGTTTTCTGGTTCACTATGAACAAAAGATACATTGCAACTTAATGTGCATTAGAGAAATGTAAATGGATCCCCTTTGGCTTCCCATTGTATTATGATGGTTTTTCATTCAAACCAAGCCTGGATAAATTTCGAAGTGCCAAATAACAAACACAGGATGTTCATTGATTTACCATTCACCTGATTTGGAACAGAGCTTTGGCTTTGGACTTGTAACAGATCACTTGTGTTAACCATGTTTGTTGCCTGTTTTTAAAACAGCAAAAATTAACTCTGTAGAGACAAAGTTCTTGGTAAAAAACCACTGAACCAACTAAGCAGTCAATTTAATAAACAGCTATATCTTGAAAGTGGGAGAAGGATTCTCTCAGCCTGTTCCGACTTCAGGTTAAATAGAGAACCAACTTGCTGAAAATTAAACCATAAGAGACCTCGCTGCTTACTAAGAATCCTTTGCTCAGCAACTTTCACTTCAACTGAAAGCATCAACTCATCTAAGAAATTACTGGCCTGTAACAAATAAGTTACTGAGTTACAGTTTGTAATCATATTGTTCTTTCGTCAGCTATATCTAACTTTTGTCTGAGTGATAGTGTGGATGAGTCGAGTGAATGCAGCATCACCTTATTTAAACCTCTAAGGCAAAAGTATGATTCAATTCTTCATTTTTAAAACTCTCAAAAAAAACTTGCTGCTGGAATTATTTAAATTGAGACAGCAACTCCAAGGATAAGTCAATGCAGACTCCTCACATACAAAACACATAGATCACTTACAATAAGGAAAACTGCAAATTTTGTCCATGACAATATGTTGATGGGTTGAGATGAAGCAAAGTGGGAGGTCACTCATGTGGAGCATAGACACTGATGTGGATGTGAATGGCCTCTCTGTTCTATGATTTTTGTCTAATTATGTAGGCAAATGCAACAGATAGTTTGCCACCATCTTGGTCCACAAATACCAATGGAATGAATAATGGATTAATCTTTTTATTGTGATATTGAAGGAGAGAAACGTTAGCCAAATAACTGTTGTTGCCATTTTCAAGTTGTACCATGGGATTTTTAATGACAACCTGTAAGAACAGTTAGACCCATAGTTTAATATCACTGAGAAATGTGTCTCAGTCAATATAGCACTGATACAATACAATAGAGCTGTAAAAAGCATCAGTTTATATTACGCGCTTAAATCATGGAGTGGGGCTTAACTCTTTTGCCTCAAGCCCCCATTGAACCAAACTGATAATTAACTTATCCTCCAGTTCTCTTGTCTCTGGAAATTATGAATGTGACATGGATGTTAATGCGCTTAATGCTTAATTGCAACTTTCCACAAACCATGAGACTGAGTGCCAAATATATGTGAATGGTTATAAAGTTATTTTCCCCAAATCTGTGTGTAAATAGAGATTTCAGTATTCTATCATATATTAGTACAATGTGACTTTCCAATAACTTTGGAATTGTAAACTGATTCTTTGGATCTGATCCGATAATACTTGGCTTATTGAAAAGAAAGATAGCAAATGTTTGCTTGTTATCGTACATTAACTCCTTTATGAGCATAAACATAAATAAACTGTGAGATTCATGGAATGGACCACATCTTTTTATTTTATGTTCAAAGTTAGCCCAGATTAATAAGGCAGTCTCATTCCTATTTTAGCAAGCTATTCATCAACCGAAGAAAAATGCTGATTAGAAAACACTAGTTGACACTAAACTTCAATCTCATAACAATCCCCAAGAATGATTTGTATTGAAATGTGGTGCAGCACTTGTACAAGTCGAAAGACAAGAAAAGTCATTTCAGAAATTACATCAACTTGCATTTGAAAGCAAAATATTGCAGGTGCCGAAAATCTGAAGTGAAAACAGGAAATGCTGGAAATAATCATCAGATCAAACAAAACCTGCAGTTAACATTACAAGGCAAAGACTTGTGTATCCATATATTTATGATATATTTCTCCAAAAAGAGTTGAAATTCTTTTGCATTTCTCAACGATTTTCCTCCATTGTTTTAAAATCTTCTCTTCTTGCCGCCTGAAACCCCTGATTAAACACTGCGTTTTCTCAGCCTGAGTCTGACAATCTGACCAGTCTAATTTCCTCATGACTGCCTTAATAAATAGCTGTCTCCGTCACTCTGTGATGGGTGTTCCAGCTAATCCACTTATACAGCAGATTGACAAAGGAAATCCTCCTCCCCAGCACTCTGAGTTACAAGGCCAATTCACTTCCTCAGAATACTTCTCAATGGGCTAAGAACTAGCCAGGCATATGGAGATTATTTTAGTTGAAAGAGGGTTGCACTTGGAACTAGATAATTTGGTTAAATTTTCTATTAAATTGGCAGATAATCTTAGTCCTGCACATGAGATGATATGTTTTAGTGGATGCCTTGAAACCTTCTCGTGGACTCTCAGTTGAGAAGCCTTGGCCTAAATATCTATATGCATGGCTGCCAAAAGTAGAATGAAGAAGTGGAGAATGCAGAATTCTCATAGATATAGGCCTGGAGGGGGATTACAGAGCTACACGGAGGTGAGGAAACATGAGGAGAGAATTTTACTTTCAGGGCTTTGGGGATCAATGTAGATTAGCAACCATGAGGGTAATTGATAAACAAAACTAGATGTGGGATAGGATATGGATAGCAGAATTTCCAGTGGACCCTTAATAATTGCATAAATATTCAAGTACTTGAACCTCTACTATATATACAGCTCTCATACTAAATTGGAACCTGTTTTACATAACTGGCAGTTCTGTTGTGGCATATCCCATGGTGAATAAGACTTTACATTGATAGAAGAGAGTAGGTGAACAGGATCATTGCAAGTGAATCTGTTTCTAACCTGAAGTATTGCATAATGTTGAATATATTTACATAATTTGCCAAGTCTTTTGCCTCAGATAAAATCTAAAAATTCATGCTATATCTTGTTCTTATTCAACACTGATCAAGTCCACAGTTACATTTGTAACTCTACTAAGTGAGTCAGTAAAAGTTAGCATGTGGGTACAGCCAGCAATTTGGAAGGCAAAAGGTATGTTGGCTTTCATTGCAAGGGACTTTGCATGCAAGAGCAAAGATGTCTTACTGCAATTGTGTAGAGCCTTGGTGGGACCTCACCTGGAGTATTGTGTGAATTTTTGATCCCATTATCTAGGAAGGGATACACTTGCTACAGAGGAAGTGCAATGGAGGTTCTCCAGATTAATCCACGGCTATTGGTGAGATTGGGCCTGTATTCGCTTGAGTTTTGAAGAATGAGGGGTGACCTCATTGAAACATACGTAATTCTTATAGGGCATGATGGGATTGTAGACCAGATGTACAGATTAAGTGGATTTGCCATGATAAATTGTCCTCTAGTCCCAAGAAGTGCAAGTTAGATGGATTGGCCGTGCCTGAGTGTGAGGTTTACGGGTATAGGGCCTGGGTAAGACACTTAGTCAGAGAGTCGGTGCAGTCTTGGTCAGCCAAACTGCTGCATTGTACGGAATCTATGAACTTCTGTGATAAAATATCTTCCCCGTGTACTGAATCTAAAACCAGGGGACAAAATATTAGGATAAGAAGTATCATTTAAGAGGAATTTCTTTACTTAGAGGATGGTGAATCTTTGGAACTCTTCCCAGAGAGGTGTGGAAGCTCAATCATTGTGCGTGTTCAAAACAGAAATCGATAGATTTTTGGATGCTATTGACGTCAAGGGATATGGAGGTAGGATGGGAAAGTTGTGTTGATGTAGATGATCAGCCATGATCTAATTGAATGGTGGAGCAGGATCAATGGGCTGAATGGTCTACTCCAATTCCTCTATTCTCCTTTTCAAATTCATATGCAATTACTGAGACCTATGCTGTTGTTGGATTGGGAGAAGGTGGGCAGGACGTGGGCATGGATTTGCAAACTCACTGTGAGTGCTCAATTATACTAGCAAACTTTGGGAATAGATTCAAGTGTGTTATCGATAACTTCCTCCTTTCCAAAAACACAAAAATGATTATGACATTGAAGGGAGACATCTTCTGATTCATACTATGGAAAGTTATGCACAAGTTTTTGCAGAGATCAAATTTGTGCATTTTGGGGGCTGTAAGTCTGAACCTTTTAATTCAGATTAGAGAATGGAAAAAAAAATTAAGGTATGAGAAAGTTAGCTTCATAACCGTAAGCCTCAGGCATCTTAAAGAGAACTAGCTTGTGATTGAAAATGTTGTTAGAGACATTCCATATTGTTCGGAACCTTATTTCCAATGTTATATATTATGCTCAGTGATAAATTAAGACAATGGTGAAGCTGGTACATGTTGTTCCTCTTTGACGTTTGTTGATTTTACTTTTATTCTGCTTCTGATTGAACACACTTTATGTAAATTATAGTTCAGCAAATTAGATACTGATACGAAATTCAACACTTTACATGTGATGAGCACGCTGTAAATACATCTTGGGCTGTCACCTTCAAGCTCTGGGGTAGTGTATCTGGGAAGTAACCCTAAGGATGTATTATAGAACTATGCTGGACGTTTCCAGATCGGGATTACGTGACAGTTGCCTGGGAATTTCAATTGCAGTGTTAATGTGTGTCTATTTGTGACACTAATAAATAAACTTTAAAAACAATCCTGTTAAATCAAAGAATGTGTTTTATAATGTGAAAAATATACTACGTCAAACAGTGTATTGTCCCGCTGCTAAAATAAGTGATAAGATTCTCTGGCCTCCCAGCCGCATGTTTCCCACCGACAGGAGGTGATGCATTGTTTGCCAGCAGTGGGATTCTCTGGTCCTGCCACTGTCAGTGGGAATTCCCATTGATGTTATCCATGCCAGTGGGAAACACACGGATGGGAGTGCACTGCAGGCAGGACTGGAGAATCCTGCTGATGTGAACAGCTAGAGAATTTGGGCCATGGTGTCATAGAAGGCTACTTGTTAATGACTACTACATGAATTCATTGAAAGATGAAATCTAAAGGCTGGAGTACAAATCCTTCTTCTCTTGAAGAGTTTACCAACCTTCTACTCTCTGTTGTGAAATAACTTTCTATAACTTGCAAATGTCTGCCTATGTTTTGTTTATAATTTTTAAAATATAACAGCAGTTTGAATTAAACTGTCTGAATTGTAATAGACAGGAAGTGAGCAATTCTGCAAGTTTTAAACTGTCCGAATTGTACCAGACAGGAAGTGAGTAATTCTGCAAGGTTTTATAATTTTATTATTTTTCTGTTGGTGACCTCAATTATAAATATGGACATCGAAATTTATATTGCAAAGCATTAACAAGTGTGACTAAAAATTACAGTATGAGGTAATGTATACAGGAAGTGCACACATTTTGGTACAGTATAGCCATACAAATTCTCATTCCATGGTGTTGCTCTTGATAATCTATCTTCAAACCCATACTGTTTTTTACCTTTTGGGGAATAGTGGGGGAAATGGGGGAAGAATTTCCAAGCTGTTTATCAACCTGTCGAACACATTATGAATGCTCTTTCTTGTTGCTAACTAGTGGTGGAGTTGGATTTGGACCAGGAGCTTCTGGTCCAGCAGTAGAGCACTACCACTGCGCCACAAGACCTCTGGTTGCTCTGGCTAAAATATAAGCTTTGTAATAACAAGAGGTGTCACAACAAGTAGTGTTATAAGGAACGCTGATTTACTAATGTCGGGGCAACGTTAAAATTTGGGAGCACTGAGAAGGGAATCAACTGGCCTGGAAATAGATTTTTTAAAAAATCATTGAGTCTAAGAGCGCCAGGTAAAATGCTGTGGGATATGAAAGCATTGTGAGCAGCATTTGGCAGGAGCAGTGGTGGGTAGATGCTAGATCATTCGGAAAAGATAGATAGAAATTAAGAGCTTTGGAAAGGGAGGATTCTAAGATCTGCAACCATTAGGAGGGTGGTCTTTGGAATTGTGAGCAATAGGAGCATGGACCATTTGGTTGATGAATCTGGGAGAAAGGCATGTGCAGTTAAGAAAGACTTGAGAAGGGTAGGATGGGCCTTGAAACACTTTTGGAGATGGCGGTAGCCAGTAATGGGGAACATGTTCCAGCAACCTTGAAGGAAAATGAGCTGTTTGAAAGCACTTATAGCACACATCACTCCCCACAACCTTCCCTTTCTTTGACCATATTATAAAGAACACAAATTTCCATAAACAAAGGCAAACTCATCAAATACTTAATGTTCTGTGTTCATGCAATTTTCAAGGTTTGATTCAAAACATTCCTTAAATCCTACATATAGTTCACTTTTTCTCAATAAAAACATTTTAACTGAATTTGAAAGCATATTGTTGAGGGATGGGCTGTCTTTGACATAAAGGAAGGCCAAACAGGAACAAGCCAGTAATTCAAATTCAACTCCTAACTCATGTTAAAAATCCTTTTGTTATATTAACTTTAAAATGGAAAGTAATTATCAGTGCTGTTAATGAAGGGTGCTTTTAATATATAAAAATGGATATGCATATTGATACACTTCTACCTGAGAATGTTGCAAGAATTGTTTTTTGTTGAATGCTCACTGAGATACAAGAACGTTAATGCATGTTGTGACATTTTCAACAAGTATTCTTGATTGAGTGACATAAGGATAAGAAAGGACTGTTGCATTGAATGTAATGCTGAATTATTAAGGATAGATTTGCTCTGGATTCTTATGTTAACAAATGATAATGTATTTATTTATAAAGATTATATCTGGTTTTTATTCTATGTGCATAAGGGAAATCCTCTCCCCCTTATGTTAGACTGAGATTAACACTTTAAAGAAAGTGGAACAGGATTTGTAGCATCTGAGTTTTTTTCAGTTTAATGATGAACACTTTAAAGCAAAGGACCAATGTATGAGTGATAGAAATATTCATTGTATGAAAACTTTGCTTGAACAAGGTACAATTGCAAATGATTAATATTTCTTTAAGAAGTCCTTGATTATTAATTGTAGCTATTTTATGCTCAGCAATGTGAATGAAGCATTTTTAACTTCTTGCACCCAATCTTGGTATTAAAACCTCTCATATCAGATGTGTTACTCTATTTTCTGATGGCTCTGGAGCCCTTGTCAGATGAACGTCATCTACTGCACCAAAGTATCTCATCAACCATGCTGTTGTGTGAATGTGTTTGCCAATTAGCTGAAAGAGGGAGCAGTTCTCCGCGATAAACCCATGTCTACTGTGGACTGAATTAACGTTGTCCAAACCTATTTCATGGAGTTACCCTTACAGTTAACAAGGAGAACAAACTTATCCCATCATTCTGGCCTGAGACTGAGCTCATGTCACAGAAGCGAAATGTCTGGAGCTAACCTATCGTACTGCTCACTCAATAGCTTTTATTGAACTAGTTTCAGTGTACGTTAGTGAGTTATTCAATTGGGCTAATCTTATTGTTGCAGTGCCTTGATAGGTTAGCCCCTTATACCCTTATGGACATAGAATCAGTAAAGGTCTCTGTTATTTTGAAAATATTTTCCTGAAAATGATGTAAGTGAAATATTTAATCTTCAAATCAGTACATTCCTGTTTGCTAGCTTAAGGGTTGACTGTGTTCATCTGCGTGGATGCCTAATCAAGAGGAGATCCCTTCCCAGATTGTTATCAAGTGACCATTATGAAGAATAATTATGCTTATCCTGAAGTTATGCAGCTTTCAGCAAAGGATGCTCTATTATTTATAAGTGGTTGAATTGTTTATTTAATATGCTGTGTAATTTACGCAGTGGCAAAAGACAACTGAAGTAACACAGCCAAACTTGGCTCAGCCAAACTGTGTACTGATTTGAAGTTTGATCTATAGTTTTGTCCCTAAATGTGATGAACAGTTGGAGATTTGTCAAAAGTTAAGCTAATAAATGGAACTTGAGGAGATTAATTCATTCTGCTTTCGACTGGCAGAAGCTCAAATATTTCATTTCATGGAACTTTTTGTTCAATTAATCATAAATATAACATCCAACTGTTGCGAAAATCAGCAAGTCATACAGGCGATATAATGACTCACAGTTTACATTTTATTACTGTTCAATGAACTTGTATCCATTTGCTAAAAAATGTTGGCATGCCCATTTCGCTTAAACTAGCTATTTTTTTTATATAGTGCAACCTTTATTTCAAAAAAATCCATTTTGTTATTATGCCAAATGTTATATAATCAGGTAGTTGCAATGCACCCATACTATCTTTTATCTGGTGAAAAAAACAATAGATCTTAATGTGTGGCCTGTATCAGGAAAAAGCTGCGGTTGAGTTATCAGAGACACTTGGAAAATTTTTTTCCTGGAAAGAATTTGCAGTGAAACAATAGTTCATGCAAGATTAGCCTCTGGTTATTAGGCAGCGACACAGCTCTCTGATTCCATTCCTTTCGTCTTTTCTATTTGAGCAAATCTCAAAGCCTTATAATTAGTTAAAGCTGATCACAAAAAAATGAGAAATCATCTACACACTCCACTGCTCTGTGACCATTCCAAAGATTTAGGTGATTAACATGGCAAAATCAGTGGGAGGCTAATTGGATAAGCTTTAATCTTTACACCACTAACGCAAAGCGCAGTAAGATCAGAGAGTAAAAAGGAAGTACGATGGTGTTTACTGCAGACCAGTTACCAAACATGTCATAGGGATTACAGTTATCAAGTGATATTTGTCATGATTTTCGATGGATTTGTAACAGGTTGTTCGAATATAGACAGTGATGCAGATTGCTGCTAATTGCTTTCATTATTGGATGTTGTCCTTAACTTGAAATTGACTAAATATTGTTAGGGTCTAGAGTAGATATACTGGAGCAAAGAACCGTGCAAATGTTGGCCAGCATTTTGAATTATTCAAAGTTTTATGTATTTTGGTTCTGGCTTTTGCTTTTTTTTTCTGTTGAAATGCCAAGAGGCAAACAAAGTGCAGAAAATGGAGTAAAGTTTGTTTGGAAAAAAAGTCCTCTTGCTGTGATGTGAAGTTAAGTCTCTGTGTGTGGATAATGAATGGACCTCATGTTCAAATTTTACTCAAAGGCAACTGCTTTAAATGTTAAATCTAATTCTGCTTGGAGTTTCTGTCTGTGAATTGAATCACAGAGGAGTCATTTTCACGTTATTCCAAAGTTGATGTGAAATACTCACATTTAAGTTGCCCATGGGCATGTTATTGCATTCAGAAACAACCAGCGGAAATCAATGATTCACTGACCACGAGTTGCTGGGAACTTTCTACTTCTGTTGCCACTAGGCTTAGCTACAGATGTAGTTTAACATTTTTGTAAGCACAAAAATTCTTTGCACATCATAAACTGTGAAGATTTGTGGGTTTAAGCTAAGACCATTCAGTAAAATAGTGATTCATATAAGAAAATCAATATTCTTTGAATAATTTGAAGCATATCTGTTCAAATGCATTGTTCCACATTACCTGCTAACGCTGTCAGTGAATCTTGATTCGCTTTTGACTGCTTAATAAGTAAAAATGCTTTGCATGATTAAGTAGTGACCAGGTTTTCTTACTTTGACTGAATTTGTAATTATTATTGTATCTATTAATTGACCAATAATTTGAATATTGGCTGCTTCTAGCTAATTTACAGCTTGTCATATTTTCCTTGTTGCATTTTCTCTTTTAATTGCAATGGCATTTGGAACAATTTTTTGGATGAACTGCCTAACATTCTTTTTAAATTTCAATATATCATTTCCACTCAGTTTCTCTTTCAAACTGATTTTTCCTTTTCTTTAGTTTTTGCTCTCCCACTGTTGCCTTTCCCTACAAAAAAATTTAAAACCACACACTTCTGTATTTCAAGTACTTCATTTGAAACTGGAATACATTTATTTCCATTTGTGAGGAAGACCTTTTTATTGACTTCATTCGAAGTTGCACATTTCTTTTTGCATGCAATTGTTTATAAACATTGTAAAATGTACCAGTAACTTTGCACTATGTTTTGCGTGATGCACTTAGATTAATCAGTGAAGTTTTTACTGAAACTTGCTTTAATTTTCAGGTCTACCCTTATGACCGGAGATCAAAGAACTGTTCCTGCCAATCCTTGGTTAGCAGAAGAGTCAGAGGAGACTAAGGGGCTTGATTTTTGTGAAATCAAACAACAGCAGCAGAGGATCATACAAGGTAAAGCCCATCTTCATGGACGGTCATGTTCACATATCTAGTGTTTTTGAAAAAAGATCTGAAAATACACCAAGTCCTCTTTGCATATTTCTTGCTTCCTTCATTAAGGATGTTCATAAGCATGGAGTTCTCCATTAATTTTGACTGAAAGTACAACTTGAAAAAGGAGAAGTTTAAAGTTGTAAAGTTTATAGTAGAACACAGCCAGGAAATAATTCTAATGTTCTATCATTTTTATTTTAAATTTTGCCATAAAGCTAATGCAAGAAATAAAGCATTACCAGAAAGGATATAAGTGGTAATAGGTTTTAAACAATGAGCAATAAGCTAAATTATGAACTATCTTAGTAATTAATACTGGAAAATTATACTTATTTAAAATTCATTTTGTGACTCCTGTTAAAATCTATTGTATCAATAATCTTATGAGACCATAGGAACACATGATTGATTAGTGCAAGATAATGATTTTTCCTGTAATCTATTATTAAATTACCTTTGTAAAATCATACCCAATATAGTAAATGTTTTCAAGCCACATATTGATTGTAAACTATAAATATATAACTAAGTCACATGTTTTGAATTGATTTGAGTTCTACATTCATACAGTAGGCATGTCCCTGCACCTCCTATGCAAAGCAAAATCTATGTTTGCCAAGAAGAATAATTGCTCATAACTACCAGAGTTGATTTAGGTTTTATTCTGATCTAGCTAAACTAATTACAATTGAAGGAAACCATTTGGAAAATTAGTTTCCAGACTATTTGACTCATTTGCAAGAATAATGAAGTCATTCATGATGATGAGCTGTTGTAGATCTCAGTACTGACACACCATATTAACTTTTTTTACTCGATAGCAGCTGGTTCCAAAGAAACTGACCAATTGGGCTTCATAGCCCTAATGCATTTGGATTGTATTACCTGGAAGGTGCAAGTGTCTTACATCTAGGTAGATATATGAAACAACTGAGCATTAGAAGCAATTTATGGTGTGTAGTAACCCAAAATATACAGTATAACTGTAGTCTAATGTCAGTTTGGAATTTAATGTTGGGACTAAGACAAATTGAAGTAGTCTCAGTCCTTTAGTTCCATACCAATTGCAGCATACCTCAACGAACTTGAATACATCAACACTGAAGTCTTAATATGTGTTTAGGACTATATTTAAAGTTTTAATGTTAGAAATGAAAGGAATTTCCTATCAGTTCTTTACTAACATTAAATATTAGTCACAGTTGGATACTGTACAATTCTGTGCTTATGTTTAAATAAGCATGTGTAGAACTATGCTATTCTTGGATTTCAAGCTAGTGTGGAGCAGGTAATTTTAGTTGGTCTGCCAACTTTTACTCCATTCAGGCTCATACTGATGTTACAGCAGTGCGTTCAGTGGAGCCAAATGATTATTCAAACCATGCAGTTATTAGTGACTCTTAGTCCAGGGTTTTATCTATCATAGTTCTTTATCCCTGTTCATTCAGTGAATTCAGTCTTATTTAATGTTGTTTTCAGTGTTTATAGGAAATGTCCATTTGAAGATTTACCAAGGCAGAGTGGCTAATGAATATGAAGAGTCTTTGTACAGGAGTAGTTTTTTCAATAGTTACACGAGCTTTATCTCCTTTTTTATTATCTGTTGATGGAATGGGATGTGGACATCATTAACTGGGCCATCATTTATTGTCCATCTCTAATTGCCCCTGAACTGTGGCTTCCTAGGCCATTTCAGAGGGCATTTTAAGAATCAACGACACTTGTGGACCTGGAGTAAGATCAGGACAACAGATTTCCTTCCTTAACATTAGTGAACCAGATGGATTTTTTGACAATTAACCATGGTTTTATGGTAATCATTAGATTTCATTCCCAGACTTTAATTAAATTCAAATTTTACCGTCAGGCCTGACATTATCAAAGGCTAAGTGAAGCAATGCAGCCAAAATTTATATCAGGGAGAACCATGATTAATGCAGTCCAAAACACAAGATGTTTCTTTTTTATTCTTTCGTGTGATGTAGCCACCATTGGCAAGGCTATATTTATTACCCATCCCTAATTATCCTTGTGAAGGTGCAGTAAGCTGCCTTCCTGAACTACTGCACTCCATCTGGTGTGGATAAACTCAGTGTTTTGAAGAAAAGAGTTTTAAGATTTTGATCCAACAATAGTGAAAGAGTGGTGACATAACTCCAAATCAGCATGGAGTATGGCTTGTTCAAGAACTTGGAGGTTGTGGTGTTCATATGCATCTATTGGCTTTTTCCTCGGGAAGAGAGCAATAATAGTGATACTGTCACAACATTAGTAATGTTGTGGAGATGCTAATGTTGCACTGGGGTAAACACAGTAAGAAGTCTCACACACCAGGTTAAAGTCCAATAGGTTTATCTAGTAGTAAACACCACTAGCTTTCGGAACGCTGTTCCTTCATCAGGTGATGGAGAGTTCGGATCAGAAACAGGGCAAATGCCCTGTTATATGCCCTAGTTCTGATCAGAAGTTTCCACTCACCTGATAAAAGAACGATGTTCTGAAAGCTAGTGGCATTTCCTATCAAATAAGCCTGTTGGATTTTAATCTGCTATTGTGATACTTCTTACAATATTAGAAACCCAGAGTCCCAGGGATACAAGTTAAAGTCCCATCATGGCAGTTGGTGGAATTACTTAATAAAAAATCTTGAAAGCTTGTTTCAGTAATAGTGCCATGAAAGTATCATCAATATTTGGTTCACTGATGCCTTTTGGGGAAGAAAATTTGCTATCTTTTGCCAAAACTAAGGCAATGTGATTGATTTTTTTTTACTGTCGTCTGGAATAACTTAGCAAACCACTTGTACTAAACCTCTTAGGAAAACTCTAACTTTCAAAATTCTGATGGACAAAAGTATCTCAGGTCCCGCTTGGGTCCGTGACTTGGGTCCTAAGGTTGTGAGTTTTGAGACATTCTACCATTGATGAGCTAATATGAAACACTCATATTATTTATTTTTAAATAAAAATGATCTTGTTTTAATTAAAAGCTGCTACGTTTTGAATGTCCATGGCTATATAATTTCTGTAAGAAATCTCACAACACCAGGTTAAAGCCCAACAGGTTTATTTGGTAGTAAATGCCACTAGCTTTTGGAGTGCTGCTCCTTCGTCAGGTGAGTGGGGAGTTCTGACGAAGAAGAAGCACTCTGAAAGCTAGTGACGTTTACTACCAAATAAACCTATTGTACTGTAACCTGGTGTTGTCAGACTTCTTATTGTCTTTACCCCATTCCAACACCGGCATCTCCACATCATGTATAATTTCTATCCGATGTATACATCGAAAGGATTAAACTGACACAGTATTGATAGTTAGCAATTACATTAAATATAGATTATATTTTGCTTTTTCCCTTGGGATATCGGCTTTACAAAGTTTGTGTGCAAGACATAGGGGTTTTGCTTTTTAATGTTATTGCCCACGGCTTGATCATTAAACATAGTATTTCAAAACAGTAGCTGTGTCTGCATTCCAGAGCTGTGTAAGATGGAGAGAGGACCTGCTCTGTCGTGTGGGAGGCCAAGAATGCGTGCAAATTAAAATTGCAACTTTTATTTTGAAGAAGTTAATACTAAACTGTTGGCAAAATCTTTAAGAATACAGTTAATTTCCATGTTGATAGTTAATTTACTTGAATTCTATTGTGCTTTTTCTACATTTAGAACAAGATGCAGGCTTGGATGCTTTAGCAACAGTGTTAGCCAGACAAAAACAA
Source organism: Sphyrna mokarran (assembly GCA_024679065.1). NCBI lineage: Eukaryota > Metazoa > Chordata > Chondrichthyes > Carcharhiniformes > Carcharhinidae > Sphyrna > Sphyrna mokarran. The sequence goes on from JAGIQG010000021.1 coordinate 27,708,374, forward strand.
ATGGGTCAAGATATTGGAAATGAACTAGATGAACAAAATGGTAAGACTTATTGTAAAAGATTGTATTTGCTAGTGTTCTAATATACGTCTTATTTGATAAATCTGGCTGGCTTGCCTTTTTAGTCGGTCAGTTCTTGATGTGTTTCACCACTCATAGTGTCAATTATCAAAATCAAGAATACAGTATATTGATTTTCAAATTGTTCATTGTCTCACTATGCCATGAAGTTTTCTGGAAATCTTTTCCATGGAGTTCAGAAGAACAACCTAGGAAATCTTGTGTCCTTTTTCTGAGTTCCTTTCCATTTTATGGAATAGCTACAAATTTCCAAATTTAATTTGGAAGTCTTAAGAGTCATGGGTATCTTCCAGTGACCTGCTACTGCATGGTACAGCATGTTGGAGTTCTAAAATAATGCACGTTATGTGGAAATAGCCCTGTTCGTTTGAGACTGAGAAGATGCTTAGAAAGTTTATAATGATGTTCTTAAAGTTTTGAAGAACATCAAGTTTACAACTGTAGGTGATGATATTAAGTATTTATGTTAAATATTATTCAAATCTTAGAATATTTACAAATATTGTTTCCAAAAATCTTTCTTTCTTTGTCAGAAATTTGTGTCTCATCTTTTATGCCAATATTCATAATTGAAAATCCCTATGCAGATGCTTCTTCTCTATATCTAAACATTCCAGAAACAGTGGTTCCCCCTCAGGCAGGCAATGTTGTGGATTCACCATAGTCCAGGTGAAAAAAGAAAGATAAATTTAGACTTCTAAAGTTTCTTTCTTGACCTCAGGCCTGCCCTACGTGCTTCATTGATAACAGAGAACTTTTAACACATAGATAATGTTCGCTGTGGTTGCCACGTTGTAAACTTTCAACAGTTAAGAATCCCTTGTCACTTCACTGGAACCAGCTTTCTCATCGAGGAAAATATTGGTGGTGGGGAGGTTAGTTAGGGAGGAAGGAGGAAGAGGAATGGGAGCAATTTTATAAAGATTAGCTTCCTCTTTTGTTCTGCAACATTGCTAGATTTCAAAACTTACCTCCCCACATATGTTTCTGTGGATTGAGGAGGAAAATATCTCCACAATTTTCTTGTGCAGTACTTGTGCAGCCCAGGTCCTTTATCAAAGGTCCCAGTCTTCAAATCTTCCCCATTAACCTTATTACTGAGTAGCCACCTTCTTTCGCTATACTCAATGATCTTAGGCTTTAGCGTGCTGTCTGCTGGGTCCTGCCATTCGTCTCCCATTTCTCTCAGGCACTCGATGCATAATTCACAAAGCTGTCACACTTTGACATCTCCCTCCATTCCTCCCATATCTTATGATACCATCTCTTCCCCAGTGCTTCCTGAATCCTGACACAACTTTTTAATTACATCAAACCTGGGATCTTCCACCTGTGCTCTGCCATTCAAGTGCCACCACCCCAGTGTCACCTCCCATAATTGCCAGATCTCAGCATGCTCTGCCATTTCCAGAGGTTTTGCAGTGTTTGCAGTGCTTTTTTGCCCAATTCTACGAAACCAATTGTTGTCCTTCCAGCTCCCAGTTACTGCAAGATACCTCCTATTTATTTGCACAAGTGTATTTAGTATGTGTTCTCAATGCTTTTTTAAAAATAAGGAATAAGATTGGAATATTGTTACGAAAAAAAGGCCACTTTTTATAACTTTGAGAAAAACATGAGTCTCTAACTTGAGTCTTTAAAATCCGACTATTGTCACTTCCAAAACAGTGTAATAATAATTCACTTTGGTGATTAATCACAAAATTAATGGACTAATAATTTATTTATTACATAATTATATGATGACATATTTTTCCATTCTCTTTAGTCCCAACAATGTTATGCTATTACATTTAATATAACATAACATGAATAATAAAATTACACCATTATGTATGATTGTTTAGGGTCATTTTAATAATGTAGAGCAATGTTGCAGTGCTCATTCAAACATGTAGTAAAAGGTCAATTCAAAAGTGAAATCCTAGGGGCAGTGTTTGAACGTTGTTACTATTCCAGGCGTCTGCACTATCAACATTGCATAGAGTAACTACGGTGTGTCTTTTGTTCTCCACATACTGAGCAGATTTTCACTTGTTTATTATCAGCGGGTAGGAAAAATAGTATTTCGTTTGGTAGATGTAAGCTTTCTTTGAAAATATTAAATTGTGAGCTTTTCTGTGTACTACTAATTCTACTTGAACAAAATTTATGCCAAGGAAAATTTAATGAACAATTTGAATCCAAGTTCAAGAATTATGCATTGATTATTATTAATTATACTTCTTACATATGTCAGTGTCGATATTTTAAAAGCTTTGTTTACTTGATTTCTGCCTGTGTTTCCTTTTAAACAAATTTAGAACTCAGTTTGAGCAGATCCCTTGTATTTGATATTCAAGTGGAGTAAAACCTTCGAATATGTTCAAGATTGTTGTTTGCGGGCAAATGCGATGAATATAATGAAAGACAGACATTTGCATGTATAAGACTCTAATTGACATAGCCAGACATTTGCAAATGCCAAATCCATTGAGACACTGTATGTAGAGATTAACTTTCAGGAAATAAATGAGTTGGTTTAGAATCTGGCAGAATCTTTGTTTCCGAGTATGATGTCATTGCTGATCACAAATACTCAGGGCCAGTGAACAATTTCTATTTAGCAATAAACCCGACTTCTGATGCATTCTTGAAATTTCATATTGATGCAGCTTCGTTAACCTGTTTATTGTGTTCTGTTAGGGGCTGAAGCTTTGTTCATTGCTCATGATTGTCTTGTTGCTGAGCAACAGGCCATCTGCATTTTCCCCTAATATTTGTAAGTAATGAGGTAATTTGCTAAGAAAATTTGCTTTTTGAGATTTGTGCCAAAACTGGTTTTAAAAAAAAACCTCATGCTTCGTTAAAACATATGTAAAACTTGATTCCTGTAATTATTTAAAAAAATACAAGCCATTTCATTTTCAGTGAAGTTTCATCAGAATTGTACTGTCTGAGTTAGCAAGTACCATAAGTATGGAAAGCATTACTTCATAAAACAATACATTGAAAGTCATATCTTGAAACTGTACTTCCACCATTCTTTTTCCACTACATCAATGTAAACCCTAACATATAATATTAGGATTGCCAGAGAACTGTTTATGAAGCAATCGGAAGTGCCAGAAGGTCCAGAAGTCTTACGGTCTTTGGCTCAAAAGTAGCATATCTCTCTTTCCTTATTTTGAATTGTTGTGTAAAATTATATTGCTTTTCCCTGTGGTTTAGTATTTTGTTTTGCTACGCTGTTGGATTGACACAATCGACATTTGATTTATGCCAATTTATTTATTTTGTGAGTCAGTAAGGTGTGTGCCAGTAATTGTGGGCTATGTTGCATCCACCCCTCATTCCTTGTACGTGATTGATTCACAGCACTAGTGCTAACTCAAATAGAGAAGGCACTTGCCTGTGCATACCTGGGTCAGCAAAGCCAGTTATTTTCCAAAATAAGCCACTTTTGTTGGAACAAAGGAAAGCCATTTGCTGATAGTGTGGCACCAGTCAGCTACAGCGAACTCTACTGCCAACATAAAACTGGCTAAAGTTTGCTCAAAATTATTTCACCAACTAGAGGTAGTGACTGAGTTGAATTAGAATGGCCTAAGAGATGTAGTTCTATAAACTACAGGTCTATAGGCTGGGTGTAGGAAGAGGAGATTAGAAGAGGCACCAGGGTGTCCTCAAGCTGGTGGGGACAAGATGGGTCAGATGGCCTCCTTCTGTGCTGTAACTTTTCTGTGGTTCTGTGTCATTGATTTGAAATGTTGGTTGGAATTCTTTGCAGGTGGCAAAGAGAATGCTAAGAGAATGAAAAATGAGGAGCAAGCTGACTTTTTTGGGAGATGGGACCAAGGGCATGTTTGCTCCCAGTGAAGGGAACAGAGGAAGGGATGTTAAGGTGGACAGGCAGTGTGGCTCTGCTGTGGTAGCCATTACCATAATAGAATACTCTGTAGACAAAAGAATACCCCTTGCACAGTGACAGGCCTATCCACTGCTGGTAGAATGCCAATTGAAGCACTGGCCACTTTTAAGTGCTTAATTGGGTGCTGGGCAGGGATCTTTCCTACCACTGGCAAAATGGAAATATTTAGGTTCATGACCCAATACCTTCCCCACCATTTTTTCAACTTTCCAAAACTCCCAGAGTGCTGCTAAAATTAAGCCCATGATGGCTGTTTCTTTCTATTCGGACTATACCCAGTTTTTACTATGTCCCCATTCTCTGTAATTGGATGACACTTATGTTCTCTGAAGAAATCAAAACTTTTTCCAAAGTAAACTGAATTTGTTGGCTATATTTCCACCTTTGGAAGAGCATTCTTTGCCTCTGTTGTGTTTCCAATTGGAACAATTCTACCCTTTTATAGGTTGCTCAACAATTGGCAGCTGATATTCATTCTTGCCATTTCATTAAAAAGCCGTTTCAGCTGTTGTTTCTTATAATGTGCCATTTGTAGGTTAAGTGCCAGCATTCCTTCTGAGGTCTTATTGATAGTCTGGAGCCTCTGATAGATTTGAACATAGGAACATCCGAATTTGGAGCTGGAGTTCGGCCATTCAGTCTCCTGAGCCTGTTCTACCATTCAAAAAGATCATGGCCTCAACTCCAGTTTCCTTCTTACCCTGTAACCATGGCCTCTTGCTGCTCCTAATTCAGATGTTCATATGTTCAAATTAATTCAATTCTGGATGACCGTGTCTTCATTGGCTGTCAAGAAAAGAGAGTTCCACAGACTCACAAGAAGAAAAGATCAAAAGAAAATTATTTTCTCTGTCTTAACTGGGGGACCCCTTATTTTTAAGCTGTGGTCCTAATTCAAGTCTCTTCTACAAGATGTGGCATCTGTCTTGTAAAGTCCTCTCATGATCTTATATTTCCAATAAGGTTGCATTATTCTAACCTCCAATTGTTACAAGACCAGCCAGCTCAATCTTTCCTCAAAAGATAACCTCTTCCTTTCCGGAATCAGTCAAGTAAAGCTTCTCTGCTCTGCTTCTAATGCATTATATTCTTTATTAAATAAGGAAGCCAACATTGGTACACAGTACTCTAGATTTGGTCTCGCCAGTGCCCTATACAATTATAGCAAAACACCTCAACTTTTAGGTTCCATCTTCCTTGCAATAAATGACAACATTCCATTTGCTTCCCTAATTGATTTCTGTACTTGCATACTAACTTTTGTGTTTCATGTACCAGAACACTCAGATCCTTCTGCACCTCAGAGCACTGCAATCTCTCCCTATTTGAATATTATGCTGATTTTTCATTCTTCCTGCCAAAGTAGACAAATTCACATTTTCCAACATTATACTCTGGCTGCCAATATTTTGCCCACTCCCTAAACCAGTCTAATTCCCTTTGCAGAGTTCTTGTGTCCTTGTCGCAACTTGCTCTCCTAATTTCTTATCATCAGCAAATTTAGCAACTATATGTTCAACCTTGCTGTCCAAGTCATTGATATAGATTGTAAGTGGTTGAAGCTTCAGCAATCATCCCTGTGGCGCTCCACTCATCGTAACTTGCCAACCCAATTTTTTGCCTGCTCTCTGTTTCCCGTTAGCAGATCCATCCACTATCCATATTAGTTAAGTCTACACCATGAAGTCTTATTTTGTGTCATAACCTTTGAGGTGGCACCTTGTTGGATGCCTTCTGGAAATCTAAGTACACCACACCTACAGGTTTCCCATTATCTGCATTGCTTGTTGATTCCTAATAATAAATTCATCAAATATGACTTTTATACGTAAGTTGATTCTGTCTGATTGCATTGAGATTTTGAGGTGTTCCACTATAACCATCTTCATAATAAATTCCAGAATTTCCTTTTTGATAGGTGTTAAACTAACTGATCTATAGATTCCTGTTTTCCGTCTTGCTCTTATCTTGTGTTGCAGATTTATGTTCACTATTTTCCAATCTTGGAGATCTTTGCAGACTCTAGGGAATTTTGGAAAATTAAAACCAATGCATCTTCTATCTCAGCAACATTTTTTAAGACTCTAGGATGAAGTCCGGAATGTGGGGACTTGCCAGCTTTTAGTTTTGATAAATTTCTCAGTAGTCTTTACCTGATGGATGTTACTTGTTTAATTTTTTCCCTTCCTTTGATCTCTTAATGTACATTTATCTCTGCATGTTATTTGTATCCTCTACAGTAAAGGCACATGCAAAATATGTGTTCAATTCTTATGCCATTTCCTTATTTTCTATTACATATTCCTAAGACTCACTTTGTAAAGGACCAACATTCAACTAATCTTATCCTTTTAAATACCTGTAAAAATTCTTGCTATCTGTTTTTTCTAACTTTTTCTCATACTTTGATTTCCCTCTCATTTTTAGCCATTCTTTGCTTTTTTTTATATTCTGTCTGGTCTTCTAACCCTTCATTGAATTGTAAAGCTTTTCCTTCAATTGATACTAGCTTTAACATTCTGGTTAGGTATTGGTGGTACAGCTGTACAAAGGCTAGTGTGCATCCCATTTTGAAACCTGTACATGCGCTGTGCTTACAATGTCAAACCATCCTCAGGCACCTCAAGGGCAGCCACCAACTGGGATTCTGGGCACACAGGCCGTGGCTATGGGCTTGGACAGCTTAGCTCTATCTGAGTACAATATGGAAAAGTGTGAAGTTATGCATTTTGGAAGAAGGAATGGAGGTATAGACTATTTTCTAAATGGGAAAATGATTAGGAAATCAGAAATGCAAAGGAACTTGGGAGTCATTGTTCACGATCCTCTTAAGGTTAATGTGCAAATTCATTTGGTAGTTAGGAAGGCAAATGCAATGTTAGCATTCATATTGAGAGGGCTAGAGTACAAGAGCAGGGATGTACTTCTGAAGCTGTATAAGGCTCTGCTCAGACCCCATTTGGAGGATTGTGAACAGTTGTGGGCCCCATATCTAAGAAAGGATGTGCTGGCCTTGGAAAGGAAAGGGTCTAAAGGAGGCTCACAGGATTGATTCCGGAATGAAGAGCTGGTTGTATGAGGAACAATTGAGGACTCTGGGCCTGTAATCGTTGGAGTTTAGAAGACTAAGGGGGAATCTTAGTGAAACTTATGGGGATACTGCGAGTTCTGGGTAGAGTGGATGTGCGGAGGATGTTTCCAGTAATAGGAAAAACTTAGAACCAGAGGACACAACCTCAGGCTAAAGGGGCAGTCTTTTAAAACAGAGATGAGGAGCAATTTCTTCAGCCAGAGAGTGATGAATCTATGGAAGTCTGCTGCAGAAGGCTGTGGAGGCCCGGTCATTGAGTGTCTTTAAGACAGAGATAGATAGGTTCTTGATTAATAAGGGGCTCAGGTGTTATAGGGGGATCAGAAAAATATCAGCCATGATTAAAAGGCAGAGCAGAATAGATGGGCCGAATGGCCTAATTCTGCTCCTGTGTCTTATGGTCTTAGCTTTGCTGAGTGTTACAAAGTATCTCCTTAAATGTTTGTCCCTGCACTCCTAGTAACTTATCCCTTTCCTCGCAGGTAGAGGATGTAGTTAAGAAGGCATACGGTGTACTGGCCTTCATCAATCAAGGGATTGAGTTTAGGAGTCTGGAGATAATGCTGCAGCTTTATAAGACCCTGATCAGACCTCACTTGGAGTACTGTGCTTAGTTCTGGTCGCCTCATTATAGGAGGGATGTGGAAGCCATTGAAAGGGTGCAGAGGAGATTTACAAGGATGTTGCCTGGATTGGGTGGCATGCCTTATGAGGATAGGTTGAGGGAGCTTGGTCTTTTCTCCTTGGAGAGATGAAGGATGAGAGGTTATCTGATAGACGTGTATAAGATGTTGAGAGGTATTGATTGGGTGGATTGTCAGAGGCTTTTTCCCAGAGCTGAAATGGTTGCGACGAGAGGACACAGGTTTAAGGTGCCAGGGAAGAGGTGCAGAGGAGATGTCAGAGCTAAGTTTTTCAGTCAGTGGGTGGTAGGTGCGTGGAATCATCTGCCATTGGTGGTGGTAGAGGCAAATCTGATAGGGTCTTCTAAGAGACTTCTGGATGAGTACATGGGACTTAATAGGATTGAGGGTTATAGGTAAGCCTAATAGGTATGGATATCATCGGCGCAACTTGTGGGCCGAAGGGCCTGTTTGTGCTATAGTTTTCGTATGTTCTTAACCTAATTTCCCAGTTCACTTGAGACGTTTACTCAATTTTTCTCTCCACAGATGCTGTCAGACCAGCTGAGTTTTTCTAGCATTTTGCTTTTATTTCTGATCTCCTGTATCGGCAGTAGTTTGCCTTTACTTTTAGCCAGCTTGGTCTTCATGCTCCCATAATTACGTTTATTTAGGTTCAAAAAGGTAATTTTAGACTTAATCTTTTCTTCCCCCAAACTGAATGAATAATTCACTTGTTTTATGATTATTACCTCCTTGAGACATGTTCACTATGGAATTGTTAATTAATCCTGTCTCATTGCACATCACCAGATTTATAGTCTGCTCTTTAGTTGTCTCAAGCAGATGGCTATTCTAAGAAATTGCATCGAAAACACCCTATGAGCTCATCTTTCAAGCTTCCGATGTCAGTTTGATTTGTTGTATGTCACAGACAAAATTTGTGTGTTTAATGGTGTTTATGAACAAAGTGTTTTTGTGTTAGACATGTGCTTTCTTTCTTCTGGAGTGATTGTCCCAATTTAAATAATTCTATCTGCAAGTCTTTTTTGAAGGTTTTAAAATAAGGAGCACTATATGTTGTCATAAATTTGCTCTGGAGGTATAAAATAATCCAGCATCTCACAGGCACTATCCCTTATACAAAGATTACATACAGATAATGAAGAAAACACATACGGCTTCTTGCATAGCAGTCCTGCAGTTTCTTAAATGAGTTGATGCTTTGGCAGGCGTAAAATCACAGGATTCTCAGTAAGCCTATTTTAGTTGAAATGCCAGGAGGTTGGTTCTCAGGTGAGCTTGGAAGTCTCAATAGGTTAGAGAGAATTCTTCTTACACTTTTTGGGTGTGGCTGTTTGACTGCTTACTTGACCACACTAGTTTGATGGTTGTTTCACCTGTGTGACCTGTTACAAAATCAAAGCCTTTTCCAGATAAGGTTAGGCTGATAAACATTGTAACTTTTTATGCCTTGAGAGTTTGAGGTACTGAAGGTCTCTTGTGTTTGGCTGAGGGACCATCATAATGCAATGAAAGGTCAATGGGATCCATTTCACACTCGCCTAACATCCATTGAGTTTCAATGCCCCTGGTGAAACATGCAGATGAGTATCTGTAAATCACATTGTTTGTAGGTTTTAGTCATCCTTTAAACAATGAGTGGAGTGTGAATCTCACAAATAGTTGAGAGGTTCCTTTACTCAAGTCCATATTTGATAGGGTATTGGCTGCAGATTCTACTGTCGAGAGTTCAAATCCCAAAAGACACATAATATGCTGCAGCCATCTTAATGGTTTTTGTGTTCACTTTTTAAAATATTGTTTTAACATATGTAATATTGTCAAGCCTCTACTGGGCATGGCATATGTCTCAGATTTAATGGGTAGAATGTGAAATGTGGTTCTGTGTTTTCTATTTTCTGACATAACCTGCTGGTTTCAGTTAATACTTGGACTGTCATTCAATGACTCTGCATCTATCCTAATCCTTCCATATTCTTTCATTCTCTTCCTAGCCCGATTTTATGCAAAATGTATCTCAATATCCACATTTTTGATTCTTTTCATTTTAAAAATTGAGTTGGTGTCCGAGCTGCAGTCATTTTTATTTTATTCTGGAAGGTGGAGTTGGAATGAAAAACATTACAGTGTGATTATAAACAGCAGAGTTCTATAGTATTGTCATCTGCACCTGGAAGTGGCTTGTTCCTGTTGTGAAAAGAGAAAGAGAGACAAAGCTGAATTATTTCATTTTATCACCATGCATAGAGGTATTTTAATTTTTTGAAATAAGCTGCATTCTATTTCCCAACCCCATCGTTTGTAAGCTCAATTTTTAAGGTGATTTGCAGCAAACTCCTTAGGATTAAATCAGAGGTATAGTTGAGTCATTTATTCAAAGTCAGGGGATGGTGACAACTTCGTACACACACGCACATTAAGAAGATAAGTGAGAAGAGTTTTACAACTGTGATCTACAGATATGGTTATCAATTCACTGATTGTCAGAGTCTGGAAAGTCAGTGTCCGGTGAGGGTTCCTTCACAGAGGAGTTATAAATCAGGCGGGTTTAGCTAGCAGAATTCCTTTAAAGTTGATGGTGGTACCACAAGATGAAATTGGCGTACAGAGACTTGGTCTGTTCAACAGGTGATGGAAGGAATCTTCCAGAGAAGTAGGCTTTGAGATGGCTTAGACTTGGTGCAGGTAATTGGTCAGCTTGGAGTCCTGCTGTGGTGTTTGTAAACTGGAGGCTCAGCAGCAGCCTGACTTCTAAGTCCAGAAAGGTAATATTAAAACTATTCAAAGGGCAGAAACTTCGACCAGCTGATGATGTCCATTAATAAATATATCTGACACGTCTTAAATGCTGCCTTATGAGGCTATGCCTGTGGTCAAAATCATGATTCAATTAACACCTCTACAGGTATGGGTTTTGATGGCATGACTGAAGTGTGTCTGCCTTGTAACACTAATACTTGTGTGGCTCTCCTGATGAACGTTTTAATTTTCTAATTCCTGGTTGGCAATTTCCTAGATGTCCCTTAAACATGGCACTTGTAATATAGATCTGTTCAGGTACCTCATCAAAATTGCATCAAATATACATGACACGAGAAGGCTATTCAATCGAACAGGTCTACATCGTGTTTATGCACCTTGCAAAACTCTTCCCATTTTACATTGTCTCGTTCAGTCACCATATTGTTTTATTACTTCCTTCCTCATACCTATCTAACTTCCTTTTATGTTCTATCATAGTGACCTTCTCTGTCATAGTGTTTCCTTCCACCTGTGTTACTTGTATGTAATAGTATGTTTTAGGTTTATTTATTAGTGTCACAAGTAGGCTTACATTAACCTTGCAAAGAAGTTACTGTGGAAATCCTCTAGTGTCCACACTCCAGAACCTGTTCGGGTACACTGAGGGAGATTTTATATGGCCAATGCACCTAATCAGCCTTTTTGGAGCACCTGGAGAAAACCCAAACACACATATGGGAAGAACATTCAGACTTCATACAGACGGTGACCCAAGCCGAGAATCACAACCTGGCGCTGTGAGGCAGCAATGATAACCACTGTGCCACACTAACTTATGATTATCTATGTCTGTGCAAAATATTGGAACATAACCAGTTTTATCCTTTAATTTACTGCATTTTGTTCTGCAAAGTGAGCCAGCTCGCTGACGCAGCCATTGATTTCTGGAAAGATCTGTGTGCTGTAGAATTCTCTTATAAAACTAAATACAAGTGAAGGTGGCCATTCAATCCATACTCTCCAAATTCTGTAGAAACCTACTGCTACTTCATCATAACTTAAAGAATTTTAAACTCAAGAAGAGTTTTCAGGTTCGAGATACTTAAGTTCAAAAAGGTGGCTCACCGCCATCTTGACAAGGACAATAAGGAATCGATAAATGTTGTCTTAGCCAGCAATGCCCAGATCCTGTAAAACAATTTTTAAAAAATTAAGAACAATTGCACTTTTATGTGACATAACATTGATTGTATAATTGTTGTAGAATATGACAATTCATATTGCTAGTGATAGCAATAATGTTTTGTATTTTGCCTCCCCCCCACCATGTATTTTAAATTTTACTTTGTATCACTGTCACAGTACAAGGGAGCATAATCTTTGAAATGTGTCAAAGTATTTTGTATCAACAAGTTACTAAATTGTACAACCATTTTTGCTTACAAATGACTTATTCTCACATTTATTCCAAGAGATAGTTTATTTATTGCAAGAGATTTTCCTAAATCCTGTATATCATCATTTTCTTTGCGAAAGGCAGTTTTATCATCATTGTTAGTTAATTGTAGCTCCAAAATGTGTACTTATACAGAATAACTGTTCTGTGTGGCTCGCTGTCAATGCCTGGGAGGTAAAAACCCTGGAACTGAATTTTCAAACTATGGTAAATGGTTGTGAAACCATGCTTCTCCCTATTTCTTTGATTGCTTTAATCACATACTTACATGCATCATCATTTTAAGGTGCAGTTTATGTAATAAAATAAATTTTAGGGAGTCTTTTTTTTGATAGAGTTTTGAATTTGAAGCTGGCATTTTTTTGAAAATATACTTACCTTGAAACATTGTATTGGTTCAGGCCAGTGTGAAGGTTGGTTACTTTTTGTGTGCATTTATCAGAACAAATAAACTCTGTTGATGATCTGACACATCTTAAATATAAATACACCAGTGAAAAGGAATAATTCATTTGGGATGAGCTTTGCAAACAGCTGTTTCCAATTGAGACAATATACATTGAACTGACTTATATTGTGTATAATTCACAATAATTACATAATAAATGATTTAGCAACTGTGTGTCACTACTGAATCATAAAATGTGTAACCTTTCATAATGTGATTGATTTTAACATCTTAATTACGTAGTTAGTAAAATATGCTGCAATGACTGTTTCAGTATGGGAATTAGAAGCCCCTGTTAGCAGTTACATTAGATTCTGGTTTGTAGATTTATCATGTGTCGATTAAATATACATTGCCTGTCAAATTGAAACAACATCATTTTTACATTTTTAAACTCTTGTGAACTATTTATGTACTTTAATTTGAGTTGACTACATTGTTTGTCTTGTATAGTTAATTTGAGATTTGAATCTCAGTCAAGGTTAAATTCAGATTGGTATATTTTTGCATATGTAGATGATATGATTTGTTTTCAATTAAATAATCAATAGACTAAGATGACTTTAAATATTGCAAGCCCTTATTGAAAATACAGGTTTTAATTCATATCCTTGTTGTAATTCTCCTGCATCAACATTAAAGAAATCTCTGGGCAAAATTTAATGTTACCCTGTTTGAAGGTTTGAAGATGGGAATGGTTCATAAAATACACCATCCTGCTTGTCCTGACCTATATCCCGTTGTACAGCGGCCAGTGGAGATGTAGGATTGCCCACCATCATTCGAGTCTGTTGGTCCCTTAAGTAGTCAATGATCACTTAAGTACAAACATATGAATTAGGGTCAGCAGTAGGTCACTTGATTGTCCAAGCCTGCACCACCATTCATTCAGTAAGACCATTGCTGATCCAATTATAACCCCAACTCCACATTCCCGCGTACTCCTGATAAACTTTCACCCCTCTTGCTTATTAAGAATTTATTTACCTCTGCCTTAAAAACATTCAAAGAGTCTGCTTCCACTGCCTTCTGAGGAAGGGCATTCCAAATACTTTCAATACTCTAAGAGAAACATTCTCCCCATTTCTTTCCCAAGTTGGCAACATCTTATCCCACCTGCATTGCTATATTACCCATGGCAGGGGAAGGTCTACACCAGATAAATAGCCTGGCAACTTTTTCTGTGTGGGGTTTGTACTGGGCAAAGGGGCAGGAAGGATCTCTTTTAGACCTTCCCATGAGGGTCTTATCCCACCCTTTAACTTCCCCTCACTCTGACCTCTCAAACTCAGCCACTGTCAGCCAGGCTCTGCTAATACCTCAAACTTAACTGAGGTCTTAACTTTGACAGATTCAAATCTCTAGTTAACTGTACAAGTCAAACAACTTGATCTGCTCAAAATAATGCACATAAATAATTCACAAGTTTAAAAATGTAAAAACGATATTTTTCCCATTTGAGATTTAATCTACAAACCAAAATCTAATGTATATTTAATCTATAAACCAAAATCTAATGTAACCATTAACCATGGTCTTTATAACCAGTGACTGTGGTCCCAGCAGTGTTTCCCTTTTGAAGCTGGTGCTGCTGGGATTAGAGATCTGCTGATCAATCCATTTGGCTGGAAGCCAACTTGAAGATGGCGCATCCTCCCCAGATGTGGGATGGAACCAAAGGCATTTAGTGCTCCTCAGAGCATTAAATGATTGAGGGGCAGCCGTGATCAACAAGGATGTGCTCCTCTTCAACTCTTCAGAAGGCAGGATAGGAAATCTTGCCATCTGAAATATCCTGCCCCTGAGACATTTCCAAAGGAAAGCCACCTACCCAACGACTCATAGCGGTTGTACTGGAGTTGTGGACTCTTCCTTTGTATGCCATAATTCAGGTTTGAAATACACAACAGTGAACAGGATGGCATTATTATCCTGTTGTCATTGCAATGAGGTTACTGTGAAAATCTCTAGTTGCAACACTCCAGTGCCTGTTTGAGTACACTGATGGAGAATTTAGCATGGCCATTGCATCTAATCAGCATGCCTTTCGGACTGTGGGAGAAAACTGGAGATTCAGAGAAAATCCACTTTCTTCCTGTATCTGTGTGGGTTTCCTCTGGATACTCCTGTTTCCTCTGTCAGCCAAAGACATGCTGGTTAGCTGCATTGGCTTTGCTAAATTCTCCCTTAGTGGATTGGAGTGTGGCAACTCGGGGATTTTGACAGTTTCATTGCAGTGTTAGCCTACTTGTGACAGTAAGAAAGAAACTTTAAAACTTTAGAGTTTCAATCAACTTTATTAATAGAATGGGACAAATGTTAAAAACTTCTTTGAGGTAAAATGTATATTATGTTTTTGTCCCTGCAAATGATCATGAGGAAAACGTCCGGACTTCGCACAGTGACCAAGTTGGGAATCAAATCCGGGTTCCTGGCGCTATGAGGCAGCACTGCTAATCACTGCCATCATGCTGCCCTTACATGCATGTGCATATGCTTTTTAAATGTACATATACATAGCTTGTTTATAACTGATCCGTTTATCATATGTTAAATTTAGTAGATGGTTGTGTGTTTCATTGGAAAGACAAGTACCTGCAGTACTTGATAAGCCTGTAGATGGCACTATAATAGGCGTTTTCAGTGGTGTAGAACTGTTTTTATTTGTACAATCTTGTATTCTGTTTTCGTTTAGAACAGAACTAATACTTAAAGTCACTCTTTTTCTCCTCCAACAGAATTTCTAATTTGTAAAATAAGCACAAAAGGGAATGTTTAAGACTGTCTGTTTCTCAAATATTTGATTCAAGTATATCAACTGAATTATGCTTTAAAAATATTCAGTCAAAATTTTGTTTGAAGGCCTCAGCCTTTACCAAAACTAGGGCCTGGACTTGAAAATTGTGCCCAGAGTAGTGAATATCTGATCTGAAATCCAGTGTGGATTGTTTAATTGTATCACAGTGGCACAGTGGTTAGCACTGCTGCCTCACAACGCCAGGGATCCAGGTTCGATTCTTGGCTTGGAGCACTGTCTATGCAGAATCTGCATTTTCTCCCTATGTCAGTGTGGGTTTTCTCCAGGTGCTCCGTTTTCCTCCCACAGTCCAAAGACACGCTGGTTAGTTGCATTGGCTGTACTAAATTCTCCCTTAGTGGATTGGAGTGTGGCAACTCGGGGATTTTCACAGTAATTTCACTGCAGTGTTAATGTTAGCCTACTTGTGACACTAATAAATAAACTTTCAAACTTTAGGATACACTAGTGTCATTCAATCAACTCTACCAACAGAATTGGGGCAAATATTAAAAATTACTTTGAAGTAAAATTATATTGTGTTTTTATCTCTGCAAGAGAATGAGAAAAAAAAAACCTCTCTGTAGATTTTATGCAATGTTATATAAGCTCAAGGAAATTCAGTTGGCTTAAGAGACAGGCAGCGAGTAAGTCAGAGAGGAGGTTGGAAAGAGAAAACAGGAATAGAGAGAGAGAGAGACTTTAGACAGAACTTTAGTGGCCAAATGGAGGCTATAATGAAGCAGACAGATGAATAATTTTCTAATACTGACTATAGTTCAGGTTTCCTGACTCTGTTCTGACTCACTGATTTTGCTGAGCACAGAACTCAGCAACCTACTGACGACTTAATCCTGTTAATGTGCTTGACACCTTCCAGAGGATCATTTGCAACATTTCTGGTAAGCCAAAGGAATCATATTCAAGTACAGGAAGTAGTAACACAATGAAAAGTCACTAATGGCCCGGCCGTTCAATGAGATGAGCTTTTGAAAGGGTGAATAGATGACAGGGCACTTATCTATTTGCATACATTTGTCATTGGGTGAGCAGTTAGGGGAACAATTGCCTTCTGTACTGTTAGGGACCATATCAGAAACTCCAAGGTATATTATGAAGTTAGCTTGAACCCCAGTTTTTGCTTTTGATTTTGTTAGGAGGATAAGCATAAGGTGCTTCGCTCCAAGTATGAAGCAATTGATCCACTGGGAAGTTTTAATCAAAACAAACTTTATTTAGAATGCAGTTAGAATATGCAAAATAAATGAGCATAACTTTTACTAATTACAATACTTAAATATAACAAAAGTTTAATTCTTAACTAGCTATCTCAATTGTTCCAGTTTAGCAGTACCCCCATTGACATACATTCTTCTTTCGTATTAGTTAGTACAAAAAACACATGCTCAAGTTGTGCTAGATTTCCAGTCTTTTAGCACTTCTGGACAGAGATCCAAACAGCAGTTTCTAGTCTTCAGAGACAGAAAAGATACATGCCTCTGCAGCTTCCAACAGCAACTCTCTCTCAATAGAATCTCTGACAAAAGAGACTTTTCTCCTGGCAGAATCCCGTCTCCAATTTCAGAATTGAGAGAAGAGAGATACTGCTCTCTCTCAACTCCAAGCAGCATCTAAATGGCAACTAAACTTGAATTCTCTATTTAAGTCAAGCTCCACCCAGCCGTGTGACCCTACCTGTCAATCAATCTAATCAAGCCCTACTCCGCAATTGCTAAAAGGGAAATTGCTAAAAAAAAAAGCAGCAGAACAGCATCAGTCCAGATTAAAACAAATATTCTAGCAATTAGGAACAGTTATGCTGCTGCAGGAACAATGCAAGATGTCGATTGTAGACAGAATGGCATCAATAAATAAAAACTGC
Source organism: Sphyrna mokarran (assembly GCA_024679065.1). NCBI lineage: Eukaryota > Metazoa > Chordata > Chondrichthyes > Carcharhiniformes > Carcharhinidae > Sphyrna > Sphyrna mokarran. The sequence goes on from JAGIQG010000021.1 coordinate 27,725,426, forward strand.
TAAAGCAGATCCTGCACAAGAAAGATTGTCTCAGTATGCTTGAATAGTGAGAGGTTGTAACCTTTCAAGGATCTTGGAGCAATAACAAAAGGATACAATAAGCAATGTGAGTGTAACTGACTTCAAACAAGGCTGCAACCGCTCATGGAATTATGGTAATCAGAAATAGGGGTGAAATGGTAATGATGGCCAACATTCTCAGGGTCAGAATTATGGGCATCAGGAAGACAGAGATGAGGAATGAGAGGCAGCAAGGTATTGAATGACATGCCCTCAGCATCAAATGCATTGCCAATAAAGAAACCACCTAGATACCTCAGAGAATATTGTTGCAGGAAACTGTGCCCATCTAGGCAGATGGCCACTGACATTGTGCCTTCATTGAAGGACACCTCATACCACACAGTAGTGTCATTGTGCTCTGCCTGTAGCCATCAAGTCACTGTGACCTTGCAATTCTTAATCTTCCAAGGATCAGCAGCATCCCATTATATCTCTCAAGTGACAATACATTATTGCATCTCAAGTGGAAAGTCACTAACGGCTCCAGCATCTTTAATGTGGAAAAGTGTGAGGTAATGCACTATGGCAGAAATAATAAATGTGTAGAGTATAGGGCAAATGGTAGGATTCTTAGTAGTCTAGATGAACAGAGGGATCTTGGTGTGTATGTGCATAGATCCCTGAAAGTAGGCAGTCAGGTTGAGAAGGTTGTTAGGAAGGCATATGGAGTCTTGGCTTTTATTGGTAGAGGGATTGAATTTCGGAGCCGCAACGTCATGTTGCAACTGTACAAAACTCTAGTGCGGCCGCACTTGGAGTATTGTGTGCAGTTCTGGTCCCCACATTATAAGAAAGATGTGGAGGCATTGGAGAGGGTACAGAGGAGGTTTACCAGGATGTTGCCTGGTATGGAGGGCAGGTCTTATGAAGAGAGGCTGAGGGATTTGAGGTTGTTTTCGTTAGAAAGGAGGCGGCTAAGAGGGGACCTAATCGAAACATATAAGATGATTAGAGGTTTAGATAGGGTGGACAGTGATAGCCTTTTTCCTAGGATGGAAAAAGCTAGCACGAGGGGACACAGCTTTAAATTAAGGGGTGATAGTTATAGGACGGATATCAGAGGTAGGTTCTTTACCCAAAGGGTGGTTCGGGAGTGGAATGCCCTGCCTGCAGCAGTTGTAGATGCGCCAAGTTTGGTGGCGTTTAAGAGGTTAGTTGATAAGTATATGGAAGAGAAGGGAATGGTTTAGTTTGGAGGGGCATTGCTTTTTATATTGGTCGGCGCAACATCGAAGGCCGAAGGGCCTGTTCTGTGCTGTTATGTTCTATGTTCTAAGTCACTGACGTCCTCTTTGCCAAAGTAGGGTATTATAATTTCAGACAATTGGGGTATCAATGGTACAAAGGACAGTGGGATTTAGTATCACCATTGGATTCCCATGGATGCACGGCATCATTGATGGCCCATGAAAACTTTGAGTGAGCAGCCATGAGATTCGTCGACAGGACAGGACTCCACTCTTAAACATTCAACTGGTATGCTCACAGTACTTGAACTTTATGCACATGTGTGCGTATTGCCTCTGCTATGAGGAGGGGACCAACATATAAATGGATAATTTCCTTTCTTATTCTAATTTGATATACTTTTTTCAAGTGCACGTTTGTATGTGATGATCAAATTGCACGGTGATGATTTAAATAAACAGCTGGGGTGTGGGACAAAATTGGAAGCCCCCCTAGGATAGCCTGTTTCAATGTTGTAGCATTCTGTGATTCTAAATAAATTGAACTTTGAAAACTGCATTGAAGGATGAAAAACAGAAAGGACTTTGGGAAGAAAGAATAGGAGCTTCGAGTTGAGGGAAGACTGAGAAAGAGGTAAGGATAGAATAAGGAGGAGGAGTGAATATAGATGGAGAAAAAAATTGAATAATTAAAATATGTAAGGTATGCCATAGGATTTTGGAGTTCAGAGGGAGCACAGGTGATTGCAAAAGAAGATGAGCAAGAAGCTTCTGAAGATCATGTATTCGCAATAACTTCATTCCAAGTGTTCCTTCCCTGCCCATGTTATGTTCTTTCTCCTACTGAAAAGGAAATACCAAAGGGACCGATGAGTTAATGAAGGGAAGCCAAAGAGAGACATATGCACAGTATACAAAAATGTTTGTGATAATTAAGAGAATGATCATATTCTTTGACTTATCAGGTGTAATGCCACAGGATATCAACTAATTTGTATGTGTATGTATTACCGATGGCATTTCACTCTGGGATTCAAAGCTAGGCATGGTCTTCAGGCGAGGGCAGGGAATAATTGGACCAAGATACATAGGTGATTGAATCCCTATTTGTCACACATATCTTTCATCCTTTATATAATTTTATCTTCCATTCTTATTTATAATTGTGTTCAAGAAGTATGACAACTTGGAAAAGAGGGTGAAGGGGTTGGAACTATAGGCTGAGGAGCTGAGATGTACAAAACTGTAGTACTACCATCCCGCCAACTGGTTGAAAGAGGAGAAATTTACATTTGTAGTTTACATAAAATTATGTCCACATTCATAATATAATCATGAGAAAAAAAACACCAGAATGTGAAGGTTTCTTTTTTATTTTTGTATCTAGTTACCTAGACTTTAATTCTTATGAAGCACAGAAATATTGGCAGCTTTGCTGCATAAGTGCAATAACTGTAGACAGATATACATTCTCGATTCTCAGGACACTATTGATTTGCTGAAAATGAGAGTATTTATAAGCAGACCTTGAAGTCACTTATTTATGTAGCCAAAAATGGGAGTTTAAACTATGTGCTAATGACTGTATTGAAGAGCTGATCTTCGTTTAATTTGTTGTGAAGCAGCATATTGAAATTGTTGAAGCTACACATGAAAATAATCAAGAGCAACTCATGCTTGTGGTGGATGAGAACACAGAATGCTTCCAAAATGCACTTTCTTGGCAAGTAAGCATTGCAAAATAACAGCAGAAATTTAGTGAGATATATTTAGCAGTTGCTCACTAATCAAGGAAATTAAGAAAATATTGAGTTGTCAGCATGTATGATTTCAGTGCAATCTATGGCACAATATAAAACATTTATCATTCACCACGCAACATCTTCACTGAACATTGATTACATAAACCGCAAACATACACTGTGTTTCAAGCACCACCTCTCAAAATATTCCCATTCTGGAAAAGAGCATCTTGTGGCTCTTGGTTGTCTGTTTTGTAGCTGTGCAGAAAAGAAATTCATGCTTAGCTACAAGGAATTATAGGAAATAAGCTTAAAATCAGCAAATTAACGGTTTCCAGGTGGCTGCCTTTTGGCAGAAGTTTACGTCGATGTTCTGGCATTTGATGTTCTCTTGAATCAGTTATGTTTTTCATAAAGGGAAACCAGAGGCAATAGGAATCAGCTTGCAACCTGTTATTCGTGAGAATGTTCTAGTGATCACTAAATTACATGATACCATGGACATTCCTGATTTTCTTTCCACTTCATTCTGAACAGCGACTTTAAAAACCTGTGATATTTATTCCAATTAGGTTTCAGTCCAAAAAGAGAAAAGCATTCGGAAAGACAATGGAAGAAACTTACATGATAGAGCTGGAAGAATTATCTTGTTCTTAATCATGTAACTTAAAATATTATACATTGATTCTATTAGTGCTTTGAAGCCTGTTGCATAATTGGCCAGAGGAATCTGTCATAGGACAGCAATAAATTGCATAATGACAATTAATAAGACAAAGTCTTTCAAAACTTGAGGGAAGAGGACAGACGTCATCAAGGGAGCAAAATAGCTTTGCTCCTGTATTGGATAAGAAGGGGTTAACTGTTTGAGTTTCATACATTCGTGTTCATGAAAGAAAGCTTATGCCTCAGTTAGAATAGGAGAACGTTCTATCAATCATCGAAAGACAAGCAGAGCAACTTTGCATTTCAGTGAATATACTTAAATGTTCATAGACCTTGACTATCGTCATTCCTCTGCCACCAATTCAGACGAGAACAATTAATAAAGTAGGACTGATAAAATCATCTGCCAAATACAAACTTATAATCTCATGGAGGATAGTGGTAAGCCTGATGATTGGAAGAGTTTTAGAAAACAGCACACTAGTCAGAGATAGTTTTTAAAGAAGATTGTAAGAGCTTTCACAAGTATATAAAAGAGAGGAGTGTAGCTATAGTAAATGTAGATCCCTTAAAAATCAAGATAGAAAAAATTGCCATGTGGATTAAGGAACTAGTTGAGATATTTTAGTTGAGACAAATATTTTGAGATCGTTTTCACAATAAAAGACAAAAATTACATACTAGAAATCAAGGGGCTAACAAGAGTAGGATCTTAAAATAATTAATACCAGCAGAGATTTTGATGAAAATGCTGAGAGTAATGTACAGAGCTTTGCTGATGATACAAAATTAGGTGAGAACGCAAGCTGTGAGGAGAACACACCGGGACATAGCCAGGTTAAGCAAAGGACCACAAAAAGTGGCAGATAAGTATATTGCGGGAAAAGTGTGAGGTTTTTCACTTTGTAAAGAAAAGTAAGCAAAAGCAGAATATTTTTTAAAAGATATGGAATGTTTACGTATTGATGTTATGTTCCTCAGAAGACAAATCTGTTACCCGAGGATCAGCCCAGTGATTCCTCTCTGAACTGCTTCAAATGTGAATATGTACTTTAGTAAGGTGACCAAAACTGTACTGGGATTCTTGGGTGTAGTCTCACCAGTGCCTATACAGTTGTAGCAAGACTTTCTTTCTTTTACACTGACAACAAAGGCCAACATTGCTCTTGCCTTCCTAAGTACTTGCTGTACCTGCATGCCAATATTTTTTAACTCATGCAAGGACACTCTTCCCTGCAGATTCCCTCTGTTTAAATAATTTCCCGCTTTTCTATTCTTCCTGCCAAAATGGACATTTCCAACATTATATTCCGCTTGCCAGAATTTTTCCCGCTCACTTAACCTAACTAAATCAATATTCTTTCCTTTTTCTTTATTGCTTTCTGACCTATCTTTGTGTTGTCAACAAATTTGTTAACATTACAGTCAGCTTCTAATCCAAGTCATTAATATAGATTGTATATGGTTGAGGCTGAAGCAAGGATCCCGGTGGCACACCATTTTTTTCCTTTTGCCGTTTGAAAATGATTCATTTACCTCAACAATGTTAAATAAGAAATGCAAACCTGACTAGGTTTTTTAGGAAAATTTCCACATTTACCCAATTACCAAGCCTACACTCTGTCTTACATTGCACTCAGTCACAAGCTGCTAACTTTATTGGCTACATTGCACACTTAGCAAGACCATTTGTATTCATCTTCCCTTATCTAAATCTACTTTGTAACCCTTTATTCTTTTTTCCCCACATTTGCTTCTTTGATATCCCCTTAGACATATCTCTACTGTTCTCTTCAACCACTCCCTTCTTCACATTCTCATCACTCTTTGATAAAGAAATTTCTTCTGAATTCCCTATTGGATTTCTTAGTGATAATTTTGTATTGATGGCCTTTGATTATATTCTTCCCAATAAGAGGAAACATTCTTTCCAAATCTAATCTATCAGAATCTTTCATCATTTCAAAGAACTCGACTGGTCACCCCTCAGCTTTCTTTGCTGGAGATAAAAGAGACACAGTCTTAATCTTTTTCTGATATGTATACCCATGCATTTCTGGTATCATCCATGTAAATTTTCTTTGAACCCCCTCTCATGCCTTGATATCCTTTTTAAAAATAAGGCAACTAGAATTGCAGAAATCACTCTTTGTGGTCTAACCACGAATTGATAACAGTTTAGCAAAATTTCCTGACTTCTCAAATCTATCCCTTTAGAAATAAAGCTTAGTATTTGTTTCCTTTTTTCATGGCTTTGCAGCTGGTGATGTAACGTTTTTCATAAAATTCCTCCAGTGCAGAGAGTCAGACCCAGGTCCCCTCCCCGCACTTTTACCATGGTAAACTATTACACATATTGGAACACTATGGGTAAATTAGCATGGCCAATCCACCTAACCTGCACATCTTTGTGACTGTGGAAGGAAACTGGAGCACCCGGAGCAAACCAAAGCAGACATGGGGAGAACATGCAAACTCCACACAGACAGATATCCAAGGCCGAACTTGAACTCGGGTCTCTGCTAACTATTGTGTGACTGTATTGCCCTTGATTTGTGCATTTGTATTCTGAGGACCCTGTGTCCCTCTACTTCAGCCTTGCATCTTCCAAGTTATAAGTGTCCAAAACTTACACAGTATTCCCACTGTAAGCAAATAAGCATTTATGCAATTTCAACATTTTCTTTTCTAAAATCATTTTAGAAAATACCTTGGGGCTTTATTGTTTGTAGGGAAACGTATTCTTGGGCTATCTATAATAGACATTTGAATAAGTAACTTTGATCAAGTATTTTTTTTACTTGGTTAGTGATAAATGATGTGACTTGTGCATCTATATGTAACATCGTGTCTGAACAGATCTACAACATACTTGGAGACTTTAATCAATCGTGTCTCGTGGTTTAATTTTTCCCAATTGTATTTCTGTCAAGATGTGATGCATTGGTAGGTTCAGCTCTGTCTGTTAATGTTCTGTACTGGAACATTAAATTGCCTCCTTAGTAATATTAGAAGGATTTCATCAGAATTTATTAAACCTTACAACCTACTGTATCTCACTAGGCATCCATACCCTGAAAGTATTTAGTGAATTGTAACTTTAAGTCTATTGGTGAGACAGTGCTGAGTACATTGCTGGCAATTAGAAATGTTTAGATTAGAACAATCAGATTGTGAGTACTATCAGTAAAGTTTCAGAATGAGATAAACGTGCATCAGTAGTGGGTACAACTCAAATATCATTTGCAGGGAAATATTATATTACCGACTACTACATTCTCCTTTCTCAGCCACAGTTAAGAAATAGAATGCTATTTGTATATGGAAATATATTTATGTAAGCAAATCAACAGGTGGAAACTTAACATTCAGTGACATAGTTTCCCTTAGCATCAAACCAAGGATAACTTCAACAGATGCTCAATGCAGTAAATGGGGAGGGGGAATTTGAAGAGCATGAGTTTTCCCTTTGCACTATTGATGACACTTTTAAGTACGGTTATAGAACATATGCCAATAAAATCAACATTTGGCATGTATACAGGGTGGCATGGTAGCGCAGTGATTAGCACTGTTGTCTCATAATGCCAGAGACCAATGTTTGATTTCCGTCTTGGGTCACTGTCTGTGTGCAGTCTGCACATTCTCCTTGTGGGTTTCCTCCAAGTGCTCTGGTTCCTCCCGCAGTCGAGAAGATGTGCTGGTTAGATACATGGCTCATGCTAAATTCTTCCTCAGTGTACCTGAACAGGTGCCGGAGTGTGGCAACTAGGGGATTTTTGCAGTAACGTCATTGCAGTGTTAATGTAAAGCTACTTCTGACACTAATGAACAAACTTAAATGTATTTTAACTTAAGTAATTATTTTTAAATGATCATTCAAAGATCTTTGATATAAACTTTTCTAGACATTTTTAATTTTGTTGTAGCAATTTTCAATTTTGATTTTGTAAACATCATTGTCTTCTTGTCAGTACAGTACTGGTAGTTTAAATAATTTTTTTTAAAAAGAACACTGCAGACTTTGCTTTTTAATTGTGACTTTGATCAGTAATTTTTTTTGCTGTATTGCTATAACGAAAATTATAGCACTGAAAAAGCTGAAGTAATCGGAGCTGAGAAAGGGAGAAAAACAAGCTTTATTCAATTGTTGAGGGAAGCAATCTCAGACTTAGACCTAAGAAGAATGAAGGAAATGCATTTCTTCAAGTGCGCATGGTTTTATTCCCCCATTCCATTTTATAAATTGGCAACTCAGAAAATCAGAAGCTCCTATTTTTGCAAATCTTCTTTAAAAAATCTCCAATTTTTTTTTTGCAAAAGCTGATATAATTTAACTTTCACTTTTGTTATATGCATATATCTTTTAGAGTGGAAGGTTGAAATCCTTCTGCATTTCCTTGGATCACTCTGTGACAACTTTGTTCCTTTGTCACCAACCTGATCCCTCAAGTCGGACATTTTAAGTAAAAAAAAAGAAAATGCTGGAAATATGCAGCAGGTCAGACAGCATCTATGGAGAGTTAAAGTTTCGAGTGATGACCTTTTGTCATATAACTTGATCCCTTTTCCTGGCCGCTGAGAGGCTAAACCTGACTTTGAATTTTGGAGTTGCTGTTGACCTATAATTGAGTTTCCAACCACAGGTGCATGCCATCTCTATGATATCCTATTTCCAACTTTCTAACATTGTCCAACTCCGCCATTCTTCAGCTTCTCTGCTGCTGAACCCTTCCTCCATGCCTTTTTTGCCAACATTTGATTCCAACTAACTGAACTTGGATATATTTTCATCCCATTGAAGTTGGCTTTCCTCCAATTAATTATCATTGCTCTGGGTTACTCCTTATCCTTTTCCATGACGAACCTAAACCTCATGATATAAAAGCAAATTACCGCAAATGCTGGAATCTGAAACAAAAATTGAAAATGCTGGAAAATCTCAGCAGGTCTGATAGCATCTGTGGAGCGAGAATCAAACTAACATTTGAAGTATGGGTGACTCTTAGTCAAAGCTGATACAATGATACAAAACCTTATAATACAATGGTCACTGTATCTTGAATGCTCTCCCACTGACATTTGATCCAGTTGAACCAACTGATTCCACAGAACCAGATCCAACAATGCCAGCTCTCTTATTGGAACTGAAGCATACTGCTACAGTAACCCCATTCCACCTTCTGCCTTTCCTTCTCTTCTAAACACCTTTTTTTCAGCAATTTTCTTGCTCCTGGTAGTACAGTGGTTAGCACTGCTATTTTCTGTTTGGGTCACTGTGTATGAAGTTTGCACGTGTTCCCCATGTCTCTGTGGGTTTCCTCCAGGTGTTTCAGTTTCCTCATACATTCTAAAAGATGTGCTCATTAAATGCATTGACCTGAATAGATGCTGGACTGTGGCAACTAGACTCCGGGAATTTCACAGTGTGAATATAAACTTTACTTGTGACTAATAAACAAACTTTGCTTTATCTTGATCATTTTTAACACTGAATCCTGCCCTTCTTTGTGCCAGCAGCAAAAATGTCATAATTACATTTGTCACCTTGTACCTGTTGTTCACCGATGTTATTAACCTCACTCAGTGCATTCACATGCGTGCACATTTACCTTGATTTGGTCTTTATTTCTTTCCCCTTTTCTTTGACCCCCATTTGTTGCCTAATTTAGTTCCATCAAACTCTCCTAGTATTCTGCTTATCTTGATAATAGTAAATCTCTTTATCAGTAAATACTTTACTTCCCACTCTGTTTTTCTCCACTCCACTCTAAATTCACCCTTATGATCCTGGGAGTATTCCTTAGATTGAGGTTCTTGAGGTCCTGCTTTATAATTCCCTTCCTAACTCCCTGCTTTCAACAGGGCTCTCAGCTCTTTGTGGACCATGACTTCTGGTTATTCACCCACCCACTCTGTGGCTTCCTTGATCCTGGCACCAGGGAGACAACATACCGTCCAAGAGCCGCATCTACAGCCACAGAAACACCTATGTGATCTCCTCATTATGAAATCCCATACTATCTAGAACTTCTACTCATCCTCCATTTATCCTGTGCAGTTGAGCCATTGGTGGTGCTACAAATCTGGGTTTTGCTACAGTCTTCTGGGGAATTATTTTGTTTAGCGGTACCCAAACTGATTGGAGAGCAAGTAATTTCTGCACTATCTGTCTGCTTCTCTCAGATACTCTGGTGGTCACCCATTCTCCCCTGTTTGCCTGCTTCTTAGCTGCAGTGTGACCACCTTTGTCAACATGCTTTCCAAATAATCTTTAGCCTTGCTGATGTACCATATTGACTTTATCCAGCGCAACCTGAAGCTGGTGACCCTTTCTTTAGATGTAGTCATTCAGGGTGCTTTATGTCTGTGAGACTTCCTGCATCTCACAGGTTGATCATTCCACGTAGCTGAGCTGCACTGGCATATCTTAAACCTTATGTAAAGCATTTACTTAGACTACGTCATATTATAGTAATTCACTTCTTACTCACCAATCATCCCTCTGCGTTGACTTTGCAACACCTGTATTTACCAGCCAGTAAACTTGTGGAACTCCTGTGAAGGCACTTTTAGATTTTATCTGTAGACCCCTGATGTTCTCTCCACTGCTTCGTGGGCTCTCTCTCTCTCTCTTTCCAACCTCCTGTGGCTTTATGGGCACACCCTCTCTGAATTCCTGTAGTTATATGTGCTTTCTCTCATTCTGAACCCCCATTGCTTTGCAGGTTCTCTCTGTTCCCAAACTTCCACTACTTTAGGACCCTCTCTCTCTCTCTCTCTCTCTTTCCAAACTTCCACAACTTATTTGCTCTGTCTCTCTCTCTGAACTCCTGCTTCTTTATTGAACATCCCCAATTTTAATTGCTCCATTTTTGGAGCTGTACTTTCAGCTGCCATTGCCCTAAGTTCTGCATTTCCCTCCCTAAGTGGCTTCCCCTGTGCTTGTCATTTTTCCTTTAAGGTGCACTTGAAAAATCAGCCTCTTTGATCATGCTTTTAGTGATCCGTGGCAACATATCTTTTTATGACTCTCGTGTCAAGTTTTGTTCTACAAGCTCCTGTGAAGCACCATAGACCATTTCCTTACATCGTAGTCACTATGTAAATACAAGTTGTTGTTGGGCTGTCTGTGCCAGTACAAGCTGTCAAGAGCTGTACAATAATAGATGAACACTCTTTTCTATACTGTGTTCATTGTTAATATTTTATAATTAGTAGGAGCAGTATTTTTGATGTTTCTTTTATATGCACATTGGTGCATATTACTCTGATTTGAATGTTAGCAGTGTTAATAAAGGTAACATTTCCTTAACTTCATCTGAAGCTAAGGAATAGCTCTCAGAATTCTGAACCAGAATGTTGTAGGTGTAAGCATGAGTCCAGCATTAAGCACATAATCTAAACTGATGCTTAGGCTTCGTACTGAGGGAATGTTGTACTACCTGAAGTGCTGTCTTTCTGATGAGACATTAAACTGAGGCCCTGTCTATGTTCTCAGGTGTATGTAAAAGATCTCATGACTCCATTTCAAAGAGGAACACAGGAGTTATCCACCATGTCCTGGCCAATACTTACTCCTGAATCAACATCACCACAACAGATTGGTTGATCGTTACATGGGATGGTTGTTGGTGTTGGCTCAATGGGCTGAATAGCCTTCTGCACTATCGGGATTGTATGATTCTATGCCAGTGCTGTTTGGGAGTGCTTGCTGTGACAAATTGACTGCTGCATTTCCTATAAAAGATGTTTCGCAGAGTATTTCTTTGATTGTAAAGCACTTTGAGATACCCAGTGGTCATGAAAGACACAATTTGAATGCAAATCTTTATTTATATTTGTGAAATGTCAGATTTCGCCACTGATTTACAAGTTGCTGTTAAGTTGTTGTTTTCTTTAGTAACATAAGTAATTTTTTAAAAAACTGATTTCTTATTTTAGTTTTTTGTTTAATCATGACTATCTGACTTCTGCTATCTGAAAATGTGACTGTAAAATGAAGGATTTTGACTGCTTTTAATGTCCTATTTTTGCTGTATGTGAATACTTCAAGTTAATATGTCACCAGGGCTAAATGGGATGCATCCAAAAATTCAGAGGGTAGTAACATTGGAAACTGTGGAGGGATAGGTCAACTCTCCTAAGAAATACAGATGGTGTGGAGGAACCAGTGAATTGCAAATGTTGCACTCTTGTTCAAAAATCAATGAGCAACCACAGACCAGTCAGTTTGATCTCTGCGGTAGGAAGATTTAATAAAGTGGTAAATGATGATCTGGAATGGAATTAATAGTCAGTTGGACAAATGTGGATTCATTAAGAAAAACTGTGGATCTGTTGAAGGGAAAATAATTGATTTGCTTGGAACTTTGGGGTGGTACGATGGCACAGTAGTTAGCATTGCTGCCTTAATGTCAGGGACCCAAGTTCGATTTGTGGTTTGGATCACTGTTTGTGTGAAGTTTGCATTGTCTTCCCATGTCTTTGTGGGTTCCCTCCGACAAGGTGCCCCAGTTTCCTCCCACAGTGTGAAAGATGTGCTGGTTATGTGCATTGGCTATGCTAATTCCTCCCTTGGTATATCTGAACAGGTGCTGGACTATGGCGACTAGGGGATTTTCACAGTGACTTCATTGCAATATTAATGTAACCCCACATGTGACATAAATAAATAAACTTTAACATTTAAAAAAAAATTCATGGAGGTATCAAACGTTGAAGAGAGTAATGTGACTGATGTGGTGTACAGACATTTGTTTGACAAAGTGCCAGATAATACGTTTGCCAGTAAAGTTGAAGCTCGTGGAATTTTTAAGAATTCATTCAGAGAATGTTAGTGCCGCTGGCTCAGACTGCATTTACTACTAACTAATTAATTGTTCTCGAGAGGATGGTGGTGAGCCTTTTCCTTGAACCACTGAACTCCAAGTGGTGTAGGTGTACCCACAGTGCGGTCAGGGAGTGAGCTCTAGGATTTTGAACCAACAGCTGTGAAGGAACAGTGATGTATTTCAGGGTGGTGTGTGGCTTAGTAGGAAACCTGCACGTGGTGTGTTTCCATACATCTGCCCTTTAGATGGTAGAGATTGTAGGTTTAGAAGGTGCTGTCTAAGGAACCTTAGTGGGCTGTTGCAGTGTAACTTGTAGATGATACACGCTGCTGTGCCTGTGAGAGAGGAAATATTTAATATGGGGAATGAGGTGCCAATCAAGCATGCTGCTTTGTCTTGGATGGTGTCAAGTTCTATAAGTGTTCTTGGATTGCACTCATCCAGGCAAGTCAAGAACGTATCATCACATCCCTGATTCGTACCTTGTAGGCAGTTAACAAGCTCGGGGAGTCGGGAGTGAGTTACTCACCGTGGAGTTCCCAACTTCACACCTGCACTTGTAGCCATTGCATTAATTTGGCTGATGGAGTTCAGTTTCTGGTCTGTGGTAATTCCAGGATGTTAATAATGGGATGGTGATGGTCATGCCATTGAGTGTAAGGAACAGAGGATTGGATTCTCTCTTGTTTGTGATGGTCATTGCCTGGCACATATTTGGCATGAATGTTAATTGCCACTTATCAGCCTCAGTCTGAGTATTGTCTTGCTGCACACGAATGCAGACTGCTTCAGTATCTGAAAAGTCACGAATGATGTTAAAAATTGTATAAACATCCTCATTTTTGACTTTATGATGGAAGGAAGATCACTGATGAAGCAGCTGAAGAATAAGTGACAGTCGCAGCTTCGGATAGGATGATGGCTCAGTGACAGGAACCAGAGAATCTGACTAGAGCAATGTATACAGTTGGGTTCGCCTGAAATTGGTACTTCAACAAAACTGAAATTCTGCAGATGCTGGAAATTTGAAATAAAAACAAAGTGTTGGAAGTACTAGCTGATCAGGCAACCTTTGTGGAGTGAAATTTCATATTGATGACCGTTAGGATCATTGTAGTTTTTGATCTATTTTAATAAACTATAGTCTGTTATACAAATCCAATTTTAAAATTTGTACATGACGCAAAACATGGAAGTATCATGAACTGTGTGAAGGATAGTAGTCAACTCAGAGGTAATGTAACACAGTGAAATGCAAAGTGGTACATTTTGGTAGGAAGAATGAGAAGAGGCAATAAAAAAAAGGCTAGCTAAAAGGGATGCTGAAACAGAGAAAATTGGGCTGGAAGTTCACAAATTGTTAAAGGCAGCAGGACAGATTGACAAAGTAATTAAAAGGGCATTTGGGATCTTCGGTTTTATAAACAGAGGTGTAGATTACGAAAGTAAGGAAATTCTGATCTTTACAAAACACCAGTCACACTGATTCATTGTGTCTAATCCTGGACACTAGGATATGAAGGCATTAAGAGTGGATGCAGAAAAAACTTACAAGAATTTTTCAGATCTGAAGAACTTCAGCTTTGTGAATAGATTGGAGAATTTACAGCTTTTCTCCTTTGGGAAGGGAAGGTGGAGAGGAAATTTGATGGAAGTGGTCATAATCATTAAGGGATCTAGGCTGAGTACGTCAGGAGAAATTGTTCCCATTGGCAGAAGGATAGCAGCTATGTTAATTGTTTAATAATTCAAACTAATGATCCTGCAACATGACTTCAAATCCTGTCACAGCAACTGGGGAAATTTAAATTTAGAGGACATTGATACATGGTAAATGGCAAGAGAACCAAAGATGACTTGAGAAATTTTTTTCCATAGTGAGTTTCTCTCTGCCAGCGAATGCAGTGGGGGCAGATTCTGTCCTGACTTTTAAAGAGAAATGGACATGCAACTGACAAAAGAAAATTTGCAGGGACAAGATGGGCAGAATGGTCACCTCCTGTGTTATCATTCTGTTGTTCCATTATTCAATTAGTTTGTTGCCTGCCAGCTTGCTGACGTAACAGTTGCTGCATGCCAAAAACCCTTGTGATTTGGCGTCAGGCTTAAATTGCTGTGGGGAAAGGGAAATTTCCCACCGCAGAAGTTGCTAGATTTTTGTGGGCAGCTTTTTCTTGACCGCAAGATACCGGCTGACCGTCTGGTCATTGTCACAGTGCTAAATGTGGAACCCTGATATATGTATTGATTGCCAATGGTACAACAGGGAATTCACTTCAAAAATACTTCATTTGTTGTAATGTGTTTTGTGACTTCCAGCTGGGAGCATATAAATGCAAGTCCTTTTTTTCCGATAAATGCAAAAGGATAGTGGTTATATTACTTGACTAATAACTCAAACTAATGACCTTGTAACATGACTTCAAATCCTGTCACAGCAATTGGGGGAATTTAAGTTTAGTTAATCAAAAAAACTAATATCAGTAATGGTGACCATGAAAGTATCAGATTGTCATCAAAACACATCTGGTTCACTAATATCCTTTCGGGGAGGAAATTTACTGTCGTTATCTGGTCTGCCCTGTATGTGACTCCAGAGGCACAGCAGTGCGGTTGACTCTGAAATGGCCAAGCAAGGCATTCAGTTGTCTCCAGGCGAATTAGGGACACACACATCTTAATGAATAAAAACTTAGTTAAATAACTTAGTAACTGAAAGCATACGAGTTTCCAGATGTACCCTGATGACACACTCAACTCCTCAGATTCTGAAGCGGTCCCTAACCATCTACTCCAAGACATGTCAATATTCAGGCTTGGTTGATACGTGGCGAGTACCATCAGGCACGCAAGTGCTTGACAATGACTATCTCCAACAAGAGAGAATCTAACCATCTCAACTTGACAATCAACGGTGTCACCACCATTGAATCCTCCACAATCATCAACATCCCTAGGGGGTTACCATTGATCTGAAACTAACCACAGAGTACTGTGGCTACCAAAGCAGGTCATAAACTGGGAATCCTGAGTCACATCCTATCTCGGAAAGCCTGTCCACTGTCTATAATGCGCAACTCAGGACTGTGATGAAATACTCTCCATTTGTTTGGATGAGTGCGGCTCCAACAACATTCAAGAAGCTTTGTGACATCCAAGACAAAGGAGCCCCCTTTATTGGCATCCCATCCACCTACAAGTTGCGTGCAGCTTCTCACCAAGGTTCCTTTGACAGCATCTTCCCAATCCATGACTTCTACTCCCGAGAAAGACAAGAGCAGCAGATGCATGGAAATACCAATTGCTGTAAGTTCTCCTTCAAGCCACAAACTATCCTCACTTGAATCTTTATTACTATTCCTTCATTGTTACTGGTCAAATGCCTTCCTTAACAACACTATAGAATTACCTGTTTAAGTATGCAGCCGCTCAAGAAGGTGGCACCACCTTCTCAAGGGTAATCGTGGAAATAAATGCTGGCCTAGTCAGCAACACCAAGCCCACAATAAATAAACAGATCTACCTCACCATTACCTCAACTCCTTCTCCATCTCTAACTTGTCAGACGGTTTGTCTGACATACAATACGAGATGACCTGAAATTTCCTCCAATTAAGTATTTTGCAATTTTGGTTTCTGGACTTGAAATGAACTGCCAATCATGCATCCACACCATCATTGCTGTAACATTGGTCAGTTCCACCCTTGCTTCAGCTTGTTACTTAAAACTTCATCAGTGTTTATGTTACTTGTTTATGTGACCATTCCAGTGGATTTCAGGTTATGCTGCCACCTTTCATTGTCATGAAACTTGAGGTCATGTAAACTGTGCTGTCCGTTTCTTAACTTGTACCGGTTCCGTCCATTCAGAAATCTTTGAACTACGTTGGCTGCTGGTTAAGCAATGCCTCAATTTTAAAATTCTCATTCGCATTTGCAAGTCTTGCTGTGGCCTCATTCCTGACTATCTCTATAACCTCGTCGAGCCCTGCAAACCTCTTGAGACATCTGCATTCTTCCAATTCTGGAATCTTGTGCAAAACCCTCTCCACTAATTGCTCCACCATTGATAGCCTTGCCTTTAGTCACCTAAGCTCTGGAATTTGTTCCCTAAAAATCTTTGCCTCCCTTTTCTTCATTATGATGTTCTTTAAAACTTACCATTTTGTCTAAAGGTTTGGTCATTTGTCCTAATATATCTTATGCGGCTCAATGTCAGATTTTGTTGGAGAACCCTCCTGTGAAGTGCAATGTGGTTTTTTTTTATTAAGTATATCAGTAGAGAAATTAAGTGCTGAGTTTTCCATGCCCGCCACCTCAGTGATGATGGTGGCTTTCCAGTGACTGCTGGTAGGATCTTCCATTCCCGCAGATGTTTATAGGGTTTTACATGCATGACTCATACGTCCTGTTGCCAGAGAACCCGTCACATTGCGGACGGGAGAAAGTGCATGAAAAGGCTGGAAAATCTCATCCTAAGTTTTTACACTCAAGTGTATTTGAGAAGCAACTCAGTCAAATAAATAATTATTCAAAATATTTACTTTTCTCTGAGTTTCCCTCACTTTTTGCTCTCATTCGATTTAAAATGAATGTAGAGCCAGAACTGCAGTCATGTTACAGTGGTGCAATTCTGTTATGAAGTTAGTTTGGTTGAACTGCTGTTGCGAACGTTATAAAAATAAGAATGAGTCAATAAAAATGAGTCAATTTCTGTGTGTATTGATGAAAGTGAAACTTAAATCTCGCACCATGGAATTTAACACTTTTTTCAAAGTACAAATATTGTGCTCATCGTGGGGATTATCAAGGTATCCGTGACTGTAGAAATTGGTTTGAAATGTTTATGGAAATGGTTGTAGTAGCTTGTAAAGATCCTGTTTGAAAAGGAACTTGCATTTTTCCGAGCTGATTTTGTTCAGCTGAGGATATTTTTAAAGGTGGATAGATCATCTGCAGTGCATCCACTGCAGCTGTTGCTAACAATAGCTTGTCAAGAGTTTTTTGTGACCTGTTGAATTTCCTGATTGATGGTCAAGACATCCAGCTGAGATTCCTGTTAGGACAAGAAGCCAGGGCAGATTTAGCAGATTAGGGAATCTGTCAGGTCTCTATTCACTGTCTATAGAGACATTGTACAGAGAATAATGGCTATTTTGCCTTGAATTACAAGGCTGTAATCGAGGCTCAGATCATGTCGTGTAACGTAATTAGAAAGTTTCTGCATTTTGTTTGTTTTCTCAAATGTGAAGTTTGTGTGCTTCATTAAGTTTCACAAAGTATCATGATTATTTTAAAACATATCCAACTCTGGATTTGTTTTCCCCCCTCAATGTTCTTCTCCCCTGAAAGTGCAAGCTTTATTTTGTGTATGATTTCACAAGTGTTAACAGTTTTTGGTGACTTCCTCTGAATAGTCACGTTTAAGTCTATGCAGCAACTGCAGGCTCTTCAGCTACTAAGTGCATCGTTGAAAAGCCCACTTTCTCTTGTTTGATGTCCATAAATAGCAGCACGGTGGCACTGTGCTGGGGACTTGGGTTCGATTCATAGCTTGGGTCACTGCCTGTGTGGAGTCTGCATGTTCTCCCTGTATCTGCGTGGGTTTCTTCCAGTTTCCTGCCACAGCCTGAAAGACATTCTGGTTAGGTGCATTGGCCATGCTAAATTCTCCCTCAGTGCACCCAAACGGGCTCCAGAGTGTGGCAATTAGGGGAATTTTCACAGTAACTAATAATAAATATATACTTTCCAGTAATCTTTTTTTCTCTTCTATCATGGGACTTTGGGGCAGATTGAATCTACTCTAGCTGAGAGTAGCTGGTTCAGCACAGATTGGGAACTGAACTTGGCACCTTTGTTCTTGCATGGCTTAGCCTCACGTTGAACTAGCTACAATGTCATTGGAAATGTTGTGAATTTGCTTTACTTGTATTGTCCCCCAGTTTCATATTTGCATTTGAAAATTTAAATCATGCCTTGTGATGAAAATGGTCTTGCTTTTATAAGGTAGGACAGGTCATTTCCATCTAGTTTCATAGAATCTCTACAGTGCAGAAGTAGGCCATTCAGCACACCGAGCCTGCACTAACAACTATCCCAGGCCCTATTCCCATAACCTCACGTTTTTATACTGCTAATCCCCCTGACACTAATGGGCAATTTACTATGGCTAATTCACCCAACCTGCACATATTTGGAACATGGGAGGAAACAGGAGCATCTGGAGAAAACCTATGCAGACATGGGGAGAATGTACAAACTCTACATACACACTGACCTGAGGCCGGAATTGAACATCTTTCTTGAACATCTACTTGGAAATAAATATGCAGCCAATGTTGAGAATCAGCAATAATGTCTAATTATAAAAATGAACTTCATGTGATCAAATATTGCCAATAATTTATTTTTAATTTCAGAAAAGTATCTTACTTTAACGTTTTACAGAGCAATTTGTGGATATGTCTGAACATTACTTGAATTACACAGCTGACTGTGCCATGCAGGGTACTCTGTTAGGGGAGAATTCCACGTGTACTTGTTTTCACATAAAACATTAACATCAGTTTTATTGGATACTAAAATCATTTTAAACATAATTTTATTGGTGATTTTACTTTATATAGATGATACAGTGCAGATTTCAAACTTTCATCTCTGTATTCAGCAGACCCAATAAACCATCATGGCTTTTCATCCGCATTAATAGCTTTGGACTCTTGTTGTATATGCTGCACAGGAGGATAGTGGATCAGAAAGTTACACTGCTACTTTTGCACTAAACTTTTGCAGTTTATGGCTGTTAATGATTGTAGTTAATGGTTTTGTTTCCTATCACGTGTATGTTTGTATTATTTAAATTGTATTTGAAAGCTCATATTCAGGGTGGTTGCAAAGAATGGTGGTGAGGAACTGATAAAAGTCGTTTTAAACCTATTCATATGAAACAAATGTTTGAAATGATGGACTTTTCAATTAATAATCATTTAAAGTAACAGTTTCTGTATCATCATTCATATTTATCTTTTTCTTTTGGAGTAGTCAGAACATATAAGACAATTGCTCATTTGTAGGACTGTTGTCACAATAAACATTTCAGAGTACTTCATGAGAGAGGCGAGTCAAACACTGAGCTGGAAATAGTGGTGGATAATAGGAAACCAAAGACATTATTAAACAAATAGGTTTTTGGGGGTGCATTCAAAACTGGGAAAGGTAACAAAGCAAAGTGGTTTTGGAAGAGTCAAGGTATAAAAGTTTGCCAGCACTTTCCAAAACCACCATCTCTGCCAACCTAGAAGATTACGGGCAGCAGAAGCATAGGAAAAGTACCATCTGCAAGTTCCAGACCCTCCACCATCCCAACTTGGAACTGTATTGCCATTCCTTCAATTTTTTCTGGGTCAGAGTTCTGGAACTCCCTCCCAATCATAGTCTGTGTGCTTGCAACACACAAACTGCAGCAGTCACGAATATAACTTGCCAACTCTCAAGGCAAATCAGTGATAAGCAAGGTAGGTAAATGTTGGCCTTGCCAGTTTCTCCTTCATCCTGTGGATGAATTCAGAAACAAGATATTTGGAAAACCATCTTTATTTCACATGGTGAGTAGCAAGTAGGAAGGTCTGAATAAAAATTGAATAATGAATTGGAAGGATATAGTGATGTAAAACTCCATATATTCATTATGGAAGCCATCAGGCAAGATTTATTATTATAGCTCTGAACAAAACCTGAAATTATCCTGTTCGCCTCTGCTTAATTATTCATATATGAAACAAAGCCACTTCTCAGAAATTAATAAAGATAGCATCTGATAAATGCCCCATTGTTAGTGTTGGAAGATATTAGGTAAAGTGCTTGCAGAAAATAAAACCAAAGTAAATTAAATAGATTAGATGAATAGATTAAAGTAGATTTAAGTGCCTATGAGGTTGTTTGGTCCCGCTGTGGCCTCACAATCTGCAGGTGATGTTTTAACCAGAAGCAGGACATCTTGCTATCAAGAGTCAGTTATGACAGACTCATTTGCGTACAGTAAATTCAGTTTTTTATGTGCCAGGGCTGAGTTCATTCCGTTCAAAAGGATTTTCCGTTAAACCGCTATTGTATAGATCAGCCTTAAAACTATGGTAAAATACACAGATATTAACAACATTGGAGGTCATGGGAAGTAGATATGTTGATTATTGAAGTGGAAGCTATGTGTTCAAGTGATTTCATGTGTTTGAGGGAAGCAGCCAGCACCAGAGCATGCGGAATTGTCAGACCACAACCAATCACTTTAACCCCGTAAAACTAGCATTTCCAGCAAAATGGCACGACGTAAAAATGGGATTTATCTGTGGTCTCAATTTTTGCAAATTCTCGAGGCTTTTTATCAATTGATGTTTTAAAGTTAAGCATGTCTGTGCAATAACGGGGTTGTCTGGTGCCATATTCTGTATGATGCTAGTTGATGGATAGAAATGATGTAATGTTAGTTGCTTTGCATTTATTAAACTGCTTACAACATCCACACCTTGTGAAATACTTAGAGAACAAATGTCTTGTGACTGAGAAATATTCAGTGGCTAGCAGATTTGGGTATTTTCCATTAAAACAGTTGTGGTTTGGTCTTTTCATAGTGATGTTTTCAAGAAGGGCTTTTGTAAGACTATAAGAAATAGAAACACGAGTGGGCCGTTCAACCCTTGGAGCCTGCTGTGCCATTTAATAAGATCATGGCTGATCTAACACTCACTAAGTCCATTTTCCTGCCTTATCTTTGTAATCTGTAATTCCCCTACTGATTAAAATAAGACCTGTAAAAACAGTTGAATATGGTGCAATGGTGAGTGATTTATGTGGAATCATGAAAGGGTGTGAATGTTGTATATTTATGTTAACATGTTGCAGTGTGTTTGCACTACAGTGGCATTTATCAAGTTTCCAGATTTGATGAATGATATTTTGATAAGGGTTTCTCTTTTAACATTTCACACTTAAATGAACTTTCCCTTTCGTTATGATTTATAGAATGCACCTGCTCATTTTCTTCCCCACTCTATCACTATACAATGGCTCCAATTCAACGTTTTACCAGTAGGTGCCATAGTGGTTCAATACCATATGGAGGTTTGACTTCAACTGCTTGGGATTTAAAAGGCAATACAGAAGAATATAATAATTTATTCAAAATCGTCAAGCCTCTTCAGGGGTGCTAAGATAATAAGATTTATTAGTTAACAGCGTAGCATATTCACTGCTGTAATGTGTAGACTTCAGTCCTATCTCATGTTTTAGTTGGTGATATACTGTACTTGAACAGTGTTGTGAGAAGTGTGATCTGGAATGTAAAAGGAATTGTGTTTTGGGCACAAATAGTTGTTTTAAAATTTTGCAACTCCATAGCTGAATACGTAGCAAATGAAGATTTAGTCTGTGTGTGTATATTGAACTGATGTTCCCATAATTAAAGATGGAATATGTTTCCACTTCTCCGCTTTGTGCATTGATTTTGTGCACACACAATTCCAAAATCAATCAGAGGTTGATGATTATGTCCATCTAACTTGGATGGAAGAAGTAGCTAGTGCTTATCTGAAAGTTTGACACAATGAAAAGAAAAATTGTAAAAGCAGGTCACACACTAGAATGCAATAGCAACTCCAGCATGTAGTTGCAACTGAATAACACACATATAATGAGCAATAAGCAAAAACAAATACCATACTGTCTGTCCATTTTACACCCTGAGTTGGGTCAGAATTTGGAATAAAATTAAGGCTGACATACTGTAAATTTGGATGAAGTGCATAACTTAATATTAGTTTCTCACAGCAATTATGAAAGATTTGTGTTTTCTTGTATTCTTAGTTACAACTCAGTGTTTTCTTTGGTTGGTGGTTACGAGAGAATGCATGTTTGGTTTCGCTTTTCTGTACAAAAAAGGTGATGCCACATCAGTTGTAAATATCTCGCTCTTGATTTTGTATTTCAGATTCCATCTGGAGTTGTTGCAAATGTTAACCAAACTGCTCCAAGATCCAGACCCTGAAATACAAGGATTTAGATGTGCATTAATCAGCAGCAACTCCTGGACCAACACATCTCTAGGAAATGTGCAACTATACATCCAAGGCTGCATGAATTATCTCTAATTCATGTAGTCACCCCCTAATTCAAATTGAATTACGCTTGCCTGGCATCGTAAAATTAGCAGAGGGATTCTTTGTCCTGTTGTTAGTTAAGGGATTTTGAATAGTTTGTCTAGATTGTATAAAGTGTCCTTCATATCAGATAATCCTGACTCTGCAAATAGGTTCTCAGCAGGCCTGTCATCCGTGTTGTTGTCTTTGGAGAACTGTAATGCAATGGTGAATGAAAATGCAACAGTCTAAACAAATTCTTACTCTTCCAAATTAATTTATCTGACTTAGTTAAAATGCAGTGTGCAAAACGTGCTTGAAGCAATCCTGTTGGCTACAGAGGATGAATAAAGCTATTTTGCTGCATGTCAGCTATTGATGGAGGATGCTCTTCATATTATTGAAGTGACCAGTTGCACAGCAGGAACTCATTAGTAGCTATTCATCATACATGACACTGGAGGTAATCCTTCTTGTTAATGTTTCAATAGAGTTATGTGGTTTTACAGCGGCTGTGGTTAATAGGAGACTCAGAACCGAAGAGTTATTAGCACCAAGAAATAAGTTTATTTTGAAAAGCAGTCTGCTAAAGTGTTAAATGTTAAACTTTATACTGTGCTGTGTTTCTTTGTGAACTGTGCATTGTTGTGTAATTGAACGTTGGCTATGGCTGCTTCAATAGTACTTGCTGTAAAAGGTGAGGAACAAAGAATGTTCAGTGTATTAAATATGCAACACGCAGTATCAGTACATGCAAACCTAGTCTGATATTTTAGCAGTTTTGCACACATTGCTAAAGTGCTTCCGGGGTAGATTAATCGTTATAAGGAATCAGTAGCATATGCAGCTTCTATGAAAAACCAGCATTCGTGGCTGCCTGTTTGTGCATCTGGTTGCCCATTATAATAAAATGATAGAATGAACCCTCTTGAAAGTAGCTTTACAGATCTTTGCAAAATTTTGTAGACCTTGCTAAGAGCTAACATCCTTCCATTTCAACCCAGTTTCCAGTGTACCAGCACTGTAATGTACCAACTCTTGCTGTGGGATAGCCTCACAGACACTGGCAACTCCCTGGCATCTCATCCAACTGTCTATTTCTCATTTATCAGCTCAGACAGATGCTTCAGTATTCAATGCATTTCTTGGGCTATGACTGGAAGGTACAATGCATAGTAGGAAAGTAATCAGTGCTGATGGGCATAATTAATGTGTTAGTCAATAAAATGGGAATTGCTAAGAAGGGCTGTCTTATCTTATGGCATTTCTAACATTACAAACATTCCTACAGATCTTTTTGGCACCAGGTAATGTATGAGAGATTTAATTTTGATTCCGAGCGACTTGCTGTGCTCAGCCTGTTCTGTCAAGGCATGTCCTTCTCTGATTGCTGAAAAGTAGTAGAACTGCAACTCCAGAGCCCAAATAGGGAGCCTCATGTGGAATCAGTAAACACTGCACGCAAGGGTAACTTTGAAGCTATTCAAAAGTTTTATTTTCTGTATTAGTGCAATTGATGCTTATCAGAACAGGGCACAATTAGATAAAGAGACAACTGGATGGATAGGCTGAAAAATCACAAAGCCAAGAAAAGCTCAATATAGTTTCGGAAGTAAATTTGCGTACATTTATTAAGGTTTTATGTATGCTAGACTCTCTGAAACATTATTGTCTCATTAAAAACTTGCCCTCTATCAGCTGCTGATTGGGCTATTTTTAAAAAGTTGCATTTATTCAACACCATGCACAACCTGAGACTGACTTGAAGTGCTTTGTGCCAATTAAATACTTTTGAATTGTGCCCTGAGCAGATTGTGACCCGTGCAAAGCTTTAGCCTAGGAGCTGAGTTTGTTTGGGGTCTCTGACTGTGCTATTTACATGAGTTTGCACAGTTTGACCATTTTCCCTGATTTCAGCAAGGATGGGGGATGATCCATATGCAGTTTGCAAATTGTGCAGAGATAGTGAGTATGCAGTGGTCTGAAATGTCAGTCAGTCTGGACTGACCAATGCTGCCAATGGAAGCCAATTCCAAGAAATGGATGAGCATAGGACTTAATGACTCATTGGAAAACAGCACCGCTGACAATGCAGCACTGCTGCCATTCTGCACTGACGTTATAGCTTCGTTACAGCAGGTCTGGTAGGGATTCGAACCCTCTATCTTCTCACTCAACGGCAACAATACTATTGCTGAGAAAAATTAATACATTAAAATGTACCTTTCCTGCTGGTAGCATTTTACAGAATGTTATGTTGCCATAGGAGTGTGTTGGCAGACTGGGTGCGACAAAGTGAAAATTAGGTGTGATGCCATGGGTGTCTTTCCTGGTGCCAATCCATCAGCCTTCCAACCCCATCGCAGTTTTACATGTGTTAGTGGAAGTACTAGGTGGCCCACCAACCTTAGGCCAGTTGTGTCTCTTCAGTTGCCATATCTTTATTTTTCACATGGGCAGGGGGGTGGTAAAGGAGGGAGCCAAGTTTGAAACCTACTGGAGTCGCCTCCTGGATCTCCTGGCAGGAAGAGGACTTACCTCTTTTTAAGTCCCCTTGGGCTCATTAGTGTCCTTCCTCTCTCCCTCTCTCTTTTTCTCCCTCTTCCTCTTTCTTTCTCTCTCTTCTTCTCTTCCCACACCCTCCTCTGTGCACCATGGCACAAAGGCTTGGGCCTTCTGTCCTGACCCCACCAAGATCTTCCCAGCTGCTGGCTGTCTGATTGGCCAGAAGCTCTTCTTGGCTCTTCCTCCACAGATGGGGATGAGCCACTTAACAAACTCCTCTGAAGCATCTTGGATTGTTTCATTAAACTAAAGGCGTGGTAGAAATATAAATCATTGTTGTTGTTTAGCTCAACAGTCATGCTTCATGGGGAGCTGTATGTGCTGATTTTGGCCTTTGAGTGTGAACATGCAGACAGTGGCTCCAGAATGTCAATTGTCTGTTTCAAATATAGACAGCTGGAATATATGTTCAAGTTTCCTTAACAGGAATTGAGTGGGGGAATATATTAAAATGAAGAGTGGAGCTGCATTCACTGTAGTCATGTGATTGGGAACATATGGTATATAGATGTAAAGTTCATCTGCATGTTTGCAGCAGGCAACTGGCTCACAAAAACTGTGGAATGTTTTGATGGAGCAAATTCAAAGACAAAGACACACTGCAAAACTTACAGAAAGGGAGAAAAACATATTTGCATCGGGAGAAGGAAGGTGGACTGAGACTAGATCTGTAAAATGAGAAATTAAGCTCAAAAAGTTAATGTTGAGAGAAACCAATGCATTGATGTGAAATGTAGTGTGCTGCTGTGTGAGGGAGGCTAACTTTCTTAAAAAAAGATAAATAACACCTGTGTTTGTACATGGATTTTTATTTGTTTTACAATAGCGATCACAGTATATGAGTGAAGTTGGTTCGGAGCAGGCAAGGGTTATGCTGTTAGCTGCAATTGGAGGTGTGATCTTGATATCATTCTGGTGCATATAATCTTCAATGTCTCCAAAAATCTGACCACGGTGGCACAGTGGTTAGCACTGCTGCTTCATAGCACCAATTTCCATCCACACTCCAAAGATGTGCAAGTTAGCTGGATTGGTCCTGTACTTGTACGTACAGAGGATTAGTGAAGTACCTATGTGAGGTTATGGGGGTAGGGCTTGGGTAAGATGCTCTGCTGGAGAGTGGGTACAGATTCAATGGGCTGAATGGCCACCTTCCACACTGTAGGGATTCTATGTTATGTGAAACAGATGTGCACATTTGGTGCATTGGCCATGTTAAATTGCCCCTTAGTGTCCTGGGATGCATAGGTTAGAGGGATTAGCAGGGCACATATGTGGGGTTACGAGGATAAGGCCTAGATGGGATTGTCGGTGCAGACTCGGTGGGCCAAATGGCCTCCTTCTGCACTACAGGAATTCTATGATAATTCCATAATTTGCATAGTTTCTGATGAATTTTCTGTGTTAGACATATGTTCATTTCTATATTTTGCAAGCCTAGATTCTGATCTGGATTGTCTGGCTATTAAGTTCTTTAACTGTCTTGTAGCGAAATTGGAAGTAAAAAAGAATGAATTTATGTAGTGTCTTTAATATTCTGATATCCCAAATGATTGTTGCATCGAATTGAGTACTTTCAAAGAGCTGTTTGGTATAGGGGGCAGAGCAGTCAATTCGCACACAATAAGCTCTTCCAAACATGAATATTGTAAAGACGATAATCTGTTTTTAAAATGTTGATTGAAGGATAAATATTGGCCAGGACACTGAGAATAACTTTCCTCCTCTTCTTTTGAAATGATATTGTTGGATCTTTTACATCTACAGGGAGCTGATGGAGATTTGGTGTTGCTTCTCTTCCAAAAGAGGGTGCATCTGACAGTGCTGCTTTCCCTCAGTCCTGAGCTGGAATATCAGCCTAGTTTGGGAAGGGAATCGTTGAACTGCCTTCTCACACTTCTTGGTGGGTGGCATAAATTAACATTGACGGAGGCCTGGTAACTTGTTTCCTGTTTGCTGGAGTAGGTGCATGAACAGAATAAGATTTAAGGGAAGAAAAGGGATTTTATCAATTCTATAAGTCTTTGAAGCTGCCACATTTGTAAATATTTGTGCCACACTTGTCCAGACATTGCATTTAAATTCCTGGCTTTTGTAATGTTGTGTGGCATCTTTTTATTATTATTGTTATTTTACTCTGATACTTCTATGAAAATTGAGTGGGTGGGAGCACAAAGGTGGTCTTGCAAAATGTGGAACATGTGGAGAATTCACATTGAAACAATTATCTTTTAAATTGGGGCAGCTATGATATGAGGTTAGTCCATTAATGCTACGTTGGAAGTATTGCCAGCGTAATTTTAAATTTATATATAAAAGAACATGTGTTTCATCCATGTTGCTGATAACACCACAGAAGTGCATGATATGTTCAAATCTGCACAATTACATTTTATTTATTTTGACTATCAATATTAAGTGGTAGGAGAAAATAATGGACAGTTTAACCTCCGACATTGGTTATTCATACCATCTATTTCTATTAGATTTTAGATGTTTATAGTGTTGCCAAGTTCTGCTTTACATTCTAAGTAAAATAAATCTTTTGCCCAGCATGTTTAGTGTTCTAGTTGGCATCAGCATAAATATGAATAGTGTAACTTGCCTGCAGAATATGATGATATATACAAGTCGAAGGAAACTATTACATACATTTTCTTTAAATCCAGTTTTATCTGCCATTGTGTTTAATCGTCCAGTGGTCCATGATTTGTTTTCTGAACCACTTTCTCTTTTACCCCTATCTTTTTGTCTTTGAGTATTTTAGTCTCTGAAGAAAATCACGCTTTTGCCAGCAATGCCCTAGATCCAACCACTTAGCGAGTTGCAGATTTAGCCAGGCTCAGCCCACTTGTGCACCTGACAGTTGTTGCTGTGTAAATGATCTTTATCAGAGGTCTGGGAACAGGTTGCCTGCCCCCTGCCATATAATGAACATTGCATGGCCCTAATGAAAAGGAATACAATTATCATGTTATTAATAATAGTTGTGTAAACTTTAAATTTCTGCTTTTGTTTGTAACTGAACGTTAAAATCTAGTTGAAGGAATTCTAAGAAGGTTTTGTGCAGCTCATGTGACCAATGGCATTATGTGATAAATGGTTATCTCACACGTTTGACATTATTGTACATTTGTGAAATTACAACTTGACGGGAACTACTTTCTCATCAGCTAAGAGCAATTGAAATTTTCAAAAAAAATCAAAGTTCCTTAGTACCAAGCTAACTTGTAGATAAACTTGTATCTAATAACTGACAAACTTCAAAAAACTCAAAAATATACATCATCAAAGCTTCACTTCAGAAAAGCAAACTTAGTGAAAAATTTCAACAAATTTGAAACTGGAGCTCATACTTTGTGTAAATGGAATTCTGCATTGGAAGTTGTTGCATATTATGTTTGTTTCATTTATCACAGATAGAATCATAGAATACCCAAATTACAGAAGGAGGCTATTCAGCACATCGAGCCTACAGTGACAACAATCCTATCCAGGTCCTAGCCCTGTAACCCCACATATTTACCCTGCTAACTCACCTGACACTAAGAGGCATGGCCAGTCAATCTAACCTGCACATGTTTGGACTGTGGATGGAAACCAGAGCATTCAGAGGAAATCCACACAGACACAGGCAGAACATGCAAACTCCACACAGTCACCTGAGGCTGGTATTGAACCTGGGTCCTTGGCGCTATGAGGCAGCACTGCTAACCACTGTACCACTGTGCCCCACCCCCCACATGAAGTACTCCCCAAAATTTAATCCTGAGCTTGTCCTTTGATGTAAATGATGTTGCAAATAAACAGCTCCTCTGTTACTCAAATTTGAATTTTTCTATTAATCATATATGCTGTCAGTGGTCCTGCCTAAATACTGCAATTCCAGATTCTATTGAAAACTCTCAATGTGCTGATACTGATTTAATGACATTCTATATAAATCTGCATGTTCAATAAGAGGAATTGATCTGATTCACAAGTAGATTCCAACATCCAAGCTATGCTCCTTGAGGCTCCTAGAGTAAATTCCTTAAACAAAAAGCACATGGATTTTTGATCTTCCACATTGTTAAATTTCTGGTAACAAAAAACAGCTGAAAGTAAAACTATGTCATGGGCTTTGAACTTACAAGAATAAATTCAATGGCCTTGAATATTATGGCTGCTCCACTTCTGACAGACAAAACTTACAAAAAGCTCCATCTATTCTCAAGTATGCCAGATATGGAAGAGAGGCAAGGCTAAAGTGCACATAAATATGGTTTAATAACTGTTTAAGAAATTAAAAATAATAGGTTAATTATCAAAGCCAACTGGTGCATCTAACATCATGGCAGCCAGGATAAAATGCTGTTGGATGGTAAGGTCTCTGCAATGAGTGGACTGAGCTTGTTAAAAATTGGAGAACTAATTTGCTGAAGTATTACACATGCATTTTCTGAAACCACAATTTAGAATATATCCAGAATGAGCCACAGATGCACATGATTTTGATAGGTCAAGCTTCTTGAAAAGAGTATCAGTGCAGAGAACAGTTGCTGACTAATATCATTAAGGCACTCCAGCTGAAACATGATCAGTCGTTATAAAATTCCACTTTTGACCACTGATCTTAGTGAGCAGTAAGAATTGCAAGGTGAACCTGCTTGTTCCAAGTTTTAAACTCCACAGTCTCAAAAGTAAATTATTACTTTCTCAAAGCTGTTTGTTATTTGCTCACAGCCCATTTTTATATAAATCTGAAGTTGTTGTAGTTGTCATAGATTGTAGCAGCGATTGAAGATGTGTTGATCCGGATTCTTTAATTAAGGTTGTTTCTCGACACAAATAGACATCAATTCCCTGTTGTATTACTCACCAGCATTGTCAGTCCTCTTTACCATAGTTTCCAGTGCAACCTACACACTTCAGCAGTTCACTGGAATGTAGAAAATGTGTTGAATCAGTTTTCACATGAATGATGTGTATTATTAATATATAAGCTTCCCAATTATAATCCCACGTCACAAAGTGTGTTAACCTTTCTCTATGCTTTATTGAGATTCTCGGTTCCTAGCCATTTTACCTTACAAAAGTCTTTTACCCATTTCTGCTGAAGTTGTCATTGGTCTATCAGTATTACCACCGAGGATTTTTTCCCATTTTGATTCTCTGTTTGTTAACATTGAGGTCCTGCTGGTTTGTTGACTCCACCTGCAGTGTCCAAGGTCAGCAGCAGAGCACAGCATGTGTAACCCTGTGGCCTTGCCGTAAACATCAGCCTAATTTCCTCCTTCCATCCCCCCTTTCTCTTCCGTCTCCCTCCTCCTGTGCCCCTCTTTCTGTCTGACTTGGCAAAATATACTAGTAAATATTCTGAACAATTGATCATATTACACTACCTTCATTTTGCACATCATTTTTCTATTATTGCCTGTTTCTGTTCCAGCCTATCTGACTTTGAGCACTTCTTCCCAGCAAGTAAAAGTACTCATCAGCGTTTTTCTGATGGGCATATTGAACTGCTGCCATAAAGCTTTAACATTATTATCCACACCTTTTTTACATCATCATAAAGGTCCCCACAACATTCTAGTTAGATTCACATTAAAACCATACTCTTCTGGTAAGGTGAGGCAAGAGACCTATTTAGGATAGTAGTCAGGCCTGTTGACAGATCATTTCATACTGAACTCCAAACTATTCTTTGTGTCTGTGAGTTCATGGTTGTTTCTGGAATGCTAAGACATTTGTGTTTGCTCCCAGAATGTGTTTTCTTTTAAAATACTGTAAATCAACCCGTAAGATTTTGAATCTGTCACGGAGATATATTTTAATTTTGTTGGGGTAGAATAAAGATAAATATTGTTAATGTCGCTTTGGCCCAAACATTAAGCTCCATTATCACAGTCAAAGAGCTATGAGCTCAACAACATCATCAACAACTTGTGCTTATATAGTGCCTTTAGTAAAATGTTTCAGTGTGTTAGCTAGAAATTTTATCAAACAAAGTTCATGAACTTGAGCACACAATCTTGACCACCATTTCATTGCAGTGCTGTGCAATTGTTGCAGTATTCGAGGAGCTATATTTCCAAAGCTCTGTCAGACTCTTCCAATAATGCTTTTTAAAAAAAAAGCACAATAATTCTTGAAACAAAAATGAAGAATTCCTCCGGTCAACATTCCTTCCTCATCGAAATTAATTGCTCATTTTTTCATCTATGATAAGGGGATCTAGCTGTGCACAAATTGGTTGTTGTTTCCAAACATAATTGTAAGAATTGCATAAGCAGTTAATTAATTGTTTTTCTCGGCCATCGCATTGGTAATTTATTTATTAGGTGACATGGTGGCACAGTGGTTAGCACTGCTGCCTCTCATTTCCAGGGACTCGGGTTTAATTCCCAGCTTGGTCACAGTCTGTGCAGAGTCTGCACATTCTCCCTGTGTCTGTGTGGGCTTCCTCCAGTGGGCAGCTCCGGTTTCCTCCCACAGTCCACAAGACATGGTGGTTAGCTGCATTGGCCACGGTAAATTCTTCCTCCGTGTACTCAAACAGGCACTGTAATGTGGCGACTTCGAGATTTTCACAATAACTTCATTGCAGTGTTAATGTAAGCCTACATGTGGCAGTAATAAATAAAATTTATATGTGATTCTAATTTCTAAGATAGATGATGATCTGAACTGGAATGTTAGGTGATTTTGCAAGGTTCACTTTCATAATGTAAATCTCAGCAGGGACAGAGAAGTATAGATTCTGGGGCAAAACCTTGTTTATTTTGTGACCCATTGCTTCCCACCATCATCAGGTACCACGTGATGCTCTTTTTTAAAGATGGAGGTGGTTCAGTTGGTGCTCTTATTTGAGACTTGTGATGAGAAAACGATGAAAATAATTTTCAGAAGCTGCCAGTAAAAATGTTACATAACCCAGGGCACAATCCCTTTTTCACAGTCTGTGGTTTAATCAAGTACTTCCGTGCTTTATATCTAAAGCCACATTAAGGAATTAGAATTCTGGGTGGGAAATAGTTTGTAAGACCTAGTAGAGGCAGCATGTGGTCTTAATTTGTATTTTTTTAAGCTGCATTTTACTTTTCTGCAGGCCTTTTCAGATCAATGGAAGGAAAATAGTTCCTAATTACTTTGTTGAAAGATGTACATTACTACTACAATGAATGATTATTTTTATTAAGCATGGGTATGAAATAGAACTTCTGGCAAAGTTGTTGGTCCTCATTCATGCTAAGATGTCATGGTTCAGAGTTTCAACCTATTTACTTTTGGATGTTATTTTTAAAAACCCATAAAATGCTAGTATGCATAGATAGAACTGTAGGATATAAGACACTGGAAGTCATGCTGAGGTTTTACAATGAAACTGGGCCAGACCATACCCAGAAAGAGCTGAACACATCAACATTGCTCCTAAACATGAAGGTGATGAATAACGTGAACAGATTAGAGATGATTAAGTTTTGTAATCCAGGTAATATGAGTTGGCATTCACCGTCTAAATGTGGGTTCAATGGTAACTTCCAAAAATGAATCCAAAATTGAAAGTTTTTTTTATTCACTTATTTGTCTCACATTAACATTGCAATGAAGTTACTATGAAAATTCCCTCGTTGCCCTCCCACTCTGGCACCTGTTCGGGTACACTGAGAGAGAATTTAGCATGGCCAAAGCACCTAACCAGCGTGTTTTTTGGACTGCGGGAGGAAACCGGAGCACCTGGAGGAAACCCACGCAGACACAGGGAGAATATGCTGATTCCACACAGGCAGTGGTTCGAGCTGGGAATTGAACCCAAGTCCCTGGTACTCTGAGGCACCGTGTCATCCTATTGGACATAGAACTGAAAATGAAAATACTAGAGGAGTATGAGGAAAGATAACTTTCTCTGCTGTTCACGACACTAGTTTTAAAGACCAGTAGGAGCGAGTAGTAATTAGAGACAGTTGAGTAGAAAGAAATAACAACAGACGAGGAGTTGTCAAATCTGGAGCTGTCCTTTCTGTGCTTCCCAGCAGCTTGAGAACAAGGGAAAATCTCATAAATAAAATCAAATTATTGCAGATGCTGCAATCTGAAACCAAACGAGAAAATGCTGGAAAATCTCAGCAGGTCTGGCAGCATCTGTAAGAAGAGAAAAGAACTGACATTTTAAGTCTAGATGACCCTTTGTCAAAGCACATAAGCATCTAAACTACAAAACGATGTAAATACAAGGTAAACCAGGACTGATACGACGGTTTCGTGAAGGGTAGGTCATGCCTTACTAACCTCATTGAGTTTTTTGAGAAAGTGACCAAAGAGGTGGATGGGGGTAAGGCGGTTGATGTAGTATATATGGACTTTAGTAAGGCGTTTGATAAGGTGGCCCATGGAAGACTTCTACAGAAAATGCAGATGTGTGGAATAGAGGGTGATTTAGCTAATTGGATTAGGAATTGGCTGGCAGATAGAAGACAGAGGGTGGTGGTTGATGGGAGATATTCATCGTGGAGTTCGGTGACGAGTGGTGTGCCTCAGGGGTCTGTTTTGGGGCCCCTGCTGTTTGTAATTTTTATAAATGATCTGGATGAGGGTATTGAGGGATGGATCAGTAAATTTGCAGATGACACTAAAGTCGGTGGAGTGGTAGATAGTGAAGAGGGGTGTTATAGTTTACAGAGTGACTTGGACAAGTTGCAGAGCTGGGCCGAGAGGTGGCAAATGGAGTTTAATGTGGAAAAGTGTGAGGTAATGCACTTTGGCAGGAACAATAAATGTGTAGAGTATAGGGCTAATGGTAGGGCTCTTAATAGTGTTGAGGAACAGAAGGATCTTGGTGTATGTGTCAATAGATCCCTGAAAGTAGGCAGTCAAGTGGATAAAGTTGTTAAGAAGGCATATGGAGTCTTAGCTTTTATTGGTAGGGGGATTGAATTTAGGAGCCGCAGCATCATGTTGCAACTGTACAAAACTCTAGTGCGGCCGCACTTGGAGTATTGTGTGCAGTTCTGGTCCCCACATTATAAGAAAGATGTGGAGGCATTGGAGAGGGTACAGAGGAGGTTTACCAGGATGTTGCCTGGTATGGAGGGCAGGTCCTATGAAGAGAGGTTGAAGGATTTGAGGTTGTTTTCGTTAGAAAGGAGGCGGCTAAGAGGGGATCTTATTGAAGCATATAAGATGATTAGAGGTTTAGATAGGGTGGACAGTGATAGCCTTTTTCCTAGGATGGAGAAAGCTAGCACGAGGGGACACAGCTTTAAATTAAGGGGTATGAGTTATAGGACGGATATCAGAGGTAGGTTCTTTACTCAAAGAGTGATTAGGGAGTGGAATGCCCTGCCTGCAGCTGTTGTAGATGCGCCAAGTTTGGTGGCGTTTAAGAGGTTAATTGATAAGTATATGGAAGAGAAGGGAATGGTTTAGTTTGGAGGGGCATTGCTTTTTATTTTGGTCGGCACAACATCGAAGGCCGAAGGGCCTGTTCTGTGCTGTAATGTTCTATGTTCTATGTTCTATGATATGTTTTGCAAAGTGCACATAGCGACTCCAAAGGTTATGGATAGAAGTTAATTAAATACTGATGGCCAAAATAGCTAATACCAAGAAAATTTGTTTAACTAAAAGACTGAAAATGGAATTTTCCATTTTGGAGAGTAAGCCCAGTAGTGGGCAGGAAAATTGGCATGATTCCTGTTGAATGGCAGGCAGGTTGGATGTTCATGTGGACTTCTCATTAACTACGTATCAGTGCGGAGCTCACCAAATCTCCATGGTCCTAGTGTTATATTTACAAGACATCAGGTCACACACTCACTCATTGTAAGCTGGTACTGCTCTTCCAGAGTCCTTAGGGTAGCAGTTCCTATTGGAGAAGCTTGCAGATGTGAGCAACCACATCCCATGGTATTTGAGAGTGCATCCAGCATAACTTTTCACTCATCTCTAGGTAAGATCACCACCGGCGATACACCAATGGGCATTGCCGTTGCAATGATTCACATTCACCAGCCTTTCGGCAAAGACCCCGCTGCCCCTTGCTGCTCAGGCTTTTGCTTCTTCTGTGTCAATTGGCAATTGGCTTTTCTTCTCATCTGAGTGAGAGCCTTAACAAATCAGGATAACCTGCATCAGCGATGCTTCAGTGGATGTTTGAATGAACTTAAGTGATGCATTAAGTGAGCGCGTCCTTTTTTTCCTCTATCTCAAAGCCAACAGGCCGGTGCTAAGCCCTTCGCCTTTGGCTCCTATCTACAAATGGCATTGCCATCCTTTCGATTTCAGACAAAAGTCATCCTGGAGGATCAGAGTAGGATGTTCATACATGAATAATCTGCCATTTTGTCAGGATGATGAGAGTCAAATAAACAATTTGAGTTGGCTGTCATTTACCAGCCAGGCCTGTTGGTGGCATCCACTTCCCTCTCTCCCTTCATTGTCAAAGTGACAGAGTGGTTAGTACTGCTGCCTCATAACGCCAAGCATCCAGGTTTGATTCCAGCCTTAGATGACTTTCCGTATAGGATTTGCACATTCTCCCCGTGTCTGCATGGGTTTCCTCTAGGTGTTCCATTTTTCTCTCTCAGTCCAAATGTGCAGGTTTGGTGGATTGGCTATGCTAAATTGCCCCTTAGTGTCCAAAGATGTGTAGGTTAAATAGACTAGCCAGGGTGAATGTGTGGGGTTACACAGATGGAGCTGCCAACCCTGGATCAGAGGGAAACTCAACCCGTCTTTAGAATCAAGAATCCTGTAGTGCAAAAGGAGGCCATTTGGCCCATGGAGTCTGTACCGACCACAATCCCACTTAGGTCGTATTCCCATAACCTCATGTACTTGCCCTGATTATTCCCCTAATACTAAGGGGCAATTTAGCATTACCATGGCACCTAACCTGCCTAACATCTTTGGACCGTGGGAGGAAATCAGAGCACCCGGAGGAAACTCTCACAGACATGGGGAGAATGTGCACACCTCTGCACAGTGACCTGAGCCGGGAATTGAACCTGGGTCCCTGGTGCTGTGAGGCAGCAGTGTTAACCATTGTGCCACTGTGCTGCTTTATGGACATATAAAATCTAACATTGGGGGATGCAGTAAAAGAAATACGAAATGCCTGAAATCAAATATAAGTTTGGAATCTCAAAATAAAATGTGCCATGTTATTTGCTTTGTCACTTTTACTTCTCTACAATGCTTAAAGATAAACATCAGGGGCAGTATGTTTTGGCTAAATTCGCCCCAAGAACGAAAAATCCCGGTCAAGGTTAATGGACCTTTACGTGGACTGCCTCTGCCCGCTATGATTCCTGTGACTAATAAAACAGGAAAATTCCAATTATGTGTTTGACTGTTAAGCTTCTAGTCTTGTGTAATCTTTGTTCCAGTTGATTGTCTTCCAATAGCATTGCCATAACTTAAGATGCTTAAAAAAACTTAATTTCTGAAAATGCCAAAAACTGGACTGAGATTGAAAAAGAAGCCCTCAGCTCAAGCCACTATGCTTTTATTAAGTTGTCTCTGGTATTTTACAGGCACAATCATCACATTTTTCTTGCTATTTAATGTTGCCTTGTCACCTGAAGCAACTAGTTAGGCTGGTTATAAGTTTTGACACTTTCAAGATATCGTCTTCTGTGTTCATACTTGGTTGTTTTTTTACAGAGGGTAGGTAGTTACCATTATGTACCTATAATCACACCTCATTATCCTCACTGAGTAAAACCTTTCCATAAGTTAACATTCACTGTAATTTTATCTTGCACTTCCAAACCCAGACTGAAAAAATTTCCTTTGTGGTAAAATTCCCAGAGGATTTTAGGCAGTGAATAATCTTCTGGCAGAAGAGGAGCCCATGTAAAATCTAGGCTGTACCTTAGTATTTAACAGCAGAACTGGAGTTCTGTCTGACAAACTATTCATTCTGAATTGACCATGTAGGCTTTAACCAATTATAAAATGTTGTATCCGTTTACATAAAATTGTCTTTATAACATGTGTGAAAGATTTTGTAGCTTATGTTTTGTGTTCCAATAATGTTTCTTTAAGCTAAAACATTATTCTCACCTGTTTGCTGTCAGCAATTCTATATCATATTTGAATGCATTTTGGTCACCCCTGTCGTAATCATAATGAGGAAGCGCTGGAATGGTGGAAAATGCTTTGGTAAGAGCAATCCTCCAAACTTTTCATGTTTACAGAATAATTGAAGCCTATGTTAGATTACTTACACGCTCTATTTTATATTAACTCAGTGTGATAACAGTGCTGCCAATTTCCTTTTGAGATTTGTTAAGAGTAACTGCCCTAATTTTATGAGACTTTATGGGATATTTAGATACTCGTAGTTTAAAATATCATTTTGCAATCTTTGAGCGTGTGATATGTTAAATTTTAGTAAACTAGTGCACCGCAACGAGATAACAAAACAATAATGCTGCTTGTAGGCGTTGTAAATCTCGTTTTGTTACAGGCGGAGAAAGAGTATAAGTCTTACAAGATATCTGTTCTGTTGTTACTTGGTGTAAATACTCCTGCCAATCACAGCCCACACAAGGTCAGAGATTATTGGATCCACAAGATTATAAGCCTCAGAACATAAAGATGAAATGGCATATTTTATAAAGATGTTTGTTTCCTTGTATTTTATTTGGAATTAAGAATCTACTGCTGACCATTAAACCATTATTGATTGTCAGAAAAACCATAATGGTTCCCTAATATGCTTTAGGGAAAGAAATCTGCTGTCCTTACCTGGTCTGTTTTACATGTGATTGCAGAGCCACAGCAATGAGGTTGACTCTCAATTGTCCTCAGGCAACTAGGGATGGCAATAAATGCTGGCCAGCCAGCGATGCCATGCCCTATGGATGAATAAAAAAAAAAATTCTGCATATATCAGAGGGGGCAGGTATCTGATAGCATGTAACCTAATGCACATTACAGCTAAGATTCATTGTGACTTTGTAGATTTTGCATTGGGCACCATTATCATGCAGATAGCGAGCAAATTTGAAAGTACTTGTGTATTCACCATACGTTAGAAAATGGAAAACAAGTTCAAAGATTGTGGGTTAGGTTGATTGGCCATGCTAAGCTGACCCTAGTGGCAGGGGGATTAGAAGGGTAAATATGTGGGGTTATGGGAATAGAGCCTGGGTGGGATTATGGTCGGGGCAGACTTGATGGGCCAAATGGTCACCTCCTGCACTGAAGGGATTCTATGATTCCACCTGACCTTTTGTCTGTTAGTAGTACTTGAACTAAATAACTTGCATTTGTTCCTGAATATGAAATCCAACTTTATCACTGGCATCTGTGTTCTGATTGTGAAAGATTGGCATTTACAGAAATACTGAAGGGATTCAGTTAACAAAAAACAAGAAACTTGGGAGGTCATCATGGAGCATTGTGTTTCGACAGATGAAAATAAAGTTTGAACTGCAATAGAAATGGTTACAACCCCAGTGTCTGAATCATTGCCATTTTCTTTCCTAGCCCAGATATAAATCTTGGCTCACTGGGAGATGTTTGAACGCTTTGTTGATAATTCGTACCATTTTAAAATAGTCAACATTGCATATTTTATACGATAAAATTCAGTTCGTTTGCAGATGCATTAAGAAATCGTGGCGGCACAGTGGTTAGCACTGCTGCCTCAGCGCCAGGGACCTGGGTTCGATTCCTGGCTTTGGGTCACTGTCTCGGTGAAGTTTACATGTTGTTCCCATCTGAGTGAGATTTCTCTGGGTGCTTCAGTTTCCTCCCACAGTTCAAAGATGTGCTGGTTAGGTGCATTGGCCATGCTAAATTTTCCTTCAGTGTACCTGAACAGGTGCCAGAGTGTGGCAACTAAGGGATTTTCACAGTAAATTCATTGCAGTATGAATATAAGCCTACTTGTGACTAAGGTATAAACTTTAAACTACTTTTTCAGTTGGAAAGACAAATAGCCTTTTGACCTTTATGCAAGAAGGTTTGAATATAGGAATAAAGAAATCTTGCTACAGTTATATAGAGCCTTGGTGAGACTGCACCTTAAATACTATGTACAGTTTTGGTCTCCTTAGCTAAGGAAGGATATACTTAATGTGAAGAGAATGCAGTAAATGTTCGCCAGCCTTGTTCTTGGGATGGTGTGATTGTCTTTTGAGGAGAGATGAAAGAGACTGTATTCTATAGAATTTAGGAAAATGAGAGAGAGTCTCATTGAAGTATACAAAATTTTTACTGGGTTCAAATTGTGTAAATTCCAGAAGAATATTTCCCATCACTGAGGTATCTAAAACCAGGTGCACAGGCTCAGAATAAAACATAGGCCATTTAGGACTGAGATTAAGAGCAATCTTTTCAATCAGAGGGTTGTGAATGTTTGGAATTTTCTGCCCCCGAGAGCTATGGTGACTTAGCCATTTATTCTATTCAATACAGAGATTTATGGTTTTCTAGATGTCAAGCAATTTGGTGATTGTATGGAAAAATGGTGTGAAAGTAGATTAGCCATAATCTGGTCGAATGGCAGAACAGACTCAAGGTACTGAATGGCCTATTCTACCCTTGCTCCTATTTCCTATCTTCTTGACAAACTGTTTGGATATTAATAACCTGGAATCATATAATTGAGAGGTTGAGAAAATAATATGGACCTCCAGTATAAAGCTTTGTTAAAATGATTATCCAAACCCTAATTTCAAACATAGTGGTTAGCATTGTTGCCTCATAGTGCCAAGGACTAAGTCACAGGAATCATAGCGGGCAGAGACAGTCCACGTAAAGGTCCATTAACCTTGACCGGGATTTTCCGTTCTTGGGGCGAATTTAGCCAAAACATACTGCCCCTGATGTTTATCTTTAAGCGTTGTAGAGAAGTAAAAGTGACAAAGCAAATAACATGGCACATTTTATTTTGAGATTCCAAACTTATATTTGATTTCAGGCATTTCATATTTCTTTCACTGCATCCCCCAATGTTAGATTTTATATGTCCATAAAGCAGCACAGTGGCACAATGGTTAACACTGTGATTCCTTGCTTGGGTCACTGTCTGTGTGGAGTTTGTATGTTCTCCCCATGTCTGCATGGGTTTTCTCCAGGTGCTCCAATTTCCTCCCGTAGTCCAAAAGATTTGCTGGTTATGTGCATTGGCCCGAACAGGCACTGTTCATAAGATCCCGCTGCCAACAAGCAGCGTGCTGCTTCCCATTGCCACGCAACACAGAAGGCATGATAAGTGGTTAACCAACATAACTTTGTTCAGAGAAATCTCTCCGGGTACCAAAAACATTAATTGTAGTTTGAAATGTTACTTGATACTTGTACATCTGATATGCTAAGTGTAATTTTACAAAATGTAAACTTTAAATTTAAGCTTTGTGAAGGGAAAGAAAAATCCCACCCTGAGGTCGTCTTTTTAATTTTTAATATTGCATAATTATGGCTTCATTCAGCACTTAACCACAAATTTCTTTGTTGCACCATCTGTTGCTTAATGCAAATTACTGGAAAATTCAATTTTTTAAATGCTAAAATTTGGTCCTTTAATTATTTTCTTAAGTGCGTGAAGCATCTTGCAATGTTTTTTCTCTGTGGTTTAGTGGAATTAAACAATCATAGGATAGTGCTGCACAGCACAAAAGTAGCCATCTAATCTATATTCATGCTTACAAAGCACAATCTGGTTAGTGTCACTCCTCTGCTTCTTCTACATTTCCTTGAAATTCTTTTTCCCTTTAAATATTTATCCAATTCCTTTTTGAAAGCTATGATGCAACCTACACCCAATCACATGGTTCAATTGTTAGAAGTGGCCTGCAGTCAATTGATAGCCGTTCTCTAAATGCAGAGGTTACATTATGTTTTCTCCCTGCTATCTATATTTCAAATTTTTATATTTTTGGTTTTAACCTACTTTGTTGGTTTGTTTTGTTAATAGTCTGTTTTATGTGCCAAATCCAGCTGTTGGCGCAAGCTCCAGCTGTCAGTGCACTTCATTTGCTCAATGACGGATGATCACACAGGAGGATAAGCGATTATGACTTCATTGTAGGTTTATTGAGAAAATATCTGCAGCTGGTTACTGGGAAATCCTATATGCAGTGTACGCACTATGTGCTATAAAAGAAATTAGGTCAGCTTCCACTTTATTTTGGGGATTATCACATCTGTTGCAAAAATCGAATTCATGGAAATTTGTACTAGTAGTCATTTAGCTAGTGCGTACATTGTAACACCTATTAATGTTAATTTAATATGCCAATATTTAAGTAGACACAAATACCTTAAAGCTCCCAGTAGCAAATATTGCCATTTTAGACTGTTATGCGGATTTACTATTTAAGTAATTTGAGAGGCAGAATCACTTCCTTGGAATAAACACTCATCAGTGTGCACACATGATCACCAATGTTCAATTGGTGACAGTGTTGTTTTGTAACTCTACAGTGTTGACTGCATGTCTTTCCAATAGTTTGTGTTTTTTTTAGGTACAGTATAGGCTGCTGAAGAAAAAAACCCATTCCAAACGTTCCACATATTAGTTATAGAAAAGTGCATTAAATGTGAAAATTGTGTTATAGAGAAATCTGGAGAATCCATGTTAACCTCTGGACAGAAAGGTTTGCATGTGTTTGTGATTATACTAATGCTGCAGGTCACATTTTATAGCTAGTTTGTGCCATCGCCGTTTTGGACCCAGTGGCCATTGACCATCTGCTTTTGAAATCCATGAAAGTGGATCTACATGTGTGAAAGCTTTACTTGAAAAAAAACAAAGTACCTTTTACTTGTATGTGTGCCAGCAAAATCTTCTCATGCTTTAATAAATCTTGCACATATTTGGTAAACTGGATCTGTTTCTCGTGCAGCTCATTCACTGAATGACTCACAGATGTAAAATTGCATTGATTACTCAAAAAAGTCATGGAGACAGGAGCATGTTGAGTGTCCGAGACCCTGTTCCTTAAAACTCCAGCTGATTGTTGTGAAAATCTGCACTCAAAAGTGCATGCAGTCTCTAATGAAGCGCTCCAAATTCAGTTTCCAATGTTAATGTCTTTTTTTCCTGAATCGAAGCTTATTTCACCCGTTACGTTATGAAGTTTCACTTTTCATATGAATGGATTTCTAAGATGAAGGAGCATGATACAATTTGAATTTAGTTAATTTACAGCTCTCCTTGTACAAACATTTAATTCTGTTTATTATTTGACGTCTTAAAGTCTGTTTGCCGTCTATGATGTTCAGAGAATGTAGTTAAAAATCAAACTGATGATTTTAACTTTATTGGTACAATAGTTCTGAACAAGTTGCTGCTGTTAAGTTTACTGCACTAATCAGCACTTTATTAGAGGGATACCAGAATGCACGCTGTTCTTAAAATGCCCTTGAAGAGATGAAATTTTACAAAAAAAAAAAATTGGCTGAATGTGCAAGTGCACAACTTAGAATGATGATGAGTGGAACTGACTAGGAAGCTTTGAGGCTGAATCTCAGCTCATCGCTGAGTTAGCTGATCTTGCTCAGGGCAATAATTGGCTTCAATGTCCCAAAGTATGATGCAGGGGAATGGAATATCATTCTGCTTAGCAGCCAATAACTCCTGCTTGAAAAGGGTGTGTAAGAAGGTAATTTGCTTTGGCTGTGATTCGCCAGTAGTGAAAAAGCCTGTTGATATTGCGTAAATCCACACATAGAGGGATACCGTCTTGAGTTACCAGAAGGATGCTGCCGCTCATGGAACTATACTTCAGGATGATTCCAAGAGGCATTATGAAAACGAAAACTGTCTATGTTAACTCTTGAGTTTTGTGAAAATTTATAAGTTCTTTAGAGAGCATTGGGAATAAATTTTGCAATTGCTGCAATTTTAAGAAAATTTAATTGCTGAGGTCAAATGTTTTCTGCATGTTATAATATTACTTATGTTTCTGTATTTCTAAAATGCTAAACTAAATAATGGCCATGGCATGGAACACAACTCAGCCTTGTATAATTCCAGATGAATCTACCCTTTATACCAGCTAATTATTCAATTATTTATTGAAACTTTTATGGTTCTGCAGAGATTACAGTTTCTCACAATTTAACGTTGCAATTACATTGCAATTTCCAGGAGATCACTGCCAAGGGGCGTTGCCACAAATGTGGCAGTTTAACCAAGTCAAATGGTGTGAGATATTCTCCAGGAGCCCCTTTCATGGAACTTGGTTTCTAGAATGTGTGGGGTGTAATTCCAATCTCTGTATCGCTGAGCTCTCCTAGTATTGTGGGATGGGAGGGGGTAAGAGCAGGGAGCAATTGAATTTGGCGTTGCTGTTGTTGTTTTTTAAGAAAAGGCTTTTAATTTCAAAGTAAGAGTTTTAACTGTGCTTTTCACTTGGAGGAATCCAAGCCTCAAAGTCATCAAAACAGTTTATTCCTCTTAATTTTAAGTTGATTTCTTGAGTCACATTGCCCAGTCTTTTCTCAGCACTGATGGCATTTTTGTACGGTTCTGAGATCTTTGAATTAAGAGAATTCTGTGCTGTGCTTTGAGTATTATACAACACGTTTAAAATATTGGAACATTTACAAAGAATCTGTATTTCTCTTTTTTTCCATTTTATTTGTTAATCTGAGCAAATCTTTCATGTTTTTGTGATGATCCTTTATTCTTCCACTTTCCTCTCCAGAATTGAGGTACTGGTAGTGGGAAGGAAAACTGAATTGTGATAGATAATATTTCTCCATCCTTCATCTGGTTAGAAGGAACAAAGTCTCTTTGATACGTTTACACCGATAGTTGTGATTTCCTCCATGGCACGAAATGCTTGGGAATGTATTCTCGTCTTCATTTTCTACTTTGATGTGCCTGTGAAAATGTGGAGAAATGACACAGGGTAGTCTGTTAAAAAGGAAATGTTATCAATTATCAAATCAAAGTAGGACATATTGGCTCAGGGTAATTTCCCCCAGGAGACCATAGAGCATGAGTCTTGTAATACTGATTTAAATCTCTCATCGCTGGAACTAATAGACTCCCCCAATCCATCTGAGTTCCAACAAATTGGACCGTGTAAGGTGGTTGGGAATTCATTGTGTATATCCCAAGTGGAAAGGCCTTTGCCATCTGGAAGTAGGCTGCCTTCTTCAGGTTGTTTAGCAAGATAGTGCTAACATCATTTGATGCTAACAAAGGTCAAAGGAAAAAGTTCATGTCTGTGCCTGAGAGCCCCTTTAATCCTGATTGACAGGCCTTTCATCATCACCATGTGGTTAAAATGCAGTTATATTGAGCTGTAATACAGATTTATCAGGCTCCGTTGATCCGGCTGTCAGTTGAATGTCACGTATTTATTGGCATTTGAGTACTTTAAGTTTATAATATTTTGCTTTATTGCTGCTTTGGCGTTATTTAATTGAATGTGTTATTGAAACGGTTAATGATTGCCTTCCACCACCCCCACCCCCCCAAAAAAAAACTTAGATACCTTTGTATAGCTTTTTTTCCCATTAAGCAGCACCATATACTAACACTTTGGCTCTGTGGGCATGTTTAATATTACTGACACATTCTAATGAATGTATTTGCATTTTAAGTTCACATCGTGGAGTTCCTCATTCTTACTTAAAGTAAAGCAGCATGAAAACTCCTAAAGCATGTACAGCCATGATTCTCTCTGTAACTTAACAGAATTTTATTTCCATCGAGCTGGCCATAATGTGAAATGAATTCTTCTTTTGTTGGCTTATCAGAGTATCGAGAATCGTAAACCCCCAGCTTCTAATTGGATAAAAAGTTGT
Organism: Sphyrna mokarran; assembly: GCA_024679065.1. NCBI lineage: Eukaryota > Metazoa > Chordata > Chondrichthyes > Carcharhiniformes > Carcharhinidae > Sphyrna > Sphyrna mokarran. The sequence goes on from JAGIQG010000021.1 coordinate 27,770,380, forward strand.
GAAAAATCACAGCAGGGTTATTCACGGTATTTACCTTTTCTTATCATATGCTTAAAAGACCCGCTGAGGCAAACACGAAAGGTCATTCTTCTACACCAGCACTTGTCACTAAGTATAAATATATTGGCCGTTTAAAAAATATATTCTCACAGCAGTAAAATAAAAATTGCAGAAATGAAAAGGTTTGCATGATAAACCTGTTAATGGCAAGAGCAAAAATATGTTAATTGAATATCTATGGCAGTTATTTCCTCACTTATTTAATTACAACGTTATCTTTACTTGCATTTTGTATCCTGTTTCATACATTTTAATTCAGTGTTAACCAATTTGTGTTCTACGGAGCTTGGCTTGTTTTTGCTGAGCGGAAGAGGGAGAAAGAACAGAGGTCACACAAGCTACACAAAGGGGCAGAGGAGGAGAAGGACTCTCAGCATGAGGCTGTATCCACCTACAATCTTCAGGCAGAAATTCTTCCACTTGGTCTCATCCAGGAACAATGTGCGGGACACACTTTCAGAAAGGAGATGTCCACTGAAAAGTGCCATAGGTCGCAGGCAGACCCACAGTCTCAGAGCAGAGCATAGAGCAGTATTGTAGTGGTTGTAAAAATGACCATGGCAATAAACCTCTTTGCATGGTCTCCTTCCAGGCTGGAGCAGGAGACTACTCGCAGTAGCTTGCACTTCACCATTCACTGTTGTACAAAGAAGCTGAGTAACACATGGTATGTGAAGAGAAGGGAGATCATAGCATTCTTTTTTCCTGTGAGAAACAGGTGGAAAGTGCATGTGACTTCACCGGGATAGGCTTCCCCATGGTGTAGGGTGCTTTGACTGCACATGCCTTGCTTGATGATTGCCTCATCTAGACTGGTATGGTGGCACAGTGATTAGCACTGCTGCCTCATAGTGCCAGCGATCCAAGTTCGATTCCAGCCTTGAGTCACTGTCTAGAATTTGCACATTCCCGCTGTGTCTGCATTGATTTCTTCCGCATGCTCTGGTTTCCTCTCACAGTCCAAAAGTGTGCCAATTTGGTAGATTAATGTGTGAGGTTACAGGGATAGGGCGAGAGAGTGGGAGTGTTCTTTCAGAATATCAGTACAGCCTCGATGGGCCGAATGGCCACCTTCTGCACAGAAGGAAGAAATGTAACATTCCAAAAAAAATTCAGAGTTATGGCAACCGCAAAATGTTCCACTTCCTCAGTGCGCATCAGTTTTGCGACCATTTTCAATGCATTATAAAGGTAAATTCCCAATTATCCTGACAGCTGTCACACTGTGATCTCTCTGTACCAGTCCATTGTACCATTGACATTTGAATCATGAAAAGGCTGATATGGGATGACAAGGGCTATAAATCGACCACCTAGCTCCGGACTTTGGTGTACAATCTTTGCACATTTGGACAACATTCTATACTTATGACGAGCCATGCTGTCAATCAGGCAGATATTTAGGCTGTTTTATTTTGTGTTTATTTGTATTGCTCCTAGAGGATCCCTGCAGTACCCTGTTAAGTGCATCATGATTTATTACCATCTTGCCATTGCAAAAATGGAGAGCAGTGCAGGAAAGGAAGATATAACTAACACATCCCCTTTTGACTGCTATCTGTGGGCAGCATGATGCCACAATGGTTAGCACTGCTACCTCACAGTTCTAGGGACCCAGGTTCGATTCCCATTTTGGGTCAGTGTCTGTGCAGAGTTTGCACATTCTCCCTGTGTCTGTGTGGATTTCCTCTGGGTGTTCTGGTTTCCTCTCTCAGTCCAAGGATGTGCTGGTTAGGTGCATTAGCCATGTTAATTCTCCCTCAGCGTACCCAAATAGGCGCCGGAATCTGATGAGTAGGGGATTTTCACAGTAACTTCATTGCAGTGTGAATGTAAGCCTACTTATGAATAATAAATAAACTTTAAACTTTAAAAGCTTTATCGGTTTGTCTGACAGCAATATTGGTGAACGCAACCCCAATTACACATTCAAAACAGTCATGCACATTATCTTCTCTCTGATACAGACCATCATAACATCTGCGTAGTCATTTGCTGAAATAAAAGCCATCGCAAACAAAAACAGTCCAAACATACTTTACCAAACATACCATCCAGTATTCCATTTAACAGTTAACTAATCATTCTTCCCTTTGTGTTCTCTTGTGCAAGCCTTGCTTGCCCTAATGCTTCCATGCAGTGCTGTCCCAGTGATGCAGCATGGCTGACAGAAGACTGTAGAGCTTCACTATCAGAGGCTGAGACTGGCCTTGTAGGACAGTTTTGAGCCATTCTGGACTTTGACATGGCTTTAATTGCACCACCACTGCATGGGTGGCAGCAGTCTGGTTGACTGACAAAAATGAGGACACTGATGGAGTGACAGTAGCGGGAGAATGATTGAATGCTTTCATCCTGATGGCATTGTTCATGCTGTTTGGGGTAATGCCTCTGTAATTTTAGTATGCCTGTTTGGGTATAAAATGTTGGACTGCTATGAAGCCTACAAATTCTAATATTCACAGTTGCAGTTGTATAGAGTGTTGGTGCAAACACATCTGGAGTATTGGGTCCAGTTTTGGCCTCCATATTTGAGAAAGGATGTGGTGGCATTGGAAGCAATTCAGAAAAGGTTCACCAGATTGGTTCTGAGGCTGAAAAGCTTGATGTACCACTTCTCGCAGAGAGTAGTGAATTTGTGGAACTTGCAGTCCCACAGAATGGTGAAGTCTGAATCACTGGTTTCCAAGAAATAGATAGATATATCTCTAATTAAAAAAGGGATAAGGGGAACAGGTGCGGAGGTGGATTTGAGACCAGGGAGAGATCAGCCATGATCTGATTGAATGGCAGAGCAGACTCAAAGGGTTGAATTGCCTACTTTTGCTCCAAATTCCTACGTTTCACAGCCATGATGGCATCAATCTGAATGTGTGGCAATGAGCTGAACTTGCATGACTTCAGTCTGAGCTTCCACTGCACAATTCATACGTTGCATCATGGTTGGGGGGGCAGGTAGTCCACAAATGTTCTCATGCAGCTTGCTACCACTTCCAAACTGGAAAGAATGAGCTCGGCCCTGGGCAGAGCTCAGCACAAGATTGATGTCTAGCTCCTTCATGGTCTTTTACAGTGACCACAGGATTGCCAGTCATTATTTCTATGTGCATGCTCATCAATACTTTTTCTGTACATCCTTTATCATAGTCCTCACCTGATTTCTTTCCAGGAGAACTCTTGTGCATTCTGTCTGACAAAGTGGCATCTCTACTATTCCTCTGCCATGGTTGCAGGCTTCTCATGCCTAGTGTCCATCATGTGTAGAGATTAACTCTTAAGTTACCCTCTATAGTATGCACTGTATTAATCCTTAGAAAATAAGAATATGGTTAATGGTTACCTGCATCAGAATGAGTTTCTTCATCATCAGCCTCTTTTTCCTCTGCTACTCTGCATCATGGCTGAGTTAGATTGCAGTCCTTGGATAGCTGAAAGGAGAAAGGCACAAAAGTCAGGGAAGTCAGGGGAAGTTACATCCTAAAGCCAGCTACAGCGTGTAAATCAGAAGAGGTTCTGGGATTAAGTGAGGTATGAGGAGGAGGATTAGGCTTCAGCCTCTGTCATGACTACTCTAATGATGGTGAGCTTCAGCTTCTTCATGACATTAGCAAAGTGATGGAAAATGTCGTCAGGGGTGATATCAAACGGCGTTTGCTCAGCAATAACCTGCTCATTGACACTCAGTTTACATTCTGCAGATCCACTCAGGTTTCCAGCTAGTTAGCTCTTATTGTCAGTTGTTAGGTGGCACCTTGTTCTGCAAGAGAGGAAAGTGTATGAGTGAGAATAGTGTAATGTGCTTGGGTGATGTGGCTGTCATGTTTGAGCAGCTGACATTGTATATGAGTTGTAAGATACTGGAGTGAGGCTCACAGCTCACTCCAGTGTTCAAGGATATGGCGAAACTATGCATGTTAGGTATGAGTGGTGATATTTAGAGATTGTTGGTGTACTATAAAGAATCAGCAGATGGGACATGGTAATACAGTCCTGATATCAGTCAGTCATGTGTTAGACTTCATAGAGAGAAGTAGTAAGAAGTTGGAATCAAGGCTAAGTGCAACATGCCTACACTGTAGTTGCAGTACTAATAAACAAGTGTTAAACATTTACCAGAGTCTGCCCACAGCCTATCTTCAAAGTCCCACATCTAGAGTGGGATGGTGAATGTAGCAGATTGTGAGGCTAGTGGTTCAGTTATAAGAATATGTCATTTGAGCATATATTTACTTGACCACTTGACCACTCGTTAGTCATTAAATTACTTCCTCCATTGCATCCAGATCTTCAGGGCTTGCATCAACAATGGTGACTATCTGCTTCTGTTATCCTTCGTAAAGTTTGCTCAGTAGACTTTCTGCCCTACCCTTGCCCCTATTCCATGGTCCGTCTCCTCCTGTCCATCTCCTTCACCAAGGCCTGTTTCATAGGTCTTGGAGCATGCTCCGTTCCCTATCTCTGCATTATAATCACTGTTCTTGAAAAGCTCACAGATTTCCTCAGCCCCTGCTGCAGCCAGAATGCGCCTCTTCTTTGAGAGATTCAGGCTCGCTTTAAGTGGTGCTGGCCTTGCACCAAGTTGGGCCCCTTGCTCCAACAGCATGTTTAGTGGTGGGTTGCACGCTATTATCATTTAAATGCGCAGGCAGTATGAATCTTGCATGCTGCCTGCGATGGAAGGAACGGACGTGGGTTAATTCCGTGTTGCAATCACAAGGTCAGATTTTGGGGGCTATCCAGTTTTTCCTTTTAAGTTTTCAAATACTTAAGTGGGACTGACTGAAACTTGTTTCTTTAAAAAAAAATTATATATACATATGTGGGGCAGCCTCATTTCAAATTAAAATTTATTTTAGAATATTTGATCATAAAGTATGTGCAAGTATTCCAATTTAGCTCTCAACCTTGAAAATCACAAAAATTCAGCGCATCTATTGAAAATTAAAGTTTTCATTTGATTTGTTTTCCCCCTACTGTGTTTTTCCCTGAAGACATCAGGAATACATCTTAAGCTCAACAGCAATTTTTTACTGAGGATGTTGAATGCAGACTTTGCCAAAGGTTAAATCTGGAATGCAAAAAAAACTTCAGGAACACTGAAGTTTGTGGCGGCCTGGACTTTGCTTCTTCGTTTTGGTATACTATCATCTTGAGTTAGTCAAATAGAAGTGAGCCTTTGGCGTTGTGGCAGAATTCTCGTCTTGGATTCTGCAAGTGAACGGTGCAGACCTTGTTCTAACAGTTCTGGTAAGTGGAGATCGAGGCTGTGGCTCTGAGATATTCGGGCCAGGCAAATGTGGAAGCCATCTTGGACGTACCACCCCAGCAGCTGTTATAAGTATGGTCACACAAGGATCATTGACCCTGTTAAATCAATGAGCGAATCTTTCACTATATCGCACTGTTTTTCCAAGCCCACTTGATATAACGGTTTTTGAAATTTGGACGTGTTTTATTATTTCTCACGGTAATTTTTCATTGTAAAACATTATATACAACAATTTGGAATAGAATCAAGTTTAACACTAATACATTCTTCTCCTGCATGAGTATGCAGTTGTTGCTGCATGTTTCACTGCTCATAATTATGTTGTATCTTGACAGACCTGAGATTTCAATTGTTGCAAGCAGATTAATTCACTCAACCACTAAGATCTGGTGCCAAAAATGCAATTGTCCTATTCAGACATAAGAACAGCATTTGATGCAAGCATATGAAAATACGACTGCACTTAGTCATATACACATGCATAACAAGGCAGCATTTGAGATATTTCCATTACACTGGACATTTGTGGACATGTGGTGTCGTGTTTTGGACTGATCACAGTTCTATAGAGACAAGAACTTCTTGGACTTATCTTGTCCAATTACCAAGTTGCCTTGTGCAAGGCTATTGTTCCATGGCCGGTAGTGAAGCCCTGGAGCCTCCACATGGACCACACAACCTCCATCTACCATTTGTGCCAGGACAGTTATTAAGCTTTTCAGTGGCAAGGGATTTTGCAGTTGAACTGTTCATATACAAAGCTCAATGAATACAGATCTGCACTAGAAATCCTAGGTTTGTAGTCCATAGCTCAGGCGGAGATGCATCAGCTGAACGCAGGTCATGCAATTGGGGCCTCCCTCATGTATGGTATATGTGTCATTGAGCCATGTCACATGAGACACTATGGTTTTCAGTCATTCTGCAGATTACAATGAATAATTGTTCATTTTGTTTTTTTTCTCTCTAAAGCATCTCCGAATGAAAGGCTAAATGACCTTGGCTTTACATAGACTGAACTTCCAACTTATCTGGGAAATAATGTGTTACTGAAAAATATTTTGAGATTTGCAGAAATAACTATCCGTGAAATTTAAATTTCCTGTGACTGACATTTGTTCGTATTTTCCTTAACTAAATGGTTCTTAGCTGGCCTTAACAGTAAATTGAAAAGGCATGCATTTGGAGTTCTGAATGCTCCCAGGATTTTCTGTAATTGAATTTAACTTTCTGTATTCCTGAGAGAAACCTTGGGATTTAGAGGTTTCAAGCTATCATTGTTTCCTTGGGATGGGACCAAGAATTCTGCAAAGAGCAACAGTTTTGGATTATTTTAAGGCTTTGCATAGCTCTGGAAAGAAATTCCACATCAGAAGCTAGCAAAAGAATACTTTAAGAGCAGTGGTAGTTACTTAATACAAAACATTAGCAGCTATTGGAAGACTTGATTTTATAGCTATTAACAGTAATTTCTTTTTGTGGTTAGCACAATTGTTCTATTGTGGTGGCAGTGTGTTTTTAAGATAAAATTTCCACTTCTTCCAAGCTTATGGGTGGTCTGATTCATTTGTCTGTCCACATAAAAATGAAAGAAGTGGAAGAACTGAAGCAGCTCCCCAAGGCAGCACATTAATTTCAAAATCCTTATTCCAGTCTCTCCATTGCCACGTGCCACCTTAGGATTTTCCCTGTGGGATTTTGCACCCTGTAGCCAGGCAAAAATGAGTCAGAAGCCCTGCACTAAAAAGGAAACAGTTTCTTGGCTATATTTTTCCATGGGGCAGATAATTCATGGCCAGAAAAAGGGACTTGCTTGAGATTGGCAGGCGGGCTCTCGAAATTTTGTAAGGCCAATTGGGTGTCTTGCAGATTAAAGGAAGCAGTAAGCTGCAATGAAGGTCAGTGAGGGAGTCAGCATTTCAAAATGAAAGCATCTTCTCTCCAAAATCATTAAATTTAAAGTTGGTGTTACATCCAGGCCGCTCCTGTGGTTGGGGCAAGCATCTACAGGGTGGTCTGCAGCTGCCTCAGAATCAGGCAAGCAGGGAGGGCACCTTGGCCTATCTGAAATGCAACACCCTCCCCCACTTGTCTCACAGTCTATCGCTGGGAAGTTACCAGGTTGCCTCCAGGCAGTAAAACTGGCTCCCGCCACCTGCAGGAAACTGAAGGTATGAAACTATAATTGGCAACCCATCTTTAAAGCAAACCACCTATCTCCCACTTCCTAATCTGTCCCTTGAGCTGGACCTTGCATTGCCTTTCTGAACTACCAAACTCCTCCTCAATATCTCGTTATTGTGATTTATCAAATAAATAAAAGGTTTTGTTGCAATATATTATTGAAGTAAGTGGGCGATATAGTGGCACAGCTGCTAGTACTGCTGCCTCACAGTGCGAGGGACCTGGGTTCAATTCCAGCTTAGGTCATTGTCTGTGTAGAGTCTGCATGTTCTCTGCGTCTCAGTCTGGGTTTTCTCTGGTTTCCTCCCACAGTCCAAAAGATGTGCTGGTTGGGTGCATTGGCTATGCTAAATTCTCCCTCAGTGTACCCCGAACAGGTGTCGGAGTGTGACAACTGGAGGATTTTCATAGTAACTCCATTGCAGTCTTTTCATATCTAAGCATAAGGATGTTGAACCAGTAATAGAAGATTCAGGTGGATTTTCCCAGCCACACGTTGGTTGTGGTAGGTGCTTAAGGGGGGATGAAAATAATGGGATGCCCCTGAGATGATTCCCCAGCAGATTTTCCACCAGGGAAAAGTTTCTTGGGATAGGCATGGGAGGGAATTGGGTTTCCAATATCAAGGGGAGCAGGCAGCCAATCAAGGTAATTGAGATTCCAATTTGGGATGATTTTACTGGCTTCCCAGCATTTTTCCACCACGCCGTAACCCTTACTAGATATTGGCAGCTCTGTTGAGGCTGCTTCCTTGCGCACCAGGCTAAGGCAGGAGGGCGGTGGTTGGGGGAATGATGCTTCAGGGCTAGAAGCTCGATGTCCTATTGATGAGCCCTTGAGCATGGACTGCCACAATATTGGCCAATGTTGATCCAGAGGCTGGCCTTCTGGTCCGTCCTGATAGGCCTGTTGGCCTTGACCTTGTTAACCTCTGCATTTTCATGCGAGCCAGTGAAGGTGCCTCCATGTTGCAGTGCCTTCACATCCCTGAACTTTCCCAGCAGCACCCACCTCTCCCCATGGGGCAGCTGATGCTCTGGAGCTGTCGGTTCTCTGGGCAGGCAGCATCAAGCCCTAACGGTGAGCACAGAGGCTGCCAATTAAAGGGGTAGCTCCTGGAACATTGTTGAGCTGCTCCCACTGCATGCAAACAAGTGTGGACTTGGGACTCTGGTTTGTTCTCTGTCAGGAACCCAATGTCTAACACGCTATTTGCATTTCATATTTGGCTTCTAACTTTTTCAGAAAACAAAGATGACTGCATCTAAATTGACAATGAAAATCACCTGGTTCCTGGGTTTAAATGTCAGAGGTTTCGAAATTATTTTTTCATGACTTAATTTTCCATGCTGCTTTCTTGAAGGTATTAAATTGTGCTGTAGTCTGAGTCTGCAGGGATGCACTACTGCATTTAGATATTGATGGGACATTAAAGCCCTTGTCCAATAACTCCAACCAAGGGCCACCAAGACCAATTCTCTCACCTGACTCATTATACATCAAGAAATAAACTTTGGACAATGAGGTTATATTTTTAAAAGCAACATAATAGTTTCCTCAACAAAGATAAAAAATACTGGAAAATCTCAGCAGGTCCAACAGCAACTGTGGAGAGAGAATAGAGCCAATGTTTCAAGTCTGGATGACTCTTCTGTAATTTTCCAGCATTTTCTGCTTTTGTTCCAGATTCCAGCATCTGCAGTATTTTGCTGTTATGACATTTTCCCCTTTGTTTAAGAACATCAGATATGTACTAAATCGGTTAGGAAGATGAACATTTTTCCCACTAATGCTTCAGCTGAAAACCAACATTGACATCAGTTCCTGGGAGTCCATCATACTGGACTGAGCCAGGCAGTGGCAGAGTCTGTGTTTTAAAGTTTATTTCATAGTGTCACAGGCTTACATTAACACTGCAACTGTGAAGATCCCCTAGTTGCCACACTCTGGCGCCTGTTTGGGAGGAGAATTTATCACAGCCAACGCACCTAACCAGCACGTCTTTCGGACTGTGAGAGGAGCCAAAGCACCTGGAGGAAACCCATGCAGACATAGGGAGAATGTGCAAACTTCACACAGACAGTGACCCTAACCAGGAATTGAAACCGAGTCCCTTGCACTGTGAGACTGCACTGCTCTGTCGCCATACCACGCTGTGGAAAGAATCCTAACATTTCAAGACCCAACAATAACAAAATAAAGAGGAAAGACAAGAGCGTCGAAAAAAAGCCATGCCATGACCCAGACAACTAATACAACAGCAGATATCTGACCTGCCATAAAATCTGCAGATCCCAAATCAGTCTCTTTAGATCTTTGGACTCGGGGAAGACAAAACAAGGGATCGTCAATAATGTGCAACCTTTGCAGCTTTTCAAATTCAATCATGGCTTCCCTGAAATCCCTGTTGTATATCTGCCAAATTCTCATCTTAAATGTTCTTTCGAAAAAAAAAAGTGAAACATCTATTATTCGTTTTTAATTTCTGAATGAGTTGTAATTCTGTTTCTGGAGAAGCTGGTATTTAATGCTCAAAAGATTAAATGCTTCCAGATTAGCTCTCCCTACAGAAATAATTCTATTTGTAGTTAATGCTACTAAAAATAAAACAGCTGAATTTTCATTTTTGTCATCTGAAAGTTAAAAAGCACTCTTGGGATTATTTTCTTTCTATAATGCAAGCTCTGATGGACGTGTCCAATAATTCATGTGACATTTGGTAATGCAATAAATATTTTGAATGCGTTCAAGCTCCTGCGTTCAACTTTCAACTTGAACATGAAGGAGCTTCAGACCATCTCCACATTTAGGCTGCAGGTTATGTTTGCCTCTGTGCTGCAATATGGAGTGCCAACTGCTCCCACATTTTGGTACGTCCCAGAAGAGGTATTGAATTTAAAAAGTTTTTGCTCATTGTAATTGAGCAGCATTTGGAATTCATTATTGGTGGCAACAATTTTAAGTTTATTGTGCATTATAGATGCTGAATATTTGTATCAGTCCAACCAGAGGGATAATAAACTCATGGAACAACCCTTTAATCTATCCATTTGAAAACTCTTTGGCCACATTAGCTGAGGACAATATTGTGTTATTTTAATCTTTCATTTGTTTTGTAACTCTACCTATTGTTCAAAATATCTTTGTGCTGTCTTTATATGTTGTGCATTTCGCGTTATTACATTTGGTGGCAGAATGGTTAGCGCTGCTGCCTCTCAGCACCAGGGACACGGATTCAGTTCTGGCTTAGATCACTATCTGTGCAGAGTCTGCACATTCTCCCCATGTCTGCATAGGTTTCCTTTGAGCACTTTGGTGTCTTCCCATAGTCTGAAAGACGTGCTGGTTAGATGTGTATGTCATGCTAAATTCTCCCTCAGTGTACCGGTATAGGCGCCAGAGTGTGGCGACTAGGAGATTTTAACAATAACTTAATTGCTGTGTTAATGGAAACCTATTAGTGACAGTATTAAATAAACTGAAAAGAACTAACATGATCTGCATTTCTGCATTTTCACATATATATTTGGACTCATCAGAGTGGTTGGGCACACAATTTATAAATGATAAAAGATTTACATTTTCGGGGACAGTGCATATGTATGAAATCTACCTGTACCATTAGTTTACACACACAATATATAAGGAGAAAAGAAGGAAGTTTTTTTAAATAAATGGACTAGTGTGGTGAAAGTGGAATCATTCATACAACATCACTGAGTAGTAAGACAGTGATGTCTTATCTACATAAGACATCTAGCCTTGAGGCCTTCATCCCACAGGTCTCAGACTCATGCTATTAACTGTTTTGTTGAGGAATTGCAGTAGATTGGTCAAACTAGCTGGAAAAGAGAGTGATTCCCCAATACATTTGGCCACTATGGTAGCCGATTTCCAAAGAGAGAAGTTCTGCTCTGTTATAGGCAGTATGTAAATGCAAATTGTGGTTGATGTTGCCAGATGTTTATCTGTTTAAGCTGTCACATATGGATGTAGTTGAGACCAAAATTGAAATGGAGACATATTTTTAACATTATCTTTCTAAAGTATTCTTTTCCTCTTCTATTCCCCAGATTTTGGGCTTATTGTGCCATGCAGTGTTCTATTACCTGATTGAAATAATGGGCAAATCTGTTGTCCAACCTGTGTCTAACGAAATATAAGCAAAGCCTAATATTCGGCCGGTTGGCCATTCCCTCATTCTGGGGGAGCTTGTGTAACTTTGTACTTTCTGGCCTTCTTCAAATTCATCACTGTAACAAAGCATAAATGGCCAAGAGCATTGATATGATTTCTTTATTTGCAATCCAATGATTTGTAAGAAAAGATTTTTTTTCTGTGGTTGACAGTTATGACAGCTGCAGAAATTACCTCAGTCTTTTCACATCTTCAAAGTCTCAGTTGCAATCATATGTGTTTTGTATATCTCAAATGTATACAGTGGCTGATGAAAATTGTGGCTCCACCAAGCATAAACATTATCTATCTAATGCTTTGCAGGTTGTGTGCGTACTGTGTATGTGTGTAGCATGTGGCCAATTTTTCTGTCAGACCATCAAGCACATTACAGAAGTATGTCAGGATTGTTTTAGCATTTACTTTCGGCAGTGCCTTCATTCTTCATAAAAGAGAATAAATTCATAATCCTTCATCTAACATTTTCTGCAGGTTGTCACCTCTGAACATCTGCATATGTGTTTCCTGAATCTGCCTGCCTTACATTACAAGGCAGTATTTCTCAAAGGAAACTGATAAGTTCTCGTCTACACAACTGATCACTAAGACCTTTTTTTAAGTAAGCTTTTCATAGGAAGCAATATGATAATTTTGCATTGTAGTGCCTTATATTGAAGCAGAACAAAAAGGTACATGTATACTGTGGCAAAAAAGCCATACACCTTCTTCTGATTTCTCGCAAGTCATAGAATCATAGAACCCTACAATGCAGAAAGAGGCCCTTCGGCTCATCGAGTCTGTACTGAACACGATCCACCCAAGCCCTACCCCTATATCCCTACATGTTATACCCACTAATCCCGCTAACCTATGTATCCCTGGACACTAAGGGACAATTTCGTAGCATGGCCAATCAATCTAACCCGCACACCACACAGACAGTCCTTATTGAATTTTTGTGCAACTATATTTGACATATTGTGCTTTCTCTTTTGCTTCTTTTCTGCTCTTGATGGACCATGTGGATTTGTGATGGTGCAATTTGTTTACTGATATGCATCACTGTTGTTCTTGAACCATTTACTGAATGGAGTGTGTGAGAATTGTTCTCACTCCTTTCTTAGAAATATTTTGGTTGAATTATACCCAGTTGCTTCCACCCACTGATGCCGCCTCTTTTGTAAAGTGCAAGTGAAATGCTTTTGAATGTCCATTTAAAGTATATCAGTGAAATATTTAAATCATAGAATCTCTATGCAGAAGGAGGCCATTCAGCCCATCGGGTCTGCATTGATTCTCAGATAGAGTATCTTTACCAGGGTCTTTTCCCCAACCTTATTTCTGTAACCCCATACATTGACCATGGCTAATCCATCTAATATACACATCTTGGGACACTATTTGACCAATTTAACATGGCCAACCCACCTAATGTGCATATCTTTGGACTATGGGAGGAAACTGAAGCATCTGGAGGAAACTCACATAGACACGGGGAGAATGTGTAAACTCCACACAGTCACCCAAGGCCCAGAATTTAACCCGTGTCCCTGGAGCTGTGAGGCAGCAGTGCCTAACCAGTGTGCCACTCAGGTAACCTTTTGAACTATTAATAAAATTCTTCGATTGAAAACTAGAAACTTTACAGATCTTAAAGAATTTTTGGATGTAATTTTATATTAATTTTATCTTACTGCACAGCAAATTTTTAACAATAAATAAATCTGTATAATCTGTGTAAATGGAAGTTTAGTGTACAGTACTTATGAAGACTATTTGTCTAGCTGTTAATTTTATTTTGCTGGCCATCACATGTTCTGTAAACATTGTGTAAAGTTAATGCTTAAAACTTTAAAATATTGACTTTTAAATTTTAAAAATTTGATAAAAAGATACAAAACCACAAGGAGGCTGGGCAAAGTAGATCAGGAGAAACTATTCCTGCTCGAGAAAGATCAAGAACAAGGTGGCACAGATTTAAAGAATCAAATGTGACGTGCGAAAGAATTTCTTAACACAGCAAGTGGTTCAGGCCTGGAAGGCGCTGCTTGGAAGTGTGGTGGAGGCCAGATTCAATTGAGGCCTTCAAGGGAGCAATGGGTGATTATTTGAATAGAAACAATGTGCAGGGGCATGGGAGGGGGATGCGCGTAGGCCATAATGCTGGTTTGGAGAGGCACTGCTAACATGATAGGCCAAATGGTCTCCTCCTGCACTGTAACAATTCCGAAATGTAAATTTGCTTTTTAATGGAATCCATTTGGTTTTACAGAATAATAGATTGTAATTTTGAAGGAGAGTTAAATTCTTGATTTTTAACATCAAAAGTGTGTAACAAAGCCCTGGTCCAACTTTTATCAGAAAGGCTTTTTATCTCTGTCCCTTTGAAAGTAAAACATGTTTTGAAAGTTGTTTTCAATGTCTAATTATATTATAATTAAATTTCAGTCTTTAATTGACTCTGCTGTGTGTAAGCTCATGGAAACTAGTAATGTTCATTTGTATTCAGTTCAAGGAGAAAATACCAAGCAACATTGAAATAGGGAGGAGAATGGCAGTATGACTCAAACCAGCTTTGATAGAATGGTAGTGCGTGAAATTGAGGAATTGCTCCCTTTGTACATGTTCCTGTTCCTTCTTATCATTACTTGCTTGATTGAATCCTGTCCATAATTACTGCACTGCTTTCATACTGACACATGCAGCAATGGAGAGTAAACTATTTTGGTTTTACTGTGCCAAACGGGCTCATGTGTATTTACTTGTCCTGGTGTTGACTTGAGTAAATGATACTTGTGATCCAGTTGTTTATCAGTCGGTATTGATCCGTCTGTGTATCTTATTGCTTTTACCTGCTGCCTTTGCTCTTTTCAAGGGCTTGAAGAATTATGCTTCTGATGCTCCTTTCCTAACAGCACTGTGGGTGTACCTACACTCAATGGTTAAGACGACAATTAGGGTTGGGCAATAAATACCACTCAAGCCAGTGATGATCACATTCCATGAATGAATAAGAAGAAATTTATGCCTTACTACATACTGTATTCCTGCCAGATCTCTCATGTTATACCTCATCTGTCTTTCTTTCCTTCTCATCAATCTAATCTCAACGTAAATGAAAATAATCCACAAAAGCTGCGTAATCAGTTTACAAATTGCTTTCAACACATTATATAAAAGCTCTATTTTTTTGTTGAATTTGTTTGTCATCCAGGTTATTTGAATATAGAAGACACTTGTAAAACACAGGCTTGATTTTATCTTTATCTAGTCAAATTATTGAAATGATTCTCACAATGTTATAATTCAGGTCAGAAACTCCAAGGTGTTTTATGAAGTCAGCCCAGACCATAGGTTTTGCACTTTGAATTTGGCATGGGTAAGCATAAGATGTTTCATTCCAGGTATAATTCAAATGATCCACTTGATAAGCTTTTATCAAAGTTTATTTGAGAATATAGTTAATACACAGAACGAAATTAGCAATAACTTTTAGCCATTATAAACAAGAAAACAACCCTGATATTGTAGAAACCTTAACAGCTAAATGCACTGTTCCAACCAAACCAATCTCCGCATAAACGTGAGCCAGTCCCAGTTTAATATTGAAAATAAGAATGCTCACATGGTGCTGGATCTTCAACTCTGCAATAGTTGAAGAATTGAAACCCTGACTTCCCAACCCACCTTGAGGTAGAGATACAGCCACTGCTTGTCTCTAGCTAGCAAACCACCAACCACTTCCAACTACCCAGCAGAATTTTTAATACCAGAGAAAGAGACAAACCACTACATCCAGCCTGGAGTCCAAAGACATTCTAACTTGCCAGCAACCAAGATTGAAAGTAAAACAACTCTTGGGAGGGCAACAAAACTGTCCTACCTGACCTGTCAATCAGTCTTCGCACAACAATTCAAAAAAAGTCATAAACTCCCAGAGAATGCATTAGGCCTAGATTAAAATAAACAAAACACATTTAAATCATTTAAGCAGCAATAAAAGATGCCACTGCAGACCTCAGTGCCAGTATAAAAAATTATTACAGGCTTGCTTACACATTGCAGAGAACATGATTAAAAATACATTTCTTAAAGGCGCAACAGAGACCAATAATCTGAAAAGTAAAGAAACCCCCAAGCAACGATTGAAAGGAACTAATGGGGCAAGATTTAATTTTTAATTTTGTATTGTAGCAATCGGACTCAAATTCAACATCCAATTAAGTATGCATTAACAGACAAATAGTATTTCAATTGAAGCTATAAATTTCATTTTAAATAGTTAATAGAACAAGGATAATTCTCATGCAATCCTCATCATAACTGTGAGCGCATACGTGGCAGCACATGCAATCTCAAAGCCTTTCAAACTTGCTTCTAATGTATAGCATTTTACACTTTTCGTGCTTACTAAATTTGAGTTTTGAGTCGCTCACTCCTACAAACAGGCCTGATGGTGTAGCTTTCTTGAGTTCCTTTTTCTCTGACTAATCAATAACACCCCAGTTCTTCACAGTCTTATCATTTCTAGTACAAACACTCAGTGTGATCATTATTCACACCAATTTTAGGTTTCACTTTTACCTAGCTGCACATTGTTTCAGCAAGAGCCCTCGGGGTTCTTTGTGTTCTCACTGCCAAATTGAAAACTGACCTTTTCCTTGAAGAATTTTGCTTATTCTCCAGAATGCCTGGAGTTCTGCATGCCTGTGTTCTGCACAGCACAACTTAAATCCAAGCCCTTCCCGCATTAACCTCTGTTCACCTTTTTTGGTTACCTAGCTCTCGTCTCCTCAGCAACATCAAGTCACTTAGCACTTTACACTTTTCCTGCTTTCTTGTGAGAACTGACCTCACAGCTAGGAATTCCCATTACAAATTCCCAGAACTAGCTTAGTTTAATTTCATTTTTGGATGAGGCGATATTTTGTAATTAGAGGGTTTTTTTTGCAAAGTGCAGTGTTTATCACAGGTCAGTAAATGTTTTATGAATTGTTGGTTACATTTAATTATCTGTACGATAGAAGCCAATGACTTATTCTTTTATTATCATTTCACGCATGATAAACTACTGTTGTTGATGATTTTAGAACAGGAAGGGATATTAGCAATAACATGCCAGAATAAGTGCTTAATAAGTAGGCGTATAAAGGAACCAAAATGGTCTATTTGCAGAATGTAATCCAAATGATCCTTGGGACAAAATTTAATGATATCTGATGTGTGTAATGTGGCTGAATAACTTGCAATTATGGAGTACCATTAACCAAAGTAACATTTGAATCACTTCACTGAGGGATAAGTAACTAAATGGTGCATTTCATGGGAGAAGGATAGAATAGTAACCAAATAGGCTTTGAGGAAACCTTTTGAATATGATAGATAGAAACAGGTAGAAAGATGAATGGGTTTAAATAATGACCAACAACAGTGGAATGGAACAAGGAATTAATGTTAATGTCAGACGTGCAGCGATTGGTCCAGGTCTTCTCGTTTCTGGATTTTGGAGACCTGTCATGCAACTTGAACATACAAGATGCACTTGGGACACCTCAAACACCCCAACACAAGGGCTCCCTGAGAAATGGGAAGATTGAACTTCCAATAGGCAATTCCCTTGATCCCCAAGTTAGAGTCGGAGACATTTGGACATTTCCAACTTATCTGGATTGTTACCTAGGAAATGTCAGATAGAAAAAAATACTCTAACTTCTGGGTAACTACACAACTGATGCCCCAATTACCCATACTGACCACACCTACCTGACTCCCAGTTATACCTTCAATAATCCAAATACTATCCTGACCCCTTACAACCCAACCTGACTAACCCCCATAACCTGAAACCTGACACCCTGAACCCCTACAATGACCCGGCAACCAAAGCCCACTACTCTAACTAACCGCCAGCCAGCCCCTCCTTCTTCCCAACTGACTACCCTTACCATGTACCCATCTTCCCACCGACCTGCTACCCAACCTCCTCACCCATCAGCCACTCCATAACCTCAACCTCAGCCACCTTATGTATCTGCCTTTATCCTTTCATCTCACACACCTATGGCCACCCACCTGCCAACCTGTTCGCCTTGCCTCACCAACACACCCATTCACTCGCACCCATTCACAACTAACACCTGAAAAACTTTAAGACTTTTAAACACTTACAGAATAAGATGGTGGTTAAAAAAGGTGGGTGGCTTCTGCTCTGATTCTCTTTGCTGTTTTGTCCAGGATTCCTGTGCTAAGGGAGCTTTTCTGTGTCATGGACCGAAAGTTTAGAAAAACCATGCCCTGGTAAGCGGGTATTTTCTGTCTGTTCAGCATTAGATAAAGCAGTTCTGACTCTGACTGGAAGGTTTGTCATGTCCTGGCACGTGGGACTGAAAGAAATTACAGACTTAGATGGAACATGCACATGAAACCAAGGATTTTAATGTTGATGCATTGGAAACAGGAATTCAGGTAGGCAAAAGGAGTGTAGGGTTGATTGTTGACCAGGATTTAATGAAGGATTAGAATGTGGGTTGTAGAAATTTGCATTACAATTTATGAAGATCAGAACCTGGTGACAAGTGAGGGGAGCTTTGGAAGAATCAAACCTGGGTAAAGTTTCCATGTCAGTGAAGTGATTTAAAGCAAAGATAAATGATAATTGTAATTGGTTTTTACAGTCATGGAGGTTTACAGCATGGAAACAAGGCCTTCGGCCAAACTTGTTCATGCTGCCCCTTTTTTTTTTTAAACCACAAAACCCATCCCAATTCCCACTTTTGGCCCATATCCATCCATAGCCACCTTACCCATGTAACTGTCTTTTACAAGACAAAATTGGTAGCTTGTTCCAGACACTCACCATTCTCTATGTGAAAAAATTTCCCCTCTGGACCCTTTTGTATCTCTCCCCTCTCACCTTTAGTTTTAGATTCCCCTACCTTTGGGAGAAGATATTGACTATCTAGTTGATGTCTGCCCTCATTATTTTATAGATATCAAAAGATCACCCCTAAGCCTCCTTCGCTCCAGAGGGGAAAAAAGGGTCTATGCAGCCTCTCCCTATAACTCAAACCATTATGTCCCGGTAGCATTCTAATAATTTTTCTGTACTTTTTCTAGCTTAATAATATCCTTTCTATAATAGGGTGACCAGAACTGTAGTCTAAACTTAAATCTCAGGTCAGAGAAGGACTTGGGAATTCTGCATAGCTAGGTCTGGTCTGACCATGGGCAGCGAGTAGATGGATGAGTCAGGGACTAAGCTGCTCAATTTTGCAAGAGTCGAGCTTTGGCCTTGCTGGCTTTGACCAAACCTTATGTCGGTCTGCAAATAAACAGTAAATATTTGAGAAACAGTGAAGCCAGAGACCATGTGCTGAAAAATCTGGGAAGTTTCAAACAGCAATTTTGCTATAAATTAAGCACTTATTCCTCCATTTAATGTTACATCATCATTTCAATAGGCACCACATGCCAGCATTAAATTATAACAAAAATTTAAATCAAGGTTAGGAGATCACAATGTTGGCTTGGAACAAAACGTGATTTTAGTTCAACAGCAGTTGCAAATGTTTTCTTAGTGTGCGCAAATCTTCTCATTGTCATCGACTTCAGGAAGCATAGAGGAGAACATGCCCCTGTGTGCATCAATGGGGATGAAGTAGAAAGAGTCAAAAGCTTCAAGTTTTTAGGTGTCTAGATCACCAAAATCTGTCCTAGTCCTCCCCATGCCAACATTATAGTTAAAAGGCCCAACAACACCTCTACTTCCTTGGAAGACTAAGGAAATTTGGATGGCAGCTTTAATTTTTACCAGATACACCATAGAAAGCATTCTTTCTGGTTGTATCACAGCTTGGTATGGCTCCTCTCTGCCAAAGACTGCAAGAAACTACAAAAGGTCATGAATGTAGCCCAATCCATCTCAAATCAATTGACAGCCAACATAAGGACCCTACGCACCCTGGCTATTCTCTTTTCCACCTTCTTCTGTCAGGAAAAAGATATAGAAGTGTGAGGTCACCAACTCAAGAACAGCTGCTTCCCTGCTGCCATGAGACTTTTGAATGGACCTGTTTTGCATTAAGTTGATCTTTCTCTAGCTGTGACTGTAAAACTATATTCTGCACTCTCTTGTTGCTTTCTGTTTGAACAGTATGCTTTGTCTGTATAGTGCACAAAAAATAATACTTTTCACTGTATGCTTATACATGTGACAATAATAAATCAAATCATTGTAACCTCACGTATTTTTGGCTATACTTTTGTTGTAATCCCCTTTTTTTTTTGGACAATTGTTTGTATTGTGATAGAATGTTACAGAAAAGTTTTTTCTGTGATATTCCACAAACTCAGCAGCTCATTGTTCTGTGTATCGCTGTTGAGGTAGCTCAGGGAGGAAATGCAAGAGCACAGATTTGGCGTCATTGGCGAGAACCATTGTCATAACTGGTCAGGTTATTTAAATGGGTCTTGGTGTCACTGCTCAAAATGGCATCCAATGAACGGGACCATTATATGTAGATATTTTAAAAACCTTAATTCCAAATGTGATTACTCCCCAGGGGTTGACTTATATATTTGTGTACTCAAAAGAAGACAGATGGCCAACCATGAGAAGCTGTTGTGCCAGCGCACTGTTTTAGAGGAATTCTGACTAATGTTATAAAGCAAAAAGTTTAAGCTGTCACAGCTGACGGTATTCCTTAGCCAGAAATAATCCTGCAATGGCCTTGTGCCTAGTCGTACATCGTAGAAACAATAGGGAAGGAAGTCTCCACCCTCGTGTTAAGAATGCAGTTAGTACAGCCGTGACAGGTTTTGTCCCTTGTGGGAGATGCGCACCTGAGCTTGGCGGGAACAGTTATCTAAAGACATGCATGTGACACATACAAGAAATTAACTAATGCCAATCCCTTTCCTGCTTTACAAAGCATAGTTTCCTGTTGAAAATGAGCATTGATTATACACGTTAAATGGTTTGTTTTTCAAGCCCGAGCTGAGGAACATTCACTTAGGACTGCTCAACCCATTGCAAATGCATGCGCAGTCACTGTGCATCTGCAACATGGACATTTTCCCTTCAAGTCACGCATTTTGAAGAAATGCAGTTTACTTAATCTGCATTTTGTTTCATTGTGAAAACGGGACGATCTTAACTTGACAGCAGGGCAGTGATTGAAAAGCAGCATTTGTAAGGCAGTGGTTAACTTCTGTGAGTTTTTATAACATGCCTAGAAGGCCTGGATGCTGCTGGCAAATGAAATGAGCTGTTTCCCAATGAAATAAGCTGTTTCCCAAGCATGCTTACCGTTCTTTGTCCTTGACAACGATGAGAAGCTGAATTTTGAAGGGAGCATTTAGCACATTTTCTTCTGATGCAAACACAGGATGACTAGTCCTTCCACTAGCCAAGGCATTGTGTGATTTCCTGTGCATCCATGCACATAAGAGTGATGGGGCCTCACAAGTTGTCAGCTCCTTGTCATTAGACCTCCAGTGCAATCAAAAAGCTGAGTTGATACTTTGGAGGGGTATGGAGAGGGAACAGTGGTTATAGTTTTACTTGAAATTTTCTCTTTCAAGCAGAAAATTGTAATATTTGTGTAATTCCTCTGGACTTCTTGGAAGAAAGGATAACAGAACAAGTAAGTTTATAGAGTGTAACCAACATTTTATAAAAGCTAATGATTCTTAAATAATTCATAAAGATCTGGATTTTGACCAGCAACCTCACTGCAAACTGCATGTCACCTAGATGTTTGTCCTTGAACGAGAGAAGAAAGCATAGCTGCACACACTTTTTTGTTGATGCTAAAGGTTGGAAGAGTTTACTAATCCCGCACTTACATTTTGGTTTAGTCATGCTCCATGTGTCGCAATCTCTCAGATTGTTTTTGTCAATTGCTGCGCTGCTTTATAAAACATTTGGACAAACTGCTAAAAATCTCAGTCCTTTCAGTTCAGTAAACTGGAGGTTTTTTTTCCAGAACTGCAGGAAAAAGACAGATTTAATGAGGTCCAAATCTATGCTGAGTCAACTGAGGGCACTTTATTAAACCCTGTATTCCTTTTGTCCATTTACTGTGTTTTTGCAGCAGTAGGAAACTGCTTGATTTTAAATTTAGTGTCATTTCAGAGTCTGTTTGAAGACATTTAGGCTGCTGTCGCAGCCTGAGGTAATCTATGATATAAGAACATAAGAAATAGGAACAGGTGCAGGCCATACAGTCCCTCGAGCCTGCAATGCAATTCAAGGAAATCATGGGTACTTTGATCTTGGTCTCGACTACATTTTTCTGCCTGTTCCCCATAACTCTTGTCTCCCTTAAGTTCAAGAATCTCTTTATCTCAGCATTGAATATGTTCACTGACTCAATTTTGGTAGCACTCTGGGGTAGAAAGTTTCAAAGATTGACGGTTTTCTGAGGGAAGATTTGCCTCATCATCTCTTGACTTAAGTAGATGACATCTTATTTTGACATAGTACTCCCTCGTTCTAGACCTCTCTCACAAGGAGAAACATCTCAGCATCTACTCTGTTAAATGCCCTGAGAATCTTATATGTTTCAATAAGGTTGCTTCTCATTCTTCTGAATTCCAGTGAGCATGGGCCCAATTGTTCAATCATTTTCCATTAGGCAAACCCATCATCCTTGGAATCAACCTAATGATTCTTCTCTGAACTTCCTTCAATACAAGTTAATCTTTACTGAAATGAAGAGATTTCTGGTACAGATTGATCACAAGACTCTTGCATGGCTGTTTCTCTTGGAGAGAACAGTGCAGCAAGTTGCATCCTGCATGTGCAGAGCTTTTTTGGGAGAGAGTTTTTTTTACATAATGTTCGGAAACCATGTGTGACTGTTGTTTTCTCAAGATGGTAAAAAAAAACTTGAAGTTGGAACAAGCTTAGGACATCCAATGTGAATTCTAACTTAGCACTGCATTCAAACTCTACTCAATGTTGAGACCAAATTCCAGTGATAAGCCCACCCATGGAGATTCCTCACCATTGCAAAGCAGTACCAATGTGTTGATATACTTACATTGTAGGATCAATGCAAATGCATTTGAGAAACAATTCAAATCAGCTTCATGTTTTGTTCAGTCCTTGGTTTATTTAAATATATGCATTAGAGACAGAGTATTCGAAATTTGTGCAGAGTAGGAGTTAGAAGAAAAATACATCCATTAAAATCCATTGTGTATTTTTGAGTGTATACAGTGACAGAATTTAAATACATGCACAGCAGTGCATGGATCAATGAAAAGGAACCAAAATGCCAGTACATATTTAGTAATTGTGAAAAGGTTCTGTAGAACCACACCACAACTTGGTTCAGATTTCCGATGACATTATTGTACACTGTCCTCTGCCACAGGACCAAAAAAAAGACTTCCATTTGTGCACAGTAACATGGAATGTAGGAAATGGTTTCATTTTTCCTGAAACTTGTTACACAAATGCTTCTTAGGAAACAAACTGTTTTGGAAACTGTATGCTTTTTATTTTCATAATTTTGCACAACAAGTGCTGACAATTTATCTACTTTGCAGTTTCAGATGAAGCCACTGCTGAATATGTGCAATTTGAAAAGGTTGAATGGAGGCTGTTATTTTTTATCTTTGGAGTAACATAAGTATCAAAAGTCTTGCTAATATAGTGGTAGTCAGCAAGAAATAACTTCGTTCACTGGAAGATTACTAGAAATGCAATACCAGAAACAAATGACCTACAATTCTGTATCTGTTACAAATTAAACATCCTTGGTGAGTGAAGAAATCTTTGCTGAATCATCACAATATATCGAGCAGCGATTTAATGGCCTCTGAATCCTTATGATAAACTTTCTGCCCTAAAGTTCATGTGCATTAGGAGAATTTAGATATTATTGAACATTTTATTTTCAGTATTGTTTCATTAACAATTAGACTGTTGGATAATTGAGGCCTCAGCTTATGTGAAAGATTTCTACAGCAATCAATTTAAAAACAAATGTCTAACTCTAGAAATTAGTCCACGTTTCATTGTGGAATTGCCTTTGTCAGTCTGCTCCCTGGGGCCAAAATATCTATAAATGACTTTTTCTGAAAGCCTGCCGCAAAAACAGCTGGTAAGTCTACAAGTTTAGCTCCCTGCCTGTTTGTCGGTAGATTTAGTTCGCCCAAGAGTGATTTGTGTTCAAATATTTTCATGACCTTCCTGAATCATTTGAGAGATGTTGACACCCGCTGTCTGTCTTCAAATACCTAGCGAAGCAAATATCCAAAAGATGCTGATTTCAGAATAAATAGTGCAAGCGAAGAATGCAGAGCAAGTTATTTCAAGTGACAAACATTGTAAAGAATTTTACTTCTGACATTTGTGGACCAATTCTTAAAATTGTTTGTCCAATTTTGAATAGACTGCATATTTGCATATAGAATGCTTTTTATTCTGGATAAGACCTTTTCATTCTGAACTGTTGCCTCTGTGATCATATTTAGTTTTCTCGGCTTCAGGCAAAGAAGCCCTTTATATTTAAATATTATCAGACGCATTCGATTTTTGGTGGGAATAATGTGTGCAACTGCACTGTCAATGCAAGTTCCAGGTGGATTTTGCATTATAAATCTCAGAGATGTTCTGTTAATAATTTTGGTCTTTACATTGATACATAGGTGAACAAAACAATTCAAATTTAGCACAGCTCTTTAGACGTTTGTCTCTTTTGATGTGCAGCTGTTCGCTGGCGATTGCCAAATCTACCTACAGTGAGAATGGATTATAGGTGCTTATTCCAAGCAAGATTAAAGCTAATCATTTTGGTTGGTGTCTTACTTTGAAGGTAAAAGCTTGTGCTGATATCTCTGTAATAGGTCAGAATAATACAAAATAGATGAATGTTGATCTTAATGCAAACTGAACAATACACCAGAAGACACTGATCATTTCCAGAATGTATGCAGAAAGTGTAACTGGAGAATATTATTGAAACCCCGTGTTCCTCCAGTAGTGTGAGGATATTTTAGCTGTGTGCCGCTCTGCTCTTTCCTTCAAAAACACTGATGTGACTGTATTGCATTTCATAGTTCTTATCATAATCACATTTCACTTTGAATCGATCTGGAACTCTCACTAAACAGCAAATGGAAAGCTAATATCCTTTTTTGCTCTCCCCCTTTCCGTGCAGAAATCATTGACGACTTGACACATTTGGTGGATAAAACTGATTCCAGAATTCAGAACGAAACGAGACGAGTCAGATTGGTGGAAAAGAAGTCAGCTTCATGCGGTATGTTAGCCTGTTTAATATAGACCCCCCCAATCCACCAGGTGGCATTACGGTGTCATTGTCTTTACCAGCTTCCCCTTGAACATGGCCTACTTAACCCTTTTCCTGCTTGTCCATCAGAAGTAGTATTTAGGAGGTGGCTGGTGTTTGTGAATATACTGTTGTTCAGAGCCTTTTGTAAGGGAAAACAAAAAGCCAAGGTTTTATGATGTTATTTGCATATGCAGCTGTTCAAACACTAAGTGAGGATTCATTGATAGTAATTCTCACCTCTTTGCCCTCTGCAAGAGCTGTTGGCAGCTGTTACCAGTAAGCAAGCAAATGATCTGCATCCTGGCAGTGTAACATCCCAAGAGCTTCTGTCAGTTGTCCATCATTTAAAGATGATATAATTAGATGTTTTCCCAACTTTCTTATGCACCACAAAATTTAAAAAAAGGGAAATCCTCAAATGATGTAAAATATTGTGTCCCTTTTAGTATTGGACACATCGTTAAGAGTTAATGAATTGATGTAGTCTATTTTACCATGTTTCCATGTTACCACTTTCACCTTTATTCATTAGCAACTTGTAATTATACTCTTTTACATTTAAAGGGCTTTTTTTGTTTGATAATTAGCAAATTTCACAACAAACATGTCCTTTCTGCTGCAAAAATGCAGATCGCCATTGCTATTCTCTTTGAATTTGCATTATTGAGACTTGCAATTCAGCATGTCATGACTGAAAAGTAAAAGCTTATTGTCCTCTCTGCACCACAACACTATGGTTGGGGTTGATAAGTGCAGTCTCCCTTTTGTCAAGTGCACCCCCTGTTTCGGGAGAAAACATGAACCTAAAAAGCGTTGTTTTGACAATACTCGCATGAAACCAACTGAAAAATCAGTCAGCGTAACGAATAAATTGCAAAATATTACTTCAAGATTGGTTTATTTGCTTATCAAACCTGCGGTTGAATTGCCTAGGAAATGCTAACATTTTTTCCACCAGGGAGCCTGGTAACCAGCAAGCAGTGAACAGCAGTCAGGTCTGATGAAATAACAGAATGAAGGTCAGCTAATATTGCACTAATTCTGCTTCCTGGTGGCCATGACAGCCTGCAAGGTTTATTTGAAGATCCCAGACTCTAGTCAGTATGCGCTTTGTTACCGTAAAACTGTTTTAGGCTGTGCCAACAGTTTAGGATATTAATGAATCCTTTAGAGAAGTGAATGGAGAATTCCTACACCCCCCTCTCTTTTTTTTCCCTCTTCTCTTTGTTTGACACACACATCTTTGTCTGTTGAATGTTGCTGGGCATTACTAATGAGTCGGCAGAAAAAAATCATGAAAAAGCCAAGAATTATAGGGAGTAAAAGAGAAATTGGAGAACACACAAGGATTAACACAGGAATAGGTGAGATTGTTGCTAGTTGGCAATGTACTTTTAGACTTTATGAACTCCCTCTTCAACAAAACTGCTGTCAGGATGAGCACATGGAAATTTTTTTAGAAGGCAATGTTTTTTACAGCAGGCGACTGTGAAGCGCCAGCTCTCTGCCTACCAGGTCTCCGTGCCTCTTCACTGGCCCTCTGCCCCATTATTGCAGGCACCTTGTGGCCCACCCTACACAGCTGCTGAAGGGGAAAAATTAAAGCAATTCACACTCTGTGACTTAATGCCAGCAAACAATTGGTCCTTGTTTGGGAGAACCATTATTACGAACGAGCTAAAGTAGAAGAGGGATTGTGGTTATTGAGAGTGTCGCAGGATTTATCGAATGCGATTTCAGTCGAAATAAAGGGGAGCTTGTTGAGAGACAATTATCTGATAATTAAATTGGTCAAGGAAAAGCATTTTGACAGTTTTTGGTATTGTTCTCTGAATCCTGGTATGCTATTAATACTCGGATATTAATATACTCTGATTTTGCATAGACATGTTAATGTGATGAATCTCGCTAAATAGCTCCCCAGAGACTATGCTATTTTGCAGTGCAAAGAAATGAAATTCAGCTCTACAGGAAAGCTTCCGTGACACACAAGAAGAGCCTTTGTTCCTTGTTTATAAACCAGAAACATGCCTAAAATCACTGAAACAGAGAGAGAGCTGAAGAGGCTCTACTGAGCACGGGGGCACAATAAATAAAGATTTGTGTGCTAGATTTTAATGCTTTGATTTGATGATCACTCTTTAGGGGTTAAGGGATCTAAGAGGAAGACTGCTTGGACTGTCTTTCAGCTGACTTAATTAAGAAACTTCAATCTTGTTCTACAAGGCCCTCTATGTGTGAAGCTTCTTCCTACCATGAATAGACGTTCAGCCTGTAAAGTGTATACATACATGATGCCATTGTGTCTTGTTGCCAAACTGCAGACACTGGCAAGTACAATCTGGGATTTGTCAAGGGTTACCCTTTAGGGACCTTGCTCCCTGTGAAATCAAATACAGGTTTTTCTCCCATTAAGAAACTTTCTTAGGCTGTTAAAAGCTAACTAAAATCTCATTTTCAACACCATAACTGAGGACACCTGATAAATTTTCAACTGCAGATTACCCAGAGGTAGGAAACAAATGAACACCAGTGCCTCGGTAGTTTGTGGATCAGTTTCCCAGAGCTCATTCGTCTTAAAGCCTGCTGAGTGCTGTTCCTCCTGCAATAATCTACTTATCAAGTAATTTACCACTCCTTCTGCCTCTTGAGAATGAGTCTTGCAAGTTTTTGCATCTTGAGTAGTTTTAAATTGATTCCATTTTGAAGGGAGAGTTGTTAAGTTAGTTGTAAAAACTCGGAATAATAGTTCCCAAATTTATTAGCGGGTTAATTGTGGATGAAGCCAAAACATTTTATTTTACAAAGACTGCTTTGCAAAGGTTGCCTTGTAAACTATTAGGAAACTTTAAAAATGCTATAGCAGTAATTTTGATAGAATTACAGAAACTGATCTGTTGACAGCGCTAGGGGGAGTAAGAATTGTTTATTTATTGAATTTATAAGTACCCCCCACTCAAAAATGTTAAATTTCAGATCCATAATTCATGGCAGATTTATCTGAAATTTGTCTTTATCAAATGTTACATTGCAACAATGAGAGCTAGAATTAATTGTACAATAAAATATTATCAGTGCAGCTCTCTCTTACCAGAGTGTGCTGGTAATTCTCAGAGTATCTTTAGTTGACTGTTTTCCTATTACTATTGTGTATTCATTAAACTCGTTTTCAGGAGTTCTTTTTCTGATGAAAGGAGTTAAATGTTCTTGTGCTGCAGTGCAAAAAATTAGGCTGATTAGTACCGAATTGTTACAGAGGAAAGTGCTGGGTGGTCGGTTTAAGATGGCATCAGAAGTGGCTGTTGCTTACATTTGGAAATGAGACTTTGATCTATTTGGTCTACAGACGTGACTGCTGTATACTGACCTGAAAAGTCAAACAGGAGTTAACAACAGCGACCACTCTAGTTAATTAGTGTGAAGGTGACAGTTTCTAAACTTGAATAAAAGAACTTTAATCTTTTTTGAATTGAATTTTGCAATTGTAGAAATGTCAAGAGCTGAAATTTCCCCTCCAACATTGGTGATGGTGTGAGGGAGAATTAGATGAGAAATGAAGAGGGTGGGGAAAGATGACAGTTTAATCTGGTGATTCTCGAGACATTGAAATGCTGTTATGATTGATGTAGTTATTGAGCAACTTTTGGTAATGTAAAAACTGCAGTGCATGAGCAATGCTAATGTTTCTGAGTAAGTAAACAGAGAAACCTAGAAGCAGGAGTAGGCCGTTTGGTCCTTTGAGTCTGCACTGCCATTCGTTTTAATCCTGGCTGATTATCAAATTCAATATCCTGATTCCCCCCCTCAAAGGTTTTAACAGAAATGGTTTATTTGTGACATACTCCATTCTGACCGATATTTCCCACCTTCTGCTTAACTTATTGACATTTTTGTACAACTGCTTTCCTTCAAAACTACATAATTAAATATCTTTCGAGGGGAATTGAGGAGGATTCAATAATACTTGTGTATTGATGTAGATCATATAGTCTCTACAGTGCAGAAGGGGACCATTTGGCCCATTGAGCCTGCACTGCCAACAATTCCACTGAGGACCTATCCCCGTAACGCCATGCACTTAGACTGCTAATCTCCTGACATTAAGGGACAAATTGGCTTGGCCAATCCACCTAACCCGTGCATTTTTGGAGTGTTGGAGAAAACCAGAGCACCCGGAGGAAACACATGAGACAGGGAGAATGTGCGAACACCACACAGCAACCCAACACTGAATTGAACCCAAGTCCAGTGTGAACCACTGTGCCACCATACATCCATCCTTTGCCTCAGTGCACACAGTGATTTTCACTAATGAAAGACATTGGAAGGAGAGGAACATGGTTTTTATGCCTGGTTTTCAAATTTTAATTGCGTTGTAAAGAAATTCTTCCAAAGTAGGCAAGCGCTTAAGTGACTCAGTATTTTAAATTCTTGTCCAAAATTGCTCTGTCAGTGGATATGGTGAGTAATTCAGTTTTAAACTGATTATAAATTTATATTACTGGTATAAAGCATTTGAGCTTTACAGAATGTCTGTTTAGCAATCCTGTATGTATTTAATTCTTCAGCCTATTATGTTATTTAATGACTTTGGAACTTTAGGAAAATAATTTTGTACCTCCTTTTCTGTGCCACAAGCTCTCAGATTTCTTGCCACCACAGTTGAAACCCTCCAGTCACTGTCTTTGCCATTTCTCACCCATCACTAAGCCCAGCGGGGCCAAATTTTCCCAAAGACTCCCTCCTGCGTAGCCCTGAATTTGTGACTTTTTCTAGTTTCTGCCTTATCTACCCTCAGGCACTTTGAGTTCATTTTGTCCATGAGACCTGCCTCCTCCTCTCTTGATCCTATTCCTACTAATTTACTAACAACTCACCTTTCCTTTCTGGTTCCAAAGATAGCTGACTGTTAATAGTTCTCTCTCCACTTCAAATCTGCCAGTACCACCTATGTCCTCAAACTATACTCTGCTGTCCTTGCCAATTATCTCATCTTCCGTCTCCCTCCTCATGACTACCCCTCCCCTCCGTGCTGCCATCCCCTTCTTCCTGTGCTCCCGCCCCTTTCCCCGCGCTCCCACCCCCCTTCCCCCGCCGCCCCCCTTCCCCCGCCGCCCCCCTGTCCCCCTGCTCCACCCCGTCCTCCCCCTCTGAGAGATCCCCTCTCGATCGTGCCTTTGTACTTGTTCATTCTAATATGTTACAGGCTGGCCTTCACGTTCTACCCTCTATCTAAAACTCTGCTGTCTGCGTATTAACTCTCACAAAATTCTGTTCACCCATCAACCATACTTTCACTAACCTGCACTGGTTTATGGTTAAGCAACACCTATAGCCTGGCCCTTCCCTATCTCTGGAATCACATTTAGCTCAACACTCTTCGAGATATCTGCAGTCTTCTAACTGGGACCTCTTGAACCACCCATTATAACTGTGGCCATGCCTTCAGCTGTCTGGGCCTTAAATTCTGGGATTGTCCGCCTAATTGGTTCCATCTCTCTATCACTTTCATCCTTGAAACTTACTTCATTGACTAAGTTTTTGATCATTTGTTCTAATATCTCTTTGTGGTTCCGTATCATGATTTGTTTTATAATGCCTTTGTAGGGACTTGGGCTGTTGTGTTGTACTAAAGGCAATACAAAAATACAAACTGTTGAATATAGAGAAAATGAGCTCTAATTAGTAGAGGTGGTATAGTGGTTAACACTCATAGTGCCAGGGAGGTGGGTTCGATTCCCAGCTTGGGTCATTGTCTGTGCGGAGTCTGCACGTTATCTCCGTATCTGCATAACTTTCCTGTGGGTGCTTCAGTTTCTTCCTATAGACCAAGAAGTGTAAGATATCTTGGCAATAGTAAATTCTCCTTCCATGTGGCTGAAGAGGCGTCAGAGTATGGCAGCTTGGGGATTTTCACAGTAACTTCACTGCAGTGTTAATGTAAGTCTATTAGTGACAGTAATAAGTTAACTTTAAATTATGGACCTAAATCAAGATGGCAGTTGCATGCTTTTAAAATCCGCAATTTCTTTACTCACTCACAGGATGTGGGCATCACTGTCAAGGCCAACACTTGCCTGCTATCCCTAATTAGCCTTGAAACTGAATGGTTTGCTAAGCCATTTAAGATTATAAAACAGGAGCAGAATTAGGCCACTAAGCCCATCGAGTCTGCTCCGCCATTCAATCATGGTTGATATTCTTCTCATCCCCATTCTCCTGCCTTTTCCCCATAACGTCTGATCGCTATCTATCTCTGACTTCAAGACACTCAGTGACCTGGCCACCGAATCTGTTCCACAGATTCACCACTCTCTGGCTGAAAAAATTCTTTTTATCTCTGTTTTAAACAATCGTCCGTTCAGCCTGAGGTTGTGCCCTCTAGTTCTAGTTTTTCCTATTAATGGAAACATCCTCTCCACATCCACTCTGTACAGACCTCGCAGCATCCTGTAAGTTTCAATAAGATCCTCCTTCATCCTTCTAAATTCCAATGAGTACAGGCCCAGAGTCCTCAACCATTCTTCATTCAACAAACTCTTTATTCCAGGATCATTCTTGTGAATCTCTTCTGGACCCTTTCCACAGCCAGCACATCCATCCTTCGATATGAGGCCCAAAGCTGCTCACAATACTCCAAGTGGACTCTAACCAGAGCCTTATACAGCCTCAGAATTAATCCCTGCTCTTGTATTCTGTCCCTCTCGACAGAAATGCTAACATTGCATTTGCCTTCCTAACTGCTGACTGAATCTGCACATTAAGCTTAAGAGAATCTTGAATAAGGACTCCCAAGTCCCTTTGTCCTTCAGATTTCCTCAGCATTTTCCCATTTAGAAAATAGGCTATGCCTCCACTCCTCCTTTCAAATTGAATAACCTCATACTTTTTTCACATTGTATTCCATCAGCCACTTCTTTGCCCACTTTCCTAATCTGTCCAAGCCCTTCTGCAACCCTCCTGTTTCCTCAATACTACCTGTCCCTCTTTGTATCATCTGCAAACTTAGTAACAGTGCCTTCAGTTCCTTTTTCCAAATGGCTAATGATTATTGTGAAAAATTGTGGTCCTAGCACTGACCCCTGAGGCACACGCTAGTTTCATCCTGAAAAAGAACCCTTTTACTCCACTCTCTGCCTTCTGCTGGTTAGCTAATCCTCTATCCATGCCAGGATCTTGCCCCTAACACCATGGGCTCTTAATTTATTCAACAGTCTCCTATGTGGCACTTTATCAAAGGCCTTCTGGAAATCTAAATAAATCACGTCCACTTGTTCTCCTTTATCTAACTTCCTTGTTCTCTCCTCAAAGAATTCTAACAGATTTGTTTGATATGACTTTCCCTTAAAGAAGCTGTGCTGACTCAGTCCTATTTTACCATATGCTTCCAAGTACTCCACAATCTCATCTTTAATAATGGACTCTAAAATCTTGCCAGTGATTGAGGTCAGGCTAATTGGTCTATAATTTTCCATCTGTTGCTTCCCTCCCTTCTTAAATAATGGTGTTACATGAGCTACTTTCCAATCCTCTGGGACCCTCCCTGCCTCCAGTGATTTCTAAAAGATCACCACCAATGCCTCCACAATTTCCTTAGTTATCTCTCTTAGAACCCTGGGATGTAGTCCATCTGGTCCAGTTGGTTTATCACCTTCAGACCTTTCAGTTTCCCTAGAACCTTTTCCTTAATGATGGCCACTGCACTCAAATATGCCCCTTGATCCTCCTGGAGCTCTGGCAAGCCACTGGTGTCTTTCACCATGAAGACTGATGCAAAGTTTCAGTTTCTTTGCCATTTCCTATTATTACTTCTCCAGTCTTGTTTTCCAGTAGTCCAATGTCTATTTTTGCCTCTCTCTTATCGTTTATATATTGAAAAAAACTCTTCCTATTGTCTTGTATAATATTAGCTAGCTTACACTTATATTTCTGAGGGCACTTAACAGCCACATAGCTGTAGGCCTGGAGTCTCACATTGGCCAGACCAGATAAGGATGCAGATTTCTTTTTCTAAAGCATATAAGAGAACCAAATAGACTTTTACAACAATCGACAGTGGTCACCATTGATGAGAATAGCTTTGGATTCCAGACTTATTAACTGACTTCAAATTCCACTGCTACTAAATTTCACCAGACCACTAACCAGAGCCTTTGGATTACCTGTCCAGTGACAATGCCACCACACTAACATATTCCCCTGCCCCAAACAAAAGGAATAACGCCAGTCAAATTTGTGTGTAATGACTCCACATTACTCTGAATCTAACTTTTTCTACTGCAGGTTAAGCCACAACTGTCTGCCAGGGGAAGTCAAATATTGCGATAAGTAAGAAAATGGATATTTTCCTTTTGATGAATTGTGGCATTTGTTCATCACCTGTAAAAGACAGAAACAGTTGAGCTTAGAAGCTCAAAAATAAATGGAGATCAGATTCATAGAATCCCTACAGTGCAGAAGGAGGTCATTTAGCCCGTCGAGTCTGCACCGACCACAATCCCACTCAAGCCCTATTCCCATATTTAACCTCGCTGACGCCAAGCGAGAATTTAGCATGGCCAAACAACCTAACCTGCACATCTTTAGAGCATGGGAAAAAAACTGGAGCACCTGGACGAAACCACTCAGACACGGAAAGAACATGCAAACTCTACACAGTGACCCAAGCCAGGAATCGATCCCGGGTCCCTAGCACTGTGAGACAGCAGTGCTAACCGCTGTGCCGCCCTTGTTGATCATGATCCCAAATAACCTCCTGCTCATTGTCGATAGGTCAGTTTATAGTTCTGTCTGAGAACAGACTTGAGAGTTTGCATCAATTCCGCATCAATTTCCTAAGAATATTCTAGCACTTATCACTTTACATTATTATTTGCACAAAATATAGGGTCATGGAACAACCACCAGAAGCATAAAAAGATCTAAGATAGGGAGCAAAGAACTTTTATTTTGATAGTTATGTTTGCATCCTCCATGTATTTCAAAGTACTTTGCATTCAATAAATTATGCAGGAAAAGTGGTTATTGTTATGGAGAGCAAGCCAGTTTCCAAATTACAAAGTTGCACATATCTCAATGAGATAAATGACAAGGTAAGTAAGATTTTGTAGTTGGTGGTTGGAAAAGGATTGTTGGCCAGGATTGTTGGGAGGAGAATGCCTTGTTATTTCTTCAAATAGTTCCAAGGGATCTTTTACACCCAGGGTGAAGAGCCTCATTTAACATGTACTTTAAAAGATGGCATGTTCAACATTGTGTTACAAATATGAGATTTATAAGATTATGTTTCAGATTTTGACAACTCATCATTGGAATTTTTTGTGTTTTTAAAAGATTCAATTTAATTTTGTCATATATGTCTATATGTGAGGTGTATCATTTTCTATCTAAATTTGAGAATAGCAACAAAACTGCACTATATATCTATATATTTATACATATATAGTGCAGTTTTGTTGCTATTCTTAAATTTGGATGGAAAATGAGACACCTCATTGGAACAACAAGTGAAACATTGTCCTAAATACTACTCTTGGGTTGCATACCAACAAGAGTTATGTAGTGAGTGTGTGTGGCCTCCATGAATGACCTTTGTTTCTCCCTCATTGTCTTTTGGAGAAGTGTCTTCATCAGATGAAATGACAGAATTTGGGAATTCAGAAATTAGCATCTTTGCTGGTTTCAGTAATATTAACAAGGATGGAAATTTTCTAATGGTAAGATTGCAGTTGAGCTTTAATATTTATCAGCTTTGTGCAAAATGCCACTCAACATCAGTTTTCAGAAAATTCACTAATTTTTTTTGCACGTTAGTGGATTTTTTTAAAATTAAAGAGACAATGTTCATTTGTTATTTAAGTAGTGCATGCTGAAGATATCATTGGCAAATCATTAAAAATTCATTTGTGGGGCATAGGCATCTCTGGTTAGCCAGCATTTATTGTCCATTTCTAGTTGTCCTTCTTCAGAGGACAATTGAGCTGTGGCTCTGGAGTCACCTGTAGCCCAAATCAGGTAAGATTGGCAGGTTTCCTTCCCTAAAGGACATTAGTGAATCAGGTGGGTTTTTTACAACAATGGACAGTGATTTGATGGTCATCAGTAGATTCTAAATTCCAGATTTTTTTTATTGAATTCAAATTCCACCATCTGCCGTGGCAGAATTCAAACCTGGGTCTCCAGAACATTAGTTGAGTTTCTGGATTATTAATCCAGCAATAATACCACTAGGCCTTCACCATTCTATAATAGTGAGGTTGCTAGTGTACAAAAGATGAATCAACTTGTCACAGAATAAACAGAATATTGAATTTATTTAGATAAAAGGCTCAATTTATTAACAACATTGGGACTTTGTCAAGGGATAGTTTAGAGAAGAACAGAGAAAGGGAAAGTTTGAACTCATGGCTGCGTGGATGGTGCAGGAGGGAGGGGTTCAGGTTCCTAAACAATTGGGACTCATTCTGGGATAGGTGGGACCTCTTCAAGAGAGATGGTCTACACCTGAACCAGAGGGGGACTAATATCTTGGGGGGAAAATTTGCTAAGGCTATGATGGGGGCTTTAAACTGATTCGGTGGGGGGGTGGGATCCTAAGTAGTTGGGGTGCTGAGAGGGATGAGAGTAAGGGGGTTATAGAAGAGAGTTGTAAAACACAGCGGCGTACGGGTGGGGTGGGGCATGGTTCGAAATGCGTATACTTTAATGCAAGGAGTATTCGCAATAAGGGGGAGGAACTTGCAGCTTGGACCAGTACCTGGAACTTCGATGTTGTGGCCATTTCAGAGACTGGGGTAGAGCAGGGACAGGAATGGATGTTGCAGGTTCCGGGGTACAAATGCTTTAGTCGGAGTAGAGAAGGGGGTAGAAGGGGGGGAGGAGTGGCGTTACTGGTCAAAGACTGTATCACGGTGATCGAAAAGAAGTTTGATGAGGACTTGTCTGTGGAGGTAGTATGGGCTGAGATTAGAAACAGGAAAGGAGAGGTCACCCTGTTGGGAGTCTTTTATAGACCTCCTAAAAGTTCTAGAGAGGTTGAGGAAAGGATTGACAAGTCAATTCTGGTCAGGAGTGAAAGTAATAGGGTAATTGTTATGGGGGACTTTAACTTTACTAATATTGATTGGAATAGCTATAGCTCGTTAGAGGGGTCAGTTTTCGTACAAAGTGTGCAGGAAGGTTTTTTGACTCAGTATGTAGATAGGCCAACTAGAGGTGAGGCTACATTGGATTTGGTGCTGGGCAATGAGCCAGACCAGGTGTTAGGCTTGGAAGTTAGTGAACATTTGGGTGATAGTGACCACAATTCGGTTACGTTCACCTTAGTGATGGACAGGGATAGGCCTGAGGCTGGGGGCAGTAGTTATAGCTGGGGGAAGGGTAATTATGAGGCCATCAGGAGAGAATTAGGGTGCATAGATTGGACTAGGAAACTACAGGGACTGGGAACATCTGGAATGTGGAGCTTATTCAAGAAGCAGCTGCTGCGAGTCCTTGATAAGTATGTCCCTGTCAGGCAAGGAGGAAATGGTCGAGTAAGAGAACCTTGGTGTACGAAAAAAGTTGATTTGCTGGTTAAAAGGAAAAAGGAGGCTTATGTCAGGATGAGGCTTGAAGGCTCGGTTAGTGCAATGGATAGCTATAGAGTAGCCAGGAGGGAGCTAAAGAGTGAATTGAGGAGAGCGAAGAGAGGACACGAGAAGACTTTGGCTGATAGGATTAGGGAGAATCCTAAAGCTTTCTTTAGATATGTTAAGAATATAAGATTGGTTAGGGCAAGATTAGGGCCAGTCATAGACAGCAGTGGGAAGTTGTGCGTGGAGCCTGAGGAGATTGGAGAGGTACTGAATAAATATTTCTCTTCGGTATTCACGCAGGGTGATGTAAATGTAGTTATGGAGAACACTGAGGTACGGGGTAGCAAACTGGAAAGTATTGAAGTAGATAGGGAGGATGTGCTAGATATTCTTGAGGGTTTGAAGTTGGATAAGTCCCCTGGGCAGGACGGGATTTACCCTAGGATTCTCTGGGAGGCAAGAGAGGCGATTGCAGAGCTCTGGCTCTGATCTTCAGGTCGTCGTTGGTTACGGGTGTGGTTCCGGAGGACTGGAGGATAGCGAATGTGGTCCCATTGTTCAAGAAGGGGAAGAGAGACCTTCCAGGGAATTATAGGCCAGTGAGTCTTCCTTCTGTTGTGGGCAAAGTATTGGAGAGAATTATTAGGGATAGGATTTATAGTTATTTAGAGAGAAATGACTTGATTGGGGATAGTCAGCATGGTTTTGTGAAGGGTAGGTTGTGCCTTACTAACCTCATTGAGTTTTTTGAAAAAGTGACCAAAGAGGTGGATGGGGGTAAGGCGGTTGATGTGGTATATATGGACTTTAGTAAGGCGTTTGATAAGTGGCCCATGGAAGACTTCTGCAGAAAATGCAGATGTATGGGATAGAGGGTGATTTAGCTAATTGGGTTAGGAATTGGCTAGCAGATAGAAGACAGAGGGTGGTGGTTGATGGGAGATATTCATCGTTGAGTTCGGTGACAAGTGGTGTACCTCAGGGGTCTGTTTTGGGGCCCCTGCTGTTTGTAATTTTTATAAATGAGCTGGATGAGGGTATTGAAGGATGGATTAGTAAATTTGCAGATGACACTAAAGTCGGTGGAGTGGTAGATAGTGAAGAGGGGGTGTTATAGTTTGCAGAGGGACTTGGACAAGTTGCAGAGCTGGGCCGAGAGGTGGCAAATGGAGTTTAATGTGGAAAGTGTGAGGTAATGCACTATGGCAGGAATAATAAATGTGTAGAGTATAGGGCAAATGGTAGGATTCTTAGTAGTCTTGATGAACAGAGGGATCTTGGTGTGTATGTGCATAGATCCCTGAAAGTAGGCAGTCAAGTCGAGAAGGTTGTTAAGAAGGCATAGGGAGTCTTAGCTTTTATTGGTAGGGGGATTGAATTTCGGAGCCGCAACGTCATGTTGCAACTGTACAAAACTCTAGTGCGGCCGCACTTGGAGTATTGTGTGCAGTTCTGGTCCCCACATTATAGAAAGATGTGGAGGCATTGGAGAGGGTACAGAGGAGGTTTACCAGGATGTTGCCTGGTATGGAGGGCAGGTCCTATGAAGAGAGGTTGAAGGATTTGAGGTTGTTTTCGTTAGAAAGGAGGCGTCTAAGAGGGGATCTTATTGAAGCATATAAGATGATTAGAGGTTTAGATAGGGTGGACAGTGATAGCCTTTTTCCTAGGATGGAGAAAGCTAGCACGAGGGGACACAGCTTTAAATTAAGGGGTATGAGTTATAGGACAGATATCAGAGGTAGGTACTTTACTCAAAGAGTGATTAGGGAGTGGAATGCCCTGCCTGCAGCTGTTGTAGATGCGCCAAGTTTGGTGGCGTTTAAGAAGTTAATTGATAAGTATATGGAAGAGAAGGGAATGGTTTAGTTTGGAGGGGCATTGCTTTTTATTTTGGTCAGCACAACATCGAAGGCCGAAGGGCCTGTTCTGTGCTGTTATGTTCTATGTTCTATGTTCTAAGCCCATAACTCCTCAGTGATGCCATCAACATCCACTATCTACAATGAATTTTTGCAAAGTGAGTCCAAAGATAACTGAATTGTGATTTTTTTTTACGTACAAGGTATATGCATCATTTCAGTTTTCAAATAATAATACCCTACATTATTAATGCTGATTTAAAGACTTCTTTTTGAAATAACCTTGAGGAATGTAGTATTCAACAGATCAAAACCAAAAGATTTACATAAATCATTAATTTTACCAAACCTTTCAATATCATTCAGAGATGAAAAAATTTCTGAAAAGGAGGAACATAAATTAAAATTGACAAGAATTGCATTTAATATCAATCTCATTGCTAAAGGAATTAAAAATGTGGTTACCAGATTTATTTTTTAAGTATAGACGGCAGAAGTCCATATTGGAGTTTCTAGAATGTCAGAGCAGCAACTAACCTCTTACTCCTGCTCTGAGTGTATAGTTTTTTATTTAGCCTGTAGTGAACAAAAAGCCATTCACATTTTTGTGTATTGCCACATTAGTGGTGATTTTAGCACACAATCCACTGGCTGCAAAAATGAACATTGCTGCAGTAAATTTCCTTGTAGGAGCACTTCTAAAGTGTTGTCTTTAGAATTGATCTAAATAAAATGAGCAGTTTTTCTTTCAAACGTAAACATTCTTTAATCGTACCAAGGGTGAGATGATTCTTTATTTCAAGAAAACAGGAGGATTTGTCATCAAATCACACCATGTTATATTATACTCCTTGTACTTTCTTTAATAACATACATTTTCCATTAAATTGGTGGAATGTGAAGTAATGAACATGTTGCTTCCTGCTGTGCTGATGTCATGGGATTTCCTGTGGTCATCCGACTGAATTATTCGTTGTTGCTCCCTGCCCAGATTG
The DNA here is from genome assembly GCA_024679065.1 of Sphyrna mokarran. Taxonomy (NCBI): domain Eukaryota; kingdom Metazoa; phylum Chordata; class Chondrichthyes; order Carcharhiniformes; family Carcharhinidae; genus Sphyrna; species Sphyrna mokarran. The sequence continues at coordinate 27,809,809 of JAGIQG010000021.1, forward strand.
GGACTGGTAGTGGAAGTTTGCGAATCAGTGGAAAAATGTGGGCCTTGATGCAGTTAAAATTTGATGGCTGTATGTAGCGACAAAAGTTGTTTACAAAGAGTGTAATATTTTATAAATATGTTTTAAACTTTGCAAAGGTGCAAAAAAAAGTTGGCAAAATAAAAGCGGCATCCCAAAGTGAAATGCAAAGAATATTTTGTGAACATTGCTCATGAGATTGTCCCAAGTGTGGAGGAAATTGTTTTTATCATACCACCAAATATAAAGCAGCTGTAAACCAGAGGAGTTGAATTGTTGCAGGAAATAGCCTGAATTTGATTCTGATCTAAAATCTCACCTGCAACTTTGCAATCATTTTTATATTGCTTTAATGTGGCTGCTTGTTTGGGAAACTTGATGACTTGCGTTATGTCTGCCCAAAAAGTAATAAAACCATGGGCTCCCTTGGGTTAGCAACACATATTTAGCCATAGTTCAATGAATTTGTTACTGTGATTAATTTTCTTTTACTTACCAGTTAGTTTGATGTGTGTAGATGAGATAATAAAGTTTGACAGTGCAATAAAATATTCCAGAGCATCTCTCTATTTTTGTTCAATTATTTCCTTTGATTTGTGTTTCCCTTAAATAACTGCTTCTCTCCACCCACATTTTAAACAAACATTTAATTTACATAATGCTTTAATTAAATGCCAGCAGGCTTATTCTAGAGCTAGAAAGGAGCCTCCAATGCTTGTACTGCAGGATGTCCAAACCTTTCTATTACATTGCGTGGGAAAGCAATGGCCTGGGGGCGGTAATCCAGAAACTTAGCTAGTGTTCGGGAGACATGGGTTTGAATTCCATCAGGGCAAATGGTGGAATTTTGATTCAGTAAAAGAAATCTGGAATTAAGAACCTACTAATGACCATGAAACAATTGTCGATTGTTAGAAAAACCCACTGATTCACTAGTGTCCTTTAGGGAAGGAAATAACCTGGTCTACAATACATATGATTCCAGAGCCACAGCGACGTAATTGACTCCAACTTCCCTCAAGTAACCAGGAATGGGCAATAATGCTGGCCACATCCTACAAATGAATAAAAAAAAGGCTGTGTAACTTAATTAATCCTATTTTTTGTCTGATGTTGGCTAAAGATAGAAAGAAGAAAATTAGGAACTCAGTCTTTTGTGAGATCAAAAATCTACTTGCACTGACACTTGTTTCATAACATAAAACCAGTGATTGGATAAGAGGTTGCATAGGAGAACTTAAGATGCTTTTAAATTGACTGGGGAATAATGCTCGCACTGCCAATTTCTGACGCATGGGTTTTGTGCACTCTGCAGCAGTCTCGTTGCAAAAATGAATTTTGCCAGCAGCCGGCCTCAACATAACTGGCTGGTGTATAATGAGAATGCAATACATGCATGGGACCCGTGCATTGACGATGAACAGCAGAGGCACGGTTCGAAAGCCAGTGGAAAAGCAACTTAAGAATTGTGAAAATACGATTTAGCCCTCAATTCTGTCTTTTCAACAGGTCACTCAAATCCTATCTTCCTGCTGAAATGCACCTGATTTTGTGTGAACTATTTGTACTCCAGTTGCTTCCTCTGATTGATTTACGTTGTTAAGTTTGTTGTGGAATAGAATCTGCAATATGACAAGATATAAGGGTTGTAAGTAGCAAGAAATACAGGCTAATTTCATGCAACAGATCTGCAAATATTTAAAAGCTACTTTTATGTGTGATGGAAAAATTAAAAGCTCAACGCTCCGATGATACCTAGCAAGCTTGAGCAAACAAAAACATTGTTGGCTGCGATACAACCAAATCCAAAGGGAAAAGTCTAGCACTCAAACAGCTGAGGAGAACATATGAATTCTACTTTACAGATCTGGTAATTTTTAAGATGTTTAGAATGTTAAAGTTGAAAGCAGCGTGAGATGTAGACTTTTCTTAACAAGCAATTTGTCTCAGCAAGATTTGGAGTTCCAGCAATCTTGAATCAAAACTCAATTGTTGGTCTCAGGATTAAACTTATGTTTGAAGAACAGCAAGTGACATTGAGCTATCATTCAGTCTGCTTCTCATGAAGTTGCTATAACTCCGGTTACAGCAGATCCTCTTTCCTTTGACTTGTTCAAGCTCTAGTTTTGATCAGCAGAAATGCTCAGGCCTGAATAGAATGAACATTGAGGGGGATAAAAACAGGAGCAGGAGCTTTGCTATTCTGGTGTGGAGACACTCCATTGAAGTATATAAAAATCTGAATGGCCTCCACATATGGTCAACTTCAATTTTCAAGTTACACAAGTTTGAAAAGACCATTAGAATAAATAAATCTCTCCGAAGAGTCAATTTTCACGTGTTATCAGAAAGAACTTCTTTATTTACAGATTGATAAATGTTCAGAAAATCTGTCAGGCAAGATAGTTGGTGCAGAAACATTGATATTCAAAACTCTGAATGATACTGGAGTGTTAGGTTTTGGTCAGAATTATACATCCATAGTTAATTATGTTCAGGCTGATATATTGTTGATACCAACCAGTTCATAGTGGCCAGGTTCAGTTGCATTGCATTGCATAATCTGAGTTAAGATTCATTATTTTTAGATGTTTTAAATCGCTTTTCATTTCAAAATGATGGTGCCAGAACTCAACTTTTGCAGTGCAATGTTAAAGCTGAGACAAAGAATTGGGAGTTTGAACCCCGCATTGGAGGAAAATTCAAGTTCATCCACTTCATTGCGTTGGTTAAGTGCTTGTAAGTTATCAAAGTGCTACACAATAATATGGGATTTGATCTGCAACAAGTGCCTTTAACTTAATAAAACATCCCACAGCACTTCACAGGAATGTATTGACATAAATTTAACACTGAGCCTCATAAGAGCATAGTTGAGCAGATGGCTGAAAGTTTGGTCAAAGATGAACAGCTTAAGGGAAGTCTGAAAGATGAAGTGAGGTTGTGAAGTTTGGGGAGAGAATTCCAGAGCTTCAAGCCAAGGCAGCTGAAAGCATAGCCACTAGTTTTGAAGCAAACAAAGAACAAAACAGCACGGGAAACAGGCCCTTCGGCCCAATGAGCCCGCTCCGCCACCCCCATGTTCCCACCTCTACCCGTGATCCCTGTCTATGTTTATAGATCTATGGATTAAAAACCAAATTTGAGACAATTTAGGGAGAATTTGTTTTGCCAGTTAGCCTAAGAGCACATCTTTGAGACGTGGGAGGAAACCGGAGCACCTGGAAAAAAACCATGCAAGCACGGGGAGAATGCGCAAACTCCCACAGACACAGGCCCAAATCCATGTATCTGCACAGGACAGCAATAGTCACTGAGCCGTCGTGTTGCCAATCAAATGGTCCAGGTCAAGCGTACACTAACGACGTGAAGCACTAGGATACTCTCAAAAAATCCAAGAGCAGCCCTCTCACAACCCATCACGTGTATGCCCCTCGTTAGACAACAAGGTGGACCAAAGCACCTGTAGGATAAAAACAAGTACATCAATATCATCATCTATTTACACACTTCCAGGGACTCCCAAGGCTCATGATCCCTATTTTAAATCAGTTTTCTATACCCCTCCATTCCCATTCTGTTCATGTGCCCATCTAAGTATTTCTTACATAACTCCAGAGTACCTGCCTCCACCACTTTACTTGGCAGCGCATTCCATACCCCCACCACCCTCTGTGTGAAAAAACTCCCTCTAGCATCCAAATTATACCTCACCCCCCTCACCCTAAGCCCGTGACCCTCGTGCTATTTGAGTCCATCCTAGGAAAAAGCTTAACCCTGTTTACTCTATCTATACCCCTCATAATCTTGTACACCTCTATTAGATCTCTTCTAAGTCTACGTCTTTCTAAGGAAAACAGTCCCAATTTGCCTCACCTCTCCTTGTAACTCAGACCTTCCATACCTGGTAAACCTCCTCTGCACTCTGCAGAGTCTCCACGTCCTTCCGGTAGTAAGGCGACCTGAACTGGACGCAGTATTCCAAATGAGGTTTAACCAACGTTTTATACAACTGCAACATTAAAGGCCAGCTCTTGTACTCTATACCCCTTCCTATAAAGGCTAGCATACTATATGCTTTCTTCACAACCTTCTCCACCTTCAGAGACTTGTGCACCTGCACCCCCTGGTCCCTCTGCATTTCTATACTCTTAATCGGTCTACCCTTTATCATATACCTCCCCCCTACATTCTTTCTCCCAAAATGCATCACCTCACATTTATCAGGATTGAATTCCATCTGCCATCTATCTGCCTAAGCTACCAGCCTATCTATGTCCTGCTGCATCGCCTGACAATGCTCCTCACTATCCGCAAGTCCAGCCATCTTTGTATCGTCTGCAAACTTGCTGATCACTCCACTTACTCCCTCTTCCAAGTCATTTATGTATATTACAAATAGAAGAGGTCCCAGTACCGAGCCCTGCGGCACACCACTAGTGACCAACCTCCAGCTAGAAAAACACCTTTCCACTATTACTCTCAGCAGCTGAACTCAGGATGCTCAAGTGGCCAAAATTAGATAAGCAAAAATGTCTTGGAGGGTTTTGGGGCTGGGGGAGATGACAGAGTAAGAAATCCCTGAAAATTGGGTTAGCCTTGCTGTTATTTTAACATCAAATTCTGGATGAGGGCCGAATGCAGAAAAATCATTGGTTCTTAAATCTGATTTTATGAAGCAAAACAAGAATCTTCCTCTGTTACTATTATCACATTTTATATTTCACTGATTGCAAAATGCAAAATTGTTCCATTCTCTAGGCTTATCACTGTTAGCATTGAAAGCATTTATTAGAGTGAAGCAATTCATGATAAACATGAGGCCAAGTCTTCTTGTCATCAAGTGCCATATTGCTATTGAAGTAATAGAATATTTTTCACATAAAATTCAAAGCCTTAAAAGTTCAAAATAAAATTCATGTGTGCTTCAATCAGATGAATAATACTTTGGTAACATTTGAAGAAAGTGTGTGGTGGTAACTTTAAATAGAGGACATCTGATTTGGTTGCAATGGACCGTGAATTCATCAATGAATAGAAACTGGAGCTCTGATGAATGCAAAGAAAAAAATACCATTAGCTGCATTGTTTGTAATACTCCAGTAATTTACCAATTAAGCGTTCATGATTTTTTATGATTGGAGATATGCATTTGTTGTTGTGTGGTTATATATTGAAAATAGGTAAAACAAAATATTTATTTTGTATATTTTCTACTTACATAGCTGAGTACCCTAATATGCTGTCCGTTTATTTAATGTCATTTTTGGATTATTTGTTGCGATCATTATTATGCATGTGCATTATTGTGTAATAGATCATGCTGCACCACGGATCAATTTAATTTTCTGTTAATATCACAGCTGAAGATCATTTCAACCCTGTAATAAAAGCGTAACAAATAATGGACTGAAATGCAGTTGGTCCAATGAGTTACCTCTGTAACGTTGATGCAGTAAATACTGATGTAAAGTTTATTTATTTGATGCAACTAGGCTTACATTAACACTGCAACAAAGTTAGTGCAAAAATCATCTGTTTTGTATCAACTTTCAAATACAGTCTCGTGGATGGTACCAAATTGAAACAATCCCCAAACCAATTAAATTGGACTTCCAGTCTTGAGAAAAATGAGCTGATTTATGAAAACTATTGAGTCCACCTTAGCAAAATACAATGCATCATTATTACAGGTGGAAATTGCTATGCATGTTTGCTGGATCTAAAGCTGGAACTATGAAATCAAATTCTTCAGCTTGACATTCCACACTAAAGTATGCTGAGCACCACATTGATCTTTCATAGTTGCCTCCTGGCAACCATCTGAAACTACTGCAGGCATATTTAAATATTTCAATGAATGTACTGCACCTCAATCTAAGACCCTTTTGTGAACTGGGTAAATGAGCCCTGAAATGTTACTTCTTAAGCCACCCAGTGTATCCTGGCTTGAACGGTCAGGTAGGGTTTTGTTTTCTTCATTACTCATTGAGATGCTCCTTTGAGTTGATTTCCTAATATCTACCACTTGAGCAGTGGAAGGCTGCTGCATATCTTTGAGGGCATTTAAATGGCCTTATTGGGCAACCTCATTGAGCTCTGGCTTCTGAGGACCCAGCTGTAGACTGCAGTGCCTCATCTTTGATGAGAGAAGTTCGGGCCAACTGTCCAGCACCAAAAAGGCTTCCTTAACTCAGTTAATGGTAGGACATTGTGAAGAGTTACAGAACAAAGAGATCTAAGGGTACAGGTTTATAGCTCCTTGAAAGTGGAATCACATGTGGACAGGGTGGTGAAGAAGGCATTCGGCATGCATGGTTTTATTGCTCAGAACACTGAACACTGATGTTGGAACATCTTATTGAAAGTGTATAAGGCATTGGTAAGGCCACACTCGGAATACTGTGTACAGTTCCGGTCACTTATTATAGAAAGAATATTATTAAACTAGAAAAAGTGTAGAAAAGCTTTACTAGGATGCTATCGGGACTTGATGGTTCAAGTTACAAAGAGAGGCTGGATAAACTGGGACTTTTTCCTTGGAGCCTAGGAGACTTTGGAGTAATCTTGTGGAGGTCTATAAAATAATGAAAAGCATAGACAAGATAGATAGTGAACAACTTTTTCCAAAGGTAAGGGAATCTAAAACTAGAGGGCATAGATTTATGGTGAGATGGACAGATGCAAAAAGGTCCAAAGGGATAATATTTTCATGCAGTGGAATGAGCTGCCAGAGGCAGTAGTAGAAAGAGTACAATTTTGCATTTTAAAAAACATTTAGACAGTTACATCAGTAAAATGTTTATAGAGGGATGTGGGCCAAATGTGGGCATTTGAGACTAGCTTAATGGTTAAAAGCTGGGCAGCACAACCAATTGGGCCAAAGGGCCTGTTTCCTTGCTGTAAACCTCTATGACTCTATAAATCATGCGCAAGTAGAGAGCGCATGAATACGAATAGGCTGTCAAAGCCATTTGTGGCTTTATGAACCAAGGAAGATTCTGAACCTGAGAGCCAAGATGATAACAGTCTGAATTCCCATCAAAGCTGTCAGAACTGACCATTTAGTCCAAGGTGGTCTTGATGGCATATGTAAAATCCAAGTCAAAGCTCGACTGCACCAAGCTTTCCAATATTATGCATACTTGCTGGTAGTTAGGGCAGTGAACTTGGGAAATCATGGTTAGTTATATTTATATATGTTAGATTCTCAGTGGCTGCATCTATTGTCCTTCCCTTCATTGAGCTGTTTTCTGGATGTCATAAGCCCTCACTGCTCTGGCTATGGTGTTTCTCTTCTTCAGTGCTGCTGCCTTCTTTTTGTCCTTGTAGACTATGTGAAGCTTCTAAACTTTTTAAAAAAAAGGAAAAGTATCAGCATTTTGAGCCATGAACATGCAAAGAAAAGATAAGCTCCTTCTCAAAGCCTCAACATTTAGATATCTATGTGAGGCTAAGGTTTAAATGAGAAGAGAATGAGGGAAAAATGATTTAGCTCTGTATCTGATGTCTATGAGCTGCCTTTCAATTAGGGATAGCACATAAATGAAAGACAGCCCAGTTCCTAAGGTTGCCTGTACCCTGTTGAAGTGTAGAAGTTTGCCCTGAAAGATAATACATCAATGTTCGAGCAGTGAAAAGTTTTGAGGGCGTGCATCCCAGGAGAGATTGCTGGTGATGGCATGTGAAAAATGGCAGAGGTGTAAGGAAGTGAAGAAAGTAATAGTGAGGGAAGTAATTGGAACATAGCTCTGCAGCAGGTGGAATATGCTGCAGTGATTCCAGGAAAGTCCTGTTAACTTGGGGAGAGAGGCTTGGAAGTGCTCAGCCAACAATTATTGCAAGACTAAGCAGAAAGATGTGAGTTAGGGGGCTCATCTTTGTTGGCCTTGTGAGATCATGAAACTTTTAGTTACGTTACCCTGGGCGGATGGTCCAGGGGGTTTGAGTGTGAAGCTTTTGGCGCTGATCTTTTCCAACTCTGCCCACTTGAACCAGGCAACTTTCCTTAATATCTTTCGGACATCTGCTGACAGAAATTATCCATCATCCTGCTGATCTCCACCACTAATGCCTCCAATGTAATTTCAAAACATAGGGCGTTCTTGTGACTTTTCTTGTGCTTTTCATTAACAATCTTCAGTTACATTTACCTATAGTGAAAGTGCACCTTCCTTTTAAGTAGTCCGATTGCCCCTCAGAGGGGTCATCTCATTATATTCCAATAACATGACCTTTAGCTTGCATTGTGAACTAGCAACCAATAATTATTTGAATAGATTAGCGGGACCAACTTTGGATCTCAGTTGTGTGCACATTGTTGGAAATGTTTAAAGCAGTCTACCTTCTATCTGTTAAATTGCCCTAAAAGGATAATTACCTGAAAGAGTGCTCTTGGTACGTTATGTCAGTTGACTGGTCATGGAAATGAAAACAATATACACATTTTAATGCACAAATACTAACTTTACCATGATGATGATCATGTTCATTTATATTATTCTCATTTTTTGTCTTTTTTTTACTTTTTGCCTTTTGTACTATATTATGCAATTTGTAATTTGTCTGCAAAATTTTGAACAGTTGATTCTTTTTTCTCGTGTTTCCCCATTGATGAAAACGCTGATACTTGCATCAGTCTAGCATTTCCTAGACCATAATCGCCAATTAGGATTATTGCCAATTCTTCAGGTAATCTGGCATTATGCTATTATCTATTGATAGCTGAATGTAAATTGCCAAGATTGTTGCAAACCTTAAACATCTTAAATATAAAATTTAGATTTGGATGATCCAGTTGCAGAGTTGAAGTTCTGGAACTCTGCATCCAGCTTCACAACTTTGTCATTTCCCAATGTCTGGAAAAATGTACCACTTGTCATTTTTATCCCACAATGGATGTATACATTTATCACTGCCTTAATGACAGTAGTTCCTAAATAGGGACTGTACGGTTAAGGCACAACATACTGCTTACATGGGGTTCAAATCCCGCCGCGGCAGACGGTGGAATTTCAATTCAGTAAAATCTGGAATTAAGAATGATGACCATGAAACTATTGTTGGTATTGGAAAAAACTTATCTGGTTCACTAATGTCCTTTAGGGAAGAAAATCTGCCGTATTTACCCAGTCTGGTCTACATGTGACTCAAGAGTCACAGCAATTTGGTTGATTCTCAACTGCCCTCGGGCAACTAGATATGGGCAATTAATGCTGGCCTAGCCAGCTACGTCCATGTCCCACGAATGAATAAAAAAAAATTAGGACATGTTGTGATTGCAGTTAAGAGGATGGAAATGCATTTGGGCGTTTGCTGAAACATGTTTTCTTTGTGCTGTTTTATTGTTTAGTTTTAATTGAATCTTTTGCTTATACAAATGTTGCTTTTTGGACCTCTCAATTTTTTTGAGAAGACTTAAGAAACAAAGATTAAAATTGATTGATAATCACCTTTTTCAGTGTGTGATTCTACTAGTCATGCCAATATTTTTTTCCAAGAATACAGCTGCAGTTGAGTCGATAGGGGAACAGTGTCCATGAGGACAAAGTGCCTATTAAAAGACTGTTGTGACAAACAATCATGAATTATCTCATTCATTTTGACTGGGAGCAAATGTTGCAGTCAGAGAACTGTATGAACCCTGAGAAACCAATGAGGTGTAGTCAAGGATTGCTTTGTTATTTAATAAAGTGATTTTAAAGCAGAGATGAATTAGTAGCATTTCATGAATGCAATTTGATCCATTGGTTTGTAACATTGAGGGTGGCAGAAGTGGGGGGGTGGAATGCCACATGGATCAAGTCTGAATATTGTTGAATCTATTAGTGATATTTTATTCTGTAAATCAACACTATGGACTGCAGGGTTTTGTTTTATTAACATGAAGCACAATGCTATTGTTTGCATTGACAATTTAGAAACTAGTACATTTTCTGAGCATATTGCTTTGTGAAATTGTGTATCTGGTTACTAAAGATGTGCCTTTGAGATCACTCCAGCAAAACCTGTCTGCAGTCATCAAATTGACAACGGTTCAAATGAACATGAACACTATAGTCGTTGTTAAAGCAATTATTAATCACTTTCACGTTGCAAAAGCGAAGAGGGAAGTGAATGGTGAAGTGGCAGCAATGGTTATTCAAATCATTTTATTACAATGGATGACTGTTTCTCACAAGCAGGACTCCTCCCCTTTACATTTTTGCTCCTCAACAAATTAGCCATCTATTAATATCAACATAATCCAAAGATGTGCTAGTTACGTTGATTGGCCATGCTAAAATTGCCCCATAGTGTCCTGAGATGCTTAAGTTAGAGGCATTAGCGGGTAAAATATGCAGGGACACGGGGTAGGGCCTGGATGGGATTGTGGTCGGTGTGGACTTGATGGGCTAAAGGGCCTCTTTCTGCACTGTAGGGTTCTATGATTCTATGATCCAGAAAAAAAGAGATGGCCAAGTGTAGTTATCATTAATATAGTAAATATCAACATGACTTCCCTGCACTTAAATTGTGAAGCACCTGTCTTAGCAACCTTCCTGACTCAGGTCAAAGAACAGTACAGCTCTTCGGCCCACCAAGCTTGCACCGATTCCTAATATTTATTTAGACTCACTACTTATTGCCCATATATAGTTTCTATCCCCCTGTTCGCCTCCCGTTCATATGTTTCTCAAGATTTTGTAGGTGACCTTTCCACCCTGGGAAAAAGCCTCTGATTATCCACTGTGTCAATGCCTCTCATAACTTTGACATCCCTTAGCCTCCATCTTTCCAGTGAAAACAATCTGACTTTACCCAGACGCTCTTCATACCTAAAACCCTCCAGAACAGACAATATCTTAGTAAACCTTCTTTGCACCCTCTCCAAAGCATCCACATCCTTCTGGTAGTGTAGAAAGCAGAATTGCATGGAATATCCCAAGTGCGCTCTCACCAAAATTTTATACAGCTGAAACATAACTTGCCAACTTCTGTACTCGATGCCTCGGTCAATGAAGGCAAGTGTGTCTTTCTTTCTGGCTTTCTTGACCACCTTATCCACCCGTGTTGCCACTTTCAGGGATCTGTGGACCTGTACTCCCAGACCCCTCTATATGTCACTGCTCCTAAAGGTTCTGCCACTTACTGAATAATTTGCACTTGAATTTGACTTTCCAAAATGCATCACCTTGCCTTTGTCTGAATTAAACTCCAACTGCCACTTCTCTGCCCAAATCAGGTGAGAGTCAGGAAGCAAAGCCCATCCCTAGTTCTGACAACCAGGTATAAAAGGTGTGGAATGAAGGAAGACATGCCCCTTTTTTTTACAGGAGGGGGAGTCGGAAATGGAGTGGGGGGTGGTGATTGTCCAACATCAAGCTGGGAACGTGGGTCAGAGGTGTGAAGTCAGGTCAGTTGCAGGGAAGGTGGTCGTTCAAGTCTGGTGGGTCACACTGAGGGTGAGGAATCCCATCGGGGAGACTGGGGGGGAGACAGTTCCCCTTGGGGTGTTTGGGGGTGGGGGTGTAGTGTTGGAAGAGGTTACGAAAGTAATGAGGAGTGATGCCATGAAGAGAGTTAAATAAAATCAGGCGTAAGAATTTGAAATTTGAGTCATTGGATAACCAGGCATCAAAGTATATCAGCACAAACAGAGGTAATAGGGGAGCAGCACTTAGTGCAGGTAGAATACAAGCAGCAGAGTTTTGAACAAACTTTGTTTGCAAAGGGCTGGATATAAAGCTGATCATGAGAACATTGAGGTAGTACAATTAAAAACAGAAACTGCTGGAAAATCTCAAGAGGTTTGGCAGCATCTGTGGAGAGAGAAACAGAGTTAACATTTCAAGCCCAGTATGATTCTTAGGAAGATTTGAGTCATGTTGGACTTGAATGTTAACTCTTTTTCTCTCTCTCCACAGATGCTGCCAAACTTGCCGATTTTTCTTTTCTCAGCGAGTTCTGTTCTGTTTTTATTTCACATCTCCAGCATTTATTTTGTTCTGCTTTTATTTTGTTGCGACAATTGAGTCTGGAAGCGGCAAAGATTGGGTGAAGTTTTCATGAGCCAATGAGTGGAGACAAGCAATGTGAAAATAAATGTTCTTTGTAACGGAGAGACAAAGTACAAAGTTGGAGAGGATGCTGAACTGGCAAATGATCTGGAGAAACCTGAGACAGTGGCCAGGATGGGGGAATGGAATCAGCGAGAAGGATAAGGAGTTGTGTTACAATCTAATGATCATTACTTTCCTGTTCTCCTGACATTTGCCAGAGGAATTTATGACTCATCCACAACTGATGTTAAACAAACAACCTGACAACAGTGGGGAGGTTGAGTGGGATTTAATGGAGAGGAAGAACCGGATGTCGTCAGCACACGTGTAGAAGCTGACCCCATGTTTGTGGATAATGTTGCCAAAGGATTGCATGTAGATGAAGAAGTAAAATCTTATGGATTCTTGGCAGACACCAAAGATAATGGTGCAGGGTCCAAAAGAGAAGGCATCGCTTAGAGATACTCTGACTATCAAGAGCACGTAAGAGTGGAATCATAAGGACTGTTCCACTGAGTTGGACATGGGGGGAGTGACATTAAAGGAGGATGATGTGAGTAAGCATTTCATCCTCTCTTAAGGGAACTCAAATGCATCATGGACACTCTTACAGTCAATTCCATTTGTGACTTTGATTAATGCAGTTGCAGAAGTGGAAACCTAAAAGATTCGAGGAGTTATTATAAAGAGGGACGTGAATTTAGTGAACAACAGCACATTCAAGAACTTGAAAAGGAAGAGGGAATTGGGAATGCAGCATTAGCTTGCAAGGGCATAGAAGTGAAATTTTTTTTTAATTAGTGGTGATGGCTGTCGTTTTGAAAAGAACTGTGCTGTACCTGAGCCATTTACAGTGCTAACCAACATGAGGGCCAGGAAGAAGAAGTGGATAGTTAGCAATTTAGTGAGAATGCAGTTGTGAGCAGAAAATGGATCCCATAGTTAAGATGAGAAAGAATCAGAGAAAGAATTGCACTAAATGAGAACAGGTCGCAGAGAAGTTCTGAGAAATATATGAAGAAAATGGAAATAGCTGGAAATTAGGGAAACTAAGATGAACAAAGATGGAAGGAGAAAGAAGTCAAATATAAAGATATTAAATAAATATAATTTTCCAAATTTTGTTCTTGAACAATGTATAATGCCATTGTAATTCTATTATTTAATGATCGATTAGCACAGTGTAAGCAATGTTACTGGATATTTTCACAAGTCAGTAATGTTTGCACCACTTTAATGGATTAGACACAACATTGAACAAGAAAGTTAAAGTGTATTGAGTTAATATAGTATTTAGTTACAAATATATTTACATTAAAGTATATTTTTTAACTCAATAAAAAAAAGGATTTCCCACATCTCAAAAATCTATTGTTTCTGTATTTTGAACTGTAAAATCTTTTAGTGTGACTTTATGACTGCTGAACTCAGCATAATGATTGGCAATCGAGTGTAATTTTATACTGGTATGGTTAATATTTGACACTGTGGTAGCTAACACATTGGTTCAGAACTCCAGCAAGCAACACCTCCTAGAAAGACACAGGTTCAAGCCGGTAGCTCGGACCATGTGATTTTGCAGTCACTAAATTGCTGCTGTTCAGAGACCTGGCACTGCCCCACAGTCATAAGGGCCAAGGGCCATTTTTATCATCAAAACTGCTGCCATACATATAAGAGATGGTTAAAGAGCAGTATTGTAAAAAGCTTTCAGCTAAGCCCCAAAGCCATGAGAGGAAAAGTGTTCTTTACACAATATGGTTAGAAATAGGACTTTGCATATTTTGGTCCTGCTACACTGCTCTCTGGTGGTATAGTTTAGCTTTAATGTTTAAATCACTCAACTGTATGGTCAGAATCTTAAGTGATAGATTGTCTTTTGTGGACTGAAGTTTTTGTACGAAGCATTGGAGGAGAGAGATGCATTGCGGGGGGCGCAGGCGAGTGGCGGCAGTGGTGGGTGCATTGTGGTGGGGGGGGAACCCACTCGCAAGGAGTTGGAAGCAGCAACTACTGGGGAGAAAAGTGGTGAACATTGTTGATGATATAGAAAGATGGGATTGGTTGATTAAACAGGGATATAAAATGCAGAAGAGGGATTGTCCATCGCCAGCTGATACTGGTGGAAAATTGAATAACGTTTTATAATTGCAATCTCTTTGAGATGCACAGATCAGTGTAAATGTAACACATTGATATGTATTGGAAGTTGTAATTTACTAGGATTTTTGGCGCCAACATGACAAACACAGTTACTGTCATGTCAGTATATATTCATTGTGGTTAAATGTTGATGTGTCATTAACTTGTATTAAATATTTACTTCGCAGCTAACATGGGCTTAAATATTTGTGTGACATGTTGTGAATGCAATTACACCTCGTAACGTTGAGTTTTTTTTTTGCCGGATTGCACATTCAGGTTCATCAAATCTGTTGGATTATTAACCAGAGATCAACGTGTGTCAAGGGTGTTAATCTCTTACTTTAAGAAATACAATACTGGAGATTTCAAAGAATTCTATCAGGTGTTAAATGAACAACCAAGAATTAAAAATTGGAACACACTGTTGAAGAGATGACCCTGAAGTGCGTTCATTTGAACGACAGACATTCAAAAATCCTCCAAATAGTGAATTACTCATGTAATAGTGTGTCTTCGTTGGGAATCAGTAAATCAAAAAAATCAATAAAACTCCTTTAAGCATGTTTGCCAATAATGGTGAAGTATGGACAGAACCCAAGGGACCTGGTTGTCTCCATAGCTTTGCAGTGACATGGGATATTTTGGAGAAGGGAGACCAAAAATTAATTAATTGAAATGCCTGAAACTTTTCCAATAGTTTCAAACAAATGCAGCACAATTTGTTTTAAGAGCTTTGGTGCATTGATTGTGTCTTAAAAGTGCAGGTTTCGCCTACCTTTAATTGTACTTGGAAACCTTCTGTCCTGATGGCATGTGAAGTTCAAGGAACATAACATAGGAGGAGTGTCAGTTTCTGGTTATGCCAAGACTAACTGTAAATAGGGATAATTGTATAATTATTGTTATTGCACTGAAAAGAGATGCAAAAGGCATATTGAATTGCCTAAAATAGCTCACCCGCTTAATACTTTCTAAGTGTTGCCTTTCTAATTGATGGAAACAGTTATGGGAGATTGTATGTTTCTTGAAATTCTGTCCAATTCTCCAGTATTCAGTTGACGTTAAGGTTGAGGATAGTTTAGTTTCTGGCTGAGAGTGAATAAATACAACCTATAACTATTATTCCAACTATATAATTTGTTTTCTGTTGCTAACGAGGCAATGTTTATTTTAAAGTACGCTGTAAAGTGGAGCCCACTTCAGGTTTTGCTGTTTTCTAATGAGGAGTTGTCTGTTGTTTTGCATAGAATAAAGGATAGAGTGGGAGTGTGTGAGAAGCCGTGAATACTTTCAGCTGTATTGGTGGACTAATGATAGAAATTCATGAGGACCCAGCAACGGTGGCAGATTTTAAAAAAAATTTGTAAAACAGACCTGAATGATGCTTTGTTTCCGGTGATTTTAAGTGGGCAAATGCAGTGTGTTCAGCACATATGTAGGCGGGCAGATTAACTTGCTTTGCTGATCTGTGTGATACATTAATGTGGGCAGGAAAATAAGAATTTCTTTTTGGAATAATTATCCAAACACCACTATTGAGAAGATAATGACCAAACCTTCTAAGGAGCATCAATCAACATCAGATTTCTACTCTACTTTTACTTTTTTGCAGTAAGATGGACTTCTGCATTTCTGACCTGAAATTTCAAATCAGGCACTTCTGAAATGTGGAGCTTACCTATTCTGGAAACCTGTGTTTGTGGAACAAGATTGGCAGGGGGTGACCAAACCCTACCCTTTTTTATTGCACTTAGGTTATGTAGAGAGTTTAAAGGTCCCAGGACTTCTTTGGAAAGCTCCAGAGAGAAGATAAGTGTGTTGGGTGAATGGGTGAAGGGTAGGTGGCAGCTGGGTAGGTTGGAGTAAGGGTGGCAGGTGGGTGGGTGAGGAGAAAGGATGGCAGGTGATAAGAGTATAGCCTGGCAGGTGGATGGATGGACTGGTAAGATGGCTCAGAGGTTGGAGGTAGTGATTGGATGGATTTGGTAGGTGGTCTGGTAGTTGGGCCAAGGATAGTTGGGTGTTCATGGAGGTAGTGTGAATAGTGGGGCTGGGGGCAAGCTGTCTTGGGCATGGGTGGTAGATGGGGTGTCCAATGAGAGTTGGGGACTCAATAACATAGGTTATCCAGAAGTTAGAACTAAACTGAATCCTTCTAACTTTTACCTGGATAACTGTTTTGCTAAGTGAGTCAAAACCATCCGAAGTATCTGATTCCGTAATTCGTAAGTTTCAGATGGTTCCTAACAAAGGAAAGCTGCCCATCCGAACTTCCAAATTTTTCATAGGCTGGGGTACCAAGACCCAGAGATCAGGAACTCTGGACCAATATTTTACAATAAATATAAAATCTACAAAGCAATGTGTTGTTCGTTACATGAGAAGGAGTTAGATTGCTTCAATTGGTAAATATAGCTTCTGAATTTTGTAATGTTTTAAAAACTTCCTTGAAAGACAGTCTTACAACTCTGTCAATTATTTATTTATATATCATGGATTCAAAATATTAATTCACAGAGTGCAAGGTAGTAAGAAAATGTAGCAGTTTAAAAAAATATGTAAAGCTACTCACAGACTTTGAAGGATGCTGAGGAAATCAGTATTGTCTGGGAAGTGTTGGAAAGAACTTGGTTGAAAGGAAATGTTTTGTAGGAGCTAAAGAGAAGCTGAAATGTAATAAAAAGCTGACATTTTACTGATGGGTATGATTAGTTGTGGTGATGGACTGGAAGGTAGCCATACCTGGTGCTGGAGTTTTCTCAAACAGGTTTTAGAATTCTATCCATGGAATTTGTCAAACAAAGAATAAAATGTGAAGTGGGTTTTAAACTGCTTGACAAATTCACTGTCATCATAAACTGAGAAGAAAATGTTACTTACAATCATTTTAGGTGGTATTTCCCACCCGTTCCTGTACTCAGTCTTCCTACCCAAAACACTTTTAGCTAACTCTGAAGTTTGACAAATGACCTGTTCCTGGGTCTCTACCAATTCATTCCAAAATCACTGCAGACGACAGCACAAGTGCAACATGTCAAACAAGCCATGTACTCGTGACTTGATTACATATGTGAAGGCAGTTTGTATTGGGGGATAATTGCATTGGAGGGTAACAAAATATCGGAATGGACGGTGCATGCTCCAGCATCCAATATATTCTTTTTCATAAAATGGTGATTCCATGTGCTGTACACATAATTATGCTAAAAAGTAGTGCCGCAGTCCCATCCACCCTTGCTTTGTGCCTCACCACTAGTGTGGCCTCCACTTTTTTTGTCCTGTTTCTGGTTTGATCCACCAACAGTCGCTCTTTGTTTATTAGGCATACAGCGTGGGGGTGAGCTGCAATTTAATTGTCCTCCATCATTGAACCCTTGTCCCATTGATAACCCATACAAGCCAGTACTTTCAATGCCTGCACTATTTTGTTTTCTGCAGATTTTGTCCCCATCAATTGTTTAACTTATCAGCAGTCTGGCCGCGGGTCACAAAATAACCAAACCATGGTGTAAAAGGTAGTTCATCCAATCACCTTTTATGTTTTTGGTAGCCATTCTGGTACATTCAGTCTTTGTTTGTGTGCAGCCAACCCGACACTTTGCTCATTGTTTTCCACCTTTTCAGTATGCAAGTTTATTTAGGGAGACCAGGTGTGCAGTTATTTCCATTTGCTTTTTCTTGTCTTTTTTGGAGGAATGGAGGGTTTGTGTAACCTTTCAGTTTTTTTTGCCTGCGTTTTTGAATGCCTGCCTTTGGAATTCTTGAAACAGCCAACATTCTCCCCGCATCCTTTTTTGTAGTTTTGCACACATTTAGACGCAGTGTCCTCAGAGGCATGCATTTTTGTAAAACAGAAATTGAGCAAGTTGTAAACGTTTTGTCAAGCCCTTGTAATTTGGGTTCTTCAATTTTTTGCATCGAGCTCTCGTTTTCACATTCCATTTTTGTCTGAATTCGCAGCAAGTTTTCAATGTTCTGAAGGCTTTCTGTTAAAAGCTGGTGGCAGGAGAAATGGACACTATATTTTCCAAGAGAGAATTGGGGTAGAAAAATACATTTCTGCAAATGATGCATTTATTCGTTTTATCTATTTTTCATTTTTTATTAGTTTTATCTTTGTGGTATGGATTTTTTTAATCAGGGAAAGTGGAGACATAGTGGTATTGTCACTGGATTAGTAATCCAAGCACCCTGGGTAATGCGTTGGGGACCCAGGTTCGAATCCCAGCATGGCAGATGGTGAAATATGAATTCAATCAAAATCTTGAATTAAAATCTACTGACATAAAACTATTGCTGATTGTTGTAAAACAGCTAATCTGGTTTACTAATGCTGTTTAGGAAAGGAAATCGCCATCTTTACCTGTTCTGGCCTGCACATGACCCCAGAACCACAGCAACATGGTTGACTCTTAAATGCCCTCCAGAAATGGCCGAGCAAGCCATTCAGTTCAATTTAACCATGCCCCATAAATGAACAAAAAATAGAGCACCGTACAGATCATACCAGGCGCCATATCTGTATCTCAGCGAGAGGCATGCAAAATCAGACTATTTTCCACCATAAAGCTTGTGCTTGTAATGATATTTGTTCCTTCCTTATTCATCTGCGAATTGGATTGCAGAGACGTGAAAGAACAGTTGGCCCCTTTACTTGGTGACTCTGGTAAACATCCTTCCATTTTATCTCCATTTATGAACTGCATTGTGGCTCCCTCACAAGAAGGAGAAGAAAATACCATGATGGTGATCCACTGTCAGCCAATTGTAATGACTGCTCTGTGATACCACCTCAATGGGAATTCTAAAATACATTAAGTCACATGTAAGCATACATTTTTGCTGAAATTCATTGATTCTCCCTGAATTTTAGAATTTTAATCTTTAGGGTGATAAACACTAAATCTTGATTATGATTGCCATTACAAAATTCTGGAAAGATAAGTTGGGTGCTGTAACTTATTTTTGACATGCAAAGTATTTTAATTGAGCATCAATATTTATAAAAGTTTCAAAGACTGTAAAATATGTTTATGCAATTTTTGAACAATAGTAAACAGAAATCATGACATCAATATTGGTTTAATGGCATTGATATTTCATTGAAAAGGTACCAATGTCATTACTTTGTTCCCAGTTTATGGTACAATACATAATTTTATGATTCATCACTCTCAGTCTTGTAGTATTCATTTGGCCTAATCTAAAAGTTGATTACTTTGCCCTGTTCCCCAAATTATTAAGTTAAGACAAATTGTCAAGCAGAAGTCACTGAAAAAGCAGGAAGTTATAAATTGGAAATCAGTGGGACTGGAGTTTGAACATGCCGAGGAAACAATTTCTGTTTAATTGAACCATCTTTTTAGCTGTTGTCGTTAGTGTTCCTGGATGACATGGTAGGACAATGGTTAGCAGTGCTGCTTCAGAGTGCCAAGGACTTGGGTCTGATTCCAGGCTTGGGCCACTTTCTGTGTAGAGTTTAGATATTTACATGTTTCCTCCAGGTGCTCTGGTTTCCTCTCACATTCCGAAAGATGTGCTGGTTAGGTGCATTGACCCGGACTGTGGCGACAAGGGGAATTTCACAGTAACTTCATTGCAGTGTTAATTAGCCTTACTTGTGACTAATAAATAAACTTTAAAAAAATTTGGGATGAAAAAGTCGGCATCAAAATATATTTGCAAGTCTCCAAGTCAGTTTGTGCAATCTTGTAGTCATAGGCTTGTTATGTTTTTGTATAAAATTGGAAATTTTATACAAAAACAGATTACAACAATGTCACAACAAACTCGTACAATTTTTATTACGAGTCTTTAGTGACAGTGACAAAGAGGAGATAATGAACGTTAGGTATAGCGACTTTCATTGGATTAGGTGTTGTGCTTTTTGAAATTGTAAAATAATGCCTTCTGTTGAATATATGTAATCAAATATAAATGAATGATCTTTTCTTTTATTGTAGGAATGCTGGTGGTTATTGTATTGCTGCTGATTGCCATTGTTGTGGTTGCTGTCTGGCCAACGAGTTAATAAAGCGATATCAGCACAAAACTGATCGTGAAAAAATATGGATTAGACGCTAACTCTGAGAAGTGAGCAACATGTTCCTCCTGAGATCACCGGGATGAGATTGGAATAAGTAGTCCTAATGCAGCAGCGGAATTTGTTTTAATGTGTTTTAATGTGCTATCCTATTATCTGGCACTTGGATTAAGTCAAGATTGAAACAAACTCATTTATCTCATTTCTTACAGTACAATTTCTATTTCTGATTTTATTTTCTGCCTTAAATTCAAAAATGAGGGTTGTAATTCTGAGTCACTGAGTAATGTAGCATCTGTGGCCTGTATCTAATAGCTTCTAGTTATCTTAGAGTTCTGAGCATTTGCCTCTTACGGTTCCTCAATCTGCATGTACATATTCTTTTATCTTTAAAAAAAATTGAGGAATACTCCAAATTTCAGCACTTTATATTTTTGGTTTAGCTTCAGCAAGGGAAGCATTGTATATTGATTAACTGCTGAGAAGATTATTTAAATGAAGTAAACAGTTAACTAATAGCATGCTTAAAGTGGTTTTACTTTGTTTTGTTACTTCTGTTCTCTCATTCCCTTTTGCTGCATTTTCTGATTATAATTTTATTTCTGTTTAAATGGGATGGCCATGATTATTTAAAATCCTCAAACAGCCTTTTTCAATAAGGCAGTTTCTAATGGCTCACGCTATTGCTCTCCTTTCCCAGGGAAAATGCTTTTCTCATTGCCCGCAAGGTCAGTGAAGGGGATCTTGGTAGGGCACAGGGAGTGTGTGCTATCTCACTGCCTGTAAACAGTGTTACTGTTCACACACTTTCGTGAAATTGAAACTTGGAACAAATTGCTTTGAGTTTGGAAATTCCAATCCAGCAGAGCCTAATTACAAACCAATTCTCTATAATTTGGTGACTTTTTATTGTCTTCGCTTTTACGTTATTATGCATTCAACTTTTATAGACATTTAGTAAAAGTATTTGCAATGATGGCCAATAAATAAAATATTTTCAACTATTTTTACTCTGTCTTTTATGTATAGTGGTTAACTTGGTCATATTATTCAAATTCAAGAATTACACAACACTAGTTTTAAATCTTTGGTTAAAATTCTTATTTTCTTTGTTAAAGACAGAGATTTCTCACTGTTGCCAAAGATACTGGGGCCACCCATTTATCTGTATGCAGTTTTTGAGACTCCTAGGCTTTTGCTAGGAAGCATAACTTCTGATTATAAGGAATTTGGCAACATTCACAAAACTCTTTTTTTTCTTCTTCAAAGCTGACCCAGACAGTGTTCAACATTCTTCAGGCTAAAGCAAACTTTGAACTGTTTTCCTGGGCTGAGGACAACGGTGAAAATTTAAGGTGGCCTGAGAAGTTTGGCCCATCTGTTTACCTATTTAAGACCCTACAAGAAAATGTGAACAAAGAGCATACTGAAGCCAGTTCTGCTCCCAGCGTGCACACCTCTGATTTGTGCTTTCTTAAATATAAGGCAGGGGAGGGGGTGGGGTCATCCTTGCAAAATACAAAAGGATAGCAACAATGGGACGATTTATCAGGGAATAAATTTTAATTGAGGATAAGGCAGCCTGAGTAAATCAGTTCAGTTATACCATTTGGCCTCAATCGTGACGAATTTATTTATTTCATTTTAATTTGCTTGTTATTTTGATTGTTATCATAACAGATAGGAATGTACTTATTTACGTAAGTTTCAGAAAATGAGCAGTAAATAAGTTTGGTCGGTAAAAATTAAATTTACTAATTGTATTTCTTTTATCCTGCTCCCTAACCACCATCACTGAACCAGGTTATATTGAAACATTTCAAGCGATTTGTGTGGATGTTAAAGTCGTTTAGAGTAGCTTTTTTAAGCAGGCAAACTTTTATTTCTTGACCTTGGGTGGAAAACACATATTTGTTAAATCATTTGAGACCTATGAAAAATTTAACTGAAAATGGTATGGAATCTTTCAAATTATCACATTGAAACTTTCTCAAAATGGAGTTAATTCCTGTTTGTTTTGTTGTTTGAGATATCTTCTCAATGGGATTTTAATAAAAACAAACATTTTGTCTGATTTGAATATGACAATTGTTCTCTTCTGTGAGGCTAGCAATATCATTACAAAAGAATTTGAAAATTAATTATCATTATATGAGGTCATGAGAGAACAAGAAGTGTAATAGCAATAATCTGAAAATCAGGTGATACCCTATAAAACTACAATGCAGTTTAAATAGAATCATAGAATCTGTGCAGTGCAGAAAGAGGCCATCCAACTCACTGAACCTGCATTGACTCCGAAAGAGCATCCTCTCCCCAAGCCCTCTCTTCTGTCTTACTCCTTGCGTTTACCATGGTAATCCACCTACCCTACACATCTTTGGACACGTCTTTTGATTTGATTTCATTGTCACAACTATTGAAATACAATGAAAAATATTATTTCTTACGCGCTATGCAGAAAAAACATATCATTTATAGAGTACATAGGAGGGAAGGAAAGGGGAGTGTGCAGGATATAGTGCTACAGTCACAGCTAGAGTGTGGAAAAAGATCAGCTTAATATATGGTAGGTCCATTCAAAAATCTGATGGCAGCAAGGAAGAAGCTGTTCTTGATGTGATTGGTTCGTGATCTCAGACTTTTGTATCTTTTTCCCGACAAAGAAGATGGAAGAAAGTGTGTCTGGGATGCATGGAGTCCTTGATTATGCTGGTTTGCTTGTTGGACTGGGCTACATTCACAACTGTTTGTTAGTTTCTTGTGGTTTTGGACAGAGCAGGAGTCGTACAAGCTATGATAGGAAAGAATGCTTTCTATAGTGCATCTGTAAAAATTGGTGAGAGTCGTGGCGGACATGCGGAATTTCCCTAGCTTCCTGAGAAAGTAGAGGCTTTCTTAACTAAAGCATCGACGTGGAGGGACCAGGACAATTTGTTGGTGATCTGGACACTTAGAAACTTGAAGCTCTTAACCATTTCCACTATTGATATCTCCCTCATTTTACTGACATTGAGGGAGAGATAATTGTCATTGCACCATTTCACCAGATTCTGTATCTCTTGGGGAACTTCAGCATGGCCAATCCACCCAACTTGCAAATCCTTGGGCTGTGGGAGGAAATCCACGCCAATGCACACAGATTCCACAGAGTCATCCAAGGCTGGAACTGAACCTAGGTCCTTGGTGCTGTGAGTTAGCAACACTAACTATTGTACCACCGTGCTGCCCCTAATACTTATAAATAAATTGTATTAGTTAATTAGATCTGCAATGGTCAATATTTAAGCTGATGTTGTATAAATTTCTATATCAGAGTTTTAGTATAGGGCCTGGTCTTTTCCAATGAGGGAATGAACTCTGCTTTAGTTTATTTCACCTTTTCTTTCCCCCCTTTTTTACAATATGAAAATATGACAGTATAAATTGAGAACAAAATTAAAATCTTACATATTTTACCAAGGTGTAGTTGGCGAAATTACCAAAACTAATTAGCTTATCTAAATTAATTAGCTTTATCTAAAAGAAACCAAAGGAACTGATTTTACCAAGCCAGATTGTGCACTCAATCTATTCCCTTTTTGTCCCCTTGGTTGCAACTTATCACGTGAAGCTGAATGGACCATGAATACAAAAGTTAAAAGAAGTTACAAAACAATTGTCCAATGTTTTCAAATTTTATAGCTTGACTAATTTTATCAAAAGAGGGGCATTGCTAAGTTTTTTTCATTTTTCTAATTTTGTTCCCTTTAAATGACCTGTTCTGGAAGGCAACAGCTCTATCTCGAACTCCATGGACAATGGTGACTTTCCATTAGCTTAGCTCTAAATAGCTATTGATTGTGTAGAAGGCTTGATACCCAAGACTGAAAGGGAGAATTGTTGTGGTCACAGTTTTTAGCAACATAGTAACCATGTTCTGTTTGAATGGAGCCATGATGTCATTATACAAAGCAAACAAAAAAATTCTCCCCCAAAGTGTCAGTGTTTTTTGACTTGTGGGCCATAACAGCCCAGTCTGGCCTGAACACATGCCTTTCCAATAGGATGTCAACAACATACCCCTACCACCAAGAACCATCATTTGTCCAGATTCTTCACACTAGAAAAAGTCTCGTAGCATTTCACAGAAACATTAAGAAAAAAATAACAATTGCTAAGCCAAAGAAAGGAGGGGTGCCCAAAATCTTAATCAAGCTTAAGGAGGATCTCAAAGGAGAATGGGAAATGGAAGGTTAACGGGGAGAGGAAGTGGTGTGAGGCCTAGGCGGTTCAATAGGTCAAAATATCTCAAATAGTATAATGTCAACTGTACAATTGCATATGTAATATTTTATGAAGTAATGGATCTTGCAGGATTGGTTGAACACTATAATGGAATTTTAGGATTCAGGTGACGTTTGATAAGCCATTTAACATTCTTTTTAGGATCTCTTAAATTTTTCCCAATTTTCTTTCCATTTTACTCAACTTTCATTTCAGGCATTGGGCAGAATTTTCCCCATCGAATCTGCCATTAGAATTGGAGCAGGCAGAGGGTGGACTATGCAATGGTGCATTGACTTTGGGTGGGATTTTCCAGTCTTGGGTGAGCGTGGCTGGAAAATCTTGCCCATTGACTTTTGCTGGGATATAATGTCAATGACCCTGGAATCTCAACTGTCTTGGTCTCAACTTGTGAATTCAAGACATGGGTCAGTGGGCTATTTGGTTATGAAACTCCCTCAGATCAGCAACTGAAACCAGAGGGTTTTTTTTCAGTTGTTCATCCACCTGTTGGTGGCAGCCTTATTAACGTACAACAGTTGGACTTATTTCCCACCATCTATTAATCTACATGCATCCCATGTTGTTCCATTGACAAATGCAATATCATGAATCTAGATGCAAAAGCGGCAATTAAAGGTCAAGCCATACCTGCAATGGTCCATGGTACCTCTTAACAGAATAGATTGCATCCAGAACAAATTGCTTCCTGTTGATATTTATTTCTAATAATATTAACAGGTTATTTATCTTATAATATTAATACTCGACCCAAGTAACATTCCTGTAAATTTACCTCTCGATGTTTCTTCTGAGTTTTACGAAGGGAAAATACTTGTAATCCTGCCTCGTACTGTCCTTTGTGAATTGCACAGGGACAAGTTGCACGACAACACATCCCTGGGTTCAGACAGTATTCATGAATTACTCAAGCTGCACTGTTGTCTTTGATGTTATATGAACCTGATCACTGCCTTTTAACATGCTCTGGAGTATCAGTTGTCTTATGCACATAGCACAGCGAGAATTTTAATCTTTCAAAAGACCTACATTGTGCAGCCTGTTGCTTGCAGGATTCCATTTCTTTCATTTTTTTTAGTGTGGTTTGCATCTTTTGTATGTCCAGAATTCACATCAAGAATAATCCACAGCAAGGACTATGTGGTATTGTTTACAAGACTTTATTCAACTGAATTCTGAATTTAATTCTATCAAGTGTGGGTGTTCAGCAGTTATAGTACATGTTCACATCTGGTTCAATTACAGCCATCTAACAACCAAAAAAAAAATCCACAAATTTTATGCGTAATTAAATATATTCATATATAATAATGATAATATATTAGTATGCATTGTAGGAAAACATTGCAAACTATGCAATGACCATAACTAAACAACATTTACAGTTCAACTTATTAACAGGTAAATGCAGAGCCCGACAGGTCTGTGTAACAGGAAAAGTCAGAATAAAGTCTATGTTAGCTGGAGTATGGCTGAACTGATATAAAAGTCTTTATCCAGAACTACATTACATCAATATAAACACACTTCCAATTATGTCAGTCTTATAGTCATCATGCGCTAACTGCAGTGGAGGTACCTTGATGATGTTTACCCTGTTACAAAACTCATTCATTTCTTCAGTACCTCTTATGTTTAGACTAAGAATTCAATTTTTATGCAGTATCTTGAAGTGGTAATATGTGACTGGTTTAATGTTAGTTTCTTCTACTTTATATTTTTTAAGTCTGCTGCTGTGATTGATTAGAGACGGAGCTGTGCACACTTGTTAACAGGGTCACAGCAAAGGCAAGGGTCATGTGTGCGACCTGAGTTGGTTGCTTGACGGAGATACTGATCAGCAAGGTTGAGATGTCACCTTGCCCCAATGGAACTGGAATTGGTCACTGGAACAAGCAGTAAATCATTGCCTGTAATCATCTACACAGTTACAAAAAGATGTAGGTGTGAAGTTTACTGTGTAGGTGATGGATCAGAACCAACAGGCCTGTCGGGTGTGGGAAGAGGAATCAGGTACATTCCCTAGTTGTAGTCTTAACAAAAAAGTTATATTTCCTGTCGAGAGGATTTTCAAATCTATCCAAGGCTTTTAACCAAGTACTAACTATACAAATAGAAACTTTAATGAATTTGACTATATGTTAAGGTTTTGAAGAGGGATACAAGAACCAAGTGTCAGTGAATTTACTTTATTTTTCTGTTCTTGTGCAGTGATTCTGTGAACCTGTAACAGAATTCATTTGAAAAGAAAATATAGCTTTATTTCAGTAGCGTTATACTGAAAGAGTTTTTTTTTTCTCTATTTAAAAGATTTTTTTTGAGCATTAATTTGATTTGGGGCTGTTTCACTGCCAGTCTTTTTTGTAGGTTATGAATGAATTGAACGTAATCTCAATTCATCTATAAAATAGGTGCACAACAGGCTCGGGGAATTTATCAGATGGGGCGTAATCCTTCAATCATGGGAGCAGAATGTTGCATCCTATTTAGGAAGCAGAACAACCGCCGGCTGAAGATTGAGAAAACACCAGTGAACTTAACAAGTGTCGGTATGAAGTGAAAGCAAGGGTGTTGTTATTGGCTCTTTGAAGGCTTTTTAAGTATTTTTTTCTCTCTGTCATATTGTAGTACGGAATATAATTTCCACATTGATTGCCAAAGGCTGCAGTCTTGGTAGACCTGCTTATGTTATAGCGCACTAAGTATTGTGCCGGTTGTAAACTGGGCTGGGGAGGAAGATTCCAACTGAAACATTTTGGGTTAACTACACAGCTAAAAAGTGAACAGCTTAAATTGGGATCGAACCGGTCTTGGCATGACTCCCAGCAATTGTCCAATATGGTCAGTTTGAGATGTTGTGCCCCTTTTAACAAAATTCGTACTGCTTTATGCAGAGAAGAGCAACTGTGAAAGGATTTTGGTTGTGAATCAAATGTCCTTCATTTCAGAACATTTGGAGCTGTTGTGTAAAGAGTAGTCCATCTTTTGTTTTGTATTCATGTTTATTTTTGAATTTGAAATCAGCATGAGGTGCAAACTTGGCAATTCAAAAATCCCAAACTGCTAGATGAGTTCCTTCACAAGTTCCTAATTTTATCCTAACATCGGTTCCTGCTCACAAACAAGCAGCACAGTCTCTCTTTACGCCTTCTTGCACTTGCCTTTCTTCTCCCTCTGTTGAAACTTTCGCAGCCTCCTTGCCCACGTGTCCCTCCATTGTATCACCAAGCTGGTTTTGTTCGCTACAACCCCATTCTGGTCAGGAGAGTCCTCATCGTTGCCCAGGAGGAGGTACTTCTTCCCCGTTTTTATTTTTGGGCACTTGCAGGCTACATCCTTTGAGCGCACCCAGAGGAACTGGTCACCACGTCGTATCCGTTTTACCCCTTGTTTGTAGACTGATATGATATTCACTGTAAACTTCCACCATTCGCCAGCTTTCTCTGCCTTCAAGATGTGAGCCTGAACAGCTGCAATAACAAAGAAAAGAACAGAAGAATATTTAAGCTGTCCCACGCATTAAACATTGCATCAAGTAAATTATTCACACCTCAAAAGCAGCTCAAGGCCTGAGCTTTAACCCCATTTGTTTAGATGACACTCATTATTATCATAGTAACAGTTTCCATAGTATATGGGACAGGGAAGATGTAGTGAGTCTTGGTACTATGAAATAAACTTGACAAGGGAAACTGATTAATGTTTGACAGAGTATATAATCGAAACCTTAGAAACAAATTTTCTTCCCTTGGCCCAAGTACAAGATGTTTAATCTGACATGGTTGTGAATCACTCTTAATCAACGCAGTAAAAATGCTGGAACGTAGAAAGAAAGGGGAGAAAACTGATCATACTTCAGAATATCTCCAACCCTCCTGCTCCAAAGGTTAAGAACTGTTAAACTGGAAGCTAATTAGAAAGCCAAGAGCAAGTGATTGTTTATATCTAAGGAAATTTACTGTGTGCTGTTAGTTGTCAAACAGTAGTTCATAATGCGCTTACATTCCTTTAGCTGCACATGTGAGAACCATAAAGTAGATTTCAATGGGAGTTTGTCACTGTCCATACTCTCTGCTGCCCTAGTCATTTGCCTTTGTGTCACACATTCTTATGCTCTCTGCCTGTTGTTCAGTATTCTAAAGTCGCTTTTTTTTCCTTCTAAACAATACCAGTTAAGTGTATTCCACTCGCACTGAGTTATGGTAAACGAACCTTAGTATTAAATATAAGAACTTTATAAGTTGCCATGTCGAGTTCCTTGTTATTGTGCAACATATCTATCCATATTTTATGATTAAATTAAAACTTCATGGACTGCATAGAAGCATCAAATATTGAGTCCATTCTTTCCAATTGCTGTAATATTTTCTAGTTTAGCACCAACCTGGTGAGTACTTCCAGCTTGGACCTTGAGTATTCTTGACATCTCGGTGCTTTGTGTCTGTTTTAATATCATTCTGCTTGTTTAGAGATTTTCTGAAGCAGCATATTTTAAAAATTGCTTTTACAAATAATTCTGATTAATTTCTGCTGACTTTAGCTTCTTACTGGCTGCTCCAGTTGAGATTTTAAGTCAAATAACCAGCAGCAATATCTTCATCAGAGAGCTGTTCTAAAGGAGTTTCAGAATCCAGAGGCTAAAGAGCAGTTAATTAACATCAATAATAACTATCCTCACTTGCTTCAGCATTCTCCTGTTTAGCGATTCATTCAAGACAGTTTCACAAATGATGTTCACATAAAAATTACAAATACAAATAATAAGCTTGTCCTTTCTCCTTTTAAAAGATGGGCACACTTCATTACATGGACTGTATTTGCTGGTTATAAATACATGAAGCATAGAAAGTAGAATTTCACATTTTCATTTAGCTACATTATCAAGCTGTACGGGACGTTGTTTTAAGACTATTGGAATGAGAGTATATTTACTTCCAGAACAAAATTACAGAAAAGACCAAGAAATTTTCATTGTCTTCTGTGCGAATCTGCCCTATCATCTGATATCAGAAATATGTGGTAGTAAAATTAAGTACTCTTCTTAAGTAATCCAGCCAAAAATTGGTGCACCTTCCCTATTGACATCAGGGACATATGACTGTGTCTGTTGTTTGGGGAGTATTCGGAGACGTATAATTACATCAAAACCCGACAGTCTTTCCCATTCTCTTTTTGCACGTTCATATTAGAGTGTATGAAGGAAATATCTAGGCAAGCTAAATAGTGAAAGGAACAGCTTATCCCAGTACTGATTTGAGAAATTGGTGATGGGGAAATCCCCGTAACTGCTAGGAAGAATGGGGCAGTATGGTGGCACAGTGGTTAGCACTGCTAATGCTGGGGACCTGGGTTTGATTCCTGGCTTGGGTCACTGTGTGTGCAGAGTCTGCATGTTCTTCCCAAATTTGCATGGATTTCCTCTGGGTGCTCATGTTTCCGCCCACAGTCTGAAAGGTATGCTGGTTAGGTTTGTTGGCCATGCTAAATTCTCCCTCTGTGTACCTGAATAGGTACTGGAGTGTGACGACTAGGGGATTTTCACTGTAACTTCATTGCAATGTTAATGTAAGCCTACTGGTGACGCTAATAAATAAACTTAAAAGAATGGACTGCACTCAGAGGGTTAAAGCTGGGAATTTGAGATCATTCCAACTGCTTTTGTTTTTTCACACCCGCATGTTTCTCTGCTGCTGTAAAAGTCTACCACACACCAGTGTACATGCCATCCTTCTGAAAGGGTCTTGTGAGCCTTTGCACTGCTTTTAATTATGATATGTGGCATCCTGAAAACAGAACTGCTTCTGACTGATTCAATTGTGCCTCAGTGTTTGGCTTATTGTTGTGGAAAGCAGTGAGGAAGCAGTTCCTCAAACAATTGACCTTTCTCTACAAGAAGAAAAGGAAATCTGCCTAATGCACCAAGGAGCAGAGGAGATTGGGAAATGCATTTGGCAGAACTGAGTGGAAGGTAACATCTTGAAAACGGCAGAAGTAATATTATTTTCTGCAAATCTGTTTGGAAAGTTGATCGAACGGGAAGTATTCAGTGTCAGGGTACAGGGATACAAAGAAAATTGCAGATCAGGAACAGGCCCTTCAGCGCCCAGAGTTTGCACCGACCATACTGCCCGACTGAACTAAAATCCCCTAACTTTGCGGAGACCATATCCCTTTATTACCATCCTATTCATGTGTTTGTCAAGATGCCTCTTAAAATTCACTATCACAGTGACCAACAGCTATGAAAATAAGAATGTTTCTTATACAAAGAAAATGTTTCTAGACATCCATTACAAGCAATTCTGTTCTGGAAACATGGCGGAGACGTTTAACCTGAGTTGATCTTTCGACACTTTGGAGGAAAAGAGTCCAATAAAACATGATAATGGAACCACCCATATGTCAAGTCACACTCCAAACATTTAGATTCTGATAGTCACCCCTTCCTTCCTTATACCGTAAGACATAGGAGCAGAATTAGGCCACTCAGCCCATTGAGTCTGGTTCACCATTCAATTATGGCTGATATTTCTCTCATCTCCCTTGATCTATTACTGGAACTAAAAATTAATCACCAAGTGATCATACCACCATGACTTTCACAGCAATGGGTAACATCTGACTTAATTACAGATCAAATCTCAGACTGCGTCTATAATGTTAACAGGAAATTAATTATCAGCATGAGTATTCTTAGATTCTGAGCGGGAAATATAATGGGAGTTATCTTTTATCAGTGGAGACGCAATGGGCCGAATGGCCTCCTTCTGCATTATAGGGATTCTAAAATGAGTAAATTAGAATTTGATCTAAGCATGTTCTGGTTTCATAAATGGTTAAGAGTAATTTTCAGCCTTTCAAAAAATGCTATAATTTAAGTAACTTTTAAGATACTATATTACTGTTCTAATCTATAGATAAGGTATTTTCACAAATCATATTTTCACAAGGATGGACAGCCGGAGTTCTGTGGAAAGTACCAAATGGAATGAAACTCCAATAGAAAATCGGGCAACATTGTTGAAAAAATGGTCAATTGCAAGTGTGAAAACTTAATGTTGAAGGGCTTTGTTGTTGAAATGGGAGGACAAGTAGCAGATAAAATTTGATGCAGAGAAGTGTAAATTCATTCAATTCCTCCTTGGAGGAGATTCGGTTGAGAGGTGATTTGACACCTCTCAAATCACCTGGGGGGGGGGGGGGGGGGGGGGGGGGGTTGGGGGGGGGAGATGAAATATTGTGGGTGGGGATAGAAGTCTGGGGTGGAAGCAGAGGTCATGGGGGTAGGGTTTTCAGAGCTTGGGGCAGCACTGTTCAGTGGGGCACATTGATGGCTGGGCTGTGGGGAATAGGTGGGGAGAAATTCAGGGTGAGAATGGTGGGAAATAACTTGGGGTGATGGGCAGTTTTGGGTACCTGGGGCAGTCTCATGAGGGAGGAGGGAGGAGACCTGTGAGTGTCAGTTTAGATGTTTGCAATAGTTACCCAGCAGTTAGAGAAGGTTTTAATTCATTGAACTTTTTCTAGGTGTAATCCTGGCAGCACCAGTGGAAATTTGTGAATTAAATTCCATTTTCAAATGATTCCCAATGCAGGACAAATGTTCAGAGGGCATTTGCATTTATGGGAAATCATTGTGCAAATGCTTACCTGGGAACTTTCAAAAGCGATTACTCCAAAGCGTTTTATCCCCTAAATCCAATGCTGGGGAACTCTGAAGTTATGTCCCAATTAGATGTATAAATTCTAAAACCTTTCATTCCAGTGGGGTAATGATGCTTGAAGATAGAAAATAAATGAACTTAAAAGTAGATCAGGAAATGAGGAAATGGAGTAAGAACTAGGGCCCATTAAAAGAATTAGACTAATACAACACAGTAATATAAAAACAAGCTAATGTTTTACCAAGGATGTCCTATATTTCGACTAAATAATGTCCAATCTGAATAAGAGCACTGCATATGATTTAATGTACTTTCTTTTTTGATTTAATAAAATATATACAAAAAGAAGCCAATTTAATGTGGGTATGTTACTGTGTACTCTCTGAGTCATATATAATAGGAATTAAGTGAATTACATAATCCAGCAGCCATCAGTCATATCACCAGTGTCCAGGTAGATGTATTTGCTACAGTTCTATATAATAGAAACATTAAAAACATAGAATAGTATAGCACGGTACAGGCCTTTTGGCCCTCAATGTTGTGCTGAGCTATGTTCAAACCCGAGATCAAGATATCCCACTCCCTATCATTCTGGTAAATATAATGAAAGATTGCACCATTATGGAAAGGCAAAGCTAAAGCAATTTGCTAATTTAGATTTTGTATAACAAACTAATAGATCTGCAACTGATTATTGAAAAACCAGGTGAATCAGTGCATTCAGATGTCTTTTTAAAAATTCTTTCGCGGGACCTGCCCAGAGAAAGTCTTGGTGAGCTACCTTCCTGAATCACAGCAATCCATATGATGTAGATACATCCATAGTGCTATTAGAAAGGGAGTTCCAGGATTCTGGCCTGGTGACAGTGAAGGAACAATGATATAGTTCCAAGGTGTGTGGCTTGAAAGGGAAGTTGCAGGTGATGATGTTTGATATTGAAATGCAGTCAAGTCTAACATTTCACATTGAAGACGGGGTTTATTTTTAAAGACTAACATTTCAAACTTTGTCTACTTTATTGGTTCAGATACAATTCGACGTAAATATTGTATTCAAAATAAATATCATGCTTATTAATATGCTTTGCTTTGAATTTACCAAATAAATTAAAATCCAAAACTGAAATCTAAGTCCCAAGACTTAAAAATTATCAAGGCTTACTATGAAGGGAAATTGAAAAATATGACTACAGAGATTCTCTTGTTTATTTTTTTTAACCAGATAAGTTTTCCTAGTTACATTCAAAAAGAATTACTGTTTCATGTTTGAAACATTGTACCATCCAGTTAGTTCAGTTTCTTTTGAGTCAAGTCCTTTACCTGTTTCTTCTTGCAACCTTAGTTAAAATTGCCATTCAGTTATGGTCATCTAATTTCAAATTAATTACCTGACAAGATTATTATTACCCCAAAATCTAACCTAATTCCTAATGAAACCCTTTCCTTGCTTACTGTACTAGTGCCACAAACAGTTGTTGGGAATCACTCTCAGAAAATCAGATTAACTATATTCACCTCCATCTCATGAAACTCTTTCATAGATTCACAGAATCCTTGCAGTGTAGAAGGAGACTATTTGGTTCTTTGAGTCTGCACCAACAACAGTCCCACCCAGGCTCGATCTCTGTAACTCCATGTTTTTTACCCTGCAAATCCTCCTGACACTCAGAGGAATCCACCTAACCTGTACATCTTTGGGATTGTAGGAGGAAACCAAAGCACCTGGAAGAAACCCACACAGGTTTGGGGAGAATGTGCAAACTCAACACAGACAGTCACCCAAGGCTGGTCCCAGATCCCTAGAGCTGTAAGGCAGTGGTGCTAACCAATTGTTGCCGTGGCACCCAATTTCTCTGTGCTTTTAAAAAAGGCGTTTGATAAGGTGGCCCATGGAAGACTTCTACAGAAAATGCAGATGTGTGGAATAGAGGGTGATTTAGCTAATTGGATTAGGAATTGGCTGGCAGATAGAAGACAGAGGGTGGTGGTTGATGGGAGATATTCATCGTGGAGTTCGGTGACGAGTGGTGTGCCTCAGGGGTCTGTTTTGGGGCCCCTGCTGTTTGTAATTTTTATAAATGATCTGGATGAGGGTATTGAGGGATGGATCAGTAAATTTGCAGATGATACTAAAGTTGGTGGTGTGGTAGATAGTGAAGAGGGGTGTTTTAGTTTACAGAGTGACTTGGACAAGTTGCAGAGCTGGGCCGAGAGGTGGCAAATGGACTTTAATGTGGAAAAGTGTGAGGTAATGCACTTTGGCAGGAACAATAAATGTGTAGAGTATAGGGCTAATGGTAGGGCTCTTAATAGTGTTGAGGAACAGAAGGATCTTGGTGTATGTGTCAATAGATCCCTGAAAGTAGGCAGTCAAGTGGATAAAGTTGTTAAGAAGGCATATGGAGTCTTAGCTTTTATTGGTAGGGGGATTGAATTTAGGAGCCGCAGCATCATGTTGCAACTGTACAAAACTCTAGTGCGGCCGCACTTGGAGTATTGTGTGCAGTTCTGGTCCCCACATTATAAGAAAGATGTGGAGGCATTGGAGAGGGTACAGAGGAGGTTTACCAGGATGTTGCCTGGTATGGAGGGCAGGTCTTATGAAGAGAGGTTGAAGGATTTGAGGTTGTTTTCGTTAGAAAGGAGGCGGCTAAGAGGGGATCTTATTGAAGCATATAAGATGATTAGAGGTTTAGATAGGGTGGACAGTGATAGCCTTTTTCCTAGGATGGAGAAAGCTAGCACGAGGGGACACAGCTTTAAATTAAGGGGTATGAGTTATAGGACGGATATCAGAGGTAGGTTCTTTACTCAAAGAGTGATTAGGGAGTGGAATGCCCTGCCTGCAGCTGTTGTAGATGCGCCAAGTTTGGTGGCGTTTAAGAGGTTAGTTGATAAGTATATGGAAGAGAAGGGAATGGTTTAGTTTGGAGGGGCATTGCTTTTTATTTTGGTCGGCACAACATCGAAGGCCGAAGGGCCTGTTCTGTGCTGTAATGTTCTATGTTCTATGTTCTACCTTCTGAACTAACTGGATGGTACAATGCTTCAAACATGAAGAGTCACAGTAATTCTTTTTGAATGTAACTAGGAAAACTTACTGGTAAAAAAATAAACAAGAGAATCTCTGTAATCATATTTTATAATCATCTTATAATCATCTGCAAATTTAACAGCTCATCAAGCTTTTATCCTGCCCCTTTCAAAAACAATTACTTGTTGCCCTATCAATTCTTTGACTTTTTTGATTTATTTTCTTCAGTTTCTAATACACTGTGTATCTCATTTCTAGACCTTACACCACTTTCATTTGACTTCATTTCTCAAACTCCTGAGTTGTTTCCTCAGCTCCCTTCTCGCTGACATTATTTCCATCCCCTCAGCCAAATTGCACCCCCCTCCCTCCTTTAACTAATCCTGGTGGCAATCGTCTTTATTCCTCAGAATCTGTCCTGTTGTCCATCTTCTGTCTTTTTTTCTGCATGCTGTATGCTTTTCCACTTTGGCATATCCTCAGTGTTCTTTCCATTTCCCCAGATAACTCTCCATTTGGTCCCAATGAGTAACAACCTGGAATTTTTTAAAAAATAGCCTTTAAACTCTCTATATCTGTTAAAGTGGGTTGTAATAACCCACTTTAACCCACTGGTTCTTGAGCAAAAGTTAACTTGAGGTTTACAAAGCCATTTAAGTTCAAACATTTAGAAGTACTTTTGCTCACCTTGATTACAACTAATGCACAATGTTATTTATTGTTCAAGCACGGAGTCCTGGTCACATGTCTCTGCCAATAGTTAAGAATCAAAGATTCCCTATAGAGCAGAAGGAGGCCTTTTGGCCCATTGAGTTTGCACCGACCACAATCCAGCCCAGGCCCTATTTCTGTAACCTTATAAACTTACCCCGCTAATCCCCCTGACAGTAAGGTTAATTTAACATGGCTAATTAACCTAAACCATACATCTTTGGAGTGCGGGAGGAAACCAGAGCACTTGGAGGAAACCCACTCAGACATGGGGAGAATGTGAAAACTCCACATAGACAGTGACCTGAGGCTGGAATTGAACCTGAGTTCCTGGCACTGTGAGGCAGTGTGTGCCACTGTGCCACCCACAGATTTTCTCATAGTTGGGTAACAACTTGGAATAACCATGTGGAGAAGCAGTTAAAATCTCCTGCCAATGACACTATTAGGACCAGAAACAGCATACAGAAAATTGCAAATTGGTTTTGTAATTACCACTTGTTCATACAAGGTTGGTCCAGTTAAGTTTCGTACAGTGACCAGTAGGTAATTGAATATCCAATGTTGGCGACTGATTTTGCAGAGAACCAAGAAAAACAATTTTACCTCATCCATTTCAAACTTTCATATAAAGGGTCACCTTTCCCTGTCTGTCTCACTCCAGCTGATTATTAACTTATCTACTTTACAGTTTTAGAAAGTTTTGAAGAATCTCCAAAATTTTGCTCTATCACTGGAGCGTAATACAGCTTCACATCTGGAGAATTTGTCCAGGAGAATCATATAATGATGTGGTGTGGATAGAGACCATTCGACCCATTGTGCCTGTATTGCCTTTTTAGTTGGGCTTTCCAATTCATCTCTTTCCCCTCTTCTGTTCCCAATAGCACTGCATTTATTCTCTTCAGATGTTTATCTAATTTTTTTTGAAATGGTTCTACTGGAATCTACTTTCACCACACATGTCGCTCCAAATCGACACACTGTAATTAAAAAGATGCTCATCACTTTTGATTTTTGGCCAATCACCTTAACTCTCAGCTTTGCTGGTTACTGATTGTTCTGCCACTGCGAATGGTTTCTCTCTGTTTATTCCATCAGAACCATTAATGATTTTGAATCTATAAAATCCCCTCTTACCCTTTCCTACCCCTGTTGGCAGCATGGTGGCACAGTGGTTAATGCTGCTAGCTCTCGATGTCAGGAACCAGGATTCAATTCCTGGTTTAAATCACAGTCTATGCTGGGTTTGCATGCTCTCCCCAAGTCAGCGTGGGTTTTCACTGGGTGCTCCTGTTTCCTCCCACAGTCTGAAAGATGTGCTGGTTAGGTGCATTGATCCGAACAGGTGCTGGAGTGTGGCAACCAGGCGAATTTCTCAGTAACTTCATTGTAATTAATTACTTGTGATTAATAAATAATCTTTAACTTGAACTTTTCTCTAGTCTCTCCACATAACTGGTGCCAATTTATTAAATCTCTCTGCATCTTTCCCAAGGCCCTGACATGTTTTCTAATGTTTGGGTGCCCAGAATTGAACAGAGCACTCCAGTGAGGGGTTTAGTGTCATTTTTTTACTTTTGTATGACCTCAACCAAGGACTACTTACACTTTTTTGACAGCCTTTAAACTTGTCCTGCCACCTTAAGGAAATTTGGCATGTCAACTACGACTCTCATTAACATTTTCAGATGCACCATAGAAAGAATTCTTTTTGGTTATATCACAGCTTGGTATGGCTCCTGTGCTGTCTAAGACTGCAAGAAACTACAAAAGGTTGTGAATGTAGCCCAACCGTTATGCAAACTAGCTTCCCATCCAGCGACTCTGTATACATTTCCCGCTGCCTTGGAAAAGCAGCCAGCATAATTAAGGACCCCACATACTCCAGACATTCTCTCTTCCACCTTCTTCCGTCAAGAAAAAGATACAAAAGTCTGAGGTCATGTACCAACTGACTCAAGAACAGTTTCATTCCTACTGCCATCAAACTTTTGAATGAACCTGCCTTGCATTAAGCTGATTTTTCTCTATACCCTAGCTATGATTGTAACACTACATTCTGCAATCTGTCCTTTTCTTCTCCATGAATGTTGTGCTTTGTCTATATTGTGCACAAGAAACAATACTTTTCACTGTATACTAATACATGTGACAATAATAAATCAAATCAAATCTTAAAAGATTAGTTTACATAAATCCACAGCTGTCACAGTTCTTACACTTTTTTTATAATTTTACTATCTGGTTCATATTATCTCTCTTTCTTCTTACAACCAAAATGCATTACTTCTCTGCATTAAATTCACTTTGCCTTGTGTTGGCTCCTTGTACCAATCTGACTATGTCCTCCTGAACTCTGTTACTACCTTATTCATTCTTTGATACATTTGAGTTTTGTATAATTTCAACTTTTAAAAATTACGTCCTCTATACTCCAGTATAGTCAAAAAGTTCAGTGGTCCCAACACCAGTCTCTAAAGAAGACTACTCCACATCTCATTCACTGCAGTCTAAAAGAATACATTCATCAATACCCTAAAAACAAAGAGTTGCAGATGCTGGAATCTAAAACGTAAGTAGAAAATGCTGGAAAATCTCAACAGGTCTGACAGCATCTATGGAGAGAGGATACACTAATGTTTTGAGTCATGCTAACCCTTTCTGCAATTCCCACCCTGACTTCCCTTAGGAATCTAGAAAGATCCCATTTGGACCACATGATTTTTCTACTTTGAGGACTGCCAACCCTTTAAGTGCACCCTCTATTTGTAAACTATCCAATGTTCCTACTGCCTCCTATTTAACTACATTGGTAGCATCTTCTTCACCAGTGAAGACAGATGAAAAGTATTCATTTGGTACCTAAGACATGCCCTTAACTTCCAATAGATTTCCATTTAAATTTCTGATTGGCTCATCTTTTCTTTGGTTACCCTTATAATATTTATGTGTTCACAAAATACTCTTGGGTTCCCTTTTGTGTTAGCTGCGAATCTGTTTCTATACTCTACTTCTGCCTCCTTTATTTCCTTTTTAATATGTATTCAGCTTGGTTCTCTACTTGTTATGAAGTATTGTTAGCACTCTTTGTATCTCAGTAAATACTCTCTATCTTTAGACATCCAATGTGTCCTTGCTTTGAATGCCCTTCCTTTCCCCCTCAGTAACATTCTTTGTCAGTATCTCATTGTTCAATATTGCCCACCAATGTTTGATTCCTCTTCATCTCAGTCAGGTCCTTTATTGACTCTTTGAAGTTAGTCCTCCTCCAGTTATGTATTTTTACATTTGCTTACTTTTGATGTCCTCCCATCTGAGAGAAATGATGGAAATGCAGTCTCAGAATCCTGATGAGATCAGAGGAACCCATCGGCTGCACCTCCTTTGATGGCTGAACAAGATTGTGGAAAGGCAAAGTCTGTCTCAAGTGCCACGTGAATTTGTCCCATTGCCGGTGGTGCAGGATGATCTCTGCTTACACTTTGGTTCTAGAGCTGGTGACTCTTGGAGCTTCTGAAATCTCATATTATCATGTTTGCCAATTCCTGCCCAGGGTAGGTATCGCCATTTGCATAATCGTCAGCTGGAGTCTTCCATTTGTCATGACTGACACTGAGGACTGTTTTGTCTCCTTTGACAACATCCCTGGATCATAGCTTTGGGCACCCTGCCTACTTCTTGGCACAGGCTATCTCCCTTCAAAGCATATCCTTGGGGTTGTGGGCATCCTCTATCCTTATGCCCAAGTTAGCAGCCTTTTTTTTTAATAGCGTTAGCATATTTGACATGAAAGGACTGCTTCATTGGTGATGTTGTCTTTCCATGTGATTGCAATGCCAAGGAGAGAACATTTATCCTTTTCTATAACTATGTGAAACTTGATGACGTAATGATGACTGTTCCCTAAATGCTGTCTCATTGAGACATTCTCCATTCGCCTCACTTTCTTCCCAAAAACAAGATCCAGTACTACTTTTCTCCTCACTGGTTTGGAAATACACAGATCAAGATAATTGTCTTGTGTGCATTTCAGGAATTCCTTGCCGTCTTTGCCCTTTACGCTGTTACTACCCTAGTCTAGTCTAATGAAGTCCCCCATTGAAGAAAACGCTGTCAAACAAAGGCAATTTCAATCACCCTCAGTTATCTTCTAGTCTTTCCACTGAAGTGACCTTAAGCTTTGTTTTATTGTCTCTATTTGAATGCCTTTAGCTGCCCACGGAAGGGTTTTAGCTACAGACTAGTATAAACTAAGCACTGCATTACAAAGGCAAGCTTTGAGAACTGAGCGCAGCATTATACAGGAGCTTTATGCAGAAAAACAGTGCATTACAAAAGAACGTTTTACTTAAACCCTGCTTATACCTTTATTCCCTTTGAATCACCTTCAGCTTGGGTCAGGACCCCTAAATTTTATACAGATTGCTGCCTCAGGAGGTATTAAATTATCTGTTCCATATAACCATAGATCTTCAATTACATTTGAAATTAGCAGGATTTTTTTGTTTAATCAGCTTTGCTGTATTCAGTAAATCCAAGTGTAGTAACACAAAAGTACTCTGAAATCTGATCACATTAAAATAGAACTACTTTGAATATAGCTACCCAATTGCTGTGATTATCTGGTACTTTCACAACAAATGCGAAGTTACATCAAAAGTGAAAATGGCTTAATAATCTCTAAGTTAATTTATTTTGCCAGTAGAGATAAACATAGCAAATCAGTAAGCATCTGATAGTCAATAACAGTTTAAGGTTTCATTTTAGTCCTAAGTGGTCAACTCGTCCTTTTGAGGCTGTGCCATGGTCTTCTAGTTTTCCTAACCCATGGAAATAGCCACTAGATATCTCACCTTCAAATTCTTGAATATTTCAATGAGACCACCTCACATTTTCTAAACTGCTGAGAGTAAAAACCTAATTCATTCAGATCCTTAGCTGAGGACTACTCATCCCAGGAACCAACATCATGAACACATGCTGTATGACCTGTGAAGCAAGCATATCCTTCTTCAGATATGGACAGTACTTAAGATGTGGCCTCACCAAGCCCAATACAATGGAACACGATTTCCCTTTTATTGTACTCTAGACCTCTTGCAGTGAAGGCCAATTTGCAATTTGCCTTCCTAATTGCTTTCTGCACTTGCTTGCAAACTTAGTGTGTTCCTTGTATGAGAGAACCCAATATCAATATCACCGTTTAAAAAATATTCTGTTTTTCTAGTTGTAATTTCAAAGTGAATAATCTCAAACTTCCCCACATTATACTCCCAACAGCCACTTTGTTGCCTACTCACTTAACCTGCCCATATCTCTTTGCAGCTTCTTTGTGTCTTCCTTCCAGTTTGCATTTCTACTTAACTTTGTATTATTAGCAAATGTAAATACATTCCTCTGTATCTTTTCATTTGTCATTAATATGGATGGTAAACAGCTGAGGCTCCAACACTGATCCTTGTAGCACAGCATTGCAACTTGAAAGTGCCCATTTATTTCTACTCTCTATCCCTGTTTATTAACCAATCCTGCATCCAATTCTGTGAAGCGTAGTATGTTATATACTTTATGTGGCACATATCAAATGCCTTTTGGAAATCCAAGTATATTACATCTACCAGTTCCTCTTTATCTACCAACTAGTTACATCCTTACAAAAGCTCCAATAAATTTGTCAAACATGATTTCCCTTTCATAAAACCATTTGGATTCTGTTGGATTACATTATGATTTTCCAGGTGCATTGTTAAGGCTTCCTTAATATTATATTGATGCTAACAATAGCATTCTTCTGAAGACTAACTGATTGATAATTCTCCACTTTCTCTTGTCCTCTTTTTTGGAATAGCTTTCAATCTACCATTGTAGAATCTAGGGAATTTTGGAAAAAGTGATAATGACCAGATAATCTGTTTTATACGATGTTGATTGTTTAAAACAGAGAGAAGGAGGAATTTCTTCAGCCAGAGACTGATAAATCTATAGAACACGTTATCACAGAAGACTGTGGGAGCCAAGTCTTTGAGTGTCTTTAAGACAGAGATAGATAGGTTCTTGATTAATAAGGGAGTCAAGGGTTATGGGAAAAAGCAGGAGAATGGGGATGAGAACAATATCAGCCATGATTGAATGGCAGAGCAGACTTGATGGGCCGAGTGGCCTATTCCGCTGCTGTGTCTTATAGTCTTATGAGTAGCTATTGGCTAGAACATCAGCGATAAGTCTCCTGCTCATCTTCAAAGCAGTGCCATGGGAGGTTTTATTTAACCCAGAAGGGTAGTTGGAATTTAAATCTGCCAGCATCTCTGACAGTGTAGCACTCCCTCATTTTTGCATTGGACTGCCAACCTTGTTTATTGAGCATAGTGGTATTTTCATTCAAGCCAACATGTATACTTATAGAAGGGGATATTAGATAATGAGTAGGAGCAAGAATGTAGCTCCATCTTAGCTCAGAGATGCTGCAGCCAATTGTGGGACCCCTAACAATGCCTAGCATACTACAAATAACGCAACATAGATTGAAGATGAAATTTGGAAGCTTCTTAGTGTAATCCAGCTATACATTAAATAACATTAGTGAGATATTGTGGAAGTTTGAGCTGAGAAAGGGTTACAATTTCCAAAACGTGGTGTTAGGCAAACAGTGAAAATCAATTAGCTGAAAACTTGGAAAGTTCAGCTACCCTTCAGGATGGCAATGGAAGAAAGATTGGGAAAGAGTCGCTCTTTTTAGCTGCTCAGCAGGTTCTTTCCAAATTATTTGCCAGGAATTTTGCCTGAATTTTATTATTTAATGAATTGTGCCATTTTTTAAAAAATGCAGAAGGCAAACTGCCAATGTGAGAAAAATTAAAAATAAACAGCAAATGTTGAAAACATGCAGCAAGTCAAGTAGTATCTGTGGAGAGAATAGACTAATTAATGTTGGGATCAAGTTCAAAGCTGAAAAATAATGCAAAGAAATGTAAAAATACAATTATCTATCTTTATCATTTTTTTAAAAATCACAGATAGATAATACATAAATAGATACATACATAGGTAAATACATAGATAGATACATACATACACGCATAGATACATATTTAAAGACCAGGAGAAAACTTACCAATCCCAGACACTCTTGACTGGAATGGTGAGACAGATCATCTCTGCCAAGTGCAGGGCAAACATTTTAAAAGTTAAAGAAACAATGAGGATATTACGGATGAGTGGCACAGAGGGTGGCACTGCTGCCTCACAGTGCCAGGGATCCAGGTTCAATTCCAGCCTTGGGTGACTGCCTATCTGGAGTTTGCACATCCTTCTTGTGTCTGCAGGGGGTTTCTTCCTGGTGCTCCGGTTTCTTCCCACAGCCCAAAGTTGTGCAGGTTAGCTGGCTTGGCCATACTAAATTGCCCCTTAGTGTCCCAAGACGCATGGGCTAGGAGGAAGTAGACATGGAAAATGTGTGGGGTTACAGGAATTGGGCGGGGAAAAGGGCCTGGGTAAGATACGCTGTCAGGAGTCAGTGCAGGCTCAATGGGCCGAATTGCCTCTTTTGCATTATAGGGATTCTATGATTCTAAAAAGTAACAGAGAAAAGGGAAGACACAAACACACCAAAGAACTGGAATTTCGTGTTAACACTATGGGGTGAATTTTCCCATTCTACCTACCACGGGAATCGTAGCGGGCAGGGGAGGACCATGGAAAGATCCATTGACCTTGGTGGGATTATCCAGTTTTGGGAAGAGCATAGCTGGAAAATCCCACCCTATGGC
The DNA here is from genome assembly GCA_024679065.1 of Sphyrna mokarran. Taxonomy (NCBI): domain Eukaryota; kingdom Metazoa; phylum Chordata; class Chondrichthyes; order Carcharhiniformes; family Carcharhinidae; genus Sphyrna; species Sphyrna mokarran. The sequence continues at coordinate 27,853,524 of JAGIQG010000021.1, forward strand.
TCAAGGAGTTGAGATAGGGGTCTTAAAATAATGGACGCAATAACAGGGGCACAAATTACAGTCATGTGATCTGGAAAAAGGACAGTGAAAGTGGACTAAGTGGGTTGCTGTTTAAGAGTGCTGACAAAGGTGGAATGGACCAAGTTGTTGCCTTTGATGCTATGAATTTCCATAAATAAAGCTGCAGCCAGAAGTGTACTGGGAAGCACTATATCACTATATCAACACCACTATTTGTCCTTAAAACCACAGATTGAGCCAGTAATGCTGGTTTAGGAATCAGCAAGATTTCAGAATGAATCAGCCCCATTTGGATTAAAAGTTTTAGAATTAGTATTCATCTACCAAATATTCCAAGGATAATTTGTAACAATTATCACAATTTAGAAGAATACATTTAACTTTTCACAGGAGCATATCGAGGCTTGTGATGTTAGAAAGGTGTGAAAGATTAGGGTTGGGTTCCATCCTGTACTATACCAGATCTGTAACTGGGGAAATCTGATGCTTATATCTTGCTCTACAGTGTGTAATCTATGAGGCAGCTACGAGATTGTCCACTTGCCTCTTTCAGCAGGGGAGAGACACTTCCTGTAACAGACATCAACCCAGTTTATTGGCAGAAAGGCTTTCACTGTAATCCAAAAAGCCCTCCTGATGATCACAGGCAAAGTGGATTAGTTTAAGCCGTGGCAGTCAAAACCTAACTGAGCTGATTGGAGGAAATTGCCTGTAATTTGTAATTGAGGGGAACTGCTAAAAGTGAGCAGCGGGAGCCCTTGTACAGCCATGTGACACGTCTACATTTCAGCATTACCCCCTGAGGAGGCAGAAAATCAAATGAGTCACAGCTTTCACTGAATTCCTGTTGGATGCTTAGTGACTTGTGATGATACCAATCATCGGTAAGGCTTGGCCCCTGCCCAATCAACGACCCCCCTCTCTTGTGAGAGACTTTGCGGGAAGTTTTAACAGATTATACATGGGGGACTCCACTAATTTACTCGTATCCGTAAAAAATGGAACACCCGTCTCTGAGAATTGTCACAGGCGTCCTGCCTTTCTATAATAATGTGACTTAAATTACAGACCTCCAATCACGATTTTCTGAACAGTTTGAATTGCAGAAATATAATTTGTCCATCTCTTGTATGGAATAGATAAGACATACATCCTATCTGAGTGACAGGTATAGAAAATATATCAATATGCGTATATTTTTTAAGGACTGGAAGAGTTCCCATTATTTTTTTCAGTCCTTACAGTTGGCCTTGTGATTCGAGGGTGAGTGTTGAAATAATGAGATCCGATGGCAGTAGGCTGCTGTTCATTTCAAGATTATCGTTTGACACAGACACAATACATCCAATGTTGCCATTTAAGTTGATACGCTTAATTGAATCAAAATTATCAGCAAAGTCTGATCTCTGTGAAATGTGAGTTTTATAGACTGTGGTCTTATTTACTGCAGATGTACGTAGTTATCTAGAGGCATCCACATCCCAAGGATAATTTGTAATAATTATCACGATTTCGAGGAACACTTTTAACTTTTCACATGGGAAAGAAAAATGTCTCTAAGTACATCCAGAAAAGAAATTTTGCTTGGCCAGTTTCAAGTATTTTCATTTTATATCTTATAATTACATGTGTAAAGGCCACTCAATGCAAATTTAATTGCAAACTAGAGATTTTATCCCATAATTGCAAGTATTTGCTATTTTAAGTAATGGTCACTGAAGAGTTATCAGCCCCTTATGACTGAATACATCCTTTATTTTATATTCTTCACTCAATGTTTTTCTTGTACATACCATCTAAAAAAGAAATGTGATTATTTTTAGCACTGAAAACTTGTGCAAAAGCTTTAGTATCTTATATGAGTTACTTCTTGAGTAAACAAGTGACTGCTAATTTCAGAATCAATGCAATGGCAGAGGGTTATTTTGGCTATCTCACAGCACCAAAGACCTGGGTTTGATTTCTGGCTTGGGTCACTGTCTGTGCAGAATCTGCACATTCTTCCTGTGTCCATGTGGGTTTCCTCCCACAATCTGAAGATGTGTTGGTTAGATGCATTGGTCATGCTAAATTCTCCCTCAGTATACCTGAACAGGCACTGGAGTGTGGTGACTAGGGGATTTTCGCAGTAACTTCATTGTGGTGTTAATGTAAGCCTATTTGTAACTAATAAATAAACTTTATCTGGTTAGCTCAAAATCTTGATATAAATTCTTTATGTTATTCTTTACAATTTCCAATCTCTGCAGTTTAAGCTATTTCTAAACCTAAAATGATTTGATATTGATATTTGAAGTTTTGAATTTCATCTGAGCTCCACCAGACAGCAAGACAAAACTGTGTATGAACACTCTTGTGGGTCAAAAATTAAATCCGAAATTAGTCATTCAAACTGTCCATTGTACTTTCAAAGATCACTGGGGACATGGCTTTTGCCAGGAATCAGCTAGTGACTAATAAATTGCAGCAACCATGTTGGATCACCATTCCTGCACGGATGTAATTATCTATCAGGGATGTGAAGCACAGTTAACTCACAACGACAGCTCAACCAATGCAAAAAAAAATGACCATAATTTAACCCATACATTGAATTGAACTAGTTTATTTGAGTTCCAGAACTGGTTTCTAAGCAAAAATGGAGAAGAGAATTTTAAACCCTAAAAATGAAAGGATTTTGGTCAGGCAAATTTTTTTTTAACTCAAACCTGTATCCAATCCACATCAAACTTGCCCAATTGCAATTTTAACAGATGCAGAATGGAAAAGCTAGCAATAGACTAGCTGCCAAGGGTCAGTTGCTGGTATAAATATTTTAATGCAGCTACATGCCTCAGATTTCCTCGCTGTTTCAGGTTTAACCTGGCAGCTAAAGAAAGGTAATGACTGTTGCACAGAAAAGGTAAGTGCTGTTCCAGAACAGTCTGTGGACTAAGAGGAGCAGGACTGCTTCTTTCATCTTCCTGCTCAAGTTAAGCTACTTTCTTTCCTGTGATCAGACTTCCTTCAAGATCACTGATCCCCGTGCAATCTGACCTCACTGCACTGATCACTGACCCCTTTCCTGCAATCACAGACCCCAGTGATCACCAAATCCACCCCTCAGCCCACCCCGTCATTGAGCCCCTGTCACAATCAATCACAATCCAGTGATTACCAGCTTCTCCTGCAATTATTGATCTCCTGCATGATTGAATGATGAGAGATCAGTAATCATGTTGGACCCATCTACTCCCAGTGGTCACTCCTCACAATCTTTGCTTCTAACGTCACCAGCCTCCATAACAATCACCCCCCAATCCTACACGGCATACGTATCCACCCCCTCCCTGATTTGTAAGCTGTATCACGGCAGTATGATACCCACGGGTTCCAGGGCAGCAACCTCTTCTGCAGTGCTCCCCACCCAATAGTATCAGGCCTGGCAACTAACTCCACAGTATTCAGGGAATCTAAACTCCAGCACCCATCCCACTCACCCCCTCTTTGAAATCCCATGGTAGTGAAGATCAGGGCCATAAGCTCAAGATTATATGAGCTTCACTATCTTCAATCACTGAGGTTTATCAAATTATCTCAACTAAATATTGCGAATTTGGGAGATTATTTGACATAGATAGGAGAAACTGTTTGAAGTTTATTTTTTCATGTCACAAGTAGATTCATTAATACTGAAATGAAGTTACTGTGAAAAATCCCCTAGTCATCACAGTCCGACGCCTATTCAGGTACACTAAGGGAGAATTTAGCATGGCCAATGCACCTAACCAGCACGTCTTCTAGATTGTGGGAAGAAACCAGGAGCACCCAGAGGGAACCCAAGCAAACACAGGGAGAACATACATACTCCACACAGACAGTGACCCAAGCCAGGAATCGAACCCAGGTCCTTAGAGCTGTGAGGCAGCAGTGCTAACTGCTGTGCCACTGTGCAATCTGGTTTTCATTAGATCCAGACTAACCGGATGAAAGTCTCTTCAGAGTCTCTTACAGACTGGGCTGTAAGAGAAGTGAATTTCGACAATCTCACAGTCTATTTCTCAACTGATGGAGTAAACTGCCCATATTTGATTCCAAATTAGAAATCTCACGTGAAGTGTCAAAAGACAGTTGGTATTAGTCATAGAAAACTTATCAGTCTTGATTGGTGGGAAATGCTCATCAATGATTACAATTGAGCTACACCACTGTCAAAATAAGGTAGATAGCAGCTTATACATCATCTAAATGCTACACCTGATCTCAGGATGTTTGACGCTGATCCTGGGTTCCTAAAATGGGAAGTGTTTACTTTGTTGATCACACAGCCTCATAAAGTAAAATGACATTATTGTCATCTGATTAACATAATATCCATGTGAGAGTGCAGTTTACATCCTGTTAACTCTTTGATTTCAACTTTAGAACTATAGAATCCCTACAGTGCAGAAAGAGGTCAATCGGACCATCGGATCTGCGCTGACACTGAGCATCTTATCCAAGCTCACAGCCTCACCTTATTCCCGTAACCCCATGCATTTATCAAGCCAATCCACTAATTAACACATCTTTAGACTGTGGGAGGGAACCGGAGCACCTAGAGGAAGCCTACACAGATACAGGGAGAATGTTCAAACTCAACACAGACACCCACCCAAGGTTGGAATCGAACCTGGGCACTACATCTAACAACTGTTCTCTAGAATATCCCTTCAGCAGCTCTTGGTTCATTTCTGCACCTGAATGATTTCTCTGGCACAAAAATGCTCTTGTATCTAATAATGGTATACTTTAATTTTCAGTCAAATGTAAATGTTTATAGTTCCCTTTGAGCTGCCAGTGAGATCAGCATCCATATACCCACAGCAGCCAAAATAAGAATGCTTGTTTCTGTGATTCCAGTGTTAGATTTAATATTTCTCCCTGGGGGAGACAGTGAACAGAAGTGAAACCAATCATTGTCATGTCTCACCCCTGGCCAGCAGGTTGAAGCTAGCAAGGATCCAATGAAAACTGTACATCAGTTTACTTTATCCTCCTCACATTCCTGAATAAAAACTGAGAAGAATTGGTTACCTGAAGACAGATTGAATAACAAGAATAGATTGAAGGGCAAAACTGATTTCTAATCGTCAGTTTGAGCTGCTATTGTACAAATTTTATCACAATTTCAAAACTTGTTTCCCCACCAAAATATGTATAAATATTCTTTGGAAAGGGCAGTATTATGCAAAATCTAAAATTGAAGAGCATTTATCTCAACCTTGGAATGCTTTTCATTTTGATTTTGGAACTGTGCCAAAAGTCTTGCTTCAATCGCCTGGAACTCATACCCAATTGCTCTACTGCCATTCACCTCAGCGTACTCTTGAAGTTTCCTGCTGCACAGTATCTTTTGCAAGTGCATATGTTAACACTTAACAGTTCCAAAGGCAGAGGTATCTGTGTGGGGGATGGGGGTGCCAAGACTGCATTTCCCATAATATTCCTGTCTCTGCAACTAAGAATTATCGTAGCTTTTTCAGTATTACATGAACACTGAATTACGTACACAGACTCCAAGCCTAGCGAATCACAATATAATCGCATCACAGCAGTCCAATATGATCATTTTACACATACTTCATTATTTTATATCATTAGCTACCAAATTTTGTTTTCCAGCTTCGTTCATGGCCTATTAGGATTACTTTCCTTCAGAATTTGCTTTACTAGAATAGGAATACAATTTAGAAATGGTTATTTATGTATGGAAGTTTGAGTGGGGATGCCTTTGCCAATTTAAAGGAAATTGCATACAACTGGATTCTCAAGGGCAAAGAATTATTTGAATTTGAACTTCCATATTGATGTGCATTTCTCCCTTGGGTGTGAGGCAAAGAAAACTATGGTCTTATTTTTCCAATCATATTGCCAACCATAACCCATAAAAATGAATGGACTGCTTTCGGCTTTTTGATTGGAAAACTTAGGCTAATAGTTATAACATTTAATTTCTACTTTAGTAAAATCTGAATAAACAGTTTGCACATCATCTCAAGGGGCTATCTTGTTTCCTGTCCTGATGGCACTGACTCCTTGCTAGGGTATGGTTCTATAGGCACCCGTCACTCGCCGCTACTTTACTCAAGTGACTATTCCTCATTCACTGATTGTTCACAGACTATTGGACTGCAAGCGTACGTCCAATTGGGGAATTGCTCGGCACGGTCCAGCTACTCACTGGATAAACTTGCAAAACCGTCAAGGGATCCAAAGGGGCCAATTTTCAAACACAGCTCCACGCTGCACCTCCCAAGTGTAAGTTCTGGTCATAAATTATGTTGTGTAAACTGCAAGATCAGTGTGTGGTTCAGTGGCATCAGTTGGTTCCAGCTCGATTTACTATGCCAAAGCGTTTGTATGTTTGGTGATATCAGAATGTTACACACCAATCAAATATCTGGTGCATTAACATTTATATTTACTTCCATTTTAATAGTACCAGAAGGTAAGCGTAGCAAGAACAAATATAAAAAGCATGTTTCTTTTTCTTCATTACTTGCCTTAACCATCTGACAACTAAAAGACTTCAACACTTCAATATTTTAAAGCATATAGAATAGACTTGCAACATTTTTTGAGGGGGCAATTAGATTTCTTCATTCAGTGCACTCTTGCCACATGCAATTTTTTGACAAGTAGAAATGCAACTGCTGACGTGAGGATGTTCAAGTTGGAGTAACAACAGCAATATTCATCTGGGTTTGAAGATGTTAGCCATTTGAACTGGCTTTCCCACAGATAACCCATCAACCAACTGGCTTTTGGGCCTTTCTCTTCCATTTGATTTGAATTTGCGATGTGATGAGGGATTCAAAATGAGTTTGATCATCTTGTAATTAAATATTCTCACACATGTCATTGCAAACCAATCTGGGGACGAAATTAAACAGTGCAATTTCTGTACAAATGCTTAACATGTTGGACACAGAATTGCTTTGTCCACAGTTTGTGAGGGAGGTGTTCTACCACGGGTGATGCCTTTACCAAAAAGCAGAGGAAGAGATTTCTAAAACAAGTGCATCTGTGCACGAACGTTGCAGTATTGTGCGATTTCATCCAAAAAGAATTTCAATAGTTAATGGAGACTAAAGGCATCTAGAGGATACAAATTCCTGAAATGTTTGCTTTAATAACTGCTACAAATCTGTACTTTACAGGAACATACGGTTCAATCTTATACAGTTGCTTTAAAAACCTCCAAAAGAATGTTGGCAGGAGTGATTGTCGGATGCCATCTCGGACTGTTTCTTTGTATGATGGCCATTTATAACCATTGTGCAATCAAACTGGCCCTGATCACAGACTACTACTGGCATGCATTAATAATCAGTTAATGGACACCATCTGCTCCATCATTATTGTTGGTTGCAAAATGATAAAACCAATTGATCATTCTCCTCGAGTGTGTTAGATTGTTCGTTAACTATTGTAAATCCCACTATGAACAGTAAAAAATTCTTGTCATTACTACAGTATTGTTTTCTGACAAATAGTTATAAAATTTAAAAAAAACTTGAGTGCAATAAAAATCACCAGTACCATACGTTCCTTCTTTCTGATGTGTCTGTAGGGATTGTCTGTTTAAAGAGGGTGTGGTCAGAGAGTAACCCTCTTAAAAAGGTACTTCCTCTTGCTTCCATATGAAAACATTGTAATGACAACTGATTCTTAATGGTGTTAGACAGTAACCAAAACATTGGATCAGACCTTCTGAGCAGCAGCAATGATGATCAGGATAGATGTACTTGTATCAATATACAAAAATCAGCCATTCAGCCTCACGAGCCTGCTTTGCCATTCAATAAGAACATGGCTAGATTTGATAGGACTAGACAGGATAATGCAGGGAAGATATTCCCCATGGTATGGGAGTCCAGAACCAGGGGTCACAATCTGAGGAATAAGGATAGACTATTTAAAACGGACATGAAGATACATTTCTTCACCCAAGGAGTGGTGAGCATGTGGAATTCATTAACATAGGAAGTAGTTGATGCCAAAACACTGAATGTATTCAAGTTGTGGCTGAATATAGCACTTGGGGCGAATGGGATCAAAGGTTATGGGGATAAAGCAGAATTAAGTATTCAATTGAATGATCAGCCATGATCGGAATGAATGGTAGAGCAGGCTTGAAAGGCCAAATGTCCTCCTTCTGCTCCTATCTTTTCTGTTTCTGTGTTTCTATGGCTGATCTATCAGTGTTTCTAATTCCATGATTCCATCTACCTCCCGATAACCTTTGATTCTCTTTCCAACCAAGAATCCTCCTATCTCCACTTAAAAATATTCAATGATCTGCCTCTAACCCCTTTGAGTTCCAAAGTTGCACAAACTTCTGAGAGAAAAAAAATTTCTTATCTCTGTCCTAAAAGGGAGCCCCCTAATTTCAATACAATGCCTCCCTCGTTATGGGCTTACCCAAAGAGGAAACATCCTTTGCATGTCCACCTTGTCAAGATCATCCAGGATCTTATAAACTTCAATCAGGTAAACTCTTACTTTTCTAAACTGCAGTAGAAACAAACCCACTCTGTCCAATCTTTCCTCATAAGACAACTAAATTTCTACTACTCAAACCACTATGCATTTCTTCTGGAACTTTCTGGTCCCAGCTATCATGAAATGCCTGCCTTGGGGAACCCTTTTGGAGCAGATTTAGGGGAAGACAGGACATGCTGTCTTTTTATGACACTCACTGGTAAGTTTAAAGGTCAAGTCTTTGAATGTTAGCAAATAAATGAATGAATGAGGAGGTGTACAAATGGGGATTTGGGCCATGATGGTCATCAGATTGAATGGGGGAGGGGGAGCGACAGTCATGTCTGGTCAGGAGGGTGGTCAGTTGTGTTGGAGGATAGCTGGGATGTCAATGGAGGAGGTTGGTGACTGGGAGTGCTTGGGGCAGAGGGGTAGGTGGCAATTGGGGAATAGGTTATGTAGTTACTCAGACGTCAGAATAGTTTTTAATTTGTGCAATGTTTCCTGAGTAACTATGATCGACCTGTCCAAAATCTCTGACTCGGCCAACTCAGAGTTAGAGATGGTACTGGAGAGTGGGGAATTCACATTTTCTGTGCAATTCCCATATAGATATGCACGTTTGGACATCCACAAGGTGCAGGTGTGCATCTTCAGTTGTATGTCTGATCTCTGATCATCTAAACCATTCAAAATTTCTAAACCAGAATTTTTTAAAATGTATCTGGGAGTTGTAAGGATTATGGGTAAGACTAACATTTATTGGCTGTCCCTAATTGCCCTTGACAAGGTGGCATTGTGTTTCATGTGGCAATTTGAATCCATAGTAACAAGATCAAATTCTGTGTTCACTTCAACTGTGCACGAGTACTAAAGCTGATTCGCAAACCACAAGGCTGATATGGCAAATATTCAAGTATTTGAGAAAATTGAGCACATTTTAGCTACTTTGGTTTTTCAGTGATACATCTCCATGAAGTAGTGGTGGTCACACACACAGCAATCATTTACTGATTCTAGATCCGATGTCTGCTGAGCTACATCAAAAATTGCACTTTGAAAATATCACATGGTGCATAACAATCTTCAATTGTGGTAAGTAAAAGGATACAAGGCCCCATAAACTATTACAGAATCAAACGACATTTCAAAGAGGATATTTTGGGGGAATGAGTTCCTCTGTTCACTAATTGTAGAAAAATTGGAAGCAGTTTCTTTGTAAACAGACTTATCAGTTGTTACAAATAGTGCATGAAGGAATTCTTCCCATGTCTATCAACACAAAGCAAATATCAGAGAGCAGTTCAGCACAGCCTGTCTTTAACTGCTTCTCTGAAAAGCACCAACTATAATTTCCAACCACATAGACATTTTTTTATTTGTGATGACTAATCTTAGGAAATGCCCCCATGGAAATAATGAGATAAAATGCAATTTATATTTGAGATGCGCAAGTGTTGGGAATTGTGTTTTTTTACATTGAGAATGCACATTGCCAACTTTGCAACACTGATGGATCAAAACAAAATTGACCAACTTTTTCTCAGTGCTGCACAGAATCAAATTGAATCAATTTGAATCAAAATATGCTTAAAGTGTTTTTTTTGTAGTAAAAATGACAAGCTTTCTCTCCTTCCGATAATGGTAGAGAAAGTAGTGGAAGGATTCCCAGCCCATTGAGTCATGTCACAAACATTTCTTCTGTGGCAAACAGATCCTAGTATAGGACTTGAACCCTAAGGTACCACTGCACCACAAGATCTGTGCTTAACATTAGTGATTGCTTTATTTTCATAGATTTTACCTGTTATATTCCTGCAATATTCATTTGACCTTATTTTCATCTAAAGCTAAATCATTGTTTCTGTGAATTTAATGTTATTGCATTATTAAATAAATAGAATCAACTAAAGTTGAATGATTACAAATGTGTTGTTTCGAGGTAACTGTTGCTGGGAGGACTATTTTACTGCCAGTATTCTGCCATGAATGGGATTGAGATTTCACCATGCACTTTCTCACCAAGTCCAATATAAATGCTGCATTCATCTGAAGAGGGAACTGCAGCTGGTCAGTCGCTGCACTCTTTAAACAGACAGAAATACTGTAACATGAGATAAATGCTCTCTCCAAATTAGCGACTTTCAGCACTTTAAAACAACTTTCATTCCTTTCGCATGTTAAGCATTCAGAAAAACAAAAGTGTTGGAAGTTAAGGGCTCCCTCAGTCTGTCAATGAATTGAATTTGTGAACAGCTGAACCCGACAGGCCAGTGTCAGGTTTGATCTGTGCTTACTGATGCTTCTCCTGCTAATTTCAGGTGGAGCTTTGGTCAACGTGCTGCAATTAGTCTCAATGCCAGTGTGGGGGAAATCGGCCAGAATTCTCTGAGTCATGGAGACATTACAGCACATCAGATTCAAGCGGGCTCTCTGTAGAGCAATCCAATTTGTCCCATTCCCCCTCCCTGGTCCTACTTCCCCCTAGATTTATTTTCCTTAAGTGCCCATTCAGTTTCCTTCTGAAACAATTTATCGTCTCCACATCCACCACCATTGGGGGCAGTGAGTTCCACAGTTTTATCATGCTTCCTCACATCCCCTCTGTATCTCTTGCACAAGAACTGAACACCCAGTGGAAGTACACACCTGAGAAGGTTTAGCAAGAAAAGAATAAGATTTGGTGTCAATGCTTCGTATAATGTAGCCTATATTCAAGCTGAAACATAAATATTGGTCACTTAAACAAGGGTAATAGAGAATGACCAGTACCATCTCAGCAAAGGGAGGAAGCAAATTGACAGCTTTTCTTTTAAGATATTTGTTGCTCTTGTCAATTTTCTCTCCATCTTTCTCTCCTGAAGACAGCTGATTCCACAGTTTCATAGAATCATAATGGTGCAAAAGAAGGCCATTTGGCCCATCCAGCCGGCAAGACAACAATTTCCCCTTAACTCTACATATTGACAGGAGCCCCTGACACTAAGGGATAATTTAGTTTGGCCCAACCTAACCCCAACATCTTTGGAGATGTGTTTTTAAAGATGCTACATATCATCTGCTACCTCATCTGACTGGAAAACATTCATGTGTCAGCTTTGATTGTGAGTACCGCCATAACCATGTCCAATCCTCTCTCATCCAAACCTACAGCCATGCACTGCCAGCGGGATTTCAGGTATTGATTAATACCTAAGGCAGGGACTCTATAAGGCCAGTGACTGTAATTCCTATCATTCTCCTAGCTGGGATTTAGAACAAAGAACAAAGAACAAAGAACAACACAGCACGGGAAACAGGCCCTTCGGCCCAACGAGCCCACGCCGCCGTCCTAACGTCTTAATGACATATAGAGACCAATATAGGGACAATTTGTTACCCAATCAGCCTAACAGCACATTTTTGGGATGTGGGAGGAAACCGGAGCACCCGGAGAAAACCACGCAACCACGGGGAGAACGTGCAAACTCCCGCAGACACAGGCCCAAATCCGTGTGTCTGCACAGCAACAGCGATAGTCCCTGAGCTGTCATATTGCCCATCTGATGGTCAGTTTAAGCATACACTAACAACATGAAGCACTAGGCCACTCCTGAAGTAACATCCAAGAGCAGCCCTCGCACGACCTGCCGAATGCATGTGCCTTGTTGGTCAACAAGGTGGACCGAATAGCCTGTGGAAACAAATAAAGTATTTAAACAGTCCTCCTATATCCCTCTATCTGCAGACCGCTCATGTGGCTGTTTAAGGGTCAAGAGACCCTTAAACAACCCTAGCGTGCCTGCTCCCACCACCCCACTCAGTAGCGCATTCCACACCCCCACTACCCTTTGTGTGAAAAAATGCCCTCTAATATTCGTCTTATACATAGCCCCCCTCACCCTAAGGCCATGACCCCTCGTCCTATCCATTTCTGAAGGTGGAAAAAGTTTACCACCATTTACTTTATCTATACCCCTTATAATCTTATACACCTCTATGAGATCCCCTCTAAGCCGACGTCTTTCAAGGGAAAACAACCCCAGTCTATTTAATCGTTCCTCATAAGACAGTCCTTCCATACCAGGCAGCATCCTGGTAAACCTCCTCTGCACTCTCTCCAAGGACTCCACATCCTTCCGATAGTACGGCGACCAGACTGGACGCAGTATTCCAAGTGAGGCCTAACCAACGTTCTATACAATTGCAACATCAAACTCCTACTCTCGTATTCTATACCATTTTCTATGAAAGCTAACATACTATACGCTTTCTTTATCACTTCTCCACCTGTGAAGACACCTTCAGAGACTTGTGAACCTGCACCCCCAAGTCTCTCTGTGTCTCTATACTCCGAATAGTTTTACCTTTTATCCTATAACTCTCTTCTACATTTTTCCGGCCAAAATGCATCACCTCGCATTTATCCGGATTAAATTCCATTTGCCATCTATCTCCCCAGTCTACCACCCTATCTATGTCCTGTTGTATTGCCTGGCACTGCTCCTCTGTACCCGCCAATCCAAGCATCTTGGTGTCATCAGCAAATTTGCTGATCTCACCACCTACCCCTACTTCCAAGTCATTTATGTAGACCACAAATAGAAGAGGACCTAGTACTGAGCCTTGTGGCACTCCACTAGTGACAGGCTTCCAGTCGGAAAAAGAGCCTTCCACTACTATCCTCTGTCTCCTCCTCCCGAGCCAGTTCTCGACCCATCTACATACCCGGCCCTGTATCCCATGCACCTTCACCTTCTCTATCAGCCTACCATGAGGAACCTTGTCAAACGCCTTACTGAAATCCATGTAGACGACATCAACAGCTTGTCCTTCATCAACCGTTTTTGTCACCTCTTCAAAAAATTCCACTAGATTCGTAAGGCATGACCTCCCCTTAACGAAGCCACGCTGCGTATCCCTGATCTGATCGCAGCGCACCAGATGCTCATACATCCTGTCCCTGAGAATCCTCTCCATAAGCTTACCTATAACTGAAGTCAAGCTCACCGGCCTGTAGTTCCCTGGATTATCCCTCTGACCCTTTTTAAACAACAGTACTACATTTGCAATCCTCCAGTCCTGTGGGACCTCACCTGTGTCCAAAGAAGAGACAAAGATTTGCCTCAGAGGCCCAGCAATGTCATCTCTCACCTCCCTTAGCAGCCTGGGATAAATACCATCAGGCCCCGGGGCTTTATAAGTCTTTATGCTACCTAAAAGCCCCAACACTTCGTCCCTCGTAATGAATATTTCCTTTAACGGGTCCTCAAAATCCTCAAAGCTGGCATCAGACATCAGGCCCCTCTCCCGCGTGAATACCGACGCAAAGTATTCATTCAGGATCTCCCCCATTCCCTCAGGCTCTAAGCATAGTTCCCCTCCTCTGTCCCTGAGAGGTCCAATCTTCCCTCTAACCATCCTTTTTGCTCCTTACATAGGAGTAAAATGCCTTAGGATTTTCCTTAATCCTACCTGCCAAAGCCATTTCGTGGCCCCTTTTTGCCTTTCTGACAACCCTTTTAAGATCCCATCTACACTCTCTATATTTTTCAAGCGCTGCCTCTGTCCCCAATTGCCTGGATCTAATGTACGCCTCCCGCTTCTTCCTGACCAAGTCCTCAACATCCCTAGTAACCCACGATTCTCTAATCCTACCCTTCCCATCCTTCCTCCTTACCGGCACGTGTCTTTCCTGCAAAAATTTTAGTTTTCTCTTGAAAGACTCCCACATGCGCAGCGTCGACCTACCCTCGAACAGCTTATCCCAGTCGGTATCCCTAAGATCATGACTAATCTGGCTATATCTAGCCCTCCCCTTAGGGCAGGCTTCATCTTTTTCCATTAATACCCTAAAGCAGACAGAGTTGTGGTCACTATTAGACACATGCTCTCCTACTACAACGTCAACCACCTGCCCTGGCTCATTCCCCAGAACCAGATCCAGTATAGTCCCCTCTCTAGTCAGGCTATCCACATACTGCTCCAAGGACCCTTCTAAAACACACTGTACAAATTCCTCCCCGTCCGCACCTTCCGCTCTCGGCACCTTCCAATCTACCCCAGGGAAATTGAAATCTCCCATTACAACTACCCTATTCTTCCCACACTTATCTAAAATTTCCTTACATATCCCTTCTTCCACGGCACGCGGACTGTTGGGCGGTCTGTAGTGCACACCCAACATAGTAACCTCTCCCTTCCTATTCCTCAACTCCACCCATAGCGACTCAATTCCTAACTCAGCCATACCACCCTCCTTCTGCACTGCTATGATGTGATCCTTAACTACTAACGCCACTCCCCCTCCTCTCCTCAAACCACCTCTATCATGCCTAAAACACTTATACCCCGGAATATTCAATTGCCAGTCCTGCCCTTCCTTTAGCCGCGTCTCAGTCACCGCCACCACTTCTAACTTCCTCTTGAACATTATTGCCTTCAGTTCATCAGTTTTGCCAGTCACACTCCTCGCATTAAAACACATGCACTGAAGGCCCTCAGACACACTTTGATCTTCCCTCCTACTCTCCGGAGTTACCTTGTCACCAATCTCTCTCCCACTCCCAGTTCCCTCTATCTCCCCACCCCCCCTCCATATTAGTTTAAACCCTGCCGAAAAACTCCAGCTAACCTCCCAGCTAAAATATGGGTGCCCTTCCCAGACAACTGTTCCCCGTCCCTCTTGTATAGATGCCCCTCCCTCCTGAAGACTTCCCAATGGTCTAAGAATCTGAATCCCTCCACCCTACACCAATCACTCAACCACGGATTTAAACACCAAAGACTGAGCATAAAAGAATTAACCTGTCTGACTTCTCACTGGACAACTTTAATGGGTTTGGAAGAGTTATTTAATGTTATATATTTACTGATACTGTGGATGGGAAACTGGAAAATCCCGCTTGAAGTCAATGGATCTTTTCATGGTCCGTCCCTCATCTTCTCCGATTCCCATGGAATGGTGAAATTCACCCCAATATATTAATATACACGAATTTTCATGAAGTATCCTTACAATGACTGTTTGAAAACTGACAGTTCTTGTGCAGTATTTTAATGGACAGCATGGTGGCACACTGGTTAGCATTGCTGCCTCACAACATCAGAGACCCGAGTTTGATTTCTAGCTTGGCTCACTGACTGTGTAGAATCTATACATTCATTTTGTGTCTGTGTGAGTTTCCTGTGCATGCTCTGAGGTTTCCTCCCACAGTCCAAAAGATGTGTTAGTTAGGTGCATTGGCCATGCTGAATTCTCCCTCAGTGTAGCTGAACAGGCACCAGAGTGTGGCAATTACGGTTTTTTTTACAGTAGCCTTCATTGCAGTGTTAATATAAGCCTACTTGTGACACTAATAAATAAATGTGAAACTTTAAACTTAAGTACGCCTTTATATGGTGACTATCATGATGCAAAATTTGCCACTTACTCCAGAGCTGAATCCTCCCCCAATTCCATATACAAGTCATCTGAGACTCCCCTTAATGGAGGCAGTCTGACAGCACTTGGGTTTAACATCACACGGAGTCTTGTGTGGTGTTAAATCAGGTACTCATGGGATCTGTCAGATTCCTTTCTTCTTTTTCGATTTAACCCACTATTTTAAATGGCCAAACACATACCTGTAGCGTAAAAGTGCCATAATTATCTTTAAGTTGTGCTTTTCAGAAACTCTGTGTCCTGTTGAACAAAGTTTTTATTTTCAAATGACATAATCAGTCTTGTTTTCAGAAAGAGAAACTGACTCATTAGTTGCTTGTTGACATAATCATAATTTCAAAAATCTGTTTTAATTTTTTTAGTAACCATCCATCAATAATCCTGCATCTGCTGATTAAATTTCACACTGGAACCAACAGTATAAATTTTTTTTGTCATGCATGGCAACTGTGACTGATAAGAGTGGATGATTTTGTTCTGTTGGCTGCTTATCTGTCAGCACAGCACTAACACTCTAAATGATCCCAAAGTGTTATCAGAGAAAGCTTAAATGCGAGATGTCAAATATGCAAGAAATGAGTTATGTGATAAAGGGGAAACGCATTCAGATTTTTTTTTCTCCAAGGATTTATTGACTAATGATTCCTACAAACATTAATGGTCACATATTTATAAGTGGAAGTAGGGCACATTTCATAGAACTTCTGTATGCTCTTAGCATCTTTCTGTAATGTTTCCCATCCTATTGATCTTTAGACTTGCCTGGGGCCATATTGTTTGGGCCAATAATGTGACCGAGTCCAAATTCTTTTGGCTGCAGCATGCTGTGGTGGGAGAAGGCATGCAGAATTGGGATGGCATGGATAGTGTAATCAGTTTTTCCATGTAGGAGAACACACCACTCAACAGCTTAACTGGGAGCAGCCTAAAGAGATGTGAAGCAATTCAGAACATTCCAATTAACTTGCTAACTCATTTCCCACCACCTCCAAAGCACCAACCCATAGTGTATTCTCAGAAGAAGTACTTCTGAAGTGTGCTGCTTTGCTTTACCAAAGTTGGTTAGAAACATCTGCATGACATTCAGATTAAGGATATTGACAACAGGTTGAAGTTTAGGTTACTATACATGCAGCCAAGAAATAATCTGGCAACAAGTTAACATAAAGAATGGTGCGATAAGGAGTAGCTAACAAAAGTGCAAATGCTTTTAAGATAACATACAGGCGAGAGAAAATAATTAGAAAAACATGTAGCCTTTTCAAAAAAAGGCCTAAATAGGAACGTACATCTGAGGACATCAAGGTGACATTGATACATCTTTAAAACTATATAATTAAGAGATGTACACACTTAATAGGCTGTAGGCTTAAAAGGATAACAAACTGAATTATGCATAGACAGAAAGGCAGTATCAATTACCAATCAATTATCAATTACAAGACATGGATTTCAGCTAAACAGCAATTAGTATATTATCGTTGACCTTGGCATTCTTGCTGAGGTTGACACTCAAGACCTGTGGTTTATATTACGAAAGGGTACATACATGGACATCAGGTGAGAGAACAGGATTAATCTTAATTATGATCAGGCAAGGTTGATAACATATTTCAAACTGGACTGTGGGAGCAAATGCAAGCTGATACTACTCAAAGATAAATTTAAGATGCATACTAGGAAAATCTTCACCAGAGCAAGCAATCTACAAATGGCACTGACATCCAGGACAAGTAATGAAGGTGAAAACACTGGAATATTCTAGGGAATGATTTAATGTTGATCTTTATATAATGGATTATGGTCCTCTGTTATTACTTTGTGAATGGTAATGTGTTTAACCTGGATGGTGAAATAATAATTCCTTGAACCGGGAATTCCTTGAAAAACTTGGAAATTTAAGCAGATCATTAGACAGAGGAACTAATTCACAAACTCTTAAATGAGCATAGACAGTAACTTACTTTTCTTATATAATATCTAGGACTTTGAATGGAAGAATCAGTGGTCTGCATTCCAATCCTGGCTTTGAAGCATTTATTAATATTTATTCTATTCCACCAAATTGTTCTTATTGCTTATCATGTTCCCTCCTTTTCTTGACTATTTTTATAAACATGTCTATGCATTGGTCAGAGAATACTTAAAGCTTTTAGCTGCAGGGATAAATGTATGTTCAATTATCTGACATATACGTAACAGAAACAATTAATTTTATTCCTTTTCAATAACTCAATTCCCAAATTAGATGACGCATCGAAAAGACAATAGATAAATCTGCTGTTTGGTTCCTTGGAAATTATCATAGAAAGAGAATTACGATCCCACATAAATATAACTGTTGTAAATATTCTACTCACCATAATCTTTCTTGCAATATTTTTTCATATTTATTTTCAGTTTTCCCTTGGAAGCCTTGCAGTATGAGTCACAGTCTGTTGTGGGATGGAGAAGTAAAAACACACACATTAGGCTACAAAAAGGCATGGTAAAAACAGCATTGCTCAGAATAGCTGAGTCCTTACGGAATCCATCTGCTGCTGCCAATTGTGTTGTCTAATAGGTCTTATAGAGCATTCATAACGCCTTAATTTCTATAGAAAAAGTCACACAAAGAGCTCTGTCTGGTAAATACTTTGCTGTCTGCAGGCAGTCTTTGCCTTATTTGAGATCTGTAGGCCTCCCCTATTTACACCACCCAGGTCTCCTTTAAGCCACAGATTCCCCTCCTGTCAAAGTGGCACTGGCCCCTGATTAAGGCCCATAGATACCTCATTGTCACCTCAACTCGGGCTTGTGTCAAACTTTGCTTTCTTTCCATGGAGCTTCTGACTACAGGTCATTCTCAAACAACAGAAGGTCAGGCAGGAAATGAGGAACCCATTGGGCATTAGCAATGCTTTTGGTGTCCTCTCAAGATAGGTGAACAAATAAATGTTCCACAAAACACTTTTCATTTATATCGAGCCTGTTGCCTCTGCCTACTTTGTTGCTGCCTGCCTTTCCTCTACTTGGCTGGAGTGATAAGACACATTTGATATATTAGTTAACATACACATAAGTGAGTACATCCAAATAAAACCTTTTGTTAGGACTGGATCCAGAGACTTCAGAGACTGTTAAAGTCATGTTGCCTCCTGTGAGGCCCCCTCCATTAATATATATTTAAGTGGCTAGCAAAATATAATGCGCCTCTGTTCTCACTCCTACGTCTCAAGAGGAATCATCCATGCATTTATTCAGAACAGTCCTTCCTCTGTCACTCTCACATTTAGAGTGGGTTATCTATACACCACTGGCGAAAGTAGGCAGCAGTATAGTGCCATTCTGAGGCAATTTCCTGCTCTCAAATCCTCATTGGCATATAATTATTCACATAAAAATCCCCCTCCAGTTCTTCATCTGAATAGCCATTTCCTGGAACTTATGCACTGATCACTGTATTTAACTATTCTGGCAGGTGAGTGGGACACATCTTGTTGAAGCCCAGTCCTGTCATCTATGCACAAGCACATCTAGCCACGAATGGGTATAAAATGATAGGTGATCTTCCTCAGTCCAATGGTGATAAAGTCAATTCTAAAAACCGTCAGCTGAGATTAGGAACTTGGTACCGATCAAGAATTAATTCTAGGATCTTCTGGTCACGCTGACTCTGATTTGCACCAGCTTTACCAACTGGGTCTTCAGCCTCGTTGTCACTCTTTAACTTGCTACTGGCTCTTCATTCCATATGACTTTCTTACACAATGTCTTGATCTGTCTTGTAGTGATCTATTTTCAAGATAGTTTCTGCAGCATATTACACACACACACACACACACACACACACACACACACACACACACACACACACACACACACACACACACACACACACAAAATACATCCACATTGTTGGCTTTCAGTTGGTTAAATTGACCTAAATGTAGCTGTTGAGGCATCAGTCACTTTGTTGAAAATCAGCCAACCAGCAATTTGCCTGAGCTAGCTTAAAAGTCAGGAAATGAAATTTAAACAACTTAGGAAAGAAACCTGATGGCTGCGTTTTCATCAGCACGCATGAGATAATATTCCTTTTGCAAAAGATGGGTTTGGCCATAACCACATTGCAACAATGCTAAATTTTTATTAAAGAAATAGATGACACACCAGAAACTTAAAATTAACTTCAGCATTTCAGAAACAAAATTACACGCAAGAAACAAAAAGACTCATATCTTTACTGACTTAAAAAATTCATTAGAAAACCAAATATACTTCACTCATAGCATCAACCAATGCATTGTTATAACCTTTCTTTTTGGAGCTTTTAAGGGCTAGAATATGAACAAACTTCATTGTTTTTCTCTTAGCTCAGCCAGGGCTTTATTTTCTTTTATGTTTTGAGTGAAAGCGGTTGCCTAGGTAACAGGGGAAAAAAAGAAAAAAGCAGAAACATTGCAAGTAATACAGAATTAGCCCCGAACAAAGCTAAATTCCGATCCAAATGGAAGTGAAGCCTATGCTAACTCCACTCTGTTTACAATTAAGTTTTTTAAAAAAGCACCAAGATTTCCCTGGTTCCTTACTTGCTGCTCATTCGAAAAATTACATTTAACAGTTGCAGATGGGGCAGTGCGGCCTGGAACTCGGGCATAAACCTCTATCCGTGGACAACCAAGTGCAAATGAGTGCACAGTAGCAGGGTTTTCTTCTTGTTCAACAAGATTGATTGAAAAACAAATTGCTGCAAATAAAGCATGTAATTAGATTAAAGCCCTCGCCCAAGTTACCAGGACTGAAACCAAATGGTTGGCATTTGAGGAGGCAAGATCCAATTTGCATTTTTTTGTCCTCTGCTCTTTGCAGACACTATGAAGCAACTTCTGGAACATTCTGCGCAAGCCGAAGACATGAAGAAATATATTTTCTGAAGTACATCCTCAAGGAATCTGATTAAATATCAAAGGGCTAACTTTAAAATGAAAGCAGTGGCCATGTTGATTAAATATTCGGCGTTCAGTTATGAAGCAAAAGCATAAACACTGGCCTCTTTTTTTTGCCTTCTTGTGAATAATAGTACAGCTGTAAGAATAGAGAGTCGCATGCCATCATTCATGACAGATAACAATGTCTGTTTTGTCCCGGACAAATGACTTCAAATTTTATATTTAACTGGATTATTTAACTGCCCTCATAACTCTGTGTGCTGTTCCCTGGAGGGGGTGGTGAAGACATCGAGGACATTTATCAGACCCAGCTCCTCACACCTGTTACACAGCTGTTCTGCATTCCTTTCCAGGTTGTTTGTATCACTGGATGTTTTAGAGAGATTTGTTTTTGGAGGCACCTGATGCACAAAGGCTGTAGCTTGTCAACTAAGTAAATTTCAACAAATCCTTTTCTAACAACCGAATATAGATTGTAGTCTGTGGGCATTTTGTGCCGCCCTTAAGGCCAGTGATTTGGTAACACCGCCATCACTAAGATGTTAGCATTTTTCACCTCACGGTCTTCTAAAATTTACAGCAAATTGGGTAAGTATAGACATTCACAGCATTTGCCATGGGACTCTGTATAAGTTAAACACTTGCATTAACCATCAGAACTAAATTTTTTACACAAAAATATGTCCCTAGCTGAGAAATACAATGTATTAAGCAGAAAATACTAGTAATGCTCACTATCTGTGCGGAGTGTGCACGTTTTCCCCATGTCTGCTTGGATTTCCTCCCACAGTCCAAAAGACTTGCTGGTTAGATGCATCGACCATACTAAATTCTCTCTCTCTGTCCACCTGAACAGGCGCTGGAATGTGGCTACTGGAGGTTTTCACAGTAACTTCATTGCAGTGTTGATGAAAGCCTACTTGTCGCACTAATAAACAAACTTTAAACTTTATGTTCCTTTTCCTTTACTGGATTTTTATGTTCAGATTCCTTGATTATAAATATATTTATAACAGCTAAACAACAGTCGATTTACTTCTTGTGATTCATTGTAAAAGAAAATCAACTAGAACTTCCTAGAAGGTATCAGATGAATACAAAATATTTCCCTGCAGATGAGAGATAATTGTGTCAATCAACTTACTTGAATCTAAAATTCCTGCAGAGTGGTTACAGACTAATAATGGGGCTGAGGAAGAGTTTGCTGATCAATCTCTAGTAATTTGTGTACAGATGGGGATAAAATCAAAATGTGCAGTGCCAGCACATGTTTCTTTTCTCTTGCATAGAAGCTACCCTTAATCTTAGCAGAAACGTTCTAGCAGGCACTTACTTGCCTGAGGGAAGACATGATAATTGCAGAGTTTAGTTCACTGACGTGGACCTCTTGCAATCCATTGGTGAACTGAGCATCACTAAAGTTGTTGGCCCCAATCCTTTAGGTCTCCAGGGCCTTGCTGGCAGTAGGAGTGGGTCAGAAATTCCACCCTTGACCTCACCCACACGATTCACATCATGCTTGTGTTACACACATTGAACTTTACAAGATGGTTCTGTTTTAAAATGCCTCCTTCAATTTAAGGTGGAATTGAATGCTCCGGACTGGGGGTGTGGTGGCATTCTAACTCTGTCCAGTGACAGGCCCATGTGATCTGATAGGTATGGGGAAATAAACCCAAACTGGGACCTATTAAAAATCAAGGGACTGTTTTCACACCTTGACAAAGAGGGGGGCATCTGTCTTGTGAATCCAAATTCAAATTCATGTTAGTATCACAAGCTGGTTTACATCAAAACTGCAATGAAATTACTGTGAAAATCCCCTACTGTGGCATCCCCTAGATGCCACACTTTGGCATCTATTTGGGGAGATGAAGAGAGATAGACAAAAGACATTGCTGTTTTGGAAGAAGAAACAGCTACTTCCATGAAGAACAAGGTGAACTGCTCTCATGTTAAGAGGAGCGGCCCAATGGTTAGAACTGCTGCCTCACAGTTCCAGGGACTTGGGTTCAATTCCAGCCTCAGGTGACTGTGTGGAATTTACACATTCTCCCTTTGTCTCCAGGTGCTTTGATTTCCTCCCACCATCCAAAGATGTGCAGTTTAGGTGGATTAGCCATGAAAAATTGCCTCTTATTGTCAAGGGATTAGCAGGGTATATATATGAGGTTGTGAGGATAGGACCCAGGTGTGAAAACAGTCACTTGATTTTCAATAGGTCTCGGTTTGGGTTTATTTCCCCATACCTACCAGATCACATGAGCCTGTCTCTGTGCAGAATTAGTCTGCCACCAACCCCTAATCTAGAACATTCTATTTCACCTTAAATTAAAGGAGGCATTTTAAAACAGAATCATCCAGTAAAGTTCAAGGTCTGTGAAACAAGTATGATGTGGGTGAGGTCAAGGGTGGAAATTCTGACCAATTTCTGCTCGATGGGCCGAATGGCCTCCTTCTGCACTGTAGGAATTCTGTGTTTCGATTAATTAAGCAGAATGGTTGAAAAAGTTAGTTTTCTGTTCAAAAGGAAGGGAACAGGAGTGATGGACCTTTGATATTTAAGGAACAGGGTGTTGTCGAAATGGGCCTTGCTGATAAATGTTAGTGCTGGGATACTCCAGCTAAGTGGAACCATTTTTGGAGATTATCAATAGATTCGATCTGACATGGCAGAGAGAAGTAAGTGGCAATACCTTGGGACTATCCATCTACCACTCAGGCAGTGTACAGTAAATGAAGTTGAAAAGAAAATCCCCAGTGATGTTAATTAGTTTATGTGGAAGTAACTTGCCTTTTGTTTGCTTGGTTATGGCGTGTGAAAGATGCTATAGAAATGCAAGTTCTTTGTTTTCTCTTGAACATATGACAATGATTTTGAAAGTAAAGAAGAGACAAATAAAAGAAACACAAAATACCAAAACCTTCCATTTCAAGACATCTGCATCTGAATTCATAAAAATGTGGAGTGGAGACAAGTTTTTCATCTGTTTTATTGACTATAAGCAATTTTAATGGTTTGGATCTGGCTCCAACATGGAGAAGCTTGATTAGGTTGTGTCATACTTAATCGAGTAGTTGATCCGAAGCCAATTCACTCACTGTTGATAAAAATGGAAAGCAGACTATATGTGCTTGCCCACTTGCAAGAGCAATGTATCCCTGTTAATAATCTGGTTTCAAAGTCAAGCTAATGCAAGGATCACATCCCAATTTGAATGACAAACCTACTAAAGAAACCCCAAATATATGATCCCAGTCATTAAGTTAACTCCACCTGGCAAACTCACATGCTTGTCGGCCTCTAATTATGCCGCTTGGGAGAGACAAAAAAAACGCTAAAAAAAATCTTGTTGCCAATTCAGAAAAAACTGGGAAATTCTACCTTCTGCTTCCTAACACAAGATGCCAGGCGAACGAAAGGTCATGATGACAGCTAACTAAATCCAACTGAAATGTGCTCTTCTCTTAGGAAGTTAATCTCCTCTTCAAAGAGCTGTAACAACTCCTTGCCCAGCACATATTTTGGTAAACTGTTCCAGAGGGAGATGACTTTCTGGAAAAATATATATTTCCTGGCACCTATCCTAGCTCTGCCAAATGTTTTTTTATGCAAGCTCTCCAGCGAACCCCTTCATTGTTTCACTAAGCCCAATACTCCCACCTTTAGTCTATGTTTCTCCACATTAAGCGCCACTAACTCTTGAAGCCTGTCCTTATTATTAGAGTTCAAGGGTTAGATATCATTAGTTCACCTTCCTTTGCACCTTTTCTGGAGACTCAATGTCCTTCACGATGTCAGGGAACCAAAACTGGATGCAGTGCAGAGTAACAAAGGCCTTAATGGATCAAGCAACATTATCTAAAACTCTATTTTTTTTACTGCTTCCGCACGTTCAATGATACTGCATTTGTCCACATCATCTGTAAAAGGCAGACCCAATTCCCTAACTTGTCTTGAGTGATTCGAAAATCACAGATCTGGTCTGAGTTACTGGTCAGTAAATTTTGATATTGTGTATATTTCTGGGAGGTAGGAACATTGGTAAAAAATGTTTGCAATTCCGATGGGGATACCATTTGGGATCGCAGGAATGTTGAGCAAAGGTATTAAAAATATAGGATTGCATTTTTATAACGATGAAAGCCAGATAAGTAAAAAAACAAAGGGGACAACGTCAATGTTATAGTACCTGGGGAGGGCTCAGTTTCCAGAACCAATTCTTCAGGTTTCTATCCGCATTACCCTCTACTGGAAATGACAATGCCACCAAATATTGTAACTAACTGTTTGAGTACTGGATTGTAACAGTTGCGCAGAGTGCATGATCCCAGGGAGTCAGTGTCATCAGGGGAGAAAGAGAAAACAGTTGCTAGGCAAAGGATATATTCAAATCAATTTAAATGGATTTGATTTTATCAGCAGAAGTTGTGGCATGGTGTCACAGTGGTTAGTACTGCTGCCTCACAGTGCCAGGGACCTGGGTTCAATTCCTGACTTGGATCACTGTCTGTGGAGTCTGCACATTTTCCCCGTGCCTACGTGGGTTCCAAAGAACAAAGAAAATTACAGCACAGGAACAGTCCCTTCGGCCCTCCAAGCCTACACTGACCATGCGGCCTGACTTAACTAAAACTCTCAACCTTTCCGGGGACCATATCCATCTATTACCGCCTTATTCATGTGTTTGTCAAGATGCCCCTTAAACGCCACTACCGTTTCCACTTTCACTATTTCCCTGGCAATGAGTTCCAGGCATCCACCACCTCTGTGTAAAAATCTGCCTTGCATATCTCACTTAAACTTTACCCCTTGCGCCTCTTAGTAATTGACTCTTCCCTGGGAAAAGCTTCTGATGATCCACTCTGTCCATGCCTCTCATAATCATGTAGACTTCTATCAGGCCGCCCCTCAACCTCCATCATTCCAGTGAGAACAAACTAAGTTTCTCCAATCTCTCCTAATGCTCTCCACACTAGGCAACATTCTGGTAAATCTTTTCTGCAACTCCAAAGTCTCCATATCCTTCTGGCAGTGTGGCGACCAGAATTGAACATTATATTCCAAGTGCGGCCTAACTAAGTTCTATAAAGCTGCAACATTGCTTGCCAATTTTTAAACTTAATGCCCTAGCCAATGTAGGTAAGCATGCTGTATGCCTTCTTGACTAACTTCTGCACCTGTGTTGCCACTTTCAGTGACCCGTATACTCCTACACCCAGATCCCCTTGACTATCAACACTCTTAAGTGTTCTGCCATTTACTGTATAATTTCCTATCTGTATTAGACCTTCCAAAATGCATTACCTCACATTTGTCTGGATTGAACTCCTCCTTCCATCTCTCCACCCAAATCTCCAACCGATCTATATCCTGCTGTATCCTCTGATAGTCCTGATCGCTAACAGCAAATCCACCAACCTTCGTATTGTCCGCAAACTTACTAATGAAACCAGCTACTTTTTCCTCCAAATCATTTATATGTATTACAAACAGCAAAGGTCCAGCATTGATGACTGAGGAACACCAATTGTCGCATCCCTCCATTCAGAATGCACCCTTCCTCTGCTACCCCCTGTCTTCTTTGACTGAGCCAGTTTTGTATCCATCTTGCTAGACCACCTCTGATCCCATGCAACTTCACCTTCTGTACCAGTCCGCTGCGAGGGACCTTGTCAAAGACCTTACTGAAGTCCATGTGGATGACATCCACTGCCCTTCCCTCATCAATCATCTTTGTCACTTCCTCGAAAAACTCAATCAAGTTATTGAGACTTGACCCCTCCTTCGCAAAACCATGCTGCCTCTCACTAATATGTCCACTTACTTCCAAATGGGAATAAATCCTGTCTTGAAGAATCCTCTCTAATAATTTCCCTATCACTGGTGTAAGACTCACAGACCTTAATTACCTGGATTTTTCTTGCTGCCCTACTTAAACAAAGGAACAATATTGGCTATTTTCCAATCCTCTGGGACCTCCCCTGTAACCAGTTTTTCCTACAGTCCGAAAGACATTCTGCTTAGATGCATTGGTCCCGCTAAATTCTCCCTCAGTGTATCCAAACAGGCGCTGGAGTGTGGCAACCAGGGGATTTTCACATGAACTTCATTGCAGTGTCCACACAAAGGGATAGTAGGTGCACTTCTTCAGGGGCAGCAACATAACAGGGAGATGGAACATTTGCTGTGGAGAGGGCACGCTGTACACCATACTCAGTGCCAACTTGGAGCCAGAATCTTCCATGTGAAAGGAGGCTGTCTGTCAGCTCAATCAGTGTACCTAGCTTTTTGCTGTTAGGAACATAGGAACAGGAGTAGGCCATTCAGCCCATCGAGCCCACTCCACCATCCAATACCATCCTGGCTGATTGGACTCTTCACCGCCTTTTACTCACACTATTCCCATTACCCTTTACATTATTATTAATCAGAAATGTATCAATCTCTACTTTAAATTAACTCAAAGACTGAGCTGCCACAGCCGTCTGGGGTAGAAAATTCCAAAGATTCACAACCCTCCGTGTAAATAAATTTCTCCTCATCTTGGTCCTAAGTAGCTCCCCACCTTTTATTTTGAAATTATGCCTCCCAGGTTCTTGACTCCCCAACCAAGGAAAACATCTTACGTGCTTCTCTCTATCTCTAATTATTCTGTCAGTTTCAGTTAAATCATCTCCCATTCTTCAAAACTCGAGAGAATACAAGTCTAGTTTGCCCAATCTCTCTTCATTAGAAAAACCTGCCATCCCTGGGACAGATCTGGTGAACCGTTGTTGCACTCCCTTGATGTGAATAATATCCTTTCTGAGGTAAGGGGACCAAAACTGCATATACTATTCCTGGTTCACGTCCATTAAAACTTCAAAAGGATATAGATAAGTTGGTGGAATGCGTGGAGAGATGGTAGAGTCAATGGATGGAAGGGCGGTTTGCATGATGGATTAGACTACATTCACGACCTTTTGTAGTTCCTTGGGGTCTTGGGCAGAGCAGGAGCCATACCAAGCTGTGATACAACTAGAAAGAATGCTTTTATAGTGCATCTGTAAAAGTTGGTGAGAATCGTAGCTGACATGCCAAATTTCCTTAGTCTTCTGAGAAAGTAGAGGTGAGGATGGGCTTTCTGAACTATTGTGTTAGCTTGGGAGGGTGGTTACCATGATAGGTTGTTGGTGATCTAGACACCTAAAAACTTGAATATCTCCACATGCTTCCAGTATACACACAGCTTGCTTGTGATAACACTCTTCCAAACATGGCTCTCTGTGTGGGCTGCCTCAGATATGGTCTTTTTGGGGTCTTAAGACTCCTGTAGTACCAACATCAGCAGAGGCCCCAGTCTCTTCAAAGTTCTCTGACACTCCATCTTCAGATCTCTCCCTTTCTCCTACACTCTCTTCTCTCTTGATGTCGACTTTGTAAAGCACTCAGTTTTTCTATTGCACGAGGAGTAATGTATCAATAACATTTACTGTGAAATGAAAGTGATTTCAATTTTACATTGGAAAACTCATTGATGTGAAAATGAATGGAGACAGCTGATATCTGGCAATGAAGAGTACAACCAAAGTCATTCCTAATATTTTACAACAATTCTGGATATTCAAGTCTACACTGAACGTAATACACACTGTCTCTCATTCTTCGGAACACCTACGTTTAAGTTTGGCCAGTCGCTGGGTAATGTGAGAGTTCTTACTGGGAGTAAATGCCTGGAATTGTATTGGGTTAGTTAAATCCCAGATGAAAGCCAGATCCCATGGCAGCTAATTTGAAAACCCTTCCTCTGGAAAGCCTAGTGTTTGAGCAGAGCATGGCACAGCATGAGGTCTTCTTTGGAGTAAATTGCACAGCTTGGAAAATAATGGGGCCCTCAGTTAAGTGGATTCACAATGTAATTGGCTCAGTGTTTGAACATAGTCACCCTCACACCTAAAATCTGAAGATTGTACAAGGAACATTTTCTGAAAATGTTAGCAATATTTTTCAGGTTGGTTAGCCCTGGAGACTGATGTTATATTCCCAGATGTTAGGATATTGCTTTTTCTGTTCCCCATCTATGTTTCTTTCCGCAGCCTTTCCTGTATCATTCCCGGTTTTCTGTTCTTAATTTACTGCATATCTACACAAGAAAGTTTCCATTTAATTTTCCTGGTATTACTATTTAATTTTTATTCTTTCTTCCCTGTCCCAGTACCAAAAGACAGCCATTCTCTGGCGGCTAGGTTCGAAAGGCTATGTGGCTGGTTTCCGGGAATAGGCAGCCCTGCCTTGGATCAACTCAGATGAGTAATGCTGTGGCACATCCTGTCCTTCTATGTAACATGCACTATCCAATTCTCATATGAATCGTAATGCGGAGAACTGTGCAAGATCCGGAATGCGTCTGCAACAACCATGTCACATCAGCAATCTGACTTACACTGATGCCAATATTGTTGAGTCACATCCATTTGCCCAAGTTTTTGTTTTTTTAAAGTTTATTTATTGGTGTCGCAAGTGGGCTTACATTCACACTGTAATGAAGTTACTGTGAAAATCCCCTAGTTGCCACACTCTGGCTGGCACCTGTTCGGGTACACTGAGGGAGAATTTAGCATGGTCAACGCACCTAACTGATATGTTTTTGGACTGTGGAAGGAAATCGGGGCACCCGGAGGAAACATGGGGAGAACACGTAGACTCTGCACAGACAATGACTCAAGCCAGGAATCGAACCCAGGTTCCTGGCGCTGTGAAGTAGCAGTACTAACCACTGTGCTGTCTTAGCACCCCTAACTGGACTA
The DNA here is from genome assembly GCA_024679065.1 of Sphyrna mokarran. Classification (NCBI taxonomy): domain Eukaryota; kingdom Metazoa; phylum Chordata; class Chondrichthyes; order Carcharhiniformes; family Carcharhinidae; genus Sphyrna; species Sphyrna mokarran. The sequence continues at coordinate 27,883,194 of JAGIQG010000021.1, forward strand.
TCTTTACAAAGTAGAGACTTGGGCTTGATTGTTAGGATTGATTGATTAGATACAGAATTAATACTCAGCTATCCCTTCATTGTTGCAGCATTTTTGCATCATAATTCCAGAGAATTCTGTTTCTTTCTCTCACTCCCACTGTTGATTCTTTCTATTTTGATCCCTGACCAATGTCACAATGCAGTTTGTTGACCTCCCCCCAGGCATCAAATGCCCTCATTGGATATAAACTGACTATCCTGCCCCATCTCGTAGTGATCCCATAACTCACTGGGAACAAAAATCACATTGAGAGCAAATGGTAATGTATAGAGAAGGATAGAGATGGGGGGTGGGGTGGGGAACTGGGGAAGGGAAGAACTACGATTATCCCCGCAAATGTTAATAATACAACTTTCTTCTAAATGGGTCTTTGAGTAGTCAAAGTCTGTTTCCAGTGTTCAGTATCTGGTTGCACAGTCTGCTGAGACTTGTATTAGCCTCTGGATATTATGAGAAGGGACCGTGAGAATCACTCAGTGTTTCTTCTGAGATTGGCTGTTTCATAATGTATGAATTCATCTAGTAATTACATAATAAATACAGCAGTGTTTTATATAGTGTAAGAGGTAATTTCCATTTATAGCAGTCTATGCTTGAATTAACGCTAGGAGATTGAACCTTCATCCAGGTTAACCCCTGCCTAACTTCTAGAAAGTAGAACTGTGGGATAAGTCAATATAATGTGATTATTATAAATATTCTATGAGCTTTATATATTCTATGAGTCTCCTGCAATGGAAGTTAATTAATAAATTCACTTATCCATGTTAATACAATCAGCCTAGAAATGATGAGATATAAATACATGAACCCTTAATATGTTTGCATGAATTCCTTTGTTATGTTAACAAATAGGCTAAAACCTCTTTGAGATAATGAACAATGTGATTTCATATGAATATGTTCCAATATTGTACAGAGCAACTTCTAAGTTCTGGTGCTCTGTCAGGTGAACTGAATAAGTCTGAAGAGTGGCAAAATGTATGTAATGGCACTGAGGTCAGATGACTGATTTGGTTAATACAGTTTACTTCCATCCAGTTACGTTTGAAGACAACTTCTCCTCCCAACAATAAAAGCACATCAATTGGGCAGCACACGTGTGTCAGTGAGGGAGACATTGTTGGTGTATGCAAAGTGCTACTGAGAGTGGAAAGAATGCCACAAATGAGGGAGAGGGAATCAGAATGAGAGAAGAGCTTGTGATCTTTAAGGGACAAAATATTGGAGAAGGTGTCTCACTCGGGAGATTCTCTGTTGGATTGACTTGTATTGCCTTCCAGTATTTCCCCCTATCATCATTTTCCCCCTTCTGCCTCCTCTTCTTTGCACTGCGTGCTATCCACTGGTTGGCTTCCAACGCTTACACTTTATTTTGTGTAACTAGGAAATCACTGTTCATTCGTTAAGATGTTGGTGGCTATTTTTCTTCTTTTGGCATTCCACACAGGGAGTCAATTATGAGTCAAAAATAGAAATCCTTGCTCAGTATACAAGAAATCCTTGCTCAGTATATGTATAGCAGAGAAAAAGGGGTATGGTATATCATCAGATAGGTTAGACTTGTAGCTTCAGCTACGACTGAGCTCTGTAACCACAGGCTTGTAAAACTTGGGTCCTGACCATACTTGATTATTTTGCAAATATCACAAACGTTCCAAGGAGAATAAAATTTGTTGCGCTTTGCAAGGACATTCAATGCCCAAGATTTAAGGAGTACTCTAGTGGAACATGAAATCTCTGAAGAAGATAGTGTTTTATCTAATGCCCAGAAACTTGAAGTGCTGATGTCTCCCACGTTACTAATTTGTACTGTCCAGCTGAAGGGTGAATTATGTCATAACCTATTTACATTACAATACTTCTTTCACACCTAGAGTTAAGGATGTTTCTAAATAATGAGGGAGATTTTGCCTTATGCCTGGATTTCAGTTCAAGAAGGAAAGTTGGGTCAGGAGACTGTAATCTTTATTCCATTCCAGTTAAGGAAAGGCAGGCTCTGTAAGTAGTATCTGTTAACCCGCACACAATCGTCCTTTGCATTCTGTCCTATGGCGTTCAATACTGCAGCATTCAACTCCCCAAATCTGCATTGCCATTGAATTAAATCATAGCTGATCAGTGTCTCAACTCCATTAATCAATCACAGCTCCCTATTTATTCACTCATGTACCTCACACAAATCTATCCTTTTCACTGTTGCAAACTCCAATGTTCAGCTGCCTTTTGGAGTATTCTGGACTTTGACTAACCTTTGTGTGAAGAGATGCTTCTTGAGTTTTCTCCTGACTGACCCAGCATTACTTCTAAATTGTGCCCTTTGTCTTTGATAATTTCTTTGAACGGACACCATCAGGTCATTTTTACAGATCTCAATCAGATCACCTTTCAATCTCCCATAGTCAAAGGATTACAAGTTAGATTTGTGCTATGATGTAAAAGTGAAATATTGCAGATGCTGGAAATTTGATATCAAAACAGAAGGTGTTGGAAACCATAAAATCTCTGCAGTGCAGAAGGAGGCCATTCAGCTCGTCACGTCTGCACTGATTCTTGAGGAGCATCTTACCCAGGCTCACTCTCTGGCCCTATCTCCATAACCCCACATATTTACCATGATTATTCCATCTAAACCATACATCTTTGGACTATGGGAGGAAATTGGAGCACCCGGAGGAAACCCATGCAGACATGGGGGAGAATATGCAAACTCCACACAGTGACCTGAGGTTGGAATTGAACCTTGGTCCCTGGTGCTTTGATCCAGTAATACTTACCACTGTGCTGCCATCTCTCCCTGTGAAAAACACAGTTCAATTTGAAACATAGGCTGGAATTCTCCCATTGCGAGCCGCAACTTTTTTGGCAGGTTGAGGTGGAAGATGCACGTCGCTGGCCTTGTACTGCGTTTTAGACATGTGCCGGGAATGCATGCGCATCTCCCAGAGCTAGCAAACAGTCACTGGTCAGACCACAATGGAAATCGGTGAGATGGCAGGTCAGTAATTTGAATCTTTTTAAAATGTATTTTAAATATATTTAGCAGATCTTTATTGGGAACTTTCAGGTCCTGATCGAATTTCCCATCCCGCCAGTAGTACTTCATTCTCGGAGTGTTTACACTAGTTCCCCACATTTGGGGAACTAGCTGGAGACCCCACTGGAATGAAATGGGGGGGCAATCAGGACCCCCTAAGCATAACCCTAATCCCCAGGGGACAGGGCGATGGGGGTGGTGCCCCCTAGGCATGGGCATCTTGGCAGTGCCAGCCTGTGTTCCCTGGCACTGCCCAAAGGGCCAAGTGCCCATTCCCAGGAGACACCTTGGCACTGTCCATCAGGCATTGAGTAGTGCCAAGGCAGTGGGGCTATTGTGGGTGGGGTGTAGGGGTGATTGGTAGAGTTGGGGAGCTCTGCTGCCAGGAGAGGCTGGGAGGGGGGGTGGTCTGCCTAAGGGGAGGAGGGAAGGGGCCTGCCTCCCAGGGATGTTCTGACCCGGGGTATTAGCGGAGTGAGAGAATGGGGGTATTGCCAATGTTCAGAGGGGGCATTCCAGGGGTCATGGCTGGCCTGGGAACCCTCATGGGGCCTGCGATTGATCTGTGTTGGAGGGGGGAGCTGGAGGGGCAGTTCTGTGGAGGTCCCACGCTGGCCAGCAGTTGAGCTGGCCAGCAAAAGAGGAGACTGACAGATCGGGACCACTGTGCACGCACAGAGTTCCAGAACCATCAAACTTCGATGTGAATAGGCCTTTAATAAGATTCATGACTGGGATTTCTACAGTGCACAGAGTGCAGAGATTCGGGTGAGAAGCTGAACTGCCAAAACAGTTGGGATTTAGAACAGTTTTCCCGTCAATTCAGCACTTTCAGGAGAATTGCAGCCATGGACACTAGGCAGGTATTTCTCTCACCCAAGCACCAGTTTTGCAGTAGCAAATGCAGCCCACCATTGGCAGGCAGTGGGACCTTCTTATCTGAGCATTTTCAGCTGGGTTTCCCGTTGAACGCTCCCCTCACTGCCGGGAAACGTTCAGCTGGGATGCGCCACCGGAGGGACCGGAAGATCCTGTCGATGCGAGCGACCAGAAAATTCCAGCCTCTGTTTCTCTGTCCAGAAATGCTGAATACTTTCCAACACTTCCTGATTTTTATTAGTAAATTTATGCAATATGTTCTCATGACTTAAACCTGCTAAGCACAGATGGTGATGGTGAAAATGTAACCCTGCACACTGGCTGCTATATTTAGTTCTAAAACGGTGCCCTACTTTAGAAGGTTTATTAAAGTTAATCTGGAAGTAATGGAGAGAATGCATTGTTACTTCAAGTGTCCTTGCCTTGTATCAAACATTACTTTTTCTTCAGCCAGATGTACCAGACTGTCATCAAGCATAGCGAGGCTTAAGAAAAATATAACATCCAAGCTTAACTTGCCAGTGGTTAGCCGTGTAGCTACCTGCTGTAGTTTGTTAGCCTTCAGTTTAAAAAGAGGAGGTATCAAAACCAAGGGAATTTGTCTGGCTGAGAAGGCTACCCGTGAGAAAGATAACGCTAATCTTACCGGCAGATTCTTCTGTGCTGCTGGCAGCAGTGGTAGGTGGGACCACCGGAATCTCTATGGAAAAGCAACAACAATGAAACATTAACCTACCATTCACAAGTGTAGAAAACATTTCAATGCCTTTAAAAATAACTTGTTTTGTCGATGTACCTTTTTGTAACTTCAAAGAGCACATGTGCATGGTTAACCTGAAATGTTTATTGACAATAATTGTTGTATCATGCCTCCTTCATTCTCAGGAGTTTCTGTTGGGTAACAACAAATTGGGATATTGTCTCCAGCAAGACTTGATTCTTTCAATCCTACACCTTTCTGACAGAAAGTCAGCACTGAGATTGGCCATGCACAAAGGAACACTTTCATCTCAAAAGTAGAGATTAAACTCCAAGATCTATTTTGTTCCAGCAGAGCTTTTCTAGATCTGAAGGCAAGCAGACACCATGAAGTACCAGAGACAGGGTCAGGTGAAATTCTGAAAGTTAAAAGATCAAATTCTGATTTTGTCAGAGGCATATCAAGACAAACACAGAATTATAAGTCAGTCAGATAATGTCATTCATCAAAAAAAAAGCAAGGCTGTTTGAAAGATGAGAGGAAAGAATCAAGTCTTACAGAAACAAGTGTCACATTATGGTTGCCACTGTCTGACCCTGCTTGCAATTGTGCTTTTAAGCTAATTTCAATCAATCATAATTATTTTAACTGTGTCTTGGGCAGAAGTGCATTTCAATTGATTTATATCTAATCCTATTCTGAAGCTGAGTAAAGTTGACGTGGTTGGAATGAATGTCTCGCTGGAGCTGGGATCTAAATCGATTCAGATAAGCAAAAATTTATTAAAAATTTGAAACATTTACAATTTGATGAGGGACAAAGGGTCAAAATTTGTGGCAATCCAACACAGGGATAGAGAAATAAATATGTCAAAGGTTATAAAAGAACTTGTTCTGGAGACAGCTTGATAGCTCACGCTTTTAAGCATTTAAGATTCCAACTAGAATTTCACGGTTGTAAGATCCAATGCCCATTCACCCAAGCTAGGTTGCTTCATCTGGGGGAACTTTTTCTCTATCTGGTTTTGTGCTTGTCCATCAGGTCTTTGAAGACAGTGACTTATACTGGGTTTAGTTGTTGAATGGCAGAAGTGGCTGGGCAGTCAAATGGGCCAGTTTTTGTTTTTTGAGCTCAAACAGTGGCTTTCAGCTGGTTGTTCATTTACAGTCACAAAGTTGACTCTAAATCCATCCTTTCTCAATGTCCACAAGTACACCTTTCCTGGAGGAGCTAACGGGGACACCACTGGAACGTTGTGACTAACAGCGTTGAACCTACTCCCACCAAAGCCCATCTGCTGAGTTTTCCATTTTGTATGGTTTAGTCTCACACACCAGGAAGTGTATTCACTAACTAAACAATCTTGATGGGGTCAGACAGGCGAGCTTCCTTAATTCATGGCTGATTTGCTTGATGGAACACCATTTGACGTTAAGTGTTCTATCCTCCCTGCTAACAGATTATACAATGGCACTGAAGGTGATTGTGGCATAACTGGGAGTGTTCTGCCTTCTTGCCAGTGCTCCCAAGACGTTGAATGCGAAGGGGGTGAAGATTAAAGTTGTCCTTTACTTTCAGACTACTGGCCTTGGGAGTTATAGTCTGCATTCTGTTCTTACAGAACATTTTCCAGACATTTGTGGTTAATTCAGATCTGAAGGAGCCGACAATCTAAATAAAACTGCGGTCATGATGCATATTTTTGAGGTGAGGGGAAAAGTGCTGAGTCAGGGCAATGTAGCAAGAATCTCGTGCTACATGGGAATTATTATTGAATGTTTACTGGCTGTCTGAACTAGTCCTGATAATATGTGGTCATAAAGTATCTATGAAGCATTTAGCTGTTGGCCTCTAGAAACTTTGCTGCATCTATGATTTTTGCTTCTGAAGAGAGACTAAGCTTTCTCTTGGATTCTTTAGGAAAATGAAGACTGCTTACTTGGACCTGGCCATCTCAAGCTCATTGTCAGAGTTTAAAACAAATTTCAATTCAGACCATGCTATAAAACTAGAGGGACAAAAAGATTAGTCCACGTACTTATGCAAGGGGCAATGGGAGATCGGCTTTGCTGATAACCTTTCGCGCATCTGTTGCATGTGATGCCAGTCACGCCATCTTTACAGGGACATTGACCTGTTGTTTGGTTACAGGTTTTGCCAGCTGCACCCACCGGATGGCAATCGCATGCTGTGAGGAACATACAACAATGGGTAAGGAAAGGCAACATATACAAACAATAATAGAGCTTCAGAGTAAATAAGAATACAAAACAGGGAGAATAAAGAACAGAGTTTCGCAGAAATAGTAGTGCAGCCTGTGCAATTGCTGCTCACAACCTTCATTCTCAAATCATGCTGCCTGCTTCAACCCTTCCCTCAGAGAATGTGATTTCGTGTTCAGTGAAATATTTAATCAACGAAAATCTCCTAAAGTTATCACTGGCACAAAGACAAAGCAATTAGAGCTACGAAGTATCATTTATGTGCTTGCCAAACTCATTCAACCCAAGTTCTGGTCATTGGAAGCGAAAGCCAGTCACAGCAATCAGATCTAAATAATCCTTAATACGTGAATGATCAAGGTCAGATATGCCATGAAAATGTGGCATACTAGATCATAGTGAAATAAGCATCACTTCTGTGATTAGTTGCAAGTATTCTAAACACCAAAATTCTTTGATGAATTGATGTTAGAATTTAAATTATTTTATTTCTCATGACCGTACATTACAATTTAAGTCTGTACGGATGCCTCTTCATTTATTATTAATTAAATATATTTTGATTTTACTAAAAATTCAGAGAAACTATCATGAACAGGAGTATGACTAATACTACCATATGTCAAATGTCACTGTCTGTTATTTTAATGGAAGCATTAATCTATTTATTTTAAAAGGTGCTGTTATCTGTTAAATCTGGACACTGCTGTGGGAACAGTAAGTTCACACTGAATTTGTCTGTCCACTATTTTGTAGAAACTCTACATGATTCTAGGTTCTATGATTTCTACAAAATAGTGGACAGAAAAATTTAGTGTGAAATCACTGTTCCTACAGCAAAGTACCCAGATAAATATCATTACATCTGTGAAGTGAATATCCCTTTTAACTTCTCAACAGTATTTGCCATATGTTATGTATGTGCATAAGGCTCTGATATCTAGAAGAGCATTCTATTAGATTGCTAGTCACTTGCAGATATTGAACTGTAGGTAACAAAAATGTTTGCTGCAATAAACAGTCTTCTTAAAAATGGGACATCAAATAAAGTTGTTTCATGGTGAAATAGATGTAATGATATTTACACTGTAAAGCTATGTTTATTAGCAATACGCTATGTAATTGAAACGGAGACAAATTGTCATGTTACACATGAGCATTTCATTCAAGCTATTTTTCATTTAGAATAATGCTCATGAACATTATTGACATTATAACCTATGTTTGGAGTTATTTAATGAGAACAGTCGAAATGATCAATTGTTATTTAATTACAACTTTGTAATAAAAATGATAAATGGCTGCTGGGGTGGGAGTGGGGAAAGTGGCAGAGGGGGGTAGGGAGGAGGCTTTGGTGGAGAGTGAGCAATGTAACGAAAGGATTGTGGGAAAGGAAGCCCAGGGCAGTCGAGTGAATGGTGTTATTCTTCCGGCACTCTTCTTCGGGATGTTGAGTGAATCAGGATTTTGTACTGCAGTAGTCTTTTTTTTGATTTGCCATTTGAAAGCTGAGTAGACCAGTCATGTATGTGTGACTGCAGTAAGCAGTCTTCAGACTCTTTCTACTCTATTACATACCACGGATATAAGGCTAATGGAAATATTATTAAAATGTTTCTCAACATTATCATTAAAGTCACCTTAGGATGTGTTTTCCTCCTCTTTTTTCATTGTCCCATGTCATATTCTCAAGTTTCAGAGGGTGGGTCAGAGATTTAGTCCAAAGTCCTTATGAATAACAATGAATCTAACTCAGAAACTGCTAAGGACTGTGAAAGAAGGATCTTCAGTGCCGAGAATTTAAATTCCTTTGTCCCAACAGTATGGTAGGGTGCACTTTCTACCCATCCTTTGGTTTTAGAGTGCCCGGGCCTTGTTTTTCTTTTAAGTACTGTAGTGAGCTTTGGGAATGATAAACATTTCTAATTACGAGTTTGTGCTTCTGGCAAACTAAAGCCTAGCAGGCACGAAAGTGCCACAGCAGTCAGAAGGAGCCACCTCATAAAACTTAGTTTTGCATGAAACCGAGGAATGCCTTCATGGAAAAATGTTGGAGAGCCAATGCAGTAGTGCACAGAATCAAACATTTAGATATTGAAATGGTCTTTCAAGAGGTCACTCTCTGATGAAGCCTTTTTGGAAATGACAAAGAGTAGTTACAATAGATAAGTGAATAAAATTGGCCAGCCACAGCGCTAATTTAACAAACTATTGCACATCCTTTCAGTCAATGCAATGTATTGCTGTACCAAGTCAGGCAAGGTTACAAAAGACAGCTATAGTTTCCAATACTCCACTTAACTACACGCTTTTGCCAATAAGATCAATTACTTGACTAGCTTACCATCAATATCTATGAGACAATGAGGTGTGTTTTCATATTTTGCATGGAAGTGTTCCATCATTTGCATTTATAGAATCTCTACTGCTCAGAAGGAGGCTATTCAGCCCATCAAATCTCCTGCTGATATTTCCCGATTTCTTAAGACCTAGATATGACTATCTTTTTGAATGGATTTGTAATGCTTTCACTCATAGCCTCTGTAATGCATTTAAGACTCTCTGATGGAACATTCTACTCAGGCCCACCAGTCTATCCTATCTCTGTAACCCCACATGTATACTCTGCTAAACCCCCTAACCTACATATCTTTGGACAGTAAGGGGCAAGTTAATATTGTCAATCCACCTAATTTGCACATTTTAGGATTGTACGAGGAAATGTATGGAACACCTGGAGGAAATCCATGCAAACATGGGGAAAATATACAAATTCCACACAGACAGTCATTCAAGCTGAAATCGAACTCTCATCCCTGGTGGCGTGAGACTGTAGTGCTCTAGTGCTCACCACTGTGCAACTCTAACAAGCATACTTCCCATAAATGCCTTGCTAGGAATGAGAGCTCCTCATTTGGTCTGCATGCTGATACCTGGGTTTATTTGTGTCATAGGAATGAAATGGCATTACCATTTGTATGCATTTATTCTTCAAACACAACAGATAGAAGAGATTGGCAACAGGTGGTGGACAATCGAGGCTGCCATTTCTTATGTTGAGGAAAGCATGGAAAGTGCAGGGAGGGAGGACAAGAATGATGTCAGAAATGACAAAGTAGGAGGGCGTGTGCCAATAAAGAATTCATCAGTACATTCTGCTTCTCTTCCTATTACACCCTGCATCACCTGTCAGTGAAACGCTCATTGTGTGAGCTTCATTCTGAGGAAAACCATTCTTACTTCTCATATTTATGTCTTCTGATGTTTCTGAAGCAGATAAGCAATGACAAAGTACATTCATCCTTGTCAGAATTTCAGAATATGGGATATAAATCACTGTCTCCCTTCAAATAACAACCCAGAGCCATCCATTTGAGTAGAATTAGAGGATGTGGTAGAGGGGAGATGTCTGGGTGATACACAAGGTGTGAGTGATTGTGAGTGAGCAGGGCTATTTTACTCCTCCATTTAAGATACTGAAGATCCAGCTCTCATGAGGCCTGCATTTAAAAGAAGAATGCTTTCAAAGAAGCAACCTAAGTACAAATGTTCAGGTTGTGCCCAAAACAGTGCAAATGATTGACAAGAAAATTCAATGAATCACTTTGATGCCCTTAGGATTGTCTTTGCAACTTGCCACACATCCTGGAACAAAAAGCAATTTCATCTTGATGGTCAACTATGGGGTTTGGCCCATGAAACAGACGAAAAGGCAGTATGCACTTCTTTCTTCGATGGTTACACAACTGCTTTGGTGGTGATGGTAAGGAGTGTCTCTTCTATCCTGTTAATGACTGAGAGTGGGATACTGTAATGACTCAGGAAGTCTGATTGGAAAGGAGCATAGTTTATTACAGAACGCAAAGTAAAATCACTGCCATAGTGTGCACCCCGTAATGCCTGTCTGGATCTACAGTTCAGCAGGCCCAGTCTAGAACCTGCCTTATAAAAGGCCCAGATAATGAGCCCCAGTTGGGCAGGCCACTGCCTGTTACCAGGAGAAGTCATACTCAATGAGCCCCACAAGCAGATCAAACAATGATTCCCCATGAACCTCACAGATACTGCCAGGTATTACATGGGTCTTCTTTGATGCCATTAAAACAAATTCATCACAGATCAATGGCAATATAAAACCAATGCCAACAAATGCATACCTCTACCACCTCTCTCTGATGCCTGTACGGGTGGCAGGTATAAGGCATAGTTGGTTTGCCAGACATAGTAATCAGAAGCAGCTATAGTTGTCATCATGCAAAGATGTCCGCAATACCAGAACACCAACAACTACCTTACATCTCTCTGTTACTCACCTAGGAGCAACTTTTGGTTTAAGAGTTCAAACATTGAGATGAAGGAAAAGCATTATTGTAAGAAGTATTCACAAGCATGTTCACAATGGGTTTTGATTAAAATTATTGTTGCACTAATTGTGCCTGTGCAAATGGCTTTCCTGGCAAGATTTGAAATTGGCTTTGATGAGTTGAAAGATGTGGGTAGCTGCGTGCATGGAAGATTCTGAGGACAATGTGATGGGAAGGGGAGACATGCCAAATTCCATATGGCAATCAAGAGAAGTCATGAATCATTGTAACATGAATGTACCATTCAGCCAGGAAAATGTTTCTCTCCTCCTCCTCAAGTTGCTGTGTGCATGGAAGATTCTGAGGATAATATTCCTCCTTCTCAGGAAAATGCAATTAAGAAAAGCTATTCCTATATCTGTAGGTATAGGGATAATGGCAGGTAGGTGCTATGTGCTTTTACTGCAGCTTCTTTCAGCCTTCATGAGTTCTATCACCTCTTCTAGAAAGTCAAGACATGGGAGATTCTCCACTAAATACATCTTACTATTTCAAGGAAGTTGCTTTCACCATCTGCCAGAAATGACTGTGAAGTTTTGTGAGTGCTGAAGTCGAAACTTCTAATGCTCAAATGTATGTTCCATTTCCCACCCCAGTGCTATGAATATAAGCTGAAGAAAGAGTAACTTCTAAGATTAAGAAATTAATTTTCTCTCACACATCATGCAGAAACTGCTGGCACCACTTAGTACCACCAATGTGATCATTACTGTGGGGAGTTGCATTCCTTGGCAGAGTACATTGAAAGTCCAATCTAGCGTTACAAAGCCTGTCCCACTTTGTCACTTTATTCCGTGTGATACAACATCCGTGCTATTGATATAGACCTTCTGGTATCTGACACGAGCTTGAATTGCATTCAAACTGCATCGAAAAGGCTACACTCACACTCTATACGTGAAAACAAGCATCTGATCTTATTTATTTTGCATATTATGTTTCCATGTTCTTTGAAAGTATGGGGAATTATGCAATTAAATTTGATCATCTTATCTGAGTCTCCCAGATGTTTTGTAAAAGTTAGAAATGAACAAGATTCCTGGGCAGATTATTAAGCAGCATCAGTAGTTCCCTCATTGGTTGTCTTCCAAGACATTCCATCAGATTGGTGATAGCTTACTCCTGAAAAACCTTGTGGGGTGAGAACCTACCCAGCTCACAAAACCTTTGGAAGTCAAAAATGATGTTTGGAGGACAGATCCTATTGCTGTTTGAGCCTGTGAGCTTTTAAAGACAAAACAAAAACTGACAACCAAATAAGAGCCATTTCCTCAGACAATGTGGAAAGCATGTTAACTCAACATAGAATAACAACAGCAATGGGGGAGTCAAAACATAGCATAGAGTCGAAGGAAACTTTAGCTCATTGAAAATATATGAGAGACAATTTCAGATATGGCACTACAAATGTGGCCTGCTCATTGCTTTGCCATTTCCGGTCCAAACTGATAGTTTGTGTTTGTTTTCTTTGGGGAGGACCAAGGAGATATAGCAGTCCTGAAAAAGGTTCAGAAGAGGGCCACGAGCTTATTGTGTAATTTAATGACCCTACGTTATCATGATAGGCTCAGGAAGTTACTTTAGAAAAGCATAGACTCCAGGCCATGACTGAAGTAGCTGGAAGGATGGCAGATTGAGACTATATATGTGGCAGATTATTTGAATTAAATAAGTTAGAGTGCTAAGACATGCCTATAAATTACTCAAACTTTGTACTAGGTTAGATGTCAAAAGATTTTCCTTTCCCCAAAGGGAATTTTTAGCCTTGGAAATAAGTTGCCAGTCCATTCAGTGAGTCCAAATTCACTCCAACAAGTTTTTGGAGGAGATGTATATTGGTGAGTGCTGGACAATACATCACATGGTCATTGTTATCCTTAGGAATTTGTTTTGATTATCTTTGAGGGTCAAAAAGGAATTTCCCAAAATTCTCTATTCCCAGAATTGACTTGGGATGCTGTTTTTTGAAAGCACTGTTTTGTCTCTCCCATGAAATTATATGGGTGCTGGTGGGAAAGGAATATTGGGATCATGTTGCCTAGTTGCAAAACAATGCAATGGCACAGATTCGATGGACTGATTTGTACTTGCCTGTTTGTCATTTTCTTACATTGGTAAATACTTCCTTTCACACTTTGCAGGTGATGTTTGTCCCTTATACGATGGAATACTGCATCTGAACAGTTAGAGTAAGCACAGTGGAGCAGTATACTGTGGCTAGAAAAGACTAGGTAAAAATAATGTTTAATGCATATAACATTCCTCCATTACGTTAATAGAGATGTAGAATTGTTTACTCTTTGAAAGTAAGCACACACTTATATATTGCTGTGGATTTGGCTCCAGTGTCAGGCTATCTGACTTCTGGTAATGTAATGAGATTTGTGGGTATTTTGAAAGTGTGTGAAGGAGCTTCCAACATTTGGATAACCACAAGTCTATTAACTTTTCCTCTGCAGCATTTTTTGTAGTTGAGCTGAAGCAAGGCATAATCCTTTTTTTGAGGTTTTCTAAGGGTGAATTTTAAACCCTTCAATTATATTGAGCAGAAAATCATCCAGAACTAAGTTAAGAAGCAGGGACAATCAGAAACCAATCTCTTTCATCCGATTATGGGGCAAATTGTGATTGCAAACATGGGTGGTGCTAGAAGAAATAAAGTATGGTGACAGAAGTCACCAACATGAAATGAAAGAAAGCAAAAAGCAGGCAAATGTTCTGTTGATTTAAATGTTTTAAGGATAATTGTGATAATTTTGTACAAAATATAGATGCAGAAAAAATATTGTTTTTGCTCAAATATTAAGACTAAGATAAATGGGCAACATTCATTGCTTTGAACATTTACCTAATTTATCTTTATAAAACCCAGTATAACGAATTTGTTTTGCAAATATTATTAAAAGAAGAGATACACATTTTGAAGGTTGAAGAAGCTTTTGAAGTGGCCAAAAGGACTTTCTTCAATGCTATGATACAACTATAGTGTTCCTTAGAGTCCCTTATGTCTTTGCCATTAGATGATGCATGGTTCGGACACACACTCCATCACCTTGTCCCAAAAAAATGCTTCACACAAAGGTGGAGTCAACAACAATTACAATAACTTCTCCTGGTTATTTATTCCTGCATAGTTTTTCATGAAAGAAGCATACCTTTATAAACAAAACAATATGCTTAATCTTGGCAACAGTCTTGCTCAATCATTATAATTAAAACCAAGATTTACAGAACATGAAAGAAATCATTAGGAAAAAATCCCCCACCACATCAACAGTCTGAAGCTTTTCCAATAATCCAAACAGCTTGTTAATTTTTTTAACAGGGACATTAAAAGTGAGTATTAAAAAAAGATGGAATCTGTTTTTTTGGGACGCAAAGTCAGAAAGATGTTGAGCTGTGGGCTGTGCTCATGTCTCTCATGGTTTTGCCTGAAGCCCTCTCTCTGTTATCAGTGGACACTGCTAGTGATTTGTATCATTAAAAACAACATAGTTCCTTAGACTTTCACTAGAAAATGACCGTGCTATCTGATTGGAATAGTATTTATCAGATTGTTATAATGGTCATAACACATCATGAAGCAATGGTAATTATTCCAACAGCTGGTTTTATTTAATTGAAAATTGTATGCACATTGGGCTTAATCTTGGGACCCAACCTACAGTGTGCCTTTATAGAACAACTAGCATTGTTTTATTGTATAATCAGAAAATCCTTCAAAGACTAATATCTCCATGTATAATTAAAACAATATTGTGTATTGCTCCACTATTGAGCCTGACATTACGAAGTGAATTTTTCAACATGGTGCTTTTCTTTTGTTAACTTAATCTTAATCTATTCTGACTGAATCTGCTGTTTTTCATTTTATCTTTGGCTTTGACATGATATGACAGCTGGAAAAGTCCTGGTGCATGCAATATGCAAGTGATTACACTGATGAAATACTGAAATATACCAATTGTGTTGTGGGGGAGAGAGGGGAGGAATTGGTGCAAGAAAGATGGTTACAGGAGAGGTAGGGGCCATGGGTTACTCTTCTTTGTGGGATAGAAGTTCAGCTGGAAAACAGAAGAAGGCAGGATTCAGACTGTGGGCTCGGGGTGGGAAAATTCTGTTTCTTCACTTCTAAATTGGTTTTTATATAGCAGCAGATCTGAAATGTGTCTACAGAACAAAGGCCCAGTGCTGCACAATTATTGGGTACATGTGCCAAGCATCTGACTGCCACAGGCCTACAGAGTTTGGATGGTGATTCTTTTTGTCGAAACACCAATTCTTCCATTTATTAATTATCCTTCAGGTAACTTGAAGCCAGACTTAACATTTTTAGGTTATTTTCTAATCACCCTGAAAGATAAAGGATGCTATTTTACCAGCCATCTATGCCATACTCCCGCTACACCAAAGTTGGAGAATTTGGCGGCCAACCAAATCTCTGTTCACCACAGCAGGATGGGATGAATGGTGTAAGATTCTGGCCAACCTGTTTCATTTTCTTTACTGAAATCTGGAATTTCCTCCTCAAACCTCTCCATCTTGCCAGCTAAAGTTTCTTAGCAAGTAGGCTTACGTTAACACCTCAGTGAAGTTACTGTGAAAATCCCCTAGTTGCCACATTCCAGGGCTTGTTCTGGTACACTGAGAGAGAATTTAGCATGGCCAATGCATTTATCTAGCACATCTTTCAGACTGTGGGAGGAAACTGGAGCATCGGAAGGGAACCCACACAGATGCAGGGAGAACATGTAGACTTTGCACAGTCACTTAAACTTGGAATTGAACCTGAGCCCCTGGTGCTGTGCTAACCAGTGTGCCACCATGTACCTTCTTTTGCTTCCACAAAAATGCTCCTTAAAACCTACCTCTTTCACCAAGCTTTTAGACATCTGATCTCATATGTGGCTTAATGACTAATAATGCTTTATAAAGCTTTAGCTGCTTGGGGTCTTTTATTGCGTTAAAGGCACTAAATAAATCAGTGAAAGTTGTTGTTGCAGGATGGCTTTTCTGTTTATTTAAAACACCTTTTGCTTCTTATGTTGATCATTTTCTTAGTTTTTGCATAACTGAAATAAACAAGGTGGTTTTACCCGCGCTGTAACTCTATTGAACGCACATCAGTTACTCTTGAATCAGGTCACTGTTTGGCTGAAATGTTTTCTTGTCACCTGGTACTTCAAAGCCTCTGAGCCACTTTGTCACTTATCTCCAATCTGTCCCTTGACTTGCTTCTTCCTTTCAGTCTTGGGTGGGAATACTTGAAGCCTCATTAGTGCACGTATAGCTGTGCTTTGTACAGAATTAATTATAACTCAATGATTGAGTGTTTGAACAAGTGCTTGGTGAATGAGTCACTCTCCCATTTTTTATATGTTAGGTTCAGCACACTTTGTTGAGAAGCTGTGCGTGTGTGTGTGTGTGTATGTGGAGGGGGGGAGGTGGTGAAGGGTTGTGTGGACAAGGGTAGGGTGTTGGTGCATGAGGGAGGTTTCTGATCAGTAGCTTTTCACGATGGGAACCGAGGCTTTACATTCTGGTAATAAATCATGGCTTTCATTAAACGAAAACCTTTAGCAGGGCTCAAAAGCGTTAGCATCTTCACAGAAGCACAGCAAAAGCCTTAGTGACAAAGAAGGAGTCCTAGGGACAAAAAACAGGTGACTGCAAATTCCAATGCGGTGTAGTCTGCTGTATTGCTGTCATGAGCATTGAAGTGCTCATGCTTCAAAAGCCAATTAGACGTTAACTGGAGAAACCTAATACAGCACTAGTTCTGAACCTGAGTGACGTTACAGCTCCAAATTCTAACTTATTGCAGTTTTAAGGCCTATTTGGTTATTAGTGGTAATCACTACGGATGCAAAGTTATTGTAATCTGGAGAAAAAAAGCTTTCCCCTAAATAACTGGAGCTATGCAACAGGAGATTCCTATCAGAATGATTAACAAACAGATGAATGTGGCTTCTATGCTGAACTATTCATTACCTATAACCCGCCTGCTGAAGTGGATTGGGGCAGCTGTAACTACAAACCAAAGGTGCCTAAATTGGATCAGGAATTTCAGTGGGAACACAACTATACTGCTTTAATAGCTTTGAAATGTCCCTGCCTACAAATGTTTGCATTTCCAGTTTGTTCCAGCTGTGCTGTTTAGCCTACCCAAACAATTTTTGGGAAGTGGTGTTGCAGTTTATCTTTCTAATTTGTGTGTGCTGCAATTCAAAATCTCTTCAACATTTCTCATGACTGACTTGTTGCAGAAATAGACTGCTTGGGCCATTTTTGCTCTACCTTTATTGACAGTCATGGGGGTGAGGGGTTTGGTGTGAAAATTCCCCGCATTCATCATCATGACATAATGCAGCCAAAAATATCTGGGGAAATCAAAAATAATCTGTGCACATTAATCAAATGTTGGAACTATCTGTAATGGTTTCAGTGATTTAAACCTGCAGGTTTTGTTCAGTTAACTCTCTGATGAAAATCCAGATATGTTTAATTACATTGGAAATAAATGGGAAAAAAGCAGCATGTTCACTGTGGACAAACTATTCACATGACTTAATGTAACAGATTTGTGGAATATAGTTTATTGTTTTGTAAATCATCGCCATTGATTAATCTGATTGCTTTATATCCCAAAATGTATGCACAAGAGGGTAAAACATGAAAGAGAAATGTCTAGATTAAATATTTGCCCAGATTGAAGTTTGGTGTGCGAGAGGTTATTACATGAAATTAGTATTCAACGTCGTGCTCAGCAAAAATATTAATATTTTACATTTAAATTCTAGTTAAATGATGTGGACACTCTTAATACTGCTGTCTTTCAGAAGCATAATAAACCTACTTTTTTGGAAGTTATGTTACAGGGAATGGAGGGACTTATTTGGAAAACATGTCATGGATAATAGTGTGAAGTGGGTGGGATTGTGTTTTCAGTGGAACAGTGTACTGAACAGACCATGCAACGGTCAACCAAAGTGAAAGCATCCTTCTTGATCTATCACTTGAAAAGTATTTCTATTCCACTGATGCCAGCAGCCCTCTGGTAATGCCCCCCCCCCCCCCCCCCCCCCCCCCCCCCCCCCCGCCCAGTGATAATTATTCATAAGCAGGTCTAGAGAATGAATCTTTGGTATCTGAATTTTGGGATTATCACACCCAAACCTGTTTTTTTGCCTCACATAACAAACAAACATGCACATACACACACCCATCACTGAAGAATTGTCATATGCTTTGGCTAATTTTCTCTTCTATCTGAAAGGGACACTGAAGTCAACTGTGGTGACCACTCTGTTCTTAAGTTAAGATCAGAACTAAATGAAACGTGAAACATTTCCACAGCAGAAATCCTTCTTTTGTGTTTTATTTTGGTGTATTGATTAACACATTTGTGTTAAATTCTTCTGTGCATTGTTTTAATAAACTTGTTTTCCTGATTCAAATAAATTGGTGAATAAGTTTAAAGTAAATGGTTTAATGACTTTCATCAACATGAAGCCAATGAAATTTAACATGAGTGCATTAAGTGGCATGTTCAGAACACCTTTTACTATTGAACAAACTCTTGAGTGGAAATGGATTCAGAACTGGTACTTTCTTATTGCTATCTAAAAAGATGGTTATAGAAATGAATACTTCCACAGAAGGCAGAGTATTTGCGCAGGATTGCTTTGCATTATATATATATATATATATGTATATATTAATTTAAAATGTATTTCAGCTGTTGGTATGCTTCTTGCGTAACGACAAATTTGGCCGAATCTTAGCTTGACTGTTATGGTTATGGTTCTAATTGAATTTACTTTGACCAAAAAGAGTGGCTATTTCCTTTTGCTTTATGCTGAGAGAATTCGTGAAGGGAAAGAAAGGCACTTGCAAGTTTTTGATGACAAGTACAACTGGAATGAACTTTCATCCATGAACTTGTATGTAGTGCAATTGACACACATGTGAACATAAAGAATATTTACCCATATTTCATTCAGCATGACCTGTACATAATCTTACTGAAATGATGACAGCCCTACTCTAGGTTTTATTTTATAAAACAAATTGTAGGGAGTTAGCATGAGACTAGGGAACATTATTTTTTCTTAAATCTCTTTAGCAATTTGATTCTATTAGTCTGTTCTGAATTAGTTGATCTCAGTTGGAGTGGCTAAGAATTTGTAGAAAAAAAATTGGTCTCCACAACCCTCTGATAAATTGGGAGTTGTGGGGAAAGAGAATGGAAATCATCCAGTGTTCTTGTTCATGATTTCTGTTGCTGGAAAGCATGCAGTTATGCATTTTAGTTGCAACGCGCTTTGGCTGTGATATTCTCCATCTTCATATATATATATATATAAAATTATATTATAATATATACATATTTTATATATAGTTGATGTTTACTGTCTACACCTCAGAGATGCTTTTGGATTGATTATACATCCAAGAGACTCGCTGCAGAAATGTAAACTAAATTGCATTTTCTAAGTTGGCTGGTGTGTGTGACTAATACACTGGGCAGCACATGAACCCAGCAGGCATTAAGTGCTGTTTTAGCATTATGAAGCAAAATGAACACATCAAAAACCTTGTTTCATTTTTTTTAATATTCATTCATGAGACGTGGGCACCACTGGCTAGCCAGCAATTATTGCTCATTCCTAGTTGACCTTGTTCAGAGGGCAGTTAAGAATCAATCATATTGCTGTGGCTCTGGAGTCACATGAAAGCCAGACCAGATAATGATGGCAGATTTCCTTCCCTAATGGACATTGGTGAACTACACTTCCTGATCAGGATAACTACTCTGATTATAACATTTATGGACTTGGGATACCAAGTTAGGTTATGGAGGCAATTCATATATTGTGACCTTCATTGTTTCCAAATAGCCTGTTACATCAAGAGTGGATGTATTTGCGCTGTTTTTCTTAAGAAACATATATTTTGACATACAAATTTGATTTATAATAAATAACGCAAAGAACATTAAATTTAAAACAGATGTTCAAACAAATTGAGAGTCTGCAAGGAAACAAACTAAAAGTAGAACAGTTTCTAGGCATTCTTTCCGTCGTTTTTACTACATGTTGCTACTCCCTAAAACCTCATAAAGGTCAGGACAGTTACAGTCTATCCAAACACATCACTAATAGCCCTCTTCTGTAAAGCACTGATGCATTTTAATATGTCCTCTGGATAAAATGCAATCTATACCCCACAACCATTCAATATACAATGTCACACTAAATTTCAGATAGAAGTGCTCTTGATTTCATAAAATGGTCCATAGGTAAAGTTCTCAATACTGTAAATATTCAATGTGTTTGAAATATAATCGATTGTTGGAATCACTGTTAAGGTAATGGATTCCTGACTAAGAATGCAAAAACAGTCTCTTACATACAGAATACTCCTTAAAGATAAATGGGATGACATTCCTCTGGTTAATAAATTTACTGAACAGGTCAGTATGAGATCAAAGGCAAATCCTTTTTATAATTATGCTAACTGTTCCCACCAAAATTAAGGTTAAGAAGACTTCCACCTTTAGTTTCCCAGTTCATTGGCTCATCTACACAAGGGACTGAAAGGGGTTGTGAGATGGGAGGGTCTGTCCCCCACTAACAAGGTCATCCTTCTATAAGGACATCAGAAAAGCAGAATTAATGATGTTTATAGTTATGTATATTTATTGGAAGGTCTAGGCTAAACTACAAAACTACGGAGCAGTTCAATTTCAGTGAAGTAAGTGTAAAGATTTGTGGGCTTGGTCGAGGGAGGGCGGTAAAAGGTGTTAGAATCCAATTTTCAGAGTGCAAGAGTACATCATATCAGTCACTTCTCAAGTGATAGGCCGTGACCATTCAGCTTGTTCACAAAATACTCAAACTAAAATTCCTTTTCAGCTCCCAAAAAGAGTTTGTTTTTCAGTTTCATACAAGAAACTACCTTGTTCACTGTTAACAGATACCGTGTTGTACAAATAGGTTATGTCCTTATGTGAGAATCAAATGGTCTGTCTGCACGTGCAACAAAGATTTTTTTAAAAAGATGTTTTCATTGCCAGTGAAGCTTAACAAACCTCCATGCTTGAGCTCAATAGTCATCTTTTAAACAAATGCCTCAGGTAAAATAATTATGTTCTGGCGCTGTTGCTTAGAAGTTGTTTGGAGCAGTAAAAAGTTTAAATCTGTGCCATTGATCCGGTTTTATTTTCAGATCTTTTCAGAGGTTTAAAGCCCATTATTAGGGGTGAGGGAGAGGTAATTTGTTTTCTATCCTTTTCTTTTTCTTGTCTCCTTGTGGCTTGTACCTTCTCTAGCCAAGGATATGAGTTGAATCAGATCGTAATAGATAACGATCTTTTACAAATTGCATGAGTATTGTAAAGAAACATGGTCTTATTTAACATTTCTCCATTAAGGAAGATTCTATGTTCCAGAGAGTGTCTCCCAATAATGCCACTTTTAAGATGATGTGGACTCTTAATCTTATTAATCTTCAGGATTACAATTTGGAGTTCTAATTCTCCGTGTGTTGCCCAAAGCCAATTTCTTTCAGAAGAATGAAAAGAAAGCCAACTTTTTAATGTTTTACATGCATATGCAATTTTCTGACTTTTTACAATTCTGAACCAAACGGTCTAATTAATGGTGCTGCAAAGTGTTAGGGAATAATCTCATTTCAGACACCCAATATCAACATCAATATTATTAGTTAGACATGGTATATAGCCTGATGCAATGTCAAGCTCCCTTTCCTCTGCTCAAAAACCAAACTTATGAAGTTTAAAAATAATTTATTAGTGTGACAAGTAGGCTTACAATAATACTGCAAATGAAGTTATAGTGAAAATCCCCTAGTCGCCACACTCCGCCTATTTGGGTACATGGAGGAAGAATTTAGCATAGCCAATGCACCTAACCAGCACATCTTTCTGACTGTGGGAGAAAACTGGAGCGAACCCATGCAAACACGGAGATAATATGCAGACTCTGCACAGTGACTCAAACCAGGAAGCAAACACAGGTCCCTAGCGCTAACCCTAGGCCTTCGGTGCTAACCACTCTGCCTGATATCACTGATAGCATTATTTGTCAACTGGAAAGGTTTGCTTTATTTCAAACAAGGTTAATTTCCAAGATCCAGCATCCTGGTGAAAGTTGCATCACACAACAGCAGTAAGTCATCTGTGATGTCAGCTTGTCCAGAATGCAATTTTGTCGGAAGGGTGAGTAATGGATATGACCAGGAGCACAATTAGGAGCTGGATTTCTGTTAGTCAGCAGCACGTGCTGCAGAACACTTGGCAGATAACCATCTTGTGACTAATGAACTCAAATGTACCATTTTTGAAATGGGGATTGACTTTCTCATTAATTCCAATTTGGTTAAAAATATGACAAAAAGATTTATGCTTTAGCTGTGAGTCATTGTGCTTTTCAGGAAAATTGTGCACAAAATTAAATTGGTCTGGAGTCTACCAGCACATAATTAAATACCAACAAGAGGAGAAATCACTTTTAATTAAAATAACATTAGCAAGACATGGTCACCAAGTAAGAGTTTGACAATGTGTGTTTTCCAACTCTTGCTCTTGTTGTTCCTAGACTAAGACTACAACCACTCAGCGATCATTATCATTGATAACTTGTGACAAATGCCTCTGTCTTCTAATGCTTGTGATTAAATGGGGTGCTTGTGATTTGGAAGATTTGTCATGTTTATCACATTTGAAATGTCTCAGAGTTTCTCCTCAATGAATTACTTTGAAGTGCAGCAACTGTTATTATTTATGCAAATTCTGTCTGCCATTTTGTGCACAGTAGGATCCCACAAATATCAGAAAAATCACCAGTGCTCAGTGCTGTTGGTTGACTCAAAAGTGTTGGCACTCCCTGCTTTTCAAATCTAGATAGGTAAAACCCATAGATGTCTCCCTCAATTAGAGAGGGGCAATTGGTTGTATAGCTTGAGGGACATCACTTCACATTAAGTGTGGGGCAAGATAAGGAAAAAAGGATCTTTTGCAATGCCTAAACTTGGCAGGCCTGGTCTTGGAATAACATATCATTCAAAGAGCAGTTAATTTGATGATGCAGCACCACTTCAGCACTGCATTCATGGGGTTGCATTTTATGTGCCCCGTCGGACATGTTTTTGGTGGGGAGAGCGTAAAATGGGAGAGGTGCCCAATTCACCACCTTCCCGCACACCCCCTGGTTCACTCCCACAATACACCCAAAATTGGCAGCCCAGCTGCCATATGGCTGCATGGTGGCACAGTGGTTAGTACTGCTGCCTCACAGAGCCAGGGACTCAGGTTCAATTCTGGCCTTGGGTGACTGTCTGATTGAACTTGCACATTCTCCCCATATCTGCATGGGTTTCTTCCTGTTGCTTTGGTTCCCTCCCACAGTCCAAAGACGTGCAAGTTAGGTGGATTGGCCATACTAAATTTCTTCTTACTATCCAAATATGTGCAGGTTAGTTGGATTGGCCATGCTAAATTCCCCCTTGATATCAAAAGATGTATAGGTTAGGTGAATTGGCCATGATCAATGCGTGGGTTATAGGGACAGGACAGGGAAGTCAAACTAGGTAGAGTCCCCTTTCAGAAGGTTGGTGCATTCTCAATGGGCCAAATGGCCTCTTCCTGCACAGTAAGGATTCTATGGTTCCATTTAAACAGATAATCACAGGTCAATTAGGCATACTACGAAGCCTGATAGGCCAGATCATAAAATGCTTGGTGTGGCATCAGGTGAACAGCTTGATTTTCTAGATAAATTTTTTGAAGGACAGGAAGCAAGGAATGTTCTATCTTTACAGGCTGCCCTTTGCAGATCAGTGGGCACGGCCTCCCTAAGATCAAACCCCTCTTTCTTTCTACCTATCTGCTGCTTTAAACCTCAACCCCTCTGCCCCTTCCCTCTCTGCCCAAAACTCTGGTTTACCTGTTTCTGAAGTCTTTTTCTGCTTCCTTGTTGCAGTTCTGATAGCACCCACTAATATCTTCTGAATACTGTAGGATCTAATGGAGCTGTTGGCAGCTTCTGAGGGCATGACTTCCTCCTCATTGAGGGATGGAAGTCCCACACTGGCAGAGTTTAACCTGTCCACAGTGCTTTATGGCTACAGGGTGGGCTGGAGTGGCTCCATGTTGAGTTTGCATCTGTAGGGGTACAAGCCTGCTCCAGCAACCCCCCTCCCACCCTATAATATTTAGCTCAAGGTGTGTGTGGAGTCTGACAGACCAACTGAGAGACACATTACGAACTAAATCAAGATGTGATGTTGGAACAAAAACCAAGATATATGTGATAAATTGGCATCTGGTGCCAGTGATCCAGCTTCAATTCCAGCCTCGAGTTTGTACATTCTCCCAGTGCCTGCATGGGTTTCCCTGGGCGCTTCAGTTTCCTCCCACAGTCTAAAAATGTGCGGTTTAGACTGATTAACCACAGTAAATTGCCCCTCAGTGTCAGGGGGATTAGCAAGGTAAATATTTGGAGTTACAGGGATGAAGCCAGGGTGGGATTGTTGTCGGTGCAAGTTCAATGGGCCGAATGGCTTCTTTCTGCACTGTAGGGATCCTATGGTTCGATGATAAACATTTGGGGTAGTATATCAATGAAGATTAAATTTTAAATGGGTTTATTATTTTGTATGACTGTAAGTCAACTAGCTAGATGCTTGTGATTTTGTTGAAGTTGATGTAGCTTGCTAATCAGCGGTATAAATGATTCATTAATTCACCTTTGTCGCCCCGACAGCTCCATATTCATTTACACAATGCTCTCGCTCTTGTCATTAATTCAATCATTTGCAAAACCAAGAGCCTCAATAATAGAATTCTGTGTAAATGGAGGCTGTAACACAATCACTGTTAACTCTGGAGAGACGCAATTAGATTATTGCACAGCACTGTATTCATGCAATAACTAAAATATTCATGGTTAAAATGTGATGCTTTCTGCTGCCACTTCAGCTGAAAATTTCCTGACAAATCATAAGTGATGGCTAATTGAAATCCATCATTAAAAGTGTAATTTTCATTATTTGTCTGCTCTCTTCATGATTTTAGCTTCTCCTCTGTTGTGTTAGTATGCTCTGCGTGATGTGACTATGTGGTATGCACATCTGGTTTAAATATTATTCTATTTTAATAAACACTATTCAATTAGAGGTGGTGAAAATATAGAAGTACAATGCACAAAACGGAACTTTTCTCCTGATACAGGAACAACAACAGAACGTAAGCTTCCTCAACTATCACGAATAACTTTGTTTGCATTTTAGAATCATAATTATAAAGAAGGTGCAAGACACACAACTTTTCACACTGGAGACCAGCTTTGGAGAAAGGTATTTATGTGAGTACTTGTGCAGTTATTTTTTTACACTGCTGTCCAAATTTCTGTCATTCACAGTGCAAGAACCAGAGGCAAAGGGCAGATGTCTTCTGGCTCGAGAACACAAATACTGGAGCTGACCCTTGATGAAGGCACTTCAAACGCTTAATTATTTGAAGGCACGGGAAATATTATTTTAATAGGAAACCTCACGCATCTGCTACCAGCATTCTGAGTTGAGGGAAATTAGTTTTTGTTGTTGCATAATTGCTAAGTCAGTAACTTTCCTTATGAGTAATGCCACAAGGAACATCATTAACTCCCTGTCAGATTAATTGCATTGGTTTAACTAACTGATCATTTAGAAGATGGAGCATGCTTTCTGAAGTAAGCATTTTTTGAATGCCAAGTCACCTCATGCTTACAGTACCAAATTGCAGGATTCCTCTAAACTGACACTTTATGGGTCAGCTGGTTTTGATATTTAAACTATAAACATGACACAGACTCAATGGCTTAGCTTTTTTACATTGGCAGGAATAAAAGCACTAATCACAGACATTCCATTCACTCCAGGCACTGTAGAAATACACAGAAAGATTTGATCGATATATGAATGGGGAATTACTTGTTAAGACTTGAGGTGTGTTAAAATCTTAGTAACAAATCTCTTTTTGGAAATGGTTGTCCAACTAGTCAGATCTCTTGCTTTCAGCACATGCATACTTTCCAGTGTAGGTTACCAGTTAGTGATCATAGAATCATAAAATCCCTATAGTGTGGAAGAAGGCCATTGGGCCCATTGAGTGTGCACCGACTCTCGAACGAAGCATCCTACCCAGGCCCCAAAACTGTAAAAAAATGCGTTTAACCTGCTAATCACCTTAACCTATTTGCATATAGAGGGATATGGGCCAAATGCGGGCAGCTAGGATTAGCATAGGGTGGCATGGACAAGTTGGGTCGAAGGGCCTGTTTCCATGCTGTAAATTTCTATGACTCTATTTTTGGATACTAAAGGGCAATTTACCATGGCCAATCAACCTAACCTACATATCATTGGACTGTGGGAGGAGACCAAAGCATCTGGAGGAAACCCATGCAAACTCCACATAGTCACACAAGGCTGGGATCGAACCTGAGCTCCTGGCATTGTGCGGCAACAGTGGTGACCACTGTGCTACTGTGCCACCCCCTCAGTAGATGAAACACTGATATTCCACCACCACCACAATCCCCCCCAACCCCGCCCCCCCTCCCAACCAGCCTCAATAAAGTGGGAATAACCTTTTAAACTTGGCACCTTGCTTCTTCTGTCTCCAATTTGACTTAAGACACTGTATTTATCAGCTTCTATGTAGGGCAAAAAATATTTTTGGTCACTTTTGTACTCTACTACCCAAACCCAGAGATACCAAAATGTGCTGCAGTTCTTAAAGATATAAATAGATGTCAATATTAAGTAACTAATATCACTATTATCTTTATTTCCCTTTCACCCCAGAAAGGATACAGAAGAAGTTTATGTTATTACCAGGAATAAGGGAATTATTATCTTCTTCACATAATAAAAAGTGACTCAATTCTTTCCAATATTCAGAATAATGTTGTAAAATCATAAAGGTTTACAGCATAATTTTGGTCCACTATGCTTGTGCTGGCCTGTTTAATGAGCTGTCCAGTTTAATCCCATACTTCAGCTTCCTCTGAAAATTAGTTATCTTCAAGTACATGTCTGATCGTCTTTTGAAAGTTACAGTGGAATCTGATTTCACCACAATTTCAGGCAGTACCTTCCAGATTTTGACTTTCTGTGTGAAGAAATTACTCTTCATTTCTCCTTTCATTTTTTTTTAATCAATCTTTTTTATTTTTTCAGGACTGTAGACATCTCAGGCAAGACCAGCATTTGTTGCCCAACTCTAACTGCCCTTAAGGGGGTAGGTTACTGACCCACTTCCCAAATAGTTTCTCCTTGTTTGCTGTCTCATCACCACCTCCTCCACCAACTCATTTTGAATACCTCTATTAGGTCTCTCCTAAAGCTTCTCGGCTCTAAGGAGAAGAATCTCAGGAGGCCTCAGTGTGTCTGAATTCCCTTATTTTTAGTTGGTACTCTGGCAGGAGACTTGTAAAGGTTTGGAATGTCCTTGTCTTTGTTCTACTTACAAAACCAAATATTCCAAACAATTTCTTAACAGTCTCCTCAAAATTCCCTTCCACTGTATGGATTTCTGAACATACAACTCCCAATCCCAGCTTTCACATCTCTCTCAAAATAGTCAGATTA
This sequence comes from Sphyrna mokarran, assembly GCA_024679065.1. Classification (NCBI taxonomy): domain Eukaryota; kingdom Metazoa; phylum Chordata; class Chondrichthyes; order Carcharhiniformes; family Carcharhinidae; genus Sphyrna; species Sphyrna mokarran. The sequence continues at coordinate 27,911,094 of JAGIQG010000021.1, forward strand.
TATTACCCCCTTCTTCCTTTCAAAGTTCTTTCAAAGTTTCTTTCAAAGTTCATCACCTTACACTTACCATTTCAAGTCACATTTACCGTGTTTTCTGCCCATTTCATTAATTTGTGCCCGCCAGTTGTAATGTGAGCAAAATCTTTTTTGGGTTTGGAAGGCACTGCCTGGAACTGTGATGGAGGCAGGTTCAATCTAAGCATTCAAGAGGATATTAGGTGACTACTTGAATCGGAATAATATGAAGGGGCACAAAGGAAAGGCAAGAGAATGGCACTAAGTTATGATGCTTTTTCGCAGAGCTGGTGTAGCCACAATGAGCCAAATGGTCTCCATCTGGACTGTCTCTCTTCCCTCTGTTTGTCACTACTCTTTGCCCCCCCATTACATACTGAGCTTCCACTATCAATTCTATTTTACACGTAAGTCTATGATGCTTCATCAAATGACCTTGAAAGTCCACATTTAGTGCACAACCTTCAACAGTTTTCCGTATTTCTTCATGAAATAACTAAATCAGGCTAATTAGAGATGATTTGTTCTCACTGGAGAGATGTAGGTTGAGAGGCGACCTGATAGAGGTTTATAAAATGTTGAGAGGGATAGATAGGGTGGATTCTCAGAGACTATTTCCCCGAGCTGAAATGGTCAGTACGAGAGGACACAGATTTAAGGTGCAGGGAAGCAAATACAGAGGAGATGTTAGGGGTAGGTTTTTCACTCAGAGGGTGGTGAGTGAATGGAACCGACTGCCGTCGGAGGTTGTTGAGGCAAACTCACTGGGGTCTTTAAGAGACTTCTGGATGAGTATATGGAAAAGAATAGGATAGGGGGTTATAGATAGGTCTGTGGATTGGTAGATGTGATCGGCGCAATTCGTGGGCCGAAGGGCCTGTTTGTGCTGTATTGTTCTATGTTCTATGTTAACAAATGCTTGCTGGCTATCCGTTATCTTTGTCCTTTTCTTTGAAGGGGAGTGAAATTTTGCTCTCCTCTAGTCCTCTGGCACCATTCCTATATCTAAGAGAATTAATAAAAATTTGTGGCCATAGCTGTTTCTATCCTCATCTGAGCTTTCTTCAGCAACCTCAGAGGCTTCCCATCTGGATTGGATGGCATGTTAACTTTGGGTAACACCAACCAATTTACTAATACTTTCTACCTATTCTTATCTTATTAAATTACTTTACTGCCCCATCCTCTGGTCAAGTTTCATCTTCTTCTTTTGTTAAGGCAGATACATTCATATCTTAGCTATACCCTTTGCCTTCACAAGAAGATTATATTTTTTGTCCATAACCAGCCCTTTAATTATTATAGAATTCCTACAGTGCAAAAGGAGGCCAGTTGAGTCTGCATCGACCCATGTCCAGCCTCCATCTTATCCCCGTGGCCTATGGATTTAGACTGCTAATCCCCTAAGCTATATATCTTGGGATACTCAGTGGTAATTAAGCATGGCCAATTCATCTAACCTGCACATTTTTGGAATGAAGGAGGAAACCGGAGCATCCAGGGGAAATCCACACATACGAGAGAATGAACAAACTCCACATGTACAGTCATCCAAGGCCAGGATCCTTTAACTTTTTATACATTTAGAAAATATTTTAGATTTCTCTTTATGCTACATACTTTTTTTTCTCATTTTGTTTCTTTGTTTGCCTTTCTTACATCCTTTTTCCACTTCTATAGCACTTTCTGTGTTTCGCCTTTTGAATGCATTCTGTATCTGGCACATATCATAAACCTCCTACTTCTGTTTTATTTTAACCTCTATTTCCTTTGTGATCCAGGGATTTCTAGCTTTTGATAACCTATCTGTCCTCCTTATGGGAATATCTATGGTTTGTACCCAAAGTATCACTTCCACCTTGAAGGCCAAGCTCATTAATTCACCAAAGATTTACTAGCATATTATGAGGAATGGGAAGGACTTGACATAAAATTTAAGGCAATAAAGCATTTTTGAAATGGTTTGTAAACACATTCAGAACATTTCAATTGAATTGCTGTCTTGTAACTCGCTATGCTTCAATTTTGTATTATTATTATATAATTTAGCCACACAGCTGTTTACACCAGATAAGGTAATGATGAATAAATGAGCATTGATTAACAGTGAATTGAATGAAAAGTGATCAATGGTTTTGTTCAGCATGCCTATGACACTTTCAAACATTGAAAATAGCACAGCAATACAGATGAAAAGTTGATTTCAAGGATCCTTTAAAGAGTTCCAGCTCATGACTGTTTATTTTGAAGCACGTTACCCTCAAAATTTTTTGGGTTGCGATCCCAACAATGTCTTCCAGCACAGATCCGGTTGATACTTTGTGGAGTAACCAGAAAGACACCTCATTTGTATAGCTTAGATGGCAAGCAGCCTGTGGCCACAACTCTGTTAGTTTCTTGCCCATCTGTGCCAGCAATTAGTGTGTCCACCCATCAATGGGAAGATCTTTTCCCAAAGCTCACTCCCCATCCCACTGCAAACTTGCCAATGATCTGACTTATCTTCTAAAGAAAGGGAGATCAATTTTAGATTTTTAAAAGAAATGAAGATCCTTCCGATATACCTCATCCAAAATGTCAATCTGTATTCGTGAGCCATTAGCCACACTAATGGGTGAAGAAGCAAAATGATCAAATGCCATAACCCTAATCCTTCTCTCACTCAATATTTACACACATAACTTCCAATAAGGTACAAAGATTTGCAATGACAAACACTGCCTGATGTGTTCTTTTACTACCTTGGGTCATTGCAGTTAATATCATGACACCAATTAAAACGAGCTAATTTAACACATGTCAAGAATCAAAACTAGGACTCTTTGGCCCAGAGGGAGCCTGCATTCTAATCTGGGTGAAAAATGGAAATCATAGCGTTAGATAAATAATGCACAAAGAAAGTGATGCTATGGTTAATATCAGATTTCTGAGAGCATAGAAAATAACTTGAAGTATATGTTAAATTTGAACTAGATGATCAGATTAAAAATGCAAGTGGAATGAGTGAAAGAATCAAGTCTTCTTTTATAAAATGGTTATAAACACTGCAGTTCATAGGTGCCAGTGACTGTTAGATGCTGCATAACATTAGTCCAAATAGGCCATGTCAATTTTATTCACATAATCAATTGGTGACAAGCACATGACAAGGTAAAACTATAATGAACAAGACCTGATGGAATAATGAAATATTAAAACAAATTCAAAGTTAATGAGTTGTTAGGATTTCTTAGTTCGCTCTTGGTAAGGTTAAACATTGATATGATGATCATGAGTAATTAGAAATGGAAAATATTGGTAAAACAACCCATGGATCTCAAATTGCCATCATTTTACACCACCTGGGTTCCAATGCACCCACCATGCAGTAAGTGCAGCTCTCCATTAATAGATTCCTTGATTCCTGTTAAACTTTCAAAAGAAGAATCAATTATCAAACTCAGAATTAAAAAAATAAATATATACAGTCTGCAAGAGCTCATTAGGGAAACTCTTATTTTACTTAACTATTATACTTTAACACATAAAGCTGTATTTAATGATAAATGGCTGTAAAAACCATCCATTTCCTATGGTTCAGTTTTCAAAAATCCCTTGGAGTTTAATTAGAACTAATTTTTGGATGTTAAACATTCTTTTACTAATGGGTTGAATTAATTTTTACCAAGGATTTACTTAGTGTAAATTTTGCAGATTTATTACAACATCTCCATGAATGAAACAACTCCATATTATAACTTAAAATCTCCATGAATGAAACTGATGTTGCGATAAATACTCTGGATGCATTTTGCTAAGTGTGATCATGAAACATAGAACTATTGTATATATATACGAATGTCAAGGCGTTTCTAGGATTTGGGTATCTATATTGATAATTGTTTCTCTACAGCATTGCTTAAAAAAAGATTTACTCTGAGAATTATTTAGATTAATCTGTTTTGATGTCTCAGTTGTAGTTCTGACTCTAAGTAAAGCGAAGACAATCTAGTATTTCAATCCAAGTTGTTTGAGTTTTTAAAAATGTTAAACATTTTAAACATTCTTTGTGGGTGAAAAAAATCCAGGAATGTTTTAAGTAATGTGAGCCATTGTGTCTTTTGTTAAGATTAAAATGTAAACTGCAGAGTTAGTGCACCTGTTTGGGGCTCACTATATAACAGTTTTGTGCAAAAATGTAGTTGCTTCATCGCAAAAAAAGTGACTAATTATTCTCTGATTTTATTATTTGGTTAATTCTAAATTACCTTTCAATGAAATCCAATGTCTGCTATTTTGAAAATCATCTTAAAGTGCCTTATGCTTTATGAACCCATTATGTTATTGGTTAAACAGTAGGATTACGTAATACATTAATTTACATTGAAGTGTTTTCTATCCATTTTCTCTCTTTCATACTCTGCAGAACTTGGCTGGTTTCAAACCTGCTACTTGTTGTTTGTTATAATTGTCTGCACTCCAGTGAAATTAGCCTATTAACTAATGAGGGTTGCATGCTTAAATGCCTGAGTATTTATGTGCATTTGTGATCCAACATGTTCAAGGATTCCTAATTCACTTTGACTCAATATTTGAGTTTTGTCTAGCGAACAATTTAATCATTCAAGTTGATCACCAATAATTCTAATTCTTCCCAGTCAGTTCCTGCTAACTTAACGCTTACATACTTCAAAATGTTATTTGCTTGTACAAAATGATGCAACAATATTGGTAGGCATGTTCTATATAAATTCTTAGCTGCTATTAATTGTAATATTCATTTAAATACACTTGACAGCACGTTCTTCTTTTATAGACAAAATGTACCATAAGTCCGGTTTCTTTACTTATTTAAGTTATTTTCTACATGTTAAAATGTCTGTTGAATGGGTTGAAATGTGTTTTATTGTATCACATAATGTTTACTTTGGATGGCATTTTTGTGAGTTGCGCCTGAGTTTACACATGTTGTAGTTTGCTGTAATGGTGTTGAATATGTCTGTTAAATTCACTTATTCTTGATAGGGCTATATTAATTTGATTAATAGCCTTCCTTTTGGGCAAAAACTAAAATCTCAAAATGTCTTTGATATAAAGAATTGTAACCAGTCTGTAAAACTATGCAGTTTACATTAGAACATAATCCCTAACATTAAACATTACTAGATAGATGGACAGTAATTTCTCATTAATTTATGTCACATCTTAATAGAAACAGTTATTTCTGGCATAAATAAGCTATTTATATTTGAAATGGAAATATTCGATACATGTCAAGATGATTAAGGAATTTTATGATGTATACAAATAGATTATACTTTAATTCTGAAATAGGAATGCCTTTTCATAATCATAACAATTCTATTCCTTCTTTGCATGTATCAATAAAAATGTTACAATTTATAGAACACAGAAGGTACACTTTAAATAATCCTGAAAATGCTTCATTCTGGCTCAACTAATTTCAATTTCTCTATTATAGTAGATAACCCTCAAGCCTTGATACTCCCCCATCAGCTGATTGTTTTAAAAATGCAGCAGTTCCAGACAATTTTGAAAATAAAGGTATTTAATCTTAATTTGAATATTTACATTTTATCAATTTTACAAAATAAGCTACAAATTTCAAACCGATTAATTAAGTGATCATTCTGAAGTAAAATTTGCAGATTTGGGATTGTGTAAATGCTAGGAGTTGGCAGCATCATCAGCATTGTTCCTTTGTTAATATTTTTAGGTTCCACAAGAGGTATAATTATTGTTTAGACACTGCATTAATCTGAAGTGTAAAAACAAGCCTCTTTCATTCTACCTTTAAACATTCCAACTATGAGTATTAAATCAAAGACAACAAGATAATGCTGAAAATCCTCTGTTTATCCTCTGAATGAAGGTTGGGGCGGGGGGCGGGGTAGGGAGGAACTTTACGAAAGGCAAGGTATGAGGGCCCATTTCAAAGAGCTAACCTTGTTTTCAGAGGCGTTAGAGCAGTTTGTTAGGAGATTAGGATGCTGTTTTAAGCAGTGTGTCTGTGTGAGGCAGTCTTTGTCTTGTGGCTGATCCTGTTGAAAGTAGCTGCCGTGTGTGTGTGCTGGTGTGCACACCTGTGTTGTGTTAATGTTTTGATCTGTCAGTCCGGCTCAGTCATACGAACTAAACCCAAGAATCCTTTCACACCTTTGTCTTTCTCGGTTGTCAGGTTTTGTTTATTTTCCTACCCCTGTCACACGTGTCCCAAAAGAACTTCTCCTCAAAAGCCCCTCAGTGCCACAACGATGGGCTAAGGTTTCTGCAAACAAGGGAGCTCCCACCGCCGGCGGAAGCTCCACAGAGCTGGCGGGCAAAAGGAAAACAATCCTCTCGCCAGGTGAGAGCTCAGGCTCTTCCCACATACCTTTGCATGCCTTTCTGTGAGTGATGGGCTTGGTCATGTCACGATAGTAGCCTTCCTTGCAGTAATGGCAGTGGCGACCTGCTGTGTTGTGACGACAGTTCAAGCACACCCCTCCACTCTTCCGACCAGAAAGCTTGAAGAGTTCCATGTTAAAACGGCACCGTCGCGCATGAAGGTTACAGTTACAGGCTGAAAAAAATACACAAATGAAAACGGAATCAATCATTCTGCAAGCAATTGGACAATTACTCTACAACCCTTATTTCGTGTTCCTCAGTCAAAGACCATTTTATATATAATACGGCACCTACACTGTGCTGAATGTTTGACAGGGTATCCACAACCAGGAAAAATGTCAGGAAAGGTGTATCACAGAATCCCTACGATGCAGAAAGAGGCCATTCAGCCCCTTGACCCTACCCCAGTAACAATCCCACACAGGCCCTACAACCACTAGTCCATCCTGGCACTAAGGGGCAATTGAGCATGGCTGATCCACCTAACCCACGCATATTTGGGCTGTGGGAGGAAACCAGAGCACCCAGGAGAAACCCAAGCAGACACGAGGAGAATGTGCAAACTCCACACAGACAGTCACCCAAGGCTGGAATCGAACAACTATGCCACCCACTGAATGGTAAATATTTCAGTATTATAACCAAAACACTTTCACTGAGATAATGTGCAACCAAGCTAATATTTATCAATGCTAAGTGCTTGATGAATGTATTAGTCATAACACAATTACTATGCAGTTTACCTATTCCTGCAGCTATATACTAAAAGGAATAGGTCTGTATTTTATTTGTGTTTCTTGCATTTTATGTCTGCTTCACACTCCTTTCACATTGGTAGGTTGATACTTCAGTGAATCTGGAGCAGAATTTGCTGCACATTGAACTTGGAAATGTGAACTCTCAGTACTGGAATCATAAGGAAAGTCATTCCTGTGCACATGGATTCCATGAAAGTAAGATGCTAGTCTAAACTGTGTCAGTAAAGCCCTATTTCAAAACAGGAGGGAACATTTTCCTGTGAAGTGCCTTGAGACTTCAAATCAGCACATTACTGTCCATGCCAAGTAATCACGCAACAAAATTTGAAACTAGCAAAGTGTATGTCATATTAAGTAAAAGTAAAGTCACCATAGTCCCAGATGGTGGTCTTCCCTTTGAAGAGGGAAACTGGTTGGTGATGAGTTAACCTGAGAATCACCACACCTCAGTTGAGAAGCAATGTTTAAGTTTATTTATTAGTGTCACAAGTAGGCTTAAGTTAACACTGCAATGAAGTTACTGTGAAAATCCCCAAGTTGTCACATTGTTCAGGTACATTGAGAGAGATGTTAGCACAGCGAATGCACCTAACCAACACATCTTTTGGATTGTGGGAGCATCCAGAGGAAACTCATGTAGACAAGGGGAGAATGAGTAAACTTCACATGGACAGTGACCCAAGCTGGGAATTGAACCCAGATCCCTGGTGCTGTAAAGCAGCAGTGCCATCAATTGCACCATCACCTTGAGAAGGTGAGCCTTCATGAATAACCTCAGCTAGTACGGGAATTGACCCCATGCAGTTGACAACAGTCTCCATCATAAACCAGCCATCTAGCCAACTGATCTATATGGTACCAGATGTCTCACTGGCCTAGAGATTAGTTATCTGTTCTAGTCTGTTTATACGACCAGATCCTGAGCTCTTATCACATATCATCTCCATCACTTCCACTTTCACCTCTGTAACATTGCTGATCTCTGCCCATGGCTCATCATATCTGTTACTGAAAGATTCATCGATCACATTGTCACCGATAGACTTTACTATTCCAATGTTCTTGCAACCTTGAACTCATTTAAAACCCCATTTCCTATATCTCATCTCAGGCTAATCCTTGTATTTTCTATATAATTAACATAGTAAAATGTTTCAAGACATTTCACATCCAAGTGCACCCTGCCAAACCCCGCACCCCCATCCCCAACTGACCCCAATAACCAATTTTATAACGCTTCTGGACCTCTGTACTGCTATTCGGCCTCTTGTTTATTCTTAAGATCCATCGAATCATTAGTGGCAGCCATGCCTTCAGCTGCATAGGCCTTATGTCCTGGAATTCCCTCTCCAAACCATTTCAACTTTCTATCATTCTCACTCCCTTTTGCCTTCAAACATGCTGCTTCCACCAAGCTGTCAGTCAATAGTTCTACTGTCTTTTATATTCCCTTGTGCCAAATTTTGTTTGATAATAAAGTTCTGAGATGTTTTACACTTTCAAAGGTGCTATATGAATGCAAGTCATTCTTGTTTCAAAAATTAGACTTTTAGAGGCATGAGCGTAATTATACTGCAAGACAATCACATTGATTTTCATCTTTTCTGTGTTGAAAATTTAAAATGGTGTCTTGTTCTTCGCTTTTTTGACATGTAAATCAAAACCATCCAAACCGATTTTCTTTATGTAACTGATGTAAAATATTCTGATTCTTGGAAGTTATGCAATTTTTGTTTCTACTTCCTTTTCTTATGTTCAGTTGCTACAATATACTAGCCTAGAAGTCAGTTTTTGGGCCATTGGCCTTCTCCCAGTTATATTTAATTGCCTTGGAGGAGGGACAACTGGGAGATAATTCTGTCCCAGTCAGCTACTCCTGATTTGTAAGGCCTTCATTCAAAAAGCTTTTCCTATATAAATTGAATTAAATCATTGTGGATTTCACGGAGAGAAAAGACACAGTATTTACGCTGAAATACATGCAGAAGTCTATGGTAATTGACTTAACGAAAAGCAGACATGATATTGTGTGTCAAAATTCTAACAGATTGCTCAATCATTTGAACTGGTAAATCTCACAGAGCTTTACGGCGTTTACATGCTATTTGGAAAGGGTCGTTGAATTCCACCATGATTTTGCTTCTGTGAAATTGATGACAAATTTCATGGTTCAAGACACAATGAATATCCCTGTTGATTGGGATCAGTTTATTTTTGGCGTTGTGACATTTCTTTGGAAGATGATGCTGCTTCCAAAGCTGTTTAAGCTGCTTTTGTGCACACGGTAAATGCCTCCAATTAACTAAGAATGACATTCAACTATTGAGTAGCTTATCACAATACCTGGAAGTTGTTTATAGGAGAAAAGCAAGCAAAAGAGAATCCTTCATACAAGCAATCACACCTTATGAATTTAGTTTAATTTGCTCTATATCCTGTCTCACAGCAACAGAATGTCGACACAAACAACCGGTGCTTCCTTAATAAATTACTTCTGTAGTGTCACAGAACTGTCTTCTCACCACAGTACGGCATCACTGTTGCATTTACAAGAATTTTTAAAAATTACTTATTGGAAAGTGGGTGCCTTTGGCCAGGTCAGCATTTATTGCCCATCCCTAATGGCCCTTGAAAAGGTGAAGATAAGCTTCCTTCTTGAATTGTGCAGTCCATGTAGTGTAGGTACCCATACAGTGCTGTTAGGAAGGGAGTTCCAGGATTTGGACTCAGCAACAAGTGAAGAAATGGTGATATATTTCCAAGTCAGGATGGTGGGTGGCTTGGAGGTGAACATCCAGGTGGTGGTGTTCCCATGTATATGCTGCTCTTGTCCATTTAGGTAGCAGTGGATTATGGGTTTGAAAGATGCTGTCTGAGGTGACTTGGTGAATTGCTGCAGTGTATCTTGTATATAGTACACATTGCTGCCACTGTGCGTCAGTAGTGGGAAAAGTGGATGTTTGTGGATGGGTGCCAATCAAGCGGGGCTGCTTTGTCCTGCATTGTCTTAAGTTTCTTGAGTACTTTTGGAGCTACACTCATCAAGGCAAGTGGAAAGTATTCCATTGCACTCTGATTTGTCCTGTAAATGCGGGACAAGTTTTAGGAGTTAGGAGGTTTTATAAAAATTAAGTTGTGGAATGTGGGTATCAAGAACGAGATGAGTTACTTGCCACAGGATTCCTAACCTCGGATTTAATTTATTATTGTCACATGTATTGATATACAGTGAAAAGTATTGTTTCTTGTGAGCTATATAGACAAAGCATACTGTTCATAGAGTACAAAGGGGTGAAGGAAAGGAGAGGATGTAGAATGTAGTTTTACAGTGATAGCTAGGGTGTAGCGAAGGACCTGCAGCATCCTGGTAAACCTCCTCTGCACTCTCTCCAGAGTCTCCACTGGTTAGTTCAGTTCAGTTTTTGGTCAATGGTAACCCTAAGGTTTTGGTAGTAGGAGATTCTGAGATGGTAATGCCATTGAATGTCAAGGGGCAATGGTTAGATTCTCTCCTTTTGATGATGGTCATTGCTTGGCACTAGTATGACGTGAATAATACCTACCACTTGTCAGCCCAAGCCTGGATATTGTCCAGATCTTGCTGCATTTGGACATGGATTGCTTCAGTACCTGAGGAATTGCGAATGTTTCTAAACATTGTACAGTCATCTATAATCATCCCCATTTCTTTCCTTATGGTGGAAGGAAGATCAACGATGAAGTACTGAAGATAGTTGGGCCTAGGACACTACCCTGAAGAACTCCTGCAGTGATATCCTGGAACTGGGATGACTGATGCCCAACAACCACAACAATCGCCCTTTGTGCCAGGTATGACTCCAACCAGTAAAGAGTTTTCCCTCTGATTCCTATTCACTCCAAGTTTTGCTAAGATTTCTTGATGCTATACTCAGTCAAGTACTGCTTTGAACCGTTATTCTGACTGCAGCCCTGGAGTTGAGTTCTCTTGCCCATATTTAAATCAAGACTATAATGAGCACAGGAGCTGAATGGCCCTGGTAGAACCCAAACTGAGTGTTAATGAGCAAGTTATTGTGAAGTAAGTGCCGCTGTTGACCCCTTCCATCACAGTACTGATGATCATGAGTAACGGATTGGGGGGCGGGAGTGGGGGGTGGTGGGGGTGCGTGGTAGTAATAGACCTGATGGATTTGTCCTGCTTTCTGTGTACAGGACATATCTGTGCAATTTTTCACATTGCTAGGTAGATGCCTGTTTTGTAGCTGTACTGGAACAGCTGGCTAGGAATGTGGCAAATTTTGGGGCACGAGACTTCAGTACTATTTCTGCAATATTGACTGACTCTAAAATCACCTTAGAGTCAAGTCACCTTTTGCAAATGAAAGCTTCTTTTTACATGAACTGAATATAGATAAGCTTTGTAGTGTGTCTTTTTAAAAACAGATACAGTCGTTGGAATTCTACCGCCCTGTCCACCACGGGAATCAGAGTGGACGAGGGGCGGACAATGGGAAGGTCCGTTGACTTCAGGCAGGATTTTCTGGTCTTAGGTCAAGTGAGGCCATAGAACCCCAATCACTTTGCTTGCATTCACTCAAGAATTCTCACTGCTTACACGGGAGATTGTTATTTTATTAGAATCATGATGGCCACATCAAGAGAAAATCTCTTTTAGGACAGTCACAGTGACCTACCCATCATACCAATAGGCTTTTCTGAGAAAATATCATTATTTTGGACTGTTCAAAACAATATTAAAATAACTACAGCAGTTTTGGTCTCATCAGAACAGACATGTTCTCCTATCTCCATCTTTTGTCTTTAGCAGAGAAGACGTTTGTTTGCGAGAGATCTGAAATTTAAATAGTTTGAAGCATTCCAGCCAATCAGTGCCTTGCATATGTTGTATCCTTGGAGTAGCAATTCTTTGGCTGAGAAGAGGGTATCTACAGCATGGGTGATGGCATCAGCACTGTTTCCTGTCTCAGTAATCAAGTTAATTCAAAACTCATTTAAACTGTCTCTATATTGGTGTCAGTGGGTGGACATCCTAACAGATCCAGAATTGTGTGTCTCATACATCCCTAGTGAGACACTGCTGATTTTTATACAAGGCTGGCATTCAAGGAAACCTGGCGAAGACAGACTTCATAATAAGACCAAAAAAGACTCTGAGAATAATCGTCTTTATATAGCAATGTTACTGTAGAAAAACATCACAGGTGCTTCGCAGAGACTTAAGGAAAAGGGGACGATAAGCCAGAGCAGGAGAGGTTACGTGGTGCAAGTGAATGCTTTTGATCTTAATTTGATTTATTGTCACATCTATTAGTATACAGTGAAAAATACTGGGGACAGTTTTCCCAACCCACTGCGTTGATTTTTCAGTGGCTGGGAGATTCCACCAGCACACGATCCACAGTCTCCGCACTTGCGTCTCATCCCGATAGTGTCTCCCATCACCGGATTTCCAGCGGCAACAAGTATCTCCACGTATTTTAGGTAAAATTAACAAGCCCAGGCCTGAAGTCTCCAGGCCCACTAGTATCTCCCCACCACCAGAATGATTTACTCCAGCAGGGATTACTATGACTGCCCAATTTTGGGGAGCTGGTGGCCTGAGCCTGCCACAGTGAATGGGAGAAATCAGACCTCCCCAGAAGCTCAGGAGTTCTCCCTGGGCATTGCTAGCCCAGCCTGGGCCCCCTCGTACTGCCCAGGACTAAAGTACCAACGACCAGCGGGCACCTTGGCACCATCACTGGGCAAGTGGCAATGACAAGGGAGTGAGGCCAATTAGGAGTAGAGTCTAATGGAGGCAGGGCCTAATAGGGGCGATCAGTGGGAGTGTGAGGGTTGCTCAGTATTTTGGGAATAGGCAGAAGAAGGGAGGCTAGCAATCAGGCTGGGCATTGAGGTGGGGGGGGGGGAGGCAGTCTGTTTGGGAAGGGGGGGTCGGGACTGCAAGTGGGGAGTCGGTATTGCATTTGGGGAGGGGGAAATTGAGGGAGGAGTGGTGGATTGGGGATGCGGTGGGGAGTGTTGAGGCTAGCCTGGGCATGTATAGGGGGCCAGCAATCAGGCTGTGGGGCGTGGTTAGACAGCCAGCGATGCAACGGGTTGTGAAGGTAATTGGGAAGCCAGCAGACAGAGGTCACTGTGCGTGCATAAATCTTGGTGCTGACATGTCGGCGAATATGCAATGGCCTGCTCAGTGCCATGCCTCTGCTGCTGGCATAGGCCTTACTGTTGGATTTCTGGAGTGAATCACACTCGCTGAGTTTTTGGAGATGCTTTTCTGAACTTGCACTGAGAAAACAAAGTGATTGACTCCAGTCTTCAGGCAAGTTCAAAACTTAGAATTTTTTGGGAGAATCCCGGCCAATGTTTTTTGCATGCTATAGAAACGAAGCCTACCATTCATCGAGAAGGAAAGAAGATGGTGCAGAATGTAGTGTTACAGTGTAGAGAAAGATCAACTTAATATAAGGTGAGTCCATTCAAAAGTCTAATGGCAACTGGGAAGAGTCAGTTGGCACGTGACCTCAGACTTTTGCATCTTGGCCAAATAATTGGCTTTTAAGCAGAGTCTGAAAGGAGGAGAGGCAGATAGAGCAATTTGTAAACCTCAAGTTGGAACTACACCTTATTTCATGGTCAAACCCTACAGGATGATACTATACCCTTCAACGATCTCATTCCATTTCTCTAGACTATGGATGTATACTGTAACTTTAGCAGTGAGATGCTGGTCAAGGCATTGATGCTGAAGATGTGATTGCACCTGCAGAAAGAGCAACTTGTTTCTTTTTGGTCAACTTTCTCCTCCTCATTAGCTCTCCTGCAAACACTGACTCACTCTGGAGCTCAAGTTATTCTTAAGCAATTCTCTCAAGTTTATTCACGATGAGCCTTGAGACTGCGAATTGCAAGATAATTGGACTATGGAGGAATTACCACCAACCATAGACCTGCTTGCACCTGATGGATTGAACATGCATCTCCAGCTGGATGGCGATCAGATACAGAACCCAGCCTGGCTTTTCACTTCTTCATCCAGGAAGACTAAAATCAAACTCCAAAAATATGTGGGTTTGGTGGATTGTCCATGCTAAATTGCTCCTTAGTATCCCATGATGTTAGGTTAGGTGGATTAGCATGTTAAATATGTAGAATAGAGCTTGGATAAGATGCACTATCGGCAAATTGATGCACAGTCAATGGGCCGAATGGCCTCCTTCTGAATTGTAGGGATTCTATGATTCTATGAATTCTAACACTCTTACTACCTTCCCAGCTCTGCAAATTCAACATAGGCTGGGACCTCCCAGATTGCCAAGGTCATTTTAATAATGTTACTGATCCATGCTGAGAATCCTGTATTAATGCATTAATGCTGTATTATTGAAACAGCTTGCAATCGAGCAGAACAACTTATGCATTTCCAGTAATAGAGCATTATTCTTTAAGATCAAGATAAATTTACATTCATGGTCATCAGTCATTGCCTTTACACGTGCCCCTAAAATGGCCAGAGTGAACTGTCTGATGCTATCTTTAGTTTGCAGATGTTCATATTTCACAGTACTGATTTTAAAGTGCTGTAAGCGGCAGTGATTGAAATCAAATTAATCTAATACTGTATTTGTGTTACAGGGCTGCTACACAATGCAACACTATAATGTGAATGAACACTGCTGACTCTGGACATGTAAAGATCTGTCTGGAGGTGTAGATTTATACAGCGTAGATTTATTAGCACACCCTTCCCCCCCCTTCCCCCCGCCTCCCCTAATCCACCAGCACCACTATCATCTCCAAGTCTCTGAAGACAACAAGGGGCAAGGCAACAATATGATTGTGATTGTGATTGTTTTTGTCTTCAGTTGCTCTAATTATGGTATACCATCAACATTTGAACATTTCTATGAACCTTTTATGTTGGCATGATAGTAAAGAAATAACCTATGATGTTAAAACAGTGACAGATGCCATTACAAGTAAGTCAATTGCACATCATCAGGGACTAAGTCTATTATTGAACCACTTCTACTGGAAGAGTACCAAATAATATAAATGCTTTCAAATTCAAGCAACTGCCCCCGCCACCTTTCATTTCTGTTTCCCATACAGCACTGAACTGTAACTGTATTGGAAAGTAATTTAATATCATCCAGTACTTTGTGGTAATGCTGAAAGCAATTAAATTTAGGTCAGATCAATAATTATGAACAGAATTTGATCAGGCCTGTAATTGGGTTATTTGGAGAGTTCTATGCTGACTAAATCAAACAGCAAAAAGCTGGAGAACATTGTGTAAATTTACATTTAGTTCTGGATATTCAGATTAACAAAAGAGATACTTCGTCTGAAATCCTCAGTGGGAACCACTTTTAATGGGTGACAGAAGGATGCCTATCCTTATAAGAGTAAATAATTTGCAAGCTGTTGACACTCAGTATGTATGACAGTAGCTTGTGCTGAGTAGTGTAGGTATAAGATTAAACTGTTGACAACATGGAGAAGGAGCTGTGTTGGACAGAGCCAAGATAAAGATCTAACCTCAAGGCCAAACTTCTTCTGACAGTACAAACACTTCATCTGCTCCATTTGATAAAAACAAGCAGTGTGAATTGCCAGTGATTTCCTCAAGCAACCCTGGCCCTCATACAATGCTGGGAGGCAAACTGGACTAGATCTATTGCCGTCATCTGTCAAGTGACTGTTTGTTAGGCACATCAGAGAGTGTAACTAACTGTTGCTGGCCCAGTATCTCCCAAAACATTCCCAATATTGCAATTTGCACCCGCGCTGAGGCAAACAGCACTTGCTAGTGCTCCCAATTAACTGGACAAATTGCTCCCAGGTGGGTGCCTTGGACTGATTGAAAGCAATGAAATGTTGCTGGAGGGTGGCTGTTAGCTGCAGTGCTATCATGTCACTATTATGCATGCAGCCTTTTTATGTAAAGGTGCTGTCAACTCGATATTAATTTATTATCTTAAAACCTGATGTTCCTTTAAAAATACATCTGAAAATTCTTTTTGCAGGTGTTGCACACACTGGATTGTAGGGAATTGTCATGCTTTGCCAAGTGACAATGCATTATTGTCAAATTATTCTACCGTAAGTTATTCATGCTGGTTTTTCAGTAATCCACATAGTGAATAGTTTTCTTTAGTTTGACATGCAGTTGACTGCTATAAAATGAATTATATTCCAATGCTGTCAAATATTACAGTATTTGAAGAAAACTGTAGGTTTTAATCTTTGTGTGAAAACTATTTACTCTCACCAGAGCGAATTGTGTTTTTAGACATCTGTCATATTGTGATACATGTTGTATGATTTATTTTTATCACACGATTACTGAATCATGTGTATGTCATTGGCTGTAAAGTATGTTGAGACACCATGAGGCGTATGAATGATGGTTCATGCATGATAGATGGTTGAATGTAATGATGCATTTTCACAGGTGTCATTAGAAACAAAAGGATTTATTAATAAGAAATGTACAGCAATAGACCAGTCACATGGCTGCACTGAATCCACTAGTTGTCCCCTAACTAAGATAGGATTCCACCTCTTGGGGTGACGATTCACTCTGACTCCCAGTTGGTCACCCAAGCCAAGTGACATTTACCCCACTGTGTTGACCTTAAAGGGATAATCACAATAAAGATGTTGTTTGCATTATCAAAATCTCAAATCATGTAATATCTCAAATGAATAGAAGAATGCATATATGATAGAGATCATATGATAGAGATTCTTGAACTCATCAAGATAAACCTATGAATTAAGAGCAGGAGTAGGTCACTCGACCCCTTGAGCCTGCTCTGCTATTCAATAAGATCATGGCTTATCTGTTTGTAGCTTCAACCTCACAATCCTGTCTACCGGTAATCTTTTACCACTCGGTAAAAGATTACCACTTGTTAATCAAGAATCTATCCAGTTCTGCCTTGAAGATATTCAAGGACCTGATGTTTCTTTAAAAATACATCTGAACATTCTCTTTGCATACACTGGATTGTAGGGAATTATCACGCTTTGCCAAATGATAACGTATTGTCAAATTATTCTATCATCTGTTATTCTTGCAGGTTGTTCAGTAATCTTTAATTTTCTTTAGTTTAACATGCATATGATTGCTATAAAGTGAATTATATTCCGTTGCTTTTGAGGAAGATAATTCCAGAGACTCACATCTCTTTGAGAGAAAGAAATTCTTCTCATCGCTGTCTTAGATAAGCTACTCTTTACATTTGAACTGTAACCCTGTACTATCTTTGTTTCAAGTAAGGCTTCTGGTCCTTTCAATCACTTTTATAAGCTGTTTAGCAGCAGAACGTCACAAGAGAGCCTTTCTGTGACATTTCATGAGAAACACTGTAGTTCTCAAATGCGCTTTCCATTCTGACAGTTCAATGTTCAAAAACTTAATGGAACACACGTTTTTGGTGCTTCCACAAGGACTGTTATGTGTGCTTTTTCCTAATTTCTCCATATTAATTATTTTAGTAAATGTCTCTTTGCCTCTTATTGCAGAACCCTGGGGGCACTAATGTCCTTTAGGGAAAAAATTTGCCATCCTTACCTGGTCTGGCCATTGTCTGACTCCGGACCCACAGCAACGTAGTTGATTTTCAACAGCCCTCAAGCAACAAGGGATAGGCAATAAATGCTGGCTAGCCGGCAATTTACATCACAAGTGAATTAATAAAAAAAATTCAGCCAAGACAAGCCACTTATTGCTCCAGGTGGCTCTGGTGCCTGCAATATGATGGCAGTGGGCTGAAGGCTCCCATGCAATTTCTGCCAGTCTTGTCTTTCATGATTAAGTAAAAGCACTGTTGTTTTTTAAAAATGTCGGAGGCTCGAATTTCTAAGTGCAAATTTACAACACAAAATGCTAATTTGTTACAGGATGCCCACCCCTGCCACATCCCTTCTTGGAGTTTAATAAATCCTCACCTAACCAATGAATTATAAAACACATTCACACAATTACAAACTGGTATATACAAGGTCAGCAAGCACAGTATAAGGGAAGCATCTGGATATCCAGAAATTAGCTGAATTAGAGGAAGCCAAGAGTACATGGAGCTGTGTCAGAATGGAAGAGGTGATTATATGGTGCCTCAGGGATTAGGACTAAGGCCATTATTGTTTACATTGTACATAAGTGATCTGGAAGTGATTTACAGAAAAAATAAAACTGTTCAACTTTGCCAAAAGTGGGTGGGAACTGCAAGCAACAGGGAACAAGTGAACCAAATATCGAAGGATCTGAATATACCGAGTGATTGGAAAACAAATAAAGATGTTGTTTTTAATGCAGTAAACGCAATGTAAAAGGAAGGAGTGGGAAATAAACAATGGCAATCAGGTTGAATGGCATTGATTTCAGGGCTGGGATTCTCCCAAAATAATTTCCCAATTTGCGTGAAAACAGGAGTAACTCCCACTGTTTTTTCTTAGCATGATTTTCAGATTGAATCACTGACACTCTGCAC
This sequence comes from Sphyrna mokarran, assembly GCA_024679065.1. Taxonomy (NCBI): domain Eukaryota; kingdom Metazoa; phylum Chordata; class Chondrichthyes; order Carcharhiniformes; family Carcharhinidae; genus Sphyrna; species Sphyrna mokarran. The sequence goes on from JAGIQG010000021.1 coordinate 27,929,761, forward strand.
TGTCAAGTGCCCTAGTGGGATTCCCTTTGAAAATCAGGGGGCGGGTCTATTCCCACTGGAGAGGCCAGGCAGCACAGCGCTGAGCAGGCCACTGTACATGCATTGATCTGTCAGAGTGGACATCGGCGGGTAGGACTGCATGCCAGCCTCCCAATCTGGCTAACCTGCGACATCCCACTGTTGCCCCTCTAAGCTCCCCAACTCCCAGTCGCTGGTGTCCTGGAACTCTTCAGGCCAATCCTGATATTATATCCCCCCCAAAATCAGTCCTGATCTCTCTGAACTCTCTCCCACCCATCCCCATAGTCCTGAACGCCGCCCCCCACTACACCCGCCACAGCCCCCCCCTCACCCTGCTCTAACCCCCTCCCCGGCAATCCTCACACCTCCGAGTGGGCAATGCCAAGGCGCCTCTTGGCACTGCCCAGGAGGTGCCCCCCCCCTTACCCTTGACCTCCTGGGGCAGCCTCAATAGTCTCTGTACCCTCTAACAGGGTCTGTTGCCTGTTCCTCTGTTAGTGGGAGTAGTTGTAAACCCCGTTGGAGTGAATTACTCGTGGAAGGGGGTGGATTTCAGTCCTTGCCCACTAATCAGATGGAAATGGGAATTAAGTATTGAAATCAGCTAATTTCTTCTACAGAGCTGGTTATGCTAAAAAGTATAAAGGCAGAGATGCGTGGAGTCTGTGGCATCCAATGGGAAGCCTGCGAAAGATCTCTGCTGATGTCTCCTGGTCTGTTGCACTGCTAGAGCAATGCAGTGGGCTGGGAGAATGCAGCCATCAATCATCTAATATAAGCAATTGGTTTTAATAGCAGTGAAGGTGAAATTTAGATATACAGAATTGTTTGCTGAAGAAATGTAATGAGAAATGTTAAATTAAAAATGATTGGACTGAAAACTGTTTTCCATTAGAATCATAGAATGATTACAGTACAAAAGGAAACCATTCAATCCATTGAAACTCTGCTGGCCCTCAGAGAGACTAATTTACCTATTGCCACTCCCAACTCTGTTCCTTCAATTCTTTTGTTTTTTTAATAATTATCCAACTCCCTTTTGAAATCCTTAGCTGAAGCTGCCTCCAGTAGACTATTGGGTAGTAGATTGCAGATTTTAACTACTCATTGCACAAAAAGGTTTTTCTTCAAGTTGCAGTTGCCTCTTTTGCCAGTTGCTTTAAATGTTCATCCTCTGATTCTTGTTCCTTATACAAATGGGAACAGTCTCTGTCTATCTACTTTGCCCAGGCCTCTCATTATTTTGAATACCTCTATCAAATCTCCTCTCCACATTTTCTTCTCCAAGCACCAATTCTGATGAAGGGTCAGCCAGACTTGAAACATTAGCTCTGCTCTCTCTCCACAGGTGTTATCGGACATACTGAGATTTTCCAGCATTTTCTGTTTTTGTTTCATATTCCAGTATATGTTGTATTTTGCTTTTCCCTTCTTAGTAATGGGCAAAAAATGCTGGTTTAGCCTGCAAAGTCTATATCCTGTAAATTAATTTTTATAAACTTCCTAATCTCTGGAAACATTCTCATGTATCTTTTTTGCATCCTCTCCAGTGCCTTCATAATTTTTTCTTAAAGTGTGCCACCCAGCAGTGCATGCAATTATCCAGTTGCATCTGAACCAATGTTTTATGCAGGTTTAATATAACTTCCTTGTTTTTATATTATATAACCTCATTAATGAGGCTGAGAATGCCGTATATTTATTATCTGCTCTCATCATGGTTCACAATGCTTTGAAGTTTCATCTTTTAAATTCTGTCCCCTGTACACAGAGATCAATGTCTTTAATATATTTTGGGATAGAGTCCCAACATCACTGATCCCAGGGGAACTCGATCCTAAACCTTCCTCCACTCTGAATGTCATCTATAATGAAACTGTGAAACGGGTGTGTTTTTCTGACATGTCTGTATGAATTGTCACAGTTCTGTAATATGCTAAAAGTTTAAGTTAAGTATTAGTCTCACATTGCAATGAAGTTACCATGAAACTCCACAAGTCACCACACTTCAGCACCTATTCAGATACATTGAGGAAGAATTTAGCATGGCCAATGCATCTAACCAGCATGACTTTCAGACTGTAGGAGGCAACTGGAGCACTGGAGGAAACCCACATAGACACAGGGGAGAACGTGTGGACTCTGCACGGACTGTGCCCTCAGCTGGGAATTGAACCTGGGTTCCTGACACTGTGAGGCAGCAGTGTTGACCACTATGCCACCATGCCACACAGTGCAGCTGACTTCACATAGAAAGATAAATACTAATTTTCTCTGACTCTAATCTAATGTTGCTACAACTGCATTTCTATTTTTTCTGCAGCACTTGCACAGAATAGGATTGCTAATGTCAGACAGCAATATATAGGATGTAGTCACTTTTCACACATGGAATTCATGTTTAATTCACAAGATATTTGTGGATGGATACTTCAGCTTACATTAATTCATCCATCCAGTAAAACCCCATTGCAATCACCTCTCCCCTACTACCCCATCCACCCCTGCCACACACACTCACCATACACATCTCTCCCCACAATTCCATTGATTTTGCCTCTTCTCCTCTGTCCAGGAATCCATACCAAGTGAAAGTCTCTTGCTTGGTAAATAATAATTTTTTGGCATCTGCTCTAAAGAAGCTCTTTACTGCTTTGAATCAAAATCCTTGTGTCCCAACCTTACAATTTAATTGAAATTAATATCCCAGATTTATCTTTTGCATTCATTTATTATGTGGTGCACATCAATGAGATCACCTCTTTGATCTCAAATCCACACTCAAGAGCCCAAGTCGCTCCAGTCTTTCTTTATATCTCACATCTTACATTTGGAGTTGACCTTGGCAATCTGTGCTACTTTCAAATCCTCAAGTGGAGCGGCGCGTCCCTCAAGCAATAAGCCCCTGATGACAGACTTGTGACCTGGTCCGTGAATTATTTGCTATGCAAACAGACAAAACTCTGCCTTAGTGCACCATTAGGTGTGGCAAGAGAATTGGATGGGATAGTTGGCGCCCAGAACTGTACACAATATTTCAGTTGAAGTCTACTGCCTCATCTGCTGCTTGACACAAGGACACAGGGATAATTTCCCTGTTGCTTCTCAGAATTGTGCCATGGGATCTTTTATATTTAGGCAAGCAAGCAGAAGGGGGCCTTGATTTAACATCTTGTCCAAAAGACATTACCGCTGACAGGGCAGCACTGCCCCAGTACTTCACTGGAGTCTGTCTTAGTTTTGGTGCTCAAGTCATGGAATGGCTCTTAAACTTTGTGATTCAGAAGTGAGTATGCTACCAACTGAGCTGCAATAGACGCTGAAATGCTTGTGCTATTTATGAATAGATTGTGTTTCTTTTGATAAATTTATTTTATTTTTAAATTATGAATTAGAATTTCTGATCCAAATATGCCATTTCTTCCTCAAGATGGGAAGACCATGGCCTAGTGGCATTATCGCTAGACAATTAATTAATGAAATTCAGCTAAAGTCCTGGGGACCTGGGTTCAAATCCCCTCCTGGCAGATGGTGGAATTTGAATTTTAGAGAGGCACAGTGGTTGGCCTCAAAGTGCCAGGGACCCGGATTCAGTTCTGGCCTCGAGTCACTGTCTGTGTGGAGTTTCCTCCTGATGCTTTGGTTTCCTCCCACAGTCAAAGATGTGCAGGTTAGATAGATTGGCCATGCTAAATCATCCTTAGTGTCAGGGAGACTTAGTTGGATAAATACTTACAGTTAGGAATAGGGTCAGAATAATATTGTTGTCAGTGCAGGCTCATGGGCCAAATGGCCTTCTTCTGCACTATAGAAATTCTATGATTCTATGAAGGCAATCAAACTTATTAGCTGTGGGCTCATCCAGTTGAACTTGTGATTACAAGTCCCTCAGTTAACCTTTCACGTCTCCCTATAAACTTTCATTGCTGGGTATTCAAAACAAATTAAACATTTTTTTATTAAAATTTTAATAATTTATTTAGATGATTAATTGTCAAGGTCAGGATTGTATTAACAATATCTTACTGAAAGCAAAACAGTTGGATATGATAGTTACTTACTCAAATTATTCCATAATGGTTCATTTAATAAAGATAAACATTTGAATCTTAAGCTGAATTGCACTAGCCAACTGTATTCTTCATTTTAATAGGCCTTGGAAGGTTGTTTTATATTTTTGAGTATTGATTCAAATTAGTGTTGACACTGGAAACAAGCAGCTCATACAGACATTCAACCCTGCTGTTGGTGTAGTGTAGGCCTGGGGGAGTTTAAGTGACAGAGCTAATTGTCTGTGATAAACTAATTAAATTATGCTGATAAGATCTTGGTTAGCGCCCAAGGTGCAGCACTTAGCACGGAACATGCCCTGGTTTAATGCAATGCACACGCAATGAGATCCTCTCAGTCAATCAGTATCTTGTCAATACTATCAACAGAATCTTTCTCTTTATCTTTTTGTCATTCTGCAGCTCCATTCATTGATGTAATTTGCAACCCTATTTGACTGGGAGTAAATGGCGTTAAGAAAAACTCCAGCTGCATCTGCAGCACCCATTCCTTCTTCTGAAGGGCTTGAAGTGTCTCTCATTTGTGACAATTTAGGAAGAATGCTTAGTCTACAAGGGAAGCAGGTTGAACATAGCTCAAGGTGTTACACTAATTCTCTACAAAGCTGATGAAAACATGAACCCAAGAGATCCTCTATGTCTCTGAAATCTTCTTTTGTGTGGTAAAGGGCCCAAAATATTTGACAACTCACCTGACATTGCACTGGCATCTGGATACTCCAAACAAATATGAGTGCAGAATTACAGATCTTGAGGTTTAACCCTTTCAGTTGGTGGGAATTATGTGCAGATGAGTGTGACTTGGATACTACAAAAATACTAGCGCTGTGCAAGAACACAGTGATCCTGATTCTCATATGAAAGGGGAGAAAATTTGAGAGCTGGATTATTTTCACTCCAGGACCTCATTAACGTGCCCAATCCAGTTTCAAGAGATGGCAGAATATTGGCTTAGAATGTCTGACACACTCTGTAAAATTGGGTGTCCTCAGGCCACTGACTGGTACTCAGCCAAGTGCTGCAAGCTGGAAAGTTGGGGTTTATTGTGGGGGATGGAATATCTGGGAACTTGAAATTTTCATTTAGGAGCTGAGAAGAGCACTGTTGTTCTCTTGGCTCTAAAAAGGCAAAATGTACTTTTTGTGAGTTCCCTTCATCCACAGGTTCCTCATTAGCTTCCACCTATTATGAAGGCTGTATGCATTTTCTGTCTGGGGCTCAGGCCGGAGTTAATATTGCAGTTGAGGCCTGAAGGTATTTAAAGGCGGCATAATGGCACTGTGGTTAGCACAGCACCAGGGACCCAGGTTTGATTCCAGACTTGGGTTACTGATTCCACACATTCTTCCCATGTCTGCAGGGGTCTCTCTGGGTGTTCTGGTTTCCTCCCATAGTCCTAAGATGTGTGGGTTAGGTTGATTGGGCATGCTAAATTGCTCCTTAGTGTCAGGGAATGAACAGGGTAAATATGTGGGGTTTGGGGAAGGACCTGGATGGGATTGTTGTTGGTGCAGGTTCAATGGACTGAATGGCCTTTTTCTGCACTATAGGGATTCCACGAGTCTGTTCTAAGATATTATGAAACTCTGATCTGCATAGATCAGAAAAGCAGGACCACACCAACTCTCAATGGGCAGTTTAATCCTCCTTCAGAAACCTCAGTAAAAGTCATTGCTAACTAAGCAGCTTATGAGTTGGCAACTGTCACTGTCCATTCATCTGATTTCCACTGTGCATGTCAGATTAAAATTGTCCCAGCATAATTTATAGAAGACTGGTAAGGAATGGAAAGGTAAATTGGGAATAATGCTTTGAACTAAATTGTGAGAGCTGAACGAATGGACAGATTCGAATAAATGAAAAATGGATTGAGGACTGATATCTGGAAGCAGTAAACCTGAACAGGACATCCAGATAGAGGAGGCGATGGCCGAGTGATATTATCCCTAGACTATTAATCGAGAAACTCAGCTAATGTTTTGGGGACCTGAGTTTGAATCCTACCACAGCTGATGGTGGAATTTGAATTCAATAGAAAATATCTGGAATTAAGAATCTATTAATACCATGAAACTGTTGTCGATTGTCAGAAAAACCCATATGGTTCACCAATGTCCTTTAAGGAAGGAAGTCTACAGTCCTTCTCTGGTCTGGCCTACATGTGACTCCAGAGCCACAACAACATGGTTGACTTTCAACTTATCCTTGGGCAACTAGGGATGGGCAATAATGCTGGCCAGTCGGTGACAGCCATGTTCCATGAATGAATAAAAAAGATGACAACCCTAGAATGATTCAACATATAATTAGGTGCTGAAAAGGGCAACTGCATGCTCTTTTGTGACAGATGGGTTCAGCTAGACAAAATGAACTTCCTCATTAACAATTATTTTACAATCCGGTGAACATTCTTTTGTGTTGCTTATCATGAGCTTCTCATTGATTAAAGTCATCACAAAGATATTTAACCAAGCAAGGTAGTGAAGAAAGTATGTACGTCTCAGTCTATTGATGAAAATTGATCATTGTTATCAGATTAATTCCTTTAATGAGATTACACAAAGCTTTTCTAAAAAGATTAGAATATGTGAATTGTTGTGCTATGAATATTGACCCCTATATACCTAAATCAGCATTTAGTGCCCATGTCAGCGGAAAAACCATAGTGTTTCTCACTGGCACTGCCAGCACCTGATTCACCCACCCGATAGATGCCAATTCGTGCATCTCAGAAATCACCTGGCCAGTCTAGGGGTTTAAAAAAGTCAATTTTAAAAGATGATTCCAATTTCCTTGTTTGTAGACTTGTCCCACACAAAAAAAACAGAAATGGGGACACCTCTCATCCCTGCTGACAAAGGGAAAAATCACCAACCCTTCAGCAAAGAGAGGCATCCTCCTTGCACATCACACAGGCATGAGGGTGACCTGACCCTCCTCAGCCTCTTATTCAGCTCCCACCTCTTGGCAGTGCCAATGGTGCACTTCCCCAGCACCCAGGCACTTGACACCCTGGCCTGGTGTCTTGACCTCAATGAACACATAGTTTAGAGTTGCCTGCAGAACAGTGTAAACCTTACTGTTAGGAACCTTGGGGATACTTGAGATGCATTCAAGCTTGAAGGGAAAGGTAAATAAACAGAGCTGACTGCATGCTGAATGAAAACCATTAGCTGTCAATCAAATGAGGGTTAAAAGGATTGAGTGGAAACAGAGATTTTCAGATGGTTGGAAGGTATTTCAAAGGCTCTTAGATTTCTATGAAGATTCAGAAACTTGAAATTAAAACAAAGAGGCTGAGGAACAGCTGTGGAGAAGCTAATACCACCTCCCTCCCCTCCCCCACCCCCCACCCACCCACCTCCACCAAGTAAAAGTGAGTGATTTGTGTCAGTCACAAGATTTCAAAGGGATCTTCTCACATCTGTAGCTTCCTGGACAGAGAAAGGGGATCTTCTTCTGAATGGAGCACTTTGGTGATTTGGAAACCTTCCAGCTACCCAGGGGCATGGAGATTAAAGTGACCAGGGAGTTTCAAAGGTTGTAGAGGACAGAAACAATGAAAAGTATTTTATCTCAGGATAGCGTGTGAATTCATCATACTGAAACTGAACAACACCTTTCCCAGGGTAAAAACAGGCAGTCCAGCCATGAGACCTTCCATCCCGGGGAAGAGTAGCAAAGTCAACCCCTTGTCCCCAGTCTGAGAACACCCAACTCCCAGGACCTGTTGGGATCCTCCCTTTGCTGTCTGGCAGTGGCAGAAGGACACAAGGGTACTGGACTTACCTCATTGGCACCCCTTAGGTTTCAATACACCAGGTCCCATTGCCAAGTGCTTGCCAAGTGCTTGCCCAGTGCAGCGGAGAGGGGGAATCACAACTGAGTTCCAGAATCCCACTTTATGCCAGTCACTCCATTTGGCAGGTAATCAGGATACCCATTAGCAATGAATGGAGCTGATGAATACTCCCTCCTCTAACCCCCACACATTGATTCAGAATCTTGCGTAATGTGATATAGTTCGGCTAAAAAATGTTCCTGACTTTAATCCTTAAATTGTCGCATTTAAATCAGGAAAAATAAATAGGCTAAATCTTGCTAGATAATTTTGATAGATAAAACTATTTTACTTATTATGTCCTGAAATATGATTTCAATTTCAGGGTAACAGTGGCAAATGTAAATATTTCCAGATTTTGGAGTCTGCAAGCACAGGAAATAGTTTGTATCTCAGACATAACTTTGGTCTGATGGTAATTGAAGGAGATCAGTAAGACTTATCCGCTCGTGGCATCAGGATGTTGCCTTGCAAGTGAGAACCTCTCTTCCCTCACGACAGCCATGATCAAACTGCAGACTTGCAGTTATGTCCCCCAACTGAGCACACATGGGTTCAGAATGTGACGTTTGATAGTTTTATGTGAAATATCTTCTCAAACTTTATCACAAGTGTGGTCTGCTGTTTGACTGTTCAACAAAACAAAATAGAGCAGAACAAAACAAAGTGAAAGAAATTGGGTATATGATATCATGAGGGGCTCTGGTTATTTGAAAATACACAACTCATGACTTGAGCCTCAGAACTTACTCATGTCCATGTCTAAATTTACATTTACTGGTGCTCCTTGCTCTGCCTCCTCAGTGTGACCAATGCTTTGTATGGCATAATGTTAGTCAGTGGCTTAATTTTGGTGAATCATCCAGTCACTTATCCTGTGTGGTTGACTTGATAAATGAAGAAATCACTGAGAGTCTGACCATAGCGGTCAGAGTTTCCTACCTGTGATTACATTGAAAATAGAATGAAATGATACATCTTTTTTTCCACCCTTCTGCTTCCTCTCTCTTCTTGCACATGATCATGTTCAGTTAGGAACCCAGCAAGAAACTGGTCCACTCATATCTCCACAGATGTCATAAAAACAACTTCTTGGTCAACCTTTCAGGAGGTGGCTTTAAATTGCAGGAAGCAAGTTGACAGCCTGTTTCCCCTCCTTCACGCACCCAAATGCTGCCAAGGCCAGTAAATGCTTTTTCTGACTTTTGTGAATGCAATATTGTCATATACCATAATGACAAGACAGAAGTAATAGCTTCTAATTTTGTGCAAACACAGACTTTGCAATTAAGCCCCAGTGTTGCTCCACTTCCTTCAACATGTGCAGTTTGACTTTAGGTTTCATTGAGAAGCTTAACAACTTTACACGATCCCTTTGTGCAGCCTGCAAAGAGTGTTTTGAATTAAAATCTATTAACACTTCAAGGCAATATTACTGGGAGGCTACAGTATTTGTCCAATATAGGTAATTAAAACCACGAACATCAACCACAGAAAAGATTTATAAATAGACTCAAAGCACTAACATAATTGGGGTGCACCACAATATCCCAGTCGAAAGCTTTGAACTGACGGCCGTTTCATCTTTAAGGAGGACAGATTGTAATTGTGTAATTTAAGTTAGAACTTCTGTTAAAATATGACAGTCCAATTGTAGGTTGCATTTGCTTTAACCAGCATTTTTCCTGATGCTTTATCTAGCTGTAATTAAAACTGTGGCTCCCATTTATTTTACTGTCTTGTTTTTACTAAACCTAACTACCAGAATTGCACAATGGATGTTTCACATTGATCCAAAATAGCTCATTTAAAAGGCAGCGGTGAGCCGAGACATCAGCGAGACTCATGTGCTCAAGCCTGGCTTGGAGCTCTAAACCCTTATTAATAAATTTCTAGATCCTCGTGAATTAGTGGTTACCATGGAACCAAACTAACACTTCAGCCTGGTGAACATGCCCGAGCGTGCTGTGAGACTGCGGATGAAGGAAATAGCTCATTATGGAGTCAGGAGGTAGACCAGTGGAGCTAAAGTGTGGCATCACAATTTAAGCACGATGTAACTCTTGTTTTTTGCATGATGTTGCTTCAATATTTTTATCTTAATAAACAACGGTTATACAAAATTAGTTTAAAATTAATTTATGTTATGAATTTTATAATTTCACTTAGAGGGTGTTGGGTATTTGGAATTCGCCGCTTGGGTTGGTGGTGGAGGCAGAGACTCTCACCTTATTTGAAAGGTATGTGGATCTACACCTGAAGTGCTGTAACCTGCAAGACTATGGACCAGGTGCTGGAAATTGGGATTAGAATGGGTGTTTTTTTTAATTTTTCAGCAGCCTCTTTCTGTGCTGTAAATTTTCTATAGATTGTGGTCCTATGCCTGTTTTGCATCTGGAAATAATCCATCAGTTTTGAAACCTGAGATTGCAAGCTTTGTTATAAAATTATATTGTGGGGAACTATTAGAGTTGATGCAGGGCCCTTAACATATAAGAGGTTTATGCTATGAACAAATCGGTGGCACAGTGATTAGCACTGCTGCCTCACAGCAGTGATACAAAATACCAAAAGGACTACAGATCACAAACCCACTTCTTACTGTGTCTCACCCAGGTTCAATTCTGGCCTTGGGTTACTGTCTGTGTGAAATTTGCACATTCTCTCATGTCTCTGTGGGTTTCATGCAGGTGCTCCAGTTTCCTCCCACACTCCAAAGATACGTGAAATAGGTGGATTGGGCATGCTAAATTGCCCCTTAGTGTCAGAGGGATTAGCAGGGTAAATGCATGGGGTTACGGGAATAGGGCCTGGGCAGAATTGTGGTCGGTGCAGACTCAAAGGACCAAACAACATCCTTCTATCCTGTAGAGATTCTATGATTCTAAAGTCAAAACATTTCTGAGCATCTGGAAACTTTCCCTGCACAGCCCGTGATACTAACTGCTTGTGAAGTTTAATGAACCAATCACTACAGAACAATGCTAATCACTGCTGCACTCTAACAATGTGGGAAGGGAGCCTTTAGGTCCTGCTAAATACGTGATAAAATAAATAAAGTGACACTACTGCCGCCAACAGCAAATGAAGTGGTTTCTCCACAATAACATAAATGGAGTTACATTTGCCACACAGTTTTTGACCACACAGTTTTTGCACTTGCTGGCCCCTACAGGCTTCCCTCAACACTGGAAGGAGTGCAGCAGAAACATATAGCAGAAAACTGTGAATTAAACAATGGGGCTTGCACAAACATTCAGATTTGACCCAATGTGACAATTTTGAACCACTTCGAAAGTGGTTTTCTAATATAAACACCCCATTTAAAAAACTGAACCATGTAACTCAACCAGACGTGTTTAATGGAAGCTGCATGTTAGATCAGAAACAGTTTGGAAAGCCTGTTTCACTGGCACTATGTATCAAACATTGTGTGAGAGATACTGGGCAGGGTGACAACAATATTCAGCTTAGGCACCTACTCATACCCTAGTAATCTACATGCCACAAAGTAAAGAGATGATTAGTAGAGTAATTTTCAGACATTTATCTTCCATAAACAAAACAGCAAATAAACTTAAGTGTTTAACACCAGTTTATGTTTTCATGTAAAGAAACCATTCAAAAAGTAACAATTGTTTTATTTCATAGAGATTCTCTCCTCTAAAGCTTTGAACACAGTACAAAAACAGAACTTTGGACTCGGCACGGTGGCACAGTGATTAGCACTGCTTCCGGCCGATAAGTCAGTTTTAGCAATGTGAGATTAGAGTCAGAGAAAGTTAGTATTTATTTTTCTGATGCAATGTCAATTGCACTGTGTGGCATGGTGGCGCAGTGATTAGCATTGCTGCCTCACAGCGCCAGGGACCCGGGTTCAATTTCCAGCTTGGCTCAGTGTGTGTGGAGTTTGCACATTCTTCCTATGTCTGCATAGGTTTCCTCCAGATGCTTTGGTTTCCTCCCAGTTGGAAAGATGTGCCAGATAGGTGCATTGGCTGTGCTCAAGTCTCCCTCAGTATACCCCAACAGGTGGCCACTAGGGGATTTTCACAGTAACTTCATTGCAGTGTTAAAAAAGCCTATTTGTGACACTAATAATAACACTTAAAAAAATCGAAGGCATTATAAATTGTTACATCTCTATGCCGGTGACTCACGCGTAAGGATGTTATTTTGTCTCACAGCCTAAACCTTGCCTGGGGTGAGCAAACATCTCCACAGCATGGTAAAACAGAACAAAACTGTCTTTTAACCAACACACCCAAAGCACACACATTACACAAACAGACAAAACATTGATTTGAAGCACAATCTTTGAAGTTGTCTCTGCTTTGCACCAACAGAAGACACACAGAAGTAATAAGAATGGCTGTGACTGCAATAAGAAGAAAATGACATGATTCATTATGACACGGCTCAGTTATTTATATTTGTTTCCACTAAGCGCAATGCTAATATGTTGTTTCTTTATGTGTCGTCTATTAGTCAAACAAGTTTAAGAAATTCCTAACCGTTGCAGTACAAATTTTCTTCACGTAATTAGCTGGTAATCAAGACTGTTCCTCAGCTGCCTTGCTACTCTATTGGTGCTGGCATCTGCAGTTTGTAGTCCTCTATGATCACTGCCAGCTCGAAGTCGCTTATGCAGTTCCAACTCTCAGTGGAAAGATTGTGCACTGTGAGGAAGATACAAATCATTAAGTACACTTTGGTAGTCTTGCATTAGAAACTCTGTCATCTTGTACACCTGAATACACTTATTGTGTTCTGTTCATTGATATCTCCAAGTTGTGCATTGGGGATTTGATTCACAGCCAGAATCCATATCTCAAGTGATCCAATAATTAGGTTTCCGGTTACTTATCATATGCAAATTCCTCAGCTAGAAATCTCTGCTGGAGATGAATGAGTCATGCACTGATCCCAAATACTGGGCATTCACATGCAAGAATCTTTGTTATGCACCACAGACCACCTACTCAGTGACTGAACAGAAAACTTTGCCTTGGATTAACTGTGGCCACTCTCCTCTTTACATGTGTGTGTCATACACTTGGTGAAGTAAGAGTTGCTCTAACTACTGATGCATGTATCTGGGAATATACACGAGCCAGGCGCTCCTTTGGAACGATGCAAATCTTGAATGTATGGAACAATGCACTCTGCCTTTGGAATGAGTCAGTTTTAAAAATGTTCAAAACGCTATCCATGTTTGAAGAAAATCTTGCCAAGACAACCATTGAGGTATTTATCTTATCAACGATGGCACGGTGGCACAGTGGTAAGCATTATTGTCTCACAGTGCCAGGAACCTGAGTTCAATTCTAGCTCTGAGTGACTGTCCGTCTGGAGTTTGCACATTCTTCCTGTGTCTGCATGGGTTTTTTCCGGATACTCTGGTTTCCTTCCAGAGTCCAAAGATGTGTAGGTCAGAGGAATTGGCCATCCTAAATTGCCCCTCAGTGTACCAGGATGTGTAGGTATGGGGGGGTTAGTGAAGTTAATGTGTGGGCTTTGGAGGCTAGAGCATGGGTGCGTTGCTCTGTTGGAGGCTCAGTGCAGACTTGATGGGCAGAATGACCTTTTTTGGCACTGTAGAGATTCTGTGACAGTTTCAGCCTGGATTTATTTATGACATGTGCTTTTGAAATGATCGGGAAGGACAATATCATCTTCTTTAATTAGATCTATCTCTTACGAAATATGCTTAATTGCTGTTTTTTGTAACAGGCAACAGCCTCACTTCCAACATCACGAACTCAAGTCAGAAACTGGGGTAACTTATAGTTGGATGACTATTTTGTGATGCACAATGCTGCTATTTTCAAGTGTTATTGGACCATCCAGAGTATAGCTGACACTCTGAAAATTGCTCCATTTGTGTCTTAAGGCATATAATTAATGATGGGGATGTTGAGAGTCTGTACACTGGTGGGATTTTGAGGGTTAGCCATTAAGAGCCAGAATGTTATTTTTGAGCAGGCACACAGTGCACTCTCCCCTTGCACCACACTGCCAATTATTGTTGGCCACTTGCCAGGAAAATTTTTGTTAAACTTAATGATAGTTATAAAGAATGTTATATGAATAATACGAACACTTGACTGTAACATTTCTTTTCTGAAATATATTCAAATGTTCCCAGACACAAGTCATTTGTTCATTTTCATGCTTTCTCTGTGAGGATCTTTGCATTAGTTTGTTAAAACTCATGTTATGGAGTGACTCAATGGAATTTCTGGTGTTTCATACTGAGCATGGTAGCTTTCCGGTTACTTTACTGGATTTGTAATCCAGCAAACTGGTATCAGTCAAAATTAACATGGAGCTACCAGATTCTTATAAAAAGCCCCGAATGGTTCACTAATATCTTTGAAGTAAAAAAACTTGCCATCCTTATCTGGTCTAATTTATATGTGACTCCAGTCCCACACCAACATTGGTTGACCCTAAACTTGGAAGTCTAGAAGCTTAGTAAACTACTCTGTAAGACCATATGACTATAAGATACAGGAGCAGAAAAAGTTGAGTCTTCTGTACCATCCAATCATTGTGGATAAGTTTCTGAAAACCATTCTCCAACTTTTTATTCTCCCAATTTTTCTCCATAACCTTTAATCTCTTTAGCAATCAAGAACCTATTTTTCTCTTTCTTAAATGCAATCATTGACCCACCCTCCACAGCTTTCTGTGATAATGAATTCCATAGATTTATCACCCTTTGGCTGAAGAAATTCCTCCCTGTCTCGGTTGTAAAGGGTCATCCCTTTATTTGAGGCTATGTCTCTCCTGCTAATGGAAACATCTTCCCCAGGTTCAATCTATCCAGGCCTTTTGTTATTCTGTAACTTTCAATGAGATTTCACTCCTCCCCCCCAGCCCCCCATCCTTCTATAATCCATTGAATATAGATGCAGAGTCCTCAGACTCTCCTCATACGTCAAACATTTCATTCCCGGGGCCATCCTTGTGAATCTACTCAGTTGTATCAAGTTGTGGCAATAAGGGATAAACAATAAATGGCAATCGTACCAAGAGATGCCAGAGCAAGAGAATGAAAGAAAACAGACATTGGTAGATATTATAGTATACACTGCACATTCTGCAATATGTTCCGAAAATAAGAACTGTGTCATGTCACACTACCTTGCTTAGGATACTGTAAGATTTAAAATTAATTGTCACTGTTAAATTCCTCTGATGTCTTAATCTTCATTTTAAATATTGGGTTTAGAGTCTCAAATTGATCCAAATGAGTCCTCACTCCCTGTATCCTGATGTCAGTCTAATTTCTCGATCACTTGGAATAAGCCCAAGAATTAAACATTGTATTTCAGTTCACTGATTATCTTACATGCCTTCAATGGGATCTTCCTTGACTTTGCTAAACAGTGGCTTGGGCGTGAAACAACCAGTCTAACTAAATAACATTGGATAATTGAACAATAACAATAATCTACAGTATAATTACAACAGTCACACTCTTAATTATCCCTCTTCAGAAGATCAGAAATAACAATAGATCACATTGACTAGGCCGAAATACACTATAAGCAATACTGTATACAAAGTCCCTGAGTATTAATCTTGACAGGGCTGTTTGTGGTCCAACTCATTCTCATTGCTTCAAGCACATTTTTAGATTTGAGAAGTCAACTGAGAAATAAGCCTTGAGAAAAATCATTGTGGAAAAGGAAATTTTAAAGTTTATAAACTCCATAAAAGCTGTCAAGTACTGATAAAGCTCACAAATGTTTATAATTGAATTGTGTGTGTTGGCACACTCTTCTTCGCACTTTTCACAGACATAAGCGATATAATTTTATGGCCTGGCTCCTCCTGAAATCCCACTCGAGATCATCAGACCTTCCCACTGTCTGCCCCTTTCCTGCTCCGATTCCCACGGCAGGTGAGGTGATAAAATTCTGGCCAAGATCTACATTTTGGGATTCAATCCTATACATGTGACAACAATAAGAAACAAAGCAATAGCATGAGACGTTGTAAACAAAATACAAATGTTCCTGGACTGAAATCTGGTGTACATAAATGCCAGATTGAGACAGGATCCATGCATTGGTGAAGAGGTTTTGTCTGGTATAAAGGCTGCTTCTGCTCATGTTTGGCTTCATACAAGATGAATGATTCTTGGATAGTGCACTGAATCATAGAATCATAGAATCCTTACTGTGGAGAAGAGCTCATTCAACCCATTGAATCTGCATCTACTCTATGACAGAATATCTTATGATTTATCCAGGCCCCCTCCCCCATCCTATCCCTGTAACCCCAAATATTTCCCATGGCTAATCCATCTAATCTACGTATCTTGGGATACTAAGAGATAATTTAGTATGGCCACCTAACCTGCGTATCATTGGACTGTGAAAGGAAACTGGAGCACCCAGAGGGAAACCCAAGCAGACACAGGGACAATGTACAAACTCCACACAGACAGTGACCCAATAGAACAAGGGTCCCTGGAAGTGAGGCAGCAATGCTAACCACTGTGCTATTGTGTTGCCCTGGGTGGCAAAGTATTAAAGGGCTGCTGTTTCCTGTATTTTAAATTGAGTGAGAGCCTTTCTTCAGGCATGGAGAGAAGGAGGAAGAACTCACAATTACAGCTGATTCATGGAGGACGCTGAATTTGAGAATAAAATTTGCTTATGCCAGAAAATGGTTCCTTCAAGATCATTCCGTTGCTATTAACATCCCAGATCATTTTCCTACCCACATAAAAACAATTTGAGGAAATTCTAGTTCATGTGGCCAACTGTGATGACTCCATACTAGCTGAGGTTAGCCAGTCAGCAAAAATCATAGTGATGAACTTGGGACTTTGATAATCTACAGACCACATAATACATTTTCCTAGTGAGTTGTTGGGAACCTAGAATCATACATATATCTATTTTGTAGAAATAAATGAAACTTATCACAGGAACTTTGTAAAAACAGAGGTAAAATGCATTCAGATGATAACCATCAGCTAGCCTTTACAACAGAATAAGAAGAGTATATTTAATGAGATTACAGTACTTTATATATATCACAAAAGCATTTTTCTCTTTTGGGGATTACGGAGAGGCAGTATCAGGGTCATCATGCACACTCCAGTGGCCAATGAGCTCTGGCATGGGATTTGAACCTGTAACTCTCACAGAGGTAAGAGTGGTACACTGCACCACAAAACCTCCATATTGGTCTCTTGGTCTTGTGTCATACCACTTGCATCTTCAAATTTCAGTCTCAACAGTACAGATGCATGATAAAATAACAACAAACATTTACATTGTATGAAAAAACAAGTAAAATAATTGCTTTTAAAAGCTCAGAGGTAAATCACAAGGACAAAGCAAATGTCCAATCTCTCAACGATGGACCGCCATTTTGTAACTCCCTCCCACCTGGCCACTATTGGTGTGTAGTATCTCATTCATATGACTGTATACATGTAATGTTGACCACAAATGGGCAAAATGAAACATGTGAGGAAGCCCCTCATTTATTAGTCCGGGAAAATGGACACTTGTGTACGTGGTTGGAGATCCACTGTAACGGACTTTGTCCTCACCTGCCTAGATTAGTGTCACTAAATCAGGTGGAAAGTCCCAGGCTTCGCTGTCTGGGCTTATAACACAAACAGTGACCACTAGAGGGCAATTGGCATTTGTGGCACTGCAATATCTGTAAGAGTCAACTCCTTCACAGAAGGTGAAAGATGGAAGAAAAATGAAATGGATAAGTGAACGCAAGGATAGTAAGTGACCCAGTCATTCTGAGCTCTGGCTGGTTATAGTGCTCAATGAAATCTCCAGATAGAAATTCTGTGTTTCCTTCTCACTGGCTGCATATTTACCTAAGGCTGTGGTTTGGCTGATTGAGTTACAATTTGGACCTAATTCAACCTGTTGTTTGTGTTCAATACAATTTGCTAAGAGCCCATATACAAAACAAATAGCATAAGAACCCAGTTCCAGACTCCAGTCCCTGCCTTGAGGTTATGACTTAATTTGGAAAAGAGAATTCTTCGGCGTTTGAAAAATTCCAGTTGATTTTTGTGTCTCATCCTGGCCAGTGCGCCGAGAACAACAATAGGCTCTGTGTACAAAGTCAACTGTGACACTGTGAGAAATAGGGCACGGCTGCACAAAGCACTAAGAAACTGGAAGATCTCCATCTAAACAAATACAACTGGGCCAGGGAGGAAAAGGCTGTGTTTTTCCTGTCGGGGAAAGGACTGCCTGGTTTCAGGGACTGAAGGAAACAAAATAAACTGAATGACTTCCCGTGGGCTGCCAACTGCAATGCTGAGTACAATATGTATGCCCTGTGATGAGGGTTTGGTGTCCTTGGTGACTGTTTGCTGTCACTGCTTTTGGCAACTCCTCAGTAGATAATCCTGGTCTCCTTACCTTTCCCACAACAAAATCTGCAGGTTCCTACCCCCTCCCCCCGTCCCTCCTCCCAAGAATGCATTAGCCAGATTAACTGAAATTTATTAGGTTTTGACTTCAAACAGATCATACCTTTTGATTAATTGTTGTATTGTTCAAACAAAGGAGGTAGCACTCACAGTGAGTTTGACTCTCCCTTTTTAATGGTTTCCTTTTAAGGGTAATAGAACAGTGTTCACCCATTGACTGGGAACAAACTAAACAGGGTTTCACAGTGCAAGTGGCGAGTTTACACTGGTTTGTGAAATCAGCAGGGCTGCTTTGTTCCTATCTAAATAATTCAGCTTTAAATTTTAAACTCTGAGTGAAGCCCAATAGTAAAGAAAGCCCATTTCACTAACAATGCTTTTAGGATAACAAAGAGAAAAAGAGAGAAAAGAAATCATCTGAAAACCTGGTATTAACTTTCTAACCATAAAAAAGATCTTGCATTGCCACAGTAACTTTCACAACCACCTCATATCCCAAAGTGCTTTACAGCCAATGAAGTATTTTTGAAGTGAAGTGCACAAACTTATTGGAAACATATCAACCTTACAGTGCAGAAGGAGGCCATTCGGCCCATTGAGCCTGCACTGACAACAATCCCACTCATGTTCCATCCCCACAACTCCACGTATTTACCCTGTTTATCCCCCTAATCTGCATATCTTTGTACTGTGGGAGGAAACCCACGCAGACATGGAGAGAATGTATAAACTCCACACGCCCGAGGCTGGAATTGAACCTGGATCCCTGGCACTGGGGAGTAGCAGTGACATGGCAGCCAATTTTCACATTGCAGCTCCCACAAACGACAATGAGATTAATGAGCAGTTCATCTGTTTTAGTGAGGTAGTTTGAAGGATAACTATTGGCCAGGGCACTGAGAACGTTCTTGCTCTTATTTGAGACAGTGTCATAGGAAATTTTCTTTTTGTATTTCACAGGATGTGGCTTAACTGACTGGGCCAGCATTCATTACCCATCCCTAATTGCTCTTGAGAAAATGGTAATGAGCTGCCTTCTTGAGGCACTGGTATAGGTACACTCACAGCGCTACCAGGAAGGGAGTTCCAGATTTTGACTGTGCAAAGGTGATGGAACAGTGATATCGTTCCAAGTCAAGATGTTGTGCAACTTGAAGGGGAACCTGCAGGTTGTGGTGTTCCCATGTGTCTGTCACTCTTGACCTTCTTGGTGATAAAGATTGAAGGTTTGGAAGGTGCTGTAGGAGGAGGCTTGACAAGTTGCTGCAGTGCACCTTGTATATATTACATAATTGCCACTGTGCATTGGTGGTGGAGAGACTTCATGTTTAAGATGGTGGATGGGTCGCTAATAAAGTAGGCTGCTTCATCCTGAATGATGGCAAGCTTCCTCAGTGTTCTTGGAGCTGCAGGCAAGCAGAGAGTATTCTAACATACTCCTGACTTGTGCCTTATAAATGGGGACAGAGTTTGAGGGGTGAGGAGGTACTTGCTGCAGAATACTAAGCTTCTGACCTATTCTTGTAGCCAAAGTATTTATGTTTTGATCCAATTAAATTCCTGATCAATGGTAACCCTCAGGATGTTGATAGTGTGGGATTCAGCAATAGTAATGCCACTGAATATCAAGGTTTTGATTCTGTCTTTGTTGGTAATTGCACTTATGTGATGCGAATGTTACTTGTCACTTATCATCCTAAGCTTGAGTATTATCTAGGTCCTGCTGCAGATGAACATAGATTATTTCAGTATCTGTTAAGTTGCAAATGGCGCTGAACATTGTGTAATCTTCCATGAACATTCCCACTTCTAATCTTATGATGGAAGAAAGGACATTGATAAAGCAGCTGTAGATGGTTGGGCCTTGGACACTACCCTGAAGATTCCCGCAGTGATATGCTGGTGCTGAGATGATTGACTTCCAACAACCTCAACCTGTGTATTATAAATGACTCCAAACAATGGAGAGTTTTCCCCTGATTCTCACTGACTCCAGTTTTGCTAGGACTCCTCGAGATCACAGTCAAATGCTGCCTTGATATCAAAGAAGAGGCATTCTCAGCTCACATTTTGAATTCAGCTTTTTAGTTCATGTTTGAACCAAGGCTACAATGATGGAATTGAATGGCCCCGGCAGAACCCAAACTGAGCATCAGAGAGCAATTTATTGCAGTGTAAGTGCCACTTGAGAGCATTGGCAATGACACTTCACTGATGATCGAAAGTAGACTGTTGGGGTGGATTGTCCTACTTTTTGTGTATAGGATATACCTGGAAAACTTTCCACATTATCAGGTGGACACCAGTGTTGTGGCTGAAAGAAAACAGCTTGGCTAGGGGTGCAGCTAATTCTAGAGCCCAGGCCTTCATTGCTATTGCTGGAGCCCAGCACATCAGTGCAAAAGTTCAGGTTGAAGCATTTGCAACAATTTTCAGTCAGACACACTGAGTGAATAATCCATCTTGGCTTCCTGTGGAGGTGTCCAGCATCACCAATGTCAGACTTCATCCAATCTGATTCACTCCCTATCATTTCAAGAAATGGCAGAGGGTACTGGATATTGCTAAGGCCATGGGCCCCGACAATATCCTGGCAACAATACTGAAATCCTGTGCTCCAAAATATGCCATGCCAAGCTGTTCCAGTGCAGCTACCATACTGGTATCTACCTAGCAATGTGGAAAATTGCTCAGATATGTTCTGTATACAGATGTGGAGATGCCAGTGTTGGTCTGGAGTAAGCACAGTAAGATGGCTCACAACAGTAGGTTAAAGTCCAACAGGTTTATTTGATAGCACAAGCCACAAGCTTTCGGAGCACTGCCACTCACCTGATAAAGGAACACCGTTTCCGAAAGCTTGTGGGATTACTAACAAATAAACTGATTGGACTTTAACCTGGTGTTGTGAGACTTCTTACTGTTGCTACAAGAATAAGTCAGAGGCTAGGAATCTTGTGGCCAGTAGCTCACCTCCTGACTCCTCAAAGCCTAGCCACCATCTACGAGACACCAGCCAGCAGTGTGTTGGAATACTCTTCACTTGCCTGGATCAGTGAAGCTCCAATAACCCTCAAGAAACTTGACACCACCCAGGACAAAGCCACCTGTTTGATTGGCATGTCTTCCACAACCATTCAACATCTTCACATTGACACACTGTAGCTGCAGTGTGCTCCAGCCAAAAGATACATTGCAGCAACTCAGCAAGCCTCCTTTGTTAGCACATTTCAAACCCACGAAATGTAACTTGCATGGGAACACCACCACCTATAAGTTCCTCTCCAAGTCATGCACTATCTTGACTTGGAAATATATTGCCTTTCCTACTCTATCATTGGGTTAAAATCCTGCAACTCCCTCCCTCACAGCACAGTGGATATATCTATTTCACATGGACTGCAGTGATTGAAGGTGGCTCACCACCACCTTCACAATGGCATTCTGGAATAAGCAATCAATGCTGATCTAGACAGCAACACCCACATCCTGTGAAAAAATAAATGGATCTTTCAGTGGTGTTGATGGTCAGAATTACAGAATTGGTAAGGCACAGAAGGGAGCCATTCAGTCTGTGTTGTCTGGGCCAGGTCTCCAAAGGAGAAATTCACTTCGTGCCATTCCTCTCCCTTGTCCGTGTAACTCTGCACATTTTTTCAATCCAGATAATAACACCATTCCCTCTTGAATGCCTTGATTAAATCTATTGATACCACATTCTCAATTAGTGCATTTGGGTTCCATTTCTGATGCTTTTGCAGAGCTCCATGTGAGGCCAATTCGCCAGAGTGCCCATCATTTTGAGTCCCCAGTTTCTCACTGAGAATGAATTATTATTTAATCAGACATCTCAGGAAACAGAATCAATGGAGAAAAGTCTTGGAGAAATTCAAGAGAATTGAAATGCTATTGAGAAGGTTTCAAAGTTCCAGAAACAGATGGAACGAAAAGAAGGCCTGACATTTCTGAACACAAGAGATTAAATTTTGTTTCAATATAGGCAGTCTTTGGACCTCTGACACAATTGGTTCTTGAAAATTACATTGCAAGTTGAAATGTTGTAAATTGATATTCCTGCAGGAACAATGTTATTAATGAGAAATTGGTTCCTAAATCAAGGCCGGAAATCACTCATACGGCGTCCAGAGTATTATATGCTCTCAACCTTTGCCCTTTCAAGTTGCTGAGGCTACTGCACACTTTAATAAATAGATACGTAAAATGATATAACTAGTGGTTGTCTAGAAAAAAAACACTTAGGTGACAAGTGATCCATGGATTTTTTTAGAGTACAAGGGGCACATTAATGGAAAACATTTGAGAATCCCTATTGTTGTGCCATCCTGATAAAACAGCATGACCTGGAAGGAGGTGGCGCAAGGAGCTAGAGGATACAGTCAATCACTTGTCAGCATTCATCCCGATAGAGCATAGTAACAAATGATCATAGAATCCCTACAATGCAGAAAGACACCATTCAGCCCATCAAGCATGCGCCAAACACAATCCCACTCAGGCCTCATCCTCACATATTCACTCTACTAGTCCCCCCGAAAACCAAGGGTCAATTTAGCATTCTTAATCAATCTAATTTGCACATCTTTAGATTGTGGGAGGAAACTGGACCACCCAGAGAAAACACATGCAGACATGGAGAGAATAGTCACAGATGGTCACCTGTGGCCAGAATTGAACCAGGATCCCTGGTGCTGTGAGGCAGCAGTGCTAACCATTGTGCCACCATGATGTCCTTGCAGTAGATAGCACAACTCTGCTGTTGCTTTTGCTGTGACTTTATCTGTGAGGTGTAGTCTTCTAGCATATGCAGATATGTGCATCCTTGCCAGAAAACGTGAGCATGAGGGTAATGTGGGAGGGTGCAGTCTGCCACTGATGCAGCCTAGCCTGGCTGGCAGCCTATTGTTGATCTTCCCCCTCCACCTCCAAAAAACATAATGCATTGTGCCAATATTGTGGATGTTCCAAAAATATTGGGGGGTGGGGGGAATGGTGGAGGGGTGGAAGAAATACTTGGCATTAAGTCTTCTGCATAATTAAATTGTGACTGAGAAAACAGAAACAGAAATTGCCAAAAAAAATCTGAAGGTAGCTTCAGAATGTATCAGTAAGTCTTCTTAAAGTTCTACTGAATGGTTATTTTAAAATGACTCAGACCACCTGGTTAAGGAAATCATGTGAATGTCCAGCTGATGTCCACAGGGACTTTGGGAAATTAGATGGCTGTCTATATTTCTGATCAGGCATAAAAGATTGCAAGATTTACCCACGTATCTTTGGGAAAGAGCTAACTGCTGGTTAGGAGTGTTTATATATTATGACCTCCAGATACAATCATATTTTGGCCCTGTTTTAAATCACTGAAATTAGTTAGTCCCACAGGGGCTTTAGCAAAGCCAACTATTCCTTTTGCTCTAGTGCCCCACTTCAACTTGCATAGTTGTGGCTATGAAGCTGTGATCAAGGCAGCAGAAGCCCTATGAAAGAGGTGTAAAAGCTGACTGCTTCAGACTTTGTACCAGACACTGTCAGATCACTAATCATAGAATCCATACAGTCCAGAAGGAGGCCATTCACCCTATCAAGTCTCCACCAACTATAATCCCAATTAGACCCTATTTCCATAAATCCACATATTTACCTTGCTACTCCCCCAACACTAGGGACAATCAATGTAACCTGCACATCTTTGGATTGTGGGAGGAAACTGGAGTATCTGGAGGAAATCCATGCAGACAGGAGGAGAATGTGCAAACTCCACACAGACAGTGACCTAAGACCAGAATTGAACCCAGGTCCCTGATGCTATGTGGCAGCATTGCTAACCACTGTGCTACTGTACCATTCCTCTGTGCCACTGTGACCTGGACTGGGTATAATGCTTCAGCTGTACAGAGCTCTGGTTAGACCACATTCAGTTCTGGGCACTCCATTGTAGAAAAGTTATATTGACTTCAATAGGGGTGCAGGTAAGCCTACTGGAAGACTTAAATAAGAGGACAGATTGCACAGATGAAGCTTGTACTCTCTTGTATTATGAAGAGGTAATCTAATTGAGTTGTTTAAAATGATTAAAGAATTTGATAGGGTAGAAAAAAGCAACAGTAGCAGTATGTGCTCCATCTTCAAGATGCATGCAGAAACTCACCAAGGCTCCTTAAACAGCACCTTCCAAACTCGTGACCCCTACCATCTAGAAGGAAAAGGGCTGCAAACACATGGGAACACCATCACCTGGAGAATCCTCCCCAAGCCACACATCAACCTGAACCTGACTTGGAAATCCATTTCTGTTCCTTCATTGTCACTGAGTCGAAACCCTGAAACTCCCACTGTCACAGGAAAATGAATGTACCTACACCATAAAGACTACAGCAGTTCACCATCATCTTCTCAACGGGAATTAGAAGTGGGCAATAAATACTGGCTGAGCCAATAGGATCTACATTCCTTGAATGAATGCATAAGAAGGAAGAAACTATTTCCACGTTTGGGATTTGTCCAAAGCAAGGGGGTTTAATGTTAAAATTAGAGCTAGGTATCCAGGAGTCATATAAAATCACACTTTAGACAAAGAGCAGTGAACATCTAGAACTCTCTTTCCTCCAAAAGGCTGTTGAAGTCAATGAAAATTTCAACATTGGAATGGATAGATTTTTGTCAAGTAAAAATATTAGGTTGAGGAACCAAGGTAGACTGATGGAGTTAAGATACAAATCAGGCATGATTTAATCAGAATGGCAGGGCAGCTTGAGGAACTGAGTGGCAAACTTGGTTCCTATGTTCCTCTGGTGTACATTTCAATCTGGAAACAAAGCGATTCATTTCCCCCAAGGTGCAGCTGCATCCAGTGTGTGACAGGATGAGGTGACGCATGTGTGGATGACCATGCAGCTCATCCAGAAGTAAGATTCAATCTCACTGTCACAGCAGCCCGCTGTTTCTTCAATAACCCAACAGTTTTCTCTCCACCAATCCACCCAAAAGCCTGTTTCACATGCCGCTGTCACCTATCAGCATGGTGAAGAATTTTGTGACTTCTGGCGCTGCAGTGTGGAGACTTCTTGTGAGCTGTGCCCAGCATATCCTCTATTTCTATCTCTCACTCTGGATCCATGCTTCTAAAACTATTCTGGCTCCTTTAAATTCTCTCACAGTGCTCTGTTACCTCATATTAAGCAGATCTTTCTCTACATCCTAACTATGACCTCTTCCTGCATCTCCCCTTTCCATCTCTATGTACGGTATGCTTTGTCTGTATAGCATGCAAGAAACAATACTTTTCACTGTATACTAATACATGTGACAATAATAAATCAAACCAAATCAGAAATTAATTTCCCTTGTGTTTGTCTAACCTCAACCGCCTTTATATGTAGAAATATTCTGGGGAATTATTTTCCCTGTATTATCTTAATGTTTTTTGACTGATCAGTCATGTTAAAATTACAATGGAATGAGCATCTTTTCATTGCTTGCTTTGTTGAGCATTATCTCATGCAAACAATTTTCACCAGAACAATTGTACTACATATTTACCTTGTAATTTACAATGAAATATTGGAGGGGTGGCAGATAGTGTGAAACTTACAGCTCCTTCACTGGTGTGTTTACAGACATGTAAAATAAATCAGGTAGCTAGTGATAAATATAGAACATAGAACATAGAACATTACAGCGCAGAACAGGCCCTTTGGCCTTCGATGTTGCGCCGACCAATTAGGAAAAAGCAATGACCCTCTAACCTAAACCATTCCCTTTTCCTCCATAAACTTATCTACTAACCTCTTAAACGCCACCAAACTTGGCGCATCTACAACTGATGCAGGCAGGGCATTCCATACCCTTACCACTCTCTGGGTAAAGAACCTACCTCTGACATCTGTCCTATAACCACCATCCCTTAATTTAAAGCTATGTCCCCTCGTGCTAGCTTTCTCCATCCTAGGAAAAAGGCTATCACTGTCCACCCTATCTAAACCTCTAATCATCTTATATGTTTCGATTAGGTCCCCTCTTAGCCGCCTCCTTTCTAACGAAAACAACCTCAAATCCCTCAGCCTCTCTTCATAAGACCTGCCCTCCATACCAGGCAACATCCTGGTAAACCTCCTCTGTACCCTCTCCAATGCCTCCACATCTTTCTTATAATGGGGGACCAGAACTGCACACAATACTCCAAGTGCGGCCGCACTAGAGTTTTGTACAGTTGCAACATGACGTTGCGGCTCCGAAATTCAATCCCCCTACCAATAAAAGCTAAGACTCCGTATGCCTTCTTAACAACCTTATCGACTTGATTGCCAACTTTCAGGGATCTATGCACATATACACCAAGATCCCTCTGTTCATCAACACTATTAAGAGTCCTACCATTAGCCCTATACTCTACACATTTGTTATTCCTGCCAAAGTGAATTACCTCACACTTTTCCACATTAAACTCCATTTGCCACCTCTCGGCCCAGCTCTGCAACTTGTCCAAGTCTCTCTGCAAACTATAACACCCCTCTTCACTATCTACCACTCCTCCGACTTTGGTGTCATCCACAAATTTACTAATCCATCCTTCAATACCCTCATCCAGATCATTTATAAAAATTACAAACAGCAGGGGACCCAAAACAGATCCCTGAGGTACACCACTGGTAACCGAACTCCACGATTAATATCTTCCATCAACCACCACCCTCTGTCTTCTATCTGCTAGCCAATTCCTAATCCAATTAGCTAAATCACTCTCAATTCCATACATCTGCATTTTCTGCAGAAGCCTTCCATGGGCCACCTTAGCGAACGTCTTACTAAAGTCCATATATACCATATCAACTGCCTTAACCCCATCCACCTCTTCGGTCACTTTTTCAAGAAACTCAATAAGGTTAGTAAGGCACGACCTACCCTTCACAAAACCAGCTGGGAAAGGCAGATAGAAGGGGTCAGCCCATGACTTCTGCATCACGGGATAAAGGGCATGAAGGAAAGAGGTGGGGGGTGGGCGCCCCGATGCCACTGGGAGAATACCATGCCGATTTGGAGCACCTAATTTAGATCAGTTTCTTTCTCTATGCCTCCTCCTACACCCTTTTCCTCAGCACCCACCTTCCCCCCAGCCCCCATGCCCACCAGCATCCCTGATCCCTTCCTAACCCCAAATTCCTGAATTTATCTCTAAGTGCACCATCCATTGATCTTCTTCACTGGTTCTGCTTGTTGTCACGATGTGGAGATGCTGGTGTTGGACTGGGGGAAACACAGTAAGAAGCCTCACAATAGCAGGTTAAAGTCCAACAGATTTATTTGGTAGCAAACACGAGTTTTTGGAGCACTTCTCCTTCATTCACCTGATAAAAAAGCAGTGCTCTGAAAGCTAGTGGCGTTTGCTACCAAATAAGCCTGTTGGACTTTAACCTGGTTTTGTGAGACGTCTTACTCTGCTTGTAATCCCAGTTGTGGCCACTACTATGTTCTGGCATTGCTGGGACAATCCAATTGGTTGGCAGCCTGCGTCAGTGGGGTATGGGGCATCCTGCCCCTGAAGGGCAGAATTCCCACTCTCAGCTTGATAATCCATCCCCCAGTGTATTGTGTCTGCAGGACAGCCCTTTTTAAGGTCAGTGGGCAACGTGCTAACCCCCCACTACTCACTGCCATAAAATTTACCTGATTAAAATCTACAGTATAATAGATTACTGCCACTACTGGACAATTTCAGTATTGTGGATGACAATATAGCTCACATATTAATAAAAATGGATTAAAAATCGAATTGAGTTTTCTATTTAAACTGGTACATGGAGCATTTCTCCAGATGTTTAACTGGAATTCCCTTGAAACTCATCATGTTTACACTGCAGCTGGAAAATCAAACAAGGCAGAATAACACTTGTACGCGTGAAAGAATAAGAGTGAGGTTTTAATTGGTGACTTAGGCGCAGGATTAAAAATAAAAGTCCGCCCTCCACCCTCCCACCCCCACCACCAGAAAATGGAAAAAGTGTGCATCCTGTCTAAAATGTGCTCTGCATCTGCTTTCTGGCTAAATGCAAAACAAAACACTCGGAATGATTAATGTCTTTCATCGAAACAGATTATGCCACTGGCATTTTCTCTTTCATCGCCATGTACAGTTCACGGCAAGTCACTCACACCCTCTGGTTCACAGGGAGAAAATAAGAGGGGTTTTTTTGTCAATGCAGCAACGTGCTCCATAAAATCAGCTAGCATTGACTTGCTGACTGATTTTCTCCTCTCTCTCTTTCTCTCACCATAGGAAATGCCAGCCTGCAGTGATGTGGCTAACAGTGGGAAGCCACTGGAGTGACTAGGAAGGCCAAATATGTTTCTGCACGTTCCTTCTACTAACCTCCATCTGTCCACCCCAGCTGGTTCCAACAGCTCCACATGCTGCCCCATAATGCTGCCATCACCTAAGGTTTCAGTTTCTGTCGTTTCCTCCTCTCCCCATGACACACACCACTTCTACTCCTTAAAGCCAGTTCTAAATCTGCTACTGGATGGTTCACAAGTGAAGCCGAGGGAGTCACCTCCCAATTTTATTTCCTTTCCTGTTGAGTATGTGATCTGTCTCCGACACCTCCTTCGGACAGCTTGGCTGAGATCATCACCTGTTTTGTTAAGAAATTCTGACCTAAACCTGTGATTTTAGATTGTGTACCAAGTAATTGTCATTTAGTTAGTTTATGTAATGGATGTTAAATACATTGTGTTTACGCCAACATAAATTCTTCACACTGATCTTGCCAGTTGAGAACCTTTGATCTAAGTTCCGAATCTACATTGATGTGATACTGAAAAGTTATTTCTCCATAAATTATTCGTGCACAGTGACTATTATTTATATTCTTATCGGTTAACACATTTTTCCTAATCAACTTTGTGCTGTGTACACTTCACTCTCCAATGATCCTATTGCGTGTGAACTGAGTTCTGGCTCCGAACAACACATACACAATAATAAATAGCAGGGAATATGTGAAGAAGTAGCATTCAGGAGATTATATTATAGTTGCCTGAATCCTAAGAATATTTGAACTTGCAATACATTCCTAGCCATAAATCGCAATAGGTAATATATCAAGCTGTTGCGGCCTGTGTGGTGGCACTGTGCCACTTGGCTACTACTTCACTTAATCCGAGTCTGGAAGACATTGAAAGACAGATTTTTAGTGCATTTGACAATCATTACTGCCATTTTTGGAGCAATGATTATCATCAATTTAAATATATGCATAAGATTTTTAATGATAATTGCAGCTCACACGTGAGCTGTACAAGATAACACACTTCACTTGTGGCATAGTAGTACATAGTTAGCAGTGCTGCTGCACAGCACCAGGGACCTGGGTTCAATTCTGCCTTGGGTGACTGTCTGTGTGGAGTCTGCACATTCTTCCCCTGTCTGTGTGGATTTCCTGCAGGTGCTCAGGTTTCCTTCCACAGTCCAAACATGTATAGTTAGGTGGACTGTCTGTGAAAATTTGCCCCTTAGTGTCAGGGGGATTAGCTGGGTAAATACATGAGGTTATGGGATTGTTTCAGTGCAGATTCGATGGGCTGAATTGTCTCCTTCTGAACTGTACAGATTCTATGATGCCATGGCAATTTTGGACCCCAAATTTGATCTCAGCATATAGGATTGGCATCCACGGGGCAACTCCATTCCAATGAAAGTGGAAATGTGCCACCGTCCTAGTTGCATCTAGCCAGTTCCTGTGGTCATGCTAATGACTTTGCCTTATGAAAGAAATATATCTTCTTGAAGGAAGCAGCCAGTGATTTGCTGGATGTCAAAGCAGTGGATGAAATGCACAAGTATTTTACCCCATTAGTTATCCATACTGAATAGTGCAGTATGCACAAAAGCAAATAATGTGAGAGGAAAATTGTGATGAAAGCAATTAATTTTGGATGGATGACTACCAAGTAATATGTACATGCTAATTTATCTTGTAAGAATGGTGGCAAAAGCAAAAATGGTATATATGGACCTGTACTTCTGTATATTTATAGTAATTGAAAAACTGTACAGCACAAACGTTGTTTTGTATCTGACATCATATTTCAATTGTTATTTATTTGACAAAATATTAGCTATATTAAATCCATTGTTATCCTGAATCTTAGAATGCTTGAAATGCTAAATGCATTTTATATGGATACTGAAATAAATCCTCAACCCAAACTCTTAATGACAGGTCTCATTCTGACAAGTGAAAGATTCTTTATTAAAATTATAGTGTTCGGTGGTTTAAATTCCTGAATATATCCTTTGTTACATTGTTTTACCCAGTTCCCAATGGACTGGCCCACCGATGATCTAATGACTGAATCTCAGCCAGGCACAATTATTTATACAAGTTGTGACACATGAAATGAAGGCTAGCAGCATAATTGGGGCAATAATATTTTAGGTGTAAATTACAACTGTGAACTTTTGAATACTTGGCTTCTAATAGTGCTCCTTCAGCTGTCAAAATGAAGATTGCTGAAACTTAAAATGAAACAGCAAGCGATGGAAACACAGCAGGTCAGTCAGCAGCTGAAAGATAGGTTAACATTTGAGGTGGAATTCTCAACCTAAACATTAATCCATTTTTGTCTTTCAGGTACTGAATGACTTCCTGTTTATTTCCAGTTCTTTTACATTTTTGTTGCCTTTTAATCTGAATGAAAAGTCTGATGCAGCATAGTAATTCACTGACTGCAAACAAGAGGTTGGAGTAAAAATACAAAATAATTAATGTGATCCAAGACAGAGGTCTAATTTTCGTTTTGTGTTCAAGTACTTTGCCTTTTATGATAAGACTTTACAAATTATTCACGGCCTTTCCTAATTCCAGTGAATAACATTTATCAGAGTCACTACAATGTAGAAGAAGACCATTCAGCCCATCAAGTCTGCACTGACTCTCTGGCAGAGCATCCCACCTAGGTCCTATCCCAATAACCCCACATATTTACCCTGTTAATCCCTGTAATTTATACATCTTAGGATCCTAAAGGACAATTTATCATCACCAATCCACCTAATCCGCACATCTTTAGACTGTGGGAGGAAACCAGAGCATCATGGGGAAACCAACACACATTTGGGAGATGTGTAAATTCCACACAGTCACCCAAGGCCAAAATTGAACCTGGGTCCCTGGTGCTGTGAGGCACTAGTGCTAACAAATCTGCCAAATTATTTTGCCAGCTAATATACGTTTTAAGGAAGTCTTGTGGTGCAGTGGCTGGTGTCCCTGTTCCTGAGGCAGAAGCTCTGATTTCGAATCCCACTCCAGAACTTGATGGCCAAGGGAAATCTGTTCATAATGTGGCCAATAGAATGAGCATCTACCTGAAAATTCTTTCCAATATGCTAATGGGAGGTGGCAAGAGAGGGAAACACTCCTGATGAGCCATGCTTGATGCGTAATGATACCCCTTGAAAAACTTTGCTATAGGTTCGGAGAAAGTCTGCCTTGTGCACCATTTGGTGCTTCTTCTTCTTTGACAATCCTTGCTAACAAGTATGATGGATCCATCTGAGAAATTTGACGTCACTGGTCATGGATTCTATGGGTCTTTACATGGCTGATGACTGTACACTAGGCAGCTGTTTCCAGGAGGTGGAATTAATCCTTTGACTCAAGATCGCTGGTATTTCTCTCTCTTAGACTCCTTTTTCCTGATCTCCTCTTCCCTTTGGGTGTTCTCAAAGAATTGTGTCCTTTCAATCAGGAGATTCCTCCAGATAGGTCTCTTCTGAGCAAGACTCTCCAGGTTTTGATATCTATGTTGCATTTCTTGAGGTAGACCTTCAGGAAACACTTCTGTGTTTCCTTTGTCCTCCTGCTGCTTCAGTGCCTTCCTTGAACTGGGTGAAGATTTGTTATGGCAGTTGGGACTCTGGCATCTTTAGTATGCAGCCAGCCTAGCAGAGTTGCTTTCGGATGATCATGGCCTCAATGCTGGTGCTCCTTCAGAGAGGGGGTGCAGACTCGATAGGCCAAATGGCCTACTTCTGCACTGTAAGAATTTTATGCTTCTAAGAACAACAAGCACCACTGCTTTATGCTAACCACAAAGGCCAACTGCTCCATTATTTCTTCAAGCGATTGAATGTATTTGGAAAAGTCCTTTCAATGTGATATTTAGATTTAGCTTAAATTTGCACTTTGATAAAGCCACAATGGTATAGACACTGGAGCAACTGTCAAAGGCAAATAATTGTTTGCATTTATATGGCACCACATCTTCAGGAATTTCTTCTGAACTGTGCATAGTTACCTTGTGACAATAGTCAAGCATGGCAGCAAATTCTGAAACCAATTAAACAAGTCAGTCACAGAAACTGTTTTCAGTTGAATTGGTTGAAGAATACAATTTGGCGAAGACAATTTACCCGATCATTTTCAAATTGTGCCGCTGAATATTTTCATGCCCACTTGAGCGGCTAGGCAAGGCATCAGTTTAAGGTTTTATCCAAAAGGCGAAACCTCTGATAGTGCGGCACTTCCCTAGTTTTGTGATGAAGTCTTAACTTCAATTATATTCTCAAATCCCTGAATTTAATGTTTAATGGGCATCTCATCCTTCAGCTGGAGAAGCATTGGATGCCCCACATAGCCTCCACTGGAGAAGGCCTACCAAAATGAAGTGTCTGGCAGGACCTTAACTGGCCAGCAGTGGGTCTTCCCCAGAATTTAGTGCCCCAGGAATGGAAATCCCGTCCCCCCAGAGCTGCTGGTCACTCAGAGACTAGCAGCTCTATATCACCATAAGTGGGACTAATGGTGGGTGCTGCCAGATATACGCCAAGCAGAGCCCTAGGATCACCAAGGATGTAAGGGCAGGATAAGGCACCTTGGAGAGATGGTCGCTGGCTAAGGGGAAGGTGGTGTTGGAAGAAAGGACAAGGGGTGGCTTGCAGCAGGATTGATACTTAATCCCTCAATCAGCCACTGATTGTCTTTGAAAGGGAACCACACAGCCCACCCCTAACCCCACCCACTGGAAGCCCACACAAATCTGACAGGATTTGTCTATCGGGTTCCCTGTATGGCAACTCCTTTTGCTTACTTAAGGACTTTAATTAGTTTCTGGGTGAGAAGGCCATTTCTGAGCCTTCCCAACCAGGACATAACCAGCTAGTGGTGGGGAAATGGCGGGGTCTCCACCTTGCCCAGCTAAATGTCCCCTGCTTTCAATGCTGCCACTATGGGCATTAAATCCTATCCCTGGAATGGGGCTGGCCCAGGAATTTCTACTTCAGATGACAAGATTGCCACCATGCGCCAAAGGTTGATACTTAAGTAGCAGTAAAAGCCTTCCAGATCCAACGTGATTGGTGGAATCTTAAATTGTTCAAGTCTTGGTAATGATTTAAAGCTTTTATGATCATATTTCTGAGTTTGGGGTATCTCAGAATACATTTTCTTTGCATTAAACCAATGTAACCTTTTATAATGGCCTTATCCCAATGAATGCTACAGAGCTGTTGAAGGACTTAGTTTGTAGTCAAATGTTTTGACAGCTTGGCAGTTGTTACTGCCTTCACACATAACCATATTTTCTTAAGTTTATACTCAGGAGACTAAATTGAACTGGACTTTACCTCAAATTTTCAATTTTGTTTTTGCCAAAGCCTGATATTTCTTAATTGTTGGTGAATGTCAATGTGAATAATATTATTATAGATGGCGGTGCAACAGTGCACCCGAGAAAAGTCCGGTGTGACCTAACTGCATGTTGTCCAAACTAAAATAGGAATGCTGTCAAATGGAAAAGATTTAGATCTGAAAAGTGGATTATGCCAAACGGTTTCACAGAACACTTGTCCTTTTTGCTTTTCATTGTATTTGAACAACATTTGGGAATGCTGTTCAATGTTGGGGTGGGGGGTGAGGTTTGTGGGGGGGTGGTGGAGGAGTGAAGGGTAGGGGGGGTGTGGGGTGGGGGGGTGAGGGCGTAAGGGAGTGGGGGTTGGGGTGAGGAGCGTGGAGTGATGGGGGGGGCAGCAGCATAGTTGTTTTATCACGAGTAGTCTGAAAACCTGGTGCGGTACTTGGGGGACCTGAGCTCGAGTAGCTGTTGATGGAATTTGAATTCAATCAATCAAAAAAGAAAACCTGGATGAGAGTAGTAAGTTTCTTTCCCTTATTGTACATTAGTGAACCGGTTGGGCTTTTATGACAATCATACAGTCATCAAGTCATAGAGCTTTACAGCATAGATACAGGCTCTTCGGCCAACTTGTCCATGCTGCCTTTTTCTTGAACCCCTAATCTAATCCCAGTTGCCCCATTTGGCCCATATCCCTCTATGCCCATCATACCCATATAACTGTGTAAATGGTTTTTAAAAGACAAAATTGTACCCAGATCTACTATTACCTCTGGCAGCTTATTCCAGACACTCACCATTCTCTGCATGAAAAAGTTGCCCCCTGAACCCTTCTGTATCTCTCCCATCTCACCTTAAATCTATACCCTCTAGTTTTAGACTCCCCTACCTTTGGGAAATTTTTTATAGACCTCTGTAAGATCACCCCTCAGCCTTCTACGCTCCAGAGAGAAAAGTCCCAGTCAATCCAGCCTCTCCTTATAACTCAAACCATCAAGTTCCATTAGCATCCTAGTAAATCCAGCAAAATTTCTAGCCAAAACCAACTTTTACTTTCTATATTGTTAAAAGTGAAATCAAATTCTTAAATGACTATGGTGGGATCTGAACTCTCAAATTACTTGTTGGAAATGCCATGATTTCTTTTAGGATGTGCTCATGGTTAATGCCACAAGATGTACAGTTCAAGTTTTTTACCCTGTTATGTCATTAAGTACGACAGAATAGGCAGCAACTTAACCTATACAGATTTAAGAAGTTCCACTGACTGCCATCTTTTCCTTGGAGACAATAAAAAAAATGACTTTGAAAGAATTTAATTTTGGAAGGACTGAAACATTTCTGTGGATGTTGAGTTATGTTAGCCAGAGATTTAAAGCATCTGTGAAGCAGCAAGTTAAAAGGCTGTGGCTTTAACTGGTGCTGCATCTTGGTTCACAGAACTCTACGTGCAAAGCAATCCATTACATTTACAGTTAGTTCAACATGATGAATAAGATGGTTAGAATGAATTTCTACTATAGGAAGTGATATCAGGACACTGTGGAGCAATGTCATTGCCTTGCTCAGCATGCGTTGACTAGTGCTCTTGCACAGGCGGATATCAATGGCTAGCTTTCATGGTGTTCCTGTATTGGCAGGAGACGCAGAACGGAGTTTTCCCAAAATTGCACGGAGTGTTGGATCAGGCCTGAAAAACTGTGAGAAACTCGCTGCCTTCACAAACACCTTTTCTCACCTGATTAAATAGCACTCTGTACAATTTCAAAATGCCGGCAAGGAGAACACAGCTAGCAGGAGGGGCAGGGCCTAAACATTCCAGCAAAGTCAGGATTCTAAGACTTTTTTAATCCTGAACTTGATTTTCAACTTTCCATCCCACCATATTAGTCTGCAGGCACTTTACCCCTTAGCCACAAGTAAATCATGCAAGAAAAGAGGGCCCAGTAATCCAGTTGATTTAGCTGCATTCAGGACTATTGCCCTCCAGCCAAGTCAAGTGTAATAGTCCTTTGAGGACCTTTTTTGGAGGGAGAAGGTCTGGTGACAAGGTTCCTAATCAAACATCACAACCTTCTGATTTTAAGCCTCAGCTCAATGCCAACCCTTCTGGTGGTGGCTTGGAACATGTTCTGTTGCACCATCTTTGGTATAAGAGGATTCCGACCATCAGGACTTCTCCGTAAATAATGAACAGCCCAATCCAGGAATCAAGGATCAGGTCAAAGTGGGGATGGGGCAGAAGTCCCACTTCAACCCTGTTCTGGCAAGAGATTGGAAATCTAGCCTTGGGTTGATCTCACAGTCTGATGTATCACGAAATTGTGCTGATAGCTGTTTCTATTGCAATTGTGGAGGGAGAGCTGGTCAGAAAACAGTATTTGTGACAGAATGAAAAGCACCATACACAGTTCCTCTAGTGTCCTATTCTCGGCCCTATTCCAAGTTGTATTATTCACCATGAAAGACTCAACGGCACCAGAATTCAATTCCAGGATCTATTGGCCTCCAGTTCAGTGCTCAAGAATTGAGCTTGCTTCAATAAACACAACAAAACACATAAAAAGCTGATAGCATTTACAGAACAAACCTAATGAAATGCCAGTGGTAAAAACTGGAACTACAAGACATCTACTGTCGTATTCTAAGATATCCTACTGGTAGTCTTCATTCTAATTATACAGACCATGAATCTCACGGGACATGAGCCTGGGGATCATGGAAACACAGAAACTTGAAACAGGAATAAGATATTCATTATAATCATGGCTGATCTTCAAATTTATTATCCTGATCCCACCTTACCTCTATATTGCTTGATCCATTTAGATCCAAGAGCTATACATAATTTCTTCTTGAAATCAAACAATGTTTTGGCCACAACTACTTTGTGTGGTGGTGAATTCCACAGATTTACCACTTCAGGGTGAAGAAATTTCTCCTCCTCAATTATAAAAGGTTTACTCTTTATCGTCAAACTATATCCCATAATTCTGGACTCCCCCACCATCGGGAACATTCTCTCTAATCTACCCTATTTAACCCTGTTAGAGTTTTATAAGTTTCTATGAGATCCCCTCTCAGTCTTCCAAACTTCAGTGAATAACTAACTTAACCTCTCCTCATATGATAGACCTGCCATTATGTTCTACATCTTGCTGCATTTTGCAGGATCAATGGGAAGGCATCTAGCTTGCTCTGGGCCAGGAGGTGTCCATCTCTGGTGTCTGCCTGCCTACAATTAGGAAATTCTTCAAGTACCCCTTCCCCACCTTTCCACCCCCCCCTTCCTGCAAACCCCCCCCCCCCCCCCCCGACCTCTTGCTTCTTGGTCCCTGTGTAAGAAAACCAATTTAATTTATCGCGATTTGTTGTTCTGGCCATTGCTACTTCACACCACAACTTCATTGACCCTCTAAGTGGTCTGTGGATGTGACATGTCATTTATGCTCAATTGGAAAATCAGGTGAGGCAATAAAACCAGGTCACTGATTGTATTCTGCGGCACTCCGCTGCACTCTAATTGCTGTGTTCCTGCATGTCCCCCACAAACCCATCCCTTTTCAAACTGAGCTGTAAGGGTGAAGATGTCACTTGGCAACATCTCTTCCAGCACTCCAACAAAGTATGGTGGTTGCAAAATGCAATCAAAGGTCCAGCCAAAAAGCATTCGCAATGAAAATGTAAGCCCAGTGGCTATTTATGAAAGGCAGTAAGAGGTCTGACAACACCAATTTTAAATCCAACCGATTTATTTGACAGTAAACTTATTAGCTTTCGGCCTTTGTGCCTTCATCAGGCAAATGAGGTGTAAACTGAGTTTACCCCAGTCCAACGCCGGCATCTCTACATCATGACTACTTGTGAAAGGCACACAGAGTCTTATCCTAACATGCCAAGCACTGCCAGACACCACTTGTGTTCAATAGTAAGCAGTGCAACCTGACCTATATATGACATTCCTGGCAGACCTCCATAAATACAACCATTCAGATCTTGAACAAAATAATGTACCCCTGTTAGAGTTGAAGGGTTAGAATGCTCCAGTGGTTTGCGCTTCCAGGGAATTCGTTTCTTGTCATTTTTTCTGTCAGTTTGATCTGCCTCCAGCTGAGTTTATATCATAGCAAGAATGCACATTAACACCAACCAAAGAGAGAGAAGTTATTGGAGCCATTTATTTGTGGTCGGTTGAACACACACTTCACAGGAATATCATTATTAAGATCGGGTGCTCTGTTAGTGACTCATTTTCCTCCCTTTTCCTGCACTGATAAAATTGTCAAACTCAACATCTTGTTGGAGCCTTTCAGCCTTGTTGACTTGACTTGAGGACAAAGTTTTTGATTTTCTTTCATTTGGTAGCCTTACGCTAAACCCATTTAAAAGACTCTGCCTTTGTATTTGTTTAATTTCATTGGCAATCTTGAGTACATGAAAGAGATGACCTATGAATGCTGAGGCAATCTCTCTGCAATAAAACAAAGCAAAATTGCCTGGTCATAGAGTAACGTTTCTTCATCTTGTGCCAAGTTATTCATGTAAAGATAAAATGATGATAATGCACTTTCTAATTTATTGCTGCTTAAATAGTCATTGTTGATAAGCTGGTGATACTGTAGACTCTGGTAAATTTGAACTTACTCTGCGTTGTTTACAGAATCAATGCAATTGGCTCTCTCTGTCGGGCCAGTAGTACAGAGACTAAGATAAGCCCTTGAGTGCTATTTTAAGACCGAGCTGTCAGACAATTCCACCATCATGTGTGTTCATGATCACGCTATTTGGTCCTTAGGCAAGTTATTTCATGAAATAACTAATGACGAGCAAACTTTTTACTTTTTGAAAGTGATCAGGACAATCAACAGTGTCATTGTACTTCTCATGAGTGAGAAATAAGTGAATTATGGCAGTATAATGGTGAGCATAGCTGTCTTCCAAGCAGTTGATCCAGGTTTGATTGACCCTGGTTATTGTATTGATAATTTATTAAGGCCGTGTGGTGGCACAGCGGTTAACACTGCTGCCTCACAGTGTCAGGGACCTGGGTTCAATTCCTGGCTTGGGTCACTGTTTGTGTGGAATCTGCATGTTCTCTTTGTGTCTGCATGGGTTTCCTCCAGATACTCCAGTTTCCTCCCACAGTCTGAAAGATGCGCTGATTAGGTGATTTGACTGTGCTAAATTCTCCCTCAGTGTATCCAAGCAGGTGCCAGAGTGTGTCGACTAGGGATTTTCACAGTAACTTCATTGCAGTGTTAATGTAAGCCTATTTGTGATACTAATAAAAAAAAGACACCAGAGTGTGGTTAGACAAACTAGGAAAGTTTCACAGTAGCTTCATTGCAATGCCAATGTAAATCTATTTGTGACGCTAATAAATAAGAATGAAACTGGCTGTTGCTGACTCAATTGTATTGATAGCATTAAGGAAATATTCACAGCTCTCCAGTCTTCCATCTGAAGAAACCATCTCAAGAAAGTAGGAATAATATTAGAGAATAATCCATCTCATCCTCTTTATAAATAACAACATAAAGCATTTGTCCAAGAC
The DNA here is from genome assembly GCA_024679065.1 of Sphyrna mokarran. Lineage (NCBI taxonomy): Eukaryota > Metazoa > Chordata > Chondrichthyes > Carcharhiniformes > Carcharhinidae > Sphyrna > Sphyrna mokarran. The sequence continues at coordinate 27,969,327 of JAGIQG010000021.1, forward strand.
TTCTGTGTTAATGAATGATCCCTACCTTGTACCAAGCCCTGTTCATTCATCATTTCTGTATTTGCTGATCTATACTGGTTCCAAATCCGGCAACACTCAAATTTAAAAATGTTAACTTTTTTGTTCAAATCACTTCTTCAACTTACCTCTCCCCATCTCTGGAACCTCCTTCAGCTCTATAGTACACCAAAAAACACTGCATTCATCAAATTATAGCCTCCTGTGTCAACATTGGGTTCCTTTGATTCCTTCTACTGGTGTATGTGGCTTCTGTTGTCTGGAATTCTCTCTCTAACCATCTTCAACTCTCACCACTTTATGATTTTTTTAAAAAACTTACCTCCTCATTCAGGTGTGTTTTTAATCACCTGTTCCAATAATTCTTTGAGGATCAATGTCAAATTCTCTTTACTAACAGCTCAGTGAAGGATGTTTTATTATGTTAAGTGAGTTGTGGAACTGCAAGTTATTGCTGCATAGACAATCTGTGGCATATGTGAAATATTGATTGTATGAAAAACCAATAGATTTTGGAAGGACCACTCCCTGACAGCAATGAAGAATTGAGTTACAATCAAGGCATCTTTATTCACCAAATCTTTTCTATCAATAAATACTCAGGTATTAACTGCTTTTATCAATGAAGTATAAAATTCCTAGATCCATCCATCTAGAATACTATATCATTATGCTAAATACATTTTAAAATCTCTTTTCCCCCTATTAAGGATTTTGAGTGCATTCATAATCAATGGGGTTTCAAAATCAAAACTCAACAATATTTTACTGATCTCTGTCATTGTATATAACAATTAAGTGAACAATTAATAGCTCTGGCCAGTTGGTAATACAGGACTTGTGTGTGTTACTAAAAATTGGAACAAAGCTTTTCATCTTTCAGTCATCAGGGCAGAAGCAAGAATAGAACATAGAACATTACAGCACAGAACAGGCCCTTCGGCCTTCGATGTTGCGCCGACCAATATAAAAAGCAATGCCCCTCCAAACTAAACCATTCCCTTCTCTTCCATATACTTATCAACTAACCTCTTAAACGCCACCAAACTTGGCGCATCTACAACTGCTGCAGGCAGGGCATTCCACTCCCGAACCACCCTTTGGGTAAAGAACCTACCTCTGATATCCGTCCTATAACTATCACCCCTTAATTTAAAGCTGTGTCCCCTCGTGCTAGCTTTTTCCATCCTAGGAAAAAGGCTATCACTGTCCACCCTATCTAAACCTCTAATCATCTTATATGTTTCGATCAGGTCCCCTCTTAGCCTCCTCCTTTCTAACGAAAACAACCTCAAATCCCTCAGCCTCTCCTCATAAGACCTGCCCTCCATACCAGGCAACATCCTGGTAAACCTCCTCTGTACCCTCTCCAATGCCTCCACATCTTTCTTATAATGTGGGGACCAGAACTGCACACAATACTCCAAGTGCGGCCGCACTAGAGTTTTGTACAGTTGCAACATGACGTTGCGGCTCCGAAATTCAATCCCTCTACCAATAAAAGCCAAGACTCCATATGCCTTCCTAACAACCTTCTCGACCTGACTGCCTACTTTCAGGGATCTATGCACATACACACCAAGATCCCTCTGTTCATCTAGACTACTAAGAATCCTACCATTTGCCCTATACTCTACACATTTATTATTTCTGCCATAGTGCATTACCTCACACTTTTCCACATTAAACTCCATTTGCCACCTCTCGGCCCAGCTCTGCAACTTGTCCAAGTCCCTCTGCAAACTATAACACCCCTCTTCACTATCTACCACTCCACCGACTTTAGTGTCATCTGCAAATTTACTAATCCATCCTTCAATACCCTCATCCAGATCATTTATAAAAATTACAAACAGCAGGGGCCCCAAAACAGACCCCTGAGGTACACCAGGGGTGTAAGAATGTCAAGGAGAGAAGCAACAATTATATACTGCATTCTTTGACATGCTAGTTGAAAAATCTACTAATATGTTCAAAATGACTGTCAACAGCTAACCTACCTTCACTGGTCAATATACATGTTAGGATTCCTACAGCTCCACATCTCTCTCTCTCTTCGGCCGTCCATCGATTTCGATGTTGACTGTGTTGGAAGTTTAGATTCTGCAGGCACGTTGGTGTGTTATAAGGCCTGCATTGGATCAGCATGGTCTCCCACATCGGTGGCAACTGTGATTTGTCTGATTTGTAACAAAATGTCTGCGTTTATGGTCTGCTTCATATTTTTCCTGTCTTTTTTTTCCTCGATGAGTGGGATTGTCTTCCTGACAATGCATTGCCAACTTCTTCTGTCCAAAGCATCCTTCTCCCAGGTGTTGACGTCCATGTTAGTGTTCTTCATATGGCGCTTGAGCACATCTTTGTAACGCAGCTTCTGTCCACCATGTTTTCTATTTCCTTCATGTAGCTCGCCATAGAAGACGGCTTTGGGCAAACGATCGTCGCTCATTCTTATGACATGGCCAGTCCACCGCAACTGAGAGGCTGTGATGAGCGATTCTGCGCTGACCGTTCCAGCTCATTTGAATACCTCCACATCAGGAACCATCTCTTGCCAATTGATGTTTAATATTTGAACCACCTGAAACAAGGTGGTCCTGCTCTGAAAAGTGAACTGCTAAACATATACAATGCTTGTTGGCAAAACCAATGCCTCCCTCAGGACTACAAAGATGCGTTGATTGTCACAATCTATAAGAAGAAAGGCGACTGAAGTGAGTGCAAAAACCACCGAGGCATCGCGCTTCTTTCCGTAGCTGGCAAGATTATGGCGAAGATCCTGCTCAATCGACTCAAAATTATTTCAGAAAATGTCCTCCTTGAGAGCCAATGTGGCTTTAGGATTGGAAGAGCAACTACAGATATGATTTTTACCTTGAGGCAACTCCAGGAGAAGGCAGCAGAACAGCAACAACCATTGCACATTGCCTTTGTCGATTTTTCACAGCTCCGCATACTTTTAAGATTGGCCTTATTGGAAATTTAGTAGATAAGGTCCAATCCATTTGCGCACTTTGTAAACTTGGTGCTGGAATAGGATGCATGAAAGCTACCCAGGCTACTCCAATCAGGTCGATACTCATTGTATATTATGCACATTCATGAGTGGGCTTAAGACTGCCATCTCCAGACCTGAAAAGTGCCGAGATAACCTCTATTTGCACTGGGAGGGTAAAGTATCTCCAATGTCTGAGCAATAGGCGAAGTCTGCCATTTTATGCTGCAGCTATACAGCAGGAACACAAGTGGTGTTTACCACTGACAGGAAGCTACTATAAACCAAAGAGAAGCACTGCCTGCTACAGAAAAATGAGTAACATGGTATTAGAATTGCAATAACAGTGTGATGCCGAGGGTACGTTTGCTTTACATCTCCAATGACTGGCAGAACGTACCAAACAGCACATGTCTTCAACGTTCGCACTAGAAAGTGTACTGGTCATACTCGAGCTTGCTTGCAAAGCTTAGGATATAATATTTAACGTTAGATGTGATTCTGCACTTGCTGAAAAATCCTGAGTGTGCTGAGAATTACACAAACAACCAATTTAAGATTCATTCAGGATCACAGTGTGGTTCAGTTATGCTTGCTGGAAGCTGTATGTACTCAGGCAGGGATCTGCCCTCTGTAGGCAACATGAGCGTGTCCAGACATTGCCATTTTTTTGAGCAAACAGAAGAATGGGATTAATAGCTCTGTGGTGCATTCACTATTGCAACATTTTGACCAGAGTTGACTTACTGAACAACCACCTTTCCTCTTCCCTTTTCTCATGCAATATAAATTGGTGTTCTCTTTGAAATTTAGTATTCTTGTATCTGCCCTGGGAGATGCAAGATGGAAAGCTTTGACAGCATGTCTCCTTTCTCAGCAATCCTCAAATTAATATGTTGAAGTAACTGTTGAGGTACAATTGCATTGTGCCATATTAGTGCAGTTGCATGACATTTCTTTTGTTCACTATTTAGTTGATTTTTTTAAGCATGTTTGCAACTCCAGTAAATCAACCAGGGAAATTTAATATAAATATTTTGCATTATAGTGTTCCTTTTTCACTCTAGATGCTTTAACATTGGAATAAAAAGCCTCTTGTTCGCAAGATAATGATTTGATTTGATTTATTACTGTTATATTTATTAATATAGTGAAAAAAATTGTTTCTTATGCGCTATATGGACAAAATATACTGTTCGTAGAAAATGAGACCGTGCTGAATATAGTGTTATAATCATAGTTAGGGTATAGAGAAAGATCAACTTAATGCAAGGGAGGTCCATTCAAAAGTCTGACAGCAACAGGAAAGAAGCTGTTCTTGAGTCTGTTGGTGCGTGACCTCAGACTTCCATATCTTTTTCCGAAGGAAGAAGGTGGAAGAGAGAATTTCTGGGGTGCATGGGGTCCTTAATTATGCTGGCTACTTTGCTGAGGCAGTGCAAAATGTAGACAGAGTTAATGGATGGGAGGTTGGTTTGCATGATGGATTGGGCTATATTCATGACCTTTTATAGTTTCTTGCGGTCTTGGGCAGAGCAGAAGCCATATCAAGTGTGATACAACCAGCATCTGTAAAAGTTGGTGAGAGTCATTACTGATACACCAAATTTCCTTAGTCTTCTGAGAAAGTAGAGGCTTTGATGAGCTCTCTTAACTATAGTGTTGGCATGGGGGGTTCAGAACATATTGTTGATGATCTAGACACTTAAAAACTTGAAGCTCTCAACCCTTTCTGCTTTGTCCCTGTTGATGTAGACAAGAACTCAGTAAGAATTTAGCAACAACAATTTTAAATCCAACCGATTTATTCCAGTAGACAACAGCATGTTTTCTTTTACATTTCCTGAAGTTGATAACAATCTCCTTTGTTTTATTGACATTGAGGGAGAGATTATTGTTGCCACGCCAGTTCACCAGATTCTCTATCTCATTCCTGTACTCTGTCTTGTCATTGTTTGAGATAAGACCCACTACGGCTTGGAGGGGAATTTGGCCGCACCATCGTGGGCGTATAAGGAGAAGCTAGAACACAATCTTGTGGGGCACTGATGTTGAGGATTATCATGGAGGCGGTGGAGATGGTATTTAAATAATGATTTTATGGCTTTGGGGCATCATATCTTTGACTCCCTTTGACATATAGTCACAAATTAGCATTATAAAAGTATTTAATGAAGGAATCACAACTGACCACAAGAACTACATGACTCATTGCCAAGATAGTATTTGTTGTATATTTTATACCTTAGATCTAAGCAGTGGTCTCACTAGTTTCTATGTGTGTAACAAGTTCTTTTGACAGTTTTGTTTACTTCATTTGAGTCCAAACCAGGTTCAAACATTCAAGCACAGTGAGCCTCAATAGTAAACAGACTCATAATCAAACACAGAACAACTGAATACTGAACCTGGTCAACCAAATGCAATAAGCCTGGTATCTCCCATAAGCTAGCAGCCAGCATGTCAATATGAGATGGGGCATAAGAAACAGTCAACTGAGGAAGGGGAGTGGGGTGGGGCAAATAAAGAAATGCAGAAGAAGATACTGCTAGCTACTATAGTCAGACTAAAGTCTATTTTTTATTAATAAAGTGAATCAAGCAAGTTTAATGCCTAGCTGATTAATCGTGGAGCTCTTAATAAAACAACACAATACATAACACACGTTACTGTGTATAATTAAACCAACGTTAATGTCAAATACAGGCACTGGTCCAAACAAAACATCTTGAATCACTTGCCACTTACATAGCAGTAGATTTCATTTTTTATAGATAAAAATGTATTAAGTAAAGGGCCTGTATGTAGATCAGTCTATTGCCAAATCTTACAGTTGAGTTGGAGGCTGTAAATTCACACAAATTCTTGATCCCAGCTGTATCATTAATATAAAGCAACAAAACAACAATGGGTAAGTGAGATAATGGGTGTTTTTCCTTCTGCTTAAGACGAGGCCATAGTAATATCTCAAGGAGAATTCTAGGGACAAACCTGCAGTACAATAAGTTAAAGAATAGTTATGCTAATACATTAGTGATGCAACAGTGACAGTAACATCTAGTAACGTGCTAAAGACTCTGTGGAGAGATGGAACAGTCTGTGCTCATGAGGGACATACCTATTCTGTATCCTATCATCAAGATAGTGCCCTCAGCCATATTATCATGTGTACTTTCCAGTGGGAATCACTGGAGGGTAAATCAGGAACAGGGACTCTGCCTAATCATTAAATTCCTGCAGTACAGAAGAGGCATTCAGCCCATCGAGTCTGCACTGACAACAATCCCACCCAGGTACTGTCCCTGCGACCCATGTATTTACCCTGCTAATTCCCCTGATACTAAGGGGCCGATCCACCTAACCTGCACATCTTTGGACTGTGGGAGGAAACCGAAGCACTCATAGGAAAGCCACACAGACATGGGGAGATAGTCTGATTGAACTTGTACTGTCACCTAAGGCTGGAAATGAATCCTTGTCCCTAGTGCTGTGAGGTAGCAGTGCTAACCACTGTGCCACCATGCCGCCCGAAATGTCACCATCTGCTGTGGTGGGATTTGGCCAGGGCATTGCTCTTTCTGGATTACAAGTCCAGTGACAACACCATTATGCCACTGCCCCTTCCCCAACCAGGGATACTGTAGAAGAACGATATTGTCAGTGGCACATATCCATGCAATATTTTGTGTGCATAATTCAATAAAATTACATTACCCAGCATTGTATGTACAACATCTCAAATTAACAGCTTGTTAACTTTTATACACAATAAATTTGAATCAATGAGAGGAAATGGTCCCTGGAGTAATGCTGTTCTATTGAAAGCCATTTCCTCCCTGAGGTTCTCCAACATTCTGGAATACCAGTACAAATGGTGTACTGAAAATCATAACCCTGCTAACAATGTTCAGGCAGTAAGGAGTCTCATAACACCAGGTTAAAGTCCACCAGGTTTATTTGATAGTAAACACCACAAACTTTTGGAACACACTGTTCTTTCATCAAGTGAGTGGAGAGTTCTACTCAAAAACAAAAACAATGTTCTGAACAGACCTCTCCACTCACCTGACAAAGGAACAGCGTGTTCCGAAAGCTTGTGGCATTTACTATCAAATAAACCTATTGGACTTTAACCTGGTGTTGTGAGACTTCTTACTGTGTTTACCCCAGTCCAACGCCGGCATCTCCACATCACAATAATGTTCAGAAACATAAAAAAACTTTGGAATGCTGAATAGAAAACACCAAAACAATGCCTCAAGATTTACTGCAGCAGCTTATGCCAGTGTGCATGCTTAGATTTATATGAGATTAATTCTGAATTTAGTCCCTAATTGATTGTCAGATTTTTAAACGCCAGATAATAACAATGCATTGCCATTTTTCTCTTGACAGATGTATTCATCCACATCCTTTGGTAACAATTTTGGAATATTTGATATTCATCACAAAAATACTGAATGATCTTTTTTGTCGACATACAACAGGAGAAAGATTCCTGCAAACAAATTAGCAAGATTTTAGCGTTCCTGTTAAGCAATTTTTTTAAAGAATGGATTTATTGGAAGTTTTCTATTTTACATTGCCAAAAAATGCTGCAATCCCCAAACTCTAATACAGTACAGCATAATCATTATTCCACATAAAACATATAGAAAAGATTAATGAATATTCATACAAATAACTCAGATTATTAGTCATCAATCGTTGTAGTTGGCATCCCCGCTTGTACAAATAAAGAAAGGATACAAGGAAGGATGGGAGTTCTCAAGACAACAGGATACAATCAGGATACAGAATACATGGTGCATACAACTCTACAGGATAACAAAGACAGAACTACACAATAGATAGGATCTCTTGAAAATAATAACATAACCAACTGGAGCCTAATTCAGCATCCCAGAGCCTCCAAGCAATTAAAGGTTCATCCGAAAAAGGGGGAGCATCAGGCTACCTCCATTGGTACAAGATGTGTCGTGGTAATGTACGCCCACAAGGACAGAACCAGTAAGCCAAAATTTCATATACCTTGCCTAGACTCACACCACAAAACACCTTCCTCCTCTCCAGTCATATCAGAGGCACTAATCAGGCTTCCCATCGCTGGAAAATTTAAACCCTTTTCCACCAAGAAAACCCAACCAACAAGGAGAAGAATCATTAAGTGACCCATCTTGGGGAGAGTTACGATCCCTTCTCCCGACAAGGTAAAGGAAACCCTCTAGGATTAATTATTACAAATCACCACCTTTATCAATAGCCCACCTATCCAGATAAAGAAAGGAAGCCCTATAGAGACAGGAGCATCTAGATCATTCAATAATCCAATAGCTGCCAGAAGTACTTGTTTCTGCAAACATTTTCACAGGAAGGAATAGAACAGCACAATCTCACAAGGAACATGATATTGCTCCCCCCAATCTCCCAGCACCACTCCCCTGCTTCGCCAACCCCCCACAGGGGCCCAAACCTAGAAGACAGACAGACAGGCAGTCTCCATATTAGATTACTAATTAGGAGAAAGCCTACTGCTATAACTAGCCTAATCTTCAAGTCAACCTCCAAAAACACTGAACAAAAATTTGAGTCTCTCAACCAATAGAAACTGCATGCCCAGGGGAATCAATTCGCAAGAGGCAGAGCAGTTCAGAAGCCCCGTAAAGGGGACATCTTGCTGCAGGGCAACCTACTACCTTGTCCAATATACCCTCAAACTGACCCGGATAAACACAGCCACTGCTGCCCCAACCTGCTCAATGACCCCCTAAAATAAGGAACAAGAAGCCAAGAATACTCACACTACTCATATACATTGAACAAAGCAAACTCCCTCTTTCTCTTGGTATTCCAAAAGAGACATTTAGGTCCCACTATCAATGAGATAATAAGATCCAATCCATTTCCCCTCATCAAAGAAACTTTAACAACTGGATAATATGCCCACCATCCATTTCATGAGTCAAGTCATCAAATAACCACTGTCACTGCCCACACAGGCAAACTGAAACTGAAGGTCAACCTTACAAGGTTACAGTCCCAAAGGCAGGTTGGCTTTGCCCAGATGTGCACCAGAACATAATTCCTCTACTCCAACAATACCAGAGATGCCAATGACAAAAAATAGAGCCTTGTCTTTTCCAGGATACATGATCTGTCTGTGTTTGTAAAGTGAATAAAGCGAAGGGTACTAAATATTGTATTCAGTGTAAATGTAAGCCTAACAGCACACAAAACAAATGAAATAAATACTGTCCAACCCTCATGTAATACAACCATGTGCCCCAGTGAAAAGAAGGAGACCCACAAGTAATTAAACTATGGCTCCCTTATTCCACTGGCGGACGAATATCATCAAAAAGATGAAGTAGACAATCCGGATTTTCACCATATAATAGGAGGATAGGTGACAAATGCCTCTGCGCTCATTTATCATTTATCAGGATAAAAAATAGTCACCAAAATCTTGCTGCCAGTTATGCCAGTGGGTTCTTAGATCCCACTAATGGCACACTTCCGCTGCCAGTTCTCCAGCTGCAAGGAGTGCATTCAATGGGAAACTTTATTGACAATGGTGAGATCTCTGCCTTCAGCAAGTGATGCACTGCTTCCCACTGCCATAAAATATGCCACGGAGAGGATGAAAAATCCTGCCCAAAATCACAAAATCAGGATTATAATCTCAAGGGAACAAGGTTCAGGATTAATGGTGAACTGCAGGATAAACTGGCCATTTGCAGAGCATGAAAAAGCCAAAATCATGGCAGGGTCATTGAGTAACATCGAGGATCCATCCAGAGTTACACCAAGGCCTCTGTCCCGAAGCTCCAGCAAAGAAAAGCCTAGGCCCCAGCGGATTGCAAAGAGCCAACATATCCAGCCGCTTCCTACCCTTCTCGATAAGTGCTAAGAGACAATGTATGGCCAGTGATTGGAGTCTTCAACTGGCTCCAAACCTCGATGACCAGATACAATGAGCTTCATCCATTTCAAGGTGTCCAGATCTCAAATTGAAATTGTGAAAGCATGGCAGACAATTTTCAAATTCCGCCAAGAATTCATCCTCAGCTCTCTTCGGGAGACCAGACACATGGATACTCCTTCTCTGGCCCCATCTGCCCAGATCAGCCAGGATGTAAAACGTACCTTGCAGCAGGATTTCCAAGAACTGAAGGTGAGTCTTCACTGAGGAAACTGCCCTCCTGACTGACAGGATTCTTCATTATTCTCTTTAGGGTGTCTCATAGTTCATCAATATGAAAAACAAAAATCTATGCTGGGAACCAACACCATAGCCCACATCTTCACTCATAATGGAATCATCTCAACAGCAATAGTTTCACCAAAGCACAGGTCCATTCACCACCGCAACTGCCACTGTGAACTCAGCGCCACCCCAGCCACATCAATCAAAGATTTTCTTAACTTAGCTTTGCTGCACCAAACTTTAGCCTGGATCCTTCAGGAACAAGACACAGATTATAGACATTGAAGTCAGATAATGATGGTTTTGGCATCAAGATAAAAAATGGAATGAAGATGAACAGTGCTAGAGCTCATGAAAATACAGTCAATCCTGTGCATATATCACATGAACCCCACTTGTCTGCTCCCACCACCACCCCCCTAACTCCATCCCCTCACCAGTAACCAATCTTACTAAAACAAGTTACAAGAGTATAACAGAGGCATTGAGTGGGATTTTACCAGAATGCTGGCCTGGAATTAGGACGGGTGAGGCTCACAAAACAGCATTCTCCATTGGCCTCAGGTGGGATCTTAACAGCCTTTAGTGGGCGAGACAGTAAACCTCCAGAAATTGTCTTTGTTTTCAGGGCTTTGATTGTACCAGACAATGTTCCATGTTGGAAGTAAATATTTATAAACTAATATTTTAATGAGCAAATATTTATTATGCTGCCAGTGCCTATTGAGAAGCCTTTAAAAAAACAATTAGGTTCCCTTCATCTTTTAAACCTCTTCTATTTCCTCGTGTAGGATCTTATTAATAAGATTGCTGCCTTTGCTTATCAATGCAAGTGCCACTCAACCTTCACCCAAAAAGATTATGCACCAATGCAACAGTGTAAAATTTAATTATCCCCTCATTCCTTTAGAACATAAATAATTTGGGAAGTGCCACTGATTATTGTTAAATTAACTGCCTTGTAATTTAACTTACTGGCTGTGTTTTATCTAATAAATGTAATTTTCTGGAACCTTCTGGTAGATTGATCATTGATAGTTCAGGAATGGTACGCCTTATGATGAAATTTCTAATCAACAAATTGCAGTTTTAGGCTTCAGCTGAGATAATGTATGCAATAAATGTGTCTGACGAAATGGGAAAGGGAGTATGAGGACAATAAATAAAATTTCATTATATTGAATGTTAGTGCACTAAAGCTTCAGTAATATAAGATGTATACGATAAAAAGTTTTTGATAAAGTACAGCTCGCCTTCCAGTCGCACTTCTGACATGCTGGTATGTTCTGCTAGATAATTCTCTGAACTTCCAACAAAGTAATTTTAAGAACAGGTAAACTTTCTGACTGAGCCATCAAGATGAGAAAACTCCATTGAGGGAGCAAGGGAAACTTGAATGAAAATATGCTTCATGCTGTTATGCACATTTCCCAGTCTAAGTAGCAATCAGCAAAACAAGTAGTATGCCAAACTATACAGCCAGAGCAATGAAAAACAAGTCAGAGGACATCATGCTGAAAACATGGAGTGTACTGGTCACTTGAGTAGCATGGCATTCAGTTTTGGGCACTGAAGCACAAAGAAGATATTCAGAGTTTACAGACAGTTCAAGATAGAGTTGATTCTCAGTGTCAGAAGACTGAAGTATGAGCAGCAACTGGGCTTCTCAGCTTCTGAACTGAACTGACTGACAGATGACCTTACCAAGGTATATAAAATGGACCACAGTATGGAGAAGGGAGATTTTGAAAACCATTCTAAACTGACACCACAGAGTAGAATAAGAGAGCATATGTTCAAACTACCAAAAGAACTGGTTCTTCAGTCACAGGGATCAAGATATGGAATTGGCTGCTGGAGGGAGTGAGCAAAGGTATAAGATCTGGAATTATTTAAGAATTTGGTGTCATGGTTGGAGATGGGGGTGGAGTCAGGCACAGGGAGGGCTGGTAGTTTGTGGGGACTACTGAGAAGGATGAGCTAAAGTACACTAAATGGCATTTTCATCCCAATTTATTTCTGACCTGGAAATGAGTTATTTAAGTGCTTTAGGACATTTTAAAACAAATATATAAATGCAAGCTGTTGTCAGTTGCCTGTCACATCTTGGAAAAATTTGGCAAAGGAAAATTAATTTACAAAACTGGATTAAAATATTCAAAGTCATAAATGTAGAAGTGTTGACTACCCTGTCCTTTAATTGCTTTTTGACCTTGAAATTATGCTGCGCAAATATACATGAATGTTTAATATATTTCTATGAAATTCCTTTGTTCACTATTTTGTTTTGAAAGAAGTTAGCACATCCATTAAAGTGGCAGACAACAAGAAGTCATATGGATGTGTGAAGTGTTTGTATGCTTATATTCACACGGTGTCATTTAAAAGGTCTTTGTTTTTATTCTTATTACTTCCTTTCCACATTGACTTCCATTTGAGTCTCTTCAACAGAAAAATTGAGATGGACATGACATGCATATTCACAATCTGAGAAATCATCTGGATTAGGAATCCCCTGTTTGACTTTCAACCTCATCACTGGAGAAACTAATCATCAGATGTTTATCAGATTTAGTATATGTCTGAATAAATGTTAACCCTGTGTTAAAGAAACAGATCTTTGTGTCCCTTTTTTAAAATTCTCAGAGTGGGACAATGAGTACACTGCCCTTTTCACATGATACAACCACAACATGTATTATGAAAACATTAAAAATCAGCAATGGAATTAGATCATTTCAACCTGCTTGTACAACATTCATTCCACCGTATCAACACAATAAACAGACATGTTAACTCATTAACCCAGGAGTTCAGCTTGTCAACATGTTTCCATCGTTCTCTGCTATACTTTGCACTAATAATGCTCCCTTGTGAAATATAATGTTAATGCAATGTAGATTGGACTGAGTACGGTTGTGCAGACAATTAGAAGGATTTCTGAGGGCAAAATTCAAAGATATTTGGGATCTTCTACTGGGAGGTAGAGTTGATTCCAGATAAAGGCACGTGTGAAACTAACATTTAGTCCCGATGTATCAAATGGCTTTCCTTTAACATTCATTGTGTAGAGTTCCTGATCCAATAAAACGTTCTCCAATTATCCAGGCTTTCATTGTTTAGTAAATTACATATTGCCAGCTAGGCAAAGCAGACATCTTTTATTAACTGTATTATTTAACTGATCTCCATTATAGAATCAGACATGTCACTAAATACATGGCATATAAATTAAATTATAGCAATACGTGACTGATTAACAAAAAAACCTGTAAATCCTTTGTGTACAGATCTGAATGATTGATGTAGCTTATTTTAACTGTGTTGTCCATTGCCCTTTAATGGTGGTCTCATACTGCAAGTTCAGTATTTGTATAAACCTGTTTCACCATTTTAAATCTGAGGTTAGAATAAAATAGAATGAAGCTGCTTCCTCAAAGCAATTTCAATCCCTTTCGTTCAATCCCCTTTGTCCCCAAGAAAGCAGCAAAAGCGTGCACAAAAAATATTTCAAATGCTGACTTATTTTAAATAAGGTATTCTATTTTTTGCTTTGGCTCTAATCATCGTTCAGTGAATGCCCTGGAACACTTCTTGTTGTCACATTAAGCCTGCCGATATGGTTAAGGAATGAAATTCAGGAACAGAAAAGAAGTCAAAATCTATGATAAATTCAGAAATGTCAAAACTGTTTCAACAATTTTATAAGCATGTTTGAGGAAAATATTATTGCCAAGTAATTTCAAGATAATCAAAAGGTTTGTTAAAATTGAGTTTCCAAATTTGGGCATCAATGAATTTTATTGATTGTGCATGAATGAGCTTTGTTGAAATGTGACTCTAAACCCTTAAGGATAGATTTCTAGAAGCTTGATGATATATTTGCTTTGGGGTGGTTTTATTTTGTCATAGTTTATGTTATGTCTCGCCACTCTTTTGTCCTCATATCTTAATAGCTCCATTTTAAACTGTGAAGCTCTTGTGTATAACTCTGATGATATCATCAGAATTGTGCGATATCACAATGCATTGCAAAAATGCAATTGTAAGCCTTGATGTCTGTGGTGTCTAGCAGCTTCTCATAGATTATACATTGGCTCCACATAACCACATTTTATGTACACGGCTACAGCTGTGTGGTGGTCAGAAATTCCGAATCCCATGGTCAATTGTGAGTTCCATCAAATCGGGCACCATTATCTCTGTTGTTCCCTTAGGATCAACCATTGGACCCTTCCTATTTCTTATCTGCATGCTACGCTGCAACGACATTATTCAAGCATATAGTGCAGGACTTTTCAGCCTTAGCCACTGCTAGTATCATCCGTCCTGCCAAATGTCAATGGACTTTGTCTAGCCTGCCACATCCCCTGTAGTGTCCAAGCAGGCAGGGCTGGAAAATCTTAGCTACAATGTCAGTTTCCATGTGAATGCTGAAAGGAACCAATTCTGCCTCACTACTCTGATGAAGAGTCATCCAGGCACAAACGTTAGCTCTGTTCTCTCCCTATAGATGCCATCAGACTTGCTGAGATTTTCCAACATTTTCTGTTTTTTGTTCTTGTTCACTATCCATTGTCTGGACCGCTCCACACTTTCCAAGTTGTCAGATTACTTATCCCATCCCACACTTTGATGATTGAAATCATATGACTGGAGTTTGGTGGAGGAGGTGGGACGTTGAAGTTGGGAAACTTTTGGAACTGGCAGATTGGTTTCTTTTGAAAGAACCCCCAACTCACTGTCTTTTTGCTTCTGGGAAGCAGGGATAGGATGGAATTGGAATTACTGCCTCTGGAGGTAAACCTGAGATAGGCAGATGGAAAGCCAGATAGGCTGAAATGCCTATTTTTGTTCAATAGGACATTGGCCTTTCGTAGTGATGAATGTCAGGACTTTCGAACCCTCACCCTTTGTTCCTAAAGTCTCCACAAACCAACTACTCCCCTCTCTTCTCCATACCCCTTCCATATCCCATGCCTTCTCATGTCCCCATGCCCTCCCCGTGTCCCTAAGTATTCTTCACACCACATACCAGAGTCCATCATGGGCAGATCTGAGGATTAATGTATTTGAAATGGACAATTAACAAATTAAATTTCTAACAATTTAATAGAGCTGTGATTCATATATACTTCATACTGAAAAAATGCTTAACTCATTGAATATCGTCTGTTATAAAAAAAAAGTCTGTTCAGAATCCATATTAAGGATAGATAATCTTTTAACATCCTATTAAAACTGCAAATCAAACTTCCAAATCAGCCCATTGCTGAGATTAATTGGTCTCTAGCTTCTGAAACTCAGCCAAGTATATATAATGAGATCAACTGTCATAATAAATCATTTCAGCTCACAGACAATGAAACCTGCTGAAATTGCAAAAAAGGATGACTTTTTTTAAAGCTACTCCAGATGGTCTATCAATCAATGCAATCTAACAGTAGGTATCTGTGTTTGCTATCTACAGTAAAGATTCAAAGCAGTTTTCTTCTACAATTTTAAAGGGCTATGATCATTTCAATCATTTCAGATCATGATACATAGAGAGCCAAAGCACTATTTTCTTCAGTTTTGTATGTTAGATAGCTCTTTTCCCAAGCGGAAGAATTACTACAATGCATCTCAACAGTTATATAATATCAATTAATGTATATTTGCATACAGAGACCTATAACCTTTCATTGGAATAAAACTACATCTAACTTACTTACCTAACTATTGAACCTGAAAGAACAGGCTTTGTTTCACGCTTCAAAGCCTGCCAGGGAAGAATTCCAGGATCAGCTCATTTGGTTCTCTGCTTGGGATAGGAGATTGGCCATCATGTGTGACCTCTCTGAGGAGCTCTGAACCATATATTTTAAGAGAAATGACCCAACTCAACAAAGATTGCATTTTTCATATTGGGGGCCAGGGTGTCATGGGGCATAGGGAGGTGATTTGTACTGTCCACCTCCTCAGTGGGGCCAGCAAAGGCTGGAGCTCTGCCTACAAGCAGACTCCCCAACTCTTACGTAGTAATTTCCTGAAATTACTGAAACAGGAATGGGGGGTAGGAATTCTCAAATCCACATACATCTATCAGTTTTCAAGGGCTCCTGAATTGGCCTAGGTATATATTGGGCATTGTCTTTGTTTGCTGCCATAAATCATGTTTCCTAATCAACAACTCCATCCTGGTAACTTTCAAATGCTTAACTTGACTGCTTACAACCTCAGCACCTGACCTGACCCCAAGCTGAGTTACTGACCATGTATCCACACCATCATGAAAACTGCCTATTCTGTAATACTGATTGATTCCGTCCTTCTCAGCTCATCCATGCCTTTGTTACCTCCATAACTGATTATCCCAATGCATTCCTGACTGATCTCCAAAATACTGCCTTTCATAAACTTAAGGTCATGCCACACTCTGACAAGGAATAATTTGTATTTGTCACAGTCACGTTGGATGTCATCTGTGATTTTGATAAGAAATATTTCAGTTCTGTGGCATTAATATGTTTGAAGGAATTCAAATATGGACGTCCAGAGAGGATGGGTGCAAATTTGGGAAGTGTCAACACGTTCAAGGACTCCTGTGCTGGCTGACCTCTGTTGGATCCTACGTGCACCAGCTCAATTTTAATTTATTTGTTTTCAAATACATCCATGGTCTCATCTTCCTCATCTTTTTACAAGCTCCTCCATCCCTGGAACTCTCAGAAATATCTATTTTCCTCAAACAATAGTGTCTTCATCAATGTGAATTTTAATTGCTCCAACATTAGTGATTGCACTTTCCGCTGTTGAGGATATAAGTACTGGCATTCCTTACGTCTCTCCACCTCTCTTTTCTCGTTTAAGACACTCTTTAAGATGTTTCTCTTTGGCTAGACATTCGGTCAGCTGCCCTAATGGCCCTCATGTGGCTTGGTGTCAAATCTAGTTCTATAATGCTCCCATGAAACATCTTGGGATGTTTTATTACTTAAGGCATAACAAAAGTACATATAATCTTGTTAAACAAAACTAATACCTAAAAGTGCCTGGATTGTTCTTTAGGAACTTGCTACCTATTTCTGGTCTAAATCTGTCAAAGGCATACTACCATGATTCATTCTTATTGGGCAATAAATGAAGTTATGAATGTTTATGTTAATTTTTTTGTAGCAATAGAGTATGTAGCTGTATGAAGAACACTTAGAATTTTGCTGCAAAGACGGAGTTATGCAGACCTGCCCTCAGTGTAATATCACTACTTTCATTAAGGACAAAAAACATTTCATGACATCACTGAATCAGGTATAAAACTTAGCTTCAAACTATTCCTGCAGTTAAACTAAACCATTAAAGAAACTCTGTTAGTAATCAGAGCATTCAGGTGACCAATGTGGGATTGCAATATTTGGTGAATACAAGCAGCAGAATTAACTTCTGTAATCTACTCATGAGTTAGGAAATCAACTCCACTCATATTGGTATTATTTGGAATTGTTGGTATAAATAAACTAAAATCTAGATCTATTTTAGATGGCCACCAGAGGTGGTGCTTTGAAGGAACAAAAAATAATTGTGAACTAAGACTTTTACTGAATTTATTTGACATAGACTCATAGAGTAACAGAGGTTTACAGCATGGAAACAGGCCCTTCAGCCATGCTGTCCTTTTTTTTAAACCCCTAAACTAATCCCAATTGCCTGCATGTGGCCCATATCCCTCTACAACCATTGTACCCATATAACTATCTAAATGCTTTTTAAAAGATAAAGTTGTACCCGCTCTGCTACTACCTCTGGCAGCTTGTTCCAGACACTCGCCACCATCTATGTGAAAAAATTGCCCCTCTGGACACTTTTGTATCTTTCCCCTCTTACCTTAAACCTATGTTCTCTAGTTTTAGACTCCCCGACCTTTGGGACATATTTTTTCTTCCAGTCAATATATTATAAGTTCATAAGATATAGGAGCAGAATTAGGCCATTCAGACCATTGAGCCCACTCCATCATTCGATCAAAGCTATTATGTTCCTCATCATCATTTTCCTGCCTTCTCCCCATGACCCTTGAATCCATTAGCCGTTAAAAATCTGTCTAACTCCTCCTTTATATATTACTTAAGTTAGTGTGCACTAGTGTGCTGCAGGTCGGTTTGGGAAAACATGATTAACTTATATTGGAAGAAAAAGTGAAGGAGGTTGCTCAAACAGCTTAAAGAGAATTTGAAAGTAAGTGGCATGAGGGAGCGAGTTATAGCAGATGAGGAAAAGTTGGTTGCAAAGCAATTAATAATAGTGGGATACTTGGCGTGGAAAATTATCTTTTCATGGATTCTCTCAACAGCATTGTCTATGCGACTTGCTGCCTTATCCAGTATAGGAGAAGTCACAATTGCCTTTGCCATTTCTTACCTCAGCTATCGATGGGATGATTTCAAGCATTTGCCAACAGTGTGTTTCAAGCCAGCTACCATCTGATCACGTTAAGATTTCATTGAGAATGTACATTGCATCCCACTGAGTGGAGCAAGTGTTTTACACATCAGTATTAACAGGAATGGTGAGGTGGAAAATGAATTAGTGAACAAGCATGTATATGGTGGCCTGCATTTGCAATCTAACTTGCCTGTGAAGCAAATAAAGAGGCAACAAAGATGAAAGAAAATGTAAATCTGTAGGAGATTAGGAAAGTTGAGTCCCAGACCCCCACAACCTAGGCCTTTGGAAAAATGGTGCGAGAATGAGAAATACCCTGCTTCCCATGCTGTGTATCTCTATGATTCTATGGCACTCCATGACTGAGTGGTAAGTTTTTAACCAGAAACATTTCATGCATCTGAAAGAAAGAACTTATATTTGCATAGCAACTTTCCACATTCTTGTGGTGTTGCAAAGTGTTTCACAAAGAGTGAAGCATTGCAAAGTGTAGTGACTGCTATAATGTTGGCAGGCACCGCAGCCAATCTTCACACTGGGAGGTCTCTTAAACAGTAATGAGAGAGATATCCCAAAAGATATGTTGTTGCAATGGTGCTTCTTGAGGGATAAATGTTACCCCGGACACCTGAAGAACTTCTCTGCTTGTCTTCCAATTATGCTAAGAGAATTTTCATATCCGCATGGATCACCAATATTGGTGTTTTGAAAATTGCGTGCACATATTGTTCACTTGAAGATACCATACAGAATTGTACCAGCAAAGGGAGTTTGCAAACAAAAGATGGGTCTAAAGAAGTTGTTTTAATAAAATAATTTATGTTGCTCATGGATTTTTAACTCTGGTCTGTCTCTAGTTGTTCCTAGTCTCAAGAACATTACAATCAGCAGATATTGGCTGAACATATCAATTCAAAAGCCATGATCTCCTGTAGCTGAATACTGAAATGTCAGCCTAGATATGATGCTCATGTCTCTGTAAGGGTGTGTGTTTATAGGGTGGGCGACAACATTGACTATCTGCCTCAACAGCAATATTGCTTTCAATGAGCCAGGTTGAGCCATTCATCATTATGTGTTACAACTGTACATTCAGTAGGGTTAAACAAAATGGGATGATCAAATAGATGGATGTTTTGACCATGTAAAGAATTTTCATGTTCTTACTGTTAACAATCAGTGCAGGCTGGCCATACAAGAAATTTCTACAAGGACCCACCTGCTAAAAAGTTCCCTAATGTTGGATTATTATTCCAACCCTTTCCCCATAAGAATCTCAAACAATCCCAGGGACGTTTGCAATCTCTTGACTCTTTTCATGATCTTACAAATAAGATCATGAAAAGATATCCCAAAAGATATCCCAAAAAAATACTAACCCAATTTTACTTAACTGACTTTGAACACACTGTATAATTCAATGCGAATTACTGAGGTAACATTTCAAAGAATTTGCACTTCAAAACTATTCAAAAATTTCCATTTGAAACCAATACAACCATTTTGGTAACCTTGCCTTGATAAGTATGCTGTCTAAAAGTGGCAACTATTGAAGTTTGGCAGTGGATGATACATTGTCTTACATTAATATGGACAATTATGCTAATAGTTTCTAGAAACAGCTGTGGTTATCTGAGCTGTGGATATCTAAGATGTTTACATCTTTGATGTTGGTCCAAGTAGTCCACATTGGAAATCACTACTGAATAAAATTGAAAACTTCTTTCAAAAGACAGACTTTGAACAATTTCATACGCAATTCTGCCTTACCAACAATTTCAAGCAATCAAACCCCTTAAAGCAAATTATCTGATAATTAATTGAGTATAAACAGTTTTCAATTAGTAAACACTAACAGTTGTTAAATTGTTGCCTCTATTTTGATGACAAAATATGTTCACACACAGTCTTTGAGAAATCCAATCATCAAAAGCTTCACACTGACACCATCTGCACGACTACAGCCAAACACTGAAAATAATGATCTGTTACAAATTCACATCCTACTGCGAGATTAATACAGGTAAAATATTAATGTTTTCCTTTGATAAACATATGAAGCATCTCATTAAATCAGTCTAAATTGGGCTTCCTTAGATCATTGTTTACCTTGGAAAGCAAAGCAAGCAAATGTTTTGTGATGTGTGTGTGGTAACATTGCTCACATAACATGAAAGGAATGCATAGCAAAGGCAACTGCAATGACAACATGATGGATGCAATGAGTGCTGAACTTTGTCACAAGGGTCTATTCGGGACCACTGAAATAATTTCTGCAACTTCTGAAATAATTAGCAGTTGCTCAGTGGACTTTTCAATTTGTAAACTATTGGGATTGTTTCTTGCCTCAGTACATCACTATCTGTCATTATGATTGATCATTAACCATGCTTTTTCTTACATATTCTATTCATAGCTGACACAAGATAATCATTAAAATCTGAATTATGTATAGTCATCTAGCCTTGCTGTGAGCTTGTAACTAATTAGCATTTTTAGAAAAGTGTGGCAAGGTCATGACTTTTTCCCCCCACTAGGCCAGGATGGTCATAAAGAGGATACGCAAGAAAACCCTGAAATAGCCATTTATATTTTATTGATGAGAATGAACTTAAAATTGACCATTAGCAGATTCATAAGTTAATTGCATAGGTCAGCTTCCCTTTGAAATACTAATATATTCATTACAAATTCTGCTTTATGTTGTGAGCATCTAAACAAATGGTCACCAGATTCCGGTTCCTAATTATAAAACCTGCAGGCAACAAAGCTACTTAATGTGTCATTCGAAAACTGTCATAACATTAATGTAGTCATTTTATTAAAGAAAAAAATTAACTGCAGACTGTAGAATGTAATTTCATACCCCACTGCAAAATGACCTTCATTTCCATTAAATGAAGACTTCTGATTACTCATGAAAAGAATACAGACTTGATATTCATCAGCACTGTGCCTTATATCACACTATGTATGGTTGAATCAAATTTGCAGATATTTGAGATGATCCGAGTCAATTGTATCACATTTACAATGAGTGTGAATTAATGATGTCGTCATCACTCCACACTATAATTGTTTGCTTCTCAAAACAGCATTTTTCTTGAATTATCCATCTCCTCACATCAGGGTGCCAGTAAATAAGAATTCCTATTCTTCTTCTGTGACAATTCATTTCAATGATATATCTCAACTTTCGACAGCATATAATCAATTCCTTGGCTCATCTTGGACAGCACGATTGTGCTCGCAATGGACTGTTCTACAAGAACAGCTAAACAAAACAATCTGTCATGTAGTCAACTCTGAAAATTGGGTACTGCGATTGAAAATCTAATTATAATGACTTGTTTTTTATTATAATTGTATTCAAAGCTACTGTTACGCTGCATGAGAAGCAACAACTCTAATAGTTGATGTTCTTCATAGACATTATACTTAGACATTTCATAAGGAAGGAAAGGTACTAGATCTAGAATAATAATTTTTACTTCTCTGCATTGTTGATTAGATGTTTTTGTGTTGTGAACAGTCCCATTTCTGAAATCTGATAAGGTACAATTTGTTTTCTTTTATTATCTGAATTGGAAAGTAGCAAAAACAGTACTTTTTTTATAATAATTTTTTGAAGTAAAATATATGATACAATTCAAAACAATTTCCAGCAGATATGGTTTGCTGGATTTATAGAGTCTGTGTAACTGCTAGATGGTTTCACCATTCTGTTAGTGGGGATTGCGAGGATAGAGTTTAAAATATTCTGTGGCTCCCAGGAGTGGGCAGTGGGGAGAGGAAAATTCATTCGATTAGTTGGGAAGTTGAGGTTTGGTGCAAAGCCCTGTTGCCTTCCTGACTCCTCCTGATAGAGTCCAGGTGAGGGGCAGGTCAAGGTCATTCTTTGGCCCCAGGCCAATTGACGTCATCATTAGCCAGTAAATGGTCACTAAGGGCCTGTTCCTGCTGTTTTGGGGGATGGGCCATATTGTGTGAGCAAGGCACCAGATACAATGGACGGTGGACCTGTCTGTACCCAGGGAGGGATGTCCTTCCTGCTTGAGTCCCCCTGGTCTCTGGAGTATCAGTCCCGTGACAACACTACTATGTCACTGCCTCCCCTTATAAATGCAAAAATCATACACAATCTCATCTCTCATAGCTATCATTAATCTCAGCAGACAGACAAAGGGAAATGAACTAAAACAGATTAATTGCAGCATAAAATATATTTCAGAACAGCTCCTAACAAGATCCTTTACTTTCTCTTTGCTATTTATTCTGGTTTAATCTAATCATGAAAGCAATGCACTTGACTCTCCTGATGAATCTGTAAGTAAATGCAACAGTGACTGTGGTACCAACCCACACACATCAGTGGGGTCCCAGGTTTTTGTCCACCACAAGTGCTAATTCAACCTCACACATTATGCTAACACATTAGCAATGATCCAAATTTGGATCTGTATAGGATATAATTTCAAAGATTGCAAATAACAGAAAACCTCATAATATAGTAATGTTAAAGTTTATTTATTAGTCCCAAGTAAATTTACATTAATATTGAAGTTACTGTGACAATCCTCCTAGTCGCCACACTACGGTGCCTGTTTGGATACACTGAAGGAGAATTTAGCATGACCAATATACCTAACCAGCACATCTTTCAGATTGTGGGAGGAAACTGAAGTACCTGGGGGAAACCCATGCACACATGGGAAGAATGTGCAAACTCCACGCAGACAGTGACCCAAGCTGGGAGTCAAACCTTGGTCCCTGGCGCTATGAGGCAACAGTGCTAATTACTGTGCCAAGCTAACAATGAAGCAGACAATGATAGACTCCAGGAGCACATACTCTGAAATAGACAGATACACCGCAAATGCAAAAGAGTTACACTTTGGCAAGTAGAATGAAGAGAAGCAATATAAACGAAATGATAAGGATAATGGAGTGTGCATGGAGAGAATTGAGGGCATGTATATAACTTTTTTGAATATGACAGGACAAGTTGAAACATCTACTTTAAAAAAAAGGAAGATCTTTGGCTATATTAACAGAGGCAGAAAGTGCAAAAGCAAGAAATGGTGCTAAAACTATAAAATACCCATTTAGCCATTCTGGGGTATTCAGTTGAATTGCAGGTGCTATGCACTTTAGGCAGGCATTGAAGGCTTTACAGAAGGTGCAGAAGAGATTTGTCAGAAAGAACCTTCAGTTATGTGGAGAGACTAGAGCAGCTGGCTATTTGCTTAGAGCACAGAAGGGGAAGAGGAGCTTTAATAGAGATAGACAAATACATTAACAATTTTGATATAATACATAAGGAGAAACTGAATCCAGTGGAAGAATTAATGGTAACCAGAGGACACAGGTTTAAAATAATTGGCAGAAGAACCGTAGTTGACATAAGGAGATACTTTATTTCTCATCCTTGAACAAGTCCTCACGCCATTACCACTCCCCCCTAAAAAAATTAACTACATATGCGTCTTAGTTTTTTTCTGATCTTCTGTGTGCAATGTGACTGCTGAATTTACTCAATTAATGGCAGGAACTGCAGATCAAAGTCATCAATTATGTATGGGATGCCTCAAGGAACCAAATAATACACTGTAGATAGTAAATTCTCTATTAATGCAACAGCTGTATTAAACACACATTTCAGAAGACAATGTGAAGTAAGCATGGACTGTGAGAGCTATTAATTGTTTTGGTTGAAACAGTTAGAAACATCATTTTCTCAAATTGCCAAAATTGCTTCAATTACTGACCAGTGCAGTTTTGGAAAAAAGTAATATTTTTTACAGTGAATATGGCAATGTTCAGCGTTTTTTGGAAAATTACAGCCCTTGCTTTTTAAACAAATATATTAATTCATGTGACATGGACATTACAGGCAGGGCCAAAATTTATTGCACATCCCTAATTGCCCTTGAACTATGACTTGCTCAACCACTTCAGGAGGCATTTATCAGTCAACCACATTGCTGTGGATTTGGAGTCACTTGCAAGCCAGATCAGATAAGGGTGACAGATTTCCTTTCCTGAAGAACATAAGCAAAACAAATGGGTTTTTACAATAATCAACAACGGTTTCATGGTCATTGTTAGACTTTAACGATGCCACAATGGTTAGCACTGCTACCTAACAGAGCAGATTCAGTTCTGGCCTCGGGTCATAGTGCAAACTCCGTACAGACATTCTCTTGGTTTCTGCGTGGGTTTCCTCCAGATGCTCCAGTTTCTTCCCACACTCCAAAGATGTGTGGGTTAGGTTGATTGGCCATGCTAAATTGACTCTGTGTCAGGGGAACTAGCAGGGTAAATGTGTGGGGTTACGGGAATAGGGCCTGGGTGGGATTGTTGTTGGTACAGACTTGATGGGGCAAATGGCCTCCTTCTGTACTGTAGGAATTCTATGATTCTATCATCTATGATTCTTGAATTCAAATTTTACCATCTGTCAAAGTGTGATTTAAACCTGGGACTCCCAAGCATTATCTTGGGTCACTAGTCCAGTGATTATTAATTGGCAAAAACCATTCCAAAATCAATGATTAATGGGGGACAGTACATTTTGGAAGCATAAGGTTAACTTCCCGAGTCATATCTCAAAAGGTCCAACATAAATTTTAGTTAATCTAATGAATTTCCTTTGATTAAAGCACTGGAACTTTGTGATGACTTAATATCTATTACATTTAGTGGTAATTATTATGTTAGCAGTAATTTCACTGGCCGAGTATTCCAGAGGGTCAGGTTGATGCTTTGGAACTATGCATTCAAATCTCACCAGGATAACTGGTGGAATTTGACTTCAATTAAAAAAAATGGAATTGAAAACTGGTCTCAGGAATGGTGACAGTGAAAATATAATTGGTTGTCATAAAAACCCATCTGGTTCACTTCAGGAAAGGAAATCTGTTACCCTTATCAGGACTGGTCTACATACGACTTCAGATCCACAACAATATGATTGACTCCAGTCTAATTTGCAGATGAGACAGAAACGAGAAAGGCAAGATGCAAGAATTTACAAAATGATATTGATAGGTTAAGTGGGCAAAATGTTGGCAAATGGAATATAATGCAAGAAAATGTGAAGTTATTCATTTTGAAAGGGAAGGCAAAAGAACAGAGTTATTTAAATGGAGGAAACTGCAGAAAGCTGCAACACACAGGGACTTGGATGTCAAGTGCATAAAACACAGGAAGTTAGTAGCAAGTACTCAGGAAGGCCATTTGGCCCTTATTTCAAGGGGATTGGAATATAAGTGTAGGGAAGTCTCACTGCAAATGTACAAGATACTGATGAGATCACGTGTGGAGTACTATGAGCAGTGTTGGTCCCCTTATTTTTGGAAAGCTATCATTTAATTGGAAGCAACTCAAAGAAAGTTCACTAGGATAATCCCCAGTGTGGAGGAATTGTTTTATGGGAAGAGTTTAAACAGGTTGGGATTCCCACTCATTAGAATTTAGAAGAATGAGAGGTATATGCCCTATACATTTCTATTAAGAAATATATGCGATTCTTTAAAAAACTGAAAATGTGGAAAATCTCAGCAGGTCTGACAGCATCTGTGGCGAAAGAGTAGAGCTAATACTTTGGGTCTGGGGGACCTTTAATCAGAGTTCCCAGGATTCTTAAGAGACTTGACAGGGTAAATGCTGAGAGGATGTGTCCTCTCAAAAAAGAGTCTAGGATCAGAGGGCATAAGTCTCAGATTAAAGTGGCACCAATTTAAGACTATTATGAGGAGGAATTTCTTTTCTCAGAAGTTTGCAACTGTTTGGGACTCCTTGCTATAAAGAGCTGTGAGGGCGGAGACCTGGCGTATATTTAAGGCTGAGATTGATTTTTAGAGCCAATGTTTTGAGTCTGGATGCGCCTTGGTCAAACTCTGATGAAAGGTTATCTAGACTGGGGACGTTGGTTTTATTCTCTTCCCACAGATGCTGTCAGACCTGCTGAGATTTTCCAGCATTTTTGTGTTTTTGTTTCAGATTCCAGCATCTGCAGTATTTTGCTTTTATTTTCTGATGGATAGATTTTCGATCAGTAAGCGAAACAAAGAGCAATGAATGTGGAAAAGGGGAATAGCCATTACGCTATTGAATGGAGGAGCCCAAGGTGTGGAACGGCCTGCTCCTGTTCGTATTTCTTATGGTGTTGTGGACTCTTAATTGCCCTCTGAAATGGCCCTTTAAGCCACTCAGGGGCAATTAAGGATGGGTAACAAATGGCGGCCTTGCTAACAAGACGCATACCCCATCAAAGAATAAAAAAATCCTATTTTATGTGATGGCTGCTACTGATTAGTGAAAAGAGGAATATGAATGTCGAATTAGGAAATATTAACGTTGAATTTAGAGGTAGAAAAACTGACTTCTTAGAGCAACAAGTAAACCAGCTTGCTAACCTTATGTGTTTTTTATAGTGTTCACTTATTAAATGGAGATGTGTTTAAACCCGGAAAAGGTAGTACTGACCAGTATTTACCCAGCTGATTGTTTGTCTGTTCACGGTTCCAGTGAGACCACAAGCATTCATCGCATTGCCGATCTATCGCCGCACCTGCTCCAACTCCTCACCCCCTGACTGTCTCACAGACACTGCAGTTCTTCGGCCAGTCCGCTTTTCCCTCTCTGTCTCTCTCCCTCTCCCAAAAGGAACGGCAAGAAGTCTCACAAAACCAGGTTAAAGTCCAATAGGTTCATTTGGTAACACAAACTTTCAAAAGCTCCCAAAGCTTGTGCTACCAAATAAACTTGTTGGACTTTAATCCTGTGTTGTGAGACTTCTTACTGTGCCCACCCCATCTCAGAGGGAATGAAGAAGCTGGCAAGCAGCAAACTCAAGGCACTTTGCAGATCTCTCTCTCCTGTCCCTCCTCCCATTCTCAAATGTCATCCATTCACACGTGTACCGTGTGCAACTTGTCAGAGCCACCAAAGGAGCGAGTGAAAGCATTAAAAAAGAACCCCCCCCCCCCACCCTTCAGTTTCCACTTTGTGCTCCAATGTCCTTTTCGCTGGAGCTATTTTCTGTACGACACTTGCCTTTGTTACCAAGTACCGCCAGAGCTTTCTCTGTACAGCGGCGTGAACTACGAGATTAAATCCACCCTCAAACCTCTCTCCAAGTCCCAGTCAGCTTCTGTCTATCCTGGGGCTGTTATTCCACCACGTTGCTCATTCGACCTATGGCACTGGATAGTCCCACTTTCGACGCACGTAATCCGCGGCCACACTAGAGTTCGTAAGCAACCGGAAAAAGCCTCTCTATAACAATAAAAGCAAACTACCGCAGATGCTGGAATCTGAAACCAAAAGAGAAAATGCTGGAAAATCTCAGCAGGTCTGGGGATAAAGGGTCACCTGCACTCGAAACGATAGCTTTTTTCTCTCCTCACAGATGCTGCCAGACCTGCTGAGATTTTCCAGCATTTTCTCCAACGCCTCTCTTTCAGTGGCTTAGGCAATTGTGTTATTATCCCTTCCACTAGGGCGGGAATAACCACATTTCTCTTTTTTTTGATGCAGCTGGACTTCAGGGAGGGAGATTGGACAATCTTCAGCCGATGCAAACTATTCACAAGTGCCCATAAAACACCCTCACCTCTTAAATCTGGTTAAAAAGAGATCCGTTTACTGCCGTCACCAAGAAAAAATCATTCTGCAGTAAATGGGTGGGTTAGCAATCTTCATTAACATAGCCTACCAAACTGAAATCAGAATAAAAGTGAAATATAAAATGTTGCACTCTACACAATTATTTGGATCCAGTCGTTTCCTGGTTTGCTTCGATTATAGATATGAAGAGTCTAGATTGAGGGAGAACTGAAATGATAGCTGTTGTATTTGTTACATGAACCGATTGAAGATTGAACTACAGCCTCATACTTCTTACTCACAGAGGAATAACTGGTATACGTAGAGACGCCACTATTTCTGAATGCAAAGTGATCTAAAAGTTAGAAGGTGCATAGAAATCGGCCGGCAGACCAGGAAGCGAACAGGCGAGGGATGAACCTGATTGCTTGTATTTTCCACAGAGAATCGTCCTAATAAGACAAGGCCTGTCTGCCAATAGGACGCTGGCCAGTAGTGTGAATGAAGCACATTACACAGAAATGGAATACTTCCACAATATTTCCAAACAGATCAGCTCTCAACCCATTTAGCTGATACCTTTTACATTTGAAACATATTCTGCATTTTACCTCTCCTTCATCCCCCAGCCCAATTGTTTCACGCACCCCGTTCGCTTTGCTCTTTATAATATCGCATTTTAACGACCTCGGAGCTGCTATACGGTTTAAAACTAATAGCCAGGCTTTTTGGGAGCAAGTTCCCTTTAGGATAATGCAGGGAAATCAGTTAGGACAGCACATGTCTTCTCACCCCCGCGCACTTTAACAGACAGGAATCTCCTGCGGGTGGTTGCCAATTTTGTCAGGCGGTCGGAGTAGCTGACCATCATTAATTATTTGTGTAATAGCAAAAACTATTAAAAGTTATCTCCTGAATACACCTCAGTGCGTATCTATTTCCCACTTCCAAGACATTTAAGGACAAGTTCCAATTGAAAGTTCTTTCTTGGGGAATTTCAGGGTCCAGTGATAATGAGCCGTTGCAACCGCTCCTCTCCCCGCCAGCTTTCAAATTTTATCGCCTTTGCTTTTAGCCTTTTACTTGGATAGATAAGTCCACGTGAACATTAATGAATTAAAATGCAACTTGGCTGGTTCGCGGGCGAACTAACAGGGTTTCGGGTCGAAACTTCAGTTAAAATGGGCAACTCCCTACACAAAAATAAAGAAGTAAATAATATCTCGTGAAAACAACAGCTAGATTGCCCAGTTTTATTGCGCGGGCAGGCAATAAAACCGATCAAGTCAAAAGAGACATCAAAGGGGCAAGGTTTATTGGAGACTAACAGTAAAAAGTACAAATCCTTTCATGATAGCGGCCACCAGTAAATGGCTGGGTGGGTCTGAATCTCTCCCCTGGATGGAAGAGTGTGCGGCAGGGTGGGATTAGTACTCAATAGCAGAATCTCTCCAGCCTCACCGGATTACAGCTGAAACTGGAAGTTTAACTTCACTTGCGGCTGAACTTTGGATCTGGTTTCCTTTAGTTTAAAGCGAAAGTGTAACAGGCAGAGCGCGCCTCCTCTATCAGCTCTGCACCAAATTATTCTGAAAATTGGGAGTAGGATGTTCGGCCAGCCTGCGGATTTGTAGCGGCAGTCTCTCCAGTTTTTGTTGCTGCGGTCTCTGGAGGCACTCTCAGCGCGATTACGTTCCGCTGCAGTGGGAATGATCGCCCTGACTACAGAGAGCGTTAGATTTTATCACTGTAGCTTTCACCTCTGAACATCTGGCCCGCATATCTCAAGTGCGATGTCAATATAAATCTATAAATAGCAATAGATCCATTTCGGGAATGCTTTATTGAGGTCCTGTCTGAGCAAGGCTGTACGGAACAATCTTTTGTATGGATTGTTAGATATTGATTAGTTAGGCTTTGAATCTTGTCGGGATTTAGTTTAACTAGATCACTTTTCAATTGTCCTTGTGAGACATTTGTAATGAGATTCATTGCCAATTTGCCACTCTCTGGTCTACGCTAATCGCAGGTAGCAAATCATAGATCCCGCCAGCTTTCACTGGGATGGCAATGCGACTGAACATCTACAGAGTATGAATCTGCTGATGAAATAACCTGTTGGTGAAACGAACAGCAGGCGGTAGCTGCTCAGATATCTGGCAGTGAGTTTGCACTGAGGACTCAGTGGTCTTTGCTACACAAAATATCTCGGCCGATAATAAGATTAATGAATATAAAACAAAGATCAAAACAGCCGAACTCCGAGGAGATAATGAACACGATCTCACTCAGACACGAGCAATGTGCAAGCTCCACACGTAAAATTGCGCTGGAAGTCGTAGAAAGTTATGCCTGGGTGGGTTAAGAGAGCTAAATGTTGCTCGGAGATAGAAAAGATTTATTATGGCCCTCATACTCTTTTTTTCCTTAATTAAGTTTTCAGTACAATTACTGTTGCTCAAAGTTTTCCTTTGCCCACAGACCCGCTGCCTTTACCCAGCTCTATTAACTTGTTTTCCAGGAAGGATAGAACAATCTCGCTTTTTATTTTTTAAAAAAGGTGGAAGTTGTCTCTTACCCACACACTCGTTGGACTCTCTGGCCGTGGCTCTTTGCCAGGGTCGGTCGTAGTGGAAAGGTTTACATCTGTCACACTCCGGGCCAGCGGTGTTATGCTTACAGTCACAGACCAGGTTCCCATCCCGGTCCTTGATGCATCTGGACGCGTGGCCATTGCACTTGCAGCGGCCCCCGACCTGCAGATCAGACACGGCGTAGTAATAGGACTCCCGGGCCAACTCCGAGTCGTCCTCGTTCTCATCGCCGAAGGTATGGAGGCGGCTGAAGACCACTTTGATGTCTGTGGCGGTGACCCAGTCCTGGAGGACAGGGCTGTTGTCGAAATCGTGGGCCGAGGGGCGACCGTCCAAGGTGCTGAAAGCGATCAGGCCCCCAGTGAAGGGATGCATGTCGGTGTGGGAGTCGGTGCAGATCGCCTCCTGCTCGTTCTGCTTGGTGATCACCGCTTTGCTGGGCTTGTTGTACATTTTTCGACACTGGGTAGAGTAGAACTGGAAAGGCACCCAGGATTTGCCGTAGTCCATGGATTTGTAGATGACCATGGATTCTGGCCGCGGGGAGCAGAACTGGAGGCTGACATACGTGACTTCGAATTTCTTGCCCAGGGAGAGGGTGAGGGTGACGTTCTGCGGGTACTGGATGTAGTTTTCGGATTGCCAGCAGGTCAGATTGTGGGGATTGTTGAGGTCGGTGAGATACGCCGGAGGGTGGGCTTTTCTGGGGTCCATGCTGTCGCAAATGTGGCAACTCCTGAAGCGCTCCTCCGCCTTCTCGGTCACCACGCAGTACCTGCCCGGGCTCTTGCCGCAAGTGCTGGACACTTTGACTTCTTTGCCGAACGCCGAGTTGACAAAGTCGGGGATGCAGCGCCTGGGGTTGCTGCTCTCGTCGTAGCAGGGATCTGGCGGGGTCTGCTGGGCTGCGAACATGCTCATGCCGTAACCCCCGCGGACTCCCTCCACCAGGCAGCCTAGACCCACAAAAACGCACGCAAACTCCCAGCAACTCCACAGCATCTTGTCCTGACCTTCACAGTGCAGCCTCGCTTCTCAAGGATCCTAAGCGTTTGGGAGCAGAAAACAAAAGCAGTCACCATAAATGAAAACGGCGAAAGAAAAGGGGGGAAAAATCTTCAGCAAACCCGGTCAAAATAAAGTTTTCGGATGTCTTGACATTCTTTCGGTGGCTATTCTGTGGGGAGCGTTACCTGTTTTATTTTTTTTAAAAAAAATCCGCTTTGATTGAAAGCAGAACAATTGCAAAAAAAAAGCGATGCCCCTTTCTTTAGCTGGGAGAGCGCTCTGTACACTGCGCATCAGTCATTCCTGTGCCCCAGCAGTGAGGAATCTCCCTTGCCTTTTGGGACTCTGTCTCTGCGCCTTGTGTCTGTACAGAGAGTGAATGACGTGCACAACTCTTGCTAGCTGGAGGTCATCCTTTGCCCTGCCGGAGAGTGTCATTCCACACACACAGGGAGCAAAAACAACGACATCCACTGGTAGTTTATCAATAGCAAGCAGACATCCTTTCACACGGAGGTCCAGCCACAGAACAAGCCCAATTAGACTGTTTACAGCCTCGGCAATCATTTAACACGTCCCCTTCAAACTCTTGTAGCCTGACTCTATAGTGCGGGGAGAGAAATCTTTCTACACTTCCATAAATAGAACAATAGGGATGGTGTGGACGGAACTAAATATGTAACAGAAACTACCGTGCAATTATATTCCCAAATGTGTGCAGCTCTTGTGTGGTGGAAATGATAGGTGTGAATGCAAATTGGCAGGTAGTTGCTGCCTGTGTAATAAACGCCGTGTTGTTCCTCCGCTCCCATTGAGTTTATTGCGGAATTAGACTAGCGTATAAACCCATCCCTACCGAGGGAGTGGTGTATTATTTTTCCATCAACACGGCCGATCCACTTATATTTGTAACACTTTATTCGCACAATCACGTTCACAAACAATAATTTGTTTTCTGTCACGGTGACTTATTGCAATATAAGTCTGTGTAAGCGATACTACAGATGTTGCACTTGATACTAAATTTATAAACATAGTGAGGGGGTGGGGGGTGGAAAAGGGGAATCGTGTGAATAAGGGAGCATGGTATCTTTAAACATCAGCATTTGTTGGGTGCACTTTCAGCTGTCCCGCCCTACCTCACTTGGTGAAAACTAGGATTCGTCCTCATTTGCAACTGTTTGGATTTTATAGGGGATCAGACGGTATATACATATTCAAATTATCTCTGCGATAGTTTGTGTTATGTGTGGCGGGGGAGGGGCGGTGGCAGGATGCTGGATAGGAGATGCAAGCACCCGTTTTGCAGGAAGATCCCACCATCGGTTTGATTCCGGCAGACACCTGTCGCTGGCTGAATTGTCCTTATCCATGAAACATAAGCACCCAGCGCCCAAAGAACGCTTCAACCTTTCACGAGAAGTCGCCTCTCTGCCGAGTTAAGTGGGGCGCATAGAATTATTAAGGGGTGGTGGGAGCTGGACCTGATTTGATTTCTGAAACACAATTCGTTGGTGCAGAATTGAATCGGACATCAAGATACACCTACAAAAAAAGTGCAATTAAAATGTGAATGCGTGTTGTAATGGTGGAGGAAGACATTCCGCGGCAGTTCTGTCACAACACAAAAGGACTGCCACAAATTTACATGTAAACCGCAATAAAATTGTTAAAAACTTGGAGCCGATGCAAATTTGCTTCCACTACATTTTTAAAAAGCCCTGAATTAAAAAAAAAACGCTCACTCCCAGACAAAAAAATACATTAAAAAAGAAACTAGTTTCTAGAGAGGCATGTGTGTGCAGACAGTCCTTCTAAAAAAAACCCTAAAAGGATGTCAGAAATTATCTGTTGGGCGAATCCAGCCTTACGCTGTAGCTTGAAAATTGTGTGTGTGTGTGTGTGAAAAGTAGCAGCTTTTTTGTATCTGCATAAACCAAGCCAACCCATTTTGAATGTATATTGTTGTCAACCTAATGATCGTGGCTGCAAAGTAAGGGGGAGAAAATCAAGAACCTGTTATAGTGGCAATCACAGTTCAACACAGCCACAGATTTAGACTATGCAAATTTGCTTCCACAATGCTTTTGCCTGAAAAGGGAGGCTGAATAAATGGGCTGTTGTAAATTGAATTAGTCCCTGATTAATCTCGCCTCAGTCCTGCTCTCTCAGTGGGGTGGCTTTGGAATTCCAGCCGTTGGCCCGGCAGGAAAGCCCCGGCTCAGCAGCCCGGCCTGTCCCCTGTCAGCCGAGGATTTGTTAACTGTTCACCGTGAAATAGCCCATAATACCTTACCCAAATCGTTTTTACAACACGGTCACCCCGGACTCATTGGGGTCGCTACCTAGATCCCAATTAGGAGGCAGACAAATCATTGCAACTAATAATGGTAACCTGTGACTAGCGGGCATTTTAAAAGGAGAAGGGAAAAAGGTTGATTTGCTTTGCATGATAAACAAGTCCAGTCTATTGATCTTTTCAGTACTCCCCCCCTCAGTAAAATCTGTGCGTGTTAGAAGTTTAACCAATTCAATATCTCGGTATATTTGAGCATCGCTATCTCACACCCCAATTAGAGGATAGCATTTTATATTGAGTTAATGAGGTGACAGTTTAGAACCATCAATGTCAATCTAGTTAAATTATTCATTTCATTAAACAGATTAGCCCACTTTTAAACTGCGGGTCGTGTCCCTTCCAAGGGACTTCTGGGTTTGACTTTGGGGGAAAAATACTTTAGATTGGAAGTATCGACAGTTAACTCTTTAAATAATCCATCCTGTCTTAAGTATCTTCTCCAGCAACTTCTAAACGAGGCAATTATTCGATAATCAGGGAAAATAGTTTTAAAAATATACACTTAACTGCGCCAGTTTGAGAAACACTGTTGTGGCAATAATCGAACACACTACTTTATCGTGAACACATTGCAATTATTGATATCGAATTCAGCTTTTGACAATCATTTTAGAATAACTGCACATTATTCCTGAAATATTACAGCTAAAGAGTCTAGACCGCATGGAACATTTCTTTAAAAAAACGTATTTAAGTTAACTGCTTTTTTTAAAAAAAAGTTTATTTAAATTTGGTGGAATTCAGTCGTGCTAATCTTCCCCGCTTGTGCAATCGATTTTGTAATTCCGTTATTAAAGGTTGAAGCTTTTGAAAATATATTGAAATCTCGTACATATTTTAGTAGAGGGTAATATTCCAGTTGTTGTAACTCTTGCAAGTTAGCGAGTTAAATGCATACATTTCGAACGAACTTTTCCAAAGCGACCATTTAAAAATAAACCGTTAGGTATATTATCAAGAATTTAAATCCCTTGGTGGCGAAGAGTTATTCGCATATTTAACCTGTTCCATATTGTGATTTCAAAAAGGGGATTCTATAATTATTTCCAAGTAGTTTCACCTTCTTGCTCCAACGTTAACAGCCGAGAGATGGAGAGACTGTCCTCTAACATGTTTCCGTGCTACAGCATCTGTTGATCGAGTGAGTTTTATCAATTCATCCCCCTCTTTTGAATGGCTCGCCTTCCACAGGTTTTTTTTTACAAATTAATTCTTTATTGATGACTTGTCCCCCACTCCGCGTAGAAATTCAAACCACGTTAGAAAGAATCGAACTCGTGTTCACCAACTGACCATTGACTGAACCTAGAGTCTAAAAGGCATACAGGGAAATGGGGATCTGATTTACTGCCAAAAAAGAGAGATCAATGCTAAAACAAATCTAACTGTAGTTTATCAAATTCCTATGCGCTTGTATTAAATTGGCTGCCATAGTCAATGGGTTGTGGCAATTCGATATTCTTGCATTAATTAAGGTTGGATTGTTGAGGAGTCTGGCAATGTTTTGAGCATCTTTTCAGACGATTAAAGAAAGTCACTCCACAACCGAATTCGGACAATGCTGTCCCAATGATGCGGCTAACACATGGCGCGCTGATCTGCTCTAGTATATATTATTTTGTCCCCTCGGTCAAAGCGGATGATTCTCACACCAACTCTATCTGGTCTCAGAGTGACTATAGCAGAGGAGGAGAGTGGGGGAAGGGCGGATGCGGTTGGAGAGCTGGATGACCCCTCTCCAGTTTGTTGATGGCAAGAACAATGTTTGGCTTGTCCAAACACTGAATTGGTTGCAGCACCCGTATTCC
Organism: Sphyrna mokarran; assembly: GCA_024679065.1. NCBI lineage: Eukaryota > Metazoa > Chordata > Chondrichthyes > Carcharhiniformes > Carcharhinidae > Sphyrna > Sphyrna mokarran. The sequence continues at coordinate 28,005,349 of JAGIQG010000021.1, forward strand.
TGCCTCGCACTTCGCTGCAATGGAAGACAATCAGCAAAAAAAAGACATTTGTTCTGCTGGGGAAAGCGGGCCAGACTTGTGTGTGTATGAGTTTTTTTTCTTAAAACTAGAACCGTATAAAGTTAATGTAAATGATAAGACCACTGAAGAGTTTCAAAGATTTTCCAATCTTATGAGGAACAAAAGCAGAGCACAACAGAAGTGATTCTATTCAGCTCCACTTAATTGTAATATGGATCCTAAAAGAAGCCTTCTATTCATTGGCTCGAGTACCAAACTGCGACCGTGTCTTATCATAAGATTCCCCCCACTTCTTTTATTACACTTGGTTAAAATGACAGTTTACTGCCGATTTCATGGCCATCTCTGTGTACTTGTCCCGTAATACACACTCTTGTCCTTTACAAGTAAGCACGACTTTCCAACAAACTTATCACCGACCGCAGTTTTCATTCTGATGGCCCCAGCTTTGAAATCTGCAGTAATCTCTCTTTAAAACTGATACAGAGAGGGACCTTACCCAGGAGAGCGTTTACGACCGCCGCCCAGGGCACGTAACCTTTGTCTTGCGATTAGCAGTGTCCCCACGGAGGAAACTGCTTGTGTTTGTTCTTCATTTTGTGTTTGCAAAAGTAGGGATGAGATTCGTTTCCTTTTTGGAATCATTTTGAATTGCATCCCGGGTTCCCAGAACGAATAGTTAATACTGAGACTAAACTCGAGACAGTGAACTGACAGTGCTCCCAATGCTGCATCCCTGGTGTAGTGATTGGAAATGTTATGGTCAGTCTGTGGGAGCAGAATGGTAATAGTGGCATATCCACTTGGGTAATGAGACGAACCCCGGAACGCAGGTTGGATTTAGCCGAAGTTCCCGTGTTGCAGGTCGCTACATTTTTTTGCAAAGGTATTTAGGAGAGTGTGGGAAGCGAGGGGTACATTTAAAAAAAACACCTTCTCATCTCTCAAACTTTTGAAAGGGCAGCCTATAAATCACTAACTGTCTTGTTACTTTTTATCAAGAGCGTTTTATTAGCTGAAACAGTTCCTCGCAGCCCGCTGTCATAAACATTATCAATTAATCGATTAACAGGTCGCATCTCATGAAGTTGCCGAGAGCGGTTTTTCACTGTTCCATTCATTCGAATCCTGGCGCGAATTTATGGAAGATGATTTGCCCTGAATTGTGGTAAGTAAGATGGTTGTTGCACTGCTCAGGATGTTTAAAGAGATACTATTGATGTAAACTCTAATCTGCGATCACATTTCACGGGTCAGGGAATGGGTTAGAGAAGCTATCGGGGAACAATTCAATGCGCTATATTTCACTTTTAAACTCATTCCATCACTTTGGTCCGTCTCCTTGCCCGTGTTCTGTACTCCGGGCAGGTATAAAGACACCCAACAAGTTACCTTGAAAAAATCGAATTTTGGAAAGTTTGACATAAATCAGTATGAGGATTGAGGAGTAAAGCAAGATTAAGGAAAGAAATCTCTTCTGTAACTTTACATACTTCTACCTCTTGTTTTTTTTAAACTTCCACTTGAATAAAAACCAATAATTGATCCTGACAGGATGAACTTCAATTCGGTAAAAGAAATGATAAGGCTGATTTGAAGAATGCGCAATGAATGATGTCAGGACTGAATGTGTGGGGATAGTCTGTCTCTGTCTTTCACACACACACTGAACACGACTCTGCAAAGAAAGAAATAGGTAAGAGGTGATAAAAAATCCGGGCTTTTTTTTAAAAAGAGATCTATTGGAACATAGGTTTAACATTTGCATTGCTTTGCAGAACTGCAAACAGTGGAGACGAGTGGGACATCTCTACTCCAGCTATGTTGACATTCTCCCGGGGCCAGGAGGACGATGGTCGCTTCTCTCTGGAGATGTAGTTAAGATACAGATACAAAGTCAGTTTTCCCCATTCTACTGCCCTTGCAGACCAATGTCGACCACACTGCAATACACCCTTGTGTGAAACCCAACCAACCACCCGACCCCACCCTCCCCCACCCCCAACATCCCCACACATACAAAAAAAAATCTTCTGCTCAGTAATTGTCGGGTTATGGAAATCCACGAAGGCCCTGTTTAAATAAGCAGCGAGTAATCGGCGGCGATTTATTCCGCGGACTGACAGTTCCTTTGAACAGTAACGGAATGGTATTTTCTGGCTTTTTGAAAGCTTTTCTTAGAGATTTTTTTCAGATGAGACTGTATGGATGAATGCGGGCATTATGCAGCCCCGTCTCTATTCTGAAATGCCAAATTAATTACGAGGGACTGCTTCTGTGCAAGGGTCCCCCCACGAGAACGCTTCGGTGTGAAATTATGTGTTTTAGGACAGATTTAAACAAACACGCCCCCGCCACCCTAAAAAAAAGAACAGCCACTAAACTTTCAAAGCTGTCGAGATACCAGTCGGTACATAGGTTACAGCCTGGGTACTTTGAATAATTTAGCATTCTGCTTCATATTGTACACACTTTTGCATTCTTTTCTCGACTGCTCCTTTGATCGTTGCAAACCCCTTCACACATTAAACTTGGTAAACTTGTGCTTAGGCCACACACGCAACTCCCCCCCCCCCCCCACCACTCTCCCTCGCGACCATAGGCATTTCCTCCCTTAGACCCCAGTTTATACCTTCCAATACATTGACCTTACATTGGCTAAAAACTCTACCCTACTTCCCACGGATTGAAAAGCAGGCGCTTTTACTGACCTGAAATGTGCAGCCAACACTAAAGTTATACTCAGGACATAATCCCACAGCTTTCGTCCCTGGGGGAAAAAAAACAAGCACAACAGGGTAACCTTCTCTGAGCGGGGTTGGCAGCAAGTCTTTGTGTGGCTTCGAGTTCCTTTATAAACCCTGCCAAAGTCAACAGGCCGATGTTTTTTTTTGCTTAATAATTTAATTTTAATAGAAGGGAGGGGTGGCATCCCGGGGAACAAGTTGAAATCAACCGGAACGAAATTTCAATTCGACTTCCTCAGTCTTTATTCTTCTCGGAAACTTCTCCAAGGCGGATAATGAGCGTTTAGTCCTTATAAAATGCAATTTCATTCAAGTGTATGATTGTTGTCGCACGAACGTATTTTAAAATGCTCATTAGGAATAAATCTAACTGCTGCTTAAATACCTGCTGGGTGAATTTAGACGAGTTAATGGAAGTATTGCGCAAGTTCCTCACCGCATTTGCAATGGTTTCAGAAGCAGATGGAACCGTGGTGTCCCTTTTTGTTATAGTAAACAAGGAAGACTGCCTTAACCCTGTTAAGTAACAAAAAGTTAACTCGTGTTATTTTAGCGGGGTTGTGGGTCTGTTAAATCCATATACACCTGCATTAAAAAAAAATCAACATCGGGAAGCTGAGATAACTGGTGACTGAATTTTGAGTTTGGACTCCAATCAGAACGCACATATCTGTAAATAAAACTGTTTGAGTGTAATTGTATATATGTATGTATGATTGTGTATGTATGTCTCATTGTGTATGTAATGTATGTGATTGTGTAAACATGATGTATGTGTGATTGTTTATGTGTAATGTGAGTGTGACTGTGGTATGTGTGTGTGCATGTGCGTATCATTGTGTATGTGAGTCTGATTTTGTATGTGTGATTGTATGTGTAATTTGTGTGTGTGATTATGTATGAGTGATTACGTATGTGAGTGCGATTGGTATATGTGATTTTGTATGTGTGTGATTATGTATGTGTGAATGTATGTATGTGTGATTTATGTTTGTGATGTGTAATCGTGTATGTGTCATGTGCATGTGTGGTGTGTGATTGTGTATGTGACTGTATTTGAGTATATGTGGATAATTGTGCATGTGGAATTGTATATGTGCAATTGTGTGTGATTGTCAGTGTAACCTGGTGTGTGTAATTGTGTATGTATGTGCAATTGTACGTGTGTGTGTAATCGTGTGTGTATAATTGTATATATGTAGTTATTTATGTGCGTAATTGTGCATGTGTGTGTACTTGTGCATGTATATGTGTGTATGACTGCGATCTGAGAGCAGGAAAACTTATCCTGGCGCTCTGGCCAATATTTGCCCCTCAATCAAAAATCATAAAACCAGACATTTTGATCATTCTCATCTTGTGGGATCCTGCTGTGCTCAAACTGTCTGCGCTAATGACCACACTTCAAACGTACTCCAGTGGTTGTAAAGCACTTCGGGATTTCTCCAGGTGGCAAAAGGCGCTATATAAACGCAAGTCTGTGTACATGCAATGTATGTGTGGAGGCGGAGGGACGGGATGGGGGGGGGGGTGGAGGCGGAGGCGGAGGCGGGGGGAGGGGGAACGCCAAATCATTGCGCTGCTTTTGCACAAGTCACTGTATTCACTTCCGCAACATTGAATTGACTTACATATTTAGTATTATTTGAGACAACATTACTTGGCCATTAACGCCCACCCGTTTCCATTTTGTGACGGAATTAAGCAGGAATATTTCAATTGATAACGACAACATTTACAGTTCCCATTCTGGTTGGGAAGGCTTTGTGGAGCGCTTTCCAGAATGAAATGTTAAATTTAAAGACTGAAAGTCAACCCCCCTGGAGAAGAGAACAACGCGCGCTTCTCTAGTTACTGAAATGGAATGTCTTATTAAAATGATTATTTTCAGCAACTCGTAAGCAAAGCACTGGCAAAACCAGTTGAACGAAATAACCGCTACAGTACATTAAAAAGAAGCTTAAACGACTGACTTACCCCGGTACAAAAATCTGTCAATGGTTCATGTTTTTTGAGGAACAGGAATACTAATGCGAAATCACCTGGCACCTCACATTATCCCAAACTCATAAATTCCGTCTTTTTAAAAAATGCAATAGAGCAGAGGATTTTCCTCAGTTGCTTGATATTAAAACTGCGAGAGACGCGTTCAGTGAGCGACCAGTCTTTGAACTCCAGAAAGGGTAAGCTTAATGTTTGCCGGCCAGCTTTTAAACACAATTTCAAAATGTATTTATCGTGGAGTTCCGTCAGGTAGAGACTTGGGCTGTGGTCATTATATAGACTTGCAAAAGGTATTGAAATATCAGATTGTTTATTTGACACAATGGAGGGAACAGACAGCGAGGAGGAACTTTAAAGAGTAGGTGCTAAGGTTGAGAAGGTTGATAGAGAGTCAGAATCACAACTCAGGTCGATGTATGATTTAAAAAGTGTTCTGTGGATCTATTTGGCCTTATCATCAGAAAAGTAGTAAAGAAAATGTATCGAAGAACCCCCCGAGACAATATGTGCCGATTAATTAACTAACTCTCTCCATTTTACTTTCTTATTTCTGCTTTCAAACATCTATTCCAAAAGCGGGCGCTTCTATCAGTAGGCTCTATCTGTGCAGCATTTTCAATCTCCAAAGGTAGGATCTAGTTCTTGTGGCTTTGTCTGAAGATGGGCTCTACCGAGGATTCATTTTAACACGGAGCCGCGTTTGATTTGTCAACAGACCCAACTTCCTCCTCCCAGCCCCGCCGATCGTGCTGTTTGTGGCCCAGGACAGGCTCGAGGGGCCGAGAGAACCTACTGCTCTTCCGACGTGCCCCTACAACCTTGAATGCAAATCAAAAACTTTTTACCACTCTGTGAACTGGCTATTAAGTACACAAGAACATAAGAATTAGGTGCAGGAATAGGATCCTTGAGCTTGCTCTGCCATTCAGTAAAACCATGGCTGGTCTTTTTGTGGACTCAACTGCATTTATCCATCCTCCCACCATAACCCTCGTATCTATCCTTGCCTTAAATACATTCAACGAGGTAGCCTCAACTGCTTCACTGGACAGGGAATTCCATAGATTCACCCTGTAGGTGAAGTAGTTCCACCTCAATTCAGTCCTAAATCTGCTCCCTGTTGTTTTGAGGCCAGGCTCCTAGCTCAGATTTCAAGTGTCCTTGAGGAGAATTAGCTACCATGTGGGACTCGCTGTCCCAAGGGGCAATGTATAAAACAGGATTCATTTTGTATTTTCTCTTTGGGGAATTGCTTTGGGCAATTATTGGCGCAGACCTTTGATTAGGGACATCCGAATCACAGTTCCATTCATTCTCAGCAGCTGTTTAACTAAACAGATTCCGAATACCATTAATGGTTCTGTAATCACACTCAATGCAACAACTTTCCTGTGTATTCTATTCTGAAAGGCTTATATTCTGGTTACTCTCTGTTCACCGTCAGGATTGTAAGGATTTTCGCGTCATTGCAATGATACTCACAGCTCAAGAGCAATAAAAGGTATTGCGATTGGAAGGCTTGGTTGTCTTTTAGCCCCAGAAGGTGTTTTCATCAGCAGCCGCCCGCTTTTCGAGTCCAAACACTTCATCTGACCGGATACTGGGTTACTGGAATCTGAGTTTTTAATTTCGATGTGTCTCAGGTTGATATACTTTCTCAATTAGAACCAAAATCATCAGCCTTTATTAATGCGGTGTAACAAATACTACATATTGGAAGAAAATTGTTGAGAATCGCGTTCAAACATTCTTACTGAATTTTAAATACTTAACGTTCGATTAATGCATAAATACTTGGGATGTGAGAATTGATAACATAGAAATCCCGCAGAAATTCCATCTTTATTAAAATCTTGTTAAATTGACACATTTTTCCATGGTGTGCCTGATTTTAGAAGCATTTGATTGAAAAGAAGATGTCATAGTGAGGGGGATCTTTACAATACTCCGAGTTATCTAAGAGTCGCCAAGAAACTGATGTATCGCTGTGGTGTTGCTCATGGTGAGGGCAGGTGAGGGGGGAGGATATTCTGTTTACAACAAACGTCAGGCTTGTGGGCAACATAAGCGTGAGGGAAATGTGTTGCAAGCAACGCACTACGGACAAGAAAAAGGTACTTTTCTACATAGACGTTGGAAAAGAAGGACTTTAAATATTTCCAAACTGACTATGCGGTTTACAGAGCACAATGGCGCCATCTCGTGACACTTTCATTAGTTTCTGACGGATTTTCAACCCATAATCTATCTAGTTTCTATCTAGACCAGAGATCAATTCATATAATTTTAGCCGTATTGCCAGCCATGAGGCTTTAATGCTAAATCTGAGTAGTGCCCCAAACAATTCAGCTCATAAATCTGGTCAGGCTAATAAGAAAGAGCATTTAAACAGGCACTGTGCAATGAAATGTTTGTTTCAGGAACAGTAAGAAGTCCCATAACACCACGTTAAACTCCAACAGGTTTATTTTGTAGCACAAGCTTTCAATGTCTCGCTCTTTCTTCAGGTGAAGGAGCGAGACCCCGAAAGCTCATGCTACCAAATAAACCTGTTAGACTTTAACCTGGTGTTGAGACTTCTTACTGTGCTTACCCCAGTCCAATGTTTGCATCTCCACATCATGTTTCAGAAACAGCAGGGGTGAAGGAGGAAAAAAGTTGAAGATGCCCGCTAATCTTGCTCCATGAACAGAGAACCTTTGGGGGGAGGGGGTGGTATTCCCGTAAGTTTTGAGGAGAGGGGAGAGGGCCGAATCTATCAAGTCGGCAGGGTAAACTTTGAGGCAGCTTTGTAAATTGTCAGACTCAGTTACATTTTGAGGAGTGCGCTGAATGTCAGGGGCAGCAGCGTCACATTCTTACTAAGTCTCAACTAAAGGTGTTTTTTTTAACCTAGGCAGCAAACTAAAAGATTCCAAAGGGAGGAAATAAAAGTGGTTTCCGGCAGTATAATCAGGACCAAGTAGAACACGAACTCTGCTTCTCTCAACCAGTTTGCATTAGTTTTGATAAATAAGGTTATCTTTTGCTTAAGGAAGGGAGAACACACTTAGTTTATTTACATATTAGAGGTGAAACTAAAGACATAAGTGAAGTTTGACTAAAATAACTTGGTGAACCGCACATCAAAAAATTGATAATTTTGGAAGAATAGCGCAGGATTTTTTTTCTCAGGTAAACGGAGAACCCTGAGCATATAAAATCTTCCTCAGAGGAAAACACCACCAAAAGTTTTAACACTCTAGATATTTTATTCCAATGGTCCCAAGTCGAAACAGCAAACTCGAGTGATGCTGTTCAGCGCAAGGTAACATCGATTCCTTGAACTATCCGGATGGTTTGAGTTATAAGGAGAGGCTGGATAGACTGGGACTTGTTTTCCCTGGAGAATAGGAGGTTTAGGAATATCATATAAAGATCTATAAAATAATGAGGGGCATTGATAAGGCAGATAATCAAGGTAAATAAACTTCCCAAAGGTAGGACTAGAGGGCATAGGTTTCAGGTGAGAGGGGAGGGATACAAAAGGATCCAAAGGGGCAACTTTTTCACTCAGAGGGTGGAGATTGTCTGAAACAAGCTGCCAGAGGCAGTATTAGAGGTGGGTACAATTTTGTCTTTCAAAATGCATTTAGACAATTACATAGGTAAAATGGGTATAAAGAGATATGAGCCAAACGTGGGCAATTGAGGCTAGCTTAGTGGTAAAAACTAGGCAAGATGGCCTGTTTCCATGCTGTGAAACTCTTATGACCCACGATTCTAACTTCAGTCAGCTATCATAACTCAACCTTTAACAATTACGTTCGATAACTCACAAGATGACTCAGAAATAAACGTTTCAGAGCAGACAGAGAGACCAGTATGTTCTTGTACATGTGACACTTTATTAAAGTCGAGGACTATGAACCATTAAACACGCAGATGAATGAAGTGTGGTTCAGGTGCTCCGGTAGTCGTGGCTTCAACAATGTCAATGAATTCTGAAAGAACCCTTATTATTGTCCTGAGAATTGATGTGAGAAGGAGCAGGAATCAACAGAAGTGGAAGTTATTAAGAGGTATGGAAAGTTTGTGGGTGTCTAACTTGTACTCAAAATTGAAGCCACATTGAGTGCAAAAGAAAAATGTCAGATCAGAAAAAAAAGTGTCCAACTTTTCAGGAATTTTCATGTAAGCAAAAATGATTGAAAAAATAAATTTGGCGAAGATAAAGTGGGCTCTGTAACAGAACTCAAGAGATGTGAAGAGGACAGATGTAGAGCTTTAATGCAGTTTTTGAAATTAAATTATGGAAAGATACATTTAATGCTATACAGCCAGTCCAGTACACAGTGGCATCTAAACAAAGAGAAGGATTTGGAGTCTATAACTGTAATAATTGTATATACAGTACAATTTACACAACCGTAAATGATATCTTTGGTGCCAGAATCTAGCCTATATTTTGAAATGGTTATCAGGATTATTTCATATGATTTTATTGTTAAAGAGTCGGCGATTTTGGTGCAGCTATGCATTATTTCTAGATTTGAAATTCAGCCATGATCGAGATATAGTCATTTGGATTTGACTTTTATTCTGTTGATCCTGGTGCTAATCTGTGATGTACAGAATATCGCATCACTGCCATATCACATCGATACAAAACAGCTGCAATTTAAATTTGGGAAACTGTTGGCTTATGAGATACTGAAATGCTTACAGAATAAATTTTTAAACAGCCACTAGCTGGGACATGAAAGATCAAAAGATCATCTTGTTTTATCTTTGGACACTTTATCTTTAGCCGCAGTGCATACAGCAGAATGTCAAAGGTGTGACTAAGTGCTTCTGACATGCCCCTCATTTTACCAGCCTTTTCCTGGCCTCGCTGATTAAACTGTCCCCCGACCAAGGCTCAGACATCACTTGGTGTTAGTGTGAACGAGAAACTGGTCAACCCATCAAGCAGTTCCCATCCAGAGCCAGTGTTTTAAAGTTAGTAGCAGGGTCATTGCGAGGGAATTGGATAAGTGTCAGATTTGTGACCGAAAACTGCCTTTCTCTATAAAGATTCTCATTAGGCTGCTGTACTGGGGTGGGGGGTGGGGGGCGGGGTGCGGAGTTGGGGAGAGGACGGCAAATCCTTTCACTCTGCGGTTTGGCACCTACACAAAGGCAAGACGGGGGCCTTTCCTCTTTTTTGTTTGTTATTTTTGACTTTAATACTTACTATGAAAAGAGCCGCGTCTCTAATCTGGGATCAAGCCTTCAATTTAATATCGTTGTGTAAATGGCATATCAATAAGCCACTGGCATTTTAATCATCTGTTTAGACATCTCACACATCAATTGCCTCAAGAAGTTTTGCCATAAACCTCGTTTCCTTGCAATTGGAAATGTAACAATTTCTGAGATTTAGCGTACGGTGCTTAGAGTCGCACAACTGTCTGATTCTGTGGCAGGGGGATGTGAGTCCCCTGTGTTTATCCAATTGCCAGTCTGCGATCCATTTCCATTCTATCTACCTCTGGAGGTGCCAAAGCAATTTTCAAAAGGGGTGGATTTCTAAACAGCACCTTTATTTAAATATAAACTCGTGAAGGTCGATGAAATCCAGTCATTTCTTTGTTTGTTGACGACTTAAAAGTGTTTTTAAACGATGGCCCGCCCCGTAAAACTTGTCCCCAAAAAGGTAAAATTGGAAGTGAGATGAATGGACAGGAAAGGGTCAGTAGAGAATTTTGGGTTCGACGACATCTTAAACTTCCTTGAATTCCAACGAATCCAAAATAATTTGAAATTGTTCGAGCCCTTTTGGCTTAGACCAAGCATCGGATCAAGCCTAAGGACAAATTTCTGGAATGTATATGAAAGTTTTCCAGAATAGTACGTTGAAGAACCAAATAAAGAACAGGTTATTTTAGATCTAGTTTTGTGCAATGAAAAAGGCTAATTAATAAACTAATTATAAATGATCCCCTAGGGAAGAATGACCATCATTCTAGTGATATAGTTCAATCCAAAACTAGAGTCTTAATAAAGGGAAATTATGAAAGGAAAATTGATTGCGGTAGCTTGGGAAACTACATTGAAAGGTATGATGGTAGACATGCAATGTTAATAACAATTAACATTAATTGTTAATTAATTATTAGCAATTAAATAATTAGTATATGATTTACAACAAATTTATATTCCTTTGTGACACAAAAACCCAAAAGGAAAACTGTTCCAGTCATGGTTAACAAACTTAAAGTTTATTTATTAGTGTCACAGTAGGCTTACATTAACACTGCAATGAAGTTACTGTGACACTAATAAATAAACTTTAAATTTGTTAACTTAATTTGATCAAAGGAAGAAGTTAATACAGTTGCCGAAAAAGTAGTAAGTCTGAAGATCGAGAATAATTTCAAATTCAGCAAATGAAGGCTAGGAAACTGATAGAGAAAACAAAATATTAAAGTAAACTAATGAGAAACATAAAAATGGATGAAAAAAATGCATGTAAAAAGGAAATTTGTTCACAGACTAGTGACCTGTTCCAGGAATTACTAACTATGGCAACAGATGAAAGTCTGCCTTAGTATACTACTAGGAAAAGAATTGGAATTGGAATAGAAAGTGGCAAACATTAGCAAAGACAAATGTGGATCATGTACAAGCTAATAATATATAATGAGGAATAAGGAAATGACAGAGAAACTAAACCGATACTTTGGCCAGAACTTTCTGGCTGTTCACGCCAGAAAGGAACATTGCCTTAATACATGCTTCAGGTTTCAGTTAAGAAAGATAGTTTGGAAACAAAGCCAACTCAATACTGAATTGTTTCCTCCAATTATGTATTGCTGCTGAGGGTTTTGTGGTGGTGAGGGGAGTATTCAATGGAAATTCCCAATGACAGCAGCAGGAATGAAGACCCCACTACCAACCAATGGTGTGCCACTTCTCCTTGCCGTGAAACATATGGTGAGTTGTGTGGTAAATCCTGCCCTTTGTATGTTCCTTCACAGAGAAATGTACAGTTAAAGCTCCGAGGAATACGTGAGCAATAAGAGACTTGTGAGAATGAGAAACTGCAAAGATAAAAACGTAGTACTGGATAAATTAATTAAACAGAAAGTTAATCATTCTCCTGCACCTGATGATTTATGTTGAAATAGGTCACAGTAGAGTTAGTGGAACCATTGATGATCATTTTCCCAAAATTCCAAACATTCAGGAAAGGTTCATACAAATGCGAAAGTAATAAATCCCACTATTTAAGAAAGAAGAAAGAGGAAAAAAAAGGGGAAGTACATCCTGACATTAGTAATAGGGAAAATGCTAGAATCTATTATAAAGAATGTGATAACTGGACACTTTTAGAAAATAATGGTAAGATTGGACCAATGATGAAATTACAGTTAGTGGGGCCCTGTGCTATCTTCATTTTTTGCCCCCCCCCCCATCACCCATCTACCCCTCGCCTCTGGGACCTGAAGATTGAAGCTAAGAAAATGTACAAATTGATCAGGACTTCTGTACTTGTTAAAACTTGCCTGTGTAAATCATTGCCTTGTTGAAATCTAAGTTTATTTCTTGTTTGAGTTGTAGTAAAGATGGTTAATATTTTATTTTATTTATTGGTTCACAAATAGGCTTACATTAATATTGCAATGAAGTTACTATGAAATCCCCCTAGTTGCCACACTCCGGTGCCTATTCGGGTACACTGAGGGAGAATTTATTATGGCCCAATGCACTTAACCAACATATCTTTCAGACTGTGGGAAGAAACCAGAGCACCCAGGGGAAACCCACACAGACACAGGAAGGACTTGCAGACTTCTCATTGGCAGTGACCTAAGCTGGGATTTGAACCTGAGTCCCTAGTGCTGTTTGCAGCAATGCTAACCACTGTGCCACCATGAGACACAAGCATGGAATTTACCTCCATTATATTGTAATTAAGCAACACAATTTAGTATGTGCCATTTCTTTGGTTTATTTCCTAAATGTGAACTCTCAAACGTACTTGTTCAATATGATCCCCTCCAATCTGCTCACAGTGAGTCCTGCACTTGCTTTCATCAAATCCTTTTGGGCCTGCTTTCTCAATAATCCAGATCCAGTAAATTCTGTGTCTTTGCCTCTCTCAGTGTTTCCTTCAACTGGTGTTGAACATAGAAGAGTAATGATTCTCAGCTGAGGAGGTGGTTTGTGGTAATCAGCAGGAAACTCCCTTGCCCATGTTTGATATGGTGTCATGAAACTTCATGGAGGGCAGAGTCAATGTTGAGCACTCCCAGGGTAACTCTCTTCCATCTGCCTACAACTGTGTTGCCACCTCTGCTGGGTTTGTCCTGATAGTGAGACAGGGCATACTCAGGAATAGTGATGGTGATATCTAGGACATTATAAGGTATAATTCAATGAGTGTGGCTATGCCAGGCTGTTGCTTGACTAGTCTGTGAGGCAGTTCTCTCACTTTTGGCTCCTAGATGTTAGTAAGGAGGAGTTTGCAGTTTGACAGGGCTGGGTTTATTGTTATCATTTCTGGTGCTTAGGTCAATGTGGGGTGGATTCATTCCTTTGTGTTTCCTTTGTAGCAGTTGAGTATAACTGAATAGTTTGCATAGAGGGCTTTTAAAAGTCTTGGGTCTGGAGCTGAATGTAGGCCAGAACAGAAAAGGATGGAAAGTTTCCGTCTCAAAAAGGCATTAATGAACAACAGTTGTTTCATGGTTACCTTTGGACTTTTAATTCCAGATTTTTATTGACTTCATGTTCCACCATCTGCCATGGTGAGATTCAAACCCAGGTCCCCAGACCATAATTACTCTGGGTCTCTGCATTATTTGTCCAGTGCCAATTGCACTATACCACTGCCTCTGCTGGAGACAGCACCATGGTAAGTTATGAATCCATAACTAGGCAAGAAATATTTTAAATACTCCCTTCTTCAATCTTTGCAGGAGATCTACTTATTAGACCCTACCGGCGGAATTTTACTGGCTCGCCTCATCCAAGCCCAATTTCTTGGCTCTCACGATTTTATGAGAGCTGAATTTCTGGTGAGGTCAGCCACTGTCCAGAAATGGGCAAGAGGCTGAATAATTTCTTTAAATATATTTAAATCACAATTTCAAAATGTTCAGTGAGCCCGATGCTCAATCGTCCAGGCTGTCTTGTCATTATGGTCTCGCAAGGAGAGGTTCCCTCTGGCGAGGAAAGAAGTTTCTCTCCATGTTTGGGGAACAGTCCTGTTGGCTTCACCAGTGGGACTGGAGGCTGTTGAGGACCTTGGGGGAGACCAAGGGCAAGGGCAGTGCCTATTGGACAGTGCCAACCTGACACCTGGCACTCCCAGCCTGGGATGTGGCAATGCCCACCGGACAGTGCCAGACGTTAGGGCCTAGTGAGGATACATCATTAAGTGGTAGCCTAATCGGAGAGGAGGCGGAGTCCCACTACATACTCTGCAACGGGAACAGGTTGGGGCGAGACGAATTTGATGTCGCTCTTATTATGATCAGCTTGGGGGAATGGGGGGCCCAATTGGTATGGGTGGCGGTGGTGGTGACAGGGATTAGATATGCATGCCTTGTGAGGCTAGCAAAGAGCCATTGAGCCTTGCAATCCTGGGAGGAGGCGGTGGTGGGGAGCTAGTTGAGGCTAACTGAGTAGCGGGATCCTGACAGCTCTCTCTCTCTCTTTCTAACAGAACCCTGCTGCTGAAATTGCACATGTGCAGAATCAGATATCTGCACTTGCACAGCAAGTTCCCTGTACAGGCTGGCTGGTGAATTAAGCCCAGCCCACTGTTTGCAGCAGCTAGAAACAGTCTACATCATTTTTTCAATGACAAAGTGCATATGATTGGCATAAAAACTCGCCCAGAAAATGAATCAGGAACTCTCCCGTTTTTACGCTAGTCAGACACTTAGGGCCCGATTCTCCCAGTATGACATACTAATTTTTTGGCGCATTGGGTTGGGAGATCTGTGTCTTATTGCCACTCTGCATGGCAATCAGTCTGGTATGGGAGGCCAGCAATTGGGGCAGGATGGGGGTGGTTTACTGAGGGGATCTGTCTCCTTGTGGGGGGGGAGAGGGGGGCTGCCAAAATTGGAGGTGTTCTGCTGGGGAAGGTATCATCACTACGGAGGTAGAGAGGGTGGTATGCTAGAGATTGGGGCTGTCGGGGCTGGCCTGGGAATGATCATGGGAGCCGCGATTGAGCTGTTGGAGAGGGGCAGCACTGTGGGTGTCCTGGATTGAGCAGCGATCAAGCTGTCCAGGAAATGGGAGGCTGACAGATCGGAGCCATTGTACGTGCACCGAGTTCCAGAACTGTCAGACTGCGTGAATAGGCCCTGCCTCCGAGCTTTTAATGATATTCACAACTCAACCTCTGCATTGCACAGAGTATGGGAGATTCGAGTCTGAAGTCCCACTGAAAAAACAATCGTGAATCATATCTGTTTTCCCACAAATTCAGCACTTAGAATTTTTTTGGGAGAATTGAGCTCTTTGAATCAATCTCGTAAAACTCCGCCCTGCAAGTCTCTGTACTTGACAGAAAATTCTCTGCCATTTCTTCTAACGTTACCAAAATTCCACCATGAAAAACGAATTTCCCTCCTTTTCATTTCAGTAGATTGATTCCTGAGGACTATCTTCTGAGGAGAGATTGAGGAGACTGTATGCTCTAGATTTTAGAAGGTTGTGAGGTAATCTCATTGAGAATCATAGACTCCTACATACAGAAGGAGGCCATTTGGCCCATCGGGCCTGCATCGACAACAATTCCACCTAGGCCATAGTCCTGTAACCACACGTATTTATCCTGCTAGACCCCCTGACACTCAGAGGCAATTTAACATGGCCAATCAACCTAACCTTCACATCTTTGGATTGTGGGAGGAAGTCAGAATACCCAGAGAACCACACAGACATGGGAGAATGTGCAGACTCCACATAGGTAGACCAGAACTGAAGCCAGGTCCCTGGCACCGTGAGACAGTAGAGCTAACCACGGTGTCACCATATCACCCAAGTTTACAAAACACGTAGATGTGGAAACTCTTTCCCTTGGCCGGGGGTGGTTTGAGCCACACACAATGTTTGAATAAGTGGCAGGTCTTTTATACTGGGAGGAAGAGGAATTTTTTCACTCTGTGTGATAAATCATTAGAATTCTCTATCCTTGAGTGCTATGGAACTTAGCCATTGAGAGTGTTCAAAGCAGAGATTGATTGATTTCTAGATATTGAAGACATGATGGCATATGGTGATCCACCTTGTCCTCAAGGTACTGCACCATAAGACAGCATTGGCAACCATGGACTCCTAATGGATTGATCCATGACTCCACTTGGCAAAATACTGCAGTGATTTATTGTTACTATCTGCAGTATAGCTGACCAGGAAATTCTGGGGGCCTGGGAATTTCAGGTGGGTGCCAGCTTCAACATTTGGTAGGCCAGTACACTAGCAACTAATTAATTCTGTATAACTAAACCAACAACAAACTTGTGTATATTTTCAGAACAGAGAAACCATCCGAGGTAAAAATGTTACCACTGAACCATGGCTGACTCCTTAATCCAACAGCATTGTGCATTACCATATATTCAGCATGATTTTTAATTTGATGGCATATATAACTCATAATGACTTGTTAATTACAACACATCCGTGTTAAGACGATAAATATGATAGCTTCACAATTGAGTATGGGGTCGAGAGTTTTGAAGAGTTAAATATAGCGTTGTGGCACAGTGATTAGCACTGCTGCCTCACAGCACCAGACACCCAGGTTCAATTCTTGGCTTGGGTCACTGTCTGTACTGAGTCTGCATAGCCTTGCTGTGTCTGTGAGAGTTTGCTTTGCTTTTGTCCCACAGTCCAAAATATATGATGGTTAGGTGCATCGGCCATGTTAAATTCTCTCTCAATGCACCAAACTGGTGCCGGAGAGTGGCGAATAGGGGATTTTCACAATAATTTCATTGCAGTGTTAATATAACCCTACTTGTGACACTAATAAATGAATTTTTAATTTAATTTTTATTGATAAGTTTAACATTTTTTTAAGTGGAACCTATTGTAGCTCAAATAAAGAAGTGTGCTGATTTTTTCAAAGTTTACATGACTGAAGAAGATGGACTTTCTTCAGCTTCTATCTTCAAAATGTGAAGTGCACTGATTGGCACCTCTGTATGCTCGGTGTAAGGTCCTGCGGTATTTTTGTAAATCTTGCCAGCACTTACGTCTTTTCAAGGAATTCTGAGAGATACATCAACTTTTATTCAGCAGGTCAGGGGGTTATGTAACATCCATTTTTTTTTTGTTAAATCATGGGAGCTGGGAGTCGCTGGCTAGGTCAGTATTTATTGCCCATCCCCAATTTCCCTTGAGGAGGTAGTGATGAGTTGCCTTCCTGAACTGCTGCATTACATGCAGCTATACCCAGAGTGCTGTTAGGGAGGGAGTTCCAGGTTTTGGACCCAGAGACAATGAAGGAAGAGTGATATATTTCCAAGGCACGATAGTGAGTAGCATGGAGGGAAGCTTTCAGATGGAATCTGATGCCCTTGTCCTTCAAGATGGTAGCAGTTGTAGGTGTAGAATGTGCTGCCCAAGGAACCTTTTGAGTTCTTGCAGTGCATCTTATAGTTGGTACATACGGCTACGGCTGCGCATCGGGTGTGAAGGGAGTGAATGTTGGTAGATGGGTTGCCAATTAAGTGAGCTGATTTTTCCTAGATTATAAACCGTAATGGCCAGGTTATCTGTTTTGTACAATGACAATGGCAATCCAAAGTACTTGAACAAGAGGATTGAATGGAAAAATCCCTAGTGGCTGCAGTCCGATTAAACACAAAGGAAGATTGTCATAGTTGCCAGAGGCCAATTATTGCAACCCAGAATATTATTGCAGCAATATTGGGAGGAAATTTCCTTGTCTTAATCCTTAGCTGTTTCAACAGAAAAATGATGGACAATTTTTTTATTTGTATGAGATGTTAAACAAAGCTCTATCTGTCAGTTTAGGAGTATGTTACACGTCCATAGTACTGTTTGAACGAAAAATAGGCTGTTGATTCCTGGGACTCTATTTGACAAGAACATATTTGCAACGTTGATTCCTGACTTGGGCCACTGTCTGTGTGGAGTCTGTATGTTCTCTCTGTGTTTGTGTGGATTTCCTCTGGGTGCTCGGATTTCCTCCCACAGTCCAAAAGACATGCTGGTTAGGTGCATTGGCTATGCTAAATTCTCCCTCAGCGTACCCGAACAGGCGTAAAGTGTGGCAACTAGGGAATTTTCACAATAGTGGTAATGTAAGCCTACTTATGACACTAATAAATAAAGTTTTAATATTTTCTCATTGCTAATCATTGAATAACGCCATATTTCAAATAAATCTCCTTAATTATTGAAGGGGTGATTGTTGTATTCGATATTGACACAGGAGAAATATAAATCATGACATTGATTCAGACAATCTAAAAAAAAGCTTATTCTCTTGAACTCTTACGTGATGTTTTATGTATTAATGCAGCATGAACAAGAGACAGCCAATGATAAATGTACTCGACTTTAATGGCTGTTAAGTGCACTGCCAAAAGAACAAAGAACAAAACAGCACGGAAAACAGGCCCTTTGGCCCAATGAGCCTGTGCCACCACCCCGATGTTCCCACTTCTACCCGTGATCCCTGTCTATGTTTATAGATCTATGGATTAAAAACCAAATTTGAGACAATTTAGGGAGAATTTGTTTTGCCAATTAGCCTAAGAGCACATCTTTGGGATGTGGTCCCTATTTTCAAGAAAGGGAACAGGGATAGTCCTGGAAATTACCAACCGGTGAGTCTGACCTCAGTGGTTGGTAAGCTGATGGAGAGGCTTCTGAGGGACAAGATTTATGAGCATTTGGAGAAGTTTAGGTTGATTAGAAATAGTCAGCATGGTTTTGTAAAAGGCAGGTCGTGCCTTACAAGCTTAATTGAGTTCTTCGAAAATGTGACTGAACACATTGACGAAGGAAGAGCAGTGGACGTGGTGTACATGGACTTCAGCAAGGCATTTGACAAGGTCCCACATGCAAGACTTCTTGAGAAGGTGAGAGGCCATGGGATCCAAGGGGCTTTGGCCTTGTGGATCCAGAACTGGCTTGCCTGCAGAAGGCAGAGGGTGGTTGTGGATGGCTCTTTTTCTGCATGGAGGTCGGTCACCAGTGGAGTGCCCCAGGGATCTGTTCTAGGACCCTTGCTGTTTGTCATTTTCATAAATGACCTGGATGAGGAAGTGGAGGGATGGGTGAGTAAGTTCGCCGATGACACGAAGGTCGGTGGTGTTGTGGATGGTCTGGAGGGATGTCAGAAGTTGCAGCATGACATCGACAGGATGCAAGACTGGGCAGAGAAGTGGCAGATGGACTTCAACGCGGATAAATGTGTTGTGGTCCATTTTGGCAGATCCAACGGGATGAATGAGTACACTATCAAAGGTAGGAGTCTTAGCTGTGTGGAAGAGCAGAGGGATCTTGGGGTCCGGGTCCATAAGACTCTCAAATCGGCCTCCCAGGTGGAGGATGTGGTTAAGAAAGCTTACGGTGTACTGGCCTTCATTCATCGAGGGATTGAGTTCAGGAGTCAGGAGGTAATGCTGCAGCTTTGTAGGACCCTTGTCAGACCACACTTGGAGTACTGTGCGCAGTTCTGGTCGCCTCACTATAGGAAGGACGTGGAAGCTATTGAAAGGGTGCAGAGGAGATTTACAAGGATGTTGCCTGGATTGGGAGGCATGCCTTATGAAGACAGGTTGAGGAGCTGGGACTGTTCTCCCTGGAGAGACGAAGGTTGAGAGGCGACCTGATAGAGGTTTACAAGATGTTGAGAGGAATAGATAGGGTGGACTCTCAGAGACTATTTCCCAGGGCTGAAATGGTCGCGACGAGAGGGCACAGATTTAAGGTGCAGGGAAGCAAGTACAGAGGGGATGCTAGGGGAAAGTTTTTCACTCAGAGGGTGGTGAGTGAATGGAATCGGCTGCCGTCGGTGGTGGTCGAGGCGAACTCGCTGGGGTCTTTTAAAAGACTTTTGGATGAGTATATGGGATCCAATGGGATTGGGGGTTATAGATAGGTCTATGGCTGGGTAGGTTTTGATGTGTTTGGCACAACTTGTGGGCCGAAGGGCCTGTTTGTGCTGTAGTGTTCTATGTTCTATGTTCTATGTGGGAGGAAACCAGAGCACCCAGTGAAAACCCACGCAAGCACGGGGAGAATGTGCAAACTCCCACAGACACAGGCCCAAATCCATGTATCTGCACAGCACAGCGATAGTCACTGAGCTGTCGTGTTGCCCATCAAATGGTCTAGGTCAAGCGTACACTAATGACGCGAAGCACTAGAATACTCTCGAAAAAAATCCAAGAGCAGCCGTCTCACGATCTATCGCGACTAACTCAATTCCTTTTCACAGCATGGTGCTTCACATAGAAATACTGAGACTAGTTTTAGCCCTACCAATTCTGTGGAAATTCAGTTTAACTGCCCAACTGAAATGGGCAGTTAAAATTGCCCATAGGGCTCAGCTGGACATGTCCCATAGATTATTATTTCATCCAGATCTTAGGGGTGGCACACTGTCACAGTGTTACCACTGCCTCAAAGCACCAGGGACCCGGGTTTGAATCCCAGCTTGGGTCATTATCTGTGCAGAGTCTACACAATTTTCCCACGTCTGAGTGGGTTTCCTCCCACAGTCCGAAAGACATGCTGCTTAGGTGCACTGGCCATGTTAAATTCTCCCTCAGTGTGCCTAAACAGGTACCGGAGTGTGGTGACACAATAACTTCATCGCAGTGTTAATGTAAACTTACTTATGACATTAATAAATAAACTTCTGAGCAAGTGAGAAGGACAACACAGCAGAAATTTGTGGGCTCCTTTTTAAAATATGCATTTTAGGGTGGTTTTTCTGCCAAGCCAACCAAGTGAGGAGAACAGTTAGAACAAGGAGCCCTGAAAATGAAAGCCGTTTAATTATTTTACTTTTCTCCTGGGGATTAGAGGTGATGCTCCACAAGTTCACAACGAAATGTATAGGCCTCTGCTGCTCTGATTTTCCCATTCATGATCATGAACCTGTGCTGAAATTCCCTCCCAGCATCTGACCCAATTGGCAGTGCCTCTTTCTGGCACCTGGCACTGCCCTCCAGCCAGCTGCTGCTTCCCACTAGGGAAACTGATTGCAGGCACCCCTCATACTTTCTTTTACTCATTTATGGAAGATGGACAGCATTTATTGCCCTTCCCTCATTGCCCTTCAGCTGATAGGCTTACCAGGTCATTTCAGAGAGCAGTTGAGAGTTAACCACATTGCTATGGCGCTGGAGTCACATGTAGGCCAGACCAGGTAAGGATGCCAGATTCCCTTCCTTAAACGACATTAGTGAACCAGATGGGGTTTTTCCTGACAGCCAATAATGTTTTCGCGGTCATCAGTAGATTCTTAATTCCAGATTTTTTTATTGTATTCAAATTCCACCACCTGTCCTAGTGGGATTCGAACCCAGGCCCCCAGATCATTAGCTGAGTTTCCTGAATTAATAATCTATGATAATGCCACCAGACCATTGCATTCTCTTGGACAGATTGTCACCTGCCTCATCCCCTGTTCAACTTGAGTTAAGGCTGGGGGTCTTCCTTCAGCAGGTGATGGTTAGAACTGGGTTTGCGTACCCTTATACATGAGATAGAGATTTAGATGATGAGACTGACTGAGAATTGAACTTCTCAGACATGAGCAATGTGAGAAATTTTGGTGCTCTGTGCAGACGTTTTGAATTGACACTGAATACTGAATAGCAACAGCTGCAGTATTCTTGGCATAAGCACAGATGTCAGGCTTAAGTGTTTGCAATTCCTGTGACTCTGTCTCGCCATGATCTTATAGAGACTGACATTCCAAGCTCAGTGATAGATTAAGCCAGACCAATCCATAGACTGTTAAAATTGCAATAAAGCAGAATTCCTACGCTTATTAAAAGTAATAGCACTGCGACCAAGGTGGTGAAAACCTCACTGATTTTGCTAATCAGTGTCGGTCATTGAAAAATAGATTGGGAAATATATTCAGATCAGGTTTGATCTTAGGAATGGCCGAGTCTATTTGAATAAAAATTATGAATATGGCTTATAATAAGCATACTAATGACAGTTAGAGGCACCTCTTTCTCCCTCTATCCTTCTCTTCAAATACAGATTCACACACACATGCAGGCACATGAATTATAGATTGTATTTTGTCTGTTTGTCTAATGATTGAAGAAATACATTGAAAATAAAGAATGCCATTGCATAGAATAATCCTTTATTCTTTCAACCTAATTATCTAAGCTTTGGAAGCAATGGCAACTGACTCAGTTATGTGAAAGTGGTGTAATACAATCTGTATTTGTTTCCTATTAATATGTGTTTGATTTTTGAGTTAGTGCTACCTTACCAGTCATAGCACTGTAAGTTAAAAATCCATTCAATTAGTCTTTAATGCTGGCCAACTAAACCTTTGTGTGTAGCAAAGGCATTGATGCTAAGAAGTTAGAGCAGTGTTTCATGACTTAGTGCTTTCTGGATCTCAAAATATTCAAAAGGTTCATAAAATATGAAGTATACAGTATGATTGGAACATTTATCTTAAAGGTAGTGACTTGCCCATGAATAAATCTTCAAAATATCTCATCAATTTTTCTTTCTTTCTTGTCCTGCAGTTTATACTTTTCATTCCATGCTGTTTTTGAAGCAGATTTATATTATTGACAGAACTCAAAGGATGAGCAAGGAATGCATACTAGGTCACTCGTTAATCTTTGTTTTCTGTCATTGATTCATAAACCATGTAATCCCTAGAAATACTAATTCCTGAGCGTTTAGCAGTCCCACATGTTATATTGTTCTGCTGAAATCCTTCATGTTGTTCAGTGTTTCAGAGTAACATGTTTCATTTCTTTTGAAAAGATGGATCAAGACAACTGGGAAGACTTGAAGGTCAAGAATTTGCTGACTATATCTGAAAGAGGGGGAAAAAGGAAGCCTTTTGTACCAAATATGCATAGTTCCCTGACTCCTGTTAGAAAACTACAGTGATGTACTATCCAAACAACCTTGAAACCAAATCTTCAGATACTGGCCAATAATTTTTTTTAAGGCTTGAAGTTTAAAAAGTCTTAAAACATTGTGGAAATTTGTTAGATGTTAAGAATGTAGAACTAAGAATTTGAAATACAGCATCTGTACAAAAGCACGTTAACAAAAACTGGCAGGAAATCAGTTTTGGATTTTTTTATTCATTCAAGGGATATGGATATCACAGGCTGGGCCAGCATTTATCGCCCATCCCTAATTGCCCTTAAACTGAGTGCTCTGTCATTTCAGAGGATAGGTAAGAGTCAATCACATTGCTGTGGGTCTGAAGTCACATGTAGACCAGATTTCCTTCCCTAAAGGATATTAATGAATCTGATAGTTTTTTACAACAATTGACAATGGTTTCATGACCATCAGTAAACTTTTAATTCCAGATTTATTATTGAATCCAAATTTCACCATCTGCTGTGATAGGATTTGAACTCAGTTCCCAGGTCATTACCCTGGGTCTCTGGATTATTAGCCCAGTGACAATACCAATACACCACTGCCTCCTCTCCTGGATGAAACAGCAGCAGCCAACGAGCCAAGGACTTGATTTTGGGTTGAGTACATATGCCATGTAAGAAGTGTCACAACACCAGGTTAAAGTCCTTTAACTTTCATTTGGACTTTAACCTGGTGTTGTGAGACTTCTTACTGTGCCCACTCCAATCCAATGCCAGCATCTCCACCTCATACATAAACTATGCCATGCAATACTATAAATAAATCATTACAAGAAATTTCATTAATTCTTTAAAGGGATAAAGGGACCCGAATGATATTAACAAAAGAATGGCTGCACTAGAAAACATCCTAGCTTGTTAAAGCAGGTTGTGGAATGAAATCATCTTGTTTAAATCTGAAAATACAAACTCATTGGAATTGTTGCTGTGTAAAAAATAAAATAAAGCAATGGGGGGAGGAATTTTCAACTGGCTACCCAGTAGAACTGACGTTGCGGATTAGCAAGTCATTATAAAACACAGAAACATTCAACTCATTTACCTAGATCTGCACCTGAAATGCTGTAACCTTGCAAGACTGCAGAAAATGGGATTAAAATGAGCTGCTAATTTAATTTTTCTCTTTCATTTTTGGCTGATGTAGACATAATGAGCTAATGGCCTCTTTTTAAGCCGTGACTTTTTGTAGAATCACTATAGAGTATCTTATCCAGATTGTTTTCACTGCCTTATTCCACAACCCATTTCCCATGGCTAACCCATCTAACTTACACATCATTGGATGTTAAGGAGCAATTGAGCATGCCCAATTCACTTAACATGCACATCTTTTGGACTGTGGGAGGAAACCCATGCAGATATGGTGAGAATGTGCAAACTCCGCACAGACTGGTTCTAAAACCATCAAATCTTTACTTTCGGTGAAATGCAGAAACAACAGTTGGGCAGATTTAGTTGTTTATACATCATACCCATTAATACATTTGCAGAGCAAGTCAGAAATGTACCCCAATATTACTCAAGTTTTAGAAGAGTGTATTAACACTACTGAATTCAGTGACTAAGTAAATAAGGATGCTACTCTTGTTGGAGGAATCTTTTCTTATTTTGGTCTTCCGCAGTGCCTGACTTGCCACATGCTAAACAGATGTGGCAATTCACAGCCCTTACAGGCTGTTTATGGAGATCAGATAGTGCTTAAAAGATAGAGTAAGATCATCTGGCCCTTCCTGCCTGCAGGTCTTCTAGTCCTGTTGTAGGTGAAGCCTGTGTGGTGGGTTCCCCGATGGTGAGATATGTGAGCCAAGCAAAGTGCTGTAAGTATTGATGAGATCAGAAGATTCTACCAGTGTCCAATGGGAAGCCAAACCATCTCTGCCAGCGTGGGAGGCCTGGAAAATCCCATCCATAGTTTCTGGTTTGTCATTCCAAGTCGTTGGTTAACTTCTGAGCATTTATTTTAAGCTTGAATTCTGACTCTAGAAAATTATGTTTAATTGCTTGGAGGATTTTGCAGATGTTGCATTCTTTGGCTTCCCTCCAAACTCTTTAACTGTAGTCGTGTGCCTTGTTAGGGCTGCTTTCGGAGCTGAAGGTTGATGGCAGTGTGGGAGGAAGGTAGTAGTGAGTAGGAGCAGCTGTAACAAGAGGGAGGAAGAGAGCTCTGCTCAGGAGGATGTGGACATATTTACAGGCACTTCTCCCACACGAACATCACGGAGGAGCATTGGATGGGGTGCTTTCACTTATAAAGACCTATATCACCTGCTTAGAGCCACAACACAAATTTTGCACCGGGGAATGCAGAGCACGGCCTGTGGCTGTCAAACAGCAACAGTACATTCCGCATGCGAACAAGGTTAAGAGAGCACTGAACCTTGCCTGGGTGACAAGCTTCCTGAGGGCACAAAGTGTCACATACATCATTGTTGCTGGGTCAAAATCCTTTCCAAATAGTGGTCTGAGTGTATCTACACCATAATCTCCTCACTCACTAAGTTTGCTCAGTTAAGCAAGTACTTTTTGTTCTCTTATTCACACTATCTGCTACCTTGCCTTAACGCCACTATCAGCACCTTCTTTAACCCTTTTCTAGGGCAATCGGTTAGCTTAGTTGGCTGGACGGCTGATTTGTGATGCAGAGTGATGCCAACAACATGGGTTCAATTTCTGTGCCGACTGAGGTTATTCATGACATTATTCAGTCTTGCCTCTTGCCTGAAGTGTGATGATCCTTAGGTTAAGTCACCGCCAGCGGATGGTCACTTGGGGTTGTGGTGACTTTACATTTTACCTTTTTTTGCACGATATGGACTACAGTGTTTCAAGAAGGCAGCTCACCACCACCTTGTCAAGGGCAATTAGAGATGGACAATAAAAATGTTGGATGAATCAGCAATGTCCATTAAAGAATAAACAAAAAATACTGCACTTGCATGCGCCTCCCTCCCAAGCTAGATAATTGACCGAGTTAAAAAACAATTTCAATCCCTAAGTGGTTTAATGCCACAGGCAGCGCATTGAGCTGGAATGTATCTGCGTTCCTGGCAGCAGCCGTGGTGGTTTGCTCTACTGAAGTGCTATATGTGGGGATGTTTGGTCTATGCTGTTAATTTATGATGAAGTGTCTGTAATTGAGAAAACTGTGATCAGTTACATGTGACTCAGTGGTGACATTTTCACTTCCGTAGTTTGCTATGGCTGGGTGGAGAGTGGAGGAAGAGATTTAGGACACAAAATCCAGATCAGTGCCACAGTACGGAAGTGCTGCATTGTCAGAGGTGCCGTCTTTCAGATCAGCTGTTAAGTCCAGGCTTCAGACACCCTTTCAGGAAGATGTTACGTGCATTGGCCATGCTAAATTCTCCCATAGTGCACCCAAACAGGCACCAGATTGTGGCAACAAGGGGATTTTCACAGTAACATTATTGCAGTGTTAATGTATACCTACTTGTGACTAACAAATAAAACTTTAAAAGATTCCATCGCACTATTTTAAGAAGAAAAGGTGAGACACTCTGGTTTCTTGGTCAATATTTATCCCTCAGCCAGTATCACAGTGAGAAAAGAAAAATTCTCTCACCATAACATTGTTGTTTGTGCTAATATTGTCTGCTGCACTTTCAACCTTGTAAGGAGTCTCACAACACCAGGTTTAAGTCCAACCAGTTTATTTGATAGTAATCCCACAAGCTTTCGAAAACGGTGTTCCTTTGTCAGGTGTATGGAAGAACTAGTTGGACTTAAACCTGGTGTTGTGAGGCTTCTTACTGTGTTTATCCCAGTCCAACGCCTGCATCTGTACATCAGCACTTTCAGCCTCACAGCAGTGACCACACTTCAAAAGCACTTTGTTGGTAGTAAAGCTTTTTGGGATCTTCTGAAAAAGTAGAAGGTGCTCTATAAACGTAAGTCTTTTTCCTTTTTCCAATATACATGAAAATTATAGGGACTAATAATGGTAAGTGGTGTATGTGGATATCTCAGGCTCTACTGCACAAGTTTTCACGACTGAGCGTTGACACTCTATATTAGTAAGAAGTCTCACAACACCGGGTTAAAGTCCCCCAACAGGTTTATTTAGTAGTAAACGCCACTAGCTTTTGGAGCGCTCCTCCTTCGTCAGATGAGTGGGGAGTTCTGATCACAAACAGGGCATATAAAGTTACACATAGTTGACATTTACACACCATGATCTCTATATTAGGCCAGTCCTATCAACGAGGACCTCTAGTGGTGGGAGTTAGTTATTAAAACTGCAAAAACTTTCAACTTTCACACAAGTTGAGGCCACTTTTGTGATTTGCATTGTTTTCTTGACTTAAATCAAACTTGAATAGTTAGTGACACTGAAATAAATAACTGAAACGATGATGTGCGATGAATATTCCCTTATTACACTCACATTAAGATCAGCCGACCCAGTTTTCCTGCTTCTAGAAATACTCTCTGATAAGCTGGATTGATTATTCTGTCTTTTGAAAAGGTCTGAGAATGTCAGATTAGCTCAAAATCCTGTCGGTCATTGGTTGTGAAAAGCCTGACTATGTAGGACTGCCAGCTGTTTCTTCAAACTCAGGACGAAGGGCCTTTTAATCCAAGGTGATCTGCAAGGGAAAGCTGTGCAGGATAGGAGGGAAAATAATTGCAGGGAGCGTGGCACGAGGAGAATTGCTCTTAATGGGACAGATTAGCCTCCTTCTGTGCTTTACTGTGAATTAATATGAGATGGAATTCTCCCATTTTGGCTCTAAGTAATCCCGCTTGCTTCAAAATGGGAGTGACTCGTGCTGCCACTGGTAATGTCAGCAGGGGCTGTCCACCATATTTAAACAGGCCAATCCACCCCCTCATGGGAAACATGCGCCTCCTCCAGCTCCAGTTGCATTGGAGTCAGAAATCACCTCCAGGATTAACAAGCAGGAGCAGCATGTAAGCACTCCCTGCACTCTGCACATTCACTGCAGCAATGAAGCTGCAGAAGAGAGTAGCCCCAAGATTTTTCAATGCTGATAGGGACTGCCATTGAGGAGAGGAGGGCCATCTACTTGACAGATTCAGGAGACCATGTCAGACAACATCACTAACATCACTCACACTATTGTGGGCCTCCAGGACTGGCATTGCTAGATGACATTGAGGTTAATGGAGCTCGCTCCAGCTCCCCTCCATCCCTAGAGTGACCTGACGACCAGTGAGCACCACAAGGGAGGAGGAAACACTGGAATCCATTGTGAGGCCTTCCACCAGGGATCTCCTTCTGACTCCCTCCTCCCTTCTGACTCTGGCACAAGTATGGGATTTGGGAAAAACATGGTGATACCTACAAGTTGTTTGGGCCCTTCAAGGCCCAGGCCTTCCAACTGCTACTTCAACTTTCAACGTCATTATTTCTATGAAACTTATCTCCAAACTCCATGGCCTGGGCCTTGGCTCTTCCTTCTGCAATTGGATCCTGAATTTCTTAACTCACAGACCAAAATCAGTAAGGATAGACCACAACACCTCTTCCACGATCATACTTAGCACCAGCGCCTCATAAGGTTGTATTCTCAGCCCCCTACTATATTCCTTATACACCTATGATTGTGTGGTCAAATTTTCAAGTTTGTTAATGATACCACCATAGTGGGACAGATCTCAAATAATGACGAGACAGAGAATAAGAATGAGATAGCGAATCTGGTGAATTGGTGCAGCAACAACAATCTCTCCCTCAATGTCAACAAAACGAAAGAGATTGTCATCGACTTCTGGAAGCATAAAGGAGAACATGTCCTGTCTATGTCAACGGGGATGAGGTAGAGGCATTGGTGGGCTTTCTTAACTATAATGTCGACATGAGAGACCAGGACAACTTCAAGGGTTTCAGGTGTCCAGATCACCAACAAATTGTTCTGGTCTCTCGTGTCAACATTATAGTTAAGAAAGCCCACCAATATCTCTACTTTCTCAGAAGACTAAGGAAATTTGGCCTGTCACCAACTTTTGTAGGTGCACCACAGAAAGAATTCTTTCTGATTGTATCACACCTTGGTATGGCTCCTGCTCTGCCCAAAACTGCAAGAAACTATAAATAGTCATGATTGTAGCCCAATCCATCACACAACCTCCCATCCATTGACTCTGTCTACACTTTTCACTGCCTTGGCAATGCAGCCAGCATAATTAAAGACCCCACACATTCTCTCTTCCACTTCTTCCATCAGGAAAAGATACAAAAGTCGAAGGACACAGAACAATCACCTCAAGAACAGCTTCTTCTCTGCTGCTGTCAGGCATTTGAATGGACCTACTTTGCATAATGTTGATTTTTTCTTACACCCTAGCTATGACCGTAACGCTACCATTCTGCACTCTCTCATTTCCTTCTTTATGAATGGTATACTTTGTATGGCATGTAAGAAACAATACTTTTCATTGTCCATTAATATATATGAAATAATAAATCAAACCAAATCAAAATCAAATTAAATCAAGTCAAAATCATAGGCTAGAGGGTGTGGAAAGCAATAAGCTACCTGCATCTCTGATGTTCAGTCTGAGGGAACACCTAGAAGGAGGGGGGAGACCACAAAAAGATAAGTTGTTATGGGTGAAGATTCACAGTGTTAATTAGGGAGAAGGGGGCACCAAAAATTCAAATCCACCATTAAAACTTATTTCACTCTTAGTCCAAGTAGCCTTTCACTTTGTGCAGTCAGCTTCATTAATGGGGAATGGTGGAACGGAGGTGGGTGAAGCTCCTCTCTCCCGTTTTGTCTTCATCCCACTGTCCCTGCAGATGTACCCTGAAGTAGGAGGCAATGCAAGCCAGAATTATGCATGCATCCTGATTGTGAGGGAGGGGGAAAGACGAGGGTTGATATTGTTACAATCTGAAAGAAATGTATTTTAACCATGTTCATTTGTAGAATTTTATTATTGTCATGATGTCTGTAACCAGTGTCATGCGTTGTTACTGAGGCAGTATAAATGACATTATGTTTATTGTTTATCTGACCTAATGTAATGTCCTGAGGTTTAATGATCCCTTGGGGGTTACTGAGTGGAGTTTGATCAGAGGATGATTGATAGGTCAGGTGATATGTCTGAGGCCAGCTATGCTTCAGAGAAAAGACCATTTTAGTTTCATTTTCTCAATGCTGTTACAATCTGGTGGAAGAAGGCTGTATTTCTGTCTCTGTCTCTCTTTCCCTCCCCCAAAGGCTTGTTGAATGTTCCAGAACTGGCAAGTCTCATAGATTTGATCCAGCATTTAAAAGACCAATTCACAGGAGGTATGAAAAAGCTGCAAAATCCAGCAAAATCAAGTGTGAGCAAGCTTGTTTTTGTGTCCAGTCTGAAGAAGTGTGCATGTGTGTGAAAGATGGTGTTTGACTTGGAAAAACATAGATAACTAGCTGTTAGGAATATACTGTGTTATGTTTAAGTCTTGTAATTGGCAAAAGATAGCCTAATTCTTTTTTGTTATAGAACATAGAACACTACAGCACATACAGGCCCTTCAGCCCACAAGTTGCGCCGATCACATCTATACCTACCAAACCATAGACCTATCTATAACCCCCAATCCCATTAGATCCCATATACTCAGCCAGAAGTCCTTTAAAAGACCCCAGCGAGTTCACCTCCACCACCACCGACGGCAGCCGATTCCATTCACTCACCACCCTCTGAGTGAAAAACTTACCCCTAACATTTCCGATATTTGAACTGTGTTCTTAAATAAAACTGGTTTGATAAAACCTTCCTAGTGGGTCATTTGAATCATATCTGGAGGAAACCAGTTTATGTTCAGCCTAATCCCAAAATCAAATATAAGAGTAAGGGTCTAGTCTAACTTCAGAAAACATCATAGAGTTTCAGGCCTGGGTTTTAACAATAGGGACGAGAGAAAAGAAACGTTGTGAGTGAAAGGTGAACACAAGAGTTGGGAGAAAGGGGGGAAGGACAAAGGAATAAGAAGTGTATGGATAAGGGATGGGAAGGTGCAGAATGGGGTTGGGGCATTAAGCTGCAGGACGTGATTTCCTTTAGGTGATGAATCTGGAGGCTATGAGAACCTCCCTGTTCTCTGGCCCTGTAGCACCCTGACCACATAGTTCCAGTGGACCCCAGGCCCTCCTTGGGTTCCTCCTTTGCCGTTTCCTGGTTCGCAATCTCATCCTTGATGCCAGGTGTGTGAGAAACATGTAGCCCTGATGTAGAGATGCCGGCTTGGATTGGGGTAAACACAGTAAGAAGTCTGACAACACCAGGTTTTAGTCCAACCAGTTTATTTCAGTCTATCAAATAAACTGATTAGACTTAAACCTGGTGTTGTCAGACTTCTTACTGTACATGTAGTCCAGCAACTCCTCAAAATGCCAGCACCTCCTGTAGATCCGGGGTCTATGCTCTCACTTTCTTCTTCCCCCCTCCTCAGTCTGATGAGTAGTTTGAGTCTCTGTGATTTTCCGGGTCTGGCAGCTATAGGGTCACGCCTGGGCCGATCCTGCAGTTGCCACATATTCTTAAATGTTGTGATATTTCAAATGCTCATCCAAATGCTCAACTTTTTAAAGGTTGTAAGTTTTCTATTACCTTCCTCAGCAGTGCATTCTGGATTCTCATCACCCTCAGAGTCAATTTTTTTATTTTCTCAAATCCCTTTTGAATCTCCTGCCTCTCGCCCTAAAACTATGCCCTCTTATGATTGACCTGTCATTCAAGGGGAACAACTGCTTCCTATTCACCCTGTCCATACCCTTACCTCAATCATCTCCCCCCTCAGTCTTCGTTGATTGAAAGAAAACAATCCAAGCCTATCCAGTCTCAACTTATAGCTCAAATGCTCCATTCCAGGCAACATCCAGGTGACTAGGGGAGTTTCACAGTAACTTCACTGCAATGCTAATGTAAGCCTTACTGGTGATTAATAAATAAACAAATAAAAATAGTAAGTCCCACAATATACATCTGTTCCTCAAGTCTTTTAGGTGACATAACGTAATTGTGTTGTGATGTGCTAAATAATGCCAGCATGTAGGCAGTGATGTGAATATTTGTATTCTTGTCTGAAAGTAAGTTTGCAACCAAAAACAGAGAAATTTCAAATGTGACTTAGAAGCAAACATGAAAATAACCAAGATTCTGAAAGCTGTTCCAGTAAAATTGTACTAGATATTTATAGAAAATTATCTTTCGGATCTCCTTCAGAGGAAGATCGAGCATGTTTTGAAAGCTAAAGAATAGCTTTCATGCCCAAAGGAGTACGTAAGTTAGCCAACTATGCAAGAAGATTTTATCTACTCATTACACGTAATAAAAACAGGAGACCACGTTCTACTGAAAAGATAAACAGAAAGTACTCAGAAATCCTTCCCTGTCACTCCTGGATGATTACAGTTGACAAATAAGATCAATGAGAGGGTCTCCACTGTAAATTTCAATCTCCCTGAAGTAACTCTGGAAACCATGCCAAAATGTTGCACTGTCATTTCCACAGAAAATATGGCAATGTATTGTTATAATAATGAAAAAGAAACCACTGAGTTATGTCTGGAAATATTGAACTTTGAATAAACCCTGTGTGTTTTTTTTTAGAAATGATATAAAGCCAAAGATGTCTAAGAGTGTAAAGTCAGTCATTGGCTGAATTTCTGATGGGTGATACACAGAGTCAATGGAACTCTACATTCCTTTCAGGTAAGAATATTTCTAAAGCATATAGAATATAATTGCCATCTCTGTTGGAGACAATTGGAGATAAGTATTATCTCATCAAGAGATATCCTGTGCATAATGACCAGATAGGTTTATGGATTTCACCTTCTAGGCAGCACAGTAACACAGTGGTTAGCACTGCTGCTTCACAGCTCCAGGAACTTTGGTTCGATTCCCAGCTTGGGTAACTGTCTGTGTAGAGTTTGCACAGTTTTGGCATGGCCAATCAACCTAACCTGCACATCTTTAGACTGTGGGAGGAAACAGGAGCACCTGGAGGAAACCCACACAGACATGAGGAGAATGTGCAAACTCCACACAGACAGTGACCCAAGCTGCGAATCGAACCCAGGTCCCTAGAGCTGCGAAGCAGCAGTGCTAATCACTGTGCTACTGTGCTGCTTATGTTCTGAGTTATCCCTGTATTTGCCCTGACATTTGGGACTGGGTTGTCACTTTTATCCAATACTCAGAAAATGTGTGCCTAAAGCTACAGTTTCTCTATCACCCAATTTCCTTTATCATCTTCTTTATCACCTTTAAGCAAGCTTTTGGTTACCCTTTCTAATATCTCCTCTTCCTGCTCAATGTCAGTTTTTTGATTACCACCCTGATGTGCCTTGGGACAATTCCTGATGTTGATTATGTGATATTAATATACGTTGTTGTCACTGTCAGAAATCTCATGCTTTGATCAAAAGGCTAAATTGTCACTTGTGAATTGGAAAGACAAGCCTTGAAAATGTCCCACATCTACCCCAGAAATAAGCGCCACAAATGGCCTAAATTTTCACTCAGGGTGGAAGGGGTGACAACTACAGGGGCTGTCAGCCCAGCTCACAGCTTGATGCTTCAAGTCTTTGTCCCAGTTGGACAAAAGCAATAGAACAAAAATCAACCCTCAAGCCTCACAGCCATTCCCCATTACTTTGCATGCCATGCTACCTGATTCCCCACACCCACCTTTCATAGCCCTTTATAGCTCCCTGCCAAGTCATGCCAACCCATGGCCCCACTCACCACCCTTTGCTCTGACACCTTCCATGTTAATTCACCCAGTATCCACCATGGGCAGACCTCATGGGCTAAGGTGAGATGAAACAAAATAAAGTTCCAAATTTAAAACTTCACCATTTTTAGAAAAAGTACTAATTCATAGAACTGCATTCAATAAATTTAAATTCCTTCATGCACTTAATACCTTATAAAACATAGATTTCCTTCAAATTCGTAATCCCTTATGCTAACAAATATTTGTATTCATAGTCCCACATCAAAGACAGCATATCTTGTCATAAGCACTTTGGGCTGTCAATCAAATTATGAACAGCTCCTGCAATGTGGAAAGGATCAACAATAGGGCTGTGGAATGCGTCAATCAGCACTAATCCTCCACACGTATATAAACAGGCAAGCAGAATCACAGAAGGCTCTTTTTAATTAGAAAATTAAATGAGTTTGTGGATGTAAATGACTTGATAGCCTAAAAGTTCCATTGAACACATCTGCTTTTTACTTTTCTCTGATCTATTCTCAAGAAGCTCAAAAGGCACCATTTCCTTCCCAAAAGGTGTGTTACTTTTCTCAAAGAGTACCCTGATTCCCCAAAAGTTATCTTACCTCTCCAAAGACCTCTGGCAGCTTTTGACCATTTCCTCAAATATTAACAGCCAGAATGTTATGGCCATTCACGCTGGCGCGATTTCCCTATCCTGCTGCAGTGAACGGAAATTTGGCTAGGTGCTAAATTCTCTGACCTCACTAGTGTGGGAGCGTGGCATGAATAACTGGTCAGAATGCACCCCAAGAGTCATGTTTTAGATATTCTAGTAATGAAAATTGTAGCTATTCGAATG
Source organism: Sphyrna mokarran (assembly GCA_024679065.1). Taxonomy (NCBI): domain Eukaryota; kingdom Metazoa; phylum Chordata; class Chondrichthyes; order Carcharhiniformes; family Carcharhinidae; genus Sphyrna; species Sphyrna mokarran. Next base: position 28,039,825 of record JAGIQG010000021.1, read on the forward strand.
CAGCTACACCCCGGCTCCTATTTTCTATGTTACATTCGGTCAACATTGAAGTTTACCTTGTGCTACTTTTAGGCCAATTGGAGGGTAATTGTTTCTCTGAACACTAATAATTTTTGTAAAATTTAGCTAAGTAACATGCTTCAAAACTTCAAGATGTTTTTCATTAACTATCCTAGAGGAAGGATGGCTTCCACAGGTAAAACTGGGCAAACCTTCAGCATTTAGAAAAGTGAGTCTTGTGAAGCCAAGGCTGAAAGTTTAGACCATTACCAAGACTGACAAGAACAGGAGATAACTCCTAAACTCATGGTTCATCAAACATGCATGGTAAATATTCTCACCTGCAACATGGAATAGAGTGTAATACAAACAGAATTATTTGTTTCCCTTTATTTTATATGATCCACCCCCACTGCCTGAATTCTACCTTATTCATAGAATTAGATGAATGAACATATTAAAGACTGGTCTATGTTTGTGTTTACACTCGACTTGAGATTCTTTTCATCCCTCTTCATCTGATCCTGTCAGCATATCCTCCATTCCATTTTCCCATTGTGTCCACTAGTATTTAGAGGGATGAGAGGAGATTGAATTGAAATGTATAAAATTTGAACAGGGCTAGACAGACTAGATACAGCGAAAATGTTTTCCCTGGACAGGGGATTTATAATCAGGAGACACAGAATCAGAATAGGGGATAGACCATTCAGGACTGAAACGAGGAAACTTTTCTTCACTCAAAGAAATCAGTTATGATCATATTGAATGGTGGAGCAGGTTTGAAGGACTGAATGGCCTACTTCAGTTCCTTGTTTCAATGTTTCTTATTAGTTCAAAGACAGGGAGGGATTGGGGTGGTTGTTGTAAGTTCGGAAAAGATGGCTCCTGTCGAGGAATGAGAAGAGTCCCTGCTGGAATAAAAGGGTGCAGTTGGGTAGTGCCAAAGGAGATCAGGCAGTGAGGGGTGTTGCTCCCTGGCTATGGGTACTCTGGCAGTGCCAGCCTGTGCCCCTGGCACTGCCCAATGGGCAAAGTGCCCATACCCAAGGAGCACTTTGGCACTGCCCACCAGATATCAGGCAGTGCCAAGGCAATGGGACCTACTGTGGGCACAGCCTGGGGTGATTGGTGGGTTGAAGGGACCCCCTGCCATTCTGCAGACAGGATCAATCTGTGCTGGTTGGGGTGGGCTAGGAGTGGTGGTCTGTCAGAGGTGGGGGAGGGGTGGGAGAGATCCTTGTCCCCGGGGAGGTGCCTGGCCCCATGGGTGGGGTCAGCAGGGAGGCTCTGCTAGGGTAAGGGGATAGGGAGTTCGCCATTGCTGAATGTAGGGGGCTGGACTTTGGGCACTCTGGGGCAGGGGAGGGGGCGATCAGGACTGGTCTGGGAATTGTTGTGTGGGCCGTGATCAGGCTGTGGGGGTGGGGCTGGCCAGTGATCGAGCTGGTCAGCAAATGGGGTGACTGACGGATTGGGATCGCTGCGCATGTGCAGAGTTCCAAAACTGTCAGATTCTGGCGCGAACAGGCCCTTCCCCTTGAGATTTTAATAAGATTCACAATTGTGATCTCTGCACAGTGCACAGAGCGGGGAGAATTGAGTGTGAAGTTGAACTGAGAAAACAGTCGTGATTTAGGACAGTTTTCCCACCAATTCAACACTTCTTGGGAGAATCATATTCTGTAAGAACGTTGCATAAGTTTGAAGTGTAACTAGCTTTCTGCATCAAATGTTTATGCATTACAGTAAATGTGAATATAGGTTAACGAGAAAAGCATTGCAGTATTTTGACTCTTTGGAGTTTTTTTTACTTGACTGATGTCTTATTTGGTTTGGTCCTGCATTGAATAAAGTATAAGATACAGTTTAAAGCTATCTCTCCCAGTAAATATCACTCGAATTCAGGTGGATGCTCAAATTATTTAAAATGCCAGAATACTCTCTTTCTGTCTGACAGCCAATACCCCAAACCATTGCACCTGAACATTAATTTTATGACATCCTAAATGCCATTCAACACTCTTTCTCCCTTATAGCAGCAAATCTATTGATTGCTTGTTTATTATTGCTGAACCTCCAGACAGACATAAGGCTATTAATCCATGTCAAATTACTATCCACCACTACAATCCCTATCCACACTGGTTGAGTGTATATAGTTCACACATATCTAGCATTCCATTGTTTGAGTGTGTGCCAATTTCAAATACTGCGAATAATGTGTAAAAATCACAATTCCTTTCTGTAATAGATCCAATCATTGTTCAATATGATTTAACTTCAGGTATTGGAAAGGAAATAACCTACACATGTTAGGCTGTCTGTTACTTCAGTATTAAGTAGAGAAAAGACACGAGGGGTGCAAAAATCATTTTATACCACAAAATTGTCCCAGAATTTGATCTTTTGCTACACTCTAACTATAACTGTATCAAGATATTCTGTACTTTTTCCTTTCCTTCTCTATGTGCAGTATGTTTTGTCTGCAAGAAAAAATATTTTTCACTGTATATTGCTACATGTAACAATAATAAATCAAATCAAATTAGATCATACCAAACCAAAATTTTGCTGAGAAATTAATAATGAATTCATTGCATACATTGATATTAGTATGTAAATCACCTGGAATTAATTTTCCCATTGTCACGCAATAACATAATGATGTTTTCACTGGGTTAGTAGTCAAGAGACTCAATACTCTGGGGACTTGGGTTTGAGTCCCAATTTGGCAGTTGATAACATTCAAATTCATAGAATTGATGATGACCAGTATTGGTAAAAACCCATCTTGTTCATTAATGCTCTTTAAGGAAGGAAATCTGGCATCTTTCCCTGGTTTGGCCTTCAGATCCACAGAAATATAGTACAATTAATTTGACGGTTTTAATGAGTAAAGATTGGAGGACTGTTGACATGTTAGGACAAGAGGGATACTTTGGGAAATACTTTTCAGTGAGCCAAACATTTGAATGGACTTACCCTGCACTTAGTTAATCTTTCTCTACACCCTAGCTATGACTGCAACACTACATTTGCACTCTCTCTCCTTTCCTTCTCTATGAATGGTATGCTTTGTATGGTGCATAAGAAACTATACTTTTCATTGTATACTATCAAATCAAACTAAATCAGAAAACTCATACATGACATAAAAGAAATTGAACGTGTTTTCAAGCTTACCGTCATGTGGTTCCCATAGAATACCTCAGAGGTAGCAACAAGGAGGGAAGCAGAGTTGCAACATAATGGAATGTCTATTTGTTTTCTGCTTCTGATCTCTTGTTTATGTTGAAAGAAAAGTTGGACAGGATTGGAAGCTCCGAACTAGTGAGAGATAGAGATGGTGAGAGATCAGTGAAAATACGATGAATGGAGGACTAGCAGAAATACTTTTTAAATTCCAATTCAATCAAATCAAGTCCAATTCAGACTCTCAACAAATTGAGACATTCCCAATCCAAACTGAGAAGACAGGGCTCTCAACTCCTATCTTGGGCATGATCTACCTGATCCAAGCTGATTGGAGTAGGCTTGGCTCCTCCTTCAAGGCTTGATCTCATTTGCATCTTGGCTAAAAGGACGAGAGGCTGCTTTTAAAAATTGCTTCAAATTAAGCCTAAAAAGTAACCTAATGACTTCAACCAAGCACTGCATATCAATATTACACTAGATCTTAGCCAAAAGGCCGAGAAGAGAGTGTGAGAAAACAAAGAAATAAAGAATGAGAAATAAGCAGCGGGACAATTATATGAAGAGAGAACAACCTTTTTCTTTGGTCATTAAGCTACACCGACTAAAAAAGTTATTAAAATGTCACTCTGCGTGCACACATTGAACAACTCTTGCTTGCAGCTTGCATTGATACACATACTCACTTCAGATATTTGGTTGTTAAATGGTACATTCGAGCTTGTTGCAGTTCCAGAGAAAACTCTCAAACAAACTTTCACTGCAGAAAGAATTGAATTCTTTTCTCACATACTATGAGTGATCTACAGTGACTGTTCAATCAATGGTCAGTATATTTGAGTATTTATCACTTCTCTGCTTTTTGACACTTTGAAATGGGAGTAACAAGCGGGATGCATTTTTATATTTGCGGAGGACCTATTCCGTTGCAATGAAGCATTTTTGTATGTCACAAGATGCACAATGTGCCAATTTAGGTCCAAGATAACCCACAAGTCAGAGCGGTTCTATGATTTTAGCTTATCTGGCAGTACCTTTAGGGCAGATTTGACAATATTCAGACTTCCAGGAGTGTCCACTACACGGCGCTGTTCCCTTTCGAGAACAATTTGCCTGAATTTGGCCAATGCTGCGTAAAAGACAGCAGAATTCTCTGTGCAAATTATATCCAACAGAAATTGAGTTTCTGTGATCCTTTGCATCAGTTTACAAAAAGTTACACTCAAGGCTGACATCCCACCGCACACCACCACCCCTCACCATGAAACCAGTTTAGGCTAAATTAATCATCATTGTGAATTTATGTTAATTAAGCTTGCTTGCAGGCTTTCACATAGGCTGTTAAAATCAGACTGGTTTTTCTGGATGCAAGGACACTAATGGGCACTAATGGGTAGAGCTGCTGATATATATGTAATTTACTAAGAAACTGTCTTCTGTAAACCAATGTGACTAGCAAATGGTCTCCAAGAGATTATTCATGTCCCTTTTGGTTGCAGTGAAATCCTGCTGCTTGCAGGGGTTACCCACCTATGAAATCTTGCAAATGGTAAAATTGCAAATGATGAACATGCTTTTCAACGGGCATCAGTCTGACCGGTTCCAGCTACATGAGGACAGCATTGGTTTGTGCAGTTACAGAACAGCAAATTGCGGTTCAGTATCTATGATACAACAGTCTGTGTGCAATACAAGACATATGGTAAAAAAAATTAAAAAGAGACCTTTTAGAAAAAAAAAGGAATTACCTCATTACTGACAAAATTGGCGAACATTTCAAAATAGAATAGAGCCGATATTGCACCGAGCAATTCATGGTAGCACGGTGGCATAGTGGTTAACACTGCTCACTCACAGCGTCAGGGATGTAGGTTCAATTCCTGGCTTGGGGTCACTGTCTTAGTGGAGTTTGCACATTCTCCCTGCGTAGGTTTCCTCCAGCTACTTTGGTTTCCTCCCACAGTCTGAATGATGTGCTGGTTAGATGCATTGGCCGTGCTAAATTCTCCCTCACAGTACCTGAATAAGTTCTGGAGTGTGGCGACTAGGGGATTTTCACAGTAACTTCATTGCAGTGTTAATGTAAGCCTACTTGTGACACTAATAAATAAACCTTAAAAAAACTTTAGACAATCTCTTGTTAATATCTCCATTTCAATTGTGCTTCAGCTGCTGGAGATCAGTTTAGCTCAGTTGACTGGATGGCTGGCTGGTAATGCAGAGTAACGCCAACAACATGGGTTCAATTCCCGTACTGGTTAGGTTATTCTTGAAGGCCTGTTTTCTCAACCTTGCCCTGCCTGAGGTGTGGTCATTCTCATGTTAAGTCCCTATCAGTCAGCTCTCCCCATCATAGGGGACAGCAGCCTCTGCTACAAGACCATAAGCTATAGGAGCAGAATTAGATCATTTGGCCCATCCAATCTGCTCTACCATTCAATCATGCCTGATATGATTCTCATCCTCATTCTCCTGCCTTCACCCTTGATCCCCTTAATGACCAAGAACCTATCTATCTCTGTCTTAATGACACTGAGTCAAATGGGACTATGGTGACTTTACTCACTTCAGCTGGCAACCATCCAGGCAACACTTTTCAGCTAATGTTCTGGAATACTGCCATGGGAGATAGTTGAATTTGAATTCACTATAAAAACTATCTGGAGTTAAGAAATATTGATGACTATCACTGTTGGAAAAACCTATTTGGTTCACGAACGTCTTTTGTGGAAGGAAATCTGCTGTCCTTACCCAGTCTGGCCTACATGTGACTCTGAAATGGTCCAGTAAGCCACTCAGTTCAAGGGCAATTAGCGATGGGCAATAAATGCTGGCCCAGTCAGCAATGCCCACAAGCCATGAAAGTATAAAAGCAATTGCAGATTTTACGTTCAGTGATGTGCAAATAGGTTTGAACTTGAGAGAAAAAGATCTTTCTCAAATGAACAAGAGATACTTATTTACCCTCAATCATACAAAATTTTACTTATCTTCCTTTTGAATTGTACGCTTGATTCATTTTATTGACATATACAACATCTTTAGGTAACTGGCCTCAAGAAGTCAAAGCATATTTATAGATTGATAATTCCTCAAGGATGCTTTCTATTCTGGTGCCTTAACAGTCTGGCATTTCCTGTCTGCACCTTTCCATCTCTCTGCCTCCATTATGAAATTCCTTAAATCCTACCCCATTGGTGATCCTCATGATCATCTCCTCATGTGGCTCGGAATCAAACTTTACTTATTAACGCAAATAAAAGTAAAATACTATGGATGCTGGAATCTGAAACAGAAACAGAAAATGCTGGAAAATCTCAGGAGGTCTGGCAGCATCTGTGAAGAGAGAATAGAGCCAATGTTTAGAATCTAGATGATCCTCCAGAACAGAGTCATGCAGACTCGAAACATTGCTGTCAGAACTGTTGAGGTTTTCCAGCATTTTCTGTTTTTGTTTATTTAATAATGATCCTGCAAAGACACCTAGGGCTTTTAACTATGTTAAAAGTATAAACACAAGCAGTTGCTGCTGTTTAAAGTTTGTTTTGGACTTTTAGAAATAAGAAATCATGAGTAGTTTGTGTCACAATTATTTTCCTATCATCTCTATTTGATGCTCATGCAATAGGTCTACCACTACCTCCCTGAGAATGCCGAATGATCCAGTCGATAACCACCATTTGGATGTGCAGTCAAGAAATATATACTTTTTGTATCAAGGTAATTGTGGGGATTTTCTCTTAGAACTTGTTATCTGTCCTTATAGTAGTACAGCCCAGGGTTTGCAACAGTGAGCTGGATACTATACCCTAATCATGCAATTTTCTTCAATCTTTCTCAGGAATGGATTGATGTCCACTCTTGTGAGACAAAGCAGCAAGTGGATTAACATTACCTGTAATAGATGGACACGGATGATAGTGTTTCCAGTGAATTTCAATATGTTTCATAATACTTACCTCAACATAGAAAAGTAGCAAAGCACATCACACTGTCAGTGGGCTAATTTAATCTTAATGATCAACAAATCTGTTGAAACTTAGAAAGGGAACTCTCATTCAGGTAAAATGGGGTGTGCAGCTCTCAGACGTATATATTTACTGAAGCAAACATAGTTTTTTATCTCAAACACATCACAATAAAAATAGATTATGAACAGATACTACTTTGGAGGATAGATTTTGAGAGCTTTTGCCTGTGGTATGGATGTTTATTTGGCACCAATGTGTATTGGAAAATCTCTGATGGCTCACTTGTGATTTCCTGATACTGTTCAATAGTCAGTAATAATTGCTAAAACCTTCCCTCGCGTCACATTGTGTTTACCACTCAATCTGACTTGTCTGTTTTGAAAGATATTCTTACCTAGTAAATTGACCAAAGACCCAAATCAAACAAGAAGTGAAGCGATATTAGGGACGATTTTCCAACCTTGCATCCCCGATAGAATCATAGAATTCCTACAATACAGAAGGAGGCCATTCAGATCATCGTGGCTGTACTGACTATAATCCTATCGTGGCCTTCTTCCTGTAAGCCCACACATTTACCCTGCTAATCCCCTAACACTAGCAGACAATTTAGCACGGCCAATCTACCTAACCTGCATATCTTTGGAAAGGGAGCTAGTGCCAGTGGAGGTTAGGGAATGCACCATGTTCACTAACTGATCTCCAAATTTCCAATAGATGTTTAAGTTGGAGAATCTCCTTACCCGGAGTATGTTCAGGAGGTTACTCCCACTAAGCGAAGTGCAGATCAATTATGAAGAAATGAACATGCCTGTAGTTTTCAATTGAAGAGCTGCATTAGTGTGAGAGTGAAGATCCATCTCGAATAAGATGAAAGCCTTGCGTCCACACGTGCATCCTACTCATCATAATTTAGGCAGATCATGTATCAAACTCCAAGCACCGTCCATTTGTGCCAAATATCAAAATAATATAAAGAAACAAAAAAGTAATCACTTGCAATATGCAGAAACAATCTACAGGAGCAGAAAATGTCTCCAGGTTTTTAACTGACCCTTCCAAAATAAAAGGTTGGTTCTAGTCTGCATCATGAAAAGCAATTAACCTTAAATTTAACTTTGCTGCATTTACTTAGCATCAATTAGAATTAATAACCTTAAAGGACACTCATTTAAACTTTAGCAGCACAATAATTAATTGTGATTGCTGGTATAATGTTCCTGTTTTTATGGAACAGAACATCTTTAGATTTATTGACAGGCAATGTGATAGGCAATGCTAATATGTTCACTGTTAAAATGAACAAATGCCGGATTGGATTCTATAGTATTTGGTGTGTGCAGCCAGTGCCAACTAACTTCTCAGAAGTCACCAATGGGCAATTCATTCTGTTTTGAGGATCAGTCTCATTAACATATAGCTGACAAATGTTTTAGAATAGTGCGCTGCAATATTTGCCTCCCATACCAGAAATTTCAGTTTGAGAGAAGGGATCCATTTCTCATCTAAGGAAGAACCAGGAGCCAATTTCGTCTTGACCCCAGCTCCTTCTGATCTCAGAAAAACAAATTCAACTCTGTTGGGTTCAGGTTTGTCTCAAGCACCAGCCGAAATGGCACAGCACACCTCACCCAACCAAGTCCTAAAATGACAATCAAGGTCCTTTGTAGACTGTAGCATCCCAATTAACCTATCAAAGGGGAGAGGGTTTTGCCACTCAACTCCAGTGGACAATCCTGCTTCCAGTGGCAGGCCCTTAGTATTACAACAGCACCACAGTTTTGCTTTATTGAATCATCACTGTGCAGAAAGAGGTCATTCAGCCCATCGAATCTGCACCAATTCTCTGACAGAGCATTTTACCAGGCCAACTTCTTGCCTTATCCCTGCAACCCCATACATTTGTCCCACTAATTCCCCCTAACCTACACATCTTTGGATACTAAGGAACAATTTAGCATGATCAATCCACTTAACCCGCACATGTTTGGACTGTGGGAGGAAACCCGCGGAGACACGGTGGTGCAGTGGTTAACACTGTTGCCTCACATATCAGGGATCTGGGTTCAATTCTGACCTTGGGTGACAGTCTGTGTAGATTTGCATGTTCTCCCCATGTCGGAGTGTGTTTCCTTCCAACAGCAGCTCCCCTCCCTCTCACCAAGGGAAAGGTGGCCTCTCCTTTTCTGATCAGCCCCAGCCTTGCCCCACCCCTTCAGGCTCCAACCTATAGATCATGCCCTCATGGGCTCCATCCCCTCCAGAAGGCCTGGGTCACTGGATCTATGAAACAACAGTGCTAACCACTGTGCCATCCTCCCACCAGCTAAAGATTGCAGCCATACCTCCTGTATGGGCAGCTTCCAAATCTCTCTCATCATGTCCAGTGTGCATTTGGGTGTCATAAGGCCAAACCCCGGTTTCATGTGCAAGTTTCTGCATCATATTTACAAATGCACGAATAACATTTCAATGGAATGGAATGGTGACAAATGACATCTTAACTGGAGGGAAAAGCATTGAATAAAAGATTGTAAAGTGGATTCATAAACTTCCAAAAAGACCATTTAGGATTTATGGAACCAACCAGCCAAAAATAAAACAAACACCACTTGACAAAAATTAACAAAAAACATTTGTGAATCCATCATTTTACTCCACGAATTTTTTGAAACTACTTTTCTATCTTGCAGTTTTCCTCAGCTGGAATAAGACTTGTAATAATGTTATGTTGAATTTGTGAATTTACGAGGAAATACTTACGCATATGAAACGATATTTTCCTCTCTCACTGATATTTCATTCATGCGTACAAAATAAACAAAAATTGTGGCAACAGGAAATTTAACAAAAAGTGTGCATGTGTGTGTATACAAAGGTTAAGATTAATTTCCTGTTTTCACATTTTTTATTCGTTCTTTTGTGTCAACATTTAATACCAAAACTGGACATGGACTGGAAATCCTGCACATAGTTTCCTGTAATGACCACTAGATGGTGGTCTCTCCTAACTTTATCACCAACTTGTACTTTTTTTAAAAAAAACACAAAAACTTACTCTCAGCAACTGGCTGTGAGCCATGTCATAAGCAATTTATACATTCTGCCAATTATCTATTATGGAACATGACAATGAAATTAATGTGTGAATCCCTGTGTCTGTGTGTGTTAAGATACAAACAGACAATTAAATGCTTCATTTTGACAAGTCCCAAGTTTTAATTTTCTCACTCTCATTTGCGTTGATAAAATTTGGGTCCAGTTGGATCGCACCCATGGATATTGAAACAGATTGTGAAGGAGCTACTGCATGGACTAGTATCCATATGTAAAACATTTAATGGAGAAATGAATAGTGTCAGAGGACTGGCAGATCGCAAATGTAATTAATCACTTTAAAAAGAGAGATAAAACCAGCCCAGGGAACTGTGACCCAATTGGCTGCAAGTCAGAAAAATGCTTAAATCTTTTCCAAAAGATGAGATAGCAGCACATTAAGAACAGGAATTACAATAAAAAAGGAGGGCATTTTTAATCAATATTATTACATTCTTTGAAGATATAACAGATAGAATAGACTAGGGCAATGCAGTATATGCGATACGATCCAGACTTCTGAAGAATGTTGATAAAGTGCCACTTAAGAGACTAGTCTCAAAGGCCAGAGGGCATGTAGAGTCAGGTATTACAGAGCGTGGATTGAACGCTGGTTGCAAGATAGAGGACAGAGTAAACATCAAGGAAGGCGTCTCTCACACTGGCAGAATATAGGAGGTGGGTGGCATCCTTAGGGATCTGTGGTGGGATTGCTGTTTTTCCTAAATGGTTTGGACACAGGAACTTGATGTGTCCATTTAATCGTTGGAAGGTAAGTGGGTTAGAGGAGCAAATAGGTTTGGAAATTCAGGTATATAAATCAAGAAAAGTAGCAGCATATTATGAAATGGCCATGAAGCAAAATACTGCAGTTCATCTCTAAAGCAGCAGAATACAAAATCAGTGAAATAACGTTATATTTATATTGAAGGTTGGTTAGAGCACACTTGGATTATTAATGCAGAGTTCTTGGCTGCGATTTTACTGGTTCACCCCACCCATCAAGCTGAGTGAGCCAGTAACATTGCATCAGAGCCGAGAAATCAAGATCGCATCCAATCAATAATAATTATTTATTCAAATTTACTTAAATATTAATTTACATGTATTTAGTGAACCCGGTGCTCAGTCTTCCGGGCTCACTTGCCTTTATGGCCTTGCCGGGAGAGATTCTCTCTGGTGAGGAAAACATATGTTCCCCATGGACACGGAACAGTCAAAGTGGAACTAGAAGCCTTGGCAGAAGGGCAGTGACAGCCTAGTATCTTGGTACTGCCCTCTGGGCCGTGTTAGTGGGCAGAGCCTGAAGACAGTCTATGGAGGGGCCTGCAAAGGGAGTGCTGTACATGGGGAGGGGAAGGGGTGTGGAGCTTAAGGGGACAGGGCTTGGAGGGGGCACGGACTATGGAGCGATTCCTGGAGTAGTGGGACCAAGCTGGGACAGCCTGATCGTGGAGGGAGGGGTGCCCCCCCCTCTCACTCTGCATTGTGATCATTGGGGAAGGGCATTTTGCCAGAGGTTATGAGTGGGGGAAGGAGGGCTACTGCTCCACAGCTGTGATTGTTGGGAGGGGGTGTGATCAGTCTGGGTGGTGGGGGACGACAGAGGCTATATTTGTGAGTGGTATTTGGCCTGCAATCAGTGGTGGGTCCACACAGTAGCAGAAGGGGGTGCTGGGTTGAGCCCAGTAATCTGCGTATGCGCAATAGCTCCCTCTGCTGCTTGATCAGCTGGCTGATGAGTTTGGACCCACTCACTGCCTCTAGTAGCTGGAAACAGTCTAGTCCATTTTTCTCATACAGCAAGTGCAGAAGATTGGGAGTAAAAATGTTTCCAAAAATCGGATCTGCAACTCTCCCATTTTCATGCTAGCTGGACACTAAGGTCAATATTTTAGGAACTTGCTCAAATGAGGCTCATAAAATCCTGCCTGAGGCCAATGGACAATTCTGTTCTGTGAGCCACGCCCGCCCTGATCCCGGATATGAAGTGCCTGCCTGTTTGAGGTGGCAATCCCCACCCTTGGGTTTTATTCACCAAAAAATACTGTGGGATACAAACCTGTTGGGCGCAATCTTATCAGAAGAATTCTCATGTTGTAACGACAGCAAAATGGGACTTATTCATGCCTCTTATTTTAAGCAAGCCTGGCTGGGCAACCTTCCCACACCGTTAATTTTTTTGACAGTTGGAAGATATACACTAGTTATTGGACCCTCCTGATGAATCCACTGTCATGATCACCTCTGTGGCCCAACCTCTCCACAAACCCCTCTCTGTATAACCCCCATTTGCCAATCTCACCCTGTTTGCCGATCACTCCTCACGTGTACATCCTCCTGCAGAGGGTGCGTACTCCATTATAATGGAGTATAATCTTCACTCAGATCCCACCTCCTTTGTATTGCCCTCATATAGTTATATTGCCTAATGGGCACTGCCAAAGTGCCATGTGGCCTTACCAGGCTAGCAATGCCTGATGGGCACTGCCTGGTCCCTGACAATCTGGGGTCTCCGGTGGCCTCCGATGCCCCCCCCATCCCGTGACTTTGGCATTAGGTCACCACTGGTGGGGACCATGAATTATTCTTGTTGGCGAAACCTCTTGCCAATGTGGGGTGTGAGGGTGCAGCCATGCGGCCGGAAGCAGCCGTGTCAGCCCCACTAATGGAATTGCAATGGTGAACTGAACTTCTAGCTTCACATGCTACCTTTCTGCTCACCAGATCAACTGGTGCAGCAATTTAATGAGATCTTACCTGCTGTATTTGCAATGGGACAGGATTTGTGCATCCAGTCATCTAATTAGATTCTGGAACAAACTTTTGCCCAGCCCACAATTTGGTTCAGCATGATATCTTCCAATTTCCACCCTATTTATCTAAGATTGTTTAATATTCCATTTATCTTACTATTGCTTCAAGATCATTCAATATATTAAGCTTTAAATCTATTTTCATCCGAATTCTTCTTAACTTCGTTGTTGGCTGATGTCTTGATTTGAATATGACTTGTACATAAAAGTTTTCACTGTATTTATTATTTATTAATTATCAGCGTCACAAGTCGGCTTACATTAACATTGCAATGAAGTTACTGTGAAAACCCCCTAGTCGCCACATTCCAGTGCCTATTCAGGTACACTGAGGGAGAATTTAGCATGGCCAATGCACCTAACCAGCATGTCTTTCAGACTATGGGAGGAAACTGAAGCACCCGAAGGAAACCCATGCAGATATTGGGAGAACATGCAGACTTTGCACAGACAGTAACCCAAGCTGGAAATCGAACCCAGGTCCATGGTGCTCTGAGGCAGCAGTTCTAATCACTGTAGAAAGGGTTAAAAGTGTTTTTAAATTTAACATATATTAGTGCTTGGTGTAAAGGCTCACCAAACAGTGAAGTTCTGCAGCAAAACTCTGCACTTCAGACAAAGCAGATCCGTCATCCTTTGGACTGGGTTAATAACTTTTGTACTTTCACTGCAGTTCAAATCACTGCTACCCTCTCCTGCCAGATTTATGGTGAGTGGGTTCTGCTATGCACATATTCATTTTCTTCGAATTGGATTTCATCTCACCTCACCAGAGTCAGAGCACTCTTTCAAGATGTTTGCACTGTGGTTTACAAAATGATTGCTCACGTGTTGCTCAGTCAGCTAAAATCAAAAGCAATGTTTTATACACAGCATCTGATAATGGAACAATGCAATCTCTAAAATCAAACGTTTGCACACCTTGTGTCCCATTTAAATAAAATGCTTCCATGAAATTCACTTTACCACCCGCTAATTAGATTAGGGACATTAGTGACATTAAATATTGTAATTCCCATTTCCTACATTAGCTAAATGGAAACTTCTCAATCAACGAGCTTCCCCATGAGAAAAACTATCAAAATCGCAGGCCTTGAAATTGTGTTGGGGGCTAATAGATATGAGTGCTTCATGCATTTGTCTGAAATACCTCTATCTGCTATTTTAGTCGAGGCAAATGCATTACCATTGTTACTAAAATAACAGAGTTAGGAACTTCAGATGGCCATTCGCATGTATTATTCAACAGCATCATTTTAAGATCACAAGAGATTTTCACCTCGATACAACACGCCACTTCACAATCTAATACAAAGACATTCTGTTCATGGGCCACACATTTAAATAACATAGAGCATTTATGCAATAGAAACATGTCAGCGATAAATGCATCGCCCCATTTATGAGCTTTTATCATATTTATTTCATGTTTATGAATATTTTCAGTGGAATTCTGAGTGAAAACATGGCACAGACAAAGTTGTAGTTAGCTCACTTAAACCATCAGTTCTGATCACTTTGGTTGAACAATTTTCAACATTGAGTAGCATTATAACCAGAGATTGATTGATCGTGCAAAAAATTTTGCTGCCACTCAGATTTATTCGGAGACTGGCATTTTCACTGCTTCCAGGGCTTTTTATCTACAATTGCGCAATGAATCATGCTGAACTTCATAAATTTTGAAATCTCGTCTGCTTCATCAAATCGTTTGCCCCAACTAAAGATATGTGCAGAGCAGAAAGTAAATTTAGATGAACCGAATCCTTGAAGAATATAGTTGCACTTTTGCACTAAATCTAAAAAAATAAAAAAATGTTACCATTGGTCTCATCGTAATCTGTAACATTCTGCATGTAACAAATATAACAAAAATTGGAATAGAAAGGATCTCCCCGCCCCCCCATCCTGCATTTTACAGTCTCAATCCTTAAGTTAAAGGATCCAGCGATTAATTCCAGGATTGTTGATTCTTGATAACGATGATCTATTCTGAATCACTATTTAAAATGAAGTTTAAAAACAAGTTCACATGGATTTCTCATTTGCATGCAACAAAGGCAAACACTTAAAGGAACTTAAAAATGGTTCACAGCTTGGGTATTGCCTGTTACTTCGCCTTTTCTTACAACAAAAGTGACTTCTGTGAGAATATTCTTGGAGATCTCCCTCATCTTCAAGGTGGAGCAATGTGTCCATCATGTGGTTTTTGTATCAGGTGGAAGTGCTGATAGACCTCTGCTTCAACAGGATAGTTGACTTCTGCGTTGTCTCTCCCTCCCCACCGACTCTGCCCTCAGTCTTCATGCCTAATCAGCTGGCAAGCTCACAAACACCGTTTACAAAGTGCCACTTGTTCCTTGCGAAAGTCCCTGCAGGGACAGAGCCGTCTGTATTTTGGGTGATGGCCGGCGCAGCTGAAAAGTAGGACTTGTTTCTGAAGGTAGCAATCCTGGGCGATTTCCTCAAAGGCGGGATAGAGGTGGTTAGCTTCGGACTCAACGCTGTCGCAGACAAATTTGAATCTATTGAGTTCAAAGCAAAAAAAAACTTCAATGATTTTGATCTGATAATTCACTAATAATCTATTTCATGTAGACGTAACACTTTAACTAAAAACTCTGAATGCACAAAATATTCAATTTCCCATCTCCTGACCAATGAAGGACATTTCAAAGATGTAGATATTGCGAATGAAATAGAATTGTATCCACCGAAACAAAAGTTCTGAAAATAATTCAAACTTGAAATGTTGGTAGACATGGTTAAAAGTAAATTTAAAAAAGTTGAAATTTGCTAAACGTTGCCTAATTAATTGTTTACATTTATAAATACCTGTAGTCTTAATGTTTTCTTATTTCCAAATGCACTATATAAATCTGGTGAAAGCCCAATCAATGTTTTTCCAGACTCTCTGGTAAGATTTGATCTTTGGTCTTTATGCGAGCTATATTCCCTGCGTTGGCCAGTGTACCAAGCATCTGCCAATCATACTACCAACACAGCTCAGGTTTAGTAGTCAGCTCCTGCTTGGTCACTTCTTGTCTAACTATAGTAACCTGGCCCAGGTACTGGCTGGAATTTCTCCGCCACGAGATTTGGAGCAGGCCATGGAAATGTCCATTGACCTCGTGTGAGATTTTATGGTTTTGGGACAAGCGAGGCTGTAAAACCCCATCCACTTTGCCTGATTCTTTTGTTTAGTCAAATGTGTCATCTGAGGCCCAGTTGGTAGAACTTTTATCTTTGAGTCGCAAGTGGGCAGCATGGTGGCACTATGATTAGCGCTACTCCTCACAGTGCCAGGGATCCAAGTTCAATTCCTGCCTTGATTGACCGTCTGTGTGAAGTTTGCACATTTTCCCCTTGTCTGCTTGGGTTTCCTCCAGGGGCTTTCGTTTCTTCCCACATTCAAAAGATGTGTAGGTAATGTTGATTGATCAAGCTAAATTGCCCCTTCATGTCAGGGAGGTTAGCTGGGTAAATATGTGGGGTAATGAGGATAGGCCTGGGTGGAATCATTTTTGGTGTAGGCTTAAAGGGCTGAATGGCCTCCTTTTGCACTGTAAAGATTTTACGATTCTATGACAAGGCTCTGGGTTCAAGTCCCATTCCGAACTATGAAACCAAGCTGGTCAATTCAGTGCCATACCAGAGGAATGCTGCACTGTCAGAGGTGCCATCTTGAAACTGAGGGCCATATCTGTCTGTTTAAGTGGATGTAAATGATCCTGTGGCACTATTTAAAGAAAGGCAAGGGAGTTATTGCAGGTATACTGGCTAATATTTGTTCCTCAATCAACATAACAGAAAAAGAAAGATTATTTGGTCATTCTCACTGATGTGGGAGTTTGCTGTGCTTAACCTGACTGCTGATTTTAGCACATTACAATAGTGACCATTGTTCAAAAGTGCTTCACGGGCTGTAAAGTGCTTTGAGATATTTAATGATTAAGTGGTGAATATAGATACACATCTTTTTAATATGTTAAGTTCTACAGCCACTGATGCTTTTAATACTCGAAGTATTGAACACCTTCAGCATTTTTCAAATACATTTTACATGTGTCTCCAAATTATACACACTATTAATGTCCACCCATTTGTTGATTATGAAGTCAATCTCCCCCCTTTTTTGGCAGTGTATTCATATAGAATCATATGTCAGATTTCCTTCCCTAAAGGGCAGTCTGATCCAGACAGGTTTTTATAACAACCCATAGTGGTTTCATAGTCATGATTAGACTTTGAATTCCAAATTTTTTTATTGAATTCAAATTTCATCGGAGATGGGATTCCCTGTCGTGGGATTCAAGCCTGTGTCCCCAGAGTATTACCCTTGATCTCTGGATTCAGTGACAATATCACAACACCACTGTCTCCCCTCCACAGATTATAGAATTCCTACTGTGCAGAAAGAGGCCATTTGTCCCATAGAACCCACATGAACAACAATCTCCCCCAGGCCTCATCCCCATAACCCCATATATTTATCCTTCCAATTCCCCTGACACTAAGGAGCAATTTACCATGACCAATCAAATCAACTGCTAATCTTTGGACTGTGGGAGGAAACCGGAGCAGCCAGAGGAAACTGTTGCAGAAATAGGGAGGACGTGTAAACTCCAGGCAATCACCCAAGGCTGAAATTGAACCCGGGTCCCTAGTGCTGTGAGGCAGCAATGCTTTCTTCCTAAAATTGATGAGTGCAGACAGCAGACAGCAGCACCATTGACAGCAAGAAGAATGGAAAAGTGAGCAAGTGTAGGAAGCTAATATGCTTCTGTGACTTGGGGCATCAGAGCTAGTGCAAAATTTGCTGTGATTAACTAACTCAGCCCAAACTGCAAATCATGTCCTGGGGTCATTTTGTGTCATATTGGATAAAACCAAACAGACAAGTATAAAAAAGAAATCATCTCTTTATATTTTTGGTTTATTTTTACTTAGCAATCCTGAATAGTTAGCAAAAAGTCAGTGACAAAGATTTCAATACAGTACATTCTTAATCTTACTGATAGAAATATTCAAAATCACAGACTCAAGGAATAGGAATGAAAAAACAATCTTACTGCTCAAAGGTGGCCTTATTGTTGATAAACTGGAAAAATGTTGGTTCGCAGACGAATCCACGGTCTTGACAGGCGTCTGTGCAAGATTGCGCGGTTGTTGACACCTGTAATTGCATTGAGCTTATGGGGGGCCAAGTGAGCAGCTTGGTGACATTTGGAGACCAGAAAAGCCCAGTGACATTTTGAGGAAAGGCGAATAGGTTTGTTGTATTACGTGAGGGTGGGAAATGCCTCACATTCTTCCGAGGCCATGACAAAAACACTGTGTCACAGAGATCCTGTTACGAGAAAGAAGAAAAAGATGGCATTGGTACAGGCGTTTTCACAGTTTGATAACTTTTCATTAGGAAGTTAAACTGAGCGTTAAGCTTTAATTATCAAACACTGCTTTCAATGTTCACATTGACAAGAAGGGAGCTTGAGGGAGGATTAAACATCTGGCCAGCGAAATGGGAGGAAGCTATGTATCACATGATAAAAAACACAAGGTAATATAAACACTGAGGTGACCCCATTATAAAGTCCTCTCATGTATATTATTATAAATTCCTTTGCAGTTTACTCTTTAAATCATAGCCATAATGACAGATGCTGAACTAGCAGTGCTACTCCAGTGATCAACGCTTCTGGATTCACTCTCTTCCAACTCTCAACATCAATTCAATGATGTTTCAAGCTGTCGCTACACCTCTCCCATCAATTCTATCTCATGTGGGACCTGTGAATCTGTGATTTTAGCTCTGGACTTCCTCTTGTTGTCTCCTCTCTATTTTTGTATCCATCCTAATTACACTTACATAACTTCATTTTCCATTTAAAAATGTGTTTTGGCAGTCACTCCAAATCCTGAGCACATTACTTTTATTCTCCCTTTCTCTCCTCTCCTCACACCTCCTGTCATTTCTCTCTTCTCAGATTCTCCTCCCTCCCAAATTCCAATCCTAAACCCTTCAGTATTCCTGAACTCTTCTATGCTCCCTCTATTGTCCCTGGCATGACTACCTCTTGATTAATCCAAAGCTTCCCTCTTGATTTTCTTGGCATCCACAGAAATGCTCACTGAGGCATTCTTTGTTGCATTCTTACAAACTAAAATACCCAAGTGCTATTTCGTCACTGAGTTTGCTATCCGCGCAGGATACTTGCCTGGGGTTAATCTAGTTGACTCTCCTTCCTGCCCCACTTAATCATCCCAAGAAGCCTGAGGCCTCTGGCAGCGGATTGGTTATTGCTACCCTTCTCCTCTCCCTCCTGAATGTCTCTCCTCATGTGAGGAGAGGTCCTTGATTTCCATGAGCTTGTTGCAGATGTTTACATTGACATCATGTCTATTTTAGAAACCTGGGTTGACGGGTGATAACATCTTCCCATCTAATAGAGCCTCCCCTTCTAGCTTTTCTTTCCAATACCTACCCTGTGTTGTTCTCATCACTAAGTAACATCCTCACTGCTTTTCTACTTCAACCTTTAGCTAATGACTTTACATCCTCAATGACTTCAGTTTCGATGTCATCTATCATGCTGCCTTTCTTGAGTTCACTGGGATCTTATACTTCCTTAATCTCCCTCTCTAAATAAACTTCCAACCCATTACTCCCCTCTGCTCCCATTGTATCATCTCTGATCACTTCTTTGTATCATATCCCCATCTCCCAATTTTACTTTATAATTGCTTATTCAAATTTCCAGCTGCCTAGCCTTTTGGCCCTCTTTTCACTGTGAACTTTTTGCAGTTACTGATATGCTGGATAATACTCTCCATCTTTGGTGCCTTTGTCCCCATTAAAACCACTCCTTCCTTTCACGCTAGTTGCTGTACTGATATAGGCCACACCTCTGCTGCTTTACTTCCAACAGCCATGGGCTTGAACTGGTTTAGTCATTCATCACTAGAACTGCACCACACACAAAATGTTTTATTGAGCCCTCATCTCCTCTGCCAAATTCACTCACTATGCCAGGTTAATTTCACACTGCAATCATAATTCACAGTTTCTCTTCTCCTCTGCAGATTGTCTTCTTTGACCTCTCTGCTCTCAATCATCAGCAAAATGATGGAAGTGGTTTAAAAACAGAAAGTGTTGGAAAAACTCAGGAGGTCTGGCAGAGAGAGAAAAACGGAGCTAAATTTCAGAGATCAACATGACTCTTCGGAACAGTGGTTGCTGAAGAATTAAATTGGAGTTGAAATTTTAACTTTCTCCATAACGTTTTTCTAGCCAGAAGTGATGAGCTCCAACAAGATATTCAGTCAGATAAGCATTATTGAATCCCCACTGTACTGGGATTACCATTGACTAGAAAATGAATTGGACTGGCCATATAAACACTGTAACTATAAGAGAAGGCCAAAAGCTGGGTACTCTGTGGCAAGTGAAGCCTCCAGACTTCCCAATGCCTTCAGGACACAAGTCAAGATTATGATGGAATATTCTCTACTTGCCTAGTTGAGTGCAGCTCCAATAACATTCAAGAAACTCAACACCATCCAGGACAAAGCAGCCCACGTGGTTGGCATTACATTCACCACCTTAACATTAATTTCCTACACCACTTGTTCAGCGTAACTGCAGTGAATATAATCTGTAAGATTATTGCAGCATATTGCCAAGGTTTCTTTGACAGCAACTCCCAGATCTCCATGGTTTAGGAGGGCAAGGACAGTAGACATTGTCACCTTCAAGTTACACATTATCCTGGTTTGGAACTAGAACTCCATTCTAAATTCATTGTTGTTGGCTCCAAGTCCAGGAGCTCCTTTCCTTACAATACCGTGGAAGTATCTTCGAAGACTGAATTGGTTTAAGAAGACAGCTCACCACACCTTCCTAAGTACAATTCAGGATGGGGAATAAATCTGGCTCATTGCAATTCTTCACCCATCGCCTCGACTCCTGGCCTACACTACCCCCATCCGCAATGACTTGAAAAAAAAATCTCATTGTTTATCAAATCCCTCCCTTCTCATTTCTGTAACGTCAGCCAAAACTACAATCATCCTTTGCTCCTCTAGTTTTAGCTTTTGACAGTATTGTTTGCCTAGGATTGGCTGTTCTATTCCCTCTCTAAACCTACAAAATATATCACAGATTTGATGATTTCTCATAATTTATCACCCTGTGTAGCCTGGTATCAAATTTTGCACAATAATGGTTCTGTGAAGCACCTTGGGACATCTTATTGCATTATACGAATGCAAATGTTTTGTTGCTGTGACTTTTGTTAATCAGGTTTACCATTCTTATTGATTTCAGGGAGAGGTAACTTTTCACAAATTGCTTCACCAGTCATGTTACATTTCCCTGCAATGCTTTTAAACTTAAAGTGATTGACTTTTCTCTGAAATTGAACGTATATAATCAGTATAAAATCTATGACCTGTCCAATGTGATATATGTTTCAGCATATATCACATATGTTGAAATTTATTGCTGTTCAGCCCAAGTCATGCTTCTCGAGGTAGGTTCAAACTTGGAAAAGCTGAACACAGTAATGACTTCAGCAAGTCGCCGATCACTCTTCAGCTTATAAGAGACAGATGTCTCTCTTAAATCAATGCTATTTGTCAAATTGAGGGCAAGGTTGTGCTGCATTCCAAGGAACAACCTGTCATTTGAGAAATGCAGTCTGCCAGATTCTCAGCTCTAGGTATTTTAACACCTCGGTGCTTCTGCCATTTTTAAATGCACTGAACAACGCATTTGTGCTGAATCCAAATATAGACATGGATCATGAGTATCACAGAAGACATTTTACTCCATGTTAAGTACAACAGTGGAAACCTGACTGGAGAAATTATTTAGAACATAAATATCCACTTTTGCGACAACTCTGTCTAAGATTTCCAAAAGAAAAGTAAAGAATATGCTTCCACTAGTCAGAAGTATTAAGCCATTTTGCCTGATGCTGACCAGTTTAACTCTGAACAATGCCACACAGATTTTTTTTCCCTTGGGTTGCATGACTGACGAGCAGAGGAAGAGGAGTTTGGGCTGTATCTTTCATTCAACATTCTTCCCCATTTAACGGAAAACAACATGCTCACCAAATTTCATTTAACGTTTTTGTAAGAAAGTGATTTCACTAAAAGTCAACATCATCATGCATCCAGGAATCGCTTCGCAGAGAAGAAGCAGTGATTGACATGCAAGCCCAGATCACAGAGCACGCACATCCTCGCAGCCAATGTTACAGGCCTGCAATAAATGGAATCTTTGTCCTTTCTGAAGAGAAACGTGTGTGTGTGTGTGTATGTGTGTGTGTGTGTGTGTGTGTGTGTGTGTGTGTGTGGTGTGTGTGTGTGTGTGTACGTGTGTGTGTTGGCGGAGTGGGGAGGGCGGGGAGCAGGAGGCTAAATAGTGCTGAAAGTTCAAATCAATAAATGTGGGAGTAATACAAGTACATTTTTGCATGTTTGTTTTCTTCTTGAAGAGTATTGAACAACTTGAATATCAGAACTTGGGGATGAGAGTCACAGAATCTCTACAGTGCTGAAGAAGGGCATTTGACCCTTCAGAATCTCTGATAGAGCATCCCACCCAGGCCCTATCCCTGTAACTCCATATATTTATCCCACTAATCCCTCTAACCTACACATTTTGGGACAATTTGACATGGCCAATCCACCCAACCTGCACATCTTGCAAACTCTACACAGAGGGCAGGACTTTCTGGCCGCGCTTGTCCCAAGATCAGAAAATCCCACCCCAGTCAATGGGAATTGTAAGGATGAGACAGGAAAAATCCGCCCAGACAGTCACCCAAGGTCGGAATTGAACCCGGGTCCCTGGCACTGTGAGGTAGCAGGGCTGACCACTGTGCTGCCCCAATTTTATTTTTTTCTTGTGTAATATGCAATGTGTTCCAGCGATATTTGGTGACATTTGGAACACTAACAAACAGGGATACTTGCAAACATATTCGTTCCTCTCTAATCTCCAGTTCAAGGCATTGGCTAAAACAGTTTGTGAATGGGTAAATGCAGATAATGCCTTTGCATCATCAAACACTGCGCTGCTTGTAATCTGAAAACAAAGCCACTGGCGGTGCTTTAAGGAGTCTGACACCTGATCAAATAGCATGAGATAAGTGACCTGCCAGGGGAGAGAGAAAGCTTGATTGACAGACCTGGTGTTGGATGTAAGCATGGACCCGCTCCAGCATTCCTTCACAAGTAAATTCATATGGAAGATAAGGTTCAACCTAATGAGCAAAAAATGATATATTACAGATACAAACAGATGAATAATATATTTACATTGACTATGTTTATTACCACAGCATGTAATTAATTTCCCAACTTACAGTGTACGCCACATAAATAAACATTCCACCGCAATATGTGAATGGATTTGCACAGAGCAATTAAGATTTTTCCTTATGTCTGCTTTTGACATTTCTCAATAATTGAAGCGTATCCTGAAATAGGGAGCTCTCAATTATGGTCCTGGATGTTTGAGTGAAATATAATGAACTCTTTTCACTTCAGTACTCCAGGCAGCGAGCTCCATCACATCATTTCTTCCTAACGCCATCAGACAGATACATAATGGCTGCTGTGCCAAAGCAGAATGAATTAGATTTTCTTAAATTAAATGTGCTTGCCTTGTGTTCTTTGACTTTTCGCTGACATTATGCAACTTTATTACAACCACCTGAATATTTATTGGTGAGTTAGTATGCAAGGATATGCTACAAATCTTTTAAGTATCAGCTGTTACTATAATTAGGGGAAAGTAAGGAATGCTCAGGCCATTATAAAGCAATGGTGACATGCTGATCTGGCACTGAGATACTGCATCTTGCTGCTGAAAACATATCCAACAATGCTTGAATTTCTTGCAGTCTCCTGGAGACTGTTAATTAAAAATTCCTTTGATTTATGTAATATTCATCCATTCTTTATGGGAGATTATTTTTCAAGTCACAAAAGGACTTTCTGTCTTCTTTTGAATGTGCCACCATTCACCAATATTTAGAATTAAAGTGTTTCCAGGCTACCTTATATTTTTCTTCATGGGTCACGGGGGACGACACGCCCTGTGCATTCATGCTAATGTACAACTTAAAGTAGCATTAACATACCATAATATGTTACACCGGCATCACAGTGCAATGTAGCCATGCTTATTGCTTAAAAGCAATCGATTAATCCATGTTATCTCATTGGAATTGGATCTGCGCTGAAACAGCAATAATAGCCCTGTACTGCCAATGTGATAAGAGTAACGTTAACAGTTATTGTTTTTTTAACTACAGAGTACTTCCAGTTGGCAGGAAACTTGTCAAGGATCAGTCAGTTTGAGGTTCATTGGTGCTTTCATCCACAACACAGATGCCCTATTTTGACATGTTGGCGAACACATTAAGATCAGCCCTAGCACACAGTGCCAGGAGGAACTGGCAGGATTTCTCAAAATATTTGGCACTCCCCAATGGAGGAAACTGCGATCAAGCACTTGTGCAAAATCCCAGGGTGCTCATCAACACATGAACGTTCAAGTTGATGGTGACCATTGCCAAATCCTTATACCTGACAATGCAGTCTCTTGGAAATGATCTTATTTCTGAAGGGCAATCATTGATCCTTCACTATTCCAGGACAAAGGCAAGTTTTAATAATTGTCACCTCAGAGATATGAGGAACACACGGAGGGAATAAAAAATGACTTGAGATAACTCAACTCTGAGCAGAGATGCAGGGACAGTATTGTACACAAAGTGAGCTCTGCAATATACTGTGAAGAAAGCAGATGGTACTGGGTTGCTACATGTTGCATAATATAGTCACTAAAAGAGGCATATGCACGTCTCTAATTTGTACTCGGAAAACTAAACACAACCAAAAGAAAATGCAAGGATACAGGAGTTGTTGAGTTTTGCAAGATATCAAATACAGACTAACGTCTAGCCAATTATTATTTTTGTTGGAAAGCCACTATTCTTCATTAATTGAGAGTGGGCTAATCCATGCTAGTACATCTAATGAGAAGGGAGATACATTTTATATGAAGTTTCCTCCTTCCATGAGAATCTTTCAATGTCTGACCTCAGTCTCTGCCTCCGAAAGAACAACGCATCAGAAAGGATACTGCAGCTGAGAAAACAATGCTTTTCATTCAAGGGCTGATTAACATTGGATTATCAGTGGGCTATGGCTGCATTTGCATTAATTTGATGAGTTTATTATACAAGAGTTACCCAGAATAAAAAGCATAATTTCTGAGTATCAGATCCCATTTGCTAAACATTGGTGCTATGCCCACGTGGTCACACTCACGCTGTGCTTGTCTTGTGACTTCACCTCAATGTCTTTACGCCAACCTCTGAGAATGTTCGAGTGTGCCCATAATTTGTTATGCTAATTACAGAACAACAGCACAAATTGCATACATGCATGTCATTAAAGGAACTCGTGCTTTCACTGGAGACACTTAAAATGCAGGGTGAACAATGAGTTCTATAGCTTCCAGACCCAGGGGAACAAGATTAACACGCCCCAGAGCTGACCTCCAGAGGGAACCAGGTTGAAATTTCACTTGGCATTACTGCAGCATGGGTGTTAATGAGCTGACAGTCTATTCTTCACCCTGCCTGAATTTGATTGCTAAGTGAATGCTAAGGATGATTGAGCAGGTTGTAAGATTGGCTGCTCACCTGCCATCACCCATTTTGCAACCGTTTAAGTTGAATTTCACTCTCCAGTAACCAGCTTATATTGTTTACCGCTATTGCTTTACAAAATAATCAATGGTCATAAATGGTTTGTTTTTTTTTGTGAATTTCTCAGACTACACATAGCAGAGTAATAGGAACTATAGAGGAGATATACACATGGATCTATTGAAGAAAGTAGACAGAAACATGGGTTTGAGGGCAAGGAATTTATCTCGTAGACTCAATGTGAAATATGCTAATGGTTCAGAATTCAGACCTTAGTGTTTGCAGGGTGGATATTTGAGGAAGTGGGAGTTGTTTTGGCCAGCAAGGATTCTACAACTTTTCCTTTTTGCTAGAAGGTTCCCTGATTAATAGGTTTGGTCTTCTGTAGAGACTTCTTTTTTACAATTTATAGCAATGACTTGGATGGAGGAATGCAAGGTGTGATTGCTAAATTTGCTAATGGCAAAATATCAGGAAAGTAAGTTGTGAAGACAACATAAGGAGACTACAAAGGGCAAAAGATAGGTTAGTGAGTGGGCAGAGATCTGGCACCATAATGTGAGCAAATGTGGAACTGTCCATTTTGACAGAAATAATTTTATAAAAGCATATTATCGAAATGTTGTGTGATTGTAGAACCACTATGCCATCCCATGGTGGCACAGTGCTTAGCACATAATAAGATGTCCATTTAAGACAGATGAGAAGAATTTTGTTCTCTTCGAGAGTAGTAGGTCTCTGGAACTTCCTTCCTCAAAAAGAAGTGGAAGAATGTTTGAGTATTTTTAACGCAGAGGTGGATAGATTCCTGGTAAGGGGGTGAAAGGTTTTTGGGGAACTGGTTATAATCAGGTCATCCATAATCTTATTGGATGGCAGAATAGGTTGAAGAGGCAAAGTAGCATAATCATGATCCTAATTTGTTTTGACACTATAGACCACTCCCTCTGAGCTCTTTTTCCCCATGCCCACTCACCTCCACATCTCCCTACAACAATTCTATTTCAGGAGACTTCAAAGGGATCTATTCACACCTGCAGCTTCTGACAGGGAGAAAGGAAAATCTCTGCTGCAGAATGGAGGGCTGCAATGACTTAAAATCCTGCCAGGTGACTGGAGGGTATGGAGGTTAAAATTACCTGGCCACTTCAAAATGTTTACCGCTGACAGGCAGGAATGTGGATGTTAATCGCAGGACTGCCTGAAATCACCACACCAGGGGTGATCTTTAGGTCTGCGAAGGTTAGAAGGGGCAGTCCAGCCATATCATCCGTTCCAACAGGGAGTGATGAGGGCAACTCCTTGTCCCCAGTCCAAGCTTCTTTGAGGGAACTTCCTTTACAGCCTGGCAGTAGCAGAGAGACAAATGGCCATTAGATTTAGCTCTTTAAGCCCCTTGGGACCCAAGGTGCCAAGCCTGGATCAGTGCCAGGGTGTAATGGGCAGTGCACTGTTAGCACTAGCAAATCATATGGCCTCAAGGGAGGTTGGGTTGGGGGTCTGGGAGGGAAGGGGGTGCTGTATGGGCGTGGAGGTCTGAGGTTGAAGGAGGGCTGTGTAGGGGTTCTGAGGGGGGAGGGGACCTGAGTAGAGGATCAAGTTGGATGACCCTCTTACCTGCATGGTGCGTGGGGTGGATGGAGGGGAAGGAGGGAGGATGCTGGGAGATTAGTTGGAGGATGCTGAGAGGTGCTTCCTTGACCTCAAGGTCCAACATACCAATTCCATTCTTGTGAGGATCCTGTATGAAAGTTCGCCCGGTGCAAATCCCACTGGGGAGGTGGCTCTATAGCACGAGGTTTTGAATCAGATTTCATGCTTGCTAATTATATTTAAAGTTATTAATTTTAATATGCATTGGGTTCCTCCCCATTTTGGGCAGGAACCAGATTGGGTCCAGCTGCATGGCCTGGGAGGGTCGCAACGCGTTTGGCGACTGGCATGGAACCCATTTTTCTGCTGACTCCTGATTGTCTTGGCCATTGCGATACTCGCCGGGAGCTAATGGACCTGGAAGATTCCCACCATGATATTCAATGTCAGACACCTGAAGCTTTTCCATGACTATTTTCCACTTAGAGAAATGTTAAATGATTGCCTGCAGGTATATTTCTCCCTGCAGATTTTCCCTCTACTGCAACTCAGTGAAAGCATGTGATAGGCTAAAATGTCAGTACCTTATCAAACAACAAGGTCATGTTAAATTCTGCTCAATAGACATTTTGGGGGCAATTCTCCCATCCTGACCTACAACTATTCTGGCAGGTCGGGGTGGGAGGTGCACGTTGCTGGCCTTGTTCTTCCCGGATCCGAACATGCGCCGGGAGCACATGTGCTGGAGAGCAGTCATGGATCAGATCATGCTGGAAATCAGCAGCAAGACAGGTAAGTTACTTGAATCTTTTTGTAATGTATTTTAAATGTATCTTAAATGTCATTATTGACGGTCCCGATTGAATCTCCCATCCCGCCAGGAGTACTTCATTCCAGTGGGGTCCAGAATAGCTCCCCGTGTTCGGGGAACGAGCGGGAGAGCCTGCTGGAATGAAGGGGAGGCAACTGGAGCCCCCAAGGCAGTCAGGCAGTAAGGAGGCAATGCCCCTGGGCATGGACACCCTGGCAGTGACAGCCTGTGCTCCCTGGCACTGCCCAAGGGGCAAAGTGCCCATGCTCAGGGGGCACCTTGGCACTGCCCACCAGACATCAGGCAGTGCCAAGAAGTGGGGCCTATTTTGGATGGGAATTAGGGGTAATCGGTGTGAGTGGGGAGATCCCACTGTTACTCTGCATGATGATAGGTTTGGGGTGGAAGGAGGGCAACGATTGGGCGGGCTGGGAGGGGGTGACCTGCCTCCTGGGGGAAGCAAATTCTGCCAGGGTGAGGTAGATGAGGGGGATTGTCATTGCTGACAGGGGTGTTTTGAGACAGGAGGGGGTCAGGGCTGGCCCAGGATTGTTGTGAGGGCCATGATCTCACCATGGGAAGGGGGGGTGGATCTGGAGGGACAGCACTGTGAGTGTCTTGGGCTGGCCAGCGATTGAGCTAGTTAACAAATGGGAAGACTGATAGATGGAGATTACTGCACATGCACAGAATTCAGAACTGTCAAATTCCGACACAAATAGGCCTGCCCCCTGCGTTTTTAATCAGATTCATGATTGGGACCTTTACAGTGCACAGAGTGTGGAGAATTGGGCGAGAAGCTGAACTGACAAAGCAGTTTCCACCAATTCAGCGCTTTTGGGAGAATCACGCTCTTTATTTCAACACCTCAAAATAAAATGTATTTTTCTCCATAGTTACTTGCTACAAGTTATTATTGCCCTCAATGTAAAATATAAAATCCGACACATTTTAATTAACAATTTCAAAGCAAAACATATCTCAAAGCATATCACTCATCACCTAACCTTTGTGTTTTCAAATTACAGTTTGCCATTATAGCTAATGTGAAAGTACAGTATCTTGTTAAATGGGTTATCCCTGGTGTCCTGGCCAATATCTATCCTTCAATCAACATGGCAAGAACAGATTATCTGGTCATTATCACATTGCCGCTTAAGGGAGCTTGTACACAAATTGGCTGCTCTGTGACCCCACTTCATAAAAGCATAATTGGCCATAAAATCCTTTGGGATGTCTGGTGGTTATGAAAGACGCCATACAAAGAAAGTCTTTCTATTGTTCTGGAACATAATCATACCTTGGTTGTTGAAATTGTCCTGACAACTGATGCCAGCTCCTCTGTATTGTTGAAATCTACTGTCCATACATGTGGTTTCCCAATGAAATACTCAGTGTATGGGTGCTGTGATGAAACCTTGATACAGAGGGAAATAATAGGGAATAACAGCAAAAATTATTTCAAAGTAACAGTGAGGCTAATGCACATACATCTACATGCAAATACATCATCAGTTTCAGGTGAAGGGCAAATGCACAATTAAAAATTGCTGTAAAACGTCTCTGCTGTTCACTTAATGGAAATAGCACCTTGGTATTTGACTTCCCATTCAAGTGGATTGAGCAGCAGAAATTCCAATACTTTCCCAATAGACACACAGTAAACCTGTCCAAGTCCGTTAAGTCAAGCAGCCTTTTAACAACTTAATTAGTGTTAATTACTGTGTTAATAGTGTTAATTACTGAAAATTAACTATTATAATTGTGGAATCTCATTCCTTCACATTTTAATTATTGTTGGATACATGTAAAATAATAACATGACAAAATCTTTGTTTTTTCCACTCAATTCCATCCTTCTTTCCTTCTCTTCTTGTATTTAATTTGACATTGCATTCAACCATATTTCCTTCTCGATGATTGTGCTATTAATTTCAGAATCCTTCTAACTGAACGTTAAGGAATTGCTAGCTCCAATACCTCAATCCCTTGATGTCTTGCACAGGGCACGGCACTGTTCACATCTCTAGCAATTTGCAGAGCAAAATTTTGTTAGCAATGAATGTCCCAGAGCATTCCTAAGATACAGTGTGTGCTATTCAATGGCTTACCACTGCAATCTTTGGGCCATTATTTTTTCTGGATACGCTGGATGTGATCTTACCAGCTGTTCACTCCATTATTTCAAAATAACAATGAGGCTAATAGTGCTTCTTATCTACATGCAAATACACCATCAGCTTCAGGTGAAGGACAAATGCACAATTAAATAGCAACTTTAATGCAATGTTAATTTAAGCCTACTTGTGGCAATAATAAATAAACTTTAAAACTTTAACAGTACAAGAATTGGAGCTAACAACAAATTTAAAATCAAGGTCATGGATACTGCAAGGATGCCACGTGGCTTACTATTGCAATTCACTCAGCAATTAGCATTTTCATTGCCTTTGGGCACAACAGCAGTACCTGTGCTCAAGGAAACCAGACTGCATGTAATAAGTGTAGAAATTCTTGCAATGCCACCAAATCACTTGCCTTACTTACGTCTTCCACTGTCAAAGCAAATTGCCTGTTAATAATCTCCTTTTTATTTGCAATGCATCATATTCACACTGCAGATTTAAGCAAAAAAATTAACGCACAAAGGGAGATCTTCTTATGTTATGGCTTGTGCAATATCTGTTTCTGATGCAGTGTTTTATATTATTGGGTAAGGTTTATTGACTGATCTTTCCTTGTAGTCTGGATCAGTTTTCTGATATAATATGTCCAACAATATTGGAGCTTATTTCAGGTTGGTGAGACATCAATTGTTAAAGTTCTGGTTATGTAGAGTGTTTTTACCATAAGTTAACTGATAACAAAACTAGATAACCATTGTAAGCTGTATAACAAGAGAGATTGAACAGCCCAGACAGAATTATCTAATTTTTCACAATAAGAAATGGAATAACTGATTGAATGTGACAAAGATGTCACAGTATCATGCATAATATCTGCATCTTATTAATTGTGGCACCATTGAAATATGTTATCCTGCAAACAGTCTGATCTTTTACAGCATGGCAAAATAAAGCATCAGGATTGTAACTGTTTTATTTATGTAAACCTTCTGGATCAAGTTCATTTGCTATGCCCTTTCAATTATTGTCTTACATACAGGAGAGCAATTAACATTTTGGTTTTAAACCACAATAACCATCTTAAATCCTAAATTCAGAATTAAAGAACAGTGGCATATTGTTATTCTGTCCATTGAGGTGTGCAAATAATGTATTTCCATATTAACTATTGATAATGTCAAGGGTTTGCCCAGCAACAACACTAACCAGAATTTACAAAGACCTAAAACACAGAAATTTTTAGAAGATAGAAAGGAGCAACAGCAGCAGCCAGCATTTCAAGGGGCAGGCAAACTTCTAGATATGATCAGGGGCATTCCAAAGGCATGACAGCATCTAAAGATGGTCAGGTTGAATTGTTGTAGGAGTAGAAACAGATTACTGAGATGATTACTGTAGAGATGTTAAGTTCCCCAAGTAGAAACAGCTTACCAAAATGACCGGATGATTCAGGGTTTAGAAATGCTAAGGAAAAAATAGAGATATGTAGGTAACTGATTCTCAAATCTGACTGTTACCCCCCTCAGAAGCAGACAGGGCAGTCCACACCTCATAGCTAGGAGCCAGCCCACAACTCACAGCCAGGAGGCTAGGACCCATTTCACAGCCAAAGGGTCCTGTAACATCTTTTACTTCTCAGAGATGCTATAGTGTTGCATCTAAGTTTTGGAGCACTGCAGACAATCTTCATTAAGCCAGTTTAAACATCTTCACTGGCCCAGAAAAATAGCTTCCTTGATTTGATCATTAGCCCTATGTTGTGTGGTAACTATAAGCTGGATTTGACTAATGACTGTTCATTGTGGCCAGCGAGTTCAATCAGCCAAGCTCAAGATACGTACTACCAAGTTCCCATCAACACATCTTCTGTTCTACCAGAGGCCCAAACAACCTAGAGGACTGCGACACAAATATCAAACACGCCTATTGCTCACTCACACTTTGCCAAATCAGACTACAAGGCTGTGTTCTTGTTCCCAGCTTACAAGCAAAAACTGAAGCGGGAGAATCCATCAAAAAAAGTCATGTAATGTAGGTCTGACGAATTGGATGATCTCCTATGGAGTCAGTGGACTAGTGAATATTTAAAAACTCTGAACAAGTATGCTGCTACAGTAATTGGGTTCAATGGTCAGTGTGTAGAAGACTGTGTGCCAAAGAAGCAAATCAGTGTGTTCCCCAACCAGTTAACATGGATGAACAGGGATATCCACTGCTTGCTGTAGTCTAGGTCTGAGGCATTCAAGTCAGGTGACACTAACTTATACAGAAAAGCAAGATCTAAGGAGATCCATCAAAGATATCAAAACACAATACCAGAACAAGCTAGAAACCCAGGCTAACCACCCTAAACCCCACCGATTATGGCAAAGTCTGCAAGACTTAACAGGCTACAAGATGAAGGCATGTAAAATCACCGGCTCCAACACATCTCTCCCTGAATGCATTCTATGTCCATTTTGAGCAAGAGGTCAGCCAGATCATGCCTTCTGCCCTAGAAGTCCTGATGAACCTAGATCTGGAGTTACCAGTGCCGATGTCAGAGCAGTTTTCTCAAAGGTCAACCCACGGAAAACAACTGGCTCAGATGGGGTACTCAGACGAGCATTCAGATCCTGTGTTGATCAGCTGACAGAGGCATTCACAGACAACTTCAACCTCTCTTTACAACAATCTGAGATCCCTAACTGCTTCCAGAAGATGACTATCATCGCGGTACCTAAGAAAAACCAAGCAGCGTGCCTTAATGACTATTGGCTGGTGGCTCTGACATCCATTGTTATGAAGTTCTTTGAAAGGCTAGTCATGGCACGAATCAACTCCAGCTTCCCGGACTACCTGGATCCACTACAGTTTGCCTATCGCCGCAACAGGCCCACAGTGGATGACGTTTCCTTGGCCCTGCACTCAACCCTGGAATACTTAGATAACAAAGACACCTATATCAGACTTCTATTTATTGACTACAACTCAGATTTCAACACCATTACTCCTATGAAATGCATCTCCAAACAGCATGGCCTGGACTTCGGCACCTCCATCTATGACAAAATCCTGAACTTCATAACTCACAGACCACAATCAGTAAGGATAGGCAACAATACTTCCTCCACGATCATCCTCAACACTGGTGCCCCAGAAGCCTGTGTTCTCAGCCACCAACTGTACTCCTTAGACACTTATGACTGTGTAGCCAAATTCCCCTTTAATTCAATTTTCAGATTTGCTGACGACACCACCATTGTGGATCAGATCTGAAACAAAGACATGGCAGAGAACATGAATGATATAGAGAATCTGGTGAACTTGTGCAGCAACAATAGTCTCTCCCATAATGTCAACAAAACAAAGGAGATAGTCATCGACATCAGGAAGCATAAAGGATAATATGTCCCTGTCTACATCAATGGGGACGAAGTAGAAAGGCTCGTGAGCTTCATGTTTTTAGGTGTCCAGATCACCAACAATCCATCCTGGTTCCCCCATGCTGACAATATAGTTAAGAAAGCCCACCAACGCCTCTAGTTTCTCAGAAGATTAAGGAAATTTGTCATGTCAGCTGTGACTCTCACCAAATTTTACAGATGCACCGTAGAAAGCATTCCTTTTGGCTTTATCACAGCTTGGTCTGGCTCCTGCTCTACCCAAGACCACAAGGAACTACAAAAGGTCTTGAATGTAGCCCAGTCCATCATGCAAACAGCCTCCCATCCATGACTCTGTCTACACTTCCTACTGCCTCAGCAAAGCAGCCAACATAATTAAGGCCCCCATGCAACACGGACATTCTCTCTTCCATCTTCTTCCATTGGGATAAAGATACAAAAATCTGAGGTCATGTACCAACTGACTCAAGAACAGCTTCTTCCTTGCTGCTGTCAGACTTTTGAATGGACTCACCTTACACTAAGTTGATCTTTCTCTACACCCTAGCTATAACTGTAACACTACATTCTGCACTCTCTTAATTCCTTCTCTATGAATTGTATGCTTTGTCTGTATGGTGTGCAAGGAACAATAGTTTTCATTGTATGCCATTACATATGACAATAATAAATCAAATCAAAACCATTTCTTCAGAGATTTTAAGATAATCCCAACTGGCAGGTGCAGTGCTGGTGCTAAAGATAAAATAGTAAGAGAAAATGTGCAAAGAAACTTATCGTGCAATATAAAGGAGCGCATTTAAGCAACTGCGGTTCATAGCTATTTTGATGAAGTTTATGTCCCAGAGATCTTCAGATAGTCTCTTTGAGGGAGGAATGCAAACAGGAGGGAGAACATGGGGAATGAAGTGGATTGTGATAAATGAGAGGAATAAGAAGGAAGAACAAAGGAAAATGACATTTAATGTGACAGGAAGTAGGAAAAGCATAAACACCAAGGAAAGCAGTTGGCCATACGTGGTTGACTATAAAATGAGACTGAAAAGAGCAATTGGCCCATTCAGATATGATACAGTCTGTCCACCAACAATCTACCCTCCTCCCTCTCCCCTTCACGCATAAAGGCCAATTTACCAGCCAATTTCTCTTGTCAGAGTGTAAATTGGTCAGCAATCTGCAGTGGCCGGACTTGTCCTACAGCTAGAGAGCAATTTCACCCCTAGTATTTCGTAAATCACCACAACGACAAGTTAACTTTAATTATTTTGACAGAAAGCCAGAGAATCTGCAGGGCTGTGATTGTGAGTCTCAGTAAAGCAGAAACCTACACTGAGAGCCATTTGAGATTACTGCAAAGTAATGCATCCCATAAAAGCAAATCTGTTCCCCGCAGCTGCTGGTTGCACAAGCTGATATCAGACTGCTTTGTGCTACAATCGAAACTAAATGACTGAGCTAACTCACAATAAAGCTTCTCATCAATCATTGAAAATAAGTGCAGACAACTAATATATTTATGATAACCCAAATGTGCTGCCATTAATGGATCTGTATAATAAAGTGTGATGTCAACAAAACCACAAATACAGATTATCCGTAATTTTAATAATGGTTAAGGTCAAACCACAATCATCCTTGCACTAGGAAATTTAACATAGCCAATATTGATTAGAGTTTATGTCCAGACAAACATTAGAAAATAGAATTTGACAGTGAAACTATAGCCTACATTGGATGCGTACCTTTTCCTAAAATGAATGAAGATCATGGACTCATTCATAGAAGTAGACAATGTACTTTTTTAAAAAATTCATTCGCAGGACATTGGCTGGTTGGCCAACGGTTATTGCTTATCAGAGGGCAGTTGAGAGTCAACAGCATTGCCGTGGCTTTGGAATCGCATGTAAGCCACACCAGGTAAGAACAGCAGATCGCCTTCGCTATATGACATCAGGGAACCAGATGGGTTTTTCTGTCAATTGACAATGGTTTTCAGGTCATCAGTAGATTCTTCATTTCAGATTTCCTTTATTGAGTTCAAATTCCATCATCTGTCATGGCAGGATTCGAACCCCAGTCCCCAGAGCAGTAGCTGAGTTTCTGAATTAATAATCCAACGATAATACTACTTGGCCATTGCCTCCCCTTACAGTGAAGCAGCCTTCAGACAAGGTAAGCATCACCTTTTGAGGCGATGAATGATAATTTTAAATCTGTTAGTATTGTTTTCGTTAACTTGCATCTGAAAGATGAAATGGGGGGTCATATTTCCTCAAGGTGATCATCTTCTTTAAAAAAGATAACTACAAGCAGGTTTCCTGGAAGTGCTTATTTGCATGGTTTAAAAGCTGTGTAAAACGGGAGTTAAAGTGCATGGGAACTCATCTATAGCATTTAAAATGATTGTCCAGTCTGCACACTTTAGCAGCAGCCTACAGGCAATCAAGAAATAACCAGTTTTTGGCTTTCTCACTTTCACTTTCAAAGCTTCATTGCCATGTTTATCTATAATTTTACTTATCATACTTCGGGGGAATTAAGCATCAACAAGACAGGGGCCACTGGAATCAACTCTGAGAAGAATGGAGAATTCATTCATTCAGAACTCCAAGCGGGTAATGCTTTGCTATCATTAAACCCCAACAATTCAGTAACTCATCTGATTCGGATGGGCTGGTCCTGGTTCCCATTTTGCACCCTGGTTGAATTAAGTCAATGGAGGGTAAAATCAAATGAAGTGTAACATAGACCCAAATCTACCTGGCCGGGGTGAGACCATGATCAGGCAGTATGACAAAGCTAACCCATTGCACTTGGGGTGTTGCAATGGTGGTTTGCCCAGGATAGAGTTAGAGTAAAGGATCAGGTTAGCTAATGAGGTTAAATTGAGGCATTGCGTGATGCAATTTTTCAAAGCCATCTCCGCCTTTTGGCTAAGATGAAGTGTTAGATCAAGCTCAGGAGGGAATGCAGTGCCTCATCCTGTCAGCTTGAATTTTGTTTGATTGAGCCCAAGATGGGATATACTGTCTTCTTATTAACTTCAATCTTGTTTGCCCTCACGTGGGGGACCATGAATTGGATTCAATTTGAATTAGGTTTTTACTTGGAACAAAATGTATGCAAACAAAAACACGTATCCTGTAACACTGTGTGGGTGATTTTAAATTGGGATTTCGGTTACTACCCTTCTTTCTTCCAGTTCCAACACAGAATGAGACCTACATCAGAAAGAAGATAATGATAGCGAAGAGGATTATTAAGAAAAAGCCAGCCAGGCATAATGGTTATACGATACTTCAATTTCTCAGCATCAATCATCAGATTTCATAGCACATTACCAATGGGAAGTGGAAATGCAAGAGCCAACTCAATTTTATGATCTTTCTATATAGTTTGAGAAAGCAATCACCTTGAGAATGTTGACACAAACAAGTAATACTAGAATAGGTAAAATCATGACACATACAGGTATCCAGGGGAAACACAATTTGGAGAATGAATAAGATGATGGTCCATTGCTTTGTAACCTTTGCATTTGACAGCATTGACAAGGGTCCTTGATATTTATGAAGATTAGTTTAATGTGTATTCATTTTGCGCTAAATTATGTCACAATCATACCAGGGAAAGAGAGCTGATGTGTTGCCATGTTGTAGGAGAGATAATAGTTTTAAAAAATGTCTTTTTTATTTGTGGATGAAGGAGAATGAGGTTGGGCTGCAGTTTCCAAAGTAGACTGTGTTCCACAGAGGAGAACATGATGATTAGTGATGGTTTCTTGTAATAGACATTGAAGATGTCTCTCGTGTGAAAGTCAAAATGATCATCTGTTCCATGTTGTTCTAATTACAGGGCAATGACCTCCTAATTAGTCATACCAAGATACAGTCCTTTCTGATGTGTGAAGTTGTGAAGAGCATAGCAAGCTATAACTATTCTTGACACCTGATTCAGAACACATTGCGGCACCCCTTCCAGTCTGTGCAGGCAGCAAAAGCTTGCTTTTAATGCCCTGATGGTCTTTTCAATTATCTATCTACTAGAAATCTCATTGTCATGCTGTTTTGTTGCTGTTTAGAACTTTTTCAGTATAGTATAAGGGTTATTAGATGGGTTATGCTAATGTATGATATCCTTTTATTCACTCACAGGTTAGTAGGCATCACTGGCAAGGTCAGTATTTGTTGCTAATCATTTAATTGCCCTTGAAACTGAATGGCTTGCTAGGCCATAGAAGGCAGTTAAGAGTTAACCACATTGATATGCCTCTGGAGGCACATGTAGGCCAGACCAGGTAGGTTAGAAAATTTCCTTAGTGAACTTATTGGTTTGATTAGTAAGTTTGCAGATGACAGAAGGGTTGGTGGATTTGTGGATAGTGATGAGACCCATCAGAGGATTCAACAAGATATAGATTAGTTGGAGACTTGGGCGGAGAGCTGACAGATGGAGTTTAATCTGAACAAGTGTGGGGCAATGCATTTTGGAAGGTCTAATAACCTTCCAAAATGGCATTCAAAGAACACCCACAAGACTACATCAAAGGGAAGGGCTTTCATCCCCTCAATGTTCACATTGTACATAACAATCAAAAGGTCTTGTGTGTCAATACGTAAATGGCAGAACCCTTAAGAGTATTGATGCTTAAGAGAGGGATCTGGGTACACAGATCACTGAAAGTGCTAACACAGGTGGAGAAGGTAGTCAAGAAGATATAAGGCATACTTGACTTCATTTGGCGCGGCACTGAATTTAAAAATTAGCAAGTCATGTTGCAGCTTTATAGAACCTTAGTTAGGCAGAACTTGGAATGTAGTGTTTAATTCTGGTTGCCATATTATCAGAAGGATGTGGAGGCTTTGGAGAGGGTCAGAAAAGATTTACCAGGATGTTGCCTGGCATGGAGAGCATTAGCTACAAGCAGAGATTGGAGAAACTTGATTTGTTCTCACTGGAACAGCGGAGGTTGAAGGGCGACCTAATAGAAGTCTACAAGATTATGAAAGGCATAGACAGAGTGGATAGTCAGAAGCTTTCTCCCAGGATTAAAGAGTCAATTACTAGGGGACATAGGTCTAAGGTGCAAGGAACAATGTTTAAAGGAGATGTACATAGCAAGTATTTTACACAGGAGGGTGATAAGTGCCTGGAACTCACTACCAGGAGAGGTTGTGAAAGCACTTATGGAGGTGACTTTTAGGGGCATCTTGACAAATACATGAATAGGATGGGAATAGAGGGATTATGGTCTTCGGTAGGGGGCTTTAGTTCAGTTGGGCAGCATGGTTGGTGTAGGCTTGGAGGGCTGAAGGGCCTATTCCTGCACTGTAATTTTCTTTGCTCTTTACTGTTCATTGAACCAGATGGGTTCATATGACAATAACCACCATTGCTGAGGATAGCTTTCAATTCCAGATTTATTAAATTCAAGTTCCACAAGATACCGTGGTGGGGTTGGAAACTGTGTCCCACAGATATGATATGCTAATGTATCATGTAGATGATGATAATGCATCACCGGCACTAATCAATTATGTATTAGATTCTCATGAGAAAGTTTGGAATCCTGCCTTGGAGCAATGTGCCTACTCTATAATCTGTTTAGATGTACTACTAATAAACAAGTCATAAGCAGAGGATGTCTAGTTTCTTTTAAGATACTCTAAGGTGGAAGGTCCCATCTCAGAACACTTAATGGAGTTATTAAAACAAAGAGCATAGAGCATGTTTTGTCACCCATAAATCATCTGTCAATTTGATTCTTTTCAGGAAAGAAGTCAGTAAATGTCAAATGTTGAAGTAGGAACACATCATGACAATTTCCTGCATGACATGTATTGACACACAAGGCCTTTTGATTGTTATGTACAATGTGAACATTGAGGGATTGGAAGCCCTTCCCTTTGATGTAGTCTTATGGGTGTTCTTTGAATGTTCTCAATGCTATAGGAATGCTGTTGATTGCATCTTAGGTTTTGGATAAGCCAGAAACTCCACAAAAAAAGGCTCTATTTTGTAACAACATTGCAAAGGTGATTCCTGTTCTCCTCGAGGGGCATGAGTAATCTAAGGGTTATGTGCCTCTTGCCTGGTGCACTGATACTCTGTAGCTACCTGAAATGACCCTTTGCCATAGAAGTTTGGGACAGTGAACACTTAAAGTTTAAAATTTATTTATTAGTGTAACATGTAGGCTTACATTAACACTGCAACAAAGTTTCTGTGAAAATCCTTGAGTTGCTACATTCTGGTACCTGTTCGGATACACTGAGGGAGAACTTAGCTTGGTCAATGCACCTAACCAGTACATCTTTCAGACTGTGGGAAAAAATTGGGGCATCTGGAAGGAACCCACGCAGATATGGGGAAAATGCGCAGACTTCACACAGCCAGTGAGCCAAGCCAGAAATCAAACCCAAGTCTCTGGCAAAGTGGTTAGCATTGCTAACCACTTTGCCACCATGCCAGTCCCCCTTCATAGCCATTAACAGAACAGAGTTGGAAGATAAGCTTAGTCCTCATACCAGGACAAGAATGTAGGACTTGTGCTGTTGCTAGTTTACTATCTACCTATGCATAGTTCCTCAAAATTCATCATAAGGCCTGTGATACCATATATCCAATGGAGGTATGATATCTTGTGGACTATATCCTCCTTACATGGTGCCTGACTCCTTTTAGCCCTATTGTGATTGATTTCTCTCCTGCTCTATGATAATGACGTTGCTATGCCCATGGGTGAAGCCATATCTGCTCCTGAAGATCCTTGACTACAGAATCTGAAAACAAGCCAGTGAGTGGCATTGGTAGAAGCAAATGCAGCAGCTTGTAGCCAAGAAATACAAAAAAAGTGATCCTCAGTGGTAGAAATGCGTGTTTAAACTCTCCAGAATCTTAACTTCAAAAATTTTTAATTCTACATTGACCAATCTGGAATTTAATGGACCTTGTGTATCTTGTTCTAAGTTATGTAGATTGCATTCAGAAAGCAAACAAAGGAAACTAACACTGCTACACTACTAGCCTTCATTTGCACAGAGGCAAAAGGGGTTGGGGACACTTGGTATGTGGATCAAATGACAAAGGCCATCCCCACATCCCCAACTGTGCAACTCAAACAGACCATTGTCTACAGCAAACTACCCAGCCTTCAGGAGAATGGTGACCACGACACCACATAATCTCTATAACAGCCACAGCAACCTCTGTAAGACATGCCGGATCTTTGACACAGATGCCATCATCTCACACAAGAACACCATCCACCAGGTATGCAGTATATACTCTAACAACTCGGCCAACATTTTCTATCTAATATGCTGCAGGAAAGAATTTTCCGAGGCATGGTACATTGGCGAGACCACGCAGACACTGCAACAGCTGATGGGTGAACACTGCTTGACAATCACCAGGCAGAAGTGTTCCAGTTGGGGAACACTTCAACAGTCATGGGCATTCGGCCTCTGATCTTCTGGTAAGCGTTCTTCAAAGCGGCATTCACAATACACAACAATGCAGAATCGTTGAGCAGAAACTGATAGCCGAGCTCCATACACATGAAGACAGCCTCAACTGGGATCTTGGATTCACATCACACTATCTGTAACTCCCACGACTTGCCTGAGGCTTGCAAAATGTCACTAACTGTCCTGGCTGGAGACAATATACATCGCTTTAACCTGTGCTTAACCCTCTCTCCACTCACATTGTCTGTACTTTTAAGGCTTGATTACCTGGAAAGGCTCGCATTCCAACCATTATCTCGTAAACTGAGATTGTGCCTATATATGCCCTGTTTGTGAACACAGCTCCTCACTCACCTGAAGAAGGAGCAACACTCTGAAAGCTTATGCTACCAAATAAATCTGTTGGACTCTAACCTAGTGTTGTGAGACTTCTTACTGTGAACTCAGGAAAGGCATTTTCAAGGCACAAAACAGCTGAAACATTTCCATCTAGCTTACTTGCATGGTTTATGATGCATTATTAATGTGTTGAAAACACTGGGGAGATTTCCACCCCAAGAATTTAATCTCTGACCAAAGAGATTTAAAATGTACATCAGTTTGCCTACTGAATGATGCTGAACAGTATTAAGTGCTGCAGTGCAAAATTGCAAATGCATTTTTACTGCATGAGAAATTCTTCCAACTTCGTTCGAACAAGGAATAGTTGGTAAGTGAATATAACCTTGAAAATATAGAGAACTATACCATGGGATCAAGCCTAATGTGCCAATTTAAAATTCTATTTTAGTGTAGGTGTAACCTGGATAATATAAATGGATTATACTCATGCTAAGGTAGAAGGGAATGTGATTTCAGACAATGGCATTAACTGTTCGAATGCTTGTAGTCTATCCTTTAATTGCAAGGCCAAAGCGTTTTACATTAAGACCCATTTTCTCCATTTTCTGTTGTGTTGAAGATGGTGGAAGATGCCAGATATGCAAAGTTGAATCATAGAATCACAACAGCGCAGAAGGAGGCTATTTAGCCCATTGAGCCTGCATTGACTACAATCCCATCCAGGCCCTATTGTCACAACCCCACATATTTATTCTGCTAATCTCCTGACTCTAGGATCAATTTAGCATGGCCAGTCAACCTAACACACACATCTTTGGACTGTGGGAGGAAACCGAAACATCCAGAGAAAATCCATGCAGACATGGGGAGAATGTGCAAACTCCATACAGACAGTGACTTGAGGCTGGAATTGAACCCTGATCCCTGGTACTGTGAGGCAGCAGTGCTAACCACTGTGTCACCGTGCTGCCCCTGATTGGTTGATTAATAATAATTACGATTTTTAGTGCTAAGAACCTTTCCTTAGTATCTATGAAATCTAAAAATATTTTTTATTTTGGGAATTTCTTTGACAAGTTTTGCTTCTGTGATAAGCACAGGCGGGGGATTACAATTCATTGGAATGCTCCAACTTGCCTCTCTTGATGTGGGTTTTCCTCTGAAGAACTCGTTGTTTTTGGAGTTGTGGGGCGGGTTGAAGCGAGGCTGTAAGAAAATACATCCATTGGCAATGGCTTCCAAAGGGGCAGGTCCTTCGTATGGGAACCCCAATCCGATGAAGAGCTAGAGAATAAACATAAAGGAAAAAATAACCATTATTAGAAAGAAAGGTTGATACGACAATGCTCAAGCAGGAAGAGACCAAGACAAGAAAGGACCCAGTTTCAGGCAGGTAGTTGATGGGGCAGAGTGGATAAGACTTGACAGCAATACAGTTGCCCAAGTCCCACCCTGTTGAGTTCAGCATGGTTGGCTTTAGCCTTAACAATTTGCAATTATGTAGGAACATG
Organism: Sphyrna mokarran; assembly: GCA_024679065.1. Classification (NCBI taxonomy): domain Eukaryota; kingdom Metazoa; phylum Chordata; class Chondrichthyes; order Carcharhiniformes; family Carcharhinidae; genus Sphyrna; species Sphyrna mokarran. The sequence goes on from JAGIQG010000021.1 coordinate 28,082,875, forward strand.
TTAGGGCAGTTGACCAAAAGTTCTGTCAAGGAGTTGGAGTCTTAGAATGTCCTTAAGGAGGGAAGGAAGGTGGAAAAGTGAAGATATTTAAATAATTCCAGAATTTTCAGCCCCAGCAGTTAAAGGAACAGCCACCAGCTGTGGACTGATGATGATCAGGAATGCTGAGAGGCTGGAATTAGAAGAGGGCCGAAATTATGGAAGATCAGAGGCCTGGAGGAGGTAATAGAGGCATGAACCAACTGAAGGACTTTAAAAAAATGAAGAGACTTTTAAAATCAAGATGGTACTTAATTGGGAGTCAATGTGGATCAGTGAGCACAGAGGTGATGGGCGAATGGAACATAGTACAAGTTAGGAAATGGACAATAAAGCTTTTGATGAGCTTAAGTTTGATGGAGGATGGAAGCAGAAAGTCTGGATTGAGAATTGCTAGCAAGGAACAGAGACTGATGATAAATTTTGGTAAACGGTAACCAGTAGGGTGACACAAGGATCAATGTTAGAGCCTCAACTACTTATGTTTATATTCATGACTTTGCTGAAGGGACGGAATGGTATGGTAGCCAACTTTGCTGATGATACAAAATAAGTGGGAAAACAAGTTGTATGGAGGATAAAATTTGAGTCTGTGAAGTGATAAAGATAGTTCAAGCAAATGCATAAAAGAATTGTCAGAGGGAATATAATATGGAAAAATGTGAGGTTGCCCACCTTAGCAGAAAGAATAAAAAAAATATAATTTAAATGGAGAGAGAATGCAGAAATTTATATGCTGTTTTTGTCTGCTTACCTAAAAAGGGATTACATTGGACACGGTTCAGTGAAGCTTCACCAGACTGACTCCTGGAATCATGGATTGTCTTATAAGGAAATGCTGAGCATATAGTCATTGGAATTTAGAAGAATGAGAGATGATTTTATGGAAACATGTAAGATTCTGGGATGGCTTGATAAGGTAGATGCAGAGAGTAGGTTCCCCCTCATGGGGAGAATTTAAAAGTTTGGGACATAGTTTTAAAATACTCTCCCTTTGTAGATTGCTAGCCTGGACCCCAGACATTCCAGCTGGGCCTCTCAGCAGTGTTAGTCAGGCACCCTGGCAGTGCCAGTTTTGCACTCTGGCACTGCCCACTGGGCACCAGGCAGTGCTAAGGGGACAGGACCTGAGGGAGTGAGGTCTTCTGGAGGACAGGCTAATCGGTGGGGGGGATACTCCACACTCTGCACTAAGGTGAGGTGGGAGGGGGCAATGAGGGCTGGCCATGGAAAAAGCTGGGAGGGGGGGAGGTGTCGGGGCTGACCAAGGAGGAGTGGCACTTGGGGCTGGCATGGGAGGTGGGGTTGTGGGAGCTAGTGATCAGGAGAGTGAGTAGGGAAGCCAGTGGTCTTGGGGAGAGGGTTTGGAGTTCAGGGCTGGCCATCAGTGGGGTGGCTGGGGAGGCTTGGTGATGGGGAGGATCAGGAAGGATCAGGGAAGCCGGAGGTCAGGCTTTGGATTGGGGTTGACCATCAGGGATGGTGGGGGTGTTGTGGGGGGGTGGAAGCAGGTGGTCAGGGGAAAACATTGGGAGGCTGACAATCAAGAGCTGGTGATCTGTAGGATGAGGGGAGTGCGACCAGTCACATGCGCCTATCTCCCTATTGACAAGGTACCTCATGGTAGGTTGTTGCATAAGTTTAAATCTCACGGGATCCAGGATGAGATGGCTAAATGGATACAAAATTGGCTTGATGACAGAAGCCAGAGGGTGGTTGTAGAAGGTTGTTTTTCAAACTGGAGACCAGTGACTAGTGGTATGCCTCATGGATCGGTACTGGGTTCACTGTCATTTCTCTTTACATTCATGATTTGGATGAGAATATAGGAGGCATGGATAGTATGTTTGTAGATGACACCAAGATTGGAGGCAGAGTGGAGAGTGAAGAATGTTATCTCGGATTGCAACAGGATTTTGACCAATTGGTTGACAAATGGCAGATGGAGTTTAATTTCGGTAAATGTAGGTGATTGCATTTGGTAGATTGGGCAGGTTTAACTCAGTTATTGATAGGGCCTTGGAGAGAGTTGCAAAACAAAGAGATCTAGGGATGCAGGTTCATAGCTCCTTGAAAGTGGAGTCACAGGGGGACAGATTAATGAAAAAGGCATTCAGCGTGTTTGGTTTCATTGATCAGAACACCAAATATAGGAGTTGGGATGTCTTGTTCAAGTTGTACATGACATTGGTAAGGCCACATTTGGAATACAATGTACAGTTCTGGTCACTCTATTATAGAAAGAATACTATTAAACTAGAAAGATTGCAGAAGAGATTTACTAGGATGCTACCAAGACTTGATGGTTTGAGTTATAGCTGGGCCTTTTTTCTCCTGAATGTAGAAGGCTGAAGAGTAATTTTATAGAGATATATAAAATAATGAGAGGCGTAGATCAGCTTGATAGTCAATATCTTTTCCCAAAGGTAGGGGAATTTAAAATTAGAGGAAATGGGTTTAAAGTGAGAGGAAAGAGATACAAAAGGGTACAGAGAACCAATTTCTTCACACAGAGGGTGGTGACTGTCAGGAACAAGCTGCCAGAAGTAGGTAGTAGTAGAGCTGGGTACAATTTTGTCTTTTAAAACATGTTTAGTCTGTTACATGGGTAAGATGTGTATAGACGGGTATGGCCCAAATGCAGGCCTAGCTTAGGGGTTTAAAAAAGGGGTGGTATGACAGACCTGCGCATCTACTCCTCGCTGGTCCTTGTAACTTTTTCACTTGTACTTAGTTGTTGTTGGACTAAATTCTTATTTCTAATCCATATGAATGTAGATATAAGTGTTTTTACCACTTCTCCTTACTTTTCTAGTAGTTAATAATCTTATTCAATCTCAACTCAAGAAAGCTTGGTTAAATTGGCTCCTTTTTAAATATAACTATTGAGTCTGGAAAAAGTATCCAAGATAAAGGGAACCTTGTTTAATTAAACCTTGCTGATTGCAGAAAAGAGTGGACTGAACAAAAAAACTGAGCTAACAGTCATTCCTCACCCGGATTTGTAACAATTTGGGGGTGTTCCAAATTGAGGGGTCTTGCTTGGATCAACAACTTTTGGGACACCTCATCTGAGACTACCTGTAACAGATGACAGGTAGGAACTTGGAGTTAAGGCCACTGTTAGACCAGGCATGAGGTTATTGAGTGGCAGAACACTTCAAATGGCCAAATGACCTATTAATATTTCTTATAATACATTCAAAAGCATTAAGCAAATAGTCCAATTATGGCATTCCATATGGTACCAATTGCATTGGAACATTATTGATCTTGTCAGTGCAGACTAGATGGGCTGAATGGTCTCCTTCTACACTGTAAGGATTCTAAGATTCTATGAATTTCTTTTATTCTTTTAATCTTGGGTTAACAGAATAATTAATTATGGGGCATAACACTCAAATTACCAATGATGTTCATCGGCACTCGCCTGAAAATAAAATGACTTTATCCCCCTACTCTTTAACACGCAGAGGAAAAGTTGAAATAATGAAAGTCGTGCTGACTTAATTAAAAGTAACCTGAAAAAAAGCTCTGGCATAATAATTATTTAAGCTCTCTTCATTTAGGCTGTGTAAATTTATCCTTCAAGATCAGATCAATGGAAAACTCAACTGAGCCAGCATGTTCTTAAGCAATGCACTTTATTGCCGAAACAAACATTAAATTATTAAAATGTCAGGAGTGGTTCTAACAACACTTTAATAATAGCTACTGGCTGGTAAAATAAATAAATAGAATTCAATAAAGAATAAACTCTAACACTTTACTCATGTTGCCTGCTTTCCTCTATCTCCATCTATTTTCCATCTATTTCATTATTTTGATTAGTTTTCCTATTCTAGTCTCTTGTATCTTTAATTTCTTTTCTTAAAGAGAAAGGCTAAAATACAGCATTTGTGTTCTTTTTGAGTTTACAAGGCCATTGATTTCAGAGGAACATCGAGAAAAGCACTGGCCACAAATGAGCTGTAAACCAACTAAAAGGCTTTTTCTCCCTCCCAGTAAGTCAAACATGTAACTCAAAAAATTGATATGATTGACTCCAAGATTAGATCTGATTTTTTTCCCCATCCAGTGGAAAGCTTCTGTCACCAAATGTGTTCTTTCATGCACAGCAGTAGAGGTTGATTGTGTCCAGGTTGAGTGAACAGTGGGTTATGTTCACTGATCAAACAACATCGCACACTGGTTGAGATGTTCATGATTTATTTGTCGAGATTGGAAGTTTGGTTGTTTCTATTTGTCCTTGTTTGATTTAATCGCTATATATACTTCATCCTTTATCTCTATTCTTGTCATATTAGACTGTTCCTATTATTGTCTTCGTATCATGTTCTCCATTATTTTCTATTCATTTTCTGTTCACCTTGACTTTATATGCCTAAACAAGTTGGACACTTGCAAAAGTGGTGGACTAGCTATCACAAAACTGCTGAACATTGATCATATTTTTTCAACCCAATAGATTATAAGTAGAAAGGACAATGTTTTGTGATATTCAAAGCAGTATTTTTTATAGTTTCGTTGTAGGATAGAGAGAATAGGGACAACAAACATAAACTGCAATGGAGGAAGAATTAAAGAGTATAATATATTGATCAGAGAGAATCAAATGGGGGCAGCACGGCAGCACAGTGGTTAGCACTGCTGCTTCACAGCTTCAGGGTCCTGGGTTCGATTCCCAGCTCAGGTCACTGTCTGTGTGGAGTTTGCACATTCTCCTCATGTCTGTGTGGGTTTCCTCCAGATATTCAGTTTCCTCCCACAGTCCAAAGATGTGCAGATTAGGTTGATTGGCCATGCTAAGAAATTGCCCCTTAGTGTCCAGGGATGCGTAGGTTAGAGGGTTTAGTGGGTACAGTATGTAAGGATGGGGCTACGGCTTGGTGGGATTGTGTTTGGTGCAGACTCGATGGGCCAAAGGGCCTCCTTCTGTACTGTAGCGTTCTATGAAACAATTTTCAAGTTGAACTTATTTGGAGTACTGAAACACGTAAGCAGGATGAATGACACCTTCACGCTACTGATCATAATAAAGTATTGTAGAGAGTGTACACAATATATTCCATTCATTTCCTGCGAGCATGATATCTATTATCTGATAGTGACCAATATGCAGCACTGAGCTATCAAGAGTGGCTAGATCCAGCATTTACTATTCTTTTCAAATGAACAGCAATTAACATATTAACTCAAATCCGTGGTGATCTATTTATACTGACATATGTTATACTTATTTCTTTTGAATCTGTTAAATTATGATTAACTTGAAACAGAAGGTTGAGGTTCCAAGATTCACATAGATTTCTCTTAGATTCTCTCAATTGATAATACAGCATTGCAGGGTTACTTATAGCTGAACTTATTTGTCTTATCAGGCACTGAACAGGGCAGAGTTGTACATTCTCCCAAGATGGGTACTGAGGTTGTGGGAGTGTAAAATGGATGTGATTCCTCCAGGGATCCCACCCACCTCCATCCAATGCAATTTCACGATTGGGCGGGCAGGAGCCTTGGGCAAGAAATCTATTAAGATCCCGGAGTGATCACTTTATGGCCATTTAAAGGACCTTCTTGCTCAGCCCCAATTTTTGGGCTGGCAAGAGAGGGTGTGAGTTGGGTGAAAAACAGATAAATGAACTTTTCTCCATCTAAAGCAGGAAGGGGAGGTAGACACCTGAACCTGAAGGTCTTTCAGAGTTAGGGCGCCGTCTCCTCTGGGACCTTGCAACCTTGGCCCTTCTTACCTCCTTAACTCCCAGGGCATCCCCTACCCTGGAGACAAATGGAGATTTATCAGTTTGGCTAGCAACTCTTATGGGTGAGACTTTTATCCAAAGGTAGAAGCAAGTCTATCGCCCACTGCCAATCAACGTTTGAGCCAGCATTAAGTGGTAGTTGGCTTCTAGAGTTAGCAACAGCGCATTTTGTGCCAACACAGGAGGACAGCACCAAATGTTTATCATCCTTAAAATTCTATAATAAATTAAATGAATGTCAATAATAAGTAACTCATTAAAAACTTGTCTCTAGCAGAGAAAAATATTGTGATCATTTGTGTGCATTTAGCTTGGAGGTTTTAATAGTCATTCTTGATTTGGCAAAACACACTATATGCGAAAAGATAAAATAGCAAATAGGACTGAAAGCCATTTTGCCTAATGAAGCAAATAGCTTTATTGCAATAACTTCATTGCACAGGAACTGAACTGAAAAAGAGAAACAACTAGCTGGGAGCTAATTACCTTTTAATAGTGTACTTTGTAAGATGTGATCAGAAGTTTGTTTAAAATCCAACCCAAAGAATAAAGTCACACTGCACTACTGAAAATCAATTGCAAACATTCCTCAAAGTATCAAAGAATGACTATGGTCTTCAGATTCTGTTACGCTGGTGAGAAGCTCCCAAAAATACATTGTGCAGATCTGCCTTTTTTGTACTAGATTAGACAAATAGGAAATGTGTGCAACTTCCTTGCAGACTGTGTGCATGTGCGTGCGTGTGCATGCGTGTGCATGCACACGCACGCATGTGTGAGTGAGTGGGAGAGACACACAGTGATTATTTTCATGACACTGACATCATCTTCAAATCGATATGAAACACACTTCGCTGTCTGAAACATTAGGAAATTGCATGAAGGATATGCAGAACAAGGTTCGTTCAGGGTTCAATTAGAGTGAAGATTTACATTCTATGGGTTTCAGTGAGTACTATATAGTCAAGTCAGGACAACAACCCCAATCAATTTATCAGTAAAAGCCAGCGCCCAGGGACAGAAAGTAATCAAAAAGGCTAATGGAATGTTGGCCTTTACCTCAAAGTGGCTAGAATATAAAAGTGAGGAACTTATGCTTCAGTTCTACAGAGCCCAAGTCAGACCTTATTTGGGATGCTGCAATTCAGCCTTGCAGGAAAGAATTAATGGAGGAATACAGCAAAATAATATCAGGGCATAAAGGATTAAACCATGAAGAAAAGTTGCATAAATTTAATTTTATTCCCTTAAGGTTGCCAACTCTTGTTAAAGCTATTCCTGGAGATTTTATCACATGACTAGTTTCATGCCTAGCCATTAACTGGGCAATGCACAGAAATCATAGAACCCTATAGTGCAGAAGAAGGCCATTTGGCCCATCAAGTCTGCATTGATCACACAATCCTGCACAGCACCCATTCCTGTAACCCCACATATTCATCCTGCTAATCCCCCTGACACAAGGGTCAAATTAATATGCCAATCAATCTAACCCACACATCTTTGGAGCGTGGGAGAAAACCAGACCACCCAGAGGAAGCCCAGATAGAGAATGTGCAGACTCTGCACAGACAGTGACCCAAGATGGGAATCGAACCGGGTCCCTGGCGGTGTGAGGCAGCAGTGCTAACCACTGTGCCACCATGCCGCCATCTATCCTTGTGATGCACTGCCTTCCTACACCAACTGGAAAACAAAAAGACTCGTTACCCAATTTGATGATGTTTGATGGTCAGTCAAATCAGCCTTTTTTCCTAGCTGATATAGAGAAATGTTCAAAGACAAAAACAAACAATCCTTCTTAATGTCCTGATGCTTGTTTCCCCAGGGTTTTGCATGACAGCGTACTGGAAATTGAGGTTTAATTACTGGAGGCTCCAGACCAGTATGGAGGGTTTGCATATGTATATTCCATTTAGCTTAGAAGGTTGTGGGATAATCTAAGGAAAGTCTTTAAAATTATAAGAAATTTAATAGTGAAGGTACAGGAAACTATTTTTTCTGGTTTGGGAATTGAAACAATAGTGCATTATGTCTTATGATTAGAATTAGGTTAGTTAGGAGTAAAATCAGGAGCATCTTGTCACATAAAAGATAATTAAAATATAAAACTCTTTACCATGAATGACTATGGACGTTGTGTCAATTTGAAGTTTAGAGAAATAGCCCACTAGATTTTCCTTAGGCATTAAGCGCTACGTATGAAAGTGAGTTAATGTCTGAGATACATATCAGCAGTTTCTAATTGAATAGCATAACAGGCTCAAGTCTATTTCTGTTTCTATGGGGTAAATTTTACATTTCTTGGCAGAGGGTGGGACTGTGGATCACTGACTTCTGACACTGCCTTTTAAAGGTGTCAAAAAAAAATCTAACAAAGTATGTTATGGTCAATTAATGACTACCCCTAGTAGCAGTGGGCAACATGCCCAGTCAAGAACGAAAGACAGATAAAAGTCTGGGTACGGAGCGGCAGTCCATGAATTGAAAATTGGACCCGCCATTTAAAGGGTGTTGACAAGGCTTTAAGGTAACTGCCACAGCTCTGCAGGCCGAAGGTTGGTGATATGCTTTTAACATGGAAATTCTTTGACTTATTGAAGAGCAGCACCAAATATGAGCTTGTCTTGAAATGCTGCTGACTCTTGGTGCCTTAGAAAATTATTCATGGCACTAGCTAGGGAGGAAGGAGCTTTCCAATACACTTTTCCCATTCTCCTTGTGAATAATAAGTGATTAAGAAATGGCTGAAAATCTACCCTGTAACTCTCTTCACAGATGGCCAAAAGGATGGAACCAGCAGCTACTGAGGGGCCACAATAAGGTGTCTCCATAGCTTTACTGGTGATTCCCTGCGAGTCCTGTTCCAGGTTGTGAGTGATTGGCAGGAGTGATTGGCAGGCAGGAAAAGAACATCTCCCAGCCAGACCAAAGCTGCTTGGATGGAGGTTGCACAGAAGTGGTTAGCACTGCTGCCTCACAGCACTAGGGACCTGGGCTCGATTCTTGGCTTAGGTCATTGTCTGTGTGGCATTTGCACATTGTCCCCATGTCTGTGTGGTTTCCTCCCAGTGTTCCGGTTTTCTCCCACAGTCTGAAAAACGTGCTGGTTAGGTGCATTGGCCATGCTAAATTCTCAGTGTACCCGAACAGGTGCTGGAATGTGGCGATAGGGCATTTTCACAGTAATTTCATTACAGTATTAATGTAAGCCTATTCGTGACTAATAATAAAAAAGAGGTGAGCAGATGTGATATGTCATCTAAAAAAATTTGGTTGCAGTGCCATAAGAGGCTGAATGACCTTTTGTGATTTGCCAGATTGAATGTGTAACCCATATCGGAGTTTGATCAATATGGAAGGGAACGATATGTCTGAAGTGTGGGATTGTCCAACAGCACAAGGCAACGTAAAGCAATGATGTCAATCTGCATCTCCATGGAGGAATTAAGGGGTTTGGGAGGAGGTGGGCTGATGAAATATAATAACTGTTAATTAGCAAGCAACATTGAAAAATATTGGATGCCGACAAAGGACATGGTGAGCACACATTTGCAAGAATGCTTATAACACAGCTCATTCAAAGAACAAAGAACAAAACAGCACGGGAAACAGGCCCTTCGGCCCAATGAGCCCGCACAGCCACCCCGATGTTCCCACCTCTACCCGCGATCCCTGTCCATGTTTATAGATCTATGGATTAAAAGCCAAATTTGAGACAATTTAGGGAGAATTTGTTTTGCCAATTAGCCTAAGAGCACATCTTTGGGATGTGGGAGGAAACCGGAGCGCCCGGAGAAAATCCACACAAGCACGGGGAGAATGCGCAAACTCCCACAGACACAGGCCCAAATCCATGTATCTGCACAGCACAGCGATAGTCACTGAGCTGTCGTGTTGCCCATCAAATGGTCCAGGTCAAGCGTACACTAACGACGTGAAGCACTAGGATACTCTCAAAAAAAGTCCAAGAGCAGCCCTCTCACGACCCATCACGTGTATGCCCCTCGTTAGACAACAAGGTGGACCAAAGCACCTGTAGCTTAAAAACAAGTACATCAATATCATCATCTATTTACACACTTCCCAGGGATTCCCAAGGCTCATGATTCCAATGTTGCTTTTTACAGAAAAGAGATGAGGGCATAGAACGCCTGAGTAAGGGCATGGACTAGAGGTGGTCAAAGCAAGTTGGCAATGTTCACTCCAATATGGCTGCCAATTAATGGAGTCACATCTCTGGAAAAAGAAAACCCAGCTAAGGTTGGACAAGTGCCCAGGGCTAGTGAGATTTCAAAGGCTGTTGGCTTACATCTGCAAACAGTGGTGAAGGAGACAGGAATAAGATCAGTTAGGAACTGGAGAAGGTGGAAGGGAAGAAATATTAATGGTTTTTGACTTTGCAATCATGCAGAATCTGGGGAGAAATGTGTGTCTCAATATTGAAAGACTTAAAGTTCAAACCCTAGTTACCATCTCCCAGTGGTGTCAGTGTGTGTCCATTTCTCTGAACCCACCTTGAATGATGATAATGCCCTTCAATTTCCTTATGATTTTCCACCACATTAACAAACATTAACAAATGCAGCCACCAGCCCTGATATTAGCCTCCGAGGAGAAAGTTTCAGATGTTGCAGCATTGTATCTTTGCTGTCCATCTGGCAACAATGCAGATACATGCGTCTCAGTGGGAATGTGCAAGTTGGCTTTCAGAAATCCACACACAGGTAAGCACGTCACAGCCACAAGACCAGCTGCTGAAGACTGAGATGGAGAATGCCTCTGGCGGTTGGTGGTAGATGCTGACATCAATCTGATCATGAGCTTCCGAAGTTGTCCATCAGGCAGCAGATTCTGGCCGTATAGCATGATGTAAGTGGCGATGAGGCAGAGATTTCAGTGGGTCTGTGTGCATTTGCATGAGCACTGGAGAAATTCATGAGTGCTGCGGCCATCTATTGTTCAGGCATGTCTTCCTCTGTTGCAAGACTAGTGAGTGTCATGAAAGGCCAAACCCAGTAATTCACTGATGGGATGCTAGGAAAGCATTCTAACAGGGCTCAATCACTGTACTTCCCTCTGAATCTTGTGCTTGGAGACAAAACAAAAGGGAGACAAACAGCCCGGAGTCACATAAATGCCTAATCTCTCTCAAGAAGGCAGTTTGAGGGATAAATGGACACTACAGTGGCAGATCAGCAGCTGTCAGGGGGCATTTCTGATGGGGGGCAGCATTTATTGACACAAATACCCATGAGTGCTGTGCAAGAGGCTCACATCAACCAGAGCCCTCCTGGCCTCAAGAGACCAGAGGACAGCCGCTAAATGTCAGCAGCCTTTCCCAGGACAGTGGGTGAATTGTGGAATACAATCCCTACTGTGCAAAAGGAGGCCAGTCGATCTATTGAGTGCACTGACCGCAATCCCACCCAGACTCCATACCTATAACCCCTCATATTTACCCTGTTAAAACCCTGTTGCTAGGGTTAATTTTTCATAGCCAATCAACATAACCAGAGCACTTGGGGGAAACCCATGCAGACATGGGGAGAGTGTGCAGACTCTGCACGGACAGTGACCTGAGGCCAGAACTAAACCTGAGTCCCTGGTGCTGTGAAGCAGCAGTGCTAACCACTGTGCTATCTGCTGCCAAGATGCTAAAAGGGGCAGCACCATGTCCTCACTCCAGTAAATATATTGAAAAGCTATCATATTAGCTACATATAGGTTCACACGGGTAATCGCTTGTTTGTGTTAACTGTGCAACTTTTTTGATTTATTAGTAAATAATTGCCCTGTGTACTTGTGTCCTGACTGCATTAGTGTTTAATCATATAAAACCTACAGTGCAAAAGGAGGCCATTTGGCTCATCAAGTCCACACTGACAACAATCCCACCTTGGACCCATCCCTGTAACGCCATATATTTATCCACTAATCTCTCTAACCTATGCATTCCAGGACACTAATGAGTAATTTAGCATGGTCAATGCATCTGACCTGCACATCTTTAAACTGTGGGAAGAAATCAGAGCACTTGGAGGAAATCCACACAGATATGGGAAGAACATGCAAACTCCACACAAGACAGTGACCCAAGACAGGAATTGAATCCGGGTACCTGGACCTATGAGGTAGCAGGGCTAACCACTGTGCCACTATGCTGCCCGTAGTCAGCAATCCAAGGGTGGTGGAGAGGGTGAATGTTTGTGGATGTGTGCCAGTCAAACAGTTTAAATTTACAATTTTGGGTCTCAGAGATTGTCACTAAATTAATTAGCAGCTGAGTATACCATCTACAAGATAAACTGCAGGAATTCACCAAGACCCCTTGGAGCGTACCTTCCAAATCTGCGACCATCTGGATGGACAAAGGCAGCAGATGCATGGGAACACCACCATCTGAAAGTTTCTCTCCAAGCCATTTTCCATCCTGACTTGGAAATATATTGCCGTTCCTTCACTGCGACTGGGTCAAAATCCTGGAACTCTTTTCCTAGCAACACTGTGGGTGTACCTCCACCACATGGGCCGCAGCGATTCAAGAAGGCAGCTCACTACCACCTTGTCAAAAGTAATTAAGGATGAATGCTGGCCTAGCTAATAAAACCCACATCCCTTGAATGATGAGAAAAGTTCTCAAAGATAACGTGAACCTAAGAGGTGAGAGACTATTTGTACGAAATAAAAGGAGTGCCCTTCAAGTTCTGAAGATTTGTGACTTGCACCATATTCGTTCAGGCCCCAGAATTCTTGGTTCATCTGTACGATGTTAACACACTTTTATTTTTCCCAGCAAGATCCAACTGATTGTGTTTGCTTCACCTCCCAGGAATCAAAAATTAGATGCAATGATATTCTTCTCTTCTTCCTCATGGGACAGAAGCGGATGGTTTAACCACTGACCCCATTGTAATTCCAATTCATATTAATCAATGAACTGGTGACGGCTGCACAGATTAATGTATGTTCTTGTTTCAAGAGCAAACTCTCTAATTTGTGACTGAAACTGATGAGTTGAAGGTTTGAAGGAGCCACTGGCCCACCACCAGTCTGAAAGTGTTTGCCTCTGCACAGAATTGCAGAGTAAATCTTCAGGGAGGCAAAGTACACATTCGCTTCTTTTATTTTTTTGACAGATTTTTGGCTTTTTCATCCCACAGCTCAATAGAAAACGAAAAAGAAAACCCAGCTCCTATATTCAGAAATACAGCCAAGATTAAAAGAAGCTATTGCAATATGAAAGCTGATGAATGGCAGTCTAATTTTTCACGTCAATTGAAAAAACACAAGCTGAAATTGTGTTCATTGTGGTGCTTGTGACTCAAACACTTGGAACTGAGTGTGAAGAAACCTGCATAATCAATAAAAAAAGGCTGCATTGGAAAGTATAATAAACAGAAGCTTTACGAGTCAATTAATATAACAAATCATATATTTTTCAGCATTCTAAAAAAACTTCTGAAGTTGCACTAGCTTCTCTGTTAAGCTTCTGTCAATTACATTTAAAATCCTTTAATATAAGCTCTGCATTATGCTGTTGCTAACAAAGTCATATTGCTTTCTCTCAGTGTCTTAGAAAATAAACCCTGTGAAGTGTTAATGAAGTAACTGGATGAAGTATTAGTTTTAGATAGAACATAGAACATAGAACATTACAGCACAGAACAGGCCCTTCGGCCTTCGATGTTGCGCCGACCAATATAAAAAGCAATGCCCCTCCAAACTAAACCATTCCCTTCTCTTCCATATACTTATCAACTAACCTCTTAAACGCCACCAAACTTGGCGCATCTACAACTGCTGCAGGCAGGGCATTCCACTCCCGAACCACCCTTTGGGTAAAGAACCTACCTCTGATATCCGTCCTATAACTATCACCCCTTAATTTAAAGCTGTGTCCCCTCGTGCTAGCTTTCTCCATCCTAGGAAAAAGGCTATCACTGTCCACCCTATCTAAACCTCTAATCATCTTATATGTTTCGATAAGGTCCCCTCTTAGCCTCCTCCTTTCTAACGAAAACAACCTCAAATCCCTCAGCCTCTCTTCATAAGACCTGCCCTCCATACCAGGCAACATCCTGGTAAACCTCCTCTGTACCCTCTCCAATGCCTCCACATCTTTCTTATAATGTGGGGACCAGAACTGCACACAATACTCCAAGTGCGGCCGCACTAGAGTTTTGTACAGTTGCAACATGACGTTGCGGCTCCGAAATTCAATCCCTCTACCAATAAAAGCCAAGACTCCATATGCCTTCCTAACAACCTTCTCGACCTGACTGCCTACTTTCAGGGATCTATGCACATACACACCAAGATCCCTCTGTTCATCTAGACTACTAAGAATCCTACCATTTGCCCTATACTCTACACATTTATTATTTCTGCCATAGTGCATTACCTCACACTTTTCCACATTAAACTCCATTTGCCACCTCTCGGCCCAGCTCTGCAACTTGTCCAAGTCCCTCTGCAAACTATAACACCCCTCTTCACTATCTACCACTCCACCGACTTTAGTGTCATCTGCAAATTTACTAATCCATCCTTCAATACCCTCATCCAGATCATTTATAAAAATTACAAACAGCAGGGGCCCCAAAACAGACCCCTGAGGTACACCACTTGTCACCGAACTCCACGATGAATATCTCCCATCAACCACCACCCTCTGTCTTCTATCTGCTAGCCAATTCCTAATCCAATTAGCTAAATCACCCTCTATCCCATACATCTGCATTTTCTGCAGAAGTCTTCCATGGGCCACCTTATCAAACGCCTTACTAAAGTCCATATATACCACATCAACCGCCTTACCCCCATCCACCTCTTTGGTCACTTTTTCAAAAACTCAATAAGGTTAGTAAGGCACGACCTACCCTTCACAAAACCATGCTGACTATCCCCAATCAATTCATTTCTCTCTAAATAACTATAAATCCTATCCCTAATAATTCTCTCCAATACTTTGCCCACAACAGAAGTAAGACTCACTGGCCTATAATTCCCCGGAAGGTCTCTCTTCCCCTTCTTGAACAATGGGACCACATTCGCTATCCTCCAGTCCTCCGGAACCACACCCGTAACCAACGACGACCTGAAGATCAGAGCCAGAGGCTCTGCAATCTCCTCTCTTGCCTCCCAGAGAATCCTAGGGTAAATCCCGTCCGGCCCAGGGGACTTATCCAACTTCAAACCCTCGAGAATATCTAGCACATCCTCCCTATCTACTTCAATACTTTCCAGTTTGCTACCCTGTACCTCAGTGCTCTCCATAACTACATTTACATCACCCTGCGTGAATACCGAAGAGAAATATTTATTCAGTACCTCTCCAATCTCCTCAGGCTCCACGCACAACTTCCCACTGCTGTCTATGACTGGCCCTAATCTTGCCCTAACCAATCTTCTATTCTTAACATATCTAAAGAAAGCTTTAGGATTCTCCCTAATCCTATCAGCCAAAGTTTTTTACATTTCTATTTAAAATAAAAACTCAATAGATTTAGTGCTAAATCAGACATACTCCATCTCCCCTCTCTCTTCCATAGAAACTGGTCATAAAATTTGGCTACTTAGCAGTTCTTTTCTTAAAGTGTTATGACAACCATTTTGTCTTCAGAATGGCATCAGTGGCTTGCATGCACATTCCTGGTGCAAGTCATTCTCAATGCCACTTTGATGAGAGTGTATCTATGTGGAAGGAAGTGCCCACCAGAAATATGCAATGTAAGTGGATGTAATGCCAACACTGCCATTTTAGAGCTCAGCTCATTCCATCTCCCGAATATACATTCAGTTGCAGGATGGACTTCCCTCTGTCAACCACCCTCCCCTGACCAGCATAGTTTATAGGGGTCATCTACTACTTTCAGTTTATTTTGCTGATTGATTTCTACTGACTCTGGATGTAATTGTAAAAGATTTTGGATGTTTTTAGAGTTGTTTAAAATTGTTGAAGTTTACAGTGTAGCATGAAGGATTATCAGATGGGATGGGGTGAGGTGCAATATGCTAATGTTATAATGTTATAAGGGGTAATGTGGGATTAAATACAGTACTGTAATCAGCCTTTGGAGGCAGAAGTCACTTCACCAAAATCCCTTTATTTACAATTTCAATAGCAGTACACAAAATGCTATAAGTCAACACGCTACCTTTGGGAATCTCAGAAGAACTGACACTTCTGGTAAATATAAGGAAAAGACACTCTGATTGGCCCATCAATTGACTCTTTAATCAAGGAGTTCATATTCCAATAGGTCAACCTCAACCACCTGATTGAAATCGTTACAAGTATTACCCATGAAGTGATGCAAGAGGACACATAGCCTCCATCTAGGAGATCAGTTTAGTGATAGTTTCACAAAAATCCTACAGTGCAGAAAGAGGCACCGACCACAATCCCACTCAAGTCCTATCCCCATATCCCTACATATTCATCTGCTAATCCTTCCAATCTACGCATCTCAGAATATTAAGGGGCAATTTTAGCATGGTCAACCTGAACATCTTTGGACTGTGGGAGGAAACCGGAGCACCCGGAGAAAACCCATGCAGACAGGAGGAGAATGTACAAATTCCATACAGACAGTGACCCATACCAGGAATTGAACCCAGATCTCTGGAGTTGTGAAGCAGCAATGCTACACACTGTGCTACCCACATGAGCCCTGTGTACAAACAAGCATGGAGACAGCTCCTAGGTTGAACCGTTTTCTGTATATGCGTACGTAGCATTTGAGTAAATAAATACATATAGCTAATCTACTTAAGGTGACAAAGATTTCATTATGACCTACCAAGCATATCCAATGCTCTAACATATGGCGACAGCAAATGGAAAAAACACAAAACCTTATCAAAAATGCAGAAGAAATCTAAAATTTTGCAAATTTAGAGAAAAATTCAAAAAATCATTCTGACTTCCCAAGCATCTCAAGAAGCTAAGGAGCAGGAGGCAATTGGAAAAGAAAAGCTCCAAAGAAAGGTTAGGAAGTTGGTGGCAGGAATTAAATTCTTCACTCCAGCAGAAAAGTTCATTGAATTCCATAAAAGTCCAGCATTAAGGAGCAGTGAGTGACCAAAGAGAAAAGATTCTGAAAGGGGCTCAGCAGATAATTCTGCAACAAAAACAACTCAACTTACCAGAGGTATTGTTGAGGTGAACGAAAAAAAATCATAAGATGGAGAAACATCTGGAAAAAAAAGTAGGCCAAAATTTGATGAAGGTGGTGAAACAAGGAGCAATGAAGGTTCCATTGATAAAAGATGAAGTTCCATATGTGTTGTGATAAACTGCATATTGAAAGAAGAGGAAATATTGCTGCGGAGTTAAGCATAACATTTATACATTCCAGGAAAAATGGGATAACTCAACAGCTACCTATTACAACTGCCAAATCAACAATGAGCAGTGCAATATCAAGGAATGGATATAAAGAAACCTAGATCCCAGAACAACCTCTAAATCAGCAGATTTACAAACTAACTGAACAGAGTTTATCTGCAATGGCAGTAACTACCACTCCTCTGACTGCAGTATGAACAAGATATGAAAGGGTCATAAGGTCTCCGAACTGACTGAACCTATGAACTCAGAGACCTGAAGGGGGGAAACAGTGTAGTAATAATTATGAAAATAAGATGGGATAGTAATAAAAATGTACATTGAATCACAAAATCCTACAGTGCAGAAAAAGGCCATTTGGCCCACTGAATTTGCACCGACCACAACCCCACCCAGGCCCTATCTCCATAAACCCATGCATTTACCCAAGTTAGTCCTTCTCACACTAAAGGACAATTTAGCATGGCCAATCCACCTAACTTGCACATCTTTGGACTGTTGAAGGAAACCTGAGCACCTGGATGAAACCCACACAGACATTGAGAGAATGTACAAATTCTACACAGACAGTACCCAAGCTGGGAAGTGAATGGAGTCCTTGGCGTTCTGAGGCACCAATGTGCCACCGTACCACCATGAAGTAAACAAAGTACATGAAGTAAATAAGAATAACTTAAAACACATTGAACAAAGACCTAGGAGGTTAGTATTAGGGTCTGGCACATAAAAGATTAATGTGGAACTGAGTACTGTCACAACCAGACAGCGATGTAAGAGAAAACATGACCAATATCTAGGGGTCAGTCTAGTGTTGGACAGAACTGTATGCGTGGAGCAAGCATGGAGACAGCTTCTAACTTGAATCCTTACTGTATATATATGATGTGGAGATGCCGGCACTGGATTAAGGTAAACATAGTAAGAAGTCTCACAACACCAGGTTAAAGTCCAACAGGTTTATTTGGTAGCAAAAGCCACTAGCTTTTAG
Organism: Sphyrna mokarran; assembly: GCA_024679065.1. NCBI lineage: Eukaryota > Metazoa > Chordata > Chondrichthyes > Carcharhiniformes > Carcharhinidae > Sphyrna > Sphyrna mokarran. The sequence continues at coordinate 28,101,017 of JAGIQG010000021.1, forward strand.
AGCGCTGCTCTTTTGTCAGGTAAGTGGGCATTCTGTTGGGCTTTAACCCAGTGTTGTGGCACTTCTTACTCTGTATATATATGTATGTACATTATTTTTCTTTATAAATACATATAGTTAACTTACTTAAGATTACTCATACTTCATTAAGAACTATCAAACGGTCGCCAACACCCTTCAGCAGCACCAATATCAGTTCACTCATATCTTAGACTGTCTCTTGAGAGGTGGGACCATGCCTTGGAGCACAATACCTACTCTGTAACCTGTTTAGGTGTAATGCTAATAAACATGTTTTAAACAGATACCAGAGTATGTCAACAGTCTGCCTCCTGACCAAACTCCATGCCTACAGCCCAAGATAGAAGGATATATCTCAGAACATATTAAAAGTAATATGGTACGCATAGATAGACTTGATCCTGACTTCAAAGTTTCAACACAAATCACATATCCAGAAATGGATGCATTAGTATGTATCCTGTGAGCATTACAGTTTTAAAGAAAGAGTGAACAGAGATAACACAGAAAAGGACAAGATGCAGGAATAGAAAAGAGGAGACAGAACAGGAACAGAATGAGAAGGGTTCCTGGTATTTGCAACTTTTCCAATTGGTCTGCTATTGTTGCGTAAAAGGGGAGGGGGTGAGCTGAGGTTCTGTACTGCAAGAGAGCTGAGCACATTTCATTATCTTTTGCTTGACAGAAGCAGCCAAAATGAGCACATTGCTTCATGAGCATTACAGGATTTTCCATTGCAGCTTTCCAGTTGCAATGTGGGTGTCACATTCCGGTGCTGTGAAGTACTGCAATCAAAAGGGATTCCACTTCCTCAGTGTCCAGCTGGCATGTAATCATAAGCAGCTTATAATGCATGTCAATGCCTGGTGCCCTGCCCGCAACAGAATACCTTCATTCTGTGACTGTTCAGTGTTCTATCTGCACTTGAGCCAATATAACAAACTAGAGAGATTGAGCTATCATTTGGAGGCATCACTTGAATGCACAATACATGCATTTATTGACAGTGTACACATAAAGCCATATGAAATATGATAGTTCAGACCATTGCGTGCTTAAGCAACATTTCCAGTGCTGGACCGGTGTGGAGGAGCCCTACAGTACATGGCAGAGCACCCATCGTTCATAGTAGTCTATTTGGTGTTTCAGAATCTCGCCATCCTGCAGGCATAGTCTTTACCATCAGCTGCAGTAGTGACCAGCTGAAGAGAAGAAGGAAGGCAAGCATGGGATGAGGCAGCCAACACATTTCCTTTCTGGCAGGTCTGCCTGTGCTCAACACATCCAAGTGTGTTACTAGTAAACACAATCTGAATTCTCTCGCCCACCAACTGTCTCACACAGTAAATGTTGCAGATGCCCTATTTTTAAATTACAAACAGGAACTATCTGTCCAGTAGTGAGTGCCAGAAGGATAGATTAACCCTGTCATCACCTAGTAGCCAAGTAAGAACTAGCTAGTATGATTGAATAACCTGGCTTTATTTAAATCTCTGACCAAGAAGCGCTGAATTCTAATATTTCCACACTGCTTTACTGAGATCAGCCAATGCAGCAATGCCCTGCTGTTAAAACCTCTGTTAAACTCACCATATAGATTCGTTTATCCACTGAACAATCTGAAGGAAGTGTAGAATTAACATTTATAAAGGAAGAGTGGTCACAGATGAACGAATACTTAAACTCATTTAATTCTGGTGAAGTCTGCTAACTGCAGAAAATGGCAAGGTGGAACAATTTAAATTGTAATCTTGATTACAGTTTCATCTGATTACCTCTGAGACTTGGGGGAATTTTCACGTTGGTTTACCTTTATGAAATTTTACCCGTGGTTATTCATCTTTGTCAGAGGGTTTAAGTAAATGTTAAAGTGAACATGATAGTGTGTGGTCTGTTACAAAAAGTCAGGTGAATAAGCCAAACAACCTCTCGTTATTCTACACTTTCTTATCATTTTCATTTATTATTTTTGTTACAGTGCTCCAGCTCATTTCAACTATAAGTTCTATCTTTTTATGAGCTCCATGTCATTTGTAACTGAATTTAGAGGGTGGTGATGCATTACTAATTTCATTTTCTTGACATGATAGCTTTGTTGCCATTTAGGAAAAGGTGTACCTAATTGAAGATAAGTCTGTTTGTTAATCATATTAAATTGCAAATACAGTGCAAGAGACAATTTTAAGCAGCTTGAGCTTTATTATAATTATTTTAATGTTTCTGTGAAGTGCTTTTTACAGAGGGAGGGATGGTAAATGTTGCTTTATATGTTTTGTAAGAAGGTATTTTAAAGTTGTAAAACTTTAGCTCCTCATTTTCCCTTTTTTCACATTTTTGCTGATAGTATATGATGCATAATTATGTACACTACTCATTAACTATTCAGGGTATCACATCAGGATGAAGGAATAGACTTTCTAATTATTTTAGCTGGCTTTAAGCACATCTTAGTTTGCAAGAGGAGCTACATAATTATGCTAACAGTCTAGCTTCCACTTTAATAAAGCAAAACTTAAGTAAACGTGATAAAATAATTTCATCCTTGATTTTCAAGTAATGAAGTGTTTTAAATATATGTCTGCACTGCATGGGGTATTTACAAATATGGATAGAGTTGTTACTCCATTGCTGGAGTTCTACTGCCTTGCCCACCATGGTATCGGAGCAGGTGAGGGGTGGACAACAGAAATGCCCATTGACTTTCTGGTCCCACTCGAGAGAGGCTGTAAAATCTCACATTAAGTCATGGCAGATCTTGTATACTTATGGCAATAATGTCATTTTGCTGTCTGATCATTTATATAAGATATGAATAGTTCACTTATTTTAAATCATGAATAACCATCAACATTTAAACATTTGACCAATACATAGGTGTTGGATGTCTGGTGCAGACACAATAGGCTGAAGGGCCTCTTATTGTACTATGTGGCTCCACTCAGGAGATAAGTAAGCTTGTTTGTGTATAATCACCAATAGAAATTCAGGCACTCTCTGTGAGTATTGATGAATTATCCACACGTCCTCATTCAAAAATTAAGCATTGTATTTCATAAATTGGATTCAGTTTTTAAATTGGGTGTTACTGAATGTCAAAACCATTGGAACACTAAGGCCAGAGTTATGCTCAAGAGCACTGTGAAGTAAGTTTCAGAAACATACCTCCATTTCCTAAGCTCATCTCTGCTTAACTTTTTTTTTGCAGGAATATCATTTTTGGCAAAATTTATTCTTTTGTTAATGTAACATTGAATGATATGAACAACATCCAGGGCAAAGGCATTTATTTGTCCTCTCATCCACGGTGAGTGGATACATACCATGAGTGTATGAGAACTTTATCTCGCTGTTTGAGCAAAACTTGACGTATCTCATCACAATTCACACTAACAGATTCAAACAAGCTGTAGGATGATGTCGACTTTAGTGAAGATGTTGACTTTAGTGAGGCAAGTGCACTTTTGAAAAAAAAACGTGCATTTACGCAGCAACTGCATGGTCACTAGACAATCAAAACTTTGTAACCAATGAAATGCTTCTGAACTGCAGCCATTGTTATAATTTTTGGAATATGGCAGTAATTTAGGATATACAGCAGCCAATTTGTATAGAGTAAGCCTCCACAGAAAAATCAATGGGATAATGAACAGATAATTTACTTTGCAACGTTGACTCAGGAATAAATATTACTAGCTTTTCTTTAAAATACAGCCATGTATTATGTCTTATTTACACTAGAGAGGGCAGCTGACAAGGCCACTTGAGAGTTAATCTTGATTTCCTGTGTTCAGATGCTGGAGTGGGACTTGAACCCAGAATCTAATAACTCTGAGTCAGGGGTGCTACAACTGAACACAGCTGACACTGCAATTGCTGATTATTGTGGATGTATTGTTGGGAAGGCTTGTGAAAGATAATCAGTCTCTGTAAACCATCTAAAAAAAACATTGCAGCTTAAAAAAAATGATAAAATTGAATGTCTTTCCGAATTATAGCTGAGAAGTGACAAAGTCAGTAACTCCACTCATAATTTGACTATTGGTGGTTCCAGCTTGTAATATATTTCTTGTCAACGAATAAAGGGTGATTTTATTGCCCACAGAATTGACATTGAAGTCAAAGCCACAATCAATAATTCACATTTAACAGAGCAGCCCATTGATATAATGCTCATAGTTAATTTAAAGATTCCTCAAAGCTGGATCTGAAACCATTTATGGGATAAAGAGAATATCTACATAGATGGGCGATTTCAACTAGTTTTCGACTGAAAGTAATAGCTAACTCATGCTGCGGCACTTAAAAAGGGTGAGGCTTTTGTAAAATTGATTGCAAAACAACTTGAAAACACTGTGAGCAACGGAACAGAGAAGAATAGTACAATGCAATGAATTATATCACAAAGAGAAGGGATTTAGTTGCAAGCCCTTAGGGGGCACCAGAGGCATTTCTGCGACCGGATGTTGTTTCAAAATTCAAAAGGTTATTTTTAAAAGCAATTTTCATTGATGAAATAGAATGGCAGATTTTAAAAAAAGAGTCCAATGCACTTTAAAATTTCACTTCATGATAATTGGTGACGCCTTATTGGAGCCATACATTCCCCACCCACGTGGAACATTGTAGGAGAGGCTAACATAAACTCCAGATCAACAGCCCAGTCCAATTTCAAAAAAAGTACTTATTTGATCCAAAAAAAAACAAATTTAAAGTAAATCCAGCTCAAGATCCGCACACGAGGGACAAACAAAATCCAAGCTGAGAAGATGAGGCATTGCACCCCCTCCTGCACTTCATCTTAGTCAAAAGATTGAGATGGCTTAAAAAATTTCATCAGGTGATGTCTCCGTTAAACCTCATCAGCTTCCTTAATCATTGACTCTATCCTAGCCTGGAAGATCAACCTGCCTGAATATGGACTCTCCCCTACTAGGTAAGTCCAATTAGGGGTAAAAGCGGATAATGTCTCTCTGACTCCCTCAGGCAGATGAATTGCACGAGTCCTTATCTACATTACAGCACACCAATTCTTATATAAAGTGATGGCCCTCTCAGCCAGGAACAGGTTCTGTTCTGAAGTCCAATGAATCAACATTCATTGCTTGTGTTAGCAACCTATTCCACACTTCCATTATTTTTTGGGAAAGAAGAACTGGTCCAGCCTAGTTCTTACATAACTTGCAGGCATAGCCCCTGAGCTTCCTATCTTCGATAATTAGTCTATCTGACCTATCTACATGCATAATGCCATACCTTTTGAAGTGAAACATGACTTTCCAAATATGGGCCCAATTCCCAAGCACATCAGGATCTGTTTATAATGGTGGAGCAACCTTGACTGTCCTAACTCACATATCGTCAATAAAGCTACAAATCATTTCCCAAACATCTACATCAAGATCACTGATGAAAATGGTCAGTAGCAAAAGCCCCAACGTCAAACCCCTGTGGGCCAGCACTGGCAACTGGTTTCCAAACACAAAATCATTTTATCCTTATGAACACTCAACGAATTCCCAACCCATCACAGCACATTGTTACTACATCCACAAGACTATATTTGTAGCGAACTCTCTTAAGCAATACGTTATCAAATGTTTTCTGAAGTTTTCTTTTTATTCATTCACGGGACATGGGCATCCGTGGCTGGCCAGCATTTATTGCTCATCCCTACTTGTCCAAGGGCGGTTAAGAGTCAACCACATTGCAGTGGGTCTGGAGTCACACGTAGGCCAGACCATGTAGAATAGCAGATTGTCTTCCCTGAAGGACATTAGTGAATCAGATGTGTTCTTTTGACAATCAACAATGGTTTCATGGTCATCAGTAGATTTATAGTTCCAGATTTTTTTATTGAATTCAAACTCCACCATCTGCAATGACAGGATTCGAACCCGGGGCCCCTGAACATAAGCTGAGTTTTTGGATGAGTAGCTTAGTGATAATGCCACTAGGCCATCGCCTTTTATGGCAGACTGCTTTGACTGAATTACTCATAGAATTCATAGAACCCTGCAATGCAGAAAGAGGCCCTTCGGCCCATCGAGTCTGCACCGAACACAATCCCACCCAGGCCCTACCCCCATAGCCCTATATATTATACCCACTAATCTCTCTAATTTACATATCCCTAGATTCTAAGGAGCAATTTCTTAGCATGGCCAATCAATTTAACTCGCACATCTTTGGACTGTGAGAGGAAATTGAGTACCCGGGGGAAACCCACACAGACACTAGGAGAACATGCAAACTCCACACAGACAGTGACTGGAGCTGGAAATTGAACCCAGGATCCTGGACCTGTGAAGCAGCAGTGCTAACCACTGTGCTACCATGCAGTCCACCACCATGCTACCATGCCGTGTACATATATGAATTATTTACTCGAGTGGATGCAGCAGGCCCGATTATTCATTCATCTTTGCAACTGCCCACCGAAAGAAACACAGAAAGAATTTAATCTGCCAGTAGAGGGCCTATTCTCATCATTACATAAACTGGAACTTGTGAGAATTGGCTTGCTCCATAAACCTTGAGATCAGGTACTTGACGAGACATGTCAAGATGATGGACTGGCTATTAAACCTAAGTGTAATAAGTCATAGATGCCAGGGAAGTGCATGTCAGAGGGGTGAATGAGATTCTTAAAACTGTTCTATTTCGGTACCGCTCCCAAAGATGCTGCAAATCATTGTGGATTAATTGATTTGAAAAATTTGCAAAATTAATGAACACTGTCATTTTTCACATTATACAGAAGATTTCTTTAATGAAGGAAAGAACTGTGCTAATTAAAAAAAAACTATAGTTAAACGCAAGTTAATTTATTTCACTTTGATTTTCCATAATTGCTTCTGGATCAACAATTTTTCATTTAATGTTTTATTTGGTCAAAAAAGGTACAAATACTGACACCCACATGTGAAAAGCAGAGGTGTCTAGTTGGTGAACTGACCTTTTAGAACTTGACTTAATAATGACAAGCTGAAGGAAATACAATGGGGAAATAAGATTGGAAAATGAGCACAGTGATTACAATGTCTGTTCGTCCTGAAGGAGTCAGCTGTTGCTGGCTGCCAGTTACAATGATATTAGCACGATTCCTTCTATTCTTAGCAGCTCCTCATGATCGAAGATGACTTACTTCCACCCCCCCTTCCATAGATTCTGAGATAGCTGACAAGCCCAATGATCAGCAGGTCATTGTGAGGCAGGTGATGAGATATTTAAAGGTTTGCATATTCTCCCCAGTGCCTCAGTTTTTCTTCTGCATGCTCTTGATGAAGTTTCTCAACATGCTGGTGCCTTCCCAAATAAACCTCTATTTTGGTCAGTCACAAGCCAGGGATTCCCATGAATCACTGAGGATGTTTGACCTTTTTTCAGGGATGCTTTGAGGGCATTCCTAATGATTTTTGTTGTCCTCCTGGGTGCTTCCTGTCACATACAATTTTCTGAGGGGAACAGTAGCTTTGGGAGACTGGTGTCAGGCTTACAACTTTCATGTCTCACCAGGTTGAGCTGGTTTTGAGTGATCAGCACCTTGATGTTGGGTATTTTGGCTTGGGTGAGGATGCTGCTGTTGGATTATTTTTCTTGTCACCCAGTTGGGTGGATCTTATGAAGGTACCACTGAGAGAACTTATTCAGTCCCATCAGACATCTGCTATTGGTTGCTTAAGTCTTCAAAGTTTCCAAGAGCAAGGGGATCAGTGCTGCCCAGTGAACAATAATCTTAGTCTTGTGTTTGAGTTCCTGGTCCTTAACTACTTTATTGCTGAGTTTGCTGAGGGCCGAGTCGGCACAATGGAGACAATGGTCAATTGCATCATCTTTATTTGCCTTTGTTGCATGAAAACTTTGAAGTTTTGGAAAATGATCCACGTTTTCCAGGATTGCTGTGGTAGAAGTGTTTTGCTAAGGGAGCAGATTGGAACAGGACTTAGCTTTTCCAGGTCTTTAATAAAAGAATCATTTTCTCACTTGCTTTTGAGAAGTATCAGCAACAACACACAGCAGAGACATGTAGCAACGGCATGCACTCCAACAAAAATGTGACAGACAGAATGTAATGTGTGGAAATGTGAGGTTGCCCACATGGGACAGGAAGAATGGAAAGCAGAATATTATTTAAATGGTAGACTGCAGAATGCTGCAGTACAGAAAGATGCTGCTGTCCTTTTCCAAAAAGTCAGTCTGCAGCTCCAGCAAGCAATTAGGAAGGCAAATAGATAGAATATTGGCCTTTATTGGAAGGGTGGTAGAATCCAAACTGAGCATCAGAGAGCAGGTTATTGTTGCACAAGTGTCAGTTGATAACATTGTCCATGACATCTCCAATCACTTTGCTGATCATTGAGTGTGAACTGATGGGTGGTACTTGGCCAAGTTGGATTTGTCCTGCTGTTTGTGGATAGGACACATTTGGGCAATTTTTCACACTCAGTCAGTATTTTAGCTGTACTGGAACAACTTGGCTAAGCATGGAGTTAGTTCTGTAGCACATGCTACAGCGGCTTCAACTGTTTCTTGATATCACATGGAGTGAATCAAATTGGCTGAAGACTGGCATCTGTAATGTTAGGGATCTCTGGAGCAGGCCAAGATGGATAATACACATGGCATTTCTAGCTGAAGATCGTTGCCGATGCTTCGGACTGGTTTTTTTGCACTGATAATGTGAGCTCCCCTATCATCGAGGACAGAGATGTTTGTGGACCCTTCTCCTCAAGATAATTGTTTAATTGTCCATCTTCAGTCAAAATGTGGCAAAGGTTTTATCTGGTCCATTAGTTGTGGGTTTGCTTAGCTCTATCTATTGAAGGTTGCCTTTGCTGTTTGGCATGGAAACATTCCTGTGTCGTAGCTTCACCAGGTTGATCCTAACTTTTAGGTATGTCTGATACATTCTTCACTGAACCAGGGTTGATTCCCTGGCTTGATGATAACAGCAGAGTTGGGGACATGGCAGGCTATGAGTTACAGCTTGTGGTTGAATGCAATTCTGCTTCTGCTAATGGGCCAAAATATCTCATGGATGCCCCGTTTTGGAGCTGCTGGATCTGTTTTGAATCTATCCCATTTTGCACATTTCTTGGTGTGAAGACGAAGCTTCGTCTGCTTGAAGACGGTATGGTGGCTTTTACCAATGATTCTTACCAATACTGTCAGGGGCAGATGCATCTGCGAGAGGTGGATTGGTGAAGATGAGGTCAAGTAGGTTTTCCCCATGTTGGTTCTCTCACGATCTACTGCAAGCTGTGTCTGGCAGATCTGGACCATAGAATTCCATCAGCCAGAGTTCACCTGTATCATTGCCTCCCTCAGTCCTTCTTGCTTGTGATGTTCAACCTGGAGGAATACTGATTCACCAAATAAAGAAAGTGGTAGATAGTAATCAACAAGTTTTCTTGCCCATGGTTAACTTGATGCTGTGAGTATTCTTGCAATTTTATAGTCTTGTTTTCCCTGTTAGATGCAACAATCTACCTCTCTATCAGATCACCACTCCCTTTCAAGATGAAGAATTTAAATTCCTCATGTTTTTCCTCATACCTGAGACCGCAAAGATTTGGAATTAGCCTTTTGCCTCTGCTTTGTATCCCATTCGAAGATTTGAATGGCATCCTGGGCAGGAGTAGGGTAGCATGATATAATGACTACACATTCTCCATGTGTCTGCGTGGGCTTCTTCTGGGTGCTCGGGTTTCCTCTCATAGTCCAAAAACGTGTGGGTTAGGTCAATCGGCCATGTGGAATTTCCGCTTAGTGTCAGGGGGATTAGCCCAATAAATACATGAGGTTACAGGAATAGAGTGTGGATGGGATCGTTGTCGGTGCAGGCTGAATGACCTCCTTCTGTGATATAGGAATTCTATAATATTGTGTTTCTATGAACAAGACTGTGGAATTAACCATCCTGTGATCACTATTCTTCCGACTACCACCATTTTGATTGAAGCGTGCAGGAAAAACCTAGTTCTTCATCGTCATTGAGGGTTGAATGGCACTTGGCAAACGCTGATGCATTATGAACAATTGAATAATTATACTAGATGTAAAGCAGGCAAACCAGTGATCCTGAAGGGATTTTCCCAAAGCTGCTCCAAAAGCAGAACAGGTAGACCGCTTTGTGATTTCCTGGAGGCCTGCTATTATTATTTCAGGAAAACAAAGAATTTGTGGAGCAGTTGGGAAAGCGCAGCTGAAGCCCAAGATCAGCCAGTATTGTAATGAATGACAGAGTAGGCATAGAGTAGGCAGAGTACATTCTTTTCCTGCTCTTAGTTTTTGAGTTTTTATTCCTTCTAACCATGTAAAAATTGACACATTTAATCCTCTCCCCTGCCATGAGAAAATCTTGTCTGAATTTCCTGTTCCTACCATGATGATTCGGAATATAACATTTAATGCTAGAGACAATAAATTTTTTAATGGGGATCGTAAAATATTTTATTGACCTCTTCAGAAACATCTGGCTAAGTGAATCAAACACACAAGACTTTTATACAAATACCAAATGGGCTGTCATTTCCATCCTGTTTTAAATGTGCATAAATTAGTTTAAAAGAAACTAATAGCTTATAGATGGCTTTTGAAAATATGTTATGTGTAATTTCTGAAAATATTTCATGGTGTAAGAAGATAGAAGGCCATTTTTGCTGTTGAAAGAATCCAGCGAAGGTTCACCACACTAACTCCTGGAATGGCAGGGCTGACAATATGAAGGGAGACTGGATCAACTGACTGCCTTGTATTTATTGGAATTTTGAAGAATGAGAGGGGATCTCATAGAAATGTCTAAAATCCAAATGGGACTGAACAGGCTAGGTGCAGGAAGAACATTCCCAATGTTGGGGAAGTCCAGAATTAGGGGTTACAGTCAAAGAATAAGGGATAAGCCACTGAGATGGCTTATTGAGATCACTCAAAGTTGTGAACCTGTGGAATTTTCCAACACAGAAAATTGTTGGGGCCGATTCATTAGATATGTTCAAGAGGAAGCTGAATATGGCCCTTTTAGTTAAAGGAATCAAGGGGTATGGAGAGAAAGTTGGAATGGGATACTGAAAGTGTATGATCAGCCATGATCATATTGAATGGTGATGCAGGCTTGAAATGGCCAAATGGCCTACGCCTGCACCTATTTTCCATTTCTTTTCTATGTTTCTATTTCCATAGATGGCAAAAGGCACAACCTTAAAATTGCTGTCTCCTTTGTGTATTTCTTTCACTTTCACAAAATGGTTCAAAAAATTTAATGAATCTAATATCTGTTACAGCTATCCCCATGACATTACGGGATGGCACCCTGGTACAGTGGTTAGCACTGCTGCCTCACAGCACGAGGGATCCGAGTTCAATTCTGACCTCGGGTCACTGTCTATGTGGAGTTTGCTCAGTCTCCCCAGTTTCTGCGTGGGTTTTCCCTGGGTGCTCCCGTTTCCTCTAACAGTCCAAAGCTGTGCAGGTTGGGTTGATTGACCATGCTCAATTGCCCTTGAGATTAGCAGGGTAAATACATGAGGTTAAGGGATAGGGCCTAAGTGGGATTGTTGTTGGTGCAGGCTCGATGGGCAAAATTGCTTCTTTCTGCACTGTAGCGATTCTATGATTATTGGCACAAACATATTTCCATTGTGAACAGTTTTCTGCCCTTCTCATGTGAATACCTTGCTTGGATACGGTTCCTTGGCCACACTCTGGGATGGCACTCAAGTTACTAAATAGCAAACACGGGCAGGAACCTGGCCAAGTTCCCTCTCCCTGGTCCAATTTGTAGACTCTCACTGCTCTCATTGTTGTGATCAGTTAACAAAATACAGATGAGGGATTGACAAAATAGAAGAGAGCAAACATGGGAAAGGCAGCTAAACTGGTTTGGCTGTCAGAGCCTGACAAGTATCTGTCCGCAGGAGCCACAAGTGGAAAATAACAGTGATAGAAAAGTAGAAATCTGTTAGAACTATCAAGGGCATTCTTAACCGAAAAGTAATCTGAATAAGATAATGAAGCCAATTTTAAAATAGATAAAAGAATGATGGATTATATGTAGCAGCATATGCAAAGAAAGATTTTAGCTGCGGCAGTAGATTTAAATGGTACATTAAAGGCCGGATCGGTTGTTTAATGTATAATTAGGGTAGAAATATTAGGCAATATCAAGGAATGGAAGATGTGTTGAATAGATTTTTCACATCCATTTTCATAATTGAAGGCTGCAGGCGATTTCCACATCCAAGAAAACGTAAATTTATAGTAATCAGTGAATCATGGGCTGTGAACAAATTCAAGGGATTAAAAAGGTAAGGACACCTTAACATACTGCAATATAAGTAAGAATCCTCAAAGAATGAACAAAGAAAGATTTTGGTTAATAATTTTAGAGACTCTCATCTGTCTACTTCAAACCAACGTAGGTTTCACATTGAGCTGATTGGATTACATAAAGTGTATAGTATACAACAGGCCATTTGGCCCAACCATTCTATGCTGACGGGAACTGTAATGTCTATTGGGGCATGTCCCTTTAAGAGAATAGATCAGGTGACCAGCGACTCATGGTCCACCCTGGGTGAAGCTTGCTTCGCCAATCTTGTCCTGACTGTGCTGGAATAAAACGTGTTAATGAACAGTTCCAGTTAGTTTACTAACACTGACACTGTAATTTATTATTAGTTTCAATATCAGACCTCAAACATAAGAGGAGCAACCTACTTGGGTCTCCTTCTATCTTTCTTCTTCTAAATCTATAAGTATAATCCTCTATTCCTTTCTCCTTATATCCTTGTGTGGCCTTCTGGAGAAATGTGGAGTTCATTGCTATGATGGTTGAGTGCTGACTTTCAGTATGAAAGAGGTGGAATTGTTGGTTCCTGATGAGGTCAGAGATTACACCATGTGCAGCCAAATGCAAGTATCCTTATAGGCAACATTTGGCTTCTTGATTGACTATGATCACCTGAGGGGGGTAGGGTCACAAAGGAATATTTTTCCCCTTTTGTTTTTTTTATAATGTTTTTTCCTCATTCCAAAAGATTTACATGGCTCCAGGGACCATTTGGGGCAGTAGGTTGGGATAGGGAGAGGGGTGGAGGTTATGGAGAGATGGCGGGAAGAAGTGTTCAGCCATGACTCTCCAGCAATTTGGGGTGTGTTAAGCTTGATGAGCATTTGGATTCATGCCTGATGTTTTTGTATGTTCATGTCAATCCAGCTGACAAAACCAACAGCTTTTCAAAATATTTTCTCCTGCGCTGTGGAAAGATCAGTTATCTATGCAACTCAAATCTTGATAAACAGACAAGAGAGTCTAAATGTTAATGGATGGGTGATAATTTAAGACAATGAAAATAAGTGACTATTCCTCACTGCTGTGATAGTGCGATCAGAAATGAAGGCTGAAGTGAGGTAAAGGTGGAATTTCTATTAATTTAAATGATTCTCTGGTGACTTTCTAGCTTCTGAAGCAGGAGGATTCAAGTTCCATTCCACAGATAGGCATTAAGATACTGAGGGAGTGCTATAATGTCAGAGGAGCCTTTGAGTGAGATGTTAATCTGAAGCCCCATCATAGAATCTAGAAACCCTACAGTGCAGAAAGAAGCTATTGGACCCATCGAATCTGCATCGACAACAATCCCACCCAGATCCTACCCTCATAACCCAACATATTTACCCTGCTAATCTTCTGCTACTAATGAGCAATTTAGCATGGCCAATCAACCTAACCTGCACGTTTGGAGTGTGGGAGGAAACCAGAGCACCCGGAAGAAGCCCACACCGACACAAGAGAACTTGCAGGTTCCAAACAGACAGTCACCCGGTTCCTTGATCTGTGAGGCAGCAGTGCTAATCACTGTGCCACCCCAAATTAGAGATCTTCTTCCTCAGATGGCTGTAAAATATCCCATGGTCCTGTTCAAAAAGGGCACTGGAATTGCCTTGGCCAATACAAATCTCTCAATTTTTAGGACATAATCTCATTGCTGTTGTGAGAGCTTGGTGTGTGAAAATTGGTTGCTACCTTTCCCCACAAAGCAAGTGACTATATTTCAAAAACGTCATTGGCTTGTATTAATCCAAATAATTTTCGCTAACACTGGCATTTTTTTCTCTTATGAATCACTTGCTATGTATTTGTGCTTGAGCACCAATAAATTAAAAACAGAAGCAGAGACAGGAGAAATTATTAAGGGGAAATGAGGAAAGGGCGTAGGCCTTTAACAAATTCTTTCTGCCTGTCTTCACAGTAGAAGACCCAAATTGCATACAGGAAAAAGAGGGCAAACTAGGTGTTAAAAAGTGTGAAAATTAATATCAGCAGAGAAAAATAGATGGACAAATTTGGACTAAAATCCTCGGTTCTTGGTGACCTACGTCCCAACATTATAAAAGAGATAGTTGCAGAGATAATGAATGCATTGGCTATGATTTTCCAAATTTCCCTTGCTCCTGGTGTCCCAGGAGATTGAAAGTTAGAAAATGTAATACCATTATTCAAAAAAAGAAACTAAAGAGGAAACAAGGAGTTACAGGCTTGTCATTCTAATATCAGTCATTGGGGAAAATACTGGAATATTAGAAACAAAATCTGAACAATGAATTTAGTGGATCATGGTATGATCAAACAAACTCAACATGATTTTAATGAAAAGGGGAATCTTGTTGGACAGGTTTGTTGGAGTTTTTTTTGAGGATATAAGTAGTAGTGGAGATAAAGAAGAATCAGCAGATGTAGTGTACCTGGATTTCTAAAAAGCATTGGATAAGGTGCTAAAAGTTATTAGGCAAGATAAAAGTTCATGAAGTTAAAGGTGATGCATCAGCATGGATTGGTTAATGGACAGAAAACAAAGAGTAAGCATAAATGGGGCATTCTCAAGCTGACAAACTGTGACTTGTTGACTGCCACAGGATCAATGTTGGAGCCTCAGTTTAGTAAACAAGAATACTGAACTGAATTGATTTATTATTGTCATATGTATTAGCATACAGTGAAAAGTATTGTTTCTTATGCACTGTACAGACAGGGCGTACTATTCATATAGAAGGAAATGAGACAATGCAGAATGTAGAGTTACAATCATAACTAGGATGTAGAGAAAGATCAATTAAATGCAAGGTAAGTCCATTCAAAAGTCTGATGGTAGCAGGAAGAAACTGTTCTTGAGCTGTTTGGTATGTGACCTCAGATTTTTATATCTTTTTCCCGACGGAAGAAGGTGAAAGAGAGAATATCTGGGGTGCATGGGGTCCTTCATTATGCTAACTGATTATGCTGGATATGATGAGTGGACAGTAAAATGGAGTAGATCAGCCATGATTGTATTGAATGGGGTAACAGGCTGCAAGTTCTATTCAAACTCCTATCTTCTGAATCCTTGTAAGAGGGCAGACTGGCCAAGAAATGTCATTGGAAACTAAAAGTGAGTATGCAGTATAGGGAGTATAACAAAGCATAACAAATCAATACCATTTTTTATGAGATGAACTCAAGTCCTTAATTCATGAGAAATATTAGGGGTGGGATTTTCTGGCTGCGCTCACTCCAAGAAATCTTTCCATGATCCACCTCTTGCCTGCTACAATGGGTAGGACCAAGAAAATTTGCCACTTGATGTCCAATTTGGTTAGATTGCCATTGGACAAAACAACTGATTAATTGAAATATTTCTAAAGTTTAAATATCTACATCATCTTTGAATATGCTGATAACTTACAATTTCTAAGTAAAGGTTATTTTTAATGACTAATCCAATTAAGATATCCTGATTAAAAGGTCACAAACAATGAAAGAAAATAACTTGAAGCTCACAATAACTAAATATCAGTAATTAAAAGATAGATACCAGTGATTCGAGAATAGACATATAATAGCATCTTTGTACCAATTAAACATTTTAATTGGTTTTTAATAATAAATCATGATTGCCTATTTGAACCTCCACAAATTTTAAGAAGTGTTGTTAAAAATATTGTAATTGTCATGTGGTTGTGACAGAGGTATGATGCAATAAACAACATATTAGCCAAAATTATCTGCTGTTCATGCTGGTTGGATTCTCCAGTCCCATCAGAAGTGCCTGTGAGTTTCCTGCTGGCATGGGGTGACGTCAATGGGAATTCCCATTGCACCACCTTCTGCCGGCGGGAAACACATTGGGTGAGATTCTCTGGTCTCCCAGCATTTACTTGGTTGTCACGAGTAAAAAGTTCACTACCTTTGCTTTTCTTAGTAGTCTCTGCAGTTCGTGCTGAGGTAGTAGGCCGTGGTTTTTGACAAACATAGGCATCTCTGGTGGCCAGTGTGTCTGGTAGTAAACAGTTCCATGGATCTCCATGTATTTATTAATAACTTCAAGATACTTTGCTTTTCCCTGAAGAGCACAAAATTAACGAGAGTCAATATCTTCTTAAGAAATCATGTCAAGCAGAATAAAGTATGCCACTACATTGATGACCCATAACAAGCAAAGTGCTTAGCATTGTCTCCACAGAATTTCAATCCCGTTTTTCTGATTTTATGAAGTGCTGAAGTATCAGTGGAAAATGCATTTTGAGCACAAACTCCAATGAAAATTTAATGGAATGAGATAATTTGTATTGATGACTGACTTTACAGTTGTATTTGTCTACCACCCCTATAACTGTTGTTTACTACCTAATTAACAGTCAATACTGCAATTTCCTTGGCCAATACATTATTTTGGCAGATCTATGTGTAAATGTCATTTCTGCCTATCCTAGATACAAATATAGACCCTTGGAGGAACCAATGCTCTGATAAGAATTGATGATAGGTAGTACCACAGTTAAGTAGATTAGAAACTAGCAGAAAATCCACCGTGGCACAATGGTTAGCCCTGTTGCCTTACAGTACAGGGTCTGGTAACTGTCTGTGTGGAGTTTCCACATTCTCCCCATGCCTGTGTGAGTTTCCTCCAGGTGTTCTGGTTTCTTCCCACAGTCCAAAGATATGCAGGTTAGGTGGCCAGGATAAATTAATTTGATTTATTATTGTCACATGTATTGGTAAACAATGTAAAATATTGTTTCTTGCACACTATACAGATGACTTCCAGAGAAGAGAAAACAAAAGGATGCAGAATATAATGTTTCAGTCATAGCTAGGGTGTAGCGAAAGATTAACTGAATTTAAGTAGGTCCATTCAAAAATCTGATGGCAGTGGGAAGAAATGGTTTTTGACTTGGTTGCTATGACCTCTGACTTCTGTATCTTTTTCCCAACAGAAGAAAGTGGAAGAGGATATGTCCGGAGTGCATGTGGATCCTTGATTTTGCTGTCTGCTTCTCTGAGACAGTGGAAAGTGTAGATGGAATCAATGAATGCCCATTAGAATCCCAAGATGTGTAGATTAGGAAGATTAGAGGGGAAAATGCATCATGTTATGCAGGCCTGGAAAGGCTGCTCTGTCAGAGAGGTGGTGCAGACTCAATAGGCCGAATAGCCTTCTTCTGCTCTATGAAAAGTGGAAATGGAAACAGGTAGTTTATACAGGGCTAGGGATAATAGAAAAGAAGTAAAATGAGATTTTGTAAAAAGCAAGAAAAAGCCATGCATTTTCAACCACGTAATTTGTGGTAAAGACTGTTCTCATTTTCATGTCTCAAATGCAGTGAAACTGTTTCAAATGAGAATCTTGACACACAAAAATATGTTGACAGAGTGAATCATTTAGACAACTCAAAGTACGTTTATAGTTTTCTCTGTGAAAGGAAATCACAACTCATACATTTACAAATACTGTAGATGAGCGCCTCGCATTATAAAATCATTCTTACTCATTCGATACAGA
This sequence comes from Sphyrna mokarran, assembly GCA_024679065.1. Lineage (NCBI taxonomy): Eukaryota > Metazoa > Chordata > Chondrichthyes > Carcharhiniformes > Carcharhinidae > Sphyrna > Sphyrna mokarran. Next base: position 28,118,857 of record JAGIQG010000021.1, read on the forward strand.
TCGTTCACCAGATAAGGGCCTTTGTAATGATGTCTTGTATTCACAACATACTGACTAGCCTATTTTCCACCTGGTACATTTTACAAAGCAACGTCAATATGGTGTCAATCCATTATACCCTCAATTCTTGTGATGACCTGAACGTAAGCAACACAACACATCATTATGGCCCTGTTGTTGTCATTTGAATACAGTGAAGCTATCAGAAGGCTCGATGGGCCAAATGGCCTCCTTCTGCACTGTAAGGATTCTTTGATTCTAAATCATAAGATGCCATATTCTGTCCACTTTCCTGTCTGCCTCAGAAACCAGGAAACCAGGACAATATGTAGAGATCTATGGCTGGAATTTCCTGACTTCACCTACAGTTGGGATTCTCCAATCCCGCTGCAGTGAATGGAGATTTGAATGAGTGCCAAGTTCTTCATTCTCGGTGACAGTGCAAACAAGTTGTGTTAAACTGGAGGATTCCAGCCAAGAGCTATGGAGCAAAATAAAGAAGTTTGAAATGCTGAAGACAAGACTTAATTTAAGATGCGTAATATTCTATATACACACCATAAGACAAATGAAGAGGTGCTTGAAATTGCAGGAGCAAAACATTCTTAAAAGTGACATTCAGAAAAGAAAATGTCTGAACTTAAGACATTTGATCAGAGCTGAAAAGCTATCAAGATCTCTTTCAGAGGATAAAGTAGAAGATGGCAGAAAGAGGGGTCAACTGAGATGTAGATAGAATCATAGAATTCCTACAGTGCAGAAGGAGGCCATTCAGCCCATCAAGTCTGCACCAACAACAATCCCACACAGGCCCTATCCTCATCACTCTATGCATTTATTCTAGCTAGTCCCCCTAACACTAAAGGGCAATTTAGCATGGCCAATCCATCTAAGCTTCACATCTATGGACTGCCTCCTTCCAGCATACAATTCCCCAAAAAGGAGCTGCTTGGATATGTGCATGGAGGGCGGCAGAAATGTTTCAAAGACAAGTTCAAGGCTTCCCTGAAGTTGCTTGACATTGACATGACCACCTGAGAAATGCTGGCATAAAACCACCCTACCTGGCGCGGCCTCATCCACAAAGACTGTGAAGAAAGGTGTATTGCTGAAGCACAACTTAAGCACGAGCTGTGCAAGTCCAGAGCCACCAGCGCAACAATTATAGTGTCTACACAAGTCTATCCAATACGTGCCAGGACATTCCGTGCCCGAATTGGCCTGATCAGTCATCTTTGGACACACGGCAACCAGCCTCAAAATGACTAATGGTGTTGAGGTCCTCATTGACAACAATGGATGAATAAAATGGACTGTGGGAGGAAACAGGAGCACCCGGAGAAAATCCACACAGACATGGGGAGAAAGTATAAACTTCACACAGACAGTGACCAGAGGCCGGAATTGAACCGGATCCACGGCACTGTGAGGCAGCAGTGCTAACTACTGTGCCACCATGCAGCCCAATTGCACGCTAAGTATCAACCTTCCCCAAAAAAATTTCAATATGTCATTGGTTCAACTCATTCTAATACCAATCTGGTGGTTAGTTTTTTTATATATCAAGAGGACAATCAATGGTTGTGTATACTTCAGAAGCCCAATAATGCATATATTAATATTCAGAAAACATTTGATCTGATTTTGGGTGGTGGATGTCTCAGAACATTTGCAGGTGAGTTACAGGTGTATGAGGATGAAGTAAGAGAGAAGAGAATGACATACAATTACATACTTCTGGTACGAGTAATTATGAGCAGCTCACTGCTGTTAAGAAGTAAATTGGACAGCAACTTTTGGTCACTAGGCATTTGTAATTAACTCTCCAGGTTGCTGCCCAATTTTCCTTTCTTGGCCATAGGTTTTGCTATACTGGTTCTTCACTCAGACTCAGTACAGTATTAAAATACATTAAGGGCATGTACAGATGTACACTAAACAAAAAAAAACAAGGTTGGTGCATTTAAATGCAAGTAATCTTTAAAATTGTGTATTAAATAATAAGTACTTCCACAAAACCATCCTAGCAATGAAAATTTAGTTTGACAAGTTTGATATCTCATTCCTTCAGATTTTAATTATTATTGGAGTTCTATAATCTTTTCTTCTGTCTCTTTCATTGATATCTTTAAATTACATATTTTTTTCTTTTAGCTCTTTATACATGATATTACAGTGCATTGAATGTTTGAATTTATTAATTACTTGCTTAAACTCTGTAAGGACAACTTTCCCTGGATATATTAGATGATAGAAAATTGCTGTGGTGGCCATGGTGTGGGTCTTAAGCTTGAATGTCAGTTTAGCGCAAGATGCCACCTTGATAAAGTTGCTGAAGCTTGTGTGAGGAACAGCTACTCTGAGGAACATTCAGAAGCTGACATTTTAATTGCTTGCTATCCCTCTTAATGAAAGTCACATGTTACTTTGGTATCACGTGCTGACATAACGTCTTCTTCTAAAAGCAAACAACTGAGTTAATTTTTTTTAAAACTTATTCATTCATGAGATATGGGCGTCTTTGGCTCGAGCAGCATTTATTCCCTATCACTAATAACCACAAGTAGCTTGCTAGGCCATTTCAGAGGGTATTTAAGCATCAATCACATTACTGATGAGTCACATGTAGGCCAGAGGATTTCCTTCCCTAGAGGACATTAATGAACCAAGTGAGTTTTTACAACGATTGATAATGGTCATCATTGGACTTTTAATTCCATACTTCTATTGAATTTAAATTTCAACATATGCTGTAATTGGATTTGAACCTGGGTCCCCAGGGAATTACACTGGGTCTCTGGATTACTAATCCAGTGACAATACCATTATGCCATTGCCTCCCCGTGAGAAGAAACAAGTTGATAGTGAAGATTTTTATTGTTATTTGAATACATATTATCATTTGCTGTTCTCCTCTGTTGAAGAAGATACTTGAAATATATCAGGAGAGCTTCTGGGACACTTCACTAGTACTCCATCAATATTTGTTTTGGAAATTCTCTGAGGACTTCAACTAAAAGGAATAATTGCTATGGAACAGGAAAAGAATCTCTCCTAACAATAGGTTACTGCTGAAAAGTCTATGAAAGGTTTGTGGGCAGCAATAAATTTGATTAATGGTGAGAATATTCTTTCAAAACTGATTGCAAAAATCCAGACCAATGGCTCAAGAGACAGGATTTACTCTCTGGGATGGGAAACGTCAGTTGGGACTGTTTCTGGGTCCTAAACCCACTCTGGGGAAACAGTCACACATGGGAAGTTTCATCAGAGACCCCCCTTTAACTGGCCTGGAGATAGACCTGCCATCCAATTAAGGACGACATGTGGGTCCACAATGCTGGAGGGTTAACCAGAGGCCTTCCGATTTAAAGGAGCAGCAGTCAGAGAGTGGATGCTTCAAGATAGAAGCATCACCCTCTCAAACTTCTGAAATTCTAAATTAAAAATATAACTTCTGCAGCCAACCCACTGCTGTGAGGAGGATGCCCCTCTACATCCAGATAGACAAGGAGAGACTCATAACCCTGCTAAATCATAGAATCCCTATAGTGCAGAAAGAGGCCATTTGGGCCATCGTGTCTGCACTGTCAACAACCCCTTCTAGGCCCTATTCTCTAAATCGTACGCATTTACCCTGTCACCAAGGGGCAGGTTAGCTCAGCCAATAAAGCAAACCTGCACATCTTTGGACTGTGGGAGGAAATCCACACAGACACAGGAATAATGTACAAACTCCACACAGATCTGAGGCCAGAACTGAACCCAGATCCCTTGTGCTGTGAGGCATCAATGCTAACCACTGTGCCACCTTTCTGGTCCCACTGCTGTCAATGGCATTTCCTACTGAATGCGCCCCACACTTCTGGGAAACACAAAGTGAGAGCGTACAATCAGCGGGAGGAGAAAACCCCGCTGTCACGAAGAGCCAGAAGATTGCACCCATTGAAATGTTTAGTAATGTCCCTTTCAGGTACTTTATGACTACAATCTGTTTTTGGAAAAAAAAGTGGTGGAAACCTGATACTCTCTAAAAAGCTGGTGAGACTAAGGCATTGAAGATTTAAGAAGTGCGATCAACAGATTTTTATTGGGAAAAGATAACTACGGTTATATAACCGAGACGGGCAGATGGAGTCAGGGTACAGATCATCCATGATTTAACTGAGTGAAGGAACAGGCTCAAAATGCTGAATGTCCTCCCCTCTGATTGTCTGTTTTTATGTTCTGAATGTAGGAAGGTAATACCTTCAAGCTTAAAATAACTTGGTAAGATTTATCAGCAGATTCTGTTTTTTATTAAATTTTGTTTGAATCTCAGTAAGTCAAACAGGAGATCAGTCAAGCTTTAGGTAAAGAAAGTCAACTTGAGTAAGAATGATTAAATCTGAAAAGAATGCTTTATTAGTACCTGCGCAGATGCAACTTTAGAGAAATTCCATAGCTACGAAAAGTAATTGATCAGGACTACAAATCTATTAATATCAGATAGAGTAATCTGATTTATTCATCATATTTAATTGCTGTTGGGTTTTGATCTGAAAATAAGAGGCAGGCATTTGTAAAACCAGGTGAAATGACTTATGACAAACAAATGTTATTGAGTAGGACTGCCCGATGGACCAGTTCCTGAATCACAAGAGCGCATTCAATAAATCAGTCCCTTGATGCTTCAACCCAGTGAAAATGTTTTATTATTTAGTTTAAACTTTCAAGACTGTTTTTCTACGGAATAATATTGCTTCTGTGAAAATTTTACACAATGTGTATTATTTCATAGCTTGAAAGTGCATGTATATTTACACAGATTTTGGTTTGATTTGATACCTTATTGTCACATGTATTAGTCTACAGTGAAAAGTATTGTTTCTTGTGTCCTATACTGACAAAGCATACTATTCATTGAGAAGGAAAGGAGATTTGCAGAATGCAGTGTTGCAGTTATAGCTGGGGTGCAGAGAAAGATCAACTTAGTGTGAGGTAGGTCCATTCAAAAGTCTGATGGCAGCATGGAAGAAGCTGTTCTTGAGTCACTTGGTACATGACTTCAGACTTCTATAGCTTTTTCCCGATGGAAGAAGATGAAAGAGTATATGTTCGGGGTGCGAGGGGTCCTTTATCATTCTGGCTGCTTTTCTGAGACAGCAGGAAATGTGGACAGAGTCAATGAATGGGAGGCTGGTGTGCGTAATGGACTGATCATCATTCATGACTCTTTGTAGTTCCTTGCAGTCTTGGGCAGAGCAGGAACCATTCCAAGCTGCAATAGAACCATAAAGAATGCTTTCTATGGTGCATCTGTAAAAGTTGGTGAGAGCAATAGCTGAGATGCAAAATTTCCTTAGTCTTCTGAGAAAGTAGAGACATTGGTGGGCTTTCTTAACTATAGTAATGGCTTGGAGGCACCAGGACAGGTTGTTGGTGATCTGAACACCTAAATATTTGAAGCTTTTGACCATTTCTACTTCGCCCCCATTGATGTAGACAGAGACACATTTTCCACTGTACTTCCTAAACTCGATTATCTCCTTCATTTCATTGACATTGAAGGAGAGATTATTGTGGTCGCAACAGCTCACCAGATTCTTTATTTCATTCCAGAAAGAATGAACATATAAAAAGAGGAAGTTTAATATATTAGATGTTGCACATTTGAGTCTGACCAGAATTTCCCAGATCAGGAGAATTGAATCAGGGAGTTCTCAACGACTAACAATGTCTGTTTGAATCAGCTTGGGCTGAACATGCTAAGCAATAGTAAAGTACTACCAGAAAATATCACACTAACTCCTTATCAGTTCCAGCTGGAAACCAGAAGCTCCTCATTAGCAGGACCCAGGCAGTCAAATGATAAGTTCAAGTCATCGCGGAGTTCCACACACCCCATCATTGCAGTAAACTTTCCCTGCAATTCAATATCCTGAGTGTGAATGGATGAAAATACCAGCCAGTATTAAACTGGCATAGAGGGTGGAATTTTCTCAAGGTATTTTTTACGCTGGGATTCTCCGACCTCGCCAGTGGCTTCCATTCCCTGGTCCCACTGCAGTGGATAGAGATTTGACTGAGTGTCAAATTCTCCGTTCTCATTGGCAGCAGTGGCAGGGTGTCCGACACCAGAGAATTCCTGCCTAAGTGGGAAAACCAATGAGATTCCCACTGGGAGGTTTGTTGCAATTTAATTTGCAATTCAGCTACACATGGAAATTATTTTGGAGCCTGGGGATATTCTCACTGGTTCCCCCAGACGTAAGAATTTTTATTGGAGAGAGGGTCTGAAGATGTTGGCATGGCTGGCTTATCAAAGTTTGAAGTGCCATTTTTAAAGGGTGCCCTGAACTCTAGACAACTGTACACTCCCCCCTCCATACTCGGTCACCAAGACCACAAACCCTCAGTCACTGGAATCAGGCATCACCCCGCTTGCTGGTACTAGCACCCCTACCATGAGCAGCATCCAGTTATGGACCCCTTCTTCCGGCACCCCCTTTTTCTTCAGGCCTCCGCATCAGGCTTCCTCCTCTTCATGACCCCCCACTTGCACAGTCCAGGCCCCCTTCTCACCTTTTAAGATCTGCCAAAATAGCATCCTGGTAATGCCAAACCAGTGCCAACTGTAGTATTGGCATGGAGGCACCAGTACAGGTTGTTGGTGATCTGGACACCTAAATATTTGAAGCTTTTGACCATTTCTACTTCGCCCCCATTGATGTAGACAGAGACACATTTTCCACTGTGCTTCCTAAACTCGATTATCTCCTTCATTTCATTGACATTGAAGGAGAGATTATTGTGGTCGCAACAGTTCACCAGATTCTTTATTTCATTCCAGAAAGGAATGAACATATAAAAAAAGGAAGTTTAATATATTAGATGTTGCACTTTTGAGTCTGACCAGAATTTCCCAGATCGGGAGAACTGAATCAGGGAGTTCTCAATGACTAACAATGTCTGTTTGAATCAGCTTGGGCTGAATATGCTAAGCAATAGTAAAGTACTACCAGAAAATATCACACTAACTCCTTATCAGTTCCAGCTGCGCTACTAGGAGGCAGTACCAGGGCACTAACAAGCCATTTCCCCAACCATTAATGGCCTTGAGATTCTGGCACGGTCATCACGACTGGTTTCCGCTGTGAAAACCAGTAGCAATTGGCTCAGGTTCTAGCTGTTCCCAAATGTCGGAAAAACCTAGGAACGGGAGAATCTGAATTCAAACCAACACAGTGGCCAAAAGTCTCTGACATTGTACTGCTCAGCCAAATCTCCATTCATGACACTGAGACCAGAGAATCCCAGTGGTGAGAAAGGTCAGAGAATCCCAGCCAGCATATTTTAACGATAATTTAAATATGCTAATCTGGTTCCTGTCCTCATTGGGCAGTTACTAAATTATGTTGGTGCTTGAGGGTGGGGAGAATCTCAAATGGGTTCTCTTGGCACTGAATGTGCTAATGCCCCTCCTCCACGATTCTCTGGTCCCCTTTAGCTCAGCCTAATCTGAGCATGAGTGAACAGGGCTGGAGAATCAACCCAAAATCTCATGGCATCTCAAGGAGGATGATTAATACAGTTGCAGCAGTTGGGATGAATTTACTTTATCAAAGTAGAGTTTAGGAAAGTCTACTTTATTTCTAATATGCATTATATGTCTAATTGGAGGATTCTATCATTCTATTAGTATATACTTTCCTTCAGCTGGTCAACATTGATGGTCTTGACAAAAATGGGTGAAAAGTGCATTCCCCAAACATTAGTCATAGAATCCTACAATGCAGAAGGAGGCCATTCAGCCCATCAATTCTACACCGATCAGATCCCACCTATCCCATGCATTTACCCGAGCTAGTCTCCTTGACATTAAGAAGCAATTTAGCTTGGCCAACCCAAGTAACCTACACATCTTTTGGACAGTGAGAGGAAACCAGAGCACCCAGAGAAAACACACGCAGACTTGGGAAGAATGTGCAAACATCATGCCGACAATAATCCAAGCTGGGATTTGAACCCGGGTCTCTGGTGCTGTGAGGCAGCAGTGCTAACCATTGTGCCACCATGCTGCCTGGTGGTTGGTGATGGCCTACTGATATTATCACTAGATTATGAATCCAGAAATCCAGCTAATGTTCCAGGAACCTGGGTTTAAGGACGACCACAGCAGATATTGGAAGTTGAATTCAATAAATTATATCTGAAATTAAGAATCTACTGATGACCGTGAAGCTATTGTTGATTGTCAGAAAAAACCCATCTGCTTCACTAATGTCCTTTAGGGAGGGAAATCTGCTATCCTTACCCTGTCTGGTCTACATGTGACTGCAGAGCCACAGCAATGTGTTTGTCCCGCAACCACCCTGTGAAATGGTCTAGCAAGCACTTAGTTCAAAGGCAACTGGGGATAGACAATAAATGCTGGCCCAGCTAGCTATGCTCATATCCCATGAATGATTTCAATAAAAAACATGACATGCCCATTTCTCATAAAATTGGGCTGAAAGTTACTTTGTGCTCAAGGCAGGAAATACAACCCAATTTGGACAATAAGTGCAAGGGATCTCCTTATCTACATGCCAGAACTCAGTGGCCCCTTGCTTGTGGCACACAGTAGTATGATCCTGATGTTCCCAGTGTGTCATGATAGAAGTGCCCAGGCCAGCACTTAATTATGCAAATGAAATATATAGCAAGGCCAGGTCAATACAGTTACTTGGAGTGACACTCTGCCAGTGCCAGTAGTGCAGAACTTGGATTGTATTATTGACTTTTGTGATCCCTCTTAAAGATTCACCAACAAAATAACAAAGGTCTAGTGTATGCAATTTATTCCTCCTGCATCAAACTAATCTCAGAAACACTAAGCAAAAACATAGGAAAAGGATTAGGTCATTCATCCCTTCGACCTGGTCTGCCATTTAATTAGATTGTGGCTGATCTGTATCTTAACTCCATCCATTTGCCTTGGTCATGTCACCCTTAATGCTGGCTAAAATCTACCAATTTCAGTTTTGAAATTTTCAATTGATAGGCACCTCTAGGCAAACAGAGTTACAGATTTCCACTCACCTTTGTGGGAACAGAGAATCGACTATTTTCCTAAATTGTTCCGATGTGACAAATTGGGGCAAGGTCTAAAATTCCTTGACATTGCACGCAAAGTGCACAATCTGTACTGAGAAATCTATTAAGCTGCAGCGAGTGATTTAATAGGAAAACAGCAGGATCTGTTCAGTAATGTAACAGTTCCTATTAGTGCCTTTAAATGGCTTTGACACGTTCTCCAAGATCAATATAATAAGAGACATGTGTAAATGTGAGCAATGTGCGTCATATTCACCAAACATTTCATCCAAAAATAAGAGGAGCAGCAGGGAGCGGTAATGCATTAAGCCATGAAAATGAGCATCATTGCCTTTTTGTTGGTGCCTGTAGAGGCTGGGCTATGACTGAGTGATTATAGTTACTGTGACAACAATCATCAAAAGTCCTTGATATAGTCTGAAGAATCATAGATTGATGTACAATTACAGTTACATTTTATGGATATGAATGTTAATTTATCCGAGCAGAATTTAAGATCTTTGTTGTAGCTGCATTAAGGATAATAATTTGCTGCAGTAAAAATAAGGATTGAAAATTCATTGCAGTAAATCTTTAAAATATTATACACTTTGCTTTGTCACTGAAGAGATTGAGCTGGAACATATATTTGAATTGGTGTTGCCTCGTTAGAGTTTACGGACAGTGTTTAATAAAGGAGGCATACTGATTTGTAATGCATATATATCGTGTCCACAACAGTACAAATCTAGAAAATGTGTTTTGCTTAGAATCTTACATTTCTTAAAGCTATTTTCCCTTTCCTTCAAATTGTCATATCTCACGCCCGACTGAAAGAGAAAGCAGAGGACCTTTCCAAAAATGCTTGATGGTATGGACCAGGCTTTGGTTGAACTGGCACTTAGTGATAAAGCTGAACTTGTAAATAGATCACATTCTGACTGTGAATCTATAGCCTACTAATTCTAACAAGGCACACTGCAATGTTTCTGAAGTGCTGATTTTTCTAATTGTATCTTGATTTTGTATTTGAATCATCGAATCCCTTCAGTACAGAAGGAGGTTATTCGGCCCATCGAGTCTGCACCGACCACAATCCCACCCATGCCCTACTCCCCTAACTCAACGCATTTACCCTGCTAATCCCCCTGACACTAAGATGCAATTTAGTATGGCCAATCATCCTAACCCACACATCTTTAGACTGTGGGAGGAAACCAGAGCACCTGGAAGAAACCCACAAAAACACGTGGAGAACGTGCAAACTCCACACAGACGGTAACTAAGGTCGAATTGATCCTGGGTCCTTGGTTCTACCATTGTGCCACTGTGCTGCTCTAAAGCACAGTATTAGAAATATTACATTGTGCAGTATTTGTTCTGGTTGCCAGCAGAATGACCTTATCACACAGGCTTACTGAATATATGGCATAGTATACAATACCGCAGAAGTATTAATATAATACCATAGAATTACTTCCAATGTGCACCATAAACTTGGGCAGAAGATCAATAACGTGCCTAGGAAAATGGTGCAAAGAGCAATTTGCTTGCTTTTTTCTGATCTTTTGCCAGAGTGGTGGTGAGTGATTGAGAGGTTCCCACAGAAATTGTATCCTTAGATGTTTGAAATTCTTCCTTCATTATCTATTTTGGATAACCCATGCAAGATACACAATTGGTTACTTTTAGAAAATATCTGGTGGTTCTAATTTCGTTGACAGCATCAAAACAGCCCTTTTGAAATCTCAGGCTGCACAAAATTCAGTCAAGAAAAATCAACAAATGGAGACAGATTATAAGGATCATAGCAATATAATGAAAAATCTAAAGGTGAATAAGCTAAAATAAGAAAATAATGGAATAATGAAAGCTATAAATGAGAGTGAGAAAAAAACAAATAGGAGTAAAGTATTTCAAAGTATGTCAATAAAAGAAATTTGTTAAAGTGAATTGGGATCCCTCAGAGGAGAAGATCATTGATTTGTAAATGATGAGCATAACATGACAGACATGTTTCATGAGTACTTTGCATTGATCTTCACTGAGGAGTGTGATATCAGAAAGAATGTAGATTCTGAAATGAATATTGTCATGATGGATAAAAATAAAATTTCAGTCATGCAATTTCAGCTAAAACTAAACCAAAAACCTGTGCCCAAAAGGACAGATCGAAGGATCCTGAGGGAAATGAGAGGGGAAATGTTCACGCCTAGAAATTATCATATTTCAGGAGTCTATTGATTGTGGATGTGTGTCAGGAAAGTGCCAATAAAAAGGAGACAGAACGAAACTATGTTAACCAGGCCTTTTTATTTTGATATGTGCAGTACCACAATGTTAAACTCTTTAATTTAGGCTAAAATGCCTATGTATCCAGATAAAGAGAAAAAAGAAGTGGTCAGCATAGATTTCAAAATGAATGATTGTGTGTAACAAAGTTTATTGAATTCTTTGAGGATGTGAAAGGTAGTATTAATGAGAATTACAATGGATGTAATATATATGCACTTTAGAAGGGCATTTAATGAAGTACAATGTGGGAAATAGCTGGAGAAAGTTAAGGTGCATTCCATATGTATGCTGCTGACATCCAGTTTGATGACCCCTTTATTGCTTCTAAATTATCAGACGGCTTATCTGACATGCAGTACCGCATGAGCAAAAATTATCACTGAATTGGCTTCAGTCTCCTCGACAACCTCTGGGCCTGGCCATAAACTCCAACCCCCACCTTGGCAAGTGTCTGAGGTTGAATGAGACTGTTCTTAAACTTGGTTTCAAGTTTGACATTCAATATGAGTTTCCAATCACACACCTAAAACATCATGAAAACCACCTATTTTCACCAATAACATTAGCCAACTCCATTCACGGGGCCACGCTGATTTTGATGGCTATTGGTAGCACCGTCCTTATGCTGCTGGAATATCTGCAGGCTAGATTGTGGGAAGAATCGTTCATTGACCAGTTCCCTGATGTCAGCACTTCAGACATTGCTCCTAGCTCAAGTTGCGTGAGGAGAAGAGCACCCTAAACATCCTTGGTGGGTAGAGCCTGCTATTCAGAGTCCTCCTCCTTCTCTTTTTAAGTTCAGCTTCCCTTCCTCATTGCTTGTGTCAAATTTTGCTTCTTTAAGCCTTGTTACTGGAGCAGGCTTTCTTCTGACAGGCTTCCAAACTCCTCTGAGCTTCCTGCCAAGTTCCAGCACCACTCTTGTAAATGCAGAAAAGTTTGCTAAACCACATTCAATACACAGAACATGATCACTCTAAGTAACTGTCAAAACCATCTCATCCTGCAGTTGGATGGTTACACTTTCTAAATAGCATTACAAGGGCTCCTACATGCAATTCAACACATATTGATGTTGGAAGTAATTAAGAGAAAGCATGAACTAACCTTGATGGTCCAAAAGGACAGATCATGCAGCAAATCAGCCTTATGGGTTGTTGCCATCATGGTTTTGGAACACAGACAGCACATACTGGCATCTCTACAGTAAGGCCATGTTAGGAGTGTCCCGATTAACAATTTTATAGTTTTGGGCTTTCATAATACTGGTACTGGTGGCAATAAGGTGCTCAGATTTTTAGCTCTTGTGCTTGAAAGAATATCTTATAATTTAAAATACAACTATCCTTAATGCATTCCTAAAAAATAGCATGTAAAATGAAAACATGTGAAACAAAATCACTTTCCCATGGAATAATGTTGAGTAAATGCCTTTCACTAAAAACCAACTGGTTGCTTTGAACCTAACTCACCCAAAAGTCCTCTTACTTATTCTTAGTAACTTATTAACTCTTAAGAATTGGGAGAGACAATGAATAGAATAGCTCACTCTTTCCTGAGTATTGGCACCAAAATGAATGAAACCCTTCTCCCTAAGCCACTCTTTGAACCACACATTTATTTTTCAAGACTGTTTAACTCTATGCCAACTGGCACGTGGCTCAGTTAACAATCCCAGAGATTCCTACCTTTGATGTTCTGTGTTTCAATTTGGATCTGAAATCCACTAATTCCAAATTAAATCATATCAAACTCCATTATTAGGTGAAGATATTGTATTTTGAATCATGCGCAGATCTAACCTTCATGCTATGCTCTAACTTATGTGCAATGTCAATATCTGAGCTAATGAGTGTGGTGTGAACCAATTGACAGTGAAGTGCCATTTAAATCACTGTTGCCTTCTGAGAAAAATCTAGATGATCTAGAAGAGCAGATGTTTGATTGGTGGATTTTTAAAAATTTATCTTTCAAAATGTGGGTAATTTTAATAATTGTAAGATTTTACTGAATAGTAGGATATTTACTAATCGTTTTAATGCTTATTAGATTGGCTGCTAAGTACTTTCTATTTATCTTAACTAGAGAATTTCATACTGGGTAAGTGGAACATTTATTGAAATAATAAAAATGCAAGCACAGCCAGGAGTAGCAAAAGTAATTTAAATTAATCAGAAAAATAATTAATTAAATGCTATAAAGATTACAGGTGATACGTGGGGGCTGCACAACATGGGAGCTTGTGATTGACAGTGTGATTTGTAGTAAATGTCACGGCTGGAGGAACTTTGGCTCAGAGTCCCTGAGCTGGAGATGAACATAATAAAAACAGAGAATTAAAGGCACTCTCTCTGAATGCAAGCACAATTCATCAAACATAGATTAATTGATGGCAGAAATAAAAGTAAACAAATGTGATCTAATTGCAATTACAGAGACATGACTACCGGGTGACCAAGGCTGGGAACAGAATATGCGACATTTCAGAAGGATGGGCCAAAAGGAAAAGGATATGGCATTGTGCTGTTAATAAAGATTGAGATTCATACATCAATGAGAAAGGATCTTAGATCAGAAGATCAAGATGTCCAATCAGTTTGGATAGAGTTAAGAAACCAACTAAGGGCAACAAACATTGGTAGCAGTTTATCATATACCATCAAACTGTAGTGGGCCATGTAGGGCATTGTATAAATCAGGAAATTAGAGGTGCATGTAGTAAGGGTAAAGCAGTAATAATGGGGGACTCCAATCTACATAAAGACTGGGTAAATCTATTAGTACTAATACTTTGGAGAACAAATTCCTAGAATGTATATGAGATGGGTTTTCCAGGATCATATACTGACGAATCAATGAGAGGACATACTATTCTAGATCTGATATGGTGCAATGAGTAAGAGCTAATTAATAATCACATAGGGAAAAGGTTTTAGGGAAGAGTGACCATACATGCTAGAATGTTGCGTTAAGCTTGAAAGTAAAGTGGAACTTAAGTTTAATAAAAGGAAACAACAAAGGTGTGAGGGATAAGTTAGCTGTCATAGATTGGGAAACTACATTAAAGTTATGATGAGAGATAGGCAATGGCTAATATTTGAAGAACTAAAGCATGATTTGAAGCAAATTTACATTCCTTTTAGGTGCAAAATCCCAATAGGAAAAGTATTTCAATCATGGCTAACATGTTAAGGATTGTATCAAATCTAAGGAAGAATTTTCTAAATTCACCAAAAAAATAGTAAGCCTAAAGAATGGGATCATTTTAGAATTCAGCAGAGGGAAATTAAGAAACTGATAAGGAAAGGGAAAAGAGGACATCAAGTAAACTAATGTGAAATGTAAAAACGGACTGTAAGAGCTTCTTCAGGAAGGTAAAAAGGAAAAGATTAACAAAACCAAATGTAAGCCCATTTCAGGCAGACAGGTGTATTTATAATGGGGAATAAGAAAATGGCAGAGAAATTGAAAAAAGAGCTTGTGTCTGTCTTTCTGTTTATATCCATCGAGGATATCAAAAACCTTCCTGAAATAGCGAGGTTGAAGACAGAAAGAAATTAATATTAGTAAAAAAGATATGTTGAAGAAACTAATGGGACTGAAAGTTAATAATCTCCTGGACCTGATGATCTACACCCTAGAATATTGAAATAGATTGCTGGAGGGACTCAGAACAGCTTCTTCCCTGCTGCCATCAGACTTTTGAAATGAACCTACCCCCTATTAAGTTGATCTTTCTTTACACCCTACCTATGACTGTAATATTGCATTCTCCACTCTCTCCTTTCCTTTTCCATGTATGGTATGTTTTGTCTGCATAGCATGCAAGAAACAATACTTTTCACTATATATTAATACATACGGAAATAATAAAATGAATCAAATCAAATTAAAAAAAGTCATCTTCCAAAATTCTGAAGATTCTGGAATGGTTCCTGCAGATTGCATGGAGCAAATGTAATCTCAATATTTAAAAAAAAGGAGGGAGAGAAAATGGGGAGCAATGAACCTCTTAGCCTGACATCCATTAGAGGGAAATGCTAAAATCTACTCTAAAAGATCTGGTAACTGGACACTTAGAAAATAGTGGCAGGATTAGACAGAGTCAATAGGAATTAATGAAATGGAAATCATATTTGACAAGCCCATTGGAGTTTTTTTTTGTTTAAGGACGCTAAGGGGGAGCCTGGTTTACAGATAGAAGGCATAAAGTAGGAATAAAGAGGTCACCCTCAGGTTGATAGGCTGTGAATAGACAGGCACCAATGTGCCTTCCCAGCCATTCAACATCTATGTCAATGATTTGAATGTGGGGACCAAATGTAATATTTCCAAGTTTGCAGATGACACAAAATAGTTGGGAATGAGTTATGAGGAGAACATAAAGAGGCTTCAAGGAGTAAATGAGGCTAAGTGAGTCTAGAACCAAGGAACATTGTTTTAGAAAAAGAGATATGCCATTTAGGAGTTTAAGTTTGTTTATTAGTGTCACAAGTAGGCTTACATTGACATTGCAATGAAATTACTGTGAAAATCCCCTAGTTGCCACACTCTGGCACCTGTTAGGATACACTGAGGGAGAATTTAGCACGGCCGATGCATCTAATCAGCACGTCTTTCAGACTGTGGAAGGAAACCAGAGCACGTGGAAGAAACCCACACAGACATGGGGAGAACATGCAGACCCAAGCCAGGTGCTTGGGTCAGCAGTGCTTACCACTGTGTCAATGAAGGTTTAAGGTGAGGAGGAATTTCTTCACTCGGAGGGTAGTGACTCTTAGAAATTCTTTACCTCAGTTGTGGAGGCTCAGCCATCAAGTATATTGAAGGCAGAGATGAATAGATTTCTCTAATAATGAGGATAGTTTGGGAAAATGACATTGAGATAGAAGATCCATGATCTGGTTGAATGGTAGAGCAGGCTTGAAGAGCCAAGAGGCTAACTTCCACTTCTATATCTTATGTCTTCTTGCTATTCCTCCACTGCCTGGTCAGGTTGCTCCTGCTATCTTCGGTTGTGCTCTATCTTATTCTGCAGGGAATAGTGAAGTGCGTTGATGTGTGTTATGTGACTCGTTGGTCAGATATGACTCTCAAGGTGGAACCACAGGCAGCATATGCAAGCTGTGAGATATGAGGACGTGACTATGAGATCTACAGCAGTGCTGAATGTGTAATGGGGTAGTATAAAGCAGGACTGTCAGGAATGTGTCCTAATTGATAGAAGTTGTTGCTAGGTAAATGATCAGGCTAGGCTGAATAAAGAGTGTCTGACACCAACGGTGCAAGTGGCATTTAAAAGTGCATTCACTAAAGTTGATCATTTGGGCCAGGCCATTGACCATCTTGCAGCATTGCACCCAGGTCTTTGGGGCTTGACTCCTGCCATTGGCCTCCACAACTTACAGTTTCCATTAACTTCTGAACATGTGTCTGGTGCCAAACAAAAACAAAAATGCTGGAAAATCTCAGCAGGTCTGACAGCATCCATGGAGAGAGAATAGAGCCAATGTTGAGAGTCTGAATGACCCTTCAATAGCATTTTCTGTTCTTGTTTGGTTCAGCATCCACAGTATTTTGCCTTTACTTATGTTCCTGGTAGGCCTCCTTACACCCTGCAGACAGAGGGCAGCTTTCCTCTTTTTCAGGCCACCAACAAGATTTCAGCGCTGCATCTGATACCTTGGAATCCAGTCTCTCCCATATTGTGTCACCATTCTGCTTTTCCCAATTTAGATTCTGCTCCCAAAGCCCTTCCAACACTGAAGCAGCCACAGTGCACCTCATCTTTAAGTAATAATGGTTAGTTGTAACAGCTGATAGCTTTGCTCAGGTATTCAGCCAACCAACAGTTTGGCTAGTGCTGGTTGGACAGTGACATTATGTAAAGCAGCTAACAACATGTCACCCACATGCTGATAGTGTTGAATGAGTTAATTATGTATTGAGACTCTGTTGTGGGCGTTATTGAATTTAGACCCATAATTTCTTACAGATTTAGCAATCCTCAGGACCTTGAAGACTCCTCACCTGGAGCTGAGCTGGAATGACCAATTATGTGGGACCAGCGGCTGGCACTGCCATCTCATTCCATCAGGAAAAAGATACAAAAGACTGAGATCACATGCCAACTTCTTCCCTGCTGCCAACAGCCTTTTGAATGGACTTTCTTTATATTAAGTTGATCTTTCTCTACACTCCAGCTATGACTCTAACACTATATTCTGCACCATCTCTTTTCCTTCTCTGTGAATGGTATGCTTTGGTGGTATAGCACGCAAGAAACAACACTTTTCACGGACACAAATACATGTGACAATATTAAATCAAATTAAAGCAAATCAAATCTTTTGGTTCAATTTTTAACTTATTTTCTCTCATTTTCAAATTTCCTGATTGAGATTTATACCTTACAATAACGTAGTAACCGTGAATAATAATATTCTTCCTACCTTCCACATATTAGCGTCTTTTCCATATACAACTGCCATGTTGTTGACCTTGCTTGATTGAATGGCCTTTTTCTCAGTGTTATTCAGTATCTCGGCAACAAAACCCATAAAAGAGTTGTCAGGACTATGCGCTATTAAGAAATAAATTGCACACATTGTATTAAGTTACAGACATACAGAACCACAAAATTATTGTACAAGAACAATATAAACAGGATAACATGCAAAGCATAGGTTTTGTTACCAGTTCATATTGGCTTTATTCTAATCATACGGTATTTAGGTTTCCAAGCTGGGTTGCATATTTATTTCTCATAATATAGCAGCTAAAATAAGAATGCTGAAAAAGTGGAAGTCATCCCATTTTGTATTGCTTACTAGCATTTCATTTTTATTTAAATGTACAGATGTTAATATTTTCACACTATCCAATAAAGTACAATAACACATCTTCGTATAAAATCAGTTGCTATCATTCTAATTTTACGCAGAATCGTCTGCAAGAATAACTTGCGAAATACCTACAAAATCAGGTCAGGAGAGGTCTATGGGACAGTGCAGCCACAGGAAAAGACATGGAGATCCTAATTTGTATTTTGAATACCAGCTTTAGCAAGCTCTAATATGGTTATCCTCAATGATAGCAGAATGAAGCATTCACTAAACAGTCACTTTGGCTATAAACTGCCAAACATATTTACTGAACAGCAGTTGGATAGTTTATCATAAAAAATGACAGACAACAGATGCAGAGTAGCTATGTCAACCATCACAGAAATAGGGAAGAACAATGATGCCTATTGTGCTAAACAGCAATGAAAAGTGAGGAACATTGCGTGGTAGTTTGCCATTGATCTGTGAGAAACTACCTGATCTATTTTATCCCTCTCTTTTGGCTTCAGATGGGAATGCTCATGGAAACAAGAGATTCTGGGAAATACGTCTCAAAATACACCAGGACAAAGAAAGATTAAATATGCATGTTTTAAGTGCAAGTAGAACTGCCAATCAAACATACATTCAAATACAACTCAAAATAGGGTTATATTCAATGACTTAGCTTCTCCCTTAGATGTCTAATCAGATGCAATGGATTATATATCCTTCTCTTTTTTTGTTCATTTTTGGGGAACAACTGGGACAAGCACCAGCAGGAAATTAACCCAGGAACCATTCTGTCATTTCCCCATTCCTGACCAGGTCAGGGTCAGAAGTCATGGGTGGGCATAGAGCACACTGTATTGTATGTCTGCTGAAATCGAAAATCAACACCATCTATATTCTGTGAGTGAACTCGGCTTTTAACCTTGTATGAACCATGATAGGAAAAACTCCAACACTGAACTTTCAGTTAAACAACCCTAAGCAACGTGTACAGAAACACACAGATGTTCTTCACAGTCTAACTTTACAACAAGTACAAGAAATGTAAGAAAATATGAAGCAAGTAAAAATGCTTCAACAACTGAATTTAGTCTTTCCAATTTGCGTTGTCACAAATTTCTCCAATCTTCTGAAAGAGAAGACCTTGAGATGATATACAGGATCATAGCAAGTGGATGACCTTTCACATGCAAGTATTATCTTACAATACATCCAATTCATTATCCCACAATAATTTTCAGATGAAAATTATGCCATTTCTCCTCGACTTCCAAAACAATTTAGGTTAACTCTCTGAATTATTTAATCTAGCGCACAGAGAATATTGTTTAGTTGTGATCCATTCTTCAATAACAGTGGATAAATGCACGATAAGTTTTCTCGCGTTCTTTGGGAAGAGGTATTAGAATTTTTGATAATGCAGTTGTAACAATCCAAGCTTGTTGCACATTTAATTCCCTCATCGTCTTGTGAAGCAGACTTGGAGGATGGTTATGTTTGTTGGGGGCCAATTTGCTCATGATAAAAAAGTAAAGATTGAAAAGGGGAACATATCTGCAGTGCACCCACTTGTGCTTTTTTTTCATAGAATTTCTACAGTGCAGCAGAAGGCAATTCAGCTCATTGCATTCAGCCCTACGCCGAGGATCCTACTCGTGGTCTATCCTGGTAACCCTATGTTTGTACTTAGTTCACTAATCCCCCTTACCCACATATTTTGAGAGACTAAGGGGCATTTTGGCATAGCCAATCCATGGTGTGGATGGCATGGTGGCACACTGGTCCTACGTTCGATTCCAGGCTTGGTCATTGTCTGTGTGGAATTTGCACATTCTCCCTATATTATGTGAGTTTCCTCCAGATGCTCCGGTTTCCTCCCACATTCTGAAAGACGTGCTGGTTAGTGGCATTGACCCGAACAGACGCCAGGCTATGGCGACTAGGGAAATTTCACAGTAACTTCATTGCAGGTAAGCTTACTTGTGACTAATAAATACATTTTAAAGTTTTGATTGCAGGAGGAAACTGGAGCACCCAAAGGAGAGCCACGCAAATAGGGGCAGACAGACTGCCACCCAAGGCTGGACTTGAACCGAGCTTTCCGACGCTGTGAGGCAATAATGATAATCACTGTGCCAGGAGTTTGATTGGGGTGACAGGAAAATAAATCTATTAAAGGTAGGCCTCTAACTTAAACGTTTTGATGAAGTTGTGTGCTCCCAATCTTTGGCTGAAAAATTGGATGTAGCTTATTAGTGAAGTGGGAGATTGTGATGCGAGGTTATGCTGCCCCCAATGGAAGTGATGCAGGCAGCACACATATTCTATGCTGTTTGCACATCTCCATGGTTGTGATGTGCAGCCCAATGTTAAAATGCTGCTGAGTAGTTGCACATTTGATACAGGGTCCAGAGTTAGACAAGACTGGCATTAAGGCAGGCCTACATTTCTTAAAACTAGCGTGCACTTCCTAAATCTGCCATTGTAGAGGTTTGAAGTAGCTGTCAATGACTGCTACTGGAATTCTACCACCCTGCCTGCCACGGGAATTGGAGTGGGTGACAATGGGAAGATCCGTTGACCTCAGGCAGGATTTTCTGGTTTCAGGTATAGCAAAGCTGTAAGATCCCATCCTTAATGTGTCAGTAATATTAATCTTTAAATATTGCTACTGGTTGATCCACTTTAGCTGAATTCACGTTTAGCCATTAGTTTAGAAGAGGACATTAACATAATCTGGGAGATCCAAAAAGACAAGCTGG
Organism: Sphyrna mokarran; assembly: GCA_024679065.1. Taxonomy (NCBI): domain Eukaryota; kingdom Metazoa; phylum Chordata; class Chondrichthyes; order Carcharhiniformes; family Carcharhinidae; genus Sphyrna; species Sphyrna mokarran. Next base: position 28,139,807 of record JAGIQG010000021.1, read on the forward strand.
GTGCCAATAATCGAACGGTTTTGACTGAAGTCACAGTCTGACCATTCTGCAGTCTTCTGATGCCAAGGGACACCTGCGTTATTGTCCTTCCAATCATGATTTCTGATGTAGTCTGGCCTGGAAGTCATCAATTTTTTCATTTGCCCTGAAATCAGTGGTGTTGCAGAGTTGAATTTTGTGGCCTGTATCTCTTTCAGATTTAAATCTTGATCTGCAATTCGCCCTTCTCCTCCACATGTCTGACATATGACCTCTGATTCCTTAACTTACAGCCCATGATCTCTGGTGACCAACTGACGATTACCAAGTCCCTCCCCACCACGATGGCTGACCTTTGATCTACAACCACCACACCACCCCCTCCCCCCACCCCACCATCAATGGCCCAGTAGAAGTCTTTTCAATTTAACTCTCCTGGTCACATCCCTCCCCAATTGATTCCTAAATTTAAGGGAAAGTGACGACTTATTATCACTAGGCTATTAATCCAGAACTCCAACTAATATTCTGGGGACCCAGGTTCAAATCCAGCCATAGCAGATAATGGAATTTGAATTCAATGCAAAATTTTTCTGGAATTAAGAATCATAAAACTGTTGTCGATTGTTGGAAAAACCTATCTGGTTCACTGATATCCCTTATGCCTGGTCCCTACTAATATCTCTACTTTTTCAGAAGACTAAGGAAATTTGGCATGTTCGCTATGATTCTCACAAAGTTTTACAGATGCATCAGAGAAAGGATTCTTTCTGGTTGTATCACAGCTTGGTATGGCTCCTGCTTTGTCCAAGACTGCAAGAAACTACAAAAAGTTGTGAATGTAGTCCAACTCATCACACAAACAAACATCCCATCCATTGATTCTGTCTATACTTCCTGCTGCCTTGGCAAAGCAGCCAGAATGGCTAAAGACCCCACGCATCCCAGACATTCTCTCTTCCACCTTTGGGAAAAAGATGCAAAAGTCTGAGATCACATACCGACTGACACAAGAACAGCTTCTTCCCTGCTGCCATCTGACTTGAATCTTGAATAGACTTACCTTGCATTTAGTTGATCTTTCTCTACAATCTAGCTCTGTCTGTAACATGACATTCTGCACTCTCTCATTTCCTTTTCTATGAATGGTATGCTTTGTCTTTATAACGTGCAAGAAACAATACTTTTCACTGTATGTTAATACATGTGACAATAATAAATCAAATCAAAGTAAAATCAAATAGGGAAGAAAATCTGCTGTTGTCGTCTGGCCTGGCCTACATGCGACTTTAAAGCCACAGCAACTATCCTCTGGACAAGGGCAACTAAGATACGCAGTAAATGCTGGCCAGCCAGCAATGCCCATGTCCTATGAATGAATATTCAAAAAAAAGCTTTCTGCACCTGAAATATGAATTAACTTGAACACCCATCGCTGCTCTTGCAACCTTGCAGTCCTACCTAAACTTTTATTGTCTGATGGTTAAATATTCAATTCCCAAATAAGTTCACTGTCACACGTGCTGCAAAGACAGGGCTTCCCTTGATATTTGAGTTCATCTCGGGCAGTTTGAAATATTCCTGCATAATTTATGAAAGAAATAGGAAAGCAGCATGGTTCACCCCCATTATTCTGTCAGATGAGTTGATTTTTTTGTGAGCCATTTCTGTCTTGCCACAGACATCAATAATAAACACAAGACAGATTGTCTGATATCACAAGCTAACATCTAAATAACAGTGTAATCATTTCCCTCCTCTCTAGAGAGCAAACGATTCATTTGCAAGAATGTTTTTTGCTACAGGTTTTAGATTCTGCTAATGTTTTCAAATATATCTGCCTCCATAACTTAAATTCTCATGTTTTACTCATGCTCACCCCATCAATCTTAGTCAATAAACACAGAAATGATCATTTTCCAGTGGAATGCATTTATTGTTTTGTGGAGATATTATATAGTGGGTAGATCTTACTGTCATTTCCATATCCCAATTATAGCCAGTGCTGGTCTTGTTGCACTCAGGGTTTCATCAAAAAATACATCCATTGACCCAGTTTAACAGTGATTTATGACACACAAGCAGCAAGGGAGAAGTTTCACATGATTATGAATTCAGCAACCAATAAATTAAAACAGCGACACATTTTATTACATTCATATGATTGGAGCTTGAGTTGAAATACTGCCCATTTTCGGGCAATTTTAACATGGAATCTGGAACAAAGAAATGATCAGAAATTGCCACCTTGGCATGCCAGCCTGGGCCCCCTTGTACTGCCCAATGGAAAAATGCCAATGTCCAGTGGGTACATTGGCACTGTCCACCAGGCATAGGGCTGTGCCAGGCGATGCAGCCTATTGGGGTGGAGCCTCATAGAGAGTGGGATCTCTGGGGATGATCAGTGGGTATGGGGGTCCCGCTAGCACTCTGCAATCTGGACCTGTGACAGAGGGAGACCAGCAACTGGGGCTGACCATTGGAGTAGGGGAGGGAGGTATCAGCCTGCTGGGGGGTAATCAGGGCTGCTGGGGGTGGGGGGGGTCAGGATTTCAACGAGGGGGGTGTTCACAACAGGTCACCATTACCTCTGGGACAAATGCTGCAGAGTGGAGGCTATTTTGGGTTTGCCAGTAGGAGGGAAGAGACAATTGGGAAGATCTGGACTGCAGAGGTGAGCATGGATCGAGACGAGCTGGGGTTGGCCTGACATAACCAGGCAGCCAGGGATTAGGCCGTGGGGAGGGTTGGGGGTGGGAGTCACATGACCAGAAATGCGGGGTCTGCTGGCCAGTGATCGAGCTGGCCAGCATTCGAGCTGGCCAGTGTTAGGTGGCTGGTAGTGCGAGGCCATTAAGCACGTGCCGATCTCAGCACTGACAGGCGGGCACGTGCGCACTCAGCGCTATGCTTCGGGAATGGGCCCTGCCCACTGATTTTCAACAGAATTCATACTACTGCATACTGCATTGCACAGAGTTGAAATACTGCCCATTTTCGGGCAATTTTAACATGGAATCTGGAACAAAGAAATGATCAGAAATTGCCACCTTGGCATGCCAGCCTGGGCCCCCTTGTACTGCCCAATGGAAAAATGCCAATGTCCAGTGGGTACATTGGCACTGTCCACCAGGCATAGGGCTGTGCCAGGCGATGCAGCCTATTGGGGTGGAGCCTCATAGAGAGTGGGATCTCTGGGGATGATCAGTGGGTATGGGGGTCCCGCTAGCACTCTGCAATCTGGACCTGTGACAGAGGGAGACCATTTTGTGACAGTGGGAGATTCATTTTGAAACTCCAGCTGGAAAAAAAACAATGTGACTTATTCCAGTTTTTGATTGTCAGAATATTTTTAGGTGAATTGCTCCCAATGGATTTGGCGTTTTCTATCTGCCCACCTCAGGGTTCGGGTGGTCCCATCGAGAGACTTTTGGCTGGCTTGCCACATTCCTCAAGATAGGTACCGCTATGGCAGGACCAGAAAATCCTAACCATTGTGCTCTACACTAAACTTTAGAAGTGTTGTTATTCAGGCTGCTGACCTCTGGGATGAGAGCTGGCATGAGCAGGTCACCGTTACCTCTGGGACAAATGCTGCATAGTGCAAGCTATTTTGGGGGGAACTTATTGCATATTACTATAAACTTTTCAGGACAATGATTTTTTTTTGTTACTTTGTGCTATGAAGAGTTCTCCAAGCATGAAAGCGTGAAAGAGACACATTTACATTTTGCTCTGAGATGGATTTTTCATTGAACATTTATTCTCCTGTGCCAAAAGTTAGAAGATAAGGAAATAGAACTTAGACATCAGAAAGAAAAAAAAAACACTTGTTTCCAGTATGTCAATATTTGCCTGACAGGGCTTTTAGATTGTAAGCATTACTTGGATTTATTTATTCATTACTGCCTCAGAAAGGTATTGGTAAATAGTGTCAATTGCTGACTGCAGCTCACTTGAATGAGTAACACAGCCTCATTTGTAACAGGGCAAATGACTTTGAATTATTGTGTTGCTGGCATGTTCTTTGTCATATTAGTCAGGCAGCAAGCCAACCCTACATAAAATAATCATCAATACTCTATTTAGACTTCACTGTTCAATAAAGCATTGGAAACTATCTACTCTGCTGCTTTTTTCAAAACCTGGAACTTTGAGAGTTGGGTACCTTGGCACCACAGCTCTGGCAGGACATTACACCACCCGCGACAGGATAACACTTCATTCCAGTCCACTCTCAGCATTTCTTGCTCAATAATGTTCATTATAGTTTACCTTATTAAAAACTCTCCATCTCACCCACTCTGTGAAATAGGCTTGAAGGACTGACTGGTCCAGTCCTGCTCCTATTATGCTTTCATCTACTTACCCCAAATGAACATCTCCATACTGGAGCTGAACTTTTTATAATTCCACAATAGAGTTGAGGAGCATAAGGCAGAATCTGTGGAGCAAGAAGTGTCAAAGTGTTCCTCTGATCAATGCTCCTATTTGTTCAAAGCATCCCAGGATATCATCATCGATAAAAGCTTCTTTATGAAAATGCACATGGCTCCTTTTCGAAATACTGTTGAAGTCAATCCCTGCTGGTGACACTGATGGCTGAGTGTCATGCCCTTCCTGTGCTCAGTCTGTCTCACTCCTTTTATCTTTCTGTTCTCCCACCCTTCTAAAAGCTTGGTTACTCCCAATTTAAAACCCACTGTGGCCACTGGCATTGTGGGGATGAGAAAAACATTGGATACCCACTGTGGGAAGCAGAGGATTAGATGGAAAGATATCAACATTTAATCAAAAAAACAGGGGGGGGGGAGCGATGGCCTAGTGGTATTATTGCTTGATTATTGATCCAGAAACTCAGCTAAAGTTCTGGGGACACAAGTTTGAATCCCATTACAGATGGTGGAATTCAAATTCAATAAAAAACATCTGGAACTAAGAATCTATCGATGAGTATGAAACCATGGTCGGAAAAACCCATCTGGCTCACTAATGTTCTTTCGGGAAGGAAATCTGCCACCCTTACCTGGTCTGGCCAACATGTGGTTCCAAAGTCATAGCAATGTGGTTGACTCTTAAACGCCCTCAGGGATGGGCACTAAATGCTGGTCCAACCAGCGACACACATGTGCCACAAATGACTAAAAAAAAATTGACTGAGATATGAATTTTCTGTAACTGTTGAATGGACCAAGTTTGTCTTGTGAATCACGGTCTAACTTTTCTGTCATACTTCGCAATGTTTGATGCCCATTTTATATGATCATGATTAATTGGCCTTGCAAGTGACATGGTAATGACAGAAAATTGTTTGCGTGATACTATGTATCCCATCGCCACCTCGTTGAAATGCATCCAACCATCATAAAATAATTACTTCCCCCAGCCACTGACGGAAAATTCAACAGGTGCCAGAATGAACAGTGATCCTTTCCGATTGAAATAATTACCATTCATTATGAAATATATAGCAAAAAAGGTAAAATGAGTCCACTTCAAACAAGCAGTGAAACATTGCCTTTTCATGTGGATGACTGCACAATGATGGGGAGCTGAAATTCTGAAATGATTTGTTCTTTCTACTTCAACATTTTAGTTGTGGTGTGATTTTCCACAATGTTGAGCCACATCAAATCAAAGTTTGCCATTGCAAAAGCTGATTTGCAAAAGAGATCACAACCTGAAGGGTAATGCTAGTGGAACTAATAACCTAATCCCCGTGACCCCAACATCAGGCTGCGAACATAGAAAAGAAAACCAGCAAACCTCTTGATTTGCCTTTTATTTTCCAAGCACCATGCAGCACTTTCTGCTTCACAGGGTACAATGGGTATTAGGACTTTTATACTGATTAAATACGAACCCCTGTCCTGTCTCAATAACTCTAAAATTTCTCAAGGCTTCAAGTGGAGCATTAACTTTGAACACATCACATGGCGGGTGGCATGGTAGCACAGTGGTTAGCACAGCTCCTCACAGCGGCAGGTATCCAGGTTTAATTCTGGCTTTGGGTGACTGTGTGGAATTTGTGCATTTTCCCCATGTCTATGTGGGTTTCCTCCAGATACTCCAGTTTCTACCCACAGTCCAAAGATGTGTGAGTTGGGTTGATTGGTTATCCTAAACTGACCCTAGTGTTAGGAGATTAGCAGAGTAAATATGTTGAGTTACGGGAATAGGTTTGGGTGGGATTGTGGTTGGTACAGACTCGATGAACCGAATGGTCTCCTTCTGCACTGTAGTGATTCTATGGTGATATATTTTGGCTTTGTAGATTTTGTGGTGTATATTTTCAATTACTTATCAATTGAGCTGGACCATGCAGAGCAAGAGGTGGGTTTGTAAATAGGATCTTTCCTTGGAAGAAATGGGCTTTGTAAAACTATAGAGCTCTTTTCAGAAAGTTTGAGTGGATTGATATTGTGGACAAATGAAAATTTTTAAACTACTGTTATATTGCACTTAACCAGTCTGAGACTGGTGTGTGTAGTTTTTACTGTGAAGCATATTGTCTTATGCTCCAATAGTTCAGGCAGGAGAGTACGCTATGCAAATTTGTACATGCAGAACTTTGCAACCTAGTCAATACATTAACGCTTTTAAAGTACGGTTAAGAGTTATACTAATTTTGCTTTACCTCACTATATTAAAAAAACAACTAATTTGAAGACTAGGGCCTGGATCTTCAATCTCTAGGTGGATCTTGGGAGTTGGGAAACTGTGCTTTATGCACCCATCTTGAGCAAAAGTGATGCAGGAGGCTCGATCGTCATTGCTGGGGGTCGAGTGCAGGCAGCAATCATTTTGACTAAACAATTAAACTAAATCAAATTAACTGAGGGACAAATTTTACACCCCAGGCCCTGTGGTACTCAATGGGCATGGAAGGCTTCAACAGCGCCCTTGGATACCACATGCTCCTTCTTCAGGGACACGCTGCCATGAATGTAGCTGCAGTAGAGGAGCAGACAGTCCGGGTGGCTGAACCCAAAAACACTTGGTAGACAGAGGCGGTACCTGATTTAGAAGGTGGGCTTTTCATGACTCCGGCCCCGTATAAAGGGCCAACTTGGAATTCAGTCACTGCAAGCACGAGAAAGTTGTCAAGGGTTCACAAGGCTGCGTGGGAGGACACTTCAGAAGCTGTCAGGTGACTGAAAGTTGAAAATGGTGTCCAACTGGTTTTTGGCAAAGTACTGCAATATTGCAAATGGTGGAATCTGAACCAAGAACATAGGATGCTGGAAAACCTCAGCAAGCCTGCAACCTCTATCAGGAGCAAAATCAGAGTTACATTTCGAGTCCTTTGGTCCTTTGTTTGAAGTGAAGTCAGGGAGAACACATTCCAGCTTTTCTAGCATTCTCTGTTCCGGTTTTTTAATGCTGTATGATCCATGATGAGCCTCCCATAGGAAAAATTTCAGGGTCAGACTTCACAATCTAAAGTGTGTCCACTCACTGTTGTCAAAGATCCACTGCATCCAGCCATGCAGATCTCTGCATCTTTGTAACTGCAGGAAGTCACAACACTGTACAGTGTGTGAAATGTGCAATGCACCTCAGGGGCTGATCTCAGGACGTTGCGTATAGATCTTTAATGTTCTACATGTCCTTTCACATGTTACATTTTTAAGTGTGGGCACTTGTAGATGTCTTACTGGCAATTGTGACATCAGTCACAATATCTTTGGTGCTATTTGTGATTTCAAGAGAGTATTCCAGCATGGCCCTATAAGCTCTAGAACATAAGATGCCACTTTGAGGTGGTCACACAGAAGCAAAGGGTACCCAAAAAGGGTTGCTAAGTGTATAGAATTGGATTGCCTTGGATAACTCTGAGTTTTAAAGGAGTTCTTCATCCTCCAGACTGAGCCACAGGTTGACTTAAAAGTATCAGGACCAGAGAGTTTGATCTTTTTAAAAGTGGTCTGTCAATTTCACTGAACTGCTGTGCTGCTGCTTCCAATCTCTGGGCAGCTTCACGGTTCTGATTCTTTTTTTGAAAGGCCACCAGTAAACCAAAGTTGCCAAAGGTCAACAGCAGCGCAGCAACTATCCGGAGAGTATTCTTTTTTCTAACATTGAAAGAGAAATCCCTGTAATTTTGCAAGAAATTAAATGCTGTGTGCGTGCAGATGTGTGTGGGTGAGGGCAGAATGTGTGGAGGGGAGATTGCAGTGATAGGAGAATGGAGAGTGCGTCCAGAAAAAATTAAAGAAGTTTGGGGAAATGTTGGAGGGTTAGGAGATTGGAATTTGATTGAGGAGAGGTTTGAGTGCAGGCTGGGTTAAAGGAGTGTTGTGAGGGGGATTAGCAAAAGATTTGAACTGTTTTGTAGATGTAGTGATTTCTTTGTCATCATTTTCCTAGCATCAGTTGATTGCTTAGTGCTTAATTATTCTTAGAGAATCATCATTTCACCATTGCTACAGTCACTGTGCCTATTGCATGCCAGTGTAATGAAAGAAAGACAAAACCTATATTTTACAAATGTCCAAACTGCTTTAATTAAGCACTTCAGAGTTATAATCACAGGTGTAATGTAGGCAATGTTATCAAATGGCAGAGCAAGCTTGAGGAGCTGAATGGCCTACTCCTGTTCCTAATGCATGGGTTCCTATTTTATTCTGAGATGGATGAGATGAATAAAGCTGGATAGCCTTTGTCATCCATAATTATCTTGTGAACAGAGGGTGGTAGAATCATAGCTGGAGTTCTGTTTATTTTGTTGCTAATGGAAGTTTACTACAAGTGTGATTTGTGGAGTGACTTTGCCAGAACTGAAGAGCGTAATGGGCTGCTAGCGAATTGGTTGTCAATGTATCAGCAATTGCATCCTTTGGCATTGTTAAACTGATTGAATTGACAAAAACAGGCGATGATCATTGGCTCCGCTTCCAAAAGAGTATAAGTAGACCCCGGTGAAACATTTGGGGATAGGGAATGATAATGATTATGTAACTTTACTGATTTGTATGAAGAACACCCCTGTTGAAGGTAAAGGACAATTTGTTGTATTCTTCCTCCACCATATATTATTAATGATCTTAACATCAGGGACCAGTTTAACACTGCATGTGATTCTCAAGAATCTTTTCTGTTGACTCAATGTTGTCCTTTTATCTATTTACCTATTATCCTACTCTATCTTGATGCTAGTCATGAATGTCCTGAGGTACTGAAAAATTCATGATAAAGTTATATAGAAGCAGCAATCAGCAGAATCTTCAGACTTGCTGATAATGAAACAGAAACAATTATGAACCATTCACTCTTTATCTTCTGGTCTCTAAACGTTGTGTTGTACCCAGACTCCTGAAGGCTCCAATGCTTCTCATCCAGTCAAGGTATCTGTTGTTCAATTATTCCACTTTGTTGCTCAGAAATCATTTGATCTTTCTACCTGTGAGATTACTGATGAAATAAAATCCAATTACTTGTGCCATCTATGTGAATTTCAAGTATTGAAAGTTTCTTCCCAACATGAGTTTATTGGTGGCTATATGGAAACATATAAAGAATATGTTATGTTTTGCTTACACCCACGTACATAGCATTTAGCCCTTTTGGCTCAAGGAATCAAGGGATATGGAGAATGCATGATCATGTTAAATGGTAGTGCAGGTTTGAAGGGCTGAATGACCTACTCATGCACTTATTCTGTATGTTATTAAGACAAGATACACTGAAACTAGTATTATCATCTATATGATGGTAGAAATAAGTGGGATATTTTCCTTTCAAATTAACAATATTGTATGCTCTTTTAAGCAAAATTTATACCTTTGGGCTTATTTATTAGTCATGATGGGATAACCTATAACGTATGAAAACTAACACTGCATTATATCATTGCTGTTAACATTAATGATCCATGCTGCATACATATCTGATTATCTTTGCAACCAATTGCCAACAACAAGCATTATCATTATACAAGGAGCTTGAAATGATTGCTTGGTGAATCACAGATGATTGACAGAAAGGGTTGCAGTTGTGGGTGGGAGAAAAATAAGGGACCCAGAAGCAGGAGTAGCCTGGGGTGCATGACATCTCTCCCTGTCCCTGCTCTTATCCCAGAGTGAAGCCCAACTTTGTAGCTGATGCTTCACAAAGTTCCACATAAAACTTAGAATTATTTTGGTTACTTCTCCATCTCTGTTCCCATTTCCAGCACCAAGCTGTGTAACATAAACTTCGAGGTCTGGACGTTTTGAGGTTCGAAATCACAACTTCCTGTTCTGCCCTATCATTTTAAATGGCCTGGTTAATTCATCACTGTTGCATTTGCTCTTTCACTCTGTCCCCTTTCACACAGCTGTCATTATTGGAGATGCTAGTAAGTGGGGCAAGACTTCCAGATCTAGGTCCCACTCACCATTTCAATCCTCCATGGAGTCTACTTAACTCCATGAAAATCCAAGGTTAAATCTCTGCTAGAGGTTGTCTGATGTTACTGTTCAAGGATATTGTTGCGGCAGTGAAGAAAGGATTTGTATTGTATTTCCCAGAATCCCTGCAATATAGAAGGAGGCCATTTGACCCATTAAGCCTGCACCTACAGCAATCCCACCCATTCCTTCTTCTCGTTACCACCTGTATTTACCCTACTGATTTCCCTGATACTAAAGGGCAATTTAGCATGGCCAATCAAAGATGGTATGGAATAAAGCTATGGAGGGGAATTGTAGATGAGTACGAAGAGTTTGAAGTTGAGGTGAGAATTGGAGAGCCAGTCCAATTAATGGTTGCCGCCTAATTACTATTTTTCCCCAGTATCATCTGTGCTGAAGATCTTCAGGTTTCCACAACCAAAGTTATTTTTAGGAAGATGTGACAAGCATATTCACAACAATAACTTCATTCCTTTTTTCTCTTTTAGATTCTGGCTCTTTGATTGACATGAACCCTGGAGTGAAAAGTGAAAGTTCACGATATGATGGTACAAACCATGCATTCCTAGTGTCTTGTTTTCTGAACAGATGGTACTGTGAAGAAACTACCTCCCTGGTTATACCATTGGAATACACAAACACATCCACAGTTTGCAGTAATGATGTGGCAGTGCAACATTAATCAAAATGAGAGAAAAAAAACAAATTTGGATGGAAAGAGACATTACTTATGTTGACATCTTGCAACTCTGGAAGTAGGGCTTTTAAAATCATATTTATTTTGCAAATTAGGCACAGATGATGAGATTAACAGATGCAGATTGGGACATCATGCCATATTTAACAAGTATATTGTTATACCCAGCCATATCTAGGTTGAAATTGATGTGGATGTATTGACTCCAGTGTTTATGGAGGTGATTATTAGTGCTTTTTAATGTGTTCTGTAAAAGTTATTTATGTGATTGACTGTTTTATATCATTTTTACTGCATGCCAACGGGCTTTCTGGGTCTGTTAAGTATATTGCAGTGCAATACTGAATGTGTTCATTTAAACACTAATAACCATACAATTTGAAAACAATGAGTGATTAAAAATGTACATGCATAAGACCACACCTAAGGATTGCACAGTGGTTAGCACTGGTGCCTCACAATGCCAATTCCTGGCCTGGGTCACTGTCTATGCAGAATCTGTACGTTTTCCCTTAATCTATGTGGGTTTCTTCCGGTTTCCTACCATAATGTGAAAGACGTCCTTGTTAGGTGCAGTAGCCATACTCAATTTTCCCAGTGTACCCAAACAAGTGCCAGAGAGTGGCGACTAGGAGATTTTCACAGTAACGTCATTGCAGTGTTAATGTAAGCTTACTTGCTACATGCAAGTGTCTTGTATCTAACAAGCGCTAGTTGTTGGGTGAAGAATAAATCTAAATGTCATTAGTGTATCACTGAGGTCTAATTTGGCTGAGGTTGATGGTTCCCAAAAGGAAAATGATGTAGCTCACAAAGCTGCAATGATGGGATTAAAGCAAACGTAAACTTGTAAACAGGAGAATTATTCATAGATGTTGTTCAATAAATTACTTCAAATTGTGATGAGATGTGAAATTCATGAGACATCAGTTTTTAAAAATTATTTTCACATTTTACAGGAGACAGTCCCAAATCTCATCTTTTAAATAAGATTCTTCTGAATATTCTTGCCAGTGTTTTTGCTGCAACAATGTTCGGAATTTTCTGATGCAGCTTGAACTTGAGGGATTACTGATTTTGCATCGAATTGAACAGGAATCATTAATAATAGAATCCCTACAGTGCAGGAGGAGACCACTCAGCCCATTGAGTCGACATCAACTCTCTGAAGGAGAATCCTAATCATGTTATCTATTATATTAAAATTCGAGGGAGTCAGAGAGGTTCACAGCATGGAAATAGGCTCTGTGTCCTTGCCACCCCTATTGTTTAATCACTAAGCTAGTCCCAATTGTCTGCGTTTGGCCCATATTCCTCTATACCTATCTTATCCATGTAACTACCTAAACACTTTTTAAAATTGAACCTTCCAGTACTACTGCCTCTGGCAGCTTGTTCCAGACACTCACCACCCTTTGTGTGAAAAAAATTGCTCCTCAGAACCCTTTTGTGTCTCTCCCTCTCACCTAGATAGACTTCTCTATCTTTGGAAAAGATGTTGACTATCTAGTTGATCTTTGCTCCTTATTATTTTATAGACCTGTCAAGTGAATCATGTCAGTTTGTTTCAAAATTCATCTTACAATATCTCATTGTGTGACTGTATTTTAAAAATGATGATACTTACTTGCGATAAACTATCTTAATTTTAGTTGTACTATTTTTGCCTGCAGATGGCACAATGACTAGTATTTATAATGTCAGATGTACTGTCGCACAAAGGTCAGGACTTAATGTGGGTGACAGCAGTCTTGCTTGCTGTAACTAGTGGCTGCTCCACGTTGATTTTCTCTGGAAGGCCTGATGCTATTGCAAGGTAATCCGATAATTACCTGGGCAGCACTGGGCCATTTGTTGAATTATGCTTCTTGGAGATTGAAAATCCCGTCCACAAGAGGTGCCTGCTAATCAGTTGCTGGCAGTTTGTCAGTGTCATCACTAATGGCAACCAGTCCTTCAGTGGGGCCTACCAGAAGGCTCACTAATGGATGCCCAGATAGAGAAGAATGTGGATGAGCGGGGTCACTGATGTCAGGGGGAAGAGGAAGTGGCAGCAAGGGTGAGGGATATCTTCCTGTGGGACTCTTTTCCAAAGCCAACTCCATAGGACTGCCCATAAATGAGGAAAACCTGGTGGCATTTGGCTGCTGGGTGCACTCCCTAGATGGTGAGTCCTTTCACTCATTGCTGGTTGAATAGAATAGCAGTGGAATCGGACACTTAAGTGACCCCGTCAGGGCCTCAACTGGTCTGCAGGCAAGCCTTCCCACACCAGTCTTGATTGTGAGGGTAGATACAACGATGGCAGGATCTCCAATGTGTAATATCCCATATAATTACATGCTCCCTTGACTGTATGGGAATTAAATTCCACCCAATGACCCAGATTTTGGAATAATAATAACAATAATAATTGCCATTAGCAATCACTGTTATTACAGGGTAAATCTGACTGTAATTACTGGCATCTGCACATGCATGGCTGACTACAGGAACTCAGGAATCTCTGCATATCCACTGTGTGCACTGCTGCACTCCCCACTGATAGACGTGGCTTGAAAATAACTGTAATCTTCTGAATTTAGGTTGCTTACCACCAGTTCCGTACCAAAGTTAGGGTTGGCCATTCAAGGGTGAAGCTACAAGAGAGTAGAGTTATAGAATCCCTACAGTGCAGAATCCCATCTCATCCAAATGTCAGTACATTCAATCATAAAATTTATTTATTATTAGTCACACATAAGGCTTACATTAACACTGCAATGAAATTACTGTGAAATTCCTCCTCAAGCTGTCACAGTCGTCGCCTGTTTGGGTCAATGCGCCTGACTAGCATATCTTTCTGAATGTCGGAGGAAACCAGAGCACCCGAAGGAAACTCACGCAGGCACTGGGACAACGTACAAACTCCACACAGACAGTGTGGACCCCAAGCCGAGAACTGAACCCAGGTTTCTGGCGCTGTGAAGCAGCAATGCAAACTACTGTGCTACTATGCCATCATATAGTCAATATGTATACTAGTTGTCTGTGCCATCCCGATCAATTACAACACCCCCCACACCTCCAGGAAAGGAAAGGATGGATAGTCAATGGTTTTTTCTAAAGGTGGAATTGTCAATTACAAGGAGCATGGGTAAAAGGTGAGGGGGGGAAAGTTTAAGGGGGAAGTTTTTCACGTAGAGAGTAGCGATGGCCTGGAACACACTGCCAGAGGAGGTGGTGGAAGCAACATTTAGGAGGAATCTTGATGGGTACATGAATAGGGAGGGAATAGAAGGACAGAAGGTTTTTTTTAGTTTAATTAGGGTGTCATGATCGGCACAGGCTTGGAGGGCTGAAGGTACTGTTCCTATGCTGTACTTCTTTTTGTTCTTTATTTCCATTTCAGATGAGAAGACCCAACAATGTTTGCTCCTCTCATCACTCTTGCACCTGCACAGAGTTCTACTCTCATTCATTCACCTAACGAAAGGGCAAACCCCGAAAGCTTGCGAGTTTACTATCAAATAAATTGGTTGGACTTAAACCTGATGTTGTCAGACTTCTTACTTTCTTAAGCACAGACAAGTAACCTGTAGACAGTAATTATTTGCTTGATGTAGCTCATAGTGGTGTTTCTTAGAGTTCAGGAAACAGTTAGCTGGGAACAAAGGGTAACTTGATGACATACTGTGTTTGTGTAGCATTCAGTGCAGTGTTGTACTGTATTATAGTTCTTTTTGTTGTGTTTTTTCTTTTAGGTTAATAAATATTCTTTATTAATTGATAATAATAAAAATCGACTGGACTGTTTCTCCCCTGGTTTGCATATTTATTCTCACAGTATACCAAATCAAAAATATATACCACCAAGACTCAATGCAAACAGATCTGTTTGTGAATTGCAGAAAGTCGGTATGCAGGTGCAACATGTAAAAGAAAAGGCAAATGCGATGTTGGTATTTATTGCAAAGGGACTGGTGTATAAGAGTAAAAAAGTGTTGTTGCAATTGTATAGGGCGTTGGTAAGACCACATCTGGAGTATTGTGCCCAGTTTTGATCTCCTTATTTGAGGAAGAATGTGGTGGCATTGGAGGCAGTTCAGTGAAGGTTCACCAGATTGATTCCAAGGATAAAGAGTTGATGTATGAGGAGAGATTAAACAGTTTGGGCTTATACTCACTGGGGTTTAGAAAGATGAGAGGGGATCTGAATGAGATATAATATTTTAAAAGGGATTGATAAAGTAAATGTAGACCAAATGTTTCTCCTTGTGGGTAAATCTAGAACAGGAGGTCACAGAAACAGGTTGAAAGATAGTAGATTTAAAACTAAGATCAGGAGGACTGACCTCTTGCAGAGGGTGATGAATTTTTGGAACTAACTGCCCTATAGCATGGTAAAGTTTGAATCGTTGAGTGGTTTCAGTAATAGATAGATATATTTCTAACAAAAAAAAGGGATATAGGGTATAGATGGGGAGGTGGATTTGAGACCAGGAAGAGATGATCTGATTGAATGGTAGAGAAGGCTCAAAAGACTTCTGCTCTTAATTCCTATGTTCCTATATTCCAAGTTGCCCTTCTGGGTTTTGCAATACCCTCACATTTAACATCAGCAGGTTTCTAAAGACTGTAAAATTTAAAAACATTGGTTTGCTTACATAAAATTTGACAAAGGTATTAGAGGATAATGGAGGATAATGGAATGACAAAGGCATGAAGAAGCTGGATCATTCAGCTTGGGATGATGTTGTTATTGAAAGGATGTGCATGAATTCATCTCCTTCACACTGTCAGACAGAACAACTCTTCCAACGGTATTTGCCCCCTGAATGATCAGTATTCACAATTTAAACAAAGATACATTTTGAAATCAACATAAAAAAAGTCTACTTTTTTAAAATAATGAAAAATTCTTCACAATAGATGGAATTTTGCAGACCAAGAAATATGATCGACCTGCAAAGACTTTTAAATCATGTGCATTTCAAGCCTGGGGTTAGTTATGAAGGAGAAGGAGCCCAATTAAATAGGACTGTGTTCTAAACTAGTTTGGTTGTTATGGAAGATTTGTCCCTGATTACCACTTGAGGACACTGAAAGCTGCTATTGAATCAATACAGTTACTGCAAAGATAAATGATGACTGAGGAATATTAATCCTTTCTTTTGTAACGATTTTGCACTCTGACAGCGAACTTAGTGCGGTTACACATCACTTCTCGGCTTGTATAAATAAAGAATCCTGACAGATGTAATTTTAAATAGAGAGTGACTGATACTTTAAAAAAAAATGCATAATGGGATAGTGCACATAGTTTCACAAGGCTTTCCAAATGAAAGTCTCCACCACTGATTCTAATCTCCCCCTCTGTCATCCACATGGCAACCGATTAATCTGATTTTATTGAATGAACCTGGGGAGGAGGGGAAATCAAAGAAAATGCGAAATAATGAGCTGCAAACAAAAAGAACAATGAGAAAATTATTGCAGCAAAGTCACAGACAACAAAAGATGAGGAAGAATTAAATGGATGAAGGGATAAGCAGGATAAAGGGAATTAAATAAAGACAAGGTAGAATCTTAAAAGAACAAGGCAGAATTGCTGGACTGGTGGACTGACATTGCTTAGCATGCAAGGTGTGATCAGCAGATATCAATTACGATATTGATTGGTGTCTTCTGAATATACATCGCCCAAGCGATCCCAGTTATGTCTGCAGAGTGTGTTCCTCTCCAGCCACTTAAAATTGATATAACCTTGCCCTGCAGCTTGTAAGAAAAAAATAATTTCAACAGATTTCTTTGGTATTCAGGTGTTAGTTGTGATGCAGTGTTGCCATGGCAAAGTATCTTGTAAGGAGAAGATACAAAAATAATGTGATGGGTACCACAATTGAATTTGTTTAAAAAAAAATTGCATGAGACTAAAACCAAAAATAAAACTCTAAGAGGAGTGAAAATGCTCAGGCTGCAGCAGTTGTAGCCTGTCGCTCATTACAGCATCAAGCATCACAACTACTCTTCAGAGTTCTGAAGTTTAGATTACACTCGGTGGTTCCAGTGTACTTAACAATGAAATGAAAAATTACATTAAAGGAATAGGACCAAAATAATACTGCTGGAAATCTGAAATAAAAACAGAAAATGCTGCAAATATGCAGCAGGTCGTAGCATTTATAAAGTGAGAAACACAACAAATAGTCAGAATCTTCTGCCTCTGCTAGAGATGAGGAAGGAGGTGCTGGGAGCCTGAAAATTAGGTACCTTAGTGTCCACGCTGATACCTAATGGCTTCCCACCTCCACCAACCAGTTGTCAGTTCTGGTTAAGAAGGCCCATGGTTGATCTTTCCCCTGCCTTCTTTCAACCTCATTCAATGACTCTTAAAGGCCTCTTCTCGCTTCTACCTCAACCGTTTCAGTTCCAGGCTGGTTTGCCAATATGCAGCCTCATCACTGGTTAAGTTTTGGGGTGCTGCATGTCAGCCTGGAGTGGTGGCGGGGAGGCAGAGGGACCCTCAGTCTGCACTAGTCTATGCATGATCAAGGGTATGGATATGGGGCAGGGGGATGGCTGCTGATGACCCTTGAGACCTCTCTCTTCTCCTTGTGATTCAACCTGCGAGACCCCACCTGTTCCATACCTATCAACACTTAACCTTTGTCCTGTAATGTTTTGCAAAGCTGGGACTTGGGGTGGTGGAGTAAATAGACAGGGGGTTGGTTGGACCAGCCGCAGCCATGGCATCCTCCTTACGATGGATGTCAAATGCAAGAGCTGCCAGCCACTGACAGGTCGGGGTGGGACTTCCTTATTAAAACTTGTATGGGTGTCTCACTGTTTCTCTCAGGCTGTGCACGAGGCACCGCTGAGAATGGGAGTTTCCAGCCTACTTTTCAAGCATGTGACCTTCTATCAGAACTAAGAAAAGTTTGAAATGCAAGAGCTTTTCAGCAAGTAAAAGGAAGAAGGGTAGGAAAGGGAAAAAAAGGAAGGTCTGTGATAGAGTGCAAGATGCGGGAGGCTGTATGACAAAAATATCGGCAATGCAGACCAAAGAGAGTGATAATGAAACTAGTAAATTAGTGAAAGATATGTGTAGAGGAAATGTGATTGATAGGAGGATGAAAGCTCGTGTTCAAAAGCAAAATAAGTAAAAAAATGAGAATAAAACTGAAAACGGTAAGGAAGAAGGAAATAAATTGGGGGCAGAGATTACAGCTTGAAATTGTTGAACACAAGCCATCTATAAAAAAGTCATTTGGACTGGAAACATTTAGATGTAAGTTTAAGGCACCTTGAGGACAAAAGGAGTGTGGAGTGAGTGATTTTATTTGCATTCATTACTTTAAACGTTATGTTGGGTTTGGTACATTGCCGTGTGAGGTCACAAGGGGATTGTGATTGGGGTGGAGCTCACTCAGCTCAACAGTTCACACAGTTGTTCAAATATAAAATAAAAATTAATATTTATTTGAAGGTCTTCAGATACTCAGCCAAACAGAAAAGAAAGGACCTAAACACCTAGCTCTTCTTTGCACTTAACCTTACAATTTTTCCCTATTTAAGCCAAGACTGGTAACCTATTTCCCAGGGAAAACTCAACACACAGTGTCCAACATTGATAATCCTTCAGTAGGGAAAGGCAGAGACAAGGTCAAAATGCAGATGGGAAGGTCAGATAACCAGAGCTGATTCTCATAAAAGTTGTTTTTCATGTCCAACAAATTTTCAAATATGGTCCCACATGTACCAGAACAATTAATATTCTTATGAAGACTTGTTAAGGGCACTATAAAAATATTGCTGTTCTTGTTACCGTATCTTAAACTCCGAGTTTTCCTAACACAGTAGTCAATGATCATTCGGTTCTATCCAGTTTCCTGTATCATCTAGGATAAACACACAGAGTTTAAAGTAGTGCAGAAATGTCCAATTAGTGTTAATTAAATTGTGAGAACAGGATGATGTTTCCAAGAGGATTATTTTTTAATCTATTTATTTTATTTTTGAAAGTTAAGTGCATTCTTAAAAATGGATGGCTGACATGTGCAGCAACTGGTTTGGAAGCTGCAAATGTGAGCTGATGTCTTATTGTTTGTGCCTTTAGATCATTAGAATTGTGAGAATGCAGTCATATTGTCAGGAACATGGAAAGTGCGATGCCTCACAAAAGCAAATTTAAATTCACTCACCCACCGCAGGATTAAGTTTCTCTAAATGTGAAGAGAGTCCAGAACTTAGGAGAAATCTTATTCCTCCCTTCCATTGTTCCTATAGTGGTTAGCACTGCTGACTCACAGCACCAAGAATCCAGATTTGATTCTTGGCTTGAGTCACAGTCTGTGTGGAGTCTGCACGTTCTTCCCCTGTCTGCGTGGGTTTCCTCTGAGTGCTCCGGTTTCCTCCCACAGTCCAATTTCAGTGGATTAGCAGAATAAATATGTGGGGTTAGAGGCATAGAGCCTGGGTGGAATTGTTGTTGGCGCATGCTCGATGGACTGATTGGCCTCTTTCTGTACTGTAGGGATTCTATGATTTTCCCACCCTTACTTCACTCTATTCTTTCCATCCATATTTTTCCCCTCCTTTCCTTTCCTCCCTTCATCCATTTTTTCCACTTCACCCTTCATTTTTTACTATCCTCCACTAATTTATTCATCCTCCCACCTTTTCTTGTTCTATTGGTGGGTAGCATCCAATTTCTGAACATCTCTAAAATGAATCAGATTTTAGAAAACTTTATTCAAAATTTTAAATGTTTTATGCAAACTTGTTGGAATTCAACTCAGAACTAACTAAAGTTGGGTTAATGAAATGGTTTGGATCGTAAAATAAAAGAAATAGCAGTGGAAGTAGGTCATGTAGCCCAATGAGCCAGCTCCACCATTCAATAAGATCATGACTGACCTGACTGTGGTCTTAATGTCACTTCTCTTCCTGCCACTGCCCCCCATTACCATGAGAGGCAGCAGGATGAAAATCCAGTGCTGGGAGACGTGTGGAGGACCAGACGCCCAGTGCCAATCATGTGAATCGGCCAGCACTCAAGTCGGCAGCTTGGTACAAAAGCAAGGTGGGAGAATACCCTCTCTCTTATTTTTAAACAGTGTGCCCTTGCCCTAGATCCCACAAGAGGAAACATCCTTTCAGTATCGGCACTGTCAAGCCTCTTCAGAATCTTATATGTTCGATCGCAGTCTTTGGAGAGACAAAATAATATTTTCTACTGAGTCACTTCCATAGAATTTGCTTCTCTTCTCAGGTACTGATATTAATTCAGCAGCTAGTATTCAGAATCATTGGCCCCCAGATGGTGGAAACATGAGCAGTGGTGGGAGTCGGGGGGGGGGGGGGGGGGGGGTTTAAAATAGTGTGGAGTTCTACCACTGTCCCATCACCAGAGTGGTGTCAGTACGCTGATAGGTTGCTCACCCCATGAACATGGGGACTGAATGTACATAATCAAGGGCCCGACTACAGACCATTTGAAGGGCTACTGGCAGCTTGCCCCACAGAGTGAACTGCAGGCATGAAAGCCGGCACCTGCGGCTAAAGTGATCCAGATGGAAGGTTAAGTTTTTTTAAAAAAAGTTCAGTTTCTTTATTAATGTCACAAGCAGGCTTAAATTAACACTACAATGAAGTTATTATTAAAATCCCCTCGTCACCACACTCTGACACCTATTTGGGTACACCGAAGGAGAATTTAGCACGGCTGATGCACCTAACCAGTGCATCTTTCGGACTGTGGGAGAGAACCCGGAGGAAACCCATGCAGACACGGGGAGAATGTGCAACCTCCACATTGATAGTGATTGTGCAAAATGATCAAGACAGAAATTGAACCTGGGTCCCTAGTACCGAGAGGTAGCAGTGCTAACCATTTTGGCACCGTATTGCCCCGTATCTTGTGATTGGTGGAATCTTTCTGTACCAGACCCCTCCTCCCCTCAAGTCTTGACCATGTTGAATTTATTATTTCTACTTACCTCTCCTAAGGCACCTCCATTTTGGTATTCATATCACCCAGTAGCTCCTCTGATTGGCCAGCTGCATCAAGAACTCACCAGCTGTCCTTATATGGACAGTTAGCCCACTGGGCAGTCAGTTAGGTGGCCACCTGCAATGAAATCATCAAACTAACTCCCCCAGATGGACTTAAAGTATTTCTTTCTTCATAGATGCTGCCTGACCTGCTGTTTTTGTCTTTATTTCAGATTTCCAGCAGCCGCAGTGTTAAGCTTTTATTACTGCAGTGATGTTAACCAGTTATTCTAGCTTCAAGTTGCAGCAGAACACTGGAGATCTGATGATTGTGCAAAATGATCAACTTTAGTTTATAATAAAAACAGGAAATGCTGGAAAACCTCAGCAGGTGGAAACATAATAGAGACACTGTTTTGAGACAGGATGATCCTTTGTCACACCCTTTATCAGAAAAAAATAGGAAGAGCTCCAATGAAGGGTCATCCTGACTTGAAACTTTGGCTCTAGTCTCTCTCTACAGATGTTGTCAAACCTGCTGAGATTTTCCAACATTTTCTTTTTTGTTTCACATTCCGACATAGAGGCATAGAGGTTTACAGTATGGACACAGGTTCTTTAGCCCAATTTATCCATGCTGCCCAGTTTTTACCATTAAACTAGTCCCAATGGCCTGCTTTTAGTCCATATCCCTCTATACCCATTTTACCCATGTAACTGTCTTAATTGTACTTGGCTCTGCCACTGGGTCTGGCACTCATCCCAGACACTCACCACTGACTGAGTGAAAAAAATTGCACCTCTGGACCTTTTTGTACGTCTCCCCTCTCACCTTAAACCTATGCCCTCTGGTTTTATATTCCATACTTTTGGGAAAAGATGTTGACTTTCTACCTTATCTATGCCCCTCATTATTTTATAGACCTTTGTGAGATCACCCCTCTACACCTACGTTCTATGGAAAAATGTTCCAGCCTCTCCTTGTAACTTAAATCGTCAAGTCTCGATAGCATCCTAGTAAATCTTTTCTGCACTCTTTCTAAACAAATATTGTTTAAAAAAAAGATTCACAAATCACTTTCGATACCAAAAGATAGGTTGCAAGAACAGTGAGCCCAATATCTCAAATCTACCTTAAAGTAACCAAATCAAAATCTTCAGACTGTTCATCTAATTAATGAACAAATGTTCTCATTTTGTTGAATTCTTTTCCAAGCAGAGTTTCCAGATATGTGTCAATCAGTTCAAGGTAACCAACTCATCTGGTCACAGAACAAGTTGTTATGATGAATCCACAATGATTTTTTTTTTACCAATTTGAATTGCTTTATGAGATGTGAAATGGAAATTTCTAACAGAAACACTGTTTGCAAGACATTTATTCTTTTGACTTTTTATATTTCATTTCCAAATACTTCTGTAACAAATGGTATATATTTAATTCATGTTTATTTAACAGTAGATCTTTCAAGGTATTGCTTGAGTTGAGTCTAGACCATGTTCTGTTCTATAATAGGATCATTCACGCTTTGTGGGGATAATATCAGGTCGACTGATTTATAGTTACTCAAAATGTCAAATTCCATTTTAATTTAATGGCTGTTATGAAGTTGGGATTCTTGTAGATACCTTTTTTTAGTTCAGTGGCATCATTTATATAAGCAATCCCACACTACTTTACACTTACATGCATACAGAGGTTGGGATTTTCCAATCCCGCTGTGGCTGGACCCATTGCAGGGATACAGCAGGCGAGCCAAAAGTCCACTGACTTTCAGCAGGACTGGTCAATCCCTGTGGTGGTTCGGCAGAGCTGGAAAATCCCAGCCAGAACAGCCTAAGGATAAAATGATAGCAATCCTTATGACCCAATATGGATATTCACAGCTTTCATGGAAGTATTTCTTCAGATCCTTCAAAGCAGCATTTGTCAAATGAGACAAAGAACGGAGGTTTGAAATACAAACCTACTTTATTTCACAACCACGGGGCACGGAGAGAGTGATGATCAAATTCATTTCTGTTAATCAATGCAGGTTATGTAATAAAACCAAATAATGAACATACCATGCTTCCCCAACATCAGTGAATCATCTTATTTAACGCAAGGAAGATCCACTCCTTACATTCTGCTATCTTTCTTTTATTTGCTGACAGCCAGAACAATATCCTGTTACCAAAATCTATTTGGAGTATCTCCTAATGTTTGTCATTTTATCTCCCATTTCAAAGACCAACAGATCAAGTAGATTTCAAACACACTTTAACTTTTGCACAGCAGATTGGTGAGTCTGCTGGAGACTGGGCTTTCTCAGCAACTAAGAGGCGGACTTATTCTATGACTCATTACCTCATTTAACTAGTATCTGGAAGTGGTCCATCCCTAACTGGTCTTCCACATAGCTCACCAGAAACTTGCAGTATCAGTAATACTGAGGGATAGATTTGGGCTTTGGAAACACTGGCAAATTCCCCTAAATTATGGCAAAACAGTTATAGATGTTCTGGTGTTTAATAATAAGGCTGTGGGACTGCTGGGATTTGATAGTTTAGGATTGCTGAAATCATTAGGGAAAGACCTAAGTTTTTTTTCAGAACTGCAGACAAAACTGTTGTCCACATGCAGTCAGGAATGGTGGTGGATAATTGAAATATTCACTGGAGGAAGAGGCTTCACAAACAGTCCAGAAACATCAGTGCAAAAGATAAGGCATTTGCAACACATTCAGCCAGAGA
The DNA here is from genome assembly GCA_024679065.1 of Sphyrna mokarran. Lineage (NCBI taxonomy): Eukaryota > Metazoa > Chordata > Chondrichthyes > Carcharhiniformes > Carcharhinidae > Sphyrna > Sphyrna mokarran. The sequence goes on from JAGIQG010000021.1 coordinate 28,163,588, forward strand.
AAGTGCTGAGTGCATGAGCCATGTCAGCCTCCTCTGGAGGTCCCCAGCATTACAGAGACCAATCTTCTCAATCCACTTAGCATGATATGAAGAAATGGCTGAATGCACTGAATACTGTGAAGACTATGGATCCTGACAATAACCCAGCAATTGTACTGAAGACTTGTACTCCAGTCCCTGTCGTGCCCCTAACCAAGCTTTTCCACTACAACTATAACGCTGACATCTACCCAGCAATGTGGAAAATTGCCCAGGTATTTCCTTTACACATTAAACAGAACAAAGACAATCAGGCTAATTAATGTCCTATCAGTCTAATCTTGATCACGCGTAAAGCAATGGGAATAGTCATCAACAATGCACTTGCTTAGCAATAACCTGCTCACTCGAGTTCTGTTTAGGTTCTGCCAGGGTCATTCAACTGCTGACCTTATTAAATCCTTGATTAAAACATGGACAAATAAGCTGAACTTCAGAGGTGAGGCTAAAATGACTGCCCTTGGCATTAAGGCAGAATTTAGTCAAGTATAGCATCAAGTGCCATAGCAAAACTGAAGTCAATGGGAATCAAGGAAACCGCTCTTGGCTGTTTAAAGTCATCCCTGATGTAAAGGAAGATGATTGTGATTGTTGGACCTCAGTCATCTCACTTCCAGGAATCCAAGGCCCAACCATCATCATTCAGTTGCTTCAGCAATGAACATTGCTCCATCATAAAGTCAAAAGTGCGGATGTTCACTGATAATTGCACAATGATTAACACCATTCACAACAGATATTGAAGCAGTTACCATGTCTAATGCAGCAACAGCTGGATATTACCCAAGCTTGGGTTGACCAATGGCAAGTAATGTTTGTGCCATACAAATGCCAGGCAATGACTATCTCCAACAAAAGAGGATCTAACCATCACCCCTTTACATTCAGTGGCATATCCATCACTGAATCCCTGTTATTAACAACCGGACGGTTATCATTGACCAGAAACTGAACTAGACTAGCCATATAAATACTTTGGTTCCAAAAGCCAGTCAGAGGTTAAGAATCATATAGAGAGTAACTCACCTCCTGACTCCCCAAAGCTTGTTCACCATTACGAGGTACATGTAAGCAGTGTAATGGAATACTTCCCAATTGCCTGTATAAGTGAATCTCCAATAACAATCAAAAATCTCAATACTGTCCAAGACAAAGCAGCCTTCTTGCTTGGCACCACATCATCAAACATTCATTCCCTCTACCACCAATGCACAATGGCAGCAGCGTGTACCTCTACAAGGTACACTGCAGGAACCTACCAAGGCTCCTTAGGCAGCAGTTTCCAATTCCCCAACAATAGCATCTAGGAGGACAAGGGCAGCAGATACACAGGAACACCACCTCCTGGACATTCTCCTCCAAGCTACTTACCATCCTGTCTTGGAAATTTATTGATGTCCTGAATTAAAATCATGACATTCCCTCCCTAAAGCACTGTAGGTGTACCTGCATCTCATGGACTGCAGTGGTTCAAGAATGCAGCTTAGCACCATCTTCTTGGGACAAATTTGGGATGGCCAAGAAATGCTAGCTTAGCCAAAGATGCCCATATCCCATAAAGGAATAAAAAAAGTTGACGAAAGGTCATTGAGAACAAAAAAATATAAAAGACACGAGCAAATGTACAGGCTGTGAACATGCCTTATGTATTGTAAGGAGGCATCCCACTTTACTAACTGGGCCACTTCATTGATTGGTCACATAATGTGTTTGTTTTTTAAATTCATACTCTGGGAATTTGACCCAGTGCCAATGAAGGAACAGCGATATTTTTACAAGTCGGGAAGGTGCATGCCTTGGAGGGGAACATTGATACTTCCATGCAGTTCACAAGAATATTGCTATTCTTATCAATTGCAAAATCCAAAAGAGATAAGTAAATTTGGTGATATTTTATAATTAGGTGCATAAACTATTGTGCTCACGTGGAAATATTTATGGCAGAAAAATTTGATTGTATTGAAAGGAGGTAAGTGAGAAAACAGCAGCAGAGAATTGTCCCTATCTGATATGTTGATAAATACTTTTCTATCCACATAATGGGATAACTAATAATTTCTCTTTGAATCTGCTTTATCCCCGCACGGCCAATGGGGAAAAGTATAGTCCTAGTGCTCCACAGGCACTGCAGAACAATCAGATTTATTAACTATCAGTAAGTGTTCAAATTTGGGTCAAAGGGGAACCAGGAATCAAAAATTTATCAAGAATGGTTGAATCATACCTTCTGAAAAAGATCTTTTGCATCGTTAAATAAGCTGCAAGTTAATGCAGTGCACAAAGCAATACTCGGCATACCGAACCTATTTTCTAAATAAATATGCTTAATAAAGTCAGAAATCAGGCAGTGATAACAGTCTTTTAAATACACCATTCTTCAAAATCTGGGCCAGATATTTGCTTTTGACACCGATGACTTTGCTCAGTCAGATATTATTAAAAACAATAATATTTCGCTTATCTACAATTACAATGAAGATAAACTCTTCAGCAAGCTGCAGTTTTCATCATCCTGCATGAGCCTGTAATGCAGCAATCCCTGTAACGCAGCAATCCCCGTAACCTTAATTTGAAAGAGAATGCCTTTAGTAAAACTTAGAAAACTGTAACGTGGATGTTTTAAAATGATCTGGCTGTACTAACTATGAGTTGTTCCAATGGACTGTCACGGGGTGCTGAAATGCACTATCACATTGATTAACTTTTTCTTGAGGCATTAATATAATGATTACTTACGAAACATGGTCATGTACTGCTTTGGGTTGAGATTCCAGTGGCCCCAGTTTGTTCGGTAACCATGGAGATTTGCATAATCGTCAAAATTGTATGCTGGTTCTGTCCCAAATGTGTCAATTACCCGGATCCTGCATCTGAAGATCAGAGTAAAAATGTAAAAAGTTAATTCTGTTATGTGGATCTTAAGTGAAAACTCTGTACAAGTGACTACCGGTTCAGTTAGGCATGTACACCTTTATCAGAAACACCAAATAACACATCGCCTATCGATATGTTCAGGAAGTATACATGATGAAGTCACTGCATTTGCGAGAAAATATTGAGAAATTTTAGTTTTCCTCAGTGGAACACAACTGCAATGCATAGCTCATGTTGTTTGTTCATGTCTGATGATGCCTGGAAAATGGGTCTTTCTTTGTTTCACTTGTTAAGAAGTACAGATAAAGGGAGGGGTTTTCCTTTTCTCTCAGATCAATCCTAAATATTGTACTCTTTTGGAGAAATATCTTTTTGTGGGGGAGGCAGGAGTAGGGTGAGGGTGGGGAGAGAGTGTAAGATATCATGTCTTTACCTAGTGTGGCCCACGTGTCTCTAGGCCCATAACAGTGTGGTTAGCTGTTCACAGCTCACTGGAGTAGCCAAGCAAACAATTCAGTTGTACAAAAGCTATACACAGAAGTTGAAAATAAAAACTGGCATACCACTGGGCATCAACCTGGGCACAGAAGATAAATAACAGTACACCCTGTCCAGTTGAACCTTCTTAGACTATCTGGGGACTTGTGAAGCTATCTTACAGGCTAATCAAGCAACAATCAGACAGAGTCACACTCATTGAATCATAACTTAGAGCTCATGCCCCAGGCTGCTCCGTCACTATTCTTGAGTGTGTCCTGCCCCACCAGCAAGGCAGATACACCAGAGATGGTAGCAGAATAATAATTAGAGGTTTAGATAGGGTGGACAGTGATAGCCTTTTTCCTAGGATGGAAAAAGCTAGCACGAGGGGACACAGCTTTAAATTAAGGGGTGATAGTTATAGGATGGATATCAGAGGCAGGTTCTTTACCCAAAGGGTGGTTCGGGAGTGGAATGCCCTGCCTGCAGCAGTTGTAGATGCGCCTAGTTTGGTGGCGTTTAAGAGGTTAGTTGATAAGTATATGGAAGAGAAGGGAATGATTTAGTTTGGAGGGGCATTGCTTTTTATATTGGTCGGCGCAACATCGAAGGCCGAAGGGCCTGTTCTGTGCTGTAATGTTCTATGTTCTAATATGTAATCAGGAGGGAGTGTCTTTGTGTGTCCTCCATATTAAATATAGGTCCCTGTGATTCACGTGGTACCAGGTCAAACCTCGGCAAGAAAACCTCCTGCTGATTATCACCCAGAGCTAAAACAGAATTCCTACAGTGCAGGGGAGACCTTTCAGCCCATTGAATCTGCACCGAATCTCTAACAGGACATCTTATCCAGGCCCTATCCCATCCCTGTAACCCACACATTTATCCTGTTTATCTCCTTAAGCCACATATCTTTGGTCACTAAGGGGCAATTTTAGCATGACCAATCTACCTAACCTGCACATCTTTGGAGTGTGGGAGGAAACTGGAAAACTGGAAGAAACCCACACAGACATGGGGAGAATGTGCAAACTCCACACAGACAGACATCCAAGGCTGGAATCAAACCCAGGTCCCTGATGCAGTGAGGCAGCAGTGCGAACCACTACGTCACTGTGCCAGCCTACCTCAGCTGTACCTCAGCTAATGAATCAGTAACCCTTCATTTTGAATGCCATATGGAAGCATCAGTTAAGTTAGTGAGGATGCAGAAGATATACTGGATGGGGAACTTTAATGCCTATAATCGAGTAGTTCAGTAATACCAGTATTGACTGAGCTGTCCAAGTCCTGAGAGACAAATCGACCAAACTGGGCCTGCAGCAGGTGATGAGAATACCAACAAAAAGACATACCTACTTGATTTTACCCTTACCAAGCTATGCAAATGCATCCCTACACTACAGGAAGGAGTGACAACTGCTTAGTTCTTCTGTACACAAAGACACATCTTCACACTGAGGACAACATCCATTGTGTTATGTGGTACTACCACTGCGCTAAATGTGACAGATTCAGAACATACGTCAAACTGGGCCTCCATGAGGCACAGTGAGCCATCAGCAGCTGCAAAATTCTATTCATCCATAACCTCCAAACCAGGCATAGCCTCTACTCTACCATCACTATCAAGTCAATCAATGCAGGTTCAGTCAAGAGTGTAGAAGAGCATGCCAGGACAAACACCAGACATGCTGAGAAGTGAAGTACTACTCTGATGAAATTAAAACAGGTGAAAGCTCTGTATTCCTGCCATATCCCACCATGAATGGTGGTGAACAATGAAACAACTAATTGAAGGTGGAGATGCAACTAATATCCCCATTCCCAATTATGGGTATTTATTTGATGACACCAAAAGTAAGGAGAAAGGATCAGAGGAACCTGGATTTAAGTCTCTTTCTGCAGACAGGCTGATAACCTGGTCCAGGAAAAACTGTCTCCAAATATTATAGATTGAGGAGCTGTCACTCCATGTCAAGCAATTCCAATTTGGAGGCCCTGCTGCCCATGCCCCTCTGCCTATAGGCATAAGATTTACAGGTTGATAATCAACAATCAAGTCCTGGAGTGGGACTCGAACCCGGAACTTGTGGATCAGAGGCAGCGACATTACCCTTTGCACCACAAGAGCTAAGCCCAGCACATCAGTGCAAAAACATTTGCACCCAACTTCAGCCAGAGGTTCTGAGTGGAACTTCCTAATTTCACAGAGGGTTTGAGTAAAGAGGTACTGAAATCTTGCTTCAATTGTATAGAAACATAGAAAATCAGAGTGGATTCGACCCATCGGGCCTGCTCCGCAATTTAGGTGATCACAGTTAATCCTCAATCAATAAAACTCTAAGGAATGCAAATCCAATTTCCCCAGTTTCTCTTCACAAAACAATCCCTCCATCCTTGGAATTATCTGTACATTGTTGCATCCCTCCTGCTTCCTAAAGTAAGCGGACCAAAATGACAGACAGTACCCCAGGTGCAATCTTTAATCAGGCAATTGAGGTGAACCTGTTAGAATATGAACTCCCTGATTAAGGTCCAAATTGGAGAGCCTCTTTCTTTATATTTAACCAAGAGTGTCAGTTCCTCTGGGACTCCCAGTGTAGATTGCTAACTGAAAGCACTTGGTATTCATTTGTCAGACTTGTAAATGAAGGGATTTTGGTGAAGGAACTTCTGCCTCCAAAGACTTCTTACACCTGCCAGTCTACTCTTGATCATAAATATAGGAAGCTGCTATCAACATAATGTGGCACTTACATAGAAGTAACCTGCTCATTGATGATCAGACTAGGTTTTACCAGGGCTATTCAGCTTCAGAACTCATTACAGTTGTACAACAAATATGGACAAAAAGGCTGAACACAATAGGGTGGTTAGTGTGATTTGACATCAAGCTAGCATGTGCCTATCTGGCAAAACTATGGGAATCAAGGGGGGAATTTCCATTGTTTGAAGTCAAGGGAAGCATGATGGCATAGTGGTTAGCATTTGTGTGTTCTCTCCATGTCTGTGTGGGTTTCCTCCAGGTGCTCCGGATCTTGTGAAACATGTGCTGGTCAGGTGCATTGGCCATGCTAAATTCTCCCTCAGTGAACCTGAACAGATGCAGAGTGTGATGACAGGGGAATTTTCATATAACTTAATGGCAATTTTAATGTAAGCCTACTTGTGACACCAACAAAATAAGTAAACATACCACTATTAAGATGGTTGAGGTTATTGAAGAACAATCATCTCAGCCCCAGAACATCACTGCAGGAGTTCTTCAGGGTAGTGTGTCATTTCATCATTGATCTATCTTCCATCCCAAGGTCATAAATGGGGATGTTTGCTATTGATTACACAATGTACAGTCCTATTCACAACTCCTCAGAATCTGAAGCAGTCCATATCCATATGCAGAAAGACTTGAACAATATTCAGGGCTGGGTAGATAGGTGGCGAGTAACATCCACACCATAATAGTGCTAAATAACGACCATCTGCAAACACAGAGAATCTAACCCTTTTCCCTTTCAATGGCATTACAATTGCCAATATCTTGGGCGTTACCTTTGAACAGAAACTTAACTGGACCAGCCAAATAAATATTGTGCTTATAAGAGCACGTCAGAGGCTGGGAATTCTGCAGCAAGTAACTCACTTCCTGATTTCGCAAATACAGTCCAAAATCTACAAGGCACAAGTCAGGAGTGTGATGGAATATTCTTCACTTGCCTAGATGAGTACAGCTGCAACAACACTCAAGGAATTTGATATCATCAAAGACAAAACAACCTGCTTGAATGGGAATCCGTCCACCAACTTAAACACTTACTTCATTCACCATCAATGTAAACTGGCAGCATGATGTACCTTACACAAAATGCACTGCAACTCCTCACCAAGGCTTGTTTGGCAGCATCTACCAAACAAGAAAACTGTTCAGCAAGAAAGAAAAGGGCTGGCAGATGCATGGGACTACCACCACCTGCAGGTTCCCCTCCAAGACACACACCATCCTGACTTGAAACTAATGTGCATCGCTGGTCATTTACCAAGGAGTCAAAAATCTAAAACTCCTTTCCTGTTGGTATAGCTGATTGGTTGCAGCAGATCAAGAAACTGTATTCTTTATTCATTCATCGGATGTAGGCATCACTGGCTTGACCATCATTTAATGCCCATCCCTGAGAATATTTAAGAGTTACCCATATTGCTGTGCATCTGGAGTCACATCTAGGCCAGATCAGATAAGGTTGGCAAATTTCTTTCCCTAAAGAACATTAGTTAACCAGATGGGTTTTTACAAAAATTGACAATGGTTTCATGATCATCATTAATTCCAGATTTTTATTGAATTCAAAATTCACCATCCACCTATTAGGATTCGAATCTGGGTCCCCACGACACTGTGTCCCCTATGTCTTCAGATTACTAATGCAGTGACAATAATACTATGCCATGGCCTCCCCAGATCATGCCTGCTTTGTTAAGGGCAATTATGGACAAACAACAAAATAAACCAATAAACTGTACTGTAGTCACTTCAAGTTTATAATCTGAGGTAAAAGACCAAGAGCTCCTTGGGGTATTTATGCTGGTCACACATGAAAATAATCGCGTTTCGCATGGCAATATTTAAGTCACACCATTAACATTATCTGTCAGCAGCAAATTTTGTTTTCTGCATCATTGCAGATTTGGAGAGGGAACCAATTGTGTGCATAATCAATTCACTTTGAACTGAACTTTTCTACAGAACAGAATAGAATTCTGAATGATTTTTTGATCAGTATGAAAGCTATAAATCTAACACATTATTACCAAGATATAGGGTTGGGTGCCTCCTATAAATGGACAACACAAAACCAAAGCAGAAGTAATCTAACCATGCTTTCATAGAATTAGATCAAGATAAACATCTTTTCTCTGATAATATTTTAATAGCAAGAACAATGACAACATGGAAACGTTCTTCTGTACAGCACAGGTTTTTAAACAATTGCTGAGCTTACGAGCTTTGAGGCTTTTGGACTTTAGAGGCAAGTAAAATATATCCAAAATCAAGAATTAAACAGTTTTCAAAACAATTTGACTTAACTTATCAACTGGTGTCATCATTAGTAGAAGATAAAAGCTACTGGAATTCATTGGCCACAGTTTTCCCATCCTGCCCGCCACTGGAATTCTAGCAGACATTGGTTGTGTTGAGGAGGGGTGGGGGGGGGGGGGGGAAGAGGGAGAGAGAGGGTGGGTGGGGGGGGGGGGTGATGGCGGTGGTAGTGGTGATGGCGGTGGTAGTGGTGATGGTGGTGTTTGTGGGGGAGGTTTCATGTAAAGGTCTATTGAAATCGAGTGGGAACCTTCAGTTTTCAGGTGAGCACAGCTGGAGAATCCTACCCAATATTAACTCTGAATATCATCCTAATCTTCTCACTCAGCAAACACTGATGTAATACCTACTCATGTTATGGCTATTGGAAATATTGGTGTGCTGGGTCCGTTCATTCATTTGAAGAGACGAGCATTGGTCGGAATTTTAGAATGGTTTTCTTTTATTGAATAGAATTTAAAAAATTAACATGACAGAGCAGAGGAAGTGAACTCAGAGACTGTATTCTAAGCCGCCATCTGAAGTAATGAACTGAATTGAACTAAACTGAACACTCAAAAATCAAAATATATTTCAACTCTTATCTCATTATTGGAAGTGCTTTCTACACACTGTCTCTATTTAAAAAAAAAATCCTTGCAACTGCTGTTATGAGAAACTATTGTCTACCTGCATTTTGTACCCTTCAGGAATGCAGTCAATTTTTAGAGATATCATCATGCCTTCTGATTCTACATGTAGTCAAACTAGTTGCAATTGTTTGGCCTAGAAAGTTGGTTAATCCCTATAGTCTAGCATTTAATGTAATTGTGCATAGGCAGAGATATCTTAAAATGAAATCTTTGTACAGACTAAAGCAAACACAGCTAAGCATACGCAGGATCTCTCAGGTGTCAGGAAAAGTATTGGATCTGCTAACCTTTAGAGATGAACATTTGTATTAATTCAAACTGCAAATTTATGCACTGTAAACATATAGGGTCAAAAATGTGTTACAATTTCCATAGCAACCAATAATTCTAAAAAGAGATTCAAACTTCCATTAACTAGCTGAAAGAATGACATTGCAAAATTTCATGTTTTAAATCTTTTGACTGTAACAAATGACTAAAAAAAAACTTCTGATTAAGCACTTTTTTTGTAGGAAACTCATACTTTTAATGATAGGAAGTGATGTTCCCCTGTTGTGCTTATCAACCATGAGATTCTCTATAGAATTATAGTCCCTTCAGCAAACAGTCCACAGTTGCTTCCAACTTCAAATGTGCTCCTGCATTCCTGTTTTGCCAAGTAGTAATGGGGTAGCAACACCTGCAGATAGTTCATTGTTTTCAGAGAATTTGTTAAAGCCACAACTAGCAGTTAAGCCAATCCTGATGATGCACTTTCCCCTGGCTATACTGCAATGAATCTTCTGGAATTCTTAGGAAACAGCAAGATGCATCTCTTGAAAGGAGCATCTCTGTCCTGCATGCAGCTCTGATAACTCTCAAAAACAAGCAGCTGATTTTCTCTGCTGACCACACAAAGCTGTTTCCTGTCTAAGATCCAATAATTTGTAGGGAAACCTGTTACCTGACCTCAAACAGTGGCTTCCTCTGCTACCTTGTCCATTGCAACATGAAACATATTTGCCTGATACTGTCACAATTTTTTCCTTGCTTGCCATTTTCCTCCAATCTCCTGCCTGGAATTTGGCTACAACAGAGATACAAGTGGCTGTTATTAATATGTGTCCTGATGGCTGGTGAGAAATAATTATGAGTATATTTGACCTTCATTCTCTTTCATCTTTCAGTTTACAGTACAACTCTTTATAATTCATAACCTATGACCTCTTTCTGAGTCTTTAGGAGACTTAGAATTTACCCATTGTGAATTCAGAGACTGCTGCTATTGTCTCTAAAAATAAATATTGAAGAAGAAAAATCATATAATCTTGCACATTCTTCTCAATCCAAGCCTTCCTTTGGTTTCTAACAATCAAACCACCCAAACTTACTGCCAGGTAGTTTAGAGAATGGGTCACATGACCTCCTTCATTTCACTCTAAATTTAAAGACTCAATTCCCATAATCTTATGAACCTCACAATTGTAACAAATCTTGTAACTTCCAAGTGGGGTTATGCAGATTATGTCTATTACCCAGAGGCAGCGGTGCCACCAGCTGCTATCTGTATGGCCCACATAGTTTTCCCTCATTGATGTCACAGAAAAGACCAGTCTGCATTGCGCAGGTAGCAGATTCAATGGAATCGACCTGGTCCACTTGGCACAATGTTGGAGCAACACTACACAAAGAAATCTTTAGTCCCTCAATGTTTTCATGTATACTAGATACTTTTCATTGAAAGTTTATGCATCTTTTTGCCCATTGGTGCATCCCTGAGTTGTTCATATGTCATTTACCACTATTTTAGGAGTAATATAGCTCAGGTCAGAATGTTCATTGATATTAATCTCCTAGATCCCAAACCAAGCAATGGTTAGTATATAAAAACAGTGTCAATAGCTCTCTTCTAGTACACTCTGATAGATTTCATCCTTCAGTATATAGTATATTATTTACAACTCCCTGGTATCTTAATCATAGAGAAAACTGTTCAATTACACAGCATTCACTCTAGCATCTTTGTCTTGCTATTAATGGTAACTTCATAAAAGCCGTGCATTCTAAAAAAACGAGGACTTCTGACAATACAGGTGGATGTGAGGTAACTTAGATTAACGAATTGAAGATTCACAAGACTTGACACAAATTAATTGCTTTTCATTTGATACAAACCAAGTTCACGGTGATTTCAATCTTACTGATACTGTCACAATTATTTCCTTGGTTGCCATTTTCTTCCAATCTCTTGCCTGGAATTTGGCTACAACAGATATACAAGTGGCTGTTATTAATGTATATTCTGATGGCTAGTGAGATTCTTTGGTGATAATGGAGGGAAGCGGGGACATTAACACAGAGACTAATCCTGCCTTCATAGAATCATAGAGTCTTGGAGGTTTACAACATGGAAACAGGCCCTTTGGCCCAACATGTCTATGCCTCCCTTTTTTTTTGGAACCTCTAGGCTAATCCCAATTGTCCACATTTGGCCCATATCCCTCTATACCCATCTTACCCATGTAATTGTTTAAATGGTTCTTTAAAAGACAAAATTGTGCCCATCTCTACAACTATCTCTGGCAGCTTGTCCCAGACACTTACCACTGTGTGTGTGAAAAAATTGCCCCTCTGCCCCTTTTGTATTTTTCCCCTCTCATCTTAAACTTATGCCCTCTAGTTCTACACTCCCTTACCTTTGGGAAAAGATAGTGACTACCTAGCTGATAAATGCCCCTCATTCTTTTATAGACGTCTATAAGATCACCTCTCAGCCTCTTACACGCCAGAGAAAAAAGTTGCAGTCTATCAACCTTTCAAAACATCAAGTCCCAGTAGCATTCTAGTAAATCTTTTCTGCACTCTTTCTATCTTAATAATATTCTTTTATAATAGAGTGACCATAACTGTACACAGTATTCCAAGTGTGGCCTTACCAATGTTTTGTACAACTTCAACAAGATGTGCCAACCCCTGTATTCAATGTTCTAAGCAATGAAACTAAGCATGCCGAATGCCTTCTTCTCCATTCTATCCACCTGTGACTCCACTTTTAAGGAGCTATGAACATGTACCTCTTTGTTCCCTAACTCTCCCCAGTGCCCTATCATTAACTGAATAAGTCCTGACCTCGTTCAATCTACTTAAATGCATCACCTTGCATTTGTCTAAATTAAACTCCATCTGCCATTTGTCAGCCCACTGGCCCAATTGATCAAGATCTGGTTGCAGTTGGAGATAACTTTCTTCATTGTCCACTATGCCATCAATCTTGGTGTCATCTGCAAACTTACTAACCATGTCTCCTATATTCTCATCCAAATCATTAATATAAATGACAAATAAAGTGGACCTAGCACTAATCCCTGAGGCACACCACTGGTCACAGGCCTCTGGTTTGAAAAACAACCCTGTACAACCATCCTCTGGCTTGTGTCAAGAACAGTAAGAAGTCTCACGATGCTATGTTAAAGTCCATCAGGTTTATTTAGTAGCACAAACCACAAGCTTTCGGAGCGCTGCTCCTTCACCAGGTGTGTCAAAAAGCCAATTTTGTATACATTTAGATACCTCACCCTGGATCTCATGAGATTTAACCTTATGCAATAACCTACCATGCAGTATATCTCGTCAAAGGCCTTGCTAAAGTCCATATAGACAACATCAACTGCACTGCCCTCATCTACCTTCTTGGTTACCCCTCAATCAAATTCACATTTACAAATGTACACTTTGCTGGACAGTGACCATGAATAAGAATAAATCGAGAGGGACATCACGGCACCGGGCCAGTAATCCAGAGACCCAGGCTCACGTTTTTTGGACCTGAATTCAAATCTTGTTATGGCAGATGGTGGAATTTAAATTCAGTTAAAAAATCTGGAACTGGAAACAAATGTCAATTATGGCGACCATGATAACTATCATCAGTTTTTCTATAAACCCATCTGGTTCACTGATATTCTTTAGGGGAAGGAAATCTGCTATGCTTATCTGATTTGTTCCACTTGTGATCCCAATCCACAGCAATGTGGTTAACTGAACTGCCCTCTGAAATGGCATAACAAACTACTCAGTTCAAGAGCAGTTAGGGATAGCAACAAATGCTTATCTTGCCAGTGATGCCCACATCCCATGAATAAATAAAAAAAATGATTTTCAGTTTCTTGACCGCTTTGCAGATATAAATAATAATCCATATAGGCAAAACTGGGGATTGAACCTACAATCTTTGCACAGTTCAGCTAGACATATTCATTGAGCCATTGGGAGATAGGTCTTGTCAGCTGTGTTTCTCATTTGGACATTATCGTGAAGGGGTATTTTATCACAATTAAAGCAATAATACTTCAGCATTTCTGACTTAAGAGCATGAACTTAAAATGGTCTATGATTGGATCACTTTGTGAGAAGCTCATGTTCAATTATGGAACTCTAAGTGGCAGCCGATATATGACTGATTAAAGAAAAACTTGCAGCTTGTTTGCAGAATCTCATAAATGCAGTGAAATAACCAGAAAGTCTGACTATTTTTTGAACATTACAAAATTCTGAATTGTTTCCACTTTTGGACAGATAACTTTTGAAATAATTTGTGTTTGCTGTAATCCCGTGTTTAAAAAAATCAGTTCAGTAACTTATTTCCTCACAACGCATGTTAATATTGATTTCAGCAAAGGAGGTAGTGTTGGATGGGTTACTAGCTGTTACATTTTTCACATCCAGCAGGCAAGATCTTGGTCTACTATTGCCAACAACAGTGTTATAATCCAAGGCTTCTCCACACTCAAACAACTACCAATATCAAATTGGCATGAACAGTACAATTGTAAGACACACTGATGGGACATTTGTAAACACTGTATTTAGCTCAGAGTTAAGATCCATGGGCCGCGAGGGTTTGACATGATCATTGGGTGCAAGAAAATACTGTCCAACGGAGCAGCACTGTCACCGTTCCATATGAGGAACTCAAAATTCATGACAGAAAGAATAAGGAAAGGAAAAGTAAATTTGGAAAGGCCTGTGTGTCAGCAGAGTGCTCAAAGATAAGTCATCAGATAGCAGATAATGATCAATCATCTCTCCGTTCTGAGACAATGGCAATTACTATCTTTTATTTAGCACTCAGCAATTGAATCAATGTTTAAAAGAAGGTTTAGCCACCAGTAGGCATTCATAGATGTCTATGTTATAAACATCGTTGTTCAAAATAGTAACTCATTCAGTGAAAGAATGTCAGTGATTTAGTATAGATAGCTGACAAGAAGTTTTTCTCTGTACTGAATCCTTTCTTGAATATAATCCTGGTTTCTCAAAGGAACAATTTATCAGCAATATTACAGATTGCCCAGAATAATATGTACCCAAATCCCTGTGTGTCAGCTCAGCAGTGACCAATTGACCCAGATATTAGGGAAGGACAGTAATCTATTTGTAATGTCACTGGCCCAGTAATCCGTGGGACCAGGTTAATGGGTTAAGTCCCAAAATAGCAGTAGATGGGATGTAAATTCTATTCATTAATAAATCCTGTTCTGCCTGAAATGTGTAATGCAAAAACATTACAGTGTACAAAAACAAAGGAAAATACAGGGGCATCTCACTCCTTCATTAGGATGCTACTGGGGCTTGATGGATTCAGTTATAAGGAGAAGCTGGATAGACTGGGACTTTTTCTCTGGAGCATAGGAGGCCGAAGGGTGACCTTATAGAGGTCTATAAAATAATGAGGGGCATTGATCAGCTAAATAGTCAATATCTTTTCCCAGAGATAGGGGATTCTAAAACCAGAGGGCATAGATTCAAGGTGAGAGGAGAGGGATACAAAAATGTCCAGAGGGGCAATTTTTTCACACAAAGGGTGGTGAGTGTCTGGAACAAGCTGCCAGAGATAGTAGTAGAAGCGGGTACAATTTTATTTTTTAAAAAGCATTTCAATTGTTAGTTGGTAAGATGGGTATAGTGGATATGGGCCAAAGGTGGGCAATTGGGATTGGCCTAGGGGTTTTAAAAAAAGGGATGGCATGGATAAGTTGGGCTAAAAGGCCTGTTCCCATGCTGTAAACCTCTATGACTTCTACGTGCTGCGCTGTGGTAGAATTTGTTTCTCAAGGATTGGCCTCTTCAGAAGTTAACAAAGGTGCACCATACGCAGGCACCCCATCTGAAATAGACTTTTGCAGTTAGAAAGATGCCAACAAATAAATTTAATTAATGTAAAATAAATCTGGAATCGAAATGAGATTGTAATTGATATTATGAAAATTCATCTGCTCATTAATATCCTTTAGGAAAGGAAGTCTGTTGTCTTTATTTGGTCTGGTCTACATGTAACATCAAACCTTCAGTAACATATTGGCTCATAATTGGTTTTAAGACAATTAGTGATTGGCAACACTTACTAACCTTATCATTGACACCCACATCCCATAAAAGAATTTAAAAAACATACATTTTCAATATAAAATACCAAAAGTATTTAATGTACATTGAAAGTGAGGAACCTATAGCAAATATATGGTTTCAAATACATTAAAGAAGTCCAAAATTGAGGAATAGGCTCTCGGGGCAATTAATGCAGGGTCTTATGTTTATTTTCCAATAAATTATATTAATCATCAATAAATATGAAAAGTTATTATTTGAGTCAATCCATGGAAGGTAATGGTCCAGTGGTACTGTTGTGAGACTACTAATCCAGAAACTTAGTGAATGTTGTCAAGACCTGGATTCAAATCCTGCCATGGCAGATGGTGGAATTTAAATTCAAGTAAAAAAAATGGAATTAAGAATCTACTGAATGAAACCATTGTTAATTGTCAAAAAAGCCTATCTGGTTCAACAATGTCCTTTAGGAAAGGAAATCTGCTGTCCTTACCTGGTCTGACCTACATATGATTCCAGACCACAGCAAAGGTTTGACTCTCTGTTGCCCTCTGAACAATAAATGCTGGTTCATGTCACATAAATGAATAAAAAAATTACAAAAACCTTTGCAAATTAAATTCCAGTTAACTAACAGTGACCAAAGCTAAATTTGATAAATAGTTCGATTAAATATTAAGATGAGTTGGCATTACAAAAACAGAAGCAAGTAATTTAATTGGCAAACTTAAATGTTTCATTTAGCAGTTCATTTTCAGATGTCCTCAATCTGAATGACAACAAGCAAATCATTCTCTGCAATCGCATCAAATAAAACAGGGACTTAATTATTACAAGTCCAAAGTTAATTGAAAAAAACAATCAACATTAATTGTACTTCAGTGCAACTTTGCAGAAAAGGGTCAGAATTTTAAATACAGTTGTTGAGATGAATTGCATTTCCATTAATCTATTATTGTGACTGTTTCTCTGAATTCAAAACCCCATCTTCTCAGTGGATGCGACAGCTAAATTTGATGCAGCCAGGGAATGCCTAAATATTCTGATCAATGAGCCATTCTTTATTAAAAATAGATTTGCATTAAATTGAATGCAGTGGGACAAAGTAATGATTAAAATAATGGTTTTCCTGTATTAAAAGGGAGAAGAAAATCTGCTCTCATGTCATACCATGTGTTAAAAAGCCTTAATATATTTCTACTAGCTGTCACACAGGTTTAGACAAGCAGTGAATCTTTAGTCAGTGAAACCAAGTGTATTATTTAGAAGGTTAACATTTGATATAATGCACTAAAAGTATTTCAATTAACCTTCATGCTCATCTACTTTCATTTTTTTGATAAAAGTACTGCCTCGCCATCATCCAGCAAGAAAGGTGATGCTATTCACACAATTTTTAGACATTATGAGGCTCGAGGTATCAGCACATTACATTGGCACCACTGCATGCTCATACCTTGATAAACATTCTTCGCAAAAAGGATGTCACTCAAAATGGAATTGAGGATAGTGCATCACTACAAAAGCATAAAACGATACAGTGCCAATGTGTCCCTTATTTCAGCACCAAACCTGGTTTATAGTAGTGGTCTGACAGCAACTTGTGCAGCTGATAATGGAGTTAAAAGATGATACAGTTTGCTTGCTTTAGTCGCTAAAGTATTTAGCGCGAACACATATAATGATGAGATAACAATGTTAACATTTCAAGTTTTGTTTCATGTAAGAACCATACCAATATTCCTAACTTTCTTCTATTTACTAATATTAAACTTTCTCACACAGCATGCCCACGCTAATCAAAGGATCATTTAATGTCATATCTCACAGATGGAATTATGGCAACAACAGAAGAGGTGATAAAAGCAAAGCACTGCAGAAGCTGGAAATCTGAAATGAAATCAGAAAATGTTGGAAAAATGCATTGGGTCTGGCAGCATCTGTGGAGACAGAAATAGACCTAACATTTTATGACTCTTCTTCACGGTTTCTAAAGGTCAATTAACCTTCATGTTCATCTACTTCCATCTTCTATGTTATACTGATTCACTTTGCACTCTGTTTATGTTAGACTTAATAACATAACCACCTTAATTTTAGGGTTTATGTAAGAAAAGAGATTGGTGCTTTCTGATATATTAGAGTCCAGGGCAGATTCCCATGCTAAACTGGAAAATGGGCATAGAGCAAACAGTGTTGAAAGTGGGGACCTGAGTTATAATAGTAATGTTGCTTTTTGAGATAAACCAATGTCCATTAAATTAATCAATCCTTGCTCTCAGAAGTAATCAAGTGATTCTAATGAAATATATCACCATGTTGACTGCTCATCTGAAAGTAGACTCAATCAGTCAAGGTAAAGATGATCGGAATTGATCTTTTTGCAGAAAGAACCAGTGAAATCAAAAACTCATCAAGGCTATGACTTGAATATCTGTAAACTTAGAAATGCAATTTTCAGTTTCCTGTCACAACTGTCTTGTCACATTTCAAAGCACTGACAGCAGCAGCTAGTAATCATAGAATCCCTAGAGTGCAGAATGAGGCCATTCAATCCATCAAGCCTGCACCAACTACAGTCCCACCCAGGTAATCCCAGGATCCTGCTAATCTCCCTAACACCGAGCAGCAATTTGCCATGGTCAATCAACCTAACCTGCACGTCTTTGGGGTGTGGGATGAAATCGGAGCACTCGGAGGAAACCCACGGAGAGAACATGCAAACTTCACACGGATAGTGACCCAAGGCCAGAATTGAACTCGAGTCCCTGGCACTGTGAGTATTAACAATGCCACCCTCAAATGGGCAGACAATCACAGAACCAGCTCTACCTGCCTTTCAAAACACTTTAACATCACATTGCATTTTTAAAATCCTGTTTCGGATAACAGAGCAATCTCCATATGCTGATATTCTCCCAGTCTTTGTAAGTATTTTGCCTCCTTTGTACAATGCAGACTATGGGGATGATTCTCCCATGCCACTGCACTAATTCTTCAGGGCCAGAAGATTCTTTTGGCAGGTGATGCATGGGATTTGCACATGCATTCCCGCCTCGATAGTGGCACCCAGTGCCAGATTTCTGACAGCATCAGCTCTGTACTGGAAATAGGCAGGGAGTTTCAGAAATGATTTAAATGCTTATTTTAATATATTTTAAATACAATATATCTGTCAAATACAATTTAACGGGACTGAAATCAATAGGCCTGTTAGGATTTTCCTCTGTCAGAGTGTTTCAATTTAGCAGGGATTACACTAGTTCCCCACTAACAAGGAAATAGCAGCCCAACCCCCCAGAATGAAGGGGATCACTGGGGCCACTCCAGAGGGTCGGGTGCCAGTGTGCCCCTGGCAGCTACAGAGTAATGCCAGCCTGGTAGAGCCAGACTGTGATTCTTGGCACTGTCCAAGGGGCAAAGTGCCATTGCCTGGGGGCAACTTGGCACTGCCCATCAGGTAAGGGGTAGTGCCAAGGGGCAGGGCATAAAGGGGATTGGAACTTGGTGGAGGCAGGGTCTGGTGGAATAATTGGTGAGGGTGGGAGGATCCTGCTGCCATTGGGCAGGCAAGATTGGTGGGGGAAGGAGAGAGGCCAATGATCAGGGGTGGGCTGGGGATTGTGAGGGGGAGAGAGTCAGCCTGCTGGAGGGAAACACTAACTCTGTCAGGAGGAATTGGGTGGGCTGAAGGTCAGAGCAAGCTGATAGGGGAGGGATAGGGACTGGGCCCAGGACTGGGCTGTGGGGGCCCCAGGGCCAGTGATGCAGAATTACAGGGCTGGTCAGTGATTGAGCTGGCCAGCAATTGGGAGGCCAACAGTGTGAGGACACTGCACATGCACCGATCTCGATGCTGACAGGTCGGTGCATGCACAATGGCCCACTCAGCGCTATTCCAGCTGCAATAGGCCCTGCCCACAGCTTTATAATGATATCCATGTTAGTGCACTCTTTTCTGAACTCCCAATGAAAAAGCTAGCATGAATTACTCCAGTTTTCACATTAATTCGACACTCAGAATTTTATGGAAAGAATTCAGTCTATATGTGCAATTCCATTTCCCTTGTGCAACCCTGGGTTAGATTTTAACTTTGAGTGCAGAATTAGGTGGGTGGAATGACCAAACTGTTCACCCTCCTATCTAAAAAAGGAGGTAGGCAAAAGGCAGGTAACTATTGACAGGTTAGGTCAACGAAAGAAATAGCAAGACATCTGGATATAAAATTTCCCATTGGAAAAATGCAGCATGGATTCATGAAGGAAGACCACGTTTGACTAATTTGCTGGAATTCTTTGAGAACATTGCATATGCAGTGGACAATGGGAAACCTATAGATGTGATATATCTGGATTTCCAGAAGGCATCTGACAAGGGGCTGCAACAAAGACTGCTACATAAGATAAAGGTACACACTGTTACAGGTAGTGTATCAGCATGGATAGAGGATTGGTTAATTACAGAAAGTGAAGAGTGAGGGTAAATGAGTGTTTTTCTGGTTGGCATTCTGTGTCTATTGGTGTGCCTCAGGGATCAGCGTTGGGACAGTGTTGTTAATGATTTACACAGATGCTTTGGAGTTGGGGACCAACTGTAGTGTGTCAAGATTTGTAGATGACAGTAAGATGGGTGGAAGAGCAAAGTGCGCAGAGGATGCTGAAAGTCTGTAAAGAGATATAGATAGTCTAAGTGAGGGTCTGGCAGATGGAGTACAATGTTGGTAAATGTGAGGTCATCCATTTTGATAGGAAGAACAGCAAAAAAGGACTATTATTTAAAAAATGGTAGCATGCTGCTGTGCAGAGGGACCTGGGTGTTCTTGTGCAAGAGTCACAAGGAGTTAGTTTGCAGATGCAGCAGATATTAAGAAGGCAAATGGAATTTTGTCCTTCATTGCTAAAGGGATAGAGTTTAAAAACAATGAGATTATGCTGCAGCTGTACAAGGTACTGGTGAGGCCACACCTGGAGTACTGTGTACAGTTTTGGTCTCCTTCCTTGAGGAAGGATATACTGGCAGTGGAGGAGGTGCAGAGGATATTCACTAGGTTAATTCCAGAATTGAGAGGGTTGGCTTATGAGGAGACACTAAGTAGACTAAGGCTATACTCATTGGAATTTGGAAGAACGAGGGGAGATCTTATAGAAACATATAAGATTATGAAAGGACTAGATGAGAAAGAAGCAGGGAAGTTGTTTTCACTGTCAGGTGAAACCAGAACTAGGGGGCATGGCCTCAAAATAAGGGGAAGCAGATTTAGGACTGAGTTTAGGAGGAACTTCTTCCCTCAAAGGTTTATGAACCTATGAAATTCCCTGCCCAGTGAAGCAGTTGAGACTACCTCATTGAATATTTTTAAGGTAAGGATAGATAAAGTTTTAAACAATACTGGAATTAAAGGTTATAGTGAAGGGTATGGTAAGGAGAGCTGAGTCCACAAAAAGATCAGCCATGATTTTATTGAATGGCGGAGCAGGCTTGACAGGCCAGATAGCCTCCTCCGGTTCCTAGTTCTTATGTTCTTACAAGATACTGTCAGAAACTCAAGCCATTTTAATGGATGAACATCGTCATCCTTTGACAAAGGAACTGCCCACTGTTTTTGACACTAATATTTGACAACACCAATTTTAAATCCAACCGATTTATTTGATAGTAAATCTGCGAGCTTTCGGCCTTTGTGGCCTTTGTCAGGCGAATGACCTCATTCGCCTGACGAAGGCCACAAAGGCCGAAAGCTCGCAGATTTACTATCAAATAAATCGGTTGGATTTAAAATTGTTGTTGTCAAACTTTACTGAGTTTACCCCAGTCCAACGCCGGCATCTCTATATTTTGACAGCTGATCAATCATGAATAAGGCAAGGGTAGTGCTTACCACACATTTTTACTGATGTAAAAATGTCACATCAAGCTCATTACATACAGCGAGGAAAGGAAAATCTTAACTGCCTTAGTTTGTTGCCCGAAGCCGTAGTTCAATTGTGGAGAAAATAGAACAAAAATAACTGAGTTAATTCTCAGATAAAGTCTAAAATTCTTTATAGAAGATACTTAAAAGTTAAGATCAAATACTATGTTACATTATATCCTGTGCAGTACAAGATTTCTTTTGTTGCCATGATAGTTCATTCTACGATCCATGGAAAATTGGAGACTGATCAGATGTTGCATCTGTCGGAGTTATCCCTTGCACAAGATACTATAGGGATAGAAAAAAAAAGACCTACTTATTCTCTTCGTATTGATGGGTAACAAAATGATGGAAACAAAATGATGGAAATAAATTGAATACTTGCTTTATTGAATGATATAAGAACCAACTATAAACAAAAATGCACCTTGAAAAGGCACTTCATAACTCCTATGCAAAGTAACACTTCCAACTATCAATGTGCCCTGATGAGATATAGTTGTATAAGTAAAGAAATATAAGGATATCCTCGTTAATTAATTTCAAATTTCAGTCTGGCTGATAAAAGTTTAATGTCAAAATACCTCAAGGTAGTCACTGCTTAAGGATGCACTAAAGACAAAAGGTATGATCTTATCAGTTGTTCATGGCATGCTTCTACTGCAGTGGGATTGGAGGATTTGGCACCCAGCCAAATATCGATTCACTGCAGCGCGATGAGAAAATTCCAACAGCACGAATGACCATAACATTCCAGCCAAAAAACTTTGGTCTCAGAAAAACATGGAAGAGTTTTCTGAAGATTCATCTGGAATACAGTCATATGGACTCGAAACATCAGGTGGAACTATGTGTCTGCATTTGCCATAGGCACAAATGACAACCTGGGTGTAAAATCCCACGTGAGTCAAAAATCAAGAATCTCGCTGGAATCAGGAAGGAGAGTTAGAACATAAGCACATAAGAACTAAGAGCAGGAGTAGGCTATCTGACCCCTTGAGCCTGCTCCATTATTGAATAAGATCATGGCTGATCTTTTTGTGGACTGAGCTTCACTTACCTGCCCATTCACCATAACCCTTGATTCCTTTACTGTTCTAAAATTTATCTATCTTTGCCTTAAAAACATTCAAATGCTTCATTGGGCAGGGAATTCCACAGATTCACAAGAAGAGGTTCCTCCTCAACTCAGTCCTAAATTTGCTTCCAGTTATTTTGAGGCCGTGCCCCCTAGTTCTAGTTTCACCCACCGGTAGAAACAACTTCCCTGTTTCTTTCTCATCTATTCCCTTCATTATCTTATATGTTTCTATAAGATCTCCACTCATTCTTCTGAATTCTGATGAGTATAGCCCCAGTCTACTGAATCTCTCCTCATAAGCCAACCCTCTCAAGTCTGGAATCAACCTAGTGCTTCTCCTCTGCACTCCTTCCAGTGCTAATATATCCTTTCTCAAGTAAGCTGACCAAAACTGTACACAGTACTCCAGGTGTGGCCTCATGAGTACCTTATAAGGCTGCAACATAACCTCGCTGTTTTTAAACTGCATCCCTCTAGCAATGAAGGACAAAATTCCATTTGTCTTCTTAATTTCCTCCTGCACCTGCAAACCAACTGCTGAGATTCCTGCACAAGGGCATCCAGATCCCTCTGCACAGCAGCATGCTGCAATTTTTTTATCATTTATTTAAATGATAGCTGTTATTCTACCAAAATGGATGATCTCATATTTACCAACATTATACTCCATCTGCCAGACCCTCATCCATTCACTTAGATTATCTATATCCCTTTGCAGATTTTCAGTGTCCTCTGCACATTTTGATCTTCCACCCATCTTAGTGACATCTATGAATTTTGACATACTATACTTGGTCCCCAACTCCAAATCATTTATGCAAAGCATAAACAATTGCAGTCCCAACACTGAACCCAGAGGCATACTACTAGTCACTGATGGCCAACCAGAAAAATAACCATTTACCCCAACTCTTTGCTTTCTTTTAGTTAACCAATTCTCTATCCATGCTAATACATTACCCGTAACACTGAGCATCTTTATCTTATGTAGCAGTCTTTGGTGTGGCACCTTGTCAAATGCCTTCTGGAAATCCAGACACACCACATCCAAAGGTTTCCCATTGTCCACTGCACATGTAATGTTCTTAAAGAATTTCACCAAATTAGTCAAATATGACATGGCTTTCATGAACCCATGTTGCATCTTACCAATGGGACAATTTATACCCAGATGTCTCGTTAATTCAAGCATTGATAATCCAAGCATTTTCCCTACTTCAGAAGTTAAGTTAACCAGCCTGTAGTTACCTGCTTTTTGTCTACCTCCTTTTCTAAACAGTGGCATCACATTTGCTGTTTTCCAATCTGCGAGAACCACCCCAGAGTCCAGTGAATTTTGGTAAATTACCATTAGTGCATCTGCTGTTCCATCTCTTTAAGTAACCTGGGATGCATTCCATCAGGACCAGAAGGCTTGTCTACCTTTAGCCCCATTAACTTGCCTAACACTACCTCTTTCAAGATAATGATAGTTTCTAGGTTCTCATCTGCCATAGTCTTAAATGATCAATATTTGTGTTGCTGGATGTTAGAAATGAAATATAGATTTAAATAGTTTAATTTAGTGTTTTTGTGCAAGGAAGGGTAACATTCTAGTTAGATTTATGTTAAACGAAGGTGCTTGAGTGCATAGGGGCTTTTGGTTTCAGTTCAAGTCTATCTGCAGTGTGCTGAGAGAAAGTTTACAGTGGGAAAAGTAAACACAGGCTTGAAGAAGGAATGAACTGTTGCTTAGCAACCATGGGGCTACCTTTAAGAAAAAAAGTCCTTTTGAGTTTTAGTTTAAGCTGAGATCATTGGAACTAGGAAGTTAGAGAGAGAACAGCCCTTCTGGTTCTACTATAAACAGAAGCAAAAGAATGGAGTAATGTGAACAAAAGCAAGTCCTAGGAAATAACTAAGTAATAGTTACATCTAGAAACCAGGGAAAGATATATTCCAATGAGTCTGAAGTAAAAAGAACAACAAAACCTGGAATTGGAATAGAATACCGTTCCTTGAAGTTAAAGGCAGAACTGAAAAGAGTGAGAAGGAATTGGCTAGTGAGAAGCTGGAGATATCTGAAGTAATTCTACAGTTTGTGAGTTTTTACTACAGCTTGTGAAGCAATAGTTGAAGAAACTGTAAAACTATTAGTGGCTAGATTTCTGAGAATTTGTTTAAAAGCTTGAGAACATTCAAGCCAAAAGAAAGGATAGTTGGAAAACCTGGAAGTGAATCATTGTTGGGAATAGTTGAGTCAACGGATTGCTTGGAAGAAAATTCTAAAGCATGTATTCTTGTGAGTGAAGTTTGGAATTACTCATGTGGAACCAGAGTCCGGTCAGAAAAGTTGGCTTATAGTGTAAGGATCACCTGGGAAAATTTGAGGAGAAATCCAGACGTTCAGTGGGTTTCAGAGTAGGGCATTGCCTGACTACAGTTAGCCTGTTGGGTTACAGGGATTGTGTGTTCATTGAGAAAAATCATAGAATAACATATATTGTGTAAAAACAGGAACCAGGTAAAGGATACCAATTGGAGAAGCACAACTAAGTACAGTCCCCAGGGGTAGATGACATGCCTGGGCAGTACTCTGGCACTACTCACTGGCACACTGGCAATATCCCTGGTACTTACAGGGATCAGTGCCAGAGTGCCAGAAGCTCCATGGAAGATTCCCATGTCAATGGCAGGGGGGGGGGGCCTGTATCCATGGATGAGGTGCCAATGGAAGGGATGTGGGGGCTTCCTGTGTGTGTGGGTGGGGTCTTTAACTGCATGGGGAGAGAAGAGAACAGCGTTATCTTCTTACTGCAATTGGAGATCAGGGCACCCTTTAAAATAGTGTCCTGATCTCCGAAATTGCTGACTTTTCATGGCCCAGCCCTACCAGTTTAACTGTGTGGGCTACGCTAACCTGATTTTTTTTCATCCAAGTGTTGCACAAGATGGCTAGAAAAGCTGGCTATGCAGCTAGCAAGTTACTTTTCCAGCCTAAGTCAGCACTTAAAAGTTTTGCTGTCAACTGTTTCATCCTCCACAGATGCTGCCAGACCTGCTGACCTTTCCTCCACATTTTACTGTTTCCATTGCAGATTTCCAGCATTTGCCGTACTTTGCTTTCATTTAAGATTCATTGTAAATTTGGCTGTTTTGGTATCAGCTTGGGATGCAGAAACTCAGGAATTGATGGATTCAGAGGTGTAATCTGCAATGCTACAATAAGGATCTGAAAATATAGCATACACCAAAAGCCTCTTCAAAACTCATTAAGGTCCTATAAGTACTGTACAGAGCATAAACATTTTTATCGCACTCCCAAGTTCATTTTCTTGAATGGAATTTTTGGGAAGTTCTGCACATTGATAAAGCACATAAAAAAGTGAAATATATCTAGAAGGCATAAAAGCAAAGCTCTCTTGCTTCTCATGGAAGAACCAGTGCATATGTGAATATTATCTTGCCTGGAGCTAAATGCATCTTTCATTCTATCCCTCTCCCTTGATCAATCAGAACATGCAAACTGATTTTCTATAAAATATGCTGCAAACTGTGCCTTCACCTCAAATACTGGCTTCAAATCAGCTGAATGACACTAACATCTCTCCTGGGCTCCTTAAGGCATACCACGGACAAAATTTTGATGCTCAGCTAATTCCTTTGGAATATCAATGGCACTAGACTGGAATGAAATTTAAAAAGTAATTTGAAAAATTGGGGGATATTAAAACAGGAACAAACATCATTGTGCACGAATGGCCTTTTAATAAAGTTTCGAAATGCCCTTGCTCAACTTCATTCATAAATCTTTAAAGATATCATTATAAATATACTGAGTCATTTCAAAAAAATACCAGACTGCACTTTCAAAGTTGTAATTGCAGCAGTATGTCAAACTCAATAGGAAATGTATGTGTTTTCTCTGTTTAATTATTCATTGTCAACTATTGTAAAAGTCCACATTATTAAAGAACATGGGGAGATCCATTAATTTTAAAGATTGTTTAATTACGAAACTCAATTCTATATCTACCCAAAAAGCCAACATTATTTAAATTATAAACTCTAACGAATACAGTATTATCAAAGAGGTTTCAAATCATTTGCGTCACTCCTGTCGCCCCTTGTTTGACTGGCAAATAATTGTCTTTTTCACATTGCTTTAGAGTGATTCACTGGGAATTTTAGCCCAACTTTAACAAATGTCACATTTCTTTATTCCCTTTCTGCACACCTTTGCAATATTTTTTATTGCACCGAAGTAGCATGGCACGCTTCTTAAACATATTAGCTAAGCAATAACAACAACTTGCATTTATAGAGCACCTAATTTAGTAAAATGTTGCAGTGCTTCACCAGCCCTTCACCAAATGAACTTAAGGAGCATTTTTTTAAAATCATTTTTAGGACATGACTGGCCAGTATTTATTGTCCTTCCCTAGTAGCCCTTGAATGGCAGTTGAGAGTCAACCATATTGCTGTGGACCTGGACTCACGTGTAGGCCGGGCCAGGTAAGGGTGGCAAATTTCCTACCCTAGAGGACAATAGTGAACCAGATAGCTTTTTCTGACAATCGACAATGGTTTTATGGTCATCCGTAGATTCTTAATTCCAGATTTTTTAAAATTCAAATTCCATCATTTGCCAAGGCGAGGTTCAAACCCGGGTCCCAGACCATTAATTGAGTTTCTGGACTAATAGTTTATATTCAATAGCACTAGCCCATCATCTCCCCCAGGAGGGAATTTAAAAGGAGGCATGAAAGGCGGACTTGGGGGAGCAGTTTTAAGAGCGATTAAATGGTTTTTGAAGGCACAAGCACCAACGGTGGTGCAACTGAAGCTGAATTGGAGGAGCGCAGATATCTCAGAGTCATCCGGCTGGAGGAGGCTACATAGGTAGCTGGGAGAGAAGCCATGGAGGGATTTGAAAGCAAAGATTCAAATTTGAGGGGCAGGAGGTTTAGGGGGATATGAGGAAAAATGTTTTTACTCAGAGGATGTTGACTCTCTGGAATGTACTGCCTGGGACAGTGTTGGAGGCAGGTTGCCTGACATCCTTTAAAAAGTATCAGGATGAGCAATTGGCACATCAGAATATTCAGGGCTAAGGGCCACGTGCTAACAAATGGGATTAGGTGGGAATTCAGGTGTTTCTAAGTATCGGTTTGGACTCAATGGACCAAAAGTCCTTCTATATCTTATATGATTCAATGATTCTATAATTTTAAAATTAAGCTATTTATGGATCAACAATCACTGTAGGCCAGGGAATTGGGGTGAAGGCTGAACAGAACTTGCTGCAAGTTAAAATGTGGGCAGGAGAGTTTTGGATGAGCTTAAGTTTATGGAAGGCAGGGGAAGAATGGCTGGTGAGGTCAGCATTGGAATAGTCAAAACTAGAAGTAACAAAGTCATTGGCGAGGGTTCAGCAGCAGAACAACTGAGGCAGTCAGAGTCAAGCAATACTACATGGGAAAAGCAGAATATGCTTAATACAAATCATTGTATCATGCTAAATAAAACTAAGTTGTTATACAAAACTGGGTAAATGGGCAAGGTTAAACAATCATTCCAATGAAATGTATGAGCCTGCAAAATAATGCTATGGGTTGTACATGTTATAACTCCAATGTGATTGTAACAAAGATATATTCATGTACCTCGGACATCAGGAGAATCCTATTGCCTTGTCCACCTCAGACTTGAAGCAGGTGAAGGACGGACAATGGTCCGTTGATCTTGGGCAGAAATTTCCATTCTCGCTCGAGCGAAGTAAAATCCCGCCCTATGGTGTGTTCATCCTATCTATGCCTCTCATGATTTTATGCACCCCAGTAAGGTCACGTCTCATTCTCCTGCATTCCAAACAATAAAGCTCTAGCCTGGCCACTTGCCTCCTATAACTCAGGACCACTAGTCTGGGTAACATCCTCCTAAATCTTCTTTGCATTCTTTCCAGTTTATCAATGTCTTTCCTATAACATGGTGACCAAAACTGTACATAATACTCCAAGCACGGCCTCACTAATGACTTATATGATTGTAACATAATGTCCCTAGTCCTATACACAATGTCCTGATTGATGAAAGCCAGTGTGCTAAATGTCTTCTTCACCACTCTACCTGTGACGCTACTTTCAATGAACTTGTACTCCTAAGTCCCTCTGTTCCTCAAGGAACTCTCCAGGGTCCTACCATTCACTATTAAAATCCTACTTAGGTTTGACTTTCCAGCAACACCTCACACTGATCTGTATTGAAATCCAGCGAGCTCTGATGAAGGGTCATCCAGACTCGGAACACTGTATCGATTAGAGAATTCTTGCAGTGCAGGAGGAAGCCAATTAGCCCATCAAGTTTGCATTGACCATAACCTCACCCACACCCTATTTCCACAACTCCACATATTTACCCTTCTAATCTTCCTGACACTAAGGGGCAATTTTAGCATGGTCAATTAACCTAACTTGCATAACTTTGTACTGTGGGAGGAAATCGGAGCACCAGTATGAAACCCATGTGGACATGGGGAGAATGTGCAAACATCACATCGACAGTGACCTGAGGCCAGAATTGAACCTGGGCCCCTGGCACTATGAAGCAGCAGTGCTAACTACAATGCCACCCCATTCTCTCTCTACAGATTCTGTCAGACCTGCTGGGATTTTCCAGAGTCTTCTGTGTTTGTTTCTGATTCTACCATCCGCAATATTTTGCTTTTAACTAAACACTGTAATCAACTCTCAGTCCCCACCTTGAGAAAGTTGGCTTTTTTTGCAAGTTGGTTTTTGCCAACCAACTTGTGACTCTTCAAAATGCTGAAATACACAAGGAGCGGGGGAAATTCTCCAGACATTCATGCTGACAGGATTATCTGAGTCTGCTGTAGTAAATAGAGATTTGGTTGAGCACCAAATTCTCCATCCTCGCTGGCAGGGCATGAGCAGCTGGAAAATTCCACCCAAGAAAGTGCCAGAAATTGAAGTGCACTCTCCTTGACCCCTCCTCTGAGAAATATATTTTGCAGCAGGAGGGCTCACTCCTACTATCAGATATTTTGAAATTCAATGCAAAAGTTGTATGTTTTCCCCACTATATTATAATGAATGGAATATTGTGTTTTGCTGCAGCTTAAGTAATAAAGCCAGTACACTCTCGTTATGAATATTTTCTTTCACGTTTCCAGGAGGCCACTTCTGTTATTTTCCATTGAAAAATAAATTGAATTGTGGAATGTGATTGTAGAGCTTTTAACATCTCCAAATCCAATGTGGTAAATTAGAGTAAAATGTAGTAAAGTCCTTTGGCCCAACTTGTCCATGCCACCCTTTTTTTTAAACCCCTAAACTAATCACAATGGCTCGCATTTGACATATATCTTTCTATACTCATTATACCCATGTAACTATCTAAATGCTTTTTAAAAGATAAAATTGTATCCGTCTCTATTACCATCTCTGGCAGCTTGACCCAGGCATTCACCACCCTTTGAGTAAAAAGATTGCCCCTCTGGACACTTCTGTATCCCTCTCCTCTCACCTTGAACCTATGCCCTCTAATTTGAGAGTCCCCTACTTTTCGGAAAAAATATTGGCTATCCACCTTATCACCTTTCAGCTTCTACACTCCAGAGAAAAGTCCCAGTCCATTCAACCTTTCCTTATAACTCAATCCATCAAGTCCTGGTAGCATCCTAGTAAATCGTTCCTGCACGCTTTCTAGTTTAACAGTATCTTTTCTAGAACAGTGTGACCAGAATTGCACACAGTATTCCAAGTGTGGCCTCACCAATGTCTTGTACAACTTCAACAAGCTGTCCCAACTCCTGTATTCAATGTTCTGACTGATGAAAGCAAGCATGTCGAATGCCTTCTTCATCATGCTGTCCACCTGTGACTCCACTTTCAAGGAGCTATGAACATACATCCCTAGATCTCTTGTTCTGTACCTCTCCCCAACACCCTACCATTATCTCAGTAAGTTCTGCCCTGGTTCAATCTACCAAAATGCATTTATCTAAATTAAACACCATCTGCCCTTCATTAACCCACTGACCCAATTGCTCAAGATCCCACTGCAATTGGAGATAACCTTCCTCACTGTTCACATGCCACCAACCCTGGTGCCATCTTCAAACTTACTAACCGTGCCCCCTATATTCTCATCCAAATCACTAATATAAAGGACAAATAACAGTGGGCCCAGCACACTGTTGGTCACAGGCTCCAGTTTGAAAAAACAACTTTCTACAGCCACCCTCTGACTTCTGTCAAGAAGCCAATTTTGTATCCATTTAGATATCTCACCCTGGATCCCGTGAGATTTAACTTTAAGCAACAACCTACCATGTGGTACCTTGTCAAAGGCCTTGCTAAAGTCCATGTAGACAACATTGTTTGAGAATCTCCCTTGGCTTATGCTGTATCTCTCAGACATACTCCCAAAACTGTACTGCAGGTCCTTTACCAGCCATTTCATGTTATATCCCCTCACAAGGTATGAGGGTTATGAAACAGGATTTTATCTTCTAAATCCAAGTCAATGCTACTTTGTAACCTAATTTGTGAACAAGTGTTGGCTACAAAAAAAAAGGCAACTTGCTTGATTAATCAAAATTAGCCATTAGCAATCAGAGGGATTTATTTTAATAAAACATTTATATGTTTAATGTTATTGGTGCTCAGAAGGGGTTTGGGAATACTGTGACATAAATATAATCCTAAACTTCAAAGCAGGATAATTATCTCCAAAATTCAATTTTGCAAATAGGTAGTTAACCACTGTTGACATAAACCTGGAAATTAGATCAAATAAGGATGAAATAGCACTCTCAAGGATTGTGGAGAGAGAGTATAGTCAACGTCTCAAATCTAGATGACCCTCCGTCTTGCGGGAGAATCTAGAGCAATGACGAAGAGTTATCTAGACACAAAATGTTGGGTCTATTTTCTCTCCACAGATGCTGTTAGACCTGCTGAGAGTTTTTTCAGCATTTTTCTGTTTTTGTTTCAGATTCTAACAGTATTTTGCATTGATCTCTCAAGGATTGTGTTCTGGCTTTCACACATTTTAAGGAAAGACAATCCCATGGAGTTGACATGATATAGGATTGATTGACAACACGGGGGTGATTCTCACAAAAATGTCCAATGGGATGGGAAAATCCACCCCCCATTTTGGCAATACTAATACATAAAATATATGTGTTGCCTTTTAAGTAAACTGTATCTACTGAATTTAGAAGAATAAGAGGTGATTAATTGAAACATCTCAGATCTTGGATGTAGAGAGATGTTTCCCTCTTGTGGGAGATTTAGAGAAATGGGTCGCTTTAAAAATAAGGGGTCATCCACTTGAAACGGAGGTGAGGTGAACTTTTTTCTGTCAGAGGGTCGTGAGTTCCTGGAACTCTCTTCCTGAAAAGATGTTGGAAGCAGAGTGTTTGAATATTTTAAAGGCAGAGTGGATAGATTCTTGGTAAACAAAGTAAGTTATTGGTGGTAGACAAGATGCAAATTTAAAATTACTATCAGATCAGCCATGATCTTATTAAATGGTGGAGCAGGTTCGAGGGGCTACTCCTCCTTGTTCATATGCTTCAATGACAAGAATAATTGACTATACTGAGAAATCATAGGAACTCGACATTTAGACTCAAGCAGATGAGACTATCTTACTAACAGAATCTGTTGCATTTCACAAAGGAAAGCCCTTGTTTTCCCATTCAGGATGCATTCACATTATAACTGCAATGTAGGTGCAAGTCAGTCGTAATACAAATATGACCAGAAAAATTCTGTATAACCAGATCTTGGCATGAGCATCATTGGGAAGGCAAATTCTGAAGGCTTAGCACTTGAGGATACATGTATTTTTATTTCTGAAAAAGGTTTGTAAATGAAATCTTTTTTTAAGATCATCGGTCTTTTTCGTTTTCATGAAGAATACTGGATTTTTAAATGGCTTGCTTAGTAATGGATGGTGTATTGCTGGGTTTAAATCACTCGCACAAAAAAAGGTTCACTACACTTAATGCATTGGCCACCTTCACAAAGTAAATACAATAATACACTGTCAGCGCAGTGCCCTTTAATTTCTCAAACACAATGTGCCTTTGTTGTAGAGATAATATCCAGGACATGACCACGTTCTGCAAGAAACATTTTCCTTTTCTTATGGCAATCACAAATGCTGAAAACTAAAGGTTTCCCAAACAGCCCATGCGATGTAGGAGAATCAATAGTATGATTTAGCATTAGATGATTGAATTAAAGCAACTTCCAATCTTGATTCCTCTTATCTTCCAATAGTTTCCATCCTGCGGTGGCAAATTAACGCACTGAAGAGAACCTTCTGCACAACAAAATGAATGTTTCTGCATTGCACCAGTTGTCAAATATTTGTAGCAGTAATTTGGAGCAACAAAACACTTTCCAGACTGGAAATTGAATAATCATTCATTGCCTAGACAGATTAGCTTGCCTCTGCATTCATTCTCAGTCTGTAAATAATTGTAAAATTCAGTACTACAGTGAGATCTTAATTTTCTAATTAAAGGAACTTTAGCTGATGCAGATTGGAAAAGCCTACAAATATTTCATTGTGTCACAGCGTGTTCCACTTAAGAAACTATTTTTAATGATTTAAATGTCAATTTCAGCCAATTTTCATAAATTTTGGAGAAGTTAACCAATGAGCACAAAGTTCGCCCAGGCTGATTTGGGTACATTCAGTGACTACATTGAGGTAATGCTAAAAGAATAGCTGGGTTTAGGAATTAGAACAGAAGAATGTCAAAAACAGTGCCAATCTTAAGTTGCTGTGCCCAAAAGGAATGAGGTGGAAAGTTAAGCCATAATACTGCCTGTATGCCAATGATGCACTCCCATGTGTTGCGAGTTGAACTCATTCAGGAACAGGCTGGCATTAATTTACATCATGATTAATTTAAACAACCCTGCTTTCTCCTCCCACCACTCATTATCCATTAGTGGAAAGCTGTTTTTAATTTTTGATTTCTCCCTTTGCAAGTGGTGCATATTTAGCCAACTATTCAGTTTCGAGTGTTCCAATCTGAAATAAAAAACCCCTACAGCAAACTCAAAGTAAGGTAAAGTGAGAGGGTTGGTTTATTTTAAGATAAACAAAATGCATTAAAGGGCTTTTGCAATCTCCGTCCCTTTTGCACTTACACCATAAAAGAGAGACAAGGAAAAGAAAGGAGTTTCCGTGGAGAGATAATGATAACAATAAGAGTTATGATTTCATCTGAGTCCAGAGACCAGAACTGAAAGCCCAATGGTGTATTTCTTCAGAAGTTAGCAGACTAAAACTGCTCCAGAGTTATCTATCTTTCCAGAAACAATAATTTCCAGAATAGGAGAAGATACACGGAGATGACTTAGCCTTGAAAGCACAAACACAAATCTCCCAATATTCTAGTAGCACACAGTGTAAGTTGGGGCAAGACTTTTTACCTGATCAGGGCTCTTTCTGGTGCTTCCCTGCTTGATAGCAAAATAGCATACAAAGATATGCTGCTTGCCTGGACAGTGACTGAAGATAAAATTCAAAAGCTGTATAATGAAGGGAATTCAGACAGTTCAAGTCTTGGTCATTGATGGAGTGGTTTTGGTTGAGCTATTCAGCTAATGACACCACTAGTTCAGGCACAATTTATTTTGTAGCAGGGTAAGATGGAAGCCATTAACACCATGTTGGAGGTGTCTTTGTCCATAGCTGGCTGGGGCAGACATCTTGCCTGCTAATCCATTTATGTTGGCTTGGTTGGAATGGTCATATGATGCAAGAAATGTAAGATTCCAGGAGATGTTAGCCTTTGCTTATTTTCAAATTGCTCAGAAAGTTCCAGAAGACAGCATGTGATCATCTAGAGTCCTTTTATCAGCCCAGCAATTGTCCATTTTGAAATGCAGGCAGACGGAGATACATATATATTTTTCTTCCTGTCCACTGACTGGGACAACTGTGTGAGCTGTCTGAAGCAGGGTGTTATCTATATGGGGTCTTTTGGCCTTGTTGCAATCCAACAATTCAATGCCCAACTACACTAGGTAACTAGTGGTACTAGTTTGTCAGGATAGTAATTAAAGAGGCAGAGATCTGTAATAAGTGTATCATAGGACCAGTCTTTCATTACGTCAGGAGACTTTCGCACTTCCTTCTGCTATATTTGCTTTATTTACTGTCAATAATCTTTGTCTGCTTATCTAGGGGTGATTCATGGTTTCTTTTAGATGTTCAAAAGGTGGAAGGAAGATAAGCAGCAGTAGCAGCAGCTATAGCTATGTGTTTGTAGTCATGGCCAGGTCTCTCAAAGGACAGCAGGTGAGAGAAATGCATGCATGAGACCTTGTCAAGAACATAAAATGTACAGGGCAAAGGTAACTTCCTTGGATCTATCTGAAGAGCAATGCATTAGGAGATTTTGCAACAGGTATCAGCAACCTGTCAGTTAACTGCCATAACTTCCTGCAATAGAATCCTATTGGCCAGGGAATCATGCTTTGCCAAGTGGCTCTCCTTCACTACAGCTTTCAAATGTTTGCACTCATGCTCTTCCTAGTCCATTGTAGAGGACATCAACCATTTCTTCCAGTCTACAGTACATGTTGCATCAGTGAGTATTGCTATTTCAGATCAAAAAAGCTAGTGGTTCAACAATGCTAATAGTCTCTGATCACCAAAGCATAATCAGGCAGGCTTGAGAGATGTTTGAGAGGGGGATCCAGGAAAGCAATCAACAGTGCATTTACTGACTGACATTAGTCAAAGCAGCCTGCCTTCTCAACCCTCCCCATCCCCTGAGCCATGGTGACCTTCAGGATAAATCATCCCCAGTCATCTGTCTTTCTCAAAGGGAAAAGGAGGACAGATGATTGGTGATGGTCATCAGGGATTATGGTGACTTTGTCTTTACCTATCCAATGACAGTCAAGCATCCTTCCAATATTTGACCCTTCCAGAAGTATATGAATTGGAAGTAGTTTAGAAAAGTTTTATGACTGATATCTAGAATGGGTGGGATGTCTTAAGAGGAAAGATTGGACAGATTGTTTCCACTCAAGTTTAGAAGGGTAAGAGGTGACTAGGTTAAATTAAATAACATTCAGAGTGTGAAGAGGAAGTTTCTTCTCTTGGGAAAATCTACAGGAAGGGGTCACTGTTTAAAAATAAGGAATTTCCCATTTAAAACAGACAAGAGGTGAAATACTTTCTCTCAAAGGATCATGAGTCTTTGGAAAGGCGGTGGAAGCAGAATCTTTAAGTATTTTTAATGCAGAGGTAGATGGATTTTTGATAAGCTGACGTAAATTTGAGGTTACAATCAGGTTAACTGTAACCTTATTAAATGGTGGAGCAGGCTTTAGAGGCTAAATGACCAATTCCTGCTCCTTTTTCATATGTTCGTATCTATAAGAATGGCTTCAGGAGAATTATCATAGCCACTACACATTACACTCCCAATACAAACCTGAGAAAATACTGGCCAGAGGTCTAGCATGTATTGAATACATTGATAGTGCTGAAGAAATAGTTCAGGTGCCTGGTGATCTTTGTGGGCTTCCATATATGTCCTAACATTAACATAGTGATGATACTGTGCTACTTTGCATATCTTGTGTTTAAGATGGGGTTAGTTAAGAGGAAGTGTTTTGATATAAGAGCTAATTTGTCTGATAAACATGCAACAGATGCTAAAAATGTAGTCTAATTACTGAGTTTAGCCAGGAGTATGTTTCTTTGCAGAGTTGGTAGACCTTTTGTTCATTTAAAGTTCTCCTGGGAATTCAAACAAGGTGTGCAGAGTAATGTGAATTGATTGACAGAAATGGAGTCATGTGGTTTTTGGGAGGAGTAAGTGTGTAGGAACACAGCAGTTTCATTTTCATTTTAAAATACAAAGAGTTGCTGCCTGGGCTACCAGAAGAAAGTCAAATCTCTCTGCCATTCTCTCTCCAAAGGCTTTCTGAAAGCTCCAAACCTAAGACAAAGCAAGTATACCTGTGTTTTTCTAATTAATTTTAAAAAGAGTTTTAAGTCCACAAGTGAAATATTGCTTGATTGGAACTCATTGTGATAAGTTATCAGTTAAGAATCATGTCCTTTCATTTGTTCAATTGTTAAAAGTTAAATTAATTCATTTGTTATAATTAAACTGCATTATTAAATAATGTTTGTTTTACCAAAAGTTTCCTAGTTTGTCAGAAGCATCACACCTGGAGCGAAACATCACGTGCTCTTGCCAAAGTAGAAAATTGTTGGGGTATATTCTGACTTCATAATGTACGTCAGGGTTCCTGCTCTGGTGCTGTAATACTGAATACTGCACAATCTGGTCAGGTAGGGCTCTATAAATTTACCCAAACCCTCTGAGCATATATAACTCTTGTTATATCCTTTGGCACTCCCTTAATCCAATATCAATGATGCATTGACAATTGTTAAAATAAATCAATGCAACATAGTGTTAAATGTGATACAAATGACAAATTTAATTCCCAACGTAATAACTGCCTTTCATTTATTTCTCTTCAAATGTCAACCTACAGTATCTTCTATGAAGGTTTCCTTTGCTTTTGTTGCATTGTATTCTGCTGAAAGAGAGATGAGAGTATGGGATTGACTACTGAATGATAAGTAAAAATGTGTGGGGCTTGTGGTTGCAGTGCATATGCTTCAAATTAGAGGAAAAGTATTATAGAATTTATTGTAGAAGGATCAAGGATTGTGAATGAAGCCCAGTCCATCATGCAAACCAGCCTCCCATCCATTGATCTCTCTACACTTCCTGCTGCTTCTAAAAATAATCCAGGACCCCAAGTATCGCAGATAAACTCCTTTTCACTTTCTTCCATTGGGAGAAAGATACAAAAGTCTGAGATCATGTCCCAACTGACTCAAGAACAGCTTCTTCCCTGCTGCCACCAGACTTTTGAATAGATCTAAGATGTATTAAGCTGATCATTTTCTTCACCCTATCTACAATTATAACACTACATTCTCCACCCTATCCTTTCCTTCTCCCCTATGACTCTGTAAATAGTATGTTTTTGACTGTATAGTACACAAGAAACAATACTTCTCGCTGTATCCCAGTATATATGACAATAAAAAATAAGATCAAATAATTTAGGCTCGCAACATTAACTCTTGTTTCTCTCCACAGATGCTGCCAGACCTGCTAAATTTATCCAGCATTTTCTGTTTTTATTTTCAGGTTTCCAGCATCTGCAGTACTTTGCTTTTATTACAGAACAGGAATGGGGATGTGATGAATTTAAAAACCATGGGTATGGAATATGAAATAAGAAAGGATTTCTGGTTTTTCCGTGTGTTTAGTAGGATATGAGAAGAAAATGCTCTTAAGGTCCTATGTGAAATGACGAATGACTTGAAATATAAAAGGGACAGGTTGCAGTTTGTCCTTCGAATTGCACTTTCGAGAATGTGAGGTAGGGTAAAACAATGGAGACTGTAGGTATTGCTGAAAAACATGGAAGCTGAAAAGCTGCATGTCACTTTGCTCTCTGATATGGTCTTTAAACTGTATTAAATACTGAAACAAGATCCTTAGGGCAATGTTGCCAGCAATGACCTTGTAGTCACCTCAGCCCAGGCCCCTATGAAAGTCGGGGGAACAATACCTCCCTCGTTTGACTGACTGTTTCAGTGAGGTCCTTTAATGAGTTATCAGAAGAATTGAGCCTTATAAACTCATCAACCCTACCAGAATTGTATCCACTGTGATTGAAACAAATTCTAAAATCAGGGAATACAACCAGAGCTTTAAGATTCTCACTTTTAAAAGACTGGAAATCTCAGTAGAAATTGCATAGATTAAGAGCGGATGTCATCTTGATGTGGGCAACCTGGCAATCAAATTCAATTGAGGTCAGTTTAGCTCTGTTGGTTGGGCCGCTGGTTAGTGATCCAAAATGATGTGGGTTTGACTCCTGTACCGACTGAAGTTATTAATGAAGGTCCTGCCTTCTCAACCTTGCCCTTTGTCTGAAGTGTGGTGACCCTCAAGTTAAAATCACAATAAGATAGTTCTCCTCCTCAAAGGGCAAAGCCATCTATGGTCATCTGGGACTATGGCAACTTTATCTTTGCTTTACCTGATGTAAACAATCTGTCAGGCATTTTAAAATGTGGTCCAGGATGAAAAAGCTTCACATACAAAGAAACAGAAAAACATAGGGTGGCACAGTGGTTAGAACTGCTGTCTCACACCACCAGGAACCTGGGTTTGATTTCTGGTTTGGGTCACTGTCTGAAACAACAGTTCTCTCCAAGT
The DNA here is from genome assembly GCA_024679065.1 of Sphyrna mokarran. Lineage (NCBI taxonomy): Eukaryota > Metazoa > Chordata > Chondrichthyes > Carcharhiniformes > Carcharhinidae > Sphyrna > Sphyrna mokarran. The sequence continues at coordinate 28,202,379 of JAGIQG010000021.1, forward strand.
CTGCATGGGTTTTCTCCAGGTACACCGGTTTCCTCCCATGGTCCGAAAGATGTGCTGGTTAGGTGTACTGGCCATACTAAATTGCCCCTTAGTGTCAGAGAGACTAGCTAGGGTAAATGCATGGGGTTATAGGGATAGGGCTCGAGTGGGATTGCGGTCGGTGCTGACTTGATGGGCCAAATGGCCTTCTTCTGCATTGCAGGATTCTATGATTCTGTGCATACAAACTAGAAACAGGAGTAGACCATTTGACCCTTCTGCTATTCATTTTGATCATGGTCGATCATCAAATTCAATATCCTGATCCCACCTTCTCCCCATATCCTTGATTCCTTCAGCCCCAAGAACTATATTTAATTCCTTTTGAAATCACACAACGTTTGGTTTCAAAAGGCAAGAGGCAGATCAACTCCATCATCTGCCCAAGAATAAATCAGCCCTCATGTACTTTTACTTTCTTTACAAAAATAGTAATTTTCTGCAGAGGCAACTCCAGGATATTTTGTTTTAATACATGATCAGGTACAAAACAGCCTGAGTAGAGATATATGTGCAGGTGGGAAGGTGAGTGAAAATTAAAATATGACAATCTAGAAGTGCTATCATTTCTTTCTATTAGGATATGCTGTTACAAATAATTTCCATGCAGCCATGAAAGGTAACTCCAGTCTGGATACAAAGCATTTATTTAGAAATATGGGCTAGATTTGCCCACTCTATACTCTCCAGCCTGTGATTTCCCATTCATTAAAATGAATCATTGGAAAACTCAGGCTGTTACAATTCAAATAAACATTAGTCAGCTTGGCACAAATGATTGGAACACAATATGACTTTACATTAAAAAACAGCTCACAATATTCTGTGACAGCTTTTTATTGTTGGACAGTATGCCTAAATATTGTTATCAATGCCTGACCAATAATCTGTATCTCCAATGGGTGGCATGGTGGCACAGTGGTTAGCACTGTTGCCTCACATCGCCAGGAACCTGGGTTCAAATCTGACCTCGGGTGACTATGTGAAGTCTACACATTCTCTCCGTGTCCTTTGGGCTCTCCGGTTTCCTTCACAGTCTGAAAGACGTGCTGGTTAGGTACACTGGCCGTGCTAAATTCTCCCTCAGTGCATCCAAACAGGTGCCGGAGTGTGGCAACTAGGGGATTTTCACAATAACTTAATTACAGTGTTAATGTAAGCCTACTTGTGACTAATAAATAAAATTTAAACTTTGATAGATTGAATCTCTTGCTTCATCAAACAATCAGAAACATGGGAGGAGATTTTGACTAGATAGTGTAGAATGTGTGATAGTGAGTTGGCACCTTTTTGACAATTTTCCTAATACTAACTCCAACCAAGGAGATACCTGGAATTTATTGCTCCCAGTAAAATTATTTTAACCCCTGAAAATAACAATGAACTTGTTGATTAGATTCGTACCCAAACATACATTTCAGAATAGGGCAATAAATGCATATAAACAAATTGGTGGTAGGTCAGACATGATCCTCCAGGAGGAGGGCAGGAGACTGTGGACTGTGTGAGATGGTAATTCATCATCAGCAGTAAATATAAAGCTGCCAGGGACAGTTTGAAATTCACATGTAAAATGATAAATCCAGTGTCGCAGAAACCCGTAAAGCTCATCCTTTCTTTCACTAAATGTTGAACAGATTGTCATTGTCAAACGGGCTAAAGTCTTGATTTAAATGAGGAGCAGAGCAAATTACCTCAGCTGTGATTTGCAGCAAAGAATGGAGCCCTCAATGTCCTCATTCTGCCAACTCGCTTGCTGCGTGCAGTGTTTGAAATTTAATCAAACGTGACTCGGAAGCAAAAATCTACTAATAGTCACCACTTTAAAAATAATGCTGCTGTATTGCTAACCCTGCCACTAAATATAATATTGCTGTTGCCAAACATGGAAGACATTTGAATTTGAAAATTAATAAAAGCAAAATTATAGGTTGGGATAATTCATGCAGAGCTAATATGAGAGGTTTGAATAGAGACTAGTTCCCAACACAATTACTATCTACAGTCATTTGCAAAAAATACAAAGGTAAAAGCCATTATTCTAAAATAAAGTTATTCTAAACTTCCATGTATGCTAACAAGGGGGCGGGGGGGGGGGGAGCGGTGCATGTGGCACCATGGCACTTGCAGTTACTACCTCGTTGTAGCTAATCCATCTAACCTACACATCTTTGGATCTTGGCAGGAAATCCGAACACCTGGAAGAAACCCCATGCAGATACGGAGAGAGAAAGTCACCAAGATTGGAATTGAATCTGGGTCTCTGGCACTGTACAGCAGCAGTGCTAACCACTATGCCACAATGACCCCGTCCTAAAATCTACCATGTCACCAGAAACTCGAAGCAGAACAGTGCCACTCTGGACTTGTGGGGATTGGACTTCAGGACTCTGGGTTGGAGTTTAGAAGGATGAAGACAGATCTTATTGAAACTTACAGGATATTGCGAGGCCTGCATAGAATGGATGTGGAGAGGATGTTTCCACTAGTAAAAAAAACTAGAACCAGAGGGCACAACCTCGGATTAAAAGGGTTATTCTTTAAAATAAAAATGAGGAGCAATTTCTTCAGCCAGAGAGTAGTGAATCAGTGGAACTCTTTGCTGCAGAAGGCTGTGGAGGCCAGGTCATTGAGTGTCTTTAAGACAGAGATAGATGGGTTCTTGATTAATAAGAAGATGAGGGGTTATGGGGAAAAGGCAGGAGAATAGGGAGGAGCAAAGTATCAGCCATGATTAAATGGTGGAGCAGACTCGATGGGCTGAAAGGCCTAATTCTGCTCCTATATTCTATAGTCTAGTGGAGGGGTTGCAGTGGTGGGGTAATGTACCTGAGGCCTTATTGGGCTGAAGATGGAATGAATACAAACTCTTTAATTCCCAAAAACACATAGGGGGACTGACCACAAACTTCATACCCTCATCACTGTTCTAATCATCCCCCCAACTACTGTTCGAGCAGAACCAGACTGCTGTTGCAATTTCTTTTTGAACACTTTGCTGAGCTTCTGAACCCATATCTTCTTCATCACAAATATTGTTGATTTTAAGTTTAATATCGTCACTCACACCACACACGTGTTGCCTCAATGCAAACCATCTCCTACATCAGGCCATCTCTCTTTTGTTTTTAAAGTTGTTACTTTTTGCAATCCCTCACAGCTCCAACCCATTCTCCCTCTCTCTGGGTTCTGACAAAGAACCAAAGGACTCCAAATATTGACATTTTTTCCCTTACAGTTGCTGCCAGACCAGGATGCTGAGGTTTTCCAGCACCCTCTGTTCTTGTACCATCCACCTCCACTCTAATTCAACTCCTCTGCTGCTGAAGCCCTCATCGATGTCTTTCTTATCCCCAAGTGTTCCAATAAATCAGAAACCCGCAGAAAGAGAAACAGAGTTAACATTTAGGATCAATAATTTTTCATCAAGACTGAGTTACTGACCTAAAATTTTCGCTTTGTTTCTCTCTCCACAGATACTACCCAAGCTACTGAATATTTTTTCCAGCATTTTCTGTCTTATTTCAGATTTCTGGCATCTTCAATACTTTGCTTATATTCAATATTCACCTGTTTGGTGTTGATCTTCCACTCTCAGCAGACTTCAGCTCGTCCAAAGCTTTCATGTTTCATTTCCATTTTGCAATTGGGTGGTATGGTGCCACAGCAATTAACATGGCTGCCTCACAACGCCAGGGATCCCAGTTCAATTCTAGCCTCGGGTAACACCTTGTGTGGAGTTTACATGTTCTTCCTTTGTCTGCTTGGGTTTCTACCCACAGTCCAAAGCTGAGCAGGTTAATTTGGTTAGCCATGGTAAATGTGTAGGGTTACAGGGATAGGGTGTGGAGAGGGCCTGGGTAAGATTCTCTGTTAAGAGAGTTGGTATAAACCCAACGGGCCGAATGGCCTCTGCTGCACAGTAGAGATTCAATGAAGAAGATCTGCACTCAGCAACCTTTTTCTTAGCCTTTGGTCCTACAATGCTTCCATTTACAATTCTTATTCTATTATTTAAATTCTTTCATGGTCTTGTCCCTCCTTATTTCTGTAACACTCCTCCAGTCCAATAACCCCTCCTGAACTCTGAGTTGCCCCTGTTCTGGATTCTTTCAGACTCCACCATTAGTGACTGTACTTTCCACTCTGGAATTACAATTAGTGGGCTGGATGATCTATTCATCGATCCGTCATCATTCACCTGACCCTCTAGTGGGAAATGAACCAGGCAGGCTTTGATGTTGGCACTGACCAGCGTGGTGTGCTGGACCCTGAGAGTCCATGGGAGTACCACCAACCTGTCAGCTAAAAGGGCATCTTCCAACACCCCCCCCGCCCACTCAAATCATGTGCCATCCCCCCACATTACACAGGCATGAAGGTGACTGGACCTAAGCCCCCTTCAACCCCCTTTCCCCTGAGACCAGCACTCAAGTCCCCTTCCCCCTCAGCCTCCCTTCAGGCCATGCATCTTGGCACTGCCAAAAGTGCAATGCTCCTTGGCACCCTAGCCTGGCACTTTGGACCCCAAGGGTGTGGTTAAGGAGGTAAGTCCAGTGCTCATGTGCCCTCTGCTGCTGCCAAGCTGAAGAGGGAAGGTTCCCTAAGGATCTTGGAGATTGGGTGGGCTCAGGTTGGGGGTAAGGGATTCACTTCACCCAGCGTGGGGTCTTGTGGTTGGACTGCCCATCTAGCCCTTCAAACCTGAAGATCAGCCCTGGCATGGTGATTTCAGGGTAGCCCCATGATCAACATTTTCATTGATGAAGGCACAACAGCCTGTCAGCTGTGAAACTTTGAAGTGGTCAGCTCACTTGAATCTTAATGCCCCCTGGACAATTGCAGGTTTTTAAATCACACTACTGCTCCAGAGATTTTCCTTTCTCCCTGTCAGAAGCTACAGATGTGAGCAGACCCCTTTGAAGTCTTCTGACAGCCTGATTTGACAGCGATAGTTTCTTTTGCAGAATCCTTATTCCATTTGAGGAAACCATAGCTATTAATCATGCTTAGAGTCTTTGTAAACCTTGCTGTTTGGAACAATAGGGATCCTGAAGATGTATTCAAGCATAAAAGGAAAGGTGAATAAACACAGCTGACTGGAGGCTGAGGAGAAATCCATTTAGCTGTTAATGGAAGCCTAATACAAAATAGTGCTCTATGAAATTGACAGAGGTCAAAGGTTTTCAATGAAATGGAGAGAGTTTCAAAGTTTCAGTTTGCTTGGAAGCCTCAGAGACTTCCGATAAAAGCTGTGTGAATATATTAGGCTGACTGCACAGCTTTGAAATTGAGATCTTCTGATGGGGGATCAGTAGAGCACTTGAGGGAAGGGGGAGGGTTGAGTGAGGTACCTGAATGGGGAGCCTGATGAGAGGGTTGAGTCAGAGGGTGAGGTGATGATGGTTGAAGGCAGAAAAATAAAAGTCTTGTGACAGGGTGGAGCAGGGAATATGAAGTGACAACGCACATCACAGTTCCAGAGCTGTCAAGAGGTCTACAAGGAGCTAGAATTGGACACACTTCTTGCACATGAAGGAGCCAAGGTCCCTGAATTCCCACATTGCAAAAGAGGAGCATTACTTAGGTCTGGAATCTCCTGCCATAAACTTAACCCTTAAGTTACTTACAACAACAACCATAGTTCCAACAGAAAAAAGATAAAACAAAAACTACTTACCAGTCACTAGCCAATCACTTAACTGCTGGCTTGATGTTACGGTTCAATTTCTTTCTGCCTCCCTCTTGCATTTCAGTCTCCCTCGCAGGTCCACTCTCCACTCCTTCCACTAATGAGCACTTCTTTCCCACTCACTCTAAATTTCCAATACCCTCACTCTGGCTGAATCTCACTCCGGCTACAGTCTCTCTCTCTCCCACTGCTATGCACAAGCTCTTTCAACAGGGAATTGACTTCTGGCTCAACAATTTTAGACATCAGCTTGACCTATAGGATGTTTCCAGCATTTTCAGTTTTTATTTTATATCTGGCTTAAACATCTGTGTGCAAAATTACAGTTATTGCTCTACATCTACATAAACCATAAGAACAAGAGAAGACTCTTTTCATCTGAAATGAATGTGATGCAACCTGTCTGATGTTTTCAACTTCCTCTCTTTTACAGTTGAGGTTTCTCAGATTAATACAATATTTTTCTATTTTCCCAAAACAGGTGTTGTGATCTATCTCTTTGATGGGACTTTCCATTCACTCACTTTCTGTCATTAATCTTACTCTCTGATCCAAATATCAGTGCCTTATGTTCTCTTATTTCTCTCGCTTAATAATATGCCTTTTCTAGGCTCTTAAAAAAGCTGTTTTGAGATCTTTTCCTTTTGAAATTTGTGTCTCTGGTGAGCATTTTCTCCCTTTCATTCGGAAATGAATGTGTTTGCCTTTTCATTTTCTCTCAGCACCATGATCTTTCCCTTGTGGCTACTCAGTCTTTCTCAGCCTTTATAATCTTTTGCCTTGTCATTTTCTACATTTCAGAAATGCTTTCTCTTATGACCCCTGTATTTTTGAACACATACAAACACACACACACACACGCACACACAATGAGTGCTGACTATTACCATATCCAGGTCAAACTATTAACATTGTCATTCAAACGCATCACTCCTGACTCTTAACATTTATCCAGCATGAGTACTCATCATTTTACATTCACCATAAGAGAAAAAATATTTTAACTGTATTTACCAGAAGTTCTCTGTTACTTATCAATTTATTTGATTCATCAACCTGTATGTCATTCCCTGCAATTCTGGCACACAGAGCCCTCAGTATGATCATTGTTGTAATAGAGGAAATATTGCAGCCAATTTTCACACAGCAACCTCCCCCAATCTAATTTGAACAAGTGCCATAGGATCTTCTATGTCCATCTAGATGTCAGACAGGCCCTCATCCAAAACACTGCATGCCTGACAGTGCAGCACTCCCTCAGCGCTGCAGTGAAGGACCAGCTTAGATTTTTTTGCTCAAATCCTTGGCACCTGATCCAACAATCTTTAACTGTCAAGAGACATTAGCGCTGCTTATCGAATCATGACTGATAAAACTGACAGGACTCCAGCAGGATTGGGTGGAGTAAAGTAACCCTTAGAATAGGAAAAAGTTTCAATCTAATGTCAAGTTGATGACAACATTGGTTTGATATCTCGTGAGTCCAGATGCTTTCTCCATACAATTCACATCCCAATTCAACTCATTACGGGTAGGTCTCCAGGTTTGTCCAGTGTGCAAGACCACACAGAGATCTGATTGGAAAAATCATAAGAAGTGGTATGCGATTTTCCTCATTTGAACTGAGATTCCCAACCATTTACACAAACATTGGCACGTAAGTTTCAAATATATGTTTCTTTAGTCAGCTTGATAAATGTCATGAATGGAATAGGACAACAACATATTATAACTGGAAATTAGGGTGGAATTTTACTGACTCACCCTGCCCATTTATGGGTGGAGCGAGCAAGTAAAATTGTGCAAAAGTTGAGAAATCGGGATCATGCAGGATTTCCCAGCTTTCATGATTTTACGAGAGCTGGAATTCCGTTGAGGTCAACCTTTTAAATATATTTAAATGTTAATTTACATGTGTTTAATGAGCCCGGCACTCAATCATCCAGGCAAGGCAAACATCTGCTCGGATGAATGAGGAACAGTTTTGTTAGCCTCGCCAGTGGAATTGGAGGCCATGGTGGCCCCCCAGGGATACTCAGGGCAAAGTGGGTGCCCCTTGGACAGTGCCAGCCTGGCACCTTGGCACTACTCACTAAGTGGGGCTTGAAGGCAGTGGAACATGAAGGGGATGGCTCGACCAGGGGGAGGGGTGCCCGCTGCCAGTCTGCAATGAGATTTGATTGGATTAGGGTGAAGGGGCCCCACAGCCACTCTGCAATGGGATTGGATTGGGGGACCATAAGACATTGAGAAGGGGGCATGACCAGTCTGAACAGCAGTGGTAGGAGCTAGGTATCCATACGCAGTGGGGCTCATGCTCAGCTGTGAACCTCTGTGATTGAAGAGGGGGATGATTAGTTCAGGCTGGTTCCAGCAGCAGAGTCCTGCCAGCTCTTTCTCTGTCTGTTAGACTCCTATTGATGAAATTGTGCATAAGCAGCATCTGCACATTAGCTCCTTCTACAGGCGGCTGAATTAAGCCCAGTCCACTGCTTGCAGCAGCTGGAAATTGTCTACATCATTTTTTCAATGACTTAAGTACATAAGATTGGGCATGAAAACTCTCCCAAAAAATTGATCAGGAACTCTCCCATGTTCAAGCTAACTGGATACTTAGAATCATCCTTATGAAATTCCACCCATAATGTTAGAATGCAGACAAGAGCTGTGGTTCACTGGCCAGTTGACATCTCAGCAGACTAAATGCTCCCGCTGGCGGTAAAGTGGGAATGATTCGCAGTTCTGCTGGCAGCAGCGTTCACAAGCCTCCCTGCCTATTCAAATAGGCTAGACCAGCCCCCATGTGGATTCTCTGAATCCAGTGGCAGCTGATTTACTGGAGTTGAGAATCACTTGAATGAGCAACAAGCAGGAGCAATTTAAAAAGGTCCCCTGCACACCACACAATCACATCACTAGGGAAGATAGCCAGGAAGAAACTAACCTCACACTTCCTGGATGTGGACCATGTTTGATCATTGACGAGAGCCAGACCAGCCTGTTCCCCAGAGTAGGAAGAAGACTATCTGCTAATGTGGTGGGCAGAAGTCTAGGAAGCACTGGCTGAGGCTGCCAGCAGCAATAGTTTGATCCAGAGGACAATTGTTCAATGCAGGATGAACATTAACCACCTCCTCAGTCATCTCAGTCGACTAAATGCTCCCACTGGAATGAATATCCACTTGTCCTCCCCGGCATCGTTCCCGACTCTAACACAGCCATGTAACAATAATCACTTCCAGCCTTCAACTAGCCGGCCGACCAGCATCTTCCTCTGAATCTCCATTTCCTTCCTCCCCACAATGATCCCCATCAACCTCACCCCCTCCCTTAACACCCATCAAGATCCCGCACAGGTTTGCCCCAGATCCCACATGTGGTAATGATGTTAAGCCCCCTGGTCACCCTCTCAAAATTTGCTTTTCCTCTCCCCAGAGAATGAAGAATAACAGGAGGGAGTGAGGGAAGGGGGCAGTGGCATAGCCATGCTGGGGATCCTTACCGTTTTTGTAGAAAGGATCCTGGAAATTGGAGGGGAGGACCGGGAGCAGTCAATAGCTAACTGTGAGGTTGGGATGGCTTAAGAAAGTGAAAGTCCAAAGAACACTCGTCTCTACCTCAAGTGAATTTAACATACAATTGAGGTGCTCAAAAGCTAATCCATATCTTCCAGGAGCACATCCAAGGAGGCTGGGCTATCTACTTTCACGCACCCTCGTCCAACCCCTCACAGCACCCCCGACCACAACTCCAGGGATGAATCTGAATTCTCAGCATTGCTGTTACCTACACCAGCCATCAGTGCAGATACGTTCACCTAGTGGGAAATGTTAGCAGTCAGGCTTCTGGGGCACTTTCTGGTGAGCACCACACAGCTGCTGTTGCACATCAGGTGGAGGTAGGAACTTCCAGATGAATCGACAGTCAGAGGACTGCTGGATCCTGAGAATCAGCTGCCCTGAAAGCAGATATTGATCCTCTGGGAAAGCTCATCCCAGCACTGTTACAGATGCAGAAACAAAGCCATGCTTATCAGTAGGAGGTGTCCAGAACCTATCTGCAACTGCAAGGACATCTAGAGGAGTCCATCAGGCTTCTCACAGGAGATGCTGCTGGCAATGCATGCAACCCAGGCCAACACTGCAAGGTAGGTGGCCTCACAGAGCCTGCGTCTGAGCAATGTGCGATGATGTCCAAAACGTGGCACACTCTGTGCTGTCCGATGCTGAGAGCCAAGACAGTATGTTCAGCATTCTAACAGACATGTCAAAGACCCAGACAGACATTGCAGAAGTGCTCAAGAGCTTGGCCCAGTTACATTGGAGCAAGGCTCAGACCACGGAGATCTCTAGAACTTGCATTGCCAGATAACAGTGAGGCAGCTAGATTTCACTCCAGCCTCCCCTTCATCTAATGGAGGGGACCTCCCGGCACTGGAAGGGTGGAGGAAGTGCTAGAGCATAGCCTGGAGCTTTCCAGTAGAGAGATCTTGATAGCCACGAGATCTTACCCAGACTTGAACAGGGACCTGTGCGGGATCTCACAGTCAGCCATGCACAGATGCATCCGCCAGTTCACAGATGCCGTTTATGCCCAGATATCAGACTGTATCTGTTTCAAGCTGGATCAGGCCCAGCCTGGATGCAGGATTCAATGCCATTGTCAGGATGTCCAAGTGCAGAGGTGATAGATGGCACACATGTCATCCTATGTGCCCCATGTTGATACGGAATATCAAACATACAGCTGGTGTGTATGATGGGTAGACATGTCAGCCCACTCCTTCCCACCCCAAGCAAGACAAAAATATTTAAAAATGAAACCTATAAGATTCCACTCGATGCTTTGCTACCAGGTTCTCACTTTTCAAGAGTAATACAGTGTGGGTGAATGTCACGTGTCTGCTGCATCTGGGGATCAGTCCTGCTAATGATATTCAAATGAATGTCAGATGAATCCCGACAGTCTTCGTGCCCATTGGGAATCCCGATGTTTGGCTGACTGCCCATTTACTGGAGCATCGGGATTCCCATGGTCTGTCTGAAGGAGTTGGAGGATCACCCCCATTCCATGCGAAGACAATCACTTTTTTTTGGAGTAATTCTTTCGAGGGTGAGTTGACCATCCACAATAAAACAACAGAGTGGCTTTTTTTCTCTGTTGTTCTGCCTGTAAACATAATGTATATCTAATCTCAGACTATAGGGACCTTAGACATATTTGCTGATTCTCAGTCACTACAACTGCCACCTCCAAGCACTGCCTGTATACTTGTAAATAACACATCTGGGGCTACATTATACTCAGATCCAGGGATGTATTTAAAAAGTAGGCATGAGTAAAATTGGCTGCAGTGGAAGCGAGAAAATGTGAACCGACAGTCTATTTGAGCACTACCCTGAGAGATTTAAATCTCTCAAAATATATCTTCCAAACCGAGGGAAATATAGTTGAAGAGATCTCTATCACCGTAGGCTGTGAATTTTTTTGAAGAGGTGACTAAGCAGTGGAGAGGGAACGTCTCTGGCTATTACGTACTTCCAGAAGGCATTTGAAAAGTCCCTTATCAGGGATTGTTAGCTAAAGTTGAAGCTAATAGAACTGAAGTTGAAGGGTTAGAAAACTGACTGAGAGCAGGGGACCACATTTAAGGATAATGGGCAGGAACTGCAGATTTTTAAACATTATTTTATGGAATAACAATGTCGCTGGGTTTGGAAAGTGCTGTTGAAGGAATCTTGGTGGCGGGATGTGACTAAAGGAGTCCCACAAGAATTTGCGTTGGGGCCTCAACTATTTACAATATTTAGAATCATTGGCTCCATATAGTGTAGAAGAGGCCATTCAATTCATTGAATCTCCACCGACTCTCTGACATAATATCTGACCCAGGCCCTCTCCCCTGTCCTATTCCTGTAATCACACAAATTTACCATGGCTAATCTCCCTACCTACACATCTTTGGACATTAAGGATCAATTTAGCTCGGCCAATTCACATAACCTGCGCATTTTTGGACTGTGGCAGGAAACTGGAGCGCCCAGAAGAAACTCACGCAGACCATGAGAAGGTGCACATTGTGACCCATGGCCGGAATTGAACCCGGGCCCGTGGAACTGTGAGGCAGCAGTGCTGACCACTGTGCCATCATGCTGTCCCAATAAAGACTTAGATGATAGAAAATAGGGCACATATCCAAATTTACCAATAATACAGTAACAGGCAGCATTGTGAGTAGTGTATACAAAACTTAAGAAGAATAGAAAAGGAATAGGTTACTGAGTCCATTAATAACCTGCATCATTTGACGAATAATTACAAGTGTAGGGCTGTAAAGGATGAATTCAACTGAGACTGCATTGTGATGCAAGTGCTTAATGAAATCTGACCTGATCTTCTGCAGTCCAGGGAAGGCCTAACATCATCCAAGACAGTGCATTAGTGAGACAGGCTGAGCTACAGAGCAGAACAAGTTTTAATTTGAGGTGATAGGGAACCATTGTGGAGTCAGGCAACTAACTCACTCCAGTATATGGGCAGTAAAGATATCAGCACATTCACTAAAAGGTAGCCTCGGAACAAAGAGGAGGGAGCTGCCACCATTATCCAGCACTCCCATTGTGATGAGAGAAAACCTTCATCAGCACAAGGACTGAACTGCCATAAAGTGCCATTCTTGCAGGAGATGGGAAAATTTTAAAATGGTACACCGCAGCAGAAAGATTTCAACTCCAGCTGAAAAATTTACAGAGACCAGCCCAGACAACCAGTATTCAATAAACGGAAGATACTGACACTATAAAGTAGCTTCCTGGGCTGCAAAATCCAAGGGGAATTTTTGGACCACAGATATCAAGGTCAATGACCACAAGATGGATTTTAAATTAGACATGGGAGTTGGGGTATTGATTCTTTCTGATATGGTACAGTATCTGAACCCTGTGTTTCTTCAGCCATTCGGCTCAGTGAACTGGGGGCATCCCACCAAAGGCCCAAAGATAGATGACTGCCACACTTCACTCTAAGGGAAGAGAAATTACAGAAATTTTTAATGTTATTCCTGGTTCACTAGTGTCCTTCAGGGAAGGAAATTTGCCATGCTTACCTGGTCTGGCCTACATGTGACTCCAGACCCACAGAAAAGTGGTTGACTGTTCTCAGGGATGGGCAATAAAATGTTGGACCAGCCAGTGACACCCACAGCCAATGGACAAATAAAAAAAATCAAGAGCGCTCATTACTGAACCGGAGAGCATGCTCAGACTTGTAACTTCTTTACAAGGTGGAAGAGTTGAACAACTAGAGCAAATTGCATACATCCAACAGGGAATTTTGACAGCTCTGGGGCAGTAAACACCAAGGTAATGTGCTTGTTTCCCCAACAGAGATTCCACAACCACACTTGGGATAGGTGAGACAAATGTTTGAATCCACGCTACCGCCGGGGGTGACCCATTTGGTGCTCAGCTATTGTACCTGTACCCAAGTCTAATGGCTTCATCATGCACTTGTGTCAACCTCACACAGTTGAATAAAGCAGTTGAAAGGAAGATTCACCTTGTTGCATCTGTGAGCAAAAGCTTGGCAATGCTCACAAAGAGCTTGGTTTTCACTAAACTGTAAGTAAACAGGTGCTTTTGGCAGCTTCCAATAGATGAAGAATCCAAACTGCTAACAGCATTTGTCACAGCCTTTAGGAGGTATATTTTCAATCTCTAACCTTTGGAATTGTTTCAGCACCTGAGGTCTATCATCGTACTATAATGAGCAAGCGGCAGAGCAGGAAGGAGTTAACATGGATAATTTTCTCATCCCTTTCATCCATCAGTTGGATTATAATGTCAGAGTATGAATAATGTTACAAGATTTACAGTCCATGGACATTGTACTCAAACATAAATATGACTTCTCCAAATTTACTTCTTTTGCCATGTTGTTCACACATTGACACCATGACAGATCCCAGAAAACCACTGCCACTGCCCCTAACTGTTACAGAATTTCAATGCATGGACTTAGTCAATCAGTTGGGTAAGTTCTTATCCAATGTAGCACACATCAATAAACCACAAGAACAACTCCTGAAGCAGGACCATGCTTGGTATTAGGATAAACACCACAGAGGGCATATGACACAATCAAAATTATGCTCTTTTTCGCAGAAGCGTTGGCCTGCTATGACCCAGACCTACCCACCATAGTCACATCAGCCATTGGCCTAGTGATGATAAGCTTGTCAATTTGGCTCTTATCGATTAGTATATTATACCTCCAGGCCATTGACAGACAAAAGGCAACAGTATGCTCTCATTGAAAAGAGCATTCACATGGATTTGCTAAATGCTTCCCGGTAATGTCTTGGGACTCAAGATTATTATCCAGATCAACCACAAGCCATCAATCACCCTGCTTGATACTAAAGAATTAACAAAGATATCACCTCAAATTCAGAGGTTTCAATTATGGTTCACGAGGTATTATGGTGCTGCAGATTACATTGAGGGTAAACATCAAACCACAGCTAATGCTTCAATCTGCACTCTCTGAGAAGCCAACACAGAACGATGTACACTTGTTGAGGATGTGGAGTCCTATATCCACTTGTCCTCCCAGAAACTAGTTCCTCCCAGAAACTAGAAGAAATTGGAGCACCCAGGACATTGACGTTGTGTGTACACAAGTATAGGAGTGGTGATAATGGATGGCTTATGTATATTCCTTACAGTTGTGTTCTGCTTTGTCATCTTAGCCTCCTGGGTGACTTACTAATGTGCAATGACTGAATTGTCATTCCCAGAGTCCTCAGGCTTCAATGGTTACCCCAGAAACATCTGTGCATCATAGTGTAGGTAGGGGCCCACAATTCAGCCTGGTGGCCGGACATCTCCATAGCTATTGAAGACATGATTTCCAATTGTACTACTTGCACCATCCATAGACAGGACCATGAGGAGCCACTGAAGCTGTCCTCATTCCCACCTGACCTTTTTGTCTTCAAGGATCAAATATTTTTCATTATTGTGGATTAAACTTGCTGTTTGTTAGAAGACAATTCCAAACTTCTACTACCTTTTGAGTGTAGATGTGTTTCTGAACTTCACTCCCAAAAAGTTTGGGTATAAGTGTAGTCTACGTCTTAACCCAGGCTCTCCATCTCTCTATCTATACAATCTGCTCCCCTTATTATGTTGTTGTGATTTTAAAAATTACCCCTTAAGCTTCAATGCTTATTTGTGCAATTTCTCCTTGTAATTTAACCTTTGCAGTCTGAGTATTATTCTAATAAATCTATGCGGCACTGTGTCTAAAGCCAAGATATTCTTTCTAAAGTGTGTAAGGGAAGATGTCCAGATGAAAATATAAACTTACAAAGCTTTACAAATAAATTAAATGAACTTGCAAAACTATGGCAAATAGATTTCAATGTGGGGAAATACGAAGTCAACTCTGTGGACCTAAAAAACATTCTAAATGATGAAAATCTAGAAAAAATGGAGGTCCAAAGAGACTTAGTACATAGTACGTAGACCACAAAATGTCAAGAACAGATGGGAAGATAATTAAAAGGTCTAATTACATGTTGGTCTTAAATCTAGAAGTGGTAGGGATCATGCTTTACCTACATAGCACCCTGGGTAAACTCCATCTTGAGCATTGTGAGAAATTTTGGGAACCTCATCTTTAGAACGAAATACCCATCCTGGAGTGCAGAGTGCTTTTGATTGTTTAGGATTGCAAGCCATTTTCTGGTTCTGGAGTTGAGCAAATTCTAGTGCCAGGCATGTGTTCATTAATGTTATGAAGTCTCACAACAACAGGTTAAAGACCACCAGGTTTATTGGGAATCATGAGCTTTTGGAACACTGTTCCTTCATGAGGATCCCTTAGACTCATCTGATGAAGGAGCAGTGCTCCAAAAGCTTGTGATCCAAATAAACCTGTTGGACTTTAACCTGGTGTTTTGAGACTTCTTACTATGCCCACTCTAATCCAATGCTGGCATCTCCACATCTTCGTTAATGTTAGCCAAGCTCACTCCCCATACTGATGTAAAACTTTGCCTTTAAAATATTAATCAAATTGTAACTTTGTTTTACAAACTATTCAGTTATATTACCAATGAGTCATTAGAACTACTTTGTATTCAAGAGTGCGGTTTGAATTTCTCCATCTCCTGTCAGGTATCTGTGACTCAATTACCTCATTATTCTGCTTTGTGTCAAAAAGGGAAAGACTTTGGGAGCACTACACAACAACAATATCAAGTTAATTAACTGATATTGTACTGCACAGAATTGTTTGGAAGCTGTTTAATCAGTTCTCAGTAACAGCATAAGCCAGGTCATAATGGCTCCTTATTTAGGCAGTATTAATTAGTATTTAAATATTTTATCGAGTAAGTTATATATAAAAAAATAACAATTTCACTGCATTGATTCTGAAGATGATATTCTTTAAAATTAACCTCAGTTTTAGATTTGAGTTTGGGCAAAGTTGTTAGATGAATTGATTCCTTGATACAATTAATCCGCGCTTTATTCACCTTATCCCAGCTATACTTTTTAAAGTCATCAGATCAATGGATTGATGAGGACAGTATACCTCATGCCAGAGTTTACCTTCCACAATATCAGGGAGATGTAGACAACCTATTTGTCATCTGGAAGATTATGCCTAGAGTAATGAAACTTGCAGAGTATGTGACCGTTATCAATAATTTACAAAAATGACATTGAGAGATAACTTCAAAAAGGCCAACATTTCAATTCATTCTTAGTTGTCAGTGACATAAAGGACTGGCAAAGTCATCACCCTTATTGAGGTTTTGACTTTCTTCATTCCTCTCTTATGTTTTTGAAATAAGTTCCATTGCCGTTGCCTAGCATCCAGTTGAATAAAGTGCGGTTCCTTCCGCAAGTTCCGAATGACAGCAATGTGCTTTGTCGCAACAGAACTGCAGTTCATTAGAAATGGTGTAGGATCAGAGGAAACATTTTCTCCTAAGCAGGTGTTTGCTGTAAGACAAGCTGATTTATTATTGGCCTAACTTAATGGATTCGAAATTCACCTTGGACGGTAGCGTAAAACAAATAGAATTGCAATATATATGAGATTAGATATTGGGTGTTAGCTCACAGCTAATGCAATACCAATTACATCTGTGCTCTGACCCAAGGTGAATTTCTACAGCAAGGTGATTGTAAATGGCTTTGACCAGAAAGCAATTTGATAAAGGTGGTATGGTGGCACAATGGTTAGCACTACAGCCTCACAACGCTGGGGACCCAGGTTCAATTCCAGCCTCGGGTCACTGTCTGTATGGAGTTTGCACATTCTCCCTGTGTCTATGTGGATTTCCTCCAGCTGTCCCAGTTTCCTCCCACAGTCTAAAGATGTGCAGATTAGGTTGACTGGTCTTGCTAAATTGCCTCTCAACATCGGGATTAGCAAGGTAAATACCTGGGGTTATGTGGTTGGGCCTGGGTGGGATTGTTGTTACAGGCTTGATGGGTGGAATAGTCTCTTTTTGCACTTAGGGATGCTAAGATTCTTTGACATCACAAGTTTGATGAGGCAAAAGCTTTAACATAGTAAAAACACCCCATGGTTATTTCATAGGAAGGTTATCAAACAAAATCTGTTGCCCATCCTTACTTGCTTTTCAGAAGGCGGTGTTGAGCTGCCTTCTGGTCCACTGTGGTTTATCTGTTGCAGATACACTAGTGCTGTTAGAAAGGGAGTTCCAAGATCCTGATTGGAGATAGTGAAGGAATGGTGGTATATTTCCAAATCAGGGTGACTTGGAGGATGATTTGCAGATGGCGAGTGTTTGCATACTTTTATTGCATTGTCTATCTCGTGGCACTAACAGGTTTGGAAGCTGTTTTAGAAGGAGCCTTAGTGAATTGCTGCAGTGTATCTTATATGTGGTGCACACAGCAGCTATTATGCCTCGGTGGTGAAGGGAGTGAATAATTAAATTGGAGGATAGGATGCTGTTCAAGTACACTGTTTCTTCCTGAATGGTGTCAGGCTTCTTGAGTGTTGTTAGATCTTCATTCATTCAGGGGATTAGAGGGTATTCCATCTTACTACTGACTTGGGCCTTGTAGATGATGGCCAGGCCTTTGGAAGTCAGGAGGTGAAAAACTGAACCTCAGACTTGCTCTTGTAACCATCGGGCAGGATTTTCCCAAAATTTGGCTGTCATCTTTGACAGTATGAACCTGGTGGTGCAATTTGGACTGCATTTTTTACGCACTTTGAAACGTAACACCACACCTGACTGATTCACCATCCCCATGTTGTGGATCGTCTGATCAATTCTACCAAGGAGTAGTCACATTTAAACAGCTCCACAGCACTTGTTCACATTCGAGCCAGGAAAATGGCAGTGAGGAAGCCACTTCATGGAAGGGGCACTCACCCATCTGCTTGATGTTGTAGAAGAGAGAAAGGGAATAACCTGCCCTCAGGCTGGCAGGTGATCCTCCAGCAAGGTTACCATTGTGCAGAGTTACACAACACAGAAAACAAACTCCAAGATCAGTACCACCCCACTCCTCACCCCACTCCACCAATACTGAGTAAAGTCTTCTGCCCCTGGCAGCTGATCTCTTTGTCTCAGCCTCCCCCAGTCCCCCTGTCCCCACAACATTTCCCCAACCCACCTGACACACCCCATCCCCCAGAACTGCCAAGTGGCTCCTGTCCCCTTGAACTCCCTGGTGCTTAGTGGAGACAGTGATCACCTCCATCCTCCATCCCGGAGGTCACGGTACCTGGTTCCCATTTTTAAAATGCAGAAGCGATTTGCGCCAGTGTGATGCTGTGGCCAGTGGGTAGGAAGATTCAATGAGGGTTGAAGATATGACGTTAAGCCTGTGAAGTCGATGCTAACATACTCAAATTAATGTTAATCAGGTTTGCACCTTTCCTGGGCTTGAACCTGATCACATCAGAAGGGGCCTGGAAAGATTGCGATCTGAAATCTCATCAGCACCAATCCCATTTTTTGGCCTTTTGTGATATTTAGTGGCCCTGAAGGGATTTGTGCCTGTGCTAATGGGTCCACTAAATTATGCCCATAGGATTTATATGTTTGGTTTAGTTTAGCTTCTAGCCAATTGTAATCTCCAGGATGTTGACAATGAGGGTTTCTGCCATCAAATGTCAAGATGGTCAGATTCTTTCCTATTGGAGAGGGTCATTCCTTGGCATTTGTGTTACACGATTCTTATTTGCCACTTATCAGCCCAAGTTCTCCAGCTCTTTCTGTGCATAAGCACAGACGGCTTCAGTATCTAAACAGCTGCAAATGGCACTCAATATGGTACAATCGTAAATGATTATCCAAGGTGGCACGTTAGCACAGTGATCAGCACTGCTGCCTCACAGCACCAGGTTCAGTTCCCAGCTTGGATCACTGTCTGTGTTGAGTTTGCATGTTCTCCCCATGTCTGTGTGGGTTTCCTCTGGGTGCTCCAGTTTCCTTCCACGTTCCAAAGATGTGTGGGATAGGCTGATTGTGTGTGCTGAATTGCCACTTAGTGTCAGGGGAATTAGTGGTAAAATACTTGGGGTTATGGGAATAGGTCCTAACTGAGGTTGTTGTTGGTGCAGGCTTGATGGGCCAAATAGCCTCTTCCTGCACTGTAGGGATTTTATGACTATAGGCGGAAGGAAGATCACTGACGAAGCAGCTGAAGATAGTTACACCTTGGGCACTATTCTGAGGAACATGCATAGTGGTGCCCTTCAGTAGAAATTATTGGCCTGCAACAACCATAACCATCTTCCTTTGTGATAAGTATGGCTGCAAAACATGAAGTGCTTTTCCCTAGTTTCATTTATGGGGAGGCGGAAGTTTTGTGGTATTGTGGACAGGGACAGGGATCGCGTGTAGAAGTGGGAACATCGAGGTGGTGGGGTGGGCTCGTTGGGCAGAAGGGCCTGTTTCCCCTGCTGTTTTGTTCTTTGTTCTTTGTCACTGGACTAGTGATCCAGAGACCAAGGCCCTGTGGGCCTGGGTTCAATTCACACTACAGCCCATGGTGAAATTTGAGTTTGATAAAAATCTACTGATGATATGAAACTATTATAGATCATTGGAAGAACCCATCTGGTTCACTGATGTCCATGATGTGGAGATGCTGGTATTGGACTGGGTTAAATACAGTAAGAAGTCTCACATTACCAGGTTAAAGTCCAACAGGTTTATTTGGTAGTAAACGCCACTAGCTTTCAGGATTTGCCCCTTTGTCAGGTGAGTGGGAGTTCTGATAACAAACAGAGCATATAAAGGCACACACAGTTTACAGAATACTGATTAGGATGTGAGTTTTTACAGCTAATCAAGTCTTAAAGGTGCAGGCAATGTGAATGGAGATTGCATTAAGTACAGGTTAAAGAGATGTGTATTGTCTCCAGACAGGACAGTAAGTATAGATGTTACAAGCCCAGGCAAGTCATGAGGGTTACAAACAATGTGACATGAAACCAAGATTCCGGTGGAGGCCATCCTCAATATTGAACAAAGCTTCAATATTGCCAATACTCTTGAATCCCACACTCAGATAAATGTTGCCTTAATGTCAAAAGTAGCCACTCTTCGCTGTTAAGTTTAGCTCTTTTGCCCATGTTTGGATCAAAGCTGTAATAAGCTCAAAAGCAGAGTGACCTGGCAGAATGCAAACAGATAGCATATTATTTCTGTATAATTGCCACTTAATAGCACTATCGATGTCACCTTCCATATCACTTTGCTAACGACTGACAGGAGGCTGATGGTGGGGTAATCAGCTAGTTTTGATTTATTCTGTTCTAAGCAGGCCATTGTCACAAAAGATGCCAACATTGTGGCTGGTACTGTACTGGAACTGTGTAGTTAAGGGTGTGACTTGATTCAGCATAAGTCTTCAGTACTATTGCTGGAATGTTGTCAGAGCCCATATAGTCGGGGCAGTATCCAATGTTTTCATCTGTTTCTTGATATGACGTGGAGTGAATTGGATTGGATGAAGAATTGGCATGTGATATTGAGGACCTCCAGATGGGGAGCAGTCCACGATGAATCATCTCCTCGGCACTTCTGGCTGAAGATCATTGCAAAAGCTTCAACCTTCTCTTTTATGCTGATGTGTTGGATTCCCCTGTTATTGAGATTGAGGATATTTGTGGAGGTTCCATTCCCAATTCCAGCATTGGCTAAAAATCCATCATCTGGAGTGGTCTGGGAAAGGACATTTCAGAGCTTAGGACCTCAGCAGTTGATGGCAATAATGAAGCGATTAAAATTGGGATATTAGAATTGGAAGATGCCGAGATTGCATTCCATTTTGCTGGATTAAGAGCCCCTAGGGTGCAGGGCACCATTTGGGATTCCCTCTGTTATATTAGAAAGCGTATTTGTAGTAAAATCTATGTAGAAATAGGCCCATACAATGTTTACAAACTGCATTCATAATAAGGCAAACCTTAACACAATATATTCTGCTTAAACTGCCTAATTGCATCACATATACAAAATAAAATAACAGCTGATTTGTAGTTTGTAAGCCTAATATTCAGACTCTATTATATCTTAGCAATTATCTGCTGTCAGTATCTAATTATAATTAAGGATACTATACACCAAACTATACACCATACCAATGGATATTTCAATTGCAGTAATTTCACAGCAAGAGCAATCCTAGTTGCATCTGCTATATGCACCATCTCCTTAAAATAATTGATTCTGCCTGCTACCAGATACTTATTCCAAGTACTTAATTTAACTAGGAAACATTTTTTTGAAGGAAAGATGGCAAGAAATAAACGTGGAGCATTTATTCAATGCTAGACTTGAATAATTGGGAGACTGAAAGCTCTGTAATTATCATCACATTTATATATGCTAAAATACTGCACCAGCAGTTTTAACCCATTGTCAACCCAAAAATTTCACATGATGGTACTGACCATTCCAAGCACTCCGCACGATTCACCCCTTTGTGAATTTTTATTTGGCCCAGGGCAAGAAGTGTTTGGAGATTTTGCATCTCACGAGAGAAGTTCCAAAAGCCAGGAGAATGCTGTTGACAGCGAATTAAGTCAACACGCATGCGACAAGGCCCCTCTCCAACCCCACCCAATCTTCACTATTCCCTCTGGGTTCCTCACAGCAGCAAGAATAATCTTTAATATATGGCATTTTGAGACAATCAGAAGAAAAGTTATTTGATTATTTGAAGATTATTTATGATGGGGCCAGGATTTATTTGGGGACCCTGGTTAGAGGGCCCTACAGATGCTCTGCATCAATCCACTCCGATTTTTGTACTTGCAAATACAAAATGTTCAATGAATTGGTATTGACTAAGGACTTCAGCTAGTCATGTAAAAATCGTTATTTAAATGACATACTTTAGCATATGCCTGACATGGATTGCCTCTACTTTTAATTAAAAACAATTTTTTTGTTTTGCATTGAAGAGAATTCTGTGAAAGCAGCCAGACTTGACAGAGTGCAGTTTAACAAGGAGTGTCTAAAAATAGTCATTTCCCAAAGCACAATTTATTTCAACCCTTTGTTTCTTTGTCCTCCTAATATTGTAAGTTGTGTGTTTGAACAGAAAAACTGAAGCCAACTTCCTTTAAAAATTATCCAGGTATATTGCATGAAAATACAAGCTATCCCATAAAATTAAGAATTTAGAATGAAAACCATTGAAAAATGAACTGTATTTTAATTCACAGTCCATGCTCAAATTCCATGATATTTGTGAGTGTATTGTTTAATAAGGCGAGAAGGGATTATGTTGTATTGTGGAAATGTACTATTACCCTGGTATACTTTAGCTCTTATTAATTAGAGGATGTGCAAAAGTCCGGTTGGGCAATAAATTCTGATGTGGAGATGCTGGCACTGGACTAGGATAAACACTGTTAGAAGTCTCGCAACACCAGGTTAAAATCCAACAGGTTTATTTGGTAGCAAAAGCTACTAGCTTTTGGAGCGCTAAGTGCTCCTTTGTCAGGTAAGTGGGAGTTCTGTTCACAAACAAGGCATATAAAGAACAAACTCAATTTACAAAATAATGGTTGGAATGCAAGTATTTACTGGTAATGAAATCTTAAAGGTACAGCCAATATGAGGGGAGAGAGAGTTAAGCACAGGTTAAAGAGATGTGTACTGTCTCCAGACAGGACAGTTATTGAGATTTTGCATGCCCAGGCAAGTCATGGGGGTTACACATATGGTGACATAAATCCAAGATCCTGGTTGCTGGCCTGCAATAAATGCTGGCCAGCTAGTAACCTCCATGTCCCACGAATGAATAAAAAAAGTTGGCTAAAAATAAACAAGTGAAGATGAAATAAAGCAAGTAAGAGTGTAGTTATATCAAAATTTAAATGAGATGAATGAAACAAAAAAAAATGCATGTTTTTACATATAACTATAGAGATTTAGGAATAGAAAAATATAGAATATGCAGAGCTATAGGCTCTGTATTTTTTAAATTACAAATTGTCCTTGGTTTACTCTCTTGGTGTGCCTATCTCCTGACTCTCCTTTAATATGAGTAATCTGATTTTTAAAAGCTTCCCTCAAAGCCCTCACAAAGGTTTTTAACGCTTGGGTGTGAAGTGCCCCATCCAATGTTGCTAACAACATTTTTTAATGGATGTGCTGTGTGCAATTTACTGTGCTTTGCTTTGTTGAAAGTGGTTAGAATTAGTCAGTAGTTTGCAGTACTACTTCATGAAAAGAAGTGTGGTTTTTAGTTAGCATCCAGGAATGAAAAACTCAATTATTGCCCTTGTATCTGCTGGAAGTACCAACAATGTCCAAAATCCATCAGTGATGTTAGTGGGACATTTGGTAAAGGATGCTGAACAGTCTTTTTTCTGAAGATTTATGTTGATAGATAAACCTAAACAGCGTGAGCTCTAAGGAGTTAAAATGTTTCTGACAGAAGATATATAAGAGAGGCTGGGAAAAAGAATCGTTAAAAATTGGGGCCACATTATCAACTGTGATAATATTGATCAGTTCGTGAATAATTTACTTCGTACCATCTGACACCAATTTATACATTGCTAACCCCAACCAACTTCGTAGCTTTTTAAAGTAATAGTTGCTCTGTGTCCGAAGCCGGGGCAATGTTGCAGAACTGATACAGTTGCCAAGTTACTCATATGGGGGGCATGTTGGCACATTGGTTAGCACTGCTGTCTCACAGAGTCAGGGACCTGAGTTCAATTCCCGGCTTAGGTCACTAACTACGTGGAGTTTGATGTTCTCTCTGTGCGCGTATGAGTTTCCTTCCGGTGCTCTGGTTTCTTCCCACAGTCTGAAAGATGCCCTCAGTGTACCCGAACAAGAGCCAAAATTTGGTAACTAAGGGATTTTCACATCAATGTTAATGTAAGCCTACTTGTGACACCAATAGATAAATTTAAACTTAAAACTTCAACTCAGAATTCAATGTTTTAAAAATTCAGAGCTGACATGAACTCAATTTGGAACATAAATTTTAACTGAAGAGCAGGAAAGGATCATAAAAAGAGTTGAGAATGAGAAACTAGAAACCTGTAAGAGGAAAACATGCCTGAAGGGAAAAGCGAGAGCGTCCAGGGAGCAAGCACACTGTTGGCAACTGGCAAACTCAGCAGGAGGGAGGTAGAACTAAGTTTAAATATAACCTCAACAGCGGTATATGAGAATTGTAGACACAGCATAAAGCTATTGTTCAAACACCAAGCATGTACTGCTTCACCTCGCAGACATGTTGTCCTTTAAGTACAGCTTGTTCTTCCTAGAAATCTATTATCTTTAAAGTCATAGGGGATGTGTAGCAGACGTGTACAATTACTTCAATTGATAGCCTATTTCATCCATTCAATTAGTTAAGAGATGTCCATATGTTCTTTTGAATACAGATTGAATTACTCAGTTTAGTGCTGAACAAATGTGTTCTTCATGTTTTACCAATGCAACAAACATCGAGTTTGATTTGTGCCTGTTGTTTAGTGATCGAGCAATTTCACTAAAAACTCAAACCAGGACTTGTTTTTTTTATATATCAAAACTCAAATCTCAGAAGTCCATATTGTGTACTTCAAAAGAAAGCTAGAATCTGAAAGCATTTTGCTGTTGGGTTCTTGTTATTAAGATTTTGCCCATAAGCGTTTAATTGCTTTTATTATCATACCTTTGCTTCACTTTTTTTGTTATTCATTCATGGGGTGTAGGCATCGCTGGCTGAGGCAGCATTTATTGCCAAAGGGCATTTAAGAATCAACCACATTACTATGGGTCTGGATCACATGTAGGCCAGGTAAGATCAGCAGATTTCCTTCCCTAAAGGATATTAGTGAATTGGATGGATTTTTTTCTGACAATCAACAATGGTTTTGTGGTTATCATTGGACTTTTAATTCCAGACTTTTATTGAATTCAAATTTCACCATCTGCCATGGTGGGATTTGAACCTGGCATTACTGTGGGTCTCTGGATTACTAGTCCAGCTACAATATCACTGCACCACTGCCTATAACCAATGATGATGCGTATGGAAAAATCATTACCAATTCAATCCAATTGCCAATTACCAATTCCTTGTACTCTTATCTTAAAATTGTTATAAAAAGTTAGGCAATTATGCACTAATATCAGTGACAGTAACTTGTAGGGGGCTTTGATTCTATGCAGTTATTAGCTGGTACAATTGAGAACTTACAGTAAAAGAGTTAGCAAATTTGAAAGTGCATGAAGACGTGCTGGTTAGGTGCATTGGCCATGCTAAATTCTCCCTCAGCGTACCTGAAGACAGGTGCTGGAATGAGCTGACTGGGGGATTTTCACAGTCATTTCATTGCAGTGTTAATGTAAACATACTTGTGACACTAATAAATAAACTTTAAAATGTTATATTCGGTATCAAATGTCAAGTCATGGATTTTCAAAATCTATTGTATATGATTGAAATCTATGTTAGTAAGTCTGCTATTGATAAAAGCAAAATACTGCAGATGCTGGAATCTGAAACAAAAATAGAAAATCTCAGCAGGTCTGACACAACTGTGAAAAGAGAATAGAGCTAATGTTTTGAATCTGGATTGTCAGAGGCTGCTATCAAATTCCAGAGGATAGGGAAGAAATGTGCGCAGCTTCATGCTGAATAATCACATTCTTGCATTTACCCTTTTTTGTTCTGACCTTGGAAGTTCATCTAAAGCACTAAAAGATGTTCTGATCGTAATCTTAGAAAGAATGGAAAATCAAACACATTCTTCCACCTTTCAGAGTGGCTGCAGTCTGTGTCTTTAAGTATCTCCTACAGTGCCCTCAGGGAAAAAAATTCCTGGATTTCAGCTAAGTGCTGTAGAAGGAACAGTGATTTTTCCAAGTAAAGATAGGTATGCCTTGCAGGGAAATATTTTCAACTCTTCTGATATGCCTACTATCCTTAATCTTCTTGGTGATAGAGGTCACGGATTTGTGGAGAAGCCTTGACACGTTGCTGCTGAGCATCTTGTATCTTGTACATGGTTCATCCAGTAGTCATGGCACCTCATTGTTTGAAGGAGTGAATATTGTTGGTGGTGTATGAGGTGTCAATCAAGCAGGCTTCTTTGTCCTAGATGGTGTCGAGCTTCTTGAAAGTTGCTGGAACTGCATTCATCTCGGCAAATTGAGACTATTCCATCGTACTTCTGACTCATGCCTTGAAGATGGTGTTAAGACACTGGGGAGTCAGGAGGTAAACTACTTGCCATAAAATACTCAGACGAGCACTCAGACTGTGTACAGATCAGCTGGCAGGGATGTTTGCACACATCTTTAACCTCTCTTTATTCTGATCTGAGGCCCTACTTGCTTCAAAAAGGCAACCTTCATCCCTGTACCAAAGAAAAGCCAGGCAGCATGCCTTAATAATTACCATCTGGTCACTCTAATATCTAACATCATGAAGTACTTTGTTAGTCATGACACACCAACTTCAATCTCTCAGATTGTTCAGATCCACTACAGTTTGCCTTCTGCAACAGGTCCACAGCAAATGCCACTTCCCTGACCTTACACTCAACCATGAAACATCTGAACAACTAGGATACTCACATCAGAGTCCTTTTTATTGACTACAGCCTTCAATAACATTGTCCCAACAAAACTCATTTTCAAACTTCATGGCCTAGGTTTCGGATCCTCCCTTTGCTACTGGATCCGGAACTTATTAACCCAATCAGTAAGGATAGACAACGGTACCTCCTCCACGATTATCCTCAACACCAGTGCCCCACAAGTCTGGGCCCTCAGCCCCTTACTGTATGCCTTATACACTTACGATTGTGTGGCCAAATTCCACTCCAACTTCATTTTCAAGTTTGCTGATGACACTACTGTAGTCAGATCTTAAACAATGATGAGACAGAGTACAGGAAAGAGATAGAGAATCTGGTGAAATGGTGCAATCACAATAATCTCTCCCTCAATGTCAGTAAAATAAAGGAGATAGTCATCAACTTCAAGAAACGTATTGGTGGACATGCCCCTCTCTACATCAAAGGTGATGAAGTGGAAATGGTCAAGAGCTTCAGTTCCTAGGTGTTCAAATCATCAACAATCTGTCCTGGCCCTTCCACGCTGATGCTATAGTTAAGAAAGCCCACCAACACCTACAGTTGCTCAGAAGGCTAGGGAAATTCAACATATCCACTATGGTTCTCATCAACTTTTACTGATGCACCACAGAAAGCATCCTTTCCAGATGCATCATGAGATGTATACTGATCAGAGATGGCTCCTGCTCTGACTAAGACTGCAGGAAACTACAAAGAGTTAAGAACAAAGCCCAGTCCATCACGCAAATCAGCTTCCCATCCATTGGCTCTATCTACACTTCCTGCTGCCTTGGGAAAGCAGACAACATAATCAAGGACGTCGCGCATTCTGGACATACCTTCCATCTTCCTCCATTGGGAAAATGATACAAAATTCGGAAAGCACATACCAACCGACTCAAAAACAGCTTCTTACCTGCTACCATCAAACTTTTGGATGGACCTATCATATATTAAACTGATCTTTTCCTTCACCCTACTTATAATTGCAAGACTATATTCTGTACCCTATGCTTTTCTTCTCCCCAATGTGCTCTATGAATGGTGTGTTTTATCTGTTTAGCTCTTAACAAACAATACTTTTCACTGTATTCCAATATATCTGACTATAATCAATCAATCAATATCTAGCCTCTGCCTTGCTCTTTTAGCCGGAACAGGCAAAAAGCTGGCCCAGTTAAGTTGCTGATCAATGGTCCCTCTCAGGGTGTTAATAGTGAGGGACTCAGTAAAGGCAATACCATCAATTGTCAAGTGGATGTGCTTAGACTCTCTTGTTGATAAGTGTTCCTGTTGTGCACTTATCTTTACCAGGAGTACTAAATTGAAGAGATTACCCTTAGTTTCTTGCTGGGATTGAAAGAATCACTAACATCACAAGTTGACTGACATGCTTTGAATGTAAATTAATAATCAGACAACAAAAAGATGCTGATTCCATTGACAGCAAGTCCAGGGCTGTAATTGTCAGGCCATGACTTGTAGCCCCATTCTGAATGATAATGATGTTTATTTATTGATACTCCTCCATCAATTTCCAGTTATAATCTTATTACCATTTTAGATTTTCCTTCTGGAAATTGTATTTATCTTTCTTTCAGTCTATCCCTATCATTTCTACAATTAAGTGTAAGTGAAAAGTGTGAGGTAATGCACTTTGGCAGGAACAATAAATGTGTAGAGTATAGGGCTAATGGTAGGGCTCTTAATAGTGTTGAGGAACAGAAGGATCTTGGTGTATGTGTCAATAGATCCCTGAAAGTAGGCAGTCAAGTGGATAAAGTTGTTAAGAAGGCTTATGGAGTCTTAGCTTTTATTGGTAGGGGGATTGAATTTAGGAGCCGCAGCATCATGTTGCAGCTGTACAAAACTCTAGTGCGGCCGCACTTGGAGTATTGTGTGCAGTTCTGGTCGCCACATTATAAGAAAGATGTGGAGGCATTGGAGAGGGTACAGAGGAGGTTTACCAGGATGTTGCCTGGTATGGAGGGCAGGTCCTATGAAGAGAGGTTGAAGGATTTGAGGTTGTTTTCGTTAGAAAGGAGGCGGCTAAGAGGGGATCTTATTGAAGCATATAAGATGATTAGAGGTTTAGATAGGGTGGACAGTGATAGCCTTTTTCCTAGGATGGAGAAAGCTAGCACGAGGGGACACAGCTTTAAATTAAGGGGTATGAGTTATAGGACGGATATCAGAGGTAGGTTCTTTACTCAAAGAGTGATTAGGGAGTGGAATGCCCTGCCTGCAGCTGTTGTAGATGCGCCAAGTTTGGTGGCGTTTAAGAGGTTAGTTGATAAGTATATGGATGAGAAGGGAATGGTTTAGTTAGGAGGGGCATTGCTTTTTATTTTGGTCGGCACAACATCGAAGGCCGAAGGGCCTGTTCTGTGCTGTATTGTTCTATGTTCTATGTCCTAAGGCAGATAGTTTTTCAAGAAATTCAGTGTATTTTAGATAAGTACTGACCAAACTAAACAGAAATCCTGTCCAAAGGAATACATCATATCACTTTAACATTCACAAGTCATAGAAACATGGAAGATAGGAGCAGGAGGTGGCCATGTGGCCCTTCGAGCCTACTCTGCCATTCATCATGATCATAGCTGATCGACTAACTCAATAGCCTAATCCTGCCTTCTCCCCGTAACCTCGGTTCCATTCACCCCGAATGCTACATCTAGCCGCCTCTTGAATACAGTCAATGTTTTGGCATCAACTACTTCCTGTGCAACGAAGTCCTCAGGCTCACCACTCTTTGGGTGAAGGAATGTCTCCTCATCTTTGTCCTAAATGGTCTACCCTGAATCCTCAGACTGTGACTCCCTATTCTGAACTCACTCCCCACCATTGGGAATACCCTCCCTGCATCTACCCTGTCTAGTTCTGTTAGAATTTTATAATCTATTAGATCCTTCCCTCATTTATCTGAACTCAGTGAAAACAATCCTCACACATGCTCGAAACTAGTTATTTCAAAATCAGTATTCAACATTCCCTCATCACCACTTTAAGACCCATGTTACTTATTTTACTGTAGTATTATCCCTGAACTGAAAACAGAATTAAAAAGGAATCAGTGATATTTTATACATTCTCCATTGAGATAGTTTAAGAATGATGTAATGTACCAACGTTCTTAGAAACTCAGTGACTGGTATATAAGATTTCTATCTTGTGAAATGGAAAGTATTTTTTTTTGTGAAATCATCCTTAGCCAAATCTGATCGACAGTGAAAGAAATGATTCCTAATCAAGATCAAACCACTACTCCAGATTTCCTTTGTTCCTCTATCACAAACTCAGTGGCTTCATGCATGTGCATATACGAATGGTTAGATATTAAACTGTCATAGAAGAATACATTATATCAGCAAAATCAAAATTCATTAGGTCAAATGCATTTTATCTTGCTGATTTTCAATTGCACTTGAAAATCAACAAAATTTTACATTTTTCAAGCCAACGTTCTGGACAATTTCAACTCCGACTTACTTGTACTTTTTGAAAGACAGACCCATGTTTTGCTTCATTTGTTGAAGTCCATGATAATCCGTGTAAATGATGTCAAAGGGCAAAGGTGCAGTCAGAGGACAACTTCCCCTCCCAGGAGGTACACCTAGGAAACTAATCAACAGCAACAATGAATATATAAAGTGGCATGTACATTTATCAGAGCACACTTTAACACAGATTTGAAAAAATACAACCTAATGAGGGAATAGTTGTTTTAGACTAGTAATTGTGCTGGTTTTGGGAGCAGCCTCTTTATAAAACACATATAGAAACACAGAAAATCAGAGCAGGAGTAGGTTATTTGATCCTTTGAACATACTCCAACATTCAAGATGATCATGGCTGATCCTCTATCTCAATGTTGTATTTCTTCCCATACCTTAACACCATTTAGTGTCCAAAACTCTGTCTGTGTTCTTCTTAAATATATTTAGTGACTTTGACCTTCTCTGGTAGAGAGTTCCACAGATTCACCATCATCTGAACAAAGAGATTTCTCTGCATCTCAGTCTTTCACAATCTACCATGTATCCCCAAACTGTGATACATTGTTCTAGACCCTCACTCCCCCATCCAGCAAGATCACCATCTCTATCCAATCCTGTCAGAATTTAGAATATATAGGTCTAGTCAATTGAATCTCTTCTCATATGGCATTCCTGCCATCCCAGCAATCAGTCTGGTGAACCTTGGCTGCACTCCCTTTATGACAACTATATTCTTTCTTAGGTAGAGAGATCCAAATTGCATACTATACTCCAAGTGTGGTCTCCACAAGGGCCTGTGCAGCTGCAGTATGACATCCTTGTTCCTGTACTCAAATCCTCTTGCAAGGAAGGCCAACATATCACCTGCCTTCCCACTTGCTTGCTGCACCTGCATGTTTGCTTTCAGTGACTGGTGTATATGGCTACCCTTTGTAGATCAGCATTTCCCAATTTGTTACCATTTATATAATACTCTGTCATTCTGTTTTTCCTACCAAAATAGATAATCTCGCATTTATCCACATTATACTGCATGTGCCATGTATTTGTCCACTCATTCAACTTGTCTAAATTGTCTTGAAGCCTCCTATCATCCTCCTCACCACTTATGTTCAAATGAGGCACAGTGCTCCTAGCTTAGGTTGAAGTAAAAGGAAAGTACCTAGTGAAGGTAATGCGTACGAGAAATGAGCTGCTGGAGGAAGTGGTTGGGGCAGAGACATTGACAACATTTAAAAGGCATTTGGAGTGATAATGGATAGGAAAGGTTCAGAAGGATATGCGCCAAATGCAGTCAAATTTAGATGAGCATTTTGGTTAGTATGGATTAATTTGGGCTAAAGGGCATGGCTCCATATTGTAGATTCTACTATTCTATGAAAATCCTGGAAAAGCTTGGGTGGGAAAGGTTCCCTACTAAGATCCCTCTTCCCACCCATCTCCTCCCTTTGCAAGCAGCTTTGCCGTCTTCTGCTTCTGCTCCATCTCCTTCTCAATCCACAATATTCATAATTCTCAATTCATAATATCAAATTATGACTGGGAGCAAACAGAATCTATGATAAAAACCTTCTTGACATGAAGGGGAAGTAATGGGATGGTGGTAATGGAAGCTAATGCTCTGAGGATATGTGTTCAAATCTCAGCATGGCGGTTTGGCGAATTTGAATTAAATTATTAAATCTAGTCTCAATAATGGCGACTATGGCAACTATCATCTGTTTAAAAACCCATCTGGTTCACTAATATCCTTTAAGAGAGGAAATCTGTCATCCTCTCTGGTCTGGCCTAAAGGTGACTCTGAAATGGCCCAGCACTTCACTATGCCGGTTCTGCAAATTTCTGGCACGCTGTCATAATGCCTTCACCATAATGGCGTTCAGCATAGTCATATCAGACATGTGCATGCACAGTGGAAATTACATTTTAGTACCAAATTGACACCTATTGTGACAAACTTTGGGTGCTATGGAGCCCTATTCCTAAGTCAATGTATATTTGAAAAACAGGAAAGTAATTTGGCTTTCTGAATCACAAACAGTGTTGAATATCCACAACACAGAGTGGGCAATTTTCTTTATACCTGGTACAAATCACGACAGACTCAGAAAATAGCTTGTGAACCTAAAAATTGGCTTTGTGTCTCGCGTCAAACGGTTTGCAATCATCTCAGTCCCTTTCGAATGGCACAAACAGGATCGTGCCCAGAAAGGGTGCCAAGCCGATTAGCAAATTTAAATATTTTTAGCTTGTTCAGCCCTGGATTCTTCCAGCTCCCAAGACCTTCTGACCTTTGAGCATGGTGAAAATCACCACGTGTTCACCAGCAGAGAGCAGTCATATTAGCCACACCAGGGAGACTCAGGGCCATTGAAGCCCCTGGTGGCTGGGGATATTGCTGCACAGTGCCCACCGGGCATCCTGACATTGCCCACCTGGGGACAGTGCCAAAGAAGGAATGGGGCCTGAGTGAGGGCTATGACAGGATGCCTCTGATGTGGTTGTTATGATGAGGGTGCTATGCAAAGGGATGGCTATGTTCGGGGGGGGAAGGGAGGCCTTTGCACAGAGTGCTTGGCAGGTGGGATTGTAAAGGAGGGTTTTGAAGAAGGGCTATCCAGGAAGGTTGTGCAGTAAGGGGTCGTGCAGAGGTGGTTGTGCAGGAGGACTTTTGTGAAGGGGTTCATGTCGGTGGCTATAAGCCCCAATGTCCCTACGCTGCCAACCCCTGTCAGGGAGGGGGTGGGGAAACATGGAACCAATAATGGGGGATCCCGATGTCAGCAAGGAGAGGAAGAGGGTCTCCCAACACACAGAGATTGTGGCGCCCTTTCAAAATGATGCCTGAACGCTTCACAGCTGGACTCATGGGCGTGTTTAGGCCTCCCTGAACTGGTATGCAACTCAACGCTCCCCTAAAAAATGTCTTGAGGGGAATGATTGTGGTCCAAACTCGGGTGGTCATTTAAGTTTTCTGGCTATTACAACGAAATTCTCACCACAGTGTTGGAGTGGGTGCGAAAGAAATTTTGACAGACTATTTAAAAGTTTGCTGAGATCGGAAGGGAGTTTCTAGTATTCTGGTGCACGATGCACGAATCCTTCCTCTAGATACTTTGGGGGAAAATCACAGCCATGTTCTCAATCCTATCTTGCAGGAGATTATATCAATAAATCATGCAAGGAGAATTTTCACCAACATGGATGCAAGCTGTTAGAAACGGTATTGATTATTCTTTAGCAAGCAACCTAATCAAGTGAGATTGATTGGACAATAATGAATGATGATTGACAGAAAATTAAGCATGCAGTCAATCTGCGTCTGGGAAGCAGTAACAGATCTTGCTGAATTGAGATTATTGAATAAGGGCAACACACAGCCAATGCTGCCTGTACCTCATTTCATTTCATGAACTCCCTCCCTAGCAGCAATGTGGGAATATCTTTGTCACAGCTTCTCAAAGCCAAATAGGGATGGGCAATAAATGATATGATTTGATTTGATTTATTATCACCTGTATCAGTATACAGTGAAAAGTATTGTTTCTTGCATTCTACACAGACAAAGCATGCCATTCATAGAGAAGGAAAGGAGAGAGTGCAGAGTGTAGTGTTACAGTCATTGGTGTACAGAAAGATTAACTTAATGCAAGGTAGGTCCATTCAAAAATCTGATGGAAGTAGGTAAGAAGCTGATCTTCAGTCAGTTGGTGTGTAACTTCAGACTTTTGTATCTTTTTCCCGACGAGAAAATGTGGAAGAGAGTATGTCCGGGATGCATGGATTTTTTAATTATGTTGGCTGCTTTACTGAGGCAGTAGGAAGTGTAGTTACAGTCTATGGATGGGAGGTTGTTCACAGAAGGGACCGGCCTTCATTCACAACCTTTTGTAGTTTCTTGCAGTCTTGGGCAGAGCAGGAGCCATATCAAGCAGTGATACAACCAGGAAAAAAGCTTTCTATTGTGCATCTGTAAAATTTAATAAGAGTCATAAGGGAATTGCCAAGTTTCCTTTGTCTTCTGAGAAAGTAGACGTGGTGGTGGGCTTCCTGAATTAAATGCTGGCCTGCCACAATGTCCATATCCATTGAAGTACATTTCAACTTTTGTTTGTGGATATTTATTGCTAGGAATAATACATTAGGCTATGGCTGCAAATGCATCGATATAAAGCCCAGAGTAAACTAGTTAAAAAATAACAAAAGAAATGATCTGAATGTATAATAGAATGCATAAAGTAATCGACAGAATACAATCAGGGCACAGAACTTATCCCTTGCAAAATGTCTAGATTGGAAATGATCATTTTATAAAAATTGATTCTTGGGACATGGGTATTGCTGACAAAGCTGAATTCAGTCCTCATCCCACTCTTCCTTGAAAATGTTGTGGTCGACTTTTCTGATGAAGTGCTCAAACGACTTGATACAACTGATTGACATGCATGGCTACTTCAACAACTAAATGTCAATCACATTGGTTTGGGTCTGCAGTTATGTTTAGGTCATACTGGGTAAGGGCACCAGGTTCCTTTCTCTAAGGAACACTAGCGAATCAGTTGTTTATGACAATCCAACAGCTGTATGGGACCATTAGGAAGGACAGAACCAAACATGTCCCAGAATCAAGATAATAAAAGTTCAGAAATGGGGATGTTCATTGAGGTTCAGCACTGTTTGCCATTCCTTAGTTATTGAGGCTATCCACGTGCTGCATGAACTGGACAACATTCAACATTGGGCTAATAAGTGGCAAGTAACGTTTTTGCCTTAAATGTGTCAGACAATGGCCATCTCCAACAAAAAGAAATCTAACCATCTCTTCTTGATATTCAATGGCAGTGGCATTGCTGACTCCCTTAATATCAACTTCTTGCCCGTTATCATTGACCAGAAGCTGAACTGGACTATCTATTTAAATACTGTGGCTTCAAGAGAAGGTCAGAGGCTGAGGTTTCTGCAGTGAATGATTTGAATCACCAAAGCCTGTCCACCATCTACAAGGCAGGAGTCAGGAATGTGATGGATGAGTTCAGCTCCAACAGGACAGGATGGGGTTTGGTTTGGAGCAGGATTTCTATTGTGGTCAAAATTTTGTCTCGGAAAGGGAATTACAATATCAAACGGTGAAGCCACATCCCTCTTCAGCAATCCGAAATAACGTTGGTGGGAGCCATCAGAAAGGTACTTCAGATAAAAAACACAACTTAGAGGAGGTGGCCACAAAGTCAAAGTACCACTTTACTGATCAGAAAGATAGGCCCTTCTATGTTCAACATTTTGTCAAGTGTTTTCCGTAGGTTTAACTGTTTCATGAATAACTAAATAAGTCAGATCTGTGAGCTGGCTGTTTTTAATCAGATGCTTACAGGGATTTGAATCTAAGCTTCACCAAGGATAACATTTCCTGCCCGCACATTTCTCAAGACATATTGATTTCTTAGAACAATTTGCTCCTTTGTTCAATATTCACACAGTGGACAGAAGATTTTTCCATGTTTCTCAATATTTTACTGCTCATTAGTTAGGATGCACAACATTGTCAAGGTTACGGGCAGTGGAACATCACCACCTAGTGGCCCATATCAAAATGAATCAATGTTGCACTTGTTACTTTCAGAACTATTATTCAGCACTGGAACTGGAATCCAGTGCCACCTTGGTGTCCATATAAGTACAATGGTTAAAGTCAGGACAAGTCATGCTGGAGCAGGAGATTGAAAGAATATGTAAATATAATCTAAAGATGTTAATTAAAGTTTATCATCTCTGAAATTTCTTCTATGGGTATCAGCTCAACCTTATTTATTCTCTTGGCACACAGATGGGAGTTCCTTTTCCTTTTTTCCTGTTATTCCTTTATTAGTCAATTGTTTTCTCTTTCTCTTGTTTTTCTGGCTGTGTGGACTACTTAATGACATTTTTTTTTCCAGGAGAAAGGATTAATTTCAGTTAAAGATTCCTCCACTTCCAATGGACATTTGCCCTAAGTGTAAGTGTTGTCAGGTGATTTGACTATATAAGACATTCTGGATGACATTCCTGCTGAATGCTCACACATATAACTCAATTTCTTGTCCCTTTCTTGAGGTACATATTGCTGCTTTTGGGCAGCAAGGTGACACAGTGGTTAACACTGCTACCTGACAACACCAGGGACACGGATTCAATTCTGGCCTCAGGTCACTGCCTGTGTGGAGTTTTCATGTTCTCCCAGTATCTGCGTGGGTTTCTTCTAGGTGCTTCGGTTTCCTCCTACACTCCAAAGATATGTGTGTTAGGTTGATTGGCCACACTAAAATGACTCTAGTGTCAAGGGATTAGCAAGGTAAATATGTGAGGTTATGGAATTAGGGCCTGGGTGGGATTGTGATTGGTGAAGGCTTGATGGGCTGAATGGCCTCCTTCCGCAGTGTAGGGATTCTATGAATATGCATGACCAGTACCTGTGAATAGTGATCAGTCATCAGAACTCCAGCATTCTCCTCTTTAGGTGCTGAAATCAGTTTTTGTGTCACTATTTTCATATCAGAAATCTCATTAGAAAATCATAAAATAACACAGCAATAGCCATTCAGCTCATTGAGTCTACACCGACTCTTTCAACTCTGTTAATCCAACTCTCTTGCTTTCTTCCCATCTCCCTGCAACTCTTTCTTCTTGAAATTCTAAACTAAATGTTTGTGAATGCTATCATTGAATCCGTATCCATCCCTCTATCAATCGATGCGTTCCAAATCTTAACAAGGCATCACCCAAAAAGGTTTTCGTCCTCTTGTCTTTGATCCTTTTACCATTTACCTTTAGTTTGTATTCTATAGTTATCGACCCTTTAACCATTGAGAATCATTTCTTGTTATTTACTCTATCCAAAATTTTCATGATTTTAAACTCCATTATGAAATCTCCCTTTGCATTTCCCAGCTCTGAAGAAGATAATCTCGGCTTTGCCTGTCTATCCAATAGCGGTATCTCCACATCATGTCCACATAACTATCATCTCTAATTCCTGGTAAATATCTTGTGTACCCTCTCCAAAGTCTTCTTGTCCTTCAGTACAGATTGGGAATCAAAAATAAGTAACTCCTTGCTCCGCAAAGGATGAAGTTTTCTAATCTCTGGAAGATTACTAACTGAGGGCAGCCCAAAACATATGGGTGCAATGGGCCACTGTAAGGGATCTCTTGGTACACCTGACTGAGGCTGTCAATGTGAAGATCTCAAACAATGGGTGGAATTTTACAGTCCTAAGCAGTGGAATTGGATTGTGAAATGCGACTAGCTACTCAAAAGTTCACTGACTTTGGCAGGACCGAAAAATCCCACCACTGGAAAACTCCAGTCCACATCTCTGAACTTCTCAGTTCTTTCCACACATGCAGATGGGATTGCTGCAGCATCAATCTTGTAACTGGCACAGAAATATGCTTATATTGCTGCACCGAGGTCTTTAGTGTAGTGTCTATAATTCAAGTTTTCTACACAAACATTCATAACATTTGGGAGTGTGACACTTTCTGGTGCAAGGGATTAAATCTTCAAGCAGCTGTTCCTATGTATTTGCAGATGTACCAAGTCATTGCTCAGATAAATCACAGAATAGACTGCTGATAGTCACAGAAATGTTATGTCAAGAAATGCAGTATGTACTATTATTGACAGGGCAAGTAATTGTTTGCACGATACATGCTTATTGGTTTAATGCGAGTGGCAATGTAGGAAGCTATGTTTGCTCATATCTGTGCTCTTTAAACTTTCAATAGCTCAATATTTTGAATCTATTTATATAAGAACATACGATTTAGGAGCATGAGTGAGTCATTTGGCCCTTTAAGCCTGCTTGACCATTTGATAAGTTCTGGTTGATCTGATTGTGGTCTTAACTCTACTCTCCTGATGACCCCAATATCCTCTGATTCCCTTGATAATTAAGAATCTATCTAACTCAACCTTAAAAAATATTCAATAACTCTGCCTCCACTGCCCCTGGGCAAAGAGAATTCATGATATGGAGATGCCAGCATTGGACTGGCAAACAGTTTCTCAACACTAGGTTAAAGTCCAACAGGTTTATTTGGTAGCACAAGCCTTCGGAGCACTGCCCCTTCAACAGATGAGTGAGGAGCTGTGTTCACAAACAGGGCATACATAGATACAGACTCAATTTGAGAGATAATGGTTGGAATGCAAATCTTTAAAGGTAATGAAGTCTTACGGGTAAGACAATGTGAGTGGAGAGAATGATACAGATTAAAGAGGTGTGTACAGGAAACTGCAGTTGGGACATTGTGTGCAGTTCTGGTTACATCACTATAAGAAGGATGTGGAAGCATTGGAGAGAGTGCAGAGGAGATTTACCAGGATGCTGCCTGGTTTGGAGGGTAGGTCTTATGAGAAAAGATTGAGGAAGCTGGGGCTTTTCTCTTTAGAGTGGAGGAGGATGAGAGGCTACTTAATAGAAGTTTATATGATGATGAGGGGGATAGATGGAGTGGATATTCAGAGACTATTTCCTCAGATGGATGTAGCTGTTACTAGGGGGCTTAAATATAAGGTTTATCGTACGAGATATAGGAGGGATGTCCGAGGGAGGTTCTTTACTCAGGTTGGGGCGTGGAATGCACTGCCTGCCGTGTTAGGGGAGTCGGACACTTTAGGAACTCTCAAGCGGTTATTGGATAGGCACATGGAGCTTACCAGAATAGGTATAGCTTGATCTTGGGTTCGGACATAGCTTGGCACAACATCAAGGGCTGAAGGGCCTGTACTGTTCTATGTTCTATGTGAATATTGTCTCCAGCCAGGACAGTTAGTGAAATTTTGCAAGCCCAGGCAAGTCATGGGGTTTACAGATAGCGTGACACAAATCCAAGATCTTGGTTGAGGTCGTTCTCATGCGTGCGGAACTTGGCTATCAGTTTTTGCTTGGCAATTCTGTGTTGTCGTGTGTCATAAAGGCTGCCTTGGAGAACATTTACTTGAAGATCAGAGGCTGAATGCTCTTGACTGCCAAAGTGTTCCACAACAGGAAGAGAACACTCTTGCCTGATGTCGAGCGATGTTCATTCGTCTGTTGAGGTAGCGTCTGCATGGTCTCCCCAATGTACCATGCCTCAGTACGTCCTTTCCTGCAGCGTATTGGTTAGACAACGTTGGCCGAATTGCAAGGATATGTACCATGTACCTGGTGGATGGTGTTCACATGTGAGATGATGGTGTTATCAGACAACAAATTTTATGAAATTGGATACACAATATGGAAGCAGACTAATGTTGCACTCAGAACCTCCCCACTAAAGGTCACAAGGGGACAGACACAGACAAGCAAGAAAGGACATGTTTTTAGAATGCAAATAAAGGCTAACACACAAAAAGAACCGGACAGGATTGCACCTACTGGAACTAAATTAAAAGTACATCCCCATCCAACCAAACCAGCACCTCTGATCTAGTCAAGTAACCCTCTATGGAGACACCTAAGGATTAACATAACAAAGGAAGCATCCCTGGCCCCACAAACTTCCTGAGAGTAGTCAAACACCCATTGTTCAAACCCGGGAGATTCTAGACCATTAATAAATCCATCAGACAGAAATGATTAATACACACTTAAAAACATCATTACAATACTTGAAGACATCAAAACAGATGGTCAGAGTCAAATACTGCAAACAAAACATTAGCATTTGAATTGTGCAATGTAGCAAAGTTCAGGTATAACTGTAGCCCATTGCAGTGGGTCTTTACAGTGCTTTCGGGACAGTTCGGTCTGTGTATCTTGACTGCACCTTCGCTGACATAAAAAAAAAGCTGTACCACTGTTGGAGCTGACCCTGAGTCCGTAATGGTTGTGTCCATCCACTCGTGCTAACAATGGCATCCGTGTCGATGATCCGGTTCGTCTTGCAGAGGTTGTTGTGTGATGTTGTGATCACTATTCTCCTGAAGGCTGGGTTGTTTGCTGCAGACAATGATCTGTTTGAGATTATGCAATTGCTTGAAGGCAAGTAATGGGTGTGTGGGAATGGCCTTAGCGAGACATTCGTCTTCATCAATGACATGTTGAAGGTTCCGGACCTTCAACCAATACTATACACTAGATACATCGATAACATTTTCTTTCTTTGGACTCATGGGAACAATCACTGAAACAACTATATGATGACATCAATAAGTTTCACCCCACCATCAGACTCACCATGAACTACACTCCGGATTCGGTTGCATTCTTGGACACATGCATCCCCATCAAGGATGATCAGCTCAGCATTTCATTGTACCGCAAGCCAACAGACAACCTCATGATGCTCCACTTCTCCAACTTCCATCCCAAACACGCTAAAGAAGCCATCTCCTAGGGAAAAGCCCTCCATATACACAGGGTCTGCTCAGATGAAGAAGATCACAACAAACGTGTACAGATGCTGAAAGACGCCCTCATAAGAACAGGAGATGGCACTCAACTTATCAATCGACAGTCCTGATGTGCCTAGGCGAGAAACCGACCTTCTCAGAAGACAAACACAAGACACGGCAGACAGAGTACTCTTTGTCATCTAGTACTTTCCCAGAGTGTTCAACATGTCATCAAAGAAGATGAGTATCTCACCAAGGCCATTCCCACACCCCCACTTTTTGTCTTTAAACAACTGCACAGCCTCAAACAGACCACTGTCTGCAGCAAACTACCCAGCCTTCAGGAGAACAGTGACCATCACATCACACAATCTTGCCAAAGCAACCTCTGTAAGACACGCTGGATCATTGACACGGATGCCATCATCTCAGGCGAGAGCACCATTCACCAGGTGCATGGTACATACTTTTGTGACTTGGTTAACATTATCTATTTGATAAGCTGCAGAAAAGGATGTCCTGAGGCATGGTATATTGGCGAGACCATGCACATGCTATGACAGTGGATGAATGAATACCATTCGACAATCACCAGGGAGGAGTGTTCTCTTCCTGTTGGATAACACTTCAGCAGTCATGGGCATTCAGCCTCTGATCTTCGGATAAGCGTTCTCCAAGGCAGCCTTCACGACACACGACAACGCAGAAGCGCCAAGCAAAACTGATAGCCAAGT
This sequence comes from Sphyrna mokarran, assembly GCA_024679065.1. Classification (NCBI taxonomy): domain Eukaryota; kingdom Metazoa; phylum Chordata; class Chondrichthyes; order Carcharhiniformes; family Carcharhinidae; genus Sphyrna; species Sphyrna mokarran. Next base: position 28,243,811 of record JAGIQG010000021.1, read on the forward strand.
TCTGCACAATGAGGGCAGCCTCAACCAGTGTCTTGTGTTCATGTCACACTATCTACAACCCCCATGACTTGCCTAGGCTTGCAAAATCTCACTAACTATCCTGGCTGAAGACAATACACATCTCTTTAGCCTGTACTTAACCCACTATCCACTCACATTGTCTTTACCTTTAAGACTTGATTACCTGTAAAGACTTGCGTTCCAACCATTATGTTGTAAATTGAGTCTATATCTGTGTATGCCCTGTTTGTAAACACAGCTCCTCACTCACTTGATGAAGGGGTAGCCCTCCAAAAGCTTATGAGACCAAATAAACCTGTTGGACTTTAACCTGGTGTTGTGAGACTTCAAAGAGACTTCTACAGAGAAATCTATTCTCCTTATCTCCATTTTAAATGGGAAGCCTTTCATTTTTAAGCTCTGTCCCCTTGCTCTAGTCTGTCTCACAAGAGAAAACATCCTCTCAGTATCCACTCTGTCAAGTACCCTCAGGCTCCGGATGCTTCAATAAGATTATGGAGGGGAATTTCCACTCTGGTTCACATCAGATGGGTTCAGCATCAGGAGTGGAAAATTTTGTAGAACTGCCATGCTTTAAGTCAATGTAAACACGTGACATGATTGATAATGGGGCACATTTCTCAGTGTTGAATATCTGGAACATCATTTGCATATATCACCATATCATTATCAGGCCTACTCTGGACCTGAATCGTTCTTCCCCCTCATCACAAAATTCATCCATGGTGCTGTGACTGCAGAACGGTGTGAATCATGACTGGTCTCCCACCTGGTGAACAGACTTCCAGAGGAGCTCAGGTGAGTGCAGTGCTCAAAGGGGAATAGGTCATGCTTGGGCACTCCTGGGTGCTGGTGGGAGTGGGTGGGTGGATCGTTTCAAAGGTGACCTGATGCAGTGGCCTTCTAAAATGCACCTGAGTTCTTGGCTGTATAAGCTGTTGTCATGAAGGGTCAATCAAAGGCTATCTCACCAGCAGTACATTGTGGAGCCTGATTTTTGAAGGTTTCTTTTCAAAGTCCTGGACTATAAGGAGAAAGTCGCTATTGCTGTCAATGACTTCAATGTTGCTGTTCCTGCCTAATATTGGTCTTTGCCGAGTTCTGGGAAAATCCCATCCTATCTCTCATTATTTAAACTCCAACAGTTACAGACCCAACCTTTGATTCATAAAATAACTCCTTCATTCCAGAAATCAGTCAGGTGAACCTTCTCTGAACAACTTCTAATGTTATCTTTTCTCAAGTAAAGAGACAGAGGCCAGAATTGTACCGGCCCACCTACCATAGGAATCAAAGCAGGCGACAGGCAGAGTGTGGGAAGGTCTCAAGTGGTATTTTATAGTTTCGGGATAAGCAAGGCCATAAAATCCTGCCCTAAAACTCTACACAGTATTAGTCTACATGTAGTTTCACCAATGCTCTATGCAAGTTGTTACAACAAAACATCTTTACTTTTATATTCCATTTCTACTACAATAAACAACAACATTTAATTTCTCTTCCTCATTACTTGCTGTATCTGCCTGCTACATTATTTTGACTCGTGCTAATTTTTTACCCACTCACTTAACCTATATACATTTACTTTCCTACTTATTCTTGTGTCATAAGGAAATTTAGTCAGCATACATTTTGTCCCTTTATCCAAACCATTTGTACAGATTGTAAATAGATCAGGCCCCAGCACTGATCCTTGTGGTAGCCACTAGTTATAAACTGCCTACCTGAAAATGATTCATTTATTCATGCTCTCTATTTCCTGTTACCCCAACACCATGCTCTTACTTGGTTTGGTAACTTTTGCTGTGATACATTATCAAACACCTTTTGTTAATACAAGTACACTACAGACACAGGCTCCCCTAATCACGTTATTTGTTACTTCCTCAAAAAATCAATTTGTCAAGCACAATTTCCCTTTCAAAAAAAAACCATGTTAACTCTGTCTAATTGCATTAAGATTTTCAAAATTCCTGTTCCAACCTCTAATAATAATTCTACCCTTTTCCTGGGCCTGTTGGTGTTGTCCAATTGATGCCAAACAGCAGTCTCACTGTGAGAACAGAGGTGCGGTATTAAACTGTCTAAAAGGCCAGAGGCTAGGGTCATGTGGTCTTCCTTCTCCACCAGGACTTCAAAAGGAATGTTTATCCAGCATCTGGAATTAGCTTTGGTTTCAGGATTGATAACGACTGGGATTTTCCACTTCCACCCACAGCGGAAAATTTGGCAGACCAACTAAAGGTCCATTGACTTTGACTGGAAATCTCCAGTTCTGCAGCATTGAGGCTCAGACAATCATGAGCAATGTCTCCGCCATTAGTTGTTGAGAGGGTTGCCATCTATTTTGGGTTGCTAGCAAGGTTGGCTTATCAAATACAAATGACATCTCCTTTTGAAATTATTCTGAACAGTCCCTGGTGTGATTTGAGTCTGTTAGTAGCTCTCAATGTATAACACAGAGTGACATTCCAGAAACAGAGAAAATAATTATTTTATCCTTGAAATTTCTTGTAATTATTGGCCAATCCAGTATTCATGTGGTTTGCAAGAGCCATCTTAATTTTCTTTGGCGATTAGAAGACTAGTTTTGAAAATAAATAATTATGAGGCTAAAGTCTTTAAATGTATAATGGTTTGTTTCTTAACATGTTATAGGAAGCCAAAGTAATAAGATCAATGCTATCTAAGGGCTACTTTGCCACGAGACCAATAATTGATCCTGCCTCATTGCACACAGTAAAGTTCACAAACCCAAAGAGGCCAATAGCGGACTCAATGAGATAGCTAATGAACCAGAACAGCCGACAGAAGGATCTGCAGTGCAGCAACCGAAGAGGAATGAACACAATTGGACTCCTCCAGAAGGCCGCTGCCCCCGACTGGACATGTATGCCTAAGCCATCAGGAGGTGTGTGAACACCAGATTCATCAACCACACTTACAAGACAGTCCCGAACATCACCCAAGCACAAAGCAAGGCCATCCGTGCTCTCAAGACCAACCGCAACATTGTCATCAAACCAGCAAAGGAGGCGCCACCGTCATACAGAACAGAACGGACTACTGTGACGAAGTGTACCGACAACTAAACAATGTGAAACACCACAGACAGTTACCAGCAGATCCGACCAAAGAACACACTCGTCAACTCAACACTCTGATCAAAACCTTTGATCCAGACCTTCAGAACATCCTCCGGGCTCTCATTCCACGTACTCCCCGCATTGCCTCCCAAAGATACACAAGGCAAACATACCCGGCCGTCCCATCGTATCGGGCAATGGGACCCTGTGTGAGAACCTCTCCGACTATATCGAGGGCATCCTGGAACCCATTGTACAAAGAACCCCCAGCTTTTGTCTTGACACTACGGACTTCCTACAGAAACTCAGCACACATGGAGCAGTAGAACCAGGGACACTCCTTGTCACAATGGATGTCTCGGCGCTCTACACCAACATCCCCCACAACGATGGTATTGCTGCAACTGCCTCAGTACTCAATGCCAACAACTGCCAGTTTCCAGATGCAATTTTACAACTCATCCGCTTCATCTTGGACCACAATGTCTTCACCTTCAACAATCAGCTTTTCATCCAGACACATGGAACAGCCATGGGGACCAAATTTGCACCTCAGTATGCCAACATCTTCATGCACAGGTTCGAACAAGACTTCTTCACCACACGAGATCTTCAACCAAGGTTATATACTAGATACATTGATGACATCTTTTTCCTTTGGACTCATGGTGAACAATCATTGAAACAACTGTATGATGATATCAACAAGTTCCATCCCACCATCAGACTCACCATGGACTATTCTCCAGAATCAGTTGCATTCTTGGACACACGCATCTCCATCAAGGACGGTCACCTCAGCACCTCACTGTACCGCAAACCGACAGACAACCTCACAATGCTCCACTTCTCCAGCTTCCACCCTAGACACGTTAAAGAAGCCATTCCCTATGGACAAGCCCTCCGTATACACAGAATTTGCTCAGATGAGGAGGATCGTGACAGACACCTCCGGACGCTGAAGGATGCCCTCGTGAGAACAGGATATGGCGCTCGACTCATCGATCGACAGTTCCGACGTGCCACAGCGAAAAACCGCACTGACCTCCTCAGAAGACGAACACGGGACACGGTGGACAGAGTACCCTTTGTTGTCCAGTACTTCTCCGGAGCGGAGAAGCTACGACATCTTTTCCCGAGTCTTCAACATATCATTGATGACGATGAACATCTCGCTAGGGCATCCCCACCCCCCTACGTCTTGCTTTCAGACAACCGCACAACCTCAAACAGATCATTGTTCGCAGCAAACTACCCAACCTTCAGGAGAACAGGGACCACAATACCACACAACCCTGCCACAGCAACCTCTGCAAGACATGCCAGATCATAGACATGGACGACATCATCAAACGTGAGGATACCATTCACCAGGTACACGGTACATACTCTTGCAACTCAGCCAACGTTGTCTACCTAATACGTTGCAAGAAAGGATGTCCCGAAGCATGGTACATTGGGGAGACCATGCAGACACTACGACAGCGGATGAAGGAGCATCGCTCAACAATCATCAGGCAAAACAGTTCCCTTCCTGTGAGCGAACACTTCAGCAGTCATGGGCATTCGGCCTCCGATCTGCGGGTAAATGTTCTTCAAGGGGGCCTTCGTGACACATGACAGCGCAGAGTCGCTGAGCAGAGACTGATAGCCAAGTTCCGCACACGTGAGGACGGTCTTAATAGGGATCTTGGCTTCATGACACACTATCTATAACCCCCGTAACCTGCCTGGGTTAACAAAAAACCTCACTTACTGTGCTGTCTGGAGAAAATACACAATTCTCTAACCAATGCTCAGGATTCCCTTCACACACATTGTTAGTCACTTTAACACTTGAATAGCAGGTTAGATGTAAGGATTCGCATTCTAATCAGCAATCTATGACTGTCTGTGTTGGTATGAGTGCTACTGCAGACCAGAACACTGCATTTGCCTGGCGAAGGCCATAGTGTCGAAAGCTCGCAAATTTACTATCAAATAAATTGGCTGGATTTAGAATTGGAGTTGTGAAACTTTACTGAGTTTACCCCAGTCCAATGCCGGCATCTCTACATCATTGCACACAACCAGTTCTAAAAGAGCCTGCTCTTTGGCTGGATCTGAAATGTGCTATTCTAAGAAATTGTACCAAAGAAACAGTCTATGAATTCGTTTTCCAGGCTACCTTTGCTGATCTTATTTGTCCAATCTATATGTAGATTAAAATCACCCATGCTAATTGCAATGCCTTCTTAGAAACGTCTGCTTAATTGCCGATAACAAGAAATAATTATATTAAACAACAAAGCGATACAAAGAGGTACAAAAAAAACTTGCAATGGATATCAAAGCTAATAACCAACATTTTTAGAAATATGTTAAGAAAATGAGGATTGATAAAACTGGATTAATTAAAGACAGGTGCAGATAAGTGGAAAATCAATGAAAAATAAAAGTTAAAAATGTATAATCAAATGGTTCAATAAAGGGCTAAATAACTTGCTGGTATAAAAGTGCAGAAGACAAAGCAATCCAAAAAGCTCTTAGACATCACTTACGTTTATAAGAGGAAATCCTATAACATATTCTTAAAACACTAATGTTTAAGGGCTACGAGTGTAGCCTTCCCATGAAAACTTATGTCACATGGTGTTACAAATGGTCAGTAGATTCTTGGTGAATAATGTGAGAAATGCAGTTTACTGTATTTATGTATCATCTACATAAACGTCAGGTGCTAATGAAATTCTGCACACGTCACAGAATGCCTACAGCGCAGAAGGGGGCCATTTGGCTCACCAAGTCTGTACTGATTGTCCAACAGAACATCCCACTCAGGCTGTATCTAGTACCCCCTTTTTTTCCCTTAACCTACACATCTTGGGAAAATTTAGCATGGCCAAACCACCTGGCCTGCATGTCTTTAGGCTGTGGGAGGAAACTGGAGCACACAGAGATAACCCATGCAGACATGGGGAGAAAATGCAAACTCCACAAAGACAGCCACCCGTGGTCTGAATTGAATCAGGTCTAACCACTGTGCCACCCATGCTGCACATTCTGTACAAATCATGTTCAACAAGAGGCCTATTAGTCTCCTGACTTGATTTTTAATTGCCCAGTGTCTGATCTGACATGGCACAACCTATGCCATCTGATATATTTAAAAATCACCCTTAAAACTCAGTCTACAATCTGCATCGTCAGCTTTCGCTGCAGCATAGCAGCGCTCAATAGTAATCACAGCTTTATATAAAGCAGTTTTCTGAACTCATTGCCTATGACTTTGGCTGGAATTGAATTTTAAAGTCATAAATCTTCATTGAGTCAGTAACTGCCCTTAAAACTGATATGTGAACTCATATTCTATGGTTAACTGCTCCACAGCTTAATCGGATCACGGGGACGGAATATTAATAAACAGTTTTCTCTCTTTTAAAAGTGCTTTCTGTGAATTCAATAGTGTTTAAAATTGCCAAAGAACATAATGTCAGTGTCTTACTAGTAACAACATCTGTTGGCGTTAAGCAGAGAGGATATCGCAACACCAAGACCTATCTTCTAGGCTTGCCATGGTGCCTTCACAGTAATAAATGGTTTTGTTCATTGAAATTCTATTCTTGGATCAAGTGAATTAACATTTTGCACCTTTCCTTTCATTCAAAATGATGTTCTGTGAATTTCTATTGCTGAGTGAAGTCAGAAATACGTCTTCAATAATAACGATCGGTAAACAAAAGTTTGTTTGTTTTGTGGAAAATCCCACCATAATCTTAGGATTAAATGTGTAAAATTCAGATATTTCTGAGTCACTGCAGAGTCTGTTGATTACTTTATTTTCCATTCTAATTTTAAATGTGAGTATATAAATTATCACATAACAGCACTTTTCCCAACTCCTCAATATCACCGGCAACTCTCCTTCAATGTCAACAAAAAGAAGAAGATTGTCATTGACTTCAGGAAGCATAATGGAGAACATGCCCCTGTCCACATCAATGGGACAAAGTAAAAAGGGTCAAGAGCTTCAAGTTTTTCAGTATCAGATCACCTGTCCTGGTCCTCCCCATCATTCCGATGCTATAGTTAAGAAAGCCCACCAATGCCTCTATTTTCTCAGAAGACTAAGGAAATTTGGCATGTCAGCTACAACTCTCACTAATATTTACAGATGCACCCTAGAAAGCGTTGCTGTGTCTCCTGCTCTGCCCAAGACTGCAAGGAACTGCAAAAGGTCATAAATGTAGCCCAATCAATCACGCAAACCAGCTTCCCATCCATTGGCACCGTCTACACTTCCCACTGCCTTGTCAAAGCAGCCAGCATAATTAAGGACCCCATGCACCCTGAACATTCTTTCTTCCACCTTCTTCCATCAGGAAAAAGATACAAAATTTTGAGGTCACTTACCAACTGACTCAAGGACAGTTCTTCCCTACTGCTGTGAGACTTTTGAATGGAATTACTTTGTTGATCTTTCTTTGCACCACAACTATGACTTGTACCACTACATTTTGCACTGTCTTGTTTCCTTCTCTATGAATGGTATACTTTGTCCGTATTGCCCACAAGAAACAATACTTTATACTGTATGTTAATACATGTGACAATAATACAGCAAATCAAAATCAACTGAGTTGATTTTAACATTCTCTCATGCGTCTTAGTCTGGAAATCACATTGCGTGATATTAATGTACAAATGTTTAATGTGTTCATGTTAAATTATTTTGTCCAACATTTTAACAAGATGCTAAATGTTTTATTTTAAATGACTTAATGCCACCATTAAAATCCCAGTGATTTCACAGCAATGTGCTGGGAAGTGATATGTAGTTTTAGTACACAGCGTAGGTTGTAGGTACAGATCTTAGATTGTTGAACATCTAAGCATTGGTATGGTGTATTTGAAGCACTTTGACATAGATATCAGTTAATCAATGAATACAGGATTTTCATATATTTCCATAATTTAGATGAAACAGTTATTACGATGAAACGTGTTCATCTTCAAGAGTACACGTAAGCACCTTAATAAAGACATATCTTGAAATGAGTAGGCTGTTCTTTTCTTTTATTAAAAAAAACACCATTGAAAGGATCTGTACTTTTGGTGTGTTCTGTAAAAGTCCACATCCAAACACAAATGAGAGTGTCGTAGCTTTTTAATACCTGCTGTGAATTGGTCCTTTTAACATTGGATTAAAACTCTGAGGCTTCCTACTCCTGGAACTTTCCAAAATGTCTCTGCAGAGTGAAATGGAAAGACAGAGACACTGTCTGCCTCCACCAGCTTCTAACAGTAACTCAGAGAACAGAATTTCCAATTCCAGAGAGAGGGGAAAACAAGAGACATTACTTTCTGTCTCAAGTCCAAACAGCAGCTGAGAAAAATGAAATTAAATCTTCAGACTTTGCTGCGGAAAAAAAACTGTCCCCAGACAGCTTCTGACCTGTCAATCATGCTCTGCCCAGCAATTCCAAAAGGATCATAAAACCCCAGGACACTGCCATAGTTCAGATTAAAAACTAACACGATATCCATTCTATTATTTCAGTACAATTGAAGGCATTAGCTGCGGGCGAAATAATGCCAACATAAAATGCTAGGAACTACTTGAAAAACCTGCAAAGAAATATGATTAAAAAACATTCCTTAATATCACAGTATGATCACAATAGAAACTTAGAAAATAGGAGTGGGCCATTTGGCCCTTTGATCCCATCTTCCCTCCATATCCCTTGATCCCTTTAGTCCCAAGAGCTACATTTAATTTATTCTTGAAATCATACAATGTACTGGCCTCGACTACTTTTTGTGACTGTGAATTCCACACATTCACCATTCCTTGAACGAAGAAATTTTTCCTCACCGAGGAATAAAGTTGATCTAATCAGTAACGTGGAACTAGATCTGCGATACAAGGTCACCTATGCGCAGATCCACAGAAATGGGTCAGATCCTAAATGAACACTTCTCATTAATATTTACTGTTGAGAAAAGCATGGATGTTAGGGAACTTGGGGAAATAAATAGCGATATCTTAAAGAGTGTACATATTACAGAGGAGGTGGTACTGGACGTCCTAAAGCGTATCAAGGCAGATAAATCCCCAGGACCTGATGAGGTGTTTCCCAGGACACTGTGGGAGGCTAGGGAAGAAATTGTGAGTCCCCTAGCCAACATATTTGATTTATTGATAGTCACGGGTGAAGTGTTTGAAGATTGGAGAGTGGAAAATGTTGTGTCTTTATTTAAAACGGTCTGCAGGGAAAAGTCTGGGAACTACAGGCCAGTGAACCTCTCAGCTGTGGTGGATAAATTGTTGGAAGGTATTTTGAGAGACAGGATCTACAGGCATTTAGAGATGCAGGGACTGATTAGAAACAGTCAGCATGACTTTGTGAATGGAAAATCATGCCTCACAAATATGACTGAGTTTTTCAAAGGGTAATATTTGAGGTTACCCTGGAGGAAGGGGCTGAGTGCAGCGAGATGAAATTTGCTGATGACATGAAGATGAGTGGAAAAGCAAATTGCATGAAGGGTGTGGAAAGCTTGCAGAGGGATCTGGATAGGTTGAGTGAGTGGGCGAGGACCTGGCAGATGGCATATAATGTTAGCATGTGTGAGGTTATCCACTTTAGTAGGCATAACTGTAGGAAGGATTACTATTTAAATGGAGAAAAGCTGCAGCATGTGACGGTGCAGAGGGACCTGGGGGTCCTTGTGCACGAATCGCAAAACACTGTATGCAGGTGCAGCAGGTGATTAAGAAGGCGAATGCAATGTTGGCCTTTATAGCTAGGGGGATAGAATATAAAAATAGGGAGGTACTTTTGCAGCTGTATAGGGTGCTGGCGAGGCTGCAGCTGGAGTACTGTGTGCAGTTTTGATCGTCGCATTCAAGAAAGAATATATTAGCCTTGGAGGGGGTGCAGAGAAGGTTCACTAGGCTGATACCAGAGATGAGGGCATTGGATTATGAGGAGAGACTAAATAGGCTAGGTTTGTACTTGTTGGAGTTTAGAAGGCTGAGGGGGGATCTTATAGAGACATATAAGATAATGAAGGGAATGGAAAGGATAGAGGTCGAGAGACTCTTCCTGCTTAACAAAGATAGCAGGACTAGAGGGCACAGCCTCAAGATTGGTGGGGGGGGGGGGGTGCGGTTCAGATCAGAGTTGAGGAGGAATTTCTTCATACAAAGAGTGGTGAATCTTTGGAATTCTCTGCCTGTTGAAGTGGTGGAGGCTTCCTTGCTGAATATGTTTAAGTCAACAGTGGATAGGTTTTTGATTGACAAGGGAATTAAGGGTTATGGGGAGAAAGCAAGAAAGTGGTACTGAACTGCTACAGATCAGCCATGGTCTTACTGAATGGCAGGCAGGCTCAAGGGGCTGGATGGCCTACTCCTGCTCCTATTTCTTATGTTCTTATGTAACCAAGAAGGTAGATGAGGGCAGTGCAGTTGATATTGTCTATGTGGACTTTAGCAAGGCCTTTGACGAGGCACCGCATAGTAGGTTGTTGCACAGGTTAAATCTTACGGGATCCAAGGTGAGGTATCTAAATGGAATAAAAAATTGGGTTTCTGACAGATGGTTGTAGATAGTTGTTTTACAAAGTGGAGGCAAGTGACCAGCAGTGTGCCTCAGGGATCTGAACCGGGTTCACTGTTATTTGTCATTTATATTAATGATTTGGATGAGAATATAGGATGTACTGTTAGTAAGTTTGCAGATGACACTAAGATTGGTGGCATAGTGGACTATGAAGAAAATTATCTCCAATTGCAATGGGAACTTGATCAATTGGGTCAGTGAGCTGATGAATGACAAATGGAGTTTAATTCAGACAAGTGCGAGGTGATGCATTTTGGTAGACTGAACCAGGGCAGGACTAACTCAGTTCATGGTTGGGCATTGGAAAGAGTTACAAAACAAAGAGATTCAGGGATACTTGTTCTTAGTTCCTTAAAGTGGAGTCACAAGTAGACAGAGTAGTGAAGAAGGCGTTTGGCGTTAAATACAGGAGTTGGGACATCTTGTTGAAGTTGTACAAGACATTCATAAGGCCACACTTGGAAAACTGTGTGCAATTCTAGTCACCGTATTATAGAAAGGATGTTATTAAACTAGAAAGAGTGCAAAAAAGATTTACGAGGATGCTATTAGGACTTGATGGATTGAGTTGTAAGGAGAGATTGAATAGATAGACTTTTTTCTCTGGAGCATAGGAGGCTGAAGGGTGATCTTATACAGGTTTATAAAATAATGAGAAGCACAGATCAGCTAGATAGTCAATATCTTTACCCAAAGGTAGGAGAGTCTAAAATTAGAGAACATAAGTTTAAGCTGAGAGGGGAGAGATGCAAAAGTGTCCAGAAGGGCAATTTTTTCACACAGAGGTGGTGAGTGTCTGGAACAAGCTGCCAGAGATAGTAGTAGAGGTGGTACAATTTTGTCTTTTAAAAGCATCTAGATAGTTACATGGGTATAATGGGTATAGAGAGATATAGCCCAAATGTGGGCAATTTGGATTAGTTTAGGGATTTTAAAAAAAAGGACAGCGTGGACAAGTTGGGACGATGGGCTCGTTTCCATGCTGTAAATATCTATGACTCTATGATACAGAAAATTTTATTCACCCAGCTATGTTTAAATTTCTCTAACTAGACTCAAATTACTAGAAGGACCTGAATAATTATAAAGTCATACTCATGCAGCAATAGAAAATCAATCACATGTAAGGCCATTTCGCGGGCTCCCTGCTGGGATCCCCTGCAAGTCTTCGCCAGCCGGATTTCTGGCACTGTCAGTACCTTGCCAGTAATCAACACGGAGCTGCATAAGTTATGGGAATGCTAATTTAAGTATCTTTATTGTAAACCCAACCAGGAGTTGTTCATTCCAATAGGGTTTAGTATTGCTCTATACTAACGGGGAGCTGATGGTCTTGCCCCGTTGGAGCGAAGGGGAAAAATCAAAGTCCCCTGAAGACCACGGAGTATGGAGAGTGCTCCTTAGGCATTGCCACTTCGGCAGTGCCAGCCTGGTCCCCAGCACTGTCCAAGGAGCAAAGTTGCAATGCCCAAGCGGGTACCTTGACACTGCCCTAAGGGGAAGGGATCAGAATATAATGGGTGTTGTCCAGCAATTAAGATGGCCAGCGATCAGGAGGCTGGCAGTGCAGGCTACTGCCCATGCACTGATCTTAGCACTGACAGATTAGAGCAAGTACAATGGCACAGCTCAGCATGCTTTAGCAGGAATAGCCCCCATTCACAAATGTTTTTGCATGACACATGCAGGTGTACTCTGTAATGTGCAAGAGTGTCGGTGCTTCAGTTTAAAACTCACGCTGAAAAAAAAGTGGGTTTTATTCCAATTTTTATGCAAGTTTGACACTTAGAATTTTTTGGGGAGAATTCCACCACTTTTTTCTATTCTAGAAAAAAATCAATTTTTCTTGTTACTCCTAATTGTTATATTTTATTGCCAAAAGTATATACTGCAAAACTCATTTTTGTGAAATTTTGCAAAAGTCATTACTGTCAGACATTTGAATGGATCAGCCTCGCATTAAGTTGACCTTTCTCTACACCCTAGCTATGAATGTAACACCACATTCTGCACTCTCCTTTCCTTCTTTATGTACAGAATGCTTTGTCTGTATAGTGTACAAGAAACAATACTTTTCACTGTACACTAATATTTGTGACAATAATAAATCAAATCATGAAGGTTCAGTCACAACAATTGCAGCTTATTCTCTTGTTCAGCAATCTCTTTGCACAATTTTTCATGGTAAGACTGCCTCTCTTAAATGCAATGCACTAAATTTATCTATGTCTGCCAGACATTCTTTATATTGTGTCCAGATCTTTTTCCAAACATTTTTTTCATTCAAGATCTTAATTGTCACATATACCTTCTCACCATTGCAAATCTGTGGACCTTCATTCCAGTATCTTCATACAAATCATTATCAAAGAGAGTGAACAACAAAGGCTTCAACACTAATCCCTGTAGGACACCAATAACTGATGTAAAATTGGTTCTTTAGATATCTTAAGACTTGTTCATTTAACCATGAACCGTTTATTGCAAGGCTTTAAGTACTTACTGATTCTAGGTTACTGTCATGCACATCCTGCTTCCATCTAGGTAGGTACTTTGATCTGCTCCCCCAGAATTTATTATCATGTGACTGTTATACATCATACTATGGATGTGCTATTCTTCTATCCCACATTAACCCTTGCCCTGCTGCACACCAATAAATTACAATGGCATGCACACAATATCACCACACCCACCTTTCTTTTCCAAAGAAAACCTTTCTGCCTTCTAATGGAGTATCACAATACAATTTTTATTTGCTATCCCTTCTCCCCCATCTCAAGTCTCTGACTTTGCAAATTCACAATGGTCTTGAGGCCTGACAGTTCTTGTACACCTCAGTCTGTCACAATTGGAGAAATGGCAGTTGTACTGTGTGTAAGGCTGGCACTTGGCTGTATCTATTTGATTTCTTTTGGGCCATGTCTTGAGTAGTTTTTCCCTTTGTTAACAACACATTTGCTTTTTCTCAGTCATTCTGAGCTTGCCCTGTTCCTTCCAAAGAAAACGTGTACTCTGTTCATCCTACTGTTGAATTGAATTTTCGTTTTCCATGGTTCCTTAACATTCTTACTGGAACCTTCATCTCTACCTGTTTCACAATATCAGCTCAACATTTGTTTGCTGTTTCATTCTTCAATAGTTTTGTAAACTTATGAATTTATCCATTCAGCTCAGCTTCATCTTCTATTTCCTTGTTTTCAGTATTGGGTTGATATTTCCGCTCTTATTTCTGTCTTTTCTTTCTCTGTTTAAAGTTTGGAAAGTTCAATGGCTTTTCCATTCAATTGCTTCTTCAAGTCCTGGGTCTTTGTCTTGTAGCTTTCGGCTTCCTCTTACAATATGGAGCACTCTGAGCTTTCTCTGCTCATCGGTTCTTCGGTTTGTTCAGAGGAACGTGAAACTTACTTTGCTTCCCTTCCAGAGGAATAAACCTTGACTCAGGGAATTCTTGTATCCTGTGAAGGTCCTGACTATGCTAGGGGTTGTGGGGTTTAAAACAAAAAGAAAGGCTGTGGAGCAGAATTCTCCAGCCATTCATGCTGGCATGATTTTCCTGTTGGCAGCGTACCCCTGCCCACAGGCTTTCTGCTGGCAGAGGGTGACATCAATGGGAATTCTTATTGACAGTAGCAGGACCAGATAATTCCACTGCTAGCAAATAACACTTTACTTCCTGCCAGCTGGAACCATACTGGTGGGAGGCTGAAGAATCTCGCTCATGGTTTGCACAGGTAGAGTCAAAATAATAGCGTCAGATTTATTGTAGAGCTGTTGCCTGTACAGAGTAGAAAATTAAACTAAAAGATGGCGCATATGAAACAGCTCAATTACATCATGATCAAATTATGTGGCCTGCACTTAAAGTAATCATGCAACCACTTAAGTATGCAAAAGTCTTAATTTTTCCTTTCTTTGTGAACATCACTTGCTTCATCTTAGTTTCTTTTAATTCAGCAAAGTCCCATCAAGTTTCTTCTATTCTGCTTCCATTCTGCTAGTTGACCAACTTCATTTCTTCATGTACTGAATAGGCACACATTCCTTTTGAATTCGTTCTTGAAGGACAATCCACTATGCATTCAACTGTTTCTTTTCTTGGTGATTTCTTACCAACTCACTCTGAGTTTCAATGCATCATTTCATTGTTACCAATTTCCTATGCAGCCTTTTTTGAAAGAACATGCAATATCCTTGTCGTATTTTCAAGGGCTCTTTCAAGGTTGCAACTTCATGCATGCCTTTTCTGCCTTCTCCTTTTGCCTGTCTATCTGATTAAGTTTTCCCAAATTCTGCTTTAACTTGCTGACTGTGCGACTGAGGATCATTATTTATTCCTGATTCCCCAGTGTCATATCTGAATTTTTATTTATTCAATTCTTAAATAGACATCAGTTTATCATGTGCTTTCAAAATTTTACACTCAACTGGAAGTTTGCACTTTAAGTCTTCCTGTTCAGTTCTGATACGATCACCATTTTATAGAACAGTTTCATTTACTTTTGGCACATTTTGCTTCTTTTGAGTAACATCATGCTCTAGGGTCTTCAGTTGCATTTTCTTTAGGATTATTGTTGCCCTCATGGAATTATGCACTCCCTGAATTCTCTTGTTCCCCTCAATGTTTTACTGGGAGTATTCTAGACTGTTTTTCTTAGGTTTTGCACCCTCAACAACCTACAACTGAAAATATTCATCAAAACTTTTCAATGTCTCATCAAATGTTGTCGAAGATTAAACAACACATTGGCTTGGAGTACTTCACCAGAAAATGAACCAAGATGAATACAAACTTATCAACTTGTACTTCTTCCAATTCTCTATTTAATCTTGTACTCCTCAAACAATAAAAAATCTTCAAGATTCCACTCATGAATCTGGTTTGACAGTTTACGGCACAAATGCATCTGTAGCCATTCTAATTTGCTTTCCATGGCCATTTGCTTATCCTTGTTTACAGCTTTAACTGTGTTGCCAACTTAAGAGTTGTCAGTGCACTAACTTTTTTTTTCACTTGGGCTGCCTGCAGCTGTCAGCTTTCTGTGTCGTCATTTTCTTGTGCTTTTTTGGGTTTTGGCAGACTTCTTGGCAAACAGCGGAAGATAATGGCCTTGTGGTAATTTTTAGACTATTAATCCAGAAACTCAGTGAATGTTCTACGGACCCGGGTTTGAATCTCACCATAGCTGGTGGTGAAGTTTGAATTCAGTAAAAAAATACCTGGAATTAATAACTGGTGATGGTGAAAAAAATTATCGATTGTTGGAAAAACCCATCTGGTTCATTAATGTCCTTTAGGGGGGGAAATCTGCCATTTTTACCTGGTCTGGCCTGCATGTGACTTCAGAATCACAGCAGTGTGGCTGATTCTCAACTGCCTTCGGGCAACTGGGGTTAGTGGCGAATGCTGGTCAGCCAGAGATGCCCATGTCCCACAAATGAATAAATAAAACATTAAAACTTTTGAAACTGCAGCAATTTTATCTCTTTTTCTGGGCAATTCTCTAAGTTTTCTTTGTTAACTCCCTGTGCCCTGGGAGTCTCAGCAGGCTGATGGCCCAATTGGGGCCCATTTTTTTAAAATTTGGAAAACAGCAGCACTCTTAACTGCTTAATCTTATCTTGAAGGGGATTTCTTTGTAACTTTTTTGCAAAACGCTGCAGGTTTTTCTTTACATGTTTTTTTCTTCCCAGGCTTTTTTTTTACTGCAGATGCCCTACCAACTACTGAGCCTGTGGGACTGCCACCATTCTCCAATATAAGTACAGCTTCATTTTTATAATTTTTTGCTCACTGTCTCACAAACCGTCCAGTATTCTTCATGTTGCATCACTCTTGAGTCTTGCAATTTTTGTTTTTCGCTTCTCTGTCTTGGGAACTTTGCTCCAATTCTCTTAGGAGTCTTATATTTTTCCTTCTTAGGTGCAAATTTTTCTAGTCCAGCTTCAGTTTTTCATACATACGGATACTGGTCAGTGTTCATGCATTTAGCTGTTACCCTTCTTATCATCACTCAGCACCACAGCTCTATCACTGCTACCACCATGTTGTAATATGAGTTCTTTAGATGTCTCAATGATGAGATCTTGGCTCTGATCTTCAGGTCGTCGTTGGTTACGGGTGTGGTTCCGGAGGACTGGAGGATAGCGAATGTGGTCCTGTTGTTCAAGAAGGGGAAGAGAGACCTTCCAGGGAATTATAGGCCAGTGAGTCTTACTTCTGTTGTGGGCAAAGTATTGGAGAGAATAATTAGGGATAGGATTTATAGTTATTTAGAGAGTAATGAATTGATTGGAGATAGTCAGCATGGTTTTGTGAAGGGTAGGTCGTGCCTTACTAACCTCATTGAGTTTTTTGAAAAAGTGACTAAAGAGGTGGATGGGGGTAAGGCGGTTGATGTGGTATATATGGACTTTAGTAAGGCGTTTGATAAGGTGGCCCATGGAAGACTTCTGCAGAAAATGCAGATGTATGGGATAGAGGGTGATTTAGCTAATTGGGTTAGGAATTGGCTAGCAGATAGAAGACAGAGGGTGGTGGTTGATGGGAGATATTCATCTTGGAGTTCGGTGACAAGTGGTGTACCTCAGGGGTCTGTTTTGGGGCCCCTGCTGTTTGTAATTTTTATAAATGATCTGGATGAGGGTATTGAAGGATGGATTAGTAAATTTGCAGATGACACTAAAGTCGGTGGAGTGGTAGATAGTGAAGAGGGGTGTTATAGTTTGCAGAGAGACTTGGACAAGTTGCAGAGCTGGGCCGAGAGGTGGCAAATGGAGTTTAATGTGGAAAAGTGTGAGGTAATGCACTATGGCAGAAATAATAAATGTGTAGAGTATAGGGCAAATGGTAGGATTCTTAGTAGTCTAGATGAACAGAGGGATCTTGGTGTGTATGTGCATAGATCCCTGAAAGTAGGCAGTCAAGTCGAGAAGGTTGTTAAGAAGGCATATGGAGTCTTAGCTTTTATTGGTAGGGGGATTGAATTTCGGAGCCGCAACGTCATGTTGCAACTGTACAAAACTCTAGTGCGGCCGCACTTGGAGTATTGTGTGCAGTTCTGGTCCCCACATTATAAGAAAGATGTGGAGGCATTGGAGAGGGTACAGAGGAGGTTTACCAGGATGTTGCCTGGTATGGAGGGCAGGTCTTATGAAGAGAGGCTGAGGGATTTGAGGTTGTTTTCGTTAGAAAGGAGGCGGCTAAGAGGGGACCTAATCGAAACATATAAGATGATTAGAGGTTTAGATAGGGTGGACAGTGATAGCCTTTTTCCTAGGATGGAGAAAGCTAGCACGAGGGGACACAGCTTTAAATTAAGGGGTGATAGTTATAGGACGGATATCAGAGGTAGGTTCTTTACCCAAAGGGTGGTTCGGGAGTGGAATGCCCTGCCTGCAGCAGTTGTAGATGCGCCAAGTTTGGTGGCGTTTAAGAGGTTAGTTGATAAGTATATGGAAGAGAAGGGAATGGTTTAGTTTGGAGGGGCATTGCTTTTTATATTGGTCGGCGCAACATCGAAGGCCGAAGGGCCTGTTCTGTGCTGTAATGTTCTATGTTCTATGCATATTTAAGATGTGCATATTTAAGCACTGTTTGTTAGACTGCTTACGGGTTACAGTCATGCATAGTGCTGCTTCTATGCAGGGAAGCTGCTTCCAAAGAGTTCTTGTTTGAGTCTGTTCTCCCAGATTTATGTTACCATATATACTATAGTGTGAGCAGTGCTATCCTTCAATACCACATTAACCCTTGCTTTGCCAAGCACCTTTACATTACAATGGTATGCGCACACAAAATATCACACTCACAACCACCGCAATCAAGACCTGCTGCCAGTAAGCTATCCAACGTCTGCATGATTGAGATTAATCAATTTTCCAACCCAAAATATGCCCGTCAATCCCACAAGATGTAATCTTTCTCATCTTTCCTTTTTAAAGCACTCAAAAGCTCTTGGAAAATGTAAGACTGCCAGGGGGTCCATTTTACCTTCCTTCACTTGTTGGAAACCAGCTGGGTGACAGCAATTAAAATGGACTCCCACCATCTCGGGCTGAACATTGAATTTCATAAAACTATCTGAAAATAAACCTGTAACAGTGTTTTTGCATTGACACTTACTCAATTCAGTCCCAACATATTAATTCTCACATTTTCGTAACTAAGAGTGACTACTTTATTTGCTTTGAAAGGATAAATTGGATCAGGTAAAAAGCTGACACATGTATTGCACTGTGTGATTAACCTCTGCCTGTTCGAGTCAATGCAGGCAGCGTGCCAGCCTGGTGATGCTTGCCACTTAAAATAAATTCAGAGTGCAGCACAGTGTTAAATGCAATTCAGAGTGGCTGCATGTCTCTAGCAGGGACTCCGCAGGTGCGTGTGTACCTAACACCATTTAAAGCCAGCCTCTAACTCTTAAAGGAGAAATGCATTCTGGCTACAACACTGATTGCTGGTTACAGAAGACATTCAGAGCAGGAAGAAGAATAAATATGGTCCCCAGATCAAAAAGCAGTACTGCAAGAATTGTAAAGAGAAATAATTCACAGGAATGTTCAAGGTCAGTGAATACACCTTTAATTGCCATATCCTAACAAATTAATTGCTAATCTCACACCGCGTTGCAACCATTACCCCACCCACCAATAATTGCTGATGACCACAATTCATGCTTCACATTCATAGCCTCACCTGACCTTTATGTATGTCCCACTGCTGCAAGCCTCACATCCACATCTTACACACACTAACAGCTATTTCCACTGTGACAGGCACATCACCAAAACAAATTGCATCACGCTCACACACATTTCCTTCTCTTTTGCAGCTTGAGATATAGGCAGCAGTATCTAACCGGAGGGGACAAGCTCAGATGGATATTCCTATCCCCGTGGAGAGATGGTGCAGACTATTTATGGAAAAAAAGCCGTGATAGAAAACTGCAGCCTGTGGTGGGACTGAACACATTGAAGTTGATGATATGTTGCTATCTAATGCACTTTCTCACATCTCACTTCCCTCTCATCCCATTCTCCCTTCTGATTGACAAGCTGCAACTGGGAATTTTCCTCTTGCTTTCCACCTCTGTACCACACCCCATCCTTCCCCCAACGTTGGGCCTTTTTCCATTTAGCTACTGAAGAAAAAGAAGCAGCTGGTTAGAAAGTAGCAGGGGAGTGTGAAGTCCATGAGAATGAAACATACTTACTTCCTCTCAGGCTTGCAGCCACCAACTCGGGCACTGTGGCTACTTGAGAGGTAGCATTAAGGGCAGGATCTGCATTGGAAGGTCAGCAGGCATGAATGGCCTGCAGCCAGGACAGGGAGAATAGGCAGAATATGTGCCAGCTCTTGGTGGACAAGATCACTTATAAGTTCTGCTGCACAGAATTCATGAGGTTGTGAAGTGAGGGTGTGTAGAAATAGGCTGGTGGCAGTGCACAACGAAATAGTTGCTATATTGGCAGGGCCAGCAAGCCTGTCTAGCAGTATGGAGCAATTCAGCTCCAACTTGACTAGTTCAGATCTTGAAGTCCATCTGTTAGCGTGGAAGGAGCAGCAATCTCCATAAGAGCATTTGCAAACCCAACTAAGATGCGGCATTTGATGACCAATGTATTAACTTTCACTGCAACACAAGCAGAAGCCATTCAACACCTGAGTTTTGCAGTACTAATCTGTTTGTAACTGTACAGGCTCAGATTAGTACCATCATGGATATGAATTTCAACCAGTGCACAAAAGGAGTTTGTAGGTTACACAGTAGTCTAGCAATCACTCCTCCACTCATTTAGTAGGATTAGTGAGACACCAGCCAGCGGAGAGCATAGGCTCTGTGGAGCACTGATCTGCAGTCCTCTCTTAGAATGACAGCATTACTCTCCCTCACTGCCACTCTGCTAGCGTGTATCAAGCAGCCAACCCAGGCTGTTGTCACCCATGTTGAATTTGTGCAATTCGAATCTAGGCTGTCTAAGGATATCTTGTAAGATCATTTGTATCTACCTGCTGATATGCTGCAGGCATTAGGGTGGCATTGTAATAGGAGCACTAGACCAAGCAAACACACACTGTTAGCCATGCTAGAAGGGCATGCACAAGGGTGATGTTTTTAAATATCAGATGGCTTGTTTGACAACAGTTGGTTTGGAGTTGTTGCTTTGTGGTGAATTTTATTTCAATGTTGTGACCAAGAGGATGTTATGACGGTCAGTGACAGACGTAGTATGAATTGTGGGACCATCATGGAATGGGAATGTGTTCATTGGTATCTCTGCATGGACAGCTCAATCAGAAAGGGGGCATGTCTGTTGAAGCCTCCTCATCCTTCTCTTCCTGGACCAATGAGTTTGAAAATGGTGGCATTGGCATCAAATCAACATTATTTGCTGAATGTCATCAGGATCTGATTGCGCTGCATTATTCCCTGGTATGCTTCTAACACCCATGCTAACATGCTCAACAGCATCAAGTGGGGATGCCATACTGGTATCCAGGCCTGGAGTGCTAAAACAGAGCCAAAGTGTGTAGCTTTTTTATTGTGAGCAGAATCGTAGACTTGCTTTATAGATGTCAATCTGCAGCTTGGTCTAAACAAGTATCAGCTGGGAATCAATAATCCAGGATGATAATTGGTACAATGTAAAGAGGTGATAAGAGCCTCATTGGAATGTACAGCGCACCACCACATTTTAAAACTCTGCAACAGAAGCTGAATATTAAATGCCAGCAGTGTCTCCTTCACAGATACCCACTGCAAGCATCAAATGGATTATAGCATGGAGTTTTCTGCCTCACATTAGTATCAGAACAATACCATGGGAAAAATCAATGAGAATCTCTGGAAGGTTTGGCATATTTTGCTTATGCCTGTTCAGAAAATGCTATGGACAGATTTAGTGAAATCTGAGATAATTTTGTGAGCTCAAAATATATTTTGCCTTTAGAATAATCAACTTTGCAGTCAATAGTAAGAAAAAAGTCACATTTAGTCAGATAAAATAAATCTACAAACATTCATTTATTCAAAATCAGACATCCTGACAAAAAGTCTTTTTATTGTTTGTAACAAAATAATACTGAATTTTCAAAATATTCGATTCTATCCACAGTCCCTGATTTCCAAGCTGCTAATAATAAATAGTTAGAAAAAGATCATGAGGTAACATGTCAACCTGGGACTGGTTTTACATTGATCACAGCATTATTGATAATAGAATGAAAAGAGGCATCATAATGCAATGCATTAGCAATTTTAAACATTACATTCAAAATCCATTTGAGACGTGGCCTGTTCTTCACCATCAGCATTACAAATAATCCTTAAAAATTGAATAACTCAGATCATTTAAAAAATATATTGATTTTTCCCTTCTAGCAATCCATACGATTTGCAAATTGCACGGAGCTGTTAAGCCTGCTTAAGATGCAATGCCATTCATCTTGAATGTTGACATATTGGTGTGACTGCACCAATAAGAAATATAGAAATTGTAATTAGAAGCATTTACACTGGTAGTTCCTTTCTGACAACAGTGCTTAAGTCATCAGAATATCTGGCAAGAATCGCTGATGCAGTGCGCATATGCCAATGAGGAAATGTTGCTCGAAAACCTGTGGTAATTGTCCTTTTAAGGGCAGCACAGCACAGGTCACGTGGTGAGGGACATGAGAAGGACATGGAAGATGGGATTGCGGGATATACGGAGATAGTAGATAGGTAGAGCTGGGGAATATGATAAGACAGTGTCATTGAATGGTTGTGGGGAGAAGGTGAATTCATTGTTCAGCCTATAGATCTTCTCAAATTCTCACATTTTTCCTCTGCAAATTGAGACAAAATGCACATTGCACCTATATACCATTCTCTCATTCTTGAGTGCAAAATGGCTTCTTCATCTTAAATTATCTCAATGTCAACAAAATAAAGCAGATTGTCATCAACTTCAGGAAACTTGGTGGAGAACATTACCCTGTCTACATCATGGGGATGGAGTAGAAAATTGTTGAGAACTTCAAGCTTTTAGGTGTCCAGATCACCAACAACCCGTCCTAGTCCCTCTATGCTGACACTATAGTTAAGAAAGCCCAACAACACCTCTGCTTTCTTAAAAGACTAAAGATATCTGGCATGTCAGCTATGACTCTCACCAGCTTTTACAAGTGCACCACAGAAAGCATTCTTTCTGGTTGTACTCACAGCTTGGTATGACTCCTGCTCTGCCAAAGACAGCAAGAAACTATAACACATCATGAACAAAGCCCAATCCATCACACAAACCAGCCTCCTATACATTAACTCTGCCTACACTTCCTGCTGCCATGGTAAAGCAACCAGCATAATTAAGGACCCCATGTACCAGACATTCTCTCTTCCACCTTCTTCAGTTGGAAAAAAAGATACAAAAGTCTGTGGTCAGGTGTCAACCGATTCAAGAACTGCTTCTTCCCTGCTGTTGTTAGACCTACCTTGCAATAAGTTGATCTTTCTCTATACCCTAACTATGACTGTAACATTACATTCTACACTTCCTTGTTTCCTTCTCTATGAAAGATACGCTTTATCTGTAAACATGCAAGAAACAATACTTTTCACTGTATACCAATATATGTGACAATAATATATCAAATCAAATCAAAACAAAATTGTACTTTTGCTTCAACCAATAAAGTCTCCAAAAGTGCATCATTACAAAAAAACAAGACTTTTGACATGGTGCGTTCAACCCAAGGACACTTATTCCGAGCCAAATGGCCAGCAGATAATTTACTATAAAATTTTAAATAATATTTTTTGACATCGAAAAACAAACAATGACCTGCTGTACACAAGAAACTGCAATTCATTTCTATCTAAATTGTTTTTTAATTGTGTAGTGTTGTTGCCTTCATACAGCATACAAGGCTTTGATAAATTAATAGACGGTAGACTCACTTTCATTAATTAAAAGTCAAATAGATTAAATGAATAGTACTTTATTACTGATTAACTACAGGATAGAAGTGTGTTTTTCTCCACTGGGAGAAAAGCTATGAAAAACTAAAGTGCAGAAGGAGCTGAGGAAGGTTAAATAGAATATGGACAAATACCTACCAGTTGCAAATATCAAAATAGCTCTTGTAAGTTGTAAGAAGGAAAAGGAAAGTTAAAGAAGGCGTATAACTTAAGACGAAGGAGCCATTTTGTACTCAAGGGTGAGAGAATGGTATACACATGCAATGTGTATTTTGTTTCAATTTGCATTGGGAGAGGTGATAGTCGGGCCAATGAATGAAGCCAAGCATGCCAAATGCCTTCGTCACCACTCTATCCACCTGTGATTCAATTTTCAAGGAGTTATGAACATGTACCCCTAGATCTCTTTGTTCTGTAGCTCTCCCCAACACCCTACCATTAACTGAGTAAGTCCTGCCCTGCTTCAATCTACCAAAATGCATCACCTTGCATTTATATAAATTAAACTCCGTCTGGCATTCATCAGCCCACTAGCCCAATTGATCAAGATCCTGTTGCAATTGGAGATACTTGCCTCACTGTCCACTCTACCACCAATCTTATTGTCATCTACAAAATCATTAACCATGCTTCCTATAAGCTGTGGAAGAATTATTTATGAGATAAATATTTAGAAGGAAGATGCTTTGAAAGTAAACTAATCCTCAAATTGGGGCAGCAGGCATACGAATCACATTTGGAACAGGAAATTGTGTTAATTTGTGCACAGTGATACAGAAATTGTCACATGCTGGTTAGCACTGCTGCCTCAAAGCACCATAGGCTGGCCTTGGGTGACTGTCTGTGTGGAGTTTGTACATTTTCCTCATGTCTGCATGGGTTTCCTTTGAGCGCTCTGGTTTCCTCCCAAAGTCCAAAGATGTGCAGATTATGTGGATTGGCCATGTTAAATCATCCCTTAGTGTCTGTTGGGGGATTAGCAGGGTACATATGTAGGGCCTGACTAAGGTCCTCTGACGGAGCAAACTCGATGGACTAAATGGCCTCTTTCTGCACTGTATGAAAAGATTAGAGAATAACATATATTATTCCTTTCAAAAAGGGAAACACTCTAAAACAGGAAATCAGTGCCTCAGTTGTGAATGATTATTTAGACTTTGGAAACAGGCTGAAATCAGTAAAAAGCTGATCAAATGTATGTAACATAGATCTGAAAATAGTTTTTGAAAAAAAATCAGAATGAATAAATTAAAATAATGTAACGGATATTTTGGGTTTGCTGATTTTTCAATTTGACAAGAAAACCATAAATTATAAGATGAGTGATACTGAAGGAAATGTAACCACAAGAATACAATGATTCTCTTAGGCCAAAAGAACACTGCCTGACGAAGGCACATAGAGTCGAAAGCTCGCGGATTTACTATCAAATAAATTGGTTGGATTTAAAATTGGTGTTGTAAAACTTTACTGAGTTTACCCCAGTCCAACGCCGGCATCTCTACATCAAAAGATAAAAAGCCAGAGAGCAGGGATAAATTGCTGATTTTAGATTGAAAGGTATGAGTCATAGAGGTTTATGGCAAGGAAATGGTCAGGAAATAGGCCTTTCGGTCCAACTTGTCCATACCACCCTTTATTTTTAAAACCTTCAAACTAATCCCAATTGCCCACATTTGGCCCTTATTCCTCTATACCCAATGTACCCATGTAATTATTTAAATGCTTTTTAAAAGATAACATTGTGCTTGCCTCTACTACTACCTCTGACAGCTTATTCCGGGCACTCACCACCTTCTGTGTGAAAAAATTGCCCTTCTGGACACTTTTGTATTTCTCCCCTCTCACCTCAAACCTATGCCCTCTAGTTTTAGACTCCCTTATCTCTGGAAAAAGATATTGACTATCTAACTTGTCCATGCCCCTCATTATTTTATAGACTACAATAAAATCATCTCTCAGCCTCCTTCGCTCCAGAGAAAAAAATCCCAGTCTATCCAGCCTGTCCTTATAACCCAATCCACCAAATCCCAGTAGCATCCTAGTAAACCTTTTCTGCACTTTTTCTAGTTTAATAATATCCTTTCTATAATAGGGTGACCAGAATTATGCACAGGATTCTTAAGTGTGGCCTTACCAATGTCTTCATCAAGTTGTCCCAACTCCAGTATTCAATGTTCTGACAAATGAAGCCAAGCATGCCAAATGCCTGCTTCACCACTCTATTCACCTGTGACTCCACTTTCAAGGAGCTACGAACATGTACCCCTAATCCTCTTTGTTCTGTAGCTCTCCCCAACACCCTACCATTAACTGAATAAGTCCTGCCCTGGTTCAATCTGCCAAATGCATCACCTTGCATTTGTATAAATTAAATTCCATCTGCATTCATCAGCCCACTAGCCCAATTGATCAAGATCCTGTTGCAATTGGAGATAACTAAACCACCAATCTTACTGTCATCTACAAAATTACTAACCATGCTTCCTATATTCACATGCAAATCATTAATATAAATGACAAATAACAATGGGCTTAGCACTGATCCCTGAGGCACACTGTTGGTCACAGGCTTCCAGTTTGAAAAACAACCCTCTACAACTACCCTCAGGCTTCTGTCAAGAAACCAATTTTGTATGCATTTAGATATCTCACCCTGGATCTTGTGAAATTTAATCTTATGCAACAACCCAAAGGTTGGCATGGTGACACAGTGGTTAGCACTGCTGCCTCATGGGACAGGCATTCAATTCCAGCTTCGGGTGACAGTCTGTGTGAATTCTGTATGTTCTCACTCTGTCTGCTTGGGTTTTCTCCGGGTGCTCCTGTTTCCTCCCACAGTCCAAAAAATTAGGGCGGCACAGTAAAACAGTGGTTAGCACTGCTGCTTCACAGCTCCAGAGACCTGGGTTTCATTCCCGGCTTGGGTCACTGTCTGTGCGGAGTTTGCACATTCTCCTCATGTCTGTGTGGTTTCCTCCGGTTTCCTCCCACAGTCCAAAGATGTGCAGGTTAGGTTGATTGGCCATGCTAAAATTGCCCTTAGTGTTCTGAGATGTGTAGGTTAGATGGGTTAGCGGTAAATATGGAGGGATATGGCATGGGGAATGGGTGAGATTGTGGTCGGTGCAGACTCAATGGGCCAAATGGCCTCTTTCTGCGCTGTAAGGTTTCTATGATGTGGTACCTTGTCAAAGGTTTAGAGGGGTATCACAGGGACCTGTACTGGGTCATCTTTTGTTTTCTAATTTATTGATGATGTTGAATGGGCAATAAATGCTGACTTAGCCAACAACGCCTGCATCTTGTGAAAGGACAACGAAAGAAATTTGAGTATTAGTATAAAAGGAAAAATTTTGAATGTTGTGAATTCTAGCCGTTAAACTGTGAGGAAGAATTCAGGAGTTATAAAAGGACATGGACAATTCAGCAGAATCACAAAATTGTTACAGCACAGAAGGAGTCAATTCTGCCCATCGTGTCTGTGCCAGCTTTCTGTCAGAGCAATTCATTATTGCCACTCCTTTGTCCTTTCCTCGTAGCCATCCTTATCAGATAACAATCCAATTCTTTCTTGAACATCTTGAGTGAACTATGCTCTCTGTTTCATTCCAAATCCTAACCATCTGCTTGGTGAAACAGTTTTTTCTTCATGTCAGCATTATTTCTTTGTTAATTAATTTAAATCTGTGCCTTCTTGTGCTTGATCCTCCCACCGAGTGGAACAATCTTTCCCTATCTATTCTGTCCAGACTCCTCATGAGTTTGAATATCATTATCAAGGTCTTCCCTACCTTCTCTTTGCCAAGGAAAACAGTTCCAACTTAACCAAACTATTTACATAACTGAAATTCCTTACCCTGACACCATTCTTGTGAATGCTTATGCCATTCTCTCTAAAATGTGGCTCCCAGAACTGAATGCAGTACTCTCGGTGAGGGCAAAGCAGTGTTCTACACAACTGCAGCATAATTTCTTTTCTTTTATACTCTGTGCCTCTATTAATGAAGCCCGGGATGAAAGACATAAGATCCTAAAGAAGCTTGACAGGGTAGATAGGTAAAGCATGTTTCCTCTTGTGAGAGGACCTTGAACTGGGGTTAACACCTACAAATCAGGGACCACCTATTTGAAATGAAGATGAGGTGAAATTTTATCTCTCAAAGGGTCATGAATCTTTGAAAGTCCCTTTCTGTAAAGGTGGTAGAAGCAGAATGTTTGAATACTTATAAGACAGAGGTGGATAGATTCTTGGTAAATAAGGTGGTGATAGGTTATCAGGGGTAGATAGGATTCAGATTTGAGGTTACTATCAGATCCCAATTGCCCACATTTGGCCCATACCCCTCTATACGCAAATATAGTGTCCCTAGAAACTAAGGGACAATTTAGCATGGCCAATCAATCTGACACACCGCTGATGTATGGGAGGAACTTCTAAAATGGAGTTTAGAAAGATGTAGGAGGGGAATTCTTATTGAAATCTGTAGAATACTGAAGGCCTGGATAGAGTGGGTATTCAAAAGATGTTTCATTAGTAGGCAAGACTGGGATCCAAGGGCACAGCCTCAGAATCATAGAATCCCTACAGTGTAGAAAGAGACCATTTGGCTCATTGAGTCTGTACTGACCACAATCCCATCCAGGCCCTATTCCCTTAACCCCACATATTCACCCTGCTAATCCCCTGACAATAGAGGTTAACTTAGCATGGCTAATCAACCTACATCTTTGGACTGTGGGAGAAAACCAGAGAACCTGAAGGAAACTTATCCTGACGTGGGGAGAACATGCAAACTCCGCAGACAGAATAATTGAATTTGGGTCCCTACAGCCTCAGCGATGAGGATAAATTTCTTCAGCCAGAGAGTGGTGAATCTATGCAATTCATTGCCTCAAAGCAGTGGAGGCCAGGTCATTGAGTATATTTAAGTCAGAGATAAATAGATTCTTGATTGATAAGGAGATCAAAGATTATGGGGAAAAGGGGTTGAGGCACTTATCAGTCATAGACTAGATAGGAGCAAAATTAGACCATTCAGCCTATGATCTTTTTACTTGTCCAAATTTTCTTCCACAGTAAACATGCAGTTAAATGAAGAGGACTATGAAGTAATATACATTCTAAGAAAAAGAGCAATAAGAGAAAGCATACACTGAATAATAAATTTCTCAGCAGAGTGAATGGCAAAAGAGAGAGAGGGAGATAAAAAGAGAAAAGGACCTACGGCTGCTGATAAACAGATAATTAAACATGATTGTTCCGGCAAAAATGCTATTAAGAAGGAAAATGGGATTTTGTTTTTAATACAGAAGGTATTGAATATAAAGGCAAAGATGTCAGTTATTTTCATATCTCCCTCATCGGAAGTATATTAAAGCCATGGGAAAAGGTACAATGAAGATTCTGAAGCACAATGCTAAGAATGAAAGATTTGAGTTATAAACAAAAGGTTCATACATTTGATGTATTTTTTTTGCAGTGGAACCAATATTACTGAGGGGAGAGAGAGAGTCGGGAAAGGGGATTGGGGGTGGGATTCAACAAAGTTTCCCACGTTACGGAAGGTTTTGAGTGAGTAAATAATATGAGCAAATAGTTAAAGATTGTTTCCATTGCCTGAATGTAACTGGGATGAGTAGAGTCAGGATAATCACCATAAGAATGAAGGGGGAACTTAGAACAAGTATTTTCATGCAGGGGGCCATAAAAGGATGGAAATTTGATGCTTACAGCACATAACAAATGTGCCCTTTAATGAATCCCAACTATTGTAGTCTTCTGAAAGAGCGATCCAGTAAGTGTCATTCTCCTACAGTTCATTCCTTTTTAAGTTTATCTTTTCAAGTATTTATCCGCTGTCCTTATTAGAATATGGAATGTTTTATTCCAAGTGGCAACTGAAGTTGAATTTTAATGTCATTAAAATGCAACTGAATAAATACTTGAAAGGAAAAAGTGTAAAAGAGAATGAGGAAAGACAGGGAAATGCTGTTAGAGCAAATAGCTCTGATACAAATGCTAGCACAAAAGAAGTAGATTCCACTATTTCCTATGCTGTAATTTCTAAGGGTTTGAAGTATTGACAATATTGTAGAGAAAACTGTACAGTATTTAAACCTAGCTATTTCTTTTGATTGTATAAAAATGCTAATGAACCACCAAACAGCTCAGAAAAATATATATATAAACCAGAAATACAAATAGCTGCGCTTCAATGAAATATATTACATAGGCCCAAAAGTCTCAAGGGTAATCAGTGGTTATAGGCTTATAGAAAGTAAGAGTAGGAAAGGTAATTTTGCATTTCTAAAATAAAATCAGAACATGCGTGAAAGGTTTGGGAGCATTTGTGGACAGGGAAACAGAGTTAATAGAGTAGATTTCACATTGTACCAGCCCCACCTCTCTCTCTCTTCTCTCTCCCCCCCCCCCCCCCGCCCCAAATAAACACATACAAGAATAGATAGAATCCCTACTGTGCAGGAGGCCATTTTTGACCCATCGATCTTGCATTGACAACAATCCCACCAAAGCCCTATCTCAGTAATCCCATGTATTTACCTTGCTAATCCCCCTAACACTAAGGGGGAACTAAGGAGCACTTTTGCATTTCTTTTGACTGTGGGAGGAAAACGGAGCACCTGGAGGCAACGCATGCAGGCTCGGGAGAACGTGCAATCTCCACGCAGGCAGTCAACCAAGGCAGGAATCAAACCAGAGTCCCTGATGCTGTGAAGCAACAGAGCTAACCACTGTGCCACCGTACCGCCCAGTTCTGCTGGCTTGCCCCACAGCAATTTAATGTTTGGCAGACCTTTAATTGGCTTAAAATGAGCCTTCTGTCCCACCTGAGGCAGACATTGTGTCTCCAAGAGCTGCTCGGCAATCAAATGACCAGCGGTTCTCTGTTCCCACCAGGGCCATGGGATTGCTGGCCACTGTCGGGACTCAATCGAGACCTTATGGAAATATTTGCTGGAGATGAACGGCGAAGTGGGTAGGGAAAATGCTGGATCCAGGCCCTGGAGAGGTGGATATAGAGGGTGGGGTTGGACAAGCCAGAAAGATGAGTTAGAATCTGGGTTCCGATTAGAATATTAAACTAACAATGTGCATGTTCTGCTTGATGGAACATGATTTGAAACTGAGCTATCGCTGCTTTAATTACATTACAAGATGAAGAAAGTGTCACTGAATGTTGAAGATAGCACAACTGTTGAAAAGCCTCCTCTCATCACAAACAGAGCCTAAAGATTGGGTAAATTCCATTGTTATAAGAGATAACACGCAAACCAATATGAATGAGTTGCAGTCAAACATTGAAATACTCAAGTTTGGAATAGAAAGGCACA
This sequence comes from Sphyrna mokarran, assembly GCA_024679065.1. Lineage (NCBI taxonomy): Eukaryota > Metazoa > Chordata > Chondrichthyes > Carcharhiniformes > Carcharhinidae > Sphyrna > Sphyrna mokarran. The sequence goes on from JAGIQG010000021.1 coordinate 28,274,843, forward strand.
AAGAGCTCTTGGCACAGGTGAGGTGCTTGAAGATTGGAGAGTGGCAAATGTTGCATCTTTCTTTAAGAAGAACTATAGAGAAAAGTCTGGGAACTGCAGGCCAGTGAGCCTCGCACGTGTGGTGGGTAAATTGTTGGAAGGTATTCTGAGCAAAAGGATCTATAGGCATTTAGAGGCAAGGACTGATTAGGAACAGTCAGCATGGCTTTGAGAGTGGACAAACATGTCTCACAAATTTGACTGAGTTTTTTGAGGGGGTAACCAAGAAGGTAGTTGAGGGCAGTGCAGTTGATGTCCATGTGGACTTTAGCAAAGCCTTTGACAAAGTATCGCATGGTAGGTTGTTGCATAGGTTAAATCTCACAGATCCAGAGTAACCAAATGGATACAAAATTGGCTCAATGACAGAAGGCAGAGGGCTATATTTCAAATGGGAGACTTGTGACTAGGGGTTTGTCTCAAGGATCGGTGTTGGGTCCACTGTTATTTGTCATTTGTATTAATGATTTGGATAAGAATTTAGGAGGCATGGTTAGTAAGTTTGCAATGACACCAAGAGTGGTGGTGTAGTAAACAGTGAAGAAAGTTATCTCCAATTCCAATGGGATCTTGACCAATTGGGCCAGTGGGCTGATGAATGCAGATGGAGTTTAATTTAGATAAATGCAAGATGATGCATTTTGGTAGATTGAACTAGCGCAGGACTTACTCAGTTAATGGTAGGATTTTGGAGACAGTTATAGAACAAAGAGATCTAGGGGTACAGTTTCATAGCCCCTTGATAGTGGAATCACAGGTGGAGAGAGTAATGAAGAAGGCATTCAGCATGCTTGATTTCATTGGTCAGAATATTGAATACAGGAGTTTGGACATCTTATTGAAGTTGTACAAGGCATTGGTAAGGCCACACTTGGAATACTGTACAGTTCTGGTCACCCTAGAAAAAGCACAAAGAAGATTCACTAAGATGCTACTGGGTCTTGATGAATTGAGTTATAAGGAGAGGCTGGATAGACTGGCACTTTTTTCCTTGGAGAGTAGAAGATTTAGGGGTGATCTTATAGATGTCTATAACGCAACGAGGGGCATAGATCAGCTAGGTAGTCAATATCTTTTCCCAAAGATAGGGGAGTCTAAAACTAGAGGGCAAAGGTGTAAGATGAGAGGGGAGGAAAATAAAAGGGTGCAGAGGGACAATTTTTTCACACAGCGTGTGGCAAGTGTCTGGGACAAGTGCCGGAGGGAGTAATAGAAGCGGGTACAATTTTATCTTTTAAAAAGCATTTAAACAGTTACATGGGTAGGATGGGTATAGAGGGATATAGGCCAAACGTGGGCAACTGGTGCTAGCTTAGTTGTGAAAAAAAAGGTGGCATGGACAAGTTGGGCCGAAGTGCCTGTTTCTATGCTGTAAACCTCTATGACTACGATAAGGAAAAGTTCATGTGATTAAAGAAGATTTCTACGAACTTTCAGCACTCCAAGAGCTAGGACTAAAGAATAAAGTCACAAACCTGGAAAGGCTGACAATTGAGCAGAACATAAAATGATATATTGAGAAAGTGCGTAAAGAAGAGGAACAGAATCCACTAGCTAGTGGAGGAGGCATACAAGAGGGAGATCCTGAACCACAGATCAGAACTTCAACCTCACGTGATACAATTAGAAGTTGAAAAAGAAAATAATAGCTGTGCTGTGTTCTGACAGTGAAATGCAGATGCAGCTTAACACTATGTCATAGTGGAAGAATAATCCACTGGGGACCAATAACCAACTGCAAGGACTGCTAGATCATTTAAAAGAGAAAATATCAAATGCAAAAGGCCAATTGGAAAGGACACAATAGGAAGCTGACAAACTGGTGGAAGAAGAGTATATTGTAATTGGAAAAGAAGCAGAGGCTGCAGAATCATCATGCAGAGCTTGAGAAGAAGCACTGTCAGCGTGCTGCCTCAGCTTAGCAGTGGAGGCACAATAATTTACCAGCTAAATGATGCTGTGAATAACATTTCTGCGAAATGAAAACAAACTATGGAATGCTCTTAACTTGTTCAGTTTAATTATCACAGTCAATAGTAAATCTACCTTAGTTTAGACACAATAAAAAAAGTGAATGATTGGAACAATTATATTGATATATGGGAGCTTTTCTTTACAAAAAAGGCAAGGAACATTATATCATTCCAATCTGATTTGGGCACAAATGGTTGGGCGCATATATACATAAGAATTCAAGATAACACATTGTCCACTCCGAATTACAAATTGTGTATTGACCTAACAATGTGCCAGTCCACAGTGATTTAAGAAAGGGGAATCACACAAGATCATTTGGTGGCAACAGGTATCTGAGAACAAGAACCCAAACATTTTACTGAGAATTAAATTGAGAAAAATCAACCGGAATAACATCACGCCACTCCTCCCCAATCCCCCCACCTCACAGCCCACGCAATGTGTTACATATTGCCAATTATCTGTAAATAGTTAGCAACTACTTAGTGTAGATTAGAGTCTTAATGTGAAGTGTCCTGGAGGGGGGCAACATTTCACAGTTGCACTAGAGACTGTAATTCTTTGTACCATGTCAAAAATTAAACATAAAGAGTTCTGATCTCTTTCAAGCTGAAATTGTGATTATTCCCAATGTCTGGGAATCGAAAGACCGCAAGAATGTAGAACATAGCACAATGAAACCTGCCAGGTTTTGCACCCCACATGGAACAAAGTACAGTGGGAATGGAAGGAGGCCGTCAATTAGCCATTAATTAACCACCTCAGGCCACATTTGGCCTCACTTATCTCTCCCTTACTCCAAGTAGCTTTATACCCCATCTCTCTGCTTCCCCCCAAAAATGTAAAATTCATTCCAATGTTAATTTTCACTTTCTCAGGACGCTGCCAGATTTGCTGTACATTTCACTACTTTTTGTTATTTCAGAATCCAGCATCTGCAATATTTTACTTTTGCACCTCAGAAATTGTGCCATGATTTACAAATAAACAATTACATGCCCAGAGGATATCCCATTAAATTTGCAATAAGTATTGTTCATGAATGCACAGTTCTTTAACAATGTCATGTTTTTTATAATTTCTCTTTTAACTTAAGGAAAGTAAGATGTCCTAGAAAAGGGAGATGGTATGAAGTTATATTGGACTTTGTCTGGCAACAAGCCAGGTAATGGTTACCACGGGAACCAGGAGCCTAGGTCAAGACATGCTGAAATCCAAGTGCCACACTTCACACCAAAAACAAAGAGAAAGACAAGTTTTCTTGTTTTGTGTAAACTTACAGACTTCCAGCAGTCTGATTTTAAAAAAAATCTCACAACACCAGGTTAAAGTCCAACAGGTTTAGTTGAAATCATGAGCTTTCAGAGCACTTCTGTTTTATCAGGACCCCGTGTCGTGAGACCTCTTATTGTGCCCACCCCTATCCAACACCAGCATCTCCACATCATGACTTAAAAAAGACCCTGGATACACAGGAAGAAAGAGCCCTATTGACAGTCAGGATCAGCAATTGCTTTGGTCAGCAAGAGTCAGAACATGGGTGGAAAGATGTTCTGTGGTTGATAAGACAGAATTCATGGAAAAGTAAGAATCCTGGAAGATTCACCTGTGTGGCTAGGAAACGAATCAATGGAGGTGGGTTCAGGATTTTTCAGAAGACTGAGGAAAAGGATCTTCATTGGATGTTACGTCTTAGCAAAATGGGGTGGAGAGAACCCGTTGTAAACTGGGAGTAACATTGGACTGTTTCCATAAAGAATTTGGTGGACAGCATATCTTGAAGCATTAATGTAGTGTGGGGTTTTCAGGTATGTTCAAACATTAAAGAGGATTGTCTTTTCTGTAATATCGAGTAATTAGTTGCCTGCTAAACAATGTTTTATCAATGTTGATTTTAGTTTGTTTGTTACAGTAAAAGTTTTGAAACTTGAAACCTTGTCACGCACTTCCAAAATTTGATCACTGGGAATTTCAATCTTTTTTTAAAGTTATCGATCTTTACTGGGATCATAACATAATTGCTCAGTCAACTTAAGGAAAGCACATGTTTCGGGATGTGAAATTCAGTTTCACTTTTTTTTCCCCCCATTAGTACTTTTTCAGCACATTTATTAATTATAAATGATTATTTATTAACAATGAACTGCTCCCTGGGTTCTAATCTTTTGAGGTATTTCTATATGTCGGCTAACATTACAAAATTGTGCTTATATATAGAGAAGAAGGACATTTTGGTTTAATGAGCAGCATAAAGCCTAATAACATAAATAAATCATTTTGAAAGCGTCCCTTTGGATCCTATTACTTTTATAAAATATAGTGGGGGAAAATCTGTAGAATTTTAGACTATATCCAGTAAGATCCAAAAGGATTTGTTTCACCAATTTGGAGGCTTCTTTGTACAACCTGGAATGGTTGTAAAAATGTAGACAATGGGATATTTCTGGAAGCAAATTCATTATTTAGAAGGTTGGCATTCCATTTATCTGGATCATTAAGTTAACAGGGTGAGAATAATAACAGGTAGTGCGATATACAATACTGACAATGCACTGCAATACATTCACTGGGGGAACAACACTCATGAGCCTGCATGTTTGTGTCTGTAGCTCGGTGGTAGACAAATGCTCACAGGCAAATAATTACTTAGGCAGATAAAAAAAATCAGATAGAATAAAGCACTGCTCAGAAAAGTCAAAGTCAAAAATCTGCAGATGAACTGAGTAAACACTAGGAAGATACATTAAACCACACTTGAAACTTGGAGTCATCCAACTTGGACCATTTTTGACAGTAACGCTTGTCAGGTTACCGTCATTGCAAAAAATAAGTGATAAAAAAATCTTGCATTACCAATTACTTTAAATTGGTCAGAGAAGGAAATAAAATTGGGAGACTGGCTATATTTGAGTGGTAGTGATGATCAAAACTTGAAAAAGACGAAAATGGTGTTGCAGGTAGTAGAAATGACTGCTGAAATTGGAGCTAATGCCTGACCAAGAATCTTACAACCCATTGCTAATTCAATAACCATCGCAGTTACTTGAACACTAGTTGATGCAAAATGTTCTGTTTAACCCCTATTATTATAGAAACCCTACATTGCAGAAGAGGCCATTCAGCCCATCGAATCTGCACTGACTCTGACTAATTACCCAGGTCCTTAGGTTACAGGCCCTATCCCTGTAACCTAACTTATTTCCATGGCTAATCCATATATCCTACACACTTGGGAAACTAAGGGACAATTTAATCCTTAAGTTGATTGAGCAATTATGTTATGATCCTGGTAAAGACCTATAAAAAAAAATTGGAATTCCCAATGGCCAATCTACTCAACCTGCACATCTTTGGGCTGTGGGAGGAAAGTGGAACACCTGGAGGAAATCCAAGCAGACAGGTGAAAAACATGCAAACTCCACACAGAAAGTCACCCAGGGTTGGAATTGAACCTGGTTCCTGGCGCTGTAAGACAGCAATACTAACCACTGTGCTGCCCATAAAAAATCCAAGAAAAATAAATGTTGCGAATGAGAAAAGGAAGTTCTGTCAGCATTGTTTGTTGCTACTGAACTGCTAAAAAAACATTAGCAAAGATAGACCAAGCACTGATGAAGTTCATATATTCTCTCCTACACTTAATGGATGGGATTCTCCAGCAGGGCTTGCCCCAGACCGGTGAAACTGGGTTTTTATGATAATTGACAATGGTTTCATTAGACTAGCATTTTTTTAATTTCAGATTTATAAATTTAAATTCCACCAGCTGCCTGCTGAATTAGGATGAATAAACCTGTGATCAGAATCAAAAGAATGCGCATTGCTACTTCTGCATATCTCCTCTGTAACACATTTAAAATTAAAATAAAGAACATGATTTTCAAGTGGTAACATTTCTGCTGCCTTTTGAAGATGCCTAATTTGTTAATTTGGTTTTCTGCTCTCGGCCTTTGATTTAACTAACGTTGATGTAATCTGAATGTATTTTCTCATGCAAACTATTTTGCTAGAACAAACCCAGTTAAATTAACACAATAAAATAGTAATAAAACATAACAAAACAAAGCAAATGCGTAGAAAACTTTGGAATCTTTTGGTACATGTTTCTCATTTAATTTTGTCAGCTGGATAATAGGATTAAATACTTTGCTGTTAGGTATAGGTTGGATTTGTTTTAGAAGCAAACAAAGCCTTGTCTATCATTCATAATTTCCACTTCATTCAGTATAACACCATCAGTTTCCTAAGTTAATTATACATATTCCCTCTATGATCTAACCTGGCCCATCAGTACCAGATTATCGAAGGCGTTCTATTACCAAAGAGGATTCACTAGGAATTGGATTGAAATCATCCTTTTATTCTAGTTAAAATTTAATCCTTGGTTGCAGCAACAATATCCGTTATACATTAATATGTGAAATAAGCCTTTCAAAAGATTCAGCTGCACTGGAGGGGGTGCAGAGGAGATTCACTAGGTTGATTCCAGAGTTGAGGGGTTGGCTTATGAGGGGATACTGAGCAGACTGGGACTATATACATTGGAATTTAGAAAAATAAGGGACGGATCTAACAGAAACATATAAAATTATGGAGGGAATAGATAAGAGAGAAGCAGGCAGATTGCTTCCGCTGGCGTGTAAAACCAGAACTAGAGTAGCATATTCTCAAATTAAGAAGGAGCAGATTTAGGCCCGAGTTGAGGGGGAACTTCTTCATCCAAAGGGTTATGAATCTGTGGAATTGCTTGCCCAGTGAAGCAGTTGAGGCCATCTCACTGAATGCTTTTAAGACAAAGATGGATAGATTTTTGAACAATAAAAGAATTAAGGCTTACAATGAGCAGGCGGATAAATGGAGCTGAGTCCATGGAAAGATCAGCCATGATCTTATTGAATGATGGAGCCCGCTTGAGGGGCTAGATGGCCTACTCCTGCTTCTAGGTCTTATGTTTTTCTTATGTTCAAATTATTTAAGGTACCTTGAGAGCTCTCCAAATCATGAACATATTTGGATACCTGAAGCAAGGGGAGGCTCTTCTGAAAAATAGATTATGGTAAAAGCAAATTACTGCAGATGCTGCGATCTAAAACAAAAACAGAAAATGCTGGAAAATCTCAGCAGGTCTGACAGCATCTGTGAAGACAGAAGAGAAGCCAATGTTTCGAGTATGCTGTTAGCTTGCTAAGATTTTCCAGCATTTTCTGTTTTTGTTTGTAATAGATTAAAGCCACACTTTGTGCATGAATCCCTGAGAATGCAACCCTACTTGTACTCACATTTCTTGCACAAAATCAGTCCATTTTTAGTTCTAGAAAGTGAAATGTTGTTGAGCCATTGGAGGACTCACAGTCAGCTAGAGATCCACACTGACACTTTGCAGGATAGCTCGCAAAGCTACTAGTCAATAAGGCGAATGGCAGGCCGTCCCCTGAAATCAAACCCTCGGAAGCAGAGGTCCTTATCTACCGAATGGTGTCAGCCAATCAGGGGCTGCAGTTCTCGAACTCAGCAGCATCTCTGAGAAGGCTGTGGGCGCTACCTGAAGGATAGGCTTTGGAGTCCCAGTATTGCAGGGTGACCCAGGCCATAGGTAAAGTAATATATGTGGGAGTGGGGGGACAAGTGATGTGAGGGTTGCGGAGAGATGGTTGCAGGGGGCTTGGCTGTAAGGTCAAGGAGTGATTCCCAGCAAAGTCCCCCTTCCCAATCCCTCAATCAAAGGCACTCATGCCTGATCAAGAAATGTCAATGCCCCCCTCCCCTGCCACTCCCAGGAGGTGATAACTGCATGGTTTTAGCTGTTGTGAGTGCTGCATCCTGAGTTAATATTTGTGCAGTGGGCTGAGGTCTTTGTGTGATTATTAATCGGCCACTTAAGGATTTCAACAAGTGATGGGATGAGATGGTTGACCATGGGCTTCCTGCACAGAAGTTAATTCTGGCAAAGGTGCAGGATTCCAGTACACCACCATCCTGCCTAATTACTTGCCCTTTCTGTCTTCAAGCTCGTCACCAATGAGAACACCATATTCTGCTCAAAGAGTTGACGCCGGGAAATGGTTGTTCTTCAACTTTTGAAGGTAGTTTTCACTTTGGACATAGGTGGAAAACCTATGGTTGTGGATTTATCATCTGTTGTAAACTCTTTCTGATTTACCCTCTGAATTAATATTTATAAGTGATCCACAAAGATAAACAGCCCTAAAATTGACTTCTAATTCAGAGTAGTCCAATATTTTAAATTGGATCAACTCCCCAAAAGTTAAACCCAACGGACTGTTGTTTCTGCTGGATTCCATTTCAGTTCAGCAAACCTCCCTTCATATCAGCATAACCGCACAGAAAAATCATAGAATTCTAAACGGAATTACATTTAGAGCAACTTAAGTAATGTGTTCATTTTAAAAACATTACACCAGAAATATTGCAACTGGAGTTCAAAATAATGAAGCACAAAGTTATTCGCTATGGATCCAATGTAAGAAAATTAAAAATAGAAGTAAGATTAGGAGATTTGATCCCTCAAGCCTGCTGATTGGCTAATCCGATTGTGGACATAGTCCTGCCTGCCTCCCATAACCTTTGACTTTCTTGTATGTCAAAAATCCGTCTGTCTCAGCTATGAACAGAATCGATGATTCAGCCTTCACTGCTTTCTGGGGTAATGAATTTCAAAGATTAATAGCCCTCTGAGAGAAGGAATTCTTCCTAATCACTGTCATAAATGGGAGGCCCTTTATTTCCAAATCATGTTCCCTAATTCTAGATTCCCCTAGGGAAAAAATCCTAACATATTAGTAAAACTATTAGATATTAAGACATTGACAAAACTACCAGCATTGAGTTAAATGATTTTAAAACAGACTCATAAGCTAACTAGAAAGCAACTTACACACATATGAAATGCAGTAAGATATTTAAACAAGTGTTTATTATTTAAAAACACATATGGTGATATTTTGAATGTACTAATGTATTTTTAAGAATCATTATTTACTTTAGGCAAAGACAGATTGCTTCAAAGCATCATGGTAAAAGACAAAGCTATTATGAAACCTTGGAAATATGTAAGCTTTATCAGCAAAGTTTCTAATGGTGGAACACTCAGGGCAACTTAATGAATAGACTTATTCACTGCCCAGATAAGATGCCTGGACACGTGTTAGTCTGACTTGACAGTCACCTGAGGGAAATCTGTGAGAATGTTAACTTTGAACGTAGTGGCCAGGCAACCTGGGTTACTAAGGGATACAGGATGTTAAGTTAGCCCAAATGGAGAGATATATCTGGTTTTTATAGCCAAATGAAATACCATTATGCCAGAGGTAAGATGCAATTGGCTGGAGTATATGACAGGTATTATTGTTGATTTATGTATATTGAAGGTGATTGATTCAAAACTAATGAAAGGCAGTTGTATTTGATAAGAAAGTGTATAATTGATCTATCTTGAACTGTATACATCTGAATGTATTGGAGATGTCTGGCTGCTCTCCGCCTGGAGGAGCCTGGGGCTCTTTGATAATTTCGCCCTATGATCGTTGGTCAAATCAAGTTACATCTTTAAGCTGAGACACTGGTGAGTCTTGTATTATCTGAAATTTCTGATGGTACACAGCCACCTCAAAAACCCCATCAACGATAGGGAAACAGTCTCTCAGCATTTACCCTCTCAAGTCTCCTCAGAATCTTATATATTCAAATAAGATTATCCCTTGTTCTTCTAAACTCCAGTGAGTATGGGCCCAACCTGCTCAATCATTCCTCATAAGACAACCCCTTCATCCTTGGAATCAGCTGAGTGAACCTTCTTTGAACTGCCTCTATTGCAAATACAACTCTCCTTATATAATGGGACCAAAATTATACACAATAGTCTGGTTGTTGTCTCAGCTGTGGCAAGACTCCCCTATTTTTATACTTCATCTCCTTTGGAATAACCGCTAACATTTCATTTGTCTTCCTAATTACTTGTTGTACCTGCTTGCTATTTTTTTTATGAATTATGCAGGATACCCAAGTCCCTCCAGGAAAGACTAATTGGAACATTTTTTTCACGATGAAACAATGAGAACTGTGTAAGGACTGAGGGATTTAGGCGTCCGAGTACATAAATCACTAAAATTTAGAACATGAAAATAATCAAAAAGGCTGACGGATTGTTGACATTGACATGAAGGAAGCTGGAATACAGAAGTGAAAAAATGATCCTTTAGTTGTATTGAGCCTTTGTCAGATGGCATCTGAAGAACTGTGTTCAGTTTCGAACACTACACCCAGGAAAAATGTGTTTCCTTGGAGGAACTAAAGAACAAAATCACTGGAATTCTACCAGGCCTTAAAAGGTTAAATTATGAAAAAGTGGGAGGGCAGGGGCTTGCTTCAGCTTGTGTTAATTCTCCAAACAAATGCCATTTCCAGTGGGAAATGTGTTGCACGTCGTGCCGGCTCAATTGGTGTGATCCCGATCGCATTCCTCCCCCCACCCATTATTTTTTTTGGGAGTGGTGGTGGGGGGACAGCGTGTGAGATTTGCACCAGCGAGATGCTGGCAAGGCCTGGTCCTCAGAAATCAGAGTCATTTCGATAGGGTGCCGAAGTCTCAGATTAGGGATACGCAGCATGGTTTTGTTAAGGGGAGGTCGTGCCTTACAAATCTGGTTGAATGTTTTGAGGAGGTGACGAAAACGGTCGATGAAGGGCGAGCCGTTGATGTCGTCTATATGGATTTCAGTAAGGCGTTTGACAAAGTCCCTCATGGGAGGTTAGTTGAGAAGGTCAAGGCTCATGGAATACAAGGACAGGTAGCTAGATGGATAAGTAACTGGCTTAGTAATAGGAGACAGAGAGTAATAGCGGAAGGGTGTTTTTCTAGATGGAGGTCGGTCACTAGTGGTGTGCCGCAGGGCTCAGTACTGGGACCTCTTCTATTTGTAATATATATATAAATGACTTGGAAGAGGGAGTAAGTGGAGTGATCAGCAAGTTTGCAGACAGTACAAAAATGGCTGGACTTGCGGATAGTGAGGAGCATTATCAGGCGATGCAGCAGGACATAGATAGGCTGGTAGCTTGGTAGATGGCAGATGGAATTCAATCCTGATAAATGCGAGATGATGCATTTCAGGAGAAAGAATGTAGGGGGAAGGTATGTGATGAAGGGTAGACCTATTAAGAGTATAGAAATGCAGAGGGACCTGGGGGTGCAGGTGCACAAGTCTCTGAAGGTGGCAGAGCAGGTGGAGAAGGTTGTGAAGAAAGCATATAGTATGCTAGCCTTTATAGGAAGAGGTATAGAGTACAATAGCTGGCCTTTAATGTTGCAGTTGTATAAAGCGTTAGTTAGACCTCATAAAGGGGAATTTTCTCCCCTTTAAGGGTCAACTGAAATTTTCAAGGCTGGATCAATTTTTAAAAAAAATTAATAAGGGCATCGAGGTATACAGATCATCGAGATATACAGATCAAAGGCAGATAAATGATATAGAATTTTACATCAGTCATGGTCTAATTGAATCAAGTATCTGAAGTTCCCACTACTGTACTTATGTCCTCAAGTTCTATGCCTGAGTTAATTGTGTAAGTGGAAGAATAAAAGTTACAAATGGACATAATCCAATCAAGTGAGTGGAAGAACTGTGGCAAATAGTTTTTGGAGAAATGTTTCAGAACTGAGCTCTCAAATTATTACAAGGCAGAAACTCAAAGATGTGGCTCATACTCAATGTGGAAATGATGCTTTCATCATCTAACTTTTCCAGCCAATGTAAAGGCTATGCCAGTGTTAAGTTGTTTTCCCTTAGGTTAATATCCAAATGTAACCTGCCATTTCAGCACAAGGTTACCAAGTTAACTCCATTGGTATCAAAGCAGTTAGCCTTCAAGGGAAAGTGTAACCATAAGAATCAAATGAATTACAGAGGAGGAACTGTCAATGCTTCAGATTATTATTATTATTTATTATTATTATTATTTAGGCCCTGCCTACTCAATGAAGTCACTCACTAGGCTTGTTCTGCTGCCCAGCTCCTGGCTGCAGTCCTATTCTCTCACTATTTCTCTCATGTTACTTAGACTCAGCAGCGTTGGCAGTCAGTTTGACTAGATTTCCAATTCCCTTCCTGGATCTCTAGCAACATTCATAGCCTTCAATCTTCTCTGGGTGCCTGCCATGGTGCCATTGACAAGTCCTGGCTCTGTCCTATCTGCTTTCTCCTTCTCCAGGCAGCATCTGGCTCTGCCCTTCAGCTTGTCAAAGGCACCATTCCCTACAGGACCGGACTGACTGAGTAATAAATGCTGGCCAGCCAGCAATGCCTTTCTCCCATGAATGAATTTAAAAAAAAGAGTTTGCTGGCTCATTGCTCTCCTCCAATGTTGCCACCTGCTGCCTGAAGTCCCATTGCACAAAGGTAGATACCACCTAGACATCAGTGACATGTTGTAATCCCAGATGTTTGTAGCATCAATAGATGCCAATCATGATGATGGTCAAAGAGTAGAATGTCCAAATGTCTGAGTCCCATTAATGTATGCAATGTTCACATCAAGGCTTAGTTTACATATCTATCCCAAACATAGAGAGTTCTGTAATCACATTATGAAATCTAGCACTAATCCATCAACTATCATGCTCAAGATGTAGGGACAATTCTTCCAAAAATATCTAAGTGTTGAACTTGCATAAAAACTAGAGTAAATCACGCTGGTTTTTTCAGTGGGAGTTTTAAAATGTATCTCCCATAGTCTGTGCAATGCAGTGTGTACTTGTGTGAATCTCATTGAAAATCAGTTGGTGGGGTGAATTCCCGCTGGACAGGCCAGCAGCACAGCACTGAGCGGGCCACAGTGCATACACTGATCTATCAGCGCTGAGATCGGCTCATGCACAGTAGCCCACACTACTGGCCTTCTGATTGCTGGCCAGCTCAGTTGCGACCTCCACATGCTGGCCATGTGACTCCCCCAAGGCCCGATTGCTGACGCCCTGGATGTGTCCGGGCCAAACTTGCCCCACCTCCAGCCTGCCTCGATCTCCCCCTCCCCAGTCCCAATCTCCTGTTCCTCCCACCCAGCAGCCCTAACCTCATCACCTGCAACCCTGATGCCTCCCCCTCCCCAAGTGCCAACTCCCCCGCCAAGCTGACCTCCTAATGCCCAGCCCTGATCGCTGGCCTCCCTGCCTCTATCACTCAGCCCAAATACAGAAAGGCAATGGGAGACTTCCATCTTCATCAATTGCCACAGAGGACCCACCCCATTAGGTCTCGCCCCCATTAGGTTCCTCCCCCGTGGCATGGCCCAGTGCCTGGTGGGAAGTGTCAATGTGTTCTGTGGGCAAAGGCACTTTTCCCATTTGAGCAGTGCCAGTGGGCTCAGGTTGACATTACCTGGCTGGCAATGGCTAAGTGGTGCCCCATGGTGCCCGACATTCTGGGATCCCCTCTTCACTGCAGTGGGGTTGGGCCACTAGCTTCTCTATTAAACCCCACTGGAGTGAACCACTTCTGGTGGTGGGGGCTTGCTGGCCTGGAGATTTGATTTACTAATGATATTTAAAATACATCGTAATGAAAATTACCATAACTTATGCAGCTCTACGCCCATCTCCGGCAAGAAGCTGAGACGACGGAAATCCAGTTGCCAGAGACTCACAGGTGTGCCATTCAATGGGAAACCCGCAATAGAATTGCCTCTGTAAATTTTTTTGAAACTAGTTTCATCTGAGCAGGTGTTCCTCTTTCGTTGACCTTTAGTAATATTATGTCATAAGCTTTCTTTTAGCAATATAGAATTTCTAGAGTGTGGAATGAAGACATTCAGCCATCAGATCTGCACGGACTCTCCGATAAAGCATCTTACACAGTCCAATCACCTGCCCTTTCTCCATAATCCCTGGCAAATCCACCTAACTAATACATCAAGCGGCAATTTAGCATGGCCAATCCACCTAACCTTTGGACTGTGGGAGGAAACTGGAGCACCCAGAGGAAACCTGCAGAGAGAATGTGCAAACTCCACACAAATAATGACCCAAGGTCAGAATCGAACCCGTGTCTCTGATGGTGTGAGGCAACATTGCTAACCACGGTACCATTATGCCATTGTGTCGCCCCTATCTTTTTGCCATTCAAGGTGTTACAGTCTTAGGTGAAGTTAAAACTGGAAAAGTCAGACCCAAGAGCAAAACCTAGTTTGAAAGATTCTAACTTTTCTTAGAAACTGTGGAGGAAAGCTAGCAAACAAATTCAAAGGAGTCTGTTAATGGACTTTAAGCACAAAGAATATAATATTTATTAAACAAGAGAAATGAATTATGCACCAGACAAAAAGATTGGAACAAACATAAGGAGGTGCTTCAACTTTATACCATTCTTTTATCCCAGCAATGAACCAGTGACGAGTTACCACAAGCTTGATTTACAAAACCTTCTTGCTTGGGACGAGCACAGTTGCAAAAGTTTTTTTTCTGGTGAATTCCTAAGCATTCATTCAATGCTTTTAACCCAATTCATTTCTCTCCCCCAGACAACAAAACACTGCATTCTGAACTCAGTCTTTCAGTAACACCTCTGCTAAACTGATCATTTTACTGAGTTATATAACTGGTCATTCAATCAACTACTGTCCCAATAGCCTTGTAATGTTTTCTTCTCAAAGGGCTAAAGATCCCTGTCTTCACTCTCTGACACAAATTCAATTCTCTCTTTTGCTTTTCGTCTGTGTCTATATCCCCGGGCTATTGTCACAAGGTATTAGTAAAGATTTTTCTACTTTGTGTTTTTCTCCACACAATTATTAAACTTTTAACCCATCCCTTTATCTTCAGAGGTTGTAAAACCTCATTATATAAACAAACTCAAAATAATTGACCTTTCAGTCAGCAGTCCTTCCGCACTCCCCGGCAAAAGATTCACAAACAAAACCAATTGAAACGGAAACCCTTTTTATCTTACTTAACACATAAACGATATGAAACCAACTTAAAAATTGCCCACTGTTCCTTACAAAGGTCAGACCAATTTCTCTGCATATCTAAATTACAAAGCATGTCCGGAGTGGTTAGAATTGGCTCCATTGCCAAATTTTAACGCAGTTTCCTTGGGAGAAGCCGAGGGGGGCACCCAGGTTTGTACAAGGACAGCCTCCTCTCCCCTTACTCCTGTAAGATTATTCAGGTTAGTTACATTAAATAACAATCCTGCCTATTGTACATAACGTAGTCATGATGTAGAGATGCCGGCGTTGGACTGGGGTAAACTCAGTAAGAGTCTGGCAACACCAGTTTTAAATCCAACCGATTTATTTGATAGTAAACCTGCTAGCTTTCGGCGTTTGTACCTTTGTCAGGCGAATGAGGTGTTCTGGTCTCCAAAAACACATATATCAGCACAGACAGTTTACAGATTGCTGATTAGAATGCGAATCCTCAATACAATATAATCCTAAATACAATATTTTATTGTACATAAAATATTGTAGGTGGGAAGCAGTCTATGTTCAAATGCAACAAGATGTGGACAATATCCAGGCTTTGGCTGACAAGTGGCAGGTAACATTCATGACACACAAATGCTAGGCAGTGATCTTCACCAGTAAGAGACACTCAAACCACACTCTTGACAGTCACTGGTGTTACCGTCATTGAATCCCTACTGTCAACATTCTCCAGGTTACCGGTGACCAGAAACTCAACTGGGCTTGCCACATAAATACAAAGGCTACAGGAGCAAGTCAGAGGTTAGGGATCCTGTGGTCAGAAAGTCATCACCTGACTCCTCAAAACATGTCTGCCATCTACAAGGCACAAGTCAGGAGTGTGATGGTGTACCCTTCCTCCTTCTCCTCAAGTTGCTCTGCAGAAATTCACCAAAGATCCTCACGTAACACCTTCCCAAACCCACAACCACTTCTATCTAGGAAGACAAGGGCAGCAGATACACGGGAACACCATCACCTGAAAATTCCCCTCCAAGCTGCTCATCACCCTGACTTGGAAATATATTGCCATTCCTTCACATTCACTGGTCAAAATTCTAGAATTCATTCCCTAATGGCATTGTGGGTCAACCTACATGACTCCAGTGTTTTAACAAAGCAGCTCACCAATAAATGTTGGCCAGCCAACGATGCCCATGTTCCACGAATAAATAAAGAAAGGACGTACATTTCATTGAAAGCTCAGTGCCTAGATTACCAGTTATTCCTATAGGTGCTGGTGCAATAATTATTTTCAATGTTAGGGGTGTCAGTCTTCCACATCACACAGTCTGTTACACACAAATAATAGCTGTTAATTTCAATGAAAGTCTGTGACTGCACGATACACCTGCTGAGTTCTCAAAAGTTGCTCAAAATGCTTTCTGAACTTCTTTCAACTTTTTTTTGTGTGTTGGTTAATGCCTTCATTAAAGCCTCTCTCAAATGTTTAGTCTTGAATTTCATTTCTGCCCAGGGCTACGACTCTGCAAGGTAAATAAGAAATGAGTCTAAGTCTGTACAGTTACCTGATTTGCGTCAGTGAAACCCGTGGGATATTTTAGTTTGGTTTCAGGCAGTTTCCACTGTAAAGATTTCCAAACTTATTTATGAAAAGGGCAAAGTATCAATTCTAAAATCTCTGTTCAGGTAAGATTGATAGTTTGCTCTGTAGCAGAGGGGCTGTTATGTGATTGTGAGAGGCAGAGAAATGACAGGTTTCTGATTGTGGAGGCAAACAGAGATCAAGAATCATTCTTCAGTTAATGTTGCTTTAATAAAAAAAATTGAATCTGATAGTCAATTGATTAGTTCCTGCATTTTGACGGCAGTTAGAAATAGGTCACCATTAATCGCTTACAGCTTTGCGATAGAGAGGTATTCTATTTTCTAATACCTATATGACATAAGGAGAGCAATAGGGAGAAAACAAAGGTTTTCTTTTCTCCTTCCAACTTTATATATTTAAAAAGGTTGAATACTGAAAGCAGACAAAACATGAAAAGCAAAGGAACGGTACGGAGGGAAAGAAAGGGGAGGACGGAAATAATGTTGAGGACAACAGATTCATTGGATCCTTAGAGTATAGATTGATGCCATTTGTCTCATTGTGTCTGCACCAACTTTTCGACAGGGCATCTTATTCAGCCAAAGCCCATCCCTGTTAATCCGTCTTACCAACACACTTTTAGAACACTAAGATATAATTTAGATAAAAGCAAAATACTGCAGTTGCTGGAATCTGAAAGAAAATCAGAAAATGCTGGAAAACCCCAGCAGGTCTGATAGCATCTGAGGGGAAAAAACAGAGTCAACGTTTCGAGTCTGGATGACCCTTTGTCGGAGAGCTATGAGGTGGAGGGTGGTTAGGGCTGTGGAATGGGACAAAGGGAATGTAAATGAGGATACAGAAGGTTAAGAAGATGCTAACAGTGTCCATTAGTGATCAGGCTGTGTGAATGGCAGAACAGATGTACAGATTGTTAAAAGACTGCCTAAGGATTGAGGCAGTTGCCTTTAGAAGGAGGGGGAGGGGGAGGGGCAAGGAGAAGATCTGGAATGGAAGGTGGAAAAATGGAGGTGAGAAAGAAGGATGATAAAGTGGATGAATAGGATGAAACACAATAAAATGAAATAAATGGAAATTAGGTAAAGGTGAGAAGAGAGTTCACACTTTAAAGTTGTTGAACTCAATGCAGCTTGAGGCAATTTAGCATGGCCGATACACCAAACCCACACATCTTTGGACTATGGGAGAAAATTGGAGCACCTAATGGAAATCAACAGACACGGGGAGAACATGCAAACTCCAAACAGATACTCAAGGCTGAGATCGAACCCAGATCCTTGGCACTGTGAGACAGCAGTGCTGCTCCAACATCAATGTGGAGAATGGGGAGGAGGGAAACACAAAAGGGCAAGGTAAGTGAAAGCACAACAAGGGAAGATAAGAGTACAGGGATGGACTGGCAAGTTCAAAGGGGAAGTGTGAGTAGTAGTAAAGAATTAAGATGATGTTGGGAAGGAGAATGGGAGGAGAGGCACCGTTGAAGTGAGGAGTGGCAGATGCAGAAGTACAATTTGGTAATGTGAAGGGAAAGCAGTCACTGATGGACACATTGTCCCTGTAACCCTCCCCCTCTCCACAGATTCAGCCTACTGCTGTAGGTGTGAACTTTCCTTTTGTGGTAGACTATAATCAGTCATCACTTCACATCTGAAAGAAAAGGTGACAGAGAGAAAAGTGGAGTGTTGCAGAGAAGCAAAGAAGACATAGACCAAAATAGAAAAGATGCTTAGAGCTATGTGCAACATAATATCAGAAACAAGTAAGAAAGATATAGTGCATAACCTCAAGACATCTCAAGTTCTTTACAGTCAACAAACTACTTTGACTTGCAGTCACTTTTAGAATGTAGGGCAACATGGCAGCCAATTTGTATACAAACAGAAGCGAAATAAATTTTGACCAGGGACCAACTTCCCTTTTCATCAATTAGTACTATTGGATTTAATTACATATACTTTTGGAGGTGGATGAGTTTCTATTTGATGCCTTATCTTAAAGGCAGCAGCTCCAATAGTGCAGCACACCCTCAGTCAACCCAGATTATGTATAAATTCTCTGGGAAGAGGCTTGAATTGACAATCTTTTGACTCAGGCATGAAAGGCTGACTCTCAAGAGAGTGGAAACATTTAATGCCACAGGAAATTGTCTTGTAAGAAAAAAAAGGTGAGGACATATTTATCTGCAGATGTTGCAGAAACTGTTTGATTTTGTGATAGCATTAAGCTATCTGCAATCTAAATCATAGTGACATAAGTTTTTTCATATCAATTAATATTTAGAAATTGGGGCTCTGCTCAGAATCTGAGATGGAAGTTACATTTTATTTATGTCATTTAATTTCTCAGCAGGCAAGAATTTGTACAAAACAGATACAGGAATCGTTACTGTCAATGTTTGTAGCATTGGAGGGTGAATTTCTGCTAGGTTCTTTTGCTTGTGCGTTCATTTAGAAGTTGTTTTTTTGCTATGGTCATGGTAAATAAGAAGGAGAATTTCCACAGAAATTCATCCCTGAGCAGGAGCTACAAAATATATTCAAGTAACTAGATTAGTGGCACTGAATTGCAAGGAGCTACAATGTGGAACTCATGAAACAGATGGCACACATTAAAAGTTGTGAAGTTTATTTATTTGTCACAAGTAGGCTTATACTAAGACTGCAATAAGTTACTGTGAAAACCTTTTAGTCGCCGCAATCCAGCACCTGTTCGGGTGCACTGTACCTAACCAGCATGTCTTTTAGACTGTGGGAGGAAACTAGAGCACCCAGAGGAAACCCACGCAGACACAGGAAGAACGTGCGACTCCACACAGACAGTGACGCAAACCAGGAATTGAACCCGTGTCCCTGGTGTAATGCTAACCATTGTGCCACTGTGCCACATTAGGGTGGTCAGTAAGCATTTATGAACAATAATTAGTTCTTCGGTGACTGAAGAACAGCTATCCATCCAATTTGAAGCAAGTTGATCAGAACAGATGCCGGACTGTGGCAAATAGAGGAATTTCACAGTAACTTCACTGCATTGTTAATTTAAACCTTACTTGTGATTAATAAATAAATTTTACCTTTAAAAATGCATTAATAGTTGCTAATCATTGCACAGCCACTGTCTGTGTTCTTTCAGGTGTGAAGTGATGATTGAAATGGTCTAACACAAAAGAAAGGTTTACACCAACAGTTATCTAACCACTGTGGCACAGCGCCAGAGATCAGGTTCAGAACTTGGCTCGGGTCACTCTCTGTGTGGGGTCTGCACTTTCTTCCTGTGTCTGCATGGGTTTCCTCCAGATGTGCCAGTTTTCTCCCACAGTCAGAAAGACATGCTGGTTAGGTGCATTGGCCATGCTAAATTCTCCCTCAGTGCACCCAAACAGGCGCTGGAGTGTGACAACTAGGGAGTTTTCATAATAACTTCATTGGCACAACTGTCTCATAGCGCCAGGGATCTAGGTTCAATTCCCTGCTTGAATTACTGTCTGCGTGGCATTTGCACATTCTCCCCATATCTACATGGGTTTCCTCCAGGTGCTCCAGTTTCCTCTCATTGTCCAAAGACCAATTAGTTGTAATTAGTTGTTGTATTACAACTAATACAACAATTATTAGTTGTAATAATTACTATCACAACAGTAATTATTGCTATATCATTACACTTTAGGAAGTGTGTCAAGGCCCAGTGGAGAGTACAGAGGGAATTTACCAAAATTATGCCAGGGATGAGAGATGAGGGACTTCAGTTACACGGAGAGAATAACAAAAACTGTGATTGTTTTCCGTGAAACAGAGATTGAAGATGTTTTCAAAATGATAAAGCATTCTGATAGAGCAAATAATGAGAAACAGTTTCCAATGGTGGGTGGATCAATAACTAAAAGATGTAGACTGACAAAAGAACTAAAAAAATGAGAAGAGTTTTATTATGCAGTGAGTTGTTAAGATTGGCCATGCACTGTCTGAAAGCAAATTCAATAGCAACTTTCAAAAGAAAATTGAAATAAACTTCAGCAGAAAAAATACATGACTATACAAAGAGGGCTGAGGAGTAGGATGCATTTGATAGCTTATTCAAAACACTGGCATAGGTACAATGACCAACATGTCTTCCTTCTTTGCTATAAATTTATCTGATTCCATACTATCATTCCACAGGACTATGGGGATTAAAAAGATTGGCTACATTAAATATGTGCCTCTGCATACAAATGAAAAATGTGTTGTACAGTTAAGAGTCTATATCAGAGGGTGTAATTTGCATTCAGATCGACCCAGTTGGCAGGTAATCCACTGACTCAGCTGGACAAAACACCCTTGCTTTATCACAGATTACTCAAGACAAACCAACCGGCATGCTATAATGAGATGTATGGCATAACAGAAGACCTATTGACTTCACCTATAGATAAACTGTTCTGTATCATACCTGTGAAGGATTACTATAGTTACATTCTGAAGTGATTGCCAACTGCATCTCAAAACTGGATGTAGGTCAGACAAGAGAACAACATTTTCAGTTCAAAAAATGTACAAAATAGAACTGTGACCCTCAACAGAAAGTAAAATTTACAGATTTCAATTGCGCTACAAATCTCATTGGTTGTAGAAATTGAATCCAGTTGTAAGAGGTAGAGCCACAGAGCTGTTGCACTTTTTCAGTAATTTCATTTAATTTGATACAACTCACAAGCATTGGCTGTGCTCCATGATAACAAGCATTACTCACGTACAAGCCAAGATGGTGTGCATTGGCAGGCAGTTCAGTGATGGATGGCATGTCTCCAAGGCAGCTTTGATCAGTGTTGCTATGTGTTACATTTAAAGAGTGCTGCAGTTTTGTAATAACAACAATACATCTTTTTTCTGTTTATTCTTTCAAAAGATGTGGCTGTCGCTGGCTAGGCCAGGACTTTTCTTGCCCATCCTTAACTGAGGAGATGGTGGTGAGCTGCCTTCGTGAGCCACTGCAGTCCTTATGGTGTAGATATACCCCCATTGCTCTTGGAGGGAGTTCCGGGATTTTGACCAGCAACAGTGTAGGATTAGCAGTATAACTCCAAGTCATAATGGTGTATGACTTGCAGAGGAGCTTGCAGCAGGTAATGTTCCCAATCACTGTTGCCCTTGTCTTTCAAGGTGGTGGAAGTCATGGGTTGGAAAGTGCTGTTGAAGGAGACTTGGTGAGAAGAATCATAGAATCATTACTGTGCAGAAGGAGGCCATTCAGCCCATCAAGTCAGCATCAACAATAATCCTTAACCAGGCCCTATCCCTGTAACCCCCATATTTACCCTGCTAATCCCTCTAACTTAGTTCAGGGACAAACCTGCACATTTACCATGGCTAATCCATCCAACCTATACATCTTTAGACACCAAGAGGCAATTTAGTATGGCCAATGCACCTAACCCACACATCATTTGGGAGGATCCAGAGCACCATAGGAAACCCACACAGACACAAAGAGAGTGCGCAGACTCCACACAAACAGTGGCCCAAATTGGGAATTGAATCCAGGTCCCTGGAGCTGTGAGACAGCTGTGCTAACTATTGTATCACCATACCACCCACTTCATCAGAAGCTGTTTTCTTTCCTTTATTCACCGAATATTCTGAACTCTTCTGTTGAAGGTGCTGAATCAGTTCCATCAGTATGTGCTTAAATATTTCACACCAACTGTCAATTCTCAGAATTGCCAACAATCTACATTTGTTGAGGTGATGGCTATCGCTAAACTATTAATTCAGAAACTCTGGGGACCCAGATTTGAAATCCATCATGGCAAACAATGGAATTTGAATTCAAAAAAAAAAAATCTGGAATTACGAATCTACTGATGACCATGAAACCATTGTCGATTGTCAGATTAACCCATCTAATGGGATTAATGCCCTTTGAGGAAGGAAATCTGCTCTCCCTTATCTGGTCTGGCCTACATGTGACTCCAGAACCACAGCAATGTGATTGACTCTCAGCAGTTTCCAAAGGGCAACTAGGGATGGACAATAAATGCTAGCTAGCCTGTGGCACCCATATCCCTCAAAAGAGTAAACAAATAATCAGTTTTCTGGATGATGCAGAATTAAACTCACACTATTGAATGTTATTGTTCTGCTCTTCAATGTAGGCATTTTTTCAGCGACAGATAAATAAACAGGACAGCAATGCAATGTAGCTGTACATATTGGAGCTCTTTCTTATTTTTGAGATTCTTTTTCCCTCCTTTCTTTGGATCTCCATCTTTTCATTCCCCTTACCCTACTCTAACAAAAATACATGCAATTGAAAACAAAAAAGCTCAGTTAGAAAGATCTATCCATGACTTAGTAAGAGTATGGGAAGTATTAAATTAAAAGAAAAGGCTTATAATATTGCAAAGGATGGTAATATGCCTGAGGATTGGGAATGTTTTGGAAAGTAGCAAAGAGTCACCAAAACACTGATTTAAAAAGGAAAAAATATATCAAAGTGAACTAGTCGGGAATATAAAAACAGATAACAAGAGTTTTTACAAGTTGTTATCATCCCTGTAGAGATTGATAATTTACTAATTTAAATTTCCAGTGGATGGCTGATAGGATTACATGACAAGATCTGGAAATTTTAAGACTATTACTGTAGCACAGAAATGAAAACTAACCACTAACTTCTATTCCAATAGGAACTTACACTCTAAACTACAAGAAGATCCCCAATTAACATATAACAATTAAAATTTCCCTTCAGAGTTATATTTTATTCTGTTCCTTAAATACTTACCTCATTCACCCACAACCAGTCCAAATTCTGACAGTTTGCCTCTTTACTAATCCTTTCTTAGGTGGATAACTTCTAATCCCCAAACTGGCTTCTGGAATGAAGGTAATCCTGGAGATTCATCTCTCTACCCAAAGCTAGGAAAATCTTCCAGTCTCATTTAAATTCTCACAAACACATTTTCCTCAACCCCACTCACATTCCTGTGCGGCGAATCATAGGGACTTTCTACCTTTATCTCTCAGCTCTCCATCACTCTTTCAGATTCTCACAGAATGAAACTGTGAGGTTTAATGTTATTTTAATAAAATATCCTGCAAGCTGATACCATAATGACTTCCTGTGGTCATCTCAGTATCAATATGAATCTTAAAGGCTTTATATCCAGACAGAAATGGTAATCAGCTATCTTTAGACTTCCACGTGCATTCTATCTTGAAATTAAATAGACAGATCTAAAGAATAAACATTTATAAAACCTGAGACTAACAGCAGTACCATCCACTTCAAGTTAACCTGTGATGGGTTCAGAAGTTGGAATGCTCTCCAATGGGGATGGAGTTGGGCCAGCAGATCATGAACAATCTTGTGCTGTTCAGGTAATTACCATACATCCACGTGGAGGAGCACAGAAAAAATTGTGGGGGAGGGGGATCAGCAAGAAGTCACCATCCTCACCCTTATCTTTTGAGCTGAAAGGTGCTCGAGGCTTATTTAAAGGATGTCACTGGATAGGTGACCATTTTTGCCCATCCCTAATTACCCCTGAGGCTGTGAGGCTACGGCACCTTCTTGAGCAGTGCTGATCATATGGTGTAGACATACTCACAGTGCTTTAAGAAGAGAATTCCTAGAAATTGACTCAGTGATAGTGGTGGATCAAGAGATATTGTTCCAAACCAGCATGGTGCGTGGCTTGGAGTGGAATAAGTAGGTGATGGTGTTCCCATGCATAAGTTACCCTTGTCCTTCAATATGATAGAGATCATGTGTTTGGAAGGTGTTTGAAGGACCCTTAGGGAGTTGCTGCAGTTAATCTTGTAGATGGTATGCATTACTGCCATTGTGCATCAGCAGTGGAGGGAGGGAATGATGAGGTGGCGGATAGGGTGCCCAATCAAATGGGTGGTTTGTCCTTGTTAATGTTGAGTTTCTTGAGTGTTGCTGGAGCCAAATTCATTCAGGAAAATGTAGAGTATTCCAACACACTCCTGACATGAGCCTTATAGATGGTGGGCAAGCTTTTGGGGAGTCAGGAAGTGAATTAGGAAATCAAATAGTATGTTGTCTTTTATTAATAAGAGATTGGGAGTTCAAAAATAAAGGAGCCTTGCTACAATTGTATAGGGCCTTGGTGAGATCACAGCTAGAATACTGCGTGCAATTTTGGCCTCGAAAGAATGTATTTGCGTTGGACGCAGAGGTTCACTAGATTGGACCCTGAGTTTTGCATGATAAGAAGCTGAATAAATTTTGTCTATATTCTCTGGAGTTTGGAAGAATGAGAAAGGATCTCATTGAAACATTCAAGATTAAGAACGGATTTGACAGAATAGATATTGAGATGCTTTTTCCTCTAGTTACAGAATCTACGACACAAGGGATACAGTCTTGGGATAAGGGTTTGATCATTCAGAGCTAATATGAGGAGAAATTTCTCCACTCCAAGGGTTACGAACCTTTGTAATTCTATCCCTGAAAGAGTTGTGGTTGTGATGTTACTGAATATAATTAAAGTTCACATAGCCTGAGAACCAAAAATCAGTCTATCAAGAGATATGGAGAGCTAACAAGAAATTGAAGTCCAAGATTAGCCTTGGTTGTATTGAATAGCGGAGCAGACTCAAGGACCGTATGATCCACTCCTACCTCTATTTCTTATGATGTGGAGATGCCCGCGTTGGACTGGGGTAGGCACAGTCAGAAGTCTCACAACACCAGGTTAAAGTTGAACAGGTTTATTTGGAATCACGAGCTTTCAGAACACTGCTTCCTCACTCACCTGAGAAAGGAGCAGCGCTCTGAAAGCTCATGACTCGAAATATACCTATTGTACTTTAACCTGCTGGTGTGAGGCTTCTTTCTAATTTCTTATATTCTTAGTTTGCATTTTCCCAGTATATCTTGCAGTAGGAAATGGGTTAATGAACTTTGTAATATTTGGAGATATGTAAAAACGTATTGTAAGATTTGTTTTTGCGTACCTCAGACAAAGAAGCTGCAGCTGTCCTTGCTGCAAGTTTATGATAGTCCATTCAGAAATGTAGCTGACCCAGCTTGTATCTATGTTTGTGTCTTTAACATTATGGATTTCTGCCTAACATAGTGAAGCTTGCATACTATAAATGTATCCATATATATTCGTTATGTACTGCTTATGTGTCATGTACCAACATATTATATGCTATACAATTTATGAACATAAAATTGTTATAATACCGGCACTGTTAAGATTAATTTGTTTTGCCAGCCTGTATGTTAGCTAAGGGGTAATCACACCACCGACAATTGCGGCCTTGAGATAATCATGAAGAAACGCCAAGGCAACCATGTTCCCACGATGAAGGGCAAGCCACAGCCTGGGAACCTGCTGAGAATGAGAAGATGCGTATGTGACTGGGGGGGTTATAAATATGTGCTCTTAAGTTGTGTTCAAAGAGAAGCCTGGGGAACTGCTGTTAGGTATCAGGTGGATCTCCCAAAAGCTTTTGAATAAATTTTCTATACTTTGACTCACAATTCGTCTCAGAGGTATTTTTTACCTAAACAATCTCTTGGGTCTTTTTATCATAGAGACAAGTTTAGGCATGGTGTATGCATTGTTAGTTTTAATAGTGTTAATAGTGTTATTGTGTTAATAGTGTTATTAGTTTTAATAGTGAATTTAACTGAGAAATCGAGGAATAATCAGTAGATACACCATTATGGTTAAAATTAATGACAAATTGTATAAATTACCCTGGATAATGGGCTTTCCATTCTCAGGGTCTTGCAGAGGGAGTAAGAAGGGAGTCATATTTCCCTTCCAAACCACTCAAATGATTTCCGGAGATCAGATGTTCAACTCTGGGTGCGAGTGGAGAAGGCAAAGATACCCATAACCTAATGAGCAACTCAATCATTCTATGATCGTCAATACCATGTGTGTTGAGAACACGTTCCACAGCCAAGGGATGTGCTTGTGAAGATTCTCAATTTTTGTCAAACAGCAATCTTTGCACTTTGTTCAAAACTATTTTGGGAGATTGTAAGGAGAGAGTCTGTTCCACCGCAGCTGCTATACACTCAGAATTAAACTCAAAGCTGTGGCAATCTGAGCTGCACTAAAATGTGTCTCCTGTAAATGCTGTCTACAAGGAAGCACCACCTCACTGCATTCTGTTGATTGTAACAGAACAACTCACATTTAGGAGCCAACTTAGTTTGACGGCTGTCACCATAAAACTATGCATCTTGACAGCATACAATTGTGTCAACAGATATTCTCGTGTCTCAAAACATAATACCTTTGACATTTCTGAAACATATCAAAAATATTCTTTTGTATAAATCAGAAGAATGCTTGCTTTTTCATCACATCCAAAACTGACTGCTGTTTATGAACTGTGGATGGCAGCTGGATAAGTTTCAACTTTATAAATCCTTTTGTTGTAGGAATCCTGTTGTTGCCGCCAAGCTCATGGTGGTGCAGTGGTCATGTCACTAGAATGGTGGTCTGGATACCCAGACTGATAATCTCAGGAGACAGGTTCAGATCCCACCAGGCAGTTGGAAGGCTACTCTGTGTATTAGTTTGGATAAGCCTGAGGTCCAGTTTGAATTCAGGCACTATGTAAATGTTGAAGTGAAATAAGCTCACGCAACAATTTTTGCTTCTCATGTAAGAATTGGCGGGAAGTTCACATATGGACTTAATGGGAAGCAGATCTTGGAGCCTGGGCTTTGTTTTATTCATTTGTGGGACATGGGCGTCGCTGCCTGGCAAACATTTATCACTCATTCTTTTTAGGTTTATTTATTAGTGTCACGGGTAGGCTTACACGAACACTGCAGTGAAGTTACTTTGAAAATCCACTAGTCGACACATTCCAGCACCTGTTCAGGTACACTGAGGAAGAATTTAGCATGGTGAAAATGTGGGGTTACGGGAATAGAGCCGGGGTCAGGATTGTGGTCAGGGCAGACTCGATGGGCCAAATGACCTCCTTCTGCGCTGTAGGGATGCTATGATTTTATATAACTCGGCAGCTTATGTGCAGAGATATTGATTTGTTGCGGAAGTTCAAATTTGGAACGTTACAGATGTGCTTTTTATTGTTAAGCAACTTAGCAGCTGTTTGAAACTGGCACCCACACTGCTCAATCACCATGACATCTGATGCACTTCTGGTCTAGATTGGGAACATCACAACACAAAATACAGAGCCCATGACACCCATTAGCTGCAAGCTGGGTGACCCTAAATGGACGTAAATTCTTCTGATAAGAGAACAGAATTTAAACAGAGATGCTTCTTTTTTTGTTCGTTTTGTTTTGCCAGCCTGGAATTTGTTATTTTCTCCTCCGATCTTTTCCTAGACATTGTAATGAAAATCTCATTACAGTGCCGCACTGTTATAAAATACAATATTTTCCTACACTGTCTCCAGGGATAGTCTTGATTCATGAGCCAGAGACAATAGGTTCTGTTGGCATAGAGATTACCTGCTGCCCTTGTAGTTTTGCTCCAGCCAAGATTGCTGCTGAGAATAATTATTTCTGCATTTTTTTATAGTTTGAGTCAAATTTGAATTTCCCCTAAACAATTCAGCTTTATTTATAAATATCTGCTAATAAAATGTTGTCATGACTCACATTAAATTATATATTAACCATCTCTAATAAAATTCTAAACTTCACACTTTGTTCCCAATCCTATCAATGAGGTAATTAGGTGTTTTCATTGAATCCCGACAGTGTGGAAGGAGGCCATTTGGCCCAGCGAGCCTGTATCGACAATAATCCCAGCCAGGCCCTATCCCCATAACCCCATGTATTTACCCTGCCAATCTCCCATCACTGAAGGGCAATTTAGCACGACCAATAAACCTAACCCACACATCTTTGGATTGTGGGGAGGAAACTGGAGTAGCTGGAGAAAACTCTCATAGACACAGGGAGAATGTGCAGACTCCACACAGAGAATGACATGAGGCTGAAATTGAACCCAGGTCCTTGGTGCTGTGAGACTACTGTGTCACTGTGTCTGCTTACTGGTGTTTCAGTAGTTCTTGTCTAGACTTTTGTATGAAAGCTAAGTATATCTTCTGCCTCAGCAAGCAAGGGCAAATCTGTCACTGACAACTTGTGGTAGACTCTTGAGCGGCCTCTGAAATGGGCCTGACATATCCCCAGCTTTGCCATTACAATCCAATCAGTAATGAATCCTGATTCAATGAAGAGTGCAGGAGGATATGTCAGGAACAACACCAATCAAACCTAAAAATGAGGTATCAAACTGGTGAGGCTACAACAGATGTGTGCCACACAATGAAAGCAGAACCAAGTGATCCCACAACTAACGGATTAGATCTAAGATCTACTGTCCTGCCACACCCAGCCATAACTGGAGGTGGACAATTAAACAAATAACATGAAAAGGAGGCACCATAAATATTTCCATTCTCAATAGTGAGAAGCACAGTTATCAGTATAAAGGACAAGGCTGGAGCGTTTGCAACAATCGTCAGTCAGACATGACAAGTAGATGTGCTAAATTGCCCAATGTGTCCTGTACACAAAAAGAGAAATCCAACCCGGCCAGATACTGCCCCATCAGTCTGCTCTCAATCATCAACAAAGTGATGGGAAGTGTCAGCAACAGCACTGTCAAGTGGCACTTACTCAGCAATAACCTCTCATCCACACTCAGTATGAGGACCACTCAACCCAAACCTCATCACAGTCTTAATCCAAACATGGACAGAAGCAGTGATGTGAGAATGATTGTTCTTGATATCAAGGTACCCTCTGGCAGCAGTGTGTACTATCTACTAGCAACTCACCAAGGATCCTTCAACACACCTTCCAAACCTGTAACCTCTACCACCTAAAAGGACATGGCTGCAGATGAATGGGAATACCATCACCTGCAAGTTCCCCTCCAAGCCATCTTGACTTGGAATTATACCACCATTCCTTCACTGAGGTTGGATCAAAATCCTGGAACTCCATCCCTAAAAGCACAGTGGGTGTTCCTAAACCACATGGGCTGCAGCAGTTCGAGAAGAGAGTTCACTATCTTTACAAGGATAGTTAGGGATGAGCATTAAATGCTCGCTAACCCACATCCCATGAAATATAAAAATACAAATGAGGAACGATTCAGCTGATGAGGTTGCAAGATTTGTGGCATAAAATTTTGTTTCTCTTTAAGATCAAAACACCTTGTGGTTGCTCGGTTTTAGACAGCTTGGTCTTTCCTTCATCTGTCTCAGTTTTTGATGCTACACCATATGATGGAACAGGTCCTTGTGGTGGGGACGAGACATTTTCTTCACAAAGAGGTACAGTGGTCACATCCATCAATACTATGGTGGGTGGGTGCATTTGTAATGGGTACCTTTATGAAGGCAAGCTTAAGTAGAAAAAAAATAATTTGATATAGTGCCTTCCGTAACATCACAATTTCCCCAAGTGTTTCACAGTCGATTAAATACATGTTTACTTTTTAAAGATCGGCTGTAAAATGTGGAAAATGAAAAAAAACAAATTTGTGTACAACAGATCTCACAAACAAATGAGATAATGGCCAGAATTTGCTAACCTTGCTCGCAACTGTGATTTTCCTGCCCCATAGCAATAAACGGAAATTTTGCTGAGCACCAAATCCTGCATTCTCATTGGCAGCAGGAATAGGGCATACAGGATTTGGGAATTTGGGTTTATATTGGCCAGACCAGTGGTGAGAACTCATCTCCTCTTTTTTGAATAGTGTCATGGAACCTTTTACTCACACTTACAAAGATATAAAGAGACTTGATTTACTTTAAACCAAAGGACAATGAGGACAATTGTACCACTGTCCTCAATGCTATGATGAATGAACAGCCTATACTCTGCAGCTGATGGGTAGAGAGGATTGGGATTGGCCGGACACTCTCAGAGTCACCTGGGTGGATGGCCCCAGGATGTCCAGCTGATGGCTCTCCTCCCTGTGGGTATCTGGGACCCCTCGCTGACTCCTTGAGGAGAAGTTCATTTGGAGTGAGATTGAGTCACCCCACCCATCACTTAGCCACTGAAGGCTCCCACCAATGCCCATAGCCATGGAGTGAAATTCCTGGTGCACATCAGGTCCTAAATCCTGGACCAAAGATTGCATGATCCTACAGTCATGATGCTACTCGTGTTGGCTTCAGTGCACAAGCATATTGGCACTATGGGTGATTTGCTGCAAAGTAATTAACATTACAAAGCACTCTCAGTTTTAGTGAGTGAATACAGAGCAGGTGATATATCCTCACTTTCTTGAGGGACACAAGTCTAACTCTCGGACTGAACAGTTTCAGTCCTTGCCAGCCAGTTCTGTCACATGCTCTTCAAATTGAGTGAGGGGCCTAAGTTCTGGCAACCCTCTTCTGGTCTGGTATCTATCCCTTTTGTTGTAGGTAAATGGGGTGGACAGATTGTGAGCAGGACCGGTGCCAAGGCAGATGATAAAGATATATGCTTGCAGTGTGCGCTGGATGGAAGGACTGAGGAAGGAGCTGCAAAGGATATGACAAATGATGGAAATGGTAAAATGTGTGTGGGAGAGTCAGCGGTAATATACCTTGTGCAGGTAGTGTGGGAATTCTCAGCAGATGCCTGAAGGCCTTTTGAGAATAAGGGTTGAAAGTGAGGAGAAAATTGACTTAACCTAGTTGTACGGATAAGATCATTTATCCTTTTTCTATAATGGTTGGTGGACTTCCTATGAATTGTATTGATATTGGCCACACTGGCCACCTTCTCCCAAGCCTGCATGAAGAGTTTGGCGCAGCTGCTTTGCCCATCACTGGGTAGAGAATGTCCTGGCGTGCCTCCATCACACCTGGGCATCGCATTGGCGTATCGCCATTAAGCTTGGGGGCACTGTGCTTTTCTTTTTGGTGGAGATGCATCTTTGCCAAGTTTTGGGAAGATAGTGAAGGATGTGTGTGGGGGTGCGGTTTAGAAATGGCAGCCTGGAAGAGGATCTAATGAGGTAACGGCAGGGCCGACAAATCGCAACCTGCTCTGTCACGGTCTCTGATGTACTTCTTGCTTGTGCATACTTAAATGGATGATCTAATGTGAAAATGTGGCGCTTTCCCTGCCCACCAACACACTTAGTCTCCACACACAGTCAGCATGCTTCATGCTGGTACTCACTGTTTCTCACGGATTCTCAAACCCAGAGTATTTGATATTTTAATAATCGCCTGTGGGAGTTAGCCTACCCTCTCTCTGCTTTAGCTTGATCAGAAGTAGGATACCAGAGATGGTGAGCAACGATTAAAACAAATACTCTACCAACCGCTACACTTAGCTGAATTCCATTTTACTGTTCATATCAAGGCAGCTATTTCCCACAGTTTCCCAATTCTCTTATTTTATAGCACATGTTTTGGTCAGCTTGCCTCCCTAATCCCAAACTTTGAGAATGATTGTATATATATTTTTACTAGAGATATGTTTCAGGGATAATCAATCAGCTCAAACACTTTATATTAAACAATTAGCTGTTTGCAAAGTTATCCACATTTACAACAATAACCTGCATTATATGGTGACATTACAGAGATCTTACCACAGAGAAACAGGTCCATCAAGTTTATGCTGGTGTTTACATTCCATACCAGTCTCCTTCCACCTCACTCTAACACTTTCAGGGTATTCAAATCCATTTTTGAGTAATATTTGGTGTCAATTTGCCATTGGAGGATAGGAATTTTCCATAGGAAACGTCCCAGCTTTAAACATCCTTTTGGGTGTTGTGCCTCACACTTCTGTTCACTTTAGGAAGGTCAGAGTCTGTCCTGACTCTGTCTTAACCTAATGATTATACATTTCAGTTGAGGTATGTCGTCCTCGAGAAGTAGATTGTGCTGCCCAGATTTCATACCCCACCCCTCCAACGAGGTCGCTTGTTGGATCCAAACTGCTGTCCTGCCCAGAAGCAGTCAAGATTAAGGTTCCCTCCTTTGAGCTTCCTTTCCTGAGTCATTTCAAAAGCTCACTGCACAAACCCCGCGAGGAAGTCCGTTCCAGCCTTGTAGATGTTGGCAAATTAAATTCCCTGGAAACAGGTCATCTTTACTTTGTTTCGACACTCATCAGCATTATATTAATAAAGAGAATGGTTGATGCAGCTGCTGAAAGTCAGGAAGAGCATATGGTGTCTATGGAGTTCTGGGAGCCATTAAAGCACCAGCAGCACTATCTTACTGGGAGCAAAAACATGCCAGATATATAAACAGAACTAAAAGAGCGACTTTTACAGCCTATTTTCACTTTGTTTAGTTAACCGTTAAAGCTTTGATTACAAGATCATGGCAAAATAATGTAATGAGGCTAGGAATTTAAAACAATATTAAAACATCCCAAGATGTTTCACTGAAAACATACTTCGGGCTGATGTAAATTTTTTGCGCATATCAGTCAGGAAACGGACAAGAGCAATTTCAATCACCGCCTGGTTCAGAGATTCCCTAAAGTGCAAAAGGAGGCCATTCAACCCATCGAGTCTGCACCGCCCATAATTCCACACAGGCCCTACCTGCGAAACCCCGCATATTTGGGTCTTCTCTGGATGCTCCGGTTTCCTCCCACAGTCCAAAAATGTGTGGGTTAAGTTGTTTGACCATGCTAAAATTGCCCCTTAGTGTCTTGAGGTATGTAAGTTAGAGGAATTAGCAGGTAAAATATGTAGAGATATGGGGGTAGGGCCTGGGTGGGATTGTGGTTGATGCAGATTCGATGGGCTGAAGGGCCTCTTCCTGCACTGTAGGGTTTTATGATTCTATAATTTACCCTGCTAATCTCCAGATACTAGGATCAATTTAGCAACCTAACCTGCAAAGCTTTGGACTGTGGAGGGAAACCAGAGCACCCGGAGGAAGCCCACGCAGATACAGGGAGAACGTGCAGACTCTGCACAGATAGTGACTTGAGGCCGGAATCAAACCTGGGTCCCTGGCACTGTGAGGCAGCAGTACTAATCATTATGCCACAGGACAGCCCACAGCATTTGTTTGGAGCAACAATTAAATCAATCTAAAAGGGGTGAATAAGGACTGGAAGATTTTCATGGAAGTATACAGGTCATTTTGAAAATGTGCCATTGATGTTTCCAGACTTGCCAGAATTTGTCCACTTCTACATCCAGAACCAATAACTAAAAGACATGTGATTGCTGCCGGTAAAGTGGATTAAGTTCACAGAGCTGGGATGGGACTGCAACTTACTCAACTGAAATACTGCGATGAGACCTATCCTAAGCAGTTGTGCTGACTCTCTATTTCAAGGCCTGATAGAAAATTGAACTGAGCAGGTTTCGTGAGACCAGAGGACACTAAAACTTCTTTTAAAAAAAAAGACCCCTTTGTTCTTCATTGTAAATGGGTGGTAGGCGGTTGAAATCTGCCTAGTGTGTTCCCAAACTAAAGCTGATAAATGAATTCCAGTTTGAGGTGACATGAATAGTGAAATTTAACAAGGACACAGCCAGACAAACTCGCTTTTCACTACATTGAGATTTATTCAGTGCCTGACTGATAAAAGACAGCCCCAGTGATTGGAGGGTGAGAGAAGAGTGGAGAGAATCAGCAACAGAGCTAACAACAACTATATATCACCCAGAATGTACGCTGGACTGAATTTATGATTCAACTGCGTATAATAATGCACTTTGCTTGTGCCGATCTCTGGAAAAGTGCTGGCTGAAGAATATTAAAATTACTCGAGAAGATGTTCAGGTAAGATAAAGTTAATAATAGTGGAATTTCTAATACCTCAATTCCGCTACAAACAATGTGCACATGTTTTTGCCAAATTGATTTTATAAGCACCAGCTAAATATTCATGAGAGCTAAAGGAGAACTATTGCTTCAGTTTGCTCATTGTAGAGAAATCATGAATATGAATAGAAGGAATGTTTTTATGATTTCACTAGAATAAGTAAACAGAGAAAACTGTCCCCTGTATGCCACTCAAGAATTTGTACCATAGCATCTGAAATGACCTACGGCTTGTCCCTCTGGTAAACTATTAATGTAAACGGTAATGGTATAACTTTCACAAAATTCATGCAATCCTGAGATTTATACCATGAAAATCAGCTTTCTTCTTTTGTGTTTTCTTCAAGATGAAATGAGACATTTTCCAGCTGTCAGCAAAATAAATCTCTCTTCATTTTCTCCTTTGAAAGTTGGGGAAGATTTAAAATTCTGATTCAATTTTTGTAAATGTTTGGCTTCTTGGGTGGATTTAAAAAAAAAACCACGTTAGAAATCTACCACCTCGTCCGCCACAGAATCGAAGGGGAAGGGTCCAACAATGGATATCTCCATGATCTTGGGCAGGAATCTCCAGTGTTGTTCAAGCAAGGCCGTAACATCCTACCCATGGTGTCATTCTTCCACCAGCAAGGAGCCTGCCCCTCTCCTAGCATTACTGGAAAATCATACACAAGTTCCTGCAATGCAATGAACTTTGTAAAATTACTCCAACGATGTCAAAATCAACCAATGTAACCAATTACTCAGCAGTACATGCTTCAACAGTAAATACAGTAGTTTAAAGGTGTTTGGTAGAACATGTGTTAATGTGGGATCACACAATCACCAGCGTAGAGATGTAACAAGTCATATGTTAGTAGACTGTGTGTAGAAGGCTCCAGCTGAAACCTGGCATGGAGACCAATCGTAGGGCTGTATCTTGGAGATGTATGTACATATAAGTTATTAATAAACACTTACTGCTACAGAAGAACATACAAGTTAGGAGCAGGAATAGGCCACTTGGCATCTCAAGCTTGCTTTGCCGTTTAGTAAGATCACAGCTCATCTGATTATAACCTCAACCCCACATTCTCACTTACCCCCATAAACTTTAACCACTTTGCTTATCACAATCCATTTACTTCAGCCTTAAAAATATTCAAAAATCTGCATTCACCGTAATCACCAACGTTCAATCACACACGCCTCCAGACTTCTTAGGGAGACACCTAACAACCCTTTCCACAGATACAATAAAAGATATGGGATTTAAATTAATTGGAGAGACTGTTAAAACCTTGGCATTTTGAAAGTCAGAATAGAAAAACATTTGGATCCTACATATAATAGTATTTCCATAATTTAATGTTGATTTTCCCTGTCTTTACGTCTACAGAATTGGTAATACTAAGCTAATTATTCTGCATAAATTGGTGAGAGCAAAAATCTTATAATGCAAGCTCTGTGAATATTATTTTAGTGATACATTATGTGGAAAGTGCAACCATGCAAATATCTCTCTTTATGGATAGGATTGTACAGTCGTATATTGATGCGACATACAGTTGAAGGAAGATCCTGGCAGCTGCTGATCTGTATGATCAATGATGTCCCAATGCTCACAAACACCTTGGTGAGCCTTCCATCACTTGTTTAATACTGCATGATTCTGACTTTAGGTTTTGGGGGGAGTTGGTCGTTGATGTTATAGGCATTTGGGTGTTAAAATGTTTTTTATGATTAGTCTCGAAACTACTATTGACAATGGCAGTGCCTGGGGCTGTGGTCTGAGTGATGCAGTTTACTTACAGCCAAGGCTGAATTCTATTGTGCTGTTCAAGTGTCTTAATTTTGGCAGAGAGGGTGAATCAGGCACTACAAATCTAATTGTCAGTAGCAGTAGAGCATTTTGATTAGATGTCTTATTCCCACCCGTGGAAATTTGTGATTCTGTGACGGATGAATAACCATGTGTATCGGGTGAATGATCCATCTCAAAAATTATGAAAAAAAAATTGCCAAAGATTCTTCAGCTGCTGCCTGGCAATTCTCAGGATAGACAATGCCAAGGAATGGAGAGAGAGAGAGAGTGAGCAGGAGGCCATGCCAGCTGTCGAATGATAATTATACATTCTACAGTGGCTGGTTCATTTGGAGTAATGAGAATGATTCACACATCAGCACAGAACAGGAATTCTAAAGTAAGATACAAAAGCCCTTGCTAAAAATTAGAAGAATGTATTACCAAAGAACCTTCTTCATAAATGTCATTTCACTATGCGTTACGAATGAGAGGGGCGGCAATGGTCCTAGAAGGTGGCTCACCACCAATCTCTCAAGGGAAATTATCGATGAACAAGAAAGCATATTTTAAACAGGTTTGCAATAATAAAGGAGATGCATTAGCAACCCGGATGATTTAGAGTTAAGGTTGGTCGTGAATGTGAGCTAGTTGAAACAATAATGAGCCTCTTGAATATCAGAGCTACGATGTGATGTTATCTGTCATAAAACCTTCATTGCAGAATTCTCTGAAACAGTCCCGCTAATTAAGTGTGGAACAGCTGGAACTGTGCGCGAATCTGATCAGCCTGCAGATATTTCTGTTGTCAGTCCAATCTAACATACACCTTCAGATGTCACTTTTCATTCCTCAAGAAAGAAAAAAATTGGAATTCATCCAGAATTTTAGAAAAGAATATTGCAAGATATTAGATGTTCACAATTCTGATCTCCTAGACCTGCAGACAGCAGAATTTCGCATTAGAAATTCTTTATTTTTAAGGATTCTGAATGGGACAAGGAGTGTTTGCCTGCAGATTTATTGTGCAGATTTTCTGTGCTTCATAATTATTTTTTATTTCAGTAATCCTTAAACATTTGAGAGAAAGTAACTCTCGTTATGCATAAAATTTATCTATCCTGAAAGAGCACTCCAAAAACAACCAAACACAAATTGTAAGGTCAAATTTTGTTTTACCCAGACATAAATTAGCACAACACCCTGAATAATGTGTTAGATTTACTTATAAAGTGTTTACTTTAAAAAACGTTTAGACAGTTACATGAGTAAGATGCGTATAGAGGGATATGGGCCAATCGTGGGTAATTGGGACCAGC
Organism: Sphyrna mokarran; assembly: GCA_024679065.1. Lineage (NCBI taxonomy): Eukaryota > Metazoa > Chordata > Chondrichthyes > Carcharhiniformes > Carcharhinidae > Sphyrna > Sphyrna mokarran. Next base: position 28,312,289 of record JAGIQG010000021.1, read on the forward strand.
TTAGAGGTTAAAAAAAGGGGTGGCATCCACAAGTTGGGTTGAAGGTCTGTTTCCATGTTGTAAACCTCCATGACTTTATAGCTGTGAGCAATGGCAACATACACAAGAAAATCTGTGGGCAAGATCCAAAATTTGTACAATCACATTTCTTGCTCATGATTAATCTGTAGAAAGTCACAACACCGTCAAACCAAATTCACTAAAGCTGATTTGCAGCTGAAATACTAGAGAATGGTAAATTGTTCCATGGGATTCATTGCACTGGGGTAGTGCTAAGTGGGAGCTAATAATATCCCCAGAAGAACACAAGAGAAATCGGTGGGGTACTAATTTCCAGACAGCCCTCATACCTACTCCAGCGAATGGTTCAGAGTGGGAATCTGCTAACTGGTCACACAGCTGTCTAATTAGATACATTTCAGTTTTCTGGCAATGGGAAGGAGCTAAGAAATGCTTTGTCTTACTGATTTTAAAGATTTTAAACAATCAATAATGTGAAAATTAACAATAGGAAATGTAGCTTAAAATTATTTTCATTTTACCTCATGTGGCAATCAGTCAGATTGATAGACGGAGAGAGACCTGCACACCAATCTGGTGAGCTACACACCAATTGAGAGACAGGAAACTAAATAACAACTCAAGTGCTTTGAATGAAAGTTGTGGAGCTGCCACTGGACATTCTTTTAATTAATCCCAGCTTCTCTGGGCAGCATTTATTGCCCATTCCTAATTGCCCTTGATAAGTTGGTGCTGAACCATCTTTTTGAATTGCTGAGGTCCGTGTAGTGTACAAACACCTACAGTATTGTTAGGGAGCTCTAGGATTTGACCTGGCGACAGTGAAGGAATAGTGATATATTCCTAAATCAGAGTGGTGGGTAGCTTGGAGCGGAACCTCCAGCTGGTGGTGCTCCCAGGTATCTGCTACTCTTGTCTTTCTAGATGGTAGTGATCATAGGCTTGGAAGTGATAAGTTCCTGAAGACCTTCCCCCTTACAGAAACCTCCACTGGTATACCTTTTTTTCATCTATTCCACTCAAGCAGCTGCAGTGGCAATGTGGCCAATGTAGCCCTCTCTCCTCTACTCCTTCCTCTTTCAAGCATTTCATCTTCTTCCATTTCTCTAAACTGTTCTTTAAAATCTCTGTTGCCCAAGTTTCACTTTATACCCTTCTTTGAAGGAAGATGTAAAATTTGCAATTCTCTAGTTCCCTGGTGCCACCGATGCGCCTGAGGAAGACTGGAAAATCATGGTCAGTGCCTTAACAATTCCCACTCGCACAAGACTCATCATCTTTGGATGCATCCTATCCAATTCTGGTTGGAGTCATCTAACAATTCTAAGTACAGACACTCCATCCAATGCCTCCTTCTCATCAATTTTAAATTCTTTTAAGTGTCTGAATGACTTCCTCTTTCACTTTCTTAGCATCTTTCTTGCTAAAGACAGGTGCAAAATATTCATTTAATATTTCAGCCATGTCACCTACCTCCCTGTGTAAATCCCTTTTTTGGTTCCTAACTGGTCCATCATTGTACCACCATTTTACTACCTATATGATTTAGGAGATTTTGGATTCTGTTTTATGTTGGTTGTCAGTCTTTTTTCATACTTGCTTTTGTTTTCTCAATTCCCATCTGAATTTTCCATGTTTGGTCTGCATCTCATCATATTATCTACCCGACATGTCTGCTATCAGCATTCTTTTTCTTCTTCCTCTGAATAGTTATCTCTTTTGACATATATGGAGTTCTGGATTTGATTACTTGCCCTTTCCCCTTCATGGGAATATACTCGGCAGTTATCTTTTCCTTCAAGGCAACGCATGTTTAGTTGCAGTTTTGCCTGCTAATCTTTAATTTCAATTTATCTGGATCCGATTCATTCTTACCCCATAGAAGGTGGTTTTCCTCCAGTCAATTATTATTACTTTGGATTATCCCTTTTCCCTTCCCATAAGCAACCTAAATCTATTGATACAATGATCACTGTCTCCGAAGTGTTTCTACTGACACTTGACCCACTGGACCATTTCATTCCCAAAGACCATGTTTAACAATGCCTCCTTTCTCATTGGACTGGAAATGTAACACTGCAGAAAATTCTCTGAACACACTCTAGGAAACCTTGCCCCTCTCTGCCCTTTACACTGCTCCTGTCCCAGTCTAGCTTTGAATAACTGAAGGTCCCCATTGCAACAATTCTCTAACCCTTGCATGTCTCTGTCATTTCCTTGCAAATCTGTTCCTTTCTGCTAGTTGCTGGCCTATGGTTGATACTGAATAATTTAATTGCACCTTTTTTGTTCCTTAGCTCTAGCTAAATAGATTCTGTTCTTGATCCCTCTCAGATATCCTCTTTCCAGCAAGGCAATCTTCTTCTCAAATCAAAACTGTTATCCTCTCCCTTTCCTTCCCTTCGTATCTTCCTGAGCACCTTGTACCCAGGAATATTTAATGCCCAGTTCTGTCCTTTTTCCATGGGGGTTTTGGTTGGGGCTGGCACGGGGAGGTGGATGGTGGCGGTTGAGAAAGGTGACAATCGTGGGCGGTGGGAGTTGGGGCTGGCCATCGGTGAAGGGAGATGGGAGGTTAGGTGCAGGGGGAGGAGGAAGGCATTTACGAGGCTGGCGATGGGGAAGCCAGTGTGCATGTGCTGATCTCCCTTCTGACAGATTGGCACATGCGCAATGGCCCACTCAGTGTGCTATACTGTTCTCTCAAGTGGGATTAGGCCGCACCCCTTCCTTACCAGCATGAATCTCCTGGTGGATTCTGTAAAACAGAGAGCCAGAAATTTATCCGAATAAGTAACCAAAAAACAGGCAGGAAAATCTCCTGTTCTCCTTCCTGTTGGTTACTTAGTTTCTTTCTAGGAAAAATGCCCCCAACATCTTTTACTCTATTAATGAATTGGTTCCTGAGGTGTTCTGCCAATGTAGTGATGAAATCATCTTAGGTTTGGTACAATAAAAAGTTGGCCTACCCTGAGCACAATATTGACAGCTTTTCAAACACTCTTTGAGAAGCTCATCAAATTCACTGAGATATTCAGGGCAGGATAAATATTACCTCTTTGAGTTGACAATGATGAGTCATCAAATATCCTCTTATGGGTAGTCCCAAAGCACAGTCAGAAGTCTCACAACACCAGGTTAAAGCCCAATAGGTTTATTTGTAGCAAACGCCACTGGCTGTTCCTTCATCAGGTGGGTAGGAGTTCTGATCACAAACAGGACATATAAAGACACAGTCTTTATCTCTTCTAACATTTTTCTAATTAGACTACCTGTTGAGAAATGTTTGTTTCCCTACACTAAATTCAGGGAATTTACAAATAAAGCAGCATACTGCCTTAGAAGTTTCTGAAAAAATAAACCAATTTCTAATTTCCATCATTTCATTTCACTGCACTTCAAAAAATAGGACTTATAGAAATTTCTAACATGCTTTCAGTCTTCAGCCTCAAACTCTTTCCTCAAATATTCCATGTTACCCATGTTTTCTTGTTATTAAATACTCCATTGTACTCAGATTTTGGCCATGAGGCAATGCCTTCAGGGTAGGATTCTTCCATCACTTTGTCAGAAGAAGTATCTTGTATTTCCACTGGCCTTTCAATTTCCACTTCTTGTTCAATTTTTACAGGCTGTGTGGTTTCTCCAGAAATCGCCATGTCTAAGTTAATGCTTTTGGTGAATAAGGATGAATATGCAGTTTGTGCACTGTTCAATACTTTGAACTCTTTAAAGTAAAACACAGAATTGCTTTTTTGCCTAGCTTTGTTCTCTTTCCTTCCCTTCCCTTCTGTGGTTTTGACTGCCAGATTGATGGTGTCGTTTCACAATAACTGATCTTGATTTTAATGAATTTCTTGAAAGAGCAGGTTTTTGCCCTACTCAACCACAAAGGGGGCTCTGGGTCAATTCACCCTGGCTCCCCTTGCTGCTTGTAGGCCACCCTGAATCCTGACCAGCTAGAGCAACATCTTGTGGATTTTTTCACTCAGCTGTGTCGGTGCCTTACATTTCGCGACACCGTTGCTGGCTTCTTGGCTCAACAGCTTGGCTTTCCCTCCTCAGTCCTGGGTAAGGATCAAGAAACCTGCTGGCTACGTCTTTTGCAAAACGAAGTAGAATGTATGATCCTTGTCTCTGCTGCTTCTGTCCCTCCTAGTCACCTCAAACAATGTTCAGGCCAGTGTTTCCCGTTCTAAGGGGACTCGCTCAGCCGGAGTCTGATATCATTCTGCATTGCTGAGCAACAAATGCAGAGCTGTCAGGCTTTGATTAGTGTTCACAGACATCAACTGGCCAACCCCCTCCCCCCACTCCGCGCCAATCCCACTGCTCCTGATGAACAGTGCCCTGTGCTTAGTGCTAAGTTATTGTGAGAGTGCTCCAACCTGAAACATTGGTTTTGCATCGTATATTGTTGTTTTTGGATATTAGTGAGAAATATTTGCAGAAAGTGAGAAATCAGGACTTTCTTCCATTAAATAAACAAATGAAAATACTTATTAAAGTGGAGGAAAGATAATAAACATTATAAACAACAATCTTACACTTTGGCAAATTATCACTAAGCACTTTGTACCGCAAAGACTGAAAACACAGAAGTATCTGTTTCCCCGTCATATCTAAACTCAGCTAGGACCAAATTTCTCAAACAACAATCAGAAACCTATTGCTCAACTCTAGCAAGTGATGACCACACTGTAGAGCTTAAGTGACCAGGACGTGGGAATTGTCTTTGGTTCAGCGAAGAAAACTACCTTTTGCACAAACTGGCTTGCGTTTAACACTTGATGTGAAGCTGAGCTGTTTTTCTGAAGATGACTGCCTCTCTCTCTTTCTTGCTGCTGCTTCTTCAACACCTCATCGTATCTAAACTACTTCCTGGCACACAGCACTCTGACTACTAATTGCATCAATTGCAAAGGACATCCTGTTCCCTATTGTTTCCTTTTTCTTAGAGGCTGCCCAGTCAAAATACATGGTAGTTTGATATTACTTGTACAAAAATAACATTTTAATAACATACCATTTTGTGAACATGTGCTTAGGCTGATTCATTGACCTTGGAGAAAGAGAAATTATAGCTACAACACTCACCAGCTACTCAACTTAGAACCTTCCTGTGATGGCACAGTTTGAGTTGTTTTCTCTTTATGAAACTCCAGTGAGCCTAGGTCTGCTCCATCTTTCAACTCTTTCCTGAACAGGCCATGAGCCTGGGGCTTGATTCATCGTCTCTCTGATGTTCCCAATGTCTTCCAGATCTGTTCCAGCTCCCAAGTCTCGTCTTGGCTAGGTGATAAGCCCAGATGCTGGCCTACAATTCAACCTCTCCTCAGGCTCCGTTTCATTTCAGGTTGCTCCAGCTCCTGATTCTCTCCTTTCGGCTACCACTAATGATTATTTATAATTTAAAAATAAGTGAAAGACTCACATTTGACATAATGAATTGGACAACCTGGAGTTTATACTGTAGTTCCGGGAAAGAGCTTAAAAAAAAAGCCTGCTCCTTCACCATTTGGACCTCTGATCTGTAAACAGTTCTGCCATTCCTGCAAGAACTAAGTTAAGAAAATTCCGTCCTAATATTCACTTCCCTTTCTCCTTATTTTTTTGTTCGCTGTTAATTAATCTTCATCATTGCAAGATAATTATTTTTTTCAGCCAATCAAAAGAACAGAAACAAAGAAAGAAAAATGGATAAAGCCAAAATACTGCAGGTTTAGGAGCCTGAAACAAAAACAGAAAATGCTGGAAAATCTCAGCAGGTTTGACAGCATCTGCAGAGGGAGAATAGAGCCAATGTTTCAGGTCTGGATGACCCTTCGTCAAAGCTAAGCAAACAAAAATTGATGTTGCTTTATCTGTTCTATATTTTTTATTTGTTGATGGGACCTGGGCGTCATTGGCTGGGCCAGCATTTATTGCCCATTCCTGAAGACATTGCTGTGAATCTGGAGTTACATCACACAATAGCACAGTAGTCTCACAGTGCCAGGGACCTGGGTTCAATTCCCAGCTTGGGTCACAGTCTGTGTGGAGTCCGTACATTCTTCCCGTGCCTGTGTGGGCTTTCTCCAGGTGCTCTGATTTCTTCCTACAGTCCAAAAGATGCGCTGGTTAGGTGCATTGGCCATGCTAAATTCTCCCTGAACAGGCGCCGGAGTCTGGTGACAAGGGGATTTTTTACCGTAAGTTCAATGTAATATAAGCCTACTTGTACCACCAATAGATAAACTTTAAACATGTAGGTCAGATCAAGTGAGAACAACAGATTTCCTTCCCTAAATGGATATTAGTGAAACAGATGGGATTTTACAACATTAACAATGGTTTTGTGTTATCATTGGGCTTTTAATTTCAGATTTGTATCAAATGCAAATTTCATCATCTGCCATGGAAGGATTTGAGCCCTGGCCCCCAAAGCATTACCCTGGTTCTCTGTATTACAAGTCCAGCGGCAATTTCACGTTACCACTGCCTCCCCTATTGGTAACAAGGGGTGGGAAGATTCTACTCCAGTTTGTGCTAATGTAAGATGGCAACTATGCAAAAGACACTAATCCTAACAAAATTGGTACAGAAAATCATATGTTTTCAATTTGTACCTTTCCACCTCCTCCCACCTATATTCACACTTGCTATCAGCAATATGGGATTATCATGTCACAGCATTGGGAGTGTGATAACCAACAAATCCTTCTCAAAACAGCATGGTAAATGTTGTGATTTGTCTTTTATTGGGAGGAAGTTGACATTCCAGAAATCATCAGTTAAAGAAGCTATTGACATAAGTAAAGATGTGAGCTGTTTTATGATCTTTATCTGAGTTTTAATAACTATCTTTGCAAGATAAAGTTTGTAAGACAATTACTATTCTTACGAAAGGATAGTTCCTTTGTATCACCTCATCATGTAACACGAGGCTCCTTCGACAATACCTTCCAGCACCACCTTTTCAAGCAATTAAGGATTCGCACTAACAATACTGGTCTAGCCCAGCGATGCCCACGTCCCATGAAAACAGATTAATCACAACAAGAAAGCAGAAATCAATAATGGCAATGACACGTGTAAACTTTAATTGAGTCTGTTACACATTCTTGCAGAGACAATTTACTAGAGTTTATGAGGTCTCTGAGTATGTTTCAGTTTTAATTTACCAGCTAATTCTGTCCCTTCTTCAATTTGCAAATGATGTGTCTGAGGCATTCTCACTTCACAAACAACTTTAAGGTGGACAGGATTGCTGAAAGAGTCTGCTCTCAAACCCATCTGTTGTGCCTATTGGTTTTACTATTGAGATGCAGTATGTAGTTTAAGAATTTTTTTTGAAAAACATTTTTATTAAAATAAGGGAAATAGTGGCAGGAAGAGAAGCTCACAAAAAAATGCCTTTTATTGCCATGTTAGAATTTGTCTTCTCGCATTTTCATGGTTTAAAGTACTGTATCTCCACTGCTGGCACTATCAGCTGATACACAAATACCAAGTGACAGACGGTAAGGTGTTTGAATGGGCCAGCAACTTCTGTAACTCCCAAATCTGCAGTCTTTCAGTTTTATACAGAGCTCGTTAATGCCAAACATAAAGGGCCCAATTTTACCATTTTTATTCCAAATGCTGAATCTGGGAGTGTTCCAGATCCGACTTGTAAACCTGTTCTCCAGCGCCCCCATACGCATTCTACTTGAAAAAAAAGCAACGATTCTGAATTGTGCTGCAGAAGCTCGTGGGCAGTCCTCGTCATTCCCGAAACACTGCAGCTCCAATTGGATCCTTCAACTGCACGTGCACAATAAATAAAGTTTGAAAAGTGTTTCCCTGCCTCATTACTCCCGGCCAGATAATGCCTCACCCCTGACCCCCACAACATTACTATCCCCCTTATCCACCCACCCATCCCCACTATCCAAGCTGATCGTGGGCCTCTGCCCCACTTCCCCCCCATCAATCACACGAGACTGAAAGTGGACCTCGCCTTTCCTCCCACCAATTATCCTCAGACCATGCCTTCCCCTCGCCACCAGAGATCCATCTAACCTGCCTCCCTCCTCTTAACCCCCACTAGAAAAAGATCTGACCTGCCTCCCTCCTTCTGCCCCCTCCCCAACCAGGGATCCATCTGGTCTGATTCCCTCCACTCCCCCCCACCCCAACCAGACATCCATCTTCCCCTCCTCCTCCCACTAGAGAATCTGACCACCTCCATCCCCTACCAGAGATCCATCTGACCCACCTCCACCATTTGACCTGCCTCTATCCCCTTCACTAGAGATCCACCTGACCTACCTCCCTCCCCCCCCCACAGAGATCCACCTGACCTACCTCCCTCCCCCCCACCAGAGATCCATCTGACCTGCTTCCCTCCTCCTCCCCCCACCAGTGAATGATCCGACCCACCTCTTTCCCCCCACTCCCCCACCAGGGAATGATCTGACCTGCCTCCCTCTCCCCTGGCCCTCCACTGGAAGCAATCTGGCCTACCTCCCCCTCCTCCCCCAACCCCCAACAATCTGAGTCAGAGAGTCTTTGGAAGCTCTGAATTCATCTCCTCAGAAGCTGGAGTGCCTGAATTGGACCTTTGCGGACCATGTCTGTTTTGCGCCAAATCTGGACAAGCGAACGCAGTGGCAAAGGGGGAAGTGCCGGTAAGTTTGGGTGTGCCACCCATTAAGTCAACGTAATTGCACTTAAATTGACGTTGTGGCCATTTCAGGTACAGTGCTGATCATGGGCACTGGTAAAGAAGGAATGATGGATCACACTACTCGCCTCATGCCCAACTTTACCACATTTTTGCACCCGAAAATGGGTGCAAGGTTTTGGCAAAAATCAGGCTCAAAATGTGCTCATCAGTTAATTGTTGGTGCATCTGTTACCAATTTAGTCTCATCATAAATTAGGGTCTGCATAAAATCCTGCCGAACTTCTGCCAATGCTTGGAAACTTGATCCCAATTTTTATTCATATTGGCATTTGCAAAGTGGTCCAAATATTTCCATTCAATGTACCACTTGTCCATCACCACAAGGAAAAGTTCACGCAGGTATGTGTCACGTTCCTGAGGCAGATCAAGGGTTCATAACTTTTTTAGATTTGCAAGCGGAATTAAGGGGTGCCGACTAGGAAATACAGATTTGGCTGGACATGTCCAGAAGATGATTCGTCTCCTGCTTCTCACTGCATCTAACAGTGCATCAAGCAATGCAGGGTTAAATCAAGACAAAGCCACTGACTATCCTGAATATTGACAATGCCATTCTGAAACTGCTCCTTCTCTTTCTGCAAACTCCTTTAAATTCCACCTTCATGTTAGCTTTTTACGTACTCCAGTTGGTACAACATCCCATCAGATGGTCCCACTTTCAAGATTAAACCTAGAAACAATATCATAATAAAGTAGTTCTGCTAAAATACCACAAATGGATGTGCTGAGACTCCTTGAGACTCCCACCCAATGTTACATCAGTCTGCTCCAAATGCATCTCGTGATCAAGGCCATACACCTGCAATGGCATCACACTGTGACTGAAGTAGAAACTAAAACAAAGAGCTGGTCACAATATCAAATTATAGGCACATGATTGTACCACAGCCACTGAACACAATCCACTCTTGCACTTTACAGCTTTCCCTCCAGTTTAATATTTCATCTGGCATTTAAACAGACCTTGAATTCAATAGAATTTGCATATGAATCACTTTCATGTTTCTGTTCGCCAGTGAAAGCATTTCAATTCGACCAGAGGCAGTATTCTGACAGTGCAGAGAGTTGAAACTAGCCTCTTGATGACAGCTGGCCTGCTCTCCGAGATGGCAGGTTTCTGAGACTGGTCATTTGCACAATTACTGCAACCACCGAGCTCTGGAACTGAAGAAACAATGATGTTATTTTTTCCCCCCATTTGCTTTAATGATATTTGGTGATGTATTTTCATGAAAATCTCCCCACTGCAGTCATCATTGTATCTTCAGCAGAAGGGATGCAGAAACCCCAGAAAATGGGTGCTAATACTATTTTCTGGGAATTCTACAGCTCTGTTATTGAGGTTATGGCAGATAATTGGGAGAACCTTGATAGAGGTTCACCCCGCATTTCAAAACTCATTTTTTTTCAATTGGTCCTTGTACAGAAGCCAAGAGAGTAGAAAGGTGTTGCATGTCACTTAAAGGATCTTAGGAATGCATAGAAGAAGTAGACACTGTTTTAGGTCTTTTCTATAGGACCTGAAATTGTACATTCCAGATGAAGACGAAAGTGGATGTGGGTTAGGAATTTAGAAATCTCGATATTCTATATGAATGATGGGTTGAAAGAATATCCATAAGGCCCAGGCATCTGTTTCAAAAAGTAAATGAGGTAAAACAATAAGCCTCCTAATAGTGTTCCTTCAGGTTTTGTTAATTAAGTAACATTCCAAGATATTAATTACACTGGAACATAATCAGTCAAAGGTAATGACTCATATATATAAAACAATTTGCATTTACATAGCACCTTTAACATGGAACAAAATGTTTCAAAACAGTTCCCAGATACTGAACACTTGACCAAAAGGGGAATTATTAAAAGCCTGTACAGGGGTCTGTGCTTTAAAATGGGTTTTTAAGGGGGAGAGGAAGATGGAGGGAGCAGGGAGGTTTTGCAAGAGAGTACTGGAACATTGGGCCTAGTTTGGAGGCCTTTGGTGGAGTGAGAGGTAACGAGATGCACAACAATCCAGATTCAAAGGAATGGGGCGTTCAGGGGAGCCTTTAGGGCTACTGAAATCTATGGAAATAGGGAGAGACAAGGAAGAAAGATAAACCTAAACAGGATCATTTTAAACCTGAGGTTTTAGGCAATGTGGGTCAGCGAATATAGAAGTGAAAGATGAGGAAGACTTGGTGCAGGATGGGATATGGCCTGCAGAGTTTTCGAGTAGGGTGAAGATCTGCTAAATGTTTGGCATCCATAGAATAGAATAGAATCCATATAGTACAGGGGGCCATTCAGTCCACTGAGTTTGTACTGACCCCAATCCCACGTAGGCCCTATGCCCGCAATTGCACATACTTATACTGTTAATCCTCCCTGACACTAGGGTCAATTTTAGCTTGGCCAATCTACCTAACCCACACATCTTTGGACCGTGGGAGGAAACCAGGACACCTAGAGAAAGCCCACACAGAGACAGGGAGAATGGGCAAAGTCCACATAGACAATGACCCAAGTCAGGAATCAAACCCGTGTCTTTGGCACTGAGGTAGCAGTGCTAACCACTGCTCCATTGCAATCATTTGCAACCTGAGCACAAATAGCATATACAAGATCAAATTGCTTTTAATTCCTCACTTTTTACGTGCAAAATATGTTCCCAAAATAGAATTTTTAGGCTATAATGCAACTGAAAAATAGGGATAGCAGCCATGAGTGTTGTTACATTCAGCTCATAGGCTGTGTGAAATCTCAATCTCATATTTTCTATAGTAACATTAGCCAGGCCACCAATATTTGAAACCAAATCAATCGTCAGATTTTTTGCTCTTTGTAGAAAGAAGTTTATTTCAAAGCAAACTTGTGATGCCTTTCAGATATTAGGTCCATGGACCATAAAGAATAGTTGGTTTTCCATATTGCCATTCATGCCCAACAACATGATCATAAAATAAACAAAAATTTCTTATTCCCACAGTGTAAATCCACAACAAATTTAAATTAATTCACAGACCAACACTTCAGACCATAGTATTTTGGATCAGTTTTCATCCAATGATTGTTGCATCGGGATAGTGAATCTCTTAAGTTTTTCCATTGTTCCAATACTGGGAGCAGCTGAAAAGACCTGTGTCGGTAAGACGCATTAAATTAGCAGCAACTATCATTTTGTTATCATGTTTGGTGCATCTGATTTTAGGAAATCCAGGGTGAGTTGTGGTTAAATTGTAAGCTTGTGTTACATTTATGTAATAGCAAAAAGAAGCGGAATTTAGCATATATGAAGAAAAGTATGTGATAAAGGGATATAAATGGTATTGGCTTTTTATTCCCATCACAAATCAGTCATTTCCATCATCATTATTTTCACATTGTCCTGGTCTTTGTTGCAGTATCAAAATGTCTAAATATGTAGGAGCATAGCATTTAACTCCTCAAACCAGTACCACCATTTAATTAGATCATGGCTTACCTTTATGTGAACTTCTTATAGTACCACATTTGTTTCACATCCCTATAAGCAAATATGATACTACTTGTTACGTCTGTGCTCCAATTTATGCAATAGACTATTAACGACAACGAAGCAATATTTGTTAGTAGCTTTTGCCATTATAGCTCTCCGAGCTGATGGTTTATTTCTTTAGTTTTTCCAATCGCAACAAAACTAATACAAAGAGTGATTTCATTCTATTGCCATCACATTGAAAAGCACATTAGATCCCTTTTATAAAATATAATAGAATGGAGGAAGGTTATGACAATACCTATCACTATTTCTTCTCTGTTTCTCCAACATGTCTTGCAAAATATCTGTCACAAATAGATGTCACAGAAGCTTACTGCTATTTGTGAAGGAGGTGGGAAAATGGTATGCCAAGTGGAAGAGAATTTCAGAGAATTGGCCACACATTTATCTGGGCATGGTGCCTAGAACTGACTAATAAAGACCCAGCAGTTGGCAAAAACACTGGCTGCAATGGCCTTAATATTTGTTTGGCTTTCGTCTAGAATCGATTAAAGAGATGGACAGCTTTCAGAGTCAACCGCTTAAAGAATATTCGCTTTCATAAAACAAAAATGGGGGAAACCTCTAACCTTATTCCTGCTTCCATTTCAATCTTTTGGCAACATTTAGTCTTCTTGGCTCTTTATGAAAGCATGTGAAGCAGTGATCCTCTGTGTAATATGCAAGCAATTTAATATAAAGCTTTTCTACATGGCATTTTTATCAGCTAATAAGTCAATGTTTTGAAACTCAGTATGATCTTGGCTGGAACTTTCTGGCTATTTATGGTGGCATGATCGTCTGGTCCTGCTGATGACTCACCCTCACCATGGGTTTCTGGCAGAGAGGATGCATTCAGTGGGAAACCCTATTGGCAATGATAAGCCCAGAAGATCCCACCACTGGCCAAAGGCGGGCCAACCTCTGCCACACAGCTGGTTGTGTGGAAAATCCCACCCCTGATGTTCGTATTTTATAATCTGTGCATTATCCTAAGCTCTGATCGATTTCTCAAGATGCCCATTAGGCATGATTTTTATATATTTAATCTTTACTAATGAAGGAATACCAGTGCTGTGGAGGAAAAATTATTTTTTGAAAATATCTAAACTTATATCATAGCAATTTAGGATTTCAATAGGAGCTTGGACTGTTATTTGACTGACTAGGTCCCAACACTGGGGACAAATACAGTGACTAAGTCCCAACACAGCGGCTATATAGAACATAGAACAAAGAACAAAGAAAATTACAGCACATGAAGAGGCCCTTCGGCCCTCCAAGTCCGCACTGACCATACTGCTCAACTTAACTATAACCCCCTACCCTTCCGGGGAACAAATCACTCTATTCCTATCCTATTCATGTACTTGTCAAGATACCCCTTAAAACTCACTACCATATCTGCTTCCACTACCTTTCCCAGCAACAAGTTCCAGGCACCCACTATTCTCTGTGTAAAAAATCTGCCTTGTATATCTCCTTTAAACCTTGTCCCTTGCACCTTAAATCTATGCCTCCCAGTAATTGACTCTTCCACCCTGGAAAAAAACTTCTGATTATCCACTCTGTCCATGCCTCTCATAGTCTTGTAGATTTCTATCAGGTCTCCCCTCAACCTCCTTTGCTCCAGTGACAACAAACCAAGTTTCTCCAACCTCTTCTCATAGCTAATGCCCTCCATACCAGGCAACATCCTGGTAAATCTTTTCTGTACCCTCTCCAAAACCTCCACATGCTTCTGGTAGTGTGGTGACCAGAATTGAACACTATATTCCAAGTGCGGCTTAACTAATGTTCTATAAAGCTGCAACATGACTTGCCAATTTTTAAACTCAATACCCCGGCCGATGAAGCCAAGCGTGCCAAAAACCTTCTTGACTACTTTCTCCATCTGCATGGTCACTTTTAGTGACCTTTGTATCTGTACATCCAGATCCCTCTGCCTATTAAGGGTTCTGCCATTTACTGTATAATTTCCCATCTCTATTAAACTTTCCAAAATGCATTACCTCACATTTGTCTGGATTAAACTTCATCTGCCAACTCTCCGTCCAAGTCTCCAACTGATCTATATCCTGCTGTATCCTCTGACGGTCCTCATCGCTATCCGCAAATCCACCAACCTTTGTGTCGTCTGCAAACTTACTAATCAATCCAGTTACATTTTCCTCCAAATCATTTATATATATTACAAACATCAAAGGTCCCAATACTGATCTCTGAAGAATACTACTTGCCACAGCCCTCCATTCACAAACACTTCTACTGCTATCCTGTCTTCTTTGATCGAGCCAGTTTTGTATCCATCTTGCCAGTTCACCTCTGATCTCATGCGACTTCACCTTCTGTACCAGTTTACCATGTCCATGTAGGCAACACCCACTGCCCTACTCTCATCAATCATGTACACCGATTAGGTCCCAATGCAAGGGTTATATACATTAAGTCCAATACAGGGGTTGTATACACTAAGTCCCAACACTGCGGTTATATACACTTATATAAGATCCCAGCACGAGCGTTATTTGCACCAACTAGGTTCCAACATTGGGGCATTCCATTTATGGCCGAACTGCAACATGAGAGCTTTTACAATGGCCAATAGACTGGTCTGATCCAATCACATGATTTCTAAGCACTTAGTAATAAATCACTAGAGCTTAAAACACAACTTTAAAGAGTTTTTCTATCTGTGAAGTCCACACAGCATCTTTTCAAAAAAATCAGGTTCATTTTCTATTCCAATCACTCAGGCATGCTTATTGTTTCAATTGTGTTTGAGTGTATACAAGCAGAGGGCATTAATTAGTGGGTTATTCAGCACATAAAAAAAGAGACACTTATTGCCATGGGATAGAGAGGAATGAGGAGGTATATATCCATGATGTCTCACTCTGCGAATAAATCCATTTCAACTGAGGGCCAATTCTGGTTTCTTCCTCTACCAACTGGTTATCAGGAGAAGAACAATATATTCTATTGGCTGTGATACATGGAGATGCCCTGAAATGTGCAATGTAAATGCAAGTTCTTTCTTTTACTCTAATGTTTAGTTGACTGGAAGCTTCTGCGATGTTAATGTTGAAGTTCCTGCTGATAATACTGAATTTTCATCTCCTAATGCTTAAAAATGTTTCCCTCATCTCATTAAGTTTATCTAGTGGCCCTGTTGTTCCCTTAACCTTTATAACTCCTTGGAGTTTTTCTTAGAGTTTATGTGACCCCACAATTAAGACCTTAGCTCTAACACTGCACTGATTAAATGGAGGCATATTGTGAATTCAATATTCATCACAATGGCTTCATGTCTCCAAGTGACTAGAATTGTTACAATATATGTTTCAATACATTTGGAATCTGAACTTATCTGTTACCCATTCATCCTGATATGACATGCTATTTGTCTCAATGTTAATTATTTTACTATGTCCCTCTCATCACCACTGAGGCCTTCTATCTCATATTTACCTTTAACAGTTTCCTACTGTAAGCTATATTGCTGTAAATTGGCCATACAGGACAGTCTTTGACAAAAGTTTTCTATCCTTCCATGGTTCAACTCCCATATTTACAGTGCTAAACCTTTTAACAGAACTAGTGAATTGATGGATGCTTTTCAGGCTGGCACGCAAGGGTGCGTATATCTGATGCTTTTCTTCATGGTTCAGTAGGGCTGTTTATTGAATGTATGCTCTTGGCACACAACCATGTCAGCAAAATAGCACATATTCAGATAGTGTGGGTGTGCTTCTCAAAATAGTGCATGCAACCATTGGAGACCACCAGTCAAGAGTGTATCACAAGAAATCACATCCACACTCCCATGCCTCCATTTGCTATGGACAGATCATCAAATAGACCAGTGATTTTCAAAACTGCTCCCAGCACGTGAGGTGGTTTTTCACCTCAAAATTTCCACCTACCATTTTGATTAATTTAAAACATGATCATATAATTTTCTCTCTACGCAATGTTCATGCAGTTTTATGAAAATAAATTTCAACTGTTATCATCCTGATCCACCAGCAGTTTTCATGGACAGTTTCATTTCCCCAAAGTACTGTGGATCCTTCTTTCTGAATTAAGGATGGCCCCATTACACTATTACCATCATTCTGAGTTTTCGATGAGATTGGCTGTAATTAGGATTTACAGATACTGCTGGAGGCAAGACTATTGCTGAATTTTATCTTTTTTCAACAGTATTAAACATTGCAAGTTTAGCAAGAGACTGGACATAGAACTCTCTCTCAGCATGCTCTGTTCTCATGCGATCTTACATCCTTGATGTAGTTTATTCTATTCACATATCTAACATTAACCTTTCGTATGACAATCGCGAACACAGAAAACTGGACCATTATATATAGACACAATGAGAATAAATCAGTGGAAAAAACTGCAGGCTGATATTGTTCCAAAGAAACAGAGAAGTCCAGCCTGCAAAACTTTTCTTTGTGAAATGTAATTGGGAAAGTGCATTTTGTATAGAGCTGTGCACCATCATCAAGTTTTCAAAGAATGCTACATTTGATGGGAAACGTACACGCCCTCTACAAAAACTTCAGGCTACCTTTCAAGGTACTCAGTAAGAGATAGTCACATAAACTGGAACAGAATGCATACACAATTTCAGAAATTTGGACTTTGACTAATGAAAATTTTATAATTCATTATCAAAGTTAATGGTAGCTTTTATATTTTAAGCAATTGACAATAATTGCAAGGAAATATACAGTCACGACCCTTTGGTCGCATCTCGCCTGGTGCACTTTGGCCTTTCCGAGAAAATTGCATGCAAAGACGGATTTGTGCCAAATGGTCCCTTTCTGCTGGCCCAAACCAGATCTCAGCTAGAAAGGGTGTGAGGCTGGTTAGTATGAGATGTGCAGCTGTGTGGTGCTCACCAGACAGTGACCCTGAAGCCTGTCACCAATTCTGTCCACCAAGGTGTCTTTCTCTGTGCTAGTGGACGTTGTGGATGATGCTCTGTCAGGGAGGCAGTGCAGGCTCAATGGGCCAAATGGCTTCCTTCTGTACTGTCAGGGTTCTACAATTCTATGAACTTATTTCCTCAGTTGCCTACAAATTATAATGTGCTAGCTGCATTTCCAAATATTGCCTTTAGGAAGATCTTAAACTGCAAAAGACATTCTGCATCATGCACTGACTGAGGACAGGACGTTCACAAAGGTTGTAGGCATTTGCTGCAATGCAAGGTGACCGGTCAAATACAATGCGACTTTGCTGAAATTGCCACTAGAAAAATGCTGATTCCATGTATAAGGTGACCAGGTAGAGGTAACATCATACAATGTCAGCCTCACAGCAGTTGCAAGATAAATTTGCAATTTTTCATGTTAGAGGTGATTCAGTAAATCAATTCTCTCTAAACTCAGTGAAGACCTAACTGAGGAATTATAGAAAATGAAATGAAAAATCAGAGGTGAACAACTAAAGCTGCACTGTCAGAATCTGAAAAGCAGCTTCCTTGACTGAGACGCTGAGAATATTTCTGCACTGCCTTAACCTGAATCATCGAAATACCAACAATATAATTACATTTCTTAGCTTTATTGAAGGCCACAATGTAATGTTTCAGCTTACTGACTGTATATATATAAATTTTGCACAGTATTAATCAATGTCACAAAGTCAATCATGCGAATTTAAGTGGCATTTTTTAAAAAGAGAAAGCAAAATAAAGAAAGTTAATCATTCCCTTTGTACAGAGCAACCTTACCACCAACAGAAGTGCCATTTTGTTTACTTTAGGATTGGCATTAGAAAAGAGGGAGGTGATGGCACAGTGGTATTGTCTCTGGGTCAGTAATCCAGGGACCCAGGTAATACACTGGTGACCTGGATTTGATTTCCACCATGACAGATGGTGAAATTTGAACTCAACAAAAATCTGGAATTAGAAGTCCATGAAATTGATTGTCCTAAAAAGCTGCTTTGCTCATTACTGCGTTTTTGGGAAGGAAATCTGCTGTTCGGTCTGGTCTGCATGTGACGCCAGGCTTAACTTCCCTTTGAAATGGCCTAGCATGTCATTCACTTCAAGGACAATTGAGGATGGGCAACAAATGCCAGCCTTGTCACTGACTGCCATATTCTATAACGGAATAAGAAAAGAAAGGTCCTCAGAAACTAAGGAAAAGCAATTAGCCTCTAAGTGACCCGGAAAAGAACAGCAATTACATCTTATATTCTCAAAAGGATAAGCTATGTTACGCAGCTTAGCAACAGAATTTTTTATTCATTCATGGGACATGGCCAGCATTTGTTTTATTATCCCTAATTGGGAAGGTGTTGGTGAGTTGCCTTCTGAAACACTGTAGTTAGCGGTTGATACAACTGAGTGACTTGTTAAGCTATTTCATAGCGCAACCAAGAATTAACCACATTGCTGTAGCTCTGGAGTCACACGTCGGGCAAACAAGGTAAGGACAGCAGACTTCCTTCTCCAAAAGATCATAGTGAACCAGATGGGTTTTTCCAAGAATAGACAATGGTTTCATGGTCATTGGTAGATTCTTAACTCCAGATTTTTTAAATTGAATTTAAATTCCATCATCTGCTGTGGCGAGAATCAAACCTTGGTTCCCAGAACATCAGTTGAATTTCTGGATTAATAATCTAGCGATAATACCACTAGGCATTGTTTCCCCTTGACATTGTGGTTTCACTTGTTCAGGAATATAAGAGGTAGGCCGATGGTAAATTTCACAATTCTGGCAGCTTAGGTTTCCTGGTTCTAACCTGTTTGGGCCTACTCCTGATGATAGGGCCCGGATATTTGGGGGGGGGGGGGGGGGGGGGGGGGGGGGGGGAGCAGGCAGGCAGGGGGAATGAGTGATGGGCAGCAAGACCATTTAAGGGCATAGGAATGTTCTGCCCATAATTTCTATTAAATTATACCAGCCTTCAGGAGTGTAAGGGAGAAAAGAACAATATTGATTTACATTTCACAGAATTAGTCAACTTTGATATCCTTTTACTTTGTTCTGCCTTTGTCAAATATCTGGCCCTGGGGACTTTAATGTACTTCAAAATTTTCAATACCTCCTCTCTTTTAATCTCAAGATGTTTTAGAATGTCAACATCCTCCTTTCTACACTCACCACCCACTACGTCCTTCTCCTTTATGAATACTGATGCCAAGTACTTGTTAAGGACCTCACCCACCTCATCTGGCTTCACACACAAATTCCCTCCATCGTCCTCGAGTGGACCTACATTTTCCTTAATTCCTCTTTACCTCCTTATATGTGAATAAAAAGCCTGGGGATTCTTCTTAATCCTACCTGCCAGGACATTTCATTGCCTCTTTTTGCCCTCTCAAGTCCCTGTTTAAGCTCTTTCCTGCTACATTTGTATTCCTCAAGAGTTTTATCTGTTTTGAATTTCTTGAAACTTACGTATGCCTCCTTCTTCTTAGCTCACAGTCTCTCTTGCCATCCAGGGTTCCCGAATCTTCCCATTTTTACCTTTCATTTTTACAGGGACATACTTATCCTGAATTGTTAATAACTGACTTGTAAAAGACTCCGACATATTAGATGTGGCTTTACCCTCAGCCACCTACAGTCTATATTCCCCAGTTCAGTCTAAGACTGTTGTAGTTAATCTTTCCCCTGTTTTATACTTCCATTCTAGGATTACTTTTCTGAAAGTATCTTGAATTTTATAGAATTCTGATCACTGTTCCCAAAATGATTCCCCACTGAGACATCAATCACCTGTCTGGGCTCATTTCCTAGAACCAGGTCCTAAATAGCCCCTTCCCAAGCTGGACTATCTACATATTGTGTCAAGAATCACTCTTGGACACACTGAATAAACTCTGTCCCATCCAAACCCCTGACATTAAAGGAATCCCAGAATATGTTAAAGTTAAAGCGCAAGTTAACATTGCCCATCACCACAACTCTTAGTTTTTAATCTTCACATAATTTGCTGATATATCAGTTCCTCTACTCCATGCTGGCTGTTGGAAGGTCTGTGTTACAATCCCAACAGTGTGAATAAGCCACTCTTGTTACTGAGTTCTATCCAAATGGCCTCACTGCACAATCCCACCTCCCACTGTATAGCTGTGACATTTTTCCTAATCAGTAAAGCAACACCACCATCTCCTTTGTCATCCTCTCTATCTCGCCTGAAACATCTAAATCCTGGAATGCTAAATTGCTAGTCCTATCCTTCTTTCATCAAGTCTCTGTCATTATCTCAACTCAAAGCTCCATGTAATAATCCAAGTTTTAAGTTCATCCGCCTTATCTGTCATACTCCTTGCAAACACACCTGACCATCTATCTTGTCATGTCTTATACATTCTCCCTTTATTTTATTTCTTTTAGCCCTACTGGACCCATTCACTGAATTCTTCACAGTCTCTCTCCTCTGTACTTGTGTGATTTTTGTCTTTGGTTTCTCTGCCTTCCACTTTTCCCCTTACTTCATTTTGTTTCTGTCCCCCAATTACTTCCCTCTGACTTCCTGCATTTGTTCCTATCCCCCGCAACATTAGTTTAAACACCTCCCCCAACAGGAGTAGCACACACACACACAGATACACACACACAGATACACACACAACTAGAATATTGGTTCCATTCCTGCTCAGGTGCAGACAGTCCAATTTGTAGTGCTTCAGCCTCCTGCAGAACTTCTTCCAACGTCTCAGGAATTTGAATATTTTCCTCTTGCACCATCCCTCAAGCCATGTATTCATCTTAGCTATCCTGACATACCTACTCTGACTGGTACAGTGGACAAACTCTTCCTTGGAACCTTGCAATTTGAGCAGTGCAGCAGACCTCCCTTCCTGCTTTTCCCTACCTCGTCTTTGGAGCTCCTGCAACTGAATTGTGATCGAGACAAGTGGCTCAACTGGGACTCAGCAGATTTCTAGCCTCCAGCAAGTTACTAGTTAATATTGTACTAGCGGGTCTAGATGTGCTTTCCTGCTTTCTTCTAAAGTCAATTCAGATCACTATAAGCATATTCACGCAATGGTTGGCTGAAGTCCTTCCTTACATTTGAGATGTTGTTTAGTCTATGTTAATTTAGTACACACGAATATACAGGTAAATAAAAATCACACCTCTAACTGTGACAAATGGTGCAAAAACAAAAAAAAAGAAAAATTGTCTAAAGTACAGTTTCAATAGCACTGAGTAAAGTGATTAAATGACTAATGTCCCATGCTGCCTTTGCACTAAAATGGTGGTGTTTTAGGCAGTCAGCAGGGTGACTGTTACCAGTTCCAATTACCATGCTCAATAACCAGATCACACAGGATCTTTGTAATTACAGTTTTTGTGTATCTGATATGTAAACACCATCACTGAGACATGAACATGTTGTTCTCCATGGTCATTGAATAAGGCAAGAATCTAATGATGACCATGAAACCTTTATCAATTGTTGTAAGAACCTGTCTGGTTCCCCAGTGCCCTTGAAGGAAAGAAATCTGCCATCTTTACCTGGTCAGATTCCAGACCCACATCAAAGTGGTGATTCTTAAACCCCCTTCAAAATGACTGAGGAAGCCACTCAGTTCAAGAGCAATTAGGGATGGGAAACAAATGCTGGCTCCAGCCAGCTGCATCCCATGAAGGAACATTAAAAAGACCATTGTACCATTAACCAGTTTAGGTGGTTTTAGACGCTATTCTATCCAAAAACAGTAAGCACCATGTAACAAAAACACGGGTTCAAATTTTGTTAAGAATGATTTCAGACAGACTTTCTGAGTTGTTTTTTTTTCAGATAGGGTGGAATAGAGATGCAGTGGTTTGCACTGATGTCTCAAGCGCCTGGGACATGGGTTCAATTCCAGCCTGTGGCTGTATGGAGTCTGCACATTCTTCTTGTGTCTCACTGGGTTTCCTCTGGTACCCACTCAGTTCCTCCCACACTCCAAAGATGTGCAAGTTAAGTGGATTGCCCCTTAGTGTCGGGGTGTTGGGGGGGGGGGGGTGGTGGTTTATAAGGAAGGGTTATGGAAATGGGACCCGGATGGGATTGTTGGGAGTACACAGTCAATAGGTTGAATGGTCTTCTTTGCAGTGTAGGGATTCTATGATTCTATGAGACGCCGCTGAAGCCACTGTGTGGTTTCGCTGTTTTCTGTCATTAATTCATGTTGTCAGCATTTCTTTCTGCCAAAGCCAAGTTATGATTTTACACATGGCAGTGCCTATAAACTTTCCAGACAACATGATTGACACTGGGGAAAGGACAACATCTGGAAGTGTGATATTGGTTTAATAATGATAATCAGTAACAGCTACAATGAAAATAGATTCTGAATGGATTCACAACTGTTTCGTAGTTATTACACCCTAAACATGCATTTGAAATAAATTCATTCATCATATTTAGATACATAACATTAAAACGCATTTTCATTTCAAGCATAATTTTGTACAAATCTGCAGAGTTGGCAGCTTTTAAGAAGCTCCAGATTTATTTCAAACCCTGCAACTTATCTTCAGTGGAATTTTCCGAGCATCGTTTGCTATTACCAGGAGTTTATGGTTACTGCTTTGAAGAGTCTAGACAGCAATAACATGGTCGTGAAAAGCTCTGATGCCTTGCTCCTTCTAAACACATGGAGAGGAAATAACTTGTGCAACATCAAAGCGAATTTTGCAAAAAACCAAACTGTGCGAGGGGCATCAGAAATGTGCATTAAGCGATGAGTGTGTAAATTGTTGGGGTCAGTGTGCATGACACTCCCCCATTGGAAGATAATTATTTCAAGGACCATGTCCTTAATGAGACTGCCACAGATATAGACAGATTGAACAAAACATGCCAAAGAACTGGAGCTCTGTCAGCACGCTGTCCATTACCATCTGATACAACTCATCATCTGGTTCCACAGCTTTGTAAATTGCAATTCTGAATGTTGTTGTCATTATCTCTAACTGAAATCCCATATATATTTCTTCTAATCTATTCGGGCACCTTGTCTTGCTGCTTTATTGATCTAGCCACACATTTGAGTATAATGTTCAACTCATCTTAATTGTTGAATTGGTTTCAGTTCTGGCAGAGATGGCTACACCAACCTACAAAACTATGTGTGGCATAATTTCCATCAATCAAACAAGACGCAGATAGAATACCCAACAAATTGTTTCTTGCTAATACTGATTTGCACCTATCCACAATCTGAGCACAGCTAAAGGATGCTTATTGTAATTCATAAATGTGGCAGTAAGCTTTTACTGGAGCAGCACAGTGGTTAGCACCACTGCCTCACAGCACCAAGGACCTGGATTTGATTCTCAGCTTAGGTCACTGTCTGTATGGAGCCTGCACATTCTCCCCATGTCTGCATGGGTTTTCTCCGGGTGCTCTAGTTTCCTCCCATAGTCCAAAAGGCATGTTAGTTAGGTGCATTGGCCATGCTAAATTCTCCCTCAGTGTATCCAAACAGGCACTACAGTGTGGCAACTAGAGGATTTTCACAGTAACTTAATTGCAATATTAATGTAAGCTGATTTGTGACACCAATAAATAAATTTTAAACTAAACACTTCTGCAATCTTCAGCCTATACATAGTTTAATATAGCTAATTGTTTGATAAACAATCAAGATTAAATCAGACATATGCCATTTATGAAGCTTGAAATATAATTACTTTTCATAAAATGTGGGAATTAAAATCAGATCCAGAAAGGTTGGGCATGAGAGTGTTCCTTTGATATCAACAAGAATTGTATCAAAGTTAAAAGTAAACAATGAGTGAAGCAATATTTGAGAAGTCAGATCTATGAGGAGGGTGTTCATAACTCAAGAGAATAGTGGTATTTCTCAAGCCTTGTGCAAGCACTGAACACTGAGGCCAGAAAAGTATAATTGGTCCTAGATATGAAAGAAATATATTCTGTGTAGCCAGTTTCGGTTTGTCTTCTCTCCTCTCTCCATCATAATTATTCAATCATACTGCACACACATTGCCAAAGGAAAGGCTTTCCTCTCCTTTCATTTTAATTTCATACAAGGCAACTAGACTTTGCTGTTGACGGATCTTTTTATTCCAGTTTGGTTTTAATATACCCTGTGCGCCTGATTCCTAACACTAACAGCAAACAGATTTAATATTTCCCCCAGCACTTTCTGAGTGAGTTTTTCAGCTGCTCAACTTGCACTCAATGTGCCATGCGTTAGCATTCAAATTAGCACGTCTAGCTCCACTAAATTAGAGCAATAATACCATGAATTTATAAACTATTATGCAGATTTCTGATCTTTTTGGAATTAATTAGGAGCTGCATTTAGCTAAGATGTCAATTTTTCTATCATTTTCAATGTAATGTGATGCACCACAGGTGTCTAATTTTGGAAGTGTCACCTAGCCACGTTGGCACAGTGGTTAGCACTGCTGCCTCACAGCACCAGGGATGCAGGTTCGATTCCTGGCTTCTGTCACTGTCTGCAGAATCTGCACATTCTTCCCCTGTCTTCATGGGTTTCCCTTGGGTGCTCTGGTTTCCTCCTACAGTCTGAAAGGCGTGCTGGTTAGGTGCATTGGCCATGTTGAATTCTCCCTCAGTGTACCCGTACAGGTGTTGGGGTTGATAACTAGGGGATTTTCACAGTAACTCATGGCAGTGTGAATGTAAGTCTACTTGTAACAATAATAAATAAGTTTTCTGCAGAGTGTCATTATTTTTGTAGTTTTCAGGCTCAGATTTCAAATTTTTAAGAGATCAGAATAGTAGCCTTTTAAAAACACAGAGATCCAGTTACTTCCTGCTAGTTTACTTTGACCTTGATTGCCAGGTCTTTTCCCAACCAGAGGAGTTGAAATTTTATAAACAGATGCCCATTCCGAAAGAAAGTTTCCGAGAAGGTCAGTAATTAGCTACTAATTGGCTTTGGGACGTGGTTACTTACAGCATTACCCTATTGGAAATTGTTGAACAGAGGCCTGAAAGGAACAGAGTGCGAAAAGAAACCACCTCAGCAGCTGAACTTCACAACTGTGCTGCAGATCTGAGACGACCTACAAGCAACACTACAGGGTGTCAATTAATAGTGTTACAAAATGGCCCTTTGTGCCATTTGTTCGAAAGGCAACAAGCAGAGTTATTTCTGTGATTATATGATCACAACTTTTTGAATCATATTTCAAGCCCGAATTTTTTTACACTGCAGGCAGTTTACATTTGGGTCCTATTAAAAGTGGATTGAAATCCTGTGCAAGTTTGATTGAGTAAAGTTTCACAACACCAATTTTAAATCCAACCAATGTATTTGATAGTAAATTCATGAGCTTTCGACACTATGTGCCTTCGTCAGTTCAACCCATAGCTGTCCCCAACATTCAGGCCAGTTTGCTGTAAAGCAGTATTTAGTGGAATGCTAATTGTTTGAACCTAAATTGAATTGATCTCATCAGAACTGACCTTAGTTGGGCTTCGCTTTAAACATAATTGATCTAGTGTTGGCAATTTTAGTAGTTAGTTGAAATTCGCTACTTCCTTCTCTCATCTACTCTTCTGGAAAATCAAACAGTGAGTACCTCACACCCCATTTATATAATTATATCAATGTTGTGAGTTTCATTCAATTTTCTCTTTCAAAGATGCATTTGAGCATGCCTGGGCAATTTCCTTCTAATAAGCACCATCTCCTCCTCCAGGGTAGAAAACCCAGTTTGGGTAAACCTAGACATGAACACTGGGGTCGATCCCCTAACTGGGATTAGGGGCATACTGCTCAGGGACGTGGTGAGAGCAGGTACGATAACAGCATTTAAAAGGCATCTAGACAAACACACGAATAGGATGGGAATGGAAGGATACAGACTCCATAAGTGCATACGATTTTAGTTTAGGAAGGCATCATGATCAGCACAAACTTAGAGGGTGGAATGGTCTGTTCCTGTGCTACACTGTTTGTTTTTTGAATGACGTTCCTAGATGTTTCCAAGAGGGTTGTGTGGTAGCTCCACCCAGCTGGATATTATAGGGTTGGTTCACTGAAATGTAGTTTAAATACTTCATGTGTGCAGGGAACTTTGGGAAAGGTGGGTGAGGAATCAAGACTGCTATAGCTTTAAGAGGAAAATAGATGAAGGGCCACCAGGTTGCTGTGCATTCCTCCTCTGTAATGTTACATCAAACTTACACGAAATTGTGGTTCAGGTGCAATATTGTAAATCTCTTCGTCGTTGGCAGCTCCTCGGAGTTGTGGATGACTCACTTCCACACTAAAAATGAGTCCTTGTGTGACTAAGGAGTCTAAAGTGCAATTTACAGTCTTGTCAGAGGTGGGGAGGATGGTAGTTGGAGGCACAGGTGTGGTGTTCAGATTGTCGTGTGCTTTTTAGCAGAAGACTGCCTTGTTAGGCTGCACATATGGAGCAAGTGTTCCTGAATAGGGCAGCTGCTTGCTTCAGGTATGAGAATTGGGCTCCTGTATTTTTGCTGACACAGATGTGGTGAACAGTGCATCTCAAGTTCATAATGAGCACACACATCCTGCACACCATATTGCTGACCGAAGCATCCATTTATTGCCAAAAAAAAGGGGTACCTTATCAAGTCTGTAAACCAGTCAGAGATAGGTACTTACTTGTATTGCTTGGCAGATTATTACAATGTGTACTTGGCCAAGATAGTGGAGAGAATTTTAACATTTTTACTTAAGAGTTACAGGTGTGGAATAGTTGGAATTGCAATGGGGGAGGTGGTTTGATTGCAGTGTGGTTAACTCAATGGAGAGATGAAGAGGTGGAGACAGTAGTTTTGGTGACCGAGAGCTTGGGGGAGAAGGGGAGTTTCAGGGGGAAAGCTCTTTCTCCTATTAGCCCATGGAAAGTGCTCCCAAAACTTTGAGGGCAATTCTCCCAAAAAGAATTCTAAGTATTGTAATTATGTAAAAACTGGATTAAATCCCACTGTCTTTTTCAGCGGGAGTTTCAAAATGAATCTCCCATAAGCGTGAATCAATTTAAAACATAGGGGGCTGGGCCTATTCCCACCTGATAGGCAGAGAGCATAGCGCTGAGCAGGCGCTTACATGTGCCAATCTGTCAGTGCTGAGATCAGCCCATGTGTAGTAGCCCTGTGCTGCTGGCCTCCTGATTGCTGGCCAGCTTCATGACCCCCGAATCGCTGGCACACAGACACCCCCACCAATTGCTCCAATTGCTGGCCCCCTCCAAACATGTCTGGGCCAGTTTCAATCCCACCTTGCCTGCCCAGCTTGCCTCGATTTCTCCCCCCACATCTCCCAGTCCCCCCTCAACCCACCTGCAGCCCAAGCCACCTTTCCCCCCGCACCCCCCCACCGCAGCCCCTACCCTCTTAGCAGGCCAACCACCCTGCCCAACACAATGGCTAGCCCCGATCACTGGCCTCCCTTTGTCAGCCATCCCTCTGCAGAGTGGCAGTAGGCCCCCCCCCCCCTCCATCCCCACCCCCACCAATCACTCCCCCCCCCACTGCAGAGACCCTAGTCCATTAGGCCCCACCTGCTCTGACCCCATCTCTTTGGCACAGCCTGATGCCCCATGCCAGGATGTCCTATGGGAATTTTCGCTTCACCTCTTGGACAGTGCCAGGGGGCCAGGCTGGCACTGCCAAGCTGGCAATGCCTAGGGAGCATCTCTCCCTTACCTCCAGTCCTTCATGGGGCCTCGACAGCCCCTCCATTTAACTCCAATGGGGTGGGGCCACCAGTTCCCACAGGTGGGGAGCCACTGCAAACCCTGTGAGTTAAACCCTCCTCGTGGGTGCAGAAACTCCAGCGGGCTCATAGTTTCAGTCCCGAGTCTGCTAATTATATGCAAAATTCATTCACGTGAACATTTGAATAAATTAAGCAGGTACGCACTGATTTGTGGTGTGGGGCTGACGGTACCGGAAATTCGGCTGCTGGAGACTCAAGGAGACTAAGTGCCCAGTTGCAGAGCCTGTATACATCAGCTACGACTCTCATTAACCTTTACATATGGATCATAGAAAGCATTCTTTCTGATTGTACCACAGCTTGGTATGGCTCCTGCTCTGCCCAAGACCGCGAGAAACTACAAAAGGTCATGAATGAAGCCCAGTTCATCACGCAAACCAGCCTTCCTTCCATTGACTCCGTCTACGCTTCCCGCTGCCTCAGAAAAGCAGCCAGTATAATTAAGGACGCCACGCACTCCAAATGTCTTCCAACATCTTCCATCTGGTAAATGATACAAAAGTCTGAGGTACGCACCGAGCTACTCAAGGACATCTTCTTCCCTGCTGTCATCAGACTTTTGAATGGACCTACCTCGCATTAAATTGATCTTTCTCTACACCCTAGCTACCCTAGAATGTAATATTATGTTCTGCACTCTCTTTTTTCCTTCACTATGAAAGGTATGCTTTGTTTGTATAGCGCACAAGAAACAATACTTTTTGCTGTATGTTAATACATGTGACAATAATAAATCAAATCCAATCAAAGACAAAGGTTAGTGTGCTGACCCAGATCAACAAATTGCATCTCAATTTTCAGGTGAACTGCATATTCATTCACCCTTCAGTAAGAACCACTCCCAAGCAAAAACAGAAAATACTAGAAAATCCAAGCAGGTCTGACAACATCTACAGAGAGAGAGGATGGGGTCATCCAGACACAAAACATTGACTCTATTCTGTCTCTACAGATGCCATCAGAGATTTTCCAGCATTTTCTGTTTTTGTTTCAGAGTCCAGCATTAGCAATATTTTGCCTTTACTATTCTTAGGCGTATAGCTGAAAAATAACACTTAAGCTAAAGAAAACATTTGATGGTGTTTCCATCAGCACTGAATTGAGGAAGGATTGCAGCAACTGTTCTCAGAATATAGCGGAGGCAATGGCCTAGTGGTATTATTGCTAGATATTAATCCAGAAACCCAGCTAATGTTCTGGAGACTCGGATTTGAATCCTATTATGGCAGATGATGGAATTTGAAATCAATAAAAATTATCTGGAATTAAGAATCTACTGATAGCAATGAAACCATTGTCGATTGTCGGAAAAAGCCATCTGGTTCATGAATGTCCTTTATGGAAGGAAATCTGCCTGGTCTGGCCTACACGTAACACCAGGCAATGTGGATGACTCTCAGCTGCCTCTAAAAAAGGACAACGAGGGATAGGCAATAAATGCCCATGGCTCATCAATGAATGTAACAGGTAGTTATCCATGGATACCCCAACATATTATTTTATTTTGATTGCCAGTTTTTTCCACTTGATCTGAATGCATTTGGTATTTCACCAAGCATCCATTACCCATGTCTGCTTCAGCGAGATTCAGGGGATGAGCTGAGAATTATCTTCTCAGCTGACATCCACTCATATGAGCTCTGAGTTGGGACGGAAGACAGTCATCAGGAGTTGGAGAGTGACTTGATTTTTCACTGCCTGCCCAAAGGTGCTGATAGCTAACTTAGATCACTTAATTAGGTGCAGGGAAATGATGGAACTTGGGACTTTGCTTATCTTGATCATTTTTACTGGATGCATTAACTATCAAGAAGACTTATACTTAAGGATTTTCTTTAAATGCAGCATCTTTATCCATGTTGATGTTACATTGCCTTTTATTCCATTGCTTATTCAACCATTCATAATGCCTGTCGAAGACCACGACAAGATAATTTATAGTTATAGTCCCACTAAGATTCACTTATCGAGTCAAGGCAGATAAAATAGGGGGGTCATTTCTCAAGTATATACTGCAAGGAGACAAGATGAGAGCTAAATAGGATAAACTACAGAGTACAACTACTTCAGGAAAAATGTTTTAATCTCTCATTTTCACTTCCATCATGAATATGCAAAGTGTGTGCGATGGAATCTGTATTTTCAAATGCTAATATCCAAAAAACCTGAGAGAGAGAGAGCTTTCAGTAGACAAATTTATTCTAAAATGTTGTAGCTTAACTTGTCGTCACGCTAATAAAAAACCATAAAATTACATCAATGATCTTCCCATGCTGTTCCACATTGTGGCATAATCACTAATATTGAATCATAAAATCCTACAGTGCAGAAGAAGCCATTTGGCCCATCTAGTCTGCACCAGCCACAATCCCATCCAAGCCTCATCTCCATGTCCCCGTGCATTTACCCTAGCTAGTCTCCCTGACACCAAGGGACAATTTAGCATGGCCGTTCCACCTAACTCGCATGTCTTTGGACATGGGAGGAAACTGGAGCATCCAGGCGAAAACCCATGCAGACACGAGTAGAACATGCAAACTCTGCACAGATACCCAGAGCAACTGGAAAATTTTGGTCATTATCGGATAACGCTTGAAGCACTTAGCAGGTCAGTTAGTATCTGTGAGGAGATGGTCAACTCTCTCCATGTCTCTACAGATGCTGCCTGACCTGCTGAGTGTTTCCAGCATTTTGGGTTTTATTTCAGATTTCTAGCGCCTAACCTATTTTGCACAAATATTTTCCTACAAATATTACCAGCCATGAACAGACATCCAACACCCACTTCTGTTTAACATAAGGTCTTTTCACTTGAGAATTTCTAACAAACATTGTGGACTCAAACATTTAAATTCAATATCAAAATGTGATAGAGACAGTGTACCTTTGTAGCTCCCTTAAAGTAGCTGAAATCTTCAGGCTGTGGCCCAACACATACAGAGTGGCTAAGATATCAGCCCATTGAACCAGTTCACCCAAAGGGCCACCTTTCGACACGACAGGGCTGAAAACATCTCCAGCTTCCTCTGTCAAGAAACCCAGGTGAACCAAGATCTGTAAAAGATAGAAATTCCACACATGGTAAGATTTCAGAATTTTAAGCATGGAGATGTCAATCATGGAAGGAAGCATTTAGTTGATCAATGTGGATCAGCGGTCTGGATATAAACTATGCAGTTTCTACAATGCTTTTCTCTACTTGAGAACTAAGAGTTGAAGGGTTCATGCAATGGCGGAGCCCTGATCTGAATCACTCAGCTGTACAGCCATACTTCTTCCCTTTTATTTCACAGTTCTTGCACTCACACAGCACAGAAGGTTGACTTCAGAGGTCATAGAAAGTCCAAAGTTGCACAGTAATTAACTCAGATATCTTTGTTTCACTATTTATTCCATTAATTGTGACTGTGTGAACATGCAACTTTTTTTTTGCATGGATTAACAGAAATGCTGAAGTATCTTGATACAATGGAAAATATATGGTCTTTTGCACTGCTTGAACAGTATATCAGTTTGCTTGGCCTATTTCTATTGATCAGGAAGCGTCAATAGACAGTTGATGAAAGGCCCATTGAGTCTGAAAAAAATGCATGTGGAAGAGGCATTCTTATTTGATCTGCAGGGTAGCAAACAGAATGTGGTAGTGACATGAATAATGATTCAATAATGTTGCAGTGCAACCAGCCATGACCAGGAATAGACTGTCCTCTTCATTTTAGTGAAACGATTGATAAGTCTTTGTAAAGTTTTGCATTGTAACAGATATAATATTTGGTTTGACAAGCCTGGCTTTTACAGGCAATGCATACCCAAACATTTAGTTTTGAGATAACACCCACCCCATTGACATCTTTTAAAGGAAATGGAATTTTGACACAAAATATGTGCTGTGTCCCCAAACCTCAGTTGTGAATAAATAGAAAACACAAAGCAGGCACTTCCATCAGAGTAAAATCATGAGGGGAACAGCCTGGAGTAGCTTCTTATACTTTCTGGTAGTGTGATGAAAGAGGCGCAATGATACACACACATACATACACACAACATATATAGGCCAGAAATATACCACTTCTCATGCCAGCAGTATTTTCACATCTCGCGCAGAGAACAGAGATCTGGCTGTCCTGCAAATTTTCTGACTTCACTGCAGCAAGGACATGTCGTCCACAGCAGGTAAGATCATGCCTATTGTTTTTCTGTTTGTTTAAAGGGAATGTTTAAAATTCAGCTTTATTTCACAGGTCTGTATGGAAAACATTCAACTCAACAATCGTAAAAGCAAGTTAATTACTCATTTCAGCTTGGAATTTGTTTCTTTGATAGAGCTAATGTGCTTTTGAGTACACAAATGATTCCTTGGTCATGTGATAATGCAGTTAAGGGGCTGAGTTGGGTCTATTGAAGAGACAAAGCAGCTTTTGAATTCAGAGTGACATTTCTAGATGGGAATTATTTGGAAACAGAGGTTTTCTGCAAGCTGCTTTGAAACTCATTTTCTCTTTGAAAGCTTCAAAACTGTCTACATACATTATAACAAGTATATTTATGGCTGCTAATTATATTTAAAGTGGCATTTAAGTCTGAAAGAAGAATGCTGATAGAAGAAGTGCTAAGTTAGAAATTAAAGTTGTTTCCTTTTCATTTTAAATATTGCTCAACTATTAATAGTTATGCAGTTTCATTTGTTAGAATTATATTAAACTGTGTTAGTAAATAAAGCTTATTTACTATTAAAAGATCCCTAATTTGTCAGTGGAATAACTCATCGAGCAAAAAAAATCTTATCCTAACATTTATGGCAAAACAGAATAATTGCTGGGATCTTGTCTGGCTTCATAACATACCTCGGCATTCTGGTCCAGTGACCTAACAGTAGTCAATCACGAAATAATTTTAACCAATAACTGAAGATTCCCCATCCCCAGCCAATGATTTATTGAATAGAGAATGGAACAAAGAACTGTACAGCACAGGAACAGACCCTTCGGCCAAGCAAGCCTACATTGATCAAGTTGTCCTACCTAGACAATCGCCTGTATCCCTCTATTCGCTCCCATTCGTGTGTCTATACAGCTAAGTCTTAAATGTCACTAATGTGTCTGCCTCAACCACCTCACTTGGCAGTGCATTCCAGGTCACCACTACTCTCTATGCAATAAACCTCTCCTGCACACCTCTACTGACCTTTCCCCTTTTACGTTGAACTTGCAATTGTCATTTTTGACTTGGGAAAAAGCTTCCAACTGTTCACCTTATTTAAGCCCCTCATAATTTTATAAACTTCTATCAGGTCACCCCTCAGCCTCCGTCTTTCCACCGAGAACAGTCCCAACATTAAATTTCTCCTCATAGCTAATACCCTCCATACCAGATAACAACCTGGTAAACATTGTCTGTACTCCCTCCAAAACCTTCATATCCTTCTGGTAGTGTTTTAAACAGAATTGGGTACAATATTCCAAATGTGATCTAACCAATGTTTTGTATAAATGTAACATAATTTGCTGATCTTTTATACTCAATGGCCCAGCTGATGAAGGCAAGCATGCCATATGCTTTCTTCACCACCTTCTCCATCTATGCTGCCACTTTTAAGGATCTGTGGACTCCCAAATCTGTGTGTGTCTATGCTCCTGACAGTTTTGCTATTTATTTTATAGCTTCCACCTGAATTGGAGCAACCAAAATCCACCAATTGGATCACTTTGCATTTGT
Source organism: Sphyrna mokarran (assembly GCA_024679065.1). Taxonomy (NCBI): domain Eukaryota; kingdom Metazoa; phylum Chordata; class Chondrichthyes; order Carcharhiniformes; family Carcharhinidae; genus Sphyrna; species Sphyrna mokarran. Next base: position 28,345,961 of record JAGIQG010000021.1, read on the forward strand.
CCAGATCAAATTTCATCTGCCATTTCTCTGCCTAATTTTTCAAATTATATCCTGCTGAATTCTCTGACAATCTTCATTCTCGATAATTCCAGCAATCTTAGTATCATTTGCAAACTTGCTGATCAGACCAGCTATTCCAAGTGATTTATGTATTACAAACAGACAGCACCCAGCACTAATCCCTGTGGAACACCATTAGTTAGGGCTCTCCATTCAGAAAAACACGTTTTCGCTGCTACTCTCTGTCTTCTGTGGCCAAGCCACTTCTGAATTCATCTAGCTAGTCCAGCCTTGGTCTCATGTGTTTTAACAATTTGCACAAGCCTGCCATGAAGGATCTTGTCAAATGCATTACTAAATTCCACGCAGATAACACCTACAGCCCTTCCTTCATCAATCATTTTTGTCACTTTCTCAAAGAAGTCAATCAAATTAGTGAGGCATGACTTCCTTCGTACAAAACCTTATTGCTAATAAAACTATTCAATTCCAAATGTGTACAGGTCTTGTACGAAAGAATCTTCTCCAACAATTTCACTCTCATTGACGTTAAGCTCACTAGCCTATAATTACGCAAGGTTAACCTTGCTACCCTTCTTAAGTAACAGGACAACACTGGCTATCCTCCAATCCTCTTGGACCTCATCCTGTGGCCAATGAGGAAACAAGGATTTCTGTTAAATGCCCAGTAATTTGCTCTCTTGTCTCTGTCAGTAATCTGGGATAAATGCCATCTGGCCTTGGAGATTTGTTTACCTTAATGCTTTTTAATACACCTCCCTCATAATGATGACTTGCTTTAGAGGGTCTATGTACCCCTCCGAGACACCATCAATTAATATATCCCTTTCCTTTGTCAACACCGATGCAAAGTACTCATTAAGGATCTCACCCACTTCCTAAAGGATGTATATTAGAAATTATGTTGGCGGAAGGCCTTGAATTGCATAAATATTCCAGCATCCAAAGTGTTTTATAGGTCAGTGATTAGATTATTAATATTAAAATTTTTTTGAAATACTACTTATTGTCCTATCACATAGGACAATACAAGAAAAGAAAATCTCTGTACCAATGTTTATATTTTAATTTTAAAGGTTTTTATGATATTTTAATATATTACTATTCTATTCGCTGGAGTATTGCGCATGGAATCAAGGCCAATTGCAGCTTTCAGCTGAAGAAAGGCCAGAGATTATGTAATGATGCACTTTCACAGACTTATGGAACATACAAGAACAGGACCTTCAGCCAACGAATGTTGCACCAAACATGATGCCAAATTAAACTAATCCCTTCTGCCTGCTCTTGGTCCACATCCCTATATTCCTTGCATATTCATGTGCTTATATAAAAGCCTCTTAAACACCACTATCGTGTCTGCCTGCACCACCACCCCCGGCAGCAAGTTCCTGACACCTAGCACTCTCTGTATAAAAAAACTTGCCCCCCGCATTTCCATTGAACTTTTCCCCTTCTCACATTAAGTGCACGCCCCCTAATATTAGACATTTCAACTCTGGGAAAAAGATTCTGACACCATGTCATATAATGTACTTAAAATGCGTTCTTTATGTTGAAGTGATGATGGTTCATTGATGAATCATAAAATCCCTTCCATGCACAAGGAGACCATTCAGCCATTGAGTTCATACTGACAACAATCCCATCTAGGCCTATTCCAGTAGCCCCACATATTTACCCTGCTAATCCCCCGACACTAACAGGAAATTTAGCATTGCTAATCAACCTAACCCATAATCTTTGGAGTGTGGGAGCAAACCGGAGCACCTGAAGGACGCCCATGCAGACACGCCGAGCAAACTCCACACAGTCACCTGAGGCCAGAACTTAACCTGGGTCTCAGGCACTGGGAGGCGACAGTGCTAACACTGTACCATTGTGACACCCAGTCTTGAGGCTTGCTGTTTAAACATAAACACTTTTATTGTAATCATTAACTATTTGCTGTTCCAAATATGTTATTGCGTAAAGCTTTTCCATATATATGTACATATTTATCGAATTTGGTCTCAGATTATCCTCGGACTATGTGACTACGTACATCACTCTATGGGCAGTGTCACACTGCAGTACCATGTGAAACCTTCCTTATAATTTATGCTGGCAGGTATCATCCCAATGCAACAAAGTCTTATATCTCAACAATTTTTTCACAATTTTAGTTTGTTTCGAGTGAAGAAACAGACATGGTCTCTGTTTCTGGAAGTTCAGTCATGTGAGAATGTTTCTTCTCTTTCTAGCATTTCAATTCAGCACTTTTTCCATTGACCATTTTATCATGTTGTGATTCTTTTGACAATTTCAAGATTTTTATGTTTTCAGTCAATTTCTCATTGAAACTTCCTTCTTCAAGCTCTTATTCTTCGGATTCAGTTCTTCATTGGACTTGTTCTTATTTTCATGGAGTTCACTTACTCTCCATTATCTCATGTAGTTCCTCTTTTTAACTTAATTTTGTAAATATTTGCAAGTTTTTTTAAAGTTTGCAATCGGTCATTTCATCTTCTTATTTTACTGTCTTCTCTCAAGCATTAATACTTGTTACAGATTCTTCTCTATGTTCAATAGTTCCAAGTCTCTTTGTGTTACTTCTGAGGGGAATCCATCATGTTCTTACTGGACATCTGGACATATACATTTCACAAAAGAAACATTCCATTAAACTTGGCTCAACATCTGCCAATCCCTTTCGGTTGGTCAATTATTACCACACACTAACTGTGTTTCATCTGCATAGACCACACTGATTCTCCATGTTGCTATGCTGTGATGATGTATAGTATTTGTCCCTTTAAGGGCAACATAACAGAGTAAGGGTCAGTTGGTTTGGGAGACCAATTGGAACACCTAATGACCAAACCCCACTGTTGGTGATGTTTTTCTCCCACTAAGCAATTTGCAATGTTCTTATTACTATTCATTTGGTCATTTATTGTCTTTCATTGCCCTCCTTCTGGAGTCTTTTTGCTCTCCTTCTGGGGTCTTTCAATGCCCTTTTGAGGTTTTTCAATGTTTTCTTTCATGGGTCTTCTGATGCTTTGTATTTGAGATCTTTGTTGCCTCTTCTTTGAGGGCTTCTTTGCCTCCTCTGATTTCTTCCAGTGCTTCTACATGAGGTCTTCATTGCCTCCTCTGAGATCTTTTGCTGTCTTTTCCATGAGGTGCTTGTTGCTTATGAACATTTTTTGCCTGCCATCTGGAGTCTTCTCCAATTTTCCTGTCCTTAGCCATTTGTTCTTTCTTGTAGTTGCCACCTTAAGTGCATTGCCACTTTAAATACCTTGCCACTTTAGGACTGTCATTTCTTTTTACTTAGCAGTTTTCTCTCTGCGTTTTCCCCATGCTTTATTTATTACTAAAAATAAACTGTATTGCAGCACAGCAGCCAGCATGGTTGCCCCAGTCCCTTACATCTACTGCCTAAGTGCGAGGGCAATGAAAGACAATAAATGAAGGACGATGGGAAAATTTGTGAAATGTATATGTCCACCCGCCTTGAGTGCTTACCCATTTGGCATTCCAATTGTCTCCCAAGCTAACTGACCCTTATTCTGCAGTGTTGCCCTTAAAGGGACAAATACTACACATCATCACAGGAGAATCAGTGTGGTCTATGCAGATGAAACACAGTTACAGAGTGGTGATAATTGCAACAAGGCATGTGGATAAAATTCATTCTGTCTTCTTTTCACATAAAATATTGTTCTTGTATTCTTATTTATGGTCAAATAGCAAATTTTACTGCAATCTGAAAAATGGGAAAATACAAGTTATTGGAATATAGCAATTCTTCTGCAATACAGTCTCAGGAGCCAGGAAACTTAAAACTCTGAGACATTAGCATCACCAGATAGGAGAATGTACTTATAGTGCACATGTTTCAATAGGCAGTTTCAAGTTAAATGTGGGGAAAGGCACGTATCCAAAAGTTAATCAAAACTGCATGTAACCAGTGAATTTTTAATATATATTACTATATTTTTATTCACGGCCAAAGTAAAAATAGATTACTATGCTTGAAGTAGTGTCTCGTACAGATAATTTTTTCCATTAAACAGAAAATGCTGGATAAACTCATCAGATCTCAGCAGGCTAGGAGGCTGGAAACACACTAAGCAAATGTGGAATTCAAGGAAAGTAGAAAGAAACTTAAGCAAGGAGTCAGGAGTGCTAAAAGGGGTCACGAAAATTCATTGACCAGGAGGATTAAGGAAAATCCCAAGGCTTTTCATACATATATGCAGAGCAAGAAGGTGACCAGGAAGAGGGTTGGCTACTCAAAGGCAGGAGAGGGAATCTGTGCGTGGAACCAGAGGAAATGGGTAAGATATTAAATGAGTATTTTGCATCAGGATTCATCAAAGAGAAGGACTTGATAGATGATGATTCTAGGGAAGGGTGTATAGATAGTTTAAGTCATGCTGAGATCAAAAAGGAGGTGGTATTGCAGTTCTTTGGAAATATTAAAGTAGACAAATCCCCAAGATCTGATGGGATATAGCCCAGAATACTGAGAGAGACAAGAAAGGAAATTGCTAGGGCCTGGAGAGAAAATTTTGTATCCTCACTGGCTATACAGGAGGTCATGATGTAGAGGTGCGGGTGTTGGACTGGGGTAAACTCAGTAAAGTTTTACAACACCAATTTTAAATCCAACCGATTTATTTGATAGTAAATTCGCAAGCTTTCAACTCTTTCGATCAGAAGCATGGTACATCGGGGAGACCACGCAGACACTATGACAGCGGATGAATGAGCATCGCTCAACAATCACCAGGCAAAACAGTTCCCTTCCTGTGGGCGAACACTTCAGCAGTCATGGGCATTCGGCCTCTGACCTGCAGGTAAATGTTCTTCAAGGGGGCCTTTGTGACACACGACAGCGCAGAGTCGCTGAGCAGAGACTGATAGCCAAGTTCCGCACACATGAGGACAGTTTTCATTAGTGTTGATAGACCTCTGGCTCCTCACTCAAGTGAAATCTTCATTTACGAGTCTCAATAGTAAGTTTAGCTCTCCTATCTGGTGGTTGGAGTGCACCACAAAATAGCTTAGTTATGGCTGCACCTGACATCACACATGTCATTTCCAGTAGCTATTATTTTACTTCTTGGTTATCTTGCAGAGCAGCAAACTTAGCAGATTATATCTGGCCCTTTCCCAGTCCAAAGCACCAAGATTAATCAATATGTCCAACTACCTCAGCAGCTGTGAGCAACTACCTATAGCAGACTGAAAATCTAGGCCGGAATTATACCAGCACGTCCACCCCAATTCCGGGGGGCGGGTGAGGCCCGGAGAATGGCATACTCTGTTGGCCTCAGGGGGAATTCTACGAACCTCAGGGAGATGTGCTGGTAAAATTCCTCCTGTAAGCTCTGTTCTGTAGGCTGCCATTGAGTTGCGTATCTAAGTCTGGTCATGTGACTCAAGCTATTTCAAATAATTTGTAATTATTAAAGCTCATAGATTTTGGATATATTTGATATATATATAAAATATTCACAGGCACTCTCGTTTAGACGCATTCTTTTTGATGAAGCAATGCAGCACTCTATTGTGATATTTTGGCCTTTAATAAATTAAAAAAATCATGTTCTCTGCAGCTCTCACAGCCTCAGCTTATTTCATTGTTGCTGAGTTGTCTACAGAAGTCGTTTTATTGCTACTTAAATGGGGTTTGTTTGTTTTTACTCTGGGATCTTTTATGATGCTGCATTGTTAGTAGGAAGGTCGTGTGTTTTGACCAGTTTTTTTCCCTTCCTAATGAATTTAAGGTTTCATTTCTGTTTTGCTGGCAGCAGTTTTAGGTTAGAAGAACATCAAACTGAAGAGAAGTGTTTCTCTCTCCCTCTCTTTCTCACTGCTTTTGGTAATTCTGCTGGTAAGCTGAAAGCAAGGCCTCTTCCCTTTCTGGAGTAGAAAATTTGTTGCTGGTGGCTCGACCAGAGTTTCTCCCTGTTGTTCTGGGAAGCTGCTCGGACTCCTAGCTTATCTGTGTGTGCCTCAAGAGAACTTCAGCATTCACCCAAAGGTGAATTAGTGAGCATTAGTCTTTGGTAATGGAACCCTGTGGAAAATGGGGTAGTGGGGATTAGGCTGAGGTGGGATTGTTGTCAATGCAGACTTGATGGGCCAAACGACCTCCTTCTGCACTAAAGAGTTTCTATGAAAGGGTTTTGTTTTGTCTATGGGAGGGTTTGTTTGATTGGAACATTTTAGATGTATTTGTTATACATTATCATGCATTGTTTTGTTTTTGTTTGTAATTCATAAAAGTTATTGCTATTTTTCTTTCTATACATGTTAATTATATTTTTAAATAAACTTTGTGTGATAAAAGCTCCCTACTGGGTTAGTTGAATCAAACTGGAAGTGAAACATAACATGTTCACCCTAGCCAAATTCAAAGTGCAAAACTTACGATCCAGGTAGGCTTCATAAAGCATTTTGGAGTTTCTGATTTGAATTATAAGGGCAAAAGTTCATACAAAGTAGTATAGGCAGATATGAAACTGAAAAGGAGCAAATAGCAGATTGACATTTGTCAAAATGAAAGTGTGAATAAATATATCAAGTCAATAGAAGTAAGGCAAATAATCTGAATACAATATAATTAATGGAACAGATACTAATTGAGACAAACAAAACAATGAAAGTACTGAGTTACACAGAACATAGAGCATGGAACAATACAGCACAAACAGGCCCTTCGGCCCACGAGTTGCGCCGATCACATCTACCAATCCACAGACCTATCTATAACCCCCTATCCTATTCTTTTCCATATACTCATCCAGAAGTCTTTTAAAAGACCCCAGTGAGTTTGCCTCAACGACCTCCGACAACAGTCGGTTCCATTCACTCACCACCCTCTGAGTGAAAAACCTACCCCTGACATCTTCTTTGTATTTGCTTCCCTGCACCTTAAATCTGTGTCCTCTCGTAGTGACCATTTCAGCTCGGGGAAATAGTCTCTGAGAGTCCACCCTATCTATTCCTCTCAACATTTTATAAACCTCTATCAGGTCGCCTCTCAACCGACGTCTCTCCAGTGAGAAGAGTCCCAGCTCCCTCAACCTATCTTCATAAGGCCTGCCTCCCCATCCAGGCAGCATCCTTGTAAATCTCCTCTGAACTCTCTCAATAGCCTCTACATCCTTCCTATAATGAGGCGACCAGAACTGCGCACAATACTCCAACTGGGGTCTGATAAGAGTCTTATAGAGCTGCATCATTACCTCCTGACTCCTAAACTCTATTCCTCGATTAATGAAAGCCAGTACACCGTATGCCTTCTTGATCACTTCTTCCACCTGCGAGGCCGATTTAAGAGTCCTATGGACCCGGACCCTGAGATCCTTCTGCTCTACAACACAGCTAAGACTCTACCCCTTATATTGTACTCCTTCATCCCATTATTCCTGCCAAAATGGACTACTACATATTTATCCGCATTGAAGTCCACTGCCACTTCTCCGCCCAATCTTGCATCCTATGTCCCGCTGCAACTTTCGACATCCCTCCAGACAATCCACAACACCACCGACCTTTGTATCATCGGCGAATTTGCTATCCCTCCACTTCCTCATCCAGGGCATTTATGAAAATGACAAACAGCAGAGGTCCCAGAACAGATCCCTGGGGCACTCCACTGGTTACCGACCTCCATGCAGAACAAGACCCATCCACAACCACTCTCTGCCTTCTGCCGGCAAGCCAGTTCTGGATCCACGAGGCCAAAGCCCCTTGTATCCCATGCCCTCTCACCTTCTCCAGAAGCCTTGCATGGGGGACCTTATCAAACGCCTTGCTAAAGTCCATGTACACTACGTCCACCGCTCTTCCTTCGTCAACGTGTTCAATCATATTTTCGAAGAACTCAACTAGGCTCATGAGGCATGACCTGCCCTTGACAAAACCATGCTGACTATTTCTAATCAGTCCAAACTTCTCCAAATGTTCATATATCTTATCCCTCAGAAGCCTCTCCATCAGCTTACCAACCATTGAAGTCAGACACACCTGTTGATAATTTCCTGGACTATCCCTGTTCCCTTTCTTAAAGATAGGAACCACATCCGCAATCCTCCAATCCTCTGAAACCTCTCCCGTTTCCATGGATGACGCAAAGATCATCGCCAGGGGCTCTGCAACCACTTCCCTCACCTCCCACAATAACCTGGGGTACATCCCATCAGGCGACTTGTCTACCTTGATAGAATTTAACTGGTCTAACACATCAGAGTTGTAAAACCACTTACAACATAGAACACTACAGCACAAAGAGGCCCTTTGGCCCACAAGTTGCGCCGATCATATCCACACCTACCAGGTCATAGAACTATCTGTAACTCCCAATCCCATTAAATCCCATGTACTCATCCAGAAGTCTTTTAAAAGACCCCAGCGAATTCACCTCTACCACCACCGTCGGCAGCCGATTCCACTCACTCACCACCCTCTGAGTGAAAAACTTACTCCTAACATCTCCTCTGTACTTGCTCCCCAGCACCTGAAACTTGCGTCCCCTCATAGCGACCATTTCAGCATTGAGAAATAGCCTCATATGCAGTTTATTTTACGCAGACTTGTCAGGCCCAATTTTACCATTCTGTTGCGTCCACTTTCAGGTGTGAAAACTTGGTAAAGTCAGGCGTGAGGCGGGGAGTGCGATCCACATTTGCATGCATTTAACTTGACATACACAACTTTACCAGCACTTCCCTCTTTATCACTACATTCGCCCATCTGGAATTGGCACGAAACAGACATGCTTCATATAAATCCGATTCGGGCACTCCATCAGTGAGGGTTCATGAGGAGGTAAGTGCCAAGCACCCAACAGCTCTCTGCTTCAGATCGATGGGGTGAGAGGTGGGTCGGCTGTCATTCTGCCTGTGATCAGTGGGGAGGAAGGGGGTGTCCGCTGCCACTCTACCTGAGACCAGTGGGAGTGAAAGGGAGTCCACTGCCATTCTGCCTGAGATCAGTGGGGAGGAAAGGGGGTCCACTGCCGCTCTACCTGATATTAGAGGTTAGTTCCCAGGTAGGGAAGGACTGTAGGCACCCTGAGAGGGGGGGTTAGGCAGGTGGTGGAAAAGGAAAATATCCTGACTGAGGGGCTGAGATGTGTCTATTTTAATGCCAGGAGTGTAGTAAATGAGCTTAGGGCGTGGATTGCTGCTTGGGAGTGTGATGTGGTGGCCATTACAGAGACTTGGTTGTCTCAGGGACAGGACTGGGTATTTCAGGTGCTGGGATTCAGGTGCTTCAGGAGGGACAGGGTTGGGGGCAAAAGAAGAGGTGGTGGTGTGGCACTGTTGATCAGGGACAGTGTCATGGCTGTAGAGAAGGTGTAAGACGGGGAGGGATTGTCTACGGAGTCTCTGTGGGTGGAAGTTAGGAACAGCTCGATAACTTTGCTGGGTGTATTCTATCGGCCGCCCAACAGTGGCAGGGAACTTGAGGTGCAGATAGGGAAACAGATCCTAGACAGATGTAGAAATAACAGGGTTGTCGTGATGGGAGATTTCAATTTCTCAAACATCGACTGGAATATCCCAAGGGTAAGGGGTTTGGATGGTGTGGAGTTTGTTAGGTGTGTTCAGGAAGGTTTTCTGACACAGTACGTGGAAAAGCCTACGAGAGGAGAGGCTGTACTTGACCTGGTGCTTGCTAATGAGCCAGGGCAGGTGTCGGAGCTCACGGTAGGTGAGCATCTTGGGAATGGAGATCATAATTCTATCTCTTTCACGATAGCGATGGAAAGAGATAGGATCAGGCAGACTAGGAAGGTGTATGTCTGGAGTAAGGGGAAATATGAAAACATTAGGCAGGTAATTGGACACATAAACTGGAAGGAGGTGTTCTTGGGGAAGAGTAAAGGAAAGTGGCGGTTTTTCAAGGAATGTTTGTATAGGGCACTGCAAGACAACGTTCCGAGGAGTCAAGGAGGTTCTGGTAGGACGTGGGAACCGTGGTGCACAAAGGTAGTGGTGAACCTAGTTAGGAAGAAAAAAAATGGTATATAAAAGGTTCAGAGAGCTAGGGGATGTTAGGGATCTAGAGGAGTATAAGGTGTGTAGAAGGGAACTTAAAAAAGGAAATTAGGAGAGCCAGAAGGGGTCACGAACTGGCTTGGTGGCAGAAGGCAGAGAGTGGTTGTGGATGGGTCTTGTTCTGCATGGAGGTTGGTAACCAGTGGAGTGCCCCAGGGATCTGTTCTGGGACGCCTGCTCTTTGTCATTTTCATAAATGACCTGGATGAGGAAGTGGAGGGATGGGTTCGCAAGTTCGCCGACGATACAAAGATCGGTGGTGTTGTGGATGGTCTGGAGGGATGCCAAAAGTTGCAGCGGGACATAGACAGGATGCAAGACTGGGCGGAGAAGTGGCAGATGGACTTCAACGCAGATAAATGTGTAGTGGTCTATTCTGGCAGGAATAATGGGATGAAGGAGTACAATATAACGGGTAGGAGTCTTAGTTGTGTTGTAGAGCAGAAGGATCTCGGGGTCTGGGTCCATAGGACTCTTAAATCAGCCTCGCAGGTGGAGGAAGTTGTCAAGAAGGCGTACGGTGTACTGGCCTTCATTAATCGAGGAATAGAGTTTAGGAGTCAGGAGGTAATGATGCAGCTCTATAAGACTCTTGTCAGACCCCAGTTGGAGTATTGTGCGCAGTTCTGGTCGCCTCATTATAGGAAGGATGTAGAGGCGATTGAGAGGGTTCAGAGGAGATTTACAAGGATGCTGCCTGGATTGGGAGGCAGGCCTTATGAAGATAGGTTGAGGGAGCTGGGACTCTTCTTACTGGAGAGACGTAGGTTGAGAGGCGACCTGATAGAGGTTTATAAAATGTTGAGAGGAATAGATAGGTTGGACTCTCAGAGACTATTTCCCCGAGCTGAAATGGTCACTACGAGAGGACACAGATTTAAGGTGCAGGGAAGCAAATACAGAGGAGATGTCAGGGGTAGGTTTTTCACTCAGAGGGTGGTGAGTGAATGGAATCAGCTGCCGTCGGAGGTTGTTGAGGCAAACTCACTGGGGTCTTTTAAGAGACTTCTGGATGAGTATATGGAAAAGAATAGGATAGGGGGTTATAGATAGGTCTGTGGATTGGTAGATGTGATTGGCGCAACTCGTGGGCCGAAGGGCCTGTTTGTGCTGTATTGTTCTATGTTCTATGATGGGGGAAGTGGCCGGGGGCGGTGGGGGGGGGGGGGGGGGTGGGGGGGGGAAGAGAGAGAGAGAGAGAGAGAAGGGTGGTGGTGGGGGGGGGGGGGCAGTGGTGGCATGATCAGTGGAGGGGGTGGAGGGATAAGGCAATTAGTAATGCTGTGGGGATGGGGCAATGTCAGTGGAGCCAGGGGGAGGTATGGCAGGGGAGCCACGTTCTATCATTTTTTTTCTGCTCATGTGTGGTTGGAGGTGCCGATTGGAGCTGCAGGATTTCGGGTGTGTTAAGCACTGCCCACAGGCTTGTGCAGCGTAATTCAGAATCACTGATATTTTTTCAGGCAGAGTGCATTCAGACCTGGTCTAAATGTCAGGTCTGTAACACTCCCAGTTTCAAGTCCACTCAGAACTTTGAATCAAAATGGTAAAATAGGGCCCGTCGAGTCCAACATCATTTATGTAAAAGTTATAAACTAAAGGTTGGACCTAGTGAACAATAGAAATTGCTATCAAATTTGTCTTGAGTGATACTGTAGATTAGAAAACATATTTTCATTCCCTGTAAGATGCGGAACAGACTCATTGCTGATTCAGGATCAACTGGCACTTTTCAGAAAAGAGTTAGATCAATATCTGCTGAGAAGTAGGATGGAGAGTTGCAGAAATATTTAATATTGCTTGATTTTCTTTATCATAGAAGGTTAGGAAATAAATCAGATGATAAGCAACACAAATGTGAGGGAACATGGACTTCTGGTGAAGGGGTTTTGATGCTATTTTTCACTGGGTTATTTCTTATGTGGCTGAACGGGCCACCTAAAATGGCAATTTACAGAGCATGCTGGGATAATTGGACAAGCACTAAAACAGCAGGCTACAGCTTAAAGATGAGAGATAAACAGGCTCAGCTCAGACAACTGAATACACAGGAAATAGGCCATCTCAAAGACAATAGACATTCTCTGGTTAAGTATACTTGTTTACCAGGCAAAGGGGAGCCTTAACCCCTTATATGGGAGAGAGATATATGACCTACATATCTCCAGCACCTACACCCAGCGATCAGTGTGGCAACACCTGATTGGACTCTTACGTTTGTGAACACAACTCCCACTCACCTGATGACGGAGCAGTGTTCCAAAAGCTTGTGCTATTAAATAAACCTGTTGAACTTTTACCTGGTGTTGTAAGACTTCTTATTGGACTCTTATTGATCAGGATGATCAAGCCCTGATCGATTGATTGACAAAAATCAGGAGACTACCCAAAAAGGGCACAAAACCAAGAAAGGATAAAAGATGCTGCAGAACAGAAGCTGCTCTCTCTCCCACTGATCCCACGAATGAACTGCAACAATGGTGACCATCGCCAGTAATGCCAGCATGAGGCTAGCCACCCCACTGAAGAAGGAAGGAAGACCAGAGCTAGAGTGTCAGACCAGACTAAAGGGCCAAACTATGCAAAGAACTACAGAGACCAGCGCACAGACAAAAGGCCAATATTTGCCTGGGTACTTGCCAGCCATGCAAATTAAGTCAAGGTCTAGTATTGGACTTGAACTTTAGTATTTTCTGTAAAATAACTTATTGTTGATTGGGTAGATGATTATTGATTGTGTGTTTTACGTAAGTATTGTTGTACTAACAAGAAGTCTACTCGTAATTCTTTGTCTATCGTGTGAGGGTTAAAACAGACTGTGCGGCAGGTACAGCACTTACATCCCTGGAACCCAGTGCTTAGCACTGCTGCCTCACAGTGCCAGGAGTCTAGGATTAATTCCTGGCTTGAGTCACTGTCCACGCGGTGTCTGCATATTCTTCCCATGTCTTCATGGAGTTCTTCCAGCTGCTCTGGTTTCCTCCCACAGTCCGAAAGATGTGTTGGTGAGCTGCATTGTTGTTGAGATTAGGGAATTTTCGCAGTGTTAGTGTAAGCCTAGTTGTGACAGTAATAAATCAACTTAAATTCGCCACACATACTCTGAAGTTAAATCAATACTGAGGAATAAAACACACCAATAAGCAGTTTAACAAAAATATTACTTATGTTATGGCTGATAGATGGTGCACATTTTTGAATCGGGGTTACGTCCAAATCAATATCATTCCTATTCAAAGTTCTACTATCTATTCACCTTTTTCCGTTGCCTCTTTCTTGTCTCAAGTTTCTGGTCGAGGTTCTGAGCTGCCAAAATCCACTGTGTTGACAATCTCCGGATTCTCTTTTTCATGAATATTAGAGATTCCTTCCCACTGCCCATGAGTTCGAGGAGTTGTGTGAAGTCCGTTCGATAGAAAGCCTGCTGCTGAGAGAAAAATACACAAAGTCAAAACGCCAAAAGTAACAGTGACTGAGTTTCCTATTAACTCCAATTAGGATTAGCTGCAGTTAGCCTTTCACCAGCGTAAACCCATTCATTCTGGCACCATACTAATCTATTGCAAAGAACAAGTCAATAAAAGGCACACTGTTACAGAGCGCATCACAGGATTTCGTAATTTTCTTTGTGCAGTTTTCACTCTTATCCAACAAAAACAGGACAAACATTCCTATTGTGTCCAAAGACATTTTGGAAATGGAAACACTTAAGAGGATTAAGACATCGGTTCAGTCACAGTTGGCATATTACATTTCAAGAAGGAAATGAGAACTTTGGAAAGGATAGTGCTGTGATTATCTAGCATGATACAGAGAATAAGATACTATAGTATTGGAGCATGGCTTGAAAATGCTGGGCTTTTTTTTTATTAGGAGGCTTAGGAGGAAATTTAATAGAGTTTTTAAATTGATGAGTATTTTTGAGATGGCGAATGATGGAAGATTTTAGGGGTCAATATAAAAGGCAGAAATTCAATATTCAATATTATCATGGGAAAAGTTAAGGGGAATATCAGAAGACATGTTTTCACACAGTTAATAGAACGCAGAATTATTGACATCATGTGGCTATTGAGGTAGAGACTATGGCCACAGTTCTCCTGAAAAGATTGTTGTTGCCAAGGGGAGAATGGGAATATTGTCTGCTGGCCTTGGCAGCGCTGCCCAAGTGAGATTCAGCCACCTTTGGCATATAAAGCACGGTGAGAGGCACACTGGCGAGGCCACTTTCACTGAGAGCGGACTGTTATTTTTAAAGATGCCCCAATCTCTGCATTCAGAGAGAGGGCCTCCCTTCCTCCACCAAAGAAATTATAACCTCCCCTTGCTGACCAGGGAAGCATCACCTGCCCCTCATGAAAGAGGGGCATCCTCCTCACTACCACTGAAATAACAGTTCACTCCCCCACCCACCACATCCTCCCCTGCACCAGCCCTCCCACCTCCGCCCCCACACCACACAGATCGGATGGTGACGTCTCACACCTGCAGCTTCTGGAAAGAGAAAGGGGAATTCCTTCTACAGAATGGAGGGCTGCTGGGATATGGACACCTGTCAGGTACCCAGGAACATGGAGGTGAACGGGAGCAGCTCACTTCAAATTTTTTACAGTTCCACAGACCAGAATGAGGACTTAGATCAGAGGGCTGCCTGAAATCATCATGCCTGGAGTGACCTTCAGCTTTTCCAGGAATAGAAGGAACTGTCTAGCCCCTAGACTACCTTTCCATTAAGGTCTTTAATTAAGTTACTGACTAATATTTAATGTTCCAATTGAACAATGTTTCCTGTTAAACTAGAAAGAGTACAGAAAAGATTTACTAGGATGCTACTAGAGCTTGATGGATTGAGTTATTAGAAGAGACTGGATAGATTGGAACTTTTTTCTCTGAAGATAGGGTGGACAGTGATAGCCTTTTTCCTAGGATGGAGAGAGCTAGCATGAGGGGACACAGCTTTAAATTAAGGGGTGATAGTTCTAGGACGGATATCAGAGGTAGGTTCTTTACCCAGAGAGTGGTTAGGGAGTGGAATGCCCTGCCTGCAGCAGTTGTAGATGCGCCAAGTTTGGTGGTGTTTAAGAGGTTAGTTGATAAGTTTATGGAAGAGAAGGGAATGGTTTAGCTTGGAGGGTCATTGCTTTTTTTTCATAATTGGTTGGCGCAACATCGAAGGCCGAAGGGCCTGTTCTGCGCTGTAATGTTCTATGTTCTATGAAGCGTAGGTGGCTGAGACGTGATCTTATGGAGGTCTATAAAATGAGGGGCACAGACTAGCTAGATAGTCAATACTTTTTCCCAAAGATAGGGGAGTCTAAAACTAGAGGGCATAGGTTTAAGATAAAAGGGAGAGATACAAAAGTGACCAGGGGGGGCACTTTTTTCACATAGAGAGTGATGAGTGTCTGGAACAAGCTGCTCGAGGTACTAGTAGAAGCGGGTACAATTTTGTCTTTTAAAATGCAATTAGATAGTTACATTGGTACAATGGGTATAGAGGGATATGGCCAAGCGCCACTTTGGGCCGAAGGGTTGTAAACTTCTAATTCTAAGATATTATCTTCGTAATTTTGCAAAGTAGCATTAGAGCACATTCAAAATGTCAGATCACAGAATCTTCCTAATGAGTAAGCACTCTATAAAGAGGACACACTCATCTGTTTGCTTCACATTCAAAGGTGATTGGTCTATAATTCCTCTCCAACCAGTAGCAAGTTTGTGGAAGTCAAAAAGAGTGCTTCTCTTAAGAAAGTTTAGGGGTGGAGTAGTGGGTGAGGGGTGAGGTGAGGTGTGGGGAATGATTTGAAGACATTAATGCCTAATTTAACATTTTTAAATCAAGATCTTAATTTTAAATATTAAAGTTTATTTGAGTGTCACAAGTAGGCTTACATTAACATCGCAATGATGTTACTGTGAAATCCTTTAGTTGCCATACTATGGCATCTGTTCGGATACACTGAGAGAGAATTTAGCGTGGCCAACGCACCTAATCAACATGCCTTTTAGATTGTGAGAGGAAACCAGAGCACCCAGAGAAAACCCACGCAGACACAGGGAGGACATGCAGACTCCACACAGACAGTGACCTCAACCAGGAATTGAAGCCAGGTCCCTGGCACTTTGAAGCAGCAGTGCTAAGCACTGAGCCATCATGCTGCCCTATCTGGCTCCGTTTTCTCTGACCTTGTTCGCAGCTGGGATTCTCTGGTCCCGCTGCTGTGAATGGAGATTTGGCACAGCGGCCCTGATCTTTCAGTAAGCTCTTTGAAGGCAGACCTTGATACACAAATCTGCGACGTTACAAATGAAGGGAACTTTGAAGTGTGTCAGCTGCATTAGAATCTGTTGACCCTCAATATTTAAAGCCTGCTCTGGCCCACTTGACATAAAAAGAAATGCATAATGCAAGGGAACCAAACTCCTCTCTCAGTATGCTTGACCTAGTATCTCAGTTCATTAAAACATTTAGTACCAAAAGATCAAAAACAAATCTACAAATAGGGGGATTTTGGATTCTTGTCACGTTTCTCTCACTGGCATAAATGAGTCAGTATTATAGTGGTAACATACGCTGATCAGAAAATAAACTGATAAAATTCTCTCAAATATACGGTCTCTAGGACATCGCTTAGTTACTTTTGTTTGTTTATTTGATTTGGTTAAAGATCCTGTTGCTTTTAAGTGGGTTCGTGCTATGAACAATAAATGGTGAATAGTATGCAGTATGTTATTCTCGAAGATGAATCCTATTAGTAATTAAAATAAAGTATGTTGTCAAATTATCCAAGCCAAGGTCATTGCCAAAATTTTACTCATGATCTTGTAAAGGAACTGAACTGTTGGATGCACAATCAAGTGGATTGTAATAAAATCTATTTTAAAGATGAGCAACACACCGACTGATTTGATTCCCTGTTGCAGTAATGACGGAACTACGAAACCAGCCCTAAATCCTGAATTTTAAAATTCTCGAGCCTCACTCAGTTAAATGATGATGCCTCCAAGTATGCATAGGTTAGGTACAGGGAAGATGCAATGGAGGTTATTGCAATAATTTAATGGGGGTGCTCTTTTAACATTGAAGAAAGAAAATTTAATTTCTGGACATGCCAATAGAAACATCAATCAGCATTTTGATGTAAGTGTTAATTTTGCAGAGCTCGTCAAGAACAAGCTATTCAAACGAGGTTGAGGGCACAGTGACATTACTGAACATTGCTGCAATATAATGGCAGATGTCTTTGCTGCCAGATCTGTAATGATCTCCCTGTTTATTCAAAGCAAGTCCTCAATCATGGTAAGTAGGCTTCTCAAGAACTGCAAATATAATTTTGTATCTACTGGCCTAGTTGCTTTCAATTTGTACCAATTCAACCATGAAATAATAATGCGATGCACTTTTAAAAAAACCCACCATAAGGAATAAACATGAGACTCCACTTTTATTAAACAAAAGGCATTTCAACCTTCAGGAACAGAAAAATTATATCAAAATATTAACTAAAATGGTGCTTTAAGCATTACAAAAATACAAACAAGGCTTGTGTTTCTCGAACTATAGAATCCCTGCAGTGCAGAAAGAGGCCGTTCAACTCATTGAGCCTGCACTGACAATTATCCAACCCAGGCCTTATGCCTGTAACCTAGGTATTTATCCTGCTAATCCCCCTGAAATTAAGGGGGCAATTTAACATATCCAATCAACCTGCGCATTTTTGGAGTGTGGGAGGAAACCGGAGCACCCGAAGGAAACCCACACAGACACGGGGAGAATGTGCAAACTCCACACTGACAGTCACCCAAGGCCAGAATCGAACCCGGGTTGCTGGCCCTGTGAGGCAGCAATGCTAACCACTGTGCCACCGTAACTCCTTTACAAATGGATTTCCTTTACAAATGGGATTTCTGTTGCTTCCATCCTAAACAATGATGCAAGGGAAAATTAAGAAATCCAAAACATTGTGCAATACCTGCACAAGCTAAAGGTATAAAAATGATCACAAGCACCTAGGGCACAGCTCATCATTGCATCCTTTGCTTCAGCTTCACCAATTATCATTTATGAGCATCAAGTAAATAGATTTGCAATCAAAGTTTGAGCATCAGTTTTCACCACAGAGGACATTTCAGGACAAGAACTTGGTAAAATTGTTGAAAGCCCACACAATATTTTTGTATTCATACGGAGGGAAAACTGAACTGCTGAATCAGTTTGCTGCCAATGATTTGTATAAGTGCCCACTGAAAATGAGGCCAAATGTTAGCGCACAGCTGACTCAATCAGTTGTTCAGATCCTTCTCCTGTAATCGCGTCAAAAAGAATTTGGAATTCGCATTGAGCTAAAGAGGGAAAAACAACTTTATCAGGGCCTTCCAGGTTCTGAGTTTGATGGGTTTGGTTAAGTAGATTAAACCAAACTGAGCCACTGCTCATGAGCTTTGCACATATCCTTAGTTCAGATTAGAATTTTTAAAATGAGAAATGAAGTCATCCTGAATTCAATCTTGGTCACTCATGCCTGTATATGATTGACACAGTATTAATATCAGCCAATACCATTGGAAGTTGTGAAGGAGTGTGTTATTTCCACAATTGATAGTTGGCACCAGTTCTCAGCCTTTGTTAAAGTTTCTGGCTTTTTCATACAAAGAACTACATTGATATTTCAAGCAGTCTCTCACTTCAAATTGATGTATTCAATTTTCAATGTCGAAAGATCAGATTTGCAAAGTAATGACAAAAATTGCCAGCACAGCCTATTCATCACATTAGAATAATACTTCATCCTTGTTAAATTTCAGGGAAATATATGAAAAAAGCACACACAACCGAAAAAGTCGTCATTTATAATTGCAATAGACATTTTTCAATAATTAATAGTAGATTCATCAATGACAGCCGTCTTATTTTAAATGGGAATTAATTGAATTTTATTGATTTACAGAAATGAAGGTAAAAATAAATAGAGAAGTAACATACATGTTCAAAGACAATGCTGCCCTATTCTGTAGGCATAATTGCATTCAATTATTGTTTGTCGCCTGGCATCAGTTTTAAAATTCAAAGAAAATTCTTTCAGAAACTTGTATAAGAATCTAGAAATCATTATTTGTGATTTTCAGATAAGTCAGGTTCAGCTGCCTTGAATCACAAAAGTTACTGAATAATTTATTTGGAAGGAATTACAGGATATTTTCCTTGACAGAAAGAGTCATATTACATTCTTTCACACTTGTGTTGAATGAGTTGATTAGATTTTTAAAATAACATTAATGACCACAGGATTCATGTAAATAGATTTTGTGCAAGAAGGATTCAATTAAAATGCTCTAAACATGTACACAGGGATAGAATGTATGGATAGAATACAAAAGCTCAAGACAAAGGCAACAATCCATAAATCAATATTGAACACTACAGTGAATTATCTAGGGTTTAGAATGGCTCTTCAATTTTTCTTTAGGGCACATTTATAAAATTGATGGCTATTAAAGTGAAAATTTAGAATCTGAAAAGAATCATATCTTTACCACAACAGGACTTTTCTCCTGCTTAAGTTCATATCCCATATGCTTTGGAATGTGTGATGCATCTTCTGCTAAGTGGTGAGATCTTTCAGTCCCACTGATAGCACACTCCTGCTGTGGGCTTGAATCATAGAACCCTACAGTGCAGAAAGAGGCCCTTTGGCCCATCAAGTCTGCACCAAACACAAGCCCACCCAGACCCTACCCCACTATCCCTACATATTATACCCACTAATCCCTCTAATCTACACATCCCTGGACACTAAGGGGCAATTTCTTAGCATAGCCAATCAACCGAACCCGCACTTCTTTGGACTGTGGGAGGAAACCAGAGTACCCGGAGGAAACCGACACAGGCATGAGGAGAATGTGCAAATTCCACACAGACAGCGACCCGAGTCGGGAATTGAATCCAGGATGCTGGAGCTGTGAAGCAGCAGTGCTAACCAATGTGCTGCCATGCCACCCTGGATGACAAGGAGTGCATTCAACACGAAATCCTGTTGACACCGTAGGATCAAAAGATCCTGCTACTGGCCAGTGGTGGGTTCCCTCCCTCCCAACATGTCTGAACCTGCTCCTTTAAGGAATGATCCTTTATATCAATCACTGGGAAATCACTGTGTACAATTAGCGAGGAAGGAAAATCATCATCAAAGCCAAAAAGAGAAAGATACAGACATCCTTAAGATGACTTTAATTGGGAAGATAGACACAGAAGTGGAAAGCTGGAGACAATATCTTGAAAAGTTGCTTTCCTTCTTCATGGCTAACCTTATTTGAGACTGAGGAGTAATCTCAAATTAGCAAGGAGAGTCTTGCAGTAATCTGTGCAGTGAAGAAGTTACACTAATATATGGTGGTGGTTCTCCCAGCCTGCTGCACCACTCTAGCAGTGCAATTGGCCAGGAGACATCAGGGGAGGTGATTTAGCGGGCTCCGCACTGGTTGCCGTGACCTCTGCATGTCTCCCAGATGAAAATTTGCAGCATCATCAGCTCTGTGCTGGAAATTGGTGCAGAGCTGATTTCAATATTTAAATTTCCATTTAAATATACTTAGCGGGCTCAGGACTGCAGTCCCCAGGCCTGGGAATGTCTTCCCCCCCTGGCAGCAGTAGTTCACTCCAGCAGGGTTTGCAACAACTCCCCACTAATGAGGAACTGGCGGCCTCGCCCTGTTATAATGAACAGAGGTTAGGTGTTGGGGGCGGGGGAATGTTCCTAAGCAGTGTCAACCTGGCCTCCTGACACTGTCGATGACACAAACTGGCAATGTCCAAGGGTCACCTTGGCACTTCCCAATGGGCATTGAGCAGTGCGGGCATTGGGTGGGGCATGTTGGGGTGGTGATTGGTGGGGCCTTTCTGCCACTCTGCATGGGGTTCATTGGAAGCCATCAAGGGATGGGTGGGTGATAGTGCGGGGCTATTGTGCATGTACTGATCCCCACACTGACAGGTCTGCACGTGCACAGTGGCCTGCTCAGCACTATGCTGCTGGCTTCACCAGGGAGAATGGGTCCACCATCAGATTTTCAGTGTGAAACTCAGTAGGGCACTTTGCAGTGTTCAGAGCGTGGGAAATTCATTTTGAAAACCCCGCTAAAACAAAAGTGGGTATTATCCAGTTTTTATACGAATTCAACATTCAGGATTTTTTGGGGACAATAACCTCCCTCCCATCATCTCTATGTGGGAAGCACTTAACCATTATATTGGATCACGATCTGCTGTTAGGATTATTTCAGGAGAATAAGCCCATACCATTGATTGTCCCTATAAGGGTGCAGAGATGGGCCTTGCTGTTAGCTGCATATTCATACCAGCATTGACTAGGGATGCAAATTTTAAATGCAGTGCACTCAGCAGCCTCCCTCTGCTGCAGGATATACCATCACCACTGGTACCTCCAGGGAGAGTTGGTATTACACCTTCCAGAGACATTGTGGGTCTCAGCTACTTATATAAAGTCTTGGACCAAGAGAGATGCAATGCTCTCCAGAGTTAAGAAGATAACGTTATAAAATTGGCACTATGACAAGTCGGAGTAGATCAGACCCTATCTCCAATGTACCTTAGAGATGTGGGGATAGTATGATATTGCTGGGAGCTCATGTTATAGTGCTACCTGACGGGCAGGAGCTGCAGAGTAGAAACAAACTCTGATCCAAAACAATTCTTGGTATTGACAAAGAGATCAAAAGAATGGCCAGCCAGTGCCTGAGGTGTCAGGCCCAGCACTCACTGCTGCCACTGATGAATATGCATCCATGGGAATAGCTGGCCACGTTTGTGTTTGTACATGGACTTCACTGGACCGCTCGTGGGATGTATGTTCCTCATCCTGATTGATGCACATCCAAAATGGCTGGATATCCATCTAATGAAGTCTACAATGGCCACATCCACCATTGACAGTTTGCAGCAGAGTTTTACCATCCATGGCATTCCTGAGACCTTAGTGTCTGATAACAGCACAACATTTAGTTTTTTTTACTTTATTTATCAATGTCACAAGTAGGCTTACATTAACACCTGCAATGAAGTTACTGCAAAAATCCCATAGTCGCCACACTCCAGCGCCAGTTCAGGTACACAGAGGGAGAACTTAGCATGGCCAATGCACCTAACCAGCATGTCTTTTGGACTGTGGGAGGAAAGCAGAGCACCCACAGGAAACCCACGTAGGCATGGCAAGAACGTGCAGATGCCGCACAGACAGTGACCCAAGCCAGGAATTGGACACTGGTCCTGGGCACTGTGAGGCAGCAGTGCTAACTGCTGTGCCACATGCTACCAGCTGAGAAGTTCTGCCAGGTCCAATAGGTTATGCATGTTTGGTCAGCCCCTTAATACACAGCCTCAAATAGCTTGACAGAGTGAGCCAAATATTTCAAGCTTCTATAAAGAAGCTACCTCAGATGCCACTGAATTTACACATGGTAAGTTTCTAGCTATTGTATAATGTTATGTCAAGCGCTACTACTGGGGTTATGCTGGCTGAACTTGAACTCACTTGGGTTTGGTGTTTCCAGATTGACTGCAGATGATGGAGTAAGCCTTCCAGTAAGAACACCATGACTCGAGCAAAGGCGACTGCTGATGGACTCGGGCAGGTAGGGAAGGTCTCTAAGCTTGTTTGGAGTGCTGGCCTCCTGGTTCACTGCTCAGAAACTGCCGCAGGGTAGTGACACTGTCCCCTGCCACCTCTAGAAAAATCCCAGCTGGCTACTGTTGATAGGATTTAATATAATTTTAATTGGATCAATTGTCTAACACAATTCAACCAAATATTTTCATCCTACGTGCCACGGGAATCGAAGTAGCTGGTTCACAGGCCATGGAAAGATCCATTGATCTTAGGAGGGATTGTCTGGTCTTGGGACAAGCATGGCCAGAAGATCCCATCCTTTGGTTATGGGAGGGGAAATGATCCAGTGGTGGGATGGAATTAGGGAACCAGCCTATAAATTTCCAAATTGAAATTTGGAAATTTCAATCCCAACTGAAAATCCAATTCACAGATTTCGGGTTATATTTTATTTTGGGCTTTTAAACTGCATAATTCTTTGTTGACATTATCATTGTAAAGTACATACATATATTACATGTATATATTTCCGTAAAAAAACAATTAGAATTGAATTCATATCCTTTTTGATTATTAACCATTATATTTTCAGTAATTAAAATGTCATTCTGGTTTTTGAAGTCTATTAAGGACTGAATAAATACACATCTAAATGTGGTTCTCTTTCAGTTTCGGTTTTCAAACGTCAAATGGATGGAACATGAGATATTCATGCACCAAATGTAAATCTTCATGTTTGATCACCTCAGTGGGTTCCTATTTGTACACAATTTTCTAACCGGCAGAGAACTTAATTTTGATTTGAATCCAAATCAAATGCAAGATGGAATTATTGGCAGTAATTTAGGATCCAACAGCTTCTTCAGCTATTGCAGTGAAGATTAGTTAACCAAACCCTGCTCACAATGTGGCCTTGATCAAATTTTATCAACATTTTACAGCACTGACACAAGATGTTGTTGATTTCTTTTTCTCTCCACAAGACATTCCAATGGAGTCGCTGTTGGAAGAGCTCTCTCTCTCTGTGTTATCGAAATAAATTTTCCAACTGATGACACAGAAAAACTGGTGGATTAACAGTTCAATTTTTCACAAATGTTATATATAAAAAAAGGGATGGAATCACCATGTTCCCACCAGAGGGGGAAGGATGGGAATGGGAAGGATAGGGGTATTTAATTCAGCAGGAGGCCAAAAATCAGTTTCCTAGCAGAAAAATGAACTTTATCAATTATGTTCTCCAGACTTTAAAGGCAGGTTAAAGCTACTGCTTCAGCAATCTTGGGGACCACTCAAAAATATCAGCATTATGATGCACACTGGGTGTTATTAGCAAAGTTTCCAAACCCATGATCACTACCATCTAGAAGGACAAGAGCAGCAGATATCTGGGAACCTGGAGGTTCCCCTACAAGCCACTCATCAACCTGACTTGCGCCTTCACTATGTCAAAATCCCTCCCAACAGCACTGTGGGTGAAACTACACTGAAGCACTCCTCGTCACAATGGATGGCTCAGCACTCTACACCAGCACTCCCATGATGATGGCATTGCTACAACTGCCTCAGTACTCAATGCTGACAACTGCCAATGTCCAGATGCAATTTTACAACTCATCCGCTTCATTCTGGACCACAATGTCTTCACCTTCAACAACCAATTCTTCATCCAGACATTTGGAACAGCCATGGAGACCAAATTCGCACCTCAATATGCCAACAACTTTATGCACAGATTTGAACAAGACCTCTTCATCGCACAGAACCTTCAACCGATGCTATACACTAGATGGATTGATGACATTTTCTTCCTTTGGACTCATGGTGAACAATCACAAACAACAATATGATGACATCAATAAATTCTATCCCACCATCAGACTCACTATGGACTATTTTCTGGAATTGGTTGCATTTTCAGACACAATTATCTCCATCAAGGACGGTCACCTCAACACTTCTCTGTACCGCAAGCCCACAGATAATCTCATGATGTTCCACTTCTCCAACTTTCACCCTAAACATGTTAAAGAAGCCATCCCTACGGACAAGCCCTCTGTAAACTTAGGATCTGCTCCGATGAGAAATATTGTAACAGACACCTCCAGACACTGAAAGATGCCCTCATCAGATTAGGATATGGCACTTGACTCATTGATTGACATTTCCGACGCACCACAGCGAAAATCCTCACTGACCTCTTCAGAAGACAAACATGGGACATGGTGGACAGAATACCTTTCATCATCCTGTGCTTCCCTGGATTAGAGAAGCTATAACATCTTCTCTGGAGTCTTCAACGTGTCATCATTGAAGATGAACATCTCACCAAAGCCATCCCCACACCTCCAATTCTTGCCTTCAAACAACTGCATGACCTCAAACAACCATTTTCTGTAGCAAACTATCCAACCTTCAGGAGAACAGTGACCTGACACCACACAACCCTGCCACAGCAACCTCTGCAAGATATGCTCAATTATTGACATGGATGCCATCATGCCATGAGAACACTATTCATCAGGTACAAGTACATACTCTTACAACTTGGCCAATATTGTCTACCTGATACGCTGCAGGAAAGGAAAGGTACTTTGGGGGGACTATGCAGACAGATGAATGAATACTGTTCAACAATCACCAGGCAGGAGTGTTCTTTTCCTGTTGAGGAACACTTGAGCAGTCACGGGCATTCAGCTTCTGATTTTTGGGTAAGCGTTCTCCAAGGCGGCCTTCACGACACACGACAACGCAGAATCGCTGAGCAAAAATAGATAGCCAAGTTCTGCACACGAGGACGGCCTCAACCGGGATTTTAGGCTCATGTCATACTATTTGTACCCTTCACCACTTGCCTGGGCTTGAAAAATCTCACTAACTGTCCTGGCTGGAGACAATACAGATTTCTTTAACCTGTGCTAAAACTCTCTCTCCACTCACATTGTCTGTACCTTTAAGGTTTAATTACCTGTAAACACTTGCATTCCATCCATTATCTTGTAAATTGAGTTTGTATCTATATATACCCCATTTGTGAACAGAACTCCACTCATCTTATGAAGGGGCAGTGCTCCGAGAGCTTGTGGCTTGTGCTACCAAATAAACCTATTGGACTTTAACCTGGTGTTTCTTATAGTGGAGCTCCACCTCAATGACTGCAACTCACTATCACCTTCTCAAGAGCAACTAGGAGTGGCAATAAATGCTAGTTGATCCTGTGATCTGTAAAATGACTACGAAAAGAAAATCCAGCATATTTGTGCAGAGTTCCCAATTCTCACAATGCTTACATTCTGACTCACTCCCAACTGCCACAGTTTTTGAAGATTCTGGGTGATTACAGGGCTGGATCTTTGGAGACGACCTGATTGATGTGCCACTTTGCAGTCGGTGGAGTGTTGCTGAGGAGAGCCACAATGTCAAACATCCATCCAGCAAGTCCCACAATTGAGCTGACAATAGAGCTCTTAAAGGTAATGTTTAGATGTATGGACTGATCAAATGCGGTTCTCCAACATTCACCACAGAGAACGATACAGATCATTGCTGTCTGTTGCACTCTGCACAACCTCACGCAACGAAACATCTCCCTCAGTCTTTGCTCTTAGGGAGACATCAAGGATTGATATCTAACGATGAAGACCATGAAGAGTAGGATGATGATGAGAGCCAGGATGTTGCAAAGGGGCAAACTGAGGCCATTGCGAGGGCATAATGCAGCAGATAGGCCCATGGCAACCTGATAAGTAACAGATGTTTTGGAGAGAGTGCAAAGAAGGTTCATCGGGATGTTGCCTGATCTTGAGGGTGTCAGCTACGAGGCGAAGTTGAATAAACTAGGATTGTTTTCACTGGAAAGGCAGAGGCTGAGGGGAGACCTGTGGAGGCCTACAAAATTATGAGAGGCATAGACAGGGTGGATAGTCAAAGGCTTTTTCCAAGGGTGGAAGTGTCAATTACAAGGGGACACAGATTCAAGGTGAGAAGGGGTAAATTTAAGGGAGATGTGCGACAAGGTTTTTCTTGCCAAGAGAGTGGGTACCTGGAATGCACTGCCAGAGGAGGTGGTAGAAGTAGGCACATTTAAGAGGCATCTGGATGGGTGCATGAATAGGGAGGGAAGAGACAGATACCTACCAAGTAAGGGCAAAAGGTATCTTCTTTAGTTTGGTTAAGACATCATCATGACTGACAAAGGCTTGGGTGGCCGAAGGGCCTGTTCCTATGCTTTATTTTTTTTTGTTTTTTACACTCCAGGCAGAGTAAGCTGCCAAGAAATTTCCTTTATTATTTGGTTTTCTATTCTCTGCTGGCTGGCAGACTTCAGCTCTTTTTTGGTTACAGACTTTATATTTTGATTTAACGTACCTTGATTTATGATAGCTGAATTAAATTGTACGATTTAATGTCTGCCCAGCTGGCAGTTTTTGCATGCTTCAAGCTGTGCTGATATCCAAAATCCTGGTGCTAAATGTGTATATTCAAACTAGCAAAGCACTCCATTTTCCCCACAACCTCAAAGTAGAAATTAGATTTTTCTCATGCCCTCACTAAGTTCGTGTGCATGACAACCTGGAAGAAACATGATATCTTGGCAGGGACACACTCACACCTGCTTCCAGTGGTGGGGTGACCTGGCACAGAGTTCTTTCAGATAGCTGGAGCACAGAGATGAGCAGCATAAGAACATCATTTAGCCTCTCGAGGTCACTCCCCCATGCAGATTGATGAGAGAAAATCAATCTGCCCCTGATCGCTACTCACCCATTGTGAACATAGCATCAGGAGTACACTATTCAGCCCATCAAGCCTGTCCCGCCATTTACTGAAATCATGGTTTTGGCCTAATCCCATATCTGCCTTTGGCCCATATCCTTTAATACCTTTGTTTAACAAAGAAGATCTATCTCAGGTTTAAAGGTAAACCCATTGACATCTTTGTCAGGTTGAATGATTTCAAGGTTACTTTGGAGTCCACTCACTGTTTTGAGTAGCAACCATTCCAAACTTTCTAATCTTACACATTGCAGTCCTGGATGGCTTTTGTATTAGTGAAAGACTGTGGTCCATCATGGTGGACATTCCAGCCAAGGTAAACTTCATTCCAGGATGGATGTTTCAGAGGCCTGTGGATCTGTTGATGCTTCATATGTACAGCCTCACACTCCTTGGCACACAAGCCTATTCTACTCCCTCTCACCTCACGGACAGAACTCCCAGCCCTTCAATGAGGCCTGGTGCACCTTGGTTGCAAACCCTTCATTCAAAGTACTGCCAACCTTGATGAGGAGAAGAACAGGTCAAACAAATCTCCATGAGATGTCTGACAAAGGCTTCGGTCAACATGTCTCTTAAATCATGTACTCAATTCTCTCTTGTAGTCAAAGCTAATGCACCCATTACCTTCTTACTGGCATGTTAACTCAAAAAGACAAATTACACAGATTTGTGACCATCACAGTTTTCTTCTGACATCTACGGCAGCATTGGATTTTCAACTGTTAAGAAGAGGTTCAGTGTAGGGGCTCACTTTTTCTATCCTAAAACTACATCTACAGTGTCCCTTGCTACTTTACATGTTTAAGTCCCCTTAATTATTTGTGGCATCCACCCACATTAGGGCAACAATAGCAGGTATAGCGACCTCACTAAACACACGTTTAGAGGCATGCATTGATGGCCGCTACATACCTGTATTACGCACATGTAAGTGATAGCCAGTGCTTAATCATGGGCTGGTGCGATGTGAGAGAACTGAATCTATTGAAGTTCATTATCTGACGCTGATGGAGGAATCAAATTCTACAGCTACAAATACTTGCAACCATTGAAGCAACCAGCAGCAAGAAGGAATCCAGGATAATTCCAAACTGTGCAAGTGAATATATATTTACAAGTTTTAAAATATACCTAAACGTAATACACCCATACCACCTGTGCAACATTAAAGCATCTTTATCTTCCATTTTCTATTGCAACATTTAAGTGCAGCCCTGACAATCACAGATGGAGTCAGCCTCTTGATTGCTCTGCACTATTTACTGTGATGATTTTGGTAGGTGTGGCCTGAGGCCTAGAGGGCCCCAGTCTGCCAAGCGTCTCCTGCTTAGTTGGTGCATCCTGCTTGGCCTGATCTGTTGGAGGTGATACAGGTCATTGGCCAAGGTCAGATGGAGTGACAGGGCACCGTGCAATGAAGCCCCTAGGGTGCCTGGCTGGCTCTCCTCCTCCGTGTAGGTGCCCTTTGCGTGCCTCTGTGGCACCTTGAGGAGAAAGGGCACTTGGACACCTAAGCAGCGCATTATCCTGGGCAACTGTGACCGGAGGGGTCCTCATGGACTTTCTGAGGGGAGTCACAGCTTGCTTTCAGCACAGGATCCTCCTCGGCTAGCTTGCCAACCTCTCCTCAAAAGGGGCGAGGAATCGAATGTCCAGGTTGCCACTTCAAGTCCCCACTCATTCCCACTTACTGTCCTGCAGACAATCAGAAAAAATAGGTATCATGAGCTGTTTAGGAGAATGCGTGCCTATGGCAGCCCCTGAATCCTGCGTCACCAGATTTCAGTATTGCATCTGCTGATATAACACAGGGTACATGTACAGGGAAGTATAAATCAGGGTACAAATAGAACTTTTTGTACATAGGTTGAAACCTTCCGTTCTGGAGTCTAAATTTGGCTGTTCAGCTTGGGAGATGCAGATTAAGTCATTAATAAGCATGACTCCCTGAAACTCAAAGATTGACAGCAGGAAGTGGCTGGCACACATTCAGTGCATATTTCCCATCTGCTGCTGAGTCCTATGACTCAAACCCCCGCACTCACAAACTTACACTGCTGGACCCCCTTATGAGTGTCACTTTGCAGTGGGTGGAGAAAATCGCTTTCCGCTGGCACAATGCAGCAGATTGTGCACCCAGGTTCCATTCCGGCCGTGGGTCAATGTCCTTGTGGAGTCTGCACGGGTTTCCTCCAAATGTTCCAGTTTCCTCCCACTGTACGAAAAACGTGCTGATTACATGCATTGACTACGCTAAATTCTCCCTCGGTATACCCAAACAGGCGTGGAGTGTGGCGACTAGGGGATTTTCATTGTAACTTCAACGCAGTGTTAATGTAAGCCAGCTTGTGACACTAATCAAAATCCTTTTCTCACAGCCAGTTCACTAGTGAGTCCACTGCGATCTCTGAACTGGTCACCATGGTCAATTGGACAAGATGGCTTTATTCTGTGATCCTTGGGAAACAGTGTCTCCTGCTGTCTTTCCTGGGTGATCTGGAGGAGAGGCTTGTGGGAAGACCTCACTGAACTATGGGTCCACACATTACCTACCCTGTGGCATCCTAGTCTCTGCAGTAAGTGGAGGTCTGGCCTTATAGTCAGCGAACAGAGGTCTGGAAGTCTTTTAAACATGATGCCCGAACCTTCAACCTGGTATCAGTGGGACAGTGACATATTGCTCATCCCCATTGTGAAATTCAGTGAATTCCTTCTGGACACAAATTTACTGAGCTGAACAGCCAAACTTTGGGCAGAATTTTACCGGCACGTCTGTCTGAGGTTCGTATAATCACACCCAAAGCCAACAGAGAATGCTGTTCTCCGAACCTCGCTCGCATCTGGAATTGGGCCGGGCATACCAGTGAAATTCTGGCCTTATACTCCAGAATGGAAGGTTTCAGCCCAGAAAAATATTTGCAAAAGTTCCATTTGTAACCTGATCGATGCTTTCCTGTACATTTTTCCTGAGTTATATTAGCAGATACAGTACTGAAATCTGGTGATGCAGTGATTTGACAGGGAAGGTTAGCTTACAAGACAATCGCTGCATTTTAACTGTTAGATTTCACTGCTTACATGACTATCTATTTATCTGTCATGATGCACAAGTGCCAGACAAGCTGGAATAAACACCCCTGCCTTTTCATTCGGCTGCTTGTTCTTTGTCTAGAACAAGGTGTGAAGAAATATTGACTATAATAATCAGTTATCTGGCAGACATGTACAGTATATCATATTTATTTTTTAAAAAAACCTTTTCAAATGGGAAAGCACTACACAACAAGAAAAAGGGAGAATGTGTATTTCCTTCCTCATCTTCAATTTCTCTGCTACCTCTGAGGCAGACCACACTATTCCTGCACTATTCAACATCTTTCCTTTATTATCCAGGCCTTTTCTCATTTCTGATCCTTTTTTATCTGGCCACAGCCAGATAATCTCCAGCAACTCTTTTTTTTTTCTGTTCACCCTCGTGTTCCCCGCAGAGCCTCAAAATATCTATTGTTAATTGTACGGTGATTGGATGTTTTATTATATTCAGGTGGTGGGAATTTATTGGAAACTTACTCGTGCCCATATTTACAGGTGTAAAAGGAAGATGGTCAAAACGAGGAGGGTGGAAGGGCAGACAAGGCAGGGAAAGGACTTCTTATAAGCCTCCTTCTGGGCCTGGCCATTAACAGGTGGAGGCTTGGTCAAAGGGGTCGTCTTGTCTAACTCTCTGCCCCATTGGGTTTTCCTGGAGGGAGAGCACACGGAGTTCACAGGTGTGCTTGAGGGCCTTTCATGACTGGAAGATACTACAAGGGCTGGAGAATGTGGTCAGCCTCGAGAATTACATCTTGATTTAATTACGTAAGTTTCCTTTGAAAGTTCTGTATTTGCTACAATGCCCCATCAATGGGTGTTACCCGTTTCAATTATTAATTTATTTTACTGCTTTATTCATAGAGTTCATGGATTCATAGAATCCCTACAGTGCAGAAGGCGGCCATTCAACCCATTTAGTCTGCACCGACTCTCCAACAGAGCGCCTCATCCAGGTCTTTTCCCCATAATCCCACATATTTACCCCATTACCTACACACCTTGGGGCAATTTATCATGGTTAATCCATCTAACCTGCAGATCTTTGGACCCTGAAGAAACCAGAGCACTCAGAAGAAACCCATGTAGACATGGGAAAAATGTGCAAACTCCACATAGTCATCCAAGGCTGGAATTGACTCTGGGTCCCTGGCACTGTGAAGCAGCAATGCTAACCACTGTATCACTCCTTTAGGTTTTTCAAAAGCGTATACATATAGACAAAGACTGAAAGTGTCGTATTTTGGAGCTCATGATATGTAATATGTATCTCTGTAAATAACAGTTGATAGGTATATAAAGACTTGACTCCAGTGTTCTATCCTTCATTGCTTGGCTTTCTCTGTCTAACATCTATCCTTGGTTATCTCTTCATCCTCATCTACAGACTGTCCCTTGGTGACATCAGCCAATAACATTTCAAATATATGTTATTGATAATCAACTCTACTTTTTCACCAATTGTTTTGATATCTCCATTGTGTTATTGTACTAAATTTGGATCAGCCACCAAGTTTCCTGTTTGAACATGGGGAAGATCAATTTTTAGTCTTGAGAAAATATTCAGACACTTGCCACTAATTTTATCTCTTTCACAAGCTCTGACGCAATATGAGTCAACGTTTCTGAAATTTCAGTGTGTTAACTGCCGAACATCCAATCCAATATCTTTTCCATCATAATGGTCACCAATGTGCACCTCTGAAGCCATGTCTTTCTCCATTGTTGAAACTCATAGATTTCTTTGTCACCTCCAGACTATTGCAATGCTGTATAGGCAGGCAGTGTCTGTAATCTTCAATCATTCAAAGGTTCTGCAACTGGTATCCTGCTCTACACTATATTCTTAATGACCAAAACTGTACCCATCTTCACAAATCTCCGATTTAAATTTCTGATCCTGTATTTAAAACTGTTCATGAATATTTTTCTGCCCTATTTGTGTAACCCCCTCCAGACTCATAACTCACCAGAACTCTTGACGTCATGTTTGACTTCTTGAGATGTGTTTTTATCTCACATTACACCATTACTAAGCTTATCTATTTCCACTTTGATAGCATTGCTTTGCTCCCCACTTGCCTCAGCTCATTAGCTGCTGAAAACTTCATCCAAACTTTCATTATCTCTAAATCTGACAATTCCAATACAGTTTAAGACTCCTTCTTAAAAGCTATAAACTTTTATTTCCTTAAAGAGAAAGCATCTGGGGCTTTGAAAACTTTATTTACTCTAATGCAGCCCTGAATTCCACTCTGAAACGTACTTAGAAAAGTAAGTACTGTATCCTTTGGTCTGTCGAGGTATATATTTTGTTTTATAGAAAAGGTCAAAACATAGCCTGTAACACTCAGATAGCTACAGCAAGAATAGATGATCTATTTACGCTTGGAACACAAGTTCCCTGCAAGTCAATATCAAATCTCCCTGAGCTTAATAATGCTTAGAGAATGCAGTTCAGACAAGCTGCTGATGCTTATTTCCTGGCCCTGCTGACAGCTAACCTAAGCTCTTTAAAGATTGCTGGTTGACATCCAAATACCTCACATATAGTGCCACACTTTGGATTGCTATAATGAACCAAATTAAGTTGTACTATATTTTTGGCCATCACAAACAATGGTCAGAATTTTACTTCCCTGCCCACCATGGGAAGCAGAGTAAGCGAGGGTGGACAATGGGAAGGTCCATTGACCTCGGATGGGATTTTAAGGGTGTCAGGATGAGTGAGGCCATAAATTCCCACCCATTGGCTTTATTGATATCACCAAGACTACTGAATGTTATAAATATTTGGGTGGGCCTGACCCTCTTGGGATGTCAGAATCAAGGTGATGCATCTCATTTGAAAGGGACAATCATTTTATAAGTGAGCAACAACGAACCTCAAATTGCAATGCTATGGAAATTTGTTTTAAGTGCTAGACTCCTGATTCCCCTCTCATTGACTTCGATGATACTGAGGCTCCACAACAAGTGCTCATTAAACAATTAGAAACTACATTCAAAGCTATCTCAATTGGGGTTACTGAGTGTGCAAAATGTTTAAGACAACAAATGGAAAATTTCACATTTTCAGCTGACCTATTCACTGTATTTAATAGCATTGTAGTTCCCATTGTTGAATACTGATTAAAATGCTAAACTTAGCAAAGAGCATATGAACAAGTTTGAAAGTGTTCAGAAGCAGGTATTGAAACTGGTTAATATCAGAGATGAGGGGGATAACTTATGAGGAGAAATTGAGTAAATTGGGCCTGTACTCTTTGGAGTTTAGAAGGCTAAGGGGTGATCTTCTTGAGACATATAAGATAATGAAGGAGCTAGATAGGACAGAGATAGAGAGATTCTTTTCACTTAGAAAGGAAGCCAGAACTAGAGGGCACAACCTCAAAATAAGGGGCGGTCAGTTTAGAACAGAGTTGAGGAGGAATTCTTCTCTCAGACGGTAGTGAATCTCTGGAATTCGTGCCCGTTGAAATGGTGGAGGCTATCTTGTTGAATATGTTTAAGTCATGGGTAGATAGATTTCTGATGGATAAGGGAATTAAGAGTTATGGGGAGCAGGTGGGTAAATGGAACTGATCCACTTCAGATCAGCCATGATCTTATCGAATGGCGGGGTAGGCTCGAGGGCTAGATGGCCTACTCCTGCTCCTATTTCTTATGTTTTTATAATGCATACCAAAACTACTCTATCACAATGATGGGATTTATGCACGACTGATATCAACTTGTAATTTTATCAGCTGATATACTGAATCCATATTGGACCATTTAACAAGGACTTTTAAAAGATAAAAAACCGACAAAAGATGGCTATCACAAATGTCTAGCAGAAAATTTCAAAGCTGTGAACACATGATGCACATTATGCGGCTGTGGACAAATTGGGCATTGAGAAGGTGGCATCCCTTGTTGTTCATGAATTTGCCCTTCCCCAAGGGGAATGGTACCATTTGGCACCGCCGTTTTGGCGCTGATTTTATGGCGCCTTCGTTTTGGCACCAATTCGTTTTGGCGCTAATTCGTTAATACCTATTCAGATGGTTAACGACGCAATCCCTGGATTAAATCCAAGAAAAATTTCTTGTGACTTTGAAAAGGTAGCTATTTCTGCAATGGAAGAATGTTTTCCAGGAGTAATTATACAAGGATGTTTCTTCCATTTAGCTAATAATGTGCACAAGCATCTTAAACAGATTGGGCACCAGGTTATATATAAAACAATAATTCCGAATTTGTTTTAAGAGCTAAAATGATCACAGCCTTATGCTTTGTGCCTGTTCCTTACTTGGATAACTACATCGATATCCTGTCAGAAGACTTGCCATTAGAACTTCAATCACTTAACTGGTTTGAAGATAATTACGTAGGACGAGTACTGAGAAGAGGCAATGGCAGGCGGCCCCCTCTTTTTCCTTCAGAGACGTGGAACCAGTATAATCGTACAATCGCTGGAGAGGACCGAACTAACAATCACACAGAATCAGCACACAGAAAAATATATGCGGAATTAGGAGTTCACCACCCCATTACATGGAAATTTATTGATGGACTGAGAAAAATTCAAAAGAACCGAGATGTATATTATGAACAATTGGTTGCTGGCCATGCTCCAAAACAAAAACTTCTTAAGTATGTGAAAGCCGACGAGCGCATTTTAAATATTGTGCACCAGTTTGATGAGAGGGAACCATTAGAATATTTGTGTGGTATAGCCTACAATTACGAAATACATTAAATTACTGAGTTTTAATTATTATTTTCTTTTTCTTTTACATAAATGTTTTATGCCAGAATAAAGGTTTCGTATTTTTATCATAGTTTAATTTAATCCATTTATTCCATGCTTTAATTTTAATTTTGGCACCAAAACAATTAGCGCCAAAACGAAGGGCGCCAAAAAGCACCCGACTGCCCCCAAGTGAGAGGGTCATTAGGCACCATGAGGCAGGGTAGCTCCCCAGAATCCCTCTTGACCTTGCAGACTGGCCTTTCGCAAAGCAGGACCCAAGAACCTCAAAGTCACACCCCATGCTGCCCTGTATTGTGGATCCCTCCCATTTGTAGTTCCAACAAGGAAGAGCGCACAATCAGCCCACTGTTTGGCCCATAACTCAGCATGTAGGAACCGGGATGCATTGCTTGCTTGGCAGCCAACACATCCCCTTGGAAGAACGGGATGTCCCGATATGATGGGAAGGTAAGGCATCTGAGCAACCCCTCCCACCTCTCCCTCAATGGCGACAGTCAGCCTCAGCCCTCCGCCCCAAAATGCACTTGTGTGTGTCCCCAGTGTTCTCCCTGATGTTGGGCAGTAATGGATAGCTACCTGAGCACACTCACCTCCAATATCCGCCTCAGGGGTGATGGCACTAGGTTAACATTTGTGTTGTAAATGGCATTGACGTGATATCACACCAGTGCCAACTAAATGTTTGGTGTGAACGCAATATCCAGTGACTGCTTGCTTCCTCACCATGTTCCACATCTCTCTGCCACTGAGGTTAGCTCAAAATTGGGAAACGCAATCTCATTGGCGAGAATCGTGCTTTTCTGAATGCCCCACATTTTGAGGCCATGCCACCAATCCCCATAGATGGTGAATGCAGGCTCAAATTTCTACCTGATAAGTGCTTTTCCCAGTTTCCCAAGATCAGCCCTATTACATTTCTTCCCCCTCTCCACATGCAGGCAAGCATGCACATACATGTTATAGCAGTTTGAAGTTGACTTTGTATTATGTTCCTCTATTCACTGATAGTCACAATCACTTGTTAAATGAAAAATATTTTTTGGCACTATTTATAAAGCTGATTAGTGGTGAGTGACAAAAGCATATGTGTTATTAAGAAGCAGATGGGAAAAGAGTCACTCTAGTTTAATTTGCATAATAATGCACTTGCCATTTTGCAGACAATTACTTTTAATGCAAATGACGTGAACCGGATTAATGCAAGAATTTGCGTATCAGTCAGTGACTTCATAAGCGTGGATCATATGACAAATTTTAAAATTTTGTTCCTGAAATGTGGGTATTTGAGACAAGGCCAACATTTGTTACACATCCCTAATCATTTTTGAAAAGGTTCTGGTGAGCCACTTTTTTGAACCATTGCAGTCCACCTGATTTCAGTAAACCATCAGAGTTGTTTGGAAGGGAGTTTTAGGTTGTGACCCCATGACAGTGAAAGGAAATGACCTTTTGATGACTTCAAGGCTTCTACGCAAATCCAATTTCTAGACATTGGTTATGGGTAGGCATTACACTTGGAATACAGCAAGACAACTGTTTGAAGGGGAAGGAGGCAGGGAGGGAGAAGGGCTCTTAGCAAGAGATCATGTCTACCTAGGGTGATTAAGGAACAATTTCCCGACCTGAACCTTAATGCAGAATAATGTGTAAGTATTAACTCTGTGCATCAATAAGACTGACCTCACTGAATCTGCCATCTTTCTCAATGTAGCTCAGAACAGAGGAAGTATCAGGTTGCTAATGGCTGTGAAGATGACATTCGTGATCAACTTTTATGCATTTGGATCCTTCCAGACTGGAACTAAAGATATTTACAACATCTTCTAGTTTGCATCCAGTGTTGTGCAAGGGAGGTGACTATCTCTTTATTCATTGTGTGTTACATTTCATTCTCTCTCACCAGAGACTAATAGGGTCTCTCGGATTGCCAGCTTCTACACAGGGTGCTGCGGGCCATTGATTGCATTTCTTGTCAGATGTCACCTGACATATACCAGGAAAAGTTATCCAGCTGGTGTGCAACCATTGGGAAGGAATCATGTCGATTCAAGCCAAGTACTGCGGCAGTATTCATGATGTCTTTGTTCTGCTGTGCCAGGTCCATTTGAACCACCAGGACCAAGATAAACTCATACATCATAGAATCCTTGCAGTGCAGAAGGAAAGCATATGGCTGATTGAGTATGCACTGACTCTCCAGACCCTATCCCCATAACCCACAATATTTACTCCACTAATCTCCCTGCACTGACAAAGTACAATGTGCAGCGTG
The DNA here is from genome assembly GCA_024679065.1 of Sphyrna mokarran. NCBI lineage: Eukaryota > Metazoa > Chordata > Chondrichthyes > Carcharhiniformes > Carcharhinidae > Sphyrna > Sphyrna mokarran. The sequence goes on from JAGIQG010000021.1 coordinate 28,383,569, forward strand.
TGTACAGGGAAAACAATGCTGTCCATTGAAAAGTGATTGAAAAAATCTTTGGCATGTGGAAATAATGCTTCTGCTGACTGCTCTGCAATACTTGGCTGAGTGAGTAACAAAATTTGTGGTGGTTTAACGCATACTCCATGACCTTGATATTGTCAGGGAAAATTCCTTGCCAGAGTTTGTAACTGCAGAGTAGAAACATGAGGAAGATGAGAAGGAGGGGAAGGAAGAGGAGAGGCAACTGAGATAAGTGACTCTCAAATAGTCACTGGTGAGCACGGGAGTTGGAGCTGGTAGATGAAATAATCCAAAGGCCAGTGGCAGAGTTCCAGATAGGAAAACAGTGCAATTTTCATCTGCTTCGTAATAACATCCGGCAGAGGCTTAGCATTAGGTGGAAGCAGAGTGCAAACATGGGGGGGATTTTTCAGTCCTGTCCACCCCTAGATCAGAAATAAGCTGCCCATATCCATAGGCCTTTAAATTCAAGAGCTTCAAGTTTCCAGATATCCAGATCACCAATAACATGTCCTGATCCCTTCGTGCTGAAACAATAGTTAGAAAAGTCAATGCCTCAATTTTCTCAGGAGGCAAAGGAAATCTGGCATGTCCCCTATGGTTCCTGCCACTTTTAAAGATGCACCACAGAAAGTTTTTCTGGTTGTATCACAGCTTGGCATGGCTCCTGCTCTGATTCAGCCAATCACGCAAAGCACCCTCCCATCCATTGACTCTGTCCACACGTCCCCCTGTCTCAGAAAAGCAGCCAGCATAATCAAGGATCCAACACACCTCAGATATTCTCTCATCCACTTTCTTTTGTCGGGAAAAAGATACAAAAGTCTGAGGTCATGTACCAACCAACTCAAGAACAGCTTCTTCCCTACTGCCAGACTTTTGAATGGACTTATATTAAGTTGATCTTTCTTTTTCCCCAGCTATGACTTTAACACTATGTTTTGTACTCTCTCCTTTCCTACTCCCTATGTACTCTATGAACAATGTGTTCTGTCTGTATAGCATGCCAGAAACAATACTTTAATTGTATCCCACTACATATGACAATAATAAATCAAATCAAATTCAGCCTAACCAATCTTAGCTGTGTTTATCTTCCTCTTGACTCACATTGTCAATGTGTTAAATTTGAATGATTAATTGATTATTAATTATTTCATTATAATGGTTAACACAAAGGTATTACTACGTGGGGTGGGAAAAAACGGAATGATAATACTGTGTTAATTAAAATCAATCAGTATTTGAAACAATATACTGTCCTTGTAAATATTTCAGCTCACGCCATGGATTGTGCTGAGCCCAGTAGCAAGGAGCAAATGAAAAGCAAAGAATACAGGGAGAGGAATACAGAATTCAGCTTCATGGAGCTCAGTGATGGAGGGCTGCAATGTGCTATGTGTTTATAAATTTTATTCAATAAAGCAATGAGACCTGCAAAAATATAAAACCATACCTCACAACAAAACACAACAAAATAAAGATAAATGGAAAGACATCTTTGCAGGACAAAAAGAGCAACAGAAATGTCACCAAACTCAACTGGCAAATGTAATATTGATTCTGGAAAAGACCCTGAATGCATCCTTCTTAAAAGTGTTTCAAATTACTGAAAGCAAAAAAAAAAGGCCCTGCTTTCAGAAAAGAACCAATCCTTCCAGTTTCTGCAGAGTGCTAGTGGATAAAAATGCAGCACAAAAGTTGAAAGCTACATCACTTTCTAATAATGCAGTCGAAGACTCAAGGAACAGCCAAGTGAGATAAGATGTCAATTGAGAGAAAGTGAATGTGAGCACTTTGCAATTCAAGTTGAGAGAACCTGATGTAAGTAGCAACGCAAGGCAGCTATTATCATTTACAGACTTGATGCTTGACTTAGGCAAATTTGATATTTTCTTTTTTTCTTCAGGTGTTACCAGAATGAACAAAGGGTGAGAAAATATTCAGGTTTGTGGATAATTTTACAGAATTGGAATTGTCTTTAATGGCAGAACTTTTTTTTCTGTTTGCACAGATATTCCTGCTGTGATGCCAGAGAATAGGAATGGAGTTGTTACAAGAATGAGGGTCATAAATCTACAGCTAATTGTGACACTTTGGATGTGACACTGTCCAAACCTTACATGAAAAACAATGGACCCGAATTATATACTGCTTTAAATGCATCTTTGTGAATTTTGCGCTGTCCAAAGGCCTATGAATTCACGTCTGCAGGTAAATCTGTATTCAGGTGTGAGTGCAAGACATGTAAATAATCACTGTTTCACATTAAAGTACATTGATTGTTTCATGGCAGAGTCTGAGAAAGCTTTTTTGTGCTTTAGAAACAGCTGTTGGCTGTTTTCTTTCTGTGCACAATCCTGCAGTAGCTCAAAACCTCCCTGATCAATTATGGACAATGGAACTTGTATTCCTTGTTGTCATATAAACCTGTTAAGTATTCTGAATATAAGGTGGCAATTGTGATAGTAGTGTACTATTGATATATTTTATGTTTAAGGGGAATGTTTTAAAATTCAGCTTTTTTTTCTACAGACAGTTGGAGGGAATACAGCTCAGATGCTGGGAGAGCAGGATAATTACTAATTTTATCTGTACAGTGTTTACTTAGGTGAGAGCTAAGGGATTTTTATTTATAGATGAAGATTTCCCCCTGCAATTTTTGTTGACATTGATGGACAGAACCGTGTGATAATATGATAAACAGGAAGTGCTAGGTTTGTAGCAAAGACAAAAAAACAACGTTCAGTTCTGGTTGCTATTTGTTTAAAGACAGAGATCTGCAAGCTGCTCTAAAACTCAAAATCTAAACCCCTTATAATAAATACACTTATGGTTACTAACTATATTTAAAGTTGAATTTTAAGTTGGTAAGAGAATGTTGCTTATTTGGAACTGAAACAATGATAAGTTAGAAATTGAAGTTGTTTCATTTTTCAACTATTGTTGAACTGTTAAGAGTTAAGCCGCTTTGTTTTGTTAAAGTTATACTTAAACTATTATTAAGTAGAGTTTGTTTTTACTATATAAGATCCCTAATTTGTCAATGGAATTACTTGTGGAGTGAAGCATCGTATCTTACATTTATGTCAAAATAAAAAACATTGTTGGTGCCTAGTCTGGCTTCCTAATGTGGGAGTCTGTTCCAGGGCCTTAACACAATACAATCATACTCAAAGTGAGTGCTAAGACTACAAATTGAGGAAGAAAAATGAGCAACGAAGTATCAGCTATGTTCCCATTGCTAATTCCGTTCCTAGATATAAACCTAATCGTAATCCATTGTGTAAAAGAAAAGATATTGCTCCTCTTCCAAAAGCACTCCGTGTTTATGTTGAAAGTAGGAGCACAACTAAGTACGATTGGATTTGGGATTAATTTTCAACATTCACTTTGTCATCTAAAGGGGAAAAACTGATAGAACAATCATGTCATTGCTCACTGACAATCAAGGTTCAGAAACAAACATCTTTCCAGTTCTGCCATCTGTTGTAGCAGAGTACCTAGAATTGGCACAGGCAGCAATGACGGAGTTGCTAAGCTTTCAGAACAACAAACATTTGTGAAATATCATTTTCTGTTATGGCAGCAATGAAGACAAAGTACAGGTTCACACTGGAAGTGTCGAATGATTTACGAGTGCTGCTGCCAAACAGCACAGCAAGGATAAACAGAGTCTGCTGTGAGAAGCAAGCAGAATTCAGCTCACTGATATCTGCAATACCTATCTTCTTAAAAACATCAGAATAACTTAATATGTAGCACTTTCATATAATATTGTAAAGTATTATAATTTTGATGGGAGGTCTGCGATTACTAATCCATTTGGAAAGGGGCCCTTCAGCCAAAACTGAGAGAGCGCTCCTGACCTAGATAGTTGCTTTCTGCCTTCTGCTACCTGGAATTGCTAATTCTAGTACTGAAAACTGCAACCCAAATTTCCTATTCAATAATGGTACCACACCTTGGGTGGGATTTTCCAACTGTGCTTGCCCAAAACCAGAAAACCCTGTCCAAGGTGAATGGATTTTTCCATGGTCTGCCCCCCGCCCCCTACAATTCCAGTGGTCAACAGGGCAGGAAAATTCCCCTACCCTTAACATCCCTATGTCACTGATAATCACATCCTCCAGGCTACAATGCAAACATAAACATAGGGGCAGCATTGTGGTACAGTGGTTAACATTGCTGCCTCACAACATCAGAGTCCCAAGTTCAATTCCAACCTTGGAACAATGACCTGTCCAAACAATTGTCTGTTTGGAGTTTGCACACTGTCTTCGTCTCTATGGGTTTCCTCCCACACTCCAAAGATGTGGGGTTTAGATTAATTAGCTATAGAAAATTGCCCCTTGGTGTCAGTGGGATCATCAGGTTGAATAGGTGGAGTTATGGGGATGGGGCATGGGTGGAATGTGGTTGGTGCAGACTTAGAACATAGAACACTACAGCACAAACAGGCCTTTTGGCCCACAAGTTGCGCCGATCATACCCATACCTACTAGGCCATAGTTCCTATCTCTAACTCCCAATCCCATTTAATCCCATGTACTCATCCAGAAGTCTTTTAAAAGACCCCAGCGAGTTCGCCTCTACCATGACCGATGACAGCCGATTCCATTCACTCACCACCCTCTGAGTGAAAAACTTACCCCTAACATCTCCTTTGTACTTGCTGCCCAGCACCTTAAACCTGTGTCTTCTCATAGCGACCATTTCAGCTCTGGGAAATAGTGTCCGAGAATCCACCCTATCTATTGCTCCCAACATTTTATAAACCTCTATCAGGTTGCCTCTCAACCTTCATCTCTCCAGAGAGAAGAAACCTAGCTCCCTCAACCTATCTTCATAGGGCATTCCTCCCAATCCAGGCAACATCCTGTACATCTCCTCTGCAGCCTCTCAATGGCGTCCACATCGTTCCTATAGTGAGGCAACCAGAACTGCACACAGTACTCCAAGTGAGGTCTGACAAGAGTCTTATAAAGTTGCAGCATTACCTCCCGACTCCTAAACTCAATCCCTTGATTAATGAAGGCCAGTACACCATACGCCTTCTTGACTACATCCTCCACCTGCAAGGCTATTTAAGAGTCCTATGGACTTGGACGCCAAGATCTTCTGCTCCTCAACACTGCTAAAACTCCCTACCTTGATATTGTACTCTTTCATCCCATTGTTCTTGCCGAAATGGACCACTACACATTTATCTGTGTTGAAGTCCATCTGCCACTTCTCCACCCATTCTTGCATCCTATGTATGTCTTGCTGCAACTTCTGACATCCCTTCAGACTATCCACAACATCAGCAACCTTTGTATTGTTGGCAAACTTATTAACCCATCCTTCCATTTCCTTATCCAAGGCATTTATGAAAATAACGAACAGCAAGGGTCCTAGAACAGATTGCTGGGCACTCCACTGGTGACCAATCTCCATGCAGAAAAAGACCCATCCAGAATGAGTCTCTGCCTTCTGCAGGCAAGCCAGTTGGGCCATTTGGCCTCCTTCTAGACTGTAGGGATTCTGTTATGTAAAAGCCACAGTAAAATAAACATTCCAGCGGTTAGCTCTGCTGTCTCAGTGCCAGGATCTGGGTTCAATTCTAGCTCTATCAGTCACTATCCGTGTGGAGTTTGCATGTTCTCTCCGTGTCTGCATGGGTTTTCTCCAGGTGCTCCGGTTCCCACACAGATTCCAAAGATAGGCAGGCTAGGTTAATTGGCTATGCAAATTTGCTTCTTATTGTCAGGGAAACTAGCAGGATAAATAAATGGAATTATATAGATAAAGACTGGGGTTGTTGCCAGTGTAGACTCGATGGGCCAAATGGCCTCCTTCTACACTATGAATTCTATGATTCATATCAAATTTATAGAATTCTGCAGTGCAGAAGGTGGCCATTACGCCCATCGAGTTTGCAAATTTATAAATGAAATCATGTCATATTGCATATAAATGTGACCCCAGTCATTCACGTGCATTCCCTTAGTGCCTGTCTCCATGTGTGTGTGCCTGTCCTATTACATCCATACAGTGTTACCTCAGTGGCTGCAGAAGACTGCTAACCTCTGATAGGGGACACTGTAAATAGCTCTGGTGGATGATCTTGTGCATCCTCAGACTTTGAAGGTGAAGCTGCGCACAATGCAGCATCTCAGCATAGGTGATAGCAGAATGAGCTGGATAGTTGACAGGCAATAGCAAAAGCAGTGGTGAGAGGATAAAAACTATTCTCCTGAGAGAGGATAACAGTGGCAGGAGCTGCTGTTGTGATACACATTTAACTGTGTGTAGTTATGTTTACTGTATACAATAGTGGAAAGGAAATGACACAATGCATCAGATCATTGAAACTTAGTCTCAATTTGTCCTAAGGAAGCGGCCAACTCAAACATGTGTACGAGTTTTCCAACTGTTGGCAATTTCTCAAATTCTTAATACATCAACCTGCACATTTTGTATTCATCTCTTATACGTGGTGCCTTGATGTTTATCAGCAAATAAGCACAAGGAGAAGAAAAACAGAACACGAGGCCAGTGATGGATCATCACTTTTGGTGATGGACATGAGGCCCCCTTCTGTTCTCATTGAATTCTGCCCGTGGAATCTCATGTCAGTAATTATGACATGCCCTCATCTAGGGAGAGGTAATGGATATGATACTGTTGTAGTAAACAAATAGGCGGATGGGTGAAAAACTTCAACTTAACAATTTTGTCTTGCTCTAATGGAAGTTATTTTTCTAGACTATTTATTTACTGAATTAAAGTAATTACATATTGGTGGTTGAACCTTATGAGGATCAGATTTATCTAATGTTCCACCTCTGAACCATTACTAAAGATGACTAAGGTCCATTTCCAATTATTTATTTTCGAATTATTTTCTATCTTTTCTTGGAAATTACTAAAGGTCATGCATTTTTCCTCTTTTGGGAAAAGAGGGATGCGGATGAAGAAAGGCAGTGAACTAACAGAAAGGATTATTGCCTGAGGTGCCATGAAACCTTAATGAATTGAAATCTGATGACACAAAAATTCAGCTTTTGCCAAAGTTGTCAACTATTCCTGCTCTTAGAATTGCAAAATTCTATAGAACAATGGCCAAAATTTCATATTGATCAATCCAGTTTAGCCAAACCTTTGACAAATAAAATCTAAATTCTTCACAAAAGAGGTATATTTAAATAAACATGTTAAAATGTGATACTACTTCACATAAAGTTCTCTGTATTTTATTGACAAAGTCTTTTTCTGTTCAAATACTTTAACCTTCATTTACCCCTATCATCTCAGCTGCCTCGGCCTGACCTCAGTCCTTGCTGATGAAACTATCATTCTTCTCTTTATAATATCTTGACAAGACCATTCCAATGTTCTCTTATCCAGCTTCCTATCAATCATTGTGTAAAGCGCAGTTAATATCCTAACCTTCAAATAAGAACCACTCATCTGTTACCATTGTCCCGTTGACATATATTCAGTCTGGTCCCCGGCACTTCCTGTCTCATGTTTAAGTCCTATCATGGCCTTAACAATCACGACAGATTCATAGGTGTTTAAAGCACACAAAAAGGCCATTTGACCCATTATGTTGCCGTGGGTCAGCAAAGATTTGATTACAGTAATGCCATTTTCCAGTCTTTGGCCCATAGGAGGATACAACTACTCACGCGAGTATCTAAATACTTCTTAATTATTACAAGAGATCATGACTCAACCACCCTTTCTGGCAGTAAGTTCCAAACTCCCTTCATCTTCTGAGTGAAGAAGTTTCTCCTCAACTCCACTTTCAGCTTTATATCTCTTACCTTCAAATTATATTCCCTGGATATTACGCCTCTACTAATGGTAAAAGTTCCTTCCTATCCACCCTATCTATGCCTCTCAATTTTATACACTTTTCTCAGGATCCCTTTACCACTCAAAGGAAAGCAGCCTCAGCTATCCAATCTTTCCTCATGGCTCAGACACTGCAGCCCAGGCAGCTGCCTGGTAAATCTCCTCCATACTCTCTTACCTGCAACCACATCCTTCCTAGAATGTAATTGGTAGAACTGCATGCAATGCTCTATTTGAAGGCTTAACCAGCATTTTGTACAATTCCAGCATGACCTTCCTGCTCTACTTCTGTAATAAATATAGGAAGTGCGTGTAGCATCCCTGGAGGGGAAACAGAGTTAACATTTCAGGTTTGCCATCTTTCATCATAAGTATCTCCATAACCTTTTTAATTATTTTGTGCAAACATGAATTAGGAGCAGGAGTAGGTCACTTGGTCCCTCAAGCTATTCAATAAGATTATGCTGATTTGATTGTCATCGCCCTTTCATGGGATGTTGCCCATCTCTAATTGCATTGAACTGAATGGTTTGCTCAACCATTTCAGAGGACAGTGAAGAGTCAACCACCTTGCTGTGGTTCTGGGGCCAGATTGGATAAGGATAGTAGATTTCCTTCCCTAAAGGACAGTAGTGAACAAGGTGGCTATTTAGATGAATTGAAGATAGTTGTCATGGTCATCATCCCTGTGTTATGACCAGGTAGGAAGGTTGCACTGGTTCCTTTTTGCTCAAACCTCTCTGTTGATCGCAACAAAGACACAAGGTTCCGTTTCACAAGGAAATACCTTTTCCACAACCTGGAAAATATTAGGGACCTGAGAAATACCTAGGATGCATGAGTCCTTGGGCATCATAGCATCCTGCTGTGCAGAAGAAGGGCATTCAGCCCATCAAGTCTATGCCAACTCTCTGAAAGGGCATTGACAAAGTCAAGTTCCTTGGATGTGTATGGCATTCTTGAACTCCTCGATATATTTGTGGGTGCGGGCTTGAGACATCCTTACAGGTCCCCAGTGGAGCCCTGGAAGGAGCTACTACCATAGAAATTAAACACAGCAGTCACTTTCAGTAGCACTGGCAATGGGTGCCTTCCAAATCCCCGAATTGCCAGATCCTGCAGAAGGCGGCGTTGTGAGTAACCAATTTCTGTGATAACTATAGTTAATAATTTGGTGTTATTAGTTGTTGCTAATCTGCAGGTAGATGTGTGGATTACGTACCTTGGGTGTAGTGAGGCACCTGTGAACGATGCCCCTGTGTGGATCTCCCACTAAAGGGCCCAGCTGCCCTTTGAATTTGAAGATTATGTCCTCCCTGTGCTGAGTCAGTCACCTTTGAACACATTCTTCTCTTTCTTCTATCCTGCCTATAAGCCAAGAAGCCAACAGCAAGACTACCGGGCTCGTTGGTCCTGATGGTCTCCCAGCTGCAGTATCAAAAGGAGAGATACAAGGATTGTAATGAACCTCCGTTCATTAAGTGTCTGTTCTGGCTGCGTAACAAGGCTTCTTCTCTCCTGCTAGAGAGTCAAAGCCAGCACATGAATGGGCAGTGTTTAGTTATCTTCATGCCTGACCAAAACCACATCTGCTTCTGCCTTACCCTGTTTTAGAGAAAGGTGATAGCTTCAGTCACTCGACTACATCCTGTGATTTCAGTTTAAGTGCCTGTATCATCCTAACTTGCACTTTAAAGCTGCATAGTTAGATTGAATCATAAAGGTTACTGCTCAAAGCCTGAATAACTGCAATGTGAGGTGTTCTGAGCACTGCCCTCAGTGACTGCCCCATACCCAGCTTTCACATACTTTAACTTGTCCAGTGTCCAATTGTTTTGCATCCCCATAAAACGCAACTTAATTTGTAATCCATGCTTCAGGGATTAAAAGTTCAAGAGGAATAAATGGCTCCATCAGAAATTTAGTGGACATGATTTCTTTGGAATTGCCAGCATGGCAATGGAACTGACGCTGAACATTCTCAACTGCAGAAGAATGCTCAAATTTAAAGTGCATTTTCAAAGACATGGACAGTTTTTTCACCTCACCCCCATCATGTTCTTGTGTATTTCTTGGAGTCTGTGCTGCCTAGCATGCGCCTCCCCTCACCCCCTGCTCATTGCACTGAATCCCTTGCTCTGAGGCTCCCCTTGATACATTACCTTCCCTCCCAACTCCAGTACCTCCTCCCGTAACACTACTGGAGATCTTTTCCCAAGGCTTCCTTCATTGTTGCCTTGCTATTCCCAACCCCCTACCCCCCAATAATGGAGCCCTTGCACTGGCACCATTGAAAGACAGCTGAGAAGCTATCTTGGACATCCCATTTGCCACCACCCACCCACTCCACCCCCGCCATCCAAATGTACTATGCCATCTCTTTGAATTCCTCGGGGTGATCCTCATGAGCACTAAGTTCTGTGCGTATGCCTCTGACTTCAGAGTTGAGGTTGCCAGGTACGTGCCTTTCAAAGGTATTTTCTGATGCTACATGGATGTGGGATTTAAATTTGGTGGGGGAGGGGTGGTGGTGGCTGATTCTGCCATGTGACCACAATAATAAGATGCTAATTTATTAAAATTAAGTTTGGCAGGAAGGCCTCCAACCATCGATGGGAGGAGTGGGAGATCACATACTGAATATACATCATCCCGAAGCATGACTAGGGCCTTCCTATGAAATCTTCAACATGCCTCTGTACATGTCCATCAACATCAGCCATGAAAAATGCTGGCCAATGAGTTTGCTCCTCTAACAGGTGAATAGAGGCATTCTTCTACACTGAAAGTGTTGTTACTTCCATCGTTCTGAGGTGAATGAAAAAGCCTCACGTTTATCCAGCATCTTTCATAAACATAAGATGTCCCAACAATCTACAGCCAAATAAATTCTTCTAAAGTGTAGTCACTGTCACATGTCGGGGACCTGACAGACAGCAAGCTCTTACAAACAACCAAAGTGATAATGGTAACGTAATCTGTTTTTTTTGTGATGTTGTCTGAGGGACAAATGTTCGTCAAGACATCTTGGATAACTTCACACCTTCACAATAGTGTGAGAAGGTCCATCCTGACAAAACCTATATTTAATCCAACACCTGAGAAACAAGATTGTTGCATCAAGTTGTAGCACTGTCTCAGCTTGGCAGTTTGGAACTGCGTGCTCAGAATCTGGAGTTGGACTGAAACACAAACCCTGTGACCTGGAGGTGAGTGTGCTGCCATGGGAGCAGTCCTTTAAAGCTATTAATTTCCTTATTTTCAGGACATTAAAGAGTTACTAGGACACTGAGATACCTTCTCAGACTGTTTGGGGCACTTTAAGCCTAAACTCCACATTAGGAATCTTATGAGATCAGGTACCACACCAGTTTTACAGCCCACCTAACTTTACTCTCCCTGAAGTCAACATAATGTATTAAACCAAAGTTTCAGAGCATTACCAGCATTGTATTTGTTTTATAGACTGCTCTGACATGCACCATCAACTGTTTATTAGCAAAGTACTTTATGACGTGTGAAGGGGCAACAGGATTTGGAGCATCAAGCTCATACTCATTAAGCAGTGCAGATGTTATTGAAGACTGCAGTGCTCAGCTTCTAAGTGGTAGTCACATTTACAACCATTCCTCCCACTCGAGTTTGTTGCAGAGAGGTAATGGTGGGGATAGGTGGGGGTGGTTGGTTGACAATGTCCAACCACTTATCAAATCATCAGTGCTTTACTCAGACAGGCCACACACATAGCAAGTTATTGAAAGCCCACAGGTGCAAAACTTATTTAAAATGTGACATGTGCAATAAATCTCAGCCGATACCAGTATGCGTCTGTGCATCTACTGAGAATCGTCACATCCTTCCTAACAAGAAAATTTATTCCATCCTTAGGAAGAATTCTAACTGATGCCAAAAATACCACGAATACCGGTGGCAAATTTGCTGGGAGCTTATGTTTCCATTTCTGCACCTGCTGGCTTGTTTAACTAAAGAGAAAGGTCTAATGGCATGTTGCTAAATGAAATTTTAACTTGTAAATGTCAAAAACTATTTTTGTACGCTGCCAATGTTTCACAGGTGAGACAGGCCAAGGGTTGAGGCAGTATCTCCAATTTTATAGCGTATTGTTTAAATCAAAGTGAAATTGTGACGCCCACAATGATGGTTCAATGGTCAATTTCCACCTTAAACTTTAGTCTTCCTTTGAATCCAACATAAATAAAAGCAGTCACTTTTGTTTGATATTGTATGGAGCATAAATCCAGTAAAATGCCAAGCCAACTATCAAAAATAATCCGATCACTCAAAGCAAAATACTACAGGTTCTCGAAACCTGAAATAAAAACAGAAAATGCTGGGAATATTCAGTAGATCTGGCAGCATCTATGGAGAGAGAAATGGAATTAACATTTCAGCTCGATGACGTTCCATCAGAGTGGCTCTGATGACAGGTCATCAATCTGGATTTTCAGTGAGTCAGGGTGACTTAGAAGCCCTTTAGAAATGGCGGCCAGGACCAAATTCTGGGGTTCCCAACTCCATTTCTAATTTTTGGCGATGCCACTCGAAAGGTGCTGGCTGGTTTGGCTCAAAGCTGGTATCCTACATCCCCAATTTGATTGGCCCTCTTGTGAGGATAAGCCTATCCTTTGCAATTTATATGCAACTGAGCCAGGTTTTCAATGCGTCATGGTGTATTTTATTATGTATCCTTGGTTTACAGCCCAGGCATCCTTTAGTGGACAAAAACATCTGAATCCCAGAGAAAACGCCTCTTGACTAGTTGCTTTGACTGGTCTCTGCTGCCAATTTCAGAATATTTAGTTACACAAGGTGTGGGGAAGCTTTGAGAAACAATTATTTTGGATAGTCATAGACTATCCAACTTTTGGGCCAGTCATAGACAGCAGTGGGAAGTTGTGCGTGGAGCCTGAAGAGATTGGTGAGGCACTGAATAAATATTTCTCTTCGGTATTCACGCAGAGTGCTGGAAATGTAGCTATGGAGAACACTGAGGTACAGGGTTGCAAATTGGGAAGTATTGGAGTAGATAGGGAGGATGTGCTAGAAATTCTCGAGGGTTTGAAGTTGGATAAGTCCCCTGGGCCGGACGGGATTTACCCTAGGATTCTCTGGGAGGCAAGAGAGGAGATTGCAGAGCCTCTGGCTCTGATCTTCAGGTCCTCGTTGGTTACGGGTGTGGTTCCGAGGACTGGAGGATGGCGAATGTGGTCCCATTGTTTAAGAAGGGGAAGAGAGACCTTCCTGGGAATTATATGCCAGTGAGTCTTACTTCTGTGGTGGGCAAGGTATTGGAGAGAATTATTAGGGATAGGATTTATAGTTATTTAGAGAGAAATGAATTGATTGGGGATAGTCAGCATGGTTTCGTGAAGGGTAGGTCATGCTTACTAACCTCATTGAGTTTTTTGAGAAAGTGACCAAAGAGGTGGATGGGGGTAAGGCGGTTGATGTAGTATATATGGACTTAGTAAGGCGTTTGATAAGGTGGCCCATGGAAGACTTCTACAGAAAATGCAGATGTGTGGAATAGAGGGTGATTTAGCTAATTGGATTAGGAATTGGCTGGCAGATAGAAGACAGAGGGTGGTGTTGATGGGAGATATTCATCGTGGAGTTCGGTGACAAGTGGTGTGCCTCAGGGGTCTGTTTTGGGTCCCCTGCTGTTTGTAATTTTTATAAATGATCTGGATGAGGGTATTGAGGGATGGATCAGTAAATTTGCAGATGATACTAAAGTTGGTGGTGTGGTAGATAGTGAAGAGGGTTGTTTTAGTTTACAGAGTGACTTGGACAAGTTGCAGAGCTGGGCCGAGAGGTGGCAAATGGAGTTTAATGTGAAAAAGTGTGAGGTAATGCACTTTGGCAGGAACAATAAATGTGTAGAGTATAGGGCTAATGGTAGGGCTCCTAATAGTGTTGAGGAACAGAAGGATCTTGGTGTATGTGTCAATAGATCCCTGAAAGTAGGCAGTCCAGTGGATAAAGTTGTTAAGAAGGCATATGGAGTCTTAGCTTTTATTGGTAGGGGGATTGAATTTAGGAGCCGCCGCATCATGTTGCAGCTGTACAAAACTCTAGTGCGGCCGCACTTGGAGTATTGTGTGCAGTTCTGGTCGCCACATTATAAGAAAGATGTGGAGGCATTGGAGAGGGTACATAGGAGGTTTACCAGGATGTTGCCTGGTATGGAGGGCAGGTCCTATGAAGAGAGGTTGAAGGATTTGAGGTTGTTTTCGTTAGAAAGGAGGCGGCTAGAGGGGATCTTATTGAAGCATATAAGATGATTAGAGGTTTAGATAGGGTGGACAGTGATAGCCTTTTTCCTAGGATGGAGAAAGCTAGCACGAGGTGACACAGCTTTAAATTAAGGGGTATGAGTTATAGGACGGATATCAGAGGTAGGTTCTTTACTCAAAGAGTGATTAGGGAGTGGAATGCCTGCCTGCAGCTGTTGTAGATGCGCCAAGTTTGGTGGCGTTTAAGAGGTTAATTGATAAGTATATGGAAGGGAAGGGAATGGTTTAGTTTGGAGGGGCATTGCTTTTTATTTTGGTCGGCACAACATCGAAGGCTGAAGGGCCTGTTCTGTGCTGTATTGTTCTATGTTCTATAGCTTTAGTAGTCACGTGAAAAAATGTGAGAACACTGCAGTGTTCCTTCCTTTTATACAGTTTATAGAGTGTGAATGCAGTGGAAGTGCCATAGTTTGACATAGGGAGTATGAGGAGCTATATGGGCTGTTCAGGGAACACAGCTTGGCATGTGGGATCATTGGGGATGGGTGGGGGAATATGAGGTGGCATGGATCTTGGTGAGTCTTGTGGAGTGTGGCATGGCGGGGTGAGGGCAGGAGGGCCTGTTTTTATTTTAACTGGGTTGGAATTCTTCAGCAATGAGGTTGGCCATTTAAAACAACCCACCTTAGCATCCGGCAGCCTCCAAACTTTTTCCCAGGTTAGATCTCCCAAGTGTAGCCTACAACCCCCACAATAAAAACCTTGCCCTCGTCGACATTTCCTCCTGAAATGCAGGAGCTGATGGGAAATCTTCCCAACTCTCACTCCCAGCCCTGAGGATGAAAATCCAGGCCCAAGTATTTCCTGTATTTTCTATTTTTATGTTAAGTAAGAATACTTCATTCACCTGCCTACACTCTGCTCCATTTGAGCTGGGCTCCGATGATGAGTGCTTCAGTTCCAGAAATTCCTGTTCTTTGAAGTATGCTAGTGTTGACCTTTCATTTTATGCTTATGATGTTCATAATGAATTCCAAGATGGTAACAAAGATTCTCGTAAGTGTAGGGTGGCACAGTGGTCCAGTGATTAGCACTGCAGCCAGGTCTAAAATTCTTCAGGCGTTCCTCAGGATTCCCACCATAACTTCTGGACGAGATTGACAGAACTTTGGTGACGCTGGTTTTCCATTGCCTTATGGAGTTTCCTTAATGCTGATTGACTGCTAGGTTCAGTGATGCAAATTCATTTCAAACTGCTTCACACAGGGGTACTTGCAACAACATTTGCCATAAAGGGGATATTAGAAGATGTGGCCAAACGTTCTGTCAAAGAAATTGCTTTACGGGAAAACCTTAAAGGAGAAGAGAGAGATAGAGAAACTCAAAGAAGGAATTCAAGAGAGTGTAGGGTCTAAGTAAATGAAGGTCATGGTCAACAGTGACAGAGTGGCAGAGATGTGAATGCAACATTGGCCAGAATTGCAGATTTGGAAATCTTACAGGGCTATAGGGCTTGAGGAGCTCACAGAGATAGGGAAAAAGGGGATATGGAGTCATTTGAAAGCAAGTTGAGAATTTGAACTTTATTTTATAGTCAAATGATTTTCAACGATGGTCAGTGCAAGTTTGTTCACTTTTGGTTCTAACCTCAAATGATGATTCAAAGATGGTTCAAAGTAATTCAAGTTGGTACGTGCCCTCAGACTTTTATAACTTTTTCCACCTCCTTCCATTGGGAAAAAGATACAAAAGTCTGAGGACACGTACCAACTGATGCAAGCTTCTTCCCTGCTGTCAGCAGATTTCTGAATGGACCTACCTTGTATTAGGTAAATCTTTCTCTGCATCCTAGCTATAACAGTAACACTAATTCTGCACTCTTTGTTTTCCGTTTCTATGTATGGCGTGCTTTGTTTGTATAGCAGGCAAGAAACAATACTTTTCACTGTATAATAATATATGTGACAATAACAAATCAATTCATAGTCTCTTGCAGTAAATATCTTTTACCAAGTATTAAGGGCTTTCAATGAAGAGGACATGTTGTGAACTAATATTGAATTTTCAAACTCAGAAGAAAGATGGGAGAAATTGACTTGGCATCATAAAGCAGCGCAAAATGCCAAAGCAGGAATATCCTGTAGCAAGCAGGGAAGCCACCGGAGGTGGAGGCCCCATGTCCTGTAGAGAAGAGCCGCAGAAAGACAGGGTCTTTCACAAGGTCCCAGTGTGGTACCTGGCAGAGGAAGTGCTGAGAGTCTCCTTGGAATTTTAATTTGAAACTTACCTCTGTGAGGCAACCTCTATGTCTCTGATGAGGCCATCAGTATCAATGGTGGGTTTGGAGGTGGCAAATTAGGAAGCTGACTCTGGAAAAATTGACGAGCAAAGATTCCCCCAACCCCACATTTCATGACAATGTCGATATCCTAAAGCTAGTAGGAGAGTCCTTGCTTGTGCGTTTCAGCAGCCTTTGCTCTTCTCCGCCCTTCTGTATTGGACATGTTTGAAAAATATTATTGAGTTTGAAGAAAAGATAAAATATATTTCACATCATTAGTTTAGAAATCACAATCCAATGCTTAGAAGTCTATGGAAATAATATTTTGACATTTTCCAATGAGACGGAGAGATTTGTCCACTGACAGTGTTGATATATCGTGGTCTGCATTGTGACCAGTTCAGATATTTTTCTGAAAACAATTGGTAATTTTTCAGATAGAGTTTTTTAAGTTATTAAACTGTTGAATTTTTCTTGAAGAGAAAAAATTAAGACATGAGAAAGAGATACAATATGAGAGAGCCCCACACACCGTGAGACAGAAGTAGGAAGACAGTGAGACCGAAAAAGCCATAGGGACAGTAAAACAGCTGTGTTGCCTGCCGCACAGTCTGTTTTAACCCTTATATGATGGACAAATAACTTTTAGTAAATGTTTTGTTAATACAACCAATATTTATTTAAACCCACACAATCAATAATCACCCATCCGACCAATAAGGTATTGGACAGAAAATACTAGAATTCAAGTCCAATACAAGACCTTGACTTAACTTTGCGAGACTGGAAAGTACCCAAGCAGATATTGGCCTTTATCTATGCACTGGCCTTGGTAATCGTCTGTGTAGTCCTTTGGTCTGATCTGGCACTCTGGCTCTGGTCTCCCTTCCTTCCTTCTTGGGTGTGGTGGCTCTCTGTTGTTGTAGCTCATTCGTGGGGTCAGAGAGAGAGAGAAAGAGAGAGATTGCTGATTGCGCAGTACCCTTTATACTCCGTTTCATTTCGTGCCCCCTTTTGGCCATTGCCAATCAATTGATCAGGACTTGATCTCCCTGATCAATAAGAGTTCAATCAGATGCTACCACACCGGTCTGTATGTGTGTCCCCAATGGCCATATCTGTAAGTGCTGGAGGCACATACTTCCTTTCCTAAATAAGGGGTCACGGTGCCCTTATGTCTGGTACACAACTGTGTCACCAGAAAGTCTTTTTCATCCTGGAGATGAAACAAGCCAGTGTGACTATAAAGTCTCCTTCATCCTGGAGATGACCAATATCCAGTTTATTCACTTCTCAGGGTTGCAGCCTGTTTGTCTCTGTCTTTAAACTGCAGCCTGTCATTTTAGCTCTTGTCCAATTGTCCCACAGTGCTTTACAAATCATCATTTTAGATGGTCCGTTTGGCCACAAGTAGAGAGAGCAAAATAGAGAATTTTCCAAGCATATCTTCTCTTTTCCTCTTTGGAGAATACTAGTGGAAGAATTCCCAAGCTGATAATCAGTCCATTGAACTGTATTACAAACATTCCTTCCGCAGTCAACAAGTCCTGGAGCTGGACCTGAACCCAGAATATCTGGTTTAGAGGTAAGGATACTATCATCGTGCCATAAGTTGTCCTAAAAACAGACTGAAAGAGAAAATGAGAAAGACACACACACACACACACACACACACACACACGAAACAGACAGAGACAACATGAGAGAAGAAAGACATAGAGAGAAATAAATAGAGAGTGTTTGTATGCACCAATTCACAGGGTGTCTGGGCAGTAGATACCAGGAAATTTCACCTGAAGCAGGTGAAAGTGTAAAAAATAACTTGAGAATTAGATAACACATTCTGTATTATTATGCCAATTATTGAAATGAAAAAGGGTAACAATGACAAATGGATTACTGGAGGGATCAAGTGCAGGCAAAACTTCATTTACTGCCCAGATGTGTTAGTTAGGTGGATTGGCTGTGCTAAATTCTCCCTCAGTGTACCTGAACAGGTGCTGGGGTGTGGCGACTGGGGGTTTTCACAGTAACTTCATTGCAGTGTTAATGTAAGCTATGTGTGATACTAATCAATAAAATTTTTCATTTAAACATCTTTAAAGTTTAAGACCATGGCACCACAGATTTTTAAATTTTATGCTGCTTTTGAGCAGGAAAACTGATAGATAGCTTTGGAAAAAGCTAACACAAGCACAAAAAAGGAAATAACTTAACGTAGGTGTGAAAAGAGCCCAGGCCACTGTTTCAAGGCAATGGAATAAGTCAATTTTCTCTTTATGATATTGAGTTTGAGGATTTTTTTAATTTGCTTTTTTACGTGACTTTCTGAGTTTCAGTTTGTTTTTCTCTGAAAACTGAAACCCAATGACCTCATGTGTATGAAAAAGAGTTATTGCAGTTGGGGTGCATTGTGATATCAGCATTTAAAAAATTCTTTTGTGGGACATGAACAGTATTGACAAGGCCAGCACTTACTGCATATCCCTACTTGCCCTTGAGTTGTCATAAATTAAGCTGCAATTTGAACTCAATATTCTATTAGTTATATCATAGTGGAGGCTGAGTGGGAGGGGGAATTGATATACACACAAGTACATTTTTTGCAGTGGTGAATTTAGAAGATGAGCTTTAATATTGGAAAATGTGTTTCCCTAAGGTTTTTTTTAAACAGTTTTGGTAGGTTTTACAAGTTTTGGAATGCATTGTAACTTTGACTTCAAAATTACTGACAGTAGAATCCCAGTTGAGTCTGCAACATAAACCATATATGAAAAGAATATTCCAGAGATGTTCAGAAGAGTTTTGTTGTTCACTGGGTTGCGTCCTTGCCACTAAACTGGGTTCGAGTCCCACCAAGGATTTGATGATGAAGGATTTGTTATGATCAAATTCTCATGTTATTTTTACAATGCAGATGTAGGCCATTTGGCCCTTTGAATCTGCACTGACTCTCTGAAAGAGAATCGCACCCAGGCCCAATCGTCGCAACACTGTCCATTTACCATGGTTTATCCATCCAACCTATTCATCATTAAATGCCAAGGACAGTTTAACACGGCCAATCCACCTAACCTGAGGGAGGGAACTGAAGCACCTAAAGGAAATTCACACAGAAGCAGGGAGAACATACAGACTCCACACAATCACCTAAGACCGGAATTGAACCCAGGTCCCTGGTGCTGTGAAACAGTAGTGCTAATCACTGTGCTGTGCTATTAAAAATAGTTTCTTGATCACTATTATGGAAGTTAGCTTTCAATTCCAGATTTTAAGTTGGGATTTGAACCCGTGTCCACCAGAACATGAACTGGGGCTGTTGGATCACTAGTCCAGAGCTATTATCACTATGCCATGATCACCGCCCCTTTCTACTATTTCTCTTCTCTCATTTATTCATAATGTAGTCAAACAGGTTGAGAGTCAGCCAATAATTCGTTTCAGCATATATCAGTTTGAAGAATGGGAGAGATTTCTGATGGAATGGGAAGAAATTGGAGTGGCTATCCATAGCGCCAGGCCACAATATGCTTGTGAAAGTGTATGTTGAAACAGCAACTCTAGGCTTCTTGGAAGAGGCCGACTGCTCCATTGGATAGCTGCTGTGGAGTAGTTTAGTCTAATAGCATGGTGTTCCATTCCTGTTCTGGCTGAGATGGATTCGGAACCTGCCTCTTTGATCTACCTGTGATGAAGGTCAGAGCACTGTAGGTCAAACCTGCCTTTGGGCAGAGAGCTCATACAAGAGGAAAAAAAAATAGCATAGTAATAAGCCCTTCAATCCAACTTCTCCATGCTGCCATGTGATGTGACATCCCCATGGCAGGATGTCATGTCATCCCTTTACAGTTCCTAACTACTTCTCCTGGATGTTGTAGCAGTGTTCTCACTTCATTTAGATTCTGACATTTGTACCAGTGGAATTCTTGTTAATGGTGGGAATCTTGCTATGTTTGTAGAATGAACACTCTTGAGAAAGTGGTTTGGAGCTAGAATTGAGTTCAGGGAAAAACACCACCCCTCTAAAACTGCATCTCAAAAGGAAAACCTACCCTTACTTTGGGCCAGAGTACAAATCCCAGATAAAATTCAAAATTCAGCCACTTACTCTCAGAGTTCCTAAGGAGAAAACTGGGAAGCAAACAAAAAATCTTATTCGCTAAATGAAGCTATCAGAAGGAGTAGACTTATAAAACATTGTGAGTTCATCAAACTGTCAAATTCAAGGAAGCTCAACAGCTACATACTGTACTTGTGTTCAGCCCGAGATCCCAAGATTTGCTTCCATGCTCTCACCACATGACCTCTTACGAAGGCATGTTATCATGTTCTCACATGACTACTTGGTCTACAAGACTGAAGATATTGGGGGTGTCAGTGGGGGGACGGAAAGTATCAATGGGGGGTGAGATTCTCCCCAAAAAATTCTAAGTGTTGAATTTGTGTGAAAACTGGGGTAATTCACACTGATTTTTTCAGTGGGAGTTAAGAGAAGAATTTCCCACACTTTGTGCACTGTACAGGCCACTGGCATGAATTTCATTACATTTTGGGGAGTGGGGCTTATCCCCATTGGAAAAGCTGAAATCTGCGCACTGAGCAGGTTACTGCACCAAGATCAACGCACATGCAGTGGCCTTGTACTGATGACCTCACGATTGCTGGCCAATTCGATCATTGGCCAGCCCCAGACTGCTGCACTGCCAGCTCTCCAGCCTCCCACGACTCAATCACTAGGCCCCGAAAATTCCTGGGCTCAGCCCCCACTACCCCCCTTCCCGGCCTGCAATGATCTCCAGCACCTCTCACCAATTTCCCTCTCCCCCCCCCCCCCCCCCCCCCCCCCGACCCCCCCCCCCACCCCCAGCAGTGCCGACTCCCCAACAGTGCTGAGTCTCCAGCAGTGCCAACTCCCCAGCCTGCCCCGATTGCTGGCTTCCCTATTTCCATCACTGATCTCAATACAGATTCGCAACAGGAATTGCCCCTTAGGCCCTGCTCCCTATATGCCCTTTCCCCTTGGCGCTGCTCCATGCCTGATGGGCAGTGCCGAGCTGTCCCCTTGGCACTGCCAGGGCATGCACTGGCACTGCCAGGGTGCCAATGCCCAAGTGATAACCCTCCACTACCCAACCCTCTCAGGCGCCCCTTCACTCCTGCAGCGCCAGGCCATTAGTTCCCCCAAGTGGGGAGCTTTAATAAACCCTGCTGGAGTGAAACATCCTGGCAGGGTGGGGGATGGTAGTGGGCACAGAGATTTCAAACCCAGGCCCATTAATTGTATTTAAAATAACCCTGTCAATTGTCTTTGCGCCTCTGCGCCAATTTGCGGTGCAGAGCTGACGCAGCCTGAAATCCTGCACTAGGGGATGCTCACGCAAACCTTCAAATCAGCCAACACGAGAATCTCCTGGCCCCGCTGCACTAAAAACGTATCACAGCGAGATGGGAGAATCACGGGTTGGATCTCTCAGATTTTCACTAAAAGATAGATTAGAATGTAGCTAATTAAGCCAAATATTATTTGATTTGATTTATTATTGTCACATGTATTGAGATACAGTGACAAGTATTGTTTCTTGGACACTATACAGACAAAGCACACCATTCATAGAGTACATAGGGGAGAAGAAAAGGAGAAGGTGCAGGATATGATGTTGCAGTTACATTATCTATGCGGGTATGGGAATAAATGGCTCTGGAGTGAAACAAGTTTCCAGTGAAGCAAGTCCTTTCCTACTTTTAGACTGAAAGGGGCTCTGGAGAGCACCTTTTGCTGGCTGTTGAAACACAAGATCAACATACAAATAATATTTTCATTGCTTGTAGTTAACTTTAAAAACAAAACTACACACAGAGGCTTGAAAATCCTAACTGGGCTTTGTTTGTTTCTGTGTTTTTGGTTTGACTGATGATTTATTTACTCCAAAAGGCTGACTACTCAACTCAAAATCTAACTGTGCCTTTGTGATAATTGCTCTGTTGCTCCTCGCCTTCCCACCACCATTATTCATCTTGGCAGTGGGGTTCCCAGTGGAAAAGCCTCTTGCCTGATCTTTCTGGAATCAAAATAGCAGGAGGAAGGCAGATCAGGCTACACAAGAGGTGCCCCTCCCACCACCCTGAAACTTGGATCTACTGGCACAGGATGAGTGCAGATTCTGCTCACCTTCCCTACGTTGGCGCTGATCTTTGAGTCTGGCTGCAAAACTTTTCATAGTTCACTGACAGCTCGATTCAGCAATTTACATTGGCACTGGTAGGTGTTTGTTTTTCCAAGAGAGGTTCAAATAAGAGGCACTGGCTTAGTGTACACGGAGAAGAGTGTAAAGATATACTTCAATGCAGCAGCTAAGGTACACTCTCACCTGGCTAACATACCAGCTGAGCCTCTTTCTGTTCCAGAACATGAAAAATAGGGAAGTATATCCAGATTAACATTCATAACTAGACATGAATTAGCATTTTTACAAGTACAATTTTATAATCCCTACAATTAGAATCACAGGATTCATACAGCACAAAAGGTGGTCATTTGGCCCATCACATCTGCACCGGCCCTCCAGAAGAGCAATCCACAAAGTGCTACTTTCTCACCTTCTTCAAGTAACCCTGCACATTATTTCTTTTAGATAACAATCCAATTCCGTCTTGAATCCCACAATTGAAGCTGCTTGCATCACACAGGTAGCTCATTCCAGGTGTGTCTGTTACTTGCTGCTTATGCTGTTTGGCATGTAAGTAGTCCTGTGTTGTAGCTTCACCAGGCTGACACCTCATTTTTTTTAGTTACATCTGGCATTGCTCCTGATATGCCTTCTTATACTCTTCATTGAACCAGGGTTGTTCCCTTGGCTTGGTGGTGATGGCTGAGTTGACGATATGCCAGGCCATGAAATTACAGATTGTGGTTGAGTATAATTCTGCTACTGCTGATGGCCCACAGTGCCTAACGGAGGCCCAGTTTTGAGCCGGGGAGATCTGTTCAACATTTATCCTATTTAGCACGATGGTTGCACCACATAACATGATGGAGGGCATCCTCAACGTAAAGACGGGACTTTGTCTCTACAAAGATTGTACGGTGGTCACTGTGATTGATACTGTCATAGACAGCTTAATCTGCGGCAGGCAGGTTAGTGAGGATGAGGTTAAGTATGCAGTGTTGGACTTGCACTTTGTGGTGCTCTGCGCTCCTCTTTGTTTTAAGTTCTCCAATAACATCAAACCCTTCTGCCCAATGATATCTGCATTTCAAATGAGCTTTTGTGCACACTCTCTGTCTCACACACACACACACACTAATATCTCCCACACATGTTTGGACTCTCCTTCACACACACCATCTTCTAAATCTCTCTCCCTCACTCACATAGTCTGTCACACTCATTAACTCCTCTTAACCTCTTTCATACAGTCACTCACATATATACACAAACTTATTCCCTCCATCTTCTTTGCAGCAACAACCAACTGAATACAGATGAGGTCCTACAAACTGAATTTAGGGAGTTCGGAATTAAACTGAAAAGTAGGACCTCAAAGGTCATAATCTCAGGATTGCTAACAGTGCCAAATGCTGGTCGCGTAGGAATGTCAGAATAGCTAAGATAATTACATGGCTTCAGGGATGGTGCAAGAGGGAAGGATTCAAATTCCTGAGACATTGGAACCAGTTCTGGGGGAGGTGGGACCAATACAAATCAGATGGTCTGCATCTGAGCAGGACTGGAACCAATGTCCTAAGTGGAGTGTTTGCTAGTGCTGTTGGGGAGGGTTTTGACTAATATGGCAGGGGGATAGGAATGATGTAGAGATGCCGGCGTTGGACTGGGGTAAGCTCAGTAAGAGGTCTGACAACACCAATTTTAAATCCAACTGATTTATTTGATAGTAAACTTGCTAGCTTTCGGCGTTAATCTCTCTAACCTGTGCTCAGTGTTCCTTCCACTGACATTGTTAGCCACTTTAAGACTTGAATAGCAGGTTAGGTGTAAGGATTCGCATTCTAATCAGCAATCTGTAGACTGCCTATGCTGATATGTGTGCTTTTGGAGACCAGAACACCTCATTCGCCTGACGAAGGCACAAACGCCGAAAGCTAGCTAGTTTACTATCAAATATATCGATTGGATTTAAAATTGGTGTTGTCAGACCTCTTACTAAGGGGGATAGGAAGTCAGAGAGAAGTAAAGTGGGGACAGAATCAAAAGGAGTAAGGCATAAATGGAAGGCAGACAAACCAAAGACAAAAATCAAAAAAGGGCCACATTACATCGTAATTCTAAGAGGGCAATAAATGCCAAGAAAAACAAGCTTGAAGGCTCTGTGTCTTAGGGCGAGGAGCATTTGTAGTATGAATTAACTGTGTAGACAGTCATTAATGGAGATGATACAGTTGAGATCATGGAGACCTGGCTCCAAGGTGACCAACGATGGAAACTCAACATCCAGTAGTATTCACTATTCAGGAAAGGTAGGTGGAAAGAAGGGAGGGTGGGGTAGCATTGCTGGTTAAAGAGGAGATCAATGCAATAGTAAAGAAGGGCATCAGACTGGATTATGTGGAATCTGTATGGGTGAAACTATGGAACACCAAAGGGCACAAAATGCAGCGGGAGTTGGGTACAGACTAAACAGTAATTGTGAGGATGGGAATGGCATCAAGCAGGAAATTAGAGATGGATACAGTAAGGATACAGCAGTTATTATGGGTGACTTCAATTTGTATGTTGATTGGGCTCACACAACTGGTAGCAGTGCGATGGAGGATTTCTTGGAATGTATAAGGGATGGTTTTCTTGAGATCAGGCCATCTGAGACTCGGTATTGTGTAATGAGAGAGGATTATTTAGCAACCTTGTGGTGCAAGGTCCTTTGGAGAGGAGTGACCATAATAATATGGTAGAATTCTTCATTAAGATGAAGAGTGACACA
This sequence comes from Sphyrna mokarran, assembly GCA_024679065.1. Taxonomy (NCBI): domain Eukaryota; kingdom Metazoa; phylum Chordata; class Chondrichthyes; order Carcharhiniformes; family Carcharhinidae; genus Sphyrna; species Sphyrna mokarran. The sequence goes on from JAGIQG010000021.1 coordinate 28,408,904, forward strand.
GTTAACTCTGAGACTGGGCTTCTAAACTTGAGGAAAGCTAACTTTTATGGTATGGGACATGCACTGGCTATGATAAGCTGGCAAAGTATACTTAAGGGTTCACAGTGGATAGCGAAATTCAAGAATTCTACATCCCTATCTGATGTAAGAATAAAACAGAGAAGGTCGCTCACCCATGGCTAACGAGGGAAATTAGGGATAGTGTTACAGTCAAAAATGATTAATGAAGTGGACTCCACATTGAAACAAATTAAAAGGTCACAATGATCCATGAGCACAATCTGTTCACAGGTTTCAGTTCATATTGAGGGTGCAAGTGGGCTTCAGAATTCTGCACTGATTATGAGAAGCGACTGTCCAATGTGCATTCAAGCATTGGCCAGCTGCCACTGTGTTATCAATTCCTTGACGTAAGTCTCCGCATATTAAGTTATTGTTCTTGGGAATAGGAGAAACTGTAGCTGCACATACATTAAGTCCAGTGAGCAAGTATATGTTTGCATTTACACTCAAATGAGAGCAAATTTCTTGTATTTTGTAACAATTCAAGTTTTCTGCAGTTGATCACTGATATTCATAAAACTTTGATACAATAAACAAGCAAATTAAGCAACATTACTAAATAATTCCATTAGTAGCACTTGAGTATTATCATGCAAAATGGACTCTCAATGCAGACAGGATAATGTAACCTAATGCAAGTAAACTACAAAGAATACATCTAATTTGGAGATTTAGATGAATACAAAGCTAATCTTCAGCTTTTATGTTAAACATAATCTCACAAAATCTCAAAAATCTTGCAAAATCGCACTAATTGCCCTGTCTAGAGACAAAACAATCTCTTCAACCTGCGCTTAACGCTGTCTTCACTCACATTGTCTGTACCTTTGAAACTTGATTACCTGTAAAGACTTGCATTCCAACCATTAGTTTGTAAATTGAGTTTGTGTCTTTATACGGCCTGTTTGTGAACTGAAATCCCACCTCACCTGACAAAAGAGTGGCAAGCACTCCGAAAGCTAGTGCCTTTTGCTCCCAAATAAACCTGTTGGACTTTAACCTAGTGTTGTGAGACTTCTTTCGGTGTTCATCTCAGTCCAACTTCAGCATCTCCACATCGTGACTTACAGTAAAACATCAGAATGTTTCCTAATCTGTTCCACATTACAGTCCATAAACACTGAACCTGCAAGACTCACTGAGCACTACTAATGCTATCAGAATTGGATTCATTATCTGTTAACTAATAGCCATTTCTAGACACATAGTATAAATAGCAGACACCTTTATTTACAGGCATTGAAAGTTTAACTTAAATTTAGCTTCCGAACAAAAAGATTCAAACAAATTCTAGGGCCCTTAAGTGATGAATTCAAACAATGTTTGTGAGAGAAACCAGTAGCAGGATCTGTTAGTATAGAGACATTCTCAACTGCTGAAAAATCTGAGCCTTGACCAGTCCCCTTGAAATCCCAATGGTCCTTTACCAATCAAGCTTCAGCCTACCTGTACTTTAGTTTCGGTCTTGGTGGGGAAAGCAGTACGATTCTTCCATGGTAATGGAGGGCAGAACCATTCTTTCTCACTGAGATACATGAGGAATGAACAGTCTGTGCCATCAACACCATAATAAGCATAGCAAGGATCCGAGGTCCACCGAGCTCTCATCCACTTTATTCATCAGCAGCAATGAAAGGAAGAAGAAAATGGAGGAGAAAAAAATCCGTTATTATGACAGAATTGTTCATGAATTCAGGCACATTATTTTTTGCAAAGCTTTATTGCAAAGTTGGATTTGAAGATCCAGCTTCCAGAAAAAGGGGGAAAGGAACTTTGTGAACTGTGCAACGCCCAAAAACATATCTTATTGATACAGTTGCTCTAACTTTGTGTAGTGATCTCAAAATTGTGTGATTTTTTTTTAAAACCATAGAATCCCTACAGTACAGAAGGAGGTCATTCAACCCATCAATATTTTACCGACAACAATCCCAAACATACCCTATTATCCTAAACCTACGAATTTACCCTGTTAATCTCCCTGACACTAAGGGGCAATTTAGCATGGCCAATCAGCCTAACCCGCACCTCTCTGGCCTGTGGAAGGAAGCCGGAGTACCTGGTGGAAACCCACGTAGATACGGGGAAAATTTGCAAACTCCACACAGTCACCCGAATCCAGAACTGAACCCAGGTTCAGTAGTACTAACCACTGTGCTATCATGCCACCCCAAACTATAATGGTAAACTTCTATTCAATGATTCCATCTGCTCAGGAAACTGATTTACATACTTTTTTGGAATTGAGTTTTGCCTTTGACAGAAGCCTGATTTTCCAGCCCCCGACCACGGTGTATCGGAAACACAGAATCATTTACATAATGAATATATCAGTAAATAGAAACAGTTCCTCCACGCACCTTTAACAACTGACAGTCAGTGATGTGCTTGGGAAGCTCAATCCTGCAGTTGTGCCTGCTGTGTATAGGCAATTACAAATTGTGACACATTGCTTTATGTGCTGAAATGAATGCCTGAGTCAGTCAGCGGGATTTTATGACCTTGCTCGGGCGAGCCTTGTAAAATTCCATCCGAGGCCAACGGAGAATTTGGTTCTGCAAGTCTCGCCTGCCCCAATTCTGGGACGGACGAGATGGTAAAATTCCAGCAATGTGTTTAAAAGCTAGAATTTAGCAATTCTATCTCAAATACAAATGACAATTGTTGTTTTAGTAAAATGGTACCAGAATTTCACCAATCCACTGGTAAAACAAGAAAGCAATGACCAAGCTGGTATTTGTTGAACAAAAACAAATGATTCATATTGCAGCCAGAGCATAAATCAACTGTGTGCTTTTATCAAAAATTGACCAATAATCAGCAGTGAAAACTTTATAAAATAAAAATGTAAACATCAGTCTGAAAATGTCTTTCCCTTAGGGCAGAGCAGTGTTACATTTTTACAAACAATCAAAACGATTTTTTTGAATGTTTACACTGAGAGCACTTATTTTCTTTCTTCATTGAATATATACATAACGCAGAGGGAGACTATTTGGCCCATCAGATCACAGTGGTTAGCACTGCTCTGTTACAGCGCCAAGGAACCCTGGTTCAATTCCGGCCTCGGGTTACTGTCTGTGTGGAGGTTGCATGTTCTCCTGTATTTATATGGGTTTCCTCTAGGTGCTCCTGTTTCCTCCCACACTCCAAAGATGTGCAGGTTAGGTTGATTGACCATGCTAAAATTGCCCCTTAGTGACAACAGGCTAACAGGATAAATATGTAGGGCTAAGGGGATAGCAGCTGGGTGGGATTGTGGTTGGAGCAGGCTGAACGGGCTTAAAGGCTTCCTTCTGCACTGTAGGGATTTTATGGTTCTATGAATTTGTACCGATTCCACCTAGGAGCATTCCACCTAGGCTCACCTTCACCCTATCCATCTAACCTATACACCTTTGGACATTAAGAAGCAATTTAGCATAGCCAATTCAACTAACCTGCACATCTTTGGACTGTGGGCTAAGGGCCTTTGTTAGGCACCGTACCGAGGCAGTTCTTCACAAGTACAAATAATCAACCACTTCAACATTAAAGGGTGCAAATACAGTTTATACAAAAGATTATGGTATTTACAAATGTGTCTTAATACACATTTTGTGATTACTCAATGCTCGTGCTCCATATTCTGGCAGCACAAGGAACATTTCATGTGCTAAAATGCACAATGTTGGCAAAATAGTATTTAATTCTATTAATATTAACTTGCTTGGCAGTTAAAGTGGGAATTAGATTATGTTGGTCAGATTCAAAATGCACTATGTCAGTGCCTATTATAAGGTGATGACTCCAGCAAGCAGACGGAATAATATCTGTGTAATCAATATAATCAGTGTTGTTTTTTTCAGGAAGAGAAACAGCAGCAGGGTGGCACAAAACACACAGGCCGAAATCTTACCACAGTTCACGCCAGCAGGATTTTCCCTTCTTGCCACAGTGAATGGAGACTTGGCTGGCTGCTAAATTTTCCGACGTCACTGCGGTGGGAGTGTGCCATGAGCAGCTGGTAAGATCAGGCCCACAATATCAATAGCTAGGGTTTTTACGATGATGGGTTTTTCTGTCCCTGCCCTGCAGTTATGTTACACCCCAAGTGTTCATTGGCTGCAGGCAGACTTCCACCCCTTACTCAGGTGGAAATCCTACCCGAGAGCTGCTGGCCTTTTATTGGTCAGCAGTTGTCTAGAACCTGTCTCGCTAGAAGTTGCAGTGGACACAACTGGGATTGCACGCAGCCCACGCCCAGAGTCTAAATTCAGGGATTCCAAAAAAAGGTAAGTTTTGGGAAAGGGGTTTTAGGGTGAGGAGGATAGAGGAAGCCAGGGGGTGGTGCACATAGTGGGGAATCGTGGTGTCAATGGTGGGTGGAGCAGGAGGGAGGCATAGGAACTACCAGACTTTAAGGGGGGGGGGGGGTGTGCCTGAAGTTACAAAACTTTTGAGGGAAGCCTTTCACCCCCTTCACCTCTCTCCCGCTCTGCCATCCATTGTCTAAATATGAATCTTTTTGGACTTATACAAATCCTGGGAACGTTTCAGCATAAGAGTTCGTTCATGACCAACTTGTGTTACCTCTTACTGCAGTACTTACAGTCTAGATTCCACTTTCATTGCCTATCAAACTCAACGCGGATCCACATATTTGTGCTACTAGCTCCTTTCTGCAGTATAACCAATCTACCATCCACGGATGCATCTCCTGAAGGCTCGATAGCTTGCTGCGAACAATGGTCTATTTGAGGTTGGGGTGGTTGTTTGAAGGCAAGCAGTGGAGGTGTGGGGATATGTGTCTTCAGACTTTTGTATCTTTTTCCTGATGGAAGAAGGTAGAAGAGCATATCCGGGGTGTGCGGGGTCCTTAATTAAGCTGGCTGCTTTTCTGAGGCAGCTGAAAATGTGTCAATGGGCAGGAGACTGGTTTGAATGATGGACTGGGCTTCGTTCATGACCCTTTGTAGTTTTTTTGTTTTTTACAGTCTTAGAGCAGGGACCAAACCAAGCTGTAATACTACCAGAAACAATGCTTTCTATGGTGCATCTGTAAAAGTTGGAGAGAGTTGTAGCAAACATGCCAAACTTCCTTAGTCTTCTGAGAAAATAAAGGCATTGGTGGGATTGACATGATTCATCTGAATGCTTTCGGGGGCACAGGAATCCCATGAATTAAGGAGAATTCCTGAGCACAGATAAATCCAGGTGGGCTTTAGGAGTGTGATCTTTAAGTATCTTGTTAATGAGCCCAATTAAACAGCATCAGGCCATTCTTACTGCTGACTTAATTGGGGTGGGAATGGGATAAGAACATAAGAAATAGGAGCAAGAGTGGGCCATCTAGCCCTTCGAACCTGCCCCACCATTCGATAAAATCATGGCTGATCTGATGTGGATCAGTTCCACTTACCTGGCTGCTCCCCACAACCTGTAATTCCTTTATCGATCAGAAATCTGTCTACCGTGACTTAAACATATTCAATGAAGTAGCCTCCATCACTTCAATGGACAGAGAATTCTCGAGATTCACCACCCTCAGAGAAGAAGTTCCTCTGTTCTAAACTCCTCCCTTACCCTTATTTTGAGGCTGTGCCCTCTAGTTCTGGTTTCTTTTCTAAGTGGAAAGAATCTCTCTACCTCTACCCTATCTAGCCCCTTCATTATCTTGTAAGTCTTTATAAGATTCCCCCTCAGCCTTCTAAATTCTAATGGATAGAGTCCTATTTACTCAACCTCTCCTCGTAAGCTGACTATGCTAAAATGAAAAGGATGTGTGACCTCTCCTGAAATTACAGGAAGTAAGCCAGATCAGTGGAAGTGACCAGCTGCATCTCAATATTGGGGACAGTTGTGGGAGTAGAACTTGTTATTTTCTTAAAATGACAACATACCTTACTATGACTCAGAGTGCTCCAGAAGCCACTAAGTTACTGTAATCTTCAGCTAAGCCCTCTTAGACTTGATTTTTTTAAAGCTTCCAACTGCAAGCATTATAGTTAGTCTTTTGCTTCCCATTCTAAAGCTATTGAGGGGCCAGGTTATTGAAGCAGTGGAGTACCTGCCAGATCATTCCAACACTCCAAATCTGATTACACTCAAATAATCAATTCCTGCCATTTTTTAAAAATCTTAGGCCAAGTTCTTCATCTTTTTTCCACTGAAAATAGATTTTAGTTATTTAACCCCTCCATAGCTTAAAGATTTCAGATCTGTGAAAATCTTCCTCTGAATTCTCTCTACTGCTTCTACAACTTTCTTTAAGTATCATGGCAATAGCAGGTTTCAACAAATTGCAAATATTTTAGTGGCAACACTACTTAAATGATCTTGTATTCCATTCATTTGCTTACATACCTGAATATTTGTTTGAACTTGCAGCAACGATGCATGGTGATAACCATTAATGATTCACAACAATGTTCAGATCTCTGTCTCATCCTTTTTCTCTTTGATATAGCACCTTTCCTGACCTTGCAAAATGTTTTATGGTCAATGAATTGCTTGTGAAGTATGGTCACCATTGTAATGTAGGAAATGCATTTCGTACAAGAAAGGAAAAGAGACCAGGAGGTTTGTGGAGGAAATTCAAGTGTTTAAGGCCTTGGCAGCTGAAGGCATGTGAGCTAATGCTCAAGTGATTAAACTTGAGTGTAAATTTCTAGAATTGTAGGGTTGAATGAGATTGTAGAGATAGGGAGAGTTAGGCTTCCTGTAGGCAAATAGAGGCTTTTGAAGATAAGAGAATAAAAAGCAAAGAAAAATACAGCATAGAAATAGGCCCTTTGGCCCTTCAAGTCTGCACTGACCATGCTATCTGACTGAACTAAAACCCCTTACCCTTCCAGGGATCATATCCCTTTATTCCCATCCTAGTCATGTATTTGTCCAGACGCCCCTTAGAATTCACTATCGTATCTGCTTCGACCACCTCCTCCAGCAGCAAGTTCCAAGCACCCACCATCCTGTGTGTAAAAAAAACTTGCCTCGTACATATCCTTTAAGCCTTGTCCCTCGCATCTTAAACCTATATCCCCTGGTAATTGACTCTTCCACCCTGGGAAAAAGTTTCTGACTATCTACTCTGTTCATGCTCCTCAATCTTGTAGACTTCTATCAAGTCGCCCCTCAATTTCCGTTGTTCCAGTGAGAACAAACCAAATTTTCCCAAACTCTCCTCATAGCTAATGCCTCCATACCAGGCAACATCCTGGTAAATCTTTTCTGTACCTTCTCCAAAGCCACTGCATCCTTCTGGTAGCGTGGTGACCAGAATTGAACACTATATTCCAAGTGCGGCTTAACTAAGCTTCTATGAAGCTGCAACATGACTTGCTAATTTTTAAAGATGTTGAATTTCAAAATCGAGGCATACTTAATCAGGAACCATTCTTACTCAGAGTCAGAGAATCAGAGCGATACAGTACAGAAACAGGCCCTTTGCCCAACCAATCCATGCTGATCATGGTGTCCTCCCAGCTAGACCAAGTTGCCCACGTTTGGCTCATATCCCTCTAATCCTTTCCCATTAATGTACTTTACCAAATGTTCTTTAAATGGTGCTGTTCTACCTGGCTCAATCACTTTCTCTGCAAGCTCATTCCACATACACATCACCCTCTGTGTGAAGAAGTTTTAAATCTTTCTTTCCTCACCTTAAACTTGTGTCCTTTAGTTTGTAATTCCCCTTCCCTGGGAAAAAGGCTGTGTGTGTTCATCCTATCTGTGCTCCTCATAATTTTCTACATATCAATAAGGTCACCCCTCATTTTTCTGCATTCCAAGGAATAAAGTTCTGGCTTGGCCAACCTCTCCCCCAGAGCTCATGCCCATTAGTCTTGGCAATGTCCTCGTAAATTTTTTTTGCACTCTTTCCAGTTTAACAAGTCCTTTCCTGTGACATGGTGACCAAAACTGTATGCAATACTTCAGGTGTGGCCTCACCAACTCATAATACAAGTGTTCAAGTGCACCAGTTCCTAAAATATTACTTTATTATTAAAGCAAGGCTCTTGAATGGACTTAAAAAAATCTTCTAATTATTTAGGTCTGAGGAATTATGTTTTATAATTTAAGCCATACAATAAAATAAAATTTCAATTTCCACCATATTGATTTTCTTTCCTTTTCTTAAAGCTTGAAATATTTATCTTTGAATACTTTGCTTACTATGCATCATCTTTTCTTGTCTAAAATTACTTATTGATTTTCCGAATATGACTTGCATTTTTTACATTTTCGTTTTCAAATAGCTATTTGGTAGGACAGAACTCGGGTATTGTTGAAAAAAGACATTTTGTTTCAGTTTTTTTCTTGTGCTCAACTGGACAATCAAAAGAATGCCATTGCCAAGAGCAACAGCACCATTGTACTTTGAGAAGTGGATACTAATTGATTGGCAAATGGACTCTGATTGGTAGAGGCATTACCATGGAGATGTACCAGTTGATAGTGAATGACAGTTAACTGTCAAGCATTGTTTGAAATTTGAACCAGACAGCTTGACTCTGATTTGTAATATGAAATGAACCAGCAAATTGTTATCATTTGTTTTATCCATCTGGACAGGCTGTACACATACTGTCTACAAAGAACAAAGCTCTATGCATTAATACATGTAACTTCTAACACTTGCAAAGTGTATCACTCTGCAAACCAGACTGATAAACATAAGTTGGCTGTCAGTGTAACTTTTAGTATACTGAGGATTACTGAGCAAATGTTGTCCAATTATGGAATCATACTTAATGTTGGACTTTATGGCTGGAATTTTACTGCCTCACTCGCCCCAGAATTGGGGTGGGTGAGGCTCGCAGAACTTATCGGTCTCGGGTGGGATCTTGAGAGTCTTGGGTGAGCAAGACGGTAAAATTCCAACACACGTTTTGCATTTTGCAAGCACGTGCTGGTTAGTTATGATCTGTACTTTGTCCATTACAAACAGTGGAAGAGACATGTTGTTAGGATCCACCAGGCTTTGTGACTAATGGCTGACATACCTAGAATCGTACCAGCAGTGAAATTCATATACCACATCAAACACTTCAAATATCACCATATATTTATTATCCATTCTTCCTCACCACCTGATTATCAAACTAATTTTAGAAATATTTCATTATTTACCACAGTTTGAATTTCTTGCAATGAAACAACAAATACAACATAAAAAGACAACAATCTATCCAATACTGACTGCAATTTAGATATAATAGATGAATGGATATGATCTTAACAAAGTGAAAACATCCTGCAAGATTCTTAAAAGATCAGATAAAATATCTATTATTCACCTTACGTACTGAGGAGAAGATGCATGGTTGATTGCTGTTATTTAATTTGGTTGCTGACCTTTTGGTTTTCTTATTAAGTAAGTTATTGATCAATTTATTCATTCAATTCTCTTCGCCCCCGTTCTGCTGAATCTAGTGGAACACCACAGTATATTTAGGATCGCTTTAATATCTTTGTATTTGCATTTAATTGTTGTCAGTTTACATTTGTTGAATCATGGTTTTCCAGAAATCCAGGCATGCCTTGCAGTGTAACTAATTTAATATAATTTAGCATGTACATAGAATAGTTTATATTTAATTGCCCAGTGTATTTGGATTAATGCTGGCCATTGTATGAATGGAGACTGCTGCTGCTACATTGCAGGATTTAGTATCGTATAACATTGCCACAAAGTACACATACGACTGAGAAAATGTATGTATCACATTTGATGATTGCACTGCTGTAGCAAATGGAAGAAAGCTGTGCACTGCCAGTCGTAATTGCTTGCACTCTGGATACAGAAAAGGCCAGATAGTAATTGTGTGAAATGCGTGGATTGCCAGTTTAGAGTAATTATGTGTCCTGAATAGAGGAAAGGTTTTGGCACTAATTATATACACTGGATGAATTGCCTACGCTATAGTAATTGTGTACCTTTAGGTAACAAAACAGAAACGTGAGGATTAAGTTGTCCCACTAGGGTTTCAGTCTGTAGTGAAATGGATAGAATAGGTGAAGCACTAGCTTAGCCTGCATGAGATGATAATGATGATATTAAAATAATTGATTGTTATAAATATAGAATTACAATTAAACTAAAACTTATATATAAAAGGCCAATTGCACACACTCCCATCATCAACTACATAGCAATACAGAATAAAGTCTGACAAATTATCAAAGCAAATCCATATATAACTCTGTACTCGCACAGCAGGGCAGGAGAAAAAGAAACAGATAATGCTGTCTGAAAACCAAATGTAATAAATGCACACCTTCCAAAGTAGAATATATTATTTTTATCAGTTGCTGGAATTATAAGGAGCCTTTATTTTTGTATTTATATATAGAATACCGGTAATAGATTATATTATTGAGTCACGAAATGGGTGCACGCTGCAACAATAGAATTTTTTTATTGTTCACTCAGAAGAAACAATACCCTAGATGCTAGGTTAAAAAGTGAAATTTAATTCACAAGCAAATATAGGATTGTCTACGGCAACAGCGTTTTGCGCTTATTAAAGTTATGAGTGAGTAGCCTGACACAGAAAGTGACTTGTTATCATAATCATTAGCCAAATTGAAGCAGAAGAACAGTTAATAATACAGATAAACATTCAAACCTCCCCATTAAACAAAAATCTGTACTCAGCCAAGAACCACTGTGTAATTATGTAATATTAGATTGAAATTACATATAGCGTCAGGCAATTTGACCCAATCAGCCCGCCTTGGTATTTACCACTCACATAAGCAGTAGTCTTAATAACACATGTCCAGTTTGTGTGCATACTCCTTTATCATTCTTTGCTTTAGCCACCTAACTGACCTATTTATAAAAGAGTTGGCTGTTCTCTTGAACAAAACCACTGGGGCAAATCAAGAAATGTGAATAGTTACAAAGGTGTTTTTCATTGCTTGGGAAGAATTTTCCCATCCCATTCGCCACAAGAATTGTAGCAAGTGGAACACAGAACATACAAAGGTCCATTGTCCTCGAGCACAGTTTTCCAATCTTGGGGCAATCACAGCTGGAAAATCCCATCCAAAATCTTCTTCAGGCATGAAAGATATTACACAAAATAATATAACTAATCACTCCACTGCTTAATTGAGATCCCTTTGAAGTACATCTATTGGGTCATCAGTTTACTCTTCTTGTTGGGGGTGCTTGGCTTCCATATGAACAGAAGTACAACTGAAATCAGGATATCGAAGTCAGAAATCACAAACACATCATCAAACAACGATCAAAACACCAAAGTGCAATGTAAGGCAATATTACAGCAGATTGCCAAAGGCTTGGTATAAGAGATATTTATACATAATGACAATCTTGAAGAAGCAAAGAGAAACAGAGAGGTGGAAACTTTAAGAGGGAATTTCAGAGCTTAGAGTTCAGACTGCTGAAGGCACAGCCAGGCCTTTGACAATGGTAGGTTATTGCATAAAGTTAAATCTCACAGGTATCAGGATGAAGTATCTAAATGGATACAAAATTGGCTTCTTGACAGATGCAGAGGGTGATTGGAGAGGATTGTTTTTAAACTGGAGGTCTGTGACCAGCTGTGTGCTTCAGCGATCAGTGCTGGGTCCATTGTTGTTTGTCATTTATATTAATAATTTGGGTGAAAATATTAGGAGACATGGTTAGTAAATTTGCAGATGACACCAAGATTGGTGGCATAGTGGATAGTGAAGAAAGTTATCTCAGATTGCGACGGGATCTTAATCAATTGGGCCAGTGGGCTGACAAATGACAGATGGAGTTTAATTTAGATAGGTAATGCATATGGTAGATTGAACCAAGGCAGAAATTACTCAGTTAATGGTAGGGAGTTGGGGAGAGTTACAGAACAAAGAGATCTAGGGGTATATGTTTATAGCTCCTTGAAAGTGGAGTCATAGATAGTCAGAGTGGGAAAGAAGGTATTCAGCATGCTTGGTTTCATTGGTCAGAATATTGAATACAGGAGTTGGGATGTCTTGTTGAAGTTGTACAAAACATTGGTAAGGCCACTCTTGGAGTACTATGTACAGTTCTGGTCACCCTATTATAGAAAATATATTATTAAACTAGAAAGATTGCAGAAAAGATTTATTGGAATGCTATCGGTTTGGGTTATAAGGAGAGGCTAGATAGATTGGGATTTTTTTCCTCTGGAGCATAGAAGGCTGAGGGGGTGATCTTATTGAGGTACATAAAATAATGAGGGGCATAGATCAGCTAGATAGTCAATATCTTTTCCAAGAGATAGAGGAGTTTAAAACTAGACAGCATATATTTAAGGTGAGTGGGGAATTTTCCCATCCCGCCTGCCACAGGATTGTGACAAAATGTCTAGAGGGGCGATTTGTTTCGTAAAGATAACGTTGAGTTTCTGGAACAAGCTGTCAGAGGTAGTAGTAAAGGTGGGTACAATTTGTCCTTTAAAAAATATTTAGACAGTTACATGGGTAAGATGGGTATAGAAGGATATGGGCCAAATGTAGGTAACTGGGATTAGCTTAGAGGTTTGAAAAAGAAGGTGACATGGATGTCAAGCCGAAGAACCTGTTTTCATGCTGTAAACTTCTATGACTCTAAAGGTGAAGCTATTAAAACCAGAAATGCTCAAGAGGCAAAATTGGTGGACTGCAATGATGTGGTGAATCTATAGGGCTGGAGGAGGTTACAGAGAAAGGGAGGGAGGATGTGCCATGAAGGAATTTAAAAATAACGATGAGAATTTTAACAACAAAGTGTTGCTTGTCTGGAAAGCCAAGAACTGCGGCATACTATAATATTCACAAACAATGCCATCTCTATTGTGGCTAGCATGCTTGACAAAAGGAGAGAAATAATTATTCTCTTGGGATAACAGAACTGGACTTTATTCTTATGACTGGCGCATCATGGCATTGTTACGCTCAAGTCCCCCAATGATATTGGCAACATGAGTTATATATCCATTATACAAGTTTTACACATAAAATTTGAACATGTTAAAATAGCTTTATAGAATCCCAAAAGGGATTTTGCAAAGGTGAAAATGCTGTTTAAAATTCCATGCACTAACTTTGGATTTATTCCAAAACAATTATGTTTTGTTCAAAGTTTAGAAGACACGAAATAATGAAACATAAAAATCCAACTAATTGGGAAGCAGTAGTTTCACCTACTATGGATAAAATGTAAGAGCACGATAATTAATGTATTATTTATTAAGACTACTTGTTTATGATATGCTTCCAGTGATAAACAACATACGTAAAATAATTATTGAACAATTTTAATTCAATAGTTAAATCTGACTGCTGAAAAATAAAGATCTAAGTAGCCATGATATCCTTGAGTTTATGGTCTTGACAGCCAAGCTCTACTGTCTTTAGTTATTACAGGAGACTGGTGCAAATGCATAATATTTGCAGTCTGAGAAATAGTCAGAACATATTTTTATACTTTATAGTTCAAATGGATTTTATTTTTACTAATTTTTTGACGGATATAAAAATGACCATGTTGCTTTATGACATAATTTGAAACGATGGTTATTAAAATATATTACTGTTCATTAGGAGAAGCAAACCAGTCACAAATAATCTTCAAACTCTCCCAGATCCTGCATTTCATTATAAGATGCAGCTTAAACATTTCCTGTCGCCTGCCCTCATACAGGCTTGTTTTCATGGTCAATAGCAAAATGGTGGCACATGCTGTGAGCCTCGAAGAAAGCTATCGACAAAGATTTAGCGATCTCTGTAGCATGGAACTGCCCCTTCTTTGGGTCAGTTTGAATCTGGCAATATATCAAAGGAATCTCCAGGCATCCAGCAACAATGATGCCACCAAGCAGGGTAATCTGCCAATCACATTAAGTGAGTGCATAAGTGACCAAGCAGGAAATAAAATTTTGCAAAGGCAAAGATACCCTATTAGGATGTGCACATGGGGTGAAGGTAGTAGCTGAAATGTCATAAGTAAATTTGAAAACAATTATGTTAAGAATGTGTATTTTTATCATAATGGAGGAATTTGACACTCCATAAATGTAAGATTAGAGGATCAGAGAAGCAGTTCATCAGTAATTATGAATTTAGTACACTATTGCAATCTAGTTACTCCTGATTCAACAAGGTGTAGCCTTTTCAAGGATCTCATTACAGTGAGACCAATAAAACAAAAGTACAATTTCCTGTTGGTTCAGTAATTTCTAATTGATCTCTGTGAGGACCTTCAAGAGCATAGCCTACCGGGAAGCGTAGAATTGCTGATAGCAAATGATGGATTTTTGTGTTTTAAGTGCAGATACACAGATTCCAGAATTTGCTGTCACTTTCAGAAGAGCAATGACAGGGAAGGCTGACAATTTAATTGTCATTACAACAACCTAAACCAGGCCAATATCTCAGAACATCCTCTCAGCCTCACAATAACACCAACATGATTGTTTTTCATTTCACTGATTCAGCCACCTTTGAGCTGCATTTGATTTAGGATATATTTACACTACAAGCCTGCCATCAGTACAAAGTGTTTTTTTTAAACGGAGCAGTAGATCTCAGCTTCAACAATTGAAGTCCGGCTTGACTCTACAGTAAAGCATAAGAGTTTTGCACAGATGTTGCACCAGAGTGAAAACATATCTTAAGATTGGCAAATTTGTTCAGAATTATGGACAATTTTGAGCTGTGGATTGTCACATGTGTGATGTGCCCATGGGAACATTATAAATATGGGCATCCTTTAAAGTTAAAAGGATAACATAGTGTAATTTAACATAGTGACAATTTAATATTAAAGCAAAATACTGTGGATGCTGAGTCTGAAACCTGGAAAATCTCAGCAAGTCTGACAACATCTGTTGAGAGAGAATATAGCCAATGCTTTGAGTTTGGATGATCCTTGATGGCTATTGAGTATCAGTTGACATTCTATGCTTTCCACAGACAAAGGATTAACCCACGTGCCTAGAAAGTTCTTAAAACGTAAATGACCGTGGATGGGATGGCCCTCCTTTTAGCAGACATTCACATTGTGAAAACAACTTGTGAAATTACATCGCCAATGACTGCAGGAATTGGAGAGGGGAGTTGGGGAGTGGTGGCAAGGGTGCAGGCAGTGGTTAGACAGTTTCAAGCACAAGGACCCAGGGGGCTGGTAGGTGCCCTAGCTCAGTGTTTTAAATGAAGTTTCTTATCATCTAGATTGAGCAGCTAGAGGTGCACGCCTGACAGACTAGCTTTAAAAAAAAAATGGATTTGTCAGGCTGATAAACCAGATTTATAAAAATAGGAACCATCAGTGGCAATTTCGCTAGTTGTTGTGTTGCTCTTCTAATCTTCAGGCAGCTTCGAGGTTTCAATTTTCACATTTGAAAAGTCCGCTATGAAATCAAACAACTGTCTAAAGGGGGTGTG
Source organism: Sphyrna mokarran (assembly GCA_024679065.1). NCBI lineage: Eukaryota > Metazoa > Chordata > Chondrichthyes > Carcharhiniformes > Carcharhinidae > Sphyrna > Sphyrna mokarran. The sequence goes on from JAGIQG010000021.1 coordinate 28,424,357, forward strand.
CGCTTAGTTCAAAAATGGGACGTTAAATCCCCAGAACTTTAGAAACAATTGGATGGTGTGTGTGTTTGTGTGTGGAAGGTGCAATGTGGAGAAACGAGAGAAGGTTTGGTGGTTGATGAGCAGTTGAAAGTTTGGAAGGGAAGTTGGAGGGAAGTTTGGGAGACATGAGAGGGCAGGTGGGAAGATGAGGGATTGTGGGGTTGGGGAGAGAATAAAAATGTGGTCAAGGGATGTTGGGATAGTTGGGATATTGGGTTGGGTAGAATTTGGACTGTGAGTTGAGGTAGACTGAAGATTTGGGGCAAGATTGGAGGGGGGGTTTTGGAGGAGGTTGGAGAGGGTTGGGAAGAGATTGGGAAGTTGGTCAAGGGAGAGGGATAGCAGAGAGATTTAAGGGGGTTGTGGGGAATACTGGAGTGAGTGTTTGGGAAGAAGATTAGATACTGGAGGTTAGCTACAGATCTGAAGTGTTTTATAAATATAGTCATTTCTTTGTAATCACTTCTCTAACATCAGTTCATTACTCTGTGATTTGTTATCCTTATAGAGAATTAGCATTGGGCCTCCAAATTCATCAATGCTATAGTCACTGCACATGATTCCCAATAATCTTTCCCACGGCTTCAACCTTTCCATCTACTTACCTAGCCCTTCTATCTACTTATCTATTATTCTACTACGCCTCAGTGATTTTCATGAATTTTTAGATGTATTTAACATCATGGTAAAATTACGTTACACCATAAATGTCAAAAATATATTGTAGTGGGAAGCAACGGTCTAAAATCCTTAGACTCTAATCAAGAAAACACAGATACATGAACCATTCAGTCTGCATCCTCTGGCCTCCTAAAAGTTGTGCTGCAGGGATGCCTGAAGGTTTCAATGCTTCTCACTGACAGTGAAGGCTAAGGTTGTTCAATAATTTCATTTTGTTACATAAGAGTCATTTAATCTTTCTCCCCATGAGATTATTGATAAAATAGAATTCAATTACACCACTTGCATGGAATAATTATATTGAATAATATCATACACCCAAGCAAAATTAAGTCTTTTATTCCTATAGAATGGATAAAATTTTATGCAGTTTGTCCAGGTTGCAATTCTTGAATCTTATTTATTTATTAATCACAAAGTAGTATTACATAAACAATGCAATGAAGTTACTATGAAAGTTCCTTCGTTGTCACACTCTGTTCGGGTACCCTGAGGAAGAATTTAGCATGGCCAATGAACCTATCCTGCACATCTTTGGACTGTGAGAGCAAACTAGAGCACCCGGAGGAAAACCCACACAGACACAAGGAGAACATGCAAATTGCATACAGACAACAATCCAAGCTGGGAATCGAAGCCAGGTCCCTGGCACTGTGAGGCAGCAGTGCTAACCACCATGCCGCTTCTAAATATGAATTTACAGTCACCAGGTGGGATTTTATGGCCTCATTTGGGCGAGACTAGAAATTCCCACCCAAGATAAACAGAACCCTGTTGTCAGAACCTTGCCTGCTCCGGTTCCGTGGTGAGCAAGATGGAGGAGTTCTGGCCACCATATCTGTATGGTGCAATGTGCAGAACATTTTAATAAGGGCTGAGGCAGTCACTGAAATCATGTCATCATCTGCACAGTGTGATAAATAATTAACAGGAAATTCCTGTCAAATTAATGATACTGCATAATGCTCTTAAAGCAAAATGTGTTATATTTGGTTTGTTTCATGATCATGGTAGAATCATCTATAGAATGTGCACAAACTAACACTGTTATATCATTGTTGCTCTTAACAATAACAACACATACTGCATATATATTGTATTTATAACCAGTTATCAACAAATTGCATTGTCATTTTACTGTGATGTTTCTGTGATTGGTGAATCAATTGGTGAATCTTGAGGGGAGAAAATGTCATATGTGATAGAGGAGAGAGTTAAAGTGTGTGGTGGGGTAGAGGAATAAGGGGCCCAGAAACAGTGGAAACTCTGGGTCCATGATTTCTCTCTCTGTTTGACTGACTGGATATTTACTGAAACTCAGAATCAAAAGCCCCACCAGACACAGTGTCTGCGAGCTTGAACTTGACCAAGAAAGGTGCATAGAGTCTAGTTTACCACAAGCTGGTGTAAGGTATGAACAGCCACCATTAAAACCCCACTGTGTAGTAATGGCTTTTAACTTCACAGCCGTTGAGGGCAATTCAAGCATTAATCGTGCAGATGATCACATGACTGAAATCAAAATCAAATGACAAATCTTCTAACTCCAAGAATGAGGGAGGAACAGATCACTCTGCAAACCAAGAAGAAGAAACGTTCTCCAGCAAGAAAAAAGGACCTTGCCTCACAACCGATCAAGCTAGATATGTATGTTTGTGCACATGAGAAGCTTTACCTCCACAAACCTTGGCCACAACTTTTTGTCTGGAGATTCAGAGGCTCTGACCATCCAAATAACCATGAGAACCTACACTGCTATACGGGTATTTTTTTTTAAAGAGGATTGCAACTTGGGCACATTTTCTTTCACAAATAAGCTAGCTGATGCTTTATCTCCAGAATCCATCTTTCCTTGTGTGCATGAGTGTGTGCATAAGGGCTGCATTTCATTCCATTCATATTTCCACAGAATCTCTACATTGCAGAAGGCGGCCATTTGGCTCCTTAAGTCTGCACCAACACTGTGAAAGAGCGATTTACCCAGACCTACCCTCCCTGCCCTATCGCTATAATCTACTCATCTTTGGACACTAAGCGGCAATTCAACATGGCCAAACCACCTAACCCACACATCCTTGGGCTATGGGACTAAACCCAGCACCTGGAGGAAACCCACACAGACACAGGTAGAATGTACAAATTCCACACCATCACCCAGGTCCTCGGTGTTGTAAGGTCACAATGTTAACCATTGTGCCACCCCTGCCACATTTCTGAATGTTGTGTGAATAACTATTATCATGTTGATTACTGAGAATCACCAGACAAAAGGCTTTAAAACAGTCTCTCGGAAAAACATCTTGTTGCGAACAAACACGAGGAGAGGTGAAAGGACGGGAGGGGTGGAAAGTTATCCCACCATCTCTCTATTCATAACAGGGCTCATAATGTGCTAAGAATTCGGTTGTGATTAACCAAATGTATTCTATATTGGATCATAACCTGACAGAAAGAGAAGACTCTCAGAACTGTCAGTTCAGAGTTCAGCAATGACAGCATGTCCGCCCACTGAAATGTGGAATGTTACATCTAAATAAGTTTGCAGCTGAAATGTTCTTTGAAACAAAATGCCAGTTTCTTGTGACATTGTTGTAATTACCATTGTGTACTTGTCCTGATAAATATTATGCGTCACACCACTCACAATCAGCAGCCTTTGAGTGTGACTTTGCTGTTGATGAAGCTAGGCTTTGAAAAGGTGCTCAGGGTGTCTATTTTCTCAACTGCTGAGGGAGTAGTTCTGTGCATGCATATAAAGGAGCTTGTAAAGTGTCACTTATATTAAGTGACAGCCTGCAATATATTTCAAGTGCTGACAGCAACTAGAGAGTGTCAGGCTGGGACTGAAATTTGGCTGCAGCCTATTTTGGACACGTTTAGTCTCAGAGCATCAATTCTCTTCTACAATAATGGTTTGCTGAAAATGATGCTTTCTATGCTTTGTGGTTGACCTCAAGCATTCATGACTCAGGTAAGGTCAATACCAATACTGTGGAATATAAGCATTGTACATGACTAAAATATAGTTTAAAGAAAGACAGCTCAACATTGCTAGTTGCAGGATATATAGACTGGATAAAGGGGAAATAAAAAAAAAAGTGTTGCAATGTTAAAGAAACAATTACAGCAGTGAGGAGCAATGATCTGCTGGAAGGGTCATCAGATTCAAGTGAAGAACAAAAATGGCGAAAGCACATTGCTTGAACTTTATGATATATCCTCAAAGGGTTGAAAGGGGATACAAAGTCAAATATATAGGCAAATATCCGAAAAGGTTAAAACCAATACAATAGTAATAGTAGGAGACTTCAATTATCTTTATATGAACTGGAGCTGATTCAGTGTAAAAGACGTGGAGGGTGCAAGTTCTTCAAATGCATTTAGGAGAATGTTTTAACCAGCACACAACAAACCTAGCAAGAGGGAGTTCTGGTTTTAGTTTTGAGAATAAATCTGGACAAGTGGAAATGATTTAAGTGGGAAAGCGCACAAATGTACGAACATATGAATTAGGAGCAGAAGTAGACCATTCAGTCCATTGAACCTGCTGCGCCATTGGATGAGATCATGGCTGATCTGATTGCATTTTAAATTCCACATTCCCATCTACTCCTGATAACCTTTGATTCCCTTACCTAGCAAGTATCCATTTATCTCTGTCTTAAAAATAAAAATATTTAATGGCCCTGGCCTCCACTACCTTCTGAGGCAATGGCTGGAATTTTAGCGTCCCATCTGCCACGGAAATTGAAACAGGTGAGGGGCAGACCATGGAAAGGTGTGCTGACCTCGGGCAGGAATTTATGGTTTTGGGATGAGTGAGGCTGTAAAATCCCACCCCGAGACTTCCAAAGTTGCACAATTCACTCAGAGGAAACGGGAAGATTGTGAACATTGGTTTAAAAAGAGGAGAAAGGGATTGACTAAATATTCAGAAATTTGTTGGCCTAAAGATGGCTTTCTAACTTATTGGAAAATCAATTGAAGGTCATTATTAATCATCATTTAAAAAGATAGAAATGAATCATGGACAGTCAGCATCGACATGTTTACAGAAGGTCATGCCTGAGTAACTTCATTGAATTTTCTGAGAAGGTAGCAAGAAGGATAATTGAGAGTAGGATGTTTGGTGTGCTTTAAATGGATTTAAGGCAGTATTTTGACATGGTAGGCAGGTCAGAAAAGTAAAAGCCCATTGGATCTAAGGGAAGGTGGCAAGTTGCATTCAAGTTGGCTCAGGGAAGGAAGCAAAGATTTATGGTGGCTATGTGGGTTTATATGGATTGTGTGTGACTGGAAGACTGCTTCCACTGGGGTTTCACAGAGTTCAAAATTCCTACCCTTGCTTTGTGATATACATTAATGATTCAGGCCGGGATTTTCTGGGCTTCCCACTGGACCTCTGGTGGTAGAGGAATCATGCAAAGACTGGAGACTTCAGTGGGACTGAAGTGGCCAATTGGCTATGTGATTAATAGTGAATAAGAATACTGTAGGCTGCAAGAAGGTACCAATGTGCACTGGTCAAGTAGTGAAAAAATAGCAAATGGAGTTCTACATAGAGCTTTATGAGACAACGCATTTGCAAGGAGCAAAAATGACAAAGAATGAATAATAAATAGTTGCATACAGAGCAGTGTAAATGAACAGAGGGACCTTGAAGTGCATGTTTATCGATCCCTGAGGTAGTAGGACAGATAAAGTAATTAGGAAGGCATATTAGAATACATTTGTTTATTAACCAAGAAGAAATGATGAGCAAGGAATTTTGCAAGATCTTTGGTATAACATACTGATCACATTAACAGAAAGCTGTTGTAGCACTACAAAGATTATAAAGGAGATTTATGAGGTTGTTGCCAGGACTGGAAAATTTTAGTTATCAGGGATGTTTGGCTAAGTTAGACTTTTTTTTTCTGGAAGGGAGCGGGGACACTTAATTTGAGGTACAATAAATCATGATGAGTTTAGGTATATTGAAGAAATTTCCTTAGCACAAAGGTCATAATAAGGGGGCAGAGATTTAAAATGAGTGAGTATTAAAGATAAATTTCTCACCCAAAGGGGAGACTAAAACTGTCTGTCTAAAAGCAGAAACCCTCATCACATTGAAAAGTACTCGAACATGCACTCAATTTACTATAACCTACAGTATAAAGGATCCAAAAGCTACAAAGTGGGATTAGGCAGGATTATTACTTTTCATCCATCAGTGACACAATGGGCTGAATGGTCTCCTTTTGTGCCATAACTTCTTGATTCTAAGATTCCATGGCTGGAATTTTCCGGCCATTTACAGTGGCAGGATCTTTTGGTCCCGACGATGCCAAGGCCTACCATGGGTTTCCAGGTGGCAGGGAGTACATAAAACGGGAAACCCCATTGACAGTAGTAGGATCAGAAGATCCCAGTGTTGGCCAAGAGCAGGCACTTTCACTGCTATGAGACACGTGGCAGGGTGTGCTAAAAATCTTGCCCCATGTGTTTTTCATGAATTATTGAACAACTGACTTTGCTACAATGAAATCCCAAGGTTATTCATCATTAAGTTCTTTCAATTGGCCTCAAAAATGAAAGTTGAAACCATCAAGTTGCAGGCTGTTGGAAAATCAAGTTAAACTTCGCCTAGTTATCTTCTGCTTTTCATAACCACAACAGTTCTGGCCTTCACATCATTGAGGAAGGACAGGAGACTGAATTTATTTTTGTGTTTTGCTTATTTAATAAGAGGTCTGGCAACACCAATTTTAAATCCAACCGATTTATTTGACAGTAAATCTGCTAGCTTTCGGCGTTTGTGCCTTCGTCAGGCTTATTTGCCAGTGCTTTTGTGAGATGTTCCTGAGGAAACCTTCATGATATTCTATTACACAATATTTGCAGTACAGAAGCAGTTCATTCAACTAAAAATATATTCTTTTTAATCCTACGTTCACCAAGAAAGCTATGGGTAGGCTTGCACCCATAAACGTGCAACTAAAAATGACCAGTGTTGGGAATCAGTTCCCGTTAAGAATGTTACTTCCACTTAATTTTCAATCACAGTGGGCTGAACTTTGTGTACCCTCAGCAGATGCATTCTGAGTGGGTGGGGGTGTGTAGGGTGGGTTGGTGCATTAATTAGGATGGACTCACCCCTATAATTTGATTGGGGGAGGAGAAGAGGATAGTTTGCAGGCACCGAAACCAGCGGTCCACCTGGCATATTTAAATGAAAAATTAAGTGTCATTAGACTTGTTTTCAAGCCACCTGACCCTGACAGCCACGCCATCAAATATCCTGGCCTCTTTTTTAAATTTACATATTTAAAGAGCTGTGGATGGGGGATGGTGGTGGTGGGGGGAATGGCAGTGTGGTGGAGGGGTGGGGTGGGGGTTTGGCATGGGAGAGGGTCTGACCTTGGCTGATTTTCAGACTGGCTCCCATTAGGTTGTGCTTTCTACTCACTCTCTCTCTTTAACCCCTCACCTCCACACCTTGCCCCTCCATATAACATATCCAAACTCCTGACCCAGGAGCTCAGACTTACCTGCCCAGGGGGTGGGAGCTACAACCCACTTGGCTCTCATTAATCAGCCTGGCTATGTTTTTTTTGCTGTGGAGTGGGTCAGGATGAAGCATGTTGATTCCATACCAACATTATTTTAGGGAGGAGGGGGGAAATACAGTCTGTTCCCATCATATTATTCCACCCTTATGTTTCAAGACAGTTAGAAACTGGAATCTTTCTGAAAATTTACAGAAATGTTTTTTCTCTCTTAATACATGACTTCAACATTTCCATAGATGAAAATTCAATCTCAAAGATTACAGAAGTTACTGAAGCTATTTACAAAACACAAAAAAGAGAATAAACTCATAGATCAAAACTGAATCATAAAATTAAAAAGAATGAGCATCCAATTTGGAAAGAAACAATGGAACCAAGTAGCTTATTTTTTAATCTTCCTCCATGAAAATAAGTAATTCCATTATTCTGCAGAGTAGCAGCAGATGAAGAATCTAAAAGTTTTTAAATGTGAAAATCATCCAGAACTCTCAGCCAGAAATGTTAACACATCTACTGTTAAGTTTACTGTAAGAAGTCTTATAATGCCAGGTTAAAATCCAACAGGTTTATTTGAATTACAAGCTTTCAGAGCACTGCCCCTTCATCAGGTGAGTCACCCATGATGAAAGAGCAGTGCTCCAAAAGCTCGTGATTCCAAATAAACTTATTGGATTTTAACCTGGTATTGTGAGACTTCTTACTGTATCCACTCCTGTCCAATGCTGGCATCTCCACATCATGGTCAAGTTTATTAGCATCTTGCACCATTTCAGTGTCAATTAAAACACTTTTTGAAGACCAATTCTTTTCAACCATAAATTTTACTTGGTCAAAAACAATTCACTGTTTGGTTCCCATCTACAGAAAATGCGTCAAGAGGCTGCCAGCCATCTTATTCTCAAGTCACACTGGGTGGCATTCATTCGGCTAACAATGGATATGATTAACTTATTTCTAATTCTGAAATGTTAATTTATTAAATATACCAGTGCCATCAAGCTGATGAATGACGTTGACCTGGGTTTTGCAGTAAGAGCATCAGCACTCACCATTATTAAGGTGTAACTTGGATAGCAACATCAGGGTCTGGATTTCCATGCCTCTGTCCATGTCAGAATGGAAATCATCAGTCTTTAAAAATGCTGATCATTTCTAGCGGCTCAGGATAAGTGTAATGAGCCTGCACACTGTACTCCTGATCATGTTGGTTCTATTTTTACACCAAATAATTCTATGGGATGTAGGCATCACTGTCTAGATGCCCAGCCAAAACTGCCCTTGAGAAGGTCGTCTTCTTCAACAGCTCCAGTGCACGTGGTGTAGATACACTCACGTTGCTTATCCTAGCTTGATGCTGGGCTATTCGTCCAGTTTCATTCCTTAAAGGATTTTTAGTGGTTCGGTACAACTGAGTGGTTTACTACTTCACAGGGCATTTAAGAGTCAACCACATTGCTCTGGGTCTGGAGTCATACGTGAACCACTCGTGAATCTGATGGAATTGTGGGCTCGTGCCCAAGATAGATCCCACCGAGTGGATGAAAGATAACAAATTGAAGGACCTCATCTTGGTTAACAAATTTGGGGAACCTCAGCTGGAGACTGGTCATAACAAATTACAAAGATTCACCACCCTCTGAATGAATAAATTCCTCCTCATTTCAGTCTTAAATGGTCCACCACTTATTCTGAGACTGTATCCCCTGGGTCTTGACCTACTCCAACCAGGGGAAACATCCTTCCTGCATCCAGCTTGTTGTGCCCTTCCATGTTTCAGTGAGATTGCTTCACATTCTTCTGGACTTTAACAAGTCTCCTCAATCTCTCCTCAGCACAATCCTGCCTCTTTAGGAATCAGTCTGGAAGCTTTGTTCCTCCATGGTAAATTTAGCCTTCCTTAGATTAGGAGACCAACACTGTATGCTATACTCCAGCTGTAGTGTCCCCAAAGTTCTACACAATTTCAGCAAAACCTCTTTACTCCAGTACTCAAAACCCCTTGCAATAAAGGCCAACATACCACTTGCCTTCCTAAATTCCTTACTGCACCTGCATGCTGGTTTTCAATGACTCATGAATAAGGGCACCCAGATTCTTTTGAATCAACAGTTCCCATTACCTCACCATTTAAGAAATGCTCCGAATTTCTGTTTCTCCAAACAAAGTGGATAACTTCACATTTCTCCACGTTATATTCCATCTGCCATGTTTATGTGCACTTATGTAATCTATCTAAATCCCCTTGAAGCCTCTTTACATCCTCCTCACAACTACATTTCCATCTGGTTGAGTCAGTAGCAAACTTGTAAGTATTACATTTGGTCCCCACATCCAAATCGTTGATATAGATTGTGAACAGCTAGAACCCAAGCACTAATCCTTGCGTCATTCACAGCCTGAAAATGACCTGTTTATTCCTACTCTCTGATATCTGTCTGTTAACTAATTCTCATTTTATGAGAATGTATCATCTCCGATCCCATCTCTAACGGACCATGTGGGACCTTCCAAAATCCAGATACAGCACATTGTTAGGGCACAGCCAGTGGCGAGTTTGAGCTGTTCAAATCTCAAATGAAACTGGAAAGACCTGCTAGAACGGCTTTGCTGTTTGTGAGCAGATTTCCCAAAATCAGTAAACAACTTAACATAGAACATAGAACAATACAGCACAGAACAGGCCCTTCGGCCTTCGATGTTGTGCCGACCAAAATAAAAAGCAATGCCCCTCCTAACTAAACCATTCCCTTCTCATCCATATACTTATCAACTAACCTCTTAAACGCCACCAACTTGGCGCATCTACAACAGCTGCAGGCAGGGCATTCCACTCCCTAATCACTCTTTGAGTAAAGAACCTACCTCTGATATCCGTCCTATAACTCATACCCCTTAATTTAAAGCTGTGTCCCCTCGTGCTAGCTTTCTCCATCCTAGGAAAAAGGCTATCACTGTCCACCCTATCTAAACCTCTAATCATCTTATATGCTTCAATAAGATCCCCTCTTAGCCGCCTCCTTTCTAACGAAAACAACCTCAATCCTTCAACCTCTCTTCATAGGACCTGCCCTCCATACCAGGCAACATCCTGGTAAACCTCCTCTGTACCCTCTCCAATGCCTCCACATCTTTCTTATAATGTGGCGACCAGAACTGCACACAATACTCCAAGTGCGGCCGCACTAGAGTTTTGTACAGCTGCAACATGATGCTGCGGCTCCTAAATTCAATCCCCCTACCAATAAAAGCTAAGACTCCATAAGCCTTCTTAACAACTTTATCCACTTGACTGCCTACTTTCAGGGATCTATTGACACATACACCAAGATCCTTCTGTTCCTCAACACTATTAAGAGCCCTACCATTAGCCCTATACTCTACACATTTATTGTTCCTGCCAAAGTGCATTACCTCACACTTTTCCACATTAAACTCCATTTGCCACCTCTCGGCCCAGCTCTGCAACTTGTCCAAGTCACTCTGTAAACTAAAACACCCCTCTTCACTATCTACCACACCACCAACTTTAGTATCATCTGCAAATTTACTGATCCATCCCTCAATACCCTCATCCAGATCATTTATAAAAATTACAAACAGCAGGGGCCCCAAAACAGACCCCTGAGGCACACCACTTGTCACCGAACTCCACGATGAATATCTCCCATCAACCACCACCCTCTGTCTTCTATCTGCCAGCCAATTCCTAATCCAATTAGCTAAATCACCCTCTATTCCACACATCTGCATTTTCTGTAGAAGTCTTCCATGGGCCACCTTATCAAAAGCCTTACTAAAGTCCATATATACTACATCAACCGCCTTACCCCCATCCACCTCTCTGGTCACTTTCTCAAAAAACTCAATGAGGTTAGTAAGGCATGACCTACCCTTCACGAAACCATGCTGACTATCCCCAATCAATTCATTTCTCTCTAAATAACTATAAATCCTATCCCTAATATTTCTCTCCAATACCTTGCCCACCACAGAAGTAAGACTCACTGGCCTATAATTCCCAGGAAGGTCTCTCTTCCCCTTCTTAAACTTCTCAGACACATTGTGATAATTTTATATTAAAGTGAAATATTTATTAAATTATGGGAATTTTGAAAAAATTATACTTAAATGCAAAAACACTTTGACCCAATACTTGGCCTAATAGCTCAGACAACACTCCCCACCCCGGCCACCTTTAAATGTCAGCAGTCCTTATGGATATTCTTAATGTTTAAAATTCCAGTAAGTTTGCCACACAGTGGCCGGCATCAGGTGTTCTCTGAGGGTGACAGAAAACTGTCTGTGTTTGGCCTTGTCTGCTTTTGGTCTTTGTTAGGATCTCACCAGCCACCATCACCACAGTCTTCAATTATCCATTAAGTCTGTTTTTTTTGATCATACCCTCTTAGAATCCTTTAGAAGTTTTCTGAATTGATAAACTCTTTTTTACAAACATCATTTCAAAAGCAAGCTTACCCAATCTTTCCTCATCTATTTACAGTCTCCCAGATACAGATTCCCTTTTGAATCATAACAGCCACCATCAAACCACCTGTTTCTTTGCTTTATGTAAATTCTTCTGCCAGTTCTCCTGTCCACCTCAGTTCATTAATATATCAAACTATTTACCTTCCCATTTTTCTTAACGATATTTAGAGGCTTTCTGACTCTAATTTCATTAGATCAGTCACGCTCCTAAAAAACTTGTATTCCAGTGCAAATGATATGACAGAGATATACCAAAAAAAAGTAAGACTCTGTTTTCCTGACAACATTGACTGGTTTTCCCATTACCTATTCCACAGGTTACATCCTGAAAAAAGGCTCCAATAAGTTTGTAGAACATGGTTTCCTTTTCATAAATCCAATGCCCTGTCCTGTCATTATCCTTTGTGTCCAGTTATCACTCTAATAGATTCTAGCATTTTCCCTAATACTGATATCAGGCAAACAGGTCTATCATTCCCTGTTTTCTCTCTGTCTCCTTCCATAGTTGTGGTGTTATTTTTGTTATTTTTCAATCTGCATATCAAAATACATCACATTTTGGAAGACGTCCACCAATGTATCCACTATTTTATAACCAACAGTTGCAACACTCTGGAATATAAATCATCAGGTCCTGAGATAATATATTAACTTTTGGTCCCATTAATTTCTCCAATTCTATTCTTTTACCAATATTTTCTTTCATTTATTTCAGTTTGTCATTCTTGCTTGCCCCTTGGTTCTTTAGTATTTCTGCAAAAGTTCTTGTATCTACCTCTGTGAAACCGGGAACAAAGTATTTCTGTAGTTTCACCATCATTTCCTTATTCCAAATTATAAATTCTTCTGTTTCTGTTTGTAATAGGCCCGCCTCATCTTTTCCACTTTACATACTCTCAAAGCTTTTGGTCCATTTTTATGATTCTTGTGGTTTACTCTCATATTCTGTTTCCTCTTTCTTTTAAATCAGTTCTTTGCTCCTCCTCTGCTGAATTCTAAACAGAATTCTAAACACTTCACAATGAAAATAGCACACACACGCACTGCCAAGCAGGAAGCAGGATGATGGTGTTTGGAAATGGTGGACTCACAATCCTTGCCTCAAGGATGAAAATCTGCTTCCTGGTGCATGCACGTGCATAGTCAAGCTCAACAATCAAGAAATTACTGTCCAATTTGCTATGCCTGTATTACATGGAGACCTCCAGCTTGTAAGCACATGAAAGGTATAGGCTAGGCCCATTAGTTTATAGTAACCACACCAGAATAAGTTAGAGTTTGTTGATTCAAATAAAAATGACTTTTATTAATGGTAATGATAAGTCCTAATCACTAGCATATAATTACTCAGACACTGAAAATTTACATTTAGAAGTGTGATGTCTTAACCCAACACATTTTAATTATTGTTGCAGATTTTAAAAATCTTACTTATTTTACTTTTCCTTTCTATTTGTTCCAATCTTTTCATAAGTTCATAAGATATAAGAGTAGAATTAGGCCTTTCGGCCCATCGAGTCAGCTCCACCATTCGATCATGGCAGATATGCTCCTCGTCTCCATTTTCCTGCCTTCCCCCATAACCTCTCAACATATTACCAATTAAATATCTATCTAATTTCTCCTTAAATTTAGTCTGTCCAGCATCCACTGCACTTTAGCATAGCCAATTCCACTATCCCTTGGAAGTAGTAGTTTTTCCTCAACTCTGTTTTAAATTTGTTACCCCTTATCCTGAGACTATGACCTCTCATCCAGAATGCCTGACCAATGGAAGCATCCATTCCACGTCTACGTTATCAACACCTTTTATCATCTCGAATACTTCAATTTGATCTCTCTTTATTGCCTCATAGGCCTAAACTGTTCAATCGCTCTTCATACGACAAACCCTTCATCTCTGGAATCAGTCTAGTGAATCTCCTCTGAACTGCCACTACTACAAGATGCTACTACATCTTTCCTCAAATATGTCAGCATTTAACTGAACACTCATTCTCTTGCATTATTTCAGTGTTTGTAAGTAACTTCACTCAGCTCATTTTGTTCCGGACTGTTTTTGCTCTCATTCTGGATACTTACAGTGCTAAAAGCACACAAGTCTGATGATGCAGTAATTATTTCTGGCTCATATTTTGATTGCGCACAAGAAATTTGGATCTCTAGGAATTTTGCATTGTTGTATGGTCATCTTTTTAAGCAGAATTTAGGAATAATCTAGAAAAGAAATAAGAGCGATTACTCACCTCTATCTTCCCAAGGCAGTCAGGGAATTTCGGATCTTTGGGAATTTCACATTGGATGCCATCCTTTCCTTTTGCTGTTTGGCGTCAACATTTTAAAGAAAGTACATGAAAGCAGATTAGAATTTTTATGTTTTACACAATTTAGCTTGCAGAATATAATTATTAATTCCAGTTTGTAGTGGAGTTGGAAATTACTGAGCTGTAAATGTACTTGTTTCCAATAATTCATCCACATTATAAAGAGCTGTCCCCTCTCTTCCACTGCCTTACTTTGAGATCCACTCAAGTAACTTTTCAGAGGCCTGTGTCTCCCAACCAGCTTCCCTTTATTTACAACTCAATTCCATTCCTAAGAGTACTTCAGCTAGAAAGTCAGAATCCACAGTGTCAGTAACCCTGACACGCTCAATATATATAATATATACATACAAGTGAGACTCCCTGATTGGGCAGGTAATTGTTACCTCATCTAAGTCAGCTCTTACTTCAAGAGGCCAAACTCACAGGCCTCACTGAGAACATTACATTCATGTCTACCTTTTCTTCCCTCTGTTCACTACAATTATCCTGGAATCTCTTTAGGTTAACCTCATCATCTTCCAGAAAATGTGGGCAGCATGGTGGCACAATGGTTAGCACTACTGCTTCGTAGTGCCAGCGTCCCAGGTTTATTTCCAACCTCAATCACCGTCATTCTGGAGCTTACGCTTTCTCTGCGCATCTGTTTTGGTTTCTTCCGGGTGATCCAGTTTCCTCCCACGGTTTAAAGGTGTGTGGATTAGGTTGGTTGGGCATGATAAATTAACCCTAGTGTCAGGACAGTTAGCAGAGAGAATGCATAGGTTACAGGAATAGGGCATGAGAGGCCTTGTGGTTGGTACGGATTCAATGTGCCGAATGACCTCCTTCTGAATGGTAGGAATTCTATGATTAGCCCAACACTGTGGAATTCCTTTCCTTGATTCTTAACTTTACCCAACAATGTGTGAACATTTTTACAGCTAGACTTGGCATTATCTAATTATCACTTCCTGCATTATGTCCTTTTCAGTTTCACTCTTTTCAATCTGTCTGAGTTTTTGTCTAGATTACTCAATAAAAAACTAAATCTATTTAAATTCTCTACTGATGAAATCAGTCAACAGGAACAGAGTTATTGGGTTTTTCATTGATGTCCAAATTCCTGCTGAAGGTGTTCTCCTCACCTACTATTGTAGATCCAGAAGATACTTCTGTGCCCATAGACCTGGTCTACAGTTGATTAATTTACTCAAGAAATTTGACTGCAAGTTAAAAGATTAATTATGGAGTCTAAAAGACAATAATTTCCCTTATACCCCAAAAAATGCAATTATCATTTTAATAAATTGCAAAAGAAAGCAAATATTTCATCTAACTGTGCATAAGTTATAGACTGTACAGCTGGAGGTCAGTGACTGATAAAGTTTGCTCTGTGGTCAGTTAAAAATGTGGTTGAGGGAATATCCTCATGCATGGTGACTCTTAGCTAATGGCATTCAACATTTCAGCAATAGGTTCTTATATTGGCCAAGGATTGAATCAAATTTCGTCAATAATTCACCCAGTTAGAATGAAGGTTTGTCAACTAGACACATTGGGACCATGAAAAACTAACCCAAAGAGTTTTAAAGTTTATTTATCAGTGTCACAAGTAGGCTTACATTAACGCTGCAATGAAGTTACTGTGAAAATCCCCTGGTCGCCAAACTCCAGCGCCTATTTGGATAGACTGAGGGAGAATTTAGTGCGGCCAATGCACTTAACCAGCACATCTTTTATACTGTGGGAGGAAACTGGAGCACCCAGAGGAAACTGACAGACACGGGGAGAACATGCAAACTCCACAATTTGGAGATTCAAGCCAGGAATCAAACCCAGGTCCCTGGCGCTTTGAGGCAACAGTGCTAACTACTTTGCCACCGGACAAACCAGGAGGTATGAACAAAGCAAAACGGCCGCACATTCTATCTCTGTCCCCATGTCTAGCTGTTTTCACAAGGACAGGGGCTGGAACCAGTCACAGAACCTGTCCAAATCTACAAAGGAGGCAAATGTTGTGGAGTCATTGACAGTCTGAGGCAGGTAAGATTTTTTAAAATTTTCATGGAGGCGGCTGGTCTTGAACAGCTGTTGGGCATTACACCAGCTGCATGGAGATGTGAAGCAGGGATTTGGGACTGGTGTTTGAAAGGTAAGTAAAATGTTTTGCCTCCTTTCCAGTTCATCAAAAAATTCTCTAGTATGAGTTGTCTCTATGTTGTGTAAGGTGAGTTATGGCAATGCTATGATGCAACTATCCCTTAAACATATGTTTGCCAGCTTATCATTTCTTCCAAGTGGAAAGCTGTCAGGTAAAGATTCAACACCTTAAATGTGAAAAAGCTTTTACATGAGTTTAAAGCATATAAATGGATAAAAAGGTAATTGAAAGGGTAGCTTAGTATGATATCAAAATCTAAATGTTTATTTTTTTCCCATTGCTTTTAGGTATTCAGTCTAGATATTTATTGAGAGAACAATTCTGAAGTCTATTTATGTTTTACTGGCTAGTCAATGGTCTCTGACTGTGACAATATGGGTTCTGAGGTGACACAGTACCACATTGGGTGGCACTGCGGCTTCACAGCGCCAGGGATCCAGGTTCAATTCCCGACTTGGGTCACTGTCTGTGCAGAGTCTGCACATTCTCCCTGTGTCTTTGTGGGCTTTCTCTGAGTGCTTTGGTTCCCTTCCAAAGTGTGGATTAGGTTCATTGACCATGCTAAACTGACCCTAGTTTTGGAGGGATTAAGAGGGCAAATATGTGGGATTACAGCAATAGGGTGAGATTGTTGTCAGCGCAGACTTGATGGGCTGAATGGCCTCCTTCTGTACCATAGGGTTTCTATAATTCCACAAGTCCAGTTCATAAAGTTGAGAGTAAATAACGGAGGGATGAAAATAGTGAGAGAGGGTTGAGGATGAGGTGGTGAAGGAGTTAAGGATGAGGAAGATATGGATGTGTGGGGCTATAGGAGTGGGGAAGTTGAGCGTGACAGGGTGAGGGTTGTAAGTGTAAGGGGCGTATGGGGTGAGGAGGTGAGGGGAGATTTAAAGTGGCCTGGAGATTCAGTTGTATATGGATAAGCTACTGAAAGCCAAGCTGAAGTTCTTTGGGAACAGAGGCAAGCCTTTAAGACTTACCTCAACTCCTGCCTCCAGGTCACTAGGGGGGAGAGTGGGGGGGAGGCCAGACTCATGCCTGCTGTCTGCCTCAAGATGGAGGCGGGTTTGCATGGCAGGATTGATCCCGTCTCCAATATAAAAACCTGGCCCAGCAGCCTTGATTCTCTTTCCACTGACATTGCTCAATGTGCTGGTTGTTTTTCAGCATTTCCTGTTATTAATTTCAGATTTCCAGTATCTAAATTATGCTACTGCTGAGGATGCAACAAATTGCTCGTTAGTGATCAACCCATTAATAATACTAAAAATCACATTTTGCAGTTAATGAACCGTTAATGAAATAAAGGTCAAGAAGTTGAGATTCTGCTTTGGGCACAATCAGATATTCTGGCACATGTTTAGCATAAAATTCCATTTTTTTTATGAGAAGCATTTTTCATTCCCCAGCTTTCCACTCAAACACATTTGCATATCACCAAATGCAAAATTAGCCATTAACCAATGCAAGCGGGTAGCATCGCAAAATATATTCTTTAGGTTCTTAAGAATTATTCTTTGATCTATTTAGAAATGGTATCTAGATAAAGTTTGATTGACTCATCCGAAAATCAATATTGATTATTGCATTACCTATGAGCAGCTTGATTTTAAAATAACTGAAAATGACTTAATAAAAAATTATAAAACTGTTAGATTAGAGTACAGTATTGAGTTCCATAATAAAGTTTAAAAAAAAATCATTCTAAACCTTTTAGAAGTTACTTCTCAATGTCTAAGCGCCCAAAAGTTCCAGCTTAATTCCAGAACCTTGTTGTAGGCATACAAAGCAGTGTCATTAGCTAAACTTCCAATTGAAATTTATTCACTCATGGCAGGTTGGCCCAACTAGAGAGGAAGCTATACTGGGCCTAGTATTGGGGAATGAGCCCGATTAGGTCATCAGAGTTTCAGTAGGGGAGCATGTGGCAAATAGTGACCACAATTCTGTAAACTTTAGGATAGTAATGGAAAAGGATGAGTGTTGTCCTACGAGTAGGGTGCCGAAATGAGGGAAGGATAACTGCCGGATTAGACAGGAATTGGTGGCCATTGATTGGGAGAGGCTGTTTGAGGGTAAATCCACATCTGGCATTGGGAGTCTTTTAAGGAGCAGTTGATGGGGCTGCAGGACAGGCATGTGCCTGTAAAATATTTTCCCTGACAATTATTTTGTTTCTAACATATGAATAAAATGGTATGATGAGTTCTAATATGCCTTTAATATTTGTGCAAATGCTCACAGAAATTTGAACTATTCTGAACCCAATTTGGCACAGTGGTTAGCACTGCAGCTTCAAAATGCCAGGAACCTGGATTCAATTCCCGCTTGGGTCACCGTCTGCGTGGAGTTTTCACGTTCTCTGCGTGACTTTCCTCTGGGTGTTTCTGTTTCCTCACACATGCCAAAGATTTGCAGGTTAGTTTGATTTGCCATGATAAATTGCCACTTTGTGTCAGAGGGATTATTTGGGTAAGTATGTGGGGTGGATTTGTTGTTTGTGCTGACTTGATGGGCTGAAAGGCCTTCTTCTGTACTGTGGATTCTATGATTCTACTGGTTACACCCATATTGGAGAAAAAAATGTAATTAAGTGAAGTTGCATGCCTTTGTACTTATCCTTTTTAGTTGCTTGCCATACAGAAGCTGCTGTAATTTACCCAAATTCATAAAGTCATAGATATCCTAGTTCAGAAAAAAAACATTTGGTCCTGGATTGGTGCCACCTTTGCACTTGGAACTATCCGCTCCTTGCTCTTTTCCTGAACACATTTATTTTCCTTCTCTCAATTATCTCATACATTTGGCAACATTTTTGTTATTCTCTTAATTAAGTATGGCAGAGTGGGTAGTGAGCAGTTGCAGAGTGCTCCATTTTATCTGTCATATTCTGAACTAATTTTTAGTCAGTATCCTTTAACTGTTTCAGCAGTCATTTATTTTCTAATAAGTTCAATGGTGATGCTTAGTTTCGGATACAACTTTGATAATAAAATGTTTGAAAAATACACCTTGTTTTATTCATGAATGTGACACAGATATAAAAGACATTTTTGACGAACAAATGAAGAAATTTGTAATTTGAAAAGCATTCTTCTTAGATAAAAAAAATTCCTGTGAAAGGACAACAGAAAGAGTTTCTCATTCTTGAATTAAATCAACCCTTACAGCTTTGGATGTCTTTAGCAGTGGTCTACCGTCTGTATAACGCTCACATAGCTCAAACATTGTTTGTTTTTATTCAGTGATAAAATATACAATCTATTACCAGTGTATCATCATTTCAAAAAGACTATTTCATTGTTGACAGAACACGGGCAACATACAGTTTGCACAATGAGTGGTGTGACGCAAGCTTTAAATACCAATGAAAAACAGCATGTAAATGGGTGCAATTCATACTGAACCCATATCATTATGGGCACATGCAAGTAGAATTGAAAAAAAAATTACACAATTATTGTTAGCTATTATCATCCAGTGATCAACTGCAGGTATTAAATCACATCCAAATGATCATTCATCTTATTGTAGATGTTACCTGAGTATAGCTAACTGTATTCTCAAAGCAATTAAAAGTTGAAACCTGTTGTTGGTAAAATAAAATCCAAAACAAGAAAGGACTGAACATTGGATAACCAATTACCAAGTCTTATGGGATGAATTCCAGGCAATAATTCCTGATGAGTTTACTGCTAAGTGGTCCCTAGCAAATATCTGATGTTCGTTTCCCTGGAATTATGCATTTTGCCCCTCTACTCATAGAACTCATTCTCACATCAACACTTCATAGACAGTGAAATGGTTACAGTGGCTGGAAATATTGAAGCAAAAATGGTGTTCATGTCAAATTGAAACTATGCCCAAGTTTGAAGAATTGTAAGTCTTCAACGGATGCTCAATGTATACGTCCATATAACCTAAAGAATCCATTGGCAGGATCGCAAGCTCTGACTCTTCATGAACAGGATTGGGAGCAAGATCATAATTTCCGATTTCCCACCCCTCGCTGGTGACATAATTAGTTCACACCCATAATTTTACCAGACTAACACGTAATTATAATAAGAGGGATTATAGTCCCCCTTGCTGCATGATCCTCCCACATGGTACATTCGTACCTCATAAATGCAGCATCATATCAGTAATGTTCTCAACAGGTTTGACTAGACATAATTTACAAGCTGTTTACGGATATAAGTGAAGGATTATCATTATAGGATTAATGCTGCATGACTGATTCCTTAACATAACATTATCACAATGGAGAGAGGGGGCTGTAAATTCACAATGTTTTTGACAGCTCCAGGTAGTTATAAAGAGATTTTTTTGTCAATAATGAGGATCTATGAATGCAAATGTTTGTCTTTATAAAGGAATTAAGTACTTGAAGGAATTTAAGTTTACTGGACATGTTTTATGAATGAGATTTCTTTTAAATAGTGAAATTATTAACAGAATTTTATTTTATTGTATATCATGGTGCCTGAGGTTTGCTTATAGTGGATATTGGGTAAGTTGGCATGGAGACTGTAAAGTGAAATAGTAAGTAATGATTTTTCTCAACATGCCAGACACTTTTTAAAAATTTAAAGGGCAGGTCTTTTAAATGCCCTGACAACATAACACATACATGAACATTTATCTCCTTTTTTATTTCTTTGTCATTTCTCTGTCTTTCACTATTACTGCACTTGCGGTTAAAACACTTCTTTCTTTAAAACTATTAGTCTCTTGAAAGGAGAGAAAAGGGAGAACCATCCCTATTATCTCTCTGTACACATAACAAGAGTCACAGTAACCTTCATTGATATAAACAGTTCAGTGCAAGTCCTGATGTGAGATTTCAACTCTTCCTCAACACTATAAGATTTAACTTTTGATACAGGGATACTTGGAAGACTATTGTGCATGTGTCTTCTTTGACTTTAATTTACAGCCTGTGCAGGCATGAGAACACGAGAGTAAACTTGCAAGTAACATAAAAGTGGACTATAAAAGCTTCTCTCAGTACGTAAAAAGAAAATGATTAGTGAAGTCAAGTGTCCATTACAATCTGAAACAAGAGAATGTATAATAAAGAACAAGAAATTAAACAACTATTTTAGCTTTGTCTTCTGTCACAGAGGAAGACATGAATAACTCTCCTGAAATGCCAAGAAACCGAGGATCTAGTGAGCAAGAGGAAATAAAGGAAATTAGTTTGATTGATAAAATAGTGCTGGAGAAATTAATGGGACTGAAAGTCCTTAAATCTCCAAAGCCTGATGCTCTACATCCTAGGGATTAAAGGAGTTGGCCATGAAAGTAATGGATGTGTTGGTTGTCAACTTCCAACATTCTGTAGATTCTGGAACAGTTTTGGGAGATTGGAGGGGAGCAAATGTAATCCCGCTATTTAAAAAAAAGGAGGGAGGGTGAAAACAGGAAATTACAAATCTATTAGCTCAATATCAGAGCTGGGAGAACGCTAGAGCCTATTATAAAGGATGCAATAGTAGGATACTTCGAAAAGATCAACTGGATTAGACAAATTCAACATAGATTTATGAAAAGGAAATCAAATTTCACAAACTTACTGGAGTTTTTTGAGGATACAACTAACAGAATAGATAAGGGTGAACCAGTTGATGTAGTATACTTGGATTTTCAGAAAGATTTTGATAAAGCCCCATATAAAAAGTTGATATGCAAAACTAAATGAAAATACATGGGATTGGGAATAATACATCGGCATGGATTGAAAATTGTAGTGGGAATAATGAATATTTTTTGAAGTGCCAGGCAGTGACTATTGGATAAGAAGTCAATGCTTGGGCCCCAGATATTCATAGTATACATAAATATTTAGACGAGGGAACCAAATGCAATGTTTCCAAGTTTGCTGACAACATGAAACTTGGTAAGAATGTGGATGGTGAGAAGGATATTAAGAGGCTTCAAGATGATTTATACAAGGTGAGTGAGTGGGCAAATACATGGTGGATGCAGTACCATGTGGATAAGTGTGAAGTTATCCACTTTGGTTGGAGAAACAGAATGACAGTATTATTTAAATAGTGGTAGATTGGGAAATGTTGATATACAAGCATGCAGATACAGAAAGCAGTTAGTTAGGCAAATTGTACGTTGGCCTTCATTGCAAGAAAACTTGTGTACAAGAGCAAGGATGTCTTACTGCAGCTAACAGGGCCTTGGTAAGACCACACCTGGAGTATTGTGTGTTGCTTTGTTCTCCTTATCCAAGATAGGATATACTTGCCATCAAGGGAGTGCAGCAAAGGTTCACTAGACTGATTTCTGAGGTGGCAGGATTGTTGTATGAGGATTGATTGTATTGACTGGGTCTGTATTCAATGGAAATTAGGAGAAAGGATATCTAATTGAAATGTCTAAAATTCTGACAGGGTTAGGTTCAGGTATTTTGTTTTCTCTACTGGGAAGTCTAGAACAAGAGATCACAGTCACAGGATATGAGGAAGGCCATTTGGGATTTGCTCACTCTGACTGTGGTGAACCTGTGGAATTTTCTATGACAGAAGTCCATGGAGGCCAAATCAGTGAATATACTTAGGCAAAAAAAAGATAGATTTCTGGACTCTAAATGTGTCAAAAATTATGAGGTGATTGCAATAATATGATGTTGAGCTAGAGGATCAAAGATGATCATATTGAATGTCAGAGTAGGCTTGTAGGACCAAACGACCTACTTCTGGTACTATTTTATATGTTTCTATGTATCTGTTACTCGTTCTGCTGCTGATCCTGATTTGGGAGACTCAATGTTAACCCACTTTCAACAATTAAGGACAATTTTAATTGGAAGACAGATTCTTCCATGAGCTCAGTCTGAAAATGTAATTCACAGATAAACACTACCCAAAATAACCAAAAACTTGAGTCAATCTCTTATCCAAAAGCCAAAAATGACTTAAAGAGACTTAAAGGAAATGAGAATTCCTTTCAATGATTTGTGAAAGCTATTTGTCAATTTTTCCCACTTTGATTTGCTGAATGACTGAGAAAGCAATGCATCAGATATATGTAGTTACCAATCTCACAGAAAGATCCTGATTCATAAAAGGGACACTTGCTAACAAAATTATTAATACTACAGTTGCCCTGAATTCTACATGGCCTTTTATGCTATCTTGATCCAGGGCAGGATGCTTGGCCTGAAAATATTTGGAGTTTGATGCTTAATGAGTATTGCTGGATGTTGTTCATTATCAGATAGGCTTTGGGACAAAAAACAGAGTTCATCTCAACTTGAAACACTGGCTCTATTCTTTCTCCACAAGTGCTGTCCGACCTGCTGAGTTTCTCCAACATTTCCTGTTTTCGTTTCAGATTCTAACATCTGGAGTATTTTGCCTTTATTTTAGGACTTTTGAAACATTTTTTGAGTGCTGATATCCTACAGGGACACAGTGGTTAGCACTGCCACTTCACAGTGCCAGGGACCTGATTCGATTTCTGGCTTGATCACTGTGCACACTCCACACTGACATTCTCCCCATATCTGCATGGGTTTCCTCCGTGAGCTCCAATTTCCTCCTACAGTCCAAAAGACATGCTGGTTAGGTGCATCGGCCATATTAAATTCTTCCTCAGTGTACCCAAACAGGTGCCGGAATGTGGCGATTAGGGGATTTTTCACAGTATCTTCATTGTAGTGTTAATATAAGCCTACTTGTGACTAATAAATAAAACAAAATAAAATTTGCAAGACAACTTCATAACATTTGTCAGCCTTCAAGGAGCTGGTGTGATACAGTCTGCCCGTCACTCTCACTTGTCTCTGCACCTAGCCTATCCTAGCCCCCAGTCCCAACTCCACCACGGAGCATGTTTTACGTCGGCCAGTAGCAAATGTACTACAGGCCAGCTGACCTGAAATCGCTGTTAGGGCATAAGCATCTTTCACGTCCGATTTTGGTCCCACCGATCACACTCCTGGGCCAAGCATAAAATTCAGGCACATATTTTCATTAATTCAACGAGATCAACACAGCTGGTTTTACTAAATTCACAGTAAATACGGAACAAACCGATTTGATTTAATGAGAGAGCTTTAAAAATTTGACAATATTGTCCGATCAATTCACTAGAAATAGATTTTCTTGGGCACTGCCAGTTATTTGAAGATATTGCAAATTCACATTGAAATGGTTTCTTGAAGAACCATGAACATTTATTTGAAGGCATATAACATTTTATTTAAAAAATTGATAAATTGCTATATTTGTACTTTGAAATGGTTTTATTGTTTTCATTCTAAAAAAAACTAGCAATGGAAAATATTCTGTTCCAATTATGTCCATTAACCAGTTACACGTGGAGAGGTTTTATTTGCTCTGCTAGCTTACTAGTTAATTGGTTTCTATATAAAAGAGCCTTTTGTCTCTCATTCCAATGCAGTTGTGACTTGCTTATTTTAAATGAGTTAACAATTGTCCAAAATAGTGCATGATGGCATTTTACAGAAGTCTTCTGGCCAGTGCACTGCTAGAGCAAATTAAATCTCGCTACAGGTGCAAAACGGATCTGTAATGTATTATACCTGAGAAAGAAAATAGCAAAATATCTGGGCACGGTGTAGTCATCATTTTATCTTTGCCGATGTGAATGCCTTGAGGGAAAACTGTCAAAGACGCTAATCGATCCCCAGAGGAAGCTGAAGGTGATAAAGTTTGTTCTAAATTCATGGTCTCTCCGATATAATTAAAATGCTAATTAGATATAAACTGCCTCCATAGTCCATGAAATAAAACCAAAAGCACTGGCTCCAAGCACTAGAGGGACTGCTTGCAGTAAACTCATTTGCTTTGCATGAGCAGGTTAGATCTGGTAACCAAATGGAAATCTAAATACTGGCATTCATTTGGGACAATGCCGGTGCTGAGAAGTGCTTTCATAATGCAAAGTGGAAGAGGCCTAATTCTGTACCTTTGGAAATAAAGTTAGCAAGAAAACCAATCAAGCATCTCATAGCACACTTAAAATCCCCACAACCTTTTAAATTACATTAAAAGATATCTCTGCAATTCTGTATACAGGTGCAGGATATCTGTTGAATATTATTTCAGGGAAGGATATTGACATATTAAACCAACGGGATTAGATTCTCCGAACCTACCGCAACACTATTCTATCCTCGCTTCCATATTTAACAGGTTTTAAAGCAGAATGTTCCTCATCTGTTAACTGTCTAAGTCAGAAGCACTCAAAGCTTGACACTCAATGTCAAATCAGTTCACAGCAATCCATGCTTTCTATCGTCTGCTCTTAAAGTTCAATAGAAAACAAAGTCACACTAGGAAACAAGATTTTCTTAGAAATACCATAAAACAACCCAGTGGCTGCGACAGTGAAGGCTGCAGTGAAACAATCGATTCTCCACTTCTGTAGAATTAAATGTGAAATAAAACAAGAGCTCTCTGAATCTTTGGGTTTTTCATCTGCAATTGGAAGCTTTGTTTAGGATAAAGGTGGGAGAGGGGAGCTGATGTGAATTCTTTGATAATGTTGACTGTTTGCATATTATAACTCCATGAGTGGCAAGGGCAGTAAGTGACAAGAATCCCAACCCACTCCTACTAACAACAAGTGGCTCCTTGTACTTTGAAGGCTGGGCTCCTAATACTATGCTGTTGGTGAGTCAGCAGCTCTGTACAAGCATCCTATTACAGATCTCTAGCTGTGAGTGATACAGATGTATCTAAAGTTATGAGGTGAAGAGATAGATTGGACAGAATAAAATTGTTTCCCTTGGTGGAGAGTTCTATAACCAGGGAACATAGATTCAAGACGAGTGGCACTATGTGTAGAAGGGGACATGAAGAACTTTTTTATGCAAAGGATGATGAGTGTTTGGAATTTGCCACTAAGTTGGTGTTGGTGTTGAGAGGTACAGATAAAGTGGATTCTTGGAGGCTATTTCCCAGGGCTGAAATGGTTGCTATGAGGGGACACAGGTTTAAGATGCTGCGGAGCAAGTACAGAGGAGACATTAGGGGTAAGTTTTTCACTCAGAGGGTGGTGAGTGAGTGGAATTGGCTGCCATCGGCGGTGGTAAAGGCAAACTTGCTGGGATCTTTTAAAAAACTTCTAGATGAGTACATAATATTTAATGGGATTGGGAGTTACAGATAGTAGGTATAGATATGATCAGCACAACTTGTGGGCCGAAGGGCCTGTTTGTGCTGTAGTGTTCTATGTTCTATATCTGTGCAAAGTGTTTCCACTAATAAATACATTCCATTAATGTTCCTTTACCTCCAAAATACATGATGCACATGTTTTTTTTAATTCATTTCTGGAACACGTGTCGCTGGCTGGTCCATTACTGATGTAGGAGGAAAATAAAATGTATCAAGCCTTGGAGACCGAGTTGAACTTCAAGCACAAATTCGGGCTTTAACATATTCATTTACATTAAGTAAGTTCTGTTCTCATACAAAGGTACTATTGTGTGTTTCACAGCTCAGAAGCAGGTGAATGTAAATAGAGGGAATAGAAGGCTGGCCAGCTAAAATAAAGCTCACATTTATGGGTATAATCAGTAGGGCCATTGCATAGTTACACAAATGAAGTTATGGGACCAACAGCAACCTAACCTATCTGGTGTAGCTTATGAGAACAGAGTTGAACTCCCTGGTTTAACACCACACTGAAAGTCAGCCTTACAAATGTTGGTCTTTCTGACTGCGCTCACCCTGAAACTGGAAAATCCAGTCCAATATGGTCATCAATGTGGTCTGCCCCTCACCCCCTACAATTCCTGTGGCAGGAGGAATGAGAAAATTTACTCTATTGTGTGGATAGACAGCAGTCTGATTCCCCAGCGAGTTCCCAATCTCAGGCATCCCAGCCAGGGAAGCACTGAATGAATGCCTTTGAAAAGTGATACAATAGGACAAACTATTTTGGTGTAACAGATAAAGCTAGCTGAAATATGGTGAGGTTTCAGAAGCAATGATCTATATCTGGAGAATAACAGAAAGGAAAATATGGTAGTGGATGAAATAGGTGGTCAGTCTTCTCCTTTTGTTCCTCCACTGAATTTGAATGTCATTATTAATGCATTCGTCTATCAGCTTCAGCAAGGTTGGCCCTCTCTAATACAACGTAGTACTGGTCTAGAATTGAGAAAGGGAAGCAGAGAAAAGAGAGAGGCTGCTGGTGGTTTTCAGACTCTCATTCAAATATGTCAAGTCTGACATCCAGAATTACCACCATATGGATTTGATTTCCCCATGGAGTAAATTCCACCTATTCTTAGTTGAACAGATGTAATATTTTACAGTAATGAAAAACACCAAACTTCAGAGGAAAAGGTGAAAATAAACATTAATGCTATCAACTTGTGTGGACTGCATGGATTTCTCCTAGCAGGAGGTCAACAGTGTAAATAATTTTTTGGTCATATAGGATATACTGCAGAAATTTAAAAATTGAGCTTTTTAAAAATATAAAAATATCAACTTTAGGTTAAAGCATGAATGGAATTTAATGTTAGAAAAACTTCTTGAATTCTATTCCCAAACTGTGGGAACTGGATTTCACTGTGGCTGCTGTCAAAGAAAGAAACAATTCATAGTTCATTCACAATAATTTTAGCAAGATGAGAGGTGCTGATTTTATACCCTTGTCTTCGATTCAACCAAAGATGGGGTAAATTAAAGAGATATTCCAACCGGAATTTTCTGGCCAAGTTGTGAAGGGACCCATATTCAATGACTCAGCTTTAAGTCTAGAAAATGTCGCTTTCCATTCAATAGTCAGCTGATGGACCCCACATGCTCTCAGCTGACAGTCGCAGCAGCCTATCCATTGAGAATTCAGAGCCCTACAAAATTTGCTACCCTTCAAATTTTCTAACAACTTTAATGCCAAGGTGATCAATCAATGTAACTGCATTGAAACATGTGATAACATGGTGTGGAAAAGCATTTCATAATCGGGACAAATGAGCAATAACAGACATGCAATTGATGAGTTTTCTATTTTTGGCCTCTTGTGGGCAAATTTCAAAATCAGTCCAGATGGTGAGGGTCTAACATTCTCTCTGTTAAACATAGAATAATTGCGAGTGTGGGAGACAGAACTGTCAGATTAATGCAGTAGTATGTCTCTCTTTTGAGATTAGGGTTACAGTTGTTACTGCAGTCTGTGTGTGTAGAGAGAGCTTCATTCTATCCAACCCATATTTTCCTAAAACTGAGCTTGCTTGATGCTGCCACTAGCTATGATTTGAGGCAGCATTAAAAAAATTGCAAGGCACACATAGAATACTGAACTTTAACACAATTCCTACATCATACTTTGAATAGAAGGGTATTAAAAGGATACACTCCAAGGAAGAAATTTAGGAGTAAATATTATGCATGCTAAGTATTTAGACATAGATAACAGTTACACCAGAAGTATTCCTATGCATAAAAAGTCAGTGGAAATGTAGAGAAGGCGACAGAAAGCAAGAAAATGCTGAAAGCAGATCCATCACACGGATACTCATCTAGAATGCAGACAGCACAGCTCCAAGGGACCACTTGACATCACCAGAGCTGATCCACTTCACTGACTTACAGGAGAAATGGAGGATATGCAAAGCTCCACAGGGATTATTTTAAGAACAAATGCTTTCCCTAAATATCTAAACTAGCTGAAATATATCCAGGACTAAGTGCTTACTCTGGGTTTCATCATCCATTAAAATTCTATCTAATTCAAGCAGACTGTAACTTGTCTTTTTTCAAAATCTGCACTAATAATGTGTAGCTATTTTTCTCATTTCACTATCAATGTAGCATACATAATAGTTTCATGGGTCAGAACTAAATTAATTAGCCTTCATTAAACTGATGTTGGTATAGTCAGCAACCGTACCTCCACTCTTATTACATTAAGCCCTGGATCACCTGCTCCCTCTTCAGTGGCTTTGAAAGTTCACCTCCCCCCCACCCGTCCATTGCAAATTTACCAGCAGTACAGACAGCGTCAGACCACCTTCCCACCAGTGTGCCAGCTGACATTCTTAAGTGAGCAAATAATGCCCACTTACGGACTTCATCACGCCCTCACCAGGATTTAAGTGGCGATAGAACTACCACATCCCCCCAAACCCTGCCAAAACACAGGACTACTTAGGAAAGCACAGTGGCACACTGGTTAGCACTGCTGCTACACAGCACCTGGGATCTGGGTTTGATTTCTGGCTTGGTCATTCTGCAGAGTCTGCACAAACATTCTCCTGTGTCTGCATGGGGTTTTTTCCGAGTGTTCCAGTTTTCTCCCACAATCTGAAACATGTGCTAGTTAGGTGTGTTGGCCATGCTAAATTCTCCCTCACTAAGCCCTAACAGATGTCGGAATGTGGCGATGAGAGGATTTTCACAGTAACTTCATTGCAGTGTTAATGAAAGCCTACTTGTCACACTAATAAATAAAAACTTTTAACAAGATATTAACTCCATTAGGTTCTCCTTTCCCCTGTGATCTCTCTAACCCAGCCCTTCAATCCTCTTGCTATGGTCCAGCGAGACTCCCATACAATGAGATCTAGCACAGCTCATCCCTTCAAACCTGATGTGCAGTACTGTCAGTGGCCAGTGGTGCTGTTGGTCTTGGAGGTCAGCTCTTTGAGGCAAGATTTCCTCTCTCAACAGCTGCCTCAAGCCCATGGAAGAGTGGAGTGTGCACCCCCACCCTTTTAGCTGAGGGAACCACAGTTCCCCCTAAAAGCCAGCTCGAGGACTTTATATAAGCAGGTTAAGTTCAATTTATATTCTTTACAGAAAAAGAATAAAGCAAAAATTCACAGTATTTATTTTAAAAAAGACAGAGGCAGACTGTTTAAGGTTTCATAAGGCCAAATCCAATTTCATCTGGGTTTTAATTATATATTTTGCAGTTCAATTTACAAGTCAGAATTGTTGGTTCTCAATTCATTTTTCTGCTGACTAACTAAAAGGCAAACCTCCCCCCCCCAAGTGATGCATTTCATCTTTATTAAACAACATGGCTATATCTTTCATGTTGGCAGATAACATTCATGGAAGATGTCCCTGACGGCTGGATGAAGTTGACAACAGCATTTTAAGTCATTGTCTCACGTGCCTTACGGCCCAATTCTCTATCTGGTTTGAGGCAAGGTGATAAATTGCACAATTTTGCTGGAGACATCAAAAGGTCACATGGGAATTAAATGGCTGGCAGTCTGACCTCAGTGTAATGCCCAGGGGACACGAGAAACGGCATTAAAATATCCCCTCGGCAGGTCGACAATTTCAGCTCAGAGACCGTGAGGTGAAATGTGAAGGGAAACCAGACTTCCGAGTGAAATTAAAAATAACGGGATGTCTCAGCTTGTGCACACAGAAAGAGATCGCCACAGCTAAACTCAGTCCATTGGGTTAGTAAAAACAGCTGTGCCTAACTAGTTTATACTCCAGGATCTTATTTTCTGCATTTGCCTCTTTTCTCTCAGTTCTACTTAAAAGTACTTCCTTTTCATGCATACTGTGAACGTGGAGAAAACCATTCTCCTACCACAGGACAACCAAGAAATGGCTCTCACAAAATAAGCTTAGGATGGATTATTCTACTCTTTGAACATAAGAAATAGCAACTCTTCATGAGCTGATGACTTCTCAATTTTGAAAGAGATAGTGGCTTGAAAGGGCAAGCAATTTTCCCACTGCACTTAAACTCTGAAATTCCACTTTCACAAATCCAAATTAGAGACGTCCTTTAGTTCGATGTCAAGCTGCCTCCAATGACTTAATTTTCCCTTTTATCTTCCCCCTCCTATCTTCCCCTTCTATTACTGATACCATTTGCTCCAATTTTCATTTCCACTGAGAGAGAGAGAGAAAGAAAGAAAGAAAGAGAGAGAGAGAGAGCGCGAAAGGATGCTGGGGCTATCTCACATCAAAATGGAACAAAGAAAAAAATCCAACATGTAAACACAAATACATAACATGGCCTTTCTACTTGAATTCATATTAATATGAAATATTCTTTTACTCATGTTGCAGGGAAAGAAAACAGGCCTGAATTTTGCAACAACAGCCCTGGAAGCAAAAGCGATATCTGCTTCCCGCTGTGATTGCAGTTCACATGCAAATTCACGTTAGTTGGCCAACTATATCCAACCTGCATAAACATGCCCAAACATTGGTACAGCGCTGAAGGCTGGAGGGGGGCAAGACTGTGGCAGGGGTGGGGTCTAATGGGGACCTGGAAGTGGGAGGGATTTACATACTGTAATGGCAGCTCTCTGAAGGCTGCCAAGAGTTGTTGAAGATCCTCAGGGAGCTATCCAGCGAAGAGTCTAAGTTATATGCCCAGCACTGAGGCTGTCAGTTGGGAGGGCAATGTCAGTAGGCACTCTGCCCCATGATACCCCAACGAGTGCCTGCAGATTCTTGCAGAGTTCCCAGCATGGTATTGTCATTACATGGGATGGCAGAAGGAGGCTATCTCACCAGACGAAGAGGTGACTGTCCAGATGGATAAGCAGGATGTCCTGAGCCACACATGTATCCAGTGTCATAAAAAGGTTCAGTGATCTTCTGCAATTCACAAGGATGGGTACCGACTCTGCATGGAACTATGTATTTTTTTTTAAAAGAGCAACACAGCACGGGAAACAGGCCCTTCGGCCCAACGAGCCCGCGCCGCCGTCATAACTATATAGTAGCAATTCCATTATCCTATTATAGATTTAGGTTATTCCTAATATGGAAGACTCTCACTATAGGGACAAATTGGTTCCCAATCAGCCTAAGAGCGAATTTTTGGGTTGTGGGAGGAAACCGGAGCGCCCGCAGAAAACCCACGCAACCACGGGGAGAACGCGCAAACTCCCGCAGACACCGGCCCAATTCCAAGTGTCTGCACAGCCAAATCGATAGTCTCTGAGCTGTCATGGTGCCCTTCAGATGGTCCACATAAAGCACTCATTTACGACATGAGGTACCAGGCAACCCATGAATCAACATCCAAGAGCCGTACCCGCACCACCTGCCGAATGCATGCTCAATGTTGGTCAAGTATGGACCAAATTACCTGTGGAAAAAAGCCGTAGTTAAACAGTCCTAATATATCCCTCTATCTGCATACCGCTCATGTGGCTGTCCAAGAGACCCTTAAACAGCCCCAGCGTGCCTGCTCCCACCACCTTACTCGGCAGTGCATTCCACACCCCACTACCCTTTGTGTGAAAAACTGCCCTCTAATATTCGTCCTATACATAGCCCCCCTCACCCTATGGCCATGCCCTCTCGTCCTATCCATTTCTAAAGGTGGAAAAAGTTTACCTCCATTTACTCTATCTATACCCCTTATAATCTTATACACCTCTCTGAGATCCCCTCTAAGCCGACGTCTTTCAAGGGAAAACAACCCCAGTCTATCTAATCGTTCCTCATAAGACAGTCCTTCCATACCAGGCAGCATCCTGGTAAACCTCCTCTGCACTATCTCCAAGGACTCCACATCCTTCCGATAGTACGGAGACCAGAACTGGGCGCAGTATTCCAAGTGAGGCCTAACCAAAGTTGTATACAACTGCACATCAAACTCCTACTCTTGTATTCTATACCCTTTTCTATGAAAGCTAACATACTATACGCCTTCTTTATCACCTTCTCCACCTGTGAGGACACCTTCAGAGATTTGTGAACCTGCACCGCCAAGTCTCTCTGCGTCTCTACGCTCCGTATAGTTTTACCTTTTATCCTATAACTCTCTTCTACATTTTTCCAGCCAAAATGCATCACCTCGCATTTATCCGGATTAAATTCCATTTGCCATCTATCTGCCCAGTCTACCAACCTATCTATGTCCTGTTGTATTGCCTGACACTGCTCCTCTGTACCCGCCAATCCAAGCATCTTGGTGTCATCAGCAAATTTGCTGATCTCACCACCTATCCCAACTTCCAAGTCGTTTATGTAGACCACAAATAGAAGAGGACCTAGTACTGAGCCTTGTGGCACTCCACTAGTGACAGGCTTCCAGCCGGAAAAAGAGCCTTCCACTACTACCCTCTGTCTCCTCCTCCCGATCCAGTTCTCGACCCATCTACATACCCGACCCTGTATCCCATGCGCCTTCACCTTCTCTATCAGTCTACCATGAGGAACCTTGTCAAACGCCTTACTGAAATCCCTGTAGATGACATCAACAGCCTGTCCTTCATCAACTGTTTTTGTCACTTCTTCAAAAAATTCCACTAGATTTGTAAGACAAGACTTCCCCTTGACGAAACCATGCTGCGTATCCCTGATCAGATCGCAGCGCTCCAGATGCTCATACATCCTGTCCCTAAGGATCCTCTCCATTAGCTTACCTATAACTGAAGTCAAGCTCACCGGCCTATAGTTCCCTGGGTGATCCCTCTGACCTTTTTTTAAACAACGGTACTACGTTTGCTATCCTCCAGTCCTCTGGGACCTCACCTGTGTCCAAGGAAGAGACAAAGATTTGCGTCAGAGGCCCAGCCAAGTCTTCCCTCAACTCCCTTAGCAGCCTGGGGTAAATGCCATCAGGCCCCAAGATATAGATATCTTGGAGGGTGGCTGCTCATTGTGACACTCAGGGTGTGAAGTGAAGAGTGCCAAATGGAACATATCTGTGATAATGAAGACTGGAAGATATATCTGCTTGCCTTGGGTGTATAGAAGGATGAAGTGTGCCAAATATTGGGCACCTCAAGCTGGGAGCGGGGGTGGGTGGTGGTAGAGGGGAAGAAATGACGAGGCGAGACTGCTATGGTGTTGCAGGTAGAAGACTGACTAGTGAATGCACTTTTGGCTGTACAGAAGAAAAGAAGCTACAATGTATTGTAGTGTATATGAATGGGAGGTGAAATGTCAAACATTCTGATCTTCTCCAGGTTTGACATGGAATGTGAGGGAAGAGCAAGGTCCATATGTTAAAGTAAAAGTAAAAGTTTATTTATGAGGCTTACATTAACACTGCAATGAAGCAACACTCTGGCACTTGTTCGAATACACTGAGGGAGAATTTAACGTGGCCAATGCACCTAACCAGCACATTTTTATACTTTTGAAGGAAACCGGAGTACCAGGAAGAACCCCACACAGACATGAGGATAATGTTCAAACTCCACACAGATAGTGACCCAATCCAGGAATCGAATCCGGATCCCTGACACTGTGAGGCAGCAATGCTAACTATTGCGCTGCCCTATTGTGGAGAGATGGGGGATTTAGAGAACAGTAAGATTCCAATGGACTTATGAGAGAATTGGGGAGAATGCAGGAAGATAAGGTTGTGGTATCTCCATTGGAGAATTTCAAATCCACAATATCCACTGTTTGTCCAATTACAATGCTTCAGTGAAACAGTTATCTTCTGTGGCAAGCAATCATTTTGCATGAATAATACTGTTCACAGCTGACGTTGTCTTCCTCCCTCAGATGTACCATCCTCACAATGCATTGCAGACACTTGAGGACCCTTCCTTGACACCCAAGGAGGTATTCCTGAGCAATGCACCCATGTCAGATCTGCTCTCTACACCAAGCACCAGCACTGATACAGTCACATTGCTGGGCAATAGCATGTTGGTTTGGTTGATAGAATACAGTGGTGAAGATACATCACACTTACATCAGGAGTTGGCAGAAGCATATTGCCCAGGGCACTGCTGAGACCAGGATTGTCAATATACTACTGCGCAGAGTGTGACAATGACCTCATTTAGAGAGTTGCAGTAAAAGTTGTAACATTCATTGTGTTAAAAATAGAAGTAGTGCAAAACTTTACTGTTCGAATTCCAGCAGCTCTGAGAAAAAGTGTTATAATAAAATAGTTTGAATGTAAAGATCAATATGAAGCGATTCTTCCACCACAACCACTTATCGTGAGCAACAAGGACGATACTGAGGTAGATGCAGATGATGAACCCCTGGAGTCATCCATTAAGTGGTAGATGCTAAATGTCCAGTGGGATGCAGGCAGAGGTTCCAGGAATCTATATGCCATCGTCTGTCTTGGAGGAGTTCACGTGGAGCATGAGCGCTGCATTGGCCTGAGGTGAGGTTGATTAGTTGTGATAAACTGCCCATTAGCATACCAGGAGGATTAGCAAGTTAAATACATAGAGTTACACTAGGGCCTGGATGGGATTGTTGGTGTAGGCTCGATGGGCCAAATGGTCTTATTCTGCACTGTAGGGATCCTATGATTCTAAGTTCTGAACACACTGTCTCCTCCATTTAGATAGTGATGACCCTTCTGAAAGGGCAACTCCAAGGACAGAATCAGTGTTTCTGGGGCTGTGCTCTGATCCGCAAACCCACATACTGGCAACAAATTGAGGAGGTTAAAGCTAGTGAGAGAGATGGATGAGGCACCTAATCTTTGTGCTAAGTGGCTATCATTCACTGGTGAGCTGGAAGGTCCCTCACACTTGCAGTGAGTTTAATGTTGCACTGGTGGGTTCCTCTCCGACATGTTTGTCAAAGTTATTAGGGCTAACAGGATATCACTGTCAGAAATCTGCCTCCAATGCTGTTACTGGCGAAGATAGGGGAGCACCAAAACACATCACTCACAAGCACTGTAAATACAAGAAGGGTTGTCATGGGTGATATAACATTAGCTGTTACATGTTCTATGCTCAAATTGTGATAATGTGACCATCATGTAAAGCTTTATGTGTGTCATATCCTGAACCTGCTTCATCATTTTCATAGGTGCTAAACATGGGAACAGTGGAGTGCTTGCAACAGACTGAGAAGGCTGCAAACTATTTCACAAGTGTTAATTTGATACAGGGGTGACAGGGTAGCCTCATCAGGTACATTCATTAAGGTGACATCACTTTTGTCCTTACTTTCAAGTCATGCCTTGGATACCCAGTTGAAAGAAAGGAGAATTAAGGCCTCACTGCTCTCCCAGAAGGTTTCTCTGCATCTATGCCCTCATCCTAGGTCTCCTCTGGTTCTTCATTAGACCCATCATCTGGGATGTCCACTGTAGCCTGTGGAATTACCTCGGTATCTTCATCTTCCAATGGGCTCTCCCTTCCAGAGAACCAGATTGTGCACCTCTAACAGAAACTCCACATTGTGTCCAAATCTCCATCTTTAACATGAAACTCTACATCACATCCAATTCTCCTCCTTTCATAGAAACTATGAATGGGCAAAACTTCCTTGGAGTGGTAATCAGTAGCAAATTGATATTCATAACTGACTTAACTGTCTTTATGTTCTCAGTGCAATCTCGCTTGAACTTCCTAATGCAGGAAAGCATATAAGGAGCGTAATAGGACATACCACCTTTTCTTATGGCACTAGGGTCAGGTCAGTGAGATGGTTGGGGTCAGGGGATATGGTCGATTCTGTCAGGATTTGAGTTCAGTTGGGGGGAAGTGGGGAATCCTGTGCTGGTTGGGGTGTGGGGTATATCATGATGAGGGAGGTGCTTATTTTGCAGTGGATGGGGGTGTGTCGTAACAGGGTCTCTTGGGAGAGTCAGGGGTGTGGAAAATATAACACATGGGGCTCAGTCTGAGTGTTTAAAATAGTTACACTGAGGTTAGAAGTGGTTTTATTTCTACTAACTCTTGCAGAATAATTGAGTGCAAAACTAGCAGAGCTATCTAAAATTAGTGATTTAAATTGCTTTGGTCAAATGGTTCTCAGTTCAGCACAGTTGTCCAGGAGAAGTTAACTTTTCTGAATAATTGCTGGCTAAGTCCTTATCTGGGAACTTCCAAGAGGGATTCCCAGCATGCCTTTGTGGTCCTCCCAAATCTGATACTGGGAAACCAGGAGGCTGTGGGCTGATATGCAAAACAATATTGGATTAGGAAAATTTCTGGACTCAGTGGCAATCCAGATTGCTGTCACTGGGAAGATTTGGACTATTGTTTTCACTTTTCAATCCTCACCAATTAGTTTTGCAAATACATCAAAATAATATACATTGCTCAATTCATTAGGCTCCAAACCACTTTAACATTTCACTCACTGCTGAATATATTAATTCTTGATTAATCCAAACTGTATCACATCCCAGGTTATTGCATGTATCTCACTGATTTCAGATTCATATGATGTGACTGGTTTAAGTACAAGGAGTTTATTCCAGTATATTTGGAGGATCTAATTTGCTGAGTCACTATTTCATAAAGTTGGAAAGCAAGTAGAAAACTGGAAATAAGTAGAACGAACAACATCTAAAAGAGGGGTAGACTTTTCATCTGAATTGTTACCAAGGTAGAACTCCTAGGACCTAATAATGAGTCTCATAACACCAGGTTAAAGTCCAACAGGTTTATTTGGAATTATGACGTTTTGGATTATTTCTGCTTCATCAGTTGACTCACCTGATGAAGGAGCAGCGGTCTGAAATCTTGTGATTCCAAATAAACCTGTTGACTTTAACCAGGTGTTGTGAGACTTCTTATTGTGCCCACTCCAGTCCAAAGCTGGCAGCTCCACATCCTAGGACCTAGCATGCAGGAGACAACATACTGGAAATTCACAGGAAATTTGCAGACAATTCACTGCCTACTGCTATAAATGGGCAGAAAACCACAGAGTGCATCTATGATTTTCTAGTAATCCATGTGCTTTTATGTTTCATAGACGGAACAACCTGTTCCACATAGCCAGCTTTCACTGTTTTAATTGCAAATATCTGAACAAACTCCGACTCAAACTTGTGAATCACAAATGAAAAATTGTAATGTCTGTGTGTGTCCTTTTGGCCTATCAACATAAAAAGAAAACAGTTCTCCTGCTGCTTTATTCCTTCATAGAATGTTGGCAGGGCCAGCATTTACTGTCCATCCCTAGTTGCCGTTGAACTGAGTGGCTTGCTAGGCCTTTTTCAGAGGGCAGTTAAGAGTCAAGCACATTGCTGTGGCTCTGGAATCACATGTAGGCCAGATTGGGTAAGGATAGCAGATTTTCTTCCCTAAAGCACATCAGTGAACCAGATGAGTTTAATGATAGCTGTCACGGTCACCATTAGTGAGACTTGCTTTATATTGCAGATTTATTAAATTAATTTAAATTCCACCAGCATCCCGTCATGGGATTTGAACACAAGCCCTCAGAACATTAGCCTGGGCCTTGGAGTTACTGGTCCAGCGACATTACTACTACACCATCATTATACAAGTCCTCAATGTCTGCAGTAGTCAAACTGTCAATGTATTTGGTTATGATTCAAGGAAGGACACAATTGGCATTTTGTCCACAGTGCAAAACCATTAAGCCCGAGTGAAAAATAATCTGACACTTATATAACACACAAAGCACTTCACAACCAATGAGTTAATGGGCTGGATTTAACAGCTACCATTTCATTCACCGTGTTGAATAGGCAGGGACAAGAATGCATGGAGCAGACACTTCCCATTTCGCCAGAAGCCATAAAATTCAGCCCATTTTGACCATTGTTACAAAGTTAAATTGTACCTATCAATCTCCCACAAAAATAAACAAGATGAATAGTAAATTAATTTACCTTCCGGAGGATGTTTATCAACAGAATTTCTCTTCTTCAAAAAGTACAATATCTTTTACATCTTAGAACTGTCTTACAGAAATAGTTTATTAAAGTCACTATTGTCAATATAAATGTTAATTTTCAAAACATAACTAGATTGCTCCAGTGGGAGGCAATGGCCCAGTGGAATTAGCACTAGACTTTGAATCCAGAAACTCAGCTAATGTTCTGGGAATCTAGGTTCGAATCCAACCTTGGCAAACAGGGGAATTCGAATTCAATAAAAATATCCGGAATTAAGAATCTACTGATGACCACAAAACCATTGTTATTGTCAGAAAAAGCTGATCTGTTTCACTAATGTCCTTTCAAGATGGAAATCAGCCATCCATATCTGGTCTGGACTACATGTGACTGCAGAGCCACAGCAATGTGGTTGACGCAACTGCCCTCTGGCAACCAGGGATGGACAATAAACGCTGGCCAGCCAGTGATGTCCATGTCCCGTGAATGAATAAAAAAAATTATCAGCATCTATTTAAACATACAATCAATAAAGAGTATTGATATAGAATATGTTCATGTCATGGAGTACAGGCCTTTGTGCATGTTTAATTTTGTCTTTCAGAATGTTATTTCCCTCACATAGTTTCAAAAGAATAAGAGACTTGAATTCCCTGACGTCGAACCAATTAATAGACCACAGAAAATCTGAGCATAACTATGATT
Source organism: Sphyrna mokarran (assembly GCA_024679065.1). Taxonomy (NCBI): domain Eukaryota; kingdom Metazoa; phylum Chordata; class Chondrichthyes; order Carcharhiniformes; family Carcharhinidae; genus Sphyrna; species Sphyrna mokarran. The sequence goes on from JAGIQG010000021.1 coordinate 28,463,818, forward strand.
AAGTGTAATGTTTAAAATTACATATGTTGTTAAAAAAAGTTTGAAAGCTGTATTGGACATGGCAGACAGGGTGAAAGATTCCCAGAAATTTCTTGGCTTGAAAGCTATTCCCATGATGGGAAATATATACCAACTGGCTTTGCATGATTTTAGTTTACTATTCTTAGCAATCGGATCTTATACTCAAGGTAAATTGGATAGCCTCCAAAAACAGCAGCAGGGATCGCGATATATAATTAGTCTACATCCACTGAGTGTATTGTGGGCAACAGGCCAACTTCACTCAGCATGCTTATTGCCATGATTTCTGCATCCAGCATTGATAACTCAGCTGTTCATTGGCTGAAATCTTCAGGAAGGGCCAATGTCATGAATGGATACCCTGTACTACATAAAGCTAGCCTAAATTTTTTTTTTAGAGGGAAGTTGCTGGGACTCATAGTTGGAGAAAATGTCAACCGAGAAAAGGCAAACAGCACAACTTGAGAGAGCGCGACATGGTTTTGGACACTGTACTGGGAAGGTACTGGTGGAGTATTGGTGACACGTCCTGTATTTGCAGAGGGAAAGGCGGCTCCCAGATGCATGGTTAAAAAATAGTTGGAGCAGCTAGCTGTGGAGGTCAATCTCAGGAGATAAACTCAAAGGCTCTGCAAGGATTTCAACGACTTCACATGAATGGTCAAGGTCATTGAATGCATCTTCAAATGCCACACCTACCAAACGCATCAAAACCCAAGCCACTGCTCCAATCTCCCTAGCCCCCACCCCACCATCACTCACTTACAATCTTTATAAATCGAGACTCCTACCTAACATTCATAACTTCACCTTACCCTCATACACTTAGCACTGTGGAAGTTTCACACACTACCAACTATTTAACCATAACAGGCTCATCAGCCATACATGTCTCCATCTCTTTTACAGAATAAGGTGATCCACAACTGGAAGCCGCAGAGCTAACAGGAGGGAATCAGACATGCCTGCATGTCCTAACCCCAATGAAACAGATAGTGCTGACCACTGTTAGAACATCCATTGTGGAAGTCGTGACTAGTGACAGAGTTGATGATAAAAATTGATGATAACCTCATACCTAATCCTTCTTCTCAGATCCTACTTCCTCCCCATTCCACAATCCCTTCTAAGTTCCAAGCTGCAAATGGTACAAATATGCATACTTTACTTTTCACCCTCTCCCTGCACCACTATCTTACCCTTGGGCTTTTTGCAGATACCCAAGAAGTACAATTTGACCAGGAAGGAAGAGACTGATGAAGATACAACTCAATCACTTGGAAGTGGATTTTACAGCTCTACCATTGAGTATTTCTTCAGCCTAGAAGGGGGCAGGGACATGTAAAATATGATAGGCAGGTAGTCCAGTGCCTTCCTGTTCTCTTTAACCTGGTTGCTATAATATAAAGTTGTAAGGTGCCTACTAGCCCTCCACCTTTAGGGTCATTGGGCCATTGAGTGCCAATTAGTGGCCACTTTAGGACCTCAATCCGCCTCCATTGCCAAAATGTGTTAGGCAGTGGAAGCCAGGTGAGATCAGAAAGACAGTTCTTTCACTAAGATTGGTGAAAGGGTAGAAAAGAAGGAGCTACATCCTTTAGGAGGTGCCCCTTGTAAGATTGTGCCCTATCAGTTGTGCTTTTTGGCTGCCAAAACGCATTCCTACCATCCACTTCACCCTACCTCCCCAATCCTTAGAGCCTGATCTCAAGGTGTCCAGGAGAATGGCACTGATTTATTGGAGCACAAGCCTGCAATGTTCTCTCAGGCAGAGTCACTTGACTTCCAACCATTGACCCTCAGCCAATGTCCTTGCTGTTGCTCCTGCCATACAGCCCAAAGCTGGGCGCAGAGTTATTTGGTGTCATCCTCCAAGCTCATCTTCAGTCTCCTCCACTGAAAGTTAAAAACCTTTCACTGACCATATTGCAGCCACTTGGGCAACACTCTGTCAGAGCACAAGTAAAAAGTCTCACAACATCAGGTTAAAGGCCAACAGATTTATTTGGTAGTAAACACCACTAGCTTTCAGGGTTTTCCCCTTCATCAGGTGACGAAACTATGGAGAAGCAATGACATGGTGTATCTACAAAGTGATGTTGGTGAAGACAGTGGCACCCTGCACTTTTGCAATACTTGCATAGCTAAATGCTCACTTCTGATAGAACTTAATGAAATGTAGTTAGCTCTTTGAATGGAAAGTCTCAGTGACCTAATGCAAATAACTGTGGGTGACAAATGGATATTGCAAAAAGGTGCAGCCCCAGGTCTGAAGGAGCCAGGTGCATTGCAACATCTTCCCCTTCATGGCCTCCGGCAATGCTGTCCTCACTCTGCTCTAAGGTTGCAATCGTGGCTGCAGCAGATAGTCGATTTCAGTGAGGACGTCCTTATTGAAGCACAGATATCTGACGCATTGTTCATCACTGAGATTCTGATAGCAGGATTAATCCTTGAATACCCTGAATTGACAGCATCTCCTGCTGAGAGATCTCTTTCTCCTTGGTGTAGCAACTAGTCCTGCTCTGCCTGATCTCTATTAATCCAAGTCCTGCTGTATTCCAAGATAATCCTTCCCATTATTTGGAGATACAGTCTGGAAGAAGCACAAAGTCATTTAGCATCTGCCACATAATGACTTGTAACCTCTCACAATTTGAAGCAACTATACAAAGCACAACAGGAGAATTTTAGCACATAGTTGATGAATCAGTTATTTATCTTGAAGGGGGCTCATCCTCTGATGAATGCCTGGTCAGGTGTACAAGATTAAGTGAGGAGGTTGGCTGAATTGTTGAGCTCCAAATATCACCAATGATGTCAAATGTGGGGAGGGAGTGGCGTATGTTTGTTCAGAAAGAACTTTTTAAAATGCAGCTAATGAAACACAACAAAACTTACTCTAACTTAAAAAAATCAAAGAAACATCATTACTCCAAACTTGGGCCTCGCCGTGGGCCGTTCCAAGCTCCCTACGATTCTGCATAGTTCTTTATTTATCGTGAATTAGCTGGTCAGCTGACGATTACATCACTCTGTAATTGGTTCCATAGTTTATCAGGTCAGCTGACCCTTACATCTTGTTCCCATTGGGTATAATGTGACCAAAATTATCACTGGTTACATTCTAACAAATTCCTTTTGTTTTTTTAAATATTTTTCAAAATAATTTAAGACAACCATCCTCCAGTGTTCATAATAACTTTCCAGTACCTGCATTACTTCTTGTAAAACAGTCGGATACCTGTAAATTTGCACCAACTCATTTAAGTTTGGAAACTTTGCTTGTTTTCCAGCATTTGCTTAATGCTGTCCAAATCAATTCTTAATCATTTTTCTGCTACACTTTTTGTTGAGTGAACATAGTACCAATTGAGTGTAATGTGGACATTCTTATCCAATGTGCCATAAGAAATAATTCTGTTAACGTGGCTGACAAATATAACTCCATAGCCAACACCTCCACTAACGCTAGGGTTTCAATCACCAATGTATCTTTGACTACCTTTTTTATTTGTTTTGCTTCCTAGGCTAAGGGGCAACATTTTCCTTCCTTACTTACCAGGAATATTATGAATCCAGCACTGCTTGAATGAATATCTGGTAGACTGGCACGTGAAGCATCAGTAAACACAGCCAATTTCATATTTTCCGGTTCTCCTAGCGCTGGGAATTTAATTACACACTCCTCTAATTTTCTCTTTTTCAATGTTTTATTAGCCTGCAAGATCTCTCTGACTGTGGCACACTTCAACATATTACTGAGCTCTAGAACATTATTGCTCCCTTTTGGTCTTGTCTGTGTGCATAGCCAATTTAACTGTCCTATCATACTCAATAACTGTTTCTTTTTCATTGGCCCATTCCACTTTTTCCATTGACCTCTCTCTGGTAATAGGAATGAAACCAATACTGTTTTGATATCCCTGTGGGCTCATCATTACACCAGATGTTACTTTGTCAGGTATCAAGACCAGAATATCGAGAAGCATCAGCTGCTTGACTCCCTATTTTAAATTATGTTTTCAGCTTCTCAATTATACTTTTTTCAAATTCTTCTGCGCCACTCCATAGGAAATCATCCACATGCATTATAAAAATTCCAGCTTATTTTCCTTTAGCCTTCCAGTAAACATTGCTGGATTTGCTTTTAACTGGACACCAACAATCTTCAATAATACAGATCATACAGAGAAATACCAAACTCTCGATGCATCAGTTAATGCATATATACATTTATTTAAATTTCCACAAATGTCCTTGTGTATGACCTGCTTCTTTGGGTGGCCACAAAAAAACTTTTTTTTTTGAGATGTTTTGCACTGCAGAAATGCTGCTTTGATATCAATTGATTTACACATCCAAATATAAGATGCTAGAACAGCGAAAAAAAATTTCAGTGTCACTTTCCCTGCTGTGGGTGAATCAACCCTAATGTCTCTCCCATCCAAATGTTCCTCATACCTATGGACTTCTGGCTTTAGCTTTATGCATTCTATCTTGCAAAACTTTCTCTGTGCAAACCCACCAATGGGACAAAGCAGGCTGCCTTTCATCCAGTACCTAGCTGTACCTTCCAAATTCCTTCCAACTGTTTAGCTCTCTTTGTTTGATCTCTCTTTCTTGCCTGAGCTCCATTTTGTTTACTGCTATCAATATTTCTCATCATGGAGGCTTTTACTCCTATTCCTGTCATTGGTTTGATTCCTAGCCTTCCTCATTAAGCTCTGGCCTCTACTGTCATGTCTGTTTCTGTCTGGGCTGCTACTCTCAGATCACTATTCTCTGTTGACACATTTTTGGTCACAGATTCATGACTTTTTCCTGGGTTCATGGATGCTTACTATCTCATTCTCAGGACTTAAGTCTCGTTTTCTTTTCTTTCCATCTGTCCATCCCATTTTCCCAATCTATAGCTTTGGCTTCTTGCCCTCATTCTTGTATGTCGAACCAATGTTTGTACTTTCCCGAGACCTTTCCTGTTTTCCCGATTATAGTGGCCTGACTCCCCCTTCTTGACCGTTCGGGTGTGTGCAATGGCTACTTTGGATTGCTGAATCTTTGAAGTAGCAGCTTCATCCTCTGCGACAGACATGCACAGTTCATTATATCTGGAATCTCCAAATTAAATTTCACTAGCCTGTTATAGCCCTATCAATATCCATAATACACTCTCCCATGTCTAAGCATCTTGTCTCCTAATTTTATCAAATGTCACCCATCCTCCATTATTCTCCAAGAACTTATCTTTCTGGTAAAATATATCTAAGTATTGTAGCAGGAGCTGCAACCCTTCATCTTAATTCAGGGCATCTGCTGTCCAATCGGAAGATACTTTGCTTCTTATCTTGCTCCTTATTGGAAGCAACAAAACAAATGCCATACCTTGCTTTTTATTTTCCAGTGTTGTGGTGACAAAGATCCACATTTCCATCTCTGCCTTCCATTGCCAATATGGTTCAGCATCTGAAAAGACTGTGGGATAATCAAATCCCACTGGTTTACTTCTACCTTCTGCCATGGTTGTAGAACTTCTTCAAAAACAAACACCAAATTACGATGGGTTTTCCTTTGGTACTGATATTTCTACAGAAAGAGTTGTTCAAAATGCAGCTAATGAAAATGCAACAAAACTTACTTCAACTTATAAATCAAAAAAAAGGTTTAATAAAGAAACATCATTATTCCAAACTTGGAGCCTCACCCTGGGCCACTCCAAGCTCCCCATAATTCCTTACTTATAGTGAATCAGCTGGTCAGCTGACTATTACATCATTCTGTAATTAGCTCCATGATTTACTGGGTCAGCTGACCCTTACATCTTGTTTCCATTGCTCACATTACATCCAAAGTTGTCACCAGTTCACTCTAACAACATAGTGGCATTATCATTAACTAGTGATCTAGATTCCCAGGGCAGCATCTGGGCACTCCAATTCAAATCCCACCATGGCAGATTTCAATCCAATAAAAGTCTGATTGTTTTTGTTCCAGCGGTGTGCTTCACGGAGCTACAATGCTTGTTGTAAAGCCCATAAAAATAGTTGTTAAGAAGCTCAAATTCTCACCTCACTTCTTTTTCCAGTTGTCAACTATGGCAAATTTTAGCATAGATGGCACCAGAGTGAGGCAACTTCTTGTGACTCGTCCCCAGCATACCCTCTAATTCTACCTTTTTCTCCTGCTTTTTGCTCTTAAAACTGAACTATAATTCTCTTAAACTCGCTGTATTCTATACCCACTCCTTTCCTTCTCCCTTATGTACTCTATGAACAGTATGCTTTGCCCATATAGTCAGCAAGAAGCAACACGTTTCACTGTATTGAATACGCGTGTCAATAATAAATCAAATAATAATAATAATGTCCGTTCGTAGAATCCCTACAGTACAGAAAGAGGCCATTCGCCCATCAAGCCTGCACGGACAATAATCCAGGCCCTATTCTTGTAACCCCAAGTATTTACCCTGAAAAATTCCCTTGACAGTAAGGAGCAATTTAGTATGGCAATCCACATAACCTGCACAATGTTGGACAGTGGGAGGAAACCGGAGCACCTGGAGGAAACTTACGCAGATATGGAGAGAACATGCGAACTCCATATAAAAAGTCATCCAAAGCTGGAATTGAACCTGTGTCCCTGGCACTGTGAGGCTAGCCACTGTTCTGCCCATTCTTGTTGTTTACTCAACTTGCTTATTATGCACATATTTCCTGTTAGAAATCCCAATATAAAAATGGGATGTGAGGATTCTATATGAGTCACTGTGGAACTATGAGGCAGTTCAGAGATATGAAGGGGCAGAAGCATCTTAAATATCAGACTGAGGCCCACAACAGATAAATGTAAGGAGTTGACTGAGTGAAGTGTTTAATATTCTAGGTCTTGTGCTAACACAGAATAGTTAGTCTGCTGAGGTAAGGAAAACATCAATTTTATTGGAAAATATTTTACTGTGTTTCCTTACCATGAGATTTATAAGAGAGTGCAAGGTCATAATACATTGCTTTACTTCCTTCGATGATATCATAGCACATAATTAATGTTAATCTCTTATACTACATCTCCCCCCAACTCTGACTCCCATTTCTTTTTTATTGATTGTCGTAGCGGTTTCACTGCTCTACCTGATTGGATCCTCTATCTCTTTGGAGGAGATCGGGCATTTGAGTTTCATCTGTGATCCCTCAGATTCTGCTAACAGATGGAGAGTTAATAGATGATCAATATTACCAGCCTGGAAGTCATATGGATTAGTAAATGGATGGAGCATCTCTGGTCTGTTTTAAGTGGTAGGTGACTGCTTTGAATGTCTGAGGGTTGTTTCTGTGCGACAACCAGCACACGTATATTCTGTCTCACCCGTACCTTTATCTGGATGTGACAACATTGTGGATGCGGTGTATGTTCTCTTTTGGATCCAAACTGATTGCTGGTTTGAAGTTAGGTAAGCTGCATGCTCTGTGAAATTTCACATTTGTTTGGAATGATACTCATTCTCTTTCCACCTCACTTTTTCCAATTCATCAGCTTGTACTCACAGCATGAGCACTGGGAAAGTAGAAAGTTGAGTCTCGTGTCTTCTTCCACTGTGAACTCACATGGTGTTAAACCACTTTGGAGTTGAACAAATAATAGCTCAGAAGTGCAAAATGGATGACTTTTTTCTCCTTCAGCAATGCTTTTCACAGTAAGCATTCTTCTTTACTGCTCACTTGTGGGTACCTTGATCAGCTGGTAGTATGATCAATATCTATACAATGCCATGAGCTCTTTCAAGTATTCATTGCCTGATGTTATCCCATTTTCTGAGATTATAAGGACTGGAATTCCATTTGTTGCAAAATTTTTTTCAGCGATGTAATCACTGCTTTACAAGTGTGGCTCTGCAATTACTTGACTTTAATCCATCTTGCTTTGTAGCTTTCTTCAGCACTGTAGCTAACACTGCTGCCTACAGGGACCTGGGTTCAATTCCAACTTGGATAACTGTCTGTGTTGAGTTTGTGCATTCTCCCTGTGTGGGTTTCCCTGGGTGCTCCAGCTTCTTCCATAGTCTAAAGATGTACAAGTTATATAGATTGGCCATGGGTTTGCAGAGATGGGGCAGGGGTATGGACCTCAGTCAGATTCTTTTTTGGACTGCGTTGCAGACTCAATGGGCCAAATGGCCTTTTTTATCTCTGTGTTTGAAGGTTCTATCTGAGCACGTTCCCATAACCTTGATGGAAAGGAAGATGATATCAGTAGTTCACTTGACTCCTGACAATGAACAGGAAAAATAATAGTGTTTGATATAATCTCTTCAAACAATTTTGAGATACCTGATTTGGCTCCCAAACAGAATATCTTACTCTGAGTCAACATTTCTGGTGCCCAAATGTCCTTAGTGAAATTGTTGTAGTATGTTAAGTCCCAGAACTCTCAGAATAACCACACTCCCATACCAAATGGGAAAATCATCAACTACACTGAGGTGTCCTTTTTGCTCACAGTACTGTCTGAGAGTGGGGTTGTGTGGTCAGTATGCTGGCCATCCTCTAATGCAGTACGCGCTGAGCTGAATGCATTGCACATCAGATTTCTGTGCATCTCTGATTTCACTTCATCACTGAATTGTTGCTGCTGGAGTTGTGCTTGTTGCTGATGTAAAGGTTTCTTCTTCTTCAACAAGAATTACGTCACCTTATTCAGGTCTTGCTACAGGATATTGGATGAAGCAACTACTGTTCTTTTGCCTGAACATCCTCTGTCTTTGCAGAAAACTTCTTCATCCTCACTCTGAATCACTCTACACCTGGAAACATTTTTGTAACTCCTTAAAATTTAAGAGTATCACTTGTGGTCTTTTTCTATCTTGACACAAAGACCGAGAACATTATTTGTGAACTTTTCCTCAAGCCCATTTGACAGCTAATACTTCTTTCTCCACCACTGCATATCTCTTCCAGTCTTTGTCAATGAGTGGGATGCTTTGGAAACTGGTTTACATTTTCCATCTCTGTATATCTGAAGTAGTACAGCTCCTAATGTTTTGATTATGCACCTGCATCAACAATAGTGGGTAGTTCTGGATCATAGTGTGCTAAAATACTCGGTGATTTCAGCAACTTGTTGGGTGGGATCTTATGACTGTCAGGTTGGAGAGAAAATTGGTGTGTAACTCTCTAGCTCTACTGTCCAGATTTCTCTCTGAATCTTGTGACTTTAACTGTTTCCCCCCCCTCCCCACCAAAAAAGTCGGTGAGGTTCACGCCATCAGTCTGGTGAGGTAAGGACTGTAATAGTTAAAAACTGGCTCCACTAAGATCAGGGTGCCCTTTTTAACAATGCCCCAAATCACTGGAAAAAAAATCTTCCCTTTCCCCATGAGGTATCTGTGTCCATCCCCCATCATCGTAGCATTGGGCCCATTCCATCCCCACTTCTCTCCCTATCCCCAATGTCCTAATCATCTCCGCACTGGCCTTTTTCTTTTGTACCCTCTAGTTCATGATGCACTGGCCCATTATTTCGTATCCTCTAGTTCATGATGCACTGGCCCATTATTTCGTATCCTCTAGCTCATGATGCTCTCAAGTGAGAACTCACTATTTACTCTGTCATATACCTCTCAGGATCTTGAATTACTTCTTGAACTCTCCTGTCAGCCTTCTTTTCTCCAAAGAAAACAGTCTCAACCTCTTCAATCTATCCTCATAGCTCTAGTTCTTTACCCCTGGAATCACTCTTATGAATCTTTTCTGTTCTCCTTCTGATGCCTTGACATCCTTTCCCAAGTTTGGTGCCCAGAACTGGATGCAGTATTCCAGATTTGGCCAAAATAGTGTCTGATACAAGTTAAATAGGACATCCTTATTCAGTGTCCTTCTACATGCCCTGCCAACTTCAATGATTTACATACATGTACCCAAGGTCTCTCCTTTATCTTATCCTGCCCTTTCATATTTTTCCTGCGAAAATAAATTATCTCTCACTTCTCTGCATTGAGCTTCATCTGTCACTTGTCTGGCCAATTCCCTAATATGCCTATGTCCTTTTGAAATTCAAGACTATCCTCATCATAGCTGATCATGGTTTCCAAACTTTGGATAATCTGCATATTTTGCAATCATATCCTAAACAGCACAGCCTTTCCAAAGGAAGACATGTTAATGCTGTTGCTATCTTCCATTTCATGGATCTTGCCACCTTTCGATAGCTTCTCTTTTTGCTTATTCTGTACGGGCTTCTTACTGCAACTCAAAAACTGAAAATGACCCTACTTTTCACAAAAATGGCATTTGGCTTTTTTTTTTTATTTGATTTGATTTATTATTGTCACAAGAATTAACATATGGTGAAAAGTATTATTTCTTGTGCACTATACAAAGCATACCATTCTGAGAGAAAGAACTTAGAACTGTGCAGAATGTAGTATTGCAGTCATAGATAGGGTGTAGAGAAACATCAACTTAATGTGAGGTAGGTCCATTCAAAGATTTGATGGTAGCAGGGAATAAACTGTTCTTGAGTCAGTTGGTATGTGACTTCAGACTTTTGTATCTTTCTCCTGAAGAAAGAAGATGGAAGAGAGAATATCCGGAGTGTGTGGGGTCCTTAATTATGCTGGCTGCTTTGCAGAGACAGCAGAAAGTGTAGACAGAGTCAATGGATGGGAGGCTGGTTTTTGTGATGGATTGGGTTACGTTCACGACCTTTTGTAGTTCCTTGCAGTCTTGGGCAGAGCAGGAGCCATACTGAGCTGTGATACAACCAGAAAGAATGCTTTCAATGTTGCATCTGTAAAAGTTGCAGCTTCTTTGCATCCGTATGCACCTTCTTTGCATCAGTTGCATCTATAAAAGTTGTGGCTTCTTTGGTAGAATGATTATCTTGCCTGCCTTTTTTCCCTTCTCTAATGAAAATGAATTGCACCGGTTGGATGCTCTTGCTGCCTCCTTGCTTTTGCATGGCTGGCTCTTTGCTTTTGAATTCATACACTGCTGAGTCAGTGGTTTTTGGGATATGATTTTCCCCATCAACCAGAATCACCAATTGATTTTACTTCCTGACCTCAGCTTGGCTGCTCAGTTGAATTGCTTCAGTTAAGTTTAATTCATCTCTTGGCCGCCAGTGATCAGATAATGCTGCCTCCAAGACCAACAACAATTCTGTCTCTGGTTAGCTCATTTTTTTAAATGGCCATATTCACAGTTCTACGCAAGTCTATACAGATCATGGATAGATGTATCAATATGTTCCCCTTGACATTGGGTATCCTTATTAAATTTGGCCTGCTTAACAATGGAATTCTATTGCAGATTGAAGCAGATATCAAGTTCTTTTATCACTTCATCATATGCAGCTTTTTCTTTGTCAATCCATTGTCTGACTAGGATATCGTCCGCACAGTGAGCCATGCACATAATAGCGTACTGATGAGCTCACTGCTTGTCTTTGCAGCAAGGCCCGAAGCGGTGCAATATCTGGTAAATCTTTGGCACCAGCTCAGCCTTACTTGGTTGGCTGAGACCTGTAAACTTTGCAAAGTTTCCATGTAATGACAGAGTCTGTTCCATCTCATTCTCTCACACGCTGCCATCATATCATATTCTTGCACTAACAGAGAATATTTGCAGAACCTGACGAGGAAAGGAGAACACCTTACTGTGGCTTCCATGCCATGAGGTCAGCAAGGGAGTGCAAGATCATGATACTGCATCCCAGTAGCTAATCACACAGTTAGAATTAACTCTTTTTCCTGTATAGTGGAAGTTGAGTACTTGGGGGACATTCTTCTTTGAGCTTGGTGCCACTGTCTACACAATGACCCCAGGAAGCAGCAATAAGTATGGCGTGCAGGAAAGGAGTATGTATGGCACACTGGGGCCTTGTTTCATTTGTAAGTGTTGGTAGGGATGAAAGAGTAATCAGCAACAGTCGCTGCAGGAGCAAAGAGAGAAAATTTGGTTGTAGTAGGGAGCCAAGCAGTGTCTCACTTTCTAAATATATCTTCATTTTCCAACATGACCCCATCCAGTTTCAAAAGAAAGACCCTCTCATATATCCTGGGTTCAAATCCCATCATGGTAGCTGATAGAATTTGAATTCAATAAAAAAATATCAGGAATTAAGAATCTGAGGACCATGAAACCATTGCTGGTTGTCAGAAAAACCCATTTGTTTCACTAATGGTTTTTAGGGAAGGAAATCTGCCACCCTTACCTGGTCTGGCTTTCATGTCATTTACTTCACATGTCTACAAAGGCACAGCAATGTGGATGACTCTCAACTACCCTCGGGCAATTAAGGATGGGCAATAAATGTTGGCCAGCCAGCAACGCCCACGTCCCACAAATAAGTACTAAAAAAAATCCCAGTGAATGACATATAGAGCAGGAATGGGTGTTACTTAATGTCTCAAATTTATCCAGCCCCTTTGATGTTGAAAAATATCTTGAAGCACTGAACAGATGTAATAGAGAAACAGATTCTTATTCTGCTGAAAAGGATTTCTTCATGGACAAGCTATTTTAAAAAAACAACAAGAATTGTTAATCAGTCTCTGAGCACTTTAGCTTTTTGAAGATTAGACTGCAATCTGACTCCAAAATGTGATCCTATCTCATAAAGGTCATTCTCTTGAAAGCTATGTGACGTGTTTAGATTTTAGAATACAAAACATAATCAATAAATCATTTTAGTATCTTTCAAAATTGTTTTCTAATCTCTATTATTGACTTTGTTCCAATTTTCAAAAAAATGTAGAATTCTACATTTTATGGTTAGCATCTATCGAAATAGTCAGTTGAAATGAAGGATGAAAGATCTAGTTCAGTGAGCAGAATAACACTCAGGGGGGACACTGCACTTCATATTAGAATAATAAAACCACAAGTAGATCAAAATATAATGCTCACGCGGAATTATGAGCAGGAAAATGAGGATGGCCTAAAATCTGAATTCCCTCACCTACCTAGTTCACACCAAAGGCTGTTTTGAGCACAAACTGCATATTGTCAAATGTAGCAGCAAATGGAAGTGAGGATGTTACTGGACCAAAGGGAAAAGGAATGTTCATGACAGAACCTCTGAAACTAGCCACAATAGACACAGTTATATATATAACATCGTAAAAGAGGAAACTTTAGGGGCCAAGGTGGGATTTTGGCCTGGCCACCCAAGGATATCAGATAACTTATAAACAAGACTTCACAGCACCTTTATGCAGGAAGTCACATTAACACTTTTCTCCCTCTTTCCACAAGAGGAGGCAGCTAACACTCCAAGAATCTCAAAATATCATAGAGTCATACAATGCAGAAGAAGTCCTTTGGCCCAACAAATCTGCACCAACACATGAGAAACATCTGGCAATACCCCCTCCACCCCCTAATCCCTTTTACCAGCACTTAGCATCATATTATGCAGCCTCTTTCAGGGAACAAGCAGCCCTGGTGGCATGGGTGACACAGTTGGCATTTCAATTAAGAGTCTTCCCACAGACTCTGCCATCATTAATAGGGTCAGTACTGCGCACTAAAATTGAAGCAAAATACTGCAAACGCTGGAAATCTGAACCATAAACAGAAAACAAAATCTGTAATAACTCAGCAGGTCAGGTGGGGTATCTGCAGAGAAATTCCAGAGTTATTGTAGAATTTTTCTGCTATCATTCAGACTTCAAAGATGCTGCTAGACCTATTGAGTTTTCCCAGCATCTTTGTTGCTGTCCTCACAGATTTTCAATGAAAGAACAAATGAGAAAAGAACAAACAAGAAAAAGAATGAATGAGAAAGAAAGAGAGATAGAAGAGAGAGACAGAGAGAAAGAAAGAAAGACTTGCATACGTATATACAAATATCACATTTCATGACCATCTGAAATCTCAATTCACTTCTCAGCCAATGAAGTATTTTTGAATTATGGGAGGCGATTTTCCCATTGCGATCCACAAATTTTCTGGTGGGTCTGGTCAGGAGAATTGGGTGTTGGCCATTTCCCAATGTATATGCATCTCCCAGAGCTAGGGAACATTTGCAGTTGGGACCATGCTGGAAATTGGCAGAATGAGAGGTAAGTCATTTTAATTTGTTTTAAATATATTTTAAATTAGATTTAAATGTGATTATTGGGAACTTGCTGGGCCCAACAGCATCTCTCACCCTGCCAGGAGTACTTCATTCCAATGCGGTTTACAGTAGATACTCACATTTGGGGAACTAACAGGAGACTGTACTGGAGTGAAGTGAAGGTCAATCAGGGTCCCCCAGGGGGGTCGGGCAGAAGGGGATGGTGTCCCCTAAATATGAGTATCTTGGCACTGCCGAAGGGGCATGAGGGCAGGGCTTAGGGGTGATTGATGGGGGTCCTGCTGTCACTTTGCATGGGAATTGGTCTGGGCTGGAGGGAGGCCAGTAATTGGGGCAGGCTGGGAATAGGTGATTGTCTGCCGATTGTCTCTGGGGGGGGGGGGGGGGGGGTAATGAGTCTGATCCTGGGGTAGGGTCAGTGGGAGAAGAGGGTGGTCTGCCAGTATGGGGGGAAATCACCACTGCTGGGTGCATGGGGCTGGACATTGGGGCACGCTAGGACAGGGGGCAGTCAGGGCTGATCCTGGAATTGTTTTTGGAGTCGCAAACAGGCAGTGAGACGGGGACCTGGAGGAGCAGACTGTGGGCTCCCGGATCGGCCAGCGATTGAGCTGGCCAGCAAACGAGGAGACTGACAGATCAGGGCCACTGCATACGCACAGAGTCTTGGAGCTGTCAGACTCTGGTAAGAATTGGCCCCACCCTCCTGGGTTTTTAATGATATTCATGATTGTGACTTCTATAGTGTACAGAGTGCGGAGATTCAGGTCTGAAACCACAGGGACAAAAAGATGGTGATCTGGACCAGTTTTCCCACCAATCCAGCACTTTTGGGAGAATCTTCCCCATGGTCATTGTTGAAATGTAGGAAATAATGAGGATTTGTCTTTTAAATCACCAATCGTATCTGATTTGGCGAAATATAAATGAATTAAAATTAGTCTGATTAAGCCAGCAGAAGATTCTGAACTGAACAGTCAGGAAACACAGCAGCCATGAGCAAAACTCCCCTCCGCAAGCAGCTTAAATTTACAATCGGTTAATATTGGTTAAACCTATTATCTCTCTCGGTTTCAGACCCTCCCGGAATCTGTTATTACGAATTCTCAGAGTTTGTTCACCGAGTCAATGGCCTGCTGTTCAAAAGCATTTACAAGCTAAATGTTTACAAAGGTAAAACAAGACCAGGACATAGCTGGAGTTACTCTGTGGGATGCTGCACTCATTTCCTCTCAGTGAGTTACTGGGACATAGCTCCTTACCCATATGCTTAGCAGCTGGCATCGGAGTTAACCCTTTGCTAGGAGTGGGGAAGGAAACCTATGAACAGGCTTACAACTAAGAGATGAAAGAGTAAAGAGTTGGAAACTGAGCAATCAAGTGAACTGAAGCAATCAACAGCAGCTGCCACATTTCTTTTGACTTTGCAATGCCCCTGGAGGGAGATTGTCAATCAAACATTTTAACAAAAACAGAATGATATCAGATATCTTATTTTAGCTTGTTTTCAGAGGATGAGAATGGAACCAGTAAAGGGGAATTGGGAAAGGACTGCTGAGAGACAGAAAGGTAGAACAGCAGTGGAAAATACTTGAAAAGACGATTAACTGAGTTCAGGAGACATTGAGTCGAATTTTCCAAGGAGACACTCTGCTCCTGTTCATTTATCTTACACTGGGACTCCATATTTCTCACCTGGACCTGCTGAGAAATATGCAATGTAGCTGCTCATGGAGTCCTTCCTTCGTAGTGTAGGAGTGTCGGGTGAAATCAATCCATGCCCCCTTTAACTGCACTAGCTGCCGTATACCAGTACGTTTGAATACCCCAAAGTCAAAAGGGTAATTGGGAATTGGAGGAGAGGGGAGGAGTTGTGTGGTAGTGGGAGAGCATCTGGAAGCACAACGAGGTAGTGGAGAGGCTGGTTGGACAGGTAGGGGGCTAGTTCGGCAGTTGGGGAGTCAGGTGGGTGGTCAGTGGTTGTGGTAAGTTGAGGGGTCAGGGGATACAATCAAGAATGGGGATCATCGCTGGAGGGTGATTAGGAGAGGTGAGGACTGATCAGTAATATCCAGGAATTAGAAGTAGTTTTAAGCCTTCTAACTTTTCCTGGGTTACTATTCTGCAAATTAAATTGGAACCATCCACATCTACAACTTTAATTCAGTGTTTTGGAGAGTTCCCAGATGCTGGGTAGTTGCCCAAATGGAAGTTAAAATTGCCCAGGCAATTCCCACAGAGATCTTGCATTAGGGTTTCTAAATAGTTCCCCCAGTGCATTTTCAGAGAAACTCCAGGGTGTGACCTCCCAGCGACAGGAAAGTCTGGACCATGTAGAACTAACCAATATAAACATTGCCATGGATAAAAAAAGGAAAAGAGTAAAATTGAAAATATTTAAATTAAATGAAAAAGCATAAAGTAGGTGCATAGTCAATACAGGAGAGAGTAACAATAGGGAATTTAAAGCTGTTTGGGAAAAAAAATACACAATCAGGAAAGCAAAAGAGAACTAGGAAAGTAGATTAACACTGGATTATAAAATTAAATACTGAAGTATTCCACAGACAAACAAATACCAAAAAGAAAATCTGGATAATGATAGGACCTCCTAAAAGATGTTCAAAATGAACCCATAGTAATAAACAACAAAGGTCAATATAATTTCCCTCAGTATTTACCATGAGACTAACAGAGTTAATTTGACATTAGAAAGAGAGATCAAAAATGATAGCAAAACCCTTAGGATAGAAAGGGGGAAATAATTGGTAAATTAGTCAAGCTTACAAAGGATTAAACTCCTAGTCCAGATGAATTACACTAGTGTATAATTAAATAAATTAGGGGAGAGAAAGCAAAGGTATTATTTTATATATAGAATCATATAAAATTAAAACCATTGATTAGAAATGTGAATAATGGAATAATGTCAATGAATGTTATTCCTATATTGAAAATGGGAAATAGATTATTGGACCTGAATCTATTAAACAATTATTTTAACATTGTATTTCCTACCAACAATGATATCTTTGCTCAAAGATGTAACAGAGAAACAGTTGGTAACAAAACATCAGCTAATAACAAAATACATAATAAAGAGTTGTCAGCATTGTAAAGTCATGCTTGGCCAACTTTATTAAATTCTTTAGGGATGTAATTGAACAAGTGCATGAGGATAATAAGTATGTTTAATATACTTGGCCTTCCATTAAGCACTGCATAGTGAATTCAGGACTAAGATCAGAACACACCAAATCAGCAGACAAATTTAAGTTTAAGTTTACATTTATCTATTACTGTGACAAGTAGGCTTACATTAACACCGCAATGAAGTGACTGTGAAAATGTCCTAGTTGCCACATTCTGTGCCTGTTTGGGTACACTGAGGGAGAATTTAGCATGGCCAATGAAACTAATTAACACATCTTTTGGACTGTGGGAGGAAACCAGAGTACTTGGAGAAAACCCATGCAAACATGGGGAGAAAGTGCAAACTCTGCACAGATAAGCTAGGAGTTGAATTTGGGTCCCTAGGCATTGTGAGGTAGCAGTGCTAACCACTGTGCCATCTACAAGTAGCACAATGTGTGAGAAATGTATAAGTAGCATAAAGTATGAGATAGTATTCCACAGATATCACTACTGGTACCACTGTTCATCATTTATGTAAACAATTTGAAACCAGAAGTACAATTTCAAAAT
This sequence comes from Sphyrna mokarran, assembly GCA_024679065.1. NCBI lineage: Eukaryota > Metazoa > Chordata > Chondrichthyes > Carcharhiniformes > Carcharhinidae > Sphyrna > Sphyrna mokarran. The sequence continues at coordinate 28,481,620 of JAGIQG010000021.1, forward strand.
CTGCAGATGAAATTAAATTTGCGGATAGGGTTAATACAGAGCTAGACTGCAACAAAATAAAAGACAATCTTATTTAGCTCATATATTGGGTATGTAAATTGCATGTGAATTTCAATATCGATAAGCACATGTTAATAGAAGAAATGAATGTATATGCTACTTGAAAAAAAAGAGGTATAAAGGAAAGGGATCTGAGGAAATGGATTCAAGGATCCATTCAAAGTAACATTGCAGGTTAGCAAGGCTATTAAAGTGTAAATGAAGCATTGGGATTCATTTCTAGAGAAATAGAATTGAAAGCAAAGAAGTTCTTTTTTTATTTTATACAGAACATTGCTTTGAACACATTTGGAAAACAGTAAACAGTTTTGGTCTCCTTATTTCATAAAGCATATAGTGCATTGGTGAAAGAGAAAAATGACAAAAATAATAGAACTGAGGGCTTAAAATTATCAGGGACAATGAGAATAGGCTCCTTTTCTCTAGAGATGGGAAGGCTGAGTGGCGATCTCATGGAACACTTTAAAATTATGAACGAGTGCAAGTGGAGAAGAAATTTCTGCGAGTGTGAGAGTCCAAAATTAAGGCCATCCAGTAAAAATGAAAACTGATATATTTAATACAATTGCAGATTTATCGTAATTGAGCCTTCAGTGCATATTGTATAAGAACAAAGACCTCTTGATTAAAGCAGACAATTTCAGCCGACCAAGATTTTATTACATAAAATAATTTTGAATGTGCAGCCAACAGCCACCTCCTGTCCTCATTCATGTAACCCTATCAGAACCCTTCTAATCTTTACTTCCATATGAATTTCTCTAGTTTCCCCCGAAATAAATCTATACTCTTCACCTAACTACGCCTTATGGTAACAAGTTCTATACTCAAACCACTCTCTTGTTCAAGAAGTTTTTTTTTCTGAATTGCTTATTGGATTTATTGATGGCAATCTCGTTGTTATGACTTTTAGTTTTGGGCTCCATCATCAGGCCTGGGTGAAATGTATCGTGAGTCACTAAGCAAAATAAACAGTGAGTGCTCTGACCATCATTTTCCAATCCTCCCTGCTACTGGAATGGACCAAGAGACAAGAGGGCTACTAATTTTGCACCATTGTTTAGAAAACTAGAGGGCATAGATTTAAGATGAGAGGGGAGAGATACAAAAGGATCCAGATGGGCAATTTTTTTCACACAGAGAATGGTGAGTGTTTGGAATGAGCTGCCAGAGGTAGTAGGGGGTAACTATCTAAGCATTTAGATAGTTACATGGGTAAGATTAGTATAGAGGGATATTATCTAAACACAGGCAATTGGGACTAGCTTAATGATAAAAAATGGGCGGCATGGACAGGTTGGGCCGAAAGACCTGTTTCCATGCTGAAAACCTCTATGACTCTAAAGGGAGGAAAGGAAGAGCTGAGTAATTACAACCCATCCAGTCAAACCACAGCATTGAGTAAATTATTGGAAAACATACCTGAATGATAGATTAAATTACCCTTTACAAAGACAGGGACTAAACAAGAATCAGGGATTTGGGTTCAATTCCACTCTCAGGTAATTGTCTGTGTTGAGTTTGTATGTTCTCCCTGTGTTTGTGAGCGTTTCCACCTGGTGCTTCAGTTTCTTTAAATGATCCAAAGACATACAGGACAGATGGATTGACCATGGTAAAATTGCCCATTATAGTCTGAAAGATGTGCAGGTTAGATGAATTAGCCATGGTAAATGTGTGGGGTTAGAGGGATAGGGTGGAGCAGAGGGCGTGAAGAAAATAATCTGTCAGAGAGTGAGTCCCTGCAGCGCAGAAGAAGCCTTTTGACCAATTGGCTCTTTCTGCAAGAGGGATTCCATAATTCTATAATGATTCTATGACAGTCAGTGTAGACTTGTGAAAGGAAAACTGTGCTTGACAAACTTGAATGAAATTTGAGGATGTAACAAGAAGGGTCGATTAGGCCAATGTATTTGGTGCAGCCCGAGATGCTTCTTTGACAAGATCCACATGACAGTGTGGTTGAAAAATTAAAAACTGATAAGATCCAAGGAAAACTGGTAGATTCAATCCAAAATTAGCTCAGTGGCTGGAAGCAAAGAGTTGTGCAGTTTTTGTGACTGGAATGGTGCTTACAGTGGTTTGCAGGGCTCAGTATTAGGTCCCTGGCTATTTATGGTATAAATCAATCATTTAGATTAGAATTAAGGGGCACGATTTCAGATGACATGAAAATTGGTTGTGAGGTTGATGGTGACGAAGAAAGGTGTACACTGGCAAACTTTGGCCTCACCCCTGGCTGGGATTCTTCAATGCCGCTGGAGTGAATGGAGATTTGGCTGAGTGTGGGGGTGGGTGAACAGGATCAGAGAGTCCTGCCCATATAGTGCAGGAAGATATCAATGGATTGGTCAGGTGGAAGGGCTGCAAGTGAGGAAAGCGTAAGATCATGCATTCAGAGAGGACAAACTAAGCAAAGAGAATACATAATAATTGTAGGATTCTGAAAAGCATGAGGAACAGGTGGACTTTGGAGAACATGTTCACAGATCCCTGATGATAAGAAGGACAAATAGGTGATGATATTACAAAGACATATAGAATACTCTTCTTTATTGGCCAAGATCTAGAGTATAAGAGCAGGGAGATTATGCACGAACTGAATTAAACACTAGTTAGTCTTCAACGAGAGTGCTGCTACAATTAGGAAGGATGTGACCACACAAGAGAAAATAAGGAGAACATTCATGAAGATATTTCTAGGAGTGGAGAGTTTTAGTTACAAGGAAATATTCAAAAAATTGTCTGTTTCCTTCATAGCTGCAGGAAGATTTCATTTGGATGTGTAAAATTAGCAGGGGCCTTGATAGTCTGAATAGAAAGGACCTATTTTCATTAGAAAAATGATCAATAATGAAGAGGCATAGATTGAAAGGAATTAATTGAAGGACAGGAGGGAAGTTGAAGAGCAATTTTTTTTACTCAAAAAGTGGTCAGAGGCTGAAGCCCATTTTCTGAAAGGGTAACAGTGCTAGAAACTCTCATCACATTTAAAAGAATAATTGGATAAGCACCTGATGTGCAGTAATCTACAAGGCGACAGAGCAAGAGCTGGGATTTGACTGCTTGACTCTGTCAGAAACAAAATGGGCTGAATGACCTTCTGTGCAGAAAATAGTTCTATGTTTCTATATTTTAACATGTTACAATATGTATCTGACCAAACAATATGCATCTAATGATGGAGATGGAACCAAATAAAAGACTCCACATTATCCTTGCAATTCAAAAACAAAACCAGATCTCTTACTGCAAGCTCTTTCACCAAACAAATCTGTTTCAGTAAGTAGCCACAGAAGCTATTTTTAAAATTGTTAACAACACAGACATGTCTAATAAGCCCGTAAAAACAAATAGCAAAGAATTCCTTGTGATCTGAAGCATGATGAAGTCTTGTGTCCACGTATAGACATAAGTTCAATCTTATCTTCAAATAAAGATGGTACATTTTTGGAGATGAATGCGTGAGAGTGCCACAGATGCTGTCATCTGTCAAGTGAATCAGGGGCTCATACTGCCACATTCAACAGGAGTATCTGACTCCAAATGACCTGGAAGACAAACGGCTTGATCCAGGGAATCTACTGAGGATCTCTGCAGCACCTTTCAGTCCTCATCACATAAATCAATAAAAGAGGAGATATAAGGGATGCTGTTTACAATAAGGCATGTCATTACATCTGGTTCACACTGGATAAAGCCATTTAGGCTGTTAGATGTCTAGATTTTGAAGTTTCTACAAGTGTAGGCTGCCATTGATTATAGCCATATTGTTTTAAGGTCTCTGTAGCAGCAACCCTGAAGATCGTTGACGAAAAAGTGTTCCACTCTATCAACATTCAGTTGTTCTGCCATCAGGAGAAGCATATCATGCATGCTTTTGGCAAGTTCCCTGAGAACACACATGACTCCTACATCCTGAAATCAGTTCCAGGTACCTCGGACCTGCAGAAGGCTTGGCTTGTGATACCTACACATTGTCCTCAAAGTGCCTCAGAGGAGAATTACAATTTGGCACAGTCTGACAAGGTCCATTATTGGGCAAACCACTGGCATTTTGAGGATGCATTTCTTATGTTTGGACTTTTCCAAACAGACTCTGCAATTATCTGTACAGAGAGCATCCTACATCATTGTGGTGTGCCGTACACTGCAAATTTTGTATGTTCCCCTTGAGAATGCTGTTGCAGTGACACAACACGGAAAATGTGCCCGTGATGCGCTGATTGCAGTTTCAGCAGGAGTAAGTCCACACACAATCATGCATGCACATTTCTCCTGTCCCTTAAGGCACAGTAAACAGCAAATTATTTCCCATCATTGACATCTGCAGCAAGCTCATCATTCAATGACACAGCTGAGTGCCGATGCTGTAATGTTAGGCATCACCCTCTAAGACACAGGAACATATATCATTCAATAGTCTGTTGCTACACGTACAAGAGCATTCCTCTATCGATACGCACTTTCAGGCTCTGGCTTGACACATTTCCCTAAGACTGATTAAGCTAATGGTTAAACATCACATGAATCCGAGGGGCAGGAAAGCAAACCATTGGAGGTCACACTTGGGAAAAAAAATGACATGTAAAATCATATTCGAGAGGCATTCACATATGAAGACAATAGGCCATAAAATCAAGTTGTATTTACAAAGGTGCATTATATCTACATGATGAATAGCAAGAGGTGGAGGCAGCCTACTGATTGATATGCTCTGTTGTCTGAGATTACTTTGGCAGGCTTCCTCCAGAGGCCTAGTGCTTGGACAGCTCTTGTCTGCTTTGGGACTCCTGCTGTGTGGTTGGGCGTCATCTTTGGTCTGAGCAACTGGAGTTGTTAAGGTCACATACAGAGGGGATTTGGGATGGCTGGACAGTCTTGCAGTGACAGACTTTCTACTCTCTTTGGGAGCACCTGGACTAAGCTTTCGCTGCCTCACCCTCTCTTGTCTAGCTACTGCTTAGAGTCATGGCAGATGGTGAAATTTGAATTCAATTTAAAAATCTGCAATTAAAAGTCTAATGCTGAAACCATTGTGTGATAACCCCACAAGATCCATGGGAAATCATTGACTCTGAGTTCTCCTGGTAACAGACAGTGGCTTGCCCAGGTAGAACTCATTACCTTAGCCCTTTATAAGGTATGCCCAGGACTGAGCCTGTTGAACAGTGATCCAAGGCAGGGACCAATATGTGTGTGCACCATGGTTGTGCTTTCATTTTACATTCTGTAATAAACTATGTTCCTTTCCAATTGGGCTTCTGGATCATTGCACATTGTCATAAATATCCATCTGGTTCACTAATGTCCTTTATGTAAGGAAATCTGCCATTCTTATCTGGTCTGACCTGCATGTGACTCCAGATCTATAGTGTTTGATTCTTAACTGAACTCTGAATAGCTTAGTAACCTGTGTTCAAGGGAATTAGATATGAGTGATAAATGCTAGCCTGGCCAATGACCCCCACATCTCATAACTGAATTAAAATACACAAGAGATCTTTAGGGGAAAAAAACAAGAACTTCCTGATTTTTTATTATTCGTTTGTAGGACATAAACATCTCCGGCTGGCCAGCATTTATTACCCACCCCTAATTGAATAGAGTGGCTTTTTTGGCCATTTCAGAATGAATTGAGTGCCAACCACATTGTTATGGCTCTGGAGTCATATGTAGGCCAGAACAGGCAAGGATGGCAGATTTCCTTCCCCAAAGAACATGAGTGAACCAGATGGGTTTTTTGACAATCGATAATGGTTTCGTGGTCATCAGTAGATTCTTAATTCCAAGTATTTTTTTTTTATTGAATTCAAATTCTACCACGTGTCATAGCAGGATTTGAACCTGGGTACTTAGAACAGTATCTGAGTGCCTGGATTAATAGTCTAGCAATAATATACCAGGTCATCACCTCCTCGATTATTATCCAATTTAATAACTCAGCTTACAAACAGTTACCAATCTGCAGAAATTACATAGCAACTGGCTTCTCTTTCATCTCTTTCCTCCTCTCCACCTATCCCCCTTCCCCTCATGACCCATCACACTCCTAGGCCCACCAGCCCTTCCCAGACTAAGACATGGCCTTAAAGGGAAAAAAAGGTTAAATACATTGCCACTTTAACTGTTAAATGTGCCAACAGTGCTGCTGATCCCAGACAACCCGAGTGATATAACAGGAGAACATTAAATACTTTAATCAGTCTTCTCATTAGGAACTCTTAACTCAAATGCGAATATGCATTAAGCCCACTGCCAGCAGAGAAAATAAAGTAATTAATAGCAATCTATTTCTGCCCCTATTCCAGGAGAAGCATAGCCCAAGTTTGATAGCAATGCACGATGACCTTCTGTATTGCAGTCCTGCACCATAAATTTCACTGAGTCATCAAGGCTGTTTCAGCAATGAGAAAGACCAAAACACTTGGAATCATTTGCCGTTCCATCAACTGAAGCTTCAACCTTTGCAAACAATATGAACCTCAAAATGAAGTATTTGTACATTTAACTTGGCCTTCATTAGCAAAACAACCAGATTGAATTAATCCATCACTGTATTCTGGAAAAGCAAAGAGCTTACAGCAGTTATGTTTATGTAACTTACAAAGTCATAGGAGCTTTTTTTCTCACAATTTACACACTTTGATCACATGCTTTGTAAGTTCGTTTTTTCTTGCCTCTTCTTAATTAACTGTTCACATTCATGCATTGTAAAACTATCACAGAAATTAAAAACATTTTCACCCAAAAGTTATTAATTTAGTTTAGATTTCCTTCTGGATGTATATCTCTTGTACATTATGCTCAGTTAGTCACCTGCTTTTTGATAATATGTTGTGTGGATGTGTGTATGTTCCCCTTCTCGGGTAGTACCTCAGGATCAAGGGAATTAGCTTCCCATATAGTCTAATGGGTTCTGAGATGGCTGATAAGTCCAATGTGTAATCCTCAGACGCTGTCACGCACAGGACATAGTGCTCGAAGGGTTGGGTAATTTGAAGCTTTGAATTATCTCGAATTATCTCAACTTTGGCTCTGCGTATTCTCGATGAAGTCTCTCAAAGTGTTTGTTGCCTTGCTGAATAAACCTTCTCCATTTTGGTGGGTCACAAGCCACGTAAACAGCAAATGGTGGGTAGAAAGAGCATGGGGGATCCAACAACTTGGGGCTGCCAAATAATATGCATGGTTTCCTCAGCGTTGTGGAGATATTAAATCATTAAATCAAGAGGTTGAGTTTAGGAATCGGGAGATAATGCTGCAGCTTTATAAGACGCTAGTCAGACCCCACTTGGAGTACTGTGCTCAGCTCTGGTCGCCTCATTACAGGAGGGATGTGGAAGTTATTGAAAGGATGCAGAGGAGATTTACAGGGATGTTGCCTGGATTGGGTGGCATGCCTTATGAGCATTAGTTGAGGGAGCTTGGTCTTTTTCTCTTTGGAAAGACAAGGACGAGAGGTGACCTGGTAGAGATGTATAAGATGTTGAGAGGTATAGATCAGGTGGATTCTCAGAGGCCTTTTCCCAGGGCTGAAAGCAGTTGCTATGAGAGGACATAAGTTTAAGATGCTGGGAAGTAAGTACAGAGGAGATATCAGGTGTACGTTTTTTACTCAGAGGGTGGTAGGTGAGTGGAATCGGCTACCATCGGTGGTGGTGGAGGCAAATTTGATAGGGTCTTTTAAGAGACTTGTGGATGAACACATGGGACTTAATAGGATTGAGGGTTATAAATAAGCCTAGTAGGTAGGTATATCATCAGCGCAACTTGTAGGCTGAAGGGCTCGTTTACCTGTAGCTTTTCTATGCTCTTTCTATGTTATGTGGCCCAAGCTCTCTACTGTGTGCCAAGCATCAAAGGGAGTTTATCAAGATCAGGGAGGCAGTCAATGCTCATTGGAGAGAACATTTTGAAGAACTCCTCAGCTAAGATTTATTTTTGACTTGATTACGCTCAATTCTATTCCACAATATCCCATCTAACTCAGTCTCATTGCAACCTGGTCCAGAGCAATGACATTCAAAAGTAAAAAAAGTACAGACTCTGGAGCAGATGGAATCCCTGCTGAAATTCTGAAACATGGCAGAGGTACACCCTGGCACAGCTGCTAACCTCAGATCCCTCAATGGAGAGGCCTCAGGGACACTGTGATCATGGTTAGATTCAAGGAGGGAAACAATTACAGTAACTACAGAAAGGTCTCACTGCTGTCTGCCAAAGTGAAGGATCTTTCTCAATCACCTCCTCTGGGTCGCTGAAGTACTCCTTTGGGAGTTACAGTGCAGTTATTGTTCATCAGGATGCCTCCATAGACATGATCTGCCCTGCACAGCATAGCAAATTCAAAACAGTATAAGGAACAGCACTGATTGCTGTACATAGCTTTTTTTAACATCAAAAATACATTTGAATCTGTCAATTTAGAAGGCTTGTGGGTAACCCTCAAATTTGGCTTTTTCAAATCTGTCACTATCTTCTGCCTACTCCATGATGTGGAAATGCCGGTGTTGGACTGGGGTAAACACTGTAAGAAGTTTGACAACAGCCGACAGAGAGATCCCCGGTGCAGCAAACGGGGAGGAAAGAGTTGAATTGGACTCCTCCGCAAGGCCGCTGCCCTCAATTTGACATGTATGCCCAAGTTGTCAAGAGGTACGCCAATGTCAGATTCATCAGTCGCGTTCACAAGACAGCCCCGAACATCACCCAAGCACAACACAACACCATCTGCGCTTTCAAGACCAACTGCAACATTGTCATTACTCCACACTGACATGCATGCTACGCTCTTCATCAACAAAACCTAATAAACGCTATCTCAGTCAAAAACAGGGTCAAACGAGGTTGTACCATTGCGCAACCCTCTTCTCTATTTTCTTCATTGCATTACTGCACCTGCCCTCTAACAAATTACTCACAGACGTGGAGATAATCCGGAGAATTGATGGGAAAGTGTTTCACCAATCTAAAACCAAAATCATCCCCTATTCTTTACCCCACCTTTGGCTTCCATTCTTCCGATAACCAAGGCTCCATTGTTTGGGAAATTGCAACCCTGAATTTGCTCCATCTCCCTTTCCTACTTGAACATCCTTTATAAAACCTACCCCACTTGTCCTAATTTCTCCTTCATTTGGCATGGGACTACTTTTCTAATTACACATTTGTGATGCCCTTTAGAAAGTTTTTCTACATCAATTGCACTATATAAATGTTAGCTGTCTCCACAAACAGTCAGAATAAACACAGCACTTCACGTTCCTTTAATGTATCATCCTTCACTGAATGTGCACATTTCATACAGGGCACAATGCTACACAGTTTGATAAAGTTACAATTAAAAGCAGATAATGTATTGCCAAATATAAATTTGACTCATATTTAATTGAAGCTTAATATATTGATACTCTGGCTTCAAATTATTAATCGAAGCGATTCAGAGGACTAATCTGACGGCATGTTTATTCCGTTGTGAATTCTGCACCAGTTTTCACGTGGAAAAAGAATCAATTTTTTTTCTACAGTATCTGACAGAGCTCCAGTTGACAGAAAATACTAATGCTCACATGGCTCCCCTTTGGCAGCTGTGCCGCTGCTGAGCTGTCTGAACAGTGACGGCAGTATATGTGACTACCAATTAGTGACATTCCAGTGGGACCCTGCAACCAAGCACCAAAAAAATGTCTTCGGAAAACAAGTTCAGTCAGCATCCGAGAGCCAGCAAAAGTTTCACTGTGCTGTCAGTGGGTTGTGAGTGAATCGAAGAAGAAAAAGGTCGAAGTTTGGGTTGTGGTTCTGCAGAAATGACCAAACTGTAAATGACTGAATGTCAACGCTTTAGAACTATCGTAAGCAGGTTCCTGACGACAGAATTACTCACAACATATCAGATTGATATAGGGGGGTGCGGGGGGGGCACATTTTTACCTAACCCACCTGATGGAATCAGATTGGTCGTGCATTTTATTTCCTGTTGGATTTCAGCTCAGTAACTCAGATGGGCTGTAAAACAGGCGACTGATTTAATCTCATCAGTCAAATTAAGTTGAAATTGTCCCTTATATTTTGAGTTGTTTGATTGAGAACTAAAAGCTTTACTTAGCCCCAAACTGACACTGACTTTCCACCATGAGAAAAATACCACAAAAATCCTTTCATTATCCTGCTCTGGGGGTGCTGTTATCTAAGGTCCCAAGCTGAGCCTCCAAGCTTGGAGATGTCATGCTCTTCACAGTCAATTTTCCAGCTTTTCATAAGAAGCGCCTTTATTGATTAATCTGGCCTTTCTATAACATTTTGGTGAATCTCAAGCCTTCATGCTGCAAATGTTCTACAGACCCAGTTGATAATTCTGAAATTTGCGTTAAATCGGTGCAATGGCTCTTGGTTTTGGAAGAAACTTAGCCATATTGCTCAGAGAGAGGTACAATTTGGATTCTGTCGGGAAGGCTTCAAGTCCTTGAAGCGTCCTGAGAACAATTTGTCAATTCTGAAACTGACACAGTAGAAATCTTGTGGGATTTAGTCAGAGAGCCAAGAGTCTAAGATTTGATTCTGACCATCCTGTCCAACAAACTAGGCTTTATTTTTGCATGATTCTGCTCTACGTTCATCAATATTCGTCAATCTGTATGAGCTCTCAATCCATTGAGCCCTGGCACAAGGAAAATCCTGAATTGTTACTTCCTAATCTCCTCTATACCCATCCATAACTCATATAAATTGTATTTATTTCTTATTCTTCAAACCTACACGGCAATAGAGTTTTCTCTCCATCTCCAATGATTGTCCAACAGTGGGCAGGCAGGGATCAGGAAATGGACCTGTTCTGCTGGAATTTACTTAGTGTTTAAGGTCGTGTCAGGAATGATGTTCACATACTTGTGAGTGAGCATATTGCAATGATAGTAAAGTGATGGTAGTACATTATCCAAAGCGTGTTTTATCACATGCATTACAGAAGGGAACATTGGACAGGGCCTCATAATGGGTGCAGGGATCAGGATGATTACTCGGTGCACGTGCTTCAATGAAGATAGCATCCAAATCTTTTGCTGACTGCCAATTGAAATGATTGTTGCATGCAGCACGTAGCCAAGCGCATTGTTGAATGTTTGTGAGACTGAACATGAGGGAATAAAATTATGAGACGCTGACACAAATTAAAGCTGGAAATAAAATTAGAAACAAACGAGAAATACTCAGCAGGTCAGGCAGCATCTGTGGAAAGGGAAGTAGTGTTACCATTTCAGGACTGTTGATGGGATTTACAGGTGCTGCCAAAATCAGTGGACTTTTGGCTGGCTTGCCGTATCCACCACCACAAGCAGCAGAAAATCATGCCTTCTGACTCTTTAGTCAAAGTTTGGTCTAGCTACTTCAATGGAAGCTGAGACTTTGGTAATGTGAGCTCAGAGATTAGTCTGCTGTCATCAAAGCTGTGGATAGCAGTGTTGAGAAGGACTTAGAGAATATGATAGCAGCCTGGCAATCTGCCCTCCAACAGAATTTTAGAATTGTTTGGCAGCCCCACTGAGAGAAACATGAGCAAGGCTGAAACAAGATACTGCTGGAACTACTGTGTGTCCTGTTGAGAAAGAGAAGACAATTGGAGACCTGGACCTGCAGATAATTCTGGAGAAAGGTCTGGGTGAGGGGGCATGGTATATAGAATCCCAGACAGAGGCCATTCAGCCCATTGAGTTTGCACCAACAACAATCCCACCCAGACCTCATCCCTGTAACCCCATGTATTTACTCTTCTAAACCCCCTGACACTAAGGGGCAACTTAATGTGGCCAATCAACCCAGCCAACACATCTTTGGACTGTGTTTGAGGAAACTGAAGCATCTGGAGGAAACCCATACAGACATGGGGAAAATGTGCAAACTCTGCACAGACAGTAACTCAAGTCAGGAATCGAACCTGGGACCATAGCACTGTGCATCTGTGCCACCTGCTGTGCCATAATACTGCCCTGGATGGCCATGGAAACATGAGTTGGGGGTGAATAATATCTTGGCAGGGTATTGAGGAGAGGGTGTCACATAGACACAAAAAGCCTGACCATAAGATAATCACTAGCCCAAACTAACAACTTGGATACCTGGTGTTGGTCTCTCCTGCCCTCGATAAAATACCACTGGCAGAGCAGAAGGCATTTAGTGGCCACTGACTTGCCATTTACGGGCCTCAGTTAACCTGAGTGAATGAGCTGCCTGACACCTTCCGTCTCAAGTAGAGTATTCACAGGGGCATGCAGGATTGGCTATGTGGTGGCTACAGTGCTGCTGGTACACTGTCCAATTTTGCAACATCCACCCCCACCTTCCAATCTGCCCTGAGGAAGTGTAAATTGTCAGCCAACGAGCCAAGAACCATTTATTGGAATTTGATAGTCTAGTGATTCGTGAATCTGAACAATAGTCAGTCAAAGGAAACTATCACTCTGTATGTGATTCTATTTGTTACTTCTAATGACTTAACATTGCACACAACATTAAAACAATTCACGTAAACATCAATAAATGCCGTCTTCTTCAATTCCAAAGAAGAGACAAATTAAACTCAAAACATTAACTCTGTTTTTCCCTCTCTACTGCAGTTGCCAAAGCTGTTGAGTTTTTCCAGCAGTTTCTGTTTTTATTTCAGATTTCCAGAATTTACAGTGTCTTGCTTTGAGATCAATGCAACCCTTTAAACAGAAAAGCTCATCATCAAGGCAGATGGGTGATCAGTTCTCTCGCAACCTTGGAGTCTTTCGCATCTTGTTTCTGGATATGGTTCCTCTCGATGAAGCTTCTCAGGGTTCCTCTGACTGCAGGAAATCACTGTCATGATGTCCAATTTTTATATAATGTTCATGATTGAGTTGTGTTAAAGTGCTGAAAAGTCCCCCTTTGGGCACTCATCCAGGAATAGTGGACAGTTCGCTGGGCCACTCAAAATCATGTAATCTGTCTTTCTATTGGGTGAAATCTTCTATTGCCTCTTTGCTTTTCTTTGTTAACAGGATGTGACTGTTGCTGGCAAAGGTAGCATTTATTTCCATCTGTAAGTGCTCTTTAGAAAGTGGCAGCGAATGATCATTTTGAACTGCTGGAATTTTCCATTATTTCCATAGCCGACTTTTCTCACCCTATTGTGCATCTATGCTGGCTCTAGAGAGTTTGGGGTGCTCTTGTTAAAGAGAAGGAGAACACTTCACTTCCTCCTATGGATAACAGGAACAACTTTCACATGTACAGAGGAAAGTTTTCCATGTCAAAGGGGAACTTTCCTGCCCTCCACGGAGCCTTCCGGAGGGCCCCAAACACTGCTCTCAAGGGCAGTGCCAAGGCCGTACAACAGTATTCCAGAGGGCAGTGTTAGGATACTGCCAGGCCATGCCCTTCTTCCCACGGGGGGGCTACACTTACCCATTTCCCCTTCCTTTACCTAGTTTATATTTTTGAAAAGTCGTTATAACTTTTGTCAATGTGAGATCATGTCAGCAAGGAGGGAATTCCAAATGTGGGGGGAAGAGGTGGAAATGATACAGCAGGGAGGTTTGCTAATTAGATTGAAATTTATTGAAACTACCTTTCAATTTTCCTGGCAGGAATCTCGCTACGTCCCCCAGAGAGGGACGGGGAGAATAAGAAAATGAGATTTTGCCAGCAAGGTTCTCGTTTTCCAAATCACACGAGAGTTTAATGGGAGTTGCCCTCCATGTCACTGTTTGGTCTCATGGCAAACACAGGCATAAAATCATAGTATGTGTTAGAGGAACGCCCAGTGATGTTCAGAAGTGAGTTCTAAGTTTTGACCCAGTGACAGCAAAGGAGCAGCAATACATTTCCAAGCCAGGAAGGTGTGTGCTTTGGAGAGGAACTTATAGATGGTGGTGTTCCCTTATACCCGCTACCCTTACCCTTTTAGCTCAAAGGCTGCAGGCCTGGAAGGTGCTGTTCAAGTGATTTTCTGCAATGTATCTTGCACATGTATACACCATATTCACTGTGTGTCAGTGGTCAATGTTTGAATCAATGTTCAGGTAATGGGTGCCAATCAAGTGGGCTGCCTTTATTCTGAATGGTGTCGAAATTCATGAATATTGTTGCAACTGCGCCCATCCAGGCATAGGGTGAGTATTTCATCACATTCCTGACCTGTGCCTTATAGACGGTGGATAGACTTTGGGGAGTCAGGAGCTGTATTACCTCAGAATTCCCAGTCTCTGACATCTCTTGTAGCCATAGTATTTATATGGCTGATCTAGTTTAGTTTCTGGTAAATGGTAATCACCAGGATGCTGATTGTGGAAGATTCAGCTGTAAGTAATGTCATTAAATGTCAGGGCAGATGGTTACATTCTCTCTTGTTGAGGATAGTCATTGCTTGGCACTTGTGAGGTGAGAACATTACTTGCCACTTATCAGCCCAAGACAGAATATTGTTCACATCTTGTATCATATGGACATTGACTGCTCCAATATCTGAGGACCCACAAATGGTACTGAATACTGTAATCAACAGCAAACATCTCTACTTCTGATCTTATGATTGAGGGAAGGTCAGTGTTGACACAGCTGAAGATAGCTTGGTTTACAACTCTAACCTGAGAACTCCTGCAGTGATGTCCCAGAACTGATATGCTGACTTCCAATAATTGCAACCAATTTCATTTATGTACGATTGGACATTGGACACCTGAACAGTGGACAGTCTCCCCTCCAATATGCACTGATTCCAGTTTTCGTAGGGCTCCTTGATGTCCATTCACTCCTACCTTGATGTCAAGGCAGTGGCCCTTACCTTGCCTCTTGAATTCTGCTCTTTTGCCTATGTTTGGATTTGGGCTGTAATGAGGTCAGGGGCAAAGTGACCCAAGCAGGATGTAAGCTAACCATCAGTGAACAAGCATTGCTGAGTAAGTGCTAGTTGATAGCATTGGTGAAAACCTCTTCCATTACTTTGTGGATAGTTGAGAGTAGATGGATGGGGTGTTAATTGGCCGGGTTGGATTTGTCCTGCTTTTTTAATTGACAGAACATACCTGGGCAATTTTCCACATTGCCAGATGGATGTCAGTTTTGTAGCTGCATTGAAACAGCTTGGCTAGGGACATAGATAATACTGGAGCAAAAATCTTCAGTACTATTGCCAGAATGCTGTCAGAGCCCACAGCCTTTGTAATATCTAGTGCCTTGAACCATTCCTACATATTATATGGAGTAAATCAAATTGGCTCAAGACTGGCATCTGTAACACTGTGGATCTCAGATGGGAGGCCAAGATGAATCGTCTACTTGGCACATCTGACTGAAGATGGTTGTGAATGCTTCAACTTTGTCATGAAGTCATAAAGCCATTATAGTACAGAAGGAGGCCATTCACCCCATCTCGTTCACGCTGGCAGTCTTGTAGAGCAATCTCGTCAGCCCCATTGCACTGGTGTATATAGAGTGCCGAGGTTTGTCTCCCACAACCATCTACCCAATTTCCTTTGGAAATCTTTCATTGTCCTGTTTCCACCGCCCCCCATCAACAGTGTGTTCCAGGTCATTGCTACTTCCCCTAAAACAAAGTTTCTCCTCACATCCCCCAGCATCACCAGAGTCAGCCATTTCATGCAGCAATGAGTAGTAAGTGGTTTCAGGAGAGAACTCTACACCTCGTCCAGGAGGAAGTTCTGACTTAGTGAGCTGCCAGTCAATTTGATTGGTCACCAAGTCTCTAGTTCCTGCAGCATAGGATCTGCAGTGGATAAGATAGGAACTGCAGGCAGTCACAAGGTTGATACCTCATTTTTATGTATGCCTGTTGCTGCTCTTGGCATGCTCTTCTGCGTTCTGTTGAACCGCAGATGAGTCCTCCAGTGTTGTTGGAGAGAATGAAGTTTGCACGTTCCCTAGTTTCTGCATGGGTTTCCTCTGGACGCTCCAGCTTCCACCCACAGTCCAAAGATGTGCAGGTTAGGTTGATTGGCTATGCTAAAAAATTGCCCCTTAGTGTCCAGGGATGCGTAGGATAAAATAATTAGTGGGTATATGTTGGGATATGGGGGTACAGCCTGGGTGGGATTGTGTTTGGTGCAGACTCGATGGGCTGAAGGGTCTCTTTCTGCAATGTAGGGCTCTATGATTCGAGAAACACACAAGTTTTCAGTCAGATCCTGACACTTTGCCAAATTCTGTAAGATCGTCCCTAGTATATTTTTCCATCTTGATGGTTTCCTCATTAATGGCCACAGTCCCAGTCTAGCAGTTATGACCCCGGCCAGCATGGTCTATGGTAGAACTACTAAGACATTGAGGACCACAACCAAGAGTATGTTCTGTGCCCTTGCTGTCTTCAGTGCTACCTCCAAGTGGAGTTCAATGTTGAGGAGCTGAGGAAGGACAGTCGGTGGTAATCAGCAGGATGCTTCTATCTCCAGGTTTGTAATGATACCAATGAGATGTCATTGAATTCAGAGACAACGTTGAGTACTCACAGGACAATTCCTTCCCGACTGTATACCACACTCTGCTGTCCACCTTTGATGTATGCCATGATATTCCCAGGGATGGCGATGGTGGTTTTTGGCATATTGTAGTGCCTTGTTACAACTAAATGACTTGCTAGGCCATTTCAGAGGGCAGTTAAGAGTCAACCACATTCTGTGGCTCCAGAGTCACATGCAGGCCAGACCAGGTAAAGATAGCAGATTTCCTTCCCAAAGCACATTAATGAACGAGATGAGGTTTCTTAAAAAAAAAGCACAATTGACAATGGTTTGATGGGCTGCAATTCTCCCATTGCACTGCAATAATCAGCGGACCAGGGTATTGTTGCAATGACTGATTCACTGGGTTCGCCTGCACGTTTGTGCCTTGCTGGGTATCTCCCAGCGCTGAATTTCCAGCAGCATCTACTGAATGGTGGAGAAGTGCAAAGACTATTTAAATGTTCATTTTAAACTTATTTGATAGTGATTAGTGGACCCAGGATTGAAGTCGCCAGCCTGAAAGCATCTCTCCCCCTCCCTCTCTAAGCAGTTCATTCCAGCGGGGATTACAGTAGCTCTCCACTTTTGGTGAACTAGTGACCTGACCCTGCTGGCAAGAAATGGCGGGAGGGGTGCAAACTGGACATTGTCTCATGAGCAGTGTCGGGGGCATAGGCTGGCACTGCCAGGGTGCCAAAGTGCCAATGTTCAAAGGGCATGGCACATTGCAAGGAGGTGGGGCATAATGGAGAGGGGCATATGGGTGGGGCCTCATACAGATTGGTAGGTGAAGGAGGGAGGCCAGTGATCATAGCAGGCTTGGTGGGGATCACCAGGGGAGTAGGAGGAATGCAGTCAGCCTGCTTGGGGTGGAGGGGGTGCCTAGAGGGCACTTCCTGCTACCCAATCTTCTGGGAGGCCCCGTTTGCACTCCTCTGCCATTTCTTGCCAGCAGGGTCAGGTCACTAGTGGGGAAGGAGGATTGCAGGGGAAACTAACTAACTGTCGGATGGGACGATTCGATGGGGGAGGGTGGCTGGATATTACGATGGGCCTGGGGGGAGGATTGTGAATTGATCCCGGAACGGTCGGTGGGGGGACAATGATTGGGCTGTGGTGAGGCAGAGAGCTGGCGATGTAGGGATCACAGGGCTGGCCAGCAACCAAGAGGCCATTAGTGCGGGGCCACTGTGCACGCGCCAATTTCAGCACTGACAGATCGGCACATGCATAGTGGCCTGCTCAGCGCGCTGATTTCAACCTCTGTCCAGTGGTCCCGCCCCCTGAAATGCAATGATATTCTCCATACTGGCCTCTGCAATGGAGTGTGGGAGATTCTAGTGTGAACTCCCACTGAAAAAAACTACATGAATTACTCCAGTTTTCACGTGGGGACAGTTAGAATCTTTGGGGGGAGAATTCCCATCATCACCATGACTGAGACTTGAATTTAATTTCAGATTTCATGAACTGAATTTAAATTCTGCCAGCTGCCATGGTGAGATCTGAACCCATCTGCAGAGAGCATTAGCCTTGCCTCCTAGATTACTAAACCAGTGTGAAACGTACTGCAGTTGTCTTTTTCAAGGATTCTTAACTGTTTCTGCACATTCTATCCGAGTCAGTTGTTTTGAGAATCAAGGCCTGTTTAAAATTTCTGTACATTTCTGACTTTACAGTTTAAACGTACGGCAGTAGACATCCCCTCGCAGGGCATTGCTGTAGATAGTGCTATAGAATCATTTAGCCATGTCAATGTGGTGTCTTCCTGTGTGGCATTCTCTGAGAAGTAGCTTAGAGCTAAGAAACCCTTGAAACAATCCTGACGACACACAAACTGACCAGCCAGTGTGAGACCAGGATCCCTATTTTGGGCAAAGTTTGTGTTGAATATCAATTTGTAGACAATTCTGTCAACAGCAAATGGTCTGCTACAAGGTGGCCCCTGTAGTAGCAATGTTAAAAGGAGCCCCTTCACTGTTGCTGAGTCAAAATCTTGGAAACTCCATCCTAACAGCACTGTAGATATAACTTAACACAAAGATTGCCGCAGTTCACAAAGGCAGCTCACCACCACACTCCTGAGGGCAGTTGGGGGATGGCCTGCATCCTGCAAACTAAGAAGAAAGCCATCCAGATTGTAAAGTAAGGTCATGTTTATGAACATTTTTCTTACAAAATGTATTGAAGCCCTCTAGAGAGTGTCGTGGTGAGGTTTTTGATTTGCCAGAGAGTGATGCTGTATCTTCTCGATGTCGGGGGTAAGGAGAGCGTCTCTGTCTATTCAGTGTGACAGGGAGGTGGAGGGAAGGCAATGACGAGGACAGGCTTTGTGCCATGCCCGCTGTTAACATGGAGCCGGATTCCTCTATGCAAACAGACGGCATTTTTAGAAGAGACAGTAGTAGTGGGTTTGCTCAGCCATGCACTGCAGTAATTCAGCTCACCAAATCTGTACGCTGGCCATGCACTAATGCACTATCCATCATTACCACACGCCTGAAAATCAGGGCAGGTCAGTTTCTCGCCCACAATATCAATATATAATGTACAAAGAGGAAAATTTAATCCTTCCCTTCACGCTTTCTGATCCATTACCTAAAAATTGCCCTAAATTGCTAGAAAGTCACAGGTGTCCTTTGATATCAGATTAACAGATATACGATGTGACACTGTAATTAACTATTAACAAGATAATTAACTAGAGTACTATTAGTTGAGTCGTGTATTGAATCCTTTTAACATTATGCACACAATCTCAGGCGATAATGAAACCCTACGTTCCCGGACAGAACTGCAACTCAAAAATGGTGTCACATTGTTATCCGATAGTCAAAGTGAACATTGAACACGTCTTTGATTTTGAGACTAGGAATCTTGGCTGGTCCTAGTGCTTACAATCAGCTCTGAAACATGGGCATTATTTGAAAACAAATGATTATATGAATGTAATCAAATCTGTTTACATCACACATGGTCCTGCATTTAAATTGAGATTGCCTTCATGAGAAAAGTGCCTCCATTTGGATGGGGAGAAGAGCCAGAATAACCATTAGCCATTTTTTGTTGTGCAGATATTAAACAGAAGTGGCATAATGATGCATTTCAACAGGATTTACATCAAGCTGATGATCTGACAAGCAAAATAAGGCTGGGTAAGCACTTTTGAAAAGCGAAATGAAAATGTGCCCTTTTAAAAAAATAAGCTTTTGGAGACAAATTGATTTTAAGTCTGTCCAAAGTGCATAATTTTACTGGTGTATTATAAATGATGGGTGTTAATGCCATTTGTAACCTTTGTTCCTGTGAAAGAAAAACTCCCATAATCTATCATCAGTGGCGTGGAATGTCATACATTATTCAATGGTTTGGGTAATTTGGCAGTAGTTTTTGGTCTGGTTGAGTGCACGAGGCATTAAATAACATCAAGCTGCTGATCAAATGTAGAAAGCATTGAATAAATGTCAGCAAAAAAAAAAAACCGTCATCACTGGCCAGGACACTGCAACAAATAAAATGTTATTGATGCTAATAATAAATTCAAGAACTGCGCCTTTAATAATTCTGCCTCGGCTGATTAAAACAAATTGCGATCATTTTCATTACATTTTCGAGATCCACAATCTCAGAGGGCTAAGTTTGAAGTGCTGCATTTTTTTGCAGAAATGACATGGAGAGGCAGGGTAACCTAACTGGTATTATGTTAAGGATGATGCTCAAGGCATCCGGGCTTGTATATTTACAAATCCCTGCAGCTGACAGGGCCAAGTAACTGTTAAGGAAGTGTACGAGATACTCGACTTTGCGAATAGGTCCATTGAATCTAAGATCAAGAAAGTCCAGCAAAACATTCACAAATCACTAGTCAGGTCTCAGCTGGAGAATTGTGTACACAATCTAAGCACTCTCCTTTAGAATGAGTGTCATGGTCTCGCAGATGGTGCGATGAAGCAGTTTACCAGGAATAAGGGACTTCATTTATGTGAAGAGATTGAGGAGGTTGTTCTGACAGCAGAGAAGGATAAAAGGGGCCTATTAATGGTATTCAAAATTATGAAGTGTTTTGATTGAGCAAGTCAGGAGATAAAAGCTCATCTGGAAAGTGGGTCAGCAACTAAAGCTCAGATTTGAAATAGTGGGTGAAAGAGCTTGAGGAGGCAGCTTTTTCCACCATTGTTACAATCTGGAATATACTGCCTGAAACAAACAGGGAATGCTGGAAAAAGCTCAACAGATCCGGCAGTGTCTGTAGAGAGAGAGAGAGAGAGAGATAAAACAGAGTTAATCTTTAGAGTCCATTTGGCTCTTCGACTGAACAGAGAAAGATGGGAAATCTTTTCGATACTATTTTGTAGCTGGAAGAGATAGCACCAAAAATGTAGCAAATGGGAACAAGAAATATATGATGACATGCTAGGGATGGTTTAACATTAACACAAAAATGTATTGGATATTAAAAAAGAGAGTTCAGATGGATGGGAAAGATCACAATCTAAAGTTGTTGAACTTCCACTGAATCAGTAGTCCTAAAATATGGTTTTCTCTGTAACCCTAATTCACTGATTGATTTTGCTTCCTGACCTCAGCTTGTCTCTCAGTTGAGTTGGCTTTGTTAAGGTTAAATTACCCACCAGTAACTGGACAGACAACAAGATATGGACAACAATTCTATCCGATTAGTTGATTATTTAATTTGCCACTTCACAGTTCTCTGCAAGTCTATACAGATCGTTGATGAATGTATCAATATTTTTCTCTTGTCACTGCATACTTATTAAACTTTGCTTGTTTGACAAGGGTATTCATTCACAGATAGAAGCAAGATTCAAATGTATTATTAATTTATTGTAGAGAGTCTTTTCTTGGCCAATCCCTTGTCTGACTAGGGTATCATCAGCACTATTACCCATTGCATTTAATAGCACACTGCTCACCACACTGCTTATTCATGAAGCCTGATTCAATTGAGACCTGGCAAATCTTTAGTCATGTTGTTGCCTGGCTGAGACTTGCAGCCTGCTCGAGGTTTTCCAGTAATGCCAGAGCCTTTTCCATGTTTACCCTTTCATTCGCTGCCCCCATATAATGGCCGGCTATTCATGCTAGTGGGATTCTCTGGTCCTCACCTACAGCTTTCCCAGCAGCAAAGAGTGGATTCAATAGGAAACCCCATTGACAGTGCAGAGGTTGGAGAATCCCACCACCAGCGAACAGCACGCTGCCGCCTGCTACTGAGAAACACACAGCTGGGAGGCCAGAGAATCTCACTCAATATCCTTTGTTAAGTTGTGCAAAACAATTCTGGAATCTGCTGAAAGCATAGCGGAATTGTATTCCAGAGGCGTTTTCTAAAGGCAAACGAACATGTGCTGAAACAGCTGGATGGGATTAAGTTGCACAGCTGTTTTCAGAACAGATGTGAGAAGGTTGCCAAATGGGATTAAATGCATTCCTGCAGGTGTCATCACGTGACCTTTGCTCATACACTCTAGCCATTAGTCAGCCAACGCATCCATCCTTATGCCGTCAAAGCATAAAGGCTTATTACTCGTTTCAGTGACGTTTGACTGTTAGACAAACAGACTCCCTCTCCCTCCCCCATTTTCAACACTTTTATGCCTGGTCAGCAGAAAAAACAGAAATGTGCAAAGAAAGTGATGAAAAAGACAATTTTTTAACATCTCTCTGATTTTTCAGGTTGCACACTGTGGTGTTCTGAAGATTGATGTTTGATTTCTGGAGACTGCAAGGCGATATAGTGAGAGTTGGCAATCCTAGATGCCAGAGGTGAGTAGCCTCCTTCTGTGCTATAAGATTGCATGAGTCTAGAACAGTCTTTCCAACATCTTTTAAAATTAGCTATCAGTCTGTGTTTCTCTTAATACTTAAGTGCTGCCAGCCTGCTGTATCCAGTCTTAGTGGGACCTTTATCCTGTTCTTGGATGACCATAGAAATTAAAATACCATTAACACAATGTTATTGCATCATGTTATAGTAATATTCTTCTTCTAAAAAGGATTAGGAAAACAACCAAAGCATTGCTGAGATACTGCCAAGAAACATAACACTCTGCATAGTCAACAATCTCTTTAGACTATGAGACAGGCACTGAATTGTGGTTCCACAGATTGATTGCTTTATGATCAGTTAAAATGATACATTTATGGTGATAAATGAATCTCCTAAAACCAAAATCTATTACTTTCGAGTACAAAAGTTTGAACTGTAGATTGTACTCAGAGTTGAAAACAATTAAAGAGAAATAGATGTTAATAGGTCATTTGAGTTAATGAGACTGTTCATTTGAATCACAGGAAACACCACATAAACTGGCCTTTCAATCATTGGTTTACACTGGTATTGTTTCCTAGCCAACCCCATTTTCCTGATTGCTCCTCATATCTTTTGATGTTCAACCATAAGATGCAGGAACAGAAATCGGTTATTCGGTCCATTCAGTGTGCTCCGACATTCACACCTTCAGAATCACAGAATACTACAATGCAGAAGAGGTCGTTTGGCCATTAAGTCTGCACCAACGCATGAAATGCCCCGACCTGCCCACCTTGCCAGCCCTTGGCCTATAGCATTGAATATTATTGTGTACCAAATATTCATCCAGGTACTTCTTAAAGGATGTGAGGCATTCCACTCCCATCACCTTCATAGGAAGCGTATTTCACCCTCTGATTAAATAATGTTTTACACAAATCAATGGGACTATGACAGATCTGCTGTGATAATTCTCAGCTCTACTTTCCTGCTTTATCTCCACCATAAGCCTTGATTCTTCGTTGATTAAAAATTTGTCTATCTCAGCATAATTAACTACCCAGTCTCAACAGTTAGATAAAGAGGGGAATCCAAGAATAATGGAAACGAGAAAATTTGAGGAAGGGGAGAACTTTGATATCATCAGTAAATAATGGTAGCTCACTGAAATCACAAACGTAACTATAACATGGAGGCCAGTAAGATTCTCTCCATAAACAAGAGTAATAACTTGTTGCTAGTATGTAAACATGACAGGACATGATTTATAAAGACAACATATATTTGAGGAAAGCGATGTTTAGCACATGAAATAAAATTAAGTTGAGGATGGCTAATCTTGTCAATTTTAATGAAGTCTGCAGCCATAGCATCAATATCACAACCCTTGCCCTCCAAATTTAGTTCTGTTTTAGGAAATGGGTCAGAGTTTTGCAGAGCTGTGTTGATTTCAGAGGCCTTTGAAAGTAGCAGATGGCATCCACATGCAGAAAACCTGACCCCATTGATGGTATATTCCATTATTGATGGCCAAGGAAGGAAATTAGTGCTAAGTTCAAATAGATATCATTTTTCACTGCCCCATTGGCCTGAAACTGTATGTGGGAGTCTCAAATTTATGGGGGACATGCAAATGCATATAAAAGGCAAATAAGATCTGTTTAAGTGTCACGATTAGAAGTTATTTTCATTCCCAACCCTTTAAAAATAAAAAAGGCTAAATTTGTCAATAAATGTAAAAAAAAACACACTTGTGGAGTGATTGATTCGTAGGCCAACTGGTGTAGCTTATAAAAATAATAAGCCATCTCTTCCTGCAGTTCCAATAGACTTCCCATGAATATTTTCCAAGACTTCTTATTATATCTGAGTCAATTATGAATTCTTGGCTGAATTTCAAAAACTCCTAAACCATTTATCTCAATGTGGTAGGATTTTATATTTTGAGTGACAGAATTAAGTTGTTATTAAAGCATTAGCTGTCTTTGATGTGGACACTAAATAGAAGTATGTTTTAAAATAGTTTGAGCACTGGAGGAGAATTAATAATCTTTGAAGAAGTTTCATGAGTTTTTTCAGAATCAAGTATGAGTGAGAACTCTCAGATTGTTAGAGTTTATCTTCTTTTTTCAACTCAACATGAGTTCTGAGGTCTAAATGCTGAGGTCCTCAACATTGGGTGAGTAACTATGGACAAGACATGCAGGATATAAGAGAGTATGAGAGGAAATAGAGGAAGGGTGAAGGCTCTGGTGGAAACAGTCTTTTATAAAAATGAATCAAAGCCTCAGAGAAGTTTCTTCTAACCAGCCTGCTTCCTCCGGGATGAGGATGCCAGATTCGCCCTCATACACGCAGGAGTTACTTCTATCAAGATGAGTCTGTCGATCAGAGAGATTTCTTGACTTTAGTTTCCTGGCTTGATGGAGAACACCCAGCTTAATCCATGAGATCTTGCACACTGAAATTCCCATGATCATCATACTAAAGGTTATAATCGGCTAATGATTTTAAAATCATGCCTAACATTTGAATCAGCACCAATTTCTATAGTCTTCTTGCTGCATAAGTTGCTTGGTATGGTATACAGCTGGAAAACGAAGTTACTTGGTTACTACAAATGCATTGTGCATTCCCTTGCAGGATTCAGTTCCTGTGATCTAGGGACACTTGTGCCTAATGGAAAGCAACTTAGTCTTGTAATCTAAACAATACAGTTGTTGCTCTCACCTGGATAGGCAAAATTGACAACGTAAAGGCTTAAAATCTACACTGAACCAAAATATGAGTTGAATTATGGACATCAAAAATAAATAAAAGTTTGATTACTTAACAACGCGGTAAAGATTTAAGTCAGATGACCTGCTTTGGCCCAACAGTCAGAATATTAAAACATGAAATCTGGAAGCTGACATTAGAATATCAATTCTATTCTATTCTGAGCTACACACACTAGAATGAATTTGCCAACGAAAAGCTTAAGCTGCATAGTGCTGTGTCAATGCTTATCAGCCTGTACTTGTCACACTTTTTACATTAGATGCAACCAATATTTTTTGCAGCAGTAAAAAAGTTCAAGTCAGTAAATGTTATAGTCTGTGTACCCTGGCAACATCACAGAGCAGGTTGACTGATGACGCTTTCTGGATTTTTTTGACACTGCCTGTTGGAGAAAATATAAAGACAAATGCAAGGCTTTTAAGTGGTTTCTGAAAAGAGATTGGTGCCTTTAGCAAGTGGCATCAATTCAACCTAATTCTGGAATGGCCTGGCCTCCATGCAGTTATCCAATATTCTATTACGCATCAGAATATTTCTAATGATCCACATATTTCAGGAGTTAACACAGACAAAATTAAAATATTTAAGTCATGCCATTTCTGCTGCTGGCTCCAACTCTTATTGCCTTGTTCATATCAGTCCAAACACTTCCCTGCTAGACTGTTCTACTCAGGTTATTTTATTGAACACAATTATTTTTGAATCCTGAAATTAGATTACATAATTCACTGCAAGTACTTTTTACGCATGTCCTTACAGCCTTGCAAAACCATGGGAATGGATTATTGTCACCAGATAATTCTGATCCAAAATGCAAACTGACAATGAAAGTAAACATCAACAGCTAATCGTAGCGACGAGGTCATCAGATTTACCACTCATCATTCTTTGTGAATTACACTTGTCATAGAAAACCACCAGCATGAAGTCAGCTATGTTTTGAAAAGGTTTGGAAGTCTTTCTGTTGCAGGCACTGCAGCAATCAGGCTAGCTGCTAAAATTACTTAACTATAGGAATTAATGTCTTGCAAAAATTTAAAATTCACCAGCAAAACTATTTTATGTATCAAGTATAGCATTTGGATAAAATGTATTTTGTGGAGGTGATCTTGAGCCCACATTTATTTGCCTTCCATACATACGCCGATGGCGGTTCAAGGTCCTGAAATCATAGTTCTCTTTGTCGAGAATGTGATTTTGGATCTCTCCTGCCCATCGCTAGCGATGCCACCAAGTTCGCACCCATAATGGGTGTGAATTGATGGACAGATGTTTGCATACATTTTAATATCATTAAGCACCTCCCACACAACCTCGCTGTATCTTGTCCCCTCGCTGTACTTCAAACCGTGACGTCACATTGAGGCGGTTTACAGCAGGTTCACATTGATGTGAACCTGTCTTGAGGGTCTCCCTGGGGTGTAAAGGTAAGTATAGATGGATATGGGACATGGCCAAGCAGTACCCAGCAACACCCCTTGGCACAGGTTCTCACTGCCAGATTGGCACCACGTCATCTTGCAGTGACAACCTGGCAGTCTCAATCTGCTTCAAAGGGCAGGTCCCAGTGGGAGCCTCATGGGGCAGGCGGTGCTGGGGAGGGGATTCATACAGATATGACTATGGCCCAGGAATGGATAGACAAACATGAGATGTTGGCGATGTCATTTTGAGAGAGGTGAAGGGGCCGATATTTGCATGGATTGGAGGTGGGGGGGAGGATTGTGGGGGGAATGTTGGAATGAACGTTAGCTCTAAATGGGGGTTAGCAAGGGGGCCCTTGAACCCTCCTTTAAAGATGGCATCCCCGAACTTCATACAGCTGGGTTTTGCTTTTGTGTTGAGGCCCCATCAGTATGATGCAGTGTCATAAGATCTGGAGAGAAAACCAGTTTCTCTGGAGAGAAATATGCCATTTTTCTTGCCAGAAGCAACAGCTCTGCCAGTTTTGGTGAGATTTAGCCCTGTGTGTTGTTAATCTACATTAATGGTACGATCTTGATGTATCAATGATTAAAAATAATAATATTCTTCTTCCGTTTCAATAAAACTGCTGAGTTTGTTTACCATTTCAGAAATCCTCCCATTTTGCATTAGTGTTCCCAAGTGCTGGCTTATCTTTTATGCAAACCTTTGACATCTGCTTTTATTAAACATGCTTAGGGATTACTGGCACTCAGTTAGGTAATGATTTTCTTTCATTCAGATTTCCTTGATTCCTCATTCAGGAGATTCTGAATTGGATGTTGCATTTCTTGATGTTCTTTTATTTTCCATCTCTTTTTGGCTGAAATTACTGATTAAACTTGATGAGGGAAGTTGCTGCAGTGAACGTTCCAAATTCAAATGTGGATCAAATTATTTCTTTGATTACATTCTTTTCTTCCCAACATCCTTTTTGCTCAATGGCTCCTCTTCCTTGCCCCACAGTGAATTTCAAAGAGAATAAAAACCTTAACTTTGGGATCTCTTCAAGCCCTGATCGGGTTCTGTTTTGCTTGAAGTAGAATAGAATCTGACTAAGATAAAGATAAAATACTGCCGACACTGGAACAAAAATAGAAAATGCTGGAATATCTCCGCAGGTCTGACAGTATCCATGGAGAGAGAATAGAGCCAAGGTTTTGAATCAAGTTGACCCTTCATCAGAGCTGAAGACAATGAAAATCAGACAAGATTTATACCAGTGAGGATGCAAGGGAGCAGAGGGACTGTAATTGATAGGAATGGTATGGACAAAAAGACAAAGTGAATGTGCATGTTTATTGACGTCTTTTACTTCACAGATAATCTCAGTCCACCTTGTTGACCAACAAGGGGCATACATGCAGTATGAGGCCCCACTGGGACCTGCCCTTTGAAGCAGATTGAGACTGCCAGGTTGTCACGCAGTGGGTCACGCAAGGGCTGCTCTTGGATGTTGCTTCAAGAGTTGCCTAGTGCTTCACGTCGTTAGTGTACGCTTAAACTGGACCATCTGATGGGCAACATGATACATGGATTTGGGCCAGTGTCTGCAGGAATTTGTACATTCTCCCCATTATTGTGAGAGTTTTCTCCAGGTGCTCTGGTTTCTTCCCACACCCCAAAAACGTGCTCTTAGGCTGATTGGTATAATAAATTGTCCCTGAATTAGTCTTTCCTCAATCTTCCCCAATAGGTATAGACAAAGGTCATAGGTAGAGGAGGGCCTATGACCTCTCACAATGTTAAAATGGTGGCGCAGGCTCCCGTGTTGTGTTGTTCTTTGTTCTTTGTAAATAGTGATGATAAAGGCTAAGAATGGTGTAAAGAGCATCCACTGGGGCCCAATGATGTCATTATGATGACATGTATATATTAAAGGCTGTGGAGTGGGTATCCTTGCAAGTCAACTCCCTATGACCTTCCTGAGACCCACCTGCTTTCATAGAATCCTACATTGCAAAAGGAGACGATTTTGCCCATTGAGTCTGTACCAACCACAAATTTCACCTAGGCCCTATTTCCATAACTCCATGCATTTGCTCCGGCTAGACCCCCTTGCCACTAAGTAGAAATTTAGCATGGCCAATCCACCTAGCCCACACATCTTTATACCATCTTTGAGTTACCTCAACCTTATACCAAACCAGGAAAATCTAAGCCCAGCCTCATACGGTAGATGTACGGTGGGAACATTTCTCATCCTTGTTATCCTGCACATCAACACCTCCTGACTACTCTGATAGGTTCTTTGAACTTTTCAAAGTGGGAGTCTAAAATCTATTTTGGGACGAGGAATGATAACCACGATTTTGAGTTAATTCAAATGCTCACCTTTACAATGTACTTGTCATATTGATGGGACAAACATGATACGAGTACTATGTGTAGTTAATGTTTGATATCGTGCCTACAGTAAGATAATGCAAATCAAGCAGACCTGTTAGCATGACTGCACAATGTAATTATAAGCATGGGATCCAGCTCTGAGAGTGATTGAAATTCTTATTTTTAAAAGAAATCAATAAGTTGACAGTATACCTGAATTCTGACAACTAATTAGTCCTTATTAAAATGCAGCGTAGAAAAATTCAGAAATCCTAAAATGAAAATGTATTCATGAAGTAAAGTTGCTCATTTCTTTTGCTTCTGATTTATGGCTGATATCATAGTTAGCACCACTGCAGGATGTAACAAGCAGGGTATTTGGATTTCTAAACAGCATTCGATAAGTTGCCACAGGAAAGGTTAGTGCCTAAACAAAGAGCTTGTAGGGATAATATATTAGCATGGATAGAGGATTGGCTAACTAACAGAATGCAAGAATAGAATCCCTATCATGCAAGAGGAGACTATTCGGTACATCGAGTCTGCATCGACAACAATCCCGCTCAGGCCCTATCCCTATAAAACCATGAATTAACCCTGCTAATCCCCCTGACACCAAAGGGGCAATTTTGGCCAATGCACCTAACCTGTATATCTTTGGACTGTGGGAGGAAACCGGAGCACCTGGAGGAAACCCATGCAGATATGGGGACAACGGGGAAATTCCGTGCAGTCACCCAAGGCTGGAATCGAACCCAGTTCCCTGGCACTGTGAGGCAGCAGTGCTAACCACTGTGCCACCATGCTGCCCCAAGAATTGGGATAAATTGTTGGCAGTCTGTACCAAGTGGGGTGTTACAGGAATTGGTGCGAGTGCCAAACTGCTGTCAGAAAAATAGTGATGACATGAAAATATCAGGGAAATTATATTAAGTTGATTTTTTTTATTTTTAAAACATTGGATAATGTAAGCTGCTTAAGGCAGAGATGGTTTGGTAATGCCATTGGAACTGGTGCTTTTGATATTTTGATGAATATAACAACACTGCAAACAAATGTTTACTAAAACAAGCTGGTATCAATAGGGAACGGAACAGAAAATGTTTTGAATAAGGGACTAGAGGTTCAAAGGATGAGATAAGGTATGAACTTTGCATTTGTACTCTAAAATGTTGATTCACATTAGGGAGGTAATTAGGTTTGACTTCTGAAGAGATCAGATCAGATCAGGGAAGATCAAAGGCAAAACTGTATATCAGGAGATTATTAAACATATGCACATGTTGCTGTTTCAGACCCCAGCCACACTAAGATTAGCTGTATAACTCCCTGCAATCCATGTTATTGAAGAAAGCCTGTCTTCAGAAGCCAGCTAAAATTAAAGCAAAATACTGCACATTCCGGAATCTGAAAAAAACAGAAAATGCTGGAAAATTGCAGCACGTCTGACAGCATTTGTGGGGAGTGAATAGAGTCAAAGTTTCAAATCTAGATGACCCTTCATCAGACCCATTTACCATTATGAAGTTACAAAGGTTAGTCATGGCACGAATCAGTTCCGGCCTCCCAGATTGCCCAGATCCATATTGTTTGCCTACTGCTGCAACAAGTCCACAGCAGACATTCAATCCTGGAACACCTAGATACCAAAGACATCAATGTCAGACTCCTATTTATCAACTACAACTCAGCCTTCAACACCATTATTCTCTCAACTCCAAACTCCATGATCTGGAGCTCAGCTCTTCTCTCTGCAATAGAAGCCTGAACTTCCTTGCCCGCAGATCACAATCAGTAAGGATAGGCAACAACACATCCTCCACAATCATCCTTAACACTGGTGCCCACAAAGGCTGTGACCTCAGCCCTTTACTATACTCGCTATGCATCTATTACTGTGTGGCTATTTTCCCCTCCAATTCAATTTTCAAGTTTGCTGATGACACCACTGTCATGGATCAGATTTCAAACAGTGACGAGACAAAGAACAGGAATGAGCTAGAAAATCTGTTGAACTGACGCACGGCAATAATCTCTCTCTCAACGTCAACAAAACGAAGGACATAAATCTTCGGGAGATTGGGATTGCCAGGGGAATAAGGGTGGTACAGGGCGATTGAAGTTGGTCGTAGCGGGGTGGGGGGTTGTATATTGGGGCTAGCCCAGAAACCGCCAGGAAGGCGGTGATCAGGGCTGGGGTGGTCAGTAGGTCATCAATGGAGGTATTGCTGTGCTGGCCAGCAATCAGGAGCCAGCAGTGTGGGGACTATTGTGCATGCACTGATGTCCGCTATGACAGATTGGCGCATGCACAGTGTCCTACTTATTGCTATGCTGCTACCCTCTCCTCACCGTGAATTTCATTAGGACACTCTGCTGTGCTCAGTGTCAGAGATTCATTTCAAAAATTCCAGGTGAAAAAGCAGCAGGAGTTACTCTAGTTTTTTACATGAATTCGGCACAAAGACTTTTTTTGGGAGAATCCTGGCCCAAATAATTTAAATGGAAAGTAACCACACGACGCTGCAATTTAGGGGGATTTAGGTGTCTTTGTGCTTGAGTTCTAGATACTGAACCAATCTTATGTGCCATCTACAAGATGCACTGCAAGAACTCGTCAAGATTCCTTAGGCTGCATTTTCTAAAGCCATGACCATTACTATCTAGAAGGACACAAGTAGCTGATAACATATGCATGACACAAGTGCCAGGCAATGACCATCTCCAACAAGACAGGATCTAACCATCACTCTTTGATATTCAATGGCATTACCAACTTCCTAGGGTTGCCATTGACCAGAAACTGAACTGGACGAGTCATATAAATATCATGGCTACTAGAGCAGATCAAAAGCTAGGAATCCTGCAGTGAGTAACTCATCTCCTGATCCTACAAAGCCTGTCCACCATCTATGAGGCATAAATCAGAAGTGTAATGGAATACTCTCCACCTGCCTCAATGAAGGCATCTCCAACAATAGTCAAGAAGCTTGACACCATCAGAACAAAACAGATTGTTTGTGGGAGGGGTAGCAATTAAGCATTCAATTCCTCCACCACCAACGAACAATGACAGTGTGTATGAGACTATGCTCATTGGAATTTAAAAGAATGAGGAGGGAACTTATAGAAACATAAAATTACGAAGGGAATAGATATGAAAGAAGCAGGGAGATTGTTTCCACTAGTTGGTGAAACTAGATCTAGGGGCATAGCCTCAAAATAAGGGGGAGCAGCCTTAGGACTGAGTTGAGGAGGAATCTGTGGAATTCTCTGCCCAGTGAAGCAGTTGAGACTACCTCACTGAATGCATTTAAAGCAAAAATAGACAGATTTCTGAACAGTAAGGGAAATAAGGGTTATGGTGAGAGGGCATGTAAGTGTAGCTACGTCCTCAAAAAGATCAACCATGATCTTATTGAATGGTGCCGTGGGCTTGAGGGGCCAGATGGCTTTCTCCTGCTCGTTTTTTTAATGTTCTTCTGTGCTATCTACAAGATGCACTGCAAGAACTCATCAGGGTTCATTAATGTGCACCTTCCAAATCCATGACACTCCTATCCAGAAGTGCAAGAGCAGCTGATACCTGTTGACACTACCACCTAAAGGATCCCCTTCAAATCTTTATTTGGAAACATAATGCCATTCCTTCACTGTCGTTGGGTCAAAATCCTGGAACTTCCTAACAGCATTGTGGGTGTATCTACACCTCAGGCACTGCAGTGATTTAAAAAGATAACTCACCACCACCTAAGGCAATTAGGGATGAGCAATAAATTCTGGCCTCGCCAATGACACCCACATAAAATTGGCATATAAATACTGCAAGTAATTAGTTATGTA
Organism: Sphyrna mokarran; assembly: GCA_024679065.1. NCBI lineage: Eukaryota > Metazoa > Chordata > Chondrichthyes > Carcharhiniformes > Carcharhinidae > Sphyrna > Sphyrna mokarran. Next base: position 28,514,347 of record JAGIQG010000021.1, read on the forward strand.
AATTTCGAGAAGGAAAGAGTCTAAAAGTAGGGAAGTTAAGCTACAGTTGTCAAGTGAGACCATATTTAGAGTGCTTTTGTAATGTTTCTTTCTTTTTATTTAACGCAGGATACACTTGCATTGCAGATAGTTCAAGGCTCACTAGGTTAATTCCTGGAATGAAAGTATTGTCTCATGAGAAAATGTTAAACAGGTTGGCCTTACAACATATTAGAATTTGGAAGAATGAGAGGTGGTTTTACTGACATATGCAAGGCTTGGCAGAATAGATACTGGAAGGATGTTTTGCCTTTTCAGGGAGCCTAGAAGCTCCCATCATTTCAGAATACAGCATCAACCATTTAAATTGGGGATGAAGCTAAATTTCCAGGAGGATTATGAATCTTTGGAATTCTCCTCCCCAGAAAGCTGCACAGGCTGGGTCATTGAATGTGCTTCCTGGTTGAGACTGATTGATTCTTGAATGATAAGGAAACAATAAAAAACTAGAAAAGTGGAGTTGAGGCCAAGATCAAATCAGCTATGAACTTACTGAATAGGGTCAAGGGGTGAATGGGCGAGATTAGGATGAAAATAGACCTACAGTGCAGAAAGAGGCCATTCGACCCATTGAGTCTGCATCAACTCTCTGAAAGAGCATCTTATCCAAGCCTATTCCTACCCCGCTATGCCCATGACCCCGCGCATATTATGGCCAATCCACCTAACCAAAACATTTGGACTGAGAGGGGAAACTGCAGTGCCTGGAGGAAATCTGTACGGACATATAGAGAATATGCAAACTCCACACAGACAGTCCCCTGCTCTTTTTTCTTATGCTGTTACTTTCTAATATATATAAGGGCCACTGGTTAGGCTGCACAAGACTCGGGGATACCGTTCGGAGTTTGTGCACTGCTGTTCATTAAAAACTTTCCAACCTCCTATTTTCATTTCATGCGGATTTGAGTCTGCCTGTGGAAATTCAGGTGTAGGTCTCTGCCCTGTCAAATGGGCAGTCCTTGTAATCATTTGAAGTCTATTTCACAGTTCTGATGATGTTATATTTCGATCCCTTTATCTTTAAATTTGAACCAGTTACTTGTCAACATAATATTCCATTGGGAATTTACTTATTTTTAAGCATCTCCGAAAGAACAATTGGAATGAAATTAGATTTGATGCAGCAGGTGCAAGCACTAACCAAATAAAAGGAAGGATGATCCTGCTTCCCAAGTTACTTGGCAGGATTAGATAATCTTACCCAGAATAACGAGAATCACGTTTATCCTTACTGTGCCAGAATAAGTTATGTATATTCTGAATGAGCCTCCAATTCATGTGGGCCAAGGACAGTCTCAGCAAAGTGAATCACATTTGAAGATTAGTTGTTTAGATGTTCCCAATATTAAGTCTGCCTTACGAGCTTGTTGAGTGAGGAACGGTTAAGGACTCTGGGTCTGTACTTGTTGGAGTTTAGAAGGATGGGCGGGGGGAGGGGGGGGTTCTTATTGAAATTTATAGGGATACACTGACACTGGATAGAGTGGATAGGGATAGGATATTCCCACGATAGGAAAAACTAGAACCAGAGGACACAATCTCAGCTAAAGGGACAATCCTTTAAAACAGGGGTTAAGAGGAATATCTTTAGCCAGAGAGTGGAAAATCTGTGGAACTTTTTAGCACAGGAGGCTGTGGACGTCAGGTCATTGAATGCCTTTAAGGTAGAGAAGGATAGGTTCCTGATTAATAAAGGGGATCAGAGGTTATGGGGAAAAGCAGGAGAATAGGGATGAGAAAAAGATCAGCTGTGGTTAAATGGCACAGTAGACTCGATGGGCCGAGTGGCCTACTTCTAATCCTGTGTGTTATGGACTTATAGTAATTCTAACATTGTTAATATGAACAGATTTCACTCCAAAGTACATCCAATAAAAGTAAATGTTTAAATAAGTGATGGCGAAGACCCACCCACTCTCAAAAGCCTATATCTACCAATTTTAAGCCACAGTACCTTAAAATTAAAAATATGTCCCATTCCAGGAGCCAAACTTTTGAATAGAAAAAAACTCACTAATTTAAAAAAAAAGTGCACATTTTAAATATTTTTGCATGCATCAAATCTTTAAATGTATGATGGGAGAATTTGAAAATCCATTTCTAAATGTTGGGCTTCGAAACAAAAGGACACCAAAAATTTAATTGTGAATCATTACAGCAATTACCAGTATAAATACAGAAAATACTGGAAACACTCAGCAAGTCTGGCAGCATCTGTGGATAGAGAACAGAGTTCATGTTTAAAGTCCATATGACCTTGGGTCAGATACTGTCAGACCTACTGAGTTTATTCAGCATTTTGTGTTTTGATTTCAGATTTCCAGCTTCCGTGGTATTTTGCTTTTATTAACATAATTACTTCATTGCGTGTTATAACACAGGAATACATTAGAATAGACAACATTTAAGTACTCTTAATAGACATCTGTAGATTGTCTGGGGTAAGAGACATGGGGATACAGGATGAATGGGGGGCTAGGGTAGATACATTATATGAGGTATAGTGAGTGGAGGATTTGGGGTAGCTAGAGAAATTCCTCTTAACCCCTGTTTTAAAGGATTGTCCCTTTACCTGAGATTGTGTCCTCTGGTTCTAGTTTTTCCTATAGTGGGAATATCCTCTCTATATCCACTCTCTCCAGGTGTCAGTGTATCCCTACAAGTTTCAATAAGGGGTAAGGTAAGGGAACAGGCGATATGGTAGTAGGGACTAAGGGATAGTGGGTAAGAGAAGTGGGGGATATGGGATCATATGGGAGAATAGAGGATACTGGATATGCTGTATTAGGGTGGAGAGGCAGGAGTAAAGGAGGAATGGGTGGAATAGTGAGTAAAGGGGTAGAAGGTATGGGGTTTGGGTTAGGATGGCAAAAGGAAGTAGGTAGTGGTGTACGGGGGATGAGTATGTATGTATGTGTGGTGTAGGGGGATGGGGATGGGAAGTAAAATCACATGGTTTGCAGAAAATAGAACTCAATGCTACATTATAATTTCAATAATATTTTTGCATTTTAAATTATTTATTGTTGGAGAAAATTCCATCGGTAGGCTGTTTTTGGAAATCGGATTTATTATTCATTTATAAAAATCACGTTCTGCATTTTCCTCTTACGTGTGACCAACAGGTTGTGAATTCAAAGTGATTTGCCAAGTGTGACACATTACACACTTCATGTCATGTTTAAAGGAAAGAAGAATGAAAGTCATAAACAGGTAACAAAACATTTTCACTCCACGACCATGCAATACAATACAACAGGATTCTGAGGATTCGGGATACACCATTCAGAATGGAGGTGAGGAGACATTGTTTCACCCAAAGAGGGAATTCATTACCACTGGAAGTAACTGATGCCAAAACATTAAATGTATTCAAGAGGTGGCTAGATATGGCACTTGGGGCAACAGGGATCAAAAGTTATGGAGAGAAAGCAGGATTAAGCTATTGAGTTGGACGATCAGCTCTGATCGTAATGAGTGGCAATGCAGACTTGAAAGGTTAAATGGCTTCCTCTTGATCCTATCTTTTATGTTTCTATGTTAATAGTTAAGAAGGAAACAGAAAAGACTTCAGGAGGAGTCTTGCAAGGTATATAATTTGCTTTCTAGTTATGTAAAACTGAAGCCTGACCTTTGCTGATTTATCTGCTGAATGCTTGTTAAGTGTATCCCCACTGGAGAATATTAAGTTGCAAACAATGCCACATTTTCAGCATGACATTTCTTGGGCAGTTAAAGACCTAAAAGGGAATGTATTTGTCCTGCAGATACTCAGTTTGTTGTTCATTTCTCAATGGCTCTACAGTTTAAAAAATGACAATTGAAGAAAGTGAATGAACTAAATAATTAAAGGATAGTTAGCAGATTAGCTAAACACCCTGGGAGAAAACATCACTTCTGTAATGGCCTCGTGGGTTCCATCAATTACATAATATGTACATCTTCAAATCTGTACAAATAGATTGTGTGAGGAATCACACAAGAGCACAATCCCACAAGTATCCAAAATTATGAAAATTATAAGTGGCACAGTGGTTAGCACTGCTGCCTCACAGCACCAGGGACCCAGATTCAATTCCAACCTTGGGTCACTGTTTGTTTGGAATCTGCACATTCTCCTCGTGTCTGATCTAAGAGAATGTATATTGGACCAAGAAAACGACATTGTCTCATCACAAAAAGAAACAAAAAGAAAATTGTTGCAAGACAGTAATGTCAATCCATCAACTGTTGAAGAGTTATTTCCAATTAATCATGTTTGTGCATGTGCCAGATGGAAGAGAAAGTACAGTATTTTTTCAGCTTGTGTTCCCTTTAATGGATTGAATCCCATTGGAAATAATATCCCTCAACTGAGGTTTCAAATATAGCAACATTGAACGTTAATTGCTGTGATGGTAACAGAAGGTAAACTGTGGGACTGTAGGTGAATGGGGAATTCTGATTTGGGGTTATGTTCATTGCTACTGCAGTCGGATAGGTCGGTCATGGATAATGGAACAAGGAGAGGAATGTGCTGGTTGTCTTCTCTCTTCCTCCTGTTCAGTTGTTCACCGTGTACCTAGTAGCAAAGACTGTGCCCTCATCAACATGAGATTGTGCAGCATGTAGCAAATGTTGATGAATCTTGACATGGGTTTTGCAGAGTCCTCCAGAGCAGTGTAACTGTTTTTTTACACATCCCAATAGTCTGCTCTACACATTCATGACTCTGTTGTGCACATGCTGCCCACGTACTGTGTGGATTGGGCATAGAAGTCATAAGGCGTGTGGTCAGTGTAACCCAGCACCAATTTTAACTGACAAACACTGCTACAAAAACAACAAGAGCCAACAGAAATAAAATAACTATCTTGAAAACAGTTGAAGATTGCTTTAAATATTGACAATCTTTTACCCAGAAGAAAAATTTGTAATTTTGTTAAACTGTTGTGGAATATGTAATAGTTTTTAAGAAAGTTTGAAGGGACAAGAGTTTGTGTCAATTGTATAGGGATCAATTGTAAATTTTTTGGACAATAAGAAATACTGGCCCCTGAAACCTTGCGATTCTTGTCCTGGAAGTAACACTACCAGGAATGAAGTCAACATACAGAAGCATTTTGGGCAGAGATAAAGGAGAGTTACAAGCAAAGGAGCTGACACATAAGGGTGATCAGCATGCAGATGCAGGCACATCGGAAAAACAAATAGTGAGGAAAAAGAGGAATACAGAATTGTTGTGAAGGGAAGAAGCAAATTGCTCTCAGGAAGAGGTCACTTTCTTTGTGTGGCAGAAAAGAAGACAGGAGTTCTTGACAGCACTATGTGAGCTGACTGAAAATGTGTAAAAGCTGGAAAGTCATGCGAATAACTTGGAAATGATAAAGGGCAGAGCTCAACTGGAGTGTTATTGGTTGGTCGGTTGGAAACAAACTCTGGAAAGTAGCACAATGTCGTGAGCCAAGGGAGAGAGCATTCATAGAAATGTGCCTTGCTGATGATAATCATACTTATTAAAATCAAAGCTTAAAAATTGTGGTTGAATAGGAGTCTTAACCTATCCTATGTGAATAAAGAATAGTATATTATGGAACAATGGAGCTACATAATGTCACATTTATGTGGGGAATGATGTGAATGCTGTGGTTGCATAAGAATTATCTTTGTTGTATTGACTGTTTAAAATGAAATTTGCTTTTTTTTATTTGAAGTATCATTTCAAGTATGATTCACAATCAAATTTGCTTAATGCATAATTCAATTTGGTTCAGATTTATGATAACATAAGAGCTACAGAAAATGGAACGTTGTTAATAATTTCTTCACTGGGGGATCATTCAGCAAATTTGATGACTTATTGTTTCACTGTCAGGATTGTAACCAATGGAAGTGGAAGGGGTTCCTTATTGTTGAATGTTTGCTCAGCACTGCGAGGTTAAGTGTGCATATTAGTTTGATGTTTGAGTTCCACAGTAGCAATGCTGACATCTGTTCAGTGTTAAGATTTGGCTGATGTTGCGGTTTGCCTATTGTGTATATTTATGGTGCATGCCAACATCCTAAAAAACTGCTCGGTGGCACTCAGACTAGAAGCGTCGATGCAAATCATCAGGCATGGGAAAAGGTCATGAAGGAAAACCAAACTTGAAGTTGTAACAGCAGTGGTCGTGTGCTGATCATGAAGTCTTAATTACCAAAATTGTTTTCCATCTTGCAACAAGATGTCCTGGGTGCCCCCCATTCTATGCATCTGTATTTAATTGACTATGTCATCACCAGACAAAAGGACAAGCAGGATGTGCACGTAACCAGAGCCATGTGCAATGCTGAGTGCTGGACTGATTGCGATCTTAGCACTTCAGGAGATAAATACCAAGGTCTATCCCCCAACACATACGCACGGCATGAAGATCCAAATGTTTCTCAATGTCTCAAGGCTCAAACAGGCTGTCAAGAATGAATCCCCCTTAGAGAAACTGGAAAATCAGCTGACTATAATGAAAGCAGAAATGCGGCATTGAAAATGACTAGACAACCTTCAGGAATATAGTGTTCTCCAAAGCTCTACAGGCCATTGGCCCTACATCTCATCAGCAGAAAGATTGGTTCAATGAAAAGAATGAGTAAATCCAGAAATCATTAAACCAGGAGATATGGAAGTAGAAGTATGTCATTCAATCCATCGAATCTGCTCCACTATTCAATGAGACCATGATTGATATGATATGATAACCCTCAACTCCACTTTCCCACCTTTTCCTCATAACCCTTGATTCCCTTAATAAGACTATAAACCCACTGGAGGGGAAACTTCACCTCAGCAGAGTTTATCTCAATTTCAAGTCATCACTATCTAAGTAAAATGTGCCAATTGCCCAATGTAAGTTCAGAGAGATGCTGAATTAGAAAAATAGACAAACTTTAACCATATGTCAACTACAAAGATGAGAGGAATTTTTATTACAATGTTTTGAAATTTGTCTATGGGCTCCAGTCTATTGGTTTAGCAACAATCTTCAGTACCCATTGGTCAACAATGCGCACAGAAAAATTCCAAATTCTGGAAGATGTCACCAGACTGCCATCAACTACTCTCCTGATGACCCACACACACTGAAAGAAACATCAAATGCAATTAAACTCCTGGCTATTGGCAGAGCTCCAGGAGCTGATGATATCTGATATACACAAAACTGACAGTCAATGCCTTGTCAGGAAGTTGATTGACGATTTTTGTGTAGGACCATCCTGGAAAGATACATTGTCCACCTGTAAAAGCTGAAAGGAACTCACCAATCTTGAAGTCATAGAGGAATTTCACTCTTCTCAATCACCAGCAAAACCTTCATCAGAATATTTCTGAACTGCTTACTGAAACACCTCAACCAGGATCTGTTCCAAAAGAGTCAGTGCAGTTTCAGAAAAGTTGAAAGAACAATAGTGCTTGCAGTGACACAGCTCCAGGAGAAATGAACATGGACCAATGTCACACATTCATTGACATGATAAAGGCCTTTGACACAGTCAGCTTTCAGGGCCTTTGGAAGATAATGGAGAAATTCAGCTGCCCTGGGAAATTCATCCCAACTGGTTTGACAGTTCCTTGACAGCATTCTTATATGTATCCTGGATGACGGTGGGTCTTTGCACTCAATCCTAGTCACTAATGGAGTTAGGCAGGGTTGTGTGCGAGCGTCAACTCTCTTCCACATGCTTTCCTGTGCCAAGTCCTCCAATGCCTCCTACGATGGAGATTCTAGCTTCAGTATCAAATCTCGTGTTGATGGGAATCTGCTAAATCTGAGATGACCCCTGTAAAAAAAAAATCAAGATCTCCAAGGATAATTTCATAATTTGCTGTTTGCCAATCACTGTGCACTAGCTGCTGTTTCAGAGCTCAAGATGCAACGTAGCATGTACTGGGAACAACTTTGGCCTTACAATCACCACAAAAAAACTGAAGTAATTTACTACACAGCTCAACGAAAGCCCTTTCTCCAGCCCAACATGTCAGCCCATGACCAGAACCTATCAAAGCCAATATGTTCACTTATTTTGGCAGGACATTCTCTTCAGCTTTTACATTAATGATAGGACACGAAATAATTGCCAAAGTAAGCATAGCCTTCAGAAAACTTTGAATGTCAGTCAGCTTATCAAACTGAAAGCCTTTAAGTCAATGCCCTGTCTTCTCTGCTCTACACATACAAGACTTGGATTATGTACCAGCATAAAGCCAACTAATATCACTTTCACTCGTGCTCCCTTTAAACTTCTGACAATCAGATGGCGGACAAATTACCACACACTGAGGTGCGCATGTGAGCTGATATATCAAGCATTCACACCATATTGAGACAGTCACAACACAGGATGACCACTTACCAAAGCAAACCTTCTACTGAGAGCTTGAGTCAGGATTGTACTCTCCTGGCTATGAAAGGAAGCATTACAAGGAAACTGTGAAAGCTTCAATTAGGAGTTTTGATATTGACTTTGAATCCTGGGAGAAGTTCTCCCTGGCAGCTGGCACAACCAAATAAAAACCTGTATTTCCTCCTCCTCAAGTAAGCACACATCAAACAGAGTGAAAATGCAAAGAGAAAATATCCCATGCTAGTAACCCATCCAAAATGCAATTCTCTGAAGCATCTGTTCCCATTTGCAGCAGAACCTTCCAGGCACAGATCATTTACATGCAACAGAATCCCATCAAAGCCCTCAGATGATGCACATGATCATCTTTGCCTCAAAGGACGAGCAAGACAGAGCAGAGAAGCCCGTGCATATGCCTTGGGTGCCATTTTGATACTGAAATTGACTTATGCCGTACCAAAAATGTCTGCACTGCGCAACTTAATTTTGTCATTCGTGCCAGAATGGGTATTTCCTGCTTTCCCAGGAGGAAAAGAAATCAGTTTTTTTTATTTCCCATTTTTTCCTGTACTCCAATTTAAGGTATACAATTCGGACCAGTATCCTTATTTCCCTGTTTTTATGACATCCTCCTTCTGGTTTTTAATTTAACATGGAATGATACAAAAGGAATGGTGCACCATATACCTGACAAATAAAAATTTACCATTAAAATTTGTGATGAATGGTCAAACCTTTCTCTGCACAGATATCACCAGATCTGTTAAGTATTTACAGCACACTCTGTTCTGATGTCAATATTTATGATTTTTTTCATATCTTACATATACAATAAATTAAAAAATGTTTCTCATAAACTATAGCATTCCTCAACAATTTCACCTCAAACATCCACATTCAGCTTCTCTCCTTATTGTATTTTAATTTTAATCACTCTCTTGTTTTAAAACTTATTCTACCTCTCTCTATGTTCAGTTAGGTTTCAAGTCGTCAATCTATGTTACAGTCAGTCAGCACTCAACCTCCCAGTATGATTTAAAACTGAGATCAGACAATAAGATGAGTTGTTAGGATCACTAGTTGGTCCATGGGTTCTACACACCAGTACAATATCCTGAAAGCTGAGACACTGCTCAACGTTGCTAAGTAGTATGCCTTGGTGTCTGGGATCCAGGGGATGACAACATCATGATCGAAGCATGTCTGAAGCTCAGGAAAACATATCAACATAATAACACAACTGGTGCATTAACATATTGAAGGAGAAAAAATTCAGTATTTTGAGGGATTTTTTTTTCCTGAGTTTTATCTTATTAGCTGAGGGAAATTCTAAGATATTGTCAGACGAGGAGAGCGACTGCTTTCTACATACAACACCAACTGAAATTTCATATTCTTTTAAGTTAACCTATAAATAATGCATTTTAACTCCATCCAGTTCCAATAAGAACCTATTTTCATCTCTAATGTGCACCTGTCGATAAGTCATTAAGTCAAATAAATGAAAGATTTGTTCAAAAATTTATATTTGAATGAAAATAAATAAGTAGAAACAATGGCTCTTTCATGCCATAATAATTAGATTTGTTGGGATCACATTTGTCAGGATTGGGTATTTTCAGTTTACATTAATCTTTCTGTGCCTATAAATCCCTTAAAATACCTTGTTTTTGTCGCTATTTTATAACTCCATTCAACTATCAATGCCAGTTCAAGAATGGTTAATCCAAGCCGTTGCCATTCCTCCATAATGAGATTTTATTTGTTTAACTGAAATAAAATGAAACAAAAGCATGAAATTTCAGTTTCATCTCTATCTGTCACAACATAATTCCTGCCTCTTGTCAATGTTCACCCCAGAACAAAGGGCACCTCTGGGTTTTCTAAAATCAATGGGTTAAATTCACCCATCTGGAGACAAGTGTGGTGACAGGCATCTCCGATGGTGCCATTCCAGTGCTAATTTCAATGCTTGGAACCTCATTAATTACACACAAGAATGTTCCTCTCTGCTGGGTCGATAGCTGATTCAACAGTTGATGGGTTTGAAGGTCCTGGTGCCATACTTAATTCACCAGTCCAGCACACGCACATCATCCTCTCCAGCCCACCTGTCTTCACCAGACTGTAAATGAAGTTAACAGCCCCGAGGGAAAAAGGCTAGCAGCCTCAAGAAGTCTGTTCCTTGATTCAACCACCCTTCTCCTGAGCTCATCATATGCAGCAAGGCACTCATGCCCCACTTGGGCACTTACACTTTGCAACTGGAGGGTTCATCTTGCCCCTTCCAGTAAATAATGTGGTATCCCTCTGACTCCCTTGTTTCTGATCTTTTCATTCAGTATTCTTGTGGTCCAGTTTCCCTCTGCCTTCCACTATTCTTCATCCTCATCCCAGGAGAGGAAATAGTCCCCTATACTTCGCAAACACAGGTACATTACTGACCTGAGTCAGTGACACAGGAGGGTCCATGGGCCCAGTAGCATAGTGCTGTTCATGAAGATTAGCTCGGCATGGAGAAGGAAGCAGGGACTAGTCAACCCTGACAGAGTAATATAAAGCACATCAGGAAAAGCACAGCCCTATGGCAGAGAATTGTTGTGCTCACTACAAAGTTTTTTTTAAATTCATTTCTGGGACATGGGCATCACTGGCTGGCCAGCTTTATTGCCCATCCTTAGCTGCCAGAGGGCAGTTACTGTTTTCCTGACAATCGATAATGATTTTGTGGCCATCATTACGTTCTTAATTCCAGACATTAAATCTCTGGTGAACTGGAGACTGTCTTGTGCAGGCCACTCATTAGCAATTGGGTTTGATGCAACGTAAATTTCCACTGGCGTGAAGCAATTTTGGAAAGCCCGACTTGATTCCAGCAGCCAGCTGTTTTAATGAGCATTCATGAGATGCAAATGAATGCAAATGACATTTGCATCATCAACCAGTGGGAAGACCAACCCATCATTAACCTGCCATTGGGAGAATTGCAACATGATTTTACATTGGTGGGTTTCTGACTTTTTTCTCTCAATAGATCCCTGTGCCTATCTCTGCCACAGGCTGATTGTGAGAATTTTACCCAACATATCTGTTCAATAAAACCACATAATAATTCAAAACAAAGAATTTATGAATTTTATCTAACTGATAATGATTAGTCAGTGCATTTTTATATTCCTCCAGTTCAAACAACACTGTTAACAGCCACTTTCAAGCAGACATCATTAGCAGTGATCTTTCCTACCATGTTATTTAGGATGTCTTTATGAGATTTCAATTAAGTGCTGCCCATTGATGTAGCTAATGGACCACTTTTCCTCCAGCCAAGGCTTTCAGAATATATGCCTTTCTAAAACGTCTGAGACATTGCATAAGGAGATCAAAATCAGGACAATTAGAGTAACAGATTAGAACAAGCTGAGGGAACATCATCAAAAACTATTAGAGCATCCTGGTCTTTAAAGAAATCACTTGATTAGTTAAAAATTTTAAGTGCCAGAAGTACTTTCACAAATGTTGGGAAAATGTAAGCTAAGAACTGCAACTCAAAGTGGTCCAAAATATTAGCAGATATAGAGTTCCTACTTTGGGCATAATTGTGACTCTCCAAAATGTTGCATATTTCATTGTACCACTTGGGGTGGGGGGCATGGTGACACAGTAATTCAATTCCCGGTTTGGGTCACTGTCTATGCAGAATCCATAAGTCCTCCCCGTGTTTGCGTGGGTTTCCTCCAGGTGCTCCTGTTTCCTCCCACAGTCCGAAAAATGTGCTGAGTAGGTGGACTGACCATGCTAAATTCTCCCTCAGTGTACCCAAACAGACGCCAGAGTGTGGCGATTAGAGGATTTTCACAATAACTTAATTGCAGTGTTAATGTAAGCCTACTTGTGACACAAAAAAAACTTAAGTTTAAAACTTATTTCAAAAAGTGTACTCTTCCTCGAGCTTCTGCTTGAACCATTTTGCATAACTTCAAACACAAAACCTGCTATTAACCAGCCCAATTGAGCAGCATTTCAAAAAACAATTTTCTTTTTAAAAGCAGAAAACTTTGCTTCTAAAAATGCTGAGTTCTTTTCAGAGAAATAACTTGGAATGGTCCGACAAAGTCAGCTGAAAATAGATATAACACCATTAATTACTGTGCCAATCTGCGAGGAACTAGATTTTAAATTATTGATAATGACCTATTCAAAAATTCAGAATCCTATTCTATTGGAATCATAGAATCCTACAGTGCAGAAGGAGATCATTCAGCTAATCAAGTCTGCACTGACCACAATCTCACCCAGGTCATATCCCCATAACTTCATGTACTTACCCTAGCTAGTCTCACTGACACTAAAGGGGCAATTTAACATGGCCAATCCCCCTAACGCACACTCTGGACGTGGAAGAAAACTGGAGCATCCGGAGGAAACTCAGTGCAGACCCGGGGACAACGTGCAGACTCCACACAGTGACCCAAGTCAGGAATTGAACCAGGGTTTCTGATGTGTGAGGCAACAGTGCTAAACACTGTGTCATTGCGCCACCCAGTATCCATAGTAAGATTTTTTTTTAAAAAACATGCTATTGGTGCACCTGTACCTAACCGAGCTTCCCTACAGATCCACAAACAAACACAATTAGCAGAAATTCCCTATGGGGAGTAATTCAATCTGGAGGGAATAACCACTTTTGTCTACAAAGTCAGCTTCTCACTGACGCTTTGTGAAACAGTACAAATAATTGTGATAACTTGATTTGCGCTGAGCATGAATTGCATGTTCAGTTTCATCGTCTTGCATGCTCATTACCCTGATTTTGGTTAAACTACAGCAACTGAAGGGGAGCTCCACCACTGAAGAATTTTGGAGACATTATCTAACTGCAAAGTGACGCAGTTGAATGTCTTCCAAAATACAGTGATTGCACCACCATCTTCAATATTGAACTGCAGGGGGGACTTGCTTACTTACATGAATTATATATTAGCATTTTGGAATAGAACAAATTTTTAACAGACCCATTGATGATAAGCACTCCTATTTCACTATCGAACTCAATTTTCACTGCAGATTCATGAATCTCCTTTTGAAAATAGTGATCTTCTGGTTTGTTTTAACAAATGACAGGAGCAGCTCGACTTCCAAAAAGTGGGGCTAAATTGAACAGTCCCAGGAAACAGGCATTGGGATTCTGGTGCATGTTAAACTTACGCCCATACATGTAATGCTGGCAGTACACCAACTGCATGCTCCTACTCATTTGAGTGGTGTAATCAGCTCTAACAGTACTGCTCACTGGCAGCATGTATCAGCAGGGAATCCAAAATCATAACTCCTTCACAGCAATTAAAGCTATCCAGCATTGCTTAAAGCTAGCGTGCATCTCTTAATGAATTCAGAAGATGGTGGAGCAGGGAATGTAAACCATGGGTTAGACAGCAAGGGGAAATCTGAAATTCTAACAAAGCCACTTGGTCACTCTGCCTGCTTATGATTGGCAAAGGAGGGCACTTAGGTTTCATTGAATATAAAGACTCAGTGTCCTCCCTTATGCAACAATGGATGGTTAATGAGATGTCGCAAATATCCCCAGCTCCAGGAGCTCATAGCTGGTATCGACTTCACAGCCACTGGCAATGTGGTCTTTGTCCTTTGAGGCTGCAGCAGGTGGAATATTTCAGGGAACATGTCTGCATTGAAGCACAGACATCTCACCCATTGTTCTTCACTGAAATTTTAAGTTGGAAAATTTCTTCCTGAGCATCCTGAGTAGGTATGGTTTCTTCTGAATCATTAGCTCCTTCCTCCTCCCTCTTCTAGCATTTTGTCCCACTCTGCATGGCTTCATTCTCCAAGTCATGCTACATTCCCCAAAGATTAAGTCCATTAGTGCATACATCTTTGATGAAACCATGAAGTTAGCAAAATTGCTTCAGCACCTGCCACACTGTTTCCCCCTACTTGTAGATTTTGCAACTTAAAAAAAAGAATAGAAAGTACAAAATGGTGTAGAACCAGAGTAACAGCCCAAAGAAATCAACCAACAACTAACCTGTAAGCTGTTGATGATCCATATAAATAGCTTTGGTCCTTGCTGCAGATGACTTGTTGTTCAGCTGTGCAAGGTTAAGAAAGGGTGTTTGGTGGTGCATTGAGTGACAAAATATACCTAGCCTCTGGCATCAGATTTGCCACAAGTATGTGCGCAAGCCACAGTTGTGATTTTGGAGCCCAATGGCCCATATAGCAGGCAAAAAACAGGCTTCAATGAGACCAATTTCTCATCTAACATCTCTCAACCAAAAAGCTCAGTTTTAAGCACCAGAGCATATCACACACTCAAATCTCCCAAACTTATAAATAAATTATAGCAACAAAACAGTAACTAGCTAATCATTCAGTTTTGTTGAAGTTGGGAAGAAAACATGAGTAACATCAGCCCCTAAATGACTAGTGTTAGGATTACAATCATGGAAAATGCTGGAAGATCTCAGCAGGTTTGATAGCATTTGTGGAGAGAGAATAGCGCTTCATCAGAGAGATAGGGCACTAGACCAGAACTCAAAATTTCATTACGATACCAGATAAGATTCCAACATTTTTTTCTATTTTAGCATAAACGTGAGGAAAGGATATTTCCTCCCAGGGTTGATTCCACACATTACCATCTTTTCTGGCAATGCTCCTTTTGAACTGTATATCACCTCGTCTCTCATCATTAAAGATTGACTTGGTCCTGTATTCCCTAAGATCCTAATCTCTTTACCTACTCCACCTGGTACACATGAGTAAACCTTACCCACAAAAATAATATCTTTAAAAAGATTTGACACTTGCTTATCAACCAACTTCTGCACAGGCTGTACATTCTTTTACATCCTTTTAGTTTCAACCATGATTTCCTTCACTACTCTAACAAACCCCCACTGGCTTAGCCTATTTCACTATGTCTATCTTCCCAGCGTTTTTATTAAGCCAGTGACACTGCAACACTGTGTGTCCAACTTTCCTACAGTGTAAACATTTAAGGTTTCTTATCTCTCTTTTAAATACATTTTCTTTTTAAATTGAGGCAATCTTTCCATAAGACAATAAGACATAGGAGCAGAATTAGGCCATTCAGTTCATCAAGTCTGCTCTGCCATCCAATCATGGCTGATATTTTTCTCATTCCCATTCTCCTGCCTGTTCCTTATAACACCTGATTCCCTTATTAGTCAAGAATCTATCTCTAACTTAAATACACCCAATGACCTGACTCCACAGCCTTCTGTAGCAAAGAATTCCACAGATTCACTACTCTCTGGCTGAAGAAATTCCATCTCATCTCTGTTTTAAAGGATCATCCCTTTAGCCTGATGTTGTTCCCTCTGGTTCCAACTTTTCCTTCTGGTGGAAACATCCTCTCCATGTCTCTCAATATCCTGTAAGTTTCAATAAGATCCCCCCCTCCCCCACCCTTCTAAACTTCAATGAGTATAGAGTCCTCAACCATTACTAGTACAACAAGCTTTTCATTCCATACGACAATTCTTTCATTCCTTCTATTGACAACAAGATCTCCTTTGCTGTGACAACCTGAGGATTTCTCTTTTTCCCAGTTTCTTTCCCTCATTGATTGAAATTGAGGACAAAAATCAAATATTGAACTAATTCAAAATCATCTGCCATTTCTACTGTCAATCACACAGTTTTAACCCTTTGTTCTTTTTCATGAGATCTTAATATTGCAGGAAATTAACTTTTAATTTCCTCTAACATAACCATTTCCATAAGAACATCATATGTCTGATCTATTTTTTAATGCTCTTATATACCTATCAGTTACTTTGTTCATTTTTAAAAAGTTCTACACATGCCTGGCCTTGATTTTTATTTTATTTTCTAAACTTGTGTCCATAGATTTCTGGCAGTGGCTCATATGCACTTCTTCATCACCTGATGAAGCAGCAGTGCTCCAAAAGTTCATGATACCAAAAAAACCTGTTGAACTTTAAATTGGTGTTGTGAGACTTCTTACTCAGTCCATCTTCACATCTTGTGCACTGAAGATGACTTTTCTCACCTCATCATAGTTTCTAGATATCTCCTCTGAGAGTGACACAAATACATCACTAGCTCTACAACCAACTTTGTTTGAACCAACAGTATCCCCACGGTCTGTGGCCATTTTAATTGTTTAGCTGCTTTCGCAAATCAAATGAAAAACGTTTCTACATCTTTCATGTCAAACCTTGGTAGTGATTGAATATACTTAAACATATCACTACTAGGCCTTTGACTAAAAGAAGTTGATTCGTCATCACCTTCTTCATCTTTTGCCTTTGCCTCCACCTTCAAGTTGATGTTCTTTTTGCAGCTCCTGTTTTTGAACTTCAAACTCTCTTGTTTCCTTTCCTTTGTCTTTGTCACTCTACCTCCTTCATTTGCTTCTAATTCCACCTGTTTCATTTGTAATTTATTTCTAGCCAATTCCAATGCTCCAGATTGTGTCTCTGGCAAATTTAAATGCTACACCATCACTGAAATTATTTCCACCTTCTTTGCCTTTTCAGGCATAGTCAACTGCTGGCTGCTTGCCATCTCCAAAAACTTTGTTTTAACTACTCAGGGTGACCTCTTACATATCTTGGAAATCTTTAGGCACTGAAAGAATCTTTTTTTTAAACAAGGTGCACTCTATTAAACTAACTGAATGCAACACTTCAAAGAAAGCATCAGTTCCTTGCACTCAATCTTCTTAAATCCAATAATCCTCTGCCAAACAAGAAATTACACTTTTTAATGCTGGTAAGAGTCATCAATTTTTGTTAAGGTGCTGGATGAGAACCCCAAGTTATATTAGGAGGCCAAACTAGACCCCCCAAAATTTTCTATTTTGGCATAAATGTAAGGAAAGGATATTTCCTTCCAGCAATTATTCCATTGACAAATTAGAGATCTTTTATACTAAAATAAAGTATTCATTAACATATTTTAAATGTAGCTCTAACAAATGAAGCATTTAACTATTAACTGTTGAACAACATTCAAAATTGAAAGGAAGCAACTTTGCTTTCTAGCTCATGACTGTTTCAGTTCCAAATAAGCAACATTCCTTTTAGATACTTAAGTGTTACTTTAAATGCCATTTGCAAACATAAATATGCTTGCTATAAATTGTTAACAGTCTTGAAGCTTCAGGGAATGATGAGTTTTAGAGCAACTTGCAGACCTCTGTCTTCAGTGGACTCTTATCTAGAACTCCAAACCTAAAACTTCAAAAAGTTCTTTTCTCTCTGCTACCGACCCAATTTATTACACGTCAATCAACTTTGATCAGAAATCCCAGAGCAACTTCTTGTACAAACACAAATCCATTAGCTCTAAGTAACAAAGTCCAAGCTGAAAATTAACTTGCTTTCATGCTCTTGAGCTAAATATTTGCCAAACATACCAACTACCAGAAGACTAAATCTGAAATTTTAACCATTCTCCTTAAACAAGAAAAGTTATATATATTTATATTGGGCTTGGTACTGGGACCTCTTCTATTTGTAATATATATAAATGACTTGGAAGAGGGAGTAAGTGGAGTGATCAGCAAGTTTGCAGATGATACAAAGATGGCTGGACTTGCGGATAGTGAGGAACATTGTCAGGTGATGCAGCAGGACATAGATAGGCTGGTAGCTTGGGCAGACAGATGGCAGATGGAATTCAATCCTGATAAATGTGAGGTGATGCATTTCGGGAGAAAGAATGTAGGGAGGAGGTATATGATAAAGGGTAGACCTATTAAGAGTATAGAAACGCAGAGGGACCTGGGGGTGCTGATAAACAAGTCTCTGAAAATGGCAGAGCAAGTGGAGAAGGTTGTGAAGAAAGCATATAGTATGTTAGCCCTTATAGGAAGGGGTATAGAGTACAAGAGCTGCCTTTAATGTTGCAGTTGTATAAAACATTGGTTAGACCTCATCTGGAATACTGCGTCCAGTTCTGGTCGCCCTACTACCGGAAGGACATGGAGACTCTGGAGAGAGTGCAGAGGAGGTTTACTAGGATGCTGCCTGGTATGAAAGGTCTGATTTACGAGGAGAGGTTAGGCAAATTGAGACTGTTTTCTTAGAACGACGTAGACTTAGAGGCATAGTCAACTGCTGGCTGCTTGCCATCTCCAAAAACTTTGTTTTAACTACTCAGGGTGACCTCTTACATATCTGGGAAATCTTTAGTCACTGAAAGAATCTTCTTTTTTTAAACAAGGTGCACTCTATTAAACTAACTGAATGCAACACTTGAAAGAAAGCATCAGTTCCTTGCACTCAATCTCCTTAAATCCAATAATCCTCTGCCAAACAAGAAATTACACTTTTTAATGCTGATAAGATCTAATAGAGGTCTGATAAAGGTGTACAAGATTATGAGGGGTATAGATAGAGTAAACAGGGTTAAGCTTTTTCCTAGGATGGACTCGAATACCACGAGGAGTCACGGGTTTAGGGTGAGGGGGGTAAGGTATAATTTGGATGCTAGAGGGGGTTTTTTCCACACAGAGTGTGGTGGGGGTATGGAATGCGCTGCCAAGTAAAGTGGTGGAGGCAGGTACTCTGGAGTTATTTAAGAAATACTTAGATGGGCACATGAACGGAATGGGAATGGAGGGGTATAGAAAACTGATTTAAAATAGGGATCATGAACCTTGGGAGTCCCTGGGAAGTGTGTAAATAGATGATGATATTGATGTACTTGTTTTTATCCTACAGGTGCTTTGGTCCACCTTGTTGTCTAACAAGGGGCATACACGTGATGGGTCGTGAGAGGGCTGCTCTTGGAATTTTTTTCGAGAGTATCCTAGTGCTTCACGTCGTTAGTGTACGCTTGACCTGGACCATTTGATGGGCAACACGACAGCTCAGTGACTATCGCTGTGCTGTGCAGATACATGGATTTGGGCCTGTGTCTGTGGGAGTTTGCACATTCTCCCCGTGCTTGCATGGGTTTTCTTCGGGTGCTCCGGTTTCCTCCCACATCCCAAAGATGTGCTCTTAGGCTAATTGGCAAAACAAATTCTCCCTAAATTGTCTCAAATTGGTTTTTAATCCATAGATCTATAAACATGGACAGGGATCGCGGGTAGAGGTGGGAACATCGGGGTGGCGGCGTGGGCTCGTTGGGCCGAAGGGCCTGTTTCCCATGCTGTTTTGTTCTTCATTCTTTGAAATTGTACCATTGCACTTGGGTCACTTGAATCTTTATCCCCAGTGGCCAGAATTGCATTAGATGAAAGACACAGGACAAGTTAAACGATGAAAATAATAAACAAGGAAAAATAATTTATAAAAAACTGATAAGAAGATTTAATTTTAGAAGCAACAGGAAGGATTTGAACACTTTTGAAGAGGATTAAAGATGATTATATTTCCAGTGTATGAATTGCCAACATTAATTATTTCTGGCTTATCACTGTCCAACTACAGCATGCAAAAATCTTAATATAGTGTCCTAGTTTTCAGAACATATCTGATATAGAAGGATACAGTGGTATAGTGACATTGGACTTATAATCCAGAGACCGAAGGCAATGGTCTGGGGACCCGGGTTCTAATCCCACCATGGCAGATGGTAAAATTTGAATTCAATAATAATTTAGAACTAAAATTCTAAAGGTGCTTATGAAACTATTACAGGCCCTGTTTGCCATTTGCAGGAATCCCAGTAACCCGCTGAACAGGGCCTCCGGGCTAAGTATACCTCGCTGGCTCCGCTCAGGTTCCTGACCAGCAAATCTCACCTGGGAGGCACTGCCAGCAATAATGGGAAACAATCCTGTTTTCCACGAGCGGGATCATTTGAATGCAAATGGATGTACCGCACCCATTGCCAATTATCGTATCCCCAGCTGGTTCACTAACATCCTTTAGCTAAAGGAATGTGCTGTCATAACCTGGTCTGGCCTACATGTGACTCCAAGTCCACAGCAATATGGTTGACTCTTAAATGCCCTCTGAAATAGCAAGCAACTCAGTTGAAGGGTAATTAGGGATGGGAATTAAATGATGGCCTAGCCAGCAACATCTACTTCCCATGAACAAATTTCTAAAAAACATTTTCAGAAGGTACCTTTACAGTTTATTCTGATTCTAATGAAAGACTCTAAAGAACATCATTGACCCAAAATCTGATCTCCCTCCACAAACGTATCCTAATCTCCTGAGCAACTTCACCATTTTCTTTTTATTTCAGATTTCCAGCATTCACAGTATTTTGATTTTGTATTGCTCTGATCACAATTATGATCAGTATCTCCTAGAAATGTTCTGGGATTTAAATTTGCCAACTCAAAATGGATGACTGCAAAGCAGCAGCCCATTTTGTGAGCAAAGCGTTAAAATGTTTAAAGTTTATTTATTAATGTCACAAGTAGACTTACACTAACATTGCAATTAAGTTACTGGGATCCTGGGACATCCTACAGTGTTTCACAGTCAGTGAAGCATGTATTGAAGAACAGTCCCTGGACTAATGTAGGAAATATCAGAGTCAAGTTGCAAACAGCAATGATCTGATTAATCTATTTTTCAGTGATTTATTTATTAGTATCACAAGCAGACTTACATTAACACTGCAATGAAGTTCTGTGAAAATCCTCCAGTCGCCACACTCCAATGCCTATTCAGGTACACTAAGGAAGAATTTGGCACGGCCAATGCTAACCTAATCAATACATCTTTCAGACAGTGGAGGAAACAGGAGCACTCGAAGAAAACCCATGCAGATATGGGGAGAATGTGCAAACTCCACACAGACAGTGACCCAAGCAAGGAATCAAACCCACATTCCTGACACTATGAGGCAGCAGTACTAACCACTGTGCCATTGTGCCGCCCACGTCACTGTGGACTGTCCATTCACTATTGTCCACTTTGAGTTATTATCCAAGGTGAATTCATTGTCCTCTTGGTGAGAATTATTAGAGTATTTTCAAATGAGGTCGGAGTCTGCTGATTTTTTTTCTACCAATAATGACTCGAAAAATGCTTTAGAATTCTTTCTATATCTGATTTGGAGTTACTGAGGTAGAAATATTCCAAGTATGTAGCCTCAAGTATCATTCTGTTTCGTGTAAGAACTGAAACAGCTGTTGAAACAAAGCGCACTGAATCACATTAAACTATTCAGAAATGCAAATTGGAAATCAAGTAAAAAACAGATCCACACTTCAAGTATGGATGGGAATTCGATTGACTTTCTTGACCTTAACATATTTTGTGAGGAAGGGACAAATAATTATGCCAATCTATCACCAAAATCCCAACAATCTGATCAGAATTTATCTGTCCTTGGGTTATCATATGTATTAGAGTAAAATTATGGAGCTCTGTAAAAGTGTACCTTTCTCATAGAAAGCGATGTCCCTTCTTGCTGTGAGGCTTGTTTGTAGAAGCTGCTCCATTTTGGTTGTCAGATTTGAAACATTCTGCGCGATAGCTTGAATTTTCTCCATCAACCCGGCAGGCTGGAAACTAAAAAAGAAATTCACTTTTGAGCTATTAGCATGAATTTGGTTTTGGACAAAGGATAAAGTATCTTATGCTTAATGAGTAAAATATATCACACAGTAATCACTTCTGGACCTTTGAGATTCAATATAGGAATGTACACTTTAGACTTAAGCTTTATATCTGGATTCTGGATAAATTTATATCATATCCATAGGGCTATAAATGAGCCAATATTTTAATGATGAATGATGAGGTAATATTCATGAATCTTCAATTTGTCATTCAAAGATTACTGATAAAACAGCATTTTCAATAAAATACAATAGAAAGACCATTTACAGTCCTGTGGATAATAATAGAAGGTATTTATCAGTGTTGAAACAAACATTTCATAATCAGTAAATCTGACAAGCATCTGTGGAGAGACAATAGAGCCAATGTTGAGACTGGACAACCTTTCACCAGAGCGAAGACAATGGAAAATAGGGTGAGATTTCTACTGTTAGTGTGAGGGTCGGGGTAATTGACAAAGGTGTCATTGACAAAGAGACAAAAGGGAATTTAAATGGTTAAGAAGGGTGCTGATTGTGGCCCATTAAGAGATCAGAATGTAAATGGCAGAGCAAAGGTAAGCAGAGACCCTGATTTTCCTGTCATGGCCACCCTGAAATCGGGGTAGGTGAGGCTCGGAGAACGGCGGTCCCCATTGGCCTTGGTCACAATTTCACGATCCTCAGCCGGCCGTGTCAGTAAAATCAGGACCAGAGTGTTAAAGAACATGTAACAGAGGACTCTAGTGGAGTAAGGTGGGCAGGAACCTTGGCAGGGTATGACGGGAAACAAGACGGAAAGAGATTTTTTAGAAGTGGAAAAATGAAATGATCGAAGAAAAGATTTTTTTGAATAAGAAATTTAAATTTTATTAACATTAGTGTTTTCAAAAATGTCAATTTCTTCCATTGTTTAATTTTCTTGTTTTTGGAAAATATAGTTTTCCATCTTGTTTCCCCTCCCACCATGGTCTCCTCTCCCCCAACTCCACTGGGATCTTTTGTTAAATGATTCAGGATGTCCTTTGTCACATTGCTTATCTTTGTTCTGCAATTTATATATACTGATACCTTAATGGCCAATATCAGCACCCTTCTTAGATATGATCACCACCATTTACATTCCTTTTATTTTTGTCTATGACATCTTGTCAATCCCCATCCATACATTCTAACAGTATAGATCCCGTCCTATTTTCTATTGCCTTCAGCTCTGATGAAGGGTCATCCAGACTTGAAACGTTGGCTCTATTCTCTCTCTACGGATGTTGTCAGATCTGCTGAGATTTTACAGCATTTTCTGTTCACGTTTCAGATTCCAGTATCCGCAGTAACTTGCTTTTATTTTCAAAATCAGTATTGGATTTTTAAGAACATAAGAAATAGGGAGATGAGATTGGCCATTCGTATTGCTCCATTGTTCAATAAATCATAACTGATGTCCTACACAGTCCTTCCCACACATTCACCACATCTCACGATTTCAATTTTAACCCAGCGTTCATGCACTCAACCTCTCCACAGCAAGAATAAGGTAGGTGAGTAGTTGAAATTGAGAAAATGAATTTACCCAGTCTGGTCTGGCCTGACTGTCATTTCAACTCCAGAGTTAATTGAAGTAGGAAATGCACCCAGCTGAAGCAGGCCGGTACCTCATGAATGAATTCAAATACAGCGTTCCACAATGTTGGTTCAACTCTGAATCATCAAACCCAGGTCCCTGGCACGTTGAGGTAGCAGTGCTAACCACTCTGTCACCGTGCCATCCTAAAGATGATCTTTGGGAATGGGACGAACAGAAGGAACAGAAAAAAAAGAGTAGTTGTGTACTAAATTCTGGGTCATCAGATAGGTAAACAACAAGTGCAATGGTTATTCACCTATAACTCCGATAAAGAAGTTTGCAGTCTCGTGGCTGCTTGTCAGTGCCTGAGAAGGTTCTGGAACAGATGTCTGAGCTCACCAGGTTGATCCCCCACCTGCTCCTTGATTGATCCTTATCATAGAATTATACAGTGTTGAAGAGGCCTTTCTGTCGATCAAGTCTGCACTGACACGCAAGAAACACATGAATTCTCACATAATACCATTTACCAGCACTTGGGTCGTTGCCTTGAATGTTATGACATGCCAAGTTAATCTGCTTTACTCTGCAGAATAATCCTTAAAGAACTTTCACCTCAACTGAGCTGTTTGTCTTCTGGCAATGGAAAAGCTGGGGTCAGGGGTGTCACCGCATCTGCTGTTATTTGGATGCCAAAGGCTCAGTAAAATGGCACAAGGCACAACTATCCAAAACACAAAAGTGGCTTATGTCTGCAACTCAAAGAATCCTCCATTAGTTGCACGATAATAGTCGTGCATAATCTTTCACTTTTACAGAAAGTGAGGCCTTAAGCAATAATCCAGGATGGGTGTAACTTTTATAAGGAATTCTCTCCTTTCCTCCATAAAAAATACTGCAGCTCCACAAAGTACACCACTGTTTATCAACTACTCTAGGCATCGTGCATGTTTGGAACAATCCAATCTCCCATCCATGGATGTAGAAAGTTTCCTGCAAATCATCATTAACTGGTAGCTCACCTGAGACCTGGACCCAAGAGCTCTTTGTCCTTCTTGAAACTGGCATCAAGCAGCCAATGCAACAGTTCTGTCCAGCATATGGTTATTGTAAAGAGAAGTTAAAAATCACCTCTAATGCCTCTTTAAACTTGATCATGCTGGTATCACTGTTAACCTCATTCACAAGCATGATCGGAAAAGCTAACATTTAGCCAGACAAATGCTTTAATTTGGTTTACAGATAAACATAGCTAAATGCCACGTTATATCTTCCGGCTGTGATCTGTTTCAGGTTTATTGGCTGTGTCACAGAACATGCTGTACCTAGCTGCTTCACAGTTAGATGAATTACCCCACATTAACTGAATGCTTAAGGGCTAAACTGTTATCACTGACTAAAACTCAATGTCCTACCAAGGACTCATTAGAATATAACTGACAGTAAACCTGCTAATGATCAGTCAACACAAGTTTTGAAGCTGTCAAGTTTATTGCCACTATTAAAATATTGTTGCCATGGGCACAATGATCAAACATTGCTGATGATTACCATTTAGCAGGTAGGTATCTGTAAATTATATTTTGTGTCGGACTAAAATCAACTTTGAGACCTCTATGATTCTGTGATACAATTATCAACTTTTATTCTTTATCTTTCAGCATTTTTGTGCTCGTTATGAGATTTTAAATATCATCCTCTTTATGCTTACTTACAGTAGCAAATCTTACAGGAAGAGTTTGAAGTAAGCTGCTTGATTTTCTGCTAAGTTAAGGAACAAAGCTCCCCTCTCAATCAGATAGGCTCAGAAGAATTAATACATATAAATCCTTCCTAACCCATTAGTCTAGCGATTTTATTAGGCATGTTTAGATTACTTTGCATTAATAGATGTGCCATTAGCAAGCTTTTGGTCAGGAAAACTTATTCGCCAGATCAATGGGTTTCATGGAAAAAGGAACAGAATTGTGAAATATAAATTTCAAAACTCTGGCAGAAACAGCAGTAAATCCCATCTGATAGGAACACTGTTTGATTTTTTTTCATCAACTAATGCAACATATTAATAAATTATTTGAATTGGGTATGCAAACCCCAAAATAATGATAAAGATGCCAAGAGTCCCATGTAATAAAACAGAATTCTACTTATCCACTCACTGATGAACAATAACCAGTTAATTTGTGATTTGAACAAATGACTTTTAGGTAACTGTGGTGCATGTGTAGATAGATATTTGTTAGTTAATAATAACGAGGAGGAGGCCTAGTGGTATTATCGCTGAACTATTAATCCAGAAACTCAGCTAATGCTCTGGGGACCTAGTTTCAATGGCAGATGATGGGATTGGAATTCAATAAAAATTGTTTGGAGTTAAGAATATGCTGATGACCATGAAACCATTGCAGATTGTCAGAAAAACCCATTTAGTTCACTAATATCCTTTAGGGAAGGAAATCTGCCATGCTTATTTGGTTTGGCCTACATGTGACTCTAGAAAACTACCCTTGGGCAACTGGGGATGAGCAATAAATGCTGGCCAGCCAATGACAGCCATTTCCCATGAATAAATAAATAAAAAGAAAACAGCTGATTGTAAGAATGCTGGATTTTATAATAAAGCAAAGGAAGGGATGTATACACAAATCTTTAGTGTCATGTTGACTGTCAGTTGTGGTTCAGTTGGTAGTGGTTTGATTCCCATCTGCAATAATACTCAGATGTCTGCTCTGGTATTTTGTGACCTTGTATTAGAACAGTTTCTCTCTCATCATGGGTGACTTAGGTCTGACTTGTGTAGGTTTCTTAAAAAATTACTTAATTAAAACTATATATACAATAAGCTTTTTGGTAAGTACATCTCTCGCGTTTAGATTGTTGAGTCTTTCTTGACAGTTTCCTGCACAGGATTGCGACAATTGCATAATGGTACACATTACCAAAACTATTATCCCTATTACTGGGGGAGGCAGTGATATAGTGGATTAGTAACCCAAAGATCAAAAGAGAAAATGTTGGGAAAATCTCAGCAGATCTGGCAGCATCTATAAAAGACAGAAAAGAGCCGACATTTTAAGTGTAGATGATCCTTTGTCAAAGCTTGTTTTCAGAATCCGGCATCCACAATAATTTGCTTTTACTATAAGTAATCCAAAGACCCAGGGTAATATTCCATGGCAGATGGTGAAATTTGATTTCAATTGAAACAAATTTGGAATCAAAAATCTAATGATGAGCTTGAAACCATTGTTCATGATCGTAAAAACTCATCTGGTTCTTTAGGGAAGGAAATCTGCCATCCTTACCAGGTCTGGTTTACATGCGACTCCAATGTGGTTGGAACAATGTGGTTAACTCTTAAATGGCCCCCCAAAGGCAATTATGGGTGGGCAATAATTGCTGGCCCAGCCAACAACACCTAAAGTGATCAAAAACTTCTTCAGTTAGTGCTCTTGCCTCTAAGTCAGAAAGTTGTTGGTTTATCCTTTGTGCAGAGACTTGGATACTAAGCTCTTGGCTGAAAGTCCAGTGCAGCACTGAGGAAACACTGCCAGAGTCAAAGTCAACTTTTTGATAAGATTTTGAGGCCCCATCTACCTTTTCACTGAAAACAAAAAAAGCCCAAGGACATTATTTTGAAGAACAACAGTGGAGTTATCTCCTGATTAGTATTATCATTCAATTAACAACACAAAAACAGTTTATCTGGTCATTATCACATTGCTATTTGTGGAAAGTGCTGCCAACCCAGCTTTCCTGCATTTCAACAGTGACCACACATGAAAAGTACTTCATTCAGCACAAAGCACTAGGAGCATCCTACTGCTATAAATGTGTTTTTCTCATTTTGTGACAGCATAAGCATTTGAATTTGTATTTTAAAAAAATATTTGCCATGTGCAGATAGTGTAAGTCCAAGATTAAAACTTTTCGGGTGCAATCTGACCAGCTGTTCACACCATGCTCCTGCTGCAGCAAAGTCGGAGAACTTAGCGCCCAGCCAAATCTCCGTTCATTGCAATGGGATGGGAGTGTGAATGGACAAAACATACAGCCAAATATGAACCTCTTGTGTCAGTAAAAGTAGAATTAAGTTCACAAAGAGAGGTGAACCAACTGATTTTGGATATATTTGAGGTAGATTTGACTGCTGATTGCTTTAGGTTGAAGAATTCTACTCCTGTGAAGCTGTGGGAAACAGGGAAGGACACCTTTACCCTCAGTGGAAGTCAGAAGCTTTACTCACGCAATTGGAATAACTCAAAACAGTACCTGAGCTGAAAACTGTACAATTGATTCATATATAAAGCTAAGTAATAGTGAAAGCCTGAGATCAACTGGAGAATAGAAGATGATATAAGTATTCATAGAATCATAGAATATACGGCACGGAGAAGATTCTTCAGCCCAAACTGGTCCATGCCAATCAAAAAGCCCATTTAAGCTAACCCCATTTGCCTGTATTTGGCCAATATTCCTCTAAACCCTTCCTATTCACATATCTGTCCAAAGTCTTTTAAATGCTGTCAATGTCCCTGCCTCAATCATTTCCTCTGGCAACTCTTTGGGTGAAGAAATGTCTTCTCACCTCCCTTCTAAATGGTCTACGCTGAATCTTCAGACTGTGACCTCTGGTTCTGGACTCCCACACCATTGGGAATATCCTCCCTGCATCTACAGTTACATGGGAAAGATGGCATGAATGAATATCTAGAATGCTCTTTTAAAATGTTACTATTGCCTTCTGTGTATCCACTGGAGTTCCACACACGTACCATCCTCTATTGTAATAAACTTTGCTCCTCAGATTCCCATTAATTTTTTTCCCCTCTTAACTTAAACCTATGCTCTCTAGTTCTCGATTTGCCAACCCTGGGAAAGAGAATGAGTGCATTCACCCTATCCATGCCTCTCATGATCTTATACACCAGTATAAAAGATTATCCCTCAGTCTCCTATGCTCCAAAGAAAAATATCCTAGCTTATCCAGTCTATTCCTATAGCTCAATAGCTTGAGCCATGGCGACATTCTTGTAAATCTCTTCTGCATTCTCTCCAGTTTAATAACATCTTTCCTGTAGCAAGGTGACTAAAATCAAACACAATATACCAGGTGCAGCCTCACCAATGTCCTATACAACTGCAACATAACTTCCCAACTTCTATACTCAATGACTGATGAAGGCCAACATGCCAAAAGCCTTCATCACTACCCTATCTAGCTATGACTCCACCTGAATTCCAAGGCCCCTCTGTCCCACGATACTCCCTAAAGTCCTACCATTCACCATGCAAGTCAAACCTTGATTTGACTTTCCAAAATGCAAGAAATAAATGCAAGGCAGCAATTTGTAAGACACCAGTGGGTGATTCTTTTGTCAACTGGTCCATTAGTTGACTTTCTTGAATTGGACATCCAAATTTACATTTTAATATTCTTTAAATATAATAATTTTACAGCTAGATGATTAATTACTAGAACTGGAGAATATTTATCAAATATTGTTTAAAGTGTTGGAATGCAGTGATGCATAAAATCTTCGTGTGCGATGGTATTGACTTTTCTGAGTTTAAAAATGACTGTTGGTGAACATCTCAGGGATAGTACTTGTATCTGATTCATGCTATTTCAGTGAGGAAATGCTCAAAGTGAACTTGGGATGATACATAGGAACATGGAAATTAAGAGCAGATGTAGGCAATTCAACCTTTCAAAACATGTTCCCCATGTTAACATTAGATCATGATCTGATATTTAATCAGATCATGGCTGATACTTTTCTGATCTCAAATCCACCTCACTCCCTGCTCCCAATATCTCTTCAACCAATTTTTTTTTTAATCTATCTATCTCCTTCTTGAAGGCATTTAATGATTCAGATTCCACTGTGCTATGGGACAGCGAGTTCCACAAATTCATGACCCTCTGTAAGTAGTAGTTCCTCCTCATCTTACTTTTAAATCTACCACCTCTCAGTCTACGTCTGTGATCTCTTGTTCTAGATTGCCTCATAAGAGGAAATATTTGGGCTACGTTAACTTAATCAATCCCTTTTAGGTATTTTATATATCTCAATCAGATTCCCTTTCATCCTTATAACTCCAGCAAGTATAAGTCCAAGCTGTTTAATTTCTCCTCACAGGTCAAATAATCAAAGCTCTGGGGGTTGCGGCGGTGGCTGGAGGGAGTGGGGTGTGTGGATTTTACAGGATGGACTGTTGAATGATGATTAGGGGAGGGGGGTAGCAGGTGCTGGGGTTTCAAAAGCCCTCACTTCAAAAGCTCCAAAGTTGATTTTATTTGCCTAGGAGTTAGAAGTATTGACCTTTTATCAGCAATCATTCAGAAATGGAACACAGGTTTGGAACAATTTATCTCTGTTGCTTTAGGAATTTGTGTGATGGGGTTAGGCATAACTTACTCCAAGATAAAATCTAGAAATCTGAAATAAAAACAGAAAGTGCTGGTAATTCTCAACAAGTCCAGGGAAAATGGGGATGAGAAAAAAAAAATCAGCCATGATTGAATGGCAGAGCAGACTCAATAGGCTGAGTAGTCTAATTTTGCTCCTATGTCATATGGTCTTATCGTCTATGGTCTTATGGAACGCGCAAACTCCACACAGACAGTGATCCAAGCCAGGGTTCCCTGGCACTACGAGGCAGCAGTGCTAAACCACGATGCCCCCCCACCCTTGCCAATTATTAAAATCCTCTGGTGACCAACTCTAACAATGAACACAGATTCTATCCATTTAATCTATCAAAAAACCCACATAATTTTGAATACTTCTACTAAATCTTTTCTCTTCTTTAAGGAGAGATATTCCAGCTTTTCTCATTTCGCTACAGAACTAAAACAGCATGAGCTGCATTTGCCCAGACTGCTGCTTTGGAATCAGGAGGTGATGAGGTATGCATAAAATATATTCTCTGAAGAGATGACAATGCTAAGTTGGATAGCACCAATATCAGGCTCATGGAATGTGATGTGAGTATATCCTTTGCTCACTTAAAAGTAATGGAGTCAACTCAAACACCCATTAATTTTAAATAATTAGGGCATGTAACCAGTGATGAACATCATGTTCAGAGGCTGCATGGCTTAGCAGAAGGATAAGTTCCTGTAAGGCAAACAGCACTAAATGCTAACCTAAAGCTAGACTATACCTCTAAAAATCAGGATGCATTGTGACCGCAGCCGAGTCCGAAAGTCCTTGGAAACTGGAAAACCTGGAGGAAGGGACAGAAATAGCATTTGCAGGCTGAATATTTCCAGCACTTTGTTTTTATACTTCGTATCAATTTGATTCAAACATGGATTTGCTCTTTCTTAATAATTCATATAGAAAAACATAAAAACATAGAAGATAGGAGCAGGAGGATGCCATTTGGCCCTTTGAGCCTGCTCTACCATTCATTACGATCATGGCTGATCATCCAACTCAAGAGCCTTATCCTGTTTTCTCCCCATAACCTTTGATCCCATTTGCCCCAAGTGCTATATCCAGCCACCTCTTCAACGCATTCAATGTTTTGGCATCAACTTCTTTCTGTGGTAATGAACTCCACAGGCTCACCACTCTTTGGGTGAAGAAATGTCTTCTCACCTCCCTTCTAAATGGTCTACCCTGAATCTTCAGACTGTGACCTCTGGTTCTGGACTCCCACACCATTGGCAATATCCTCCCTGCATCTACAGTTACATGGGAAAGATGGCATGAGTGAATATCTAGAATGCTCTTTTAAAATGTTACTCTTGCCTTCTGTGTATCCACTGAAACAACATAATTGAGTTTTGATTTTGATTATATTAAATCTGTGTTAGCCAAAAAGCTCAAAGTGAAAGTTCAGCAATATTTTAATTAGTTTTAGCAATTTAATGACCCGAAGGTATGCAGTATCACATATCATTTACCATTTGACTGAATAATTGGTTTGGTAAGCTAATTAGGAAGTTATCAAGCTTGCACATTGTCAATATATTAATTGAGTTTGGATGTTTCTGCAGAAGGATTGTGTTAATCAGCACTGAAGTTCGGTATCATAAAAGCAAGCTTTTATATTTAAGTATCACCATAAGACTAAGAGGTCTAGTTTTCAAAACGGAACCCACAACATGTGTTTCCATTTCATTTGATCACAAGTGGCTCATGCAAAACCTGTACCTAATCTTTGGTTAGGAGTTGGCAAGATGCTAAGACTGGAGTGAATAAAATAACAAGTCTTATCATAATTTGGAACTATTCTAATCATAAAACGATTGCATCTGTATTCCCACAAGGATGATTATTCTTTTCTACAAGTCTTGGACTTCGTGAAAAAAAATTCGTTCAATTTGTTTAAAAATACCCAGAGATAAGATAATGTATGAGAGAATATTGAATGGGATTCTTGAAAACCACAATGATTTCAAATTTATAGACATCCAAATCTCAGGGTGAAGTCTCATACGCCAAATGGAATACACAATTTGCATTTTAAAACATATAAGCTACATCAAGGTGTATATAATACCTAATAAAATCTTAGGAAATATGAATATATGCTATACAGTGAAATCCATCATTTTGATATTATGATATTACGAGGACAGTTGCTGGAAAACTGCATGAAATATTTGCATCGCTTTTGATGACTGAGGAATTTTGTTTTAAAATATTGGTACAGAGGTGTGGCTGTCAATCTAAATTATTAGCAGAGAGAGAGAGAGAGAGAGACATACCGAGCTGCTTGAAAGCTACTATCTTTAAACAACCTTCTCCAGCAACTGCCTTCATTTTTGAAAATGAAAATGAAACTATTTTTTATTGCTACAAACCTAGCTTATCTCATTAACTTAACATCACATGATTTAGTCAACCTAATCTGAAAGCCCAGATGAACTTAACTAAATAAAGAGGCATTAATTCTACAAAGTAACACATTCTTAACTAAATTGAGCTATTTTCCTACTTTCTCAGCATCCTACCAGACAAACCAACTCCCTTGCAGAAAAATGCTGAATCTAAAAGCAGTCGCCCTAAGCATAAAATATATTAATAGCATAGTATCGTCACAGTTCACCCTTGAACGTTAAAGTGGCAAGATATTTTCTTTATTGGGGAAAAAGCCTTTAATATTTCCAAGGTGTTCACAGGACATCAATAGGTATTTTACTGACAATGCTATTGGATTTGAAGTTGGAGAGATACACATTTTATTTTATTTATTTCAGGATAGCTTCAGAGGGATTAGAAGCTGCATCGTGGGCTGCGTTGCATCAAATCAGCAGTTGGCCTAAACCCGTGAAAGATTGACTCCAATCCGACACTAGTGATAGTGAACGTTGAGTCACAAGAGATCATATGTCAAGAGTAAGTTTTACATTAGGTGTTAGATCAGGAAAAACACATGCATTATTTTTGATACTTTGAGAAAAATAAATTCACTGTTTGTATTTAATATTGTTGATTCATTGGTTTGCGGTTCAGTAAATCCGGCTAGTTATTTATAGCCTGCTCCAGTTTGATAGAGTTTATTCTTTTGCCTTCTGGTTGAGGAGGCATGTGATACATCCTCGTGGATGGATAAATCTCGAATGCTTTAAGAATTCAAGCTGGTAAATGTAATACACAATGCTTCATGGATCAGTGCACAAGAGAAGCTGCAAGAGTTAGTGCAACGTTGTGACCAGGTATTCATTAATAACACCAATAAGATGGAAGAAATGGAAGTCATAACACCTCTGGGGGACAGTGACTACAGAATGATCAAGTTTAACGTGATTTGGAATACAATTACACCAAAACAAAACAGAAGCTCGGCTTATAACTTTATGAAGGCTGATTTCAAAGAGATGAGGAAAGCATTGAGACAAATGGCCTGGATCAAGATTTAATAACATTTGAGCGGAAGACAAATGGAATACCTTTAAAACAATAGAGCATCACATACAACATAAATAGATATACAAAAACAACAAAGTCAGACTAAACGACTATGATTTGAAATGGATTAACAAACAGATTAGAAGTGAAATAACAAGGACAAATTATTTCTGCAATTTTTACAGACTAAAAGGCGAAAGGGCTCATTGGGCTGAATAAAAGACCAATTAGAAATTAAATGAGACATTTAGAAAAATAATAAGTGTTGAGGCAAGCAGGAAGAAATTCTCATAGTAGTGAAGAAAGATGAGTGCCTGAAAAAAAATGGAATAGGTTACGGTGGCACAGTGGTTAGCATTGCTACCTCACAGCGTCAGGGACTTGGATTCAGTTCCAGCCTTGGGTGACTGTGTGGAGTTTGCCCATTCTGCCTACGTTGGTATGTGTTTCCTCCAGGTGCTCCGGTTTCCTCCCACGATCCAATGATGTGCGGATTAAGTTGATTAGCCATGCTACATTTCCTATAGTGTCAGACGAATTAGCAGGGTAAATGTGTGGAGTTACAGGATAGGACTTGGTGGGACTGTTACCAGTGCAGGCTCGAATGGATTCCCTCTACACTGTAAGGATTCTACGGTTCTAGGATTTAAACGAGCAGACTCCTTAAGCTCGGAGGGAGGTCATTTGGCCTATAGTGGCTGTGCTAACTCGCTGAAAGAGCCACCAATTTGTCACACTCTTTCTTTATGGCCCAGCACATATTTTGCTTTCTCTAAATAAAGATTCAATTCTGTTTTGAAAATTACTCTTG
This sequence comes from Sphyrna mokarran, assembly GCA_024679065.1. Classification (NCBI taxonomy): domain Eukaryota; kingdom Metazoa; phylum Chordata; class Chondrichthyes; order Carcharhiniformes; family Carcharhinidae; genus Sphyrna; species Sphyrna mokarran. The sequence goes on from JAGIQG010000021.1 coordinate 28,548,519, forward strand.
AATCATTTCCTGCCACTGTTACAGGCAATGCATTCATGAAAATAACAACACATTTAATCAAAATAATTCTTCTCATCTCTCCCATGGCTTTTCGTAAAGTTTATTTATTGGCACAAGTAGGCTGACATTAACACTGCAATGAAGTTACTATGAAAATCCCCTAGTCACCACACTCTGGCACCTGTTCGGGTACATTGAGGGGCAATTTAGCATGGCCACCTAACCTACACATCTTTGGGTTGTTGGAGGAAATCTGGAGGAAACCCATGGGAGGAGCTGTTGCTAAATTTGCAGATGATACAAAGCTGTATAGATGGATAAATGGTATTGAGGAAGCGGGAGGTTGCAGAAAGAGTTGGACAGGTGAGGAGAGTGGGCAAAGAACTGGCAGATGGAATACAATGTGGAAAAAGGTGTGAGGTTATACACTTTGTAAGGAAGAATGGAGGCATAAACTACTTTCTAAGTGGGAAAATGTTTAGGAAATCGGAAATACAAAGGGACTTGTTTGTCATTGTGCTCAAGATTCTCTTAAGATTCATGTGCAGGTTCAGTTAGTTGTTAGGAAGGCAAATGAAGTGATGGCATTCATATTGGGAAGGCAAAAATACAAGAACAAGGAAATATTTCTTAGGTGTAAAAGGCTCTGGTCAGACCCCATTTGGAGTATTGTGAGCAGTTTTAAGCCCCATATCTAAGGAAAAATGTGCTGGCCTTGGAAAGGGTCCAGAGAAGGTTCACGAGAATGATCCCCGGAATGAAGAGCCTGTCATATGAGGAATGGTTGAGGACTCTAGGTCTGTACTGTTGGAGTTTAGAAAGACCAGAGAGATCTTATTGAAATGTACAGAATCCTGCGAAGCCTGGGTAGAGTGGATATGGAGAGAATGCTTCCACTAATAACAAAACATAGAACCAGAGGGCACAACTTCAGGCTAAAGGGGCGATCCATTAAAACAGAGATGAGGAGGAAGTTCTTCAACCAAAGAGTGGTGAATCTGTGGAACTCTACTGCAGAGGCTATGGAGGCCAAGTCACTGAGTGTCTATAAGACAGAGGCAGAAAGATTCTTGATTAATAAAGCAATCAGTGGTTATAGGGAAAAGGCAGGGAGAATGGGGATGAGAGAAAAAAAAATCAGCCATGATTTAATGGCAGAGCAGACTCGATAGGCTGAGTAGCCTAATTTTGCTCCTATGTCATATGGTCTTATCGTCTATGGTCTTATGGAATGTGCAAACTCCACACAGACAGTGATCCAAGCCAGGGTTCCCTGGCACTACGAGGCAGCAGTGCTAAACCACTACGCCCTCCTCCCTTGCCAATTATTAAAATCCTCTGGTGACCAACTCTAACAATGAACACAGATTCTATCCATTTAATCTATCAAAAAACCCACATAATTTTGAATACTTCTACTAAATCTTTTCTCTTCTTTAAGGAGAGATATTCCAGCTTTTCTCATTTCGCTACAGAACTAAAACAGCATGAGCTGCATTTGCCCAGACTGCAGCTTTGGAATCAGGAGGTGATGAGGTATGCATAAAATATATTCTCTGAAGAGATGACAATGCTAAGTTGGATAGCACCAATACCAGGCTCATGGAATGTGATGTGAGTTGATCCTTTGCTCACTTAAAAGTAATGGAGTCAACTCAAACACCCATTAATTTTAAATAATTAGGGCATGTAACCAGTGATGAACATCGTGTTCAGAGGCTGCACGGCTTAGCAGAAGGATAAGTTCCTGTAAGGCAAACAGCACTAAATGCTAACCTAAAGCTAGACTATACCTCTAAAAATCAGGATACATTGTGACCGCAGCCGAGTCTGAAAGTCCTTGGAAACTGGAAAACCTGGAGGAAGGGACAGAAGTAGCAGTTGCAGGCTCCAAGACATTCAGATGCTATACAGGAGACCTTGGTATAAAATGCTAAAACATGGAGAGGGGCTCTGTTCCCTTTTTTTGATTTGATTTATTATTGTCACATATATTAGTATACAGTGAAAAGTATTGTTTCTTGCATGCTATACAGACAAAAGCATACTTTCATAGAGAAGGAAAGGAGAGGATGCAAAATATGGTGTTACAGTCATAGCTAGGATGTAGAGAAAGATCAACTTAATGCAAGGTAGGTCCATTCAAAAGTTTAATGGCAGTAGAGGAGAAACTGTTCAAAGGTCAGTTGGTATGTGAACTTACCTCTAGATAACTCTGAGATAGTGATGGAGGCAGGTGACTATGTCAACATCATAAGAAGTGTCACACTACCAGGTTAACCTGTTGGACTTGAAGCTGGTGTTGAGAGACTTCTTACTGTGTTTACCCCAATCCAACGCCAGCAGCTCCACATTATGTCAATATCACCAGCCTAACCCAAAACACTGATTGCAGTGCAAGAGGCTCAATAACCTCACATAAAGACAAGATTAGTGAATGCATCTTCACATTCCACGTCCTACCAATGGCTCCACTAGTTTCACACACAGCTCCATTCATCATTCTTCTGCCATTCACCTAACAACAGCACATATCGATATACTTCACCTCACCGTCACGAACTTAGCATTGCTGAAAATTGCACCTTCACATCTCATAGCTCGCACACACTATTCAACTGTGGCAGACACTGCTGCCAAGCACACGCACGCACCATCACACTTCCTTCCCCTATGCAGTACAAGATGGCCCACAATAGTAGGCAGCAGCAACAATTGAGCTGTGGGCAGGCATGGCTGGCATTACCTTACTGCCATGGAAGATACTGAGCAGAAGTCCTGTTGATACAGGTGAACACTGGAGCCAATTCAGTCTTTGATCTTATTATGGAGTTAAATGTTACAAGCACACACATCTTAACTCGATTCCATACAGTTTCACTGTGTATATGAACTCAAGTAATATGCCTTCCACATGCAAATAATTAAACAATTCTTCCACAATTAACAATGGGAGCAACTGGGGCAGTTATTGCTGGGGCACTATCTCTATTGAAGCCATTACAGTGCCACCATGTTTTATCTAATGCATTCTCTCACAATCCACTTCACTGTCATCCCACAATCTGTTTACGATGTAAAGCTGCCAATCTGCCTTTTCTCTAATCTTTTTCTTCAGACCGATTTTTCCCTTGTGTTATCTTTAAAATCTGTATCGACCTGTAGAGGTACACCTGAGACGAAGGAGCAGTGTATTAAATTTAACTTTTAATTGTTTAATAAATGTTTGATAATTTTGTTAAACGTTAATGGCAATCCTGTGACTCTGTTCATCTGTATTTCTAAACAAAAATTAAAAGTTAGGATCTACAAAGTCAGGTTTTATGCTGGGATGTGACTTGTCCAGCATTAACATCAGCTGGGATTGTAATATTATAAGGATATACAAACATATTGGGTGGCAAAATTGGGAACAGTTGAACAATGGCGATCTGGGTGGGATTTACCAGCTGCGTTCGCCCAGAAAGTGGAAAATCCCAGCAGAGGTCAACCGACCTTTCAATGGTCTGCCGCTTGCCCACTCCTGAGACAGGTGGCATGGGAAAATTCTCTCCATAGGATTTCATTTAGGTGAGCTGGTGTCTGATGATGCATTTACAGACAGCCTCTCTGAAAAGTGGATGTGTCAGTTTTTTCTACCCATCCTCCTCCCTCTTTTTCTTACCTTCCTCTCAAGATTTTCGCTGAATCCTTGGGGCTTTGAGCTGAAACAGACTGCCACCAATTAGTACACTAGCTGCGGTGAGTATTGTGGGGTTCCTTCTGAGAGAACTAAATATAGTGGCTGAAAGCTTGCTATATCAGTGGTGGGCACAAAATGAGTCAGTCATGAGTTCTGCCAGGACAATGGGGATTCACCAGCATGATGTGTTAACCGTGGGTGTGCACCAATTAAACAGGGAGTGAGTGGGACCCTTTGTGCTTTCAATAGATGTCAGAAACTTGGTGACTGCAGTTCATGATTCCCTGCACCATGGGGAAGCTACTACCCTGGTAACGTCAAGTGTATGTTCCTACTGCTTCTGTGTTTAGATAGATGCTAATATTGTCTCCCGTGCTTGTGCAGAGATCCTCTGTCACCTCTTGGATGCAGCGGTGAATGCTGAACAGTCTGTTGGTTGCTCTGTCTTCTTTTCTAGCCTCGAATTAATTGCTGGCGTAAAGATTCATGGCCAGATTCAGCTTGGTGGTCGTGGGCAGCGATATATTAATTCTATTCTGAGGCTGCAGACTTGGTTCCAAGAGACAGCACATTCCCGTAGCCACTTTCTCAGAGAAAGACAATGCCTGAATGCATTGTTTCTTGCTTAGGTGCAGGTGTAAAAAGTACTGCCTGAAGATTCTAGGTGGATTAGGCTTCCCGCTGAGATGCCTGCTGGCTCTCTGCAAGCAGCTCATCACTTTCTTGTCTCTGTTTGATCTTCACATGCTGCTGTTATCCAAGGAGGTAGTAACTACATCCCCCTTGACTGGGAGCAGGTGGTGTACTCAGCATTTGTGCTCAACTTGCAATAGCAATCAATGCCATCCCAAAGTCCAGTATTAACCCCTGCAGACTTTACCAACTTTTCTGAATATAGACTGGTGGTCATGTGAGAACATGATGATGCAGCAACAGAAAAGGTCATATAGTGGGGTGCAGGCACAGCACAAGCATTATATATAGCTGCTGAGCTCAGGGATAAACTATGTTGGAAATCCTTGTTGTCAGTGATTTAGGGAACCTACAACTTTTCTGCTGAACTCCTCCATATATTCAGTCCTTCCACAACTCAGCAAGTGCTAATAGATTGCAATAAGTAACTAACCTGCAGGTTGGATTATGCTCCCTTTAACTAGTGCTGATGGAAGAAGAAGGGAGGGGGATGGAGGAGGGTCCCTTGTGTTGTTAAAATCATGTTTGTTGACTGGAAAGGGTCAAATCAGAATGAGAACATTACAAACGTGTTACAATTCAAAAGATTCAGTTCATGACATCCTTAGATCCTGAAACACATTAACTTTGTTTTCTTCTGTAAACAGATTTGAAATGTAAGATCATAAACTGACTAAAAGTGAATTATCTGAAAATGCGATTAATTACCTTTTCTTTATATATTCATGGTCTTTCACAGCATCATTGCTCGTTCTATAACAATAATAGTCCAGGACTACTCTAGGCTGTGGAAGGAACTATTGCAAACAGAAATTATTGAGGCAAAATGACAAATTTGCTTTAAGAAATAGTTTAGTGAAGTATTGTTCATTTTGTCATGGTAAGTGCCATTCTGTTGAAAAACATACATACTTAGAGAGAAAATAAAATGATTTATATCCCTAAAGTTCAAATAGTTTTGCCTTCCGTTTGTTCAAAATCAGCGCAACACATAAAACAAAAATAAACTTGCTGCTCCATAAATACATAAATATCCTGTGAAGGGGAATTATTCTTTCATAATTTTGTGGATCTCTGTAACTTTAGGAAACCCAGTGAATGTATTCCCAAATAAAATTTACACCACCACTGTCTACTGATTCATCATTTCTAATATGGTTGATGCTATGCATATAGACTGAGATCATTTCTCACTCTTTAAGCTAGGTGGCTGTGTTCTCAAAATTTATAAAAAAGTAGATTCTCAGAATAGAATATCACCTTTATGGAAGGGAAATGCTCTAAGCCAATATTATTCAACAAACGCTGTGCGTGTTTGCATTTGCAGAAGTTGTTTTCTTATAGAAACATAATTTAAAATAAAATAATGATCAGCACATTAACATTGGGCAATATGAATTGAAAGAAATAGTAGTGAACCAGCTAAATGAACCAGGTAACCCTGAAATGTGATTGAGAGTTGAACAAATAATCACTTTGACAGTAAGCTCAATGAACATTTTAACCTGTGTTCCAGTCAAAGATTTAATTGCCCACTTCAAATAATAGCTCCAGGGCTGTAATTGAGCTAATCATGTGAGCTGCCAGCAAAGAATAAAATCAGAAAGGTATTTAAGGAAAAAGGTGAACAGGCATTAGTCTGAATTATTATTCTGTATGATGAGAGAAAGAACATTGTACACAAATAATGGCTGGCAGTACCAATGATGTAAACCTTTTTCCAGTGTCCTATGCTTGACCTAAATGTCCCTTTGTTAGATAATTTGCAACATTGGCAGATAGAGAAATATGGAGGATAAGGCATGGGGTGGGGGGGGGGAGAGGTGCGGGAGTGGGTGGAATGCAATCTTCTCATGTCAAAAAAGTCTGAAGAAGTGTTTCATTCCAATATTTTCAGCAAGCCATCCTGTGCAACTTTCCCACACTCTGTCAATTTTTGGCATTTGAAAATTTCATGCCAGTGAGGCAGGGTGGGTGGGTGCAGGCCAATACTCACCAAGAAGCCGGCTGCAGATTACTCATCTGCCATTGCGCAGAGACTCCCATCTCCCAATGCAATGCGCAGGGGAGGGGTGGGTGGGGGGAAACATCCGAGAGGCCAGAAATAGTTGTGCCAGATGTATTAATGTCATGTAATCATGATATTAATATTCACATTAGCTTCGCTCCATTTTTGGGTGCAAAGCCAACTGCAAACTAGCAAAGCAGGACCAGATGGCTTTCGGCAGTAGATCGGATTTCATTCTGCATGAATGCCTGACATGCTATCTTCCCATTGCACCGATTGACTGGCACAATGGGTCGGAAAGATGATGCCCAGGGAATGAATTGGTTTTAGGTGTAAGCACAAAATCTGGCAACAAATTGGCCATGTATTTTAAAGCCCAACTAATTTTTTTTTCCCCCCATTGAGGCTACCATTTAACAATTGGAGCCAGAAATGGCATCTTGAACAGAAAGCCAGTGGCATCCACAACTCATTAAGTCCTGACAAAATCTCAATAGAAACCAGAAAAATTGCAGATTACAAACTGAGGTAAAAGTGTGACCTTAAAGAGTGTAATACCTTTGATGTGAGAATTTGAAAGCTTTATTGTATTTCTTTCACAAACAAGTCTTGTGTGACATAAGTTCTGCTGAACTGATTGCAACGAAGTTCAAATAATATTAATTTCATGCATGGATTCTCCATATTCTTCTGAAAAATAACCAAGAGCACTCCCTCACCATTTGAACAAAAGAGAAACTCGTTCCTACAGCCCCAGCTGAGATTTCCGAATAATCCATCTCAACAAGTAACCCAAAAAACTGCCAATGAGGCAAAAACATCAGGCCTAGTTCTTGGAGTCTCCCTTATCCACATCCACACTCAGCAATTATCCTCGCAGTAACATGTGCAAAAGTAGTCTGTAAACATAAAGCTGCCTTGTAAGCCATAAATGTTAAGCTATATCTGTTCCACATGGTGGGTAAAATGGATGCTGCCCCAGAGGTCATGTGACTCAGGTTATTTGAACATAGCAAGCAACATTGTGCAATAGGCAACCGTGCAGAAAGGCATTTCTCTAAACACCTCCCTTTTCATAAAAAACAACATTGCATTTAGATATCATTTACAGATGTAAGATATCCATGTACACAATCCACGAAGAAAGTAATCACGCAGGAACAAAAACTGTTCATTCTCGCTTGTCTCACTTTTGTCTGCATCTGCACATGTGTGCAAACATACGGTAACAGAATTTTGTAGCTCTTCCTGCTTGTGCAGGATCTTTTGGTTCTGTCGAGAACGACTTCCCCTGTGACAGGTACCCTGGCAATACTTAGTGGTGAGCAATGCAGATAGCCATCAACTTAGACTGGGCAGGAAGATCCTGCTGGTGGCCAATGGTGAGATAGCTCTGCTGCCAGAAAACCTAATGTGGTGGACGTGGGAGCGGGGAGGGGAGCAGAAAATTCAGCCAAAGAGGACGATCTTGCTTCCTCATCCCGCCAGTTGAGGGGTGGGGCGAATCAGTAAGATCGTGAGGCAAGAAATCAAGTTCTTTTCTCATCTCTCATGATCTTACTAGGCCCCAATTTCTGGTGAGATCACGCACGGGAAGGGGGTGGACAGGGGGAGCAAATGACCAGACCAGGACGGGATGGCGTTGGGGAGGTGGTGTCCAGCTGGGATGGCACTGTGAGTAATGGACGCAATTGTCATGGAGGCCAGTGATCTCGGCATGGGAAGCAAAAAGTTATCCAACTTTTAAGTTGGATAAGTCCCCTGGGCCGGACGGGATTTACCCTAGGATTCTCTGGGAGGCAAGAGAGGAGATTGCAGAGCCTCTGGCTCTGATCTTCAGGTCCTCGTTGGTTACGGGTGTGGTTCCGGAGGACTGGAGGATGGCGAATGTGGTCCCATTGTTTAAGAAGGGGAAGAGAGACCTTCCTGGGAATTATAGGCCAGTGAGTCTTACTTCTGTGGTGGGCAAGGTATTGGAGAGAATTATTAGGGATAGGATTTATAGTTATTTAGAGAGAAATGAATTGATTGGGGATAGTCAGCATGGTTTCGTGAAGGGTAGGTCATGCCTTACTAACCTCATTGAGTTTTTTGAGAAAGTGACCAGAGAGGTGGATGGGGGTAAGGCGGTTGATGTAGTATATATGGACTTTAGTAAGGCGTTTGATAAGGTGGCCCATGGAAGACTTCTACAGAAAATGCAGATGTGTGGAATAGAGGGTGATTTAGCTAATTGGATTAGGAATTGGCTGGCAGATAGAAGACAGAGGGTGGTGGTTGATGGGAGATATTCATCGTGGAGTTCGGTGACGAGTGGTGTGCCTCAGGGGTCTGTTTTGGGGCCCCTGCTGTTTGTAATTTTTATAAATGATCTGGATGAGGGTATGAGGGATGGATCAGTAAATTTGCAGATGATACTAAAGTTGGTGGTGTGGTAGATAGTGAAGAGGGGTGTTTAGTTTACAGAGTGACTTGGACAAGTTGCAGAGCTGGGCCGAGAGGTGGCAAATGGAGTTTAATGTGGAAAAGTGTGAGGTAATGCACTTTGGCAGGAACAATAATGTGTAGAGTATAGGGCTAATGGTAGGGCTCTTAATAGTGTTGAGGAACAGAGGATCTTGGTGTATGTGTCAATAGATCCCTGAAAGTAGGCAGTCAAGTGGATAAAGTTGTTAAGAAGGCATATGGAGTCTTAGCTTTTATTGGTAGGGGGATTGAATTTAGGAGCCGCAGCATCATGTTGCAGCTGTACAAAACTCTAGTGCGGCCGCACTTGGAGTATTGTGTGCAGTTCTGGTCGCCACATTATAAGAAAGATGTGGAGGCATTGGAGAGGGTACAGAGGAGGTTTACTAGGATGTTGCCTGGTATGGAGGGCAGGTCCTATGAAGAGAGGTTGAAGGATTTGAGGTTGTTTTCGTTAGAAAGGAGGCGGCTAAGGGGGGATCTTATTGAAACATATAAGATAATTAAAGGTTTGGATAGGGTGGACAGTGATAGCCTTTTTCCTAGGATGGAAAAAGCTAGCACGAGGGGACACAACTTTAAATTAAGGGGTATGAGTTATAGGACGGATATCAGAGGTAGGTTCTTTACTCAAAGAGTGATTAGGGAGTGGCATGCCCTGCCTGCAGCTGTTGTAGATGCGCCAAGTTTGGTGGCGTTTAAGAGGTTAGTTGATAAGTATATGGATGAGAAGGGAATGGTTAGTTAGGAGGGGCATTGCTTTTTATTTTGGTCGGCACAACATCGAAGGCCGAAGGGCCTGTTCTGTGCTGTATTGTTCTATGTTCTATGTTCAATGCTCTCCAGGGTTGGAGGTGATTGACACAAAATAGACAGAGATCTGTGCATGCAACATTGCATCCTGTACTGTGAACTGCCAGCTTTCCTGCCCCATCTCCCTGCTGGTGGGAAACTGGGAAACTGTTTGTGCATTATTTTTTGCATAGACAGGCATGATACTGGACTAGTGGCTATGTCAAAAAAACACGTCTGGAACTCTCCCATTTTTATGGTTGTTCAGGATTTAGTCTTCTTTATCGGTGGGATTGCCTCTATAATTCTTAAAGCGGTCAGCCCTGTGAATGGTACCTGTGTGGGTTGATCAGTTGATCCATTGTCACTCTTCAGGAAATGCTGTTGCCATGGCGAGTATTGCTTGCTGTTCCATTGCATTTGTTGGAGGCAGCTGACCTCTGAGACCGACAATCATTTTGTTCTTTGCTCATTTGATGGCATCAACTCTTTCTCATTAGCTCTCTGCTCTGAGGGAGCAGCTTCTCTGGTTTCACGTATTTGTCTGTGGTTGCAGCAATTTTCTAGTTATTTATCTTCCCCGTGTATGATTTCAAGAGGTAACTGTTTTACACAGCGTCCAAGTTGTCAAACTATTATTGAGTGTGTTGAAAGTTTGCATCCTCAGCTTTCCAGATGTTTTCTCTGCTACCATGCTGCTAATCCAGTCTGTAGGAATTACCATTTTCTCAATTGCTCCCACCTTTTCAAGCTCCTCTATCTTTCAGACTGGACTTGAGGACAGCTGGAACTCTCCTTAGAAGATACAGTGATGGTTGCACACTGTCATCTATTTCAAGGTAATATTCTCCAAATGGACAGTCAAGACCTGTAAAAGTTCTTTTTCACTTTGTCAGGACCTGTTCAGCAGTGTCTTGGTGTTCTGCGAAACACTGCAAATCTATTCATGTACATGAAGGGTTACCAGTCAAGCTTCTGAATTGTTACAACTGAGATAAGGGTATTTTGTTTAGTATCTATTATTTGGAACTACAGATTTTCTTGCCATTGTATTGAGCCCCCTTGGGGTAAAGTAGCATTCCATCATAAAGCTTCAACTTTATTTTCAGTGGCTTCATTTTCGGGTAAGGGTAACCATTGTGAGCCACGTCACGGGTCTCTGAAGCTCATGGTGTAGCACTGGTGTCTATCTGACACTTCACATTGACTTGATGTTTTCCTAGTACAGACAACCAGGTACAAAATCCTCTCTCCAACTAACATGCAATCTTTTCTTGTTCCAGTTCAAAAGATAGAAGTGGTGTCATTGCCAGACCAACAGGTATGGAGTGAGTTTCTTCATAGTACATAGTGCAATGGCACAAAATAGCCTGGGAAGTGGTGAGAGGATGTTCTCTTCTCACAGCACAGATTTGCATACATTCATGAATGCACACAATCGTTCAAATGTCTGTTTCTATCAAAGCAAAACAAAATCAAGCACTACTGCTAAGACTGCAGGAAATAGAGAAATTTGATTTACATGACCTCAATAGACTTGAAACTGATTAAAGACAGTCAATCATAGAAACCTTACAATGCCAAAGGGGATCATTAAACCCATCGAATCTGCACTGGCTCTCCAACACAGCATCTTACCCAGGTCTTAACCCGATTTTACTGTAACTCCATATATTTATCCACTAATCCTCCTAACCTACACATTTTGGGGAACTGTGGCAATTTAGCATGGCCAATACACCGAACCTGCACATCTCGGGAAACCGGAGCACCTGGAGGACACTTATGTAGACATGAGAGAATATGCAAGTTCCACACAAACAGTCCCCCAAGGTTGAAATTGAACCCGGATTCCCTGGGGCGTGAGATAGCAGTGCTAACCATGTGCTGCCAAGATACAATGTGATATTTAACCATGTTTATCTCACAGGCAAATTCCAGAATTTTTCATGTTGTCTCAAAGTGTTTCACCATCAATGAAGTAATTCTGAAGTAAAAAATAGAAAATACTGGGAAAAACAGGTTAGGCAGCAATCGGTGGAAGAGAGAAGCAGTATTAATGTTGGAGAGATTGTTAATGCTTTATCAAAACTTAATGTACTTTTGGAAAATAACTACTCTTGTTTGTAGCAAACATAGCAGCCAATATGCACTTGACAATGTCTCAACAACAGCAACAGGCTAAATGGCCACTTTCTTTCCTATTTATTGATATGGGATGAGAGAAGAATGTCTCATGCCTGGTAAGTGCCACTGACCTTTTCTGAAATGAGCAATTGGACTTTAAAAAAAAAATCTGTTTCAGGGCAGTGACACAGTGGCACACTGGTTAGCACTGCTGCCTTACAGTGCTTGGGACCTGGGTTCGAATCCTCCTTTGGGTCACTGTCTATGTGGAGTCCACACATTCTCCCCGTGTCTGCGTGAGTTTCTTCTCCGTCTAAAGATGTGCAAGTTAGGTGGATTGGCCATGCTAAATTGCTCCTTAGCTTCAGGTGGACTAGCCAGGGGTTAGGGGAATAGGACCTGGGTTGAATTGTGGTCAGTGCAGAGTTGATGGGCCAAATAACCTTCTTCAGTACTGTGGGATTCTATGATTCCATAGGATTCTATGACAAACAGAGCCTCCATTTAATGGATGTGATTCTCCAGCTGTTCACATCAGCAGATTCTCTGATCCCACTGCAGTCGATTGAGATTTGGCCTCGCAGCAGTGGTGGTGGGGTATGAGCAGCTGGAGAATTCCAGCCATTGTCCCATGATGGCACATCCGACAATGTTGAACTCCTTCATTACTACACCAAAGTTTAGATGATGTGCTCTATCCCAGAAGTGAAATCTGAACTCCAATACCAAATAAGTCTGTTGTAATTTTCATTGTTAAAGATATGAAGTATTTTTCTTTGTAAATTAATCTGAACAGCTCTGTGAATAATTTATAAATAAAGATATTTATATGTTTGCTAAAGACTAACGTAGAGATGAAAGTATCAGTATGGTATGTATATTAATCTTTTATCATAGTTTCTGCCATCCTCTGCTGTAGGCTAATGTTCAACATTGCCACCTATTAAAGTACATAGCTGTGCCTGGCTAATGTGATGACAGTAACAGGCATGGTATCTTAAGACCATAAGACACAGGAGCAGAATTAGGTCATTTGGTCCATCGAATCTGCTTCTCCATTAGATCGTGGCTAAGTTTCTCAATTCCATTCTCCCATCTTTTCCTCATAATCTTTGATTGCCTTACCAATCAAGAACCTACCTATATCTGTCTTAATGATGATAAGTATCTGTTTTAGTTCATTAGTCTCTTTAAGGAGCCTGTGTCGGAAGGGTCATGTCAGCCAACAGTCAAATGGGTGATAAGCATGTGGTTGAGTGCAGGCTTTTGCATCCAGAGTGATCCCGATGCTGTAGAATGAAGGTTTTCAGCTTCATTCTGCTGTGTAAATAGCTCTGTAAATAGTTTCAACAATAACAAAACCATTGTTGGTTATTAGTCAGTGATCTCCAATCATTACATTTACTTCAGCACTTTAAAAACTTTATTTTAAAAGAAAACTTTCAAACAGTAGGAAGGGGCTAAACATTTTCAGCAATGTTTGAACCACTTTGTATTTAACATCTACATGCAACCTGTGACATTATTATACGCTGACTCTATCACCAGATGATTGACTGCAAGATTATGCTAGAGTTGCCACGCATTTATAATGGCCATTTATAATGGTACCAATTGCTTTACAATTCTTTTGCATGAAAATTGAATTCCAGTTTTGAAATACTTCTGAATATTTAAATACTACATTCAATACAAGAGTATTAATAAAACAGATTTCCCACTGAGAAAAGATTGTTGTGTTGAACTGCAGCAATAATCAATCTAGTTTTCTAATTCAAAAGGAAAAATGTAAATGAAACTAGTTATTTTGTCTAACCTGAAGTAATATGCACTAAAATTAATTTCTCATTAACTCATAAACATGTATTAATTTTAGACTTTTGCCTTTAATATGAATATTTGAATTTTGTCTTTATCCGAACATCAGTTAATTGGGGGAGGAATAGAAAATGGAAGATTGAACAAAAATATATCATTGCCTAAAATCATCCCAACCAACTGCACATTGGCTGCTGTGTGCAAATATTTCCCTTACTGCGACAAAGAAACTTCAAATACATCTACTGCATGTTTGGAAGGCACAACATACTCTATTGTACTCAAAATGACCAGCAAATACATATAAAACAACACCGCTTTGCAAACAACTGGAAAATAGTTTCAAATCTCAAAAGTTTCTATTATTTATTTTTGCTTCTGATCAGTTAATTATAAACCAGAGACCTAGGTAATCATAGAATGCAGAAGGAGACCATTCAACCTATCAAACCTGCACTGACAACAATCCCATCCAGGTCATATCCCCGTAACCCCACTTATTTACCTTGCTAATCCCCTTGAAACGAAGCAGCAATTTAGCATTGCCAATCAACCTGACCCGCATGTTTTTCCTTCTGTTGGAGGAAACTGGAAAACTCGGAGGAAACCCACGCAGACATGGGGAGAATGTGCAAATTCCACACAGACAGTGACCCTGGGATTGAACCCATGCCCCTGGCGTTGTGAGGCAGCAATGCTAACTACTATGCAATCATGCTAATCCCAAGGATTAAATATGATTTATTTTCATCATTCTGTTTGAAATATGTTATTCCAGTTAAATATATTAATTTCATGTCTCTGTGTTAGTATAGTTTGAATAGAGTAGGAATGCACTATAATTTACTGCAATATAACTCTATGTTGTTTTAAATTAGATAAATGGATTGATATAAATTCAGGGAATTTAAGTCTGAAAGCTATCATTAAGTAACAATAACATTTTATAGTAACGCAGCTTAAAAATCTCTCTTTTGTCCTTAGATGTATTTTATAATCTTCTTAAAAAGCCATGTAATTTTGAGCATTATTATCAATATTATTTGATTATGCAGTATAACAGAGGTCATAAAGGTGAAAGAATGCCAATTATATATTTAATTATCTTAATTAGAAACACATCAGCAGCATGATTCCTCAGGATATCTCTTACTTAATGGATGCAAAATAGAACCTCATGCCCATCATGTGCTATCAACAGTTTACTTTGATTTTTGGAGCAAGTTATTTTTAAAATTCATTTAGGTGTTGTGGGCTTTACTCACAAGACTAGTATAGTTCACCGATCCCTAATTCCCTTGGATACAACAGATGTGTGCCAGGTCACTGTAAAGTCTGTTGGCGAGAGCTGTACAGGTTAGACCATGTAAGGACAGTAGGGGTCCTTTCCTAAACAACATTAGCAAACTGACTGAGTTTTTATGAAGATCAGACATGGACAAACTTCATGGTCACTTACTGGCACTGGATTCTTATTTACAGATTTATTTTGGTAAGCTGAACTCAAATTCTCCGATTGCTACAGCATGAATCAAACTCACCTTCTCTGGCTGACTGATCTGTCAGAACCAATTTGTAGAGGGATATACAGGTATGTTCCTAACATGGGTCCAAGCACTAGGGTGCTCGAAATGCAAAAGAAAAGCAAAGCAGACTGAGTGGAGAATTATTAACCTTCATTTGTACCACCACATCCAAGAAATTCAAGGCATGCCCAAAAGTGAGGAATCAAGGCTGCGATGAAAGGGTGGGACTGAGACAGGGGCAGTAGTAACTGTGAGGAACCGTGAGGAGTCCAGATAGTGTAAACATATTGCAGATTCAACCCACCCCAGCCTCAGGAAAAGGTATTTTAAGTACTTAACTTGTTGGTTGCAGGTTTGCTCCGTCCCTTTATAAACTGCCCAGTAAGCTGCTTGAAGATTGGTTGCCTTAAATGCAATAAGTGATTATGTAAAGGATCTAATAAATATTTAAGCCACGGTCCCCAGATCTCTATTGCTTTTGTCTCCAACATGAGAAGAGGCAACCTGATAGCGGTTTATAAGATGTTGAGAGGTATAGTTCAGGTAGATTCTCAGAGGCTATTTCCCAGGGCTGAAATGGTCACTACAAGAACACACAGGTTTAAGGTGCTGGGGAATAGATACAGAGGAGATATCAGGGTAAGTTTTTCACTCAGAGGGTGGTGGGTGAATGGAATTGGCTGCTGTCGGTGGTGGTGGAGCCCAAGTCATTGGGGTCTTTTAAGAGACTTCTGAATGAGTACATGGGATTTAATGGGATTGGGAGTTATAAATAGGCCTGGTAGGTAGGGATATGATCAGCACAACTTGTGGGCCGAAGGGCCTGTTTGTGCTGTAGTTTTCTATGTTCTATAAGACCACAGATAGTAAGAGTAGCAGTAGGCCATTCAGCCCATCGGGTCTGTCCAGAGATTGTGACTGTCCATTATCATGATCCTCTTTCCTTATAGCATATTTCTGGCTCATGATGAGAAAGTGTCTCCTGCCTATCATATCGAAGGACTAGGAGGTCCATTAGCATCCAATTATAGGGCTTCTCGGCTTTTATTTCTGTGCCAGTTGTGGAAGCACAATAATTGTGCACCTATGGCACAGAAAGGGCGGGGCGGTGGGGGGGCAGGGTGGGGGAGTGGGGACACTGGACATTGTAATATTTAAGATACCAATTGTACTCAGCCTGGACGCATCAAATTCTGTTTAGCATCAGGGTTGGAACCCTGTTGGGAAATATTAATAGTTCACGCAGATCAATTCAAGTAGAAGTGGCAGCAGATGGAGAGTAAATTTGGCTCTACATAGCTGAGAAGTGCTGCCAATATATTTGTGCTGCTGAGGCTACTGGGGCTCAGGGAATCCCCAGGAACCATTGGTAGCTCCATGCAGCTGGGAGTTGGGGTTCAAGGGAAGTCATGAGCAGAGATTTGGAAATGCCCAGAATTAGTTGTAGGCTGCAGTGTGGCTGAGAAGTGAGGAGCATGCTTGTGGTTAGATGCTATACTGTAGCCTAGCCATCTACAGTCTCTGTAGTTACGTCAGCTCAGCTGGAAGGGAAGACAAAGAAGTCAAGAATGACAATACTGTATCTTGAAGGTAGATCTTTGTCTAGAAGCTGCTGTATAGGAGTCAGGAGGCCAGTGCCTTTTTGCATCTATCCAGATAGAAGGCTGGAAATTGATCCTTCATGTGAGCATATCTGTTTTTGGTGCTATTGGTTCTGAAGTAGGTTTTTTTATGTCTAGGATATTGGAATGAGCAAATAAAGTTGATGTCTAGGATAACTGCATAATAAACCACGGAGTTCTGGTCTGGTCCCAAACAGAACAGCTGGGGGAAGATTTGAGAGAAATAATGTGTCTCTTGGTTAACTCAAGTAGTAAAATAAAATCGATGTTGGCTAGGGATCAGGCTAACTCTCCGAAATAGCAGAGTCAAAATAGTTCATGAGAAAAAGAGAGATTTAAATAAATTTTGTGACTCAATGTTGACAGAAGTCTGGAAGGCTTTTGAAAAAAAATGTAGTGCCTGCCTTGCTAGTGTCTGCCATTTAAAATGCAGTTTATGGTGTGCCAGACTGTGGGTGGGATTTTCCAGCTGTGCTTAGCCCAAAGCTGGAAAATCCCATCTGAAGTCAACAGATCCTTGCATGGTCCACCACCACCCTGCCCCAACACGTACTATGATTCTCATGGTGGGAGGATGGGAAAATTCCCCTATAGGTGGTCTTAACTCATATTTACCTCATGTTAATTATGGACATGGAAGTAAAAAAAATTGATGGAGTTGATTGTTTGATTTGCAAACTCTTGGTACAGTTAAATAAAAATGCCTGTTTAAGACAGTGGAATCTTGCAGCTTTATTCTCTTGGTAAGTAACTGAATATTTGAAATTTTGGCAGCTTTGGCAACTAATTGCATTGCAACTATTTTTGGGAGTGTTGCCTGAGACAATAGCAACATTTCTTGGTGGGGGTGGTGCTGATTTGAGATTGTAACACCTTATGCCTAATGCAAACAATCACACCACCTTTTATCATAAATTTATCTTATCGAAAAATCATGATAAATGCAGGTTTTATTTCAGCAACTCCCACATTGTTAAGCAAAGTGGTTCCCATCTCGTTGAAAGATTTGCCTCACAATTTCAAAAATTTGGTTAGTTAACTATGATTTCAGCTAAAGTAATTAGGCAGTCAGACATTTTGATAACTTGCCATGGAGCTCATTTACATTTGCAGCTTTGTGATATGCTTTTGCACTCATTAACTAAAACAGACATGTGGCTTTGCTGCTTGTGCTAGTAAGTGAGTGCACATTCCATTTGATTTCTTCCTGAGCTATCATTTCTAAATTACAGTAACAGTAAATCACACAGCAAAATACTGGCACTGTTACAAATGCTAAAGTGCATTTGTTCAGAGCACTGATTTAGTATTTCCATTCGCTGAATGATGAGAGGCAGAGTATCTAAATTATGTAAATGAGAAACTCTGAATAATCAAAATGTGTTTGATACTGTCAGACTTACACACATATCATAAACTAAACCACATAATTACCCATTGCAAAACGGACAGGCAGCTGACTGTATTCTCCTATGACTCAAGTGAAGGCAATGGTCAATGCTTCAGATTTTATTCATTAAAAACAACTTTGTATTTTGTTTGTGGGATGTGGGCATCATTGGCCTGCCAGCATTTATTACTCATTCCTACTTGCCCTTATTCAGGGGGCAGTTGAGAGTCAAGCACACTGCTATGGATCTGGAGTTAATGTAGACCAGATCAGGTAAGAATGGCAGATTTCCTTTCCTAAAGGACGTTAATGAACCAGGTGGGTTTTTCCAACAATCCACTTTGGTTTCATGGTCATCAGTAGATTCTTAATTCAAGATTTTTTTTTTTATTGAATTCAGATTCCACCATCTGCTGTGGCACGATGTGAACCAAGTTCTCCAGAACATGAGGTGTGTTTCTGGACTTACTCCCAATAGCTTAACATCAGCGCCAGTAAATCGACTATATTCCTTAGTGTGGAAGTTGTACCTTTTCCATACATTGTCCAAGGATTTAATAATTTTCCAGTCACATCCCGGGTTTTAACACAATGCCCTAATTCCTGACTGGGTAACCATGACGAGGAACGACTCTCGTGGAGAGAATAGGTTAGGAAAACATAGGTCTGGGGACTCTGATATTCCACGTATTTCTTTCAAAGTATAGAAAATCAAATTCTGGAGGCTCGCAGTTTCCTGATTCTTGTTAGGCAAGGAGATCAAATGTTATTGGCAACAGACGGGATTGTGGACCTAGAAACACAAAATAAATCTACCATAATCTGACTGAATGGTGAAAAAGGCTGAAGGAACCAAATAGCATACTTTTGCTCCTATTTGGTACATTCAGATAACCAACACTCACTGCAAGCATCAGAGGATGGATCTAATCAAGAAATTAGTCCTGTAAACTTAGACTATGGTCCAAAATTTCCCGAACCAGAACGTCTGACACTGATCAGATAGAAAGTTACCCAGTGACCCAGATACACCTGAAAGACATTGACTTCTGATCCATGGTGTGGAAGGGACTCCTCAAAAAGCCTCACAAAGAGTACCAAAGGAAGTCAGTGCAGAAACCATGCTCCATTGTCACCAGTTACTTTGAAGATTGAAACGTCCAGTGCAAACTGAATGGGGAAATGAGTGAGCGGGTGTTAGGGTAGGTGAGATAAGTTGGCAAATAGGTAGGATTGAGGTAGGTGGGTAGAGTGGCAGGTAGGTGAGTGAACTGGTAGATAGGATGGTAGGGTGGCATGTGGGTGAGATAGTAGAGTGGCAGTTAGGTGATGTGGAAGAGTGGGAGATGGATTGCGGCGTTATCTGTTTTGGGCTAGATAGGTTGGACAGGGGTATATAGGTGTTCAGTAGGAGAGTCAGGAGGTAGGCAGTTCAGCCAGGAAGCCACGGAGGTGTTCAGGGAGGTGAGGGAAGTGGGGCGGGTAGTGTGGGCAGAAGGGAGAGTTGATGGTCATCTTACTGATTACCCAGCATTTTGTTGTCTTGTATTTCCAAGGTAACCATCCAGGAAAGTAAGTTGGGACCATCTGAAGCTCCCAATCTGGCTCAGGTGAGACTTTTTCAGGACTTCCCAGAAAGCAGATTGGAATTGCCCATTGGAAGTTCAGATTTCCCGGGCTATTCAGGGCACAGATGCCCTGATGCATGGGTTCAGTGCATCAGGGCATCTGTGCAGTCCCAAAGTACATCTTGGGGGATATGTATGGTCTTGAACAATCTGAAGAATGAAGGATCTGGTGTTTATTGAGAGGAATCTCTTGCTGTACCCCCACTCTCCCCTCCTCCCCATCCTCTGCTGCATGATTCATGACAGTGGGAGGTAGGCTACCATTAGCTGATGACAAGATCCTCCGGTTATGCCGATGTCAATGAGATTTCCCATTGGGTCCACCCCACACTGCTGGGAAACTCATGGGGGGTACCCCCTGGTAGGACAAAATGATTCCAGCATGAAAAGCCCAAAACTCTCACACTATATTTGTAAACTCACTTCAAAATGGCAAATATTACCACAGATAACTGGAATGGTGACTAAAAGAGTTAATAATCACACAATTTTAAAACTCACAAGAGCTATAAGCTGCTGAACATAGTAACACAGGGAAAGCAATGAGAAATCCACAAGTCTTAATTAAAGCAAAACTGGATAAGTCTTCCACTGAATCATTGTGGCTGCAGCTTGTCAGTGTAGCAACTTCAAACAGGTCACTGAGATTGACCTATTGGAGTATGAACTCCCTGATTAAGTATCCAATTGATGGGCCAATCAGAGAATCTTTGCCTTGTATTTAACTGGGAATGTCAGTTCCTCTGGTGTCCTGGATGTACACTGTTAACACTTGTGTACTGCTTTTAGGGTTGTAAATGGAGGGATTTTGCTGAAGGGACTTCGGCCTCCAATAATTCACTACAATCAGAATCTGTTATAACAAGGAACAATGGACATGGAAAGACATTAAATGTTGATATACCAATGATCAGACTAATAGCTATCATACTCATGTCTCAGAAGATGGTAGATAGTAAAAAAAAGTATTTGCCTAATGATGATATCATAATCAAGTAGGCATGCACATGTTGTCATTGGTTAGTATATTCGCATGATATAAATGTTATTAACAGTTGTGAGTGGACATAGATAATTTCTATACAAATGTATAGAAATTGATTGGTATTTGCTAATTATTTGTAATCAAATCTGGAAGTTAATCTGTATGACTTTGTATCCAAACCTTTGGACTGTGCCACCATCTGGTGTATTACAGCCCTTTCTATACCTCGTAAATAAAAGGTCAATTTTAAAATTCCAAAATTCTTCATCTTATCACAAAGTCTGTAAGCAACTGACCACAGTCATGACCAAAGCCAACAACATTTTTATTTATGACTAAAGGAAACTGAAAAGTTTGGCATCTAGGAATAAGAGAATGCTTAACACATCAGTGACGATGTTTAAGACAACTTTAGGAAAAACGTCAAAGGTTTTTTGAATCTTATAAACAAAATCCTGGTTTGCAGCAAAGCAAATTCAATCAGTTTCATCTTTTCATACGTTTTTATCTCAATATAGTATCCTATAACCTTTGGTCAGGTATCAAAATATGGCCTTTCATTTCATGAGCTATCAGAATTTAGAAGAAACACTTCTAAATCAATACTTTCACTTGCTCACTTTGAAGTAAAGTTTTCTGAAAAGCAGTCTTAACTAAACTTCATAGACAAATACAATTCACACTGGAGGACAAGACGACCAACATAGAATGTTGGATAATCCTAGAAAACAGAAAAGCTTTAAATATTGTTGTCACAGAAACAAATCTATATAATTGAGCAATGTTTATTTGCCTTGCATCAAGGGATCCAAATGAATAATTAAATCAGACAAACAAATCAAAGACAACAGTCTGAATTTTACAAAAGTGTAAGTTTATGATGGTAAAGTCATTCCTTAGCTTCTTTAATGCAATTATAATATATTCTGCCTGATAAGATGGGATATTCTATTTCTGCAGGAACTCAATGCTTCTTTATTGAGTGGAATTTAAGCCCAATGCTAAAAGGTGCTGTGACCCTCATCGACTTGACAGTCTTTTGCATCTTCTGGTCGGGCCTTTTCTCACAGTCCACACAATAATATAATAGAGGAACAGGAGACGCTCATTCGAGTTTGCTCTGTCATGCAATTAGATCTTGTACCTTAATTTGGTTCAGGAATCTTTAATATCTTTGCTATACAAAAACCAGTCAGTCACAATTTTTGACATATCCAACAGTTTCCTTAGGGTATTTTCCACACCTACACCGTGGTAGAAGGATCCCAGGCTAGTTATCAGCCCATTAAACTGCATTGAATACTCTTTCTATGCCAAGTCCTGGCATTGGACTTAAACTCAGAGCTTCCGGTACAGAGATAGGAATGACCAACTCAGCTTCAGGGTCTCTCTAATTTTCAACTGATAGAGTTTGGCTGCAATGTGCCTCAGAAACCTGTGGCATGAAGTGATGCAGCTATTCTGCTATGTGGTAAAAAGACATCTACAGCATTCCCTTTGTTTACTCGACCCATTATTTGTTCAAAGAATTCTGTTGGGTTAATAAAGCATGTCTTATAGAATTATAGAATGCCAACAATGCAGAAAGAGCCCATTCGGTCCATCAATCCTGCACCAACAATAATCCCATCCCTATCCCCGTAGACCCTGCTAATCTCCCTGACACTAAGGGGCAATTGATCACAGCCAATCAATCTAACCCACAAATCTTTGGACTGTGGGAGGAAACCGGAGCATCCAGAGGAAATCCGCACAGACATGGGGAAAATGTGCAAATTCCACACTGACAATAACCTGAGGCTAGAATTGAACCTGAGTTCCTAGCACTGCTAACCACTGTGCCATCATTATCCTTTCAGAATCTATGTGTTTTTTTTTCACTATGTTTTCTAAATCTAGATGCTCTTCCATCACTTCTTTTGGAATAGATTCCAGTATCTTCCTCAACGCTGACATTAAACTAACTGGTCTATAGTTCCTAGATTTCAAACATTGATCTGTTTCCACACTTTGCAGAATCTGTTGAACCTGTCGTGTATGCCAGCAATTTTTCCCAAGTTATTATATTGTTGATCAGTTAAAGTAAAGAAATATAGAAACATCTCACCCAAGTGGTTTGAAGCAGACAATATATCATCACTGCAACCATTTTAAAAACTGCATAGTTCCTTTTTCTCCCCTGATAGCTTGCCCTACCACAAATTCAGGACAATGGCTCAGATGTAAACAAATAATTTCTCACTCATTCACGTTTAGTTCGTTTTGGAAATGTCTGAAGCCTCTGGTTATCCAGAGGATTGAGCAGAAAAAGAAAATTTATGACAGTCACAGAAGAACTTAATACCATAGAAAGCCTAGAGGAGTACGGAAAGCACAGGGGTGAAGTAAAAAAGGAAACTAGGGAAAAAAGGAAAGAGAGGATATGAAAAAAAAGAATGTCACGTAAAATCCAAGAAAACCCAACAATACTTTCCTAATATATTAACAGCAAAAGAACAACTAAGGAATGGATAGGGCCTAACAGAGATGTACCTGGTAACTCAAAGTGTGGGCAAGGTTCTTAATGAGGACTTTGCCTCTGTCTTCAATAAGAGGGATGAAGCAGACATTTTAGTTGAAGACAAGAGCGTGAAATATTAAATCCAATAAACTTAATGAGTAAGGTAGTATTGGCATCTTAAAGGTGGATAAATCATCGGAGTCCAGTGATCATAGAAGAATGCATCATAGGATCCCTACGGTACAAGAGGAGGCATTCAGCCCATCGAGTCTGTACTGACCACAATTTCACCTAGGCCCTAATCCCACAGCTCTCATTTACACTGCCAATTCCCCTGACACCAGGGTCAATTTAGCACGACCAGTCAACTTAATCCACATATCTTTAGACTGTGACAGAAAACCCACTCCGACATGGGGAGACAGATAACTCCATATACACTGTGACCCGAACCTGAAATTGAAGCTGGGTTTCTGGCACTGTGAAGCAGCAGTACCATGCCGTCCCGTGGATTGTATCCTAGGCTGTTAAAAAATGAGAGGAGAAAATAATAAATGCTCACAGGATATCTCCTCATTAGATGCAGGCAGGCATGGCCTCAGAAGACTATAGGTGTATGAATGTTGTACCAATATTTAAAAGGGATGTGAGTGACAAGCCAGAAAATAATAGGTTGATCAGTCTCAATTTGGTGGACACATTATTGGAATCAATTCTCAAAGATGGGTTCACTTAGAAAGACACAGATTCAATAGAGATCTATCAAAGATAGTCAACATGTTTTTGTAAGGGGAAGATCGTGTCCTATTAAATCAAATTTTTGAGGAAATAACAAGGAGAATTGAAGAAAAGTGCACTGGATATTGTCTCTATAGATTTGTAATAAGGCACTGGACAAAGTCCTACATGGCAGACTGATCAGAAAAGTCAGATCCCATGGGACATAGGGGAATTGGTGAGTTGGATCTAAAATTGGCTCAGCATCAGGAAACAATGGGTAATGATTGATGGATTCTTTTGTGAATTGTTTCCAGTAGTGTTCCACAGGACTCACTGCTGGGGCCTCTGCTGTCTGTTGTACATATCAATGATCTAGACTTAAATGTGGATGCCACGGTTAGGAAATTTACAGATGACATAAACTTAGTTGTGTAGTTGATAGTGAGGAGGATAGCTGTTATCTCCAGAATCATGTCAATGGTTTAGTTGAGTGAGCAGAAAAGTAACAAATGGAATTTAATTCAGAAAAATATTCAGTAATGCATTTGGGGAGAGCAAACAAAGCAAGGGAATACTCAATAAATAGGAGGATATTGAGGGTGGGCAGGTTGAGGGACTTTGGAGTACGTGTTTATAGATCTTTGAAGATAGCAGGACAGGTTATGAGATGGTAAAGGAACGAATACTTTATTTTATTGGATAAGGTACTAAATACAAAAGCAGGATGTAATACTGGAACTGTATAAAATGCTGGTTAGGCCACAGCTGCTATTTTCTGTACAGGTCTGGTCATTACATTACAGGAAGGATATAATTGCCCTAAAGAGCGTATCGACGAGATTTACAAGAATGTTGCTGGGACTTGAAAATTGCAGCTGTGAGGGAAGATTGGATAGGTTAGGATTGTTTTCATTAGAATAGAGAAGGCTGAAAGGTGACCTCTTGTGAGGAACATTGCTGGGGTGGACAGGAAGAAACCATTTTCCTCTAGCTGAGATGGCAATTACGGGGGGCACCGATTTTAAGATGATCAGTAGAAGGATTAGAGGGAACATGAGGCAAAATGTTTTTGACAGAGGGTGATGGGCATCTGGAATTCACTGCCTGAATTGAAGGCTGTGGCTGAAATGCCCAATACAATTAAAATATACTTGGATCTGCATCTAACTGTAAGACTATGGACTTGTTGATGGAAAATGTGAAAATAAGCAGCAAGTTTATTTTTTCCTTTTTTTTAATCTAGTGCAGACACGATGGGCTGAATGGCCTTCTTCTGCACCATAACCTTTCTAAGGTTCTATAGTTTATTCACATGCACTGATCAATGAATTCAACAAAATTCAAAGGGAATTTGGAGGCGTTTTACTCCAAGAAATTTTCAAGCTTTAGATTCTCTGACCATTGACTTGGATGAACCCTGGTTTGGTGCGATAATGTGCCTTTAAGTCAGTCATTTGTAAAGTGCCCAGGAATTGAACATTTCTCACCAGTGTATTTGGGCTTACTGGCAATATCACATAGCCTTGTGTAATCTTTGTTAAGTTCAAAGGATAGCTGAATGGACATTTTCTGAAACCAAAATGCTAGCTATAACTAGTCAACTGGTAAATAGATGTCATCACTTTTGTATCGTCCTCTTCTTCCCTCAGAGAGCAGTGAGTCCAACAAGATGGACTACAATGTAAATGTTGACATTCCCCTCTCTAGTGCAGACATCTGGGGCTTTTCTAAGTGGGACGAATACACAGGTGTGAAAAGATACATCAATAAAAGTCAACATCTTCATTGGCTTTTTTTGATTGAGTTTGGAATACAAAAGTGAGTAAGTAATGCTTCAGTTGCACGGTGCCATCGGCAGACCCTGTTTGGAATACTGCATTCTGTTTTAACCCAGATTTATTGACCTTGGTGGGGGGGTGCAGTCCAGCTGCTGGAGCATTTTGTTAGCCATGAAAAGTGAAAGTATTAGGGTTGGTAAGATAAACTTGGGTTTATATGTTCAGAAAGCTGAGCAGTGATCCAAACAAGATGTGTAAGCTGATAAAGAGAGTTGATTGATTGGTACAGAAAACCTATTTACTCTAGTGGACTAACTCAGAACAAGCAAACATGTTGTTAAAAATAGCAAAGGGCCATTCAGGAGTGAAGGCATTTTTTACATAAGGGACAATGTAAATGTTGAAACCATTTCTTTAAGAAGGCTGCGGGTGTTGGGTCAACTGAAATTTTGAAAACTGAGATTGATGGCTTTATTTATCGAGGGATGCGGCACAGGAACAGGGCCAAGGGAGATATCTACAGATACCAGGGTCCATCTCTGGAATGTAATTGGACATGTCATTTCCCCTAATTGGCTGACTAACACATGATCACCATTGGCTGGCCTCTTTCAGCTTGCTTGGGAATCCTGCCAATTTCCGGGTACGTTGGCAGGAACACCCACTGTTGCCTGGATTAAATTCCATCCTTGCTTTCTTTTTCGAAATAATTCTTCTGTTGTGCACAAAGTTAAAAAAAAGAATAAACTGCAACATTTCTGCTCTGGTTTCCTCCCACAGACCAAAGATATACGGGTTCGTTTGATTGGCCATGTTAAATTAACCCTAGTGTTAGTGTATTTAGCAGGGTAATGTGTGGGGTTACAGGAATAGGATGGGACTGGAGTCCATACAGACTCGATGGGCCAAATGACCTCTTTCTGCACTGTATGGATTTTATAATTCTACTTACACTATTGAATCTTTGAAGTGTCAGGGGTGTGTATGTTGGGATAAGAGGAGAAACATTCCAGTCAATGATGACTACTGGAATCAGTTTCAATCAATTCATTTCATGTATACCTGCATGGCTTCCAGATCTATTTAAAGATACCAGACCAAGTTAGAATCCAAGGAGTCAGATGAGTGGATGAGGTTTCAAAACAAAAACTAAAAAGCAGAAGGATTTGGTGGATGGTGAGTATGAAAAGGTAGATGCTGGCATTCCAGGACATGAGAGGCATTGTCAGAGATTTTAAAAAACATTAAGGTGGACAAGTCCCCAGGGCTAGAAAGGGTCTATCCCAGAATACTGAGAAATTGGGGAAAAAAATTGCTGACACCTTGACTAAAATCTTTGTACCTTTTTTAGTCAAGGTGAGTTACCAGAGGATTGGAGAGTAGTTAATATTGTCTCTTCTGCTTTTCTTAAGCAGAGGAACAATCTGGGAAATTACAACCTGTGAGCCTCACATCAGTGGTGGGGAAATGAATACAGAAAATTCTTAGAGACAGACTATACTCATATCTGGCAGAGGATAGGCTTATTAGCGATAAGCAACGTGGTTTTGTGAAAGAGAGGCCATATCTCAAACTTGATTCAGTATTTTGAAAAGAAAAATTGATCAAGGCCAGGGGAATGGATGTTGTACACATGGACCTCAGTAAAGCCTTTGATAAGGTTTCTCATGGCAGGCTGATGCAGAAGCTGAAGTCATACGGGATCCAAGGTGAGCCAGTAAGATGGATACATAACTGCTTGAGCAGTTGCAGAGAGTAGCAGTGGAAGGGTACTTTTCTACCTGGAGGTCTGCGATGAGCAGTATTCCACAAGTATCAGTGTTGCGCCCTCTGTTGTTTGTAATATGTATAAATGATTTAAAGAAAAATGTAGGTGATCTGATTAGTAAGTTTGCAGATGATACAAAAATTGGGGGAATAACAGATAGTCAGGAGAATTGTCTGAAGATACAGCAGGATATAAATTGGCTGGAGACCTGGGCTGCAAGATAGCAGATGAAATTTAGCCTGGACAAATCTCAAGTGACGCGATTCGGAAAGTCTATTGTGCAGAGTGAAGGTGTACAGTAAGTGACAAAGCCCTCAGAAATATTAGCATACAGGGTGTACTAGGTATGCAGATCCACAGTTCCCTAAAGGTGACAACTCAGGTGGACAAGAAGGCATATGGCATGCTGTCTTTCATCAGTTGGGGCATTGGGTATAGGAATTGGAAAATCATGTTGCAGCTGTATAAGACTTTGGTTAGGCCATATTTGGAGTATTGGTTAAACCATATTTGGAGTATTGTGTACAATTCTGATCACCACATTACCAGAAGGATGTTGATGCCTTGGAAAGGGTGCAGAAGAGATTTATCAAGTTTTTTTAAAGTTTAAAGTTCTAAAGTTTATTTATTAGTATCCCAAGTAGGCTGCAATTAGGTTACTACGAATATCCCCCAGTCACCACACTCTGGCACCTGCTCGGGTACACTAAGGAAGAACATAGCCTGGTCAATGCACCTAACCAGAATATCTTTTGGGTTGTGGGAGGAATCCGGAGCACCTGGAGGAAACTCACGCAGATACAGGGAGAAGGTGCAGACTCCACACAGACAGTGACCCAAGCCGGGAATTGAATCTGGATTGCTGGAGCTTGTGACGCAGCAGTGCCAACCACCGTGCTTCTGTGCCACTTCACGTTGTTTGGTTTGGAGCATATGGATGATGAAGAAAAGTTTATTGAACTTGGGTTGTTTTCATTGGCAGTTCAAAGGATGAGGGAGGAGCCGATAGAAGTTTACAAGATTATGACAGGCTTGGATAGAGTGGACAGTCAGAGCCTTTCTCCCAAATGCAAAGAGTCAATTACTCGGGGACATAAGTTGAAAGCGAGAAGGGGAATGTTTTAAAAAGATGTAAGGAGCACGTTTTTCACACACACTGTGGTGAATGCCTGGATCATGCTGCAGGAAGCAGATTCTATAACAATATTCAAGAAGTATCCAGGCAGGTACATGAATAGGCAGAGAATAGAGGAATATAGACCAGGCAGAGAGGCACAGACTTGATGGGCTGAAGGGCGTACTCCTGTGCCTTGCTGTTCTTTTTTCACTCAGATCCCGTGTGGACCAGCAGTCTGGAGTATTTGCGGATATCTTTAACCTCTTCTTACTTCGATCAGAGATCCCTACCTGCTTCAGGAAGATGACCAACATCCCTGTACCAAAGAATAGCAGGAGAGTGCGCTTTAATGACAACCACTTGGTGGGCTGTGACATCCATCATCATAAAGTGCTTTGAACATAGCACACATCAACATTTGTCTCCCATATTATCTCGATCCACTATAGTTCATCTATAACCGCAATAATTTCGCACTGACGCCATTTTCCTGGCCATACACTCAACCTGGAACACATGGAAAACAAGAACACTTACATCAGGCTCCTTTTTGTTAACTACAGCTCAGCCTTCAACACTATTATCCCAATAAAACTCATCTCCCAACTCAGTGGCTAGCGCTCGGCTCCCCGCTCTGTGACTGGATATGACACTTCCTAACCCACAGACCACAATCAGTGAGGATAGGCAATAACACTTCCTCCACAATTACTCTCAACACCAGTGCCCCATAAGGCTGTGTCTTTAGTACCTTACTCTTCCCCTTATACAGTTATAACTGTGTGGCCAAATTCCATGCCAACTCCATTTTTAAACTTGTTGATGACACCACTGTGGTGGGTTGCATCCCCAACAATGATAAGCTGGAGTACTGAAAAGAGATAGAGAACCTAGTCAACTGGTGCAATGGCAAAAATCTTGTCTTTAATGTCAGTAAAATGAATGAGTAGTCATTGACTTCAGAAAGCATAGTGGACACGTGCCTATCTACATCAATGGTGATGAAGTGGAGATGGTCGAGAGATTCAAGTTTCAAGATATTCAGCTCACCAACAAACTGTCCTGGTCCTCCATGTCAATAGTTAAGAAAGCCTATCAATTTCTCTACTTTCTCAGAAGACGAAAGAAATTTGGCATACCCATTATGACACTCACTAATTTTTACTCCATAGTAAGCATCCTTTCCAGATGCATCACAGCTCGGTATGGTTCCTGCTCTATCAAGACTGCAAGAAACTACAAAGGGTTGTGAACGTAGCCCAGTCCACGCACAAACCAGCCTTCTATCCATTGACTCCATCTACACTTCCTGCTGCCTGGGAAAACAGCCAGCATAACCAGAAGGCGGAAGAAAGTATGTCTGGGTATGTGTGGCACATACCCCAGAAATACTTTCTTCTGCCTTATTCTGTTGGAAAAAAGATATAAAAGTCTGAGGTCATGTACCAACCAACCCAAGAGCAGCTTCTTCCCTGCTTCCATCTGAATTTTGATGGTCCTATCACATATATTAAGCTGAAATTTCTCTTCACCCCATTGGTAACTGTGACACTATATTCTGCACCCTATCCTTTCCTTCTCCCATACGTACTCTACAAATGTTATGTTTTATTTGTATAGCTCACAATAAACAGCACCTTTCACAGTATACTTATACATGTGACAATAATAAAATCAGATATTCAAATGTGTCCCTTAACCAAAATGCTATAAGGCCAAAGAACGATCCTATAATGGCATAGCTTTTTGCTGTTTATTTTTTTAATTTTGTGGCTGGGTAAGTTGTCATAAAATGACTGCAGCTCTAATAACACTCCAGGAGCTCACCACCATCCAGAACAAAGTAGCCTGATTGTTTAAGTTAGCAGATGGGGTGCCAATCAATCACAATCAGCACTGACGCACAGTGGCAGCAGTGTGTGCCATCTTCAAAATCACTGCAGCATCTCACCAAGGCTCCTCTGACTGTTCCCTCCAAACCCCTGACCTCTAAGGCTGAGAAAGACCAGGGCAGCAAATGCATGGGAACAGCACTGCCTACAATTTCCCCTCCACATCACATACACCATCCTGATTTGGAACTAGATTGCCTGAAATTTGTGTCCATTGGTTATCGCGCTTTCTGTAAATCACTTTAAATCATGATTATATAAATACTCGCAGATGCTCCCTGGGGAGGGGGGAAGTTGAGTCAATATTTGCAACAGTAACATTTGGAACATTTTAGATAAAACATGTCAAATTAACCAAGGCTTGCAAATCAGATTGATGCCATTGTGATGATTCCTCACAGTCTGTATTAATGTCTTTTACCCTCAATGACAACATGATAAAAAAATTATAATGAGCTGAATAATAGGAAAATTGTGGTATATTCAGATAATTGGGTGGTAAGAAGATTGCAAGAGGATTGACATCACTACTGGACCTTAGATGTCCTTGTATTGGTAGAAGGCTAGCTGAAAATACCGTACAAGTTTAGTCAAGATGAAATACATTTGCTGCTGATAAATCCTGAGAAACTTCTCATGAAAAGGGAATACTTGATGAAATATTATTTTCTTATGGATAAAAGAAGCTGAATATTTTTTATTGGCTTGCTTATCATTGAAGAAAAGCTAGAAGGAATGAATTACTTCACCTTTCCATCGCTAGCAAATATTTGTCTATATAATTTAAGTTTTTATTTATCAGTGTCACAAGTAGGCTTACATTAACACTACAATTAAATTACTATGAAAATCCCGTAGTCGTCACACTCCAGCGCCTGTTCGGGTACACTGAGGGAGAATTTAGCATGGCCAATACACCTAACCAGCACACCTTTTAGTCTGTGAGGAGAAACCAGAATATGTAGAGGAAACCAACTGTCATCAGATACAATGATTCACTGGGAAGGAACTCGTGAGGTAGATTTAATAATCAGGTGAAAAGTCCATTTCTTCTCATCTTGGATTTTTTCTATAATTTCAACCATGTTCTTATTGAAAGTTGGAGCAACATTGAAGGGGACAGTGGCCTACTCCTGCTTCTCATTCTCATGTTGGCATAGTTGCAGAAGAATTAATTTGCAAAGTTAGACCAACAAACAGTTCTCCTTGAAGAGAAGTTGGCTGAAAGGAAATTTGATCGAGCTGTTCAGAATCATGAGAGGGGTAGAGAGATCAACAATGAGAGGATACAGATTTAAAGTGGTTTGCAAAAGAAGCAAATGTGATGTGAGAAAAAAACTTTTCCACACAGTGAGTGGTTCAGGTCTAGACGCACTGCCTGGAAGGGTGGTGGAGGCAGTTTCAATTGAGGCAGTCAAGTCAGCATGAGATGATTAGTTGAAGATAAAGAAAGAATAGGCATGTGGGGAAAAGGCAAGAAAATTACGTTAAATCACGATGCTCTGTTGGAGGAAAGGTGCAGACACAATGGGCCAATTGGCCTCCTTCCACATCATAACAATTCTGTGAACTTACTAAGAGGTGTAAAAATTAGAGACTAGTTATAATCGGGGACTTTAAATATCCGAAGATAGATTGGAGTAATAGTGGTATAAAAGGGGCAAAAGATCCCAGAGAGTATTCAGAAGAATTTTTACAGCAGTATGTTTCCAGTCCAACAAGGAAGGAGGCAGTGCTAGATGTGGTTCTTGAAAATGAGGTGAAACAAATGGATCAAGTGCAATTAAGGGAACATTCGTCGGCAAACTTACTAACCCATCCCTCCACTTCCTCATTCAGGTCATTTATGAAAATGACAAACAGCAAGGGTTCCACAACAGATCCCTGAGGCACTCCACTGGTTACCGATCTCCATGCAGGACAAGACCCATCCACAACCACTCTCTGCCTTCTGCCAGCAAGCCAGTTCTGGATCCACAAGGCCAAAGCCCCTTGGATCCCATGCTCTCTCATCTTCTCCAGAAGAGATATTAAATGAATATTTTGTAACTGTCTTTACAAAGCCAGAGGGTGCTCTGTGGGTCATGGTGAAGGAGAAAGTAATTCAGACACTTGAAGGGTCTAAAATTGATAAGATGGTGGTATTGGATAACCCAGCAATTCTTAATATTGCTAAGACAGTGGTACAAGATAGGATGCATCCAAGAATGCTAAGGGAAGCAAGAGTAAAAATTGTGGAGAATTGGTTATGATTTTCTGTTCTTCAATAAAGTGGGTGGTATCCGAGAACTGAGGATTGCAAATGTTACAACTTTATTCAAAAAATGGTGCAAAACTAAGGCAACAACTACAGGACAGTCAGTTTAATCTTATTGGTGGGGGAAACTTCTAGAAACTATAAATTGGGACAAAATTGCAGTCACTTGGGCAAATGCCCAATTTAATTAATTTAGAAAAACCAACACAGATTTAAGGACAGATTTTCTTTTTAACTAATACAATGCTAGAGAGAGATGACGAAGTAGTGACGATGTCACTAAACCAATAATCAACAGGCCCAGGCTTTTGCTCTGGAGTGAAGAGTTCAGATCCCACCATAGCAGCTGGTGGAATTTAAATTCAATTAATAAATCTGGAATTTAAAGCTAAGTTCAACAATGGCAAGCATGAAACCATCATCGAATACCATAAAAACCCTATCTGGTTCACGAATGTTTTTTTTAGGGATGGATCAATACAGATCTCCAAGTAGTTCTGCACTCTGGTAATGAGATTGCCATTCAGAGGAAGCACATGCCTTAGGTGTTATCTTGAAATTTTATATTACATATGAACGAACAAGGGTAATCAAGAGTTGGCATAGTTTTAAGGTGATGGGGCAGGAGATCCAGAGAGGATTTGAGAAAATAAAAAGATTTCCTCAGAGGATAGTGAAAATCTGGAATGCACTACCTGAGAATGAAGGGGAGGCTGGTAATCTCACAACCTTTAAAAAGCATTTGGATGAACACTTGAAACATCATAACATTCAAGGATATGGGACAAGTACTGAAACGTGGGATTAGTGTGCCTTTAGGATGTAATTATTGTCAGTGCAGACTCGATGAGCCCAAGGGCCTTTACTGTGCTGTATGAAAATACGACTACATGCATTGGAAGCTCTGATCATTTTGTATCCGCATTGAGCAACCCTACTTGCAATTCTCGAGGTCCTTTTCTATGTTCATGCAGTTAGAATGAGCAATCACATTCCTCCCACGCCCACATCTACTTTACAATCTCATTCGGACAAAGGTTGTAAAATCCCGCCCAAAGCCAGCGGAGAATTCTGTTCTGCGAGCCTTGCCAGTCCCAATTCCAAGGTGGGCGTGCCGGTAACATTCCGACCATAATCTCTAACTCATTGCTGGACCGTATAGTCTCAGCACCACCTGACAGCTTTAACTGCTGGCTGGCTCAAAATGGAAACCACCTGATCTCCTGTCCTCTCTGACAGCTGTAATGGATGGCTGGCAATATGAAAATGTAACTGAAGAAAGTGTCAATTGGCAGCCATGTTCAATCAGCTGACTGATCACTGTGCAATTCCAGATGAAGTTTCCTCAAAGTTGTGCATTTTCATGTGACTCAATCATGATTTAATGCCTCGCATGTGTTTCCACAGTTCAGAACTTGAGTTCAAACATCATTTCCTTTCACAACTATCCTGGATCCCTTCTGGTTTCATTTATAGTTTGTCAACCAAATAAGTGATTGATGTCTGAAGTAAACAGTAACATGGTACCATTGCCCTGTGCTGAATTTTTAAAATCATGAAATAACTTGTCACTATTTAACCGTTATTGTTAGTGTAATTTGCCTAGTTTGAAGACACGATAGCCGGAATTTTACCATCACATCCACCCTGGAATTGGGGCAGGTGCTGGTCACACAACAGAATTCTCCATTGGACTCGGGCAGAGTTTTACGAGCCTCGCCGGAGCAACGTCATAAAATACCGCCATGAGTTCTTACGTCTGACACAACGTTGAGTTTGTATTTCATCCATATATAAATACTTTTATAAATAGGATTACAAAATGAACTTCAGGTTTTCAAGATCTCTCCAGTTTTTTTTTAAAGAATGGCAATAGCAGAAAATAGTGGAATTTGCAAAATGCCAATGTGGAAGTGCAAGTATTATTTGTGTGAAGGATATGCTTCTGTTCTTAATATCTCTTTGCCTGATCAAACTGAAGATAGAGCCCTGGGCTCTGCACTAATCCAGCTTTCACACACCACCTATTCAGAGGGGCAAAGAGGCTGTACGTATTATTCTTCAGTTTGGCAACTACAACAAAAGACTATCTTGTGTTGTTCTCACACACTTAACTGGTTACAATGTTCTGTAACCAGCCAGAACATTGGGAGTGATTTTCTGGCCTCACTGCACCTGTGCCAAAAATTATGTGTGCGCCTAAAAACGGATCACATGCCAACTGCCAAACAGTTCACAATTGACCCAGTCTCTTCCTACTGGTACAAACTAGAAGGGTGCAAGGCCAATTCGTACATTTAAAAGTAGCATTTAAATACGCTTAGCTTGTTCAATGCTGGGTTTTCTCAACTCCTGGATTCATATGAACTTGGGCACAGCATGGTCGAGAATTACTGGTGTCCTCCACGAGTGGAGATCAGACATGATGGTCATGCCAGGGTTTCAGAGACCATTGAAGCCCCTTGGTGGTGGAGGACATGGCTGGGCAGTGCCCATCTGGCACACTGTCAGTGCCCAAATGTCAGCTAAATGGGTGTGGCCTGAATGGGGGTGGGGCTTGAGCCATGATGGCGTTTATGATGGGGAGGGGCTATGGCTGGGGGCTTTAAAGGGAGGGCATGCTGGAACTTAAAGATGGGGGACACGTCAGGGGTCACAAAGAGGGGCCCCACTGGGAGGGCTCCAATGCCTCAATGCTAGTGATCCATGTTGGGGGAAGAGTTGGGGAAATATGCTGTCAATGAGAGGGGGTTGTCACAATGTCCATGGAGAGTGAGATGGAGTCTCCCAGTGCACTGAGAGATCAGGGCATCCTTTCAATTCAGTTCCTGATTGCTTTGCAGCCAGACTCACTGCCAAATTTAGCACCTGCCCTCCTAGCAAATGACTAAGTGTGGGATAATTGTGGTCCGCTGGTCACTCTAGTTTTCTCACCATTATGACACCCTGATCATTCTTTGGGAAAGGTCCACCATTTTTGCATAGCCTAGCTAAATCTTATAGATTGGCATACAGCTTCATGACAGATTCCAAGGTGGGTATAAAAAGGAAGACTCACAGTACATACCATGAACTTTAAGTGCCTATTATGTACCAACAGAAAATGTGAATAACTAAAATACCTTCAATTTATACTAACACACCGCTTGTGTAGAACTTACATTCAGTCATTTCTCCAATCCATTAGAATAAAGAACTAGCAGATACATTAGCCAATAATGAACCCAGAATCTAAGATCAGCAACTTCAGAATGGTGAACTTTTCAGCAGTTACCAAGTAAAAAATAATAGTTCACTGAGGACATCAAAGGGACTGGATTCCAGGACATTATATTACTCGATTTTATGTAAACGTGCCAATCATATGACGCAGATTAGTAAAATAAGAACATAGGTTCCTTATTTGAAAATAAGATTAAATACATACAGTGTTAACGTGGAGGACAAGATACATGTCTGATTTGTACATTTGCTGCTGCATTCTAAGTCAGAATGTTGGGACTACTACATTATGTCTCAGTGCTTATAACTGACAGCAGTTTAAGATATGCTCCCCTAAAGAAACATGTACATTATATCACAACACAGGATATTATGTAAAGAACTAAGATGTCTGCTGCCGCAACATGAAAGATGTCATATTTACGATGTATCTATTTGATACAAACATACAAAATAGGCACTGGAAAAGACTACTGATCCGTGGGTGAGATTTTATGGCCTCTTTCTGGCGAGATGGAATTTCCTGCCCGAGAGCAATGGAGATTGTACAGATTCCATGGTGGGCAAGGTGATAGAGTTCTAGCCTACGAGTCTGCTTTTCTATTTACTCTTTAATAAAGGGTCAGAGAGATGGAAAATGGGTTTTATAGGGTGTGACTTCTCAATGCAAGCACATAGATTTCATGGTATTCTTGGAGTAATTAATGAAGCTGCCTAATGGAAAACAAAAAGGTCTTTGTTTAAATATCTGCAATTTGTTTACATATTATATATAATGTGACAATGACATAGGAAAAGACTTTTCCACCCAGCCCATTCTACACAACACTCAGGTATCACGATACCTATAATCCCCGACATTTCCTAAATCCATGTAAACACTTGAGTGAAACCAGGGCCAGAATTGTCCGGCTGTTCACATCCCACTGCTGCCAGTGAGAGCACAGAATTTGGCACCCAGTTCACTTCACTTTATCCAAATCTGGGACAGTAGAATCCCAGCTGCGGGTGAGACTGGGGAATTCAGCCCCAGATATAAACCCAGGCCAATTAGGGGGCAAAATACAGTACGTTCTTCTCCAATTCCTGCAAGAATTCAGGAGATCACTCCAGCCCTGAGTAATGTGGTAGAATACATACCATCTGGAGGGGAATCTCTGATCTCAGCCAGAAACATGTTCAATTCGCACATTAGATTCTATAAATGACCCAGCAGTCTGTTCCACAGCTCCCGACTGCCTGGCAAAAACATATTGATTCCACAACTTCTAAGTCTACATGTGTATAAAGTTGATTTTATTCACTCCTAAATTCAATTAAAATGAATGTCACCAAATTGGACATCCAATCCAATTGGATTATTGGATAATCAGTGTTGTGAAATCATGTTTTGTATCAAAAAATTATTTTTCAATTTACTGCAGGAAACTCTTAATTGATTTTTTATGGAAGTCCATAGCCACCTTCCAGTGACTTGGGAACAGATCAAATGTGGCTGCACTGTACCTTCTACATCCCAAAAACATTGAAAAGGAAACAACCTGTCTGCAAAACCACACTGACCTTGGAGGAGTAAGAATGGCAACCGTCTCCTCTTCCACCCAAGCCATTAGACTTACTCATTTGGACAATGGGATCCTGATAAAGGAAGGAATTTCCAGCCATGATCCAATCAGCTTACAATTGGAATACAGTAACGGGGACCAAATTTGGGTTACAGCAGAGTTGGAGAGAGATCCTTTATCCTGTTTAAGAAATTATTTTATCTGCAGAACAGGACAAACAACTGAGATGCTGAAGGGGCAAGCCATTAAAACGTATTCTTCCTCTCTTTCTCTCTCTTCATGAAACTTGCAAGTTTTGAACACTGTCTACTGACGTTGCCTATTCAGGTGTTGCAGACAGAGATTTCAAAAAGAATGATATCTAGTGCTGCTGTCTCCAGAAAAACAAATAAATCATCTTTCTATATGTTCAAACTTCTTTGATACCGAAAGCAAAAAGACCACAGAGTCCAACCTGAAGCCAGCCAAGTCACCAATCTTCAAATGTTATATACAATTTTACTTTTACTGCACTCTAAGTGGCTTTATCTATTGTCCTCACTCAGTAATTCATTTGTATGTGCATGAACTTCGAATGTGCATGCTTAAGAGAGAGAGAACATTTTAGCTGTCTTATATTTATTTAGATTGGGTTAAGTACAATAACAATTCTCTTTTCCTTTTGAACAAGCTCAAGGAGACCCATGTTATGAATATGGGAGGAAGGCAAACTAAAGTGCTTTTATTTTTCCTTGCTGTCTATGAGAAAAGGGATTCTATTTTTGAACTAGACTGTGGCGTGTTTCGCTGAAGCTTCTGTTTGTGACTTCTATTTTAAAGTCACTCATAGCAAACTCTCTTTAGGGAGAAGTCAAAGGTACATTTAAATTCAGGGAATAGATATCACAATTACACTCTTACACATGCACACAGAGGATAGGAAAGATAATAGATTATACAAAAAAAAGGAATATTAATTAACATGAATGTTAGAATCCAGTGATGGCTCCTTCATGTAAGAGAAGGTTCAGGTGGAATCAACTAACTGAAAGCAAGAGTTGCTGAATTACTTCAAAATTGGTGATGATCTGATTGATACTCCTAGATGTCTTTGTTCTATAATTGTCCCCTGTGCCTTATCATTAACTAAGTCCTGTCCTGTTTTGATGAACCAAAATGCATCACCTTGCATTTATCTGAATTAAATTCCATCTGCCATTCATCAGCACACTGGCCTTGATTAAGATCCTGCTGCAATCTGAGACAATCTTGGTGTCATCTGCAAACTTACTAACCATGCCTCCTAAATTCTCAACCAAATCATTAATATAAAATGACAAATAACAGTGGACCCAGCACCAATTCCTGAGGCACACTGCTGGTCACGGGCCCCCAGTTTGAAAAAGAGCCCTCTGCAACCACCTTTTGGCTTCTGTCATCCAGCCAATTTTATATCCATTTGGCTACCTCACCCTGGATCCTGAAAGATTTAACCTTATGCAACAACCTACCATGCGTTACCTTGTCAAAGGCCTTGCTAAAGTCCACGTAGACAACATCAACTATACTGCCCTCATTGAACTTCTTGGTTACCTCCTCAAAAAACTCAAATTTATGAGACAAAAATTCAATTGAATTTGTTTTCCACTCACAAAGCTACACTGACCATCCCTAATCAGTCCTTGCCTCTCTAAATGCCGATCTCTCAGAATACCTCCTAACAACTTACCTGCTACAGATGTAAAACTCACCAGACTGAAGTTCCCAGGCTTTTACTTGCAGCCCTTTTTAAGCAAAGGCACGAAATTTGCCATTTTCCAGCCTTCAGGCACCTTCCCTGTGGCTGTTGATGCTTGAAATATCTCTGCTAGGGGACCCGCAATTTCCTGCCTAGCTTTCCACAACTTCTTAGGATACACTTCATCAGATCCTGGGGATTTATCTACCTTGATGCGCTTTAAGACTTCCAGAACCTCTAGTTGTTAATTGTACACTCCTTAAGACACCACTATTTATTTCCCCCAAGTTCCTTAACATCCATGCCTTTCTCAACAGTAAATACTGATGAGCAATATTCATTTAAGATTTCACCCATCTCTTGTGGATCCGTATATAGATCACCTTGATGATCCTTAAGAGGCCCTAACCTCTCCCTAGTTTTGTCCTTTACACATTTGGAGGATTTCTTTGGATTCTCCTTTGCTTTATCTGCCAAAGCAATCTCATGTCCCATTTGTGGCAATCCTGATTTCTCTCTTAACTCAACAGCTATACCTTCTATATTTTTCATGGGATCCACTTGATCCCAACTGCTTATGTATGTCATGTGCCTTCTTCTTCTTTTTGTCCAGGGCCTCAATATCCAGACTCATCCAGAGTTTCCTACTGCTACCA
The DNA here is from genome assembly GCA_024679065.1 of Sphyrna mokarran. Lineage (NCBI taxonomy): Eukaryota > Metazoa > Chordata > Chondrichthyes > Carcharhiniformes > Carcharhinidae > Sphyrna > Sphyrna mokarran. The sequence continues at coordinate 28,588,448 of JAGIQG010000021.1, forward strand.
ACCTTACCCTTCACTCCAAGAGGAATGTGCTTACTCTGAACTCTGATTAATACATTTTTGTAAGCTTTCCACTTACCAGATGTCCCTTTGCCTGTCAACAAACTCCCCCAATTAACTTTTGAAAGTTATTGTATTACCCTATCAAAATTGGCCTTGTCCAAATTTAGAATTTTAACTTTTGGGCCAGAACTATCTTTCTCCATGGCTATTTTAAACCTAATGAAGTTTTGGTTACTGGTCACAAATTGATCCCTCACTAACACTTCTGTCACCTGCCCTTCCTTATTTCCCACGAGGAGTCAAGTTTTGCCCCCTCTCTAATCGGGCCATCCGCATACTCAATGAGAAATGCCTCCTCAATACACTCAAATTTCTCTCCGTTCAAGCCTTTAATACTGTAGTTGTCCAGTCAACGTTGGGAATGTTAAAATCCCATACTATTGTCATTCTATTTTTCTTGAAGATATCTATATTCTCCTTAAATGTAATTTTAAAAATTTCCCGCTGACTATTTGGGGGTCTTTAGTATCAAAGTGGCCAAACCCTCAGACATATCCCTCCTCAGTACTGACGTGACGTCTTTCCTGATCAAAAGTACAACTCTACCTCCTCTCTTACCTCTGGCATCTGTACTCTGGAACACTAAGCTGCCAGTCCTGTATTTCCCTTAGCCATGTTTCAGTAATAGCTATAATATCCCATGTGTCCATCCATGCTCTGAGTTCATCTGCCTTGCCTGTCAAGCCTCTTGCATTGAAATAAATGCAGTTTAGTCTGGATTTCCCTTACTCTCTGTCCTACTTTTGCCTGACCTGTTCGGTATTAGGATTGATGACACTGTCTTTACTATTTAATTTGCTCTCTTTAACTTCTGTGCTGTCCTCAACCTTTTCTTCTATCTCCCTCCTGCCTTGGGTCCCACCACCCTGTCAAACAAATTCTATGAAGACGTACATCTAATTGCAGGATTTACATGAGAGCCTCACCCTCCTTCCTTCCAACTCAAGAGGTGGCAAGCATACTCTGAAAGTTATCACGCTTATCCGGGTTTATATACCTGGAATTATTTCACATTATTCTTATGATCTCAATGGCTTGAGACTGTCAACAGCCCTCACATTTGAATTCCATTGGTTACGTGTCACTGCTTGCTTGCTTGAATATCATAGTCCAATTCAAAGCCTGTTTTAGTTAGATTGGAACACTGACTGCAAGGCTTTGATACGAGGTTGCAAAAATTGGCTTCTTCAGCCTGCACTCTGCATTTTAAAATCCACATCTTTTAAAGAGACAATGCTAACTGGTTTCTTCTTTTTGTTTTAGAATTTCTTTTCATTATTCACATTTGTCAAACACCACATTTTAATGTTACATATGCAACTTCACAAGAATAGGTATGAGATTCTACAAGGATATGGGTTGAGCTTTGTCATGTTTTACTTGATGTTTCCAGAACTATAGCCAGCTTATAAATCACGTGACCTGCAGCAGCCATGCTTTCTAGTCTAGCAAAACCATTTTTTTTAAATAAGCTGAAAATAAGATTTGATTGAAATAATTTATAATCTCTTTCATGTATTATGGACAATAACCTGTCTTATCATCTCTTTTATGGTCAGAACACAAACAGTTAAATAAATTTATTTGTTAGTCACAAGTAAGTCTTACATTAACATTGCAGTAAAACTACTATAAAATTCCCCTAGTTGCCAAAGTCCAGCTCCTGTTTGAGTCAATGCTCCTAACCAGCATGTCTTTCAGAATGTGGTAGGAAACTGGAGCACCTGGAGGAAACTCATATGGATATGGGGAGAATGTGCAAACTCCACACAGACAGTGACCCAAGTTGGGAGTTAAATCCAGATCTCTGGTACAATGAAGCAGCAGTGCTAACCATTGTGCTACCATGCTGCAGAATTGGCAAGTACATCCTTTTCAATAGGACCTGTGTGGACAAAAGTAGAGTGTGCAAAGAGGGGATTATTCCCTATGATTTTTGGCAACTTCATCTGGGATTGAACCCACGAGCAGATAACAAATTAGAAGTGAGACACTAAAATAATCCATAGAAGTATATTTTAAAAAAAACACCTTACGACTTTTCATATGCTTTGCAGTGCATTTTAAAGGGCATTTAAGACTCAGGTTCATTGCTATGGGCCTGGAGTCACATGTCAGCCAACCAGGGCATTAGTGAACCTGATGGGGTTTCAACCATAATCACCAATGCTTTGGTCATCGTCAGACTTAATTCCAAATTTTTTTTATTGACTTGAATTCAAATTCCATCACAGTAGATTCTCCTCTTGTTCCCCAGGACATTATTCTTGTTCTCTATGGATAACAGTTCAGTGACAATATCAAGATGCCACTGCCTTGCCTGTCTGTTAGTTTTGATAATCCAGGCGCTGAAGATAGGGATTTGAAAAAAAATTCCAGCCAGTGCTGCAGTCTTCAAAAGAGCAATAAAACATCTTTCTACATCAATAAACTGCTTTGACGCTGAATCATCAAGACCACCAAGTTCAACCTGAAGTCCAGCAAGTCACTAAACTCAGGACTCTGAATTGCTTTATTTATTGTCCCACTCTACAATCAGTGTATGTGTGAAAGAGAGAAAAAGTCAAAGCATTTTTTTTATTATTTCATTTCAACTGAGTGAAGTACAATTATTAGCCATCCTCTTTACACTGAAAAGATGAGAAAGTCTGTCTGATAGCCTCTTTAATGGTCACAGCATATATATGCAATTAAACACTTGCCTAATTGCCAAGTATATCCTTTAAAAAAAACTGTTGCAGTAAAACAACAGAGGGAAGAGAAGAACCAGTAGACCCTCCCTTCTGACCTGGTTATAACATTGGCATTGAATTTTCTCACTATCTTAGATCTGAAAGACTCATATCCATTAGCTTAATCATAGAAGCATACAGTTCAGAGGCCATTTGGGCCATTGAGTCTGTATCAACCACAATCCTATCCGGGCCCTATCCCCATAGCTTCATGCATTTACCTCAGCTGGTACCCCTGACACCAAGGGATAATTTAGCAAGGCCAATCCACCCAAACTACACATCTTTGGACTGTGGGAGGAAACGAGAGCACCCGGAGGAAACCCACGCAGACACAGGGAGAATGTGCAAACTTCACACAGACAGCGTTCCAAGCTGGGAATTGAATCCGGGTCCCTAGCACTAACCACTGTTCCATCGTGCTGCCCTTAAGCAAGAGAAACAAATCTGTGTGGATCATTTAATTATTTAAATTTGTATGGGACCTTTTTTGCCTTTCATTAACACTAGTCAAAACTGTTATACTGGTTGATTGTTTACAAATACATTGGCTAGCCAGTTTCACTGTTTTTTGGTGCCTCTGGTTATCAAGTTTATGCTCCTGATGCCTTTCCCCTTACAAGTGGTGCCTTACACTTATGAACAAGATACAATCTGACATTGCCAAACTGCACAGTGCCACAGGCAGAAATAGATAGTTATCTATCTGTGCAGGTACAGTTCAGATTGCTATCATGCACAACGAGCTATAAAAGTGAGAAGGCTGAAAGTGAAGGCTGAGAAAGGAGCGATGGCAAATCAGCAACCAATTTTACACCTCGCATGATTCATTATCATCTATTTTTTTGGCCAGTGACAGAAGTCACAATTACCCCAGTAGTTGAAATCTCTAGATCATGATGCTGTTGAAAGATTGTTTTGCTGTAACTACACTGCACTCACACTTTAGAACATACAACATTACAGCACAGAACAGGCCCTTCGGCCTTCGATGTTGTGCCGACCAAAATAAAAAGCAATGCCCCTCCAAACTAAACCATTCCCTTCTCTTCCATATACTTATCAATTAACCTCTTAAACGCCAGCAAACTTGGCGCATCTACAACAGCTGCAGGCAGGGCATTCCACTCCCTAATCACTCTTTGAGTAAAGAACCTACCTCTGATATCCGTCCTATAACTCATACCCCTTAATTTAAAGCTGTGTCCCCTCGTGCTAGCTTTCTCCATCCTAGGAAAAAGGCTATCACTGTCCACCCTGTCTAAACCTCTAATCATCTTATATGCTTCAATAAGATCCCCTCTTAGCCGCCTCCTTTCTAACGAAAACAACCTCAAATCCTTCAACCTCTCTTCATCGGACCTGCCCTCCATACCAGGCAACATCCTAGTAAACCTCCTCTGTACCCTCTCCAATGCCTCCACATCTTTCTTATAATGTGGCGACCAGAACTGCCAACAATACTCCAAGTGCGGCCGCACTAGAGTTTTGTACAGCTGCAACATGATGCTGCGGCTCCTAAATTCAATCCCCCTACCAATAAAAGCTAAGACTCCATAGGCCTTCTTAACAACTTTATCCACTTGACTGCCTACTTTCAGGGATCTATTGACACATACACCAAGATCCTTCGGTTCCTCAACACTATTAAGAGCCCTACCATTAGCCCTATACTCTACACATTTATTGTTCCTGCCAAAGTGCATTACCGCACACTTTTCCACATTAAACTCCATTTGCCACCTCTCGGCCCAGCTCTGCAACTTTTCCAAGTCACTCTGTAAACTATAACACCCCTCTTCACTATCTACCACTCCACCGACTTTAGTGCCATCTGCAAATTTACTGATCCATCCCTCAATACCCTCATCCAGATCATTTATAAAAATTACAAACAGCAGGGGCCCCAAAACAGACCCCTGAGGCACGCCACTCGTCACCGAACTCCACGATGAATATCTCCCATCAACCACCACCCTCTGTCTTCTATCTGCTAGCCAATTCCTAATCCAATTAGCTAAATCACCCTCTATTCCACACATATCATTTTCTGTAGAAGTCTACCATGGGCCACCTTATCAAACGCCTTACTAAAGTCCATATATACTACATCAACCGCCTTACCCCCATCCACCTCTCTGGTCACTTTCTCAAAAAACTCAATGAGGTGAGTAAGGCATGACCTACCCTTCACGAAACCATGCTGACTATCCCCAATCAATTCATTTCTCTCGAAATAACTATAAATCCTATCCCTAATAATTCTCTCCAATACCTTGCCCACAACAGAAGTAAGACTCACTGGCCTATAATTCCCTGGAAGGTCTCTCTTCCCCTTCTTAAACAATGGGACCACATTCGCTATCCTCCAGTCCTCCGGAACCACACCCGTAACCAACGAGGACCTGAAGATCAGCGCCAGAGCTCTGCAATCTCCTCTCTTGCCTCCCAGAGAATCCTAGGGTAAATCCCGTCCGGCCCAGGGGACTTATCCAACTTCAAACCCTCGAGAATTTCTAACACATCCTACCTATCTACTACAATACTCCCCAATTTGCAACCCTGTACCTCAGTGCTCTCCAGAGCTACATTTCCAGCACTCTGCGTGAATACCGAAGAGAAATATTTATTCAGTGCCTCACCAATCTCTTCAGGCTCCACGCACAACTTCCCACTGCTGTCTATGACTGGCCCTATTCTTGCCCTAACCAATCTTCTATTCTTAACATATCGAAAGAAAGCTTTAGGATTCTCCTTAATCCTATCAGCCAACATCTTCTCGTGTCCCCTCTTAGCTCTCCTCAATTCACTTTTTACCTCCTTCCTGGCTAATCTATAGATATCCATTGCACTATCTGAGCCTTCAAGCCTCATCCTGACATAAGCCTCCTTTTTCTTCTTAACCAGCAAATCAACTTTTTTCGTACACCAAGGCTCTCTTACTCGTCCATTTCCTCCCTGCCTGACAGGGACATACTTATTAAGGACTCGCAGCAGCTGCTCCTTGAATAAGCACCACATTCCAGATGTTCCCAGTCCCTGTAGTTCCCTAGTCCAATCTATGCACCCTAATTCTCTCCTGATGGCCTCATAATTACCCTTCCCCCAGCTATAACTACAGCCCCCAGCTTCATGCCTATCCCTGTCCATCACTAAGGTGAACGTAACCGAATTGTGGTCACTATCACCAAAATGTTCACCAACTTCCAAGCCTAACACCTGGTCTGGCTCATTGACCAGCACCAAATCCAATGTAACCTCACCTCTAGTTGGCCTATCTACATACTGAGTCAAAAAACCTGCCTGCACACTCTGTACGAAAACTGACCCCTCTAACGAGCTAGAGCTATAGCTATTCCAATCAATATTAGCAAAGTTAAAGTCCCCCATCACAATTACCCTACTACTTTCACTCCTAATCAGAATTGACTTCGCAATCCTTTCCTCAACCTCTCTAGAACTATTAGGAGGTCTGTAAAAGACTCCCAACAGGGTGACCTCTCCTCTCCTGTTTCTAATCTCAGCCCATACTACCTCAACAGACAAGTCCTCATCAAACTTCTTTTCTATCACTGTGATACAGTCTTTGACCAATAATGCCACTCCTCCCCACCTTCTACCTCCTTCTCTACTCCGACTAAAGCATTTGTACCCCGGAACCTGCAACATCCATTCCTGTCCCTGCTCTACCCAAGTCTCTGAAATGGCCACAACATCGAAGTTCCAGGTACTGGTCCAAGCTGCAAGTTCCTCCCCCTTATTGCGAATACTCCTTGCATTAAAGTATACGCATTTCAAACCATGCCCCACCCCACCCGTACGCCGCTGTGTTTTACAACTCTCTTCTATAACCCCCTTACTCTCATCCCTCTCAGCACCCCAACTACTTAGGATCCCACCCCCCCCCCGAATCAGTTTAAAGCCCCCATCATAGCCTTAGCAAATTTTCCCCCCAAGATATTAGTTCCCCTCTGGTTCAGGTGTAGACCATCTCTCTTGAAGAGGTCCCACCTATCCCAGAATGAGTCCCAATTGTTAAGGAACCTGAACCCCTCCCTCCTGCACCATCCACGCAGCCATGAGTTCAAACTTTCCCTTTCTCTGTAATCCTACTTTAGCTACTGGTATTCTGAGAAAAACTTTGCACTAAATTACCCAAAGTTCAGCAAAGATTTACTAATTAAGATTTTAGCTGTTTGACCTATGAAAGTAAAAAACAAGTTATTTGGAAACCCTTAAAGATTTCAAACATGAAACACTTTGGAATGGAAACTGAAAGGTCAGGCAGTGATTTCATTTCTGCATATTTATAGAAAAAGCTTCAAAAATGTTTTTATATTATAACAGTGAGCATCAGCTCCTCACCAGTCGGCTGTTTTTGTCTACCACTCTGTCTAGTACATCAAGTCTCTGTTTTATTTCACCCTTTATTATTGTTTAGTATTCATTCTTGAATTGCTTTTTCTGTCAATATTTCTTCCACTTTTTTAGATTGTTGACCTTGCCCATTCACTCTGCTGAATGATATACCTTTTGGCCTGCCTCCTCTTCCAAGATTTTGTCCTTCAGTATCTCACCCAGGTCTTCTTCCTGGTTTTAACACTCATTCATTTTCTATTTTCTGCATTAGTTGCTGTCCCTTATTTCAATAACACGCTCTGTCTAACATGGCATCGCAGCCTTTTCGAAATGGCACCCTATAAATCTTCCTGATCCTTCACTGCCTCGCAATGACATTACAGTCAGCAGCAAGTTGCAGTTCATCTACAACAAAACTCAAGACCCTTTATAAACAGAGTGGAAAACCATCAAAATATACTCATCATGGAGCCATAAATTCTTTTAAATCAGAGAATCATAACAATGCAGAACAGGCCCTTCAGCCCGTCCAATATGTATCAACTCTCAAGAAACACCTGACCTCCTGCCTAATTCCATTTACTAGCATTTGGCCCATAGCCTTGGATGTTATGAGATGCCAAGAGCTGTTTTGCTACAGAAAAAAAAATATTCAGCCCATCATGCTTGTGTCAAATCTTTGAAAGAGCTGTTCTACTCACCTCACATTCCTACTCTTTCCCCACAGCAATTTTTTTCCCCTTTAAGTGTTTATCCAATTCTCTTTTGAATATTACTACTGAATTTGCTTTCACCACCCCTTCAGATAACTATGATTTGGATGCAATGTCTTGTATATAAAGCTTATTTCTCATCTCACCTCATGCTCTTTTATTAATAATGTCAAATTTCAAAGGAAATAGTTTCTCCTTATTTAGTCTAACAAAACCCTTCAAGATTTCAAACGCTACTATTAAATCTCCCCGTAATTGTTTCTGTTGAGTGGAGAATATTCCTACTTCCTCTAATCTTCCACATAACTAAGTCCTTCATCCTTGGCACCTTCCTAGTAAATTTCTTTTGTGCCCTCTCCAAGGCTTATCATCACTTCTGAAATGTGATTTTCTAGATACAATACTCCAGCTAAGACCTAATTTGCAATTTATAATATCTTCCTTGCTTTTCTATTCAATACATTTATGAAATTAAGTCTGTATAAGCTTCTCAACTTGTCTTTAGTCTAAATCCAAAGATTTAGTTATATAAACTTCCATAGATAGAATCTTACAGGTCCTATTCCGAGTTGAACCTTCCAGTCCTTCCAAAGTCAAAGTCAATGGAGTTTTGAATGGTTTACTGTATTTTCTGGCCCAGCCCCCAACATATCAGGCCAAAAAATTCCACGTCAGGTTTCTCTGTACTTCCATCTGCTTTAAAATTATATATTTTGGTGTATATTTTCACTTTTTCTTCGAAAATCTATTGCTTCATAATGCTTTGAGTTTCATCTGTCACATGCCTGTCCATTTCAGTGTATGGTGTAGAAATGCGTGCGTTGGACTGGGGTAAACTCAGTAAGAGGTCAGATAACACCAATTTTAAATCCAACCGATTTATTTGATAGTAAACTTGCAAGCTTTCGGCCTTTGTAGCCTTCGTCAGGCGAATGAGGTGTTCTGGTCTGTAATAGCACACATATCAGCACAGACAGTTTACAGATTGCTGATTAGAATGCGAATCCTTACACCTAACTTGCTATTCAAGTCTTAAAGTGGCTAACAATGTGAGTGGAAGGAGCACTGAGCACAAGTTAGAAAGATGTGTATTGTCTCCAGACAGCACAGTAAGTGAGGTTTTTTGCTAACCCAGGCAAATCATGGGGCGTTACAGATAGTGTGACATGAAGCCAATGTCCCTGTTAAGACTGTCCTCATGCGTGTGGAACTTGGCTATCAGTCTCTTTCATAAATGTATACATTTCAGTGTATACGTTTGATGTCTTTTCACTGTTTATACGCATTACCATTTTCATAGCACACATAGGGCTAAGTTTCCAATTTTGTGCTCCTAGTACATATTGTACCCAACCAGAATTGTGAAGTCAAAAATTGTACCTATGTAACTTCCCATATCATTGTCCGTTACAAGTAGATATTATCTATGTAGGTACATGATACTTAATTATATTTCAAAACATGAAAATGTGTTTTTAGCCTTGGTAACACCAGCATCACATAACTCCTTAGCTTGAAAGGAGACATAGGTTTTTCAGTCTTCCGAAACAAAACTTATCCATCCTGCTTACACAAGCTGCCCCTCTCAAAACAAATCTGCTGAAATACAGCTTTTGTAGTTTGTCGATGACCTAACCCAAATCTTTGAAGAGATAAAATTACCCACACAGCAACACTAGATTTCTTAAGCCTTAGACATAGTTCCTTATGAATAGCTAATGTTCACACTTCACTACTAAGGAACCTATGGAAGCAGAGAGATATTATTAAATTGGATTTTGCATTTCCTTACCAACCAAAGGCAAGGAGTAGTCCATAATGGGGAATCATCCTGTCCTAGAGATGTCTCCCTGGAGCGTGTTGGTACATTTACTCATCTTGATGTATATAAATGATTTCCCCAATGTACTATAAAAACAGAGTGTGACTATTTGAAGATGCTTGCATGGTTTACACATCAGGAAAAACTCAAGTCCTTATTAGCTTGCTGCAAGGTGATTTTCTGGAATTGCAAAAATGGCAGGACCAATGAGAGATGACACTTAGTGTTGAAAAATGCTAATGTCATGTGCATTCCAACAAAATTGATCTGTCAACAGGCAACTTTAAGTTCTATAATAAAATTTCTCAACAAGTAGATACACAACTGTATGGAGATTGTACATTCTCCCTATATTAGCATAGGTTTCCTCCAGGTGCTCTGGTTTCCTCCCACAGTCCAAAGATGTGCAGGCGAGGTGAACTGGCCATGCTAAATTGCTCCTGAGTGTCCCAAGATATATAAGTTAGGTTGATTAGCCATGGTATATGCGTGGGGTTATGGGGATAGGACCAGAGAAAGTCTTGGTAGATGCCCTCTCTGAGAGTGGGAACAGACTCAATGGCCAAATGGTCCCCTTCTGCACTACTGGGATTCTAACCATACTTGGGAGTTCGGCTAAAAAAGCTATTTCAAATGGGGATTGCACATTCAGCAGGTAATATTATAATTAAGCTGGCATGCAATGATGGTGATAAGTTTTAATATTTGTCTCTTATGCATGATCTAACTCTAATCAATAGTTGAGTGGATAGAGCTAACTTCTATATCTTGATTGGTATATGTTAATTACTTGTAATCGAATCTGAAACTATATCTGCTTGCGTAATTCCAAATTCTGTACTCTGGCTGGCCACTAGTTTCCAGGGTCTTCGCTATAAAGCTTGATTAAAAACAGTGGTTATGAAAACTCTAACGTGGCCTGGCTACTTAAAGGGGAAACTCAGTAAGAATCTGGCAACACCAATTTTAAATCCAACTGATTTATTTGATAGTAAATCTGCGAGCTTTCAACTTTTGGATTTAAAATTGGGTTGCCAGATTCTTACTGAGTTTACCCCAGTCCAACGCTGGCATCTCTACATCATACTTAAAGGGAACACAGAGTAAAGTTGTAATAAATTAAAAGGCTGAACACCAAAAAAAACCCCCGCACATGGGTTCACAAAATATTCAACTGTCTAAAAATAAATGTTATCAATTCACTTTCAATATTTCCAATATGTTTAGAACTATCACTTTGTACGTAGTTCAATATCAATCCACTCACTACATGAAGAAAATCTTCTATTTGTTGGACCAAACAATGAATCTGCAAAACACACTGGAGTTCATACTATGTTATATATGTGTTCATTTCAATTCTATTAAGTGAAAGTAAACTAATATCTGACACTAGAATGGCCAATCCTGAATCTTATGTTTTTTGAGAGACAAATACTTGCAACTCTGGAATCAGCATATTTCCCTATACAAAGAAAAATAAGTAAATTACAATCAATGCATTCATGGCATGAAAATAGCAGGGAGATATATTTTTGCAATTTTGCAAGTTCATTTAATTTATCTAAATTAAATGAACTTGCAAAATTGCCAATGCACATTGGTACAGAATTTGGCAACATAACTTACGCTTAGTCAGTATATCCAACAACACGTAAGTTCTCAAAAAGCTGCTGAAAAATATAAACAGATGTGACACCTTTAAGACAAGTGGCTATAAATGAAGCAATGACTACTTCAGTCTTTCAAAAAGCTGAAAAATAGTTCTTTGAAATGTGTTAGCTTTTCCAAAGTCTGCATGGGGGAGTGGAAGGAATTGACAGGCAAAAATGAAACAGATGTGAAACAGAGTCTATGGACAATTGGAAGAATGGTGCAGAGACTGGATATATTTTAAGCTTGGCAAAGTGGATATGCCACTCACTGAAGTAACTATGATGATGGTTGCACTCCAGGGCATTCACAATAAACTGTGCACCGTACTGTCATGAGATGGTAGCTAAGTCTAGTATTGTGTACTATTTGTATTCAGTGAAGATTACATAATTTAAACTTTGACTCTAACCTAAATATTGTTCAAGCAACCCAACAATACCATAAGCAAGGTGGATGATCCAAGTCTGCGCTGCGTTATCTTAAAGATGGGAAAGCCCAGCACATCAATGCAAAAGGGAAGGCTTAAGGATTTGCAACCACCTTGAGCCAGAAGTGCAAAGTAGATGATTCAGCTTGGCTTCATTCTGCAGTCTCCAGCATCAGAAATGTCAGTCTTTGGCCCACTCAAATCACTTGATATGAAGAAACAGCTGAATGCACTGAATACTGAGGAGGCTATGGGACCTAATGATATTCTAGCAACAAAACTGAAAACTTGTGTTCCAGAACTTACTATTCCCCTAGTCAAACTGCTTCAGTAAAGCTGTCTACCCAGCAATGTGGAAATTGCTCAGCAGAACAAATTTAACCCATCAGACTCCTCTCAATCATCAGCAAACAAGGAGAGATGTTGTTGACAGTGCTATCAAAAAACGCTTATTCGGAAATAATTTGTGCACTGACATTCAGTTTGGGATCTGCCAGGGCCACTCCAATTCTAACATCATTACAGCTTTGGTCTAAACAATGATGAATGAGCTAAAATTAAGAGGTGAGATGAAGTGAGAAAGACTGGCCTTGGCATCATCAAGTAGCAAAAACAGAAAACGCTGGAAAATCACAGCAGCTCTGGCGGCAACCTGTGGAGAGAGGATAGAACTAATGTCCTAAGTCTGGATGACCCTTTATCAAAGCTGGAGCCCTAGCGAAACTGAAGTCAATGGGAATCAGGGAAAACTCTCCACTGATTAGAGTCATACCTGGCACGAACAATAATGGCTGTATTTGTTCGAGGTTAATCATCCCAATCCCAGGACATCTATGCAGGACTTCCTCAGGTTAGTGTCCAAGACCCAATCACATTCAACGGCTGCATAAATGACCTTAAGTTATTTATGAAGTCAGAAATCAGAAATTAAGTCAGAAATGGAGGTATTCATTGATGTTCGGTACCATTCACAACTCCTCAGATACTGAAGCAGTCCATACCCATATACAACAAGATCTGGGCATCATTCAGGCTTGAGCTTATAAGTGGCAAGTTACATTCATACCACACAAGTGCTGGTTAATGACTATCTCCAATAATAGAGAATCCAATTATCTCCCTTTGATTTTTAGTGTATTAGCATCATCCCCCACCCTCCCATATACTCACCCTGGACATTACCGTTGATCAGAAATTAAACTAGACCAGCCATATAAATGCTGTGGCCATTAGAACAGGTCAGAAACTGGGAATTCTGCAGAGAGTAACTCACCTTCTGACCCTCCAAAGCTTGTCCATTACCTAAAAAGCGCAAATCAGTAGTGTGCGGGAATACTCTCTACTTTCCTGGATGAGTACAGCTCCAACAAGACATGAAAAGGTCAGCACCATTCATACAAAGCAATTATCTGACTGGCATCCCATCCACCAACTTCAATACTTATTCCCTCCACCATTGACACCAATACATACAATCTTCATGATTCCCTGCAGAAACCCATCAAGGCTCCTTTAGGCAGTGTCTTCCATGCCTGCAGCCTCTACGATCTAGAAGGACAAGGGCAGTAGATGCATGAGAGCACCACCATCTGCAAATTTCCCTCAAAGCCACATACCATCTTGACATGGAATCATACCTGCATTCTTTCACTGTTGCTGTGTCAAAATCCTCAAACTCTGCTAACAGCACTGGGGGCGTAGTAGTTTAAGGCGGCAGCAGCTCACCACCACCTCTTCAAGTGCAATTAGGGATAGCAATAAAAATGCTTGCCCGACCAGCAAAACCCATGTCCCATGAAATAATTTTTTAAAAAAATGATAGAATAGCATAGTACACCACATTCAATTGCAGCGATCCTGATGCTATCAGCTCAGTCCTGGGATATAGAAAAGCAAATGTTTCTATTCAAGGCAAGAGCTAAAATCTGCCCGTCAAATGACCACTTGACAATCAATATTGCTCAAGTGCAGAAATTCAATGAAGTTGGACCAAGTTGGGCCTCTTTTGGCCCCTTAGTGGAAGTGGAAGTAAAATTGTTCAGCATTCTGACTGATACTAGTCACCTGGTGATGCGTCCATGCTAAAGATATTTGATGATAGATTCTATAATTCTATAGAGTGCAGAAAAGCCCATTCAGCCCATCAGGTCTTCATCAATTCTCTGGCAGAGCATCCTACCTAGGCCTCTCCCCCATCCTATCCCCATAACCCCACACATTTCCCTTGGCTAATCCACTTAACCCACACATCTTAGGACACAAAGGGGCAATTTAGCATGGCCAATGCAACTAACCTGTATATCATTGGACTGTGGGAAGAAACCAGAGCATCTGAAGGAAACCCATGCAGACCCAGGTAGGATGTGCAAACTTCACACAGTCACCCAAGGCCAGAATTGAACTTGGGTCCCTGGTACTGTGAGGCAGCAGTGCTAACACTGTGCTGCCCATAGTTTGGTTCTGATCTGTAACGGCATGCCTCTGTTGCAGACTGCTTGCAAGTGCCCTTATGATAGATGGCAAAGGGTGTGTCAAGGTCTGCAGGTATTGGCTGATAGCCTAATGCTAATTATGGCCACTACAACTCAGATTCCGACTAAATCTCCTTGTTTTTCATTCTTTCATTTTTGTTCCACTTCACCCTTGAATAGCTTACCACATTCCTGAAGAATACCACTTTGTGGTAGTCCTGTATAACTGTGCAAATTAAACAGCTGGAGTTTCCTTAATCCCTCAAATAGCATTCTATCATTTCAAATTAATGAAAATTCTTATCGATTGGAGGTTTTATCAAAAATTGCCTTTTGCTTTTATGTCTGTGCAATAGCTTACAATAGATCACAGATATTGTGATCCTTCGGTTTGTACTGGGAGAGAATTGTATAAAGGACGCAAGGAATTCTAAGGCCTTCTTAGCAGTAACGCTCTCAGTTCTATCACTGTGTAACATGTTGGTTTTAGTCAGTGATTTTCACTCAAGCACACATTTTATCTGGTGTTAATATTCTCCTGCCCATTGCAAATGTTTCATCAATATTCATCGAACCCTCTACTAGTAGTGTGCTGCATCAAGAACATTTTTTATTTTCTAACAGGCCAATTAAAGCCTGAATTGGCACCTCCACACAAACATTAAAATTCTATCAATGACTATGCATTCATAACCTACATAAGATTTAATAAACATTTGAAGTTGCTTGGATCTCTTAATGATGTAATAAATCCACAGGAATATGCACATTTCATATACAATCTTCTGCTTTAATATAGCGCTCACATTCATTACAAGCACTCTACTTTTATGTAGCTTTCTGATCACATCTCCTACCAGCTATTTGATTTACAGTCTTAGTTCCAGTACCTGCATAGACATTTAATGCATTCCGATTACAAGGAATCTTAGGAATTCTTACCATTTTAAACAGAGGGAGAAAAAAACATGGACTCTGGTGCTTCATCTGTTTTCAGGTCCCTTGTCCATGCACCTTGACCCCCTTCTTCCCCCCTACACAACCCTTTCATTTAACCTCCCCACTCAACCCCTTCATTTAGGCTCACATCTTACATTCTTCCATTGCCCAGAATTGAAAACCGTACACCCAAGGGGGTCAAACTATTTGTTATAGGCTTAGCAAAACATTATGGTCTTTGCCTCCATTCATAAAGCCCATCTAAAGTTTCATTATGATACGTTTTACAAGTACAGCTTTACTAGGCATTACACACAGCTTGGTCATTTGTACTAAGTAATCAGCTCAGCTCTTTTGAACCTGTCCCTCTGCAATATCTGGATGAGTCAGATCCAAAAGGTTTGAACCTTACAAGCACCATGACCAACATTCCCAGATGAGAATATGTTGAACTGACAGTGACGCATTCTATTGACATGGCTTTTCGTTTACAAACAGCAAAACATTCCAGTAAGTTAGCAGCAACCAGTTCACCTACAATAATGTGTGATTTTGAATCACACAAGTGGGTTTTTGAGAACAGAAAATTTACACTTTGCATTGAGTGATAAATATTTTCTCATTTAAAATTGAAAATAATCATGTTTACAAAAGCCCAGCATGCAGTCTATAACAGGAAAGCAATGTGCTGTAGATGCTGGAAATTTGCAGAAAATGCTGGAAATACTCAGCAGGCCAGTGAGTGGCATCCATGGAGGAAGAAACCAAGTCAATGTTTTAAGTCCACAATCCGTACCAGTTCTGACGAAGAGAGTCATTGAACTCTGTTTCTCTCTGCATGGATGCTGCCAGATGTGCTCAGCATTTACAACACTTTCCATTCCTATTAGGACAAAAATAACACCTTTTGCCAGCTCTTACACATGAGCCTTTCATTTCCCTTCAGCCAGAAGCCCAGCAGCAGCTGCTGAGAGCCGGTTTTGGCACAACATGAAACATCAGTTTCAAAGAAAAAGTTAAGGTATGAAGAAAATAAACAACTTGCTGAGCAAAAAAAAAAAAATCAATCTATCTCAAGGCAATAAATGGATAATTTTTTTAAAAAATTATAAAAGTGCATGTATGTGTGTGAGGTCAGTGTGAGCTAAGAGTGTCAGTTGTGTGTGAGGTACGTACAGTGTGGGGGTATTTGAGTGCGTGAGGTGTGCGTGAGGTGTGTGTGAGGTGTGTGTGTGTGTGTATGCGTGAGGTGTGTGTATGCGTGTGCGTGTGCGTGAGTAAGAGAGAGAGAGAGATGTATGAGTGAGGTGTGGGTGAAATGAGGCTCTGAGTGTGTGTGATGAATCATAGAATCATTACAGTATAGAAGGAGACCACTGGACCCATTGAGCCTGCAATGGCAACAATCCCATCCTAACCCATAACCCACATATTTACTCCTCCCACCTCCACCCCAAAACTAGTGTCAATTTAGCATGGCCAATCAACCTAATCTGCACATCTTTGGAGTGTAGGAGGAAACAGGAGCACCTGGAGGAAACCGACACACGTACGGGAAGAACATACAAACTCCACAGACAGTAACCCAAGCTGGGAATTGAACCCCAGTCCCTGGTGTTGTGAGGCAGCAGTGCTAACCACCGTGTCACCCATTTTTTCACCGTGTGTGCCAGGTCCTTATAAACACTAAATACTAAAGATTAACACAGGCAATTGGAGCTGAAGCAGTGGATGTGTGTGAGGTCTCTGAGATGCATGCAATTATGTGTGTGTGTGAGTGTACATGTGTATCTGTGTGTATCCCCACACCAACCAGCATGTGCATGTATGCGTGCGTCCAGTTCACACTCTGTATTCTAACTCTCTCATATCCTCTCACAAATTGGAGATTTGTAAATAATCTTCAATTTACAAAGTAAAGGCTAGGATTACAGGTCTTATGGCTCCCAATGGAATTCCTAGCAGCTGCAACTTCCCTTTCTTTTCTTGCCGTTCATTTAATCGCAATGTTTCCTGGTTACTATGAAACTATTTTTGAATTGAGGGTCAAATCTCTTGGCCAGTTCACTGGGATATGAGGTGGGAGCAATGGTGGAAGAAGAGAATGCATTCCCACACTGAAGGCTATTGCCCACTTCATTAAACATATCTAGCTCCATAAACCTTGTTCTCCAGATCCCCTGAAAGATATGATGGAGATTTTCCAAACAACATGGCTTCATTACTGTCTACCAGTGTGGAATGGTATAGCTGTTTCTTTTTAAAAACTGAATCTGGGAGCAATATGCCCAAAACTCATCCACACCATCTGAGAGATGAAGCATAGTTCGGGACATTTAATTGCTTCAGTTCCAATCACCTTTTTAATTAAATCTATTTAATAATGTTTACTGTTTATAAGGATCTGGCTAATATAGGGTGAAAAAATTTGCAGAATGTTATTTCTGGCAAGAAAAATTGTGTGTTTCACTCTAGAGAGACTGATCAGTTTTCTCTCCAGATTTTATGACACTCAAGAGGGCATGATTTATGCCATCATATTGGGAGTAGGACCCAAACACAGCAGCAAAACCCCGCTCCTCGGAGATCATGGCACCATTTTTAAAGGGCGCCCCAATCAGAACACCAACAAACCTCTCCCCCAATACCACAACGGAAGCCTCAGGAGCTCCCCTCCCCAATGCCAATTGGAGCTGGCAATCACTTTGACCAACTCTATGATCAGCCCCACCATCCCCTGCTTGATAGGCCACTCTTGGCCCACAACCACATCTACATGAGGCTCCCAATCCCCATGAGGCTCCCATTGGGATTTGCCCCTTGGCACAGGTTGGCAGTGCCAAGACACTGTCTTGCCATGTTTGTCAACTCCCAGAGGCTATACTTGCCTTTGGACCCCTGAGCTGATACAACAGATTCACATTGTAAACTGCACTAATATGACATTGTGTCGGCATGGTTTGAAGATATGGTGACTGGTCAAGCTGGGCGGATTAATAATATTGAAATGAATGGAAATCAGCTCTACGTCCATTATGGGTGTGAACCTGATGATATTGTCAGTGAGGGATGGGAAAGATTCAAGGTCGAGTTCTTCCCAGCAAAAACTGCAACATTCAGATCTTGGGCCTTCCAGCAACCTCGCAGATGGCAAATGTGGGCTTAAGTTACCACTTGGATTACTGTGGGACTGAGTACAGTGATGTAAGAGAACACATGACCTGTATCCAGAGTCAGTCTAATGTTTGATCGAGACACATGTATCAGTAAGCATGGAGACAGCTCCTAGCCCGAACTCTTCACTGTATGTTTATAAAAAATTTGACAAATGACCATGCAGATTGCTTCAGATTTACTAAACTGTATCCAACAATTTACCAATGCTTCATCATTCAGAATTTGTGGCTCTTGGGCCAGTTTCTCTTCAAGTGAATTTCAAAGAAAACTGATGAGATCCAGGGCTTCAACAGATCAGATTGGGAAGTTTGGGATGAGGGGGATGGGAACTTTACACACTGCCTAGAGATGTCGATAATGGAGGTTGGAAAGGGCTAAGTCCCAGGCCACGTATCTTTGAGCAGAAGGAGAACAGAAAGGCTTTCAAGAAGTAGAGGTGTGGGAACTTGGTACTCTGCCTTAACTTATCATAGAATCCTTACAGTGTAGAAAATCATTTGGCGCTTCGAGTCTGCACCAAACACAATCCCACACAGGCCCTATCCCCATATCCCTACATATTTTACCCGCTAATCTCTCTATGCATCACAGGACACAGAAGGACAATTTTTAGCCTGGCGAATCAACCTAACTCGCACATCTTTGGACTGTGGGAGGAAACCGAAGCACACGGAAGAAATCCATGCAGACACAAGGAGAACGTGCAAACTCCACACAGACAGTGACCCGAGCTGGGATTGAACCCAGGTTCCTGGAGCTGTGAAGGAGCAATGCTAATCACTGTACCACCCTTGTATTACACCATGGTCTGAAGTGAAGTAAGCTCCAATAGAACAGTCCTCAAGATTTCTGCAACAAGAAATAAAAAGGTGGGGCTAGACATCCTCACAGCCGATGTGTAGCACAGTGGTTAGCACTGCTGCCTCACAGCGCTTGGGACCTGGGTTCAATTCCGGCCTTGGGTGATTGTGTGGAGTTTGCACAATCCCCCTACATCTGCATGGGTTTCCTCCAGGTGCTCTGACTTCCTCCCACAGTCCAAAAATGCATAGGCTAGAAGGATTGGCCATGCTAAATTGTCCCAGAATGTACAAAGATGGATAGGTTAGGAGGATTAGCCATGGTAAACACATGGGGTTAAAGGATTGGGATGGGCCTCTGAGATGTTCTGTCAGGGAATTGGTGGGTCAAACAGCCTTCTTCTGCACTGTAGGGATTCTAAGTGATTGCTGTTGATCAAAGAAATAGCTATTCTTGGCCAAGTAACTAGTCAATCCGATTGGTCCAAATGCTGGATTAGCTACTATGGACATTAAGTGTCATGACTTGGTGCTTGGTCAATCTGCACCTCACTCTCCTGTGCTCTGGTGCTAACCAGCTGAAGTTATTTTGCTTTCGACCAGCTCAAAAGGCACAATAAATATGACAAATGTTTTGTTCACTGTTGACATGAGAAAATGAATTATAATGAAGCTTTAGCTAAATAGCAATTTCCTGTGCATGTGTGTGTTAATAGATAGAATTTAGTATACACTGAAAATAAGCTTATGTTTCCAGTATAAATTACAGCACTATTTAAATATGTAATAGCATTTTCAAGTGAATTACGTATTGGTTTTATGATTACTGAGAGTGTGAAATAAATAGCAATGCAATATTGAATTTGGTACTTCAGTAAAATTGGCCTAGAAACAAGACCAAAGCAAGTTCAATTGATTACTACAGGAAAGGGCTGATGAAATAAATTAGGATGAGAGAATTACAGGGAGACAAAATATACATTATGATGGATTACTCTATTATGTAGGTCCATAAATTCAAGATGAAATAATTACAGCAACTGAGACTCGGCACTCTGTTATTATGAATTAGAGAAAATCCATTGATACTTAGAACATGATAGTCTTGAAGAAACTAAGTCACCTGGACGAAAATGTCATCCAGAATCCTTGTCCAATAAACTTTCTAGACAGTTCAGACAGTGTTAGAACAAAACTGTATACCGGAAGCAATTTATTTCTTGAACAAGAAAACCTGGAAGTAAGCGAAATGAGTCTGAAGCAGTTCAGGGATGAAGCAATGGAGTGGTAGGAACCCAGACAGAGGGCGAGCATTAGGGAGTGAGGTAAAGACAAGTTAAGGTGCTATCAGTGCAAGACAAGCTGCTGATTAGCTAGTATAGCTATTTTTATTTAATTCAAAGATCAGAGGCCAAATGCCCGTGACTGCTGAAGTGTTCTCCAACAGGAACAGAATTTGGAATATCAGCTTTCATCTTATAAACAAATAAATTATCCTAGTTTTTATTCTTTGAGCTTTAACATCTCCCAGCTTTCTCTATCTGCAAATTCCACAAAGTGTCTTCTTATATCTTCCTTTCCCCACATCTTTTGTCATCTGTAAGCATTTAGTGAAACTTCAGCTTGCTCAAGGTTGGAATTTATCCCTTCAATTTGAAGAGACTGACGATTACATTCCTGTCATCTGCACACATTATAGATATCTTTGACTCTGCAACTTCTACATTAGGCAATCAGAATGTATCTTTTGCATCTGTAGCATTGCACAGCCACTATTATTCATGAATGAAATATTTCTCATCTGTACCATTTCTCATAAACTGGCAAATTCATGAGATGGTTATTTAACTTAATGGATGGAATGCATTATAAACACATGAAGGAATTCATATTAATTTCTGCAAAAGTGTTATTTAGAAATTTCTGGTGTGTCTGTAATTTACTCCAAATATCAATTCCCGAAGTTTCCAGATATGAAGGTTTGATGCAACACACACTTGACGAAGGAACACCGTTTCTGAAAGCTTGTGAGATTATTGTCAAATAAACTGGTTAGACTCTAATCTGGTGTTGTGAGACTTCTTTCAGTGAAAACAATACAAGCTCACCTAACCTCTCTTTATAACTTAAATGTTCCATCCCAGGCAGCTTCCTGGCGAATCTCCTCTACGTACCTCCAATGCAATCACATCCTTCCGATAACGTGGCGACCAGAACTTCACACAGTACTCTAGCTGTGGTGTCACCAAAGTTCTATACAACTCCAACATGACTGCTCTGCTTTTGTATTCTATGCCTCCGTTGGTAAAGGCAAGTGAACCATATGCCTTTTTTTTACACAAACCAGCCTGCCATCCACTGACTCTATCTACACTTCTCACTGCCTCAGAAAAGCAGCAGCATAATTAAGGACCACACACATCTGGACATTCTCTCTTCTTCCGTCCATATAAAGATACATTGGACTGAAGTCACGTACCAACTGACTCAAGAACAAATCTCTGCTGCCACTAGATTTTTGAATGGATCTACCTCGCACTAAGTTGATCTTTCCTAGTTATGACTGTAACACTACATTCTGCATGCTGTCCTTTCCTTCTCTACGAACGATATGCTTTGTTTCTACAGCATACAAAAGACAATATTTTTCACCATATATGAATACATGCGACAATAATAAATCAAATCAAATTAAATCTACTAACATGCTCTTCTATTTTCAGAGATCTGTGGACAAACATGCAAGATTTCTTTGTTCCACAGAACGTCCTAGTGTCCGACCATTCATTGCAAATTACTCTTTCCAAAGTATATCACCTCACATTTTTCAGGGTTAAATTTAATCTGACACTTATCTGCCCATTTGAACATTCTGTCTATATCTTCTTGTAGCCCAAGACACTCTGCCTCATGGTTAATCACCCACCCAATCTTTGTGTCATCCTCAAACCTACTAATCCTAACTGCACAGTCATCTACATTGTTTATAGAAATGACAAATAAAAATGGGCCCAACATAGTTTCCTGTGGTACAGCACTGGATACTGGCTTCCAGTCACTTCTGTGGCGGTCATCATCCTGTTTCCTACAACTGAGTCAATTTTGAATCCATTTTATCAAATTACCCTGTATCTCCTCTGAATCTACCTTCTTTACAAATGTCCCATATGGGATTTTGTCAAAGGCTTTGCTGAAACCCATATAAACTATATTGTCTACACACCAAGTCAACTTCCTCAGAGTTCAATCAAATTTGTTAGGCATGACCTTCCTTTGAAAAAGCCATGGTCACTGTCCCTGATCAAGCTTTGCTTCTCCAAGTGGAAACAGATACCCTCCTTCAGAAGTTTCTGTAATAGTTTCCCTATGAGACTCAGTGATCTGTAGTTCTCTGGTTTATCTCTACACTTCTTATATAGCAGAACCATACAAACTATTCTCTAGTTGTCTGGCATCTCCTCATGGCCAGAAAGGAAATGAAAATTTTGGTCAGAGTTCTTGCATCTTCCCCTATCTTCCATAGCAGCCGAGGGCACAATTTATCTGGACCTGGAAATTTATCCACTTTTAAGGCAGCCAACACCTCCAATACCTTGTCCTTCCCTATGCCAATTTGCTTTATCCGTGATCATGAGTAGGAATAGCAAGGTGAGGAACTGCTGCTGGCTCAATCCACTGAGACATAGGAGGTCACAGCAATGAACAAGGGCACATCATGATGCTATGACCCAACCCATTGTGTCTGCACTGGTTCACTCTGGAATAATCTAAAAACCAGTCCTATATTCTGATCTTTCCCCTTAGCTATGGATCTTCTAGTGGTTCAAAGGACGAACCATTTCTTTCCCTTAAAAAGGCACCTCAAACACTACTGTTAAAAAACCTTCCATGTTGTAACAGCATGAAGAAAATTTAAAAAGCAGGAAATGCTGGAACACTCAGCAGATGATGCAGTATCTCTGAAGGGAGGAAAACATGATTAACGTCTTGGATCTAAGTCCTTGTTAGAACTTGAAGCTGCTGTGGGTGAACAATTTATAAGATGGAACAGAGCAGTGAAATGGGGTCAGAGAAATTTTGGCACATCGAGTCTCCACAGAGAATCTTACCCAGTCCCCAATACCATCACCTGACTTATATACCCCACCAATCCCTCTAACCTACACGTATTTGAATACTGAAGGGGCAAATTAGCCTGGTCAATCCACCTAACCAACACATCTTTGGATTGTGGGAAGAAACCGGAGCATTTGGAAGAAACTCACACAGACATGCGGAGAATGTGAGAACTCCACGTAAACAGTAACCCAAGACCAGAATCAAACTCTGGTCCCTGGTGCTGTGAAGCAGCAGTGCTCACCACTGTGCCACTCATAACTAAACACATTTTTAAAAATTGGAAATAAGGGTGTAAAAAATCATGATTAAATTATAGCAGCTATTGTTTTTAGCTTTTGGTGTAAGAAATTTGTCCTAACCTCTTCCTTCACTTTGTTTCCAAACTGTTATACATTGATTGCACTAACTAACCAAACCAAATAATGCTTCCTCATTCTGTGTAGAGGCAGCACAATGGCAAAGTGGTTAGCACTGCTATCTCACAGATCCAGGGACATGAGTTCAATTCCCAACTTGAGTCACTGTCTGGATGGAATTTGCAAATTTGCCCTACATTTGCGTGGGTTTCCTCTAGGAGCTCTGGTTTCCTCCCACAGTCCAAAGATGAGCAGATTAGGTTGACTGGACATACTAAATTAACACTTAGTGTCCTAGGATGTGATGGATTAGCAGGGTCACTAAGTGGGGAATAGAGCCTGGATGAGATTGTTGCTGATGAAAACTCAATGGGCCAAATGGCCTCCTTCTGCACTGAAGGGTTTCTATGTTTCACTCTAATAATTTAAAAAAAAACCTCGACTAAATTTCCTTCACACCTTCTCTGCTCCAATGTAAACAGTCACAATATTTCACTTGAGCTTTGCTGTCTATTGTTCAATTTTCAAGAAACATTGTCAGCATCCAAATCTTTATTCATTGTCACTGTTGGGATCAAATTCAGCTGAAGAATTATCCTGTCCTGACCACAGTGATACAGTGGTTAGTCCTGCTGACTCATAGCACCAGGGACACAGGTTCGTTTCCCAGGTTGTGTCACTGTTTGTCTGGAGTTTGCATGTTCTCCCTGTGTCTGCATGGGTTTCCTCCGAGTGCTCCAGTTTCCTCCCACAGTCCAGAGATGTGCAGTTTAGGTGGATTGGCCATGCTAAATTGCCCCTTAGTGTCAAGGGTATTATCTAGGATAAATACATGGGGTTATAGGGATAGGGCCTAGGTGGGATTATTGTCCTTGCAAACTTGATGGGCTGAATGGTCTCCTTCTGCACCGTAGGGATTCTATGGGCTCCTGTTCAATTTACCCCTCGAATAGATGATGAAAATCCATCCTACAGAAGCTTGCTACTTAGATATCTCCTCAACTTTAGCAACACCCATCACTTCTGAAAATGGTCAGAGCATCTTACATTTATGAGGAGACACAAATGTCTTTGATCTCCTTGTACAATAATTTAATCTGGGGATATTATAGCAACCCCATGGTCCAGATTCTGTTGTTAATGTCTTTTGTTTTTTTTTCAATTTCTCCAAAGGCAAAGCGAGGAAACACTTGGTTAGAATGAGGTCTGTTTTGAATCACTAAACTGCTTATTTTTCCCAGACAGCAAGTGAATTTACAGAATACAAATAGTAATCAAGACTCACTTATTCTATTCAGCCACACTTTGCTTTCTGCACATAAATAATGAACTCTCCAACCTATTCCACCTCAGGAGACCGTCTGGCTTGTATTTTCAGAATTATTTTAGTTTTATTCAAGAAATAGAAACACTGAATCTTGGCCTGAAGGCCTGTGTGCTTAGCCCAAGTTCAATGTCACATTTCAGTCAAATTAACTGCACCTCCACCACCCGAGAACCAAATCCAGCAGAACGAGCTGACAATGATCGAATTAGGTTGAATCCAAGTGAGTGTTAATGATAACTAGATAAGTTTTGATTTCTCCAACACAACGCTTCACTTATCCCATCAGTAACTTATTTTCCAGACCCACTCCCTGTGAATTTATCTCCATGGGTACATCACACATCACACCAAGGCCACCATGAGGCAAATCAGAAGAACTAAGGTGTGACAAGGCCATAATTACTGTGTTTTCCAGTCACTTACTGTGATGTATACCTGTTAGGAGTTGGGGTGTGTAATGTCCCTTTAAGAGTCTGGGTCATGTGACCCCCTAATTCCTCCTCAAAGGGTTTCCCCCATTACCCATACTATTAAAAGGGGCAGAATGCATCCCAAACCCACAGTATACATACATCCCAATTACTGATAGTGGATAGTGTACTGAGAAGAATGTGTAATGAATGCAAATAAATCTCTGCCCATTCTGCTTCAAATGGTGAGTCAGGCTTAAAGCACTTTTGCTAAAAGCAGGTGATAGAATGGCACGTGGCACAGCTGCCTCAGGCGCCACAGACTAGTGTTTGATTCCCGGCTTGGGTCACTATCTGTGTGGAGTTTTAACATTCTCCCCGTCTCTGTGTGGGTTTTCTCCAGATGCTCCAGTTTCCTCCCACAGTTTGAAAGACATGCTGGTTAGGTGCATTGACCCGAACAGGCAGTGGACTGTGGTGACTAGGAAAATTTCATGTAGCTTCACTGCCATGTTAATGTTAGCCTGCTTGTGACTAATAAAATAAACTTTAACTTTAAGATGCTAAGGCCTTTTTAATGGCTATCAAGAACACCTCTCTGACTATTAATGCCTGGGTCATTCCAACATGCCACAATCATATGCATCAAGCAACTGACAATTTTATCACCTTTTCCATGAACAGACATGAGCATAAAAAAATTGGAAAATAGAAGCAGGGGTAGATCATTCAGCCCTTCGATCATGCTGATCATGAAATTCAATACCCTGATCTCATCTCCCCTTCGCCCCCTCCCCCCGATATCCCTTCATCCCCTTAGTCTCAAGAGCTATATCTAACTTCATCTTGAAATCACATAACACTTTGGTCTCAACTATTTTCTGTGGTAGTGAATTCCACCACTCTCTGGGTGAGGAAATTTCTCCTCACCTCAGTCCTAAAAGTTTAACCTTTGTTTTCAAACTATGACTCCTAGTTCTGAACTCTCCCCCAACATCGAGAACATTCTTTCTGAACCTACCCTGTCTAATACTGTTGGAATTTTATAACTTTCTATGAGGTCCCCTCTGACAGAATGAGGAAGTTATATGAATTGCTTTGTGTGACCTAATTTTGAAAGTCTTGGGTATCCTTATTGGCAGTACCTGGTCTTGTTGACTCCTGTGCACAATTTAAATACCTTCACAAATTGCAAGGACTTCCATTCCAACAAAACAGGATCATGCAAATCAATATAATCCCCCAGCCAACAGTGACATTTTTAAAGTCTATTTATCAGTGTCATGAGTAGACTTGCATTAATGCTGCATTGAATTTACTACGAAAATCTCTTAGTCGCCACACTCTGGTGCCTGTTTGGGTATGAGGGGGGAGAATTTAACATGGCCAATGCACCTAACCAGCACATCAAACCGGCTAGAGGAAACCCATGCAGACACAGGGAGAACATGCAAATTCCACACAAGGTAGGAATCAAACCTGGATCCCTGCGATGTAAGGCAGCAGTGCTAGCCATTGTGCTACAATGCCACTCTCCTTTTCATTTCAAAGCAATCCACTAGAAAGCACCCTGTTCAAAACAGACTTTGTCTCCTGGCACCTCTGAGATTATCACATTCAGGAACTTGAAATCTCTGACAGTTTGCACCTGGTGTATTTGACATGAGGTCCTTTGGGTATTGTGGTTCTCACGGAACAGGTTCTCACAGAGCAGAATGAAAGCTACTGTCCCCACGATGCATCTTTCTCACAATGGAGGATTCATTCACAAGTGCTAGAGATCCCCAGCACTGAAGGCTTGTGTGAGATTTTCAACAAAAGGACAGAAGAAATAAAGCCACAGTCCCACAAGGAGACTGTGACCTCCAGAAAGAGTAATGCAGTGAAATATTATGTGGATAACTTCTTACTGCTTTAATACCTCACTGTGCTTATACAGGAACAGGTGATTCTCTCTCCAAACTGTTCCAGCAGCTAAGTCGAAACTAAAAATAGTACGAGGGTCACTTTGGGAAAAAAAGAGTTGAGCAATGTGAGCCCTAGAAATCGCAGACTTTGCTTTTCTCTGGGGTTTCTTCTCAACCTCTATTGCTGCGAATCAAGTGAGGTTGCTTACTTAGTGCAGTGAAAAAAATCAGTTACAGATAATTTAATGTGCTGCCTTACACATTTAATGTGTGCCACACATAAACATTTTATTACATGGTGATAATCTGATTCCATGCACCACAAAAGGCAAGGGTACTGACAAAATAAATTATAGCTTCCTCATTGTCAACTATAAATCAGGATAATTCCCTTGTCAGCCTCAGTGCTACTGGTGTTCTTTGTAAAAGTAGTCACACTCACACGGTCAACTGACACCTTACAGCTATTATAAAAATGTTACTGCACTTATGCATACCCGACTTCCTTCCAATTAACCTTTGCTAGTATTTAGATGTAACCATCGCACTTTAAAGTAACGTGTGTTCAGGGAAAAGCAGGAGAAAACTTTTGATATTTCACTGAGCAATTTTCATCTGTATAAAAGGCTGCTATTCTTCGATTCTTGTTGAACTGAACTATAAAGTCAGTAGACCAGTAAGTGGCAGTGTCAGCTGTGACCAAATGCACTCATGCTCTCGCTCCCATTCACGGAGCATAAATGGGACTGTAGAATAAATCAGATCAGGTTCATTCATTCACCTGGCGTTCACCTTCACACATGACAAAGAAAACTGCACTCAATACCAGATTAAATTTATTGTTGCCTCGTTCCTTATAGCGAATGAGCTGCTGTGTAATGCTGCTGGGCTAAGATAAACAAATCAAATTATTGAGTAACCAAATATCATGAAACTGCCAAGTGCATCAGAACAAATCAGTGCCCTTCAAAAGGGCAAACAGCATGGGACTCTTAATTAGAAATGGTTGTTCTTGTGGATTAACTATGGGTGTCTAAAATTTTCCAGGAAAATTTCTAAACAGTTTTCTTGTTTTTCGGAAGCATTGTGATACACCAGACAACGGAAGCCACCATGTAAAATAAAAGTCACCATAGTCCTAGATGATTGTAGGCTGCTCTCCCCTTGTAGGGGTGGGAAGGTAGGGGTGGGGGGGTGCTGTCTGGTGGTGATTTAACGTGAGGATCACCACGCATCAGGCAAGGAGCAAGACTGAGAAGGTGGCTCTTCATGTATAACCTTAGCTGGCATGGGAATTGGAGTCATGATGTAAAGATGCCAGCGTTGGACTGGGGTAGTAAGAACTCAGTAAGAATTTAGCAACACCAATTTTAAATTCAACCAATTTATTTGATAGTAAAATTGCGAGCTGAGCTTTCAACACTCTGTCCTCGTCAGAACACTGCATTTGCCCGACGAAGACACAGAGTGTTGAAAGCTCAGCTCGCAATTTTACTATCAAATAAATCGGTTGGATTTAAAATTGGTGTTGCTAAATTCTTAATGGGAATTGGACCCAGTGTGTCACCTTCACTCTGTATCACAAACCAAACATCCACCTTACTGATCTCAACTGACCCCCAGCTGTTTAAAGTAGGTAGCACTGTTTTGAATATAGCTTAATTGGAAACAGGGATTTCAAAATTGTCAACCCAAATCAGTGAATACAACCTTTCAGATGGAACCACCTGGAAGAAATGAAGCATCAAAGGCTGAATTTTAACTTTTGGAAGCCTCAATTCGGGAATCTGAAAGACCACTAAATGGGTTTTTGCCACTCAATTTAATCATAGCACTTGCATCATGCTTCTGAGTTCCCTGGCCAATTGAAGAGGGCTGGTGTGATGACAGCCCACATCTGATTGTTCAGACTTCAGGCTTTAAAAGGGACAGAATGTGTCCATTCCACAACTGTCTGGAGAAACACAGAAACAAAGGAAGTAGAACAGGCATGTAATTTGGTTTGCCCATCTTGGCCCAGTGGCATTACACAATAGCTTATTTAAAATAAGGAGCATGGTAACAATAAACTTACTCTGGCGCCAAGTGCAATTTTCTTTGTCACGTACGAATAGTGAATTAACCTGATCCAAATTATTCTATTGCCCCATAGGGAAGTCATTCCCATTCTCAGAGGCATCCAAGGAACAATCCATTGACTACTGTTGTTGCTGCTGATATTTCTGCTGCTTCTTTCATTTCTAATCAAAGATCCAAGGTAGAGTTGCTCCTATGCTACTGCAAAGGCTGATAGTGGGAACTGCAGATACAAGTCAAATAAAAGTCTACGTTAGCAAAAATGATGTCCAATATATTATACATCACCTGTAAAGGTGTTAAAGTCTATTCTCAAAATATATCCTATGGGTGAAATGAGAACTCTGCATTGAAAGGCTTCCGAGCCTGTCAATCAAATATCATCCCTGCCAATCTCCCCTGTTTTCTTGCCTTGTTGAACTTGAGTTTCAGGCAGCCCTGGAGAGCTACTTGCTGACAGATAAAGCCAAAATCCAAGGGCAAAGCTGCAATCAACCAGTTTTGTTCATACTTAAAATCTCAGACATGCTGGTTTCACATGGTATTAGAAACATAGCCCAGTTAAAGTCAAAATGTTGGGGTTCCTGCTGGATATAGTATTTGGAAATCTGAGCATGCAAATGTATGTCATGATGGCTTGGGCATAATTGCTTGGCAGATGCAGTTTTCCTTCTCAGGTGTATCTGGAACTAAAGTTACATTACCAAATGTTTATTTTCATTTTATCTTCTTCGTCAGTGTAATCATTGAACTGACCGCTGAGGGTTCCTTAGGTAGCAAAGTATGCAAAAAACTTTGGGAGGAGAAACAGTTGTATTGTAGTGTTGTAGAGATTTAGATATTGAACCAAGGTTGCACTAACATCAGAAGTTTCTCTGTCATTTCCAGTTGCATCATGTGTATCACTAGCACTCTATGTCTATGATTGGCACAGGGCTACAATGAGTCACGTTCACATAGCTTTGGCCACCATTCTTCTATTCCCTCACTTTTAAGACCTTATCAAATAAGTCTAGCGCAAATGATAGAATCCAAGATAGAGCTGCAAAAAGTTACTTCCACCCTGCTGCAAAGGCTGATAGCAGGAAGTGCTAAGTCAAAAAAAGTGTCAAATCAAAAAAAGTCCATGTTAGCAAAAATGTTTTATAAATCACCTCTAAAGCAGTCAAAGCCCATTTTCAAAAATATATCCTGTGGACAAAAGGATAGCTCTGAATTTAAAGATTAAATCAAGTGATAGCTCACCAAGAGATTTTGGAGAGCATCCATTGCCCTGCAGGCTCGGTGAGGATGATCACATACCATGTACATCTTGAAGTTAAGAAATCCTTTCATGGCATAGTATTGTGCACAGTAGCTGAAATAATGACATGGATACACTCAATAATCTTCTATATTCTAGCAAAGCCAAAGGCTCTGCACAGCTCCTATGCTCTTTCATGTTGCTACTTTTGGTTGATGGTGACATTGGTGAATATATCTGTGATGAGCAAATTGGCTGGCAATGACAAATGTCACCAGTGCGAATCTGATTAAAATCCAACACAAAAGTAAAATACCACAGGTGCTGGAGATTTGAAATTAAAACAATTGAAACGTTGGAAATGCTCAGCAGGACTGGGATTGTCTGTGTAGACAGTGAAATAGATAAAAGTTTATATTTCAGATTGTCTCGCAACCTTTCTGGGGAACTTTTAATGCAAGATCAATCTGAAATATTAATTCAATTTCTCTCAGCACAGATGATTCCACACCTGTTGAGCAGTTCCAGCATTGTCTACGTACTAACTGGGTTATGGGCAGCATGGTGGCACAATGGTTAGCATTGCTGTTTCACAGCATCACGGACCCAGGTTCGATTCCCAGCTTGTGTCACTATCTGTGTGGAGTTTGTACATTCTTCACATGTCTGCATGGATTTCCTCCCACAGTCCGAAAGATGTGCTGGTTAGATGCATTGGTCGTCTAAATTCTCCTGCGTAACAAAACAGGCATGATGTGGAGATGCCTGTGTTGGACTGGAGTAAACAGAGTAAGAAGTCTGATGGTCTGACGACACCAGGAAAACCTGGTATTATCAGACTTCTTACTGTGTTTATCCAAACAGGCACCAGAGTGTGGCAACTAGTGGGCTATCACAGTAACTTCATTGCAGTGACAATGTAAGCAAACTTAATAAACTTAAAACTTTAATTGAAAGATTCACGGGATTGATTTCAGGTATGAGAAACTTCAGATAGATGGAGATAGATGGGAGAAGTTAGGACTATTTTCCTTGGAGATGACTGAGAGGGCATTTGATAGAGGCATCATGAGGTCTGTGAACAGAATAGATAGTGCCCACCTCCTCCCATTCATAAAAGAGGGCACAGATTTACAGTATTTGCAAAAGAGGAAAAAGCAATTTGAGAAAGATCTTTTTCAAGCAGTGAATGGCTAAGGTGTGGTATGCACTGCCTGAGGAGTAGGTGGAGGCAGGCTCAAATGCAGCTTTCGAAAGGGAATGAGACAGTTATTTGAAAAAGGGACTTATCGGGAGAAGGCAGGAGAATTGTAATGAGTGAATGGCTCGTTTGGATAGCTAGTGCAGACAAAATGGGCTGAAGGGCCTCCTTCTCTGCTGTAACAACACTATGATTCTGTGAGAGCCACATAGACTTTGACATCCATTGACAGATGCCATACAATGTTTCATATTGTGTAAATGTCCTGTCGATGTTTCATTGCAAAAGCTCAACTAGCCGAATATTTCTCCACTGCCCATTACTGGGTAACTGCAATTGAGAGGGAGACCAGCTGTGGACCCAAATGGCAGGTCTTTATCTTGCACCTGACTTCATGGTCAACCCTTTTTAATTTTATCCCTGACATTGCTGATCCCCAATCCTCAATTGCCTTTGGCATCATATTTTGAACAAAGAACGAAGAAAATGACAGCACAGGAACAGGCCCTTGGGTCCTCCAAGTCTGTACTTACCATGCTGCCTAAGTGAACTAAAACCCCGTACCATTTAGGGCACCATATATTTCTATCCTATTCATGTATTTGTCAAGACGCCCCTTAAAAGTCACTATCATATCTGCTTTCACTACCTCTCTGGGCAGCAAGTTCCAGGCACCCACCACACACTGTGAAAAACTTTGTTCTTGACAATTTCAACTCTATAGGTTCAACAGAACTACACACAATTTTTGAAGTATCGGGACATTTCCTCCTTCCATCTTCTAATGCTTCCCACACACAATGGGAAGGAAGAAAGGATTCTTGGGTAGAGAGTTTGAGTTAGGGAATAAATGTGTAGGAGTTTCTTTCTAACAGAGGAGAAACGAGTAAATGATGACAGCAAATCACTCTGCATAGAAATAAGAAATCAAGCCCTTGTGTAGCTTTTCTATTTTCTTCAGCAGCATGGCAAGGCTGCCTAACATTGCATTATGTATAATGCAGCCAAATCATACTGTG
Source organism: Sphyrna mokarran (assembly GCA_024679065.1). Classification (NCBI taxonomy): domain Eukaryota; kingdom Metazoa; phylum Chordata; class Chondrichthyes; order Carcharhiniformes; family Carcharhinidae; genus Sphyrna; species Sphyrna mokarran. The sequence continues at coordinate 28,621,262 of JAGIQG010000021.1, forward strand.
CTGAAAGCATTCAGCAGGTAAATTTTCTGAAGCACATCAATCAACATAAATGCTACAAGGTTTTTGTGACAGAAAGAATTGGTATTGACTGTTCACAAAAGCCTACTTATACTTTTATTACAGTCTTCTATTGCTCGTCATATTATCCATGCTGCTTAATTGAGAGACCATTTCATTGTTGGGGAAAAAATGAACAGGAGACTGAATGCTTTCTGGATGGCATCTCATTTTGTACTTATTTCAGCCTTCAACTCCTCTTCAATACCATTTCCTGAAGCTGTCTTGTAATTTGTCTCTTCAATTTTCTATAAAGCACCCTTGCCTATTTTTACTTCACGTGGGTTACAATTATAATCTGTGGCAAAATGGAAGGGCAGGTGGCCTGAAACCTGCTCTTGTGCCTCATGGGAATTCCAATAGAATTCCTCTTCTGAAGCAATCATCAACAGGGCCTTATTATCCCCGAGTGATATTGATTAAGGAAGTAATGATCTTACATTAAATGTCGACAATAAACGTCAGATCACTTTTTAAAAAAAATATTTCAGCAGATTAAAGCCTTTGCCTTTTCTACTCTATGTGCATGTGCCTAGCGATCAATAAATCAGAAAAATTTTCAATTCATTAAGTCTGCTGTGCAGTTTCGAGCCTGAAAATAAGCAATATTTTAAGTAACTCTTATTTTACACACTCTATCAAACAAATAACCCAACATAGTTGATTCCATCAGCACAAATGCCTGCTTTATAACAGAACATCCATCAGCAAATACGGAAATACATTTTCAATTTTTTTCTTTATTTAGGTCATTTGCCGACTGTTCCAGTTTGCAATTTTATTAACCTTGCACTGGCTATGTGTCCATCCCATTTCAAATCACGTAGCGTACAACACTACAAAATACTAATGAGAATTTTTTTTTTTATTTCTAGTGGGGAATGCATAGCTGTAAGCCATTTACAAATGTATCGAACAGTCGGCCAAACATGAATCCCTGCCAGTGGAAATGAACAATTGTCATCTAAGTGCCAAAGTCAACCCTGGCTACTGCTGAGAATGAGTGCCCCATCTCTTTCAGCAATCATTTTGCTAAATTCATCTGCAAGTTTCACTGAGAAATAAGCAATGGGTGAAATGACAAAACATTTAGACCATCGACAGTTCATAACAGAAAAGAGTTATCCACACTATTTTCTTGCAGATTGCTTCAAGCAGTAGTATCTTAACACGAACAACAAAAAACATCACCTACAGGAGTGCAAACTGATGATACTAAAGCATTCAGCCAAGTAAATGATAAAATCACAATCAACAATCTCCTTCAATTAGGAGTGAGCCCGTCATGTGCACAATGGATCTCAGATTTTCTCAACAATCGATAACAATGTGATTGATATGAAGCTTGTTTCTTTCAGCTGGATAATGCTACATGCTGAGGTTAGACAAGGAAACAAATTAGGCTTGCTTACATGTTTAGCCATCATAGACAATGCCTGTGCCGATATCACCCGTGCCCTATGCATCACTGAGAGTACGTAGATGAGCTGACCCTTTTGGAATCAAGGCAATGCATTACACTTTCAAGGAACAATCCTTCATTGATGAATCTGGGCAATAACAAATCACAAGACTAGATCTCCAAAAGTGCAATGGAAGTTGTTTTATGTGCAATTCTCCTGACTTCACCACCAACCCCCCACCTCATCAACTTAGATGATGCTGAGATTATGCAACAGCACTCATTAACCTATTAGGCATCAACATGAAAGTGATCACAAATGGGATTACCAAGTGTATGAAATGGTTAGGAGAAGAAACGGCAAGTTTCACATGCTACATCTTCGCAAGCATCATAACATATCACAAGCAGACCAATTCATTGTATTTAACAGTTATGTCAAGTCCCTTTGCTGAATACACAGAACACATTTGGAATATTGGACTTACCAAAGAGCAAATGAACAAGCTCACAGGTGTTTAGAGATGAACACTGAAAACAATCCTGGGTAGCACGTACCAAAGCTACTCACACACACAGGGCTGTGTTCACCCTGAAACCAGAAAGTCCTGTCCAACGTCAATGGATGTTTGCACGATCCTTTCTCATATGCTCTGATGGCCAGGATGGGAAAATTCCACCTAATGTTTAGTTTGCAAAACTTTATTCTTAAAATATCTAAAAGAACTTGTAAAACATTTCAAAATGGCTACTGCAGAAAGTGCAATAGCATTCAAGTTTTCTACACGGATCATGTTGCATCAATGGAGATGCTTCAATACAATAAGAGGAACTTAACATACTTCAAAATTGTCATTAGAGGGTAATGGTATTTACATTGTCTACATAGATCAGTTGCAATTTTGAGATGCTTCCATACAATAATACATGTATTATTCACTGTATACATTCAAGGGGTTCTAGACATTTCTCCTTGATTCGCTATAAAAGGTCTTAGACAGCGCACTTTCTACTTTTTGCTTTTGCACCAGTTACCCCAAGCTTTAATGTATCATAGCATGTGGACTGGTTTTGGAATGTATCAATCTGTAACACTTGGTTGGGGACAACTATTTTCATTGGAAGACCAACAAGTTTTGGACAGACCAAAGAGCGTGTTTCACCCAGCAGCTAATGTTTGTCTTGGTGTGCAGCTCTAGAAACAGCCCATAGAGCATCGAGTCCTGCTCACAGAGCTGCTCAGGACAAACCTCGATAAAAACCACTTCACTTCCCTCCAGGCCTTCTCTGCAAAGGCACCTTCCACAAAGAGGTGGAAAATAGTCTCTTCCTCATCACAGTAACCTTGAGGACAAATAGCAGATTCTGGGCATGTAGGAAATATCTGACCAGAAGGGTCTTTTTCACCACCAAATCTTGGTGCTTATTTGAAAGTTCCAACAATAAGACATTCAGCCAAATGACCTTGCGTGTATGCTCACGGAATCATCTGACAGGATTCACCATCTCCTTTTAAGCCATTACATGCAGACAACTGCCAGATGGACTTGTGGTTAAAGATGTTAATCAGCAGTAATATTTTTTATAAGGGATAGGATATATGGATAGTACAGTATCACAGTGGTTAGCACTGCTGCTTCACAGTTCCAGAGACCTGGGTTCAATTTCCAACTTGGGATATTGTCTGTGTGGAGTTTGCACATTCTCCTCGTATCTGTGTGGGTTTCCTCTGGGTGCTCTGGTTTCCTCCCATAGACCAAAGATGTGCGGGTTAGGTTGATTGGCCAGGCTAAAATTAGGGATGTGGGAGTATGGCGTGAGTGGGATTGTGGTCGATGCTGAATGGCCTCTTTCTGCATTGCAGGATTTCTATGATTCTATGACACTGTCCAATTACTTGGGGCCTTCTGCGGCGGTAAGACCACATCCAACACCAATGACAGGCAGGAGCTTAGTAGAGCGATACTTGGTGTTTGCATACCAAGAGTCTATTCATGGCTTGACTAACACCACTTAGATAACAACTTTAATTATCAAAGGCTGTACCCTTGGGAGGCTTTCTTCCCCCTTGTAGATTGGGTATACAGTTTGACTTGTGAAGCAGTTCCCATGCATGACTGAGAGTCACGTAACCCATCAAAGGTCAGGCAATTTTTTGAGGTATATCTGGCTGTCAGCAACAGACATTAGACTGCCTGGACATATAGATTAGAGATGCAATGCTTGTTTCCACTCTGTTGGATTGGCCCACTCTCAGCAGGCACTAGGCCAATACATTCAAGAGTCTCCAATGATTACTATAGCTAAGCAGTGGCTACCAACACACAAAAAAAAAATCAGATTTTCTTTTAAAGCCATAAGATGTACAATTCAAAAATCACTTCAGTGCAGAGGGAGGATAGTTGGCCTATCGAACCTCTCCAAAAGAACATCCTTATCCAGGCCAGGAACATTCTTCCAAGGTAAGCCCAACTTAACAACGTGGTTTTCTGGGTGCATTTTTAGAAGGATTTTTGGAAGGATGATGGCAGGGGAAAATAGAGGCGAACTTACAATGAAATACACAGTGCTGCATCATGGGGGTCCCAGCCAATCAGACCGGGTGATGGGGGGAATGGAAGGGGAGCAAAGGGAGGAGGTTGGTTCCCATCCTGACAAGTGGCTAATAGGAGCACCAATCAAAACCTAGTCACTTTGAAATTGTATTGTGTGGGTTTCAATCCAACCAGCAGTCAGGGCTGAGTGGAAACCGGACTGGTGAGGGTGACAGCAGAGGCCAGGCCAGGCAGCTTCCAGCCAACCAGTGAGCCACCAGCAAACCTGCGAGATAAGATCATCGAGGGGAGCAGCTGAAAGGGCAACTCGACCCCCAGGCCAGAGCTGAGAGGAGCTAGGCAGGTGAGTGAGAGGCCCTGGCAGGTGAGTAGGTTGCCACATCACCATGGGACAGGGCATGATGTCATGGGGGGGCCTGCAAAGAAGCACAACCCCCTAAATGTAAGTCTGCTTCTGAGGGCAGAGTAGACTTTGTCTGAAAAACAAAAACAAGCTGGCTGGAATTTTATCACTCTGCCCGCCATGGAAATCAGAGTAGGCAGGGGGTTGACCGTGGGAAAGTCCGTTGACCTCAGGTGGGATTTTATGGTTTTAGAACGAGTGAGACCATAAAGTCATGCCTGTTGAAATTTTTGACATTGAAGATTTTTCAGAGGGGAAGATAAAAGAGCAGAGTGATGTGAAGTACTTCATCTGATAATTTAATATGTATTCATTGAAAATACCGGGCCATGCAATGTGTTCTATTTTCTCTGGTCGCTGTGGACATGTGATATATTGGCTGTGATTCTCCAGCCCTTCACTCTGGCGGGATTCTCTGGTCCTGCCAACAGAGTACCCTCTCCTGTGGGTTTTCCAGCAACATCGATTAACATCAAAGAGAAATTCTATCAGCAATGGTGGGACAAGAGAATCCCAACAAAGGATGCTCCACTTTCTGCCACTAAGAAACACATGACTGGAAGGCTGGAAAATCTCACCCGTTGGGCCCTATTTTGCCATTTTGATTCTAAGTCCTGAATTTGGGCGTGATTCAGATCCAACTTGGAAACCTGTTCTCAGGCACGACCAAACACACACAGCCTGAAAAAAAAAAGTGAATCTGAATTGCACAGTGGGCGGGGCTTATTGCGCCCAAAACACTGCTGTAGAATGGCAGCGGACCCCTCCATCCAACCCTCCCACTCCACCGATCACTTGCAGAGTGGTAGCGGACTCCCTATCTCCCCCGTCCCATCCCTACCAGAGAACAATCTGGCCTCCCCCCCATCAGAGAACGATCTGGCACTCCTCCCACCCCACTAGAGAATAATCTTGTCTCCCATCTCACCACCAGAGAACAATCAGTCCTTTTCCCTCCCCCACCAGAGAATGATCTGGCCTGCCTCTCTACCCACTGCCACCACCATCAAACCCTGCCTTCCCAACTGATTTGAGTTAGAAAGCTGCTAGAAGACCTGAATTTACCTCTTCAGAAGTTGAAGCGCCCAAAACAGACCTTTGCCAGGCATGTTTGTTTTGCACCAAATCTGGACGGGCAATTGTGATGGTAAAGGGAGAAATGCAGGTAAGATTGGGTGTCCAGCTCATTAAATCAATTTAAAAGCATGCAAATGCATTTAAAATTGACGTTGCGCCCGTTTTGGCCATGGTACTAATCGCGGCTATTTTTGGGCCTTGGTAAAGCAGGAGGATTCGCCTCAAGCCTGACTTCACCAAGTTTTCACACCCAAAAATGGATGCAATGTAATAGTAAAATTGGGTCCATTGTCTTCCACTCTGCCCAAGACTGCACAAAACTACAGAAAGTGGTGAATGTGACCTAGTCCATCATGCAAACCAGCCTCCCATCCGTTGATTCTGCCTATACTTCCTGCTACCTCAGCGAAGCAGCCATCATTAAGGACCCCGTGCAGCCCAAGCATTTTCTCTTTCACCTTCTTTCATCTGGAAAAAAGATACAAAAGTCTGTGGTCATGTACAACTGATTCAAGAACAGCTTCTTCCTTGCTGCTGTCAAGCTTTTGAATGGACACACCTTACATTCAGTTGATCTTTCTCTGCAACCTCGCTATGTCTGTAGCACTACATTCTGCACTCTCTCATTTCCTTCTCCAGAAATGGTATGTCTTGCCTGTATAGCATGCAAGAAACAATACTTCTCACTGTATACTAATGCATGTAACAATAATACATCAAATCAAATTCTTCCTGTGCATTCTCCAATGGAGGTTCCCCCCCACCCCAGTCCCATTGTCATTATCAACGTCCCCTTTCAGCTTCTGCAAGCATTCTTCACTGTTTGATGCAAATGTTTTGTTCTGTAGTTCAGTGTTTAATGCTTGCCTGATGAGTACTGGTCAATATTGTACGCTTAGACAGTTTCATGTAATTGGATGAATCGCAGACACAAAATCATTCCACTTTAAATAAATAAAATTATTACCATTATCCCATTTTACCCTGACAAAAGAAGTGAAAATAATGACAAAAAAAATGCACAATTTATTAGCAACAACAGAAAGCAAAACAACAAAGAGTTAAAAAGTCAAAATTGAGCCAAAGGCTCAGAGAGATTGCAAATTAGCACTGGGTCAAGATGCTGTAAATCTCAACTATCATCAAATGGCTGACACAGCTGAAGAGTAGAAATGAGTGTATGCTTTGGAGCTTAAGGAAAATCAAATGACTCAATAAATTATTGATCATAAATGCATTAGACTGGCAGAATTCATCGTTTGTTAGCCCTGCCCTTAACTGGCCTTGAAATGCACATTGCAATTAAGCGATGATTTAGAATAAGAAACAATGGAACAATGAAGGCTGCTTCTCAACTTCATTTCTATCAAATAAAACAAGAGTTTCAGAATGCTGCTTCCATTCCACTCAATGCACATCCATTTAAAAAAACGGACCCAATAAATATCATATTTACACTTCACTATACCTTGCTTTCTCATTTGATATCTCAGCTCATTACTTACTTTTGTAGCTTGCAAGAGAGAGCACTACAAAGTCCTTTCCATTTAATTAGTGTCTTTCAGCAGACCTTCAGACATCCGGTCAGAGAGAGAGTTGTATTTGATGTCTTTAATGGCTTTTAGCTAAAAGTGGCACATAAGTGAATTGAAATTAATCTCAATTGCACAGGGCATTTGGGAAGTAATAGAATATGCTGTAGAATACATATGATTTTGTGTGCATAGTATTCCAAGAACAGGTTTTCAATTCATTGCTCTGAAATGGGCAGGTATTTCTGTAATTTACACATAATCTGCCAGGGCAAAAGGAAATTATGCTCTGAAGGTGAAAGTCATTGGGTTTTCCAGTTTGCAATTGGCTTTTTTGTGCTTCTGGGATCCAAATTTGGCCCATTAGTCACTTGTGATATTAAACACATTGTTAGAATGGCACAGTGTTAGCACTGCTGCCTCACAGCTCCAGGGACCCAGTTTCAATTCCCTTTCTTGGGTGGCTGTGTGAAGTTTGTACGAACTCCCCGTGTCTGTGTGGGTTCCTTCCAAGTGCTCCGGTTTTCTCCCACAGAGCAAAGATATGTGGGTTAGGTGGATTGGCCATGTTAAATTTCCCCTTAGTCTCCTAGGATGTGTATCTTCAAAACTCCAGACTACATCACAGGGATGATGAATCCATCCCTTCCTTTAATGAACCTTGCTCCCAGAGAATGATTTCTCTCCAAGTGACAAGGCTCAGGAAAAATCAACCTTCTCTTTCTCAGATAGGATAAGACCCTATGACCATATGACGTAGGAACAGAACTAGACCATTTGGCCCGTTGAGCATGCTCTGCCATTCAATGAGATCATGGCTAATCTGATAATGACAACCCTCAACTCCACATTCTTGTCTTATCACTATAACCCTTGATTCCCTTACTGATTAACAATCTCAGTCTTGAACATACTTAATGATCCAGCCTCTATGGCTCTCTGTGGTAAAGAATTCCACAGATTCACTACCTTCTGAGGGAAGAAATTCTTCCTCATTTCTGTCCTAAGTGGGCAACCCCTTATTCTGAGATCATGCCCTTTGGCCTGAGACACTGCCACAGGAAGAGGGAAGTAACCTCTCAGCATCTCCCCTGTCAAGCTCCCTGAGAATCCTATACATCTGAATAAACTTGACTCTCATTCTTCCAAACTCCAATGAGTATTTGGGTAAGCAGAATACCAAACGGTGGAAATTTGTACATTTATGGAAGCCGGGATCTTAACACTGGTGTTGGAGAATTCTTTTTTCAAATTCCAACTTTGTATATTTGTTGTAGAGAAAGAAACCTAACAAGTAGAGCACTATAGACATTCAGAAAAAGCCCTACTCAATCTCTCTTTATAAGAAAATCTCTCTGTACCCAGGATTAACCCAGTGATTTTTTTTCCCCTGGACTACCTCCAATGCCAGAATATCTTTCCTTAGATAAAAATATCAAAACTGTTCACGGCATTCCAGATGAGGTCTAACTGGTGACTTGTATAGTTTCAACAAGGCTTCCCTACTTTTACACTCAATTTCCTTTAAACTGAAGGCCAACATTCCATTTGCTTTTCCAATTGCCTGTTGAATTTGCATGCTAGTTTTCTGTAATTTATGCACAAATCTCATTGTGCTGCAGTTTTCTGCAGTCTCTCCAATTAAATAATATTCAGCTCCTTTATTCTTCTTAAAGTGCTTAACTTCATATTTTACCACATTATGTTCCATCTGCCAGGTTTTTGCCCACTCACATAATCTGCCTATATCTCTCTGTAGACCCTTCGGGAGGAATTTTCCCATCCCTCATGCCACGGGAATCATAGCAGGCGGGGTCAGAGATTATGATGGACAACGCAAAGGTCTATTGACCTCAGGCTGGAGTCTCTGGTTCTAGGGTGAGCATGGCCAGAAAAGTTCCATCCTTTGTGTGTCATCCTCACCACTTGCATTTCTACCTATTTTTGTGTCATCCATAAATTTGGCAAGTATAATGAGTTGTGCTATTAAGGAGAGCATCTAACAAAGAAATAGAATTAAAGAGCAACAACACCCCAACATTATTCTATGGAATCAGCTCAAGAGCACTGGTGAATGATTTCAAACTCAGAAGGGTCAAATAGTGAATACTGCAAGTCATGTGGCCTGTCAACTTCACTATTTCCACATCTCTACTGCACTGCAATTTGCTCACCCTTCGACCTGTGCTTCAGGATGGAAAGCTTCTCTATCATATTTATTTCCTTGCTGTGATTCTATTTTCAAATCCCCCATATCAAAACTCACTGAGGGTTAACTTCCAGTTTGGAGGTGACAGAAAAGAGACTGTTGCGGGTGAACTAGCAGTTTACTCGATTTCCCTTTCCATTAAACTCTGAAGTGTAGGATGTATGCCATGTGTCACTGATTCACTGCTGCTCAAATTACCCCAGTAACTCCAGGTCTGACTTGGAATAAATTACAATTTCTGCAACTCCTAACCTTTACGCAAGTCATTTGCAATGAACTCAATTATAATTATAGGTGCTCCTTACCAATAGCTAATTTACCACTTTTTATAGCAAGGTCAAGGAGCTGTAATCGTGGTGTAATAGTATTTTTGGATATTATCGCACATTTTTCCCTCACATCAGCTTTTATGTTAAAATTAACGCAAACAAAAAGAAGCAACTTAAGGTTACAACCTAAGGTTAACCATGAGTTATAAACTTATGAAGTTTATAAGGTGGCTTACTTTTACTTCAATTATATTTCTCAAAATGTATATTTATAACAAATGAAACAGCGTGGTAGACAAACTAAAAAAAATTGTGCTGGTTTATTTATAGCAGTTTTTAATATTTACCAAAATATTATGGAGTGTCAGGCATTATATTTATGCACCAACGCATAATGGGAATGGCAACCGTGTTCGATTTCTGTTTAAATAATTTACTGCCTTCAGCCCAACTCCATTACTTCACTGCACATCTGTTTACAGAACTTGCTGTAGTCACCGTGCCACCTCACCAAGCCAGCAATAATCTTTAATGGAGCAAATAATGTCACCATTAATGGAACCAAAATGGCATGTGTCACATGTATCAAAATTCTAAGATTGTTGTTTACAATTTTACTTTGCATAGCTTAGAAAAAAAAAGTACCCAAGGCACCATTATGAGCTACCTTCAAGAATGTAAAGCCAATAGCAGAAAATGCCTCTGAGATTCAAAATAAATCTAAAAGCTGCAAATCATTTTTTAATCTTCATATGTTGCATCTTCTGCTGAGTAAATATCATCAACAATTAGTGGCTCTTAACCGAATACTCATGAACCAAATTGCACAATTTAACCCAATTTACTCATGGAGCTAGTATTCTATGGGTTTAATGTTATCTGGTGGCACACTGGTTAATGCAATTGAATTAAATTCCTTTATGGACTGTTTAGCAGTTGTTCTCCACTAAAGAAGGTTAACAATGCTGTTAGTCTAAAACACAAAGGAATTTTATATAAATGTTTTAATCAGTGCACTACGAGACAAAATTAAACCTTTTGATAGTTCCATAATTTAACAAGCTACCCCAGGTGGTTACATGCAGATGGTTAAAACCCAGTCTTCAAATTCATTAAAAGTCAGCAAGAAAATGTGCAACAAAATGTTGTATTTGCCACTGGCTATTTGTGATTTTGAATATTTTTTGCTTTTGACTCTTAAATTCTCAGTTCTTAAAAATATTTTCACACATTTTAAATTAAATAATTGACAAGACAATCAGAATATAGAACTACATCCATGTGCTTTGAACATTTATGTGATTCCAGCAGGAAGGGGTATTATTCAAATTGTACTTCCAGCCACCTTAAGATGGACATTCAAACTACAGACAGGATTTGTAAAAAAATGCACAGCCCATGGACTAGATTTTCAAAGTTCACAAATACATCAATTCTTCTCAGTAAATCTCCATGAGGATCTTTCAACTACTGCCATTGAACTCGCTCACTTCTAGCCTTTCTAATACCTTTGTAATAGTCAATTTGCATTATTTACTGCAGGTCCCTCTATATATTACAGTCTTTAGAAATGCACTGTTATAAGTGCCTTGGAAGTAAAAGGGAACAAACTGTTTTATGTTGTTACTTATTTATTGGGTATTGCAGCAATTGAATTGCGCCATGAATAAATTAGGGAAACTCCAGTGAGTGGTTTCAGTAGGTGAGCCAACACAAGAATTTACTTATCCAATGCTCATCAACTGTTCTTCTAACATAATTGCTCACAAAGTATCTGGCCTTATCATTTCTATCTCTACTGAGTAGAATGAACAATGTTGCAAACTGTAAAAACTGTTAGCTAATCAATCCTTTATCCATGCTAATATGTTGCCATTGTGGTAATGCTTCATGTGAAACCTTATCATGTGACACCTTTTAGAAATTTAAGTATGCCACATCTACAAGTTCCCCTTTATCCACTTTGCTCATTGCAATTTTAAAAACACTACAATAAATTAGTTAAAGACAAACTCTCTTTCACAACTCTGCCTGATTGTTTCAAGTTTGCTTGTGTAATACAGCTTAGTCCACATTAGACAATTCTACAGTGTTAACACTGAAACCGTGTCTCCCCCCCCCCACCTTCATGTTAGACCAAACCCCCAGCATATTGAGAATTAAACTGTCACTACGTTATATTCTGGTGATTAAATCAAAAAGCAGAGTTTGAACACTATGTTGTGTTCAGGAATGTTATCTTGCACAATGTATTGTTTTCATCTGACCTTATCAGATAACCACTCAGGCTTTTTGTCTGATGGGGTTGGACAAGCAGCAACCTATGATATTATTATTCTTTTTGCAAAGGAAAAAGACATCTCATGAGATAGCTTTTACAGGCACACACTTGCAGAGTTCCCCAAGAGTATAATTTAAGAATACTGAAAGGAAAAGTCTGAAGATATGCCAGATGACTCCATTACTTGAGAGAGTATCAAGAGGCCACAATAGTTCACTGATTGCATGTGGGACTTCATATCAGTCTGAACGACTTTCAGTTACAATTTAGTCTTGAAATCAAGTTGAATAATAACTTGCTGTGAACTCTCTCATCTGTTGACTCCTGCTGCATCTGCAGGTTTTTTCGCACCATCTGTTACGCTGAACATTTCAGTCAAGCTCAAATTTCCAGCTTCAAAACTTGTATAAAGGGCTTTTGCTTTAATCGTTAATTAACTAAGCAAACTGAAACTTTGTTAAGGCGGTCATAATATTTTAGAAACAAATGCTTTGATCAAGCCATTAGAACTTTTCTCATCATTCATTGGTTTATCTAGGTTACTGAATCAAGACACAACTCAAAAGAAATAGATTATATTATTTATGTTCTCAGAATGGACAATACTGGGTTACAGTCAAAAACAATCAACAAGAATAACACAAACAGCTAAACCATTTCTTTACTGGCCTTTGGTAAGATAGAGAATATTTCTGTCATCTTACTTTCATTCCTAAAAAAGGAGAAACCGTATAAAAAGATAAATTGACAATCTGTGTGAGGATGTGGGTGAAAAAAATTGGATTTAAGCAGCTCCTTTCCATGCATGAAGAGAGAACACCCAGATAAGGATTAAAATCCAGCTCCACCAGGCTTCTACCCATTTTAAAGGTAAAGTGGCCCAGCTGACTGGCACTCCTTCCACCAACTTAAATATTCATTCCCTCCAATGCTGATGTGAAGTGACAGTAGAGTGTATCACGTGCAAGGTGCACTGCAGTAACTCATCAAGACTTCCTCAACAACACCTTCCAATCTCTACCACCTGAAAAGAGGAAGGCAGAAGATGCATGGAAACACCACAACCATCGTGACTCGGAACAATATTGCTGTTTCTTCAATGCCACTGGGTCAAACTCCTGGAGCTTCCTTCCTAACAGAATTGTGGGTGTTTTTACACTACACTACATGAACACTTTAAACCTATGCCCCTAGTAATTGACTCGTGCACCCTGGGAAAAAAGTTTCTAACTATCCATTCTGTCCATGCCCCTCATTATCTTGTCGACTTCTATCAGGTCGCCCTTCAACCTCCATTGTTCCAGTGAGAACGAACCAAGTTTCTCCAACCTTTTCTTACAACTGCTGCCTTCCATACCAGGCAACATCTGGTAAATCTTTTCTGTATCCTCTCCGAAGTTTCCACATTCTACTGGTAGTGTGGCGACCAGAATTAAACATTATATTCCAAGCACGGTATAACTAAGGTTCTATAAACCTGCAACATGACTTGCCAATTTTAAAGTCAATACTCTGGCTGATGAAGGCAAGCTCACCATATATCTTCTTGACTACTTTGTCCACTTGCATTGTCACTTTCAGTGACCTGTGTACCTGAACACCCAGATCCCTCTGCCTATCTTAAGGTTACTATCTATTTCCTATCTTTATTACACCTTCCAAAATGGATTATCTCACATTTGTCTGGATTAACCTCCATTGTCATCTCTCTGCCCAAGTCTCCAACCAAACTATATCCTGCTGGATCTTCTAATGATTCTCATTGCTATCCGCAAATCCACCAACCTTTATGTTATCCGCAAACTTACTAATCTAACAAGTTACATTTTCTTCCATTTTATATATATTATGGACAGCAAAGGTCCCAGCACTGATCCCCAAGAAATGCTACTTGTCACATCCCTCCATTCAGAAATGCACCCTTCCACTGCTACCCTCTTTTTTTTGACCAAGCCCGTTTTGTATCCATCTTGCCAGCTCACTTCTGATCCCACACAACTTCACCTTCTGCACCAGTCTGCCATGAGGGACCTTGTCAAGTCCTTACTGAAGTCCATGTACTTAACAGCCACTGCCCTACCCTCATCAATCATCTTCGTCACTTTTTGAAAAACCTGATTAAGTTAGTGGGACATGACTTCCCCTTTACAAAACCATGTTGCCTCTAGCTAATACTCCACTTATTTCCAAGTAGGAGTAAATTCTGTCTCGAAGAATCCTCTCCAATAATTTCACTACCACAGTCATAAGGCTCACTGAATGTAGTTACCTGGATTATTCTTGCTATCCTTCTTAAACAAAGGAACAACATTCACTATTGTCCAACGCTCTGGGATTTCCCTTGTAGCCAGTGAGAATACAAAGATTTCTCTCAAGGCCCCAGCAATTGCCTCTCTCAGTATTTTGGGGTACATCCCATCAGGGCCCTGGGAACCTATGTTAATGTTCCTCAAGAACCTAATACCATCTCCTTTTTGATCTCAAAAAAGGTAATCCTTAAATTTCAGTTAATTGGACCATTAGTAGTTCTTCCATCCACATGCCTCACATCAAGAGAATGTACCAGGGAGTTGCTGAGTCTTTCTTAGAAATTTCTTCCTTTATGTCACTGAAAGACCTCTGTGCAATGTACACCATTGTGATTTGGCCAGAGAAAACCTGAAGGTCCAAACTTTTTCAGAAGAAAATAACCAATCCTGAATTTTAGGAGTTGTTGTTGTTTTAATTCCTGCATCTTCTTGTGCACAAGGAGCAAGTTAACCCATCGTGAATTATTCAAGCATTGCTGGCCAGGAATCTCTTCCACTGTTCCCACCAGCCATTGGCATTTATTGGAAGGATTTTGTAGCTCAATATTTAACCTGCTGGGCCATGTTATGAAGGCACGTTCCAAAGTCACCAAATCCTGGGGTGGGACTCAAAAAGAGGTCTGGCAACACCAATTTTAAATCCAACCGATTTATTTGATAGTAAATCTGCTAGCTTTCGGCGTTTGTGCCTTCATCAGGTGAATCTGGGACTCAAACCCAGATCTTCTGGCTCAGAGCCGCAAGATCACCATCCTTCTTTGGGAGTGATACTAGTCCATTCACTCACCACCCTCTGAGTGAAAAACTTTCCCCTAGCATCCCCTCTGTACTTGCTTCCCTGCACCTTAAATCTGTGCCCTCTCGTCGCGACCATTTCAGCCCTGGGAAATAGTCTCTGAGAGTCCACCCTATCTATTCAATCGATTGAAAGATTCTAAATTTGCATGGTGTATTCCTATCATGTTTCTGGAAGGTCTGGTGCCTGCTCATGGCTCAGGTATTCCCCTTTGGAGACTGATACCATTCTATTTTGAAAAATGACACTGCTCTTCAGGGGTCCAGGATATTTACCTCAATGGGATCTTCCCACAGCTGTGCTCACTTGTTCTACTCTGGAAGGTATTATTCCTTTTTCCTGTCTTTCCTTTCTTCTCAGTGAGGAGCCGCAGTGCGCAACTCCTTCCACTTGGTGCTTTGAATAACGGGAAGGCAAAGATTCTGCCCCTTTCATTGAGGAGTCTGCTGAGACACCCAAGGCAATTCAAGGCCTGGATGTTAAATGTAACACATTTTCTGGATCCACCATCGAGTGCAAACAGTCAAATTAATCTACTATTGTATCCACACTGAAAAATCAGCATTTGTAAGTAAAGCACTGGAGATTGATATGGAAGGTAAACATTATTTTATTCTATCTCCACCCTCCAAAAAGCCCTTAGAGTTCCCCATTAAAACAGTCAATTATTCGTTTGGGGCAAAAACGGTGGTACAGTCTTTAGCATTGCTTCCTCACAGAGCTGGGGACCCGAATTCGATTCTGGCCTTGGGTGCCCATCTGGATGGATTTTGCATGTTCTCCCTATATTTGAGTTTGTTTCCTCCAGGTTCCTTCCTCACTGCAAAGATGTGCAGGTTTGGTGGATTGGTCATACTACACATTGCCCTTTCAGGTCCCAAGATGTGTAGGGGGATGAGCAGGGTAAAAACGTGGGGTGATGGAACCTGGATGGGATGGTCTGCTGAGAGTCGGTGCAGACCTGATGGGCTGAATGATCCCTTCTGCACTGTAGGGATTCTATGATTCCATCATAATTGGATCATGGAATCATTGTTTTATATTCACCATTTGATTTGTTGTTGATCATGCTGCATGATGTACTTCCCCTGTACTAGTCCGAATATTGTGTTTTCATTTATCCTTTAAACCAGTCATCGTTCATTCTTTCCTGACGGTTTAGGCTGAAGTAATTGTCTTCATCTACCTTTTCCATGTTCCTATTTTACACATCTCCTGAAGGTCTCTTTGAAGCTTACAGCCCAGTTTTCTGATCCCAGAGATCACCTTCATGAATGTGGCTGAATGCATTTTAAAATAGTCTCGATGGTCTAATTGGGCAAGGGAACACAAAGTAATTTGTGTACACTGCTTTATATGGCTTATGAAACCATATTGTTTATGTATCAATCTCACAAATAGGCTTACATTAACAGCGCAATGAAGTTACTGTAGAAATCCCCTACTCACAACACTGGCGCATGTTTGGATAAACCTAAAAGGAGAATTTAGCATGGCCAAAGAATCTAACAAGCATGTTTTTCAGAATGTGGGAGCAAAACCTAGAGAAAACCATGCAGACACAGAGAAGATGTGCAAATTCCGCACAGACAGTAACCCAAGCTGGGAATTGAACCCAGATCCTTGGCGCTGTGAGCAGCAATGCTAACCACTGCTGACTACTGTAGCACTATGCCACCCCATTGGCCCTTAAAATTAACTAAGGGTTAAATATTACAAATAAAAATAGTGTTAAATAAATTGGACCGTTATTAATATATTTGGTTAGAAAATGTCATGGTAAGCTTGTTCAAATTTAACACTGACCTTTCATTCCACAAATCACTGTGAGCCAGAATGAAAGTCTCTTGATGGCCGTTAAACTATTTGAATTCAGTCTCAGTACAATTTTCAATAGAAATTGGTCTACAGTGCAAAATACTTACTACAATTCAACATTAATTAGCACTAAATCAACACTTTCACTTAAGGCCAAAGCAGCAAAGTACATTGGAGACTGAATTACTGCACTACTGATCCATGTATGCTGATACAGACGCTGGATGTAAAATGGAAAAGAAAATTCAATATCCCTCATTTTAATAAGCTGCCCTGTCATCACAGGCAATCCTGGTTTTAGTGGTGAGACTACACTTAAAATAAGGCAGTACGGAGTAATAACTTTTGAGTCATTGGTTTGATCCCGTTAATGACAGGTAAAACATTGCTTATGACAAACATAAACAACTGTCACTCTCACCACTGGCCATGGCCATCTTTTTGTGATGCAGGCAAGCTGAGTGCCCAGCTTAAGGGCAGAACAGCATGACAGACCTGGGTTCAATTCCAGCCCTGGGTCACTGTCTATGTGAAGTTTGCACATTCACCCCGTGTCTGTGTGCGTTTCCTCCGGTTTCCTCCCACAGTCCAAAGATTTGTAGTTTAAGTACTTTGGCCATGCTAAGTTGCCCCTTAGTGTCTCAAGGTATGTAGCTCAGGGCAATTAGAAGGATTAACATGTGGGATTATGGGTACAGGGCCTGGGTAAGCTGCTCTGTCAGAGAGTCAATGCAGACTCAGTGAACTGAACGGTCTCCTCGCTACTAAAAGGATTTTATAACAATTGCAATGATGATCAGAACCAAATGTCCAGATAAAATTAAAGTCATAATTGTGAGAACATGTGATTGAAATTGTTACCGACATTTGAAATGGATGAATGAATCTGATCATTATGCGGAGTAATATATTGAAAGATTTGGGACAAATATGATGGCACATAAAAAGTAAACTCTAATCACTTTAGCAAGGCCTATATGTGATCCTTTAGAATGTGTTTCCTGATTAAGGGTGTAAATGGCTTGCCCAATTTGGGGAGCCCAGCCTGTGCATATAATGTGGCTTGTCAGGGTTAGTGTGGCACTCCTGATTTACACGCTGCATGAGGAAGTACATGTTGGACTGTTTTAGTTTATTTACTTATTAGTCACAAGTAAGGCTTACATTAACACTGCTGTAAAGTTACTGTGAAATTGCACTAGCCACCATACTCCAGTACCTGTTCGGGTCAATGCATCTAACCAGCACATCTTTCAGACTGGTAGGAAACCGGCACACTTGTAGGAAACCCACACAGACAGTGATTCAAGCTGGGAATCCAATCCAGGTCCCTGGCACTGTGAGGTAGAAGTGCTAGCCATTGTGCCACTATGCTGCCCAGTTTTGCCAACTACGTAAATAAATCTAAGTTAGGTGAAGGGATTTTAAACTCCATAGCCCACTGGCTCAATTCATTCTTTTGCACAGTTGCTTTGACCCCGAAGCAGATGAACTCAGCAGTGGTATGTTCTACAGTTCCCATCTTTGCAGACACCTGCATACACCGGAAAGGACCCATCTTGAACGATGCACTATATGCAGGTAATAAGGCTGATGAAGTACATTAGGAAGAAGAAGTGACCAAAACAAGACAAGTACATCTTGAAATAAGTCATTAGTGATTGCATAGACCCGGTTCAGTAAAAGAGATAGAGCATGCATATAAAACAGGCACTCTCAGCAAGAGTTCCTGTTCCAAAGCTGCTTGATAGAAGAAACAGTCAGAGAGGGCATCTTTGTGTTATATCCATACTAAGCAAAAACAACTGGAATATTTGTTATGACCTCTAACTTAACTTTCAAAATCCACAACGTTGCTGTAGTTCCTGCACTTAAAGCTAATCCTTTTTCTCACCTTAACTGCAGGTAGGAAATATGGAAAACAACCTGTGATAGAGACAATCACTGTCAACATCCTCCATCAGTGGATGGTACAAATGACATTTCCTTTTAAGTATATTTCAGTTACAGATAGCTTGAGTAACCATACATCTCTCGATAAATTTTTGGTTCTAAAATCCTGTCAAAGAACCAGAGAGTCAAGGACAGCATAAAAGCAAAAGAGAAAGCACACAAAGTAGCAAGGATTAACGGGAAGCCAGAGGATTGGGAAGTCTTTAAAAGCAAGCAGACTAAACAAGCAATAAGGGGGGGAAATGATGAAATACAAGTGTAAGCTATCTAGTAATATGAAAGATCGGAAGAGTCCTTTTCAATATATAAAAGATAACAGAGAGGCAAAAATAGCTTTGGACAACTAGAAAATGAGGCTGGAGAAGTAGTAATAGGAAACAAAGCAACGGCAGAGAAACTGAAATAGTTACTTCGCATCAGTCTTCACAGTGGAGGACATTAGTGGGACGCCAGAGCTCCAGGAGAGTCAGAGAGCACAAGTGAGTGTAGTGGTCATCACTAAGGGAGAACGTTCTGGGAAAATTGAAAGGTCTGAAGGTGAATAAATCACCTTGACCGGATGGACTACACCACAGGGTTCTAAAAGAGATAGCTGAGGAAGTTGTGGAAGAATTGGTGATGATCTTTCAGAAATCACTGAAGACAGGTAGTGTCCCAGAGAACTGGAAAGTAGCCAATTAATGTTTAAGAAAGGAAGGAGCAGCAAATGGAAAATTATAGGCCGGTTAGTCTGACTTTAGTCATCGGCAAGATTTTAGACTCCATTTTTAAAAATGAGATCGCGGAATACTTGGAAGTGCATAATAAAGTAGGATCGAGTTAGCACAATTTTGTCAAGGGGAGGTCATGTCTGACAAATCTGTTAGAACTCTTCAAGAAGGTAACAAGAAAGTTAGATAAAGGAGGATCAGTGGATGTGACTTATTTAGATTTCCAGAAGACCTTTGACAAGGTGCTGCATGGGAGGCTGTTAAATAAGTTAAGTGTCCATGGCATTAAAGATAAGATCCTGGCATGGATAGAGGATTGGCTGACTGGTAAAAAGCAGAGAGTGGGGATAAAGGGGATTTTTTCAAGATGGCAGCCAGTGACTAGTGGTGTGCCTCAGGGATCTGTGCTGAGATTACAACTTTTTACACTATACATTAATGATTTGCAAGAAGGAACTGAAGGCAGTGTTGTTAAGTTTGCAGATAATACAAAGATATGTAGAGGGACAGGTAATATTGAGGAAGCGGGGGGCTGCAGAAGGATTTGGACAGGTTAGGAGAGTGGGCAAAGAAGTGGCAGATGGAATACAATGTGGAAAAGTGAGATCATCCACTTTGGAAGGAGGAATGGAAACAGACTATTTTTTTAAATGAGAAAATGCTTAAATAATTAGAAATACAAAGAGACTTGGGAGTCATTGTTCACGATTCTCTAAAGGTTAAGTGTAGGTTCAGTCAGCAGTTAGGAAGACAAGTGCAATGTTAGCATTTATGTCAAAAGGGGCTAGAATACAAGAGTAGGGATAGACTCCTGAGGCTATATAAGGTTCTGGTCAAGCCTCATTTGGAGCTTGTGAGTAGTTTTATGCCCCATATCTAAGAAAGGATGTGCTGGCCTTGGAAAGGGTCCAGAGGAGGTTCACAAAAATGATTTCTGGAATGAAGAACTTGTTCTTATGAGGAACGCTGAAAACTCTGAATCTGTATTCATTGGAGTTTAGAAGGATGAAGGGGAATCTTATTGAAACTTACAAGATACCGTGGGGCCTAGATAGAATGGATGTGGAGAGGATGTTTCCACTAGAATGAAAACTAGAACCGGGGGCATTATCACGGGCCGAAGGGACAATCCTTTAAAAGCAGAGATGAGGAATTTCTTCAGCCAGGGGGTGGTGGAATCTGTGGAGATCTTTGCTGCAGGAGTCTGTGGAGGCCAGGTCACTAAGTGTCTTTAAAACAGAGATAAATAGGTACTTGATTAATAAGGGGATCAGGGGTTATGCAGAAAAGGCAAGAGAATGGAGATGAGAAAAATATCAGCCATGATGGAATGGCAGAGCAAACTCAATGGGCCGAGTGGCCTAATCCTGCTCCTACATCTTATGAACATTGACTTCATGCTCTGAAGACTAAATTCTGATGAAGAATCATAGAATCCCTTCAGTGCAGAAACAGGCTATTTGGCTTATTGAGCTTACACTGACACTGACAACTGCCTTATCTCTGTAACCCCACATATTCACCTGCTAGTCTCCTTGACACAAAGGGATCATTCAGTGCAGCCAATCAACCTATTTCGCACATTGTTTGGAACGTAGGAGGAAATCGGGACACCTGAAGGAAACCCATGGAGACATGGGGAGAACGTGCAAACTCCATATAGACAGTTCTGAGGCCACAATTGATCTCAGTCCCTGGCACTGAGAGGCAGCATTGTTAACCACTGTGCCACTCCTGAACACTTTCACAATGGAAGCCAGCTATCTCTATGTCAGAAAAATATTTTGTGACAACTATGCATATGACAGCATTGAAAGAATTTCTCGTGCACATTAGTTGTATAAGAGTGACAGAATCACAGATATTGGAGAATCACGTTTCTGAACTCAATTATCACCTAAGCATTGCTCTTACCCTGAACCAAAAAACAGTTTAAACTGAATGAAATTTCCTTCTTTTTTAACCCATGTTTCTCCACCAAGCAAAACTCCTTTTCTGCATTAGCTTGCACTTGGAGGTGCTAAGTTTTTGATAAACATTTCAGCCTTGCTGTCACTCCAGCACATCTTGGAAATAAACAAGCCTTTCTGCATTTGAATACAAGCTATTTTACCCTTGGCCTGCAGAAATTGTCGATACAAATGTTTAGGAATAGTGCTGGATGCAACTGATGCTAATGGGAATGAATGCACAAAAACATACATCAGTTTTAATGAAAATAAAATTGGTAAATGAGTGCACAATCTATAACACTGAAAATAATTACTAAATTTATTACTTCTATAATGAATATTTCCAATATTATGCTTCAGAGGCTGCACTATATTTTCTGCATGACAGTTATTTCTTTTATTTTTATTGGTAATTTTGATGTATATTAATGAAGGGAAACTCAAAATGTGCCAAGGCAAAGGACAATATGGCTAGGTTATGCTACAATGCCCAATTTAAATCTGCATCATGGAATATGTACTGTCTGCAAAAATGCTACAGGATTTAACACTCAATTTGACACAAACATATTCATAAAATTACAAAGAAATAGCTATAAGGCTTCAGGCTTGTAAAAAGCAATTCTTTGCACTTGAATTGTTTTCACTGATTCCCAAAATTTGCAAGTAACTTGAAAACAAAATAAATATACATTTTGAATCCTATTTGGCTTTAATAAATATTCATAACATTGCCATTTTAAAATCAGCTACCTTCCTATATAATTATTGTCATTAACAAATATATGGGAAGCAGAAAAATGATACTTCAATGATGAGAATACCAACAAGACACACTATAATCTGAGTTGAATAGAATGCAAATTGTCTGCTATTTGGTTCCCAATCTGAGCCATACTGAGCGTTATCCTCCAGCAGCAGCCTGCATACGGGAAGAGAATTCTAAGGGGTTACTTCAGCTGTAATTATTCTGTGCCTGATCAAGGTGATCCTCCTGTACCCTAAAAATTTCCTTTCTACCTCCTCAGCTCCATCTCTCTGTCATGTCACAACTGTAGAAAAACTGCAGCTATAGTCCCATCACTGCCAACAAATTTCCTGCTCAGAGTTTTAACAAATCTACATTATTCTCTACAGACATCTAGCACTATTCCTTTTTTTGTTGTGTATTCATGTTCATTCCTAATTAGAAGGAGGTCACTTTAAGAGTCTAATCAAGTGAAGTATTGATGTCTATCCTAACAGTGAGTAAACCCCCTTTCAATAATTGTTTGTAACTTTGTGGTCCACAAACCACCAAAAACACCTCAAATACACTGGCAACGAGGAGGTTGGAACCATGCTGATAGACTCAGAAATAAAAAGTAGAGAAAAGTCATTGACTCATGCTGCAGAATCCAAAAAGGATTAATAAGATAAAAAGATCACTATACCAAAGCTGGTGATGGAAGGATACCAAATATTGGTAGCAGGCATTGAAGGAACTAAAATTTAAATAAAGATTTTAGAGAAAACATCATCGAAAACAAGCCTGGAAAGATCTAGAATACTGCAGGGAGTACTGTGAGTAAGAAAAAATATCCTGCATGAATAATTTAGAGCCATGGAAGGAAACAGACTGGGCTCAGGGTTACCTTATTTGAAAGGAAAAGAAATGAGGCTAAAGACTTTGTGGCACATTGGGCTTACACAAGCCCATTCCACAGCAAAGCTGGTGGGAGTTTGTGGTATCGTGGGATGATGAGAAAACTGAGCGGTGAAGTTCGTACACTGAAGGATTCAAATACTTCGCCTAAATAATCAAAATTGCAGCAGACATAGTAATCCTGAGCATCACTGTTGTAGGGTAATATTGTGAATCTTTGCTCTTATATTCTAATTCATACACCCATTCATATTTTATTTAATTTCAGTACAATACATGTAGGTCCACAGAGAAATATCAAAGATTGAGGCCTCACCAGAGGGAAGGAAAGGGTTAATGCAGACAGCTAGAGGTCACTGCAGAGCAAATCCAGAAATACACCAGAACTGACCCACTACCTGCAGGGTTTTTGAACATGGTGATTCATGGCAAGACCAAAAGAACAAACCCAGAGTTGAAGACAATGGAGCAGCATGGTGGCACAGTGGTTAGCTCTGCTGCCTCACATCACCAGGTTCATTGGTTCAATTCCCAGCTTAGGCCACTGTCTGTGCAGAGTCTGCACATTCTCCCTGTGTCTGCGTGAGTTTCCTCCCTCAGGCCAAAAGATGTGCTGGTTAGATGCATTGGCCATGCTAAATTCTCCTTCAATGTATCTGACCAATGCTGGAGTGTGGCGACTAGTGGATTTCAGAGTAAATTCACTGCAGTGTTAATGTAAGCTTTACTTGTGACACTAATAAATAAACTCCAAACTTTTTATTATACCCAAAGACTGGAAATCTGTACAGGCTGGTTGTCTCCTCTAAGGAATGAGGGTTATCATTCCATCATTGTTAAGGAAATGTGACCTAAATCAACTTAACAAAGGTCATTGTGGGATATTAAAGGTGAAGCAGATAGCCAGAATCTATTTATGGTGGCCAGGCGTCAATAGCAAAAATCGAGGAGAAGGCTATATGTGTTCAGCTTGTGCAAAAGTTTGAAACTTGCTGCCACTCATGGGATTGGCCAGAAGGGCCACGGCAATGAATACATATAGATTATATCAGACCATTTGAAGAGTTTGAAGACCATTTCTAAATGCCCTGAAGTCACCATTATAACGACTACATCCTTGGAGAGAAAAATGGAAAGACTGGGTAAGATTTTTGTAAGATTTGGTTGTACTGAGCAACTTGTTTGTGAAAATAGGCCACAAGTCATTTTGCAAGAATTCATAAATTATCTAAAGGAAAACAGAATCTCACAATGCGACCTGCTTCTCATCAAGCTGCCACAAATGGGCTGATTGAAAGATTTGTTCAGACACTAACGCATTCACTAAAAAGTAGTTCGAGAACAAGGATCTTTGTCTAAACGACTAAGCCAATTCCTGATGATGTACAAAAGAAACACATTTGATAATCCAAAGATCCCCAGCATTACTCATGATAAATCATTAGCTATGCAAAGCATTTGATTTGCAGAAGCCACCTAAGACTAGGAATATTATTAAGAGGAAACGGCAAAGTCAAATTTGCCAGGTGAGAACAGTTACATATTGTGTTTTTCAGGAAGTATTGGCAAGAAACTATATTACCAGAGAGAAGTGGACATCTGCTATCATATTAGCATAGACCAGTCCGGTCTCTTTTCACTTTTTTAACTCAGAATGATATAGCGCAGAGAAGACACACCCATCAAACTTTTAGCAACTGGAACTAGTTTGCCAGAGACAGAGGCAACTGAGAGTCTGCAACCAACTGTGCCAAATGAAGACCTTGAAATTTTTTCAAACCTGACAATAACAGACACTACTGTAGAAGACAGTACCTCAGTTGAGAACACTTCAGCACTGAATCAACCACCAAATTCTATATCGACTCTGGTTCTGACAACTATGAATGATGTCCAAACTAAACCAAAAACATCAGACGTTGTAATCAACATGAAAAAGCTAACGCTTGAGTTTTGCCAACAACCAGAAATTGCCGTCCTCCAAAACTTGTAGCTAATTGACTGTTGTGTTTATTAATTGTTCATATGTTAAGATTCAGGCCATTGCCCCCAAAGTGTTTTCTGAAAGTAGTTTAGACCCTAGGTGTTAGATTTGATTTTGGCACTGGTGAGCATAAGATATTTCACTCTAGGTCTGATTCAAGTGACCTATTAGAAAGCTTTCATCAAACAAAGTTGATTTAAGAAATAGTTAGAATATAACAAAAAAGAATTAGCATAACTTTTACTAATTACAAGACTTAAAAATGACACACTATAACTCTTAACAGCTAGTTATCTTTGTTGTTAAAGCATCATCTCACAGACATACAACCTTCTTCAGACTTAGCACAAAAACAAGTATGCTCACATTATTCTAGATGTTCAGCTTTGCACCATCCATGGATAGCAAACCTGACAGCAGCCTTCAGAGGAGGATATATCCTTAAAACAGCAAAACCTCAGATAGATCAACCCAGTCTCTGGCAGATTCCAATTCCAGAGGGAGGGGAAGAAACACTACTTTTCTCTCAGCTTCAAGGTACTTGTGAAAACAAAACTAAAAACTGGAATGCTCTGTGAAAATAGCTGTCCTCAGTCACATCACATGACTTTCTCTCAGCCCCAATCAAGCATTACTCAGCAATCCTAAGGGAAATTTAGAATCAACATAATATCAATTATAAAGCTTCAGTAACGATAAAGGATACCAGTTACAGGCAACATGGTGCTCAATTCAATTCAATTGTGATCCCTATAATAGTGTAATTGAAGGATCAATCTTCTGCAGCTGAAGGCAAGTTCATTTGTGCATATGTGAGAGAGGCCATTACTGGGGCCTGTGAGATTCAAAATGGCAGGTCCAATCCAAATCAAAATGAGCCACTAACTGAAATCACCATCTTTCTATTCTTTAAATATTCCGCACGTGCACAGGACATATACAAATATAGGATAAACTGCCCTGAACATCTACAAGGGACTGAATCTTGGATTTTTTTTCCATCTTTAGCCTCCTGTTGTACCAATGTAATGGGAAAAAGTCATAAAGATGGATAACTGGCATAAAAATAGCAGCCGGCACATGAAGGGTTAAAAGACATTAAGAAGGCATTGACTTTCAATGCAGACAACTACTTGAAATTTAAACCACAGGACAGACAGTTATCTAAATTAAACATACAGGGAACAAATACTGCAGGAAACTAGGCACCTTGAAAGATAAAGATAGTCCTGGGACAGTGGGGTCTGATAAGGACATTAGCCATAAGTTGGAATAGGAATACATAAATGCAGAAAAACCAATTACAGTATAAATAGATCAAAGCTAAGTCATTGATAAAGAGGAAATATATCTATTCACGGAATAGATAGGGTGGATTCTCAGAGACTATTTCCCTGAGCTGAAATGGTCACTACGAGAGGACACAGATTTAAGGTGCAGGGAAGCAAATACAGAGGGGATGTTAGGGGTAAGTTTTTCACTCGAGGGTGGTGAGTGAATGGAATCAGCTGCCGTCAAAGGTGGTTGAAGGGAGGTGGGCAAACTCGCTGGGGTCTTTTAAAAGACTTCTGGATGAGTATATGGAAACAAATGGGATAGGGGGTTATAGATAGGTCTGTGGGTTGGTAGATATAGATGTGATCGGCGCAACTCGTGGGCCGAAGGGCCTGTTTGTGCTGTAGTGTTCTATGTTCTATGGAACAATGTGATATTGAAATGATCATGTCTATATCTGTCCATATTGATGTATTAAATGATGTTCACTTATTTGATTACAAACGATGTGTTAATAGTGTCCAGACCACCTATTGTGTAAAGGGTATAAAGAGGGACCGCTCCTATTATATTGTCGAGAGAAGGTAGCTGCCCAGTACTGTGGAGCGCTAGTGCCTTTTCTCCAGGTAGCTTCGTTAAATAAAACTGTATTGTTGCACTTCCAGTCTGACTCCAAAGTGTAATTTTCCCACAACACCAAAATACTGGAATAAATTTTGCAGCTAAAAGATATAGACATCTAGAGAAGGGATTGACCTTAATTTTGGTGCTTCCAATTCCTACGTAAAAAGAATGAAAGCCAAATGGATGATTTACAGGGAAGCTTTAGATTAAAAGAACTTCTCATGCTTCTGTACAATTTAAACTGTTATCGAAAGTATAAATTATTACAAATGTTTATTGTTGTGCAATAAATACAATTCCAAAGAAAATGTGCAAAAATAAGAATATTAAAATAATCATTTTTCTTTGGTTTACCCTTTGGGAATCCAGCCTCCTGGTTTATCGAAACGGTGCGATAGCATTCTGTTTAGCAATAAATCTCTTTATTAGGCATTCCTATTCATATTCATTTACAAGGTCAGTCCAAAGAATCAGCTGATGGAAGGATGTTTTATATTTTAAAAGTTATTTGTGCAATGTGATTTTTATTGAGGTCAATTAAATTATTTAATAATAATAGCTTTTATATATCCTCCATTGACTTTTAATGAATTATCATTCCTGCAAAAGTCTACAAAAACAACTATCATATTGCTGAGTGCATTCTTAAATGTATTGCATATTGGAGGCAGGGAAAGAAAACAATTAATTTAAACTGAAATAGAGTCCGTTTACACAAGTAGGGATTATTATGGAGTGCTAATGCAGGCTTTCCACACTTCTCAAATGTATCATAGAAATGTTTGCCAGCAGTCTTGGTATGATATTTATTCTTCCTTATTGATGTTGATGGTCTAAAATTCTAGGACTCCAGCTTCAATCATTGCAATGGCACAACTGAAATCAATTGTGATTATCTTTTCTCATTATGCTCCATTAAAAATTGCAGCTGCTCATTCCATCTTTAAAGCATTGTTATTTATAATAAATGCATTTGCTTCAATTAAAAGTTGCATCTATTTTTCTGTTTGCCCCTAATCAAAGGTATAGAATCATTCTTGCCTCCCTTTATCAATCTGTTGAATATTCATGGTAATTTACATTAATCCGAGAATTAAGTTCCACTTTCTACCATTTAAGGTATTTAAGTTGATTTATTAGTGTCACAACTAGATTTACATTAACACCGCAATGAAGTTATTGTGAAAAGCTTCGTCACCACACTCTGGCACCTATTCATGTACACTGAGGGAGAATTTAGTACGGTCATGTCTTTCAGACTGTGGGAGGAAATCAGAGCACACGGAAGAAACAGATGCAGACACAGAGAGAAGTGCAGATTCTGCACAGAATGACCCAAACTGGGAATTTAACCTGGGTCCCTGGTGCTGTGAAGTAGCAATATTAAGCACTGTGCCACTGTCCAGTATTGTGAATGAGATTGGAATGTAGGGATGACTAGATGAAAAAGTGAATCATAGTGCATAGAATCACAGAATCCCTACAAAGAAGGCATATGACCCATCGAGCCTGCACTAACAATAATTCCACCCTAGCCCTATCCCTGAAACCTACATATATACCCTGCTAATCCCCCTAAAATTAAGGGGCAATTTAACATGGCCAAACAACCTAACCCGTACATCTTTGGAGTGTGGGAGGAAACTGGAGCGCCTGGAGGAAACCCATGTAGTTACGTGGAGAGCATGCGAGCACCAAACAGCCACTCAAAGCTGGAACTGAACCCAGGTCCCTAGTGCTATAAGGCACCAGCGCTAACCACTGAGCCACTGTGCCAGCCATGTAGTTACACTCTTCTAGCATCTTTGTTGTTGCATCAATAAATTGTTGGACTTGTTGACTAATCATGAGGGCCTTGATTTATTTACACAAGAGAGTACTTCATTCAGCCCATATTAGACAGACAGTTATGTGAAGATCATACAGTGAGATCGCTTGCAAAATTAGGCCAGTACCTGCCACAAACCTGTCAATTTCAGGTCACTTTCATTATTCAGAATTTGCAGTCCTGTCATCTTTACAAACATTAATTTATATTAGAGTGGACTCAATGGTTAAATTTGTTCTTCAAAAAGTATCAAATATCTTTGCAAATGAAAAATGACAGGTGAAACAAACTGAATGTTGATTACAGATTTCAGTGCGGGCCTACAAAAGCTAACAGTCTGTCAGACTGACACTAATATTTGTGTTTCGAAACAATGTGAAATAAAAAAGGAAATTTAAAATGGTTTACATCATTAAAGTCCTATTCTGATTGATTAAAAAACTCCAGAAATCCAACCATCTCTCAACATTTTGATGCTTTGTCTAAAAATGATGGATGAGGAATTGTGTTTTCAGAAAAATTTTAACATACAGCATTCTGTCCAAGATATAATTGGAAAAGTGTAATTGAAAATGCCTTCTTTCTAGTTCATGTGCTGTTAAACACATAAGCATCAATAGATATTTGGAAAAGATTGGATATGAGGACAGTACAGTACTGCTGCCAGGAATTGCGTGATGCACGGAGTGCCGGAGATTTGTTCAACCAAGTACATCCAAAAAACTGATGGGAAATTCTCCCGTTTTTCAAACCAATGGGTATTTAAGTTTTTTTTGAGAGAATCCCAGCTGGAGTTTTAGGAAGTAGGGCATACTATTTATTAAGGCTCAGACTGATAGATTTTTAGACTCACGAGTCTCCAGGGATATATGGATATGGCAGGAAAGTAAAGTTGCACAATGTTTAGTAATGCACTTACTGAATGAAACAGGCTCGGGGGATCGTATGGTCTATTCATGCTCCTATTTATCAGAAGAACACAACATGCTCTTGTATTGGATTTGTGAGCAACAATGCATGAATAATAAATGGAACCACTAGTGGTGCAACAGCAGATTCTTACTGTGATTTCTAAAAGTTGTAAGTTATGGATCCTTCAGGTTTCAGTTAAATGAGCAACGTACTGTGTTGATACAATATGCTTTGCAAGTTTTGATGCCTATGCAAATGGATGCTACTAAGCAATGTGGATGCAGCACATTCCAGAACAAAACGTTTGTACAAATCTTGTGTATCCATCGGCTCTTTTCTATCGCATCCAATTATTTAAATGAGTTCCAACTTCCTGAGGATGCATACAATTAACAAAAATTAGTCCGTCAACATGCATTAGGCTTCCAACTTAACTCATCTATAAGTCACATCATGCAGTATGCCTGACTGCCTCGAGAATTCCTGTCACATGAAAAAAACTTGATCAAAGGGAGCTCTTACCCAATGTAACAACCCATCAGGGGGTATCAAAGCATAAAATTCCTAATAAGAGAGCCCACTAAATTGAACAACGCTTTCTATTATGCATCAGATGTTTTATATTGTTTCATGCTGGATCTTTCAAATGAAACAAGTATCATTTTTGATCAAACAATATTAAAAATATTAACAGAAAAGCCAGAATCCAATCTTGTGGGAACTGATATGGCATTTCTTTTCAGTAGGTTGACGACAAGTTTTCTAATCTAATATAAAACGTGTACTTAAAAGTAATAAATAATGCATAGAAATTCTGCTGAGTATAACTATCATGCTGACGGTGGTGCCCAGATAAATTACTCACGTTTTGTTTGATGGAGCAGACATGGGAACACAGGAACAGGAGTGGAACATTTGTTACCTCGAGCCTGTTCTGTCATTCAGTTGAATTATGGCTAATTTTCCACCTTAGTATCCAGAGATGTGGCCATGTTTGGCCATGCTAAATTGCCCCCTAGTGTCCCAAGATATAAAAGTTAAGAGCTACGGGGTAGACTCGACGGGTTGAATGGCCTCCTTCTGCACTGTAGGGATTCTATGATTGCTATGATTTCTATAATTTTCCACACCACTCCCACATATCCCTTGACGTTTTTGACATACAGAAATCTATGAATCTCGGTCTTGAACATTTAAAGTTAGTTTTTAGTGTCGCAGTAAGCTTGCAATAACACTGCAATGAAGTTACTATGAAAATCTTCCAGTTGCCATACTCCAGCAGCTTTCAGGTATACTGAGACAGAATTTAGAATGGCCAATGCACGTAACCAGCATGTCTTTTAGACTGTTTGAGGAAACTGGAACACTGGAGAAAACGCAGGCAGACATGGAGAAATCACGCAGACTCCACACAGACAGTTAACCAAGTCAGGAAACGAACCCAGGCCCCTGACTCTGTGAAGTAGTAATGTTAACCACTGTGCCACCTCAAAGACCGAGCCCCCGCAGCCCTCTGGGGTGGAGAACTCCAAAGATTCAAAACCTGCTCAGTGAAAAACATCCTCCTCAAGGCAGTCCTAAATGTCCTCATTCTGAGACAGTATTCCTGGTTCTAGACATTCCCCTAGCAGCCCACTGGGCAAAGGTCAATTCCCAGCAGCAGCAGAACCTGACAATCTCAATCAAAGTGCCAGGAGGTGGCAAATTAGCCCACAAACCTGTTCTGCTTTTCAGTCACATCAGAAAAATGGTCAAAGGAAAAATACATCAATGGAACACAGGTATAAATAGACTGTCAAAAATAAAATGAGTGGAACAAGGAATGACAATAAATTAAAAATGGTTCGCACATCAGCTTGTTGGGCATCCGAAACAAGGAACTGGTGGCAATAATTAGTGTGTAGTGATAACTGAAATAAAATTATATAAAGAACTAAACAGGCAGCTACAGACAAAAGCAAATTATTGCGGATGCTGGAACGCGAAACAAAAATAAAAATGCTGGAAAATCTCAGCACGACTGACAGCATCTGTGGAGACAGAATAAAGCCAATGTTTCAAGTCTGGACGATCAGGGTCTACTCTGACAAAAGGTCATCCAGACTCAAAATATTGACTCTATTCTCTCTCCACAGATGCTGTCATGCCTGCTGAGATTTTCCAGCATTTTCTGTTTTTGTTATAGGCAGCTACATTTTTCAGAATTTCATCTATTTAGAAAGGATAGAGAAATAAGGTAGGTGGAGTTAAAGTTTTAATTCGGGATAACAAAAAAAGACAATGGAAAAAAGAACGCCACAAACAAAAAAAATGTCCATCATATGAATTGAGATGAAGGATTAGGAGGAGTTAATCATACTAGCAAGGGTATTCTAAAGACCCAAAAGTGGAAGATAAGTGGACAAAGAAATATGTAAACAAATCATTGAAGATTTCAACTAGCCCTACCTAAACTGGCAAAGAGGTAGGGAAAAGGGAAATTGTGCAGACCTTCTTTCCTCTGTAATACCTAGGAAACCCAGCGAGAGAAAGATCACACAAACAAAATACTCTAGATACTGGAAAATTTCAATAAAAACAAATAATGCTTGAAATACTCAGCAGATCAGATAGTATCTACAGAGAGAAAAACTGAGCTAATGTTTCAGGTCAATGATGATATGACAGGATCAATAATATAGGAAAACAAGCCAAGGGGAATAACAATGGAAATAAGGAAGATAAACTGGGAATAAAAATTGTTATCAAAAAGAGAACAGAGGAAGGAGACCAATAAAATTCAAAATAAAGATATTCCGCTGAAAAAAATAACAGACTAACTAGTATGGAAACGTCATGGATCAACAAAAAGATAAGGGTAAAATTTAAAGTAAAGGAATCCATGTACATGAAAAAGTACACAAAAATTTTGAGGATGACATAAGTTAATTCAATGAGGTTAAGGAAGTGCAGGTGTGATATAGTAATAATGCCACTGGACTAATGTTACAAGTGTAATGCTCAGAGAACACAGATTTAAATCCACCACTGCAACTGGAGCAATTTTACTTCAGTTAAGTAATAAATGAAAACCAGCCTCCATAATTGTGCTGATGAAATTAATGTTGATTGTCATGAAAGCTCATCTGGTTCTCTAATGCCCGTTAGGGAAGAAAATCTGCTGTCCTTATCTAGAAGTGATTCCAAGCCCACAAGAGTGTAGTTGATGCTTAATTGCCCTAGCATGCCACATAGATGCACCAAATTGCCACAGAAAAGTAAATAAAAATGAATGAAAACTGGTATCAAACTATGGGCATCTTGAAAATGTTAATAATCACACAAGTTTAAAAATCACATAGGTATCTCAGTCACACAGCGTAAGTTACAGGTCTCGATTAAAGCAAAACCAGGTCAGAGTCAAGAACCCTTTAATTGAACGGTGTGCAGTTGCAGCTCATGTTTGCTCATATGAGCAAGGAACCAAGGAAAGGGAGGTTGATATACCACTGGTTAGAGATATAGCTATCATTACTTGATGATATAATTAGGAAGACAGGCGCAAGTGAAAATAGGACAACTATACCCTTATACATGCATGATGTAACCTTAATCTATAACTGTGAGTGGGATAGAGTTAACACCTATTCTTTGATTGGTATTAGCTAATTACTAGTAATCAAATTTGAAACTATAATTGTACTTGTATTTCTGAATTCAAAAATCTGAAACAGTCTTAAAGATTGGGTCAGGGTCCAGTAGTGTTACAGCTATAGATAAATCATCTCAAACCACTCTGTGATTTTATCTGGCTATTGAGGGATTGAGAGTTTTAACTGCAACAACAAGAAAAACATTGTGCTATCTCATAACACACCAGAAATTACAATGGCAGACCCAACCCTGCGAAGTCCTCCTCATAAACAACAGTGGGTTTGTGCTAAAATTGTGACAGCTGTCATACAGTTTAGTCAAGCAACAGCCTGACACCAAAATACTCATCAAGTCATCCATAAAGCCAATGTCCCAGACACCACCAGCTTGGATATGTCCTGTCCCAACAGCAGATCAGACTCACTAAAATTGTGCCATAGTGGTGTGCAGTCAGGAGGGAGTTTCCCTGGCTTTCTTCAACATTGGCTCTGGACCCATGAAGCCTCACATCATCATGGAAAAGTAAGCATCCTGCTGATGACCCCCTGCCACCTTCCCCTCAGCTGCTGAATCAATGTCCTCTCTGCTAAACAGTAATTGGAAGAAGTACTGCGGACAAGGGCACAGAGTATACTCTGGGTGAAGGACTTCATTAACTATCATCAAGAGTGTCTTGGTAGCACCATTGCCGACTGAACTGGCTATGTCCTGACAGATATGGCTGTTAAACTGAGCCTGCAGTTGGTAGTCAGGGAAACAAAGGGGTAAAAAACCTATTAGATCTCTACTTTATTAATGTACCTGTTGCCAATACACCTGCCATGACAATTAAAGAATAAATGAAAAAAACATAAAACATAAATAGGAACAACAAAATTACATTATCAAAGCATTCTACAGACACATAAATAACGAATGGAAAACAAGACGGGATGGGGCTCTGAAGAATGCACAAGATAAATTCATAGGTAATGACAGTGAAGCAGCAGCAACCTTGTGTGATGACTTTGCTGCAGCATTTACCAGAGAGATTAACAGGTGATATTGGAAAAGACTAAAGAAATGAATTTCATTTCGTGAACTGTGAGGTAATTGGTCAACTAATCAATCTTAAGGAGAAAAATACTCCAGATCCAGATGGATTACAAAATGATAAATAGATAAATAGATAAAATCAAATTAAGTGAATAAGTGGTAGAAAGATTCTGAATGAGATTTCCATGGAATCATAGAATCCCTACAATGCAGAAGACTCATTGAGACTGCATTGACTCTTCAAAAGAAGATTTTATCCAGAATCACCCTCTACCTTATTCCTATAACACCAACATTTACCACAGCTAATTTATCTAACCTACATATTTTTGAATACTAAGGGACAATTTAGCACACTGTCAATCCACCTAACCTGCACATCTTTGAACTGTGGTAGGTAACCGGAGCACCCAAAGGAAACAGACACAAAGAAAATGTTCAAACTTTACATTGACAGTCACCTAAGGTCAGAATTGAACCCTGGTCTCTGGCACTGAGAGACAGCAATACTAACCACTGTGCCACCATGCTATCCTTAAGTGAATGTTAATTGCCCACTTCAGAGCCTCAACTGGCAATAGGGTGGATGACTCCTTCCTGCCTTCGGCTAAATTGCGGCAGAGAGAAGAATGTTAAAGACTAAAGAAGTTGCTAACAGTGGTATCTTCTCAAACTTGGCCTACTGAACTCGCTGCTCCCAAAGCAGTCTCCTTTATACTGGAACACAGATTGGATGACTGTTTTGCAGAACACATTTGCTCAATCCATAAGCAATATCCCGCCCCCCTGTCACTTGCCGTTTCAACTCACCATCTCACTTTCAAGTTCGCATACCCACCCTTGGCCCACTGCAATGTTCCAGTGAAACCCTATGCAAACCATAGGAATGGCAGCTCATCTTCTGATTGGCACATTACAGACTTCTGGACTTAACATTCAGTTCAACAACTTCAGACCGTGAACTTTCTCCTCCGTCCCCATCTAGCAAATTTCATAAGCCTGCATGTGACACTAATAAATAAACTACACCCCTTATTTCATCTTACTTATTTCCCCAATGCCATCTCCACCTCCCTCAATTTCCAGCCCACTCCTGTCATGGCTACCTGTCGCCATTTTTATATCTTCCTTCAAGAGTGTTGACCTTTATTTTGCTGAAAACAAATTATGCTATTTTCCTTCTGCCAGCAACGGCAATTTATTTAGTCTTTAACATGATCAATAATCCTCCTTTCATCTTATGCCCATTACATATATCAAATCTCCCCTCATTC
Organism: Sphyrna mokarran; assembly: GCA_024679065.1. Lineage (NCBI taxonomy): Eukaryota > Metazoa > Chordata > Chondrichthyes > Carcharhiniformes > Carcharhinidae > Sphyrna > Sphyrna mokarran. The sequence continues at coordinate 28,656,795 of JAGIQG010000021.1, forward strand.
CCACCTCTTCTGGTCACCTATTCTGCTCCTGCTGCTTTACCCATCTCCCCTCCTCCTCCCCCTCTCCTCATACAATCTAACGCACATCTCCCTCTCTTTAGCTCCGAAAAAGTCATATTGGACTTGAAATATTAATAGTGTTTCTCTATCTATAGACACCGTCAACCCTGCTGCATTTTTAAAGTATTTACTTATTTTTTTCAGATTTCTAGAATCCACAATGCTTTGCTTTAATTTCACTTCTTAAACCTTTTACCAAAACAACATAAATCCACATAGTTCAAATATTAATTGACAGGTGAAAGCTATTTCAAACAAAGGAGTAAATCTCACTTTGAATAGTCGATACACAAAGGCATGTGTCACATAATTACAAGCAATTGTATTACTGTCCAGACAAATGGGCCACTATGGACAATCTCTCAATTTTTCAAACATAGTGCCCACCTTGTAGGATCTCTCATTCTCACTCAGCCATTTTGCTCCTTGAGTCATATTTATCAGGAATCATATCTGTCCTAAGTCTCTGGACATGTTAACTATGACAAAGCGGACATCTTTGAACTCTCTTTCACTCAGGCCGTGACTGTACTGATTGCATGGCATTGCCAGAGACTCCCTTCTACAATCCCTTCAGACAGTCTGGTGGGCTCTGTCAACATTGAAACAGCAGCAAAGGGTCGCATCTAATCCACGTTACTCTGCCCTTCCTGTCTTCGTTCTCTGCTCTTTCCAACTGTATAACACAGTTTATGTTTTAATTCTCAGACACCTGCTTCAACACCAGGATCTGTTCAAAGACAGTCAAAGTGAAAACTTTTCCATTCTTATAGAAACATGCTTGTTTCCTCTTGACATGAATTCTCACTGTGTTCTGAACTGCCAACCACTAAACCTAGGCTAAAAACCTAACCCCACTTCAATTAGCTTTCCACTTACCCTGTGTTTCTCAGTTGATCATCCCCATTGCAACCTCAGGTCACAATGGACATTTCTTAGAACTTAATGTCGTCATGATCAAGAAACCAATAACGCTTTTTGGGAATATTTCTCAACCCAGTCTGGCTTTAGTAACAAGTCTCAAACATTTGGTTAAAGTCTAACAGGTTTATTTGGAATCACAAGCTTTTGGAGCATTGCTCCTTTCTCAGGTGAGTCATTTTAGTTTTAAACCGACATAGCACAAAAACAAAATAGGCTTTTCCAAGCACGAGTTATCATACAAAGGCATTGATAAATGTGTCAGCAGGAGATGAATTGAGGCAGGGATGGAGTTAGGATACAGAGTGGAAGTAGGCAGTTATAGTGTGAGCATAGGTTTGTATTTAGAACATGATATCAATGTTCTAAATGTGCTAGTTCAGTCTCAAACAGTTGCTAGGGAGCAAGATGCAGCTGAGGAATGAAATTTGTCGTGAGACCAAAATCATTGGTTCAGTTTTTCCAATTCTTAATTGAAAAAAATCTCTGTTCTTTTAACATTGTCTGACATGCAGTTTGATAATTTAACAGTGGAGAAGCTGAATGAGATGATGATGCAGCTGAGCTGGGCATCCTTGGGGTACCGTGTTAACAGGTGATGCCACATGTCAATGAGAATGAAAGGAGGAAGGGGCAGGGACATAACATTGGGCAGGGCACCAGGTAAAAGTATGGAAGCAGGAAGGGAAATCATTGTAAGTGATACTCTGGCTGTGCTCAGGTGAATAAGATTGGACCTAGGTAAGGGCAGTTACACCTGGCTGCACAATATCGGAGAGGCATGGAGGAATTATATTATGCAGATATAGTCCTCAAGGAATATTTAAGATAAACAGCACAGAAGCATTTAAGAGGAAGACAGACAAATACACAAGGAAGAAAGGACTAGATTTTGTTCAGTGGCTTGGATGAAGGACTAGATTTTGTTCAGTGGCTTGGATGAAGAGGGTGAAAGGAGACTTGTGTACATAAACTCCAGCATGGCCCTGTTGGTGATGTGGCATCTAAGTACCATCCATATCAAGTAAGTCTTAACCTTTTCAGGTTCATAAATGAAAGTTGATTCCAACAGTCATTTTCTTTGAATAGTTATAACTGGGTTAATGGGTCAATTTATCTCAAAGGCAAGGCAAGGCAATGCAGCATTCCATTTATGAATTGCCATAAGGCTATCCTTGAAGAGCAAAGATCAGATGCAGAATAGAAATCTACCCTTCTGATACACAGGTCATGAAGTGGACTGAAGTGATCTTGTTACGTTTGTTTGTGTACGGAGTATACAAGGAGGCAGGGCAGCAGTGCAAATAGAGAATGACTTTTGCACTAAGTCCTTCTGTATTAATACAAGAACCTTCTGGAGAGTATTTACGTATGATTTCTGAATTTTAACTATGGGAATTAATTAGTCTGCAATAAGCAAAACAGTGGTTCAGAACATATGAATTTACAATAAACAATAAGGTTACAAATAACCTTGTTGTTCATTGTAAATGTGAGTAATGCAGTTTAATGGGAATATCTCTGACACACCCATCTGCAGGGGAAGAGAGCAACCCAAAAACTACATGATGAGTTAATTTGAGTTCAAGAGTTAAAATTGAGAACATTTACGTGATGTTTTGTGAGGCATGAGCAGTGTGCTCCAAATTTCTTCCGCTAAAGAATTGTCATTTCCTAAGGGAAATAATTTGTAATTCTGACAAGTTTCTACCAGTACAGATTCTCTGCAGGAAGAAAAAAATAAAATGAACCATCAAACTCAATTACACAAAGGGAAAGGGTGCAATATGATCATGTCACTGAATTGGCTGCACACATTTTTGCTGTTGTGCCACCGCAGATTAATATCCATCTGCCACATTGTGTATGAAGCAAATCTCATGTGAGTAGCAAAAGACAGAACAGCCACCTGCTGAAAAATAGAGGTAGAATGTTGAATAAAACAAATTAAAACATCAAAGCTGCAAAATGTATCTGTTTAGCATCTGGCTCTTTAGCGCTACAAGGGCTGCTTATCTTCAATATGGCATCTGAGATGCACATGCACTTATGGAACCAACTATGCTGGATATCATTTTGGTGAGAGCATTTTCATGCACGTGGAGTGATCAGAATATAATGTTCCTGTAGTGTCAATTCTGCTATTTTGGACTTCAAGGTTCCATTTGTAAGCCTGTTCGGCAGCAGCAAGGAGAGATCACCACTACTTTATAAAATGATATCAGTTAATGTTGTGGTGTTGATTGTAAGCATTATTGGTTTTTAAGAGTTTATCAATGTTCCTGAAGACCACCAATGCCACTACTTTCTCAGAAGACTAAGGATATTTAGCAAGTCAGCTATGACTCTCACTAACTTTTACAGAAGCACCATAGAAAATATTTTTTTCTGATTGTATCACAGCTTGGTATGGCTCCTGTGCTGTCCAAGACTGCAATAAAGTACAAAAAGTCATGAATGCAGCCCAATCCATCATGCAAACCCATCTCCCATCCATTGACTCTGTCAACATTTCCAGCCACCTCCACAAAGCAGCCAGTATAATTAAGTACCCCACACACTCCAGATATTCTCTCTTTCACCTTCTTCCATTGGGAAAAAGATACAAAAGTCTGAGGTTACATTCCAACTGACTCAAGAACACTTTTCCCTGCTGCCATTAGACTTTTGAATGGACCTACCTTGCATTAAGTTGATCTTTCTCTGCACCCTAGCTATGACTGTAACATTACATTCTGCACTCTCTCATACAGTATGCTTTATATAGCATGAAAGAAACAATACATTTTACTGGATGCTAATACATATGACAATAATAAATCAAATCAAATCAAAAACAGGAGTGGTATGATGTGTTGGAAGACTTTGTCCCAGTTACATGGATTCCCATAATCCACTTGATCCCAGAAACAGGTGCACTAGAATGCATCTCCCTTGAACTATTACATGACAGGGAGAATGAGCAGAAGCTACACAGAATAGGGACAACTACTGGAAGAAGAGGAGGAGGTTGAGGAGAAGATCTCTCTGCAGGTCATTTCTGCTCAGGGTGATCAGGATACAATTCAGCTACCTGAATTCCATAAGGTATTATGGGCAGGACTTTCCCTGTAGGCTTCAGAACTCCAACTTCCGGATCAAATGGGGGTTGACCCCACCCCTCAAATCCCCAACTGTGTGGGAAACAATAGTGATTTTACTTGAATTGGCCAAGAAATGGACTGAAGGCAGGCTTTCTTTCCAATTAGAGAAGGCAGCTGAGCTCTGAAAACTGGAATGTCAGTGAAGTGACAGGTGCCTTTTCAACTGAGGCAGAGAGGCATTCAAAATGGAATGGCTCTCCCTCCAACATTTAAAATTTTGAAACAAACGATGGCCTCAGCAACTGAGCCGCCATTGTGGATCTGCTTCACCAAATTGTGTATGGCTGCAGCTGAAGCCAATTGTGCGGAACGGCTCAGGCCATCTCCAGGGGATTGGGCTATCTCACAGTGTTCTCCTGAAGGTGACCGCCTTCAAATAACTTTTAATTGCCTACCAGCCGCTCATGGGCTGGAGCGTTGTTGAGTCCCATCATGCCTTTAGGAAAACAGCCCAAGACGAGATGGTGCTGGCAGAATGGCACCGTGATTCCATGGCCAGCCTTCATTGTTCTCTCACCGTCAACCATCAGTCTTAACAATTCTGTCTGGTGCGCTATATGTCTCTGCTACTATAAGGAAATCCTCACTGAAATCTGATAGACACTGCAGTCGGAGTGATAATTTTAGAGCAGAATAGGATGATACTGGCAGTGAGGGAGACCATAGCCATGAACACTGCTACCATTCAGGCTGGAGCAGGTATTATGTGATGATCATTTATTTTGTTGCCCATTATTACAATGGGAAGGTCACTGAGCTATGTATTCCAGCAGAGTGGAATATATTTCATTCTCTCTTGCACTGGAGAAGTCGATGGAATGACTGTGGCTTCACAAGACATGCACGCTTTCTCAAGATGCAGGATGCCACTGACTGCACACACATTGCTTTTTGTCAAGTTCCAGATATGTTGTTGTTGACTCTTTCCAGAATTCAACTTCTCTTTCACCAGTTCCAACTACCGCAGAATGCACCTTGCCTTTGAGATGTGGTCTTGCCTTTCAGTAATTCAGCCCAGCTTTAAATGTTGGTAGCCAGGTAAGAACTCGCATCCTCCTTCTGTAATGATACTGTGCCTTTAAGGATGGAATTTAGTCATGTTCCTTCGCAGGATGTTTCTGGCAAGTCCTGCAAGTTATCAGCACCATTTTGTCTGCAGCCAGTGTCTTTTAATTGATACTGAGGCAATATAATGGACGGCAAGTCTATTTTTAGTTTGGACTAATGCAGTATCCTAGGGTTTTATGGTCCTTTAGGGATTGGTGATTGGAGCTTGATTTAGGGATAATTGACAGGTCAGGTGATGCCTGGGGGCATCTCCCTCCCCCCCCCCCCACACCCAAAGAACAGTCCAAGCTTTTAGTCTTGGTTTAGTTGCCGTTAGAAGCTGGAGGAGGTTGGCAATATCTGTATCTTTCTCTCCAGAGGCTTTTTAGAAAATTGCAGGACTGAAAACCTCAGAGATTTAACCCAACATTCAAAGGGCCAACTGACAGCAGGTATTAAAAAGCTAAAAACGCAGCATCACAAGAGCAGAGCTGTTTTTCTGTGCAAAGCCTAAAGAGTGTTGTATGTCTGTGGGAGAGCGTTTGACTTGGAACAACATTGATAATAAGCTTAAACATTCTATATCATGTTTGATTGTTGTAATTGGTTAAAAAAAGCTAATTCTTTTCATTCTATTTTAACTGTGGTCTTAAATAAAATTTGACAAAATTTCCCAACAGTAATTTGATTCTTACCTGGAATGAAACGTATTATGCTCATCCTAATGCCAAAATCAAATATAAAACTTAGGATCTTGGCTACCTTCATAAAACACATTGGGATTTCTGGCCTGGGTCTCAAAACTCCTGAGGTGTCCATTCACTTCAATGTATTCAGCGTTAGACTGAACATTACATTCATTATACATTGCAAGCATTATGAAGTTTGCATGCTGTCTGTTTTACTTTGAAGACCATGACAAACACAGGACACGGTGGATAGAATACCCCTCATTGTCCAGTATTTCCGCAGAGCTGAGAAGCTATGACATCTTCTCCAGAGTCTTCAATATATCATTGATGAAGACAAACATTTTGCCAGGACCATGCCTTCAAAACAACCGCACAACCTCAAACAGACCATTATCCGCAGCGAACTACCCAGCCTTCAGGAGAACAGTGACCACGACACCATTCAACCCTGTCACAGAAACCTCTGTAAGACATGCCTGATTATCGTCATGGATGCCATCATCTCACGTGAGAACACCATCTACCAGGTACATAGCACATAGTCTTGCAACTCGGCCAATATTGTCAACCTAATACGCTGCAGGAAAGCACGCCCCAAAGCATGGTACATTGGGGAGACCATGCAGATGCTATGACAATGAATGAATGAACATCACTCGACAATCACCAGGCAAGACTGTTCCCTTCCTGTTGGCCAACACTTCAGTGGTCACAGGCATTCGGCCTCTGATCTTTAGGTACATGTTCTTCAAGGCGGCCTTCAAGATATACGACAGCACAGAATCACTGAGCAGAAACTGGATCTTGGGTTCATATCACACTATCTATAACCCCCGTGACTTCCTGAACTTGCGACATCTCACTTACTGTCCTGTCTGGAGACTATACATATCTCTTTAACCTATGCTTAGTGCTATCGCCACTCACATCATCTGCACTTTTAAGATTTGAATAGCAGATTATCTGTAAAGACTCACATTCTAATCAGTAAACCGTGTATGCCTTTATACGTGCTGTTGTGATCAGAATTCTCCACTCATCCCATGAAGGAACAGTGTTCCAAAAGCAAGTGACTTTACTACCAAATAAACCTGTTGGACTTTAACCTGTTGTGAGACTTCTTACTAATGTTTACGCCAGTCCAACGCTGGTATCTCCACATCATCACTTTGAACATGCACAGTCTAACTGTGTACTTCAATTACCATGCCTGATGTCAGGAACAGTCCGATTTAGCCCTGGGCTGTTCTCATTGTATATGACTCCACACTATACCTGCTGGTGCAACAAAGCACGAACAAGATAAAATTATTGTTCTCAAATGGTGCTCTTCTCCTCAGAAGGCTAATCTCTGAATATATCTGAATGTTGAAACCATGTCACGCCCATAGGATTATGCACCTTTACTCACAATTCTTTTGATATGTTTTTATCGTCATCATCTTTAGCTCTTTAAGGGTTTTTTGCAGTTTCAGTTCCCCCTGCAGCTTCTGGGTCCAAGTGGCAGCACTACCTCTGAACTAAGTACAAGCTGGGTTTTTGATGCAGTTGGTTTTGTATTTTTTGGCATGGATTTTCTTTTTATCCAAAAGGTTGTGTTTTTACAATAGCACAGCTCAATGTTAAGTTATCTGATTTATTTTTTATTACTCTGGGACACCCTCAGCCAAAGAGATAAATGCTGGAACTGGAAGTCACCAAGTAGGGAAGTGATGTTTTTCAGATAATAACGTTGCTTCAGATCAGTCTAAATGATTCCACAAATTGAAATCCCATCCAGGGCACAGAAATCATAAACAGTGCACTGTGTAGGTTCACAGTGGTGGAAACAGAAAGCAGGTTTTTATTATTATGAAGGATTCTGGCAGATTGAATATTGAAAGATGGAATTTTCCCAAAGCCCCACCAGCAGGTTCGGTGTACGGTGTATGGAAAAAATATGGCACGAGGCCCAAAAATTAGTTTCAGGCTGGCGTGGATTTACAGTGAGATCTTCCGCTGGTACCACTGGAGGCTGGCATAACTGCAGATAAAGGCCTGAACCACACTCCTCCATCTCCCTACTCTCCACATCAGATTTTTCATGAGGCCAGTGGGAAGTTATTGCATTGCAAGCACATGTTTGGAAAAACATGGGACGCAGATGTCAGGACTGATCTAACAATGCCTGTGGCTGGCTCCGGAGTTCGGGATGGAGCCCACTTTCAACTCTGGACCCCAGAACATCCACTGTAGTGGATCGGGACAGCATCTACTGGTGGATGTTCCAGATTAGTCGCCCTGGATAACAGTTCAGAATGTTTCTAGAGATGCACCTCCTTTCTCAGGATCCCCATCATCCAGTCTCAGAGTGTTCCAGGAAATCTATCTTCATTTTCAGATGATCTGTCTTCTTTCTTCAATAGTGCGTCAGTGATATTGGATGCTTTTCAATCTGGCAACCTATTATGATAAACACAGTAAGAAGTCTGACAACACCAGGTTTAAATCCAACTGATTTATTTGAAAATAAACTCACAACCTTTCGACCCTCTGGTCTTTGTCAGGTGAATGAAATGTTCTGGTCTCAAACAGCACACATAACAGCACAGACTGTTTATAGATTACTGATTAGAATATGAATCTTTACACCTAACCTGCTATTCAAGTCCTAACAATGTGAGTGGAAGGAGCACTGAGCACAGATTAAAGATCCAACCTATTATGATGGCAGACTATCTACCATCCAGACCGGCTCCTTCACTGAATGTGATGTAAAACATCCGGATGCACAATTAAAGAGGACACAGCAGACAGATTCAACATGTCATCAGCTATCCTCTGTAGCAGGAAACACTCTGCAGCTCCAAACCCATCATGGCATTTAGTCTCAAAATGGGAGAATTCCATCCTTTTTGGGCAGTCATTGAGAAAGGACACCAAGTTAAAATTATTACAGGGCACAGGAAGTGCGGTATATTCATACATGGACCATGAAATGACTTACACACGAATTGGTAGAGAGAAACCATTTAACCATCATCATACACAGCCTTTATGAATTTGTTTGGCCAAATCATTTCATCATTCAGTGCATTATTCAGTGAACTTGTGATTTACTGCATGTTTGTAAATTGTTGCCTTTTGTTTTCCTATTCTCCGCTATAGAAAGTCATGCTCCTTGGTAAATTTGGGAAGGCTGAATTCCTCTTAACGGTATAATCATTTCTGATTCACCCTGACAAAATATTTCTGATATCTCAAATTTCTGATCATGATGGTAATTACTAAATGTGGCAGCTCAATGAATTTATGCTTTCATTAGAACATAAGGAATGAGAGTTTGAGTAGGCCATTTGACCTACTATTCCACCATTAATAAGATCACAGCCAATTAAATCTTTGATATGTTCTATTTTTGTTATGCTGAGGTCATCTGCTCAGATTTGTCTGACTGGAAACAACATTATTATCTGAGTGTTTTGAATTTTGGGATGTAACCATGTTTCCCTGGCTCTAATACTGTGCAACTCTAACCTAAGGTTATAACAGCAGGGCTCTTTAGCAATTGGGTGGGGGCGAAGAGAGAGGAGTAATTCTCCAGTCCCGCACACTCGTGCGCAGAGCATGCTGAAGTAGGAGAATTGAGGTGGTGAGGCTAGTGCTGACAAGGACCCCTTTTGGGATTCTCTCAGCCCTCATCCCTGGGCATAATCTGGTTCCTGCCTAGCGAGGGCAGGAACCAGATTAGCATATTTAAATATTAATTTAATATTTTAGTCAATTTCGCACTACTCCTGGGATTCATTCACTCACGGACACAGTGGAAACCTGGTGTGAATCAATGCTGGTCTCCACAGATGGATACCAAGTGTAGTGGCTATGCTGAGGGTTCAGAAGTTTTTGAAGAACCGTTATGGTCAGGGACATGGCTGGCAGTGCCACCTGCACTATCCTTTGGCAATGCCAATTTCACACCTTGGCACTATGGCACTTTCAACCTGGCATTACCAGAGTACCACAGAGCTATATCATGGAATCCCAGGGTGGGGCTTGGAGGTGTGAGGTCTTAAGGGATGGAGCCTAATAGGGGCAGGGCATAAAGGGGGTGAAGGAGATGAGGCATAAATTCTCTCCCTCCCTATAAAAAATTAAGTATGGGAAGATCACAACCTAATTCACGCTGGACATTCTAGGTACAAGAGAATCCCAATGATGCACACAGTTGGAGAAATCTGGCCCTTAGTCATTTTTTGGGAAAATTCCACTCTGGGACTTAACTTTCACACATACCATTACATGCACTTCATAATATTTTTAAAAGTGAATGAAAATATTTCTTGAGACAAGGCCAGTATGATGTTAGTGCACCTTTATTAAGTTTTTTTTTAAATTATGGTCACAACTTTGGGTGATGTCATTGCTGGAAGGAGGAGAAAAAAATCTATATGCAGATGAGGTGACTGAAGATTTTCAGCTTTCAGTTTTGTTTTGGCTGCAGTGTTAGAAACATAGCTGAAAGAAGTTTCTCTCTCTATTTTTATTTTGAAAGTTATACCAGTTAACTGAAACCACAGCTCATTGCCATCCTGGGTAAAGAATCTATGTTTTCGTGTTTTTGGGGAGTTGATATCAATACAAACTACTCTATTTTCAAGATCATTTGAAATCCGCAATTCAACCCAGGGAACTAAATTCCAGTATTATGTGAGCTTTAGCCCATGCAATGATGAATTTAAAGGGTTTTGTTTATTTGATTTAGTTGGAATACATTGGAAATATATATTAAGAGTTGTATGATATAGTGGTTGTTTTATTTGTAATTGATAAAAGTTCTTGTTAATTTTTTTTTACTATGCATGTGAACTGTATTCTTAAGTAAACTTTGTTTATTAAAGCCCCCATTGGGTCAATTGAATTATACCTGAAGTGAAACATCTCATGCTTAACCTAGCCAAATTCAAAATGTAAAACTTATGTATCAGGCAAGCTTCATGAAATACTTTGGAGTTTCTAACCTGAATCATGACTACCAGATACAATTCATTAACATGCTTTATTTCACAAGCAGTGAGTGAATGAACAGTGTTAAGTCTAAGTAAATTCTAATTACATTACTCAATCTCCCTTTTGTGGAAACCCCGTAGTCTTTTTCCTTTATCAACTACCTTACTTGAATTTTGACATTGTCTTTCCCTCAAGACAATTTGTAAATGTGAGACCTTGACATGCATTGTTAGCTTCCAGTTCATGGCCAATTGTACATTGTAGTCCTTTGAGCAAGGCTTGACTGCATTCTGAACATGTCTTTTTTCTTTCTTTTCTGTTAAAACTGACCCCAGAAAGCAGAAGAATATCCTCCTGTGGAAACATTCGTTAACACGACCATCAGCCAGACTACTGCAGTTCCCAGGAGTATGTTGTCACCTCACGTAGTGCTCACATAATCAAATCATGCTTCCTACAATGGTGTGCCTCTTAATTGGGCATTCGTGCTAGATTTGGAATTGTTTAATATCTCTGGTCATCTGGGCTAATCAGCTTGGGATAAGTTAATATATTCTAACATTAGATTGAAATAATCTGGTATATAAACACCTTCAAAATGGGCTGATCTAGTTTTAACACACGTTTCAGCCTGCGTCTTTTTTTTAAAGCTGTTTTGTTTTAATGACAAGATTTAAGCATAGTTCAATATTAAGAGAATTCCTCTGCCAAAAAAAAGACCAGAAATCCTTAAATTTAATAACATTAATGATTATTTCTGCAGAGATTAAATTCAAATACAATGCAAGGTATGTATGTAGTGATTTAGGACATGAACCCTGCTCTCATATTTGTGGAAGGTCGGTTGACAACTCTCATATGAATGCAGACAGATTACAGGTAAAGTGTAGCATTATGTCCTATTTCTCTCATCCAATGTCTCCAACTTCTGTTTCCTGGTACAACCTTTAACAATCATCTCTGTTTTATCAAGGTTGTTCTGCTCAATCTCCTCTGAGCTCTCTCCTGTGTTTCCTCAATGCTGGAAATATCATTCTACGGACTCTTCTTCCTCTCTTCAGATGTACTGCATCAATGTCAAAAATCATTATATCTCCTCATTTTGAATTATTGTTTTCCAGGGCTTAAAGGTACAAAACTCTTCACTTCTCTCAATACTTCTTTCCCCAGCCAACCAGCAAGATTTAAAAATGCATATTTATCCTCAATCACCTATCCGTTTCTTTATTTACCTTATCTTTTCAGTCTCAGTGTTGTCATATGCTATGTCTATTGGCCACAAAACAAAAAAAAAATCTGGGTTTGAAATGAGCATCCTCAGAAGTCAAGATTGCAGATTTTCTGCTCCACTGTTATAATACAGCAAACAAAATTTGTTGTCTTGCTGGTATATTTTCATTTTCCAGGCACCAACATCACCCTCAGGCTTCTACAAAGAAGGTAACAGGTGATTGGGTGGACTTGGCGTTCATAGAAGGTATGGTAGGTGCTTGTTGCAGACTTGCAGGTAAATAATTTTACTACAGGTTGAGGTACTTTATTTGTTTTGTATATTCCATCGCAGCATTGTTAGCATATTATCTGAATGGATTTTTGTTAGGTATCTTACTCAATCCATGACATGTAAACATGAGTCTGCAGATTTTATTATGTTTATAGAACCATATTTAATTGTAGTCAATAACATGTGAATCCCATTTCCAAACAGGTTCTCACATTACACAGGTAAAACTGGTGATAAAGTCAATGATTAATGTAACAGAATTGCAACTTCATTTGCTCTGTTATTTTCTCAAGCAAAAAAGTGAAGGTCCTGTGTAAGTTTTGAATCATTATGTTCAGGCAACGTATAGATTGTTTTGCACACACAGGTACTGTACTCATTGAAGTTAAAGTTTATTTATTAGTCACAAGTAAGGCTTACATTAACACTGCAATGAAGTTACTGTGAAATTCGCCTAGTCGCAACAGTCCATCCCCTGTTCGGATCAACGCATCTAACCAGCACATCTTTCGGAATGAGAGAGGAAACCGGAGTACCCAGAAGAAACCCACACAGACATGGGGAGAACATACAAACTCCACATATTAACGCAAGCCAGGAATTGAACCCAGGCTCCTGATGCTGTGAAGCAGCAGTGCTAACCACTATGATACCATGTCACAATAAGAAGTCTCATAACACGCACAGGTTAAAGTCCAATAAGTTTATTTGGTAGCAAAAGCCACTAGCTTCATCAGGTAAGTGGGAGTTCTGTTCACAAATAGGACATATAAAGATACAAACTTAATTTACAAAATAATGGTTGGAATGTGAGTCATTATTTTGTAAATTGAGTTTGTATCTTTATGTGCCCTGCTGTGAACTGAATTCCCACTTATTGACGAAGCAGCAGAGCTCCTAAAGCTAGTGGCTTTTACTACCAAATAAACCTGTTGAACTTTATTGTGATTACCCCAGTCTAATGCTGGCATCTCCACATCATGACTACCATACCATCCCATTCGTGAATTTATATATTTGTTGAAACACATTGCTAAGCACCACATATTTCTGTCTTGGGATGAAAATTTGGACCCTGGATAATTAAGAGAAAATGAGCAGTAGTAGTTTATTAGTGGAATTAGAGAATAATATCTTGAGATTTATTATTTGAAAATATAATTCACAGCTCAGTGCAGTAGTTATCCCCTGGTATCCAATATGCCTGTGTGTGTTCAAGAGTAATATTACTTCAACTCAAATGAACTATTTTTCTTTTCAGCAATAAGCAATATTGTTTGTGCAAACAAGGGCATAAGGCTGTCCAAAACTGGGAAATAAATATAAAATCAAAAGACCCACTCTATACAATTCAGATCAAAGTAGGATTATTGTGGTTCCCCAGGTTAGACTTCTTCAGATGAAGACTTTGGTAGGTGGAAAAGAAAAAGGCTGATGAGAATTCACAGGGAAATGTTTAATGCATTGACTGGCAAGCCTGACGTCACTGTCCAGGAGCATGGAGGAGCCCACTTTATGCCAAGCTGAGAGACCTTCTTTAGTCGCGTGGAAGTGGTGGCCAACTTCATGAGCACAACTGTGGATCCAAACATGATGTAACATCTAATGATTGATATCCCAGACACCATGCCATGTCTGAATGCTGTAGCAGAAGCTTGGACGAAGACCATGAAATCTCAGCTTATTACCATGTGCACTTAGATTATTGTCATTGTGGTTGCAGATTCCAGTGCTCAGAGGAAAATGCAGCAATCTGTTCTTCAGCAGATTATGAGGATTGGTGAGATATCACTCAAGAGAGAAAGGTATTGTTTCCAGATAGCATGGTGGAACAGTGATTAGCACTGCTGCCTCACAACGCCAGGGACCTGAGTTCAATTCCCAACTTGGGTCACAGTGTGTGTGGAGTTTGCACATTTTCCCAGTGTCTCTGTAGGTTTTCTCTGGGTGCTCCAGTTTCCTCCCACAGTACAAGCACGTGCAGGTTAGGTGGATTGGCCATGCTAATGTGACACTAGTTTTGGGAGATTAGCAAGGTTAATACGTACGGGTTATGGCATAGGGTGGGATTGTTTTTAGTGCAGACTCGATGGGCCGAATGGCCTCCTTACGGACTGTAGAGATTCTATGAGCACAAAACTGCTGTCCCCTCTTAGGACAACAGCATTTATTCCTCCACCAGAACCCCAGCCACCTGCCATTCTGTTTGAAGTTATCCTGCAAGGTCATCTGCATTGTTCCCCATGGAAACTCAGCAGTGCTTCACCAGGCATGTTACAGCCACTGGGGTAACACTGCATAGCAGAACTAAGTCTCACAGCCCCAGGTTAAAGTCCAACAGGTTTACTTGTAGCAAACGCTACTAGCTTTTGGAACTGGCTGTTCCTTCATCAGTTGGGTTTTGGGAGTTTGCTACAAATAAACCTATTGGACTTTAACCTGGTGTTGTGAGACTTCTTACAGTGTTTACCCCAGTCTAATGCCAGCATTTCCACACCATAGCAGAATTAAACGAGGCAAAGAGGTACACAAGACAGGCACGAAGAAAAAGCAGAATGGTGATTAGTTGAATGTTGTATGCATTTTTTGGTGTATTGTTGGGTAAAATTGGCGTGGAATTGTTGTTTTGCAATTGCTTTATTCCAGAAAGGTGGTTCAAAAGGATGTTGTGATTGTCCGTAATTGAGAGATGATAAAGTGAGGAACTATTGGATAATCTAGGGCTGTAATTGTTGGGACAATAGGTGAATCAGGTACTCAAGGAAATCCTTCGCATCCATCATACAAATCGATCAGCTGCTTCCTCCATTCCATCTCTTCTTCCTCCTCTGTCTCCTGAAGTGGTGATTGAATACATAATGGCAACTGCTGTGTTTTCATGATGTACCATGCATCAGGATGCTTGCTTCAGTGAATAGTTGAGGGCCCCTCCAGAGCAGCTAACAGAAACCTTTACTTCAGCACCCCAATTTACAGCTTAATGGTGTTTCATGTGGCAGCAACCTCTCAATATATACGTACTGACCACATGTATCTGGATTGGGGAGGAGTGTCACCAAGCAAGCCTGCAGCACTAAGTTTTTGTCATCCAGCAACCGCTGTCTCGTTTGACAGGATGGCTGAAATATTGCTGGAACAATGGGCTGGCACAGAATAGCAGTACCTTGACAGCTGCCAAGATACTGGGCATTTGCCAGCATGACGAGTTAATAGTGGTCCAACAGCCAACTGTACATTAAGCAGTTGATAATCATTGTAATGCATCTCAACATTGAGATGTAATAACTGCCAAGCCACTTTCCCAGATGCATTTAGCAGAAACAGGACATCCAGCAACCTCGACTTATTAAAACTACATATAGAGACAGATAAGCACAAGGCTTCGTCCAGAGGCATCATAGTGTAAGTCACAGAGACACGTGATCTGGTGATCTGACATTATGGGGACGATTCTCCCAAAAAAAACTAAGTGCCCAAAGGGTGGGAAAGCAGGAGTCTGACATGGTGTTGACATGATCCTGGTGGGAAAAAAAGGCATCTGTAGCATTGAAAGTCATGCCACAATGGAGGAAATTTTGTGGTCTCTTGGGTTGGTCCCAGAAATGCGCTGGGTTTGTTGACCTTGATGAGTTAGACGCAGGAATGCTACAATATCGACCAGAATAGCATGGGAAATAAAAAAAAAATATCTTCTCAGAAATGTTTCAGGAGTGGAAGAGTGAGGTGGGGGGAGAAGTCCTCTCTTTCAGAAGTTCTTATCCACCCAGAGTGTTTTGGGAGCATTTTATTTTAAACAGAGCGGTAGGTTCATCACCTGATTGCATAATGAATTCTGCTGGAAAGTGCCTGCACAGACACCATGGAAGGATAGGTCCAGATTTATCAGCACTTTTCGTAAAATCACTGCTGTGAGAGAACAATAATTACATTGGTTAGGTGCTAAAACAGGGCAAAGTGTTTTTTTCAGTAAACCGTTTAGAGATATAGGAGTACAACAGTTATAATCCTGCCCTATGTGTGGATTATACTAGTTCAAATGGATCCAGGCTGAAATTTTCATCACAACAGGATCTTATCTTTGTAAAGTGCAATACATTTTTCTATTACTCTGCAAGGTTCTTTCTCAAAGTATTAGAATCATAGAAAAACTACAGCATAAACAGGCCCTTCGGCCCACAAGTTGTGCCAATCTTATCTCTACCTACTAGGTTTACCGAAAATCCTCAATCTTATTTAGTCCCACATACTCATCCAGAAGTCTGTTAAAAGGACCCTAATGAATTTGCCTCCACCACCTCCGCAAGTATTGACTTGTCTCCTTGAATACAAGTCAACTCCTGTTTGATATTTTAAACTTGAGATTAACAGCAGATCTAAGCTTGCAGTTTTTATTTCTTTGCCAGACAGCTATAGTTACTATATTTTAGTGAAGAAAATATCTTTGTTTTAGCTTTCAAAGCACATACGAGCAGCAAGGTGACAGAAACATAAATACACTTTTTGTAGCTTTAAGTAAATATAGAGTTAAGAACATAAAGAACAGAACAACGAAAGATCAGTCAGGCCATCAGGTTTATTTTTTTCTGCAGGCAATGCACAATGTTCTTCATCGTGGCTCTTCAACACAAAGTTATCCAATCTCTTGAGCAAAAGTCTGAAAATAATCCTCTTAAATCCAAAACATCATCAAACCAAACTATGCCTTTCAAAAACAAAAATTCTCATCTTCATGCCCCACTGGCCCAAAAGATTCTATGAAGCACTTGATCATTGTGTGTTGTACACAACTCAATCTCCATTGATTTCATGCCCATAACCAAATAGCTATCCAGGCCATCCGTAAAAAAAAAATATTATAATGAAGATTTAGAATATCATTACACCTCAGCTACACATCTCAAAACATAAAACTGTGTTATCACAGTAACTTATAGTCAAT
This sequence comes from Sphyrna mokarran, assembly GCA_024679065.1. Classification (NCBI taxonomy): domain Eukaryota; kingdom Metazoa; phylum Chordata; class Chondrichthyes; order Carcharhiniformes; family Carcharhinidae; genus Sphyrna; species Sphyrna mokarran. Next base: position 28,674,087 of record JAGIQG010000021.1, read on the forward strand.
TTTAAAAGTTCTTATGGAACTGTTTCAACTGAGCCTGTCAACAGAAGGACATCTGTGAGAGAGGAACACTCTTACTGTAGAAGGCAGCCTATTGGCTGATACAATTCCTTGAAGTGATTACCTCAGATGCAGTTATACTAATAATTTGGAGAAAGGTTGAAATCCACAAAATTTTTTTCTGCTCGAATATTCTGTACCCCATTACATTTAGACCATAAGACATAGGAGCAGAATTAGGCCACTCAGCCCATCAGGTCTCCTTCGCCATCCAATCATGGCTGATATTTTTCTCATCCCCATTCTCCTGTCTTTTCCTCATAACCTCTGATCCTCTTACTAATCAAGAACCTATCTTTATCTTAAAGATACTTAATGACTTGGCCTCTGTGACAAAGAGTTCCGCAGATTCACCATTCTCTCACTGAAAAAATTCCTCATCTGTTTTAAAACATTATTCCTTTAGTCTGAGGTTGTGTGTCCTCTAGTTTTAGTTTTTCCTACTAGTGGAAACATCCTCTCCATGTCCACTTGATCCAGGCCTCACAGTATTCTCTAAGTTTCAAGAAGATCCCATCTCATCCTTCCAAACTCCAATGAATACAGACCTCAGAGTCTTCAACCGTTCCTCATATGAGAGGCTCTTCATTCCAGGGATCATTTCTACGAATCTCCTCTGGACTCTTTCCAAGGCCAGCATATTCTTTCTTAGATACAGCACACAAATCTGCCCATAGTACTCCAAATGGGGTCTGACCAGAGTCTTATACAGCCTCAGAAGTTTCTGTCAGCATTTTCCAAGCCAATCAACGAACAGGACACCAGGCTCAGGATCCAGGTTGGGACAGGAAGATGGTCAGGTTTTTTTTATTCATTCCTGGGACCTGGTGTCACTGGCTGGCCAGCATTTATTGCGCATCCCGAGTTGCCCTTGAATGGAGTGGTTTGCTAGGCCATTTCAGAGGGTAGTTGAGAGTCAGCCACATTGATGATAGGCCAGACCGGTTGAGGATGGCAAATTTCTTTCCCTAAAGGACATTAGTGAACCAGATGAGGTTTTACAACAATGGTTTCATGGCCGTCAGTAGATTCTTAATTCCTTTCTTTTGTTGAATTCAAATTCCACTATCTGGTGTGACAGGATTCAAACCCATGTCTCTGGAAAATTAGCTGTGTTTCTGGATTAGCAAGTCTAGTGCTAATACCACCAGACCATCACTTCCCCCAAATCAGATTGGGTGTTTGTAAATTTTATACAGGTATGGTTTTCAAATATTGATTTTTAAAAAAAAATCCATTCATGGGACATGGGCTTTGCTGGCTGGCAGGCATTTATTGCCCATCTCTGATTGCCATGGGAAGGCAGTTGAGAGCCAACTATGCTGTTCTGTTTCTGGAGCCACATGTAGGCCAAACTAGGTGGAGACAGCAGATTTCCTTCCCTAAAGGACTTTAGTGAAACAGATGGGTTTCTCCAACAATCGAGAATGGTTTCAATGTCACCAGTAGTTTCTTAATTCCAGACTTTTTTTTATTGAATTCAAATTCCACTATCAGCCGTGACAAGTTTCGAACCTGAGTCCCAAGAACATTAGCTGACTTTCTGGATTAATAGTCTAGTGATGACCCACAGGCCATCACCTCCCCATAAAATTGAATAACTAATGTTTCAAAATCAGACACGGATTAACATTTTTAAAAAACATTTTCAGAAAGAGTTTTTAATTCAAGATTTCCCCACGGCATGTTCTTTCATCTGACAGTGGGCAAAGTGGACAGAAGTCCTGGCTCACGAGAACTCCCAACTATTTAGTATCCTGACACAGTTTTCAGTGGTTGAGATTAGAAGCTTCAGAAGCAGTCACTTCAAACAAATGGATATTTCTACAACATCATTTGAATATTTATTCTGGGGCATGCTCTGGCTAATATGATGTAAATTGCAACTCATTTGAAATGGGAACCTATAATGGTAGTAACCATAGCAGAGGACATGGAAAGAACCAATTAATCTAAAAGTTAAATGAGTTTTGTATTTTTCTTGTCAGTCATTTTTTGCTTTCCTTTATTTTTGCTGCCACCTTAATTCATGCAAGTCTTTAAACCAATTTCTGTGATTGATTTTCCTTTCCAAGTATCATGAGTAGGGTTTTCCTACTGGGCTTCCCCTTATCTTGTGTTTAGAGCAAAGGGAGACCTGAAGTGAGCAGTCGTGAAAGGTGTTATATGTCCTTTACTAGTCCCACACACTCTCATTTGCAGACAGAGGTTCCAATTTCCATCATCTCGCTCGAGCAGATCATTAGTGTTGCAAGGATATTCCATTTCCCATGGAAATCTGGGACAGGCAGACTTGATAGTTATGTATGAATGCCTGACTAGTTTTGCCAATGCTAGAATCTTTCCAGACCTATGCAGAAATGTCATCTTCCTACTGTGCTGCTCCCCTTTAATTGTGCATATATTAACTTTGAGGTAAAGGAGATGACATTCCTCAACACTGCTGTAATCCCTAGACCCATCCAAATCAGCAGAACAAGCTAATGGGCTCACTGAAGAAATTGGACAACAGATAACTCGCTGGAATCTATCTAAAATCCACCATTCTGGCATGGATTATCCCAGAGGAAAATTGAGGTATTAGTGTTCAGTTTACAATTCAAACGTTTCTCAGCAATTCACTCAAAAGTCAGAAAGGTAGTGACGCTAACCCTTTCCATCTGTATCCTGTATTAATAGCAAGCATAACATGTCGGCCTGGTGTTATACTTAGTTTTATTCATTTCATAAATTGCAGACACTTTGAGGCCTCTAAGGGATTGGACATTATTCCAGTTACAATACCTGTAAAATTCAACCATGTACCTTGTAGCAAAACAATACAAAATGTACTTTACATTAAGGTGAACTGTGCAGTATAAACACAGGATGTCATCGATTGTTAACAGAATCTTTCATAGCAACCAGATTACCATTTTTTGAAATGCATTTTATCTTCCATTCTTACTTTGACTTTGACTCATGACCGTTAGAAATTAAGTCAGACTGAATATTTACTTGTAACATAAACTGTATGGAACCCTGTTACAAATACACAGAGCTTTGTTTTAAATTCCAATACCCTTCAATAGATTCTGCAGAATCATTGAAGAAGAAAGCATCTGTTTTCTGCACTGCAGCGATCATTCTGACTAAAGTAAAATGCATTCAATTGTTTGAGCAAAAAGAATGAATGAAGCAAAGATTGATACAGATTGAACTCGACAGAGACAGCCACAGCTAGAGATTTATTTTCATCTAAAGATGCACATTGAGGATAAATCAAACTAAAAATTTGGCCTGCATAATTTTTTGGTTGCAGGGATCAAGATTTGTGACCTGCCCATCTCTTTGCTGCAGAGCTGTCTCCTCATTTATCTGATTGTAGCATTAGTCTGAGGGAGATCAGCAGCATTTCCACAGAACACACCATGGACAGCCTGCTCTTCTTAAAGGCAGTCTGTCCCTCTAAACGAGGAATTGCATGGTATCGTAGGAGGCTGCTGCTCATGCTGTTGCTGTAATTTTAAACAAGGAAAATGGAATGCAAAGGCATGTAAGAGGAATCCCTGTAGAGACCATTGACATTTAAAAGAAAGAAATCCATTCAAAGTCAATGGGAAGAAACACAAAAGATAATATTTTACCCTAAAACTGACCAAAATCAACATAGTTCAAATGCTTTACCAGATGAAGGACATTTTAAGCGAATAAGAAAATGTCATTTTAAGTAGTCAATACACCAAAGATGTATTATAGCAGCACATTACTTTCTGTATAAAAATGATATCATGGGCAATACCATAATCTTCTTTAGTCAGCCTTCACATTTTGGTTTATTTCAATTGTCACCCATTTATCTTAGCCTTTGAATCTGTTAGGGACAGGAAGGAGTTAAACTTAGACAAGTTTGATTTCTCTTGTTACAACCCATATACAAACAGAAAGTTGTTTTTGATTTTTATTTCCCACTTCATAAGCTGGTGTATTTTCCCAAACCTCCTTTCTCTCCAGGTTGGTATAATCCAATTTCTATGAATAACACTACAGCAAACTTAGGAGACAATAAAGTCAGAAGGTTAATTTATTTTGCACATCCATTCAAAATATAGGATGTAGGTTTGCAACATCCCACCCCCTCATTTTTGTATTTCTACAATGAGAGAGAAGTACAGAAAATAAGAATGTACAGAGCAAAAACGTGATGTAGAGATTCCAGCGTTGGACTGGGGTAGTAAGAACTCAGTAAGAATCTAGCAACACCAATTTTAAATCCAACCGATTTATTTGATAGTAAATTTGCGAGCTTTCGACTTTCTGTCTTCGTCAGGCAAATGCAGTGTTCTGGTCTGCAGTAGCACACATATCAACACAGACAGTCACAGATTGCTGATTAGAATGCGAATCCTTACATCTAACCTGCTATTCAAGTGTTAAAGTGGCTAACAATGTGTGTGAAGGGAATCCTGAGCATTGATTAGAGAATTGTGTATTTTCTCCAGACAGCACAGTACGTGAGGTTTTTTACTAACCCAGGCAAGTTACGGGGTTTACAGGTAGTGTGTCATGAAGCCAAGATCCCTATTAAGACCGTCCTCATGTGTGCGGAACTTGGCTATCAGTCTCTGCTCAGCGACTCTGCGTTGTCGTGTGTCACGAAGGCCCCCTTGAAGAACATGTACCCACAGGTCGGAGGCCGAATGCTCGTGACTGCTGAAGTGTTCGCCCACAGGAAGGAAACTGTTTTGCCTGGTGATTGTTGAGCGATGCTCATTCATCCACTGTTGTAGTGTCTGCATGGTCTCCCCAATATACCATGCTTTGGGACATCCTTTCTTGCAATGCATTAGGTAGACAACATTGGCCGAGTTGCAAGAGTATGTACCTTGTACCTGGTGAATGGTATCCTCATGTTTGATGATGTCGTCCATGTCTATGATCTGGCATGTCTTGCAGAGGTTGCTGTGGCAGGGTTGTGTGGTATTGTGGTCACTGTTCTCCTGAAGGTTGGGTAGTTTGCTGCGAACAATGATCTGTTTGAGGTTGTGCGGTTGTCTGAAAGCAAGAAGTGGGGGGGTGGGGATGGCCCTAGCGAGATGTTCATCGTCATCAATGATATGTTGAAGACCCCGGAGAAGATGTCGTAGCTTCTCCGCTCTGGGGAAGTACTGGACAACAAAGCGTACTCTGTCCACCGTGTCCCGTGTTCGTCTTCTGAGGAGCAAGCCATTCAATTCAACAGCGAGTAGGGATGAACAATAAATGCTGGCCAGCCAATGATGCCCACATTCCACAAATGAATTAAAAACAAGCCACCACTGCCAGCTTCAATATCACTATTCCCACCTGACATCAAACATTGCCAAAATGAGGGAAATTCCCAGCTATGGATAAGTTCTTATCCACTGACAAATATTCTGCTCTCTCACTTTTTGGATTCCAAGCCATAGTAGGATTGAGCAGGGCAAAATCAATGGAATTCAAGTACACCTACATCTTCTGAGACCTGTGGAGGAGGTGATTCACCACAGTATGGGGTTGGCTGCAAGACAACTTGAGGCATTCAACATCATTAAGAATATGATGGTATATTCCTGCCTTAAGTCCCTGCAATTCACCGTCAACCTGCCACTTGGCATGATGAACAAATTGCAAATGGTGTGACCTTGGACAGTATGTTTTTCAATCCATTCCGTTTCCTCACCCTTTTTGATTTCTTTCTTTCAGACACAAAAGGATTGAGACCTGCCCAGCCATAGCACACCCTGAAGTGATTTGCACTGCTGTCACACAGCCCCAGGGACCCAGGTTTGATTCCCCACTTGGGTCACAGTGTGCGTGGAGTTTGCACATTCTTCCTGTGTTTGTGCGGGATTCTTCCAGGTGCTCCAGTTTCCTCCCACGGTCCAAAGATGTGCAGGTTAGGTTGATGTTAAATTGCCCCTTAGTGTCAGGGATTAGCAGAATAAATACATGGGGTTACTTGGATAAGGACTGGCTGGAACTGTTGTCAGTGGAGGTTTGATGGGCCAAATGGCCCCTTTCTGCACTGTAAGGATTCTATGATTCTAAGGAAGAAGATCAGCAGCGCAGCAGGTGATCTGTCACCAGATATGAGTAGGTTGCAATCATACTTTGGAAAAATGATAGTTTGTGTGCCAACCCATTAGAGAACAAAGGTTGCAGATGAGTTCTGTTATATGTGACTCAATGAGGACTTCAGTGGGGTGAAATCCAGGAGAACACCGTTGAGCGTACACACCAAGATGCTGAGTTCTTTGACTGGTCTTTTGAGCAGCCTCCTGTCACTGTCAAAAAGCATGGAGGAACCCAGCTCCAAACTGGCAGCCTCTCCAGCATGTTGCACTGTGTGCAGTCTATCAGGATAGAAACCATACAGTTCAGAATGAGGCATGAGGCACTCAGCTCACTGAGTCTACACAGACCCTCTGAAAGAGCATCCCAACCAGGCCCATCTCCTCCGCCCTTCTCCGTAACCCTGTGTACCCACCATGGTTAACAGATCTCATCCATACATTCCCGGACACTAAGAGACAACGTAGCATAGTCAATCCATCCAATCCATACATCGCCAGGCACTAAGGGGCAGTTTAACATGGCCAATCCACCTAACCTGCACATCTTTGGACTGTGGGAGGAAGTCGGAGGGAGAATGTGCAAACCCCATGCAGATGGTCACTCAAATGAACCTGAGTCCCTGACATTGTGAGGTAATGCTGACCGTTGTCCTCTGTGCTAACAGCAACAGGAGATCTCAGTAAAAGGGCCTCCAGCTTCAGCAGCACCATGCCCAGTGACAGAGTAAATCCAAATTTAGCACCTACAAGTTGTAATAAAGTGAAACATTAAATTATGTTTCTAAGAACCCAAGCTAGTGGGAAGTTGCCTTGCCTAAGGTCAGCATAAATTGGAAAACAGTGGACTCTTTTTGCCAGCATTTTTCAAATTGGAGCTGGCAGTCGACAATGCAACCCGGTTCAGGTAAATTGGCCATTAATTTTTCTTTTTTACACAAAGCAAAAATGGATAAGTGGTCAAAATGTATATTTTTGTTCAAATGCTGATTTGTTAGCTGAACTGGTCGGGAGGAATTCCTGAACTTAACAGCAGGACGGAGTAAAAGAAGTGAATAAATGCATGGAGTTAAAATGACAAGATTGCTGAGAATCTCGAGCTAATGATTGATGCCAATTCACTCCAACCCACTGAGGCTCAGTAATTCCACTGACCTGCTTCTCTTAACAAGGTTATTAACAATCAGTTGATAAAAAGAAGTAAAACTGTTTTCACACTAGTGTGCATTTGATTCAGATCCTGGAAAACTGCCAGTTGTTTGTGAGCCTACACTTCTGCTGCCATGATAAGAGAGATGGTCCATCACTCATGGCTCCCACCCACAGATGTCAGCTTTCCAGAAGCTAAATTAAACAAGCATTACCAGACAGGCACTTGCATCAAACTAATTTACCCAGTCATAGCAGAACCTTTTTACAAAATGTATCATTATGCTACTGGGTATAGATTTTGATAATGCTAGTTTAGTTTGCAGTCAATGAACAAAAAACTAAATCTCATGATTCCCTAATGAACTCCTGATCACTTCACAAACCTGTCACATATTAAAAAAGAGAAAAGCACAAATAAATTTTAATGATTAGTATACTTTTTTAAAAAAAAAAGACCACGATATGTGGCTTGGATCTTAAATCCACAAGTAAGGTTTTATCTTGTCTTAATTTACTAACGAAGTAGTAAAAATCTTTGATCTCTGATGAAGGGTCATTCTGACTCAAAACATTCCCTCTCTATTCCCTCTCCGCAGATGCTATCAGACCTGCTGAGATTTTTCAGCGTTTTCTGTTTCTGTTGTAGTAAAAATCTTTCTTTGGTAACAATCAGGTATTCCATTGCTGGAGGAATTGTGCCTTTATTATATTCCATTTTGCTTGTTAGAAAGCTCTCAGTTTTCCCACACTGCTTGTAAATCACAGCAGAGAGCACAGATTCACTATTCTATTTTGCAATGGAGATTACGGAGTCGCACCAACAAAGGAGGTTCCAGTTTGTTTTCGTGGAGATGCTACTCTTCAAACTGCTAAAAAAAATCTGGCCTGAAGAACAACTGCTGATACAATGTCTTGTTGGTAGTGAGTGTGTGATGCAGAAACAGAGCTACTAGATGATTAGTCTCTGATCCACGCCTGTAAGGAAAGCCCACAGTCTCTGCCCTAGTGTATTACAAATCAATCAAAATAGAGAATGTCTATGTTTATAGAGCCATAGGGTCATAGAGGTTTACAGCAATGGAAACAGGCCTTTCCGCTCAACTTGCCCATGCCACTCTTTTTTTTAAAATCCCTAAACTAATCCCACTTGGTCCATTTCCCTCTATACCCATCATACCCATGTAATTATCTAAATGCTTTTTAAAAGATAAAATTATACCCGCCCCTACTACTATCTCTGGCAGCTTGTTCCAGATACTCACCATCCTTTGTGTGAAAAAGTTGCCCCTCTGACACTTTTGTATTTCTCCCCTCTCACCTTAAACCTATGCTCTCTAGTTTTGGACTTCCCTACTTTAGGAAAAAATATGGACTATCTAGCTGATCTATGCTCGTCATTACTTTATAGACTTCTCAAAGTCACCCCTCAGCCAACTACCCTCCACAGAAAAAAGTCCCAGTCAATTCAGCCTCTCCTTATAACTCAATCCATCAAGTTTAGTTCACAAGACTTCAATAAAGCACTACCATGCTTCCATAAAACACTATTCTAGGGCTTACTTTCTTCTGTTATTATTATTATTACATCCATAAACTTGCAGCCCTCGCTTTGTACTTGAGTGTACTTACTCAGCAAAATTGGTGAACAGAGGATAACAGACCCTTCAGGGGGAAATGTTACCAGTCCTCACTATTGGAATAGAACTTTGCCTTCCAGTAGTATGCATCAGTCTGGGTTTTGACAGAGCAGACAGGGAGAAACTGTTTCCACTGACAGGATGATCAGTAAACAGAGGACTCAGATTTAAAATAATTGGCAAAAAAAAACACCACAGGGGAGATGAGAAGTTGTCTTTTAACTCGGCTGGAATACATAGGCTGAAACAGTGGTGAAGACATAAACAGTAACTCTCACAATGGAATTAGATATCTACTTAAATTGGAAAAAGCATTTGCAGGGAAACGAGCCAGCGTACTAACTGGAAGGTCATGCAGCAAGTTGACTCATTGAGCCGAACAATCTGCTTCGATGTTGTATGATTTTATTGAATGGTGAGCTGCATTTCTGACACACACTGACATCAAATGTGATTAGTCAATGACAGCTGAACTCATAATATTACATTACAAAATTCATCATTGCACCCACTTGGTGTGGATTCTGAAAACAATGTCCTCACTGAGCTGTGCACTCAACTTCTCACTTAGAATGGAGAATTGCATAGTTACCTTCCAGATATTTTACAAATCTCTCAAATTTAGATTAGATTCTCAGATTTCAGGAGCTAAAAAGGAAGAAGGGTCCATTTAAATCATCCTTCAGTTTGGTGGAACCGAAATATTCCAATAGATGTGTGTAAAATCCTGGCCTTGGTGTATACTGTCCTATTCATAATACTAAAGGAAGAGATATTGAGGTGTTGAAAACAGTGCACATGTATAATATGAGAACTGAGTAGAAATACTTCATAGCAAAGGCTGAACAAGCTGGGGCTTTTTTCTCAGAAAAAAGTGGGTTGAATGGTGACCAACTAAGAGTTCTTTAAGATAACAAAAGGATTTGAAAGAGTAGACACAGAAAAAATGTTTCCAGCTCCAGGGAGTCCAAACCTGGAGATCATAAATATGAAATAGTCACTAATAAATACAATAAAGACTTCAGGAGCTATATCTTTGCTCAAAGAATAGTAAGAATGTACTTTATACCAGTCTGCATCAGTCATTGTTAGGCTCTCAAACTATCTACCATTATAACAGAACGAATTGGTGTTAAGTTAATAAAGCATGAAATTTATCCACAGTAGATAATAGAAAAGTTAATCTCTAAGCCTATATTTTAGTTGCGAGAAAGTTCAGATCCAAATTGTTGTCAGGTGTTTGTAAATCTGAAGAAATCTTTGTAGTTATTAGTACGTTAATCTTAAGTCCTAATAGACTCTTAGAATTATTTACAAATCTACAATAAAGATTACAAGAATAGGAGCAGTCTAATGCTTGCTGGTTTACAAAACTTGGTGCCGCACTTAATTGTATGGATCATGCGTTTGCTTATATCACTGTGTGGGCGGTACTATAGTCAGTTCCATATCAACCCTATATGTATCAGACCTGATAACATCCCTCTACTCAAGTTTTTATTCAATGTATTTTAAGTAATTATGGCTTATCTCATGGTTTGTATTTTTTATTACCAGCATGTACTTACATTGGAGGAGTAGTAAACTCCATCACTGCAGTTTCATGATGTAGATTTGAAAGCGGCTTTGGCAGCTGGGTATTTTTCCATCCTTTTCTTCTATTCTTGAACCACATTTGGTCTTTTCGGCTGATCAATGTTTACTATTGTAACATATTTCATGTGGGGTGGTGACTATCATGCTCATCTATTTATGACTTCTTTCACTCCTTCGATCACTGTGTGTGCCATCGTTATGTATGCAGAAGTTTACATTTCAGTAATTGAGCCTTCATTCCCATCTGCTTGACAATTTTACCTAAATGTCTGAGGATTTCCTTCTTTCTCTGTTGTTTTTCAAGCTTCTGAGTTCATTCGTTCAGCTCAGCAATTGCACTGATAAGTCAAGTTGTCCTCATTTCAGATTTGTCTGCAGAACTCTGATAGGAATTTGACTATCCCTTCAGTATCTTTCTTTCTGGGTCCTTGAATGATCTTAGAACTCTTTCAATTTACTTGTTAAATTGTCAAACTATTTCATAGAATTCCTCTTATCTGCTTTCAAAGATTGGATTCGCTCATCCATAATGCATATTTCAGTTCATGTTCTCATTGGACTGAAGTTTTTTTTTATACATGGGATATGGGCATGACTGATTGGGCCAATAATTATTGCCCATCCCTGGAGGCACTTAAGAGTCAACTACATCACTGCAGATCTGGATTCACATGTTCACCAGACTGGGTAAAGACAGCAGGTCTCCTTTCCTAAAGGACATTTGTAAACCAGATAGGTTTTTACAACAATCGATAATGATTTCATGGTCATCAGTAGTCTTCTAAGCCCAAATTTGTACTGAATTCAAATTTCATCATCTGTCGTGATGGGATTAGTTTATCAGTTTTGATTCTTAATTCTGTTTTCAAGTAACTGTTCTGATTCTTCAACAATTATTTCTCCTCTTCCAGGGTTTTTCACAATGCTTACTAGAAACTTCTGATTCTTCAGGTTAAGACTCCTTTAAAAATATTCAAATACTCTCCTTTCATCATCTTTTCAGAAAGGGAGAGTTTAAGAAACATCATCATCTCCTTACCTATTACAAATGGGATGGTAGGGTCACAGACTTAAGTTTTTAAGTTTATTTAAGTTTTAAAGTTTACTTATTAATCACAAATAGGCTTACATTAACACTGTAATGAAATGATGGTGAAAATCCCCTTGTCGACACACACTGACACCTGTTCGGGTGTACCGAGGGAGAATTTAGCATGGCCAATGCACCTAACCAGCACGTCTTTCGGACTGTGGGAGGAAACTGAAGCACTCGGAAGAAACCCATGCAGACACGGGGAAAATGTGCATTCTCGGCACAGAAGTGACCCAAGTTGGAAATTGAATCTGGGTCTCTGGCGCCATGAGACAGCAGTGCTAACCACTATGCCAATTACCAACTAGTTTCAGGGTTAAAAAAGAACAGGCATGTACAAGCTGGGTTTGAAGGGCCTGTTTCTATGCTGTAAGCCTCTATGATCCATAACTGAATTGGCTTCTAATTGAATCAGATTAATCGACACACCAGCAATGAGCAAAAGGCCAAAGCATCTGATTGGTGATGATCTATAGTTATCTTATCAGGCATTATCCAAAAATATAGTTAATATCAGTAGATCCCTTTAGTGCCGAAGGAGGTGATTTGGCCCATCAAGCCTGCATCAATAACAGTCCCACCCAGGCCACAGCATTATAAACCCATGTATTTACACTGCTAATTCCTCTGACACTATGCATGGCCAATCCACCTAACCTGCATAACTTTGGAATGTGGGAAGAAACCAGAACATCCAGAGGAAACCTATGCTGACATGGGAAGAACTGGCAAACTCCACAGAAGTCATGAAATGGAGACGCCAGCATTGGACTGGGGTAAACACAGTAAGAAACCTGATGTTGCCAGACTTCTTACTGTGTTAACTCCACAGAGACAGTCACCCAAGGCCAGAATTGAACACTGGTGCTTAGTGCTGTGAGGCAGCTGTGCTAACCACTGCACATAAAAATGTGAAGAATACCAAAGACCAGAAAGTAGCCAGCCTTCTGCATGGCCAAAACATATGAAAGAGTGCTGCAGGAGCCAAATGACATCTAGCACAGACAGGTCTAGCACAAGTCAAGCTCTTGAAGGATAGAGCCAATCAAGAACATTAAACTGAAGCAGACCATGTCCAGTGCACAGTAATGAAGAATACTCTCTGAAAAATATCAAATGATGTAGGCTGCCAGAAAGTTCTGGATTCAAATTCTGCTCCCAAGATGCTTTAATGTGAGCTAAAGATGGATCGAAGAGTTTTTGAATAATGTTATAAATGTGTGCAGCAGAACCCTTTAAATGGGATTAATACTTAAACAAAGATTAAGGGACTGTCAGGAGATAGAGAATTAAAGAAGGCAAAATGTTTATTGCAAACCTTTAGATGTATCTAAAAAAAGTAGATTTGGGAACACCACATTCCCTTACTAGATAATCCAAGGACACAAAAGTACCCTCAGAGAAAATGTCTTTTGAAGATTTAAAACCAAATCTTGACCAAAGTTGGAAGGCATAATCAATTAGAGAAGATGGAAAAATGGATTAAAATGGATAGGGATAAGGAGTTGAGAGATTTAAAATACATTCTAAAATGGGACCATATTTTAAAGGAGCTCAACATAATGCTATTTTATGCAGAGCGATTCATACAAGCTGGTAACTGTGAACATAATAAGGAAATGAGAGATGGGGAGGCAAGAGTAAAGTTTCACAGTTGTCCAAACAAGACCATCATTGCTAAAAAAACAAGTGAACCCAATGGCAAGCTTATGAAGCTCTAATGAAGGGTCATCCAGCCTCAAAAGGTTGGCTCTATTCTCCCTCCACAAATGTTGTCAGACCTGCTAAGATTTTCCAGCATTTTCTGGTTTTGATAGGTTTATGAATATTGGATAATAATTCAAAAGATTTGGAAAAGTAAGACCTCCCTAAGTTTTGGTCTTTCCAAAATCATTTTATGAAATTGAGTGTGATTTTTTATTCCAAATGAAAGAGGAAATCAATTGGTCAAGAGATAAAGAAAAAGGTTTTCTTTGATTAAAAATAGGAAAAGCCTGAGGCGATATATCAAAAAGAAATGGGAATAATGGAGAGCCCTGAATGATGCCCCTGTGGGGGTGGGTGGGAAATCAGCCCAGTATGAAAGAGCTGTATGAATTAAATGAATATAATATCTTAACCCAAGAGATAAAAACTGGACCAAAACCAATTTTTCTAAAACTTTGAATAAATGGTTCTACTCTACATGACTCAATGGTATTTCATGATCTAAGGAAATTGTAATGTCTAGAAGAGAAGGGATATTAGAGTAAGTAACATTAAATAGCCATCTTAAATTGGAGTATGACTGTCAACAGATTGATCAGGAGAGACAACAGTTGGAAAAGTGAGCTCAAATTGGGGGTGGGGGTGGGACATTTGCTAGAAGCTTTGACTAGTCACAGAATCCTACAGTGCAGAAGGAGGCTACTTGGCCCATCGAGTCTGCACCGACCATAATTCCACCCAGGCTCTATCCCCATAACCCCATGCATTCACCCTAGCTAGTCCCCCTGACATTAGGGACAATTTAGCATGGCCAATCCACCTAACCCGCACATCTTTGTGCTGTGGAGAGAAACCGGAGCCCCTGGTGGAAACTCATGCAGACACGGGGAAAAATGTATACACTCCATGTAGACAGTAATCCAAGCTGGGAATGAAACTAGGGCTCCTGGCACTATGAATTAGCAGTGCTAACTGCTAATATGCTATGGGGTATTTAGTGATCCTTGTTTAGTAAAGAAATAGAGCAATAAGAATTGCATTCAAGGAGATCCTTACTTTTTTTCAATATTAGTGAGATGTTTGCCTGTCTTAAGGTAAAAGAAAGATTACCTTGAGAAAGCAATTCTGAGTAATCTAAGTGGGGAGATCAGTGGGAGGAAAATTTTTAACAAAAAAAAATCAACTCAAAAAATAATCAGATTCTGGGCCTTTGTGACTTGGTAGCACCTTGATGACTTAGTCTATTTCTAGAGTTGAGAAGGGATTATCTAAGGTGGGCTATTGAACAAGGTTCAAAATGGGAATATCAAGCTAGTCAGATATGAATAAAAACTAGGGTTGTCTGCAGCCTCAGAGGAATGCAGGATAGAATACAAAGTTTTAAATTGATCCTTTATACACATGTGATCTCATAAAGAAGCATCAGATTCGGTGCAAATTTCCACGATCAGATTAGAGGTCACTGACATGCGAAGCTGAGAAAGAATTTTGCTGGCTTTTTCACCATGTTCATTTCCGAAGAAATTGTTCTGCCGGTTTGGTGGATAAAAGGTTAAGCTCTGTCTGTATAGGTCTTTCTTTATAAAGCTCAAGAGTTGGAGCAGACTCCAACAGATGGTAATCATAAAAATCCCACAGTGCAGAAGGAGGCCATTCGCCCATAGAGTCCGCACCGACAACAATCCCTCCCCAAGTCCTATCCCCACAATCCCTCAAATTTAGGACACAGAAAACAGAACAGTACAACATAGTATAGGCCCTTCGGTCCTTGATATTGTGCAGGGCTTTGGCTGAAACCAAGATTAAGCAATCTCACTCCCTATCATTCTGGTGTACTCCATGTGTCTATCCAATAGCTGCTTGAAAGTTCCTAAAGTATCTGACTCCACTACGACAGCAGGCAGTCCATTCCACACACCAACCATTCTCTGAGTAAAGAATCTATCTCGGACATCCCTCCTATGTCTCCTACCACGAACCTTATAGTTATACCCCCCAGTAACAGCTACATCGACCCAAGGAAATAGTTTCTGAACGGCCACTTGATCTATCCCCCTCATCATCTTATAAATCTCTATTAAGTCGCCTCTCATTCTCCTCTAGCTCTCTCAACCTTTCCTCATAAGGCCTACCCTCCAAACCAGGCAGCATCTTGATAAATCTCCTCTGCACTCTCTTCAATGCTTCCACATCCTTCTTATAGTGAAGTGGCTAGAACTGCATACAATATTCCAAATGTGGTCTCACCAAGATTCAGTACAGTTACAGCATAACCCCAAGACTCTTTAAACTCTAACTTCCTGTTAATAAACATTAATACACTATAGGCCTTTTTCATGGCTCTATCCACTTGAGTAGAAATCTTTAGAGATCTGTGGATATGAACCCCAAGATCTTTCTGTTCCTCCACCTTCTGCAGAACCTTCCGTTAACCCTGTAATACGCATTCAAATGTGTTCTACCAAAATGAATCACCTTGCACTTATCAGGGTTAAACTCCATCTGCCATTTTTCAGCCCAACTCTGCATCCTATCAATATCGCTTTGCAGCCTACAACAGCCTTCCACCTCATCCACTACTTCATCAACCTTGGTCTCATCAGCTAATTTACTGATCTAGTCCTCTCCTCCAAATCAATGATAAAAATCACAAATGGCAGAGGACCCAGCACTGATCCCTGTGGTACACTGCTGGTAACAGGTCTCCAGTCTGAACATTTTCCATCCACCACCACCCTCTGTCTTCTATGAGATAGTCAGTTACTTATTCAATCAGCCAAATTTCCCTTTATCCCACACCTCATCAGCTTGTTCATGAGCCTTCCATGGGGAATCTTATCAAACGCCTTACTAAAATCCATGTATACAACATTAACTGCTCTACCTTCATCTGCAAACTTAGTTACCTCCTCGGATTGAACCAAGTTTGTGAGGCAAAACTTACCCTTCACAAATCAGTGCTGTCTATCCCAGATCAAGCTGCATCTTTCCAAATAGTCATAAATTCTGTCCCTCTGGACTTTTCTCATTAACTTACCAACCATTGAAGTAAGACTAATGGGCCTATAATTATCAGAATCGTTCCTCTTTCCTTTCTTGAACAGAGGAGCAACATTTGCCACTCTCCAGTCCTCTGGCACTGTTCACATGGACAGTGAGGACCCAAAGATCAAAGCCAAAGGCCTGAAATCTTCTCCTCTGCCTCCCAAAGAATCCTAGAATATATCCCATCTGGTTCAGGATAGGACTTATTAACCCTCAAGTTTTTCAAATTTGCTAATATATCTTCCCTCAGAACAACTACCTCCTCCAGCCTATATCAGACTTTTACCCCCAAAAAACATGGCCCCTCTCCTTGGTGAGCACTGAAGTATTCATTCATCACCTCTCCTATCTCTTCTGACTCCACGCACAAGTTCCCATTACTAACCTTGACCAGCCCTAACCCCACTATTAACCTGGTCATTCTTTTATTCCTCACATAAGCGTAAAAAGCCTTGGGGTTTTCCTCAATCCAACCGCCAAGGACTTCTCATGCCCCCACCTAGCTCTCCTAAGCCCTTTTTTATTTAGCTAATTCCTTACTACCTTGTAACCTTCAAGCGACCCAACTGAACCTTGTTTTCTCATCCTTATATATGGTTCCTTTTCCCTCCTGACAACACATTTGATCTTTTTTGTGAACCATGGTTCCCTCACTCGCCATTTCCTCCCTGCCTAACAGGGATATACCTATCAAGGACATGCAGTATTTGTTCCTCGAACAAGCTCCACTTTTCATTTGTGCCTTTCCCTGACAGTTTCTGTTCCCAACTTATGCTCCTTAATTCTTGTCTAATCACGTCATAATTACCCCTCCCCCAATTATAAACGTTGCCCTGCCATGTGTACCTATCCCTCTCTATTGCAAGAATGAAATACACCGAATTGTGGTCACTATCTCCAAAGTGCTCACCCACAATCAAATCTAACACTTGGTACATTACCCAGTACCAAGTCCATTGTGGCCCCATCTCTTGTCAGTCTATCCACATATCATGTCAGGAAAGCCTCCTCCACAATCTGTAGAAAACGTGTCCCATCCGAACTATTCTACCTATAAAGCTTCCAATCAATATTTGGAAAGTTAAAGTCATCCATGATAACTACCCTGTGACCTCCACACCTATCCATAATCTGCTTTGCAATTTCTTTCTCCACATCTCTATCATTATTTGGGGACCTATAGAAAACTCCTAACAATGTGACCGCTCCTGTCCAACTTCTAACTTCAGCCCATATTACCTCAGTAAGCAGATCCCCTCAAATTGCCTTTCTGCAGCCATTAAACTACCCTTGATTAACAAAGCTACTCTTCCACTTCTTACCACCTTCCCTACTCTTATTGAAACATCTATATGCCAGAACTTCCAACAACCATTCCTGTCCCTTTTCCAACCATGTCTCCGTAATGGCCACATCATTGACTTAAAGGTTTGGTCAGTTTATTCGGCTAGTCCGTTCGATGCTGTATAGTAAAATGCAGTTCAGGGTGGGAAAGCTTTGAAAGTCAGCTCTATTCCATTAACAGACACTATGTGTGAAATTTTCCCGCCTTGCCCATCATGGAAATTATAGTGGCCAGGACAGAAAATTTGGCAGATCATGTAAAGGCCCATTGATTTTGAATGGGAATTTCCAGATTTGCGATAAATGCAGCTAGAAAATCCCATCCTGACTTCAGGTATTCCATAAATGAAAAACAAATGGCAAATTTCTCAACCGTAACATGCAATGATAGAGATTTCACCTCAAACACTTTCCATCCACTTTCAATGTGCAGCGACAAGGAGCAAAACATTGAGCCCACGAATGGACCAACATAAACAATATGGATTTGTACCTCTGTCCAGCCAGACTAGTTTCAAGCGGGGCTGCAGCAGGCAATATTTAAATGAATGGATGTGGAAGGGAAGGATTAGAGTGGGTGACTAATGTAAGGAATCCCTCTTGGAATTGAATGAATGAAATTACCCATTTCTGAACATCAATTGTCCATGATTCTGAATCCTCTGTAAAATGCATTTGGCCACTCACAATCTATTTTCAAGTCAGCATTAATCCATAGCGTGTGGCTTCCATTAACCTGGCATTAATTCACAATTTCAATTAAAAAACAAGATGTGAGAGAGGAAGTTAAAAAAAATGGCTACTGACACTGTCAGGACTGATTGAAATTGGGGTTTACTGGAGTGGAGTGTTCTGTAGCTGGCTATGTTGTTTGTGATCTGAGATTGCCTAAGGCCACTACTGCGCCAAAACTGAAGAGCATTGTATGCCTGAGCACAGACATCCTTCTGTATTCTGAGCTGAACAATCAGACTAAAAATAACTTTAACAAAGCCTTTCTAGCTCGTGGGTGCAACCGTGGGTTGATTTAGACTTGTCAGTACTGGCATGAAAAGACACACTGGATTTTCTACTGTTTCTGAGTGTCGGAGCAGCACGGTGTTACAACTAAAGCTCAAGGAGGAGGATGTGATGATTTACATGTCATGAGGTGGTTGTCAATTCCCATGTGTAGGTACTAATAGTGGAGGAGGTGATACATGGGATGCTAGCCTGGCCGTCATGGTAGTTGTTGAGTCTCACATTACTTCTAGTCACAGGCTCCCATCCTCAAGAATTCCAGCTGCACATTACAGTAAATGTAAGAAGCTTGATTGTGAAAAATAAACATCCACCTACCAATTTATTGAATAGAAAGATTTAAAATAGCCACTGCCCCACAAATATCAAAATGTATCACAGCATCTGGGGAGTCAAGTGTGAAGGATAATTAAACCACACAGCCAGGTTGGGAAATCCAGTTCCATATCATTTGATATTTATACATAACCAATACGAGTTGGATTCAAATTTAAAATTCAATGGATCATGAAAGGAAAATGACTTCTTCGTAGTATTGCCCTAATTAGACTGAATTTAGCTAACCTTGCACATTCATTGTAAACAAACACAGATATAGAACATAGAACATTAGAGCGCAGTACAGGCTCTTTGGCCCTAGATGATGCACCGACCAGCGGAACTAATCTAATGGCCCTCTAACCTAAACTAATCCAATGTTATCCTTATGCCTATACACTGACCATTTGAACGCCCTTAATTAAACTGTCTTTCTATTAATTGTGTCTCTGGCTAGTCAGTGTTAGTTACTATATTCTCCCATTCCTCGTGGCTTTAATGTTCTCAGCCTATTGATAACACCAAGGCCATCCCAGTACTTGAAGAAATAAGATTAGCAGCTCAGTTACTTCAACTAATGAAGATTGTAGCTGTTGTAAGCTTTGATGGAGTCGCAAGCTAATAATGGACATAGCCTCCGAGTTAATCTATTGTCACATTCTCACTTGTGTAATGTCTCTGCAATTTTCTTTTGCTTATATATCCAATGTGATTTTCTGACAGAACAACTGCTGCTTTTCCTGTGTTATTATTTCTCCTATTTGTTGTTCATTTGTTTTCAAAACCCCATTTAATTACTATTTATTATACATTCACTGGCAAACTGCGTTTTCTATTACAAAGCTGACACAGTCGAACAGGGAATTCTCAACTCATTAAGGACTGAGGGAATGTATTCACTGCAGATCATAAGCAGCACACTCGTGGGATTATACAACATAGGGACAGCTTCTGTGGTTGTTGACTGTGAAGGCTGACTGGTTCCAGTAAACACTTCAGCTTGGCACCAACTTTTTCAAATGACACAAAATACATTTCAACACTCTCCTCACAAAATTCGGGTCCCAATATAATAGTTTTCACCAAATCCTAAGTTTGAGAAATTAGCCCTGAGTCATCTTATCTTTTCCTTCCAAAGCAAATGTTTTGAGCTTTTTTTTTCCCAATACCAATTCAAGTTTGCTCTTTTCTCTTTTTCATTTCTCCAGCTAGATCCTTCTCATCTCTCCATCTCCTGCTATCTCTCCTAAATGAAGCAGGATTGGCACAGTGGTTAGCACTGCTGCCTCATGTTGTCAGGCACCCGCATTCGATTTCCAGCTTGGTAAATGTGGAATTTGCACATTTTCGTTGTGTATGCGTGCGTTTCCTCCAGGTGCTCTGGTTTCCTCTCAGTGATGTGTAGGTTAGGTGGATTGGCCATGCTAAATTGTCCCTTAGTGTCAGGGAGATTAGCTAGAGTAAATACTTGAGGTTATGAGGATAGGGCCTGGGTGGGATTGTGGTCAATGAGTTTTGATGGGCCAAATGGTCTCCTTCTGCACTGTAGGATTCTATGAGACTCCAGCAATATCCCATCTTGAATGATGGGGAAGCCTCGTACATTAATACAAAATACAAGGCAGCCACCTTCAACCAGAAGTCCCAAGTGGATGATCTATCTCTGCCTCCTCCAGAGGTCTTGACCATCACAGGTGCCAGTCTTCAACCAATTTGATTCATTCCACATGATATCAAGAAATGGCTGAATGCACCAGATGCTAAAAAGGCTATGAGTTTGGACAAAACTCCAGCAATAATATGAAAGATATGCTCCAGAAGGAGCTGTGGGCTGTTCCAGTACAATTACAACACTGGATTCTACTCAGGTCCATGAAAAGCAGGAAAAATGCAACCTCGTCAATTATCACCCATCCGTCATTCCTGATCATCAGCAAAGTGTGGAAAATGTCATTGACAGTGCTATCAAGTGGCAAGTACTCGGTAATAACTTGCTTACTGACTCACTGGGTTGTGCCAACGCCATTCAGCACTTGACTTCCCTACAGTCTTACTTCAAATGTGGACAGAACTGCACTTGGCAACAAGGCAACATTTGTTCAACTGTGAATTAAAAGAGCCCCAGTAAAACTGAATTTAATCGCAGAACAAAAAATTACTAGTGAATAGAGGCATACTATTGAGGTTGTTGGAAGTCATCAATTTTATCCCAGGGTATTGCAGCTGGAGTTCCTCAGGGTCATACATCATAGAATCCCACATTACAGAAAGAGGCCATTCGACCCATTGAGTCTGCACCGACCACAATCCCACCCAGGTTCTTATCGCCATAACCTCATGTATTTATCCAGTTAGCCACCTGACACAATGGGGCAAGTTAGTATGGCCAATCCACCAAACCCGCATACCTTTGGACTGTGGAAGGAAACCGAAGCACCTGAAGGAAACTCTAGACATAGGTCCAAAGATCTTGAGTTGCTGAATCAAAGATATTCCCATAATCTTAAGGTCTGAAGTAGGAATGTTTACTGG
This sequence comes from Sphyrna mokarran, assembly GCA_024679065.1. Classification (NCBI taxonomy): domain Eukaryota; kingdom Metazoa; phylum Chordata; class Chondrichthyes; order Carcharhiniformes; family Carcharhinidae; genus Sphyrna; species Sphyrna mokarran. The sequence goes on from JAGIQG010000021.1 coordinate 28,695,662, forward strand.
TGATTGCACAACGTTCAGCACCATTCACAATTCCTCACATTCTGAAGCACTTCAGGCCCACGTATAGCAAAACCTGGGCAACACTTAGCTTTAGGCTGATAAATGGCAAGCAGCATTCACACTACACATGTGCCAGACAATGACATTTTCAACAAGAGGAAATCCAACCATCATCCCTTGACATTCAATGACATTATCATGACTGAATCTGCCACTGTCAAAACTCGGGATTACCATTTACCAGAAGCTGAATTGGATCAGCCATATAAATACTGTGGCTACAAGAACAGGTCTAGGAATTCTCTTGACTTCCCAAATCTTCTTGGTCATCTACAAGATACAAGTCAGGAGCTGAGGCTTCTTCAACAGTACCTTCCAATCCACAATCTCTACCAGGGCAAAGGCAGCAGATACATGGGAACACTATCACCTGCAAGTTTCTCTCCAAGCCACACACCATCCTTGGAAATATAACACGTTCCTTCACTATTGCAGGATCAAAATCCTGGAACTCCCTCCCTACAGCACTGTGGGTCCACTTACAGCAGATACACTGTGGAGGTGAAAGAAGGTGGCTCACCACTGACTTCTGAAGGGCCATTAGGGATGACAATAAATGCTGGCCTAGCCAGTGAAGCCTACATGCCATGAGTAAGTGAAAAATAAATTGCCAGTTCCACTTGATCCACCCCTAGGAACGCTCATTTCCTCCTGAAGTTTCTGATAATCAGCCAACGTTTCAACAGTCTCTACTTTCCTAACTCTTGATTTCAAGTCAACATGTTGACACAGTATGAATTTAAGGCATATTCTAGCCTTCAAGTTATACTTTGTCAACTCTTCTAAGGAAGCAAGACATAAATTTTTCCAGAAATAAATGTGGTTGTGTTGATGACGGGAAAGGAAATGTGAAATCTTCGAAACAGGAGGGTCTACCCATCACCACCCCCAACCCCCACAGCAGATGGGCCACGATCCTCCCCCACCCCACCTACTCACAGCCTACCTTAACTGCTGGCCTCTCTGCTTTCCCTACTGATCCCGATTACAGAGTGGCAGTTCCCATCAGTCGCCCCATTGGGCCCTGTCCCCAAGGCCCCAACTTCATATGCCCCATCTCTTGGCACTTCCCTATGCCTGATGGGCAGGGTCTAGGTGCTCCCTGGGCATTGGCACTTTGCTGCTTGGGCAGTTTCAATTTGCAGAGGCTAGCACTGCCAGCATGCCATTGCCCAGGAGGCTCCCTCCACCACCCAATGCTCGGGGGGGTGCCCCAATTGCCCCTTCACTCCAGTGGGATAAGGCCACTAGTTCCCCATTAGTGGGGAGCTAATATAATTCCCACTGGAGTGAAATATTCTGGAGAGTCGAGAGAGGTTAGCGGTTCACAAACTTCCTGGAAGGGCGGCAGGTGGCACACTGGTTAGCACTGCTGCTTCATAATTCCAGGAATCAACATTCGATGCACAGTCACCCAAGACAAGAAGAGTCTGTACGTTCACAAATAAATAAACAAACTTCAGTCCTAGACCCACTAATCTCATTTAACTTACATACAATGATGATTTAAATGGTATTGACACCTCCCCGCCAATTTCTAATGCAGAGCAGACACAGCCGGAAATTCAGTGCTGGGATACATAAGTGAGGTGTGGACATTCATGCAAATCTTTCAAATCGGCTGATGTAGGATTCTCCCAGCCCACTACACTAAAAAATTAGCGCAGTGGGATGGGACAATGGCGGCCACAGAATCTCTATAGTGCACAATTCTCTTGAAAAGGTCTTAAGATGTCCTCATCTTCCTACTTTCACAATCTGTACATTAATTCTTCTTCCCTTTTCAAATTTGAAACCTGCCTTAAGGCACAAATTTAAAATTCAACTTGTGATGTTATCCATTTGATCTACAACAAAATAGTGCTGATTATAGCATCCAATGGCTTGCCAATAGGAATGGCCTTCTCTACATTACCAACTTATTACAAACAAGTAAGGTCAAATAGTCTGCATTTGATTTCAAACATGATTTCATAATTATGCCCAATAGCGATATACAAAACAAAGAAGATGAAGAAGATGAAGTGATATGGGTTTTTGTTATCACCTTCAAAATCTACGACTACTTCTATTCGGAAAGACAAGGGCAACAAATAAATGGGAACACCACCACCTGCAATTTTTCCTCCTGGCTTGGAAACACTTGGCCATTCTTTCATAGTCGTGGAAATTCCCTCCGTAATGGCATTGTGTGTCAACCCACAACACATGGACTGCAGATTTTCAATAAGGCAGCTCAACATTACCTTCTCAACAGCAACTAGAGAAGGGCAATAAATGCTGGCTAGTCAGAGACCCGCATTGCCTACAACTGAATCAAAAAAAAAAGCAGTGTGATATCCTAATCTCCGCTCTCGTTTTTGCTGCTGCTGGTGCTCAGGCTCATACGATGCATTTTCATACATGTCTAAGCAGTGGATTGGAAAAGATGCTGCTCCAAAATTATCACTGTACAGGTAGATATCTCTTGAAAGCTGAATCATTCCACTCAGCATTCTGACAGATAGACCCAGAAGCATTTTCTGTCAATCGAGATAATCTGTGTGGAGCTGAAAACAAATGCTCTGAGGAGTGTAACTATGGAAATAAAATCTCCACTTTCAATTAAATTTATATTAGGAGAAATCAAACCCTCCAGCGTGACAACAGTAATGACAGTAACAAGTGAAATGTAATTTAAACAGGCCCCATTGCGATTCTAACAAGTTGTTGGACACTTATTGTGAAGCAATACCCTTTGAATTAAGTTAAGATCAAACATTGTACCGGCAACTTAGTCATGATTTGATGTTTTGCAAAAGGAGTGAAAGTTTAGGATCAAGTTTACAGATAGGTATGGTTCTTGGTATCAGCAGGAACAACCCATTTTCAGGGCAGTTCAAGCATATCCCCTTTTGGTTATACTGCCAGAGTATAAGTACTGCAGCAGATAATATTCGGGAGAGTTGGCAGAATGTCTCAAAATATTAAACGTGCACAAAGAATGGATCACAATCTTGCTACTATGTTTCTCAAAGGAAACCTTTCTCATGTCTCATTTTCACTCAAAAGACAAGAATAAAATACTTCTGGGACACAATTGGAGCCTCAGTCGTGCACTGTGTTACTAAGCATATCACTATATTCTTTAAAGTTATGAAAGAAAACTCGCAAGCACAGGTATCTTTGTGACAGTGCCCTGATAAATCACAAATGTTTCAAAATTATGAATAAAACCTAATGAATGAGACCCCCCCAATAGTATGACTGTAACATTTTTCAACCTTGCTCAATGGTGTGGATTCTGTGGCTGAGAGGTAATACTTTTCTTTTATTAGCTATAATATATAATGTCAGATTTTTTATGTACAGGTGAGGTTTGTATTAAAGTTTCATTATTAAATTTAACATCTCTGAGGATGCTGAGGTTTGCCGAATGGATTTGAATGGCAAAACGGTCCAACCGATCATACCACCAGGATTCTCAGGTCTCACTGCAGTGAACGGAGATTTGGCTGAGCTATGAATTCCCTGACTTCACTTGCAGCAGTAACTGGCGTGAATGGCCATAATATTCAGCCCATTGAACTGTTGATGAGAATCATTTCTGCTGAAAATAGATAGCCCATCTTAGAATCGTAGCACCATAGAGTCCCTTCAGCCCATCAAGCCTGCACTGACAACAATCCCACCCAGGCCCTCTCACTGAAATACCATGTATTTACTCTGCTAATTCCACTGACACCAAGGGGCAATTTAGCATGGCTAATCCACCTTACCTGAACATCTTATCAAGATAATTTCATCTACGCAGTATGAATTAGAAATTTAGATTATAAACAGAACACGGCTAAAGTCATTATGTGCAGAGCCATTGCAAATGCATTTGTGAATTATCTGTTTCCTTGGTTCTCCCCGTGGAATGCATTCATTCAGGACATGCTGAAATAGTGCTGGAAATACAGAACTGTGGAAAATGTCATAAATGTATTTACAATAATGTAACACTGAACACCAAATTTCTCATCCAACAGTTGAACGTTTCTAACTGGATTCTGTTATGTATTTACAACCTTGCTGAATAGAACTAATTACTGCATATATCTTGGTGGAATGACAGCTTTTATGAAACCTCTGCTCAATATTTATTATTGTGCCATTATTCAATTAATAAGTATATTAAAATATTTGGTGTAACCAGAGCATGTGTTATCCAAAACTAAGTACAGATTATGGAAACCAGTTAAATTTACAATGTTAGAGCAGGTTTTCCCAAACTGGATTCTGTGGAACCCTAGGGTTCCATTGAATACATCCAGCTGTTGGTGGTAGACCACGCTGATGTATAAAATTTGAACAGTGTGGCGGGTTTCTGCCTGCATTGACAGCTGATAGGTTCACTAATGAGTCTCTGAGCTGCTAATTTAGTGAGAAGCTAGCCTCTGACTGGACAAGATGGAAAGAGAAGGAATGTCGGTTTTCAAAGGTCTAGGTTATGGTGATGGCAGACAGTAAAGTAAGGTAGGCAGCAGCCATGGAGAGAGGAGGACAGTGGGAATGAGGTATGGAGAAAAGCAGCCATGGAGAGAAGTGTGAATACGAGGTCCATGTGTGAGAGGGATGGAAGTGAGTATGAGGAGAGTATATATGTGTGTGTGTATTTGTGTGTGCATGCGAATGCATTGGTGAATTATCTGTCTTCTTGGTTCTCCCCGTGGAATGCCTTCATTCAAGATATGCTGAAATGATGTTGAAATACAGAATTGCGGAAAATGAGCCTGCATTCTCCATCTGCGGGAACGGTGGTGCTCAAAATCTGGCGAACACATTTCTTGCCAGTAAGTTTCTGAGTTTTGATCTTAGCAGCCACTTACCGACGGAGGGACATGAAACACGTCGCAGGATCTTTAGTGTTAATGTAAGCCTACTTGTGATACTAGTAAATAAAATGAGCTTTACAATGTACCATTTATTTTATATTGCCTCTGCTCATTCTCATTATCAGTTACATTTGCTACATTAAATTTTTCCTACCACAAGCTACTGATGCTTTCCAAACCCGGGAGCTTCAGCTGATAACTCTTCCTGCACACATGGTAGACCGAAATGCAGGAACAATTCTGGAGTTCCCACATGGAGCAGGAAGTGCATGCTAGGAGACTGAGATGAACTGCCATGCCTCCATTTATCAGACTATGAATTGACTTAACAGAATAAACTTGAGGCTTAACTTAATAATTACTCAACATCTACTCACCAATCCATTGTCTACCTTGTACTCATGTCACTTTATTTCATAGCGAGGTTAATTTAAAATCTTTTCACTTAATTTTTGTTACTTCTATATCTCTCAGATTTGAATTTATTAAAATTTCAAAACGCTTTAGTGTTCTTATTATTATTTGAAATAAATGGTTTCCTCTTGAATTGATTAATTATTTGGACACTAATTGTGTAATTATATGATAACTAATCAAATCAACATTAAGCTTTTATGTTCAGTTAGTATGACTTTACAGTTGATTAATTGAAATTAAAGGTACACCAGTGTACTCACCTTGTGTGACTTGTAGTTCTGCGACAGCACTTTGCGATTTGTCCCTATGTTATACAGTACAGGAAGGGACTTTTAATCCATCGAGTCTGTGCTGACAGTAACCAAACACCACTTAAGTCACACTAATCCCACTTTATATCATTTAGCCCATATCCTTGAATGTTATGATGTTTTAAGTGCTCATCCAAATACTTTTTAAAGGTAGCAAGTTTGCCATCTTCACTACCTTCCCTGGCACTGCATTCCAGATTCCCAGCACCATCTGAGTGAAAAACATTTTCTCAAATCCCCTGAATTTCCTGCCCCTTCCCTAAAACTAAGCCCTCTCATGATTGATCCCTCAATCAAGAGGGACAGCTGCTTCCTACTCACCCAGTCATTGAATACACTCAAAGCTGAACAACCCATATACTCATCCAAAAGTCTCAAAAGAGACAAATCAGCCTCCATCACCACTGCCAGCAGCTGATTCCACGCACCTACCACCCTCTGAGTGAAAAACTTATCCCTGACGTCTCCTCTGTACCAAGTCCCCGGCACCCTAAACCTGTGTTCTCTTATGGCAGCCATTTCAGCCCTGGGAAAAAGCCTCTGAGAATCCACCCAATCAATATCTCTTATACACTCTCAGGTCACCTCTCATCCATTGTCTCTCCAAGGAGAAAAGACCGAGCTCTCTCTCAACCTATCCTCATAAGGCATGCCACCCAATCCATGCAACATCCTTGTAAATCTCCTCTGCATCCTTTCAATGCTTCCACATCCTTCCTGTAATGAGGCGACCAAGCACAGAACTCCAAGTGGGATCTGACCAGGGTCTTATACAGCTGCAGCATTATCTCCTGACTCCTAAACTCAATCCCTTGATTGATGAAGCCAGTGCATTATATGCCTCCTTAACCACATCCTCTACCTGCGAGGCCGATTTGAGAGTGCTATGAACCCAGACCCAAGATCCTTCTGATCTTCCACATTGCCAAGAGTCTTACCCTTAATGTTAGACCCAAGATCCTTCTGATCTTCCACATTGCCAAGAGTCTTACCCTTAATGTTATATTCCTTCATCCCATTTGACCTGCTAGAATGAACCACCACACACTTATCCGGGTTGAAGTCCATCTGCCACTTCTCCGCCCAGTCTTGCATCCTATCTATGTCACCGTGCAACTTGACATCCCTTCAAACTATCCACAACACCTCCAACCTTGGTGTCATCGGTAAACTTACCAACCCATCTCTCCACTTCCTCATCCAGGTCATTTATAAAAATCACAAAGAGCAAGAGTCCCAGAACAGGTCCCTGGGGTGTTCTACTGGTGACCAACCTCCATGCAGAAAAAGATCCACCTACAACTACTCTCTGCTTTCTGTGGGCAAGCCAGTTCTGGATCCACAAGGCAACAGCCCCTTGGATCTCATGCCCCCTCACTTTGTCAGTAAGTCTTGCACGGGGGGCTTATTGAATACCTTGCTGAAGTCCATATAGACCACATCTACCACTCTTCTTTCATCAATGTACTTAGTCACATCTTCAAAAAACTCAACCAGGCTCGTAAGGCACGATTTGCCTTTGACAAAGCCGTGCTGACTACATCTTATCATACTATACTTCTCTAAACGTTCATAAATCCTGTCTGACAGGATCTTCTCCATCAACTTACCAACCACTGAGGTTAGACTCACTGGTCGATAAATTCCTGGGCTACCTCTATTCCCCTTCTTGAACATAGGAACTACATCCGCAATTCTCCAGAACCTCTTTCGTCTCCATCGATGACACAAAGATCATCACCAGAAGCTCTGCAATCTCTTCTCTTGCTTCCCACAGTAACCTGGGGTACATCCCATCTGATCCCAGCGACTCATCTGTCTGGATGCTATTCAAAAGGTTCAACGCATCCTCTTTCTTAATGTCCACATACTCAAGCTTTTCAGTCTGCTGCAAGCCTGCAGTACAACCACAAAGATCCTTTTCCACTGTGAATACTGAAGTAAAATATTGAGCACCTCTGCTATTTCTACCAGTTCTATACAAATTTTCCCACCTGCTGCTCTTTTCCTTCTAGATTGCAACTGTCATGGGTTTGGAAAGTGCTGTTTAAGGAGCATTGGTGAGTTCTTGCAGTGCATTTTGTAGGTGATATATGCTGCTACAGTTCATCAGTGGTGGAGGATTTTATGCTTGTGGAAAGGGTGTTAATCAAGTGGACTGCTTTGTGCTGGATGGTGTTGAGCTTCTTGAATGTTGTTGGTGTTACACTTATCCAGGCAAGTGGAGAATATTCCACCACAATCCTGATTTGTGCCTTGCAGATTGTGAATAGGCTTTGGGGAGCCAATCAAGGAAGTGAGTTATGCACCACCAAAGATATTGATAGTGGGGGATTCAGCTAACACCATTGAATGTAAGGGACAAAAGGTGAGATGTTCTCCTTTGGAGATGATCATTGCCTGGCACTTGTGTTGAATGAATGTTATTTGCTACTTATTAGCCCAAACCTGGCTTTATCCAGGCCTTGATGCATTTAGACATAGACCACTTCAGTATCTGGGGAGTCGTAAATGATACTGAACATTGTGCAACCTGCAAACATCCCTATTTCTGACTTTATAATGGATGGAAGGTTATTAATGAAACAGATAAAGAGGATTGAGCTTCGAACACTATTCTGAGGAACTCCTGCAATGATTTCCTGGAGTTGAAATGACTGATCCCCAAAAACCATCTTCCTTTGTGCTCAGTAAACAAATGAACTGCAGTTTTTAATTGACTGCAGTTACTCCTGGAATCTAAGATGGCATTTGTTCTTTTACCTGCCTAAAGTTCCATAAATCCATGCAGCAGTTTATTGCAGTAACTAGTCAGAAATTGTTCCACTATCTACTGAAATTGATTAACCCATGTGTTAGCCTATGATATGTTCAGTAATAGTTCTCTGTCCATCTTATTGTTTTGTTAAATTTGCAATAAAAACAAACTACCTTTTACAAAGCACCATTTATATTTTTAGGGTCTCTTAAAGCATTTGAGTCAATAAATTGCTTTTTGAGTGTAATTAGTATTGCTGGGTAGACAAACGTGACAATTAAGTTGCACATGTAAAGTACCCAGAATTCTCAGTGTGATTAAATGATTAATTAATCTGTACTTGGTGGTGCTGATATAGGATGAATATTAGACAGAACAACCCTGTCTTCTTAGAAAAATACTATCAGAAGAGGCACATGGAACCTACGATGACTACAAGGGCTTCTTTAAGAGACATCGTTCTGTAACCAACACAATTCTTAATAGTTTCTCATCTGAGGAACAACAGCTACAGCAATACTGCATAACCTCAGTACTGCAGTGAAATATCAGCCCTGGCTTACTTGCTGAAGTCCGCTGGTGTGACTTGAACCTATATTTGCCTAAGGTTTGGAAGTTAAAAAGACAATCAGGCTCACTTGGAGAGTTGAGGTCTGCTGAAAGAATTGACCAATGATATTAAACCCAAGATCTATTATTCATCTATTTTAAAATACTAAACTTTTCACACTGAAAACTTTTATTTTGTCATTATGGGCAAATAAGTGAATCTCGCTGTCAGCAGCACAATTTCTTAACATGTCAAAAATGATTTGCATGGAATTTAGCATTTTTTGTATTTATGCTTTGGAATGTTTTGCTTGAATGGTGGGTGATATTGACAAATTGGAAAATTGATATGATAGAGTTCATGAAAACAAAAGAAGCATAAGTTTGAATAGTATTATGATGACTCTCATGATTTACATAATCATGTGATAAGGTTGGAGTGGCATGGCTGCTCAGTGGTTGGCACTGCTGCCTCACAGTATAAGGAACCCGGGTTCAATTCTGTGGGTCACTGTCTGTGTGGAGTTTGCTCATTCTCCCTATGTTTCCTCTGGATGCTCCAGTTTCCACCCACATGGTTGACAGGCTATGCTAAATTGCCCCTTAGCATCAGGGGGATTAGTAGGATAAATACGCAAGATTACAGGGATAGGTGGGATTGTTATCGGTGCAGACTTGATGGGCAGAATGGATTCCTTCCAAACAGGTGGAACTTGTCTCCCAAGCCCTTGATAAGGCACACATCTGAGTGAGTCCAGTGCTGTATCAACCCAGGCAAGACTCATGTGTATGTACTATAGGGTCGTGATTTAACTTTTGTTCCTTTTCAGTTGGCTTCCTGAATTATTAGAAGTATCAGTAAGGATAGGTTTATTAATCTGGTCTGTGCTAGTGATGGCATCATTTCAATTGATCTTTTTAAAAACTCACCTGGATGGAACTGTTCGATTGATAGTCAAAGCAAATCTACTTCACCCAAATCTTCTCCTTAAGCAGCACAGGTTTAAGAACAAAATGACTGAGGCTAATCAGAATTTATATTGTAACCATTCAATTTTAAGAAGGTGTAACCAATACAATTTTTTTCTAGTGATCTGATTTTAAATAAAGGCCTCCGAAATATGTCTCTTAGGCCATTTATTCTCATCACGAAAGTGAAATAACATTTGCTTTAACATTTAAAAATACACTTTTATCAAAATTAATTTCCAATTCCACTTGCTCTAAAATCATCAGTTTGGCTTCTTCTCATACAATGAATGGAGAAGTCAATACAGTTGAAAAAATGCTATTAAATATGATGAAGCTCCATCCCTACCAAGTGTAATAAATAACACCAGAACCTACTTTATAATTAGTGAATTTTTACACCGGCACAATGTACAGTAATAATGAACTTCAGAGGTGCCAATTTACAGAAATGAAAGAACCTTTTAAAGGAGTTAGTTTGACCAAATCAAAATTAGTTTTCTATCTGCACTCTTCATCTGCTGATCCCTTCTTATGTAGATAAACTGCTTCGCATTTCATTAAAAAATTATATTGATTTTTTTTTACCAATTCTCATTCCTTCAACACAGTGACCATGAAGTGAATTACTGTTTAATTACAGAATTTGTCTCTCTTTTCATTTTTCACACTGGGCAATCTCAGATTCTGCCCAGTTAATGAAACATTTTCGATTAAATTTTCCACACACTAAAAAGACAGCAAGTATCCTTTAAGATGTGGAGTTAACTCTTTAAGTCAAACCAAAATTGGTGAATTTTCATCAAAGAGATTAAGTAATCGTTAAGTGCCTCCGGTGAAAGTTTGACTCTAGTATTCAGGTTGCAAATACTCTTGGTTCTCATGAGAATTGCTGCTAAAAATAGGCCATCATGAAAAGCCTAACTTCCAGATCACATAGCATGATGTTTGCAGTCCCCTTGTTCTGCCTGCCCTTACCATTATGGGATAGCTGGCAAATATATTCATTTCTATTGCATCTTGGTTGACAAGTGAGTACAGACAATAGCTGAGGGTAAAGTTACTTATCATTAAACTTTTCAGGTTATTTATTGTCACATGTATTAACATACAGCAAAAAATATTGCTTCTTGCACACTAAACAGACAAAGCATACCTTTCATAGAAAAGGAAATGAGAGAATGCATAATGTAGTGTTACAGTCATAGCTAGGATATAGAGAAAAATCAACTTAATGCAAGACAGATCCATTCAAAATTCTGATGGCATCAGGGAAGAAGCTGTTCTTATATCAGTTGGTATGTGACTTCAGATTTTTGTCTCTTTTTCTCAATGGAAGAAAGAGAGAATGTCTGGGGTGCATGGGGTTTTTAATTATGCTGGCTGTTTTGCTAAGGCAGTGGGAAATGTTGACAAATTTAATGGACGGGAGGCTTTCTTAAATGTGGGGCTTTTTAAATGCTACACAGTATTACAAGTGTACAAGTGAAGTCTTGTACAACTCTATCTAGACTTGTCTAGTCTATAACTCTAACCCCTTGCAATAAAAGGTGAGTGTACCATTTCCAAGACGTGACAAGTTACACATGTAAGTCTCTGTACCTAAAGCTTCAATTTCATTTTTAGGTTCTCTTGAAACATATCAAAATCTTCTTGAAAGTAAGGAGTCTAATATTCCAAATCTAGTCTCTATTGATTACAGTAATTTGTTTTGACTTAACTACCTGATGGTAGATCTTATTTTTTGATTAGTTCTGTTTATGGGAGCTTCACATTGATTAAAAATTTCCAATGAATTAATAATAATCTATTTCCATATCTTTCTTCTTCTTTGCTTTGTGATTGGATAATTTTTCATCAAAAACTTTATTATTATCTCCCGTCACAGTGTGTATTATTATGTGTATGGATAAACACATTGGTAATCTATGGTACTGAATGGATTGTAACTTTTTAACTGCTGTACTTGTTGCAAGATCAAAATGTACCCACAGCACAATACTGAAATGAAATTTTAAGTGTCTATTTATAAGAATGGAATTTATTTTATGCCATAAACATTATGTGGTATTTTAGTATATTAAACATATGAACAAGTCTGGAATTCTTACAGAAAAGGACTTTAAACCAATGTAATAATCAAAGCACTGCGTCCAATCACAGATCAACACTGGATTCCTAACACTGTTGAATACAGAAGATACATTATCCATTGGATAAATATGAACACTTACAATGTTGGTAATTTAATGACCACTTATCTTTTAAGGGCAAAGCCCGATAATTAATCACTGGACAACTAGTTGAATTATCATACACTGTTACATTCTAACTTTTCAATTTGGCAAGAACTTTGAAACTTCCCTGGCAAAAGATTCCTGATCACATGACAAGTTTCCCCCAAGATTTACAAACTGATTGACCCAGCATGTTTCACACAGGCTTCAGTTACAGACCTGCCTCACTGGGAAATTCACAACTCAAGTGGACAATTGAAAAGGTTGAACTTGACGTCACTTTTTAGGGGCATCAAGTCATCATCCATCATGAGTCCTCTGCTAATCAAAATGGTGGCTGCCAGGAATTGGATGGGAAATTATGAAATTAAGGGTCCCCCCTCCCCACATCCATTTTTGGCTGCCTAATGCGAGTTTACCCAGCATCAATAGGGCAAAATCTGGCCTCTGATCTCAACCAGATCGTAACAAAAAATAACATATTTATATGACACCTGTAACCTAATAACATCTTCCAAGGTGCTTTATGAGAGCATTACAAAGCAAAGTCTGACTCTGAGCCACAGAAGGAATTGTTAGGGCAGATGACCAAAGGTTTGGCCAAAGAGGTAGGTTATAAGGAAAAAAAATGAAGTTGAGATTTGGAGAGGTTTAAAGAGGGAACTCCAGAATTTAGGGTCTTTTCCACTGAAGGCATCAATGCCAATCGTTGAGTGACTAAAATTGGAGATGACAAGAGGTCAGAATTGAAGAATGCAGATATCACAGAAGGTCAGATGACAAGAGGCAGTTACTGACATAAGGAGGACAAGGACATGGAGAGTTATAGAAACAATGATGAGAAATTTAAAATTAAGGAGTCAATGCTGTTCAGCAAGCAAATGGATAATGGGTGAACTGGACTGAGGTGGATTAGCTATGGAAAATAAGCAGGGTTATGTGGATGGGGTATGCAGGGGGAAGCTGCCTGGGTAAGATGTGTTTTCGGAGAATCAGTGCAGACTCAATGGGCTGGATGGCCTCCTGTAGGGATTCTACGGTTCATGGCATGGGTTCAGAAGTAGTGCTATTCTTAGTTAAGGAGGTAGATAAGAGAGGGAGATGAACAGATGATCAAAATGGTAGAGTCTGGATCTATTTATGCAAATCTAATCATTTAAACACAAGTCTCTCAGGGGAGCCCTTGGAAAAATACTAGGAAATACAGTGTTGCCAAAGTGACGAATGTTCAAGTATACAACAGGTAGGTTTATGAGATTTGCTGCGATAAATAGTGCTACAATCTGTTTTCTGTGGATGGAAAAAGTCCCCAAGGAATTGATGATTTGCTAGAAATGACATACATTTAATTACTGGGTTCAATTCAACTTCCACAAGCTTGCTGTTACAAATGGCTCTACATCTGCAACAATGATCTGCATCATGAAGTCCCCTGACCTATTTTGAGTATGAATTTGCTTTGAAACAATATTCTGAAATAATTATGAACATGATAACGATTTTTCTTCCTTTCCAATTTTCAACTATTTTATCATTTTAGAATTCTTCTCACAACAATGCACTATTCCTTTGGCAAGAACGCCATCACATCTATGGCATATTAGTATCATATCAAAGCTATCAAAAGCTGCTGGAGACCATTTAAGGGTAATTCCCCATTCAGCTTCAATGCATCTTGAAGAAAGGTTGTGGCCTTTGTAGGACTGCTGCATATGGATGAAGTTAGGAATGGTGGAACCTCAAACCCATTTATCAACAAAATGCTTACACCAAATGCACAAAAGAAATCCTCCTCAAAAGCAGGACTAGGTACTAGATATTCCTAGGGACTAAGTGTTCAGGAAAAATAGGAAAGGAAAGAAAAGAAAGGAGGAGGGGTAACAATATTGATTAAGGAGAACATTACAAAGTTGGAAGTTAAGCGTGTCAGACAGAGGCCAAAGGCAGAATCTATCTGGTGAAGAACAACAGATACCTGGAAACACCACTACCTCCCCTTCAAATCACTTACCACCCTGACTTGGAAATATATTGCTATTCCTTCATTGTCACTGAGGCAAAATCCTGGAGTTCCCCTCTAACAGCACTAGGGATGTACCTACATTCTTCAGGGATTGCAGTAGTTCAAGAAAACAGTTCAACATTATCTTCTCAAGGGCAACTTTGGGATAAGCTATAAGTGCTGGCCTAGCCAGCGATGCTCACAGCCTGCAAATGAATAATTTTAACAAAAGCTAGACAGGATCAGAGTGTTGGGAAAAAACAGACTTCCTAAAAGAATAAAAGAAAGATCAGAAACCAGGGAATTGGGACAAAAAGCGCATCTTAGGAAGACAATTAAGTTAATGGAACAAAGAACAAGATGTTGATTAAGGTCCTATTGAGTGAAGTTGAAGTGAAAAGCATAGAGAGCTGTGTTGGAGAAAGTTGCAAAATCCAGATTTGAAGCCAGATACCAGAGGTACATCAAAAGATTAGTGAATCTTAGTATCCCCTATGAAGGAGTAGTGTTCTGATTACGTGGCTGGCTACCTGACAGTGGGAATCTAAATACATGTGTTAATACTAAAAAGAAAAATACTGAAAAGAGCAATTGAAATCCTGGAAGTGGATCCTTTGTGAAGGCATTTGGAAGAAAGCATTGTTTGGGAGAAGATCCCAAAATATTTTTTGAGAGTGGAGCTTGGAAACACTCATTTGGACATCATTTTTCACCGAGACCAATTGGTTCACACTGTGACAAGTATCAGGGCAATTTGATGAGAAATCCAGAGAAGTTCTATTGGGTAGCATCTGCCACTTGGTTTTAGACTGTGATGTGTCTGACCATAGTTGACCTGTTGGTTTACATGGACTGTGTACATATTGAGAACATTAGAGTAAAAGATATATTTTGTAACTTATGTTATCCTTAAAAATCTGTGTTAGACCATTAGATAGAAGATCATAAAGAGGCCATTTGGCCCATCGGGTCTACTCCACCATTCAATCACGGCTGATAAGTTTCTCAATCCCATTCTCCTACCTTATTCCTGATCCCTTCACTGTGCCTTTGGTTTCTAGTCTCTCCTATGAATGGAAACATCTTCCCCATATCCATTCTATCCAGGCCTTTCAATATTCTGTAAGTTTCAATGAGATCCCCTTCAGCCTTATAAAATATATGGAAAAATAAATGAGGCAAAGCAGCAATGTATTGTAGTCAATCTTTTCCAATTTAATAAATTACTCTTTGGTTAAAACTTAACCAGCAGTCCTGCAATTCTGCTCATTCATGTCCCTTAACGAAAAATAAAAGTTACAATCTGCCAAGCGAGGATTCCCTTTGGGGACCTGTAACATCAGCTGGGATTGTAACACATCAAACAAATTCAGACCCTGCAGACAATAAATGAGATAAAGGGTAAAATGAAGGAGAAAAAAGGGTATACATGACAGATGTCAGGTGGATAATACAAGTGAGAACCAAGCTGAATATAAAAGGTTCAGCAGGGAAATGAAAAACGAATGAGAAGCAAAGGGAAAGTATTCGGAGAGATTGACAGCTAACATAGAAGGGAATTTCTAAATAATAAAAGGGTGGTAAAATGAAGAACGGGACTGATTTGATTTAAAAGGGGATTTATACATGGAAGCAGGCAGTATAGCGAACTCAATGAGTATTATGCATCTGTCTTTAGAAGGGAAAAGATGTTGCCTAAGTTACAGTGAAAGAGGGAGTAGTTCAGGTACTGGATGAGAAAGAAATTGAAAAAAAATGTATTATATAGGTTGCTTCCACCTAAAGTTGCTAAGTCACCAGAAGTGGGGGAGATGCATCCAAGAAGACTGTAGAAACTGGGGAAGCATTGGTCATGATCTTTCAACCTTTCTTAGATACTGCAATTACACCAGATGGCTAAACATTATACTCTTATTCTAGAAAGCATGTGAGCAGCCCATTAACTAATGGCAGGTAGTTTAACCACAGTGAAAGGAAAACTTTTAGAAATGACAATTTGGGACAGAAATCACTGTTACTTGGACAAATGTGGATTAATTAAGGAAAGCTGACATGGATTTGTTAACAAGAAGTCATGTTTAACTAATTTGCTTGCTGGTTCCTTGGTGGTACAGAACTTGAACCTTGATGCAAAAGGAAAGATGTTGCCAAAGCTTTTCATCTTGCACTTATCAGACCAAATGCAAGAATACCAAATTTCAAATGATCACAACAATTTACATTCTTGGGGAGACTGCACAACGAGTTCACATCTGTGTGAGCCTATTGTGAACTGCGCTGATGTCACATGATATCAGTGCAGTGTCAATATTTAACAAGGGGTCAAGATATGGCAGTGGGGTGGTTAATAAATTGAAATACAAGCAAATGCAAAGTGAGTTCACACACGCTATGGCAGCAATTTTATCATTTTGATTCTAAGTGCTGAATCTGGGCGTAATTCAGATCTGACTTATAAACCTGTTCTCAGGTGCCCCCATATGCGCTTAGCCTGAAAACAAAAGAGTCTGCATGTGCAGTGAAAAAAAATTGAAAAACGTTTGCCTATCACCTTACTCCTGGGCCACAAAAATCTGATAAAGTGGCCAGGAGTGAAAAGTGGAAGCGATGGCCCCCATAGATATTGCCCCACCCCCAAACGTAACTGTTCCCCTTATCCACTGCCCCACTACCCAGACTGATCATGACCTCCTGCCCCCCTTCTTCTCACTGATCACCCACAGACTAGCAATAGACTCTCCTGTCCCTCCACCAGGGAACAATCTGGTCTCCCCCAACCCAACAGAGATACACCTGACCCACTTACTCCTCCCTTCCCTGACCCCCAACCCCCAACCAAATGTCATGACCCTTTTCAGGTTCCAATCACAGCCATTTTCAGGTCTTGGTAAAGTGGGTATCTGCATAGAATGGGACATAAATCATGCTATTTGCCTCATGCCCAACTTTACCAAGTTTTCACATTCGAAAAGGGGCATAACACAATAATAAAATCGGGCCTTATATTTGTAAACCTGATGTCACCAGCATGGGGTGGGAAAGACCATCCAGACTTGAAACATTAGCTCTCTATACAGATGTTGTCAGACCAGGTGAGATCTTCCAGCATTTTCTGTTTTTGTTGTAAGCTTTGATAAAGCTGTATAAAAATAATGATTTGACCTCAATTGGAGTATTGTGTTAAATTCTGGACAACACAATTTAGAAAGGACACTCAATATTGGGAGAGAATGGAGAGAAGATTTGTGAGAATGGTTTCAGATATGAGGGACTTCAATTATTTAAATAGATTGGAAAAGCTGGGACTGTACTCCTGAAAGGAGAAGGTGGAGCAGAGATTTGATAGAAATGTTCAAAACATGGAGGGTTCTGAGCAGAGTATCTAGGGCGAACCTGTTTCCGTTAGTGGAAATATTGAGAATCAGAAAGCACTGATTAAAGGTGACTGGCAACAAGGAATTGAGGCAAAACTGTTTTAGACAGCGAAGGTTAGGATCTGGAATACAGCGCCTGAAAGTGAGACGGAGGTAAATTGAATCATGGTTTTCAAAAGAGAATTCAATAATTATCTGAAGAAAAAAAATTGCAGGGTTACAGGGAAATGACAGGGACGTGGGGCCAGGTGAATTGCTCTTGTAGTAAGCTGGCATAGAAATGGTTTCAATGCCAGCATCATTCTAAAATTCTGTATCTTGCAGTCAACCACTCTTTTCTCAACACTGATCACTATATTCGACTGGATTAAATCGTGTATTACATAAAGGCCTCACTCTCCTTTATTAAAATTACCCACCACTGTACAGTCCTCCTGAAGAGCAAAAGTAATGCTTTCTCCACCACCAGCCAGTTATTTAGCTTTTTTTTAAAACCCATTTTTGCTTCCAACCAATTGTGAGGAGCTCAGGTATTTTGCTGCGTCTGCACATATTTGTCCAACACGCCAAAGTTTTGCGTAGGATTCTTCCTGCATCTTTTTCACTCTTAAAAAGAGTCATGAATTTCAGGTTTGTAGGTATCCAGATAACCAACAACCTGTCCTGGTTTCCCCATATCGACACTATAATTAAGAAAACCCACCAACGCCTCTATTTTCATATAAGACTGAGGAAATTTGGCACGACAGCTACAAATCTCACCAAATTTTACTGATGCACTATAAAAAGCATTCTTTCTGGTTGTATCACAGCTCAGTATGGCTTCTGCTCTGTCCAAGACTGCAAGAAACTACAGAATGTCATGGATATACTCAATCCATCATGCAAACCAACTTCCCGTTCATCGATTTTGTCTACACTTCCCACTGCCTCAGCAAAGTAGTTAGCATAATTAAGGACCTTACACATCCCAAACATTCTCTCTTTCATTGAAAAAAAGATACAGAAGTCTCAGGTCACATACCAACCAACTCAAGAATAGCTTCTTCCTTGCTGTCATCAGACTTTTGAATGGACCTACCTTGCATTAAGTTGATCTTTCTCTACACCCTAGCCACAACTAACACTACATTCTACACTCTCTCCTTTCCTTCTCTATGAACGGTATGTTTTGTCTGTGTAGCACATAAGAAACAATGCTTTTCACTATATATTAATATATGTGACCATAATAAATCAAAATCAACTCAGATCTCTTGTATTTCTCCTACCTCCCCACAACGCTCCCCTCAGACACCTCCAAATTGTTTCTGAATTAATCTAATTCATTAAATCCTGGCACACTGACTCCATTCTCATGAAGTTGTTAGCGAATTGTTAGGATCTGGAAATCTCTTCCTGGCTTTCTTTATGGCTCACCAGACGAAGGGTAAAAGCCCCGATAGCTAATGGTATTTGTTACCAAATAAACCTGTTGGACTTCAATCTGACGTTGTGAGACTTCTTACTGTGTTTACCCCAGTCCAACGCCAGCATCTCCACATCATGTCTTTATGGCTGACAGGATAAAGGGTTTCCTCGCCTCAGGCATTGTCATTTCCTTTCCAAAACAGCTTTTTGCCATTCTCCACCCTCCTGCTCTCGCAAAAGAAAACCCGTGTCACTCTCTTCCCCTGAAAAAGACTTTAAACTCTTTAAATTCCCTTTCCTATTTAGAGACCAAATATAAGTGTTGTCACTTCCAAAATCAAGATTCACATCTCCAGGAACTTTGTGTTTCACTTCTCCAGGCAGATAATAGCATCTAAACAAAAACGCCTGAAGCTTTGACAATGGTGCATTCTTCTTCCTCAATTTCTGTGGCACTGTTCACAATAGAATTCTTGTCAGTCTTTTTTTCACTGCCCAATGATCTGCCAGAGGGGTGGAGGCGGGGGCAGGTGGTCTGATGATGAACTAGTAGTCTTATTGCTAGTTTATTAATCCAGAAACTCAGCTAATGTTTTGAGACATGGGTTTGAATCCTGCCATGGTAGATGGTGGAATGTGAATTTAATAAAAGAATTTAATGAAAGAATTAAGAATCTACCGATGACCATGAAACTTTAGCTAATTGTCAGAAAAACCCATCTGGTTCATTAATGTCCTTTAGGTAAGGAAACCTGTTGCCCTTACCTGATTGGGCCTACAAGTGACTCTACAGTCACAGCAATGTTGTTGACGCTCAACTGCCTTGGGCAATAAGGATGGGCAATAAATGCTGGCCAGATAGTGACACCTATGTCCCATGAATATATAAAAAAACTTCCCTATCTAATTGTAGCTAATGCATCTACTACATCCCCCGTCTTGCTTTGTACAGTAATTTTTGGAGACCCCCAAATATCTATATTTGCCTTTCTTCTCTTCCTCATCTACATCCTTCTCCTTGCAGGGGCTGTGATGTTGCTCATATGCCAATCACTCATGGATAAGTTACAATTTCCAACACCTTTTGGTTCACTGATATAATAACTACCGTCACTTGACAACATTTCCAACTCTCCACCAGGACAGCATACTCCTTGACCCCAAATCAATCACCACATACTTTTCATCACATATACTAATAAATTCACCCACACATTATCACCCAGTTCTACCACAAAGTTCTCATTAATACCTTTGTCACCTTCAGGCCCTATTTCCAATGTTCTGTCTAAGCTCCCATCTTCTATCCTCTGTAAATATCAGCTCATCACGAGCTGTATTAATTGTATTTTAGCCTGTACCAATTTTCATTTGCCCATCACCTTTGACCTTGCTGATCTATATTAGCTCCCAGACCCCTCAATGTGTCAATTTCAAAAAATTTTCATTCCTACATTTAAAATCTTCTATTGCTCCAATTTCTTCCAAATGGAACTTTCTCCAACTTTAAAATCCAACCTCTGGAATGCCTTGGGGCATTTTTCTTTTATATAATAGGCATTAAATAAATATAAATAGTTTCATGCATAGAACTACATACACAAACCACTGCAACTTTTTAAGTACAGTTCATTGATGCACCTTCATACTATCACCATGTTATTTATAGAAATTGTTATTTTATGAACCATTAACTTGCAAATAGGTAATGTCTGATCATAAAATCAATTGCAATCTATTACATAAAAGTAGAAATTGGTTTGCGTAGAGAATGATCCTTACACCAGGATAGAAAGGCTTGAAGTTTAGATGGTATTGGGCAGAGGACCTCTTTTTAATAAGACCAGTGATTTACTCAAGTCTTGCTGCATGTCTCCAGGTAGTTCATCAGCTAAGCAAGGATGGTTTTTTTTTCTAAAAATATACTTTATCCATAAATTTGTAAAGATGTGTTGCATAGCAGTTCAAATTTAACATTACATAAGGTGAAATCAGGTCAGTTTCTTTCAATGCAATATTGTGTGTGTGTGCACGTGACATGGTGAAGCAAGGATGATATTATATTGTTGTAATATCAGGGGCAGCATACAGTTGTATTATGGAGTCAGAAGGAGCATTCCTGTGCCTCTTGGCTCCACAGTAAAGGCAACTTTTTTTAAAAAATACTAATTTTTGGTGATTGTCTCTGTAAATACCATTGGTAAACTTACAAATTGACCATGTAATACTGTCACATGGGAAAATACATTTCAGGGGTTGATCCTGAAACAGGTTTTGGAGCACTCGGTAACATTGATAGAGGCTTAATTGTTTTAGTTTGATGTCAGGCTTGACTCAGTATCACCCACGCCAATACAGCATTGGCTGTACTCCCAATGCTGTTTGGGCATTGCAGCTTGGCTCCCTGAACTGCACCTCTTTAGCGTCATTTTTTTCCTGAAAATGAATATAACAAGGCCCATCTTTGCCTTCAAGATCTGTCAAGAACTAAAACAGCTGTAACTTGAAAATACTGTACTGTAGTGGTGGTTTCACAGGACCTTAGATTACATCAGCATATTGATATGTTTTTATCAGAAAACAAAAGTACGAGAAATATTCAGACATATACTGAAAGAAAATCAAAGAGTACTACTAAATCAAAACCATAGGTAAAGTAGGTGCCTCAGAGTGATACATTTCTTTCCATATACATCATACTCATTAAGGGATAGATGATAAATATAATCCAGCATTCATCTTGTCATCCTTCCTTCAACCAAATGCTTAAATATTCCATTATTCCACATCAATTTAGAATTTAGTCTCTGAAGAGTGGAGTTGCATTAGAGCAGTAGAAGAGGCAACATGAGCTATGAAATCTTGCAACAGTTCCCTAATCCATTATAGTGACAGCAGTGTTGAACGAAATGTCTGCAACAGTCAAGAAACTACACAGCAAGACTGATGATGTGGAGACCATTAGGTCAAGAAGAAGTAACTGTGGATCTACTTAAAGTGCCCGAGGTCAGATATTCTATTTTGTTCAGGAATACCAATCACAGCAGTACTTTTGCTGTAATATATTTCCTTATAGACAAAGCCATACCAGGCATCAGGAAACCTGTTTACAAACTATGCATCTTTTACTCATCATCAAATAGCTACAGGAATAAGGGATGTATTTACAAAGCCTTTAGAATCATAGAATCCCTACAGTACAGAAAGATGCCATTCAGCCCATCGAAATTGATCCTACAAGTCCACCCAATCCCCCTAACACTACATATTTAACTTATTAATCCCCCTAAAACTAGAGTCAATTTAGCATGGCCTATCAACCTAATTGCACATCTTTGGACATTGGGAGGAACGCAGAGCAGGTGGAGGGAACCCACGCAGACACAGGGAGAATGTACAAACTCCATACATACAATGACCCAAGCCGAGAATTGAACCCAGGTGCCTAGTGCTGTGAGGCAGCTGTGCTAACCATTGTGCCACTGTGCCACACTCAAAGTCAAAAGAATACTGAAGGAAACAACTAAAAGTTAAAATATACTTTACACAAAATTCAATCACTGTCAAACAACAAAGTAAATCATAGCACAAGAACAGGCCTTTCAGCTCTCCAAGCCTGCACCGACCATACTGTCTGATTTAACGAAAACCCCCTACCCTTCTGGGGACCATATCCCTCTATTCCCATCCTATTCACGTACTTGTCAAGACGCCCCTTAAAAGACACTACTGTATCGGTTTCCACTATCTCCCCTGGCAATGAGTTCCAGGCACCCATTACTTTCTGTGTAAAAAATCTGCCTTGTACATCTCCTTTAAAATTTGCCCTTCGGACCTTAAACCTATGCCCCATAGTAATTGATTCTTTTATCCTGGCAAAAAGCTTCTGACTATCCACTCTGTCCATGCCTCTCACAATCTTGTAGAGTTCTTTCAGGTCTTCCCTCAACCTCCGTCGCTCCAGTGAGAACAAGCCAAGTTTCTCCAACCTCTCCTCAAAGTTAATGCCCTCCATACCAACAACATCGTGATAAATCTTTTCTGTACCCTCTCCAAAGCCTCTACATCCTTCTGGTACTGTGGTGACCGGAATTGAACACAATATTCCAAGTGCAGTCTAACTAAGGTTCTATAAAGCTGCAACATGACTTGCCAATTTTTAAACTCAATATCCCAGCTGATGAAGGTAAGCATGCTGTATGCCTTTTTGACTACCTTCTCCACCTGCATTGCCACTTCCAGTGACTTGTGTATACCCAGATCCATTTGCCTATCTCTTAAGTGTTCTGCCATTTAGTGTATATTTCCTATCTGTATTAGACCTTCTAAAATGCATTACCACTCTTTTTTAAACCTTTCTCTATCATTCAACACATATGATGGACACTTTCTTCTCTTGATTATTTATATAAAATTTCAACTCATTAGGAGGTTTTAATATTTTAAAGCAGATAGCACAATGTACAAAAGCAGAACCTGATGAAAGGTTATCGATCTGAATCGGTAACGCTGTTTCTCTCCCCTCAGATGCTGCCTGAGTTTTTGAGAATTTTCTGTTTTAATTAACATGACAATATAGTTAGTACAGATGAGCATTACACCTCAATAAATGGTGAAATTAAAAAAAATTCAAGTTCATTTGCCTGTTAACTACTGCTAGTCTCCTCAAAAACACACTTGTGTTTACTTACTTTGATTCACAATATGGGTAACACCTGTACGACAATAGTCAAAACCCAAGTTCTAGACCAACTTTATTTTACCTTTAACTTAGTTACAATGTTAACATTTTATTATGTTTTCAAAGCCAGTGTTTCTCCATTTTTTACATTTAATAAACTCAGTAAAGTGCATCTTTTCAGAACTCAGCCATAATTTTGATGAAATTGGAGAATTTTGAGTATTCTTTGTATTAAATAAGTTGAAGTTTAAGAATGGATCCCAGATGTCCCATGAACTTATATAAATTCACTGACACATTCAACACATTCTGAAGACAGTCAGTGTGACATATTGCTAACTGCATCTCTCAAGATTTACTATCAACTTCATAGTTGCAAAAGTAACTAAATAATCTATCTAACATCAAAGAATTTTGGCGCATTGAGTCTGCACCAATTCTCCAATAAAGCATCTTACCCAGGCTGCCAAACATCACCATCACCACCACAACCCCACCCTCCCCCATCATCTCTGTGACCTCATGCATTTCCCATGTCTGATCCATCTAATCTACACATCTTGGGACACTTCAGCAATTTACCATGGCCAATCCACATAGCCTGTACGTCTTTGGAATGTGGGAAAAACCAGAGCATCCGGCATAAACCCACACAGGCATAGGGAGAACGTGCAAACATCACGTAGACAGTGAGCCAAGGTTGGAATCAAACTGGGTCCCTGGACTGGTGAGGCAACAGTGTTAACCACTATATGACTATGCCGTGATTTATTTAGATCTCTGTTAGATTTAGCATACTGTATAAATATTGAAATTATCTTTTCGAAGATTTTAGAATAAAATGAACAACTATAAGTACACAGAACAGGAATCTGAATCAAATACTATTGTGGAAAGAAACACTTCTATTCTGCCGTGGAACCCCACTATTCCCGAATTAAAAAATGTCATATTTTGGCCAGAACATTTGGAGGAGATGGTAACCTGCAGTCAAATGTCTTCCGAAATAAAGGGAAGATTTCTATTGCGAATTTGCCAATGCATCTATGGGGTGACACAATGGCACAGTTGTTATAACTGCTGTCTCACAGTGCCAAGGACACAGGTTCAATTCTTGGCCTGGGTCACTGTGTGGAGTTTGCATATTCTCCCCATGTCTGCGTGGGTTTCCTCCAGGTGCTCCAGTTTCCTCCCACAGATGGTTAGGTCGATTGGCCATCTAAATTGCCCCTTAGTGTCAGGTGGACTGACTGGGTTAGACGTGTGGGGTTTTGGGGATGGGGCCTGGATGGGATTGCAGTCAATGCAAACTTGCTCGGCCGAATGGCCTCCTGTACTGTAAGTTTCTATTATCTATTGGTTGCTGCTTAGAGGGATATTGACAAAACAGCTCTCAGTTTGGGAGAAACCACATGGATATCTAAAGAGGGAAAAATAATTAAAAATGGGAGGTGGGGATGAGGAAGATGTGGCAAAGGGGGGGACCTAGACTGTTGAAAAATTTCATAGAATTTCTATCAACACCAACATTCTGGCTTTTAGTGTGGTGTATAATCCAACAAATACAAAGAGAAAATAAACATTTCAATAACTGTAAAAGTAAGGTGCTAATTCCACCTAGTCTCATTAAATACAATAACTGATGATTTAGTGCTCTTTGCAAACCTTGGGTGTGAAAATATAGATGATTTTAAAACATCTCTTTTAAATGGCTGCTTCTCAGTGATATAATTCTCCAATGTGTATTTCTGTTCATAATAATAATCAGTTATGAGAAAATGAGTGGATGTTTGTTCTGTTGATCGTAAGCAAATGGACCAGTCTATAATAAATGACATTAACACTAACAAATCCAGGGACTTCAATTTAAGAATATTGAAAACTTCTAAAAACAAAAATATCAGCCCAGATCTTCTGAGCAGCAGCAGCAGCAACCAGTATCAGATTGAACACTCCCCTGACTTGATGTTGGGACCTTCCGAGTGCAGCTTTGCCAGAAATATGGAGGGGGGAGGGCGATTCTCCCACCCCACTGCGTTAATTTTTCAGTGCAGTGGGCCAGGGGAATGAAGCAGCAGGCACTTCATGCAGGTCGTCTGGGCCGCTGCACATCTCCCAGCATTATCTCGGATGGACCCACGCTGAAAATCAGGGTAACAGATATTAGCATGCATTTCCATATCTTAACATATTATTAGCAGGCACGCAACAAGAATCTCCATTCCCACTTGCGTCAACCCTCTCTGTGGTGAGATGTCACACACACATCTCCATAAGGACGGTCACCTCAGCACCTCACTGAACCACAAGCCAACAGGTAACCTCACGATGCTCCACTTCTCCACCCAAAACACGTTAAAGAAGCCATCCCTATGGACAAGACCTCTATATACACAGGATCTGCTCAGATGAGGAAGATCGCAACAGATACCTCCAAGCGCTGAAAGATGCCCTCATAAGAACAGGATATGGCACTCAACTCATTAATCGACAGTTCCGAAGCGCCACAGCAAAAAACCGCACAGACTTCCTCAGAAGACGCGGTGGACAGAGCACCCTTCATCGTCCAGTACTTCTCCAAAGTGGAGAGGATATGATATCTTCTTCAGAGCCTCCAACACATCATTGATGAAGATGAACATCTTGCTAAGGCCATCCCCACACTCCCACTTCTTGCCATCAAACAACTGCACAAATCTCAAACAGATTATTGTCTTCAGCCTTCAGGAGAACAGTGACCACAACACCACACAACCCTACCACAGCAATATCTGTAAGACATGCCATCATCTCATGTGAGAACACCATCCACCAGGTACGTACTCTTGCAACTCGGCCAATGTTGTCTACCTGATACACTTCAGGAAAGGATGTCCTGAAGTTTGGTACATTGGGGGGACCATGTAGATATTATGGCCGCGGATGAATGAATATCGCTTGACAATCACCAGGCAAGACTGTTCTCTTCCTGTTGGGGAACACTTCAGCAGTCATGGGCATTCGGCCTCTGATCTTCGGGTAAGTGTTCTCTAAGGCAGCCTTCATGACACACGACAGCACAGAATTGCTGAGCAAAGACTTATAGCCAAGTTCCGCACACGAGGATGGCTTCAACCGGGATCTTGGGTTCATGTCACACTACCTGTAACCCCCACAACTTGCCTAGACTTGCAAAATCTCACTAACTTTCCTGTCTGGAAACAATACACATTCTTTATGCGCTTAAAATTCTCTCATTCACATTGTCTGTACTTTTAAGAACTGATTAGCTGTAAAGACTCACATTCCAGTCATTATGCATGTAAATTGAGTTTGTGTCTCTGTGCCCTGTTTGTGATCAGAACAATGAAGAAACAACGTGTTCCGAAAGCTTGGGGCGTTTGCTACAAATAAATTTGTTGGACTTTAAGCTGGTGTTGTGAGATTTCTTTCTGAGATGTCACACTGGCAGGGTTTACAACTGCTGTATAAAAGTCAGCAATTGGTATGGTAGTGTTGAACAGGAGTAAGGAGCTGCAGCCCCCAGAGGGCAGAAGTTGGAGACAGGCCTGGGAACTTCCTACTTGCGATGTCTGGGTCACCGGGTGATGAGGTGGGGGGGGGGGGGGGGGGGGGGGGCACAGAAGGGGACAAGTGTCCAACAATATCTATATGGGGTTGAGGGCAGCGATTTCAATGCTGGGGGGTTTGTTTAGTGATCTCATAGGGATGTGCATATGCGTGGGGGCCCGCTCAGCGTACTAATTTCAGTCTCTTCAGTGGGTATAGGCCCCGTCCACGGCTTTTCAGAGTGATTCACGCTGGAGCACTCTGCAGCGCACAATACGTGGGAGACGCATTTTGAAACTGAGAAAAAACAGTGGGATTTACTCCAGTTTCCACACAAAGAGAATTGTTCACATGGTGTGCAGCATTCCCTTGTAAAACCCCATCACAGCAAATTAGAACCGGGCAGGGAGGAGACAAGACATACCGATTGGTGGCACTAACTTCTGTATGGTAAACTTAAATGTCCAGTTTGGATGTTAATGAATGGATGAATGAATCAATAAGTGAATGGATATTGTGGCTAGGTGGATGAGATAAATAGGTAAATGGTTAAGTGGAAAGACTAGGTAAGGTTAGTAATTTGGTAAATGGGTGAGGAGATTAGTAGATGAGCTAATATTAGGGAATGGTAACAGATGGGCCAAGTGGCAGGTGGTTGCAATAGAAAAATTGATACCGTGGCAGGTGGGTGAGGTGTAAACTTGTGTTTGGGGGGGTTTAGTTGGCTGATTCAAGATAAATGTTAGGAATTGTGGGGAGGTCAGTTCTATAGGTTACACAGAAGTTATGCTAGGTCTTTTTTTTTTTGGCTAACATTTCTTGGCTAACTTTCCAGGTACGTACTTTAGAATTGTCTCAAGTCCCCAACTCTAATTCTAATTCAGAGACATCTGCAGAGGAATTGTCCATCAGAAGTTGGTTATTCCCAGGCAATTCCCATATAGGTCAATATGTCAAGACTTCCAAAGGATACTGACATATACTCCAGTCATACAGCCAGTCTCCAACAACGTAAAGAATGAAAAGTTTGGTTCCATTCCTCTGAGAAGTTAATAATTGTGTGTATATTTTCTTTGAGATCAACATGTATGTGAATGTAGCCTCTCAATAGCATAAAATCTACATTTCATTTCCACATAACCAGGCAAGTGAAGTGAATTTCACTTCAAATATTCAGACTAACTCTGACATATATCTTCAGAGAGAAGACGATTACTTTCCAGGGCAAGATTAGCACTGCTGCCTCATGAACCTAAGTTCAATTCCAGCCTCGTATCACTGTGTGGGGTTGGCACATCCTCCTCATGTCTGTATGGGTTTCCTCCGGATGCTCTGGTTTCTTCTCCAACTCCGAAGATATGCAAGTTAGGTTGATAGGGACAATTCAGCATGGCCATAGTGTTAGGGGAAACAGCAAAGCAAGTAAAATGGGTAAGGATCTAGGACCTGTGTGGGATTGTGGTCACTGCAGACTTGATGCGCCAAATGGCCTCCTTCTGCAGTACAGTATGATTCCATTCTATGACAGCTATACTGGCTTTGAGGAAATGGTTAAGAAACAGAATGAGAGGAAACACGAGTATGCAACCTATCCATGCAAAGATGATTGGACATGTTATAGGCTAAAGCTCAGTTGAATGATTTATTAACAAGCATGACAAGATTAATTCTAAAAATAATCCAAAGTTATTGCGAACTTGAAACTTGAGTAAACAAGATGATGAAGGAGTTATTCGTCAAAACTACAATTAGCAGAAATATCTCAGTAAAAATGAAGCCAATAAAATTAAGTTGAATTGGGAAATTCCTAAATGACGCCTCAGGATTAAGGGCGTAAAACATAATTCACACAGAACTAAAAATCATACCAAGCAGCGCCCAATCTGCCTTACAAATGTTCAATCTCCAGTCGTGTGATCTTCTTTAAAATAGAATGATTCTTATTTCTGTGCAGGAAGAGATCATTTAGCTAATTGTCCCTCTTCTATAAATACCTTGAATCACAATGCACGTCAGCACCAGATTGTTCCCTCTTCAATGCTTATTTACTTTTGCTATTGCTCAGTTTGTTTTCAAATTTCATGCAGATTACAGATGGAGAAAGACTCTATTTCAATGATGACAGGGTGTTGTTCTCTACTTAAACCAAAATTTATCCAACAGGGGACAATACTTTCAGATAGTGAGAGAGCGAGATTAATTTTCACTCTGTATGACCTACAGACTTCACAATGCCAAACTCACTAAATTGCACGAGGGTGACAGAGTTCGAGCCCACATGTATGCCACTGAAAAGTATAATTGCAATATTTGGGGCTTCATTAACCATATCAACAAAGCTTGTAGACTGGAAATGGCCTACGGTAATAGGTTGGACACCATGGGCTGCATTTTACATGGGAGGAGTGGCATATTGTTCCTGTGCTGTTAGGAGAGTCAGTCACATACTGACCAACTTTTAAAAGGCTTTCCCAGAAGCAATACGCAAGCAGCTGTAATAAGCAGAAAGTGGGACTGTTGCTGCTTATTAGATGGAAGTCACCTCTTAGGAATCTTTCCCAATCAGATTGGCCAATTGTTACTGCAACCCAGCTGCACCAGTAATCATCATTAGGCCTTGCTAGGACTTTAAGCAGTGCAACCCACCCCCATGATCTCTCACCATCCATGCCAACCTATGCCCCTCTGCATCACCTCCATGATCACTCATACCCTCCACAGTCTATGTCCCTCCACCAACCCACATGATACTTCATATATACGGCAACATATGCCCCTCTAACCAGGGCATAGGTTGAGGTAGCACGTTGGCACAGTGGTTAGCACTGCTGCCTTACAGAGCCAGGGATCCAGGTTCAATTCCTGGTTTAGGTCACTTATGTGAGGCATTTGCACATTGTCCCCATGTCTGTGTGGGTTTCCTCCAGGTGCTCCAGTTTCCTCCCACAATGCAAAATACATGTTGGTTAGGTATATTGGGCATGCTAAAATTCTTCCTCTGTGTACATGAACAAGTGCCAGAGTGTGACGACTAGGGATTTTCACAGCAACTTCATTGCTGTGTTAATGTAAGCCAACTTTGTGACTAATAAATAAACTTTAACTTTAACACACTCTCATGAATTTTCTTACACATTTAAAAATCTAATAATTTATGGGATTTTATTGACCAACATTTTATTGTCCGTCCCTAATTGCCCTTGAGAAAGTGATGGTGAACTACTTCTAGAACCACTGCGGTCCCTGAAGTGTCAATACACCCAGCGTGGTGTTAGGGAGCAAATCCCAGGATAAGTAAAGCTCTTAAGCATCCATTGATGCATTGCACAGTACCAAAAAAAAAATCTCATTAATAAACAAGAACATTCACTACATTTAACCACTTTCACTTTTTTAATAGAGAGATGCATTTGAATTCATACTTCCACTTCAAACCACAGGATTTTCTAGCCCTCAGTGGCAGGCATTACGCAGTTAGGGGACAGGAAAATTTGGAGAGCCATTCATTGAGTACTAATCCTTCAATGACAGCCTGAAACAAGAACAGAAAATGCTGGGTATATTCAACAGGTTTGGCAACATCTGTGAAGAAAAAACAGAGTTAATGTTTCAAGTTCATAATGACTTAAGGGTCACATGGACTCAATGTTAACTCTATTTTTCTCTCCACAGATGCTGCCAGAGCTCTGATTTTATCCAGCATTTTCTGTTCCAAGTTCAGATTTTCAGCATTTGCAACATTTTACTGCAGAGGTAGCCCTCAGGTGTATATCAACAGAGTTAAATAGCAAGCATTATTTTTTTTTTTTTTAAATACTACTGACAGTTCTGCTCCAGAAATATTTAAAAGGCAGGAGATATAAATATTCTGACAGCTTGTCAGTTCCTTTTGACAGCTGTTTGATAGTTTTCTTCACAATTTACTTGACAGCTCTGTTGATAATCCTCTTGATAGTCTCAATCAGATTTCCATTCAAATGTGTTTCAGAGTTTCAACGCATTTATACACTTTTTACATACATTCATGTTTAGTTTTAAACAATGCTAAAGAGTATTTGACCTCTCTCAAGGGGTACCTTATCTCTCCCGAGGGACACCGGGTCTTTCTCAAAAGTGTCTTGGGGCCATAGCCAAAGGACACCTTACTTCTTTCACAAGCATACCCTACTTCTCCTAGGGGATTACTAGGGGAAGTTTAGACCTTCCCCTAGTAATCCCAAGTGTATAAGTTGGCCATCCAACTAGAGAAAGTCAGGTCATCTGCACTTTAAGAGGTACAGTTGTCCCTGTGACCCACAGATGTGCTGCTTTGAACCCACCAGGATTCCCCATCCCTGTGAAAATGATGGGGCTGAGTTCATACCTTCAGACATTTGGATTTATGCCTTTATAATCATTTTTGCTAAGATGGGGAGGCTCTCTATCTGTGCAAAAATTCATTCTATGTTTCTCAGCCTGTTCGTTATTGATGTTGCTGAACTTTTTCTTTTACTGAGGTGCACTTATTTCAAAGAGGTCTTTAGCAACATCTTTGATGTGAAGTTTTCTTTCTCATTCCCAGAATAAACAGAAAATAAAATAGAGAAAATTCAGAATCCAAATCAAGAAATAACGCTGAATAAAATTATTCACCCTTTAGTTTGCACGTCACCTCATTGCCACACCACAAGTGCTTTCCAAACTCAGAAGTAGAGGAAATGTGACCAGAAAAAAGCCTCATTAAGCTTGAGAAGGCACAGAACAATTTGATTGGAAAGGACATGGAAAGTGAAGGGAGGAGTATTAATTTCTCAGGCAAGGAAGATTAACACCTTTTGAATGAAGAATGTTCTGATATTCAGCCGTAAATCCATAACATGTTAACAATGCCTCTTCCTGCTTTAAACACTCTCCACCTTCAACCATCTACAGCAGTGAATACTAATACCATACTATACTAATGCCTTACTGAATATCCTGAAATAGATGCATGGAAATAGTGACCTGTCCCTATCCTTTCCTTCTTTTTATTAAGATAGCTGCCCTTCATCATCCAGTAGGCATCATAAACTGTCCACTTTATGCCTCTTTTTGCAGAATTCTGTTGAGAAATAACTTCCCAGTGAGAGGTAATCAAAGGCTTCAAGGGAACTTCTCTCTTCTGTTTTGGCTACTTTGACATCCACAGATAGGAGAGCGAGGAATAGATAGGCAATCACTAACTTTGATATTCTCTCAGTCCATTCACATGAGCTCCCTGTGATAGCATATACAGGTTTAATGTTTGGAAAAATTAGACATTTGCCCAATAAAACATATTCTGATTTGATATATTGGCCCTTTTAAAACTGATGCTACACACAATCAGAGGAACGATTTCCTGAGAGTGCTTCCTTTGTGTGTGTGCCAAATAGTCTGCAGGGAAGGAGAAGGCTATATCTGAGCTCCCCATTGTTTTTAAGAAATAGATTTGTTTCCTACTGTGATTTTCGGATAAGCTGATGGTGGCAAGTCTGTCTGTATACTTGAATTCTTGTAACATTGGATTTGAACTACCTACAAATGCAAGCTCAACACAAAAATGTTTAAAAAAAAGAAAATCAAAATGTCTTCACTGGCAATTATCCATTTAGCAGAAGGAGAATTTTGGAGCATTCACTATTTATCTGTTTTTGTCAGTTTAACATCACCCGGTCAAACACCATTACGAAGAAAAATAATTTTATTCTCGAAAGCACTGGCACAAAGGATGGGATTTTCTCTTCACGCTCGCCCCAAAACCAGAAAATCCCACCCGAGGTCAATGGACTTTTGTGTGGTCTGCCAACCACTTCCCCCTCTCCTACCAACTTCACCCACCCACCCACGGTGGGCAGGACAGGAATATTCCACCCAAAGGCCATCACAAATTGGAAAAGTTTGAGTTTTGCTTTTGCATCATAGAAACATAAAAATCAAAGAATCCCCACATTGCAGGAGAGGCCATTTGACCTATTGAGTCTGCACCAACTCTCTGACAGACTATCTTACCTAGGTTCCCTATCCATCCTATCCCCATAACCCCACACATTTCCTTTGGCTAATCAATCTAATGTACACACCTTTGGACACTTGAGGGTCAATTTAGCATGTCCAATTCACCTAACCTGCACATCTTTGGATTATCATCCAGCAATAATGGAAAAAAGAATCATGATTAAAATCCCTTGCCGTGAAGGAGGAGAGGTTAAAATAATTAAAGGAACTGACAAACAGGGAAAATGACAGCTGGTCTTCATTAAATACAAACAGCTATATCATTCCACCCAGCCCATCTGCTTTGATAGATGTAGTTGAAAGCCTCTTGATGCCCAATATCTATATTCTTAGTCTGATACCAATTAAACATGAACATTTTCTGAAAACAAACATCACACTGAAATTAAACACATTTCGCAAAACATTGAAATAAATTTGTCATATGATACCCAGATGGTTAGTTACCTGTACAGGTACATATAACGAGCTCTAAATTAAATGAGAAATTCTTTCAACCCATTGAAGATTACTTCTCCCTGTTATTACATTCTTCAAATTGCAGGGTCATTTTATTTATTGGACCAGGCAAACCGAACCTGTAGAAGCAACAAATTATAACATTCTAACACATTTCCTACTTAGTGTACTTGCAGACTAAATTTGGTATGGGATATGACATTTCATGTGCAAGGATGCCCATATCCCTCTGCAAGTCAGAGTTCTTCAATCTCTCACCATTTAGATAATATGCATCTTGTTTATTCTTCATGCCAAAGTGGACAATTTCACACTTTCCCACATTATAACACATAGGGGGCAGCACAGTGACATAGCAATTAGCACTGTTGCCTCACAACACCAGAGACCCGAGTTCAATTTCCAGCTTGGATGACTGTATGGATATTGCACATTCTCCTTGTGTCTGTGTGGGTTTTCTTCAGGTGCTCCGGTTTCCTACCACAGTCTGAATGACGTGCTGATTAGATGCATTGGCCATGTTAAATTCTCCCTCACTATACCTGAACAGGCACCGAATGTATGATGTTTGGGGGATTTTCACATCAACCTAATTGCAGCATTACTGTAAGCCTACTTGTAACTAATAAATAAATATTAATATAATTTGCTCACTCACTTAGCTTATTGATAAGACTACAAGATTATAAGAAATTGGAACAACAAATGCTGTTCTGCCCTCAAGCCTGTTCCTTCATTCATTAGGATCGTGGCTAAGCTGATATTCCTCGCGTTCACTTTCCTGCCCTTACCTGTAATCCTTGATTCCCTTACTAACCAAAGATCTGTATATCTTAACTTTAAAGATACACAAAGACTCTGCCTCCAGGGAGTTTCATAGACTCATAACCCTCTGAGAAGACATCGTTGCTCATCTCAGTCTTAAATTTGTGTCCCTTTATTCTGAGACTATTACCTGAATTTTACCGACCTGCCTGCCCAAGGGTTGTAAGATCCCACCCGATGCCAATGAAGAATGCCATTCTGAACCTCGCCCACCCCAATTCTGCAGCGGGCGAGGTGGTAAAATTCCGACCTACGAGTTCTAGTCCTAGGCTCTCCAAGAGAAATACTGAGGGGAAACATCTTCTCAGAATTTACTCTGTCAAGCCCCTTAAGAATCCTATATGTTTCAATGAGATCAACACTTATTCTTCTGAATTCCAATGAGTCCCAACCTGTTTCCTCATAAGGCAATCTCTCCATATCAGAGATCATCCTCGTGAATATACTCTGAACTGCCTCCAGTAAACAATATCTTTCCTTCAGTAAGGGCCCAAAACTCCTCACAATACTCCAGATGTGGTCTTATTGGTACCTTGTACAGCTGCAGCAAAACTTCCCTGTTCTTATACCCCAACATTCCAATAGTCTTCCTGCACTTGTGTTTCATGGACATATACCACAATGTAGAGGGATGGATGGAGATTTGAGTTTGCAGTTTGTATTTCTTCCATTCTGCTAGAGTAGCAGTGATCAATCTTAATGAACTGTATAAATGTTCAGCTGCAGCTGTTAAATGTTTTAATAAGCAGCTTTGTGATCATATTCTTCAGCAGCTTATTTCATTTATGAGTACTCTGGGAAAGAAAGAGCACAAATTGTCCAGCCACAATTTCAAAAGCAAATTTTAAATGCTAATGTAGTCCCAGTTGTTCAAAATCCAAAAGTAAAAAAATCACTTCTTTTAAAACAGCTAATCCTGACCATCTGTCTACGCATATGTTTTTATGCTGATGATGCCAGAGGACAGGCAACAATAATAGTCCAATAGCTAATCACCAAACTTTGCAAGTGTTTTTCCTGGAAAGAGCTTCTTTACTTTCAAATTCAAAGTTCAACAACTCAAATTAATCTTATGGAATTCATTTCAATTAATGAGTGGCAGAAGCTGAAAGACTAAATAAATAATATTTCAAGGGAGAGATGATGTGACAACAGGGCAGTGCTAATGAGGGGTCAGTTACCCCAGGTGGTAGGCCAGCTGGTTCGTGACGTGGAATGGTGTCAGCAGCGTGGGTTCAATTCCTGAATCAGCTATGAAGGCCACGCCTGTTCAATTTTGCCTGTTACCAGAGATGAAATCACCACCAGTCAGCTCTCTCTCAAAAGGGAGAGCAGTCTAAGATCTTCTGGGACTATGGCAACATTTATAACGCTATTGTAATAGCAGCTAGAAATCCTGAGACCTAGACTTTAGAGACATGGATTCAAATCCCATCACGGTAGCTGGTGAAATTTATATTCGATTAAAAGAATCTGAAATTGAAAGATAATCTCAACAATGGTGACCATTGAAGCGATGTTCAATTGTTGTAAAAACTAATATCCTTTAGGTTAGGAAATCTATTGTCCCTTCCTGGTCTGATCTACATATTAAGAAGTCTCACAACACTAGGTTAAAGTCCAACAGGTTTATTTGGAATCATGAGCTTTTGGAGAGCTGCTTCTTCATCAGGTGAGTCCTGATGAAGGAGCAATGTTCCGAAAGCTCATGATTCCAAATAAACCTGTTGGACTTTAACCTAGTGTTGTGAGACTGCTTATTGTGTCCACCCCAGTCCAATCTCCACACTATGACCTACTTGTGACTCCAGACCCGCAGTAAGTACTCTCTGAAATAGCCTGGCAAGCTACTAGTTGAAAGACAATTAGGGATAGGCAATAAATGCTGGCCTTGCTGGTGGTACCTTGCATCTTATAAAGAATGACAGGAAAAAACTGATGAATGGTTCCACAAATCCTTCCAGAGATAGTAAGCTGATAATGAGGACAAGTCATCAGAATTATGGCATTTAAAGTGGGATCACGCATATTTTTGGTGATACTTTAAATGCCATAATTCTGATGATTTTTCCTCATTATCACCTTACTAACTAAACCTAAAGTTGATATCTAATTACTGACAGATCTTCAGGTATAAAAAAATAGTTGCAGAACCTTTAGCTTCGGGTCAGGATGTTTAAACTTTAGGATGATTTTAAAAATGCTCTATTTAAGCATCTAAAGCAAAAGATTTGGAAGGAATAAAATACTACAGGTAAAGGATGGTTTCTATCATTCTGGAAGTAGATTACTACTTTTTGGACTCGGGTTCAAAACAACATTGAAAAAAAGTCTTATTTTATCACAACCTGAATATATTTCTATTGCTTTTTAATGTAATTGAACCTTTATGAGCCATTGGTTTATGACTAAAGATGTGGACAGACTGTCAGAAATTGTTTCCAGCCTTTTCTAACAATGATCTGTGCTTTTGGTGCTCTTCACACACATTCAATTTTAAGCTAATTTAAACTTTTGGCAGACAGATGAGATGTAATACAGAAGTTGCAAGCACTATTAGCCTATCAACATCATTTGAGGGCCTGAGCAGCAAATGATGGATGGTGGCCATTTCGCTGTCACTCTGAGTGTGCTTTGCGAGAGAGAATGGCAGGAGTGGGAGGAAAGTAAATGAGACATTTAATCCATAGCCATAGCTCAAAGAACTGACAAACCACAAAGCTTCAAACTGACTAATTCTACACTACCTGAAAGGAGGATGCATCTGTTGTTAATTAAATTGAGTTTGAGGTTCAGAGAATCAGCAACTACACTAATGATAACTCCTTAATCTCATCTTGTGTCATCGTGTCCTGGTTCAGGGTGACTATTTTCTTCTTTGGCAGTCCCTCAGGCTCGAAGATGACTCGTTTCCCATCTGGCAAGGTGGCCCCTGCGATGGCTGAAAAGTCCAATCCTGGAGTTCAGACCGTGCTGCAGGTTTGGTGGGTGGTCTTTGGCGAGGTGGGTGAGGGTTATAGATGGGTGGACGGATGGGGCAATCCCAATACTGCACTCTTTCTGTTGTTTACGCTTGGCTTCAGCGTGCCGCATTTGGTGACGCTTGAGGTAATTGGTGCTTTTGTGAATGCTTCTTCTCCAGTTTGTGTTCTAGGCCAAACAATTCCCATGTGTCAATGGAGATGTTGCATTTATTTAGGAAGGTTTTCAGAGTGTCCTTGCAGTGTTTCCTCTGTCCTTCTAGTGATTATTTTCCATTGTGGGGCATGGGCTAGAACATTTGTTTCAGAAGTCTTGTGTCAAGCATGTGGACAATGTGGCCTACCCACATTGAGGCACTAATCCCTAGCATTGGCTCGAGTGACATCAGTTTGGGAGACAGCCTTATCCTGCCAGTGGATTTGCAGAATTTTGCTGGTGATATCTCTCCAGGGATTTATAGTGACTGCTGTACATTGTCCAGGTTTCTCATGCAGACAGGAGAGCGAGGACAATGGCTGCTCTGTTGGCCATGAGGATTTGACGTCTCAGGCTTCGAATATTTTGTTCCTCAGATATCCGAAGACTGTATTGGCACATTAGAATCAATGTTAGATTTCATCGTCTATATCTGTTTGCACTGAGAGGAGGTGTCCAAAGGTATGGGAAATGATCCACATTGTCCAAGGGTTCACCATAGATCTTGATGTTTGTTGTGTGTGGCAGGAGCAGGCTGGTAGAGAAGCTTTTATTTTCCAGATGTTTAGTCTAAGATCCGTTCTCTCATATGCCTCAGTGATGATGGTCTGTTGCTCAGTCTGAGTGTGCACGCACACAGGCATCATCAGTGCACTGCAGCTCAACGACAGAAATTGGGATAATCTCGATTCAGGCCTGGAGACATTGGAAGTTGAAATGTTTTCCACTTGTCTGATAGGTTAGCTCCACTCCAGTGGAGAGCTGGAAAAAGAGCTTTGGTGTGATGACGCAACCTCGTTTGACCCCAATTTGCACACGTATTGGGTCAGTCGTGATCTCGTTGGGGAGGATCAAGGCTTGTATGTTATTGTGGAGCAGATACAGAATGGTGCATTTCTGTGGGCAGCTGCGTTTGAGGAAGATATTCCACAATCCCTCATGGTTGACAAAGTCGAAGATCTTTGAGATTGAAGAAAGCCATGTATGGAGGTTGATGCTGCTCCTCTCTGCACTTTTCCTGGATTTGTCACATGCTGAAGATCATATCTATTGTGCCTCTTGATGGGCAGAAGCAGGGACCCAGTGAGGAGCTTTTCAGCCACTGGGAGGGGGAGATTGAGGAGGATTCTTGCATGGAGAATAACTTCCACAGTCAAACCTGTCTCTTTTCTTGAAACTGGTCACAATTAAAACATTTCTGAGATCTCGCATGCACCCAAGATGGATGATAAATTGTAGATTCCTGTCAAGCGAACATCTCTGCTGCATTTTAATATATCAGTGGATATTCCATCTGCTCCAGAGGCAGTGTTGTTTTTCAGCTGTTGGGTGACTGTTTTGAACTAGCAGTAAGCTGGAGTTGTGCTTAGATGATGGCAGGTAACGTGTTGCTGGATAGTGTCAAGGGCACTTATATCAAAGGATGCATCTTGGTTCAGGAGACCCTCAAAATGCTCTCTCCAGCGGGTATTGATTGCCTCCCTGTCTTTGATGAATGCCTTTCTGTTTTTGGTTCAGTGGCAATGGGTGCCTCGGTTCTCGAACTATTAATGGTTTTAATTGCACTGGAGAAGTCATACACGTTGTCATTGTCTGCAATTCGCTGACTCCCCAATACTCTTTCCACACACCATCTGTTCCTTAGATAACAGGTTAATTGTTGTGTTACAACAAGAAGTTCTGGGTAAGTTAGTCAGTCGGAGAGTTGGTGCTGAATCAATCGGCTGAATGGCGTCCTTCTGCACTGTAGGGATTCTATGCTCGAACAATGAAGAGCATTGTCCATAATTTTTATAAATGGTCTGATCAAGTCAGGCAATGAATAATTGTTCAACAGATGTTCAAATCTCCATCCTTTGGACTTAAGGAAATGAAGGTTGGAATGATGAAAGTCAGAAACAAAAATAGTTTCAGTGGGGACAAGGGCATCAGAGGTAGTGGAGAGAATGTGATGCAGTAAATCAATAGTTACCATGGTATCATGATCAATTAAAGGCTAAAGGTTTGATGATTGGGAATTTGAGACTGTCGTGCTAAGTGACTTGAGAGAGTGCTTTTTCCAGAACAGTCACGAAGAATGAATACAAGAGGAGGGAATGAAATTTAAATAGACAGCAATACAAATTAAATGATTGAAAGTTGCATCAGCAATCGTAATGACAGGGAGGGTGAAACTGCACAAGATAACATGACCAAGAGAATAGTTGTGTTTGTGTGCAAAAGAACTTATATGGAAGGAAAAATGTAGGTCCAAAATTTAACCCCAAGTCAGGGGAGCAGAATCAGGAAAACCCTCGGCTCTGCAAACTGGACTTCAGGATCAAAGGAAAGCATAGAAAGCGGTCATTTGGCCCATCGTGTCTGCATTGACTTCCCGAATTCTCTTGCCTTTTCCCTGTATTCCTGCACATCTTTTCCTTTCAAATAATCATCTAATGCCCTCTTGAATGCTTCGATCGAACCTGCCTCCACCACACTCTCAGGCAGTGCAGTCCAAATTCAAACCACTCACTGTGTGAAAAAGATTTTTCTATATCATTTTTGCTTCTTTTACCAATTACCTCATACCTCTGCTCTCTGGTTTTTGATCTTTTTGAAAATTGGGAACGGTTTCTTTCTATCTAGCCTGTCCAGGTCACTCATGATTTTAAATACATCTCTCACATCTCCTCTTGGCATTCTTTCCTCCGAGGAGAAAATTTTGAAATTGTTTCCTGTACATCAAAGCTTGGATCAGAAATAGCAAAAGATTCCAATACTGACCCCCTGGAGAACTCCACAATAAACCTTGCTCCAGCCCAAGAAACATCCATTAACCATTGCTCTCTGCTTCCTCAGCCAATTCTGTATCCATGTTGCTTTTATTCCACGAGCTATGATTTTGTTCATAAGTCTATTGAGCAGCATTATATCAAAATGTCTTCTGGAGGTCCACGTACACTACATCAATGGCATTGCCCTCAAACTTCTCTGTTACCTCTTCTTAAAAGCTGCCTAAATGTTTCAATATTCATTCCGGGAGCTGGGAAACAGGGGCTGGGCCTACCCATCCCAGAATTAGTGAGAAGGTGGAGGCAGACCCAGCAGGGTTTACATGACTTGATCTGGGATAAAAAGGGAAGGAGGGAGGAAGTGGATGGAGGTGCTGTTTTCACTTGATGAAGATGTCAAATCAACAGTCAGGCAAGTACATACAATAATAGTTGACCAGCTAACCCGCCATAGGCCACCATGATTTCAATAGCATTACATAGAAACAAAGAAACTAGAAGCAGGAGCAGGTCATTCAGCCCTTTGAGCCTGCTCTGTCATTCAGTTTGATCAGGGCTGTTCATCAAATTAAATAACCTGATTTCCCCCTCCCCATCTATTTATTACACAGCCCTTAATTTCCCTTGAGAAGATGGTAGCGAGTGTTTTCTTGTACTGCTGTAGTCCATATGCTGCAAAACCATCCAAGAGCTAGATATAATTTCTTCTTGAAACCAGACAACATTTTGGCCTCTTTCTGTGGTGGTGAATTCCACACATTCATCAAGCTCTGGGTGAAGAAATTTCTTCTCATCTCAGTTCTAAAAGGTTTACTACTCTTCTTCAAACTATGACCCCCAAATTCTGGACTGCCCACCATTGGGAGTATTCTTTCTGAATCTACACTGTGCGATGATTACTCTCCACTTGCCTGAATGAGTGCAACTTCAACAACACTCAGGAAGCTCAACACCATCCAGGACAAAGCAGCCCACTTGATTGAAACTCCATCCACCAAATTAAGTATCGACTCCCTCCACCACTAATGCACACCGGCATCAGTTTCTACAATTTACAAGATTCAATGCAATGCATCACAATGGCTCCATCAGCGGCACCATTCGAACCCAAGCTTTCTACCACCAAAAGCAGCAACATATGCTTGGGAATATCACCGCCTGCAAGCTTCCATCCAAACTACACACCACCCTGCCTGACTTGGAACAATATCATTTATCACAGTCATCAAGTCAAATTCCTGGAAGTTCCTTCTTAACCGCTCTCAAAGGTAATCTTACAGCACGTGGACTGCAGTGGTTCAAGAAGGCAACTCGCCACCATATTCTCCAGGGGGATTAAGGGATGGACAATAAATGCTGACCTAACCAGCAACGCTCACATCCCATGAACAAAGAAAAAAGTAACTAGAAATATTCAGAAGACTAATGCATTTTGACAGAGTTCTAGCAATGAAATAGCAAGAATCAATGACTGCACGCACATTGCCAACATAAAAGTCCGATTTACTACCTAATAAGGAAATCTAGGTATGATATGCCTAGTGCTCAGAATATGAAAAATATAAATGGTTTCAAGTACAGCATAGAACACTGTCTCTAAGGCGGAGGGTTGACAGTATACCTATGAGAGACAACTAGCATTATTGCAGACATTTCCTGAGGGATACATGGCCTATCTCTGTTAGTCTGTCACTCAGTTATGAAGTAGAATCATTTCAGTTCACTGCACTGCTGTGCCTCAGATTGGAATTCTTTATGCATCGTGACAAGGCAGCCTTCTCATCAAAGTGCATCCATTTACACTTATCAATCAGAAAATGTATGAGTGACGAAAGGAAAGGTTAAAATTTGAAATGATTGCACAGAAATCACTGAAAAAAAAAAGCACCGCTCATTATCAGTGAGTAATAAATCCCACCAGTTTGTATCATGGAAGAAATGCAAAACATCACAAATAGAACATAGAACATAGAACATTACAGCGCAGAACAGGCCCTTCGGCCTTCGATGTTGCGCCGACCAATTAGGAAAAAGCAATGACCCTCTAACCTAAACCATTCCCTTTTCGTCCATAAACTTATCTACTAACCTCTTAAACGCCACCAAACTTGGCGCATCTACAACTGACGCAGGCAGGGCATTCCATACCCTTACCACCCTCTGGGTAAAGAACCTACCTCTGACATCCGTCCTATAACTACCACCCCTTAATTTAAAGCTATGTCCCCTCGTGCTAGCTTTCTCCATACTAGGAAA
The DNA here is from genome assembly GCA_024679065.1 of Sphyrna mokarran. NCBI lineage: Eukaryota > Metazoa > Chordata > Chondrichthyes > Carcharhiniformes > Carcharhinidae > Sphyrna > Sphyrna mokarran. The sequence goes on from JAGIQG010000021.1 coordinate 28,738,341, forward strand.
AAGGCTATCACTGTCCACCCTATCTAAACCTCTAATCATCTTATATGTTTCAATAAGGTCTCCTCTTAGCCGCCTTCTTTCTAACGAAAACAACCTCAAATCCCTCAGCCTCTCTTCATAAGACCTGCCCTCCATACCAGGCAACATCCTGGTAAACCTCCTCTGTACCCTCTCCAATGCCTCCACATCTTTCTTATAATGTGGGGACCAGAACTGCACACAATACTCCAAGTGCGGCCGCACTAGAGCTTTGTACAGTTGCAACATGACGTTGCGGCTCCGAAATTCAATCCCCCTACCAATAAAAGCTAAGACTCCGTATGCCTTCTTAACAACCTTATCGACTTGATTGCCAACTTTCAGGGATCTATGCACACATACACCAAGATCCCTCTGTTCATCAACACTATTAAGAGTCCTACCATTAGCCCTATACTCTACACATTTGTTATTCCTGCCAAAGTGAATTACCTCACACTTTTCCACATTAATCTCCATTTGCCACCTCTCGGCCCAGCTGTGCAACTTGTCCAAGTCTCTCTGCAAACTATAACACACCTCTTCACTATCTACCACTCCTCCGACTTTGGTGTCATCGCAAATTTACTAATCCATCCTTCAATACCCTCATCCAGATCATTTATAAAAATTACAAACAGCAGGGGCCCCAAAACAGACCCCTGAGGTACATCACTTGTAACCGAACTCCACGATGAATATCTCCCATCAACCACCACCCTCTGTCTTCTATCAGCTAACCAATTCCTAATCCAATTAGCTAAATAATTGCTGGACAATTTACATACGATTCCTTGTTCGCTTCTCAAAAATGATAGCTCACCATGAATCTCCCTTCCATCACCAACTGGTCAGTTTAGAATTCCCAATACACGTTCTCAGAGGAAACAGTAGAGAAGGAATTAGGCGATAATGTAAGGAATGATAGCGATGAAAAAAATTTCTGATTGAGAGAAAATGAAAGGAATCAGAAAGGAAAAATATGCTTTATTGCAAAGAGCCTCCTACAACAATTAATGACCTGTAGGAATGAGCTCCATAGTTGCAACTATTTCTGTTCTAGGTCTTTGAGATGAATACAAAGAAATTACTGGAATGTGCAGTAAATATGAATGAATCTCACTGCTGAAGGTTAGGAGTTGTACTTCCTGGACTCTGTTCATGATTTATAGTCCTCTGATGCTACTCAACCTCAAAGACCCAGAAAGGAAACTGTTGAAACTACGGAGCTCACTTGTTTTCAGGCTGGTGAGTGCCGGATAGATCAGAGTGGGAAACAGGAAGATTTTAAATGTTATATCTCGGGCAAGAAGACAAAGAGTGGGAGGATGGGGATGGGGTGGGGGAGGGGGTGGCTGCATCAGAATCATCAATTTCTGAAAGTGCCAAAAGAGACCACTCAGTCCATTGAGTCTACACTGACAGATCACCTTATTCAGGTTCTATCCCTGTAAGCCCCCACATTTACTCCACTGATTCTCCTAACCTACACATCCTGGGACACTAAAGGAGAAATTTAGCACAGCCATTCAATCTAACCTGCATATCTTTGGAGGTTGGGTGAAAACCGGAGCACCTGGAGGAAACCACGCGGACATGGGGAGAATGTGCTAACCACTATGCCTCTGTGGTGCTTCTCTCAAGGAATGCACATGTGCAAACCTTCCCCTTCCTGCAGCCTACCCACTGATAGCTCAATCGCACTCCACCTGCCCTTTATGAAGAGGCCCTTCCCTTCATCTTCCTGAGGTTCCTGTCTTGTACCTGGCCTCCATGCCTCAACACTTAGTTGCAGTGCCTCTTCCAGCCATTGAAGTGCTGCACCTGAAGAGCATAAATCTGAATGGCCAGCAGCTCTCCAAGGCAGGACCTCTGTCAAGCTGAGGGCAGAAGGCCCAACAGCTGCCACTTAAAATCCTACTAGAATGGAAACTAACAGGAGTGTAGGTGGGGTAGGACATGGGAGTGGGTGGCAGTCAGATCCAAGCTGCTGAAATCCCAAAGATTCAGGCTAATGGTTTCTGAGTGAAAAGTACAAATCGATACAAGCACTTTGATAAGAAGGTCATCTTGTTAAAATACACAAAGAATTCTATTGCGTGGGAGTGCTTTAAACTTTAAGAAAGTATAAAACTTTTAGGAGGTTTGAGTTTACTAGAGTGCAACCTTTACAAGAGGTTTGGATTTCAGTCTGCATAATTCTACTGTAGGAAATGCACACAGATTTCTGACCTTGTACAAAAGCAAATCTCTGAAGCATGAAACATATTTCAGGTGAATAAAGAACAAAGAAAATTACAGCACAGGAACAGGCCCTTTGGCCATACAAGCCTATACCGACCATACTGCCCAACTAACCTAAAACCCCCTACCCTTCCAGGACCACGTCCTTCTATTCCTGTCCTATTCATTGTTTGTCAAAAGAAAGAAATTGCTGAAAGATTTTTAGTGTGACATGCCAACTCTGATTATTCAGAGAAATTAGCAAGGTAAAATCTTTAACAATGACCTTATGACCACATTCCTAATACCGATATATTGCAGTTTATATCCATCAGGTGAGATACATCCATAAATATTTTGAGTCATATGGACTGAAAACAAACTTAGTGAAGAAGCATAACAAAAGCTAAATTGGGAGTGTAACTCTTCATAGAAAGTAAAATATTTTTATGTCATAGGAATCACTGATATGGGCTCAATGGTCATAAATAGTTTCATTTAATACGATGGACACAGCATGATGGAGTGCGATAACATTGAGAACAATTTGCTGTGTTACTGGGTATGTTTTTAGGAATGAGAAATAAAGTACATTGTGATAGTTAACATACAAGAAATAAGTATCACATTATGAATTGTTGCCCAAATGTTTAAGTTTATCAAAATCAAATTACTGTCGATGCTGGAATCTGAAACCAAAAGAGAAAATGCTGGAAAATCTCAGCAGGTCTGACAGCATCTGCAAAGAGAGAAAAGAACTGATGTTTCAAGTCCAGATGACTCTTTGCCAAAGCTTTGTCAGCGATTTGACAATTTACATTTATTTATAAGTGTCACAAATAGGCTTACATTAACACTGCAATGAAGTTACTTTGAAAATCTCCTAGTTGCCATACTTCGGTGCCTCTTTGGGTACAAGGGAGAATTTAACATGGCCAATGCATGTAACCAACATCTTTCAGACTGTGGACGGAAACCAAAGCACTCAGAGGAAATCCATGCAGACATGGGAGAACATGCAGACTCCACACAGACACTGACCCAATCAGGCAAACCAACCCATGTCCATGGCACTGTTAAGCAGCAGTGCTAACCACTGTGCTGCCGTGCCACCCTAATGTCTAAAATAATATCTCAGTCTAACTAAACATCTCCCACCTGCTAAAATGTTGCAGCATTTTCAATTTTGATTTTAGGATTCTAGAACTTGATTTTTTCTTGTGCATTTGAGCAAAGCAAACATTTGATTCAATAGTAAATAAAGAGACTCAACAGCTAATAACAGGTGATAAGAATTTTCCACGTCCCATTCGGTTTGTGAAAAGTGAAAGCCTGACTGTGTGTTTACAAGCCAGTCGTTCACTCTATTGCTAAGAGCTGGTTTATGTACATAAATCAGGCTATTACTTGTGGTCACTGACACAATAGCTGGCTGAAATGGTATTAACATTGCTGATGCAATATCCAGGCAATGAGGAAGCAACACTTGCCATCCATTTACATTAAGATCTACCCTGAAACCTCTGAATGGCAATTTAATGTCACTGGCATTTACTGGACTGTGACGCTCATTACAATGGGTCTGTGACATTTGTAAAATGCACATTTGCTCAATGAGACTGAAGATTCCTCATTGAGGCAAGTAGCATGGAATTGTTCTGGCTATGCGAAGCTGATGCAAGAATCAGGAGAAACTGTGTTTCCAGCTTCTGAGGAAATTCCCAGCAGTTTGCTGGAATAAAGTACAGCACCCACTCCTCAGAGGCAGGCATCCCTTTAGGTCAATTAGGGCCATAAGGATACGAGATGATTGCATCTTACAGGATAGATGTGAATAGCTGAGCTGAAGGCTGATCTGATAGAGATTTACAAAATGATGAGAGGCATAGATAGGGTGAAGAATCAAAGCTTTTTCCCAGGGTGGAAGGATTGACTATAAGGCGGCACAGGTTTAAGGTGAGAGGCGGTAAGTTTAGGGGAAGTGATGCAATATTCAGACAATGTTAATACCATTCTCGACATCTCTTATGTCAGGGGCAAGTTTTTCATACAGTGGGTGGTAGGTGTCTGGAATACATTGACAGTGGAGGTGGTGGAAGCAGGCACATTAGCAACATTCAAGAATCTTGATAGACACATGAATGGGAGGTGAATAGAGGGATAGAAACCATGTATCAGCGCAGGCCTGATGGGCTGAAGGGCATGTTCCTGTGCTTTATTGTTCTTTATCCTTCTGTAGTCCTTAAGATGCTTCCCCCGACCATTAATTTTAAAATCAGAGGACATGGGGCAGGATTTTACAGCCTCTCTCATCAAGATCTTCCTGCTCAAGTCCCTGCTGGCAGGTTGCATGGTGGTAGAGCAGGTGGTCCATTCAAAAGCCCATAGATTTAGCAAGACCGGAAGTTCCCGACAGTGGCCAATGATTCTCTGCCTGCGCCACTGAAAATCCTGCCACAGTCGCAGAATAGAGAGTAGGTCTTTTAACACTAAGATGAGGAAGAATATCTTGATTCAGAGGATGTGAATCTTGTGAATTCTGTATCCCACGGAGCTATGGAAGTTCAATCACTGAACAGAATTCAATGGGTTTCTGCACAAAATGATACAAGGTCAATGGGGAAAAAATGGAGTAGCATTAGCTACTCAGTCATAACCTTTTTTAAATTCATTTGTGCGAAATGGGCATCGCTGGCAGGCCTGTATTTATTGCCCATCCCAAGTTGCCTTTGAATTTGAATGGCTTGCTAGGCTATTTCAGAAGGCAGTTGAGAGTCAACCACATTGTTGTGGCTCTGGAGTCACATGTAGGCCAGACCAGGTAACGATGGCAGATTTCCTTCTTAAAGGACATTAGCGAATCAGATGGGTTTTCCGACAATCAACAATGGTTTCATGGTTATCAGTAGATTCCAATTTCAGGTTTTCTTCTTTGAATTCAAATTCCACCAACTGCCATGGTGGGATTCAAAGTCAGGTCTCTAAAATATTAGCTGAGACTCCAGATTAATAATCTAGCAACTATACCTATAGGCGATCGCCTCCCCTATATGAATGGCAGAACAAGTTCGACAGGCCAAATGGTTTATATCTGTTATATTTTTGGAAGATGGTGGCAGTTTCTACAGTAGGAGAGGCTGTCCCCACCCCAGAGGTTATGAACTGTTTGGCCTCTTGCAAAGAGATTGGTGTACCACCACATTAAATGTATTAAATGGCTCTAAGACTTAGAAGAATCCAGGAAAGTCCGCATGTAACCTCCTGATAGGATTAAACCTCCATCCTGAGGTTCTCCTACCATGCTATGGACTCTAAAGCAGGAACTGTAAGTAAATATATTTAATTTAGTATAAAATCATGTACAGAAAATTAAAAATGAAGGAAGATGGCCATAAGCATGACACAAAGAGAAGAAAAACAGAAATTAAAAAAAGTTTAAAATTGTAATTTTAGAAAAAATTTTCAACAAATTTATAATCTGAAGGAATGAGTCCCTATAATTGAAAATGTAAATAATCAGCATAAAAAAAGGTTGTTTGACAATAACAATGACTTCTCATACTTTTAGACATTCACTTACATTTAAATAGAATAGCCTTAACATTTTCTGGCATGTTTCATAGGCATCACATGACAAAGTACATCAAACTGATACCCTTGTCTCTTTTTCAATGCGCTAGCTATTGATGAGGTACTGGTATTCCTGGAGCTCAAGGAGCAGGGCAAAACAGACAATAGTTTTCCAGATTTATTTTGCTTGCATTAACACTGAAAGTTGTTACATGATTTAATATATAATAACCATCATTGATAGCCTCACCATTATTTTCTGTATTCATGGGCTGAATATGATCCCATGGTGCACCACGGTGGCAATGGCTAGAATCTGGAAGAAAACAACTGAGTTGCTGGGCCAGAATCCTCAGGAGATGTTGAAAGTTTTGGACTCAAGAATTCCTACTGTCCTGCAACCCATCCCCCAGGATGCAGCCTATAGGAAGTTCACTGACAGACTACCAACGAACAGTTTCACTTGGTAAAATCAGAGTGTTATAAGCAGAGGTTGATCGCGTCGCTGAGAACTAACACTATAACACCTAACGAGGAGCACCTCGCTTTATAATCTGTGACCTGCTCTTCGGCAACTTCTAATGGTTAAACACAAAATAAATTCCTGACCCTCACTCTCAAGTCAACGTGTAACAATTTATTTCTCTCAGTGAACAAATTATCTAAATAAGTAATTATTCCCGAATAAATCTCTTCTAACCTATTAGCAATTCCCGAATAAAACAAGTTTCTGATGATATGTTGTTTAAATAAGTACAATCCCCACGATAAGTAGAATTTAGTCACTTTCAAAGTTACAACCAGGTTTGGTGTCTTCTGGAATATTCTGGGCCTTCACTGTTGATTCTTCTGTCTGGAACCTCTTTCATCTTTTACATCTTTGCAATCTAGATGATGCTTTCTAGAGACGTACATGAAGCTAAGAGAGCCAACAATTCTCTCTCTCTCTAGAGCCGAGAACCATTAGCTCTGGCAGATGCTCTCGTCTTTTTGTCCCCTTGTCCCAATCTTTTATACCCATGATGACATATTAATATTTCCCACAATAAGATTGGTCCTAGATTGTCAATTCCATCAGATTTAAATGTAATAGGTTTTTGGTATCTAAGTGCCTGATTCAAGTTGGTGGTTAAATTAAAATGTCTGATGTTTTGGTAAAATTGCTGCTTGGCCTTTTGACACATATGTTTCATTTGGGCTCTTTATGTTCTTGGACTTTAAGCATAGGAAAAGGACCACCTTTTAATGGGACCACCCAATGCTTTCCCCACCTAGCATTTTACAGTTTTACAAATGCCAAATGCTAACTTCCCATCTCCCAGTCTACAATTACTCTACCCAATTTCACAACAGAAGCATGGTGTTCAAAAACTAGAACACAAAAATCAACCATGGGCAGCTGAGAATAAGCTTTCTCTGGCAATATAAAATGGCCAAGAGGAAACTTGGGAATGACTAACAGAAGGAGCCCCTCACAATCAATGGAAATGGCCACTTTAAACTTTATGTAAATGTCATTGCTTTATTTGGCAAACCATAATGTCTGTTCTGTTAGTTCTAACCTTCATGACAGTTATTAAAATGAATCTCTAAAACATAAAAAAGTAGTGCATGCAGCTACAATACAAATACACACGTATAGTCTGCCTCAGTTACAATGAACATCGGCCTTCTAAGATAGCACAATTAAACAATTCATAGATTGGGATGCCAAAATGCCTCTAGAAGTCAGTCACTATGCAGTGATTCAATTAAAGAGCTCTAACGACATCGATTGACAAAAAAAGTGAGTACTTCATAATTATTACAGGATGTCATAAATAGCTCTTAGTGCAAGAAAACTTTGATATAGAAATGTATTTCGGTATTCATTGTTCGTTTAACTAGAAACAGAAAATGCTGGAAAATCGCAATAGGTCTGACAGTATCTGTGGAGAGAGAATACGGCCAATGTTTCAGAGTCCGGTCATCCAGGTTTGAAACATTGGCCGGAACTACCACCTTGCCTGCCACAGAGTTAGAGCAGGTGAGGATCTGACAATGAAAATCTCCATTGATCTTGGGCTGAAGTTTCTGGTCTTACTCCAGCAAGGCCATAAAATCCTGTCCATAGGCTCTATCCTCTCTCCAACCTGCTGAGATTTTTTTCCAATCTCAGCATCCACAATATTTAGTCTTCGCATTTAAACAGCACCTTTTAATATGACACACTTCAAGGCATTTTAACTGACATATAAGAACAATTAAGACATGCAGAAAGCCACAGGATGGTCGAATTAAAGACGTTATTGTAACCTTACTGCAAACAACGGAGATGGAGAAAGATCCGAAGACATTTAGAATTCCAATGGTGTGGAGAGGTTTGGGATGACCAATGGATGCACGAAAGGAGGCAATGTTGGTGAAGGTTTTGTAGGTGAGGCCATACGGAGATTTCAATACAAAACCTAGAAGCGCAGATTTAATGCAATAGGAAAGCATTAAATGTAGGTCAATGTCAACAAAGGGGATGGACAAGCTTAAGTAATGCAGGACAGGAAACAAGTGCTTGAGCTGAATTAGATTTTATGACAGAAAAGAAGTCAATGGGAAGAACACAAGAGAACTTTATGAATGATATAGATTGTGTTATAAGCAGTGATGGCGTATAATTGTGTAGGTAGTATAAGTTAGAAGTTGGACAGAGTATGGAATTTGAAACTCAGCTCTGGGTTAAACAGAATATCAATATTTTGAAAGTCCTGCTTCAGGATGAGCAAGTACCAGCAAGGAGATGCAGTTCAAGAGAGTAAACTTAAAGGTTGAAATGAAAGTGTCAATCATTTAATTTTTTCCAATGGAAAGGTAGCATTATCTGCAGTTTTTCTCCCCCCCCCCACCCCCAACAATGTATTAAAAACACTCACTGCATTATACAAAAATCAGTAAGGTTGCTTAATGGCAAATTCTAATGTACACCCTAAATGCAGCTTTGATCCAAGACATACATGCACACACAAACCATCCAGGTAGCTCAAAACTTTTATATTCAACAAGATATTAAATTGCTGCACAAAACTACTTTCAGGAGTCTTCCTTACTTTGATGTCAAAAGTGGTTATAAATTGCACAGAAAATCCAACAGCCAACAATGAATTTGATTTCATAGTAATAATTATTGAGTGATGATTTTTATCCAGGACATTAGGAAAACTCTCTGCTCCACTATAAAAATTGCCCTGGGGTCTTGAATGTCCACATAAACAGCCAGAAACTCAATTTAAAATCTTATCTGAAGGCAGTGAGGCTGTCAATGCAGCACTCATTCATCATTGCACTGGAATGTAAATTTGGATTAAGTGTTCAAAAGGATGGAGTGTACTTTGTTGTGTAACTGCATGCATTGTAATATAAAAAAAATGCCCAGCAGATCAAGGATTGGAGAACAGCCCTATTCATGGTATGCAGTATAAAGTCACATAGTAACATATCTCAAGAGAACAGTCTGAGGTAACACTTTGCAAGTAAGCAGCATGGAACAGCACCATGCACGACCATACCTTGGATCTGTAAATAGTTAAAAGACTAGCAATAAAGGATTCACATTTAAGTATACAGATCTCAAAGTCTCTTCACCAAGATATCGCTGCGTACATTATAATAACAGGATGGACACACAATTTTCCAATTTACAGACAACATTTCAACAACTAAACCAAAATTACGAACAAATGCAATGTTAAAATTTACTTGGAAAAGCTCTATAGATGACGAAGAGACTATAAAGATGAGAAATATACATGACCTTTGCTCTTCATTACCTGTCAATCAGAGGCGCTGCTGGGTAAGTCATGTTGTAGTAACGAAATGCAACCAATTATAAAGCATCAACATTTTCTGATGGGAATGTTTACTGCAGAGCAATCCAGTTTTAATAAAAACAAGATCATTATTTCTTGTATACATTTATAAAATACCCAAAAGCTAAATATTCAATTTCTGTGAAATTGCTTCTTTTACTCTAATGGCAACAAACATTGATAAGTTACAATTAATTTGGAAACTGTACAGATTTGTTTTGTTAAAGGGCTGGTTCATAAAAATTGCAATTTCTTTTCATAAGCTCATATTTATTTGTCTCTTTGTGCAGCATGCTGTTGTACATGTTTTAAGAATGCAAGTTAGTGTCTAGCAGCGAGCCAGAAGTCATATTGAAGTATGCAATATCATTCACTTTATGTTAGAACTTACTGATTTAATGCAGTGTTGAGTTCCTCCAACTTTCTGAAGTCGCTCACATTTTCCAGTTTTGCTAGAGGCTCCATCCGCTTCACTATTATTTCCAGCATATCTGTCATCTTCCTCAGCACACGTGACTCTAAACCAATTCCTATCAATACCGGGAAAATCACTTATTAGTACAATGATGAAACTATACAGTGGAAGCTAAGGACATGTTATACAGAAACATCAGTGAGGAAATGCTGGCAAATAGGATTTAGGAAACAGGGGCTAAATTGTTTAGCCCCTCACAACCCTCTACTGCACTACTGAGCTTAGCCTTCCCTCTTGATACATTTCCCAAGGATCGAAGTTCAGGCACCACCATTCTGAGGCCCTAGATTGGATTATCTCGTCCTGCACCCTGTCCTGAAGCGCTCAGCTCTGATTGGAAGCCAAGCCTGTCAATCAAGCTGACCATCAGGCAGAGAACTGGTCAAGGACAAAGTTCAGGACCTTGCCTCAATCCATCCCCAATTTGTGCACCATTCCCTTCTAAATAGCCAAGCCTCTGATTCGATAACCCCAAGAAATCACTTTAAAATTCCTAATTGGTGCGGTTTCCAGTCTGTAATGCACGTGCTCAACACCAGGGTATTGCAATATTGATTAATTTAAGCTCTGCTGAAGCAAGACAATGTGATCTTCAGTTCCATCCCTTTGACAACAAAATTCAAGCCTCAGAATGTGACAGAACAGAGAATATTTGAAACAAAATGTATGTTTTTTTTTAAAAAATTGATACTTACTCTATAAAGCATCATTTTAGATTCGGAACTGAAATTAAAAATCACGATGATTTTCGATGTTGCCAAACATTTTTTAGTTGCAAGGATATGCATAAAAAGAACACTCTGTTACATAAATTTGAGCAATTTTACTTCTCAATAGCTAAACAGAAATCACTTCTCATCTATGTTCTGCAAATGTTACTGGCGTACAATCCTGTTGTACAACATGATTTCAGCCTGGGTTCGTGCTTGCTTGTAAAATTTAATAGAATACAATGGAGGAGATTGCAAGTACATCAGTTTGGACTTGCTATACGCCAGAGTTAAATCAAAGTGTCTGATAGAAAAAAAATCTGCTGACTTTTTAGTTCTCTCTCTGCAAATGATTTACCACAAGAGAATCGAAACTTCAAACTGGCTATGGTCTGTCAATTGGCAGCACATGAGCTAAATTAATATAAAAATTGATCAATATGTTAGATCAAAAAGTTTCTTTTTAATCTGGTGCCTATGTTTGCACCATACTTCACTGTACCATGTGCATACACAAAATAATCCATAAAGTATGGATGAGGAAATCAGTGGAAAGTAAATGTTGAATGCACACATCTGAATAAATTTGATCACCATTTAGAATAATCCATCAATCAAGTTAATAGAAAAATCATTAGAGTTATTCCAAATAAATTGGATGTCACAATGAGTTAATGCAGTCAAGGGATAAGCTTCAATAGCTTCCATGGCCTTTTCTTTTTTTCTGTCCTCGTATGTTCTAAGTATACATCCTTTAATGGAGATCCTGTTAAAGGTGGCCACTCACATTTGTCCAGTTACTGAATTGCTCTCAAGGTGCTTTATCACGCTTATTTAGTCAAAAAAAATTTTAAAATTTATTCTTTCATAGGATATGGGTACACTGGCTAGGCCAGCATTTATTACCCATCCCTAACTGCCCTTGAGAAAGTATGGATGAGCTGCCTTCTCGAATTGCCGCAAGTCCGTGTGGTGTTGGTACACCCAAAGAGCTGTTAGGAAGGAAGCTCTGGAATTTTTCCCCTGACAGTGAAGGAACGGCAGTATAGTTCCAAGTCAGGATGATGCGCGATTTGGAGAGGAACTTACAGACTGGATAGAGGAAGCATCCTACTCACCACAGGAGGGATTGTATCAAGAACCCTCTACAGCATAAAAATTAAATACAATCAAGTTACAGCAGCAACAAAACCAAATTGTCTTGTGCAATGTCAAAATAACAAAGCTACATAATATTTATCTGATTAGCGGTAAAGATGCTGACTATGTAGATTATGTAAAAATCACAATAAACTTTGCTTAGCATTAGAGTAAAAACAAGCATGCAAAAATTGCTTGTTATTTCTGAATGAGTATTTGTTGGGGAAAAACAGCCTGCTGATATCACACTATGGGTGGGATTTTATGGTCTCTTTTGGGCGAGACTGGAAATTCCTGCCCAGGGTTAATGGAGATTGCTATTGTCGGACACTCGCCCACACCGATTCCATGGTGGATGAGGTGGTAGAGTTCTGGCCATTCTGTCTGCTTTACTGGTCACTCCACTAATTTCCTACTGAATTTACTTAAACCAAAATATAGTAAAACAAAAGCATTATTTTAGCATTGTCACATTTGCAGAAATGATTTTGAACATACAATATCATCTGATTGCAAGCTATTCTTAGTCACAATTGTAAACCTTGGGACAGTAGTTTGTCACTATAAATATTGGCTCTGTTCATTGCTAATAATGTGCTATTTTTCAGCAAATGACTACATTGTTTTAATTATTTTTGCACTTGTTTCTGAACAGATGTGAATGTGAGTGACTCCAGTGCTAATTGTCACCTAATACCAAGACTTGAGGAATATGTTCAACAAAGCTCCATGTTGTTACAGCACTTAGTGAATACATCAACTCATTATCCCAAGTAATTACGTTATTTCATGATCAAAAATCAATAAGCAAATTGCTGCAACTAAATCTACTCTTTGTACTGACAATGTTAATATTACCTTGAATAATCACTGGAATCACACCTTTGTGATAAATAACATTCAGAGGATGTAATGCTAATATCCATCAGTCAGTTATCATTTTAGTGAATCTAAGTGACATTATTGGTTGTTATATTCTTGTAAATAGAGTGGCATTTGAGCAGAAATGCAGATTGATCTCAGCTACCACAGCTAGTGGCACTTATGTATCCTTGCTTGATTTTTGTACTGTGTTGTTTATTTGATAGCAATTTTTCCTTGATGTGCGCACTTCCCATTAAAGCTATTTTCAAAAGTGCATCAGAATCTCTTGTCCACAACCTAGGCAGATGGATTTAAAACATCACTAAAAGCAAGACACATTGCGGCATGCAGAGGGAAGGTGCTGAGAAGACCAATATATATTTTTAATTCTCCATTGAGGAAGCATATGCTCTCTACTCAACACTTAGTTTGATTGCCTGTCCAGATGAAGAATTTACGTGTAGGAAATTAGGAGTAGGAGTAGAAACACCAAACAGCACCCCTTCCTTCAGTGCAGTAGCATGATCAATTTGCCTTTATTTAATGGTTATGGAACTCTCATTAAGTTAGGGCAGCAGAATATTTTACAACAGTAATTAGACCATCATCAAGTTCCGCATGAAGCTGTCTTTAAATAAATCGGCCATGCTGAATGAGAATCATACAGTTCCCAAACTAAGACCACTTGGCCCAAAGTGCCTGTGCCAGCTCTTAGAAAAAGTTGTCCAGTTTGTCCCATTCATCTGTCTTTTCCCCGTAATGCTGCATTGTTTTCTATTTGAGTGCATAGCTGACTTTCTTTGTCAAATTAATATTCAATCTTTGTCCATAGTCCATTTCTGGTGTCTCCTATGCCAATACTATAGTTAAGAAAGCCTGCCAATGCCTTGACTTTCTCAGAAATTTGGCACATCAGCTATGACTCTCGCCAGCTTTTACAGATGCACTATAGAAAGCATCCTTTCTAGTTGTATCACAGTTTGTTATGGCTCCTGCTCTGCCCAAGGCTGCAAGAAACTACAAAAGATCATGAATGTAACCCAATCCATCACGCAAACCAGCCTCCCATCCATTGACCCTGTCTACATTTCCTGCTACCTCAGGAAAGCAGCCAGTATAATTAAAGACCCTCATGTACCCTGGACATTTTCTGTTTCACCTTCTTTCACTGAATAAAAGAAACAAAAGTCTGAGGTCATGTACCAACCAACTCAACAACAACTTCTTCTCTGCTGCCATCAGACTTCTGAATGGACCTACCTCACACTATGTTGATCTTTCTCTACACCCTAGCTATGACCATAACACTACACTTTGCACTCTCTCATTTATTAGCACTGTTGCCTCACAGTGCTAGGGACCCAGGTTTGATTTTCATCTTGGGTGACTGTGTGAAATCTGCACATTCCCCTGTGTCTGCATGGGTTTCCTCTGGTTTTCTCCTACAGTTCAAAAGGCGCGCTAGTTAAGTGCACTGGCCATGCTAATTCTCCCTCAGTGTACCTGACCTGGAGTGTAGCAACTAGGGATTTTCACAATAACTTTATTGCGGTGTTAATATAGGCTACATGTGACATTAATAAATAATGTTTTAAAACTTAAATGCTATCTGCTTCTTTGCAATGAGGGAACATATTGAACCACTATCTTTCATAACTTTCCTTCATAATCTTCCAATTATTTTGAACTCTGTTGCTAATTCTTACTTACAACAGACAGACATGTTTTTAAATTAGGGGTTAACCAGCCTCAATTTCTTCAAAATCTTACTCAAACGTATATACCTACACTTTGGTGACCAGCAGCAGGAATTCATGTCTAACAGGCAAAGTAAATATATTCTTTTCTGTACTGCTAAGGTTGTGGAATGAATTCATTTCTTCGAGCCACTCAGAAGTCACGCTGACCCAATCCACAAACAGAAGCACTTCTCCCATTTTGATGAACACAATGTTGTGATTGAAGACTGTTTGAAACCGCAGGCTGTATGCTACTCTTTGGATTTGGTCCAGTTTCCAGCTCAGGCCTTGAATAGCATCATTGGTTTCACATAATACTGAGCTGTATATTGAAGTTTTTTTTTAAAGACATTTCATCTTTAATCCTTGTGGAAAGATATCACATTGACACAGATGGAGTGACACAATATAATCGGATTCTGTTTGTTTAGTGGCTTCGTGCAGCAGACAACTCCTGACATTTTCACGGGACATACAGTCACGAACTCATCATCTTTTGATATCTTTGCTAGCCTACGAGAAACATTTCAACTTAAGATAGCAACCATTGCGGGGAAAAGGAGAGCATTCTTGACAGCCTAAAATGGATGTTGTAAGAAAAGGAAGGACATTTTGGAAGATCTTCCTCCTCACCCCAGCCTATCTAATATCAATGGGATTGTTAAAATGGTGGGGTAGGAGGAGAGTGTTGTCTTCACTTTGCTAACCATTCCAACCCAGGATTCTGGAATGTAAAGCATAAAAGCATCCACAGGCAACCAAATGTCTAATTTCATAGATCCCTACAGCACAGAAAAAGGCCATTCAGCCCATCGAGTCTGCACCAACCACAATCCCACCTAGTCCCTTATTCCCGTAACCCCACATATTTATTCTGTTAATCCCCCTGACACTAGGGGCAATTTATCATGGCCAATCAACCTAACCCACACATCTTTGGACTGTGGGAAGAAACCAGAGAATCGGGAGGAAACCTACACTGACACAGGGAGAAAATGCAAACTCCGCACAGACAGCAACCCGAGGCTGGAATTGAGCTCGAGTCCCTGACACTATAAGGCAGCAGTGCTAACCACTGTACCACCCTGACATCAGTATAGGCATAATGCAATTTGAATTCTCAGGGTTAAGAGATAGGGCTCCAGTTTACAGGAATATTGTTTGGCTGTACACATTTGTGTGCACAACAGTTGTGGCCTTGAACTCCTAATGGGGAGAATGGTGAAGACGGATTCCAGAGGAGATTTCAAGAGAGAGCGGGATGCCTATTTGATTGTGGTGAACTTAGAAAGCTATGGAGATAGATTGGAGAATGGGAGTAGCTGGGTAGCTCTTTAGGGAGCTGGTGCAAAGACAATGGGTCAAATATCCTCCTGTGCTGTAAAATTCTGTTACTCACAGTGACAGATGAATATTATTTTGTCACTCAAGACAAAATAATACTCCAACACAGACTTTGTTTTAAGGGTACATGAATTATGAAAAGAGAGGATGCAAGATTAGAGATGTAAATGGCATATAATTGAGACCTTTAAATTTCACACATACAGATTCTTCTTTGGTAAAGTTTGGAATGGAAACTAGTATTGAGAGGAAGCTATGAAATCTACGAGGGCAGACTGTAGCAGGAAATGAGCACAATTTGCTTAGACGGTGTAACATGTAACATTTATATCAAATAAAAATTGGTCAATGATAGGTATCAAATTTACAGAGGCTGTAGCAGATACTCAGCATCTCTGCCCGAATTGTAAATCAACATCCATCCTTACCACTTAAATGTGCAGAATATGTGGGAGTGATTTTGAGCCCACACTCTGTCTGTGGGAATGGTGTTCAGAATCTGGAGAGCACGATTCGTGCCACGCAGGGTTCTGAGTTCCAATCTTACCAGTTCCTCACCAGTGGAGTGATGTGAAACACACCGTGGGACTGCAAGAAGATCATTTTAATATATTAGCATGATACGAGTGAGCACTCTCTCTGGGACTACGACTCCCACTCACCCAATTGGATAGTCAGCAGACACCAGCATGACGTTATGTTTGCGCCATTTACAACAAGTTCATCCAGATCAGAACCGGTCTTGAGTCTCCCTGTTGTTGCAAAGATAAGCATAACTCCCCAGGGGAGAGGAACATGGCCAGGCAGTCAGGAGCTCTATCATGGGGTGGAGGATTTATTTCCATGTAGTGGTGGCCAGGACCAGAAGGAAGAATGAGAAGTGGTGAGGGGAGTTGTGTGTGTGTGTGTGTGTGTGTGTGTGTGTGTGGGGGGGGGGGGGGGGGGGGGTTGCTGCTGTCTCAGACTGTGGGGGTTGCAAGGAGAAATGCGAAAAAGGGACAGATGATTGAGGTGGCAGGTAGGGTAGAAAAGTGGCAATTCCAATCAGGAGATGGGAAGAGGGGGTCCTTGAGACCTCCATGGTGGACTGAAGGGAGGTTCTCACTGGGGCTTCCTTTAAAGGTGGCTCCAGATCTCTAGGCAGCAAAGTTTGTTGAGGTCCCGTCCCTGTATATGGCAGCATGAAACATACTCCCTTGTTTTTTTTGGCAGTGTCATAAGCTCTAGAGGGAAATACATTGTTTCCGCTGAGAAAACCAACACTGCCATTTTTTGGTAACATTTCACTATCTGTTTTAATGTGTGCACTGCAGAAATTTTGCTGGTGAGATTAATCTCACTGCTGGTAAGTCTGCATTCTGCTGAGTTTTGAGATTCCTCTAACTGGGCACATCAGTCATTATTGCAAATAGTCACTCTGGTCTCACCCGTGAGCCATTAGCTATTTTCCGGCAGCTTTGAAATAACGCAAATGCATGAAGTGTTGAAGAATGAAGGCATCATCATTCTCCTTTGGATAAATGACATTAATGTATAAGGTGACATTTCTGTCCCCTGCACAGTTACAAAGCGATACAATTTTTTTAAAACTCATGTGGAGCATTGTTACTGGATCTGAGCAGACCCGATGGTAGGTTATACAAGTAATGAATGCTCTCGGACTCGAGAACCCTGCCAAACTGTACATTACTAGTATATGCCCTTTCTACTAGCTGACATCAGGTCAGGCAGCATTCTGGGGAGAAGCAAAGGTCAATAATCTTTCATCAGAACTGGAAACAGTTAGAGATATCATAAGTTTAAAGTAAACCTGGAGGCAGCAGAAGAAGAGAAGGCAGTAGGAGGGAGTTGGGGGGGAAGAGAAAAAACAAAAGGGAAGATGTCTGATGGGGGAAGACAGGAAAGATGAAACGACTAACAGGACGATAGCACAAGGCAAAAGGAGCTGTAATGGGACACGTAAAGAAATAACAGGATGAGTCTGGAGGATGGAAATGGTAACAGCACCTGACAGCTATCATCCACAAAAATGAGAACAGAGATAGATCTGAAATTGTTGAACTCAATGCCATTTCTAGAATTGCCTAAACAAAAAAATCACATACAGCTCCTCAAGCATCTGTTAAGCTTCATTAATCAATGTAGGAAACCAAGGCTAGAGACATTAGTGAGGGACACTGAATTAAATTGATGGACAGCCAAAAGATCAGGGCAATGCTTGCAGACTGAATGGAGGAAAACAATCACCCAACCTGAGTTTAGTCGCCACAATTTAAAAGGTTGTGTGTCATGAGTAACAAATAAGGCATTCTGAAGTGCAAATGAATTGCTGTTTTCATCTCACACTTTATTTGCTTAAAGCTTGATAAACCTCTAGCTTCATGATCATCAACTTTATTTCTCTCCACAAATGCTGCTTGACCGATTGAATATTTCTAAGTTTTTTTTATTTCAGACTTCCAGCAGCCACGATATTTGCTTTTTAGGTCAGCACTTTTTGTCCTTTCAAACAATTTCCAAACAAAAACTAAGTGCCCATTTTTTGGGTGAGCTTAGGTGAATGAATTTCTGGCACTCTATGCACTGCAGAAGCTGTCAGAGGATTTATGCTGGTAATGGGGGAGTAAGGGGCCTAATCCCACCCAAGAGGCCAGCATCAGATTGCTGAGAAGGCCAGTGTGCATGCACCGATCTCCCAGTACGTGGGAAGATCGGTTGATAAGATGGAAATGCTCAGTTAAATAAGGTATTCATCTCCGTGCTGATTTCTGGCACAGAGCAGATGATGCCGAAAGTCCAGCAGCTGGAGACATGCAGAGACTATGGTGGCCAGTAGGAAGCCCACTACATAGTCTCTGCTTATACCTCCTAGCTCTAGCAATGCAGCAGACTGGGCAAATCACCCCCATCATATAAAATACATGAATAATTCTAGCAAGACTATTCTGGAGCAGAAGAGAAACAGAATTGGACTTGTATCATACTGCAAAACTGTCATGAAAAGTTAGGATGCCATTAAAATGAATGTAGTTTCTTACATAAGTAAAATCAAACTTCTGTGTAAGAAACTACATTCATTTTAATGGCATCCTAACTTTTCATGACAGTTTTGCAGTACCACATAACATAGGTTTCAGGTTGTTGTTTGGGAAATGGAGTCTCAGCAACATTTAGGTACTGGGGAAACAGTGGGTTTTCGGTCTTTGAGGGACTAAGTGCTTACTGTTAATTTACCGAAGTACAAGATTGCCCTTTCTAATATTTTATTGTCTTCCTTCCATTTCAATAAATACTTTTATTTGTTAGTTTAACAAAAGAGAGGGCTGGATTCTTGCTGCTTCCATGTATGTTTCTCATTAATATTAAAAAAAAACCCAATATTCAAGGTTGGAAAATTCTCGCATATAATACTTTCATAATAACTGTCTCCTGAAAATAGCAGTCAGTCTCCAGCCCCCTTTTAGTGACATGAACCCATTCTCTTAATTTGGGTCAGAATCAGTTGAAATGAATGATACAAGTCCAATTCTGTTTCTCTTCTGCTCCAGAATAGTCCTCCTAGAATTATTCATGTATTTTATATGATGGGGGTAATTTGCCCAGTCTGCTGCATTGCTAGAGCTAGGAGGTATAAGTGGAGACTATGTAGTGGGCTTCCTACTGGGCACCATAGTCTCTGCATGTCTCCAGCTGCTGGACTTCCGGCATCATCTGCTCTGTGCCAGAAATCAGCACGGAGATGAATACTTTATTTAACTGAGCATTTCCATCTTATCAACCAATCTTCCCGCGTACTGGGAGATCGGTGCATGCGCACTGGCCTTCTCAGCAATCTGATGCTGGCCTCTTGGGTGGGATCAGTTGGACAACGGGTAGTTACCATTATCCGACACACTGCCTGATCTGCCTCCAAATAAGGGGGCATAGTGATGCTGCCTCAGAGTGCTAGGGATCTGTGTTCAATTCCCGGCTTGGATCACTATCTGTACAGAGTCCGTACATTCTCCCAGAGTCTGCGTGCTTCCACCGGATGCTCCATTTTCTTCCCACTGTCCAAAACACATGCTGGTTGGTTGCATTGGACTTGTTAAATACTCCCTCAGTATACCCCAATAAAAGGTGCTGGAGTGTAGCAATGAGGGAATTTTCACAGTAACTTCATTAGTGTAATATAAACTTACTTGTGACACTAATAAACTAAAAAAAAAGACATTGGAAAAGGAGTTGGGAAAAAGTATTTTGAAATGTGCCACAGAGGAATGCAAATGAAGGACTGGAAGAAATGTCTAACCATCAATTACTAAGGAAACATTTCTTTTAAAGACCTTAATAATTGAAAGCATTTCTGTATTTTGTTAGAGTTTTTTTTATACTTGCAGCCACCATATTTGCCGTTGTGATTTACACAGCAAAACCCCAATCCCACCTCTCATTATTGCAACTTAGCATCGAAAAACTGAAAGTGATTCTGCCCCAATTTTTCTCCGGCACAAATATTATTCAACATTGTTAAATATAATAGCATAGAAGTTCAAGACAGTTTTCAATCAATTGTTTGTATTCAAATATGTTCAATGTTTAAAGCTGTGAATCATCCTGCGGATGTTTTCTTACTTGTTTAGATTTTTCTTACACCACTAGGTACTAAAAGTTGGGATCAGAACATGTATGTAAAAAGATGGTAAGTAGGTAAGTATGCAATATGTGCGTTTTAGATTATAATTTGTGTATATAAACCAATATACATAAATAATTCAACATGTGAGAACTAGGGACGATATTGGACTTTTTCTCTGCTCAACATCAGCTTAGATAGATAAATAAAAATCTTCAACTTGTATTTACCTGAATGTCAACCTCAAAACTGTGCCCATTTTAAATCATGTCCAATCATTTTCCCATTCTTATTAAAATATGCCCAAAATTAAACTGAGAGTATATCATGTGAACAATTGGGCTCCAAGGTAACTCTGAATCCATGCCAGTAAATCAAACTTGGTAATATTGTCATGCCAATAAAAAGGCTCATACTTCCTGCAGCAGATAAATCATTAAATGACTTTTATATTTCACTTTCTAGAAAAACAAATTATAAAACCAAGATGTCCTTTGCATATGACCTTTAACGTAGAACATTCTGGTCCACATTCCAAATGAAATAAGCTGTCTTTTCCAATAGAATTTCATGCAGGAAAATGTTGCAAAGATTAAGTGGCTGGAGACATAGATTTATCAGGACTATTAATAACATCTTCTGTCAGCTGGCCGATACCAGGAGAATAAAATTTTCCACTGTATTTGTTGAGAATACATTTAATTAAAAAAGTTATTTATTCCCACCCAGCTTTATTGCTGAAGGCTTAGATGAAGCCATTCCAATGACTTTGTTTTTGCATATTTGCATTTTGGACTGTCTGCTTCATGTTACTAGGTGTTAAATCTGTTTTCATTAATGTGATCAGCCACCATTCCAGCAGTTAAATTAGCTGCTGTACAATAATAATGGTTGCAAGGTTAGAATCTAGTTGCGATGCAAATCACAGCAGCAAATATAATACCTGCAAGTAAAAAAACTAATCAGTGACAAGATACAGAAATGCTTTCAGTTGAAAAGGTCTTTAAAAGGAATGTTTCCTTAGTAATTGACAGCTAGATATTTCCTCTGTTGCTTCATTTGCATTCCCCTATGGCACATTTCAAAAATGCATTTGTTGTGATGTGCTTTGTGTAATAGAATATCTGCAATTCCTTAAAATGAGTAGCTGTTTCTGAAAGTGGGCCACTAATTTGGCTTTATTTGCATAGTTGTATATGGAGGAAGGGACAATTTTATATGTTAAGGTTTAGACAATTATTTGTGTCTGTTAAACTTTAACCACATTAGATGCATTGGATGTATTGTAAACTAGTTCTGGCTGGTACTTTCATTAGCAATGTTTCCAGATTCAGATCCAAGTGTTTTGTAGACTGCATTTGATTTCTGTACATTTACTTGATGCTTTTCATTTTTTCCCTATATTCCCATAAAATGCACTGAACTAATGACATTAAGCTATTTGGCTACAAAAAATGTCATCCAAGGAGGACTGGTGAACGCCATAAATCCCAAAACACTTATTTCCGTAATGTGGGGACATGCCTCTGAACACTGCAAGTTTGGTCATTTCTGGTTACATCCATTGAAGAATGCACATTCTTCGTCATACACCATCATGCTAAAATTATCATGGCTTGTTAATCGTCTCTTAATGAGACAGCAAGATATCTCTCTCTCTCAGAACTGTCAGCATCCTTCCATCTTGGTAAAATGAGGTAGTAAATCAAACCCACTGGAGATGCGAAAACTTTGCATGGAACCTCAATAAATTCCCTCCATCTGCATTTAAATGATGTACATTCTTTTTATTCATTCATGGATATGGGCATCAGTAGCTAGGCCAGCATTTATTATCCATCCCCAAGGCAAGTCTATTCTCTTTCCCCAGAAATTCCCTCTGTCCAATTAATATCAGGTTATCTGAAATTTCTTGTGATGTTTTTTCTGTTTCTGTGCTCAACATTCTTCCTTCACCTCCCTTCCACTATTAGATGGCATGTTAATTAAATCTTTTAGTGTGATGGATCCTTTATTTCAACCTATATAGATTCCATTTTTTTCTTGAAGATAGCTGAGTTATTGGCTGGAATTTTCCAGTTGTTCGCACTAACAATATTCACCAATCCTGCTACAATAAACAGAGATGTAGCTGAGAGTCAAATTCCCTGTTCTCACTTGCAGCGCCACTGGGACTTGAATGGCTGGAAAATTCCAATCTTTTTTTTGTAAAACAACCATATATATCAATCAATATAACTATGTCACTTCTCCATTTCCTTTCTCTAACTTTTCTGAATGTATTGTACACTTTAGCATACAATTCCCATTCCACGGGCAGAAGCTTACAAAAATTTGGCAGAGTGGCATTCTGGTGAGGAAATGGGTGTGGAGGTCTCCAGATCTCATTATCTATAAGTAGCAAAAAAGAGAGTGAGCCTGCTTTGTGCTGTCACTCAGATGGAGCGGGACTCTTAAGAGCCAGAAACCAGTTCCATTGAGGTCGATGATCAAGGAACATTAATTAATCTCCCTCCTCCAACACGTAACCTGTGTGACCTCCCCTGATTCCTGATCATCCAGAGCATCCCCATTACCTTCCCATTCAGTCTTCCAATCCCCTAGCCCTGCGATCATCGCTGGAATCTCCCCTACATCAACAGCATTGCCCCCTTCCTAACATCCCCTTCCCCACACAGTGTTAGCACCATCATTCTTTCATGTCTGCTCTGCCCCACCAGAAACAGATGAGACCCCTAGGTATGATTCCACCAGGGCCTGACCTGACACTTCCCCCGGCACAAGTTGGATTGATACTACAATTACATTTCCAAAAGACATTCAATAAGATACTGCACAAAAAGGGAATTTAATAAGATAAGAACCCATGGGGTTGGGAGTAGTACATTAGCATGGATAGAATATTGGACATCCGATCAAGGATAAAGAGTTGCAATAAGAGATATATTTTCAGGATGGGAACCTGTAACTAGTGCCATAAGGATCAGTGCTGGAGCCACAATTATTTACAATACATGTTAACAGCTTGATGAGGGAAGTGAATGTGCTGTTGCCAGGATTGCAAGTGACACAAAATTAAGTAAGGCGGCAAGTGGTAAGGATGACACAAATGGTAGAATTCTACTGCCCTGCCCACCACGGGAATCGCAGGGTGCGAGGGGTAGACAACGGGAAGGTCCGTTGGCTTCAGGTGGGATTTTCCAGTCTCTCGTCAGTCGAGACCATAAAACCCTGCCCAAAGAGTCTACAGAGGGATACAGACAGGTTAGGTGAGTGGGCAATAACTTGGCAGATGGAACATAATGTAGAAAAATGTGAAGTTATGCACTGCGGTAGGAAGAATAAAGGAACTGCATAGTATTTAAATGGAGAAAGAAAGCTGTGGCACAGAGGGATTTGGAGGGCCTTATGCATAAATCACAAAGCTACTATGCAAATTCAGCAGGTAATTGGGAAGACAAATGGAATGTTGACCTTTAAAGGGAGTGGAGTATTAAAGTAGAGAAGTCTTACTAAACTACACAAGGCATAGTTAAACCACACCAGGAATACCGTGAACAGTTTTAGTCCCTTAAGAAAATATATACTGGCAATGGAGGCAATGCATAGGAGGTTCACTGGGTTGATCCTGGGACTGGGGGGTTAAGTAGATTGGGCCTGTACTCATTGGAGTTTAGAAGAATAGAGGTGATCTTATTGCTGTATGTGAAGTTCTCAGGAATTTGACAGATTGGATGCTGAGAGGATATTTCCTCTTGTGCAAGAGTCTAGGACCAGAAAGCATAATCTCAGATTAAGAGATTGCCCAATTAAAACAAGAGATGAGGAAGAATTTTTTTTTTCCTCAGAGGTTAGCGATTCTGTGGAATTCTTTACCACAGAGAGCTGTTGAGGATTAATCATTAAGTATGTCCAAGTCTGTGATAGACGGATTTTTAATCAATAAGAGAATTAAGGGTTATGGGGATAAAATGGGAAAATAGAGTTGAGGATTATATTAGATCGGCCAATGACCTCACTGCATGACAGAGCAGACTCAAATGGGCTGAATGACCTATTTCCCTTCCTACATCTTATGATCTTTCTGTAACCATACTCAGTAATAGTGATCAGGTCTGGTTCCTCAAAATGCATGATTGCCTGCAGTTACTCTGTTTTATTGCAGTCAGTATATGCATTGCAGTGTAGATATTCTAACTAATTTTTAATAGGGGTTTCCTCACTTATGTGCAACAATCTTTTTAAACTCCTGTTCCATAACTCTATACATTGTCTTGCCATCAATGTCCTCCCTTATTTTATTCATGTTCCCTTGCCCTGTTCTGTTAACACTTAAAAGGCTGTTTCATGTAGATGGCACTTCCCCATCCCCACTATTAGTTTAGTACTAGTTTAAAATCTCTGCCAAATGTCTGGTGTCATTGTCAAGGCTCTTGTAATATATGGATCTTGCTTAACCAAATGTTGCAGGGGTTAAACACAAAAGGAATCAATCCCCATATTTAATGCAGTAAAATAAAAATATTAAAGCCACTATTCAATGGAAATTATTTGGAAATATTGTCAATGTGTGTTCATTGCTGCCAAAAATATATTAAATGCAGGGTTTTAATGGTACTTGCTTTGCTTTCCGTTTGTGTCATATTTATCCTAGGTGCTTGATGTTAAACAGCATTGTCTGTCTGAGGGTCAACTTTCGGTTTAAAACATTCAAATTCAAGTCTAGCATCTAATTAGAATTGCAGGTAAACATGTCACTTACCATAAAAGTCAATTATGTGTGCAGCTGATAGCGGCAATTTGCTCTGAGGAACGGAACCATTACGACTACACTTTTATTTTCTGATAGGTGTTGAAAACAATCCCAAAACACCTGCTACCATCATCGTAAAATATACAGAGGATATTCTCCATAAAGAATCACAGAATTTAGAGCAGAGGTTTATCAGCTAGTCACCTGCGGCTGTCTATTCTGATCCCATTTACGTGCCCTTTCTATCATTCACATATCTTTCCTTTCTCGTGACATCTCAAAGTAATTACACTATCTCGATAGTCATTTGCGGCAAAGCAGGTTCGAAAAACCAGCTGTCAATAAATATCTAATCTTCAGTCATTCTTCTGCTAATAATAATGGCTCAATCCCCCCAATTTAAAAACTCTTTTTAAAACTATTCATAATCCTAAAAATATTTCAGAAATGTCTTGAATTTTTGAGACTCTTTGTATTACAGAAGCATAATTTTAAAAAATGTTTTTCTTTGGCTGAATCACTCTGTCCTCATGGCTATTTAGAACAACAAAGATTCATAACCTTTTAAGTGAAGACAATTCTGCCTACCTCAGTCCTAAATGATTTACCCTTGAACCTGAAATTGAGTATCATTGTTCTAGATTCTTCAACCAAGGGAAACAACCTCTCAGTATCTGCCCTGTCCAGTCCCTTCACAAACTTGAATGTTTCAATGAGATCACCTTTCATTCTTCAAAACTTCAGAGAATGTGGTAAGAATATCCTCAGAAATGGCCAACATTGTCTCCCTCACACATTGCAGAAAAGGATGGCCCGAGGCATGGTACATCAGTGAAACCATGTAGATTCTATGACAATAGATGAATGGACACAGCATAACAATCACCAGGAAGGAGTGTTCCTTTCCAGTCAGGGAGCACTTCAACAGTCAAGGACATTCAGACTTGAATCTTCAGGTATGTGTTTTCCAAAGCTGCCTACACGACAACACGCACACGCACAGGTTGATTTATAGTTCTCCTTTAAGAACTCTTTTTTCTTTTTTGCAGCAATGAAGTCTTCTGGTGGGTTTATCAAATCACAAACAGCTCATTTTGATGATAGAGGTTTCAGACAAGAGATGGGAGAAAGAGATGTTGCCCCTGTGACAACTACAATAAATGTTTTTTTTAAAATACATTATTTTTATTAGCTTCCAAAAGTGATGAGGAACACATAAATGACAACTCCCCCCACTTCCATAACCAAAAACAATGCAATAAAACAATAAAATTAACAGTCAACTGTAATCAACTTACACCCAAGAATTGGATAACATGACATTTCTCTGAATGCTCCATAGGCTTTGTGTCTCTATAAAAGAGTTTTGTTCTTTACAATTGTAACCTAACAGCTTCTGTAAGCCTCTCCCTTTTACTTAGAGGAAAATGTTTTTTTATAAAACAATGTCAATACATACATATAGCTGGCAATGATATTATAAATTAATATTCTACATAACATTTTCATAACATCTAAAAACTCTAACAATGTGTTTTTCTATTCCTAGCTGATTTAGGCCCATATTCAATCTTTTCCCTTTTTAGTCAATTTTTGTGGCCCTTTGCTGGTTTCTAAAACATTTCCAATCCTCCGACTTACTATTATTCTTTGCAACATTATAGGCGCTCTGATCATCTCCCCTTCATTCCAGCAGGTCTCCCATTAGTTCCCCAAAAATGGGGAGCTACCCTAAATCCCACCAGAATGAAGCACTCCTGGTAGGGTGGGAGATCTAGTCAGGCCCCGCCAGTTCCCAATAATCGCATGCTGAACAGATTTAAACTACATTAAAAAAAAATTCAAATGATTTACCTCTCTTCTGCTGGTTTCCAGTGTGATCTGGTCTCTGACTGTTCTCCGGCTCTGGGAGATGCACATGCATTCCCGGTGCATGCACAAACCCCAGAAAAAGGCCAAAGTCGTGCATCTCCCTGCTCGAACTACCAAAAAAGTTGCGGGTTGCAATGGGAGAATCACCCCGCTACCCCCTCGCCACCCCCCCCCTCCCCCCACCACCCTTGTTTCTGATTGGTGTATGTCATTTTCAAACTTAAAATGGAATGCAGTTGTATTGTGATCACTGTTTCCAAATTGGTCTTTTATTATAACATTACTAATTTATGCTGCTTCACTGCAAAATACTAGATCAGAAATAACCACATCCCCCGTTGGCTTCACAACATATTGCTCCAGGAAACTGTCACAAAACCTATTTTCCAGACCACCTTTGCCAATTTGATAGGTCATATCTGGTTGAAAGTTAAAGTTCCCCACAGGCATGACATTGCCTTTGTTACAAGCTCCAATGTTTTCTTATTTAATACTCTGTCCAACAATATAACTATCATCATGTTCTTGCTTTTATATTCATATGTACTAAAACTTGAAGCCTATTTGCCTTTTGTACTTACATTCTCACCATCACACATCTCTTGATGCAGAATTCAACCCCAAGCATCACTGGAGACAACACTGTGCAAGCTGAGTAACCCTCTGGAGTGCATGCTGCATCATCACATGCTTCCAATGTGATCCACGTCGCACACTATGTTGACAAGTGCGTGCCACAGTATACTCTGGATGTTTCTAAGTACATGCTATCATGGCATCATTCTGCTCTACGAGCTGATGTGACACCCATGTGCCAAATCTGAGCCATGTAGTTTTATTCAAACTAATTCATCTGACACACACCAAAGTTCAAGCATTCATCTATAAGGATTATTTAAAAGACCAGACATTGATTTGCAGGCAAGGTCATTTTGAGTAACCTTGGTTATTGCCAAGTCTTTGGAAAAATTCAGGGTTCTTTTTGATGATTTTGTGGCGAGTTGCTGAATTTCACAGAGTGTTGCTGTGATGTTATTCGGAAAGGGACAGGATTAGTCAACACCTGCAAAGGCAGGGATTGATCAGGGATAGTCAGGATGGAATAGTTGGTGGAAAATCCTGACTAAACTAATTTAATTGAATTTTTTGAAAAGGTAACTGAATATATTGACGAGGATAACACAGTTGATGTTGTTTGTGTGGATGTCAGTAAAAGCCTTTAACAAGGTCCATGTGGGAGGCTGGTCCAAATGTTGGAGCCCATGGAATCAAGGGAAGATGGCAAATTGGATCCAAAACTGGCATGTTAATAGGGGAGAAAGGGTGAAGGTGAAGAATTGCTTTTGTGATTGGAAGCTGTGACCAATGGTGTACCACAGGGATCAGAACTAGGACCTTTGCTGTTTGTTATATACATTAACAACTTAGATGTGAATGCAGAAGGTATAATTAGTAAGTTTAATAAGGTGACACCCAAAATTGAAGATGTTATTGATAGTGTCTTAGGCAACAGACTAATATTGATCAGCAGGTAAATTGCGCCGAGCAATGGCAGATGGAACTTAATCCTGATAACATGAGGTGATGCATTTTGGAAGGTCTACTAAGGGTAGGATATACACATGAATGGTAGCTCCCTAGGAACTACTGAAGAACAACAGGACTTTGGTATACAAGTCCATAGATCCTTGAAGGTGACAGCACAGATAGATAAGAAATGAACAAGGCACGCGGAATGCTTAACTTCATTAGCTGGGACATAAAATATAGGAGCAGAGAGGTAAATCTTTTTAAAAAATTAGTCAGGCCACAGATGGAGTACTGTGTGCAGTTCTATTTGCTACACTATTGGAAGGATGAGATTGCAATGGAGGTGCAGAGGAAACTCATCAGGATGTTGCCTATGATGGAAAGTTTCAGCTGAGAAGTGATTGATAAGTTGGGTTTGTTTTCCCTGGAGGGGATCTGACAGAAGTGTACAAAAATAAGAGGTATAGAAAGGGTAGATTGTAAAAGACTACAGGACATAACTTTAAGCTGAAGAGTAAGAGTGTCAGACAGGATCTGAGGAAAGATTTTTTTCACCCAGAGGATGGTGGAAATATGGAATATGCTGCCCAAGAGGGTGGTGGAGGCAGATACTCTTTCAGAAGCATCTTGACAAGCACTTAAATTGTCATGGCAATGTGGGCTATGATCCAAGTGCTGCTAAATGGGATTAATCTCGAATGATACTAGATGGTCTGATGACCTTATGACTGAATATGTGGCTGTTCTCCGGTTTCTGAAAGCAGAACATCGGAAGAGGAATAATGGTATTAGGGAAGATGGCTGGGCATCTGCAGCTTGCTCATCATGCCAAATAGCAGGATGAAGGTGAGTCAGCCAGAAGGCAAGTTTATAGTATAATCCTCAATATTCTCAGTAATACTGGGTGCCACAGGCTATGTAGTGGCTGGCAGTCTCTCCAATGTGAAGAACTATCTCCTCCATAGGGTTAGGAAATGCAAATGTATTTGTCCTCTCGTGTGTCCTGCAAGACAGGGTGAAGAACATCAGTTAGAGTGTAGTACTGTGATTGTCTAACGTGACTATTATACCTGAATTGCTGGAGGTATCAGAGATAGTGAGGAGTGGATATGAAATAGGCAGTGTTGATAGGTGTGTGAGGACGAGGTGAAGTATTTGGATGGTAATTCTGAGTCTCAAGTGCCTGGGACTAGTGCTGGATCCATAATGAGAGGTGTGGTGCATTGAGATGAGGCTGTGTCATATTATGTACATAATATGGATTAGAAACATAAAATAGAATCATGTAATGCTTTGGATTCAATTAATTTTGTGCAGAGAGAGGCTCTTTGGCCCATCAAGCCTGCACTGACAATAATCCCATCCTATCCTGTAACTTCATGTGTTTATCCTGCTAATCTGCCTGACACGAAGGGGCAACTTAGCATAACCAACGAACTTTGGAATATGGGAGGAAAACAAAGCACCCAGAGGAAATCCGCACAGATACAGGGAAAACATACACAATCTCCACTCAGACAGTGGCCCAAGGCTGGAATTGAACCCAGATCTCTGGTGCTATGAGGCAGCAGTGCTAACCGCTATGACACCATGCTGTAGCCCTTAAAAGGTTTACCTCTTATCTTCAAGCTATAACTCCTAGGTCTGTACTCTACCATCATCAAGAACATTCTTTCTGAATCCACCCTGTCTAATCATTAGAATTTTCTAAGTTTTGTAAGGTTCTTTATATATTGCAGGTGTGGTGGCTCATTGATGAGCTTATGTGTTTAAATACAAACACATCTAATCAGTAAGCTTTAACTATTTACAGTTCCAACATGGTCTTATATGGTGTACCTTCCATCATGCAGGCATACTACTTACAGAGTTCTGTTCTAGACTGTGAATGACCATCACACTGAGTGCTGCCACTCCCTAGCCCCATTTTAACCTGGCTCTGCTGAATATCTTATATTATAATGTATGCAGGCACTTATCATCACAGGCTGGTGAAAGTGCGGGCAGGAGTTGTCATCTAAAGATGCAGTCACCAACCTTGACCACCACCTACATGAAGTCATTAAACTTCTTCTGTCACTACTACCAGATTCTTGGATGCAATCCCTTGAAATTGGCTTCCCTTCGGCATGTGCTCCCAAGGACTTTCCTTGAGAGTCTTTGACTCTTGAACTACAAAATCTTTCCTGGTGTCCATCTCCACTATTAGAGACTCTGTGATCCTGGAGCTCTCTCTCTTCAGCAGTGTTTGATTTTCTTGTTCATAATTGCAGCAACAGTATTCAGTAATAGCCTCCAGTAATTCAGTGCAGCTTCCTTTCAAGAACAGAAGGTGTCTGCACCATGTGCTTTCAGCAAAAGCAGCCAACAGACACTCGGTCCTTTGTGGCTGTGTGTGCAGAGTTTCAAAGCATTTTAGTGTGTCAGTCAGCATGAGCAGCTGGGGCACCAATACTCACACATATTCTCCATTATCTCGGGAGGCACAAGATATACGAACAATGTAACAAGATAGCTTAACGAAGAAATGGGAAAGGCCATTGTGATATTGTCTGATGGTCATAAACTATATCAATGCAGAATATACATTGCTTACTGTCTCCAGAGAAACAATGCCATGTCTCTTCATTGCAATTATTGTGTAGGAATACTATTATCATCAGCCCATGGGAGCTATTGTACTGAGGCCTTTGCTTATTTAATACTATTAAGTTATAACTGATAATGAAAACATATATAAACCTCAGTGGAGAGGCATCTGGATGATGCTGCCTTGGTTCCCTACATGTGTAATAATGACACCACTTGAATATTACAGCCGGTTTCGATGTTGAAATTTTATAACAGATTGTTGCTCAGAACTTGCACTACAATCAGCTAACTGATGCAATAGTCCCAAATTTCCATGTTGTTTGCCTCCTTGGGGACTGGCAGGTTACAATACACGACCTACATGCCTGAATAATTTTTAACTCTATGGGTGAAATCTTACTAGAATTTGGCAGAATGTTAGTTCCATCAAAAAACCAACATGTTTCACTGCCTGTTTTCTCTCTGGATCTTACTGCACATTGTCACAAAAAAAAAACAGGTGGGCATGTTTCACACTGTCACATTGAGGGGCAGGTCTCAGCATGCTGGCAAAGTCTGGCTGCACCGTGATCAGGGCTGCAAGCTTAAAAGACCAAAAAGGACTCTCCATTCTTACACCATGGGAGTCTCAGGAACATCACTCTATCCTGCCTCACCAATAATCACATCTAATCTTCCCCCTCCCCCACCAACGATGCTGGAAACACCCCCCCCCCTTTCACCTCCAAACATTTGGACCCCCCACAATCAAACCAGCAGCTCTCTGCAAACAGATTATTGCTAGTATCACACTGTGCCAATTTGCATCAAAGGCCAGTGCCAGGGCAATTGGCAGGGCACTGCCTGGCCGTTCCTTATCTATGGGGGCCTATATTTACCACAACAGGTTCACATGTGAGTGAACCTGTTTACAACGCATCAATGTGACATCAAGTCGGGATGGTTTGAAAATACAACTCTGGTTCACTACACAGTGGGAGGACAGGGTCTTTAATCAAATATATTGAAATGTATTTAAATCAGGTTCATGCCCATTATATCGCTGGCAAAGGGCAGCAAAAATCATAACGTACAATCTCTGGATTTCACCAGATTATGAGCCTCCGCCACGAATGACTGATCATGGGCTCAAGTATGTCGCAATGTCTCTGGACCCACATTCCTACTTGTACATTGTTCAGTAAGAATCTCACTCCTTCGCTTTTCATTTTCCAGAAACGTATTTTTTTTTATTTATCTACATTCAGTAGCAACTGATATCTCCTTCCTCTACCATTCATTCTGAAATCTCTTTGTATTTTTGCTATTCTCCTGGTGCTGCAGGAAGCTTCAATATCATTCTACTTTTGTCTAAATCCAAACTATTTATACAACTACAAAAAAAATTCCAGCAATTATCCTGGGAGCATACAGGTACCAGCATTGTCCCTATTGAATGATTTTGATGTGTGTTTCATTTCATTTTTCAAGATTGCATATTGCTAATAAGGCTTCCAAACTATGTAATTTTCCAATAAGGGTTGGTTGATCTGTGGTGAAGGGTTTTGTGCAATTCCCCATCAATATTTAATCAATTCAGAATTCAAAACATATTACAAAAGATACAGGAAATATTACAATACTTGTATATTAGCAATATGCATTCGTGACTTTTTCTTCCTATCCTTGGCTGCATCATTACATCAAGATGCACAATACAGTAATGCTGCTTTTAAAAAGAAAAGTAGATGAATGAAATTTCAGAAGCATCAGTTTCTCAATCACAGGAAGGCAGTAGATTGCTGTTGTTGTTCCGATTTTTACAGCCTTTTCACTTCTAATCTGGGTGAATCTCCCATTAGCAAATATTATTTTTCCTTATTTCTTACAAGGAAAAATCCATTATATTCAAGTTTGGTGATATTCTGCTCGGAAAGGGCACAGGATGCTAAGACAGCAATATTAAGCAGATCAGAGTGAATGAATCATCTGATCTGCAATTTCTTTTCCCCTTCCCTGCATCAGTCCTCAAAATTAGAATTGTAGGGGGCTTTTCCGAAAGCAACTGACATGAGCAGTTATTGGACTGGCCTGAGTTTTGACAGATCCACAGTTCAGAAAAGCAATAATACAGCTTCTATTTGCAGGCTTGGCATTATGAAAGTCTCTAGCGCATTGATGGGGAACTTCTTTTTCTGGGGCGATGTTTACTTATGAAGAAAATGTCAAATTTAGTTGAATTTAGTTCTTCAAGTAAGTGTTTCTGGTTACGTCAGTTTTTTCTTAAATGAGTACTGGGGCTCAAATTGGTATCACATTGGCACCCATTATTGCTGTGCCTCAGGTGACAATTCTCCATGTTATAGGACAATGTCTTGTAAGCAGCCTATATCTCAAACACTTACAGCTTGTGCTCCTGCTGTACATCAAGCTCATCAAAGCCCCCAGTTTAATATTTGTAGGATCCATTCAGGACAGCACTGGTACGATGTTGAAATGAATTTCCTTTATTGAACAGAACTTGAAATTAAATCATTACAAAAGTGAAAAGAAAAAGAGAAAAACTGGAGAGACTGGCTTTTTGACTGCCAGTCCCCAGCACTGATCTTAAACACACGGAATTCAAAAATAAAGCTTAATTGCAAGCACATAGCTAAAATTACAATACATGTTATTCACCATCTTGCTATTGAAATTGTATTGCATATTCTGTCTCCAACTTGGAAAACAGAACTTGTAGATATTGTTCATGGAAAACTTCTGGTTTATGAAAAACTTGTTTTACTTGCATTGTACTCTTCAAAATGCCATCAATTTCTAGGTAAGCCAGCATGCCTTCTCAGTTTTGAAATGTAGTCAAGTTAATTTTTTAAGCTTAATAGAGTTAAGTTACATAGGCAGAAATATTACAAATGAAGTGTTTGTCTAAATGAAACAAACCATTCACATGATCCCACAACAATATTAATCATGGAATGGAATCTCTATATTGCAGAAAGGGTCTATTCATCCCATTGAGTCTGCACCTACTGTGTGTTATGAAAATAGGGCCTTGATAATATGCTCAATGTATTTACACCACTAATCCCCTTAACCTACACATCTTTGGGCACTAAAGGGCAATTTAGCATGGCCAATCCACTTAACCTACCCATCTTTAGATAATAGGAGAAAACTGGAACACCTGGAAGAAACCCATGCAGCTATGGGAAGAACATGTAAACTCCACACAGACAAATTCCACAGAGTCACCCAAGGCTGTTGCTGTGAGGTATCAATGCTAACCACTGTGCCGTTCCAAAAGTATTATGTAGTACCTGAATAAATCCTGTAATGGTGCTTGGAATGCCCCTTCCTTTCTGTAGGGTCCTTGCCTTTAAAGTTGTATTGCTACTTTGCTGATTCTCAGTCAGGTTGTGTGATATGCAATGCATCTTTGTTATACTGCTATTATGAGAGAAAAGGTAGTTGCTGTAACATATTGGGGCAATGCTCCAGTAGATTCTTACGTGTACATTAAATCCATCATCTGCATTAACTCTCCAGTGAATGAACAACTATTATATGCTGAAAAGAGCAGTGGGCACATAGTAACAATGACAATTACTTGCATTTATATAGCACCTTTAGTGATATGCAATATTCCAAGGTTAACACAAGTGTCAACAAACAAGACTTGATGCTGAGTCATGTGAGACATTAGGACAGGAAGAGGTAGGTTTAAGGATCATATTAGAGAGGAGGAAAGAGATTGCGGGTCTGAGAGGTTTATGGAAGGAATTCCAGGAATTGTTAGGAACAATGAGCAACATAGACAGTTGAAACCATATCTATCATGAGTGAAGTAGGAATGAAGTATGAATAAAAGTTGGGGAGGTGATGGTCTAATGGTATTATCACTAAACTATTAATTCAGAAATGCAGTTCACGTTTCGGCGACCCAAATTTGAATCCCGCTTCGGCGGATGGTGGAATTTGAATTCAATTTAAAAAAAATCCAGAATTAAAAATCTACTGTTGACATGAAACCATTATTGATTGTTGGAAAAACCAATCTGGTTCATTAATGTCCTTTAGGGAAGGAAGTCTGCCATACATGTGACTCCAGGGCCAAAGCAATGTGGTTGACTCTGAACTGCTCTCTGAAAATGCCTAGCAAGCTGAAGGGAAAATAGGGATGGGCAATAAATGCTGGCCAGCCAGCATCGCTCATATTCTACGAATGAATTAAAAAAAATTCAGAATTGGAAGAGTTTGCAAAGATTGGCAAAGAGAAGACCAGGAGAAGATTTGAAAACAAGGACAACCATCCTTGGATGCATGGGATAAGGTTGGAGTTCAGAAACAGACAGTGGAGCTCAGGTTTATACAGGTTACGGGATAAGAGACCAACCAACACAGCATTGGAATAGTTGAGTCTAAAATGAATAGTAGCATTGCTTGGGTTTTCACCAGCTGATGGGCTGGGGCATGGAGATGTTATAGAGGTGAAAGTAAGGCAGTCTTGGTGCTGGAACAGTTATGGGTCAGACATTCACCTGAAAGTCGCATAGGATGCCAAGATTGCGAGTGGTGTGGTTTAGCTTGGAACAGTGGCTAGCTCAGAAGAGCAGGCAATAGAAGTTGGAATCTTAAGTCATTCATCCTGGTAGGATTTTACCATCCCACTGGAATGAATGGAGATTTGACGAACGCCAAATTCTCAGATCTCGCTGCAGCAGGACTGTGGTGTGAACAGCTAATAAGATCATTATTCTGTACGGGTGGAGGCAAGTAAGAACAGAGATCAAAAAATGTGGCACGGGACGTCATGGTGGCAGAGAGGGTAGCACCGCTGTCTCACAGTGCCAGAGACCTGGGTTTGATTCCTGGCTTGGGTCACTGTCTGTGTGGAGTCTACATGTTCTCCCTGTGGGTTCCCTTCGGGTGCTCCCGTTTTCTCCCACGGTCCAAAAGACATACTGGTTAGATCAATGGCCATGCTAAACTTTTCCCTCACTGTACCTGAACAGGTGGTGGATTGTGGCAACTAGGAGATTTTCACAGAATCACCATTTCAATGTTAATACAAACCAACTTATGATACTATTAACTAAACTTTTTTAACACTCCAATTGTCCTGGAGACAGGACATGCCTCTGTTTCCCTGTGAGTTTAAAAATATTAAAGTTATTCCATGCTTACTCTTTGAATCATGTTAATTTAACAATTCACTTACAGCTGCACAAAGCTTATTACACGCTTGTGATATGGAGTGATGGCCAGTTTGATTTATATAAGCAACTTCAATTGTGAACAAGAAACTCTCCTTTGGGATTGTGCAATAAATTGGTTGTTATACTGTTATTAGGGGTAGAAAGGAAGAAAATTTTTATGGGTGGCATGGTGGCACAGTGGTTAGCACTGCTGCCTCACAGCGCCAGGGACCTGAGTTCAATTCCATCCTTGGGTGACTGTTTGCAAATTTGCACACATTCTCCCCATGCTTGCATGGCTTTCCTTTGGGGCTACAGTTTCCTGCCACACACAAAAGTTGCATGGGTTGATTGGCCATGCTAAATCGCCACTTAGTGTCGGGGGATTAGCAGGGTAAACACATGGTTACGAGGATAGTGCCTGGGTGGGATTGTTGTTAGTGCAGAGTTGATGGGCTGAACAGCCTCTTTCATAGTTATAACTATGATAACAGTTATAGAACGAGAGTCAGTATTGGTTCTCTTCTCTCCCCAGCCTTCTCCCTGCACACATTCTTCATTTTAATATAACAAATCCCTCTTCAATGCCTTGACTGAAACTGCCTGCTCCACATTCTCAGGCCACTCTAGATCCTAATCATTTACAGCATGATATGTTTCTCTTTATTTTGCCATTGTTTCTTTTGTTAACTATTTTAAATTTCTGCTCTCTGGTTGTTGATCTTTCCATCAGTGTAAAGATGTTTTCCCTCATCTATTCTATCTTGCCCCCTTGTGCTCTTGAAAATCTCTATCAAATCTCCTCTCAAATTCTTCCTGTCTCCAACATGCCCAACTTGTCCAATCTATCTTTGTAACTGATGATAATTAAAGAACAAAACAGCACGGGAAACAGGCCCTTCGGCCCAACGAGCCCGCGCCACCATCCCGATGTTCCCACCTCTACGCGCGATCCCTGTCCATGTTTATAGGTCTATGGATTAAAAACCAAATTTGAGACAATTTAGAGAATTTGTTTTGCCAATTAGCCTAAGAGCACATCTTTGGGATGTAGAACATTACAGCGCAGAACAGGCCCTTCGGCCTTCGATTTTTTTTTCTGGATGATCCTTTATTTACTACCTACCATCTCCAATTTCCTCCGTAAGCCATGGTTTGGCCTCAGTTTCCTGACCACACTTGTGCCAAACAGGAATAAACAATTTCTGGAGTTTCACCTATTTGTTTCTTCGATGCCTGCTATTGCCTGTCCTTCCTTTCAGTAATGTTTCTCAGTCCATCATATCTCACAATATCATTAATTATCTTAATTGATATTGAGGACCCTGGTCTCTGAATCAATTACATCATTATCCACCTTGACAAAGAATTCTATCACATTATGTTCACTCATCCCCAAAGGTTCTCTCCCAACTAATCATTTCTCATTGCACAATACCCAATCCAAGATGACCTTTACCCTTGTTGGCTCCTCAATGTATTGCTCCATAAAACCGTCCTGTACGCATTCCAGAAATTCCTCCTCTATTGTATTGTGACTACTTTGACTTTCCCAATCCATATGCAGATTAAAATTACCCATAATCGCAGATGTTCCTTTAACACATGCATCTAACTTCCTGTCTAATGCTTTTCCAACATTACCACTACAACTCGGTGGTCTGTATGCTCCTACCCCTAAGTTTTTTTTTAGCACCTTAACTCAATCCATATAGATTCTTTTTATTATTCATTCATGGGATGTTGCTGTCTGGCCAGCATTTATTGCCCAACAAGTTTATTTGGCAACACAAGCTTTTGGAGTTTCGTTCCTTCATCAGATGAGAGAAGAGTTGGGTTCACAAACAGAGCATACACAGACACAAACTCAATTTACAAGATAATGGTTGGAATGGGAGTCTTTACAGTAATCAAGTCTCAAAGGTACAAGTAACATCAGTGGAGAGAGGGTTAAGCACAGATTAAAGAGATAGAACATAGAACATTACAGCGCAGTATAGGCCCTTCGGCCTTCGATGTTGCGCCGAACAATGGAACCAATCTTATGGTCCTCTAACCTAAACTATTCCAATGTTATCCATATGCCTATCCACTGACCATTTGAATGCCCTTAATCTTGGTGAGTTCACAACTGCTGCAGGCAGGGCATTCCATGCCCTTACTACCTTCTGAGTAAAGAACACACCTCTAACATCCGTCCTATAATTACCACCCCTTATTTTAAAGCTATGTCCCCTTGTGTTAGCCATCTCCATCTGAGAAAAAAGGCTCTCACTGTCCACCCTATCTAACCTTCTGATCAGCTTATATGCCTCAATTAAGTCACCTCTTAGCCTTCTTCTCTCTAATGAAAATAACCTCAAGTCCCTTAGCCTTTCCTCATAAGACCTACCCATCATGCCAGGCAACATCCTGGTAAACCTCCTCTGTATCCTTTCCAATGCCTCCACATCTTTCTTATAATGTAGCAACCAAAACTGTACACAATACTCCAAGCGTACAGAGTTTTGTACAGTTGCAACATGACGTCTCGGGTCCGAAATTCAATCTCTCTACCAATAAAAGCTAACACACTGTACACCTTCTTAACAACCTTATCAACTTGAGTACCAACTTTCAGGGATCTATGCACATGTACACCAAGATCTCTCTGCTCATCTACACTAAGAGTCCGACCATTAGCTCTATATTCTGTAATCCTGTTACTCTTACCAAAGTGAGTCACCTCACACTTTTCTGCATTAAACTCCATTTGCCACCTCTCGGCCCAACTCTGGAGCTTATCTATGTCCCTCTGCAAACTGTAACATCCATCCTCACAGTCTACAACTCCTCCGACTTTGGTGTTGTCAGCAAATTTACCCATCCCTCTACATCCTCATCCAGGTCATTTATAAAAATAACAAACAGCAGTGGCCCCAAAACAGATCCCTAAGGTACACCACTAGTAACTAAACTCCAGGTTGAATACATCCCATCAATCGCACTCTCTGTCTTCTATCAACTAGCCAATTCCTAATCCAAATTGCTAAATCTCCCTCAATCCCATGCATCTGCATTTTCTGCAGTAGTCTTC
Organism: Sphyrna mokarran; assembly: GCA_024679065.1. Taxonomy (NCBI): domain Eukaryota; kingdom Metazoa; phylum Chordata; class Chondrichthyes; order Carcharhiniformes; family Carcharhinidae; genus Sphyrna; species Sphyrna mokarran. The sequence goes on from JAGIQG010000021.1 coordinate 28,777,875, forward strand.
CATGGGGAACTGTATCAAATGCTTTGCTAAAATCCATATACACCATGTATATTGTTTCCAGTCAGGGTAGCTAGTGAGATTTTGTATGCCCAGGTAAGATGTGGGGGTTACAGATAGTGTGACATGAACTCAAGATCCGTTGAGACCGTTCTCATGTGTGCGGAAATTGGCTATCAGTTTCTTCTGATCCGGCGACGCGGTAGCACAGTGGTTAGCACTGCTGCTTCATAGCTCCAGGAACCTGGATTTGATTCCTGGCTTGGGTCACTGTCTGTGTGGAGTTTGCATGTTCTCCTCCTGTCTGCGTGGGTTTCCTCCGGGTGTTCCAGTTTCCTCCCACTGTCTAAAGATATGTGGGTTACATTGATTGCCCCTTAGTGTCCAGGGATGCATACGTTAGAGGGATTAGTGAATAAAATATGTGGGGATATGGAGGTAGGACCTGAGTGAGATTGTGGTCGGTGCAGATTTGATGGGCCAGATGGCCTCTTTCTGCACTGTAGGGTTCTATGATTTCTATGATTGGTGACTCTGTGTTGTTGTGTATTGTGAAGGCCACCTTAGAGAAATCTTACCCGAAGATCAGAGGCTGAATGCCTGTGACTGTTGAAGTGTTCCTCGACAGGAAGGAAGTTTCTCCTGTAGCTGAGGGGGAGGTGAAGGTTGCCACACATTTTGAAAGTAACAGAAGATGTAGTGATCCAAGATCCAGATCAATTCTAGTCTGGATTACCAGTCCAGTGACAATACCATCTGCCCCTGGCTTGACACAGATGAATCCCTCTGGACTACAACCAATTTAATTGCAAATAACCATGGCAACAACCCTTCCAATTTTAAAACATTAATGCTTTCAGCATCAGATCTCTCAAAAACGCTCTGAGGAAATCACTGCAGGAGTTCCTTTGCCCAACAATCTGCAAGTGCTTCATCAATGAGCTTCCTTCCAATATTAGATCAGAAGTGGGAATGTTCAATGATGTTCTGCATAATTCAAGATTCCTCGGCTACTGAAACAGTCTATACCCAAATGCAGCAAGACCTGGACAGTATCCAGGCTTGGGCTGACAAGTGGCAAGTAATATTCACACCACACAAATCTCAAGCAACGACCATCTCCAACAAGACAGAATCTAAACATCTCTACCTGGCATTACCATTATTGAATCCCCCACCATTAACATCCTGGGGTTGCCATTGATCAGAAACTCAACTGGACAAGCCATATAAATACTGTGACTACCAGAGCAGGTCAGAGGCTAGGAATGCTGTAGTAAACTGACCTCCTGACTCCCCAAAGCCTGTCCACCATCTGAAAGGCACATGTCAGGAATGTAATGGAATACTCTCTGCTTGCCTGGATGAGTGCAGCTCCAACAACACTGAGGAATCCATCTAGGACAAAAGAGTCCATTTGATTGGCACCACATCTACAAACATTCATTTACTCTCCATCACCGATGAACTGTGCCAGCCATGTGTACCACGTTCAAGATGCACTGCAGGAACTCACCAAGCAAGGTGCCTTGGGCAGCATCTTCAAACCTGTTGACTACCCACACAAACACTGGGAGACAAGATCAGCAGATACAAGGGAACACTACCACCTGCAAGTCCCTTACAAGCCACTCACCATTCTGATTTTGAAATAAATCTCTGCTCCTTCACTGTCGCTGGATCAAAATCCTGGAACTCCCAGTGGGTGGGTATACCTACACTACAGGGACTGCAGCGGTTCAAGAAGACAGCTGACCACCTTCTCAAGGGCAATTAGGTACCGGCTTTAATGATGAGCCAGCCAGCGACACCAACATCCTGTGAATGAATAAATTAAGCAAAATGCCCTTAGGGCCTGGCTAAAAGCTGGACAGACAAGTGAATACCTGATTTTAAGGACACTTAATCCCTAAAGGATCAGGGCAAGTTACGTGGGAGGAAACTGGAGCACCCGGAGAAAACCCACGCAAGCACGGGGAGAATGTGCAAACTCCCACAGACACAGGCCCAAATCCATGTATCTGCACAGCACAGCGATAGTCACTGAGCTGTCGTGTTGCCCATCAAATGGTCCAGCTCAAGCGTACACTAACGACGTGAAGCACTAGGATACTCTCGAAAAAAATCCAAGAGCAGCCCTCTCACGACCCATCGCGTGTATGCCCCGCGTTAGACAACAAGGTGGACCAAAGCACCTGTAGGATAAAAACAAGTACATCAATATCATCATCTATTTACACACTTCCCAGGGACTCCCAAGGCTCATGATCCCTATTTTAAATCAGTTTTCCATATCCCTCCATTCCCATTCTGTTCATGTGCCCATCTAAGTATTTCTTAAATAACTCCAGAGTACCTGCCTCCACCACTTTACTTGGCAGTGCATTCCATACCCCTACTGCCCTCTGTGGGGAAAAAAACTCCCTCTAGCATCCAAATTATATCTTACCTCCCTCATCCTTAGCCCGTGACCCCTCGTGCTATTCGAGTCCATTCTAGGAAAGAGCTTAACCCTGTTTACTCTATCTATACCCCTCATAATCTTGTACACCTCTATTAGATCTCCTCTAAGTCTACGTCTTTCTAAGGAAAACAGTCCCAATTTGCCTAACCTCTCCTCATAACTCAGACCTTCCATAACAGGCAGCATCCTGGTAAATCTCCTCTGCACTCTCTCCAGAGTCTCCACGTCCATCCGGTAGTAAGGCGACCAGAACTGGACGCAGTATTCCAAATGAGGTCTAACCAACGTTTTATACAACTGCAACATTAAAGGCCAGCTCTTGAACTCTATACCCCTTCCTATAAAGGCTAACATACTATATGCTTTCTTCACAACCTTCTCCACTTGCTCTGCCACCTTCAGAGACTTGTTCATCTGCACCTCCAGGTCCCTCTGCGTTTGTATACTCTTAATAGGTCTACCCTTTATCATATACCTCCCCCCTACATTATTTCTTCCGAAATGCGTCACCTCACATTTATCAGGATTGAATTCCATCTGCCATCTGTCTGCCCAAGCTACCAGCCTATGTCCTGCTGCATCGCCTGACAATGCTCCTCACTATCCGCAAGTCCAGCCATCTTTATATCGTCTGCAAACTTGCTGATCACTCCACTTACTCCCTCTTCCAAGACATTTATATATATTACAAATAGAAAAGGTCCCAGTACTGAGCCCTGCGGCACACCACTAGTGACCGACCTCCATCTAGAAAAACACCCTTCCACTATTACTCTCTGTCTCCTATTACCACGCCAGTTACTTATCCATCTAGCTACCTGTCCTTGTATCCCATTAGCCTTATTCAAGAAACATGGAAACCAGAACCAGGAGTAGGCCATTCGGCCTTTTGGACCTGCTCCTGTAATCATTTTGATCATGGCTGATCATTGAGCTCAATATCTCTTGATCCCTTTAGCCGCAAGAGCCAAATCTAAAGTTCTTCTTAAAATCAGACAATGCTTTAGCCTCAACGGTATTCTGTGGTAGTGAATTCCACACATTCACCACCCTCTGGGTGAAGAAATCTTTCTTTACCTCAGTTCCAAAAGGTTTACCCCTTATCCTCAAAATATGACCCCCAGCTCTGGTTCTGATTTTATTATATGGAATTTCCAGCTTTCGAAAATGCTTATATTGGAAGTTGCAAGAGATTTATTATTAACTGTTGGATAGAGTCAACTTAGTTTACTTGCCAGATTCAAGCTTGGATAGTACAATGAATAGAAGTTTTTAAAAACTCTTATAGTGTATTTCAACCACAATTGGTCAAATAATGTTAACAATTCAGTTTAATGCCAAATACCCTTTATAGGTCACTTTATATAGTGGCTTCTGTAACATTACTTCTGGATATGTAATATTTCTTGCAGATAGTTTTATTCCTTACAAATCTAGCTGCACTCAAATACTCCCCTGAGGTTATAAAACAAATTGCTACTTGCCTTAGTTTGTCCTGTGGTTGATTTATACTTAAGGTGGTTTATATTGTTTATTAAAGTACATTTTATTGCTTTGCCTAGATCTTTATAGTGAGGCCATCTACCTGTTATATTTAAAGTATAGCTGGAAATGTAAACCCAGTGAAGGAAATTAATGTATTTCATTAATTCTCAAAGCCAACTTCTGATATTTTCAGTCAAATCACACTATCAGTTATGAATTTTGGGAACAGATTTATTTTCCTGATTCCCATGTTATCAAACTATGTGAATAAGGTTATGCCAGAAGCTAAGTCAAAATATCACCAGTCACATGTTAAAATGGAATGCTGCCTGGCAAAAAAGTTGGGCAGTTCAGAACATGATTGACAAAGAAAAATCCTTTATAATTCCTTCTGCTCTACAAAGCAACTTGGGCAGGGATTTAATGGAAGCAGTTGGTACGGTTAGGTGGCCTGCATAACTATACTAGAGGCCATGCATCATATTCCTGCTAGTGGGTAAATTGACTCATGTTTGTCAACAGTAGGAATGAGCCTATGCAAGGAACCCATCCGCAGTCTAAATAGGTTCATTATTGAAGCACTTTAAGATCAATACTCCAAGCCCATGGCATTCAGGGAATCCCCTGAACTCGCATGGGTTTTCCATGTCTCCTGAAAGTTGTCCAGCAATACTTGATTTGTTTGCCAGAAACCTCCTCAATGGGATGAGACGGTCCCTCATTCACAATGCCTCAGCGAGGAACCTGAGTTCGGAATGGACGCATCTGCTGACAGCCACTTGCCTGCCCTTACATCTAAAGCCCTTTCATTGGCAATCCACTTCCTGCAACCCCCAGCTGTCCACTCACATCTCTCAGAACTCCCATGATGATCCCTTCTAAAAGTCTCACTGTACCACCGGCAGTAGCAACCGCTTTCCGCAGTGCTGCCAGCAATGGAACGCTCCCGTCTCTCCAACAGTTGGATGGATCTGTTACATGCCAGTTGTGATTGCTCACTATTATGGTATTGTGTTTTAATAACTGGCAGAATAGAAGAGAATGAACTTGTGCATGGTGTCACTGCTGCCTCACAGTCCCAGGAACTTGGATTTGACATCCAGCTTGGGTCAATGTCTGTGTGGAGTTTGCATGTTCTCCTCATGTCTGCACAGGTTTCCTCCTACAGTCCAAAAGACATACAAGCTAGATGCATTGGCCATGCTAAATTTTCTCTCAGTGTACCTGAACCAGCACCAAAGTGGTTCTAGAGGACTTACACAGTAACTTCATTGCAGTGTTAATAATAAGCCTACCCATGCCATTAATAAATAAACCTCAAACTTTAAAACAAAGGAGAATTACAAGTACTGAAATTAGTATGACTGAGCAAGAAGACATCACAAGTCAGATGTTACAACTTATCACTGATGCAAAACAATCACAAAGAAAGAAGTAATTTGTCCTTCTGACCAGATTGGTAAAATTTGCAGACAATTTGCTAACTTTGCATCATGCAATAGGTTATTTGGGCTCTCATGGTATGAGCTTTGCTCTTACAGGCACACATGGGTTAATTGTTGAATATTACAGTTCTGCCCTGCAGACATGAGAAATACCAAAGGCTATCAGGTGGTCTTGTGAAAATGAGGCACTTCTTGCAGCATTCCTGATATTAATTTATTGATTTTGTCTGTGTGGGTGCTTCACTCTTTCATGTTTCTAATACATTTAATACATTGCAAAATTTTGCACTTTAAAACCATAAGATATGGATATTACTTCAGTGCATTTAATTATTATTATAAGTGACTGATTTGTACTGTTGCTTCAGTGAATTCAAGGCAACTCTAATCTGCAACTCAGAATAATGAATTAAATAACATGCTAAAAGAAAACCACACACTGGGAAACAATTTTATGGAATTCATTAAATCATTCTATTTTGACAGTTAAGCAAGTTTCCACTTGGGTGGTATGAGAAATAGTTATAAACATAGCAATTAATAATATAATATGAAGATCAAGCATTTGGTATCTTTACAAAACCTGCTACAGCACAAAATTGCATTGCTGCAGCATTTGCATACCAGTAATTGCAAAACCACACTCTTCTTTCACATCCCAGTATTTGACATTGAAAAGATCTTCATATAGAAACCTTACAGTGCTGAAAGAGGCCATTCAGCCCATCGAGTCTGCACTAACAACAATCTCACCTAGGCCCTATCCCCTTAACTCCACATATTCACCCAACTAGTCCTCCTGATGCTAAGAATCAATTCACACATCTTTGGAGTGTGGAAGGAAGCCCAAGCAGATATGGGAAGAACATGCAAACTCCACACATTGTCACCCGAAGTTGGAATCGAAACTGGGTCCGTGGCACTATAAGGCAGCAATGCTAACCCAGTGCTACATGTTTAATATTGGTCAAAACATGAGTATATTTCCACAGCAAAGCAAGCATGGGTGGAGGGGAAAGTAAAACACAGTATTATCTTCGAATAGTTTTGGAGTAATACAATAGTTTATTGAACAATTGAGAAGAACCAGGTTCTTATCACTCAGTGAATAGGTCAAAATATCTTCAACATTTACCAAAATGGCCTGTGAACATAATTATGCAAAGCAATATTTTTACTTTATTTCCTATTGAAAAGTCAATCCAGAGATGATGCCTTTGTTTCTCAATACTAGCTAGATCAGGTTATCAGGGATTGGTCATTCAGCCCTTTGAGCCTTTTCTGCCATTCTATTAGATGAAATGTGATCAGTGCCTTAACTCAAATTTCACTTTTCTCTTCATGTTCTTTGATACCAATACCAATACCTCATGAAAATCTATCAATCTCAATTGACCCAGCATCCTTTCGGGAGTCCTCTGTATGAAACAATTCTCCCAGATTTCATTCCTAACTGACTTGACTCATTCTCCTATTCCCAGTCAAGAAAACTGTTTCTCTGCAACTGTCATATCGATTCCCTTCGACAGAGACTAGAGTTTACCTCCGTAACATTTAATTTAAAATGCCATGAAAATTTATTTAGTTTCCCTCCAGTTTTCTCCCCCTACCCCTCAGGTCAAGATGTTGATTTCTGCTGAACCATGGTTCCAGAGATGGCAGCCAACCATCCAGGGCCTTAACATTGTGATCAGCTTCCATTTGAGAGTTTAAGCCATGGACAACAGATTATTCCATGTTGAAAGTTCATAGCAAATAAATCCAAGTCTGTCCTGCTCTTCTGTAAGGATTAAAGGTCAGTGACGGAAAAAGAATATTGGCAATATTAATTCTTTCTCAGTCAAATTGCAGAGGTCAAATGTTGGACCTCTAGCCTAATTCATGATGTGATTGTAAGGAATATGCCACAATGAGGAACATCCATCCTAATTTAACTCAAATGTGCAACACATAGACATATCTTCATAAAGACCAATTGACTCTTAAAAGGCCATAATGCCTACAATCTTCTCTTTCCCGTGCTGACTGTAGGTCTATTCCAATGTGAATATGCCATGGAGAGCAAAATTCTGACTACCATCACTTCTGGATCTGTCTTTTATTTGAGGCTACACTACAAACTGTAGTGATGGCATGTTGCAGATTCACCTTCTCGCACATTTTAATGAGTCAGTCAACTTTCTTCAAGGTTAAAGAACTAAAGTTTCTTTCAATTCCTCTCAGAGATCAGTGTTTAATGTTTGGGACAATCCACATTTATTTAACTTGCTGCAATTCTACATTGAATAATATCTTTATTAACTAACCCTCAGTGAGTCGGAGTCCTCTTAGGCATAATACAATACTGACCATTGCAAATTACAATTGAGTTTCAGCACATACCATGCAAATTAACCACAATATAAAATATTGTGAATGCTGGAATCTGAGATAAAAACAGAAAATGCTGGAAAATTTCAGCAGGTCTGACAGCATCTATGGAGAGAGAATAGAGCTAACGTTTCAAGTCTGGATGACTCTTCATCAGAGTGGAGGAAATCATCGCCCTTCTTATCCACAATCACTACTATTTGTCTTTATGTCCATGACATTTTTGTCAATCTCTCCTTTGCTTTCACCTTTTGCTAGCTTTCTATTTAGCCCCTACAGCTCAGCCCATCTTCTCCACACTAGTATAAACCTTTTAATTTCAATTGTTTTCAGCTCTGACAAAGAATCATCCAGACTTGAAACTTTAGTTCTGCTCTCTCGCCACAGATGATGTAAGACCTGCTGAAATTTTCTAGCATTTTCTGTTTTTGATGCAAATTAATCATTTGCTTTTATTAAAACTTTCTATATCTATGTCTTAAATAAAGGAAAGATCCTAAAATGAAAAGAGGAGATGTAGGGCAAGATTCTTAGGCACCCTGTGGCACACTTCTTAACACTGGGAGGCTGACCACCACGGACCAGTAGCAGGATATTCTGGTTTCGCTGTTGTCAATGGGATTTTGGACAGAATCTATTCCATACCATTGGGAAATGTGCAGAAGATCCCAACCACATGAACACTGGAAGATTTTGCCCTTAGAGTGAAACAGAAGCAATATTCATGCTCCAATCACAAAACAAAATAAATGTGATTAAACTTTCTCTACTTCAGGAGGTTTTACGCTAGTTATAAAGGTCATAGGTCACAGAACTCTATAGCATTGAAACAGACCTTTCTGCCCAATTCTTTTTTTTAAGCCACTAAGCTAGTCCCAATTGCCTGAGTTTGGGCCCGTATCCCTCTAAATGCTTTTTAAAAGACAAAATTGTACCCGATTCTACTACTGTCTCTGGCAGCTTGTTCCAGACACTCACCACCCTCCGTATGAAAAAAATGTTCCTCTGGACTTTTTGTATCTCTGCCCTCTCACCTTAAGTTATGCCCTCTAATGTTTAGATTCACCTACCTTTGGAAAAAGATGTTGACTATATAGCTGATCTGCGCCCCTCATTATTTTATTGATACCTATAAAATCAGCCCTAAGTCTCTGATACTGCAGGAAAAAAGTCCCAGTTTATCCAACTACTCTTTATAACTCAAATCTTCAAGTCCCGGTATCATCTTAGTAAATCTTTTCTGCACTTCCTGATTTACTGATATTCTATAATAGGGTGACCAGAACGGTATTCCAAATAAGGCCTTACCAAAGTCTCGTACAACTTCAACAAGACATCCCAGCTCCTGTATTCAATGTTCTAACCAATGAAACCAAGCATCCAAATTCCATCATCACCACTCTATCCACCCATGACTCCATTTTCAAAGAGCTGTGAACCTAAACCCTTTGATCTCTAATCACTACAACTCTCCCAAACGCCCTACCATTAGCTGAGTAAGTCTTGCCTTGGTTCAATTTACCAAAATGCATCACCTTGCATTGTCTAAATTAAACTCCATCTGCCATTCATCAGCCCACTGGCCCAATTAATCAAGATCCTGTTGCACTTAGATAACCTTTATCAGTATCTGCTATGTCATCAATCTTGATATCATTTGCAAACTTACTTAATGATGTCATTTGAAAACTTACTAAACATGCCTCCTAAATTCTCATCCAAATCATTAATATAAATAACAAATAACAGTGAACCCACCACTGGTCACAGACCTCCCATTTGAAAAACAACCTCTACAAGTGTCCTTTGTCTATCATCAAGCCTCATCCTGGATCCCACAGATACAGCCTCATGCAACAAGGTACCTTGTCAAATGCCTCGCCAAAGTCTATGTAAACAACATTAACTGTACTGCCTTGTTTACCTTCTTGGTTACCTCTTCAAAAAACTCAAATTTGAGAGCTTTCAGATTTGGATGGGGGAAAAAATTAAAATGATCACATACTCTCCCCTAAGCCAGGATATTCAAGTTCTAGTACAAAAGTGATGATACAGTTGAAGTGAAATGCACAAAAAATATCTACTTCAACAGTTGAGAGTTTAATAAATCTGATTCCTGCAGCAAAGTAGAAATAGAAAAACTATAATGACCAGATTTTCATTTAATGGCACTCTCTGCTGAATTTGAAGAAAGATAACCAGAAATTTTTAAGCAATCTGTAGTATAGGTTGTTGAAGGCCATGACCTCAGTTTGAATAGTGTCAAAGGGACCTCCAACTATTCAGTGACAGGGATATTGTCAAGTAAGCAATTACATCGAAGCATACTCAAAAGACAGCAAACCACAAAGTCAAATGTTCTGAATTTTTTGGGCACAATCTTACCAGGTATTCATGCCACCCTCCCACTACAGTGGGGTCAGGAAATTTGGCACCCAGCCAAATTTCCATTCACTGCAGTGGGATGGGAAAAACCAACCAGCATGAACAATGATAACATTCTGGCCTTTGTTGCTAATCAAAGTTTATGGATTAATAAATGATTGGATTATACATGGGATGAAACTTCAGCACCAAACTTCTTTAAATTTTTTTCACTTCAAAAATATGTAAATTCATAGAAATTGAAACATTTTACGTTTTAGCGTTTCAGGACCAGAGAGGCTATTCAGCTATAATTCTGAACTTGTGAAAACCCCATTGAATTGGGAGCAATTTTTCTGAGGGATTTTACAACAAACAATGGTGTAAAAGGGCAAGTCTTCATCAGTTCAATCATTTCTATTTGATTGCAATGCACCTTCAAGGAGGCATAAAACCATGGACAGTAACTTCTAGGTTACTATGTTTCATTGTGTGTGTGCAGATTCCAGGATGAAAAATTACCTCACATAGGATGGTGTATACCAGCTTGTGCTACTCTTCACAAGCTCTTCTCATTGCTGACCTCTATTTCTGTAACACTTCTCCAAAAATAGTGGTGCTCGCGGGAATGGAGATGGAGCAGGTTGTGGTAGCTCTACTCATACTTTTTGCCAAGTTGGAGCTAGATGCTGGCATGCTACTTGAGTGACAGGAGATGACGGGTTAGCCAATACACCCAACACACATATATATTCCAATATATGTGTGCCCATTCAGTGTTCTACCATCTGTTGCAAATTCCATACTTGACTCCAAGGTATATGGGTGCTTGTATTTGATCTGGTGACTGCATGTGTCAGATCAAATGATACACATCTTCATTAGTGTTGTGCTGTGTCCTCTTTCCTCCCCCTCCCCCCCCCCGCCCCGGGCTGGGATGGGCAGCTCGCAGTTCTTGGGTATCTGAAAGCAGAAATTCAGAAGGGGAAGACTGGGATGGAATGGCAAGCAAGAGGTCCATTGTCACATAATCTGCAATTTGTTCATCATGCTAGTTAGCAGAATGAGAATGAGCTTGCAGCTCAGAAGGATACAAGTCAGGGAGACATGTCATCCATCTCAATGTTCTCAGCAGCATCGCATCCCATCACTGCTTGCCCCATGATGTAGAAAACCATCTTTTCTATAGGGCTCAAGAGATGTTGCCTCCACCAATTCTTGCTCTGCTGTCTTCCCTTGTGAGCCACTCATTCTTCAAGAGGTGTGGTTGCAGTAGCTGAATAGATTGAGGTATGCAGAAGTAACTGAGAGGTCAGTGTGAGATTAACAGCATTGGCAGTGTGTGAAGGTGAGATGGAACATCCAGATGTTAGTCAGAAGTTCCAAATGCCATGAAGTGTTAATAAGTGTACGAGGTGTGGAGTTTTGAGCATGAGGTTGGTGATGTGGTAAGTAGGAGATGTAATATGAAGATGCATTTACTGACATTCATCACTTGTGAAGTCATTAGAGACTTGTTGGGCATTATTTTCAGACCATTGGGTCCAAACTCAGAGCTGCCCTTCTTGGCTCCTGCACTTTTGGCAGGGATTCCAAGAGCTGGAATTTCTTTAAATGGTCATATCAAGATTAACCCTATATGTGGAATTCACTTCTTTTATTGCATCTGGACTTGTCCAAAATTTTAAAATGAATGGTCTTCCAAAGTATTGGGCTTCAAGCTCAATACTTGAGCAAAGAACCAGTCCATCATCAGCAGGTGTGAATAACCTATCCATTTCCCCATCGCACAGCAATAGCTTCAGGCTTCTACATCATTCTGGGTGGGCAACAGAAGTATAAACCAAAACGGTCGCACAAGAGTTTTTTTACTCTAAGAACCAGAGGGAAAAATCAATCAATAAATCTATGAACAACTAATAAGAGAGCAGCACATAAGCCAGCAACATCTTTTGCCTTTTCAAACATGGAGACTACGTATATACAAGTCTCTCAGTCTATTCCTTTTGACATCCACTCACACATAAACCTGACCTTCTGCTAAGAAGACTACAAATAACTAATTGCATGGCTTAATGAATAACACATCTCTTTGGAGATAATCCTACAAAAATCCAGCTATTGCATCCACCTAAACCAATTTCAGGAATGAAATGCCTTATTCACCAGTTCTGCACTGCATGTTTTCACAATACTAGCCACAAACTGTTCATTTGTTTGTAATGGGTAAAAGTGCGCCATCCACTGTCACTGTATTTTCTTTTGTGTGAGAATATACGTGGAAGCGAGTAAGAGAACGATGTAATGTTAGACATTCGTGGTGAATGCATGAATAAATAATTATCTTTATTTAAACCCAAGAAATGCTTGCTGCTGGTAGTTCCAATCGACACCCTAGGGCTGAGAAACCTTCCTTATTGATGTTAAAGGGCAGGGAATTGGGGTTTCAGTTCTCTTGGATCTCTGTCCATAATTCATACTTCTGCAATACTAAATATTTCATTTTAACACAACGCAGGACAAAAAAACTGCACTGAAGCAAATTTGTAATTTATGTGCATACGTTTACATTTTCCTCCAAGGGAATTGATGGTGTTAAAGGAAAATGGAGTGAATGTGGTTAATAATACATCAAATAATAGAAAACAAAAGTGTAATTTTGACTTGTCAGGTATGATTTTTGTCACTTCATATTTAATCACAACTCTTTCCTTATCTTAGATAAGATTGTTTCCCCGTCTACATTATCATAATGACAGTCAATTAAGTTGAATATTTCTTTAATGACAAAATATGGTCACTTGTCCTTAATCGGATTACAAATAAAAATGTTGCTTAGTTTTCAAGGCATGTTTAATTTCCTGAATTATGTTCAGTATCAACAATTGTAAATCTCTGCCTGATTTAGTCGTCATGTACCATTGTAAATCTCTGGCTTCCTAACCATGAATCTCTGCATGTGAGCAGAACGGTCCCGTGATCCCATTGCTCTATTTAAAACTTGGTAGAATACTTACATATAGAAATTGTTGGATCGGAAACTACGTGAAAAATTGAGCAGAATTCTTCACTTTGAGACTAAGTGCAGTAGCGGGCAGCTTCAGTGGTACTGTCATGCCCGATCAGAAAGCAAGCGTTAGATTCTGCATTTGGAATCTCATTAATTATGCAAAAATAGTTCCCCCTCCAAGTCACCTGGACAGCTGATTCATCCAGCCATCATCTGCTGGCAGGTTCAAAGATGCTGGCTGTGTCTACCTTGCTGATCATGCCCCACTGCAACAAGCTTAGGCAGTTTGGTGGCTAGCCAAAATTTCCATTCACCACAGCATGATGGGAAAATCCTCCAGGTGTGAAAAGGTGATAATCTTCCAGCCATCCTATTTAAATAGTAGTCTAACACATTCATATTACTTTCTCCAGCCCATCTGTCTTCACCAAACAGTGCAGGATGTCAGCAACGCAGAGGGAAACAGCTAGTAACCTCAAGAAGAAGTCTGTTCCATGATTCAAGCACCCTCTGTCCTGAGCCTTCCTGTGAGGTGCCCATGCCCCACTTGGGCCTCTACCAATGTATCTGGAGTCTTCATCCATCCCCTTCCAGTAAAGGATGTAGAAAATGTGGAATTCCTTTGACAATGACCCCACTGTCCCCCAAAGTGGATTGAAAAGATTGCAAGCTTTTCATGCAGCCTAGTTGGGTCCAGCTTCCCCCCTCTTAGTCTTTCCTCTACTCCCCCAATTTTCATCAACCTCGCCCACTCTTTTGTCCCTCCGTGTGTCATCATGATTCCTTGTCTTTAACCCCCTTCTTGCACAGTCCTCCTTTCACATTTCCCCCTTGTTTTCATTTGGCCACATAACACACCCACTGGCCTCATCTCGCACCCAAATTTCAGACCAATCTTTGGAGCTTTGTTGCAGTGGCTACACAAGTCCCACAGCACAGTCCTATCCAGATAGATACCTTTGCGTGACACCTTGGGGGAAGGGGAGGGGAACATGGGGGAAGGGTACCCTTGTACTCCACAAATCTAGGCAGAATAATGAATCACCCAGTGACACAGGAGGGCCACAGGTCCAGCAGCACACAGCCGTCTGTGAAGACCAGCTCAATGTGGAGATGTAGAGCAGGAATTGGTCTGCCCCAACAGAGAGATATAAACATGCCCTCACCCTGGGATCTGTGCCAAACTGATGATCACTTTGTGCATTCCACCCATTAGCAATCAGGTTTGATGCCAATGTAACATTCTATGGGCATGGCACAATCTTGGAAGATTAATGGGATGCCAGCGGGCAGCTGTTTTAATCAGCATTCACAAGATGCCAGCAGGAAGAGCAACCGACCAGTGTGAGAATTGCTGTGATTTTATGCCGGTGTGTTTTTGACTTTTGGCCCACACTAAATTCCTTGGTGGGAAATCCAAGTGGGATGGCAGAATTCAGCCTGTTGTGTTTATTGAAGGAAGTCTATTGGAATCACACTGCAAGTATAAAACTTGATTTTGCAGAATGATTTTTTAAAAAATTACCAGCTTTTTCTAGCATTGCATTGTTGTATATTCTATTGGAAGGAGAAGAAAACAAACAGAATTTGTAACCTTTAATTTCAGGCAGTATGGCGAAAGAAGGATTCAACTAAATCTCAGTTGTGGGGAAGACAGAGTGCACTCTGCTGCAGAATATTGGAACACCAATGCACCTCATCTCAACGATGGAAGAATGTTGGTTCAATTTTTATCCTCCCCCAACTTAGCAAATTTCTAAAAGACACAATCTTGTTTTTGAGACAATGAGGATAAAAGTCACACAAGGTGGCAAGGTCAAGGAATTGGCTCTAAATTTGGGCAAAAGTGTTCATACAGGCAGAGAGGTTTAATGAGTCCAGAGAGAGAGTGCAAGGTGAGTTAAGATAGGAGATGGAAAATACAGAGAATAAGAAAGCTCTGTTTCAGAGGCTGAGAAACCTGACATGGAAATTCCTCAGGAATAGAGAGAGTGAGGGTTGAAACAAGGCGAAATGTTCTGAAAGCATAGATGATGTCAGGCAAGGTGGACTGATCAAGGCGAAATTTGGCAGTAAAGGCTACACTATCACCAAGGCAATTGTAGCAGAAGGCTTTAGCAAGAGACAAGGTGTCAACTTCAATGAGCATTAATACACTGTCGATACGAATATCAGAGTAAGCAAGTGGACATCAAGAAGAAATTGAATGCTAAGAGCAAAATGGTCAAAAAAAATTGGAAGAATTTGCAGACAGAAAGCAAAAACAGGCAGCTATGCTTGGAGTCACAGCAAAGCAATTGCCATTTCAATAACAGACTGAAAACATGAACAAGATGAAACATTAAAATTGGTTTATTCTTCAAATTACCTGCATTATTTTTATGTGAATGCTTTGTAACATCACATTACACCTATGTTAGGACAACTGATGTAGTCTCTCTCTCCAGATGCACTTAGCTTCTATTGTCTCATTTTAATGAATCAGATGCAGTATTGGGACTTCTAATGCACAACGACTATCCTTATAATGCCTGCTGACATATGTTTTTAAACTGGTGTCTACTTGCTCCCGTAAAGGAAATTGCAGACATAAACTTTAAAATCAATGTGACCCTTCATTCTGCAATCAAAATAACAAATAACAGGTTCAGTGTGGGTCAGCAGTGGTACCACTTACTTGTTGAACTGTTTATTGCTCCAATATTTATCTGAAAAATGCAGCAAGTGGTTTGCAGATGACCCAACTAGACCACTATACTCCTTTTAACAGGCCAGTTTCTTTATTGTTTCCTTAATTTTAAAGTCCGACATTTTAAGACTCCACTTGCAACTCAAAACAACATCCCATTGTTTAATGGGATGTAAGGCAGAGAATCAAACAGAAATTAACCCACCTGATCTGTAATGCTCCAAATTTCCAGTTATTGGTTTTAATGGTTGGAGAATTGGGTACATGAGGGGGCAGAATTTTTCATTTCTTTGACTCCACTCAGGCGATTTGTAATCTGCCAGCTTTTCCCGCTATATCTTTTGACACTTGATCAAAATAAATCCTGGAGATGGGACTCATGATATCACAGTGGCTGGGCAGGCTCAGAATGAGTCCAACATCCCCCACCTCCCCCCGAACCAACACCTGCAATATTGGCCTTCAAGAGATCAGATACTATTTTTTAAACAGCACCCAAATCTAAACATAATAAAATAAGACAAAAGGGTCATGCCCTGGCAATGTCCCCTGGTGGTTCTCCCTTTGCACTGCCTATAGCATAGGCAATGGGCAATGCCTAGGCATGACCAACTCCATCCCTGGGGGCGGTGCTTACCTGTGCATCTCTGGTGGGTTCTCCTGGCCAGAACCCTGTTTGCTGTTGTAAACGCCATGTGATGTGTGTGTGGATGTATAGAATTATCTAATGTGAGATATTAGAGTAGGAAAGTCCACTACTTAGTACTACAAAACTAATGAGGTTCCATTCACACCACCCATTTCCCCCACACTCCCTCCAAAACATTATGCAGGCTGAACTCCAGGGCATTTCCCTGATTTCTGTTCCATTAAAAAAAACTCCAAGCCAGGAATGGAATTTTGCTACATCAATAAATAATTCTAATGTTTATTCAGAAACATTCAGTATAGATTTAGGATTGATTTCAGTGATATAACCCAGTACCTGGCAGCTTCATATTTTAAGGTTTAACTGATAATGTTCAGAGTTACAGAATTATTCTGGTGCAGAAGGTGGCTTCCCAACTCATCCAGTCTACATGAATTCTTCAAATGAACATAATGATTTAGTGCCATTCCATGCACATTAGCTCATAAATCCCTGGCTCCCCAATGTTGGATTTGGGGAAGTGCCCCAAAAGATGGTCTATGGAAGCCCTCTTGAAAGTTCTCAGGTAAGGGTGAGCATGGCAATAGTCCAGAAGGGCTAACATCTGATGTCCAATATTCCCTTTGATGTCCAACAGCCTACCAGGTATCTGAACATCTCCCTACTGACCCCCCCGCCAAAATGTCCAACTCCCCACGTCTGCACTCCCTCTATAATATCCAAATTGCAAAGTTCTTCTATATCCTTCCCAATATGTCACATCCTTCCTGTAGAGTGTTACCCAGAACTGGGCACAATAATTCAGTATAAGATCCTTGCTCTTGTATTCTATGTTCTTCCAATCAAAATAAATCATCTCATACAACCTCATCTGCTATCTATCTGCCCATTTCATGGTTTAAAATTTTGTGTTTTAAAACTTACTAAATTTCTTATCAATTTACTGCATCCAGATCAGGATTATTCAGATGAAATTCAAAGGCCAACCATCTTGCTTTAACATCCAACATTTCTACAGAACCTTACTGTGCATCGATATTTTCTCTGTCTTGGGTGCCTTTGCTTTTGGTAGCAACCTCTGCAGTTTGTGCAAACGTAAAGAAGCTCAGTGAAGTAAAAACAAGTAAATAATTTGTCAACATGGGGCGTATTTGTGCTAGGAACTGGTTTAAAAACACTCAAGATGTATATTAATGTGTGTGCTGTATCGTATAAAAAAAAATTAGCATTGGAAGAGTTAATTGGACTGGGAAACTATTTGAAATTCTCATAATTAGCCAACAGTGTGATCGGCGACAGAGGAGACTTTTATAAAGAGCACTTTAACAGTCTGTTAAGGTTAAATAATAGGCCATCCATGGGAGAATACGTTCATTCAATGAGGTAATAAATTACTGAATCATAATAGCCTCGTGAAAATATACACACGTAGTTTTAAAACAGTCAGTACAATAAAAGGAGAAAATCGAACATTGCATTCTCATGTTTGCAAGAGGGAGACCTGAGAAATAACATTAAAGATGTGAACATTAAAGTGAGTGCACTTAAAACAACTTTCATTGTTCCATTTACTTCCAGCCCATCATCAAAATTTGAAATGCAATTAATTCTCCCACTGATATTCAAATTATTTTGCATCGTACTCTAGTAAGTCTTCAAAAGGTAGAAGTCACTTCAACAAAATCCAACAGCAGTATAGAGTGCTATCAGTTAGTAGTCTATCTTAGGGGATGCCAGAGGAACTGACAGTCCTGGCTTAATACAAGGAAAAGACTCTGGCCCATCAATTCATTCCTTAATCAAAAATAGGCCAACCCTCAAAAGATCTAACTGAAGTCATTACATGTACATATCCTGTGCACTGCACATCAGAACAGTTAATTCTCAAATTGCAAATGAATAAAAAAATCTTAAGCTGTTAAAATAAAGTACTACATAAAAATCAAATTGTTTGCATCACTTTCGCATTTTGAAATCACTACAGAGAAGTTCAAGTTTACTACTTAAATTTATTTATTCATGTCATATTAACACTGCAATGAAGTTACTCTGAAAATCTCTTTTTTTAGCATTGACCTTTTGTACATCTCATATTGGTTCAGAAAACGTGTAATCAAACCATCAAATTGTGAGGTGGGTCACAACTTTATAGAAATCAGAAGAAGAACCTGAGTGAAAAGATGTTGGTATCCTAGCTAACTAACCTAATCCATTTCAACTGGCTGGGATCACAGTAAGGAAGATCTTTCTACTTTTGGTCCATCAAAAGTAGCACCATTGATTTATGGTGACTTCTGTCATTTTCTTCAGTATCCCATCAAAGGAATGATACTCCTTCTATGGAAATTCCTTACTGACTTTTACAAATCAATAGGTGACTTCAAGAGTAGCCCATCTAATGTAACAGCAAAACTAAATTCTGAACTTAAAAGGAACCAAAATGCTTTTCTCCTTTATTAATTTGCAAATAACTGGTCTTCCCACCCCATCTCCTTACACAAATTCTCATTTCGAGTGACACATTGGCATGATAATTAGCAGTGTTGCCTCACAGCTGGAGCCCCAGGTTTAATTCCAACCTCAGGTGTCTGTGTCTGCTTGGGTTGCCTTTGGGTGTTCCAGTTTTCTCCTACACTCTAAACATGTATAAACTGGGTAGACTGGCTGTGTGAAATTGCCCCTTAGTGTCTAAAGATGTGTAGGTTAGGGAGATTAGCAAGGTAAATATACAGGGTTACGGGAATAAGGTAGATTGGAGAACTAGCAGGGTAAATACGTAGGAGTAGCCTTTAGCAGAGAGTTATTGCTGGCTTGATGGGCTGAATGATCTTCTGATACAAGGATTCTATGATTCTTGTTTTCCAGTCCATTTACCAATTATATATTTGCAAAAGTTATCATCTCCCTCATGCTGAATCAAGATAATGAGCCAAGGGAAGGGGAAATGTGAAGGAGTGGAGCCTGATTCATCCTTGGATGAGAGAACCAGAATTTCTGGGATAAAAAAACTGACAATGTGACAGATCAAGCTAATTTCATACAAAAGCTGCTAAAAATGTCAAAGATACCACAACACATGATGTGATATCAATTCCATTGCTTTGCAAACTAAGCTTTATGATTGAAATAAAATTTACCCCCTAAAGTATCTTATATTGCCAAAAGGTCAGACAATCAGATCTTTTATATCATGGTTGAAATTTTAGAGCCTCCTTATGGTGGGGGCAGGTCCAGAAAGTGCAGCAAGCGTTCAAAAGTCCATTAACTCAGGCAGGACTCGAAGGTTCCTCCCATCAGGAGGGGCCATTAACTTCCTCCCAATATCTATAACTGGCCATAATATTTGAATTTTGCCAAGTGTTTCCCTGGAATTACAAAATCCTATATTTTTTTCCTGCAGGATTGTATCACTTTTCTTGGTCAAAACAGAGGGCAGCAGGGTGACATTGTTGTTAGCACTGCTGCCACATAGCACCAGGTACCCGGGTTCAATTCCCGCCTCAGCTGACTGTCTGTATGGATTTTACATGAGTTTCTGCTGGGTGCTCCGGTTTCTTCCCACAGTCTAAGGATGTGTAGATCAGGTTAATTGGCCATGCTAAATCGCCCCTTAGTGTCAGGGGGACTAGCAGGGTAAATATGTTGGGTTTTCCAGGATAAGGCCTGGGTATTTTTGTTGGCGAGGACTCAGATGGACCAAATGACCTCCTTCTGCATTGTAAGAGTCAATGATTCTATGAACAACCTTGGAAGTTATCATGTATTTCACATTGATATTTAAAAGTCCAGTTGTATTAAAATGAGCAACATTATATGCACAACAACAGTAATTGTTGCTTGTTATTTCAATCTGTTTCATGTTTTGCGATTAAAAATCTGCATCTGAACATTTTGTTCACAGCAATCATGATGTTATAAAATATAAGAGACAACTCCACAACTTCCTAACAGGATGCTACAAATCACCCACCTCCCCATTCACTTCCTCACTCACTCATCAACCCATATTCATTTGTTAAAAGAGTCCAACTTTTAAAAACTTACTTTAAAAAGGCATTTAATGTCATCAAAGGGGGTGTTCCCGCCTTCTCCCAACTCCATTGTACTAGTTGGACTTACCCTGAATAGGCAGCACTGCCTGTTTCCCCCTTACTTGATGGAGGAGCAGTGCTCCAAAAGCTTGTGCTACTAAATAAACCTATAACCTATTGTTGTGAGACTTCTTACTGTGCCCATCTCTGTCCAAAGCTGGCATCTCCACATCATGTTTCTCTCTCAGCTAGGATCAAAAGATCCCAAAAATAACAGACGATATTGTTGGGCCATTATAAACCTTATAGTCAATGGCAATATGCACTGTATTGCTGCTGACCAGAAGTCCAAGGTTTCAGGTAAAATATTTCAACCAAATGCATGAGGGGGTTACACTTGGCAAAAAAAGTAATTTAATTTCCAGCCTCTTCTCTGGCAGAATATTCTGGTGCCACTGAAGTTGATCCCTCCTGCAGATTTCCTGGCAGTCCCAGCACAATTTGATATCAGTAACACCTTTCTAGGATGAGAGAGCAATGCAGTTGCCATCGCCTTCCATGGGATCATCCTATGCCAGTAGCTGCCAATGGTAAGCCTCTGACACTAGAAAACCTGCTGTGGCTAGAGGTGGTAGGGGGGGTTGGTAATTGTAAAATTCTGGCCCATAGTCTTATGTTTCCTATTAATCTCAACTCAATTGGCTCTGCCAAAACTTCAATTCAGTAATTTAGTAAACAAGGTATGAAACCCATTTCAAAACTGCAACTGATTGGGAAGACTGTAACCTAATCTCAAAATGGCTTCCTCACCCTCTTTCTCATGGCAATGAAAAAAACACATTGGCTTTGTATAGGATTAGAAATATTAAGTCATTATCCTTTACCATTATAGAAGTCAAGGGACAGATTCCAGCACAACCTTTTACAAATCAGTACCACTTTTCTGAGATCTTAGAGTCTAACAATTGTAGATTTTGTATGGTGCATTCCAACGTGAACTTATCAAAGCCTGATATAATTTCAGCAAGATTTCCTTACTCTTGTACTCCAACCTCCTTACAATAAAGGCTAATGTATCATTTGGTTTAATTGCTTACTGTGCCTGCATGTTTAATGTATGCTTAACTTTCTGCTGCTTATCTAGCTATGAATTTCCTACTTGTTACAGCATTGGCTTAGAGGAATATTTTAGATGGGCTCTGGTCCTCAGTGCCAGACCCATTCGTGGCCCAGGCAACATGATTAAACAACAGTGCCCTGTGTTACTGCCAGGTTCAGGCTAACTTTGTTCTGACCAATTAGATTAGAGCCTAAAGAAAATGTTCTTCTGTTTTCAACAGAAAGGACATTCTCCAGCGCTTGGTTAAATTTCTCCTGGATGAGTGCAGCTCCAAAACCACACTCAAGAAACTCAAATCACACACATGACAAAGCACCAGCTTGATCATCCACTAGCTGAAACATTCATTTCTTCAACTTCAGTGCACCATGGCACCAATGTGTACCATTGACAAGAGACACTGCAGCAACTCATGAAAGATCCTTCAAAAGTGCATTCCAAACCAGAAGAACAAAAGGAAAGGCCCACGAACACATCACCCATTCTCCTTTTCACGCATCATCGCGGCCGGAAAATAAATCATGGTTTCTTCACTTCTGGATCGAAGTCCTAGAACTGCATCCCTAACACCGTAGATGAAGTTGCCCCAACTGGACTCCAACGGTTCGAAGGCAACAGCTCGGCTTCACTTTCTCGAGGATAAATTGTTTGGGATGGACGCTAGCAACAATGCCCACATCCCACAAAATAATATATTCAAGTTTAGCTTCAGTCTTTCTTGAAAAAGAGACATTATTAATAGTGCGCGTTTTTTAAAAGGTAAAAATAGGTTTATCTCCAAATCCTCATTTACAATAGGGTTAATATATTTGTCAACCAACATTTGGAATAACGCCTGCACTTCTGAACTCGTACGGGACAGAAAGCCATTAAAGTTGAGGAAAGGTATAAAGACAGGAACGTACTTCCCCTTCAGTGTTCCCAGCAACGCTGGATGTCATGACTCCAATTTTAGTGAAGCAATTCCTCCATGTAGCTGAGAGCTACAGGATCCTTTCTGGTTTTCCTCTGCTCTCAGCTAATGAGTGTTGCCTTGTCCTACCAGAAACAGAGGATGTCAGTAATGTGTTGCATTGTGTTTTGAGTGCTGTACCTGCCGCAGTTGAATAACTGGAAGCAGCGAGATCTGGGCATGGGGTTGGTATTATTGGAACGCATGTGAGGTGAGTAGCTAGATATTCAACTTCAATAATATGTGTCAGGAAGCTGATGGAGATGTGGTACATTGAACAATGCAAGAGATTGTTAGCTTGGAGATGTCAAGTAAAAGTTGCATTCACTGATCTTGACCATGAACGTGTTTCCAGGTCCATGAGACTAGGTTCAGAATTGATCTTCCTCCCCATTTGCTCCCAATCCCATCCAAATGCTCATGAAAACTTTATGTTTTCTTCAGTGCCTCTTCATTCCTTGCAGAAACTTGGCATCTCTCCTATCAACATTCCTGTACGGGCCTCAGCACTACATTCATAAACCTGGAAGTCCCCTCTCTCTTCTGGTGTTCCATTTTCCTTTTTCAAAATTGTAACAATCAAACTTACTATTAGCCTCCTGTGATTCAGTAGTGTTCTTCGAAGAGGGATAGACTGCCTTTAAGAGGAGCAGGTGCTCTACATTACGTATTGTCTGCAAACACTACCTGTTCTCTTGCTGAGCACTAGGGCAATCAGCAGCTGGGCCCTGTGTAAACTATGCTGTAATCAGGTAGATAAGAAGGTGGCACCAAATGTACGAGCTGCCTTATCTCCACAGCAATAGGTATGGGCTCATGCCCAAGAAATAGCATAGACAAATTCCTCGCACACAATGTCAGGAAAAGCAGTTATAATTGTGTCTAAATGAATAATAATTACATGATATTTTTCTCTGCCAAACATACAGCTGATATTAAAAAGACACTGACAGTACAAAAAAAACCTCATTAAAAGAAAAATAGGATGCTTATAATTAATTTATAACCTTTGCAAAGTTATTTTATCCATTTTGTTAATGCAGCTATTTCTGAAAAAAAATGAAACAAATGGCTTGGCTTTTGCCAATGGAAAAGATTTTCTTTGACATTACTGGCTATAGACATTTTATTCAGAAAACTTTTTAAAAAAAGATGCAGGTCTTAATGAGACTGACAATCAACTGCATTTAAACATTGACAAAATCCAAGAATTACTGGTCCTGCCCATAGGTGATAATTTCAGTGGGTGGGACAGAAAAGTCAATGGAACCGTGAAAAGTCCATTGACTTCAGGCAGCTGATTTCCAGTTCTGCAGCGAGTGGGACTGGAAAACTCCAGCCATGGTTTCTGTGCAATGTGTCCATTCTCCTGACAAGCAAGAGTGGAAAGTTAACAGTTAAATTCATTTCATAAAATTCTGCAGGACAGAAGGAGGTGAATCAGCTTACCAAGTACATATTGGCTGTTTGCCAAAGAGATATATATTTAGACCCATTCCCCTGTCCATTCACCATTGCCGTCAATTTTTATTTTTCAAATATTTATTCACTCTCCTTTTAAAATTCATTATGGATTCCAGAAATACATTTAATTTGGTATTCTGAATTCCTAAAAACATCTTATGTAACAAACTTCCTAACTTTCTTCTTTTAAAGTTTAAAGCTTAAGTTTATTTATTAGTGTCACATATAGATTGACATTAACATTGCAATGAAGTTACTGTGAAAATCCCCTGGTTACCACACTCCAGTGCCTGTTCGGGTTCACCAAGGCAGAATTTAGCATGGCCAACGTACCTAACCAGCACTTCTTTTGGACTGAGGGGGCAGCACCCAGAGGAAACCCACATAGATACGGGGAAAATGTGCAGACTTTGCACAGACAGTGACACAAGCTGGGAATCAAACCTGGGTCCCTGTTGCTGTGAGGTGGCAGTGCTAATCACTGTGCTCCCTGTTTGGTGATAAACTTAAAAATTTATGCACAAGATGTTCAAGTTGGAGGAACTTTGTGTTCGCAATAAGGGTTGTAGAGTTGAAGGAGCTGACAATAATAGGGAGAAGGGAGGCCATTGAGGAATTTGAGCAAAAGCTGGAGAGTTTTAAATTGAGGTTGGCAATTTCTAGACCTGCCAACAGTGGGTATTGTTGAGAGTGGGACGAGAACATTTGAAAAGCTGCTGACTTTTTCCCCCACCCTGCCCATGATGCCTGCCAGTTTCAGGGCTGGAAAAGCTCACTCAAGGAGTATTGGGAACCAATACAGGTCAACAAGCACATGATGTGAATTAGGAGTGTCAGAGATCCACATGAGCTTAAATTTATGGAGGGTGGAAGGCTATGGATTTATGGAAGGCTAATGTTGGAATATTTTGAATTTGGAGTTAACAGCATCAGGGCCCAGGAACACAGCTTCGATTCCTGGCTTGGGTCACTGCCTATGCAAAGGCTGCATGTTCTCCCCATGTCTGCTTGGTTTCCTTCAGGTACTCTGGTTTCCTCCCACAGTCCAAAATACATGCTGATTAAGTACATTGCCCATGCTAAATTCCCCCTCAGGTGTACCTGAACAGGCACCGGAGCATAGCAACTAGGAAATTTTTACAGTAACTTTATTGCAGTGTTAATATATACGTAACATTAATAAATAAATTTTAAACATTAACAAAGGCATGGATAAAAGTTCCAACTGATGAGGAGGGCTGGAGTAGATCAGAGAGAGGCTATTTTACAGAGGTGCAAATTGCCTAACTTGGCAATGGAGAAACTTGGAATCTTAGCTTAGGATACAAATAGCACCATTTGTTTACCAACAGTCAGTTCAACTCAAGAATGTAGTTAAAGGAAAGGAATGGAATCAATGGCTCCATTAGTTTAATAAAAATAAAAATTGGCTCATCCAGAATTAAACTGGTCAAAATGTCAAACAGAACAGGAAAAGTGGGGAGGCACAGTGGCGTAGTAGTTAGCACTGCTGCCTCACAGCACCAGGGACCCAGGTTCGATTCTTGGTTTTGGATCATTGTCTGTGTGGAGTTTGCACATTTTCCCTGTGTCTGCATGGGTTTCTTCCAGGTGCTCCAGATCCCCCGCCTCCACGGTCCAAAGATGTACAGGTTAGATGGATTGGCCATGCTATGTTCACTCTCAGTATAGCTGAACAGGTGTTGAAGTGTGGCAATTAGGGGATTTTCACAGTAACTTCATTGCAGTGTTGATGTAAGCCTACTTGTGGCTAATGAATAAACTTTAAGGATTGAGAAGAATGATGGTGAGGTAGTGCTCAGTCTTGAGTGCAACCTGCGGTTATATTTTTAAATAAAAGTAAATAATGCTTAATATTAAAATATTAATATTAAATATCATAGATGAAAAATAGAAGCAAGAAAAGGATGGATACTTTGGAGATTCTAGAGATCAGGAAGATGAACCACTTAAAAGATTCTCTGGCTACAAGTGGACAGGTAATAGTGAAACCAAGCAAACAATCCCACTCAGTTCAATAACAAGCAGATACATTTGTGAAGATTAACGGGGTTAATCATGTCAAAGACTGCATGCCGAGAAGGCAGGGAGGGATAGTTACACCATGGTTACAATCATAGCAAATGTCACTGAAGACTTTTTGATGGAGCGGAACGGCAAAGTGTTTGAAGAGATTCCAACATTGAGTTTATGGAAAGATGTGACATGGATTTTAAAGGATTCTAGGATTTGACAGGAAAGGGCTGCCAGACGCATATTTTCACTCCATTGGCCAGGATTTTGCAGAATGAGAATTTGGTAGCAAGATCTCCTGACATGATTGTTCCCCCTACCGCCACTGATATGAGGTTCCTGTCCAAGAATGTCAGGAACCTCTGTTAAATCCATTTAATTCTTATTAGCCAGCTTCCCCCAATATCATCCCCGCAAATTGGGATTTTCTTCCTTGCCAATACAACGTCACATTCGAGGTTTAGAACAGTTTTTGAGAATGTGAAACAGTTGCAGCGAGCATGCCAGGGTGCACAAATATGTACAGCCTCCACAGGGCAGAGGGACATGCCTGGGTAGTACCTCAGCACTGACTTCAGACAGGGGAAGTGACCCCTTCATGTTCTTTTCCTCATGCTAGAGAATATGGTGAAACAAGTTGGTGGTGCAGCTGGCCAGCATTCTGCACACTGCTTGTCTCACCTGAGAAAACGCTTGGAAATAATCCAGAAAATTCCACCCAGTCTCTTTCTTTGTAATGCATTTTCATTTTAACCTTAAATTTTATTTTACTAATGTTTTGTAGTGCTGAACAGGAGTGCTTTATACTCATTTGAACTTGTAAGCACCACTTGATGGTCTTGCCTACAGAAATAGACAAAGTTGGTAAAACAAAGGAGGACTTCATGAGCGATGAAATGAATAATGACTCAGGAGGCCTGATTGGAAAGGAATGTAGTCTATTACAGAATGCAGAGTAACACCACAACCACAGTGTACACCCACTAGTCCCTGCCTGGGACTACAGTTCAGCAGGCCCAGTTGTGGGCCTGCCTTATAAAAAGTTCATCTAAGGAGTTTAAGCTAGGCAGGCTACTGCCTGTTATCAGAAGAACTTGTACTTAATGAGCCTCCAAGAAAATAAATCCACGATTCCTATGGAGGTTATCACAGAATGGAAAAAAAACAGAATATCACGATTGCTTAGGCAAACATTAAATGGGTGCGTTCCTGCTTTTCACTTAAATGGACAAAATAGCTTACTTGCAAAAACTCTGAGCTGAATAAAATATGAACTGAGACTGTTTACCCTCAAGAAAATATAATTGCTGTTTTTTTTTAAATCTCAAGATTGAACTTTTACGAACTTGAACAGGGATATGCGCCACTATTGTCTGATGACTCAGAAATGGGTATGGGCATCGGCATGAATGAGATACTTCACAATATAAGAATCAGGAGCCCAAGAGTGTCAGCACCATCATCAGTAAGTGGTGAGCTGTCAGCCATTGAAGATAAGAGAACCAAAACAGAAAATGCTGGAAAATCTCAGCAAGTCTGATAACATCTGTGGGAAGGGAATAGATCCAACGTTTCAAGTCTGGATGATGCTTCATCAGCTATCAACACTTTCCGCTGCCTTGGAAAAGCAACCAACATAATTAAGGAGCTCACACATCCTAGACGTACTTTCTTCCATCGGGAAATAGATTCAAAAGTCAGAGGAGACCTACAGACTCAAGAACAGCTTCTTCCCTACTGCCATCAGACTTTTGCATGGACTTACCTGACATTAAGTTGATCTTTTTCTACACCCTACCTATGATTGTAGCACTACATTCTGCACTGTCTCCTTTCCTTCTGTGTATGGTATGCTTTATCTGTATACTTGTACAAGTGACAATAATAAATCAAATTGAACATTCTAACCATTATCTGGATTGTAAAATTTCTCTTGGATTTATTGGTGACTATCTTACCTCTGCAGTTAGATATGGTTAGATCCCCAAGGTTAGATTGAGGGTGTGTTTGAACTATTACTGAGACAAAATGAAAATTATCTCAATAGAGATAATTTAAATTTTCTTTAAATATTGTAAAAGTATGAAACCCTTTGTACATGAAAAATTCTGATCCATATTCCATAAATTAGGTCGTTATTTAGGGTTCCCACAATAAGGTTTCATGCAGAAAGATTGGTACAAAAGTTAAGTGGCTACAGACAGAAATTTAGCACGTTCATTAATAATACCTGCTAATACCTGGCTTCCTGGCCAATGTCAGGAAAGTTCATCTTGCCACAGAATGTGTCAATAGCGTGTTTCATTAAAAGAAACAAATATTCATCCTGAATCATGTTCACAAGACTGGCAGCTAAGATGAAATACTCCATCTACAGAGGCACGTCCAGTAATTTTAACCAGTCAAATATAAATCTACTCTTTACATACTTGCACGTTTGGCTTTTGCTAGTGTTAAATACATGTGAGTTAACATTTCCAAACACTACATCAATAGTTAAATTAACTGTTTTACCATAATAAGGCCTGGACTTACTTATCTAAGTAACAGTGAGATGAAGGTACTTGCTGGTATTTATGTGTAAATGGTTAAATAACTTCAGGTAAAAGAAGGATGTTGCTATCCATACAGTACCTCTATCAGCTTTTTAAAAATAGCACCTCATGTCTGACCTACCATTAAAAGACTTGAAATTGGTGTACCTTCTTGGCACATATGAACCAAATTTGTTGCAGTAAGTCTTGTCTATTCCACCTACACATTTTAAATGTTCATTAATGTCCAGGAAGTTCTTTGGCATTGAAAATCAACTTGTGTGGAGTTTCATCCATTTTGGTGTCAGTTTTTGCTGGAGATTGTAAAATGGTAATTTTTTTAACAAAAACATTGCTTTTTCTTCCTGTCTTTATTTTCCCTCTCCTTTAATCTAACTATACTTTTCCTCTATTTATTTTGTGACACTAATGTATCTTTAAGAATTTTTTTTTTTTTAAATCACGTTCTCTGCAGTTGTAAGCAGGTCTTTTTGTTTCATTGTTGCTTAGCTGTCTACTAGAAGTCTTTTCATTGCTGCTTTAATTGTTTGAATAGGGTTTTGTCTATTTTTACTCTGGGCTTCAGATATTTTCTAGAATTTTTTTATGACCCCAGCATTGTGAGGGGGAACATTGGCTGGCGAGTCAAAGTCAGGTGGTTCCTCCCCAGAAGGATCCAAGGATTCATTTTCAATTTTGGTCTTAAGAGTCAGAAGCTGTCCTGGTTGCAGGTTCTCTCTCTGGGATTGAAATTTCTGCTGACTAGCTGGAAGCAGGTGTCCTGCCTTTTGTGGAGTGAGAAATCTACTGTTGTTAGTTTGGTAGTTAGTATCTAGAGCTGTCTTACTCTCCCTGGTGGTTTGGGAAGCTGTTCTGACATCAAGTTTGTCTGTGTATTAAGAGACCTGTAGCATCCAACCAAAGGACTAAGATCCAGCATCATGCGAGCGTTCTATTTTCTGTGCTAAACCCTGTAGCAAGGGTTTTGTTTATGGATTAATTTGGTTGTAACAGTATTTAGCTGTTCAGGTTAATACTATATCATGGTTGGCTTTTTTCTAATGGTAAAAGTTATTGCTATTTTCTTTCTATGGATGTTAACTGTCTTCTTCAATAAACTTTGCCTGATAAAAGCTCCCTACTGGGTCATTTGAACCAATCATACTTGAAGTGAAACATATCATGATTATCCTAGCCAAATTCAAGATGCAGAAAAAACATATGATGCAGACAGACTTCATAAAACACTGAGTTTCTGAACCAAGTTATATCAATTTCTCTTACTATACCTGATTTGACAGGAAATTTAAGCTGAGTTCTGTTATAAACATTGAATTCACTATTAGATTTTCCCCTCTCAATATTTTCATGGCATGGTGGCTAGCATATGCCTCACAGCACCAAGGACCTGGGTTCAATTCTGACCTTGGGTGACAATCTGTGAGGAGTTTTCACATTGTCCTCTTGTCTGTGTGAGCTTCTTCCCACGGTCCAAAGATGTGCAAGAGGATTGGCCAGGCTAAATTACCCCTTAGTGTTCCAAGATGTATAGATTAGGGGGATTAGTGGGTTAAATACATGGGAGTAGTCAGGAAAGGGTCTGGATGATATATACATCAGAGTCAGTACGGATTCAATGGGCCAAGTGGTCTCCTTCTGCACTGTGGAGATTTTATGACTCAAAATAAATTTTCTCAATGCCCTTTCTTCCTACAGTCCCAATTTAATGCTTTCCTTTCCTGAAGCTGCAACTCCACAGAACTAGCTATCCTCTATCACATTCCTAAATGACCACTCCTACACATACTAACTAACTATCTCGCATTAAAGACCCCTGTAACTCGGGAATCAGAATCTTCCATTCTCTCACCACACAATCTAACTCCGCCGCGGTATGCTAGTATGATTTTCTCTCACTGGAAAGTACATATAAAAAAGGTGTACATTTTTAATACAGCACTTTAATTACCATTAGTGTAATAACCCTATTCCAAAGTCATTGGGGTATGCAATGGCCTAATGAAATTATCACTATTAATCCAGAAACTCAACTAATGTCCTGAGGTCACAGGTTCAAATCCTGCTACAATTGAGGGCAGAATTTGAACTCAAAAAAAATCTGGAATTAATAACCTACTTAAGATTATTGTTGATTGTTGGAAAATCCATTTGGTTCACTAAATGCCTTTTAGGGAAGGAAATCTGTCATCTTTACCTGATCTGCCAAAATGCGACTCCAGAGCCACAGCAATCTGGTTGACTCTCAACTGCTCTCTGAACAAGGGCAACTAGGAACGGGCAATAAATATTCACCAGCCAGCAATGCTTATGTTTCCCAAATGAATAAAAAAATTGGGTCCTTTATTCTCCAGCAAACATTGTCTTTGGAGATGCAAAAAAAATACAAAGAATGACAAACTGATTAAGCAATTTAAAATGCATTGCTGGAGAAAGCTGCAATTAGCTTTCCACAATGACGTAATGCTGCCTGCGTTTGCGTTCTCAGATTGTTCAAACTCTTGGTTCAGACACAGGAACATGCCTAAAAATATGGTGGGAATTTCTGCCAGAATAAAAACAAATGATATGGTCACTTGAAAGTGGTGGTTGGGAGGGGGAAAACAAAAATGATAAAAACCTTTCCAAAAAACTTGAACCAAAATATTGGTGACATGGTGGCACAGTGATTAGCACTGCTGCCTCACAGCATCAGAGACCCGTGTTCAATTTCTGGCTTGGCTCATGGTCTGTATGGAGTTTGCACGTTCTCCCTATGTCTGCATGGGTTTCCTCCGGGTGTTCTGGTTTCCTCCCATAGTCTGAAAGACATGCTGGTCAGGAATATTGGTTGTGCAAAATTCTCCCTCAGCTGGCGTGTGGTGACTAGGGGATTTTCACAATAACTTTATTGCAGTATTAATGTAAACCTACTTATGATGCTAATAACCAGGTAAAATTAAATTTAAATGAGCACAGAGGAAATGGCAGGCAGTAAGAAAAGGAAAACAAATCTGATGCAAGGACACAAAATGGAATACTTGAGGAATTCCCATGTGAAAGCAGAAGTCAACCCTATGCTTGATGGCTGATTAAGTAAGCAGGCTGTTACACAAGGCAGACGAAAGGTGGTTTGGGGCAGGTGAGGTGGGAGGGAGTGCCCTGTTTGGCATGGTGTTCCCACATGATAGCAGTACAATATGCTTGACAGTAGATGGCAGCCAGGCCTAACGGTGCATTAACTGAGAAAACAAAAGGAGCTGGAGAAGGCATTAAGAAACCTGGCAAGTAGGAGAAATCTCCATAGATACCACACAAAAAAAAACTACCTGCCAATCTGTTCCTCATTAACTGCTTTCCCATTAAAAAAAGCCCAATTCCTAATTAACAGGGAAAGCTTGCAAGCTGCACCTTGAAAGTGGTGCCATAATCGTACTTTTGCTTCATGCATCAAAGCATTACAACACAGAATTAATTTGCTGATGTCTAGCATAGGCTTTGGATTGGACTGTAAGCCATCAATATCCATGCACCAGGGAAGTTACATTGGTTAGGTGCATCGGCCATGCTAAGTTTTCCCTCAGTGCACCCAAACGGGCATCAGAATACGATGACTAGGGGATTGTCACAGTAACTTCACTACAATGTTAATGTAAGCCTACTTGTGACACTAATAAATACATAAAATTAGATTTGAATGAGGACAAAGAAGAAATAGCAGGCAGTAAGAAAAGGAAAGTAAACCTGATGTAAAGGCACAAAATGGAATGGCATATGAAGGAGTCAAGAGCACAAGCCATGCTGAACAAATCTGCCACATTATGCATTCGCAGCTTCTGACCTCCCACTGTCATGCTACTAAGGAATGACCCATAGGCATCACAATTGAGGACAGTAGTGATCTGATCAAAGGCAATGTTGTTCCAATGTTACAGCTTAGTTGCTGCAGATAGAGAAGCTTCAGAATCATGCCCTGCTGATTGGATATAAACTAAGACAATACTTAACTCAGATGGACAGGATGGCCAGGCCCTGTGTAAAGCTTTGGTTTATCTTCCTTCATTACTTGGCCACTCCAACATGAAACGCTACATTCCAGGAAAATAAGTTGCAACAATCGTTTTGGGTCAATAGATAGAAAATATTTATTGAAATATTCTAAATTATAAATATATATTTTGAAATACGAGTGCAAGTGTTCTTTTACTCATAGCTTTCCTGGCTCTCATTCAAAAATCATAGAATCCCTACAATTCAGAAGCAGGCCATTTGGCCCATCGAGTTTATACCCAGTCTCTGACAGAACATCCCACCCAGAATCTATTCCCATAACCCCTCATATTTGCTCCACTAATCCTGCTAACCTACACATCTTTGGACACCAAGAGACAACTTCACATGGCCAATCCACCTAACTTGCACATCTTTGGACTGTGGGAGGAAACCTGAGCATCTGGAGGAAATCCATACAAACACGGGAAGAATATGCAAATTCCACACAAAAAAACTGAACTGAAAAAAAGAATCATAATTGTTTAAAGAGCTTATCTGCTCTGAACCTTTAAAAAGACAAAGGCATAAAAGTCTGTGCTGGTGCACAGAGAGCAGCAGAACTGCAGTGCAAAATTAAATGGATGCAAGACCATTCCTGTAATTACATCAGCACAGCTCACAAATCTTGTCCAGGGAAAACGTTCAGGAAAGGAAAGGAAAACTGGAGCAAAAGAAAATGTTTACTATGCTTCATCATCTCCTGTAACTTATGTGATGGACTCAGCTTGCTGCTTCTAATCATTTCCACATTAGGTGCAAAACATTGCCTCAGGAACATAGCTCATGACTGAAAATCCTACACTAGAAATTTTCTCAGTGTTGACACTTAGCCAAACTTTGTGTGTATGCTGAGACATTAAGTCTCCACAGACTGTTATAAAGTGTGGCAGCCTAGTGATTATGGTATAGCACTACCAGCAGAGAGCAAGAGTTCAAATTCCAACACAAGTAAGTGAAACTCAACTCAATAAATCTGATCATTTGTAGGCTATGAAACTCGTCAGATTGTCTTAAAAATCTTACTGGTTCACTAATGTTCTCTCAGCAAAGGTGACTCCAATCTCAATATGTGGTTGAATATATAGTGGAAATGCCAGTTGAACAATTTCTCAAGGATCCAGACTTCAAATCAGTGCAAGATTCAGATGCCCAGAACAAGATATCATCAGTCATTATCAATACCATTTTACATTGTTACAGTCTTTCACTCCTTACAAAAAGGAAAATCTTTAAATGCTGGAAATATTTCGCAGGTCAGGTAGCATCTAACTTTTTGGTTGCTTCCCCACCACTCCCTCCCCCTGCAATCAGAACCAGGAAAAAAAATACAAATTTACTAGATTTTAAGCAAATAGAAAGTGAGAAGGTGGGAAAAGTACAAAAGGAAGGTCTGTGATGGGGAGGGAAGACAAGAGACTAAATAAGAAAATAGTTGATGGTATTAAGAATAAAAGGGAATGATAATGGGATAATTAAAGAAACATGAGACATGTTTAGAGGATGTGAATAGGAGAATGGTGAACAGCTGCAGTGATCCTCTAGCAATGGTGTGGATGGGGTAGGGAAGTGTATGAGGCAGGGAAGTGTATGAGGCATTGCTGGTTCTACAACCTGCCACCAGAAGGCCATTTCACTTTGGCCTCAACATGGAATCTGCAGACTATGAGGAGTCCCTCGCTAAGCACTTTAAAAGAGCATATGGGCTACCCATCTAGTGGGCAAGGTAGCCATCGCTCCCAGAAGTGCCTCCATTAATGGCAGTCGGAACATGCCAGCAGCCTGGAATGACAGTGGTAGCATAGAATTGCCAGTATTCCTACCTCCATTCCAGCCTCCTCAGACCAAGGAAAATTACGCGCAATGAAACAAGTTAATTGTTATAGGTGAATTGACCAAGATGGAGCATGTTTTGTAGGACCTCGCCGTCACAAATGCTATCGTTTTGCCAATTCATTTCATGTAATGACTGCACTTGATGAAATGCAGGCTATGAGCCTTATCGACAATCTGGTTGCACTGCTGAAGATGAACTAACCAATCCCTGGCCTAACTATTCCAACATCGCCATGATACAATATTTATCCAATCGTGGAGAAAATTTCCCAGTTATATTCTCTTGGACTAAGCAATGCAAAGAAAATTTCAAAACTGTCAGAAAAATTCAGCAGTTTCTAGGATTGAGGAACAGAGTTAACATGTCATGTCCAGTATGTTTCTCCTTTGGAACGGTAGAGAAGTAGGAAGGTGATGGGTTTAAGGCTGCTGTAAAAAGGTGCAGGTGGAACAAAAGAGGTCAGGAATAAGTTAGAGGGAGGTGAGTTTAAATGACAAGGATGTCATGGAACACAAGGCAAAGAGAATGATAATGGTTTTATTAAAAAGGTACAAAGCATTGGTCCAGAATAGGTGTTCATAGCAAAATTAAGGTCAGCATTGTCAGGAAGCAAACAGCAGAATATGTCAAGAGCTGAAAAAGGTCTCCACTAAATCAAAAACATGGGAATGAGATATAGACTGACACTTGGAGGTAATAAATCAAAGTGGAGGACAGAGTTCATGGTCTGAAGTTGTTGAACTCAGTTAAGTCCAGAAGGCTGTAAGTCCTTAATTAGAAGGTGAGGGCTTAATGGGAACACTGTAGCAAGCTAAGGGCAGAAATGTGAAGGTAAGAGCAAGATAATTAATTGAAATGGAAAGCAAAAGGTTAGAGTTATACTTACAGGACAATTGAAGACTAGCCAATTACAATCCCATCTCCCAATCAAGGTAAAGGAATACATAACCAATATTCCCGGTAAGTGACAAATGCTCACCAGTGAACTGCTTCACAAGAGCTACTTGGGATTATGTTCTTATCATTTCCTGATTCAGAGGGACACAAGAGCTAAAACAATAGAGAAGAGGTTCTAGCTGTCCTGGACATCAAGACAACGTTTGGCAGAGAATGCCACTAAAAATGTCTCAGAAAAGTCATGTTGGAATATGGTGAGGAGGGGGGAATGCTGGCCCAGTAGGAAACCTAGAATCAGGAAAACACAAGGGGAGGGGATGGATCTTCCATTTTTGGTAGATGGGAATAACGGCATGGCATAATGGAGAATTGAGGGGGAGTTCCTTAACGACTTTCATGCCAACAGGATTTCTCTGCTTGATTATCCCTTCACCACTTCAATGATTTCAATGATTATACATACCATGAAGGGTCAGAATACAGGTAGGTACAGCCCCAGGGGGAGAGGGTCATGCCTGTGCCATGCCCTTACAGTGCCCCTGGCTTGTGTCCATGGCAGGGTTCATGTGTCAGGCATTCCCATGTCCATGGGATGGGATGGGATGGGGGAACCATTTCCTTTTTTTTTTAAAAAGGAAATTCAGATTTAAAGGACACTCCATTTTCTTGAAGGCTGGTGTTGTTGGTGGGCAGGCTTTGATTGAGTGACAAAAAAATGGCGGGAAAAGGAGCAGTGGAGCTGATGGCGACACACCAAATTTTCTATCTTAAAAATAAAATGGGAAGTCCCACCCAATGGCCAACCATAACAGCTGCTGGACATTGTTGATCGAGTTACTTGGGGCAGGATCCTTAGTCACCTTCTTTAGCAAAGGCTTTATTACACTAGAAGTTCTGGAGTGAATAAGGTTGCTCAACCTCAATAAAGCATTCAACTCAATTATCACCTTGTTTTGAAGGAACCACATTTCTCACACTACTACAGCAACAACACATTGAAAAGTAGTTAATTGGCTGTAAAAAAGTGCTTTGAGACATCCAGTGGTCATGAAAAGTGCAATATAAAGACAAATCATTCTTCCTTTTCATTTAGTGCTCCCTTGATAATGCAAGAGTCAAAGACTGCTTAAAGCAGGAAGCTGGGGGAAAAAAAACTTGGGCTGACAAATAAAATAACAAATCATGCCACAGAAGTGCCAGGCATTAATAACATGTAACAGCCAACACAATTGTCAGAGTCCTTCCGTTGTGTATTCTTGCTTGTTCCTAGTTGGAACAAGGTCAGTTTAGGAATTTAATCACTCCACCTACTGATGTTGTCAGTGGCCATTCACACAGGCAGATAGGCTGTCGTTCTTAACAGCCTATAGAGTAAACACTTTTTCCAATAAAGTTGTTGTTTGTTTATACCCTTGTAGTCAGCAAGCCTATCCTTTAAAAATACCACACTTTCCACAATTAATATCCTAGGAGTCACCAGTAACCAGAAATGTAATTAAGCAGTCAGAATAGCACTGTGATGACCAAAACAGTCTGGATACTCAGCAATTTGTGGCTTCCCCCTAATTCCCTTGATGGCTCTCCACCAGTGAATGGAATATTGAATGCAGTTTCTTGGACTTTGAACATTTTTCACACATATTTTATTTTTCTCAAACTGTCCTCTTAACAGTTAGTTGTGTCTACAAATTCAACAGTAAGATATGTGCAGAAATCAGAAACACATGACACAACATATTCAAGCACTCAGAAAATTGACTCAAATTTACTGACAGGAATTGGACAGCAGTCCAAAGATTAGGTTGATTGGCCATGCTTAAGTTGCCCCTTAATGTCCTGAGATTGTGTAGGATTAGTGGGTAAAGTACGTAGGGATATTTGGGGGGGAGGGGGGGAGAAATGCAGGACGTGGGTGGGATTATGGTCGGTGCAGACTCGATGGGCTGAATGCCCTCTCTGTTCTGTAGGGTTTCTAATGATCTATTTCTATGATCATTCTTTAAACTATGTCACTTCTTTTCATCTAACTTGATTTTATCAAATGCGTCTCTTAAAGCATATGCTTTATTTAGGTATTGCTACTACAAGGTTTATTTTAATAATGTTAGAAGGATATTTTCTTGGGGCAGCAAATGCTCATGATTTTATGATATAAATTAGTTCGCAGTTTCCTGTGAATTATTGAATTATACTGATTATGTTTTGTCCTCTTTCAAATTCCGAAGTCAAGACCACCCCACAGTGACAACAGTGGAACGTACATGATGCACTCATATCACAATATCATCCCTTATTTTCCAGAGTAACATTACCATGTTCAATACCATTGAACAGTACAATGAGACTCAGCAAGGGGAGTGTGGTGATGCTGAATAGAAAATATAATTTAGACATCAAAACCTACTGTGACTAATAAACACAAAATGCCAAATTGTAAAAATGAACATGCTGCTGGCAATTTGTAATGGGAATGAGTGTCAGATAGCTTTATAAGATGCCAAAACAAAGCAACATAGAATGTAACAACACATAAATGGAGCCACTTTGCTCATAATGGGCAAGATATCCCAGGGGCTTTGGGACCCTACAATAACGGTCAAATGGGGGTTAGAAACCCAGCTGTAATTTTCCCCACATACTGGCCTGAGTGTAGGTTTGCAGTCCGATTAAGGAAGGTAGACAGACTCTCAAAGTGTTCCAATTAGCTGGCTGCAGTGTTATGCAATGAAGAGAAAGGATATTTCCATTTTGAGATATCCACTCTCCAGCTTCTTTATTTCCAAACAACTGAGTCATTATGCTAACCCCTGATTGCAGTTGAATCCAGGCAAGCGGGATGCCCCCCACTCCCAAACCCTTCAGGTTGTTACTTTGTTCCCTTGTGCCTGGAAACTGAATGGAACAGTTTATGATCCACTCAAAGCCCTCAGCAATAAGATTGCTGAAAATAATTGTTGTTGCACTATGATGCATTCTTTGAAGAGCTGATTTCCATTCTAATAATGCAAAGCCAGTTGGAAAATTCAGTTGGCCTAAGCTGTGAGTCACAATCTTATGGCTCATAGTGCAAAGAGTCGGAATGCAATTGTCATCAGTAGGGGGAGATACAAAGCCTAAACTCATTCAAAGCCAGCCACAGAGCTCTTGGGGTGCCATTGCTCAGGTGCCCCATTATCCCCTTGTCCTCCATCCCCCCCACATTGATTTCTCCCTGTACTGGTCTTTCACCATACTTCAAGAGATCGGGGCACAACTCCTCCAGTTGCCCCCTCGGCAGAGTTCTTCCACCTCCCTGATTTCCACCCATGCAGAGTTCCTCCCTTCTTTCCCCACTGTGGAGCTCTTCCCTGCCACTTCTCTACCCCCCTCGGCCTGTGTAAGAGCACTTGGCTGGCAATGTCCAAAGGAAACTGTCCAACCCTGCACCAAACCAGTTGGGGTTTGCAATGACCTCCTATCCCAATGGCGAGGCCATCACATCTGGTCTCTGCCAATGTAAACCAGCTGTGATTCTTGCCAATGAGAAACTTAACTAGGAAGCAAGTAAGGGCAAGTCTAGGACTCACTAATGACATTTAAATGATGTTATTACATTTCACCAGCAAAACTGTGCCTGTGTGATTGGGAGAGCTGAATGACCAGGTTGTGAATTCAAGTTTCTGCCTCTTGCCCTATCTTACTGGCTCACCACACCAATAGACCACTGCAAGATGGTGATATCGCATCCTTAATCCTTAGCAAAATGGTCACCCATGTTACAGTGGTTAGCACTGTCACATCACAATGCCGGGACCCAGGCGACTGTCTGTGTGGAGTGTGCATGTTCTTGCTGTGACTGTGTAGGTTTCCTTCAGGTGCTCCGATTTCCTCTTAGTCTAAAAGATGTATGGGTTAGGTTGATTGTCCCTTAGCATCAGAGGGATTAGCAGGATAAATACATAGGTTAAAGATATAGGGGCTGAATGGGATTGTTGTTGAAGCAGGCTTGAAAGGCTGAATAGTCTGACATAATTATTCTAATGGCTGCACCGACTCTGCTGTTTCAGCTGAAATCAGAAATCTTGGCTGAAATATTACAATTTGGTCAGGTCTTAGAAATTTTTGCGGGCTAAGGCAACGTGTGCAGCATTATTCTGACCTAGGCCCATGTTTCTAGTTTATTTTTGCCCAAAAAGTCTGTTTAGCAAAATTCTCCTTTCCTCAATTTAGAATTTTTACTCCTTGTCCACCTTTGTCCTTTAACATAACTATTCTAAACCTAGCTGAATTATGATCACCACTATCAAAATTCTCTCCTTACTGCTACTCTTCAGCCTTCACTTCCAAATACGTAGCTGACCTCAGGCATTGTCTTTACATTAACCTTGAGGAGGGAATAAATGCACATACGAGCAACATGGACACAACAAAAGAGAAATAAAGCTACAGAGGGAACAATCTTGAGAAACAGGTAGGCTCACAGTCATTGACACAATGGGAGTGAAAACATGTTGGGGGGGGGGGGTGGATTTTAAGGATGACAAGCAATTGGCACTCGCCATCCTGAGAGTTGGCACCTACTGGACAGCCACTGACTCTCTCTAATCCCACTGCCATTTAATGCTCACTTGAGCATTGACTGGCAGTGAACAGGCCCTCCATCTGCACTTGGGAAGAAGTCTTACCTGTATGAGTTGTTAGCCACACTGGCTGATAGTTCTTCAATCCGACCAGGTAGAGCGCTGCAATGGCCAGAAGTAGTACTGCAGCCCTCTGCTTGGGATTTAGTCCCAGTGTTTTTGAAAAGGAAAATCCCAAGGGCCTCAGAGATTTAATGCACCGACAGGTGGAGGTGGAATGGACCAGAGAGTGTTGCTCTCTCTGGTCCCAGTGTCTCCACCCCCCCCCCCACCTCACTTCCCACCAGAGATGGGGAAAGTGAAAGTGTTACTTCCCCACACACCCCATACCCACCTGTCTAAAAATTGAGGTTGGACAGGATAAAGCTCTAAAAGCAATTAAAAGTCCACTTAAGGGCTTTAGTAAGCAAAAGGCCCTTCGGCCCATTGAATCTGCAACAACACATTAAAACATCTAAACTCACACCTAATCCTGTCTAATAGCTCTTGATGCTTAACCTTGAATGTTATGACATGCTCATCCAAATTTATTTAAAAAAAAAGTGAGGCAACCCACCTCTACCTTTCTACCAAGCAGCACAGTCCAGATTGTCACCACACTCTGGGTAAAAAGTTAGTCCTCACATTCTTCCCAAATCTTTTGTCCCTCACTTTGAACCTATGTCTCCTCATGACTGACTCTTCAACCAAGAACCCACCCAAATAAACCTAGACATAATTCAACACTGAGGCAATTAGGGCCTCTGATGGGAAACTTACCCATTTGCCTATTAAGGGTCTTAAGTGGTCTTTGATTGAAAGTGAAGTAAAAACTAGCAAGTAAATTTAAGACACATTCACTAGATAATATCTCAGAAGTTTTTTTTTAAATTTATATATTAGTGTCTCATGTAGGCTTATATTAAATGTTGCAATAAATTTACTCTGAAAATCCCCTCGTTGCCATATTCTGATGTCTGTTTGGGTTCTCTGAGGGAGATTTCAGCACAGAAAATACATCTAACCAGTATGTCTTTTGGACTGTGGGAGGAAACACATCCAGACTCAGGGAGGATATGGAGACTCTGCAGACAGTGATCCAAACCGGGAACCGAACCAGGGTCTATAGTTCTATGAAGCAGCAACCACTGTGCTACCATGAAAAGTCATATTGCAACTCATGACCCACCCTAACCATCATGGGGAGCAGTCTCAAGAGGAATAGTTCCCAGTTTTAAAATTGCTCAAAGGCTTTGAATCTCTCAAACACCTTCTAAACATATTTTAATCATCTTCTGATATGAAGATCGTGAACACTCCTGTTTTCAGCTCAATTCATTTCAATGCAAACCATATTGAGGGATATGGCAGAAGGCAGAAGGAGTCGTGACTCATCCTTAGCTGAAGCTTCAGTCACAAGGGAATCCAGGTTCAAGATGGGGGGAAACGTGGTGACAGTCTGGATTGTGCTGCCAGGGAGGGTGGTAGAGGTGGGTTGTCTAACACTCTTTTAAAAAAAATAGGTGGAGGAGCACCTGATGTGTCATAACATTCAAGGCTGTTGATCAAGTGCTGACAGGCAAGACTAGGGAGTTCAGGTATTTCTAATGTGTTGATGCAGATGGGCTGAAGGGCCTCTTCTGCATTGTATGATTCTATGACCAGGACTACAGAATTAAGTCAAATTCAGGTAATAAAGTTGAGTATACTGTTTGATCAATATCAATATTATAGTTAGTAAT
This sequence comes from Sphyrna mokarran, assembly GCA_024679065.1. Taxonomy (NCBI): domain Eukaryota; kingdom Metazoa; phylum Chordata; class Chondrichthyes; order Carcharhiniformes; family Carcharhinidae; genus Sphyrna; species Sphyrna mokarran. The sequence continues at coordinate 28,819,604 of JAGIQG010000021.1, forward strand.
CACTGACAAGTACTTACAGTAAAATCACACTTATAGACACAGTCTGAACCAGTAATTCTTGTTTTCTCAATAATATCATTCCAAAATGGATTTTCTGTCGTATTTCTAACGAAAGTCTCCCTGGGTGGACTCAGTGGTAACATGAACATTTTTGCTAGTCGTAAATATGTAAATAGTATATTTACCACCAGTTTGGAGATTCAAGCAGCACTAATGAGTGGAGTAATGTGGAATGCCAGATCAATTTGAAGTCAACTGGGTTTATCGACAGGGGATGAAAAAGCCAGAAAATGTGCTCATGCAAGTTTCAATTAAGAAGACCCGCATTAGCTCCTTGTGGTATTTAACTTAAGTCGAGTGTTGCCTTGAAACTCCAACACTATTATTAAGCTGCTCACGGGAGCATATTTAGATCAAATCACTCAAGCATCAGGAACTGCACATCAGCAATAAGGTGACCTGGTGAGAAGGGGAAAGTAGCAATTTACAAAGCCTGCATGAATTACATAATCTTAATTGAAAAACAATGTTAAAGGCAATTGGAACGCAGTAGGCAAATTCTGAATTAATGATTTCACAAACTGTTTACGGAGTGAAAATCTCACCATAATTTCTGCTGCTTTGCCAGGTCACCTTACAGTAATTGCTACCGACAACATTTATGCTGGTGGATTTTCCACCACATTTCTCCAATTAACCGTGCGTCGTCAGTACACAACTACAGATACAGAAATAACTAGTTGGGGGTCATTATCCACCACAAAGCAGCACGTCCCATTTTCCAAATGAAAACAAAAAGTAACTCACAGCTGGGTGGCTGAATCATACATTGAATTAGAACACCATCTTTACTCTCTCAGGTCTGTTCCACCATGTTCTAGTGTAATTGCATGAAAAATCTCTCTCTTCAAAAAAGGTTTCTAAATACAATTGACCAATTTTACTAAGGTCCCGTGGACATGGGTGCAACACCCAAGGTTGCTTCACAAATTGACAAGAATTTGGTCATCTTATATACATTTTTATCCTTCTATGGGATGTGAATGTCACAGGCAAAGCCAGCAATTGTTGTTCATCTCTAAGTGCCCTTACTCAAAGCTGACAGTGAAGATTGCTGGTAAGATGATTGAAGAAAGAACACATTGATTGGAGCCAGTTTTTTTTTAAAAAGGGAAGTGAAGAAGGGTCTGATGAGGACACAATCCAAAGCGTGACAGATAGGAGAATGCTGCATTCAGCATTAATAACATCTTCATGTTAATTTGTATGAAAGAACAAGACAGAAACACGGGGGCAATTTTCCGACCTCGTCGGGTCTGGCGCAGATCGTGCTGATTCCGGAAATTAGCGTGCAGGCCTAAATATCTGTTCTGCCCCCAGCACCAAAGATTTGCAACCGTCCAGGCTGCTTTGTACTAACATGAACTGGAACACACCCAGAAAGAGCACAAATTGGATTAGCATGAATTTCCATCTCATTAGCAAATACAGCACACAAAGGTTCCCACCTTGTCAGCGGGAGGTCATTGAATTAGTACTAATCTGCATTAGCAGAAACCAGATGTGATAAGTACATGTGGGGGAGCATGGAAGAGGAGGAGGAGGAGGAGGAGGAGTTGGGGTTGGGGGGGGTGGTGGGGAGAGATGGGCAGTATGAGAAATCGGAGGCCATTGAAGCGTTAGTCATTGGGTGGTTGGGAGCCTAGCCAGGCAGTGCCCACCTGGAAACTTGGCAGTCAGTTGGGCACTGCCAGTATGCTAGGGATAGCGCCAAAGGATGGGATCCAAGTGGGGATATGGCTTATACAGGTGTGGATCATGCAGGGGTCATGATGAGGGAGCCATTGGGAGGGTCCCAATGCTGATGACACAGAGGAGAAGGAGGAATATGCTACTGATAGGGATGGTGTAGTCTAGATGTCCATGGGGGTGAGAAAGAAGTGGTCTTCTAGTACACTATGCAATCTTGGTGCACAAATATTCTGAATCCAGGGTCATTGCCATGTTTAGACCCCTACCCCCTCAGTAACAGTGACTGAATGTGGATGATAGCAGTGTGGAGTGAACCTGACAGGCCAGCACAGATCACTCTGGTAATCTCATTATTATGGCACTTGGAGAAATTCTGCTCATAACAATCAGAGGTATCTAGGCATGCAGGTCCACCGTTGCCTAAAATTGTCAACAATTGTAAGGTGATTAGAAAGCATGTACACTCTTGCCTTCATCAGCTGGGGGTTTGAATACAAGAATTGGGAAATCATGTTGCAGATCTACAAAACCTTGGTTAAGCCACATTTGAAGTATTACATGCAGTTCTGGTCATCATACTACCAGAAGAACGTAGAAGCTTTGGAGAAAGTGCATGGAACATTCACCAGGATGTTGCCTGGTCTTAAGGGTGTTGACTACAAAGAGATTGAATAAGCTAGGATTGTTTGCACCGGAAAGATAGAGGTCTACAAATATGAGAGGCATAGACAGAGTGGATAGCCAAAGGTTTCTCCCAAGGATGGAGCTGTCAATTACAAGGGGTACAAGTTCAAGGTGAGAGCAGAAAGTTTAAGGGAGATGTGCAGGGGAAGCTTTTCACGCAGAGTGTTGCTGTCAGAGGTGGTCTTGGAAGCAGGCATTTTTGCAATGAATAGGTGGTGTCTGGATGGGTACATGAATAGAGAGAGAAGAGAGGGATACAGATTGAGTAAGGGCAGAAGTTTTTTTCTTTAGCTTAGTTAAGGCACCATGATCGGCACAGGCTCCGAGGACCAAAGGACTTGTTCTTGTGCTGTATTTTTTTTTGCTGTAATCTGTGAATCAGTGACTTAATGCACCCAACTAAGAAAGCCAGATAACAGCAAATTACTGCAGATGCTGAAATCTGAAACAAAAACTGAAAATGCTGGAAAATCTCAGCAGATTTGAGAGCATCTTCAAAGAGAATAGAACCAACACTTGTATTTGTTGGTGCAGGCTTGGAGGGCTGAAGGATCTGATCCTGTGCTGTAGTTTTCCTTGTTCTTTGAGTTTGGATAGGACTCTTTGTTAAAGTTGAGAAGGCCAGATCATAGAATCACTCCAAAAACTAAAATACCACCTCTATTTGTTGTCTGAATAATTGTAATTAGAACGATTGCGTTTAATTTTATGCAACAAGGTTTGAACTGCCGGTTTCGTCTATTTAAAAAAGTCAAAGCAGTTCATTTACTAGATGTAATTATTATTCTACATTTGGTGTGAAGGAAATGAATCACATTAGCGCATCATGATTTTTTTTCCCCATTGGGACAGGCTTTAGCACAAGAAGAAAGGAAAGCAATATGGGAGCAAGTTAATTAATCGAGGACTGAAAAAAAAACAAATGAACTTTTCCCCCAAGTACAGCTTCACAGGGAAATCAAAGGACAGAGATGAATATAAAGTTAAAGTAGTTAAGAAACTGGTCAGGTGAGCTACAATACAAATAGTGTTCAAGACAGAAATGGAGAAGGCACAAAGTTTTTATAATTATATTCAGTTGGATTTCCTCATGTTATATGATTCATATTTTTCACCATTTACGTTTTTCAAGTGAAGGGCTTGGCTCTTAAAGCAGATAATGTCTCTGAAAGTAAAAACTGCGTTTGTTACTCTGCTGCACTGAAATAACATGACTCATATCTAGTCATTATTTTCCACCACTCTAACATGCCTAAAAACAAATGTAAGGAAATGAAGAAAGGTTACTTAACACAAGGATGCAACTCAGCCCATCGAGCCTGTGCTAACCGAAAAAGAAAAATCCTACCAAAGCTTACTTTGCGGTCTTGGTTCAAAGCAGTGTAGGTTTCAGCATTTCAAATGAACATCCAAGTAGTTTCCTAATGCAATGAGAGTTCTGTCTTTACCTTATTTTTAAATAAGAAATTTCAGACCCCAACCATGCTCTTGTTGAAAAGAGAACTCCACTCTCCAATAATCCTTCTGCTAAATCTATGTTTCCTAGTTATAGATCGCTCCACTAAGGAAAACAGCTCGTTCCTATTTTCTCCATCTAGACCCCTTACAATTTTATACACCTCAATTAATTTTCCCCTCAGTCTCCTCTGCTTGTAATATGGAATGGAATTCTCAAACCATTTAAACCAGCGAGATTCTCTGGTTTTGCTGCAGTGAACAGAGGTTGAGCTGAACACCAATTTTTCCATTCTTGCTTGCAACAGATACTCTACTTTGGGCCTAACTAGTATTAAACAGTTCTAGCATGGCTTCCCTGTTTTATGTTCCATACTTCAGCTAATAAAGAAAATAATCCAGTTTGCTTTCTTAATTACCTTCTCTATCTGTCCCAATATTTTAAGCAGTCTATAAATGTGCACTACAATTCTTTCTCTTTACATCTCTCAGTACCCTCCTGTTTATTGTATGAAACCTTACATTCTCCAATGCATTGTCTGCAGATTAAATTCAATCTGCCAACTTTTCTGCCAATTTGGCTAGTCCATTGGAATCTCTCTGCTATTTACAGTATTCTTCCCCATGACAAACCATATAACCTTTTTGCATCCTCTACAAATCTCTTAATTGTATCCTGTATGTTTAAGTCTAAATTATTGATAAGCACCATGGGAAGCAAGGAACCTAGTGCTAAGCCTTGTGGAATACCAGAGGAAACAGCCAGTCACAAAAACAAGTGTAAATCAAACCCATTCTCTGCAACTGAGCCAACTTTGGATCCAACTTGCTTCATTCCCTTGGATCCCAGACCTATACTGTTCTGACTATTCTGCCATTTGTGACCTTGTCAAAAGCCTTCCTAAAATCCATGTAGATTTTACTTACTTTGCATTCTTATTGGAGAATAATTTGGATGCCTTCCACTGGCACAGGGCCAACTATTAAGCAGATTTGCTTAAAAATTTAATTCACAGAAACAAATTAAGGACAGTAATATTATACAATACAATCCATTGACAATGATTTAAACCAGTTTCTTTTGGAAAACCTATGCAAAAATCAGCTCATATTTCACACCCTTTGATTTGATTCATATTGTCAAAAGTATTAGCCTACACTGAAAAGTACTGTTTCTTGCGCACTAAACAGACAAAACATACCATTCATAGAGAAGGAAATGAGACAGTGCAAAATATAGTGTTACAGTCATACCTAGGATATAGAGAAAGATCAACTTAATGCATTCAGTTCAAAAGTCTTACAGGGGAGAAGCAGGTCTTGAATTGGTTCGTACATGACCTCAGATTTTGTATCTTTTTTACCCCCCCCGAAGAAAGATACAGGTTTATCCATGGTGGACGGTATGCTCTTGCTGATCTTTTGCTCAAAACAGGCACAAGGATGCAGTGAGCTCATCAGGGAGAGATGCATTGGAGTCATCGATTTTACATGCCTTCATCCTGTAGCCTATTATGTCCACCCAATGGAAAAGACAAGCTGGTCCAAACATGTTCTACACTGTCAGATTGTAACATTATCTTCAGTCTGTTTTTATTTCAGGTCATGCAAAACTAAGTGTTCGAAAAACTTAACAGGTCTGGTAGCACTTGCTGTGAGAGGAATAGAGTTAATGGTTGGAATTTTATCATCCCGTCCGCTGTGGGAATTAGAGTGGGCGAGGGATAGACAATGCAAAGATCCGTTGACCTCGGGTGGGATTTTATGGTTTCAGAATGAGCGAGGCTATAAAAAGTCTTTGAACATCTCAAGTTCAAATCACTCTTCTTCAGAAGTGCATTTTTCAGCACTTTCTGCTTTTATTTCAGAACTCGAGCATCCATAGGTGTTTTGCTTTTATTATCATTGTATGATTTTGAGAACTAATCCTGCCCCATGGTTCAAGTGCAAGTAACACTCAACACTTTGGGCTAAATACAGTTTGAAAACACCTTCACTAATTGGTGCAGCATGGTGACACAATGGTTAGCACTACTAACTCACAGCATCAGGTTCCTGGGTTCAATTACTGCCTTGGGTCACAGTGTGGTGTTTGCAAATTCTCCCTGTGCCTGTGGGGATTTCATCTGGGTGCTCCAGTTTCCTCCCACATTCCAAAGATATGCAAGTTGATCAAGGGGCAATTCAGCCTGGTCAGTGTTCTAAGCTGCATAGGTTAAGGGGATTAGTGGGGTAAATGCATGGGATTATGGAGTTACAGCCTGGGAAAGATGCTCTGTCAGACAGTCAGTGCAGACATGATGGGCCAAATGGCCTCTTTCTGCACTGTAGGATTCTATAATCCGGAAGTTCATTGCATTGGATAAACCTGCTCTTCCTTCACACCCATTTCTGAAGGCCAGTCTCTTATTGTCCTTGTACAACTACTGCACTTGAGGGTATCAGCTAGGGCTCGGTTGGTATCACTCTTAATTCTGATTTACAGGGTTTTGGGCTCAGGTCCAACTCCAGGACTTGACTCTCCAGTGTAGGGATTGCTCTACTGGCAGAAATACGATGATACATTAAACAAAAGGACCTTCTCAGTGGATGTAAACAGTCCCATGGATGATTTACTCTGAAAAAGGAGGGGTTTCCCTGTACTCTGTCCAATAGTCTTTGCTCAATCAACGTTAAAAACAAATAAATCACCTGGTCAATATCACATTGCTGTTTTATAGGAGTTTGTTGCTTGCAAATTAGCAGCTTCATTTCCTCCAATATAATGTTGTCTTTGAATACAGGTCTTCCTTCCTTTTGAAATTGCAGTCAACAAGCAGAGGGTATCTAGTGGCATCTAAAACAGGGCAGCCCTGATCCTACACTGAAGCCATAAACCAGATGTCTGAATGTAACACCAAAGAACAATACAGCACAGGAACAGGCCTCTCGGCCCTCCAAGCCTGCACTGATCATATGTTCCTAACTAGGCTATCCATTTCTATTCTGCTATTCCCAGTCTGTTCATGTGGCTTAAGTCTTAAATGACCTTAGCATGTCCACCTCAACCACCTTGCTTGGTAGTGCATTCCAGGCCCCACAAATCTGTATTGAACTTTACCCCCCTAACCTTGAACTTGTGACTCCTTGTGTTTGTCATTTCTGACCTGGGAAAAAGCTTCCAACTGTCTACCCTATCTATGCCTTCATAATTTTATAAACTCCTATTAGGTCACCCCTAAACCTCCGTCTTTCCAGAGAGAACAACCCTAGTTTACTTAATTTCACCTCATAGCTAATACCCTCTATACAGGCAACATCCTGGTAAACTTTTACTGCACTCTCCCCAAAACCTCTGCATCCTTCTAGTGTTGTGATGACCAGAACTGGATGCAGTATTCCAAATGTGGCCGAACCAACTGTAACATCATATGCCAACTTTTATACTCTATGCCCCATCCAATAAAGGCAAGCATGCCATATGCTTTCTTCCCCATCTTTTCCACCTGTGCTGCCACCTTTAAGGATTTGCACACCCAGATCCCTATGTGTCTGTACTCCTGATGCTTCTGTCATTTATTGTATACTTCCCCCCCCCCAACCCCCGTATTAGATCTACCAAGCTGTATCACTTTGCATTTATCTGAATTAAATTCCATCTGCCATTTCTCCACCCAATTGTTCAGCCTTAGATCCTGCTGTAATCTCTGACAATGTTCATCACTATTCACAACTCCAGTTACAGCTGGATTAGGCAGTTCATCCACAAACTTACTAATCAGACCAGCTCTATCTTCTTCCAAATCATTTATATATATCACAAACAGAGGTCTCAGTACAGAGTCCTATGGAATACCACTAGCCACAGACCTCCAATCAGAAAAAGACCCTGCTACCTTCTGTCTTCTATGGCCAAGCCAGTTTTGTACCTATTGAGCTAGTTCGCCTTTGATCCGTGAGATTTACAGATTTGCAGCAGCCTGCCATGAGGGCCCTTATCAAATGCTTTACTAAAATCCATGTAAATGTCATTCATGGCCCTTCCCTCAATCATTTTGTTACCACGTCAAAAAAATTCAACCAAATTTATGACGCATGACCTCCCTCTTACAAAACCATGTTGTCTATTGCTAATGAGCCTGTTCAGTTCTAAATGTGTATAGTTCCTATCTCCAAGAATCTTCTCCAACAATTTCCTTACTAAGGATCTCAAGCTCACTGGCCTATAATTACCAGGATTATCCTTGCTACCCTTCTCAAATAATTGGACACATTTGCTATCCTCCAATCCCCTGGGACTTCACCTATGTCCAATGAAGATACAAAGATTTCTTTTGGAGGCCTGGTAATTTCATCTCCTGTTTCTCTCAATAATCTAGGACAGATGCCATCTGACCCTGGTGATTTGCCTACCTTAACACTTCCTTTCTTATAATTGCAATTTGTTCTAACAGATTTACACATCCCTCCAAGACACCATCGATCAACAAGTCCCTCTCCTTTGTTAATACTGATGCAAAGTTTTCATTTAGGATCTCACGTACTTCCTTGGATTCTAAGCATAATTCCCCACCTTTGTTCTCAAGTCCAGCTCTTTCTCTAACAACCCTCTTGTTCCTAACAATTGTATAAAGTGCCTTGGGATTGTCCTTAATCCTATCTGCCAAGCCATTTTATGACCCCTTTTAACTCCCTTTTTGAATTCTTTTCTACTTTCGCTGTATTCCTTCAGTGCTTCATCTGTTTTTAGATGCCTGGACCTTACGTACGCCTCTTTTTCTTTTTGATTAGACTCAATTTCTCTGGTTATCCACAGCTCTCGAATGCTACCTTTCCTGTTCTTCCTTTTTACAGGCACATGCCTGTCGTGCACTCCTATCAACTGCTCCTTAAAAGACTCCCACGTGCCAAATGTGGATTTACTCTCGAACAGCCTCTAAATCCTGCCTAATCCAGCTGTAATTAACCTTCCCTCAATTCAGCACTTTACCCATGGGCAACGCTCATCCTTTTCTACGACTATCCAAAAGTTTATAGTATTATGGTCGCTGTTCACCACGTTACCCCCGAAACTTTGATGAACTGGCTAGGCTCATTCCCCAGTACTAGATCCCTCTCTAGTTCGACTATGAACATATTGTTCCAAATAACCTTCCTGGACACATTTTGCAAATTCTTCCCCATCCGGATCCCCAGCTCTAAGGGATTCTCAGTCCCTCTCTAGTTGGGCTACGAACATATTGTTCCCTCTTCTCAGCCACATTTAAAAATCATATTGAAGGACTAACTAGTTGTAGCAGGGTTAGCATCGAGTGACTTTAAAAGTCTTGAAGTTGGCATGTTGCCAATCATTAAAATCAACCAAGCATTTACAGTTCAAGATTGGTACTCATGGACTGACATATGTATTTTCCGTTTTTGTCAAAATTACTTTATTTACTCTTTAGAATTTTGGGAGTGTATCTGAAAAGGTATAAAGGTGTTAATTTTGAATCTATGACAAGGATATTTGTACAGTTATGTGAGTATATCTATTTTGTAGAGAAAATATGTTAATCGCAGACTGAACAATGACAGCTTTTTGCAGTTCTTTAAACTCATTTATTCAGATTGGTACAACAATACTAATCTGTTTGCTGGTTTACTTTCCCTACAGCAAGGTTGATTGGACTCATGAAAGGGGACATCAGATAAGATGAAAATCAGTACTGGAGTCATAGAGGGACAACGAGCTACTCTCAATTGGAGGCAAATATCAATTTATCTGTGATTAATCTAACTATATCAGATCAGTAACAATTCAATGGTTGGAATGAAGCTATACAGTATAGTTATAGACTCTCAATGCCACTGACCTCTGCTATCCAAGTTCAATTGCATTAGGGGTGACAATTGTTAACACTGCTGCCTCTCAGTGCCAGGGACCAAGTTTGATTCTTAGCTTGAGTCACTATTTGTGCGGAGACTATACATCCTCCCTGTGTCTGTGGGGTTTCCTCTGATTTCCTTCCACAGTCCAATGCTAGTTAGGTGCATTGGCCATGCTAACTTGTCCCTCAGTGTACCCAAACAGGCGCCCGAGTGTGGCAACTAGGGGATTTTCACAGTAATGTCATTGCAATGTTAGCTTACATGAGACAAATAAATAAACTTTAGCATTTGACAGTCACACAGGCAGACAACTTGAAAACACTGTTAAAAAAGACAGATCTTCAGCATTAAGGAAATTATACTAAATCTTCGTAAAGCATTTGCTAAGCTCTTGCTGGAGAACTGTGGCTAATTATGTTCTCTACATTTTAGGAAGGATACTGGTCTCTTGAAAAGGATTCATTAGGACATCATGCCTAAGGGATTCCAGTTATGAAGAGAGGAAGTAGATTATTTCTTTAGAATTGACATCAAGTGGAAATCTGAAAGATGTTTTGACCAAGTGAAAAATGAATGAAAATTTCCAGTATTTGAAAGGTTGGTAAGCAAAGGATACGATTCATGCTGGTTTGCAAAATAAAGAAGATTGGAAAAAAGAAAAATGCTGAGAGAGATGAGATCCAGAGAGTATTGGAATGCACTCCATAATGGTAGAACCAAGTTCAGTCATAACTTTCAAAAATAAATTGGACAAGTACTTAAAGACAAGTTTTTCAGTGCTATGGGGGAAAAGAGAGTGGGATTAATTGGATAAGTTCCTCAAAGAGCCTAAACAAAGCAAGGTGATCCAAATTATCTCCTGTATTATATCATTCTGTGTTAAGCAAATATCTGCTTTCTCCAATCCCTCATGGATGCTGGAGCTCAGTATTACTTGTTGGGTCTCTAGGTAAAAACAATATAGAATCTGAATCTACTTTGGAAATCCCTGAAGTTAGACTGGCACACATGCCCATATTGAATCTTGTTGGCAATATCCCCGATCGTGTAGAGAATTTCTTCCTGGAATATCGTGAACAGTTTGGTCCCTTAGCTAAGGGAAGGTATAGTGGAACAAGAACAGAAAATGCTGGAAAATCTCAGCAGGTCTGCCAGTATCTGTAGAGTAAGAATAGAACCAATGTTTCGAGTCACGGTGGCCCTTCATTAGAGCTAATAGCATTGGAGGCTGTCCAGAGAAAGTTCACTGGGTTGATCCCATGTATGGAGGGCATTTCTTATTGAGGAGAGTTGATCAGGTTAGGCCTGTACTCATTGGAGTATAGAAGAATGAAAGGTGACCTTATTGATGCACGTAGAATTCTCAGAGGGTTTGACAGGGTAGATGCCGAGAAGATGGGTGTGATATTCCAGCCTTGCTTGCCACAAAAACCAGAACATCCCAGCCTAGGTTAATGGAGCTTTCATGGTTGGTCCCTCACCTGCTTTGATTCTCATGGTGAGCTGGACTGTAAAATTTGCTCTGATGATATTGTCTCGTTGTGGGAGAATCCAGTACCAGAGGGCATAATTTCAGAGTAAGGAATGGCCCATTTAACACAGAGGTGATAAAGAATTTATTTTCTCAGAAGGTCATGAATCTGTGGAATTCTCTACCGCAGAGAGCTGGGTCATTAAGTATGTTAAAAGCTGAGATACAGTTTTTTTTTCAAAATCAGCAAGGGAATCAAGAGTCGGGAGGATAAAACGGGAAAGTATTGTGAGGATTATCAGATCATTCATGATCTTACTGATAACAGAAGAACAGGCTCAATGGATTGAATATACCCCATCGGAAGGAAATTTTATGGCCCCATTATGGCGGGTGCAAGGCAGTAAAATGTGGTGACCCATTCAAAAGCCCACTGATTTTGACAAGACTGTAAAATTGTGCCATCGTAAAATTCCACTAGTGTTATGGCTTGATAGAACCTAGAAGCAGGAGCAGGTCATTCAGCCTTCAAGCTTGCTCTGCCGTTTGAATTCAATATCCGGATTCCTCCTTCCCCACTGACCTTTAGCCCGAAGAGCTATATCTAATTTCTTCTTGAAATCAGGCAACATTTTACCCTCAACTACATTGTGTGGTAGTGAATTCCACATAGTAACCACTCTCTGGTGGAAGAAATTTCTCCTCTCATTAGTTCTGAAAGGTTTATCTCGTATCTTCAAACTATGACCCCCAGTTTTGGGCTCCTCACTATTGGGAACATTTTTACTGAAATCTACCCTCCCAAATCCTGTTAGAATTTTAAGTTTGTGAGATCCCCTCTTACTCTAAATTCCAGTGAATACAACTTTAGTCTCTCCTCATATGACAGACTTGCCATCCCAAGAATCAGCCTGGTAACCCTTTGCTGTACTCCCTCTATAGCAAGGGCATCCTTCCTCAGGTGAGGACACCAAAAGTGCACACAATACTCCAAACGAGGCTTCACCAACAGCCTATACAAGTGCAGCAAAATATCCCTTTCTCTACACTCAAACCCATTCGTTATGAAGGCCAACATACCATTTGCCTTCTTTAATGCAACTATATAGATTGACTAACTTAACCACTCAGCAACCTTTTTCAATCAATCTGCATTTTGCTTTCACAGTGCTGTTTATTTGAAGAAAATGTGGAACAATAAATCACAGATTTCGATCACACATTCACTTTGAACTAAATATTCCACTCTACAAAGTCAGTGACCGTAGCAAGTCAAAATGTTTTTAGTTAAATTGGACTTTGCTGATTTCTTGTTCTTTAGCAATAATCTTAGTACTGATTTATACATCTTTCAATACAATAGCTAAATGGTAGTTTTAAGTTACCATTGTTGTTTAAATTTTACTGATCAAAATCTTTCAATTAACTGAAGCTTCAAACAATCCATTTATTTTCCATACTTCCAAATTAAATGATGGTGTCACCATCTCCTTTACTGGAATCAATAAGGTCTGGGATGATTTACGATTTACTTCCAGCTTCAAACTCCAATGGTTACTGTCTGGATCAGGCCTGTTTAGCACTGCATTCCTCATTTAAAAAAAAAAATACACACTTTTTCTTCCCAAAATCAGTTCCATGATTGCTGGCTCCAGATATTCTCCTTCAGTTAGTTAAGTTGGCCTCTTCATTCCCATTCCAACCTCATTTCATAAGCATCATAGGATGGGATCCTGTCTGCTAATTCACCAGGGTGGCAATATGGTACAGTGGTTAGCACTGCTGTCTCACAGCACCAGGGACCTGGATTTGATTCCCGGCTTAGATCACTCTGTGCAGAGTCTGCACATTCTCCCAGTGTTGGCATTGTTTTCCTACGGGTGTTCCGGTTTCCTTCCGTAGTCTCAAAGACATGCTGGTTAGATGTATTAACTGTGCTAAATTCTCACTCAGTGTACTCGAAGAGGTGCCAGAGTGGGTGACTGGGGGGGGGGGGGGGGGTGGAGTTCACAATAACTTCAATGAAGTGTTAACATAAGCCTACTTGTGACACTAATAAATAAACTTAAACCTCATCACCTGGAAAGATGGACACTAGTTGAAGAACTAAAATTAAAATGTTGATCAAATTGTGATTCCAATATTCAGATGCTGTAGCTAGCAGGCCACATCATATACTTATATCCTTCTCACATACATTCAGCACTAAAAGGCTCAATCATGCACACAAATTAGTTCAATAACACACTTCACTGCATTCCAATTCTGAACAAAGATTGAAACAGCAACAAATATTAAGTGTATCAAAATGACATTTTCCACTCTGTTTTCGGTCTTTGAGAATGTACCAGCTGTCCAAAATTAAAACAATACAGAGATGATTTTCAACACTGTAAAGGTTGCTGCTGAATGTTAATTTGCAACATTTTAAATTTAAACTTAAGGAGTCAGAGGTTGTTTATTGGGGTTGTTGCTGACAAGGCTGAGGCAATTTGCATTCTCCTTGGAGGAACGTCCACTGCAGTCCTCCTTTAAAAGCATACAGGTTCGTTATTTCAACATCATGACATATAATTCCTTCTAGGCAAATTTAAAGTTCTATCTTTGAGCCATTTCATCATGGCATGGTGCCAATCTGTCAAAGCTATTTCCCAATACTCATTTTTATTGCTTTCCTATACTTCCCTGCAGGCTGCCACTAATTGGCAGCCCTCTACCGAGCCCAGACCACAGCTGGATCAGTGTAAAAGATAAGCAGAAATGTGCTATGCATCGTGGGATGAACTCATTTGAAGTCTGCATACACTTAAATTGCTATTAGATGGGCAAATGCTCCTCAGCTTCTGAAATTATAATGTATTCTGGCTTTTCAATGGTTGTAAAACTGAAGTAGAATAATTGTATGTGCAAGTGTGTCCTTGAATTGGGCACATTAAAATCTACAAATAAAAACCCACGAGATCTTTTAATTTTGGGAAGTTATTTTAGGGTGGTTTTTCTCTTCTGTCTCTCTCCCCCCCCCCCCCCCCTACACACACACACAGGAGATGGCAAGACAAGTTAGATTTGATATGATATGCATAGGTTGTATTTCATTCTTGGGAATATATTCCTCCACCTGTCAAATTGATCTAGCCTTCTTCAATCGACGACCTTCACACTTTTGCAAAATTATTCATTTTTGAGCATGAGTTATACATTTTCCCCTTGACTGGCTTTGTGTCTGTGAGTCAAGGATACCTCCATAGTTCGGGTAGATCTTTGACCATCTGACCAGGAATGCTTGATTGTGTGTGTCTGTTCACTGCTTACTATGCTGTGCACTGCAATTCAAGTTTGTGGATGGAATTTCAGGAAAACTGAAACAAGCAGTAAGCATGAGAACAGGTATTTTAAAAACTTTGTAATAAAGCTCCTGCTCACATATATCTATGGAGGTGCAAAACACGATATCAGTTGATGGAGATAGAGGATAGTTTACATGCTCCAGCATCTTTCTTTCTTTCGTTGGTAGATAGATAGTAAGAACCTACAAGAAGACAATCTTTCCATTGCCTTGAAGCTTAAGGCCAACAAGCATTCAAGCAGAAACTCTCTGGGAATAAATCTATTCTGTAAGATTGTCTCAAAACTTGAAGACCCCAGAACCCATACTTTAACATGAACAATGACACTCATTATGCACCACAGCATTCTTCCTTACTCCCGGAATGAGAAAGGGGTGCTGTCATGCTCTTCACGTCAACATATCAATGTCACAAAATTTCAGATGTTACCATTTGTCTCAGGAGCTGCAACTACTTGAAATGGCATCATTGATTGAATCAACTTAACTTCAAGAATATTGAGCCAAACCATTGCATGATACAAAAATTGAGAACTTAAATTACGTGTTGACCTTAAGATGGTCAACAAGCAATCATTCCAATTAAGTGTCCATCTCCCACAATCCAAGAATTATCAACATCATTTTATGACCGCAAAAAACTTGACGCGAGACAGAGATAAATTTAGATACCACTAATAGGACAAAAAAAACGTTTACAACAATGGTTACCGATGATGGCATGTTTCCTTGCCTCAGAATTTCAAGTTATACACTCATTGACAAGTTGCTTACAAAACAGAGTTTGCTGGAGATTACCAACACAGACAATGGACTGTATTTTTATTCCAGTCAGTTCAGAGTCTGGAGCAAACTGTAGAATTCATCACCATCTACCATTGCACCACAACCTGCAATCAAACAGTGACGTCAAATGATTCAACAAGGTGATCAAGAACAGTCTGAGAGCTGGAAAGTTGAAGGAGAAAACACTCGTATTCCCACTTCCTGTACATCAATCCATCTTACACTCTGCAACTGAAAAAGATAATGGTTGAACTTAGAATGGATTGTAATTTACACAAGTTGTTGATTATTCGAAGCACATCATTGCCATCTAACAGGAATGTTAAAGCCAAGGTAGAAGAAATTGCAAACCAACAGGGTAGAACACAAGTATTGTTTGACAAGCAAACTGACACAAAGAAACCACAATTTAAGTTAGAGATTGGGTTCACTTCAAAAATCACTACCTCAGACTGCATCATCATCTCTATCAGGACCAAAGCAAACCAAGGAGTTACTTAGTACTAATACTATTTGTTGGCTGGCAACACTGAAATGGAACACAAGATGTTTGATTGAGAGCAGATAGAAGATTGAGTGATTATGAGGATGCATTTCTTTCTCTGATGAAGGACCATGAGGTTAATCATCGAGGCGATCATGTAGAAACTCAAGTTCATAAATCTCCGCACAATCATAGCAACCTTCATATCTCAAAGTCTATTCTTTATTGAGTGAAACCAGACACTCTGAACTGTAAGCAATGACTCAATGTACACACTTGTTGTTTAGGATAGCTTAATTTAAAATAAGTTTCTTCAGTTTTATAGGACGGATAATTGTTCGTGTTGGATTATACGTATCTGTTGACTGAACTCCATTCTGTGTCGAGACAAGCCTGTGAACGTGGCTACAGATAAACAGAAAGAAGCAGCCAGTGGGAGAAAGCAGACATTTTAAAACATTATAATAAATCTCCTGTTTACACATACAACCTAATGTATCATTGAAATCTGAAGCACAAAATATAGTACGATCATTTGCATTCTCTTCCATGCCTCACTTTTGCTTCCCTTCTTTGATAGGCTTCCTCTTATTTAATTATCCTCCCCTTCTGTTTGATTTTTTTCCCCATCTACACAAACCTGACATTTACAGCATTTAGGTTTTGACAAAATGATTACTATGTTGTTATATAAATCAAATGCTATATAACTATTGCTGTATGGGAATACAGGCTATGTACAAAACTGTCACATGAAACCACTCTGACATACACTCTTAAGGTAACCCTCCAGATGGATGGTTTCATCACATTCTTGCTTTTCCAGACTAATTGTTCCTTATGTGACATACCTTTCCACTGAATTCTTAAAGCATTATAAAAGACACACTGCAATTGTGACATATATTCATTCTATGCAGCTCGCCTAAAAGAGGGAAAATATCCCAAAACAAGAAAGAATGGAAAAGGTGAAAAAAATGAGACTACTGAAGTGATAAAAATTGTTGAGTATATGGATTATTTTCCATATACTCTGAAGGCAAGCTCCAAACCAATACTTTTAAATGCAACTCTGAAACCAACAAAGGTCAATGTCCTTCTCCCACAGGATAGTTAGTTGAAGAACAGTTCCTTGAAAGCGGTAACTGGGTCCTATATTAATGTTAGTTAGAGGAAAATGATTTGCAATTGCATCATAGATGACGCATGTAACTAAAGACGTTTGATTATTCATGAATTAGCAATACTGAATTTGCGATAAGACGGGCTAATAACATTTCTGGTCCTTTGATAATCGAGCTTTTATCCTTGTGTTAATGCCATATACAGGAATGGGTCAGAGGCTAGGAATTCTGCAGTATTTAACGTGTCCTAAAGCTGTGATGCAACTCAGTATTTGATGGAATACTCTCCACTTTCTTGGATGAGTGCAGCTTCAACAATACCAAGAAGTTTGACACCATTCAGAACAAAGCAGACTAGTTGTCTGGGGCAAAACCCAACGCTTTAAACACTCACTTCCTCCACTACTGGGGAACTGTGGCAATAGTAGGCACAAATCTAGAAAAACAGGAACAGGAATAGACCAGTCAGCCTCTTGTTTCTGTTCTGTTTTCAATGAGGTCATTGTTGATCTGTAATGTCTCCATATAACCAACCACCGTTGACACAATGCCATTAATAATTTCAGCTAATATAAACCTAACAAATGCAGTTTAAAAATTAAACAATAGCCACACATCAATTGCCAGCTCTGGAAAAGAGTTCAAAACTTTCATCAGCCTTGATGTGAAGATTTTTTATTTTTGTTTACAGAATATGTAGGTCACTGTTTATTAAGCATCCCAAATTGCCCTTGAGAACAAGGCGTGCTGCTTTACTGAAGTCTCAGGTGATGCAAGTACACCCGTAATGCCTTTAGGGAAGGAGTTCTAGGAATTTGACCCAGCAACAGTGAAGGGAAGGTGATATATTTCCTTGTCAGATGGTGTGCATCTTGGCAGCATATATGATACTGCACCAATGTATTAGCCACATATATGAGATATTTTTAAGCAGTTTCTGCCATTTTATCTGTACTGCTGGGTCTATATCCGGTAGCTCTATACTGTTACTACAGCAGCTTATTTGCTCCCAATTGCCAGAATGTTTGTTTTAACCTGAACTAATATTGTTCTGGTGTTCGACAGAGTAGGGCTTGATTAGGATGGCTGACAGGAAACAAATCAGAGTAGTTGGAACCAGGCTTACACAGAAATTGGCATAATTTTACAATCTCATTGTGCCCATTTTGGGTGGGAAAATGTCATAAAAAAATCAGGTGTGATAATGACTAGCGGGAATGGCACCTGTTTTCTTGCCCATTCCCATTTTACCAAGAAAAAAAAATATATCGGTGTAATCAGGACTCTGCCCAAAATGTCAATTTGCATTTTTTTGCACTCATCACAATGTAATTAGTAAGCTTCACTTCCAATCATCCCAGCTCACCTGTCTTACCAACCTCACTCACTGCAGCTGAAGCAGTCAGGAAAACACCCCAAGTATTAAAAATCACACTCAAGTGTTTGAGCGGAAAGGGTGAGTGAGGACATAAGTCTCCACTGTCGTACTTCTCGATGCTTCTCAGAAGGGGTTGTGTCACGTCAGCCATGCTATGTTTCAAGTCAGGAGGGGCTGCTGTTGTTCATTGTGTCCAATTTCAGCCTCTCAGGATGGACTCAGGTGACAGCACTGACTTCGGGTTTTGGTGCTTACTCTGGATCCTAGTGCTGGTAGCAGCAAGAACTTTTGCTGGTGGGGGATAGGCTGGAAAGTCTCTGAAGTGGCATTACTGCAGTCTCAGGACTCATCAAGCTGCACTGTGGCCACTATTGCATGGATTTTGGGTCTGTTCGTGAAGTGGGGGGTGGAAATTGTGGGGGATTGTGTTGTCATTCTGAGATCTGTGGAGGAGCGTGTGTGTTGTTACGTTGGAGGCAGAGTTCTTTAATTGTTGGGTTTTTTTTGCTTTTTCTGCACATGTAGTTTGTGGCTCCTCGTGGAATAAGTAAACAGTATCCCATGAGCCAGATGAGTTTCTGATAGGTCCACCCCCTGCCTCTGATAGCGAGAAATGGTTTAGCCCACTTTTTCAAAGACCGAGTGTGTAAGATTTGGTGTAAAAACTTGCTCAAAAAAAAAAAAAACGAATCAGGAACTCTCCCAATTTCATGCTAGCTGGACACTTAGAAAAAAAATCTTGTAAAATTCCACCCATCAACTCAATTGGTTTTTTTGGGAACTATGGAAAGAATAAGTAGCTGAGTCATCTGCCTGAGACTAGTTATATTTCTCTGAGAGTCAGAAGACATTTGTCCATCTGAATCTCTATACAGAGGTGTTAAAAGACTGGAAATCTAGCATTCATATAAGGATATCTGCAGATGGTGCTCACTGAAGAAGGAGTTATTGTTACGTGGATACTGCTAAATAGGGACAATACAGATTGATAGCTATTAAGAATTATGCACTGTCACGTTATGTTTAAGTATTTTAATTTGTAAAAGTTACGCTAATTCTTTTTGTTATATTCTGATTGTGTTCCTACATAAAAAGTTTGTTTTCATAAAAGCTTCCAAGTATGTCAATTGAATCATACCTGGAGCAAAATACATTATCTCAGTCGAATGCTAAAATTAAAAGTTGGGGTCTGGGCCAACTTCATATAATACCTTGGAGTTTCTGATCTCGTTCCTAACAAAGGGAAATTGCAACTGGTGGTGCATCCGTACATCTGCTGCCCTAGTCCTTTCAGATGGTAGAGGTCATTCATGGGTTTGGAAGGTGCAGTCAAAAGAGCTTTGGTGAGACACTGCAGTACATCTTGTAAAGGCTTCTGCCACTATCCATCTGCAGTGGAGCGAGTAAGTGTTTAAATTGGTGGACAGGATGCAAATCAAATAGGCTGCTTTGTCCTGGATGAGTTCAGTTTCTTGAACATAGTTAGTTCTGCACTCATCCAGATAAGTAATCAGTACTTTATCTCAATCTGACTTGTAACATGTAATGATCAGCTTGCCTGCAGGCAGTAGAAGGCGAGTTATTCACCACAGAATTCCTAGCATCTGACTTGTACCATGTAAATGATCAGCAAGCTTTAGGGAATCATGGCATGAATTACTCACTACACAATTTCAAACCTGACTTGTTCTTGTAGCCATAGCATTTTGATGGTTGGTTCATTTCAGAGTCTGGTCAATAGGACACTAATAGTGGGAGACTCAACGATGTTAATGTCAAGGGGAGATAGTTAGATTCTCTCTTGTTGGAACTCCTCATTGCCTGACACTTGTGTGGCATGAATGTTACTTGCCTCTCTTCTTCTCAAGCCTGCATATTTTGCAGGTCTTGCTGCATATAATCACAAACTGCTCCAGTGTCTGGGAAGTCATGAAAAGTGCTTACCTTTGTGCAATCAGTAATGAACATCCACACTTCTGGGTCAGAATTTAATGACCTCACCCACGGCTTGGATTCTCTGGTCCCGCTGCTGAGAATGGAGATTTCTCTATTCTCGTTGACAGCACTAACGTGATGCATGAGACTGGAGAATTCTAGCTCTGTTTGAATGATAGAGGCAAGTTCATTGAAGAAGGTTTGTTGAGCCTAGGACATGTTGCCAGATGGACAACTTCAGATGGTGGTTTGTAAGGACATGCTGGGATAAACAGGTAGGCTGCAGCCTGGAAAGAAATTGGACAGGAGATAAACAAGCTGCAGCTGGAATACACAGGATATAGGCCATCTCCAGAACAAAGGACATTCTGGTCGCTGACCAGACAGAGCACCTTAATCCCTTATTTAGGAGGGAGGTATGTGACTTACGTACCTCCGGTGATGACAAGCAAATCTGCTGAATATACACTTAGGGATCAGTGTGGCAGCACCTGATTGGACCTTATCGAGCAGGATAATTAAATCCTAATTGATTGATTGGCAATGGCCAAAAAGGACATGAAAACCAACGGGATATAAAAGGATGCTACGCATCAGAAGAATCTCTCTCTCATTCCCAACAAGTGAACAAGAAATGATCCAAAGCCAGAGTGTTGGACCAAACAACAAAGGCCAATACCTGCCTGGTTACTTGCCAGTCACACACAAAAGTCAAAGTCTAGTACTGGACTTAACTTTAGTATTCTGTAAGATTAAGTTATTGTTAATTGGGTGGATGATTAACAAGTTTGTAAATAAATATTACTGCATTAACAACAAGTCTATTCATAATTCTTTATCCACTACAGCAATAGACACTACCCTGAGGAACTCCTGCACCAGTGTCCTTGGACTAAGATGACTGACCTCCAAGAACAATCTCTTTTTGCTAGTTAAGACTTGACTCCAATCATTGAAGAGTTTTCTTCCTTTGTTCCCATTGACTTGAGTTTTGCTGGGGCTCTTTTGCCACACTTGGTCAGATGCTGCTTGATGTCAAGGATAGACAGACATTCTCGCATCAACTCTGGAGTTCAACTCTTTGACTATGTTTGCATAAGGCTGTAATGAGGTAGCTGAATGGTCCTGATGAAGCACAAACTGAGCGCCAGTAAGAAGGCTTTGTTGAGTAAGTGCAGACAAGAGCACTTGCACCGTCAATGGCAACTCCAATGGCTGACGATTATGAATTAGTTGATAAATCAAAGTTTGCTTTCCGATATCAGTTTCAGCCTGTGAGGAACACAGGCTGGGGAAGAGAGAAATCCTCAGGTGGTAAAAGCAGAGGAGATCTCAAGGGAGATAAAGAGAGAGAATCTTTTTAATCTGAGATACAGTCATGAAGACAGAAGAAAAAAAGCCTCGATGCTTTCACTATAATAAAGTAGGACACACAAAATTATGGTTTAAGAAAAGCACTGGGATGACAGGCATGTAAAGCAGGATCAGCAAGTGGCGTGAGTTGAAGTGTAAAGGAAACCTTAGTTGAACATAAACAGGTGCCAGTGAATGTACAACCAGGCCAGGAGTTGATAGATAAGAGTTGTCAGAACTCTTTAAAAACTTGTGATCTGATCCATAACAGGTCTCCATTTCAAAATATGGGGTCGCCCATTTAAGGCAGAGGTGAATAGATTCTTTATAAGCAAGGGAGTGATAGATTATTAGATGATTAGAGTGATAGATTTCTATGGAGTATTTCATACAGTTCTGGTTGCCGCATTACAAGAATGATGTAGAGGCATTGGAAAAGGTGCAAAGGAGGTTTACCAGGATGTTGCATGGTATGGTGGGAAGGTCTTATGAGGAAAGGCTGAGAGATTGGAGGTTATTTTCGTTAGAAAGAAGAAAGTTAAGAGGTGATCTAATTGAGGCATACAAGATGATCAGAAGGTTATATAGGGTGGACAGTGAGAGCCTTTTTCCTCAGATGGTGATGGCTAACATGAGGGGACATAGCTTTAAATTAAGGGGTGGTAGTTATAGGACGGATGTCAGAGATAGGTTTTTTATTCAGAGGGTAGAAAGGGTGTGGAATGTCCTGCCTACAGCAGTTGCGGACTCGCCAAATTTAAAGGCGTTCAAATGGTCAGTGATAGGCATATGGATAACATCGGAATATTTTAGGTTAGAGTCATTAGATTGGTTCCACTGGTTGGCGCAACATCAAGGGCTGAAGGGCCTGTACTGCGCTGTAATGTTCTATTCTATGAAAATTATAGGGGATGGACAGAATGCAGATTTAAGTTTACCATTATATCAGTCACAATCTTATTAAATGATGGAGCAGGCTGAAGGAGCTGAATGGACTACTCCTGCTCTTCATTTGGATGTTGACTAATGAGAACTGAGAGCTGGTGAGAACCCCAAATTGTCAGTCACAGGAAGTAGAACACTTGAATAAGGACTTGAACAATTTCAATAATAAGCTTGCAGAAGCAAATCCCAAAAAGATAAATCTTCAGGAAACACTTGATGAACTTCAAGTAGCGGGAGTTTGTACATACAGTAATAAGATCCCTGAACAGAAAAAGGAAACACTAAATCAATCAGAACAGCTAGTTGTATGCAGAACTAAAAGCCAAGATTGATGGACTACTGGAACCTCACCCTTTAATGATTTTAAGTTTATTTATTAGTGTCACAAGTAGACTTTCATTAATACTGCAATGTAAGTACTGTGAAAATCCCCTAGTCACCATACTCCAGCATGTGTCCAGACACACTGAGGGAGAATTTAGCATGGCCAATGCACCTGACCAGCACATCTTTCAGACTTTGGGAGGAAACAGGAACACCCGCAGGGAATCCACATAGA
Organism: Sphyrna mokarran; assembly: GCA_024679065.1. Lineage (NCBI taxonomy): Eukaryota > Metazoa > Chordata > Chondrichthyes > Carcharhiniformes > Carcharhinidae > Sphyrna > Sphyrna mokarran. The sequence continues at coordinate 28,842,726 of JAGIQG010000021.1, forward strand.
CATGGGGAGTATATGCAGGCTCTGCACAGACAGTGACCCCTGCCAGGAATCAATCCCTTGTCCCTAGACCTGTGAGACAGCAGTGTTAACCACTGTGCAGTCCAAATATTCTTGATCTTTGATGCAATCTGGAGAAGGAAAAAAAGGATGAGATGTGCAGTGTTGGAAAGGAAAATAAGAAACAGACGGAGAACCTAATGAATAAGTTCAAAGAGTGTAAGGACTCATGGAAGAAATATTCCAAAACGAGTACATGATTGTCTGAATTTGTTAAACTTATATTAAGTTTGAAAGATGACTCTGAAATAAAGGCAACTGCACCACCCAATCAGTCGCTGAGCTGAATGAAATGATTAACAAACTTGGAAAAGAATTGGAACATCAGAGATTTAGCACATATCTGGGTGAAATTGTAAGGAAGATGAAGGTTCCATTTTTCAATCATTGGCATGAAAAATATGAATGTGTGCATCAGGCCGGGGCACTTCTCTTAAATAAACTGGAAAATGGCTTGAGTAAAGAAAATCTCCCCTAGTTCTGATCAGAACAGTGAAATGGCAAAAGCTGGCTGCCAATCAGACATGCACAGTTTCTGCAGCAAACTTAAAAGGATCAACCGACTTAACAGAGGGAAGAGTAAGAAAACCCCACGTCCTTCTGTATTGAAGCTGAGAAATATGCGCTAAAGTCATTAGTCACAGAACATGACTAACATACATCTGTATGTGAGGAAGGTTAGACGACCAGAGTTTCATTCCCTGTTACACAGAAAGGTTTAAAATCCATGGTACAAAAACAAACTGGTCAAGATGTTGCTACAAAAAACTTGAATGTATCTTCACTATTTTTGGTTCACCCCTGAAAAGATTATGGGGGCAAAAAACATAATTGTTGATACTCTGTCCAGGGTTTAAACGAAAAAGGTGCAAGTGAAAAAGCAGATTCAGAGTTCTGATAATGCTACGATGGCTAAGTTTTGTGAATGTGCTTGCATTGTTTTGGTTAAACCATTGTATTTTATGTATTAATGTGAAAAATTAACTGGTTACCTGCACAATACGTAATAAACAATTTGTTCGAGGTTCGAGAATAAGAATTTGTTGCATTTTCAAAATTATTGTAAAGAAAGTTTCACCATAGAGAAAGACTTCATGTTAGGAATCCCAACTTATCTGCTGCCCAAGGTTTCAACATGCCCTAGTATTTTTCACACACGTATGCATCAGGAGTGACCCAAGCCAGGAATCATACTGAGGTCTCTGCCACTGAGGCAGCAATGCTAACCACTGTGCATTAGGACTGAACTGCACAAAGTTCAGCATTGTGTACCACTTGGGCCTGCATGTGTAAAAACCTGATCACAGGACCCAGGAGTAGGTCGTCAAAAAATGGAAGGGTGAGGAGGAGGAAGAAGTCCCAAACAGGGAAACCCAAGAGGGAGCTGAAGGAGAAGAAACAGGGAGAAATCCAAAAGAAAGAAACAGAGGGAAGGTAGAAAAGGAGTCACTGGGAGGAGTAAAATACTGGAAGGAACCAATGGAGAGGGATTTTAAAGTGCAACAATTGACAGATTCTAAGCTTGGGAGAAGACCTGGAGAGTTAAAAAAGACAGCAAAAAGCATGGTGAATCTGTGCTATGGCAGCCAAGGTAATCCTTTAGAACAATGTTGAGAAAGATCAACTTAATAAGTGACAGGACCTTTCAAAATTCAATGGCAACAGGGAAGAAGCTGTTCGAGTCGGTTTGTACACATCCTTGGACTTTTGTACCTTTGTCCCCCAACAGAAGAAGGTGGAAGAGAGTACGTCCAGGGTGGTTGATTATGCTGGCTGCTTTTCAGAGGCACTATCTTCAGTGTTGACGGAGTTAATGGATAGGAGGCTGGTTTGTGTGATGGACTGGGCTTTGTTCATGATCTCTGTAGCTTTTTTTTTTAAAAACACAGTCTTGGACAGAGCAAAAGACATACCAAGCTTTGATACAAGGCGAGTTTTGGTCAACATCTTGTCAAATGCCAAGAGGAAAACGGAAAGCAGTGATGGTGCACAGGGTGAAAGACTCAAATGGAAATTCTGTCGGAGAGAAGGGCAGTACTTCTAGGAATACCTTCCCTAAAGAAGAGAAATGGTAATGAGTCAAACACCAAGATAAAAGCAAAATGCTGCAGTGCTGGAATTTGAAACAAAAACAGAAAATGCTGGAAAATCTCAACACGTCCGACAGCATCTATGAGAAAAGAATAGAGCCTGCGTTGATTGTCGATGACCCTTCAGAGCTGACAGCAAAGAGAATAAACAGAGATTATATATCAAGGCATTTTTTGTAGTGTTAGCTTATTAGCATTTCCTATTGGCGCAGTATCCAGTTACACATGACACAGTCATGTCTGTTCGCTGAAGATGGTTGCTAATAGTTTGCTATTTCAAATAATTCAAACTTAAAATATAATCTTTAGCATTTGAGGTAACAATGGCCAATATAATTTAGCGATCTGTACAGTATTGACAATGAAAAATGAGAGCGAATCCAGTAGGATTTCCTCCAGTGTAACTATTTCTGGGTCAGCAAATTAAGTCACAGTTTATGTCCATGTTACTTTGAAAGGAAACAGCTTTAACCATAAACTGGAATTGCAAGTTAATTGCAATTGCTTATGAAATTGAGACAGATAAGCTTTCAAATTTCTCATGTTACCTGTCTATTTCTTAATGTTACAACAGGCATAATCAGGCTTCAGAGATATAGGTACAGGATATGTTGTGACAGTGTTATCAGATGCCTTGATACATTTTTAAAGAAACTGGGCATCCGAACATTCATGACAACATGTCGATCAGTTCATTTATAATTGATTCAAAAATCTATGTTTAGCTGAAATTTTTGCATGATTGTTAAAAATATACACATTGGCACTTTATTACCGCTGTCTGCTCTTGCTGCAATTTTACATGGCAAAAACATACAAGAAATCTGAAATGTAGCAAACTTCCACCTGATGCTTAAGAAAGTTAAGGTTGAGGATTACTGGGAAAAGAATTGCAAGAGCTTACTTGGGGAAGGCAAAGTAAACTGCCAAGAAGGCTTTTGAAAGTAGAGAGAGGATTAGCATGATGGAAGGAATCTAAGTAAAGAGTTTCAGAATATAGCTCATGCTAATGGGAAGCTGTGTCACCAAGTTTGGAGGAAAAGGTATGAGAAATGAACAGAAAGCCAAAGTCAAAAGAATGGAAGCACAGATTATGTATGGTATAAGATAGTGAAGTAGGGCCTCTTGTTGTAGGGGAGGACACTGAGCAGAGATACAAGTTGGCCCGAGTGGGCCCCTTCCTGCAACGAGCAGTGGCTTTGACAAGTGAGGTGCCAAACACATGAAAACAATGTTGGCTACCATGCCTCAATTAAACCGATTGATCACATGATTCCTCAATAAACACTAATGATGTGTCTGGTTGTTATAACAACAGCTCTCCATTGTTTAGTGAGGCTCTGGCAATGGGTGATGATCATGGGTGAGAGTACTGGGCAGGGTAACTGATCAGCTTGGTGGGCTTCTCTCTGCAATCTTTGAGAAAGAGAGACTGAGCTGGATGCCATAGTGAGGGAGAAAGCAGCAAGGCCAAGGTTAGGACTTGCAAGTGGCAATGTGACAGGGGTCTAGAATCATAGAATTCTACAGTGCAGATGGAGGTCATTCAGTCCATTAAGCCTGCACTGACGATAATCCCACTTAGGCTCCAATGCTGTAACCTCGCCTAGATGACAGGGGGATTAGTAAAAGGTTAATTTAGCAAGGCATGCACATTTCTGGAGTGTAGGAAGAACCTGGAGCACCGAGAGCAAACCTCACACACAGGGAGAGTATATAAACTCCAGAAAGACAGTGACCTAATGCCAGAATCGAACCTGGGTCATTGGTGCTGTGAGGTAGCAATGCTAACCACTGTGCCTGGGCATCTTAAAGCCCCAGAGGGTGGCTAAAGAGTAAGAGGAATTAGAGAGTGGAGTCATACTGACTGGCAGCACTGAGTCTGATAACCCTCATGAAGCAGCAGTTCAAAAACGATTAGTCATTGTAGTGAGAAACGGAGGACACAAATAGGCAGAGATCTGGACATTGGCCACGGAATGTTCTCTGTAAATACTTTGTTATTTGTTGAGACACGTGGAAGCAGGGTCATTGACTATTTAGGCTGAGGTTTTAATATTCCTAAAGAAAAATGAATTTATTGACATCAGTACAGAAAAGGGAACTTGCTTTGGTGAACTGCAAAAACTTGTTGAATATGTTTAAAAGTAATTGGCAAAACGAGGTCAATGTTCAAATATAATTATGTTCTTTTGAAGTACTGAGTGAGAACTGAGGTATACCAAGAGGGGTGGTCCTTTCAATTAGTTTTCATCCCAGCCTTAAATCCCTGAAGCATACACTATTTCAGAATGCAAAAACCCTGCAATAACCTAATTCTAGTTCTTGGATTGATTCCTTTGAATTAATAACCAGGGAATGCTTAGAGGTGAGACATCTGCAATTTTTCCTCTAGATTCTTAAGAAGCCTTGAACTTCCATTTATTCGTCCTCCTTATGTAAGTCAAGAAAGGATAAGAGAGCATGGAGGGCATGAACTGCTTTCTACACAAAGTCACTTCAAAGCGTTTTGTTTGGAAAATTCTTGGGATATGGCTGGATGTGAAAGGCAATATTCTTTGCATTTCCTTGAGGCCATTAAGAATGAACAATGTAACATGGGACTAGGAGTTACACTTAGGCTGATGTGGGAGAGGGGTGACAGGTCCTGTCCATGAAAAGGTGTTAGCAAAACAATGGGATTTTTATGACTATTCAGGAATGTGTACATTTGTTTTATCTAAAGTCAGCCCATTAATTGCCTGTTTTAAATTTCCCCAACTTAATGGAAATTAATTCACAACCTCTTAAATATTTCAGTACCATAGATGCAGCTTTTACTTCCTTTATCTCATGGCTTGTTTCAAGTCATGGAGTTTCATAATTTTGGGATCTCTTTTAGATCAGTGAGAATTGATTTCTCAATAAATCAAACATATTGCACCATCAGTTGAATGTAATAGTTAATTCTAAGTTACGCAAGTTAGTTCAGAATACTATATACACAACATATTATACAAGGGAACACAAGACATAGGAGCACACTGTACGACTCATCCAGTCTGCAACGCCATTCAACATCATGGATCGACATTCATCTCTGCTCCACATACCTCTTCATTCCTTAAGAGGCCAAAAAGCTCTCTAACTCAGCTTTAAACCCAGTCAATGATGCAGGATACACAAACTCTGAGTTAGGGAATTCCAAAGGCACACAACATTTTTAGTTGAAGAAATGCATAAGACCATTACATTTTTAATTCTACCCAAAAATACAGAACATTTGCACCATACAAGTGCCAGGCAATGATTATCTCTGACAAGAGTGAATCTATTACACTCCAGGATAATCAGTTGCATTACCATTGCTGATTCTCTCTATGTCTACACTCTTGGGGGAGGGGGGGGGGGGGTTAACAATGACCAAAAATTGAAATGGACCAGCCATATAAATACTGCAGCTACAAGAGAGTTTAGAGTCTGAGTATTCTGAGGTGAGTAACTCACCTCCTGACTCTCCAAAGTCTACCCATCAACTACAATGCACAAAACAGGAGTGTGAAGAAATGCCTGGATGAGTGCAGTTCCAACACTGTTCAAGAAGTTGCAACTCTATCCAGGACAAAACAATCCACTAGCCTAAAAAATTTACTCCCTCAATAGAGGCTTATAATGAGAGCAATATACAAGACATACCAGAACACCACACCAAGGCTCCTCAGACAGCATCTTCCAAACTCACAACTTCTATTACCTAGGAAGGGGAGGGCAGCAAACACATAGGAACACTATCATCTTCCAGTTCCCCTTCAAGCCACACACCACTCCTGACTCAGAATTCTAACATCCACCATTCCTTCATTCTGTTAATCGGACAAAATTCTGGAATTTCCTTCCGAGCAGTACTGTTGGTGACACCACACCACATGGACTGCAACAGTTCAAGGAGGGAGATTACAACCACCTTTTCAAGGACACTTAGTAGTGGGAAACAAATACTAGCCTGGCCAGTGACCCTTACATCCCATGAAAGAATTTTAAAACAAAATTCTGTGGCATGAATGTAGCCATATTAAATGGTAAATAAACTGACTAGCTGGAATGCTACCTTGTTTTCTTATAACATAGCAGAAATATTTGAGAGTTTTTTCCTCTGACAAACTTACGCTCTTGCTATGCAAGGATTTCTTCAATGATCCAAAGCTTTATCAGGGGTGAAAATTTTCACGTACTGTTCCCATCCTCCCTAGCCCAGGGAATTCAAGGCTAACTTTAAAACATGGTCACTTGTCACCACTGCAGAATGTGGATAGTAACCACAAGACTAACTGTGGTTAACTGCCTCAAAATCACTTATATTCTCAGATTCCTTCACACAATATGGATTCTGGAGGTTTTATTTTAAAAATATTCTTAAGCTGAGCGCATCAGCAACAATGCCAGCTTTGTTCCTTTAATTGTTTTTCCCCCACAAACCTAGTGAACATTGTACAGAGCAGGGAGCAAAACAAAAAAAAATGTATTGTGTACTTTGGTGATCACTTTGCTTCCTCACTTCCCAGAGCATACTCCTTGGGTGTATGAGCCTCTTCCATCCTGCAGACTTGTCCAATTCACTGAAGACACCTATGTTTGATTAGTACTAATACTCTAGGGGTTCTGCTCTGAGAAGACCACCATAATTGTGACTGTGTCCTGGGAGAGTCTATGTTTAGTGGACAGCCAAGATGAAAATTGTTGAGCTGTAGCTGAAAGCCATCTATGTTTCAAACCCCTACAGCAAATATGAAGAAACACTGGCCTTTATAACTCATTGGCTTGATGTTATTTACGCATGTTTTGAGAGTCAACCAAAGGAAGTAGCTGCTTTCTCTGCACATGGATTGACCTCTGCATCAAGGGACAGATTATTTGTCACAGTGGATTTTAAACAGTAGAATTTGCTAACTGCTTCCAGAGAAGGATTATTCAGTGTGATCAGGGGTGGCGATGCGACACCTGCCCCACAACCGTGGTTTTATTGATGCCTATTGTAGATCGAGTGGCCACGTGATGTTATGAAGATGTGGCTCCTTAAAAGGGTCACATGACAGGAGATTAGGAGTTTTCTTCAGAGTGCAGGCAGAGTTACAACATGTAAGAACTGCTCCGAATACTTAATAAACTGTTGCTGTTACAAGTCCTCAGAACCCAGAACTTGTACATGTTTGACAAAAATACTGCAAACAACTGGGCCAAGTTTGAAAAAGAGTAGCACATATACTGGAGTGCCAGTTTAATTGGACAAATACAGAAGTCTGAACCTATTGTTTTTCAATGGAGGAGGGAAAGGAGGATCCTGAGATATTGCTAAAAAGTTTGAGAAGATTTGTTTGCCAGTGAAGATTATTGTCAACAGAAAGGCATGCATTTAACTGTCATTTTAAAAATCTTCACAAAAAAAAATGCATATGGCATCCTTACTTGGTAGGGATCTCATAATGTATGAGGTGCACTGTGATCTTGTCTGCAAGTAGCTTCTTTGAGAAAGATCTAACATTGCAATCAGCATCTGTATGCACGATTCAACATGCGCTGTCCAACTGTAGTGGCTATCACTCTCAGAACAGAAGAGCATGTTTGGCATTTGGTAAACCCTGCAATAAATGCAGCAAGTGGAACCATTTTATGAAATGCTGCATATCTAGACTGTAGCAACATTCCTGTGCAACCAGTCACATTGCAGCTGATCATTCCTCCCAGGTTCAGACCATGAGCAAGATCAATAATTTGGACTCAAGTCAGAGTACCAAAACACTAAGCCTCCAACAACACTCCACTGTGAGAGAGTGTTGACATCGTCACAGAGAAAGGTGAGATTTTCACCATGTTGAATATTGCTGCAAACAATGCAGTGCAAAACAGAGTAAAGATTGACATTGGAGTAAAGTGTAGGCAAATGTTGCAGGAACTAAACACATATGCAGAACCAGAGTCAAACACCCAGATGGACCTAATGGCATATGGCAGAAAAATCATCCGTATGGAAGGTGTGGCTACTCTCCATTGCACACAGGGCAGCTTGACCAGAACATGGCTACAGTTAGGTCTTTTGGGACACACTGGGGTTCACCCACCTTGGTTGAGAGTTGAACGCTCTGCATGATCAGGCCCAGAAATGATAGAGTACAAAGACATCTTCAACTGTAATGACATTGGTAAGCTACCTGTAATATACCACATGTGGTATTGGAATTGATACCACCAACAGTCTGTGTTGTGAGGAGAGTAGCCTTAGCCAGGAAGTAGTCAATGAGCTGCATCAGATGAAGACACTGGTTATCATAACTCCCATAGGCAGAATATAAAAGATGTAGAACTTTGTATATGTAGCCTGTTCCCAGCATGTGCAGGAGTGAGAGGTCAGTCTGGACTTGGAGTTCCAGATCTCTGAACTCAAGACTAAAGGTACGTTGGGGTGTGTAAAAGATGTTATACATCTCTTCTGAAATGGAGCTTACCTTTCAGTGGAGATGGAGATAGATCATAAAGATGTGGAAATCAATGGGACTATCTGTGCTTCAACAGCTCAGCTGGGATTCCACCTGGTAAGTTTCTAAACTGTCTACAGCTCAAATGATGAGTATTTTTCTTAGATAACTTATCCATGATGAGAAGTTACAGGGAAGCATCAAAAGTGTAGACTGGGAGGTATGGGTCTCACAGGAGAACAGCTCACAGTATTATTACCTAGCTGAACACATGTTTACTTCTACTGGTGAGAATATGCTGACTTGAGGAGGGGGGGGGGGGTAGTATTCTTGGTCATTATCAGACCAAGTGACCCCTTGATTCCTCCAGATATAATTCAGATTTGCATTATCACAGGCAATTTGAACTTCCTGCCATAAGTTGATCCATTGTTTATTTACACACCACTTCTCTAGTTGCCTTAGCTGTTTTCAGGTCGTACAGTGTTTTAGATGTGGGTCTAGGTTATGTGCATCATGTAGGCTTTGTTTTTGTGGATCAATAACAGATGTCAGCTCAGATAAGTAGGTCTCAAACCAATCTTTGTTCAATGTCCCACCTTGATCAAATGATGCTCCTGTTGCCTCACAGATGACTGAAGATTGGAAATCACCAAGCTCATCAATACTAATATTGATGCTTCCTGGTAAATTTTGGGGTAGTGCTAAGTATTGGTATTTGATATCATTACTTCTGTAAAAGATGTTGATGCATGGTGGGTCATTGTGATTGGAACTGTGAAGCTTTTACTAGTGCACATTCACTCTGTTGTTGATGAGAAATTAGTCGGTGTTGCAATCTACAGTGTGGTAGATGCAGTGTCACTACATCAATCAGATGACAGCCATAGGGAGATGAGACACTCAAGATGCCATGATTGCAGTTCCATTGATCGTTATCAGTTGGTTGCTCTTTGTGATAGCTACAACATGCTCATGGTGGACTCCATCATTCTTTTCCTGCCAGGCAGAGTTTAGTCAGTCTCAGAAAATACCAAAAACTAATGGCCAAGGGAGCAAACCCAATGAAATCTGGGGTAGAATCTCATTAGACAGTTGGAATTTCCCCTCTCAAGTTAGCACTTTTTGTCAACACCAGGAACCAGCTAGGTCCAGATGTATAGGCTTTCAATCTTTCCCTGGATACCAGCCTACGAGGTCAAGAGGGAAGTGCAAATGTGAGGTTTGTCTCATAAATCCATGGCTTGGTTACACTCATTCTCAATAGGACAAACAGAATTTCCAGATTTATGATTCATACTATTGCACATGGATAGATGATGATATGTCAGGAAAAGCATCCTTAGTTATGTATTCAACTAGAGTCGTTATAGCTGCATAATTAAATACTTCCTAATAGTCACTGGTATAATATCAATTATTCATAAGTAGCATATTCACCATCTTTGCCAAGTCTTAGAATTATCCAACTGACTAGCCAATGGTGCCAACCAAAGTAATCATCAGCTTTATTTCGGCTAATAGGGCACTTATTCTTAGGTCATTACGATTTGATGTTGTGTGCGCCTTTCTTTTTACTTGATATTTATGCTAACACTTCAATATTTTACTGAGGGTGTGCTGCACTCTCAGATGTGTCATCATGTGGATGAGATGTTAAATGTGGTCCTCACCTACCCTCTGAGGGACAAAGAAGGTTCTACACTACTGCTCAAACAGGAGTAAGGTGACTCGGCCAACATTCACCCCTGCAACAGATGATTTGACCATTTATTTCACTGCTATTTTTGGGGACTTCACTGTCCAAAACTTATCTGCCATACTTCCTATATTTCAACAGTGTTTGCACTTTTCCTTCTTTCATGGGACATGAGTGTTGAGAGCAAGGACAATATTTTATTGCTGTCATTACATGTTAAATCTTTTCTCAAGCTACCAGGGCTGCGAATAGGCCAAGGTTAAATGGACAAAATCCTCTTTCCTCAGAGCACAGTGTCTCTCTTCATAAAGGATAAAAATGCCATTTCATCCACAATAAAAAGAACATTTTCAAAAACTCCACAACTGTGAATCCACAGTGGCGGTTTATACTCTCCAGGCTAAACCTCAGTACACTGTGGTAGAATTCGTGGATAAACCATGATCGATGGGACAGCTACAACAAGCAATCAAACAGATGAGAAAAAAAAACAAAGCCTATAGCCTAGTGATATTCCAGCTGAGGTCTTCAAAGCTTTCATTTACATCAAGGCTCCATGTATTGTCTATGGAGTTGAGAGGAGAAAGAACTCCCCACACAACCCTCTTTCTCTCTTCACCTCCCCTAAACATTAAGGAAAGATTATTAGATTTTCTCTTGTGGGAGAACTTCAAGTATCTGAAAAATGTTTTGAGAGATTCTGAAGCCATCAAAAGACAAAACTCTCCAACAATCCCCGCTCTGATTTCAGGAATTTGACAACTGTATCTATCTTTAAGGGAGATGAGTCATGCTCTTGTCCATAGCAAGGACAATGGACACACATTCTCCTGGATTACTTACTTCCTGTGGCTAAGGAAATCCTCCCTGTAAAGCAATATGGTTTCGCCCTAATAGAGGAACTTCTGACAAGTGTTTTGTTGCCAAACAAACATCGAGAACTCCACCAGGAACTCTTCATTGCTCTCATTGACTTGAGCAAAGAATCTGACTCACAAAGTGTGGCTCTGCGGATTGCGCTCCAGAGATTTAGAAGTCCAAGAAATTTCACAATCCTCCAAATGCTTGATTTTACAGCAACTGGCTTGAGTGGGAGATCTGAAGAGTCCATACTGATGTAAAACAAGGCAGTGCGCTAACAACCCCCCACCCTGCCATACTATTTATAAAACTTACCTGATAGTGGCTGTCAACTCAAAAGATCAGCTTGCTATGATGGAAAACTCTAATCTCAGACATCTTCATGCCAAAACAAAACTGATCACTATTGATATAGATGGTCCAGTGTTTACAAGTGACTGCAGTGTCTTCGCTCACTCGGCACCAGATTTGTAAGCTGCTCTTAATCAATTCCATGTACAGGAGACCCAGCCTGTCCTTAAACGCTCCCAAAACAAAACTCAAACACGCCTAGTTATCCCAATATTCCACCTCTCAGATGTTGAGGGTAGGACTCTGGAAAATGTTGAATGCTTCCCATACTTTGACAGCTACTTATTTCAAAAGGCCATCTTTGATGAGAGAATCAATGAGGTGCACCAGCTCAGTTTTCTGCAGCAGTGGGTGGTTGACCACAAAGACCTCTGCAAGTCAACAGTAGGCTAGCATACACAACACATTCCTGTATTGCATCAAGACCAGGAATGTATATCAGTGATACACAAGAGAACTTTCATCAAGAATGGCTTCACCACATCTTTCAGGTTCAATGGAGTGATCAAACAAATGATCAAGTCATTCTTGAAGCCAGATTGACAAACATTCAGGTAAAACTTTAATTCACATTGGAAAACAGAGTGAAGGCCCGATGAAGAGGTTTTCACTCCCGAGTTAGTTGCTTGTACTCTGGGTACCAGGGAGTTGGTTTGTTGACTTAGTGAATTCAAAAAAAGGAACATACTTGGAGATGTTACAATGTTTAGGTATAGGTGTTGCTGCTCTTTGAGCTGTCACTGTTTCAGTTGTTGTGTGCAACACTTAAGGATTAAATTGGGAGACCAATGGTTTTGAGAAGCAGGTAGTGGCAGATCCAGTCCAGGGTATATCCTTTTGAGACAATGTGACAGTTTTGAACCAAGAGACAGGATCCAATGACCCTCAGCCTTCACAGTTAATGTTTTGTTCAAAACATTGTGAAAATGACAGATCTTTACTGGGCACAGCAGCCTTGTAGATGGTGAAAAGGGTTTGGGAAGTCAATCCCTGACCCATTCTTGTAGCTATACTATACATGCATATAGTATACATAGTCTAGATAAGTTTCTTGTCAATGGTAACCTCAGGATAATAATGGTGAAAGGATTCAGCAATGCTAATGCTGATAAACATTATGGAAAGATTATTAGATTTCCTCTTCTGGGAGAACTTCAGTTTAGCTGTAAAATGTTTTCACAGATTCTGAAGCTATGAAAAGCAGCAATTAAATTTAGGGATGGGTAACAAACACTGGCCAGTAGTGATACCCACAAGCTGTCAAAGAATAGAAATTACAAGTTCTTTCTTTTCCCAAATTGCCATTTGTTTTCCTTTACATAGAATCAAAATAGTCTATTCATAAATATATTAAAAAGGGTAGTAAATGGAAAATCAATTAAGGACCAAAAAGGAAATAATTTTGAGAAGACAGAACAGGGCATAGTAGCACAATGGTTAGCACTGCAGGTTCAATTCAGGCCTTGGTGACTGTCTATGTGGAATTTGCATGTTCTCCCTGTGTTTGAGTGGGTTTCTTCCAGATGCTACAGTGTCTTCCCACTATCCAAAGTTTTGCAGTTTATGTGGATTGCCACACTAAATTGTCCCTTAGTGTCCCAAGCTGTGCAAGTTAGATAGGTGAGCCACAATAAGTGGGTGGGGTTGCAGGAATAGCACAAGGGCCTGGATAAAATACTGTCAGAGAACTCAACTGGCTGAATAGACCTCTCCTGCAAGGTAGGTATTCTATTCTACGAAGTACTTTTATTTATCTTCACTAAAAAAAAATGCTGCCAATACTGCAATAAAAAAGTAGATAGCAGTAAAAATAGATGAACTGTTGGTACTCACAATGGTTGAAGTACTGAAAGTTGAAAAGTCAAAGTCATCTCAGCTGGATGGATTATACCCTAAGTTAGTGAGGAGAATGCAAAGGCAGCAATCATCCAATTCACTTCAGACAGAACATGCTAGAGGACTGGAGAATTGCAAACTTTTCATCCCATTTCAAGGCAGAGGAGAGGAATAAATCCAAAAAAGACAAATCAATCAGCCTAACACTACCATAGAGGCACTGATCTGGGACAAAATAAATTTGGTACTTGGTAAAATAAAGGCTAGCAAATGAAAGTCAGTAAAGTTAAAGATAAACTATGTGTGACAAATTTAATCGAGTTCTTTGAAGTTATGAAGAGCATTGATGAAGGCAGAAAGTTGATGTGTACATGGACTTTCCAAATGTGTACCATATAATAGATTTACCAGTGAAATTGAAGCCCATGGTATTGAAGGGACAGTTGGTTATTTGGTTATAAAATTAGCTAATGACAAGAAGCAGCATGTATTGGTGAACAGTTGTTTTCTCATTAGAAATGTACAATGGCGTATACTGGGATTAGTATTAGAATGAACACATGTTTTGATGTATATTTGGGTATACAGGACATAATCTTGTAGTGAATAACAAAGGATAGCTACAAACTTCATGAGAACATGGACTAACTGGTAACATGGGAAGTCACGTTGCAGATCAAGTATAAAGCAGTGAAATGGCAATTGCTTCATTTTGGTTGGAATAATGAAGAGAGACAACATAAATCAAATGGCATAATTTTAAAAGGACTGCAGCTAGACCAACGAAGATAGCAGCACAAGTTATTAAAATGAAATGGGATCCTTAATTTTATATGGAGTAAAAAAGTGGCAGAAGCAGATTCAGTGGTATCATTTAAAAAGAGAACTGGATAAACAGTTGAAAGAATAAATTTACACAGCAATGGGGAAAGAACAAACAAGCAAAACCAACTGGATGGTTTTAAATAGAATGCTGACACAGGCACAATTGACAGAATGATCTATTTCTGCCCTGTATGATTGTAATATTGTAAATTGAAGTATATACGGAGTGGATGACTTTAAAATGGGAATTATATATCCTCTGTGCATTCTTATTTAATTATCCTCTACTACAAAACCTTATTTTAGTTGAAGATTTAAGTTTGGGCTTGACTCCCTATGTGTGATGCCATCGGAGATCAATTAAAAATAAATTGAAAGCCTCGAGTCTGTGCAAAGTTAATATCAATGTTTTTAGTTATAAATTTCTGTTTCCATATTTATACATCATACTGTTATGTAAACTTGTTGCAAGGTAATTACACCCTTGCATCAATGGTAGCACGGCAACTATTCAGTCTTTATTGCAGAGATATTCTTATGTTCCAACCTATTTCCTCCCCCCTCCCACCCAGGTAGAAACTTAAAATAAGCAGCCCCTAAAATTGCTAAAGGTTTTGTTCATTCACTTTAAATAATGATATAAAAATCAAAATATTATCTAATTTACAAGCATATTGCATAATGTTAGAATGGAAATTGAATTTTGATGGACTGTCCAGTTTAATTATTTAATCACCCCTACGCCACAGTTGAAGACTACATTTGATTTTGACTTCCTAAGCACTATGCCACAGGAGATTGATGAGTACACAAAACAATCATATGCTGTCATGGGTACACAGATCCCTATATTTTACAAGAGAGGTAACTTTGAAATAGGAAGAAGTTTCATGTTCTGAATCTTACAATCAGAGAGGCCAGAATTCCCCAATATCAGACACCCCGTCACTGCTGCCAGGGAGGACGGAGAATACGGTGTTCAGCCAAATCTCCATTCATTGCAGTAGAGCAGGAGAATCTCAACCATGGGCAAATTTCAGCCAAAGCCTTAAAACCTATTCAATCCATTGTGTCTATGGCAGCTCTTTGAAAAAGCTGACCAATTTAGTCACAAACACCAGCTTTTTTCTAATAACCATGAAAGTGAGATTTCTTCAAGTACATGCCCAATTGTCTTCGGATCTGCTTTCACTATCTTCTGAAAAATTCTCTTCACTTCTCTTCTAGATCGTTTGCCAGAAGAAACAGTTACTCTCTACTTGCTTTACCAAAAGCCTTTCTTATTTTAAATACCCCTGTCAAGTCTTCCCTTAAGCACCTCTATCCTAAGGAGAACAATCCCAGTTTCTCCAATCTTTCCAATAAGTCACTCATAACTAGTGTCCATCTAGTAAACCTCCTTTACAGTGGCATCCTACTGAAGGTGTGCTCCTCAGAATTGTACACTATATTCCAGTAGGGTCCTGACAAGTGATTTTTAAAGATTTAACATAAATGCCCTGATTTACAAAACCAAGATCTCTGTATACTTTCTTAACTGCCTTTTCCAATATATCTTCAAAGATTTGTGAAGATACATACCTATAAGCCTTTCTGCTCTTGCATACTTTTCAAAATGGTGCCATTTAAATTATACAACCTCTCTGTATTATTTCTCCCAAACTGCATCACAAACTTTCTTCCCTAATGGAAATTAGTTAACTAATCCTGTTGCTGAGTTTAAATGGCATTTCCAATCCTCCAATCTTCTGTCCCCACATCCAAATTCACTAATGTTGTTATGGTCAGGCCTTCTGTTCTCCCACCTGATATTCTTGCAGCAACCTAGTAGCTCATTCCATTTGGATAACCTGCTAACATAATTAGCCTATCCTTTCTGATTTTAATCTTGTACCCCCACAACCCCTCTTCAGCTGTAACATTAATCATCCTCTTCTTTTAGGAGCATAGATACAAAGTACTATGTCAGTACACCAATCATGTTCTCTGCCCCAGCAAGGTTTTCATCTTTTGTTTCTCACCAGCATTCCTTTAACTATTTATATGTTTATTAAATAAATATTTTTGGGTTCCTTTTTAATTGTTCATTAATATTTTCTCAATCTATTTATTTCACATATCATCTTTCAGTTCTTCTCTGTCTCTCGATTCTGATTCCAACTGTGTCCAGAATCCCTACAGTGCAGAAGAAAGCCATTCAGCCCACTGAGTCTGCATCGAATCTCTAAAGAGCATCCTACCCAGCCATTCACCCTAACTACTCATTCAATTCTACACATCTTTGGACACTAAGGGGCAATTTAACACAACCAATGCACCTAACCCACATATCTTTGAAGTGTGGGAGAAAACCACAGCACCTGGATGAATTCAAGCAGATACAATGAGAACATGCAAACTCCACACAGTCACCCAAGCCAAAATAGATCTCAGGTCCTTGATGCTGTGAGACAACAGCACTAACCACTGTGCCATCCTTCAGACATAACATTTGCCATAACTCTTTTTCTGTTTCAGTTTAACCATTCCATTTGTCATTTGGACAGCCCAAGTGTTGGATGCCCCATCTGTTCTCCTTGTAAAAGGAAGTCAACTTAGATGCTTTCTGCAGCATTCAAATGAGTCTTTGACATGCTCTGCTCTGCTCTTTCCCCCTCCCCCACATGTAAAAGAGAATTACAACATAACTATAAAATAGCATCTCTCTCTACTGGACATTCTGTACAGTACACACATACCCATTAGGATCACAGAGACTGAGGTGCATTAGAGACCCCTTTACTCACATTCTGTTTTGATATTTTAAATTTCCTTTTGGATTGTTTACTTTGATGCAGTATCCCTTTAAGGAGCTACATTTTTAGTTTATCCCATTGTATGTTAATTTAATTTATTTGGTTAATGCAAAGTACACCTAAAGGGAATGGATATGGAACTTTGCAGACTCATTACATTTCCTGCTCAAATTGTATCATTTAGATTTGTCCACATAACCAATATAAAATTGTAACCTTGATATTTTGCTTGGATTCACCAGGACCTTTCCAATGCTGGATCATCATCTCAGATGCAATACATCAACTGAAACAAACACATTAACCTGATATACAGTAAAATTATAACAAACTTTGGAACTGTTTCTCAGTCCATTTCCTTCCCAACAGAACTTGTGGAGCTAGCAGCCCAAAATAATCAAAGCTAAAAATAAATTTCCAAAATACAATGTGACCAGGACTCTCCTTCACCCTCAGATTGTCAGCAGCAGCATTCAGTTCCACGATAGATCAAAAGTACCAAATCAATCAAACCCTCTATTCATAAAGTAACATCTTGTGAATATTGTGAGTGCCATACCTTTTACGTCTGTGTCGAATGTATGTCAGTTCTCATTGCCATTATTTCAGAACACAGAAACAGCAATCGACCATTTGCCATCTGGAGTGTCCTTTTACATTCAGTTAGATCACGGCTGATCCATATCTCAACTCTATTAACCCACCCGTGATCCATATCTATTTATACTCTCACCTAGCAAAACCAATCTCAGTCTTGGGAAAATCGGTTTTCCTCGCATCCACAGCTTTTGTAGGGAAAGAATTTCAGATTTCCACTATGTTTTTGTAATTATGCATTTCCGGAGAGATCATTAATGAAGAAAAATAAATTAATTTAATTATCTTCAATAGCAGCAACATGTTTGCAACTAACTCTAAAATACTCCATCCTGGGAAAACTAAAATCCCTTCCCTCCAGGAATGATTTCCCATTCTGAATTCTGATTGATTATCCAGGTCAGGTGACTCTTACTCTGCTGTGTTACTCTTAAAGAGACAATGTTCACTTCTCTCTCCCTTTAACACTTTTAAATAATCTTTAGGAATTTATCTACTCAGTTCCAAATTCTAACAAAATATTATGTACACATGAATTGAACAATTATAAATCCATTCTTTGAGAGATTTCATGACCCTTGTTAAGTTGTGCAATTCTATTGTTTGCAATGTATCCCCAGGATCGACTTCAACCACAATAATGGGTATTTCTTCTGGTATAGGCAGTTCATCACCATTGCTGCCAAGGAGAGATTGGTTACGATAATAAAGGTTGATCAGGAACTGTGGTGTTTATAGGTTTGAAAACATTGCTTGATGGCAATACTGACAGTTGGAATGTACCTCCTCAAGTGGTCCACTTGGTGTGAAAGGGAGACAATCAGTCCAGGAATCCAACTTGATCCACTACCAAAGTTTCTCAAATATAGGATGTCATTCACCATGAATGATCATGCTGTATTCTGTGAATTGTGGGTTGCTTTGATTACCTGGGTTGGCCTCCATCCTCTCTGGAAACTTTGGAAACACGAGTCTCAGTCTCATTCTGAGACAATGTTGTATTAGCAATTCTGCTGCTGGAACTCTCTTGTTGCATGTGATTTGTTGATACTTAAGAAGGAAGGATAACTTTTTTGTATCCAAGGTTCCAGCTGACAGTTTCTTTCGGCAAGATGTGAAAATTTGGACCACTGTCTTAGCTAGTCCATTTGATGCTGGGTTATAAGGTGCAGTTTTAATATGTCTGATACTGTTGAGACTGGTGATGTAATGAAACTCAGTACTTGTGAACATGGTTTATGACTTCAGATGATAGTAGTATGTGATGTAGGTGACTTTACCACAAAAATATCTATCCATTAAAATTTTGCATCAATCATGAGCAAAAATATTATGCCCAGGAATGGTTCAATATAATCGATATGGATTCATACCTGTGACCAGCCAGGCCATTCCCAAGGGTGCAGTGGGACTGTAGCAAGCAACTTCTGTTGCAGTTAACACTGTTGACAATGCTTACCTAGCTTCATGATATCAATATCAGACCACCAAACATAACACTGGCAAGCTTCTTCATCTTAGAGATACCAGGATGAATGCTGTATAATTCAGTTAGGAGCAACTCTCTACCCTGTACAGATAAGATTACTCTTGCTCCTCTGAGTATGATACCATCCTCACAACTCAATTAATTCTTGTGGGTAAAGAATGTTTAATTTCTTTGGAAACTGGTTCATTTACCACCCAATAAGTACTGTGTCTCTCACTTTGGATAAAAATAAATCTTGATTGATCCAAATCCTGACCTGCTTTGCCAAGACTGGAAATGTGTCCAAAAAATTTAATACCATGATGATTTCTTGTGGTATAGGAGTACATGTGATATTTTCTTGCAAGGATAGGTGGCTAAGGACATTCACATTCACTATGTATGTGTTCCAATTCAGTGCTTGAAAGTATATTCATTGGCAGAGAGTCAATACCCATCACTGAAATTTTGCAGAGGTGATCAACAGGATAGCCTTATCCCCTTTGAAAAGACCTAAGAGTGGCTTGTGGTCAAAAACAATGGTGAAACATCCACCATGTAAGTATTGGTGGAATTTCTTGATGATTGATAGTCTTTCTTTCTCTATATGAGAGCAGCCTTTTTTGGCCTTTGGGATTGTTTTTGACACATACCCCATTGGCTTTTCAGAGCCGTCATCCATCCCATGGGGCAACACTACAGCGCAATGTTGGAGAGGCATCTCAGGTCAACATCAGTTCTTTAGATAGGTAGAAGTGCACTAACCAGTTTGAGGAATGCAGCAAATACTTCACTCTATTGAAAGTTTCCTCCTGGGAAGCCTTCCAAAACCAACAATTGTGCATCTTGAGCAGAGTAGGCAAGGTTAAAAAAAATGTCAATTGTAATACACCATCCCCAAAAATGATTTGAGTTCAGTTTTGTTTGCGGGTGCAGGCACCTCCTGTGTTGCTTTGAACTTGTCGTCTACAGAGCGTAATTCTTATGCATCTATGCAATGCCCCAGATAGGTCACCTCAGTGGCTTGAAAGATGCACTTCTCTTTCTTCCAGTTTTCAACTTGCCAGAAGTGCTCTCCAATTTCAATGGCTGGACTCCCATCTTAGATACTGAAATGTGTGCCCTTCCATCACAGTGGCTGATGCCCCTGTATTCACTTCCATCTTAAGAGGTGTCCCAATTACTCAGAGTCTAACAGCAATGGTGTCTGATTTGTCTGTTTTTAGATTAAAAGGAGAGAGCATATCAGAGTAACTGATGCCAGGCCCTTCCACATTGTGTACTTGGAATATTTTGGTTGATTGATTACTCAGTGGTATTGACTTAGCTCTGTATTGCTTTATCAAATGTCCTATTTTGTGACAATAGCCTCTTTAAATCGTCAGTAACATTCCTCTTTAAGCATCATTGTTTGATCGCCTCTGCTATATCTTTGCAGTTGCTTCGATACCACAGCCTTAATAAGGGCCTCATCTCACCACTGCCAGCATCATAAGTGCAGCAAAGAGAGGCTCAAACCTTGCAAGAAACCTGGAAGTTTTAATTGTGAGAGTTGCTGTTGAGCAAGCAGGGAGGGCAAGTCTAGCTTTGTTGCCCCTCGACCCATTAGAAACAACTAATCCCCTCCCCCACCCCCCAAAAATCACTCCCTCTCCTTTAACCCACCCTGGTTTCCCTGACTTCTTTAACTTGGCCCTCCACCTCTACTCACCAGGTCTTCTCTAACTCATGGACTGGTTGGCTGACATCAGTGAGACAACCACCCCTCAGATATTCCTGGAATCCTCAACATGGTGGAATTGCCTGTGGTCCCAGCAGCTGCCACTGCTCCCGCTGGCGCTGTTGGAGCTACAGGTTTGCCAGCCACCCAGCTGGCTGGCAGCTCTCTATGATGGGACTTGCAATTGAGATAGAAACAGATATTTCACCTTTAAGCAATGAGCACTGCACCCAGTGTTAAACTAGTGCAGAGCAACCATCAGAAATGTAGAGTGTGTCTCCCCAGTTAGCTGTGTGTAATGGGCCCATTGTGCACCATAACCCACCCCTTTAAAACACAATCACCGAAACAACTCTTCAATGAGGCCACCATGTAACTATTCAAATTCATGTATGGAAAATTGAACATGTTCTATTTCTGTCAGTCATCATTTGTCCTCATTCAATATCCCCCTATGTGTTTCATCCAGAAGAGATAAATACACCCAAGAACAATAACAAGAAAACCTGCCTCTTGATAATCTGTAATGTAATGAACTGGGCTTAAGAGCTATTTTGGTAGCAAATAATAAAGGTATTTGATTCTTTGGCAAGCCTCACAAAATTGTTGATAAATGACATTAATCATATCTATTTTCGTGAGATTTATTTTTAGCTCCACTGTGTATTGTATTTGAATTAGTAAATTTGTTCCATGAAACTATTAACCAAACCAAGTTCAGGCAGAAGTGTGACATCAGAAACCACAAGCAAGGTCATGGAATATCCATGAGAGACCTACTGCTCCTTTTACTTCAAAACTATTTCAGTGAAAATATTTGATGTTTCAGTCTTTTAGCAGTAAATTTCTCAGTCCAGTGGGAGTGTGCGTTCTTCATTTCCCTAGGCTTTTCTATCTCAATTCAGAGCGAGCATTAGGGATTTATGTTCAATGAAAAGATCTTGTCTTGCTTCATAAAAGTAATGGCCCTGAAAATCCAGGAAGAGTGCATCCTATCATAAAGGGGATGCACTGTGGCACAGTGGTTAGAACTGCTGCTTCACAGCTCCAGGGACCTGGGTTCAATTTCCGGCTTGGGTCAATGTCTGTGTGGAGTTTGCACATTCTCCCCATGTCTGTGTGGATTTCGTCCCGATGGTCCGGTTTCCTCCCACACTCCAAAGATGTGCAGGTTAGATGAATTGGCCATGCTAAATTGTCCATAAGTATCAGGGTCCTTGCCAAGGTAAATGTATAGGGATTGGGCCTGAGTGGAATTGTGATTGGTGCAGACTCGATGGGCTGAATGGCTTCCTTCTGCACTGTAAGATTCTATGAATATCTTCCCACCAGCAACTTCTGCTGCTGACTCCAATTTAAGCAGTGGTTCCTTCAATGGACACTAGGGGCATATTTTGGGGTTCCCACCTGCTAAAATGATTAGAAAATACAGCCAAAGGCTGTTTTGCCAGGGTGATGGGTTTTGGGGCAGGTTCTGAGTGTCTCCAAGTAGGAGAGGTACCCTGTGCTCTCTTTCGTAACTGTGTTAAAAATAATTTTTAAAATTCTGGCCACAAGCCTTAGTTTGAACCCACAGTAAGGCATTATATTCATTCTAGTCTGCATTGTTTCGCTATATATGACCCCACTGACACTATGCCAGATCTCACCAAGGACCAGGGCAACATAAATTCTCGACAGAGGGATTAACAATCTTGGTGACCTTATCCCATGCCATCACTTGCATATAAGTGACTAGAACGCTTTAACAGGCTGTAATGAATTCACCGTATTTTTTTCCATATATTCATGTTGGCTGGCCAATATTTATTGCCAATTCCTAATTGCCCGAGGGCAGTTGAGAGTTGTTATGGCTCTGAAATCACATGCAGACCAGGCCAGATTAGAATGGCGTATTTGCTTCCTTAAAGCGCATGAGTGAACCAGATGGATTTTTCCAACAATCAACAATGGTTTCATATTCATAAGTAAAATCTCAATTCCAGATATTTTTTATTGAATTCAAATTCCACCAGCTGCAGTGGCAGGATTTGAACCTAGAATTGAGTTACACATAGTTGTGTGATAATCCCACCAGGCCATCTCCTCTTCTAGGTCCAGTTCTAGGTTGGATTCCAATTTAGCTTCAAACCCTCTTGATGCAACCCCGGCAGTGTTATAATGAGAGCATTCCTGCTGGTGGCTGATCTTCTGAGCTATACATTTCCAATTATTGCTTGTGGATTTAACATTACTTTTTTTTAATTCATTCATGGGACATGGCCATCGCTGGCTGACCAGCGTTTATTGTCTATCCCTAGTCCACTGAGTGGCTTTCCTGATCTTTTCAGAGGGCAGTTGAGATTTAACCACATTGTTGTGGCTCTGGAGTCACGTGTAAGCCAGACCAGGTAAGAACTGCAGATTTCCTCCCCTAAAGGACATTAGTGAACCAGATGGATTTTTCCAACAATCGACAAATGGTTTCATGGTCATCAATAGAAACTTAATTCCAGATATTTTTTATTGAATTCAAATTCCACCATCTGCCATGGTGGGATTCAAACTAGGGTCCCCAGAACATTATCGAATCATGGAATCAACAAAAAGAGGCCATTTGGCCCATCGAGCCTGTATCAATAACAATTCCACCCAGGTCCTATTCCCATAACTCCACATATCTACTCTCCTAATCCAAATAAATTGCATCATGGCCGATCAACCTAACCTGCACATCTTTGGACTGTGGGAGGAAACCGGAGCACCCAGAGGAAAGCCATGCAGACACAGGTTGAATGTGTGAACTTCACACAGATAGTCACCTGAGGCCAGAATTGAGCCTGGATCCCTGACACCATGAGACAGCAGTGTTAACCACTGAGTTTCTGGATGAATAGTCTAGTGATAATACCACTAGACCATCACCTCCTTATCTTATTTCTTAATTCCTTTCATTGTGCAGATTCTACTGACCTTTCCCATAGCTGTGGTCCTCGTAATGACAAATGTGAACTATATCCTCCATCATGTTGTAAAACATGCCCAAATTAAAAGATAAATTCAGCAATTCTACACTGCCTATGTGGACTTCACTGAACTGGGAACAGTCAATTGAATGCAGCACTATATCTAATTCATGCTCCCATTAAACACAAGGCAATTGATTTTATCCTTATAGTTTCTCTTTTAAATTTCCACTAAGTCCAGTGACTGACTTTTTTTAAATGAAGGTCAGGGCTAAAGTTTCTGTTACATTCCTTTATCTTTGTGGTTTCAGATCATTCAAGCAAATCTAAAATTCTATATCAAGGCAATATAGTTAGCAGGACAGCAAATCTCTTTTGTCCTTATGACATTTGATGGTTTATTGACAATTATTACTCCATAAATAAAGGTGGCCTTCTCCATCGCAAAATTCCAATGAGCTTTCTGTGAGCCAGATACAATAAACAACTTATCAAGCGGCTCAGGGAATTACTTTTCACTCCCCATCCATCCAGCATGATGAAAATAATTAATATTGATTATCAGACTGTCAAGAAAGAGCTTGCTTTTGCTTCAAAGACAGTTGCTTATTGTGACAGATTTGCTATTGTGTTGAGGCTCAGAAATTGCCGACACCATTTATAAGTACTGTAGTTTTTTGCCGAGCGTGGGATTCGTGACATCGGTGAAACTGAACAACCATGTTATGTTAATTTATACAACCATATCTGTTCACAGTTCAAAATGCATCCTGCCTTCAGGATCTGTAGTCATGATGCACCAGCTCTATAGCAAATGCCACACCCTGGAAAGTAAAATGGAATACATATTCTCAACTTGCGCTCAGGACGCAGATCAGTTGCGAAACTTTGCCAAGCAGATGAGACAAAGAAACTACATCATTTACATGCACACCAAGAACAGGAAACTTGAAAAACTCGGCATCGCCACCAGCAACAACCAAGCCTCCCTTGGCACCACAGTAGAAAAGAACACTACCGCAGGGAGGTCCATTGTTAACCTGTCAGACTACACACTTCAATCAGAGGAAATCGAAGTTCTCAGCCGAGGGCTCAATTTCTGTCCCACCACCAAAATGGATCCCATCAGTCTCGCAGCAGATACAGAGGAATTCATCAGGCGAATGAGGCTGCGAGAGTTCTTCCACAAACCCCAAGAGGCCAATAGTGGACTCAATGAGATAGCTAATGAACCAGAACAGCCGACAGAGGGATCCGCAGTGCAGCAACCGAAGAGGAATGAATCCAATTGGACTCCTCCGGAAGGCCGCTGCCCCCGACTGGACATGTATGCCCAAGCCATCAGGAGGTGCGTGAACACCAGATTTATCAACCGCACTTACAAGACAGTCCCGAACATCACCCAAGCACAAAGCAAGGCCATCCGTGCTCTTAAGACCAACCGCAACATTGTCATCAAACCAGCAGACAAAGGAGGCACCACCGTCATACTGAACAGAACGGACTACTGTGAAGAAGTGTACCGACAACTAAACAATGAGAAACACTACAGACAGTTACCAGCAGATCCGACCAAAGAACACACTCGTCAACTCAACACTCTGATCAAAACCTTTGATCCGGACCTTCAGAACACCCTCCGGGCTCTCATTCCACGTACTCCCCGCATTGGAGATCTCTACTGCCTCCCAAAGATACACAAGGCAAACATACCCGGCCGTCCCATCGTATCGGGCAATGGGACCCTGTGTGAGAACCTCTCCGGCTATATCGAGGGCATCCTGAAACCCATCGTACAAAGAACCCCCAGCTTTTGTCTTGACACTACGGACTTCCTGCAGAAACTCAGCACACATGGAGCAGTAGAACCAGGGACACTCCTTGTCACAATGGATGTCTCGGCGCTCTACACCAACATCCCCCACGACGATGGTATTGCTGCAACTGCCTCAGTACTCAATGCCAACAACTGCCAGTTTCCAGATGCAATTTTACAACTCATCCGCTTCATCTTGGACCACAATGTCTTCACCTTCAACAATCAGCTTTTCATCCAGACACACGGAACAGCCATGGGGACCAAATTCGCACCTCAGTATGCCAACATCTTCATGCACAGGTTCGAACAAGACTTCTTCACCACACGAGATCTCCAACCAAGGTTATATACTAGATACATTGATGACATCTTTTTCCTTTGGACTCATGGTGAACAATCATTGAAACAACTGTATGATGATATCAACAAGTTCCATCCCACCATCAGACTCACCATGGACTATTCTCCAGAATCAGTTGCATTCTTGGACACACGCATCTCCATCAAGGACGGTCACCTCAGCACCTCACTGTACCGCAAACCGACAGACAACCTCACAATGCTCCACTTCTCCAGCTTCCACCCTAGACACGTTAAAGAAGCCATTCCCTATGGACAAGCCCTCCGTATACACAGAATTTGCTCAGATGAGGAGGATCGTGACAGACACCTCCAGACGCTGAAGGATGCCCTCGTGAGAACAGGATATGGCGCTCGACTCATCGATCGACAGTTCCGACGTGCCACAACGATAAACCGCACTGACCTCCTCAGAAGACGAACACGGGACACGGTGGACAGAGTACCCTTTGTTGTCCAGTACTTCCCCGGAGCGGAGAAGCTACGACATCTTCTCCGGAATCTTCAACATATCATTGATGACGATGAACATCTCACTAGGGCCATCCCCACCCCCCCACTTCTTGCTTTCAGACAACCGCACAACCTCAAACAGATCATTGTTCGCAGCAAACTACCCAACCTTCAGGAGAACAGTGACCACAATACCACACAACCCTGCCACAGCAACCTCTGCAAGACATGCCGGATCATAGACATGGATGACATCATCAAACGTGAGGATACCATTCACCAGGTACACGGTACATACTCTTGCAACTCGGCCAACGTTGTCTACCTAATACGTTGCAAGAAAGGATGTCCCGAAGCATGGTATATTGGGGAGACCATGCAGACACTACGACAGCGGATGAATGAGCATCGCTCAGCAATCACCAGGCAAAACAGTTCCCTTCCTGTGGGCGAACACTTCAGCAGTCATGGGCATTCGGCCTCCGACCTGCGGGTAAATGTTCTTCAAGGGGGCTTTCGTGATACACGACAACGCAGAGTCGCTGAACAGAGACTGATAGCCAAGCTCCGCACGCATGAGGACGGTCTTAACAGGGATCTTGGCTTCATGACACACTATCTGTAACCCCCGTAACTTGCCTGGGTTAGCAAAAAACCTCACTTACTGTGCTGTCTGGAGAAAATACACAATTCTCCAACAATGCTCAGGATTCCCTTCACACACATTGTTCGCCACTTTAACACTTCAATAGCAGGTTAGATGTAAGGATTCTCATTCTAATCAGCAATCTCTGACTGTCTGTGCTGATGTGTGCTATTGCAGACCAGAACACTGCATTTGCCTGAGGAAGACACAGGAGTCGAAAGCTCGCTTTTTTACTATCAAATAAATCGGTTGGACTATAAATTGGTGTTGCTAAATTCTTACTGAGTTCAGGATCTGTGCCAGAGGTATGCCAAACTAATCCAACTGCCCAAATCTCCCCTCATCGTCCTGTAGCTTTCCTGATTCAAATGGTTTTAGTTTTCGTTTATTTATTAATGTCACAAATGGGCTTACATTAACACTGCAATGAATTTCCTGTGAAAATCCCATAGTCACTACACTCTGGCACCTGTTCCAGTACACTGAGGGAAAATTTTAGCATGGCCAATGCATCTAATTAGCACATCTTTCAGACAGTGGGAGCTCCCGGAGGAAACTCACGCAGACACGGGAAGAATATGCAGACTCTACACAGACAGTGACCCGAGCCGAGAATTGAACCTGGATCCCTAGCGCTGTAAGGACAGCAGTGCTAACCACCGTAACATCATGCCACCCCAATCCCAATTTCCGTTAAGGGATGCAATGGTTTCCATCTCAACTGCGCCATCTCACAAAGTGTGTCATGCTGTAACAATGCTCCATTTAAATAACTTCTTTTCCCAACCTCTTTCCTCCATCTCTCCATCTTTTAAATTGGCATTTTGATTCCACAAGAAATATTCCATCCTTTACTCAACCGTTTGAATATATTCCCATGAAGCATCTTGGGATGCTTTGCTATGTTAAATGCAAGTTGTTTTGGTTTATGAAGTGCTTTGGGACCTGCAGGAGTCATGGAAGGCATGAAGAAATGCAAGTCTTTCTTTGTTTTGAAGTAGTGGCCTAGCAAAAGCGGGCATGCATAGGTCAAGGTTAGATAGAATCAGTGGGGTGTTCCTTTGGTTATCTGTCCCTCAACTGGCAATCTCCACACCTAGATGGAACATGCAGGGCAGGATTTTCCAGCCATGCTTGCCCCAAGGCCAGAAAATCCCATCCAGAATCAATGGACCTTTGTGTGGTCCATGTCCATTTGCTACGATTCCTGTGGCAGGCAGGACAGAAAAATTCCGCCATAATGTCCGCTATCACACTTGGGCATTCTGCAATTGGCGGATATTACAGGAACTGGAGCACATAGTAGTCATAGAAGGAAATGTGATGATTTCCTTTAGTTTTATGAATTAAAAGAGGACATTTTTGTCAGAATTTTTTTTTAGTGTTACCAGTGTTACCTTTGGGACAAGTTAAAAAGAATGAAGACAGCTGAGGCAAGATTGGTTGAACTTCCAATGGGTGATATATTCTTCTAGTTTCATTTCTTCCCAGTAGCATTGATTCTACAGAGAACAGATGTCATTTTAGCCACTCTCTGTCCCAAAGGAAACTGTCCCTAGTTTGGTTCCAATGAGGCAATGACCCAGTTTATTACGGTTAAGTCCCAGATGCAAACTCTGACAGACCCCAAGTCATTTTGGGATTTCCAGGACCAAAATTTCTGACACAAGTTTTATTTTTGAAAAACATGTGCAGTATGTTTCATAATAACATGACAAAACCTAACTATGAAAGATATATTTTTTGACTCTGAACTTTAAGACTTCCTTGAAGCACACTATTTCTCTCCAGTGCTCCAAAGGGAAATAAATGCACCAATCTTTCTGAAAGATAGAAGTTAAAGATTGATTTCTTTGATGGGTAGTATTGCAATTTGAGCTTCTTTATACAGTTGTTAGTCTACCTAACAAATAGCTAACAAATCACAGGTGAACTTGAGCTTCCTACGCATGAAGCAACAGCTAAGGTTTTACTGGCCAATTGAGGCTCTGTCCACCCAGGTAAAAGGTTGGGGGACACCCCATCTCAGTTGGTTTTGGAAGCCCTGACCTATCATTTTGTGCTTGCCATAGGAGCCAGTCCTTAAGTGGATGAGATCTCAATCCCAAGACTAGTTAGCAAATGGAAGGGCTAGCAGCTTCCCAGTCTCAACAGCATCACCTGAACTGGTCACTATTGCCGGAATGATAACCAGAATTTCAATTAATAAACTGGAAGGAAGCTTGATCCCTCCCTCTCTACGTACCATGCCATAAAACAACATTGATGACCATAACTTCCATGTGCTTTTCCATGGTAATGCTTGGCAAAGAACTGCACTGATTTACTATTGCATTCTGCTGGTTCTGGCTGACCAGGAGACTCTCCCACTCTTACTGCCTGTTATAGGCATATTGGAAGGATTAATAAATTGATACTCAATCTCTTTGGACACATTATAAATGCACCTTCTGAGATCATTCAGCCCTGGAGTGAGGTTCAAACCCAGAGCTTTTGGTTCAGAGGCAAGGATGCTACGCCTGTACCACACAAACACTCACTGCCTGATCCCTGTCAGTTACAAAAGTAATCGCACTGATTTTTATCTGTAGTTCCCATTGATCTTAGATCATAAGCATTGTAGATCAATGTCCAATTATATTGAAGATTTCTAAGTGTCCAATTCTTTCAACATTTTTTTTTTAAATATAGCCTTGGCTTTGAAGAGTCAACTATTTTCTTTTTCACAGCAGAGGGGTATTTCCCCTGAAGTTGAAACCTTGTAGATTTGGATCTCAAGTCATTCTCTGGGCAATTGGTGACTATGTGGAGTTACATATGCCCATGTCTGCAAGGATTTCCTCCAAGTCCTCTGGTTTCCTCCCACAGTCCAAAGAAGTACAGGTTATATGTATTGGCCATGCTAAATTGCCCTCCAGTGACCTAAGATAGGTAGATTAGGTAAATGGGTGGGGTTACAGGGATGGGGTGCAGGGGTGGGCTTGGCCTGGGATGCTCTTTTGAGAGAGTAGATGCAAAATTGATGGGCCAGAAGGTCTCTTTCTGACACTGTAAGGATTGTATGATTCTATGACTTCTGCCACAGTTATGTTGGCGATCCAAGACCACAGGCAAGGAAATTAAACCCCTTTTTATTATTCCAGGTTATACAAACCCAATCAGCAGGGAAATGAACGAATAAAAGAATTTAGAAAAGTGGATAAATAAGGGTTAAATTGTAGGTGCAAAAAAGTTCAAAAGGTCAGTGGGATTCTGAGCGTCAGAATAAGAAATATAGGGGTGAATTTTCCATTCCGTGAACTACGGGAATTGATGCAGGCGAGGGATGGATCTTGGAAAAGTCTCTTACCTCAAGCAGGATTTTCTGGTTTTGGGTCAAGCAAGGCTGGGAAATCCCATACGTTGAATTTAAAAATAAAGAAATATTGCTGTAATTATACAAAGGGCTGATCAGGTCAGATGGTGTAAATTCAGAAAAATATACCAGCCTTGATGAAAGAATCTGGTCAAATCGAGTAGATGAGAAAAGGTTGGGCTACATTCCATGGAGCTAAAAACAATGGGGTCATCTGACTGAAATGTTGAAGAAAATTGAGGAGAGCATATTGAGGATGTCTTTCTTCCAGTTGAAGAATGCAAAACTCAGGGGCCAAATTTGAGCTAGGCCACTTCAAGCCACCCTCCCTCCCCACCACTCCACCCCTCACCCATTCTAAGGTTGCCTCCCTGCCTCAGCAGCACCTACCATTCCAGATAGTTGTTGAAGTTCAAAAGCTGCTGGCCCTCTGATTGGGCCAGCAACATCAAGAGGCCACCAATCATCTTTAATCGGACAACAGGCCCACGCTCGGCCAATTAGGAGGCTGTCTGCAGTAGAATCCCCAGCTGGTCCCTCTGCCAACCAGTGTAAACCTCGCACCCACATTACAGCCCAGAGTCAGGGTCATGAAGCCCACCCTAAAGTTCAGCTTTTCTTCACAATGCAGTGCTCTGGAAGATAATAGATGCAAACTTAATCCAGGCCTTTAAAATATTGACAGACATTAACTTGTATAGTTTTTTTTAATTCATTTATGGGACTTGGGTGTCGCTGCTGACCAGCATTTATTGCCCATCCCTAGCTGCCTTTGAGAAGGTATTGGTGAGCAAAAAGCATGGAGAAAATACAGAGAGCTGAGATTAGGAGATAAACAACAGAATCTACTCATTAGATAAAACAGTCTCTTGCCTTTCCCAATGTGTTGTACAAAGGAGTTATAAAAAAAAATTAAGTACTGGATCATTGGAATTAATAACCGATTGACTGCAATATTATTGTTGCCTCGTAGATGCTTAAGGATCATTTTCAGGATCAATCTTATATGTAGGTCTCCTTCCGTTATTCTATTTGTCTGCCCTGCCTCAGCATTATAGCATCATTTACTAACTCTGTTACTGGTACTTGCTTTGTATCACCAATGAATTCAAGTCAAGTTGTAGGTGGACTAGCACATTCAGCTTCATTTCCCTCAGTCCACCCACATTGTCAATAGCAGCCTAGCTGCAGCAGACAGATCCATGTACTTTTTTTAAAACTATGAATGATCAATTTAACATCTTACGCCATCTGTCACAATATATGACACCTTAAGTACATACTTCAAGTTTCCATCAGGTCTTAAGTACATCCTATAGCTTATATATTATCTATTTATATATTAATTAAGAAGTACAACTGCTCAGAACTCTTCGTCATATTCTGGCTTCACTCTTCAAATATGTAAACTATTTTCACGTTCATACTGGTCAAGGGCCTCAGGCTGGACATGTGAGAGCCATTAGTGTCCCTGTATTCTGGACAATCTATCAGCACAGTAACGTTGAAAATGCACACCCTCCTACTCTAAGAAATATAGAAAATGTCTTGATCAATGCATAAATCATTTAAATATTGTTGTTGTTACTGACCAGGAATAAGTCAGAGAATAGAATCATAGAATTCCCACAAGTGTTCAAAGGAGAAGGAGGCCATTCAGCCCATTGAGCCTGCACCGACAATAATCCTATCCGGGCCCCACTGCTGCAACACTGTACATTTACCCTACAAATCCCTCTCGACATCCCGACAAAGAAGCAATTTGGCATGGTCATTCAAATTAACCCACACATTTTTGGACTGTGGGAAGAAACTTATGCAGACACTGAGAGAATGTGCAAACTCCACATAGACAGGAACCCAAGCCAAGAATCGAACCCGGGTATCTGATGCTGTGAGGCAGCAGTGTTAACCACTGTGTCACTGTGCTACCCACAATGGTTAAACAATGAGGGAAATAGGGATTCTGCCTATTTATTGGTATTCAGTCCAATGTTACAAGTTCCCTGCAGTTACCTTTGCTGCAGGTATCAAGACTCTATGCTGTAACAAATTGAGAGAGTTTTGCCTGCATTATTGGCAGGTATGTGTGTTAGGCAGAATTCTGCAAGACTGTGTCACCAGGACAAGCTCCAACTGATGACACAACTATGGCACAGAATATTTTCATGAAGGAGAAGTGGTGAAGCTGGATCTGCTCAGGTATTGGCCTGAAGTCATGCTGATCTTCTCACACACATCATTAACTATCTCTATCTGAATCGATGTGTGATTTCGATACTACATCTGAGCAGTGTCTAATACATGGTGGCACAGTGGTTAGCACTTGTATCTCACAGCATCAGGGTCCTATGTTTGATTCCCGGCTTAGGTCTGTGCAGAGTCTGCACATTCTCCCCATGTCTGCATGGGTTTCCACCGGGTGTTCCAGTTTCCTCCCCCAGTCCAAAAGACATGCTGGTTAGGTACATTGGTCATGCTAAATTCTCTCTCAGTGTACCCAAACAAGCGCCAGAGTATGACATCTAAGGGACTTCCATGGTTAACTTCATTGCAGTGTTAATGTAAGCCTACTTGTGACACCAACAAATAAACTTAAAAACTTTAAACTTGTGACACAAGTGCATCATTCACCTCTTATCACTCAAATCAATGACAAACGTTGCCAAGGCCCAATGTGATGCCAATTCTGAGTATTGTAGTTGTAGCCAAGGGGGAGAAAGCTGGTGAGAGCAGCAGCAAATGTTGCGGCTGTAAATCTGTTCGAAAAGAGACCGGAATTTCAAAGTGGCAGCAGAGGGAAAGAAAAGCGCAAAAGCAATAGTGCAAAAGCAACAGATTTTAACGCAGAAACAGCAGCTAATAATAACCTTCCAAAAACCAGTCAGCCCCAGCTTACAGAACGGGCACTCTTCAATAAAACCAGGAAGCACCCAACGTTTGTTTTAAAAAGGCAAGCGGCACACCAAGAATATGCCGATGGGAAAAGACAGGGAATTGAATGTGGTACATATTTAAATATATTTACATAAATTTAAGGGCTATAATGAGGCTTGTGCACACTTGCTCGTTTTCATGCAACGCACAGACTGAGCAAAGAGCCACTCCTGGAGCTTAGCGTCGTGGAATCAGTTATTAATGTAAATTTTCTTAATGCAAATTTAATTTGGATTATCATTAAAAGGCAAATATAAAAGGAAATGTTACCATTGCACCATTTCTCTTTATTACAACAATTTTCAGTCCAATGCTATCAACGCTGTGGATAGCCACCTTTCAATTGCTCCCTCAACCTATCAGTGCCAGACATCTGCAACTGGAAGATCAAAGGACAGAATATAAACTGACTCTAGCTATGAAAAGGTGAATGCTGGAACTAGGTCTGCTCTTGTGTCGATAATTAGCCCAGAATAGTGAATGTCAGCTCCTCGCTCTTCCATTTGTTCCTTTAGGTGCTGCTTATTGTTTTGCAGCACCTGAAGAGGAAACTCAGAGTGTGGGAGGAATACAAGAACAGCAAAGGAGAAAGCTTGGCTAAAGGGAGAAAAAAGGTGATTCAGCTACAGGCAGAGTCCAGGAGGATTTATATCCTGCCCTAATAAACTGTAAATGAGATGCATGATTAGAAAGCTCGTCACCTTGCCTCCCTTACACGTTAGTTGTTGTTCCAACCAATTTAAAACAGCTAAGATATAAACAGTAATCCTCCAATTAAAAAAAATAGACTCAGGGGTGGCAACCAGTCTAATCTGTAGGGTGGAACAAAAGCAGAGTTCAGGAAGGGTTTGGTTCCAGGAGATTAAATGAAAGACAAAGATCCCAAGAATGATTCAGCTGCAGGTAAGCAAGGCTTAAATGGGATTGAGGAAAATCTTTTTCATCCAGATGATGGTGTGAATCTGGAACTCGGTGTCTGAAAGGATAGTAGAGGCAGGAACTCTCAAAACATTTAAGAAGCATTTAGATGAGCATAGCATAAGATTATGGACCAAATGCTGGCAAATAGAATTAGAATAGATAGGTCCTTGATGGTCAGCATATATATAATGGACTGAAAGGCCTTTTTTTGTTCTATAACACTATGAAGACAAGCGTACCAAAAAAAATCTAAGTGCCAAAAAGCATGAAAACAGGACAAATTTGCATTTTTTTTGGGCGACTTAAAAATTGAATCTTACTTGACTTGGAGTAGCATGATGGCACAGTGATTAGCACTGCTGCCTCACAGCACCACCAGGAATTTGGGTTCGATTCCCGGCTTGGGCCACAGTTTGTGCGGAGTTTACATATTTCCCTGTGCCTGCGTGTGCTTCTTCCATGTACTCCAGTTTCCTCCCATAGTAAAAGACTTGCTGGTTAGGTACAATGGCCATGCTAAATTCTCCCACTGTGTACCTAAACAAGCGGCGGAGTATGGTGGCTAGAGATTTTCACAGTAACTTCATTGCAATGTTCATTATTACTTTAATCAAAAAAAAGGCAAAACCTAAAATCTGCTAGTAGTGGGAGTGGACAGAGCCTAAATCACCCAAAAGCCGGCTGATAGCAGCACAGCGTGCAATTTCGCTAGTGCAGGTTCCTGTGCTCCATCGCTGCCTCTGCTATTTATAGACGGCCGGTCTTCATGGCCTATCAGCCCCCCCCCCCCCCCGGCCCTTTCAGGCACAAGTCTGACCTTGCTGGATATCCAGTGCTGGTAAGATCCTGAGGGGCAATCAGATTTCTCTTGCGATCTTACCAGTTCACCCTGCACATGTGCCAGTAGTGCGAGATGGTAAGCTCACCCCTTTAGACTTTAAGTTTCTGAAAGACCAGAAAACATTGCAACTTGTTTATACTGATTCAAACAAGAAGCATTCTGTGTATATTGCAAGAACTGAACATTTTATTTAATTGCAACTCTTTCCATCCTGTTGGGGAGATGCGAATAAAGTTAGTTCAATAATGGCTGCCGGCTTTGAATTCATATAATGAGTTTTCTCATAGTGCAATACACAATAAAAAGATCGTGGTGAGGTTGGGGTGGAATATTTTGTTTCATTTGAGAAAGCAGGGACTGAAGAGCATTGTGAGACATTGTTTGAACTCTGAAAGTTGATTTTGAGGAATCTTGAGCAAATTGAAAGATTTTTCTATGTATGTGACTGTTATTTAAGTACACACTGAGTCAGCATAGTATGCAATTGAAAAAAATTGGCACCAAACATTTGGAGAGAGCAGGGGAATTCAACCCCAGCAAAGAGGATAGGTACAATATAATGATAAACAAATGTTTCCCATTTCACTGAAAGCCAACAAAATAAGAGATAAGGGTAAATATTTTCGTTACCAGAATGGGGCCAGATGCTTTTGAGGTGATATTTAATCAATGTGAAACCTCAATAATATGAACTATTCTGAAATTATTGAGATTCTGGATTTATATTTTGGCTAATGGGATTGCATTGAGATTAGCATTCCACTAAACAATGTAGTTGCCAACTGAAACTGTTGAAAATTACATTTCTGAATTAGAGACTTTCCATGATCACTGTAGATGGTTCACTTCCCCATCAAACAGAGAGTGAGGCAGCCTATTTTTCAGGCACACTTTCCAGCCCCCTCTTCATTCAGGATTAGGAGATATTATCCTGAAGGGGGTTGCTGAGTCACAGTTTCTGCTATCCAAAGACACTTCTGACCCAACACAAGTAGCCAATGACCTTGCTCAATAACTCTATGGCCCCATGACATGACTGAGAAGTAACAAAGGTCTGGAAGGAGGAGAATTTCCAACCTCATTCAGATAATCAAATGTGTAAATATCTGCTGCAAATAGACAGTCAAGGTTTTTGGGAACTACAGACTGGATTTGCATATTTTGGGGGAATAGACAATCCCAGAAACCCCCCTCTAGCCCCCAAGCACATAATGAAACAACAGCTTTAGTCAGAATGCATAGTGAACAGGTTTTGAAGACCCCCCCCCAAATATCAATGTAAATGTTAATTCTCTGATGGAGCTGACTTTCTAAAAATCATGCTAAATCTGTGGGCCTGTGAGCAGGCTACTTGTACAGTGGATTAAATGCAGCCTAGCATTCTATTGGTGCATTATAGTGTGCATCCCATCCAGCATGTGTCTGCAGCTGAGAACTCATAAGAGTTGCAGAAGGTGTTGGAAAATAATATTGCAGTGTTTTACAAGAGATGGAAAGTTGCTGGAAAACTTTAAAAGGACAGAGCTTTTTTTCTTTTGAATATCTTCAGAAATTTAAATAAAACTCTTAAAACCAGTGAAATTCTGCCACCATATGTGAACATTGAAATAACTCCTTTGACCTGGTGTCCTCTCAGATTTATTTATATAGTTAGCAACACTCTGACTGGTACTTCCTCATACAGTGTCTAAACCCAGAGTGCCATTAACCCTGACACTCTATGTTATATATACAGGTAGGGTTTCCTGATTGAAAAGTGTGGCACAATGGTTAGCACTGCTGCTTCAGGGCACCAGGAACCTGGGTTCAATTCCAGTTTGGATCACTGTCTTGCGGAATCATATCATTTTCTCTGTGTGTGTGTGTGTGTGTGTGTGTGTGTGTGTGTGTGTTTTCTCTGGGTGGTCCGGTTTCCTCCCATGGTCTGAAAGACGTACTGGTTAGGTGCATTGGTCATGCTAAATTCTCCCTCAGAGTATACACATAGGGAGAATTTAGCATGACCAATGTGCTGGAATATGGCAACTAGGGGATTTTCACAACAACTTCATTGCAGTGTTAATGTAAGCCTACTTGCGACAATGATGAATAAACTTAAAACTTTAAAGCTATTACTTATTTAATCAAGAAGCTTGTGGGCCTCATTAAAGTCATTACAAATATGTGGAAAAAACACAGTAAACTAAAACCAAAAACAGTAAAGAAATATTGTTCCACTGATCAATTATTGGACATATTACTAATTTTCCCAGATATCTGAGCAAGCAAAAGTATTCTTCAAAGCACAGGGATTATACACTTACCGACGAGATTGGTTTGAAACTGAATTACCTCTTAATTCTTTCAGAGTAGGCATCGATGACAAAGAGAACAATCACCGTGAAAAGCTATTTTACTGAAATGTTTTTGCATGCATTTTTCAGCTTTAGGCTATGGAATACAGCAGCATGTATAGCAGTTTGCCTGATATAAATCTTTGGCCAGATTAAAACTTTATATTCACTGCAAAACAGAGCTTTAAGTTCCCAGAAACAGAGCAGGAGACAAGTGCTGTTATCGCAATTTTGCAGGTCACTGTAACCCTCAGAATGTTGATAGTAAGGGATTTACTAATGGTAATGCCATTGAATGTCAAGCGGAAATGGTTGGGATTCTCTCCTAGTGGAGGCGATCATCGCAGGCACTTGTGAATTTTACTTGCAACTTATCAACCCAAGCCTAATTATTGCCCAGATCTTGCAACATCTGTGTACAGATTGCTTCAGTATCTGAGGAGTTAGGAAAGGTGTGGAACATTGTTTGCTGATGATTGCATATTCCTATTACTAACCTTTGTTGATACTCAAGAGTAAACTAAAAGAATAATATTTGGCCAGCATCGAACTTGTCCTCTTTCTTGTATTCAGGACATACCTGGGCAATTTTCCATGTTGTTGTGCAAATGCCAGTGTTCTACCTGTACTAGAAAAACTCAAGTGGGGATTCAATTTCTGAGCACAAGTTTTCAATGTTATTTCCAGAATGTTGGCAGGGCTTATTAATGCCTTCAATTGTTTCTTGAGAACACATGAGTGAATAAATTGGCTATAGAATGACATCTGCGATGTTTTGGATTTCAGATGGAGGCTGGGATGGATCATCTACTTAGTATATCTGGTTGAAGCCTCGTCCTTTGCACTAATGTGTAGGGTTCCCACATCATTGAAGATAGGGATATTTGTGAAGCTTTCTCCTCCTGTTAATTGTTTAATTGTCCATCACCATTCATGACTGGATGTGGCAGGACTAGATCTGATTCATTGGTTGTGAGATCTCTTACCTGCTCCTCCTATTGGCATGCATGTAATCTAGTGTTCGGTGTGACTGGTGCTGCTCCCCAGAGTGTTTCATTCTATGGTTTTCTGATAAAGAGCACAAACCAGTTTCCTGGTCACAATCAAACCATCATTCTTTTCTGAGAGAAGACATGGGCACTTTATGGTTTTCTGATAAAGAGCACAAACCAGTTTCCTGGTCACAATCAAACCATCATTCTTTTCTGAGAGAAGACATGGGCACTTATGCCAGGGGAGTTCAAGTGACAAGAAATAAAAGCTTGAACTAAAGAGAAGAGTACAGGCGTACAAGACTGAAGGGTTCAGGAATGGACAAGGTAGCAAGACTTTGCTTTGAGTGTGAGACGCAATTCCACAACTCTCTAGAGTATGGCAAATGAAGAACAACAACAAACTAGCAACTACTCTGGATTAATGCTGGGGAAACTCAGCTAAAGGCAAATGCAAATAATAGCTATGGCCAGGATTTTCCAAAAACATTCTAAATGCCGAGTTCACATAAAAAACTGGCATAAATCCTGTTTGTTGATTTAGTGTGATTTTCAGCATAAATCAGTGGGCGATTTCACAATTGCCAATCTGTCATAGTGGAGATCGGCACATGCAGAGTAGTCCCTGCCGGCCTCCCGATCGCTGGCCAGCTCGATCACTCATGACTCTGCATTGCTGCCCCTCTGATCCTCCTGATCATGAGGATTTGTCCCAATTTGTAACATTAAATGTCCTGCACACCCTGTAGGAACAACTTACTTCCTGATGCACTTTCCATTTTCATGACATTTCTCATCCTGCTATTTTCTCATATCTGTCTGTCTGTTAATCTCAGAAATATAAGGGGTGATTCTCCCAGCCCACTACACTGTTCTAGCACTGCAGCCAGCTAAGAGACATTAGTGGAGGCCATTTAGCAGCTCCCCGCTGGGAGCCACAGTCTCTACGTATCTCCAGCCACCGGATTTCAGGTGTCATCAGCTTCGTGCCAAAAATCGGCATGGACCTGATTAAAATATTTAAATTCAAATTTGAATCCCTCCCTGATTGCTGTCTTCCAGATGGGGGCACCAACATTCCCCCCCTCCCTGGCTCACCTCATTCCACCCTCCCATCCCCAACAATCTCCTTTTCCTCTTCCCTGTCACAAATCCCAAATACAGGGTGCCCAACCTACCGATCATCCCCATGAGCTCCATCTCAATAGGTCCCACCCCTTGGCATGCCCAATACCCAGTGGGCAATGTCAAGACGCCCTCTGGGCATTGCCACTTTGGCCTTTGGGTAGTGCCAGGGTGCCATATTGACACTGTCATAAACCCTGCTGGAG
The DNA here is from genome assembly GCA_024679065.1 of Sphyrna mokarran. Taxonomy (NCBI): domain Eukaryota; kingdom Metazoa; phylum Chordata; class Chondrichthyes; order Carcharhiniformes; family Carcharhinidae; genus Sphyrna; species Sphyrna mokarran. The sequence continues at coordinate 28,882,407 of JAGIQG010000021.1, forward strand.
TGAAACATTCCTTTGACGGGGGAGTGGGAGAGGCTAGAGGGCCCAGAGACATCTGTCCAAGGCCTACTAATGGGATTCAATTCCGATGGCTGGAGACACACAGAGACTGTGGCTCCCAACAGGGAGCCTGCTTAAAGGCCTCCACTAATGTCTCCCAGCTGGCTTTGCTGTTAGAACAGGATAATGGGCTGGGAAAATCACTCCTTATATTTCTGAGATTAACAGACAGACAGATATGAGGAAATAGGACAGGAGGTGTCCTGAAAATGGAAAATGCATCAGAAAGTAAATTGTTCCTATAGGATGTGCATGATGTTTAATGATACAGATTGGTACAAATCCTCATGATTTAAAAAAATATTCCTGCTGCTTAAAAATAATTATTTTGGAGAATTCAAATAAATTACCCTTTGGATCTTGCATAATAATTTTGATGCTTCAACATTTGATTGCATAAAAGGAAATTCCCCAACAATTTGTCACTGGCACAGCTTATATCAGTCGAGCTTAATCTTGAGCTTCTAATTTCCTAGTTTTACCGATAACACAGAAAAAAAACTAAATACTCTTAGTTGAAGGAAGATATCCCGTTAAGTAATCAAATAGCTTCATAATCTAGCTTGCAACCATCATTTGAGACCGAAATTTAGATTAATGTTTTGAAACATCGCTATAAGTTCTTAATAATATTTTTGCTTTGATTTTCTTCTGGGGCTTAATTCCTCCCTTTCAGGCACTGACATATGATGATGGCAAGACCAAATATGCTTTGCATAGAACAGCAAAAGTGATCTAGGAAAACGGGATGGCTGATTGCAATGACATTGGAAACAGATAAAATGGAAAAGGGGTTGATTTCTCAAACATTGTGAGCAATATTCTTTAAATCTCTGCATAATTCATTGTGTTGTCAAAGAGCATTACACATAAGGCCAGCACCCAGCATCTAAAATATCAGTGGTAAACTTTGACGAACAAAACTTTCTTAGAAGATTGTACACTTGAAAAATATTCATACTTATAACTGGCTGTAATTGAAAACAATTTTTAACTGCAAAAATAGAGTTTCAGCAGAAATGTATGCATAACTCTAGGTCAAAACATCAATTACTGTGGTCAGATTCATCTAGATATTAATGTCATGAAGCCCATTGATTAGTCCATGCATCCCAATACCAGGACTGAAATGGTTTCCACCTCTAAAGATATTGGATCAGTTTACTGAAAAATTGGGCAGCCCATATCAATCATTAAGACAAATAATTGATGGACGGATATTTGAGAGCAATTATGCAGTTACTTACGCATTGATGCAGAGTGGATTGGGTGCATGTCAATGCAACGGGAACAGTGCAACTCAATACTATTTGACATGTGAGACACCAGCATATGATAACAAAAATGTTATCATATGGCTTGCAATTAGAAATAAAAGGTCTGTGACAAATACCAAAGCATTTTTTTAGCTTTTGAAGACTTTGGCTTCACACAAATTTACAGACTAATTGGTGCTCAGTATCTTTGAACTTTATCAGAAATGGATACCATTGAATAAATTAACCTGTAATGGCACTTCACACAAATCTGCATTTACCTTCAGACTTGATGCCTAATTGTCGAATGCCAAAAGGCGAGTCTCCCACTCTCTTGCCCGAAAACTGTCCGCCAAAGGAGGTCATTATAAAACAGAGGGTGAAGAATCCAATCCCAGCTACAAATATCCTAGAACCAAGCAGAAATTATGTCACACTAAGATGCTTGCTTATGTCTTAGAGTTCGCCATTTTATGTGATTACTACAAATATAGTGAATTCAATGTTGTTAAATTAGTTGCACTTGCATATACAATGGGAATTTACATTGTTGTTTTATTAACTTGCACACTTTGAATATTTGTTTAAATGCACAATACATTCAATTTCAACTGAAAAATATTAAATAATTAGATGCAATAAAATAGATATACAGTGTGAACTTGTACAAGACTCCAGTTAAACCTCAGCTTAAGTATTGTGTATCGTTCTGGATGCTGCACTGTAAGAAGAATGTGAATGCACTAGAGAATCCTATAGAATCCCTACAGTGCAGAAGAAGGCCATTCAGTCCATCACATCTGTACTGACCACAATCCCACCTAGGCCCTATTTCCCACATATTTACCCAGCTAATCCTTTGATACTAAGAGGCAATTTAGCATGGCCAATCAACCTAACTTGCACATCTTTGGACTGTGGGAGAAAACCGGAGTACACGGAGGAAATAATGCAGACACGGGTAGAATCGGGTCTCCACATAGATAGAGACCCAAGGTCAGAATTGAACGTAGGTCCCTGGCACTGGGAGGCAGCAGTGCTAACTAGTGTGCCAATGTTCCATCGTATAGGTTTACAAGAATAGTTCCGGGGTGAGAAAATTTCATTATAAAGATAGATTTGAGAAGATGGTATTGTTCTCATAGAATCATAGAGAAACTGGCCCTTTGGCCCACAAGTTGCCCAGATCTTATCTCTACCTACTAGGCTTACCTATAACCTTCAATCCTATTAAGTCCCATTTGGCTCCACCACCACCAATGATTCCACTCACCACCACCCTCTGAGTGAAAAATTATCCCTGACCTCTCCTCTGTACCTACTCCCTAGCACCTTAAACCTGTGTCCTCTTGTGGCAGCCCTGGGGAAAAGCCTCTGAGAGTCCATCTGGTCAATACCTCTTATCATCTTATACACCTCTCGTCCTTCATCTCTCTAAAGAGAAAAGATCGAACTCCCTCAACCTATCCTCATAAGGCATGCCACCTAATCCAGGTAACATCCTTGTAAATCTCCTCTGCACCTTTCAATGGCTTCCACATCCTTCCTGTAATGGGGTGACCAGAACCGAGCACAGTACCCCAAGTGAGGTCTGACTAGGGTCTTACACAGCTGCAGCATTATCTCCCGACTCCTGAACTCAATTCCTTCATTAATGAAGGCCAGTACACCATACCCCTTTTTAACCACATCCTTTACCTGCAAAGCCGATTTGAGAGTCCTATGAACCTGGACCCCAAGATTCTTCTGATCTTCACCCTGCTACCATTACCCTTAATATTATATTCCTTCATTCCATTGGACCTGCCAAAATGAACCACTACACCTTTATCCGCATTGAAGTCCATCTGCCATTTCTCTGCCCAGTCTTGCATCCTATCTATGTCATGCTGCAACTTCTGACATCCCCCCAAACTATCCATAACACCTCTGACCTTCATGTCATCAGCAAACTTACCCAACCCATCCCTCCATTTCCTCATTCAAGTTGTTTACAAAAATCACAGATCCCTGGGGCACTTTACTCGTAACTGACCTCTTTGGAGAGGAAGAGATTAAGAGGAGATTTAATAATGATGTTCAAAATCATGAAGGGGGTGGGCAGAGTACACAGGAGGAAACTGTTCCTGCTCACAAAAATATCAAAAATAGAACTGATCTGAAAAGAAGCAAATATGATCTGAAGAAAACTTTTTCACACAGCAAGTAGTTTGAGTCTGGAAGGCACTGTCTAGAAGTATGATGGAAGTAGGTTCAATCAGAGCATTCAAGAGGACATTGGTGATTGTTTGAATAAAAACAATGTGCAGAGGTATTGGGAAAAAGCTGGGGCATGACACCACGTCATAATATGCATTTGGAGAGCTGGTGCAGGCATATAGGGCCAAGTGGCCTCCTACTGAACTGTAACAATTCTGTGATCCTGTGACATGTTGGACAGTATATTGTATTAAGAATGACAGATATTGGATCTCCGTCTATACATGTATCAGATTTTAGGGATTCACATAACATATCTGAGCTGACAAATTTTAAGAAAGCACACTTTCTAATTTGATCTTTTGTCTGACACAAGCCTTAAAAAGAACAGTAGCATTTTGTTCAATCAATACTTGGGCTTAGTTTTATTCTAACCTGCCCATCATTTCATTATTAGTTTTCAGGTTGGTGATGAGGCAGGTGAATAATTTAAAACTTGAGGGAGATAGCGTAGTACATCCCCAAATTATTTATTCTGACATACACCTGAGTCAACCCAGGTTGGCATAGTAACAGATATAACAGTGATCCTATTACTTTTGCCAACGTACCACATGTTGCCAATGAAATAAGATCAAGTCCAGCTCTTGAAGACCATGTACTTATTGAACACCTGAAACTGAGAGTCAGGAAAAGATGCAGAAACAATCTCTTACTTTGATATTTAGTTTTTTGTTTAGAAACATTTTCCATGAAAACAATCCTTAAATCCACAATTCTCAATATCTAGCTTTAACAGTCAGGATTACTCCGGCATATTTGTCAACAGTGAAACAAATTCCATTTTCTACACTATTTGAATATTGTCAAGCATGTCATTTTACATTTCATAATAACATGCAGGAACAGAAATGTCTCTTAAACATTAAAAATCACACTCTAGAGTATTATTTTCTGATACACTCCCCAAGCTTAATTAAGTGAATTTGAAATACAGAAGCAATCAACTCCTTTATAAAGTTCACCAACTTAAGAAATAATTTTTGCTCTGCTCTACTGCAATTAATATTGATGGAATAATAGACAATATTTTCAAATGTATCCTTTTAGCTTTAATGATTTATGAAAGGCTATCTGTTTACATGGAATTTCATGCATGAATACTTGAAAGATATGCGTTGCTTTTTTTGTAACACTATTGGGCAAATATCAAGTAACTTGCCGCCACAAACCATTACACCCTTCTCCCCGCAACCCCTCAATGCTCTCATCCTCCTTGGACAAATGCTTAACACTGTCACCCCATGGAAATAGCCCACAAAACAATATCTATCACTATGGAATGTGTTCTGAAAGGCGAGCAGCAGCTTCTCGTGGGAAGGTGAGTGATCCCTGTGTGATTAGCAGGTTACCTGGCTCCTGTTTTCCCCACCTTTCAGCCACTACTCCACATTTTACCCTTTGTGTTTGAACTGTAACTTTCTATGAAAGAAAAACATGGAGAAGATCTCATGTGTCTCTTTGGACTCATCTCAAGCCTGATTGCAATGTTCAGTAGAAAGCACCATTCAGTTCAGGATAATGCCTGAGCGTTGCTGTCATACACAGTGGATGGTTTTACTAGCATAGAGATCTTTCCTTATTACAGAGTGAAAAATATTAATCAAAACAGTGTAATACAGAGCAACAGCAATTACAATGAGGTTAAAGTGCAAGTTTTGCTTTAGACAAACATTGAAGACAAGAGATCTCCACATTATTCACTTCAATATTTGTAAAACAATGAAAAATAATTTCATAGATGCTACAATATAAAAAAATTGATGATAAACTTACCTGAAAGGCCTTAAGGTTACAAGGAACCTTCTCACCATTATTTTACCTTCGGAATTTGTGGAATTTTTTGAAAGTAAAAACATCTTTCTGTCTGAGAAACATATATATTATCTAATATAAACTTGCATAATGTCAAATGATTTAACTGTTCAGTATCCGACTCCGTCTATAGTATAGAATTCAAAGACTTCGGAAGATGTTTCAGGTCAAAGCAAAGTAAAATCCATCCATAACTTTTGGCTTTCTGATTTAAAACGAATCTGTCAGGTTTCCCATCTGCTGAGTGAGTCCTCGTCTTGAACTGATATTGCTCCTAGCATCTGTGTTGACTCTTTCAGGAAGTGATGAAGATGAGATGTCGAAGATAACCCAAAATTAACAGCTAAACAAGAGTCAAGGAGATTGCAGGTTAAAACAAAACACTTCAGTTGCTTGAAGCTTTCCTCCTCTCATGATCAGAGCTTGCTGCTGTTCACAGCCATATGACTATTGCACTGACACACTTAGGCAGGGCATCCTCAGAGTCCCCCACCGTCCCCCCGGGGTGAGAATCATCCTGATTTTTTTTTGCTCAACCGCCAGGTCTAATACAAGCAGCCACCAACAACCTCGGCAATCAGCCCTTTGGACAAATGATTAGGGTTGGGGATAAGAGGCTGACTGACAGATCACAATCCAACCAGGATAGCTAGAACGCATCAGCCTCTCTATCATTGCTGCTTTATTTCTTTCACAAAGCACGAGATGTTACATTACTGTGATGCAAAAAATAGTGCTGCAGCATCACCTAGTGTTCTGGGGACAATTCTCTCGTGCACTAGTTCACTTTATATCTTAACTCAATGTGTTCTTACCTAAACAGGTACTGTGTGTTTTCTTTATTACGGACGGTGCTAAAATTCTGAAAAATACAAGTAAACAGGATGCTATAAATGTCCACAACAATAATTTCAAAAGGAATTTTAAAAATCTTAAATTCTTATTTGTATTTTATACAAAACATTACCTTTCATAATTCTTCACCCAATAAAAATCTTCTTATTTCAGGAAAGCAACATTATTTTGAAATTTTTAAAGGAATACTCCTTTTACATATAACATTTTTATTATTTCAAATCTTGGTTCATACTCACCCTCATGTTATCTCTAGTGTGTCCTTGTCTTGCTTGAAACTGTGGAAGGGGCAATGATCCTTCAAATAATTGTTCACACTCCACCCCAGCATAATCGTGGGATTAGGTAGAGTAGCAGACACGATATCCAGCCTATTGCATTTGTCATTCCACGATCAGCTGCCAATGATGCTGAGCAGGCTGCAGGTGGCAGTAATGTTCAGCCACTGATCTTGGGGGCTGGTGTTTGAAGCTCTATAATATAGGCCTGAATGAGGAGCAGAAACATGTCTGTTTCTGCAAGGTTAATCTTAAAGGTGCATTGTTGGGTAAAAAATAAAAATGACTAGTGGGCTTTTCTGTTTTATTGGTGACAAGATTTCAATATTATATCATGATTATTTGAAACTCAGCTGTAATTGAGTGTAGTGTCTCTGCTTAATGAGAGACACTAAATGCCGAAGCTCTAATTTTTTGAGACCACAAAAATCAACTTGTTTATAACATGTATGTGTTCACCTTGACAACAGAGGGATGCGGGGTGGGGGGGAGGGGTGGCGTTAGGGGGTGTGGGAGAGGGGTGGGGTGCTGATCTTATTGAATTTTGCAAGGATCAATTTCTCCCCTTCATTGAAAGATTTGATTTGATTTGATTTATTATTGTCACTTGTATTAGTATACAGTTTTTTTTGCATGCTATACTGACAAAGCATACCATATATGAGAAGGAAAGGAGAGGGTGCAGAATGTAGTGTTACAATCATTGCTAGGGTATAGGGAAGATCCCCTTAAAATGAGGTTGTTCCATTCAAAAGTCTGATGGCAGCAGGGAAGAAGCTGTTCTTGAGTCAGTTGTTACGTGACCTCAGACTTTTGCATCTTTTTCCCACCAAAGATGGTGGAAAAGAATATGTCCAGAGTGCGAATGGAAAATATGTGCAGGTAGTTAGGGTAGATCAGGCAGTTAGCAGTTTTTAAAAGGCTGTTACTATACCCTAAAAGGAAAACGATTTTTGGCTCTGCAATCAAACTATCTGCTGCCAATAAAAATGTGGATAAAATTGCTCCTCCTGAGGATGATTTGGAATTCCCGCTGCAGGAATGCAGTACGGTCGGGAGTTGAATCAGAAACCATGTTCTTTAAACATGCGGATACGTGCTACACAGGAGGAAATGAAAGAGGAAATTAATATAAGTGAGTTATATCTAGGAGCAAAACAGGAAGCAAAGAATGTTTTGGATTGAGACATGATGTCAGGGTCTCGATCCAAAACTCAGTTCATGATGCTTTGATCGATCAGGGGATTATTGCAATAACCACCAGAGTTTGTCTCACTTATAGTTGTCACACTCTGTGCCTTGCATAATCTAGTTCTTACAGAGTGGGGAGGGTATCCAGTGGAGGCTGAAGAAAGTGAGGCAGGATTACAGGGCAGGGAGAATGACACTAGTGATGGGTGGGAGAATAAGCCTGGGAAAGAACAAAGTGGGACTTTGAGGCAGATGAAAGGAACATTTAGGGGTCAGGGATATGAGGCATGCATTGATCTAGCGACTGTACAGAAAGGATCCTAAGGTATGGAGGCTGACTCAATCCTATGGCAATGTCTCACTTCTAATAGAACTTTCCTTAACGCTCCAACCCTCATGTTTTCTCCGCTTGGCTACCCTCGTCTGTCAGGTCATTGATGGCAGTGCGGGCGTGTCTGAAAATGGCATTGTTCATTAGTTGTGTGCAGCTGATCATGAAATGCAAAGTCGGAGCAGTACGTTTCTTTCAATGATCTCCTGGTTTTCAACTGATTTTCTCGTAATCATTGACATCACTGCTGTCTCATTCCCTACCCTATAGCTATTTAAATTAACAATTCAGTGACAGCATCAACAATGATTTGAGCAGAACTATCTGACACTGTTTTAACTTGAGCACAAGGCTGCCATCCAATCCTATTTTGAAACCATACGTACAAAAATAATTTGAAGGTGTTAAAGCTTTTTCTCTATCTTAAGCTGACATGCTGTTCACCCTTTCCTATATGTGTTCTTTCCCATCAGCAAAATGAGCATGCAATTTGCTGAGTCTGAACCAGTTGCTAGGAAGTAAATGACAGTGATCTGCTCTGACTCACCTGTTTTTCATTCTTCCCCACGCAAAACCATTCAGCCTCTCCTTGTTGCTTTTTCTCCGTCGATCAAAATATTTGCTGTTCTTTGCAGGATTAATATCCCTAATGCTTAATCTGAGACCTTCTGTGAGACTCCACACTGAGATGTTTGGCGACATAGCTTGTACATGGTACAAGAGAAACTTGGTGAAGGAGTTTAGAGATATAGAAAGGAATCAAATGCTCAAATTAGAATTTAAAGTTGAGGCATTGCCAGACTAAGAGCAATAAGCAAGTATTGGGGTGATGGCTGAATAGAACTTGGTGAGATTATGGCAGTAACATTCAGGAAAGTGGGTCAACTGATGGCAAATTGGATCCGATGGGAATTGAAGTGTTTTTTGTACACTGGTGCAGACTTGATGGGCTGAAGGGCTCTTCTGCACTGTATGATTCTATGGTTCTACGAGTTATGGATAGGTTGAAGCTAACAAAGGACAGAATGTGGGAGACTGGCTAGGGGATATTGGAATAGTCAAGTCTGGGAGTTACCGAAGCAAGAATAAAAATTTCACTGGCGGAGCAACAGAATTTGTTTGATGGCCCTTACAAAAGTTGATTTGTTCTGAACTCCTCTAACATAAAACTCATTTATATTGGAGCAGATTTCTTGGCATATCCATAGCTATAAGCCACCCAAAGCCATTTATCTAATAAAAATGAGTTTTAATTTTACCACCCCAATCATAGTTATACTCTAACACAAACCCCAGCCCCATCACCCCTGTGAAAATCTACTATGTTACAGGAACTGAAATTCTAAAGTTTATGTACTACACACCAAAAACTTCTCCATGTATGAAATATTTTTCTTTCCAGATCCCAAGGTTTATCTCAAATTTATAACTGGGGAGAGCTGCAATCTGCTGTTGTAAAATTGGTCAAAATTATGAAATTCACATCTCAGTGTGGAGTCCCACAGAATGTCTCAGATTAACCATAACAGGTATTAATCCTGCAAAGAACAGCAAATATTTTGATTGACGGTGGAAAAGCAACAAGGAGAGGCTGAATGGTTTTGCGTGCAAAGAAATGAAAAACAGGTGAGTCAGAGCAGATCACTGTCATTTACTTCCTAGTTTGTAGCCATCACTGCAGTTTAGTCTGGCAATATCTCAACTTTAAATTCTAACTTGAGTAGTTAATTCCTTTCAAAGCTTCACTTCTCTGTATCTCTCTGAACTCCCCTACCAAGTTTATCTAATTCTAGCCCATTCCACTTCCCATTTTCATCGCTCCATTAGTGACAGTGCCTTCAGCAGTTTAATCTCTGGAACTCCCTACCTAAATCTTTTTGCCTCTTTGTTTTCCTTTAAGTTTCTTCTAAATGTCTGCGTCTTTTTGGTTACGTGTCCTAATATCCTCTTGTGTGGCTTGGCATCAAATTTTGTCTTATAACTCTTCTTTGAAATGCCTTTAGTGTTATTATGGTGCCATATAAATGCAATTTTTTGACTTTGGCCAAACAAAATTGTTCTTTCTGTATTCTGTTGAGAACCTTTAAGAAAAATTTTCAGCTTTTCTTAGCATCCTTACAACAGCAGTAGCTTCTGGTGACAAAAGGCTGTTAAAAATCTCAACAATAGGTGGGAAAAACATAACCTTTGAAACACTGTTTTGCTGCATACTGAGATGAAATGATAAAAAACCTCATCGTCAGAAACTTGAAACTGGAGGAGTCTTGTGGGTGGAATTTTCCCTTATTCATTATGGAGGGAAGAAAAATTTCAAAGACAATTGCCGAGATTTATTCACAAGATCGGCAGAAATCAATTTCAGTGAGATTATTGAACTACTTTGAACCAAACAAACCAGCCACCTTTTCTGCATCTCACATTAAACCAACTGGATGCTGATGTTATTATTTGCCGGTGGTTTTTGAAGACAGGTTGCTGAATTTCAAGACTTTTTAATATGGATGTTGGAAAAAATGTACTGGTCTAGCACAAGGTTGGACAATGTCACATTTAAAAGATTGTCATTTGTTAGGTTCTTATTGCAGAAACAGAGAATAGGAGCAGGAGCAGGCCACTCAGCCCTTCAAGCCTACTCTGCTGTTCAACGTGATCATGGCTAATCCTCTATATACTCTTGTGTTCTTCCCGTAACTCTTGACACCTTTAGAATCTAGAAATCTATTTCCTTCTCAAATATGTTTGGTGACGTGGCCTTTATAGTCTTATTGTGCACACCAAAACAATCTGAACTTCAGTGTGAGTTCAATTAAATACAGTTTTTTGCACTCTGTAAGTGAAATAATCTTATAATTTAATCATAGAATCCCTATAATCCAGAATGAGGCCATTCAACTCATCAAGTCTGCACCTACAATCCCACGTATTTACCCTGTCAGTTTTCCTTGACACTATGGTGCAATTTACCATGGCCAATGACCCTCAGCTGCACATCTTCGAACTGTGAGAGGAAACCAGAGCACCCAGAGGAAACCCACACAGACACTGGGAGAATGTGCAAACTCCATACAGTCATCTGAGACCGGAATTGAACCCCAGTCCCTGGCGCTGTGAGGCAGCAGTGCTAACCATTGCGGCAACATCCGTAATTAACTTGTTTTAAAATTTCAAAATGTTTGACTTTGAGCTTCAAAAATTGTGGTAAAACCACTGTTCCTAAAGCACTGTATACTTTTGCTGTTGATCCAAATAGGTTAATATTTTTTGTTGTTTCCCTTTCCTAACTCTCCCTGCGAAGTCAATGGTGAAGGAGTGGGAAGAATTGGCATCCAGATCTGTGTGCATATCTTCCTGTAAAGAGTGTAAGGACATCGACGGTCAAGGTCACGTGATTCAGCTTTCCACTTGGGTGGATATAGAAGACCCCAAAATTGGAGAAGAGTAGGGGAATTTCTGAGTGCCCTACCCAATATTTAACATCAAACCCAACATCAAAAACAGATGATCTGGATATTCATTTCAATACTGTTTGTGAATTAGCTTTACACCCTGAGGTATCATATTGGGAATTCCATTGCTGTGTGCAATACTACGTTCTAGATTATTTTCTCCACCAAAGTCAAATTCCACAAACTGCCAAAGTAGGATCTGAATCCATGTCTCCAGAATATCAAAATAAGCAAAATACTGTGGAGCTGGAATCTGAAACAAAACAGAAAATGCTGGAAAATCTCAGCAGGTGTGGCAGCATCTGTAAGAAGAGAAAACAGAATTCATGTTTCAAGTATTTTCAACTCATCTTCAGAACTTAAAAAGGGAAAATGTTTTGGATATTATGTTGTAGCTAAGAGAGATTGCTAAAACAATTGTAGCAAATTTAAGAACATGAAACAGATAACATGGTTTGATTTGATTTCATTTATAAATGTCACATGTATTGGTATACAGTGAAAAGTATTGTTTCTTGTGCACTATACAGACAAAGGAGACCACTCACAGATAAGAAAAGGAGAGGATGCAGAATGTAATGTTACAGTCATAGCTAGGATGTAGAGAAGAATCAACTTAATGCAAAGTAGGTCCATTCAAAAGTCTGATGGCAGCAGGGAAAAAAGTATTCTTGAGTCGGTTGGTACGTGTTCACAGACTTTAATATCTTTTTCCCAATGGAAAAGGTGGAAGAGAGAACATCCGGGATGTATCGGGCCTTCATTATGCCGACTGCTTTTCTGAGGCAGTGAGAAGTGTAAGACAGAGTCAATGGACAAGAAACTGGTTTGCGTGATGGACTGGCTTCACTCACGACCCTTTGTAATTTCTTGCAGTCTTGGGCAAAGCAGGAGCCAGACTAAGCTGTGATACTATCAGAAAGAATGCTTTCTATGATACATCTGTAAACGTTGGTGAGAGTTGTAGCTGATATGTAAAATTTCCTTAATTTTCTGAGAAAATAGAGGCATTGATAGGCTTTCTTAACTATACTGTCGGCATGGGGGAACCAGAGCGGGTTGTTGGTGATCTGGGCACCTAAAAACATGAAGCTCTCGACCATTTCTACTTCATGTTATTGATGTAGACAGGGGCATGTTCTCCATTATGCTTCCTGAAGTTAATGACTATCTCCTACATTTTGAAGTGCTGGACAGGACTGTTCTTATCATAAACCAGCTGGCCAGAATTTTGGATTTCCCCCTGATTTTGTTACAAACATCCAGAGAACGCTTGTGTGGTTTTCCTGAGATGAAAAACTGCACTGAATCACTGTTGTGGTTCTGAGTCTCTTGCTTAGGGAGAGCAGTCAGGCGCTGGTGTGTCTTCGCACGCACATGGTGACAATCTATCTTTAGACACTGCAGCATCTTCCACCAGGAAGATGTGCAGCTCCTGTTCATAGATCTGAGAGGCCTTTGTAATTCTTTGCAGATAGTGCCCATCTTTTACCAGGACTTGCTGAAAATCTGGGACACAGTCATCTCACATCTGGAGTAGCAACTTAATCAGGGAGCTGCTGCTCAGGCATCCGCTCCATCTCCAACTCCATTTTTGATGGCTGGCAAAGTGATGAGTTGTGGCTATCATGGTGCACACAATCAGGGATATACTGTGGGGTGGAGGAGTAGGTGGATGATGCCCCATGAATTGGCACTATAACACAGAAGAGAATGTCTATCTCATGACCGATTCCATCCATGGGCTCAAAATGATGATGTTCAGCCACAATAGCACACACAGCCTTCTGGAGGGGAAGTTGTGCAGTGGAATTCCAAGCTGAGGGCACCCCTAATCAGGCAGAATTTCACATCAGCCCCAAGTCTTGACATCACCTTTTGTGGGTTGAAGCCGCACAGGCTGAGCCACCTCATGGAATTGCCCTCCTTACCCTATGCCATGGCACAGAGAAGTTTCCTGTTTGGGCTGCTGCTGCACACCTTTCACTTCCTTGTCTGTACCTATAGCCTTGGTATGCCTTATTGCTATCTGGCAGCAGAGGTCCCTGGTGGAGGACGCTTTAGCGTTAGGGACCTGGGGTAAAAGGTGTTGCACGTAGCAGTCAACCAACAGCTGCACCCAAGAAACCTGCCCTTTTTAAGGTCTTGTGGAGTCTGTGGACCATGTCTATGTTAATTGTTTTAGGTTACATTCCCTTCAGTAGTTTAAAAAAATCTTCTTTGCACTTTAGCCCCACACCCCTGATCTACAGGCATCCAGTGCAGGAAGGGGCAAATAAGCAGGAGGACCTCCTCTTGAACCTGATCCTGGGCCTGGCCAAACTCATTATAAACAGGTCCAGGCAGAGAGTGACTGAGGGGTTGTCCAACCTGACTGCCTGCCCCTCTACTGCGACTCCATTAGCTGTCATGTGTCCCTGGAGAGGGAGAATTCCGTGTACATTGGGCGCTGCAGGAACTGGAGTGTGTCATTGACTCTTCTAATCACCTTTTGGTGTCATGTTTTAAGTTTTATTTGTGATTTGTTTTCGCTTTGGGTGGTTCCACTTTAACAGGCAGCCCTTCTCGCTTTTTGCTTCTGTTCATTTCATTTAATTTGTTTAACAACAAAAAAGTGAGAGAGGAATGTAGCAGAGCTGCCCCTTGTCTGGTCCATTCTATTATATCTGCATGGAGCATTTTCTGCTCTCTTTGAGGAGGAGATTGTCAGGATTTAGTCTGCCACGCCCTTTGCCAAAATCAACTCGGCCAAGTGCTTCAGATTCCTGGTCGATCTGTGGTAGATGGACTCTCCTTCCTGGGGAGCTCAGGCTTTTCACCTGGAGCAGAATAAACCTCCTTACTTGGGAGTCCCACTTTGCCTGGATTAAGAATCCTAGCCAGCGGATTGACTGGAGCTGGAGGTCAAGGGCACCGCTCGCTGAAATATTCGACAGGACCACTCTGACTGCTATCTTATAGTGCTCAGGTTCTCATCATAAACCAGTTGAATGCCTCCATTTTGTGGGACCCGCTGATCAGTTTGCCCCTCCCCTGGTTTTGTCCTCTGGATAAACACTCAGTTTTTATTGGACAATAGTCTGCACTGGGTCGCTGCTAAGGTTCGGGATATCTGGAGATATTCGCGTCATGTTGGTTGGATCATGTTTTGGACCATGAATTGCTGCTGATGGGACAGATGATCAGACCAGGAGTGACAATTCCAGTCAGGGGGTAATTTGAATCCTATTAATGAAATGGTAAACCACTACACTGTGGCCTTTGGCAGCAGTGGTGAGGTCGGGACACCAAATTCCTGCTCCCATTTCCTGCTATCGGGAATGTTGTGAAGTGGAGTTTGTGAAGATATAAAGAATGTTTATAACGATATAAAAGAATTATAAAAAAAATGTCAGAGCAAAGAAAACAGTGTGCAGTCCCTTTAAATGCTGTTTTTGAATTCTATGCTAAAATGCAGAGTATACACAGACCTCCAGGTTGCAATGTTTCAAAAGCATCAGTGGTGCCATGGTAACTGACTCTGCAGGTTTTTGCAATTTGTTAGCCTATGAGTTTAAAAAAGGCATTCAGCTACAGCCTGTGAGTTTAAGAGAGCACTCAACTATTAAGAGCTATCAGAGTTGAATTTAAAAGTGTTGGCAACATCAAACCAATTGTGGTGCAAGAAAATTGTGAGGTCACAGCAGTTATAAAGGTCAAAGCAATAGCCATATCTAGAGAACATCTTGAGAGAACATCTCCAGAGGCCAGGACAGCCAGGCAAAAGGCCAGCATTCCTCTCTGGAGCAGCACTCCACTCTGCCAGTTTAAATATTTCTTAACAGAATTATCTAGCTATCTAACATAAAGAATACTGAGTCAGAGAGACCTTATAGACAGTGGATGACCACTGAAGAACTCCAAAACTTCCAAACGCTGTAAGGCCTGAGTATAAATATGTTTTTGAGGGTGACTAAACTTTATACTGTTTTGGTAATGAATTCTTGTATTATTTGAACAACATTTCAGTCAAAACATATCTTATTTAATATGTTACTTGTTTAGTTAAAGTTCCTGGTTATTTAAATAAAATACCTTGTTAATTATTCTCTTGAAATGTCAGGCCTTTATATTAATGAATTTCTAAGCATTAATTAAGAACAATTAACGCCTTTCCAAATAATTGTAGCAGATTACATCTAACCGCATATCCAAAGGTGCACGGGTTAGGTTGACTGGCCGTGCTAAATTGTCCTTTAGTGTCAGGGGGATCAGATAGGATAAATGCAAGGGGTTGTGGAAATCGGGGTTGGGTGGGATTGTGATCGGTGCAAACTCAATGAGTTGAATGGCCTCCCTCTGCATGGTAGGATTCTATGATTTATTATGATGTGAAATAAAGGGAATTAACCTCTGTGTTGTAATAGGAAATTGATTTTTTTCACTCATGCTGCATTTTCTGCCCTTTCCCTTCACAAACCTCACTAGTGGTGGGAGGAGACAGATCTACCCTTCATTGTGTATTCTCATATGTTTAATGTTGTTTAAGTAAATAACTCTTATTGTTCAGGGATTGGCTGTTAGTACTTTGCTATCTTTGGAAATATGTATTCAACAATATAACACCTGCAATTACTTTATATAATTCACAATATGTGCTTATGTGCAGCCTATTTCATATTTTAATGTCAAAGAACAAGGCAGAGCCTTTAATTCTCCAGTCCAGGGACTGTTTACAATATTTTTCTCATGTAGAAATATGTTAGATATAGTGTAATTTTCAATTACTGTTGTCTCAAGCCATTTTCATTCAAAAAATAAATAGTTATGCATTTTATCAAAACTGCATTGCATAGAAGAATAAGTAGAAAGGACATTTCATCAGTTTTGAGCTTTAGCTAATGTAATGTATACATTTAAGAAATTCCGATCTTCTCTGTCACTAGTATTCAGCCAGCTGCATGTTGATAAGGGAAGTGGATTTGTTTTTAATTCTGTTGTGCTGATGATGATGAGATGGTTGCTAAAGGGGAATTTGGAACATAATATTGAAACTTGTCTCAATTCAAGAACAGCTTTGAAGCCACAGCCAATGAAGTCAGTTTTTTTAACATGAGGAAGCACAGCAGCCAACTTGCATGAAAAGCACCAGGCAGCGATAAATGATTGATGTTGGTTGAAGGATCAACATTTGTAAGGACACAGGGTGAATTCCGGTGCTACTTGGCAGATAGTGTGAATGCAACTTTACCATTCATCTGAGAGGGCGGACAAGAAGTCAGATTGAAATTGCATCTTAAGGACAGAGGGGGCAATCATGAGCCCTCACTCATTGTCCATACAAATACCAGTGGGCGTTCCAGATCCAGAGTTTGCAGCTCTTACCAGCGGTTTCAGATGCTCCTCACCCTTCACCAGCAATGTCACACCTATTATGGGTGTGAACCTACTCAAAATGAATTTGAATGTATTTAAATGTTATTAACTGGCCTCCTCCCCAAATATTGACTGCTTGCTTCATGTTGGCACCTAAACATGAATCTTTCATAGGGGTCAGCATTTAAATATAGCCCATGGGGGACAGGGACATGGCCAAACAGCAATGTCCCCTTGCACTGCCTCTTGGCACGTATTGGTACTCATGGTGTAGAGATGCCGGCGTTGGACTAGGGTAGTCACAGTAAGAAGTCTGACAATATCAGGTTTAAGTCCAACCACTTTTTTGACAGTAATCCCACAAGTTTCCATTTCCAAAAACTTGTGGGATTAATTTCAAATAAACTGGTTGGACTTAAACCTGGTGTTTTCAGACTTCTTACCTATTGGTACTGCCAGGCTGGCACCATGCCCATGCCAACCTGGCAGTGCAAATGTGTGCCAAGCTGGGGGAGTGGGGGGACCCTCATGGGGTAGGGGGAGCAATTCATTTGGATGTGGTGATAGCCAGGAGCAGATAGAGCAACAAGGGATGCCAGTGATGCCTGTTGGGGTGAGGCATGGTGGGCAGTGGAAGTGGATGCCAGCTCAGAGTCTGTGGGGATGGGAGGGAGAGGTGAAAGTGCCAATTATCAGGGATGAGGGAGAAAGGCCAATGATTGCGGTGGGGTGAGGAATAGCTGATGATCAGTGTGGTGGGGGAAATTGGCGTATGATTGGGGTGGGGTGGGTACAGAAGTGCCAACTCTAATTAGGAGTGGGGAGGGAAGCCCCTGAGAGCTCAGTGGTGGGTTGGGAGGTGTGGGTGGGCAGGGGCTTACTCAGGTTCTGAATGAGGCATCGTTTAAAGATGGTGTTCTGATTACTGTGTACACAGGTGTTGCTGACATATTTAGGCCTGGCCCCCTGTAAGACAGCATAAATTATGTCCCTGTGAAATTTTTTGACAGCGTGTTGTAAGATTTTGAAAGAAAACTGGTATGTTTCTCTGGAGAGAAATACATCAGTTTTTTTTTCTGGAAACAATATCCTGCCATTTTTTAGTCCACAGCTTCCAACATTGCAGCATTCCCCCCAATATTCTACTGAAATGTAGCCAAAATGATCAGACAGGCAATAAGAAGTAAATTATACAATTTTAAAGGAGCAGAAACAGGCCCAGATACATACAAAAGTCTTTCAAAATGGGAAGACTAGTGGAAAAGGCTTTTGTCTTTAAAATAAAAGCCAAGGATCCTTGGCTTTATTAATTGAGGTGTTGAGTACAAAAGCAGAGAAAATACTCTAAAACGTTATAAGATCACTGCTTAGGCTCCAACTTGAATATTGTCCAATTCTAGTTGCAACACTTAGGAACTTGAGTGGAGATACAGTGGAATTGAACCAGGGATTTAGGATTTCAGTTACATGGAAAGAAGCAGGGTTTACTTTTCTTAGAACAGAGAAGATTAAGGAGAGATATAATCAAGATGTTCAGCATTCTGAAAGGTTGTGTAAATAAGGAAAATCTTTCCACTGACAGAAAGGTTGGTTATTAGGAGACATGGATTTGTGATAATTGGCAAAGGAACCGGAGCGAGACTAGAAATGTTTTCAGTGTGAACTGAATTATGATGTAGAACTCACTGCTCGAATTAATGATGAAAGCAGTTTAAATAATAACTTTCAAAAGGAGTTGTACAAACACTTAAAGAGAAAATAATTGCATGGCTATGGGAAAGGACATTTAAGTGGGATAATTAGCTAGCTCTTTCAAAAGAGCTGTCATATACAATGGGGTCAAATAACCTGTGTTACATCGTGCTATGAAGTTCCATGTTTTGGGTTTCTAACCTGAGAGTTTCAAGAATTAATAGTGGGACTGCTACCACCAAGGCAAGGCCGGTTTCATTACCAAGTATAGATCCAGTTGGATCTCTTGGCTGGAATCTTCTGTTTTTGAGTAAAAATTTGCTGGCAGGAGCGGAAGTTGATGCAAACGGTGCAGGGAGTGGAGGAGTGATGGGTGCCATCTTACATTGTTCACCTCATTACCTATGCATCTGTGCAGAGTGCTGTGAACTTTGTGTTAGGGGCAGGCAGGAATTTGAAGGTCCAGGTGCCATGCTTTAAATGGTACCTGGATAGCCATTCATCGGAGGTCTGGAGCTTCAGTCTGGCTGTCCTTAATGTGATGTGGAGATACCAGTGTTGGACTGGGGTGGGCACAGTAAGAAGTCTCACAACACCAATTAAAGTGTAACAGGTTTATTTGGTAGCACAAGCTTTTGCAGCACTGCTCCTTCATCAGGTGAGTGAGTCCACTGTCAGGAAGTCACTGTGGAAGGCTCCTGTCTTGTGATGCCCACCTGAATCCTCCACCTGGGCAGATACAGTCACCTCCATGGGTCCTCATTCTAGAGTTGCATTGGGGGGAAATCTGGTAAGCACATATTAGCTGACCCCTGCTGAGCCTCATGCAGATGTCAAGCCTCTGGACTCAGCCCTAAGACACATGTTGAAGATGCAGAGACAGGCAGAGGAACATCAGGCAGAGTTGCCAGAGGCCATGTGCAGACTTGGCCGAAGGCTGCAAGTGTCTGCCTACTCAGCACCAGCATGTGAGCACCCGGCTGTCTCCATGAAATGGCCGGTGGCCACCTTGGAAACCCAGGTTCAGCAGAACATACACTGGCTCTGAATATGTGCATGGCCTAGACACCAGTGGGATACCAGAGCTCCAGGAGAGTCAGGGGGCACAGGTGAGTGTAACGGGCCATCACCAAGGAAAGGTTCTGGGGAATCTGAAAGATCTGAACATGGATAAATCACCTGGAGCAGATTGGCAACACCCCACAGTTCTAAAAGAGATAGCTGAGGAAATTGTGAAGGCATTGGTGGTGATCTTTCAGGAATCATTGGAGGCAGGGAGGGTATTAGAGGACTGGAAAGTAGCTAATGTAACACCACTGTTTAAGAAGGGAGGCAGCAGATGGGAAATTATAGGCTGGTTAGCCTGATTTCCGTCATTGGCAAGGTTTTAGAGTCCACTATTAGAGACGAGATCGGCGAGTACTTCAAAATGTATGATAAAGTAGGACTGAGTCAGCATGGCTCTGTCAAGGGGAGGTCATGTTTGACAAATCTGTTCGAATTCTTTGAGGAGGTAACAAGGAAGTTGGATAAAGGAGAATCAGTCGATGTGATTTATTTAAATTTCCAGAAGGTCTTTGACAAGGCCCCGCATAGGAGACTGTTAAATGTTAAAAGCCCAAGGTGTTAAGAGTAAGACCCTGGCATGGATAGAGGATTGGCTGACTGGCAGAAGGAACAGATTGAAGATAAAGGAATCTTTTTCAGGATGGCAGCTGATGGCTAGTGTTATGCCTCAGGTGTCGTTGCTAGAGGCACAATGGCTGGGAGGACTGATTGGACTGGAGGGGTGCAAAGAACAGGTGTTGCAGAGGTCACAGGGCTGATTAGCAATAGAGCAGTGACAGATTGGCACATCTGCTGTAGCTCTCTCAGCGTGCTGATTTCAGCCTCTCCTGTGGGAATAAGCTCCCTCCCCACCACCATCACCACATACCCTCCCACCACCCCCCTATAGTTTTTAATGCTGGCGGCCTCTGCCGTGCATAGAGTGTGGGAGATTCTTATCTGAACTCCCATTGGAAAAAACAGCATGAATTACTCCCCTTAGTTGCCAAAAATATGTAGATTAGAGGGATAGCAGGGTAAATATGTGGGGTTAAAGGGATGGAGCATAGGCAAAATACTCTGCCAGAGAGTCAGTGTAGATTTGATGAGCCAAATGGCCTCCTGCACTGTAAGGATTCTATGATATTTTAATGCAAGCAAAAATGTTTCCCAACATTGTTCATTGGGATGCTCAACCTGACTTTAACCCACCTTGAAAGTCCAGAAAACAGAATTCCTAAAATTCTTCCAAACATCCTGAAACTAATATTTAATCTCACACCAGATTAAATTGCCCTGTCTCCCAAGTTTGATTTGATTTATTACTGTCACGTGTATTAGTGTGAGATGAAAAGTATTGTTTCTTGTGTGCTATACACACGAAGCATGCCATATATAGAGAAGGAAAGGAGATTGTGCAAAATGTAGTGTTACAATCATAGGTGGTGTATAGAGAAAGATCAACTTAATTTGAAGTAGATCCATTCAAAAGTCTGATGGCAGCGGGGAAGAAGTTGTTTAGTATGTGATCTCAGACTTTTATATCTTTTTCCTGATGGAAGTAAGTGGAGGAATATATGTCTGGGATGCATGGGTTCTTTGATTATGCTGGCTGCTATTCCAAGGCAGCAGGAAACATAGATGGTGTCAATGGATGGAAGCTGGTTTGCATAATGGATTGGGCTTCATTTATGACCCTTTGTAGTTTCTTGTGATCTTGGATGGAGCAAGAGCCATACCAAGCTGTGATACAACCGGAAAGAATGCATTCTACGGTGCATCTGTGGAAGTTTGTGAAAGTCATAGTGGACATGCCAAATTTCCTTGGTCCCATGAGAAAGTAAAAGTATTATTGGGCTTTCTTAACTATAGTGATCGCATGGGGTTATCAGGACAGGTTGTTGGTGAACTGGACACTTAAAAACTTGAAGGTCTCTTCCCACTGCTGGTGGGAACAGAGGATCCTACCCACTAATACATTAGCAAAGTAGCTCTAAATAGGACTGAGCAGTGGACCATCTTAGAGAGTGGACAGAGCACAAAACATACAGGCAACAAAATGTAACTCTAAAATGTGTATTGATTTGCTGGTTCAAGCTTGGCAAGGTAATGATAAAATTGGCATGATAAAACTGAGCCAGATTGAGTGAATAAAACAGCACTATGAAGGGAAACAAATCAGATGGATTAAAGAGAATCAGGACAGAAAAGTTTTATGAGTTAATTTAAAATAATCTGCTCGAAAGGAACAAGCTGTCCATAAATGGAGATGGCCAATAAAGATAACAGCACACACAGGCTTCAGCATGTTTACACCGTGACTGGGAATCAGATCAAACATATAAAAGCTATTTTTTCAAAAAGATTATTATTACTTTCAAAGTAGGACTAATGTTAATGATTTATCTTTAAAAAACTTGGGAGAAATCTTTGTTTCTTTTATGAAAAAGAGACTCATTCAGACTCTATTATAACTGAATTTACATTTGTCACTTAATTGTTTCTGCCTACTAATCTCTCACAGGCCTTGTTTTTTGTTTTCTGCCTTTCTAAGTCCTTGCCTCTGTATATGAAGTGAAGTTGTGGGTTAAGTTTCTACACGGATGTGAAACTTTCCAGAAACCAACACAATCAGCTATTATAATTGAACCTAGTGGGGCCTCTTCCTCCAATATAAATTTCTAATTGATATTTTTAAGAGCCTTAGCCTGTTGTGATTTTATTAACACAGTTGAAAATGTATTTATCAGAAAGAAATAAGCATTTTTAATAAATCTCTGGTTCAAACTTTAAATCACAAAATGTGACTTACAGAAATATTGAACATAGCAACATAGGAAGTAGGAGCAGAAACAGGCAAGTCAGCCCTTCGAGCCTGCTCCGCCATTCAATCAGATCATGGCTGATCATTCCCTGGTGTCAAATCTACCTCCCTTGCCTTTTTCGTATTCATTCCTGGAGTATGCACATCACTGATGGGGCCAACATTTGTTGTCCATTCACAAGTGCATTTAAGAGTCAATCACATTGCTGTGGATTTGGAGTCACATGTCGATCAAACCATGTAAGCATGACAGATTTCCTTCTCTAAAGGACATTAGTGAACCAGATGAGTTTTATGACAATCGACAATGATTTCATTGTCAGCAATAGAATTTATAGTCCCAGATCTTTATTGAATTCAAATTTCACCATCTGCCTTGGTGTGATTTGAACCCGTGTCCCCAGAGCATTACTGGTTTCTGAATTACTCATCCAGGGACAGTACTACTAGGCCACTGCCTCCCACCTGCTCCCCATATCCCATTCACTCTTTTCAGAAATATATTTATCTCCGTTTTGAAACCATTTAGTGATTCAGACACCACGATTTATTAATTTCATTGGTATACACTGATCAGTTTCTGTACAAACTCATTGTTTCTAAATAAGCTAAATACCTAACATGTGCCTGCTAGTGCCTATCATCAAGGCCTGAATTTTACATGCTGTGGGACACGGCAGTGCTGTGACTGGATGGGCTGGCAGAGTTGTCAGCTAATCTGATCTCATCAGAATGTAAAATGGCAGTAGGCTTTTCAGAGTTGGCGGGGACATGCCCCCCATCAACTCTCCAGTGAGCACCCACCATCCTGAAAATTCAGGTCCAAAGAAAGTAAGTTCAGTCTGAACACTCCCCCTTAATAGACATAATTGGCAGAAACTCACTATATTTATTATTCGGACTGGGACTGTGACCGGTCAAACATTCAGGACCTATTTAAAAAAGTTTATTTATTAGTCACAAGTAGACTTACATTAAAACTGCAATGAAGTTGCTGTGAAAGTTCCCCAGATCCCACATTTCAGTGCCTGATCAGGTACACTGAGGGAGAATGTAGCATGGCCACTCCTAACCTGCACACATTTTTGTATTGTGGGAGGAAACGGGAGCATCCGAAGGAAACCCACGCAGTCACAGCCAGGATGTGCAGACTCCAAATGGACAGTGACTCAAGCCAGGAATCAAACCTGGGCCCCTGGAGCTGCGAGGCAGCAGTGGTAACCACAGTGCCACTGTACTGTCCTAATAGGTAGCTGTAGAGATAATCATTCTGCAAGCTAATTCTTCCTAGTTTTGGAAAATCCCCAGCGGCTTGGAAGTTAGCAAATGCTTTTGCTATTCAAGAAAGGAAAGGGAGAAAAAACAGGGGACTACATTCCTGTTAGTCTGACATCATTTATGAAGGAAAGTGCTGGAAACTATTATTAAGGAAGTCTTAACAATGCTTAGGAAATCATAATATTACTGGAACAAATCAATATGGTTTTTCAAAAGGGAAGTCCTGTTTTACAAATCT
This sequence comes from Sphyrna mokarran, assembly GCA_024679065.1. NCBI lineage: Eukaryota > Metazoa > Chordata > Chondrichthyes > Carcharhiniformes > Carcharhinidae > Sphyrna > Sphyrna mokarran. The sequence continues at coordinate 28,906,329 of JAGIQG010000021.1, forward strand.
ATTTGAGCTTTTTTGAGGATATTGCTACTCGGGGCAGACAAAGGCTGACCAATGCATAGAGCAAGGATACTTGGATTTCTAAAAGACATTCTATAACCTGCCACATGATAGGTTAATGCACAAGGAAAGGGCTCATGGAATTAGGGTAATACTTTAACGTGGGTAAAAGATTGGTTGACAGACAGGAAGCAAAAAGTAGGGATAAATAGGGCATTTTCAAACTGACAGACTGTAATGAGTGGAGTGCTGCAATGATTAGTGCTGGGACCTCAGCTATTTGCAATCCATTTGAATCACATAGTGAAAAGACAGATTAAGGTATCTGAGTTTGCTAATAATACTAAGCTAGGTGGAAATGCAAGCTGTCAAGAGGATACAAAGAGGCAACAAACAGATATGGAAAAAATGAGTGGATGAGCAACAAGATGGTATGTGGATTATAATGTGGGAAAGTGTGAGGTTATTCACTTTGGTCAAAAGAATAAAAAAAAGGGATATTTTTTAAAAGACTTTCGGGATTAAAAAAAGTTAATATATAGATACGCACAGTAATTAGGAAAGCAAATAGCATGTTGGTCTCTACTGCAAGGAGATTAGAATACAGGAATAAAGAAGTACAGTTGTGCAGAGCTTTGGTGAGACCACATCTAGAATATTATGTGCAATTTTGGTCTCCATATTAAAGGAAGAATATACTCGCATTGGACACAGCATAACAAAGTATTGTCCCTGGATATGTTGTCCCATTTGTAAAGGTTAATTCAGTTAGGGCAGTATTTGTCAAATTTTGGAGGAATGAAAGGTGATCTCATTGAAGCATTCAAGATTACGAAGAAGCTCGAGGGGGTGGACACTGAATTGTTTGTTTCTCTTAGCTTCAGAATCTAGAACAGTTTAGGGAGAAGAAGGCCAATCATTTCTGATTGAGATGAAGAGAAATTTCTTCATTCAAAGAGGGTTGTGGATGTGCCATCATTGAATATATTTTGAGGCTGAGATAGGTAGCTTCTCAGCAAATCGAGGGGCATGGGGAACAGTCAGGAAAGTGAAGTTGAAGCCCAAGTTCGGCTATGGTTGTATTGAATGACAGAGCAGCATAGTGGCAGAATGTTTAGCATAAGTGCCTCATAGCGCCAGGGACATGGGTTCAATACTGGCTTGGCTTGCTCTCTGTTCCCCATTGTCTGCAAGGGTTTCCTCCAGGTGCTCCGGCTTTTTTGCCACAATCTGAAGGATGTGCAGGCCATGCTAAATTCTCCCTCTGTGCATCTGAACAGATGCTGGAATGTGGTGACTAGAGAATTTTCACAGTAACTTCATTGCAGTGTTAACACAAACCGACTTGTGACACTAAAAATAGACTTTCTGAGAAAACTTTTTATTTCAAAACTGAGTCCGACAAAATTTTTGGACTCTCAGTGAATCGAGGGACATGGGGAAACAGATGTGAAAATGGAGCGGATGCCCAAGGTCGGCCATGATTGTATTGAGTGATGGAGCAGGCTCGATAGGTCATATGGCTATCCTTTAGTCTTTTTTTTATGGTCTTATTGCTGACTCTAGTCTTAATTAATTTCTTTAAAAACTTGTCATGGAATGTTTTACATCACTGCTATATCAGTTATGCCTCAATACCCCCTACATTTATTTTATGGAGTTGAATGTAGTTAGTTAATCATTTTGTTTTTTTTTCTAAACATAGTAACATGAGAATTAAATTCTACAAACTGCATATCAATACCAGGAATAAAAGTGGTCAGTTCATAATCTTTCACGCTACAGCTTGTTCAATCACTACTCCTGCAATTCAGCGTAAATGACAGGAAACTCGAAAAAAAATGTTCACACTCAAATTAATTCGAGTTTTAAAAAGCATTGCCTCCTCCAGGGAAAATTTGGCAGTCAATCTAAGCTACTTAGATAATTAGAGTACAGTTTCTGCTTGGAACAGGATTTTGCACGTAAGTATTATACCTGGAACTAGAATTTTGCTTATTGAGGTTGGAAAAGTAATGAATGTGATGTCAACAGTGCTGTACATTGTGCTGGAAAACTACCAACAGTGAATGACGCATAAGAAAATGTAAGTAAGAGTAAACTTCAAGTTGATGAGGTTTGGAAAAGCAGCTTTAAACTGATTTATCTTAAACAGACTGACAGCTTACAAAATCTACATTGAGATCTGTTTCTTGTTTTAAACAATTATACTCAAATTCGTGAAGAAGTGGAAAATATACAGGAGACAAGATAGCATTTTTGAAAGGTGTGCACGCAGATGGTAATGGTACCATTCATCTTTGGATGTAGTAAGGGAATTGGCTTACTTTAAAAGAATTTTCTAGCATTGGAGAGTAAGTAGTGAAAAGGATGAAGAAAATAGGGCATCTTCACCACAATACTATTTCTAGCTCTGTTTGCAAAGCAATTGGAGAAGATTATAAGAATTATTCACATACTTGCTGTAGCCTTTCACTTTAAAAATACTTTTGATCAACTAGGAAGCTTTGGGGCAATCTTGTAGAGGGTAATGAAATAATGAGTGGTACAGATCAGCGAGATAGCCAAAACATTTCCCAAAGGTAGGGGAGTCTAAAACTAGAGAGCATAGATTTAAGGTGAGGGGGAAGAGATACAAAAAGGTCCAGAGAGGCAATTTTTTCACACAGAGGATGCTGAATGTCTGGAACAAGCTGCCAGAAGTAGTAGTAGAGGCAGATAAGATTTTGTTTTTTGGAAAGCATTTAAACAGTTACATGGGTAAGATGGGTATAGAGGATATGGACCAAAAGCGAGCAATTGGAACTAGCTCAGTGGTTAATAAAAAGTGCAGCATGGACAAGTAGGGCTGAAGGGCCTGTTTCCATGCTGTAAACCTCTATTACTCTGACTCTATAATAGTATATGGATTATATATATAATTTCTGAAGCTCCAAAGAAGGGTCATGTAGATTTGAATGTGTTCACTTTGGGTGGGACTTTATCATTTTTTTGTCTCATTGTCTGCTCAGGCTGGAAAAGTGGTGTGGAGGCCATAGGCTCCATTGCTAACTAGTCTTGCAATATTTTTGACACTTAGGCAAAAAAATCAAGGACCCACAATATCATGTTGGTGGCACAGGCTCTGCAGTGCTGACTTTAAAGGGGCCCCAATCTTTAAATATAATTTTAAAATGATCCCCACCATGGACACAGACACTTCCCCATTGACGTGGATGCCCCCCCCTCCCCCCCGCACCCCGCACCCCGCAGAGAGATACACGAATCTACTCCCATGACAGGGCAAGATTCTTTGCTCCTGTTGAATTATCCACCTGCTGAAAATGTGAGTCAAAAAATTCCAAATTCTGCTTCTTTCTCGGTAACTGTACAAGACCTGCTGTGTCTTTGCAGCATTTTCTATTTCTATTTCAGATGTCCAAAATCTGCAGAATTTTCCTTTTATTGTACTAATATACATCATGTGTTTAAAATAAAAAAAAATCTAGTTTTTTTGGAGATAGGCCAAAGAAATTGTCCGTCTGCTGTGCACAATTTTCTCTTCTTACATTACAACAGTGCCTACACTTCACAAGTACTTACTCGTCTGTAAAGAACTTCCAAAGATTGTGTGTTTGTGAATGATTCAAAGTATACACATCTTTCTTTACTTACCATTTTAACCACCAAGTATTCAGGTTCAAATTGCCTCATGAGTACACAGTGTGCAACATAATCCAACTGACTCACTTGCACTCAAAGCAGGTAAGTTTGATTTCTTTTTTGTGTCTGCAAAATAAAATAATATTAGGTGCAGTTTGCCATGTTCCTACATGATCATAGGCTGCCATGTGGGTGTCACATTGACACAGTGGTTAGCACTATTCCCTAGGAGTACCAGGGACCTGGGTTCAATTCCCACCTGAGATGACTGTCTGTGTGGAGTTTGCATGTCCTCCCTATGTCTGCATGGGTTTCCTCTGGGCACTCTGATTTTCACCCACACTCCAAGGATGTGCAGGTTAGGTTGACTCTAAATCACTCTTCAGTGACAGGGCAGGCTTGATGGGCCAAATGGCCTCATTCTGCGTTGTTGACATGCTATGGTTCTAACTGACTGGTGGTGATTTTAACCTAAGGATCACCATACATCAGGCAAGGAGCAAGGTTGAGAAAGCAAGGTCTTCATGAATAACTTCGGTTGGTAAGAGAATCAAACGCAGCTATGTGGAAAGATTGGAAAGGCTGAGATTGTTCTTCTTGGAACTGAGGGGAGGCTGAGAGGAGATTTGATCAAGATGTACATATTGTGAGGGAAGCTTGTATAGAATGACAGAGAAGTCAGTGACTGGGGACATAGATTTAAAGTGATTGGTAGGAGGGAGAGAGGGAAGATGTTGTTGGGGTCTGGAACTCATGCCTGAAATGTTTTCTATATTTAGTTCTGTTTTCATCTTAACACCTATTCAAAAGCAGAAAGTGTTTTCAATTCATTTTGTATTAAGAATAAGCAGCAGCTTAACTTCCAAACCCCTTGGTTTTTGTGTGAAACATTTTATTGATATCTCCATAGCAAACTCAAGTTAGGATTAATTCAGAAGGTTATTTTATTTCACACATTCAAAACCGTGAAAGGGAGTTTTAGCAACATCTCACTCCTCATCATACAGTAAAGGGAGTGATAGAGAAAAGTGGATTTATAGTACAAGGATCAAAGAAAACCTGAATATTGCTTCATGTGAGTTCCATTGTCCCAAAGTCAGAGTTCAATGAGGAATTTTTCACAAAGGCTTTCGATGGTCAGCTGGCTGGTGGTGGTGTTGTAAGATTCACATTTTTAGGTGCCTTTGATGTTACAAGATGAAGTAATCCTGCAGAGATGGCATCAGGTTTGTAGGCAACAATACAAAATCTTTCACTAGCATGAGGTTAAATAGGCCTGTGGTCCAACCTGGACAGAGTTTGCTTCTGTGTGGGGGCTGGATGTTAAACAACAGACTGACTCACAGCTTAGGCAATATTAAACTGCTCAAAAAGTCAAATGCTTGCATCAAGTGATCTTCCTTCTCCACAATGACTTCAGGAAAGGATTTTTGTCCAGCATCTGGCATTTGGCTGTGTTTTCAGGACTGATCATGTCTCAGCCATTATGTGTTGAAAGGGATGCCATTTTCTGATGTTTGGAGAATAATATTCTCAGTCGATCCACAGACTCCAGGGTTGTCTTATCAAATGCACATCAAATTCTTGTAACTCCTTTTGAACTTGGTCTGTACAGTCTCAGGTAATCTGTTCAAAGGATCTTAGACATAACAACGTCAGACATTTCCGAAACTCAGTAAAAAGTTGCTTTGCCCTGGAGATGGCTGGGGAATAATTTCCATGATGTAGAGATGCTGGCGTTGGACTGGGGTAAACACAGTAAGAAGTCTGACAGCAGACTTGTCACCTGACAAAGGCCATAGAGTCGAAAGCTTGCGAGTTTATTATCAAATAAATCGGTTGGATTTAAAACTGGTGTTGTCAAACTTCTTACTGTGAATAATTTCCAGTCAAAGGGTCAACTACCTTAATTGCCTTTGTTCAGCAGAAAGGTTCAGTTTAAAAATAGGAAATAGTAATAGGGGTAAAGGTTTTAAATATATGCAATGACGGCCTTCTGTTCCATGTTAGAAGAAGACACTAGGGGCATGGAGCCAGAAATCCACAATTGATTTAAAATGTGTCTGAATATAGACCTAAAGTGCCATAGTAAAGAACAAAGAGCAAAAAACAAAGAAAATTACTGCACAAGAAACAGGCCCTTCAGCCCCTCCAAGCCTCCATTGACCATGCTGCCCATCAGAACTAAAACTCCCTTCCCCTCTATTCCCATCCTGTTCATGTATTTGCCCAGTCACGATGTGACTATCGTATCTGCTTCCACTACCTCCCCAAGTAGCAAGTTCCAGGCACCCACCATCCTCTGTGTAAAAACTGTGTTAATAACCTGCGGGGCTACATATAAAAATAGGATGAAAAGCAGAATAAGGCTGGGTAAATTATTTTGGATGATTGCATTAAAAAGCGTTCCTTGTTGTATTTTTGAGCGGTGCAGTTTGAGTAATGCTGCTAAAAATTGATTGAACACAAAGAATGTGTCTTTTTCAGTGCCTATGAATATTCCAATTTTAGCTAACTGTAAAGGACTTGAAAATTTATGCAAAACTATGTGTTAGGATTATTGTTGCGCAGCAGGCAATTTCTTAATAAACTAAACATTCTTCAGAATATTTAAACCTTTCAAAGTTTGCACGTCAGTGTTCTTGTGTCTTAAAAGCAACTTAACTTCAAAAGCACCTCTAAGTCCTGTAAACGACTATACTTTTAGCAGAACTGTACCGTGATAATTAATTCGATTGGGGAGTAGCATGGCCAGTTTTTTGGTAGGGCTAGTTTCAATAGCGATGTTATTTAACACCATGGGCTGCATGGGCAGAAACTAGATTTGCCCTGCTGTAACTCACACTTGAAACTCCATTGTTTTTAGGTGGTTTGGCTGGTTTGGGATTGATCACGCAAAGCAAGTGAAAATTCCAGGCTGATATTTTTCAAAGATACTTTTAGAGCCTGTCAAGATACTGGAAAAATGTTAGTATTCCTGAAATCCATGTGAGACACTGTTCTGAATGTAATCAGTGTTATGTGTTTTACATTTGATACAAAGATTTCCAAGACATAGTTCCTCAAAATGTCACTCCCAATAGAGGAGTTGATTCTAGTGGAATGTTGATAGTGTGTGTGGGAAGCAATTGCATTACACAAAGGGATACACTGTTGGATGGAGATTTTTCTTCATGCTTGCGTAAATTGCATTAATATCTATTTTTAAATTATCAGCTTTCTTAAAGGCCATGTTAGCATTTTTCTTAAGCTGCTGGTAAGCTTTTGTTAGTCTTTTTAGACTTGTGACTGTGTATTAAAAATTAACATGCTTTTTTACTTATCCAGTTTTTGTTTTAAAATATGTTGCTACAAGAGCTGAGGCTCCACACAGGAGCTGTTGAGGAAGTGCTTTGGTGCCGAGCTTGTTCATTATGTTCAGGATCAGTCAGGCAGGTCCAAAGTACAACAAACGTGCAGAGTGCAGCTGGTCCCTTGACATTCAACAGCGGGAAGAGGGTTTTCTAGTGCAGTGCTGTGCCAAAGATAACTTCAGCAATGTTGATTCCACTTTGGGGAGAGGAAGTGGACAGCATACAGAGGTTGGGGAGGGTTGGGGTTGTTGGTGGGGAGGGTGAGGGGGTGGCAATGGGGAGGTTAGGGCTGGCCAGCAACCGGTTGATGGGAAGAATTGCACAGCCAGCGATGCAGAGATTATTGAGCAGCGATTGACCTACCTAACAATCGAGAGGCTGGTCATGCGGGGCTACTGTGCATGTTCCCATCTCCCCTCTGATAGATTGAGTGTGGAGTGGCCTGCTCAATGCCAGTCTGCCAGCCTCTCCAATAGGAATAGGCCCCACCCCCGATCTTTGGCTTGACTCACTCTTGGCCACTCTGTGATGCACAAAGTGTGGGGGATAGATTTTGAAAATCCTGCTGAGAGTAAAACAAAGGGATTTACTCCCATTTTTACACAAGTTTGGCACTTAGAATGTTTTTAGGAGATTCCCACCCGGTGAACTCCACAAGTTGGATTTTGTGATCTCTACTGAATTAAACCAATTAATTTTACCTTCCATGTTTTGCACCTCCAAATACCCGGAGGGTACCGTTGCAAAATGCAAAAGAAACAGAACTGGAAGTAGGTCAGCACAAAAGGCCAGCTCACGTATGCACAGGAATTTGTCCTGCAGATAAGTTTCCCCCAGTTGGAACTCATGGAATGTAAATACCTCTGACACACATAGGCTGGCTTAATTTAATCACAGCAAGAAGTCTCACAACACCAGGTTGTTTGGTAGCAAAAGCTACTTTTGCTACCAAATAAACCAGTTGGACTTTAACCTGGTGTTATGAGACTTCTTGCTGTGTTAATCCCAGTCCAATGCCGACATCTCCACATCTTAATTTAATCAGTGACTATGTCATGACAATGGGGAATGATGACCAAATGAGATCGATCTATAACTTCAGCAGCTGACAATAGACATATTGAACTGTTTAAAGAGGGCCAGCTTGTTTAAAAAAAAACACAGCAAAGACACTGACCAAAGATTAATACTAGGAGTCACCTGATGTTCTGAGTGGCCAATTTTCTCGAAAGTTCCTATTTGGATTGCACTACAGACCGGCTCTCTGATGTTCCATGGAACTTCAGACCTGGTACATATCAAGGTCCACACTAAACTGGCACCCTTGAAAGGAAGGCAATAAAAATGTTTTAATCCACTGTCATTCTGTCAAGACAATGGGAACTGCCACTCAGCTAATTGCATCCCACCAGACACTATTCTATGGGCTTCTATGATGTCAAAAGTTTTCTGAGGTGAAAGATCAAAATATTGTGATTACTTGGTTCACAACAATGACTGAGGAATGTTAGTCAAACGCCTTCTTTGAAATGTATAAACAGGAGGTTTAAAAAACACACAGCTGTCTGGAAAAGAATTGCTGTAAAATTAGTAAGAAGTCTTTGTCTTTCTCTCTCTTTCTCAGAAAATGAGAGTACCTCCAGAGTAGTTCTTGAACTTCAATTTGACTTCAGGATTTTAAAGGAAACCAACTCACCTCAAAAGCCATGATCCTCAACAAACTATACCCAAGGACAAACAAAAAGACTTAGTTATATATTCTTTTAACTTTTAGTTGGACTTGAACTTTCCCACTCCTGATATTTGCATGTGTGTGTTTTCATATCTTTTATTATATTTTTTCATGTTTAGTAATTAATAAACTTTCTCTCTCCTTGGCTCAAGAAGTCTAGGTTGATTGACCCTTTATTAACAAATAGGTATATTTGGATTGGAAAAGGCAATCATTGGAAAATTAAATTTTGAAACTTCTTGTTGCAATCAACTAAGACAACTGAAATAAAGGAGAACCAATTCACTCTGCTTTAAATGGTCATAACACTGAACTCTGAAAAGACTAATTATGGTGATTGTCAAGACTGTGACTTTACCATAGACACACCACACCCCTTTCTTTTGTCTTCTAAAGTTTTCATACATGCAGAAAGTATTACAGGACATCTACAAGAATAATTCCTCAAGAACATCATTCCTTCTGACATACATTGTCTTAGGATCTAACATAAAACAGCAGTGTGATCACTCACATTTGGGTCGTTCCACATAGAATATTATTTGGATCCTTACCTGGTGATTCATATCTCACAAACACACATGAACTATTCTGTGGTAAGGAGAACTTTAGAGAAGTCACCAAGGGGTGCAGTTCTCTCTGAGTTTTGTTCAGCTGTACTCAGGGGGTGAATGGAGAAAGAGAGTGCCAGAGGTGCATGAGCATACTTTCTACATAATCAGAAAGGACGGAGAAATCCATCAATTACTAGTGCTATAGTGGTATAGGCAATTGCAAGAAAGTCTGCCATGGAAAGAATGGAAGTAGGGATTCCACTCAAAGTTCCCCACTTCTTACCTATTGCATCCCCTAAGCCTTTCAGCCAGTACCCAACATGGTACTTTGTTTTCCAAAGATGCATGTAAAAGTAGAGCCATTTTTATCTGTACCTCAATATCCAAATGGTAGAACCAAAAACAGCTCAGCCATCAGGACAGGGATTACTTCAGATGCACCGCATAGAAACAATAGGAAATATAAGTTGAAAAATTGTAATTAATTCATCAAGAACACGCATTACTGTTAGACATAATATCATTTCACCATAATGTCGTATGAAATTGAATGATTTTCATGATTTCCAAGTGTTGCCGATTATGGTGTCCTGAGGGCAAACTCGCCCTATCTCTTGTTTCATAATAAGTTTAATATGTTTGAGGAGCCATTGGACATGATATACAATGACAGGATGAGAGGTTTAATGTAAAGAGAGGGCTGTGGATGGGTGGGGTGATGCTGGTGGCAGGACTGAACAGCTGGATTTTATTGATTATGTTTCACATTAAGTGACTTGTTGTGATATTTGAACATTCTGCATCCTCGACAGCCGTGTATGTTCTATTGATAGGTGCTCCACCTCCCTCCTCCTCCTCTGTCTCCTTCATGCCTTCCATCTGGAGATGATCCCCTTCATCATGGAAACCCTCACCAGTCAATACTGAAAGGCAGCTCCAGACTGAGACATCCAAAGCAGATATTCATCATTCCAAGGCTGGCCCAATGACACAACTGCAATCATGTGATCTTTGTTAAAGCTGTTCTGCACATTTTTGTCTTAGATTCTTCAGAGGGTTAGAAGCCAGGTTTGAAGTGTGTATTTCTTGCTTCCTACAAGTCAACCCTATGATTGTGGAATGCACTGCCAGAGGGTGTCTCGAAGGCAGATTCAATTGTAGCTTTAAAAAGGAGTTGGATAATTAAATGATAAAAAATAAAATATAGAGGTCAGGTGAAAAAATGGACGAGTGGGACCAACTGAATTATTCCTGGAGAGAGCAGGTACACCCACAATGGGCTAAATGGCCTCTCCCTATGCTGCAACCATTCTATGTCTGCTTCATGAAATAAAAAAAGTCTGGGATGTCAGATTGCTTCAGTGAGAATGCATCATGACAGCTCTCAGAAAATATCGTGCAGATCTACACAAACCTCTTCTTGTTGCATGGCTGTCATGTATTGATGGACAAAGAGCTCTGGTAATTTACAGGAAGTACTAGTTATTGTGGTGTTGCTCGGCTTGCCGTCTGTGTGCATGGGGAAATCCAACCAGAAAGGTGAATTCCAGGCCCTGTTCACTCTGGCTATTCTCATCACAGCGTAAGCTTATGGCTGGGATTCTCCCAAGAAAATTTTCAGTGCCGAATTTGTGTAAAAATTGAAGTAAACAAGCTACCAGAGGAAGTTGAGAGGCATGCACAATTTTGTCTTTTAAAAAGTATTTAGACAGTTACATGGTTAAGATTGATATAGAGGGATATGGGCTAAATGCAGGCAATTGGGATGAACTTAATGGTAAAAGCTGGACAGCATGAACAAGTTAGGCCGAAGGATCTGTTTCCAAGCTGTAAATCTCTATGACTGGTCTTTTCAGCAGAATTTTCAAAATGTATCTCCCACACTCTGTGCATCATGGAATGCCCTAGCATGAAACTCATTAACAAGTTGCGGAAGGACCCTAGTCAAATGGAAGAGGTTGACAGCAAAAATGTTGTCAGCACAGCTGTCCACTGTGTATGCACCAATCTATCACAGTGGAAATCAGTGCACATGCAGTAGCTCTGCATTGCTGACCTCCCGACTGCAGGCCAGTACCCACCACCCTGCAACGCTGCTCCTCTGATCTCCCCACACCCTGACCACTGGCCTCCTGGATGTGCTCAGGCCAACCCCAACACCCGAACCTTCTCCCCCTACACCCAACCAACTGTTCCAATCTCCTGATTCCTCTCACACCTTGCACCCTTGCAGTCCCAAGCTCCACCCCCACACACACACCGATGTCCAGCTCCTCTGCTGGCCTCTCTCCCTCTGTCACCTGAGTTTGAGTGGTGTCAGGAGCCTCCACACCCACCGATCTCCTTCCCCAGAGCTCCTCGCCCCCATTATACCATTGCCCCCTCTGGCCTTGCCCCCTTGGAACTGCCCATTGCCGATGGCCAGTGCCAATGTACCTCATGGGCATTGCCTCTTTGGTTGTGGCAGGGACTAGGCTGGCAATGCCAAACTGGCAATGCCCAGGGGGCATTCCCCTTATCCCCAACCTCCTGGGGGGGGCTCCATGTCCCCCATTTCACTCCAGTAGGGTTTGGCCACAAATGGGGAGTTGTTGTAAACCCCACTGGAGTGAAATACTCCTGGTGGAGGGGCAAATGCAAGTGGGCCTGGAGACTTCAGTCCTGGGCCCACTAATGAGATGGAAATCAACATTACCATAATTCAGCTCCACGCTAATTTCTGGTACGGAGCTAAAATGCTGGAAATCTGGTGGCTGGAGATGGTAGAGGGTGTGGCACCCATCAGGAAGCCACGACACAGCATCTGCTTGATTCTCCTGGCCCACTGCTAAAACAGTGCAGCAGGCTGGGAGAATTGGTTCCTGAGTAATGGTCAATCTTACCAAATAAGCTATCAGTGACCTGCTTTATGTGTTTATGTGCAGCTGACTGGAAGATCCTGGATATGTCACAGCTATGGTCCTGGAACAGTTTGGAGGCAAAGAGAGTTAAGGCCCTGGCCGTGTCCAAAACCACTGTGAATGTAGGGCCAGCAGCACCAGGCTTTGCTATTAGAGGCTGCAGAAATCTGTCATGACCTGATGTGACAACCTCTATGCGGAAGCACCGCTCCTCCAAAAGATCAACAATGCTGAATTTTTGCCTATAAATTTTGTGATGTGGGTACTGCCTCCAGTGATTTTGATCCCACTACTGTGTATCTTTCTCCTTGCACCTCTTTCCTGCGTATTTCACTCTTGTGTAACTTTGTCCTCATTTCTCACTCTTATGTAACTTTCTCCTGTGTACCTCTCTCTTGTGCAACTTTCTCATGGGCATCTCTCTCCTGCATACCTCATTCTTGTAAGCCTCTCTCCTGTGTACCTCTCTCCTGCGTACCTCTCTCCTGCGTACCTCTCTCCTGCGTACCTCTCTCCTGCGTACCTCTCTCCTGCGTACCTCTCTCCTGCGTACCTCTCTCCTGCGTACATCTCTCTTGTGCTTATGCTGAGCCAAATACAACACATTATCACATGTGGATGGTGATGTTCTTCCTTTTCTGATGTGCTGTCATGCATATCTGAGGCACTTCCCATCCTGATCTATTCAATTTGAAATCCTCAAAGATTGATAAAAGCCATATCTGCGTTCTCTGCCAAGCAGTTGCCAGAGGCAACTAAGATAGCAGCTGTGATAATTGAGGCTTTATTCAGATGAGACAATCATAAGTTTAAGTACCCACCTGAACTGCCTCCATTTCCCTGGATAGTTTCTTCAGCCCCGACAAACCAGTGCTGCTGAAGTAACAATTTAAAAATACCTCATTAATATCTCCAAAGGATGTTAGTTATATTAACAAATATCCAGTCATATCCAATTATAAAACCTCCAATTTTGATGAGCAGTCTTCTTATTGAATCCAAATTACACTCCATTAATCCCAAGCATTGGGACCAGGTTGTTCTCCAATTCTAAAATGAAAATAACTTTATCCCCCACCTGCTTTTGATTCCCCATTAGCGTCAATGATCATAATGAATTTGATGATCAGCCATTATCATAAGGAATGGCAAAGCAGGCATGAGGGGCTGAATGGCCTACTCTTGTTTCTAGTTTCTATGTTTCTATAAACAAGAAGATCATTAAACTGATCTGCTTCAAGTTTATTTATTAAGAAAATGTCACATTTTATCACATTATTTAGCACACTATTTCAAAAGAACCCTAATTCTCCAGGGCCGCTTTCATAAACTATGGTGACATGTCAGTGCCATACTGGATGAATTCCTGCTCTTAGCAATGCCATGAGAAAGACGGCAGCAGATGCCTGGATTTCCCCAAAGAGAGTGTGAGGGCCACTCTCGTGTACAATAGAACAGAATTAACCAATGTTGTGCAGCAAATTATTCACTTGCTCTTTTGATCCAAGAGTAAAATATATCTGATTTTGAAAATATCTTCCTGGAAAAACAAAAAAATCTTTGGAGGGAAAATCACACAATAATTTGCTGACTATAGTGTTGTGACTGTTCTTAGGAAAGTTAATGGGAATTTATGTGGAATTTGCTCTTACTTCAGCCTGGGGCGTGTATCTTCTAATCACACTTTAATCCCTCATAAAATGACACAAGACTAACTGATCTCTAGTTCCCCATTTTCTCTTTCCCTCCATTCTTAAATAGAGGAGTGACATTTTCTCCCTTCCTATCTGCATCCTAGAATCTAATGAAGATGATCCCTAATACATTCCTTATTTCCATAGCCAGCACTTTCAACATTCTGGGAAGTAGATCATCACATCCCTAGGACTAATGGCCAATTATACAACATGGTCATAGCAAGTCAATTCCAAGTCCATGGTTTAACTATAATTAGATTAAGGCTGGATGAGTTCCTTTCTCAGACTGAGTCTATTGTTCAATGTGATTGTGACTAATGTTTATTCCATGCTCGGTTAAGTACACAAGTGATAGCCTAGATGGTTTGTGAATGGATTAGGAGAATGGGTCGACTAAGGACTTTAACTAGTCTTTCCAGACCAGGATTATCCAACCTTTTCTCTCAGGGGCTGCGTTTGTAGACTTCTTCTCTCTCAAAGGGCCAATGTGCAAATTTTGGAAAGATAAGGTTTGGCCAGACTCAGTTTACAAAGAAACACACCATGTGGCACAGGACCTTGACCAATGGGGGACCCCCATGCTGGCCAGTAGCCAATCAAAGGCTCTAAATTTTCTGATAGGTGCAAAATGAACCTATCAGCAGACAATACAGAGCAACACCTGGCTCTAATTGGTCATAGCATGAGACTCAAATAGAATCACTGTAAGTCTGCATGTCCCTATTCAGCCTTCTCTGAGTGGTTATAGCTGCTTCCTGGTCCCCCTTGCGCTGCATTATTTCCTTGAATCACAAAAGCAGGATGGCCATGGGTAGCTGGCTTCAGATCAGTCCTGACTCCCTGTTCGACGAGCTGCTCCAGGTGCAGGGAGTGACTTCTCCCCACTCCAGCAGGTCACCATGAAAGCTTGTCGTCAGCCTCTTTAAAACTTTAACAGACATTGCTATAATCCTTTTCTGAATTAAAAGTGTGCCATTACTGGCAGCCAGGCACAGCTGAACGAGACAACAAAAGCCTCAATGATTTATTCACCAAAAAAGACAAGAGAAACTGAAGAAGAAAGAACAGACAAAACCAAACTGGTCAAAATATGCACCACCTGTCGGGCTGGCCAAAGCCACAATGTTGCCTAAGTTAAAGCAAAGTTAAAGTTTATTTATTTATTAGTCATATGTAAGGCTTACATTAACACTGCAATGAAGTTACTGTGAAATGCCCCTAGCCATCACATTCTGCGTTTTTTTGGGTCAATGCGCCTAACCAGCATGTCTTTCAGTCTATGGGAGGAAACCAGAGCACCCATGGCGACTAGGGGAATAGGAGAAAACCCACACAGACATGGGGAGAATGTGCAAACTCCACATAGATAGTGACCCAAACCAGGAATTGAACCCAGGCCCTGGTGTTGTGAGGCAGCAGTGCTAATCACTATGCTACTTAAGGCACTCATCCATGCTCAAGCTCTCATGCTGGTTTCAGGCCTACCCTCACCCATCACCCTTACCACTGCCTCTGCAACCACCATCTCTCTCATGCCATCAGCAACTGCATTATTGGTCACTGCAGTGGCTAAGAGTGAGAAGGAGAAAAGTGAGGGTGGTGAAGAGCAAGTGCCAGGATCCCCAGTAGGAGTGGTTCAAAGAGGGTGAAAAGCAGAAGGTGCTTGAGTGAAGAAAGTTGACCTGGAGTGGCTCATTACAAAGAGATGGAGAATGGCAGGGAGATGTCAGTGGAAGAGATGATGTAAGGCTGGTGCTGGATCAAGCTATACCATTACAGCCTTGCCTTCTATGGCTGTGTCCTCCTATCTCCTATTCTGTCAAATTAGACTCCAAGCTGCAAACCAGATATGTCAGATTTACTTGAAGTTTCACCCATTTTCTTACTAGATGTAGTTACTCTTTAATGCAATTGTGTTTTAAAAATAATTGAAGACATTTAAGTTGTTTCTTCTGTGTTCTTCCTGGTTCTGGAGTTGAAAGTGGACGATTGCCTGTGTTTCATATTTAGGTCTGTCTGATTGTTAGAATATTCACATGTAAGAACATAAGAACTAGGAGTGGGAGTAGGCTATCTGGCCCCTCGAGCCTGCTCTGCCATTCAATAAGATCATGGCTGATCTTTTTGTGGACTCAGTTCCATTTACCTGCCCGCTAACCATAACCCTTAATTTCTTTGCTGTTCAAAAATTTATCTAACTTTGCCCTAAAAACATTCAATAAGGTAGCCTCAACTGCTTCACTGGGCAGAGAATTCCACAGATTCACAACCCTTTGAGTGAAGAAATTCCTCCCTAATTCAGTCCTAAATTTGCTCCCCCTTATTTTGAAGCTATGTCTTCTAGTTCTAGTTTCATCCACCAGTGAAACCAATCTCCAGGCTTCTTTCATATCTATTCCCTTCATAATTTTAAATGTTTCTACAAGATTCCACTCTCCCCATACCTCCTGCCTCGCCACACCCCTGTATATGGTGGTGAATTTCTCCACTAATTGCAGGCAGCATGCATTTCCATCAGGCATGTACCCATTTTGTGCCAAACATCCAGGAAATTGGGGTTCCTGTGGCTATATGCAGCCAAGCGTTAGGGCAGTGATCAGTTTGATACACAGCCCACAGCAAGGCTGAACTTCCTCTCCCAGCACCTGGCCAGAGGTGTAAACCCAACCGGAGTGACAAATGCTCAGCGCAATGCTGCCATTCCACAGAGCAGAATCATATAAATCCTTCAGTACAGAAAGAGGCCATTCAGCACCGACCACACTATTCCCATATCCAAACGTATTTTACCCACTAATCCCTCTAATCTATGCATCTCATGACACTAAGGGGCCATTTTAGCATGGCCAAACAATCTATCCTGCCCATCTTTGGACTGTGGGAGGAAACTGGAGTACCCAGAGGAAACCCACGCTCACACGAGGAGAATGTGCATACTCCACACAGACAGTGACCCAAACTGGGAATCGAACCCAGTCCCTGGAACTGTGAAGCAGCAGTGCTAACCATTATGCTACTGTGTCACCTTATATAAGTTACATAATTAGGAGAGAAAGTACAGTGCTCAGCCGAGAATTTGGGTTAGTGACCCAGACACTGATCCACTGAGCTCTGAATGTCCTGGATATATCACAGGACAATTCTCTGGACCCTGCCATTCTTGTTGGTGATGTTATACAAATGGTCAACTTCTGGTGTCACATGCCTCTATCTGCCATATTGTAACTAATGCTTCAACCTGTTTATTTCTGAGGACACAGTGCCTTCATTCAAATAACGGATGCAGCAATCTCAGGAATAAAGTGGCGTAGTGCTTAGCACTGCTGCCTCTCAGCGCCAGGACCCAAGGTTTGATTCCCAGCTTGGGTCATTGCCTGTGTGGAGTTTGCATATTCCCTCGCGTGTGTGAGCTTCCTCTGAGTGCTCCGGTTTCCTCCCAAAGTCCAAAGATGTGCAGGTTATGTGGATTATCCATGATAAATTGCCCCTTAATGTCTGGGGAAACTAGCTAGGGTAAATGTCTGGGGATAGGGCCTGGATAAGATTGTGGTCTGTGCAGATTTATTGGGCTGAAGGGCCTCCTCCTGCACTGTAGGATTCTATGATTCAAATTTGGGGCTCTTTGTGCTAATCTCATTACTTTCAGGGCAAGCTGAGTAAATCAGTGGCTACCTATGGTTCAGTGTTCTCTATTGATATATAAGATTGTCTCCTGTTACATTATCATTGTAGATTGTTTAACTGTGCTGTAAGGTCAGGAAATAGCGTGTTAGCAGAAAAATACTGAAAAGATTAGTATAAAACCACCTGCAGGCTGCACTTGCTTTGGGATCACCACGTCATTTGAAACTATACAATGAAATGAGATGTGTTTGATCAATATTAAGAAAGACATCTTAATCTCGGACTGAATTTCCTTTAATATTCTTGTATAATTTGTTCACACGAAGGGGATGAAGTATGACAAATAACTATTTAACATTTCAAATGCGAGTTTCATTGAGAGGCAGGATGTGATATTGTTGGGGGAGTGGGGTATTCTGTAATTGGAGGCAGGGTGTGATATCATTGTGAGGGGGCCTCAGATATTAAGATGCGCGGGGCTCCACAAAGTGTAAGTCCGTCACTAGGATGTTTTTTATTCATTCATGGGACGTGGGTGTCACTGGCTGGCCAGCATTTATTGAAACCCATCGTACAAAGAACCCCCAGCTTTTGTCTTGACACTACGGACTTCCTACAGAAACTCAGCACACATGGAGCAGTTGAACCAGGGACACTCCTTGTCACAATGGATGTCTCGGCACTCTACACCAACATCCCCCACGACGATGGTATTGCTGCAACTGCCTCAGTACTCAATGCCAACAACTGCCAGTTTCCAGATGCAATTTTACAACTCATCCGCTTCATCTTGGACCACAATGTCTTCACCTTCAACAATCAGCTTTTCATCCAGACACACGGAACAGCCATGGGGACCAAATTCGCACCTCAGTATGCCAACATCTTCATGCACAGGTTCGAACAAGACTTCTTCACCACACAAGATCTCCAACCAAGGTTATATACTAGATACATTGATGACATCTTTTTCCTTTGGACTCATGGTGAACAATCATTGAAACAACTGTATGATGATATCAACAAGTTCCATCCCACCATCAGACTCACCATGGACTATTCTCCAGAATCAGTTGCATTCTTGGACACACGCATCTCCATCAAGGACGGTCACCTCAGCACCTCACTGTACCGCAAACCGACAGACAACCTCACAATGCTCCACTTCTCCAGCTTCCACCCTAGACACGTTAAAGAAGCCATTCCCTATGGACAAGCCCTCCGTATACACAGAATTTGCTCAGATGAGGAGGATCGTGACAGACACCTCCAGACACTGAAGGATGCCCTCGTGAGAACAGGATATGGCGCTCAACTCATCAATCGACAGTTCCAACGTGCCACAACGATAAACCGCACTGATCTCCTCAGAAGACGAACACGGGACACGGTGGACAGAGTACCCTTTGTTGTCCAGTACTTCCCCGGACCGGAGAAGCTACGACATCTTCTCCGGAGTCTTCAACATATCATTGATGACGATGAACATCTCGCTAGGGCCATCCCCACCCCCCCACTTCTTGCTTTCAGACAACCGCACAACCTCAAACAGATCATTGTTCGCAGCAAACTACCCAACCTTCAGGAGAACAGTGACCACAATACCACACAACCCTGCCACAGCAACCTCTGCAAGACATGCCAGATCATAGACATGGACGACATCATCAAACGTGAGGATACCATTCACCAGGTGCACGGTACATACTCTTGCAACTCGGCCAACGTTGTCTACCTAATACATTGCAAGAAAGGATGTCCCGAAGCATGGTATATTGGGGAGACCATGCAAACACTACGACAGCGGATGAATGAGCATCGCTCAACAATCACCAGGCAAAACAGTTCCCTTCCTGTGGGCGAACACTTCAGCAGTCATGGGCATTCGGCCTCCGACCTGCGGGTAAATGTTCTTCAAGGGGGCTTTCGTGATACACGACAGCGCAGAGTCGCTGAGCAGAGACTGATAGCCAAGCTCCGCACACATGAGGACGGTCTTAACAGGGATCTTGGCTTCATGACACACTATCTGTAACCCCCGTAACTTGCCTGGGTTAGCAAAAAACCTCACTTACTGTGCTGTCTGGAGAAAATACACAATTCTCTAACCAATGCTCAGGATTCCCTTCACACACATTGTTAGCCACTTTAACACTTGAATAGCAGGTTAGATGTAAGGATTCGCATTCTAATCAGCAATCTCTGACTGTCTGTGCTGATGTGTGCTATTGCAGACCAGAACACTGCACTTGCCTGAGGAAGACACGGGAGTGTTGAAAGCTCGCTTTTTTACTATCAAATAAATCGGTTGGATTAATAATTGGTGTTGCTAAATTCTTACTGAGTTCTTACCACCCCAATCCAACGCCGGCATCTTTACATCAGCATTTATTGTCCATCCCTTGTTGCCCTTGGAGGGCAGTTGAGAGTCAATCACATTGCTGTAGCTCTGGAGTCACATCTACGTCAGACAGGGTAAAGATGGCAAATTTCCTTCCCTAAAGGGGAACAAGATGCATTTTTCCAACAATTGACAGCGGTTTCTTTCGTCATCAATAGATTCTTAATTCCAGATATTTTTTATTGAATTCAAATGACACCATCTGCTGTGATGGGATTCGAACCCTGGTCCCCAGGACATTAACTGAGTTTCTGGATTAATAGTCTCACAATTAAAGCACTAAGCCGTTGTCTCCCCAGCACAATTGTTGAGGATTCAAGGAAAGAAATAATTGTTGAACAAATGTAAAGCAATGCATAGCAATAAATTATTGACTTAATAAAAAAAATACAGGGTATTGGAGTTTCAGTTTGCAACAAATTATTGACTTAATAAAAAATTTACAGGGTATTGGAGTTTCAGTTTGCAAATGGGAGTCATTCACTCCCACCATTCACTCTCTCACTCCTCTCCACACATCCATTCAGTCACTGTCTTGTGCCTGGTCCTGTCAAAATGATATAACATCAAACTCCCTGACTTGCAATGATCTAACTCTCTATAGCCTGGATGTACATGCCTCGTGGGTTCCAATGTCACTGTAACTTGGCTGTCTGGGTTGTCCATGCTCTGATTCTATGGTACCTGATTTCCCATAATCTGATCCTGCTGTACCTGGCTCCCCCTGCTCTGATCCTGCTGTATCTGGTCCCCCGCGCTCTGATCCTGCTGTATCTGGTTCCCCGCGCTCTGATCCTGCTGTATCTGGTTCCCTGTGCTCTGATCCTACTGTACCTGGCTCCCCGTGCTCTGATCCTGCTGTACCTGGTTCCCCGTGCTCTGATCCTGCTGTACCTGGCTCCCCATGCTCTGATCCTGCTGTACCTGGTTCCCCATGCTCTGATCCTGCTGTACCTGGCTCCCCATTCTCTGATCCTGCTGTACCTGGCTCCCCGTGCTCTGATCCTGCTGTACCTGGCTCCCTGTCCTCTGATCCTGCTGTACCTGGTTTTCCGTGCTCTGATCCTGCTGTATCTGGCTTTCTGTGCTCTGATCCTGCTGTACCTGGTTCCCCGTGTCCTGATCCTGCTGTATCTGGATCCCCATGCTCTGATCCTGCTGTATCTGGCTCCCTGTGCTCTGATCCTGCTGTATCTGGCTCCGTGTGCTCTGATCTTGTTATACCTAATTCGCCATGCTCTGATCCTGTTGTACCTGGCTCCCCATGCTCTGATCCTGTTGTACCTGGCTCCCCGTGCTCTGATCCTGCTGTACCTGGCTCCCCATGCTCTGATCCTGCTGTACCTGGCTCCCCATGCTCTGATCCTGCTGTGTCTGGTTCCCCGTGCTTTGATCCTGCTGTACCTGGCTCCCCGTGCTCTGATCCTGCTGTGCCTGGTTCGCCGTGCTCTGATCCTGCTGTGTCTGGCTCCCCGTGCTCTGATCTTGCTATACCTAATTCCCCGTGCTCTGATCCTGCTGTACCTGGCTCCCCATGCTCTGATCCTGCTGTGTCTGGTTCCCTGTGTTCTGATCCTGCTACACCTGGTTCCCCGTGCTCTGATCCTGCTGTACCTGGTTCCCCATGCTCTGATCCTGCTGTACCTGATCCTGCTGTACCTGGCTCCCCGTGCTCTGATCCTGCTATATCTGGTTCCCCGTGCTTTGATCGTACTGTACCTGGCTCCCCATGCTCTGATCCTGCTGTGTCTGGTTCCCTGTGCTCTGATCCTGCTGTACCTGGCTCCCTGTGCTCTGATCCTGCTGTACCTGGTTCCCCATACTCTGATCCTGCTGTACTTGGTTCCCTGTGCTCTGATCCTGCTGTACCTGGCTCCCCGTGCTCTGATCCTGCTGTACCTGGTTCCCCATGCTCTGATCCTGCTGTACCTTGTTCCCTGTGCTCTGATCATGCTGTACCTGGCTCCCCATGCTCTGATCCTGCTGTACCTGGCTCCCCGTGCTCTGATCCTACTGTACCTGGCTCTCCGTGCTCTGAACCTGCTGTACCTGGCTCCCTGTGCCCTGATCCTGCTGTACCTGGTTCCCCGTGCTCTGATCCTGCTGTATCTGGTTCCCCATGCTCTGATCCTGCTGTATCTGATTCCCTGTGCTCTGATCCTGCTGTACCTGGTTCCCTGTGCTCTGATCCTGCTGTATCTAGTTCCCCATGCTCTGATCCTGCTGTACTTGGTTCCCTGTGCTCTGATCTTGCTGTACCTGATTCCCCGTGCTCTGTTCCTGCTGTATCTGGCTTCCCATGCTCTGATCCTGCTGTACCTGGTTCCCTGTGCTCTGATCCTACTGTACCTGGTTCCCTACGCTCTGATCCTATTATTACCTGGCTCCTAAGCTTTAACTGTACCTGGCTGTACCTGATTCTCCATGCTCTGATCCTGTTGTACCTGGCTCCCCATACTCTGATCCTGCTGTACTTGGTTCCCAATACCCTGATCCTGCTGTACCTGGCTCCCCATACTTTGATCCTGCTGTATCTGGCTCCCCATCCTCTGATCCTGTTGTACCTGGTTCCCCATGCTCTGATCCTGTTGTACCTGGTTCCCCATGCTCTGATCCTGTTGTACCTGGCTCCCCGTGGTCTCATCCTGCTGAACCTGGTTCCTCAGGACTCAGCCCCACACGTACATACGCTTCTCTCACCCACTAGCCTTCACACATTGTTTGCTGATCCACTAATCACAGACTGAAATCAGAGATCAGAGGTGCAGTTCCAAGCAAAACATTGCATTGAAACTCAGCTTATTGACAGGAATTTTGAAAACTACTCCTGAGGGCTGCACAGAGAGCCTTGGTTTGGACAAGCCTGTTCTTGTCAGCCTAATTTCATTTTAATGGCTTCGGATTTTGTAAGATAAAGTGACGCAAGTATTTGATTTTTTTAGAAACTGTATTTTTAAGTCAATGAACCACTGTTGTTCTGTATTTAATACTCATCCAGCTGTTTCAACCAGGTAAATAAATGAAGTAATTGCTGATCTAAAATAAAACTTTATAACACTACATGTGTATATTATTGGGAGGGAGAAAAAAGATAGAATAAAAAGAACAACATCTATATAGCAGCTTTATCATAATGAAATGTACCAACTGGCTTAACAGGAGCAATTTAAAAAAAGCGTTACACATAAGGAGATATCAGATCTTGATTAAAGAGATAGGTTTTAAGGAAAGTCTTAAAGGAGGAAATCAGAGTGGGAAAGTGGAGAGAGGGTGTTCTAGAACTCAAGGCCAAGATAACTAATAGCACGACCACTGACAGTGGAGAAATTAATATCAGGGATACTCAAGAGGCTAGAATTAAGGATTGTAGATATGTCAGTATATTGTAGGACCGGTGGAGATTACAGAGAGAAGGCCATGGAGGGATTTGAAAACAAGGATGCGAATTTTAATAACAAAATGTTGCCTGTTTGGGAACCAATGTATGTCAGCGAGTACAAGGGTGAAAGTTGAATGGAACTCGATATGTATTAAGAAATGAGGAGTTTTGGAATTGTCTCAATTTTGATGGGAGTTAGAATGTGGGAGACCAGCCAAGAGTGCACTGGAATAGCCAAGTCTAGAGGTGACAAAGACACAAATGCAGGTTTCAGTAAGAATTGGAAATAGGCAGTGACAGTGCCAACATGATCTCGGAATCAAATGTGACACCAAACTTGTGAACAGATTGCTTTAATCTCAGACTGTTGCCAGGGGAAGAGACAAAAACAGTAGTTAGGAAAGAAGGAACTGAAGACAATGGCTTCAGTCTTCCTAATATTTAATTGGAGGAAATTCGTTCTTAGCGGATGTTGGACAAGCAGTCGGATAATTTACCAACAATGGAGGAAACAAGAGATGTGGTTGTCATGGTCACGTACAGTCTGCTGCCACCAAATAGCATAGAATTATAGAATCCCTACAGAAGGTGGCCATTTGGCCCATTGTATCTGCATTGACTCTGATAGTACATCTCACCCATGTCCACTCCCTGCCCTATCCCCATAACTCCATGCATTTACCCCACTAATCTCCCCTCCCTGGATACTAAGGAGTAATTTAGGAGGCCAACCATCTAACCTGAACATCTTTGAACTGTGGGAGGAAACTGGAGCACCCAGAGAAAACCCACGCAGACACAGGGAGAATATGCAAACTCCGCACAGAACTGAACTCGCAATTCCTGGCATTGTGAGACAGCAGTGCAAACTACTGTGCCTCCTTCATATATATTGAGGGTCTCAATGAAGACCTCAAAAGATCTGTCTGTCTGCTGAGCAAGATGGCAAGAATGAAGAGGGTTCTGGTTGTGCATAATTACTTGAAGTTTATTGTTCACAGCGACATAAAGTTCCTGACAGGCTTTGATCTAGCCTGGGTCCTAACAATTATGTAGGTTAATGACTTGACCTTCTGTCTGACTCATAAGAAATGCATTATGTCTTGCTGAAGCAGAGACAACAAGATGAGCATCTGAAGTAGGGATCACAGGCAATAAAGAACATCTAACATGGAGACTATCTTTTATTTCACAGCCTTGCACACACTGTTGTCATAGTGATATCGCTGTGTAGCTTCTTAAAGGTACATTTCATTGTCTGCAATATCACAACATCACAACAGTGTTGGAAAGTATAGTTGGATATTATCAATGCAGTGGTGAGAGCTAACATTATACTTTTGGATGAAGCGGCCGCTGGGCAGCTTGCAGAAAGAAGAGAGAACAATTAATGATATCAAATATGGTAAAGGACCAGGAAGGGGTCAGTAGTTCAGTGGGAATAAAATTGAGTGAGCAAGAGCTTGGTCTCAGGAACAGAATATTTCAGAAAAGACATGAGGGAAGATAAGAAATACATTTGAAGAAGATGTGAGTTCAGGGTGAAGGCACAAAGAAGGATTAGGAGAGGTTTAACACAGTGGGCTCACAGAATGGAGGAATGTGGCAGAAGCAGGATAGGACGTTCTCAAACTTAGTGACAAAGAAATCTATGAACACCTCACGTTTATTGTTAGAAGAAAGGGTGATTTGATTTGTTATTGTCACGTATTAACAAACAGTGAAAAGTATTGTTTCCTGCACACTGCACAGACAAAACATACTGTTCATAGAGAAGGAAACGAGAGAGTGCAGGATGTAGTGTTACAGTCATAGCTAGGATATAGAGAAAGATCAATTTAATGCAAGGTAAGTGCATCCAAAAGCCTGACAGCAGCAGAGAAGAAACTGTTCTTGAATCAGTTGGTGTGTGACCTCAGACTTTTGTATCTTCTTCCCAACATAAGAAGGCGTAAGAAAAAATGCCTGAAATGCGTGGGGTTCTTAAATATGCTGGCTGCTTTCCCGAAGCAGAGGGAAGTGTAGACAGAGTCAATGGATGGGAGGCTGGTTTGCATAATGGATTGTGGCAAACAGGCAGGAGATGTTTTAAAAAATAGTATGTAATAGACAAAAGAAGCCTACCCTTACAATCCAGGATGATACTGTATTAATGAGTAATTTTAGCAAATGAGACACGCTGTGATTGTGTGTCGTGGCCTAGCTCAATCTGGCAGTAGATGTTTAATCCAGTTCTCTTCAATATTCTTTTAAGATTGAATAGTAAATAAATGTTTTTGTCTGTCTTTACGGGGGAACAAAATATACTTCCCAGGAATAGCAGAGAACCAAGGAACCAGCAAGAATGAGGAACTGAAATAAATTAGTATTAGGTAAGAAAAACTAATCATGCAGAAATTAATGGCAGTGAAAGTGGATAAATCCCTGGGACCAGATCTGCATTTCAGAATATTGAAAGAGGTGGTTATAGAAATAGTGAAGGCATTGGTGGTCAACTTGCAAAATTTTATAGATTTTGGAATGGTTCCTGCAGATTGGAGCAGAGCAAATGTAAATCCATTATTTAATAAAGGAGGAAGAGAGAAAACAAGGAACCATGCACACCAATAGTAGAGGAAATGCTACTTTCTATTACAAACAATATGATAGCTGGACGTTTAGTGAATAGTGATAGGATTGAGCAGAGTTAACATGAATTCATGAAAGGGAAATTATTTGAGAATGTAATTGGCAGAATAGATCAGGGGAAATGAGTAGATGTGGTCCATTTGGATTTTCAGAGGGCTTTCAATAAGTTCTTATACAAAAGGTTAGTAACAAAATGAAAGCACGTGGGAACTGATTAATGAACAGAAAATGGTGAGTTGGAATGAATGGGTCGTTAACAAGTTAACCAGCAGAGTACTACAAGGATCAGTGCTTGGGCCCCAGCTATTCACAATCTATAGCACGACTTTGGTGTGGGAACCAAATGTAATTATTGCCTACTTGGGAAAGACCAGAGAAAATGAATTAAAACTGACTGATGACACATAAGTAACAGAAGAACAGAAAAACAAGAACAACAAGCCATTTCTCTCAGTCTTGCTGGAGGAAGGTTATCAAGCAGGCACAAGCAGAAAGATGAAGGACAGACTTATTAATTATTCCTGCAGAGACAATAAGGCCATCATTAATTTGTATACTTTGCCACGTGTGTGCACGTATGCGAGTGCATGTGTGTTTGTGTACCCATCTGCAGTCGGTAAAGAGTAAAATAGTGAATAGCAAAAAGTAAATACATTTGAATTGGCAAAAGCTATGTGCAGAGAAAGGATTTGAAACAAACCTTTGTTGAGATCAACCAAGGACATAGGGCAAAAGGGAGAGCCAGTTTATTCCTCCACATCCAATACTGACAATAGCCTTTAGAATTTAGAAGAATGAGAGGTGATCTTGTTGAAGCATACAAAACCCTTACAGGGCTCAACAGGGTGGATTCAGAAAGAATTAGGTGGCATGATGGCACAGTGGTTAGTACTGCTGCCTCACAATGGCACAATGATTAGCATTGCTGCCTCATGATGGCACAGTGGTTACCACTGCTGCCTCACAGTGTCAAGTGCCTGGGTTCAATTCCCGGCTTGGGTCACTGCCTGTGAGGAGTCTGCATGTTCTCCCCATGGCTACTTGGGTTTCCTTTGGGTACTCCAGTTTCCTCCCACAGTCTAAAAGATGTGCTGGTTAGATGCATTGGACATGTTAAATTCTCCCTCAGTTTACCGAACAGGCACCGGATGCGGCAACTAGAGAAAACTAACCTTTGGAAACTAGTTTTCACAGTAACTTCACTGCAATGTTAATGTAAGCCTACTTGTGATACAAATATATAAGCTTTAACTTTAAACTTTTAAACTTTGAATGTTTCTTCTGGCTAAAGCCAGAATTAAGGAATATTAGCAGGAATTTTCCAATGTTGTACCAGCAAATCTATCTACCTGATGCCACTATTGTCAGTGAGAATGGAGGATTTAGCACTTAGCCAAATCTCCATTCATAACAGTGGGACTGAAGAATCCCAACTGTGGACAAAGTCAGAAAATTCCAGCCACAATCTCAGACTAAGATTTAGAATCAGGATGAGAAGGAACTCCTTCACTCAGAGGGTGTTTAATCTTTGGAATTTTCTACCTACTGTGGAGTCTCCACAAAGGTGTCAAGCATATTAGGAATAATGTGGAAAAATGATGTTGTGGTAGAAGGTTAGCCATGATCTACTTGAATGGCAAAGCAAACTCATGAGGCTGAATGGCCGACTCTTACTCCTATTTCTTATGTTTCTATATGTTCCTATAGTCTGAACGTAAGGCGTTGGAGATGAATGCCCTACATAGACAGCATGAGCAAGGTGAGATAGTTAATGAATTTTAAATGGTTTGGGGCAATAAGGTTGAAGATAAGCTGAACAAATCAGCTGCTGCAGGAATTTTGTGGTGAACGGGGGACCAATTGTTAAATGATTGAAATTTGGAAATATGGTTATAAGTGGATTAGCGGATAGTTTTTCTTCAGAAATAGTTATCGAGGTAATTAGGGTTGGGGTGTGGAAGGAGGATTTGGATGGTGAGTGATGAAAGGGACAATCAGAGGTGATCTAACCCATCATTGAGAAGATGGGATTAGCAAAGCCATGTGGGAAACATTCTCAAAGCTTTTGCTTCTCTAGAGGACTGTCTGTTTTTGCATAAATGTAAAACCTCCCTTTGTTCCTCTCCAACATGGTGCAATGGTCTCGCATTTCTTCCTGATCTCGCATTTCTTCCTGATACAAAATCCTATTGCACCTTTCCAAAGGCTGGACTGACATGCACAGCTCTGCACACGCAGATAAATAAAATAGGCAATGTTCAAAATGTAAGTGTTTAGTCTTAATGATTTCTGAGAAATACTGATTGGGACAAAGGATAAAGGATGTCAGTCTCACTTCATAATAGCCAAGGTCAAAATAATAATCTGCATTCGGAGAGATTTGATAATTATATGCCCGGAATTGTTTATCTTACAGAACAAGAGGGAGGTTTCACATGACAGTAAAATATCTCGGATGTTTTCATTCACACCAGTATTCACACAGGAAAATACATTGATTTCACCTCCGCTGCTGCTGATATGTGGCAACATCTAATAGTGCAGTGTGGTGCCAAGTACTGTACGTCCCCTGCTGATTCCTCTGCAAGGATATTCGGATATAAACCTTTTTGTTTGAGATAACATTTTGTAAACTTATTTGCCTTTCCCCCTCCTTTTGAGGGTAAATTTTCACCTTCATTCTGTGTATCTGCAATAAAGATTGGGTGGAATTTTGATGTCCTGCTTTGTGTCAGATGGTGAGGAGGAGGGTATTTAAATGAGGGGAGGATGATGTGTAGGAATGCCGCTGCCTTCCCACCTCTACCCTGACTAAACTCACTTAAAATGCCTCATTCCACTGCCGCTGGTTCAAATCAAATGGCAGGCAGGAGCTCGCCACACTGGGAGTGTGATAAGCAAACCTGCACGGCATTGTTCACAGTTTCTCAAGGAGAGAACTTCATTCAAATCATTCAATGCTTGATCGAGGGGTGGCAGGGTTTCCTACTGCCACTCTGCATAGAGACTGATGACAGAGGGAGGATAGACAGCAATTGGGGCCAACGATTGTGGTGTGGGGGTGTCTGCCTATGGGAAGGGGGTAGGAGGAGGATCGGCCCACCCAGGAAGGAGGTGGGGGGTCAGAGCTAGCCCAGATGTAGTCAGAAGGCCAGCGATCGGGGGGGTAAGGGGAAGCAGTCGCATGGCCAGCAATGGAGGGTTGCTGTGTTGGTCAGTGATCGAACTGGTCAGCAACTGGGAGTCCGACAGTACAGGCTATTACACGTGTGCCAACTTCAGCACTGACAGATTGGCACATGCGCAATGGCCCACTCAACATTATGCTGCCACTATCTTGAGCAGGAATAGGCACTGCCTGTTACTTTTTATTGGGTTCACACTAGTGGGGTATAGAGTACAAGAGCTGGCCTTTAATGTTGCAGTTGTATAAAACGTTGGTTAGACCTCATTTGGAATACTGCGTCCAGTTCTGGTCGCCCTACTACTGGAAGGACGTGGAGACTCTGGAGAGAGTGCAGAGGAGGTTTACCAGGATGCTGCCTCGTATGGAAAGTCTGAGTTACGAGGAGAGGTTAGGCAAATTGGGACTGTTTTCCTTAGAAAGACATAGACTTAGAGGAGATCTAATAGAGATGTACAAAATTATGAGGGGTATAGATAGAGTAAACAGGGTTAAGCTCTTTCCTAGGATGGACTCGAATAGCACGAGGGGTCACGGGCTTAGGCTGAGGGAAGTAAGGTATAATTTGGATGCTAGAGGGAGTTTTTTTCACACAGAGGGTGGTGGGGGTATGGAATGCGCTGCCAAGTAAAGTGGTGGAGGCAGGTACTCTGGAGTTATTTAAGAAATACTTAGATGGGCACATGAACAGAATGGGAATGAAGGGGTATAGAAAACTGATTTAAAATAGGGATCATGAGCCTTGGGAGTCCCTGGGAAGTGTGTAAATAGATGATGATATTGATGTACTTGTTTTTATCCTACAGGTGCTTTGGTCCACCTTGTTGTCTAACGAGGGGCATACACGCGATGGGTCGTGAGAGGGCTGCTCTTGGATTTTTTTTTCCGAGAGTATCCTAGTGCTTCACATCGTTAGTGTACACTTGACCTGGACCATTTGATGGGCAACACAACAGCTGGGCCTGTGTCTGTGGGAGTTTGCGCATTCTTCCCGTGCTTGCGTGGGTTTTCTCCGGGTGCTCCGGTTTCCTCCCACATCCCAAAGGTGTGCTGTTAGACTAATTGGCAAAACAAATTCTCCCTAAATTGTCTCAAATTTGGTTTTTAATCCATAGATCTATAAACATAGACAGGGATTGCGGGTAAAGGTGGGAACATTGGGGTGGCGGCATGGGCTCGTTGGGCCAAAGGGCCTGTTTCCTGTGCTGTTTTGTTCTTTGTTCTTTGTTCTTTGCATTCTGAGATGCATAGAGTGTGGGAGATTCATTTTGAAAACCTGCAAAATAAACCAATGGGATTTACTCCAGTTTTTATGCAAATTTGACTCTTAGAGTTTTTTTGGGAGAATCCCAGCCCCAGTGATGTTACTACGCTTCGAGTGGGTATCACATAGGCTGCAGCAACCATCTGTAATTGGCCAGCAGCTCTCACTACTGAGGCTCCCATGAGGGAGAAGGTGAGCGAGAGTGCCCCCCCCCCCCCCCCCATCCCGATCAGTGGCCTTCTGACTATGTCTGGGCTAGCTCTGATCCCCCCCGCCGCCACCGGGCAATGTCTATTGTTTCAAACTGAATGATTAATTGTACATTTATGATCAGTAAAAATATCCAGTCTAAATTTACCAATTGGATTTCTTAAGATGTGAGTTGATGGCCCAATTTTTGTACCACATTATACATTCATCACATTGTATTGATCACTTAGATTCATCACAAAATGTCGGTTGTAATACTTATTGAGTGAACAGCAGCAACTGGTGATTCACCACAGAGTAGGAAGCGGTGCAGACCACATTCTTTGCTGTTGTGTACACATGATGTGGTAAATGTTATATCTACATACTTCCTGTTTTCTCTATTCCACTAAGGTATTAAAGTGAACCAGGTTTTAGGGTGTGTTTTCGGGCTTATATATTAATTATCTATATTATCTACACATTGGGCCATGCCAGCAAGTCTTCAGCTGATGGGTTTGGAGTTTGAAGTTGCAAGGATGTGATTTTCTCTGGGTTCTTGTCCATTCCAGCCCATGGAGGTTTATGCTGGGAGCAGGAGAGGGGGTGTGGGGGGAAGTGCCTCTGATAGGAATCTATTGCATCAATTGAGGCCTTAAAGGGAGCAATTAATAGACACTGACAGCCTTTCCCACCAGCATCAATTTTTAGGCTGACGGTTGCACTGAAGCTCCTCGGAAGGAACCCAAAAATAAAGAAAGTTAGATTTCGGGGAGGAAGGCAAGTGAGGAAATGCCCCCATCACAGGCTTCCTTCTGATTGGCTGTGCCCTCCTCTTAAGCTTGGTGATTCCCAGCACTCCCTTCCCTGCTTATCCTTCAAGACCCCAATCACACTCATCGTGACACCTACAGGCCATCCTAACCTTCCACTTCCTGGGACCCTTGGCACTTACTTGGCTCTCTGGTTTCTGGGACTTGATCACTGGTAGCACTGTGTGCAGTTCCTCTTCCAGTCCAGAGGGGGGTTGAATTCCCACTTGTGCTATCAATGTTCAGGATCTTTTGAGTATAAATCAGCTGTGATGCAGCTCAAATCAGTTTTTTTGGGGGGATGGCCTGATGGTATTGTCACTGGCTAGTAATCCAGAGAGCCAGAGTAATACTCTGAGTACCTGAGTTTGAATCCCACCACAACAGATGAAGGAAATGGAATTCAAAGTAAGAGCATAAGATTTAGGAACAGGAATAGGCCATTGGGCTCCTTGAGTCTGCTCCACCATTCAATAAGATTGTGGCTGATCTTTTCGTGGACTTAGCTCCACTTACTCACCTGCTCACCATAACCCTTAATTCCTTTATTGTTCAAAAATTTAATCATCCTTTCCCTGAAAACATTCAACGAGATAGCCTCAACTGGGCAGGGAATTCCACAGATTCACAACCCTTTGTATGAAGATGTTCCTCCTCAACTCAGTTCTAAGTCTGCTCTCCCTTATTTTGAGGCCATGCCCCCCCCCGGTTCTAGTTTCACCTGCCAGTGGAAACAACTTCCCTTCATAATCTTATATATTTTTATAAGATCTCCCCTCATTCTTCTGAATTCCAATCAGTATAGCCCCAATCTACTGAGTCTCTTCTCGTAAGCCGACCCTCTCAATTCTGGAATCAACCTAGTGAATCTCCTCTGCACCCCCACCAGTGCCAGTATATCCTTTCTTAAGTAAGGAAACCAAAACTGTACACAGTACTTCAGGTGTGGCCGCACATGCATCATAAGTCTGAATCTGTGGAAATGTATTACCAGCTCCCAGATCCTAAAAATTCAGATCTTGGTGTAGGGCTAGGAATTTAATTATATCACAAAGATGCATCTGCAAAAAATGCAGGCATTGAACTTCAGGGTCAATGGCTCACTACAGATAATTTGGGGCATGTACCGGTTATGGGAACTTTCTGGATTCTGGGACCTGTGATAGTGGGTGGAGGAAGCCATTATTTTTTTCTCACTGAACTGTCTTTTACCGAATGGTGTATAAATAATTTAATATGTTTAAATCCTCCCTATGGTTGGTATATCTGTTAATTCTGTCTTCGCTACTCAGTACTTTTTCCCACATTTCCAGTTTGCATTAAATACAAAATGGTGATATTGTACACATTCCTCAAAATCCTTTTGGATTTTGGGATGCCGGATAAGAGGTCCAAAATCTGTATTTAGCTTGAACTCATGGCTAGGATTCATTCATATAACTAAGACAGTCAAATAATTGTGGGCTTGCCCTGGATGGAGTCCATTCATTTGATTCTTACTTCCATTTCGTCTTGTGTCATTTTCCAACCGAAATTTCTTTCCATTCTTTCTTTGGAAACTGACCTAATTGGCCATGAAGTGTTTCAGCGGTGAGGTGGTGTGGTTGGGGCTGTCCAGGGTTGTTGAGAGGGGAAGGGGTGGGGGGAGGCTTGAAGGTGCTATATAAATGCAAGTGCTTTCTTTGTTCCTTGATAGTTTCCCACCCTATTCTAAAGATTGTGACTCTGGTTTGGTTTGGATTCAATAGGTGGGATTGTCATTGGGGGGTGGGGTGTCATGATGACTCGGAGTGGAAATATTGCAGGAGCAAAATTATCAGTTTACCATCATGTGTTGTAAATGGGTTGCGGTCATCTGCTCCAGTCTGCAATGTGGCACACATTTCCTGTCATGCCATGTCGGAAATATTTGAATATTATAAATGCTCATGCTCAAGACAGCTTACAAGAATGCCGCCACTCTCCTACCTCCTCACCTTGGAGAGGTTCCAGAGGAGGTTCACAAGAATGATCACGGGAATGCTCATCACTAGTTGCCCTCGAGAAGGTGATAGTGAGCTGCCTTCTTGAAATGCCATGATGTGGAGATGCCAGCGTTGGACTGGTTAAACAATGTAAGAAGTCTCACATTACCAGGTTAAAGTCCAACAGGTTTATTTGGTAGTAAACGTCACTAGCTTTTGAAGCTCTCCTCCTTTGTCAGGTGAATGGGATTTCAGTCTTTACAGGTAATCAAGTATTAAATGTACAGACAATGTGAGTGGAGAGAGCGTTAAGCACAGGTTAAGGAGATGTGTATTGTCTCCAGCTGGGACTATTAATGAGATTTTGCAAGCCCAGGCATGTCGTGGGGATTACAGATAGTTTGGTATGATAGCACAGAGTTGCTGAACAGAGACTGATAGCCAAGTTCCACACACATGAGGACGGCTCAGCCGGGATGTTGGGTTCATGTCACACTATCTGTAACCCCTGCACCTTGTCTGTTGCGTACAGCTGTAGTTTAAATTATTTATTTGTTTATTAGTCACAAGTAGGCTTACATTAACAAGTGGCACTTGGAGCAATAATCTTCAGAGGTCATAGTGGAGTGGGCAAATTGATCTTACTTGCCCTTGATCATGTAACTACAGAATTGTTACGGTATAGAAGGAGGCCATATGACCTATCATATCTGCACCGGTTCTCTGAATGAGCATTGTGACTTGGTGGCATTTTCTTGATATTTTCCTCATACTCCTGAACATTGTTTCTATTCAAATAATCATCAAGTGTCCTCTTTGAATATTTTCATTGAACTTGCCTCCACCACACTTCCAGGCAGTACATCCCAGCTCTGAACCATATGTTACATTAGAAAGATTTTTCTCGCATTTCATTTGCCTCTTTTGCAAATCATTTTAAATCTGTGCTCTCTTGTATTCGGTCCTTTAATGAACAGGAACAATTTCTCTAATCTGAAGTGTTTTCTGCTCTTGCACACTTAATGAGGCTGGAAGCAGACAATACTACACAAAAATCTCCAATTGCAGTCAGCAACAAAAGCACACTTTTCCTTTTTATCATTCATGTGGGATGTTACTGGCTGGCCACCATTTATTATCCATCTCTAGTTGCCCTTGTTCAGAGGGTAGTTGAGAGTCAATCATGTTGCTGTGGCTCTGAAGTCACATGTAGGCCAGACCAGGTAAGGACTGCAAATTTCCTTCCCTAAAGTGAACCAGATGGGTTTTTCCGATAATCAACGATGCTTTTCTTAATTCCAGATTTTTTAAATTGAATTCAAATTCCACCATCTGCCATGGCAGGATTTGAACCCAGGTCCCCAAAACATTTGTTGAGTTTCGGGATTAATAATCTAGCGATAATACCATAGGCCATAACGTCCCCTTTCTTGCCTGCTATTGCAACTTAGTGAGTGGAGAGGACGTCACACCCATAGGTGCAGATAGCAGTCACTTTTCTTCTTGCACAAGTGTTCATTATTGTTATTTAAGTATAGGCAGTGGAATTGAGCCATAAGATGCCTCTTATGGGATCATAAACAATATATTTTTCTATTTACTGACAATATTATATGCAGACAGGATTTTTCCCCTCATCTACCACAGGCATTCTTATTAACATCATTACTGGGAGCAAATGTATTCAACAGAATGGAGATCTTAGACTGCGGCCATCTAATATATTACTGCCACTGGTGCTGACGAACAATGTTTTACTGATAATGATGCCTGATGAATGATGTTTTGATAATATCGAAGCTGCTGAATAACATTCTGCCACAATCGTTGATCAATCACCAGTGCCAGCAGCATTCAACTCTCATCAGCGTTGGTATCATCAGCAAAACATCATTAACTAACATACACCATTGCTAGCCTCCCAGATGCAAACAAAAATATTTTAATGACACAGTTAATGCTAGTGAGTAATGGTTTGCTGCTGGGAAGCAAGTTTTTGCTGATGCCAGTAATTAAGGCTTGATGACCCTGATCAATAATGTTATGTCCTATTGAGTGATTGCTTTCAGCTATCTTAGGAAACCAGAGCTAGTTTTAAGGGATTTATATTTATGTTATTGAATATTAGAAATAAGATATGGATTTAAGTGGCTTAAATTTAGTGCTTTTATGTATGAAGAATAAAATTCCAGTTAGATTTATGCTTGGCACGGATGTTTATATGTGTGGGGTCTTGGTCAGTTCAAACTGTGCTTTTATTGTGCTTAGAGAGGGTTAAGGCAAGAAAAATAAATGAGCTGAAAAAAGTACAAAATAGTTCCTTAGCCACCAGAGGTACCTTTAAGGTAGCAAGGTTTTTTTTGTTTGTGAATTTTAACTGAATTCATAACAGTTTGTTACAGGAAGTTGTAGAGGGAATGTCTCTTTCAGCTTTGCCATCAGAAAAGCCATGTAATGGGGTAATGGTTAAGCAGACTGTGCCAGAAACATGAAGAATAGCTAGTTAAGGAAACTAGAGAAATGAAGTGAAGTTCCAAGAAATCTGAAGTGGAAAAAATCAAGGGAAATTGGAACAAAAGTAAGATAATGTTTAATAAAGTTATTTCTCCCAGCTTGCTTACTTTTCCTGCCATAGTCCTCTCTAAGCACAATGACTGACCAAAATCCCCAGACGTGCAAACATCTTTGTCTAAAATAAATCTAATTAGAGTATTATTCTTCTTGCACAGAAGCACTAAATTAAATTCATACCATGGCTGGGAATCTCCCACAAAAATTCGAAGCATCCGATTTGCATGAAAATGGGAGTAAGTCTTGCTTTTTTTTTAGCTTGATTTTTCAGAATGAATCTCCCATACTCTGAGCACTGCAGAGTGTCCGAGTAGAATTCCTTCCAAAATTCAGGGGGCAAGACCTATTCCTGCAGGAGAGGCCAGCAGCATAGCGCTAAGATGACCACTGAGCATGCGGCGAACTGTCAGCAACAAGATTGGTGCATGCGCAGCGGCCCCACACTGTCAGGCTTCCAATCACTGGCCAACTAGATTGCTGACCAGCCTAACCCCTAACCTCCATATACCATCACTGGCCTCCTAGATGCGAACAAGCAAGCCTCGATATCCTCCCAACCCCCAACTCCAGTTAGCCCCGATTTCCTGACTTCCCCCAGCAGCCCCAACTATCACCCCCCCCCCCCCCCCGAACCTGGATGGCCAGCCCTGGTTGCCGTCCACCCTCCTTCTGCCCTGCAGTTCTTTTGCAGAGAGACAATGGGACCTCCCCACCCCACCAATTGCTCCCCCAAAATGCCCCTCCACTGGCACTGCTGCTTTGGTACTGCCCAATGCCAATGAACAAAAGCCCTTGCTTCCAGCTAACAGTTGACTCTATAATACCAGGGAGAGATCTGATGTCCATCCTCTTCCTAACTAAAGCTTAAAATGAATCCTTACATTTTTTTTTCCTGGGAAGCAGCAACCTGACTTTAACTTGTCAATCCACCTTTCTCCTCATAATGCAAGTTGATAAAAGATCCCAGAGTAAAAATAAACAAAACCCCATTTAAGCCATTGAAATAGCAATAAAAGGACTTCCTAGAAACGGCACAGCAACAATGAAAGAAAAGAAAACTGAAAGGGTCTATTTACAACTGCAGAGAGTATGGTTACAAAAAACAGTAATAAAACAGTAATAAAAATAAAACAGTAAACAGCAGGGCGCTGGAGAAGCTGAGATCAGTGGGATAAATTTTGCACAGATTGATGCTGAACTCTGTTGGGTTCTTTCATCATCATTTACAAACTCTGAGGCAGTTGACCAGATTTAGATCCTGTCGGCGGTGGAATTGATTGAGCAAAGCTTTGGGAATTGTGTCTGCTGTGGCCACTTGTGGACTTGCTTTCAATTCATTGGCCAGAATTTTACTGGCCTGGCCACCATGGGAATTGGAATGGGTGAGGAATGGACCACGGAAAGGTCCATTGACCATGGGCAGGATTTTATGGTTCAGGAATAAATGAGGCTGTAAAATCCCACGCATTCTCTTTTGACCTTTCAAACAGATTTTCCGATTCAATCCGTGTTGCTAAGTAATCAAGCAAAGGGTCCATGTTGGGTAGTTCATCATGAGCTTCATTTATGCATTTACTTGAGATGATTCCTCCAGCTGTAAGTTGGAAAACAATCTGTCATTTAACCCAATATTTCTGTTCCCTTGGTGATTTCCTTTACTGTCGGCACCTCATGCCCATATACAATCTTCACATTTTGATCAGATGAGTGATCAACAGTGTTGAGAAATTTGAGCTATGTTGACTCATTGCTTACCTATATGTGCTCATAGTGCCTCTGGGACTTGGTGATCATTGATGCATCTTCAACCATGCTTATTCCTTTATTATCGAGAAAGTTTTGCAGCTCCTCTTTCTATTTTCAAAAAATATTGCCAATTTCAAGAATAATTTCCTTGGTCAGCTCAAATCTCCTTGTCATTACATCCTCTGCACAGTGCAAGATCCCACCAGCAGCACAACTCAATTCAGACGTTTCGTTGTCTGGTGTTTCAGTGAAACTGCGTACATCCCATCTATTTATTGCAGGTAATGTGGTTTCAGTTTGTTCATGTCCACTGGACTCTGAGACACAACCGGCAGTGCCACTAAAGTGGCTTGTGCTACCAAATAAACTGGTTGGACTTTAATCTGGTACTGTGAGACTTCTTACTTGCTTATCTTAGTCCAATGCCAGCATCTCCGCATCTGTTCTGCAGCCAGAGGAACCACCTTGTGTGAGAATACAAGAGCAGAGCTTTGGAGTTCCTCCTGCAGAACCAGGTGAATGTATGAATGGACAACATCATGAGATCTGAGCAAGAAGACATTGCAGCAGTTGTCAAGGCTGAGTTTAGTCTGGTATCTTTCATAATACTTACGGTACTTCTTAAGTCTGCAACAGATGGCCTTTCTATCTGTCCTGTTTAATTTCTTCAGCGATTGAATCTTTGAATCTCTTCTTGTCACACATCATCAAATACACTGAATAAATTTGCAACTTCTTTTTCGTCGCACTTTCATATGTCTTCAAAAAAGTACACGTAATTGCACTTGTTTCTCTGCAGTACTCTCACAGGCTGTGAACCATTGGTCCAAAAGATAAAAAGCAAATTTAACAAAGAAAACCTGATGAACTTCAAGCATCAGAAGTACTTATGAACTATCAGGGAAAATATCTTAAACAAGTAAAAGAGTTTCTGGTAAATCAGAATAATTGGTTGAATGTGGAACTAAAAAGCAATACAACAAACTGTAAGAACTTTGTCGTGAATAGAACAATGGGATTCTTGAACTTCAAACAAAATGCAGGAAATGAAGAAGAACATGAATGGTATGGAGTGTCACAATTCTAAAGTTGTTCCAATGACTAAAAAATAAATGTCAAATAATGATGCGTTTGAGCAAAGAACTGAGATATCAAAGTTATTAATGGACAAAAAAAATGAAGTACCTGAAAATTTGGAACCTAAGATTTGTCAAGAAGTTTTGAAATTGCAAAGTGGTCTTTCTGACTGGACACACTGGTATAAAAATGCTTTAAGTCCAATGCCAGCAACTCCACATCTTAAAAATGCATGTCAGTGATACTACCTGAGAGGTAGCAGTTGGAGTAAAGGCAACTAAACTATTTGCCAAGGACAATGCAAAATTTGCTGAAAACTGGACTGGGATAGTTCAGAAATAGGGCAGTAAAGTTGAAGGATCAAAATGAACTATAAAATCTTCAGAGAGAGGAAGTGATTGAAATGGGTCAAACATTTGCTGTCCTTGCAGTGAATAATATTTGCTTTAAAGTCAATGATAACAATTGCTACCAGGACAGTAAGTCATACTTTCTTCCATGGCAGTGAGGAATATTTGCTGTCTGGGCAATGAGTAACATTTGCCGCCTGTACAGTAAGTAATATTTGAGACCAGGACAGTGAATAATATTTGCTGCCTGTATGGTGAGTAATATTTGCTGTCAGGACAGTGAGTCAAATTTACTAACTGGACAGTGAGTAATATTCACTGCCTGAGACAGTGTATAGTATTTGTTGTCTGGGCAGTGAGTAATATTTGCTGCCTGGGGCACTGAGTAATATTTGCTGCTGGACAGTGAGGAATAATTGCTGCTCGGTACAGTAAGTAATAGATGCTGCATTAAACAGAGTAATATCTGCTAACTAGACAGTGAGTAATATTTGCTGCATTAGCATTGCTAGTAAATGCTAACTGGGACAGTGAGCAATAAATGCTATGGGCCAGTGAGTAATATTTCCTACCTGGTAATGAGTGATATTTTCAAATTATGTGTAATATTTGCTTTCATGGCAGTGAATGATATTTGCTGCCTAGACAGTGAGTAGTATATGTGAACTGGACAATGAGTAATATTTGCTGCCTGGGATAGTGAGTAATAAATGTTGCCTGGGACCGCAAGTAATTATTGCTACATGAGACTGCAAGTAATAATTACTACCTGGGGCAGTGAGTAAAGTTTGTTGCATGGGCGTTAAGTAATATTTGTTCACTGAGAAGTGAGTAATATTTGCTAATTGGACAGTAACTGATATTTATTAATTGTGACAATAGATAATATTAACTACCTGGACAGTGAGTAATGTTAGTTATCTGGGACAGCAATATTTCTGCTTGGACAGAAAGTAATATTTGCTTCTTGGACCATGGATAATATCTGCTAATTTTCAGCAAGGAATATTTGCCACCTGGGACAGCAAGAAATAGGACTCACTGGACAGTGAGTACTATTTGCAGCCTGAACAGTGAGTAATATTTGCTAACTGGGCAGTGACTAATGTTTGCTAATTGGGCAGGGAGTAATATTTGCTGCTGGGGACAGTGTGTAATATTTGCTATCTGGACAGTGAGTAATATTTGCTGCCTCAACCATGAGTAATATTTGCTGACCGGAACAGTGATAACTCAGACAATGAGAAACATTTGCAGCCTGGACAGTAAGTGATACTTACTCTACAGACAATAATATTTACTAACTGGAACAATGAGTAATGTTTGCTAATTGGACAGTGAGTAATATTTGCTAACTGGGACAGTGAGTATTATTTACTAACTAGGACAGTAAGAAATACTTGCAGCCTGGACAGTGAGTAATATTTGATAAGCTGGCAGTGAGTAATATTTGCTACATAGGACAGTGAGCAATATTTACTAACAGAGCATTGAGTGACATTTGCTAACTGGGACAGTGAGTAATATTTGTTATCTGGTACAATGAGCAATATTTGCTGTACATAGTACTTGCTAACTGACATAGTAAGCAACATTTGCTAACTGGGATAGCGAGTAATATTTGCTAACTGGGACCATGAGTAACATTTTCTGTTACTATCAGTAATAATTGATAACTGGGACAGTGAGTAACATTTTCTGTCTGGGGCAGTGAGTAACATTTGCTAACTGGGATAATTAGTAATATTTGCTAACTGACACTGTGAGTGCAGGTAGTGAATACTATTTGCTAAGTGAAACTGAGTACAGACTGTAAGTAATAATTGCTAACTGGGACAGTAGGTAACATTTGCTACAGTTTGTAATATTTGCTAACTGACACAATGTGAGTAGACAGTCAGTAATAATTGTTAAGTGGGACAGTGAGTAACATTTTGTGACTGGTACAGTGAATATTATTTACTAAATGGGACAGCGAATATTATTTACTAACTGAGACAGTGAATAACATTTACTAAATGGGACAGTGAGTAACATTTACTGAATGGGACAATGAGTAATATTTATTGAATGGGACAGTGAATATTATTTACTAACTGGAACAGTGAATATTATTTACTAACTGGGAGAGTAATATTTACTAAATGGGACAGTGAGTAATATTTACTAACTGGGACAGTGAATGTTATTAACTAACTGGGACAGTGAGTAATATTTGCTGCTCTTTCCTGGCAGTGATGTGTGGGTTGGTTGTGGTGGCTGACGTCACACACCGGGCCACGCAGGCGCGATGAGCTCGGCCGGCTGGGGGCGGGGTGGGCGGGGCCGGCGGGCAGGGGCCCGCTGTCAGTCAGAGGCAGTGAGTGTGGATCGGCCGGTGTGGCGGCTCGTTTAGTGAGTAGCCGAGTTCCCGCAGACAGAGAAGAGAGACAGTAGTAAACTAGTGACAAAAGCCTCGACACCCGGGTTACACTCAAGCGTGCCTCGGAAGTTTTTTTTAGGCCTGCCGGAGGGAAGCTGGGGCCTCGACGTTACTGCCTCTTGGTGTCCCGGGGGAAGAGGGGTTTGTGCTGAAGAAAGGTTGGTGTCGACCAAGAAGCCGGGGTGGAGGGAGTGAGGGAAGGAGCAGCGAGGCCTCGCAGGCCCGAGTCAGGAGCACTCCCTTGTCCTGTCCGGCCGGTCGGGGACTTTCCTTAGGCGCCCGAGGAGCTGTTGGAGTTGTTGACAAGTTTGATGTGGACACAGGTAAGCAGCATCCACAAACCTCCTCAATCCTCCTCCTTTCCCTCAATCTGCCTGCCCCCTCAATCCCCTATTCTTATTCCCCCTCCCCCTCTTTTTTCCTCTCAATACTGTGTGATCCAGCTCTTTTCCCTCAGCCTCGCAACACTCGGTAACCCAACTCAGCTCTAACAATTTGGATCCCTCTTGTGTGTGAGGTTTAACTTTTGTTTTTGTTATGATGGCCGGAAACAAATGCTGTCAGTTTTGCTCACCAGATTTCTACTGTCTTTCTCCATCCCCTCCACACACATCCTGTCCCTATTCTAGGTGCTCCTTTGATGAAAGTTCAGCCATGGTACAGAAATACCAGTCACCCGTTAGGGTTTACAAACATCCTTTCGAACTTGTCATGGCAGTAAGTAGGACTTTTTTAAAATTATTTTTGGCTTTCTTTAAACTGGGAAAGAGTGCATTTATTCCCACGCTTGTTTGAATTGCCAGATAATTACCGATTCCCACTTGAGTTAGGTCAAGGGATAATCTGAGTTACTTTTGGGTAAACTTTATGTTAATACTAAAGGTTTTTGTTTTACATCTTCACTGTTTAAGAAAAAATGCAACTTGCATATTTAACCACTTTTTATGGATTTACGTTTGTGTTGGTATTCTGCTTGACAAACAAGGTTCTAGGCTTAGACATAAAACAAAACACCTAATTGTATGAATCTCAATTTTTTTAAAAAATGGAGAATGATATTAAGGTGCAGTTTCTCCTGGGGCCGTTATCTTGTGACTTAACATTTAAAGTAGTTTGATCGTGAAACTACCGCCAGCTTCCTGTTTTGGTGACAAAAGTGTTGTATTTTGTGTCATGAATTGCATGTTTGAAAATATAGTACACTTATTCAATTATATTTCAATATTCTTATAAGATTTCTGAGTCAAAGATAGTCACTGGTTCTGTGTGTTCTGCTAATTTTAGATTATGATTCAACTAAACTTGCAAAAACAATTCTTCGGGCTATGTGATTCAAACTATGTAAGATAACAATCTAAACAAGTTGCCAATAATGTTTTTTAATAAAGGTTCAAAGATGGTTGCATATTAGCAAATTAGCATTTATCACAAAAAATTCTCCGATTAAAATTGGAATGTTTGCAACAGAATAGGATTTAATTTACAAGTATGAAAACTGAGCAGTACTTAGTGACAACCATGTGTTGACACCTTGAATTTGTATAGCATCTTCAAGGAAGAATTTCACAGATGGTGTTCAGGAATGAGTGCCAACTATGAGGAACATTAGGAAATGGAGTAAGCAGCTTTGTTGAAGAAAGGATTCTGCCTTCAAAATGTTTGAATTATTCAAATTTGAATACTGAGAAGCAAAATTAATCAGATTTCCATATTCAGAACTGATCCATGTTGATTGAAACAAGATCAGGGCCATTGATCACAATAGTGTTCACCTATGCAACCGAAGCACTAAGGTTAAACAACAGTGGGATTGATTCAACTGTTTTATTTGAATCGTGCATATAATGATAATAACCGAGGATTATTATCATTATATTTCAAGCTTTTAGGGATTTAGAATTTAAGTTGGGTAAATATGATCCAAAAGAATGTTGGTGGCTTTTGGCATTTTTTTCAGAAAGAACTAAGAATGTCATTCTTTTTCTTTTAGTCGTATCACATGGCAACAAGAGAATGTTGTTATTTTTACTGTGTTCTAATCTTGGCTGCCTGAAGTAACAAGATTCTAGTTCTATGTTGAATAACCATTATCTTGCAGTGCAGCTGTCTTTATATCCCCAAGGAGCATCCAGTTTGTCGTTGAAATTTTAGATGGATTTCTTTAGAGATTTATTCATGTCACCAGTTTGTTTTTTGATGTAACGTTAATCTGCAGGTCCCTTTAGATTTTCTGAAGTTCAGTGTACTGCTGTTATATTTACACGATCAGTAGATTTGTCTTAAATTGCATTTGTTTGTTTTCTTCTATTCAAGTATATTGATACCTTCTGTAGAGTTGTTGGAAAAATGCTATTCAATATAAAATATAATCATAGGTGTTTTTAAAAATAAATTATGTTTCCTTTGCGTAAGTACAAACATATCAATTGGGAGCAAGTTATTTCTGCCACTCTATAAGATCATTCATGGCTGATCTGATTATGGCCTCAACTCCACGTTCTGCTTACATCAGATAATCTTTGACTCCCTTATTAGTCGAAGATGTATTTACCTCTATCTTAAAATTATTTAAGAACCCTGCCTCTACTGCTCTCTGGCAAAGAGAATTTCAAGAACTCACAGCACGCTTTGAGGAAAAGTTTCTGCTTATCGCTGTCTTAAATTGAGACTCCTTATTTTTAAAATGTAGGCCCTAGTTCTAGTCTCTCCCTTAAAAGGGAAACAGTGTTTTTGCATCCGTCCTGTCAAGTCTCCTCAGGATCTTGCGCATTTCAGTAAATCACATCTCATCCTTCGAAATACCAATGGATATAGGTCCTGTCTGTCTAACCGTCCCTCATGAGATAACCTTCCCCTACCCCCAAGGTCAGGCTTCAGTCGACTGAAGCTTCTCTCAGCTGCTAACTTGTATGCTTTCTTAAATAAGGAGATTAAAGCTATACACAGTTCTTCAGATGTCGTCTTGACAACACCCTATATAACTATGGCAAAACATCCTTATTTCTGGATTTCATTTACCTTGCAATAAATAACAACATTCCATTTGCCTTATTAATCACTTCCTGCACTGCACACTAACATTTTGTGATTCATGTCCCAGGACACCCAGATCCCTCTATATTTGCAATCCCTGTTCATTTGGATAATATTTGCTTTTCTAGTCTTCATCCCAACGTGGACAAGTTCACTTTTTCCCATATTATACTCCCATCTGGTCATCCTTGCCCACCTACGATCGATATTCCTTTGTTGGCTCCTTATGTCCGCTTCAAAACTTGCCTTCCTAGTTATCTTTGAACAAATGTAGCAACCAAA
Organism: Sphyrna mokarran; assembly: GCA_024679065.1. Lineage (NCBI taxonomy): Eukaryota > Metazoa > Chordata > Chondrichthyes > Carcharhiniformes > Carcharhinidae > Sphyrna > Sphyrna mokarran. Next base: position 28,951,130 of record JAGIQG010000021.1, read on the forward strand.
CGTTGTTTTTTTCATCCAAATCATTAATATAAATTACAAATAGTTGAGGCCCCAGCACTTGTCCATGTGGTACTCCACTCATCACATCCTTGCCAATCCAAAAGTTATCCATTTTTGCCTACTGTCTGTTTCCTGGTAGCTATCTAAACTTCTATTTATGTTAATATGTTATCCTCCGCCATGAGTTCTTACTTAGTGTAACTTGTGTAGCACCTTGTCTCTGAAGATGAGCTTTTATGTGTAGAACATGGAGTGAATATCGGCATGATTATGTAGAATGGATCTTTGATTACAGAGTTTTGACTGTTACGCAGGGAGAGATTCTTCTTCTCAGTGCAAAATATATTTGTTTTTGCAAAACAAAAAGTCTAAATGTTAAATACTATGGTAGCTAGTAACATCATTTGCTGCTCATGGAACTGGTTGCTTTTAATGTAGTTACTGAGTGTACTTTAATAACTTGTATCTTTCTATATGTGATTGGTCTGAATAGGTACTTATCTTCAAAGAAACAATGATATACGTTTACCGTTCAGTCTGTGAGTGCTTCATAGTTTCATAGACAATTGACTGCATTATTTTGTCATACGTTGTCTGCATGTTAATATGTAAAAACCAGATAGCAGAGATTTGTGGCCTTTGTGGGATAGGAAGGTACATTGACACACTCTGCTGTGTTCCCACCCTCTAAATCATATACTGACTTCCAGGTTGTAAGTCCAGTTTGTTTGCTGCATTGTGGCAGTGACGATGCTTCAAAAGTAGGTTAGGTCTAAAACAGTTTGGGATCTCTTGAGGTAGTAAAAAGTGTTACATAACTACAAGTTTTTTTAGTTGGATGCACAAATGAGAGAAACTGCCATACTCACGGGAATTGTACTGCTTGAATATTCAATGTGAGGGCCAAACATCCGGCATTCAGTATTTGGCGGAAGGCCAAAAGAAATTATTCCTGGCAATCTTAATGCTGTCCATAAAATGGATTTTTTGGCAACTTTTGAAAATTTTGGATCTGTGCCTTTCGCAAACTCAAAAGAGGAGAGTAAAACACTCTTTCAACAAAGTTGTCTATTTAGCAGATAGCAGGGAGTTTTCCCTGTTTCCGGTCGCTTCAGAACTCACTTTTCTTTCGACTGAAGTCCCTGGCAAAGGAAATGTAACCTCTTCCAAGTGTGAAACTGACCCTGGACTGAAAGGTTGCTAAGGGACATCTCCATGACAATTAAACTCTCCTTCCTTAAAAATACGTCTCAAAAATGAGAAACATATATAGCCTGAGCCTGGGCACTGATGTCCGTATTGTGAATGTAACCTGAGTCTTTTTTTAAATGAACTTAAAGGTCAAGTTCCTATCTTTTGAACATTTTGGATCTCAATAATGCATTATATTTTCACATTGAAGAGGTAGATCATGAGTGTATCTTGTGTATCATTGCCCTTGAGGATATCGAAAGATACGCTAGCGTGAAATGGGAATGTGCAAAAATGAATGGAATGGTTCAGTGATTATTACAGCTCATCTTCAGAAGATCCATCAGCATAGGCAGATGACTTGGTTATTTGTGGTGCCTGGCTTGTGTCTCAAGTCATTTGAATTTAGTCATTGTCACAGGCAACCATATCAAATTAAATAGAGATTAGCAAAAACAATTCACACTAAGGGCTCACTGTCTAGCTATGCAAAAAAATGACCTTTTTTATAAGCTGTCATGCATGTATTTTAATTCCTATTAAGTGAGTAAAATAACAGTTTATTCAGCCAGGTGCTGCATTAGTGGCAAGCCAGGCTAGTTATCTGCTTTATGTGCCAATCTTTTCCCACACTCTGAGCAACTCTAGATCCTATCCGTTCTGTCCTAAACCTGCACCCCGAAAACGGATAAGACATGGAGGTTGCCAGATTTGACACATTGGGCGGGCGGGCGAAGGGTGCATTTTTCCGTCTCACCCACCAAGGGAATCATCGTGGTTGGGAGCGAATCCTGCAGAGGTCTGTAGACCTTGGGCGGGATTTTCTGGTGTTAGTGTGAGCACGGCTAGAAAATCCCAGTGTGCCTGTGTTGCAAAAATACAACTCGCAGAATGTTGGATAATTTAAGGTGCATTGACATTTGTGGTGAAGAGTACAATTGACTCAAAATGGTGATAGTTTATTTTTAAATGGAATGGATATGCATTGCTAGATGGTTCTATTTAAAGGAAAATAGAATATGGCGCTGGCTGGGGATATACTTAATCGCAAGTAATACCATAAGGTTTGGCATTTATATGTGAAGCAAATAGCTGTTATCTTTGAAATTAGTATTATGGTGCATTCTGTGTTTGCATGCATTTGGGTAATATCCCATTTATAGCAGTCTTGACCAACATTGGAACTAGCCAGCTAACTGTAGCTATCATCTGGTGCTTTTTTTTCCATGCAGTTTTCTCCATTTGCCTGAAGGGATCACCTTCTGTTGAGGTCCAGTTCATTGAATACTGCCCTTCCTAGTGTCAGCCTAAAAGCTATCAGCAGACTATTTGATCATAACAGTTATTGCTTGATGTTGTCACTAGTAGTGATCACTCATCACTATTGTATGTATCGGGAATATTCACAGATCGACCGACGTGGGAATTGAACCTTTAATCGTCTGCTACCTGCCTCTCCTACTTTCCAACCCCCTATTTTTCATAAGCTTTTGTGGTGCAAAACTGAAACAGTTATTAGGTCTAATCTGGATTGATGTTGGTTTTAAAATTCACCTGCGTGTCCACATTTAGAGAAATCTGTTATCAGCTTTTAACTACAAATTTATAAAGCCTGTTGAAATAGTGAATGTGAAAACAAATCGTACTCAAACATAGAAAATGCTGGGGAATCTCAGTAGGCCTGAAAGCATCTATGGAGAAAGAGAATAGAACCAATGTTTTGAGTCAGGATAGCCCTTCCTCCTTACTTGAAACACTGACTTTATTCTCTGTTCTCAGATGCTGTCAGACTTGCTGAGATTTTCTAGCATTTCTTGTCTTTGTTTCAGATTCCAGCACCCACAGTATTTTGCCTTTATCATACACAAATGTAATGCCTTCTGCAAGTTAGTTGTGATGCTCATTGCGAGTTAGTGTTGATACTAGTGGGCCTTTGAAATAGTATCCCTGCAAATTATGGATGTAATGAAGAAGAATAATATTTTGATTTTTTTTACAGCCTCATTCAACAAGGCGTTGTTCACTATCCAACAGAAGAGATCAGACTTTAATTTCAAAACATGTCCAATTAAATATCAGAGTAATTTAATTCCATCTTTTCATATGTGGATCCACAAAAGCAGTTTTTTCCTGAGACTTCTTTTAAGAATGTTCTAATATGGTTACAGGTGTCTTATTAAAAGACCTCTCTGGAATTTTTATGTACCTGCTTAGCTAACTTTTTCACTACGTGAATATAATCCAACCGTGTTTGATTTTGGCCTGTTGTGAGTCTGAGCTGCTTTATTACAATAAGTTTAAATTGTTTCATACTGCTGACATGTTGGAAATAGGTCCAACAAAATTTAATTAGCTTTGACACTCCGTTCACATTTTTTCTGCAATTAATATTTTGGTTATTTTCCCTCTGTTTTTATCAGCATGCACATGACTGCACTTCAGCTGACAAACACAGTTACATATTGCGTGACAGCTGTTTACAATGTTCAGCTACTTCCTGATGCATGGTGGGATTGCTGACTGAACTGTACATACTTGTTCTAACATAGTCAGCAACTTTTGTAAGCTAAAAGCAAGTTTCTAAATACTGTAACAAAGACAACTCAGCAGCTTAACTGTTCTAGTAATTGTATTGGCTGACTTACAGTTTATACATCAATCTTTTGTTACAAAAGCAGTTTGATTTTTTTTAAAAAACCTGGAAGAAAAGAGTTTGCTAAAAGAAAGCAAAACTGACTTAATTATTTTGCTACTGCAGCCCTGGAAAGTTAAGGGACTTGTTGGAACATTCTTTCAAATAGACTTCTTATGAAATGTTGTGAATTTGCATGTAATTGTCTACTAAGTTTGTAATTTTCAATACAGATACTTCAGAAGGGTGAATTTTGAGGAATTCCATGAATGTAATATTTGTAGTTATAACTGAATGTTGTGATCTGTATGCCCTCTTGCTTAAGTCTGGCTTTAGGAGGAATATTAAAACAATTATGTTTGAGTAAGATTTACTGCGAAAAAGGGTAAGAGAATCCTGATTGGGTTGTCCCTTTTTAATACATCAAATTATTTCTTCATTGAAAAGAAAAATTGGTATATTTTTTGATTTGTTTCTGAAATAAGGTAAGTTAGAAAATCAAAAAATAGTCCAACTTATTCCTTTCACACAACTGTATGAATTATGCTTGCTAATCAATTATTTTACACGCACATTCTAAATTTAGTAAGTCACACATTGTGTCATCCATGCTAGTGGTTAGTCTCGTCACACCTGCTGTATAACACATTATGATGCTAAGGAAATGAGGTCAGCAACACAGCTGCTTCTTGAAAGACTGATACAAAGGAAAATTTGGATATTGGGCAGTTGGAGCTACTGTTTTTATTTCAATCTATAGAACGGCCCCAGCTGTTGAGTTTTTTTATTTTTTCACAGGCTTAGGGTGTCACTGGCTAGGTTAGCATTTGTTGCCGACCTCTAACTGCCTTTGAGAAAGTGGTGAGCTGCTGCCTTGAACCACTGCAGTCCATTTGGTGTAGGTGCACCCACAGCATTGTTAAGGAAAGAATTCTGGATTTTGCTCCAAAGATTGAATACCAGTAAAGTCTGATATGGTTGTTATTATCTACCATCAGATGCTACTGGCATATTTAGGAAAAAATCGTATAAAATTATGTCTCTGTGTATGAGGAGGAGAATCATTGTCTATCTAGCTGTACAAGACACCTCGGGGATGAGTGACCATAACGTGATAGAATTTTTTTATCAAGGTGGAGAGTGAAGTAGTTGATTTGAAGACAAGGGTGCTGAATCTTAAAGGAAACTGAGGATATGAGGTGTGAGTTGGCCTTGATAGATTGAGGAGAGTTACTTAAAGGGATGGCAGTGGATAGGCAATGGCAAACATTCGAAGAATGTATAGAGGATCTGCAGCGACTTTTATTCTTGTATGGTACAAAAACAAAATGAGTAAATGGCCAATCTGCAAAAGATATGAGAGATATCCGATCTAAGAAAGAAGTATATAGATTGGCTAAGAAAGAATAATAGGTCTGAGGATTGGGAGCAGTTTAGAACTCAGCAAAGGAGGACCAAAGGATTGATTTAAAAAGGAAAATATAGTACGAAAGTAAGCTTGCAGGGAACATAAAGACTGACACTAAGAATGTTTGTAGATACGTGAAGACAAATGTAGGTCCCCAACAGACAGAAATGGAGGTATGTATAATAGGAGACAAAGAAATGGCCGAGCAACTGAATAGATATTTTGCTTCTGTCTTCACAAAAGAGGACACAAATCAGATGCCAGAAATGTTGGTGAGTGCATGAGAAGGAAGAACTGAGGGAGGTCAATATTAGTAGAGAAGTGCTGCTGGGAAAACTGATGGCATTGAAGAGGGATAAAGCCTCAGGGCCTGATAATTTACATCCCAGAGTACTTAGGGAAGTGTTTTTAGAAATAGTGGATGCATTGGTGGTCATCTTCCAGGATTCTATAGACTCTGGAATAGTCCCTGCAGATAGGAGGGTAGCGAATGTCACTCCAGTATTCAAAAAGGGAGGTAGAGAGAAAACAGGGAATTGTAGACCAGTAAGCTTAACATTGATTATGAAGAAAATTCTTGAATCCATTAACAAGGACTTACAGCAGAGCATTTAGAAAGCTGTGGCAAGATCGGACAGAGTCAGCATGGTTTTATGAAAGAGAAAATCATGCTTGACAAATCTGTTTGAATTCTTTGAAGATGTAACTAATAGAATTGACAAGGGGAGCCAGTTAATATGATATATTTGGACTTCCAGAAAGCATTTGACAGGGTCCCACATAAGAGATTATTGTGCAAGATTAGAGCGCATGGGATTGAGGGAAATGTATTAAGGATAGAAAATTGGTTGGCAGAGAAGACACAGAGTAGGAATTAATGGGTGATTTTCAAATTGGCAGGCTGTAACAGGATGCTGCAGGGATCAGTGCTGGGACCCCAGCTATTCACAATATATATTAATGATTTGGTTGAAGGAACATAATGTAACATCTCAAAGTTTGCAGATGATACCAAGTTGGGTGAGAGGGGGAACTATGACAAGAATACTGAGATCCTTCAGAATAATCTGGACGGTTGGGTGAGTGGGCAATTCAATGCCAGATGCAGTATAATTTGGATAAATGTGAGGTTATGCAGTTTGGAACCAAAAACAAGAAGACAGATTACTCCCTGAATGGCTGTGAATTGGAGAAGGAACGTGGGTGTTCTTGTGCACCAGTCACTGAAGATGGGCATGCAGGTGCAACAGGCTATGAGTAATGATCAGCCATGAAGGTAATGAATGGCAGATCAGGCTCAAAGAGCCAAATGGCCACCTCCTGTTCCTATTGTCTATGTTTCTATGTAAAAGCCAATCCAGAGGAAGATATTCAAGCAATTAAATGGGCTATTGTGAATCTGAATCCATTATACACGTCACAAGAAAAATTGAATAGGATGTATATAATATGCAGCTGATTTTCTATTACCTATATGTGCCCCCATTACAGTTGAATATAAAGTAATCTATCTTTGTTCCTGTTACGTTAATTAGCTAAATGGTGGTCCAATTATATTAAAAGTGGGCAAAGTGAATATGGTATCCATAGTTATTCTGGGACCCAAGATTAGTTGTAAAATTTTATTTGTTGAAAATACTTCATTTTAAAGACTGTGATGAATTTACTATATGAAACCTTGTATATCGAGATGTATTTCTGAAGAGATCTTTGAGTAGCTTCGTACAACTTACTATGTTTGAAAAGACAAAGTATTTCCTTTTACCTTCAGGATTTCACCTTTTTAGGGTGGCACAGTAGCACAATAGTTAGCACTGCTGCTCCACAGCGCTAGGGATCCGGGTTTGATTCCCGGTTTGGGTCACTGTGCAAGGCTTGCATGTTCTCCCTATGTCTTATGCATTTTCTCCGGGTGCTCCTGTTTCCTCCCACGTTCTGAAAGACGTGCTGCTTAGGTGCATTGATCTGAACAAATGCTGGACTGGGGTGACTGAGGAAGTTCACAGTAACTTCATTGCAGTATTAATGTAAGCCTTGTTTGTGACTAATAAATAAACTTTAAAAAGAAACTTTAAACTTTGGATTTTGGATTCTATCCTACAGTAGATCCTATGATAGATGGGTGTGTCCGAAGGTTGATGTGATTTGTCTAGTGTGTGGGTGAAAAGAATAAGCTGCCTCCTGCTTTGCATACAAGTTTGCTTCTCATTTTCAGCCCACATTGGTGTCAGCAATGTGAAGAAGAGAACCATTTATTGTTGTCACTCCCTGTCAGCACATGGTCTCTCCATTGGCAGTTATGTTTCCTTGTGGTGACGCATGGAAACTCGATCCCTCACAGCTCCAGGCTAAAGCTTCAGTGTAATTCTGAGAAGATTTGACGTCTAGATTTGCAGTGGGCAGGCCTACCAATTTGAGGCGATACCTTGGCACTTGTGAACCAACTCCTAGCTATGTGTGAATAGTTTCACTGTCTTGTGGATACATTAGGAGGATGGAAGGCTAAGCAGTAAATCCTAACAAAAATCTGGATTGTTGCTCAAAATAGACCTTGTGTCTAAAAATGTAATCTTTGCAGTAATTATGCCAACCAAACCATTACCAGTCGTAGTGTTTTGCATTGCTTTGGACTCAATCAGGTTAGTTGAGGGGGGCATCTTACCATTTGGGCAGCCTAGGATCTTAGTAAATTGAGCCCTGTAAGCATATTATAGTTTCACTGGAGTGTGTTAATGCAGCATGTGTGATGAGCCAGACACAATTGATAGAGATTGGGTCCTACTGGCTGTCTTCGGTGATGGGAGGAAATATTGTATCCCATTGGTTAGCCATTGCCCATTTCTAGCCCAGCTATTCCTAACTAGTAAGGAGCTGATTTGTCATGCTTCCTCTGCGTAGTGTACTTGGAGCTTAGAATTTTTCCTGAGTGAATAGATGGAATTCGTCACACCAAGATGAGGTGAGCAGAAATGAATATCTCAGCTGGCCAAGAAGAGGACTCAGAGGAAATGGAGAGCAGAAAATAGTGCACCTTCTCAGCCCACTGTCTTCCTCTGCAACAAATGGGCAGGGACTGCTGCGCCAGAGTGGCGATCTTGAATTACACTAGATGCTCAAGATACAGTTGACCATCATGGTGTAAAGCATCATCATATGAGATGGAAGGCTGCCAGTGGCACTGTGTAACAGAAACTGACTTGAGACATGGATGGTATTTTTGGGGAATTTAGGAAGAAGAATATCAGGGTTGTAGAGGTTAGTATACTGTTCTGCACTACTGCTGTGTTTTTGTTTATACTTTATATTGTATTTTTTAAAAGAAGAAAATTGAATTCTTCAGCACTGCTATGTGTTTTTTTAATCCTGTTTTTGCTTATGATGGGCTGCAGTTTTAGCTGGTTAAATTTGGAGATCAAAGCTTTAAAATTTATGTAAGTGCTTTCATAGTATATTGTATTCAATCCTTGAGTCCTTGTCATTTCAGGAAAATACTGGTACATTTTCAATTGCATGCAAATACTGGTAATTATTTAATGGTTAAAAATACAACTGGAGCACTGAGAATATTTTGAATCCTTTAAAACTAGTTATTGGAATAAACTCAAATAAGCAACTTTTTTTTGCCATTTTTATTAATTAAAATGTTATCATTTGATACAAGGAGTAGTTGAGGCTAGCAGCATAGATGCGTCAAACAGAAAACTAGATAAATATTTGTGGGGAAAAAAGGATAGAGGAATAGGGTTGAATGGAATAAAGTGACAAAAAGATTTATATGAAAGCACTGGCATAGACCAGTTGGGTTGAAAAAATGTTTTCTGTGTTGTACATTTCATGACAATCTGATTTTTCCTTTTCTCCATTTGTGTATTCAAACTTCATTTCCCCTCTTAGCCACTTTGAAGATGGGGATAACTTAGAAAATGTTCATAATTGATTGGCTAAAAATCATCTCATAATGATTTTTCTCCTCAGTTCCACTGTGCCAATGGCAGCCTTCCATCTCATAAGATGATGGGTTACACTATGATGTTCAACCTATCTTGAGCATCTGGTGTAATTCAGGACCCCTACTCTGCCTAAACCAAATTTCCAGCATTCCCAGTATTTTGTAGTGTAAAGCACTTAGCACGATCATGCAAATTAAATTTAGAATCTGTTCATTCTTTTAGTTTCCAAAACTGAGTATTTTTATCAAGTTTATTGCAAATATTGTATCCTATTGATGCTATTAATCTGAATTTTTACAATTAGTAGCTGGAAAATACAACCTATGCATCTCTAGTTTTTATATTGGAGAAATACTTCATTTTCAGTGTGTTTTAATGTGCAGTGTCTTGTAACAAACTAATATGGTGGTGCTGCCATGTGTAGAGGCAATAATGTACCTTTATCCAAAAGAAGTATTATGTTTGCTAAGAGCAGCAGTCCAGCACTGCACTGGTAGGGTTCGTAGTTAACATTTTTATTATTATTTCATTTTTCATGTATAATTGTGTAAGTTCTACTTTTTTAGGACAAATAATGCATTTTTATTCCCTGGTTAATTGTCATATGTTCTGGTCTTGAGCTGCCACTAATGCAGAGGTACACAGGTGCTTGGAGATAGTCATCAGAGCCTAATGTTTCCTCTAGTTTTCCCCTGGGTGGGGAATTGCTTAGCCTTCATTGTGTGCTTTTCCACAGTGACACAGCTACAATTAGCAACTCAATTGCATGAGGGATTTGAGTTCTTGTGGAGCTAGGGGTTTATTCTGTAGTTACTAAGCTTCTCATAATTAATCCTTTTATATATGCTCATCAAAATGAAAGATGTTGAGAGAATGGAACATAATTTTGGTTAACTCGCTTCTCTTTCTGACGCTACACCCCCATTCCCCCACCATCACCTTGGAATGAGTGAATAATTGTGATAGTTTTATACTGTTATTTTAATGGCAGTATCAGTTCAAAGTTTTACTCCTTATAAGATTTCTAGATCTTATTATATGGAATAAATTTCAGCTTCTGTGAGCATACCAAAACTTGGATCTCAGTAACATTTTCAGACATGAGCATTTTGGATTGATCATTTTCCTTAGTGCTATTCATTGGACATAATATTGACAAGTCATGATTCCCTGCATCTCCAGCCACACAGAAAAAAAAAGTGCATTGTAATTGTAATTGGGATGAATAACGTAAGATCACGAGGCAGAGTGCACAAAGGTTTATCAAGCTTATTCTGGGGTTGGCGAGACTAATGTATGAGGAAAGATTGACTCGGTTAGGATTGTTTTTGCTGGAGTTCAGACGAATGAGGGGAGATCGCGTTGAGACTTAAAATTCTAACAGGACTAAACAGAGTAGAGTCAGGGAGGATACTTCAGTGGTAGGGGAGTTCAGAACCAGCAGTCGCAGTCTGAGGATTCAGAGTAGGCCATTTAGGACAGAGGTGAAGAGACAGTTCTTCACACAAAGATTGGTGAGCCTGTGGAATTCATTATCACAGCAAGGCTCATAGTGAAGACTCAAAGGACCAAATGGCCGCCTCCTGCTCCTATCTTCTATGTTTCTATGTCTACGTTTCTATGAAGGAGAAAACTATAAGAAGTTTTGGTGAAAAGAAGCACGTGGAGCATCAAACAATGGCATAGACTAGTTTGGACAAATGGCCTGTTTCTGTGCATTACGTTCTGTGTGTCGCAATGCATTGCACAGCGTGAGGTCCAAAAATATTTTGCAGTCAATGAAATACTTTTGAAATGTAGTCACTGTTATGATGTAAACCTGAACTATTTTGTTGGTCATACTTCTGCATAGTACAATTTTGTTTGTATCAATCATCTTCACTATGGCCTGAACATTGTTCTGTATGTTTGGCATAGAAAGGCTTAAGCAATTTTTTTCCTGTTCGTGTATTGGTGTTTAGCTGTCTTACCTTCTTAGTTAACTTTATGATTCACCCTTGCATGAAGCATTTGGACTCTTTAGTACCTCTTGCTGTAAGAGTTGAATGAATATTTTGTTTGCAAAGTTTTAGTAATCGAATCCATGTCAGAACTATGAAGTGGTTAACTGTCCAACATTCAGCTTTTTATTCTCTAGGTAGCTTAGAAGTTATGATGTGGAGATGCCGGCATTAGACTAAGGTAAACACAGTAAGAAGTCTCACAGCACCAGGTTAGAGTCCTGCTGGACTTCAACCTGGTGTTGTGGGACTTCTTACGGTACTAGCTCAGAAGTTACCAGCAATGCATTTGGGACATGGTGTTCAGAAAGTATACAATACTTGTACACAAGTTACAGTGATAGATTTCTAGCTGTTCCTAATTAGACTTCATATTCTACAATAATTTTCACATCTAATTTGTTACTGCTGTTGATAAAATATTTTGTTTATCTTTTCCTGCTGATATTTTGGATCCGGGCATAAGTTTATTCAATAAATAATTTTTCAATAATGTGTGGATTTTTAGTAGTTGCAATGCACTAATTTAGTTTATTGAACAGTGATTTTAATGAAATATTACAAAACCTGCTAGATACTGTGTTGAGTTTGAAAATTTACATGTCCTTCACAATGTTTTCTTTTAAATTACTTACATTATTTAAAAAGGTAGTGTGTTCATAGGGCACCTGATCGCAAAAAAGAACTAAATTTTTAATGTGGTGCAATTAGCAAATTGTTTTTGCAACTGAGCCTTTGTTGAATTTTTTCTTTAGTTGGGAGGGAAAAGAATGTTGCATTCTCTTGGGTTGTGTTAAATTTCCCTGAAAATGTAAGTAATTGGATTTACAGCTGCTGGGGGAGGAAAAAACCATTTAATAAAATCCTGAAGCTACACTGCAGAGATAAGAATCATCATTTAGAAAGAGTTGGCTGAATATATAAAGTGCACAAGGAGCACCTGAAGGAATAATTTTCTCTTCTTATTTCCTGTTAGAAAAGGCAGTATTTCTTTCACCACACGTCAACCATTACTACTATATAATAGAATTTACAATGTCTGCTTTTAAAAATCTGGAGATATGGTATTTTATGAAATCTGGAAGTTATGTCCAGATTTTTGAATGTATTCTCTATTTCTCAGAATTTGGACAGGCAGATTTGTCAGGATAAACTACAAATATTAAATAGGCATTTTTTAAAAAGTGCATTGGCTGTGAATGAGTTAATTAAATAGAAAAGAAAATATAGAATATGTTGCAGTTGTTTGATTTTGAATTATGTTGTAAAACTTGTAACCTCAGCAGTTTTCACTTACTTGGAAAAAGTTATAATTGGTTATATAATTTATCATGTAAGAACAAGGTTCACAGATTAGACTTCAGTACTCCACTGGCTGAACTCCTGACTTTCACCTGTCATAAATTCCAGCTTAGCCAAAATTCTATTCTCACTATTTAGTTTCTTCCCACAGTTAGCTTGCTCACTTATCCCTCATGACCTTAAATTAAAATTCTCATCTTTGTGTTTATTTCAACACCCATGTTCCAACCCTTTGTTGCTGTGTCGGCAGCCCTGCTTTCAGACTTCTAGGCTGTGCTGTGTGCTTGTGTCAGTTTCTGATTTTTAAGATCAATCTTAAAACTCACCTGTTGTTCAAGTTTTTGACACCCCACTTACTCTCTCCCACCTTTGGCTCGACGTTCCCTTTCTCTAAAATGCTTTGGAATGTTTCTGAATATAACATTGTAAACAAGCTTGCCTGATCTCTACCTCAGTTATGGATATTATATGAATGTTATATTAGGAACATGTTCTTCCTCATACTTCAGCAGAAGTAGTAATTAACAGCAGGATACTTGAGATTACTTATTTCTATATATAAAACTAGAAAGTTAACTAAATGTTTAGTTGGTTCAACATAGTCCCAGCGTGGGTCCCTGCTTATCTTGCCATTTTCCATCCATACCATTGCTTCTAGTAATTCTTCCTTTTTATATCAGCTGATGTTTACCCTCTGTTGTGACTGGCAGGGGTCTCGATTGAATCTCTCCCGTTTTCCACTTCTGATTTCATGTTTACCCTTTTCTCTGGGTTTCTCTTGATTTCACATTCTACCCTGCAGGCTGGAGCACTCAAGATTATCTCCATGGTTTCCAATGCTTACACTGTAATGCCATTACCAAGTACAATTTGCCATCCCGTCTTCTTTTAGTATCCCTCCATGGCCCAATTCTCAATTACTTTCTCCCCTTCCCACATAAACACAGGAGATCCAAAACTGTTCTACTTCCATTCATGTTACCCAGGGCTACAAATAAACCATCCAGGTCCTACAGAGCAATATTTGTATTTCTTTCAATTTAGTATAAAGAACAAAGAACAAAACAGCACGGGAAACAGGCCCTTCGGCCCAACGAGCCCATGCCGCCATCCCAATGTTCCCACCTCTACCCGTGATCCCTGTTTATGTTTATAGATCTATGGATTAAAAACCAAATTTGAGACAATTTAGGGAGAATTTGTTTTGCCAATTAGCCTAAGAGCACATCTTTGGGATGTGGGAGGAAACCGGAGCACACGGAGAAAACCCACGCAAGCACGGAGAATGCGCAAACTCCCACAGACACAGGCCCAAATCCATGTATCTGCACAGCACAGCGATAGTCACTGAGCTGTTGTGTTGCCCATCAAATGGTCCAGGTCAAGTGTACACTAACGACGTGAAGCACTAGGATACTCTCAAACAAAATCCAAGAGCAGCCCTCTCATGACCCATCGCGTGTATGCCCCTTGTTAGACAACAAGGTGGACCAAAGCACGTGTAGGATTAAAAACAAGTACATCAGTATCATCATCTATTTACACACTTCCCAGTGTGATCTCTATTTTAAATCAGTTTTCTATACCCCTCCATTCCCATTCTGTTCATGTGGCCAACTAAGTATTTCTTAAATAACTCCAGAGTGCCTGCCTTCACCACTTTACTTGGCAGCGCATTCCATACCCCCACTACCCTCTGTTTGAAAAACCTCCTTCTAGCATCCAAATTATACCTTACCCCTCTCACCTTAAGCCCGTGACCCCTTGTGCTATTCGAGTCCATCCTAGGAAAGAGCTTAACCCTGTTTACTCTATCTATACCCCTCATAATCTTGTACACCTCTATTAGATTTCCTCTAAGTCTGCATCTTTCTAAGGAAAACAGTCCCAATTTGCCTAACCTCTCCTCGTAACTCAGACCTTCCATACGAGGCAGCATCCTGGTAAACCTCCTCTGCACTCTCTCCAGAGTCTCCACGTCCTTCTGGTAGTAAGGCGACCAGAACTGGATGCAGTATTCCAAATGAGGTCTAACCAACGTTTTATACAACTGCAACATTAAAGGCCTGCTCTTGTACTCTATACCCCTTCCTATAAAGGCTAGCATAGTATATGCTTTCTTCACAACCTTCTCCACTTGCTCTGCCACCTTCAGAGACTTGCTCACCTGCACCGCCAGGTCCCTCTGCATTTTTATACTCCTAAAGGTCTACCCTTTATCATATACCTCCCCGCTACATTCTTTCTCCCGAAATGCATCACCTCGCATATATCATACTGTATTTACTGCTCATAATGTAGGAGTTTATTACATTTGGAAGACCAAATGCAAATTGGGGTATTGCTATGCAGAACGCCATCATTCAGTCCGTAAGCAGGACTGGTCACAAGTCAGTGTAATTCTCCTCCTCGTTCCCACTTCCATCGCTCTGGTCTTTTATAATGTGAAACTCAACGGAAACTAGATATAGTGCATAATCTTAAGCACTTTAAAAACTTGAACAACAGGTGAGCTTTAAAATTGATCTTAAAAATCAGAAACTGTGAGGTGGAGAGTTTACAGCACGGCCTCGAAGTCTGAAAGCAGGGCTGCTGACACAGCAACAAAGGGTTGGAAGTTATAAACTCAACTTTGGTTTTGTAATTTCAGATCATTACCAATGACCCCACATCTTCATTTATTGCATTTGCACCTTCCTTAGACCTATCTTTTGTTCCTTACCACATTGCCATTTCCTTTTGCCTTCAATCAGATCCCTTTGGCCATTTAATTGCTCCTTCCTTCCACTGTATTACAGAACTCCCCTTCATTATTTCCTCCTTCCTCTTTCTCTGCCTCTGTACTTTATTAAAGCCTGTTACATTTCTAATTTTATCCAGTTAATGGGACCTGTAATCTCGTTGAACATCATACAATTCATTTTGACGTTGTTTCCTGCGTGACCATCTTGGCGCCATTTTGGAGTAGCATTCCACCCTCTTGTTCAATCTCCTGTTTCCTGATTCATCCTCCCACAGCTTCCCTCTCCTGGTCCTGCATTCCCATTCAGATCCAGACTGTCTGAAGCTGGAGTTAATACAAGTCCTGGTGATCAAAAGCCCTGAGCTGTGATTGCTTACAGTCCAAATTGTGGAAGCTGCTCTTCCATCACTGTGCTTCTCCTAACCCCTTGCTCTGAGTGAGAAATCAGGAGAGAAAGCAGCAAGCTAGGCAGCTTCTCAAAAAAGAGAGGCCTCAACTCAGAGGGTTGGAGAGGGGATGATGTTCTACATTGCCCTGCAGGATCAGAGAAACAAGAGGTTCAGGAAGGATGTTTCGTGCCTGCAGTTACGGAGAAAATTCTATATTTTAAAAGTGACTGTAGGAATTTGGCAATGGAAAATATTTCAACTAGAGGCTGTGTATAATATTTAATATTTTTGGGATTTTTTCAACAAGGAAGAGCCTAAACAGTCACTGAAAGTGGTGATTTTCAGAAACACAACCACAGCTTTGTGAGAACTTACAGTATTTCCAATGTTGTCTGTTTCTGTTTTAACTTCAGATTTCTAGCATCAGCAGTATTTTGCATTTGTTTGGTTTTCTCATAGCACTAAATGCCAATTTGTCATGGTTTCCAAATGTTAGAAATGAACAGGCTGATAGCAGTGAGATGTGAATACAGATCAGCTGTATTGAAGCACTCTATAGATTTGTTGTTTCAGTAATTTATGCATGTTTTCATTTTATTGCTGTCCTCAGATAATTAAGTACTTGGGTCAGATATGTTGGCCAGGATTCTTCCAACATGCTTTGTTGCTGCAATGGTGTAGCGAGCTGGAAAACATTAGTGGGGATCTTTGGCCGTACTCGTGACTAGCGTCCAGCCCATTGTGAGTCTACAAGGCTCTTTTTTCTGTATAAGCAACTCCGTGCTGACTTCCAGCATGGAGCTGATTAGCATATTGAAATCTCAATTTTTAATATGTTTAGTGAGCCTGGGATGATAGTCGTTGGGCCCCCGAGCGTTTTTGTGCCACCCCTCCCCCCTCACCTTGTTGGGAGAAGTCCCCATTCAGCGGGGTTTGCACTGCTTCCAACCAGTTGGAAAACAGGTATGCTCATCCCCCACAGGTGGGGACTGAGGCCTCCCCCTGCCACTGCCACCACCCCCCAATCCCCAGGAGATCAGGGGGCAAGGGTGTATCCCTTACACGATGCCAAGGTTTAGGGCCAGAGTAAGCAAGGCCTACTGGGAGGCAATCAGTTTGGTGATAGTGGAGAACTAGCTACCACTGTGCAATAGAAATAGGTGGGGGAGGGTAGAAGATCAGAGTGAGAGTGGGGAGGCCAGTGATCAAGAGGAGGAGGCCAGCAAAAGCAGGGGGGTGGTCAGGAAGACCACCATTCAGATTGGAAGGGTGGGTTTGTTGCACATTGGGAAAGCTGGCAATTGAGGTGAGGGAGGCTGCCATTTGAGGAGAAGGGGGACCTGGGAAGATATTGGGATGGTTGTTCTGGGAGGGTGAGGCACTACGCATATGCTGATCTCCTCACTGACAGATTGGTACATGTGCAATGGGCTACATAGCACTATGCTGCCAGCATCTCCAATAGGATGAGATCCTACTTTAGGCATGATTCCCTCTGAGGCTGGCTGTGATGCACAGTGTCTGAGATTCATTTAGGTAAGTATGCTCATGAAATGGTCGGGAAAATCTCCCGTTTTCCCACTCACTGGGGTCTTAGTTGTTTTGGAAGAATCCTGGTCACTGGTTTTTTGTTAGTACCCTGGCCAAGGTTTATTCCGCAATTATTATTGCTCTCTGTGGGAGTTTGCTGTGAGCGTAATGACCACATAACAGCGCTAAGGACCTGGATTCGATTCCTGGCTTGGATCACTGTGTAGAATCAGCATATTCTCCCCGTGCCTGCATGGGTTGCCTTCAAGTGGTCCGGTTTTCTTCCACAATCTGAAAGACATGTTAGTTAGGTGCGCTGGCAATGCTGAATTCTCCCTCGGTACCCACACAGGCGTCGAAGTGTGGCAACTAGGGGATTTTCTTAGTAACTTCATTACAATGTTAACGTAAGCTTACTTGTGACACGAACAAGTAGACAAAACTAAAATCAGACAGGAGTATCATGGCTGGACTTGCCAACGATTCTGTTAAATCAGCTGATAATGCATTGCATTCTGAAGTATACATTTTACTTTTAACACTTTCATAGCTATGAGGTATGCATAACATTTTTTTGTATAGACAGATGCTGAAAAGTGTACTTTCCAGAATTGCTGGAATGTGCCTGATTGTGAATGCAGAATGAGGAAAGATCACACCCTTCACTGTCTGTGAACAATCAGTGCTTTGGCTCATACATGAATAGAGTCACTAGGGAAGAAAGCAGAGATATGTGCAGCTGTGGAGCTGTACCGCAATTTTGACTTTTTTTAAAAAAGGTCTACATTTCAAACTGGTACATGTGTAATATAAGGCTCAGGCAATGGAAGGAGTGTGCCTATGCAAGCAGAAGTTCCTGGGTCCCAGCTGCTCAAAGGCCTGCAGATCAAGAATTGGTTTCTTTTTCTCTCTCTCTCTCTCTTCCTCTGTCAGCCTCCCTTAAGGCCCCCCCCTCCACCCTCTCTTGTTCGACAGAGGCTGACTGATTGACCTTCCCTCCCTTGCCGGCCTCTCAGTCATTCTTTGCAATTTTAGTCGAGTGCAGGAACTAAGCCACTTGAAGTTGAATATGCAAAATCTTGAAGGTGGCAGAATAAGTTGAGAAGGCTGCTAAAATATGTATGGGATCCTTAATTTTATTAATAGCAAGGCAGGTTTACTAAACTTTATAAAACATTAATTCTGCCCAGGTGGATTGTTGTGTTCACTGGTCATCATTTTGGTATAGATATCAAGGTCTTGAAAAAATGCAGAGGAGATTTAATCAAATGTTGCCAGTGATGATTAACTTTTATGGAGAGACTGGGAAGCTGACCTTGTTCTCTTGGAAGCAGAGCAAGTTGAGAGGAGATTTGAGAAAGGTGTTCAATATCATGAATAGTTTTGACAGGATAAATAGGGAGAAAGTATTTTTGGTGTCAGGCTCAGAGACAGAAATTCACAAATTTAAGGTGATTGTCAAAGAAAAGCGAGGTGACATCGAGAAACATTCTTTCACGTTCTAGGTTGCTGTGATCTGTGATGCACTGTGGTAGTTGCAATGTTCAAAAGTGAATTGAATAAATACTTGAAAGGAAAAGAAAAATCAAGTACAGGATTGTCGTGGAAGAGTATGCGGTTAATTAGATAGCTATAAAAAACAGCAGGTATGAGCAGGATTGACCAAACAGCCTTGCTGTATGTTATATTGTTCTATGATTGTGTTTAATTGTTGACCTGTATTATAGTCTCAATGGGGCTAACAATGAGGTAAATTTCTTTTCCTCAACTGAAAGTGGGTGTACGTGTTTAGTTGTATTTATTTATCCTGTATACTTATCAGGAAGACTGTAAGATAAAGAACCATGGCCCATAATAAGGTAAAAGATGAGATAAATCAACATGTCAGCATTAGGTGACTTCAGGCTTGGTTTTTCAAAACAACAACTACATTTTGCATGTTTTATCACTTTTTTAAGCCACCCCTTGGGTTTTTCAGAAACATTCCTTATTTCAAATCTGTAACCAACTGAAGAACTGACAGACATTTAAATAAAAAGTTAGATTCTAACAAAAATGCAGTTGGTTTGCAGAAATACTTGCTGGAGGTTGCAGGGAACTTCCTCATGTAATATAAAAAATTGAATACCTGTACTAAATGAAAAACATAATTTGCATAATTGTCTATTTCCATAGGCTTATGAAAGGCGATTCCCAACATGCTCCTTAATCCCCATGTTTGTTGGAAGCGACATTACCAGTGAATACAAGAGCGAGGATGAGGCGGTTCATGTTTTAGAAAGGCGGTGCAAACTGGATGTCGATGCCCCAAGACTACTGAAAAAGGTAAGGCGGAAACTGGAATCAGTTTGTGAATGTAAAAGTTTGTGCATTTCAGTGATCATTTATAACAAGTGAGATCAATTAAATAGTTCTGGAATTCTGTTCTCTCTGGAAGGAGTAATTCTTGTGCAGGGCAGAAAAGCATAGAATAACAACTTAAATAGATTAAGATATCTGTAATTGAAGTCTGTTTAGACATTTATTTATTATTTATTGGTCATAAGTAAAGCTTATTAATTAACACTGCAATGAAGTTACTGTGAAAGTTCCCCTAGTTGCCACATTCCAGATTCGATTCGGGTCAATGCACCTAACTAGCACATTTCAGACTGTGGGAGAAAACTGGAGCACCCAGAGGAAATCCACACAGACAATGTGCAAACTCTACACAGAGGGTGACTCAATCCAGGATTCCAGTCCTGGTCCTTGGCGCTGTGAGGCAGCATTGCTAACCACTGTGACAGAATATTTTTGTAACTTTAAATGTATTTTTGTTCACTTGTGTTTTTTTTTGCTTTGCATTGCTATTAATGCTGTGAATGTTCTACTCTATTTAATATGTGTTACATTACTGTTAGTTTTGTTTCGACTTCTTACTACAATTAAGCAAAAACATTGTCTTTTTAAGCCCCTGCTGTCGGGCATATGCAAAGCCAACTGACTGACGTGAGGATGGTACAAATGATTTGTAAACACCACCATCTGCTGGCAGACAATAGTATTCATGATGTAGAGATGCCGGCGTTGGACTGGGGTAAACTCAGTAAAATTGGTGTTGCAAAACTTTACAGACAATAGTATTACAGTTTTGAGCAAATCAAAATCCAATGAATTAGTTATCCAATTGCTTCTAGCAACTGGAATCAGTTTCCTTTGGGTGCTCCAGTTTCCCCTCTCAGTCCAAAGATGTGTAAGACAGGTGGATTGGCCATGGTGATTGTGTGGATTTATGGGCATAGAGCGGAGAAACGGGCCTAGTAAGATGCTCTCTAAGAGACAGTCAAACATGATGGCCAAATGACCTCCTTCCGTATATTGGGATTCTATGATTCTACGAATGCTTGAACCATTGCTGAATTAACTGATATGTCCTGTATTTCTGTCCCCTCTTCCTTTTACAGGAAAGATTCAGCCAGTTTGACTGGAAGGAAGGACTATCACAGATTTCCTCTCACTGTCATATCACTTTAGCACCATAGTGAGAGAACAGGGAGTTTGGGGAGGAGGCTGCAATAACCATGATTTGCTTCCTTAATATCTTAAGTGTTAGACTATGACAAAAAAGAGCCTTAGTTGACATATAACAAGTGAAAATTTTCATTACCATAAACTGCTTGTCCCATCAATTTAAAAATCTTGTGCACAAGTTTTACCTCCTGTCACTGTGCCATTTAGAGATTTGTATTTACGGCTGTAATAATCCTATAGGGAGGCATGCTTGAACCCTCGGATTTTGTGCACTGGAAATACTCAAGACTCAGATGATGCCCAATCGAGTATGTAAAGGATATTGAAAACTTGCATACAATGCTTTTCACACTTTTGCATTAGAAAAAGAATGGATTGATAGAATTATTTAAAATTATGAAAGAATTAGATGAGGATGTGGTGAGGAAAGTCATCTTGTTTCTCTGAGTCAAAACAAGAAGCTTTAAGTACAAGATTAAGTGCTAGAAATTTAAAAGGGGGAGTTGGAAAAACCTATTTGTCCGGTGAGGTATGAGGACATGGAATTCATTTTGAGTTGATGATTAAAGACAGCTACTTCTAAGAGTGGGCTAAATAATGATAAACTAGTATGGAAGGTAAATGCCAAAGCAATCTGGGTCAAGTTGGCTGTTTTTACATTAAAACTTCAGTGTATCTACTGGGCAGTAATAGATCTAGTAAAGATTCTTAACTGAGTGTTATTTGTGTACATTCTATCCCAATCTCAAATTCCATAAAATTTGTTTTGGTTTTGCCTAAAGTTGAAAATGATGTCTTGCCATCAGACATTGCATTGTTTTCTAACAAATTGGGTTTGCTTGGTCTCTAATGAGAGTGTTGCATTCAACTTGTACTGCAAAAGAGCATGTAGCATTGATCTTTTGAAATGTTTCCGCTTAGTTGATTGCAGATTGATGCATATTACTTTCAAAGTGTGTTTTGAACATTTTCTATGTCTGCTGTTGACCCTGAAGTTATTTGAGTGTTGTTCATACTGTTATTTTTGTTTGAAATATCTGGAGGGCTAAATAAACAGCATGCACAACTGCTTTCTTTATGAATACAGTTGTCCGAGATTGTTTTATTAATGAGCTGTGTGACTTGTGATATATTGATTGCAATCACCATGAGGCAGTTGCTGCCACAATTCTGCTTCAGGATAATACAAATTCATCTGTCATAAATGTTATCCAGATTGCAGGTGTTGATTACATCTACTTCATTCAGAAGAACTCCTTGAACAGGCGGGAGAGAACATTGAAGATCGAAGCCCACAATGAAACCTTTGCTAACAGAGTTATCATCAATGAATTCTGCTGTTACACAGTACGTTATCAATTACAAAAATTTTAAATCTAATTAACTTAAAAATAAACTGAAGCCAAAAGAAATTCAGACAATAGAGGAATTCAGAACAAAAGTGAGGTTTTCATAGCTGAAGAACTTGTAAAACCATGCAAATGAATGTTGTTTTGTCTGCATGCTCCAGTTTCCACCCACAGAACAAAGATGTGCGGTTAGGTTGAATGGCCATACTAAATTGACCTTTAGTGTTGGAGGATTAGCAGGGTAAGTATGTGGAGTTAGATCATTGGGCCTGGGTCGGATTGTTATCAATGATATCTTGATAGGCCAAATGGTCGCCTTCTGCACTATAGGAATTCTAATTATATTTTGTCTCATCAGTTGTATAGTCCTTTAGATTCAGTCCAATTTTTGATGTTTATTGATGAATGTATATTTTGTCTCATCAGTTGTATAGTCCTTTAGATTCAGTCCAATTTTTGATGTTTAAATTCAAATTATAGTTGTACTCCCTGACAATTACATATATGCTTTATATGAATTGCAGAGCTCTTTCACTTATGGTACAGAATGCACAATGGATAAGTTGCAAACAAATGCTTCTGCACAGTTCAGTGGCTGCTCATTCATTATCCATTCTGAAAAGTGTTACAGGAAATGAAAGTAAATACGGCTAATCTTAGTGCAAATTGAATTGTAATGAGCGAGGGGTGCACAAGGAAATCAACAGGTTAAAAGGATCAAAAAGTGAAAATTTACGGATTTGAAATATGCTTAAGAATGAAACTTTTCTTTCAAAGATTTGTCCTTTTCACCAGTACACTAATAATCTGTAATATAGCAGATAAATAAATTTGGCTTTTTAATTATCAATATCCTGAAATATTAAATGTTAATCTCCTCTATAATTTATATTTTGTATGTTTATGTATGGTCTTGTAGATGTAATTAAATTGTGAAAGTTTAGCACTAAACTTGACCTCTTAGCTGCTCCAGCGAATGAAACTCTTTCACTCCTATCAGTTTTAACTTTTCAATTCAAAACGTGAAGTTGAAACAATATTAATATTGCAGTAAAAATGTAGCTCTGAAGAATTGTTTGTATTACTGTGTCAATGCATACCTGACTGAAGTATACCATTTCCATAGATTGAATTTAACAAAATATCAAAACTTAACATTTCGTATTTGCTGCTTTTCTGTTGTCTTGCCCATCTGTTTGCCTATTTTAACTTTATTTGCTGACCATATAAAGGCTAAGAGACACAGACACAAGGTTTTTGGCAAGAGGTGCAGTGAGAATTTGAGAAGAACCTTTACATAATACAACTGCTAATGACCTACAACCCACTGCCTACTATGTTAACTCATCTGATGAAAGAGCAGTGCTCCGAAATCTTGTGCTACCAAATAAACCTATTGGATTTTAACCTGGTATTGTGAGACTTCTAGCAGAGATGATCAACAATTTCGAAAGGAAATTCAATTAACGCTTGAGAGAAATACATTTTCAGGACTAAGGGATAAAATTTTAAACTGATGCTAACTGGATTGAGAACTGCTATGGATTTGATGGGCCAAATTACCACCACCTGCGTCATAATGATTCTTGACTCTGACTTCTCACTTCCTATTATTGATTTTATTGTTTTTCAACTCTCAAATTCTAAGAAGTAAAATTACCAAAGGAACCATCAATAACCAAAGAACTCTAGCATTGTTCAACATTTCAGTTGTGCTTTGAAATATTAAATCATAACTGTAGGATTGTGCTTTATGAAAGATTGGTTTTAAAAAAAAATGAAGTCAAATAATGTTGCGGCCATTATTTATAACTGTTAAAAATGAGAATTAGGCCTGATTTTTCTTATGCACCTCAAGGTTCACCAAGAAAATGAAGATTGGACCTGCTTTGAGCAGTCAGCAAGTCTTGATATCAAGTCCTTTTTTGGATTTGAAAGCACTGTTGAGAAAATAGCAATGAAGCAGTATGCCAGCAGCATCAAAAAGGTATGTGAACAATAGGACATTTTAGTTTTCACTGCAGATACTTCAGACAGATTAGCTGTTATGTTTCTAACAATGGTGTTATGTTTATTGATTGGAAGTACTGTACCTATCTCCATAATATAAGAGCCACCTGATCATGTTGAAAATACCTGAAAGCAAGAATATTTATTGTGGATAAGGTTTTATGGTAATTTAAAACAAGGTTCAGTAAAATCTGTCAGGCAGCTAATATTGCAAATGTTGCTGATAATTTAAAAATCAGCTTTAATGCAAGTATAGTGGATGGTTTCCAATTGCCCGCATTAGTCCTTATTTTGATTTGCTTTTAATCTTGGTGTTTTATTGTGGAGTTAGGTTCTAAATCCTTTCCATTATAACTACTTACATATATAGAAACTTGCAACGTTCCTCTTCTCATGCCAGCTCATCTGCAACAATTTGTGTAACTAGTACTTCATCAATTGCCACCAGAAGATGAAAAGTTTCCGGGTTGAGATTTTCTGATTTCCGCAATCAGAAGGCTCTTGGCTTCTGCTCAGTTAACAAGTGACCAACTTATTCCTGTTGATAGATTCTCTTTCTAACCATAAATCATTCCTTGACTATCTCAAAAGTCAGTGAAACTAATCGTCTTTCATCATTAAGGATGTTGTTGACATCCATGTTGAAATTGAAGGAATGGGGGTAACACAGGCAGGCAGTGTTTAGGAAGAAGATCCACTATGATCTTATTGAATGTTACAGCAAGTTTAAAGGGCCAAATAGTCTACCCATGCTACTATTTCTTGTACTCTTAGGGTGAGCATATAATACAGAAAGGTTCCCTTGAAGGACTGAATTTTTAATCGTATTTTCACTGTTATAACCAGAGGAGGAAGGGTCATATTGTATTCTGCTCTTTTGTTTCCTTGTTTGACCACAAGTTTTTTGTTTGGAAAAGGAATCACTTGCCAACTTAAATAATTAGAATTCCTACAGTGCAGAAGGCGGCCATTTGGCCTATCAAGACATCATTGATGACAATCCCACCCAGGCCCAATGATCTAACTCCACATATTTACCCTGCTAATCCTCCGACACTAAAGGTCAATTTAGTATGGCCATTCAACCTAACCGCACATCTTTGTTTTGTGGGTGGAAACTGGAGCATGCAGACACTGGCGCTCAGGCAAGGCACATAAAATCTCAGCTGAGGCCAACAGAGAATTCTGTTCTTTGAGCCTCGCCTATCTGAATTCCAGGGCAAGCATGCTGGTAAAATTCTGGTATAAGGGAATGTGCAAACTCCACACAGACAGTTAACTCAAGGCTGGAGTCAAATCCAGGTCCCTGGCACTGTGAGGCAGCAGTGCTGACCACTGTGCCATCGTGCCACCTGAAATTTAGTGAGCACTAGAGAACTAATTAGGCAATTTTTTTTGTGTTTTAACAAAGTAAAATATTAAAATGCATTCCAACTTTTGTGCACGTGCATTCACACATACACAAGCACACAGTGGGCAAGGATAGGTCGACCAAATTAGAGTCCAAAAAATTGAAATAGAATATATAGTCTATAGTTTGAGTCACCTTTCCTTCAGTGGTTCTGATTTAAAGTTTTGGGTAGCTAATTTAGTTGCTGAACTGAATTTCTTTTAAGTCTCTATTTGCATCCTGAGGGTCACAGCCAGCAAACTGAGTTCAAAGTTTGCCAGCTGGATTAGAGAGAGAGAGGAGGAGGCAGAAGGGGACATCTTTCACGTCTTTTCTCTTATCTGCTTGTCCTTGGTTCTGCTAAGAAAAGTTGTGCTGAAACATAACAGCTTGATTTGTCATGTGACCATCCTTCCCCAAACATGAGGGGGAATCAAAATAAGGTCGTTACCATGTATTCCAAGGCTAACTTGATTTGCTCATGTAGGGAAAGCTGTCTTAGCCAGAGTCCTATTTTGTAAGTGATTAGACTTAATGGCCAGGCTGCAACAGTTGAAAACCTCAGGTGATTGCCACAGATGCTTTGCTAATGAGACAGGAGATGCGTGTCTTTCAAACACTCCTGAAGTCATTGTCTTTGGGGTTTGCAGATACGTCATCTCCATACCAATGGTTTGGAATTTGGAATGTATAGTAATACAAATTGTGGTAATCATCTTTGGCCAAGAGTTCAAGTCATCTTTATCTGTGTCTTTGGAAAAACTTTCAGCAGGTGAATTAAAACCATTTTTTAGCATAAGTGACATCTTCATGACATAACAAATGAAATAGTAGAGAAAATACTAGAATCAAAAAATTATTAATGATCAGTAATATCTTCCGTTATTACTACTAAACTAAGTTCCCTTCTGACTGACTTAAATTCCACTATGTATAAGTGTTTAATTGTTGAGAATTTGTACATTATTTTTCAATACTTCAATTGCTGTGAATTATGTTTTTTTTCTGCAGGGAAAAGAAATAATTGAATATTACCTAAAACAATTAGAGGAAGAGGGAATTACCCATGTACCACGATGGACACCAATGGCCACCACTAACGTAGAAAAGACAATCCCTGTTCCGAAGCTGACCTCATCTCCAGCAGTGGCTATTCCTGGCCGTGGAGATGCTATTGTAAAGGAAGAACATGTCAACAAGGACTTGACTGCCAGTTCCAATAATTCACCTGATTCTCTTTCAGGAACACCAGATGGTAAATGTTTTAGAGCATTAATTTTCTCAACTGCAGAACTGTATCTTTTTTCTATGTTTATAGAATCATTGCGTAGTCTGAAGTATGTTATGCACATCCTGCTCTAGAATAAGACATAGTGATATATTTGACTGTAAATATTTAAGGGCCGAATTAAGAAATGTACATAATATTTCATTATGTGTCCTTGAAATAAATATTTTTGTTAATATGTTAGATATAAAAAAGCTAGTGCAAAGTGTAAAAATAGATTGCTTTCATTTATCTCAAACATTAAGTTAACTGTACTGGAGTTTCAGGTAAAAGAGGATAAAATCCTTCAAATTATGTATAATTTCAAACTTTTATTGTGTTTCAGATAAACTAGATGCTGATTACATTGAGCGTTATTTGGGTGACTTGACGCCATTGCAGGAGAGCTGTCTCATTCGGCTTCGATCGCGGCTCCAGGAAGTACACAAAGGCAAGGTAAGAGTATAACAACAATGATGATCAGCTGCAACAGCAAGGCTGTAAATTACTTTGCCTCAAATTGTTGATTGCTTGATAAAATATTGACTAGGATACTAGGGTAACTCCCTGACTCTCCTTCAAAATAGTATCATTCAATCTTTATTTTCTTTTCAGAGGGCAGACAGGATCTTGGTTTTAAGTCTCATCTGAAAGATAGTACCTCTGACTGGTAGTACACCCTCACTACTGCACTGTAGTATCAGTTTTGACACTTTGCTCAAGCCCTGCAGTGAGACGTGAGCCTACCACCTCTGGCTTAGTGGGGTGTGTGCTGCTAACAAGTCATGGCTGATACATTGAAAATATTACAGAGAAAAGATTTACATGAGTGATTCCAGAGATGAGAAACTTTGGCTACATAGCATGGAAAAGTTGGCACTGTTTTCCCTGGAGAGAGAAGATTGAGGGGGGATTTGATAGAGTTGTTCAAAATCAAGGGGTCTGGACAGAATATATGGGTAAATCCTTCCATTAGTGGATGGATCCTCAGCAAGAGCATGCAAATTTAAGGTAATTGACAAAATAAACATTGACATGTTTAAGGGAACAGCAATTACAATTTTCAAACAGTTGCACAAAGTAGAATTTCAATATGTTTGCCTTCCAATAATAGAAAAATTACTGGCTTCTTCTACTTAAATAAATTTATTTTTACAGATCCCAAAAGATGAGCATATCCTGCGGTTCTTAAGAGCACGTGACTTCAATATAGATAAAGCAAGAGAGCTTCTATGTCAGTCTTTGACGTGGCGCAAACAGCACAAAGTAGACTACCTATTGGAAACTTGGACACCACCTCAGGTGCTGCATGATTATTATACAGGAGGCTGGCATCATCATGACAAAGGTAAGCTCCATGTGACCTTGTACATATGACCATGATACTGTTGATGAGATGTTTTCTAAATGTTATTTTCTTAAAAGAACTAGATTCTAACATCCAGTAGTCTTCTTGGCACAGATTGCATTACATTTCATAATCAGATACGTACTTAAGGGAATAAGTAGTCAAGTACTACTTTTGGTGACTAGGTGCAGCTCAGAGACGTTGTTGAAATTTTCTCTGCCGATCCAAAGTGAGATTTGTTTGGGCAATTCACTGATTACCGGCCAAAAAACTTGTGCACTTGATAACCAAATCGACTTTGAACTTCAGTTATAAATTTGTAGAGATTAAGAGCAATATATTTATGCAAGAAGTATCATTTTCTGGGCTCAGTTTAGGTATTGAATTTCTGCAAGGGTTTCCTGCTTGGTCCACCTTAACTTTGGCAAAAGAAACTCATAAATTGTGGAACACTATGCAACTGTTAAATTAGTTAATAAGATTATAATACTTTTGCGCTGAACTTATGGGGGATAAATGGGTCATTAGTTGCAGTGTATTGGATGTTCTAAAGTTGGAGAGTAAGGGTATGAATGCTGTGCTTAAACTAGACTGTTTTAACTGATATGGCAATGCTTTGTTCCAGCATTGACTGGAAAAATTGGGAAAGTGTTCCAGCTGGAGTATTTCTAGCTTTCACAAAATGATCTATTCCTTCTTTCTCCACTGTCTTACTTTTTTCCACGTGTTTTAATTATGACATCTCAATGATGAAGCTAGATAGTAATTTTACAAATAATACATCTGAGAGCAAAATTACTGATAACAGTAATTATATAGGTGTTACATATAAAGCTTGAGTATTTGTATTGACTGTTATAACAGTAGAAGTGCTTAGGTTCCTGACTGCGTATACTCAAGTGTCAGACTATCTGTTCACATTTGCCTGCCTGTGCTTCTGGATTAGTCATTCTTTGTTGGATGGATTCATGAACTGAGATGTGCACTCAAATTGTAGAAAAATATCTGAATTTTCTTTTCTTTAATTGTACCTTTGTGAAACAGTTGTACAATAGCATTGGTACTATTCCTGGAGAGCTTTTAAGCTGGAGAATCAGATAAAATACCATTTGAACTACAAAGGGCAGGAGTAAATGTTTTTATGCATAAATAAACCTCAAATGATGATATTCAGTTTGTAGATTTAAAGTGGCTAAGCAGATATTTCCATTTCATGGATATTTAATATTGTGTAAAAGCAAAGTATCTATTTAAACTATTGTGAAGTAGCTAGTTTTATGGAAGGAACAATTTGTTTGACATTAACTTGTATTCCTATTGTGCCATTAATAGATACATAGAAACAAGAAGCAGGAGTGGGCCATTTAGTCCTAGAATCTACTTCGTTATTCATTTTGATAATGGCTGATCATCGAATTCAATATCCTGTTTCCTGTTGCCCCCCCCACCACCCCACCAACCCTGCTTCCTCCCATATCCCTTTAGCCTCAAAAGCTATATCTAATTTCTCCTTGAAATCAGGCAATGTTTTGACCTCAACTGCTTTCTGTGGTAGTGAATTCTACACATTCACCACTCTCTGGGTGAAGAAATTTCTTCTAACCTCAGTTTTAAATGGTTTACTCTTTATCCTCAAACTACGACCACTAGTTCTGGATGCCGCACCCCATTAGGATCATTCTTTCTGAATCTACCCTGTCTAACCCTGTTAGAATTCTGTAAGTTTCTACGAGAACCCCTCTCAGTCGTCTAAACTCCAGTGAATATAATCCTAACCGATTTATATTCTCCTCATATAACAGATCTGCTATTCCAGGAATCAATCTGGTAAGCCTTTGCTGTATTTTCTCTGTAGCAAAGACATCCTTCCTCAGATATGGACACCAGAACTGCACACAATACTCCAGATGTAGTCTCCCACACACTATATAACTGCAGCAAAACATTCCTGTCTCTCTACTCTAATGTAATAATACATCCCAACACATTTCACAGGAGCATTGTAATAATTTGGTTCTGAGCCACAAAAAATAATAGGGAGATGGCCAAAAGTTTGGTCAAAAAGATAGGTTTAAAAGAGTGATGAGGAGTCAGGCAAGTTTAGGGAGAAAATTTCAGAGCCGCCTTAGCTGCTGAAGGCATAGTCATCAGCAAGAGAGCAATTAAAAGCAGGAATGCTGAAGAGGGCTGAGTATTAGAGGAACAGAGAGATCTTGGAGATTTATGGGGTTAGAGGAGATTATAGAGGTGGGGAGGTCATGGCCATGAAGAAATTTGAAAACTTAATTGCAGTGTGATTGCTGAGTATCTGAATTAGATACTCTGAGGACTAGAATGCATAAGCCTCTTTAAGAAGACAACTTTCTA
Organism: Sphyrna mokarran; assembly: GCA_024679065.1. NCBI lineage: Eukaryota > Metazoa > Chordata > Chondrichthyes > Carcharhiniformes > Carcharhinidae > Sphyrna > Sphyrna mokarran. The sequence goes on from JAGIQG010000021.1 coordinate 28,981,516, forward strand.
GTTTAGTGTTTTGCATGCTATAGTCTTGGAACTTTTAGTACTTTTCACAATGTAACTCAATTCTTTTTTTTCATGCAGATGGGAGACCTCTATACATCTTAAGAGTTGGGCAAATGGATACCAAAGGTCTTGTCAGAGCACTTGGAGAGGAAGCACTGCTGCGACACGTAAGTCTATTTTAATAGTATTTTTAAAATTAAATTAACTTAATGTATGTTTCTAGAATGATCACCGCTGAATTCTTGGAACTCTAGAATCAGCATAAATACTATAAGAGGTACTTCCAATTAATAATTAACATAGCATTTATATTTCAAGTGATTTCTTTATGCCGTAGTTATCCAATGTGTAGAATTCAGTTGCTAGTTTAGCATTAGCAATTTGTGACCATTATGAGCAGGATTGAGTCTGATCAAACTCCTATCAGATTGGAGATTATTTTATTCTTTTAATCTAGATTGGAATCAGATTTGGATGCCAAAGATGCAAGTTGTTAGCTAATCCACAGCTCTTTTCAATCTTAAAATTAATAGTTTGCCTTTATCCCAATAGGAATATATGCGTGAAATATTAATTAATTCAGCAGTTATATGCAGGACAATTCAGAATAACTCATTTGAGTTGAGTGATTCCCTTTTGGCATCATAAATTCCAGAATTATATTGCTAAAAACTGTAACATCTTTATCCCTAGTGGAGACAAAACAAATTTTAGTAGTTCCAGATCTGTATACTTTGAAATAATCCAACATGTCAATCTTATAGGTTGATTAGACTTGTTTCAGGTAACAGTCTACATTAACAAAGATTACTTCAAAGGTTTGTGTTACATGTGTTTGTGAATAGCAGTAACTTAGGCTTTTGTCGGATTCCAAAGATTTCAAATATGTGTAATCTCAGGAAACTATAAAGTGCATGATGAGATGACACCATCAGAGCTAACAAATGAAACACTGGGCTAATAGTTGTTTTGTGTTATATTTTTTCCTATTATTTTCAGTTTTCCCCCAAGGGAGTGATGACATAGAATGGTTGCAGTTAATAACTTAGTGGACACTGACATTTGAGAAATTCAGTCAACGCAATTCATCTTATCAGACACTAAACCAGTGCAGGAAATTTTCTGTCGGTCATTGCAGTTAGATTATCAGAGAGAAATAATGCATCCTTCAAAATCAGCCCTCACTCAGCCAGTACATTGCGAAAAGCTTCAGTTTTCCCCTGAGATCTTATTTCATAACTGACAGGGATCAAATGCATGAACCTGCTCTATTCCATTGCAGTAGTTGTTTTATTTTAACTTCTTGCAGCTGTTATAGCCACAACTGCTATTATGATAGAATGTCTAAGATGGTATTTTCTGCACACAGGAGAATCTTCTGTTTCTCTGTTTAAAGTAATTGTCCTTTTAAAATAACAAACTTGCACCCATAATACTCTATTTGTGAATCTTTTTTTTAAGAAAGGCAAGAGAGTTATGCTTGAAAATTTAGCATCAGTTGTAAGGAAATTACTAGAATCAGTTAGAGACCGAGTGACTGGCATTTGGACGAGTATTAACTGATCAGAGAGAGCTGGCATGAAGTAAACACTAAGTCATGTTTAACAAACATAGTTGAATTTTTTTGAGGAGGTAGCTAACATGGTAGATAAAGGAATTGCTCTGAAGGTTCTTGTTATTGACTTACGAAAATAATTTGACAAGGCTTCACATAAACTAATAATAAGAATGAGAGTGTACAGAATGAAGCAGTCTAATGGCCTGGATAGGAAATTGGTTAGAACACTTAAAGTTGAATAACAGGTACGCTTTCAAACTGACAAGATGTGACTAATGATATCCCACAAGTATTTGTGCTCCGGCTTCAGCAGTTCACTATGTAGGTATAACTGGATGAAAAAATGGAGAGCACTATAGCAATATTTACTGATCACACCAAGTTATGAGGCAAGATAGATGGAGGTGGAAAGTCTCAAGGAGGCATTTATAGATCGAGTGGACACAAATTGGCCCATAGGAATTCAGTGTTAGAGAATTGTGATGTTGTCCATAATGGATCTAAGAATAATAGGTCAAAATATTTCCTCAACGATGAGATGCTAGGAACTGTTGATGAGCAGAGATTTTGGAGTCCAAATGCAGTAATCAATTAAAAAAAACTAATGGGATGTTTGGCTTTAACCTCAGGAGGTCTGCAAATATTACAGCAACTTGCATTTATATAATGCTTTTAATAACACACCTCAATGACAAGATTTGATACTGGGCTACATAAAGATATTAGACCTGTTTCAAAGTTTGATGAAAGAGGTAAGTTACAAAGAAGTGGAGTGATTTAGGTAATCGGTGAGCTTAGAGCCTAGGCAGTTGAAGGATTGGCACCAGTTCTGGGGTGATTCAAATTGGGAATGCTGAAGAGGCAATAATTCAAGGAACACAGATCTGGGGTTATAGAACGAGAAATTTCAAATCACTCCCCATCTTTGATTTTTTTTTTAATGTTGAGATTTTATTTCACTTGGAATCAAAAGACACAATAATGAGAAGGACTTGCTTGCTGTGAGTTACAGCATGAAAAGTGAAGTTTAAAAACTCTCAAATTTACAAAGAATAAAATGTAGGAGGCCAGCAAGGAGCATTGTATAATAATCAAGTCTAAAGGTAACAAAGACATGAATGCGGTTGCTACGGCAGTGTGGAGTTGGCTGAAGTTATGGAGATGGAAATAGGCATCCTTGGTGATATGGTGAAAAGCTCATCTTGGGAATAAATTTAGCACCAAGATTGCAGAAAAATCTGGTTCATATTGGAAGAGCATTGGAGTTAGTAGCATGAGATGGATTCTGTGTTGGAGACATAGAACATAGAACATTACAGCGCAGAACTGGCCCTTCGGCCTTCGATGTTGCGCCGACCAATTAAGAAAAAGCAATGACCCTCTAACCTAAACCATTCTCTTTTCGTCCATAAACTCATCTACTAACCTCTTAAACGCCACCAAACTTGGAGCATCTACAACTGCAGCAGGCAGGGCATTCCATACTCTTACCACCCTCTGGGTAAAAGAACCTACCTCTGACATCCTTATAACTACCACCCCTTAATTTAAAGCTATGTCCCCTCGTGCTAGCTTTCTCCATCCTAGGAAAAAGGCTATCACTGTCCACCCTATCTAAACCTCTAATCATCTGAGACGGAAGATGTTAGCATGAGTTTGGGAGGTGACAACATGCTCGAGGACTTGAAGAGGAGAGAAAGTTTGATGAGATGCAGTAGTTTCCAAAGACAGGTCACAAGTTGATGGAATTGATTTTTGAGTAGTTTCTTAGATATTATGATGGGTACTCGAGGGGAGAGAACTATTAATATCAACTAGCTTGTGAGCCAGAAAGGGGATTGAATGGGCAATAATTTATTTAAAATAAGTTCAAGCATGCAACAAGTGGATCTCATCAACAAGGTGAGTTCAGGTAGGACATAGTGAGAGATAGGACAGAAACTAGAGAAAGGTGCAAATTCAGAGTCAGGCCCAGGGGTAACTACAGAAAGGTCAGCTGGGAGGCTAGAGAAAGGTGAATTGCTGAGGCCCGAGCACACACACCTGTGGAGTAGCAACTGAATGGACAGTCTCAACCTTTTAACAAAACAAGTTCATGAACTCCTTGCACTTGTTGGGGGTGAGGATGGAGGAGACATGAAAAGATATTTTAAGAAGTTGGGTTATGGCTTTTCTTGGATCTTTGTATAGTGATCATTTTAGTGATGCAGATCATTTCCCAATAATGTCTTAAATGATTAGCAAAATTAAACTAGTTGTGCATCAAAGATATTAAAATTTGTGCCCCTTTGCACTTCAGAATGGAGATGGAAGGTATGTAAAGGGATCTATTAGAATGGAAACTAAGTTTTAGTGGGGACAAGGGCATTAAATGTGATGGGGTGGCTATGATTTAACAAAACAATAGCTGCTGTGATATCATGATGAATTGAAGGTAAAGAATAATGATTGGGTATCTGAGTGCATTGGGAACTCGAGTCCATGATAAGTGACTTAAGGGAGACTTTTCCAAAGACAGACATAGAAAGAAGTGGGCTTGGGAGGGGAAAGGAAATATGGATATAGAACAATACAAGGAAGTAATCAGTGATTGCCTTCACAGTGATAGTAATGATAGGGACAGTGAGGCTATGTGAGATGATATTATTATGAGATGGTCATGTGCGTGGGTAGGATAGTTTATACGAAAGCACAAATTTTGGGAGAAAAGAGCACTTCAGAGGAAAGAGAAAAAGGAGAGTTGAAATTGGAGGTGGAGAAATTGCTAAGGATTAATTGCCTTTCAATGCAGAGATAGAGGGAAGAAAGTAGCAAAGGTATCCCTGGGAAATTTGAGTATGTGGTAGAGAACAAGAATTATTAATGGCAGATATGAAGAGTAGAATAAGAGGAGATGCTTCCTTAAAGGAATATGGTTGCTATTACTTCTCAGCCAAGTCTCTTTCAAGGTTTTGACATGAATATTAGTGCCCATAATAAGTCTCACACGATTTTATTAGCAAATGAAAGTACTGGAGGGGGATGTGGAGGGAAGCAATAATCACCAGTCTATATGCAGAATCCACGTGGGAGCGATGGGAGGAACAGAAAGGAATTTGGCGATATTGGCCCACAGCAGAATTGCAGTCAGGAAGGGAGCAGTAAGAGGCATTTGGGGTTGCTGCTAGTTAGGAAGTAATCTTGGAACCTTTCTAAAGGCAACAAGAAGGAATATGTGGAATAAGAGTGAATCAAGCTTTGAATGATAACAATGGAACAGCAAAGATGATGAATATTGAAGAATTGGCTTTTGTCAAGGTGGATTACCTCAGAGAAAGGATGAATGATTGGAAGTGGTAAGAGAAGGGGGAAAATTAAGTGGTGGGTCAAGTTTGAAGTGTATTTTCAGTGTTTTCCATGTCTATTAAGATAACAATTTATTGTCTCCTGTGATGATTCCTTTAGAAGTCAGTGCAGATAAATCTAAATGTTCAACTGCGAAAAACAATGGATCAAAATTGTTCTTCAAAGCAGAAGTTGAATTTTGAAAGAAAGTAGCCAAGGACTATGAATAATTTCTTGAACAATAGTCCCCAATGCTAAGTAAATTAGAAGAAAGAAAACAGCTCTGCAATTGGTCTGAACAGCTGAGTAGATCTGTCTATCTTTTTGTCTATGTCAACAAAGCTATTGTCCTTTTCAGTTACTTCAACAGTAGAGATGATTAATCAATAGCAGTTTTTAAAACCAAAGGACAAACCTGTCCAACAAGTTTAATAAGTAGTGATCAATCCCACTGTATAATCCCTCTCCCTAGTTTTGAGAAATATGAATAAATCAAAGTTTAACAGCAGAGACCCAAAATATAATGTTATTGTAATGATAGCTGAGGAACATAACTATATATTGATGTTACAGTTGCTGTGTTAAGATCCATTCCTGCCAAAAGGACGGAAGTTGTGTTACAACTGTACATGGCTCTGGTTAGATTCCATCTGAAATAATGTTCAGCACTGAATTCGGGGCACCTAGGGAAAGAGATAGCAACCATGGAGTGGGTACAGTGGACGCAGAAGGATACTGAAGCTAAAATGATTACATTATGAGAATGGGTGGCATAGGTTAGGTTTATATTTACTTGAATATAGAAGATTAATGGGTGATCTAATTGAGGTGTTTCAGATGATCGTAGGAATTAATGGGATAGAGAGAGACTTTCCGAGGCAGGGGAGTCTCGAACAAAGGAACTTAAAGTTTGACACTAGACCATTCTAGAGTGATGTCAGTGAACACTTTCTCACACAAGGGCAGTGGAAATTTGGAGCTTTCTTCCCCAAAAGGCTGGTGAGACTAGATCAATTGAAAAATTGAAAAATTCAAAACTGAATTGATTTTCTTTAGATAAGAATATTAAAAATTACAGGTTGGTAAATGAAATTGTTATCTGCTGTGATCTTGTTGAATGAGAACAAAAATAAAGAGCTTTTTAATAAGAACACTCACACAAGGGTATATACAACTAAAATATCAATTCAGAAAATATGCACAAGTTTTCACAATTAGGATTTGGTATTTTTGTTCTAAATCAGGTTCTGTCTATTAATGAAGAAGGATTAAGACGATGTGAAGAAAACACCAATGTATTTGGGAGACCGATCAGGTAATCACAATTTCATTTTAATTAGTACAGTGTTCTTGAAGAAAGTATTGTACAAAGAATTATTTCATGTCTTCATTGCAGCTATCAAAGTTTTGCATCATTGTGTTTTTTAAATAGCTCATGGACATGCTTGGTGGATTTAGAAGGCTTGAATATGAGACACCTTTGGCGACCCGGTGTTAAAGCACTGTTGAGAATCATAGAGGTTGTTGAAGCAAACTACCCAGAAACGCTGGGTCGGCTATTGATCCTGAGAGCGCCTCGTGTATTTCCAGTACTTTGGACATTGGTAAGTTATCGCAGTGTTAAGAAATAAACTGTCAGGCTTTTAAATCAGCTTCCATTCTAAATTGTAATTTAATGTCCTTGTTTGGCTCCAGGTCAGTCCTTTCATTGATGACAACACAAGAAAAAAATTCCTCATCTATGCAGGAAATGACTACCAGGGGCCTGGAGGACTGGTTGATTACATAGACAAAGAAGTGATCCCTGATTTCCTTGGAGGAGAATGTGTGGTAAGAATTACATCAGAGTTGCTGTTTTGAATCATTGTCTAATGTTGTCAGTTGAGTGTGACAGAAAATAGGTAATCTTTTTTGCTTGAGCAAAAGGAAAAGTATATGTTGTTAATTGACCTAAGTAATAGTTTTTAGAAGAAATTGTGATTTAGGGTGTTAGCATTTGAAAGTGATTGGGCCCAGAATTGTCTAATGGTTATTTCGGGTATTTTCTGGCATTTTGCATTGGTACCTGAAGGACTTGATCATGCTAGTGTGTCTTTGAGATGGTGGAACTGGTAACTTATTATACTGTTACAAATAGCAGTATAATTATATCCTGTAGCCAATCACACATTCTGTCTATACATTATGTTTCTAAAGGAAAATGCAGCTTGCTTTGTATAAAGTTCTTGCTTTACTCTTTCTAATAGTAACTGTACATCAGTGTATGCAAATTGAATAATTAATATACAGTCTGTAGGGGATTGAACAGTTCTTATTCTCACTGCCCTTGCAAGCAAATTTGTAATATCAAGTAACCCAATCAAAATGCAGATTTTATATTTCTGTCTCTTACTTCGATTCCCAAAAGATTTGGTCACCATCTGAAGCTTATGAATAATAATATGATGGATTAATTTTGGTAAATACAAAACAGTATTACTTTTTTGAGAGGCTACTCTGTCAGCTTGTTTAATCTTTGACCCAAAGCATGGAGTGATTATTATTATATACACCCTTGTGGTAGGGACGTATATTACAAAAACAGAAAATGCTGGAAAAACTTAGCAGGCCTAGCAGCATCTGTGAAGAGCGAAATAATTAATGTTTCAAGTCCATATGACACTTCAGAGCTCTGTTTCTCTCTCCACAGATGCTCCCAGACTTGCTGAGTTTTCCCAGCATTTTCAATTTTTATTTCAGATTTTCGGCATCTGCAATATTTTGCTTTGAACCTACTTCTCACATACTGCTTGTATCAAAGAGCCTTGATATTAGTTTTTTTTATATGTTTGATTATAACTGCCATTCCTCTTATAATCTTGTTAAAGTAAAGCAGGTTTTCCATTTATTATTTTCTGTATCAATATTTCTTGTGAAAAGTTTGTATGAACCAATTCGAGCAAATATGCAACAGATTTTACGGTATTCTATCAAAGCAATATTTTATGGTACTGTATAATATGACAATCCAATGTCAGCACTAGTTTGATATAATCCAATTTTTATTAGAGGCAGCTATGTCTCCCTTTTCCTTCTTGAATTTCCAGTGTTATGTAATGTCCTGTTACATCTAGTTAAAGAAAGTTATTAGTCTGTATATGCAGGGAAGGTAGCTAAATAGTGCAGCTATTTAGAGAACTTGATGTGGGTAATAATTGTCATATAACCATATTCTACAGTTTTGGCAGAATTCATTGTTACAATGGTATTTATTTCTATAAATGGATAGCACTTGTTGAGCAGTTACTTAGAAGCATAATGATCTCCAGACCCCAGTTAACTACTTGCTGGGCATTTAGATTATACAAATACCTTTTGAGAATTGTGCATGATCTAAAAATTTTATTAAATGTTTTTGTTTTACTTTTTTAGTGTGAGGTTCCAGAGGGAGGTCTAATCCCCAAATCAATGTATAGAACAGCAGAAGAACTGGACAATGACGACATCAGGTTATTGACTGAAACTATTTATCAGTCAGCAAGTGTTTTCAAAGGGTCACCTCATGAGGTAAAAATTGTACTGTCTCATTTTCTTAGTGTTTGTGTACATGCAGTTTTAATTTTAAACTATGTACCCTGATGGTTAAGATAAAAAGATAGTGTTTCATTAATATACTCATTATATTTTGCTTTTATATGCATCCAGATATTAATTGAATTGGTGGAAGCATCTTCTGTGATAACCTGGGATTTTGATGTAGTGAAAGGCGATATTGCCTTCAACATCTACCATTCAAAACGAGCACCTCAGCTTCCCAAAAAGGACACTCTTGGAGCCCATGGGATAACGTGCCCTGGAGGAAATAATGTGCAGCTTATAGATAAATCATGGCAACTAGGAAAGGACTACAGTATGGTGGAACCACCACTCATCTGCAAAGAAGGAGAAAGTGTGCAGGTCAGTTTTGAATTGGTCAGTAACCTGCACAATAAGACGAGGGTTACGTGGCCTAATTTTTTTTATTGTGGTGCTCAGTCAAAGTAATCAGATAAGCATTCTAAAGATTTATCTTTGCTGTAAAAATTCAGGTTAAGTGATGTTTGCACATTTTTAAAATCAATTTGCTTTTATCTTCTGTGTTGCTTACAGGGTTCACACGTAACAAGATGGCCTGGTTTTTATATCCTGCAGTGGAAATTTCACAATATGCCTTCCTGTGCTACAACTAACCTGCCTCGTGTAGATGATGTGCTGGCAACATTACAGGTTTCTTCCCATAAGTGTAAAGTTATGTATTACACTGAAGTCATAGGATCAGAGATTTCAGGTACAGCAGATAAAACTACTGTATTGAGATTGCATTACCATCTCTGAACAGCGCATAGATGCGATGTATTAGATGTAGTTTGTCTTCACTGAATGTGGTTGAATCTATTCATTCCTCAGTTCAACATAGGGAATCTGTTACTGCATTTTCCACACTATATACTAGTCTTGACATGCAGTCAAGGCTGTGATTTATTCCTAGACTTCTGTAAAACTGATAGGAGTTGCACAAATATATTGCAGAGAACTACCCTTCTGTTCGGCATCTTATAACCAACTCCCCATCATACCTTTGGCTCAATAAGGTTTGAAGCTTAACTGCAAGGAATTGCAGTAGGATTCCATGTCTTGCAATTTCATTGAACCAGCTCAGTGAGATGCTTGATAATTAGCTTTCAACATTTAGAATTATGTGATGTTTAAAACTGGTGGTGATTCAGTTTACTGTTTTTAACAAAGCCGTAGTTTTCTATGGTCACAATTTGACTTGTTTTTGGTTAATTTTAACAAAGTAATTCTATTTTGCAAGTCATATATTGAGAAATTGTTGTTGCAATTTCTACAAGTACTGCACTTAAGTTGAGACTTTGGCAAGCCTCCTGCAATCTTAAATTCTATTATGTTGGCCTGGTATTCTGAAGATGAAGTGGTTTCTTAAACTTATTGGGGAAGATCTTACCATAGAATTCTAAATGCCAAGCAAGTGTAAAACTAGGAGGCAATCACGCCCATTTTTTCAGCATGCTTTCCAACACAGTCTTTTGCTGCTTAGTGCAAAAAAAGAAGGAAAGTGTGATTCACGCCAGTAGGGGAGAGCTGAGAAAACAACTGCTAACAGCTAGAGGTTGCTATTGTACATGTGCAGATCTGTTTTCTGTCTAAAAGTGTACATAGCAAGGACAGATCTGTCACTCCACAGCCAATCCCCAATTGTGGATTGTGCAGCTCCATCCTGCCTTGCTTGCTCCCCCTTATGCCTTGTCTTTTGGCATTTCACAGTTTCAGGCTGGCAGTACCAGATGCCACTGACCATGGGGCACTGCCTGATCTTGTCCTCAACTACCCAGTGACCTCAGACTTCTGGTCTCACTGATAAGGCCATCACATCTGGTCCTCATTGTTGTAGACCATATGTGATCCTCAATGGTAGGGACCTCCATCGGTGAGGTCGTTAAGGCAAATAAGCCTGGACGATTCAATATCACTAATAATATTGAAATGAATATTTAAATCAGCTTTGTGTCAGTCCTGGTCTGATCATTTTGGCAGTCCAGGGTCAGTAAGATTGCAAGAGGTGTGAAACTGGACGTGAACCTTACTTTCTGCCTCTCTCGCAATCTTACCTGCTTGCCACCGACCCATGTGACAAGACGGTAAAATTGCTCTCATCCTGTCTGAAAATGATTATCATCTCATTGGGAGATCTTGTATCCTGCACACCTGAATTTCTGAGCTCCCCTCCCAGTTGACAATGCTCCCTGACAAGGCTCAAGTGAGAACCTGACCCCAGTTATTTTGATGTTTTTGTCTTCGGTCAAAACAGCAGTAATACAATTGCTGAAGCATTTGCTGAAACATGGACAAAGTTTGCCAGGCTTTTTTCATCAATTCTGAAATAACTGTAATTTGGACAGTGCTTCATGTTGTGATCCTATGAAACCAGTTCAGATGATGGTGATATTTTAGGTACAGGATGCTATTAATAAAAGGTTTTAAGCTACTCTAAGGAAAATGGTTACAAATTTTGCAGTTTAAAAAAAAAAATGGAGATTTGAGGTTGAAAACTAAAATAATTGTACCAACCAGATGCCAACTTCATGCCACGTTTTCTAAATTGGCAGTTTTCAGATAGTGATGGACAGATGATTAAGAGGGTTTCTGACTCCTTTTGTTAGAAGGTTAGGCCTGAATTAGAAAGTATGAACTGAAAATTACCACCAAAAGAACAAAGTGAAAAGAGTTCTTTTTAAAAAATAAGGGGTTGTAAGAAGGTATAATTTGAATATGGGCAAATGGACAGGGTGATAAGACTAAGTAGCCGTCTCTTCCAGAGAGCCAATACGTGACCCTTCGGTACAGTAAAATTCTATGATTGTATGTGTAATAAAAAGTGAAAATAGTTTGGATACTGAAGAAAAGATTCCCAATAAACAGCTTCCAAATTAATTACCAAATTATTTCATGTAAATGAATATTTGAAACCATAATATTCACACATAATAAACACTTGCTATTTTTATTTCAGGGGTTCCATGACTAGTCTTGAATCTAGTCACAGTGGCTTTTCACAGCTCAGTGCCGCTACAACATCATCCAGCCAGTCACACTCCAGTTCAATGATCTCCAGGTAGTGTTTCAGAATGCCTGCAATTAAAAAGAACAAGTGCAAAACAGGACAATCTTTGTGGCAGCTGATTGGAATGATGGTGCAGCACAAAAATATGCGTGTTTGACTTTACTAATGCAATCAGTACAATCAGTTCAGTTTCTTTGTATCTTTTGATTTCTCTTTCACTATGTATTTGAGTGCACCCATAGTTTGCAATCAAGATTTTTAAAATGATGTACTAATTCATATTTTAGTCAAATGTCATGAAGGTGTAAATGTTTACAGGGCTGCATTTTCTAACAGACTGTAATACGTTTAAAAAACTGTACTGTAAATCCTACCTGTTCTGAAAACCTCACCAAATCTTTCCTGAATTCTTGAGATTGTTGTTACAATGCATTGAAAAAAAAGCACAAAGTCAAAGAAACAAATATTCTAAATTTGACACTTCGAACGAAAAGAAAGTTGTATAAATGGAAAAAGTTATTGCAAGCACATGCTGGACGTAGAAAGCGTGTCTTTTGCACTTAAACCATATAATTACTTGCTTGGAAGCATGATGTCACATACTTTAAATTTGAAACCATTGTCACAACCTACTTGAATGTAGTTATAGCTAAACATTTCATCCTTGTTAAAGGGTTGCTGTTTAACTGTGAGACAGATGTCTTTCTACAATTTAGTTAGTGTTTAATGTCCCGAAGCCAATAATGTTCCCATGAAACAAAATCATTGTGTTAATATTCCTGTTGTCTACCTATACTTATGCATTGCATATCAATCTTTGTTTATAGAGCAATACATGTTACCACTGGGTTGGTAATAAATAATTCAAATATCCTTTGAACAGCCTCTTTTTAAATAATAAACTTCTAAACTGAAATTTTAATGTTTGTCTTGTCCTGTGTTGCAATTTGTATTGATTTAGAATTTTGTACAACTGCTGATTTTCATAAACAATTTCTACTTATACAGAGCCAACATTTTCAAAGTATTGAAATATCCCAAGGTGCCCAGGAACATTCATTATAAAACGAAGTATGACATCAAGCTACAGAAAGGAAATACTTGGTCATAGAGATAGGAGGTTTTATGGAGGGCTTAAAGGAGGAAAACAATTGAGAGAGATAGGGAGGGTATTCCACAGCTCCCTATGTGTGCTGTGGTATAAGTAATTGACATGGTGGAACGTTTAAAATTGGGAACGGACAAGAGGCCAGAGTCAGAATCTCAGAGGTTGATGGAGAATACAGAAATTAAGTGGGGAGAGACCAACGAAAGATATGTAAGACAGGGATGATAGCAAGATAGCAGAAAGGCCAATAGTGATAACTGAACAATTGGGCTAGGGAATTTGGAGAGTTGAGTACCTGAAAGTAGAGAAGGGAAAAGAGGCATGAAAACAAAAGAGGGAGACCAGGAGGGGTAACCAGAGAAGACATACAGAAAGAGCAACTGTAAATAGATTGTGGGGGCTGGATCTTGAGCAGCAGACAAGGTGCACATGCGAACAAACCCAGAGAGCTGGGGAGGCATAGTGACACAGTGGTTATCATTGCTGTCTCAGTGCCAGGGATCCAGGTTCAATTCCTGGTTTGGGTCAGTGTGCGGAGTCTGCACGCTCTCCCCATGTCTGTGTTTCCTCCAGGTGCCCTGGTTTCCCCTCTCAGTCCAAAAGATTTGCTGATTAGGTGCTTTGACCATGTTCAATTCTCCCTCTGTATCCAAACAGACACCAGTGCGTGGCGACTAGGGTATTTTCAAGTAACTTCATTGCGGTATTAATATAAGCCTACTTATCACGCAAATAAATAAACTTTGAACTCAAGTTATGGAAGGATACCATATAATTCAAAAGCAACAGAGGGTTTGTCTGCTGGTATTCATAACAGGATGCTTGCCAAATGGTATATGATGATTTATTGTTGCAAGTGCCCTATTAAAAACTACCTTACGTGCAAGGTTAATCTGTAAATCAAATTGTATTGGAAAATGTTTATGCTGCGTTAGGTATGCAGTCTGCTGGGCCATAATAGTTATCAGTTGTCAGTATAATTAGTAGGAAGAAATCCTAAAAGAGATGATTAAATAAACTCATTCTGTCAGAAACTCTGCTAATGGAGGCCTAATGCTGCCTTAAGTAATAATGTGTTTTGCTGCAAGTTGAATTGAACAGAGTTGAAGTTAAATTTATTTGTGATGTTCATGAATGACCAGCAGATGGTGCTACATTCCTACAAATAGATGTGCCTGGTATATCTTGGAGAAATAGAATTATTTAACCGAGGAATTAACTATAAAGCACAGGACGAGAAACAAGGATTTCACAAATATCATGGGTTTAAAGCTTCAAGCTGGCATTATCTGCTGGTTTCTGCTCACTGGTTTTCCAGGCAATCATATTGTCAAGCAAGGATGTGCTATCGTCTACATCTACGCTATGATTATACCCAGGAAACGTTGCATGGAGTTTGTAAAACAGCAAGTGAAAGAAGTCTGCTAAGGAGGTAATGGCCCTGGGTTCATTGCATGTTTCTAGGGAGGTGTGAAAGAATACCTGAAACACAAATTGTTGCACATGCTATTGTCCAGTTTCAAGAGTTACTAAAGTTTAAAATTTATTTCTCAGTCACAAGTTTGGCTTTCAGTAACTGCAGTGAAGTTACTGTGAAAATCCTGTAATGAATACAAAATGCTGGATAAACTCAGCAGGTCTGGCAACATCTGACAGAGATTTAACATTGAGTATGTTTGACTCTCCATAGCTGAAGGCATAATTGTGGGATTATATATATTTGGGGCGGTAGAAGAAATGGAATAAAATAGGTCGCAGCTAAGAAGAGATTGATAAAGATGTCATGGACACAAGACTTATGGAGCATTAAGACCTAAAGGAGGTGCTGATTGTGGCATAAAAGTAAGATAATTGAATGTTTTAATTAACATTCAGGAAGTACTGTTTTAATGTTCCTTTAATAAACAAAGCCAAAACAACTTTAATGTTCTTAGGACATGCCAAGGCCAGTGTATTTTTTTTTGAAGTATCATTTGTGTTGTATGATGTGGAGATGCCCAGAGTTGGACTGGGGTGGGCACAACATCAGGTTAAAGTCCAAAGATTTATTTGGTATCACAAACATTCAGAGTGCCATTCCATTAGGTAAGTGGAGAGTTGGGTTCACAAATAAGGCATTAGTTTATATACACCCTGTTTGTGAACACAACTTCCCACTCCCCTAATGAAGGAGCAGGACTCCAAAAGCTCGTGATACCAAATAAACCTGTCAGACTTTAACCTGGTGTTGTGAGACTTCTTGTTGTGGGCTTATCCAACAGCCAGTTTGTTCACAGCAGTAAGAGTACCATGACCAGATCATCTGTTTTCGCTGATGATGTGTGAGCCAGCATATAGAACCCTGAGAATTCCTTTAATGTTCCCTCAGACAAGCAGACCAGGCCTCTAACTGTCTCATCTGAAAAAAAGGTTATTTGCTTGCATGCTGGTTCAGCTACTGTCTGAATGTTAGAGGCTGTGACTCTCACCTCATCCCCGAACCTCAATTCTTTTTGTCCATGTTTGAACTGTGACTGAATTGACATGGCAGAACCCAACTACACATGGTGAGCAAGTTATTGCTGTGTCGATGCCATGGTGTAACGTGTGTTTCTGTTAACAGATAAATGCTACAGAAAAGTGGTGGCTGAGCAGCTTTTATAGCTCTGAATTTGAAGTGCTACTTCCATTTTTGCTTGGGAATTGAAGGCACAGAAACTGGATTTTTTTTTTATGTGGATGAATCATTGTGATTCCAGTGCTGAGCACATTACACATGCTTAATGAATCTAATGACAGGGGCATGGAAAATTGCCAATTGATGTGCTGGCCTCATTTGTTTAATATTGGCAGACTCCAGGCATTGTAGCCCTAGAGACAACACACCGGCCTCAAAGGTGGAGCAAGGTGGGTCAGTTCAAACGTAGGCCAAGAGTCCAGGAGCAGGACACAATCTGTAAGTCTGATAGGTTATAATGGAATAAGTTAACTTAAGCTTGTATTCAAATTATTTATATCATATTCATGACCATTTTTGTGAACATTCTTATAGTGGTTAAAGTTCTGCTGTGATCCACATGCCAGCATTTAAATAAACATTGAGATAAAGCTACAATAAGGAACATTTTTATATCCATATAATAAATACTACACTTGCTGTGGACAAAAGCAAACAACCTCACAGGATGGTGAATTTGTGGAACCATAGTGTGGTGGAGTTTGAAGCATTGAATAGTTTTAAGAAGGCGGTAGATATATTTCTAATTTTAAAAAAGGGATATGGGGAACAGTGGGGAGGTGGGTTTGAGACCAGGAAATGATCAACCATGATCTGATTAAATGACGGAGCAGGTTTGAAGAGCTGAATTGTCTATTTTTGCTCCTAGCTCCTAGATTCATGTAAAGACAGTTAATATCGCTGCCTGTCAGTAAACTGAGTCTTTCTTCATGTAGATCAGTAATTTGAAAGAAGGTGGGAGTATAAACAGTAGATCTATCGATACTTATAAAAGAAGAATTTGTCCTGGTTATAATCACCATAAAATACAGAAACAATTCACTTAAGGAATGATTAATCTGAGTGGCTGAGACCCTACTTTTAATTTACCTTCACACAGTAGCTGTACAGTATTTGAGATCAACCTTGAGTATGCTCAATGTAGTGTGGATAATGGAGGGCTATACTGTGTTATAAGAAATAGAATTGGTGAAACAACATCAACGTACTGAATGATTTAAAAACAGATGGGGAAAAAGTAGAAAATTTAATTTAGTTGACGTTGTATTTAATTATCTTTGCAACCTAATCGATTGTGGTACAATAATAAGTCTTGAAGTGTCACATATCTGAGCAGTGTCGTGTGGCAGATTTTCATTCAAATGCAAATCATTATGACCTTCCAATTTGGTCACATTTACCTGGGCACAATAAATTTACATCTTATTGTATTTAAAGCACATCATCCGTTTGGGCTTCCTTAATTTAATTGCTAAAATCACAGTTCATCAGCGTCAAATTAATCTGTTGAATTGTTAAATTTCTAATTATCTCACCGTAGACTGAACTTCATTTATTTTTAAACTGCCATTGAAATGGTAATGTGCCTACTCTCAACATTTTATGAAAAATGCACATTAAGGTCTCCAAAATATTTGAAATAGCTTTTTAGATTAGAATTAATGTGAATTCTCAAAGCAACATCACACTTAACTGAAATTGAAACATTGTGTGGGTTTTCCTGGCATTAACTTGCACAAGGATCTGAGATAACAACCTGGAATTTCTCTATAATTAGATGCTCAATGTTTTTCCAACTCATTGTCCAAAATTGCTTGCGACTTTTCAACCTACTTTAGATTAAGATTTATTTCATCATGTTTCTCACTTATTTGCATTGCTGATGACACAATATAAAGCTTTTGTGGAGTATTGTATGATTGGTTCTGCTTATGCCACACAAGTGGTCATTAAATTCATAATTACTGTTTCCAGTTTCACAACTGTAAATGGAATCTGATGAATCAGATTTTTGAATGATTTTGGGTGCGCTTTGTCAGGATATTTTCCCCCTTCAATTTCCAATTCCTGCACACATTGATTTATGCCTGGTTCTGCAGGTTTCATGCCCAATCTAATATCTTCCTCAAATTTTCACTATTTTAATTTTGAACCCAAATGCTACTTATCAGCACTCCTTACTATCACTTCTACAATATTTTCTACTTCCAGTGTTGATACTTTAAACATGCTTTCATCACCTTCAGATTTCTGTCTCCTTTGTAGCTTCCCACTTTCTATCCTTCACAAGTTCCACTTGTTCAAAACTTCTGTAATTACAGTATCCTGTATTAAATCTTGCTTGCCTTGCTCATCCTTGTTGACCTACATCAACTTTGTTTCTATCTGTTCAACTCCTCATCCTTCCTGCCCATACATCCCTTCACCTGTCCCTCCATCCATCCGTTCCTGCCTCTATATGTCAATCCTTCCATTCATCCAATCTTCCATTCATCTATCTGCCCTTCTATTCATCATTCCTTCCATTCCACCATCCGTCACTCCATTCATCTATCTGTCCATCCATCTCTCCATTCATCCATTTGTCCTATCTATCTATCACCTGCCAATGTCTTTCTCCACATATCCATCCCCTTCATCCATCCCTCTTTCTATTCATCCATGCCTTCTTTCCTCTCACATTCATCCATCTATCCCTCTATCCTCCCACAGGTTGATATCGCGGTCAAACATCCATCCACATTTTTAAAGAATGGCTCCATCAGCTTTAATTGTGTCCTTGTTGCTGATAATTTAAAATTGAAGTTCCGCATATCAGAACTGGCATCCAGCAATTAAGTCTTATTCCATTTCAACTATTTGCACCACCTGAATTCCTCTGGGCAGTGGGGTTAAAATTCCCCTAACCAATGCTGAATGTTACAACAATAAGATGTGAAAAGCAATCAAAGCTGTGCGTATCAAAACTTTATTATGCATTTGCTATTTTAAAATGGACTTCTGCTGAAGCATGAGATGGCTGCTACCAGTCTCATGAGTGATAAGATTAGCCATCTGTTGTGAAACATTCCAATTAATATTACAAAAACAGAGAAGTTTCATTCTCAATCTTGTGGAATTTCATACCCCTCTACAAGGCCATAGTGTTATCAGGAGACTAGATGACTAACTGATGAACAGAAACCCTTTGCTGGAATGATCAAAAATTATTGAACCTGAAGCAGTGTTAACAGTCATCATTTCACTCCTAAGAAAAACAATGGATTTTGGCCAGAAACACAGGAACTACTTGCAAGTCAACAATGAACTTATTAATAGGCTTCATCACATGGTCCTATGTTTTTAGACTTTTAGATCATTTCAATATTATGGACAGGATTTGCCTAACCTGCTGCCCTGATCAAGCAGAGCAACTGGCTGGGAAATATCAGCTGGCTGGGAGACATCCAAGAATGTGCAGATTAGATGGATTGGCCTTGCTAAATTGCCATTTGACACTCAAAGATGTACAAGATTAGGTGGAATAGGCATGATAAATGCCATGGTAAAAGGGGTTGAGCAGGAGGGTAGGCTTGGGTAAGATGCACTTTCAGAAATTCAGTGCAAACCTGATGTGCAAAATGGCCTATTCCATGGATTCTATACTGAAAGTTACTTAGGAAATAAATAAAGATGCAAATATTAAAATTTGAATTAAAGGAATAAGATACTTAAAAATAAGATTTCAAACCAGTCCCTGACACATCATTGTTGCTTGAGGTCTTTCTTTCTTCAAGAGTTGAAACTTGAGATTTAGTTTCACAGCTGTGATGGCTTCTGCAACAACATGGCAAATGGAATATAATGCAAATAAACATGAGGGTATCCACTTGGGCACAAAAACTGGGAAGGCAGAGTATTTATAAAATGATAAGAGATTGGGAATTGCAGATGTCCAAACGGACTGTGATGTCCTTGTTTGAGAATCATTGAAAGCGAGCATGCAACATGCAGCAAGCAATTGAAAAGACATGTTGGCCTTTATCACAAGAGGATTTGAGTACTGGAGTAAAGATGTCATTACTAGGAGGCATAACTATAAGGTTCATGTTGGGAGATATAAGAGGGATGTCTAAGGTAGATTCTTTACTCAAAGTGTGGTTGGGGTGCGAAATGCACTGCCTGCTGTGATAGTGGAGTCGGATACTTTAGGAACTTTCAGGTGGTTATTGGATAGGCACATGGAGCACACCAGAATGATAGAGAGTGGGATAGCTTGATCTTGGATTTGGACATAGCTTGACACAACATCGTGGGCTGAAGAGCTTGTACTATGCTGTACTGTTCTATGTTCTATGTTCTATGTGCAGTTGGATATACTTTGGTGAGACCACATCTGAGTATTGTGGATAGTTTTGGCCTCTTTATCGGATGAATATTTTGTGTTGCCGTAGAAGAGATACAATGGGAGTTCATCAAATTAATCCCTGGGATAGTGAGATTGTCTTACGACAGGAAATTGAGGAAACTGGACCTCTGTTCTGTATGGGAGGTGACCTCATTAAAATTTACAGAATTCTTGCAGGTCCTGACAAATTAGTAGCTGGTGAGTCTCGAACCAGAAGGCACAGTCTCAGAATTTAAAACTGAGATGAGGAGGAATTTCTTCAAGCAGAGTTGGGAATCTTTGGAATTCTCAATCCCAGAGGACTGGGGAGGTTTAATCATTGAGCTTGAGTTATGGTTCAGATTAGAAAATCCAAAGTGTTTTATGAAGCCAGTCTGAATCATAAGTTCTGCATTTTGAATTTGTCAAGGATAAACATGAGATGTTTCACTTCAGGTATGATTCAAGTGACCACTAGAGAGCTTTTATCAAACAAACAAATTGTATTTAAGAATATAGTTGACGTATATAGTAAGAAAATTAGCAAGAACTTTTATTAATTACAAACAAGAAAGAAACAATCAAGATAATGTACAACAAAGATCTCTACACTGTTCCAATCAAACAAATCACATAGACAAAAGATCTTTTTCACTGGGTCGCAGACTAACACTCACATGATATTGAGATCAAGACCATTAGTTAAATTCCGCAGTCAAATGCTTTTGAGACTCAGAACACTTTGAAGACAAGACAGCTTCCCAAAACATCAGAGAGACTCTGGTCCATCACCCAACAACAGCAGGTTTTTCACCCTTCAGGAAAACAAGATCTTGTTTTCAGCTAACCAACAAAATTTTCAAATATCCTGTGTTCCTATGCAGTTGACTAATTGGTGTTTGCATTTGTGGATTCACAAAGTTAAGCAGGTATAGGCAGAGCGAGAATTCTCTTTCACCACTAGTGTAGTGGTTATGACATTTGGAGATTGACTAGATTCTTCTTTGCTCAACTGCAGTTGATTTCTAGATAAATGTTGTTTTTTGATGCCCAATGCCAGAGAGAAAATCTCACTAATGATGTCCTGGAATTCTTCTGGATGTTTCTCCATATATGGCTTTCACAGGTGGTCTTTATCACAACAGAGAACAAAATGGTTGCTAGGTTAATTTTGCTGAATCATTGTTCCATCAGGCAAATAAGTTAATTATGTTGAGATCCTATTAAGTCCCTTCCTGTCTCCTGTTCTCTCTGATGCCAAGGGGTTTGCATGCCTTTAGAGGATAATGGACATTGTGGCAGAGTCTTTGCATTTAACTAACTTCTCATAACAACTCTAGAGGTAATCAAATCTATTAGATAGAATTATAGAATCTTACAGTGCAGAAGGAGGCCATTGGCCCATTGAGCTGGCACTGAAATCAATCCCACCATATATTTATCCTGCTAATCTCCTGACACTAAGGGGCAATTTAGCATGGCCAATCAATTTAACCAGCACACCTTTGGAGTGTGAGAGGAAACTGAGCATCTGGAGGAAATCCACTCAGGCACGAGGAGAACATACAAATTCCACACAATCACTGAGGAAGGAATTGAATCCAGGTCTCCATTATGAAACTTTTAAGTTTTTTTTCCAGCACACAAGCATGTACTCTCCAAATGGTTGTCCTTACAAATTGATATTATAACTACATAATTTCATGACATATAAGATGCCTTTTGAAGAAAGAGAGATCAAAACAAGACACAGGTTAATACTCTAGGTATAGTGATAAGAAGACAACGTTCTCTGTTCAATTCAAATATTGTACTCTTTGCTTTATATCCTAACACTTGGCTTACTTTCTTTACTATCTCAGAACAGAGAGCAACAGTCTTTGCGATTTGCTAAGTAATATCTGGCAATTGTTCTGAAACACAGATTGTTTCCTTTGAATTGACATTCTACTATCCTTTTTGCCAAATCTCATCAGTTTTCCTTCTCATGCATTAGGTGAGATAATAGCAGCACACAGTCACCCAAATCCCTTGGCACAGGGTCCATGGGTCTGTATCTAATATGACATTTTCTAAGTTTCATTAAAGCTGAGATTGGCTTTATTGCTCCACCCACAGCTGCCCGGAGGCTAGTGAACTATCAAAATAAGCTTTTAAAATTCAAGGACAGAAAATCCATAGTGATGCAGCCTACAAGTACAGTAAAACGAATCAAGTTTTTCCAAAAGCGTTTGCGTGAAACAGTGCAGGATGTTGCTGGATATATTTAGTTCTATGTTTTATAAGCATCACTTAAGTGATCCGTATGTTGTATTAATTTTGCAAATGCCAGGTGCAATAGTTTGACATGTTTTGACTAGATCGATAAACTACATGAAAGGCATGGGATTCAATACATTTTGAAATTTTTGATGTGTTGTGTGTGCTGCATAACACTTTGTAACCAGAGAATACCGGTTGCATAAATGTCTCAATTTGCTGAGATGTATGACCATTGTAATTTATAAAATTAAAGCTCAATTCTCAGTAAGCAATAGCAGCGCACATTGTGAGTGCAACATTAATTAATCCAGTTGCACCCATGGCACTTATGCATCACAGCATAAGCTTTTGGGCATTAGGTATGATTCATTCCCCTTTAACAGTTCCTATAAATACATTTACTAACATCCTCCTGAGATACGATGCTTTAATTTTGCTGAAGTTGATAAAACAACGGAGCATGTAGTGGAATGTTTGATAGCTCCCATGATGCTGTGGCAAGTCAGTAGAGCTTTTCTCTTTCTGCCTGGGTCATCTTTATAAATGAAGCGATCTTTTAATGAGTCTCCAGTGGATTCCAGTGCAGAAGTTCTAAATTTGTGTCATTCTTGTTATTTCCATGTGAGTTCATTAGACCGTCTCTGTGCAGATAGCTGTTCCTATAATAATATATTTTGTATTGAGCAAACTGATGTTTCTTTGACCCAGTAAATTTTGTGTTTGAAGATTTCTTAAAACAGGTCTAAATATTGTGCAGTATGAAGAGCAGGAAGGCTGATACTGGTATTAATAACAGACTAAACAATAAACTAACCACTTACCGCCAATTATTATTTAGCAAATTGCTATAAATTGTATGCCATGCTTCCTGGTTAGCCTATTTGATTAAACACCACATGGTATAACACTGAGACACACCACTAGCAATGTTCTTTTTCCTTTGAATCCTGTTCTGTGCTGAGTTAATTGATACACAGCCAAGGTAATTCTAGGGGCACTACCATTTGTATCATTATCCAGTAACCAAATAAGGGTAAATTAGCCCCTAAGTCTTCTCCTGAATACTGTTCAATGACCTCTACTAGAAACCACGCATATGCAAAAAGTCTTGACCAGACAATAGGCAACTAGCAGTATTGCCAACACTAATAAGTTTGCACCACAGAAAGGGCACACATTTCTAAGGGGGCGGGAAGGGAAATAAAAGAAGCAATTGTATATTGACGGATTTTTTTTTGAGGGGGTTCAATGATTTTGTATAGTTTGACTATCTCTTTAATTAATGTAGCTCTATAATTATACATAAAGAACTACTGAAATGTGTCCCTAAATTCATAATGTCACCAATGGATTTTCTCAATATTTATCAAACAAAGTACATTTCCAGATGGTTGGAAAATGTTTAATAGATACAAGGAGAGGAGGGAAATTCCTATAACTGGTGGAAAAGAATCCCAATATTATTTGTGATATGTGTTTATGGGTATCATTTCCTATGTGTACATTAAAGAAAATGTATTTAGCTAGACTGCCATTATAAACGGGTAGAGTTTTTTCCCTTTGAACTCAGTGAAATAACTGCTTCTCCTATCAAAATCTTTAACCAGGGGTTAAATCCTAAGGAGGCATAAAGAACATGAAAGTTACGTGTGAAGATCTGGGATCAGGAGAGATGTGATATGGGGCTTTAGGGAATAACAGACAAAAAAAAGAGATTTAAGATGGAGGATTGATCATCCTGATACCTAGAGCAAGAGTTTCAAGGTGAAGAGTTTCTGTTCGCAGCTCATGAAATAAGGCAGTATCTCTGTTTTGGTTAATTGTTAAGTGCAAATTTCTAACCTGTAGATCTTCTGTTTTGTTGCCTTGGTAAAGAAGCCAGTGGGTTTGCTCCGGGTGCTCCGGTTTCCTCCCATAGCCCAAAAGACTTGCAGGTTAGATGCATTGGCTACATTCTCCTTCAGTGTGCCCGAACAGGCGCTGGAGTGTGGCAACTAAGGGATTTTCACAATAACTTAATTGCGGTGTTAATGTAAGCCAGTTTGTAACACTAATAAATTAACGTTAATAATCAAGGACTTCAAGCACCCCAGAAATAACTTCTTCCACCTTCTGCCATCAACAAAAAGATGAGGCTACCTATCAACCGACTCAAGAGCAGCTTCTTCTCTGTTGCCATCAGACTTTTGAATGGACCTGCCTTGTATTAAATTGGTTCTTCTCTGTACTCTAGCTGTGACTGTAATATTACATTCTTCACCCTCTCCTTTTCTTCTCTCTGAACAGTGTACTTTGTCTGTATAGTGAGTAAGAAACAATATTTTTCATTGTATACTAACACATGTGACAATAATAAATCAAATCAAATCAAATCAAAAATTTGGCAAACAAGAAACTAACACAGAATGGTCTCAAAACAGATGGATTAAATTATGGGCAACAATATCATTTCTTTGGATGTTTTCAGGAAATGTGGTCCTGAAAATGGACCCAGATTTGACTGGATACACAAAGCATGTCTGAGTCAAGCAGGTGTATTTTGTGCTGGGGACACTGGAGGAAAAATTGGTAGGATGGGTGACAATATTGCACCAGTTCCATCTCTTGTGGTGACCTGCTTTCAGAATGAATGAGTTGTGCTTTTCCGTTTACGGAGAAATTTGGTGACATTGAAAAATTGGAATGAAGACCCAGCAGAACTGGTCTAAGTATTTTCATTCTGATCCCACTGGTCTTGTGCTTGCAAGGATAAATAGAGTAAGATTTTCAATTTTACTGTAAATAGCACTGTCAGCATTCCACAAACAATGACCACAAAAAAATACAATCAGCTTTAATATCCTGGAATCTTTACTTTCTGTATTTTTTTTAATTGGCAGAATGATTTGGAAAATAATATGTAGCTTGAAATAATAGACATATTTGAAGTGACAACGTGGAATCAAGTATCCAGAGTTAATAACATTACTTGTGGACGTCAGTTTAGCTGTTTCATGTTGCCATGCTTGGCATCGCAAACAAGTCAGAGCTCAGGATAGTATAGTATAATGATTTAAATTCATAATTGAAGAAATAAAACAGAAGGTTAATCAGCTAACTATTTGTTGGTAGGTTTTTAAAGAGAGCCTGATAGTGAAATGACATGTGTCTGTGTATTAATTGTGTTTGTTTTGTGTGTATATTGTGTTTGTCGTGTGTGTGTGTGTGTGTGTGTGTATTTGTTATGTGTGTTGCATGTGTACACGTGTTGTGTCTTTTGCATGTGTATTGTGTTTGTTGTGTGTCTTGTATGTGTATATTTGTTGTGTGTGTGTCATTTATGTGTGTGTGTGTGTGTGTGAGTGTGTTATTTTTTCTCACAGATGTTGTCATGAAAACAAACACAGATTCGTTTTGGCTGGATAGCTGTGTAATTTAAAATTCAATTACTATAATTTTTATTTCTAGGAACTGTCTAGTACCAGTGAGCAGCAGAAATGAAGACAGCTCTCTTTAAACTAAGTTGCTATCTCATTATTGCTCATACTTCACTTGTTAAAATTAAATTTAAAGGTTACAGAATAGCTTGCAAAATTACTTGTTGCCTATTACATCAGATTATGATACGGTTGCATAATATGATTTTGTGAAAACACTAAAAATACTTTGAAGACTGACTTTGTTTTTTTTGTGCAAGTTGATAGTTAGAATGATGTAAATTTAGAATATTGCTTTGCTCCAAATTATGTTTGAAACAATGACTTTGAGTGAATTAATAAGAGTGTTTAATATGTCTGTTTACCTTGCAGTATTGAAAGATAAGATCAACTTCAATGTGTATGTAGACTGAGGACTGACTCTTTTTATGGGTGTTACTTTTTGTAATCGTAACTCAATTATAAAACCCAGAAAATTTAAAAATGTGGCATTTTTAAAGGCTAAGCTTGCAGACCATGAAGGTACAAATAAATAAATACTTAATTGGAAATGTGTTTAATTCATCAGCTGTTAGCATGAATTGTACAAATGATGATGATGTCATCAAAATATCATTGATCAGACTCTTAAAGTGACCTTGTTCTCCCCCCATGATGCTTCGGACAGTTGCAAACACTGTGTGTGCCACAGTTTTGTACACAAAGTATTCGAACATTTCAGTGCATGAGCTTCAAAAGTTTCAAGGTGAAGAGTTTCTCTTTGCCATTCATGAAACGAGGCACTAACTTTGTTTTGGTTAATTGATAAATACAAATTTCTAACCTGGAGATCTTCTTTCCTGCTGCCTGGGTAAAGATGTCAGTGGGTTCCTTCGAGTGCTATGATTTCCTCTCACAGTCTGAAAGGTGTGCCTGAGTGCTCTCATCACAAAGGCCAATGGTGTCAAAATGCCTGTCATTATTATTATGGGAATGGCTTGCGTAAACACGATATGCAAAGTTTTTGGCACTATCTTCGTTCTTTTTTCAAACAAGGTGCACCAGAATTCACCCTGTTTCTTTTCAAGATTTTGCAACATTCCCAACTATGAACTTATTGTTGCAAGGTATTTTTTTTCAGTCATAATGCTCCCTTACTGTTCCAGATCCTTCAGGCAAGCCACATTTTGACCCTGTTTTCAATATTGTTTATTGCAAAATCTTTGTTTAAACTTTTATTCCTTCAGTGGCTGCAATTGATATTTGGCACCACTCCATTGCCAGCTTTGGTGTAGCAAAGTTTTATCTTCTCAAATCTTTTCAGATCTCTGCGGCATAGATTGACAATGTTTCTATGTATTTTTTTATTTCTCGAGGGAATCTGCCATCATTTTTCTGGTCACCTTGTCACCAGTTTTCTTTATGCTATTTTTAAAAGATACAAACAAACACGAGCTTTATTGGAAAGGCGTTTACTCTACAGGCTGTTAGGATAGACTGTGCAAAAAGCCACTGATATCATCAATATATCATGTGATCAGACTCTTAATGTGATCTTGTTCCAACCAGGAACAAACATGGATGTATGACACTTAGTTTGTAACGCACGTTTACAACGTATGTATTTAATAAGAATTTAACTGATTTTTGGGAAGCTTTTGCTGTGGTTATTATTGCGTTAGGAAATTGAAATATTAGGAGAGAATAAATTCCCACATCTGGAAATGAATTTATCTGATATTCTGATAGATGTAGTTCAACTGAGGTTGAAATCATTTACATAAAAAGTGCTCTTCGGTCATCAGTATTTCTATCTGGAAAAAAATCAATGTTTATGGCTTTTGGAAATTGTCCTCATGGCAAAGCCTAGAGTATTTCTTCAGTGGCCAATCAAATTGCAATACCAATTTCACTCTCTGAAATGTATGGTGGAAGAAGAATGACCTCGCACAGCTGTGTTCAGCCTCAAAATATTCACTATTACACAAAACTCATGTAATTTGCAAATTCATGATTGTTTTAATGAGGTCTCATACAATATTAATACACCATCACCTGGAATGGAAACCACTCTTTCAACTGCAAAGAAACCCCTGGTTAAATTTAATCAATATTTCCACATTTCAAATCTTAACACTTTAAAAATGACTAATTCATTAATGTTTAGAGTCATGGGGGCGATTTTACTGTTTTTGTCTAAGTGCTGACTAAATTTGAAACTGGGTTTCAGGTCCATCTTTTGGGTATGTTTTCAGACTCTCCCCATGCACACGCTGCCTGCAAAAATTGTGATAGAGCCTGTTGCTCACTACAGAAGCCTGTGGGTGGGGTTAACATGCCTGAAACCCTGCAGAGGGAGGTAGTGTGCATGTGCAGGCCTCTGATGCTGAACATGCACATTAGCAGTGGCAAAGGTCTGACAGACAAAAGAAAGAGCTGTCTGGCCCCTACCAATGTAGATAGTCTGAAGCAGCTCTCCCCCTGCAATCGCAGGACCTGTGGCCTGAGATACAGCCCTTGCTGTATTGCCCAGACCGATCGCAGAACCACGCTGTCCCCCGTCGATTGTGGACCTGCCCCCTCAACCCCGCACCACAGCTCCCTCTCCCTCCCACTCCCACCAATCACTGCAGTGGGCCCCCATCCCCCATTAGCCCCTCCCCTATTAGCCCCCCATTAGCCTCTCTCCCACTCCATTAGCCCTGCCTTCACTACTCCCTCCCCCATTAGCCCTGCCCCCAATTGTGGGCATTGCCCAGCTGCCAGACTGGCATTGACATGTGACAGGTTGGCACTGCCAATACAGCACTGCCCAAGGGGCAAGCTTCATTGCCCTCGACATGCTTGGGTGTCCTCAATGACCTGTGGTTCCACCAGTGAGGCTAAGGGGAGCATATCTCTTCCTCACTGGCAAGAATCTTTCCCAGCGAGGTCATAAAGGGGGGCAGGCCCGGGTGATTGAGCACCGGGCTCGCTGAGCAGATATAAAACGGTATAATAATAAATTTAAATAAATTAACCTGTCTCTCTTCCATTTCCAGTGAAAGGCTGACCACGCCAGAAATCCTATCATTGTAAAATGGCACCAGTTGCAACAACCAACGCCAATCACACTAATCGCTTTACGTCCCACTTTACCTCTGTGCCGCACCTCAAAACAAGTGCAACATGATGGTAGAATCGCCCACATAGGGTGGGATTTTATGTGCTCACTCAAGCTTCATTGGAAAATCCTGCCCAAGGTCAGTGGATATTTCTGTTGCCTAACTGGGGTGATAGAATTTTGGTGATAGACGTAGGAGTGAATTTTACTGCCCATTACGAGAATCGGAACAGGTGAAGAGCAGGCCATGGAAAGATCCGTTGACCTCGGGCTGGATTTTTCAGTTTTGGGGTGAGAGAGGCTCGAAAATCCCACCCATCGGGTCCTATTTTGATTCTAAGTGCCGGGTGGAATTGAAACTGGGAGTGTTTCGGATCTGATCTTTAGACATCTTCTAAGCGCCCTCAAAACGCACTCTGCCTGAAAAAATATCAGTGATTCTCAATGGGGCAGGGACTAAAGAGGGTTGGGGACCCACTGCTACTCTGCAGTGATTCGGAATCGCACTGCACAAGCTTGTGGATGGGACTTAATATGCCTTAAATCCTGCAGCTCCGATCGGCACCTCCAACTGTGCATGCACAGAAACAAAAATAGTGAAACCGTCCCCTTTCATGTTACTCTTGGGCTCGATAAAGTCTCGCACCCCTCCCTCCCTCCCTGCCGTCGGTTCCCACAGGCATCGCCCCATTCGTACATTACTGACCCCTTATCCCCCACCACCTCACCACCCAGACCAATCACAGGCCTCTTCCCCCATCCCCACTGATTACATATAGAGTAACAGCAGACCCCTTGCCCCTTGCCCTCCCCACTGCATGGATCATGTTACTCAACTCATGCCCAACTTTACCAAGTTTTCACACCCAAAACTGCATCTCGATGGTAAAATGAAGTCCATAGAGTCATACAGTGCAGAAAAGGCCTTTCTGCCCATTTAGTCTGCGCTGACAATATCTACCACTAAAGGCTTGTTACTCCCATCTTTTGGACTTGGCTGATATACTTAAATGTTAAGATGTTTCAAGCGCTCATCCAAAAATTTTTAAAATGTTATCAGATTTCTGGCCTTCGCTACCTCTCCAGGCAGTGCATTCTAGATTCCCATCACCCTCTGAGTGAAGTTTTTTCTCAAATCCCCTCTGAATCTGCTGCCCCTTATCCTAAATAAATGCCCCCTTGTGACTGACCCCTCAACCCTGAGGAACAGCTGCTCTCTACCGACCCTGTGCAGTTATAACTCCTCAGCATGGTGGATTTAACCATATGTGGTGTCATGAGAAACACATTCAACTTGTGGGGTTGAGGAAGTCATGAGGTAGAGGCAAGCCTGTGTTAGAGTAGACCCTCTCTACTTGCCTGTCGGAATTAAATGATGCATTTAGAATTCTTCATTTTTATTGTCTTTCATGTGCAGTGATTGATAAAAAACACACAGGTACAGTTTTGCAAGACATGTGGTCCTTAAAAAAATGTTAATTTTTCCCCATATAGCAAACACCCAGATTTGTTTCAAATATTGTCTCCCTTTTATCTTCAGTTATATTTCTCCCATCCATAAGACCATTAGACATAGGAGCAGAATTAGGCCATTCGCCCCATCAAGTCTGCTCCACCATTCAATCATGGCTGATTTTTTTTGCATCCCCATTCTCCTGTCTTTTCCCCATAACCCCTGATCCCCTTATTAATCAAGAACCCATCTACCTCTGTCTCAAAGACACTCATTGATCTGGTCTCCACAGCCTTCTGCAGTAAAGATTTCCACAAATTCACCATTCTCTTGCAGAAGAAATTCCTCCTCATCTCTGTTTTAAAGGATCATCCCATTAGCCTGAGGTTGTGCCCTCTGGTTCTAGCATTTCATCAGCAGATCTGTTGACAAGCAGCTTAGGGAAAAGACCTAAGTGGAATCACTCCGGTCTTTTTTTTCCAAACCGTATGCAATGTTCTAAGTCCTTTTTGCTAATTTGTATCATCCAGGGACACCCTGCTACTGACAGATATTTCTTTAAAGGTTCCAGCCTAACACTAATGTCTCCTGAAGAATAATTAATTCAGTTAACTGCATCTTTAAGTTGGAAGCATTGAGACTATTGAAATCAGTAAAAGCACCAAACTACAGATTTATACTCTTTTACCTTTTCTAGACAGGACTCGAATTTGGCTAATGAATCCTTCCCCACTCTGTCATTTGATCTGCATATAAATGTTAATTTAGGGTGCATGTGTTTGTGTGTGTGCATGCAAGTGTGTAAGTTGTTGCTTATTTTATAGTTTTACCTCTTTTCTTTAAATGCAAGAAAACCTATCCAATTGGTTCACTTATGATCACAACTCATAAATAGTTAAGTATTCACTGAATTGGCAAGTAACATCCTTTTCAAACAAAAAAAAATCTATTACAGTGGAATAAGGAGAGAAGCCATTCAAACCTTCTCACCTTATAGAATCATAAAATCCTACAGTGCAGAAGGAGGCCAATGAATCTGCATCAACCACAATCTCTATCTCCCAAAGCCCATGCATTTCCTCCAGCTAGTCCCTCTGATTAAGGAGCATTTTAGCATGGCCAATCCATCTAACCTGCACATGTTTGGATTGTGGAGGGAAACTGGAGCACCCGGAGGAA
Organism: Sphyrna mokarran; assembly: GCA_024679065.1. Taxonomy (NCBI): domain Eukaryota; kingdom Metazoa; phylum Chordata; class Chondrichthyes; order Carcharhiniformes; family Carcharhinidae; genus Sphyrna; species Sphyrna mokarran. Next base: position 29,012,362 of record JAGIQG010000021.1, read on the forward strand.
ATCTACGCAAACACCAGGAGAATGTGCAAACTCCACACAGACAGTAACCCAAGCTGGGAATCAAACTAGGTTCCTGGCACTGTGAGGCAGCAGTGCTAACCACTGTGCCACCATGCTGCCCAATTTAGTCATAACACTGTTAAGATGTTAAGATGGAAAGCTGCATTTACAGAAGTGCAATGAGAATCTGCACTGAGGATAAAAAATATCTCTCGCAAAGAATCCAGTAATTCGGTGCACAAGTCTCACGTTGTTGGAGGCAATTTGGTACTTCCCAAGAGAAAAGCATGCCACAATTGTGCTGTAGATAAACTCATTACCAAAAGAACATTTCCATTGTAGCCAGAAACTGCTCGGATCTTTCAGTGATAGAACCTCAATCAGAACAAAGTTCTGCTTATAGCCCATGGAGCAAGGTCTCTACAGCTTCTAATGTCTGATTTTTAAAGTAACTAAATGACTTTGAAGAATAAAAAATAAATAAATAAATGTACCTTTTTCTGGAATGAATTGTTTGAATATATTTTTGGTTCAGTTGAGGTCACGTAGTTCACAATTTCCATGATTCCTGGGCTAAAAACATCTATACTTCTGGAAATGGAACACTCATTTCGAGTGGGTCAACCACAATGGTAATTTTTGATATTGCTGCAGAAGTACGGGCAACATTGATAGACAGCATTTACTGTACAAGTCCAGGTGCTTTGAAGACATGAGCAGTGAATCATACAGTATATCACAGAAAGTACACAGAATCACAGCATTGTTACAAGGTCATTCGGCCCATCGTGTGGTGATTGCCTCTTTAAAGATTAATCTGCAGACTAAGTGTCACATGACTCAGGGAACCAATCAGGGAATTGAGTGGGGGATCACATGAGTAAGCCCAGACATCTGTACCTAGAGTCCTCTCATGAGTTGACTGCAGACATGAGACTGAATTTCTGCATAGTTTTAATCTGTAAATAAAAGAGTTGTGTTTTCACTAAATTGGTGAGTGGACATAGAATCCTACAGTGCAGCCATTGAGTTTGCACCAACCACAATCCCACCCATGCATTTACCCTAGTGGGGTATTTATCCCTGACTCTAAGGGGCAATTTAACCAATCCATACATCTTTGGACAGTGGGAGGAAACCGGAGCACCTGGAGGAAACTCATACAGACACGTGAAGACAGCAGCTTAAAGGTGTGTAGTAGCTAAAAATCAGTACTGCAGAGAATATCAACAATATTAACTTGCACTTTTTTGTTGTAGACAATACTCTAATTGGGAAATGAAACATTGCTTTAAAATAGAAGTATCCCATGCTTCCAGGAGTGTGAATATTAACATCTATTATCCTGTTGAGTTGGTCACAAATGATCTTCATATTGATGGAATGATATAATTACAGTGTCTTGTATTTATGTAACTGCTTTTAGCATAGTTAAATGTAAGTTTGAGCCAACAAAATTTGCTGTAAATGGGCTTATGGGTGGTTGTAGAGGTAGCCAAAAAGTTGGTGGAAGAAGTATTTTAAAGCTCAACTGAGAAATACCAAGCTGGTGAGGTTTAGTGAAGGAACTCCAGAGTCTAAAACCTGAACAGTTGAAGGCACTGAAGCAATTAAAGTCAGTATAATTCAAATAGTGGAGGAGCCATCTATTACTCCCTGGACCTTAGGGAATCCTATCATTTGGCAAATCCAACTATTCTGTCTAATTGTCTCTTTTTCAATGGAAATTCTCTCATTGTTAGTTTTTGCAAATGATCACTTGGTCACCCCTATTGCACAGCTGTTAATTGCCTGATGTTGTTGAAATGTTCACTGTCAACCTGGAAAACACAGTGAGAAGCCTCACAACACCAGGTTCAAGTCCAACAGGTCTATTTGTAGCAAACATCACTAGCTTTCGGAACTGGCTGTTCTTTTGTCAGATGGGTGAGAGTTCTCCCATCAGCTACCTCATGAAGGAACTGCCAGTTCCAAAAGTTAGTGGCGTTTGCTACAAATAAACCTGTTGGACTTGAACCTGGTGTTTTGAGATTTCTCACTGTGTTTAACTCAGTCCAACGGCGGCATCTCCACATCATGTCAACCTGGAAAATGTTAGATGTAAAGATGTTCAAAGGCCAAAGTGACGCACAGCAATTAACAAGATCATGAACCCCTAGGATTTGGTTGAAATTCATCTTAGTACATACATCAAGCTCAGTTACCACCTCCCTGGTGAATCTTAGCCTTTCTATTCAACGTTTTGCGGTTAAATCCAGATATTTCTGCAGTGGTCAATAGATGCAGTTAACATAATGATGGAAGGTAGGAGCCATCATCTTGTGTGCAGTCCAGTTTCTCTGACACCCATCATTTCTTTCCACTTGAAGTAGGACAAATAGGGCTCTCACAATGTGAGTTACCCATGGTACTAATTTAGCAAAAATGGACTGCGCTTTGCACTTTGTTCTGCAAGCTTTTGTGCAGTTGAAAAATCATTCCCTGGTTGAATTCCCACAGCAACACTTTGGCTAATCATAGCCAACGTACCCAGTTTGAACTTAAACAAAGCTGAACAGTCATTCCTTTCTGCATTCTCCGTGGCCATACGTCCACTAATCAGTATCACTTACTATCCAAGCAGTCTCTTATCCCCTTAGACCCACTCCCTTCAGACCACCCCCACCCACCCCACAGTTGGCCCTGGCCCTCAGCCTGGCTTCCTTGGCACAGCTCAGTGCCAGGTGGACACTATCAGTGTGGTGTGCCAGGTTGACTGTGCCAGGGTGCTTGTTGGGCAGCGCCAGGCTGGCACTTCCCAAGGGCACAATCCTGCCCCCAACATCCTGATCCTACCAGCGAGGGCATTACGGCAGATCGATATTTATGGGGAATATATGTAATCTTCAATGGTGAGAACCTACAGCAGCAAGGCTGCTAAGACAAGTAAGCCAGGACGATTCCATCCCGGGACCACTGTGATATCTAAATTCTATTTACCATACAACTTAAATATTATAATCAACCTTGTGCCCTTTTCAGGTACATGGCTAAGCTTGCTGGATATCTGGTCCCGGTACAATGGTAAGAGGTGAGAAATCAGAATCCAATCCACAATTTTCTCATAATCTTACCAACTCATCCCACTCATCAACTGGTGAGCTGAGAAAGTAAGATTGTCCCCCCTCCCCCTATTTATAACAATTTCCCTTTCAAATTATATGATAAATTAACAGTTGTGCCTTCGATATTCAAATAATCCTATGGATGAGTTTTAAATACAATGTTAATTGGGAATGAAGATGTCAGTCCTTTGGATTTGTTGGTGTTGTTGATATGGTGGCTGCTGATGCACAAACTCAGCTAACACTCTTTTGTGTTAAACTAGGTTGATAACTGTCCATTGAATACCTGCTACAGTGACAATCTCAATTCTCAGACTGAAAGAAAATAATGGTTTGGATTTTTGTAGAGGTGATAGAAAGATCGAGTCAGGACTTCCCAACATGTCTTCTTCAAAATGGTTTCCAGCCACCAGTATTTCAAATCTGGGAGGAGGTGGGGTCAGGATGTAGTTGTTCAGACAAGGCAGCAATGGAGGTGGTTGGATGAGAAGGCTGGTCTCCGTTAACTGGGACCTCAACTCAGTTTAATAATTAATGTTGGGCCCTCAAGTCCTTCTCCTCTCTCACCCCCACCCTCCCTATATGTTCCCTTAAACCATCAGAACCAGGGAGAGAACTTCTAGACCCTGATGCTTCTCCTGTTTCTGAGCCTCTTATCACAATCCCATCCTCTTTAATCCCCCTATCCTTTCAATGCCCAGATTTGGAAATGATAGTCACAGTAGGATTGAACTGTTTTATATAGATTTAGTAAAACTTCCTGGCTTCTATACTCTATGCCTTTATTTACAGGGCTTCAGTGTAATCCACTTTACAACCACAGCTTTGTCAAACAATTGTACCCAACTTGGGTCAGTCATATTATTCAGCCAGCTCCATTACTTTCAATGTGTGCAATATCTGAACAGCCACCTCCGAAAGACTTGAACCTCGAACACCACAAACAACAATTCTATGTACGAATGAGAATATCCTAAAGAAGCGTTATTTACTCCTCCTCCGGAAAATCATTGTCTCCACGTTGTGTGCTAAGGCCGTTGGAGCAATGGATTGGGTCAGTTAGTTCCCAGCAGTCAAATCAAATGGCCCTTTTGAGTTCAGATTTCACACGTGTACAATTCACACCCACTTTCCCACTCCCCTTTCCAAACAAGGAGGCAAAACTTACACATTCACCATTTTTAAAGATCTCTCAAATCATGCTGATTCAGCAGAAATCTGAACCAACACGTGCACCTCATAATAAATGGGTCTGGTAAACTTAATAGGAACCACGGATATGTCATGGCCGACATAGGGCCATAGAATCCTTACAGTGCAGAAGGAGGCCATTTGGCTCATCGAGGCTGCAACAATCACAATACTAGCCAGGCCCCATTTCCATAACCCCACGTATTTACCCTGCTAATCTCCCTGACACTCGGGGGCAATTTAGCGTAGCCAATCAACCTAATCCATGCATCTTTGATCTGTGGGAGGAAACCATGATGTGGAGATGCCAGCATTAGATTGGGGTAAGCACAGTAAGAAGTCTCACAACACCAGGTTAAAGTCCAACAGATTTAATTGGTTGAATTAGCTTTCAAGCCTCAAGCTCCTTTAGGTGAGTAAGGTGTTCACAAATAGAACATATAAAGATACAAGCTCAAATTACAAGATAATGAATGGAATATAAGACTTTACAGGTAATCAAGTCTTAAAGGTACAGACTATGTGAGTGGAGAGAAATGTGTATTGTCTCTAGCCAGGACAGTAAGTGAGATTTTGCAAGCCCAGGCAAGTCCTGAGAGTTACAGATAGTGTGACATGAACCCAAGATCCTGGTTGAGGCCATCCTCATGTACGGAACTTGGCTATCAGTTTCTGCTTAGTGATTCTGCGTTGTCGTGTATCGTGAAACTGCCTTGAAGAATGCTTGTCCAACGGTCAGGAGCTGAATGCCCTTGACTGCTGAAGTGTTCCCCGACTGGAAGGGAACACCCCTTCCTTGGTTGTTGAGCGGCGTTCATTCATTCATTGTTGTAGCATCTGCACGGTCTCCCCAGTGTACCATGCCTTGCAACGTTTCTTTCCTGCAGCATATCAGGCAGACAATGTTGACGGAGTCGCAAGAGTATGCATCGCGTACCTGGTAGTTGGTGTTCTCACGTGAAATGATGGCATCCATGTCAATGATCTGGCATGTCTTGCAGAGGTTGCTGTGGCAGGGTTGTGTGATGTCATTATCACTGTTCTCCTGAAGGTTGGGTAGTTTGCTGCAGACAATGGTCCGTTTGAGGTTGTGCGGTTGTTTGAAGGCAAGAAGTGGGGGTATGGGGATGGCCTGAGCGAGATGTTCACCTTCATTGGTGATATGTTAAAGCCTTCGGAGAAGATGTCATAGCTTCTTTGCTCTGGGGAACTACTGGACAACGAAATCCTCCAGGGTGGGACACCTGAAGAACAACTACAACTTACAGCTTTGAATTTACATCTGTAATTGAAAGCATATCATCTCGGAGGAAATTAAAAATTGTGTTGCCTGAATATTTGCTATTGTCCAAAGCTGCAAGTGGTTGATGACTAGCAACGTGGAAGAGGTAAAAATTGCTCTCTGTCATCTACAACATTTATACCATACCTTAAAAAAAAATCAGAATTAATAGAGGAACTCCTCGAATGTTTTTGTGGATAGAAGCTGAGAACAATGTTACTGAGCATTCAGGATTTCCACATAGTGAGCGCCCTCTTCTGTCCATTGTTCAAACTCCACCCGGAGACAGTGGATAAGCAGAGAATTCAGCTTACCTACGTTGGTCCATTTGGTTTGATAATCTCTAAGCACCCATTATTGTTCTACAGAGTTTCCATCTAATTTCACATGTTTTTGGGGTAAGTGTGACTAGCCATTGTTTCTAGGATTTAGTGCTTCTATTGAATCAGTTGCTGAATAAGGCCATTTGGATATGGGGCAGGTATATTTCGAATTGTTTGGTAATGACAGAATGACCTGGGATATCACCGTTTCAGACCATACTTTATGGCAATGCTGACACTGGACTGGGTTGATTATTCTATTGCATTTCAAAGAATAAGAAGTTAATTACACTGAAACTTAAGAAATTCTTTAGAGGGTGCAAAAGGGTAGATAGGATGTTTCTCCTGAGTGGTGAGACTGGAATCAGGGGAAAGAGGCTCAGAATAAGGGGCAGTCCATTGAGTGCTGACATTAAGAATACCACGTTCATAGTTTCAAGAATGAGCTGGGGGCGGAGAGTGCAATGCCATCAAGAAGATGAGAATTCTTCCAGGAACCCACCTAACCTATTCCAACTAAATGGATCTCAGCAACACACACAGAGAACTTGCCAGGCTTTCGTCAAAGTGAAAAATGTTGGCATTATTGCGCAGATTTCGGCTTGGAAAAAGTACACAATCCGTGGAATACTTGGAAAAATGAATTAGTGGGAGAATCAAAATGATTGATAAAACTGATGAGGATTAAGGTGGAAATATTGGGGGATGTGGTTGTACTCAAAATGTCTACTTTTTTTTCTAGTGGAAAAAAAATTTAAATTCTGTGATTTGTGATTCAGTGAAACATGATTGGCGAATGTATGTCAGCTCCAGATGGTCTGCACCTCTTAAAAGGCAATGTGGTTTTCACTGTGGAATTCAACTGAAGATACTCTTTGGGATTAATTGCAATGAATTGCTACTTGCCATTTGCCAAGCTAAGTTTGACATTGCATTTGGATATGGAATGCTTCAGTTACTGAGGAATTGAGAGAGTGGTACCAAACATTGTCTAATCATCAGGTGAATATCTGCATTTCGGACCTTTATGGAGGGAAGGTCTTCGATGAAGCAGCGGAAGATTGTTGAACTTTTCAAATTGCGTGCACAATGGACCAAATTCCTATTTCAGGTGGTTGACATGGATGACTTTGGGGTGCCCTAACCAATTTGACATGCAGGTGTGCACATATCATAGAGGATTCAATTTCTAGACTTCAATGATATTTCCTTCCATTGTAGTAGCAACAGGAATTATTAGGCCCCTTATCTGTTCTCAGGTGGGGGGAGTTGGGTGGTATGGATTTTTGTTACAACTCAATCAAACATCAGGCACTTTTGTAAATTAATCTTGAAATTTATACAAGTGAAATATATATTTGTCATGATTCAGGTTGTATAGATTGGCTGTGTCGCTGTTTCCAAATTTCAGAATCTTTGTTTCTTTTAAAATGTGTTGGATTTCAATATCCAATGATTTGAATGCATGTTCAAATTAGTACAAACCCAATCTGGGACAGAGTTTTTAATTATATTTTGAAAAGTAGCCAACTAGCCCTGAAGCCTTCACAATTCTCGTGAAAGAGATGAGCCAATATCCACTATTTGCAAGGAAGTCGTTTTCACGTTATATTGTGAGGTCCTCTACAATTACTCTGCTTCTCATTTAATTTACTGTGATATTTTGTAAAGTTTATCAATTAGTTACAATTAGGCTTACATTAACACTGCAATGAAGTTACTATGAAAATCCCCTAGTTGGCACACTCCGGCGCCTGTTTGGGTACATTGAGGGAGAACGTAATCTAACCAGAACATCTTTCAGACTATGGAAGGAAACAACACAGACTTAGGGAGAATGTGCAGACCCTATGCAGTCACCCAAGCTAGGAATCGAACCCAGATCCCTTGCGCTATGAGGCAGCAGTGCTAACTACTGTGTCACCGTGCCATCCGTGTAATATTTATGATTAATTTTTTGAAGATATTTCCAAATTGTTGGCACAAAGATACCCTGAAATCATGATTTCAACGAGATTATTACAACATTTCTGCCAAATAAGAAATGTTAATTTAGGATAAAATCAAACAAGTTTATCTTTTTTAATCCAAGGTTTTCTCATTTTTCATCAACAGAAATGATTTACAGGGAGAAAGATATATTTTGAAATTCCTTACGTGCTCTATAGAAATCTTCAGTTTAATTTGAAATCATTGATAAAGCCAATGATCTCTTATTTACAAAAAAATTAATTTTAGGAAAATGGACATCTCTGGCAAGGCCAACATTTATTTACTGTCTCTCATTACTTTTGAGAAGATGGTGATGAATTTAGCTGATGTAATAAATTAGTTGAGAAAGTCACTGGAAAATTTTTTCTCCACATTTGTGGGGCATGGCTGTCACTAGCTGGCCAGCATTTATTGCCCATCTCTACCACAAGAAAAAGCCTACCCTGTAATTGTGTACAACCACATAACCAAAACAAAGTAATCATATTTGCCTTTCCCATTAAAACATAGAGCCATAAAGTCACTACAGTGCACGAGAAGACCATTCAACACATCAAATCTGCACTGACTCTCTAACAGAACATTTTACCTAAGCCAATCACACCGCACTATCCCTGTAACCCTGCACGTTCACCATGTTTAATCCACCTAAACAGCACATCTTTGGATACTAAGGTACAATTTACATAGTTAATCCACCTAACCTGCACATCTTTGGACACTAAGGGGCATGGCCCATCCACCCACCCTGCACTTCTGTACAAGTTGTTCTACATTGGTAAGACATCTTTGCTTCAGATTGTAGAAGTTAATGGTTATTTTCGGTTAGTTTGTAAATGTCACTCCAGTGCAAGAAATTGTCCATTGATAGGAAATTCAGTACAGTGTAGCTCTTTCAATTTGTACCTGTGAACCCTCAGTGGTTGAATGGAGCATGGTCTATTATTGTCTCACTTGCAAGCAGCACTCTGCAGAAACAAACACACAGCTTTTTTTTTTATAACTGACATTATGCAATTTTTTTCTAATTGAGAATGGGTATCAGAACATTAGCATTCGTTTGATCCAAAATGTTATTCACTATCTTTTAGACTGAAAAACTACATGTCACTATTGTTTGAGAGGTGGGGGAATGAAATGACCGATCTGTTGTTAGGGAGTTCTTTGTGTCTATTATCAGGATGACTGAACACCATGAAAATGTTCAGACAGAGCCAGCATGGGTTTATAAAGATAGGTCATATCACTAATATGATTGCATACTTTGAAGAAGTGTCCCCTTCTGTCTGTATTGATATTTATATATTCTTCCACAAGGCATTTGATTAAAGTTCCTCATTACAGACTGTTAGCTCAAATAGAATCTGATGGGATTGAAGGTAAATTATTGACCTGGTTAGGGAGTTGGCTGGGCAAAAGCGGACACAGAGTAGGGATATTGGGCAGGTACCCCAATTGGTCTGTGACTCTTGAAGTTCTACAAGAATGTGTATTTGGATCTCAACTCTTCACTATTTATTAGGTGATGGTTTAGAAAGTCATTCATCCAATTTTCTGGTGATGGACAAAGCAAAGTAGCATATAAAAGCACACTAAATTACAAAGAGATGTTGATAGGTTTAGCGGACAAAGCTGTGGCAAATAGGTTTCAATGTAGGTAAATGTGAGGTCATTCATTTTACACCTAAAAATAAAGGTCACTTAATGTAAGCACGAAAGGGGCTGCATTTTCACAAGCTCTGGCACTGCTCATCTTTCCTGCATTTTTTTTTATCCTGATCCACAGCCCATCATTATCTGATTTTGATGTCAACAATCTATGCTATACTCCTGGAAGATCCAGGCTAAGGTTTGGTGAAGGGGAGCTGAATTAAGTCAAAGAGATCCTTGTTTGATCGAGGCAGTTGGAAATGGGCAGAGTGGGCTCAGTTCAGAGTGGAGGTTTCGCTAGTGAGTGGGCCTGTGCTTCGGTGATGCTGTTGTCGTTGAGATGATGTTGCCGTTGAGTGAAAGTGTGGGCAACTGTCATGGCTCCTAGCACAGATTTTTGTCTTTCATATTGATGAATTGTGAGACAGTTTAAAGAGAATAATGAAGCAGAGGAGAAAACCCTGTCAGTCGGGAGGGCAGTTTTCTTCAGTTCTTGGAAATCCTGCTGCATGGTGTGTTGTACATCCTGGCCGACTCGGGGAGATGGAGCCAGAGAAGGAGAATCCACATGCCCAGTCTCCCAACGGGAACTGAGGATGAATTCCTAGCAGAATTTGAAAATTGGCTGCCACGCTTTCACAATCTCGATTTAAGGGCTGGGCATCTCGAGTTAGATGAAACTCATTCTATCTGGGTGTTCGAGGCTTGGGGTTGGCTGAAGACTCAGATTACTGGTCTTGCATTTGTCTTGTCCTTGATGCTCATTGAGAAAGGTTGGAGGTAGCTGGATGTGTCGAGTCATTGCTATCTGCCAAGGCTTAAGTTTTCCTTTGCCAGAGCTTTGGGACGATGGCATGGCAGAGGTGCAAAAACTTTGAAACTTTTGGATGGATTCTGGATGTTGCTTGATGATCCTGTCATGACTTTGGCTTTTGAAAGTGCTATGTATAGTTATTTTATCCTGCTGTTCACCATTAATCCTGAACTTTATTCCCTTGTGATTATAAACCTGATTCTAGGATGTTGTCCTTTATCCTGATAGGCGTGTATGATATATGAAAACAGAAGTGTTTGCCACCTGTTGTCCTGTTAAAATCAGGATTGTCTATAATTTCTTTTTGATGGTATTTGTCCACTGGTGTGCTCTGACGGTAGAACAAGGGAGGCTGGAGTTTAATTGTTTTTGGGCTTCGGTGGGGAAGTAGATCGTGTCCTCTGAGTGACTTTCTCTTGAGGAGTACACTGAGTGAGTTGTATGTCATGAGGATTGTACAGCTATACCTGGTTTGTTTACTTTATATGTTTAATCTTTGCATTTACGTTGAAGATTATGCTTAGTACCCTTCACTTTGTTTTTTTAGATAAGATGAGAAGCACCGCAGTATGTGCTCAGAAGGGGGAAAAACTCAGTAAAACAAAGAAATAAGAACACTGGTCTGAAATGGTCTTGTATACTTTAAAATGGAACACCAGTAAAATGAGGAAATAAGGTCCAAAATGTATTTTTCTTCTGCATGGCAGGTGGATGATTTGGAATAGAGATGGTTGGTATGGTTTTATAAACACTCATTATGGGTGAAGAGAATCCCTTGTTAGAACTTTTGAGGTCACGTTTTTCTTTTGTAATGTTCTGGGATTTAGGGGTTTTTGCTTGTTCCCTGAGATGGTACAGATTGATCATATACCCGGGAAAAGAGTAGGTTCCTGTTTTTTGTCATTGGTGTCTCTGATATTGTTGGAGTGGGGGTGAATGACTATTCTTAAATAGCTAGCCTTATTAGACTGATCTTCGATTTTGTTTTAGCTGCATGGTGGGGGCAATGGTTATTTGATTTCTTGGTTCATGGAATGTATGGTGAGCATATTATTCTGTATTAGGGTTTCTTTGATGTGAGTCAAATCACATTGATGGCAGCACCTGAAAAGCTCCTCTAGGGTAACTAAAGAAAGGGAAAGTTTTTGCTTTATTCAACATAAGAGTGATATGAATATTATTGGCTCGTTGGCCCTGAGTATGTCGTTGAGCAGTAATGGCTGTACTTGTCCGGGTCAGGTGGAGGTAATGGTGGATGGAAGAGTAGGTTACTCTCTCCCCATTTGTCCTCATCTGAGGGCTTGTGGACTGCTCCTCTTCCTGAAAGTTGATTCCTCTGGGGATGTCGTTCCTGTTGTTTGCGAGGCGAGTGTGAGTCTGTGGTTTCAGTTCAGGGTTGTTGGAGTCTTCCTTCGGTTAGAGATCAGGCTGGTTGGAGGAAGAGGTCATCTCGTCCAAGTGGTCTTATATGGAGACTTCCAGTCTGTCCATGTTCTAGGTTTGGGCTCCCCTTATGAGAACTTATTCTTGCTCTGTTATATCTTGTTCGAATGGCAGTATCTCAATATTTCCCTTTTTCTAGATTACCCGTTTATTGCTTGGGGGTCTTAGGATGCAGAGTTAGTTGGTTGTATATTTACCCCACAAGGGATCCTGTAGATTGTATAGTCCTGTCTTTGTTATTCTGTACAATAGGGCCATATGATTATGGCTTTACCTTGTTACCTCTGAGATTCACCCACCCTTTCTGATATTCTTTCTCTACCTGTACGAGAGGAGAGACCAACTGCAATTTTACCAGCTCATCGCACCCATTGTCCATGGTCTGTCCCTCACCCACTACAATACCCATGGTGGGTGGAATGGGAAAATTCATCCCGACTTCCACGACCAACATCTATTTTCTACTGAAGGTAACTTTTCCTGAGCATCTTTACTGAACTATCAGAATGCCTGGCATGTGCTTACCAAAGCCATGCTTCTATAACCAGCTAATTGAGAGGAAACATTTATGTGGAAGCCAGAGAAAGAGGTTTATAGCCGTCCTAACAGTTTCACTGAAATATTTCAACATTTCCCCTGAGCTCACACACAATCACTCTGTTTGATACAATCTCATCAGTAAAGGTGCCACCTCCTATTGTTAGAGACCAGATCAGAAACTCCAAGATATATTATGAAGTTAGCTTGGACCCCAACTTTTATTTATTTTGACGTGAATAGAAGCATGACATGTTTCGCTCCAACTGTGATCCTAATAATCTACCAGGAAAAATTTATTACAACAAGATTTATTTTAAACATACAGCTAACATATAACAAAATGAATGTGTAACTTTTACCAATTGAAATACTTAAGTATGACAAGGTATAATTCTTAACAGCTAGTTTTTTCTATTGTTTAAATTTAAGCAATATTCCCAGCGACATATATTCTTCTTCAGAATTAGTCAGCACAAAAATAGATATGCTCACATGGCCTTTAAACCCCTAGGGTAATTCCCTACTTGATTGGTCACCCAGACCATATGACTCTTACTTTGCTCTGTTGCCCTTAAAGAGATAATCACCATATAATGAAACTCAGCAACTTGGCAAGAAAACAGCTTCACTGCAAAACATTGAAACTCAATTTTTAAGACTACATTTAAATATTCAAGTCATATATACATAGAAAAGGACTTTTACTTCTGGAGATAATTATCAATGGATCATTTGGATCACCGGCAAAATGGACTGTTTATCTATTTATGATTTAATATGATATTTAATCTGAAAGGAATGACAATGTAATCTAAATGGAACATGTATGGTATGAGTCTTGGAGACAGATGAGATTAAGAAGTGAAACGTGACTAGAGGACGTGATGTAACTAGTAAACAAGGATGGGAATAACACAAAGAGACAGATGGAACTGGGTCCAAGGTAACTCAAGGACAAAAGCATGAGTGAGAATAAGCCCTTGCAGGTGCCATCTGTTCTCTGCAGTCATCAAAAAGTACACACCTGCCTTGTTAGAGAATCTGTACATTTCTGATGTTGGACATGGGAGAGAATCATGTTAACATCGTGATATCGAGCATTATACTCTTGTTAGATTTTGGTGACTGAAATCTTGCTTCAGCCCTTATAGAAAACAGAAGAATATTGTAACTGCAGAGACAAATGTACATGGTGTTTGGAGAGAGTAAGCAGAGAAGCAAAAAGTACAGTTGAAAAATTTTATTTATTAGTCGCTAGTAAGGCTTACAGTAACACTGCAATGAAGTTACTGTGAAATTTCCCTGGTTGCCACACTTTGGTGCCTGTTTGGGTCAATGCACCTAACCAGTATATCTTTCAGATTGTGGGAGGAGACCGGAGCACCCGGAGGAAACCCACGCAGACATGGGGTGAACGTGAAGAATCCACACAGACAGCGACCCAAACCGGGAATCGAATCCGGGCCTGTGGCGCTGTGGGGCAGCAGTGCTAACCACAGTGCCACCATGCCACACTAGAAATGGATAATTTACCAAATAAATGAACAGGAATAACAAGCTTTAAAGAGGGAGCTTACTGCAATTTAATCAGTGTGAGTAATTCAGTAATGTGTCAAGGTACTTCCTTTTTTAATTGTGATTTAATTCCATGAGGTGGAAGAACAAAAAAAACCAAGAACCAATTTGATTTCGACATGCACTGTTCAATAACTCCAGGAGATGAACCAATTGTTGCTGGTTTTTTTTAATAATCTTCCTAACATTGTGATAGAAAGGATTGCAAGATTTTACAGTGCATGTCAATTTCAGGAGCTGGCATTTTTGCATATTTCACGCTGTTGATCTGCAGTCTTCATCATTGTGTTCCTGTCAATCAAAAAGCCTGAAGCAGGGATTTGAGGTCAGCTGTGTGAGCACACAAATATTATGTTCCTGAAACTCATTTCTCCCGAATAAATACATTTTGAATGATGGCAGGAAGAGTTCCGCTTTTTTTTAATGCAGATTTTTTTTTTAATCTATACATCAGGAACGTTGACAGACAACCAGGAGTTTCTGTGGCTGCAATGTGATCTGTTCAGCTAAGAATTTATTTGGGAGAGTCAGTACCTTTGTGTGAAATCATTGCCATCTCTCTGTTCCCTTGTAAGCTAAGAAAGGCAAAGTGAAGCTAATGAATAACAGCAGAAAGAATCAGCTACATGCAGATTAGAAATGTTACTCTGTTTTGCTCAATTCGCTGAGGATTAAATAATAAATTTTACTTACAATAGTATGTACCTCGTTTTCCAATCACATATTTCACTTACATTGTACCCTAAGTGCAAAGCATCACCCACATGTGTACCTCACGTAAATTGTAAAACATCCAAATGAGCATTATTACCAAAAGAATTGAAATCCAGAATGAGCATGGAAATGGTGGAATTTCAGATCTGTTATTTTGTCGAGACCACCAGTCAAATCTTATGGCAATAAAGCCTTGATTCTTCTCTTTGCTGCCAGTAAAGGGAGGAGTGAGGCCTAAATCACCTGAAAGCCACTGACAGCAGCAGAGACTCGTCACTGCCTCTACTATTACCAGCTGAACTCCATGGCCCATGCTCCTGTGGAGCTCTTTGGCTATTCTTGAGCCCCTGCCCAAACCATTTGATCCACCCATCAGTGGGGAGCAAATGAAAGATCGCCCCCTAAATGTGCAAAAATATCTTGAAGCCGGACGTAGTCACATCAAAACTAATTCTATTCTGTATTGTTAATTTTGATACCTAAATTGATCATGATGGTCAACTTAAAGTTGGCCACCCAACAAAAAGAATGCATAAGCAGGTTATTTTGAATCAAAGAACACAGAGTACAGTGTTGGGACAAACCGTTTGGCCTTCTAAGCCAGGGCTGATCATGATACTCAAACTAAACTAAAAACAAAACCTTCTGCCTTACTCTGTCCATTTCCCTCTGGTCTTTCCCTGTTCATACGCCCATTTGGATGCCTCTTAAATGTTGCTAATGTGCCTGCTTCCACCACCTCCTTTGCCAGCTCATTACAAGCATCCAACACTGAGTGTACAACATCCCTCACATATCTTCCTTAAACTTTCCTCCTCTCACCATGAATCTGTGCCCTCTTGTAACCTGTGCCCACCCTGGAACACTATCCACTCTATCTATGCCTCTCATAATTTTATACACCTCTGTCAGGTCTCCCCCCAGTCTGTCAATATTAAACTGGGAAATATATGCCAGAGTCTACAGGCGACAAGCATTTATTTATGCAGATTCCTAACAACTGCTGCTTCGAGAAGTACTTCATATTACAACATAATTACAATCCATGCAAATCTGAACCTTAACTAAGCTTAATGAACCATCAGCACCAGCAGTTCAGACAGCTGAAGAAACATCTCTCGCCCAGAAATTGACAGTTACAGGCTGATTGCTATTCCATTGCATTGTTCTTCATTGTTGTGCTTTGGTAATTCTCAGCTACACTAGTCCTCGAGTAGAAGCATTGCCTCCTATTTTGTAAGGTGGAGGGTGAGATTGCCCTACTTACTAATGCCAATAAGTGATGGTGCAAGATTGAAAGCTACTGCAATTGTATCTGTAGCCTACAAGCAGGGCAAAAGGCCAAGAAAATGTACAAATTAAAGGAAAAATAAATGTTTGCTAGAAAATGTTTGACTGTAATCAGTCTGGGACCAAGAAATGAGGTTTGGTTTACTCATAGAAATTGCAGTTGCTAAGAGACTTATTTCAAGAGTAACTATTTAATTTAAATCAGCACTGGGTTGTGTCTTGTGCATACTGTAAATGTAATAATTCAGAGGTTAGTAAAATTGAAACACTTTTATTGGAAGTTGTTACAAGTACTGATGCCTCCTTATTCGCAAAGACTCGTTTGGCATTGTCAACTTTTTTAATTTACTGCAGCACTGTCAGATCCTGTTGTTTATAGATAATTTATGAATCAGTTAACTTCCACATTTTGGGGAAATCTTATTTTCTACCTACTGGCACCAGGATCTACCTCCCAGATGCACAAAGCTTAATTCCCTTGGTGGTTTGGGAAGGTGTCAAATTAAAATTACTATTTTTGGTTTTCTTGACGCACTTGCTGGACTGTTCTCCATTTTTCAGTCTGCTCTCATTGTTGCAACACCCCAGGAATTGAAGCAGGATGCACATGCAGTTATAGAAATGCATGAAAGGTATAAGAATAGGCCGACTGGTCAATCAAGAGGAGGACAAAGGAAGCGTTTTAAAGATATCCTGAAAACTTACCTCAAGAAATGCAACATACGTGTCAATGCCCAGGAGATGCTTGCTCAGAAGAGGCCTACCTAGAGGAACCTCCTGATTGAAGGGACACAATTCTTCAAGGACATCCAACCATTAAAAAAACAGAAAAAGAAGCCTGAGAAAGGAATGCCATCGACCGAGAATCCAAGGATTGAACCAATTTCCTGAAAACACCTGCCAAGTGTGTGCTCGGAGATGCACAGTATGGTTGGATTTAAAATACAGATGGAGTGAGAGAAGGTAAAATCCAATACTAGTGTCTTATGCTTAAACAAAGTAAACTACAAAGGGATGAGGCTAAGATAGACTGGGACAATTAAGAAACAGTGGAAGACTTTCAAAGCAATGTTTCAGTGCTCAGCAAAAATATCTACCAGTGAAACAGAGAACAGTAGAACATAAGATAATCAGCCATGGATATCTAAGGAAGTAAAGGAGGGTATCAAATTGAAAGAAAAGGCATACAAATTGGCCAAGATTAGTGGGAAACTAGAGCATTGGGGAGTCTTTAAAGGTCAATAGAAAACCATTAAAAAAACTATAAAGAAAAATAAGATGGATTGTGAGAGTAAATTAGCTGAAAATATAAAAACATTTAGCAGAAGTTTTACAAATATATAAAATGAGAGAGCGCCTAAAGTAAACATTCGTCCTTTAGAGGATGAGAACAGGGATGTAATAATTGGAAATGAGAAAATGGCTGAGGCATTGGGTATTTTGTCAGTCACAGTGGAAAACACAAATAACATGCCAAAAATTGATGACAGACTATGGCAGGTGAGAACCTAGAAACTGCCTCTTTTGTGCTGGTGATAATGTTGGGCAAGCCAATGAGGGTAATGGTAAACAAATCTCCTGGCCCTGATGGAATGCATCCCAGAGTACTAAAAGAGATGAGAAATAGCAAATGCAGCAGTGGTAATTTTACCAAAATTCATTGGACTCTGGGTGGTTCTCACAGATTGGAAAACAGCAAATGTGACGCCGCTGTTTAAAAAAGGAGGTATCAAAAGGTGGGTAACTATAGGGCAGCTAGCTGAACTTCTGGAAAAGGGAAAATGTTTGAATCTATCATCAAGGAAGAAACAACGAAACATCTGGATATATATTGTCCCATTGTAAGACACAGCATAAGTTCATGAAGGGCCAGTCATGTTTCACTAATTTGGTGGAAATTTTTGAGAATATTACATGTGTAGTGGACAATGGGGAAACCTGTGGATGTGTTTATATCTGGATTTCTAGAAGGCATTTTACAGGGTGCTGCACCAAAGATTGCTGTATAAGATAAAGGTGTACAGTGTTACAGGTAATGTATTAGCATGGATAGGGGATTGGTTAACTAACAGAAAGCAAAAAGTGGGACTAAAAGAGTACTTTTCTGGTTGGCGATCAGTGACTAGTGGTGTGCCTCAGGGGTCAGTGTTGGGACCACAATTAATTTGGAGTTGGGGATCAAGTGTACTGTGTCAAAATTCGCATTTGACAGTAAGATGAGTGGCAGAGTGAGGCGTGCAGAGGACGCTGAAAGTCTGCAAAGGGATATAGATAGTCTAAGTGAACAGGTAAGGGTTTGGCAGATGGAGTACAATGTGAGGTTATCTATTTTGATAGCAATAACAATAAAATGGACTAAAATTATTTAAATGATAAATTGCAGCATGCTGCTGTGCAAACGGACCTGGGTATCTTTGTGCAAGAATCACAAGGAGGAGTTTTGCACATGCAGCAGGTAATTAAGAAGGCAAATGGAATTTTGTCCTTCATTGTCAGAGGGATGGAGTTTAAAAACAGTGAGATTATGTTGTAGTTGTAATAAGATGCTGGTGAGGCCACAGCTGGAGTATTGCACACAGTTTTGGTCTCCTTGCCTGAGAAAGGATATACTTTCTCAAATAAGGAGGGGGTCCAGAGGAGATTTGTTAGGAAGATTCCAGAGTTGAGAGGGTTGGCTTATGAGGAGAGAATAAGTAGATGGACTATACTCATTGGAATTCACAAGAATGAAAGCAGGGTGGGGGGGGGGGGGGGGGTTCCAAGTTTTATGAAAGGCATAGATAAGATAGAGGCAGGGAAGTTGTTTCCACTGGTGGGTGAAACTAGAGCTGAGGGCATGGCCTCAAAATGAGAGAGCAGATTTAGGATTGAGTTGGGGAGAACTTCTTCACACAAACAGTTAAGAATCTGTGGAATTCCCTGCCCAGTGAAGAAATTTAAGCTACTTCATTGAATGTTTTTAAGGCAAGGATAGATAAATGTTTGAACAGTAAAGGAATTAAGGGTTTTGGTGAGTGGAGTTGAGTCCATGAAAAGATTAGCCATGATCTTATTGAATGGTGGAGCAGGCCCAAGGGGCCATATGGTCCAAGTCATGTGCCAAGTTCTTATGTTTTTATGTATGCATCGCTCAGATTCAGCTCATCAGCCACACGAGGACCCACAGAACCCATGACCAGTATCATGGAGTTTCTTAACTGAACAATCGTACTCATTAGTGAGTGATCTTCAAAGGAGAAGAAAGAGGACCAGTGAGACTTCTCTTGCCTGCCTCCAATTCCTTCACCTATTTGCCTTCCCAATCACACAGGTTCCTGGCAAAGGCAAAGAAAATAGAGGAAAGGGACCTGACTTTAATTTAGCAACAAATTCCAGGAAATTCCAGTCCAATCCTTGAAGTTAACCAAGCAAGCTTCAGTAGGTGACAGTAAATCAAATTTAAGAATTGTGATTACTCCTTACTTACTTTCTATGGTGCAATATCCATAATTCTCAGAAACCCACCTAGCTTCAATATTTACAATACTTCCTGGCAATCTATTCTAAAGACTGATGACTCACTGTAAAAAGAATTGCTTCCTGGCATCTAACGGTGTTTGCACATTTTCTACTGATATCCCTGAACTCTCCCATCTCTTATCTTTTTTGATGCATCTTTTCATTTCAAAAACAAGTCATCTCATTGTATATTTTTACAATGGAAAAAATAAACATCAGTTCCTTGAGCTTATATTGTGCAGTTAGAGTGTTAACTACATGACATTCTGGTTTCCTTCCTTTCACACAAAGCAGGGCACATTGGCCCACATTTTGCATTTTTATTATGGTGGCTAAACAATCAAGGTTTGTCAATGTTACTCCTCAAACTGACAGTGATATCTGGAGCCTGCACATGTGTAATTCAACCTGGAAGCTTACAAGGATGGTACAATGGCACAGTGATTAGCACTGTTGCCTCACAGCGTCAAGGACCTGGGTTCAATTCTGGTCTCGGGTTACTGTCTGTGTAGAGCTTGCACATTCTCCCTGTGTCTGCATGGTTTGCTCCAGTTTCCTCCCACACACCAAAGATGTGCGGGTCAGGTTGATTGGCCATGCTAAATTTTCCCCTTTAATGTCAGAGAGTTGGTAGGTTATTGGGATAGGGCCTGAGCGGGATTGTGATCAGTGCAGATCTGATGGGCCAAATGGCCTCCTTCTGCACCATTGGGATTCTATGAACCTGATGTCAGTGATTCCATGCTTCCCCACAGGGTGTAATTGCTTAAGTCTCTCCACAACTGCAATCAAGTAGAAATCACCAAATTGATAGAAACCTTTTAGGTAAGAAGGTTTACTGTTTAAAAATAAAACTTAAGTTACACTTTGGTGTAATTGTGTTTTTAACAGTGTGCTAAGGCCATATTACTACTCAGCAGGAATTATACCTGAAAAACTAATTTAGTATTTGTGGAATATTAAATTTCTCTTATTGTAAGAAAATTCACATTTCTAAAATAAGATCCTTTTAATAATAAACAATATTATAGCATTTACTATAAATTTAGATTCTGTTTACTAACGTCTTTTAAGAATAAAAATCTGCTGTCTTTACCTAGTCTGGCTTACATGTGATTCCAGGCCAACAACAATGTGGTTGACTCTGAAAACATCCTTGAGAATGGGCAAGAAATGCTGACCCAGCCAGCAATGCTCACAACCCATGAACAAATTTTAAAAAATGCATTTCACTTTCTGTCTGTAAGAATACTTTAATGTCATTGGATGCTTATGCTGTATAATTACACCACTGTTGCTGGGAGTCTGGAGATCACCTTGACTTGGCACCAGATTGAAACTGATGTTGGGAAATCCGTGTCACTGATTAATTCACAGTCGTGTGTAAGAGCCACTGGTTTACCACCAACCCCAAAATACAGTTTGATGTTCTGGATGCGTGAGTACCTGGTTGCTGGCTTTGCTGAAACTCATTACAGACCTTCAACATTTCATTCCTCACAAGCCTGGGTCTCTCTCTCTCTCTCTCTCTCTCTATTATGAAATATGAAACAAACAATCTTACACTGAGTGAAGAGACTCGTTAACCATTAGAATGAGCACAGAAATAATGCATAAATCATGCATCCAGACAGCTACAGAGTGGGTAAATGCAAACACTGGTATAGGGAGAAAAGAGAACATAAAAGAAGCTGGTTTGCAAAGCCCTCCAGAATGATTACCCAGATTTGCACATTTCAAAAGCTCTGCTTTGTGGGCCACTGCTGAGGAACAAATAGCACCTACAGGGGAGATCTGAGCTGCGCAGGTTTTGAGTATAATTACAGCATCTCTTAGGAATGTTCCTTCTGGCCTTCTTCCAATTTCTTTTCTCATCTTTACAGCTTGACAAGACTCCCTAACTAGAGAGGGTCATTTATGAAGCAAACCTGGATTTTTAATCTCTGTAACATGTCAGATAGTACAACATTCCCAAAACAATTGCAGCAGATCATTTGTCAGAGATTGCAGAAAGAAAGAAAGGAATCGCATTCAAAGTATCTCTTGTGGCCATTGGATATCTCAAAGCACTTAATCCACAGCCAATAAAGTACTTTTAAAGTGTAGTCAATGCTGCAATGTAGAAATAGTGGTACTGAATGCTCACTAAGCTCACCTACAATTTAACACGTGGACTATCGGCTAAAAGTTTGGTCCACAGCTAAAACAATATTAGAAACAGAAACATGGATAATTCAGTGCGATAATCAAACTTACCTATAGGAAAAATACACATCACTTCAAATGAATTATTGGGTTTTTTTTGCACTTAATAGAAAAGTATAAATTATGACAATTTTGTGTATGATAATCTTATGTAGCTCTGGTCTCTCTCTCTCTCTTCCCGAGAGAGAGGTGAGCACATACTCTTGGAAGACGAACAGGCAGGTTAGAAGATTCTGCTTGTGGTGAAACACTCATAAGTCACTGAACTACAGGTGCTGCATACAAGGACAATCTCAAACAGAGTTTACCATAGGTGATCTGTGCCAAGGATGACGACTTCATGGGTCTAGGCACTAAAACAAAACCACTTGCCTTGCATATCCCAAGTCCCAGCCACAGTTGAAACATAGCAGAACTTGCTTTCAGCTTACGTGGTGTTAAGTTTCACAGTAGAGCCATTTACCTTGGAGACTGCACACATGTCCAGGCTATGGCAACCATTCCCTTCACAAAAGAAGCCAATGCTATCAGCCTCTGCAATGTAGTGGAAAGTCAAAAAGCTGACACCTTGTAAACAATTGGGACAGATTGATGGATTTGATGCTTTTCACTTTCATGGGCTCAATCATCTCCTGCCATCCATCCAGTTCAGTTCAAGTGATGAACATCAACGTCTTGATGTCGTAGTAAAGCCAAGGAATTACCACAGTGTTATCTTTCAGAATATCAGCCTCCATTATCCCTACCATCTCCCCTCAACCAATGCCCAGCGTGATTCCAACAATTCACCTGGGACAAACTGCATAGACAGTCAAGGAGTAACATGCCCAAAGTGATAGCGAGGAAAACACAGCCAACTGGAGGGGCAGGACCTAAAGCCATCAGAGACACTGGGATTCTGAGATCAGGATGTCTAAATCCCACACTACCCAGGGGTTGCATCTTGCTGCATGCCTCCTACACAATCATCACGATTGGCTTCCATTTCTGAAAACCTGCATTGTTTCTTGACAATGTAACATCCCATTGGTGGGTGGGAACATACAGTGAGGGCAGATGTAGTGGTGTTAAATCCACTGATCATAGTTACATTTACTATAATCTCTGTTAATCTGGTCGCACTCCTCATGGGCAAGAACCTGATTGCATCATGTTTTGGCAGAGATGGAGCGCAAGGAAGATCTCACTCAGGATTCTCACCAGCAGAAATCCCACTTTGGCCTCTCGCTATATTTAGCCGCCATTGTGGGATTTGAGCCCATGGCTGACATGCTGCCAAATCACGACCAAGGTTTCCTATTAAATCAAATATTTGAACAATTATTTAGGAATGATGTGTTTGGACATACCTATGCTCTTCAGCAAGAGCAGGATATTCCGGCCACACTATCCCAAGACTCTTAAATCCCATGTGAGGTCAATGGACCTTTGCATGGCCCATGACTTCCATGGCAGATGGGATGCGAAACTTCCAACCCAAATATCTAAAGCAGTAAAATTTAGATTCTTAAGGGCAAACAGCCCAAATAGCTAAAGCATTTATACTCTTTATTTAGACTCTTAAGGATGGCACTGTGACACAGTGGTTGGCACTGCTGCCTCTCAAAGCCAACAACTCTGGTTCCATTTCTGATTTGGGCCGCTATGCGGAGTTTCCATATTCTCCCTGTGTCTGGATAAAAGCAAATTACTGACACTCAAATCCAGCTCAGCTTTGACAAAGGATTGACTAGACTCAAAACATCAGCACTTTTCTCTCCTTACAGATACTGCCAGACCTGCTGAGATTTTCCAGCATTTTCTCTTTTAGCTCCCTGTGTCTGCATGGGTTTCCTCAGTGTTCCAGTTTCTTCCTACAGTTAAGTGCATTGGACATGCTAAATTCTCCCTCAGTGCACCCAAACAGGCACTGAAGTCTAGGGGATTTTCACGGTAACTTCATTGCAATATTAATGTAAGCCTACTTGTGACTAACACATCAAATTTAATTCAATATGTAACTCAGTTAGAATGAGAATATTGCGATTTTTTTTCAGACATTTTAAGATGGAGGATAGTACCCTAATCTTTAAAATTTAATTACAAATTTTAGTGCACCGACAATGACAGTTATTGCAAAATGAAAGAAGGCTCTCAGGGTTTCAAGTAGCTTGTTGTTGCAGTCCCCTATAGGTCATGACATCTTGACGTTACAGTGTGTGTCGATAGATCTTTTAAAATTTTGTTTGCGTAGCTAACACTCAAAGCCAAATATATCTGACAGAGAATAATTAAACCAATGCCATGACAAAACAGACAAAAAGCCAACAAATAAATGTTGCCCTGTTTTATGGATCTGTGCTGCATTTCAGATGGTTGCCATGGAAACATGTGGAGTGCTTGGATTTTGCTAATAATTCAGTACCTCGGGAAATTGGAACTCTAAATGGAGAGGCTTCATTGTTAAATCAGTGAGAAGCACACACCATGTTCAAATACACAGCTAATCAACAGAAACAGGACTAACAGCAACACATACTGCACCCAGTTTCTCCTTGTGTAAAAATTCATGATTATTATTTGAGTGCTTTTGCTTTTTATTCTTTTTGCCACTTCCTTTCATTTTGCTAATACTTGTTATAAAATTGAATCTCTGATGGATTTCTGGAAGTGTAAAGAATCATTAACTGCCTTTTTTTAAGGGATGTACTTTGTGTATTTATTAAATTGCACATGCCTTTCATCTACCTGGGCTGCTTTTTAAATTAAGGAAGCAAAGTGAAAGATCAGGGTACATATTGCAGTATTCTGTGAAAATTGAAATTAATGAAAACAGTCCACTTCCTGTTGGACATAATAACTATCAGTCTGTGATTGTGCTCTTATCTGTGGGCCAAAAGTTCATTAGTTCAAATCCCACAAAATCTACTTATATAGACAGCAATATATACAGAGGTTCCTGTTCTTTGGTGGGTGTCATCATCACCTAGTTCATAGTTCATGTTAATACTTTAAACGTAAGTTTTAGTTTTGAGCAGATTGAAGTTGCAAGGGGACTGGACTTTAGAAATTGTCAGAATATCTCAAATAATGACAGTTCAAAGGATTTCATGTGCACTTATGAGATCAGATCATGCAGAGATGATGATCTAGTGATTTTATGACTGGATTATTAATCCAGAAACTCAGCTAATGTTATGGGGTATCACTTTCACATGCCACCACAGCAGACGGTGGCTTCTTCCAACTGGTGTTCCTCATGGAGTACTGATTCTTCGGCTGAGGGAGGACAGTAGGTGGTAATCAGCAGAAGGTTTCCTTGTTGATGTTTGACAGATGCCATGAGACTTCATGGGATCCAGAGTCAATGTTGAGGACTCACCCGGCAGCTCCCTCCTGCCACTTCTCATGGATCTATCATCTTGGTAAGACAGGATACATTCAGGAATGGTGATATTTGCATCCGAGACATTATTCATAAGATATAATTCCACTAGTTGTTTTACTAGTCTGAGAGATAATCTCCCAATTTTGGCACAAGTCTTAAATGCTAGTAAGGAGGGCTTTGTAGGATTAAGAGGAAGCGGGTCTGAAACTCACTGTCTGAAAGAGTGTTAGTGACAGAAATCTTCTGATACGTGCTTAGGGAACCAAAATACAACACTCTGTAGGACCTGATGGCTTACATCCTAAGATTATAAACAGGCAGCTGCTGTCATAGCAGAAATATTGTTACAATTTTCTAAAATTCTCTAGGTTATAGAAAGGCACAGCAGATTGGAAATGAGCAAATTTAACACTGATATTAAAGAAAGGAGTGAAAGTGAACAGAAGGAACTACAGACCAGTTAGCCTGACATCCAGCATTGGGCAAATATTGGAGTCTATTTTTAAGCTAGTTTTAATAATGCACTTAGAAAATCAGAGTACAATCAGATAAAGTCATCACAGTTTCACAAAAGGTAAATCGTGTTTGGCATTTTTCTTTTGGAGCATTGTTGAGGGTGTAATTAGGAGGGTAAATAAAGCAAAGTCAATTTACTGTGCTTGGTTAACACACGAAGTAGAGAGTAAGCAATAAAGTGGACATTTTCAAGTTGGCCAGCAATAACCAGTGGAGGGTTCCAAGGATCAGTGCTGATGCTTCTGCTACTTACAATCCATATTAATGACTTAGATGACAAGATTAAAATCAATGCATGCAAGTTTGATGATGATACAAATATAAACTGTGAGGATGCAAAGAACCTACAAGAGTTAAAGACAAGTTAAATTGGTGAGCAGATGGAGTATAATGTGTGAAAGTGTGAGGCTATTCACTTTTGTTGTGACAATAGAAGAGCAGAATATTTTTTAAAAGGTGTGAAACATTTCATGGTTGATATTCAATATGGATGTACTCATACCGGGAACACACATTTAGTACGCAGATCCTGTAACAATAAAGAAGACAAACTGAATGCTGACAAGGAAATTAACATGCAAGAATAAGGAAGTCTTATTCTAATTATATAAATCATTGGCTGGAGCACAGCAGGATTGCTGTGAGTGTTTTTCTCTCCATTTTCAAAGAAGGAGCATTTTCATTAGAAGCGATTCAGCAAAGGCTCAGTAGATTGGTTCATCCTATGAGGAGAGGCTGAGTAAATATGGCCCACTTGCTCTGGAATTTAGGAAAATGTGAAGTGATCTCATTGAAACACAGGTTTCTGAAGAAGTTTGACATTAAGAGGTTATTTCCGCATTTCCACTGGCAGGGAATCTATAACATGAGGTCAAGTCTCAGAATAAAGAGCCAATCATTGGGGTCATAGATGAGAGGGAATTTCTTTGCCAGAAGATTGTGTATCTTTGGAATTGTCAACCGCAGAGAACTCTATATGTTCCATTGTTGAGTACAATGAAGCTGACAGACAGCCACATCTTTAGTCTCTGGGGTATTAAAGGAAATGATGAACAAGTGGAAAAGCAAAGTTAAGGCACAAGAACTGTCGCAATCATACTGAACTGCGGCGCAGACACACCGAATCAGATGGTCTAATTTTGTCCATATTTCTTATGTCGTTGTAACCTCTCTACTCTTGGTCTCAGCCAATGAAGGGAAGTATCCTGCAAGCCGCCTTGACCTTCTTATCGACCTATGCTGTTACCTACACAGATCTATAGACGTATGTTTCAATATTTCCCTATGTTTCTCAGAATTGTACCATTTATTGTGTATTCTCCTGCCTTGTTTGTCCTCCCAAAATATATTGGATGAAATTCTCCAGCTGCACTGATCTGAAGGCCAGAAATTCCCACTCGACTGTCAATGGGGTTTCACATTGACGGAACTGCCTGCTAAAATTTCAGTAGCGGCCAGGATCAGAGAATACCAACCATTATCTCATATTTCTCCAGGTTGAATTCCAGTTGCCCCTTTTCTGCCTCCCCCTGACTCTGACCTGTTCATTGATACCTTCATGCAATCAATAGCTTTCTTTGTCACTATCAACCACATGACCATTTTTTTTGTATTCAGCTGGAAATTCCTTAATTTGAGTAAGCTCTAGACAATAAAATTAATTTGGAAAATTGTAATTTGTGAACATATAAAATATAATGGAAAGGAACAGATGTTGCTCACTTAGGCTGTCCCATACAAATGTAAAGCATTCCACATCAAAATGCGATATGCCCCATCCAACACAGAAACTATGTAATCTTTTAAAAGTCAAGAAACCTGATTTAAAACCCAATTTAAAACTAGACCAACCCAGGCAGGGAATTAGAAAATTCCTTTCAAATTCCAGTGGGGAATCAAAATATCATCTTGAAGACTACTTTGACTCTGATTAACATTGCCAGGTATTTGCCTCTTTTATGAGGTGATTATCTGCTGGCAAGAAACAAGAAAAGTTCTCATTTGAAGAAATTAATCTGCATTCGCTGCAGATTCCAGAGGTTTACTATCTCGGAGAAAAAAAGTTTCATCACCTACTCTAGTCTTGTATAATTTGGGACTCTGATACCGATTCTTATTGATCTATCCAGTTGAAATAAATTGGCTGCATAAAACGGTTTAATACTGTGATCATCAAATTATCTTCCTTGCAATATACAGGCATAATTCTTTAAAACTATCCAGGTAAGAGAGATGTTGAAACCGCAAATTAAGCCCACATCCAAACTTTAAAAAAAGCCTTAATATCACTCATGCCAGAGATTCTTGTGGTACAGTGAATAGAATCCCCAACTCTGAGCTCGAAGCTCCAAGGTCAAGTTCCGTGCTAGGACTTGTTGCCATTAGAAGGAGTGTTTGTGATGCAGTTCAACAGGGTGATAATCAGCTTAGGAATTCTTCCATCACCTCTACTATATTCCCCAAAGGAAAACCAAAGTGTGTGAAGATACGCATAAAAAAGAATTATCCACACTGTGAGGAGACCAAAGTGAACTCGGTGTTCTAAATGAAGCCTAACATAGTCCTTGTACAAGGACAGAACAGCATGCTTTGCTTTGTAGTTAATTAGTCTTTAAATTCACTTTTGTACATTATTCACTCCATCTAGCTTCACAGCTTGGTCAGGAATCTTCAGAGATCTTATGCATCTCTTTCTTGCATCATCTTTAATTCTTCAACTTCACTGAATGATATAAGCAAGCTCAACATCCAACTTGTCCACATGCATAATGCCATGGATTTCCAAGTTAAGTATTATTCACCATATATGGATCCAATTTCTCAGCACACTAAGATCTATTGAGAATAGTTGAACATCCTCTCCAGTCTTGATTCTTCCACACATCTTCATATTATCTGTAAACTTGCATTTCATTCCCTTACTGATGTGTTCTATGTCGTCGTCTTCTTCGGCCGTCCATCGATTTCCATGTTGACTGTGTTGGAAGTTTAGATTCTGCAGGCACGTTGGTGTGTTATAAGGCCTGCATTGGATCGGCATGGTTTCCCACATCGGTGGCAACTGTGATTTGTCTGATTTGTAACAAAATGTCTGCGTTCATGGTCTGCTTCATATTTTTCCTGCTTTTTTTTCTTGATGAGTGGGATTGTCTTCTTGACAATGCATTGCCAACTTCTTCTGTCCAAAGCATCCTTCTCCCAGGTGTTGACGTCCATGTTAGTGTTCTTCATATGGCGCTTGAGCACATCTTTGTAACGCAGCTTCTGTCCACCATGTTTTCTATTTCCTTCATGTAGCTCGCCATAGAAGACGGCTTTGGGCAAACGATCGTCGCTCATTCTTATGACATGGCCAGTCCACCGCAACTGAGAGGCTGTGATGAGCGATTCTGCGCTGACCGTTCCAGCTCGTTTGAATACCTCCACATCAGGACCCATCTCTTGCCAATTGATGTTTAATATTTGTCGCAAGTGTCTGAGTTGTATCTTGGTTAGTTTCTTGATATGCTTCCGGTACAATGTCATCGTTTCTGTTGAATAAAGTAGAGATGGTAGAACGGCTGTATTATACACTTTGACCTTGGTTGACATTTTAATATCATGGCGGGACCAAAGTCGCTTCTGCAAGGCACCAATTGCTGATTGAATCCTCCTTTCTATTTCCAGATCCGCTAAGTTGGTGCTGGTTACAGTGCTTCCTAAGTAAGTGAAGGACTCAGTGTTTTTCAGCGCTAGCCCACTTATCTTTATGACTGGTGATTGGGTTTCATTACACAGAGGCGGAAGCTGGTACAGGAGTTCGGTTTTGGAGGCATTGATTCTTAGGCCAAAAAGAGTGGCAGCAGATGAAAAGTGGTCTACAATTTCTTGAATCACATTTGGATCAGTGGCAACGAGGGCTAAATCATCGGCATACAGAAGTTCTCTGACACATATCTTTCTCATCTTGGTTGAGGCTTTGAGTCTTGAGAGGTTGAACAATTTTCCATCTGAGCAAGTCCTAATGTACACACCTTTGTCCAGATTTTGGCCCATTGTTTCCAATACTGCAGCAAGATATAGCGTGAACAAAGTTGGAGCAAGTACGCATCCCTGCTTTACCCCATGGTTGATGCTTGAAGGCTTCGCTGATATCTCCTTCAATAGTTACTTTGCCATACATATTCTCATGAAATAGTTTGATCATCTTGAGCAGTCTATCTGGACATCCATAAATTTTGAGCACTCTCCAGAGGGTTTCTCTATCCACCGTATCGAATGCTTGTGAAAAATCGACAAAGGCAATGTACAATGGTTGTTGCTGTTCTGCCGCCTTCTCCTGGAGTTGCCTCAAGGTAAAAATCATATCTGTAGTTGCTCTTCCAATCCTAAAGCCACATTGGCTCTCAGGGAGGACATTATTTCAGAAAATTTTGAGTCGATTGAGCAGGATCTTCACCATAATCTTGCCAGCTACGGAAAGAAGCGCGATGCCTTGGTGGTTTTTGCACTCACTTCAGTCACCTTTCTTCTTATAGATTGTGACAATCAACGCATCTTTGTAGTCCTGAGGGAGGCATTGGTTTTGCCAACAAGCATTGTATATGTTTAGCAGTTCACTTTTCAGAGCAGGACCACCTTGTTTCAGCACATCTGATGGAATACCGTCTTGCCTGGGTGCCTTACCACTTCTGGTATCTTTTGGAGCTTTATCAAGTTCTGTCATCGTGATGTTTCCATTTAGCTCCTCTTTTACCGGTCTAGTTGTGAGCCCCTGACATGCTTTGCGATCAACCGCACCTTGCTGGTTTAGAAGGTTACAAAAATGCTCCTTCCATCGCTCAATGATGTCTTTCTTGTTAGTGCATAGTTTGCTCCCATCTGCAGTTTTCACAAGAACCATTGTGTTACTTCTTGGACCATAGATAGCTTTCAGTCCTGAAAAGAGCCCATGGGAATCTTTCCTGTCTGACATTGCTTGCAGTTCTTCCGCTTTCTTATTCCACCACTTGTTCTTCATAGCCCTGATCTCCTTTTGAACTTTGGCTTTCACGGCCTTAAATGCCGCACTGCTTCTTTCAGAGTTCTCTTTCAAGTGACACATGTAAAGCTTGTGCTTCAATTCTAGCAGTTCTTGAATTGATTCATTTTGCTCTTGAAACCAGTCAGGAGTTTTTCTCTTAGGGTGACCGAGGATCTTACTTGCAGTTGAATGAATGGTTTCCTCAAGCTGCTTCCAGCATTCTTCAATGTTTGCTGGGTCATTGAGAGGTTCTTTACCTTTTTGGAGAGAGAGTGTCATGGCTGCGACAAGTCTCCTCCGATGTTCCTCCTTTGCCAACTTGTTGACATCCAATTTCTTGGGTACGTCACTGGGTGTTTTTCGCCTTGGCAGTACCAATTTCAGTCTAATTTGTGATCTTACCATGTAGTGATCAGTTGAGCATTCTGCTCCACGCATTGCTTTTGTTGATAGAACCTCCGGCATATCTGCTCTGCGGGTCACAATGTAGTCAAGCAGATGGAGATGCTTTGACCTAGGGTGCATCCAAGTGAAGTAATTCTTCTCCGGCTGACAAAAGAGAGTGTTGGTAACACATAATTCCCTCTGCGCGCAAAAGTTTAGCATAAGGTCACCATTGGTGTTCTTTTTGCCTTTACCAAATTTTCCTATGATGCCTTCATAAGTATTATGATCATTGCCTACCCTGGCATTGAAATCTCCCAAGATGAGCAACTTATCTGTCTTAGGAACATTATCAGTTACTTCAGCCAGTTCTTGATAGAAGGACTCCTTGTCTTTGTCAGAGCATGCCATAGTTGGTGCATATACATTGATCAAGCTCAGGAAACGATCCTTTTTGATGGGAACACGTAGTCTTATAAGCCTTTCAGATATTCCTATTGGAATTTTGGCAGTTTGCTAACAATTTTGTTGTTAATGGCAAAGGCCACACCTGCATCTCTCCTTTCGTCTGTTTTTCTAATCCAGAAGAAGGTGTGAGTATTTTCTTGAATCCGTCCTTGTCCTTCAATCCTTGTTTCTTGTGTTCTATGTAATTAATAGTTGTATCAACACTTTTACCATTAATGGTTATTTTTCACCCCTAAGTACACTGAAATAAGATGTGATCCAGAAGTAAAGGAAAGGGAAATTATAGACAACCAGGCTAAAAGCATGTTATATAATAGATTCCTAACACGGGCGCAAATTAGATAATAGATTCCTATGTGCCACAGCAGAAGAAGAAATCATTTCCATGTACCAGTTCAGCTGTTACTTGATAGATAATACTTCCAATCACACAGCCTACAATCATTCCCTGTTAATGTGATACAGGAATACTGTAATCCTGAATTGAACTTGTCAGCTTAAATTCTTCTAAGGCTATGATGGAATAAAATCGAGATGAAGTTATGTTTTGTTTCTTGACAATTACCTTGGATTGCGCAGGAGTGAAATAATTTAGGCTGGTGTGTAAATTTATGATGAGCAGGAATATAAAATGGGCATTAAGTGTATTGTCAGCCCATGGTATACTCGATATCTAGTTTGCTTTCGCACCGAGTTCCAGATAATTTGCTAATGTGAATGGTGGTTTGATCAGTTAAAAATGAATCTGTTTATGTAGGGTAGTTCAAAGCAGACTGAAGTGGCACAATGGTTAGCACTGCTGCCTTACAGTGCCAGGGATTTGGGTTCAATACCCCGTTTGGATCATTGTGTGGAGTCTGCATGTTCTCCCCGTATTTGCAAGGATTTCCTTCGGGGGATCCGATTTCCTCCACGGTCTGAAAGACATGCTGGTTAGATCATGCTAAATTCTCCCTCGGTGTACCTGAACAGGTGCCAGAGTGTGGTGACTAGGGGTTTCCACAGTAACTTCACTGTAGTGTTAATGTAAGTCTACCTGTGGCACTAATAAATAAACATAGACATATGTTGTGAAGTGTAGCCAACTCTTGAATGCATTCAGTCTTGATGCAGAAACATTTCTTCATCCAATAGAATTCATGGAGTAATTAATGTCAAAATATTGAATATTCAGGAGGCTGCTGGATATAGCACTTGGGGTGAATGGGATCAAAGGTTATGGGGAGAAAGCAGAATTAAGCTATTGAGTTGGACAATCAGCCATGATCATGGTGAATGGCAGAATAGGCTCGAAGGGCCAAATGGCTTCCTCCTGCACCTATCTTCTATGTTTCTATATTTATTTACTAGTGTCACAATGAAATTACTATGAAAATCCTCTAGTCACCACACTTCAGTGCCTGTTGAAGTAAACCTAAGAAAAACATAAATTCTGATACATGTATCATTGGAAAAGACTCAACTGATACCTTCCATCTAATTCACTTTATATATCTGAAACTGTCAGAAGCACATTACTACAGAGAGTCAAAAACTGTACTAAGCAACTTCTCTGCAGTCTAATTGTTAAAGATGTTGTTTGGTATAGTACAGTGCTCCAAAAACTGGAAGTGAGTCTTGTTCAGTTTTTTTTGTCTGTGCTGAATGAGATGATCTAGGAAGTGATTGGATGTAGAAAATGACAATCTTGTGGAGAAGGGAAAAAAAAAAATCAGCCAGTGTTCCTGCTCTTAGTTACCATCTAGTAACCATCATCACAAATTGACAAGTGTGAGTATCGAGTGAGAGCAAGATAAAGCTTATCCATTTTAATTTCATTGGAGAACTATAATGAAATTGCTCTCAACATCTCAGTAACATTGTGTGAGTCATGTTAGTTTTTATTTCAATGTTGCTGTGTTTTTCAGGGGACGTGAGGAGCAGAGAGAGCTCTTAAACGTAATCTGGAATTTTCAGAAACCTAGGTTAGTGCAACACTTAACTCAAAATTTTCTGAATTAGATCATCTCAGTGCTGACAGGAAACTTTTTAAAATCAATGGCACACAACTCAAAATGTCCTGTAACTTCTTAAAGTTTAAAATGTCTTCAGAAGCTCTTTCAAATCCGTTGCCTTGATATGCACATTGGAATTAGAATCATAGAATGTCTATGGTGCAGAAGGAGGCTATTCAGCCTGTCAATCTGCACTGACAACAATCCCACCCAGGTCCTATCCTCATAATCCCACATATATATCCTGCTAATCCCTCTGACACTAAGAGACAATTTAACATGGCCAATCAACCTAGCCCTCACTTCTGTGGACTGAGATGAAACTGAAATACCCAGAGTAAACCCACACAGACAGGGGGAGAATGTGCAAACTCTACACAGACAGTGACCCCCGAGGCTGGAATTGAACCACAACTGTGCTAACCACTGTGCCACCCACAAATCGAACCTTAAAATCAGGAAATAGTACTGCACAGAAGGAGGCCATTTGACCTATCAAGTCTATGGCAGCTCTTACAAATAGCTATCTAGTTAGATGCAACCCTTTCCCCAAATCCCTGCCGTTCTTTTTCTTTCAATTATTTAACCAATTCTCTTTTGAACTTGTATCCACCTCCCTATCAGGCAACATGTTCCAAATTCTACCCACTGCTTGCGTGGAATAGGGATTCCTTATTCTTCATTTGTTTCCTTTGCTACTAACATTCAAGCTGTACCCTCTCATTCTGCACTTTTCAGCTATTAGCAAAAGTTTCTCTTTATTTATTCTAGCTAAATGCTTCATGACTTTAAGCATCTTTATTGAATGTTTTTAAGGCAAGGATAGATACATTTTTGAACAATAAAAGAATTAAGGGTAAACGGACAGGTAAGTGGAGTTGAGTCCATGAAAAGGTCAGCCATGATCTTATTGAATGGTGGAGCAGGCTCGAGGAGCCAGATGGTCTATTCCTGCTCCTGGTTCTAATGTTCTGATGTTCATCAAATCCCAACTTTCTCTTCTCTGCCCCTTCCAGAAAACAATCCCAGCTACCCTCATTTCTCCAAATAACTGTAATGCTTTATTACCAGAATTTTTCTAGCACTCTTCGATACTCTCCACACCGTTTTCACATTCTTCCTAAAGTCTGATGCCCAGAATTGGACACAATATTGTAGCTGAGGCAGAGGTTCAACATTTCATCCTGGCTTTTATACTGTGTATCTATATATACAGCCCAGGATCCAATATGTTTTAAAATGATGAAATCAAGAATCCTTGCAGTGCAGAAGAAAGCCATTCAACCTATCAAGCCAGCACTGACAACAACCCCATCCAGGTCCATTCCCTGTAATCTCCTTATTTACCCTGTTGCCCAATGACACTAAGGGACAATTAATATAGCCAATTATCTTAATCTGCATATCTTTGGAGTGTGAGAGGAAGTTGGAGGAAATCCATGCAGACACAGGGAGAATGTGCAAATTTGACACTGGCAGTAACCTGAGGCTGGAATTGAACCCAAGTCCCTGGCACTGTGCCATCATGCCACCCATTAATTGCTTTGTTGTCCTGTCTTAACATCTTCAGTGATTTGTGCTCAGGTATCCTCATATTGCTCGATCTTTGCACATCCTTTCCAATTTTACTGCTTTGCTTGCATTGTGATTCCTCATCCTTCCAACTAAAACATATCATCTAACACTTTTTTTACTGCATTGAATCTCATCTGCCACATGTCAATTCATTCCACTAGCTTTGGTAGTCTTGAAGTTTATTACCATCTTACTCAATGTTTACTATACTCCCAAATGTGGTGCCACTTGCAAATTTTGTGATCGCGCCCTGTACCCTCAAGTCATCGATGAATATTTAAAACAGCAGTGATCTTCATACTGATCCTTGGTGAACAATATTCTATTCCTTTTATCTGTCCATAGAACAGCCATCCCAACTCTCCATTTTTACTCCTTGTTTAGTTTTGTATTCATACTGCCACTGCCACTGCCTCTTTGGTTCAATGAGCTTCAAATTTTCTATCAAGCTAATTATGTGGTATTTTATCAAGGATCTTTTGAAAAGCCAAAGGCAGAATGTTAATTGTTATGCCCACATCTAACATCTTACTCATCTTACCAATGACTGTATCAAGTTAACCATATTTGATTTGCCCTTAACAAATCTGTGCTGGCTTGCATTTATTAATCCATGTTTTCCGGAGCTTATTTTCTCCCAGATTATTGTTTCTCAGAGTTTCCATATGATCCATGTTAAACTGACTGTAATTGCTAGGTTAATTCTTCATTGTTTGAATAAAGATATAGGCCAGAATTTTCCAGCCATTCACGTTAGTGGGATTCTCAGGTCCCACTGCAGTGGACGGAGATTCGGCTGAGTGCTTTGCCCTTGCTGACAGTGGCAGGGGGGCGCGAACAGCCAGAAAGTTGTGGCTGTGCTGTCCACAAACTTCCAGTCCTCCAGTCCTTGGGCACCATCCAATATTTATGGATGTCTGGAAGATTGTAACCAACATCTCTGCCATTTTACACTTACTCAACCAGTGACTTATCTATTTCAACTACTGCCAATCTTCCTTGTACTTCCACTTTATCCCTTTTCACTTCATGTAGTATCACAGCAACCTCCTTCCTTTGCCAAAGTTCCCTTTCTTGGTGAACACCAATATAAAGTATTAACTTCACACTTCAGCCTCAACTTCTTACTCCAGAAGTGGACTTTTATTTTGGTCCCTTGTCAGTCCCATCAGTCCTCTGACAACCCTGCATATTCCTGTAAGGGAACTGATAGGAATAAAACATAATACACTGTACATTAACATTTTAAAAGTAATGTTGCACACTGCTGAAAAACACAAAGGCATGATCTTACCTGCTGTTCATGACATACTCCCGCAAAGTTGGTGAATTTGGCCCCCTGTTCACTGCACCGGAATGGGAAAATCCTGCCAGTGTGAATGGTGGAATAGCCAATGGGCTATAAAACAAAATATTTAATGCATTGTACTTTCAGGGACACAGATCAGCTCGATAGTCAATATCTTTTCCCAAAGATAGGGAAGTCTAAAACTAGAGGGCAGAGGTTAAAGATGAGAAGGGAGAGATACAAAAAGGTCCAGAGGGGCAATTTTTTTCACACAGAGAGTGGTTAGTATCTGGAAAAAGCTGCCAGAAGCATTTAGACAGTTACATGGTTAAGATAGGTTTAGAGGAATATGGGCTACATGTGGGCAATTAGGACTAGCTTAAGAATTAAAAAAAGGAGTGGCAAGGTAGGCCAAGGGGCCTGTTTCCATGCTGTGAACATCTGTGAATCTATGACTCACTTTTGTAGATTAACACCAGGCACACACAATTGAATTTATTTTTATTCCTAGGGACAGCTGTGTGAGATTAATCCATTTTCCCACTCTGTGTTCATCATTTTAGCTTGCCCTTTAAGTCTCCCGATTAATATAGAGATCAGTCTCTGTCAATTCTGCTAAAGAAATTCTGAAAACATTGTGCAAGATGACTCAGGTTGACTCAGCATTTGTTAAAATAAATATTTTCCTTCCTCCTTAAGGGAATTGATTCATCTTTGCTCCCAGAAAGCCTGCGAAAGGTCAGGAACTCAGCAACAGAGGCATCACACTTTCCGTTTCACATGCTGCATTTAAAATTTAACGCCAGAATCTGCTATTCACTGTAATGGCAATTCCTCAAGTTAATAATAATGTATAAATGTCACAACTCCCCATGTTATGTAATTGAAAACTTGCACAATCCCTTGGATCTGATCATATATTTTTTGTGTAAAACTGTTTAAATTGACAGTCATTTGGTACTTTTTCACTTCAAAATTTAGTAATATTTTAGGATTTGATATGAGGATAAAATATTTATATTATTTGTAGTTGTGATCTTGTGATGGGCTAAAGCTAATTTTTTTATTGGAGTCGCAATTAGGCTTACAAGAACACTGCAATGAAGTTACTCTGAAAATCTCCTAGTCACCACACTCTAGAACTTACCATGGGTCCATCCTTGGCAAATGACTAGAATGGTTTGCTTGCCTTCTGCGGTAAGGCTAATCAAAAAACTCTCCCATTCTTTAGTCCTGCTATACAGATATTAGAAGGATTTAGAGACTGATAATCAACCTGAACATACCTTTAATTGTCATCAAATGGGTCATAAACCCATGCAGCAGCACCGCTGCCTCAGTGCCAGGGACCCGGGTTTGATTCCTGGCTTAAGGGAGAAGTTAGCATGGCCAATGCACCCAACCAGCATGTCTTTTGGACTGTGGGCGAAAACCAGAGCATCCAGACGAAATCCATGGGGAGGACATGCAGACTCCACACAGTCAACAATCCAAGCCAGGAATCAAACCTGGATCCCTGGCACTGTGAGGCAGCGGTGCTAACCACTGAGCCATGGTGCCACCGCATGGGTTCATGACCCATTTGATGACTATCGAAGGTATGTTCATAATGTGACCAAACAAGTTGATTATCAGTCTCTAAATCCTTCTAATATCTGGACAGCAGGGACTAAAGAATGGGAGAGTTTTCTGATTAGCCTTACCGCAGAAGGCAAGCAAACCACTCCAGTCATTTGCCAAGGATAGTCATGGACCCATAGTAAGTCCATAATCACCACTACCTTCTTAAAGCATGAGGGAGGAGGATACAAATAAAGCTTTATTTTCATTGCTTAAAAAGCATTTTTGAAAGCAAAGTTTTTAGTCTATGAATAGACTTTGTGAACATTCAGTCCGTCATGTCTCCTCCTGAAACTTTCCAGCTGAAAGCTTGCTACAAGAGTTCGATATATTCACTAGATTTGCACCAGGATAGAAAGTTAATGTGTCGTTATAAACCACCCTTCAAGAATAAATGAGCAAACTATTTTGCTTCATTTCAATTCAACAAACAAAGAATCGAAATGAAAAAATCAGCTGCCCAGTATACTACAAGCTCATTTCGCACTGCAGGAATAGACTAATTTCACAGTTTAAATATTATTAGACCATCAGTAATGGGGCTCAACTTTCACAATGGTCTCACAAAAAGAATGACAGATGAATAGTGATGGTATTGTTTGAAGTTGAATCCTTAGTTAGATATTCTTGCTCCTTACATGACTACTGGTTTCCCTTCCCTTTTTTTAAGCATGTTCATCTGTAAGGATTCAGAAAAAAAAAAAGTGAATAATTTTTAAATTGCCTGAAGACTTCTGTCAATCATGATCAAAGGCATCTCTTTGGACTACTACTAGTGACTGACATGTGCAGTGCTCACCCACAAATGTGTGAGACCAACCTTGGAGCCAAAAGAAAGTATTGAATTGATGTCTGACCCAGTGAACCATGACAAGCTTCAGAAGCTAAAAAATGCAGTGGAGCCCTTTCTTGAAATGATTTGCCTTTCCATTTTACTTTGATAATTTTTCTGTTCTTTTGCCTCTGCTTCCAGAAGACCTTTTGTGTTGCACAGTTTGAAGTGTATTTTAAAGGCAGAGTATTGAATAGAGGACTGATTTCACCCTGTGTTTTGAGATCATGCATTGCTGAATTGGGACTGTAGGTCGAATTTTTCCAGCACATTTCTGTTGATGTGCCTTGTACGTTTCAAAACTACCTCCAAAGTAAGCAAATATTATTCCAATTTGGGTGGAAAAATCTGAAAATTGAGTAAGCTGATATTGCATACTCTGGGCAGAATCTTGCCATAGTGTCATTTCTGGCGAGAAAATCGGTGAGAATTCCACCAATGTTGACAGCGGGAAGCCACATTGAATATTTGGCTTCTTGAACAATTTCTGTCTCCTTGTGATTTATTCTATATTTGTGGTGGCTTGTCTCGGGTTCACTTGCCCTGTGAAAAGTCTGTAATCAGTGGGGCGATCTACTTAAACGCCTGCCCTGCACGCTCTCACTCCCTCCACCTCCTGTCAAGAAATGCCAGGAAATCAGCATCAAGATTCAGGGAGGGAGCCCTCACTCACCAAACTCGTGAATGGTGTAGAGCAGAGATGTGACATCATCCACCTGTGATCGCACAGACGTCCATCAAGCAAGGATGCAGTCATCCCTTCTTTTATCTTGCAACGCTGCCTATGCTACTCCAGCAGTTGTGAGATGACCAGATTCAGAGGCTCATCATTGGCCAAGGGCTTAGCATTGTGCTGGGCTCCAGCACGCCTGAGTGTCGACACCGCAGACAGTGGTCGTGATAGAGAGTTGCCAGCTCACTCCACAAGAGGACAGGGCAACAGTGCTGGAAGATGATGAATAATATCCATTGCAAAGCCAGGGTAAGTCTGTTCCTTCACACACCAGTCACGCAACTACCCCTCAGATTCCCAATATTTGTAATTGCTCCTCTCCCCCACTCTCTATTGTCCCCCCACTATATAATCTGACATCTCAGTGAGATTAACTAGTCGGCAGTCTTCTAAGCAGGCACAGCAGGCAGAGGCAAGTACATCTCAGGAAGCCGACACTCAGAAGAATGCTGGAGCCCAGCACTGCTGAACCCTTGGCCGTGGATATGCCCTGGGATTCGGTCACCCACCTTGGGATTGCAAAGACAGAGCTGCTAGCATCCAGCAGGGATGACTGTTTCTCTGATTGCAAGGCTGACTGGAGGAGTCCCATCACATTCTGCCCAAGCAGATGGTGCTGTCACTCCAACATAATGAGGACAACACTGCGAGGGCAGCATCCACAGTGGAGGCCTTTACGGTGGCTCCATGGCTCAGCTCATGATCTCCATCACCTGCTCGATCAGTGCATGCATCGACACGTGTGCCTTGCAGCAAATCTCAGCTGGTGTTAGTTTCACTCCGCACTGACATCATCAGCCACCTCCTGAGAGGATGCCCTTTATCCCCAAGGAGGCATCCCTGCAGCCACAGCTCTCCCTCAACAAATATTGGGATCTCCAAGTGCTGCGTGGAGGCTACTTGGAAAAAGGGCACACACCTGCACAATGTGCATTGTGGTCACAGGCAATCTGGACATTGGAGTGGAGCCTTGCAGTATATAAGTGATGCCCCAGGCTGCCACGGGGAACACGGAGCCACATGGGTGCAGTCAATGATAACCTGCACCTAGAGGTGTCTCCCGGTCCATGTGGTGCCAATTCTTGCATTATCTGGCAAAGGTGGTTCACCATCTCCCGGGACAGATGCAGTCTTCTCTGGCATTGCAGTTCGAATATCTGGATGTAGGATGTTCAATGTTAGAAGGCTCTTTTGCCGGTGGTATCACCTCCGAGGCTCCATCATCTGTGGTTCTTCTCCTGGAACAACAATGGGCCCAGCCTGCCCCTCCTCTGCAGGGTGCTGACGCTGGCTGTGTGCAGCAGCACCTAAATGTCACTGTCATCGGTCGATCGCAATCAATAGAATTGTCAACACGACTGATTCCATGATTGTCCAGAATTCTAAACTGAAGGAAGAGAACTTCAAAGTGAGTAATGAGTACTCCTGATGGGGTCCTGACCCTCAGACCTCTCTACACTTCTGGGACATCCACTCATGTGTTTCCCCCTGAGAAAGCACCTCTCCATTCAAACTCATTCCCTCCCTTATCACACAGTACCCACTTCCCCACAGTTGTCCCCCTCAACTCCACCTGAATGAAGTATTTTGATCCTTGAGAGTCTCGGCAGTCTGGAGGGGATCCAGAAGTGGAGCGGGGGTGCAAATGTGAGGAGTTAGAGTAGTTTCATGCATTCATTTCAAAGAACCAGCATCCTAACCCTTGAATGGGATGTCTGATGAGAAACCTCACCATAATGCCATCTATCTGTAGTAACCTTCTGAGCATGAACCTTCTGAGGGTGGTTCGGGAGTGGAATGCCCTGCCTGCAGCAGTTGTAGATGCGCCAAGTTTGGTGGCGTTTAAGAGGTTAGTTGATAAGTATATGGAAGAGAAGGGAATGGTTTAGTTTGGAGGGGCGTTGCTTTTTATATTGGTCGGCGCAACATCGAAGAACTTCTAGACAGCTCTTGTCCTCTGGCTTCACAGCGCTGCCTGAATATAGGGATTCATTCTCACTGCAATAATCCTCCTCACTATGTTGAGAGTCTTCAGACCTCATCGGGCTGGAAAACACCCTTTGTCAGAGTCCGCCATTCAACCCATGCAGCTTGGCCTCTTGTGGGACCCCACCCGTGAACCTCAGTCGTCCCAGTGCTGACCCAATGAATTTCCATCCAAAATCTTCAGCAAGCAAGCATGTCATTAAATACGCTCAATTAATGCATTGGAGATGGCCTATAATAGCCATGGATCAATAGTCAGAAGGCGGCCAGAATTCTGCAATGCACCACTACCTGCGAGAATGGAGAATTTGGTGCTCAGCCAAATAACCATTCACTGCAGCAGGACTGGACAATCCCAGCCATTTTCAAGGTTGGAGAATTCCAGTTGAAGTCTTTCAAAATGATTTATACAAATCAGAATTACAACTGCCAGTCATTCAAAACCACTGGTAATCATAACATGAATTAAACTCAGCAGCAATTTATTCATTCTGAAAAGAACACTATCAGAACAGTTAGACAAAATGTAGGACAAAAGCTTTTGACTGGATTCCACCTGGAAGGGGGAATGGGCAGAATGGACAAAGAATGACCAATTATAGGATATTAAAAAAGACGCTTCCATTTTGCTCCCAAAAGCCAATAGGTTTCCTTATTTGTCACTAAGCATGGGAGATGATAAACTAACTTAAAATATCACTGAATGTGAGCGGATCTGAAATGGGAAGAGTAAAATTGAGCTGAAATTCATGTGGAATGGGTTGCAACTTGGGCAAGGCTCTGAGAAAAGAGGTGTGGCCATAAGAGGAAGCTTTAGCAAATACAGGAAGGGAAAGGCATGTTGGTAAGAGAGGGGCAAAGAAATATTGTTGAGGGAAACATTCCCCAAGGAGAATCAATAACAAATTAAACAATACAAGATATAGAACAATCTTAATTTAAATCAGAAAATAGTGTCAAAACTCAGCAGACCCGAAAAAAAACAGCCAAATTATCAATTTGGCATGGATCTTTCGTTAATACCGATCAATGTTTCAGAACAGGTGAAGCTTTACTTTTAGACCTGTTTTATCTCTATAGCTAGAATTTATTCTTAATGTCTGTCTTTATAACTTAAAGGTACAAGTGAAACTTCTATAATGGAGAAAAAAATCTTTAGGAGGCCACTCCTTGTGAGAATAATAGTACAACATTTCATTATTAGACTTGTACAGTGGGCTGGACAGGTGGTTCATGATGCAGCATGGGTTCAATTCCTGTGCTGGCTGGGGTTATTCATGAAGGCCCCATTTAACCTTGCCCCTTGCCTGAGTTGTAGTGACCTTCACGTTAAATCAACACCAGTCAGCTCTGCTGCTCAAAGGGGAAAGCAGCTGAAGGCCATCTGGAACTATATTGACTTTACCTTACCATTATACCAAACATATTTCTGTTTCCTGCAAAGGAAACCTGTTTAATTGTGATCATGAAGTGAAGACAGCAAATTGTTGACCTTTGAAAACCAACTTTAAACTCCTCTGAATTTATAAATACTTGGCCTTTGCATTCAGTGCTTCAGAATGACTGTCTTCTCCATTCAGAATTCACTCCCATTGCTGCAAAGCAATCATTTATCAATCATCAATCTTAATGCAATTAGTTTTTATTATGCAGACTATTTGCAATCTGGAGACATCCCAATAGTAATTTCCAGCAATAACGGTGTGAAATTGGGAACTTAAGGTCATTAGTAGTAATAAGATGTTTCACCCCCACCCCTGCTCTAAGCAAGTAATGAAAATAACCAAGAATGATTATTTGACTACTGTGGGACTTCTTGATCTTGACCTGATGCAGATTAATCAACAGAGATTTAGTCACATTTAATGGTAGGCATTTGCGCAGATCACCCCAACTATAGTAAAATAATTTTACAGCTATTTGACATGAAGTTAAATTTCTTTGTCTTCCTATCATATTTAAAGACGTTTTACAATTGTCCAATTAGACTGAATATAGCATCTTTTTAGAGTGTAGAGTACATTTCACATCATTGTAATGTAATAGAACAGTTTAAAAAAAAAACAAAAAAAGCAGATTTGTTTTCAAACGAACAGCACACGGGTTTTTCAATATAGGATGTAACACCATTCTAGTTTTAAACAAGATGAGAACTTGAGTGAAGTGGGAATGAGTTTCCACTAGGCTGCGCTGCTTTCTTCAGGGCATGTCTGGAATTTAATACACATGTTCTTTGCAGGTTGAATTTCTGCAATTTTTGCGCTAGTTTAAAAACTCACTTGCGCTAGAAACGAGCCTTGCTCACAAATCTGGGCACATACCCAAATCGGATTAATCATCATAGCGAATTTCCACTAATTGCCTCATGGGTTTTCGAAGAGAGGCTGGCAATTAATCTCTATTTGGCGATAGGACATGTTTTAAAAGGTTGCATTTTTTAAAAATTTTCCAAGTAACTGATTACCGTACATCAGTATAACCAGGAAATCATCCTGTGTAATTTCTTCTGTGCTCATTTTCATTTATTTAAATTTGGGTTATTCAAAGGCTGTGATTAGAATTTCACCAGCACACCCGCCC
Source organism: Sphyrna mokarran (assembly GCA_024679065.1). Taxonomy (NCBI): domain Eukaryota; kingdom Metazoa; phylum Chordata; class Chondrichthyes; order Carcharhiniformes; family Carcharhinidae; genus Sphyrna; species Sphyrna mokarran. Next base: position 29,056,328 of record JAGIQG010000021.1, read on the forward strand.
AGATTCCGGGGCAGGCAAGGCTTGCAGTGTGGAAATCTCCAGGGTGAGATTTTACAAGACCCATCCGAGTGAGGTCATAAAATATTGGCCATTGGGCGGGACTTCCCGGCCGTGCTCGCCCCAAGATCGTAAAATCCCACCTGAGGTCAATGGACCTGATGCATGGTCCGTGTCCCGCCCGCTGCGATTCCCCTGGTGAGTGGAACAGGGAAATTCTACCAGTTGATTAAAAATGCTTACGTTTGTGATAAACCCATTTTCGGCTCAATTAATCAAACTCCACCAACTTACTGTTCTTAAATATATTAAGGAATATATTTAATGCAATTTTTTAATGTACATTCTAATACGTTGCCCGATTTACAGTTGGTACATGCAAATAATTTGAGACAAAACCTGAGGGAAAAAGACATTCTTTTTAATGCAAATACTCAGAAGGTAGTTAAGTGGCAGTGACCTGTAATATTAAGTTTGCTTCCCTCCCCACAGATGCTGCCACATCTGCTGAGTGTTTGCAGCATTTCCTTGTTTTATTTCAGACTTCTAAATGTCAATGGAACTTCTGCTTTTTAAATTAATGCAGAATTATTCAACACAGGTGTCATCACGCATGTTCACCTCTTTACTAGGTATGTATCGAACTGGACTGTTCGCTAAGACATCAGAAGGCCTGATCCATTAATGGCATCACTGCAGGTAAAGAAAATACTGGGGTAATGCCTTTCATAGGCTAAGGGGATAATCCATGACAAAATGATGAGAAGCTGGAAACAGTGCATTCTGAAGAGACACGGGATACTGTGTATTTGGATCATTAAAATGTCATGACCAGAGACAAAAAATAATCTAAATGAAATGCTGAACTTTATATTAGAGTACAATGCAAGGAGTCATGCTTCAACTATACAGAGCCCTGATGAGACCAAACCTGGAGCACGGAGCGGTTCTGGGCACCATACTTAACAAGGGTGTACTGGCAATAAGGAGTATATAGCATAGATTTACCAGATCAATACCATAAGTGTCCCAGATGTGATCTCAACAACACCTTGTATAACTGAAGCATTACTTTTACATTCAATTCCTTTTGTGATAAAGGATAGCATTCCATTAACCAACTTAATTTGTTGTACCTGCGCATGAAGTGACTCACCACTCTTGAATTCAATTCCCCTTGCAGTAAAAGATAACATTTTATTAGCTTTCCTAATTGCTCATTGCACCTTCATGTTAACCTTTTGCAATTTGTGCACCAGGACACTCATATCCCTCTGCATCTCAGGACTTTTCAATCTGGGTGCTTTGCAGGTGGCATATTTCAATGCTGAGATGTCCCACAATTAAAAGGGACTTTCTCAACACCCATTGAGTGTGTGGTTATATGCAGTCTGCCATTGATGTCAATTATCCTTACAGCAGTCATAATGCCTTCATTCTGGGGCAATCTGTTGTGCCAGCTACATTTGAGCACCTGCAATAAAAGTGTGTTTAAGAGCACCTGCAATAAAACTGGACAACAAGGACTTTCCACTGTTGAGATGGCTCATGGCTCCTGTGCAAAATCCTTTACAAATAAGATCAACAAATATGTAACAAAAACTACGCTGCTACAAAACGTGTGATAGAGCAGACCAAGTGGGTGTTTAATCAATGTTTTCACTGCCATTCTGTTTTGCAAATCAAATAAACTAAATCAAATAAACTGAGAGACAACTTAAAAGGGGCGGCCCCCAAAAAGAAGGGAGCTATCCCAAACAAAAGACAAAACAGAAAGGAAACTTGAATCATGAAATCAAAATGTGGTTATAGGGACCAATAATATTTCCACTGCCTGAATCAGTCTGTCTAAAGGGGTACTACAGTGTTCGACAGAGTCTATGCGAAGGTTCTTGATATCCTGTTGCATGTCACACAATCTTACCATGGTGTGGGCACAGTCCTTGCCACCAATTGTGTGACCACCAAAGAGGAAGAGAAAAAGGATGAAAAGGAAAAGAAAAAAGTAAAGCGGTAAAAAGGATGAGGCAATCAACACATCATCTTCCTGACCTTACAGTCTGTAATTGACTCATCCAACTGTGATAGCAGTATAAACACAACTTCAATTACCCGTTCAATAACAATCTGACATCTTCCCTTCCATCTGTCACTAACCATCACACTGTCTTCTTTCCACATTCAGAAGTAAAAACCAACATAAATATTGCAAATGAAATTTATAAAACCAAACTATGCCATACTATATACAAAAATCAAATAATCAGCCTTGTGTTCCCTCAGAGCCAGCTTCTGTGTCATTGCCTGTCATTCTGCTCCTATACAGTGCTGCTCTGGGGACTGCAGTGGGGAATATGAAAAGCCACTGAGTTTCACTGGGATTCTGCAGATACCCTTGCAATTAAACCTTGAGTAACTCTAGCTGCAGTAAAAGGCCTGGCTTTGGACTATCATTTCTGGCAGTTTGGGTAGACTGGCAGGTACCAGCAAGACCACAGCTGGAGTAGCAGTGGTGGTAATATGAATGCTATCATCCTGAGAGAAGACAGCAGCTTTTTGCCCTCTGGTGCTTCTGCTACCTCACAAGGAACAGTATCTCACAAGTCCTCGCAAATTGATGGAGGACAGATTGTATGACTGCTGAGCCTTCCTGTAAACCCCACTGAATGCTGTCACCTGCAGCTGTGGTGACAGCAGAGTGAGCCTGCGTGGCAACAAGCTGAGCTTACCTGACTTCAGTCTGAGCTTCCAATGCAGCACTGAGTCTGCGTGGCCTCACCCTGTGCTGTAATAGAAATTAAAACATCAGCCATCACCAACTACATCAGGCTCGGCTTCACAAACACTCTTCACAATGCAAAGTCTGGGCTCCAAGCTCTGCACAAAGCTCTGTGCCAGGTTGGTGCTTGATATCCCATCACTACCTAACCAAGGTGCAGCCCATGAAAGGAGAAAGGCACAAGATTAAGTCAGGTTGATGGCAGAGGAACATTGCAATGGCTGTGTGCTGTCACCAACTTCAGCTTGTAAATTAAAAGAGAGAATGGGATGAGGGGAAAGTGGAGACATAAGGAGGATTAAATATGAGGATATCGTATTGTTCAATAATTTTTGCAATACATCTAGTCTTAGCCTTAGTTGCGGCTATTCTACAAATCACAAGCACAATCTGCTTTGTGGGAGTCAAGATATACAACTGCATGTTTACCCCATTGATTAGCTGTTGTTGCCTTCAGCTTTGTGCCAATTACTCCTGCAAGAGAGAGGGAAGTGTGTCAGTGAGTGTGGCGCAATATGTTTAAGTGATGTGGTTGAATAGTTGTAGTGTGTGCAAGCTATGAGATGTGGATGTAAGGCTTGCAGCAATGCTAAATATCTGAGGGTGAGGTGCAGGACCACTGAGGGATCTACACCCCTTAACCTGGCAACCCCTATCTCCACCACCCCCCCCCCCCAAAAAAAAATCTTCCCCTCAATCCTGAGTGATATTTCCCCACCCCAATGAGGTCAACAAACAGTCACAGAAAGCTCTGCATAAAATAATAACGCCATTGTTGGAATCTAGTTTCAAGCATCATCCAAATGCATATGGATCATTGATATTATGAGAGCAATGGTATAATGCAGTGTTAGGTTTTGAGTGTCATATAGATGATCACACCAAGAACATGAAACAAATCAGTACAAATTTTGCTTTAATAGCATTATGAAATACTGTTGATTTGACAGCAAAATATCCCCGTAATATAGCGCTGTGTAGACAATAACATTGATTTCAATGACTGCTTCAGCTTTCATTAACATGTTCAACATATAAATATAGTGATAGTAAATTCATATTTAGGGGAAAGATTCAAGAATTGCAACCCAGATAAACTGCACAAGATCTTTTCCATTCTGTAGGAGTAGACAACTTTCGTCTGCCTGGGTGCGTGATACTTTTCAATATAATGATTCCATGCAAGTGATGTAATTGACTTTTTTTCATTAGTAATCTTATGAGGTAGAAAGATCAAACAACTCCTGAGCAGAATGATTGAATATAGGGTCTTCAGTGACAGTGAGAAGATTTGGAGCCCTCAGGTGCCTCGGTGCTACACAACGTTTAAGAAGCAGAAGACAAATAGAATGGTTCACAATTGTATCTGTGTTTTCTTGATCAACATGTCTGAAGCCTCTGCTGATTGCTCCTTCTCACTTCAATACATTTTTAATATCTACTATGCAACTCAATGTTATCACATTATTTCAATGCCTCAAAAACTCATCAAAAGCACCTAACTAGGGTAGGATAATAGTAAATAAACAAAACGACAAGTTTGAAAAGAATAGAAAAATATCTTGAGAATCATGTGCAGTAACAAACAGCCTACTGGCTCACCATGAGCCCATTACACATTTGTGTCCTAACAATCCCAGCCTATTATCCCTCTCCAGTTAACTTTAGCAACAATATGAACAGAATTCCAGCCATGACTCCATTCTAAATTTGCAAGATAACTACGGATTACAAAGACAATGTAGCCCAGTTCATCTCATCTGTCCCAGAATGATATGTGAACGTAGGCATTAGGTCAGGAGTAGGCCATTCAGCCCCTCAGCCCTGCTCTGCCATTTGATAACATTGCATATATTACACATGTCTATAAACTCAAAATAACTTAATTGGTTGTAAAGTGACTTGGCATTGTGAAATGTGTTGTGAAAATATAGGTTTTGTCTTTATTTCATTATATCATTATATATACAATAGCAGAGTCACTGTAACAATGGTGAAATTGGAGGCCCAATGCTGATTCTCTAAGGATAATTAATTTTACAAAACAATTTAACTCTGTAGATAACCAAGCTGACTCTCCCACCAATCTGCTTCCTGTGCTTCCCCAACCTCCCAAAAGCCCCTCATTTTCCCCCCACTAACCAGCACCTCACCCTTCCCTCAAGACCTTCGTGTAACTGAGTGGCTCTTCCCTAAAATCTCCGCTCAATCTCCGATCTAAACTACCTTCTAACCTTCTCTAAGTCTTTCTCTAAGTCTTCCCCCAAAATCTTCCTTCTAATCTTCCCGAACCCTTCTCTAACCTCCCAAATTTCCCTCCACACCCCCTTCCTAATGCCTTCCGACCCCCATTTTTCCAACACGCGCACAATCCAATTGCTTCTAAAATTGCAGGGATGTCTCTTACAATTTTACAAGTGTGAACACTCTCCTAACAGTCACTGCATTGATGATCGTCTTTGGTTTTCTCATGATGGGCTTTTCAAAAAAAGACAGACAGAAATTTGGACCCATGAATCTGCGTAAAGGTCAGAAGCAGCAGCATAGCGATTTGTTGAAACGGACACTGATGCTGAGAGACTGGTTTTAAAAAGATCGGAACTCCCCAGTTCCAATTTTTTTTGAAGCAATCAGCAACTCCAATTGCTCAGTGTCAACGATGAGACATTCCATTTAAAACAGGGAGCTCTGAAATTTGATATCATATCCACCCTCCTCGCAATGCCTCCTCCCCCTCCTGGGCTCTGATAAGGTGAAGCTATGAATGTTAGATATAAATTATGATTAATAGAGATTGCAAGTAAGTGTGTCATGTGGCAATAGTTCATTGAGCAGTGGGTGAGGTAGTTGTGTAGTAGGTAGGATATGACATTCAAAGATTTTCCTATGATATTGCACCCATGTCCTCTGGGCTTGACTCCTGCCATTTGACTGCCTTGGCCATCTGGTCCCACTGCCTTCACAATGACTGGTTAGAAGGGCCTTCTATCTACAGTAGGCATTTCCCATTCTGTCCATCTCCTGCACCAAAATCTCCATTACAGCATTGGGAAACCTTGGAGCCAACTCTCTGCCATGTGGTGCTATTCTTGTCTTTCCCAAGTCAGAACTAGTATAGAATTGTACCCAGCATCGACACCGATCAAAATGTAACTCTTTTTTAAAAGCTGTAGTTTGACTTTAAGTAGTGCAGGTTAATTTGTGCTCTCCTACCTACCCACTGAGTTAACTGTGCACCCCGCCTCCCCACACCCCCACCCACCACTTCTCAGTTACATAACTATTGAAAGGTTTACATCAGACTGTTTATGTGCTACAATCATTTAAATTAGCAGGCAGCAAAAAGTATTGTGCACTGTGGTCCTGCAATTAATTTTAGGGGTTACCAAATTTTGTGGTCTAAATATTTACACAGAGGGAAATTTCACTACATCTGCATTCTTAATGAATGCCGGATGACAACTCGCCACATGTAAATTGGTACCACAGATTGTTGTCTGTTCTAACTCTTCACAGTTTAACAAATTAAGCTAGACGTGTTTTTGATTACTTCAGCAGAGAGGCAGGTGATTCAGGATCACTTGAATTTGGGCGAATCATGTTGACATTATTTCAAAAGGAAGTGTAGTTCTAATGTTATTCGTTGACATCCAGCAATATGCAAAATTGGATTGAATATATTCTTAACAGGTGACATTGACTCATGAATTTGCTGACTTAGTTAGAAATGTATTTATTCAAAGAAAAATACTCTTAGCCTTCCATTTTCAACAAGATGCCCTTTCATTTTAAGATCGGAGCATAAATAATACAATTATATTCAATTTCAGAGTTATATATTGTAAATATTTGCTCCAGTCTACAAGAGCCTTAGTGGGAAATAGAATTCACCCAGAGGCAATTTGAATTCAAAACATGTAAATTAATGCAATAGTTCTGGAAGTTAATACATAAAAAATTCTCTATATAGAGAGAATAAAGTGGAGAAAATGACAAGAATGCTGGAAACCAAATTTAATTTATACATCAACACAACTGCATTTTAAGTGGCCTATCACAGATTGTGCCTACGTTTGATCCCCAATTCATGTCTGCAAGCACCATTGCCCTTTCTTTTCTTAATTATGCAATTGATTTGGTGAAAATTATTTATGATTTTAAATTAATCTTTCATTACAAAATGGTTAGTAACCCAGCTTGTGCTAAACACGTCACTTTTCTTTCATAAGATATATCAGAACCAGCTTCAAATTCTGGCTAGGAGCTGGGAAACAAAAAAAAACACACACTTGCCTTGCTGTGATGCTGTATGCTGATGTTTCAAGATGGTACAACACTATGCTGCCTGCTTTACAGAATATGTATTTTTGTAGTGGTTGGTGCATTTTTGATTCTGTAATAATCTGAGCTACCTTGAGCATTTTTAGAGGACAACGCTATTTGCTAGAAGCATGCCCACGTTTTATGCAAATGTCCAGTTGTGCTTTCAGCCCATTGAAGTGTTATGAATGTCCTTGGGATTTTTTTTATATTTTTACAGCAGGGAAGACTGAAAACCAGCAGGAAAATTGAAAATCCTGTGAACACACTAGTCTGATAGTTTGGAGCATGAAGGCATTTTTATCAGTCTTTCTTGAAGATCAATAAAGGTAGCAGATAGTTCCTTGAATTCTATATAGACCTTTTAATGGCTTTGAGGCTTAGTGATAACTGCCCTAAGTTTTGAATCATGCAGTAGTAGACCACGTCAATGCTGACTGTAAGCCATAATGTCTTGTTATCATTTTTGCTAAATTCTTTTTTTATTGTTAGAATAATCAGAAACTTCTGAAGTTCAGTCACACTTCTCTAATTTTCAAGGAATAATGAAATGTAATCCAGATTTTTTTCAGTTGGATTTTAGTTTTCTGATTAACCTAAAACTTAGGAAATAAGAAATAATCTTGCAGCCTCTTCTTTGCCAAATATTTCTGCAACTGGATTTCCTTCGTTAAAGAGCTTCTGTTTATGTGCATGATGATTTGTCCAAATGTTCCCTGCTTACTCAAATGATGGTACAGGGCACCTCAATTAAATAAACAGATTTAACACTGAGCGTGGACTAACTAGATGCATTTTTGAATCACCAGATGAAAAGATATTGCAGTACTTATCAATATTAATCAATTCAGCAGCAACGCAAAAGAAGGAAAGTGAAGCATATGTGTTGCTGGAAAACTTGGTTCAGCATATTAGCTAACTAAATATTAATTTAGTTAGCCAATAACTAAATAAACAGAAACAAGCCATGTGGCCTAACCAGTCAATGTCGGTGCTGAAGTGCCATTCATGCCTCTTCCTATTCTTCCTTATTTTAACTTTAGAAACATGTCCTTCAATCTCTTTCTACCTCATATACTTACCCAATTTCCTCTTAAATACATTGCACCATTCACCTCAATTAGTTCCTCAGGTAGCAAGTTCCATATTCTCACCATTGTCTGGGTGAAGAAATTCCCACAGAATTCCCGATTTGATTTCTTGGTCATTATCTTATGCTGATGGCCTCTAGGTTTATTCTTCTTCACAAGTAAAGGTTTCATTTATTAGTCACAAGAAAGGCTTATATTAACACCACAATGAAGTTACTGCAAAATGAAACCTTTATCATTTTAAAGACCTGAATTGTGTCATCCTTCAGCCTTTTCTTTTTAAGAGACCCAGTTTGTTCATTCCTACCTGATAAGTTGATCCTTACAGTTTTGGTATCATCCTGCTTTGCAACCCTGCCAGTGCCTCTATATCCTTATACAGCATGGTGGACAGAACTATATGCAGTAATTCAATTGTGACCTAATCAAAGTTCAACATAAATTTAGGACAACACCTCAGCTAAACTAGCTCGAAATATCAAAAAGGACAGTAAAAGTTGTTTATAAATATATAAAGAATAGGAGGATGGCCAGAGTTAATGTTGGACCCTTGGAAGATGAGAAGAGTGGTTTAATGGTGGATGATAAGGATATGGCGGAGATCTTGAGTAAGTTTTTTTTGTCGGTCTTTATAGAGGACGACATAAATAGCTTGCCCGAAATTAAGGATAGAAGGGTGGTAGGAGATGAAGTCCTTGATGATATTACAGTCACTAGAGAGATGGTGCTTGATAGGCTAATGGGGCTGAGGGTAGATAAGTCCCCCAGGACCGGATGGAATGCATCCCAGGGTTCTCGAGGAAATGGCAGAGGTGATAGCGGATGCCCTAGTAATGCTGGAAGATTGGAAAACGGCTAACGTTACGCCGCTGTTTTTAAAAAGGTAGCAGACAGAAGGTAGGGAATTATAGGCCGGTTAGTTTAACGTCTGTAGTGGGAAAAATGCTTGAATCTGTTGTCAAAGCAGAAATAATGAGGCACCTGGATACGAACGGTTTGATCAGGCAGACGCAACACGGATTCGTTAAGGGGAAGTCGTGCTTGATGAATTTATTGGAGTTCTATGAGGAAGTGACTAGTGCGGTAGATAGAGGGGAACCAGTGGATCTGGTGTTTTTGGATTTCCCAAAAGGTGTTTGATAAGGTGCCTCACAAAAGATTGCTGCAGAAGGTTCGGGTGCAGGGAGTTGGGGGTAGGGTATTAGACGGATAGACGATTGGTTGTCTAATAGGAAGCAGAGGGTAGGTATTAGTGGGTGCTATTCTGATTGGCAGCTGGTGACTAGTGGAGTGCCCCAGGGCTCAGTGCTGGGGCCTCAACTATTTACCATTTACATAGACGATCTGGAGGAAGGGGCTGAGTGCAGGGTGACAAAATTTGCTGATGACACGAAGATGAGTGGAAAAAGCAAATTGCGTGGAGGGTGTGGAAAGCCTGCAGAGGGATCTGGATAGGTTGAGTAAGTGGGCAAGGATCTGGCAGATGGAGTATAATGTTAGCATGTGTGAGGTTATTCACTTTGGTAGGAATAATGGTAGGAAGGGTTACTATTTAAATGGCGAAAAGTTGCAGCACGAGACGGTGCAGAGGGACCTGGGGGTCCTTGTGCACGAATCGCAAAAACACAGTATGCAGGTGCAGCAGGTGATCAAGAAGGCGAATGCAATGTTGGCCTTTATAGCTAGGGGATAGAATATAAAAGTAGGGAGGTACTTTTATTGCTGTATAGGGTACTGGTAAGGCCGCAGCTGGAGTACTGTGTGCAGTTTTGGTCGCCGCATTCGAGGAAGGATATATTGGCCTTGGAGGGGGTGCAGAGAAGGTTCACTAGGCTGATACCGGAGATGAGGGCGTTGGATTGTGAGGAGAGACTAATAGGCTAGGTTTGTACTCTTTGGAATTTAGAAGATTGAGAGGGGATCTTAAAGAGACATATAAGATAATAAAGGGAATGGATAGGGTAGGGGTTGAGACACTCTTCCTGCTTAGCAAAGATAGCAGGACTAGAGGGCACAGCTTCAAGATTAGGGAGGGGGGGCACGGTTCAGATCAGAGTTGAGGAGGAATTTCTTCATGCAAAGAGTGGTGAATCTTTGGAATTCTCTGCCTGATGAAGTGGTGGAAGCTTCCTCACTGAATATGTTCAAGTCAAGAGTGGATAGGTTTTTGATTGACAAGGGAATTAAGGGTTATGGGGAGAAAGTGGGAAAGTGGTAATGAACCACTACAGATCAGCCATGATCTTATTGAATGGCAGGGCAGGCTCAAGGGGCTGGATGGCCTACTCCTGCTCCTATTTCTTATGTTCTTACTTGAAATAAAAACAGAAAATGCTGGATAGACTCAGCAGGTCTGTGGAGAAATTAAAATTTATTCATCTCAGTGTTAAGATTAACAATTGTTTTTGTATCAATTATCATTTATAGAAGAGTGTTCAAAATTTCTATCACCCTTTTGTGTGAGGTATTTCCAAATTTCACTTCTGAAAGCCTGACTCCCATTCCAGCAGAAGTAGTTTCTTTCTCTCTGGCCTATCTATTCCCATTGATTTCTGAAAAACATTTATCAAATCTCTTCTAATTTCGAGAGAATACAACTTTGGCTTGCGTGATTTCCTCTTGTAATTTGAATTCGTGAATCATGAATGAAGCGCAATCCATCACTCAACCCAGCTTGCCATCCTTTGACAATGTCTACACTTCTCACTGCTTCAGAAAAGCAGCCAGCATATCAAAATCCCCGTGCACTCTCAACATACTCTCTTCCACCTTCTTCTAACAGAAATAAGATACAAGAGTCTGAGATCACGTACCAACCAACTCAAAAATAGTTTTTTCTCTGCTGCCATGCGTCTTTTGAATGGACCTACCACACATTAAGTTGATCTTTCTCTACGGCCTGGATATGACTGTAACATTACATCCTCCACTTTCTCCTTTCCTTCCCTATGTATAGCATGCTAGAAACAATACTTTTCACTGTATACTAATACATGTGACAGTAATAAATCATATCAAAGCAAACATTCAATTTTTTCTTCCATATTGCACATGGAGTGCAAGGTTGATGAATAGAGCCTTTTTTTAAAGATGATCAGTTTTCACGTGTAAATATAGGACCCGGATACAAGGTTAAATAAAAAGCAGTTTGGTTGTGGTCGAGTTTCAAATGGATCTTGAAGTGATTAGGAGATAATTGCACTGAAAACAGCCATTGAGGAAGCTCCTGATATTCCCAGTGCCAAGAATAATGTTTTAGGATATTGTTTTCCAAAATTCACCCAGAGTCAGGAGTGTTGCAGATGGTGAACATAAACACAAGATTGCACAGATGGCCAAAAGTCTCTACTTGTCCCAATTATTTTCTAATTTGAAGAAAATCTACACTAGCCAGTAAAACATGTGACAGACAGAATTGAATACTCTCTCCTGAGGTGAGTTTGGTGACTAAGGAGGATTTAATCAGTGGGGAAGGTAGAGGTGGGGAGTCCACATCGGCCTGGAATAAGTCCAGGGCAGGAAGGCTTGTGAACAGCCTTCTCGCTCCAAGGTCAATTAATCCCCATTAATAGAATTCATCCAGTCGCAAACCATGGACTTGCAATATGTAAAATCTAAAAACCAAACCTTGCTGTGATTTTCAGTGAGGAGAGGTGGATTCCTCCTTGTTCAAAGGCACTTAATGCCAGACTGAGAAATCCAGAATTGGGAAGGAGGCTTATTCCTCAGCCTAAGCTCCTTGGTTATTTTTTAGTGATATTTCACACACACGCATGCTTTTTTTGGGAAAAATGGGGAAGTGGTGGAAGGATTCCCAAGTTGATTATTGCCCATTGAACTGCATTGTGAATGCTCCTTCCAAGGTGGCGTGGTAGCATAATAGTTAGCATAGCTGCCTCACAGGGCCCATTTTCGATTCTGACCTCAGGTCACTGTCCGTGTGAACTTTGCACGTTCTCTCTGTGTCAGCGAAGGTTTCCATTGGGAGCTCTTGTTTCCTCCCATAGTCCGAAGATGTATGACTAGGTTGATTGGCCATGCTAAATTTCCCCGTAGTGTCCCAAGGTGTGTAGGTTAGGGGAATTAGTGGGGTAAATACGTGGGGTTATGGGGTAGGATTGTTGTCGGTGTGGACTTGATGGGCCCAGTGACCACCTCCTGCACTGTAGGGATTCTATGACCAACAAGTCCTGGCAGTAGACTTGAACACCAGAGCTTCTGGTCCAGAGGTAAGGCCACTACCACTGCACCACAAGGCCTGGCCTCTTGGTGATACTGGGCTTTGGATGGGTGCATTGCCAGTAACCATCAGCTCCCAATGGTGCTGCCAAACGAAGCATGGCTTCTGTCATCTGATCAGCTAACAGTTTTCAAGGGCTGGGATTTGTATCCCTCGATTCCAGAGGTGGCCTGCCTCTACCCAGTAGCATTTACCATATTGGGCCTTTCGAAAAGTAAGCAATGCAGGGTTTTTTCCAACTCTCCAGCTTGTAGGCAAGTCTTCCACCCCTGCAATAAATTCCACCCAACCAGTGCCTCCTGGATACACATGAAATCTTTCACATACCCTGTGGTATTTGTCCTTTAGAATAACAGGAATAAATTCCGTCAAGAAGCACAACATAGAGTACATGCAAAGAAATTCTACCTCGTGAAAAATGTGCAAGTGTAACAGAATTCCAGACAAGGCACAGCCACTGTTTTCCACAACACTTGAAGACATTATTTTAAGTATCTTATTCCATGACACTATGTAATAAGGCAGTATGGTGCACAGTGGTTAGCACTGCTGCCTCACAGCACCAGGATCTGGGTTCAATTCTGACTGTGGATCATTGTCTGTGTGGAGTTTGCATATTCCTCTCTGTATCTGTGTGGGATTCCTCTGGGTGCCCTGGTTTCCTCCCACAGTCCAAAGGTGCGTGGGTTTGGTTGATTGGACGTGTTAAATTGCCTCTTAATGTCAGGCAGATTGGCAGAGTAAACACGTTATGGGGATAGGGTCTGGTGCAGGCTCAATGGATCGAATAGCCTCCTGAAATTTGCAGATGATACTAAAGTCGGACAGTGCGGAAGGGTGTTACAAATTATAGAGGGACATAGATAAGCTGCAGAGCTGGGCTGAGAGGTGGCACGTGGAATTTAATGTGGATACATGTGAAGTTATTCACTTTGGAAGGAGTAACAGGAATACAGAGTACAGGGCTAATGGGGAATTACTTGGTAGTGTGAATGAGCAGAAAGATCTCGGTGTCCATTTGCATAGATCTTTGAAAGTTGGCACTCAGGTTGCTAGGGTTGTTAAGAAGGCGTACGGTGTTGTTAGCGCGAGTGGGCGAAACGACCACTGCGGACCCAGGGTGTAGTTCAATAACGGTACAGCTTTATTTTCTTTTACATCAACAGAGGTGCAGTCAGGACATACAATTGAACTGTCCTGAAAACACACTAAAGACCCGCCGAAATGGGCTATAGTTATACCCAAACTTCAGTGTAGTATGCGATTCAAATGTTAATGCTATATTTACAGTGTTTGATTTTGGCCATCCTGTTCAATTTTTCAAGTGTATGGGTGATTGTTTAAAGTGTGTGCTAATCGTTTTTGTCTGATTGGTTATCAATGGTCTGGAATCTCCGGGGCTTGAACAATGGGTGTGCAATTATTGTCAGGAAGTTTGAGAGGCCAGGGATGCTTCCTGAGCTATGCTAATCTTAAGGTGTCTCCGTAGGTTGTTTGACTGGTTTAGAAGTGCTGATTTAGTGGGGTGGGGGAGGTGTACTTTTTAATTTAGCTCCTGGGGGTGTCTTCCTGACCAGCTTCCCCTGTGTGCTAGCCCTCATTTGCATTCTAAAAGCATGCTCCTGCCGCTAGCCTGCGTCTGAGATTTTTAGTGGAGGGGCTCTGAGTATGGTTTTAGTCTGCGTCCATATTGTGTGCCTAACTTCATAAAATTTGTTGTCCGATAACAATATGTTAGCTTTTATTGGTAGAGGAATTGAGTTTAGGAGTCATGAGGTCATGTTGCAGCTGTACAAAACTGCTATGACTGCGCTTGGAGTATTATGTACAGTTCTGGTCACTGAATTTTGGAAGGATGCGGAAATTTTGGACAGGGTGCAGAGGAGATTTACCAGGATGTTGCCTGGTATGGTGGGAAAGTCTTATGAAGAATGACTGAGGGACTTGAGGCTGTTTTCGTTAGAGAGAAGAAGGTTAAGAGGTGATTTAATAGAGGCAAACAGGATGATCAGAGGATTAGATAGGTGGACAGTGAGAGCCTTTTTTCCTCAGATGGAAATGGCTAGCACAAGGGGACAAGACTTTAAATTGAGCGGTAATAGATGTAGGACAATGTCAGAGGTAGTTTCTTTACTCAGTAATGAAACTACTGTTGCCCTGCCTGCAACACTATGGATTCACCAGCATTAAGGGAATTTAAATGGTCATTGGATAAACATATGGATGATATTGAAATAGTGTAGGTTAGATGGGCTTTAGATTGTTTTCACAGGTCGGCGCAACATCGAGGGCTGAAGACTCTGTATTGCACTATAATGTTCTATGTTCTGCACAGTAGATGTTCAATGACTTCATAAATCATGAAACAGCCCTCCCCCCCCCCCCCTCCCCCACTGTATACATGTATTGGTTACTGAAGTCCTTCTTTCCATCTTGAAAAATCCCAATTATTGAATAAAATTATTTTGAATTCACGTTACTCTGAATAAAGCATCCTTTGATTCTCATGTATTCAAATGTTCAACAAGCCTGATGAATTCCCTACGGATTTATCTCGTGTTAATAAAGGATGTTTCTAATTAATCTTTGAGTTGGGTAGCATCATTGTCACTGGCCATGAATTGAAATCCAATTTCCTACATTAATAGGCATCAGATCAAGAAACCTATTTGTATATCTGCATAGCGTTGGTAAAGTGTCTTCAAAGTTGCATGTAGTTCCTGGGAGAATAATAACTCCAGAAGAAGAGCAAATATTGGAATAAAAGCAAGGCTGTCTGTTGCCTGATCATGCAGGTATATTCATATTGTGGCACAGTCGGTGAGAGGAAGTTGGCCTGAAGAATATTTATGACAACTGATTAAGAGCAAATAAGATATAAAGTAAATGAACATTACTGCTTTCATGCACATTCTGGCTTTGAAGCTATTTAAGCTTTTCATTTGACAGCCCCAGTTGTTCATATTTATTGCTGATATTTAATTATTGTTCAGATGCACTAACAGGCAGTTCAGTAGCTCACACAAATAGAAAATAATTATCTCTACAATAGCTACTAAATAAGGAACCACTGATACAGTTAAGCGGATTCAAGCCTCTATGTTCAACTATCAGCCTTGGTTCAGTAAGAGATCTCTTGCTGAAGATTGTGAGTTCATGCCCCATTCTGTGGCCAGGATTTTGTCAACAGCATGCCGTTCTCAACATTGTAACTGTCTGTTACTTCCGTCGTCTCTCTTTTCGCAGGCCGATAATGGGAGCATATGGTCGCTACACCAGAGCCTTCATCTCTGAGTAATCCCAGAATTAGCAATGTCTTTTCATCCCCATCACCATAGAACCAGCCATCTTCAGTAGTGAGGCCTCTGGGGTGCCCCTGACCCTTTGCAGGAGACCCCGTAGACTAGAGCTCTTAAGGCCTTTTGCCTCCAGAGGATGTCCACCACGGTCATCCAAGGCAAAACTGAACAGACCGCCTCCACCTCAGCTGCTGGTGTCAAGGTAGCGTCTAGACAAAAGAAAATTGAAAAATAGTAGAGCACTGAGGTAGCACAGGTGATTTATCCTTTCTGACCTGTAAAAATATACACAACGTAATTTATTTTCCATAACCATTTGTAATTTTGAGAAATATCGAGTCCTGTCATCGAGATGTCACAGACATGGTGCACTCCATATTTTTCACAATGCAATGGCTGGAAAGGAGATAGGGATATGGACATTATTCCTGTACGAGATGTATCGCATTTTGGTCATTCTTTATTAACTGTTCACGTGCATTGTTACTCCCCTGGTGATCATTCTGTGGAACATGATTTAAACTGCAAGTGAGATTGCCCCCCCCCTTCGAATGCACACTGGAGGTTATTGGTCACTTTACTTTCAGTGGATGAAAATGAGACAGTGCATTTTATGGATGGTGTTGGGTCAGAATAACTGGACAAGGCAGACTGTTACATATGCCCACACACACCAAACTGTCCTTGGTACCAGAATTCATGAGCGAGCGGAGGCTTCCTAGGTGCAACAGGTGGCGTGTGGGGTATCTCATGCCACACAAAGGAAGTGACCATGCCCTACTTAGTCTTGTCAATGAGTTAATTCACTTCATCACCAGGTGGCAATGGCAGCTGCTTTTAATGCCATCACTCAGTTTCCTTGAGTGTAAGGTATCATTGACTGCACTAATATGGTCATAAGAGTTCCCTGAGAACAGTCAGCTGCATTTGTAAATAGAAAGGATTTTGATCCTTGAACGTACAACCCTGAGACAATAAGGGTCTTTTCTTGTTTCCCAGGGAGCTGTCATGACACACACATCTGGCTCCTGGAGTTTTCTGAAGCCCCAGCCCGGGTTGATGGATGGATCCGTAATGACGTCCCCATAGCTAATGATGCCAATGAGGCATCTCCAGAACGATGCAAAGGGGCATTACAATCCAACTGAGCATATCGTTGTGCTTCTTAAAATGAGCTTCCACTGCCCTGACTGTAATGTACACCCCTGAAGGAGTTATGACTTATATTGTGAGAGAGAGGCCAGAGTGTGTGTGTGTGTGTGTGTGTGTTGTGAGAGAGAGAGAGCAAGATGAGTGTGCCTGCTATACACTACACAGCCGAGGGTTACAATGCAGACAGATGTTTCAAAAGCGAGAGGAAGATTTAGATGATGAACATTTATTGAACCATGAGGAGGAGACCATAAATATAAATGAACCTGACATAGACGTCAGGGACACAGAGACGTGTAAAGAATTTCAGGGACAACCTGATCTATGCAAAAGTTGCACGAACCTGGACCTCCTAGATCAAGTTTGGCTATTCCCTGCATCTCTCTCAACATGGTACTGTTGGTATCCTTATAAGAGGAAGGATGTCCTTGCTATAGAGGAAGTGCAACAAAGGTTTACCAGGTTGATTTGTGGGATGGGAGGTTTGTCATATGAGGAGAGATGACTTGGAGATGCTGGTGTTGGACTGGGGGTGGGCCCAGTAAGAAGTTTCACAAAACCAGGTTAAAGTCCAACAGGTTTATTTGGTATCACAAACTTTCAGAGTACTACTCCTTCATCAGGTGAGTGGAAAGTTGGATTCACAAACAGGGCATATATAGACAAAGACTCGATTGCAAAATAATGGTTGGAATGCGAGTCTTTGCAGTTAATCAAATCTTTACAGATACAGACAATGTGAGTAAAGAGAGGTTTAATCACAGTTTAAAGAAGTGTGAATTGATAGTTAGGATAGTTAGTTGGATTTTGCAACCTAGACCAAATGGTGGGGGGTTACAGATAATGTGACATGAATCCAAGATCCTGTGAGGCCATCCTCGTATGTGCGGAACTTGGCTATCAGTTTCTATTCGGCGATTCTGTGTTGTCCTGTCTTGAAGGCAGCCGTGAAGAATGCTTATCTGAAGATCGGAAGTTGAATGCTCAACAGAAAGAGAACACTCCTGTCTGGTGATTGTTGAGCAGTATTCATTCATCCGTTGTTGTAGTGTCTCCCCAATGTACCATGCCTCAGGACATCCTTTCCTGCAGCGTATCAGGTAGACAACATTGATCTCGTATACCTGGTGGATGGTGTTCTCACGAGATGATAATATCCGTATCAATGATCTGGCACATCTTGCAGAGGTTGCTGTGGCAGGGTTGTGTGGTGTCATGAACACTGTTCTGCTGGGTAATTAGCTGCGAACAATGTTTGAGGTTGCACGGTTGTTGAAGGCAAGCATTGGGGATGTGGGAAAGGCCTTGGTGAGATGTTCATCTTCGTTGATATGTTGAAGGCTCCGAAGAAGATGTTGTAGCTTCTCCACTCCTGGGAAGTAGTAGACTATGAAGGGTACTCTGTTGCTGCGTCCCGTGTTTGTTTTCTGAGGAGGTTGGTGCAATTGCTGTGGGATGTGAGTTGTGGCCTTTATAATGATTATATACGCCTGATGAATCTTTTCGTCATTCTTTGCTGGTTCTTATGTTCTGTCCAATCTTCAGATCTGCCACCCATCCTTGCTGAATTATATGCTTTATCTTAAAGTTTGATACTAACTTTAAAATCTAGTCTGCACCAACTTTTTGACACAGTACTGTGTCCTCTCCCCCGTCTATGCCTGTAATTCTACACATTCTCACTACTCAAAGGGGGAGGGATATCATACATTTAAAATTACATTATGCATTTCCTCCACTTGAGGATACCATACATACAAGTACTAGCTGAGGGAGTCTACTAGTGAGAGATAATAAGGGATTCATGTTTAACAGCTTATGCAATTCTAAATTTAAATATCTCTGGCTGAATATGCAACTATTTCTGTCCCAAGCACTCCGTAAGCACTTGTATCAAAATAGAACCATGTACCTCTGAACACAGGTATGTGACACACAACATCATGATTATTTTGATGTTAATAGTGAAATCTTTGGGGTTTTTTTTACACACCTAAAGAATTTTCTACTTAAATTATTGCTAATAAAATTTATTCTTTTATTAGTGTCACAAGTAGGCTTACACTAACACTGCAATGAAGTTATGATGAAAATCCCTAGTAGTCATACTCCAGCATCTGTTTGGCTGTGGTAAATTCTCCTTCCGTGGACCCAATGCACTTAACAGGCATGTCTTTCAGAGTGTGGGAGGAAACTGAAACACTCGGAGGAAACCCATGCAGAATGTGCAGACTCTGCACAGATAGTCACCCAAAACAGGAATCGAACCCAGATCCCTGGTGCTGTGAGGTATCAGTGCTAGCCACTGCGGCCCCCAAGTAGATATGATTGCCAATTACCACTCATAAGTAATAAAGTAAATTGGATAATTTCTGGATCAAGTGGGCTCAGACTTGTGTGTACAGTGTGCTGGTTTCTGCAGAGTAATATATATTGTCCTATGACTAAAAATATGCAAACTTTTAAACTTGTGCTTCCAATTTGACATTCTGCTATGAGGTGGTGTGAGATATTTAAAGGACAACTACGCCCTAGCTTTTGATTCATTAGGTAGCATTCAGTTGTTCCTCAAACAACACCTCAAAGAACATTGACCCTGCTGCTTTTGAACCTGGTTTATATAACTACGGGCAATATCTGCTTATTGTCCTGTAGCAGTATCTTTGAAGCGCTTAGCTCTGGATGGGTAATGTGTAAATTATCTGCAACAAAACATATGCATGCATTAAAATATAGAAATAATTAAGGTAATCTCAGTTTAAGTAAATGAAAAATTGAAAACTGGTTTGCTATAATGTGGGTTGTAAGTAATAAGAGTTTAGCACAAATATAATGTTGCACTAAACTGTCACTTTAATTTATCAGCCATTTATTTGTGAAATAAAAGACTCCCAGCATTATTTATGTTATAATAAAGAAATGCCATATCAACAATAAACTGTATTAAGTAGCAGGTTTTTTTCTACTTTTATTCCATAAACTTGATTTACATCTGTGACGCGATAATGTTTTGTTTATTCTCTAACAGAGAAACCAGCAGCTGTTGTGCCACAGATAGATTAGAATAGTGTTTAGCAAGCAAGAGACTTTCAGAAAAAGAGAATTAATCATTCCTGAGCGAAGTAGCAATTTGGAAAGCACTGTTTGCTAATAACTGGCTGGAAGCTGTTCAAGTGCTCCAATAGCTTTGTTCTGCATTTGTTATACAATTCGAGGCGTTTTATGACCAATCTGTTGTTTGAAAACAGAGTTAAAAACAGGTCGGAGACAAGATACAATTAATTAGGTTTTACGGTAATTTTCAAAATGAATTCCAGTATGTTCACAACTGGCGATCGCGTAGGGCTATCTTTATATTGTTTGCTTTATAATCAATATGCGGAGCTACACTCAGCTGACAAAATCCATTTTATTCTGTCAACACGAGCAAATAATTATAAGTATTTTTAAATCAAGCTTTGTGACACTTGCCTCTGAGCATTGAAAGCGTAATTTTAAATGGCCTGTTTCTGTGATCTAACTTCTATGTATGTAATTGTATGTGAAGCAAATAGCAATCAACAGATTAGCACCTATATGCACTCTTGATTCAACAATAAGGGGAAATCAGACTGAGTAAATAATCAACAACATTTCCATTCTTGGCAGATTTCTGCCCCCCAGCGATAGTTAAAAATCATCCCTTCTGCTTGAATGAAACTAGAGGAGAGTGCATCAAACAATAGAGTTTGGTGGTTAAGGAAACTAATAATAAACTGAAACTTAATCAAGAGTATTAAGATGAAATTACATTGAACAATAAAAAACATGACAAATATGGAAAGTCTTTTGGAGAAATGAAAAGTGCAAGTAGGAAAAATAAAAGAATATAAAAAACCTAGCAAGCAGTAGAAAAGACAATGGTAAAGGTTTTTATGAAATCTTAAAAAAAAGAATATTTTTATCAAATACGCTTAAAAAAAATTTTGACTCAAGCATTTGGATTAAAACTGAGGACTATAAAATACTTTGAGAATATAGGAGGGTTCGTAAGTGGATGGACGGTTGCAAATGAAATTGAATTTGGATAATTTATTAAGATCATACGTTTTGTTTGGGAAAACCAGAACCAGCAATATGAACTTAATGGGGAGATGTTCAAGTATGTGGAGGAATAGGCAAATATTTCTGACTTTTGAAAGGATGTGTGGGATTTTATGACCAAGCTCATCTTGAAACCATAAAATCCCACCAGAGGTCAACAGACCTCTCCATGGTCTGCCCTTCACCCACTCCGATTCCCGTGGTGGGCAGGAGGGAAATATTTGTCCCAATGAATGAAAGCTTATAGAGCCACTAAAAAAACAAATGGCACTTTTGGATAAAAAATCATGACATAAAAATACAATACTAAAGGGAAAACGATGGCCCTGTGAATCATAGAATACTGACAGTACAGAAAGAAACCATTTGGCCCAGGTAATCAGTGTCAATTACAATCCCTCCAGGCCAATTCCCATAACTCCACACATTTACTCTGCTAATCCTCCTGATATTCGGGTCAATTTGGTGTTGCCAATCAACCTAACCCATATATCTCTAGCGTCAATTTGGACTGCGGGAGGAAACCAGAGCACCTGGAGGAAACCCACGCAGTCACGGGGAGAGAATGCAAACTCCACACAGATACTGACCCAAGGCCGGAATTGAACCAAGGTCCCTGGTGCTGTCCCTAATCATTGTGCTGTCTCAGTTTTTGTTACTACTAAATATGAAACCACTGATACAGTTAAATGGATTCAAGTCTCCTTATGTTCAACTGTCAGCCTCGGTTCAGTGAGAGCACTCTTGCTGAAGATTGAGAGTTCATGCTCCATTCTGTGGCCAGGATTTTGTCAACAGCATGCCATTCTCAACATTGTGACTGTCAGTTACTTGCGTGGTTTCTCTTTTTGCCATTTCCTGTGCCAAACAGGGCAGCACGGTGGCTCAGTGGTTAGCACTGCTGCCTCACAGCACCAAGGACCCAGGTTTGATTCTTGGCTTGGGCCACTGTCTGTGCGGAGTCTGCATGTTCTCACTGCATTTGTGCGGATTTCATCCAGGTGCTCCAGTTTCCTCCCACACTCCGAAGGACATGCTGGTTAGCTACGTTGACCGTGATAAATTCAAACAGGCACTGGAGTGTCGTGACTAGGGGATTTTCCAGTAACTTCATTGCAATCCTGTAAGCCTGCTTGTGACACTAATAAATAAGCTTAAACTTTTAACACGATGTATCGGTTGGCCACAGTTGAGCATTGTGATTGGGAAGCTTGCCAAAAATGGGAGAATATTATTCCCGGTGAGGAAAACCAGTTTGTTTCTCTCCAGAGAAACAAGTCAGTTTTCTTTCCAGATTTTCTGACACACTGCCAAAAAGAAATAAAAGGGGTGTGATTCACACTGTCATGTTGGGGGGGGGGCAAAGCCTCAACACATGGCTAAATTGCCTCTTAATGTGTCCAAATATGTGTAGTTTAAATGCATCAGCCATGGTAAAATGTGTGAGATTATGAGGATGGGGCGAAGCAGAGGGCCTTGGTGGGATGATCTTTCAGAGATAGATGCAGACTAGATAGGCTGAATGGCTATAGTGGTTCTATGGTTCAACAGGGTCCACTAACACAGCCACGTGGAGCAAAGGCCACAACCACGTCAATTGCTATACAGAAAATCAGATTTCCCTTTCATCCTTATGGCTCGCCAGGCTTCAGGTCTCATTTGTTTAGTCTGTAAGGGTAACTGAAGCATTGCCACATTGTTACGCCATCACGCACATGCCTACCTACCTCAGAAATGCCAATCTCTCCAATGGAGCTGCGAATCTGACATCAGTGTATGCCTCTGATTCAGCTCCAGCATCAGCTACCCACTGGCCATCCTGAACAGGATAGTGAGACAGTTGTAGCCAATTAGGAGGACAACTCCCAGTAAGCTGTCATGCAAATAGCTGACTACATACCATAGATTAGGATCGCTATATGGGCTCAACATCAAATCCCAACACGTGCTGATAAGCTCAGCCTTATGATTCAATGAATGTTGTGTCTGTTAAGTGCTGAGCAGAGATTGGTTTGATGTTGTCTGAGTTTTATGTTGAGGAGGAGTTTCCACCCAATAGCTTTGGTGGAAACATGGGCAAACACCCTTTTTATGTGTGGGAGCGGAGTTTCTGACACACCTGCTGAATTTACGATTGCTGAGTCAGAATGTTCTAAGAGCTTCCATCCCATTTTCTTCACTGTTTGATATTTACATCACCTGTTAATCTTGCACCCATGTTAAGAAAATGACACGTAATTCTGTTTGCCTAAAGCCACTGAATATTTGTGCCTGATTTATAACTGAAGCATGAATAAACATTTAAGATTGAGCTGCACATTCTGTGTTACATGGAAAGGGAACTGTGTAAACAGTATAATCAGCAAAAAGAGTTAAAACAATAAAGAACAGCTCTCCAAGGCCAAATGGTACATTTGTTATAATGATATTTGGAAGATCCTATTTTATGCAGAGACATTTATTTTCCTAAAGGAATATCTTTATAACTCAGTATGATTTTATGTCCTGCATGATAGATTAGATGTTAAGAAACAACAATTCTAGACTAATGGTGATAAGGATACTACTTGGAAGTAGCTCTTTGTAGATTCATTGTATTTAAAATGTAATCAAAAACCTCCAAAACTGCATGACTTTGTTTTTCACCTAGATATTTTGAGTTTGTTCAGTATGCCTCCAGTGTCATCATGTCATAAATTTTTAAGTGTGATAAAAATGTAAGGGTTAATCAAAGGCAGCCAGTATGGATTTTTTGACAGCAAACCATGACTGATGAAGGTAAAGAGATTATAATGGATGTTATGGATTTTCAAAGACATTTGATAAGGTGTCACACTAGATTTTTGTTGCAAAAGTACAGGTGTACAGAATAAAAGCAGATACAACATGGATGTAAGGTTCATTGCTATGCAGGAAATGAGTAGTTGGGGCTAATTGGCATTGCTCAAATTCACAATTGGATGAAAATGCCGATTATTCCTGATATGTATAGATGATTTAGTCTTGACATACAGAGCATAAGTTTTGACACTTGCCAATGGCAGAAAAATAGCAGAGAGTGAGGAGTGTAAAAGACTTCAGAAGAATATATTGCCTATGTTAATGAAGAGGCAGGTGGTTGTCAGGTACAACTTAATCGAAAGAAATGGGAAGCACAAAGCAAAATGAGTGTATATTCAATAGGAAAGTGTTGCAAAATATGGATTAATGCTATCAATATTGATTCAGCGTGCTGAAATAACATCTGAAAAGCAAATGTTATACAGAGAGAATACTAATCCTTTGTCTCTATTGTAAACATGAATGACATTGCATTGAATATCCTATATAGCTTTTTACATATTTTACACTTTATTAGACCTAATGAGGCAATGTGACTTGCATGTGGATTTATGTCATAGGCAAATTTCAAGCATACATCACAAACTTGGCTGAGAGCCCTGACATCCATTACTCTTTATAAGACAGCCACACCTGGAGAGAACATTGCTTGATTGAAAGCCTTGGCTTTCTGACTTCACGGCATGCAGTGCCAGATTTAAACATGGTGAGACCCTAAGCTATATAAAGCTTGGAAGTCCTTTGTTAAAAAGTTACACCAAAAGGTCTCAC
This sequence comes from Sphyrna mokarran, assembly GCA_024679065.1. NCBI lineage: Eukaryota > Metazoa > Chordata > Chondrichthyes > Carcharhiniformes > Carcharhinidae > Sphyrna > Sphyrna mokarran. The sequence goes on from JAGIQG010000021.1 coordinate 29,080,901, forward strand.
AAAGGTGCATACCAAACCAGGACTGTGGGTCGCCACAAAAATTTTATTTGCAATAGGATTTTGCCAGTCAGAAAACCCACCAAAAGCTAGTGCTACAGTTGATGTTGAAAAGAGCTTGCAGATAAAGCAGTAAACAGAGGGTCCAATTTTACCAGTCGGAGCCTAAGGGCTGGATCTGGGCGTAATATGGATCCGAGGCTGCTTCTTGCCGGCTCTGATCCAATCCGTGCTATGGGGCAGATCTTAGCCCTGCCAGAATGATCGGAGCTCTGAACTGCGCATGTGCAGTTCAAAAAAAATCTGAAGTGGCGCACCCAGGTGCAAAAGAGAAAAACAGCAGAGAGCACGGGGTGGGTGAGAGGTGAAATGGACTTGGAAGAATCTTGCAAACTGAAAATAATGTAACATCTTCTATGGAAAGGTAATTAAACTGCAGTGTCCTAGTGAGCAATTAGTGACCTGTATAATACATTTGTGATCTGTAATTGGATTGTGGATATCCCTGCAGCCATGAGCCAGGTGCTCAAATGTTCAGAGTTATGTGGTGAACTTGGAAGAATTGTCCCCGTGGTGAAACTTGGTTGGAAATAAAATTCAAAGGGATTACTAAATCTGGGAAATCAACCATAGTGAAAAGAAGTTTGTATCGGCAACTCTTCTGTCTCATTCCATGGCAGATGTGCCCCTATTTATGAATGTGATTTGTATGGGCAATGTTGTGTGCAGCTAATCTGCCTGTGGAGCAGCCTTGGTTCCTTCCTTTCATCTTGTTTTCATCTGAACATTGCACAGAATTAGAGGAATTCCCTTTGGAAGATAATGTCAAAATTATAATGGCAGGAACTAAAAACCTGACAGTCAAAAATTTGGGAAAGTATTTCAAAATATGGATGGGGTGATATATATTTTGAAATGTTTTCCCACATTTTTTGACTGTCAGGGTGGGATTTTCTGACCTCACTTGCCTTGAACCTGGAAAATCCCAGCCCAAGGTCAACAGACCTTTCTGTGGTCCACCTCTCGCCCACTCCAATTCCTGCAGTGGGTGGGACAGTAAAAATTCTGGTCATTGTACTAGAACTCTACAGCTATTCTATATGACTGTTCTTCACTCCCTTTGTTCCTCCGCATACTATGTAATACAACAGTGCATAAATTTAACAAGTGCTAGATCCAAACTTCAGGAACTAAGTGCAATGGAGCTGGGGGTTCAGATGCCAATTCAACCATGTCACCTGAGCACAAACTCACTCAAAAAGGCCTTTAAATTCACGTAGAGATCAGCACCCTCCTGGTACACAAACAAAATTAGAAACTTATCACAATTCAACTGAGGACTTAAAGATAGAAATGTTAGAATTTCTTTTTGGAAGATTCTACCCATTGGCCTTGCGAAAGAAACCAAGCAAATAAATGCAAATTGTCATAACGTAGATAATATTACTTACTCAGCTCTACAATATATAACTGTTTTAGCTATACTTGCACTTCTGTTCTGAGAAATTGATAGGAATTCATCTGTTGCATTGTACTTGATCAAATGGGATGAGGTTTGGCATAAAACTACTCGGTGAAAGTTGGTAATTGCCTTCTAGTACACAAAATCTTTCTCAACTGTTTTGATAGGCCATGGAGATGTGATCTCATTTATTCATAGCGTATGGACACTGGCGAGCGATCTTGGCACACAGAATTTTCCATTTAAAGTAATAGCATCCATTATTGGAGTTTCCAGTTGCTCTTACAAACTTTTTTCCAGCTCGCTCAATGATATCCTGAAGCCAAAATGTATTTCTGTTTCTATGGGAGACAATAGCATAATGGTATTGTCGCGGGGCTTGTAACCCAGAGATCTGTGGTGATACTCTGAGGACCCAGGTTCAAATCCCACTACAGTAGATGGTGAAATCTGAGTTCAATAAAAAAAATCTGGAATTAAAAATCTACTGGTGACCATGCAATCATTATTGATTGCTGTAAAAACCCATCTGGTTTGCTAATGTCCTTTGGGGAAAGAAATCTTTTGTCCTTTATCTAGTCTAGCCCACATGTGACTCCAGATCCACAGCAATGTGGTTGACTCTTAAATGCTCTCAGGGATGGGCAATAAATGCTGACCCTACCGGTGAAGCATATATCCCACGAATGAAGAAAAATACTGTTAACCAATTTTTATAATGAAATGAGATTGGCTTCAGTGGAACTTACCTGTGGGGTAGCACTTTTATTGAAAAAAAATGCAGAAATTACTTGGGTTTTTGAATATATTTGATGTAATTTTGGCATATCCACAATCAATATTCTTGGGGCAGTTCTATTTTGATAAAACTAGCCCTGCATCCCAGACGATATGATTGGATCTTGTTCACCCACAGGATCAGGCGAGGATTAAGAATTCTTGTGCTAGCTGGCAAGATCCCTCAGATGAATTCTGAGATTTAATTACCTTGAAAACAAATTAATTGCTGCATTTATTACAGAAAGGGGGCTGTACAGATATGCGGGGCAAAAAAAAACAATGTGTTGGCATTTATGAAGCAAGAATATAACCTGGTGGGCTCACCATCACTTTCTTTTCTTTAATCTCTTCAGGTATATTAAAGGTTTGTAATAGGGTAGAAGGCAGCTGTGCTTAAATGAGGAAAACAGATGACAATGCCTGGCTAAAGGGGGCGATAATGAGACCAGTTAAGAGGCAAAAGATAGTTCTAGAGGACCTTTAACAAGAGATGCTGTCTGAAAAAAATGGGAGCAGTCTTATGATCTGAAATTATTGAACTCAATACTTAGAGCAGAACATTGTGAAGCACCTCACTTTAAAATGGGACATTGTTTCTCGAGCTTCATAGTCACAGTTTAGGCAATTGAAGGGGGTCGCTTTAGCCCAATTGACTGGACAGCTGCTCACTGCTGCAGAACAATGTGAACAGCACTGGTTCAATTCCCATACTGGCTGAAGTTATTTATTAAACTCCTCAAGCTTCCCCCTTGCCTGAAATGTGGCGACCCTCAGATTAAATTACTCTTAGTTATGTCTGCCCCTCAAACAGCAGCCTATTGTCAACTGGGACTGTAGCACCTTATCTTGACTTGAGGAGAACGAGGTCAGCATGGAAATGGGAAGCAGGAGCCGAAGGATCAGGCACGCAGACTGAACAGAGTTGATTCAAAGACATTGGGAATAATCAACAAGTCAGTTGGATCATTGAGAATGAAATTGTAGTTAACGCTGCTGCCTCACAGCACCAGGGACTCAGATTCAATACCAGTCTTGGGCAACTATATGGAGTTTGCACATTCCCCATATGTCTGCATGGGTTTCATCCGGGTGCTCTGAATTCTTCCCATAATTCAAAGATGTGCCAGTTAGGTGGATCAGCCATGCTAAATTGTCCCTTAGTGACCAAATATGTGTAAGTTAGGGAGATTATTGTGATAAATAGATGGGCCCAGGTGGAATGCTCTGTTAGAGTGTTGGGCCGAATAGCCCTCTTTATATCTCCCTTCTGCCCTTTGGAGATTCTATGGAAACAGATTAATGTCTTCAGGTAAATCACTGCTTCTGTTCAGTCCACACACTTATGACTTTGAAATTCTGGTGACTTGCCGCTTTAGATTTGCATTCTATTCCCACTCTGACAATTAAATATTTTACTTTAATTACCCTTTCCCATGAATCTCTCTGATTCCACTGTTCAATTTGGAGGAGAGATTTGATTTTTAATAAAATAGTTTCTAGCCCCATTCCAACAGGACATTTTCAGACGAATTAACTAGGAGGTGAAATGTAAAGATGTAAATTTAAACTTTATATACAAGGACAATAATCTCACCTTAATTTTAAATCACCCATTGTGGAATGACTCATCCAATAAATTATAAGCATTATCAGAAAAAATTCGGTGACAAGGTATATATGGTGTATAACAACCTTGTGAGAACACAATCAATGATGGAAAGATGCCCAAATCCAGAGAAGGATAAGGGGTGAAACAGAACAATTAAAATGCTGCAAAATGGCGACTTGGAACACAGCAAACAGTGCGTGTTTAAAAACTGCGAGCAGATTTTGTTTGTGAGTAAAATAAATGAATGTTATCTTTTTTAAAAAAAAGGCAGTTTCCTTAGCTTTTAAATTAATTATATACCACAGTGCCTTATCCAGAGGGTATTGCGCAGTGACAGAAACTGTGCCTCTAGATTTCAGATTTGTGCCTTTTGGTTACATAGCAACCAGCAGAAAGTGCCTTATGATATTGAAAGCATGATTGTTTTGAGAATATCATGAAGCATCTAACTAAAACTGAACAGAATTGCAATGTAAATAATTATCCATCTGTAACCCAGTAAGAGTCAGTAATCTGATCAGGCTTAATATTATGGACATATATATTTTTGTTGCTATACGTTAAAAGTAAGAGATTATATTTCTTACGGGCATAACTCTTACCACCAGTTTCTGCCTTCATTGCATGTAGATTATGAGAGGTAGAAAATAGGATAATACACTGCCACTTGCTCACATTGATGCTCAGAGTGCTCAAAATGTCCTCATTAGAACAAAGTTCACACAGAAGCTACCAGTGCACACATCTCAAAACCACCATGCAAAACCCATTCTGTCATCATTCTCCCAACCATGCCATTAATGCAAAGCAGCACTGCAAACCTCCTTTACACTGCATACGTTCTTTCCATTCACCCTCCCACTGCTGAAGACCAGCTCCCAGTTAGCAACCAGGAAAGGGCAAGGCATGAAAATGATGCAAAAGAATAAAATGTATTTGCTTCAAATACCCAGAGAAGCTTAACAATCTGGAACAGTGTCACACACGTGCACACTCTTATCTGTCTATATACCACTAATCTTCCTATTCCTAACTCTTCAACATTTGCAAAACCATTTAATTTGAGCTGAGTTAAAGACAGGCTGCTTAGGTCCTTGCTCTGATGTTCCTAACTTTCATCTTCTGCATCTGGGATAGCATGATAACCCTGCCAAAGACTGCTCCACCTGCCAGAGGATATTCAGACCCTGGGACAGGGGCAGCATTGCACTGCACTGATTGAACTGAGAAGAAGGGGAGAATCCGAGGGGGTAAAAGGTGAAAAGTAGAAGCATTTTGAACAGAGTCTCCTCTTCCATATCTTCCTTCTGGTATTTTGCTACAAAGATTGGACCTAAGAGCGTTTAGTTGTAGGTGTGTGAGGTGATGAAAGGCCAATAGCAAAGTTTCACCATTCATTGTTAAGGTGGCTTCCAGAATATGCAATCCCTCATGCACTCAGATGGTTGGTGCTCTTTGAATTAGTCACTATTTTCATAGAATTAGTTATCGGACGGAATTTTCCACACTTGCCCACCTTGAAACTGGAAAATCCCATCTGAGGTCAACAGACCTTTCCATGGTCTGTACCTCATTCACTCTGATTCTCGTGGTGGGTGGGACAGTAAAATTACAACTATCATCTCAAAGCACTGCCATATCATGCAATCCATTCTTGAGACAGACTTCTCCAACCCTTCTGCAATGGTTCTCAGTGCATGTCGAGGTCCTGCTGGTACATCACACATTCACTGCTGCTGTTCACAAAGTATTCACTACAGTAATGATCCCAAGGTACGTTACCTGTCTAGCTGAGTGGAACGTGCCCTCCAACAGAGACTATCCACAACTTTCCCCAACTCCACCTTCTACTTGTATACTTGTGACGTGCAAGTCAGTGTGTAAACATCTTATCATCCCTCCCTGTCTCCCACAGACTTATCCCAGTTGATGCATGATCTTCCTGTGGCAGTGCACCATCAGAGGGTGTGCATTCCTCTGGGAAGTGGTTGGCATCATGGGTCAGCTTAAAATCTCATCCTAGAAAATAGGGACAAGAGTAAGCCGTATGGACTATGGTGCAAGTGCCAATTTCCTTTGACTTTCAACGATACCTGAAACAGCACAGTTCTTAGCAGTGCTGCTTCGCAGTGCCAGGCAGGGATTGATTCCCAGTCTGTGTGGAGTTAGCACATTCTCCCCATGTTTGCATGGGTTTCCTCCCACAGTCCAAAGATGTGTGGGTTAGGTGAATTGGCCACGCTAAATTATCCCTTAGTGTCAGGGAGATTAACTAGGGTAAATGTATGGGGTTACGGGGATCGGGTCTGGGTGGATTGTGGTCTGTGCAGGCTCAGTGGGCCAAATGGCCTTCTTCTGCACAATAGGATTCTATGATTCTTGGATACTTCCTTTATTCTAGTGCAGACAGGCTAGACTGTCTCTCTCTAGATACTTACAACTCACAACACTCGTTCCAGGAAGACATTGCTGCAGTGGGAATTAGAACTTGAATTTATGTTAGCCCTAAATCTTTATCTCAGAATTTACTGTTAACTGTTTAATTTAACATAGAAACATAGAAGATAGGAGCAGGAGAAGGTCATTTGGCCCTTTGAGCTTGCTCCACCATTTATTACGATCATGGTTGATTGTCCATCTCAATAATCTAATCCTGCTTTTTCCCTATCATGTTGATTCCATTAGCACAAATTGCTATATCTTGCTGCCTGTATTTTGTTTGTCATCTCATAGTTTCTTCTCTCCTGTCTCATCCGTAACTTTCATCTGACTTGCCACCCACTGATTTCTCTGTTCTGTGCACTCCATACCGCTCACTTCTGATGTGTGCCATTTGTCCCCAGCATTCTCACTCTCACAGTGAAGGGCACTCCTGTATGCTGAATGCTGCTGAAAGAAACAGCTTTTTTTTCACTGTTGGGATTATCCTGTTTCATTCTTTGGTCCTTATTTCACCTCTGTAGGCAAGAGAGGATCACAACAGGAATGGAGGGCAAGTCAGCAACAACCATACAACCAATGACAAGCTGCTTGAAGTAAAGACCTGCACTATCTTTATCAAACACCCCATCGTTTCTTTTCCCTCTGCCAACCTTCTGGGAAATGAGAAGCAAGAGCCCCCATGTGGCATTTGCATACTTGACTTTTGTACATGAGGACACCTGACTCAGTTTCCTAAAGTGGAGGTGTTAGAAATCCTGGACATTCGCTGGGAATTTAGCATAGGAATATCAAGGCCTCCGATTTCATTTAGTGCATGGTTCTAGATACGAAGGTAACACCAGTATCCTGTCTAAATGACCACTGTTTTATATAAGAACCTTGGCACTAAATGTCAATATTCTACTTGACTATGGATAGAGTCACGCAACTAGAATTCCACCACAAAGACACCTTTCAGTAGGGCTGACTGAACAATGATCAGGAAAAGAAGTCCTGATTGAGTGTTTTCCCCAAGACATTTAGGACTGAGATTAGGAGAAACATCTTCTCTAAGGGTGGCATGGAATTCCCTACTACAGAAAGATGGAGACTAAGTCACTGATTCCCTTGAGGAAAAGATTGATAGATTCCTAGACTCTAAGAGTGTCAAGAGGTATGGGGCAGGTGTGAGTATGACACTGAGGTAGAGAATTGGCCGTGATCGTATTGAATGACGGAGCAAGTCCAAAGGCTGAATGGTCATATTTTCTGTGTTTCTTTGTAACTCGTTGAAATCTTTCCATTTATGTAAGATGATGGGGCAGGTAGCAAATCAAATCCGCCGAGGATGGGGTGGCTTCATGTTTACTGATGGCTAAAGAGATCAATCTCTAAGTGCCACCAGTGCCACTTATGAAGTGGTTATCAGATGTTGTTATCCTTGGTACCAATGCCTGGTGCCAAAGCATTGTGGACACTGATTGTCATGGTGACACATGCTAGTGGAAAAAACAAAGGGTGAAATATAAAAAGTTTTGATCTCCTTCTGGAAAGAGATCCCACACATCTATGGAAAAGAAAACAGCTGATTTTTCATATAGCAGAATTAAAAAACTACTAGCTGCATTATCATTTTTTAAAAATTTATTCATGGGACGTGGGTGTCACTGGCTGGCCAGCATTTATTGCCCATCCTTAATTGCCTGAGGGCAGTTGAGAGTCAGCCACATTGCTGTGGCTCTGGTGTCACATGTAGGCCAGACCAGATATCCTTCGCTAAAGGATGTTGGTGAACCAGATGGGTCTTTCCAACATTCGGTTTCATGATCATTGGTAGATTCTTAATTCCGGATTTATTTTTTTTATTGAATTCAAATTCCACCATCTGCTACGGCAGGATTCAAACCTGGGTCCCCAGAACATTAGCTGAGTTTTTGCATTAGCAGCTTAACACTAATACCTCAAGGCCATCACCTCCTCTGAAGTAAAAATACTCTCATGTACTTTTCCAGTACAGAAAAGAACTATTAGGGCCCCTTTTGCTGGAGCAATCCAAAACTAACCCCATTACCTTAATCTCACCTCATATCCCAATGTCTGTTACTGTTTTAAATATTTATCTAATTCTCCCTTAATAAAAATAATGGCATAATCCTGAAAGTAAAACTACATTTTTGGAGGAAAAAAACCAAAATGAATAGTCTTCTGTATTCAAAAAGTTAAACTATTTATAATGGAAACAACAATTATTTAATCTATTTTTAAGCTTCTTTGTTCCAATAATCCTTATAATTCGTTACAGTCTAATCATTTTTTGCATAAATGCCTCATTATCCCTTACTGTTCTTCCCGAGGCCCGTACTTGTAAAGCTCGTTAATCTCCTGCTTCCACATCTTTAGGAAATTATGTACTTAAATCTAAAACTACACTTATTCATATCTTTCCAATAAGGGTACAGTCGCAGTTACATTTTCTCCCTCATGTTTATCGACATTAAGTGAAACTCTGCCAATTCCACATGGCCGTTTAAGTGTCGGACTGAGATGGTGCTCTCTCAATCCTACCCAAATCATCATTGTATATGAAGGACAAAATTCCTAACCCAGACTAAAGCATTTAAAGCAAGGCTGCCTCTGAGATGCACCCATTCATTCTTACCCTTGCTCATAGAAAATTACCTATCCTGGGTGAGGTTGCACATGAGGACTTCAGGCGCGCATCCCAACGTCATTGCGTATTTGCACACTATTTTCCTAGGTGTGCACGAATGTAGATTTGGGTGTGCATCCTGCACTATTAGAGAAATAATTAAGGGGATTAAAACTCCAATTGACCCGAATTTCACTTTGCCCATGCCATTTTGAGCTCATTGCATGGGCAGCATAGGCAGGCGACCCACCCAGTATTGATACTTTATAATTAAAGCTCAGGATAAAATGTTCCTAGTGGAAGAGGAGTTAGGCATTTTAGAGGTAAGGTGAGGTGCTGTTCTGTCATGTGGAAAGTGTGTGTTGGGTACATCAAAGTGTAAGTCCAACGTGCTTTCTTTTAGCATCAGAAGCTTGAATCCCTCACCCTTTGTGCATGGATGAGCCCCATTAGCCAACTTGCTGATGGGTTTTATACACTCAGCAGGGAGCACCTCCTTTAAAGAGGAGGAGAGGGAACAGAGATTAAGGACGCAAAGTGGTCACAGGCATCCCCCTCAGGCAGAGGTCCAGGCACACAAAACACTCTTTCCACACAACAGAACAGCACCCCATCTTACCCCTAAAATCCTAACATCTTTTCCATTGCTTCCAGTAGGAATATTTTATTCTGAGCTTTAATTATAAAGGATCAACACCAGGACGGTCACTTGCTTATGCTGCCCATGAATGAGCTTAAAATGGCATGGGCAAAGTGAAATTTGGGTCAATTGGAGTTTTAATCACCTTAATTATTTCACTAATAGTGCAGACATAGGCTGATAAGGACTATCGGAGAGAGAAAAAGAAGACCACTCCTAGTGCAGAGTGAGAAAAATCAGAAATTGTGAGCTTGCTGGCAAGATTCACAGTTTCAGATCTTGAGCCCCTGCTGTCATTCCCATGAATGGTAAACATGGACTCACGATTGCCCTGGCTATCTGTGATCAGGAATTCAATGTACAGGAAGACTGTAACGAAAAATTTCAATGTTTTATAACACTGAAATGAAGGACCAAAGTCAAAGGAAGGGATTTTCTGACCATGTGCTTCCCATGATTGGAAATTCCCACATGGTCAACAGACTTTTGAATGGATGTCCAAATTCTCTGTCCTATTCATCATGATTCCCACAGTGGTTGGCGTAGGAAAATTCTGCCAAAATTTCAGAAATAGTCTGACAAAAGTTTTCACCTTCAGAAGCACAATCAAGAACAGTATTATTTTAATTCTTATTCCTTGATTATGAATTAGGGTAGCACAGTGGTTAGTACTGCTACCTCACAGCACCAGGGACCTAGATTTAATTCCATCTACTCCATACCTCTTGACACACAGAGCCTAGGAATGATTTCTTCCCTTCAGCATAGTGATACAGTAACATTACAGTTGTATTTGTATGCTTTAATGCAAGTTTACCAATCTTAGATGACACTGTAAATGCAGGCTTGGTTTATTTGAAGATATAATCCAGGTTTGCTCAGCAGATAAACTATTCTAAAGATTCAAAGCTATTGTTTACAGGAAAATACGGCTGCAATTCCTTCACACGTCACGCTGCTGTAAATCGAAAGCTCCACTAAAAATGTCATGGTTTATATACTGGCTGTTCTTTATTAGAATATTCTCTCTTAAAGCAACTCCACAATAGGGGAGGAAGTTGTCAAATGGAATTGTCACTGGACTAGTAATCCAGGCACCCAGGGCAATGTTCTGGTAGGCCCAGTTTCAAATCCCACCACAGCAGCTGGTGAAATTTGAATTCAATAAAAATCTGGAATTGAAAGTCTAATGATGACAATGAAACCATTGTCAATTGTCATAAAAAATCATTTGCTTCACTCGTGTGCCTTAGGAAAGGAAATCTGCTGTCCTTAACTGTTCTGACCTACATGTGACTCCAGGTCAAACACTCTCTGAAATAAAGGGCAGTTAGGGATGGGCAATAAATGCTGGCCCAGCCAATGACACGCAAATCTGGTACAATGAATTTTAAAAAAAAGTTATAAACATCTTGTTGGAAGAAAGCAAAGTTTAGCAGGGGTCAGACAATTCTATTTGAAATTTGGCTGCCTTAGTTTAGGACAGAGCAGTGTCAGTGACAGATGTTATGTCGGAAAGTTCCCTTAAAGAGAGAGTTTGCCCTTCACATGTAGAGCAGGATTTTCCAGCCTCAATTGCCCCAAAACCAAAAAATCCCACCCGAAGTCAATGGAACTTCCCATGGTCTGCCCCTTCGCCTGTTATGATTCCAGTGGCGAGTGGAATGGGGAAATTCAGTCCAAAAAGATGGAAACAGCATTACTGCTTACGAATGTAATAGGAGAACCAATTTTATCTTAATTATTGTGAGCATGAATAGAACCATTTCAGAAATAAATATTATATATATTTATTGGAGCATTGCTGACATAGGCACAAATAAATAACAAAAAGAAAAATAAATTAATTATTCATTTAACATTTTCCTACAATCCTGAGAACTTAATTTGAATCAGGTTTTCCAAAATATGTCATCTTCAGATCCTGCTATTTCATGACTCGGTTACTAATCCAAACCCTTTCTTTTGAAGATTAACATAAATTCATGCAAAGATTTTTGTTTGCATTTTTAAAACTGGTAGCAAAATAAATACAAGGGAAATGGATACTTAGAAGAGATTTATTTTAATCCACGTGGTACGGCATTAACACGTTGGAGAAATGTTATCAGTGCATTTCAGACCTGGCTAAAGCCAAAGGCTTGGATAAAAATGGAACCTCCAAGTAGCTCTTTGGATTTGATAGCCTTTATCTTTTAGAGACTGCTACTTCTGCTAAATTCATGTTTTCATGCCAAAATTCTTGTGTATGCGTTGAGGCAAACATACTTTTTTGAAAACCACTTCTCTCCAATATTATTTTATGGAAAAGTGACTCTCATTTAAAATAAAAAGCTATAATTCAACAAATATTTGCCAGGGTAATCATATCAGTGTGCATGTCAATGCTGATATAAACAAAACTAACAAATACTGGTGGTATTTGCCTTAAACTATACTTTTTATTCAGAGTGAAATCATAGAATCCCTACAGCGCAGAAAGAGGCCATTTGACATATTGAGCCGGCACCGATCACGTTCCCACCCAGGCCCTATTCCCATAACCCCACTTACTTACACTACTAACCCCCTAACACTAAAGAGCAATTTAGCATGGCCAATCAACCTAATCCATACATCTTTGTGGGATGAAACTCACGCAGACATGAAGAGAATATACAAACTCGCACAGACAGTGACTCGAGCCAGGAATCAAACACAGGCCCCGGTGCTATGAGGTAATAGTGCTAACCACTGTGCCACCGTACTGTCCATCAATGTAGAACAATGCATGCCTAAAATGGGACTGCCCCCATCTGTTTTAACTTCATAAATGACATGAATGCATATACAATTTAAACCAATTAATTCTGATTTGGAATTTGTCTATCAGTGATGCAAGGCTATTAAGAACTTTATTTTTTGAATCTTTAGTCATATGAAGTCAAAACAAGAAAAATAGAATGAATTATGATGTAAGGAGAAGTAAATATTAGCTGCTTAACTGCTGTGGGCCTGACTGGACTGACTATAGTTTGAATCATCCAGTCTCAGAAATCATTGATTCTCTCTATTATCCAAGTTAAGGTTGCTGGTGACCTCTGCGTCTACCCAATAGAGAAGCTGCGATCAGGGCATAGACAAGTATTTTAGAATGGATGCAGCCAGCATCAAGGTCAATGGACATTTTTAAACTTCTACCCAACCAGCACCCATTGAGTCATATTTATATTCTTACAATGTGCTGACATTTTCTTGGAGAGAACTCAGTAAGAATTTAGCAACACCAATTCTTAATCCAACCGATTTATTTGATAGTAAAAAAGCGAGCTTTCAACACTCTTGTGTCTTCCTCAGGCAAGTGCAGTGTTCTGGTGACCAGAACACTGCACTTGCCTGAGGAAGACACAAGAGTGTTGAAAGCTCGCTTTTTTACTATCAATCGGTTGGATTAAGAATTGGTGTTGCTAAATTCTTACTGAGTTCTTACCACCCCAATCCAACGCCGGCATCTTTACATCATTTTCTTGGAGGTCAAGGTGAAGTCAGATTAACTTTTTTTTGTAGTTTAGGGAGCAATGGTGGCCCAGTGGCATGTTACTGAGCTATTAGTTCAGTAGCCCAACCTCATATTCTGAAGACACAGGTTCAAAACCACCAGGATAGCTGGTGGAATCCTGGTGCCATGATTATCTCAGCTGGATTGTTTGGATTCTAGTTTGAGAATTTCTTCCTTTCGGAACAGTTCTTTATAACATCAAAGAGGTAGAAAGAAGGTTGAAAGTTGTTCTGTAAAAGAAAGGCTAGTCTTTTGCAGCCAAAAAAATTACTTTAAAACTATTGGAAATGCAAAAGTCAATGTCTGCACAGCAAGCTCCCACAGTCAGCCATCTGCTAATGGTTAGATTATCTGTCTTTGAGATGTTGATTTGAGGATTAATATTGGCCAACACATCGGGGCATCTCTGCTCTTCAAAATGGCAGCATGAGATCTTGTACATCCACCTGAGATAGCAGACAGGGCTTTGTTTAAAATAGAAACCTATGAAATAGGAGCAGAAGAAGGTTATTCAGCTCTTTGTGCCTGCTCCACCATTCATTATGATCATAGCTGATCATCCAACTCAATAGCCTGATCCCATCTTCCCCCTATATCCTTTGATCCCCTTTGCTTCAAGAGATATATCTAACTGCTTCTTGGAAACATTCAATATTTTAGCCTCAATGGCTTTCCATATGCTGACTGCTCTCTGGGTAAAGAAGTTTCTCCTCATCTTAATCAAAAAAAATAAAAACAAAGGAAAAAGAGAAGTACAGCACAGGAACAGGCTCTTTGGCCCTCCAAGCTTGTGCTGATCATGATGATCAAATTATACAAAAAAAAACTTCTGCCCTTATTTGGTTCATATCCCTCTATTCCCTCCCTATTTATGTGCTCATCCAGATGCCTTTTAAATGTTGCTAGCGTGCCTGATTCCACCACCCTTTGTGGCAGCACATTCCAGGCATCTGCCACTCTCTACATGGAAAAAATCCCCCCCGACCACCCCCGTATATCTCCCTTAAATTTTATCCCTCTCACCTTGAACCTGTGCCCCCTTGTAATTGACACTTCCATTCTTGGAAAAAGCCTCTGACTATCCATTCTCTTTATGCTTCTCATAGTTTTGTAGACCTTTATTGGAGAATTTTAGTAATAGGTAGAGGAATTTCAAACAATTAGGGATTTAAGGCATTATAAATTATCAGCACTGAGTGAAATAACTCCAGTTCAGGCTATTGTCTGCATGAAGACAGTAAAAGATTTAAACAAATAAGATATTTGAACAAGTATTCCTGATTTAAACGTATTTTGGATTTTAAAATGTATTTTAGCTTTTTTTTGTGATCTTTAGCCAAAAGCAGGCTGCTGCAGAGCATGATAGGATGAAGACTTAGTGAGACAAACCACATTCTTTAGAACAATGAAACCACAAAATGAGGATAGTTTTATCAGCAGAAGTTACAAACAGTATTGTTCCCAAAGTCACGTTATGAATAGGGCTGTTCAAGTTGTCCTGATAAGACAGTGCTTCTCAGATGTCAGAACTTCAACTATGGTTTGGCTATTGACGTAAATGAGAGTTGGTGGGAAAGTAACTTTGACCTTTGTGGCTAAGTGTCTGGGGTTGCTAAGCAATAGGGTGAAGAAACATCCAGATTGTATGGACCAATGAAATCCCATGATGCCAGAAGGTGGAATGAAATTGGCTAAGGTATATGACAACCATTAACAGTGATTGAATTGTACTAATGATAACTGATTCATAACTACCGGAATGGTGGGAAAAGTAAAACTTGAGAAAAGTATAATTGTTCTGGTGCTTATATTGTAAACTCAGAGTGGTTTTGGAATACTCAGGGCCTTCTCTTCAAGAGTGGCATTAGACTGCCCAATGCTAATCTTGCCCTTCGATCATTGGTCAAATAAATATATGTTTTTAACCAGGACATTAACTTTGTGAGTCTTTGTATTAGCTGAAGTTTTTGGTGATATCTAGTCTCTGAAAAGACCCTATAACAACCCCCTTCTTCCCAGTGAAAACAATCCTAGTTTATCCAACCTCTCCCCATAGCCATCACCTTTGTGACCAGCCAACATCCTGGTGAACTTTCTTTGTACTCACTCCAAAGCTTCCATGTCCTTCTAGTACTGTGATGACCAATACTCCAAATGTGGCCTAACCAAATTTTTATATATCTGCAACATGATTTCCCAACTCTTGTACTTAATGCCCTGGCTGATGAAGGCAAGCATGCCGTGGGCCAAAGTATCTTGACCACCTGTGTTGTCTGCACACCCAGATCCCTCTGTTTGGTAATGTTCCTATGGGTTCTACCATTTTACAGTATAATTCACACAGTCCTAAAAGGTTCTGGAGAACATCACCATTGGGAATGTCCTTCCTGCATCTATCCTGTCTTGTCCTGTTAGAATTCTGTAGGTTTCTATGAGATCCCCCTCGTTCTTCTGGACTTCAGTGAATATATTCTAACCAACTCACTCACTCTTTCCTTATCCCTCAGCCCCACCATTTCCAGGAATCAGTCTGGTAGACATTGACTGCACTCACTCTACAGCAAGAATTTCATTCCTCAGATAGGGAGACCAAAACTGCACACAATATTCCAGGTGTAGTCTCACCAAACGCTTGTATAATTGCAGCAAGACATCCCTGATTCAAATCCTCTCGCTATGAAGGCAAACGTTCCATTTGCCTTCTTTACCTGCTGCATCTGCATTATTCCCTTCAGCAACTGGAATAAATATTGTCCAATACATCGGGCTACCTCTGCTGTTCAAAATGGCACCATGGGATCCATGAGATCATGGACACCCAGAATTCGTTGCATATTCCTTTCTCTTAATTTATAACCATTTAGATAATAATCTGCCTTCTTGTTTTTGATACCAAGAGGAATAACCACAAACGTATTCACATTATACTGCATTTGCCATGTAATTGCCCACTCACTCAGTTTGTCCAAATCACACTAAAGGAGCTCTGCATTCTCCTCACAGCTCACACTGCCCCCCCAGTTTTGTGTCATCTGTAGATATGGAGATATTACATTTAGTTCCCATGTCTAAATCATTAATATATATTGTAAATAACTATGATCCAAGCACCGATCCTTTTGGTACCACAAAAATGCAATCCCTCCACCACCAACAAACATCTGTGTGTACCATCTACAAGATGAACTGCAGGAATGCACCAAGGTTCCTTAGACGGCACCTTCCACGCCCATGACCACTAGAAGAACAAGAGCAACAGATATCTGAGATCACCAAGTCACTCACTATCCTGACTTGGAAATATATTGCCGTTCCTTCACGATTGCTGGATCAAAATCCTGGAACACTCTCCCTAACAGCAGTGTCTGTGTACCTACACATCAGGGACTGTAGCGGTTTAAGAAGGCAGTTCACCATCATCTTATCAAGGGCAAGTAGGAATGGGCAATAAATGCTGGTGTAGCCAGCAATGTCTATGTCAGCTAAAATGAATATTTAAAAACTCCACTAGTCACAGCCTTCCATTTGGAAACAGACCAATTTGTTCCTGTCTGCCAACCAGTTTTCTATCTATCACAATACACTGCCCCCAGTCCTACGTACTTTAATTTTACATACTAATCTCTTATGTGGGACTTTGTTGAAAACCTTCTGAAAGTTCAAATAAGCCACTCCCCCTGCATCAACTCTACTAGTTACATCCTTGAAGAATTCCAGTAGATTTGTTGAGATTTCCTTTCTGCAAATCCATGCTGACCCTGTCAGATTCTGCCACTGTTTAATAAGTGCTCTGCTATAAAATGTTTCATAATGAACTTGAGACTTTTCCCCATTACGAATATCCCACTGACTGGTCCTTATTTCATTTCTCAAGAGAAAGATAATATCTTCAACAAAGTTGCGTTGTCCCAGTATTGTACTGGAATGTCAGCCTTCATTTTTGTGCTCAGGAAGACTAAAAAAAAGCCATAGAATCCCTATAGTGCAGAAAAAGGTCATTTGGTCCATTGAGTCTGCACCAACAAAAATCCCACTCAGGCCCTATCCCCACATATTTACACAATAATTCCTCTAATCTACACATCGCAGGACACTAAGGCACAATTTAGCTTGGCCAATCCACCTAACCCACACACCTTTGGACTGTGGGAGGAAACCGGAGCACCCGGAGGAAACCCACACAAACACAGGGAGAATGTGCACTGTCCATTCAGACAGTGACCCGAGCCAGGAATTGAACCCAGGTCCCTGGAGCTGTGAAGCAACACTGCTAACCACTGTGCTTCCATGACACCCACAAAGTCTAATGGCAGCAGGGCAAAAGCTGTTCTTCATGGAATCCAACAGTGCAGAAGGAGGCCAATCAGACCATCGAGTCTGCACTGACCACAAACCCACCCAACCCCTTTCCCCACAACACCATGCATTTACCCGAGCTAGTCCCCCAACACTAAGTGTAATTTAGCATGGCCAACCCATCTAACCCACAAATCTTTGTAGTATGGACAGAAACCCACATAGACATGGGGAGAACATGCAAACTTCACATGGGCAGTGACCCAAGCCAGGAATTGAACCTAGATCCTTGGTGCTGTGAGGCAACAATGCTAACCACTGTGCCACTATGCTGCCCCAAGAAAAATTTAAATTCTCCTATCTTCCCCACCGCAGGAATCATAGCGGGTGAGACGGGAAAACTTGGCAGACCATTCAAAGGTCCATTGAGCTCAGGCAGGAATTTCCAGAAATCCTGTCCCTGGTGTTACAAACTGTGACATTTGTCACCATTCACCCTTTTACTACCAAGTGGCACAACAGATTCTCCTCTGCTGGCTTTGTAGACTTCTGGCACCATCTGATCTGAAGGGAAATGAGAGGGGAATTAAGCAACATCATTTTAAATACACAAAATTCCTGTAGTTAATTCAGGGTGTATTTACAGTATCGTGCGACTTAGCTGGTGCTGTAAACGCAGCCTAAATCTAATGTCAGGCCCCAATGTGACACTAGAATGAAGCAAAGTACAACTCCTCTTGGGAGGCAGTCTCCTTTCACTTTGCTTTGGAATCAGTTTGGATCTCAATCAGTATTCGATTTACACTCTAAGGTTAGCTTCAGGGCAAAGCTCTTCTGGCTGCGTACCAGTGCTGAACCTGTGCCTTGTGAATAACACCGTTAGTTACACAGTAGGAGCTAGTTTCACAGTGGATATGTTTTACTTACTGTCGTTGGTTGCTGTGGAGAAATCACTTGGAGGCAGCTGTAAACAGATGGTGTTGTGTTACCTGCTGTCTGAAGTTACACAGCAATCTAGGAGCCCTCTGGCTTTTAACAGGCCCATTAAATTGCACCAAATTCCAAAGACCTCCTGCTTTTTTGCTCAATATTATTTTTGTGTCTCCCTATCAATTTCAAATGCCATTATTTAAAACCAGTTGAAAAATTAAAGAGTGGCGTTTGCATGATTTCCACCGTTAAATGGCATCAGTGTAATATTTCAAAGATCTATTGGGCGCTGTTGGAATAGATGCTTCAAATTTTAAAACTCCAATAATTTGCAGAGCCACACAGACCTTGATGGGGTTACACAAGATCTTTCCTAAAACAGCTCGGAATTCTCCAAGTTCTGTCAAAGCGTCTATGGACTCGAATTGACAGGTGAGATTATCCAGCTCCCCACCTCCCCAAGCATGTTTCTTGGTGCTGGAAGGCAGTGCGCTGTTCACTGGCAGTGGGATTCTCCGGTCTCGCCGCTGTCAGGGGGATTTCCCAGCGATGTCATCCCACATTGCCATAAAACTCACTGGTGTGTGTGCGCACAGGACCAGAGAATCCTGCTGGCACGAACAGCCAAGGGAATCCAGGCCACTAACTCTGTTTCTCTCCTAATAGATGCTGGCAGACCTGCTGAGACTTTCCAGCATCCTCTATTCTGGCTTCTGATTCCAATATCCACAGTATTTTGCTTACTTCAGAACTGTCTGACATCTAAGGAACCTGCTTTCCACTTAGCTAAATGGCCAGGGCCACAGAGATAAATGTTAAAGTGAAAGGAAAACAGGCAATAAAATGGCAAAACTATTTTTCACCATATTTGTCACCCGTTGACACGGTGGCAGAGTGGTTAGCACTGCTGCCTCACTGTGCCAAGGATCTGGGTTTGATTCCCAGCTTGTCTGCAGAGTTCGCATGTTCTCCCCATGTCTGTGTGGGTTTCTCCGGCTGCTGGTTAGGTGCGATGGCCCTGATAAATTCTTCCTCAGTGTACCCGGACAGGTATCAGAATGTGGCAACTAGGGGATTTCACAGTAACTTCATCCCAACTTGTGAAACTAATAAACAGAACAAATAAACTTTAATAAAATGGAGTCTGATTAGGATTTTGTTTTCAAACTTTAATCTGCTGAAGTGGGCACACACTGCTCACAAACACACTGAGAAAGACCCAGAAGGAGGATGTCAAAACAAACAACGAATTTGCTCGCTTTCTGAAGTTGTGTGAATTCAAGGAGCAGTGGCTGGCAGTGAAGCTGCATGGAGTGGATTTTGCTGTGATGTTAACTTCTCCAGTATCAGAAGAAGTCTTCCTAGGAGCTCAGACTCCAAGGAAGACAACACATCAACCTCACCAACTATCACAGGGTCTTTGGACTGACTGACTGAGCTGTCCTTCCCAGTTATTGTATTAGGAGAAAGATGCTATACCCAATATCACTTTAAACTGTTCAGTTGCATATTCTTCATTGGAAGTGGGAGATTACAACTTTTGGTTAGTTTGCCAACTTTTTTTTCAAGGAACAATTAAATATTATATCCAATATGAAACGTATTAATAGATGTGCACACATTTTTGTTTGCATTTGCACTGTAGTCTTAATCTGTGTTTGAATTCCAACATTCAAATTGTCATTATTCACATCCAGTGACTAATTCTGTTCTAAACTTGCACATCAATTAAATTCTTAATATCACCCAATCAGTGAATGTGCCCTACACAAATCCAATGCTCCATTTAACCCAAGTCACATTTCCCACTGCCTGGAGATTCACTTAGGATGGGATTTAAAACTGATGCTCCATTTGTCCCTTCACATTAACATAAGTGGCAATGTGGCAGTATTTTGAAGCAGTGCGCTGGCTAATGTTTATCCCTCAATCACCACCTCTGAAACAGAATATCTAATCATGATCGTTTTGATAGTGAGATGTTACTGGGTGTAAATTGATTGCCACGTTCATTACATTGTAATGGTGAGTGCCCTTCAAAAGAAATCCATTGCAGGTCTTGAGATCATGAAAGGCACTATATAAATGCAAGTTTTCTTTCTGTTCAAAAAAAACCCCTTGGTCGTTGCTTGACTGGATGAAGTTGCTGTTGAATCACTGACGATACAAATTGAACATGATTGTAGATGAGTCCTAGGCTTCCTCATAAGAGGAACAAAATTACGGAAGAGTTAATTACGTGGGAGCATAGGTTTAAGGTGCAACGGGCAAGGTTTAAAGGAGATGCAAGAAGCAAGTTTTTTACACAGAGGGTGGCGGGTGCCACAAACTCGCTACCAGGAGAGGTAGTGGAAGCAGATCTGATAGTAACATTTAAGGGGCGTTTTGACGAATTCACAAAGAGGATGGGAATAGAGGGATATGGTCCCCAAAACAGGCAGAGGGTTTTAGTTCAGTATGGTCAGTGCAGGCTTAGAGGGCCAAAGGGCCTGTTCCTGTGCTGTAATTTCTTTGTTCTTTGTTTTGTACTGAACACACAGATCAGAAACCTGAAGTGATTAACATTTCAATTGCCATTAAACTAAGTTTTTATAGCTGCCAGAATAAACATACTGCTTTCTGAAAGCTAAGTAAGGTTTGCAGCATTATTTCCCAAATGTCCCAAACTCTTAATAATCCTCACAGAATTTGATCTACTTTGACCACTGTAGGGAAGCAGTTTGGGGAATCCTAAGTTTAAAAGAAAATCCCTCTGTCTGTAATCTCATTCCATTTGTCTTCGCTATCTCGCCAGCAGTGATCCCTTTTCCAGAGTTTCGGGCTTCACCCCACACTGACCAGGGTAAATGTAATTGTGCAGGAATTGGAACTGGCCACTAGAGGGAGGTGGCAGGCACATTTTTGCCAATCTGCCAGCTCCTGGGAACTTCCTCCCTCTGAGATAAAAGCAAATGCCTGATTTATTATTAAATTACGTCAAAATATCTGCAGGATAGCTGTGAGAAAAAAACTGATTAAATTGATGTTGGTGGATTGAGATCAGTCTGACATCTTCACTGAGCAGTGAAAAATATATTTCTCCAGAGGCCAATTGGTCTTCAGCGCCTTCGTTGTTTTTGGACAAAAAGTGTAGGCTGCGGGTCCAGTTTCAGGTTGCGATTTCTCACACCATATCGCTACTGAAGTGCACCGGTTACCAAGTTGGATCAGCCATTTGCAATGCCCATGCAAAACAGTTGATGAAAATCATAGAATCCTTACAGTACAGAAGGAGGCTATTTGGCCCATCGAGCCTGCACCGACGACAATCCCACCCAGGCTCTAATCCCCCTGATACTAAGGGGCAATTGAAAGCGGCCAATCATCCTACCCTACGCATCTTTGGACTGTGGGAGGAAACTGGAGCACTTGGAGGAAACCAATGCTGACATTGGTCCCTGGCGCTGTGAGATAGCAGTGCTAATCACTGTGCCACCAGACCTCCCTTAACCAGCTTCCTAAATCCCATTGAAGGGTCCCACTCTCAATTTTTCATTGCTGAGGGCAGGATATGTGTCTTATTGGGTGAAGCAATCTTCCCTCTTATTGGATGACAAGCATCAAAGCAAAATATGAAAGTTATTATTCAGTTAAAATCATGCACCTTGAAATTAAGATCCTAAAATGGGCAGGTCCATCACTGTGCTTGGATTCAGGCCAATGTTCCTGCAAAAATAATTTAAAATACTGCAAAAAGTCTGACAATATCGTGTTAAGGTCCAACACGAGCTTTCAGAGCGCTGCTCCTTCAGCAGGTGAATCAGGTTCTGAAAGCTCGTGATGCCAAATAAACCTGTTGGTTTTTCACCTGATGTTGTGAGACTTCTTACTGTGCCCACTCCAGTACAACATCGGCATCCTCACATCACACTTTAAAATACCATTACCACAGTTTCTCCATCAAGATACTTTCCATATATAGCGATGGGAGCAAAAATGCTGAAATAATTTGAAAAACAAATGGATGCCACAATAAAAGGGGTTTTGAGGGTTTTTCTAAGTGGACGGACAAAGGTAGGTCACATGGTATTCATCAATCATAATGTCCTATAATCACTCCAAACCTTCTTTGTTAAGTAGTGGAAAAACCCTGTGATACACTAATGGAGTGGAATAAAACCTGCTTTTGCATGCTGTTAAATATCATTAGCACTGCACACTATTCAGAGGTGACAGAAGGGAAATAAAATTGATTAATAGCCCCCAGATTTGAAAACATGAGAATAACACTCACAACTGGCAGAAATTTCCTTACTGACCTTTGATAGTCTAATTGTGGCTTTAGCTTTCATGTCATAAACATTTACTCACAGTCAGAGCTAACACAGTTACCTTCATGTGAGACAGCAAGCAACCAGACAAATGGAAACATCAACATTAGTTGTTATGGTGATTATAAAAGGTTTTAATCTCCGCTCCACCCCTCAATTCCAGGTGATGCCAAAATATCTTTGATCCCAACAACAAAAACATTCAGTAAGCGACTTTCCAACTTAATAAATGTGGCTGGGGACAATTATTCAGGCCCAGAGATTTAATTTTTAAAAAATCATTCACGAATCACAGCCCTAACAAAGCAGTTTGCAACTTAACAGAATCTCAACAAATGTCAAGTGTGGATTTGCAGGGGCTTCTGACTTAACCTGAATTATTTGTATGTAAACAAGTATCTTGACATGGGGGCTAACATAATGTAAGTTTGCGTCATGGGCTGTCTGTTCTCTGATGCCCATGATGATAAGATTGTTGATATACATTAGTTAAAGCCGCTTTCTCTTTTTGATTTTGTATGCCTTCCACTTCTCACACAGGGTTGTTTGTAGACATGACTTTGTGCGTCAAGTACTTCATGGCCTGTTGGACAAATTAAAACAACTTTCACCAAACCTCTTAACTTTCACTCCCTGTAGAAGAAGCCAAATACAAAATTCATTTTCTTGCATCTGACAATGGGATAATTGAAGTTGGTCATTAAACTTCTACAGTGATTATCTTTCATGGTTCTTTACTGGCAGAATTTATATTTGTTTTGATAGAAAAATTGATTAGTATTTGTAATCAGTAACTGTGAAAGCTATAGTGTGGAAACAGAGAATGGGCAATCGCCACAATTAGATCTTTTCCAGCTTGCAATCTTTGATGTTGCTTTGCTTACCTTCACTGTATATTTTTATATATAGTTACAAAAACTGGACTTGCCATGTTGAGCTTGAATTAGGAACTTTAATTCATGACAGGGGTGCCTAAGGATGTTATACAATGTTAATAGTCAAAAAATATGCTGATTAGATTGGCCATGCTAAATTGCCCATAGTGACCTGGGATGTGTAGGTTAGCGGGGTAAATGTGTGGGGCCAGGGGGATGGGGCCTGGCATGGAATTGTTGATGGTGCAAGCTCAGTGGGCTGAATAGCCTCCTTCTGAACAGTAGGGTTTCTATGAACTGAATTGTGCTTTTCAGACTATGAACAACCATTAAACCAAAAAATATTTTCACTGCCTGTCCCCACCTCTTGCGCAGTACGCACAAATGTTGGCAACTCTACATCAAGCGTATAAAATTCTAAATTTGTTACCCCAAGAGATCTGATTGGGAAATGTACTTTAGGAAAAGCTATCTGCTGTCTTTACCTGATTTGGTCTATAAGTGACTCCAGAGCCACAACAATGTAATTTGACTCTCAACTGCCCTCAGCCACAAGTGATGGCAATAAATGCTGGCCAGTCAGTGATGCCCATATCCCATGAATGAACTTTTTGAAATGCAAATCCATTGATAGATTAACTCTTCCTGCTTTATCTGGCTGCAGATAGGATCTAACATTGCTACTACTGGTTGCCATGATGTAGAGATGCCGATGTTGGACTGGGGTAAACACAGTAAGAAGTCTGACAACGCCAGGTTTAAGCCCAACCGATTTATTTGATATATTTGTTTACTATCAAATAAATCGGTTGGACTTTAACTTGGTATTGTCAGATTTCTTACTACTGGTAAGAAGTACCAGTAGTACCAGAAGTACCAGAAGGTTGCTACAAGAGTCCTTGGTCTTGTGATGATTCAGGGATTCCTTGGTGCAACTCATCACCCTTAGCTAAGGGTTTCCAAAAATTTAAACAATGCAGTGATTGTCTAAAAGTTACACTCCTAAGATCACATTGCTTCTTTAATCAGCAATAAGCCATCTAAAAGGGGAAAGGGTTTGGAAGAGGTTTTCAATGCATTTTTCACAGGAAATTTGGATCTTCCATACATCTGCTTTAATCTGTATGACATGGTCATCACAAAATCAGCTAGTCATAGAAAAGCTGAATGTACATAATACCATACTTTTATTTTATTCATTCATGGGAATAGGCTTCACTGGATAGCCAACATTTATTGCCCATTGCTAGTTGCCCTTGAACTAAGTGGTTCACTAGGAAGCAGTTGAAAATCAATCACATTGCTGTGGGTCTGGAACCACATTAGATCAGACCAGATAAGAAAGGCAGATTGCCTTTTCTAAAGGACAATAGTGAATCAGATGGTTCAGATGGCTTTTTCCAACGATTGACAATAGTTTTATGGTCATCAGTAGATCCTTAATTCTATATTTTTATTGAATTGAAATTCACCGGGGATTCGAACCCAAATCCCCAGAACATTAGCTGAGTTGCTGGATTAATAGCCTAGTGATAATGCCACTTGCCAATCATCTTCCCAGATTGACCTAGGTTTAATCACTAAAAGCATAGAAACACATTACCATTACATTATAGTCATAACAGAATAAACAAATCAACAAATTACCAATTTGCAATATCAGTGACCTTAACATTTCTAATAAATTTTGTGAGCCGCATTGCACTGGTATAAAAACATCCAGCTTAGCTTCCATTTTGTTTGATCTTTTGTTCTACATCCTTCACTATCAACACTTCTTTCCGTATCTTCCCTTCTGTAAATTTTTCAGCTCTTCCACTTCACTGAACTCTATTTATCCCAGTATCCAATGCTTTTACTCCCACAATTCTCAATGTTAGATACGTTGGTCACAGTTGCCTCCTACAATCCACTATGTGCATAGCAATTCTATAGGAGATCAACCAAGTTTGTACTTTCCATTATATAACACATTCAAAGATTTTATAATGCAATTTTATAACATATCATTTTGAAAAATCCAATATTCATGATATTTTGAAAACGTATCTCTGTAGATTTTTATTGGTGCATTAAAAATGGTAAAATTGGAAGTCTTTGGCTTGAATTAGTGAGAGTGACATGTGACCCATAGTTTAATAACAAAATTATATATTTTATGTCCTCTTTTGAAAACCATGCTTTAACTAAAAGCAGCCCAAAAATCATGACCTGTAATTTCATACTTTTCATTAATACTTCTTCCTGACAAAATTGCTGATCAGATTTCCTTGCAAGAGATGTCTGCTCCTTTAGCTGATGTAACAGTGTCTCCTTATCCCTCACCAAAACCTCTTAATTATAACCATTATTCATCTCTCCCACATATAAACACTAACTGCCATACATTATAGGCTGCTTAGAACCTTGAGTTGTCCTACATATTATGCAGTGTGTACAGTCATTGCCAAACACTAGACAAAAGGAGATAGAAATATTAACTGAAGAACTCATTTGCTCAAAGGAAATCTCATAATGGGTGGTCCTGTTCCAGAAAAGTGGGTTATTTAATGACAATGTTGAAACTACATTTAATTTTTGCTGCAATTACCGATTAATTGCATATTAATATGTTTCAAAATGCATGGCATTAATTACCTCAATTCAGATATGGTCTATTTAATTGAGTGTGCTACCGCTTAGATGAGAGACAATGAGGTCTTTTCTGATTCCAAATTAGTATGTTTGCATTTTCGGATAGGATTTTCTCACTAGCTGCACTGGTTGCACAGAACAGGAACAACTGTAAAAATGGACAAGTTGGCATGAGCTATGCTTTGCATCCAAATCCTTCTCTAGTGCCTTCCCAGTGTTAGAGCACTTGGGCACTTTTGTTTTTATGTCCTCATTAAATCAATGAAACAATAGTGACATACCCAACATCATATCCAGAGTTATATTTTGGGGTTGTACTTGTAGCCTGTAAAGCTCACTCTAAACAGGTAAAGAGAATCTTATCATGTGTAGTGGAAGGCCAGTGGATTTTTTGTGTGTTTGTCTGTAATGCTATGCTTAAGGTTCTTTTTTCATACATCTTTGATTATGGAATCTTTTCCAATATCTCTAATGTTCTTTGCCATGGTACAATTGAAGAAATGTTACAAACTTAGGTAGTTGCATGATTGCTTTAAAAGCCAGTCATATGATTTGATGCTGATGTTATCAGGGTGTTGCACAGGTTGCTGTTTTACATTCAGTTTGTACTCTGTACAGGCCAGAGCTCTTAAAATATACTTGTTAAGTGTTGCTTTGAATCTACATGTGCAAACCACGGATGGGATTCTCCAGTCTTCCAGATGCATGTTTCCTATCAGCAGGAGGTAGCGCATTATTTACTTGTAGCGGGATTCTCTGCTATCAATGGGAATTCCCGGTCATCCCACAACTGGCAGGAAACCACCGGGCGGGAGCGCGCTGCTGGAGGGACTGGAGAATTCTGCTGGCATCAATGGCTAGATAGTTGTGGTCCACATCTTTTTTTGTTAAAACCCATTACCCCTAACATAGTTAGGACACTAAAAGGAGTACCAGGCATGGCAGGATTGTGCTCAACTTCCAGTGAGCCTTGTCATAGGCACATGTGCATACACATCATGCAGCTTTATT
Organism: Sphyrna mokarran; assembly: GCA_024679065.1. Lineage (NCBI taxonomy): Eukaryota > Metazoa > Chordata > Chondrichthyes > Carcharhiniformes > Carcharhinidae > Sphyrna > Sphyrna mokarran. Next base: position 29,108,054 of record JAGIQG010000021.1, read on the forward strand.
GTGTAACAATGATACAATGTGCAAGCCCCTTGGGAAATAAGAGGGCATCAAGGTTTTCAGTTTTACATTGAGATTGTAAGGTACACTGGGAGTATGAGAGGCTATGGGAGAATTCTGACCTCCTGACAGGGATGGTGCACTGCTGCATTCTGGAAAGAGTATCTGGGACACCAAACAAAGCAACATCCTCTTCATCCATAGTTTGGAAGCTACACCAGTTACAGTTCCTGTTGACCACATAATTCAATTGGGTTTATCTTCCTTTGGTTCTGGCTTGTCCTTTCTGCTGCTGCTCCTCATATTGAGTGACTACCAAACTGTGGATGGCTCAGTGGTAAGCACTGCTGCCTCACAGTGCCAGGGACCCACGTTCAACTCGACCTCAGGTCACTATCTGTGCAGAGTTTGCACATTCTCCCCATGTCTGTGTGGATTTTCTCTGGGTGCTCTGGTTTCCTCCCACGATCCAACGGGTGAGGTGGAATGGCTGTGCTAAATTGCCACTTAGTGTCAAGGGGATTAGCAAGGTAAACATACGGGGATAGGGGCTGGGTGGGATTGTGGTCGGTGCAGATTTGAAGGGCTGAATGGCCTCCTTCTCTATTTTAGGGATTCCATTCTGTGACTATTTTAAGCCCTTTGAAAGGCACAAGCATTTAGTTTGCTTTGTAGGTAAACATTGCCTTAAGTGACTATACCCTTTCAATTTTCCCAGCATTATTTCTTTATGGGGTTACGTTATTGCAGTGTTTTCTAGTTGACAGCACAAACATCAAACTGCAGGCATGGGCTGACTTGAGGCACACACAGCTCAAACTCTGCTCTCTATGCAGAAATGTTGCTCTCAGGAATTCAGTGCTGCAGCCCCACTCATTTTGTACTGGGACTGAAAAATCAGTTAAATTTGAACAGCAGATCACACTCAGACAGCATTTTTCATGTTGCAAAAAAGAAAAACAACTTGTATTTAAAGAGCATCTTTCTTAATGCCAGGACAACCCAAAGCATTTTACAGCCAATACTTCCTGGAGTGCAATTGTGATGATATGGGAAATGTAACAGCCAATTTGCACACAGGGAACTCTCACAAATAGCAATGTGATAATCGTCAGATGATGTTCTTGTAATGTTGACTGAGACAAAGATATGATTAGCCAGGAACTGGGGACAACTTCCCTCATCTTCCTCCAAATAATGTCATGCAATCTTTTGCATCCGACAAAGATGGCAGAGGGCAATATCTCATTTGAAATACTGCACCTCCAACAGTGCGGCACTCCCTCAGTACTGCACTCGAGTCTCAGCTAAGACTTTTGCATTCAAGACCTGGAATAGAATTTGAACCCATAACCTTGTGTCTCAGAGACAGAAGCTTAGCCACTGAGGCCCTTGCAGACATGGCAAGATGCAGAGCAGAACTGGACAACCATAGGAAGAGGAGTAAAACTGAGGAAGATGCCTGAAAGTAGGTCCAAAGGGGGAGGTATTGTGAAGTGCTTTGAAGAGGCAAGTGGCAATATGGGGAGGGGGAAGTGTTGACGGGTAGCTGAGGTACAGGAATTCCGGAATGCAAAGGCAGGATGAGATACATGACATATGATATTTTAGAGTACTAGAATGCTGGAAAATATAATGAAGAAACAGGTTTCACATTTCAGGGAGATTGGTTCCATTGTATTTTGGCTGAGTGACAAAGGGAGGTCAGAGTGACAGCCACCCCCATAAATCACCCCTGAAGCCCTTGCCCCATCAGACCCCACTCTATTAGTTTCTTCCCCTTTACTCAGCCTGTTGTTCAATGGGCAGTTTCAAGATGCTCCCTTGGCACTTCGCCCCTTTTGCCACTTTGCAGGGTTAGCACTGTCAAGGTAGTATTGCCAAGAGGGCACTGCGATTTCCCCCCCCACTTCACTCCAGTGGGGTACAGGCACCAGCTCCCTATATAAACTCCTCTGAAATGAAATATTTCTGGTGGCAGGGGAATTGGAGGAAGGGGAGTAGTGGGGGGAGATAGGGTAGCTCGGAGGCAGAGGGAGGAGAGACTTGCGGGCATGGAAATTTCAGTCCAGGGCCTGCTAATTATATTCAAATATATTAAAATACTCATTTATTCTGCTCCACATGGGCTGAGACAATTGCCCTCCCCCTCCCCATGTTCTTTTCTCTTGCCGGAATATCTGATCTCTCCCATTTTCCATGCTTGTTTACAAATTTCTTTTGGTAAGATCACCCCTGATAACTCTATTTCTCGCCCCACAGATGCTGTCTGATTCCATCATTTTCTATTTTTATTTCAGACTTCCAACATCTGCAGAATTTTTTTGCTTTTGGAAAACATCGATTATATTGAAGGCATTGGAAACATGAGTTTTCACCATGATAATTCCCCCTTGACCATTTTGACTGTTGGGAGATCACCATATTAAACTATCATTGGCCCATGAGATGACCAGCTAAACCTGTGAAATCCTGTGCAAAGTTTCATTAACAAACCAGCAACGTGTCCAAATTTGTTGTGTGGATAATAATTTAATCGGCCACTACAAACAGTTCTGTTACAATATTTTTAATGAAAACAATCAAACTCAAGTTACTAAAATACAGAATTTCAAAGAACAATATCAAAGGCAGCTGTATATATCAACATAGGAAATGTGACTGAATTTAATCTCCAGCACGTGTGTTGGGTGAAAGCTAAACAGTTTCGTTTCTTCAGTCTCCGTATGTGGAAATGTCATTGTGAGAAACTGTAGCTTAATTTTCTTTTGGTACTTTTCAGTACAACACAGCTACCTTTTTATTTGAAGGTTAATACTGTTTAAACATTATGAATATGTATTTCATATTTGTCATGAGCAAAGTTAGTAAATTGATAAAGGTAATATTAATCTTCATCCAAAGCTGAACTATCAAAGGTTGGGCAGCTCTCTTTCCATGCAAGATGAAAAATCTGGATTCCCCTCCACCCCTTGCTCAGTTGGATTGGGTTGCTGGGGCAACATGCCCAATGTTGAGCAGATGGCAGATTCTCCGGCTACAGAGGGCTCTGGTGTATGCCAGCGATGCAATCATATTCCTGGCACTCAAACAACATGTATGCAGAAGGAAAAACCCAGAAGGGAATCTTGTTGCTGCTTCATTTTGCTATGAGGTGTTTTCTCTCCTGGTCATGAGTTGCATCGATATTAAAATTAAATTGGGGAACGATGGAGCAATCCTGCCAAAAGCACAACAAATGTGCCTAAACGTTGCATGGGAATTGAAATGAATTAAAGAACAATGAGCTAAGATTTTAGATCATGATAGGTTTAACAACCATCATGAAACAAAATGATAAAATATCAATGCTCAGTGATTCACCTATCAATGGTCAATTTGTTGATCATTATCACTGAGGTTTTACATTTAAATTGAGGTGCTGGTTACCTCCAGCAGCTCATTCTGATTTTGGTATTTTTATTTTCCAACTTTAGCTTGGATAAACTTATAAGCTGCTGCAAGTTGGTGATAATGTGTCACTTTGTATTGGTGTATTAAGGGCTCAAATTTCTCCTTAATGTAGTGTCTCCTTAGTGTACATCTTGCGAACAAATATTGTAGGCATGCGTGCCTTTGATACATGCACTTTCGGAAACTTCGGTAATGAGTTATCCATTACGCAAAAAAAATTAAGGCATTTCATTCCCTCCATCTGTGAGGTGATGTTATGAATACTGATGTCTTGCTGTTTTCATAAGCTACTTATTAAAAACCTTCACAGGCTCATTTCCATGGGAATCTAGACGTATTGAAATACATATAATACAAAGGAGTACTTATTAACAAACAATTATCTCTCACTCATGGACCTTAACTGTTTTTTTTGTTAATTTGCCAATACTAATCTTCATGTCCCTTTTAAGTGCATTAGCTTTTAATGGAAGCATGTCAATTAATATTTTTGTGCAGATAAAATACTCAGTAGTAATGCATTCCTATTTAATGAAGCTGTGATTTTATTCAGAACAAACTTATCACTTCTTTTTGTCCAATCCTGTTACTGCAGTAAATTATGTATATTCTAGAATATAATGTGGATCTTATTCCAGGGTTCCCAGAATATCAGAACAACAAAGTGGTGCATCAAATTTGATTTGTGTTACGGTAAGAATACATTTTGCAATGGAGATCTAAGATCTGTTGAAGTTCTAGATGATGTATAAGAAAGCATTGATACTGCAGAGATAACTGACAAAAGGGTCAAACAATGTAAGAGGCCATCGGATGGGATTTTAGGAAACAGCACATTGAGATGTGCACAAATACATGAACAAACACATTTATGCAACTGGATTTGTATTGCATTTTCCTTTCAGGGACTGCTATATATAGAAATGAGAAAGAAAAGCTTGCTATTATATTGGAAGAATCCTCCCAAAAAGTTTTTAAGGCCAGAATTCTTAGATCTCGTTCACTTTGCCATTGCTGCCAGCAAGAGTGGAGATTTTGGCGCTCAGCGACAGTTCCATTCACAGGAGCAGGAATGGAGGAGAATCACAGCCGCGGGCAAGGTCGGTGAATTCCAGTCAATAAAGTGTTGTCTCCAGCAGGAAAACTGCTGAGATTCTACTGAGCATCAGTGCAATTCAGTTCACAACTCATGCACACTTAGAAATCAAAGAAGAACAAAGAACAAAACAGCACGGGAAACAGGCCCTTCGGCCCAATGAGCCCACACCGCCACCTCGATGTTCCCACTTCTACACGCAATCCCTGTCCATGTTTATAGATCTATTTTATATATCTATAAAATCCTTTTAAAGTCTGAGGAATTTTCATTGAAATCTCTCAGGCTTAGAAATTATTTTTGGAATGGAATCTAAAGATATGGGAAATGCTGACTCCTCGGAGATTGGGTGCCCTTTTTAATGGGGGGAATGATCTTCAGACAGACACACACAGACACACACAACTACTTGCTAGCCAAGCACAGGAAAGTAGCCCATATAAAACAGCAGTTGTCTCCACTCGTGTCTACATTTGATTACCCAAGTGTGTATAACGTGACATGTGCAAGTTGACTTGGTAGGAGCAGGTCTAACCCTTGTGCAGTCCTTTGGAGAAGTATGCTACACCTTAGAGAAAGTATGGTTTCATAGAGTCTCCTTAGTTGGCCTCAGGATATTTTTGTGGGAGGTCAATTACCATTTGGAACAAAGGTCAAGTGCCTTTGGAAGAGATAAGGTATTCCTTGTAATTGTTCAAATTAGGCATGGATGTGTGTAACGTGCATAAATGAATTAATCATAAACCTCAATGGAACTCAAGGATGCAAAAGTGAATTGGCAAAGGCAACTGAATAAAGTATCAAGGTATCCAAATGACTGCCTTTTAAATCTTTGAAACAAAAACGTCCAGAATGTTTAAAAATATCATTGCTTGCTTTTCATAACCTTCCATTATCACAGTAGGGTACTTTCCATTTCAGAGTTTGACTGACAGCTTTTTGCTTGGTACTATCAATTTCAATGATTGTTTTTATGAGGAATTGAGAACTTCAGTGAAATGTTTATTTCATGAAGGATTAAGCACTTGAATAGAAGGTTTGATTTTTGTTAAGGATACTGTTAGAGGAATATAAATGTCATGAATAGGTTTTTATGATTGAGGTGTTTTTTTAAAGACAGTCTGCAATAAGACACTTAGAACTTTATATCAACATGGATTCTGAGGTTTACTTATTGCGGATACAGGCAAGTTGGCATGGTTGGTGTAAGAGCAGAAAATGATGGGTGGCCTTGGGTATATATGAGTTTCTACCAAGTTGACATAGATGCTATAAAGAGTCTTGAGTACAGGGACATAAATTGAAATGAAGGATATGAGCAGCAATTGGGTGTATAGAGAAGCATAGATTGTCATGAAGGTTATGATAGGTCATGGAGTGGTTAGAGGACGTTAGATGACACAGGTTGGTATGAATGGGGCTTGGGAATTATATGGGGCTTCTAAAAAAAATTAATTTATGGGATGCAGACATCACTATCTGGGCCCTAGTTGCCCTTAAAAAGGTGATGTTTCACCATCTTGAAACATTGCAGTCTCTAAGGTGTGTAGATGCACCCATGGTGCTGTTAGGATGGGAGTACCAGGTTTTTGACCCCGCTACAGTGAAGAAACAATAATGTATTTCCAAGTCAGGATGGTGAGTGACTTGGAGAGGAACCTCCTAGTGATGGTGTATCCAGTTAGCTGCTGCTCTGAGCCTCCTAGACATTAGTGGTCATGGGTTTGGTAGGTGTGGCCTAAGGAACTCTGAGAGTTTCTACAGTGCATTTTGCAGATGGTACACACTGCTGCCATTGTCCTTCAGTGGTGGAGGGACTGAATATTTGTGGTACGGGTACCAACCAAAAGGTTGCTTTGTCCTGGATGGTGTGAGTTTATTGAGATGCAGTCATCCAGGCAAACGGCGAGAATTCCATCGCACTTCTGAGTGGTGTCTTGTGGATGGTGGACAGGCTTTGGAGAGTCAGGAGGTAAGCTACTCACTGAAGGATTCCTAGTCTTTGAGCTGCATTTGTAGGCACAATGGGCAGAATTTTCCCATCCTGTCTGCTACACAAGTCATGGCAGACGAGACATGGACCATGTAAAGATCTGTTAACGTTAGCCAGGATTTTCTGGTCTTAGGGTAAGCATGGCTGGAAAACTTTGCCCGGTGTTTGTAAGATTGTCCAGTTCAGTTTCTGATTAGTGATAACCCCCAGGATGTGATTATGAGAGATTTTGCAATATTATGTCATTGGCTGAGGGTTAGATCCTTTCTGGTTGGAGATTGTTGCTGCACTTTGGGGCATGAATGTTACTTGCCATTTATCAGCTCAGATCTGGATTTTGTCCACGTCTTGCTGCACTTAGACACTGACTGCTTCCTGAGGAGTTATGAATGGTACTAAACATTGTGCCCATTTCTGACCTTATGATGGAAAGAACTTCATTAATGAAGTAGCTGAGAAAAGATGGTTAGGCCTGGGACACTACCCTGAGAAACTCCTACAGGGATGTCCTGGAATTGAGATGATTGACCTCCACTATCACATTAAGTATGACACCAACCAAAGGAAAGATTTCTCCCTGATTCCATTATCTGCAGTTTTGTTAGGGCTCCTTGATGCCATACTTGGTCAACTGCTGCCTTGATACCAAAGATAGTAGTTCTTACCTCTGGAGTACAACGTTTTAGCCCATGTTTGAACCAAGGTTGTAATGAAGTCAGGAACTGAAAAACCCTGGTGGAATCCAAGCTGAGTGTCAGTGAGAAGATTATTGCTGAGTGGGTGCTACTTGATAGTACACTGATAACCCCTTTTATCACTTTGCAGATGAATGACTGACAGTAGGTTGATTGGCCAGGTTAGATTTGTCCTGTTTCTTGTCTACAGGACATCCCTAGGTAATGTTGAACATTATCGGTAGATGCCAGCGTTGTAGCTTTACTGGAACAACTTTGCTATGGATGTGGCGAACTCTGACATACAAGATTTAAGTACATTGCCGAAATATTGTCAGGGCCTATAGCCTTTGCAGTATCCAGTGCATTTCTTAATTCCACATGGAGTGAATCAAATTAACTGAAGACTGGCATGTGTGATACTGGGAATCTCAGGAGAATCTGAGATAGAGCATCCACTTGCCATTTCCAGCTAAAAATTGTTGAGAATTCATCAACCTTATCCTTTGCCCTGCTCTCAATATCTTAAATAATGTTAATCTACCATTAACACATTGAAAGCAAGTACCATCTAACAGACCACAAATAAGCATATAAAGATTCATCTCGGAAGCGGCAGCGTTAACTTTAGGGAATTAGCTACATTGTCTCTATCCATGGCCAGCACTAATGTACATTTTGTTTCAACATTCTACATCAGCATTAAAGCGATGTTAAAGGGAATATAGAGCAGTTAAATCATGGAAATATATTTTATTTGGGGATGCAAATTAGAGCTATATATAAATCAATTTGCACAAAGCTCCAATATATTATCACGATACTGCATTTGGTTGGGTTAAAGGCAACCATGGTTCCCTTTGATGTCCCTTTGAGCGACACTAATTCACTCTTAAACTGGGCTGACACACCAGTGTTATTCTGCAGGAGAAGCTTCCCTGAGATCTGCCCTTCAGAACAAGTAGTTCCTACTCCAGAATGAGCAGCTTTGCAGAAATGAGAAATGACAGCTTTTTCCCTCGAACGCTATCACCTTCAGCCCATCATACGATAAATAATTCAGGGTGACAGTCTGCAGGGTATTGCATATCTGTCAGTCTAATTTGGATTGTTCTACATAGAAACAAGTCTGGACTGTCAAGTGATGCAAACTATTCTGACGTTTGTCCTTCATCTGATAGTCGGGAAAGCTCAAAGTGCATCAGAGGCTTTGAAACTTTGGAATCTTTGACCTGAATGACATTTTTATCTTTGTTTCAGTACTATGAATATTTAACACTGTCTTCATTTGGTCATAGTTAATCTTCTTAGACAACCCCTTGAGAACATCTTGAAGGCAAATTCTACTTCTACCTCCAAATGAATTTTTAGCCAATGAATATAGTAATGTAATCATCAAATTATTCCAAAATCTAAACTAAGGCTCATAGGTTATGTTTCACAATACTTTACAGTTTTTATCCAGTATTATAATTGCTTTTTCCCTGTTGTTATTTTGTCCTGCTATCCCTGCTATTATACTATTCAGATTATGTTATTACTATCACCCATACCTGTTATTAGCATTGGTGCTTAATGGGATGAAAAATAGAACTGTAGAGTCATGGAACAGCTGCAGCAAATACAAAGACTATTCTGCCAGCAATGTCCATACTGGCTGTTTGCAAGTCCCACTCAGCACGTTGCTTTATCCTCTAGCACTCATTTTTTTTCTCTTCAGATGCTTAACCAGTTTACAGCTATCGAAGAATCTGCCTCCAGCACACACTTGTGCAGTGCTTTCAAGATCCTAACACCTCTCTACATAAGAATACTTTTTCCCACATCGCTGTTGGTTCCTTTGCCGTTCATCATTATAGAATCCATACAGTGCAGAAGGAGGCCATTCAGCCCATCGAGTCTCAACCGACTTCCCAACAGAGTGCCCCGCCTAGCCCCTATTCCCATAATCCCAAGTACTTACTCCGCTAATCCCACTAACCTATACTTCATGGATAACTGAGAGATCATTTATCATGACTAATCAACCTAACCTGCACATCTTTGGAGTGTGGGAGGAAACCCATGCAGACACAGGGAGAAGGTGCAGACTCCACACACAGTCACCCAAGGCTGGAATTGAAACTGGGTTCTTGGCACTGTGAGGCAGCAGTGCTAACCACTATACCGCCATGCTGCTTTGGTGTCGGTGTCAGTCTCTTCTGGTTTTTGATTCTTTTGCCAATGGGGCAATTTCCCTCTACCTATTCCATCCAGATTCCTCGTGATTTTGTACATTGCGATCAAATCTCTTTTCAACCCTCTCTTCTTTGAGAACAATTTTGTCTTTGCAAATCTATCTATAAAACTGAAGACTCCCATACCTGTAACTATTGTCAGAACTTTTCTTTGCAATCCTCGATTGTATTCACATCCTTCCCATATCCAGAATTGGACAGAATAATCCAATTGAGAGAAAATCCCCAGTCTTTTCTAAAGGTTCATCATAACTTCCTTGCTTTTGTACTTGATAGTTCAATTTATTACACAAAATTCCATGTGCTCTTTTAACCATTTTTTTCAGTCTGTCTTGATATAGATCTTGTGCTGTTAAGTATACCCCCATATCTCAATGTTCCTGCACCCTCTCTAAAAGTGCATCTTTGTTGTTCCATACTGATTAGGAATTCTCCCTCATTACTATTTCTTCTCAAAATCACTGGGTTCTTCTCCTTTTGCTTGCCACTCACTAGGAATTCTCCAGTGAAGGCTAACTTCTCAGAAGTTTGGGAGAGGCGGTGTGGCTATCTGTGGACCCAGTAGGTTTTATACAAAGATATAACACAAAATGCTGTTGGTTACACTTTGCCACATTGCAAAATGTTAATAAATGGTTGGTTATATTAATTATTGGTGCCAATTTTGGAGTCTTCACACCGCATTCTCTCCCTTTCCTTGTCCTAAATTGTTGATACAGTAAGAAGTCTTTCAACAGCAGGTTTAAGTCCAATCGATTTATTCGATAGTAAACTCTAAATATGTGCTGTCTGAGACCAGAACACCTCATTCACCTAACGAAGAGGATAACCTCAAAAGCTTGTAAGTTTACTATCAAATCAATCAGTTGGACTTAAACCTGGTGTTGTCAGATTTCTTACTGTGTTTACCCCAATCCAATGCTGGCATCTCTACATCATGACTAAGTTGTTGATCTCGGGTGTAGCATGAGATGGGTGACTTAAAATTTCAGAAACATGACAGTAACAGAAAGAGTGGAGCAAGCAATGCAGTTGCAGTGACAAAAAACATGGCATTTTGATAGCTAAGGGGACCATCTTTTGTGATGCCTGGCTGTTCTGGCCAAGAAGCATTGTGCACATACATAAAGTATTCAGGAAGGAATAACTCGAGGTAAAATGCTTGCAAAATAAATAATAAATTTATTTAGAAATGCAACAACATATTCAGGCTTGGATTGATAGGTTCATCATCCATATTTTAGACTGACAATGTCAAACTCGGGCTGTAATCCACAAAGGTTCAGCAATGTAACTGGAAACTATTGGGACACCTTTGTAACTACGCAAAGAATTGTTCAAAGTAGGGATAATAACATATGATCATTCCACAACCAATGAATATATTGGTAGCATTTAGTTCTACCAAAGTAGTTATGACATTTGACTTCACCTTTTGAATCTTAATTTGAATCCAGCCACATCAATGCAGTGAAAGCATGACTTCAACTTCATGTAGAATATGCATAGCTTGAGGAAGTGAAAACAATATGCAAACGTGGGAGGAGATCTAACCCCATCATTAAAAAGCTCTGGTGTCAAAGCAGTTTAGTATTACTTATTGCTTCATTTTCCTTTGTTGCTCCAGGAAGAAACTGCAAATCACTTTAAGAAATTTGAGATTAGCTTTACACGGCTGCATGGCTTGGTCTGTTCCTGAAAGTGCCGAAAGTGTCCAAATAGTCACCGCACCTTTTTAAGGCAGAGCTGGATGGATTCTTGATTACCAAGGGAATGAAAGTTTATTGGGGGTTGGCAAGAATGTGAAGTTTAATTTACAATCAGAGCAGCTATGATCTTATTGAACGTAGGGGCAGGCTCAAAGGGCTGAGTGGTCTATATCCAATTCATATTTGCATTATTTCTCTAAACAAGTGCTATGAATCAACGGGAAGACAGTCTATGTCATCATCAAATTCTTTCAAGCATTATAACCTGAGAGATTTTTACTCCATGAGACATGATGAAGGCTAAACAGTTAGTTCTTTTCAATGCTTTAAGACACTTTGATTTTAAGATGACACATTAAAAGCATTTTTTACATCATTTACAAAAATACATAATATATGAGAACTTCCACTAACTTAATACCATTCCATCATTAGTTTTACTGGGGGTGAGATGGGACACATTTCTTTTGTATAAATGGGTTTCTGCCACTGTTCTAGTGAAGTAACACTAGTGTGGAATAGATACAGCTTTGAGGACTCTTTCCAGTTTATACTCAGCCTATATTGAAGACAAAAACCCAAGGATTGATGAAGAAATGGAAAACTTATCCACGAAAATCCAAGAGAATTTGAACAAAATGGAAATTCACTTAAAAAATGCTTTAATATCTATTCTTCATTTTGTTAATACAAAGGATGTTACTCCTGGGGAATACAATATTTCAGTATTGAGTGCTCCAACAGAATGAAATTCCCTTCACACCATCTTAGCATTGTACTGAACCCCTTCTCAAAAGACAACTTCTTCAATCCTTGAGCTACACTTTGATTCACCACACCAGTGATCAAGTTCTGAGTGAAATTATTTCCTCAGTACTCATTAACGTCAATTAGGGCAGTTTTATGTTCATTTGGAACATAACTGAAACCAGCTGAGTTCCAAACCTTGCAACTGGCAGCAAGAAAAAAATGTTCATACCAGGGCTGGTTGGGCCCGCAGTTGCAAATGGAGATTTGACTGAGCGTCAAATTCTCCATTCTCACTGGCAGTGAGAGTGGGACATACAACATTGGAGAATTTTGACCAGAATGTGTGGATTTTGGCCTGGATCTAGTGAGACCAAGACACTCGTTTCTGATCTGGGGTGGAGCGGTGGCATAGTGGTTAGTACCATTGCCTCACAGTGCCAAGGGCTCAGCTTCAATTCCAACCTTGAATAATGATCGGTGTGGTGTTTGCACATTCTACACGCACACCGACACCCCCCACGCACACTGCACCCCTCCTCCCCACCCCCGGCCCTCCCACTGTGTCTGTATATGTTTCTTTCATGGTGGTTAGCATTGCTGCCGTACAGCGCCGAGTTGGGTCGTTGTCTGTGTGGAGTTTGCATGTTCTTTCCATGTCTGCATGGATTTCCTCTGGGTGCACTGGTTTCCTCCCACGCTCCAAATGTGCATGGATTGGCTATGTTAAATTGTCCCTTAGTGTTATGGGACTAACTAGGGTAAATGCATGGGGTTATGGGGGATAGGGTCTGGTTAGGATTATGATCAGTGCAGACTCAATGAGCTGAATGACCACCTCCTCCTCCCATAGTCCAAAGGTGTGCAGGTTAAGTGGATTGGCCATGTAAATTGCCCCTTAGTATCCAAAGATTTGTAGGTTAGGTGAATTAGTGGGGTATAGCTTGGGGTCATAGGGATAGGCTGGGGGGGTAGGCCTGAGTAAGATACTGTGCCAGAGAGTAGACTCAATGGGCCAAATGGCCTCCTTCTGCACTGTAGAGAGATCTCACAATCTCAAAAAAAGCTGATCATAACATCTTGCAATCTCTGGGATGGGACTCCTCTTTTAACCTTGGCAGCTGAATCCGGTGTCAAGTCAAGAAGATGTCTTGGCATTCAGCTGCATTTGCAGCATTCACACACAGCAGAGCAGGGCATTAAGAGCATTTAAAATGCTTAACTTCTAATTTAATTTTTGAGCTAGTGAAACAAATGTATGACTGCATTAATTAACCTAAAGTGAAGCTAAACAGACGCTAAAAATACTTTTAAACATTGCTAAAAGTTGCACTAAACTACGAACAGTAATGGTGCAGTGTGCTAACCCACTGAGTGAAGACCCTGCAGAGTTGAAAGCGATAACAGATATGAACCCAATGTAGATGGATTTGTGACCTAATGAGGAAGTTAATAGAGATTTAAAATAATAATAGATAATGCTGTTTTCAAAATAACACATTTGTGTGGTTGGCCAATAGGAATATATAATGGAGGAAAAATGTCCTTTTTATGAATGGATTGATGGTCTAGTCACTATCGAAACACAAAGGAAATTTTGCACATAGTTGCAAAGTGGTTTCTGGTCTTAAGAAATAGTTCCTGGTCTCAAGAATTCTAATAAGGAGCAGGATATGTTTACTTCTAAAAGGGAACCAAGTGATTGCTTGTAAAAGAGGCACAATAAATTGTATGGAGAGAAAGCAAGAGAAGGAAATTAGAATTGACAGTCATGGACTATCTTCTTGTGGAAATTCTCCTCTTCTATTCTCTTCCCACTTCTAATGGTGCACTGAGGCAGACTTTTCTGTTTCCAAAGTAATTTCTGGAACAGGTCACTAATCTGTCACCAGGGGCTTGCAGCTTGGGGGACAGCTCTACAAATCAAGCATGGCTGATCAGGCATCTCTCTCTCTCTCTCTCTCTTACTGCCAGCCATTGGTGTGTTTGGAAGGATTCAGGTTGAAGCACTCAATCTGTTTGACCGCATTAAGCCCTGGGTTGGGACTCGAACACAGACCTTTTGGCTCAGAGATAGGGATGTTCCCACTGAGCCACAAGATCTCCTATCATTGTGGGAATACACCTGTCCAATGCCATCTAATACAAGTGTGAAGCAGAAGGAAATATGTAGCCATATGGAAAGTTGCTCATCTGAATTCTCGCCAGGTGAGTTGGCAGAGAAGTTGATAGTATGATGGTGACACTATACTCAACAGCGTTGAGTCATGAATGTTGGGATTATTATTCGTACTCCTTACTGTACATGAAACTGATTTTGTACCTCTACAAAAGAGCATGGAAATATGCTTTTGAGTTTTGTATTAATTTTTTAAGTGCAAATTCTGGAACATTCTACCCTCTACTTCCTTGCCTGCGAATCTAATGCTGTGTTCTGGTAAGAATTTTAAGGTGAAGCAGCTTTAGCTTCCAACAATAATATATTTGTCAAATCTATACCAGGTGGCAAAGTCAGTACCAACACTGAAGTGAAGAGAGGAGTCTCAATCCATTTCATTTTTATGTCAGCAAGAGTCTAGATTTAGAATTCAGTCTACAGTATTATATAGTGTGAGCATACAATGAATTAATCTCAAGAAAAATACATTTCAAGTTAGTAACTTCAGATTTCATATGAAATCAACATTTGACCGCATTCCAATCTAAATGCTGAGAGAAATGCCAGCCCAGGATTTGCTGTTTAAAAAAACAGTTACGTGCTTTAGTTTTGCGTAAATGGTATAGCAGCTTCAGGCTAAAAGCATATGCATGCTTAAAGGCACTTTTTCCAACATCGATTTCTGAGTTAGGTTCCTCTGCTTTAGTTTCTCAAAAATGGCATTTTGTCACCTGCCTCACTTTTCAGCAGCATTGAATGCTGTGAAGTTTCTGTATTTGCATGCTATATACAAACTAAATCCACTGGGAATATTTAGGGCTGGTAATTAGTAATACAAGGTACTCTTTTAATAATGTAATGGGTGTTAATTACTGTCATTCAGTCTCTCCACATTGAAAATGAAATATATACTTTACTTTCTTTAATGTCCTTTTTCTCTCTTTTTCTCAACCCAATATTTTTTCTCTTTATTTCTCTTTTTGCACCAGAATTGAACAATCATAGACACACAAAGTCATACTTTTTCATCATCATAGATGTGGCTTGTTTCTATCCAAGACTAGACATCAGTCATGATCTGATTGAATGGCAGAGCAGGTTTGAAGGGCTAAATTGCCCATCTCTACTCCTATGTCGTATGTTGCTATGCTCCTGATTGATCTTTTCTCACCATCATTGAGTTCTGCCCCTTTTAATTCGCCCACTTCTTCAATCCCACCTGCATTTATTTTCCAATCCTCAAACCTCAGTGGTTTATCAGATACCTCATTGCCTCCCCTGTTCATTCAGCTCCCTGATCTTTTACTGAGTTGTAATCAGCTCACACTTTCAGCAATTTGGTGTTTGGTGAGCAAATTTATTTTGAGCTGAAGAGTTCGAGGGCCAGCCTAATCTATGGCAGATATCATTTGATAATCTGCCATAGGAAAATGTAGCCCATCATTGTGATGTAAGAATAGCATGAAATTCTCCATTATTTCAGTACAAACTTTACAATGGAATCTTTCTCTGTAATTTTCCAGTCAACCTTCATTTGAATAGTTAGCTGCTTAGTGTCAGTACTGCCTGCAAATCACATCTTTATGCATGGATATAGCACAACTACAGTAATCCTTTGGTTTTCTGATTGTTCTACATTGACTACAATAGAAATGGAGCAGATAAGAACTTTTTCTTTGTGGAAGCTCAGAGTAAACTACTGCAGATGTTACATATAGCAGGACAAATAGGGTACTTACAGTTGTTTGCCTGCAAGATCACCTCAGGTGGCTTATTTGGTTTATCAAAGGGCAATTAAATCAAGATAAGATACCATATGGTTGTCTGGTTAACCAGAATAAACAATTATACTGTTGAATAAATGAACAATCATAAACATACAAATTCAGACTTCATCATTATCATCACCATGGGTATGGCTTGTTTCTAGCCAACTGTTTGATCATTTCTCACCATCATTTTCATTGTTTATCAGGTCACCTAAGTTACAGTCATAATTTTGAATTAACTATTTTTAATATTTGGGTCACAACTAAATTTGATTTCAAATCTATCTGTTTAAAGAAATTAAGTTCTAAATTGCATGAAAATTGATTGTCTTTTTGATCTACATCTTTTGTCGCAAACTGGAGAAATGTTCTATTCTGCAGCATGATATTTTCAATTTACTTTGACAGCTCATATCCTTTATTTTACTCATGAGACATGGCCAGCCAACATTTATTGCCACTTATTATCCTTGGAGGTCAATTAAGAACCAATCACATTGCTGTGGTTCTAGAGCCACATGTAGCCAGAAAAGGTAAAGACAGCAAATTTCTTTCCCTAAAGAACATTAGTGAACCAGATGGATTTTTCAAAAAAATCACTTCACAGTCATCAATAGATTCTTAATTCGAGATTTCTTTCATTGAATTCAAATTCCATCATCTGCATGGTGGGTTTCGAACCCTGGTCCTCAGAACTAGAGTTCCTGGATTAATAGTCTAACGATAATAACACTAAGCCATCACCTGCCCATATCTCTGCTCAAAAGTGCTCTGCTAAGTTCTCATTCTGAAGCTTGTCAACAGCTACTTTATGATGTAATGCTCTAACCTTCAGTGTCCATTGTTGATAGTCACTACAGCAATTAATGAACAATCAAAAACAAAAATGTCAACAGCCGTGATTTTGTTTTTATTGTAAATTGCTCTTCGTTGCTAAGGACTTACAATTGCTTCTTGTTTATCTTAAAATTCATTCAGTTGTGGAAACTTCTGGAACCTTTACAGTATTTTGCAGTTTTAAATGTTTATTTTCTTTTTCTGAATAACATTTATTTAAAAAAGTAAGCGAAGCTTTTTTGAACTAAAATGTTATCGAGCAATGTAATTTTAATCCTATTTAACACCAGGAGTAATTATCCATTTGGTTTTATTTAGACTCTTTGGGCCATTACAATATTTATAAATCACCATAAAAGAAGTCATGAATCTTTTTGATTCTTCATCTCTTCTTTCGCAGTTTGTCAGGTTCGAGGATGACTTGTTTCCTTTACAGTGGGATGGGCTGTGTGTTGGCTGAGTAGTCCAGTCTTGGAGCTTCAGACTCTGTGCCACAGTTTGGCAGATGTTGTTTGATGAGGTGGATGGGACGTTCTGGATTCTGCTGTCTCTTTCTGTTGTTTACGCTTGGTCTCCACGTGCTTCATCCAATGACCCTCAGGATGATTGGTGCCTTGGCAAATGCTTCTTCTCCAGTTTGTGGATTCTAAGGCAAGTGATTCCCACTTGTCAATGGAGATGTTGTATTTATTTAGGGAGATTTTCAGACTGTCCTTGTAGTGTTTCCTCCGTTCTCCTAGTGATCACTTTCCATTGCGGAGCTCAGAGTAGAGTACTTGTTTCAGGAGTTTTGTTTCAGGCATGTGGATAATGTGGCCCAACAATAGCAGTTGGTCGAGCGTGACATGTGCCTCGATATTGGGAATTTGGCTTAGAAGAGGGTATTCACATTGACATGTGGATTTGCAGGAATTTGCAGATATGTTTGCAGTGATATCTCTCCAGGGATTTGAGGTGTCTGTTATATGTTGTCCGTGTTTCTGATCTATGCAGGAGAACCAGGACCCCAGCTGCTCAATACATCATGCGCTGAGTGCTGAACTTGAAATCTTGGGCTTCAAACAGTCTGGGGGTGATTCGCCCATCCCAAAAGCACCGCCAGTGGTGGTGCCCCCTGGACTTGGACACCCTGGAAGTGCCAGTCTGTGTCCCTGGCACTTCCCATCAGATATGGGACAGTGCTGAGGGGGTGATCGGGGTATTAGAAGTTCCCACTGCCACTCTGCATTAGGATCGATTGCGGCTGGAGGGAGGCCAGTGACCTGGGCCAGCTGGGGGTGGGGGCAGCACTGTGGCGGTCCCAGGTTGGCCATCTATCAAGATGGCCAGCAAACTGTTGACTCATGTTCAGAGCCATTACAGTTCCAAAAGTGAGTGTCTCGGGTGTGAATAGCACCCCCCCCCCCGCCCCCTGCCCCCTGCCCAACCCTGAGCTTTTAGTGATATTCACAATTGTGACCTATGTATTGTACAGTGTGAGAGAGATTCTCTGAAAAAACAACCATGAGTGTCGCCAGTTTTCCTACAAATACAGCACTTAGAACTTTTTTCGGAGAATCACCCCTTCTTTTCCTCAAATGTTTGAAGACTGCACTGATACATTGCATCTGATGTTGGTTTTCAGTCTCTTCTTTCAGGGATTATGTGTAATTCATTTTATATCAATTCTAATTAGTTTTTAATCCCCTGAAGGAAGGTATTTTTTTTTCTATTCTACAAACATAATTGATCAAAACTTCTCAGTTATCATTCAACCATACAATATTCTATATCAGTTCTTGACCGGCTTATTTTCATTGTGTTATTTTTGCAGGCAGAGTGTGCATGGGGATGGGAGGGGAGCCTGAAAACACATCCAAAAGACAGATCTGAAACTCTTCCAGTTTCAAACCTGCTCAGCACTCAAACAAAAAATGGTAAAATGGCTTCCACTGTATACTTCCTAACTTGTAACTGCACTTATCCTAATAACCTTTTCCCCCGTCTCTTTCTAACCAAGAACACCGTGGCTCGTTTTGAATGCAGTTAATCAATCAAATGTTAACTGATTTGGGCTATAATTTATGGCCTGCTTTGGACAATAAAACCATCAGAATAGTTCACAGCTATGAAAAGAATCCAGAGACATGGAACGTTGTTGCATATAGTTAAATCTCTTGAGGATGGTTGTAAGAAGTTGGTTTTCAGACCGGAGGTCTATGAGCAGCGTTGTGCCTCAGGGATCAATGCTGGGCCCACTGTTAATTGTCATTTATTTTAATGATTTGGATGAGAATATAGGGGACATCGTTAGTAAGTTTGCAGATGACACCAAGATTGGTGGCATAGTGGACAGTGAAGAAAGTTATCTCCAAGCAACGGGATCTTGACCAATTGGGCCAATAGGCTGACAAATGGCAGATGGAGTTTACTTTAAACAAATGCAAGATAATTAACTGAGTAAGTCCTGCCCTGGTTCAATGTTGGGGAGAGTTACAGAACAAAGAGATCTAGGGGTACCTGTTCATAACTCACTTAAACTGAAGTCACAGCTGGACAGAGTGGTGAAAAAGGCATTTGGCATACTTGCTTTCATTAGTTGGAACATTGAATACAGGAGTAGGGACATCTTGTTAAAGTTATACAAGACATTGGTAAGACCACACTTGGAATACTGTGTGGAATCCTGGTCACCCTATTATATAAAGGATATTACTAAACTAGAAAGAGTGCAAAAAGATTACTTGCTAATGGAACTTGATGGATTAAGTTAAAAGGAGAGACTGAATAGATTGAGACTTTTTTATCTGGAACGTGGGAGGCTCCGGGGTGACGTTATGGAGGTTTATAAAATAATGAGGGGCATAGACAAGGTAGATAGTCAATGTCTTTTCTCAAAGCTAAAATAGAGGGTATCAGTTTAAGCTGAGAGGGGAGAGATACGAAAGTGTTCAAAGGGGTAATTTTTTCACGCAGAGGGTGGGGAGTGTCTGGAACAAGCTGTCAGAGGTAGTAGTAGAAGCAGGTACAATTTTATCTTTTTAAAAGCATTCGGATAGTTACATGGGTATGATGAGTATAGAGGAACAAGGGACAAATATAGGCAACTGGGATTAGCTTAGGGATTTAAAAAAGAGATGGCATGGACAAGTTGGGCCAGAGGGCCTGTTTCCATGCTGTAAACATCTATGACTCTATGATATGTTATGAAGCAGACTGGCACACCTTCATTTGAAACAGAATGTTTGGGACATTGTTTAACATTGAGTTTATACAGCTACAAATGAAATCAATATCTGTGACATTCCATTGTTAATTTTTTTTGTACAAATGTCAAAATTCCAAGTCATTTTCACTTAATCTTGGGATTTCCAAATATCTTTATATCGGGCAAATCTCACAGCTTAGTGTTTTCTATTTGGGAATAATAAATTCAAATTGATGATTATTTTAATAAAAATATTAAAACAATATCTCATTATAGTTTGAGAAAATTTGATCAAGTATTACTTCATAAACTGATCTATAGTAGGAGGTTGAAAACCAGAGGATTTAATTGGAGTAGATACTCAATGTGAAGCCATCACTAAGTCCTGGATTGGATTCCTGGCTCGGATCACATTCTCCCCGTGTATGTGAGGGTTTGCTCTCGGTGCTCCGGTTTGTTCCCACAGATTTAAAGCGTGCTAGTTAGATGCGTTGGCTATGCTAAATTCTCCCTCAGTATATCTGAACAGATGTCTGATGTGGCAACTAGGAATTTTCACAGTGATTTCATTGCCGTGTTAATGTAAGCCTACTTGTGACACTAAAAAATAAAGTCATGGTAGCACAGGAGTGAATTTTGCTTCCAGTGGCATGCACATGGGAAGCAAGTAAGATACTTATCCAAGTCCAATTTTAATTTTGTTTATTTAAAGAAATTAATTGTAAAAAAAAATTAAAGATCACCAATGGTAAAGAGATTATTGATCTATGAGCAGGATCCATCCAGTAATTAGCAAATAAACACTGCTTGTGGCTTAAAACCTTAAATTGACTTTCTTTTCTCGAATGCTAAAACAAAATAGTTGTTGTAGGAATTTATAACTTGACTTTTATTACGTTTCCAGATCATGAACTACACCATGCTATATATAACTGGACTCAAAAATCTCACAAATAATTCAGATTGACTATTAATGTCAAAATGTTCCTAGTCAAAGCAGATTTACCCGTACAGAGAAATGACTCATTTCCGCTGATAAATCACTGTGCAAATGTTAAACTGCAAGATTCAAAGTTTCGTACTTTCGGTTATAATTATCACTAAAGGAAACATATGTATGAAAATTCCGGAAAAATAACACTTCCTCATCTTAATCTAGGATCACAATTTGCTGTAATATACCAACTGTGGAAACTTGTTGCTAAATGCTAATCATTTTTCTTTGCTCCACAAAAAGACTCAAAGTTATGTTTTACAGAGCACTGTGCAGATCACTGTACAGATTACAGAGCACAATGAAGAGCATAGAACAGTGTACAGTGCAACGTACAGAGTAATTTACAGAGCACTGTAGAGTACAGAGCACTGTGAAGAGCACAGAACAATTTACAGATCACAGAATAATGTACAGAGCAGTTTACAAAGCACAGAGCAATGTGGAGTATAGATCACTGTGCAGGCCACAAAACACAGCAATATAGAGTGCAACGTATGATGACAGAGCATTGTGAAGAGCACAGAGCAACGTCCAGAGCAATTTACATATCACAGAGCAAAGCAACGTAGAGTACAGAGCAGAGCACTGTACAAAGCACTATACAGACCACAGAGTGCTATATAGAGCATAGACAAAGCATAGAGTAATGTACAGAGCACAGAGCAGAACAATGTACAGTACACAGTGGACTGTGCTGAACACACAGCAATATTCAGAGTACAGAGCAATGTAGTGTACAGAGCATTGTATAGACTATAGAGAAGTATACAAACCATAGAGCCTTGTGTGGGGCACAGAGCAATGTACAGAGCACAGAGCAAATTTTACAGAGCGGGGCACCTATTTCCTCCAGAAAAAGAATGGAGCTATGGAAACCTAAATGGGTGTTTGAGCTCACATACCAACCAACTCAAGAACAGCTTCTTCCCTGCTGCTGTTGGACTTTTGAATGGAATTACTTTGTATTAAGTTGATCTTCCTCTACACCCTAGCTATAACTGCACTCTCTCGTTTCCTTCTCTATGAACAGTATATTTTGTCTATAAAGCACACAAGAAACAATACTTTTCACTGTATGTTAATAGATGTGACAAAAATAAATGAAATGAAATCAAAGCAAATCAAAAGCAGTAAGAAAAGAAAATTAGTTGGCAATTTTGAAGGGCATGTATGACAAAAATAAATATCTAATATTAAATTTTATTTAGCCTTATATTTGCAGCAAAATCATAGCGCTAATGAAGGAGAGAGATTATTGAAATAGATAAAGAACTTTCTCAATCAATCTGACTTCAATTCAGCAAGCAAATAAGTAGCATCACATTTAGTTTTAGGGAAATACTGTAGAGAAAGAGAATGATATTATTATTAGGAGATTATCTAGTTAACAATAACCGCAATATAATTCAATGTAATCTAATTATGGAAAGAGACTAGAAGATATCGAAGGTCAAGTTACTAGACAGGCAAAGCATGAACTTAATTAATTTAAGAAAGGATCCAGTAGGAGTGGATTAGTAAAGGTAATTGTAGGATAATGCAATAGAAGGAAACAATGGGGGACATTTAGGGAAGAGATAGCTCAGGTGTAAACTTATTCTTTCAAGGGAAAAGGTAGAGTATCAAAATCTAATAATCCCTAGAAGATCTAAAAAATATAAGTTCAAATAAAACAGAAAGCAGAAGTTCATGAAAATATCCGGAGCAAGATTCAGTTAGTAACCAGGAATATTATGAATTGAGCAGAAAGGAATTGAAAAGGAATACACAAAGCAAAGGGAGGTTGTGAGAAAAAACATCAAATTGAAGCTTAGAATATTTTATGAACATATGGGGAGGCATTTTCCCATCCCAATCGACATGGGAGTTGTTGCAGTTGAGATAGACCATCCAAAGGTCCATTAATTTCAGGCACGACTTTCCCATCTTGGGTAGATGGCAGCCGGAAAATCCCTCCCACAGAGCACAAATAGTTAGATAGAATAAAGAAACTAGATTATTAAAGGTCCAAAGGGAAATCTTCATGTAGAGGCAGAGGACATGTTTGAAATATTACATTAATATTTCACATTTGTATTCACAAAGGAAGCAGATGATTGTTACACTAAAAGAAGAGTGGGAAGTTATGAACAGAATAGTAATGGATAGATAAGGTGTGTAAAAAGAATTAGCATTATTAAAAGTTGGTAAGTCACCTGGTCTGGGTGGCATACATTCAAAGTTGTTGGAAGAAGCAATGATATAAATAGCAAAGTGACTGAGCGCAATCTTTCAATAATCAACAAATATATAGATATGTCTCAGTATGGATACTGAGGACTCAAGAATTGATGCAGTTAAGGTCATGAATAAAGAAAAAGGAGAGGAGTTCTCAGGGAAATTACATTATCAACAACAAAATAACTTTCATTTGGAAATGCATGGGTTAATAAAGGACACCAGTATTGGACTGGTTCAAAACAAATAGAATCTGACTAACTTGATTTAAATTCTTTAATGAAATCACAGAGAAGGTAATAAAGGTAGTGCAAAAGATTTTTTTGTATCCAATTCTGGAAGGCATTCAAGAAAGAGGTTTATTAAGAAAAATGGAAGCCCATTGATTTAAGAGGATTAAGATGATATCGATGTAAGATTGGCACAGGCTTAGGAATTAAAGGGTGAATGACTTGTTCCAGACTGAGAAGTTTCTGGAATTTATGATCCTTAAAGAACAGTTTTGGGCCCATCACTCAACTTTCTCTAAACAACTTAGACGAGCAGAATAAGATCTGCCGATCACACAAAACTTGGCAAAATAGTGCATCAGTCATAAAAACAGTTTTAGCTTTCAAGCTGATATAGACAGGATGGTAAAAATGGTCAGAAGCATGGCAGATGAAGTTCAACGTGGAGGCGTGTGAAATGATTCACTTTATAGAAAGATAGCATACTGAAAATGATATGATTTTGAAAAATGTTGAGCAGTGTAAGCTTGGTGTTCATAAATACAAAGAACCTTATAATTGACTGGTTTGGCCTCTGCGTGGGTATTGTGGATAATTCTAGGTTCTACATTACAGAAATGATGTAATGGCCTTAGAAAGGGAACAGAAAAGATTGGCCAGAATATTACCAAGGAGATGGACTTCACTTAAGAGGGGAAATTGTGGAAGTTAGGACAGATGGCTTTGGAACAGCGAAAGTCAAGGGGTGAACTAATCAAGATTTTCAAGATAATGCGAGTTTTAACTGAGTTAATGAAGAAAAATGATTTTCTTTGGAGTTTATAGATTCACATTCATGGGCAAAATATCTAACAGGGAGATGCAATAACTTTTTAATCAGAGTTGCTGGGATTTAGAACATAGAACATTACAGCGCAGTACAGGCCCTTCGGCCCTCGATGTTTGGAACTTTCAAACTGAAAAGACGGTGTAAGCTAATTTCATAAGTAATTTTAAAAGCGAGTGATACAGATCCTTGAGGATGAGGAAGTTACAGGGTTATAGAGAAAAGGCGAGGATATGGTTCTAAACATAGTTCTTGGCACAGGCTTGGTGGACCAAATGGCCATTTTCTGTGCTCTATATTTTGATCCTTCTGTTTTGCACTACCACCAGTGTTGCCATTTAATCACTTTTTATCTTGTCCTGTGTCAGAATCACTCCTCTTGCCTTGTGTCATAGACTTTCCCTTCCATTCTTTCCTTCTGTTACAGAGATGTGTTGATGTCAAATAGTAACTCAAGTTCATCTGCTGAACTTACATATAGAACTTTATTAAAAGGAAATTTCAACTGTTAAGATAAAGACATTGGCTTAAGATGGCTGACACAGGTCACCTGACATGTCCACAACTCCAAGTTGGTCAAGACTGGAAGTTTTCAAAGTGAACTACAATTAGAACATGTTCAAGCAACCTCCTGTAGAATTTCATACGTGCTGATGTCAAGGATTTCTTGAAAGGGGAACCGAAATTTAAAATGCTTTCCGCTACTGCTTTAATATAAAAGCCATGTTCTAATGCATCATTCAGCAGCGGAAAGCTTGCAGATCATTGGCTATATTGGAGATGTCGATATGTTCTTCTCAAGTCTTCAGAGGGGAAAAAAGGCCATTCAGAAGTGATGGCTTGAACAGTAAAAAAAAAGTTAATTAGGCCATAACACAAGAGCCAAAGTCTGTCCAGACATGAGCTAATCAATTACCTTCTGAGGAATATGCAAATCATTATGAAGAAAAGGGTCATATGATTGGGATTACCAATTCGAAATGTCTTTTATTACAACCCCGAAGTTGCTTTGAAAGACCCCAGACAAGAAACAGCTGAAGACAACTATAAGCCTTCCTGCTTGTCTCTCTTTCTCTCTCTCTCTCTCTGTTTCAACTAAAGTGAACACTAATTGTATCATACCGGAGAAATTCAGAAGACTTCAAATTCTAAAGCAGCATTCTGTGGGATAAAAGGAACAACTGCTCAAAAAACTGCCTCAGCCATGAACAACAATTAAAGAATTGTAATAATTGAACACTATTTATTTGCCTTTTATTGTTGAATCTTAATTTGGCCAGAAGTTAACCTCTTCTATTTTCTAACTTGTAATTTTGCAAGTATGTGTTGCAACAGTTGCGAACAATAAAGCTTTTTCTGTATAGTGCACAAGAAACAATACTTTTCACTGTATTCTAATACACGTGACAATAAATCAAATCAAAAAATATATTTTGGTATCTGTCTGAATGAATTTTTAACAATAAAAGTAACAACTTATTTCTTAATTTAAGACATCCGGCTGGCTTATTTCTTCTAGCTTTATATACGGTCAAGTATATATTGGATTAGAATTATAGAATAGAATCCTTACAGTGCAGAAAGACGCCACATGGGAATTGCCTGGGAAAGTTAAACTTCTGATGTGACAATTCACCACTGCGCAGCACACTGTACAAGTGTCTCCCACTTTGAGCTTAGGGCAGAAATTTGGTCAAATGCGTGGGATTGACCCTGGAAATATTGGGCAGTTTAATGCCTGACTATCAGCTGTGTAACCCAACTGAGAATCAAGACCAATTCTTTTGCCACACGCCTCCCCCGCTCTCCGAACTCCAAGCATCATCCCAACAATTGGCCGCCAAATTCATCTCCATATCAAATTAGGGATCACACTTTAAAATTTGTGAATTCATTTCATACATACCTCCCCAACACCACACCTCTCCCCCTCCACCCCAGCCACCTCTGAGAGTGGGCTCAGAACCTAGTAACAGTCCCATGTTCAATGCATAAATGCCAGAAATAAAGCTCATCTAATTGGCAGAATTCCTACATGTAGCTACCAAAAGCACAATGCCCTTTAACATCTAATTTAAGTTGGTGCTGGAGCACGGGACTTGTTATGAGCTGTCCCTAGCATACCCTCTAATTCTACTCTCGTTCTGTGCTCGCGAAACTTACCTCCAACTCTCTTAAACTTCAAGAGACTTTTGAATGGACTTGTATATTAAGCTGAGTTTTCTCTACAGCTATGATTGTAACACTATATTCTGCATCTCTTCTTTCTTTCTCCCCTATGTAATCTATAGACAGAGTGTTTTGTCTGTATGGTGTGCAGGTAACTATACTTTTCACTGTATTCCAATACATATGACTATAATAAATCAAATCAAATCTGTGCATTCCACTAAATCCAAATGAAAAGTCTCTTGGAGACCAAACAAGATATTATTTTCTCTTTGCAACTATTTATATTTTAGTTTCTCCAACCTGTCCATTTGACCATTCCCAATGTACTGTGGTAAAATCTGTCAGAGTCAGTTATGAAACTTCAAACATGTTGATTTCATGCTGTGTTTCAGGTTGCATGGTAATCCAGTGTTGCCACATTTCTTCTGGACTGCTGCAAAGAGGCAGACTTTGCCATACGTTAACATCCTTTCCTTAAAACTGGAATTAACTTGGGTTGAAATGAAAACATTAGTACAGCTTAAGACTGACCATCAGCTAACTAAAAAATAACTGGGTGTCCTATGTGACATTCTAGGGGACACCTTCTACCTTCCTATCTTGTTTGACAGATAGTCACAGCCAGGTTCAGATCCATATTAATACCTGTAGAACCCGGAGACAAATTTCAGAGGAGATGCATACTTTGAGAAATATGGCAATATGGCTGACCAACAGTACAAATTGCATGACCCAAGATTGTATTCTATAAAGCATTGCCCATCAACTTGCCCTTCACCCTTAACTGTTCATACATTCCACGTCCTTATGGATTTGAGACCATTTTGGCATATCTCATACAGAGCGATATTTTAAACACACACCTATTCAACAGTGCACTATAAGCATTTGGCAGAGTTGCTCTTTCTAATGGCTGCACATATCAGATCACTGTAACAAAACCCCAGCTATATGATTCATGGCTGACAACTAAAATAGTTCACAGATTAGGAAAATGTCTGTCACTCTAGATATGATCCTACAATGTATAACAGCTACTTCTGCTCATGCACAACAAACGTGACACAAAGGAACAGATAAAAGTAGGAATATGGCTCAGGAATCACAAATGTTAATTCCCTTGGGTATTCTTGCATAACTGAGCATGAAAAATAATAGAAGGTGATGATACATTACTTTCTTCATAACCAAAAGCAGTATCATCCTGCCCTTGTGTCTTACCACATTTCACACACATTGTCAGACAGACACTGATACAAATATCATAAAATAAACATAAAGCATTAGAAATAGAAACAAGAGAAGGCCAAACAGCCCATCGAGCCAGCTTCACTATTTAATATGATTATGGCAGATCTTGAGCTTCACTTCCTGCCTGTTGCCCATGTCCATTGATTCCCTGAGACACCAAACATCTGTCTATGCTAGATTTAAATTTATTCAATGATGGAGCATCCACAAACATCTGGGGTAGAAAATTCCAAAGATTCACAATCCTTTGAGTGAAACAGTTTCTCCCCATCTTGGTGTTAAATGATAGCCTTTTCAATCAAGTCTATGCCCCTTTGCTTAGATTCCCCAGCCAGGAGCAGCAATCTCTCAGTATCTAACCTGACAAGCCCTTTCATAATCTTGAATGTTTTAAAGTGATCACCTCTCATTCTTCTAAACTCCAGACAATATCAGCCCAATTTAATCAGCCTTTCGTTGTAGGAAAACCCTCTCATCTCAGGAGCCAAAGAAGTGAACATTTGCTGTACTGCCTCCAATGCAAGTATATCATTTCTTAAATATGTAAATTGAAAATGCATACAGTATTCTGGGTCAAGAGTTGAGGTTGTGGGATCAAATGTCAGGAGTTTGGTCCACAAATGGGGTTGGGCCTCCAGAAGAGGGTGAGGGGGTGGAAATGGAGAGGAGAAGGGGAAGGGGGAATCCCATCCCATGGTTTGGAGTTCTTTGGGTGTGTAGGGAGTCCCAACATTAGGAGTGGCTTTAATCCTTTTAATCTTTCCTTGGGTAAATTATTTAACCAGTCAGAGCATATAGCAATTGATTAAAGGTAGTTTTCATTTCTGGCCAATTGCTATGTCAAACTTACCTGGAAAATTCCAAAAGGGGTTCCCAGCACATCTTTGGATGACCCTCCCCATCTGATTCTGAACAGCTCAGAAATTTAGGCCTTGATAAATTTCTCAGATAGGACATTCCTTTCATGAAACCATAAAATACAAGGTCTGTATGAATTTGTGGCTAAGATTTTAATACATGTTTCATTATTTACAACAGATCAAAATGAGAAATTTGCCAGCATTATCAGAGATCCAGAACAACACAGCATCAAAAGTTCCTTTTGCAAATGTTTGCAAACATTAAGTTGGCTACACACATCCAGGAAGTCAGTGAACTCAAAGGTTAGAAACCATATTTATCACAATGCAGTAGTGAAGAGGTGCAATGGTGATGACAGATAAAGAACAAAAATCTGCTAACAGCATAGTTTATGGCGCCCATCCAGGAATTATATTTTTTCAATGTAACCCCATGGTGAAATTGGATAGGAAAGGACTTGAAAATGTTGCCATGCTGACTAATTCACCATCAGCTTTTGATATGTATATGGTTGACATTTTGCTTAACACAGCCATGATAGCCTGGAATCAACAAGATAGCTATTTTGCAAGTGGGCGAGAAGCATTATTGCCAAGCTTGGTCCTGTTATCGTACAATTTCCAAATGAAGTGAGGACTTGTTTCCAGGAGTTTTAATCGGAAATGAGAATTTGTTGCCCTCTACCTTCTTCCCTACTTGGTGAGGACAACTTCCACTCACGCTACCATTCTCTAGCTCAGCACAGATTTCAGAACAGAAAAAGGTCCACCCTGATCAATGTTATCCGGAACCATGCGATATAATTCATTGGAAACCAAATAAAGCATTCAATAAACACGCTTACAGCAAAAATGGATTTTTTCATTCCTAGTCACTGTACACATAAATTTGAGTAGTTCTTGTAGGTCCAAAGATGTGCAGGTTAGGTAGACTGGCCATATTAAATTGCCCCTCACTGTCAGGGGAACTAGTTAGGGTAAATGCATGGGATTATGGGGATATGACCAGTGTGGGATTGGGGTCAGTGCAGACTCGATGGGCTGAATGGCCTCCTTCTGTTGGATTCTATGATTCTATAATTTATACAAATGAATGATTGCTTGGATAAGTGTAGCTGCAACAACACTCAAGGAGCTCGGTATTATCCAGACAAAGCAGCCTGCTTGATTGGTATCCCATCCACAGCCTCCAATATTGACTTCCTCCACCACTGATTCACAGTGGCAATAGTGCTTGCCATCTACAAGATGCACTGCAATAACCCATCAATGTTCCTTCGACAACATCTTCCAAATCTTTAATGCTATCTTTGCCCCCAGCCAAGCTTATTCACTCAAACTTGTTGTTGGCCGAGAATCTCAACTAAAATATTTTCTAAGCATTAAAGAAACATCTCTTCTAAGAATTCCCAGGTTACCAAAGTCATCTTAGGATGGGGAAAAAAAACCTGGGGCATTGCTAGGAAGACCAAACTTCTTTGCAAATATCAGCCCTTAGGAGTCTGTTCTACCCCAGGCCCTTAGAGATATGTGAGTACATGGATCGTGCAGATAGTACATAGCTGAGACTGCAACACTCTGCATGCTCAATTAACAACATATTTCCATTAATATATTTTCGTTAATAACTTTTTTTGTAACTAGTCATAGATTAAAGCTTACACTTCCTGTTACAGTGAGGTCACTGGATCACTTTTCATCATCTCCTCCACCAGAATGTGAAATGGGTGCTGGACCACATCACCGTCTTCAACAGGCTCAAGCAAGCATTCCCAACCCCATCAGTCTACAATACTTTGATGTTTGAGCACCGATACTCATATTAGTAGGTGTCTCCCAGCACAGTCTGCTTCCAGAATGACAGATCAATAGCCTTTGCTTTAAATGCTCTCACTGACACTGAGACTTGTTATGCTGAGATCAAAAAGAAACTTTTTACTCTAGCCTTTGCCTGTCGGAAATTTGATGATTTTATATGTGGTCATCCTGGAAGAGTTGAAACTATCACCATAGCTATTCTGAAAAGCTGTTTCACACAACATTTGCGAAGTTGCATTGCATAATTCAAAAGCTATAATGCTACAACCTCAGTATCATCTACAAACATGCTAAGAAGGTATACCTGGCCATCGTTCTTTCCAGAATCTTCCTACCCAAGCACATTATAGAAATTATAGAAACCGTACAGTGCAAAAAGAGGCCATTCAGCCCATTGAATCTGCACCAACCACAATCCCACCCACGCCCTACCCCATATGCCTACATATTTACCTGCAAATCCCTCTAACCTATGCATCTCAGGACACAAAGGGGCAATTTTTTTTTTAGCATAGCCAATTAACTTAACCCGCACATCTTTGGACTGTGAGGGGAAACCAGAGGAAACCCACACGGACATGAGGAGAACGTGCAAATCCCACACAGAGAGTGACCCAAGTTCAGAATCGAACCCTGGTCCGTGGAGCTGTGAAGCAATAGTGCTAACCACTGTGCTACCATGGTACATAATGAGGAAGACATAGACATCATGACCACAGTTGTGGTTTTATCTTGCAGAATCCAGGAACTCAAAGATGCCTTATAGACTGACATCACATACAGACATCACAACATCATCATAAGGGCCTGGCCTGAGTCCTCAAGGGAGCTTCCCTACAAGCTCCATGCACTCTTCGCTATCAGACTTGAGTTATCTGTACAAGGCAGACTGAGAATGCGTGGCCAGCGATTGATCACTTTTACCTCTCTCCAGAGATACCGCTACGCAAAAACCTCTGCGCCCAGAGGGTATACCAGCCCGAGAGCATCTCCAGCACATCCAACTGGCATAGTCACTTGATCAGGGAGCATGACCAAACCAGACACAACGTTCCAGTTCTATGTAACAAGCTTACAACTAGCTTTTGTTTTGTTTTAAAGAGCAAAATGGGTGAGAGGGAAGGAGGGATGCAATGGCCTATGCACCAGCTGCAACAAGTTCATTTGTGTTTCACCCGATGTCAATTACGTTCTGTTCGCCTGTTCAAACAGTTAGAATCCTGGACCTAAACTCCAAGGTATATTATGAAGCCACATCACACCCCAACAATTTTTTTTGGCTTAAATGTGAGGATAGAATGCTTAGCTAAAGGGGTGGTTCCACGACAAATTAGGGATCTGCTATCAAAATAAGCTTTATTCATGTGGCAGTTTAAGTATAACTAACAAAATGAGGCAGTTTAACTTTTAAGAGTTGAACAATAGTTAAAATGAAAGGGAATAACTCCAGTTTCTAATTTATCACTATTTCAGTTCCAAATAAGCAACAATTCTCTTAGACTTGCATAACATTTCAAATTCAATTAGCAAACCTAAAAATACTTGATATAAATTGCTAATAGCCTTGAAGCTTTGAGAGGTTTTGATACTCAGAGTAGCTTGCAGACTTCTATCTTTAAGCAAACCCCAGCCAGAAACTAAAACTGTTTCTCTGCTACAAACCTAGCTCCTCCCATTAATCACATTATCAAATGACCCTGCATACATAATCAAAAATCCTAGCTTCCAGTCCTTTAATCAAAAAACTCTAGGGGGCTTTTTCATTTCTAAACAAAAATCCAGTAGCTCTCTCCTAAATAAAATGGCTAAAATGAATAATTATCTGGCTTTCCCAGCATCTGAGCTGTATTCTTTTCGGATATTCCAACTGCCTGTCGAAAACAAAACAGAATTATAAAACGCCCTTAAACATAAAATGTATCAATCTGTACATTGTAAAATGGTTTGCACAAAATTACTGTTCATGCACAATGTTACATTTTAGTACCACTGGTTTTCCCAACTTAAATGGAGAAGATACAAGCCAAGTGGTCACGTAATGATGCAGCTACTAAAAGGATCAAATGTTGGAAATGCAATAACATTCACCAGAGCACGGATAGAGTGGAAAAATGTAAGAACTGCTTAGTGTATTTAATAAATCATTGTTGTTATAAATCCTTGGTTGCCAGCACTTCTACAGTAACGAAAGCTAATTGCTAATATATCAATAATGTGGTAAACGATACCTGTAATTGTCAAATCTGCCATAGTCAGCAATGTTATTGGCTCATCAAACAAATAACATGTAAAGATAATTATACTCACAAATCAAGTATGATTACATCAGTGTCTCAAAACCCAGGAAGAGAGAATTGAATAATGAGACTCAATCACATTGTGTACGAAGATGGCTGACTGCTGACTAACTTGTCTTCTTAGTTATGTCTCCTTTTAAAACTAAGCAAGCTGAACTCAAAAAAGGCTTGTACTGCCCTTCATCTTTTGAGAAAAACATCAAATTTTGAAATATTCTCAGACTAAAAGGCACCTGATCTTTAGTTGGCTGCCTTCCAGAAATAGACACTAATAATTTTATGTTTTCTTCTGGAATTGACATTCTAGCAGCAACTCAAATCCTGTAGTCATATTTTAAATGTCAAGGTTCATGCCTGATTGCTTTTGCATGTTAATGCTAATTACTGCATCTCAAATTTTGCACTGAATGTAATAATTTCTTTATACTATTGTATAAAGGGCAACAGGAGCAGGTGCTTGATAACACCGGCATTTTACAAGTTCCCCTCCAAGCCGTTCACATCCTGGCTTGGAAATATCATCACGGTGACGGAATCAAAATCCTGGAACTCTCTCCCTAACAGCACTATGGGTGTACCTGCACCGCATGGACTACCGCAGTTCAAAAAAGGCAGCTCAGCATCAGCTTCACAAGGGCAATTTGGGATGGGCCAACCAGTGAAGCCCATATTCTGTGAAAGAATAAATTAAAAATAAATCTTAAAAAAATGAATGTAACAAATTTTATGGTTGGTTTTATGGAATCACCCTTGTTTCAGGAAACTCCACCCATCAGGTGGACTTATTGCAAAAGCACAGATGTTCCCTTTGATTTGTTGTTCATTAACATTCATGGACAGAAAATCATGGATTATGTTTGCAAATTCCCAATATGCATTCCCGGAAGGTGAGGGCTCCTTGCTGGAAGTGTCCACACCTCAGAACCATAGAATCATAGAAAATTACAGCTCAGAAACCAGCCTTTTGGCCCTTCTTGTCTGTGCCGAACCATTTTTTGCCTGGTCCCACTGACCTGCACTTGGACCGTGTCCCTCCACACGCCTCTTATCCATGAACCTGTCCAAGTTTTTCTTAAATGTTAAAAGTGACCCCGCATTCACCACTTTATCCGGCAGCTCATTCCACACTCCCACCACTCTCTGCATGAAGAAGCTCCACCCCCCCAAGCATTTAACTCTGTTTGTAATAACCACACAACTGAGTAATTAAAGCAACATTGGGGTTCAAAATGTTCATTTCAATTGAATGAAAGAAAATTATTTCTTATTAATTACATGACAAGAATTAGGCTCAAAGAGTGACAGTTTTGGTATGTTCTCCCACTGCAGTTATTAAACTGGCCTCCCACTATACTCTGAGGGAAATAGGCCATTTAAGAGTTCTTCTGTTAGCTATATTGAAACAATTCTGAATTACGGAAAGTGAATGCAAACCTTATACTGAAATTTGCAAGTTCAACATCATTCGAGGACGTGGTGGGGGTGGGGCGGCAAGGTGGATAGTATTATTGGGTAATGCTCATTGATGTGAAAATGTAAATATTGTCATATGGTTTTGCTGTTACTTAAGCACTAAGTATATTTCCACTTTAAAACTTTCACTGATCAATATTCCTCACAGCTTTTAATCTTACTAAGTTCTAATCATATGGTGTGGAAAAGGGCAATGGTAATGATCCAATATGTCAGGGTAGTACACCATAAGAGAAAAGATGGAGGATGTGAAGCTTTACAATCCAGAGGGAAATATATGATGGATTCTTATCAAAGTATGTATGTGTTAACTGATATAGATATGATGATCCCAAAATGCTATCTCCACGTGTCAGAGGAGTAGTAGAAATAATTTTTTTAAGTACATAAATCGTGGTAATTATTGAGAATAATCCTACAAGCAAAAGAACAAATCAATGGCATTAAGAAATTTCAAAATGCAGTTGATTATTTATTTGTCACAAGTAGGCTTACATTAACAGTGCAATGAAGTTACTGTGAAAATCCCCTAGTCACCACACTCCAGCGCCTGTTCAAATACACTGCGGGAGAATTAGCATGGCCAATACACCTAACCAGCACATTTTTTGAACTATGGGAGGAAACCAGAGCATCCAGAGGAAACCCACACAGACAAGGGGAGAACATGCAAACTCTGCACAGATGGTGACTCAAGCCAGGAATTGCATTTGGGTTCCTGGTGTTATGAGGTAGCAGTGCTAACTAGTATGCCATGGTGCCACCCAGTAAATGCCAGGCTGAGTGAGTTTGAATTTTAGTGCCTTGTTTGGACTTTGACATTTTTTCCTTATATATTTTTATCTGCTCATTCAGCTTTGTGTGATAAAACAATGAAGGATAGAAAAAGACCAACTAGATTATCAAACACACGTTGTACTCTCATGATGTGACTTCCACACCTCATTGCCAGAATTTTACATCCCTCATTGCCCTCTGAGAACAGGTTGGCAGGCAAGGAGAGGAGCATGAAGTTGGGTGAGTTAGTGGGGGGGTCACTGTTTAGAAGACACCCCTTCATATTTTACCATAAACAAGGTCATTGTGGAAGCCAATGAAGACTGAATGGGTGGTACACCTCAATGACCTGACTCCAGGCTTGACAATGGAGTCCACATGGAGGATCAACAGCAGAAAAGCCATATCCATTTGATACCCC
This sequence comes from Sphyrna mokarran, assembly GCA_024679065.1. Lineage (NCBI taxonomy): Eukaryota > Metazoa > Chordata > Chondrichthyes > Carcharhiniformes > Carcharhinidae > Sphyrna > Sphyrna mokarran. Next base: position 29,143,250 of record JAGIQG010000021.1, read on the forward strand.
ACCCCCCCGCCCTGGCCTCACAATTGCCTCCTCCACCCCACCACCTTCCAGCATCCCAGAAGTCAGTCTGACTCGCCCTGCTGAGACCGTCCCAAACTTGTCTGCTTCTCCAGCCTCCATCACTGCTCCAGATTAGTAATTGGATGTCAATCCAGTGGAAGAAACTGATCCTGTAGACACTGCTGAAACTAAGGGATTGTTGACCTTCTGAATTACCAACATTCTTGTAGGCAAAACATCCTTGTCCACAGGATGGAAGTTCTGCTCCAAAAATGTTAAATTTAAGGATTCATATGTTTAGGAAAAAATCTTTAGGTTGGGAATTGCAGTGTCAAATGCAATATTAATGACAACAGAAACCTGAGTTTGAAGCATTGATGAACATTCTTAAGATAATTGCCATTCAAATGATAGTCCATATTTACTTAAAGGGGTTAGAGTGAGAGGTGTGAAAACAGTAAATGACAGTTTGTAGCATTGGAATGCAGTCTGTAAATGTGGTTGTCCCCATTAGAATTATAATTTAGTAATAATTTCCTTAGCTCAATGGACAGTTTAGAAGCAATATATAAACAAGGAAAGCTCTTAAAGTATTATGTACTTTTCAGGTCAAATGGCGAATCTAGGAATTGAAGTTAATTCATTAAATTCTCTATCTGAGACATACCAAGTGTACAACATTGCCACAATTACAGCTTGCAGGGAGAAAGTCTTTTGTGTTTGCCTGTGTGCTTTCTCACAGAAACAGTTAGTCAGATAGGGAGCAGTTTTGAAGCAGGCAGTTTACATTTGGAAGTGGAGCATTAGAAACAAGGAGACAAAGTAAGATCTCAGCACATATCGAACATTAAACACAAAGACACTGAAATCCGTGATTGAGATGTTTCAGGAAAGTTAGAGGGTCACCTGACCAAATGTCAGTGGAAGGACCCCCAAGAAATCTCACATCTTGGACAATAGCAATTGAACACTGAAGAGAAAACTGAATTCCTGAGAGCGTGGCACACTTCAGTTTGGTCCCAGGGAAGGCACCCTCAAAGTCCTGTAAAGAATAAAGTTCAAAATACATAGTAAATATATTCCACCTCTTGGGTGGAAAATTAAAATGGAATGGGGAGTATCCAGTTGCATTTTTGAGCTTTAAAACATAATGTTGCAGTTTTGTATCCCTGTTTGCCTCAAGTACAAATGTCGAAATGGCGGAATAGATAAAGAGACTCAGAAAACAAGAATCTCACTGGCAAGATCTCATTTTCCAAGTCTCCAACTTCTATCCACCACCACCCCCATCTCCCACTCCAACAAGTCACGTTCATTTCCATACATTTAAATACAATTAATATTCCTCCACCATATCATCCCCCTACATTTGGAACTTACTCTAGTTGATGTGATGTCATGTCAGTGAGGTTTTCAGCTGCTTTTAAAAAATGGAGACCAAGTAAAGGGAACCCAGCAGGGGCGCAGAGATGAGTACAGCCCCAAGAGGAAAGATACATGACCAGGCAGTACCATCTGCCAGTACTGTCTGGCACTTTGGCACTCCACACTAATGAAGGCCTCTTGGGGGTGCTCTGTTGGAAATGTTTGCCTCATCATTTGAAAGGAGGTGGTGGCTTTCCCCTTCTGCATGTGGGATGGGGTTCCTGTGACCATTGCGGGGTGTATCATGTCCATGAAGAGAGGTGTCCATCTGCATGTGTTGGGAGATCCTGTGCTGCCTATTAGAGATCAGGGCACTCCTAGTGCTGGCTTTTTCTGGGCCTGCTTGCCAGTGTGTCGGCCACACAAATTGCTGGACTATCTGGAGAGGGAATCCGACTGTGCCTCCTGTGAGATGCAAGTCGGTCTCTCACCTCAGCCAGCACTTTGTACAGAGAATGGAAAATTCCAATATCATTTAATATTTGTGCGATAAAAGTTTATGTTTAAAACATGAAATTCCTTTAGTTAATAACTGGGAATTTGAATTTGTTTTTAAAAGTTAAAGGTCTCCTTCAAGATCATAACATCTCCAGCAATAAATCAGCCAATAGAACAGAAAAAAATTGTCTTTCATTCCTGAAGATGATCAAATAGGTCCATCAAAGGTGAACTCAATCATAAGGAAGCTGATTCCGTTACTATTGACATTGACATTTTCATAGATTGATTTTGACCTGTGTAACGATGAGAGCTGATTGCTTTATATTCTTGCTTTGTTGAGTTTATTTTGTTCAACTGTGGCTCTGAAAGGGTTATTGCAACACACAGCAAAGTTAAAACAGAATTTCCTTAGTGTGCATGTCTGCTGCTGAGTAAACACTAATATAGAGTGCAGCAGATAAGTAAACATGCCACATATGCCATGTAAAATCTTCCACTTCCTTAGTGATATGCACAAACACAGTTAGAAGGATGGATAACACGGTAACCATTTCTTGGCTGTTAGTCGGGATGCTTAGTTGCGTTGGCGAGGCTAAATTCCTAGTGAAGAAAATGAATACAGGCACCCCTGATTGCACACTTAGAGAGGAGAGATAATGCATAATAGACCAACAAGAAATATTGGTTTAGTCATTAGGAAATGAAAAGATAGTGAATGTGAGGACTGATGATACATCCAAGCTGAGCTCAAATTATTAAATTGTACTTAGCTTTGTGTAGATAGAGTAGACCTAATTTTTTTTATTATTCATTTAAGGAGCTTGGTTGTTGGCTGGCCATCATTTATTGCCTATTCCTAATTTGCACAAAAGCAATCGAGAGTCAACCACATTGCTGTGGCTCTGGAACCCCAATTACTTCAGACCAGGTAAGGTCAGCAGATTTCCTTCCCTAGAATACATTAGTGAACCTAATTGGTTTTTCCAAAAATCGACAATGGTATCATGGTCATTATTTAGACTTTTAATTCCAGATTTTTATTGAATTCAAGTATCACTGATTACTATGGTGGGATTCAGAACCGGGTCCCCAGAGCATTATCCTGGGTCATTGGATTTCGAGTATAGTGACAATACTACTACATCATCAACTCCCTTTCATTTTCCATTAAAATGGACAACTACTTTTTAGGAGTACACAGACAGATGAATCATTATCTCTTGTCCAGACAGTCTGGTGGTTGGATGATTCCACCTACGCACACAATAATGTATTGACTCATCATTAAGACACCAGTGACCAGTTCGCTGGCTTCTTTTCAGTTGCATCTAAGCACATAAAAAATACAGCATATGTTTTTGCACTTGGAATTTTGCAATTTTTTTATACTGCTTCAGTACATCACTACAAGATGTTTTGTAAGAAACATCTTACAGAAGTCCAAATTTGATAGTCTTACCAAGAAAATCCAGATGAAAGGTTTTTGCTTTGGGTGCAATTGGTAACTCAGCCACAAATTACACTCAAAATCAGACTAAATCTGCAGAAATGCTTTTTTGGTCAAATTTCCATCCAAAATCACTTTCAGTTTGCTGAAAGTAACATCTCTCATCAACCACCACAATCTTGCAGCATCTTAAAATGAAAGGAAGCTGCAATACAACATATTCCGAAAATATTTAAGCTGGCGGGGGGATGCTGCGGGTAGTAATATCGTTTATTAAGACAATTGAAAATGGTTTCATCACGCAAAGAAAAACATGTTTAGTCGGTGTCCAATCTCTTATCTATGAGTAATTGGATTTTCTTATAGTATACAGAAGTATTTACTAGTCTTACTGGTGCTCAGTACTTAGGTTTCCTAATAAATATTTTAAAAAGTTCTTGGAAAGTGCCTCAAAGGAGCCTAATTTTGAGACTGTTTGAAGGCCTACAAAAGGCACAAGTAACAGATGTTCACTGTGGTAAATAATTCAATGTGGGGGTATGACCAGTTTTGTAGAATGTCATGATCATTTTTAATCTAACACTAAACATTGTGGAAGCTCAATTTGTGCTAAATGCAACTGGAATTTGAAATTCCTTCATTTTTTTGAGCTGATTTGACTAATTTCCAGTGAATTGCATTAAAAAGCAACAGCACCAAAGATTTTATTTTAATTCTTCTTTCATGGGATGTGGAAATCAGTGACAAGATCAGCATTTATTGCCCATTCTGTCCTTGAACTGAGTAACTTGCAAGGCCATTTAAGTGTCAACTACATTGCTGTCGTTAATTGTTACAGACGAGGTAAAGATGGAAGATTTCTTTCGCTAAAGGACATTGGTGAACCAGATGTCATTTTATAACAATCAAATAGTTTCATGGTCACCATTACTGAGGCTAACTTTCAATCCTGCCCTTATTAATTGAATGTAAATTCCACTAACTGCCCAGAGAATTATCCTGAGTATCTAGATTACAAGCACAGTGATGCTACCATCACGTCACTGTCTCCCTGTAATGCAATTTATATACAAATCAAGAGTATCATATAGAGTCTTATAAATCTTGTAGAAGTTAATTTAAACTCTTCAATTAAATATAATGCAAAGCTGTTGAATATTCCAACTAAAGGAAATGTATAAAGTTTCATACAGATCCATTAAGATACAATTTAAACCCTGGTACCACTGTTTGATTCCTGTTTATAGCAATACATAGCCAAAGCACTGAGTCATAATGCTGGCTTCACATCACCATCTAGGCTGACAATCAAAGCTCTGATTCTGCATGATTACACATATGGGCAAAGGTTCTTTCACTGGCACTAAAATGATAGTGAGATTTATGGTGTTGGAGAGTACATGGAACAGCTGAAGTTTTAATGGTAAAATGTTGAGGAATAGAATCTCTACAGTATAGAAAGAGGCCATTTGGCCCATCAAGTCTACACCAACTCACTGACAGAGCATCTTATCCAAGCCCTCCCACCCATAATCACATGCATTTAACCCACTAATACTCTAAACTTATACATCTTAGGACAACAAGGGATAATTCAGCATGACAAATCCACCTTAACCCTCACATCTCTGGACTGTGGGAGGAAATCAGACACGCAGAGGAAATCTACGCAGACACGGGGGGGAAAAAGCAAACTCCACACAGTTACCAAGGCCAGAATTGAACCAAAGCCCTTGCAGCTGTGAGGCAGCAATGCTAACCATGGTACTAACGTAACAAAGACTATAAACCTTTGGAAAGTTTGCTTCATACCTGTGACAATGATACAAAGAAAATGAGAGAAACACTCAGCAGGTCAGACAGCATCTGTGGAGAAACAACATTTTAATGTCAGAATTTTACGTTGCTCAATCATGGCATAGAGCTGACCCAGAAGTGCATGAAATGATGTGAGAATATGTTGGACACATTCCCAATTGTGCGACATTCCAGTCGGCAGATGTAGTCGAAAGTTGGAAGCACACCCACCGACAATAAAGCAGACAATTTAGTCCAAAGGGATAACTGTATGTCATTTTACATGCTTTGACTGCTTTTGCAGTGGCAGGCTTGGCCAGATGGATCTCGCCATTAACTGCAACCTTGATCCAGAACGGGATGAACTGTTTGGTCTGATATAAAATTTTAAGAAGGTTTCTGGGGATTGAAATTGGTCTCTGAATGTACTGCCCAGACAGTGTTTGCAGCTTTTTTCCATCAGGATTTAGCTTGCACAAGACAGCAGCTCCATGAGACATCTCCACAGCAGCTGTCTGAGGGAGCCCACCAGAAGCCCTCGCCCACACTTCCCCTTTACTCAGTGTCTGCTCCCTCTGGCAGTGCCGAGCTTTTCCCATTTCACGCTGTCTGCACGTTAATTGACCAGCCTATGTGAAATCGCGGTCCGGGGGCAAATAAGGCTGGTACAGCATTTCACACGTGCACCCACTGGGATTGGGAGCCGGTGCGAAATTCAGGCCAATATTTCAGGTCAATAGCTGTTCATCAGTTTTGTGCCAATCCGAAGTGCGGTGAAACAGCCTCTTCAGTTTAATTATAAAGTGCCATGCCATGTCTGAGCAATCATGTAAAAGATTTAAGAGTGCGATTTCACTAGCCATTCACACTGCAATAAGTTTGGAGAATTTGGCGCCCAGTCAAATCTCTACTCACTGCTGTGGATGGGAAAATCTGCTGGCATGAATAGTGCTAACATTCCAGTTTTAGCTTTTAATAAATATAATTAACAATGTAGTAAACTATGTTTAAAACTGGGCACAATTCTTAACAATCAGCACTTTTCCTGTATATTTAATATTTCAAAAGGTTCCCTTTGACCATTCTAATGAGAATATTGGATTTTAATTCAAACATTCATATCTTGTCAATAATGTCAGTGGATTTTTTAAATTGATTCTTGGGATGTGACCGTTGTTCATCCCTTCAGCAATGATCATATCCTTGAGGAGGGCTGATTTCTATAATATGACCACTAAACGTCTATCTTACATTGAGTATTAGAATGTTCTGGGGACCTGGGTTCAAATCCCACCATGGTGGATGGTGGAATTTGAATTTAATTTAAAAAAAGTCTGGAATTAAGATATACTGATGACCATAAAGCCATTGTAGATTGTCAGAAAAACCCATCTGATTCACTGATGTCCTTTAGGGAAGGAAATTTCCTGTTCTTACCTGGTCTACTTCTGGCTCCAAGCCACAGGAATGCAGTTGCCTCTTAACTGCCCTCCAAGAACAATTGGGATGGGCAATAAATGCAGGCCCAGTCAGCCAGGAATTTCCCATTAAATTCCCAGATTTCATGGAAAATTCATTCACGCCATGAATGAATTTGAAAAAAAATGTAGTATTAGAATTTATATAATAATAAATAGAAATCTATCATTAATTTCTTATTGCTCTGTTGGTTCATACTTCAGCTTTCAAAGCCAATATCATTTTTGGACGTGCAAGCTGTATAATGTCATTCGATATAATGTCAGACTACAAGAGCCAATTTGGAAATTTTCAGTACTTTCAGGTGATTAAATAAGGTGACAGGACTCCAGAAAGTTAACGCAGTTAGCAGATGGAATTGCTTGAATGGCCTCAGGCGTATTCTCAATGTACTTATCTGTACACACTTCTGCCAGTTTGTCCCAAAGAATTCCACAAAGGACATTTTTTGCTGAGCCTATTTATTAAGTCTCATTAATCTTCCCAAACTCAGAGTATTTACTAATGTGAATCGATCAGATAATGTGAACATTTTTGTTCTCCACGAGTGCTCCTATTAAGAGAATACAGTTTTAGAACCTGCATTCCAGATCAGAGCTGCTGGGGTTAAAGAGAGAGTTGATCATTGAAATGTGAAGCAGTTGAGAAATTACAGTGCCTAATCATTCAGCTTCATAAATGCGGTATTGATGGAACTAGGTTCAAATCATATTTTATTGAACAGTGGCAGTGACCATATGGCGGATTATCAATCAGCTCGAAAGAATTGAAGTAAATGAAGTGAGAAATGTGATTTTTTTCTGTAAGAAAATTGAACATTTGTGCTTGACAATCTGCATATGCTATTAAAAGCTCTTACCCAAAGGGCAGCATGGTGGTTCGGTAGTTAGCACTGCTGCTTCACAGCGTCATGGACCTGGGTTCAGTTCTGGTGTTAGTCACTGTCTGTGTGGAGTTTGCACATTCTCCCCGTGTGAGTTTCCTTCGAGTGCTCTGGTTTCATCCCACAGTGCAAAGATGTCTGGGTTAGGTTGATTGGCCATGCTAAATTAACCCTAATGTCAGGAGGATTAGCAGGGTAAATGTGTAAGGTTATGGGAATAGGGCTTGGGTGGGATTGCAGTCAGTGCACACTTGATGGGCTGAATGACCTCCTCTTATACTGTGGTGATTCTACGATACATTTCAAAATTGGTTAGACAATAAACCTTTGGAAGTTTTTTCCCATTTGTTTCAGTAATTTAGGATATTAAATATTTTGCTATTTCTTTTAAAAACCTCAAACATCACATGGGCAGGCAATGATCTGAGTTATGGGTTGGAATTCTTTGATGTCATATGCCCCACCACGCTGCCAGCGAGAATGGAAAATTTGAAGTTCAGCATAAACTCCTTTTAATGCAGTGGGATCAGAAAATCCCAACTGTGGGCAAGGTAGGAAATTTCTGGCAGTTGTACTGTAGAACCATGCTGCAGAGGCTTGTATTAATTAACCTGCCCCTCCACCCAGAGAAAAGAACGGAGATTCTAACTAACATTTTCCCAATCCGCCTGGCTACAGGCATGGTACCAGAGAGTTGGAAAATTGCTAATGATATACCATTGATTAATAAAGGGAGGAAGGGATAATCTGAATAGTTACAGAGAAGTTAGCCAAATGTCAGTGCTGGGCAAATGTTTGAGAAATATTTTGAGGGATTGTATAAATTGTTTTCAGGAAGACATGATTTAATCAAAGACAGCATTAATTTGCTGTGGGAAGAGACATCTGACCAACTGAATTTAATTTTTCCTGGAGATTCGATGAGGGTGGCATGTTTGCTGTAATCTTCATGGAATTTAGCAAGGCTTTTAACCATGTTTCACCAGGCACGCTGGTCAATAAAGCAAAGGGTTATGGGAACTAAGGGAAAATGACAAGTCAGGTCAAACATTGGTTCAGTGACAGGAAGCAAAGGGCAATGGTTGATGGGTGTGTTTGTGACTAGGATTCCAATTCCAATGGGGTTCCACACTAGATAGATAGCTCCCTCTTTTCCCACGATGTACGTCAATATTTCAGATTTAACTGCAGAAGTAATGGTTAAGAAGTTTGCGGGTGGTACACAAAAGCCACATGGTTGAAAATAACAAAGAAAGTTCAGAAAGATGGCAATGGATTGGTCAAGTGGGCAGAAAGTGACAAATGGAATTCAATCCGGAAAAAGTAAGAAATAATGCAAATTGGGAGAGCAGACAAGGCTAAGGAATGCATGACAATTGGTAGGATATTGAGAAGTGTAGAGAAACACCAATTGTGCATGCCCAGAGATCTCTGAAGGTAACAGGCCAAACAACGAGCATGGCCAGCATATTTCTTTCTTAGCCAAGGGTAGAATATAAAGGCAAGGAGATTATGCTTCAACTATATTAATAGGAGTTAGACCACAGATAGTATGCATATTTCTGGACACCACACTATAGGAAGGATGCGATCAGGCTGGAAAGGCTCCAGAGGTGATTTACAAGGGCATTGCCAAGTCTGGAGAAGTTTAGCTCTGAGGAAAGACAATAAGACATAGGAGCAAAATTAGGCCACTTGCCCTATCAAGTTACTCATGGCTGATATTTTTTATCATCTCCATTCTCCTGCATTTTCACCATAACCTCTGATCTCCTTATTAATCAAGAACCCATCTATCTCTGTCTTGAAGACACTCAATGACCTGGCCTCCACAGCCTTCTGCAGCAAAGAGTTCCACAGATTCACCACTCTCTGGCTGAAGAAATTCCTTCTCACCTCTGTTTTAAAGGACCATTCCTTCAGCCTGAGGTTGTGCCCTCTGTTTCTAGTTTTTCCGACTAGTGGAAACATTCTCTCCATGTCCACTCTATCCAGGCTTTGCACTACCCTGTAAATTTCAACAAGATTCCCCCTCATCCTTCTAAACTCCAACGAGTACAGACCCAGAGTCCTCGGCCACTTCTCATACAGCAAGCTCTTCATTCCAGGGATAATTTTTTTGAATCTCCTGTGGACCCTTTTCAAAGCCAGTACATCCTTCCTTAGATAGAGTGCCCAAAACTGCTCACAATATTCCAAATGGGATCTAACCAGAGCCTTATACAGCCTCAGAAGTACATCCGTGCTCTTGTATCCTAGCCCTCTCGACATGAATGCTAACATTGCATTCGCCTTCCTAACTGCTACCTGAACCTACATATTAACCTTAAGAGAATCTTGAATAAGGACTCCCAAGTCCCTTTGTGTTTCTGATTTCCTAAGCATTTTCCAATTTAGAAAATAGTCTATGACTCTATTCCTCCTTCCAAATTGCATAACCTCACACTTTTCTACATTATATTCCATCTGCCACTTCTTTGCCCACTCTCCTAACCTGCCTAAGTCCTTTTGAAGCCCCTCCCTCCAATTCCTTGATACTATCTGACGCTCTACTTATCTGTTTCATCTGCAAACTTAGCAATAGTGTCTATGGTTCCTTCCTCCAAATTGTTAATGTATATTGTGGAAAGTTGTGGTCTCAGCACTGACATCTGAAGGCACACCACTAGTCATTGGCTGCCATCCTGGAAAAAAGCCCTTTATCCCCAATCTTTATCTCCTGTCAGTCAACCAATCGTCTATCCATGGCAGGATCTTACCCTTAATATTATGGGCACTTAACTTATTTAACAGTCTCCAATGTGCACCTTGTCAAAGACCTTCTGGAAATCTAAATAAATCACGTCCACTGGTTCTCCTTTATTTAACTTCCTTGTTACCTCCTCATGGAACTTTAACAGATTTGTCAGACATGACCTCCCTTTGACAAAGCTGCACTGACTCAGTCCTACTTTAGTCCTACTCAGTCCTACTCCTACTCAGAGCACTTTCAAGTACTCTGCGATCTCATCTTTAATAATGGGCACTAAAATCTTGCCAATTATTGAAGGCAGGCTAACAGGCCTATCGTTTGCCATCTGCTGCCTCCCTCCCTTCTTAGATAGCAGTGTTAGATTAGCTACATTCCAGTCCTCTGGCACCCTCTCTGCCTCCAGTGATTCCTGAAAGATCACCACCAATGCCTCCACAATTTCCTTAGCTATCTTTTTTTGAACCTTGGGGTGTAGTCCATCTGGTCCAGGTGATTTATCACCTTCAGACCTTACAGTTTGCCCAGAACATTCTCCTTAGTGATGGCCACTACACTCACGTGCTTCCGACTCTCCTGAAGTTCTGGCATCTCATTGATATCTTCCACCATGAAGACTGATGCAAAGTAACTATTCAGTTCCTCTGCCATTGCTTTGTTTCCTATTATTGCTTCTCCAGCCTTATTTTTCAGTGGTCCAATAGCTATTTTTGCCTCTCTCTCTTACGTTCTATATATTGAAAAAAATTCTTCCAACTTCTTTTATATTACTAGTTAGCTCACACTCATATTTCATCTTCTCCCTCCTTCTTGCTTTCTCCCTCCCTCCTGCTCACTTTTAAAAGCTCCCCAATCCTCTAACTTCCCACTAATCCTTGCCATTTCGTGTACTTTTGCTTTATGCCCGACTTCCCTCATCAGCAATAAATACCTCGTGCTCCTCTTGGGATGAATTTCTGTTGTGCCTCCTGAATAACTCTCAAAAACTCCTGCCATTGCTGTTCCACTGTCTTCCCTGCTAGGTTCCTTTTCCAATCAACTCTGGCCAGCTCCTCCCTCATGTCTTTATAGTTACCTTTATTTAATTATCTAATTTCAGCTTCTTCTTCTCAAACTGCAGGGTAAATTCTGTCATATTGCAGTCACTGCTCCGTAAGGATTCCTTCACCTTAAGTTCTTAATCAAGTCTGCCTCATTACATATCACCAATTCCAGATAGTTCCTACTAGACTCTATCATAAACTGCTCTAAAAAACAATCTCTTAGATATTTCTTGGGAAAAATTCCTTTTCTTGGGATCCACTACTTACCTGATTTTCCCAGTCCACTTGCATATTGAAGTCCCCCATGATTGTTGTAACATTGTCTTTTTTATATGCCTTTTCTGTCTCCTGATTTATTTTCTGCCCCACATCCTGACTGCTACCAGGGGCCCTGTACATAACTCCCATCAGGGTCTTTTTACCTTAGCAATTCCTCAGCCGTGCCCACAGAGATTCTATGCCTTCTGGTCCTATATCACTTCTTGCTATCGATTTAACTTCATTCCTCACTAACAATGCAATCCTTTGCCCAAGTGCCTGTCCTTCCATTAGGACATATATCCTTGGATATTTAGATCCCAGCCCTGATGCTGTTGTAGCCACATGTCTGTCTTGCCCACAACATTGTACCAGCCAATTTCAATGTGCCCAACAAGCTCATTTACCTTGTTCTGTATATTAGTGCGTATTTAGGTACAACACCCTCAGTCCTGCATTGGCCACTTCCCTTCTCATACTTCTCTGACTTGTCACCTTTTTTGCTCTGCCTGAGGTTAGATTGGGTGGTCTGGGTTATTTTCTTTGGGATAGAGGAGGCTGAGGTGAGATTTAATTATGGGAAGCCGAGAAAGAGTGGATAAAGTGGACTTATTTTCCTTACCAGAGAGAGAATAATAACCAGCAAACATAGATTTAAAGCAATTGCTAGAAGGATTAGAGGGGCTTTGAGGAGAATTATTTTTCACCTGGATGACACTGAGGTCTGAAACTCACTACCTGAAAAGTTGATGGAAGCAGAATCCTCATGGCATTTACAAAATAATTGGATATACATTTGAATACTGTAACCTAGAGGACTGTAAAACAGGAGCTGGCAGGCAGGTTAATTTGGTATCTCTTTTTGATCGACAAACTGCTATGAAGCAAATCATAGAACCCCTACAAGTGCAGAAAGAGGCCATTCAGCTGATCAAGTCTGCATCTACTTTTCAACAGAGCATCTTACCTAAGCCCACCTTTCACCATATCCCCATACTCCATGCATTTATTCCACTAATCTCTCTAATCTAGACATCTCAAGACACTAAGGATCAATTTACCATGCCTAATCCACCTAATCTGCGCATCTTTGGACTGCAGGGCAAGCTGGAGCACCCAGCAGAAACCTACGCAGACGCCAGGCCAACAGGCAAAATCAACATAGGTGGTCCCCCATGGCTGGAATAGAACAAAGAACAAAGAACAACACAGCACGGGAAACAGGCCCTTCGGCCCAACGAGCCCACGCCACCGTCCTAACGTCTTAATGACATATAGAGACCAATATAGGGACAATTTGTTACCTAATCAGCCTAAGAGCACATTTTTGGGATGTGGGAGGAAACTGGAGCACCCGGAGAAAACCCACGCAACTACAGGGAGAACGCGCAAACTCTCGCAGACACAGACCCAAATCCATGTGTCTGCACAGCAACAGCGATAGTCTCTGAGCTGTCATGTTGCCCATCTGATGGTCCAGTTTAAGCATACACTAACGACGTGAAGCACTAGGCCACTCCTGAAGTAACCTCCAGGAGCAGCCCTCGCACGACCTGCCGAATGCACGCACCTTGTTGGTCAACAAGGTGGACCGAACAGCCTGTGGAAACAAATAAAGTATTTAAACAGTCCTCCTATATCCCTCTATCTGCAGACCGCTCATGTGGCTGTCCAAGAGACCCTTAAACAACCCTAGCGTGCCTGCTCCCACCACCTTACTCAGTAGTGCATTCCACACCCCCACTACCCTTTGTGTGAAAAAATGCCCTCTAATATTAGTCTTATACATAGCCCCCCTCACCCTAAGGCCGTGACCCCTCGTTCTATCCGATTCTAATGGTGGAAAAAGCTTACCACCATTTACTCTATCTATACCCCTCATAATCTTATATACCTCTAATAGATCCCCTCTCAGCCGACGTCTTTCAAGGGAAAACAACCCCAGTGCGTCAATCTTTCCTCGTAAGACAGCCTTCCATACCAGGCAGCATCCTGGTAAATCTCCTCTGCACTCTCTCCAGGGCCTCCACATCCTTCTGGTAGTACGGCGACCAGAACTGGACGCAGTACTCCAAGTGAGGCCTAACCAATGTTCTATACACTTGTAACATCAGACTCCTACTCTTGTATTCTATACCCCTTCCTATGAAGGCTAACATACCATACGCTTTCTTTATCACTTTCTCCACCTGTACTGACACCTTCAGAGACTTGTGAACCTGCACGTCCAGGTCTCTCTGCGTCTCTATACTCCGGATAGTTTTACCTTTTATCCTATAACTCCCTTCTACATTATTGTGGCCAAAATGCATCACCTTGCATTTATCCGGATTAAATTCCATTTGCCATCTATCTGCCCAATCTACCAACCTATGTCCTGTTGTATTGCCCGGCACTGCTCCTCAGTCCCCGCCAATCCAAGCATCTTACTGTCATCAGCAAATTTGCTGATCACACCACCTACCCCCTCTTCCAAGTCATTTATATTTCCATAATTCCTAAATAGTTTGACATAATAGAAAATTTGTAGACCAAATCCAACATTTAGCATGTCATGCAAATCCAATGAATGGGAGACTATGACCACGTGATTGAACATAAGGTAAGGTAAGTGACAAAGATTTGGTTCTCAAAGAGCCAAATGACCTTTTCCTTATCCTAAGACACATGTTTGTAATTGTTGGTCTCACTATCAATGATTACGAAGCTTTTGGTTGGATGTATCTGCTGAAACCTATTATGTTTCACAGGAAACAGAAAGTAATGAGGGACTAAACTGCACTTACCGTGATTAGTCACAGACAGCTGGTTTACTATTAGTTGTAATAAATATTAAGAGTCACCTTAAGTTGAACTCATGAGTTGCAGTTCCCAGGGATCCTGGGAACTCTACTCATGTGCCATATGGGGAATGGCCACACGTGCACAGTTAGTGGTTTCACCATCTTTAGACCAGGAACCAGCCCCGAGCACCTGCACAGAAGAACAAGAAGTAAATGAGTCAAACATTGCAGAACTACAGGTCAGATGACTGGAACTGGAGCACATTCGAGAGAAGGTATCCTAGGGAGCAGGGCATGAGGAGAGGAACATGGAGAAGGTCCCAGACAGAGACAAAGATAGGGATCAAAGATATATCCCTCGAGTTAATAGAAACAAAAAGAGCAGAGCAAAAGAACAGAAGTGAAAGGGAGAACTGTGGGGAGCATACTTGAAACAAAGTGGCTCAAAAGAAGTTCATAAGATTTGAGAGGACAGCCAGAGATTGGGGATTCTGTGCTGCATGCCTTAAGGTCAATGGTGTTTTGCTTGCATGGATAAAGATCTGAAATTATGCTTAGAAAGTGAAGCTTGGAGTATACCCAGATTCAAGGGAAAACAATTTCAGAAGTTGAGATTAAAACCCTGGACATGGATTCTTGTTAAAGCCATCCAAGTGAGAGCAACTTTTGGATACATTTCCAAGATATGTTCTTCAAATCTGTAGACATTATTGTGATAAAAACAGAAGATCAGGGAGGTACGTTAGCTGTGGTGACAAGCCTTGGAATGGTTATTGAGAAATCCATAAGTATCTGCTTTGGTTGCATCTGCTATTTACTTTAGAGTGTGGTGTGTCTGTCCAGTTTGCCTGTTGGTTCACGTGTACCACATACCCTGACCATTAAAGGAAAAGGTAGTGTTTGTGGGGGGAGGGGGCTAAGATTACAAATCCAGAAGGAAAATCACTATTGTTGCATGAGTTACACAACTCACATCTAGGTCAAAGCAGGATGAGATCACTAGCCAGAAATTATGTACGGTGGCCTGATCTTGATATAGAAATAGACATGATAGTTAGTTAATGCCCAGTTGTCGCTGGCTAGTCTCTACCCTTGGGAGTAGCCAGGGAAGCTTAGCCAAATAAGTGCAAGGGCTCATATTCTGTGTTGGGAAGGATCAGTAGCCAGGGAGGAGTGCTGTACAGTAACTTAGTCTGTCGGACTCCACTTTTATATGTAGTTAATCGTTGCATTGACAGAAAAGTCTTTTCATTTTGAATGCTTCATCGAATTGCTCTCGATTTATTACATTTATCGTTCCAAATTTGTATGTGGCTGTGAAGGAGTAGCTGGGTGCAGGAACAGCGAATATTTGGATCACCTTCTTGTGTTTATATTGAGATCTTTCCAACCATTTTTTTTTTTATGTAATGCATTTCATTTAACTTGCTTAAGAAATGCTTTAGTCATTGTGTTAAAACTTCATCAGCAGACTTGTATGAATTTGTTCAGTAGCTTATTTCAACGATGATTAAACAAAAAAAAATGAAAATTTAGAATCTATCAAATAAACTTTAACTCTGAGATGTGACTTGTCCAAATGTATTCACAGCAGCAGGTTTCATAACACTACCAATTGTGCAGATTTTATGGAATTCATGTAGAAATTCTTTTGTTTCTTTATTTTGGACAAAAATAACATCATCACAGCACAGAAGGGTTAATATCAATTTAACAAAATGGTAAATGAAATAGATCATCTTGGTTTTACACAGAGGACTCAAGCCCAAAAATCAATGAAAATAGAAACAGAAAATGCTTAAACCTCCAGCAGGTCAGGTAAGATTAATGGAGAGTGATATAGAGTTAACTGCAGAAATTTTTACCTTATAAAATGGGCAGGTTTGGGTCAAGTGGGAGATTGAAGGATTAAATATTGGATTTGCGATCCAACCCCATCTCCAACCCACCCACAATGAGCTTTAGCTGAGGTGGGAAAGTGGGCAAGCAAACAACCTGCTCCAAGGAGGTTCAGTAATATAATAGACTGCAAAGCTCACTATTATTTCGGATTGAAACTTATGCTATGGAAAGCCTCAAGCTGCCGGACAGCTAAATACAGGAGAGGACAGCCTGATTTAGGAAATGACTTCCTTTTATCTCTCCCACTGGATCCAGCACCTTCTTGGACTAGTCTGAGAGATTGGGAACCATATCACCATCTTTATTGTCCCTCTCCATGTAACCTCCCAACCTCCTCTTTGAGGTCTCTGACCCCACAATTCCTATGATTTCCAATCCCCCATATCTCAGGGGCCTCCGAACAGTCAGCCTCCATCATTCCACCCCATCCCCTCCCCCCTTCTCCTCCACCAATGGATCCCCAGATATCATATCCATGCAAGACCAGCTCCCAGATTCCTTGCCCTCTCACCTCTACATCCTTGAAGAAAGTCATCTCTCCAACTTTTTGAGCAAGGCACATGAGTTAAGATGTTTAATTTAAAATTATTAGGTATTTGGACATGCCCCCTCAGGATAATGTATGAAATACTTATGAGTGCTGGTGCTTGGGGACTGTCAATGTGCAAATGTAATGCTGTCCAGAAATAAACTCTGTGCGTAGGTGAAATCTCTGTTCCTGAGTAAAATCGTGACCTAATAAACCCATTGAAAACAAAACCTCTGATATTTGTTTGTTACTTTATGGACAGCTCATTTACTGTTTTGACATCTGTTAGCAGTGGAGATTTAGAAGGATCGAGGGATGTCAATGTTACAATATTGACCTTACAGCCCAAGAGAATAGCATATCTTATGTTGCAAGTTGGCTGTAGGTGGGCCTCTGGGAGATAGCAGATGTCTTTCTCTGATGTGTGGAGGAGGCACCATCTGCTCCTCAGCTAAGAATGGATCTGTAGAGATTTGGATACCAAGAGCACTTTCACCATCAAAAATAAAGACTGAGGGATTTACTTGAAATTTTTGAAATTCTGATATGTTTTGATAGGGTGAGTCAGGAAATTTTAACTTCTCTGATTGGGGAATCAAGGAGAAGGAGTTACCAATTGAAGATGGTTACTAATAGTTATTGATATAGGTACCGTTGCCATTCTAAGAGATCACTGGATGAATGCTGAAAGCATTGGAACGCAATGGGAAAGAGCAGTGTAATGAAGTTCGTTTTAGTAAAGAAACAATAAGACATGCTGAGCCAAATAGTTTCCTTCCATGTCATACAACTCTATACAAATGATTAATATTCTGCATATTTTTGTATTGGCAAGTAAAGCAAGTAAAGAAACTGAGATATGTCTTTTGATGCAGAGATCAAAACTAAACAAGTTTCAAAACCAATAGAACGTACAAACATATGAACAAGGTGCAGAATTAGGCCACTCGCCTCTCAAACATGCTCCATGTTCAATAAGATCATGGCTGATCTGATTAAGACTTCAAATCTGCACCCTGCCTACCTTTGATAACCTTTCATACCCCCCCTCACTCCCCCACTTATCAACGATCATGTCCCAGCCCACCCAGGATGATCACCTACCTCCAATCGATTGCCGGTTGTAGAATGAGCAGCATCACCCTCTACTTCCCCTAATGCTTCACCCCCTGTCACCATCCCCCGTGGCCTGCCAGTGTGCCAGACTAGCAATGCCAGCTAGCCCAGTGAAGTGCTAGGGTGTCAGTCTGTCTACGCCCTCTGACCTCCTGGAAGCCTCAAGTGCTTCCGGTCCTATCAGCAGAACCATCACAACAGCGGACCATACTCGATCCTCACCAAGCTAGTCGATTCTGTCCTGGACTCAAAAATCATATTCAAATCTCCATAATAATATTTAAATCTAAGATCACCCCCATAATGTCCTTGTCGTGACTTACTTTATTACTATCTTTATGTCTTTGGTAGTCATCCCCTCAATCCCTTCAAATTTATATAAATTGTAGATGTTATATCTTGCCAACCTGAAGAAGTTTCATTTATACCTACTCTCTGCTTCATTCAATTCTTTATCCATGCCAACATCAGTCCCTATATCATGAGCTTATATTTTCTGCAACAATCTTAGATGTGACACTTTATCAAATGCCTTCTGGAAATCTAAGTACAGTACTTCCCCCTTCATTCACAACACATGTCACTTTCTCAAAGTAGTAAGTTGGCTTCCTTTCACAAAACCGTGTTGACTTTGCTCAATTGCCTTGAACTTATCCAAGTGCTACAGCTTCTTTAATAATAGTTTTGAATATTTTGCCTATGATAGATATTAGGTTAACTTGACGGTCATTTTCTGTGTTTTATCTCCCTCCCTTTTCGAATGATGGAGTTAATTTATTATGTTCTAATTTTATGAAACTTTCCCCAAATATCGGGAGTTCAGGATAATTAAACCTGATGCATCAACAATCCCACTAGATGCTTCCTTTCAGATACTAAGTTGAAGTCCATTTGCACTTGTCAACACACAGCTCCAACAATTTATTCTACCACTTTTCTGGTGATGCAGTTTTTCTGAGTTCCTCTCTCCCTTCCATTTATAGCTGTTTCTGGGATGTTACACTTATCCTTTGCAATGAAGACAGTTTCAAAATATATATTCAATTCATCTGCCATTTCCTTGTTTGTCATAAAAGCAAATTATTGCAGATATTGGAATCTGAAACAAAAACAGAAAATGCTGGAAAATCTCAGGAGTCTGACAACATCTGTGGAGAGAGAGTAGAGCTAAGGTTTAGTGAAGAAGGGTTATCCAGTCTCAAAACATTGGTTCTATCCTCTCTCTGTAGATGTTGTCAGACTCCTGAGATTTTCCAGCATTTTCTGTTTTTGTCCTTGTTTTCCATGATTAATTCTCCAGACTCTAATTTCTATGGAACCATTTTATTCACTCATATCTTGTTAAAATACTTATAGAAACTCTTATTGCCAGATTTTATTTGCTGGTCATCTTTCTCTTATACTCTTTTTTTTCCTCCTTATTCATCTTTTGGTCATCCTTTGCTGTTTCTTATATTCTGTCCAATCTTTTGACCTTCCTCCTGTCTTTACACAATTATATGCATTTTCTTTATGGTTGATGCTATCTTTAACCTTTCTGGTTAACCATGGATGACGTATCCCAGTCAATAGACTTTCCTTACTGAATAAAGAACAAAGAAAATTACAGCACAGGAATAGGCTCTTCAGCCCTCTAAGTCAGCATCGATCATGTTGCCCGTGTGAACTAAAACCCCTTACACTTCCAGGGACGATATCCCTCTATTCCTATCGTATTCAGTGCTTATCAAGACATTCCTTAAAAGTCACTATTATGTCTGCTTCTACTACCTTCCCCAATAGCAAGATCTAAGTGCTCATCACCCTAAGTGTAAAATGCTTGTCTCATACATCTCCTTTAAAACATTGCCCTTCTCATCTTAAACTTACATCCCTGAATAATTAACTCTTTTACTCTGGGAAAAGCTTCTGACTATCCACTCTGTTCATGCTCGTCATAATCCTGTAGACTTCTATCAGATTGCCCCTCAACCTCTATTGTTCCAGTGAGAACAAAGCAAGTTTCTCCAACTTCTCCTCATAGCTAATGCCGTCCATATCAGGCAACATCCTAGTAAATCTTCTCCATATACTCTCCAAAGCCTTCCTTCTGGTAGTGTGGTAACCAGAATTGAGCACTATATTTCAAGTGCAGCTTAACTAAGGTTCTATAAAGCTGCAATTGGAATACATATTTTGTGTCTTTTGAAATATCATCTTAAGCAATTGCCACAGCATCTCAATTCATCTATCGCTTAAGTTAATACGCCAATTTACTTTAGTGAGCTTTGCTTTCATGCCCTCATAATTGCCTTTATTTAAGTTTAAAAACCTGGACTTAGTCATCTATCCTTAAAACTGAATCATAGAAACTTTACGGTGCAGAAAGAGGCCATTTGGCCTATCAAGTCTGCATCAACCACAATCCCACCTAGGCCCTAAACCCATATCCGTGCACATCTAATTTACGCATCTCAGAGCACTAGGGGCAATTTTACCATGGTCAATCAATCTAACCCACACATCTTTGGACTATGAGAGGGAACCAGAGCACTCGGAGAAAACCTACGCAGACATGAGGAGAATGTGCAAACTCCACACAGACAGAGACCCAAGCCAGGAATCGAACCTAGGTCCCTGGAGCTGTGAAGCACCACTGTGCTACTGTGCCACCCTAATAATAAGAATTCTAAATAAAAAATAATGAATCAACTTTAAAGAAATTAGTTCTAGAAAACTGATAATTTACAAAAATGCTGATAATGGGAAAGAAACAAAAGAGTTACAAAATCCAGTGAAGACAAGTTTAGATGAAATGTTAACATTTTTTGAGATTTGTTCATCTGATTAGTGAAGTTTTGAAGATGCAAGATTTACTTTTCAATCACTGAATGTGACATGCTGTGAAATGTTTTATAATTCATTGCTGGCACGTGGGCATCGTTGATTAGGCCAGCATTTATTGCCCATTTCTACTTGCCCTTGAGAAGGTGATGGTGAGCTGCCTTCTCGCACCAAGGGGAGGGAGTTTGAGGACTTTAACGTAGTGACAGTGAAGAAGGTGGTGAATATCTAGGAACCTCCAGGTGGTGGCATTTCCATGTGACTAATGCCCTTGTCCTTCCAGGTTGTGGATTTGGAATATGCTGTCTGAGCAGCCTTTGTGAGTTTTTGTAGATGGTACATACTGCTGCCACTGTTCATCAGTGGAGGAGGGATTGACTGTGGAAGTGGGCCATTTTGTCTTGGACAGTGTTGAGCTTCTTCAGTGTTGTTGGAGTTGCACTGATCCACACAAGTGGAGAATATTTCATCACACTCCTGACTTGTACCTTGTGGACATGTTTTGGGGAGTCAGGAGTAGTACTTATCACAGTATTAGAACATAGAACATAGAACATAGAACAATACAGCACAGAACAGGCCCTTCGGCCTTCGATGTTGTGCCGACCAAAATAAAAAGCAATGCCCCTCCAAACTAAACCATTCCCTTCTCTTCCATATACTTATCAATTAACCTCTTAAACGCCACCAAACTTGGCGCATCTACAACAGCTGCAGGCAGGGCATTCCACTCCCTAATCACTCTTTGAGTAAAGAACCTACCTCTGATATCCGTCCTATAACTCATACCCCTTAATTTAAAGCTGTGTCCCCTCGTGCTAGCTTTCTCCATCCTAGGAAAAAGGCTATCACTGGTACCCTCTGACCTGCTCCTGTAGCCACTGTATTTAGATGGCTAGTCCAGTTTGATTAGATTTTGATTTGATTAATTGCCACATGTATTGGGATATACTGAAAAGTATTGTTTCTTGTGGTTTACAGACAAAACATGCCTTACATAGAGGAGAGAGAAAGGAGACGCTGCAGAATATAATGTTGCAATTACAGGTAGGGTGAAAAGAAAAATCAGCTTAACATACAATAGGACCGTTCAAAAGTCTGATAACAGCAGGGAAGAAGCTGTTCTTGATTGAGTTGTTTAATTATCTACAACCATTCACTGCATGTGATCGGACTGCAGAGCTTAGATCTGATCCGATTGTTGTCGGTTCACTTAACTCTATTACTTGCTGCTTATGTTATTTGGCATGCAATTAATCCCGTGTTGTAGCTTCACCAGGGGAACACCTCATTTTTAGATATGAAGCCACTTAATTTCATTCATGTGGTTATCAAAGTCACTGTAATGTAGATGACCTTGCTTTGTTTGTGCATTTTTAGGTATTTATTCTTGGGGTCATTCACTACAACTTGACACAAGTGTTAAAAAATAAATACATGTTTCCTTTTGCAATTTGTTATGGCACTAATCATTATAAAAATCCAAGATGAGGATTGTGTGCGTGTTTTCTTTAACTTACTATAAATTGGGTTCCCGTTAAAAGACGATTTCTCCACTGACATACCGCCCGCTCACCCCACTTTTCAAATCCCAGCCTTACTAATGAGTTGCCAGACCTGGGCTGCTGGTTTATGTCTACATTGAATTACACCAAACGGAGTAAAGCTTAATTGACTTGTACATTTGCAGAATACAAGTTAATGATATAACTTCAACCATTTAAAGGTCAACATAGAACTCGGCACCAAGCAACTCCACTCCAGATCTGCAGAGGTACGAAATACTGAAATACCAGTGTCAATAATTACATAACAGCTCTCTGGGTGATAGCTCAAAATAGCTTAAGTTTTACATTTGATCCCCATTCAGATGTGAATATACGATCAACAAGGTTATTAAATCTCATTAACACATTTCTGGGAATGGATCATGTCTATTATTTACATGTCCCAATATGTATCGATTGTCAGCATTTGCAGAGTTGTATCGACTGTCCTTACTCGCTGACAAAAATCAATGTTTCCAGCTCGCTCCTTAGGTGAAACGCAGGGTGCACTACCATTCTACTTTGTGCACTTGCACAGTTTAGTGTAGTTATCATGCTGGCTTGTGATAAAATGGCACCTGATAACATGTAAATAATTCACATTTTCAGAAGCTATATCGCAGAAACTAGTCACATAAGTTATAGTGGTCAGACAGGATGGTGTAAAAGCTTTGCAATGTTGATTTGTTTTTAGGTATTTGGAGAAGGATTCTGTTTTCTGGAAGCAAGATTCCGTCTTTTGGTAAGTTCCCCAACCTTAATATTTCCCAGAATATCCCTGAACTCTGCTGATACAGTCACAATAACACCAATCTCTAAAAGCAACCTAATTGAATATAGACATATTTTGTAATTCATGCTGGAGATGTGGGCGTCACTGGCAAGACTAGTATTTATTGTCCATCCCTAGCTGACTGTACACATAACCTCTCTGGGTCACAAAGTACAGAATCATTCTCTTCCAATCTCGTACAGCTAATGTTGACCTTTAAAAATAAGAGACAAAAATGAATCTTCATTCAGAGTCACGGAGTCTGAATCTTCAGACTCCGTGACTCGGAGCTTTCTGTCCCTCGTCACTGTGCGATTGATCAACAGGTTGAGTCAGCAGGATAGTTCCAGATTTTGTTTCCTCTTCTACTTTTTTGATTGAGTTCTTAATGACCTTTTCCATTTGTCCGGCTGGGAATTGCTGAATATCTTCCCCTGCCTGTTAGGAAAGGCTGAATTTGAGCACTTGCCCTCGGCATCAAATCATTCAGTGTCAGCAAAAGGTCCAAAAGCAAGGTCACCTTTTAAACTCCACTTTCCAAAGTAATAAAAACCCTATTTCCAAAGCAATAGAAAGGCAGTATTGAATTTGTGCTTATTCAATCTACACAAGGAATATTAATTTTAAAGCATATTTGTTCTCACAGCATGCCATAGAGAGCTAGGATTCATATTTTGTCCATAAAGATGTGTAATTTAAAGTTTGGTGTATTTATGTTCAATGACACAAATCTGTTAATGTAAATTGTGTACTGCAATATTTAGCCTAACAATAGGTATTTCTGAAGCTTAATTCATTAAAAAAAAAGTCAAGGGTCACAGTGTTACAGCTGTTCACACCAGCAGAATTTTCCCATCCCCGTGCAGTGAGCAGAGAATTGGCTGGGCATCGAATTCTCTGACCTCGTTGCAGCAGGAGCGTGGCGTGAATAGCCGGTAAGATCATGTCCATACTATCTGTAGAATGACTACCGATGAAACTAATAAAGCAATGGAAACCATTCACTGTGAAAACTGAGCTCCTTCTTTGATAGAATTACACCAATTGTTTTGCATCTTGCTGGGTGGTAAAGATATGTATTAGGGACCAGAGCAAAAAATCCAAGGTTAATTCTGAAGTTAGCTTAAAGCCAACTGTTTGTGATTTTGACATTAGTGTGAGCATAAAGTGTTTCAGTCCAGGTATGATTCTACTGGAACACTAGGAAACTTATGGCAAAACAAACTTTATTTGATAATTAACTATAATAAACTATAACAAAAATAATGAGTGTAACTTTTACCAATTAAAATATTTAAACATGACAATGTATAATTCTTAACTGCTAGCTCTATTCGTTCCAATTTAAGCAATATTCCTCATAGACACAAATTCCTCTTCAAAATCAGTTAGAAACAATATGCTGGTATGTGGGCTGCTAGTCTTTGAACCTTCAAAATACCCCTGGAAAAAAGGTACCTATTTTCTAGTAGGTCTCAGACTTCAATCCCTAGAGAGAGAGAAAAAAGAGCTACTGCTTCTTGCAAATTCAAACAGAGACTGCCTGATTTTCCTCTCTATAAGTCTAGCTTCTCCCATTAGTACATAACATACTATTGCCAATCAACCTAATTAAACCTTACTTTTAAACCCCAGGGGACAATCCAAAAATAAGTAAATCTGCATTAGCTCAGATTAAAACAAACACCACAATATTAAGGTCAATTCTGCTTCTACATTCTCAGCATGTGGGCAACCTGTAGCAGACCAATCTGCATTGTAATCAGAATTGAAGTGTAAAACATTATTTTCACAAGAAAATAATATAAATGCATTTCTTAAAGGCACAGCGTCATCTTGTATGCTGTCGTTATTTTATAACATCTTTTTTTATATGTGTAAAATAATAGTATTAAGACAACATTGAATGGTGGTTCACTGGATTGAAACACAAATGAAAGATCCACAAACCTGATCTGTTCTTCTCTATACTGCCTGGAAATTTATGCAGCTGATAGTAGCAGATAAATACTTCAAGTGTTCACTCTTCTTCTGGTTATTTTAGTGGGGGCATTGTCCACCTAAAATGAACATGCTTTAAAAATATTTGGGAGAGGAATAGAATGCAAATACATTAAGCATTTGTTTGTTAATTTTGCAAACACCAATTTCTCAACTTCAGTTTTCAACCTTTGAAAAAATATCTCCAGCAGGAGCTGAGAACTGATGCATCAGATTGGCAGCCAGTTGCACATCTTTCTGATTTCCTTTCTGTTCTGTTCCAGTACCTGCCTTTTCATTTCCTGCACAGTTGAAGGTTACCATTGTACATCCACCTCAGAATTTCCAAAATGCAACTAACCCAATGCAATATGCCCTATTTATTAGGTTCCTGTCCTCCTTCATCATCTCAAAGATTTCTGCATCCTGAATTGTAGTAGATGTGAGCTTCTAACACCTTAGCACAGACACCAACTCTTCTGGGAACTTTGTAAACAATAGGACCAATATGGGATTTAATGGTAGGAAAGCAACTAATATTAATGGAAAAGAAAATGGTCTGAATTAGATGCAGGAAGAGAAATAGACAAAGAAAGATCAGATTAATAGATAGAATACAAGACGAAAGAAGAAGTTTTTTTTAAACGTTAATATTTCTTTGGTGCAACTTTGACATCTTGTGATACAATGTAATATTCCTACCGCTGGACCAGAAACTCCAGGTTCAAACCCCAGTTCAGGACAATGAAAGTGCATTTACAAAATGGCAGAACAGGTTGGTTATCAGCCTCTAACTCCTTCTAATATGCCTGATGGCAGGTGGTATGAATGGGATTGATTCCTAGTCAGTCAAACCACTGCAGTACTTTGTCAAGCATAATCATGACTCAATCCAATGGAAGCCCATGGTTGTCAATGTCCTCTGAAAGGCACATTGCCTGGAGGAGGAGGGGGTAAGAGGTGGAGGAGGGAGAAGAGATAACATTTACCACCTGCAGGAATGAAACATCACAATCATTCCCTTTCTTGAACAGACGGATTCAGTGGCATTTCAGGCACATGCATAATCTCATGAAAAGGGTCTTTACATTGTTAACTAACAGCCTAAACTTTTTGTCATGGTTTAATTGTTTTTACAACACAAATGCAGCAATTCACAAATCAAACTTCCTGGAGAGCTGACAGTTTTTTTGTGAGGTGAATGACCGAGAGCCACAAATCATCCAGTTATTCAAAGCAATGTGCAACTCACTCTTCCTTACACAATAATAGTGCCATTATTTCCCTAGTAAATTCTGATCAATGTCGGAATAAAAAGAGGTAACCTCAGTTCCCCAAAATATTTCAGTTGAAGGTTTAAAATTCTAAACAATATTTGAAAAACACTATAGAGCTAAATGCAACTTGTTCTTAATGGTACTTTGATTAGAAAATAGGGTGAAACGCTGAATACTTGTGTAACCTCAGGCAACCTGTTACACAAAGAGAAAGGATAATAAAATAAAAATATCAGATTGTGGCCTATACCAGGAAGAATGCAAAAAATCCAGTCTGGGTCACTGCTGCAAAATGATTTTGTGTAGTATTTAATCAAAGTACCCATGATCAATTCAAAATCTATTTCAGCTGTTTAAATTGAAGTTTTAAAGATGGAATTTCTGAGACATAAATAAAGTTAATCTCCTGCACTCTACTGCCCATCTTACTAAAGTCCCTTTGCAATGCAATAAAAAATCATACCTTTTATTATTCATTTAAATCTACTTTAACTGACAACAGAATTTAATCACCATAGTAAAAAATGACTTTGTTCTATTATTTAAAGGTTGCAATAAATAATTAAATAGTCTTTGAATCATTTGCATTGTTTATTTTGCAATTCCCAAATTTATAATCATTAATATATGGCAAATGTTTAATATCCTCTGTAATATTGCAAATGAATTATACTGTCTGCTGAATGTTATTCTTACATTAATCTGCAGAGGTGGCAACACAATATTCTTCAATTTCTATATTTTGAGCTTCTAAAAAAATAATTAATAATCATGCTTTTATTTTATTGCATACTTTATCTGACACAAAATTAGGAATTCTTGAGGCACCACTGGTCAAATCCACTTGTTTAGATATCAGCTGAAACACTCCTAAAATTTCAGCCTTCTTACTCACTTTGATCCAATCTTTATTCCATATGGATCTGATTTTCCTCAGTGTTGTATCCTATGAATCCTTAGTATCTTGTTGCAAAGCAGAAGAAAATGGGCCAGAGATCCTTGGGTCTCCTGTCTCCGATACTTTGAGATTTGTGGTGACAGAATAGAAGGAGAATGGAATGCTTGCAACTGAGGTGGGCATACATGTGACAATCATGGGCAAAGGAACCTGTAGTGTTGCCTTGCCCCATCTTGTTCTTCCTTTGATGGGTGGGCACTCACTTTTAGCAGATAATTAGATGACGTAGGCATTAGGCCCATCACTCCAGCTGTATTCAGAACAAAAGATTCGAGAGGGGCAACCAGCAAGACTACAAAGGATGAAAAGGATTAACACGGCAATTTTTTGGGTGGCTTGCGGAATGTTCTTTGAATTGGAAATCTTTTGCTATTTTTGATAGGTAGTACAACAGGCATCACCTCTCCCTATATCAATTGTTGAATTTCCTTACCCAATTGTTTGTCAAGGCCCTTGGTGCATTGAAAGAAGTATGTCAGCACTGAGCTAACGAATTGAATCAAGAAGTATGAGTGGGTTCACTTCATTGTGGGATAAATGGGTTCTGAGAGTCCTGTCCAACATCAAAGCAGAGGGGTAGAGAAATATTGAGGCAGCACACACTATTTTCCAAACTGCAAAAGATTTTGAACTTTAAAATTCAAAATGTTAGTTATCTTTTGGCACCTGGGGCATGATTTTTCCAAGTCCATTGCATTGCTCGAGTAGAGCTGTAGGCTGGGAGGGCTGTAGCAGGACTTGTGATGGTGTTCAGCCAATCATGATTTTCCAAGCCTATTTTTTTGTAGTGTAATTAGCCCCACACCAGAAAACAGCGCGAGGCTGATTCCAATATTTAAATCTTCATTTGAATGTTCTTAGTGAGTCCAAGATAGTATCGTCTAGGCTTAATAATGTTTCCCACCCTGCCAGTAGAGTGAGGATTATGTATAGTCCCCATATATAATCCCAATCAATGAGGGCAAGGTATAATGGCCTTACCGGTGGGGCAGAGGCCATTGAGGCCCCTCAGGAGGTCAGAGGCAGGGGGTTGCCCCTTGGGCAGCTAGCCTGATACTGCCAGCCTGGCACAGCCCACTGGGCACTGGCACTGCTAACCAGGCATTGGGCAGTGCCAAGGGGATGGGCCCTGAAGGGGCAGAGGATTTGTGGAAGCCATCAGGAGGCTGATGATTGGGAGTCTGGCAATAGAGGGGGCCAGTGTGCCAGCACTGATCTCCCTACTGAGAGAACAACACATGCGCAGTGGCCTGATCTGCTTCTTGATGCCAACCTCTCAGACAGCATTAGACCCATTCCCTCTTTCCCAGCAGGAATCTTCAGTGGACTCTGTGACACACAAAATGCTAGAAATTCAACTGACTAAATGCGCCCACAAAACGGGCAGAAAAATCTCCTATTTTGCCACCCATTAGACAGTTAATATTTTTTGGGAAAATCCACCTTGCCACACCCCTCCCCACCCCAGTTTCCCTCCTCTGAATTTTCCAAATCCAATATTCATTTTAACATATTAACTAAAATAGTTAATTTAAAATCCATGTTCTCTTACATAACAAGAGCCTTTGTACAGAAATTAGTTCAAGATAATTCTGAGAGATGGCTGAGGATATCATTAACATCTCTCTTAAGATGTAGTAAAATTGATAGAAATTTTGTACTTATAGCTGATATTATTCTGGTATTGATGAAAAGAATTCAACTCCTGTCTCAGCTAATTGAGGTCTAATTATTGTTTTTTTTTCCATAAGATAGATTCGATATACTCAAGACTCTAGTAGTTTATTTGCCTTGTTCTATGAAACTAGTATTTAATTTCAGAGCAGAAGAGCTGAGGACTAGTGATATTTCTCCAGAAAGTCATTAATAACATGCAAGGGATTCTGGACACAAATGGGCCCAAATTACTGGCGAACTAAGCTTTCTTTCATCAATGCTAGAATAATTTTAGCTGGCAGTACAAAAGTCAAAGATGCAATTGCAAATTTCCAGATTTTTACTACATCTTACGAGAGGGAAGACTTCCATTAATAACATCCATAGTTTTCTCTTGGAAATATCTTGAACTAATTTCCGTACAATGAATTGCTTAGAAGTACAAAGACTCTTGTTATGTAAGGGAACGAGTGTTAAATTACACTATTTATTTAAAGGGGGAAACGTATCTTCTGAAGGAAGGATGTATTTTCTGATGCCAAATTTTCTGCAATGCTGCGGAGACAGCTCTGTGGGTGACATTTAGCGTCAAAGCACCGCCTCTAGCTCTCCTAATGACTCCCTGGAGCTGGAGGTCTTGGTGTAAGAGGTCAGGGCTAGGAGAGAAGTCTGTTTGCCTGTAACCGCCGTAAACCCCCAGGGTAAATATACAACACGTCTGCAAACAGAACTGAGAGCGTCAGTGCTAACAGCATTACTAGTTCACTGTAGGAGGAGATTCACCAAGCCCACAATCAGTAAGGGGGAGTGCAGTTCTTCACATCTTTCAACAAACATATGGAGCTGCAGAGGTGCAAATTAATGCATTGCGTGTTTTTAAATTTAACGTGGATCTGTGTCATGAATGAACTGCGTTCGAGTAGTGCGTAATAAAGGGCTCAAGCACAGATCAACCTGTTTTTGGTAACTCGTACAATTTATCATTGATAAAAGATCAGTTTCTTTTCAGCCTGTACTCGAACTTGGTACAGAGTGGCTCATTACTGTGTCCTGACCACTGTACACAACAGAGCTGCAGCCTGCTTTTTTGCTTACTTATGTTGCTTTTTGCTTACTTTGCTTTCCTTTTTCTCCTGTACTTTCTGTGTGTGGCTACAAAGGGGCTGAATCTTCCATATGTCAACTCCGTACACTTCATAATGAGCAAAGCTTCAGAACACAACTGAATTGTGGGGAAGGACATTGAAAATAAGTAGCACTTACCCAAAAACCACATTCAACAATGACGTGTTCCGCGTTACATTTCACCCCCGATAATTATCTATACAGCATGACGCTCAGCAAACTAAACATAAGTTACGTGGACAGGGGCAGCACAGTGCACAAATGTTGATGATAGTGAAGGACTGTGCATGCACGCAGAAAGGTGTGTACATTGGCGTGAAATGTTTTAATGTTTTGAATGCACCGGTGTAAGCATTTAATTTGTTATCATTGAAAAATAAACTTGTAAACTTTCCAGGCAGATCCAATGGCTGGAATTAAACACATTTCAAATCCATCTTTGCTGGCAGCTGGATTATATGGTACAAGTCTGACCTCTAGTAGGTAATCTTATTTCAGAGTCAGCGTACCAACCTTGCTCCTGAGATATACTTTCAGTTTCGTGTCAATAGATACTTCGAACAGTTTCACACTGATGTGAAACTGGCATTTCCACTGTACCTGTGGTCCCCAATCTCGGTTAAAGCAAATTCTACACTCATTACATCCTTGCGCAATTCATGATTAATAGATGAAATCATTTACATTACAATTAAGGACAGTTTCAAACTCTTAATTAAGGCACCCACTCTGAACAAGGGGTTAATAAGATGAACTTGAATTATGAGGACAGACTGCATTAACTTAACTCGCACTGAATCTCTCTTGAAGGATTTAAAATGATTAGATTTACTTGATAAAAAATAAACTATTTCCAGTGGTGGTGATGGTATAAAGACACAAACAGAAGGAGGGAATATACCTTAAAATTAGAACCAGTGTGAAGCCAGAAAATAGAAATCCTGAATTATCTCCTCAGTAGGTTGTGAATGCAAACAAGGTTTGCAAACATATACTTTTTTTCATAAAATATCTGAAGGAACATTACAAACATTTCAAAATGATTGTCACAGGAAACAATAATATTCACTCATCACTATGTGTATGGCATTTGCGTATTCTCCCCGTATCTGCATGGGTTTCCTCTGGGTGTTCTGGCTTCCTTCCACAGTCCAAAAATGTGTGGGTTAAGCATATTGGACATGTTAAATTGCCCCTTAGTGTCAGGGGACTAGCTAGGCTAAATGAATGGGGTTATGGGGATAGGGTTTGGGTGGGATTGTGGTTAGTGCAGACTCAATGGGCTGAATGGCTTCCTTTTACACTATATGGATTCTATGATTCAGGTTTTTTATGTGCTTCAGTCAGGGACAACTTTTTGCAATGGAGGACCAGTAGGTTTTGGGTGGATCAAAGAGCAGCTTTCATTAAGTTGATGATCCTCCAGCAGCAGTTCATGGAATCATAGAATCCTACATTGCAGAAGAAGGCCATTCAGCCCAACAAGTCTTCACTGATCACAATCCCACCCAAGCCGTATTCTTGTAATGACACATTTTAACCTGCTAATCCCCTGATACTAGGGTCAATTTAGCATGGCCAATCAACCTAACACCACACCTTTGGACGGTGGGAGAAAACTGGAGCATCTGGAAGAAACCAATGCAGACATGGGGAGAACGTGCATACTCCACACAGACAATGAACCCAGATCCTTAGCACTCAGAGGCAGCAGTGCTCACCACTGTTCCACCACACTGCCCAAAGTTGACATTTGTCTCAGTGTGCATTGCTGGGAACAGCCCATAGAGCACAGGAGCCTGCATCATGCTCAGGATGAACCTTGACAAAAACCACCTCTCTGTCTTCATACCTTCTTTGCAAAGACACATTCCACAGGGAGGTGGACAGCAATCTTTTCTCCACCATTTGCAAGACTAAAGTTTTTTTTAGATTAGGAAATCAAGGGATATGGAAGAAAAACAAGTAAATGGAATGGAGGTACACATCAAGAATAATTTAACTATGTGGTGGAAGGAGCTGATTAGTCTACTTTCCTATTCTTTGTTATAGCAAGAACTGAAAATTACAGTAAAATGTAACTGTGCCACAGAATTAATTTCAATCATAGTCAAAACAAACTACACAACCCACAGCCAGACTGGAATTGTTGAACTTAAGCTTCCCTTTTATATTTTACAAAGCTTTATAAAAAGTTTTTAACTCCATCCTTAAAGTTACAAATCCAATCCTCAGAATGGACTAGACAACCCAGGTTCATTCTCGCTTGCTCCAAAAACCAAATTCAAAATCCAATTCATGGTCCCCATAAGAGACACAAACACAATCCACGCTGACAAGATCAGGCACTGTGCCCCATCTTGGGCATGATCTTGGCTAAGAGACCAAGAAATGATTTTCATTATCTTTCCATCCTGTTCCAATCAAGTAGCAAACTCACAGGTTCTACATTGTGATACATCTGCTTTGATTTGGTTTATCGTCACATATATTGGGATACAGTGAAAAGTATTGTTTCTTGCGCTATACAAAAAAAAACACATTAATGGAGTGCATAGGGAAAAAGGGTAAGAATCATAGAATCTCCACAGTTCAGAAAGAGACCATTCGGCTCATTGAGCCTGCACCAATGAGAACCCCACCCAGGCCCTATCTGCATAACCCCACATATTTACCCTACTAATCTCCTGGATATTCAAGAGCAATTTAGCATAGCCAGTCAGCCTAACCTGCATATCGTTGGACTGTAAGAGGAAATTAGAGCAGTGGATGAAACCCATACAGATATTAGGGAGAAACTCCACAGTCGCCTGAGCCTGGAGTTGAATCTGGGTCTCTGGTGCTGTGAAGCAACAGTGCTAACATTTATTTATCAGTGTCACTAGTAGGCTTACATTAACACTGCCATGAAGTTATTGTGAAATCCCCTGGTCACCAAGCTCCAGCACCTGTTTGGTTACACCAGGGAAAATTTAGCATGGTCAATGCACCTAACTCGTGGGAGAAACCAGTGCACCTGGAGGAAACCAGTATAGACATGGAGAGGATGTGCAGACTCCACACAGTGACTCAAGCTATGAATCAAACCTGGGTCACTCTGCCATTCATGCAATAATGGTCACTTCTTAGCATCTTCTCAGCCTTCTGCATCCTCATTAACATTCCCTTTGTCCCATTCCACCCACCCCCAACGCAGTTTCATAGGATAAATCTCAGTTGATTCTTTTTGGTCTCAGCTCTGATGAAGGATCATCTAGACTCAGAATGTTGGCTCTATCCTCTCTCCACAGATGCTGTTAGAGCTGCTGAGATTTTCCAGCAGTTTCTGTTTCGGATTGCAGCATGTGCAGTGTTTTGAGTTTATCTGGTCCCTGGTGTTGTGAGGCAGTGGTGGTAACCACTGTGCTGCTCCTAACCTAAATAGAACAGGGAACAGTGGCATAGCAGTTAGCATAACTGCCTCACAGCACTGGGCAACTGGGTTCGACTCCTGGCTTGGGTCACTGTCTGTATGGAGTATGCACATTCCCCCAGCGTGGGTTTTCTCTGGTTTCTTCCCACAGTCTGAAAGATATGCAGGTTATGTGCATTGACCCAAACAGGTGCCGGAGTGTAGCAATGAAGGAAATTTCACAGAAACTTCACCGCAGTGTTGATGTAAGCCTTACTTGTGACTAATAAATAAAACTCAACAGTTCCAGGTAGGGTGAAGAGAAAGATCAGCTTAATGAGGCAACGTAGTGCACACTGACACAATCATGTACATAATTAAGTCAGAGATTATTTAGACAGTGAAATCAATGTTTAGTGCACACTCTGTGTGTGTGTGTGTGTGTTGTCAGGCTGACAAGACTTGCTGCTCAGTGAGATTGATGCCTGGTGGCTGCTTATTTGCCTGGGAATCTGTGATTGGAGGGCGGTGGGCAGTGGCCAGCATCTCTTCGCTTAATAAAGGGGAGGGCGGGCGGAGATAGGCACTCAGACTGGAGCAGTGCCCTCATGGGGACTGGAGCCTGAGACCAGGAAAGCAACAGCTTCGAATCCAGGCGCCGCTGAGACACAGGGAAGGAGAGAGAGAATAAAACAACATCAGATTTTTTAAAAAAGGGGGGGTGGGTGGGAACAGAAACCTCAGGCATTCTCTCTCAAGTTTGAATTAAGTTGAAAGTTTGAGAGAGGAGCAATCATGTCTTTAGCTGTGAAGGAGAAGAGCCAGGTCCGGCTGGTGTTCCTGGGAGCGGCGGGAGTGGGGAAGACCTCGCTGATCCGGAGGTTTTTACTCGACACCTTTGAGTCTAAATACAAGAGGACGGTGGACGAGCTGCACAGCAAGGAGTACGAGGTGGGCTCCATGAGGATCAGGATTGAGATCATGGACACCAGCGGCAGCTACTCCTTCCCAGCCATGAGGAAACTGTCCATCCAGAGCAGCGACGCCTTCGCCCTGGTTTACGCCGTAGACGACGCGCAATCCTTCGAGGCGGTGCGGAGCCTGCGGGAGGAGATCCTGGACATCAAGGAGGACAAGTACACCCCCATCGTGGTGATCGGCAACAAGGCGGACCAGCGGGGGCAGCGCCAGGTCTCGGGCGAGGACATCATGTCGCTGGTGGTGCTGGAGTGGAACTGCCGTTACCTGGAGAGCTCCGCCAAGGACAACGCCAACGTGCTGGAGGTTTTCCGGGAGCTGCTGCAGCAAGCCAACCTGCCGAGCCGCCTGAGCCCGGCACTCCGGAGGAGACGCGAAACTTTCCCCACCGAGAACAACTGCCGGCCCCCCATGAACAAGACCAACAGCTGCAGCGTCTCCTAAACCGCAGAGAGCTGCTCCTGCTTGTGTCCTCTTCCCCCTCTCCCTTCCTATCAATCCGATCAAACACTGTCCCGGCTCAAAAAAAAATCAGGTTTTGGGAAGAATTAAAAGAGGCTGCAAATTGTTGCAACAAGTTGAATAAGGTGCTAAAAAATAAGTCCTTGAGGAGGCACATCTAAATTATCTCTGCTCAAGATGCTGATCCGTTAAACTGAACAATTGATGTTTGCATTGAAGGTAAATCCTACAGCAGGTTACATGTCAACCTCAGCCTGGTTTCAGAAAGAATTTATTCTCAACCTATAGGCATGAGTGTGCACCCTGAACTAAGATTTGTTTACAGTGTTCAAATTATTACCCTTATCTGTTAACATTGGGGAAGGCGAGGGGGGAATTAACATTTATTTGCACTTTCATGTAATGTTATCAGATCCAGTCCTTACACTGTTACTGAGAAATAGAATGCATATTCTTTTGTATATTTATTTTATAGAAGTTATGAATAAAAAGACTTTATCCTGAACGGTTTTGCTGGCTCTGATTTGTCTCATTTGCACGTTTGCAATTTTCCTTTTACACGTTGGAACTGTGAAGCCAGTTTTTTTTTTAATATTTGTGCGTGAACTAACATGCTCTTAATGAAAACACAACCTCCATAAAAGTAAAGGAAAAGCGGGTATTGTGTCTTCCTTCCCCCCCAGCATCCCAGCCCCCCATGAATAAATGGGGAGGCACTCGAAGGGAGAGGACATCATTTCATGGTTCATTTTTAATAAGAGAATGGCACTCAGGCATTCAGGGGAGAGATAATCCGGTAAAAAAAAACCCAGTTTGTGGCTAAACTACATTGAGTAGCTGCTTCGAGTTTAACATTCCCACAAAACACGAAAGATTTAAAGGAACGCCAATTTAACTAGAAGTTCTTAAACCTAGTTCACTTTCTAATGAACTGCGATAGATTAACATATAATTGAACAGAACCCGCCAAGTGGCAGATAAATATTGCGAACCGCGATTAAAATTGAAGGATTTCTGAGTCACAAGAGTTTAGATTACTCGGGGGATGCACTTTATATAAACACTTTCATCTCTTAATAGGGAGTTTAGACATTTAACGGAATCGTTCTTTGATCACAGTCTCAGCAGAATGGTAACGTCACTGGACCCACTGGCCCAGGGGGGCACTGGAGTTAGCGAAATTGCAGGGACCAAGTTCCCTTTAGTTCACGCAATGACCCAGTGAGGCTGGAAAGTGCCAAATCTATTGGGAACTTGGCATCTAGAGTCGGCTAAAGTAACAGAGCACACACACACACACACACACAGCCGCTTTGACAAAGAGTCATCTGGACTCGAAACGTCAACTATTTTCTCTCCTTACAGATGCTGCCAGACCCGCCGAGATTTTCCAGCATTTTCTCTTTTGGTTGCACACTGCCGCTGTTAAGTTTATCTGAATGCTATTACGTTCTTATTTGAACTTATTATTTGAATAAGAACTTAATTTTATCTGAATGTTATTAAGGATTTAGTTAGGGTCTAACCTGCGTTTGGTATGGGCACACACACATACAGGACACAATGTCCAGACTTTAACCAACATTGAATGTATTGACGTTAATGGAGAGTACACCGTCCACTTTCTCCCAGGTTTACCCGGAGTCAGGTCATGCTCTTGTCTCTTTGACTCAGCCCATTTCCTAATTTTTAATCCACCTAGAGGAATATCAATGATTTGCACTGATGTCCCTGTAATGAATTGGAGTGTTTTCATGGCGCCACCTTTTGGAATTTTATTTTCTGAAACAAATCAATATGAAATATTTTACTGAAGTTACTTTCGGCTAATTTAAGGGAGTAGCACTCGAAGGCACATCATACCGTACTATTCTGTAGAGAATCCCCTTGACAAGAGGGGGCGATTGAAAAGCCTCAGATTAACTGTGTAGTGAACAACTCCGATATTGTTGCCAGAAATTAGGCACGCCTCCCTAATCTTCGAGGCTAGGGGAAATCGATTTTCATTTGTAAACTGCAAGCGGAGCACAAAAAAAGAGCAGATACTGTTCATGACATATTTGGACAAAAAAAGTAGCGATGTATCTGCTCCAACACCAAGGAGTATCCTATAATCAACATTGCTCACCCCCACCAACAGCATCCCTCAATGGAGTGTGGTCATATCTCCAAGCTCAGCAGATAGGGGAATGCAACA
This sequence comes from Sphyrna mokarran, assembly GCA_024679065.1. Taxonomy (NCBI): domain Eukaryota; kingdom Metazoa; phylum Chordata; class Chondrichthyes; order Carcharhiniformes; family Carcharhinidae; genus Sphyrna; species Sphyrna mokarran. Next base: position 29,180,268 of record JAGIQG010000021.1, read on the forward strand.
CTGGGAGCAAATACAAATTGCAAGTGGAAAGACGTGCTGGTTAGGTTGATTGGCGGTGTTAAATTGACCCTAGTGTCAGGGGGCTTAGCAGGATAGATAGGTGAGGTGGCAGGAAAAGCGCCAGAATGGGATTGTGGTTGGTGTGGTTTTGGTGGACCAAATGGCCTCCTTCTGCACTGGTAGAATTCTATTCTATGGTTATCAGATTCCTGATCTAGGCTGGGGTGTGGGTCATGGCAAGTGAGGGGTGGAACAAGGGGAAGCCTTTGCCCCAAGCTGTCCTCCCTTTCTTTCAGCTGCCAGGTGTCCTGTGCCAAACTGAGCATTTTGAGAGTTTCTATACACAAGTATTTAATTTATTATCACATGTATAGGGATAGAGTAAGTAGTAATGTTTCTTGTGTGCCATACAGACAAAACATACTGCTCAGAGAGTACATAAGGAAGGCAAAAAGGAGGGTGCAGCTTGTACTGTGACACTCATTACTATACCCTAGCAACATTTTAAAAGCATAAAATGAGAGTAAAAGATACAATTAGTGGGTATGCTGGGGACAGCTCAGAAGAAATTGCCATTCTCCAGTGCCATCTTGTATATTTCAAGTGAATTGCAAATTCCCAAATTAATTCAGAAATCAGCAGAGGAAGGGGAGATTCTCACTGCACTTGCATAGTGACAAATCCAGTTGGAAGTCAATGTTCAAACCAGTGTTTCACCAGTTGTTAACAAGCCTGAAATGATGATCCTAGGTAGAAGGCATGGGTTTATTTTCTGTAAGATTCTTATTGCAGTAATGAAGAATTTCAGCTTTCTTTTTATACATTAAACCTTTGGAAATAAATTAATCGTTTTGTATTTTTGTGTAGGAAATGCTGTTGAACAATATTGTGCTTTCAGGCTCAGAGAGATGCAGATTCTTTGAACAGGAACTTTACAGGTACTTTAAAATGTCATGCTGTCACAAGTTTACAGCTAGGTTTCAGTTTCTCTCACTGCTTCTGCAGGCTTGACCCTCAGCACAGTGAGCAGTCAATAAACACACATAGTCAAACACCAAGCAACTGAACACATAATTTTGTCTCATATAAATGACAACAATTACAACAGAAGGCCAGGACTGTTCACTGAGGAGATGAACTATGTCGTGAGAATATTGTAGGCTAGCTGAGAGTCAAATGAGGTCCACAAAATGTTTGCATGGCTCAGTAGTGGATTCAGATGTCAGTTTGTACTAACTGTCTGTGTAATTCACTCCTGACATTACAAGGAGTCATCAAGAAAGGAATGGACAAACTAATTTTCAAAAATCTGTAAAGTGATACTCTTAAATCCTACTGTTCCCAGAAGAGTATAAGCTTTTTTTTAAAAATGTGTTGTTTATTTAAAAGAGAGTGGAAAGAAAAATAGATATCTGCAAGGCATTCTTAGCATTGCACTTGAAAGCAGTCATTGTGCATTGGACAAATTGATAATTATATGCTTTTCAGGTCATTTCCTTTCAATTACATGGTGTTTGCCTGCCCCATAATTTATTTTGAATGTCCACTGTGTAATAAATACTCACTATTTAAATACTGTCAGATAGCTGATAATATGTTGCTATTTTGGAATTATGGAGTACAGAAGTCAGTTAACATTTGTAAACGAAGTTGGTATAAGCAATTTTCATGTTTTTAAGGTATTATAAAACCAAAAACTAAACCATATTTATCAACGGCCTTTTTAATGCTATTATTTGTTAGTCCCATCTAAGTCAGTTATTCTTCTGTGCAAGATGTTATTGTGATTGCTGTAAAGGTTACAAAATCACGGAATTGTTATGGCATTGAAAGACACCATTTAGCTATTGCTTCTGGACCAGCTCTCCAAATGAGCATCATGACTTAGTGCCATTCTCCTGCCTTTTCCCTATACCCTGGCACATTGTTTCTTGTCAAGTAATCGCCTAATGCTCTCCGGAATGCCTCAGTTGAACCTGCCTCCACCACACTTCCAAGCAGTGCATTCTAGAGTCAAACCACTTGAGTGAAAAAATTTTTCTGACCTCATATTTGCTTCTTTTGCAAATCACTAAATCTGGGCCCTTTCATTCTTGATCCTTTTATGAGTGGCAATAATTTCTACCTATCTACTCTGTCCAGCATCTCCACTGAATCTCCTCTTATTTGCTTTTTCTCTAAGGAGAGAACTTCCCCATAATTATCTTCATTATTAAAGTTTCTCATCTATGGAACCATTTTTATGAACTCTATTGCATTCCCTTCAAATGTGTTCACATCTTTCTATAGTGTGGTGCTCACTGGCAATACTCTAGCTGAGATCTAACCAGTGTTGTTTATAAGTTCAGCATAACTTCCTTACTCTTGTACTCTATGTCCCAATTAATAATGCCCAGAATGCTATATAATTTGTTAAACTGCACTCTCTCATCATGTGCTACCACCTTCAATGATCTGTGCACACATACACCTGGGTTCCTCTGCTCCTGCCTCCTTTAGTCTTACCCCTTATTTTATATTGTCTCTCCATGTTCTTCCTCCCAAAATGCATCACCTCAGCTTCTCCGCATTGAACTTCATCAACCACCTATCCATCCACTCCACCAACTTGTCTATATTCTTTCGAAGTTCTGTGAAGTCTTCACAACTTACAGTACTTCCAAGTTTTGTGTCATCTGCAAACTTTGAAATTGTTTCCTGCACACCAATATTTAGATCATTAATATACATTAGGAAAAGCAAAGGGAAACAACACTACAAATCTTCCTCCAGTCTAAAAAAATCCATTAACTATTTTTCTTTGCTTCCTGTTTTTCAGCTAATTTTATGATCACATTGCTTATTTTTCTTTATGCTATGAGTTATAGCTTTCCTTATTAGGCTGTTGTGTGGCACTGTATCAAATGCCTTCTGAAAGTCAATGTACACTACATCAACAGCATTACCCCCATTGACCTTTTCTGTTACCTCCTGAAAAAAACTTCAGCAATTTAGTCAAATATGATTTTCTCTTTGGGAATCTATGCTAACTGTTCCCAAACAATCCACATTTTTTCTTGTGACTACACTAATTCTATTCCAAATAATTGTTTCTGGAAGCTTGCCACCATTGATGTTAAATGGACTGACCTGTAATTGCTGGGGCTGTCCTAACAAACTTCGTTGAACAAGAGTGTAACATTGGCAATTCTCTAGCCCTCAAAGACCTCCTTAGCCTAAAGAAGACTGGAAAATTTTGCCTATCACCTGTGCAATTTTCATTCTCACTTTCTTCAATACCCTTGGATGTATCTCTTCTGGTCCTGGTGTTTTGTCAATTTTCAGCACTGACAGTCTATTCAACATTTCCTTCTTATCAATTTTATACCTTTCTAAGAATAGAGTTTCCTCGCCTGTCACCTGGGTAACATCTTATACCTTCTTGGTCAAGGCAGATGCGAAGTATTCATTTAATACCTAAACCTAACCCCAACTTTCCATGTGTAAATTCCCTTTTAGGTCCCTAATCATCTTTTTGCCACCCTTTTTCTATTTATATGCCTATTGACGACTTTGGGATTCCCCTTTATGTTGGCTGCAATTCTTTTCTCAAGTTCTCTTCACTTCTCTATGTGCTTTTTCACCTCTCTGAACCTTTATCCTTTTAGGTCACAATTGTATATTCTACCTGACACCAAAAGCACTTTTTCTTCCTTATATTAATTTCTATCTTCTTTTTCATCCAGATAGCTCTAAGTTTGTTTGCTGTACTGTTCCTTTTAATGGAGTATATCTTGACTGTGTTTGGACCATTTCTGTTTTGAAGGTAATCCATTGTTTAGTTATAGATTTTCCCCACCAATCTTTCATTCCAGTCTAATTGACCCAGTTTCTTTCTTGTACTGTTGAAGTTGGCTGTACCCCAGTTAATTAATTTTTACTTTGGATTATCTACTTTTCTGTACTATCATACTTACAATACAATGATCATTGTCTCCTAAATGCTTCCCCATTGACACTTGATCTACTTGGCCTATTTCCAAGAACCAGGTCCTTGATGGACTGCACACAATCCTGAAGAAAATCATCCTGAACACAATCTAGGAACTTATGCCCCTCTTTGTCCTTTACCACTGTCCCAGTTCTGATGATAATTTCATATTTAGTGTCCTGTACATGCTTAAGATCTGAATGTCTAATCTTACAAGTGTTGGTAGCCATAATGTTAAAGAATCTTCATATGTAAGATGAGGGGCAAATCAATACAATCCAAAAAGCACTTAAAATATTTACTGTATTGATGACATTGGGCTTGTGTACAAAATTTGGAGGAAAAAAAAATCTCTTTAGGTAGATTTCCACTTGCCATATGTTCTAAGTGTGCCATTGGCATTGGAGCTACGCCCACCAGAAGTACATCTTAGATCTGGCATTTTCATGTAATCACCCAAACAAAAATCTTGACTCTTATTCTACATCACAGGAATTCCTTGACTTTACGACATTTGAATTGTGATGAACGATACTTACATTGTCTATTAATTGATGTCCCATTTCGACTTTACAACATCAGTTTTGACTTTACAACACCACATCAGCATGTCCACATGTGCACAATGATGTTCTGTGCCATCCACCTGCATGATTGGACAGGTCAAAACATTTTTATTAGGTTGGAAACAATTTTATTTTGTTTAAAAATACTTTGACCCAGTATTGTGATTTTAATGCATTTATCAACTTATGTTGCTTTTAATATAAGCTCAAAGTTAAAAGTTAAAAATTAAGCAGATAACTAACAGTGATCGATGGCTTCATTACATCTCCCACATTAACTGAGGAATTTGTGGAGGCATTAACAATAGTCTCAGTGACATGGAAGGACAAGAGCTGAGAGCATTTAACACTGCCAGATACTAATTTCCAGCCTTGGTTCAGGAACCAAGCTCCGATTAATAACATCGCCCCTACAGGAGAAACAATTCTGACTTACGACATTTCAATTTTCAATGCAGTTTTGAGGAAGAAGTTGTGTTGTAAGCCTGCAGTTCCTTTCCAGAAACCAAATTGGGGCTCAATTAATTTATCCTTTTTTGGTTGCAGGCTGCATATTATGTAGAGAATAGACTGGGTTATTTGGAGAAATCAGCTACTTTGCATCCCCAGACAGCGCAAATTGTAGACCTGTTGAATAAGAAATTATTTGCATAATCTAGTGCCTTTAGTCACAGAATACCTTTTGAATGGAGCTCTTTCCTATTCACCTGAGGCATCACAATGTATTCACGGCTCCAGTCAACCTTCTCAGCCCAGTCATTGGCTTTCTACTACTTCCCCAATGAAAGCCAGAAATTGTTACAGGCGGTGCATTATTGAAGCTACCAGCAGTACCATGCATGTGCTGGTTTGTGACTCTTAGCCTGGTTGAAGCTTTTGCATACATAGAGAACACAAAAGAAGTAAAGAACATTAGAACCAGCAGAGTTCTGACTCAAGCTCAATATGTTTGAGATATGAATGCTGCCTGCATTGAACTGGGAGTCTACAACGGTGGGATGGTTGGAAATTTGAATAGAAAACCTTATTAAAAGTAAGTGGAAGCCCCAAGAAATTGCAACCCTTATAACAACAATGTAAAATAGTACTCTGACCAAGTGACTATTCTCCCCCTTCCTGATAAGCATCTGACTTGAATTTTTCATGGGCGTAAGTCAAATTGTGCAAAAGGAAATTTTATGTTAAGAAGTTTGAGTTGGGGTCTAAGTAACTTATTCATTGTAGTTTCAATATCTTTAATGCAACTGACTTTAAGATAGAGTGTAAGTATTGATATTCTTGTTCTTCAATTCTTTTGTTTCAAAACAGTAAACATTGTGGCATCAATCTTTGTAAACAGCTGGGTTTTCGGATATCCAAAAAAATGTCATTGGTTTCTACCACAATCACAACACAAACCTTCAGCTGCCTTTGTGACAAAATGAAGAGGAAAAATGATCTTCACCAAAAATGATCAGAAATAACTTGGAAATTGTCCTTCAAATCTAATTACTTAAATTAAAACTTCACATACCAGTTTCTGGCAGCATTGGGAAGGCATTCAATGGTTAGGTCAATCATTCTGTGAAGAAGATGCTACTATTGGGAAATCACATGCATGTCAGAATGACGATCATAATTTCACTTAAATATGATAATTCAACTGGGAACTTACCTGTGTTTTCTTTTCAATTTAGCACAAAATTGCCCACAATATGTAAAATGGCAGGAGATTTGACTGAACTCCACAAATATGCTATGGGAAATGCTTTTCACCCAGCAAGTGGTTTGAGTCTGGAATGCATTGACTGGAATATAGTGGAGATAAGTTCAACTGAGGCAGTCAAGAGGGCATTAGATGATTATTTGAATAGAAACAATGTGCAGAGGTACAGAGACTGGCACAAAGTCATGAGTTAAGTTTTCAGTTTATTTATTGGTCGCAAGTAAGGCTTACATTAACAATGCAATGAAGTTACTGGGAAATTCCCATAGTCACCACAGTCTGGCATCTGTTTGAGTCAATGCACCTAACTAGCATGTCTTTTCAGACTGTGGGAGAAAACTGGAGCACCCTGTAGGAAATCCACACAGACACAAAGAGAACATATAAGCTCCACACAGACAGGGACCGAAGCCAGGAATCATGATGCTAATTTGAAGAGCCAATACAGACACCGATGGGCCAAGTGGTCGTCTTCTGCACCTTAACAATTTTAAAATACCTTCAAATAAGATTACTCTTGGAATAGTACTAGAGAATATTTTACATCTACCTATGAAGACAGAAATGTAACATCTCATCTGAAGAATGAAAATAATTGAGATGAGGAATATAGGTATCATTGATTCAGCTAAGGTAAATTTTTTAAAAACTATTCTCAAATGCATCAAAATACCTGAATCTTGCATGTTCCATTACCAAACCAAATGTTGTCAGTGTTGCAAATTATATTGTCAGTAAACATGCTTCTGAACAGTAAAATAAGCAAAAAACTGTAAATGCTGGAATCTGCAATAAGAAGAGAATGCCAGAAAAACTCAGCAAATCTGGCAGCATCTATTAGGAGAGAAACTTAACATCGAGTCTTTTTACTCTTCATCAAAACTGAAGAGAAACAGAATGTGTTGAAACCTGCAACAAAAAGTAGCAATTTAAAGATGGCCTGGTACAAAGTGGGGCAGTGGGGATGTGATTTGCATTCCAGAAACACCTGTCTAAGATATTTTTTAAAACGTGGGTTTAAGATGGAAGGGAAAGATCAAAATCTAAAGTTGTTGAATGTCGAGTCCCAAAGGCTGCAACGTTCCCAAGCAGAAGATGGGATGCTGCTCTTCCGGTTTGTGCCGGGTATCACTGGGATATTGCAGCAGGCCAAGGACAAATGTGTAGACATGATAGCAAAAGTGCTGAGTTAAAATGGCACGCAACAGGGCAGTTAGGGGTCATGCTTGCTGTCTGAACAAAGCTATTCTGTAAAGCAGTCACCCAAGATGCGTTTATTCTCCCCATCATACAGAAGGCAACATTGGGGGCAGTGGATAAAACAGACCAAATTGGAGGAAGTGCAAGTGAAACACTGCTTAATCTGAAAATAGTATCTCGGACCTTGAATGATGAAAGGGAGAAGGTGGGGGAGGTAAAGGGACAGGTGTGCCCGAGACAAATAAATACTGAAATCCTTTCAGGTCTGCTTAAATAGGACAGAAACTGTTAAATATACAACTATAAGCTTTGTGGGTGGAATAATATATTCCAATATGTGCAAAACACATTTTAATTTTTATTTAAAAGTCACTATATTAGCAACACAGTGGTTAGCACTGCTGCTTCTCAGCACCCAGGTTTAATTCCTGGCTTGGGCCACTGTCTGTATGGAGTTTGCATGTTGTCACCATGTCTGCCTGGGTTTTTTCTGAGTGATCTGATTTTCTCCCACAGTCTGAAAGATATGCTGGTTGGATGCATTGACTATGTTAAATCCTCCCTCAGTGTATCTGAACAAGTACCAGTGCATGGTGACAAGGGGATTTTCACAGTCATTTCATTGCAGTGTTAATGTGAATGAACATGTCACCATGTCCACGAACGTGAGATCGGACATCCAACAGGTTTTTGTTACGGATAGTCTATTTGCTTTTTTGTCTGTTGGATTTCTGTGCTAGACATTGCCATAATAGTGAAGTTGATTGGATGAATGCTACCTGGAGAGGAATGGGTTAATTGTCATGTTAATGATGTACCTGCGAAATCTGGAATCAGATGACCAAGAGGTTCCATGAGATCGAGGTGTGAGAACCCTTTACATAAGAACTAGGAGCAGGAGTAGGCCATCTGGCCTCTCAAGCCTTCTCCACCATTCAATAAGATCATGGCTGGCCTTTTTGTGGACTCAGCTCCACTTACTCACCCGCTCACCATAACCCTTAATTTCTTTATTATTCAAAAATTTATCTACCCTTACCTTAAAAACATTCAATGAGGTAGCCTCAACTGCTTCACTTGAAAGGGAATTCCACAGATTCACAACCCTTTGTGTGAAAAAGTACCTTCTCAACTTAAGTCCTAAATCTGCTTCCACTTATTTTGAGGCTATGGCCTATAGTTTTAGTTTCGCCCACTAGTGGAAATAAGTTCCGTGCTTCTATCTTATCTTATTCCCTTCATAATCCTATATGTTTCTATAAGATCTCCCCTCATTCTTTTGAATTCCAATGCGTATAGCCCCAGCCTACTCAGCCTCTTCTCATAAGCCAACCCTCTCAACTCCAGAATGAACCTAGTGAATCTCCTCTGCACCCCTCCAATGCCATTATATCCTTTCTCAAGTAAGGAGACCAAAACTACACAAAGTACTCCAGCACCTTCTATAACGTAACATAACATTGCTGTTTTTAAACTCAATCCCTCTAGCAACGAGACAAAATTCCATTGCCTTTTTAATTAACTGCTGCACCTGCAAAACAACTCCTCGAGATTCTTGCACAAGGACTCCCAGGTCCCTCAGCACAGCAGCATACTGCAATTTTTTATCATTTAAATAATTGTCCATTTTGCGGTTATTCTGACCAAAATAGAGGACCTCACATTTACCAACATTGTACTCCAGCTGCCAGACCCTCGCCCACTCACTTAGATATCTATATCCCTTTGCAGGCTTTGTGTCCTCTGCATAATTTGCTCTGCCACTCATCTTTGTATCATCTGTGAATTTTGACACTTGATCCCCAACTCCAAATCATGTAAATCATAAACAATTGTGGTCCCAACACTAATCCCTGAGGCACACTACTAATCACTGATAAAACACCCATTTACCGTACCCCCACTCTTTGCTTTCTGCTAATTAACCAATCCTCTATCCATGTTAATATATTATCCGTACTACTGTATACCTTTATTTTACATAGTTGTTTTTGGTGCGGCACCTTGTCAAATGCCTTCTGGAAATCCAGATGCACCATATCCACAGGTTCCCCATTGTCCGCTGCACATATAATGTTTTCAAAGAATGCCATCAAATTAGTCAAACACAACCTGCTCTTCATGAACCCAAGCTGCGTATTACCAATGGGACAATTTGCATCCAGATGTCTCACTATTTCTTCTTTGATAACAGATTCAAGCATTTTCCTTATTACAGAAGTTAAGCTAACCAGCCTACAGTTGCCTGCCTTTTGTCTATCTCCTCTTTTAAACAGTGGCATCACATCATCACATTTACTATTTTCCAATCTGTGGAAACCACTTAGAGTCCAGCGAATTTTGGTAAATTTCCACTAGTGCATTTGCTATTTCTCCCGCCATCTCTTTTAGTATCTTGGAATGCATTCCATCAGGACCAAGATATTTGCCTACCTTTAGCCCATTAACTTGCCCAACACTAGCTTTTTTGTAAAAATAGTTTCTAGGTTCTCACCTGCCATAACCTTCCTGTCAATTAATTTTTGGCATGTGATTTGTTCTTCCACCGTGAAGACCAACACAAAATACCTATTCATTGCCTCAGCCATTTTCTCATTTCAAATTATTACATCCCCCTTCACATCTTCTAAAGAATCAATGTTTACTTTCACCACTCTTTCATTTTATATATTTGTATCCTATTCAAGAATTGTAATCACATATCCTTAAGTTTTCTCTCTTAAATCAATCTTCCATAGAATGGGTTTCACAACCTTTGCAGTCAAGTCATCATACTGGTAATAGCTCAGATATTGGCAGTTGTTAGGAGCTGCTATCCCATGCCATCAATCCGTTTGCCCTCCAAGGAGAAGGCAACGCACATGTCCACAATATCCATTGTAACATTCCAGAGCACTGTTGGAAGTCAAAGCCTTCAAAGGGAGGGGAAGGGAGTAGCTAGAAACTAAGTATTATAGAAGGTTTATAGATATTGAAAATGTAAATTGTTTAATGAAGAATGTAGCAGTTTGATTTTATATTTGGAGGGGGAGATGTAGAGTAATGTATTAATGGTTATACTAATGAGTCCACAATGATATTAATGATGTGACTGTGACATCAGGAGTAAGATGTCCAAGAGAAGTAATTGTAGAATAGTCTGTCCCCTGTAAATCATGTACTCAGAGATTTTTGTAAACAATTCTTTATACATCATTTCAATTAAAATTATCCCAGCTATCTCAAGTCTGTCATAGGAGAAGCAAAGCCTCATCATGGTGTGGTAAGACTAGAAAACTTGGTAACAAAATCTCACCAAAGCATAGTGATCATTTAAAACATTAATTCCTCAAATTCAAAAAAGGTCCTCAAAAGTTAAGGGTGTGATGACAGTGTGCTATGTTGACATATTGGGTGTTTAAAAGTGGGGTTGCTTTAAGGGGCAGGTTATAGAATCACTGAGGTTTACAGCATGGAAACAAGCCCTTTGGCCTAACTTATCCATGCTGTCCTTTTTTTAAACCCCTACGTTACTGTCAATTGCACACGTTTGGTCCATAGACAGAGTACAAGAATGAGATAGACAATCTGGTGAACTTGTACAGCAACAATAGTCTCACCCTCAATGTCAAGAAGACAAAGATTATCATCAACTTCAGGAAGTGTAAAGGAGAACGTGCTCCTGTCTTCATCAACGGGGATGAAGTAGAAAGAGTTGAGAGCTTCAAGTTTTCAGGTGACCAGATCACTAACAAGCTGTCCTGGCCTCCCCGCAAGCCAACACTATGTTTAAGAAAGCCCACCAATGCCTCTACTTTTTTACAATGCCTCAACTATGACTTTCACCAACTTTTACAGATGCACGGTAGGAAGCATTCTTTGTGGTTTTATCACAGCTTGGTATGGCTCCTGATTACCCAATACCACAAGGAACATAGCACAATCCATTATGCAAACCAGCCTCTCATTCATTGACTGTCTATACTTTCCGCTGCCTCGGAATTGCAGCCAGCATAATTAAGGACTCCACGTACTTTGGACATTCTCTTTTCCACCTTCATTCTTCAAAGAAAGGATTCAAAAGTCTGAGGTCACGTACCAACTGACTCAAGAGCAGCTTCTCCCCTGCTGCTGTCAGACTTTTGACTGGACTTACCTTAAGTTGATCCTTCTCTATACCCTAGCTATGACTCTAACACTACATGCTGCACTCTCTCGTTGCCTTTTCTATGAATGGTACGCTTTGTCTGTTTAGCGTACAAGAAACAATACTTTTCACTGCATGTTATAACATGTGATAAATCAAATCTATATCCATCTTACCCATGTAACTGTCTAAATTCTTTTTAAAATACAAAATTGTATCCACCTCTACTACTACCTCTGGCAGCTCGTTCCAAACACCACCCTGTGGGAGAAAAAAATTGCTCCGCTGGACCCTTTTTTTTTAAAAAATCTCTCCCCTCTTATCTTAAACTTATGCCCTCCTGTTTTAGATTCCCTTATCTTTGGGAAAAGATATTGACTATCTAGCTGATCTGTGCCCCTTATTATTGTATAGGCCTCTATAAGATCACCCCTTAGCCTTCTATGCTCCAGAGAAAAAAGTTCCAGTCTATCTAGCCTCTCCTTTTAACTCAATCCTTCAAGTCCCAGTAGCATCCTAGTAAATCTTACCTGCACTCTTTCTAGTTTAATAATATCTTTTCTATAATAGGATGACCAGAACTGTACACAATATTCCAAGTGTAGCCTTACCAATGACTTGTACAACTTCAACAAGACTTCCCAACTCCTATATTCAATGCTCTGACCAATGAAACCAAGCATGCTGAAAGCATTCTTCACCGCTCTGTCCATCTGTGGCTCCACTTTCAAGGAATATGTATCACTAGATCTCTGTTCTGTAACTCTCCCCAGTGCCCTACCACCAACTGAATACGTCCTGCCCTGGTTCAATCTACCAAAATGCATCACCTCGCATTTATCTAAATTAAACTCCATCTGCCAATCCTCAGCCCGCTGGCCCAATTGATCAAGATCCCATTGCACTCAGATTACCTTCTTCACTGTCCACTACTCTACCGATCTTGGTGTCATCTGCAAACTTATTAACCATGGTCTCTTACATTCTCACCCAAATATTAATAGAAATGACATTTAACAGTGGACCAGCACTGATCCCTGAGGCACACCACTTGTCACAGGCCTCGTTTGAAAAAACAATCCTTTCCAACCACACTTGGCTTCTGTCACCAAGCCAATTTTGTAGCTATTTAGTTATCTCACCCTGGATCCCATGAGATTTAACCTACCGTGTGGTACCTTGTCAAAGGCCTTGCTAAAGTCCATGTAAACAACATCAACTGCACTGCTCTTATCTACCTTCTTGGTTACTCCAAAAAAATCAAATTTAAGAGTTATGATTTTCCACTCTCAAAACTATGCTGACTGTTCCTAATCAATTCTTGCATCTCTAAATGCCTGTAAATCGGTTTCCTCAAAAGTTTGTTTTGATAAAGGCTTCCCAGTTTGCCATAGAATCACTTCTGGAGTGAAACATTATAGTGCCATACTAATGCCAAAATAGAAAATTGTTGGGTCTAGTCTGATTTTATAATGTACCTTGGGGTTCTGACCTGGTAAAAGATCAAGCTGTATTATAAAAAAATCTGACCAAGAGGCTTAACATAGAAATGTGGGTCAACACGTTTTTCTAGGTGCCATTAGATACCTGCTGAACACTCCAAAAAGTTTTCCCATTCCAGTGCAAATGAACTTCAACAGCACAATAAGCCTTAGTTACCAGAAATCTCTCTGGTACTGAGAGCTCATCTTTTGCAAGCATGGAACCTCAACCACGCTGATATTAATTATTGAAAGTTTTAAAAAATGTTTTTTTTTCTCTCTCTCTTAACCCCATCTTTTTTCTTTGCTTTCTGGAAATGATTCAGCATTGAATTTAAATTTAAATCCATTGGTATTTAAATTTAAAAGCATGAACTTGCCAGTTCTATAAGTGTTTAAATATTAAGGTAACGTGATCATAAAAGTAACCAGTCCAGGTTAGTTTCAAGTCTGGCCGTCAGAATGAGACATGCAAATCATATTCTCCAATGTCACCCTGTTCAGAAACTTATGCCCACGTCAAAAAGGCAAAGACATAATTTAACATGAGGAGCAAAACATAAGGAATTGAAACAAATCATTCCAAAACTGTATTCAGTTCATTAATTTTCATAAAATACAACCCCATCTGATAGATTTACGATCAGACTTGTCAGACTCAAGTGTTAACTGGCCCACTTTCCAAAAATGTAGGAATGCACATTTTGTTTTTTATTGTCACAAGTAGGGTTACATTAACATTGCAATTACGTTACTGTGAAAATCTCCAGTTGGTTGGCCAATGCAGAAAACCACACATCTTTTGCATTCTGGGAGGAAACTGGAGCACACAGAGGAAACCCACAGACATGGGGAAAATATGGAAACTCCACGTGATGATCCAAGCTGGGAATCAAACCCAGGTCCCTGATGCTGAGGCAATAATGCTAACCACTATGCTGCCCATTTGGCAGAATATGTAAGAGTTCAATCATCACAACATACTTAGTAAGAAACCTTTGTGCCCTCATTGTTAAATAGACATTGGGATGTCTATTAGGAGTACCTACTTATGCCCACTTATATGAATTGGTTTCGTCAAACATGTTTGAATAGAATAGCATATCTGCAATTTGTAACGGTGCAATTTATTAAGAGTGATTGAGGGACAATACATCTGGCCATTACAAAACCTGTACCATTCCTCTACTCACAGTTGTAGTTATTTAAAACTAGGAGTGATCATCATGCAGTAGTACCATTGTATTATGCTACAGATTGGTGAGACTTTGCATTCGTTCCTGATCTCAGTCCCAGCTGCAGAGGCTTTGTATTTTGTACCTCACAGGAAGGAAATTCCAATCTTACAAATTTTCCAGCAGAATGCCTTAGTTACATCAACTGGCCATCTTCTTAACAGCACCAAGGGAATATAGGTGAGAAAGCTGAAAGAGTAAAACAAGTACAATTTTAAAACATCAGAGGTTCATAAACTATGAGGACTAAGATGTACATATTTTTTGGCCCTGATGAAATTTTATCAAGTGGAATTTATTAAGATACATTTAAATGTTAAAAAAATTATTATAATCTGCATTAGAGCAAATGCAGGCTTTAAGGGGAGGAGGCAATGTATGTCCCATCTGGTCAAAAATGTGTGGTGAAATGGATTAATTATGGGACATGGGTTACAGGGATAGGATGCAACTAAGACTTGGGAAGATACTATGTCAGAGAGTTTGTGCAGATTCAATGGGCCAAATGGCTTCTACTCATTGTACAGACTCTATGATTCTATTCTATGAATCAACATTCAGTTGTAATTACTAGCTAATTAATATATTATCAATTTTTAGCTGCCAGCATCTAATTAACCAGTTATTTTAATTACAATAATTCAAATAAGGTTTCAGTACAAATTGTTTTTCTTCTTTTAAAAGAATTGATAAACCAAAGACTTCTGGGATTTTGTGAAGGCCGCCTTCTCTTGGCACAGAAAGTTGCCAGTTTCAGCCACTCAAGCACAGGCACAAATCTGTATAGTAAATCCTTCATACTTTAATACATAAATGTATTGAAGGGAAATTTCAGGTGTTCCTTTTATTCAACTGCTTTTTGTAATGGCTTAGCACGTCTAAATTGAAAGGCGGTTAGGGATGGGCAACATCCAGTGCCCACATCCATGGAAGAATTTCATAAAATATTGTCTCTCCTGACCAAAGTTTTCTCGTTTTATTTTGGTGGGCTACTCTCTGGTCCTTTCATATTATTTACCAACAAAGCTTGATGTGACATTACACATAATGGAATAGCTTAGTTGCACATTGTTTGGATATTTCACAAACAATAATAGATGGATTTTTCTAATTAATTTCTATACAAGTGTTCAATGTTGAAATGAAATTGTTTCAAAAAGGCACAATTTGAGCCTAAAGTGATGGGTTTCTAGCCTTAACAAATTGACATTACAAGTGTTGAATAGCTCTAAAATCCAAAATTGGAAACTAATCAATAACTTGGATATATTTCAATTTGATTAGCACAAAGAATTTCTCTTCAATTCTTAGGTTGCATTTTGAAATCTTTAATGAAGATGTAATTTGCTCATCTATGTGACAGAGGACAAAGATAATGCATTGCTTTCATATGCTCAGGGCAATTAATTATTTTGAAGTGTAAATGCCACTGTTATTTAGGAACATACGGGGACTAAACTGCAGACAGCAAACTTTCACAAGCAATAATATAAATCTGTTTCAGTAGTAGTAGCCAGAACACAAGAATTAAGCCACTTTTCACATGGTGCCATTGGATTCAAATGACTGGAGTATGATTGAAACCTGGAATGGGGATTAAATGCATGACCTTCGACCTCAAAGGCAAGAATGCAATCATTAAGCAAACTGACAAATTTGCATAAATGGCCAATTTCCTTTGGCTTGTAAGTCCCCCATAGTTTATGAACCTCTGATGTTTTAAAATTGTACTTGTTTTACTCTTTCAGCTTTCTCACCTATATTCCCTTGGTGCTTTTAAGAAGATGGCCAGTTGATGTAACTAAGGCATTCTGCTGGAAAATTTCCACCTTTGAAAATAAACAATATCTACGACTAAAAGACTGCAAAATTGTCTGGAACTAAAAGCTTCAGAAAATGAATTTACTCTCATTAACATTGCTGTCCTGCATTAAGCTTTGCTTGATCTCTGGTTACGAAGACGAGTTAGAGACTCAGGTCAACAATTACCATTTTATAACCGACAGCTAAGTAGTGCAGAATGATATTGTTAAGATTGTTGGCCCTCCTCTCCATTGGGATGCAAGTAGTAATTTTATACACACTCTGGTGGAACTTTTGTCAAATTCTACAATCCGTACATCAGGGAAGGAAAATTGCACCGAAGAACTAAAGTTGTGAATTATCTGCAATAATACAGCGAAAAAAGATGTTCAACAGCTTTTACACTTTTACTCCAGCTACAGAATGCAATAAAAGCCAAGTATTGATACATTTTCACATTAAAGCTTTGTACTCAAAATATTCAATATTTTCTTAGAATCAAAACTTATATGTTGTATGTTAGGTCAGTTGAATTCTACAGTAGATATATGCCCACAGGATAAGCGCTGGAGACACAAGAGACAAGTCTCATAGCAGGATGCATTTATCTGTACAGTGAAACTGGACAGTTCAAATTCATTGCTGTTATTGAATTTATTTAATTTAAACTGTGATTGATTAGCAATAAAGAATTCCCCTGGTTACGGACTGAAGAAGAGTTTACATCATTTATCATTTGACCTAATAGTATTATTATTCAATACGACTACCTGCATTCAATTTTTTTTGTACAGTACACCAGCAGCAATCCAGAATATTTAATAGAATCTACCACAATGTTTCTTTCATTGTTATCCAGAATAAATCTGCTGCTGGGTGAACAGTGCTCATTTTTTACACGGTAATGGTAACTGGTTTAATAACTGTGAACTCAGCCTGAAGCATTGCACATTTGGCAGCTGCCCTGAATCATGAAGTGGCAAACAAAATAATTTAATTACTTGTACTGCAAGAATTGAAATCCCCCAATACAGATACAGAGAAGCTCATCAGGTAACAGATGGCCATGGAGATGATCTCTGGCAAGAACAAAGTATATTATTTGTGATCTACGCCAGACAATCTGCCAAAACTGAAAAATTGGCAATATACCATTTTGCAGATGACATATTAGCAGCTTCTTTTTGACACAAAGGTGATTAACATTACATAAAGTCCAGACGGAAAATTACATAAAACCTAGTTCATGTTGACTACTACTCGCCAAAAAAAAAAATCCCTTAATACCAACGTCAATTGTTTTGTAATCTAACAAACTTGCGATTATTGAGTAGCCACTCTTGGTATTGCAACTCAAAAGTTATGAATACTTGGTCTCAAAAATTAAAGTTCACAAAAAACTTTAAGAATTTGTCATTTTTGGAATCATACAATGCTTGAACATGTTTTCAGAGCAGGTTCTTAAATTTATACTTTTTCAGTTTCCAGTTAATTATTTTGTATTTTCTATAGCAGCCTTTTTACATAATTACATTTAAGTTTTAACTTGAAAATATTTGTCTGAGTTTTTAATCACTTTGCATGCATCATGCCTCAGCAGCAAACAAATCAGCATGTGGACAACCTTTGTAGAATAGTGCCATGTCAGTCTTTAAAAACTAACCAGAATCACTCTGTTGTATAATCAAATTTCCCAATGCGACTGTGTAAGCTTACCTTATGTGTAGGTCAAGCCTTCAACTTGCTGTGTATCTAAGGTCACATGTTTATTCTTCTATAAAACTTGAATTAAATTAAATTTCAATATCAAGGTGATAGTACAAAATACTGTATCATTAACAAACTTGGTATTGATGGCACCTATGTTTGAATGCTACTGAATTTGTATCAAATGACGAAATTTCAGTAATGTATGGGTAGTTCTATATAAATGAATTGTAACTTTAAAAAAACTAATTTTAGCAAGTGACAGTTCTGTATTTTCTGTATAAAATGATCAGCTTGAAGTAAACATTGGAAACCATAAGATTATAGAACTTTTCTAAAAGTTGCAAGCACAGGAATTAGCATTCAAATACAAGTGTCCAAACGTCATTCTTCACAAGGGGTTAAAACTTGTTTGCATGAATGCAATGTGCATCAGCACCGAATAAGTTTTGTAAAACCTTTTTAAGAAAATTTGTTCAGACAGTTGTTTTATAATGAGATGGTTGTTTAATTAAATGGCCAACATTTATTTACGTAATAAAATTCACTTCATAGATGCTGGAGTTATTATTCTAACGAGCACTTCCCAGTTGGGAGATTATCTTCATTACTTGCATGTGTTTCTGGACATTTAAAGTTTATTTCTTTCATTAAATTACTGTGCAATTTCATTCTCTTTTGACAGTGAATGCTTTGTTTAAAAAAAAAATTCCCTTGATAGTCACATCACTAAGACTCAATAAATTGCTTTTCAAATGTTCCGCATCTTGAATATTTAACTTTTAAATTACTGTGCACCAAATATACTGCTGAATAATTCTGCTAATTTTAATCTCCAGGTTCCCTTGACATTGAGCTGAAAGCCCAAAGACACATTACAAACTGAACAGCGTGTGAATCCAAGATGAAATAGAATTAGCAATAAACAGCGATATCTGACCTAAATGTGTCAGAATTGATCACTGGACCAGTGGCTGCCATGATGTACAATAGCCGCTAACACATGAATCCTCAAAACCCATTTAAGTGAACTGGATATTTGTATTTTCATTTATGGAATGGATTAAAGTTAATAAAATCAGATTGTGTAAAAATAGCCCCAATAAACAGAAGATTTGCAAGTAAGTGTGCTTTTGTTAACAAATAAAGCCTTAAGGAAAGACTTGAAGCCAATTCAAGAGCCTCTTATGAACTAAGATGCATCATACATATAATGACTAATGATTGAAGCAAAAAAAATGCAGTTGTGCTAAATAGAATTTGAAAATAATAATTACCAGTACTGAATCAATACCCATTGAAAATTGTTCATAATAGTATCTTATTTTGTAATTTGAAGATTGACTCTCATATATATAATGGATTATAGGGGAAATGCTTGTCTCATTTAAAATCACTGTTAACTATGCCTCCTGGTGTCCAGCTCAAATCATTGGGGTTAAGTGTGTTACTTCCAAGGCCTATAAGTGTGATTAAAGTGAAATTCATCTCTGCAATTAAAAAAAAGGCCAAAATTGGAAATTTCATTTGTTTCATCGGTTATTAATAAAGTTCAGCTTGCTGTAGCCTTATCACTTCCCTAGCCAGAATGAACCAATTCCAGTGCTCTGAATTTATTTATCAACTAAATCTCTGCACAATCATATCATTATTATGCAGTAACATGGCAAAAATCACTCTAGCCATGTTTTACAAATTAAGTGTAGGTAGCTTCAGTTTTATTTCTAACATCAAAAGTTTTAAGAGATCTTTGCTTTCAAAATTCACAGTCTCTTTCTCAAAAAGGATTAGCTTCTAAACATAGGTTTGATCAAGAGCTCTGACAAAGGCTCATCAGCTCTTTCCTCTCCTTATAGATGCTGCCAGATCTGCTGAGATTTTCCAGCATTTTCTCTTTTGGTTTCAGCCTCTAAACTTAATTCAGCTATGTAAATTTGTTGCAGTACCTGACACATTGATTACAGTGTTAATGATCCACTGTGCTTTTTACTTGGAATGTTCTTCACATGTTCAGACATATCGAAACTGCTTTTATTTCAGTGTCTTCATAAGTTACTATTTACATGGTTAACTTTATAAGATAACATTTGTAGTATGACAATTATTACACTTTCTCAAACGTTTCCAAATGTGTAACATTTTCTTTCATATTTTGTTGCAACACTACCTAATTACATTTCATGTAGTTTAGTTTTATAATGGATGCGTAAACATATGTTGTTAATAGAATATACAACATCCCATATGACATTTTAAAAAATATTACACATGGAAAGTTAAAGAATAAAGCACCAATTACCATCCTTAGTAATTATTAGTCTATTCGGAGAATTAATACATTTCCTCAGGCATTAATGTAGAGAACATATTGCATAATAAAATCCTACTGTTTGATGAGGCTTTGCTTACTTCCAAAAATAATTTAAGAAAGTTTCCTCATAGTCCTATGTCTATATTGATTGGCTACATGCTGCACACTCACTGTATAATTTCACCAACTATTACTTACAATATGAAAAAACATCAATGAGATATTAAATTAGAAGTTCAACTGGCAGTGATATTGAAAATGGAATATTAGTATAAATACAGACAGCCTATTTCCACTTGAAGTTTGAGTTATAAGTTACTTTTATTTTGTACACTTTGATCATATGCGCTAACACCCTCCTCAAAAAACCTGGTTTTTTGTACCTGGTTAAATTTGTCCCCAGGTATTTCTTAAAATAATGTTGGAAAATATTAAGTAGAACTGCTAAAAGCCAAAGAGGTGGCTCAGAAGCAATGACTCATACTGATTCAAATGCTATTTTTAAAAAGTTTGATATTTTGAAACAAAAAACAATTTTTAGATAAACAGACTCACAAGAAAAAAAATTAATGGAGTGGAAACATACGTTGCAACTTTGTCAGATTGAATATTTAGTCTTTTGCAATCTTCCTTGCTATTTCTTAAACTTCCTACTTCTGCATGATACTCATACTGTACATTCACTCAAAAGCAAAAGTACACCAGCACTGACAATATCCACTGATTGCAACTGGGCTCCAAGCAACTTTTATTCTATGTTTTTTAAGACTCATGAGGCATCTTATCAAACACCATACAAATGGCCCATCGTACGTTCACTAGTTAATGTATTCAAAAATTCTACTAAACTGGTTGACTTGCCATTAATAATATGCAGGCTTTCTTTGCTTTGCTCATCCATCTCTAACTGCTCACTAATTTGATCTTGACTTAATCGATGCTAAGAATTTCCTTCCAATTTTCATTAGAACAACTGGTTTATAATTAACCTCTTCACTTTTTTTTATTGTCCTCAACAAATAATAGCACGTTAGCTACTCTCCACTAACATTATCTGTATATACAAGGATTAAGTAAGTGTCCTTCAACGGGACATGATCGCTTATTCACTTGGGAATGCTGTTCATTTTACTCTGAAGCAATTCCCTTTTCTAGTCATCTTTAACGATTGTTAAAACACCCTGAACCTGAATGGTGTCCTTCTGTGCTGTAAAGATTCTATGATTCTAAGTTTGCTCTAACGTTCTCACTTCCACCATATGCAAAAATTGAAAACCTAAAATGACTTCACCACTCACACTCCACAATTAGATTCTCCCTTCGTTCCCAAGCAATCCTACTCTAATTTTAAAAAACTTCTCGGAATATATTTTTATTTTGTGCCCTTCACACTTCAAGTCATCCCAAAATGCTGTACAGCCAATGAAGTACTTAAATAATAGTTAATACTATAATATAGGAAATACAGCAGCCAATTCGCACACAAGAGGCTCCAACAATGTGATAATGATCGGTTATTTCCATGCTGATAGAAGTATAAATATTGACCAGGACACCAGGGACAACTCCACTATTTTTCTAAATGCTGTGACAGAATCATCTAACTGAAGCAGAGTGCAAATCTGGCCTCTGATTAGCATATCAAAAAGACAGCCTCCTGCCCAGTAATGCTTTTCCCTCAGCACCACAATGGAGTGTTGGCTTAGATTTGTAAACTCAAGTCTCTGGAATAGGGCTTGAACCTGTCACAGTGTGGCTCAGAGGTGAGTGTGCTGCCAACAGAGCCACAGCTGACAATTACCTTTACTTTCATATTCTCCTTTAGCTTTTGATTATTTACGTCAACATTCTTAAGTTCAAGCTTCCCTTGAACTTTTCTGTCAAGTTATTTTAAATCTAAATGAATGTTTTACTTTTCCAGTCTAGTACAGAGTCTGGACATTGAGATGGCAATAATGGCAAGGCCTGTGCACATGAGCAGAATGCAGTGGCTGCTGTCAATAAATCGGTGCTTCTCTGGAGGGTGCACGACTGAAGTACACTCAAACTGCAATAAACAATAAATGAGAACTTGCGTTATTGCAGTTATTCTTGCTGCAAATGTCTTTGTTGCAATATGCTTTGTTGAATATTGTGCAACTGGTTTTTAAACAGCATGCCAACTTTATAATTGTGTTAAATACATTCACTGCCACCCAAGAAGCCAATTTTGTAATAGTGGAACGTTCAAATTTTAAAATTTAAAAGATTAAAAATTACCCACATTTTAAAAATATTTTTAAAGCAATTTATCGTCATTTATTTACCAACTTAATCCAATCATAATCATTTATTTTACTACTTGAAATTTTTGATTCTAAGTAAAGGATATTGAGTATTTTTAATTTCCTGGTTTGTGTGAATACTTCAATATGACTGCTTTTTTCACTGCTGACAGCACTGCTGCTGCATACCAAGTCATCTTAGCACCAGTTTTAATCTGTTATCAGAAAAAGGAAAAACACCTTGCCACAGAGATCACTAAATTTTTGTAGGCAACTTTCTTTGAGTGTCATAGGTTGGCTGCTGACTGTAAAATCTTACCCGCTTATTTCATATTTGTGGTTAATCTAAGTTGTAGTTGCTATTTTCTCAATTCTCTATTACTGCATCAGCTCCTTGCTCTACTTTATCAGAGCTAATCAAACACTTATTCTTTATTGTAGATAGGACACAATTCCAATGTGTTCATAATAATAAAATGCTCATGTTAGTAACACTTTGCCAGCCATATAGGTATAATTGTACACTACTGCCCAGCATATTCTATTTAATGACAATAATCATGCTGAACAATGTTAATTTGTATATAAATTATTATTCTGTGGAACTCTCTACCACGTGCTTGCAACATTAAAATGCTTCTTATCTGTTTTCATCTGATTATTTTAAGATGAAATAGCACAATCTTATTTGACCATTAGGTCAAGATTTTACTAAAAATATTTGTAACTTTAAAATGCAACATACAAAATGCATGCTGAGTCTGTATTCTACTTACACTTAGCAATGTTTGGAGTCCATAGATAAGGACGAAGCTTGCAATGTTCGGAGTCTATAGATAAGAATGAAGTTCCAACTAAAAAAGGCGTTCATTTCCTAGTTTGTGTCAGAAAAAAAATCCTTGCTTTGAAATCCAATGCTTAAGTTATGGAAGGTAATAGCTGAAGTGTGTCAAGTAAAAGCATACATCTTGAAGAAGAGAGACGAATGGAGGCATAATCTTTTATTCATTGTTGATTCAATAATACATACTGTACCAGCAAAAATGAAAATGTGTTTTAACATTACAAGGTGAAAACTTGATTTGGATGAATATTTGCTGCACAAAGTATGCGCACACAATGTTTGCTACAATTTTTCAATGCTCGGGCTTATGTCAGTTCTGTCCCTTATTCTGGTACAAAGAAACATGGGAAAGGGAGGAGAGTCCATTAATATAAACAAATGGATCAAACTTGTTTACATGTGGTTGTTAATCCAAATCAAGCTTCAACTTCAAATGCATTTAAACATCCAAATGTTTCACCTGAAAATCCTTGTTTCTTTAAATGTTTGTTTTTACTTTGCATTTAATGTGGCTAATTGTGCTTTGCTGTCTCAACAAAGTAAAGCTTGGACAGTTTTTTAAAAACAAGTTCCACTCTTTAACAAAAACACAAATTCCTCTAAGTGCTGGAGGTGGCATTGACATTTGATATCTCACACCCACATTGAACACTTCCATTGGGCTCTGAAACTGCTTAAAAGTGAGCAACTTTGTTTTTCAGATTACACCAGTGCTTTGACATAACATTTATGTATCTTGAGTTTGAACCCTAGTAGATTATATACAAAAGCCTGTCATTTATACAGTACAGCAATTTAATTCTTCAATACAAGGTTAGAGGTGAGCAAACCTCCAAGGTTCATTTGGCAGCCTAGGATAGTCAAATTTCACAATGTGTACTGAAAGATACTGCCACCATATGTGTTCCCCCCTCCTCCAGAGAGGAGGTGCAGACAAAATTCTTCATTAAGACTTCCAATACAACTCAGGATTAGAAGTACAATTACTATTCAAATCTGACTACACCAATTTGGAATGCTGGTGTCACTTTGTCATTACAAATTAAATTATTTCATTTACTCACAGGGTTTTGTATAGGCAGCACCTGACGAGCAAGTGGGTGGATATAAATTGCCAACAAATATACACACACACACATTCACTGGTACCAGACCAGGTTGTCAAACTCGTGGAATGGTTTGCTGATTATTTTAATTAGGGAATCTCACCAAAAGATAGTCAACATATCACTATATATTTTGAAATTTTTTTTTGCAAGCTTTCCTAGAATTGCTTTAAGAGGTTTGTTTCTAATGCAGTTCTTTAAATTTTCAACATTTAAATGTTTCAGAGCCACTTTGACAAAGCAACATCTTTGTAGATCTAACAGGGCGACCTCATCAGTCAGCTGAGTATATCCACTTAGTGCAATGCACCATGGTAATCTGCTTATTTCATAGTAAACAATGAATAGAGCAGGAAAGCAGCTTCACCACAATGTACTGAACCTCTTGGATCTGCTCAGTGCAAAAGAATAAAAGTATCCTTCATTTCAAACAAATAATGCATTCATTGAACATGTTCAACCGCTAGGGGTAAACTGTAATTGATAGTTCTCAAGGAGCCCAATAAGGTCGAGAAAGCAATATTCTGTGCATATGTTTTACAATCACATTCTATGGAGGAGAAAATGTTAAAAGCCACCAACTTTTTTGAAAAAAATCTTGGATTATCAACATTTGTAATTCAAAGGCAAAAATGAAATAAACACAGACTTTCACTCCCCCTTTTCCCCCATCCCCCCCTAAATCTTTAAAGTCAGGCCTTTTCTACAACTCAAGACTATTTTCGGCTTGGAATATACATAATGGCAATGAGATGTAAATACCTTCTGAGAAGAAACAAGTAAATACACTCTACTAAAACTCAGGAAAAACAAAGTCTTGAACCCATTTGTGCATAGTTCATGATCCTCTTTAAACCAGCTTTTTTCTTACCAACATTAGCTTGATAAAACCAATAAAAACCTATCCAAAGTTAATGCACAAGTTACCTGATCCAAGCAGGCTGGGACAAGGAGAGTTTATACAGAACATACTTTACAGTATGTTAGTCAATTGTCTTTAACACAATCAAAAGCATTGATTTCTTTTTAAAACATAAAGCATTTCATAAAGCACTCTTCAAACATTGTTGTGTCCATTATTTGGTAAATAAGTAACTGCTACAGAATAAACAGGTATTTTCTTCTTTTCTTCAGTGCTAGAAGTTGGGTTAAAATACATGAAATGGCGTGGAGTAGCTCCCCAGAAAATTCAGGCCTTCCTGAGACATCATCCACTGTGTGCAAGAAAGTGAGCAAACATTTACGAAGGAAAAAATACACAACAATGGCCAAAAAAATACAACACTGTTCATTCCCAGAGTTCTGAAGTAGCACATCTTCATTCTGAAAATAGGTTTCGATGGAAGAGTAATTGTCCTTTTTTTCATCTTAGTTTTCCTTTTTTTAAAGTTTCGAAAAGTTTGTAAACAGGAGGACGCCACACATAGGCACCTCCAAATCAGTCACAAAAATATCCAGTCCAAGTGCTTCCCATTGCCTGCTTGCAGGATGGGCCACTCTATCATGTAGCTATGGCCACAGTTCAACTAGAGCATTTTTTTTTTTTATTTTTTTTAAAATTTTATACTCTGAAAGAAAACTGGTGCAATACTCCTGTAATAATTCTCTTGCATTAGTCCACAAAAAAGCCACTAAAGGTAGGTATACACATCATCTCCAGAGCACACACTGTTTAAGAGCGTCCTTGAGTAAACATTTACACATGAATTGCTGCTGGCCCCCTTTGTAAGATTAGCTGGAGGGGCTGCAGACACTCAGTGCAAAGTTAGAAGCTAATAATTTGACTGACAAGCAAATAAAAGCATATACTGTATAAAGAAACAAAACCACACTGATTTCATACACACGCACACACACACAGATGCACATATCTGCACCATCACACATACATACACAACAAACATTTTTTGTTTGAGCCTATTTGTGATGACAACATCTCGGAAGTGTAAATTAGACGGTTTTCACATTTCGTTATTGGCCTGCTTGATTCAAGTATTTGTGTTGATATGTTTTTGGGATCAAACGAAATAATGAAAGCAAGGGTAATGTGCATACTAAACCCAGGCTCACAAAAGTAGACTTTCCATGCCCCTCTCCCTCCCTCCCATTTCCCTGCCCATCCTCCTTATCCAACCAAAAGAGGTTGTGGATCAAGGGTCAAATGTCCCGAAATTGAGTTTAGTGCTGATTGTTAGCTCCACAAGATCATTGTTTTCCCTACATGGATTCTCCACTGAGAAGGTCACCAGGGAGCAAGGTGTTTATAGGCGTAGGGCTGCCGATTACTCTGGTGTCATCACTGTTAGGAGGCCCCCATAGACTGCTGGAGTATTGAGGGACACCACTCCATAGGAGGTCATTGGCTCCTTTGCCACTCAAGCTTGTAGTATTCCAGTGACCTAAATCGTTGCGGACCAATCCGTGAGAGTTGGTGCTTGACCCAAGTCGGCTCTGATTGGTTCCTGTGTTAGACTGCCAGCTAGAGGTCTGTGTCAGTGTTTGACCTTGTGCAAAGAAACGATTAACTTCCTCATCACTGGCAAACTCAGCGAGGATGGTAGTGTTTCCCAGAACGCACCTGGACAAAGGAAATGTCAACCATTAGAAATTAAGCTTATTAACTGAAAAACAAACTGTGCCAAAAGGTGTACTCAATGGCATTATACACAATGTTTAATTTACTAACAGCTTTTACAAACATCCAACACACTTAATTAATAGATGCTTGGAAGCCAACCTAGGACCTCTAAAACGCAACACAACACAAACCAACAAACTTTGAAATGGAATTTGGAATGGTAGCTTTGTGTGTGTAAAAGATGTGCATGAATGTTTTTTAATTTTTAAAAAATACACCTGTGTTGCTAATTCATGACTTGCTTTCTTGTGACAATTTAAATACTGTTGTATCAAGTAAATTTATGTTGTTTTTTTGAGTATTGTGACTTCTAGTTTTTTGGTAGTTGCAGAGAATGCTAAATTTTTCCAAATTATATTGTTGGCAAGAAAAAAGGTGGTTAAAGAGGTTCATAACTATGCACAAACGGATTCAAGACTTTGTTTTTCCTGACTTAAAGCGTATTGCTGCGTCTCAGCATGTATTTACCTTGCATTCCCTTTAAGTATGTTCCAAGCCAAAAGTAGTTCCAATTACTATTTTTAAAAAAGCCTGATTTTGGTTTATTTTGATACTGATCGGAGAGGTGAAGGAACTGCTTCATTTTTGTCATTAAGTTTCACCACGTATCTGTAATAACATCTCAAAACTTAAAATACTTTCCAGATATGCCATTTTCTTATTTGGCACATATTCTTTTTAAATTCAATATATTAACCACCCTTTTTCTTGCCAACAATATAATTTGGAAAAATTTAGTATTCTCTGCAACTACCAAAAAACTAAAAGTCACAATACTCAAAAAACAACATAAATTTACTTGATACAACAGTATTTAAATTCAATATTAATTTAGGGATAAAATTTGTAACTGAACTCAGAAGTCTTTGTTTCTCGTGTGACAATACTGTGGCTTTAAGGAATTTGTCTTTTTTTGTGCAGGATCTGTTGTAGCAGTTTGTTTTTATTATTGGAGCCATCTGGTTTGTACACAGTAGCACTATGTCGTTGTTGTTGCAGCAGCACAATTGATCTTAATTGCTTCAATGTTGGTTTTAATGTGAACTAATGCAGGGTTCTGCTGTTTTGTGTTTTCCCTCTGAGATGTTGAAGAACAGGGATTGATTAGGTTGATTGATAAGTAATATTATATGACGAGATACAGCTAGGCTTCCATGGAGAACTCAAGGTAGTCTGCATTTTGGGATCTTTAGACAGAGATCACTTTTTCTGTACCATTTGCTGTGTCTGGAGTGGAGATTAGAATTTGCCAAGAAATAAGCCTCTTTCTCTGAGATTCTGTTTGGGGGTGGAGTTAGAAAACAAGTATCTGTCTTGGTCAATCTCCAGAGGTATTAAAAGGCCAGAAATTGAGTAGCCACATAGTATTTTTGTTTTCTGTGTGAACTGATTCTAAAGAAAGGATTTATGCCTATGTGGGGATGCTGCTAAATTGGAAAAAGAGAGATAACTAGCAGTTAAGAATTATCTTTTCTAACGTTTAAGTATTTTAATCGCTTTTTGTGTAATATTCTCACTGTCGTCTTCAATAACATTTGTTTTGAAGAAAGCTTCTGAGTGGGTCACCTGAATCATATATCTGGAGCAAACCACCTTATGCTTGCACTAATGCCAAAATCAAATGGAAAAGTTAGGATCCAGGATAACCTCATGACATACCTCAGACTTCACATTAAGCAATGTACGTTGGTCAGTGCTTGGTCTGGCAGCTTCACTGGATATTAAATTTTAGGTATAAATTTTTTTAGCTGTTTGGTTTGGAGATAAATTAAATACAAGATTGGATTCTGTTTTCTGTACTGTCTAGATGGGACAGATTACAAATCAATGATCCAATGTCCAAGGTTCAGCCATGGCTTTGGAAAAAGATTTAATAAAGGGGCTGTTAGAGGGGTAGATTGTGAGTGGCACATTCTGGTGAATGCTCAATGGAAACAGAGGTCTGAGAGGAAATGAAGAGTTGATCAGAGATGTCGATCCACGGGCTAAGAGGTTGTGGATGGTAGCCACCAATGGATTCGGTACATCACTAGAGGAGAGGGAAAGGCAAGCAAGAGTGACAAATGTTTTCACAAATCAGTGCTGATGATGAACTGTAGGAAGAGTCAGAGAATGTTTATTCTTTCTTTATCTGAACTTTAGGAAAACCAAAGAGATTTAAGTCAGTTCAATGAATTATAACAAGAGCTCCTGACAAATACACAAGATTAAATTGTGGTAAAATTTTAAACTTAGAGTCATATAAGAAACTTACATGTGCAGAGATTTCTGGGCCTTAGCTGCTTCTTCCTTGGAGCTGTAGCGAACTACAGCATTTCCTTGGGTTAAGTTCAGATGGAATGTTATCAATGGACCATGTTGCATGCATAAAGTCCGCAAAGTTGAACCATCGATCTGTAGCAAAAGAGCAAATCATCAAAACTTGCAATACTTTCAAATCTTAACGCAGATACTATGTATTAATCTTAATGATTTTACAAGCTTGCTTGGCAGACATTACGTGTAAAGATGATCAATTAGATACCTTATATGGTAATCATTCTTAAATATCCAAGATTGCAATATTGTGCCAATTTATTCTAATTCTTAACTAAACTGAAGCTGACTAGATAGTGATTCATATATTCAAACCCTATAACTGGCAGAATCTGAGCATATGGTTGGGTACGATTTTGGTCACTAATCACACAATACGAATAAAATTTAGTTGACAAGGTAAGCAATCTGTATTTCTCATGGACAGAAATGGAGCATAGCTGAGAAAGGAAAAATAATTAATCTGATGGAGCAACTGAAGATCTTGTCCAAAGGTTACAGTGCTCTAAGAAGCAGAATTGTAGGAGAGACGGAAATGGAGAGGGAAGGAAAAAGGTGAAATAGTGCATATCCGGGGGATTTAAGGAGTTGGCTGATTCAATTGGCTGGTTCTCTGGTTTGTTTTGCAGAGTAACACCAACACCATGGGTTCAATTTTCGTGCCAGCTGAAGTTGTGCAAGACGACCCCACCTTCTCAATGTTGCCCGTCTAAGATATGTTGACTCTCAGGTTAAATCACCACCAGTTAGTACTCTCTCTCTCTCAAAAAGGGGGAGAGTAGTTTATGGTCCTTTGGCACTTGAGCGACTTTCATTCTAAGGGTTTACAGAAGCTGGGAGACCACATGAAGCACTGTCAATTGCTTTGACTCTATTAGCACATATTCCAAATTGAGCAAATCTGAACACTTACGCTATATGAAGAACATTGAATGCTGAGTGATGTCACAGGGGATGCTACATAGTTTTTGTTTGGTGGCAACAGTCAGGTCCAGAGGATCTGTCACCTTATCTTCCATTAATGTCCTTATTATTGAAGTTTTACTTGTGTTAGTTTTATTTAACCCCTGTTCCTAATTCACTAATTTCCTCAGGACTTCTGGCAAGCTATTCTTCTTTTCTACTGTAAATTTGTCCTCAGGTGAATGTAAAATACCCTTTCAAGTATTTTGAAAAAGAGAGTTCTCCATGATGCCTGGCCTATATTCATCCTTCACCAAACTCCACGAAAACAAAGGAAGAAGCACCAAATTAGCTGCTTACTTTCTTTCTAACACACTGTGGTTGCATAGTGTGTTTTACTAAAGAGGACTCTCTTGTTCTTCAAAATGCTTGAATATGGTATTTTACATTCACTTGAGGGGAATAGATTTACATTAAAAAAGGATAACTTGCCTGAGGAAAATACTGGATTAGGGATTGAAGCTAAATAAAAGTAATACAAATAAAACTTCAATAATTAGGAAATTAATGGAAGCATAGGGTGACAAATCCCTAGGACCTGACTGTTTCCACTGAAGGGTGGAAGTAGGGGAGAACATTGTATACGCACTAACTATAATCTTCCAGAATTCATTAGATTTTGCAGCTGTCCCTCTGGATTACAAAATTGCTCACGACCTTCCTGCTTTTTGAGGAGGACGAAAGAGGAAGATCAGGAAAATACAGATCTATTAGCCTAACATCTGTGGTGGGAGAATTGGAGGAATCAATAATCAAGAATAGGGTGGCTGAACACCTCAAAAATATTTTAGTTAATCAAGGAGAGCCAAATGACAGATAAGTCATGCCTAACAAATCTCACTGAATTTTTCAAGAAGTTAACTAAGGTAATAGAAGGGAAACATCCAAGAATGTTGTTCTTGTTGGACTTTCAGGGGGCATTCGATGAAGTCTTATATAAAAGACTAAGGTAGAGTGAACTGAGGGCAAATTACTGACATGGCTAGGAAATTGGTTGAATGGCATTTGACAGAAAGTTGGGATAATGCACAGGTACTCAAATTAGCATGCTATGACTAGTGATGTACCACAAGGATGTGTGTTAGTGCCTCAATTATTCACATTATTTATTAACAACTTGAATAAAAGCACAGTAAGTCACATTTCCAAATGTGCTGATGACATCAAGTTAGATGGCATTGTAGACAACGTAGATGATAGCATAAAATTACAAAATGATATTAATAGCAGATAATAAAGAAAGTGAATAGAATGTTGACATTTATAGCTATAGGAATGGAATATAAGGTCAGGAAGTTTTGTTGCAACTAATAATAACAGAGTAATAGTATTTTTAAAATGCTCCACTCGTGAAGTTGTCTGTTTTGAAAAATCAACCTACATGAACACAAAATATTTAAATGTAATAGATGTTACCCAAAATGGATGGGCACCAACTCATTTCTTCCAATGTTGCAAAATTTCTAATTGCAAAAGTCATTAGACATAACTGGAATCTCAGCCTCACTTTTGAGAAACACACATTGAAATGGATTTTCATAGCAACATGAAAATCAGATGACAGATTTATAATGCTATTACAGGTTTAAGGGTTCACTGGATGCCAATTAAATTCTACAAACTACACATTTTCAATTCAGATAGATTGAATTTAGAAATTTTAGGTATTCTGATGTTCTAGCTCATTTGCAAACAATGGCACGGACAAGGCTGAAGTTGCATTCACATTACAATGGAGAAACCCTACTGCTTTTCTTGGTTCAATTTTACCTGAGGTGTGAGGTTTCGGAGAACCAGCCAGCTATTGTTTCTTCCAGAACTGTCAGTACTCCAAGCAGAATCTAAAATAAGCAAAGGATCATGTCATATCCTATTCATTTATGTTCTGTGTTATGTTGTGTGTTGTAGTGTAATCAAGACATTTCAGATTTTAGAACAAAAGGTATTTATTGATAAGAGAAACTTGGATACAGGAAGTTTATGCTGCACGAAGACTACCCTGGAGCAGAGCCACAATTCTTCATGCTTACAACAGGGTTCCAGAAGTAAAATGCCTGAGAGGGCTCTCTCTCTCTCTCTGGTGTGATCACTCACTGTTTCCACTGGTTCCTCAAGCCAGGTAACTCATTTGTTATACTGTGTTAAAGTGACAAACACCATACACAATATCCTTCCTCTAACTTACTTTACAATCTTCAAAATCAATTTAGTCAACCCATATTCTAAGTAAACACTACAGATACCACAGTTAGACATCTGTAAATCAGTGTAGTGATTGTTCAATGCAAGGATCTTGAGGCTTCTATTTAACACAATACTTCTTCCAGAAAACTTCAACTATACACAGCTTCTAATATAGTTTAACTTCTGTTTCAGCAGCATGGTGACTCTTCCAGTACATAATACAGGATGTTTTATATCAGTGCCACAGATCAAATCACTCAGACTCAGTTTTCTCACCAATCTCAAAACTGACAGCATCCATTACCTGAGATGGCTTTAGCTCTTCCTGAGTTCCACTTGTGTCTTTTCTTCTCTCAACTCTTTTTACCTTTTATTTACATATTCATTCTCTCACTCCAGATCCTTGCTGGTGAATGTTCTACTGTTTCTTTTTGACCCCAGATTTCCTAGCCTTTTTTTTTCTTAGCTTTGATGTAGCTGGGCTGCTTCTTAGTTAGATTACAGGTCACAAACTTATGTTATTTGCTATTTGTTGTAGTTCTCAGTGAAATTTATCCAATTTTTTTTCTTCACTTTTTAGTTTTTCTTCTGCTGTGCCTGGTCTTACTTGCACTGATTACAGCCTTATCATTTTCTTGCAATTTATTGCTTCAATTTTTAAGGAATTTCTCATTATAATACTAAGGGGATGTGACTTAGTTTTGCTTTCAGTCATTCGCTGCAAAGCTATCGTTCACCAAAGACAGATTGGGAATTCTTAAGAGATCCAATTGAATGATTGAACTACCAGTCATATGGAAAACACAAATGAATTTGAGAAGTCACTTAATCATTAAGGTCTTTTGATGCCTTCTCCCTCAGGTCTTTCATTGCCCTCTTTCTGGCATTCTCCTTGTCCGTGGTTTCTCAGTACTCTCGCTCAGGGGACTATTACTGCCTATTCTGAGTCTGGCATTGCCTCTCGTTTGAGAGCTTAATTTCCTCCTTTGAGGTCCCATGTTGTTTGCAGACTTCCTTTTTTAAAGTTGCCTTTAACTGGGTCTTCTGATTTTCCTGCCCCTTTATTTCTTCTGATGGCTGTTGCATTAAATGTTGCACAACTTTAAATGCATTATCTCTTGAAATGTATGACTGCTTTAAAACTTTTTTTTAACTGCCACAGCTGCTGTATCTCTGTTATTCCCATGCTTTTGCAGTTTTGGAGAAAAACTACAGTTCCACCTCCCTTGATCCTTTTTAAAAGTTTCAAAACAAAGAGATTAACAATAAAGCAGGAAGAACTTTAAGAAAACTGGCAGGAGAGGGGATGCCTTTTTCTAGATTTTACTGAGTATATACTCGTGGCACAACAGGTTCATCACTTTCGAGTATGTACTCAGAAAATTACCCCAAATTACAATGCGGGATTTGAAAACCATCAAATATCTGACAATACATGGAATAGTATTTAGGGAAACTCTGGCTGTGGATTTCCATCTCTTGTTTCAAACGTGATTGGCAATTACACCTGACGGTCAATTCAAGCTAAGCCAACTTATCATTCATTATTATAAAATGTTAGCACCCAAAAGCTTGCCAGTCACAAGCAATCTGAAAATTCAGATGCTGGGCAAATTTCAAATGTCTAAAGCACAAGGCAACGCAATAAATTAAATCTTACTGGAGGAATAAGAGCTTGGCCAGCTTGAGACGAGTCCAAGTGAACTGACACCCCAAGACGGTGATGGCTTGGTGTTCGTCAGGCCTGGTGGTGGCCTAGTGTTTTTGGATCCTAGCGGCACTTTCCACAATTCGTGCGATAGTGATGGTTGAGTTTGAGCAATGGGTCCAGGTGACCAAGTGGATTTTTCTGTCAATTTAGCTGAAATGCAAAGAAAATGTATTCTGCTTTAGAAAGCATGATTAAAGAAACTTAATTATTTTGTTTTCATTCTATATCATCTCTTCTAAATATTTAGATTTTTGTTCTACAAACACTCCATTTAATTTAAGCATCTTTACATTTAGCCTTTGAGCACTGAAAGCCTTCTTCATTCTCAAAATACAAAGCTCCTCTAGAACTTTTCCAATAGATACATGCAGACCATACTTGTACAAGGAGGAATGCATTTAACCACAGAATATATTTTAATACACACTGTAGAATGTTACCAAAGTCCAAAATTTTAAAAAAACTGCTGCTAGTTTATTGTGGCTTTAGTTGATCAATTCAAAGGCTAAAACTCTCATTATTACTAATAGGATGTGTGCCATCAGAGAAATGAGGGAAAACATTTTGTCCATCAACAATTTATCAACTTGATAAATGTTGTGATGCTATAGTGCTTAAATTCATAACCTTGTTGTACATAATCAGGAAAATTTAAGTTACAATAAGCAAGCCATTTTTGAGATTTATTCAACTTTTCATTATAAAAGTTCTGAATCAAAATCCTTGTAAAAGATAGATTGGCACATAAGCAAAATATTCCAAAGACAATCAGAAATATTTACGCAGGGCCTATAACAAAGGTAGCAGGGAAAAGGGAATGAATGCACACATCCAAGTTGTTCACGTCTCTGTGTTCTATCTTCACAGAATTAACTTCGGTCACTCAAATCCAAATAGTCCAAAATGCAGATTTTTTTGCACAATGGACAATTTAAATTTTTCTGCTAATTTGTACAAGAAAAGACTGAATTTTTTGCTGCACTGTTTCTTCTGGTAAACCCTGGGGACAAGCCAGTAAACCCCAAGATATTTCACATAGATACACAAATTTCTGCATTCAAAGACTCCTAAAAAGCTTTATTCACCAATCTCAAAGAGCATTCTGATAACCATGCAAGACAATGTCTGACAGTAGGGAGTTGGTAACTATATCCACTGAACAGAGCTACCAAAACCACATCTGAAAACACAATGCAATGGATTTTACACAATCAGGTACCCAACAGAGAGCCTCAGTGCTCACAAGTTATCAGGAATTCTCAGGTGCATTCTTGTGGATGCAAAATTATAGAGAACATACAAGCCAAATCTCAGATATTTGCTTCTGCGGTTGAAACTACCAGCTGAGATCACAACTTCATAAAATTGGTCCCATCTTCCCTTCATATGCTAGAATTTAGATGCATTTCAATGCCTTCCTTTCAAAAACCAACAAATTGCTCGTGTTCTCTGCACAACTTAATTCACTGATGGAACATTCTACAAATTTTATCCGTAAGCCTCAAAATCTAGTTTAGTGTAACTTTAGACCTCAGCCCCACGAGCTATTCAATCTTTAATTGTTTTTGCCTGGAGGTTGTTTCACATTCCTAGATAGAGAGAACAAACATGCATATGAAAGAATGACAATATATGCAAAATAAAAAAGAGAATAAAGGCACAAAGGTGCAACAGCTCAAGTGCAAAATCGGAAGGATTAGAATTTGAGAAGAGAATGAGGGAGTGAGCCAAAGTCCACAACAAGGAGGAAATGCACAAGTTTAAATGTCCACTGGGAACGTGAGGTTGGAAGGAAAGTGGCAAAAGCAGGTACAGGGAGAAAAGGGAGAAGGGCTGCTGTATATTTATTTCCCCAAAACAATTTTTTTTTTCTCTTGCCAACAATTGAATAATTTAAGTTAAACTTCAGACAAAGTAAAAATCAGCCAAAATATCACCTGGCACCTTTGCCATCGTTTTGCATATGGAGCTCAGCTTGCATAAAACAGCACAGGACTTCAAGGAGAGGGAGAAAATTAGGGGCAGCCCTCCAGTAATTGCCACATTGACTGCAGCGGAGTGTGAGGCACAAGTAATCAGTTGTGGTAGAGATGGGTATCTCCTTATTATCAAGTGACAGAACAGATATCATAGAGGCATCTGGCACCCAACAATCATCCATGTTAATATGGTTTGTCACCTATAACTGAAATAGGGTTATTTGCACAATGATTCTTTTGAAGCCTTCCCCTTTGTAAGCTCTTACATTGTCCTGTTTATTCAAGTGTATATAGGAACTGGAGCATGAGGAGGCAGAAGAATCCTCAAAATTGGTTGAACACTGAGAAAGCATCATCACACGATTCAAGTGCACCTTCCAGCAGTTCATGTGCAAATGCCTTGAACAGCCTCCAAACGCAAGCAGCTGGTTTGTCCCAAAGTGACCCACACATCACATATCATCAAGGGCCAGGGCTGAAGACTAAAACAATAGTAGTAAAGTATCTGATGGAGCTTGCTGGATGTTGTGCTCAGCTGGACAAGAGATACTGAGCCTTGGGGATCATGAGGACTTTTCTGAAAAGTAGAGAGAGGTTCTGCCAGCATTTTCAGAGGCAACTGCAGGGACTTTCATCACACAAAGCTCCACTTCTGCAGAGTGCTCACCATTGCTTTTGCCTGTCCTCTCTGCTAAGCCGAGCACAGCATACTGCTATTACTATCATTTGAGATATCCTTGCTGGAGTACATAGAAGGGTGTCCCAGATAGATCTGGGCACCTGAATTACACTTTCAACAGTGCAACGGCTTGTTCACTAACATGTGGCTTCTGTACCTTTGCTGTGCGTCAACAATTGGGCTCTGCAGTCAATCCTCAGAGTATCCCTAGTCTTGAAGGATCATTCACTGAATCTGTTTGGAGCTTGAACTGTAGGAGAACTTTCTAAATGAAAATGAAGGTTTCCAAACATTTTATATAAACATGAATAATTATCTTCTGTAAATTATATACCAGTAGAAAATTTTGCTTGACAGCTACTCCCAGTTGATCGGAGGACATGTTGATTACCGCATGACTCCTTAGAATTACAGGAATCCAGCTTTTGTGGCAAGTAGAAGTGGCCAGTCTGAAGGAAAAGACCCATCAGTTTGCAAAGTGGACATGACAAAGATGGCATCAGTTGCCTGGGAGATGCACTTGTGGCAGTAAATTTGAGAAATCCCACATCTGGCACTGGCAGATCCCTGGAAGGAGCTAGAGGCAAAGAAATTCAGGACTGTGGTGACCTTGATAGCTACTTGCAAAGCATGCCTGTTTGGTCCATTGATTCTAGGAAACTGCAGATGTCAGTAATGATCTACTGAGAAAGTATGAACCTCCTCAGATACTGCTGCTTAGTCACATCCAAAACGCTGATCCTCCATCTGTATACCTTGTTTTGGGGGTATCACTCATGAGCTGGAGTTGTGTGTTCATCCATGATGCCATGTGGAGCAACAATTGGCTGAAAAGGCAGGTGCTGCAACTTCCCCTGTTCTGGTGCTATTTCTCCTGCTGGTCATGGTCCTCATCAGAGGTCCAAGGTAGAGATGTGCAAGTTGCTTCCATGCTGCTGTGATGGCTAGCAGTTGGGAAGTACAGATTAAAGTTAGAAGAATTTTAAGATAGCAGAAATTTCCACCAAAACACTGAAAGCACAATCTTAGAACAAATCCTATGTGTAAATGCCTTTCAATTAGGCAAGAAACGTCAATCTTGATTGAACATTTAAAAGATTTTCAGCCTGCCAATTTTACAGCCCCATCAATTTCCCACTGTGCTCTCATTGTCAACTCTGGCAACTTTCAGACAGTTTGGGAAATCTGGCAGTTGAAGAATGCAGGCTTAAATCTTCAGGCAAATGTATTTCTCTACATTTAACATGGCTGTCCCACCTGTTCCATGGGAATTTTCAGCTGATCTTGAAAAACATACCAGTCAAATTAGGAAGATGGCAGGTTCATATCAAGTTGCTGACATGCCAGCAATTATTTTCTTCTTTAGCCGTACGTGCACTAAAACTTATGTCTCTGTTATTCCCACCGCAGATCTGAATTGCCCCCCATAATCTCTGCATCAATAGCCAAATGCACTCAACCATCCAATTCTTCAACAGCCTTGCATTGAATCTACAGCATAGATTCCCAACTGGTAGGTATCAATGTTTATACTTCATATGAGCCTCTTCCTAATTCTCCCTTCCCAGCTTGTCCTCAAATCTCTCCATTTCTTTATTCCTCATATCGGTATGAATGCTAACGGCTTCAACCAGTCCATGTTACAGTTAGATCCACATTTTCACCAATTCCTCTGTAGAGAAATTGCTCCTAAAATTTTATTTAATTGGTTACTGGTTATCCTATATTTATGCCTCCTTACTCTGGACTGGCCTATCACAGGAAACAGCTTCTCTAAATTAACCTAATCAAAACTTCATTATTGCAAAGGACTCTATCACATTCCTTTTTAATTTTCTCCAGCCTATTCAATCTTTGTCATTAAGTTAAAATCCTGCATCTAAACCCCTTTCGTTAATGATGCATCAACTTTTTTTTTTTTTAAACAATATTTAACATCTCCAAACCTTTTATAATTCTCAAAGCCTCGATGAGATTCTACCAATCTCCAACCTGGAATAGCTAATAAAAATATTCAGATCTATGGAGCTTTTCCTCATTAATAAACTCTCAATAGGAAATAACTTTTCACTGTTGTCTTCCACCTTTAACAATTTATCTGAATATCAAAATGTCTGTTTCTCTGCTGTTAGGAGTCTTAACATTTAAGCTATTCTTGCTTTCACTGTTCTCTCTCTCTGGATTGAATTGCATCTATTGTTGCAATGTGTTTGTATTTACATTTTCTTATTCTCCAGCAAATCAGATCTTCACCCTCCTCATCTACGCAAGCTGATATTTATTTAGATTTCTCTTGATTAACCTTGGTTGTCTTTCAATTGTCCCTATTTTTTGGTCCAATAATAATTTTTCAAATACTGTCAATGTAGTTAACTAGTCTACATCTGTTAGAAACTAGGTTGAGGTTACCCAAAATGATTTCAAATAGAATTGAGACTTTCAGTGCAGGATGATTGGCTACATTTGAATCCAGAGGTGAAAAATATAAAGGGGCAACATATTGGCTTGTTTACTGCCTCAGAGTGCTCGGCACCCAGGTTCAATTCCTGCCTTAGATGACTGTGTGTATGGAGTTTGCACATTCTCCCCGTATCTGCTTGGGTTTCCTCTGAGTGCTCCAATTTCCCCTCCAAACAGTCCAAAGATTGGCAGATTAGGTGGACTGGCTATGCTAAATCACCCCTCATATTCAAAAATGTGCAAATTAGGGGGATTAGCCATGGTAAATGCACAGGGTCATGGGGATAGGGTGGAGAGAAGGTCTGGATGGGATGTTGTTTCAGAGAGTTAGTGCAGACTCACAGAGTTGAATGGCCTCCTTCTGCACTGCAGAAATTCTATGGTTTTAATTTTCTTGTTCTGTTCCCTGAATGAGAAAGGCACAGAGGTTTGCAACAATGCAAGGCATTAACCAATCTTGTTCCTGTAAACATTACCCAATGGGCAGTTATTTTTCAACTTCCAGACCAAGATAGACGGCAGTTATGTGCAAAATAAAAAGTTTTGCAAATCAAAATAGAAGTCCATCAACTTGTATTGTCCTCAGCCAGGCTGAAGAATGCTCATGGATAGAAAAAAGACCAAAAGGGTCGAATCTGTGCAGCACTTTTAATTAATGGACAAAGTCACCAGTTCAATAATTTTGGAAAAATAGTTTCAACAAAGTTTCACAAACCAACAGAAAAATGAACATTTTGTATATCAACATATGCCTTTAATATCTACATTGCTTACAAGTAGGAAATAGGTCTTCGAATATTAGAACTTAGTGAGTTTATAGATTTTTGCCTTTGGATGCTAATGTCTCAAGATGATCAGATCTGAAAAGAGTAGGTTTCTAACCTTTGAATGAAAATAAACTTCCTTTCATGCATGTGAGAAATGGTAAAATGATAATTTTATGTGATTAATGAATTGAATAAAAAGGCTGCGTACAAATTTGGTCACTATGATTAGTGTCTACAAGTATCTATTTACATTTCTGCTTTGCAAGTACAAACTGGAGGACTTAATTGCACTCACATCAGTTTGTTCTTACTATCTAAGTTTACATACGTAAAAAGGTCATTTCATGAAGAAACAATAGTCAGGCATCAATCATTCTGGGATAGAAAGGGAAAACTGTTCACACGCATCCAATGGGAGGAAAGAAATTCTCAAATATGTTTGACAAATGCCAAGGCATTAATGTTAAATTAAATGACAGCAGTAATTTAGAAAAATTGGAATTTTGTGATGCTCTACACTGGGCACAAAGTAAGAGGGATATTATTAAATAATTCACAAAAAGGAAAGAGGGATATTGTTAAAGAATTTACAAAAAGTAAAATGTGTATTTGTTGCTGTACTAAATTCCACCAGGCATTATGAAGGCCCGCTATCTACACAAAGCTGCACACCAATTTTAAAACCACTTTAAGACTGTTACAATCCCACTCATTTTTATGAAGAAATTCAGTATGGTCAGCAATGGAAGCAAAAGAATCCCTACCTGCAGTATTAGGTGCAGATGTAGAGCTGCTGAAAGAGCTAGTATAGCCAGAGGCACTGAAGGACCAGGCACTAGATGAAGGCAGCGTGGCGTTCTGAGATGATGTTGGGGATGACCCTGTATAAACAGCAAAAAAGCAACTAAGGAAATGGAAAATGACTTAAATTAAATCTTAAAATGATAACATTTGTTGCATTTTGTAATGAAAAGCTTAAGAAAAAAAAAACAAAGGATGAAGGATGATTCTCAATGATCAGATATTAAATTCAATTCCATCATTTCCCAGGAATGGAGACTTTTTTAGGATGTTTTGATTTAGCCACATCTCTGTCACGTTTTTGAAACTGCAGAACAGCTTCATAAAATAATTCATTCTATTTGTCCAAACTGAAAATCTGCCTTGGGCCCTGCTTGCTGACACAGATCTCCATAGATTCAAATTTGTAGAAAATCTCTTCTTCACTCAACTAAGGAATTACTGACAAGTTTTCATTCTTTGAAATGCTGTACAGACCAAGATAAAAATATGCACGAAAACAAATAGTAAAGGACAACTTAAGCCATTACTGTCATATAAATACAAAACTGAGCAACAAAAAGCAGAATGTTACAGAACATAGGAAGTAGTAACACTCCATATAAAGAGACAACAATCATACTTCATTATTTTCAGACACCAAGCATTTATGTATTCCAACAACATGGAATGGTATTATCCATATACCATTCCAGGTGACTCATCTGCTTTTGAAGAGGAAAGAAACATTACATTTTATGTTGGGTGGTAGTCCTTTTTAAGAAGCAAGTTCTCTGGGAGATTTAGTGAGAAAGGCAAAGGAAGCATGGGCACCCCACTCAGCCATGCTTCCAATCACTGCATGCTCCATATGTGACCAAGACTGTACATTGCGCACCAGATTCCTCAATTACCTGAGAACTTTGTGCATGCATGGAACACCCAACAGAACTCATTTCAATTTCTGGGTGCAGGCTAAAATTTTTTATGGCTCTTACAAACTGAACGACTACACTAATAATAAGTCAGAGTTCTGGGATAGCCAAGATAAGGGGGGCAGGGAGGGAGACAGGACGGGAAGGAAGACAGGACGGGAGGGGTGGGGGGAGGTGGAAGGCGGGAGGGAGGGAGGCAGGGCAGGAAGGTGGGGGAAGGGAGGCAGGCAGGACAGGAGGGTGGGGAAGGAGGAAGGCAGGGCGCAAGAAAGCGACAAGGATGGGTGGAGAGAGAGAGAGAGAGAGAAGAAAGAGGAGGGATGGTGGAAGGGGAAGACACAGTGAACTTAAGATGCAAAATTCCAGATTTAACGATCAGAACAGTGAAGTTTGGACCAAGGTAGCTATGCTCAAGGTGCTAGTGATGCCTGTGCTACAACTGTGGGATGACTGGATGAGATTTGGA
This sequence comes from Sphyrna mokarran, assembly GCA_024679065.1. Classification (NCBI taxonomy): domain Eukaryota; kingdom Metazoa; phylum Chordata; class Chondrichthyes; order Carcharhiniformes; family Carcharhinidae; genus Sphyrna; species Sphyrna mokarran. Next base: position 29,222,464 of record JAGIQG010000021.1, read on the forward strand.
GATAAAACCTTTCAGCAAAGCTCAAGAAATCTCAACCTTTACACAAATCTTTAAACCCTATTCGGACAAAGTGGTTAATCTTCCAATTTCTGCAAAGTTTTTGACTTGAACTTTTTTTTTTATAAAGGGTGCAAATCAATGGATGCAGAAGAAAAAATGAAGTTTTCAAAAATATTAAGCTTCTGTGTTCCTTGTACTTTGAATATCTTCACTGAACTGACTTTTAAAATAGCATATTTTGTTGTGGTAAAATTCTTTTGTTTTAAACCATGAACCTTGAAGAAACTTTTATTCCTTCAGCAAATTCCTGGGGTAGAATTTTAGCCTTTAAGGGTATGTTTTGAAGGCAGAAATGGAAGTGGTTGCAAATCACATTCCCACTCACAATCAATTGTAACACACATATTGCTCTGCCATTGTGAATCACTGCTGGAGCAGAACTGCTGGGGTAGGTACCGTGACAACAGCAGCCCACATCACAAGCTTCAAAAGTGGCCTCCATAGGCCACAGAAGAATACTTATGAGAGCTATGGCAGAAGCAGGGGACCACAGCAGACAGGAGGGAAGTCTGGGCGGCCAACAAATGTCGTTTCTCAGGTGGCAGGTTTGGAGCCTTGGTGGAGGCAGTCAACCAAGGAGGGATGTTCTGATGTGGAGGAATGGGAGGATGAAGCCACTATACCTCAGCAAGAAGGCTTGTCTGTAGGTAGCAGTGGAGGTCAGTGGCAACAACCTTGTCTGGAAAATCTAGAACCAGTGCCAGGAAAGGTTCAATGATTTTCTGCAACTCAGCAGGGATGAATCCTGAATGGGCATCGTACTCAATGAGGCAATGAGGAGGGTGGCCATCTGTGATCGTGTACAGATCTCTTGGATCATACATGTGCATGTGTCTCCTTAGACTGGATATATATATTTTATATATATATATCAATCAGTTGCCTCTGGTTCAAAGCTTCAGACATTCAGAGGGATGGTAATGTTGTCAAATCTTGGAGGCGTTTTGAGTTTGGGGTGGGAGGACAGTACAGTGTTCGAGGTGCAAGTTTCAGCTCCCATTGGGGCTCTACATAAATCTGCAGGAGAAATGGAGCAACAATGATGGGAGCAATCCGCTGCTAGCGAGAGGGTGCCAAACCTAGTGATCCTCAATAACCACGAGTTGGGAGCCCAGGAGCAGGAGGGTCACATAGAAAGTGTCTTTAAGCTAAGAGCTGGTTGGGCTAAAGCATGAGGAAACTCTGCTCCATCAGAACAATCTCATTTATATGCCAGGCATTGAGAAGTCTAGATGCAATGGAGGCCAACTGCGATGTCCAGCATGCATAGAAATGTAAATCTGTGATATAAGTAATGAATCTTACCCTTTATTCCCATCCCTCAGATGAGCTGTCCAGAGCCAGGGACGAATTCCCCTGTCACATTAGCTTGACACCTGAGACACTGGGATGTATAAACAGTAGACCAGTTCTCAGCATCAGTGTAGATACATGCATGCAGGTGGCTGCTACCATGTCGGAAGACTTGCTAGGGCACAGTGGTAAGGGCACTTCACACTTGTATGGAAGGTAGGGAATGTTTCGGGTGCCAGCGATTCGATCTGCTAGGGACAAGGACAATGCTGTGTCTGAGAGAGATGATGAGCCTCTGGAGTTTTCCACAAGGTGGCAAATGCTGGATGTCCAGCCGAAAACACGTGAAGATCTGGTGGAGACTCAAATTGTCTACGTGGTGTGGTCTCTGTCATGGGGAAGTCCTTGCAAAGCACGAGCACTGTGTTGATCCTGAGCTGAGTGCACAGCCTTATCCATTGAGAGACTGGTGACTCTCAGAGACTGCTCCACAAGTTTAACCACGTGCTATTGGCATTGTACTTGTATCTTTAAGCCCTCACACAGACACTGACCCCCTGAGGTCAGTGTCTGTGTGGGAGAACAAGAAGCGAACAAGTATCACTCATGTTACCCATTCTTCACTTGTGAGCAGCGAGCTGAGGATTCACCTCAGAATAGTGGATGAGGTAGCCACTGTCTCTGGGGACCCCTTTCCTCTCTGAGCCCGGGGCAAGGGCACCAGCTCCTCAATCTCTCTGAAAGTCTCCATCTCATCCCAGGAGTCCACAGCGACTGAGGGTTGCCCGGCCATATCATAGAGCCAACCTTTCCTGGCAATGCTTGCACAGCTTCCACTGAAGAGGGCCACACCAAGGCCATCTCTGTCACCAAGGCAACAAGAATAGCTACCTGTCTCTAATGCTACTGTCAGCAAGGGGGTGGTGGTGAAGGCATCTATAAGTAGCACCCAAAAACATAAGCTATTGACACTAAGTACAATCAGGGGTCCACACACACTTTGAAATGGAGATATTTATGATCTGTGTGGATCCACCTTCTTTTTGCTCACCTCTGAATTTATCACCTTAAATATCACGCTCCATTTAAGTCAGGATATGTCCTGTGCTGCATTGGTGTCAGATTAATCATTGCTTGATTAGAGATATCCAAGGTATCAAAATTTATTGGGTGGGATTGCCCCACGGAATGGATAAGTGTTAAGTTCTTGGTAAATGCAAAGGCCCACTGACACTGCCAGAAGAAAGAGCATACCAGCTTATCTGAATCAGCACATTCTCCTGTCCCTGCCCGTCTGAGTTCTCACTGCATCCTAGTCACTCTCGTCTTCTGGCTGCTCAACATCAGCATTGGAGCACTCATCTACGTCCATGTCTGAAGCTGGTAGCACTGCATTATCATCATTATCCTCTTGCTCAAAAAGCTCTTCCCTTGAGACAGCGAGACTATAAGAGCGCAGCAGGCTACCATAGCTCCATCTTCCACAGGCCGATAACCCCTTTCACTACCACTCTTGTGGATACATGGCAGTGATTATATCGCTCCTTTGTGTCAGTCCTTAGTCATCTGAAAGGCATCATCAACCATCTTTCCAGTTGCTAACCTTTGTCCCAATCAACCAAACGAGCTGGAGTAGCAAAAAGTCTGAGCACCCGCAAGTGACAGTGAACGTACGAACTATGGGAGCACAGCTACAGAACCTGGAATCCTGTGGTCACATAATCTGACTGTTTGATGAAAGCCGTTTCTGTTCACAAAGGATCCTCACTGGCCAGATGGCACCTTGATGGCCACGAGTACAACAATCACTCCTTGGATGCAGGGAAACCCAGCATTGGCTATGAAACTTCTCTCCTACTCAGCCAGACTGACCTCACCTGTCCTAAGATGAATGAATCTGCTCATATGCCTGAACAGTGTGTCAGTGACCAGGTTTGACATAGCTTCACGCAGCTGATTACAGTACTTGACAGAGATCACCCACAGCGCCCTAGAAGGATCAAGGCAAAAAGATCTGAGTGCCTTCAGGGCCTTAAGATCTTCCAGATACTCATTATTGTTTCCCTTGAAAGCTGGAGTCTCTTGTGGCACTGGATCTCTGTCGCATCAAGGCAGTTGGAACACTGCTTGTCCACCTTGGCAGCTGGGTAGTCATGTCTTCTCCTGAGGCAGTCTTCTGATGGCTTTGATCATCCTCTGCCTGAATGTTTCCCATGAGGAATGCCTGCAATCACTTTGCCTCATCAGCAGTTGACTAATTGGGCTCACCATACACAAGAGAATGTCAGAGGGATCCAAATTTCAGGTGCCAGCTAACAGAAATTTCATTGGACCTCCACAGTAACGTGTCCAACAGCAAAACAACACTTGACACACCACAGAATAGTACCTCACCTCACTTCACTCCTAAAACACCTAAGTCTCATCTACAGTTGCCAGTAGGAACGTTTTATCCTGAACTTCAATTAAAAAGGATCAATTGCAAATGGCTCACCTGCCTGCATTACCCATGCAACAAGCTTAAAATAGCACAGGCAAAGTGAAATTTGGATCAATTGGCATTATAACACCCTTCATCACTTCTCTAATTATTGCAGGATGTGCATCCAATCTGCACCTGTGAAATACTCGGTGAGTGCATGACATCAGTATGTGCTCAACATCATCACCTGCTATTTAACAAACTTCAGTTCGGGTGTGCACATGCCTAGCAAAATTCTACTCTTGAATTTTCAGATTTTACAAGAAACATATTATTGCCGAGATCCTTACATCTTAAAAACATAACTACAAGCAGTCAACCGGCCTTTGCGTCTGTTTGCCATTAAATGAGAATTTGGATGATATTCTCCTTCAAATCCACTTTCTTATGTTGCACAAGTAAATCTATAAATATAGTTAAGTCATCACATGACTAAGGAACTACAATGCTCAGATGTTATACACAGGTTCTAGTTTCTTTGACATATTTGAAAGTTAACAACATCCATATTATACAAATATATATACAGACACACGTAAAAACAGACAGACATGGATGTATTTGCATGCAAATTACTTCAGCATATTGTAGCAAATCTGAAAAGTGTATTTATAAACTAGGACTAAATTAGTTTTAATTTCCAAACCAGGACTTATAAAATGGTTGAATAAAACAGATACATTTCAAAAGAAAGCTTAAATTTAAGAAAACCATTTGATATCAGGAATGTTGAGCATTTTAAAGACATCTTTCCGTATAACGTGTCGTAATTTTTCTTTGAGGAAACCAGAAAATAATCAACTTGTGCAAAGTATAATTTGCAGAGTCTATTTTGTGTTCTATATTTCAGTCTATTTTGTCTCACCTCCACTCCTGTCCCTGAGCAGGTAGCGATCCACATCCCGGATAGTAGTATTAATTGAAGGTCCACTGGGGACACTTCCAGGCGTAACATTAGGATCAGTCTCAGGGTCGATGTTCTGTAGTCCTTTCCATGGCTCTCCAGGACGAAATTCTTCAGTAGTTAGGAAGTAGGTAGTAGAACAGTAAATCACTATTAGCAGTTTAGTAGTCACATGTTAAAATTACTACTTAATTACAGAGTAGTTTTGTCTAAAGTTTAAAAAATAAGATGCTACACTAATAAAATTGATACCACTAGCTAATATTTTGTGTTTTTATGAATTTGCTTTCATTCCCATATTTCCTGAAAGAATTGGCTCTTTGCAGGGCTTTAGTCAGCTTCCTGGTGCCCTTTGACATCTCAACCAAGTGACTATTGTTTAAGTGAGCATCAACAGACTGTTCAAACCTGAGGGGCACTTTAGCCAAGTCTGATTCTGTCCTCCCTAATGTCCATTAAAATAATTACAACCAGCAGGAGGATAATCAGGAGAAAAATCACCTGCTGATTCGCCATTCCTTGAACACTGAGACCAAATGCCAGCCTAGCAGAGATCAATAACTCAACAAACATTGGGAATGGAAGCCGTGACCACTACAGTTTGTTCCAATTAGCTGTTCATAAGATTACTAAATTTATTAAGCTGAGTAGCCCAATAATCACATTCTAAAATACCACATAATGTAGTTCCAACTAGAAATGCATGGAAAATTAGGTTGTGATATTTTTTTATTCTAATAAGACTGTCAAATTGTTCCTTCACAATTTTAAAGATGACAAAAACTAACATGAAAATGGCCATTTTAGGTCTGAACAATTGCTTGAAGTAGTATTTGACATCATGGTCCATTTTTCTGATAGTACGGATCTAAAATTTTTGACAACTAACGTTCTGTCAGTATTTTCTTTTGTGTGACATACTGGTATATATTTATTGGACAAAACGTTTTAGACCTTGAGATTTAGTTACTGGAATGCATTACCAATCTTTATTGTTTAATATTTGGCAATGAAATGTCTCATCCAGAAATACATTGTTAAGCATTACTGCAAAATAAAAGGCCAGCCACACATCATTTGACTGCACAATGTCTTTTCCGAACAGATGTGCATGCAATTATAATACAGCATGGTCACAGTGGAGCTCTCATTTTGACTCGTAAAAGAAATACTAACTTGAGAATGTCTTTCAAGCTAGTCGGAAGTATGCCACTGCTGGCACCCCAAAACAGCCCTCTATATGATACAACATTGAGAGTCAATACTAAACTACTGCAATCAACAACTTTTGCAAATACATTTAACACATTTGAAAATATATCTGCGTTTTAACTATCATTTTGGAAATAAACCTATACAAATGGTTTCATTTCAAAACCATGTTCAACCACAGTGGCCTTTTGAAGCAGTATTATCCTTATAAATGCAACATCTGTTAGGTGGTAAAGGACCACATTAAACATCAAATATCAAATTAATAACCTGACAGTTGTGTTTAATCTTTTTCAAGATAGTAGCTTTTCTCTTTTAAATTTTTGTTAACGCATCAATGAAATAAACATTGGTAATCAAAATGATAGCAAATTCCACGCTGCAAGACTGAAAAGCTGTATATTAATATTCCATTTTGTAAAGTTGATCAGAAAATTAACTAGGCCAAACTGCATTGGAAATAATAAAATGGGGCATTCAGGCAAAGTGTATTTCATAAGATCACTTTACTCAAAAGTCAATCCAAAATTGGTAGGAAAAAAAAACACTCTTACACACGCTTACCAGGCAATGCTTACTGCACACTTTGGTTCAGTTTCCTCCAACTTATAATGTCACAATACCCGTGCCTCAATAAGTGCAATGGCATATTAATTTACTGAGAAAAATGAAGCATCAAATAGGTGTGTGGAAAACATAACCTGGTTGTGCACATTATACCTAGCTTGTTCTTTATGGAAATATGTCCCAACAAATGCCTGGATTCATACCCATATGTAGGTACAGGATTTTAAAAAAAACATGTGTGATTATGTTATGATGAGATGGCATGCACTGGAATCCAGGAGAGAACATCAGCTGTTAAGTCCAGAGCTAAAATGTTAGATTATCACTACATCAACTTCCCTAATATAGTGCAGTTTTGTCTTCAGAATTCTACTCAAAAATTCTTGTTACGCATTTAAGCTCCTCTGGTGCAGATTAATCCCAAAGATATTAAAGGGGTCCAATTGACTGACATCTTTCACTGACATTATTAGGTAATATGTGCACTAAATTAGCAAATCTTGTTTAACACAGTTGGCAGCTGTTTTCAATTTACTAATTTCTTTCAATGTGTAATAAATATACAGGTCTCAGTTAAACACAACATTCTTAACACCTATTTTCTCTTTGCCAGTCTTTGGGGTTTACCTGGTGGCCAGTTAATGTTGGAGCCATTTGAGATCTTATCGGCAGGGGATTTGGCACGTGTCCAGCTATCACTGACTGGTACCGGTGGACTGGCTGGTGACTCACTGCTGGTTATCAGATCATATGGACTGTAGGAGTCCTCAAGGGAGGGCTTGCTTGTTGGACCAATATTGAGACCTCCAGGGATAGCACCTGAATATGCGTCAAGTGGGACAGAAAGGCAAGGTCATGGATATAAAAACATTTTGCTATGGACCTGACTCTGAATCTCAACAGTAGCTAAATTAGACCCAATTAGTTTACTAAATGCTGATGTAAGTCAGAATGAGACTTTGATGATCTATTGCTTCCTTTATTACAGTATTAAAACAAATTTCATAGGTAAAACAAAAGTAAAACAATTTATCACAGTTAACTTAGAAAATATCACAACTGAAGAAATGTTCTGTGGTCTATTGTCCCAATTGAAATTTGCAAAGAAAATTCAGTACTCAAAGGGCTAAAAGACATCATCACATGCTTTCAAGTTTGTCCTCTGTTTTAGCTGAATGTGCAAGACAAGAAAACGAACTGTTGTGTTGAATCTGACATTGAAGTCAGTTTGATGTTTAATTAATTTTAAAATGATGTAGCATGTTCTTAGAATTTGAAACACGTACATGTAGAGCCTTTCAAGAGACAGCCAATCAAAGTGCACTGAGCCTATTTTCATTGTTATATTCTTGCATTTTCCAGCAAGTCTATTGAGCTCCTGCAAGAATTTAAAACCAACTGACCAATGAAAGATTTTGGCTTGCAAGTACTCTGCCCTTTAGGGCTCTTACCATGCTTGCTCTGGTTCTGGTCCAGCGATAAAGAATTGCCGCTTAAATTTTCCATAGAGTTTGGGTGGGTCCACTGCCTCAATCGAGATTGGGCTTGAGCTGAATCCTTTAAGGATAAACCACCACTTAGTTCCATGTTGTTTACATTCATGTTCGGGATCAATCCAGCTGTAAGTGAAAAACATGAGGGATCAGATTGTTTAAATAATTCCCTTCACAAACCACCTATACTTTGTTCATCATAAACTTCTGATCTAATCAACTGAGAAAGTCAGAGGTTAGCTTCCAAGTAGTTGCAAAAGTTTTCTTCGAGCAAAATACAATTCAGTGTTAGAACTCATTTCATAACCGAACCAAGAATTTTCAGAAGTCAGCAACCCTGGAACATCATAACAGTGGATTTTCTGGAGTCAGTGTCCACAAGGTTTGTTTATTTAATTGTGTCACAAGTATGATTACAATAACACTGCAATGAAGTTACTATGAAAATCCTTAGTTGCCATACCCTGGCACCATTTCAGGGAGACTTTATGGGGCCAATGCACTTAACCAACATATCTTTCGGACTGTGGGAGGAAACTGGAGCATCCAAAGGAAACCCAAGCAGCTACTGAGAGAACGTGCAGACTCTGCACAGCCAGTGATTCAAACCAGGAATCAAACGCAGGTCCCTGGTGTTGTGAAGTAGCGGTGCTAACCACTGTACCACCGTGCCCCTGTTCTATCTTCCAGCTACAACATTCCTCGAGATCTATCTTTTTCAAGCAGTCCATCATCGAGCCTGAGTGCTCTTCATTTTCAGGAGGTCCCTCATCTTTTTTCAGTTGTCAGTCAATGATGTCGGGCGTCTTTTCAATGTGGCACCCAAATACAAGGGTGGACTATGCATCATGAGACCTGCCCTATCATGGTACATGGCACAAAACAAATTGTTGCATAATTAATGAGGTTGGGGCCAGAAGATTCGGCATGTTTTCCCATTGGCTTCTGCAGCAAGAAACACACCATGCCCCACCTCCACCTCAGGGCTCGGTGCCCATGTGGAAGAATTATGCCCTATCTTTCTATAACAATTCCAGTTGCAAATATGAGCAAATGAATACATCTGATAATACAGCCATTAACATCTCTATTTCACAGAACTGTTTGTAAAATACCTTTAATGTTACCAAATGTCTCAATTTTGATGTAAGCTGACTGATCTAGTTTTGGAAAAGAGTAACTATGATGACCAGGAGCAAAATTTGAGGTACAGCTTGAATTGCCAAAACACAAACATTAAAAAGAATAGAACTTACAACTGCTGAAAGATGGCATGTTAAAACCAGAGATGAAACATGCTTGCTTTTGTTGCACATCCTTAGAACATCCCAATCTGCAATACAGCTCAAGTAGTTTGCTCTAATTGAAGGCAAAGATGACAGCCAATACATCCACAACCAGATCCCAAAAATTAGTTTATGTCCAGGTAATTTCCTTGAAGCTATAATGTTGTTTGAAGTACATTTACTTAAGTGCAGCTCTTTATTTTTCAAAGAAAACAACTCTACTAATATCAATGCACTATTTTTTGTTCTAGCAATGCACTTACCCAAGGAATATGCAGGGAAAGAATTGGGTGATGTCTGCTGTTCTTTGGTCTGCAGGTCTGAAAGGCTGGGAGGCGGATGATGACTCAGATTATCAATGGTTACTTTGCCTGCAGATGGGTGTAATGGTGGATGTGGTGGTTGCTGTTTCATAAGCAAGGCCTGGGTCAGCTGCCGCTGGTGCTGTTGGATCTGCTGCTGCATGTTGTTGATTGTACGTGCAACCTGTCAAGAAAGAAAAAAAAACAAGTATTTAGAAGCGGTGTGAATATCAGTGAGCAGAAGTTCCAATTCCCTCCTAACAAACTTCAGTTTTAAGCATAGCTAATTAATAAAATGGGAGAGACCATTTTCCTAAAGCTACATATATTTTATTGAATTGTCACTTACATTAAATTTGCTAAGTAGGTCACGCATTTTGAATTTTAGGCTGAATTTTACAGGCTATGTGCAGGTGAGGAAACTGGCAGGTGGAGCTATAAATAGGGCACCTATGCTCACATCAATTTTACAGGTGGCAGAGGCAACATTGCATGGATGGTCTCTACCTGGCCAAATTGAGATCTTCAAATGGACAATCAATGTCCAATTAAAGGCCTCATCCCACTACCACTCTGATTTAACAAGTGATAAGAGATCCATGTCCAGCATGTACACTATGGCACGTACACTAACAGACCCATGAATGAGTCTGTTGTCTATCGGAGACTGTTTCCAGCAGTTTTGCCTCCCCGTGATTGCCTGTCTTTTTGGCCAGCTATGGTCCATTAACAAAGATGTCCTACTAAATTTATATTTAATCAAATAATTTGTACATGTGGAACAATGACCTGGAGGATCTATTAAGCAAACCAATAACTATCAGGCCATGGTGTGATCTTATTTTTAATAAGCAGTTTCATGTAGTTTCTTGGAAGGTTGATAATAATTCATTTGAAAAAATTTAATATTTTGAAATTATACTAGACCAGATTTTCTTCTTCATTATAAAGGCACAGCTTTTGCCATTCACATCATGTGCAGTTGCCCAGAGACTTTTCACAGGATTAAGTGGGGATTTCAGCTAAAAGTGGCTCCACAGAAGCGTCTGCTACAAATGATTTGTGAGATCTGAGTCAGGACAAGAGGTCATTTCAAATAATCAGACTGAAGAATCCTCATTACAAACACACAAGCCAAGAAAGTACATAAATGTTGCTTGTAAATTATTGTGCAAGGATACCAAATAAATATTGGGACATACAAAGGATTGATGAAAGGTAAATAAATAAACAAATTTTACATTAGTTTTTTATTAAAAAATTGCAACATTAATTTGAATGAAATGTCACATTAGCAAAATTAATTTTTCAGTGCTAAAGGTTGTTTAATGATAATCATCACTCACTACATTGTCAGGAATGCATACATCTGAATGTAGATGCCCCAACTTTTCAACGAAAACTAGTGAGCAATTACCCCAAGCTCATGTGCTTGCTACGCTTAGTCCATCAGTGAAGAATGCAATTGCACACTCTGGGGAAGCAGGGTACCACTGATAACACTTCTGGATTTCCGAAAGTTGATACCAGATTTGCCCTGTATTAATGATGAGTGTAGTCAGCCCCATTATTATTATTACAGCTAAATCTGAGGCCAGCAGGTATGCATGAGAAAATATGCAACTGTTGGTGCATGTAATAGCTTCAGATCAGTTGAAAAGCTGTACAATATGGCAAAATGTTGCAGAACATTTTCCAGAATGAGCAAAGGACTCAATTGCTTCCCAAGGATTTGTAAGAACATTTCATGCATGCAAGTAAGAACTTGCATTCATGAAAGGCTGAAATCTTTAATTTGCAATTTAATATATTTAATGGATAGTAGAATCCTGTCTGAAATTTTGAAGTTTCATATTGTATTTCCCACAGGTTAAGTGTGTTGTTTTCTTGATTAAAGCCACATTTCCTTAAATCGGCCTCGCAGGTGGAGGAAGTGGTCAAGAAGGCGTACGGTGTACTGGCCTTCATTAATCAAGGAATAGAGTTTAGGAGTCAGGAGGTAATGATGCAGCTCTATAAGACTCTTGTCAGACCCCAGTTGGAGTATTGTGCGCAGTTCTGGTCGCCTCATTATAGGAAGGATGTAGAGGCTATTGAGAGGGTTCAGAGGAGATTTACAAGGATGCTGCCTGGATTGGGAGGCAGGCCTTATGAAGATAGGTTGAGGGAGCTGGGACTCTTCTTGCTGGAGAGACGTACGTTGAGAGGCGACCTGATAGAGGTTTATAAAATGTTGAGAGGAATAGATAGGGTGGACTCTCAGAGACTATTTCCCCGAGCTGAAATGGTCACTACGAGAGGACACAGATTTAAGGTGTAGGGAAGCAAATACAAAGAAGATGTCAGGGGTAGGTTTTTCACTCAGAGGGTGGTGAGTGAATGGAACCGACTGCCGTCGGAGGTTGTTGAGGCAAACTCACTGGGGTCTTTTAAGAGACTTCTGGATGAGTATATGGAAAAGAATAGGATAGGGGTTATAGATAGGTCTGTGGATTGGTAGATGTGATCGGTGCAACTCGTGGGCCGAAGGGCCTGTTTGTGCTGTATTGTTCTATGTTCCAGATGAGACTTCTTCAGGGTGCAGTGAAGAAGAAAATCAGCTTGGGTGAATATTTATTTTGATTCTGTCTTCTACTTAATTTCACAGATTTACTGAATGATTTGGAACCAATGGGTTTAAAACACAAAAGTTAGTTTTGCCATCCCTTGGCAAGAATGCATCAATTCAACTGTGCTTTACCATTGGCTAGCTAGACAGAATCATCTCTTTTTAAATACTAATGAAACAGTAAAGAAAAGCAGGTTGCATATTATATTCTCCTATGCATAAATAAGGGAAAAATTTGAAGATAATTTAGTGACTTTAAAAACTGCTCATCATATTAATCCATGCTGTGCAGAGAATACATATTTGCTTTCTGATGACTGATTCCAGATCTTAGATTGGCTATACTAAAAAAGGTTTCCTTTCAGTATCATGGTCCGTGAAATGTCTTGAAGTTGAGCAAGCGGCTGCCAGTTAACTATACCTACTTGCTGCTCTTGTTGTCTAATGGTTCCAGAAACATTACGTTGGGCCTGTAACATCTGCTGCTGGAAGAGTAAACGCTGGTAGGCCTGCAAGCACAAAACGGAAAGTGAAAATGAGTAAAGTCTTCAAAGTGAATTCTGGAAGCACTTCAAAAATCTAACAAAAGATATTTCTGGCTTGATTTTTATAACACTGTGTTTCTATGGTGTTTGCTTCTTTGCCTTTTCTTTCCCAAATTCTTGCTGAAAGTCTGATTAATTGAAGACAAACTCCATTTTATTTTGGAATCAATGGATTTAATTAATGTCATATGATTTTCTTATGAAGAAAATATTTAGGTCAATTTCTTCACACTAATGTTTCCAAAGATTCCAATACAAGATTCTGCACCAGTATATATATTTTTACAATAGCATAATTTTTTTTAAAAAAACACACTTAATAGTGGCATATTCTGTTCCAATAATTAACAATAGAATCCCTATCATGCAGGAGGTCGTCATTCGGCCCATCGAGTCTGCACTGACCACCCAACACCCCCAACAACCCTCTCACTGCTTCCAACCTTATTGGCCATGGCCAATCCACCTGAGTTGCACATCTTTGGACTGTGGGAGGAAACTGGACATGTGGAGGGAATCCATGAAGACATGGGGAGAATGTGCAAATTCCACACAGACAATCACCGAAGACCAAAAAGGAACCTGAGTCCCTGGTGCTGTGAGGCAACAGCGCTAACCACTGTGCCACTGTCTTTAGCCAATACTAGTAGAATTTTAGATTCCTTTGCTCACAATACTCCAACTCCCTTAAATGGGTAAGTGCATCTTTGTAACTAAATAGAAGTGCTGCATCTCAGAAAAAAAGGAAAATTCTCAAGAAGCTCAGAACTTTTGGTGACAATTAAAATGTCCAGCCTGCCTGCCAATGGCAGTGACATTGGGAAAATATGGAGTACAAGTTGATTTTCTTTTTTGACTAAAGGAAAGCAATATGATGGGGTGGGAAATTATGGTACAGAATCCAAACTAGTGCATGGAATCCCTTTATGGAGTGTCATCATTGAAAACATATATATATTTTGAAAACTGAATTAATCCCGTAGAGCCCACAAACAACCTATGATTGATAATTTATGGTAATTAGAAATGCATTTAAGTGCCATTGTGTTTGAGGGTTCCAATCCAGGAAAATGACTGTCACAACAGTACTTACCAGCTGCAGCTGATAGAGTTGGTTTAACATAGTCATATGCTGAGGATTAATTGGCGAGGCTAATAGTGCAGGGTTGAGACCCATGTTTTTTGCTGCAAACTGCAAGAGCTGTGCTTGAACCTTCAATGAACACAAAAATATTTAAGTATTTATAAATCTTTGAGTCCAGGATTTCATAGTGTCCTGAAAGCTTAGCATTTAAAAGTTTTAGTTTTATGAGCATTTTTAAAACTATGTACACAGCTTTTAAAATCTTGTTTCGAATATCAATGATACAGTGCTACATAAAATGCTATTTCAAATCCTTGGCACAGCCCAAATATCTTAATTTCATTAACTTGATAAACCAATGAAATGTAACAGTAAAATTTTAATGACCTCTATTTGTGAGGCTATTGATATGGTTCAAGACCAGAATTATTCATTCTTTACTCCAGCAATAAGTAAAATAAGCAATTAAAATTAATTATACATTGGTATCAAGGTTCAGAAATCTTACGCAGTATATATTGTTCTTTTCTTATGGCATCCAAAACTAGCATTAGATGTGAGTGAATTCATGAATTTAGAAAAAGTGGTAGGCATGAATCGAGTGCTTCAATTGACTATACATGATGAGTAACTTTATGTACCTGAGGGGATAGAAACTGAGGCACTTGAGCACGAAGACTAGGCTGGGATGAGTTTAGAGGTTGCACTGGCGGCTGCTGTTGCTGCTGCATGGTCCTGGCTTGTGCTGCTCCACTATTGCCAAACATACCTAGATTGCCACTCTGCAAATTCATAAAAATACCTTTTTACCACATAGGAAAACAATCATATATCTTGTTCATCGCACATACATCTGAAGGTTTACACTAAAATTTCAGTGGAATGTTACCATTCTTTCATTTATTTTATAACTTCAACAGTAATCATTTTCATGATATATAACCAATCTTATTGAGAGATAGTGGCATTGTGATATTGTCACTGGACTAGTAATCCAAAAACCCAGGGCAGGAACCAGGGACTCTCATTTAAATTCCACCACGACAGATGGTGAAATTTGAATTCCATAAAGAAATTCAAAGTGTAAGGATGATCATGAAACCGATGTCGATTATCATAAATCCATCTGATTCACTAATGTTCTTCAGGGAAGGAAATCTGTCATCCTTATCCAGACTGGCCTACATGTGACTCCAGAGCCATAGCAACATGGCTGACTTATAAATGCACTCAGAAATGGAGAATGTAAAGACTAGGAACAGGAGTAAGCCACTTGGCCCCTCAAGCCTGCTCTGCCATTCAATACATGGCTGATCTTTTTGCGGATTCAGCTCCATTTATCCACTCGCTCACCATTATTCTTAACTTCTTTCCTGTTCAAAAATTTATCTATCCTTGCCTTAAAAACATTCAATGAGGTAGTCTCAACTACTTCATTGAGCAGGGAATTTCACTGTTTCACAACCCTTTAGGTGACAAAGTTCCTCTTCAACTCAGTCTTAAATCTGCCTCTCCTGACCTTGAGGTTATGTCCCCTAGCTCTGGTTTCACCCACCAGTGGAATCAACTTCCCCTCCTTCTATCTTATTTTTCCCTTCATAATCTTAAGTTTCTATAAGATCTCTCCTCATTCTTCTGAATTCCAATGAGAATTCCAGTATACTCAGTCTCTGCTCATTAGCCAACCCTCTCAACTCCGGAATCAACCTAGTAAATCTCCTCCGGTGTCAGTATTTCCTTTCTCAAGTAAGGAGACCAAAACTGGTATGGCCTCACCAGTATCTTATACAGCTGCAACATAACCTTGTTGTTTTTAAACTCCATCTCTCTAGCATTGAAGGACAAAATTCCATTCGCCTTCTTAATTACCTGCTGAACCTGCAAACCAATTCCTTGAAATTCCTGCGCAAGGACACCCAGGTCCCTCTGCACAGCAGCATGTTGCAATTTTTTACCATTTAAATAATAGTCCATTTTGCTGTTATTCCTACCAAAATTGAATATTCCAACATTATACTCCATCTGCCAGACCCTCGCCCAATCACTTAGATTATCTAAATCCGTTTACAGACTTCGTGTCCTCTGCACATTTTGGTCTGCCATTCAACTTAGAGTCATCTCTGAATTTTGACAGACTACATTTGGTCCCCAACTCCAAATCATCGATGTAAATCATGAACAATTGCGGTCCTAACACTGATCCCTGAGGCACCAGTCACTGATTGCCAACCAGAAAAATATCCATTTACCTGACTCTTTGCTTTCTATTAGAAAAGGGCAGTAAGAGGGCAATAAATGCTGGCCCAGCCATCAATGCTTACATCCCATAAATGTATGGAGAACCACCTCAATCCTTCAATATATTTAATTCAAATGTTCCAAGCAGCACGTATTTATGCATGAGGTTTAACAAATTTGGATTTTTTTAAAAAATGGTTTAAAGACAGATGGCTGATAGAATTTCAAGGGAAACTTGGTCAACATTGTTGAGTATGCTAAGTTAAGGTTTCAATTAACGTTGCCCAGTTCCAGTGATAAAGCAATCGAGGCGTTTTTCACAGCCATATGAACAAACAGCTATCGTTCTAATGAATCTAAGTTAAACTTTGCACAGGATTTTATGACTGCACTCCGGTGAGATTGTAAAATCCCACCCAAGATCAATGAAGAATTCCGTTCTCCTAGCTCACCGACCCTGAAATTCGAACCTCTGTTCTTCCTTAAAATACACACATGCAGATTAATACTTTTCTTACTTAACAGATTTTCAATAATGGAAAAGAGCTAAAGAAGTATTCAGCTCTTGATAGAAATGCAAAGTAGTACGGTAACCAAGAGCTCATTAGAAACAAATCTTGAAAAGTTTATTATGCAGTGGGTGCAGATGCAGAGAAAAGGATAAAAGATGATCCCTTCAAGTGGTTTCCAAAAATTTGTACAAGACTATCATTTGTGTTTCCTGCAAATGGTTACCATGCTATCTAAATCAAGCAACTGCAGCATCAGGGAAGATAAACAACGTTGAATTGCTATTGTTGGACAGGAGGATGGGAATTTCAAACTTTTGAGCATTTTGGGATATTATATAATGAGGGTGTGATAGTACTTTTAACTTATTGTCGATCACAGAATTCATACAATGCAGAATGAGGCCATTTGAACCGAGTCTGCACCAACTCTCCATCAGAGCGTCCCACCCAGGCTCTATCCCTATTATCCTACATGTTTACTCCACTAATTCCTCTAACCTATACCTTCAAAGAATCATACAGCATAGAAGAAGCCCTTCGGCCTATCGGATCCACACTGACGCCCACCTAATCCAATCTGCCAGCACACAGCCTATAGTCCTGAATATTATGATGTGCAAAGTGCTCATCCAGATACTTTTGAAAAGACATGAGGCAACCTGCCTACACTAGCCTCCCCAGCAGCGCATTCCAGATCGTCACCACCCTCTGGGTAAAAAAAGTTTTTCTTCACATCTCCCCTAAATTTCCTGCCCTTCACCTTGCACCTATGTCCCTTTGTGACTGACCCTTCAACTAAGGGGAATAGCTTATCCACTCTGTTCACGTCTCTTAATCTTGTACACCTCAATCAAGTTTCCCCTCAGTCTTCTCTGCTCGAACAAAAACAATCCAAGCCTATCCAACCTTTCTTCATAACTTAAATGTTCCATCCCAGGCAGCATTCTGGTGAATCTCTTCTGCACCCCCACCAGTGCAATCACATCCTTTTGGTAATATTTCAACCAGAACTGCACACTTACTGTAGCTGTGGTCTCAAAGTTCAATGCAACTCCAACATGTCTTCCCTGCTTTTGTAATCTATGCCTTAACTGATAAAGGCAAGTGTCCCATATGCCCTTTTCACCACCCCAACGACATATTCTTCTACTTTCAGAGATTTGTGGACAAACATGCCGAGGTCTTTGTTCCACAGAAATTCCTAGTGCCTTACCTTTCATTGAATTTTTTTTTGTCAAATTAATCCTTCCAAAGAGTATCACTTCACACTTTTCAGGGTTAAATTCCGTTGCCACTTACCTGCCCATTTGACCATTCTTGTAGCCCAAGACACTCCGTTAAGCACCCATCCATTCTTTGTGTCACCCGCAAACTTACTAATCTTACTCCCCAAATAGTCAATATCATTTATAAAAATGATGAATAATAATGGGGCCAACACAGATCCCCGGGGTATGCCGCTGGACAGTGGCTTCCAGTTACAAAAACAGCCTTCTGTCATCATCCTCTGTCTCCTACAATTGAGTCAATTTTGAATTCACTTTTATCAAAATACTCTGAATTTACCTTCTGTCCAAGTCTCCCACACGGGACCTTCTGTCCAAGTCTCCCACACGGGACCTTCTGTCCAAGTCTCCCACACGGGACCTTCTGTCCAAGTCTCCCACACGGGACCTTCTGTCCAAGTCTCCCACACGGGACCTTCTGTCCAAGTCTCCCACACGGGACCTTGTCAAATGCTTTGCTGAAATCCATATAAAGCAGATTGCGAGCACTACCCTCGTCTACACATCAGATCATCTCCTCAAAAAATTCAATCAAATTTGTTAGACGTGATCTCTCTCTTTGGAAGCTATGCAGACTGTACCTGATCAAGCTTTGTCGCTTTAAGAAGAAACAGACGATGTCCTTTAGAAGTTTCTCTAATAGTTTTTCTACAACTGATGTGAGACTCACTGGTCTGTTGTTCCCTGATTTATCTCTACATCCTGTCTTAAATATCAGAATCACTATTGTCCAATCGTCTGGCACCTGCCTTGGCCAGAAAGAAGTTGAAAATTTGGATCAGAGCCCCGGCTATATCCTCCCTTGCCTCCCACAACAGGCTAGGGCACAATTCATCTGGACGTGGTGATTTATCCACTTTTCAAGAGTGCCAATAACTTCAATACCTTGTTCTTCTTTACCAATTTGCTCAAGAACTTCATATTCTTTCTGCCTGAATTCCATACCATCTTGAGACACTGAGGGACAATTTAGCATCGTCAATCCACCTAACCAGAACTTATTTGGACTGTGGGAGGAAACCTATACATACAGTCAGTCATGCAAGGCCAAAATTGAATCTGGGTCCTTGGCATGGTGAGGTAGCAGTGTTAACCACTGTGCCATTATGCTGCCCTTTAACCAAAGCATAGTGCTGCTAATCCAATAAACAAAACAATTTTACCAGCATTGACCAGAATTATTCAAATATATAACTCTACACGAATTAAAAGAATCCTAACCATTACAAACGTAAGAAATACCAGCTGCAGTAGACCATTTGGCCTTTGGAGCCTGTTAGACCATTTATAAAGATTGTGGTTAATGATGTTCCTCACCTCCACTCGCCTACCCTCTGACAATCCATACCTTTCAACTTGTTTATTATCTAAAGTTCTAACTGAGCTTGTTCTTAAAAACACTTGAAAAAAATGCTGATGTTACAGACTATAAAACGGGAATAAATGATTAAAAGAAGTGACTAAATCTGAGTTTTTTATTTAATGTGCAAAATTTAAAGATGCAGAACAAATGCTATGATATTTACAAACCTAATTCCTGAAAAAGGTTTTGCACAAATCCATGACTTCAGCATCATTTTGGAAATATTGGAAGGGCAACGTTAAGCTACAAGACTAAGCAACCATCTTGAAATCACAGATCCATCAAAGATCATACGACATTTTGCAAGATTGTCAGTTAAGGTGGAATATTACAATATCAATGTAGTATTCTTCTCTACAATGCTGTGTGTATCCTGGTGCGTAGCAAACAAATAATTATATTTACCTAACCTGCAGTTAGTACATATGAATTGACTGCTTCTTCAAATGAAACAAACATTGAGACCCTCCACAAAAATCATCAGTCAGATCTCCAAACAAGATGCTATTCTCTCTTGCTTGTGTTGGAAAAATTTTAAAAATAAAAGGATGGAAAGGTAATTTTGTTAATTCAAACACAAAATCACTACGTGAAACAGGTAGACAAATGAGAGGAAGTGGCCTGCTCATTTCCTTCTAAGTTGGTCAAGTGGTTGTATCTGGAGAGGAAAATGGGGGTTACAGGCCTTCTGAAAAAAAATTACAAATTACAAAATTAAGTTGATCATATTGAGTTGGGAAAAAAATGCATGGCAGGTGGAATTCGTAGTTTTTGGGCAGAATGAGACCATTTTTCCTCTAAATTCCAAAAGTTTGTTGATTTAACATTGTGGAGGCTCAAGCAATAATTCATCAATGGACAGCCTTACCTGTCTAGAAGAATTCAAGTTTTGCATGCCCAGCCCCGAGGCAATGGCACCAAGGGCCTGATTAGGGTGTGCACTGTTTGAAAGGGCAAGCTTCAGGCTTGGTGAAGGCAAAAATGGTGAAGTAGGGGACTCTTCCACTGGGCCGCCATCCTGATTGGAGAAAGATAGGGTGAGCTATGCAATGCCAACCATGGCATGGCACCAATTATCAGCGAAATACGAAAGGGGTCACAGTAATAACATGACAGGGATTTCATAGTTTGAAATAATTTTAGTTAAAGGGATGTTGGAAACGTGTTTCAAAGACAAAAGTGATGGAGGAGTGATTGGGGAAAGAGAAAGAGAGAAAGAAACAAAAAAGAGAAAAAGAGAGTTAAGTTGCATGGCTAAAAATCTTTTTCATGCCAAAGATAAATGTGCAAAGATTAAAAATAGCAATTATTGCAATATTAAACAAACACCTTACAGACAAGATAGAATAACAATGACAGTGCATTCATGATCTCTTTCATAAGATGGACATTATGTTCAAACCAAAAGGTCCGGATGTCAATTTTAAGGGACACCACGTAATTCATTTAACCCGCATTTCAATAAGTTTGGTTATATATATTAATTTCCTATTTAAATAAAACACCAAATATTATATTCTTTTGACAAACTGTTTTGGTAAGGGCTTCAAAATTCATCAGCCAAATGTTAAACGTAGGCACAAACACTTAGTGGAAAAAAAACAATTCATGAAATTCTCCTACAACATTCAAACTATCCTATGAGAAATCAAAATATGCTTGTCTTTAGATCTTGAATGTTCTTCTTTGATTAACTTGGCATAAAGCTTGCTTGAATGTCATTGACATGGTTCACTAAATAAATATTTCAGTTTTTGATCCATGCTAAGAAAATCATCAACAGTTAATGAACATACTGATGATTGCACGTAAAATCTGAAGAATCTCTTCCAAAGCATTGGCTGAACAACCACATTTATTAAAGATTAAGTTCTGCAACTGAACTTGCATTTATAGAGAGCTTTCAACATAGAAAACATTCCTATGGCACTTTAAAGAAAAGATGAAAAAAAAAGCAATAGGCAAGGGAACAGATACTATTGAATATAGGAAGTAAGAGCAACAGCTGCACACCCAAATGTTGCTACATTCAAGCCAAGGTCAACACATCAAATACCAAAATCAGATGAACTAAAGCTCTTGCAATGAAGCAAAACTTAATTAAAGTCAATAATTGAGACAATAGAACATGCATACTGGGGTACCAAGTAACACCCTAATGTATAGTGAAAACTGAGGTTTTATTGGTAAACGAATGCATGATTTTAGAAACAAACACCAAAACTCAAAGCACTAAAAATATCAGACAGCTTCTTTTGGTATCCTTCAGGGTTTTGACTTTTGCATGTTCAGATTCTTGAATAAAATCACTTTGAGAAAGATGCATAATGTGATTAATGCAAAGAGGATCCATCTTACTTTAATCTGGTCACCATAAAATCGTTAGCCTCCCCATTTTACGGCTGACTACAATCATCAGTATACATGAGTCAAACTGCAGTTTGATAAAACCAGAGCTTTCTCTTTAGCCAAGAAATCATGAGCAATAAATAATCTTTCATTGCATCACAAGATAGAAATTTACTGGAGTCACATGCAACTAAATATTTTAACCATTGCAAGTGGAGTTATAGGTTAGTAATACAGATTAGCAATATGCTTTGACTTTTTGAAGTGATATTCTGAGAATTAGCATAAGGGGATATTGATCAATTCACAGACCAATGAAATGAGACTTCCAAATTTTTAATACAAGAAAAATTGGGTGATTCTCCCATTGCTTGATTGCACCCCCTCCTACCCCCTCTTTCACTGCAGCGGAGTGAGCTATACTAAACCCCACTACGCTGGACAGGATCTCTCCGGATGTGGTGGGGGGACACTAGCAGGCCTGCAGACTTTGGTCCTGGGCCTGCTGGTGCTATTGAAATTGCATTTAAATGTTCATTTGCATATATTATGATTTTTATTGTGGAGCTGATGGCATTGATAATCGGTGTCCATAGCATCGCTGAAGCTGTGGCGCCCTGCGGTGAGCCCATGAAACAGCCTCCACTCGAGTTTCCCGCCTCACATGCTACAAAAACAGCGCAGTGGAATGGAGAATTGCCTGCACTGACTCTGCATTAGCAGAAAATGGCAAGCTTGAACTCATTTTTGAGTCCATGCGCTTTTATTTTCACAAAGTTTAAATTCCATACCAAATTTCAAGTCAGTACAGGACAACTTAACTACAAGAGGGGGAGAAAAGAATCTTTCGATTCACTTGACTTTGAGTGAATAAGTTTCTTTAAAAAAACTCCAAATTAAAACTGTACTTTTGGAGCTAAATTTGATTTTTCCTACACGTTACAAGTGAGGTCCAAATATTACTTGAATTACCACGAGGTGCAAGCATTTCCCAGCTAATTCTTTTCTATTCAGTGTACAACAGTGCATAATATTCTATCAAAACTTGACCATTACATTTTAAAAATATAAATCAGTTTCGTTCATTGTCTAGGGAACTTGTCATCAGGCAACACATCTTTTTGTTCTTTTTCTGTTACTTATTCAAAACAAACCTTGTCAAAAAAGGGGGGCCGATCCATGGAAGACTCTTTGGAGATAGAAGGTGGTCGGCAACCAAGTGGTTTAGAAACTATTCCATTGTAATCTGACATTCCCATTCCACGTTTGTCCATCTCCACTTTTTTTTCCAACAGAGCACCTGGAAAAGGGGAAAATCCATCTTAACATAAAACAAAAAGGAAAAGGAAAAAAAACAGAAGGCAAACATTAACTTTAACTAAAGACATTGCTTGGTGACTGTAGGTAAAATAACAAAAATACACACAAAAAGAAACTAAAACAGGTAGTCATGGAGTATGAAACACTGAAAAGGGAAAATATGCGATTGTATTAATAATTCACCATACAGTGACATCTCAATTTATGTCAGGTCACCTGGTAAGTTTTAAGCAGAATTAAGTGAAGAAATCTCAGGAGGTAGAGAGCAGAGGAAGGTGAAAAAAAGAACTGTGCAGGTGCCTATGCAAGGTATCAAATAACTACTACTAAGGTTTAACATTCAAAAGGAAATCATAGTTAAAGTTTGTGAAAGCTCAAAGCATAACAGTCACTAATCCTAGCACAGTATGCATTCCAAAGCACTGTCCAAATGTGAAGAGACACAAACAATACTTATTCTAAAAATCTTTGCGAATGGAATTTTTTCCCCAAGAATATAAGGATGGTAAAGTCTTATTCAAGAAAGCAAACTGTAAAACTATAGTTTAATTAAGTCTTAGTTCACAGATAAAACTCTGGGAAACTGTATTATGGATGGAAATTAACAAATCACCTAAAAAGGCATAGACCAAAAGTGTTAGTAAGTTTTCTGAAGGAAAGGTTATGCTTGATTAAATTAATTAAATGCATTGTGGAATTACAAAAATGCATAGATAACATTTGTACTTATAAATTTTCAGAAAGCATTTGATAAACCATGCTGTAGGAGACTTCTTTGAAAAATGAAGTCATGTGCCACATAGTGCACAAAGGTCAAGTTATCAGGAAAACCTACTGTTGCACTTTGAAAAGTACTTTGTTAAGTAACGTCCTAAAGTAAAGTACTACTGTGATGAAATTTGTGGTTTCAAAGCTTGTACTTTTTTGTGAAAGGCCCGAAAAGAAATTGAAAAGGGAAGTCCAGCTTCTGATTCTCAGTTGTAACTAAACCGAGATTGGAAATCACCGCTTGTGGGAAACTGAAACTGGCTGAAATTGGATGAAAATATACAGCATCATCTGAAATCAGAAGATCTCAGTGCAGCAGTACAGACAGGCTGAAAAAGATGGAGCCTGGATCCAGGAGCTGATGATGGGAGATATATAGTTTTTGCAGCAGTTTTTTTCTTGAAGATAACATTATTCATATACTCTATTAAGACCATTGTAAGTGCAATTTTTGTGAAGACCATATCCGTGGAACTCTTTAGTTGCGTGCTGCCCTAGGCTGGGGATCACATCCTAAGCCTGAGTGGAGAAATTCTTAGTGAAAATGATAAGAGGTTTGAAGGGCTTTGGGGTTGAGATTGATGACAAATATGCTGAGAGGATTGTTCAGTAAATTTCTAAGAACTGTTTCGGTTGCATATCAACCACTTGTGTTCTTTATAGTTTGCCTGTTAATTCTTAAGTTTGTTGATTTTAGGTGTGATTGTTACAATAAAATTTAGGAGTGGAATCTTGTCTGTTGTTTTAGTCCTTGGGGTCATTTGGTAAATTCACTACCTTTGGTTTGTTGGTCTCCATAGGGATCATAACACTATATACATTTTAAAATTTACTACATGATCTTTACCAACTTCCTTAGCCAAAAGTTAAACAGGTGCCGAAACATTTTAAGTAAAATATGATGCAGCACTTTGCTAGGATTGTATGAATGTGTCAGCCTAATTTATAAGTTACATTTGAACTTACTAGAGTAGAGAACTACCAATTGAGCTAATAGATTTTTTTACTAAATATCTCCCATTTATTCAATTACAGCTCATTCCCTGAATTACATTTAATATAAATTTTATTCCTATTTTCTAACAGCCTCTGCAACAATTTATGATCTTAACATCTAGCAGGAAAAACAGATGTACAAGATGTACATCAAATGCAATCTTACTAAGGGCTGAGTTTTGTTTTTCCAGAAGTCTAACCATACTGCAGCTAAATGGTAATACAAAGAAGATGGGCAGCATCAACTCTACATAAAAAATTAAAAAATAAATACCCTGTGATGGAAAAGAACTCTACAACTGGAAGAAAAGAAATCGAGAAGACAGTCGTGACATCAGTCTTACATATTGCAGAAATTTGGGTAGCAAGAAGGGAACCATGACTGGACATTAATGAGATATGGATGTTGAGGTGAGTCTGTTGAGTGGCAAAAAAAGGACAAGATCAGGCAGGGAGTATATGAGGGAGTCAGTGAAGAGTATGGAAGCATCAAAGAAAGCAACTGAGGAGAACTTCAAATGGTATGGTCTATTGTGGTGTGAAAGAGGACAAGCAGTAAGATGTGTGATGGAATGAGACTGCCAATAAGGAGAACAGGAAGGCCTAAAACCAGATGGAAAGATCTGGTGACAAGTGACTCAAGTGTAAAGAATTGGAAGGGGAATGGATATTGACAGGAGATGGAGAAGGATAGTTAACCAGCATTCTGGTGACCCCAAATAAAACAAACAATCTGCAAGAAGGTACATTCCATAAAATGCATCAACACAAATGAAGATTTTATTTTGTAATTAAATGTTTCAGGATTGTTTATGGGAAGGCAGAATGTGGTTTTTGGGAGCAAGCTGTTTATTTTATTTAAAAATTTGGGAGGGTTGTGAGAGCAATGAAGTGGGTTGAGGAAATTAATCTGATTTGAAGTTTAAGCCTTCTGAGCAAGCTGAAACCTTTGCAACCCATTCTATCCCATTGGAAACCTTTCAGCTTTGTCGATTTCGAAGTACACAGAGCTTTGAAAGAGGCTTCTATTGACAGCTTATGAATTCCTACTCAGGCTCCAGTCAGTTGTGTTTATTTACATTTCCCTTCATCGTTGAATGCACCTCAAGTACCTCCATTGTTCCTAATGGCAATTTTGGCATTGACTAAGCCTGATTGAAAGTTTTGGTTTCTTCAAAAGAAATAAGCGGCTTAACTTCCTCTTTTGCAGACCATTTATTCCCTTCAAAGAAACCAAAGCCACATCCAACAACCTGCTCTAAAAACTCTTGCTCACATTTTAACACAGCAGCAGAGCTTACACAGTAGTTAGCACTGCTATCTCACAGCACCAGGGATCTGGGTTCAATTCCGGCCTTTAGTGACTGTGTGGAGTTTGTATGTTCCCACCATGTCGGTATGGGCTTCCTCCAGGTATCCTCCCACACTCCAAAGATGTGCAGGTTAGGTAGACCAGCGTACAATAAATTGCCCGAGTATCCAAGATGCATTGTTAGGGAGATTAGTGGGGTGAATACATGGGGTTACTGGGATAGGGTAGGCCTGAGTAAGACACTCTGTTGGAGAGTTAGTGCAAACCTGGATGGGCCAAATGGCCTCCTTCTGCACTGTCAGGATACTATGAAAAAAACTCTTAACAGAACAACCCATAGCATTCTTAAAAAAAAAGTGAATTTATTCTATCTCTCCAAAGTTATTCTATCCACTGAACCTTTAACAAAAAATTGTAGGCTCTAAACTGCATTTTTGCCTAAAACTAATTATGTATTCCTTGGGCCATACCCTACCCTATTTGTGTATCAAATTTCAGTTAAAACTGTCCATTAGATGTTGAGACACATTGTTTACAGACAGATAGACTAATATGGACAAAAGTATTAACTCTGCCTATTTTCATTGGCAAGAGGTAAAAATGGACTGGAATAGTCCACGACTTGTGAATGCAGAGGAGGAGGAGACTGGGCACTGAAGTCATAGAGAAACAAGAAAATGACAAGGACTTTGAACAAATATATTTGCCTTCATGACATAAGATACTAAAAGCATCCCATAATAGTAAAAAAAGGAAAGGAAGGAAATTAAAATAATCACTCACTGGATAAAAAAATGCATAGCAAACTAATTGTACTAAAAGCTGATAAATCCCTTAGACCTAATGACTTGTATCTTATAGTCTTAAAAGATGCAGCTACACAGATAAAGATGTTTTGTACGTAATCTTCCAAAATTCCCAAGAAACTGGAATTGATCCAGCAGATTAGAAAAATCACAAACGTCCCTATTTTAAGAAAGGAGGGAGAAAGAAATCAGGAAGCTATAGGCTAGTTAGCCTAACTTCTGGAATTGGGGAAAATGCTGGAGTCTATTATTAAGGAAGGACATTCACAAAATATAACACATCAACTAAAGTCAACTTAGCTTTACGAAAGGGAAATTATGTTTGACGTATTTATTAGGATATTTGCAGTGGGTAAAGGTGAACTAGGAGGTGAAGCATATTTAGATTTCCAAAAAAAATACTCTAGCGCTACATAAAAAGGTTATTGCACAAGATAAGAGCTCATGGTATTGGGAGGAATATATTAACTTGTGTAGAGGTCTGACTATTGGAAAACCAAAAATTAGTATATAGGAGTCATTTTCAGGTGAAGAGTGGATCACATGGGTTAGTGCTGGAACCTAAACTAATTACATTCAACATTGATTTTCACGAAGGGTACAAATGCATTGTATCCAAATTTGTTGATGGTAGAAAGATAGATGGGAAAGCAAGTTGTGAGGACAGCACAGAGTCTGCAAGGAGATATCGTTGTTTAAGTGACTGGACAAAAAAATTGGCAGATGGAATCCAATTTTGGGTAAATTTGAAGTAATCCATTTTGATAGGAAGAATCAAAAAGCAAAATGCAGCAAGTATTTAGGGAAGTAAATGGAATGTTAATTTTATTGCAAAGGAAATGGAGTATAAAAGTAGGGAAGTCTTGCTACAACTGTAGAGGAAATCACATAGGATTTAGGAGCATGAGTACGTCATTTGGAACTTTGAGTCTGCTCCGCCATTTGATAAAATCCTGACTGATCCAAATGGTTAACTTCACTTTCCTGTCTGTCTCTTATAACCCTGAACCCTTTTATCAACCAAAAAATGATCCTTGAATAAAGTCAACGGTCCAATTTCCAATGTTTGCTGGGGAAGAACATACCACAGAAAAAAATTCTCAAGTCCATCTTTAAAGGGAGATCTCTTATTTTTAAGATGTATCCATAATTATAGTCACCCCACAAAAGGAAACATCCTTTCAGTATCTACCCTATTAGGTTCCCTCAGAATCTTGTATGTTACAATAAGATCAGCTCTTATCCTTCTAAATTGTAGTGAATATAGACCAAATCTGTTCAACCTTTCTGTATAAAAAAAGCCCCGATCCCAAAAATGAGTTAACCGATCCTTCTTTGAACCACTTCTCATGCATCTGTATCTTTTTACAAACTGAGTCCAGAACTGTACACAGTACAAATGATATGGTCGCCCCAGGCCCTATTCAGACGCAATAAAGCTTCCTTACTTTTATATTGCATTCTACTTTCTTATTTCTTACTCCTTCCCAAATTGATTATACGTATTTTTTCGAGCTGAGGTCACAAATGTCATCTATAATTAACCCCAACAGTTTTTCATAGCTTTGCCATTCTGAAATGTCTAATACCTCCAAATATTCAGCTCTTAGTCTTGGGCATCTTTCAAATGTAGGCAGGATTCTCTTAGCCATGCATTTCTCAATGGTGCGAGACAGCATGCTATTCGCTTGCAGTGGGATTCTCCAGTCCCACCACTGTGAATAGGATTTCCGATTGAAGGCACCCTACACTGCTGGGAAATACATAAGCTGGGATGTGCGGCTGGCGATACCAGAGAATTCCACTGCATGAACGACTGGAGAATTCTGGCCCAAGTCTCTGTAATGGCTATCTTGTCATACATTTACATTTATTTGTGCTAATAATTTAATCATTTCATGAATGCTTTGCCCATTCAGATAGAGTTTTTAACTGCCTTTTTAAAAAACGGTTTTGCAATATCTGGCCTTATCTCAGCCCCAAGCAGACATCCTGGCAAAAGCTTTCAAGACTCTTGATCTCAGCTACGGAGGACTGTTGTCAATGCCCTTGGTTACACAGTTCTCTATTATCACAACAATCACATTTACGCCCTCACTTGAATGGCTTTTCATCCACCTTTCAGTCCCCACTCTCATCCGTGCAAGCTTCAAGAATTTCAAACATGTCAAACAATTGCAGTGTGTTGAGGCTCCTCAGATTCTACCTTTTTGATTCTCTTGCCTGCCTCACTCGTAGTCATATCCTCTTGTCCCTGGCTATTAACTAAACCAGAAAACTCTAGCTTGAGGGGTATGACTGACTTCTGGAACAAAATGCCTCGGTAACTTTCCACCTCCTTGATGCATTGCAGTGACTGAGGCTCGGATGCCAGTTCATCTAACTCTTGAATTTCCTCAAGCTGCTGACAATTACTGCAGATGTGTTTGCCCTGGATCACATAGGGACGCACGAAATCTCATATGTCAGCTGTAATATGCCCTACAATCCTTACTTTGTTAATTAATTCAATTTATTTATAAAATAATAATCGCTACTAGTGCTAAGTTCTAATACTGCTAGTAAATTTTACTACTAATAATATCTTATAACTATTAAGAAATAACCCAAGTTCCAAAAGATTATTGAGAGAAATCCTCACCTATCAATTACTTACCTATTCCCCAGTGACATTATATTCCAATTTTTCTCAGAATGCAGTCCACAGACTGGTCCTTTTGTACTATTTCAAAATGAAGTCTCCGGCACAGTCCAAGTCTTTTAAGAATAAAATTTCCAGTATTCTCTGCTTTCTTTTGAAATAAAGCTTTTGGTGCTTTCCACACTCTTATTAAACAAAACTTCTGTCATTTTCTACATATTAAGAAGTTGGTGAGAATACACCAAGAGTACTCCATACAGCAAAGGTGTCCTAATTTGAGAAATATACTTGCATTGGAAGCACTTCAAAAGAAGGTTCATTAGGTTGATTCCTGGGGTGAAAGGAAGGTTTGAGAAAAGGTTGAGCAGGTTGGACCTAAACTAGTTGGAGTTGAGATCTGGTGATCTTACTGAAATAAAAGATTCTAGGGTAGCTTAAAAGGGGGTGATTCTTTTCGTGGGAAACTTAGCACTAGAAGACAGTTTCAGAATAAGGGATGTCCATTTAAGATAGGTGGATTTGATTACAGTTCAGAACAATAAACATCTAAATTCAAAACAAATTAAAATTCAAGTTTGACATGAACTGAGATGGAAATAATGTGACATATATGAAGCGAAGCCCAACAGGCCCATGGTTTTAATTTTTTCATCACAGCCCAAGCACTGCTGATTTGCTGGCTGTGTTTCACATTATTTTGGCAGGGCTACAGCAGACAGCTGAGTCCAGGAGGCCCACATATTTTATTTTAAAAGACTAACAAAGAGTAGTTCCAAAAACATTTATGGCTGAGTTGATAAACTTTAAACCAAGGTTGAACAAGATTGAATGGAACAGTCACAATCAATGGTCAATGATCAGAAAACATACAAACACAGGGAATGAGGCCTTGCAGCCTGGCCAGTTTGTTTCAACATTTCTCCACACAAACAATCTTCTGTTTTTAATTCAGTTTTCTAGCATGCGCACTATTTTGCTTTTATTATTGTGGTCAAGTAAGTTGCCCAGGTTCCTTTTTCACCAAACTCTGGGTAGTCAGGGCAGCAATTAAGAGAGCAAAGCCATTAAAAGTCAAATGAGGGCAAACTGTTGATATCAATCCCTTGTTGTCCAGTCTGTTCCAAGACTCACTGACTGGGCAATATGAAGCAAGATTACCATAGCTGTTGTTTTAATTTTCTTTCATCAAATTAGGTCTGCTACAAAGTGCAAAACCACTTTTATGGATTTTTTTTATTTTAACATAGAAATTTTATGAAGGAGTTGAAGATAATTGGGTACTGGGACTAATAATCTAACAAAACTGGAACCAAAATCCAGTGGGGCAGGAAACATTTCATTGTATATGTTTCTGTTTAAAAGGTAGCGGGCAATGTCTTTCAGGGATCAGAGTGACACACTTGGCAATGGTGCCCAAATCTAGCATAACAGATGATACTCAAGCAGAAATTAGGATGTCTAGTGAATGAATTTTCCACAAGAACAGAATTCAGTCCATTTTAGCACTCTTCTCTCAGACTTACCCATAGCTTGATCAAGATTCAGGTTATTACTTTTCAGGGCCTCTTCTGCTGGTTCCCTCTGTCAAATATATGCAATACTTATTTAATAATTAGAATTCAAAATAAAACTTGTTACTGATTATTTGAGACAATATATGTAAATAAGCTACATAGAATAACAAGCATGTTTTTGCTAAGCAAATGCAAACTGTTACAGCAGCCAGGAAATTGATTCATCTACTAAAAAGATTACTTTCAGTGTAAAATGTTTGCCCTACATGTGTTCCAGCATATCTAAACATGACTCCTGCAACAGTTGTTGAGATTCAGCCTGTTTGGGTACTGTCTGACCAAGACATTTGGTTTTCATTTTTAGTGTACTCCTTATTTTTATTGTGTCGACAGCTTCTAGTCTGCAATTGTATACAATATTCCAAAGAGATTAGAATACTGAGGAACCTGCATGGATATCCATCTAACTGATGTCTGTGTACACCCAGTTCCACAGAATTATATAATGTAGGCAATATGAGGGCACTCTTTAATAGACAGGAATGGAGTTGGTACAATGCTGTGTACAGGTGCAGGCTAAAATATTACTTATTGCTCCTTATTTTTATCTGCAAGGATTTTCATCTTTTGAACCAGTGAAATGGGGAATTCCCAGTTTTTAATTGAAAAAGGCCAATGAATTTAAAACCATTAATAAACACACCTGATCATAGAATCCTGCAGTGCAGGTGGTGGCTATTTGGCCCATTGGGTCTGCACCAACTACAATCTCACTCAGGCCTTATCCCCATAACCCCATTATTTACCTAGCTAGTCCCCTGACACTAAGGGGCAATTTAGCATAGCCAATCCACCCAAACTATACATCTTTGGACCGTGAGAGGAAACTGGAGTGCCCAGAGGAAACTCACGCAGACACAGGAATACGTGCAAACACCACACTGACAGTGACCTGAGGCAAGAATCAAACCCAGGTCCCTGTCACTGTGAGGCAGCAGTGCTGACCACTGTGCTACCATGCCGCCCCTTAAAACTTTACCATCAGCTTTCATGTCTGCCTGTTGTCTCTCCAGAAACTCAATAACTTGCCTTGACTTGATTTACATTCTTGGTTTTACTGTTCTTTCCTTATAAATAAATGTACAAATTTATCCCTGTTTATTTAACCTTTCAC
Organism: Sphyrna mokarran; assembly: GCA_024679065.1. Lineage (NCBI taxonomy): Eukaryota > Metazoa > Chordata > Chondrichthyes > Carcharhiniformes > Carcharhinidae > Sphyrna > Sphyrna mokarran. The sequence goes on from JAGIQG010000021.1 coordinate 29,254,579, forward strand.
CAGGATAAACAATTCTTTGCTTTGCATCATCTCTCAAATCCTTCTTAGCACTACTGCCTCACAGCACCAGCAACTCAGATTTGATTCTCAGCTTGGGTCATTGTCTGAACGGAATCTGCACGTTTGCCCTGTGTCTTTATGGGTTTTCTCCCACAGTCTGAAAGACGTGCTGGCCATGCTAAATTCTCCCTCAGTGTACCCAAGCAGGCCAGAGTGTGGCGACTAGAGGATTTTCACAGTAACTACATTGCAATGTTAATGTACATCTACTTGTGACACTAATAAACTTCTAACATAATTTTGAAATATTAATAGGCCATCTCAAAGTGCCCCTTTTCCTTCATTTACCTTTTTCAACACAACAACATAGTAGATCACTACATTTATCTACAATAATTGTGAGCTTTCTTTCCTACCAGCACCTCGTATTAGTGTCCCATTTAACATGCAACTGCAGATAGGGATTCCTTACTAGCAAGATGGTTATATAATGCAGTTGCAAATTCAATGAGTACCAAACTTTGTGCATACATTCATACACTTGAAGAGGAGCTCCATTCAGTGCTTGCAAAACATTTTTGAAAAAGATTGGCTCAAATTTATTAAATGCCATTTGAACATTTTGAAACTGAAACAGACTGGCATTGGAGTCATAGGTCAGCAGGTATTAAATGGTCTTCTCAGAGAGAAAGTCTTTTGTTGCATTTCACACTTTGACTCCATATGTAAGTTTTAAATTACTGGAAAGCTGAAGCTGCTTCTTAACAATGCTCATGACATAATGCAACCATGTCAGCAAAACATGCAAATTTCCTGATTCGAATTGCATTCTGCCTCTATTATATTAATTCAGTATCTTTCACAACCTTTAAGCTTTCGTTCACAACATCATTAACTAAATAATTTATAAACACGTGGTACTCCACCACTGGAACATAGGATTTAAAAGGAAAAGACCATTCAGGCCTTTGAGTCCATCTCGCTACTAAATAAGTTTATGGCAAATCTGACTGTGCTCTCAATTATACCTCACCGTCTGCCTCTCGCATAACCCTCAACTCCCTTGTCGATCAACAATCTGTTTAACTTGGCCTTAAATAGATTTGACAATGAAACTTGCACTGCTTTCAGGAAGATTATTCTCCATGATGATACTTTGACAGAAAATGTTTCTCATTTCCACCTTGTAAGTTAGACCCCTTAAATTAACAGTGCCCATGGTTCTAATCTCTCCCACAAGTGGAAACATACTCCGGTAGTTATTCTATCAAATTCCCTCAGGATCTTGCATGTTTCAGTAAGATCACCTCTATAGATTCAATGTGACCAAACTATAAGATAAACCTCTCATTCCAGAAATGAGTTGTGTGATCTTTTTCTGAATTGTTTCTAATGTAATTATATATTTTCTCAAACAAGCAGACCAGACCTGTAAACAGTATTCCAGATGTTGTCTGACCAAGGTCCTATATTGGCTGCAGCAATACTTCTTTACTTTTATATTCCATGCCTCTTGCAAAATTATTATTAGCCACATGTAGAGTGAAAAGTGTTGTTTCCTGCATGCTATACAGGCAAAGCATATTGTACATAGGGAAGGAAAGGAGAATGCAGAATGTAGTGTTACATTCATAGCCAGGATGTAGAGATGGATCAACTTTCTGCGAGGTACGTCCATTCTTCCCTGATGTCTGGTGGTATCAAGGAAGAGGCTATTTTTGATTCAGTTGGTACATGATCTCTAACTTTTGTTTCTTATCCCCAAAGGAAGTGGAAGAGAGTATGTCCGTGGAGTCCTTGATTATGCTGGCTGCTTTTCCAAGGCTGTGGGAAGTGTAGACAGTGTCAATGGATGGGAGGCTACATTGAACGATGGACTGTGCTTCATTCATGACTCTTTGTAGTTTCTTGCAGACGTGTATGGAGCATGAACTATACCAAGCTCTGATACAACTGGAAAGAATGCTTTCTACAGTGCATCTGTAGAAGTGGTGAGAGTTGTGTGGACATGCCTTAATCTCCTGAGAAAGCAGAGGCATTGATGGGCTTTCTTAACTATAGCATCCATGTGGAGGGACCAGAACAAGTTGTTGGTGATCTAGATACCTAAAAACTTGAAGATCTCAACATTTCTACTTCATCTCCATTGATGTAGACAGTGGCATGCTCTCCATTATGCTTCCTAACTTCAATGACTATCTCTTCCACAATAAATACCAATACTGCATTTGCCTTCCTTAATCAATTACTGTAACTGCATACTAATTTTTGAGATTCACGTTAAAGGACCCCAGATCACATTGTACACAGTTTTGCAACCTCCCAATTTAAACGCTATACTGCTTTTAATTTTTTTTCTGGCAAAGTTTACACATTCAGATTTTCCCACATTCTACTCTATCTGTCAAATCTTCACCCACTCACTTCTATATCCCTTTGAATGCTCACTACATCCTCTTGACAATTTAATTCCCTACCTATCTTGGTATCTGTGGCAAATTTACCTACCTTACATTTGACCCCTTCATCCAAACCATTAATTTAAGTTGTAAATAGTTGAGGCCCTAGCACCAATTGCTGTGGCACTTCATTTGTTACTGCTTACATTATATCCTCATAAGTCTGAAGTTTCCTTAAAGCCAAATACAAATACTCCTTATCTCAGCTATTTTGTAACAGTTGTGAAAATAATTGTTTGTGCTGATGAAAGTTTAGAACAAAGGGACTGACTCCATGTCAATATTTTACTTTGAGTTGCATTTTCTTCTTGCCACCTGTATATGCACAGTTTTAGTATTTCTCTGTCACGTTTACTGTTTTACACACTTGTGCAACTGAGCTCACTGCATATGACTGACAACATAACAGAATTTCATACTGACGCTGTTAATTTGAAATTTATTCGTTATCAGAAAAAAAACTTTTGCATCATTTTAGTGCAGAAATTGATAATTTAAAGCAGCAAACCATCAGAAAATGTTGGAGACACTCAGGCAGCATCTTGTGTTGAAGTCTTCAGAGTTTCCTGTTTCCAAGTTGCAGCATCAACAGAATTTTTCTCCCCTCTTTCGTTAATAGTTAATAAAAACTCTGACTATTATTCAGTATAATTGGGAACAGATCCAGTCGTGATGCAAGTGCAGCTATTGAGAACTGTATGTATTTCTTGCCTTCAGACTACATATTTTGGTGCAGATAGTGCATGTGTACTGATGGCCATATTGCATTAACAGAAGAAAGTGTTTATTTTGACCTTAGATTTAAACAAGAAAAATTCTGCAATCAAGCTTTAAACTAAAGGTATTTGCAAAATGCAAGAACAAGTTAATTTATACGCACGAGGCAAGATTTTCTTGTACAAACATTTTTAGAAACCTAACAAATTTAACAAAAACATACTTACAGGGAAGCCCATATCAGTCAATTGTTTTATCAGGCGGTTCATAAGCCAAGTCTCCTCTTGCTTATTGGATACTTTCATGCCCTGAAAAAGGTAAGCATTTTGTTTAGACTTTTTCCAATATCATTAACTGCAGTCAAACCCTTGGTTCCCACCATTACCGCAAGCTCTGTGGCAAATAAAAAGAAGTTAAGTACCTTTTGATGTACTTTCTTATTGGCATTGCCCCAGCCTGAGGAATTGCAGGAAGAATTGCTCTCCTGAGAAGCTGCATTATTCCACATTCCCATCTCTCCTTCATCCTCTTCCCAGTTAGGATGATGGCTACTATTCAGGCCAATTTCATCTCCACCACTGACCCAACCTTCTTGCATAGATTTGGAGGCTGAAATAAAAGATGATGATGTGAGTAAAGAAGCCAATATTTTTTGGCAAAAGTAAGTATACAATCAATTTGTTCTTATGCAACTGTGTCATGTTAATTTCAAAGAAAAGTTTAATTCTGCACAATATTATTTTGCAATTTTGACGCCCCCTATCAGCTGTGGCACAGCCACCAAACTACGATGTGTAACAATTACATACTATTTCAAAAATAAAAATATAGCAATAATTTTACGAGTAGTGGGGTTTCTCTCCATACCACCTGAAAAGTTAGCAGGGATGTTCCAAGACTTGATTGGTAGGACTATTGCCCCTCACAGGGAAGCATAGTTTGAAAATAAGAGGTCTCCCATTTAAAGTGGAGATTTTTGGTTAACCAATCCTTCATTAATGCTTATTTTACTCCCAACTGGAATGAGCCCCTATTTTGTACATCAACCTTTTGTGTAGCACCTCATCAAACGCTTTTGGGAAATCAACTATACTACATCTGCTGGTTCTCTTTTATTTACCCGACTAGTCAGATCCTCAAAATGAAAACCATCTGACTTATTCTATTCATACTATGTTTTCCTAAGTGCACTGTTAAGACAGTACGCATGTTTGATTCATTACAGTGGCTTTTTTTCTATTTCAAAGAATCAAGCCTCAAAGTGCTCCATCAGCATTTCTAAGGATACATGGGATAAAGAAAAATAAATACAGCTTTACAAGTATCATGCTACACACAAGAAAAAAAATCCATCCTTTTGCAACTGTATGCAGTGATAGTCCACAACAATCTTTCAACCTTACATTTACATGAATTCTTAACTGGTTGCATTGGTTAGTACTTGATCACCACTTAACCTCGCAACCTTCGATTCTAGTTCTAAAAGGATTATCTTTCTTTGAAGTGTTAATGACAGAGATTTACTGGGAGTCCAGTCTATTTATAACCACTAATCTTACAGACGAGAGTACTTTCTACTTGCAGATTGTTAAGGAAGCTCTTGCCCTCAACGCTTTTGTATTCATCATCCAAGTTGAATTACCGACTTGGAATCTATATTTTATATTTTAAAAAATTGGCTGAGGCATTTTGTTAGACTATTAAATACGAATTCAGTTCTCGGTGCCTCACTCCCTCCTGCATGAAAACAATCCAGGGTATACAAGCATAACAACACTCAAATGAGTGAAAATGAAATGCATAAAATAATGGGTTTTGAGTACTGACATTTTCTTTATGCTGTTCACCAGCTGAATGGTTGCATTGAATGAAACTGTTCTTCTATTGGAATTTTTCAAATCAAGCACTCAGAAGAATTCAAGTCTCAATGAAATGGCACATTACACATCAAAACCATTGTTTCCAATTTATCTTATTGATCTAATTCACTCCTAAGTAGACTTGTTAAATTTGCTAAATGTTTCAATAACCATGTTATTAATAATAATCAGATTTTGCATCTCTCAGATGAGGATATACCAAATTATAGGAATCTTTATTTATAGCAATATTATGTCTCACAATACTTTGATATTTAACATCTTTCTCACTAAGAATAAAAGATGAATGCCCCAGAACCATTCTGACTAATTAAAAGAATTGTATGTTGCCTTCCTGGTGCAAGGGTCAAGGATGCTTTGGAGTGGCAGAAGAGCATTCTGGAGGGGGAGGGGGAGCAGCCAACTCTTGTAGTGCACATAGGCACCAACAGTATTAGCAAAAAAATAGGATGAGATCCAACAAGCTGAATTTAAGGAGAAGTTAAATTAAAAAGTAGGACCTCAGATTGTAATCTCAGAATTGCTACCAGTGCCACCTGCTAGTCGCAGTAGAAATGCCAGGATAGCTAAGATAAATACTTGGCTTGGGGGATAGTACAAAAGGGAGAGATTCAAATTCCTGAGACATTGGAACTGGTTCTGATGGAAGTTGGACCAGCACAAATTGGACAGTCTGTAGGGGGATGAGAACTGGTGCAGTAAGTCAGAGCGAAGTAAGTAGGGACAGAAACAAAAAACAGTAAGGGGAAAAGTGGAAGGCAGAGAAACTTTAGACAAAAGCGGTCAGAGTAGAGAGACTTTGGAGAACTCAGTGAATGGGTCCAGTAAGGCTAAGAGTGTGCCAGTAAGGCACAGAGTGTGTACAAAACATGACAGGACAGATGGTCTGAGGTGCGTTTGTTTTAATGCAAGGAATATGATAGGTAAGATTGATGAGCTTAAAGTTTGGTTTACTACATGAAACTATGTTGTTGTGGCAATTACAGAGAATTGATGAAAGAAGAGCAGGACGGGCAACTTAGAATTCCAGGATTTAGATGCTTCAGACAAGACACAGGGGGTAATAATAGAGGTGGGGTATTGCTTTCCTGATTACGGAGAACGTCAGACGAAGGATACCTTGGTGGGATCATGCAGGGAGGCCGTATAGGTAGAACTCAGGACAGGAGTGGTGCAATCAGTATTGGAATTGTACTACAGACTTCCCAAAAGTCAGCGTGAAGTGGAAAAACTCATATGACAGTAAATTATGGGAAGATGTAAAAACAACAGGACTGTTGTGATGGGCGACTTTAACTTCCCGAACAGACAGGAATTCCTTTAGGGCCAGAGGTTTGGTTGGAGCAAAGTTTGAGAGTATCCAAGAGCGCTTTTTGAGGCAATATATAGATAATCCAATTTGGGAAGGGGCTATCTTCGCTTCGGTCTGGGAAATGAGCCCGGACAGATGATTGATGTCTCAGTGGGGGGCAGTTTTGGGAACAATAATCACAATTCTACAAGTTTCAAGATACTTGTAGAAAAGGACAGTAGTAGTCCCAGAGATAAGGTATTAATCTGGGGGAAGACCACTTCCCCCAGGAAGGAGCTAGAGAATGTAGACTGGGGATGGCTATTTAAGGATGAATCCACATCCGATATGTAGGAGTCTTTTAAAAGTCAGTTGTTAAATAATTCAGGACAAATATGTCCCTGTAAAAATGAAGGATAAAAATGGCAAGATTCAGGAACCCTGGATGACAAGAAGAGAGACTGTGAGTTTAGTGAAGGAGGAGGAGGAAATTGAAAACAGATCTTACAAAGATAGCAGAAAAGAGCTTAAACAGGGATGTAGGAGGGCAAAAAGCAGCAATGAAATGTCCTTGCAGGATTAAGGAGAATGTCCAAGCAGGATTAAGGAGAATTCCCAAGTTTTTTATGATTATATGAGGCCGAAGGAGGTAGCTAAGGAAATGGTATATCCCCACTCAAGGACAGCGGAGGGAATTTTTGTGTGGAGCAAAGGCAAATGAGGTCCTTAACGAGTACTTTGCATCAGTATTCAGAAAGTAGAAGGATGTATTGGATTGTGAGTGTAGAAAAGAGGATGTTGATATTCTTGAGATAAAAAAAGACGTTGGAAGTTTTGAAAAGGATTAAGGTGGACAAGTCCCCAAGGCCAGATCAGGTCTATCCCAAAATAGTGACAGGAGTGATGGAAGAAATTGCTGAGGCCTTGGCCAAAATCTTTGTATCCTTTTTAGCCACAGGCGAGGTACCAGAGATTGGAGAGTAGCTAACATTGTTCCTCTGTTTAAGAAGGACAGAAGAGACAATCTGGGAAATTACAGGCCTGTGAGCCTCACATCAGTGTTGGAGAAATTATTGGAGAAGATTCTTAGGGACAGGATGTATTCATATCTGGAAGAGAATCAGCTTATTGTGAAGGGGAGCTTGTGTCTCACAAATTTGATTGAGTCCTTTGAGGAAGTGACAAGAAAAATTGAGTAGGGCAGGGCAGTGGATGTTGTATGTATAGACTTTAGTAAAGTCTTTAATAAGGTTTATCCTCGTGGCAGGCTGATATAGAAGCTGAAGTCAAATGGGATCTGAGGTGAGCTGGTAAGATGGATACATAACTTAGGTATAGAAAACAGAGAGTAGCAGTGGAAGGGTATTTTTCTAACTGAAGGTCTGTGACAAGCAGACTCCGTAAAAACACTCAAGAGGCACCTGGATAGATCCATGAATAGGCAGAGAATAGAGGGATACAGACCATGTGGAGGCAAAAAAATGTTAGATTAGAGAGGCATTTGTGTCGGCACAGATTTGGTGGGCCTGCTCCCGTGCTGCACTGTTCTTCGTGCATGCCAAGTAGGATTGAAAGTCACTTTAAAATGGCCATTTCATAAACTTAGCTGATTCTTAAGAGGTTAAAGAATATTTTCCAGAAAACAGTGAATTAACCTCATCAAATTCAAGTCAACATTTGGATTTTGGTATTTTTTGTTAAGTTTGGCAATTTTAAGTTTACTCATATAAATGAAAACCTTGTAGGATCATAGCATAGAACAACTTATGTACTGCAACATATATAAACACTATATGCACCCATTTGCAACATTCATACCACAAACCACAATAATGGGCGATTTCAATAGTCTGAACCTATTGTCATCAAAATGCTATTAACAACTTCATTTTGGTGATTTATTAGAAGTTAGTGAATTGCATTTCCCGCACCTGACTACAATAACTTACTTATACAAAATAAAAATGTTCTTGTATTTTGTTACCTGGTTTGCACATTGCTGGGACAGCAGCTGGAGTATTCCCCCTTCCAAAATTCCCCGTCGACTCCGCAGCATTATCTCCCCAACCTGAACTGCCATTGGGAGGTTTGCCCCATGCTGAAGTCCCATTATCGACCGTGGTAGATGGAGGTGGCGGCTCACCCCAAGAGTTCTCAACCTTTGTAGGAACACTGAGTGTTTCTCCCCAGCCTGGTAAAATATTAAGGTCCTCAACTTATGAATCCAAATAGACTGCACACAGTCGAAAAGTTCTCCAATTTGATTTCTGATCATGCAATTAAAGCTAAATGGCTTTGATGAAAATAATGTACCCCTAACAGTACACATATCAATTAATTAAATATTTAATTTAAACTAAACATGCTCGACAGTCTGATGGTTCAGCATCTTTAGTTAAGATAACTGAAGAAACTTAAGATAAAGTTGAAGGTCTGATTTGGAACTACTTAAATCTAAGATGTTGGGGCAAAACTAAGTTGACCTTAGTTTGCTCCTATTTACATTCTCTCAAATGTTCTCCCTGAGTAATCAAGAACAAATATTGAATCATTTTCAAAAAATGCAGTTCTGGTTGACTTTTAATTTTTCTTGTTGCCTTGATAAATTTCATCCAGTTAGTAAAGTGACTGGTTAACTTGATTTCTTGAGGGAGAAAATGTAGTTTAAGATGAGTAGACGTTTCAGCCCCTCGAGCCACTCTATCCTTCAATCAGATCTTGATTGATTGGTACCTTAACTCTATTTACCCTACTTAACTCAGCACCTCTTGATATTCTTACCTAATTAAAATCTATCGACCTCATACCTAAAACTCCTAAGGAAATTTTCCTCGGATCCAGAATTATAGGGTGGCATTTTACAGTCCCACTGAAGTAACGGAGTTTTGTTGCTCACTGCAACAAGGCTGTAAAATTTAGTTCACATTTCCTAATTTCTCTTCCAAGTGATTTAGCTCTAATATTAACATTGTGTCCCTCATATTTGGTTGCCCCAGCAGAGGAAATAGTTTCTCATTTACTTTCAACATCTTAAACAAACTGATCAGGTTATTATGCAATCTTCTATTCTCAAGGGAATACAAGCATACAAATAAACTTTCTAAACTCTGGCTCTAGTCTAGTGAATTTTGAAGTTTGAAGGTTGATACGAATCAACCTTCAATAAGCCTTGTCTCTGATCCAAAGTCATGGCTACACTGCATATTTTATATTTATAGTTTTATCAATTATCCATAACATCTCTAAATGTAGTAACTCACATTCAGGTACAGATGTGTCAGTTTTAGGCTGAAAATGCCATAGCAAATAAAAATCTTACTTAATTTGTAGCGATAAGTGTCTGCACCTTAAATATATCAATAAAGAAAGTTTTTCACCTGTAGAGTGATAAGAATGTGGAACTTGGTACCTTTGGAGTGGCTGAAGATAACATTAGGTGCATTTAAGAAAAGTTAAACAAGTATTTAGAAAAGAAAATGGGAAGAGATCAAGCGGAGTATGAACACCGACACTGGCTGGCGGGACCAACTTGCTTGTTACTATGCCATATATCCTGTGCAATATATGTTATATAATATAATGTGCATTGATGTTTAATCTAAAAGAATATTTGACCTTTTGCCTCATACAAATCATTAACATTGTAACTGGTCCAAATGATTTGCTAGTTTCAGTACAAGATTTAAACCAATTTAAAACTAAGATTGTTTAGAAACGGTATTAACTAAATAGGTTCTCTTCCAAATGTAATACATTAAATTGTGCCCAAAAGGGACTGAAACGGAATTATAGTTAACACTAGAATATCTGAGAAAAGTGGGTGCCCATTAATTTTAACATTTTAAATGCTAGCAAGCACAGAATTGCAGTGTATTGAACACAAAATGTATTCAGATGTGAAGACAAGGAATCCAATTATTTTTAAATACAATATTTTAAATACATTCAAATTTGAATTCAAGTTATATATTTCTATCTTCATTTCTTAAATTTACATCATAGACATCCATGTTAAGCAAAATGAGCACATTTCATGAAAGCACATTTAAACAGTGATTAACCACCAGGGGGCAAATGTTTTATTTAAACATGAATACCCCTATTGAATTTTTTTTGTGCTTCTTGGCACTCAGTCTGCTTCATCTTCAATTATATGAAATACTCAACTGATTCAAATTTGTTCAGTATTTATTTTTTCATTTTAATGGGCATCCACTTTCCTCAGATATTCTAGTATTAACTATAATTCTCTTTTGAGCACAATTTAATGTACTACATTTGAAAGGAAAACTATTTAGTTAATACTGTTCTAAACAATATTAGTTTTAAAATTGGTTCAGATCCTACACTGAAAATTATTTGACCAATTACAATGTTTTGATGTTTACTCAAACTAGTTTGTTGTTTTTGAAGTTAAACCAAAATTATATTTTACAGTAGTTCAAGTCTTTCAAAAATGTTAAAATGTATCTCGTACTTGATCATGTTTTCATGGAATTGACTTTGAAAGGATTATTCCTTCTTGCCAGTGTATTAATGCACTGTCCCACATCCAACATTCAGACTAAGAAACACCAAGTGCTATACGCATCACTAATATCCCTGGAAGTCAGCCAGATAAGGAGGCTGTCCACACTTAGCCTATATTTTAGTGTCAACCAGAAAAATCTCAATGAAAAGTGTGCAGCACAATATGATTCAGTTATAAATATGCAATTGTGAATAAAGCTCTAATTTAAATAAGTTGTATTGCTTGAACTCAGCATCTAACTTCTTTATTGTCTATTTTATAACTTGGAGCTGTGCAGAGATGACACATGAACTGAGAAAAACAGGTCCCCCCGACTCCTTCCAACAGTCCGTAAAACGTATGCTTTCAAGCTCTCAATCAAACAAAACAATTGAACGTTGCAAAAAGCACCCAATCTTAATTCAAAAATACCACTTTAAAATCAGTCACACTAAGAACTCATGTTGCCTTAGAGCATTTTCCATAAATTCTACCTTTTTATTTTATTTGAAAAAAGGCATTGTTCGATGAGGGAAATGTACCCTCGAAACCAAGATGCACGGGTCATTTACACAAGATTTTCAGCAAAATCATTCTTTTTGAAAGCTAGCATCATTATCAAACATCACATTACAAATGATCAAAATTTCATTCTACTGCAAGGAAATAAATGTTTCCATACACTAAAATACTTACTATAGGTACTTGAACCAATAGTAGTTCTTTGCAGTGAATGTTCAGTATTAGCATATAGCAAATCCATAAACTTCAGTATTTTAAAAGACAAATTATAAACTAGGAAACAATTGTAACATCCTTTTCATCTTGGTTGCAAATTTGTACTGTAGGCATCATTCCATCAACCAGAAATCACTGTCATAGTACAGACTTCAGTGATGTCATTTAATAAAAATGTTTTTATTTTTGAGATAGTGTTATAACGTTTCCCAAATTTTGAACTGCAGAACTGAGTGACCTTCCGAAGTATCAGAGAACCCAACTATAGACACGCTCAATGTTGAAGACTCTATTCATAACCATTAAATAGGTGTGAACACAGAAATCAAGTATATAAAGTATTTTCTAACTATATCTATGCATACATTGGGAATTAGGAAGAGGAACACAGTCTTCAATAGAATTGCCAGCTACAAGGCCCCCTCATATTAACCCCTGGCCAAGCCACTCGCCCATGGTCCTATAACATTATCCCCTGGAAGCAGTCCCCATTTGAGAAGCGACTAACTTGACAATTAAAAAGTCTCCATTAAAAAAAGTCTTAGCTTTTATCATTTTTAATGGGAGGAATGATCTGGACATTTGATTCTCATATCGGGCACATTCACCACTTAACGACATGCAATTAATCCTCATGGCACATGCCCAACAGCTCTCTCCCAAGCACATCTATTCCCCCCTTTTCTGTGCATGCGCAACTCCACTCACTCCTCTCCATCACACAAACGCTAGCTCCAAGGATGCCTGCCTGCTCCAAGATTGGCCTGCTCATTCAGAGGACCGCTCGCTCAGAGGCCCACCCACCCGCTCCAAGGTAACATGAGTTGCGAATAAAGAGGAAATCAGTGGAGGTAATGTACGTGGATTTCCAGAAGACATTTGATAAGGTGCCTCATCAAAGGTTATTGTGGAAAATTAAACTCATGAGGCACCTTATCAAATGCCTTCTGGGAATCCAACTATATTACATTTAGTGGTTCTCCTTTGAAGAAGCAACATGTGCTGTGAATAAAGAACCCTGCTTAATTTGTTAAACATTATTGGCCTCTTATAAAACCACGTTGACTCTGCCTGATTACCTGGAATTTTATAAGGTTTTTAGTAAAAGCTTCTAACATTTTCCTGATGACAGATGTTCAGCTAATTGGCTTGTAGTTTCCTGGTTTCTCTCTCCATTTTTAAACCAAGGAGTTACATTGACTATTTTCAAATTTAATGAATTTTGGAAAGTTAAAACAAACATCAATTATCTCACTCGCCATTTATATTAAGACTCTAAGATGAAGTCATCAGCACTTTGGGTCTTGTCACCCCCACAGCACCAGCAATTTTCTCAGTACCACTTCCCTAGTGATTTTAATTACCTTGAATTTCTTCATCCCCCCTATTTCCTGACTACAGCTATTTCTGTGCTGTTATTTGCATCCTTCATAATGAAGACTAATGCAAAATACTGGAACACTCCAGTCCATTAACTTTAAAAAAACTGTAGAAAATTTTACTCTATGTCTGCACATTTCCAGATAGCTTTGTCTTGTGCTTTTTTCTTATTAATCTTTTAGTCATACTCTGCTATTTTAATATTTTGCTCAATTTTCTGACCCGTCATCTATCCTTGTGCAATTTCACGCTTTCTCTACAAGTTTGATACTGTCTTTAAGTTTTAGTTAACCATGCATAGTGAGTCCTCCCCTTCGAATGCATCTATTCTGACATCTGCTTTTAAATGGCTGCCACTGCATCTCTATCTCTGAATCTAATTTGTCAATTCATTTAAGCTAACCCTGCTTTCGTGACCTCATAATTGTCCTTACTTAAGTTTAAAGTACTGAACTTTTAAATTACTTACACTTCTTTAAAGAAGTGTTCTTTAAAGTTTAAAGAACTTACACTTCTCTTCTTCAAACTGAATGAAAAATTCAACCACTGTTTGCTTTTACTTTCCTTTTAAGTCATTTATTATCTTATTGTAAAATACTAGGTCTAGGATAGTCTGCTCTCTACTGGCTTCAGAATATGCAGTTCTAAAAACATTCTATTCTGAAAACATTCTATGAACTTCTCATCTATATTACTTTTACTCATTTTGTTATTCCAATCTATACATAGATTAAAAGCCCCCACGATTATTACTATACCTTTCCGACAAGTTCCCATCATCTCTTCCTTTATATTCAATCCTGCCATGATGATACTGTTAGGGTGCCTGCGCACTAATCCTAGAAGTTACTTCTTGCTCTTATCATTTCTCATCTCAACCCAAACTGCTTCAACATTGTCTCTTGCTCTTGTGCTAATACCACAAATTAAGTTACCCTTTCACCTTTTCCTAACTTTCTGCCCTTCCTAAATGTCACGTACCTATTAATATTCAAGTCCTAATCAATGTCACCCTGCAGCTATATCTCTAATGTCTATCAGATTGTACTTACTTCTATTTGCACTCTCAGTTCATGTTTTATTTTGAATGCTTTGTGCATTCAGATACAGAACCTTTAGTTCTGTCCTTATATTATTTTGTAACCTCTAGACTTATCTGATTTACTTTTATTCATACTCTCTATCCTTTTGTGTCACACAGTCTGTTTAACTTTTCGCACATTAGTGTCTTCCTCTTTTGTCTCTGACTCCACTCTTTTTTGAGCCACCTCTTTCCAAATTTGTTTTCTTGCCCCACTATTTAACTAATGGCTTGCTAGAATACAGGGCCTGACGTAGTTCTGGTGTACACTGTGGCAATGGTACAGCTCCCAATTTCCCCATGAATCTGAGTCCACTGTTTCCAAATCGATCTTTGTGCCATGAATTTATTTCTCTGATCTTATTTACCCTATGTCAAATTGTTACTAGCTTAGGCACCAATTCTAGACGTTATGCGAGGTTCTCCTCTTAACTTGGTGCCTTGCTCCCCATACTGACTCTACAGAACCTCCTCTTGCCTATGCTGTTGGTACTTCCTCTCACTCTCCAGCCCTGAGCAAACATCCCCAAACTCTGGCAGCAGGCAGTCAACACATTCTTCTGGACTCACGCTCTTTGCTGCAGAGAACAGTGTCAATTCACCACACTATACTCTCTGCTAGTCCTACTAGCTTAAAGAATCTCAGCCCAGTCAGACAATTAAAAAGGCTGAGGCTCTTGCACTCGTGCCCTCTGGGTCCCTTTACTTGTCTCATTTGCAGCCACACATTCCTATCTATCCCTGACCATTGGCCAAATCAGAAGACTTTATCCTAAGGGATGTGACAAAGTGTCCAGGTAACTTGCCTCTTTATTGATGCGTCAGTATCTGCAGCTTGGCCTCCTCTTCAAAGACTCAAGTTCCTTGAGCCACAAACACTTGCTACAGATATGTTTGTCCTGGATCAAAATAGCATCAAAGAGCTCCAAAAGATGCCACAATCGTGACATCACTTGCCCTGCCATTCTTAATACATTTGAACCAGCCATTTAATTATTTTGTTGAATTATTTTTCTTTCTTGTGTACTTTATTAATCTTACTACCAGTCTGCATATACTTTAAAACCTAATGAACCACTTACCAGATACTCACCAAGAGCTAATTTCTTCCCTTCTAAAGGACCGATTGCTCCACAGTGAAAAATTAAGAAAGCAAAGGAGCACCTCCTTCCCCCAGCTCCTTCACTCACCCAACTCACAACATTCTTGTTCAGAGTCACATTCCAATGTGAAGTACACGAGGCCTACATTTATGTGCTCTGAAATTAAAGACTTAGCTCAGTCCAGATATAGGGAAAAAAACTGTTTAAGCTAATTTCCTTAATTAACTTTAGCTGTTCTCCAATGGAGAGCTTCCCTGGTCAAGCCTGGGTGATTTTTAGAATTTAAATAGCAAATTTAATTTAGATATTAAATGTTGAACACAAACAAAATTAGATTTTTGAAAAAAGAAATTAAACTTCCCACCCTCATCTAACTCTTAACACACTTGGTCAAAGGTACACTCCAGCAATATCAGTAACAAAACCACAAACATTTGAAACCACTTAACGTTGTATCAAACACTGAAACTGACAGCAAAGGTCAGAAACTGAGTTGTCAAGCAAAAAATGTTTCCTCTGGGGTGCAGGTGTCTCACTCGTATGGTTGCCTAAATGACTGAAAATGTTAAGAGCTCTTAGTGAAATTACTTTTTTAACATGCAAGGAAATTATGAATTAATTACTTTTTTAAAAAAACCTTTTCTTTACACCCTACACTGTAGGGTGAATTGGTCTAGACTGTGCGCATTGGATCAAAGGGCATGGAAGTACCATTTCTTGACACAGGGACATGAGTGGCCATGGATGAGGGTTGGCTGAAGGGCCATATGGGATGGATAGAAGGGCAGAGCGTGAGGTTTTTTTTTAAAAAAAGTAATTTAAAAGATCCCCTCATGCAGAACTGGGCTCATAACTCCTCAGAGAAATCATGAATCACTGTTCTTTTAAAAAAAACAAGCCAATAAAAATTACGAAGTAAGGCATTAGGATATGCCTAACTCCACAATGGATCTGGCCAACTCAGAAGTGTTAGATGCAGGCTTTTGACCCGCCCATATCCTTTAAAGTCACTCCTGAAAAATCAAACAGCCCAGGACTGATGTCAGGAGATACCTGCCATTTTTAAAGGGTTTTCAAATCATCCTGAGAGTCAAAATTCACACCAGACTGTCACTTTTGCATCAATGGAAGACAGAAACCCTCGTTTCCACACAGGTAATTTGGTGGTATGGAGCAGCCCCTGTGATGATATATTTGGAATAACTGGTTCAAAAAATTTTGGCCCTGGTTTGAAAGTCACCAATCTTACTAATGTGTGCCAAGTATGCAGCTTTTTTGTTGGAGCTATTGTTAAACTTATTTCATTTCCCATTTCTTAACCACAGTTTGTATATTATAGACACTGGTCTATTAGTTAGAAACCCTCTAATAATTTGTGCTATTCTGTCCTTAAAACCAACACGTGCCATTTAATTACCTTTGTAATGCAGTGTCCCAAAGCAATTGATTTTGAGGTATAAAAGTGATATGACATGGAAGGGGCCATGGCCCCTGCTGCTATCCACTTAGTTCCATTTGTCTGCTTACTCCTCTCCTGAAACTTACACAAAATTATTTATCCAATTCCCTTCAGAAGTTATTATTAAAATTGCACCTTTTCAGGCGTGGCATTCCAGGTCATAACTTGAAATGCTCCAATTGGCAAATATCTCAATTTTTTTGTCCACAGTTATTTACCCTTTTGTCAAGAAGAACAATTTTGACTTACTTGCTCCAAATTGTTTAATGACTTTGAACACTTCTATCAAATTTCCTCTTAATAACCTTTGCTCAATGGAAAATACACTGTCGTTTCTCTATGTCCATGTTATTGAACTGCTCCTTTTGTGGTACACTTCAATTATCACCTTTGCACCCACAAGGCCCTGACATACTACAACAGGTGCAGTGCCTAGATTTTGCCAAAACACACCAGTGACTAATAAATGCTTAGCATAACTTCCTAGCTTTTGCACTTTCTGGTTCAATACATAAAGGGAAAGGATCTCTTGTATTCACTATTTATCCTGCTAACTTCAAAGACTTATGTACATAAACCGCACCCCCCAGCCCCCATGAATCACTTCACACTTGGGTCAAATTTCATTTGCCATGTGCCTATCCAGTATACCAGTCTACCTGTGTTCTCCTGAGTCTACTACCACCATCATCAATAAGCTTTCCTCTTTTCCAGGCCAGAAGGGCATAAATACTTCAGTATTCCATATGAAAGCATTTTAGCCATAACTCGAACAACACTGGACACTACATGCATATTGCATGCTTTCTTTCAGTGTCAGGCATTAAAGTGGATTCCAATCATGTTTCAAAAACATCAAACGTTCATTTAGGTCAACTTAAGTATCATCACTCTTTAAAAAAATATTGAGATGTTACTAATTCCTACCTGGACCAAGTAGTGGAGACCGGTTTTGTGTGGCACTTGACTGATGAGGCTGAGATGGTTGCTGTTCAGCAACGGTGTTGTTACTGCTTTGATTCACAGGATTGTTTCTATCCCACATGTTTACAGTCTTCTTGTAATTGGTTGGGTCTCCCCAAGCTGAGGTACCGTCATCAATCTCTATTTTTCGACGAATAGATGGTGGGGAAGGCTCCTCCCAGCCAGTGGGTTCACTGTCCTTCTGTTTTGTAGGCAAAGGTCCACCAACCCAACCTGAATTTGACTGTTTAACAGAGGCAGCTCCTCCCCAGCTGCTAAGACCATTATCCTGAAGTTTATTTCCCCAGTTCTGTGGTGCACTTGATTTTGTAGATTCTCCCCAGCCTGTGTTTGGACTTGGCTTGCTGTTGGTATTATTACCCCATCCACTAGTCTGTGATCTGGTTGTCTCATTCCAATTAGGTCCAGTACGGTTGTTTTCACTATCCCAACTAGATCCATTTTTTTTCCCCTCACCTAACGGTCCTGCAGCAGAATCAGTCCAATCTCCCCCTCCTCCACCACTTCCTGTTATTCCTGCTCCTCCTGATGTCCAGCCTTGGTTGCTTTTCTGTCCTTCACCCCAACTTTGAGATTTAGATTTCTGAGAGTCTGCCCAAGTTTGTGGCTTCTCCTCCGGATTAGAAATCCCACCCCAGGCATGGCCACTTTTGGCAGTAGCAGCAGCAGTAGAATTAGCAGAATCCCCCCAACCCCCTTGGCTATTAGATACTTTGTCTCCCCATCCTGTGTTATTAGACATGACTGTTGGTGGAGGATTTCCCCACCCAGATACTAAAGAGGTATTAGTACTGTTCATGCTGGACCCATCACTTCTCCCCCCTGAGTTTGAAGACTGGGCAGCAGCTGAACCCCAGGCCTCAGTTCCATTGTCATTTTTTCGCTCAGACCGAGGGGATTCTTGAATTTCCCAGGAAATGTTCTGCTTTACTGGTGTCTGTCCCCATCCAGAATTACACAAGACTCTAGGATCATGATCTGGCTTTGACATAACATTTTGGACCAGCCCTTGCTGTTCAATTATTCCTTTATCAGTCTTTCGTCGGCTGCTCCCATGCCTTCCTCCATTTCTTCCGGTACTTCCCTCATGATGGCTACCGCCACTTTCATTACTCCCCTCACTACCAGTGGTACCTGATTCAGAAGGTTTGGCCAAAGAGTTAATTTGTTCATTACCTTGCTGCAAAACAGGAGTTTGGCTGTTAACACAAAGACCCTCCCATCCACATGATCCTTTTCCATTGCCATTTGCTTCATTACTGGAATGCTGGTTAGAGAGTTTGCCCCATTCTCCATTTACACCATTACTAGTGTTCCTGTTGGATGGAGTGTTACCCCAAGCTCCAATGCTATTGGGACCAGAGTGCAAGCCCCCAATGGTACCAGCCCTTGTCCATGGCAGTACCCTGGGACTGGTAGGGGGACCGGAGTCCCAAGCATTGCTTCCAATATCCTTTTGTACAGCACTATTGGAATTGTTTGCTAATGTTTGTTTAGCACTTAAACTTAATGCAGAATTCACAGTGTCTCCATTCCCCTGACTAAATGCCGAGTTACTGTTGGTGGCTGTAGAATTAGCATGTGGCACTCCCCAGACTGAGTTGCATGAAGGATTATTCATTCCTTCACCATTACGTCCACTGAGTTGAGAAACTGTAGATGACCCACTACCACCAGGAAGGTTTTGAAGATGGGATGGGTTTATTGCACCCATGCCTACTGTCATTGCCCAGCCTCCTGGTACAGAAACGTTAGGCAGTCCATTTGCTTGCATTGCATTGATAGGGTTTGGTGAAGAGTTTATGGGGTTAGTGTTATTTGGTCCATCAGTGTTAAGGTTCTGAGGTTGTATGCTGAAAGACACATTTTGTGAAACGGACGTTTGTGTATCTGTGCTCTCCTGCTGCAGCAAATTTCCCCAGGTGTTCAATGTACCTGTCGGACCATTATTAGGGTTACTATAATTCTGATCAATGGGATTACTTGGATTACAAATATTTGAAGTGCTTCCTCCTCCTACGGTTCCTTGAATTTCCTGCCCAACTACAGGCCAAGCAGCTGGATTGGCATTGGGATTAAGATTCAGGTTAATGCCAGCAGTAGATGTAGAAGTGCCCCAACAGTTTGGATTTACACTTACAATACTATCCATCTTTCCACTTCCACTGGTAGCAGAGCAGTGACCTACACTAGAGGCAGACCCTGGGGCAACAGCCCACACCCTTGATGAATTTCCATTTCCACCATTTGCTCCACTTCCAATGGCACTCTGGTTTGAACTGCTTTGGACAAGTGCTCCATTACTACCATTATTGCAATTTTTGTTTTGTCCATTGAAGTTGCCTGGTGCACTCCCTGTAGCCATGCTACTATTATCTGAGCCACAGTTTGAGGCAGAGTCAGTGTCTGTGCATTCTGAGGCAGTTTCAGTCTCGTTTCCAGAAATGGAAGGCCAAGCCTCTTTGTCACTTCCGTCTATTATCACTTTATCCCAGATGCTGTTTGGTTCACTTCTAAAGGGGGGCTGTCCCCAGTGGGAATTTTCATAATGAGTTCCCAGACCACCGTGGCTGAGATCTGGAAAAGACCAAAACAAAAGGTAAGACGTATTTTGCATTAAATGATTAAAATAAAGAATCACATGATGAAGCTTCAGACAAAGTCATATTAAAAGCTTGTAAACAATTTATAAACCAAGACTGCAATGGTGCATTTAGATTGAGCTTTAGTTTACAAGCTGAAACCTTACAAATCTAGTCAAAAAGATACAGAAGTCCCTAGTTTGAGATTCATCCACAAGAGGGAGCATTCTTTTCACATCCACACTTTCAAATCCTCTTGATCATAAGTAAGCAAAATATTGTAAATGCTGAAATCAGAAACAAGAAGAGGGTGCTAGAAAAACCCAGCAAATCTGCCAACATCTATCAGGAGAGAAACGGGCAGCACGATGGCTAGCACTGTTGCCTCTCAGCACCAGGGACCCGAGTTCAATTCCAGCCTTGGGTAATTGCCTGTCTCTGTGGAATTTGCCCATTCTCCCAATGTCTGCGTGGTTGTTCCAGTTTCCTCCCACAGTCCAAAGATATCAGTACATAGTGTGCTGGGGATAAGGCCTGGGTGGGCTTTTTGCTGGCACAGGCTCATTGGGCCAAATGACCTCTGTCTGATTTGCAGGGATTCTGTTCTATGATTCTATGAAACCTTTCCTCAAGATCTTAGTTGGTTCAATCAGGTCACCTCTTACTCTTCCAAACATTAGCTGATACAAGGCTAATCTGTCTATTTTTTTTTATAAGATAACACACACAAACCAGGTTTTAATCTAGTAATCTTCTTCGAACTGTATCTGCACTTTAATAAGGAGATCAGTATAAAACAGTAGTGTAGATGCAGTCTCACCAATGTTGTGATTGAAGTATAATCTCTTACTATTGCATTCAATTTCCCTTGCAATTAATTATAACATTCTATTAGCTTTACTAATTACTTGTTGCACCTGCATACTAATCTTTAGTGATTCATGCATAAGACACCCAGATCCTTCTGCATCTGAGCTCTGCAATCTCTCGCCATTTAGATGGCATGCTTTTTTTTTATTCTTCACAACAAAAAGGACCCATTTTCTCACATAATACTCAATTTGCCAAAGTGAGTGATCTTTACTTCCTTACCAATGAGAGTCATCAGCAAATTAACTACCTACCCATCAGTCCCTTTATCCAAATCATTTATATAAATTGCAAAAATTTAACCTCAGCACTGAACCCAGTGGTACACCATTTATCACATTCTGCCACCCAGAACCTGGTCCTTTTATGCCTATTGTTTCCTGTTAGCGAGCCAATCTTCCATGCATGTCAATATGTTATCCCTCATACCATGAACTTTTATTTTCCACACAAAAACCTTTGATGACACATTGTATCAAATGTCTTCTGAAAATCGATGTGCAGTATATTCACCAGTTTCTGATAGTTAGTTCATTAAATTTTCTATTCCGAAGAGACTAATAGATGTACAAGAATTATCTGATCAACAGTCTCAGTCTTTTTGTCCTTATGGGGAAACGTGGTTAAGATCAGCAACTTACAATGCAAAGGATTACATGCTTTTGTCTCCCAATAGTGCTGACCAATCAAATTTCCTTAGTTCAGTCACCAAAATCTGCTAAAGTTGAATCCTTTTACCTCAGGCATCCAAAAGTCTATCCCTAAATGGTTCCTCTTCGTCATAGCACCTCTCAATATCATTTAAACGCACAAAGTCTTTGACTACTTCTATCACGCGAGAGATGTCAGGCTGCACACTACATCAAGTCCTCCATGAACTGCAATCTACTCCACTGAAGTATTTCGAATATTGGTCAGAA
Source organism: Sphyrna mokarran (assembly GCA_024679065.1). Lineage (NCBI taxonomy): Eukaryota > Metazoa > Chordata > Chondrichthyes > Carcharhiniformes > Carcharhinidae > Sphyrna > Sphyrna mokarran. Next base: position 29,276,553 of record JAGIQG010000021.1, read on the forward strand.
TGCTCCCAAAGTGCTGAATTCCTGTGAAAACTAGAGTAAGTCACCTTTTTTTTTACAGTGGGAGTTCAGAGGAGAATCTCCCACACTCTGTGCAATGCAAAGGTCATCAGTGTGAATATGATTAAAAATCAGTGCACTGAACGGACCTCAAGTCCAGCTTTGAATGGGTCCTCAGAGTGTGGGCAATTCTTCACTGAACTCCCACTGAAAAAACCCACATGAATTACTCCAGTTTTCTCATACTTAGGATCTTTTAGTAAGAATTATTTATTTATTTATTTGAGGGATATGGGTGTCACTGGCTAGCCAGCATTTATTACCCATCCTAAAGATTTCAATCTTAGGTCTGCTAATAGGATTTAAAATATTAATGAACATTACCATAATTTATATATCTCCTCGCTGATTTGTGGCACGGAGTTGACACCATTGGAAGTCTGGCGCTGGGACACGCTGCACATTGTTGCAATCTCCCAGCCCATTGGGCTAAATATTAGCACAATAGGATGGGAGAATCCCCTCTATTGTCTTTGCATCTGCTGAAATCTTCATCATAGTTACATTTGCCTTCCTAGCTTGGTGGTTCATGACCTGATGTCCTTTCAGACCAAAATTGAGCTTCTGAAACCCATCTGATGCTGATATATCCCTCCCTCTAATCTACACTGTACCAAGATAATCTTATCCATGACTGTGTGTACACATACCAATATTGCCTCCAGCCTCCCAATACCTTAACCATAAAATTCTCACTCTGAATTTGAAACTTCTAGCGGCCTCATCTGTTTGTAAAGTTCTACATCCCTGCTAAAACTCAGCATGCCCTTACACTTTGGCTTCTTTGTATTCACCATTCCCTCTGCTCTATTATTGGCTGCAGTGCTTTCAACATCGCCACTTCAAGTTCTGGAATTCTTTTCCCCAATCTCTTTCTTTCATTCTGCTCTCTTACAGCCCTCCTTAAAAATATCTCTTTTTGACTTGGCTTTGATTACTGTGTACATGATGTTTTTGTTCAGTATCAATGTTTGTCTGATTATGCTTCTGAGAAGCTCCTTTGGATGTTTTTTTAATGTTAATGATGTTACCTAAATGCAAGTTATTGTACATTCATGGCATACTTTTCCATCATAAACCTGACCCTAATCTCCACAAGTGTATGATCAATATTGCCAAATATCTCAGACTCTACCATGTTTTAATCATTACTTAGTATCTGATCCAACACGGGGCCTGTTTGCATGCAGGCCATCCGATATTATGCTCAGAATCAGATTTTCACTTTTATTTCATCTTTAAATAAATTCCAATTTTGGCCTGCTAAATTGCAGTCAGCAAAATAGCTGCATTTGACTTTGACTGTACTGCTCTTATTTGACCTAATCCATTCTCTTGACCTGGAAGTATATGGCAAAAGCTATTGTCATTTCTGTTCATTATGTTCATTTATACATTATGAATCTTCACACTGATACTTAATCAGAATTCTCCACTTCCAATTAGAAATTTTGTCCAAGTCCATTAAAAGTATGGTAATGTTTAAATCTTATGAGCTGTACATTACGTAAAACAGCAACGCAAGGCAGGTAACCTCTAATCTTGTAAGCAATCTATTATGGAAAGCAGCAGCCTAATATCTTTTACGCTATATATGTCTCAGTCTCATGCGCCTCCCACTTGCTAGTTGAAAGCAGCACCAAAAACAGAAGAAAGTAACATTCAAAATGTGACAGAAAAATGAAGTAAAGCCACCCTCCACCTCAATTTAAAAAGTCATGAAAGACAGATTAAGAAAAAAAAAGGACAGGCTTTCGATTTAAAGACAATTCATGACACGGCACTGTCAACGAATCCCTACCAAATGGTATTGGGAAGCAGTGATTTTTTTTTCAGAAATTGAAAAACTCAATAGAACGTCTGGCCTCTTCCATCAGATCAGCTTCCCTTTCTGAATCCTACTGCAATAAATAACGAGCAAAACCACAGCAATTTATAGGGGGAAAGAAATAAGGAAGACTGTCAGTGGGCCCACAAACCATACATCACTGGAAGCACTCAGATGAAAAGCGCCAAGACAAAGCACTGCCCTGTTTTGTAAGCACAGACTGCATCTTAAAATAGTATTGATGATTTAGATACTCAGACACTTAAATTAAATTACATGTTTACACAGATAAAGTGCTAAAACCAATTATTGAGGCATTGTCATAAGGCAGCAGCATCTTAATGCCAATACTGCTAATTTACATGACTTTGAAGTTGCTTTAAATCTATTCTTCCATGTGGAAATGTAATACAGGATTTTGATGTTTAGAACATGTAAGCCTTGAATGGATATCAAAAGAAAACAGGATTAAACTAAACAGATGTGACTGTTCAAGTATTTCGAGCCATCAAAAACAATTCTCGCTGAAGCAGCCCTAGCAGGGTCATTTCTTCAGCACTATAAACTATTCCCAGAGGTTAAGTGCAAGCTCTCTCCAAAACAAAGCAGAACATTCCAAGAGTAGAAAAAACACAGCCGTTCCTCAGGAAAAACAGACACAGCACCAATTCACTAAACTGTCATGGCAGCAAAGAGAAGAAATGAAAATTAACCGCTTTTACTGTTTCATCCTGACATCTGTTAAAGGTGTACACAAACAAAAGAGGCTAGCTTAAACAATTTGCAACAGGGTGGGCCATAGGTAAAGTTAGCGGGGGAGGAGGCAGTGTGGTTGCATTTCTTTCTGCCCCACCATCTTATCTGATGCAGGAAAACTGCCCTGGTCCAGTTTGGGTGTTGGGATCCTCAAATCATGATTCACATCTCAAAGATGTGCTCTTAGGCTAATTGACAAAACAAATTCTCCCTAAATTGTCTCAAATTTGGTTTTTAATCCATAGATCTACAAACATTAATAGGGATCACAGGTAGAGGTGGGAACATCAAGGTGGCAGTGCGGGCTCGTTGGGCCAAAAGGCCTGTTTCCCGTGCTGTTTTGTTCTTTGTTTTATATCATTGGGACATGCATACTATTTTACCTCTTAGGATCAGATGCCCATATGGTTTTGAAGCCATCAGCAAAATTTGATGGCAGTCAACAATCAGCTGAAAGAGACTAGTTAAGTGTGCATTAAAATGTTAAGGTTTCTTGTAGTCCAGGAGGACCAGGAGTAATCCATTGGATCCAACAAGGAACTCTTGGGTCTTATCCCCATCATTGAGCTTTCTCTTCCTCTGATTATGTTTGACCTAAGCTCTGGCTCATCCTTATCTACCATTTCAAGTTTAAGTGAGGGCTTGAAAGGATTGTTTTCCTTCTCCTTCCTGCCATTTTAATTTTTCTCCCGTCTCTTTTCCTCACCCAAAGGCAGAGTGGTGGAATACTGATCTAAGCTTTTCGGCACTACACACAAGTGGCTATATCAAGCCAAAGACAGTGGGTGGAACTTTCCGCTGGTAGGATTTTCCAATCCCGAAATCGATGGACTTCTGAATGACTCTCCACATCTTCTAGCCCCACCTCTTCTGTGACAGGGCCATGAAATTCAATCCAGTGAGTACTAAAAGGCTATTCAACTGTTGGGAAGATTACTTACAAGTTTCACTCGTTACCTCCACAAATGCAACTATCTTCCAACATGGGTCATTGGAATAATGATCAATGGGAAACACAATCTATTTTTCATCCATTGCCCAGGGACATCAACGCTAACTGCAGCGCAATAACGATAATCAATTAACTAAGCACAAACTAAGGACTGTACCTGTGACTTTGTGTTTTATCTAGTTCAGTATCACAAGAGTTTTTGCTTCAAACCACGCTTTTCTTTCATTGGATAGAATGAAAATATTCAGTTTCATAATCATTTACAGGGAAAGTTGGGAAAACAATTTAATCCTCTTCCTAATTGCATGTTGCAAAAAAAAGGCATCTTTTTCCAACTAACTACATTATTCACCATTTTATGCAGATCATAAAATATCCCACAGCTTTATTAGCATGACCACTAATAAGAAATATTTTAAACTCGATATTATTAAATGCTCAAACTTCCACGATTTTATAGAGAAACACAAGCAACTTAACACCATTCATACCAAACTTGCATGACAGCGACACTACGTACAAAGCTTTACATAATTTTTCATCAGTCTACTCACAGCATCACTGCAATCTTAATAGAATAATAAAATATCAAAACTGCAGCTTTAGTTAGTTGAAAGAAATGCATTTTTGTCAGAGTAAAGGATCAGAAAGACTGACAGGTCTTTTATCTGCACATTATTGGCAATCGAACCTTTGTGAAACAAGAAGCAATTTTCAAAAATGAGAAGCACAATTTAAGCAAAAACATTTGTGAATTGACATTTTATTACTGTGTTTATGCAAGATACAGTATCCCTTTAACAAACAACCAAGTGTTAAGACGCCATTTTCTCAGTTTTAACAGCCAGCTACTTTAGATTGTATGCAGCAGCTTTCTAATGTAATGCAATACATTCAGAGAACAAAGCAGTGATTATTTGGCGTTTTTCTGCTCTACAGGGGACTGCTGTGAAAAATACCTGACTGAAGGTGACGCCCAACCATCCTAGGAAACGCTACATTTTGTGCAAAGTTGCCTTCATGTCTGCACCTACGCTCGCCTGTGCTCTCTGTTTCAATATGTCGTCTGTGTACTGTTTAAGCTCATCCTGTCTACATGCCAGAAAAACTACTGTGTACTGTACGCTGCTGACAACCTGCACTTGCTCAGCCGTCCCCTGCTTGGAAATGCCCTTCTGAGATGGGATTCAATATTAAGATATCAGCGACAAAGAATCTAGCTTGATTATCTAATTACTGATGACATTAAACCTATCTTCCTTTCTTTAAATTCTTTAACTGTCACAAAACATTTTCTTCTGGCAATGCAATTAGCACTAGCTGGTTTTTTGAAAGTCAGCCAAAAAACAACCGCATTCATTGGTTGGCTGCATGCAAATAAGCTTCTGTTGTATGCCATTTAAAAACATCAGGCATCGTTTGGCATACCGCTACAGCTCCTACGTTCAATATAGAACTAGTACATACATGGGCTTAATGCCAGATTCAAGCTTTACTGTCTAATCTCATCCACGTTGAAACTAAACATAAAAATCATTAATCACAAAGTCTATTGTTTAAAAACAGTTTTAAAAAAAGCACTGTAAAAAGTGTTATGTCTGTTATATTTAGTATTTGCTAAAGCATGCCTACATGAATATTCTGAAGTCCCTGGATGGAAAGCCACGCTTTGTGGTTTAGTTACAGCTTGTCAACATACGCCAATGTCCATGCAGGCTAGTATGAAAACAGTTCGGTGAACAAAATGTCTTCATTGCTTATCTGACTGTAAATTATCACCAGCTCTGTAAGACAGACGCAGGCAGGAAAATTCATCTTGCTGTAGACTTGCCAAGGTGAGCTGAAAGTCATGGAAAGCTGCCTATCTTTATCAGCACTGAGCACAGACTTGCAACTTGGTTGCTAGGCCACAGTGCTTGTTATCCAGATTGCAGTGTAAACTAAGCCTGAAGCTTTAGACACCATGAGTTCTGCAGAATTATGAGCAGCTCACAGCTGCTACATCAATCAGCGGTGCAGAAGAAACTGAAAACAATTTATGCACTCAAGACACAAGCAACACATCAGAACAAATAGAAAACACAGAAACCTTTGTTCAACAATTTGTGGGCTAATTTCGATTGTTTTGGAATTTTCATATTCAAATACGATACTTCATATTACTTGTACAATAATGCAGACAAAAATATCCCATACAATGACAACTTGCAAACGTATAATACCTTTAACTATGAAACATGCAAGGCACATGAAATGAGCATAATCAGACAAGAAATGAGTCCAGCAAGGTGTTATTTGGATAGATAACCAAAAGCTTGGCCAGAGTGGGTTTTATTTCATTCTTTTATTTCATCCCTGGAAGTTACAAAACCAATGCCCAGGTTGGACCAGGCAAACTCAAATGCATTTCTTGCTTGCTCCAAAAATCAAATTCAAATTCCAATCAAATCCAATTCAAGGTCTCCACAAGAGAGGCAAACAAGATCCAAGCTGATATGGTATGGTATCGCACCCCATTATGGGCTTGATTTTAGCCAAAAGGCTGAGAAATGATTTAAGGGGTATCTTAAAGGATGAGAGAAAACAGTGAGGTTTAGGGAGGGAATTCCAAGGCATGGAATCAAAATGATTGATGGGTTGAAAGAATTGAGATATTTAATAGGCCAGAGTTAAAGAAACACAGAGTTATTGCAGGGCTCGGAAAGGTTTCAGATTTGCCAACTTATGCAAATTAATTAAGAAAGTAACAATTTCTTGGTTAAATTCAGCTTTAATTACATGAGTGCTGCGAAACCTTGGGATCTGCCATTAACAGTGGTTCAGGGTGTCAGGTGTTGGTTACAGAGAGTAGCGCTACAAGGCCACAAGTTGCTGTTGGTGATTTTGAGAGAGGAAGGCTGGAGACGGTAACTCAGGAGGCCAGAGTGATTGCATCATCTTTCTGTTTCACACTCTTTTGACTAGGGCACAACAGAAGCCCAAGCAAGTTGTGGCCTATTTTTGAAATTCCTGCATTCAGCTTCATTTCTCCAACACCAAGTTATTTTGCTATTTTTTACTTCATAACTAATAGCCCCACATTTAGCCTGCCCTCTCTCTTCTCCACATTTGTTTTTAAGATCTCAAAAATACTTTTCTTCTATTGTGCCTATTATTCCCCAACCTGTTCTTATTCTTTCAACTTTCTATCCACTGTTCTGCATCAAACAGTGTAAAAAAACTTTCGTTCCACATCCTCTCCTCTTCAAGTGCTTATCCAATTTCTTTTTGAAAGCCATGACTAACTCTACCTCCATCCTTGCTTTTGGAGTATTATAGAATTATAAATTGTCACCATTGGTATTAAAAAAGCAGTGCAAATATACTGTTCAATAAGTATTATTCTACATCACCATGTCCATTAGTAATATTAAATTATTTCAAGACTTTGTAAGTGAAAATAAAGATTAAAACTAATAGTTAAGAGACTGATCATTGAAACCTTTACATTTTGAATAGTGAGCATATATTGTAGTTACGTGACAGGTTGGGTGACCAGAGGGTCTTTGACCTATTGGCTATGTTTGGACTAACTTAACTGCAACCAATATATCTGAATCACTAAAATTTGGAAATAATTGTTATCCTAATGCACATAATACATTAATATTTCTCTTCTCTAAGGAGGACAGCCCAGGCTCAAATGATTCTGCAAAATTCTCTGGATTCTGGAACAATCCCAGAAGACTGAAGTTAAAAACTGCTGTTCAAGGGAAGGAGAGAAAACAGGACTATAGGCTAGTTAGCCTGACAGAATTCCAAAAAGTGTTCAAATCTATTAAGGAAAGTCTTAATATACTAAGAAAAGCGTAGCATGATTTAGAACAAGTCAAGATGGATTCATGAAAAGGGAATCCTATTTGACAAATCGAATACATGATTTTTGAGAATGTACCCCATAGCGTAGATAAAAGGGATCAAGTAGACAAAGTATATTTGGATTTCCAAAAAACATTTAACAAGGTGCCAGACAAAAGATTAATGTGCAAACTAAGAGCTCATGGGAGCTGGGAGTGTTGTGCATTAGCACGGACAGGGCACTGTTCAATGGACAGTAAACAGATGAAAGAGATAAATGGGGCATTTTTGAGTTGACACACTTTGGCTAGTCAATCAGTGTTGGTGCCTCAGCTGCTTACAATCAAAATGTAATAACAATTCAAAGACATAGTCATGTAACTAAGTTTGATGATGATATAAAGATAAGTGGGAATTCAAGCTGTGAGAAGGTCACAAAGCAGCTACAAAGAGATATTGACAGAAATGGAGTATAGTATGGGAAAGTCAAGATTATTCGCTTTAGTCATTTTTTTTAACAAGGTATAAAACTCGTAAATGTTCATGTCCAGAGAAACTTTGATGTACTTGTACATGAAACATAAAAAGTTAGCAGGAGGTACAGCAAGAAATTATTAAAACAAATGGCATGTTGGCCTTTATTGCAATAGGATTAAAATTTAACAGTAAGGAACTCTTGTTACAATTGTACAAGGCTTTAATGAGACCACATCTGGAGGGGTGTACAATATTGGTCTCCATATTTAAGGAAGGATATACTTGCATATATAGTAAAGGTTCACTACATCAGTACCTGGGGTGAGAAGTTTAATTTATGATAAGAAATCGAGTAAGTTCGGTCTACATTCTCGAGTTTAACAGAATGAAAGGTGACCTCATTGAAATATTTTTAAGAAAGCAGCCTTTTTTTTTACAGGGGTAGATACTGAGGCATTGTTTTTTTTGGCTGGAGAATCTAGGAACACAGAGGTACAGTTTCAGGATAAAGGGCCAATCATTACTGACTGAGATGAAGAGAAATTACTTCACTCAAAGTCTTTGGAATTCTCTATCCCAGAGGGCTGTAGATGTGTCATCATGGAATACATTTAAAGTTCAGACAAACAGTTTTTGTTCTCTCCAGCAATCAAGGGAAATGGGGAGCGGGCAGAAAAGTGGAACTGAAACCCAAGATTAGCCAAGATGGCATTCTCCCACTGATCCATATACCTTCATCTCCTCATCTCTGAAACCATTCTCATAAATCATTTCTACACTTTCCTTAAAGTTTTCATATCTCCCCTAAAGTGTGGTGCCTAGAATGGAGTATAATCCTCCAGCTGAGGCCAAGCCAGTGTTAATCATAACTTCCTTGCTTTTATACTCCATCTATTTATGAAGCCAAGGATCATGAATACAATTTTAATCACTTTTTTACTTTCCCTATCCCTTTCAATGATTTGTGCACAAGGACCCCCGGTTCCCTTTTTCCTTCATCCCCTTTAGAATTGTACTTTTTAATTTATATTGTGTTTTCTTGCTTTTCCAACCAAAATATATCAATTCACTTTTTTTTATATATTAAATGTTCCTTGCCATATATCTGATTAGTCTGCCAGCCTACATCCTCCTGAAGAATAACAATATCATCTATATCATCAGCAAATTCTGAAATTACGCCTTGAACATCCAAATTTTCAGTCACTGGTATACTTCAAGAAAAGAACAGTGGCCCTCGGACTGATTCTTACTGCTACACATCCATTACAATAAGCAATCCTTCAGTACCACTGTTTCCTATCACTTAACCAACTTCATATCCAAACTGTCACTGTCCCTTCTGTGCCTTGGTCTATTTATATAGTACTTCAGAAAACACTTTTTGGAAGTCCACGCACACCAAATCAATTGTATTATCCTCATCAACTTCCTCTGTTACTCTTCAAAAAAATTGATTTAACACAATTTGTCTTTTAGAAATATTTGCTAGCTTTCCTTAATTAATCTTCAACTGTTGAAATAATTGTTCATTTTGTCCCAGATTAAAGTTTCTGAAAACTTTTTCAACACCGAGATTAAGTTGACTGACCTGCAGTTGCTCCATTTATCCTTACACGTATATTTCATCAGTGTTCTGGTACTATCTCCATGTCAGAAGAGGATTGAAGGGACATGATCAATACTTTAATTTCTCCTGTGTCTTTCTCAACATCTTCACATACATTCCATTTGGACCGGGTAGCTTAACATATTTAATTTAGTTTCTTTCAACACAGACATCAGTTGTAATAACTGGAGAATCAGGTTTTTGACTTTAACAAGTTCATGTTTCACAATCCAATATGAGTGCTCAGTTAAATCACACAACACAATTACATTTAAGATTCTTTATTGCAGAGCTCAAAGATCACAAGAACTCTAGCACCAAACTTCACAGTTCTGGTGTGTCTACAACAAATCGGCTGTTTACTGTAAACACTTGTACCAAGTTTTCTTTCGCTACATTCCATGCACTATAAAACTAAACTGCAATACATTGAATGACACAATACAAACTTCAGATAACACACATCCAAGTATTCATATATTTGTCAAACTCTTTCAATGATTCTACTACCATGGTTTAACGATCAGCTTTATTATCAAAAAACAGTGTCCTAAACTTTTGATTGACACTCATTTTTGAAGCTTCTTACCTTTTACAAAGCACCCCTGCCCAAAGAACTGAAAACAGTTTTAAGACATCATGTGCTGATCCCAGAAAAACCAGGGACATTGAAATACGAGTATTATCATATTCAAACAAATAAGACCCTGGTTGGCCGAACAATTTAGAGAGATATTAACTACTTCCTCTTTCACCTTGAATCCAGCAGTTTTTTTTCCCCCGAAGTAATAACACTAAGTACTCATTCAGTAGCTCAGCCATTCCTTCACCTTTTGTTGCCTATAATCTGCCTCACCTCTCCTTTCTTTTTGCTATTTACATGTCTGCCAAAACTTTTTAGATTTCCCTTTACACCAGCTGTCCTTTTTAATTACTATCTCCTTGCCTTTCCACTTTCTCATTTCCTCTCTGAAATTGCCCTATTCAGTCTGGTTCTCTCTTCTATTACTAATCTGACATCTCTTGCATGCATCCTTTTCCTGCTATATTTTATTCTCTCTTGTCTTTAGACATCTAGAGAGTTCTGGCTTTCTTTATCCTACATTTCCATATTGAAAACATACCAAGCCATCTTGTTTTAAAGAAAGCCCATTGCTTTGTTACAGTTTTGTCATTCTTTCAATTTATCCAGACAGGTCCGTTCTCAACCCACTGAAATTAGCCCTTTTTCCAATTAAGCACTTTTACTCTAAATTGCTCCTTTTCCATTGCTAATCTAAGTTTCATAATGTCACTGCTCCTTAAATGCAGGAATTGGTGTGGAAAAATTCAAACAGCATGTAGCAAGGATGGACTGAATTGTGAAGTGACAAGATACTCAAGATTTTTGGAGTGAAAAGGAAGTTTTGAAAGATGCGATAGTAGTTGCAAAGGCAGAGGAAAATGAGGATGGCTTCCCTGAGGAGGGGTGTCAGCACAGATTTAAAAATGAGAGAACAGTACCTTAGCCCATGGGACTATTTATGATAACGAGCATGGAGCAAAGAATCTAATTTGATAGTGCTTATTGGAAATGGATACGGAAAGGGCACACAAAAAAAAATAGCTTGGAATGGGAAGAAAATGTGGGATCCTATTTTCACATCAGGAATTCTTGAGGTGATATTGCTACTGTTGCACAGAATGGATAACAATGCCATTGTGTTGAGCTTTATATAACAGTTGGAAAGTGCTGCCTTCCCTCCAGTTTCTTTATGGGACAAAAACTTAGTTTTATGACAGAATTTCTTATTAGACTAAAAGTTACTAAATGAAACAATTGAGTTTGTATACTGCAGTACGACAAGGTTTGTCAAATCCTTCCAGCGTGTACAATGGTTCATTGCTGCAGTTCACTACCATCTGCTCAAAAACAATTAAGAGTGGGCAACAAATGCTGGTTTCGCCAGAAGTGCCCAGATTCCACGAAGGAATAAAAAAACTTTACAAATATCTTCCTTTGATTTCCAAAGAGTACTGATTGAATTCCTAAAGAATTAGCACTGCTGCCTCACTGCACCAGGGACCTAGGTTCAATTTCTGATAGTGTGGAATCTGCATGGGTTTCCTCTGGGTGCTCTGGTTTCCTCTCAGTCCAAAAGACGTGCTGGTTAAATGCACTGGCCATGCCAAATTCTCCCCAGTGCAACTGAACAGGCACCACAGAGTTTGGCAACTACAGGATTTTCACAGTAATTTCATTGTAGCGTAAGCCTATTTGTGACACTAATAAATAAACTTTACACCTTTAATTATGAAGGGAATAGAAAAGATAGAAACAGGGAGGTTGTTTTCACCAGTGGGTGAAAGCAGAATTAGGGGGCATAGCCTCAAAATAAGGGGCAGCGGATTTAGGACTGAGTTGAGGAAGAACATCTTCCCCCAAACAGTTGTGAATCTGTGGAGCAATGCAGTCTATCACTTTGAATGTTTTTATGGCAAAGATAGATGGATTTTTGAATAGTAAAGGAATTAAAGGTTATGATGGGTCACTCCTTCCTTCGCTGTCCCTGGATTAACATTCTGCAACTCCTTTCCTGACAGCCCCGCTCATGTAGCTGCACTAAACGGAATATTGTAGTTCACTACAGCAGCTCGTTACCACTTGTGCAAGAACAATTAAGAGTGGACGACAAATGCTAGCTTTGCAAGCAATGCCCAGATCCCATCAAGGAATAGAAAACTCCTATAAATGTCTTCCTTTGTGCTAGATATGACTAGAGGCAAAAAAGAGTTCTACGATCACCATTTACTTGAATTTTACTCAGACCCCTTGATGACAGACTTGTTTGCTGCTTTATCTCAAATTCTTGTCAACTGTTTAACGGATAGACACTTAATACATAGGTAAGTTTTTGAAAGCACTTTAAAGAGAAAAGAAACTTGCATTGATGCAACATCTTTCCCATTCTCAGGACTTCTGAGATAAAGTACTGATGTATCCCAATCTCTTCCAAGCAAAATATGGACCTGAAACTTTGAGGTTGCACTGCCATCACAAAACCAAAATGCATCAGATAATAAAGCAGTCCAAGGCCACATTTTAAAAAACACCTTAACTAGTCCAAGCTTGGATGCTGTCAGGTAATAAATAACATTTTCACCACACAAGTGCCAAGCAAAGACCAAATCCATCAAGAATCTAACTCCATCCCCAGAACATTCAAAAGCATTATAGTTTTCAAAGATTAACTCAATGCAATTTCAGGAGCTACAGTCTGTCATGTAAAACACACAAGAATAAATAGGTGCACAAATCTTTGATAACTTAGGATCTCAAGCCATTTTGACCAATAAAAAGAACAAAGAACAAAGACAAGTACAGCCATCCAAACCTGGATCAATCCTGATGCCCTAACTAAACTAAAAAAACCTTCTGTTCTGCACACCCATATTCCTCTATATGTTAATGCTTCTATGGGTTCTGCCATTTACAGCATAATTCACACATAAATTTGATCCTCCAAAATGAGGAGCTTGAACCGATCCTGGGAGTAAATCACTGGAAGGACAGCAGTAGTAGTGAGCTGTTAATATAATGGCATTAAAGATAAAAGTGATCACTATCCTGTAACTTCTGCTAGAAGTGCACTTAGGCAACCTGATGATAGGACTACGCTTCACTGATGGTCATGTGATCTATCATCATTTATTGTCAAAGCTATAGGATTGAATGTCCAGAGAATCAGTCTAATTGCAACACTGACCTAGCAATGAACTAATACATTTCTGGAGTCAAAGTGAAGGGTGGAAAGAAGTGCAGAAAATTTAAGTGAGAAAAGATGCCGATATCAAAAAAAATGCTCCTGTGATAAAGGTAAAGTTAAAATCATTAATGTGATTCACAAAAAACTGTTGGAGGTGGGGAGAAATCACATATTACAGAACTGCAGACTTTTGCTTGGTCATTTTGTGCCCCCTTAAAAGAACAGATGGTTAATTAACCAAGCCAATAATCTGCTTTAGTCTTATGATGCAATTTGTGTCATGCAGTTCACTCATCATAACTGGACACATGAAACTGGATTCTTGAGTTACTTATTTCAATTTCCCTTGCATCAGCTTTTACTCCAAGCACCAGCTGTTCATCAAAGCACCAGTGAAAATTATGCTCAACATCACTGCACAGTGCATTGAAGGGATAAGCACCTCCAAATGGAACATAAAAGAACCACTAAAACAGTCATTTCACAAGTTTTCAAAGATTTTAATAAAATACAGTGACGAATATGGGAATCAGCATATAAGAAATTAAAATTTATTTACTAGATTTAATAGTTTAAATCCACGTTTGCAGTAGATGGATTTCTTTCTATGCTGTAAACAGTAGTGGTTTTGTATAGAGCTATAAGGAGTAGATTAGTTCTGGATTGCTCCAACACAAATTTGGCACAGGCACATGGACCAAATGGCTTCCTTTAATTCTAACATGAAGGTGGAATATTTCAAAACACATACAGTTCAAGGAATGGCAGGAAGATGCCAATATAAAAAGAACGTAGCACACTTTCAAAAGGGCAAACAGATTTGATGGTTGCATCCCAAAGTAAGAGCCAGCAATTGAATGATATTTCTCATATTAATTAGAACAGTAGTATTCATAAATTTCCACAGAATCCCTATTGTGCAAAGGAGGCCATTCAACCCATTGAGTCTACACTGACTCTCCAAAAGAGCATCTTATCCAGGTCCACCTCCCCACCCTATCCCCATGAACCTCCACATTTACTGTCACTTATCCACTGAACCTATATTGAGGTAACACCAACTTTCAAATAATTATGTTCTTAATGAAAGGGAAGATTATTTTTTAGCCAAAAATCAGAAAGTTCCAAAAATGTAAAAATTCCTCAAATATAATTTGCATTTACATAGTATCTTTCATGATCATAGGACCTCCTTGACTGCAAAATACTTTTGAAGCATAATCACTTGGTTGCCTTTCCCTAGGTTAGCTAATTTGTGCAGAGCAAGGTCCCACAAACAGCAATGAGATAACTACCAGTTATAACTAGAGAGCTTTCTTGTCCAACTGTTTTAAGAGCAACAGATTTTCATTTAAATAAATATTTGAATCTTTTTTTCCTTTTTTTAAGCAATATTGTTTATTTGCTTTTGACTTTGCACTGAATGCCTTCAGTTCTCATCAACTATCTTCCAAGTTTGGTGACTGCAGTTACCACAACATGGATTGGAATAAAGGAAGCAAACAGCAACCAAGAACAACAGATCTCATAGCACATTTTGTGGATCTAAATTTATCTTCCACTGAAACCATGCCTTTAAAGCAGTGTGTGTGGAATAGAAACTGAATAATTATCAAGAATACATACTTTGAATATTCATATTTGTATTTTGCCAAAAAGAGAAACATGTTGCCAAAGCTTTTCATCTTGAGCTCATCAAAACAAATGCAGGAATTTCAATTTCAACCTATCACAATTTATACTGCAGGACAAGAGGGTAGTGACTAGTTGGCAAGTTGACTCTGATGGTTGAGGCAGTGCCATTGAGAAAGTAACAGAAACCCCAGGCTTTCAAGCTCTCAGCTAAATCAAAAAGAGGCACAAGGCTTAAGCATATTCCTGTTATATATTGAATATATATGTTGTTTCACGCATGGGTAAATGAGTCATGTTACATGCTCAATTGATTTCTTAAATTGGTCGTTAGTATAGCTACGTGTACACTCAGCATTGTTCAGCAAGTGCTGCCCAACACAGAAACACATCTCATAGTAAATAATTCATTCTGGATCTTGCAAGTCCACACTGACTGAAAACAGTGTGCACTTGGCTTAGTGCAAACAACCAAAGAAACGTGCTATTTGTTGGGAGGATGAAGGTACGTGGAGAAATTTGGTGAATGTCTGTGGATGCAATGTAGGTTGCGTGGACAACAGAAATTGACACCATGATTGCATGACAGAGAAATAAGTGATGAAAGACAATTTACAACCACACTCTATAACTGACTTTTTTGGAACATTCTTTGAGTTTTATTTTTGAATGGTCAAAAATTAGTTGATTGAAGAAAAGACAATAACCTTGAGGGAAGAGATTTTGTTATAATAAAAACAAACTGTTAGAAGTCACCACAAGGTGTAAAATGGGACAATACTTTTTTCTAAAGCAACCTAATCAACTTATTCTGTCACTTTTCAAATATCATATAACCTACTGGTCTTTCTGTTCACATACTCTTTAAAACTGCTGATTCTCAGACCCCAAATACTGAAACGTGCACCTGCTAAAGATATTGGTAACAAAATATGGCTGAACAATAGTAATTAACATAGGACCATACAATCCCTACAGTGCAAAAAGAGGCCACGTGGCTCACTGAGTCTACACCGACTCTGAAAGAACATCTTACCCAGGCTCTCCCCTACTCTTGTAACCCAATACATTTTCCATAGCTGCACCACTTAGCTTACACATCTTTAGATTGTGCAAAGAAACCACAGCATCCAGAGAAAACCCATGCAGACACGGGGAGAACACATAAACTCCACACAGTCACCCAAGATTGAAATCAAATCCAGGTTCCTGGCACTCTGCAACAATGCAAACACTGTGCCGCTACTGACAGTGCAGCAATTCTTCCTTGAATCCAAAAAACTTGAGGCTTTTCTTGATCCTATTACAGTCACAGCAAATTAAATATGCTCCATGATCTACAGAAAGGTAATCATTTTGAAAAGAGAAGGAAGTATAGGCCATGTGGTGCATTAGCTTGCTCCAGCATTCAGTAAAATCATAGCTGATCTGGTTGTGGTCTCAATTGCACTTTCCTGCCTCTCCCTCGGCAATCAAATGTCTGCATAACTTAGCCTTGAATATAGACCAGCCTCCATGAAAGAGAATTCCAAGCACAGATGACCCTCAAGAGAAATTCCTCCTTACCACTTGCTTAAATGGAAGACCCCTAACTTTTAAACAGTGCCCCTAATTACTGTTAGCATCTACCATATAAATGTTTTAATGAGGTCATCTCTGATTCTCCTGAGCACCAATGAGATTAGGCCCAATCTGTTCAACCTTTCCTCATAAGACAACATTTCAACTCAGGAATCAATCTCGCAAACCTTGTCTGACAAGTTTATCTCACTGTAACAACTGTACACAATATTTCAGGCAGGCTCACCAACTCTCTACCTTGTAGCAACACTTCCTTACTTTTATACTCCATTCCTCTTGCAATAAAGGTCAACATTCAATTTGTCTCCCTAATTAATCGTGCCTGCATGTAACTCATGGAGATGTGTGCACAAGGATATCAGGACACCCAGATGCCTCTGTATTATGACATGCCGTAGACTTTGCCTTTAAATAATATGTTTTTCTATTCTCTCTGTCAAAGTGGACATGTTCTGCGCTACTAGAAACCACAGAAGTTAAAAATCTTGCACTTGACAATATTTTAGACTGTTTCAATGTTGCATCTAGTCATTTGAAGGCCCTTTTTCCTGCATCTTTTTCAAATGTCAGAAGAAAATCACTCAGGTCTGATCTTTCTCAAGGGTTAAGGTAAGGAAGATACAGGAGAAAGAATGCTCAGTTTACAATCACAGATTCAAATTTGATTTGAAAGCTGATCTCATTACATTGAAACAGATAACCTCTATAAAAGGCGTGCCGACTGTTGATTCATCGTGAATGTCAAGTATTTCAATTCATTACAGCCGGTAAACTTAACACAAGACCATAAGACATAGGAGCTGAATTAAGCCACTTGGCCATCGAGTCTACTTCATCATTTAATCATGGATGATCTTTTTCTCATCTCCATTCTCCTGCCTTTTCTCCATCATCCCATATCCTCTTATTAATCAAGAATCTATCTCCATCTTAAAGATATTCAATGGCATGGCTTCCACAATCTTCTGCAGCAAACAGTTCCACAGATTCACCACTTGCTGGCTGAAGAAATTCCTCCTCATCCCAGTTTTAAAGATAGTTCCTTTCGCCTGAGGTTGTGCCCTCTGGTTCTAGTTTTTCCTCCTAGTGAAAACATCTTCTCCACTCTATCCAGGCTTTGCACTATCCAGTAACTTTCAATAAGATCCTCCCTTACCCTTCTAAACTCCAATGAGTACAGACCCAGAGTTCTCAACCGTTCCTCATACAACAACCTCTTCATTCCAAGGATCATTCTTGTGAATCTCTTCTGGATCCTTTCTAAGGCCAGCACATCCTTCCTTAGATACAGGGCCCAAAACTGCTCTCAATGCTCCAATTGGGCTCTGACCAGAGCCTTACACAGCCTCAGAAAAATATTCCTGCTCTTGACAGGGCTGGAATACCTGAATGCTAACATTGCATTTGCCTTCTTAACTGCTGACTGAACCTGCACGTTAACCTTAAGAGAACCTTGAACAAGTCCCTTTGTGTTTCTGATTTCCTAAGCATTTCCCCATTTAGAAAATAATTTATGCCTCCATCGAAAGTGCATAACCTCATTTCTCCACATTGTATTCCATCCGCCACTTCTTTGCCACTCTCCTAGCCTGTCCAAGTCCTTCTGCAGCCCCCTGCTTTTTCAATATTACCTATACCTCTACATATCTTTGTATCATCTGCAAACTTAACAACAGTGCCTTCAGTTTTTTTCCTCAAAATAGTTAATGTATATTGTGAAAATTGTGGTCACAGCACTGACCCAAGACACAGCAATAGTCACCGGCTGCCATCGTGAAAAAGACCTCTTTATCTCCACTCTGTCTTCTGTCAATCACCTAATCCTCTATCAATACCAGGATCTTATCCTTAACACCATGGGCACTTATTTAACAATCTCCTTGTCAAAGACCTTTTGGAAATCTAAATAAATCAATAAATCATTCAACTAATGTAAGTGAACAATTTTGTGCAACCTGACAAGACTTAAAATTTCCAATCTGATTTGTTTTTTTCCTCTGGAGAGGTAAAGAGATGGAAACATAAGAGATTACTATTTTTGTAATCTCATGCATTATGCTTTTAAACAGTACACATAACACATTCAGAATTCAATAAGAAGTCCTGAATTGTAAACAATGTGAAAAAATACTATCCACCAGATCAACACCTAAAAGGTTGTCCCTTACTAGTAGCTCGATTATTGTTGGAAAAAAGAGGGACAGGCTGGTGAAGCTTTTCACCTTGTACTCATTGATACAGACAGAAAGATGCCATATTTTCAATACAACAATTTGTATTGCACAAGAAACAGGGTGCTGATCATTTGGCAAATTTGATTCTGATTGGTCAAGATTCTTCCAAGACAGATGCACTAAGGAGCTAGTAGCAACCCCACCCCCCATATCTGTTTATTCAAAAAAAGTATGATCTACAGAAGATAGGTGTCTCCCTATGAATATCAGGCAGTATAAATATTGAATTATTTAGTCTGTCCTGAGGAGTGCAAGGTGAAAAGCTCTGACACCATGTCGCACTTTTTAGCAATACTTCAAAAAATTAAATTTAACTCATTTTGTTATTTAATTGTTCTCTCATTTGCACAGTTTGACAAGCACTCTTACCAGTTTGTCCTTTGTTAGGATGTTGGAGTTGCTGTTGTCCACCTGATGTCTGCTGAATGCTGTGCTGAGAAGAGTTTGCCACCACTTGCCCTGTACCTTGTGCTAAACTATTGCTGATGGCAGTCCCAGGTGGCAGTGGCTGACCCCTTTTCAATAGCTGCTTCTGTTCCTGATGCCGGAAGCGTGGTGGCACTTCGCGAGGTGGGTAACGGGACAAGGCCTGTTGCTGACAATTGGTAGAAGCTCGCTTGCCATTGCTTCCACTGTTGTTAGTTATAGTGGTAGTGGAAGTGCTGTTACAGGAATTGGCAGGCTGTGGCTGGCTTTGATTGGTCTTGGTAGGTTCTGGCACTGTCAAAAGATAAAATTAATATCACATATTTAAGACCAATGTACAAAATAATTTGAAATATTCACATCTTTGGTGTTTTATTTTCTAGAATTTCAAATTAATCGCTGCCTCAGCTTGTACCTGTAGCTTGCACATGCTAGAAATATCTTAGGGCATATTACTATATTTCACATACCATGGTTAATATCCCCACAGCAAATCATCAGATTTTAATCAATTAAAAAATACACAAAAAGCAAAGTTCTGGATTTTCTGAAGATTAATGAGACATTGGAGAATTCGGGAACACAGATGAATTTGGGCGTCCAGTACCTTAGTATGCAGGTACAGCAAGTGATTAGGAAGGCAAATGGAATATTGATATTTATTACAAGAAGAATGGAATATAAAAGTAGGGAAGTTTTATTGCAGCTGTACAAGACCTTGAGAGCACTTCTGGATTACCGTTTTCAGTTTTGATCTCCTTTATTTGAATAACTGCATTAGATGCAATTCAGTGAAGGTTCACTTGGTTCATTCCTAGGGTGAAGGGCTTACCTGATGATAAAAGGTTGAACAGATTGGATCTATACCCAAATGATGTTAAGAAGAATACAAGGCGATTTTATGGGGATATACAAAATCCTCACTTGATGTGACAGATGCAGGAAGGATGTTTCCTCTTGTGGGGAAGGCTTGGGGCAGATAGTTAAAGAACAAGGAGGCTGCCTAAAATATGAACCGTGAGCATTATTGGCACTGGCCAATTTAACGTTACATTGTGTTAACAGAAAGCATGTGACAAGAGGTCATACAGCCAGTCCTTCAGCACTATTCCTTGCAATCAGAAGCCTCTAATACAGTGACAAATGGGATGATAGTGCAAAGTAACAAATAGGTGGTAATGGGATAAGTTTTGTTTATTTGTCCCATTTTGCCTTCTACTATTATTTCTACTGTGTTTAAATTATTCCCACCTTCAATATCACAGACCTTCTCCTTGGTTCTTCTCCCCACTCATTCCGCCCTCCTGCCACCCTCTCTGTATTCATTTATAATCTGTTCCACTGGTATTATACTTCAGTTCTATTGAAAGATCATGACTCTCTCCAGATGCTGCCAGATTTCCTCAGTATTTCCAGCATTTCCTGCTTTTATTATTAGCAACATGAATGCTTAGCCCCCTGCTACTCTTGGGTAGATTTGAATAAAGATATGTGGCAGGCATACCCCAGTCAGATTTGTTTGGAGACATATGTAGTATCTGTCACAGCAGACTGGTAACAAAAGTTCAGCACGATAAAAGGGAAAATACAGCAGCATGGCAGAAAGTTGGTTGATGAGTAGGAAGCAGGAATTAGGAATTAATGAATATTATTCCAACAGAAGGAGGGACACAGCCAAGGTACTTCAGACGCAGGTGATGGATTAATTTTTGCGCAAAATATAGTGTGACAACATGAGCCAGAGTCTAGGAAACAAAATGAAGATCTGTTTTTGCACCCCCATAAAAGTTTGCAGTGAGACTTACCATGAAGACTTCAGGAAAATATAACAATGAATTCCACATTTCAACCACCTCCATAGTAACAGGTATTTTTAGAAATTTCCCTTAAATTTTTTGTGAAATCCAGCCCTTATTATAAGCTTACTCATTGAACACAAACAATTGACTATTACTCTATCTGAATCCTTCATAATCTTCAAGTCAACCAAAATGAGCAAATGAAACAAGCTGTAATATTTCAAGTCTCTGCAAAACTAATCCTACATCTTTGAAAAATCCATTGTTGCACCTGTTCCATTGTTTTTGTAGTGCAAAGATATCTGACATAGAAAGCGTTCATGTGGGAACAGAAACAGTACCACCAATAGTAGCTGTAAAGAAACACATGACTAGAGACTAGAATCAGTGCAGTTTGGGCAGAGAAGCAAGCATGGAATTGGCTCGTAATTTGAGCTATATCCTGCCTGTATATACAGTTAGAGGTTTACAGCATGGAAGCAAGCCCTACGGCCCAACTTGTCCATGCTGCCCTTTTTTTAAGCACCCAAAGTTAGTCCTAGTCGCCTGCATTTGGCCCATATCCCTCTATACCTATCTTACCCATGCAACCATGTAAACATTTTTTTTATAAGACAAAATTGTATCCGCCTCTACTACTAACTCTGGCAGCTTGTTCCAGATACTCACTACCCTCAGACAGAAAATTGGCTATCTGGACACTTTTGTATCTCTTCCCTCTCACCTTAAAGTTATGCCCTCTAGTTTAGATTCCGCTACCTTTGGGAAAAGACATTGACTATCTAGCTGATCTATGCCACTCATTATTTTATATACCTCTATAAGATCACCCCTCAGCTTCTAATGCTCCAGGAGAAAAATGTCGCAGTCTATCCAGCCTCTTCCATCTAGTCTCGGTAGCATCCAAGTAAATCTTTTCTGCACTCTTTCTAGTTTAGTAATATTCTTTCTATAACAGTGTATAATACTGTATACAGTATTCCAAATGTGGCCTTGCAAATTTTGATAAGTTGTCCCAACTCCTGCATTCAATGTTCTGACCAATGAAACCAAGCATATGCGTGTACATAATTATATCAATCATACAAGACTCAGAACCTCAGAGGCCAATTGAATAGACAAAACGTACAATAATGCGGCAGTCCTCGGAAAAACTAAGAACCTCAGGAGAAGCTGGAGCAGAAATTCAAAAGCTGGAAAATTAAAAGGAGCAACATTCTGAGCTAACTGAAAGCACTTCAGTGAAGACACAGAGGAAAATCACCTGAAAGAAGCTCTATTGCAGAATTGGAAGTAGAAAGGCAAAAGAAAAAACTCCATTGTGCAGCTGAGGACTCCACAAGATCTCTTGGAGTTTGTTGTAAACGCTCACAAGAGTGCAGAGTCGAAAGGACCTCAACAAGGGCTAGAAAAATATTCAGCTCTAAGTCAGGGCTAGTTTAAAAAGCTTCAGGGCTATAAAAGAATCAGAGCAGTCAATTTCCAAAAGCACCACAGCCAGTCCAGGTTCAGAATCGGTGTCACACTACATGGCA
Organism: Sphyrna mokarran; assembly: GCA_024679065.1. Classification (NCBI taxonomy): domain Eukaryota; kingdom Metazoa; phylum Chordata; class Chondrichthyes; order Carcharhiniformes; family Carcharhinidae; genus Sphyrna; species Sphyrna mokarran. The sequence continues at coordinate 29,299,022 of JAGIQG010000021.1, forward strand.
CCAGAGCTTGTTTTAAGTGAAGAGAGAAAAAGAAAGAAACCTTAAGTCAAATTCAGGAATCAACTGTAAAACATCCAACAATCTTTCAGGCAAGATCCCGAATAGTTGATTGAATAAATTGCTGCACAAAAGACAACAAGTATGGGACTGCCATTGCAGCCAACCAAAATGTGACAAGCATGGGGAAAAATACTGTTGCTGCAAAGCTACCTTGAAAACCTGCACAGCTCCTAGAGCTGTCTATCCTTGAACTTTAAAGCAACAATAGACAACAAATCAACATCATCAGCCAAAACACAAGTTTTGGGAACTTCAACGGAAACAATTCTCAATATAGATGATTGCTCCAGGATTAAATAAAGACCACTTGCATAGACTCTTTTCAGTAGGTCTGATTGCTGATATCAGGTGAGGAATAAACAAATCCTCAGATTCTAAAATTGTTTGATACATATTTTAGTCTAAGGAGGAACAAAATTTTAAAGGGCAAAATTCAACTAATGTGTTCAATGGCGTGGGGAACCAGTTGACTCTCAAACGAATTTACAGATTGACTGAAGGCTATATAATGTTGTGTCCCTTTAACAAAGTTTTTTTTAAAAAACATGTTTTCTGCAGCTCACAGCTTCAATGATTTCTTAGCTTACAGCTTCAGTGATGTCATTATTGTTGCTGACAACTGGGATTGTCCTTTTATTGCTTAAGTGGTAAATGGGGTTGTTTGTGTTTATTCTGGGATGAGATTTACGATCCTGCATTGTTAGGAGAAAGGGTTGTGTTTTTGGACAGTTTTTTTTCCTCCCAGTGAGTTTAAAGTTTCAGTTTTGAGAGTTCTAGGGCTCCAGTTTACTTTTTAGTTTTAACAGGGGTATCAAACAAAAAAGAAGCTGATGTCTTCCTCTCTGTCTCCCTGTTCTACTTGGGAATTCTGCTGGTTATCGTAAGGCAGTGTTTGCCTTCCAGAAGGAAAGTGCAGCCTTTGAAAAGGCTCAATTCCAGTCAAATGAGATTTTAATCTATGCTGTATTAAACCTATGAATAGGGTTCGTCTATGAAAGGTTTTGGTTTGTCAGAACAGTTCTAATGTTTAATTAAGGGTTCATACATTATTGTACTTAGTTTTTTTTGTTTGTAATTGATGAGGTATAGCTAATTTTATTTCTACAGATGTTAACTATATTAACTTAGCTTCGACAAAAGCTTCCTAGTGGGTTACTAAATCATTCCTGAAGTGAAACATATCATGCTTATCCTAGACAAATTTGACGTAAAAAACTTATGGTTTAGGTGGTTTCCATTAAGCACTTTGGAGCTTCTGCCCTGACTCATAATAGCTATGAATAAATTTACCTTAAGTCAGAACTCATAAGGGACAGAACTGATGTCAAAGTAGCTCATGATACCCTTTCAAACGTGCTACAGGCCAAGGTGGATTTGATGCTAAAAAAAAGCCATCCCGTCAGGCAGTCTGAAATTCACCAACAGCACTGATCTATTTTTTAGGACAAAATCAAGCCACACACAGAACAATCTCAACTGTCCAGCTAGTAGAGCAGCAAAAGGACAGAGACACTCCAGGCCAGGGAAGGAAACTCCCAAACCAACCACAAAAGATTGGGATACCATGTCAGCACTATATAAGAACAATGCCCAGCAATATAGCACAACATTTCAACTGCAAACAATTGAAACAAGTCAGAAGGCTATGCAAAGCTAAGACATCCAGCGAGACAGAGGATCACAAGGCAACTATGAGATCGGGACACCATAGCAGGAAGAGATCCAACAGTTCTTCTTGGGTGAGGTCAAAGATCCTGGATTCTCTTTTTGGAATTTGATTTGATTTATTGTCACATGCATTAGTATACAGTGGAAAGTACTGTTTCTTGCATGCTATACCGACAGAGCATACCATTTATAGAATAGAAGGTGAGAAGGACTGGGTACAGAGTGTACAGCCAGGGTGTAGAGAAAGATCAATTCAACATAAGGTAGGTCCATTCAAAAGTCTGATAGCAGCAGAGAAGCTGTTCTTGAGTTGGTTGGTTTGTGATCTCAAACATTTTTTATCTTTTTCCCAAAGGAAGAAAGTGGAAGAGAATACATTTGGGCTGTAGGAACATCAGTAAATGGTCACCTCACCAACTTCAAATTGAGAAAGGGGAGCCATGTAATGGTCCCCAGATGAAAGATCGCTGGCCACAAACAAAACACAACACTATGGTCTGTGGGAATCCAAACTGCAGCCACACGTTTGATTCTAGAACCACTATGGTATGGCAAAGGATATGCAAAATGATGTATGTCATTCAAAATCAATCTTTTTATTTTGAGTGAAGATATTAATGTTGCCCTTATCCATCTTAAAACCGCAACATCTGTTGCCATAAACACTTGTTCCCAAGAAGCCCAGAAAAAGTTCTCAACTGGACTTCAGCTTGAAACTGTCTTCAGCTTTCACAGAGTCAATTTGTTCAATTTCTTTGCAAGCAGCAGAAGCTCTTCCTTGGTCAGACTGGCAAACGTTCAGATATTTAGCATGGTATCTCAAGTGAAGACATAGGAAAATGACCAGAAACAGAAGAATGAGTCCCAAACCTAGGCTCCACTGATTGCTGTCACGCTACCTGTACAGCAGAGACACTCTAACCTCCAGCCAATGTGCAAAGTTGTGAGAAACGTGCAGCAAGACATTAGTGATCATCAACTTGTCAAAGCATGCTTCAATGAGGCACGGAGACACATGAAAGGACAAAAGCCAAACTGTAAAGTGAACCTACTGATGAGATATATCGTGACAATACAGAAACATATCTTCAGCTCACATAAAAAGCAGGGCAGGCCACACAAACTACAACTTAAACTCAGAATCAACTAGGTTATTCAAATCAATGGAGCCTATTGTTCTTCCAAACGTGACCAAAACAAGATCTGGAGAAATTGTGAAACCTCTGGACCATCTATTTTATAAATTCAGACTGGAGGGGAAGAGAAGGATAAGCACGATTGCAATGTAAATACACAGGTAAAGACTTGGTGGGGGGTGGGGGTAATGTAGCATTAAACATAGAAAATAGCAGGAGGAAGCTATTCGCCCTTTGAGCTTGCTCTACCATTCATTATGATCATGACTGATCATCCAACTCAACAGATGATCCCATCTCCCCCCCAACCTTTTATATTGTTTGACCCCCTTCTTTCCAAGAGCCATATTTAATTCCTTGAAAACAAAATGTTTTGGCCTAAACTGCTTTCTGTGGTCGCCAATTACACAACCTTACCACTCTGAGTGAAGGGTAACTGGCTTAATAAAGGTGAATGGAAATCCAGGAAACAGAGCAGAGTAAAGAGACAAATAACCCAAATCTAGAATCGCATGCAAACTGGACAGAGACCTGTGTAAAAAGCGAGCATGCAGTTAGCTCATAGCTTGGGCCAAACCCCATGTATACATACACAGTTGTATTACCAATAAACATGCAAGGTGGAATTTTCCTGCCTGCCGCCAAGGGAATCATTGCACCTGGGATAGAAAATTTGATGCACCATGCAAACGTCTATTGACCTTGGACAGGAATTTCTGGCCTTGGGACAAGCATGGCCAGAAACTCCTGCCTTTAATGTTTAACCAATCAAGACTCAATCTCAGACCAATTGAATAGGCACCTAACATACAACAGCTGGTATGTCCAAAATAGAATGCGACATTCCAACTGTAGCATGGATTCCAGTACAATAGTAGCCAGTACTGAAAAGAAGTTCCTTACTACAACTGAAGAGGAATACCCAGAGAACATGATAAACAAAACAGGCAAAAGTGTTTATTTTGAACTGCTATTTAAGGTTCGCATTCATTGGAAATCATAAAAACACAAGATCAAGAATATAACTAATTTAACTTTAAACAGGCTAAATTTAGTAAAGTGTGGAATAGAAATTTGCAGCGCTTGTTCAACCACAATTCAATCTGGAAAAAGTGGAATCCATTTAAAGGATTAATACTTAAAATGCAAGATAAATACAGGCTTAGAAACTACCTCGTGATTAAATTATGACCAATAACGGATTTATAATCAAATATAAAAGGATATGAAAAGTGAGAAAAATGGGGGGCAAAGGGGGAGGGTATGGGATGCAAAAGGAAGACAGGGTGAGGGGGAAGGGGAAGGAGGAGGATTAAGAGGGAATCAGTAGAGGGAGAAGAGAGAGCAGGAGGAGTGGGGGCAGAGAGCGAGCCAGAAGGGTGGTGGGGCCGTGAGAGAGCGCACCAGAGAGGGGCCGGAAGCATGCGAGCGAGGAAGTGGTTGCAGGCTAGAGAGAGAGCATGCGAGCTGGGGAGGGGGGTACAGGGAGCAAGAGGGGAATCCTGAGAGGAAGCAAGCAAGCGAGGGTGGTGGGCCAGAGAGTAAGCGAACAAAGGCGGGGGAGCGAGAGAGGGAATGAACGAGTTGGAGGTGGGGGGGGGGAATGCAGACAGCAAGTGAGTGAAGGGAATGATGGGGGGGCCAGCGAGCACGAAGTGTGGGGGAGGGGGTGAGAGAAGCCCAGAGAGCGAGCAAGGTGTGGGGGTCCAGGGGAAGCCAGACAGCAAGTACAAGAGAGCGGGTCCAGGGGAGGCCAGATTATGTCAATGACATAAATAAGCAGCATCGTGAATAGTGTAGATGGAAATATAACATGCCACCGTGGCATGGGTATTGAAGCAGAGGTCATTTTTCAGCTACACCATGACCTGCATAAACACATCTCAAATATAATGGGCAGTTCTAGGCACAACACTTTAGAAAGGAGTGCAGCATAGATTCACCAGAATGGTGCCATGCCTCCAATGGTCAATTGTGTGAAAGATTAGGCACATTAAGATTTTATTCCCTGAAAGTTGAGATTATGGGCCAATTTAATCAAAATTAACAATAGGGGAATCAATAATAAGGGAAGAATGAAGATGGATGTAGAGCAAGGCTTTTCTGCTGGTTGAGAAGTCTTGGACTAGGAGATGTTGCACAGTGAAACTCAGGAGTGAAATTAGGAAACAATTAGGACACAAAGGAAAGCACAGGTTAGGAATATTCACAAATGGCAACTGATGCCTGATCATTCATTAATTTTAAATCTGAGATTTATCCAGAAGTATTATGAGGCAAAGAGGAGTATTTGGAATTCTGTTGCAAATCAGTTACGCTGTCAGTAAGTCATGATGGAACGCAGACTCGAAGCAAAAATGGCCTAGTCATGTTCCTGCAAGAAAATTACAGACATGGTATTCATCTGCAACATTTCTCCAAAAAATCTGAAAACAAAACCAAATTTGTTAATTGAGAATAAGTTGAAAAAGTGACTTCTTTTCCAAAAAACATTGAAACAGTTCCAACTTCAAGATGTATAATTGGAAAGATAAATTTGTAATAAATTTAACATGTACTTTTAATTAAAGTTCTAGCTCAGTCCTATCTACAGACTCATGCCCAGTACTTTGAGTTATGCCTAACAGCATCTTACAACGATGTGCTTTTCCACAGGAAATGACTTATTTTAAAGTGCAGAATGAGGCAAAATGTCTAGAATAAAAAAATTCTTAGCTTCAATTATGAAAGCATTCACATACTTCATGTAGCACGATTATTCAAAGTTTCCTCCTCACTTGCAATGAACCCAGATGGTTTAAGGTTTCCACTTCCCTTCAAGGTTTAGTACACTGGCCAGTATTCAGCCGTTTTGCTGAGTGATCACTTGTCAAGATATCAGCAGCTCTCACTCAGCCAGGCCAGGTTTATTACTGTTTTCATCAAGGATTTAATGTGTAGATACAGAGAAATAATGCAATACAACATATTTTGCAAAATTTAAGCAGAGAAAACATAAGCCTTCATATGAAAGCAAAGCAATTTGAATTGTTATTTTAACACGGTATTGACACAAGCAGCTCTGTGACCATTCAAGACTAATCATGCAAAACAAAAAAAGGACTCGATCCAAATCTACCTCAAGTTGTTATCGTAACCCATGTATATGTGGAATAAAAAAGGAATTTCCTACAAGTGCTCAAATGCTCCCCATGGGACTGACCATTCTTTGATGACCAGAAATTAATCTAACCAAACAGTTCTCAATTCAGTAAGCGAATATATATATTTTTAAACTTGAATGGATGCTCAAGGTGTTTGCACAATTATTTATTGCACCTTTTCAACTCAGATACTGATCTAATTATTCTAACCATTTATCATCCTCCATTCAAGTTGCAGCATAATTGTAGCCCACAGTACTATAATCTGTATGTGTTGTAATGAATTTGCTCAAAGCTAAATGGAAACTATATTTTTAGCAGTACTTTAAAAAAAAAAATGGGTTGGGGGAAGAGGAACAAATATGCTAAAAATGTGGTTCAAAATATTTTACAATACTCCAAGCGTTTTTTAGGAATGATTTTAGAAAAGAAAAATAATTACTTAGATCCAAAACCCTCTCCAACGAGACTGATCTAAATAATCATTCAAATCCTTAGTGTCTTTTTGTTCAACAGCTACAATTTTAAAAGGATATTTTAAAGCTCTTAACACCACAGCTCTTAAACACACGTCATAGAACCCTACAGTGCAGAAAGAGGCCCTTTGGCCCATCGAGTCTGCACTGAACACAATCTCACCCAGGCCCTACCCCCATATCCCCACATATTATACCCACTAATCCCTCTAACCTATACATCCCTGGACACTAATGGGCAATTTCTTAGCATGGCAAATCAACCTAATCTGCACATCTTTGGACTGTAGGAGGAAACCAGAGTACATGGAGGAAACCTGTGCAGACACTAGGAGAATGTGCAAACTCCACACAGTGACCCGAGCTAGGAATTGAACCCAGGACCTACAGCTGTGAAGCAGTAGTGCTAACCATTATGCTACCATGCCATCCGCAGTTCAACATCCCTCCTACATAAAAAAATCATACAGAATGTTTCGCTTCACAATATATCTACGCAAAGCCTCAGTTATTAACCATTAATGGTTTTCCCTCCTCCAAAAATATCCCAGATCCCCTTTGCAGATTCCTCCAACCTACTTCTGCAATTGCCTCCAGTGAACACTCCTGCCTATATCTTTTTATTCTCAGAATTCAAGTCTGCTGCATAGTCTCTCCTCGTTCTGTTCCATAATTAGTGATAGCACAAGGCCTGTATTGTTTCTATTCAAACTTTCTCATTTAACCCTGTTTTGTTAATATTCCACACGAGTCTCCTCCCAAACTTCTTCACATAATTCTGCTAATATGATTTTTATTTCTGCTTGCCTTCATGTTTTACAGCTTCTCTATTCAGTTATTTTCTTTCCTGACCTACTTGCCAACTGATTTTTTGCAAGCTGTAAAATATGCAGTTATTGCTGCTATTTTTATACTTCATTTACACAGAGTTTGGACATCATTAGCTGGGTCAGCATTTATTGCCCATCATTACTCTCCCTCTAGATGGTGGTGAGCTGCATACTTTGTAGTGACATAGGGCAGTATTTTGTTGCAGCAGCGAGTGCCCTGATGGCAGAACCAGAAGTGAGCGGACTTTAGCTTAGAGGCTGTTATCTCATGGTAGTCAAAGTTTCAGGTGTCATATTTAAATAACACTCAGGCAGGCACCTATTACCTACAAGTCAGTAGCATTATTTTGCTGAGAGGAGGATTTTAAAACCTGAATTGCTGTCACCTCCTCCCCACCTGCCACACATGGATCCCCAGAGCTGCAAGTCATCACCTTGCACCCTTCCTCGTCACTTCTGACCTACTCACAATAACGCCTATTCTCCTCTCTTCATCCCCTCAGACCACTCAGCATTAATCGAGACTAAATGTCAAGCTAGACCTATCCTCCCCAAAAACCCACTCCCTCATCACCCCCTTGATCAGCCAATTGTCATCCCTGTTTTTCTATCACCCCGATCTAATCCTGGATATCCTTGATCTTCCTAGCCTTACCTTTGCTCTCCGCTCAATCATCTTTGATGCCCCTCTATCATGCTTGTGTTGTCTTCGTTTGAGATTGTCTGCTTATCACCCATTTCACTTCCACAGACGACCATATCAGGGGCTCCCTGGACAGCCACCATCTGAGCTTGATGCACAATTCAACTCGTCTCACCACTCCAACAAGGTTTGCTCTATAAAGCAGCTCTCATTCACTCCAAATACACCTGAAAGACTACTTCACCTGTTGTACGCCACTTTTAATCTGCTATAAAACTGAAGGCACTTGTTTCTGATTTGCAGCCAAGTTAATAATTAAGGTACAATTTAACCTAGCAACCAAGTTTCAATGAATATGTCTGACATACTAATGCTATAAATGAGTTCCTGCCACTTGCCTTCGGGAATGACAATGAACCTATAAGCTGCCACCAACTTGCTTCCCAACATCAGAAAGCTGACATTGCCTACTGAACAATTAAGTTTCCCCCTTATTTTCTACCGCCAAAAGCCTCACTAGATTTCACTCAAAGCACAAAATCTGACTGGTCCAAACCAAAAGTTCATGCTCCATACAAGCCTTCTGCTACTCCAATTATCTCATCTCACCTTCCAAGCAACACGCCACCCCCCCCCTCCCCCCCCACAGCCCCACCCCCTTGTCTCACATTTACTTCCTATTCCCTGATGGATCCATCAAATTTTGTCTTAAATACATTAATCCTATGTATTACAACCACTCCAACTAGCTGCAAGATACACATTCTCATGAGTATGATAACACAAATTTTATCTGGGTTTTAATTCGATCAGTTAGTTGTAACATTATGTTTATGCCACCTTGTTCAACAAAAGATGACAACTTGAAACATAAGAGAAAATGAAATGAGCAGAGCAGAAAGATGGTAAACAACAGGAAAGAGGAGGGAAAAACCATATTCTAACTTTACTATTAACAATGCCACGGGAGATTCCCTATTGGATTCATTTTTTGAATCAAATTATTTCACACTTATAGAAACAGTTTTGTCACATTCACCTAACTGAACTCCATCATAATTTTGAGTTGTGTTAATCAGATCTCCTTTTAGACTTCTTTCACATGAGGAGTGCCCCAGTCTATTCAATTGTTCCTGAGAGAGGCATCTTCAATTCTGGTAATATCCTTTCAATTGTCATGTTCTGCAATGTTTGTAGTATGAACACCATGACAAATAACAATTTTTGGTCTTGAAAATCATCAAATCTTTATTTGCAAAATACACATAGTAAAACTTTTCTCCCTGATCTCTTGGAAAAATTGTTTCAGAAATTGTGACAGTTCAATTACTGTAATCGCTTTTCTCTGATAACTTAAAGATATGAATTACAATTGAAAGTAGGCTTAGAATTTACTATTCTAAGCTAACTTAGAAGCAGACCACAAAGTTCATTATTAATTCAAAAAAGTGTGAAATAACTTGATTCAAAAAATGAATCCAATAGGGAATCTCCCATGGCATTGTTAATAGTAAAGTTAGAATATGGTTTTTCCCTCCTCTTTCCTGTTGTTTACCATCCTTTCTGCTCTGCTCATTTCATTTTCTCTTATGTTTCAAGTTGTCATCTTTTGTTGGTTCCTTTTGTATGTTTTTGCATTGGAAATTGGTGGCAGCAGGGAATGTTTGGGGGTTTGGAAGTATGAAAGTCTGAACAAGGTAGAAAATCTTATACAATATTTAAAGCTAAATGGAATCCTGGAAACTAACGACTTTGATACTGGAGGCAGATGGTACCTTAAAATCAGGAGAACCTGTTGCAGAACATGATATTTAAGGTCAGAGGAAAGTATCACTGGAAGCCAGAGGGAAAAATTATTGTATGGTTAGAGAGATGGAAGAACATTGGAAGCTAAAGTCAAAGGGGAATCTGGGGTGAGAAGCAAACTAAAATAAGTGGGGCCTTAGATGTGTACAGCCAGAACAAGTAGGATTCAGGGCCAGGAATGGAGAAGGAGTGACTGCAAAAAGCAACAATAATCAGGAAACAATTCAGCAAAGGCTTGATAAATGAGCAGCAGGACTGCCATTTAAATAGTATTAAAAGGCTTCCAGCCACAAAAAAGCAGTTATAACCAAACAAAAACCAGAGGCTGAAGCAAGCTTTCAGAAGCTTATTTTTAATTGTTGAAAGAAGGTTTCCAGTATGACGACATTTAAAGGTCAAATGGACAATGTTCAGATTTCCAGCCAGTATTCAGAAATAAAACAAAGCTGCAAAAGGGCCATCCAGTGGCCACAGGTCTGCAACTGCATCAAATTATTGATGCACAGTATGTTATACTGTCTTTCAAATTGTTGATAATATTCCCATGACAAATGTCAACATAAAAAGTGTGCCAAAAAATCTTGATGATGCCAAGGTTTGTGGACATGAAATGTATACAATTGCAAGATTTGAATACTGTTACATCTAATGGAAATATGTTAAGTTGGCAACACTGGTCTTTTCTAACTTGCAGACATAAATTTACAAGTACCTCACCAAGTCAGCATCCAGTACATGAAGGAGAAATAAAGGAGGATATTTTGATTGGATAAGATAGAGTAGAAGAGGTTCCTGTGGAGCATGAATACCAACATAGATCTGTTGGACATCAATACCATAAAATTCAAGGTAATTATACTACTGTCCCCAAACACAGCAAGGTGTATTTTTTTAAATTGGATTTTGCAATAGTGTGGTTTTAAAATCACATTGCCGGATTAATTCTATGTTTCTAATTTGTGGTTTTCACCATAACAAAATGGCTATGACTGCTCGTTTAAAATCCAATGTCCTTCAGGAAAGGACATGACCAATATTTGCCAATAAAGAACTTGGACTTTTTGAAGACAGATTAGCAACATTTTGCTACTTAAAGTTGGAAGACAAAGTGAAGATGATAAATGACTGAGGAACAAAGGTGAAGTCATTCAGACAAGATTCTGTAGTTTGACTTGAGGAACACAAAGTAACTGCATCTTACACAACTGGGTTATCTGTCAATGCTGCATTCAAAAATATAGTGATCAAAATATAATGTTTCAGGTATTATTACAATGCAGAATCTGAAATTATGAGCACTGAGGAATGCATTTGTAGAAATAGAATTCATGTAAAGAGAACAGGATTGGATGATGAGCGGTCAAGGGTGACTAAATGATCACAATATGAAGTAGCAGAGCAAGAGCCCATAAAAGACAAATGTCAGATGGATAACAGAACCAAGCAGAACACAAAGTTAAGACAGGAATTTAATCAGCAAAAACAGAATATGAAGAGAGACTAGTGCAGGGAACCAGTCCAAAACTCCAAAGTACATGATGAAGTTAGCTTAGATCCCAACTATTTTTTGATTGTGGCATTAGAGAGCGCATTTCATTTTGGGTGTGATTCTATTGACCCATGGCAAGTTTTATTAAAATAAAGATATTTAACAATACAGTTTAACTGTAACAAAAAAATTAGCATAAACTTTACCAATTGAAATACATAAGTAAGATACAATTCTTAACTGCTAGTCTATAAGGAATAGCCTTACACCTCTTGAGAATGAGTTAGCAAAAACACCCAGGCTTGTGGGTTATCAGTCCTCCAGCCTTTCAACAGCTTTGGAGAGAGATAGCTATTTTTCTTGCAGATCTCAGACTTCAATCCGCAGTGCGTGTGTGTGTGAGAGAGAGAGAGAGAGAGTAGTAACTTCTGGTCCAAACGAAAACTGCCTGTTCTTTTTCCCCCTCTGTAAACTTAGTTCCTCCCATTAGCACACGACTTTCTCATCATTAATACTCATCAATTGGCAAAGGAAACAATAATGAGGAGGAAAATAAACTTTTTACATGAATGATTAGGGTCTGGAATGTACTGCCTGAAGAGGTTGGTGGAGGCAGGCTTTCAATCAAGCATTCAAGAGGAAAGTGGATTATTATCTGAAAAATAAGAATATGTAGGGCTCTGAGTAGATGATGTAGGAATCATGATAGCATTAGGTCTTGAACCAGAATGCCAAATTATATTAGAAAGCGAGACTAGATCCCAGCAATTTTTTCAATTTTGGCATAAATGTGAAGATAGGATGCTTCACTTGAGAAATAATTCCGTTGACAAATTAGGCATTTTTTTTTAAATAGTAAAGCAAACTTTATTTAATAACGAAGTATAACTAACCAAATGAAGCAGCTTAATTCTTAATAGTTGAACAATAGTTAAAATAATGAAAGAAGGCAACTTTAAATTCTAGCTTGCTGATTCGGTTCCAAATAAGCAATATTCTTAGATTTAAAATTCGACTTTAAATACAGTTAGCAACCATAAATATACTTGCTATAAGGAATATAAACAGTCTTGAAGCTTTCAGAGAACTTCTTGTGCATAAACAACAGCTTATAAAAAATCTCACTCTCAAAAGAAACTCAGCCAGATTTGAAAGCTGTTTTTTTGTCTGCTACATACCTAGTTCCTCCCATTAACCATAATTATCACATGAATCTATCAACCTAAAGCCCCAGGGAAAATCCTGATCTATAAATGAAATTCCATTAGCTCTCTCCAAAGTAAATATTACATAGCTAAAATGAGTAATTATCCTGCTCTCTCAGCATCAGCATTCCTCCAAACATACCAACTGCCTGTAGAAAAAAAAGCTGAATTTCAAAACATTCCCCTTAAACATGAAATATGTAAGTAGCAAACTATCATCACACTTGGCAATTTGCTGATTTGGAGAGCCAGCACAAACACAAACCAAATGACCTTCTTCTGCACTGTCACCACTGTCAAGAGCCCCAGTAAATGTTCATTAGAGGAGTCAAAAACACTGATGCTGGTAACTTATTCAGAAGTGCAACTGTCATCTCATAGCCCAGCATATCCACCATTTTACTATTGCCATCAAGCCGAGGGGGTCAACTCTAGTTCAAAAAGGAGCGTAGGAAAGAATACTAGGGACATCATCAAACATACAAGGATTAGATGCTGACCTTCTGAAATTCTAATATAAAATTACATGGATGTTAAATAGTGGAGGCAGTATGCTATGAACAGACATAAGTGACCCCTGACTGACAGATCAGATCAAAGCAGTACAAGGCAACCACATCCGGCTATGAATAATGTTGGAAAATTAAACAACTAACCAAAGGAAGCTGCAAGGAACAGCAGAAAGCACCAGATACAGCAAAGACAAAAGATTTTAACAACATGGCAGTAGTAGGAATGTAGACAATTACTCCAAAACTAACTGTGACCTTAGCCACATTGTCAATACCATTGTTGTACGGGAACAATGTGGAAAATTGCCCACTTAGATCTTGTCCATAAAAAGCATGACAAAAATCAAGGTAGCCAATGACCACTCAATCCTCAAAGCGGCAGAAGGTGTCATTGACCGCTGTCAAGGTGTATTTAGCAACAACTTGCTTAATGATACTCAGTTTAGATTGTTCCAGGGCTTTTCAGCACCAGACTTCATTAGTGTTGATCCAAACACGGACAAAGAGGTGAATTCCAGGGTAGAATACGACAGCCCTTGACATCATGGCAGCTCTCAAATGATCGCATCATCAAGGGGCCATTGTAAAACTGATGAATGGGAGTGAAGGGAGAGCTCTCCACTGATTTGAGTCATCAATAGCAGTTGGAGGCCGATCATCTCAGTCCATGGACAACAGTGTAGATATTCCACTGGCGTCCTCAGCCCAACCATCTTGATCAACTTCATCAATGACCTTCTCTGCAACGTACGGTCAGATTTGGGGATGTTTGCGAATGAGCACAGTGCTCTTCAGCATTTGTGACTCCTCAGATACTGAAACAATCTATGCCCATATGTAAATATGTAATAAGGCTTGGACAACATTCATCCTTGGGCTAATAAGTGACATGCAACATCTGGGTCACACTGATAGCAGGCAATAATCAGCTCAACCAGTGAGAATCAAACTATCTCCCCATGTCATTCAATGTTATTACAGTAAGAAGTCTGACAACACCAAGTTTAAATCCAACCGATTTATTTGATATCAAATAAATCGGTTGGATTTAAACCTGGTGTTGTCAGACTTCTTACTGTGTTTACCCAAGTCCAATGCCGGCTTCTCTACATCATTCAACGTCATTACCATTGCTGAATCCCCAATCATCAATATAGAGATCATCACTGCCCAAAAGCTGAAGTGAACCAGCCATATAAATACTGAGACTATAAAAACAGGTCAGAGACTGGGAATTCTGCATTGAGTGATTCACCTCTTGATTCTCCAAAGCTTGTCCCCACCATTGACAAGGTGCAAATCAAGAATGTAATGGAATGCTATACACTTTCATGGATGAGTGGAGCTCCGACAACACTCAAACAGCTAGGCACCATCCAGGACAAAGTAGCCTGTTTGATAGGCATCAGTCCACCTTAAACATCCGATCTTCCCATCACCAGAACAAATTGGCAGCAATGTGGGTCATCTACAAAATGCACTTCAACATCTTGCCAGGACTCATTTAATAGCATTTTGCAAACCTTGATCTCTTGTACCTGGAAGGACAGGGTACAGATGTAACACCAATTTCCGCTCCAAGTCAGCCCATTCTGAACTGCAACGCCATTCCTTCACTATCGCTGGACTAAATCTGCCAGCTCCCTCCATCTGTACCTCACCACGTGGACTGCAGCAGTTCAAGTAGCTCACTACCACCATCCCATGGGAAATTAGGGACGAGGGGGGAAAAAATGCTTTGCTAGCAACATTCACATCTTCAAACGTAAAATAAACATGCCGCTCCAAAGCTCTTGGGGATATCCTTGGCAATAGTTGATCATAAATCAGTTTTCAAGAGCACAATTGAAATTCTGTAACAATTAAAAGATTATAGTAAAAGTGAGACAGCCATGTTGAAAATTAAGCCAGTAATTATGATTTGGGCTAAACCTTCACGATTGTGTTATTTAATATAAAATGTTTATCAGAAAGCATCAATAAGGCAGGAACAGGCAAATTGTTTAAATGCAAAAACATATCAACCAAAAGAAGTACATTTAGTGGATGAAAAAATAAATGCATTAACCTTATAGATTGATACAAGTTTTATTAAATCAAATAAGATTTAAATATCTGTCTCCCAGAATTGTTAGTGTTTAAACTCAAATACAATCCATTGACGAAAAGTAAACAATCATATTTGCATATGAATCATCCTGGCAGACATTATACAGGGATAGAAACAGTTAATAAATGACCTTTGAATTTTCAGCATACCTCAAATAATACAAAATGCTTCACAGAACACTACAGCACAAACAGGCCCTTCGGCCTTCACAACACATCCCAAAACAGCAAAGTAAATTTGAATTACTTATTCTACAATGAATCGCCAGGTGTTACAGTATGCTTCAGGCACTAACTGTATCTATAATCAATTAACATTTCACGCTATAAATTATTAATTTAATGCTTTTTTTTTTAAATACGATGGCGCACACAAATACTTTATAGACATAAAATCTAGGAAACTATTTCTGCCAAGGATATAAACAGATAATGAACCAAGACTTCTTTTTCTACTGCTAATTTCCACAAATTTACAAAATCAGAACACTAAGTTTTTCAGCAAGCAAAAAGTAAAATTACTAGAAAAAGGAGCTGACAAATTTTGTTTCTTCCTGCACCTAGGTGGTGCGTGAAGCCAAAGCTCAAACTTTGTAGTGTTCCATGGCAAGTTTTTCCCTGGTGTAGAGATGCCGGCATTGGACTGGGGTAAACTCGGTAAAGTTTGACAACACCAATTTTAAATCCAACCAATTTATTTGATAGTAAATCAGCGAGCTTTCAACTTTTCGTCTTCATCAGGCAAATGCAGTGTTCTGGTCTGCAATAGCACACATATCAGCACAGACAGTCACATATAGAACATAGAACATTACAGCGCAGAACAGGCCCTTTGGCCCTTGATGTTGCGCCGACCATTATAAAAAGCAATGACCCTCCAAACTAAACCATTCCTTTCTCTTCCATAAACTTATCAACTAACCTCTTAAACGCCACCAAACTTGGCGCATCTACAACTGCCGCAGGCAGGGCATTCCACTCCCTAACCACCCTCTGGGTAAAGAACCTACCTCTGATATCCGTCCTATAACTATCACCCCTTAATTTAAAGCTATGTCCCCTCGTGCTAGCTTTCTCCATCCTAGGAAAAAGGCTATCACTGTCCACCCTATCTAAACCTCTAATCATCTTATATGTTTCGATAAGGTCTCCTCTTAGCCGCCTCCTTTCTAACGAAAACAACCTCAAATACCTCAGCCTCTCTTCATAAGACCTGCCCTCCATACCAGGCAACATCCTGGTAAACCTCCTTTGTACCCTTTCCAATGCCTCCACATCTTTCTTATAATGTGGGGACCAGAACTGCACACAATACTCCAAGTGCGGCCGCACTAGAGTTTTGTACAGTTGCAACATGACGTTGCGGTTCCGAAATTCAATCCCCCTACCAATAAAAGCTAAGACTCCATATGCCTTCTTAACAACCTTATCGACTTGACTGCCTACTTTCAAGGATCTATGCACAAATACACCAAGATCCCTCTGTTCATCAACACTATTAAGAATCCTACCATTAGCCCTATACTCTACACATTTATTATTCCTGCCAAAGTGCATTACCTCACACTTTTCCACATTAAACTCCATTTGCCACCTCTCAGCCCAGCTCTGAAACTTGTCCAAGTCTCTCTGCAAATTATAACACCCCTCTTCACTATCTACCATTCCACCGACTTTAGTGTCATCTGCAAACTTACTAATCCATCCTTCAATACCCTCATCCAGATCATTTATAAAAATTACAAACAGCAGGGGCCCCAAAACAGACCCCTGAGGTACACCACTTGTAACTGAACTCTACGATGAATATCTCCCATCAACCAGCACCCTCTGTCTTCTATCTGCTAGCCAATTCCTAATCCAATTAGCTAAATCACCCTCTATCCCATACATCTGCTTTTTCTGCAGAAGTCTTCCATGGGCCACCTTATCAAACGCCTTACTAAAGTCCATATATACCACATCAACTGCCTTACCCCATCCACCTCTTTGGTCACTTTTTCAAAAAACTCAATGAGGTTAGTAAGGCACGACCTACCTTCACAAAACCATGCTGACTATCCCCAATCAATTCATTTCTCTCTAAATAACTATAAATCCTATACCTAATAATTCTCTCCAATACTTTGCCCACAACAGAAGTAAGACTCACTGGCCTATAATTCCCTGGAAGGTCTCTCTTCCCTTTCTTGAACAATGGGACCACATTCGCTATCCTCCAGTCCTCCGGAACCACACCCGTAACCAACGACGACCTGAATATCAGAGCCAGAGGCTCTGCAATCTCCTCTCTTGCCTCCCAGAGAATCCTAGGGTAAATCCCGTCCGGCCCAGGGGACTTATCCAACTTCAAACCCTCCAGAATATCTAGCACATCCTCCCTATCTACTTCAATACTTTCCAGTTTGCTACCCTGTACCTCAGTGTTCTCCATAACTACATTTACATCACCCTGCGTGAATACAGAAGAGAAATATTTATTCAGTACCTCTCCAATCTCTTCAGGCTCCACGCACAACTTCCCACTGCTGTCTATGACTGGCCCTAATCTTGCCCTACCAATCTTCTATTCTTAACATAACTAAAGAAAGCTTTAGGATTCTCCTTAATCCTATCAGCCAAAGTCTTCTCGTGTCCCCTCTTAGCTCTCCTCAACTCACTCTTTAGCTCACTCCTGGCTAATCTATAGCTATCCATTGCACTAACTGAGCCTTCAAGCCTCATCCTGACATAAGCCTCTTTTTTCCTTTTAACCAGAGAATTAACTTTTTTAGTACACCATGGTTCCCTTACTCGACCATTTCCTCCTTGCCTGACAGGGACGTACTTATCAAGGACTCGCAGCAGCTGCTCCTTGAATAAGCTCCACATTTCAGATGTTCCCAGTCCCTGTAGTTTCCTAGTCCAATCTACGCACCCTAATTCTCTCCTTATGGCCTCATAATTACCCTTCCCCCAGCTATAACTACTGCCCCCAGCTTCGTGCCTAATATATTGCTGATTAGAATGCAAATCCTTACACCTAACCTGCTATTCAAGTGTTAAAGTGGCTAACAATGTGTGTGAAGGGAACCCTGAGCATTGGTTAGAGAAATGTGTATTTTCTCCAGACAGCACAGTAAGTGAGGTTTTTTGCTAACCCAGGCAAGTCACGGGGGTTACAGATAGTGTGACATGAAGCCAAGATCCCTGTTAAGACGTCCTCATATGTGCAGAACTTGGCTATCAGTCTCTGCTCAGCGACTCTGCGCTGTTGTGTGTCATGAAGGCCCCCTTGAAGAACATTTACCCGAAGGTCGGAGGCCGAATGCCCGTGACTGCTGAAGTGTTCGCCCACAGGAAGGGAACTGTTTTGCCTGGTGATTGTTGAGCGATGTTCATTCATCCGCCATTATAGTGTCTGCATGATCTCCATGGACGGTCTTAACAGGGATCTTGGCTTCATGTCACACTATCTGTAACCCCCATGACTTGCCTGGGTTAGCAAAAAACCTCACTTACTGTGCTGTCTGGAGAAAATACACATTTCTCAAACCAATGCTTCACTCACATTGTTAGCCACTTTAACACTTGAATAGCAGGTTAGGTGTAAGGATTCGCATTCTAATCAGCAAGTGACTGTCTGTGCTGATACGTGTGCTATTGCAGACCAGAACACTACATTTGCCTGACGAAGACGAAAAGTCGAAAGCTCGCTGATTTACTATGAAATAAATTGGTTGGATTTAAAATTGGTGTTGTCAAACTTTACTAAGTTTTTCCCTGGAACAGGTCAATAGCTTGATGGCCAACTCTCTGCATCAAGCATGAGTGATCAAGAGACTTGCCCACTTTTACCACCAAACATATACCTATGAGAAGGATTTACAAGTTGATAATCAACCTGTCTGGCCATATTATGAATGCACCTTCCATCGCAAACAATCCTGGAGCAGGATTGGAACCTGGAGCTTCTGGCTGGGATAAAGGGATGCTACCACTGACACAAGACCAGTTATGCTAAAACCTCTATTCTATTTCTGCCAACAGACAAGAACATAAGAAATAGGAGCAGTAGTTGACTACACAGCCACTTAAGCTTGCTCCATCATTTAATATGTTACGGCTGAACTAGGGTTTCAACTCCACTTTCTCATCTGCTTCCCATACCTCTCAAATTGCAAAGAAACCAAAGATGTGTCTATTTCAGTTGCAAATATATTCAATGAATGAGCACCCACAATTCACATGAGTAACAAATACCATATAAGAAATTTTCCTCATCTCCTGCTAAATAATCAGTCCTCCATCCTGAGACAAGTGATCATGTAATAGATTTCCGGCCTGGCAAATTATCTTAGTTTCTACCCTGTCAAGCCCCTTCAAAACCTTCTACATTTGCATCAGATCATCACTCATTCATATGAACTCCAATCTCATCACAGTATAATAATTCTCTCATCCCAGGAACCAATCTAGGGGAACCTTCTCCGGACCACTTCTGAGGCAAATACCTCCTTCCTTAAAAAATGTTTTATTCTTCCAATTGATTCCCGTCCGGTCTCCCACATGCTAACCTTCATAAAACTGGAAGTTATTCTAAACGCTGTTGCCCGTGCTTTGATTTGCACAGAGACCCATTTAATATCAGCTATGTTTACTGACTTGCAGTAGCTCCCAGTCAAATAATATTTTTATTTACAATTCTCATCCTTGTTTTCAAATACCTCCATGGCCTCCCCCATCTTTTTCTGTAATCTCCTCCAATCCCATAATTCTGAGACAACTGCACACCTATAATTCTAGCTTTCTGGGCCTTCCAAATCATAAACTGCTCCATCATTGACTTCAATTGTCCAGACCCCAACCATTGGAATTTCAACTGCTCCACTTCTTTTTGAGACAGCAAATCATATCTGGTGACCAAGCTTTTGGTCATCTGACCAAACATCATCTTATATGGCTTGGTGACAGATCGTGTTTTAAAATACTCCTTTATATAGACCCTACAATTATAAGAAAGATGTGGAGGCATTGGAGAGGGTGCAGAGGAGGTTTACCAGGATGTTGCCTGGTATGGAGGGCAGGTCTTATAAGGAGAGGCTGAGGGATTTGAGGTTGTTTTCGTTAGAAAGAAGGCGGCTAAGAGGAGACCTTATTGAAACATATATGATGATTAGAGATTTAGATAGGGTGGACAGTGATAGCCTTTTTCCTCAGATGAGAAAGCTAGCATGAGGGGACATAGCTTTAAATTAAGGGTGGTAGTTATAGGACAGATGTCAGAGGTAGGTTCTTTACCCAGAGGGTGGTAAGGGTATGGAATGCCTTGCCTGCTGCAGTTGTAGATGCGCCAAGTTTGGGGGTGTTTAAGAGGTCCGTGGATAGGTTTATGGATGAAAAGGGAATGGTTTAGGTTAGAGGGTCATTGCTTTTTCTTAATTGGTCGGCACAACATCGAGGGCCGAAGGGCCTGTTCTGCGCTGTAATGTTCCATGTTCTACAATGTCTCAAACTTGTATTAAGATCAAAACTGCTCAGTGTACTCCAGGTGTGGTCTCACCAAAGCCCTACACAATTATAGCATGACTTCTTTATTCTTAGAATCTTATCCTCTTGCAATAAATCCAACACACCATTTTCCTTCCTGTTGGCATGTTGACACAACAAGGTTGCAGGAGCACACCAACTTGAACATTTACAAGTTTACACCTTTTAAAGATATCACGCTTTTCTACTCTTATAATCAAAGTGCATAACCTCACACTTTCAATTACATACGGGTAATCAGATCAAGAGAATTGGATGCCCCCTGATGTCTTTTAGTATTTCATGACTAGTTAATTAGTGTCAGGTTGCAACAACCTGCAATGCACCTTTTAATGTGGATTCAAATGCCTATAAAACTAAGTTCTTAAGCATTGTTCTAATTAAATAGTCATCATCAACTTCTCAACAATAGTATGAGCTGAAATGAAAATAAATCCAAAACTTGCATGCAGTCTATTCATTTTAAAACATCAAAAAGTAAATATAAATGGTGAACTTAAGGATTAATAGTTGCAAAAAAAAAACACATTTCTAGATTTTCAAAAGAAAAAACCCAGCATTTTGTCCACACTATGGAGAAAAATCGTAAAACCAGGTATCTTTAGGCTTTCAGAAATGAAGGAACTCACTACACAATTTAGTACAATTAGCTTGGATTCATTGCAGGGAACAAAGAAGCAAAAGTGAGCTTCGCAATACGTTTCATTGAATTGTATTAATGGGTGCAGGTTGACACCAATCTGTTTTACTCATCACTTTCATTTGACTTTAGTACCTTATCTCTCCATCTCAGTAGTTTGGATATACAATACCAAAATGTGCTTAGTTATGTTTTTTTATATAAGAAAATACTGCAAATGGGAATAAATTAGATGCGTAGAACAATTGCTATTTATTCTAATGATACAAAGGAAAATGGTCTTCAATTGCATATAAATACTTAACAATTAAAGATTTTTTCCTCAGAATTTAAGTGCTCAAGCAAAACACCATCCCCGCTGCAACACTAATTTTATATATTTACATAAATGTACATAAAACAGGCTAGTTTCCTGATCACTTCTACAGTTCCATTTACATTAACTAAGCCAAACTTCTAATATCAATTTGTTATTTATGAAACAACTGTAGCTATGTTTAACCTGCTACTTTGACAGCTTTCTATAGGATATCAGTTTAGCAGGGTTGAAGGCTCCAAAGTAAATCTTAGAAGCCATACAGCACTCACACAGGAAACAACATTCTTATTCTTTCCCTCTTCAGAGGCCTCTTCAGAAAACGGTGTACAGGTATGTGGAGATTGGTGTTATTTTACAGTCTGCCTTGAAGCATTATAAGTCCAAAAAAAGCTGACTGTTGCTCAATTCTTAAGGAAAAAAGTGATACACTGCTTTGTCAATCTTGGTGGGAAGAGGCAATGGAACAGCACGATCTCATACTTTGCAACTTCAGCAGTTTAAAAATTACAAGGAGCCATGCTTGTCAGGTATGAATTCCAGCAAAATCTGGAATATTACTAGGCACTTTTCCTTCAACTGTCAGCCAAACAATTAAGAATGTGAATCATAGGGTATACTTTCTCTAACAAAATATTTTACTGCCTCAAAAGGTCATCTGAAACTTCTCAATACAAATTACTTTCTACATCAGCGCTACACAACAATCTTGTTATTTGCACTGGTGTTAGAAATCCATACAAAACAGTCACCTTTCATCACAACGAGATGTGAAAAGTCCAGGAGGCATCAATCGTTTTTTTTCTTCCAATTCAATTGAATGAAGTCCAATTCAGAGTCTCAACATGTTGAGACATTTCCAATCCGAGCTGACAAGACAGGGCTCTCACCTCCTGTCTTGGGCGTGATCTACGTGATCCAAGTTGACTGCAGTAGACAAAGCCCCTCCTCCAAGGCTCGATCTCATCTGCATCTTTGAAGCTGCTTTTAAAAATTGCTTCAAAAGAAGTTTAAAAGTAACCTAATGACTTCAACCAAGCATAGCATGTAGATGCTACACTTGATCTTAGCCTGTTCAGCAAGGTAAAGAAATTTACAGATCAAACTATTCAGAAAATTTGATAGGGTTGATGAGGGGGGGAATGGAACCTAGTTGTGGAAGGGGGTACCGGTTACCATCTAGTACACTAGTTTAACTTGTGACATCAAGGAACCATTATTTGTTGTATTGCCATTTTCCTATTGTGTGTTCATTTTGATTGACTCATGATATGTAGGACGCAAATATTTCAGGATTTTTGTTTAAATACATGCATTTAAATGAAATTTCCATCATTTACAAGGCTCAAGAGGAGAATTACCAACATACCTACAACTTGCCTAGATAGATGCAGCAACATCAAGAAACTCATGAACATCCAGAACACAGAGCAATTAACTTGATTGGTACTCCTGATGAAATATCCATCCCCTTTGCCACCAATGCAGTACAACTTCAATATGTAGAATCCACTTTAGATTAAATATCCTTGAGAAGTACTTCATTAATTGAAACGTATTTAGGACATCTCAAAGTAGTTGAAGAAACTACATAAATGCAAGTTATTTCATTCTTTGTTGGATGCCCTACAGCAATTCAGCTAGGCTTCTGGGGGTGGCACAGTGACAGTGATTAACACTGCTGCCTCACACACAGGGACACAGGTTCCATTCCTGGCTGTGCAGAGTCTGATGTTCTCCCAGTGCCTGCATGGGTTTCCTCCCACAGACCAAAAGATGAGCTTGTCAAGTGCACTGGCCATGCTAAATTCTCCCTCAGTGTACCTGAACAGGTGCTGGAGTATGGCGACTAGGGGATTTTCGCAGTAACTTCATTGCAGTGTTAATGTAAACCTATATGTGACTAAAAGTAAACTTCTAACTGTAAGAATGTGCTCCTCCTCTGCAAACTCTACAATGAGCAAAAAAAAAAGCAGATAAATTCTGGGGAAAACCATCATTTCCAAATTCCCTTCCAAGTCATATTCGATTCTGAGCTGGACACATCTGTCCTGTCTTCATCCTCAGTAAATCCTGGAATTCTCTACTTAGTATCATGGTAAGTTACTGCCACTTCAAAAATGCAGATGGAATTTAATCCAGACCAAAACAAAGTGATGCATTTTTAGAGATCAAATTCAGGTGCAAGTTATATAGTAGATGGCAGAACCCTTTGGAGCACTGACATACAGAAAGATCTGGGCAATCAGGTCCATGGATTTCTGGAAGTGGCAACACAGGGGTAAATAAAGTGGTCAAAAAAAAGCATACAGCATGTTTGCCTTTGGGCATCGAGTATAAAAGTTGGCAAGTAATGTTGCAACTGTATAAAATTTTAGTTATACTGCATTTGGAATATTGCATGCAGTTGTGGACGCCACAATACCAGAACAACATGGATGTTTTGGAGAGAGTACAAAGAAGGTTTAAAATTAAAAGGATGTTGTCTTGTCAGGGGATTTTAGGCACTTGTACAGTTGCAACATGACCTCATGGCTCTGAAATTCAATCCCTCTACCAATAAAAGCTAACACACCGTACACCTTCTTAACAATCTTCTCAACCTGGGTGCCAACTTTCAGGGATCTATGCACACTGTACACTGAGATCTCTCTGCTCATCGACACTACTAAGAGTCCTTCCATTAGTTCTATATTCTGTACTCCTGTTATAAACAGGGTGGATAATCAGAGGCTTTTCCCAGGGCCCTTTGACCTGGTTTTCTTTCCCTCTGTTTGCTCCCTTTCATGCATCTATCACAATGCACCTTGAACACTGTTTACGTGCCTACTTTCACCACCTCCATTGGCAGTGCACTCTACGCATCAACTTCTCTTTGTATGAAAAAGTTTCCCCACATCTCTGCTCTAAATTTACCACCTCCCATCATAAACCACAGGAATGAGTTGAAAGAATCTCCCCCAAGCTGTTTTCAATGGATTTAGATCATTTTTCAAATGAGGGGACCAAAAAGCTGTACTCCAATGCCCTGTCCAGTTGCATACAACTTCCCTATTTTTATATTCTATTATCCTTGCAATAAATGCCAACATTCAATTCGCTTTTCTAATCACCTATTGTGCTTGCATATTAATAATCTGTGATTCATGTAGCAGGAGAGACAGATCTCTCACTACATGAAGTCTGTAATTTGCTCCCCATTTAAATAGTATATTACTTTTTCCTTCTTCCTGCCATTCCGGATAAGTTCACATTTTCCTACATTATACTCTGCTAGCTCTCCACTAGTTATAGCTTGCCAACCCAAAAGAAGACCCATTTATCCCGACTTTTTGCTTCCTGCTAGCTTACCAACACCTGTCCATGCTAATACATTGCCCATCATACCATGGGCTCTTATCTTGCATAAAGAACCTAATAATTGATTTTTTTTTAAAACTGATTAAAAGAACACAAATATTTATTAGGGTAATAAAAACCAAATTGAGATTTAATCAAGATGAGTTTCATTTGAGAATTTATTTGAAAGATTAAGATTCCAAAGGTATCTACATCAGTGAGATACTTTATACTTTTTTTTAAAAATAGAAAAGGGCTGCAACTTCTCTGTTCAGTATACATTTTGAAGTTGTATGAAACTATCAGAAAGGTAGAAAAGGAAGTTCATAAAAAGGGAAAAAAAGTCAAGGTTAGTGAACAAAATATAAAATAATTTGGCAGGTACACTGAACAATAGTAAGATACCAACAACAGAGCAAATAAGCCAGTCAGCAGAAATAAAATTTATACCAACAGTTAAATGGTATGTTATAAATATAATCCAGATATCAGTTATAGAAACAAACAGCTACTAAAGGCTAGTTGGCTCAAACCAGTGGAACACTGGAACTGGCTTAATAAACTGCACTGTGCAGAAGGGTTAACTCAGATTACTGTAGGTATAAAGAAAAGGTTGAACTTGAAAGAGAATTAATTGCACAAAAACAACAAATAACAAAAAGATCAGCAAACATTTCCAACAATTCAGAGGAAAGGAAACCATTCATAATATTGGTAGCCTGACTGACTTCACATGCACTCTTTCAACACTTCAATACACTGGGGGCTAAAAATTGCTGCTGCCTAAATGTTTGAGATCAAGGCAATGAACAAAATTAAAAACTAAGTGGATGTGTTTTTAAATTTCTTAAGCTAATTTCATAAGTCTACTCTATTATACATGATACGCAACAGTCATTCAAAAAACACCAATGACACCATTGGTAATAGGAACAGATTTCTCTGCTCTTAACACAGTTCAGATTTTCCACAAGATTGAAGTTAACAGTGCAAGTTAATTTATCTTTTTATAGCTATTTGTCAGATAATTGGCACACCATTGTACAGATCTGACAACAGAAACGGAGTAGATATTTTATCAAACTACAGGGGACAGAGTGGCATAGTGATTATGTCACTGGCCCAGGCTAATGCTTCAGGGAGACAGTTTCAAATCCCACTATGACCGCTTGTGGAATTGAAATTTAATTAATAAATTTGAAATGTTTCGTGGTCACCATTGAGACACTCATTGCTTGTTACAAATCTATTTGGTTTACTAATGGCCTTTAGGAAAAGAAATCTGCCTTCCTTTCTCGGTAAGAGCTCATGTCAAATGGCTGACTCCTCACTGCTCTCTGAAATGACCCAATAGCCACTTAAGGACAAATGCTAGCCTTGCCAGTGACACTCACATCCATGAAAGAATTAAAGGTCCACAATCCATTGTTTCACAATATCAGAAAAATCATGATTTTCCAATCATAATTTGGATTTGTGTTGAGAATTAGAGTAGTGCAAGGTCACATGTGTAAATCGATTTATCCTATTTGTAGCTTTTAGTTCTTCTTCCAAAGTCAGTTTCTTCCACTGAAAAGGATGCCACTATTGCAAAATGTCACTGGATTTACTTGTGTTATGGTTTAAGTTTATTTTGACCCTCCAAAATCATTGTAGATATCTTATTACTCTACCCAAGTAATATCAGCCAATAGCTATTTCACCGATTCGTAGAATACTCCCCTTAAATGATCTTTGCACTCACTGGGAATCTTATCTGCAACAGTAGTGACTTAGGCAGATTAACGTTTATATTATTTAGAACCTCTGGACACTTCAAGTTTCACCTCTTGGATTGATGCTAATAAATCAAATCTTCATGCCGTATCAACTAAGTATCTCTCATGCTAATGACCACATAAACAAATTAATCTTTCATTAGCAAAATCCCTTTTATTGTATTTTACAGGATATTTTGTATTTTCCATTAATGGTCACTATCATTCTTCAAAAAAACAAAATACTCCCTGGACAAAAATTAATAGAATCTGCTATATATTAATTAAAAATAGAATGATACAAGGATAAGCTGTGTTCAGAAAAATTTTAAAATATGCCTATGTTAAAGAAAAATAAGAAAACATGGTTAACTTCTGGTCAAATAATTCAAAATCAAACCAGAATGATGAATTTATGGGATAGGTGAAACATTCAGTTCCAGGTCCAACTCAAGTCCTCTTTCTCATTTCTCTTTAAAGCATTTTGATGACTATCAGGGTCACTTCTTGCTCTTTCTTGAACAAGAAAGTTTAATTAATTTTGCCTCAAATTTCCACCACTTCCTCACTGTCACATGGTCCATCTCAGGCTCTAGGTAGGATTTTGTGGTCCCATCAATGACAGGCATCGTGGTTGGTAGGATGGTAAAATGAAGATTGGGAAAATGGAGAATGGGCAACGTCAATTTCCCACTGCAGGAAAAACTCAATTTTCCATTGTGGCCTTTCATGGCAGTTGGATAGCCTACTGTGCCATAAGTCACATTCGAATATTATGAATACTCATAACAAGGGCGGTTCACCAGAATCATGCCTCCCCATTCCAGATGCTTGATTCACAACCAGAAACAAGTGATGTGCACCTGCTGAACATTGCTTCACGTGACTCAAGGTATATTTGCCCATCTTTCTGACTCTGTGCTAAGGCTGTACAAGCAAGACGAGCAAAGAGGTGTGCAAGGGCATCAGGGTCACAGCTTACTGTGAATGATCAGTGGGAAGGTAGAAGAGAGCCATTTGAGGTTAAAGGTGCTGGAGGGCAAAGGCAAGGATAGGAGTTGATAAGAGATGATAAGTGAAGAGAAAACTGGAACACATGATTAGGGGGGTGCGACAGTAGAAATTAGTCAAAGCCAAGACGGAGACAGTTCTGGGTAGTTTTGCAACAGTAGCATGGACAACGAAGCATAGTTGGTCCTGCAGGTGCAGAAACTCACCACATCACTTTTCCTTCCTACCGCCACATTCAGAACAGAAAATTCAACCCTCTGCCTTTCCCTTCCTCAACCCTTCCATCTCCATTTCTGGGGTTTAGGTCATCTTACCATGGACTCCCACACCACTTTCCTTCCAATTCGCTTCCAGTCAGGATTCAATTTCATTTTCTGTCTCATTTGTTCTGACATGCCACCTTTGATACTCATGTTTCTTATATGTCTTCCTTTTCCTCAACTAAGGATTTCCCTCCACTGTGGTTGAAAGGGACCTCAAGTATGTCCGTCCTAATTCACACACACTTGCTCTGACCTTCTCTCCTTCCTAGGGACGTAATACGTCACTCATTATCCTCCTCTTCTACTCTACATTGAGTATCCTCCACCATCACTAATTGAATGCCAACAACGAACATTTTTCTCTGCCCCTTTTAGCATTCCTGGGCTCCCCTTCCCATGGAAGGGTAACAGATACACTTGATAATCCATTTCTTTCCAACCAGTCAGGGCCCTAAACACTCCTCCAAATGAAACATCAATTTCCTTGTACTTGATTTCAATTTAGCATACTGCATTTAATGTTCACAACAGTCTCCTCTACAAGGGGATTGAACAGTCACTTTGCCATCGTCCACAGTACCCTGAATCTTCCAGAGGGTGTTTTATTTCCACAACTCTTATTGTTTTACTATCCATTCTTTACAACAGGTAACATTAAATAATATGCATTAGCAGTGGCGGCTACCCTCAAAAATAATAAGACAGACAACATCTGGTGTCTGATGGAGAAACTAAACCATTTAATCCAAACAATGTGCAATTTCTTTTTGCTGAAAAAACAAGACTTTTTGTCAAAGTTTTTGTCTTGCACTCACCAGGACAATTTACAATATGAAATGTAAAAGGAACAACAATTTATTCTCTATAAGAAGAAAGTAATTAATAGAGGAAAATGCATTAGTTCACGGGACTGAATTAGTTAACGGTCAAGCATCATTTGTAGTTTAAACCAGGAACTTTGAACCCCGATGGGTCAAGACATTGCCCTGGGAAAGAAACAATTGGCTGTCACTTATTTTGTTTAGCTAAAACAAACACAATGTGTATACATGTTCCATGAAGAACAGAATTCTGTGTGTAGATATATGTCGCTTCCAGTACACACAAATGCAACTGACTGAATCTTAACTTGGTTGTCAGTATAATTTTTAGCATACCGAAGATTATGTAGCAAATATTATGCAATCTGGAATCAAATATGATATTGGAGGACACACTTTTGAGTTTTTCAAACACTGCTGGTTGGGTACATCTATATCTTGCTAAGCTTTTACAGAAAATGCACCAAAATATGCAATTTGTTCAATGTATTTGATTGGTGGTTCATTTTGCAACCAAGCGGAAATTATGGGCAAATTTTTGTTTCCCAATTCAATGATTCTGTCCAAAACCTTCAAAAAGAGTAACAATAATCAGACTAGATAACTTCCAGAGACAATCAGTAAAGGAGGAGAGGAATTGTCATATTTAAACATGATGGATGACAGTTTGGCATGATACTTGCAAAACTCTCGTTTTCTATTGTTGAAATATGGTGCATTATTTTAACTATCTACTTAATCTTTTACTGTTTGATTTAAACTTGAATAGATAAAAAATGACAATGTTATGCTGCCACATTCCACAAGACAAAAAGTTGATTGTCTCATTCTTCACTTCTACTCTCCAAGATCAATGTTTTCCTTTTGAAAATCAATACCAATATGTAACAACATTGGCAACAAATTGTAAAATATTATAGAAAAAGGTTGTATCCTTGTTCAAAAGCCTATCCCAGAAAGCAAACGCATGGGTAAAGAGACTGTCGACACGTGTGGCTACGGGATATGAAGAATGGTATGTGTTTAAGATACCAGAAGATTCAAACTAACTTTTGAACAATATCTCAGACTTAGCATTTTTATTACCTAGGCAGAGATTTCATGAGACTGATCCCAAGCAATTGTAAAGCCAAAATTACAAGTGGGCTCCCATACCAATTAGAATCATAGGATGCAAGTCATGAACTTCTGCACAAAATGCATTATTAATTAAAATAAAGTAAGTATTCAAAGTGGCTTTTCAGGCTGAGCCTGAAGAAACCATAAAAAAGAGCAGTAATGTCAACATTTATCAAACAAATTACACAATCAGGATGCAATATAATAAGCCAACACTGCCTTACATACTGTTTTATACTCATTTCAGCAAGAGTAAGCAATAAGATACATTTTTGAGATGACAGCTAAAGCATCATAATGGATCAACTTTAAAATGACATAATCCCTATAATGCAGAAGGCAGCCATTTAGCTCATTGAGTTTGCACCAACTTTCTAACAGAGCATTGTCCCTAGGCTCTCTTCCCTGCCCTGCCCCATTACCATACACATGTACTGTAGGTAACCACCCCCACCCCACTCCTGCCAACCTACACATCTTTAGACTGTGGGAAGAAACCAGAACACCTGGAGGAAACACAATGCAAACACGAGGAGAACATGCAAACTCCAAAAAATTCAAAAAGACCAAAACCGAATGCAGGTTCCTGGCATTGTGAGGCAGCAATGAGGCAGCCATTCTCTTACTATGTACTGTGTCTGATTTTACTGAGTTTAGGTATAGACTGCAATAGTATTGCATTGCCAACATCATCATATATATCAATTGCCATAAGCTCACAAAAGCCTAACTTTACCTTAAAACTATCCTCAATTTCATTTTTTATATTAATAGCCATATATCCTCAAAATGGCTTACTGGCCAACTCATACCAATGTAAGTTAATTTAGCCCTGGAAATGTTGAAACTTCAGGAGGTTTCAAAGATATTTTATAAGTAAGCAGTGTCAGAAAGTTGCAACGGCAATCAACTGTGGGTCATTGTGTAGTGAATGCAGAATATAAAGAAGAAACAACATGAAGAATTCACTTTCAAACACTGGTGCTATTCCTGATGAAGGGGAGAAATTAAAATGATACAAATGTTACAATTCAAAAGGTGAGTGCAGGAGCAGAGGAACCTAGGTGTATATGTGCCCAAGTCACTGGAGATGGCAGAAGAAGTTGTGAGATGAGTTAATAAAGAATATGGTAATTCTGGGCTTTATTAATAGCAACACAAGAATACTATAAGATCACAAGATATAGAAGCAGAATTAGGCCATTCGGTGCATCGAGTCAATTCTGCCATTTGATCATGACTAATATGTTTCTTATCCTCATTCTCCTGCCTTTTCCCTGTAACCTTTGATTCTATTACCAATCAAGAATCTATCTTGGTCTTAAATACATTAAAAGACCCAGCCTCCACAGCCTTTCGTG
The DNA here is from genome assembly GCA_024679065.1 of Sphyrna mokarran. Lineage (NCBI taxonomy): Eukaryota > Metazoa > Chordata > Chondrichthyes > Carcharhiniformes > Carcharhinidae > Sphyrna > Sphyrna mokarran. The sequence goes on from JAGIQG010000021.1 coordinate 29,330,255, forward strand.
GCAATGAATTCCATACATTCATCACCTTCTGCCTGAAGAAATTCACCCTCAACTCAGCTCTAAAGGGTTAGGGTCATAGAAAGAGGCCCTTTGGCCCAACTTGTCCATCCATTTTTTTAAATCCTTAAGCTAGTCCCAATTATCTGCATTTGGCCCATATCCCTTTACACCCATTGTAGCCAAATAGGCCTTCTAAAATGGCCAATTGTAAAGCATTCTGAGATAATTGGGCAAGAACTAAAACAACAGCCTGCAGTTTAAAGACAGAGACAAACAGGCTGCAACCCTGACGAGTGAATAAGCAGGATATTGGTCATCTCCAGGATGAAAGAGACTTCATGGTTACACTGAGTTGTTTCATCTCTAGGATGAAAGAGACTTTCTGGTCACACTGGGCTGTTTACCAGACATTAAGGGCACCGTGACCCCTTATTTAGGAGAGGAAGTATGTAACCAATGTGCCTCCAGCACCTATAACCATGGCCTTGGGGACACAGCGAGAGATCGGTGTGGCAACACCTGATTGAACTCTTATCGATCAGGGGGAACAAGTCCTGATTGATTCTTTGGCAATGGCCAAAGAGAGTGTCAAACCCAACAGGATATAAAGGGTGCTGCATAACCAGGAATCTCTTTCTTACTGTGACCCCATGAACAAGCTACAACAGCAGTGAACTGCACATGTCCCCAGATATACTCTCTTCCACCTTCTTTTGTCAAGAATAAGATACAAAAGTCTGTGGTCATGTACCAACTGACTAAAGAACAGCTTCTTCCCTACTGTCAGACATTTGAATAGTCCTACCTTATATTAAGTTGATCTTTCTCTACACCCTAGCTGTGGCTACAACACTACATTCTGTACCCTCTCCTTTTCCTCTATGTACTCTATGAATAGTAAGCTTTGCTTGTATACCAATACGTGACAAAAATAAATGAAATCAAAACATGAAATACAACAAATGTGAAAATTTTCAAAATTGTCTTCATTGCATTATCCTTTTTAAAGAGAGCAGAAAATAGTCCATTTAATTCACTAAATGCTTTTGATCAAAATACAAGTATTGTAGACATCTACTATTTTCAAAAAGTCATTGAGATAATATTTTACTCGTAACTCTGATGAGAAAGACGTTCACACAAGTTTACCTCTAGGAAGAATTAGGAGCAAATAATAGCTAACCTTTGGTTTTATGTTCAGCAGCCTGCAAAAATAGAGAAAAGAAGTTATAGAACTAGGTTCATTTTATCAACTTATCTGAAAAACAACTTCTCTACTAATTAAGTGCAAAAATGACCAATGACAAATGCAGCACCTTTTTTTGAGCAGCTTCCTTCTTTTTCTTCTCTTCTTGCTTTTTCTTTTTCTTTTCTTCCATCAAACGGTCCTCTCCTTTAGTTTCTTGTTCTTTCTCACTATTTCATTAAACATACAAAAACATGGAAAAATTAAATATTTAAAAATCTCTTAGTAAATAAAATCCTAAATCAAGTCAGAGTTACAACAATGAAGCACACACCACTAATTGCCATATGGAGATAAAAATCAGTGTTTCAAAGATTTACTGCTGGTCTTCTCCACAAGAATCTTAAATTATTGCTACATATTTAGCTTTGTATAACATTGAACAAACAGTACTTCACTTTTATGGCAGTGTTAGCACTGCTACCTTTCAGCGCCAGGGGCCCAGGTCCAATTCTGGCCTCAGGCAACAGACTTGTGTGGAGTTTGCAGGTCCTCTCCACGTCTACATAGGTTTCCTCCAGGTGCTTCCTCAGTCCAAAGATGTGCAGGTTATGTTGATTGGCCATGTCCAATTCCTCCTTAATATCAGGGGGATTAGCAAGATAAATACTTGTGGTTACAGGGGTATGGCCTGGGTGGCATTCTTGTCAGTGCAGGCATGATAGGCCAAATGGCTTCTTCCTGCACTAATAGGGATTCTATGAGAATTTTAATTACCGGGCACTGCCAGAAACTTTCAATACTACAAATGTATGAATTGTTCGATATTGCGGCAATTAATTTTTCTTTTGATTGATGCTCAAAATTATTCAATGCAGTGATCCAAATGAAAAATATAACCTTTCAAATGAAAGAAGATGGTTTCTGTTTCACTAACATTCCCGTAAGTTTCATAAATAGTGAGAAGTAATTCAAGAAAAACCTCTAATCAGAATGTAGACCTCAGTGCTGGACGAAGTGATAGCATGGCTACAAACTGAAAGTTCAAGTATATGGCTTAGAAAGAAATAGAAGGACAGGTTGATAATGAGGGATGAAGTAAATGAGTGGAAGCTCCTGGGACTATAAATATCCCCGCTTGTATGCTATAAATTCTATGCAACTAAAATGGTATGAAATTAATGAAGCTTCCTTTGTCACTATTTTCATTTTCCACACCAGTTACCATATTCCTTTGAGCTACTTGTCCTATAAGACTAAAGTATAATACACCTTTAAGTATCAGCCATTTCATTTCTAATGCTTTATTTATTATTAATTCTAAGCATGTGTGTGACTTCAGTAAAATAGGTCTAATAATCAGCTACAGAAGTAAAGAAATTCTTCAATGTGTAAGTATTTGCATTACAATAGGCAAACAAACTTCTACTTTAAAATTATTTAAAAGATTTGTAATTGAAAAAATCGTTTCTTAAACTCATACAAAGGCATGCATTCCCTGTTTGGTCACCATTTGAGCTGCCTATAATCTATACTTGGAGATTCATACAAAAACTGCTACTCTTCTTCCTTTTGCATGTTCTCTTGCACAGAAGAAGCATCAATCACAACTGACAGGGCCATCAGGACCACTTGCAACCCAATGCCAAATACCAGAGATGAACTAAACTGCCTCAGGCTTACAAGTCACAATGTTTCCAGTGCAAATCAAAAAAAATCCAGATGTATTTCAGTGCATTCCCTTGGAAGCACTATGCAATCAGATATGTTGACACTTCGTAAAATATGTACAGGAATGCATACTTCCATGAAATGCACTTGGAAAAATACAATGACTTAAAAATGGGAATATACTGTCTTACATAATTGTTCCAAAAATAGACAACTATGGTTTAAGTCTGATAAATCTGATGAGTATCCAAATGTATTTTCTTAAGAAAATAAGCTCACAAAACCATTATCCCAATACATTAAACTATTATTGTCAGTAACTGGCTACATGTGTCAAGAGACATGGTTCAAGGAATTCATCTTTATGCTTGCAGGCAGAAAATATAGTATCATTCAAGAAGATCGAGGGTTACTGTTTTTGGAAAGTTATTGTAAATTATGAAAATATCTTAACTATTAATTATCTAACACATAAGCTGTTAGACCTTTGGGGATCAGCTTTTGCACCCTTTTCCTCCAAAATCCCAAAAACTCTGAAATGCACAGTTCAACATACCAAAGTGGATTTTTTTTTTTATGAAGGGTAGGCTTTTTTTTCTGAGACATACACATCACTCTCTGCTCAGACGCGCAGATTGCCAATCCTTTGTGAATTACAGGAAGTAACAGGTCACACAACCCAATGAGCATTCGACTTGAGGTAAGTGATGTATGCTTTCTGCAGCTTTCAGCATCTGTTAACTTTTGCAGTCTACACCACTTCATTCAAAATTAAAACTGTTTATAGCAAATTCCCAGTATTTTTCATTACCTCATTTAATGTAAATTATTGGCTTTCAATTTACAAAGTAAAGCCTTGAAGTATTAAACTATGCCATTTGATTTCTTTACAATGCACTTTTTGACATGAAAAATGAGAAAGCTGAAGTCTGTGCCATGGGATTAGCATATCTATAAAGTACATTCACATGCCAGAATTTGCCCACAAAATAACTGGGTTTAATAGGTATGATGTTATTAACATGCAACCCATCCAGCAATCTGAAGGAGAAATACCGAGAGTTGTGAATCACTCAAATTGCAGGACAAATGTCACTCTTTGTCATTAGCTCTGGAAGACAGTAGCTCCCCAAAACAGTTTCAAAAAATTGCTGAAATTTTGCACCTTAATTAACAGCAAAACCTGCCATTGAAAGTTTGAGTTCAGACTTAGCAGCATTAAGAACTTCAATGATGGAACTAATAGACTCTATGCCACTTAATCTCTCCCATGCAAAAAGTGAACTGAAACTATGCCATCTCATTTCTGTACAAGCAAACCGTTCTTACAGATGCTTTTGTCTTATTTGTTCTCTTTTGCAATCCAATCTTACCGTCTCTTACAGAAAAGAAAAAAGAATTTTTTTTTCTGTAAGTGATTTGACACTAATTCACCCTATCATCTCTGCCACTAAAGACAAGTGACATTAAGAACTTTTTGCCCATTTGTTAATTTATTAGTAAACTACTACTTCTCAAAAACTAACGAACAGAGTTCAATGAAACTGGCCACAGATAGGGTATGGCTGAAGGAAGATCAGGTTAGTTTTTGCCAAAGATGCAGATCCAGATCCTGAAATTGTTTAAAGGATTTGTTAACATTGGGATACATGAAAAGTTGACTTTTTTCAAAATGTGGATCAATTTACTTATAATGTTGTTGACTGTATCAGCTTCACAATGTTTTCAGAGCATGGTGTTGGATGAAAATTGGTTTGAAGCCTCCTCAGTGAGGTGTGAGCGCTTAATAAAACTTTGCTTTGAGTTCAGTAGCTACAGAACATCAATCAGGCGGGGATAAACCTCAAGGAAGATCTCCGTAGTTATTACGTTGAGTTAATGCAGTGTAGCAGAGTACATACACTCTGTACTGTCTCCTCTGTGCTGATCCTTCTTCTTTCCCAATCTTAAAGAGATAGGCAGTCTGAGCTGCCATTCATCAAGATTTCAGAAACCCCTTTGACCTCACCATGCCATTATCAACTTGTATTTGCAGCAATTTGTGGACAAACTATTTCCAAGCTGAAGCATGAAGAAAAGGGTCCAACTAACAGGACATTTCAAGCTGGGCTTTAGCTTACATAATTTCTGATGTTTAAAATATATATACACATTTCTTTCTAAGAAGAGATATGATAGCCACATTTCTTATATAAAGAGCCCCTACAGTAAATAGCAAACAAGGGAATCATGCAGAAAGTGCTGGATTTCAGATACAAAATTTAAAAACCCCTGAGGGAGGGATAATGCCAATTTGAAGATTTCAAGCAGAAGTACAGGGAAAAATAGAAGAGCATGAACAGGATGTGGTTTTCTCAGAACTGAATTGCTCAGTAAGTCTGGAAATGTACAACTCGAATGCCACAAAATGGCTAATTTGACAAAGTACAAAAATGCTCTTTTAACTTTTTAGTATTCTTGTCATTTTCCCATGAAACAAACTTGCTCTAAGTGCAAAGAACTCAGGAATATGAAACTTAGGATAAGAAGTAGGCCTTCAAGTCTGCTCTGCCACAAAATAAGATCATGCCCGATTTGAATTTTTCTTGATCCACTTTCCGACCTGACTTCCAAAATGTTTTATCACACTGTGCGGGAATGATGCTGATAGGAGCAAGCAAACCACATTTGTAAAAAGAAATTGACATACAAGCATAAAGAATTAGGAACAGGAGTAAACTACTTCGTTCCTCAACCTGCTCTATCACTCAAAGGATCAAGGCTGATCTGAGTAACCCCTTTCTTGCCTGCAGTTAACCCTGGACTGTTTAGAAGGTCAAAAATCTAAATGGGAGCATGGGAGTATATGGATACTGATCTTAAATTTCCCTAATATAAAGTTGTCTTCAATTGGTTAATTTTCCACAGCATTTTATATGGTAACTCAAGTGCAGCCTTGATAGGAAACAGTGGATCAAGGCATGCAGGTTTACTTAGGTCCCCATCATAGTCACACTTCTGTTCTTACCTTTAGGCATTCATATAATGCAAATCTATATTCAATTTATAATAAAAACTGCTAATTATAAAACTGCCACACGACAGTTGCATCCCACTGTCAATGACATGGCGATGTTATAGAACAGCAGGATGGTTACAGCACTGGAGACTTTTTAGTTAGTCAATGACATGTTGGCTCTCTGCAAGAACAATCCACTATCCTGCCCTTCCATTTCCCAATACTCTTGGAATTTCATTCTTAACTATTTTCCATTTGAAAGCCTCGACTGAACATGCCTCCATCTCTGCATCATTCCAGATCCTAGCCAGTCACTGCATAAAAAAGATTTAGTCACATCAACATTGGTTCTCTGGCCAGTCACCTTAAATCCATAACCTTTGTCTTTTCACCAATGCGAACAATTTCTATCTATCCTAGAATTTAGGTTAGCACTGCTGCTACACAGAATCAGAAATCCAGATTTGAGTCCAGTCTTGGATAACTCTGTACGGAGTCTGCACATTCTCCCCGTGCCTTTGTGAGTTTGCTCCAGTTTCCTCCCACAGTCCAAAAGATTTGCTGGTTACATGTGTTGGCTATGCCAAATTCTCCCTCAGTCTATCTGAACAGGTGCCAGAGTGTGGTGACTAGGGAATTTTTATAGTAACTTCATTGCAGTGTTGTCAGCCTACTTGTAACACTAATAAATTTCTATCAAGAACCTTCATGAAATTGAGCACTTGCGTCCTCTCAACTCTGTCTTATCCAAGGAGCACAACATGATTTGCTTCAGTCTGTCTGTGGAACTGAGGTCCCCATCCCTGGATTCAATCAAGTAAACTCTCCTGAAACTTTTCAAATCTTCAGATTCTGCCTAAAGTGCATTGCTTCGAATTATATCCAATATCCGAGTTGTGGCTAAATTAGTTTTTTTATATTCTATTCCTCCATGTATTTTGTCATGATTCATCCATATACTGGTCAAGTGAAGATACACATTGCACTACAGAAAATAAAATTTTGCTGACTGAAGTTACTAGTGACACTGAACACAAAAGAACTGAAATGATCCCAAACTGGGACAAGGTCGATCGACCCTCTGTAGTAATTGAGGTGCCTGAATGAGTTATCCTGCAGCAATCCAGGGCAATATGGGCAATTGGACAGTCAGCATGCTCACTAGCCGTGAAACAGTAATCAAAAGCTGGAAAACCTCTCCACCAGATCACAGAACAAAGTCAAAACCTGAATTTTAAAGTTGTTTACAATTAAACAACAGTGCTGGTCAACCATGCTTCAATACTAAAAACTATTCTACCTTTTTTGACCATTTGTCCTTTTTAAATGATACTGAAGGTTTTATAGGCAGTTTCCAGTAGAATCACAGATCCAAAAATGCATCACAAAAATGTTGACCAGAGATGTGTGCAGACATAATATCACGACCTACCTCTTACAGTGTTGTACATTAGAGAACACGGACTCTACTCTCAGTCTTTGATGTCTTCTGCCTCTTCACATCTTCAATCCTCCCCTCACGTTTTGATTGTTTTCCCCCATCCTTTTATGCTCCTCTCTCACTGAGATTTGGAATTTCAAATACAAATGCCCCAAATTTAAAATGTTTCCCTCAGTTAAAGATGTATTCAAATGCTTACAAACATAAAATACTGAGAAATGTTTAAAAATGAAATATTTAATTTTAGACAGTATTTAACTCAGTCTCAGGCATTTAGCTTTTGCTATGAAAAGTCACACCTTCAGCAATCAGACAGCTGTACAATCTACATGTCATTTTCTGCACTTAAAATCTGACTGAAGATGAGCACCTGTATTATGCAATGCCTTTAACCTCTTAAGGCAAACCGCTTTAAATGGCTTTTCACTCATCTGATATAGATTAAAAGTGCATTTAGTATCTACTTTTTGAGTTTCTGATAGTCAAAGCAATTGTTTATACTGAAAAAACACTGGTTGAACAGCTGAACGATACTAAAAACAAAAACAAAGTCAGGCCTCACTGCATCTGTGGTGGGTTACTGTTTTGACAGACTCAATTTTAACACTACAGATGCTGTCAGATCTGCAGAGTTTTTAGAATCAGAGTCATTTAATAGAATTGTACAGGACAGAAGTAGGCTATTCAGCCCATCGTGTCTGCACCAACTCCCAAAAGAGCTACCCAGCTAGTCCCATTCTCCAGCCCTCTAAATTAATCACTTTCAAATATGTAGTTATCTTTTGAGACTTCCAACGGAATCTGCCTCAATCAGTCTCCCAGGGAGCGTGTTCCAATGGTGTAAAGAATTTTCTTCTCATCTCACTCTTAGCTCTCTTGCTGACCATCTTTAAGTGGTGACCCCTAGTCATTGGCATACCAACTAGTGGAAACAGAATATCCTTCTTTACCCAGTCAAATTTGTTCAAAGTTTTGAACACTTCAAATAGTTCACCACGTAAATCTTTTCTCTTCCAAAAATAAGCCCAGTTCCTTGTATCTCAAATTCCTATCTCAAATTCCTCGTTCCTGGTATAATTCTAGTAAATCTTCTTTGCACTCTCGCTAGGGTTTTAACATTCTTCCTTAAATAAGGTGCCCAGAACTGAATACAACACTGCAAATGTGGTCCGACCAATGATGCACCTGTATCGTCTCTCCACGTTTCCTCTACCATAAAGCATTATTTCACATTTTGCTGCATCAAAATTCACCTGCCAGCTGTCTACCCCATTTGGCCAAGTTGTTAATGTCTCACTGAAGTAGCTCTGTGTCATCCTCACAATTCACTGTTCTCCCTAACTTTGAATCAGATGCAAATATAGAGATTTTGCCCTCAACACCCAAATCTAAATCATTTATTTAAATCAGAAAAAGCAAGGATCCCAACACTAACCCCTGAAGAATATCATTTCCAGCTTATCGTCAATCTGAGAAATGCCCCCATATACCTACCCTCTTTTCCCATTTCTTAGTCAACTTCTAATCCGTATTACCAACGATCAATCTTAAACATTTCTAATTTGGTAACCAACCTGCCATGTGGTATTATAACAAATGCTTTTTGAAAATCCAAATATACATCCACTGCTTGCATCACCTTATCAAAGAACGCAATTAAATTTGTCAGACATGACGTGCCCTTATTAACCATCTAGTATTAATTCATTTTGCCCAAGTGTATATTTTTATTATCCCTCCATCAAGTTTTCTCACTATTGATGTCAAGCTGATAGGTTATCCTTTGCCCCTTTCTTAAACAGTGTCACATTTACAATCCTCCACTCCCTTGGGACTGACATTTGGTTCGGAGAGGCCTGGAAAATTTGGGTCAACGACTCCTCAACCTTTCCTTTCCCAGCAAGCTGGGACATATCCCATCCAAGCCTTGGCAACTTTTCTACCTGGACTGCTACCAACTTTTTTAGTGAGTTGGATCTCAAGCAATGATGAATCAAAAGTAGAAGAGAGATAATCTGGTGAACTGGTGCATTGATAATAATCTCTCCCTCAAATGTCAACAAAATGAAGTAGACAGTCATCGACTTCAGGAAGCATAGTGGAGGACATGCCACTTTCTACATGAAGTGAAGATGATCGAGAGCTTCAAGTTTCTGGGTGTCCAGATCCCTTCACACCAATGATATAGTTAAAAAGGCCCATTAACTCCACTACTTTCTGAGGCAGCTCAAGAAATTTGACATGTCCGTTACAACACTCAAACTTCTACAGATGCACCATGGAAAGCATTATTTCTGGTTGTATCACACTTGGTATGGCTCCTGCTCTGTCTAAGGATGCAAGGAATTATAAAGGGTGGTGAGCGAAGCCGGTTCATCATGCAAACCAGATTCCCATCTGTTGACTCCATCTACACTTCCAACTGCTTCAGAAAAGCAGGCAGCATAATCAAGGACTCCATACACCTTGGGCATACTCTCTTCTACCTTCTTCTGTCGGCAAAAAGATACAAAAGTCTGAGTTCATGCATCAACCAACTCAAGAACAGCTTCTTCCCTGCTGCCATCAGTCTTTTGAATGGACCTACCTCGCACTAAGTTGGTCTTTCTACACCTTAGCTATGACTGTAACACTATATTCTGCACCCTCTCCATGAAGGCATGCTTTGTTTGTATAGCATGCAAGAAACAATACTTTTCACTGTATAATAATACATGCAACAATAATAAATCAAATCTAGCAGAGACATAGTCCCAGGATGAAATTGGTCAAAACTGTTCAAAAGGTATCACAGAAATGATCATTCTCAGTACGTTGTGAAACAACTCACATCATGAGTACAAAAATCAAAAGCATAGTGCCACCCTATGGCAAGTCACCTCAGTTCCCAATCCTGATGTATTTCATTGATCAAAACTGTACATTCAGGCAATGAGTGTACTTATTTTACAAAATAAACAAGACTGTACAACAGCAATCTTTTTAAGGATTCATTGAAACACAGGTCAATATAGTAAAGTGAACTTTTATGGACATTGCTGAATAAATTAGTTTCATTTATCCACAATACATCAAAAGTAGTAGCGTTACTGTGAACAGTTCAGATTTTATTCCTGTAAACAAATATTTTGATTATATTTAATGCATTTAACAAGAACATGAAAAAGATATTTTGCTTAGGAGTTAAAAATATTGTGCCTCACTAGAATGTTATCAGATCCAAAGACAAGAAAAACCCATACACTTTAATTTGTGAAAATAACATTACTTGCACAAATTATTGAGCATTTTCTATTACCCATTCTTTTTCAATTTAAGATCAAACTACATAATACTTCATTTTGAAATTGTGACAACTTAAGATGGCTTGGCAAACAGTGAGAACAATAGTAAACTACTTTAAACATATAGTATAACAGAAAGACAGGTGGTAATTGAATTTTGTGTAACAAAGTGTGACAGTAGATTTTGGTAGGGAAACGAAGGAATGGGAAAAAGCACGCAATAGAAAGGCTTATCTCCAAATAAACAAGATAGGCCTCGGTGTCTGAGGATTTAATTCCCTGAAAATGCAAGTAAATTATTAGATTACAACGTGTAGTATTTGACAGATTAGAAAAGAGCACAAAAGTAAAGAGGATATAATGAATGCATGCTAGGTAAAGCTTGGACATCAGAGTACCGTGCTGTCAGGGCATCCCATCACACAAAGGCCATTAAATCAATAGAAAAATGTAAATCCATGAGAATACCAGGAATGGTGAACTATAGTTGTAAGGAAGTTGCACATCAGATCACTGCATCTTTTAAGGGAATGTTATTTGAAGCAGGGAAAAGTGATATGGAGAGAGTTGCATTGTGGGATAATTCTGCCAAAAGGGTTAGTGTAAATATGACGGTAGCATACAGCAAGGCTACAGGGGTCCCATTGCTGACATCAGCATTGCTTGATGAAAGCAAATTGAGGGTGTGATTTAGCCTAGGTACCATTGCTTTGTAAGGAGAGAAAGAGATCACTGATTCACCAGTGTCCTCAATCTCGTCTGCTAATTTTTCTTTAAAAGGAAAGTGCCAGTCATACGACTAACACATATAGAAACCATGTTTAAAAGTCTCCAAATCACATTGGAGACTGAGAAACTGACATTTACTCTGGGCATTTCTATGTGCACTGCATATTCAGCAAATTAGAAGGGATCTAATAGAGGCGTATAAGATTGTAAGTGGTATAGATAGAGTAAATGGTGGTAAACTTTTTCCACCTTCAGAAATGGATAGGACAAGGGGTCACGGCCTTAGGGTGAGGGGGGCTAGGTATAAGACGAATATTAGAGGGCAGTTTTTCACACAAAGGGTAGTGGGGGTGTGGAATGCACTGCCGAGTAAGGTGGTGGGAGCAGGCACGCTAGGGCTGTTTAAGGGTCTCTTGGACAGCCACATGAGCGTTATGCAGATAGAGGGATATAGTAGGACTGTTTAACTATGACTTTTTTTCCACAGGTAATTCGGTCCATACTTGACCATCAAGGAGCATGCATTCGGCAGGTGGTGCGAGGACAGCTCTTGGATGTTGATTCATGGGTTGCCTGGTGCTTCATGTCGTAAATGAGTGCTTTATCTGGACCATCTGAAGGGCACCATGACAGCTCAGTGACTATCGCTGTAGCTGTGCAGACACTTGGAATTGGGCCGGTGTCTGCGGGAGTTTGCGCGTTCTCCCCGTGGTTGCGTGGGTTTTCTCCGGGCGCTCCGGTTTCCTCCCACATCCCAAAAATTCGCTCTTAGGCTGATTGGGAAACAAATTGTCCCTACATTGAGACTCTTCCATATTAGGAATAACCTAAAATTAGGATAGGATAATGGAATTGTTACTATATAGTTATGACGGCGGCGTGGGCTCGTTGGGCCGAAGGGCCTGTTTCCTGTGCTGTGTTGCTCTAAAAAAAAAATATCCTTCCATCACAGAAAGATGATCTGCTTATCCACATCCAAGAAATTTATGTGCAGAACCAACGTTTTGCGACCTCAAGCATGTTCATGATTACTACTGGGGTTTAAAAGCTAAGATTACACTGTCCACCTGAAGTTTTATTTATTTCCCACAAAGAACCCAAAACAGAGTGAAGCATTGACTTGCAAGATTCTTTGCAGCCTCCGAAGAATACTGCTCATGTCTCCTTTGCTCCTCCACAAATGAGTAAGCCAACTGATCAGTCTTGTCCTGAAGCATTGTAACCTGCTTGGTTCAATTGCTGAATTACAAGTTAGCTCTTATACGGATTGACAACATGGTTCACAGCTTGGATGTGGAGATGCCGGCATTGGACTGGAGTAAACACAGAAGTTTCACATCACCAGGTTAAAGTCCAACCAGTTTATTTGATAGTAAACCCACAAGCTTTCAGGGTTTGCCCCTTCGTCAGGTGAATGGAGCGTTCTGGTCTTAGACAGCATATAAGAGGTCACACAGTTTATAGAATACGGATTAGAACCTTTACAGTTAACCTGCTATTCAAGTCTTAAAAATGCAAACAATGCGAGCAGAGAGAGCATTAGGCGTAGTTTAAGAGATGTGTGTTGTCTCCAGACATTACAGTAAGTGAGGTTTTGCAAATCCACGCAAGTCATGGGAGTTACAGCTAGTGCAATATGAACTCAAGATACCAGTTGAAGCCATCCTCATGTATGCGGAACTTGGCTATTAGTCTCTGTTCAGCAACTCTGCGCTGTGTGTTGTGAAGGCTGCCTTGGAGAATGCTTACTCGAAGAGCAGAGGCTGAATGCCCGTAATGCTGAAGTGTTCGCCAATAAGGAGGAAACAGAGTCTTGCCTGGTGATTGTCAAGCGATATTCATTCATCTGTTTTCGTAATGTCTGCATAGTCTCCCCAATGTACCATGCTTCAGGATATCCTTTCCTGCAGTGTATTAGGTAGACAATGTTGGCCGAGTTGCAAGAGTATGTTCTGTGTAATTGGTAGATGGTGCTCTTGCATGAGATGATGTCATCCACATTGATGATCCAGCATATCTTGCAAAGGGTTGTGTGGTGTTGTGGTCACTGTTGTCCTGAAGGCTGGGTAGTTTGCTGCGAACAATGATTTGTTTGAGGTTGTGCAGTTGTTTGAAGGCAAGAAGTGGGGATGGCTCTGGTGAGATGTTCGTCTTCATCAGTGATATGTTGAAGACTCCGGAGAAAATGTCGTAGCTTCTCCACTCCGGGAAAGTGCTAGACAATGAAGGGTACTCTGTCCACCGTGTCCCATGTTTGTCTTCTGAGGACGTCAGTGTGGTTTATCGTTCTGGTGCGTCAGAACTGTCGACCGATGAGTTAGAGCCATATCCTATTCTTATGAGGGCATCTTTCAGCGACTGGAGGCGTCTGTCAAGATCTTCTTCATCTGAGCAGATCTTATGTATAAGGAAAGCTTCTTTAACATGTTTAGGGTGGAAGCTGGAGAAGTGGAGCATCATGAGATTATCTGTGGGCTTGCAGTTGCATTCTTGGACACATGCATCTCCATCAAGTATGGTCACCTCAGCATCTCATTGTACCACAAGCCCACAGAAAAACTCACGATACTTCGCATCTCCAGCTTCCACCCTAAACACGTTAAAGAAGCCATTCCTCTATGGACAAGCCCTCCGTATACACAGATCTGCTCAGATGAGGAGGATTGTGATGTATTTCCATACGCTGAAAAATGCCCTCATAAGAACAGAATATGGTGCTCAACTCATCAATCGACAGTTCCAACATGCCACAGCAATAAACCGCACCAACCTCCTCAGAAGTCCCAACCTCCCATGGGACACCGTGGACAGAGTACCCTCCGTTGTCCAGTACTTTCCCAGAGCAGAGAAATTACATCTTCTCCAAAGTCTTCAACATATCATCGACGAAGATGAACATCTTGCCACGGCCATCCCCACACCCCCACTTCTTGCCTTCAAACAACAGTACAACCTCAAACAGACCAGTGTTTGCAGCAAAGTACCTAGCGTTCAGGAGAACAGTGACCACAACACCACATAACCCTGCCATAGCAACCTCTGCAAGACATGCCGGATCACCGACACGGATGACATCATCTCACATAAGAACACCATCCACCAGGTACAAGGTACACATTTTTGCAACTCGGCCAACATTGTCCACCTAATACGTTGTAGCAAAGGATGTCCTGAAGCATGGTACATTGGGGAGACCATGTAGAAGCTACGACAACAGATGAATGAACATCACTTGATAATCACCAGGCAAGACTGTTCCCTTTCTGTTGGCGAACACTTCAGCATCATGGGCATTTGGCCTCTGATCTTTGGGTAAGCATTCTCCAAGTTGGCCTTCACGATACACGACAGTGCAGAGTTGCTGAGCAGAGGCGCTAAGCAGAGACTGATAGCCAAGTTCCGCATACATGAGGATGGCCTCAACCAGGATCTTGGGTTCATGTCGCACTCTGTAACCTCCATGACTTGCCTGGGTTTGCAAAACCTCACTTACTGTATTGTCTGGATTCAACACACGTCACTTTAATCTGTGCCTCATGCTCTCTGCACTCACACTGTCTGCATCTTTAAGACTTGAATAGCAGGTTAACTGTAAAGACTCACATTCTAATCAGTATTCTGTAAACTACGATAGCCATTATACGCTCTGTCTGAGACCAGAACTCTCCACTCACCTGACAAAGGGGCAAACCCCAAAAGCTTGTGAATTGATATCAAATAAACTGGTTGAACTTTAACCTGATGTTAAGAGACTTCTTGCAGCTTAGATCACCAGACACGTTATCTTGAGGCTGTCACAATCCTAGGAACACTCAACTAAACAACTAACCAGGATGACAGTTGTTAAGCGCCACAACTTGACTACATGATGTATAACCGCATTAACACCAACCTCTTAGCCATTAAGGCACATCATATCTAATTATTTTTTGGCTCCATCACTTGAGAGATACAGTGCTCCAGAAGCATTCTGTGTATCTTTTTGGACACCAAACATCTGTATAGATTTCAAATCTCAGAGAAGGTACATAATGGGTGCTTGCTTTCTGCATTCTAGAGGATCGACCAGAGTAACTTGCATACTAACTGTTTTCATATTCTTAATACCCAAATCCAAAATCAATATTGCATATAAGGTTTACTCCTCATCCATTTAAACCAGGCTCTCACTTAAGACTGACTCTCCTTGCAGCTTGATGCATGTCAAAGAGCTCTCCCATAAAATAGAAACAAGAATTGGCCACTAGGACCTTCAAGACTGCCCTGCCATTCTGTACAATCAAGAAAAATCTCATCTTCATTTCTTTTGTGCTATTTCCCCATAGCCCTTGAAATATCAAATATTTATGTACCTCCACTTCAAATACTTCTAATGATCCAGCCTCTGCAACCCTTTACGGCAGAGAATTCTAGAGATTCACCACCAGAAGAAATTTCTATGTAAAAAATGACTGGCTTTTATGTTTCAGCTACGTGCTCTTGTTTGACTCTCCTACCAGCAAAAGCATCTCACCATCTACTGTGTCAAGTCCCCACAGGATCTTGTATATTTCAATAAAATCACCCTCACTCTTCTACTCCAAGAAATGCAGACCTTAGACTATTTCGTCTCTCTTGACAAGACAACGCTCTCATCCCAGGAATTAGCCTGGCAAATCTCCTTGGACTGCGTCAAGTGTTACTATATCTATTGTTAGGAAAGGGGACCAAAATTGTACACAGTATTTCAGCTGAGGCCTCAGCACCAAACCGCACAACTGCAACAAAACATCCAATTTCTTTACAATAAAGTCCAGAACACTGTTTGCCTTCTTAAGTACTTGTGGACCTGCCTACTAGCTTTTTAAACATTTAGATCACTCTGTACTTCACTCATCTCAGTCTCTCTCCACTTCAATAATCTGCCTTTTGATTCCTTCTACCAAAGTGCATGATCTCACACCACATTAAACTCTATTTGCCAGGTTTTCACCCAGTCATCCAATCTATCTCAATGCATAAGCAGAATGTGCTCATCTCAACATGCCCTTTCACCTATCTTTGTACCATCAACAAATTTGGAAACTTTACATTTTGTCCCTTCCTCCAGATTATTAATTAGTATAGAGTGAATAATTATAGACCAAGAACTGATCTCTACAGTACAGGAACTATTCAGTCTGTCAAGTCTGCACCAACAACAATCCCACCCCAAGCCCTATCACCATACATTTACCCTGCTAATCCCTCTAACCTACCTGGGACACTAATGGGCAATTTAGCATGACCAATTTAACCTACATATCTTTGGACTAAGAGGAAAACAGAGCACCCAAAAGAAACCCACACAGATATAGGGAGAACATGCAAACTCCATGTAGACAGTGACCCAAGCTGGGAATTGAACCCAGATCTCTGGTGCTATGATGTAGCAATGCTAACCACTGTGCCACCAACTCAACAATTACATCTTTCCACTCTGAAAAGGACCTATTTATTCTAAATTTGTTTTCTATCTGACAGCCAGTTTTCAATCCATGCTAAAACACTTTTTTGAATTCCACAGGCTTTTACTTCATGCACCAACCTCTTGTACAGAATCTTGTCGAGTAATTTTTGTAAATCTAAATGCACTACATCTACAGGTTCCCCTCCATCTACTCCCTCGTTACATTCTCAAAGAATGCAAGCAAATTTGTCAAACATGATTTAATTTTCATAGAACTATATCGACTGGGTTTGATTATATTCAGCTTTCTTAAGTGATTGGCTATTTCCTCTTTATTGACTCCAGCATATTGCCATTAATAGATGTTAAACTAACTGGCTTTATACCTTTCTCCTTTTTTGAAGGAGGGAGTCACATTGGCAGTTTTCCAATCTTCTGGTACCCTCCTAGAATTTAGGAAGTTTCAAAAAAAATTCCAACCAATGCATCCACTACGTTTGCAACCACTTCTATTAAAACCTTAGCATGCACTTCATCAGACCAGGGCAAATTTGTCCATTTTAGCCCCCTTGAGTTTCTCTAAAATAAGCTTTGCCATATTATTTGAAATCAGCCCATCTGACATCTTAGGGATGTTTGCAATACCTTCCATTGTGAAGACTGATGCAAAAAAATTAGCATATCTGCCATTTCTTTGTCTGTCCTTATCAATTCAGCAGCCTCATTCAGTACTTGTCCCACATTCACCTAGCTGCCTGCTTCCTATTTATATATCCACAGAAACTCTTACTGTTTATTTTAGCACTGTGTACACATTCTTTCTCAAAAATCATTTTCCCCTTTCTTGAGCTCTTTAAGTCTTTTGCTGCTGGATCCTACAAACTTGTCAGACCTCTGGTCTACCACTATCCTTGCTACCTTGCATACCCTGCTTTTCAAAGAACAAAACAGCAGAGGAAACAGGCCCTTCGGCCCGAGTCCGCGCCGCCTCCCTGATGTTCCCACCTCTACCCGTGATCCCTGTCTACGTTTATAGATCTATGGATTAAAAACCAAATTTAAGACAATTTAGGGAGAATTTGTTTTGCCAATTAGCCTAAGAGCACACTTTTGGGACGTGGGAGGAAACCGGAGCACCCGGAGAAAACCCACGCAAGCACAGGGAGAATGCACAAACTCCCACAGAGACAGGCAGAAACCCATGTATCTGCACAGCACAGCGATAGTCACTGAGCTGTCATGTTGCCCATCAAATGGTCCAGGTCAAGCGTTTACTAACGACGTGAAGCACTAGGATACTCTCGAAAAAAAAATCCAAGAGCAGCCCTCTCATGACCCATCGCGTGTATGCCTCTCATTAGACAACAAGGCGGACTGAAGTACCTATAGGATAAAACAAGTACATCAATATCATCATCTATTTACACACTTCCCAGGAACTCCCAAGACTCATGATCCCTATTTTAAATCAGTTTTCTATATCCCTCCATTCCCATTCTGTTCATGTGCCCATCTAACTATTTCTTAAATAACTCCAGAGTGCCTCCACTTTACTTGGCAGCACATTCCATACCCCCACCACCCTTGTGTGAAAAAACTCCCTCTAGCATCCAAATTATACCTTACCCCCCTCACCCTAACCCCTCGTGCTATTCGAGTCCATCCTAGGAAAAAGCTTAACCCTGTTTACTCTATCTATACCTCTCATAATCTTGTACACCTCTATTAGATCTCCTCTAAGTCTACGTCTTTCTAAGGAAAACAGTCCCAATTTGCCTAACCTCTCCTCGTAACTCAGACCTTCCATACTAGGCAGCATCCTGGTAAACCTCCTCTGCACTCTCTCCAGAGTCTCCACGTCCTTCCGGTAGTAAGGCGACCAGAACCGGACGCAGTATTCCAAATGAGGTCTAACCAACGTTTTATACAACTGCAACATTAAAGGCCAGCTCTTGTACTCTATACCCCTTCCTATAAAGGCTAGCATACTATATGCTTTCTTCACAACCTTCTCCACTTGCTCTGCCACCTTCAGAGACTTGTTCACCTGCACCCCCAGGTCTCTCTGTGTTTCTATACTCTTAATAGGTCTACCCTTTATCATATACCTCCCCCCTACATTCTTTCTCCCGAAATGCATCACCTCACATTTATCAGGATTGAATTCCATCTGCCATCTATCTGCCCAAGCTACCAGCCTATCTATGTCCTGCTGCATCGCCTGACAATGCTCCTCACTATCCACAAGTCCAGCCATCTTTGTATCGTCTGCAAACTTGCTGATCACTCCACTTACTCCCTCTTCCAAGTCATTTATATATATTACAAATAGAAGAGGTCCCAGTACCGAACCCTGCGGCACACCGCTAGTGACCGACCTCCAGCTAGAAAAACACCCTTCCACTATTACTCTGTCTCCTATTACTAAGCCAGTTACTTATCCATCTAGCTACCTGTCCTTGTATCCCATAAGTTTTGACCTTCTCAACTAACCTCCCATGAGGGACTTTGTCAAACGCCTTACTGAAATCCACATAGACGTCATTAACGGCTCACCCTTCGGCGACTGTTTTTGTCACCTCCTCAAAATTTTTACCAGATTCGTAAGGCATGACCTCCCCTTAACAAAGCCATGCTGCATATCCCTAATCAGATTGCAATGCTCTAAGTGCCTATACATCCTATCTCATAAGAATCCCCTCCAACAGCTTCCCCACCACTGATGTCAAACTTACTGGCCTATAATTTCCAGGATTATCCCTACTACCTTTTTTAAACAACAGTACAACATTAGCTATTCTCCAGTCCTCTGGGACCTCACCTGTGTCCAAAGAAGAGGCAAAGATTTGCGTCAGAGGCCCAGCAATTTCCCCTTGCACCTCCCTAAGCAGCCTGGGATAAATGCCATCAGGCCCCGGAGATTTATCAGTTTTAATGCTACCTGGAAGCTCTAACACTTCCTCCCCCATTTCAATTTAACATTACCCTCGACTCCTTTGCCAACCATAGATTTTGCCTCAGAGTATTCTGAGGCTGCTCCCTTTTTAATTGGGAGCAGCCTCACTCACTTACTCAGCCTACCCTCAGGATTGTTCAAAAAGGAAGAAAGGCAGAATGCAGTGATGTACAATAGGAACAAACTGAAGTGCAGTTTGAGGCTGAACACCACAATTCCATAACCAGTCTATTCAACTTAAGTAAAGGCAGATATATAATGATATGAGGGAGGAGTTGTTTAAAGTGAATTGGGTAAACAAGCTAAGATACAGGTTGGTAGATGAGCAGTCGCAGATAGTTAAACAGCTGGTCCAAAATGCTCTGCACTTCTGACTCATGGGTGATCACAATCAGATGTCTTAAATTACTGTTTTTTTTTTACCATTTGTCACATTTTTATAATTGTTTCTTTCTCACTTGTGTTCCACATTTCCCTTGTACATTTTTATAAAGAGCACAAGAGTAACAAGGGAGAGAGTAGGGCCTCTTAAGGACCAGCAAGACCATCTATGTTTAGATCCATAAGAAACGGGTGAAATCCTAAATGAATATTTATTTACTGTTGAGAAGAGCATGGATGTTAAAGAACTTAGCAAAGTCTTGAGAACTGCACATGTTACAGAAAAGGAGTTGCTGGAAGTCTTAAAGCACATTAAGGTAGCTAAATCCCCGGGACCTGATGAAGTGTATCCCAGGACATTGTGGGAGGATAGGGAGGAAATTGCGGGTCCCCTAATCAAGTTAGTTGAGTCATCGGTCGTAACTGGTGAGGTGCCTGAAAATTGGAGACTGACAAATGTTGTGCCTTTGTTTAAAGAGGGCTGCAGGGAAAAGCCTGAGAACTATATGCCCGTGAGCCTCACACGTGGTGGATAAATTGTTGGAAGTTATTTTGACAAACAGGATCTACAGGCATTTAGATACAAGGACTGATTAGGGACACTTGGCATGGCTTTGTGGGTGGAAAATCATGTCTCTCAAATTTGATTGAGTTTTTTGAAGGGGTAACCAAGAAGTTAGATGAGGACAATGCAGTTGACATCTACATGGACTTTACCAATGTCTTTGACAAGGTACCGCATGGTAGGTTGTTGCATACGGTTAAATCTCTCAGGATCCTCGGTGAAGTATCTAAATGGATATAAAATTGGCTTCTTAACAGAAGCCAGAAGGTGGTTGTAGAGGTGGTTTTTCAAACTGGAGGCCTGTGACCAGCGGTTTGCCTCAGGGATGAGTGCTGGGTCCACTGTTATTTGTCATTTACATTAATGATTTGGATGAGAATACAGGAAGTATGTTTAGTAAGTTTGCAGATGACACCAAGATTGGTGGCATAGTGGACAGAAGAAAGTTATCTCCAATTGCAACAGGATCTTGATCAATTGAGCCAGTGGGCTGACAAATGATAGATAGAGTTTTATTTAGACAAATGCAAGATAATGCATTTTGGTAGAGTAAACCAGAGCAGGACTTACTCAGTTAATGGTAGAGCGTTAGGGAGAGTTATAAGACAAATATCTAGGGGTACATGTTTATAGCTCCTTGAAAGTGGATTCACAAGTGGACAGAGTGGTGAAGGCAGCATTTTGGTTTCATTCGTCAGAATATTGAATACAGGAGTTGGGACATCTTGTCGAAGTTGTACAAGACATTGGCAAGACCATACTTGAAATACTGTGTGCAATTCTGATCACCCTATTATAGGAATGATATTATTAAATTAGTAAGAGTGCAGAAAAAATTTACTAGGATGCTACTGCGACTTGATGGATTGAGTTATAAGGAGAGGCTGGATAGAATGAGGCTTTTTTCTCTAGCATGTAGGACACTGATCTTATAGAGTCTATAAAATAATGAAGGGCACAGATCAGCTAGGTAGTTAATATCTTTTCCCAAAGGTAAGGGAGTCTAAAACTAGAGGGCGTAAGTTTAAGATGAAAGGGGAGAGATACAAAAGTGTCTAGAGGGGCAATGTTTTCATGCAGAGAGTAGTGACTGTCTGAAACAAGCTGCCAGAGGTAGTAGTAGAAACGGATACAATTTTGTGTTTTAAAAAGCTATTAGATAATTACATGGGTACAATGGATTTGGAGGGATATGGGCCAAATGCGGGCAATTGGGATTAGTTTAGGAGTTTTAGAAAAGGCAGCATGGACAAGTTGGGCCAAAGGGCCTGCTTCCATGCTGTAAACCTCTGATGTTAGACAATTAGAAAGCTCAGAACAGCGATCATGAGTACACACAATTACACAAATAAAATTAAGGATATTTTAAGAAAAGTACCATCAGACTGTTTTCTGACCCAGTTTGAACATACAAAATTGAAAGCTATTCTGGGCCTAATCTTGGAAAATGAGCCACTAAATAAGGCAAGCAGGAAGCATCTAGGGTCCACTGACATTTGAAAAAACAGCGTCTCAAACAGTGGAGCCCTCCCTTAGCATTGTCCTGGAGTGTCAACCTTGATTTTATGCTCAAATCATTACGTTGTTGAATCTAGAATCTTCTGACCCAGAGGCAAAAGCACAACCAACTAAGCCAAAGTTTCAACTAATTTAGTTTCATCCAAGTTGAAAACTATTCAAGTCTAAATAGAAAAACAGGCTTACAAATTTAAAAAAAATCAGCTAGAGAAGTTGAAATTACATTTCATTCCAATAAAGTCTTAAGATCAGAAAGGCATCAGAATTCAATGCGATTAAGTAAGGACGTGAAGAGAAATAATAAAGTGAGAAAAATTAAGAAACAAGATTAAGTAAATTAAGAGGGAGGGTTTCAGTGTTGCAATACTATCAATGATATTTTCTGAGAAACATGTATGGCAAATGCTTTTTTCTAAAGCTTTTAGAAACAGCCATTCAATGCAGTATTAGAAGTACAAGCCTCTGTATTAACTCAGTACACCTTTACCATGTCAGTGCAATAGTATTACAATGCCCTCATAAATATTTAATCAGCAGGCAAAATGACACTGACTCACTGGATAGGTTAATTAGTAACTCGAGGCAGTGCATGTTAGTTCAAACAATGCACTTCAAGTTAATAAAATTCAGCCCTTTTAAAAAATAAAGGAGGAATCAAGGTGATGGTAGATCAGACAGTGGCCCTTCACATCCTGCATCTGTGTTCAATCCAACCTCCACTGATGGGCTGAAAGCCTGCTTGGCTGGCAAGAAGGTTCCTATGCAGAATGCAGTGAGTGCAGTACAATATTGTTTTACTTGACACTAATGGACAACTTCAGATAAAGCTAGATGTCCCTGAGGTTGGGCTAACACATGTTGATAGATCAGAATATTTACCTAATTGTGATATCTGGCCTATATTTGATGATAACACTCTCCATTTTATCTTGGGCGTGTGGCACCAGAGTGAGTGGCAAACAACTTGAATGACAGATTGTTGCTCTAATCCTACACAAATCACTCGTGACAGATGCGTGAAAACAAGACAGCAAACAGTGCAAAGTCACAACTCAAGAAAACATTCTGTAGTCAAGAGAGAGTTTGGAGGAGGGAAAGCCAAAATGTACAATGCCTAATTTTCTTCCAGAGACAAAAGATGCACTCCTAAGTTAAGTATCTAAGTTCCAAGGCCCTCATCAGGTCCCACTCCTATTTGCTACCAGGTTTCATTGGCAGCATCAAACATGCCATTTTAACTATATCAAAATTACATCAGATTCTAAATTTATCACAAGGTCCATCTCTGAGCGGATAGAGAGCATTCTGAAAGGGAAGGGTAATCAGACAGATGTCATTGTCCACATTAGTACAAATGACGTAGAAGAAAAAATAGGAGAGTCCTGCAAGAACAATTTAGGGATATAGGTAGAAGGCTAAAAACAGGACTTCTAGATTAGCAATCTCTGGATTGCTCCCCGTGCCACGTGCTTAAAAAAAACTGGTGTAGGAAGGAGGGTTTCAGATTCGTGGATAACTAGAAAATCTTCCAAAGAGAATGGACCTGTACAAGAAAGATGGGTTACAACTGAACTGGAGGAGCACCAATATTCTGACCGGTATTCTACACTTTTTGCTAGTGTAGTTCAAGTAGGTTTAAACTAATATGGCGGGAGGTGGAAATCAGGACAAGTCAGCAAGTGTACAAACTGGGGACGAGCGTGGAGCCAAGATAAGGCTACCTAAGAGAGAGCGATCTCGGGGAGGATCAGCACAGTGGGCCTTGAGTGCATCTGCTTAAATGCAAGGCACATAATAGGGAAGAAAGATGAACTTAGAGCCTTAAAATATGCGCAGAACTTGAATGTGATTACAGTGAATTGGTTAAAAGGAGGACAGTACTGGAAGCTGAATACCCCGGCGTATAAGTGTTTCAGGCAAGACAGAGAAGGGGCTAAAAGAGGTCAGGGAATAGCAATACTGGTTAGGGAGCACGGTGCAGAAGTGGATAATTTGGAAGGATCATGTAATGAGGCACTGTGGGTAGAGCTCAGAAACAAGAAGGGCACAGTCACATTGTTGGGGGTATACTACAGGCCTCCCAATAGCCCACAGGAAGTTGAGGAATGGATATGTAAGCAAAATCTGGACAGGTGTAGAAAAATAGGGTTGTTATAGTGGAAATAGACTGGAAATCCTTTAGGGCTCGAGATTCAAATAGGGAGGAATTTGTAAAATGTGCCCAGGGAGGTTCTTTGGAACAATATATTGATAGTCCTACTACAGAGGGAGCTATACTGGACTTTGTACTGGAAAATGAGCCCAGTCAGATCAAAGCTTCAGTGGGGGAACGTACAGTGAACAGTGATCACAATTCTGTAAACTTTCAGATAGTCACGAAAAAGCATGAGTGTTGTCTTATGGTTAAAGAGGAAGGCTAACTACAGCCGGATTAGGCAGTATTTGGTGGCTGTTGATTCGGAAAGGCAGTTTGAGGGTAAATCTACATCTGACATGTGGGAATCTTTTAAAAGTCTTTTAAGGAGCAGTTGATAGGTGTGCAAGACAGGCATGTGCCTGTAAAAAGGAAGAACAGGAAAGGTAGGATTCGAAAGCTGTGGATAACCAGAGAAATTGTGGGTCTAATCAAAAAGAAAAAAAAGAGGCAAACATAAGGTCCGGCAACTAAAAACACAGGAAGCACTGAAGGAATACAAAGAAGTAGAAAAGAATGCAAAGAGGAAGTTAGAGGGGCAAAAAAAGGGTTACGAAATGTCCTTGGCAGATAGGATTAAGAAGAATCCCAAGGCATTTTATACAGATGTTTGGAATGGTCAGAGAAAGAGTTGGACCTCTCAAGAACAAAGGAGGGAAATTACGCTTAGAACTCAAGGAAGGAGATGAGATCCTAAATGAATACTTTGCATCAGTATCCACAAAGAAGAGGGCACGTTGATTGGTAGAGTCTCAGAGGCATGTATAGACCGGTTAGAACAAAGAAGAACAAGATCAAAGAAAATTATAGCAGAGGAACAGGCCTTTTGCCCTCCAGGCCTGCACCAACCATGCTGCCTGACCTAACAAAAACCCCCTATCTTTAGGGATCATATCCTCTATTCCCGAGCAAATCACAATTACAAGTATTAGGCTTTTTTGGAAGCACTGAGGTAGACAAATCCCCAGGACCAGGTGGCCTCTGCCCTAGATTACTGAGAGGGACAAGAGATGAAATTGCTGGGCCTCTAACAGAAATCTTTGATTCTTCATTGGACACAGGTGAGGTCCCAGAGGGTTGGAGGGTAGGAAATGTGTCCCCCTTATTTAAGAACGGTAACAAGGATAATCCAGGTAATTATAGGCCAGTGAGCTTGACATTCGTGGTAGGGAAATTGTTGAAGATTCTTAGAGATAGGATCTAAACACATTTAAAACTCCATCTCAGTAGCGATGGAGTTTTTGCCTCAAATTTGGTTTTGTACGAGGTTATGCCTCAAATTTGGTTGAGTTTTTTGAGGTGACAAAAATGATTGACGAGGAAGGGCCGTGGATGTTGTCTACATGGTTTTTAGTAAAGCATTTGATAAGGTCCCTCATGGCAGGTTAGTGCAAAAGATTAAATCATACAGGATCAAGAGTGAACTCGCTACATGATGATTTCAGAACTGGTTTGGTCATAGAAGACAAAGGGTAGCAGTAGAGGGGTCTTTTTCTAACTGGAGACCTGTGTTACTGGTGTTCCGCAGAACTCTGTACTGGGACCTTTGCTATTTGGGATATATATATATATATAATATAAATAAATGGTTTGGAAGAAGATGTAGCTGGTCTGATTAGTAAGTTTGCAGATGATACAAAGATTGCTGGAGTTGCGGATAGTGATGAACACTGTCGGAGAATACAGCAGGATACAGATGAGCTGGAAAATTGGCTGGAGAAATGGCAGATAGAACTTAATCCAGAAAAATGCAAAGTAATGCACGTTGTTCAATCTAATGTGGGAGGAGCTATACAATAAATGGCAGAACCATCAAAAGTATAAACACACAGAGGGATCTGAGTATGCAAGTCCACAGATCCTTAAAGGTGGCAGCACAGGTGGAAAAGGTGATGAAGAAGGATATGGCATGCTTGCCTTTATTGGATGGGGTATACAGCATAAAAGTTGGCATATGATGTTGCAATTATATAGAATGTTGGTTAGGCCACATTTGAACTACTGTGTCCACTTCTGGTCACCATACTACCAGAAGGAGGGAGTGCAGAAAAGCTTTACCAGGATGTTGCCTGGTACGAAGGGTCTTAGCTATGAGGTGAGATTGAGTAAATAGGGTTGTTCTCCCTGGAAAGACGGAGGTTGAGGGGCAACCTGATAGAAGTTCATAAAATTATGAAGGGTGCTGATAGGGTGAACAGTTGGAAGCTTTTTCCAGGTTGAAAATGACAAACACAAGGGATCACAAGTTCAAAGTGGGGGGGGCAAGATTCAGTACAGATATGTGGGGGGATGTATTTTACACAGAGGGTGATGGGGTCCTGGAATGCACTATCAAGCAAGGTGGTTGCGGCAGACACGTTAGGATCATTTAAGACTTATCTAGATAGCCATGTGAATAGACTGGGAATAGAGGGATACAAATGGATGGTCTACTTAGAGACACATGATCGGTGCAGGCTTGGAGGCCAAAGGGCCTGTTCCTGCGCTGTATTGTTCTTTGTTCAAGGCCTTGATTTTAGTATATTCATTTGGCTTTCATCCACTTGTGATGAATGTCTTAAACACTTTTAAATACCCAAAGGTTAAAATGCAGAACGCTGCAATATGTCATGAACATGTTGCTAAGTACTCTATTGCAATATATATAAGGAGAAAAATATTTTCTAATCTGTGCGCCATGGCAACAGGTGCCAACACTAAAATCCCTCAATGACACCTGATCACCATATATGCAATGCTTGTGGCAGAATCTGTCCTTCATAACTGGTCCCTTCAATCATCTGCAAAATGTACTGTACAAAGATACCCGATCCTCAACACTTAACACCTGGAACATGGAACAAATCGTAAGTGGATCAAAGAACAATGAGGATGTCCAAAATACTCAGTCTACATTTTCAGCTCGATCTTCCTTTTAACATTGAAATTTTCAGAAATTTCTTGAAAGTTTGAAGAAATAGCAAATTCTTCTTGCTCTGTGAATGAAGTTCAACCTGCACAAACTGACAGAACTCAGTTTGAGCTCTGCACTTTTCTGGCACTCATTTCATTCTGGTATCAGTCAAAGAGAATCTGTGACATCCAGCAACAGTAATGTCATCAGCAAGTCGGTATAGACTTGATGGACCGAATGATTCCGTTCTGCACTGTAAGGATTCTACAACGCTATAAGTCAAACAGACACATTAGCTGTGTCAACTGTAACTCGGTTGATAGCACCACCAACAGAATTAGAAAGTTGTGGGTTAAAGTCCCACTCCAGGACTTGAGCAGAGAAATTAAATCTGGCACTCCAGTGCTACACCGTCACAAGTGCTGTTTTTTGATGTAATGTTAAACCAAGGTTGCACCTGCCCCCTCAGGTGGATGCAAAAGATCCCAAAATATCATTTTGAAGGCTCAGGCAAGTGTGCTGCCAATATTTATCCCTTAATCCACATTACGAACAATAGTTTATCTGGTCATTATCACACAACTTTTCAAAGGAATTTGCTGTCAGTGGTATGGATCAATGCTGGGCCCTCAACCTTTTACAATTTATATAAATAACTTGGAATGCTTTGTTGCTACATTTGCTGATGATAGAAAGATAGGTTGGAAACTAAGTTGTGAAACAGACATAAGGAGACTGCAAAAGAAGGTTAAGTGAATGGGCAAAGCTCGAGCTAATGGGATATTGTGAAAAAATGTGAAATTGCCCTTTTTGCAGGAAGAATAAAAAATACTTAAATTGAGAGAGATTGCATAACTCAGATGCAGCACTGTAGAGCATTAGATCTTATTTAAGCAAGGATGTAACACACTGGAAGCATTTCAGCAAAAATTTATAAGACTAAAAACTTGAATGAGCAACTTAGAACCCCTGCACTGCAGAATGAAGGCAATGAACCCATCAAGTCTGCATCAATCCTCCAATAAGGCATCCTCTCCCGAGGAGACCCCACCCTACCCACGTAACCTCACACACTTAGCCCACTAATCCCCTTAACCTACACAACATGGGACACCAAGCGGCAAGATAGCATGGCCAATCCACCTAACCTACATATTTTTGGATAGTTTTATCAAGCTAGACTTGTAACCATAGCATTTTGGAAGAAGAAGAAGTGATTTGATTGAAACATCTAAGATTCTGAGGGGACTTGACAGGTTAGATAACAGAAAGGATGTTTCTTTCCTTTCATGGGTAAATCTCAAACTAGAGATTATTTAAAATTAATGGGTAAAAAGACTGAGGTGAGGGGAATTTTTTTTTCTGAGAGTAACGAACTTTTGGAACTCTACCTCAAAAGATGGTGGAAGCAGAGTTGTTGAACATTTTCAAAGTGGAAGTAAATAGATTCTTGATAAGCAAGGGGATGAAAAGTTAATCAGGGTGGGCAAGAATGTGCAATTGAGGTTACAATCAGACCAGATATGATCTTATTGAAAGGCTGAAAGGGCTCAGTAGCCTACTTCTGCTCCTAATTTGTACGCTTGTATAGCCTAGGTTATAAAGTGACTGTAATTCACAACTATGTAGTCACTACAGCATGCTTTAAGATGTCCACAGGTCATGAAAGGTACCATATAAATGCAGCCCCTTTTTGTTTATATTGAAAAATTCTCAGACAATAAAACAGAAAGTAAAAGCTTATTATCCTTCACTTTTTTAGGCTATTTTGTGCGGGATGTACTATGTTAACTACTCCTGGTGGCTCCTGTTCCTCTCCAAAATGATTAAAGATTGGGCAGGGCAGCATGATGGCGCAGTGATTAGCACTGCTGCCTTACATCACTAAGGACCTAGGTTTGATTCCCAACTTGGGTCACTATCTATGCGGAATTTGCACGTTCTCCCCACGTCTGCATGGGTCTCCTTCGGGTGCTCTATTTTCCTCCTACAGTCCGAAGGATGTGCTGGTTAGGTGTATTCGCCATGCTAAATTCTCTGTCAACACACCCATACAGGCACTAGAGTGTGGCGACTGCAGGATTTTCACAGAAATTTCACTGCAGTGTTAATATAAGCCGACCTGTGACACTAAGAAATAAAACTAAAGTAAAATATATGGGATTAAAGTAGAAGCTTAAATATCAAACATCGAAAATGTGGAATTATTTTAAAAATCCATAAAATTTTTAAAATCATTGTGGAAGAATCTGACATTACACAAATATAGAAATTCGTTTCACAGCCAGAAAGTCATAATTACTGTGACACAATATTAGTGCAGTTACACTTCATTCAACAAGGCGTAATTTTTTCCAGGATTTTTACAGTGAGATTAACATAAGTAGAAGCTCATGTCAAATCTTGGAAATTCAACAGATCACTGACAACAGATTTCCGCAAGTAACGAACTGCACACGTACGAACGAAGGTTTCTGCCCTTGCATAGTTATAATGGTAGTAGCATCAATAGTTTCACCATCATTATAAATCACAAAAATCAGGTAAAACCTCAATAGGCTATCTTGTGTGTGATGCATCAACCTTTAAATAAGACGTGTTAACTGTTCCTGGTGATTCCTAATAAGAAAGCAACATAATTAGATGCATTTTATGATCCATTCTCTTTCCCAAGGTCTTCTACAAAAACATTTTTCAATCTGTACCTGCAGCAGGCAAATGCCCACAACTATCAACCATATTATAATTGTGGGAACAATGAAAGTTTAAGATGAATAAAATCTTGCTCCTTTGCTTCACAATGGAAGCCAAAAACTAACTTTATATGAGTTAGATGATAAGGCATGCAAGAACAATTATAGGGATCCATAAGAAATTAAGTCACTAATTTTCCATACTGATACAAGCTGAAGCTAAGATTTTTAAAAATGGTTCAAATGACTCAAATGAGTTTATGCAGCTGTACACCGATGCAACCCAAAGGGTTAAGAGTTAGGACATTTATGCCCCCCCCCCCAACCCCATAACTCACACCCCACACAAACACCTTTGATATTCTCTCATGATACACCGACAAACTGATAATGGTTGCATTGAATAACTATAGCTAATTCTATGGCCCTCAGTCAATAGCATCTGACAGCAAGGCATTATGCGTCTGAAGATTGTGGTGGTGTTCTTGGCATTTCCATTCAACATTATCAGAACAAAGTACACTTTGCAGAGAGCATTGCTTATCAGGACACATTTCGGAAACTCAGGCATATACCATTCAATGCTAGGAAAACAGGAATTGGAATACGTACAAGAGGCTAGAGATAGACAAATACAGAATTCCAGAAGGTTGCAGGGCTAGAGTACGTTATGGAGGTAGCAAGTGATGTGGTTACAAATGAGAATTTAAAATTTTAGGTGTTTATTGACTGGTATTCAAGTACCAGGATGAGCTAAACTTGGTTTGGGACAGAGAACCAGGTCATTAAATCATCACTGTTTTATTAGCGAGCAATGCTGTCCAGAAAGCATCCATTGGGTCATGTACCAAATTTGATTTTCAATCAGTAAGCTTTCCTATATGGGATTCAGAAAGATCTTCCTTAAGTCAGGAAGAGTAAGTCAAATTACCAAGTAACCTGAATGAATTTGTCTCATGGCACTACTAACCAATCCTAGGCATCACCAGCCCACAATACACAATGATGTTAGTCTGGGTAGAGCTGAGTGCTCATAACTTCCAACGAACATGAAGTTGTACTAAAGGAATAGGGGATGGCAAATGTAAACATGCAAAACATGTCAGGATATTACAGTTCAGTTGCGGGCAAACTCCTAATGAATATAATATTGCATAAAGTTAGTGAACACTTGGAAAGATACCAGGATCATCAAGGTTAGGTCAGATTTGACTGGATCTTTTCAGAGCAAAATGCACTGTCTAGATGAAGTACATTAGATGCTGAACATATAGATTTCTAGAAGGATCTAACAAGATGCTTTTCACATATCAATATTCTTGATCATTTTCCACTAAAAAGAGTTTAGTGAATTAGATTGCAGGTTTCTAAAACAAAGCAAAATCACATAAGTTTGAAAAAAGCATAAGAAAGTTGGGTTAGGTAAGTTGACAAATATATGCTGAGGAAGCAAACAGGTCTTTAATTCCTTCTTACTTAGGAAAGCAATTGAAATTTAACATTCAAACTTTAGTTTGGGGATTAATAATTCCAGAGTTAGTTTATCTAACCAATTTCAGGTAACCAGTTTGGATCAAAATGAATTTTCTCTCCCTTGATTAGGTTACTGTCGTGCTACTGAGTGAATTATCTCTTTCTTACCAAAAGTTAAGAAACAAGCCAGACCACAGGACATGCATAATTATAATCAGTTACAGCTGAGTAGAAAAACATTAATGGACAGTTATTTAGAAAGACAGCATTACAAGGAAATTTAGTGCATGACCACCAAAGTTTACTAATAGGTGAATATCAACTATAGTAGTGACCAGAGTCAGATTAGAAGTTAAGATTACTCACAGCTTTAAATAGACAGTCTATCAAAGAGCTCTGCATGTGATTAGTAGTGCTCGCAGCAAGCAGAATCTCATATTCATAGCTGGCATAGGTTGATCACTCACTTTCTTTCCATGGGTCTCAACCATTAGCAACAGCATGAACAAACTAATCAGCTCAGCACTCCAAAAGCTGTATTTAACACTGATCTTGGCTCTGGCTAAACTTGCCTTTCACACGAGGCTTTTCACATTTAGTGAAACTCTTAGTTTTTGGAGTGCTGAGTTGATGAGTTCCTTCATGCTGTTGTTAGGAGTGCTGAGTTTCTTCACGTTGTTGTTAACAGTTGAGACCCAAGGAAAGAAAATGAGTAATGCAGCAGTGTAAACAATAGTTAAGTGTAGTCATAATTTAGCTTCTAAATTCTGACAATGTGATACCTTGTACTGGTTATATACAGCACTCACATCTATTAGGTGAATGTATTTAACAAGTCATCTTCTGATTACGACAGAAATCGAGGAAGACTGCTACTTTTACCAAACAGTCACCCATGTCTCAAATATCCCCAACAAGTCAGTGCAGAAGCAGTGTTCTCGCTTCCAACTTTTGACAAAGGAACCCACAAAAGCCTGTATTAACTATTTATTTGCTAGCATTCCATTCAAAATCTGAACTTGACATCATTTGGGCATCACCAAAAATTGATATATTTTCATTATGAATCACAAAGGAAACCATTTGAGACAATTTAACATGGTACTGTTCCTAAAACAGAGAAAGAAAAGCTGGTTAAAATGTTAATGAACTTCTGGACTAAAGTCCAGAAACAATAAGAAATTTATTAACTTGCCTGGATAAATCAATAAATGTCTTATTTCCATTGTGTTGGAAAATGCTCAGACCCAGGTCCTCAAGCAGCTGTTTCTAGCACTGATTCTATCCTTTATTATGAACACAAGGAGATTAGTACATAGGAGGAAGTTGAGCAAGGTAATCAACATGTAGCTAACACATGGAAGCTCACCTTCTCAACCTTGCCCCTCGCCTGAGGTGTGGTGATTCTCAAGTTAGAGAGAGCAGCCGATGTCAATCTGGGACTATGGTGACTTTACTTTTTAGAAGTTAATGTGTTCACTATTTTGTATCACTCTATAAAGGCAAGTGTGCCTGATCATATCTATTGTTTTGTACATTCACGTGTATATGGAACTTCATGTTACTTTACCAAATATTTTCTCAGTTTACCTTCAAAAAAATTACACAAGCATGCATGTTGGCACTTGCAAAAGACATGATTAACCATTTCCAATCCAGTACATTCTGCAATTACGCTACTGCAGTTCAACACTCAGTCCTACATTCAAGATGCTTAAATGGTTTACAGAAGCGACCAACATCGCTGCATGCACAAAGATAACATGTTAAAGATTTACTACAAAAGTTGAAGCACATATTTATAAAGGAAATGAGTTAGTGTTTGTTTGGCAGTCTGGAAAGAACAGGAATAGGAGAGAGACAGAGAAAGAGAGAAAAAGAGAGGAGGAGGAGGTGCATGTGGAAAGAGTCAAGTGCAAGGATAATAGAGAAGGGACAAATTAAAGTTTTGAATATTGGTAGGATATGGATATTAATATGCCTCAAAAATCTTTCCTGCAACTTTCTTGGTTATATCATTCTTTATGTCAAATTAAGACCGGGCCAATGGTAAGGAGGAAGGTACAGAACATATGTTGACAGATTGGGCGCATAGGTGACAGATGCCAGAGATATGTGAATCTGTGCAACTTGAGAAACAGAATACTGAAAAGGAGTATATAATTAAATATGACAAAGCAGTGCAGCATCAGAGATCTGGAGGTGCAGATACTGATCTTCAAAGTAGTGAGAATACAACTACTTTGGAAGAGATTTTAGGTTTCACACAGAAGCAGCTTTTTTTTAAAATGGGAATTACTTTGGATTTGTATGAGATGGAGTTTTGCATGTGAACAGAGACACAACCTACTCATCCTTTCTTGAAATAGGTAGAATACATCAGAAAAGAACAAACACTTAGACTGCAGGATGATTGAAAGGCTGTCATATGGCAGACAAAAAGTTTCTACTTGCAGGGAAGAGCAAAACAAGAGGTCATCAATATAAGCTAGTCACCAAGAAAGCATTGAATTGGGAAAAAAGAGGCATAAAGACTGGAGAAACATAAAATTAACAGGTTAACAGTTATTTTCCACAGGAGTTTTGAGGCATGGAATGCTTCATCACAGCCAGTTACTGGAGTAGAATGTTATCATTTAAAAGGTAGTATGATTTATCAACTTTTACCTTTCATGGGAAGCGAGGTCAAAGTTGATGAGAATTAGAAAGGAACAATGAACAAATTAGCCTTATGAGCTTTTCTCTAACTTTATTAATCTTGGGAAGAATTACCATTACATCCGCCATCCAAGCTTGTAAATAAGGCCTGCTATAAAAGGAAAGGCTGACAAAAATCTCTCTTTCCAGGAGCTATTCAAGAGGTCTGAATTTTTTTCTCCAGTGAATACAGCTATTGGACGCCATAGCCAAGAAGCTTGGGACTAGTTATCTGCCAGATATAGGAATTCTTTTGGTCCTAGGCCATATAAGACACAAAATATGAAAAATTAAGAACAAAAGAGTTTTATACCCACATTTGCATCTGATCTACATTTATTCAAAAAAGTTGAGGGCAAAAAAAAGAAAAAAAACAAGACACTTCCTATATACATTATTCCCTTCATGAGTCACAAACAATAAGGAGTTTGTCTTTAGGAAAAGTTGTGCAGTTTAGTCTATACTCATTTAGAGTTTAGAAGAGACAGGATCTTACTGAAATGTAAAAGATTTGAGAGGGCTTAAGGTGGATGCTGACAGGATGCTTTTTTTGTGGGGAAATCTAGAACTGAGGGGCACATTTTAAAGTAAGGGATACCCCATTTAAAATGAGGACAGCAAAGAATTCCTTCCCAGAATTTCTTCTCTCGACCTAGTGTGTACAATTCCTTTCCTCAGCGAGCAATGGAGGCTAGCTCATTGGATATATTAAAGGTTGGGTTGGACAGATTATTGATAATAGTGGAATCAACAACTTATGGGGGACATGCAGAAAATTGAAGTTTATGTCCACAAATAGATCACTCATGATTTTATGGGAGGTGGTCAGGCTCAAATGGCCTACTCCTATTTACGTTCTTAAACATTCATCATGCAGCAAGTGTTCCAATTTTAAACTATTCTGTATTGGCTCTCAAATAATAGTTGCTGTACCCACAATTATTGGATTTATATTTTAAACCCTCTTTCACCCTGAAGTGATCCGTGACAGAGGCAGTTTTCAATTATTACTTGATAACTTCCAGAAGAAAAAGTGAGTCATATCATGAAATGTTAAAACCTGTTATTAACTCATAAATAATGCTAATTCCAATTAAACTCAGTAAATTGTTTGTGTGTTCTGATAGGTATAAGCACCCATTCGATAAGCAGATAAAGGATTTAATTTTCAGCATACTTTTATATTTCAAAACGATATATTAATGATTTAACACAAAAACCTCAACATAATGAATTACGTTGAGGATGAAATATTTGTTGCATAGGCACAAGTCAGTAACAAATGACAATAAACAAATATCATATCATATCATAGTGTTAGCTAAAGCCATGTTTGTGTAGCAGGTGAAACAACGGGCGGGATTTTACGACCTTGCTCAGATGAGGCAGAAATTTCCTGCCTCAGGTCAACGGAGATTTCTGTTATCGAATCCTCGCCCACGCTAATTCCATGCCATGGTAGGGTTCCAGCCACTGACTTTGAACTCCATACCCGTACAAAAATGTTCTGACACACAACTAGGAGTGCTATCTCTGCCAAACCAACATACAACCAATTATAGCTGCATGATATAGTGCCAACTGTGATGGAAACTGAACACGTGATAGATAACTTAAGGGCAGAAAGGTTAATATCGCAACACAGGTTATGTGCCATATTTACCATTCCACCTCAGCAAGAATTTACCCTGACTCTGAAGGCAGCAATTGCAGAGAAGTGGCCAAATTGGAAAGCATACATGTTCAAATAATACATTAGCACAAAAAATAATGGTGCAAAGTCAAATTACTCAAATTTTCTACCAAGTATTTGTGGACTAGCAATTTTCAAGGACCAAAAAAAGGCAGCCTTGCATCATATTTTTGGGGTGAACAGAAATGGGTAACAAACATAACCTCACTAGCCCTACCCGCATCTTCAAGTCAACAAAAACAGCTGTGAATTGAAAACTAGGTCAACACTTTCATTTTTGCTCATAATTAAAGCAAGGTTTTTGCAATCCAGACTTAAACTATGTTCAACTGGACTCTTCCCTGCTCAAATTCTCTTAATCCAGTTGATTCCAAATCTCTTCCTAAATTCCTTCATTAGCAACCGGAAAATCCTCCATAAAACCTGCCTAGTGAACAACACTTCTGTCACCTCTCTTCTGACTTTGTTGTGGTTTAGTGCCAAATTGAATCTCAGACATTTTGAGACATTAGACTGCACTACATCGAATCAAATGGACTTATTCTCTTCCCCAGATAGCAACTAAGGTTGCACACATTCAATGCTGAGTATGTAGGCAGGTTTTTTGTTAACAAGGAACTCAAAAGATAATGAGGAACAGGAAAGAAAATGATCTTAGTGAATGGCAGAGCAGGCTCAACGGGCTGAGTGGCATTCTTCTGCACCTATTTCTTATGATCTTGTACGCCTTTGAGATATCCCAAAACGCTTCCAATTACTTTTGTCTTCAAAAACATTAATGTCTGCAGTTGAAATCCTAAGAACACTTTATGAATAACAAATTTGTTTGTTTCATTTGCTGCCACTGGTTTAGGGATGAAAGTTAGCCAAGAGACAAAGTCATCTGAAGATTTTTGACATGCTCTTGAATGGGCAAAGTAGACCCAAATGTTTAGTACAACGGACAGCAAATAAATACATAATGAAAAATACTCTCTCTAACTTAGCTGTTCATATTCAGAACAAGCAAAAAATAACAATGAGCACGTTACCTACCTCCCCGCAACGTGTTAATTCAATGTTATAATTGCACAGATCTCACCAGAAGATTTTCCCTGCCAGGTTGATGCTACTTAATACAAAGCTGAAAAAATAAATTGTTTATCGAAAACTTTTATCTCCCTACAAATCAACCTACATCCAACTAATCTGAAAATTCTGCTCATGTTTTGACCTCTGACAAATATCACAGCAACAACTGAGACAATCCACAAAATTCTAAAAGTCAGGATCCAGTTCCGCATCTTAGCCAAAAGCTTATCAGTTCTTTCTTAGGCCATACCCTCTGTACCTAATTTCACTGAAATAGGCCATTATATTTTAAGGTGCCTAATGAGACTAATGTGTGAAAACATTAACTCTGCTCACTTTCAGTGGCACAGGTGATTATTTTCCTTAATTCTTTCTGTCTGCTGCAGGATGACCTTTTGGTAAGTAGCTTGGTTAAAAGACTATGTTCCAGTTTTACTGATTTTGATTGCTGCAGTGTACCTACTGAAAAAGTTAACAAGTGTTACAAGCTACAAAAAAAAAAATAGAAACTCTGGAGAATCCAATTTTATACTGGGCTGTAAATAATTTTGTTATATCAATGCCCTCAAATGTGTGCAATTGTCTATAGTGACAACTAATTATAGCCTTAAACCTTGCTCTATATGGATACGTTTCACTCCTCAACATTCAATGGCATTACTATCAAACACAAGTCAGGAGTGTGATGGAATATTTTCCACTTGCCTGAAAGAATACATCTCTAATAACATTCAAAGAGCTCAACACTATCCTGGACATAGCAGCCTACTTGATTTGCATGCCATCCACAAATATTCATTTCCCCTACCACAGGCACACACTGTAACATCTACAAGACGCACTGCAGGAACTCACCAAGCCTCCTTGGGCAACACCTTCCAAACCCATGATAACTACTATCTATTAGGACAAGGGCAGAAGACACATGGGAGTAACACTTCCTGGACACGCTTCTGCAAGCCACAAACCACCTTGACTTAGAATTATATTAAGAAATCTCTCAACATCAGGTTAAAGTCCAACAAGTTTATGTGAAATCACAAGCTTTCGGAGCACTGCTCCTTCACTTTTTACTTGCCCACTCCAGTCCAACACTGGCATCTCCACATCATGGAATTATAGTTATTCATTCACTGTCATTGTCAAAACTCTTCTCTAATAGCACTATGGATGTACCTACTCCATAGGCCGCAGCACTTCAAGAATGCAATTCACCACCATCTCTCAAGGGCTATTGAAGGTGGGAAGTAAATGCTCACTTAGCCAGTGATATTCACATTCCATGAATAAATTGATTAAGAAATAAAAATCAACTTAATTACATGCAAGTGAGATAAACACTAACTCAGGAAGTCTTACATGGAGTAATCTAACAGTAAAAGTTGGCATCCCACTGTGCATTCTCTTATATGTACCAAACTAGATCTAGAAAGTAATCAGGTAATCTTGCAGTGGTGTAATCTTTGTTGATAGTGTAATTCTTAGCATTATCAATGTTCATAAATGTTGTTCAATTGCAGAATCATACTTAATATTGGACACTACGTACAGGCAGGTTAAATACAGTCAGTACTCTCTGCCTGTTACAAACAGCTGAAATTCATATACCACATTATTCAATTGTGCAGCAGATATAATGCCTTGTTGATGTGACTTTGCTTTGGCTCAACCTATTTAAGATTATCAGTCTGGCATGAAATGTGGTATACCTATCAGTGCTAGAAGCAGGGAGTTCTGTTCCATCGAAACAGAAAGCCCACGTCCAGTTATTGCACCCTTTTCAATAAAATGTTTGGAGGCAAAGTTCCCTGATGCATTCCCCATGGAAGCTCCTCAATCAGAATCCATTTGTCAACTAATCAGCTTTTTTTTCCCTAATACATGAAAAATGGTTGCTACCTCTGAAATTATATTTTCTCGCATCTGTCCTTATGAGTGCAAGGCGAAAAGGTTCATTTTTCAGTTATACTCCATGTCTACTAGCAAACTAATACAAATAGTTTTGTCAAGTATTATTCTCAACAACCGAAAAATTAGCATTCTAAACACATGGAACTTCCTTACAAATAGATTCCAGTATTTCTCCAATAATTGATGTTAGACTAGCTGCTCCTCTTCCTTTTTTGAAAGTGGTGTAACATTTGCCAACTTCCAATCTAATGGGATCATTTTTGAATCCAAGCAATTTGAAAAATCAGAGTTAGTATATCCATCATAAGAAATAGGAACAGGAATAGACAATTCAGCCCTTTGAGCCTGTTCCACCATTTAATAAGATCATTGGCTGATCTAACACTCAAATCCATTTTCCTGTCTTATTTCTATAACCCTTAATTCCCCTACTGATTAAAAACTTATCAATCTCAGTCTTAGGAATTTTCAAAGACTCAGTCTCTACTGCTTGTTGGGGCAAAGAATTCCAAAGTTTCGCCACTCAGAATAAATTCTTCCTCAAATCTGTCTTAGATGAGGATCCCTTATTCTGCGACTACATCTTCAGACTCCAGGCCAGAGTCCTTCACTCTCCCAGAGATGGAAACATCCCCCCAACATTTACCCTGCCTCATCCCTAAGAATCTTAGGATCCATATAGGGTCTGCACTGATTCTGCAAAAGAAATTCATACCCAGGTCCATCTCCCCCCACCCTATCTCTGTAACCCTGCACATTTATTATGGCTAATCCACCCAACCTACACATTTTTGGACTGTGGGAAGAAACTGGAACACCCAAAGGAAACCCACGCAGACATAATGGGTATGTGTAAACACCACACAGCCCAAGGCCAGAATTAAACCTTGGGCTCTGGCACTGACAGCAGTGCTAACCACTGTGCCAACCTTACACATTTCAATTATATCATTTCTGATTCTTCTGAACTTCAAGGTGTACAAACCCAACTTGTTTAATTTTTCCTCACGTAACAGTTCTTCTATGCCAGGATCATCCCAGTAAATCTGAGTTGTACTGTCTGCAATGATAATGCATCTTTCATCTTAAATAAGGGAGCTAAAACCATACACAATATTCTAAAGTGGTTTCACTAGTAGTACCTTGTTCAGTTGCAGCAATACCTCTATTTTTATACTTCAGCCCCTTGAAATAAAACCAGCATTAAATTTGCTTTTTCTATTACCTTCTGCACCTGTATGCTAGCTTGCTGGGTTTCATGAACAAGGACTCCAAACTTCCTTTATGTTGCAGCTTTTGGCAGTCTCTTTCCATTTAAATAGTAATCCACTTGTTTCTTCCAAAATGAACAATCTCATTCTCCCCAACATTGAATTCTATTTGCCAGTTTTCTGTCCACTCAACTTGTCAATATCTCTGAACAATTTATATCATCCTTACACTTTGCCTTCCCTCCTACCTTTGTATCATCCACAAATTTGACAACAGTACACTGTTCCTTCTACCAAATCATCAATATATATTGTGAAGAGTTACAGTCTGAACACTGATCTCTGTGGTACTCCATGGTTACTGCCCTGCAACTGCTTTTCATTACCAGCCTATCCCAATAAAAACCTTATTATTTCCAAGTAGTGAAGCCTTGGCCTCATGAATTGAAACCCCTTTTTCCCCCCACACCATGCTTTGAGTTCTGAATTTGGTTCTCTAAT
The DNA here is from genome assembly GCA_024679065.1 of Sphyrna mokarran. NCBI lineage: Eukaryota > Metazoa > Chordata > Chondrichthyes > Carcharhiniformes > Carcharhinidae > Sphyrna > Sphyrna mokarran. The sequence goes on from JAGIQG010000021.1 coordinate 29,370,749, forward strand.
CCCTTGACCCTATGCCAATCGGTGTGTAGCTACACTAACAATGTAGAGATGATTAGCCTTGGTGGTCTGTTTTTTAATTTGGACCCAACTCCCCAAATTCACTTAGCAGAATATCACTATGTCATTGATTTCTATGTGGACCACGACAACTGGATCTTCCCCCTCCTACACAAAGTTCTCCTCAAAGTTGTGAGGAGACATTCATAAACCTGACAATGAAGTACACAACACAACCTTCAAAGCTCGCTGTCATAGCTACAAAGACCAGCATCTCTCTCCCTGACTATACTATCTTCTATCACAACCACATTTCTCTTCACTTCTTCCATTTGAAATGCATTCTTCACCACGGCCCTATAACCAGTCCAGTCATCCACTTACAGCCCGGCTCCTTGTCCACACAGACAGCAAGCACCTCGTACCTGTTGGACAAAGTCAGGGGATGGGCTGAGGCTTTCCTCCACTAAAGACTGATTGCCCAAACCTGCTTTACTTGCAGTCAGACCCTTCTGTCTCTGACAACAGACCAACTCTAAAGTTCTGCCTAACTTAAAGGCTGTGACTTCCCCCTGGAACAAACGTCCAAGTAACCCTCCTGATATGCCATAATTTCCATTACTCAGACTCTAGTTCATGAGCACCAAGCCAAAATTGTCTAAGTCACAGGCATTGCTGCAGATATAGTGCCTAGGGTTGTGATGTATCACAACACCAGGTTAAAGTCCAACTTCTTACTGTGCTTACCCCAATCCAATGCCAGAATTTCTACATCATTGTGGTGCATGCCACAGACACCCAGATGCTGTAGCCACAGCACATCACTAGCCTTGCCATTTCTGTCCAAACTTGGTTAATAGTTTACACGTTTAAAGTAATACTGGTCATCTCACCTAGTTTGGAGATAAAAACAGAACTTACCAACCACTGAAGGCTGAAAAAGTAAAAAAAAAATACCTCTTTGTTCCATACACCAAATTCCCACTTGAACTGAATTTCCAATTACATATTCTGTTGGCATTTCACTCCAGCATAGTCCCTCTCTGAATTCAGAAAAGAAATTTATCTTTCCTGCATATCTATGGAATAAAGAACATCATAACTCTCTTCCTTCACTCTTCCCAAACAATGTTGAGAATTTCATAGTGGGAAGCTCTCAAAAACTTTGAATAGAAAATATTGCCTCTGCAATGGTTAATTGGTGATATTAGTTCATAAGTTTGAATTATTACCAACTCAAGTAGCTAGTTCATCTTCCATTTATGTTCTGTATCAGACCAAATTAAGGCACAAACACATTGATGGAGCCAGACAGCTTTTATTAAAATTGATTCTTTATATTGTTCTGAATTCTTATAGTTATAATGACATTTTACACATTTTCAATTTTTATTCAAACTGTACATTTTATATTACTGATTCACGAACAAATGCAGAGGGTTTACATTTGACATTTTTAATTCAGTAAAATGTAAAATATTTTTATTCTGGAATTCATATTTAACCATTCTAGTATTTTAAACTGTATTTAATTTTCAAGTTAATCCATGTATTCCTGCCCAGAATTGATATCTATAATGGGCAATGTACTACCATTAACTTTTCATTTAACTTTTATTCAAGTCAGATTTGGACAATATCATAGGAGCAGGCATCAATACAATTTTGATCACAGGAGAGATGGACTTGCATTGAAAGCAGTTCAACAAAGGGTCACCATGTTGATTTCAGGAATGAAGCAGTTACAAGAAAAAGTCGAGAAAGTTGGGCCTATTCTCAGTGAAGTCTGGGAGAATAAAGGTTGATCTTAGTAAAACAGAAAAGATAAAGTAGATGCTGAGAGAATGTTTCATGTCGTAGGGGACTTAAAACTAGGGGACAGAGTTTCAGAATGAGGAGTTTTCTAGTTAAGACAGATGAGGAAAACTTCTTCTGAGGATCATTAATCTTTGGAATTCTATACTTCACAGAGCTGTGGAAACCAAGTAATTTAATACATTAAAGGTTCAGATAGACATTTTTGTGAACTTCAGTGTTATGAGGAACAGGCAGTAAAAGTGGGGCTGAGGCTAAAATCAGATTAGCCGTAACCTTCATGAGCATATTTGAAGGGCCAAATGGCCTTCTGCTCTTATTTCTTGTATTCTAGGTTTAAAAGTTAATCCAGTCAATGGAATACAGAAGGAGGAATGCCAAGCACAAATTTTCGATGTATTCATTACCACGTACAGAATATCAAAATGGGACAGATTCTTAAAGTACTGGTATATTTTATACTCCCAATTTATCAACAAAATGCAGGGATTGTTGCACTACAGAAACTCAAAAAACCGTATGTGCTGCATGAAGGTCCTCAACTGCAAAATTTCTATCTTCAAAGAAAAGGATTCAGCTAAGACCCAAGGTGTTACTATAAAAAGAAAATGATTATTGGTAGATAATTTACTTTTAAAGATAAATTTAAACACATTAAAATCATAATACTTTTAACAGAGCTTGGTTTTTAAATACAACAAGTATGGTCTAATTAAACACAATTTTAAATTAGAGCAAAATACAGCAGATGCTGGAATCTGAAAAAAAACAGAAAATGCTTGAAAAGCTCAACAGGTCTGACAGCATCTGTGGGGAGAGAATAGAGCCAATGTTTCGAATCTGAGACTTAAAATAGCATGGTAGCACAGTGGTTAGCACTGCTGCTTCACTGCTCCAAGGTCCTGGGTTCGATTCCCAGCTTGGGGAATTTCCAGCTTGTCTGCATGGAGTTTGCACATTCTCCTTGTGTCCACGTGGATTTCCTGCAGGTGTTCCGGTTTCCTTCCACAGTCCAAAGATGTGCGGATTAGGTTGATTGACCATGCTAAGAAATTGCATTAGTGTCCAGGGATGAGTAAATTAGAGGAATTAGTGGGTATAATATGTAGGGATATGGAGTTAGAGCCTGGTTGGGATTGTGTTCTTTGCAGACTTGATGGGCCAAAGGACTTCTTTCTACACTGTAGAGTTCTATGATCTAAAACACTGCTCTATAATTTTAGTTTGTATTTTATATCTGTGAAGAGATAACATTTCAAGTCAATTCCCTTTCTTCAGAACTTTCTAACAAAAGGACTTTCACCCAAAATTTTAATCTGATTTTCTCTCTCTCTCTCCCCTTCTCCCCACCACACACACATAAATGCTGCCTATTATTTCCAACACGTTTATATTTCAGATTTCCTGCGTCTATCACATTCTGCTTTTCAATTAACATAATGCTTACTTCATTTCTTTAGGAAGGGACTGCCTGTTGGATTACAGTTGCATAGCCACCATTTACTGTTTGATCTCATCCAATTGCTTTTGCCCTAATGGAGAGTACTGGAAAACAATTTTTTTTAATCAAAGTTCGATCTCCAAACCTACACCTGAAGATGGTAATAATAATAATAATAATAATAATAATATAATAATAACAACAACAACAACAACAACAACAACAACACAATAACAATAATAATAGTCCTGGCCAAATTCCCGTTCTACAATTCACGAGTTTTTGAGGCATATTGCGATAAACCAACCTGAGAGATCAACTTAGAACATTCTGAATTCCAACTAAACTGCTCACTGATCCACCAAAATATTGCACATATAATTTCTATTTACACAAAATCTCTGAACAGAAGAAGTGTTTTACAGTGCATTCAAGTCGGTGGGGATCAATTTCTAGAAAATAGATTTAATTAAAAAAGTGACACGTTTGCTCTGCTTTTTCTGAAGATTATGCCCGTGTACTGTTTTTGTACCAAACATTGACTGAATTTCTGTACAGGAAACAGTCAATAACTTCCTTAAATCTCTTTGTTTACTAAATTATTGTAAGAAAGTGACTTGTTTTCAGGAAATCCTAATAGCTTATTTGGATTTTTGGCAGGTGATTACACAAAACATTTAATTATAAACATACAACTGTAACGACTAATTATTAGTTATAAAATATAGCAAAAGCTTATTTTTTAAAAAACAAGGATTATACAATCTCAATGAAAAATTAGGGGTCGCAGGAATTTCCTGAACACTTCCCACACATAGGGCAATCTCAATGACGTTTCTAAAATTGATTGGTGCCAATTGCACAAGTTGCAGCAAACATCATAAAAATGTAGTTTTAATAACTTATGCTATGTAAAATATTTTTTTAAAAAATCAAAAGATGAGTATTCAAACACATACAATGTGTTTCTGTACCAACTATTAAACAGCTCTGGTATATAACAGAGAAGTCCTATCCATGTATATTTCACTACTTTTTTTGTATTTGTAATTGTATGCGCCAAAGATTACAAGCAAATAAGTAAACGTTTCAAAAACGTAAACATCTTTTGATCCTCAATAAAAAAGGATTGAAACCCTCCGCATATATTTTAAATCATGTATTTTGTTTATAATAAAAAAATTCATAGCTGGAACAAGCCACTACACCGCAGCTGTTGTCAAAGGCAAATTCCACATCCGAAGTCATCAGGATGATGAAGTACAGTAGAACTGCTTGGAGGGGGAGAGGGGAGAAAACGTGGGCAGCAGTCCAAAAAATGCCAGCGCTTTGGCACAACACAAGCCAGTCAACACTGAAGCTCAAGACTACGCATAAAAAACAGAATACAATTACTCGTGAGCCACTAGGAATGTACAGGCATTTCAGTAAATTGGATTCTGTACGGGAGAGAAATAAAATGCATTCCCAATGTGAAACAAGTACTGCAATATGTTGTAGATTTTAATTCCACCTTGTAGTGGCTTGTCAATTTACAAACAAGTTACCGCATCTCATTGCGCTGCTGCTTTCATTGGATCTAAATTGCACAGAGACCGAAAAGCTCCGTTTTCCATCAGTCGATTTCAAATCCTACTCTCGCGGACCTCAGGTCCCGCTTTGTGAAGGGCGGCTAAACTCCAACCAAAGCTTGCCTTCCACCGACCGATCGGCTAAAAACCAGCGCAGAGAGCATTTGGCCATTTCATGTCACTGACAGCTCCACAGAAAAAAATCCTACAATTCAATCCATCTCTACACATTCAAACTAGCCTTGTTCTACAAGATAGAACTGCGCCACTTTTACAAAAATAAAACTGAATAAGGCATAAAATCGCAAATCATCTGGCTTACCTTTTAATTTCTTCCTGAGGCTCTTTGGCAGCTTTAAACTCGGGTTCTCTGGAAAGGTCAGGGGTAAAGGGGGGTGGTGGTTGTGGTGGGGAAGAAGAGAAAAGCCTTTTTTTTAAAAAGACCCATAAATTTGGCAAGACTCTGAAAAAACGCAAGAGAGCGGCTGACAGCTGCGGTCAGGACGGGCGACGGGAAGCAGCGGCGGGTTGTACACAAACACACGGGTAAAGGGTTCAGCAGCAACAGCAGCGTCGCTCACCTCCCTCCCTCCCTCCCTCCAAACCAACAGCAGCCCCTAGACAGAAAGCACAGCGCGCACACACACTACACACAGACAGACACCCTTAGCAACCACACCGCCAACAATTACAAACCTCATCAATTTAAAGTGCAAATAGAAGGGGCAAAAAATATCCAAGAGCGAGGGGAAGAGGGGAGGACAAAAAAAACAACGTTAAGAGTGATGATGCTGTTGGGAAGAGGGGAGGGAGAGAAGAGGGAAGGGAAAAGTTGAGCTACTTTCTCTCCACTCTCGCCGTCAGTGAATTGTCGGTAACGGTGCTGCAGCAGCAGCCATTTTGTTCTAACTGAGAAGGCTAATCGCGCTGAGGAAAACGCGACCCCTGACCCTTGTCTGGCTGACATGTGATCACAGCCAAGCACCGACCCAGCCTCCCTCCTCCCCGCTCCAGGCCCCCTTCGCGCGCCCAACCGTCCCGCCTCCCCCGCGTTGGCCCGGCAACTGCCCCCACCTATCGCTCGAGCGCCAGCATGTCACGTGATCACCGCTCCAAGATCTACATCCACCGCCCCCCCCAAAAAAAAATTTCAAAAAAGAAAACGGATCTCGGCTCCGGGTTCAGACGCCCGGCAGCGCGGGTAAGTGACAGACTGGGAGGAATATTTCATTCAGACTTCTTCATTTTCCCCACCCATCCAAATTATCGTTAACCGCATAAACGCGGAGAAAGAATAAAGCCACCAGGTAAACGATCGAAGAAGAAAAATTGATATTTATTAATTAATAAATAGCTCGTGAAATACAAAACACATCGCTTTTTGGGTAAACAGTCGAGGATGAAAAATTGATGTTTATTAATAAATAGCTCGTGAAATACAAAACACATCGCTTTTTGGGAGGCCCGCCTCAAAAAAACGCACCCACCAGGTAAACAGTTGAAGAAGAAAAGATGTTTTAGAATCAATAATACAACTGGAGAGGGAGAGAAACACACCGCTATGTAGGAGCCACCAGATAAACAGTCGAGGAAGAAAAAAATGTTTTTAAAATGTATAATGTTGAAACTTGTGAAAACAAAACACTGCCGTCCCTGGGAGGCCCGTCTCAAATTCACCCCAGATCCAACCAGGCCGCTCCGAGCCACGTGACCAGCTTCCTCTCCTGCCTAGTTGCCCTGGTAACTGGTCCACCCAATTAGCTAGAAAAGCCCAACCGCAAATAAGCCTGTCCCCAACATATACAAATGACTCAGTAATTGTCAATTGTACATGATCTGATACAGCTCGACTTCATCTGCTTAATAGGTACAGACCTCATCTAATTCGACCTGGTGAAATAACCCAATCAAAATCAAATGTATTACAGCTGAATTGGCACCCCTCCTTGTGCTGCAGCAGCACTCATGTTATTGGGAAATACTATTTCCATTCCCATGCTCTTCTCATCAGAGCTCTTACCCTCGTAGTTGAATTTGTAAAACAGATGAGGGGCAGATTTGTCCTTTGACAAAATTGGCAAATGTCTTGGATTCCAAATGAAAGTAGCGTGTTTTTCCCCAGCCACACAAGCCAGTTTTCACTCCAGATCTTCTGACGTATTGTCAAAAGCAACAGGAAGAGGGCATGTTTCGCACTGTCATTCTGGCAAGCCTGGCTCCACAAAGGGTGCCCCAATCTCAAAGGAAGACTCCATTATTCTCTGGCACCATTGATATTGATACCCCTAGAAGACATGGGAAACATCCCCAACTCTAGAACATAAAGGGGCAATCTCCCACTCAACCCCTTCCCATACTCGATGTTTGGGTCATCCTCACAACATGCAGGCATCAGGTGACCCAATGCCTCCTCACTGCCCCCCAATCATCACCAGCATTGAGGCAGCAGTACCTGACCCAGTCCCTATTGCAATGCGGGTGCGATCACCCCCAACCACCACCACCACTACCATTCCTTGGGGTTCACTAGAGTGCCTGCCCAGAGTGCCTCTCTGCATCTCAGCATCGTCATCAAGATTGTTTTTCTTTTTTGATGTTACATTGTGAGGAGGAGGGGGGGACATGAAGTGGCTCCAAAGGCAATGGCATTATGACATTTAAGAATATTCAAATATATTCAAATTGATGGTAATCAGATTGCCACCTTTGCTGGGCATGAATCTGATTACATTGGGAGATCACAAAATGAGATTTTGCTAGCACAAATTCCAAAATGGTCCTTGCATGAGACTTAGCAGCCATAATGGACCCAGAAAATCGCAGCCAATATCTTTCTGTTGAAACAATAAAATGACATAACATTTTTCTTTAGGTTATTTTAAAAACCTCTAACTTTCACAATTGAAACCTTGTGACCAAAGTGCCAGACTATATGAGTGAGATTTCTGTAATTAAATATTCCATGAGTTTAGGCAAAAAATATGCAACGAAGTTGTGGTTCTTTGAATATGAAAAGAATTAGAATGATTCCATTGAATTTTTCTATTTTCTTTATTTCTCTTCAAAGTTTCAGCTCTCCTTTCATCTCTTCTCTGGAAAGCATCGACTCCTTCCTGTGCTATGTAGTTCCCAATCATATTCGAATACTTCACACAGGTGATCATTATGCCTGTGAAACTTGGCAGTCAATGTGAGTCAATCGCAGGGGCAGCATAGTTAAGCTCAACACTATAATCATACTAGTGCACCTTTCAGCTGAGATTGTTGTATACTGATCAGGAGTCAAAATCCAAGACCTTCCTAACCCATAAGTACTGAGGCTAATTGCAGCACTCAGATTACAAAGCATGACTGAGATCAAGTAACAGCACCTAGCAATGATTTGGGGCCTCTACTTTGTATAGCTCAACTATGACAAAATAAGATTTTGCAATGACACGCTGTTTAAATTTTTGAAAATCATTTTTGTTCCACACTTGTGACTTATTTCCAGATCGTGCCCAAGACCTCCAAGGCTGCTGCCAACAACAGTCTTGAAATGCCCACTAAGATATGCACAAAACAATCCAGGATTGCTTTCTATGCAATTTTTTCTTCTCTTGCATTCTTTTTGCACCAAACAGAAATACAACATATTAGAGTCATAGATGCGAATGGATTTGATTTGCACTATGCCATCAGGCTAGCAATGGTGGCACAGTAGCTAGCACTGCTGCTTCACAATGTCAGTGACCTGGTCACCGCCTGTGTGGAATTTGCACGTTCTCTCCATGTCTGTGTGGGTTTCCTCCAGGTGTTCCAGTTTCTTCCCACATTCTGAAAGACATGCTTGTTAGGTGCATTGATTCAGCCAACTGCTGGACTGTGGTGATTAGGGGAATTTCACTGTAATTTCATTGCAGTATTAATGTAAGCCTTAATTATGATTAATAAATAAACTTTTAAAAAAACTTTAAACCTTCTCATTGACTTTGAAATGAAGTTAATACAAGTAGGGACTATCACGGAATTTGCCTGCAAGTCACCATTGATTTTCACAAGTCTATTTGTAAAGTACTTAAGATTTTTTTTCAATTTTATTCCTGCTGAGATTTATTATATTTGTTGTAAGCTCTCAGTGGGTAACTTTCAAGCAGTCTGTATGTGGACAAGGTACACTAGTACTGGTGAGTGGACACTTTCCTAAAGAATTCAGTTGACTAACAACTGCAAAAAGCATCAGCTTCACCACATCTTGACTGAAATACCACTCGAGTGTGCAGAAGAATCCCACTGCTAATTATAAAGAAATCTGTCAATTTCAATATAAATATGTGATACAGTTGCAGATGTAACAGGTTTTCATTTTCTTCACACCTGAAGATAATTTATTAACTATATAGCTATGAACGTTAATTGCTAAAAATGTTTTCCTGACTTTTTTATACTTTAAATTATGAAAATTTTGTACCTCTGTATATTTTGCTTAAATTAACAGCTCAAAGATGAACGCATAATACACACAAATATATTACACGATTCTTTTATGAAATAGTAATATTGTTGAATTTTATTGATAGTGAAAAATACTTCAGCAATCTAGTTGAAATAACAAAGACATTTAATTACAAATAAAATTGCATTCTCAAGGAGCCACTATTAGCACTGTGAATGACTATCACAGTGTGGCAAACCCATGTACGTTCTTTGAGAATGTACGTTTTAGAATCTAGATTAAGTTCTCTGAGAAACTGTCTGTAGATATGACGTACATCACTGTGCTGCCTATTTGCTGAGATTTTCCAGCATTTTCAGATTTCTGCATAAGTTTGGCTCCAATTGCAAATTTTGCTCAAAGATTCAAATTAACTAATGTTTCAAACACCATGTTAAATATACTTATTAGCATCATAACGTGTTTTATTGTTTAAAAAATATGGAAATCAACACTATTTTGTTTGCCAACTAAGTTATAGGTTTTACACTAAATGAAAGGTATTTTTATATTTATATACAAAAAGGAAACAAGTGGAAAAAGCAGCAATTTAACAATGTCTTTTAAATTGTTGTTTTGAAAGGCCAGATACCAAGCTCATGGGACAACTTTAAAATAAGCTGCAGCATTGGCATGCTAATGTAATGTATTTGTGCTCAACCAAGTTGTTCCTTGAAGTGGCAGTTCAAGTTTCCAATTCCCACACAGAAAATTTCTGAATTTTGGTCACACAATCATTGGAAAGAATCAAATGCAAGTTAATGACTTTCACACTGAAGAAAGGAAAGATGGAGGATGACTGCTAAGTGTTTGGAGTGGCACTGATAGATACCTAATGGCAAGCTGCCTGTCCCATTAGGATTGTGCAAAACACACTAAGCCCTAAAAAAAAGAGAATAGGATAGAACAATAAAGGAATATTAGTAAGTAAAAATTATTTATTAATATTCCTATTATTTATTTTGCATTATATTAGTGCAAAAGGTAAACTTATCGTAAGTACCAATCACAAAAAAATTCAAAAAAATATATACTCAATCTAAATGGTTTTTAAACATGACTAAAGAATTTGTGATTGAAAGAATGCAAATTTATAATGATAAGAATGCACACGTAAAATAAATTACAAATTACTGTGCATCAGATTTTCTCTGATTTGTTGGAATTTAAAAATGTCTTAACAAGTATCTATATAGCACAATATTTCTTACCTGAATAGATAAAGCTGGAGAAAAATTGTCTGATTTGAAATAAATTTATCATTTTTACTCTGACATACCACCAATTGACACTAGCGACCATTCTGCAGTTTCAACAAATTAAAGCAAAGAAACCTTGAAGAATTCTCCAGTCGATTAAGGTTAGATGATATCTGGCTCCATACAATATTTCTAAATTAAGCAAACATGTAGCTTGCAGCAGTTAGGTATTGTTTATTGTGTTCAATTGTACTGGGTGAATGCATTAGCTGAACTGATTTCTAATTCTTCTAAGGGCACTGCAGGGATTCCACAGAGACCAACACATTCATAAATAGAAAACAACTGTCTAGCAGAAAGAAGAGGTGGCACGCAGTGATGCCAATGCAATGTAGACAAGCTGGTTACTGCCTATTTGATAAGATAAAGCCCTCTAATGTTTAAACGATAGCCTGTACTTCTCACATGACTATCCCTATCTATTATAGATTACCAATGCAGCTTTAGTTCCCTCTGCAACTAATGAACAAGCACTAAAATCAATAACTGCAAAATGTGGATTTGTGTGCTGCTTTGCAACAAACAGTAAATGGTATGCAGGCAGCAGAATGCTCAGGTGGGGGTGGGCTGCATGAACCCCTAGAGGCCAGTGTATTTGTCATTTGGCAAACCAAGATAGATGTAGAGCACAAATTCATCAAAGCTTTCTCCAAAAGGAACACAATTCTTGTTCCAGTGTTACACTCCATCTATCTAGAGCCTGAAAAATGAATAAATAATGAACTGTTCATGTCAGATATCAGGAACAAGCAGCATACAATGATTCAAAATAAGAGCTCACTAATAAAATAATCTTTTATAATGAAAGTAACTCCTTAGTTCAACATTTTAGTGAAATTCAGACATGTTATAATTTAATGTTTTAACAAGACCCCAGTTTTAAATGTATTCAAATTCAATCGTCAATGAAGAATTCAATAATATTTTTCTCTTTATGTTTTCACTACTGCCTTAAGCATGCAACCCAAACAATAGCATTTCAGTACTCTGCTGGCACAAATTGTATCTGACGTTGCAGATGAAATCATTTTAAGTGTATTATGGCTGTGAGGAAAAGGAGCAAAAATAAGGCACTTTATTTAAAACAGTAGTAACATATAATTAACTGTTATCAACTTTAAAGTTCACTGCTAAACTCAAGGCATGATTTTCTTCATACAGACTTCGGCATTTTGCAGTGAGTGGCTTTGTCTACAAACAGCACAGCAGCTCTACTTATCATGGCAACGTCAACACTGCAGTGCTGGTTCCTTTGTTTCTCCTCTGTGATAGAGCCAGAACCTAACATCTCATAAATTATATCAGTGTGATCGACAATGATGGCATTGTTTGTAAACATAAATAGGGATGCCAAATATGTTGGTCTATTAAAAAGGAATATCATTACAAATTGACCTAGAAGTACAGTATTTTGGAATGCAGTCATTTTAATGGTGAACTTTAAAGAGACGGATAGTTCATATGGACATGAGTACAATAGATCTAGTGAGGGTAAAAGTCATTGTTTTAAGACATTAGTCCAATTATTATTCAACTATAACAACATTCCTTTTTCTTCTTGTCTAACTTAATAAAGAGATCAATGTGATTCTTACGATCTGTGATACAACTTGTTATCAGATCAGCTAAATAAACATGATAACTTTTATCGCAGCAAAGTTTTTATGTAAAAACTGTGATTATTGCTTAAGGTAAAATAATGTATGCAATCTAAATAGTTTTTTTTTAAATATAAAATGAGTTTCATTTAAAGTAAAATTATATTTGATATTACTGGTTAAAAATTTCTATCCTTTATGGTTTAGGCAAAAGCAGCCATAATACTTTAATCTTAACTCATAAAAAAGAATGGATATCAAATCTGTGCTTCTACCATGTCGGTGTGTTCCTGCAGTAGAAACAGGTGTTGTACATCCCCCTTTATCCTTTGTGAAAAACAACTTTGACAGGTATAAAATGCTTGTCCTCCTATTAAAAACATATACATCACTGAAAAACAGACTTAGTTGACTTTACTTAACACTTTTTTTGTTGAAACAATTTAGCTTGATGGCATATGAACTGCATTTACCTACAATGCATTCTTTTCACATTTGTATTATTTCTCTGGATCAGCTATTCTGTTACCCTGAGAAGTTCTTGTCATATTGTACAATAATACCACAGAATTATAATCTGTCATTAATTTCTTAAAAAGGCAGCTACTTTTTTGATAACCCTATCATGGGGCGAAATTAAAGATAACTCATTTGACCTCTTGAAAACAAGTAAATCACAGTGAAACATAGACCAGGATTTTCCAGCCCCATCATGGCTGGCCCACCGCAGGGGATGCTTCGGACAAGCAGTTGATTTTCAGCAGGACTGGATGGGGCTGGAAAATCCCATCTATAATCACAAAACAGATTATGAACAAGTCTAATAACGTTTCATTGAGATTATGCTCAGAAACAGCTTCATTGTACAAAAGCTTGTTTTTGAATGAAATATCTAGTTTATCTATAATGAAAATGACAGCAAAGTGCTGTGCCTTTTTAATTCTTTGATTACTAAAGGAATAAGCAATTTTAAGAATGGTATTTGCTTTCCTTTGCTCTTTCCCCATCACATCAGACATCATTTGCGACTCAAAGGAGTGTTAACAAGCTTGCTCCTTGGCTGCTGCCAACATTGTTCTCTTCAGCTGTTAAGAACGCACAAGATTGGCCTCAGGTGACTTGGCTTTGACTTTTTTGCTTTTTCGTCTTTTGCATCATTTGCATCTCAAGCAATTTTCTTTGAAGGCTCAAACTAAATTTAGAAATTGATTTTCATCTGTTTGCTTTAGAACCTGAGCATTGCAACTGGTTGAGCCACGCTCATTTCTCAGCTGGAAGTGCATTGACTGCTATATTGATGTTAGTTACATCTGCAACATTGAGTAGCCATGGACACAGCCAGTGGTGGGCTGACTGAGTTCAAGAAATAACATTTACATGGAGTCTACAATTTGCCCTTAAAGAAGTCATTGCAGGCTACCACTAAGGAAGCATTCAAAACTTGCTTATCTCAATGTAGTGGCATAAGAGTAGAAATGCTATCAGCTACTGTACTCCACCACCTCCTCTACATGCAATTTATATGCCCCCAAAATGAACAATGCTGCTCTTTCCAATGCGGACTGCCATCTACCACAGTCATTGCTGTCCTCTGCTCACACTTGCTGATTCCAGACACCATCACTCAACCCAAATCATCGCTGCCTTCCGTCATGATCACTGTTCTACTCTCTCTCATTGTCACCCTTTGCTGTAGCCCCTTCTTCTGATTTATGCCCTTCCCCTTTTCAAATACTTTCCTGTGCTGGCATAACAATGTCTGATCTCCAGTTGCTCTTTGACAAGCTACCTGGTTTCATTTGCAGTGGTGTTGAAATCCAATATTGAAGATTCCATGTACCTCAGGCCTGATCATTCAGGTGCTATTACTAAGTTATAATATTTATAATCTTTGTACTTGTAATACTGAATATTCCATTATTGTAGACACTATTAAGAAACTCTACATGAGAAAAACCAGGTCTAGACTTCAAATTATTTTCAAGAACAAAGAATAGTATAGCGCAGTAACAAGCCCTTCAGCCCACCAAGCCTGTGTCAACCACGTTTACCTATCTAGACCAACCGTTTACATCTCTCTATTCCCCATTTGTTCATATGTCTATTAAGATAAGTCTTAAATGGGGCTAACGTCATTGCTTCAACCATCTCACTTGGCTGTGCATTCCAGGCTCCCGTCACCTTCTGTGTAAAAAAACTTTTCCCACACATCTCTACTGAACCTTTCTCCACTTAATACAAGCAAATTACTGTAAATGCTGGAATCTGAAATCAGAAATGAAAATGTTGGAAAATGATTTCTCTCTCCACCACTTCCCCCCCCATCTTGAACTTGTGCCCCCTTGTAATTGTCATTTCTGCCCTGGAAAAAGCTTTCTGACTGTTCACCCTATCTATACCTCTCATAATTTTATAAACTTCTATCAGGTCGCCCTTCCGTCTCCATCTTTCCAGGGAGAACAATTCCAGTTTTTTCAATCTAGCCTCGTAGCTAAACACTCCATACCAGGCAAACTTTCTGGTAAACTTTTTCTGTACTCTCCAAAGCCTCTTCCTTCTGGTAGTGTGTTACCAGTATTCCAAATGTAGTCTAAGCAACATTTATACAACTGTACATAATTTGCCAACTTTCATACTTGATGTCCCATCCGATGAAGGCAAGTTGCCATATGCTTTCTTCACCACCTTTAGCACCTGTACTGCCACTTCTAAGGATCTGTGGACATGTACTCCCAGATCTCTCTGTGTGTCTATGCTCCTGATGCTTTTGCCATTTAGTTTATAGCTCCCACTTGAATTGGATCTACCAAAATACATCACCACTTATTTGTCGGGATTAAGTTCCACCTGCCATTACACCGCCCAATTTTCTAGCCCTATCTGCCCCATTTTTTCATCTCAGTAAGGAAAGCCGATAAAATTTGGGAAATGATTGGTATTGGTCTTGTATATCTTAAAATGAAACTTCAGTTTGAACCAATACCAGTTAAATTTCCAAGTTTTATTGGTTTTCCCTTCTGTCCTATCAATATCTCCTCAAAGCTTGCTTTAATCCTCAAAATAATTTAGCATGCCTCCTATTTTAGCATCATGTGCACATTTGGGCATCAATCTCTAAATTATTGATGTGCACAGTGAATAGAAGTGGATTCGAAACAGAACTTTGTGCCTTAACATTACCCACTTCCAATCAGTCTGAGAACCCGCCTTTGACTCCTTTTCTGTAGTTCTTCTTACCTAACTAATTAGTTATTCCAGAATATTCCAATCATCTCTAATTGTTTCCCATATGGTACCTTGAGAAAGGATCTCTGAAAGTACTTGTACATCCAATCTGCTGTATTTCTCAATTCTACCAAGTTCATCACCTTGACAAAGAACACTATTAGTTTTGTCGAGCCAAATTTTCCTTTATAAAATCTATGTTGCCCATGCTAATTATTTTATCTCCACACTAGTTATTTTATCTTTGTTTATATATTTAGTAATGTTATCGTTTGTATTAATTAAAAAAAAACTATAATTTTTACCTAATTTGTTCCATGATTCCCCACATGGGCCTGCTGGATCTTAGCAGTCCCAGAAATGTGTCCTTATATTTTAATATCAACTTTTTAAATAATTTAAATTAATTATTCTGTCTCTCACTTTGCTTTTAACAAATTCAAACTCACCCTTCCTAATCTCTTCTTCTTATATGAAGACTGGTGGAAAATATTTTGTAAATAATCTCTGCCAAATTTATTAAAGTTCTGTGCAGATATTTACAGTTATATTTTCTATAAAAATTACTCCCTAACTCATGGAGTAAAGTAATATTTTGAACATTAGTGATAGGTGGAATTCTAACCCAGGGGAGAGTTTGAATCATCAATTTGTTGTTGCAACTAATTTGTTACAATAAATCACCAAACATTCTTCAAACTTGTAGGTGTTTATCAGTTGCATTGGATACAATAGAATTCAACTAGCTTTGTATAGCATGATTTATAATACATTTCTCACTTAAGCTACAAGTTTATGAATTACATTTGTAAGTGCAGGCAACAAATAAGTTTAAGTACAAGCCACAAGAATTGCTATAAGCAGGAGAAACTTACACAAAAATATTTTACTAAATCAGAAACATGTTATTTAAAATGGAAAACCATGGAGCAGGTATGATGCAAACTACATTAAGATTAATTTTTCTTTGTACTTTGCCTAAGCAATATGTGGCTAAAAATAAAATGGATTTCTATTTTTCTCTGAAATTGCTCCACATCATATTCAGTAAGACTATTATGCTTCAACTCAAGGGTGTCATACTGAAAGACTTTGCAGAACATGAAGCAAATTCCTCAATTTCCCTCCTGCCAAACTCTTTGACGCACTATTTTGTTAAGCTGCCCCTTTGGTTGCATGTGTCATGGCAAAACTTCAACCATCTGCTATTCCAAGCTGTATTTGCTCTATGGCTATTCTTAAACTTTGTCTTTAGGTACTGCCACAGTGTCATCTGCTATCACTCCCTTAATTATTGAGCAAATGCTGAACAAAATGACAGTTCTACCTTTGTTCCAAACATTATGAAATATTTACAGCACAGAAACTGGACAGTTGGTTGAATAAGTTCACAACATTGCTCATATTCCACACAAGCCTTATTTCAACCTTCTTTATCTACTCCTATATATTTTTCTATTCCTTTCCATTTGTGTGTGTATCTTGCTTTCCTTGAAATGCATCTATGCTATTTGCCTCAACTATTCGTTATAGTCACATTTCCACTTTCTAACAATTCTCGGTGTAAAGAAGTTTCTCCTGAGCTCCCAATTACGTTTTAGAATCATAGAATCCTGACAGTGCAGAAGGAAGCCATTTGGCCCATTGAGTCGGCACTAATCCTCCGAAAGAGCAGTCTGCAAGGCCCATCCCCACCCTATGCCCAGAACCATGTGCATTGATTATGCCTAATCCATGTAACCTGCACATCTTTGAACTTAAAGGAAACCATTCTACCTGGAGGGAACAGTGCAGGATGGGGAGTATGTGCAAACTCCATACAGACAGTCAACCAAGGTTGGAATCGAAAGTGGGTCCCTGTTGCTGTGAGGCAGAAGTGCTAACAATTATGCCACTGTGACTATTTATGATTCATAGTTCTAGTCCCATCCTCAAGTAGAAATGTCTCAAGGGCTAGGGCTTAGGGTGAGGGGGGTAAGGTATAATTTGAATGCTAGAGACAGTTTTTTCACACTGAGGGTGGTGGGGGTTTGGAATGCGCTGCCAAGTAAAGTGGTGGAGGCAGGTACTGAGGAGTTATTTAAGAAATACTTAGATGGGCACATGAACAGAATGGGAATGGAGGGGTATAGAAAACTGATTTAAAATAGGGATCATGAGCCTTGGGAGTCCCTGGGAAGTGTGTAAATAGATGATGATATTGATGTACTTGTTTTTATCCTACAGGTGCTTTGGTCCACCTTGTTGTCTAACGAGGGGCATACACGCGATGGGTCGTGAGAAGGCTGCTCTTGGATTTTTTTACGAGAGTATCCTAGTGCTTCATGTCATTAGTGTTCGCTTGACCTGGCCCATTTGATGGGCAACACGACAGCTCAGTGACTATCGCTGTGCTGTGCAGATACATAGGTTTGTGCCTGTGTCTGTGGGAGTTTGCGCATTCTCCCCGTGCTTGCGTGGGCTTTCTCCGGGTGCTCCGGTTTCCTCCCACATCCCAAAGATGTGCTGTTAGGCTAATTGGCAAAACAAATTCTCCCTAAATTGTCTCAAATTTGGTTTTTAATCTATAGATCTATAAACATGGACAGGGATCGTGGGTAGAGGTGGGAATATTGGGGTGGCGGCGTGGGCTCATTGGGCGAAGGGCCTGTTTCTTTGTTTGTTTTTTGACTATCCTATCAAATCCTTTAATAACCTTAAACACCACTATCAATTCACCAATCAACCTTGTCTTTTTTAGAGACAAGAACTCCAGCCTGTGACAGACACAGGTGGTGATTCTCCAAGCCCGCTGCGCTACCCAAGTAGCACAGCAAGCTGGGAGACATCAGTTTAGCAAACTTCCTGCTGGGTATCATGGCATCCATGTGTCTCTGGGACCAAGCTTTTCAGCACCATCAACTCCACACCGGAAAACGGCACAGAGCTGATTACAATCGGGAAATCACAATTTTCATTTGATTAGCAGGCTCAGGACTGAATTGTCTAGGCTTATTAGCATGTGTCCACCTCCCACCACCTCTGCCAGAAGTGGTTCACTCTAGCAGGGTCCTGCTACCCATTAATGGGGAACAGACAGCCTGACCCCGCAGGAGGGAAGAAAGGGCATTGAGGATCCTGCTCCCTCCCCCCAAGAAGTCAGTGGTAAGTGGAAGGTGGGCCTTGGGCAGTGCCAGACTGATATTACCCAGTGGGAATCAGGCAGTGTCAAGTGAGTGAGGCCTATTGGGGGCAATTAGTGGAGTAGGTGGCACCCACCACTACTCTGCATTGGGATCACTGGTAGAAGGAGGGTGATCAGGGCTGGCCATCTGGGGGTTTGGGTGAGGGGGATCGGGGTAGTTTAAGACTGCCTGATCATAGGCTGTAGTTTGGACTGTTGATTGGGGGAAGGAAGGGAGATCAAGGAATCAGGCTGGTGGGCGGGGGGGAACATTGGGACTGGCCCCGGAGGCCAGTGAATCGGGAGTGGGGGGATCGCTTGGCCAGTGAATAGGGGGTGAGGGTTTGCAAGGCTGGCCAGCAATCTGGAGGCCAGCAATGGTGATGGGGGCGGGTGGGCGGGTGTGCATTGCACATGCACCAATCTCCATGCTGACAGATTGGCACATGCTCTTGGGCCACAAATTTCCAGCATGAATCCAATGAGAGATTCTGTGATGCACAGAGTGTCAGAGATTCATTCTGGAAATCACACTGAAAAAACCAGCAGAATTTGCTCCCATTTTCCCACATGTTGCCAACTTAGAGTTTTCTTGGGAGAATCCTAGCCATAATTTTGTCTGTTAATGTCCTACCAAACCTGTTTGCACCTTTTCCACCCCGTTTATATTTTTATAATATGGAGACCAAAAATGTTCCTACTAGTTCAAGTGTGATCAAACCAATGTTCTGCACAAGTTTAACATAGCTGCTCTGCTTTTCAACTCTTCTTCTTTGAAAATGTATCCAAATGTTGGTTTTTTAATGATCTTATTAAGCTATGTTGTTACTTGTAGTAATTTGCGCAGTTGTAACTCCAGTTCTCTGGCCTCCTGTCCATTTGTGGGGTGATATCAGCTAACATAATTGGGCAGGTTGAGTTGAGTAAACTAAAGGTATAGCAGAGTTGGGATAATGAATCTCCTCTCAAAAATGGAAACATTTTTAAGCATTTTGATGAGTCTGTGCATCTCAAATTTTAGTTTTCTTTAAGCTTTAAGGATGGTCAACTAGTTTTAGTTTGTTCATAGTTAATCCTTTTATTTTATGATTTAAATTATATTCGTTCTTTATCCTTGATCTGCCCATCGCTCTAATTTTCTATTTCTTTTGTTTCAAACTTGCACTATTTTCACCAGTTCCTCCCTTACCTTTTGAAATAATCAAATTGAGACATTCAGATAATTTGCAAGCACCACTGCATTATTTACACTACGGAAATTCACAATTGCATTGTGTGAATTATATTTAATCTGTAGATTTGTACTATACACCTTTCCATAGTCTATCTAGGCATACAACAAAAGACACAAATTGCAGTTTTTGCATTAGTTCAAACTAAAAAAAGGTTTTAGGTTGTTTTGAATCAAGAGCAGTGCTGTTTTTATTTGTGTTTTTGCCATTATTTACTTTGTTATTTTTTCTGTTTTTAGCTCCCTTCTTATATATCTTTCTGAGACGAAAAGAATAAGCGGATAATCTGTTCCCAAGCCCCAACCAGTTGAGTATTTATACTTTTGACTTTGGGCCACTTGCAATTTCACAAGAGTGCTTCATGATCCTGTTTGCTTTACTCCTTTTCCAAAAGCAACCATATGCCACTTGACAGCACTCTTGAAATCAGAAATTTGCCATGTGGGACTTTGTAGGACAAAGTTAGAGTCCTTCATTTTGTAGTGATGATTGAGAATTAAATATTTTTATTCATTGCTCTCAGTTATACAATATTTTATACAAGCTTATAGAACACATTGCCCTTTTAAATAATTAGATTAATATCTGTATTAAAATATCAAACAGAAGACTGTCAGACCAACACATTACATGATTGCTGATATCACCAAGAGTAACTTATAGGCTCTAGAGTAAAGAGAACTAAGAGCATTGGTCACAATTCATTGATTCCTATCTTTGCATAAGCGTCATGGTCAGGCTGCTCTCCCCATTACAGAATAGGTGTTCTTTCCTCCAAAAAAAAATACTCGCCCAAACTTACTCACTGTATCATTTAGTATTTTGTTATTCAGTTTTAGTTCCATCCTTAATTTGTACCTTTCCCAAGCTGAAAGGATAAGCAAGTAATCTGCTCCCGAGCCTCAGTCAGTTGAATAATAGGTTCATTTAACATTAGGCCTCTTGCAATTCTCAGCAAATATTTCAAGACTTCAATCTTTTAGTGTGTAAAAAATCAGTGCACGAAGCAGAACAAGCATGATGCTCAATTCCCTGAAGTTAACATTGGGTAGCGGTGTCTTGCTGGTAGAATGCATGCAAAATAGAATCAAACAGATGGGCTCAAACAGTAGCAGCACTGAACTCTAGGTTTACTGGGCCTTAAAATTTTGGATTTTATTTTCAGGGTACTGTAGTAATGTTGAGGTAATCCTAATGAAATTTACCAATATTTGCAGATCAAACTAGCAACATCAAGAGTAATTCAAGTTCCACAATTAAAGATGCCAGTGTGGTGAAATCAACAGGGCCGTAGCTGAGCCATTTAGAGGAAAGACAAGATGAACATAAATATCATTCTTGCTAGGAGAATCAAAAGTCTAGAGATCTAAAGGGGACACATTTGATCCTTTTGGCTGACAAGGAATTTGAAAAAATGCATATTTTTAACTGTTATCATGGCCAGTTAGCACCTCCTATCTTTGATCTGCTACGAAGATTCCCATATCATGGACTTCTCACTTACTTTTGAATATTAGGCCCCTTTTTTTAGCAGGAGCTTTATCAATGGCTTGACTTCTGTTAAATTTTAAATGAATATACTTCAATCCCAACTGATGTAACTACTGGACAAGTCAGATCCAAGACTGAAACTTGGATTGATGGATCCCAACCTTTATTATTTTTAAACCGTGGAGTGTAGTTGCTAAACAGATTCACAGTCTGCTGATGAACTTTCAAAAATAAAAACATTTATTAAACAGGAAAATTGATCTTTGACACGCTACTCACAAACTGGAAAGATTTCAAAACAAACACCAGTAAATAAGTCAAATTACATTATTCATTCACCCCAATTATACATTTACAGATACAAATTCATAAAATATAACATAATTTATAAAATCTGATTTATATCCTATTATTAAGGGTAACTATGCAATACAAATGAATTAATAGGGAAATGTGATTGGACCCAATGCACTCCAAAACCAAGTGACAGATGCCACTGAAGCAGATTCTGTAGATTTCTCATCAACACTTACGCCCCCATCCCCACAGGCTTGATAGACCATGAGCTAACTGGTCTCACTGAAACTCTGCGTTTCTCACAAAGGCTCGCAAACTCCACACTCAAAGAACTCGCCTCAGAATTGTCTCCCAAATGTGCTTTTAGTCAGATACCTTCAACAAGGATCTACCTTCAGGGTCGCAATCTTTCCTTCCAATATTTCTTTCCCGTGGATCTCCACATTCTCAAGCTTCACCTTCCACAGTATCAAACATTCGGCTATGCTTGACATAACACCACTGCTCCAAAGGCTTAGGGTAAGGAGTCACCAACCTTTGCCTGTCTCCCTGGATCTTCTGGCTTATGTGCATTTCTGCTCCATGCATGTTTCTCTCAAGAAATTTTGCCCATTTTTATGCTTGTAAGCTCATTAATTATGTGCAGGCAAGTAGCTCTTGGAATTATATGGCAGTTCAGTAACTGATTCTTCCACCTACCTATCTCTGCCCAGAGATTCCAGTCTGGGTGTGGTATTTAAAGGTCATGCACATAGATTTCATTCCCTCAAACCCAGCTGACTTTCAAAAGACTTGTCAAGATCTGTACAGAAGAAGAAGAGCACCCCAAGGTTTAGCCATGATTCCCACAAGGTATTTGTAAGAGAAATTTGGCAACATTGAGTTGTGCTTTACCCATAGGAAAGCTCCAGGGAGCTCCAGCAGCCTGGGAAGCAATAAGTCAAGTTAGCAACATTGGCAACTGTCTCAAAATATCATTTAATGCAGGAAAATGATGAATGATCTCATCTGCACTGCCAAGGTAAGTAAACTTTCAATCATCTCCAATCTCATACTTTCATCATGCATTATGCACAAAAGGGTGACACTCTTAAGGGATCATGCATGATAGCAACAGGAAATGCATATCAGAAATAATGGTCACGGGTACTTTCACATCACCATTTAGCTATCACGCTGCAGAATCTCCATCCTCAGCCCTTTCTGGGGAGTACTCACCACACACAGTGTTTACATATTTCCATATTCCTGCTCCATCTTTTCTCCTCATGTTCCTTTTGTCTTCATGCAGTCCAACTTGGCCCACACAGGAGGAGCAATAGCCAACATCACAAAACTTCAAATTTGAGGAGGATGACCTGCCATATCATTCATAGAATCTCTACAGTGCACAAGGAGGCCATTTAGCCCATTAAGCCTGCACTGACAACAATCCCACCTAGGCCTTATACCCTTGACCCCACATATTACTCTGTTAATCCCCCTGACACTAAGCGACAATTTAGCATGACCAATCAACCTGACCCACACATCAAAGAGCTATTTGCCTGTACATAATTAATGAACTTACAAGCACAAAACTACTCTGAACAATGGGAAATGTGCCACGGAACCTGCATGCCACAGCATTTCTTTTCAAAAACGGAAAATGAATTTGATTCTTTTACTCCTTTGTATATGTGCATGTACATGTGTGTGATCTTGTGGGGAAGATGAAATCAGCCTCTCCTAGCAATCTAGATAAGACTTCCATGTCCATCTGCCCAGACAGTCCGGTCCCTCTGCCCAGAGATTCCGGTCTTGCTCCCCAGAGAGTTGTATCTTTTTGAAAGACAAAAGATGACACTGTAGTCGCAATGTCTGCAGACAGTTTTGTTTGTATGACTGTGAAAAAGAAACATGTAATTAAGGAGAGTGGCTATCTGACACTTAACCTGCGGTAACAGTAAAAATGCTGAAGATGATGATTTATTGCAGACTGTTAAAAAAAATACAAAGGATGCATGGATTGGTTAACAGGTGGTCTCCTCTGCAGGAAATTGTCCACTGATTTTTCCAGAAGAGCTGTGGGGCATGTCAGAGAGTTTGTGCTCCAACTGATGCACACGGCTGCCAATGAATAGTGAAAACAGAGAAGATGACACAGGTTGTGATTATTGTGAAAGCTATGGTTGGGCTGTAACCAAGAATACTTCTGACTGTCAAGGCATTAGAATCAGTACTTGAGGATGCTTTTGTGTATAATAATGAGTCAGTTGGAGGAGACATGCATCTCCTCATTACTGTGCTCCACAAATGCTAGAGAAAGATCATGATCCAATACTCTATTGAGTGTCTCTCATTTTTCAGAATCCAACCTTTGACATTTTCATTATTGACAAATAATGGGGTATTGTTGCTATCAAGTTTGTGTATTTGTTGGTATTATCATACACGAATGGCATGCATAAGCTGAGCACTAATTAACTGCTTGCAGGTCATGTATGAGCCATTCCTATTTTGCAGCAGTAAAAAAATCTTGCCTTTTGGAAAAATTATACAGCTGTCTCCTGTGGTTCTATATTACCCATGGGAAAGAATATGACTGTTTACTCTTACAAACAATGCATCAGCTTGATGCACCTGCTATTGCAGACTGACTGTTGCTAACATTATTGCTGCCAGCCTGGAAAATCCCAAGGCAAAAATGATCAAGGCCTTTGTGACCTTCAGTGACAATGCAGTGTTTCTTTTCAGGTCTGACTGGAGGTATCTTCAATGTGTGTACCATGACTAGGCTATAACTGCCAAATGAATCCGGGTCATTGCACATATTGCTTCTCTGAGTTTAAGGTAATTGTGTTATAGTTGATATATTCAGTTTGCAGTGCAATGGTGGAGCTTGTTCTAAAGTATGGATCTGGATTTTACGGTTTCATGTCAGATCTTTTATGTTTTGTGGGAGGGAGGGTTTATGAAATATGATGGGTGGCTAACCACCACATTCACAGCAACTCCCCAACCTGGTCTCAGACCACAGTAGCAGGTGGGTTAACAGCCTTCTCATTACTTAAGAATAAATAATTAACTTGGCAACTTGAGCTTGTTATTGAGCCAGTGATCCAATATTACACTGCCATGTTCATCCTGAAACTGGAAAATCCCACCTGAGATCAATGGATCCATGGTCCACCCCATGCTGCTACAATTCCTGTGGCGGGTGGAACGGGAAAATTCGTCCCTTGGTGTCAGCAAGCAGGCAGGAGTGGGCCATCGCTTTAAGCAAACTGTTTAAAAGGCAGAAAGGATTTCTGTAGGGATGGGGGACATACCTGAAGATATGAATAAAATGTAATTCAGCTCTTAGTATTGTTACCCTGACATCCTAAAAATTCCTCCTTGTCTTTAAAATGTCAAACATAGAATTATATTCTGAAGTGAGCACCGATTGTGTGAAATAAGAAATGCAATCAGTGCTTAAAAATTCCCAAAACTAAGTAGACGTACACAAGGAAGCTTGAAACTTTCTGCAAAAGCATACCAATGTTTAAATTAAATATGGAAGTTGCTGCATCTCTTTGCAAAAAAAAGCCAGTCATGTACTGTACAACATTTGCCTTTTATGGTATTTTTGTAAGTTGTTGAACACAAATTAGAGGAGAAAAGTTATGAGGGAGGCGTTACGAAATGTTATAAAAGCACATCTTGTTGTATTATTCCATATAATCTACAGAATATTGGCTTAATTTTACCAGCCTTCTAGTTTCAGTTTGGAAATGGCAATAAAGGCACAGAAAGGCGGGAGAGGTGGAGAGGGGGAAAAGTGGTGCTTAACATCTTCCCACTTCCTTGACACTTCACCAGTAATAGGATGTTTGGCAAATGAGCTGCCTGCTTAGGAGCACTATCGAGCCATCTAACTGGGTCTGGGAGAAGAGAGAGGTGGTGGGTGGGATTGTGATTGGAGTATCTCCTCATTTTTGTGCATTCCACTGAGAGGTCATCATCGCCATCCTCACTGCCCTTACCTTGGCTTGCCTGAGTAACCCCGGTAATCCAATCCTACTTACTTGGCATTCTGTGGTGATGTTATGTATATGGACTTCTAAAAAATGTTTGATGAACTTGTTAGCACATTTAAAGCCTGTGGGATTAAACAGTGGCAGCGTGGAAATTAAATTGGCTAAGGGCACAAAGCAGAGAATAGTGGTGTGTTCAGTTTGAAGAGAAATATACAGTAGTATTCCCCAGGCATGCCATTAGGACCACTGCTATTTTTCATATGTATTAATTACCTAAACTCAGGTATACACAGCATAATTTCAAAGTTTGGAGATAACATAGAACTCAGAAATGTAGTAAGCAATGAAGAGAATAGTAACAAATTTCAGGTGTATTGGTGAAAATGGGCAAACATGTCCCATAAATTATAACACAGCAAAGCGTGAAGTGACAAATTTTGTTCAGAACATTGAGAGGACGCAATGAAAACAAAATGATACAATTTTAAAGAAAATGTATGACAAGAGAGATAAGAGAAACTTAGTAATGTCCATGTACAAATATTTGAAGGTGGTAACATAAGTTGAAAAGATGTAAGATGCAAATAGGATCCTAGCTTTATCAATAGAGAAACAAGCAAGGAGTTATGTTAAACCCTCATAAAAAGTTGAATAGGCCTCAGTTGGTGTAGTGTTCAGTTTTGACAATCATGTTTCAAAAAATATGCCTAGGCCTTAAAGATGGTGCAGAAGAGATTTAAAACAAAGAACAAAGAAAATTACAGTGCAAGAACAGGCCCTTCGGCCCTCAAAGCCTACACCAAACATGCTACCTAAATGACACTAGGGTTAAAGGTCTTCAGTGATATACAGAAACTAGAGAATTTATGATTGTTCTTCTTGGAGCAAAAAGGGTTACGAAGTTTCAAAGGAGTATTCAAAATCAAGCACTTTGATAGAGTAAATAAGTGAAAACCTTTTCCAGTGACAAACAATCAGTAACCCAAAGGCTTGGAATTAAGGTGATTTGCAAAAGAATCAGGGTTGTGTGAGGAAAATATTATTTATGTGGCAAATTGTGATCTGGAATGCGTCATCTGAAAGGGTGATCAAAGCACATTCATTAATAACCTTCAAAAAGCAATTGGATAAATACTTGAAGGTGTAAACAATACAAAACTTGAGAAAAAGAGCAGGAGTGTGGACCTAATTGTGTATCCGTACCAAAGTGCCAGCACAAGTCCAATGGGCCAAATGACCATCTTTAGTATTGTATCACACTAGGAATCTATGAACTTAAAAATATCTTTTGCTGATTCAAGTGTGTGTTCAGGCTTTCAGTTCCCATTTAAGTAACTATGCTAAATCATAGTTCTCAGATCTCTGTGGTTTATAATAAGAGGTAATCATCATTCATCATTGCATTATCAATCTCCATGTAACTGCTACAATTCAGAATCAGTGTTCCTTTAAATCAGTCCCTGACATTTCTTTGTAAAACAGGGAATCTTTCCCCAGGCAATTATCTCGTTTTTTCTTGTATTTGGCAATATAAATATTGAATATTGTCTAATGTCTAAAGTGCAGAGAAAAGTTCTATGAACAGTTAGACTTAAAACAAATTTAAAGTTTATTTTTATTAATTCACAAGTAGATTTACATTAACACTGCAATGAAGTTACTGTGAAAATCCCCTAGTCGTCATACTCCAGCGCCTGTTCAGACACACTGAGGGAGAATTTAACATGGTCGATGCACTGAACCAGCACGTCTTTCAGAATATGGGAGGAAACCAAAGCACTCGAAGGAAGCCCATGCAGACAGAAAGAGAAAATGCAGACTTTGAACAGACAGTAACCCAAACCAGAAGTCAAATCCAGGTCCCTGACAGTGCTAACCATTGTGCCACCATGCTGCCCCAAATTGTCATGATACATAAAAACACCTTCGGCAGTTTGGAATTGTTAATTTAGTACCTTTTTTGTAAAAATAGTAATTTTTTTTGGAATATTTCTGAGTAAAGAATGCATAACTCTTGATTTTAGATGTGATCTGGAGATGGGACAAAATTTGACATCGAAGATAATACACGTTTGGATAATCTGAGAAAATACTTTGCCTACATTGATTATCACAAACTTCAGTATATACAGAATTTCTTTGTAGCTGGCAATTCTGGAATAATTTCCATACTCCTAGTAACCTTACTCTGGGGGTCAGTGTAATTCACCTGAATGATTAGATATTGACCAGATATTTACTAATTGAACGGCTGTCCATTCATGCTGTCACAGGATACTGCAAACGATTTCATTAGGGTGTAAGTTTGATAAACATGAGATTTTATACTATTATTCCAAGGTAGTAAAATTATTTTGAATTGTTATTTACAATTATTTTGCAGCAATTTACTTACACGAAATGCCAAAGCATTCTAAAAGGGGGAGGAAAACTCTACTATCTATACCCTCGTATGGAGTCTTCACAAAATATATTAACGATGTTCTTATTGCATAATATTCCAGAGAAATTTGGACTATTAATAAATATCTAAGGAAGTTTCGTTTATGCTTTCTTTGCAACTGCTGTTTTAAATAAACTCACTTTATTTTAATAAATTATATGGATAAAGTGGCTCTTCTTTCTAAAATGGCATCAGAATGAGCTCATTCATAATTATTTGGAATTGTATTTCCTGCTGTCAAATTGAAGAAATATATAGTATTTAGCCCAAATTAATATACACACTATCTTGTGATTTGTAGAATATTTGATTGCTAAAATTCAAACAGGAACTCTAATAAACACATACCAAAATGAAGTAATTTGCAAGTGAACCACGGAACTGAAATGAAATACTAATTCCAAGAAACACAGTCTCGACAGTAAATGTCAATACTCTTTAACTGTCACACTCTGAAACTATGGTAACCATTCATAAAGATATGCAATTACTTATGCTTTACATATTCACCTGCCATTCTTAACACTTTCTTTGTAATCATACAAGTTATTTATTATGAAGTGGCTGTTAAAAACCCACATCATAATCACAAATACACAGGTGCAAAAGAAGCTTTCATTCCCAATTTTCATTTCATATACTTAAGTGTGAGCTTTCAATTAATTTAATTGTGGTGTAGATATGGGATAAATCTGCATGAATTTGCTCAAGCATCCCATTATAATGCTTTTCAAATGAATAATCTAATTATACTGAAATTTTGGCTACTAAAAATAATAGTCAACGTCTCTGGAAAAATATTTGCGTACAAATATGACTTCTGAATATGTTTTACAGAAAGGATTTCAGCTTAATTTGTTACTCTACTTTCAATCTGTAAATGGAATACTAGCTATATGGTAATATATTCCTCGTGTACAGGACCAGCCTGATTTTTCAGACTATCAGGCAACAACACAAAAACTGTTTTAGCATGCCAAATGGATGAGAGCTAATACA
This sequence comes from Sphyrna mokarran, assembly GCA_024679065.1. NCBI lineage: Eukaryota > Metazoa > Chordata > Chondrichthyes > Carcharhiniformes > Carcharhinidae > Sphyrna > Sphyrna mokarran. The sequence goes on from JAGIQG010000021.1 coordinate 29,399,755, forward strand.
TGTTTTGCTACTTCTAGTGGACAGAAGTATTGGTTTCTCTGCTCATCTCTCATATTGACTACAATAGAAAGGAATTTTAGGGAAAGTATGCTAGATATAACTGTATCAGGAATCACTTCACATTCTCGACATACTTATGAAATTGAGCACATTAATGAAGAGCTAAAACTCCAAAAGAAAGCATATTTGTAACCAGTAAGTTGCAATTTGCGCAATGTACTAATCAGACGTAATTCAGCATAATGGTAAAAAAAAATGCACATTTTACATGGATGCATTTTAAAGACTTTTTAAAGATTCAGTATTGCTGGCATTAGGTGGTAAATGAGCCTATTAGAACGCACATCAATTAGATCAGACAGATCAAGACAGTACAATTCAGTCTATTGTAAGGCTCACAATGTACAAGAATGATCATTTGGTAGCTAAATATCGTTAGATGATTATTCTGAATGAGGTGCAAGACTATTATTCACTTATGATTTGATGGTGTAGATCAAAAAAGAGGAGAATAGCAGTTTTCGATTACTGTCTTCAACTCTGTCCAGATATTTGTTCTTTATGTATAAACTACATTTAAAATAAAGTGTTCAAAGACTTGGAGGATAACATTAATGACAGACAGTTTAAAAGAACTTTCATGAAAGGATATTATACGTAATTGTGGTACTAACATACCAAAATAATATTGTGATTCACAGATGGTTTAATCAGTTCAGATTGTTGACAGAATAATTATGTGGTTGACATGTACTATACCTTGATTTATCTCCATTAAAACCTGGAGCTGTGTTTCTGCTACATCAAAACCACTTTGAGATTATTTAACAATACAGTAATTTGCTTGAATATGCCACAGTCCTTTCAAATCAGTGAGACATGATCTATCAGAAGATCATCTGACAGAGGCTTTATAGACCAGATTTGCTATTTGCGAACCCAGATCCAATCCTTTCCATCTCCAGCTTCAGTTGTTTTCATCTGACCATGTGGCAATTGCTCTCAGATGCCTTCTTTCTGCCTCCCTCTGCTCTCTGTGGTACCATGATGTAGAGATGCCGGCGTTGGACTGGGGTAAACTCATTTGCCTGATGAAGACGAAAGTCGAAGGCTTGCAGATTTACTATCAAATAAATCGGTTGAATTTAAAATTGGTGTTGCCAGACTCTTACTCTGTGGTACCCACAGGGCAGCATGATGGCACAGTGGTTAGCACTGCTGCCTCACAGCGTCAGGGATCCAGGTTTGATTCCTGGCTTGGGTCACTGTCTGTGTGGAGTTTGCATGTTCTCCCTATGTCTATATGGGTTTCTCTGGATGCTCCGGTTTCCTCCCAAAGTACAAAAGATGCGCTGGTTAGGTGCCTTTGTCATGCTAAATGCTCCCTCAGTGTACCAAACAGGCGCTGGAGATGGTGACGAGGAGATATTCACAGTAATTTCATTGCAGTGTTAATGTAAGCCTACTTGTGACATCAATAAAAAAACCTAAAACATCCAACTCCATTAAAATATTTGATGATTAGCTTCTAGTTGCTTGTCCTATTCTCTTAAAAAGGTGACAAGATTTCAAGAGAGAGTGGAAGACATTGAACGAGGAATAAATACCGTAAAGCCTTTCCACAAGTGAGAAAAGAAGTATTAACAGATTTGTAACTGAATGAGATACAGATAGAGCTTAAAATAAAAAGATGCTGATTGGAACTTTATGAAGGATTTCAAAGATATTAAAACTAACAGTGGGTTTCTAATAATCATATAAAGACCTTCTTCAGTTAAAAGCAGTAATTTTGTGGCTTGTATGTACAGGACTTGAAAATGAAGCAGGACAAATAATGTATCACAGCTGGCCTGAATTTGTGATCAAAAATCTAAATTGAAGATTTAATGTAACTATCTGGAGTATATTTACAGTATGGTGATGGATCAGAATATTCCCTTGATCCTGCTTTGTTACATTTCCTCTCCCAGTGTAAGCTATTATCAACATCAACTTTATGTTACTGCAACACTTGAATTCAGTGACCCAAAATTAATCCTGCAAGTACAAACCAGAAAATAATAAGGGAAACAGTATAATTTGAAGCCAAAATGAGGAAATTTTAAATCTCTGATGGATAAATTTAGAATATTTCATGTGTCCAACTCAGGTTGAATATATATCTCTAATCTCCTCACCATACAGCTGTCAAAGGCAGTTGTACCTAAGACAATTATGGTTTCCTCCATTTATCAATGTTAGTGAAATGTCAGGTTGATTATAAACCCAGATTATTCCACTTCATACATTTATCAAAAAGTAACATTAACTAATGGAAGAAAATATAGTGAATGCCCCCACTTACCCAAATATGTCAAAATTCCTATTTTACTACATCCTGTTAAATTATGTCACTTGTAGCAAGTTATAACTATCCTGCTTACATGCATCATTCCCATATGTTGCATTTTCAGTTGAATTATCTTCTGTCAAATTAAATTGATTTAATTTGACATGTTGGATAATCACCCCAGTAATAGGGAATCATGTGCATATATGCATTTTGTTATATTGTTGCATCACTCCAACCAGATAATTAGACATGGGAATCATGCAGTGACAGCATTTTAATTTGACTTTTCTGAAATCTATTTATGTAATTTTGTATGCTGTCACATTATGCCAAATAATGTCACATAATTTACAGACTTAGTTGCTTAATTTATAAATAATAGTCATTGCAAGTACAATAAAATCCATAAATTAACTGACTAAAAATAAATTACAGAACTAATTCAATAATGGCAAGTGCTGATTTCCAATGCATTTAATGTAAATAAAGTGGATGAAGTAAATCTAATTTCAGAGATCAGTAATATTCTATTGCTCTATCCAACAGCTGAGGAAAAGACCATGACAAAGACTATAGTTATCATGTTATACATCTCTCATGATGTCAAGCAAAATTAGTCATGCTGATATTATAACAAGGAAAGTAGACAAACAACATGCAAAGACACTGATTAAACTTACTTATCTTAAGTGATACAGTGGTACCTGGCTCTGAATTCACAGAATCATACACACTTGCTTGGGATAGTTATACTGGCCATGACATTTTTGAGAAACTTCTTAAATGTATGTATTGAGTTTCCTCAAATGCATTCAGCAACAATGTAGCAACATCAAATTTAATTAAATCTACCATGGAAATGACCAGATTTTTTTCTCTCAGAAGGCCATGAGCCTTTAGAACTCCCTTCCCCTGTCCCCTTAGGACAGAGATAGATAGATTCTTAACTAACAAAGGTGTCAAAGGTTACTGGGGGTAGATGGAATGTAGGGTTGTGGCCACAATCAAATCAGCCATGATCTTATTGAATGGTGGAGCAGGTTCAAGGAGTGTGGTTGAATGGCCTACTCTTGTTCCTATTTTATTTGTTCTCATTTCAGGAATATCATTATGTGAAGCATATAGTGGAAAATGAACTTGATTGTGGTTATGCACCAAGCAGATGCGGGCATCACGGAAATAAAACAAATACTATCAAATAAATCGGTTAGACTTAAATCTGGTGTTGTCAGACTTCTTACTGTGTTTAACCCAGTCCAACGTCAGCATCTCCACATCATGTATTGAATAAGAACAGGCTTGAGAGGCTGAATTGCCTACTCCTGTTTTTAGTTCTTTTGTTCCCTCTTTCTGAAGTGAATGGGATGAAACTTGAGTTTCAGTTTAGTAGTTGGAATAGCTTCCACTGTTAACTAGTCATAAAGAACCATATGACAGCACAGAAACAGGCCTTTTGGCCCTTCTTGTCTGTGATGAACCATTTTTCTGCCTTGTCCCACTGAACTGCACCTGCACCATATCTCTCCATACCCCTTTCATTCATGTGCCTGTCCAAATTTTTCTTAAACAGTAAAAGTGAGCCCGCTCTCACCACTTCATCTGTCAGTTCATTCCACACTCCCATCATACTCTGTGTGAAGAATATTTCCTTTAAACTTCTCCCCCTTCATCCTTAACCCATGTTCTCTAGTTTTTTTTCTCCCCTAGCCTCAGTGGAAAAAAGCCTCCTTGTATGTTTACTTGTTTGAAGTGGACTCAGCAAGTTAAGAGAGAGAGAGAGAAGGTATCTTGTTCCCCACTAATTCTGCAGATATAATACTTTAAAATTGCCGAGAGTGTTCTAATCAGAACAACACAGTTGATTTCCGGATAACCTTCTTCTTTGACTCCCAGTGGCAGAGAGAAAGCTTCTCTGATAATGCCTCTCAAGGTCTTTCTTGGGGGTGCTGCAACAAATGGTCATTCTGAGCCTAACTTAATATGATTCACCTCTTAAAATGGCTACCATGTTAATTTTCAATGAGTCATCATTTTACCAAGCAAAGAAGTTAATTATGTTGTGGTCCTTTGAAGTCCTTTGTCGTCTCCTTGGAAGTAAAAGGATTTTTCACACATTTTGGAAGATTCAGTGGACATCCCTGGAGGAGCCTTTGCATTTTAATGACTCTTCATAACCAGCCCTAAAGATACAAGCCTGACAAGGTTTGAAATACCAGAAGGTGCCATGTTATCTGCCTATACTTCCATTTTGAAAAAAGCTTGTAAATGCAATATTAAGTTTGAAAACAGAAATATACCTTGAAGACAGTAATCCTGAAAATCTGTAATATCATAATTACACATTTGTGACATACCTTCTTCCTTACAGGGGGAAAAAACAGCATTTTTTTTTAAACAGAATGACATTATGGAAATGAGATAAAGAAATGTTCAATTTTTTCACACACTGATGCAATATCGCTTGCCTCGTACATTTTCCAGTAAGGTTTTACCAAGGATTCAGTTCTTTCTCTTTTTCCTGTTTTTTACAATAGTTTGCACTGATTTTAACTTTGGAGCATCTCTGAACTTGCTATCATCATTGATATCTTCAAAGGATATACCAGACAAATATAAAGCTACATGAATTGCTGCTTACTTCCCTGACTTAAACTCTTTAAATTCTCCCTTTGAATGATCAAATTGACAATGGCCTCTTTCTATACCAGTAAGTCACCCATTCTTTGATCAAAGCTTTTTGCTAATATAAGAACGCTATTTATTTTCTTTTTATTTTCAGCAAGAACAGTAATGATTAAGCAATGAACAGTAAAGGAATAAGGGGTTACGGCAAGTGGGTGGGTAAGTGGAGCTGAGTATACAAAAAGATCAGCCATGATCTTACTGAATGGTGGAGCAGGCTCAAAAAGCCAAATGATATACTTCTGCTTCTAGTCCTTATGTCCTTATTTATGTTCTTAATGTCTAATATTCTTGTTCACTTTGATCTTTGTGCATTTTAAAATCTCTCTGACACTAAAATTTTCCTGACACCAGCTAGATGGACTTGATTTAATCATTTTCTAACAATATCACAGAATTGTTACTGTGCAGAAGAAGGCCATTCAGCCCGCCGCATCTATATAGGCTTCTGAACGAGGATTTCATCTCATGTCATTCTCCTGCCTTCTTTCCAGCAGCCCTGCACATCGTTTATTTAAAATCATCTAATTCCCTCTGATTGCCTCAATGGAACCTGCCTCCACCACATTCACAGGCAGTGCATTCCAGACCCTAACTACTCACTTGAGAAAGTTTTTTCTCATTTCACTTTTGCTTTTTTCATCATATTCCTTAAATCTGTGTCCTTTGGTTCTCGATCCTTCCGCCAGTGAGCATAGTTTCCCCCAATCTATTTTGTCCAGATTTCCACATGACTTTGAAAACTTTTATTTCCTCTCAGCTTTCTTCCCTCCAAGGAAGCTTCCTAATCTCTCCAGCTTATCTCCATAACTGAGGTTTCTCATTCCTGGAAACATGCTCATGAACCTCTTCTGCATTCTGTCCTGTGCCTTCACATCCTTCCAACTATGCAGTGCCTAGACCGTATGTAATATTCTAGCTGAAATCTAATTAGTGTCTTATAGACCAAGGTGTAGATCATTAATGTACATCGGAAAAATACAGATTCTAATTCTGAGCCCTAGAGAACTTCATGACAAACTTCCCTTCAGCACGAAAAACACCCATTAACCATTAATTCCTGTTTCTTGTCACTAAGCCAATTCTCCATCCATGTTGCTTCTGTCCCTTTTATTCCATGAGCTATGAATTTTCTCATAACTCTGTTGTGCAACACTGTATCAAATACCTTTTGAAAGTCCATGTACACTAGATGGATACCATTGTTTTATCAACATTGTTCCCACCAAAAAATCCCAGCAAGTTATTAAAACACATTTTTCCCTAAAAAAATCCATGCTGGCTTTCCTGAATTAACCTGTAATTTTCCTGAATTGTCCATGTAATCAATAATTATGTCCTGAATTATAGTTTTTTCTCACCATTAAAGTTAAACCAACTGGTCTGTAGTCGCTGAGCTTATTCTTACATCATCTTTTGAACAAGGGAATGATGTTTGCAATTTTCCAGTCCTGTGGCATAACTTCCAATTCGAAGGAAAACTGAAAAGTTATGGCCGGTGCTTCTGCAATTTCCACACTCACTTCCTTCAATATCTTTGTATGCATCTTATCCTATCCCAAGAATAGACAGCATAATCCACTATCAATTTTAAATGCTTTCCTCCTTTTACACCCTCGTCAGGGGAGCATCTTCTTCCTTGGTAAAGCCAGATGCAATTTATTCATTTAATAACTTAGCCATGCCCTGTGCCTCAATGTATAAATCACCTTTTTTGAGACCTTAATCAGCCCTATTCTTTTTATCACCTTTGTAGTATTTGAAAGCCTATTTGGTATTCGCAAGCTGCCAGTTTCTTTTCATTACCCCCTCTTTGCTTTACTTATTTGCTTTTTCAGCTCTGGACCTTCTGTACTCGGTCTGGTTCTCAGCTGTATTTTCTACCTGGTACCTGTTTTTAAGTACACTTACCTTAATCTCTGCCTCCTTTGGCATCCAGGGAGCTCTGGATTTGTTTTCTGTACCTTTCCCTTTTGAGGGAATATACCTTGTCTGCCCAAACCATCTCTTCTTTAAAGGTAGCCTATTGTTCAGCCACCATTTATTTAGGCAACATTCAGCTCCAATTTCCATTCTTACCCCACTGAATTTGGCTTTCCCCTTGTTAATTATTCTTCCTCTGAATTGTTCATTGTCCATTTTCACAATCAACCTAAACCTTATGGTATAATGATTACTGTTTTCTAAATGTTATCCCAGTGATACTGAATCCACTTGGCCCACCTCATTGCCAAGCACCAAGTCAAGCAATACTCCTTTCTCATTGGACTATTCACATATTATTATAGAAAATTCTCCTGACTACACTCTGGAAACATCTCCCTCTCCCTTCTTTTCACACTGTAAGTATCCTGGTCCGTAAGTCTCCCATTGGAACTACTCCATAATTGTTACATAATTGTCTTTAATTTCATTATGCATTTGTTCCTCTACATCTTTACCATCAGTTGGCAGTCTACATAATACCTCTTTTGTTCTTTGGTGCTAGCCAAATTGATCCTGTCTATGAGTCTTCTGGGACATCCTCTTTCTCCAGCACTGTAATACTCTCCATAATAAATACTGCCACCTACCCCTTTTTGTCCTTTCCTATCTTTTCTGAGCACCTTGAATCCTGGAATATTTAACATCCCAGTCCTGCCCTTCTTTGAGCCAAGTCTCTGTTATAGTCACAACATTGTAATTCTACATAGCAATCTGTGCCTGGAACTCACCAATCTTGTTTATCACACTCCGTGCAATCACGTGCATGACTACAACCCTGATTTAGACTCTATTGCTTTCACTATTATTCTGACCCTGCCTATTAACGTACTACTCTCTATTTTCTGTTATCTGTCTTTCCCAGTATTTTGTGCACTTTGGTATTCTTCTCTGATATTTTCTCCTGATTCCCACAGTTTAAATGCTTTTCTAATACATTGGGTGGAATTTTCTGTTTTTGAAAATAAGTGCAGCGTCAGACAGGTCTTGCAGTATGTATTCTACCTTTCAGAATGGCTGGAAATCATGTGCAATTCTGTACTTGTATTTACAGAATAATTATTGATCTGAATCACTTGGTGGGATGGGAGCTAATTTGTCTGCCCTGCCATCTCAGATAAATCATATTTAAACTCCACCTGAACACACACTTTCTACTGTCTCCAGCCCACCTGTATCCAGGAGACTGTTAGAGATGTGTGAAAAGCCAAAAGAAGGTGGCACACCTCATTTCAGCCATGATGCTCTCCAGGTCTTGATAAGAGGAGTACATGTGTATAACAATACCCCAGTGACAGCTCCAGAAAGGACATCAGCTTCATTTTTCCATCTTGGCAGGCCATCACAGAGGAGGTTAGCTGGCTGCCCACCATTCCCAGAACACCATCTTATCCACTCTGCCAGGATAAGTCATCTTTCAACTCTCTCCAATTTCAATGTCTTGAAATGACATAATGTATTCAAAGGCTTACTCTCTTCAGGGGTTTCACACTCATTAGCGGGGCATACAAATTGCCACTGACAGTCTCACGGAAATGTTTATATCACCATCTCATGCTGCTCATACTCCATCTTTGGCTTCTTGTGGGAAGGACTTATCATATTGCATGTTTCTTAACATCTCATCACATTCTTTTGTCTTTACCCAAAGCAAATTGGCCCACAACAGGCAGGAAAGTTTGCAAACCTGAGGAAGGACAACTGACTTAATTGCTCTCTTAGAATTTGAGAAGTACATTAGAACATAGAACATAGAACATTACAGCGCAGAACAGGCCCTTCGGCTTTCGATGTTGCGCCGACCAATTATGAAAAAAAAAGCAATGACCCTCCAAACTAAACCATTCCCTTCTCTTCCATAAACTTATCAACTAACCTCTTAAACGCCACCAAACTTGGCGCATCTACAACTGCTGCAGGCAGGGCATTCCACTCCTAACCACCCTCTGGGTAAAGAACCTACCTCTGATATCCGTCCTATAACTATCACCCCTTAATTTAAAGCTGTGTCCCCTCGTGCTAGCTTTCTCCATCCTAGAAAAAGGGCTATCACTGTCCACCCTATCTAAACCTCTAATCATCTTATATGTTTCGATAAGGTCTCCTCTTAGCCGCCTCCTTTCTAACGAAAACACCCTCAAATCCCTCAGCCTCTCCTCATAAGACATGCCCTCCATACCAGGCAACATCCTGGTAAACCTCCTCTGTACCTTCTCCAATGCCTCCACATCTTTCTTATAATATGGGGACCAGAACTGCACACAATACTCCAAGTGCGGCTGCACTAGAGTTTTGTACAGTTGCAACATGAGAAATGGCTGGGAGGACAGAGATCAACAACACAGTACGGTGGTTCTCCACTATTTCTTCAAGACCAGATTTGATGCTCTCTCTTTCACTGCCTTACCTAGAAAGTCACAATGTGAAGGTTATTCCTTCTGTTATTATCCAGCCTCCTATAGTAATACTTTGTTGTTGGGGCCAAAATTTCCCCTCCCCCCACAATCCTTTCCTGTTGACTTCCCTATGCTCATGTGGACCTCTACCCTCACCATCTAGAAGTTGTGTGGATGGTCACCTACAGAAGAGATGACTCATTTCCCTCCCTCCCTGGCCCCAATAAAACTTCACATATGTTCACATACATATGTTTTCCCCACATACGTGTTGTGGATGCTTCCCATAAACATTACCATATGGACAAACCAATGGACCTAGATTATGAAAACACCCTGCACATCAAGCGATACATTATCCCATATGAGAACACAGCCCTTGCTGTTCCTTGGAGGAGAACTACAACTTGTGTGTTATGCATATTCATGAATTGTGGTGCACTGCACATCAGGACTGCCTCTCCCTGATCACTCTTGGCAATGAGATCCACAGAATCAAAGAATAGTCTATACTCGCTCACGTTTGACTGGGAGCCCTAGGAGTGTCTCAACTCTCTGATGCAAACCTGTTGACCCCAGACCGAGGACTTTGAACTTCAATGAATTGATCATTGCCCTCACGACTGAACATTAACACTGGTTCCTTTCCCATCCCTCTCCACCACTTTCAGAGTCTCAATGCTACCATTCCTCATGTGTCACAGTAACACACCACCTCCCCCCCTTCCCTATTCCAGAGTCTGCATCCATCCTTTCCATTTGTACTTGTTTAAGTGTGTTAACGCAAAAGAGGTGCCAGAGTGTGGCGACTAGAGGAATTTCACTGTACCTTCATTGCAGTATTAATGTAAGCCTTACTTGTGACTAATAAATCATCTTGAACTACTTGTGGATTCAAATTCACCCCCTTGTTGGTCAACATCACAGTCTCTCTTGTCAGGTTCCTGCCATCCAACCCTTGGCTCCCCTCTGCCTGCCATCAAACAAAAAGTGACTTTTAAGGGTGTCTTGACAAATACATGAGTAGGATGGGAATAGAGGGATATGGTCACAGGAAGGTAGGGGTTTTAATTCAGTTGGGCAGCATGGTTGGTGCAGGCTTGGAGGGCTAAAGGGCCTGTTCTTATGCTGTAATTTTCTTTGTTAGTTGCCATCCCAGCCCTTTCAAAACCTTCCTCCCTCTCTTCCATCATTGCCCTTCTTCCTCCCCCACATTCTTTTGAATGCCTTCCTGCTTCCCATGTGATTCCCCCTCTCTTACAAACCCTTTCAATGCCTTCCTACCCTTTGCCCCATGTTTCATTATCCTTTCCTAACAAAACCCCTCCAAGTGAAATGCTGGTCCCTCTCTGAATGTTCAGCCTTGCCTGAGTACTGCTGCACGGTACCGTTTTTCCCGATTATAGAGGCAGTCACCGGGAATAGATCAGCCCTACACCCCCAGCAGTGTGACATTACACTGGCATCACAAGGAGACTGGTGCAGCCCTGTGGCAGGTTGGCTGTGAATGTAGCACTCACCTCAAGGTTGTGAGCAAAGGAAGTCTGACTGATGCACGCCACCCTTTTTCAAAGGTGAATTAGACTAGTGTGATTTTCCACCAGCATGATGCAAAATTGGAAGGTAGCACGTGATTCCTGTCAGCAGCAGATTTAATGAGCATTCATGAGATTGTAATGAATACAAAGTCAGTGGAATAGCCGGCCTGTCATTAATCTGTCAGCGGGAAAATTGCAAATTGTTTTTATGTCACCGGGATTCCAATTTATTTGGCTCCCGCTAGATTTGCCACTCCAACACAAAACCTGCTGCAGATAGGATGGGAAAATTCCATCCTTTATATCGAACCCCCTCCAATTCACAAATCAGCTCATCCTAATCACATTTTGAATTGAACCAGAAGGTGTCTATGCCTGTATTTGCATTCTGTGCTTCAACATTGACCTTTTCATTCAATGTTAACTGCCATTAATCTGTTAAGATTAATTTTTCTGTAGTGAATTTATATTTGGGAATTTGGTAAATCCCTTTACTGCTCTTTCAATTCATTTGGCTTGGCTTCAGCCCTTTTAATACTCAAGTGACTTCCTTCAAGACCTTTATCAATGTGGGGCTTCTCCCTCACAGTCTCCTGACCTGTTTAATCCTGTAGATTCTGGATGAGTCACTTCAACTTTCATCGGTTGCATCACCCTCTGTAGGCTTATGAAATCTTCTCAGCTGTCTGCAACTTTCCAGATTCATCCTGTTGAAATTGTTCCATTTGCTCAGTCTTTCTGGACTGGATGACACCTTAAAACCTGCAAGATCATTTTCTTGCAATAAGTTGACCCCTTGCATGAATGGGAGATTACACCATCCATAATCAACCTGGTAATAAGTTTAGTCTTTAAGTGGATTTTCAGTAACAGTACCTCAATACCTTCACCTTGAGCTCTTTAACAATCACTCTGAATTTTGTCCTCCTTCTACATGGGAAATCCTCAGTACTCCCCATCAGCAGTGGCTTCAAACAACCAGTATCCCGGAGAATGCCAGCCTCCTTTCCTGATTCTTTGGAACCCCTAGGAGCTATTTCCCCATTGCATACAAAATCCTAATGTGTTTCTGCCCTTTCTTTGTATTTATTACAATTTTAGTGACTAACGATCTGGTCTGTGTTGGAATATTGACTGTGGCTTTCGTCACATGCTAGCCACGTTTTATATGGACCAGTTTAAAACAATTAAAACAGATTCAGTACTGTCCTGTGACTGCCTTCTACATTGCTCCTTTTCAAGACTGGGGAGAGGATAGATGTTTCACTTCAATGTCCTGTCCCAAATACATAAGTCACAACTTTTCTCAGGGCTTGGACTGCACTCCTGGTGTAGGCCGTCATACAGATTAGGGGATTGAAATCTAGTAGAAATTGGAAATTGCAGGACCCTGCCTGAAAAAGGATCAGAGGAAGTTGAAATCTCAATCCAACATATTCTGGGATTTTGGCATCATGAAAGTGCTAGTTGGATGGGTTCAAACTATGGGACCAGATGGGAACTCTAATGGTTCAAACCTCATTTTCGCCTGATTATCTGGATAAACCATGCCATCATCATTGTTGGGCTCTTATTGAATATTCATGCTGGGGTCATGCCCTGCAAGATTCCATGTTTGCAATTCTTTTGCTTAGCCCATTTATACCTCTCACCCACTCATCACCATCTACCCATCATTCCCCTTTACATGGTCACACTGAAGTTTTGTCAGAGGTGAAGGAGAGTAGTGGACTAGGCCAAAGAATTTTAAGACACACAAACTTCAGTATGAAAATTGTACATCAACATGGTGTTTACTATTTTCTGGAGTGGACAACTATACATATTGAACAGTCCATACAACTTACAGTACAAAATATCAAGTTACACAGATATTTGTTAATCCTGTAACATTCTAATCCAATTCACAGAATCCCTACAGTACAGAAGGCCACTTGGCCCAATGAGTCTGCACCAACTGTCTAACAGAGTTAGTTACCCAAGCCCTATTCCCATTACCCCACATCTTTACCCTGCTAACCCACACATCTTGGGACACTAAAGAGTAATTTAGCATGGCCAATTCACTTAACCTGCACATCTTTGGACTGTGGGGGGAAACCAGAGCACCCGGAAACCCATGCAAGTACAGGGAGAATGTGCAAACTCAACAGTCACCTAAGACCAGAATCGAACCAGGTCTCTGGATTTGTGAAGCAGCAGTGCCTACTACTGTACCACCCAATTCATGACAAAAAAGAGTCTCCAGAGGGAAGCAGCATTATGTATTGAACACAAAAACTGTTTGAAGACCAAAATTAGTGTTAGCTAAAGTAGGATAACTATCACCTGTAGTTCAAAAATGCTGTGTACTTTTTAAATTAAAGAACTGCACCAGAAGCAAACAGCAGTGAATGTGTGTGCTGGAGTTCAGGAAAGCATAGGCAGAAAATTAAAACTGGCATCAGTGGAAATAGACAAATCAGGACAAACATTAAATTGAAATACGTGGACTGAGAATGAAGAACGGAAAAACAATGCCCTGGATTTGAAAGGAAAAAAAATGTGATTGTACAAAGCAAGAAATGGAAGCAGATATATGACAGTGCCAACACAAGGTAGCTCACTGTGATGCAATGTCAACTATGCAATGTCAGCTACAAGTGTGAAATCAAGTGATGGTGTTTCTTTCATCATCACTATCTTGTTTTTCCTCCCCTGCTTGGCCAGCTTTTAATTCTTGAGAATCTGAAAGGAGACAAGCACAAGGTAACATTATGAGAGGAGGGAGAAAAGTAACAGGTGCATGCTTATCCCACGTGCAGTTTATGCATTGGGTGAATGTGTAGGATGAGGGTGATGTGGAATGTGATAAGGAAAACTAAATATCAGGATACCGCTATCTTCAGTGGTTTCTGCCCCTCCCTTGACCATGGCCTCAACAATAAGAGTCCCAGTAATAGCCAACTTTGGTTTCTCTGAAAGGGATCATGACATAAAGACTCCATTCCACTCCAGTTAGTTTCTCCCATTCTATCCTCTTATCCTGCAAAATAGATGGAAGTATGTGTCAGTGAGTGTTGTACAATATGCTTTGGTAATGTGTTTGTAATGTTTGAATAACTGGCAGTATCTGCAAGGTGTGGGATGTGAGTGTGCTAAGTGTGTATGTGGTGAAGCATATGGATGGATATGAGTCCTGATTGGTAGAGATTGGTGGCAGGTGAGTGATGAGGGCGTGGTGAATTGAAGAGTGCCTGAGACTAATGGTGCAGTTGCTACAAAATAGCATTTGAACATACATTCATTAACCGTGACCACTCATATGAGGTCATTAATTTCTTGTGGCATCATATTCAGGTTCGTGAGGCTTGAGCTTCAAGGCAAACTCCTCCAATTAGCTTTTAAGTACATGCTGGACGGCTTCCTAGACTGGTGATAGAGGACACATCTACTTTCCATCTTCTCCCCGAGGACTTCCATCCATTACAATGTCCAAAAACTATCTCCCATGTTACGCCATTTTAATGTTTCACAGATCAGATTCACTTCTTGTACAGCTGTCAACACCTACTTCAGTCGCAACGTGCATCCTTTTTAAAAAACGTTGGCTAGCTTTAAGCGGTGCTGACTAGTTTGAATTGGTGCTAGCCACTCATGTTATTGGCTGGATGCCTGACAAAAGAACCAATAGACAGTGGGAATCATGCTCGCTGGAAACATGAGGTTGGTGTGCTGCTGTATTATGTATTGCCTAATTTTGTGGGATATCAAAAGTTTCCCAATGTCTTGAACTGTTAAAGTTTGGCAACTGATAAGAGTATTGATAAGAATCTGGGAAGCCAATACTTGGTGGTGTTATCATTAGACTAGTAATCCAGAAACTCAGCTAATGTTCTGGGGACAGTTCAAATCTCGCTGCAGTGGTTCATGGAATTTGAATTCAATAAAAAATATTTGAAGTTAAGAATCTATTGATGACCATTAAACCATTGTCGGAAAAAAAACCATCTGGTTCTCTAATGTCCTTTAGGGAAGAAAGTCTGCCATCCATACTGGTCTGACTGAGATGTGACTTCAGAGACAGGGCAATGTGGTTGACTCTCAGCTGCACTCTGAATAAGGGAACTAAGGATGGCCAATAAATGCTGGCCAGCCAACAATACCCATGTCCACAAATGAATAAAAGGAAAGCACAGTGGCGGAGTGGTTAGCATAGCTGCTTCACAGTACCAGAGACCCAGGTTTGATTCCTGGCTTGGGTCACTATCTGTGTGGAATCTGCACGTTCTCCCCGTATCTGCATGAGTTTTTCCAGGTGCTCTGATTTCCTCCCACAGTCCGAAAGGTATGTTAGTTAGGTACATTGGCCATGCTAAATTCTCCCTCTGTGTACCCAAACAGGTGCTGGAATGTGGCGACTAGGGCATTTTCACAGTAATTTCATCACAGTGTTAATGCAAGCCTACTTGTGACAGTAGTAAATAAACTTTAAAAAAAGTCTGTTGCTTATTTAAAAAAATGTATTGCTCAATTAGTACTTCTTTAAACTAACAAGGAAAATGTAATTCTGTATGTGATTGATATGTTGAAAATCTCAAGAAGTGCTCCAAAGTTAAGCTTAATGAGTTTCGCATAAATGTGTAATATTCTTAGAAACACACTTTAATATTCCAGTATATGTATTTTCAGCATTGTTGTATCCAAGCAGCATATTTGACCCTGTAAGATCTTTAACTGAGTATACAGAATTCAAATTCTCCGTCAGAAAGCTTTTGAGACCCAGCCCCATTCTATTAATGGGAAACCTCTTTGTTTTTCTATGTAATTCACCGCAAGCTTAACATTTCCATAGACTGTGAGTATTTTTAATCAATTGCATTGTTTTTCTGGTTAGTTATTCACAGCTCTGAAAATATTGCAATACAGTTTCATTGCATGTCAAGATAAAGCAAAGTTAGAGAATAAACTATCAAAATAAATCTTATTATTTAAAATAAAGATTAGGAAATGTGATAATGTTGGAAAAAAATTTAACGCAATGTTAGCATCTATTGATGCAAGTAAAATTAGATTATAAATGATCCAGAAATGCAGCATAATACAACTATCCTACACTTAGTATCTTTTTTCTTCATTATTAATTTACATGTCTAACAATGGAATGACATCTAATATATTATCTTTGTTTTTGTTTTGATTCCCTGCTAGAATGGAAGTTAAAATGGAAATCCCAGTATAGAACATCTCTTAGCAACCTAGATACATTGCAGTCCTCAAGTGGTTGAAGAGTATTTTTAGTATTATTTGATTGCGTAAACAAACATACCCAAAATTATATGTTTAATGCTCGATACTTTCTCTTCAGGGATTCAATTTTGATTTAATATTTCTGGATCGTGATATTCTGTCATGTTTGCTGCTATTACAATTTATAAGGTTATTTCTCAGGAACTAATTCCAAGTTAATTTATCGATAAGGTTAAACCAATTCTTCATATAATTAAATCTGTACTGTTATACTATTTTACTGGATTGAGAACAGTCTAATGTTTTACTGTTTTGTTCCAATTAGTTTTTAAGATTATATTGAGGCAAATTTCCGAATTCAGAGATCTATTAATCGCTTTTTGATGGATGGGAAAGACTTCTTCGATTCAGTAAGGTGCAAAGCATCTTTTTTCAGATGGAATAGATGTTATTTCGAGAAACGGTAAAGGAATTTATTACTGAAGATAATCTCTCGTCTTTTGCATCACCTTGTTTTGTTTAGTGAAACTGGGTAATAAATTAAGCTGACAGCAGAACTATAAAAAGTTGTTCATACAATTTGATTTCTTAAGATTTGCATAGTCAATCAAATAGTCAGAAAAAAAAGTTGTGGCCCGGATTTGGCAGTAAAAATAATGGCGAGGTTATCATTGCTCAGATTTTTAAAGTGTAGATTGGAAAGCAAATTACAGAATAAAGTATGGAAATCAGGATGTTGCTGGCAATCTGCATCAGTATCACACTGAAAAAATCAGCATTGAAACATATGGAAGCACATGAAGCTGCTGTATCTAACCCTTAACTATCCACTAGAATCATGGAGGTTTTACGGCATGGAAACAGGCTCTTTGGCTCAACTTGTCCACACCACCCTTTTTTTTGAAAACCTCTAAGCTAATCCCAATTGCCCACATTTGGCCCATATCCCTCTTTACCCATTGTACCCATGTAACTAGCTAAATGCTTTTTAAGAGATAAAATTGTACCCGCCTCTACTACTATCTCTGGCAGCTTGTTCCAGACAGTCACCACCCTCTGTGTGAAAAAATTGCCCCTCTGCACACTTTTGTATCTCTCCCCTCTCACCTTAAACCTATGCCCTCTAGTTTTAGACTCCCCTATCTTTGAGAAAAGACATTGACTTCTATCTTGTCTGTGCCCCTCATTATCTTATAGACCTCTATCTATAAGGTCACTCCTCAACCTCCTCCCAGTCTATTCAGCCTCTCCTTATAATTCAATCCAAGTCCCAGTAGCATCCTAGTAAATCTTTCATGCACTGTTTCTAGTTTAATAATATTCTTTCTATAATAGGACGACCAGAATTACACACAGTATTGCAAATGTGGCCTTATCAATGTCTTGTACAACTTCAACAAGATGTCCCAACTCCTGTATTCAATGTTCTGACCGATGAAACCAAGCATGCCGAATGCCTTCTTCATCACTCTGTCCACCTGTGACTCCACTTTCATGGAGCTATGAACATGCACCCCTAGATCTCTTTGTTCTGTAACTCTCCCCAATGCCCTACCATTAACGGAGTAAGTCCTGTCCTGATTCAATCTACCAAAATGCATCACCTCGCATTTGTCTATATTAAACTCCATCTACCATTCGTCAGTCCACTGGCCCAATTGATCAAGATCCCGTTGCAATTGGAGACAATTTTCTTCACTATCCACTATACCACCAATCTTGGTGTCATCTGCAAACTTATTAACCATGCCCCCTGTATTCTCATCTAAATCATTAATATAAATGACAAATAACAGTGGTCCCAGCACTGATCCCTGAAGCACACCACTGGTCACAGGCTTCCAGTTTGAAAAAACAACTCTCTACAGCCATCCTCTGGCTTCTGTCAAGAAGCCAATTTTGTACCCAGTAAATGCAACCAGGAAAAGTTACAGTTAGTCCATTGTGGTGTAAGTGGAGATTGTTATAGGTGTGATTACTCCTTAGTAATGTCAAACAATCATTTCTACACTTCTCAGATTTTAATTGCTATTGGCGATTTTATTTTACTTTTATTTCTGTACACAATTTCACTTTGAATTGGCCAGCGAGCTGCTGAGATGTCCAATCATATCGGCAGGGCTGGAAGATCCCGCCATCGAGAAGGAATAGAAAAATCTGGCCTAATTTACACTTTCTGGTTTAGATTCTGCACTTTACTCTTCAAGAATAATTCAGCTTGTTTGGTTCTGCTGGTTAAATATATTGCTTATCCAGTTGATGGAATACTAAAAGGACTGGAAAGAATGGACACGAAGAGGATATTTCCATTAGTAGCCATGATGTGGCGATGCCGGCATTTCCATTAGTACGAGAGACTAAGATCTGAGCGTACAAACTCATAGTAAAGGATGACACTTTAGAATCCAGATGAAGAGGAATTTCTTCAGCCAGAGGATGCTGAATCTGTAGAATTCATTACCCTCACAAAAAGCTGTGGAAGCCAGTTCACCTAGTGTATTTAAGATGTGGATAGATAGGCCCTTGATGGGTAAGTGGATCAAAGGTTACTGGGAGAATGAGGTTGAGAAACACATCCACCATAATTGAACGGTGGAGCAGTCTCAGTGAGCTGAATGGTCTAATTCTGCTCCTGTGTTGTATGATCTTACATTATCCCCAATAGAGGGTATTGCCCCAAAAGGGATCTCTGATCACAATATCTTCAAGTGCAAAAGCCACGAATAGTCAATGGGCAAGTACAATGGTGTCCATTTGTCTTTGATCACAAAATTCAGCTATTATGTTTGTATCTTATGCTTTGCCATCCTAAGCTGTTATGTACTTGAAATCAAAAAAAGTAATTCTTTTTAGCTTGATTGATTGATTAATCTCATTCACGTCATCATAAACATTACTATGTCAAAAAAATTATAACTTACATGAGAATTCTATTAGTAGTGTAAGATCACAGAACCATGTTTCTGGCTCATTCTTGACAATTCAGGAGCAGTACACTGGAAGACTTTGGAATAAAAATAAAAAATGCTGGATAAACTCAGGCAACATCTGCGCAGAGAAAAACAGAGTAAACATTTAAAGTTCATAAGACTCTCCTATAGACTCTGAAGAGGGGTAGAAATATAATGAGTTATACAGTTGGAGAGGTGGATGAATCAAAATTATTCTCATTTTCTGATTTTTGTCACCACTGATGAGGTTCCAGCTCAGAAAGGATGAGAACTTCATTTCAATAAATTATCATATCATTAAAGTTCTTTCCCGTTATATTATCCCCCATGTTAGGAATTCCTGCCTTGCCATCGTGAAGTAAGGTCATCAAAGTTTACCACTGCTTTTTAAAAAAACGGGAACCACGAGAGGGGAACCCGCCAGAAGCACAATGGTAAGTATAGCTCCCTGAAGGAGGGGTCATGACTGGGCACTACCCTGGCACTGCCTCTTAATCCCTAGTAATATCCCCGAAGTGCCAGGGCAATGCCAAGGATGGCCCTTCTAGTGAGCTTCATTAAGGGGGTTGTATGGTTGGGGGCTGGGGGTGCGTGGTTCCACTTGTGCATGTGTGGAGGAGGGGATTATCTGTCTACATGGGGGGAGGGGTTTCCTTGTGCATATGTGGGGAAGCGGGGTCTCTGAGTATTGGACGGAGGGAAGGAAGTTCTTTGTTTCTTATCAGGATTCCTAGTGTTGCCAACCTTTTTTGGCCCTGCCCCACTAGCATGATAGCATGGACCATGTCTGCAGCTTTCTTTTGCACAAAGTTTGCATAATCTGGCGACGAAAGCTGATTTTGCAGTTGGGAGTTCCTGACCAGTTTTCTAGCCTCAGCCAGCACTCTGTACAGAAATGGGAAACTTCTACCCATGGTCACTGACAGCTCTTTGCACTAGAAATCTGGCAAGTTTTGAACAAGAGAAGAGCATCTTTCATTAAGTTGATGTTCCTCCAGCTGCAGCTGATGTTTATTTCAGTGTTCATCCCAAAAATAGCCCTTTGTCTTACAGAGATATTTGGGATGAACTGCAAAAAGATTGCATCTTTTTTCACACCTGTTTTGCAAAGATATATTCCAGGTGAGATGGTCAGGGCACTTTTCCTCACTGCAGCCGCCTGGAGTGAAGCGTGCAGTGGCACTCCAGATGTGCGGGAAAGTTTTGACTGGAGACGGCTTTTCTCAGCTGAACTACGTCTTCATGCTGGTTTGAACGTTCTAATGAAGAGGCATTCTGTAAAATGACTTTAACAATCTGTTCTGGGAACCATCCAACAGGATCCACCACTTCCTCTTCCTGCAAAGTTTTAAGGACATTATTTGTGGACTGGTGGGCAGCCAGAATGCTGGACAGAATGCAGCTTATCGTTGGTCTGCCATTTACACATTCTGATCTCTTAACGGGCCACTATCAGCACTCTTTTTATCTATGAGCACCACCCTTTGTCTTTATGTCCATAACATCTTTGTCAGTCCATACCCTCACCCCCATTCTAACAGTATGAACCTCAACTTATTTTTTGTTCTTTTCACGTCTGATGAAGGGTCTTCCTGACGCGAAACGTTGACTCTCTCTCCACAAATGCAATCAGATCGGCTGAGAATTTCCAGCATTTTCCGTTTTTGTTTCAGATTCCAACATCTCCAGTATTTCGCTTTTAGATTTATGTAAATTATGTATATCTATAATGAGTGGTTGTTGATTTTTTCTGCAGTTCCAGACCTGATTTGCTTGTATTGTACTAACTGACATAAACGAACAGTAGAGAAATAATCATGTTAAGTATCAACGACAACCTTAAAATTGCTTGGTATACATTTCTACAATTAGTACTCTTTCTTCATTAAACAATCAAAATTCGCTGATATTAGTTTACAATTACAATGTAATAGTTTAATATGTGTATATTAAAATAAATACAAATATTTACAAAAACAGCTATTTTAAAGAACAGTTCAGTTTAAGGGAGACACTGAATATCACAGTTTTTAAATATCAACCTCTGAGAGACACTTCAGGGAAATAACATCTGACATCTAATTCAGGCGATAGCAATCGCAGATCTCAGTATACATGGTAGATGCCTAAACTGTAACAACTGCCTCTGTAATAGCTATGTCCTCTCCACTCAATGGCACAAATCACTGGCATTCTTGTCAGATTTCCAAAATTGTACATAGCACACTGGGCAGTCTCGGCAATGCTGCCTTTCAGGTCAATATAGAGCACAGGACTACAGGACAAAAATATGCTGGAACTGAAGATATGTAGATCCTCTGCAACACAAGGAAGGAGCGGGTACAGGATGTAGTGTTACTTTGTATTATACATTATACTGAGAAGTAAATAAATAGCTTTAACGTGCAACAGAAATAAACTATTTAATATACATTTCTTCAAAGACACTGCTTATTTGGCACATATTGCCAAAGCATGAAAACATCTGTAAAATCTGAGAGAATGTTTTCCATATTTCAATGGGCAGCACAGTGCCACAGTGGTTAGTATTGCTGCCTCACAGAGACCTGGTTTCAATTCCAGACAGAATTGAATCCAGGTTCAATTGAGAGAGGAGATAGCTATTACAGAGGCAGTTGTTATGGTTTAGGCATCTACCATGTATACTGAGACCCTTCAGGAGTCAACATTTCACGTCAGGAAGACCCTTCAGGAAGATTCACTTCGGTGAGTGTGTGGAGTTTCCACATTCTTTCATGTTTGGGTGGGTTTTCTCTGGTTGCTCCAGTTTTCTTCCACACTCCAAAGATGTGTTTGTCCGGTTAGATTGATTGGCCTTGGTAAATTGCCCCTTAATGTCAGGGGAATTAGTGGATAAGTATGTGGGGTTAGGGTGTGGATGAGATTCATGTTGGTGCAGGTTCAATGGGTAAAATGGCTTACTTCTGCACTGTAGGGATTCTATGATTTCAAACTCTATCATGAATCTAATAAGGTAAAGAATACCAAAGAAAATATTTAAAGAATGAAATGGTTTTTATCAATGATTTTGGTGAAAAAAATGGATTGAATGTAAATAAGATTTCATGTGTTTCAAAGAAGCCAACTTTTCCAGTGTAGTTACTGTTAGCAGGACCTCCACGCTGTTAGGTTTTCATCCCAGTGAACAAATTATCATTTTTTTTAACGCAAACTGATTCCATACTAATTGTTTCATTTCTTCAAAGGCTATTATAAAGCTGAATACTTTATTTGCAAAGTGAATTCCTTCTCTTGAGAAATTGATTTAGAAATGAATATAGATTACAATGTCACATGATCTGTATTGTGTTCACGCTTCCTCTTTATTATTCCTTATACTCAGGATCAGGATAGATATTGCTGCGATTCATGTAACAATCAGATCCACTGTACCACCACCTAGATACTCAGCACTGCTACTGTTCCCATGATTTGGTGGAGATAACACTTCTGTTCTATCACCTACTATCACTGGTCTAGTAATCTTTGAAATTTCTCTGCTCCTTATGATCACTAGACAAGACCAGTAATTCAAATTAACAATTAACATGGTCCAATATATCAGCTCAATCCTTTAAAATTAACATTTTGTTTATCTTCCTGAAGCCATTTTAGATGGAAGTGATCATCAAGAAAATCAGCAATTCACTGTTGGATTTGCTTTTATTTTTATTCAAGTCTTTTTACTTGCAAAGTCATACAACAAGTGCAAATAAGTAAAATTTTGGATAGTTCCGTGATATGTCAAATTAAAATGCCTTAAATTGCACAGAATAAAGGCTTGTCTTTAGTTTCAATTGTATCAATAGGAAAATATACCAAGAAATCCCCTGGTTCTTCAAAGTAAAAACAATTTCTCTATTTTATATTTTTATTTGCTCCTCTCCGCCTTTTCAGTCAGGAAAGAACATAAGAAAAATGGAGCAAACAACTTTACATGATTCTGGAAACATTCTTTAAAACAATAATTACTTCCAATCTGCAAAGACTATGAAAAGATGACCAGCCTCTCTGAATGAAATTCATTACAGCTGGAACTCATTCTAGTGTTAAACCTTTTTCCAATGGTTTCTAATTAGACACCAATAGTTCAACACTACTGTGGGGATTTATGCCACTTGCGAATGGATGTGTAGATATTAAAGCTTTTTCCTGTGTTCAGCACAAATTGAAAGTGGATTTTTCATTGTTCCATCCAGGTTATTTCTTGAAAGGACACTGCTGTGGTCAAGACAGTATTGTGAGATTCCAACTGTATAGATTCAAATATTTGATTTTAGTTTTAAGTTTAACCAGCTGGGCTGAATATTCATACCTCATTGTCATCAGTGCAGGCTCGATGGGCCAAGTGGCCTCCTTGTGCACTGTAGGGATTCTGTGGTTTAAATAACAATTTTGCAGATTGGGCCCTCAGAAATTACATTGTAAAATTACAATTTTAGAATGAGGTTGCCACTGCTGGAGCAGAAACCAGCTGTAACAGTGAGCAAAGTGAATTATTCTGAGGTCATATGCCCAACACCATGCCCACAGGAAAATTCCACAACATAAGCTCAAGACATTGACACATTCAAAGCAATTCCTTATAACTTGTCATTCAAAGGTCTGGATAGTCAATGAGAGAACATAAATACTATATCTCAATAAATACTGTATCGGATGGGGAGGCTCTGCAATGAAGGACAGAATAACAAAAAATGAAGTTGAAGGGAGTAAGATGATAGCAGACAACTTGGATTTTGAAGCATGTTGGTGCATTAGTAGTGCTTCAACAAAACAAATACCAGCATATATTTTTATAAATAGCCCAATGCAATGTTGCAAGGAAGTCAAGGAAATGAAGAAAACTTATCATTTTGCAAACCACATTTATTGCATCTCTAGGATTTCTGCTGAATTGAGTTGCAAATAAAAAAAGGCACAGTTCAAGAACAGCAGGCGCAAAACCACTCCATATACATGAATTGTCTTGGGTGAGCCGAGAGATGAGGTGCAGAGCATATTGTTTGAGCCTGAGGTGAATTTGACAAAGACTGCTCACTATAGGTTGCAGGGCTATTAAACTTGATGTGAAATAAAGTGGTTGGAGAGACTGCAGCCCTTAGAGAATTGCAATTCCATCTTACAGCAAACCTAGTCATTACAGGACATTGTCACAAATAACCTGAAACTAATTAAAAAATGTAATGCAGGCCCATGATGCTATAAATGTATTTAATGCTTTTACTTTATTATATTTATGAAGATTGAATATTTATTTACGAGTGAATGTTCAGAGTACTCCAGCCTGAAGATTAAATTACTGTAAAATCATTTAATTTTGTGCAAGTATTAGTTAATTTGATCTTTTCTGGTTAATTGTAGAAAGGGGACATTCTAGTCCAACAGATTAAGAAACTAAACTGAATATATCAAAGATGGTAGTTTACAAGACTGGCTGGATGGGAAGCTATATTACAAAAAAACCTTCATATATTGCTGCATGTTGAAGACATTTTACAATGAAACAACTTTCTCTGTTCATTGTTTTCACTTGTGCTTTTGCATAACAGAAATATGACCTAGCTTAATGCAGTGCTGAAGTATTGGCTATATATTTACAAAGCTATGTTTTTAAGATAGAACATATTGTGTCCTGTTGTTGGAGGATAAAAGCTTTAATTTTTATAACAGAATATTTCTTATGCGAAGGCTAAATTATTTTAGCCTTTACTTAGCATTGTTAATTCTGTTGATTCTAGACTATTGAAAATATTATGAGAACTATGTCCATTCACTGAATAATTGTTAAAATTAGCTGCCAGCACAGGAGTCTGAAATAAACACGACGTGAGGCAAACTGTGCTTCAGTGTTGGATTACATTACACATACAAGGACAGTTTAGGTTTCTTGCTTAGGTGTCACTTTGATTAATGCTGCTTTCCTTCAGGTGACCTTGAGGTCACATAAATACTGAAAAGCCTATCTTACTCATCGTGACGCTAACATGAAAATCATTCTCTAATTTACTTTGTAAAAAACTGGGGAAAATTCTGTTTGGGTCCATTGGTTAGACATTTAATCAAAATGGCATATGTTCTGCTGTAAGTAGAGAAAGGACAAAAATATGAACTTGGAGCCATTTTTGTGGTATATTGTGGATTTCCTGAGCATTGTTAAGGCAAAATGACATTTTGCTGAATCAGATTAAAACTCTTGTAGAATACAAGCTGTAATATAGGATTCAACAAAATAAATCACAAAAATAATCTTTATTGATACTGCCTTTTTTTTGAACTGGTGCAAAATGTTATATCAGTCTATAAAATATGAAAGATGAATATTCAGTTGATTTGCAATGTACAAAATATTTTATGACTTCTTTGTACTCTGGCAGAGATAAATATCGCATCAAGCAATTTTATGTAACTGAATATTTTCCAATATTGTCAGTCAGTACTGTTATCTCCAGTAGTCTATTAACAGTTATTAAGATCTATATTTCACAATTTTAAACAAAAAAAATCACTGAGCATTTGGTAGGAAGTTGTATTATTATAAATCTTGAATTCACAGTAAATGCAAACAAGAGATTAAGTGTTAGGTCCTGTATATTTATTTTTTCCAGACAGGCATAGGCCCTATCATATTTATTCATTCATTCATATATGGTCTGCCTGAAGGCAGGTTCTTGGTTCATTGTCTGCTGATACTTCATTCTGAGCCATTTTTTTGTCAGTTTTTTTTGTCAGTGATAGTTTGCTGTTGCCTTCCACTCTCAGGCAGGGTAAGAAGACTGGATACAACTAAACCTTAGCCAGAATGAGAATCAAATCCAGACTGTCAATATGAATTTCATTCCTATTTAACTAACTGAGCTAAAATCCCTCCCTTTCCCCCCACCGTCCTCAAATCCCTGGCATAAAGTGCCATTAATTTGCTGTCATTATATAAATACTTTCACGTTCCCATTAAGTTAATTGATTTGATTTATTGTTGTCACATGTATTAGGACACATAATACAAAGTATTGTTGAAAAGTATTGTTTCTTGTGTGCTCTGCAGACAAAACATTCATAGGAAAGGAAAGGAGAGGGTACAGAATATAGTGTTGCAATTATAGAAAAGTGTAGAGAAATATCAATTTAATATACAATAGATCCATTCAAAAGTCTGGGGCAGCAGGAAAGAAGCTGTTTTTGAGCTGGTTGGAATGTGTTTTCAGATTTTTATATGTTTGTTTAATCATTATGTCAAAAGTATATTTAATATATCTGTCAAATACAGCATATAGACAGAATTACACTAGGTTAACAGTCAGTTGAAAAACAGTGATCGGCGGGAATTTCTCAGTTTCGTTTGGCAGGAATTGGCACGGGGATGTAGCCACCCAGTCAGCAGGCAACTGACATTTGGTGATACCAGATGATCACAGCAGAAGGCAGGACTGAAAAATCCTCACTATTGTATTGAGATATTGTCTGTGCACTGCAATCCCCAAACTTCATACTTCATTTGAGTTACTATCAGTCATAATGCAGACATGGAATTTTACCCTTGGATTTTTCATCTCTGGCAAGAAATTACTCATCCATTGGCAAGTTTGTGAACATAGCTCTTGAATAATGGAATAGAACCATAGAATCCCTACAGTGCAGGAGGAGGCCATCTGACCTATCGAGACTGCACCGACTCCCCTAAAGAGGCCCTCTCCTTCATCCCTCCCTGTCCCCATATCCCTACACATTTAGCAAGGTTAATCAACTTCTTTGCACTGTGGGAAGAAACTCGGCAACCAGAGGAAACCCTTGCAGACACGAGGATAATGTGCAAACTCCACACAGACAGTCACCAAAGGTCGGGTTCGAACCCAGGTCCCTGATGCTGTGAGGCAGCAATGCTAACCACTGTGCTACCCTATTATCTCTTCTCAACTGGCAGGCTAATCAGGAATTTTTATTACATGCCCATCGAGCTTAGCCACTGACTGAAGAATACAATGCGATGTTACTATGTTTTGTCAGTGCTGGAATCTTGGTGGTGATTCCCCTACCCTACGTGCCTCATCTCGAAAGAGTCCAAATGTGAGACAGCCCAAATGTGCTGTGGAGAATTCCCCCCGTGCCGACAATCTGGTTCACACTGAGCAAGGGCATCAGCATATTTAAATCCTGACTTAAATACGCAGGGTTAGTTTAAAACCAGATTCACCTGGCTCAGGACTAATTGACCAGTGAAACTTCAATGGCTTTGGAGTTCTCCCCCTACACCACCACCACCACCCCACCACCCTCCAATCTGGCTATCATGTTTGCTCTCCACAAATGGAGATGGACATGATAGCCAGGTTGGAGGCAAGGGAGAGGGGGATGACTCCAAGGCCATTGAAGTTCCTAGGTAGTCAGGGATAGCTGGCTAGTGACCTAGCATTGCCTTTTCCACTGTCATGGTGCTTGGTTGGTGCTGAAAAATGGTAGGACTTGAAGGGGGTTCCTGAAGAGGGGGGCAGGGTGAGAGTATGAAAGGGGCTAGGACTTAAGCGATCTCAAAGCAAGATATTTATTGCTAGTTGTGAGGGAGGCTTGATGCCAGCAAATGTGTGCTGCAGGTGAACCCGATGGCCCGATGTTAGTGAGCATAGATGGGGGGGGTGGTGAGGAGGAGGAACAGTTCACTTTCATGCCTATGTGTTTGGCAGTGGGGTGTCCCCAACATTTAGTGATGGGGGAGCGGTTGGATCTTCTAGTGTTAAAGCCGGGGGGTGTTCCCCATTTCTGCAGGAAGTTCACAATGGCCATGGGAGAAGGGGACCTTCAACTTAAGTTTGAAGCCCTTTAAAAAGGATACACCGATCTCTAGGGAGCCAGTCTTGCTGGCCTCCTTTGGTTCTGCACATCTCCTTGACAGCAGGAATCTCCCCAAGTTCCTAACAAATGACTACAGCCATGATTCTCCGAAAAAAGTGCTGCTGTCAGCAGGAAAGTTGGAATGATTCCCAGTGGTTGTGGCAGTGTTTCTCAGATGCTAATCAACTTATGTAAATGTGTTTTCTCTCCCCCATATGAATCACAATTCCTAATTCAACAGGGGAGTGATTCTCTAGAATTGGGAATCAGCTGTGATTCCTTGACAAGTAGTCACATCATTTAAATGCTCCCTAAAGCACTGCTTGTCACTGCAGGCAATAAGATGGCAGGAAGGAAGTTTCTGGATGTGGATCTGGACTGTATGTCCAATGCCGCAGAGGAGAGGAGGGTCACACTCTTCCCTTGCACAGGTCGAAGGATTCCAGCCAGTGCTTTCAATCCAGCCTGGGTCACGGTTGTTAGTGCCAGCAGCGTAACAAGGAGAACAGACTTACAGAGCCGCAAGATGATGAATGACCTGCTCAGAGTTGCAAGGGCGAATATCCACTGTCTGCCTCTGGCTTCTTTAACCCCTTTCCGTGTCAGAAAAAAGCCACCAAATACCCCTTCAACCAACATCGACTTCAGAATCCCACCCAGCCCCCTCCCAACAATCCCCCTATCTGGTTTGGCACTGTGCTAATACAAATGCAATCTAATGTTAACCCCCCAATCATACTGCCAGGTAAGTACCTCTCAACATCGTCTTAATGTCCCCACACGAGAAGATCAGGTCAACATGGTGGGGTGGCGAATGGGAGAAGATGGGCCATGGTATACCAGAAATCAGAGTGCTGGCCCCCTTCAAATGGATGTTGTGAGGGGGCTCCTGCTGTGAGCCATGGCAGACAGCAAAGTCGGCATGCAGCAGAGAAATAAGTTCACTGCACTTTTATCCAGGTGACCTGTCTCATGAGTTCTCTCTCCCTTGTCTTAGTCAGATACTGACCCCATATCAGCCTCTTCCCCGAGCCTTATTTGGACATTGAGGCTGGTGAGATTGCTAAATTATCAATGATGATAGACAGTTGATAGGAAGCTCAAGGTTACCAGAATGTAAGAAGGCACAGGTGCTCTCAGAGGTGAAGATATGCCCAGTGGATGATCAGGGAAGAACATCACGTCACCTTTTTCCTGGCAAATCACCACACTCATACAGCTGGACAGATTTCAAAGGATCTGACACTTCAACCATGAATGGCTGAGCATTATGTCCCTCTAGGCAAGAGCCTGACCAGAGCTGGTGGAGGGGTTGGAAGACTCACAATAGGTTTGACGCCTGGCAAAAATCCCATTTCAGCCCTGATGCTTAATTCAATGGATCATCGGGAATCCTGTCTGCAGCTAGCGGCTCCAGGGAATCATCCGCTAAATGGGGGTGAATTGCGACCTGGATTGTGCCAACCTACCTGACAGAATTCTCACTGCTTTTCCTGCTGGAGATGACGCTTTGGGAGAATTTGGCCCATTGTATGGCATTTTTTTCATAGGTGCATTACAAAATAAAACAACAGTGAGAAATAGTTATTCAGTTGATCAAGGCCATTTTTTCCACAAAGCATTCATTTAATTATCTACCCTAGTAGGCAATCTTTAATTTCCTAAGGGCAATCTTTATATAAATACTTCTTGAGCTGCAAATGTAATAAAGTCAACTCCACCATATTTATCTGTGGCTACATTTCCATTATTCACTTTGGCTTCTACTGTTGGAAGATTACATTTTCCTATGTTCCAAACTACAGGAGCAGAATTATGTGAATTTTCATCTCAATCCAACATGGTCAGTTATCTCTAGTCATATTTCCAATTAGGTATTTATCCAACTCCTTTTGAGTCTTCATTCAGAGTGAATTTGACATATTCATTACTCTGCGTATTTAAAAAGTCTTTCACTTCATCTTGGATTTTATGGTCCAAGTCTTGCAGTAGTAATGATGGAGAAACTTCCAGAGTTGAATGGCATAACTCCATTGAAACTGACAGTATCTTTTGTCTTGATTTGATTTATTATTGTCACATATATTAGTATACAGTGAGTATGCATGCTATACAGACAAGGCATTCCATTCTTAGAGAAGGAGAGAAGAGAGTGCAGAATGTAGTGTTGCAGTCTTAGCTAGGGTGTAGAGAAAGACCAACTTAGTGCAAAGTCCTTGTGGGACAATTTAATATTTTCATAATAAATAACATGAAAATGTCTAAGTTACTTAGACTCATTGTACACTTATCCAAACACTTACCCTCTTGTTGAAGCATCTCCAAAGGGAAAGCCCTCAGGAATCAAAGAAGTAATAAAAACTTCCAGTTTGACATTGTTAATCTTGCTGTAAAAAGCAGAAGTTACATCTTTTTGAATGAGTTGTAAGTGCATTTTTAAAAATGTACCAAGACTGCTAAACACATGGAATGTCTGGTTTCTCAAGTATTAAAATAATTCCATAGTTTCAAAAACATTTTTTAAAAGAATTGTGATTGATAATTTAGCTTATATCTTAATCCATCAGAATCAGTTATTTCACTATCTTAAATTTAATTTAAAAATTAAGGAAAATCAGTACTTCCAATGTTCTGGTCTGCTCTGCTGGTGCCAGATTGCCTTGCTGGGCTGCCCTTCTGACTAAATAAGATATTCCTCTCCAGCCACTTACACTTCTGCTGACAGTGTCAATATGTTCTATTGTTCACACAATAGGTGAAAGCTGATGTTATAAATGCACAGTTGGGGAATATACGATATCCTATCAAAATTCCAACTATGATCATCCTCACTGAACGGCTTGAAATGGCATCTTTTTGCAGGTCTAGCAGGCATTGTCATTCTAAATCCCTTCCATTGAAACAGTGAGTCTATTAGCACCTGGGATGACCATTTGGATTTTAAGTAACTTCCCAGAGATGTCTGATCCTATCTATCTCTTCCATCCAGAAACCACACCAGACCTTTCCTGACTTGAGTTAATTTTGTGAAGGTAAACTGTCAACATCTTATGTTGCTTTTTTAAAAGGTAAAGTGTCTTCTTTCCAGCAAGATTCTCCATCATATGACATGACCGCAACAAAAGTAAAGTATATAACATTTCACAGATGTTCGCAAATATGTCATCACCAGTGTCCCAGACAAGATTACTCTAATTATTTCTCATTGGAATGTATCCTAGTGTTTGGTTGGTTTTGTTGATATAAACTGCAGATGATACAAAATTGAGTGGGAGGGTGAGCTGTGAGCGGGATGTAGAGATGCTTCAGCCCTTTTTAAAAATTCATTCATGGGACACAAATGTCACAGGCTGGCCAGCATTTATTGCTCATTCTGGTTGCCCTTGTTCAGAGAGCAATTGAGAGACAACCACATTGTTATGGCTTTGGAGTCACATGTAGGCCAGACCAGGTAAAGATGGCAGACTTCTTTCCCTAATGAACCAGACAGGTTTTTCTGACAATTGACAATGGTTTCAGGTATTTATTATTGAATTCAAATTGCACCATCTGCCATAGCGGGATTCCAACCCAAGTCCCCTGAAATATTAGCTGAGTTTCTGGATTAATAGTCTGGCGATAATATTGCTAGGCCATCGCTCGTTCCCCCCCGCCCCACCATCGCTCGCCCCTCGCCGCCCCCACCTCCTCCCATAGATAGGCTGAGTGTGCAGGCATTTGCATGACAGATGCAGTGTAATGTGAATAAATTTGAGGCTATCCACTTCGTAGCAAAAACAAAAAGGCAGATTTGAACAGGTGTAAATTGAGAGAGGTTGTTACTTAGTGACACCTTTGTACCCTTGTGCATCAGTCGCTGAAACTTAGTGTGCAGGTACAACCAGCAATAAAAAGGCAAATGATTTGTTAGCCTTCATAGCAAGAAGATTAGGAATAGGAGTGTTTTACTGTAATTGTATAGGGCATTGTGAGACTACACCTGGAGAATTGTGTGCAGTTTTGATGTCCTCATCTGAGGAAGGATGTTCTTGCTATAAAAGGAGTGCAGTGAAGGTTCTTGAGGCTAATTCCTGGGTTGATAAATATAAGGCATCAGAGGTGAAGGCAAAAATTATTCTTACCAAATGACAGTGGGGCGACATGATGGCACAGAAGCTAGCTCTACTATCTTACAGCGCCAGGGACCCGGGTTAAATTCCCAGCTTGGGTCACTGTTGGTGTGAAGTTTACACATTCTCCCCATGTCTGTGTGGGTTTCCTCCAGGTTCTCCTGTTTACTCCCACAGTCCAAAGATGTGCGGGTTAGGTGGATTGGCCATGCTAAATTGCCCCTTTGTGTTAGAGGGACTAGCTAGGGCAAATACATGGGGTTATGGAGACAGGGCTTGATTGTGGTTGATGCAAACTGTGGTTGATGGGCCAAATGGCTTCCTTCTGCAGTGTATTGATTCTATGGTAGTGACAGGATATTACAGTCTATGCCATTTTATATGTATATGGCAAATCTGAAAATCTGAAAATGAAGTGACTTATCTGAATATTTAGTGGTATTCTTAAAAGGTACATGGGTGATAGGTGAGGATTCTTGAATTAAGTGTTACTCCTATAAAATAAAAATAACATTAATATCTTTGCCTTAATAAAATTGCCACAGGGAGGAAATTTTCTCTGCATTTCATTGTCTTTCGTCACTATGCATTAATGATAAATTGTGGACTCTTGACTGTGTGTGACTTTCCACAGGCAATTTTAAGATGATTATGTTATTAGACTAAATTAACTCCATATAAAAATACAATATGGTGTATTGTGAATTAAAGACATAAAAGATTAACCAGCCATATGTATTTGTTCAGGAGGTTAATTATATCTAATATACAGTAATGTATGCAGTTGTATGAAAATAATTGCATGCACTTTACTCAGATTTGATTCATACATTTCCAAGTCGATTGAGTTTTGCTCTGTTTCTGGTTTACGGAAATTAATTGAAGCCAGTCGGAAAGTATGACCTGCACTGTGTCATAATTCCACCAAAATAAAGCGACAGAGAAAAACTACATTGTTGTAGCCACAAATCAACATGTTGAACCACAGCTTATTCAGATATATTCACTACATGCTGTCAATTTACAAACCTAAGTGTAAAATAATGCCTTAGCAGCACAATGGTTACAATGATGCCTCAGTACAATGATACCACAGGGACCCAGGTACGATTCCCAGCTTGGGTCACTGTCTGTTGGCGTTTGCACGTTGTCCCTGTGTCTGTTGGGTTTCCTCCGGGTGCTCCGGTTTCCTCCCATAGTCCATGCTAAATTGCCCATTAATGTCCCAGGATGTGTAGGTTAAAGGGAATAGCAGGGTAAATATGTGAGGTTACAGGGATAGGGTCTGGGTGGGATGGTTGTCGTTGCAGACTTGATGGGCTGAATGGCCTCCTTCTGCACTGTAGGGTTTCGATGATTTCTAGTATGTTCTTGTAAGAGGGAAAATGGCTACCTATACATGCAAAAATGTGTGTGATTTTGAATGAATGATTTGTAAATGATTTTAAAAGAGCCAATGTTTATTTTTAACCAATATATGATAAGATTGGTACAAAAGCTGTTATATCACTTTTCCTGTGCTAAAATGTCTCAGTCCTTCATATTGCACTTTGATGTCTCAAATTTCATATTCATAAACAGCAAAAAGAGGGTGGGGTAATGTGAATCGCAATCGATCAAAGCTACATTGCCCCAAATAAGCAAGTGTCAACCACACATGTTGCATTCAGCTGTCTTCCCAAATGGATGTACAAAATCTGATGCCACTATTTGAAGAAAACAAGGGCTCTGTCCAATACTTATCCCTCAGTAAATATCACTATAAATAGATTGTCTGGTCATTATCATACCGCTGTGTGTGGAAACTTGTGTGCAAATTGTTTGCTGCACTTCCACTGACTATACACTAAAAGTACACTGACTGGGAAATGCTCTGAGATGCCCTGTGATCATGAAACATACTATACAATTGCAAATCTATATTTCTTTAAATAAAAACAGCATATCAAGAATTAACAGAGAGGAAAATCTATGAATAAAACACCACAGAAGTGGAAGTAAAATGCTGAAAAAAGTGTTGTGAAATTAATTTGAGACCCGGGGGCAATTTTCCAGCCCCTCATGACCCAGCACAAATCATGTTAGAATTACTAGGATCACAGAGCACAGAAACAGGCCCTTTGACCCACTATGTCTACGCTGACCATCTATACCAGCCTACACTAATCCATTTTACCTGCACTTGGACCATAGCCTGCTATGCCTCATCCAAATGCTTCTCAAATGATACAAGGATATCGATTTCCATCATACTCACAGGCAGCATGTTCCTTATTTCCACCACCTTCTGGGTGAAAAAAGCTTTCTTCAGATCTCCTCCACATTATTTCCTCCTCATCCTAAATCTATGCACTCTGGTCTTCAACACCTGTGCCATGGGAAAAGGATTCTTCTGACCTACCCTATCTACACTTCTCTTAATGTTGTATACCTCTAACAGATCTCCCCTCAGCCTCCTCTGCTCCAGGAAACTAAACCCAGCCTATCCAGTCTCTCCCTATTGCTGAAACTTTTCATCCCAGATAATGTGATTGGACAATCTTATGAAAGGGGCCAAATGCAATTTGCACTGGGAGGATTCCTTTTGAGATTATCCCCTCCCCTGTCCTGACATTAGATTATCATATTTAAATCTACATTTAAAAATGCAGTATCATGTTTTAGCCAATTCACCTGGATCCCGGAATTCAGCAACCTGCCAGCGCAACAGGAAGATGGCGAGAATCGCTGCTGGTCTCCACAAATGGAAATCAGGCATGAAACCCATGGTTGGTGAGGGGGTGGGGGGGTGATGGTGGTGGTGCAGTTCGGAAGTCATTTTAGTCCCTGAACACTCTTGTACATGGCTGAGTAGGGCGCTGGCACTGCCCACTGGCACCCTGGCAATGCCACTTGTAAGTGCAAACTGGCATTGCCAGGATGCCAGGTTGGCACTGGCAAGGGGGCAGGGCCTGATGTGGGTGCCTGAAGTGCATGGGGGCTTTAGACGACCCCACAATGTGATATTGCTTGCTTGGATAGGGGGTGGGTGCTGATCCCAGCGATTTGGATTGGTCCAATTCTATGGATGAGAGTGGTTTATTTGTTTATTTATTAGTCACAAGTAGGCTTATATTAACACTGCAATGAAGTTACTGTGAAAGTTCCCTCGTCGCAACACTCCAGCACCTGTTTGGGTACACTGAGGGAGAATTTAGAGGTGGTGGGGGGGATCTGCAACTTCACTTTGCACATCCCTTTTGAGGCTCCAATCTCCAAAACAAAGATTTAAGTGTGGGTGAATTGTGATCTGTATCGCACTGACCCACCCAGTGGAATCTGCTTTTCCCATTGCGGATGACACTTAGTCACTTTTTGGGAGAATTCAACCCCTGATCTTTCATTTTAACTTTTAAGACTTTTTAGCATTTTAATGTTAAGTAGTAATATTTATAACATAATAAAACTGAAGTGTTTAAATTACTTGTACTATATTCATTTTGTTAAATGCAAGCCTCGAAATTACGTCAACATTTTACTGGGAAGCTCATTTTCAGACTTGGACTTTTGAAGCAATGTCTGGAGCCTCACATACTGGTTAGGACATCATTTTTTTGTAACTGTTTTGGATTCTCCTGACAGTCTGCTGCCCATGTCCTCATTTAGACTCCAGAGAGGAAGTAGAGGATTCTTCCCTGATGAATTCACTAACATTCACTAAGAATATAGAAACATCATGCTATATGTCCCACTGTCCAATGCAGTAGAAAAACACATAAATGTTTCAAGTGCTTTTTTCACTAAATGAAAGCCTTGAAATTACATCATTCGGTTTATTTTATTATTTTACCAGATACAATGTCAAGAACACATTGAAATGTATTTTAGTTAAAGCAACCACAATTTTATTTCCTGCTTCTGAAAAAGCATGGGGAGGGGGTGGGAGGGCGAGGGTGCAGTGATTAAAGAAGACATCTCTCATGGAAATGTGAGAGGGAGGCTCAGAAGCTTTCTGACCTGATGCAAATGTCACTGGTAAGTTCATCAGCCATTTCTGGATGACGATCTGGTTGCTTGATTGCTGGTGTCAACAGAAGACTTTTGGCAGTAGGCGAGTAAGATTACAAGAATCATGTCATTGAGGAGAGGCAAGACCAGTGCTTCTCCAGCTCCATTAAGAATGGATTATCTTTTCCCTTACCATAGCTGGTTTTGTTGGCATCTCTCCCTCCAATATTTCATTAGATAATTAAAAACGGATATTCCTTCTCTCTTGGCTCAAACTAATTTCCTTATTGGCTGGTTCCCCCAGATGCTGCCTGTAAAGACTGAAGTGTACATTTCTGTGGATTCTCTTAAAGAAATCAGATGAACACATGACTCCACATCTGGGCTATTTGGACAGTGAATAGACTTTATTCATGAAGCTGCAGTATGTGTTCCTGTATAAGAAATTTTCTGATATGAATTATGCTAACTATAGGGTTCCCAGGGTTTTGGTTCTGACCTATTCACCTTTACCATCATACCTTGTGGTAACTTGCCTTTGGCTGATGTGAACAATAATTCATACAATATTTAAAATATATTTAAAATATCAGCGTACTTGTTTTAAATCATAATTACTTGTTCAATTCTCATACTGCATTCACGTGTGAGTAACCAATTCTTTTATCATAGAATCCTACAGTGTAGGAGGCGGCCATTTAGCCCTTCGAGTCTGCACCAACCATAATCCCACACAGGCTCTATCTCCACAACTGTATGCATTTATCCTCGCTGGTTCCCCTGACATTAAAAGGGGCAATTTAGCACCTTAGCTGCACAACTCTGGACTTGTTCACATCTTGTTAGCTTATTTTAATTCATTGCTAGTAATTCTGTCAGCACCTTAATGTTTAATATCTAAAACCCTTCCTGATTTGTTAGAAGTTTTCCACATCAGCTTCCCAGCAGGATCATTGGGTGAGTAGTTCTAATGGGCAACCTACCCAAGGTTATTTTGAAAGTTAATTGGAGCAATCCTGACTTACACTTGCGATGAGATTCTTGCCATGTGGTGTTACCTACCAACAAAACCAATGGTATTAAAATGGCAAATGAGTGACAATGAAGTGGGAAATGGAGCAGTTTCATTTTAACTGACACACAACTCCTTTTCCATTGAACAAGAAAAATTAAAATCAGCTGAGAGTTCTCCCATTCCCCAGTCAATCTCCTCAGCTTCTTTCAAAATGCTGCTCTTTTGCTCCTAAAGTGTAGAAATGCCTGCAATATTTAAATATTTATTAAATAGATAACTAGACATTGGGATTCATAAATGTCAAATTTTCAAGTGGAATCTTTATATTTTGTTCATGTTTAAAAATGGTTATAGTTGCTGTTACATTTCTGCATTACAGTTGCACTACAAACTCAAAATGACAATTTTTCAGATAATTTCTTATTTACGCTACTGGTGTTTATTAACCACTATTAATTTATTCCAGGAATCAATCAAAACTCCTAACAAAAATTTTGATTTCTTTGTACACCTGTCTCTTCCTTTCACACCCCTCCTTGCAACAGTAACCTCAATGTGAGCAATGCCACAAAGATCTTCCAATACTAAATAAACAACACAAGCCTCAGTGGGTTCATTGCAAATTAGTGTAAAGATGTTTCAATATGCCTTTCCTTGCTGTCAATTCTTACATTAAA
Organism: Sphyrna mokarran; assembly: GCA_024679065.1. NCBI lineage: Eukaryota > Metazoa > Chordata > Chondrichthyes > Carcharhiniformes > Carcharhinidae > Sphyrna > Sphyrna mokarran. The sequence continues at coordinate 29,437,501 of JAGIQG010000021.1, forward strand.
CGCAAATGTTACTTGCAATGATACCAGTAAAAATCATTTTTTTCTTTTTCTGATGCAACCTGTTTTTGAAGTACCTCATTAAAATTCAAGGAGACACTTAACAACCTGAACTAATTGGAGACACAAGGGGGTTGAGCTTTGAATTCAGTGTATTCCCTTATGGTACAATGATTTTTGATTGATTAATTAAAATACAATATCCATTAATTAGCAAATATCCAGAAATATCCATTCTTTAAACATTGTAATGACTAATTAGTAGATATTGTATAGGCATTAGGCATAACCCTAAGCAGTTTGCACTTCCACTATACAGCATCTTTTTGGGGAAGCTGTAATATATGCATGGCTTGTTCAGTATAATATTCTAAAATGGAATCTTTTGATGCAACTGTGGATTTACAAGAAACACACCACAATGATAATAAAGGATTTTGAGTGAGAGGAAAAGTTGAACAAAAGTGGATAAGATGGAAATGAATATTTAAATATAAAAAGATGCTTAAAACAGCAATGACTAATAATCGTACATTTTAATGGTTAGTTTGCCTGAGGTGCCAACATATGTTTTGAGTAGTTAGCAAAATGTGCCATATGATAGCCATTGACAGCATATAAGGTAGTATTCATAAAGGTATTGGACCAAGCATATGAGTGAGTGTGTTAAACTACAGTATCAGAGGTTCATCATGTTTTATTTGCCTTGGGCCATTCTTCACTAGCTGGTCTTTAGAATGACATGAAATTTATTAAACTTTACCAGAAACTGACAGGCACATTCTGGCCTTTCTCTCTGAAAATGGATTCTGCCAATCTTGCATGATTTTTATCAGTAGGCATAGGTAACTGCCTGCAAATATCAAAATGTTTAAATGACTTCCATTAATGTACCTTTTTTTAGAAGCAGTATGGCCCAATTATTGTTTGGATCAGCTCATTTGCAATATATATGATAAATGACAAGTATAGTTTTTTTTAAAAAAATAGTCATTTCATTTTTTCAGTGTAGTTTCAAAATGTTCACACCAGCATTCGCTGTCAATATAAAAATAATGTGGTTATGAACTGGGTAACACATCATGTTGTAGTTCTTCATTTCCTTGTGCCTTGTTAATTCAAAGGTTGATTAAAGATAGTTTTGTAAGACAGCTGACCAGTTGTAACAGCGCTGACTAACTGACCAGTTATCCCTCCCCCTTCCTCCTGCACTTTTAAATGCTGTTATCCGTCCCCTATTTGAACAAATAGCAGAATAAGCCTTGGTTATTACACAGTGATTACACATGCTAACAATTTGGCCTCATGAATTTTTCAAAGGAAACCAGACGATCATTCATGCATGCACCACAGGGCTATTGCTGGCTGCTACCGTCAGCAATGGGCTGATAAAAAATGAAAAAAAAAAGCAGCAGGTCTTACAGTGACTGTTAAATCCAAGGCTGCGAGAGGTTATTAATTAGGGCACATTCATCTAATGTCAGTTAGTAAAAACAGTGTTGCCGACCACACGTCTCCTCCCATAACCATATCAAAAATAACTCTCCGTAAACTATATATATCCAGAGAATCTTGCTAGCTTTCTTATTAAAATTATGATTGCTGTACAGTTGTTCTACTGTTTAGATTTAACAAAATGTCACAATTAAACCACAATCCTGCAGTGATACTGTTTCAACATTTTAAATTACATTGAAGAAATTAGTAGTTGCCTTTAAAAAAAATTCTTCTGTGACACAAGTGTAAACATATCTGAAATTTTGGAATATGCAATTTAAAGCTTTTGCTGTGATTTCTATATTTGCACATTTACAGAATGCCTCTAATTATTTCTTGATAGCAATATGTAGTTTAATGTGATATGAGTGGATCTGTGGTCTTTCTCCTTCCAGACTATATAAACATATCAGAGTTTCACTCAGCTTCCATTTATCTCGTGCCTTGGAGTGTGTGCAGTGAAACACAATTAGCATCTGTTACTGGCTGTCTTGTATACTAAGTGACACAGGCTGAGTTATCTTTTATTGCCGCTTCACCCGACACTCAAGAAAAAGAAAGCAGCACATAAATGTGATTTCATTTCAAGATCACTTGAGCAATACAATGTTTCCAGGTCAAGATCTATATCTTTGCAAAAAGCTATATTTAAAATATACAGCACAAAACCAAGTCAGCTCTTTGTAGTATTCAAGCTCATATGCAGCAGTGCCTATTTCACTGCATTTTTTTATTGTATGGTGTGCCCCTGGGGGAAAGAAGCAGGGCTGAGATGCCATTATTTCAACCTACACATGGCAGGTGCTGTTCTGTGGTTCCCCTACCATCTATTAATAGTGATTTCTTGTCTCTTTGTGTGAAAGTACAGGAAATAATAAATGAAAGCACCAAGTTAAGAAGCTAAGACTATGGTGTGCATTGTTAAAAAATGGAACAAGTAGGCCAATTTAGAAAAGAGCAAAGCAAATAACTAAAATAAAACTGAAGATTTAAAGCGTGGGCATTCGAGATTTAAAATACTGTAGTTATACTGCCTTATAATTGATCCCGAAAGCACCAGTAATGGGATGTTTTATCCTAAAGATTCAGAATTCCTGTTTTTTAGCAGCATGAAGTTTAAAACATAATCTGTGCTTGTGTCCACAATAAAAAAAATGCCCGATTTAGGCTCCGATTCTATTTGTACCAAGACATTTTCCAGTTCCTCCTATCAGCTATAAAAGGAGAATTGTTAGGATCAAATAAGGACTTATTTTGCATCAAGCAGAAGTAACACTGTTTGGACGGATGTTAGGGTAACCTCCCTGCTGATATATGTATTACAAAATAGTAAAGAACACCCTTTCAAAGCTTTTTTATTTGTGCCACAAATAGGCTTACATTAACACTTCAATGAAGTTACTTTGAAAATCACTGAGTAATCACATTCCTGCGCCTGGTTGGGTATACAGAGGGAGAATTTAGCACAGCTAATGCACCTAACCAGTACATCTTTCAGACTGTAGGAGGAAACCAGAGCACCCAGAGGAAACCCTCGCGAACAGGGGAAGAATCTGTAGACTCCCCACAGACAATGACTCAAGCTGGGAATCGAACCTGAGTCCCTCGCTCTGCGAGGCAGCTGTGTTAACTGCTGTACCGCCTTTTTTAAGCAGAGTGCTGGAATTGCCCTTCTAGTTCATTAAGTATTGCAAGGAATGTGTCCTTATAAATACTTTGGAACAACTCTTAATAGAATTTTAGTTATTGACTGGCTTAGTACCATTTCCAACTCTTGTGTGAATTAAAGTTTCCCTGGTAAGGTAGGAAGCTTGGGAAACTTTGCATTGAGCTTATGCATGAAGTACATAACAATGAATGTTTTGACTGCAGATAAGTTATTAAGATGATTCAACAAAATATGTCCAATTGATTCAAGATTTGCTTGCACCTCTGAAGACAGTTGGTAATTAGCAATTTGCCTGCATGAGGGTTCCCTCTATTAGAGTGAAGGACCCGAGTTTACAGCTGAAGAAATGAATTTCTCTCTTTGCACTTTCACCATTTTTGCAGTCAGATTATCAGTTATCAATGGATGATAGACTACTCTCCTTGGAACAGCAAATATTCAACTACAGTCTTTGTTCCATTTTGAAGACAGTTTAAAAAATGGTCTACACAAAAAACGGCAAAATGTTTAGTTTAGTAGTTAACAACTTGATTGTAAAATTTAGCTCAGGCTCTATCAGTGTTGCTCAATAGGCAATGCCCTCCTGTTAAAAAACACAATGCACTCACAACATAAGGAACATGACATAAAGAATGTCATATATTTTAGAATTACATGATTGTTACATTTATAGAATTAATTAGAGACGTAACACACTCAGAGCAGTGCCCTTGCATATATGCCTATTTAGAAAACCAGAACAAAAACTAAGAAGTCGACACAGCTTGCCTTCCGTCCATAGACTCTATCTATACTTCCCACTACCTTGGAAAAGCAGCCGGTATAGTCAAGGATCCCATGTATCCTGAACCTATATGGACGGCACAATAGCTTAGTGGTTAGCACTGCTGCTTTACAGCTCCAGGGACCTGGGTTCGATCCCAGCTCGGGTCATTGTCTGTGTGGAGTTTGCACATTCTCCTTGTGTCTACGTGGGTTTTCTCCAGTACTCTGGTTTCCTCCTACAGTCCAAAGATATGCGGGTTAGGTTGATTGGCTATGCTAAAATTGCCCCTTAGTGTGCATAGGTTAGAGGGATTAGTGGGTAAGATATGTAGGGCTATGGGGATAGGGCCTGGGTGGGGTTGTGGTTGGTGCAGATTCAAGGGGCCAAATGGCCTGTTTCTGCACTGTAGGGATTCTATGATTCTACTCTCTTCCACCTTTCTCTGTTGGGAAAATGTTACCAACAGACTCAAGAACAGCTTCTACCTTGTTGCCATCTGACTTTTGAATGGACCTACCTTATTTTAAGTTGATTCTTCTCTACGCCCTAGCTATACTGTAACACCAAATCCTTTCCTTCTCCTCTATGTATCCTATGTATGGAATGTTTTGTCTGTATAGTGCGCAAAAAACAATACCTTTTGCTGTATCCCAATTTGTGTGACAATAATAAAATCAAACCAGCCTCTAAAAATCCAACATTTCAAAAATGTTAGGAAAACAAACAGCTTTGTAACTTAAACTATAGTACATACAACATCCTTTTGTTTCTAATGGACAGGAAAAGGAGTCATAAAGATTCAAAAACCCGAAGGTGAAACCCAAAACTTGAAGTTACCAAATTGGTGCAATCAGGAAAGGCACAGCTATATATTTATTTTAACAACTTGCTAGATGGCATTGCCATTCCCTGGTGGTTGTTGCTGTTAATTCTTACTCCACTGTTGGAATGTTACCATCTTTGAAACTTGACTATGGTTCTCTTCTGTAGATCCATTATACATCTAACAGTAGCATCACAAAGGATAACCTGCAAATTTCAAAGTCTACCAAAATCAAATAGATAAAACAAAATGTAAGAACCAACTGACAATGTGGCTCCGTACATGGACTAGCAGTGCATTTTGATCCGCTGTGAATGGGACAGACAAATCACAATTAGCCAGGGAATAGCATGATCAGCAAGGGACCACAGAGATTAATAAGGAACAGCAAAAAGCAATCAGCCAGAAAGCATTGAGAATTAGCCAGGAGGACAGCAACAAGAAGCTGTCGGAGGAAAACAACAAGCTTTAACTAGTGAGATTGCTACAACAGGTGGTCAGCTGGAGAGTTGCAATATTCGTAAGACAGTAATAAGAAGTGGTCAGCAAAGTGACCAGATGGAGAGCTGCAAAGTGTGTCTAGCCTTAGAGGAGAAGGAGTCATGCAATGAATAAAAAGGAAAACTAATGGGGCAACAGTGAGGATCACAAATACAAAATAGGAGAGAAACAGTTGAGTTAACTGATGACCGTTAAATTTCCTCCCCCCCCGAACTAGATGGATGTCTAGTTGTAGCCTCTGTATAACGTAAGTAGCCCAGTTGCTGGGGTTAATTTTTTTTTTTTTAAAGCAACACAGCACGGGAAACAGGCCCTTCGGCCCAACGAGCCCGCGCCACCGTAATACCAAATCATTATCCTATTTTAATAGTCCTATATAATAGTATATATATTAATACTAATTTGGAAAATTTTCACCATAGGGACAATTTGTTACCCAATCAGCCTAAGAGCGAATTTTTGGGTTGTGGGAGGAAACCGGAGTGCCCGGAGAAAACCCACGCAACCACGGGGAGAACGCGCAAACTCCCGCAGACACCGGCCCAATTCCAAGTGTCTGCATAGCCACATCGATAGTCTCTGAGCTGTCATGGTGCCCTTCAGGTGGTCCACATAAAGCACTCATATACGACATGAGGTACCAGGCAACCCATGAATCAACATCCAAGAGATGTACCCGCACCACCTGCCGAATGCGTGCTCAAATTATGGACCGAATTACCTGTGGAAAAAAGCCGTAGTTAAACAGTCCTAATATATCCCTCTATCTGCATACCGCTCATGTGGCTGTCCAAGAGACCCTTAAACAGCCCCAGCGTGCCTGCTCCCACCACCTTACTCGGCAGTTGCATTCCACACCCCCACTAACTTTGTGTGAAAAACTGCCCTCTAATATTCGTCCTATACATAGCCCCCCTCACCCTATGGCCATGACCTCTCGTCCTATCCATTTCTAAAGGTGGAAAAAGTTTACCTCCTTTTACTCTATCTATACCCCTTATAATCTTATACACCTCTATGAGATCCCCTCTAAGCCGACGTCTTTCAAGGGAAAACAACCCCAGTCTCTCTAATCGTTCCTCATAGGACAGTCCTTCCATACCAGGCAGCATCCTGGTAAACCTCCTCTGCACTCTCTCCAAGGACTCCACATCCTTCCGATAGTACGGAGACCAGAACTGGGCGCAGTATTCAAAGTGAGGCCTAACCAAAGTTGTATACAACTGCAACATCAAACTCCTACTCTTATATTCTATACCCTTTTCTATGAAAGCTATCATACTATACGCCTTCTTTGTCACCTTCTCCACCTGTGAGGACACCTTCAGAGACTTGTGAACCTGCACCCCCAAGTCTCTCTGCGTCTCTATGCTCCTTATAGTTTTACCTTTTATCCTATAATTCTCTTCTACCTTTTTCCGGCCAAAATGCATCACCTCGCATTTTTCCGGATTAAATTCCATTTGCCATCTATCTGCCCAATCTACCAACCTGTCTATGTCCTGTTGTATTGCCTGACAATGCTCTTCTGTACCCGCCAATCCAAGCATCTTGGTGTCATCAGCAAATTTGCTGATCTCACCACCTACCCCAACTTCCAAGTCGTTTATGTAGACCACACATAGAAGAGGACCTAGTACTGAGCCTTGTGGCACTCCACTAGTGACAGGCTTCCAGCTGGAAAAAGAGCCTTCCACTACTACCCTCTGTCTCCTCCTTCCGAGCCAGTTTTTGACCCATCTACATACCCGACCCTGTATCCCATGCGCCTTCACCTTCTCTATCAGTCTACCATGAGGAACCTTGTCAAACGCCTTACTGAAATCCATGTGGACGACATCAACAGCATGTCCTTCATCAACTGTTTTGTCACTTCTTCAAAAAATTCCACTAGATTCGTAAGACAAGACTTCCCCTTGACGAAGCCATGCTGCGTATCCCTGATCAGATCGCAGCGCTCCAGATGCTCATACATCCTGTCCCTAAGGATCCTCTCCATTAGCTTACCTATAACTGAAGTCAAGCTCACCGGCCTATAGTTCCCTGGGTAGTCCCTCTGACCTTTTTTAAACAACGGTACTACGTTTGCTATCCTCCAGTCCTCTGGGACCTCACCTGTGTCCAAGGAAGAGACAAAGATTTGCGTCAGAGGCCAGCCAAGTCTTCCCTCAACTCCCTTAGCAGCCTGGGGTAAATGCCATCAGGCCCCGGAGCTTTATATGTCTTTAAGCTGCCTAACAGCCCCCACACCTCTTTCCTCGTAATCCTTATTTCCCTCAACCAATCTTCAACTTTGTCAACATCAGGCACAGACATCTGTCCAGTCTCCTGCGTGAATACCGACGCAAAGTATTCATTCAGGATCTCCCCCATTCCCTCAGGCTCTAAGCATAGATCCCCTTCACTGTCCCTAAGAGGTCCAATCTTGCCTCTAACCATCCTTTTGCTCCTTACATAGGTGTAAAATGCCTTTGGATTTTCTTTAATCCTACCTGCCAGAGCCACCTCATGGCCCCTTTTTGCCTTTCTACTACCCCTTTTTAGATCCCGTCTACACTCTCTATAAGCTTCCAGCGCTATCTCAGTCCCTAGTTGCCTAGATCTAATGTAAGCCTCTCTCTTTTTTTTGATCAAGTCCTCAATCTCCCTGGTAAGCCAAGGTTCTCTAATCCTACCTTTCCCATCCTTCCTCCTTGCCGGCACATATCTTTCCTGCAGAGAGTTTAGTTTTCCCTTGAAAGACTCCCACATGTACCTCGTCGACCTGCCCTCCAAAAGCTTATCCCAATCCGTATCTTTAAGTTCTTGCCTAATCTGGCCGTATCTAGCCCTCCCCCAGTTAAATACCCTCCCTTTTGGGCCAGTCTCATCCTTTTCCATTAATATCCTAAAGCAGACAGAGTTTTGATCACTATTTGACACCTGCTCTCCTACCTCGACGTCAACCACCTGGCCTGGCTCATTCCCCAGAACCAAATCCAGTATAGCCCCCTCTCTAGTCGGGCCATCCACATACTGCTCCAAGGACCCTTCCAAAACACACTGTACAAATTCCTCCCCATCCCCTCCTACAGCCCTGGGCACACTCCAATCTACTCCAGGAAAATTGAAATCTCCCACCACTACCACCCTATTTTTCCTACACTTATCTAAAATGTCCCTGCATACCCCTTCTTCCACAGCCCGCGGGCTGTTGGGCGGTCTGTAGTAAACACCCAACAGAGTAACCACTCCCTTCCTATTCCTCAACTCCACCCATAGAGACTCAATTCCTAAATCATCCATACCTCCCTCCCTCTGCACTGCTATGACGTTGTCCTTAACTAATAAAGCCACTCCCCCGCCTCTTCTCATACCAACTCTGTCACGCCTAAAACACTTATACCCTGGAATATTCAATTGCCAGTCTTGCCCCTCCTTCAACCACGTCTCGGTTACCGCCACCACGTCTAAACTCCTCGTGAACATTATTGCCTTCAGTTCATCTGTTTTGCCAGTCACACTCCTCGCATTAAAACACATGCACTGAAGACCCTCGGCTCTCGGAAATACCTTTCTACCTACTGGTGTTTCCCTATCATCCCTCTCTATCCCACTCCCAGTTCCTGCTGTCTCCCCACCCTCCCTCCCTATTAGTTTAAACATTTTTGAAACACTCCAGCTAACCTCCCAGCTAAAATATGTTTTCCCCTCCCAGTCAACTGCTCCCTATCCCTCATGAATAGGTGACCCTCCCTCCTGAAGACTTCCCAATGATCAATAAATATGAAGCCTTCTGCCCTACACCAATCCCTCATCCATGCATTTAGTTGGAGTGTCTCATTTATTACCCAATCGGTCCCAGGCCCAGGCAGCAGCCCAGAGAACGCCACCCTGGAGGCCCTACCTTTCAGTTGAGCCCCCAACTCCCTAAACTGTCTACGCAAGTCCCCCCTGCGCTTTCTTCCTACATCTTTCTGTCCTATGTGAACTATTACATTTGCCTTAGACCCTCTTCCCTTCAAAATTCCCTGTACCCTCTCTGATACATCCTGGACCCCTGCTCCAGGGAGGCAGACTACCATCCTGGAGTCTCTCTTTTCCCCACAGAATCTCCTATCGATCCCTTTAACCATCCCATCCCCCACCAATATCTCACTTCCTACTTTCCTGCTGGTCTCTGTGGCCTTCTGTTCCCCTTCACCTGCCCTCTCCATCACAGCTTTTACCCCCCCCTTGGTTTTCTGGGGATCCTCCTTAGAGATGGCCTTTGTGCCTTGATTTTTGTTCTTATTCCTTGTAACTGTACCCAGCCCATCCCTAATACTAGATCCTGGGGTCCCTGCAGGTCTGCCTTCCCTATTCATTGTATCCTCATTTTCCCTCACCAGACAAACGTCCTCCAAGCGCAGCTCCAGCTGTCTCAACTTTGCTCGTAAACGCTGCAGTTCTAAACATTTTGCACATATGTGGGGCTTCGGGAGACGTGATGCCTCCAAGAAGGTCCACATATGGCAGCGTACACAGTGGACGCGTTTGGCCAAGTATCGTGGCATTTTATATACCCCTTTAAAGGTGATTAGGTAAGAAGCACGTTACTCACTGCTTCCAAGCCTGCGCTCTTCCAAGCCCAGTGAGCTTAATCCCTTGTTCCTCTCACTCTAACTCCCGTCTCACTCCACTGCCCGCTCCCGACGCTGCCCGCTGTCTTACCTTGGCCTTCCTTTTATACTCCCGCGCTTCCTCCCCTGCAGCCCCCCGCGCCTACCTCCCGCTATGGAGCGCCGAAATAAACACTCTCCCGCTATGGAGCGCCGAAATAAACACTCTGCAAAATAAAGTACAAGACAGAAATTGCAAGTCAGGATTCTCTCCAGCCACTCTCCAAATAACTCTGCTCCGGAGAACGTAAGGCAGTTCTAATGCAATTAGGCAGTAAGTCTACCAAACCCATTAGGCACTGCCACTGTCAGCTAATACTGATTTTAGCAGGTTAAAATTAATCCCAACATGTTCAAAATCATTTAAAAATATGTTAAGTAATATCGTCTCTGAATTCAATTCTGGAATAGTAGAAATATGAAAAGGAATATTCCACTTTTAAACATCAGTGTACTGAGTTGGATTATGTTAATCCAAGGAGTATCTTTTAAACAACTATTGATTGCAACTAGAAATTTGCTTCTTGAAATTGCAACCTAAATGTGAATTGCTCTTTGATTATTTGTGTTTCCAGTTTTAACAGAATAGATGATTTTTCATTTTTGCATGAAATGTATCACATGATCATTTAATAAAATCTTGTGCATACAGAAACAGAAATCCTTAGGCATGATGCAGAACATGGCATATGGTGCATTTTTTTTTGTTCTGTACTCTCTTTCACTGTGTTCGGATTGAATTATTGCACATTCGATTAAGTGGCCACAGCACATGGTTTACAAGTGGCTATTTTTATTTATTGAAACTCTAATTCAACTCTTTTGTTCCAGGTCTTTTGTTTGAAAACTTGATCCAAGTAGAATCTTTGTTAGAATAATTATGCATTTATTAGAGCAATGAATACAATGATGTAGACGTAATGTTGAATTGGAAAAGGTTGAGAGAAGCCAATTTCTTTCTGGGGCTGGAATTCAGAGTGGAATTCTCTCATCCTGCCCATAGCAGATTTAGTGGCAGGCAGAAGCAGAGAATCTAACAGGAGCCAAGAATTTGAAAACCTGCTGGGATAAAATTGGATTGCAATTCTCCCAATAGCAGGTCAGTCCTGCTGGTTGGTGGCATAAATGCCATTTGCATTTCATGAAAGCTTATTAAAATAGGTGCTGGTGGTGCCCTATTAGACCTTCTGATCTTGTGTTATGCCAGCATGAAACCATATTCATCTAAAATCCAATCTAAAGAGTGCCATTATCAGATGATCCTCAGTTTGAAAAAGACTTACAAAGAGAATGCCACAAAACATTTCTGCCATTGCGCTACACTGCTGCTGATGCACTGACAAGATGGGGAAGGCAGGAGGGGGCAATGTGGAAGAAGAGCTGTGCAAGGAGAGGGAGAAAAGAGCAAGGGCTCACAGTTGCAGGAAAGGAGATGGATGAAGAAGATGAACAATGGAAGGCAAAGGGAAGATCAATGAGAGGGAAGCTGGAGCCTAAGGTGGCTACATGAAAAGCTCAAAAATAGGGAGTCGAAGGGATGCAACATTAGTTATAAAAGACTCCAGATGTGGACAGTAGAGGTCCAATTGGACATGGATGCCTTGCAAATGATGGGCTTGTGGTGTTGAATTTGGGGGGGAGATGATGCGCGAGGGTGGTTGAATTGGGAAACAGATACTTCCTTGAGGCTATAGCCTTTCCCCTCTGGGCTGCTAACATCCTGCAGGAGTGTAATACGAGTACGCTGAACGGAGGCGCCAGGACCTTGGAACCTGCCAGCAGACAGCGGACAGACAAATCAGCTGCTGGCCCATCTGGAAATTCAGATGGGTGCTTGCCTGTGCATAATTAATGCGGGTCCAAGTGCGGAATCTGGCCCCAGATCCTGTTATTCTGGCCAACGGGACAGGCGTTGCCAGATTGTTTGCTACTGCACTTAGTATCTAAAATGGAGCATTTTGCACCCCACCTTTTTTTGACATTTTGAAAGCTGCAATGCTTGCACCCATTTGGTGTGCTTGCTTCTTCGAGGATCCAAATGTGGAGCAACTGGAACTAAATTGATGTACATTTCAGTGATATCATTGATTTGTTAGCTCATTTTCCTTTGTGTCGCCATTTGGATTATGAAAAGATGTCCTAAGGGGAAGAGGTTAGAATCCACCGCAGCTATTGTTTAAGTAAATAATTATGTTACGATTCCTCACACCCAGTCTCCCTGGAAGAGTGCTAGTTGACAAGTTAGAGCTGACAACTTCCAGATGTCTTGGGTGAGCACCTTGAATAAGCATTAAACAGAAAGAATATGCAAATCGGAGTCCAAAAAATAGTTTTGCCACTATTTTTCAACCTGAGGGTAAAAGGGCTCTTACATTGTTTTTGTATGTTTTAAATGTTGTTTATCGTTAACAAAATGCTCATGTCATTTTGAAATTTCTCCTAATACTTATTTTTCTGAAACATTTCTGAAGCCAGTTTGCATACTTATAGGGGCAAATTTTCCAGTTCTGCTGGATACAGATTTGTAGTGGGTGAAGGATAGAGCACAGAAAAGTTCGTTGATCTCGGTTGGGATATTCCGGTTTCAGGGCAAGCGCAGCCGGAAAATCCTGCCCATAATCAGAATGCCACATCACTCACTGCTGTAATACAGTCACTGTAAAAAGCAGAAAAAGTAGAATTAAAACTACTTCTAGCATCTAGATAACCACTGTACAGACTCAAACCAAACCAGTTTATGAATATAGAAATTTAGAAATATCTAATATTTCAACTAACCGATATGTGACCTCGGTAGAGACCTGTAATGATTTCATTAATTTTAAGAATCTGCTGGTTATTTACTAAAAACACGAAGTCACAAGGTTCACTGTTAAAATCAAAATAACCTTCCTATAAAAAAAAGTCAATAAAGAACATGGGTGAGGCAATTCTTCGTTTTTGAAAATATGGCTTTTCAACTTTCAACTGACTGGAAATTCTGCGATTTGAACTGAGACAGAGCAAACTGCTTAAAAGCACAAGGCCACATTGCAAGGTGAAAGTGAGAAACAATAAATCGCTCATAGCAGAAGAGAGACTCACTTCCTATAATCCAGTTACCCATCGAAATTCATAACTGTCTAAGGGAGAGATGCTAAAAATGCAAAGTACTAGATATTTGAAACAACGACTGCCACAACCCAACCAAAACTTTTTGGAACTATACAATGGGTGAAGTATTTCAGGCCAGGTTGCAGGCGCTATAGAAGGAGATTTCAAGAAAGATTTCAGCAGACAGAAAAAAAACAGGCTGAAAGCTGGGGTCTCGCCCTCTCTCTCATTTGGAATAAACATATTACCTGGTTTGGAAGTCAATATTACAATAAATCTACCAACATATTGAGATCTCCTAATAACTGCAAAAGTTTCCATATCTGACCATATCCAAGAAGCCAGCTAACCCAAATAGCTGCAATCTATAAAATTTACATCTCAAGGACACTTAACCACGTATTCAATTATCATCTTTATTTGACTCTAACTCCCTTTATTTCTGGCGTCTCTGTGTATATGTGGGCCTGGATGGCTGCAGGAGGGCCAAATATTGACATCATATTCATATTATTGTTCTCAGATTTAGTGGTTAATGAATTTGTCTTTCTTAACTCAAGAAAACCTTGTTCCAGTGGCTCCTTGTTCCTTAAATAGTTAAATATATTCCTATTTGAGAAAAGGTTTTCCTCGTGAAAAAAAACTTAAAGTTTTGTTGTGACCAACAAAGGAGGTTCACTCCTTCTCACCTGGTCATAAATTAATAATTGCAATCAATCTTAAATAGTCAGTTATGTTAAAACTAATAAAGGTACAACAAACTCAAGTTACTTAAAAGCTAAACCGAACTCTTTAAATCACATCTCCTCCTACACCCATGAGTTGTAAATTCCCGATAAATTCAAGTCAGATACTGAAGATTATCCTTCTTTAGTCTGAGCACTGCTTCAAAGATTCGTACAAGAGTTGATGGGTGGGATTTTCTGGTTGCGCTCACCCCAAAACTGGAAAATCATACCCTAGGTCAACAAACCTTTGTATCGTCTGCCTCTCCACCTGCTACAATTCCCTTGACAAGCAGGATGGGAAAATTTCCCCCCATTATGTTCTGGACCTTCCATTTATTTCTGGCAAGGTTTTCCTTTCAAATCTCCTCTAATGGTTCTATGCTTGCTGACTCTCAACGAGCACCTTCAGCATAGCTCCTTCAGCTCAGAACTCTCCACATTCTAATGTCTTTTAACCCTGGAGTTTTGTATCTAAGCTCTCTCTCTCTGTCTCTCTGCTTGACTATACTAAAAGCCCTACCCACAGTTAGGAGTCCTTTCATTAACATGAGATTTACATTCTTTTAGCCAGCACATAGAATTTCAACTGAATTCAGAGAGCTACTTGAACGCAGAATCATAATGAAGTGACAATCTGCAATGAATGCCACTCCTTAGAAAATCTGGGCCAGATTAATGGTTACTGTAATCTATGCTGGCTTTATTTTCCTTTGTTTATCTCCCAGGTGACCTGTTCCCATTATTATCTACTGGATGTCGGGTGCCTTATCAGAAACCATATCCAAGCAAAACCTAGTTATTAAAGGGGTAATCACTACAATACAAAAAATTGACTCCCTCCCAATCTCCCAAAAGCATATTTGCCATGGCAGAGAGTTTCATATTGTAATGTTATTTTACTGAGAGAAAAATTTACCGAACCCAACTACAGCATTTACATTTGTTCTCATGGAGATATCTGATTTGCTTAAAGTTGTTTCACTTAACTTTCGCACATTTCAGAAATGCAACTACAATGTTAAACAAAGAATTAACTGTATTTGAAATGGGAATCCAGTTTGACCCCAGACAGTTGAAGAAATTTTCTGGACCACCTAACTACTCCCAGCTAGCTACTACTTCACCCACCTGTCATCCTACGCAATTGGCACCCTACCTTCTGCTACGTCATCACCTACCATCCTCATTCATCTAGCATCACATTCATACTACCCATTTACCTCGCCCATCTTCCCACTCTATCCATTCACTCAGTCTCCACTCACCCCATTCACCCACTTATTCACTAACTTTCCTTCACTAATATTCATTCATTAACACCTATTCAAACTCCACATTTGATCTTACCATTTGGCTGCTAGTGGTATAGAAAGAGACTGTGACCTTTCTTTCCCTCACCCCAAGCCATTTCCCATCCTCAATCCCATTCTGATGGGACTCTCCAGGGAATGCTGCACTCTGCATTTCTGGAAAGTCGGGTTTGGAAGAGCAGGCAAGAAATGTGAAGCAGTGTTGAGATGGGGGGAAGTTCAAGTGGACTGAAAATCCGCAATGAAGGCTACTCCTCAGAAAATCTGGGCCAATATACAACCAATTTAATGTTTGGAATAGTGGTATTGCTATATAGAGGTGTTATATTATTTTTAAAGAAAGAGAGGTATTATATTATTATTTAAAGATGACTTAGGAACTATATTGTTTACTCATTGTGACATTCTTTGCAATGTTACATCATTGATTAATCCACAGTTGTTTACTAAAGCAACATTATATTGTTCTACAGCACATGGTGAGCTCAAGAAAAATAGTCAGTGAAAAATCTGGCATGTGTGTAAAATACTGTGATTATTTCCAAATTCTGGGAACCGTAAGTTGATGTTGCGTTCCTCAATTCAAATCAAATAGACAACTGATCTATCAGCCACCATTGTCAGATGTTTCACCAGGTTTTCAATGATTGGCATGACAGAGCAGACCAATATCATCACACCAGTGTAATTCTTAAACTGTAGGGTGTTCCAAAGTGGCATTAGTAATCTGAGGCATGATGTATCCAACCTGAAGCTCATCTTGACTTGACATGACAAATCTTTGGAAGACAATAGCATGATAAAGTTTTCATTATTGTGTAACTTGCACAGATATGGAATGCCATGGACAAGTGTTACAGTGTTCATCCAGCAGTAAGGATCCACCCTTTGCAAGCAATAAAAGAATTAACTTCGCAAAATAAATGGAAGAGAAGGTTTAATAAAGAAACATCATTACATCACCACCTAGACTCCACTGTGGGCCAAAAATGCTCTGCACAATTCCCACCTGTTTTCTACTTATACCTGGTCAGCTGACCACCAAACCACTTTGCCATTGGTTACATTATCTATCAGATCAGCTGACCCTCACAGCATGTTACCACTGGTTACATTATAACTTAGAGAACACACACCTACTGCCCAGGTTCGTGGTGAAAGAAAGTTCATTTTGACAAGTTCATTGCAAATGAAAATTGATACAACTGTATAATGGGTAGCCAACCAGTAACCTATCATATTCTAGTGCCCAAAGACAAACTTGTTCCTCATGAATGAAATGAAGGCTATTTACACTTTGAAATGGTTAAACCTCATCTAGCCATAAGCTATGCAAAATTAACCCTTGTAGAATTCATGACTGGGCAAAGCTTATTGAAGAGTTGAGAACATTCTGAAAGCAACATTTAAAATGATTTGAACTTCAAATGTCACTATTAAATGCTGCATTGTAATGTAGATGTATTTTAATGCAATAATTCATCATAGGAATATGTGCTACCAAGCTAGATGATCCTTATATTGGCTGCATCGTGCAATTGTTGTTTTGCATTACAGTACTTTTTGAATTGTCAAAAGTGCTTAATGCACTGACAAATGTAAATATTTCCCTTTCAAATGTCTGGAAAGACAAAAATCCCTCACAAAACCATAGCTGGGTCAAGTATTCATTTTAGAAGGCATAAAGGTGAACAGATTGAGTTTTCCACACAAAGATCTGGAACCTTGCGTGGAATTTAATCTTCCTTGCAGTGATGAGTTTGGAGGTGGTGTATTTGATCGGATGGGAGGATACATACAGGGTACACATACCCTGCCACCATCCAACCTCCACCAATTATGCCTGTGGCAAGAATGCTCATTCGTGGCCTTCCTGCTGCTATGATCCCACACCAGGTCCCCAAATATTGTTACGATTTGGTTAGGGGCCAGTTATCTTTCTTTTTGTTAAAGTAGACAAATTTTGAAATCCCAGTTACTTATGAAGGAAATAAAGCCACAAGGTTCCACAGTTTTATACAAACAGAAGAAATTCCATTATATTATATAGAGGTCACCAAATCAAATACTCATCTTTCACTCTAACACATGGCATTAACATGTGACAAACATGAGTTTGTGGGCACTCTGTAGTCAAACATACCACAAACTGCACAACAAATGACAGACATAGCTAAAACAGACCCTGAATTATCTCAGCAACACACCCAAGCATTAGTAATCAATGTAAGTCACAAACTCTGTCTTCCTCAGGCGAGATTTTACTTCATTTTCTTTGATGATCTAGCCCCTGATTTCTCTCAACAAATCCTCTATCGCAGATTCAACAACTTGTTGGCTCCCAGTTGCTCAATCACTTCTCCTAAGACTGCACCTGACTGGATTCACAGGCTGCACCAAAATTCCTAGCACCATTCTAGCTCTCACGTCAACAGTCCCAATTGTTGTCTCTTTCGCAGACAACTGCCATTTATAGGCTTTTTTCTTGCCTTAACAGTCAGTTTCATGGAACTATCAACAAATCACAGACATGTTTCCAGCACTCTAGCTTCTCTGAGCAGAATACCACTATTCCTGGGCTTTCGTGAGCCACAAAATGCAACTGCAAATGGCTCCCGGAGTGGCCAGGAGCTCTTGATAGGCAAGATTGTTACCCTTGGGAACCTGAATCTCAGGAAAGGTTGATACAAGCCAATTCTTGATGTGGACTTAATTTTGTTAGGCCTTCCCCAACTGAGATGAGATGGGATTCTCATCGGTTTTCCAACCAGCAGATGAGACCCTCAATGCCAAGGTTAAACTTCGATTTGATTTGATTTATTATTGTCATGTATTAACATAACAGAGAAAAGTATTGTTTTTTTGCACACCCTAATTGTTCTTTCTCTACATCCTAGCAATGACTGTAATATTATATTTTGCACTCTCCTTTCCTTCACAATTTATGATATGCTTTGCCTGTATAGCACCGCAAGAAACAATACTTTTCATTGTATACTAATACATGGTAACAATAATCAGATCAAATCCAAACTACATAGCATGCTGGAAAACCTCAGATTCCAGATTCCTATGACCTATTACACTCCTCAAGTCACTGCCACAAATCGCCCTCAGCCTCACTACTCCCTGGAAGTGAAGACATTAAAACTTGCTCTTTATTTCAAAACACAAACAAACTATTGCTTACTTCAGTCATAAATTAGAATTCTCCCCTGCACCACAACTAATTGTTCCGTTCAAGGTTCATGAGATATTTCTGTGTATTGATTATAACAATATCAGTAATAATGTTGTTTTAAAGGAACTTCTGAGGCAGATAGGGATGGAGAGCAAACAGCTTTATTCTGGAAAACAAGTTAACATCTGCTTTTTTAAGTTTTAAGTGCATTTATTAATGTCAGAAGTAGGCTTACATTAACACTACAATAACATTACAATGACAGTGAAAATTCCTAGCTGCTACATTCCAGCACCTGTTCGGGTGTGCTGAGGGGAATTTAGCACGGTGAATGTACCTAACCAGCACATCTTTCGACCGTGGGAGGAAACCAGAGCACCTGGAAGAAACCCACACAGACATGGGGAGAGCGTGCAGAC
The DNA here is from genome assembly GCA_024679065.1 of Sphyrna mokarran. Lineage (NCBI taxonomy): Eukaryota > Metazoa > Chordata > Chondrichthyes > Carcharhiniformes > Carcharhinidae > Sphyrna > Sphyrna mokarran. The sequence goes on from JAGIQG010000021.1 coordinate 29,456,125, forward strand.
TCCACACAGACACTGACCTGAGCTGGGAATTGAACCTGGGTCCCTGACACTATGAGGCAGCTGTGCTATCGTGTCGCTTTTCTTTGGTAGTGGTAACATGTAACACCGTGTCACAGATTAGAGATCCGCTGGGGAATCTTGGATTCATGTGCCACTACCAATATTTATTTAAGCATTCACCATTTCAAAAGGAACTGCATATTAAATGAAATGAGACCAATAGTGTTAGAGCACTGCCATGGCGATTCTATAGCCAGCTTGAACAAAAATCACAAAGAATGGCAAAATGGCTTGTAATATCAAGTAGACAGTAGTAGAACAGCTCTGCTCTTATTACTGCCATCTGTGTGATTGATTCGATTGCAGATTGATTACGGGGTGGATTGTTTTGTTTTGTCTTACACTTCACTGCAAAAGAATAACCTGTGATCAGAGCTCCAGTACATCCCCTTGGGTTATGTTACATCAGTGCATCTGCTTCACATCTTTAATAGAATTATACACTCCTGTAATTGATACCATTAGAAATAAATGTATCTTGGATTCATCTTAGCTAATTATTCACTTTAGCATTAAAGATATCTTGTATGGGTAAATATATAATCATATAATTACATAGTTACTTAATCTGAGGATAGATAGGTCACACTGAACTGTTGACATGAGGGCATAGGATCAGCATTAATACTTGCCATTTATATAGACATGCACTGTGAGATTCATACTTTATATCTAATAAGATTCATTAATGTCAGTCTTCATTGAGATCTGTCACTACAGGCAATCCCATTTATTTAAGCAAGCACTCACAATTCCTTTGTACTTCTATTCCACTTGCACACTTCCTTGATGAATAATTTCAATCTTGTCTCTTTCTTGTGTTCTACTGTTCTGTCAGGCTCCAAAATCAATTCACTTATTTTATTGACAATTAAATCACCAGCAGAGGCACACATTTATTAATACAATCTAATACCGGTATTGTGATGCATTCAAGGCTGTTGATCCTTCCATTATTACTGAAACTACTGATAGACTTCTTTTTTTAGGTATTTTTTAGTAGAGTTTTTTTCCATTTTTTACACAACACATCCTCAGCTTGATCATTTCTCCACATATAAATGTAGAAAAAGACAGGAGGAAACCAATGCAGGTGATTCAGTATGTCTAGTACATCTGATACTTACACATGTGCAGAAAGAAAAAACAAGCAATTGAATGGGGGGGGGGAGAAAAGAGGAAAAGCCATGAAACATGGTAAAGCGATGCACACACTTGCATATACTCTATTAGAGGAAGTGCCACATACTCTTACACAGTTTTCCAACAATGAAGTCAGATATTACAATCTGTGTGTTCTGTAATTCAGAAAGCATCCAATTTGGATTGGAGAATGCAGGTTAGCAATTCCAATAACTTTCTGCCAATTCTGAACAGAAGGAGACTTATCACTAGTCTAGGAGCAAAGGATATTCTTCAGCACTGCATATGTTAGGATATTGTACAGCCTTTTCTCATTGGCATCAATCATTTTGTCTGAATCAAGTCCACAGGATCAAACTCTAAGGCTGTATCAAATATCTTCCCAAGCTCTTTATGTTCAACCAGTATGGTTTCAGGACCACACACAATGGGGGCGATTCTCCCAGCCCACTGTGCAGGCCTGGAGACTCAAACAGGGGCTATGTAGTAGGCTTCCTGCTGGGTGCCAAGGCCTCCGCGAGTCTCCAAGCACCAGATTTTCGGTACCAGAAATCGGTGCGGAACTGTACAGCTAATTTAAATACCCATTTTAATACCAATTCCATGTAATTAGTGGGTGCAGGACTGAAATCTCTGGCCTGCTAGCCTCACATCCTGTCAGGAGTGTTTTACTCCAGTGGAGTTTACAATAGCTCCTCACTTGTGGGGACAAAGAACAAAGAACAAAACAGCACGGGAAACAGGCCCTTCGGCCCAACGAGCCCGCACCGCCACCTCGATGTTCCCACCTCTACATGTGATCCCTGTCTATGTTTATACAAGACACAAAAACTTCAACCAGTTCGTCAATTTAGTCAAGGATCACGATATTCCCCTACCTTCCATTATCATGCAAAGATACAAATTTCATTCTACGGTTAGGGAGCCATGTGCTACGGTCTCCAGTTTCACAGCTAGACTTTGATGACTGGCTGAGCACAGAGTTTGGGCCTTTGTTGAGAGAAATATTGAGGGATAAACAATCTCAATACCCCAAAGAAACTTCGCTGAAACCAAGATTTCACTGGAAAAAGCAGTAGAGATGGCCCAAGCACGAGGTGCACTAATTGGGGGCCGAATCTTGCTGGAGTGAAGAGAGTGGTTAAGGCCCACAGGAGGTGAGGGGGTGTCCCCTGGCATTGCCAGCTTGGCCCCCTGGGACTGTCCAAGGAGCAAAGTGACAATGCCCAGGGCCACATTAGCATTGCCCATCAGCATTGGGCAGTGACAAGGGGGTAGAGCTCAATGGGGGTGCGATTGTTGGGGGTGTAGGGCTTCTTTGGGGAGGGGTGTGTGAAATCAGTGGGGTTGGAGGTCCTGCTGCCAGTCTGCAATCGGGCTGGGTGACAAAAGGGAGGAAGGCCAGCAATCTGGACTGGCTGTTCAGGATTGCAGTGCTGTGAGTCAGAACTGCTGTCGGGGGTAGGATTGGTGCGGGATGGTGGGTGCCCAGAGGGTCAGCAATCAGATCATGGGGGGTCAGTGAGGCAGCGACGTGGGTATCGTGGAGCTGACCAGCAATCGATCTGGCCACTGCTAAGGGACTGGCAGTGCAGTCTACGGTGCATGTGCTGACCTCCACTACGACAGATCGATGCATTCGCAGTGGCCCACTCAGATCTATGTTGCTGCCCTCTCCAACGGGAATAAACCCCACTCCCTGATTTTTGCATGAATCACGCTAATGCATTCTGCAGTACAGAATGTGGGAGACTCATTTTCAAAGCCCTGCTGAAACAGTTTTCTCCAGTTTTTACGCAAATTTGACACTTAGAATTTTTTGGAAGAATCACCTCCAGTGTGTGATCATTTTTCACCAATTTACATTTTCCCCTCTAGAGGAGACCTGGGACAGCATGTAGGAAAATTCCAAAATAATTCCAATCTGTAAGAGAATGAAGAAGATCCAAGGCGGGGAAGGGGGCATGTAGGGGAGAAGGAAATCTCCCTCTGAACCTTCCCAGAGGCATAGCCTCAGATTTTGAAAAATTAATTTTGTAGCCTGAAAAGGAGCCACTCATAATGTTAACAATAGCAGGAACAGAGACATCAGGCTTAGACACGAAAAGCAACATATCATCCATGTGTAATGTGATCTTACGTTGCTTTCCACCTCAAGACAACCCAAATACCAAAGGATTACGTCTAATTGCCTCTGTGAGGAATGCAATAGTTATTGCAAACAGTAACAGTGATAATGGACAACTCTGCCTCATCCCTCACTTAAGACTAAACTGCTAAGATCTATAATAATTCGTAAGAATTGCCGCCAGTATAATGTTATAAAGCACATCTATCCACTTAACAAACTGCACCCCCCAGCTCAAATTTCTGCAGCTTGTAGAATAAAGAATTCTATTCCACCTGGTCAAGGTCACCAAGCTATCTATTGCCTGTTTTTGGAAGCCTTGAATAATATTTAATAACCTTCAAACACGTTAAATGAATTCTAACCTTTTATGAACCCAGTCTGATTATTCTTGATAATCAAGAGCGTGGAGTTGGGGGGATGGGGGTGATTTTTTCTAGATGCAATGCCAGTGTTTTAGACAGCAATTTCAAATCTTTAAATTCCTTCTGAAATTCACTCCCAGAACCATCAGGTCCCGCAGTCATACCACCCCTCCACCCCCAGGCAAAAACTACTTTCTCCTTAGAAACGGGGCTTTTAGGGTCAAACTTTGGATTTCAGAAATTGTTGGGAGTTAAAGAGAGAAAAAAAACATTCCATAAGTACTAGAGCACCTCCAGACAGATCTGTTTTATATAAACTGTCATAGAAGCTTTTAAATGCCTTATTAATATCCTCCATTTTAATCATCCCTTGGAATCTCTAACACAGAGGAAATAACCCGAGAGTATACCTTCTTCTCAGTAAGGACAGCCAAATATCTTCTTGGTTTATTTCCAAACTCATATACCTTTTGTTTAGCAAACCTTATATACTCCCATAGGCACAGCAAGGAATCCAATGCCATTCAGATTGCATTAATTTCTCTCAGCATTGAGGGACTAGGATTCTTACCATACTCCAACACTGTTTTAGCCAACTTTACTTCAAGCTGATGCTGTTGCTCCACATTTTACATTTTTTGTTGGCCATATCCAAAATGACCAAATCCTTTGCAAAAGCCTTGCAGGTTTCCCACAGGATTAGGGGGCTTACTTCAGAGAAAGAGAATTGACTGACAGAAGAGATCAACTTCAGCCTTAAGGTATGAGATAAAATTATGACCCTTAAGCAGAGATGCATTAAATCCCCAAGATCGAGACCACGGATAAAAATTCTAGGAAGACAAGAAAGTGATTAGAGATCATAATTCTACCTATGGATCAGGAAACCACTGATAATATTGCTTCAGGCATGAAAAAATAATCAATTCTAATATTACATTGGTGGGAAGCAGATTAGATGATGAACTCTTAGTTTTTGAATGCAATGTTCTTCAAACATCCAAGTATCCATTGGGCGGCATGGTGGCACAGTGGTTAGCACTGCTTCCTCTCAGTACCAGGAACCTGGGTTTGATTCCAGGCTTGGGTCACTGTCTGTGTGGAGGTTGCAAGTTCACTCTGTGTCTGCATGTGTTTCTTCCGGATGCTTTGGTTTCCTCCCACACTCCAAAGATATGCTGGCTAAATGGATTGGCCATGCTAAATTCTCCCTCAGTATACCTAAATAGGCACTAGATTATGGTAACTAGGGGGTTTTCACAGTAACTTCATTGCACTGTTAATGTAAGCCTATTTGTGACTAATAAATATATTTTGATATTTAAGTATCCCACTTCCTCACATAACATGCCTTTGCCATTGAGTGGGAGGATTTCTAGTTATGGGAAGTTCATCCATCAAAGGATTAAGATGAAGTCCCCAACTTTTATTTATTAGTGTCACAAATAGACTTACATTAACAGTGCAATAAAGTTACTGTAAAAATCCCTCATTGCCACATCCATTCATATACACTGAAGGAGAATTTGGTACGGCCAATGCACCCAACAATATGCCTTTTAGACTGTGGGAGGAAATCGGAGGATCCAAGAGAAACCCACGCAGGCATGGGGAGAACATACACACTCTGCACAGTGACCCAAGCTAGGAATCGAACTCTGGTCCCTGGCACTGTGAGACAGCAGTGCTACCCACTCTGCCACCATACCTATGAAGGAATTTGTGGATGCTAATTCGGCAAAATCCATAAAGGCATTAGTCACAAAATCAGGCAAATATTTGGGCGGGGGGAGGTGTGGAGAATAGATATTATCAAAATACTTCCCACATGCAGCAGCTCCTTAACAATCATATACCTTCCCCCTTGATCCTTCAGACAGTTCTCCTGTTTAAGAGGCACATTCGTATTAACTAAAGCTACAATCCTTCATTTTCTGGTCAATAAATGAAGAAAAATCATCTGCTCCATCCTGTCCCACTTCAATTTCAGGTGTGCCTTCTCATTTAGAGGAGCTTCCTGCTACAAAGCTATATAAGCTTTTTTTTATGGAAAGGCAAATCTTTTTTCTTTCAATAGGACGAATACATTCTAGGAGCAAAGTAACAAAGTAGCTACTATCATTGTTCATCCAGCCAAGAAACTATAGGGTGTTGACATTGACAAAATTATGCACCAAACATTATCCTACCCCCCCCCCCCCCCCCCCCCCCCCCCGAGAGCATGCACCAAATCATATTTCCCCCATCTCTAGCTTTGATACATTATAAAAGACTTTTTCTAGAATGTGAGAATTGTCTGTACCCTTTCAAGAACCAATTAGTGATTCTTTAATCCCAGAATAATAAAAGAAAGAAACCTTTAATTTTAATGGAGGTTTCCTTACCAAATCTAAGTTCCTACAGGGTGAGACTGACTATCCTTCCATAATTACACTTTTCTCAGCAAAAAGGAGATGACAAACTATGCCACAGAAAGGGTGAGTACAGAACACCCTTCCTGCATTCTGACCACTCCTATTAAAACGTTTGTCCACCTTCCAGCTGTGGCGCTCCTCACATTAATCATGATCAGAGCAAAGAAGACCATAAAACACATATCATCATAATAAATGTATGAATGAAAAAGAGAAGGATATTTTTACACAACCCTAGTGCTGTACAATCTGCACCGTGTATTCCTTAAGAAGTAGCATGTGGAGGAATGTTTTCCATTGAGGCCATAAGGAAGTTCCTGTCAATCTTAAGGATAAAAATTCACCGTAGTGAATGAATTACTAGGTCACCCCTGTCAGAATGATAAATACCAACACAGAGTCAGGAAGGAGTTATCATGATAAGGGATAGAGTCCGGATTTTACAGTGAACTGCAGTCTGCTACTCCAAATTATTGCTTTCCAAGGAGTTCACAAATACTTGGCTTTAGTCTGATTGTCAAAAGTCTTTGTAGACTTGTTGAATGCCACTCTTAATGGAGCAGGATATAATAGGGCATATTGCACTCCAATGGCTTTCAGTTATCTGCTAACTTCATCACAGCCCTTGTGCCTCTGTTGTATTGTTACTGAGAAATCTTGAAAAAATGGAGATCTTAGCTCCATCACAGAGCAAGGCCCCAATATGTCTCGCTGCCTCCAATACTCTTTGGCAATCCTAGAAGTTATGAAAGAACACAATGACGGGCTGGGGTTGCTGATTGTTCCTCAGCCTAAGAGACAAGATAGGATGTGCCTTTTCTAACTTTATGAGGCTGCTTTTCATTTCTAAACTATAGGAAATGTGGAAGCCAGCTCTCAAAGAATTTAGCTTGGAGCTTACCTTCAGTTTCTTCTGGCAAACAGACAATCCGGACATTTTTCCTCTGGCCTTGGTTCTCCAGACCGTCAAGGAATTCTGACATACAACGCAGCTGCTTTTCCAAAGATTGGAAGCAGGCCAAAACCAAGGAAGCATTTTCAACAGTAACAATTCTCTGCTCTGCTTCATCAAGCGTTTTGCCAGTATTCTGCAGGTCTAGAGTATGACCACTGAAATCCTGCATTAATAGACAGTTTTTTTTTTATCAGTGACTTTAATAATATGAGCAGTGATCAATTGTAATGCTTTCGAGATTGTAGGAATGAGAACTTGTGCATTTATTAAGTCATCAAGTTGAGGAATTGTCTCCATTTCAGTTACTTCTGACTTACCCCCTTTGGTCCCCTTAATGTTTCTCAGCATTTTGTCACCAGTGTTTAACCAGAAATCTTCCAGGTACTTAATAAGGAGTTGCCACTCCCGTTTGAGTTAACCATGAGCTGTGTAAGTGTGATAAATGAAAGGATTACAGGCCAGAGTTCACGGAATCACAACTATTTCTGTGCTTGCATCACATGACCCTGATACTGATAGACTTTTAAAGGTTTGGATGAGTAGAATTATTATGGGTGAAATTAGGAAACTATGATTATGTTTAATGATTTTTTTGCATTCACATAGAGATGTAATTCTTTGCTCTTGTCTTCATAAACAAAGATGGAGGATCAGCTTTAAATCCAATGTTTGGACTGAGGAATGTAGAAGTTATTGAATTACATGTTGTGATGGCATTCATCAAATAATGGCCTACGTTTTCTGTGTGGAACATAAACACCAACGCCTGATGAGCTGATTGGCCTTTCCTATGATGTAAATATCATATGATATTTATTTACAAGTTAGAACAATTATCTTACTCTTTACGAATGCTGGGGTTTTCTGCCCCCATTTGCTATGGGTGCAAATGGTGACTGGGATGTAAAATCCTACTGGAACCCAAAATCAAGATCAAAATCTAGAGGCTGGTGAGATCTCACAATGTGACTGTCCCTCTCTCTCTGGCAATGGGGCTCCTGCCATGCAATGATGGAAACCCCATTTAAGTACATTTTACTATCATTAGTAGGTTTGCCAGTTGTATTCACCCCACCCTCCCCCCACCCCCAACATTCAGATCTGCCTCCTTACAAATGTCACATCAGTGAAGGTTGCAACAGGTCTGGACTAGGCACAGTGAACATACCAGGGACATGCAAATAAGTTCTGCCGAGGAGGGATGGTACCTTGGCTAGGGAGACAGTGCTAGGAGGCAGTGTCAATAGGTAGTGCCAAGGATCAGCACTAAGAGTCAGTCCCAAGGGATTTTCCTTTGTGGAGATCCAAAGGGAAAGTGTGATGCGACCCTATGTGCGTGGGAGGAGGATGGGGTTAGCCCATGTCTGTGGAAGGGGATTGGGGGTTCCCCATGTGCTTAGGGAATGGGCAGGGGTTCTCTGTGTCCCTGGGATGGAGGTGATTTCTGTTTCTCTTTTTATTTTGGTTAGGTAAGGGCACCATTTATAAAGCATCGGGCTGCATGCCACTTTTCACTCTTAACACAACACTTGGCAAACAAAACAGAAAATTCCTCCCAAAATATATTATCGAGGTGACATTGAAAATTACGCATGTGATATAAGATACTCACGGACGGAAGAAAATGATGCATTTGGGAGGAATCAGGGAAAACATAAATGATTCTGAAATTAGGGCTCTAAATTATGTATTAAGATACATAGAATAAAATCTGCTTTTAGTGGAAAAATTATGATTTTGAGGGAACAAATCCAAGTTTTTAAAACACTGAGAGACATAAGTAAATGACAGCAAGCTGCTTGGGATGTGAGCCCAGATTTAGAGCAGGATACAAAATTAACAAGTCTGAAGAGAAACTGGAGATTAGAAGAATTCCTCCTTTTGCCCAATGGATGTTTTAACAAACATCCATTGCTTCCAAGCAGGTTCTAATATTAATTTTTCATTTTAGCACAGTTTGTAAATTAAAGAATTACTCAAATAGTGTGACCACCATTTTCATTTTAGTGTGATTTCTGTGTATCTGCCTAGAAGCCAATTCCAGTCGCTTGGTCTGTTTTGAAAGAAATCACTGCTTTGCCCTCTTCTCTCTGATTCCCTTCTTGCCTCTCCTGACTCTCTCACTTCCCGCCACTCTCTGCCTTTCCTAACCCCCTAATTCATCCAACTGCTGTGTGTCTTGTGTCATCATAAACCTTCAGTCTTACTTTCTGAGGACTACATATTCAGATCACCATGCTGAGCCACTTCACACAAATTTGTGAAGGTCATTATGTATTGCTTGACACATCAGTGTCTATCTAACATTATTTGTTCATTTGATACCCTCCCTCTGTGGTGATAATTGTGGCAGTCCCACGCATGTGTCCCCCATAAACTTGAATCAACTAGTTGTATCTTGTATAGTTCTTCATCACACTCTTATGCTGAATACTCTCCAGTGGTTGTCCCTGTATTGTTTTGTCTATACCGTTTTGCTTTTTTCTCGCCTGTAAGTAAAATGATTTTGCTACTTGCAGTTAAGACACTGCTTTCCCATGCTGGGAAATTCTTCCTTTCCTGCGCATGCTGTCCTCTGCAGTATTTGCATCCTGCCCTTTGTCTGTGATTGTTCTGCTCTTTCAGCTTTATTTCTTAGCATAATGTATCTCCTGGTCTGCTCTGCAATAAATTTGCTCTAGCTATTGTTGCACAACCTCTGCATTTTGACATGTCTATTGCTTTCTTTAGTGTCACTTTATCATCATCAAGTGGACTTGCTTTCACTGAGGGGTGTCTCACGCCCAGGACCAATCTATCTTTAATCAGATCATCTTTTAGTTCTCCAAATTCAGATGATTCCGATAGCTGCATTAGTACCATGATGTACCTTCAATAGTCTCATTTTCATTCTGAACCCAAGTGTTGAATACATATCGTTCATACGTAACATTCATGTGGGATCCAAATTGTGCGTTCATGGCTTTCAAATTCTTTGTCTTTTTTTTGTGAGCTTTAGAGTGATATACATCTTTGCAGCATTTCACCTCACCACTTCCCCCAGCAGTGTTAACAGTGTGACTACTCTAATTGATTTTGGTTAATTCATTAAGTCTGTTGCAATCTCACCGTGAATGGGAAAGCTGCTAGGTTTGCCATATGTCATCGCCCAGTGTTACTGGAGATGGGATTGAAAAATTTACTAGAGACATTTTTACACACTCAATAACTTACTTGTGGCAGAAACTGAAAAATGCTGGAAAATCCCTGTAGGTCAAACAGTATCCGTGGAGAGAGAATAGATCCAATGTTTCAAGTCAGGGTGACCCTTAGTCAGAACTCAGTCAACATTTCGAGCAGGGTGACTTTTCATCAGAGTCAGGGATGACCCTTTGTCAGAGAGGGTTCACGTGTGGTTTTTGTCTGTGTTTCCTTTTTCTCTGCAGCCAATAATTTTGCTTGCAGCCTGTGTTTTTTTTATTTTGTCTTTTGCAGCCTTTCCACCTTTGGCTGTTTTCCCTTTTTTCAGAACTTCCTTTTGCAGATTTTGAACCTTTTCAGCGAGCCTGGGTTCTCAAGTGGTTTTTCAGCTCCTTTTGCAGGTTTAAAGACCTTTTTTTTGCCCATTTCCTGACAGTATGTTGCATATAAAAGGACAGCAAGCTTTATTAATGTCTGTTTCTGTGAGAGGATTGTATTGAACTGAGGTTAAGGTGTCTGCCTCTTGGGGGTTGGGGGGCGGGGGGAGGTTCATGTTCATAGCATAGTCATATGATTATAGAAAGCCTGAGATGCCAATCAGATTGGTTATATTTCAAAACCCAAACATGGCTTTGTAGAAAGGAGGCAAGGGGAATTTATGAGAATGATACCAGAATTGAAAAAGTTTAATTACATTCCATAGAAAAATAGAAACTGGAAACAGGATAAGGCTATTTAGCCCTTCAAACCTGCTTCACCATTCGTTATGACCATGGCTAATCATCAAATTCAACATCCTGATTCCCCCCTCACCCCCATATTCCTTGATCACTTTAGCGACAAGAACTATATCTAATTTTTTTTTCTTGAAATCACATAACATTTTGGCCTCAGGTACTTTCTGTGGTAGTGAATTCCACACATTTGCTATTCTCTGGGTGAAGCAATTTCTCCTTATTTTAGTCCTAAAAGGTTTACCCCTTATCTTCAAACTATGACCTCTAGTTCTAATTTGCAAGATGAGAGAAATCTGGGGTTGTTCTCCATAGAGCAGGGAAGGTTACAGTTAGATTCCTGCTAAGCTGTGCAGGCATACAGCCACGTAACAATCTGTAAATTACTGCACAGGCCCTGTTCTGGAATAAATAATCTATGTTTGTCGACAGATCAGGTAACATTTTTTCTTTTCTGTCACTACACTAGGCCCTGGAAGCTGGCCTACATGTCTGGATGAGACATTCAAATGCAAACGACATTTCATTTAAGATGGCACTAAATGGAACAGAGGATTAGTGGCTAATTCAAACAATTGCAGAAACTAGTTCACAAAGCCTTTGCTGATGCCTCGATTGCAATATGTACTTCCAAAGAATGGGTATGAGAAGAATCCCCCTTCTATCACATGGGATATGTCAATGGTGAAACTTGAACACTTCCTTGTTAATGGCCTAGTCATTAGAAACCATTTATGGGGACAATGAAAACAGATACTTAGGTCACAAGCCAGAAACCAAGTTTCTGACAAAGAACATTTAAAAATACATATTTTTGGTGCAACCGGCAGAAAGCAAAAATAAGAATTGAAGACCAGCAAAGGACTATGCCTAAAGTTCATTGGGAGGCAGAGAATTTGGACTGACCATTGCCAACCTGAGTAATCACATCAGGTTTTTGCTTCTGGGGTTTGACCACACCTCAACTGGACTGAAGTCAGAGAAACCAATTACTGCAAACAGTAAGCCACATCATAAACCTCCCATCTTTGTTTCTTCAAGTGGTCCAAAAAGGAAATCACAGGCATGCAAAATTTCAAACCTTTGTCTCGAAAGAAGAAAGTATAACAGATATAATTTGGATTCTTTATATCTAGGTGGATGCTACCTCTTTTGTAATTACCTTTTCTTGTATATGTGTGGGTATAGCTGTGCAGGTAATGGCCCGCAGAGCTGCTTCCCCAGGGAATCAACATATGTGTCCCTGTGCTTTTTGTTTCATTAGAACTGCCAAAATAAATACCAAATGTAGAGATAATCTTGAAAGCCAATTACTTTAATGCAATACTCAAAATTATTTGACATAATTTACTGTGACAAACAGACAGGCAGGAACAACATGATATTGACCTTTTGCTGAATTTTAATATGTACAACAGCCTGTTACAGTGATTTATCCAGTTCCTGCCACTTTAACCACCAACTCTGAAGGTAAATTGTTTAAATATGAGAAAAATACAAACCAGTTCTATTGTATTCGATTACAGTGTTCCCGCTTACCACAAGTACTGGTGCATTTAGACGGAAATGGGTAGTTGATCAAAATTGTTTAAAACTCAGTTATGTAGCACTGCTGCCACAACATAATAAACAGCACCTTGTTAAGGTTCAAAATATAAAATAGTTGAGGGATGTTCATCTTCTGAGTGGGACAGCTGCCACAATCTCTCCTTCCAGCTGGACTTCCCCTATTGTTTATTGTTTAACTGTGTGATTGCGCCTACCTACATTAGATCTATTTCATTGATGTTGCGGTCCTCCTTTCTGAACATTAGCAGATGGAAGGCTAATAAACCATTCCACATGTACTGTGGACAAATCATATGAGCACCAAGATGTCCACTATAAACAGTAAGTACTGCAATCAAAGGCAGAGAGTGGGAATAAAGGGTTTTTTTTCAGAATGGCAACCTGTGATTCGTGGTGTGCCTTAGGTGTTGAGTTAGGACCACAATTTTTCACAATATACATGAACAACTTGGAGGAAGGAACAGAAGGCACTGTTGCTATGTTTGCAGATGATACAAAGATATGTAGAAGAACAGGTAGTATTGAGGAAGTAGAGGGCTGCACAAGGACTTGGACAAATTAGGAGATGGGCAAAGAAGTGGCAGACGGAATACAATGTGGAAAAATCTGAGGTTTGGAAGGAGAATTGGAGGCATAGACTATTTTCTAAATGGGAAAATGCTCATGAAATCAGAAAGGGACTTGGGAGTCATTGTTCAAGATTCTCTTAAGGTTAACATGCAGATTCATTCAGTAGTTAGGAAGGCAAATGCAGTGTTACCATTCATGTCAAGAGGGCTAGAATACAAGAACAGGGATGTGACTTCTGAGGCTGGATGTTCTGGCTTTGGAAAGGCCCAGAGGAGGTTCACAAGAATGATCCCTGGAATGAAGAGCTTGTCATATGAGGAACAGTTGAGGACTTTAGAAGGATGAGGGTGGAGTTTATTGAAACTTACAGGATACTGTGAGGCCTGGATAGCGTAGATATGAAGAGAATGTTTCCACTAGTAGAAAAAACTAGAACCAGAGGGCACAACTTCAGGCAAAAGGGATGATCCTTTAAAAAGGAGATGGGGAGGAATTTCTTCAGCCAGAGCATGGTGAATCTGTGGAACTCTTTGCCACAGAAGGCTGTAGAGGCCACGTCATTGAGTGTCTTTAAGACAGAAATAGATAAGTTCTTGATTAATAAAGGGAATCAGGGCTTATGGGGAAAAGGCAGGAGAATGGGGATGAGAAAAATATCAGCCATGATTAAAAGACAGAGCAGACTCGATGGGCTGAATGGCTTAATTCTGCTCCTATGTCTTATGGTCTTAATACAACATTATTTTCAATTTTAAGCTAATAATTCCAGGAATTGTGTGACAATCAGCTTTTTTTTTGGTGAAGATTATCAGCTGATTTTGTACATCTATGATATGAAAGACTGCCACTTTTTGACATAGAATCCTTAAAGCGTAAAAAGGGGTCTTTTGGTCCATTAAGCTTGTAGCGACAATGATCCCAACATCCTCATAATCCCGCAGGGGTGGCATGGTGGCACAGTGATTAGCAGGGCTGCTTCTAAGTGCCAAGGTTCAATTCCAGTCTTGGGTCACTGTTCTCGCTGTGTCTACGTGGGTTTCCTCTAGGTGCTCTGGTTTCCTCCCACTGTCCAAAGATGTGCAGGTTAGGTTGATTGGCCATGCTAAATTGACCCCTGGTGTTGGAATGAGCAAAATAAATACATGGGGTTACAGGGATAGGACCTGGGTGGGATTGTTGTCGATGCAGACTTGATGGGCAGAATGGCTTCCATTTATACCGTAGGGATTCTATGATTCTATGTCAATAAGTGGCATCTTTCACATCACAGTTACAAAATTGGCTGATATTCTTCGTCCAGAAACAAAATAACCTGATTGCCACATCTTTACTGAAATTACTAGCTCAGAATGGAAAATAACGTTGTATAGCAGTCCTTATTGTTTATAGTGGACACCTTGGTGTTGATATGGCTTGTCCACAGTACATGGCTTATTAAACTTCCAGACAATCTCCCTGACATAAAGGGGCAACTTAGCATGTCCAATTCACCTAAGCTGCACATCTGTTAAATAGTCTTTGAGCGGCTACAATCTCAAAAAGAGTGGATCATCGTGCTTTGCAGATTGAATGGGCTTGCAAATGCCATATGGAGATTTTGGATGAGGCTGTGTGCTTTTTGAATATTGTTGACCATTTCCCAGTTTATAAAATATGAACAGCATCACCAAACAACTCACTGTGTTATCGACAGTGTTACTGATGTTTTTCTTCCGCATGATTGGAATTTTACTTCTATTTCTACTGAAAAATATGATGAAAGAACTAATGAGCCTGTGAGCTTGTCCAGGACAGAAGCCAACGTGAAATCCAGAATGTGGTTATTGTTGTGCCCAATGTCATGCAAGGTAAGAGATAGGAAGTTTGTAAATCACTGGAATTATGTGTCACTAAAACTATTAATGGTACAACAAAAATAAACATGGAATCCATAGCTGTATCTAACTAATTCCTTACTGGTACAATATGTAGCAATTTCTCTGCACAGCACAGGAACTGTATCACCAATATTATTAGTAATGCAAAAGAAGAATTTCATTATATTTTGGTTGAGCTTCTACAGAATTTATGAAATGAAAAATTCCCCTATCCTGATTCTAACAGCTTTGTGAAGCACACTCACATTTTCAATCTATGGGGAAAGCTCTTGGAATCCATCATAGAATCATCGAACTACAGCACAGGAGCAAGCCATTTGGCTCAATGAACATGCACTGGCTATTTTGAAAAGCAATCCAGTTAGTATTGGTGCCTCACAGCGCTAGGGATCTGGATTCAATTCCGACCTCGGGTGACTGTTTGTGTTGAGTCTGCATGGGTTACCTCTGGGTGCTCCAGTTTCGTCCAAATATTTTCAGGTTAGGTGGATTAGCCATGGTAGCTGCATGGGGTTAAGGGGTTTGGATTGCGGGGAATGGGGGGGGCCTGAATAAGATGCTCTTTCAGAAAGTCGATGCAGACTTGATGAACCGAATGGCCTCTTTCTGCACTATAGAGATTCTACGCATTCTAAACACTCTCCTGTTATTTCTCAATATTCATATTCAAATTTCCTCCTTCATGTATTTATATTTTTTTGAAGGCCACTATTGAATCTACACTTACCATTCTATCAGGCAAGGCAGTCCGTGAATATTGCCATTTGGAGCATAGAGGGGAATTATTTCTAAACTGTGGTCATCTCTAGTATTTTACTCTTATTTTTGTTGTGGAATATTTTAGATTGTTGTGTCAAGAAGGCAGGAGAAAGAAAAAGTCTCTTTTCGCCATTGATCTGCTAACACAAAGAATCCTTCACACCAATATCAAATTTACTGCAAGTTGCTATAATGCACTGATATTCACTAACTTTGCTCTCCCGCAAGGAGGAAAACCAATGACCATTTGGCTTCTGAGTGACATCCCTTTCTGTTATGGGTAACGATGCTTCCAAAAGACACAACAGCAGCAGCTGAAGATTAAACAATGAAGCAGCAGATTGGTCAATGGGAGGGCCACGAGGGTTTTAAAAAGATTGTTTTGGTTGCTTTCAGAGATTAGAAGGGTTTCGCAATGTTGCTCGGAAAATGAAAAACCTACATGCCATGTGCACAACTCCGAAAAAGTCTTCATTGGAATTCTTGGTGAATTGGCCCCAACAAATTACAGACTGGAGAGAAAGGGATGAGGTGCATTGTCACTCTGAGGACATAGCGTTGGATTTTACATTCAGCTTGTGGTTCCATAGGCTGATACTGAAGTGGGCATAACATTCATTCTTGCTCAGTCCTGCCAACTGTCCCACAGGAGAGACTACCTCTCAGAAACCAGCCTGTCAAGCCCCCTAAGTGTCCTATGTGTCTCAGTTAGGTCACTTCTCATTCTTTCAAACAGTCCCAATCTATTTAAGTTCTCCACCATCTCCTCTTTCATTAACTAGCCAGTTAAGGGCCTCAGTTCGCTCAAAGGTGGGTCAGTAACTCAACATCCCTACTGATCGTAAAATTGTGGCAACGTGGGGCAGATGGGTGGGCACCGGGAAATGTGCCCCCATCCCCACCCCTACCTTGCAAACCTGCCTGCCTGAGAATGGAAGATTCTGCCATGAGAACTCAATTCATCAATGAAGCAGTCTCATTGTTAATAGAGTTCACTTTTCCCATCACTGCCAGAATTCCAAAGCACCATCTTCAAGTGAATGACAAAACTATGATAAATTCTTCAGTCCAGCGTTCATCCTTAAACACCTTATCACATCAAGCTTCCTTGGTTCTAAATGAGAATGTGAATGATTGGCCAGAATTTTACAGCCCCTTCCACCTAACAGGTGTTATAATCCCACTAAAGTAAATGCTGTGAGGTGGAAGACCAGATGCACAGCTTCAGGCAGATTACCTTCAATGAACTGCATCCCTATTTATTAGTTCACAGCATCAATTTGTATCCAAAAAGATTCTAAGAGACTGCAGCTCACACCCTGGATGCCAGTGTTTGAAAGCCAATACATAGGAGGCTGTCATTTTAACCCCTGCTGTTGCCAGTGCTGCAGTTTGTGCTTCCATGGAACAGAAAGCAACATTGATTGGCCCCGACTGCCTCTGACGTAGGAGGCTGGTACAGATTCCAACGAAGCTGTCACGGATACATTACTTTGCAAAAGATCAAAAATTTCCACGTGCCAAGCAAATTCTGACTGAAAACATCTTTACGCACTTTTCAAAAGTAGTTTCTCAGAATAGTCCCTATTCCTTCATCATCTGCCATGATGTTTCTCCAAGTGCTCCAGTTTCCTCCCACATTCCAAAGATGTGCAGATTGGCCATGGTAAATTGTCTGTTAGTGTCAGGGGAATTGCGAGATAATACATGGGGTTACAGGGATAGGCCCAAGTGAGATTGTTGTCAGTGCAAGCTCAATGAATCAAATCGCCTCCTTCTGCATTGTAAATTCTTTGTAATTCCAGGATCTGACCACTCCTATACCTAGGCCTACATTTGAAGGCCAAGGCTGTATCCTAAACTGTTTCAACTTCCTCTCAGTTCCTCCAGTCCCAGCTCACTCTTCAGTAACTCCTACTCCCATTCTCCTGCAGTATTCCAAGATGTTGTCTCATCCATCCATTCCATCATTTCCGCAACAGTGCGCCAAGCACACTTTAATTTCTTACCTCAACAATCCCACTATCCCTTGCCCCCAAACCCTCAATGCCCTTTGAATCATAGAATCCTTGAATTCCTAGAGTGAGAGAGACCATTTGGTCCATTGAGTCTACACTGACTCTCTGACAGAGTATCCTACCTTGGCCCTCTGCCCTGCCCTATCTCCATAACCCCACACACGAACCATGGCTAATCCATTTAAACTCCACATCTTGGGACACTAAGGGATAATGCAAAAAAATGCTGGAAGATCTCAGTAGGCTTTTCAGCAACTGTGGAGAGAGAATAGAGCCAACATTTTGAGTTTAGAAAGAGGGTCATCTAATTTGAAACATTGCTCTACTCTGTCTCCACAGATACGGTCAGACCTGCTGAGGTTTTCCAATGTTTTTCAGTTTTTGTTTCAAATTTCAGCATCTGTAGATTTTAGTGTTTTTCTAAGGGGTAATTTATCATAGCCAATCCACCTAACCTGCACATCTTTGCTTCTAGTGCATGAAATCCTTCCCTGATGATGCACAACCTCTTAGGTCTTCCAACTTTCAAAGAATTTACATTGCAGAAAGAAGCAATTTGGCTCATTGAGCTTGCATAGACAACAATCCCACCCAGGCCCTATTCCTGTAACCCCATGTGCTTACCTCACAACCCCCGACATTAACGGGCAATTTATCATGGCCAATCTGCACATTTTTGGAGTGTGGGAGGAAACTGGAGTACCTGAAGAAACCCACACAGAAAACGAGAGCAAATGCCATGCAGACAGTCACCCAAGGCCAGAATTGAACCTGGGTCACTGGAGCCTTGAGACAGCAGAGCGAACCGCTTAATTTTTAAAAAATTTGTTCATGGGACATGGGCATCACTGGTTGGTCAGCGTTTATTGCCCATCCTAGTTTCAACTGAGTGGCTTGCTGGCACTCAGGGGGCAATTGAGAGTTAACCACATTGCTGTGGCTCTGGAGTCACATGTAGGCCAAAGCAGTTAAGGTGGTAGATTTCCTTCCTTAAAGGACATTAGTGAACCAGTTGAGTTTTTCAGACAATCGAGAATGGCTTCACGGCCAACAGTAGATTTTTAATTCCAAATATATTTTATTGAATTCAAATTCCATCATCTGCCATGATGGGATCTGAACCCAAGTCCTCAGAACATTATCTGAGTTCTTGAATTAATAGTCGAACAATAATTCCATTGGATCATTGCCTCCTGTGCCACTGTTTCGATTCTTTCCCCTCAAGTTGTATTTAATGTGTGCAATCAACAGATGTTTCACATCAAGTCTAATGATATACTGAAAAAGCAAAACTAACCTGGTCAATATTTTCATTAAAAAACCATATTGGAGGGTTGATTTTCAAAGGTGCTGCTGCAACATCTCAGATTCAATTACAACCTTTCATTTCTGATGAGGATGACATTTTCAACAGCATTGTATATATGGATATTTCCATTGAGGAAGATTTCTCAGTTGTTAAACTTTGTAAGAAAAATAGGTGGAAACTTTATTTTGTCATCTCTCCACGGGAGATTTTTTGGAAATCATGTACCTCCTTCCCACAAGCTATTTTCAAAGCTATTACCCTTACAAATCATTAAAATCTGACAAAATGACTGATATCAAGTTTCTTAAACTAGTCACGAGGGGGATAAATTGGTAGAGCTCTGACAGAAACATATTGTTCTACAGAAATGGCTAATGTATTTGCCAAATTATGCTGCTGGTTGAAGGGGATGTGCTATGCAAAATTATCCGGCTTGAGAGGGGCTTGCACCCCAGGGTGACATTATTCATACCTAAAGGTCACATGGCTGATAAACAAGCAAGTACTGACTGAGCTGTCCAAGCAGTACTCTACCAGCTACTTTTAAAATCAGGAAAGCAGCCAGGATAATCAAGGCCCCCATGCACCCTGGACATTCTCTCTTCCACTTTCTTCTGTCAGGAAAAAGATACAGAAGTCTGAGGATGGGCAGCAGCCAACTCAAAAACAGCTTCTTCCTGGCTGCCATCAGACTTTTCAATGGACCTACCTTATATTAATTTAATTTTCCTCTACGTTTTAGTTGTGACTTTAACACTATACCCTGCATTTATCCATTTGTATGAGCATTTGAGGACTCTGGGTCTGTACTCGATGGCATATAGAAGGATGAGGATCTCATTGAAATTTACAGAACAGTGAAAGACCTGGATAGAGTGGACATGGGGAAGATGTTTCCATTAGTAGGAAGACTGGGATCTGAGGGCACAGCCTCAGAGTAAAGGGACAATTCTTTGGAATCAAGATGACGAGAAATTACTTCAGCCAGAGGTTGGTGAACCTATGGAATCCATTGCCACAGAAGGTTATGGCGATCTAATCATTGACTATATTTAAATAGAGATAGATAGGTTCTTGATTAGTAAAAGGACCAAAGTTTACGGGGAAAAGGCAGGAGAATGGGGTCAAGAAATCTATCAGCCACAATTGAATGGTGGAGCAGACTCAATGGGCTAATTATGCTCTTGTATCTTATGGTCTTTCTTTCTCCCCTATGTACTTTATGAATAGTTTGTTTTTGTCTGTATAATGCACAAAAAATAATACTTTTCACTGTGTCCTGAGGCATGTGACAGTAATAAATCCAATCAAATTATATTTCATTTGGTAGTGTTGCTCAACAATCCAGTTTTCCACCTCAAAATATATCATCCGAGTCCTTATTGCTTCAGCGATACAGCAGGCAGCCAGCTACTCTCTTTCCCCATGAACAATCCCAACAACAGAAACCAAAATTGAAGGCTGGATTTAACGTAGTGAGCAGTGGTCACACAACTTAGAACTTTGGAAGCGGAACCTAGGGCCACATTTGGTTATTGGCAGCCAGTTACTGCTTGTATTGGGCTGCCATCTTTATTACGGATAACTCAAAAGCTGTTGGCCCAGTGTGTCGATAGATCAACACTGCCACTGCTGGGGTTTCATCCACAAAAAGAGGATGTAATGGCGGCCAGGCACCTTCAATGTAAGATCCTTACATTGTGTCTGCGAGTGCCAGGAGCTGTCAGACAGGCTACTGCAAGGAGGACGGGGATGGTTGAGGGCAGCCACTGCTGCTGGTGTCAGGTTCGCCGTTGATACCAGGACTTTACTTTTGGGCCAAAGGGAGTTAAAAATGAGCAGCCCCTTCCACACCCTCCAAAGCCCACTGGGAAACTATTGAAGTTTACCACGGATATTCCCCCAAGGCAGGGGAACATAATGGTCAGCACTGATGCCTCAGAGTGCCAGGGACCCAAATTCGACACTAGTCTTGGATGACCGTGTGGACATTGCTCATTCTCCCTGTGACTATATGGGTTTCCTTCCGATGCTCCTGATTCCTCCAAAGATGTGTGGGTTAATTGGTTGGCCATGTTAAATTGCCCTTTAGTGTCGGGGGACTAGCAGGCTAAATATGAGGGATATGGGGATAGAGTTTGGGTGAGATTGTTGTTGGTGCAGGTTTGGTGCGCACATTGGCCTCCTCCTGTATTATCAGGATTCTATAATTATATGTGAGGGTACAGGACATGTTGGGGGATGACGGGGGGGGGGGGGAAGCTGCAGAGATATGGTTGGCCACTCTGACCACTGGTAGTAGAGGTGGGAAGGGGCCTTTAATTGGCCACTTAAGTGGCTCAAAAGGGCTCTGGGTGGATGGATGAAGGTGCTGACGTAGCAAGGTAGGAGAAGATGACAGGCACACCAGCCTTCCCATGCCATTTTGCCAGCTATTCCGCCTCTCAGCCCAATGCCAAAGGCTGGTAAAATTCAGCTCTGAGGTTTCTTATCTGAGCGGGATTTTCTAATGTTGTGACCGCATCAAATTGGACAAATGGATGCTTGGAATTCATGTATAATTTTACTCTGTCCAGGGGATAGATTTTTCTTTCATTCTTCGGGTGTGTGGTGTTGCTGTCAAGGCCAGAATTTCTTGCTTACTCTGAGGAGGTAGTGCTGGAGTTCAGTTAAGAGTTAATCATGTAGGCTTGGGACTGATGTCAAGTACATATCAAGAGTGTGAAAGGACGGCAACTTTCCTCTCCTAAAGATATTTGATTTTTACACTAAGTCTTCTATTATGGGAACATGTTTTAATTTCCAGATTTATTTAAGCAAATTCAAATTCTCAAACTGACACGGTGGCAATCATGATTATTAGTCATGACCTCTGAATTTCAGGTCCAATAATGTAAATACTATACTGATGTACAGTTACTGTGGTCATAGCTTGAAGATGAGGCTGATGGTGTCTCTCATAACATCATGCCTCTTGAGACTGAGCAGATTTTAGTTTGGTTACATCACGTGATAGCATAACCTCAGGATGACACTGGACATTCCTATCCTGTTGTGTGATTAACAATGTTGCTATCAAGCACTGAAAAATTCAAACAGCAAACGGCCAAATTGAAGATGAAAGAAAGGAAACAGAACTGGATAATAATGTTCAGATGCCGGACTGGATGAAGATTAACTATGGGGCGATTTTGTGCCTGCATTTGCCATGAATGTAAACAATGAGATGAGCGCAAAATCTCACAACAATCAGAAAATGAGATCCTCGCTGACAAAATCTCATCTTGTAGTTTAGTCTGCCTTCACTGGTGACATAACAGGCGGGAACCTTATTTAAATGCATTTTAATATAATTAGCTGATTGCACTGCCATGTTTCTCTTGCACTTAGAATTCTCCTTTGTTGATGTGACGTCATGTCAGCTGGATTTCCAGCTGCTTTTTAAAAAACATGAAGCAGTCAATATGAACCTGCGAGGGATGCACAGATAAGTATAGTCTCCAGGGAGAGAGGGACATGTTTAGGCAGTGTCCTGGCAATCTGGTACTGCCAGGGTGACACCCTCAAGGAGCAAGGAACGAAGGTCAAAGAACAAAGAAAATTACAGCACAGGAACAAGCCTTTCAGCCCTCCAAGACTGCACTGACCAAGCTGCCCAACTCAACTAAAACCTCCTATCCTTCCACAGACCATATCCCTCTATTCAGGTATTTGTCAAGATGTCCCTTAAAAGTCACTACCATATCTGCTTCCACTACCTCCCCTAGCAACGAATTTCAGGCACACACTACTTTATGTAAAAAATCTAGCTCATACATCTCCTTTAAACCTTGCTCCTTGCACCTTAAACCTATATTCCCTAGTAATTGACTCTTCCACATGGAAGAAAGCTTCTGATTATCCATCTGTCCATGCCTCTCATAATCTTGTAGACTTCTTTCAGGTCTCCCCTCAACCTCTATTGTAACAGTGAGAACAAACCAATTTCCTTCAACCTCGCCTTATAGTTAATGCCCTCCATACTAGGCAACATCCTGGTAAATTCTTTCTGTACCCTCTGCAAAGCTTCCACATCCTTCTGGTAGCGTGGCAACCAGAATTGAACACTATATTCCAGTGCAAGTGCAAGATCAGAGCCGTGGCGGGTCCTTTGGAGAGCTGTACTGGGGGGGTGTTTCCCCTTATGTGGGGCAGGATGGGGGAGAAGGAGTGGTGGAAATTGCCCTGATGCTTGGTGAGGGGATCCCTATTTCCGTGAGTTGCTCAAATGCATGTGGGTGGGAGCAGTTCCCCATATCTATCGGGAAGGAGCCCTGCCAACATGAAAATGAAGACAACACTTCCAGATCTTTTGTGCACAGAGAGCCATAAAGTCTGGAGAGAAAACTCGGCTGTGCAGCTGGAGAGCTGCATGCTGGTTTTCTGTAGAGCTGCATGCCTCAGCCAGTATTCTATATGCGGAATGGAAAATTCTATCCATTCAGTAGAAAGAAAACTTGCATTCATTTTACACTTCACCATTTCTGTCAGCAGTTTCTGGAGCACTCAATCCACAATAATTTGATATGTATATACCACCATTACGCAAAGTAAATTCAGCAGCTTGCTGAATTTATACACGCAGCAAGATCCCATTAACATCAAAATGATGAGTGACCCATTAATTTAATTTTGGTTTGAAGAAAGAAGGTTGGACGAAGAGCAACTCCAACAATGCACCACTGCTTTCTCCACTATTGCTAAGTAAATTAGCTGCTGATATCCTGACACATACGCGTTAAGAACATATGAGAATACTACCATCTGAGTTAAGCTCACATAGAGGCAGTTGATGAAGAACATTTTTAGTTGGATGATTTCCCAGACCTCGGTGAGCCATTTGCTGTAGAAAAAATACAGCAAACCAATTTAATGACTGACGTTGATCTAATACATTTAACATTGTTTGGGTCAATTAACAAAGCAAAGAAAATGATCAACTATATTGTCACATCAGATGATCATAAGAGTGAAACCATCATAACATTCCATAACAAGCAACAGCTTGAATACCTCATGTATGTTATTCAGGTATCTGGGACTGTAAGGGCTAATATGGGGCTAGGGAATCGGGTATCACCCACAATATGTTGTAAAGTGTCACATGAGAATAATAGAGTATAGTGGGTGAATCCGGTAAAAGTTGCCATGAAGACAGCACCTTGTCAGGACTGTGCCTTCAATATATGTAGAGAACTACATGTTATTTATAAGCAATTTATTGTTCAACCACATAAATCACAAGACCTCTTCATGGGACAGCATACAATCTTATACCACCATCCAATCTGGTTACTGACCTGCAAAGAAAGCATCTAAGTTCTGAAATAAGGCTGCAAAGGACCACAAATCTGATCCCTCATCTCACAGAATAGAGTCTGAAGGAAAATCTTGAATTCTTTGCTCTTGGAAACAAGTGAATGGGAGAGAAAGTCTATTTTTACAGAGATATATAAAGATACCAAATTAAGTTAAAGCTTAATATGGAAAACTAGCAAAGTCAAACTGCATGATCATGATACAAACTGGATAAAGGCATATCCCAAGACAGAGTCAGGTAGCATTTTTACACAGAAATGATGATTAATATCTTAAGTTATGATATGTTTTGTTTGGAAATGGGAATTAAATACTGTGCAGGAGGGATATATGAGTTAATGTAAAAAGTTGGAAAGAGTGGAATTCTATTGGAATGTATCATTGTCAACTGATATTTAATTAATGAATTCTTGGAAATTAAATTAAATTTTCCTGAATTATCATACTTGATGTTGTTAGTATTTTACAGTACAATATGTCCCACCTGTCTTTCAAACAGAAGGTTGTTTCCTCATCATTTCTATAAAGAAAGTCATCCTGAAAGCCTTAATTCCAGTTATTATGCTAAAATGTTCATGTCGGTATTTCGAAAATGCTTAGTAAAAGAACCAGGCCTTCTTTTATTGCACACAGCCAGCATTAGTCACACACAATGGAATGAACTTGATCCCTAATTATACTTCCAGGAAACCTGAACAAGCTGGAAAGACCTAAACTACAAACCATTTACTGCACTATTGGGGATTCTGAATGGAATTATTTTAGTAGGCAGCTTTAGCACTCAATATTAACTTCCAGTGCAACAGAAGTATTTTATTTTATTTTACGTGAACACAGCAATGTATAGAATTTGCGAACTGCGTTCTCAAGAGAAATATTTGAGAAAAGAGGGGATAAATCAAACAGAAAGCTGGAACGCCACTGCAGAAAGTAATCTGAATTGTTTGTGAAACAATCAATACTACAAACGACGTTATGAAAGAATAAACAGAACTGATTTAAAATAAAACTTTCCAAGGTTTGGACAAGTGACTGTCTAGAAGCCTGTGTATGAATGGCAATTTCTTCTTTAATGCGCTGTGTGAAACAAATTAACCATTCACACATTTACTTAGTGCAATTAAAAATGTCTTTAAATTTTCCCTTTCCAGTCCTGCATGTTGTACTGGTTCTTGAGTCTTTGTTAATTCAAACCAGGAATTGAATCGAGCCCCTGGAGTCGTGAGGTAGCAGCATTAACCACTGTGCCACAATGCTGCCCCAGCACAAAACCCTAACCACTAGACCACATGGGAAGATGCAGAAGCAGCTAATAGTTACTACTCCTGACGGCACAAACCCCATTGGTGAATGTTGGTTGAGGTAGTGCAGCAAATGTTGCAGCTCCGTGTCTGGATGTCTACAGACCCATATCCAGATTAGTACAGCCATTGTCAGATTGGTATGTCTCTATCAATTGGAGGAAACTGGCAAACACGCGCATTTTGCCTCACACTACACCTTATCTGCTCTTTGCACTATTCCATCTATCAAACTTTTACAAAGCACTCAAGTAAATGGCTACAAAAGCACCCTTTTGTGGATACTGAAAATCTGAAATAAAACTGGAATGGAATGCTGGAAATGCTTAACAGATCAGGCAGCATCTTGAAGAGAGGAACAGAACATTACAGGCCAAAGACCTCCCATTGATTTTCAATGTTAACCCTGTTTTTGTCTCCACAAATGCCATCTGACTGACAGAGCAGATTTTTATTAAGTGAACAGATTCCCTTTTTATTATTCATTTGTGGGACACGGGCATCGCTGGCTGGCCAGCATTTACTGGCCATCCCTAGTTGCTCTTGGCGGGCGGTTGAGAGTCAACCACATTGCTGTGGCTCTGGAGTCACAAGTAGGCCAGACTGGGTAAGGATGATTTCCTCTCCTAAAGATGAACTATATGGGTTTTTCTTACAATCAACAATGGTTCCCATTGTCGTCAGAAGATTCTTAATTCCAGATATTTTTAATTGAATTCAAATTCCACCAGCCGGATTTGAACCTGGGTTCCCAGAACATTAGCTGAATGTCTGGATTAATAGTCAAATGATAATAGATCATCACTTCCCCTGAGGATCCCCCGTCCAAATATCATGTTTTTACCAGGAAATGACAGTACCAGAATACGTGATATTAATTTCCAGACTACACAAGTGGAAAAATGAGAAAAATAAAAAAAAAACAAGGACAAAGATGTAGAAGTAACCTTAAATTTCTGCTTTGATTCGTATTGTAGCGCAGTTCCACTAAAGCCCACCCAAGCACCCCTGCTAAATAATAAAACTTTATACATACATCTTTCAGGAAACTTATGTGGATGTCAAAATTACCTAGTCATAAGCTGGACACCCTACTTATTAATAGATGCAAAACAAGAACAAGAGAGTTACTTAATGTTAGGTGTATTAATCCTGGAGTCAAAACCAACTTTACAATTTGCAAAGTGATCTGGTCAAATAGCAACAATTAAACACTGGTTGACCTCAGACTGTATCTATCTATAGAAATGAGATTTTGCTTTTCAGGGACAAGTCTATTGTGCCAATGGAATGATATATTGTGCATCATGTGGGATAATCTTCTTGTCTAAAGCAATGCATTTGCTGATCAGTGCTCCAGAAAATCTCCTAGCAATGTGATAAAAATAGGTTGTCCATGTGATGTTTGTCACAGCTCAGACACCAAAGCTTTTGATTGGCCTGTATGATGACTGATAAAGCTACCAGAGTGTGAGGAACACCCAACTCAAACATGGGAAAAGTAGCTGAAAAAACTGACAGTATGAAAATACTTAGAAGGTAAAGGAACTATAAATCGAGGAAGAACAGTACATAAAATATGGCTACAGAGAAAAACAAACAAAATATTCAGAATCTTTTGGAAAATCCTTTCAGCAGCAACCTTTCGCCTTCTCAGTGTTAGAATGTAACTAGTGACAGCTTTGTATCAGATGTAATGTGATCAATGGTAACAAGCTGCGAGAGTCAGCTGACCCAGTAAACCGTGAAATTAATTACAGAACGATATGATGGTCAGCTGACTCACTAGAAATAAGAACCTTTTGGGAATTGTGGGGAGCTTGGATTGGCCCAGGGCAAGGCCCCAAGTTGGAGTTACAAAGTTTCTTTATTAAACCCTTTCTTTGATTTATAAGTCTGAGTAAGTTTTATTGTCTGCGTTTGAAGAGATCCTTCTGAAGAGACATTCAGCAATGAGATATCTAATACTTCCAACATTACGGACATAAAAGTGATATATTGTGCAATAACATCTTTATAAAGCAACATTTATCTGATTTTTTGAATATATTATCAGATCAGCTAATATATATTAAAATGTTCCATTCAGTGCATTATTCTGTCAAACTTTAGCATCAAATTTGTATCTCATTTGGAGATAATTGACTCAAACTTCATAAAAAGTAACAAGTCACAATTAAATAGTTTTATTATATGCCAAACAGCAAGGAGCAAATAGGAATGAAAAGCATCCATGTTGAAAAAGAAACTACAAGTTAAAAAATGACCTGCAAGAAAGAGGCTGAACAACCAGTTAATTTTACACAGCTTTTCAAATTCTTCTTTGTTGCTCATCTGCTTCTCCATCAAACTGTAATTTTAATTCTGAAAGAAAGGCTTGGAATATAATAGTTAGGGAAAAAACTTTCATTCATATATTCACAACTTCAAGACATCCAAAAGAGCTGACTCCCAGCCCCTGACATCAAGACCGCATTCGACCAAGCATGGCATCAACGAGCCTTAGCGGAGTCACTCAGGATGGTGTCCTAGGTCTAACCATCATTGTTTCATCAATGACCTTCCTGCTATTATAAGGTCAAAAATGTGGATGTTAGCCAATGATTACACAATGTTCAGCACCATTCAAAACTCCTCAGGTACTGAAGCAATCCATATTCAAATACAACAAGTCTGGACAACATCCAGATTTGCACTGACAAGTGGTAAGTAACATTTATGCCATACAAATGCCAGGCAATGACCATCACCAATAAGAGGCATTTTAACCACCACCCCTTGATATACAATGGTGTTATCATTACTGAATCCCCTGTCAACATCCTTAGGGTTACCATTGACCAGAAACTCAACTGGACGTGCCATATAAACATAGTGGTTACAAGAGCAGGTCAGAGGGAGGAAAACTGCAGCAAGTAACTCACCTCCTACCCCTCAAAGCCTGTCCACTATCTACAAAGTACAAGTCAGGAGTGTGATGCAATACTCCCCACTTGCCTGAATGGGTGCAGCTCCAACAAGCTTGAGACCATCCAGGACAAAGCAGCCCTGCTTGATTGGCACCACATCCACAAACATCCATTCCCTCCACCATCAACACTCAGTAGCAGCAGTGTGTACTATCACCTACAAGGTGCACTGCAAAAATTCACCAAAGATCCTTAGACATCACCTTGTAAACCTACAAATACTTCCATCCAGAAGGACAAAAGCAACAGATACTTGGGAACCCAGCACCTGCAGGTTCCCCTCCAAGCCACTAATCATCTTGACTTGAAAATATATCACCTTCCCTTTGTAGTCACTGGGGCAAAATCCTGGGATTTCCTCCCTAATGGCATTGTGGGTCATCCCACAGAACATGAATGGCAACGATTCAAGGCGGCAACTCACTATCACCTTCTCAAGGGCAACGAGGGATGGGCAATAAATGGTGGGCAGCCAGCGACACCAATGTCCCACGAATGAATAAAAAAAAGCACCTCATAGCCTATGACTTCTTCAATGACTTTTTTTTAATATAATCACTGTGATCCCAACCTAAACAGGCGGGACTTTAGTTTAACATCTTATCTGAAGGATGACACCTCCAAGAGAATAGCACTCCCTAGGCACTGCCTACTGGGTACCTTGCACTGAAATGCCAGGCAAGGTACAGTATGTAAATCTTGCAGTTTGGTTGGAGCCCGATGATAGCATGGAGTTGGGAACTGGAAAGAAAATGACTTCTGAGCATTGGAGTGGAAGGGCCATTGCCATTTTCAGCTCTGGGTCTTTTCAGTGGGATGTAAGGGGGGACGGGGTGGTGGTGGTGGGTGCAGATCAGCTATTGTTTGGAAGTTGCAGGCACCATTCTGGGAATGAGGATTTCAGAGCTTCTGCAATTTGTAGCAAAGTGACCAAAAGTGAGTGAAAATCTCCTTTGCCAAAATGATGAAATGCTGTAGTCCGAGTGAAATCAGTGTATACTGAAGTGATTAATGACAACACTGCGATCAAGACCCAGGAGAGGGAAACACATAGTGCTTTTGCGGAGCTTGCTTGGACAACACGGTCCCCTCTCTGAAATGGTCACCTGTTCGCCTCAGCATGTTTGCAGACAATGTGCAGTGGGGACTCTGCTCTGTGCAGAGTTCTGCAGGAGAAATGATTATTGGAGGATGAGCCTGAGTTTGTGCTGCTATTGTTTTCCAGCAGAGTGCATTCTGGATGATGTGATCACTTCCCACCCCTCCTCTCCCCCGTGGTGCCTCATCCTCCCACTCTTCTTCAGTGACAAAATCTCCAAACTTCCTGAGCTACTCCCTCCCAAAGAAACAATCCACACACCAAGCCAGAAGAGGAGGAAAATGCTGAGTGAAAGACAACCCGTTTCCCACTCCAACCTTTGTATGAATTCTGCTGAGGCCAGCTTGGAGTGTGTACCATCTGAATGAATGCAATGTCTTTATAAGTTTAAACTACTTCTTAGCTTGGCTCCAGTCCCAACCCCTTCCTTGGTGACAAATACTGGGGTCTTCACTGTCACTCCTTAGCTTTGCTTCTTGAACGAAAAGGTAAAAGAGGTTTTTATTGGCTTTGCTGCTTGACACTTCTTAAGATCATTTATTGCTAGTGTTGTGCCAAACAAGATCTCAGACAGCTGTTGCTGAGTTTCTTCCTGAAGAATAGTGACAGACTCAGAAAAAAATCTGATAGCAGGGCTAGAAAATAGTGTTATCTTTTCTCCAATGGAAACAGAAAGTGTTGGCAATGCTTAATATGCATGGTGGCTTCTGTGCACAGAGAAACATATATCTATGATATTGTGTCAAAACTAGCAGAGATAGTGGAATGAAGTATTGCCTTGATTCCCCTCTCCACAGATGCTGCATGTCTTATTAAGTATTTCCGGAATTACGTATTTTAGATTTTCAGCATCTGCATTACTTTTCTCTGTTGTTATATGCTTCAGGCTGGGCATTTAAGTATATTAAGTTTCAATTTGAAATGAAGAAGTATTTATCAATCAATGTAAAGTGTATTTTTTCTGTTAACGAAACCCACTTGTGTGGACAAAAGTAGCACATTATTGCAGATGAATTGGTTGGTGCTAACTTACTGAAAGGTTTTGCAGTTTTTAAACTTTTAAGTGAAATCAGTAGTGGTGTGTCAATAGAAAATAATGTAGAGTTGGACTGGGGTAACACAGTTAGAAATCTCACAATACCAGATTAAATTCCAACAGATTTGTTGGTAGCAAAAGCCACTACCTTTTGAAGTGCTGCTTCTTTGTCAGGTAAGTGGGAGTTTTGTGGAACTAGTTCAAGATATTCTCATTTGTACATGCGATTGTTGTTTGCGGTGCTTATGAGGTTCAGGTCCTTTGGGCATTCCTGTCCAGACATTGCAGAGAGTCAGGTTGAAAGGAGTGGAGCTGTTTTTATGATATGAATAACCAAGTTGTGTGCAATTGTTTGACAAAAGTGCATTGTAAAGTGAATACTGGAACCAGTACTTTCAATGGGCTTTATGAATAGAGGCTTAGAGCGTAAACACCAATCTATTTTACTAAACTTATTTAAAATAGGTTAACACTGGCCTGGAAACGGAAAACATGATTACAAAGTTGTTACTTCTGAGAATCACCAAGCTAAGTGAAGTGAAAGGACATTACAACCAAAAGTGGAAAAGCCTTTGTATGCATTGGAAGAGATTATCCACTGGATAATGTGCCATCTGGCATTTTATAATAGTGAAACGAAAGCAGAGTATGAGATCAAGAACTTCTTTTTCAGTCTCTCCCCATGCTTTCATTCATTTTTTGCAAAAGAGCACAAGCATTTGTTTGGCATCTTGAAAGCATTAACTGATGTTGGAGCTTTTATTCAATCTTTTCAGAAGAACTCAGCCATCTGTTTGCCTGTTTAAGAGCTCTAAAGTTTATTTATTTAAAGTTTATTTATTAGTCATAATAAATAAACTGCAATTAAATTGTTGTGAAATTCCCCGAGTCACCTGCTTGGACCAATGCACCTAACTAGCATGTCTTTCAGTCTGTGGGGGGGGGGGGGGAAATCGGAGCACCCATATGAAACCCAGGTAGACACGGTGAGAACATGCAAATTCCACACAGACAGTGACCTAAGCCAAGAATCAAACCTATGTCTCTGGTGCTGTGAGGCAGCACTGTTAACCATTGTGCCACCATGCCAGGTGGTTGGAGCATTTGGCTACCTACAAATGGAATAATGAATTCTGTACTCCAAGGTTTCTTTAGTTGTCTTGAGTTTGATAGCTTGGCTGCCTTTCAATGTACTAATGTATTCTGCATTGTAGCATTTCTTTATAAAGCTATTCAGCAGAATACAAGCTTGATGCTCGACAGCTTTATGGACTTCTCAAAGAGGATAGTAGATTTTCAATGGCATATTCAGTGACTCTTGTTTATTTTGACTGGTTCTTGAGCTTGTCAAAAAATTCTAAATGTTATTAGAAAATGATTGAATTCTGTTATAAAGTGAACATTGGATAACTGGATGGGGGCGGGGTAGTGAGGTGGATTGGGGGTGAGAAGGCAGGGGTAGCCGATTGAAGTCATGGGGTAGAGGTGGTGAAGTGAGTAGGAATTTATTAGGAAGGTAATGTAGAAAAGGTGGTAGACAGGGCCCAGGAGAGCAGTGGGCAGACAGTGCCAAACAACAGGGCCAGGAGCTGACAGGTTCTCATCATTCACACTGAATAGTCAGAACCACAGACTGGGTTCAAAAAATTCGGAACCAGAGAGCTCTGATCTTTTTAAAGCCAGTCTGTCAGAATCAATTTCACTGAGATGCTGCACTGCTGCTTCTGATCTTTGGGCAGCTTCATGGGTCCAATTTTCCTTTCTGAAAAGACAGCTAGAAAACTAAAGCTGCCTGAAGATCAATAGCAGCGCAGTAATTGTCAGGAGAGTGTTTGTAATTTATAAATGCAAAGTGAATTCCCTATAATTCTACAACCAATTGAATGTTGTTTATCTGTGTGGGCATGAGTGGAGTGTGAGCGTGAGTGTATATGCTCAGGGTTTAAGGCAGTTTGGGATTTGGTGGGTGGTTGGGGTGATTGATAGTGTGGGTTGTAGGATATTGGAGGGGAGGATGGAGTGGGTTGGGGAGAGGTCAGAGGGGCAGTTGGGGGAAGGTTGCAATGGGTGCTAATGGGCATTGAGGAAGGTTGCAGGGAGTTTGACGAGAATTTTGAATGAAGGTTGGGAGATGATGGAAAGAAAGTTGGGAGGGAGGTTTGAATATGGGTTGGGAAGATCAGAGGGAACTTTGAGGAGGTTAATAGGGATTCAAAAAAGCAATGGAGGAGGTTGGGGAGGTTTAAGTGCGGGTTGGAGAAGTTATAGATGGGGCTGGGGAAGGTTGGGAAAGTTTGGAGGCGGGGTTGGGTGAGGTATCGAAACATTGTGAGAAAGTTGCATAATCAATATTGAAAACATGTTGTAGTATGGCGTAGCATTTAGTAGAGTCTTCAGACTTGCTGATCAAGAAAACAGATACAATATGCACCATTTAGTCTTTGGCCACTGTCATCTTAAAGGTTGTGTTGTGATTCACCCTACGGTATATCTCCCACTTGCTATGTGTTTTAGCTTTAACGAAAGGCATCTGGTCTCAAAACATCAGCTCTTTTCTTTCCTTAAAGATGCAGCCAGACCTGCTGAGATTTTCCAGCATTTTCCTTTTTGGTATTAGGAAAATGTAACCTCTGAGATATCAATGGATTGAAGAGAAAAGGATTTTTTTAACACTCACATTTGTTAAGCTATCCATTAACAATCCTATTGAAACTGGTGTCTATTTTATGATTATAAGGATGAATAAGTTTTCTTTTAAGAAGTGTTAGTTGTTACATGGCCTTTATACTCAAAATTCATAATCTTAATAAATCTTTTTCCAAATTCATGTGCAACAATTTGCATGAGTTACTTTTACAAGGAGATAGTTACATATTGAAGAAGGATTCTACCTTCAAAATTACCATCATATGAAATGGCCTGATCACCTCATCACAGACAATTTGCTGAATGAATATTAAATTCTTACAACTAGCATCTGTAGGCAAAATGCAGTGTCAAAAATGATTATTAATCGTGCTTCATGTGTTAGATTATACTGTGATATGCATGCATTATCTCTTTAATTCAGGTATTGTTCCTAAAAGATAAATCACCTTTAACCCATCAAGCTTTAAAGAAGCAATTTAGGATTGAGCAGCTTAATGTGATAAGGTGGATGTGGTGAGCATTTCAGCTGAGATTCTATTAGTTCAAGATTTTTTTTCACTTTTTTTCGTTTCATTTTCGTGAATATATTTTTGACAATGAATGGTACTGTGATAATGATGCAACAGGCATATTACACAATGTTACTGTCCAATCCAAAAGGTTAATGTCTGAACACAGAGATGATGAGCTAGGAATGTGTAAATAACAGTAATGCACAATCCTATTACAATATAATTTGACTATTAAGTCTATGAACTCACTAAAGTTTATTGAACCCAGCAGTGCACCAAACTGTGCGCACATCTGGCATTTCATCTGGTGCACATACTGAAGCAGAAATGTCACATGTATAGGGCAGCAAAGAATCTTATTAATTCCCTCAATTTACATATAAAATGTATCAAAAAAAGTATTTATATGCAAGGTTTGGTCAACACAGACATTTCTGTTTCTTTCCAGCAAGGTTGGATAATGCAAAAGATGCTTTAAATCAAAGCAAAACCATGGCAAAGTTCATATTTGGGTTAACACTATTTAATTATAAAATTACTTAACAATAAATCTCTGCTCATTGATGTCTTCATTCTTTAAATTGAATTCTCTTCCACAAAACTTTGGGTCGCAGCCAACTAATTTACAACTCAAGGAATGTACAGTTAGCATGTTCAAATCACTCCTGAGTTCAAACCTCATCTGTTGCACCATATGACTCTACATGAAGTGCCCCCTGTAAGACATGATATGCCCCCTGTAAAACCTGCTCTGCCCATTTCTTATTTAAATTTGTCCTGATGTAAAACAAGACCCTAAGACCTGGGTTCAAAGACTGAAAGCCAAATAGCTTGTAAAGATGCACTTACACAGCATTCATTAATGAGTACAAAAGGTACTTATTTATTAAGGGGAATGGTACAGCTCGCCTCATAGCTGTAGCCAACTCCCAAATTGTCTCTTTGTCTAAGAGAACTCCACCTCCTGGAGTGATTCCCTTCTTTAATTCCCAATTAGTCACAGACCATGGGACCCTTTACTGTATTTCCCTCAATGGGATATTCACCACATCTCTCCCCCTTCAAGTCCTTTATACAATCTTCAATAACTAATTCACTCAGTCCTAACTATTAACTAAATAGTACATGCATGAGTTATAATTTGAATATTTGGTGGGTTTGGGAGAGATGGAGGGGAGGTTTGAACAAAGAACAAAGAACAAAACAGCATGGGAAACAGGCCCTTCGGCCCAACAAGCCCGCGCCGCTGTCTTGATGTTCCCACTTCTACCCATGATCCCTGTCTATGTTTATAGATCTATGCATTAGAACCAAATTTGAGGCAATTTAGGGAGAATTTGTTCTGCCAATCAGCCTAAGAACACATCTTTGGGATGTGGGAGGAAATCGGAGTACCCGAAGAAAACCCACGCAAGCATGGGGAGAATGTGCAAACTCCCACAGACACAGGCCCAAATCCATGTATCTGCACAGCACAGCGATAGTCACTGAGCTGTCGTGTTGCCCATCAAATGGTCCAGGTCAAGCATACACTAACGACGTGAAGCACTAGGATACTCTCAAAAAATCCAAGAGCAGCCCTCTCACGACTCATCGCGTGTATGCTCCTTGTTAGACAAGGTGGACCGAAGTACCTGTAGGATAAAACAAATACATCAATATCATCGATAATTTACACACTCCCGCCAGCAAATCCGTGCAGGATCTGAATGTACATCCGGGTATCGCATCCAGGCTAGTCACTTTCCGCGGGTTCCTGTGCTGTGACTGATAAAGTAAGTGTTCGTATTACCTTCTTAACTGTCCTACTAACTTGTTCTGCTGCCTTCAGGGATTGGTGGACAAGCGCACCTAGATTCCTCTGTTCCTCTAAGCTTCCTAGTGGCCTGCCACTTATTGAGTACTCCCTCTTTTTGTTATTGCATCACCTCAGCATTGAATTCCATCTACCACTGATTTGTTATTTAATCTATGGGAATGGCTAAAACATCAATGGCAGAGATTCACATGCACTTTGCAGGAACAATTGAAAGATACATGTTTCTTGTCCTAGCTGACATGCATTCAAAATAGTCTGAAGTCATGATGATGAAATCTAGGTTGGTAGTGGTACAGTTCTGTTCATTATACAGCAGCATAATTCTGTTGTCTCAGATGTTTCAAAGGATCAATATTAACAGGAATTACAATAATGGATGACCTTTCTGGCACAGGCAGTTCATCACTATTGGCTTGCATGGAGACATCAGTTATGTTTGTGACAGGCTGATCAGATACTTTGGTAGTTACAGGTTCAAAATATTTCTTGATGGCAACACAGACTGCTGGAGTATCCTTCTATTCCTCAAGTGGTCCACATGTTTATGAATGATCTATCTCTCCACATCTGTTAATATGGAAGGAGTCAGTTTTTGACTCAACAAATTCCAAGGACCAAAATTGATCCACTACTAAACTTTCCAATGTATATGGTTTCATTTACCATAAATGATTGGGTTATACTATGTGAATAATGGCTTGTTTTCTAATTACTTTGGCTGGCTTTAATCCCCCTGCCAAATTTGGAAACACGAAGTTCAGTCTCATTCTGAGATGACACTTCATTTGCAGTTCTGCAGGTGGAACTCCTGTTGTTGCATGTGGAGTAGTACAATAGCGAAGAAGGAATCATGAGATTTTGGTCTCCAACGTGCCCCTTGACAATTTCTTTAGGCTAGATTTAAAAGTTTGGCATGTTCTCTTGGTTAGCCTATTTGATGTTGGGTGGTAAAGTGTAGTTCTAATGTGGTTGTCAATGCCCTGGACCTGATGGTTTGCATCTTAAGGTCTGAAAAGAAGTGGCCAGAGATACTAGATGCATTGGTTGTGATCTTCCAAAATTATCGAGATTCTAGAAAAGTCCAAGGGGCAAATGCAAAGGAAGGAGACAGAAAGCAGGAAACTATAGACCAGTTAGCTTAACATCTGTCATAGAGAAAATGCTAGAATACTTGATTTATGATGTAGTAGCAGGACATTTAGAAAACAATAATACAGTCAGAAAGTTAACATGGTTTTGTGAAATGGAAATCACCTTTGACTCATTAGAGTTCTTTGAGATAGATAAGGGAGAAATGATAATTGTGGCATACTTGGATATCCAAATGACCTTCATTAAGACAGCACATCAAATGTTACTATGTAAAATAAGAGCTCATGGTGTGGGAGCTGGATAACATATTTGCATGGAATGTGGGAGGTGGATAACATGTTCATCTGAAGAGAGGATTGGTTAGCTACCAGAAAGCAGAGAGTAAGGTTAAATAGGCAATTTTTGGGTTGGCAAGATAGGATTAATGTCAGGATCTTAACACTTTATATTCTATATCAATGACCTGAATGAAGCAATCAAATGCATGGCTGTTAACTTTGTTAATGACAAAAAGATAGGTAGGAAAGTATGTTATCCAGAGGACATAAAGATTCTACAAAGGAATTTAAATGGGTTAAGCGAGTGACAGAAAAATTTGCAGGTAGAGTATAATGTGGGAAAATGTGAATCTGTCCACTTTGGCAGGAAGAATAGGAAAACATTATTTGAATGGAGAAAGATTACAGAACTCAGTGGTACAGAAGGATCTGGGTGTCCTGGTCCATGAAACACAGAAAGTTAATATGCAGCTACAGCAAGTAGTTAGGAAGACAAATGGAATGTTGGTGTTTACTGCAAGGAGGGTCAAATACAAAAGTGGGGAAGTTTGCTATGGCTTCCGGAGTATTTTGTGAACAATTTTGGTCTGCAGCAGTTAAGAGAAGATTCACTTGACAAATTGCTGGGATGAAATGGTTATCTTGAAAGGAAAGGTTGAGTAAGTTGGTCCTAAACAGTTAGAAAATGAGAAGTGAGATATATAAGATTTTGAGGGGAGCTAACAAGGCGGATGCTGAGAGGATGTTTGCCCTTCTGAAGCATCTGGAATTAGGGGACATGGTTGAAAAATTAGGGATCTTCCATTTAAAAATGTGATGAGGAGAAATCGTTTTTTTTTCCCAGACTTGATCTGAGGAATTCTCATTCCTAGAGAACAATTGAGATAGAGTCATTGATCCTAGGCAGAGTTAGATAGATCTTTGATCTACAAAGAAGTTATGGGAGGGCAGACAGGAAAATGGAATTGAGACCACAATCAGATTAGGCATAACCTTAATGAATGGCAATGCAGGCTCAGGAGACTAAGTGGTCTACTCCTGCTCCTAATTCTTGTGTTCCTCCATAAACAGCAATGACATGAATGGCTACTCAAAATGAATTTGTTTTAATGATGGTGATGGAAGGATGAATGCTGGCCAGGCCACTGGGAATAATAACCACTCTTTTTTGAGTAAGACAATTTTTTGCACCCACTTGAGAGAGTACATCAAGCATCAGTTCAATGTCCCAGCTGGGAAGTGACACATCCAACAGTGCAGCAGTCCTTCTGTGTAACTGAGAATATGTACTCTGAAGTAGATCTTGAATAGACAAAGTATTGACTCAGAGGCAAGAATGCTATACTGAGTGAGAGCTGATGCTACAGCAAGAAATCTGTTTTATTTTTTTCTTGGTCCCACAATGCCTTGAAGTAAGTAAAAAAAAATCTGATTGAAACGGATTCAACAATGCAGGCACTATTCCAAGCTTTGACTCAAAAAAAAAACAGGACCTCAGAATTAGCACTTAATTTGTCTTCAATAATTGAACCTGAATCGTCTTCTAATTTTCTTCGACTTGAGTGTCATTTCACACAGCACTTGTCGAAAGTCATTGTTCGAAGCGGCCTGAACGGTAGAAAACAGGGAGTGCTATTTTATACAGTCAGCTTTTTTGGCATGGATTGAAGGACAAAGATTATATGCAGGAAGGCGGTGCAAAAGGCTACTAGAACTCCCTGACTGAGGCCCTGTGCTCATCTCCTAGGCAACAATAGGCAGGAACACAGACCTGTTAAATGGAAGATGTCAATTACAAAAGCTATGCAGATACTGCAGGGGTAAATTCAGCGACAAAATGGGCCTTATGTTCAAAACTGACAAACAACATTGGTATTTAACACAGAGTACCAGGTCAGCAGATGTCAGGTTAAACGAAATATCATTTCCTAGCCAATCACCCATTTATCAAAGTTGCCTTGCAAGCCTTCTGCAATCTATTTGAAAAATCAAAGAAATGGTTGACGCACAAGAATGCGGCAAAGCATTTCCTTAAAGTCGGAAGATTGGTCACATCCAGAGGTTGAATAATATTTGTCGAAAAGAAGCAAGAGTGTAGCAAATGGCTGAAAGGTCTTCTTGCAGCTTGTGTGGCCGCAGATCCTTCACTGTTTCTTGCATGTTTGTTTGCCAATCTCAGAATGAAATATCCAGTATCATTTATTCAGTACTTCATTTTCACCATTAGTGTGGAAAAATTGATGGAAGATAGTTGCAGTTTTAATTCATTTGGACCCTGAGAAATAGGTCTGTGAAAGCACGTCAAATCTCATGAATAAAATAATATACGTAATCATGTGGATTTGTGAGTGAGCCACTTTGCTCGGCTGCTGTTTGCTTTATTGAAAGTCGCCAGCCAGTGGGTTTAAAATCATTGAATTCTGATAGAGCTAAATAACAGGGAATTCATCCAATTAAAATCTACATTGTCCTCCGTGTCAGGTGTCACTAAATTCAAATTATATCAACATTTCCTTCCCACTTGACAATTAGCCTCACACATGAAGTAAAAAGGTGATGGCAATAATATCTCACTTAATAAAGCTAAAGGAGACCCTCATTATTTCAAGTTCATCGCCACTCAATTATATACAGTCACTCCCTTACATATGCAGTATTGTTGCTGACGAATTGACTCTGTGGCCGGATTCTCTGACCTCCTCTGCAGCTGGGATTATCCAGTCCCGCTGCTGAGTGCCAAATTTTCCGTTCTCACTGAGGGCAGCAGCAGGGCACGCGAGACCAGAGAATTCTGGCTCATGTATTGAAATCCTAGGTATAACAATGTTATCATGTGGGTTTCATCAGCTAAACATTCAAAGAATGGAAGGTGGATTTGCACAGAAAATTATTAACAGATGTTGAATCAAAATGACTGCAGAGTTACATTTCTGCCAAATTTTCAAACACCACTTAGCCAGCTTTCTATATAGCTCGAGATCTCCTTGAAGGAAGTTGAGGGATGACTTATTTGAACGTGGACCAACAAAATTCCTTTTAAATTTAAACTAATGTATTAAATTGAACATTTAAAACAACAACAGAGGCTCAGAAAATTTAGTGTTAATACACAAAAGAAGAATTTATTAAAGTCTACTTTTATTCAGGATTAGATGGTGGAATACTTAACAACATTGTTCTGAAAAAGAACTGGACTCAAAACCATCCTGAGTCCAAGAAAGGAAAATTCTGATGGCTGTAAGAAATTCTACATGCAATATAAAATACAAAATCTCAAAGCTATTAGAAAGTAGTTGCTAAATTCCCCTTCTTAGGATAAGTAGCAATGGTGCACAACTTCTAAACGATTCTCTGACCCAACTAGCCTAATTTTCCTTGATCAATTTTAATTTGGCCACAGTTCACTGAGCACCTATAATAATATGGAATGATGAACAACTTGAGTCCAATTCCTTCAATGGAATTTAATTCCAGTTCCACCTCATGTTAGTTTGCCTTTGTAATGCATACCTCCAATTGTCCTCGTGGCTATATATCCCACAATAACAAAACAAACTCACTATCACATCTCATTGTTGGGGTAATGTCTTCTAAACAACATCTTTTAAATATGTTATGACTAGGGTCGCAACAAAGCACCAATTGTTCTTTACCTTCTTTAAGATAATGATCAAGGACAGAGTTTTCCCATTTTAAGATGAAGTGCAGTAGCAGGTGGCTTCAATTGTGCCTTTCCTGTTGGCCAGAATGGTTTATATTTGATTTGATTTATTATTGTCCTATGAATTAGAATATGATGAAAAGTATTGTTTCTTGCACACTGTACAGATAAAGCATACTGTACATAGAGAAGGAAGGGAGTGGAGAATGTAGTGTTACAATCAGAGCTAGGGTGTAAAGAAAAATCAATTTAGCATAAGATAGATCCATTCAAAATGGACCCTGATGGCAGCAGGGAAGAAACAGTTTTTGAGTTGGTTGATATGTGATCTCAGATTTTTGTATCTTTTTCCTGATGGAGGAAGGTGGAAGAGAGTGCGTAGGATCTTTGATTATGCTGCCTGCTTTTCTGAGGCAGCTGGAAGTGTGGACAGAGTCAATGAATGGAGGCTGGTTTGAGTGATGGTCTGGGCTTCATTCACAACTCGTTGTAATTTCTTGCGGATTGGACAGAGCAGGACCATACCAAACTGTGATACAACCAAAGAGAATGCTTTCTATGGTGCATCTGTAAAAGTTGGTGAGCCATGCCAGATTCTGTACTTGGAACCTCATTACTTTGGGCGAGTTCCGTTCCACCTCTTCTGGTGGGTCTACAGTTCTTTTGTCTGCTGCCCTCAATTCAGGGGTGCAAAGGTCCAGGCACCATATGTATAGCAAAAGGTCTCACAATACCAGCTTAAAGTCCAAAGGTTTATTTTGTAGCACAATCTTTCGGAGTGTCGCTCCTTCTTCGGTTGAATGAGGAGTTGCATTCACAAACAGACATATACAGACACAAACTCAATTTATAAAATAATGATTGGAACGTAAGTGTTTACAGATAATTAAATCTTAAAGGTACAGATAATGAGTGGAGAGAGGGTAAGCTTAATTTATAAAGTTGTGTATTGTCTCCAGCTAAGATAGTTAGAGAGACTTTGCAAGGTCAGGCAAGTCGTGGGGTTACAGATAGTGTGACATGACTCCAAGACCCCGGCTGAGGCCTTCCTCACATGTGCGGAACTTGTCTCTCAGTTTCTGCTCGCAATTCTGTGTTGTCATGTGTTGTGAAGGCTGCTTGCACAATGCTTACCTGAAGATCACTCACTCACTTATCCAAAACTCTTCACTCACCTGAAGGAGAGACACTCCGAAAGCTTATGCTACCAAATAAATCTTTTGGACTTTAACGTGGTATTGTGAACTTCTTACTGTGTTTACCCCAGTCCAATGCCGGTATCTCCATACCACATTTGTAGGACAGGTCCAGCACACTCGTAACACTCTCTCCATGTATGGTATCAGTTAGCCAGAGGAAGTAGACCAGCAGCCTCAAGAGGAAGTTTGCTCTGTGATTCAAGCCCCTTGCTCTCCATGATCCCATGTCCTGCCCATATCACGCTTGCACCTTCGCTCACAATAGCCGGAGTCTTCACCCATCCCCTTCCGACAAACAACGTGGAATCGCTTTGATTCTCTTGTACTTGAACTTTACATGCAGCCTCGTCAGAGTTCAGTTTCCCTCCCCTCAGTCTTCCTTCTGCCTTCCATTGTTCATTTTTCTCTTCCACCTTCTTCTCCCTCTGACAGCCATTGTGAGCCCTTGCCCTTCCCCACCTCCTTCCTTGCACAGTCCTTCTTTCGCATTGCCATTCGTCAGGCCAACCCCCACCTCACATTGCATTCCACCCCCGATTGAACTTCAGACTTTGTTGCGTTACTGCACGAGTCCCACAGTGAGTGGCTGTCCAGACAGACGCTAGTGTGTGGCACCAGGCAGGGGAAGGAGACTCGTATACACCTTAGTGTCTAACTCAATGATACAGAATGGTCAATGAGGCCAGCAGTGAGACACTATCCATGAAGACCAGCTTGGTATGGAGATGGAGGATCTAATCTGGCCCAATAGAGTAGTGAACAGGGCATGGGGAACCGTGCAGCACTATGACCCTGTTGCACTCATC
This sequence comes from Sphyrna mokarran, assembly GCA_024679065.1. NCBI lineage: Eukaryota > Metazoa > Chordata > Chondrichthyes > Carcharhiniformes > Carcharhinidae > Sphyrna > Sphyrna mokarran. The sequence goes on from JAGIQG010000021.1 coordinate 29,498,985, forward strand.
TCAAAGTCTCTTGCCAACTGAGGACTGTCTTGTGCATTTTATAGCAATTGATTTTGATACTGATGTGATTTCCTGCTGGTGTGGTGCAAGATCTGAAAGGCCTGATGGGATACTGGTGAGCAGCTGCTTCAATGAGCATTCATGAGATGCAAACGAATGCAAATGACATTCATACCACTAGCCAGCGGGAAGACCGACCACTGTCTGGAGAATTGCAATGTGTCTTTACGTTAGCGGGTTTCTGACTTTTTGGCTCCTGCTAGATTCTCTGCTGCTGCCCTCCACTATTGCACATTTCAAACATTTTCTGTTTTTTAAATCTTCAAACACGAGGCAAGAAATTGTAAATTGCAACAAAAATAGATGGATGCTCTTAGGACATTCTTTTGATCCCTATTTTAATAGAAGTGTTAGAGCCAGAGTAAAATTTAGCCTGTGTTAACAGACTTATTCTCCCGTATTGTTATCAAGAACCATCATTGACACAATCCCAAAAAAAAAGGCTCAAATGCATGAACAGATGATTGCAAATTCTGATCCGAGTTCTGTGCTCTCATATTCAGACTCTGTTTGGCAATTCATTATGCTCCTTTTAATTATTCATATCACTCCTCATATTTCCTACGGATGTTGACTGCTCTAATACGAATACTGTGGCATCTTCCTTGCGCAGTCCATGGTAACCATGGTTAGTAAATTGAAAAAAAACATGCGGGTGAGGCTTGCAGAATGAAATATTACTCCCAAAGCAAAATACTGCAAATTTGAAATGAAAGTCAAAATGCTAGAAATACTCAGCAGGTCAGGCAGCATCTATGCAGAATGAAACCGAATTAATGCTTCAGGTCATTGACTGTTCAGAAGCAGCAAAAATTACCGATGTAACAGGATTCGAGGACATACAGATGCAGGGAAAGGAATGGATGGAGTAAAAAATAAAAGGGAATGCTTAGGATGGTGTAAAAAACAGGACCTTTAAATCACTGTATATATCTTCTTTGGGAATAACCACCAATAATCACACAAGTAATAAATCTCAAGTGTATACACATCCAAAATGATCTAATCTGTTGCTTCTAACAGGGGAAGAAGCCTCACAACACTATGTTAAAGTCCATCAGGTTCATTTGGTAGCAAACACCACTAGCTTTCAGAGCACTGCTCCTTTGTCAGATGAGCTTCTTATAGGGTCCAGTTCTGTACTCCACTGACCTGAATAGATTTGACACAGATTAGTCCATTTTATAGAATCATATAAAAACTACAGCACAAACAGATCCTTCAGCCCACAAGTTGCACCGATCATATCTCTACCTACTAGACTTACCTACAATCCTCAATCCTATTAAGTCCCATGTACTCATCCAAAAGACCCTATTGAATTTGCCTCCATCACATTTCTAAACTATCAGATTTTTTGACACTGACAAACATTTACCTGAGTGGGGGGAATATCAGATCTTCCTTCTGAAACAAAAATAGGCTGATTTGGGGGTTCAAGTTCTGACTATTAACTTAAAAGACTGATCATCAGCATGTCTTATTCATGAGAAATGTAACTCCTTAATTACTGTGATGTGCAGCTCATGGATCATCCTGCAATGATGAGTATTAAAAGTGGAATGATGTATGCTGTGCCAACAGCTTCATTCAGAAGTGTCTGACTGAGTGTTAAACTAGGAACAAAGATTTAACAGATGTTGGCCGGAATTTGTGGTCGTTCACACTAATGGGATTCTCTGGTACCGCTGCAGTGAAGGCAAATTTGGCTGAGCACCAAATTCCCCTTCCCTCGCTTGCAGCAATGGCGGGGTGTGAACAGATGGAATTTTCTGCACCAACTCCACAACGGAACATCTTACCCAGGAGCTATCCTTATACTCCCACACATTTATCCCACTAATTCCTCTAATCTATACACCTTTGGAATGTGTGAGGAAACTGGAGCACCTGGAGGAAACATACATGGACGCAAAGACAATGTACAAACTCCATACTATCATCCATACTTCCGAGGATGGAATTGAACCCCGATCATCGGTGCTGTGAGGCAGCAGTGCTAACAACTATTCCATCGTGCTACCCAAAGATGAAGAAGTGTTACTTCATTTGGGAGGAGCTTTGGTCATAGCCCATTAGGACAAGTGCATTCAGTTTGGACAATAAAACCTTAGGAAAATTACAATGGCATTGTAAGAGTACATTACAGATTTAACAGACTAATATCTGGCTTAAAAGTTGATTTGCTAGTTAAAAGGAAAAAGGAGGCTTATGTCAGGATGAGGATTGAAGGCTCGGTTAGTGCAATGGATAGCTATAGATTAACCAGGAGGGAGCTAAAGAGTGAATTGAGGAGAGCTAAGAGAGGACACGAGAAGACTTTGGCTGATAGGATTAAGGAGAATCCTAAAGCTTTCGTTAGATATGTTAAGAATAGAAGATGGGTTAGGGCAAGATTAGGGCCAGTCATAGACAGCAGTGGGAAGTTGTGCGTGGAGCCGGAGGAGATTGGAGAGGTACTGAATAAATATTTCTCTTCGGTATTCACGCAGGGTGATGTAAATGTAGTTATGGAGAACACTGAGGTACAGGGTAGCAAACTGGAAGGTATCGAGGTAGATAGGGAGGATGTGCTAGATATTCTCGAGGGTTTGAAGTTGGATAAGTCCCCTGGGCCGGACGGGATTTACCCTAGGATTCTCTGGAGGCAAGAGAGGAGATTGCAGAGCCTCTGGCTCTGATCTTCAGGTCCTCGTTGGTTACGGGTGTGGTTCCGGAGGACTGGAGGATAGCGAATGTGGTCCCATTGTTTAAGAAGGGGAAGAGACACCTTCCAGGGAATTATAGGCCAGTGAGTCTTACTTCTGTTGTGGGCAAAGTATTGGAGAGAATTATTAGGGATAGGATTTATAGTTATTTAGAGAGAAATGAATTGATTGGGGATAGTCAGCATGGTTTTGTGAAGGGTAGGTCGTGTCTTACTAACCTCATTAAGTTTTTTGAAAAAGTGACCAAAGAGGTGGATGGGGGTAAGGCGGTTGATGTGGTATATATGGACTTTAGTAAGGCGTTTGATAAGGTGGCCCATGGAAGACTTCTGCAGAAAATGCAGATGTGTGGAATAGAGGGTGATTTAGCTAATTGGATTAGGAATTGGCTGGCAGATCGAAGACAGAGGGTGGTGGTTGATGGGAGATATTCATCGTGGAGTTCGGTGACAAGTGGTGTACCTCAGGGGTCTGTTTTGGGGCCCCTGCTTTTTGTAATTTTTATAAATGATCTGGATGAGGGTATTGAAGGATGGATTAGTAAATTTGCAGATGACACTGAAGTCGGTGGAGTGGGAGATAGTGAAGAGGGGTGTTATAGTTTGCAGAGGGACTTGGACAAGTTGCAGAGCTGGGCTGAGAGGTGGCAAATGGAGTTTAATGTGGGAAAAGTGTGAGGTAATGCACTATGGCAGAAATAATAAATGTGTAGAGTATAGGGCAAATGGTAGGATTCTTAGTAGTCTAGATGAACAGAGGGATCTTGGTGTGTATGTGCATAGAGCCCTGAAAGTAGGCAGTCAGGTCGAGAAGGTTGTTAGGAAGGCATATGGAGTCTTGGCTTTTATTGGTAGAGGGAGTGAATTTCGGAGCCACAACGTCATGTTGCAACTGTACAAAACTCTAGTGCGGCCGCACTTGGAGTATTGTGTGCAGTTCTGGTCCCCACATTATAAGCAAGATGTGGAGGCATTGGAGAGGGTACAGAGGAGGTTTACCAGGATGTTGCCTGGTATGGAGGGCAGGTCTTATGAGGAGATGCTGAGGGATTTGAGGTTGTTTTCGTTAGAAAGGAGGCGGCTAAGAGGAGACCTTATCGAAACATATAAGATGATTAGAGGTTTAGATAGGGTGGACAGTGATAGCCTTTTTCCTAGGATGGAGAAAGCTAGCATGAGGGGACACAGCTTTAAATTAGGGGTGATAGTTATAGGACGGATATCAGAGGCAGGTTCTTTACCCAAAGGGTGGTTCGGGAGTGGAATGCCCTGCCTGCAGCAGTTGTAGATGCGCCAAGTTTGGTGGCGTTTAAGAGGTTAGTTGATAAGTATATGGAAGAGAAGGGAATGGTTTAGTGTGGAGGGGCATTGCTTTTTATATTGGTCGGCGCAACATCGAAGGCCGAAGGGCCTGTTCTGTGCTGTAATGTTCTAAAAGGTTATATTAATGGTACAGGTTCCATAAATATTGGCTTGTATTAGCTTAAGTTTAAAATGTTGAGGGCAATCTAACCAGGCTATTCAAAATGATAAAGGATTAAATATGGTGAAGTGTAGAGAAACTATTCCCCTCAGTGAATGAATGCAGAACCAACGAAAGTCATCTTAAATCTGAGCTAGACTGTTTACCAATAAAATCCCTAAGAGTGTGGAAATTTGGAACACATTTATGCAAAAGCTGTGAATACAGTGGGTGAATCCAAATTTTTAAGGTAGATTATTTGTTCAGTAAATATTAAGGTTAATTTATTAGTTACAATTAAGGCTTATATTAATACTGCAATTAACTTATTGTGAAATTCCCCTAGTCACCAGAATCCGACACCTGTTTGGGTCAATGCACCAAATCAGCACGTCTTTCAGAGGGGAAATCGGAGCATCTGGAGGAAACCCATGCAGATACAGGGAGAATGCACAAAGTCCACACAGACAGTGACCCAAACCATGAATTGAACCCGGGTCCCTGGTGATGTGAAGCAGCAATGCTAGCCACTGTGCCAGATGCTCCCCATTGAGAGTTGTGGAACAAAAGTGAGAAAACACAGGAGAAGATCAGCCATCACCTGATTAGTGGAATGGTTTGAGGGACTGAATGGCCCACTCCTGTCCGTACATTTCTAGAATAAAACTGATTAAGACCAGCCATTCAGAACGTCTCTTGCAGTTAAACAAAAACATTTTGAGATCTATCTTCAGCTCACTCTTCCTTGTCTTCATATTACCCTTTGGTGGCATCATCCACAGATTTTGGAGTCAGCTTCCATATGTATAAGAATGATACAAAGCCTTTCCCTCTCCATTGTCTCTCTCAGAGATTCCACTATCCTTCTTTTGTCAGACTCTTTACTTAACATCTGATTCACATCTTTTTCCAGATAAACATTGTTTCAAGACAAATGTTACAGTCATTCACGCAGGTGGAATTTTCCCATCCTGAGATAACGAGCAGAGATTTGGCTGGGTGCCAAATTCTCCCACTTTGTTGCTGAGGAAGCATGGTGTGAACGGCCAGTAAGATCACACCCATGGTGTTTCCTTTCATTTGCCCTTGATGAATATACATTTGTGTGGATGCGTGCATTTTCTTAACCTCCAAATGATTGACTTAAATTTAATAATTCAGCAGCAAGTTTTGGTGAATTTAATATCAAAGAAGGTTATTTCTCATACATTTGCCCTGGAGATTAACAGCTGGAATTTTACCAACACTCAGAGTGGGCGAGGCTTGCAGAATGGAATTCTCTGTTCATCTCAGGCAGGATTTTACAAGCCTCGCCCAAGCAAGTTTGGAAAATACTAGCTGATGTCTCATTCATGTGATTCATCTGCACTTAAGGGAGGTTATGACAGTATAGTGATAATGTCACTGGGCTAGTAATCAAGGAGCTTTGGCTGATGTTCTGGGACATGGGTTCAAATGCTACCTTGGCAGCTGGCAGAGTTTAAGTTCAATGAAAGAGAAACTCTGCATTTAAAACTGAAACAACCATAAATTGTTGTAAAAACCATTGCTTCACAAATGTCCTTCAGGGAAGTAAATCTACCATCCTTACCTAGTGTTATGAAGCAGTGTTGGATTCCCTACTCAAGAACTAACACCTAACCACTCAAAGAGAGTAACTCCTCTCGATCTGTAAAAATGAATGTGAAATGGTACGATCTGCTCTTTAGCAACTTGTAATGGTTAAATCAAAATAACTCCCTGACACTCTTAAAATCAACAAGTAACAATTTATTTATCTAACTAACAGTGAACAAGTTAAATAAACTATTAACAAATGGAACAAAACAACATTCTAATGGAATGCTGTTCAGATAAATAAAATTCCCATTTATTAACAAAAAATAGAATTTTAGTCACTCTATAAATTACAACCAGATTGTGTCTGTTCCGGAATAGTCTGGACTTTTTCTGTTGATCTTTTCTTCTTCCTTTTTTATTTGTTCTTTGCTACTTTCACTATTGAACTGATGCTTTTTCTTCAGATGTAAATAAAGCTAAGAGCTGAACTAAGAGCTGTTACTCTGACAGTTACTCTCTGTTTTTGTCCCACTGTTCTCTTCCTTTTATATCTGTGATGACATATCAATATCCCCCACAATATGATTGGTCCTAGTTTGCCAAAACCATCAAATTTAATTTTAATAGATTCTTGGTATCCAAGCGCCTAATTCAAATTGATTGGCTGAATTAAAAAAAAATCAAAAGCCTGTAAACCAGTTGCCTTGGTAACCCACTGCTTGGCCTTCCAATACAAATGTTTCATTTTGGATGTTTCATTTTGGATACTCTATATATACTTGCTTTTTTTTAACTTTCTAAGCACTGAAAAACTACCACCTTATTAAAGGGATCATGCAATTTTTTTTCAGTTTCCTGTTAATGGAAAACTGCAGGATTTCAATGATGAGGGATTCAGTGATAGTAATGCCACTGAATATCAAAATGAAGTGGTCACATTCTCTCTTACTGGAGATGGTCATTGTCTGGTACTTCAGCATGGATGTTACTTGTCATTTATTAGCCCTAGTCTGAAAATTGTCCAGATCTTGCCGCAGAGGGCATGGACTGCTTCAGTACCCGATGAGTCACAAAAAAAAATTGAAAATTGTGCAATCATCCCCACTTCTAACCTTAGGAATGTAATTGATGAAGCAGCTGAAGATTGTTTGGCATAAGGCACTATCCTGAGGAACTCCTGTAGTCATATCCTGAGATGGAGATTACCAGCCCCTAACAACCACAACCAGCTGGTTTTGTACAACCTATGACTCCAACTAGTGAAGAGTTTTCTCCCTGATTCCCATTGACTCCAGTTCAGCTAGGCCTCTTTGATACCACACTTGGTCAAATGCTGCCTTGATAGAACATAAAACACTATAGCACAAACAGGCCGTTCGGCCCACAAGTTGCCCCAATCATCTCCATACCTATCAGGCCATAGAACTATCTATAACTCCCAATCCCATTAAATCCCATGTACTCATCCACAAGTCTTTTAAAAGACCCCAGCAAATTCACTTCTTTCACAACTGAAGGCAGCCGATTCCACTCACTCACCTCCCTCTGAGTGAAAAACTTACCCCTGACATCTCTTCTGTACCTGCTCCCCAGCACCTTAAACCTGTGTCCTCTTGTAGTGACCTTTTCAGCCCTGGGAAATAGCCTCTGAGAATCCACCCTATCTATACCTCTCAAAATTTTATGAACCCCTAACAGGATGCCTCGCAACCTTCGTCTCTTCAGGGAGAAGAGACCTAGCTCTCTCAACCTTTCTTCATAAGGCATGCCCCCCAATCCAGGCAACATCTTTGTAAATCTCCTCTGTACCCTCTCAATAGCTTCCACATCCTTTCTGTAGTGAGGACCAGAATTGTACACAGTACTTCAAGTGGGGTCTGACAAGGGTCTTAAAAAGTTGCAGCATTACCTCCCAACTCCTAAACTCAATCCCTCAATTAATGAAGCCTAGCACACCAATCACCTTCTTGACCACATCCTCACCTGGACCCCAAAGTCCTTCTGCTCCTCAACATTGCTTAGAGTCCTAGCCTTGATATTGTACTTCTTCATCCCATTGGATCTGCCAAAATGGACCACTACACATTTATCCATGTTGAAGTCCATCTGCCACTTCTCTGCCCACTCTTGCATCCTATGTCACGCTGCAACTTCTGACATCCCTCCAGACTATCCACAACACCACCAACCTTTGTGTTGTCAGCGAACTTACTAATCCATCCCTCCACTTCCTCATCCAGGTCATTTATGAAAATGACAAACAGCAAGGGTCCCAGAATAGATTCCTGTGGCACTCATGCAGAAAAAGACCCAACCCCAACCACTCTCTGCCTTCTGCAGGCAAGATGTAGAGATGCCAACGTTGGACTGGGGTAGTAAGAACTCAGTAAGAATTTAGCAACACCAATTTCAAATCCAACCGATTTATTTGATAGCAAATTTGCGAGCTTTCGACACTCTGTGTCTTTGTCAGGCAAATGCAGTGTTCTGGTCTGCAATAGCACACATATCAACACAGACAGTCTTCTACAGACAGGATTTACATTCTAATCAGCAATCTGTGATTGTCTGTGTTGATATGTGTGCTATTGCAGACCAGAACACTGCATTTGCCTGACAAAGACACAGAGTGTCGAAAGCTCGCAAATTTGCTATCAAATAAATCGGTTGGATTTGAAATTGGTGTTGCTAAATTCTTACTGGTTTCTGCAGGCAAGCCAGTGCTGGATCCACAAGGCCAAAGGCTCTTGGATTTCATGCCTTCTCACCTTCTCAAGAAATCTTGCATGGGGGACTTTATCGAAAGCCTTGCTGAAGTCCATGGTGTCAAGGGTAATCACTCTCACCTCATCTCTGGAGTTCAGCTCTTTTTCCATCTTTAAACTAAAGCTGTATGGCCCTGTTCGAACCCAAACTAAACATCAGTGAGCAGATTACTGCTGAGTGAATACTGCTGGACAGCAGTATCAACATACCCTTCCCTTTGCTAGTAATGGAGAGTAAACTGATGGGGCGGGAACTGGCTGAGTTGGATTTGTATACAGGGAAGTTGTTTTAATTTTGCTGGATAGATGCCAATGTTGTAGCTATGCTGGAACATCTTGGCTAACAACACAGCTAGTTTTAGAGCACAGGTCTTCAAATAATATTATGGGAATGTTGTCAGGGCCCAAAGCCTTTGCAGTATCCATTGCCTTCAGCCATTTGTTGATATCACATGGAATCAAATTGGCTGAAGATTGGCATCTGTGATGCTGCGGATCTCTGGAAGCAGCCAAGATGGATGCTTTGCATGCAAATATACTCTTGAATATTATGCCTTCTTCAGAAATATTTTGTTACCACTTATTAATAATGTGTTGCTATAATAATTAGAAAGAAAAACAATGCGATAAAGATGTACCACTGCCAAATGACTCATTTCATTTTTAGGTGAACGTTATGTACAAACACACTTATCATCAAGCATTCAATTAATTGCACACAGAAAAACAAACTGTGAATTTCAGGAATTGAGATGTTTTCCTGATATAAATTAGTGATTTAGATGTTGATGTGCAGAGGACAATTTCAAAGTTGGTGGATGATGCAAAAGCTGGAAGTATTATAAACAGTGAGGAAGTCAGCATAGCACTTCAAAAGGACACTGACAAGTTGGTGGAGTGGGAATATAGGTGGCAGATGAAGTTTAATTCAAAGAAATGTGAGGTGATTTATTTTGTTAGGAACAACATAGAGAGACAGAATAAAATAGGGGATACAACTTCAAAAGGATGTGCAAGAGGGAACTGGGTCTATATGTACATAAGTTTTAAAAGTGGCAGATCAGGCAGAAAGAGCAGAAATAAAGCACACAATATCTGAAGCTTTATCAATTGTGGTATGTAGTCCAAAAGAATGGAGGTTTTGCTGAACTTACACAAGACACTATTTAGACCTTAGCTGAAGTTTGCATAGAGTTCTGGGTTCCACATCAGGAAGAATATGACCACATTGGGGAGAATGGTTTACAAGAATGGTTCCAGGATGAGAAACTTCAGTTACAAAGATAGATTGGAGAAGTTGGGACTATTCTCCTTGGAGATGAGAAGTCCGAGAGATGTTGATAGAGATGTTCAAAATCACAAGGGGCATGACAGAACAGATATTGAGAACAGGTTCCTGCTTGTGAAATGATTAAGAATGAGGGGGCTCAGATTTAGTGATTTGCAAAAGAAATATCATATTGAAAAAAAAACATTTTCACACAACTAGCAGCTCAGATCTAGAATGACCTGTTGGAAGTGTGGTGGAGGCAGGTTCAATTAAGGCATTCAGTTTGGTATTAGATGATTATTGATTAGAAGTGATGTGCAGGGGTTATGTGGAAAAAGCAGCAGAATGGCTCTAACCCATAATGCTGATACAAACACAATGGGCAAAATGGTTGCCTTCTACATCATAACAACTCTGTGATTCAATTCTATGTTCCTTGGTCATCTTCATTACCCACATTTCACATGAAATTAATGAAGTGCTTCAATTTAATTATCATTAAATTAATATTTCTATTTGTTTACACAATATATCACACCGAACCTTATCTGTGCTAATTTTGCAACTTAACAGTGATATCAGTATAAATGATCCAAAAGTAGGGCTACTTATTTTGCTTATCTATAGTACCTTTGGTCTTAATTTATATCATTGTGGATATGTTTACAGGTATCTGTGCTGCAATAATATAAATGGTCTCTTAATATAAACAGCAATCAGTTCTAGCAGAGGCTCTGAGCATGTGTGATTCTTCAGATGTGGAACAGATGAGAGGAACCATAAAGGTAAATGAAGAGCACCTGCAGTGAACAAATGTTGGTAAGTAAATGGACAGCATGAATGATTTCCTGCTGATATATTTATGCCAGAATCACTGAAATTACTATTTGTCTTTTCTGCTTTAATTCCATCAGTTGGTATTGTACTCAGTGAAATTCTTAATTATTATAAAGTGTTATAGCGGGTACACAAAGGAACTTCCTATTTGAATATTATACTCTGATGTCTTTAATAAGTGTGAGCGTGTGCGAGTGATGCCATCCGTATCATAGGCTTGCGAGGGTTATTATTGCAATCATGTGAGGATCTGTGCTTGGCTGCCGCCAGGTTCTACGTCCATGCTGTCCGCGTTTATTTTGTATTTTTGGAAGCAAAGAAGATTAAGACAAGGTTACCATACTAATGTGGCCGGATGGCAACAGCAACAATAACAACGACAACATCAACTGCGAGGGTAATAGTAACAATAAGAGTCAAGTATGCTGGGAATTTTGGTCAAGTCTTAATTAAGCACAGGTGCAAGTCAGAAAGGCCTCAGCGAGTCATGACCTGTCCTAGGAGATGTGACCTGATACTTCCTGCATTTACCAAATAAGGGTAGTTATTTGGACTATCGTATAATTTCTGACACCAAGGTTTCTCATCGTATTCCATATATGGTGAGGTAACATGACTAACATGCAGTTTGGTATAAAAACTTGGGAGTTGTTTACAAGTAATTCCATTGAACATGATCACATATTGTGATCAGTTTCAGGTGATGTCATTGGCTGGGCACTGGAGAACTTTCTGGAAGAAGGTCAGTAGTTTAAAGATAAAAAGAGATGTTTGAGTCTTTGTCTTCAGTGGAAACTCAAGACTCAATTTCACCAAGTGTACCCGGAAGAACATCTTCAGAGAAGATAAAGAAACCATGAGGGAAGATCAACGTTGGACAGCATCCTGGACAGTTCACTGAAACTTTTGTTTTCGCTAAAATCTTAGAATTAGAAAGTTAACTGCATTAAAGTATTTCAATTGTTGTGAGTTTGTATGTGTATTGGCACTTAAAGTATTGAAGAAAGAGAAATATATAGTTTCAGTGAATTTGAGTCGATTCCTGTCCTTTGTCATGCTAAGTACCCAAGAAGATGTTTACGTTTACATTTGGATAACATTAATGAACATGGAAATGTGACCATAAGATTAATTCACTAGTAACTGATAAATCTTATCAAATGAAGGTCAAAGCTGAACAGCACTATGATTAAATATTGAGATGTGCCACTTGTTCCGGTAGTGTTAAAGTAATATCATAGAATCATGGAATGATATGACACAGATGGAGACATTTCAGCATGGGTCTGGGTAGATGCTTTGAAAGAGCTATCCAATTACTCCCTTACTTCATTTTTTTCTTCAGATCAAGTACTTATCCAATTCTCTTTTGAATATTATTACAGAAACTATTCCCACCATCCATTCAGTTATTGATCCAGAGCACAAAAAATATTTCCTTGTGTGAATCTCTTTCACTGTCCGATTACTTTAAATCTGTGTCCTCGGTTCCTGACCCTATTGCCACTGAAAACAGTTTCTCTTTATTTATTTGATCAACACTGTTTGCGATATCAAACACTTCTATCAAACCCCCTCTTCTCCGTTCTATGGAGAATAACCTCAGCTTTGTGTCCCTGATCTGATTCCTACCTAATAAATTTGTTCTGCACTGTAGATTCTCTATGCATTGATGCTGCTCCTGAAATCTGGTGCCCAGAACTCAATAAGTAACCTCACAACACCAGGTTAAAGTCCAACAAGTTTATTTAGTAGCACGAGCTTTCAGAGCACTGTCCCTTCATCACCTGATGACCTGATGTTGAGAGACTACTTACTGTGCCTACCCCAGTCCAATGTGTTGGCAACTCCATATCATGCCCAGGACTCAAGACAGTGCTCAAACAACAGCCTAATCATTCCTTTAGAAAGACTTAACATAACGTTTTGGCTTTTATACTCTATCCCATTACCGGTAAAGGTGAAGATTTTCAAGTTTATTTATTAGTCACAAGTAAGGCTTACACGAATACCACAATGAAGTTACTGTGAAATTCCCCTATTTGCCACATTCCAGTGCCTATTTGGGTCAAACACACCTAACTAGCACTCATGTGACATTGCATCATGATGAACCATGTGCCAGATTGCTGTCCATATGGCATATTACCATATTTTCAGGGTCTGAGACATTGTCCTTTGGAATATATCAGGTGCAGAAGCAATTCTGAATGACAAACTGTTAAACAATAATGACCAAACAGGGGGATAAAAGCAGTTAGCAATCTGGATCCTATGTCTAGAGGAACCTAACAAGCTGCTGTTAACATTCAATTTTGTAAAGAGGGTGCTTCTTGCTAATTTGGTGAGACTTTCATCCACTGATGCATGTGGATGCCTGACTCCCTCTCTCAACTCCCATCAGCAATTTCATCAACCTTTAAAATGAGCCTCAGCTACAAACATAGTTCTTTGATCCATGATGATGCTTCCTGGTTCTGTAGAACATACGTAAGTTCTATATTTCTCCATCTTGTATCTTAATCCCAAGTTGGGCATTATTTCTGCTTGAGCATCTAAGAATGTCTCAAAATGGCAGCTGGTGTGTTTTGTCCTGATATTGTGGGCTCCTGTTTCATCGTATTCTCTCTCTCTATTTTATCCAACATATTTGTTGGCATCACTAATCCTTCTGTCCAAGAGACATCACTTTCTCCATGAACAGCTCCTCTGTTAGCTTCCTAAGCTCGGTCTTTTGCACTATTGGTACTGCTTTTGTGAGAGTTAAATCTTCTCTTGTTTGCAAATGGTCTGACAGGATAACATCTAAGACCCCAACAACCATACGATTGTGTATTAATTCATCTCTGAAGATTCTGCAGATGCAATTCTCCACAAGTCTCAAAGGTCATTTATAAATGAGTCTATGAATTTGCCCGACTTTGCCTGCCCTCATTAAATTTTGCTTGCTCAGTGATTACATATTTTTGAACACTAAAGTATGAATTGAATACCTGGAGGACTTCCTCGCAGGAGCTCAAGCCTCATCAACACCTTGTCTTGCAATAACATTTTATTTGGCCCCTACTACATTGAGTAAAACTGACCTGATCCCTCTCATCTTTCTTATGCAAATCTGAAGCTGTATCTGGAAAATCTCTTCCTCCAACTATTGAATGCTGTTGTGAGCTTTAAATACTTTGGATTGTTGCTGGGAGTGGCAATGTAGACTCCATGCTTACCTGATGCTCTGGATCTGTTGCAACTTCAGTAGTTTGGCTGCTTTTTTTTTCAATCATTTTAAAGGATGTGCAAGTCACTGGCTGGCATTTGTTGCTCATCCCTAGTTGCTTTTTGGAAGATGATGGAGAGCTGCTTTCTTGATCTGCTGCAGTCCCTGAGATGTAACTACACCCAAAGGGCTGTTAGGGACATACCTGCTGCCCTTTTCATAGAATCTGTACAGTGCAGAAGGAGACCATTTGGCTCATTAGCCTGCACTGACAACAATCCCACTCAATCCCTATCCCTATAACTCCACAAATTTATCCTGCAAATCCCCGGGACACTAAGGGACAATTTAAATTTAGCATGGCCAATCCAGCATGGCCAATCCATCTCACCCACAGATCTTTGGGCTGTGGGAGGAAACCAGAGAACCCAAAGGAAACCCACGCAGACACAGAGAGTGAGTGTGTGAACTCCACACAGTCACCGAATCAAACACAGGTCCCTAGTGCTTTGGGGCAGCAGTGCTAACCACTGTGTCACTTCACCGATCTGAATCACTGCAGTCTGGAGTTTGCACCCTCAAAATTTCACTTTCAGGTGAATCTTTCAGGTCTGCAGTATTCTCCTGGAAATTTTCTGAGTGCTTACGTTCTATCTGTTGCCATCATGTTTCGGAAGGTACTCATGAGCAATTAGAGAGAAACTACCAATGTCACCATGTTATGTCTTGGGTTTGGAGTCTAGATAGAATTTATTTAGGAGTTTGCCTGTTGATTCTAAGAATGTTTCCATAGCCCATTATTCATAAATAACATTCTTGTTTATTTACGGATTGAGATTGTATTTCTACGTTCTAACAGATCTGTCTCTTAGTCACATGACATTGTGTCATAGCTACATCAGTAATTCCATCAGTATCAGGTACTCCTGGTGTCAACCCTTCATTGTTAACATGGCTGAAAGCCAGCACAACAGAATTAATAGAAAAACTTAAGAAGATGTAGAAAAGAAAAGAGACTAACAATTATCATTCATTTCCATAACTGGCAATCTTCAACATTTCTGCATACATGGAATTTAAGTAAATTATGTCTATGGTCATTTGGTCTTTTAAACACACAGCAATAAAAGCCTTTCTCCTTCAATGCATATTTACCCCCTTATGAAAGAGTTTATCTACAACAGAGGGCATCAGAGGGTACATAGAATTCAGATGGCTAAAATGAACTGGTCAAGTATCCAATCACAGAAAATACTATCGAAAGGGGAATTGGCTGGAAACACAAACTGCAAATCTGAGGAGAGGACTACACTCCAAATTTGAATAATCCTAATCACAAATTCTCCATGCAATCTGTTTCAGCAGATATAAAAAAACGATGGTGTTACACAGTGAATTTGCAATGTACTCTCTGCTCAGCAATAACAGCATCCTTAATTATGTGGACTGACTTATCCTTTCCTTCTTGTTTTAGAGGTGCCACGACCACAGTATCAGCAAATTGGACCCTCTCACTAATGAACCTCAGTACAGCACTCAACAAATCATGATTTCAAGCATGCAGCAGCCCAAAGAAACACACTCCAGGGAATTGAAGCAATTTCTAAAAAGGAACCAGAATGAATCACGCCTCGTGGGTATAGATCATACAGCGGTGGTGACAGAAGATGGCCTGATTACTCCTGAGCGAAGATGTAACATTGTCAAGGGATGTGCCGAGTCGCATTGTGATCTGACTACTGACCAGTTATAAAATTTCAAAAGCGTCAACAGCTGCAGCAGTCACAAGCTTCTGGCTGCGCACAATGCAAGCAGTTGGTGAACAAGCGAGTGATATTGTGCAGTGGCTTCTGGACTCGACAAACACCAATTCAGCAACACGCAGCGTTAGTAGCATTTGCAGCAAGGGAAAACCTCAGGCCTGTAAAAGCAAGCCATGTGTAACATTTCTTATGAATGCTTCCACTGATGCTGCTGAGGAATTGAGATTTATATTCAATGAATAATAAGTCAGCTTCAATATGCTGAGAGGCAGTGCCTGCAGAACACACAAGTGAAGGATTCATAGCCTCATGGCACTTTAATTTCTTTTCCAAGAAAAAAAAGCAATGACTGCAGTGAGTTGTCCAGCAGAGATGTCGGATAGAAGCCCAGGAACAGCCTGGTAACTGCCAAACCACCATTAGTTCCCCACTTGCAGCCAATTCAGTGTAATAGGTGACAGATGAAAGCAGATAAGCCCCATAGGTAAAGGCATCCAAAGAAATCTCACCAATGTTGTTTTGACTAAATAAACAAGATATTCATGCTAAACATGTAACTTAATGTGGAATAATTGGAATCCCTGCTGCCTTAAGAGAGAAACTTCATGGGCATTCCCTGGAAACCATGCATTCAGGCGCTTAAGTGTTTCCATGCTGGTTACAAAATGATTTGAGATTTATCAAGTGATGCACCCTGCAAAATTTTTCCCTTCAAGAATTTATCCGATTCACCACTTAAAGTAATAATACTCTGGTTACCACCATAGATTGTTGCACGTAAGTTGACCTGGTGTATGAGACGACTCAATTTTTTCGGCAGGACGACCACCTCACAGCAGAAAGTGCAGCAGGCACTGTTACTGCAGGAACCCTGACAGCAGCCAGCAAATTGACTAATTGGAATGCAATCCTGATAGAAATGGCTACAATGTCACTGTATCTCCAGCCTATAGGTGGGCCCACTGCTGGGACCATTAAATTTCGTTCTGTGTTTGTTTATAAAGCCAAGGATTACATTTGCTTTTTAAATAACCTTCCAAACCCATCCTATCACTTGCAAAATTTCCTGTACGCACACTGCAAGATTATTCTGTTCCTTTAAAATTGCACCATTTGGCTCGTGGTTGTCATTTTATCCTTCTCCCTGTTGAATGTGTTCCGTCACATTCTTGCCCATTTCACCAATCTTTTATGCCCACGAGTTCTCTTTCCATTCTCCTCACTGCTTATTACATTTCTCAACTATTTTCAAGCTTTGAAATTAGGCCCTACAAATCAAAATCCAGATCTTCCCTTCAGTCCCAAATAACCTTGAAATCCATGGCCCCAGAACATCAGTCTGGCTGGAAGTTTACTAATTCTCCAGGCTGTGACAGATTAGCAAGTTGAATTCGAGTATCCCTGATTAGAATTGACAGTCCTAAAACTCTGACTCTCCCCAATTACTCTGCGGCTCACTGGACATAAGTCAATTATAACTCCATAGGGAGGAAATATGAGCACACGAGGGGAAAATGGATTTAAGAGCTCAGTAATGACTCAAATTGGCCAAAATAAGGGTGCTGGAACTGAGCATTTGTGATCTTGGTCTCTGCCAGCTCCAGATCTCATTGCAGCAATAATCCAAATACAGAGAAAGGAACAGAGCTGAGGTCAGAGTGACTGCCCTTGAAACAAGGCAGCGATTGACAGAGTATATAATATCAAGGAGACTTAGGAATACTGAATTACATGGAAAGTAGGGAGAACCTCACCACTGGTTGGAACACAAAGGGAGATGGCTGCAGTTGTTGGAGACCCATCATATCAGTCCTAGAATATTACTGCACAAGGTCACACAGTGGCACAATAATTAGCACCGCTTCCCCTCAGCACCAGGGGCCTGGATTCAATTCCTGTTTGTATGGAGTTTGCATGTTCTCCCCATGTCTGCATGGATTTCATCCAGGTGCTCCGGTTTCCTCCCACAATCCAAAGATGTGTAGATTAGGTTGATTGACCGTGCTAAACCTAGTGTCAGGGGATTAGCAGGGTAAATGTTTGGGGTTGTGAATAGGGCCTGGATGGGATTGTGGTTAGTGCAGACTCAAATAGGCTAAATGTCCTCCTTCTGCACACTAGAGATTCTATGAGTTCCTCAGGACAACGTCCTCAATCCAATTGTCTTCAACTGCTTCATCAATAGCATCGCCTCCAATGTAAGGTCAGAAGTGGGAATGTTTGCTGATGTTACACAGTTAATTATAACAGATAATTAAGCAGTTCTTGCCTGATGTAACAAGGTCCAGATAACATTCAGGTTTAGGCTGATAAGCTGTAAGTAACACTTGTGCCACACAACTGACAGCAATGACCATCTCCAACAAAATACAGTCCAACCACCTTTTGACATTTAGAAGTATTACAAATGTTGAATTCCTCACCATCAACATCATGGGGTTACCATTGACCAGAAACTTAACTGACGCAGCTGCATAAATCCTGTGGCTAAAGAGCACAAACACAGCTGGGTATTTGCAGTAATTGGCACTTTCTGCAGCCTACAAGCACTATGTCCCACTTGACTGAATGAATCCACTGCCAACAACACTTAAGAAACTCAACATATCCAAGGTAAAGCAACTTCCTTGACTGGCACTCAATCTACCACCTTAAATGTTCCATGATCAGAACACTGTGACTGCAATGTATACCTTCTTCAATTAGCATCTTCCAAATCCTCAACGTCTACCAGTTAGAAGAATAAAAGCAACATGTGCATCATCACCTGCAAATCCCCTCCGTGTCACACATACTATCCTAACTTGGAAATGTATCACTATTTCTTCATCATCTCTGGGATGCAATCCTAGAACCCCCCTACCTAACAGCACTGTGGGAGCAACTTAACTGCACAAATTATAGCAATTCAAGAAGGTGGTTCAACACCACATTTTCAGGGGTAATTAGGATGGGGAAGAAATGCCGGCCTTTGCGGAAATACCCACATTCCACTAATTTCCCTGTTGGATATTTTAGTCACCATCTTGTAATGAAGTTTCTTCCCCACAAGAGGAAACATTCTCTCTGCATCCACTCTCTCAAAATCTTGCATAATTTTAAACTCCTCTGTTGCATCACCGTTCAACCTTCACTTATCAAAACAAAAGAGACTCAGCCTGTCAATCCTTTCCTGATGTGTACCCATATATTTCTGGTATCATCCTTGTAAATCTTTTCTGCACTTTCCCTCTGTATTTTTTATGATTTGGTGATCAAAGCAACATACGGTATTCCAGCCATGGTTCAGTGCAGGAAATAAAGCTGAGTGCTTGGTTTGCTCTATTTATGGTCCTGCTAAGGTGCAATGCACCTTTTAGTCATTTGTGCATTGGTACTCCTTTCTTCCTGTACTTGGATTTGCACATCCAGATATTAAATGATCCCCCTACTGGTCCTACCAAAATGTACTACCTCATATTTATCCATGTTGAATTTCATTGATCAATTAGTTGCCCAATCTACAAGTTTATTAATGTCCTGCTGTAATTTGTTGCTCTTCCACAGTATTATCAATTATTCCCCCTAATTTGGTGTCATCTGTGTAGTAACAGGGTCTAGTATGTGAGGGTTAATGTGAGACTAAGTACAGTACTGCCCATGCAATGACATAAAAAGGCATGAGCCAGAGGTAAGGCCAGTCTAGAAATGGACAGCATTGGGTGAAGACCTAAACTGCTCCATACCTCTACACTCTAAGTACATACATTGTTCCTGCTACTGGGGAATCAGCCCGGCCAGGTGGTCAATGTTTCAGTAGGAGAGCGATTTGGGAACAGTAACCACAATGCAGTGAGTTTTAAAGTACTGATGGATAAAGTGTAGTCCTTAAGTTAAGCTGCTAAATTGGGGGAAGGCTAATTACAACAATATTAGACAGGAAACTGAAGAATGTAATTGGGGGCAGATGTTTGAGAGCAAATCAACATCTGGCATATGGGAGGCTTTCAAGTTTAAGTTGATAGGGATTCATGACTGGTGCATTCCTATAACAATGAAGGATAAATATGGCAAGATTTGGGAACCTTGGATAATGAGAGATAATGTGAGCCTAATAAAGAGAAAAGGAAGCATTTGTCAAAAGTAGGAGGCTGGGAACACACGAAGCAAGTATGGAATGCAAGGAAAATTGAAAGAAACTTAAGCAAAGAGTAAGAAGGGCTAAAAGGGATCACGAAAAAGCATTGGACAGCAGGATTAAGGAAAATCCCAAGGCTTTTTGTACACATATAAAGAGGAAAGGTAGCCAGGGAGAGCTACTCGAGGACAAGGGATGGAATCTAATCATGGAGCCAGAAGAAGAGAGTGAGGTATTAAATGAGTACTTTGTGTCAGTATTCACCAAAGAGAAGGACTTGGTGAATGATGAGTCTGGGAAAGGATGTCTAGATAGTTTGAGTCACGTTGAGATCAAAGAGATGGTATTAGCGTTCTTCAGAAACATTAAGGTAGACAAGTCCCCAGAGCCTGATGGGATATACTCCAGAATACTGAGAGAGGCAAGGGAGGATATTGTCGAGGCCTTGGGAGAAATCTTTATATCCTCACTGGCTACAGGGGAGGTAAGGAGTCTCACTACACCAGGTTAAAGTCCAACAGTTTTATTTGGTAACAAACAACACCACTAGCTTTCAGAGCACTGCTCCTTCGTCAGTGTCATTTCCTCTCACCTGATGAAAGAGCAGCGCTCCAAAAGCTAGTGGTGTTTGTTACCAAATAAGCCTGTTGGACTTTAACCTGGTGTTGTAAGACTTCTAACTACGTTTACTCCAGTCCAAAGCCGGCATCTCCACATCATACAGGGGAACTCACAATAAGAAGTCTCACAACATCAAGTTAAAGTCCAACAGGTTTATTTGGTACCAAGGGCTACTAGCTTTCAGAGCACTTGCTGCTCCTTCATCAGCTGAGTGGGAGTTCTGTTCACAAACAGGACGTATAAAGACACAAAGTCAATTTACAAAATAATGGTTGGAATGCGAGTCCTTACAAGTAATCAAGTCTCAAAGGTACAGACAATGTGAGTAAAGTGTGTGTTAAGCACAGGTTAAAGAGATGTGTATTGTCTCCAGACAGGAAAGTTAGTGAGATCTTGCAAGCCCAGGTAAGTCATGGGGGTTACAGGTAGTGTGACATGAACCCAAGATCCCGGATGAGAGCCGTCTTCACGTGTGCAGAACTTGGCTATCAGTCTCTGTTCAGCGACTCTGCGTTGTCATATGCCCTGAACAGAACTCCTGTGCACCTGATGAAGGAGCAGCAGGCACTCCGAAAACTTGTGCTAATGCTACCAAATAAACATTTATTTGACAACGTCCCCCATGCAAGACTTCTTGAGAAGGTGAGAGGCCATGGGATCCAAGGAGCTTTGGCCTTGTGGATCCAGAACTGGCTTGCCTGCAGAAGGCAGAGGGTGGTTGTGGATGGCCCTTTTTCTGCATGGAGGTCGGTCACCAGTGGAGTGCCCCAGGGATCTGTTCTAGGACCCTTGCTGTTTGTCATTTTCATAAATGACCTGGATGAGGAAGTGGAGGGATGGGTGAGTAAGTTCGCCGATGACACGAAGGTCGGTGGTGTTGTGGATGGTCTGGAGAGATGTCAGAAGTTGCAGCATGACATCGACAGGATGCAAGACTGGGCGGAGAAGTGGCAGATGGACTTCAACGCGGATAAATGTGTTGTGGTCCATTTTGGCAGATCCAACGGGATGAATGAGTACACTATCAAAGGTAGGAGTCTTAGCTGTGTGGAAGAGCAGAGGGATCTTGGGGTCCGGGTCCATAAGACTCTCAAATCGGCCTCCCAGGTGGAGGATGTGGTTAAGAAAGCTTACGGTGTACTGGCCTTCATTCATCGAGGGATTGAGTTCAGGAGTCAGGAGGTAATGCTGCAGCTTTATAGGACCCTTGTCAGACCACACTTGGAGTACTGTGCGCAGTTCTGGTCGCCTCACTATAGGAAGGACGTGGAAGCTATTGAAAGGGTGCAGAGGAGATTTACAAGGATGTTGCCTGGATTGGGAGGCATGCCTTATGAAGACAGGTTGAGGGAGCTGGGACTGTTCTCCCTGGAGAGACGAAGGTTGAGAGGCGACCTGATAGAGGTTTACAAGATGTTGAGAGGAATAGATAGGGTGGACTCTCAGAGACTATTTCCCAGGGCTGAAATGGTCGCGACGAGAGGGCACAGATTTAAGATGCAGGGAAGCAAGTACAGAGGGGATGCTAGGGGAAAGTTTTTCACTCAGAGGGTGGTGAGTGAATGGAATCGGCTGCCGTCGGTGGTGGTCGAGGCGAACTCGCTGGGGTCTTTTAAAAGACTTCTGGATGAGTATATGGGATCCAATGGGATTGGGGGTTATAGATAGGTCTATGGCTGGGTAGGTTTTGATGTGTTCGGCACAACTTGTGGGCCGAAGGGCCTGTTTGTGCTGTAGTGTTCTATGTTCTATGTAAACCTATTAGACTTTAACCTGGTGTTGTGAGGCTTCTTACTGTGTTTATCCCAGTCCAACACCAGCATCTCCACATCATGACTAGAGAGAGATCCCAGAGGATTGGAGAATAGCAATGTTGTTTCTTTATTTTAAGAAGAATTACAGGTCAGTGACCCTTCCATCAGTGGTAGGGAAGTTATTGGAGAGGATTCTTCGAGACAGGGTTTATTTGCACTTGAAAATAAATAGATGTATTAGTGAGAGGCAACATGGTTTTGTGAAGAGGAAATCGTGTTTCACAACCTTGATCGAGTTTTTCAGGGAAGTGATGAAGGTGATTGACAAAGGTAGGGCAGTGGATGTTGTCTACACAGAATTCAGTAAAGCCTTTGACAAGGTCCTTTATGGCAGACTGATGCAGAAGGTGAAGTTGCATGGGATCAGAGGTGAGCTGGCAAGGTGGATCAAAACTGGCTCGGTCAGAGACAAAAGAGGATAGCAGTGGAAGGGTGTGTTTTAGAGGGCTGTGACAAGTGGTGTTCCTCAGGGATCATTGCTGGGATCTTTGCTGTTTGTAATATATGTAAATGATTTGGAAGAAAATGTAACTATGTTAATTAGTAAGTTTGTGGATGACACAAAGCTTGGTGGATTTGTGGATAGCGATGAGAACCAGAGGATATAGCAGGATGTAGATCAGTTGGAGACTTGGCGAAGAGATGGCAGATGGAATGTAATCTGGACAAAAGTGAGATAAGCATTTTGGAAGGTCTAATATAGATAGGAATATACAATAAATGGCAGAACCCTTAAGAGTATTGATAGGCAAAGAGATCTGGATATACAGGTACACAGGTCACTGAAAGTCGCAATGCAGGTGGACAAGGTAGTCAAGAAGGCATACAGCACGCTTGGGATATTGAGTTTATAAATTGGCAAGTCATGTTGCAATTTTATAGAACCCTAGTTAGGCTGCCCTTGGAATATAGTATCCCATTTTTGTCACCACACTACCAAAAGGATGTGGAAGTCTTGGAGACAGTACAGAAAAGATTTACCAGGATGTTGCCTGATACGGAGGGCATCAGCAATGAGAGGTTGGAGAAACTTGGTTTGTTTTCACTGGAGCGATGGAGGTTGAGGGGATACCTGATAGAAGTCTACAAGATTATGAGAGGCATGGACAGAATAGATAGTCAGAAGCATTTTCCCAGGGTGGAAGAGTCAATTACTAGGAGGGGTGGGGTTCATAGGTTTAAGGTGCAAGGGACAAAGTTGAAAGGAAACGTACGAGGCAGTTTTTTTTACACAGTGTAGTGGATGCCTGGAACTCGTTGCTGGGGGAGATAGTGGAAGCGGATGCAAAAGTGACTTTTAAGGGGCATCTTGACAAGTGCATAAATAGGATGGGAGTAGAAAGATATGATTTCCAAAGGGTAGCAGGTTTTAGTAAAGTTCAGCAGCATGGTTGGTGCAGGCTTAGAGAGCTGAAGGGCTTGTTCCTGTGCCGAAATGTTCTTTTATCTTTCTTATAAGTTGTTCATAAAGATTTATGGTTAATATACACTAGATGACAAACCCTACTTCATGTTGTATGAAGCAGGATTATTCAATCTGCAAATTTAGAAATTGTGTTTTTGATTTCAAAGTTCAAGCTGTTACAGTAAATTGTGTTCAACAGTGCTTTCAGCGCTGATCCTTGTAGAACTTCACTTCTCATCTTCTGCCGCTCTTTGCTTCCTCTATTTTCTGTCTTGAAGTCAGAATCCAATCTGCCACTTTTCTCCTGACTCCACTTTCTGTGACCTTATAGTCTGTTATGGGAAATTCATAGGAAGTCTTCTAAAAACCCAAATAGATTATGCCTACTGAATTACCATTGTCTGCTCTCTCTGTTACCCTCTCAAAAATTCAATGAAATCAATCAAGCAAGTTATTTCCTTCTGAGATAAAAGCAAATTACTGCAAAAGCTGAAATCTGAAGCCAAAACAGAAAATGCTGGAAAATTTCACCAGGTCTGGCAGCTTTAGTAAGGGGAGAAAAGAGCTGATATTTCAAGTCCTGATGATATTTTGTCAACTCCCTTTTGATATCCATGCTGACAATTCATTGCTTTTTTTTATTCCTAGGTCATCTACTAATCTGTCCTTCAGCTGAGATTCCATAATTATTCCTAACACTCACAGTAAAGCTGATTGTTTGAAAATATGTGGAGCTAATCTCTCTTCGGGACCAGCGGCTTTATCCTCTCTGAGTTTTAGTTCTTCAACACACCCATTTTCTTATTTCAAATGTACTTATCTCATTTCCCACCTCATCAAACAATGTCTTGTCTACCTGCTCCATTTATGGAATTCATTGCCACAGAATGAATTCTGTTTTTAAGACAGAGGTAGATAGATTCTTGATTGCTGAGGAGACCAAAGGTTATATGGAAAAAGTGGGGGAATAGGGTTGAGAAATCTTTCAGCTATGATTGAATGGCGGAGCAATGTCGATGGGCCCAATGGCCTAATTCTTATGGTCTATCTCCATGAGAAAAAGTGAAGCAAAATAGTTCAGTGATAATTTTTTTTACTGAAGAGCTAGTTTCTCAGAACTAACAGACTTTTTCTTGGCCCAGGTTGTTCTCCACTGAGATCAGGGTAGAGTGTTGGTAATAAGCCTGCTATTTGAGGGTAGTAGTAGGTGCTGGTAGTCCTCTTAAAATGACTTTCCTAATCTGTTGGTCTGCCTCATCCTAGAACACGTGAGACTTTACTGATGTGTCGACATCACACAAGCAAAGGTATTCTCCACAATATCTCTGGCGCTACTCCCAAGATTGAGCTTTGTAAAAATTAAAAAAAGTTACATTAATAAAGTGCCTTTGATGAGTTCTTAACCGATGAAAGCCAATGAAATAATTTTGAAATGTAGTCACTGTAGTAACTGAAGGACTCTTGGTAGCCAAAGTGTGCACAGCAAGATCCCACTAATAACAATGAGATAACTGACCAGGTAATATGTTGGTGAGAGCACAAGGAAAACTCTCCTGTTCTCCCTCACATAGTAGGGGGCAAATCTTCAGTTTAATATCTTGACTAAGGGATGGTGATTTATCTATGCAGCATTCCCCCAGTATTTCCATATATGGCCTTACAATGGGACTTAGACTCTCAACCTTCTGATTTAAAGGCAAGAATGGTATCACTGAGCTACGGTTAGCATCTAACGAACCAAACTTAAAGCATTTTAAAATTTACCAACTTTGAAACAGTGATTCCTACAAGAAATGAGAATGTCATGGTGAATTGTTGCAAGAAAAACATATTCCAGCATTCTGGCAAGTAATTGTTCAGCACTTTCATGAGATGAGCAATTGTACTGAGTCACTGCAAGGAGCAGTGAGAGTTTTGGCAGAAACCTACAGTGAGAAATGTTGCCAAAGCATTGAATCCCACTGGGATAGAAGGGAATCATGGTAAACTGGTGTGAGAAACTCAGACATCTTGAGTGACTTGAAAAACAAAACAAAGCAGTGAATTCCTATGAGATGTAGGAGTGCCACAACAAATCAAGACAAACAAGGATCTTGAAGTGAAATGTTGAGACAAATAAATCAGGGGGAAGAAAAATATTGCTTAAAATGTACATGTGGTGAAAAGTCAATGTTAGAAATAATATCACAGTGATTGCATTTGAGGAATTTGTAAAAATAATAATGCAAAATCTGTAACAGACTATAACAATGTATCACTGAGATAACCCTACAAAGTAAGAAGTCTCACAACATCAGGTTAAAGTCCAACCAATTTATTTGATAGTAAATCCACAAGCTTTCAGGGTTTGCCCCTTCATCAGGTGAGTGAAGAATGGCAGTAAATGCCACTATGAGGCATTTATTGGAATGCTGAAAATCTGCTAGGTTCACTCACTGTCCATCATTATGAATCATCACTTCGTTAACATAGTCAGCCTGCCCTCTTATGAACATTACTCTTTTATTTCTTGAAAATCAAAGGGGAGGAAACAGCAGCTTAGCTCTATCATACAAAATAATGAGGTCCCAGGAAAAGTACAGATGTATGTGGAATCCTGACTGAGTTTTAGTTAGATCTGCTCACTAACTCAGAATTAATTTGAAATTGCACATAGGGGGTAAATTTTGCCATTCCACTTGCCAAGGGGATTGGAGCCGGTGAGGGGCGGACCACGGAAAGGTCAGTTTACTTTGGTGAGATGTTCCGGTTTTGGGACGAGTAGGGCTGGAAAATCCCATCCATGATCTTAATGTTGCTTTCAACATATTTCATGGCAAATTTGTACAGTTTAACCAAAATGTAATCAAGACACTGAATGGTATAAAATAGCAGCTGTCATGCACACAATTTATAAACATGCACAATATAATAACAAAACAATTTTCTTTTCTCTTAGGTTTCATTACTGAAGAAATTATTATTCGCTGCTGACATAGCCTCTTTTTGTATTTAGTATCATCAGATGTGACACCATTGGCATTCAGGGGTTCACTGCATAATTTTATAGACAAAAATGTTAAAACATTCTACAAAATCATCAATCTTACAATATTTCTGAACCTAACACAAAAAGCTATAACAAACCTCAAAGGATTTAACAGCTTGGCTCATTCTAAATAAACTTGTGGTGACCTTTTCAATATCTGGGATCGAACATTGAGCTATTAGCTTGATTACTCTGGACACTTCACCGTCTATACCTCTTTCCTAATCCATTTTCTGTAGAAAGAAGAGCTAACAAATAACTGTCACTCTTCTCCTCCCCGCCACTTCACAATAAAAGTATTCAGATTTACATTGTAAAAGCTTCCCTTCGTTCTTTATTACACAAAAATAAGGTTCTTGATTGAAAAGAGGTCCAGATAAAAAAAAAAACAGCAAAACCTATTGCTGGGTTGTGATGATAACACATTAGTAAACATAATAAAGACAGTGACCTTTCCAATGCAGTGAAGAGATGAACCAATGTCTCATTCTTTCGGATACAAAGCCAAGCTCCCACTTGAAGGAGCAATGCAGCCAAAATAATCTCCAGGGATTTTCACGGTTGAAGACAGAGGGTCAACTTTGATTCTGGTGAAATAAATTACCTATTATAGAAATCTAATCACATAGAGGGGTTCATTTTTACTTTCCATAAACATCAATTTCTATTTCAAGCAGCAGCTGGATAGACTTGTGAACAATATGCATGATACATATGTGGAAATCAGCAGAGGTTAGAACAGGCTATGTCTTTCTGGTTTAAATTTAGGGTGTTTTAATCTCTTTCATACTTAATGAATTATTTGAAGAACTGAAGCATATTAAGACTTTAATGGCAGTCTGTTTTTGTTATGTTTTCAGAATAATCCAATTAGTGAGGTTTACTTTTAAATAGTACCTGGATAGCCACAAACAGGGTCAATAGCAAAGGCAGCTAGTAACACTCCGGTGAAAATTATTTTGTTTTAGTATCAGACTAACGATCCATAGGTTGCACATTCAAAATTTCAATGCTACAAGTTGTGGCAGGCATGATGGCACAGTGGTTAGCACTGCTGCCTCACAGCACCAGGGATCTGGGTCCGATTCCTGGCTTGGGTGACAGTCTGTATAGAGCTGTACATTTCCCCATGTCTGCATGGATTTTCTCCGGGTGCTCCGCTTTCCTCCCACAGCCCAAAGATGTATGGGTTAGGTTTGAATGTTGTTTCAATAAGATTATAAACATTGGGATTTAACCTTGAATATGCCGGATTGGAGTGCATTTCAGTGAGTGTAAGGAGGGCCCAGGTGAGAGAGTTTACTGCTGCTATAGGTTTTCTGGTCATCTGCAATAATACCGATTCTAATTTTTTTAAAAAAAGTTTGCTCTGGAGTTTCTAATATTGTACTAAAAATCTCAAATCTGTCCATGTCAATATCTGTTCTAAACGTTAAAAGCCATGATTGATTTAATTCCTTTAGATCCATTTACATTGTTTCCTTCTACATTGGCCATGCTAAATTGCTCCTTAGTGTCCCAGGATATGGATTAGAGGTATTAGTGAGGTAAATATGTGGAGCTGTGGGGATAGGGCCTGGGTGGGATTATGGTCAGTGCAGATTTGATGGGCCGATTGGCTTCCTTCTGCACTGCTGAGATTGAATGATTCTGTTGTGAAATGGAGAGCTCCACAACATCTCAACATAGGAGAATTCCACCCCTACGTTTTCTGATGATTCCCACCTATGACTTTGCCCAACAAAACCAATAGCAATGGCTAACTCATAGGAACATGATTTTTTTTTGATTTAATTCCAATTCAATCAATCAAGTCCAATTCAGAGTCTCAACAAGTTCAGACATTTCCAAGCTGACAAAACAAGTCACCTCCTGTCTTGGGCTTGATCTACATGATCAAAGTTGATTGGAGTTGGCGTATCTCCTCTTCCAAGACTTGATCTCATTTGCATCTTAGTCAAAAGGCTGAGATGCTGCTTTTAAAAATTGCTTCAAATGAAGCTAAAATGTAACCTAATGACTTCAACCAAGCGCAGCATATCGATACCATGCTTAGTCTTAGGCAAAAGATAAAGGAATGATATTTCCCTTGAAGTCACACATGATCTTGCCAATCATTCATCCTTGCTGGGTCAAATTCCTGGAATTCACTATCTAAATAATGGTCAGGACTGCAGAAATTCAAGGAAAAGTTCCACAACCATCTTTCCAAGGCAACTAGAGATTGGTGATCAATGTGACTTTGTCAGCACTACCCAGAACCCGAAAATAGAATAAATTTATTTCTTAGTCACAACTAAGGCTTACATTAAACTGCAATGGAGTTACTGTGAAACTTTCCTTGTCGCCACAGTCCGGCGCCTGTTCGGGACAATGCGCTTAACTAACGCAACTTTCATTCTGTGAGAGGAAACCGGAGCACTCTGAGGAAACCCATGCAGACACTGGGAGAATGTGCAAAATCCACACTAGACAGTGACTCAAGCCAGGAATCAAACCCAGGTGCCTGGTGCTGTGAGGCAGCAGCGCTAACCACTGTGCCATCATGCCACCACTAAACCTCGTACATGAGACTGCCCCATACTTCATGTCAGATGTCTAAATTTCTGGATCAAATGGTCTGAGGCTGAAAAATTAATCCTTTGGATCATTTTCTTTCATTCACAATAAGCAAGTCGCAATGAACGGACTTGTGTGACAAAAAACATGTCCTGTTTTTATGCTTTGCTGTCTCCTCAAAAACATTACTTTGCTGAAGCTTTTCATGATGTTCATAAGCATTAATGCCATTGCAAAATAGGAGAGAATTCATATCTGACAACTGGCAAACATATCAAACTATAGCTCCAATTTACCCTGAGAAGAAACCAGGTGGCCTTTGTGAAAGGCTTCAGAAATTAATAATTTTGCAGTTGCCAGGAATTCAGTTAGCTTTGCAATTTCCGGGAAATTTACTTACACAACCATAGCCTTATTGTGAACAAACGGTCGTGAATGAACCCAGTCCGTCACTCAAACGAGCCTCCAATCCATTGACACTGTCTACACTTCCCACTGCCTCAGAAAAGCAGCCAGCATACCTCAGAACTCCACACAGCCCAGACATACATTTTTCCACCTTCTTCCATCAGGAAAAAGATACAAAAGTCTGGGGACATGTACCAAACAACTGAAGAATAGCTTCTTTCTTGCTATCATCAGACTTTTGAATGGATCTACCTTGCGTAAAATTGATCTTTCTCTACACCCTAGCTGTGACAGTAACATTAATTCCACACTGTCTCCTTTCCTTCCCTATGTACAGTATGCTTTGTCTACGCAAGGAACAATACTTTTCACTGTGTACCAATACATGTGACAATAATAATCAAATTATCAATGCCAAGATCTTCAGCAAGTGATAATTCGGGGCATATTTCCCATCTCTTATTTGATAATATTTGGCAATAGAAATAAATCCATCTGATTCTTTGGAACAGTTGTTAGATGTAGCAATTGTGCACATTTCAAAGGCTGCAAAAAGCACCACCAGTTAAAAGGACCAAGTGTACTCAAAGCAATGCTGTTATGTACGAGTCTGTAATAGACATGATTACTTACCATATTACACTTTATCCGATGAATGACAGGACCCTTACTGGACATCAATGGACCGATCTCGCTACATACCTGACTACAAGTGAACCCCATGCTATCTTCCTTAAATTTTCCTCCAGGCTGGATATTATATCTTATTATCAGTGGAAGAAGAGATTTGTTACAGCAAGTGATTCTGTTATTGCTCAGAGAGGCATATTCACAGCCACAGGGATATTTTACAAAAACAAAGCTGCAGCACCAAAGCAGCCAATTTCACCATGTCCAGTAAGTGTAAAAAATATCTGTAATGTGATGGAATGGCTCGTTACCTCAAAGCACTTGCTCTAATTATAAATACTTGGCTGCATCAGTCTGTACTGTTTATGAACCCGACATATTTGGACCCAGCAAGACATTAACAAACATTTGAAAAGTATATTTAAGACATTCTACAGGGAGTAGTTCAGACAGTGCACAGAAGCTTCCAGTCCCATCAGCAGTGAGAAGCAGGGTGGGTGGAGAACTTAATTTGGTGCAGAGCCAAAAATC
This sequence comes from Sphyrna mokarran, assembly GCA_024679065.1. Lineage (NCBI taxonomy): Eukaryota > Metazoa > Chordata > Chondrichthyes > Carcharhiniformes > Carcharhinidae > Sphyrna > Sphyrna mokarran. Next base: position 29,529,733 of record JAGIQG010000021.1, read on the forward strand.
AACATCCAAAATTTAGGATGGAACTGTGGGAATTCTGTCATCAGTATTTTAAAAGTGGGTGTAAGGCAGCTTATCGATGGACAGGAATGTCGGGAAGCCCTTTAGCATGTTTCAGCATATCATGCATGCTCATTAAAAGGCCACCTCACAAGAGGTGAGCTTCCTGCCTCCAAATTTAGTTCCCTGGTAATGCGAAACTAGGATGTTCACTTTTACAACTGCATGTAAATGACATGCACTTGGCAAGGTAGACTTTTTCTGTGATTAACTCTTTGGGGAACATCAGTCAATGCCACCCTATACTCAAGTTGCTTGAAGGTTGACCAGAGAAAGAAGGAAGACTCAATGGGAAAGGATGGAACAGTGGCCAGGCCAAGGTGTAAGGGATAGTGCAGCTTGTATGGGTGCCCTTCAAATATGATATCCTGACCTTAAACCCCATGAAATAATGGTGGGGATGGTGACTTTCTGCCCACCTTCACTATGTTATTCTCTGCACTCCACAGGGATGAATCTTCAATCAGCTAATCAGTGCAAGATCACACGTGGTCAAGCGTACCGCTCCTCCAGTGAAAATCACCCCAATCTCTGCTGCTATCAGTTAGCCTTCAAAATGGAAATTCTGTCTAATGAGCAGCTACTCCAACATTAATTAATTTATGATAGAAAAGGTTTATTTACCTTACCAGATTAGTTAAGATAAATGCAGCAGACAAAATACCAAGTTCTTGTTTGCCCCCTAGAAACCTCTCCTAGTGCATGCTTTATTTTGTATTCATTAATGGATGTGGGCATCATTAACTGAACCAGCATTTATTGCCAGGCCAGTCTTTATCACCCAATCCTGAAACTCTTAAATTAACCATCTTGCTATGTATTTAGAGTCACGTGTAATCCGGACCAAATAAGAAGGATAGATTTCATTCCCTAAAAGGATATTAATGAACCAGATGGATATTTATGACAATAGACAATGATTTTGTGGTCATCAGTAGAATTTTAATTCCAGATTTTTACTGACTTCAAATTTCACCATCTGCTATGGTCAGATTTGAACCTGGGACCCCAGCATAATATCCTAGATCTCTGCATTACTGGTCCAATGATAATACCACAATGCCATTGCCTCCCACTGAGCATAGTTCATGACAAATGACCATGAGGTAAATGATTTCCTTGACCCTTCATCTGAGTGATCATAGAACAATAGCATCCCTATAGTGCAGAAGGAGGCCATTCAAGATTGCACCAACTCTCCGAATGGGCCTCTTACCAAGGCCCCAGACAGTGCCAGAGGTTCTGCCAAAAGGCACTGCCCGAGCTTGTTGACCTTTTCCCTCCCGGGGGCGTACTTACCTGTGTGGCATCGCTGGGCCTCATTTGTTAGGACTTGTTGTCAACACTGCAGATGTGCATCATAGTGGCAGAGGAGGGGGCAATGGTGGGGGCAGTCCTAATGTGGGAGATAATAGAGCAGGAAAGCCCAATACTGATACTTAAATGTATGGTAATGGTGTTCCCAAACTTTTGTGGCAGGAACCCTATTAAGTTATTGATGCATATGGGGCGTGGGGGAAACAATTTGACCTGGAAATCCCCCTGAGCACAAAAGCTATTTGGAGACTCCTGTCAAATTCTCTGCCCTCACTGGTTTCCCCACCTGCAGAGTGGACAATCCTGGCCATTGTGTGTTTGGATTTTCAAAAGATATCCGATAAGGTGCCACATGAAAGGTTACTATGCAAGGTAAGAATTCACATTGTTGGGGCGGTTGATGTATTAGCATGGATTAAATAGCTAACTAATAGGAAACAGTGATTCAGGATAAATGAATAATTTTCAGGTTGCCAAACTTTAACTGGTTAAGTGTCACAGGGATCAGTGCTGGGTCCTCAACCAAACACAATCTTTATTAATGACCTGGATGAGGAGATCAATTTATTGTAGTCAAAGTTAGCGATGATAGAAAGGGTGCACACTTGGAAAGTAAGATATTCCCCTGATTAAGGCAGAGATGCGGATAAATTTATTTTCTCAGGTGGCCATGAGTTTATTGGAATTCTTATGTGCAGACAACACTGGAGGTCATTCAATATAGGTTTTTGATTTACAACAGAATCAAAGTTGTAGGAAGGCATGGGGTGGGGGCATGGGAGACAAGCAGGTAGGAAAGTGGAATCAAGGCCACAATTAGCCATGAACTGAGTCTGCTGCGCCATGCAGTAGAGGTGCTGAATGGTCTACTTCTGAGCTTACTTTGTGTGTCCCAATAGCTTGGGAAACAGTGGGAGACCACCAGGCAGTGCATTGTGGGAGCAGTTAGGACACCAGATATCTTACCGCAAATGTCCAATAAGGTCTTGAGGTGGTTTGAAGCCAACAGAGCAACAATGATAATGGCAAATTCACATCATCAGTGCTCATGTATCTCTAGAAACATAGAGAAAGATTTCTCTTGATTAACTATCCCTGCACATTATTAATAAATGTTTGGAAACACATCCTTTCTTTTCCAAATGGTTGCTTCAGTATTTATTGCACATCCCTAACTGCCCTTGCCATTTCAGAGTCGACCACATTGCTGTGGATCTGGATCACATGTAAGGTGCTAGAGAAACTATTTTCTTCTCCAAAGAAGCATCAGTGAACCAGATGAGCTTTTGTTATAACCATGCTCATCACTAGCTTCATATTTCAAGATTTTTACTGAATTAAAATCCACCATCTGCCATGGTGGGATTTGAATTCAGGTCCCCAGAGCATTACCCTGGATTATTAGTCCAATGAAGACACTACCACACCATTACCTTCCCAACTCCTCTTGGCATGATTCCATAGTTTAGTATTGACAGGCAATGGATGGAAGGGTGAAAATGTCTACAAAAAGAATTTGAAAGGAAGTTTCCAAATATCCAAACAAAGATGCATAAAAATTTTTAAGTGGTTCAGTTAGAATATTGTCTTCACCAATGCAAAGGATTGCATGAGGAAGCATATAAACAGTAAATCCTGGTACGAATCATGGAATAATACAGTACCAACGAGGCCATTTGATCCATCATGTCTCCATCAGTCCCACTCACCTGCAACTTCCCCCAAATCCTGTAAAGGTTTGAATCATAAACGGGTCATATAAAAAGTAGAGTGTGTTACATCACTGTGGAAACATATCTAACATAGTACAGAGATGGAAGCTGTCACTGTAATCAGCTCAGCATTTTCACAATTCCAGGCCAACAGTAGAAATCAAATCCAATCAAGTTTGTTTGATGAGCGGCCAGTCTTGTTGGCCATATTTCAAAATGTTCAAAATATTTCAAAAACAATCCGCAATTGAAGGCGCAAATGCAAGCTCAGATCTGGAACCTAAAACATGATGAGTCTTTTTTTTCCCCAAAGTAATGGCTTTGACAATCCAAACAAATGCCAAACATGCTCCTCTGATGGAATCCATTATCACATGCACTTCAGAAACAAAAAGTGCCAACACATTACAACATGTAACAATTTCTTGTAAATTTTGAAATGGAATAGGTTCCAAAAATTGTTTGGAACCTAAGTTTTCCTAACTCAAATTTTCTGTTCTTAAGGCTCTTTGGAAATCCAGTGGTGGTTTGTACTGAATTCTACAGGGGTACAGTTGCATCCATGCCTGGATCTGTTGGAGGCATTATATGGGTTGGTAACAGGTCTGGGTAAGGGAAGGCTTCAAAACGCTGACAATTGAATTCAATAGGCATGGGAAAGATTAGAGGGCACCAAAGATTTACTCCAGAATGGCAATCTAGGCCCTGTGCAAAGGAATTATTCTTCCTGCAATTCTGTAGAACTCCAATGGAGGTTACTGCTAGAAGATATTGACATGCACGCTCATAGTACAACCATCAAGATTGTTGCTAAACCACAACAACTTTGTTCTGTTTCAAACCTATTCTCCAGCGGTAGTTCCTCACCCTTGACAAGAGTTCACCGACCTTCCCATGACAGCAGAAACAAGCACTCTTTCCTCATCCCATCAGAGTGTTTTATTACCCATCTGTAGAAGTCAGTACTTCTACAAAAAATATTCTCCAGAAACCACACTGCTTGCCAAACCTTGTATCCCTAGATTAACCACCTTTGAAAAGGTATGCTGGTAATGTCACTAGACCAATAATCCAGAGACCAAACTGATTTTCTGTGGCTGCAATGTTCAAATCTCACCATTACAATTAGTGAGATTTGAATTCAATTCATAAAATCCAGAATTAAAGAGTTAACCTCAATAATTGTGATTATGAAATATCATCGATTATCATTGAAACCCAGCTGGTTCGCTTTCGGAAACGAAATCTGCTGTCCTGGTCTGACCCACAAGTGACTCCAATTCCACAGCTGGAACTAGTTGATTCTTAATTTTCTTGTGAAATGGCCAGCAAGCCACTCAGTGCATGGGCACTTAAGAATGGGAGGCAACAAATGCTGACTTTTCTTGTAATATCCACAATCTGTGAAAGAATAAACAAAACTCAGAAAATGTTCCTGTGCCCAAACTACTCATTCTGTATTGAATAGTATAGACAGCATGTTTCTTGACTGACACTGCTTACCATTCTTCAGGTAGATTTGGGCTCCACGCTCCCTTCTCCTGAATACGTCTCAAGAATCGTACCCACCAATTCCAATCCTGATGATGCTAGATCTTCTCCCCAGCATATCTCAGGCACTGCATTAAACCCTCTTTTCCATCTAAAAATGCTCCCAGGGCAGCCAGGGTGAAGGTTAATGCTCTGTTAACATTCTCCAAGCAATTGTGAAAGGCCTCCTTTTTTGTCCTTTCCGCAATTCGTTTCATCTTTTGACACCCCTCTTCCCTTTCCTTTGCTCAAATTTGCACTTGACTCCCCCCCCCGACCTTTTCATTTCTTCTGAATCTTCCAATCACTTCTTTGATTCTCTCTCTCCACACCCCTAGTTTAAACCCTCTCTTTTTTTTCCACTCTTATTCAGCATTAATACTGAAGCAATGATGCACCTCAGAAAATTAACATTACACTAAACAGTAGATGGGTATGGATCCTAATGGATAAGGTTCCTAAAGAGTCATACTGCTTTGAGCTTGTAAAGAGAGATTTACCAGTGAGGGGTAGGGCTTCCCATTATAACTTTAGCAGTTTGAGTCAAATATATCAAAAAAAAATCTAAACTCTGGCTTGACACACTAAATTGTCAAGGTCTCAAACCAGAAACCCAGAGTATACTATGAAGCCAGGCTATATGCCAACAACATTTCTATTTTGGCATAAATTCAAGATTTTTTATAGTATTTAATGATACAGTTTAAATATAACTCTAACAAATGAAGCAGCTTAGCCATTAATAGTTGAAAAATACTTAAAACTGAAATGGAAACAACTTTACTTTCTAGCTTATGAACATTCCATTTCCAAATAAATCCCCTTTTAAATAAATATGGTTAGCAAATCCATGCTTCAACATTTGTCTTGAAGCTTTCAGAGAAAGCTAGAGTTCCAGAAGTGTGCAAAATCCTTCCAATTTCAATTAGGCTTCAGCTGCAAGCTGAACCACTTTCTACAAAAGCATTTCTTCTCTGCTATAGACTCAAGACTGCACATAAACCACACTGTCACATGACACTCAATCATTCTAATCAGAAGTCTTGGGGTACTTAAGAAACAAAAGCCCATTAACTCTACTTAACATTATGACTTGCAAGGCTAAAATAACTAATTATTCTGCTCTCCCGGAATCTAAGCTACATTTCCTTCAGACATATTGACTGAAGGTAGCATAAACCTGATTTTTAAAATATTCTCCTCAAATACAATGAAAACAATTGCACTCCTATCATCACACAATGCATCTAAAATTGATATTCTGCAAATTGCTGCTGTAAGTTTTCTATTTTACATGCATTTATCAATGACACCTCTCTGCCATGTTAAACTTGCACCTCTATTTCCATTCACATCATTGCATACTGGAACCTCATGTTCACAATGAACTGAACTGAAACTTTCTGAACACATTTCTCCTCAAAGCTTTAAAATCTACCAGAAAAGTGAAACTTTAATCTGATCTGTCGAGTTAGAATTCAGGTCCAGGGACAGAAGAGAAACATCCTATAGAATGAAAAATCAAGTCATTTTTTTCCACTAGTTGCCAATGAGAGTAACAATATTGGTGGGAATATAGCATTGTTCCTTTCACTGGCAAGTGCAGGCAATTGTCCCCTCAACCTTTTAAAGGAAACTGGAAGGCATCAAATCTATTCTGCAATATATTAGTTCTAATCAGTCCAAAAGATACCTCCAAAGACTTCCATTTGATGGAAGTTTAAATAATGAATGCATTATTTCATCATAGCTTCTATAATTGGCCAACATATTAAAGAACGAATGGAAAATAACATTGTTAGCTTGGGAAACTCCAAATAATCTAAAGACAATTCCTATCCTTTTGTTTGAAAAGCATACTTTAATAGGTACTTCAGGAGGTGGTAGTGTAGTGGTATTGTCAATGGCCTATATTCCAGAAACCTAGGGTAATGTTCTGGGGACCCAGGTTCAAGTTGCTCCAAAGCAGGTGGTGAAATTTAAATTCATTAAAAATCTGGAATTAAAAGTCTAATGATGACTATGAAACAATTCCCAATTGTCAGGGAAAAAAATCCATCTGGTTTACTAATATCCTTTAGGGAAGGAAATCTGCCACGGTTACCTGGTCTGGCCTACATATGAGTCTAGATCCATAGCAATGTGATTGAGTCTTAAAATACCTTCAGGGATGGGCAATAAATGCTGGACCTGCCATGAGTGAATAAAATAAAACAAATGGAATAAATTCAAGTCAAACAAGCTACAAATATAAATCTGGTCACTTACAAAATAAATATTACTCTGGAAGAAAAATAGAAATTGTCATTGTTAGAAACAGAAGAATAATATAGGCTGTTCTAAACACACCGGCCCAATAAAGCTATGTGGTGTGTTGTAATAGATCTTTGCTTTGATTCTTATATTCAACAGAGTTGGGTCCTCCGAAGTTTTGGAGGTCAGTTCAACTCCATACCCACTGTATTGGGTTTATGGATAGTACAATGGAATGGAGTTAAGGCACTTGAGACTGAAATTTCTCCAGAAAACACATTAGTCACCTGGCATTTCCCATAGAGTATCATGAAAACGACATGTACGAGGCAGCTCTGTGTTATTTAGCCACATGTTCCAAGCGATGCAGCTACCGGCTGCTCCTTCCCGGAAACAAGCCACCACAAGAGGAGAGTCACCACAGTTTTTTAACCTTTCAGCAGCACAAGAGCAGGCTATCATCTCTCATATTTCCCGACTTGGACCTAGCAGCAACAGAAAGATACATCTTGCCATTCAGGAGAAGAATAACAATGGGCCATTTTAGCCTAAACAGCCTGGTGGGGCACAGTGGTAAGCACAGCTGCCTCCCTACGCCAGGGAGCCAGGTTCGATTCCCAGCTTGTCTGTGCGGAGTCTGCATGTTCTCCCTGTGGGTTTCCGCCAGATGCTCTGATTTCTTCCCACAGTCTAAAAGACCTGCTGGATCAGTGCATTGGCCATGCTAAATTCTCCCTCTGTGTACCTGATTGTGGCAACCAGAAGATTTTCACAGTAACTTCATTGCAGTGTTAATATAAGCCTACTTATGATGCTAATAAATAAATTGATGAGACCTGATCAGATGCTTGCTTTACACCTTGGGAGACCAGTTGGATTTTATGCCATTCTGCCCTGAAACTGACATGGATGGTTTTTCTGACCAGGCTGTATTGGGGAGGATGGGGCGGGGGGGGGGGGGGGGAGGTGAGGCGGTGGTGCTGATTCAGGCATAGGAGCCTGATAATATTACGCTAATGGATTTAAGTTATGTTCCCCATTTAAAATGTTGGAAAACGAACCCCGTCACTGATGGGGGAGGGCGCAATCATGCCATGTGTTCAGGTCAATATGAAACCTGATTTTGCTGTTCTGAGAGTTTCCAGTCCTGTTACCGATCCCTTTTCGACACGATCAGGAGCGGAAATCTCCGCCTCTTCCCCATTTATCAAACTGGAACATCGGCTTGAAATAACAACATGAAATTGTCAACACATTTATTTATAAAAGAATGATTCTTAAAATAAACACAGTTAGAAAATTAAGCTGCATTATTCCACCCTGAATTTATCGATGTTTTGGAATTTGAACTACTGTGACCTACTTCACTTGAATTCTCTCATTGTTTTAGCTAATTACTCATTCAAACTGAAAATACTTGGGTAAATGATCTATCCATAATTATCAATTGAAAACAATTCTAAGTCAAGGGGAACAGAAATATGCAAGTTAATGAATGCGTGAGTTGGAGGAATTAAATGTGGGTGATGTCAACTGCAATGACATTGCTAGCTAACCTGCGTGCAGTAAAATAATTTTACCATTAGCACAAAGGAGTTGGAAATAATTATAAGGTGTAAAACGTTTTGAAGTAAACCACTGATCACGCTGATTGTGTCTGAAGGAATCGTCTTTGTGATGATAATGACTGTGATTAATTTCACTTTGCATTATCGGAGGTTAGTGTCATCTGTTTGCAAGGTTCAGTAGCCGATCTGTCTCTTTTGCACCGTGGGAATGTTTTGATCCAATCATGAAACCAATGGCAATTTTATTAAATATTGCAGTTAGTAGCCTTGTGTTTCTCACTCCGAGTCTCGGTGTAGTCGTAGAGGATACCAGGCAACACAACAGGTTTTATTAGTGTGGTGTAAAAACTATAAAAGTTAATGACTGTTTAGGTGCGCTAACAATAATGTGCTCATTAAACTGTCTCAGCGGTCTTCTACACACACTTGTTTAATTCACAGATTCCCTGTGCCATTGCTCTTATTGAATTGGAGGGCAAACTATTTTATAATAACAGAATAAATACACCATGTAATAAATTATTGCAGTATAGTTGACTACTGTCTAAGATAAACTTTACAAATGCCTAAATGAGTCATTGAACCTACTTGTTGCCAGCCCCATAACTGTCAGCATACTTCTTCTATGATGTCTCATTTTCACTTTCCACTCAGTGAAGTTCTGAAGCAGGATCGTGTATTAATTACCTTGCTAAATCATGGGAAATGCTATCTAAACTTTTCATTTTGCACTCATTGGGATAGCTAACAGGAAATGATCAAACTCCAATCTAAGGCTGGGGGAAACAACATACTTCATGAAAAGAGATTGGCAAGTGATCTCTGATTGGTGAAGTTGTTGTCAGGGCGAATGCAGTTTGGAACAGTTAATTGCACAGCTTTGTTCAAATTCAAACTCTCATTGGTCAAAACACTGCCCTGAGGAATGAACCAGGGAATGGCTGCTCCCTAAGTTTTTGGCTCAATGAAAAAAATACAAATTGCACATGTGCTGTCTGTCTGCAAAGGGCAGCATGTGAACATATGTGGCTTCTAGCATGTGCAAGTTATTTTATCTTAAAATCTTTACTTTTTCAATGCTCTAATTTCTTTCATGTTTCTTTCAACATTCTGGTGTTTACTATTAACCAGAAACATAATTCAACTAGCCATATAAATATTGCGGCTACAAGAGCAGATCAGAAACTAGAAATAATCCTGTAGAGAGTACTCACTTCCCGACTCCTCAAAGCCTATCCACCATCTACAAGGCACAAGTCAGGAGTGTGCTAGAATACCCTCCACTTGCTGGATGGGTGCAGTCCCAACAACACTCAAGAAGCTTGGCACCAGTGAGGACAAAGCAGCTTGCTTGGTTGGCACCCTATCCACAAACATTCACTCCCTCCACTATTGACACATGGTGATAGTATGTGTACCATATACAAGATGCACTGCAGGTAGTCACCAAGCCTACTTTGATAGCACTTTTCAAACATACAACCACTACCATCTAAAAGCACAAAGGCAGCAGATACCTGGGCACACCATCTTCTGTAAGTTTCCCTCCAAAGCCACTCACTGTCCTGGTTTAGAAATATATCACGGTTCCTTCACTGCCATCGAGTGCAAATACTGGAATTTCCTCCCTAGTAGCGCTGTTTCAAGAGGGCAGCTCAATACCACACTCTGAAGAGCAATTAGGGAGGGATAGGCCAATGAAGCCTACATCCCTTAAAAGAATAAAATAAATCTTTGATCTTTATCTTCAATGTTTTCTTTCTATCTGTACAGCTGTCATATGTTCTTCGTGCTTGGCTGACTGTCACTCCTTCTGTAATTCCTTCCTTTCCTCCATCTGTCTTCCCTCTGGGGCATTTCCAAGGTTTCATTGTGCTCTGTCACCTATTGCCTTAATGATGTGCTTATTATCTAAATTTCTTATTTAAGGTATGTAGCAGATAGGGAAGTAAAAGAGATTGAATTGGAGATAGAGGCAGAGAAGACAATTGGAGAGATGGTAAATGGCAGAGAGAGAAGGTTACAGTGATACTGAGGTCATGAGGGAAAGATGGGGAAGGTGGCTATTGGAAAGTTGGAAGGGGAATTGTGTAAATAGGAGGAGGTGGAGGGTTACAGGATAGCTTAATGGAATGCTGGTGTTTGGGGAATCCAATGCCCCATAACAGAGGACAAATGAATTGACCTCACAAAGGCCATTGCCACTGTCAACAAGGAGGGACTAGGGAATTTTCTCCTCTGTTTCGATTGCTCCCAAACATCTGTCACCATCCTCCTCTACCTGCTCTAGAAAGACATTCAAGCTGATCCTGACCACTGACCCAATTTATATTCAAACTGGGGTCAAGCAAGCCTGTGCCATCAGCCTGACATTCTTTGCTATCTTCCTTGCTGCAATGCTCTGTCTCACGCGTAGCAAAATCTCCCAGAGGAATAGAGCTAAACTACAGAACAAACAGGAATCTGTTTAACCTCTGCTGCCTTCCTCTGTCATTGAACTGCAGTATGCATTTATGCACATTCTGAGACTGAGTTCCAAGCCTTCATCAATACCTTCACTAAGGTGTCGGAGAGCATGGGCCTTACAGTAAACATCCATATGACAAAGATCTTCTATCATCCTGTCCCTGCTACACAGCATTGTCACCAGCTCATCAAAATCCATGACAGGATCTTGGACATTTTCCCTTCCTGTCAACTGTCAACAAGGTCTGATATCAATGACAATGTTCAATGCTGCCCTCAGTGTGCCAGCCTAGCCTTTGGTCATCTGAGCAGAGTGTATTTGAAGACCAAGATCTTAGATTCAGCATCAAGCTCATGAGCTACAGAGCTGTGGTGATACCTGCCCTCATACAGAGATATGGACTATGTACAGAGGGTATCTCAAAACCCTGGAGGTATCCCACCAGCGCTGCCTCCACAAGGTTGTAAAAAGCCATTGGCAGGACAGATGCACCAACGTGAGTGTTCCCGTTCAGGTCAACATCCCCAGCATGAAAGCGTTGACAACACTTGATCAGCTCTGCTGGTCAGGGCTACATTGTCTGCATGCCTGACAAAAGATTCCTGAAATAAAGCACTCTATTTCAATGAGGCAATCAAGCTCAGAAGGACAGAGGAAACATTTAAAGGATGTCCTCAAAGCCCTCTTGATAAAGTGCAACACCCCACCAGCTCTTGGGAATCCCTGGCCAAGACTACCTGAAGTGGGGGATAGGCAGCCAGGAAGGAGCAAGCCAAAATCAAATATTACCAGCAAAAGGAGCACTTAGCAACCCGGGTGCCCCAGCCACCTGCTCCTCCAATCACCGTCAGCCCCATCTGTGACTGAGACTGTAGGTCACACACTGAACTCCTCATTCACCTGAGAACTCATTCTTAATGTGGAAGTAAGTCATCCTCTACTCTGAGGAAGTACCTAAGAAGGAGAACTATGCATGCAATTTAATTCCTTACCCTTTACGTCGGCCATTGTTTCTTCATGATGTAGAGATGCTGGCATTGGACTGGGGTAAACACAGTAAGAAGTCTGACAATATCTGGTTTAAATCCAACCAATTTATTTGATAGTAAACTTACAAGCTTTCGACCCTATGGTCAGGTGAATGAGATGTTCTGGCCTCTAACAGCATACGTACCAGCACAGACAGTTTACAGATTACTGTTTAGAATGCGAATCTTTACACCTAACCTGCTATTCAAGTCTTAAAGTGGCTAACAATGTGAGTGGAAGGAGCACTGAGCACATGTTAGAGAGATGTGTATTGTCTCCACACAGCACACGGCTAACCCAGGCAAGTCATGGGGGTGGACTGTGACATGAAGACAAGATCCCTATTAAGACCGTCCTCACGTGTGCGGAACTTGGCTGTCAGTCTCTGCTCAGCGGCTCTGCGCTGTTGTGCGTCGTGAAGGCCCCCTTGAAGAACATTTACCCGAAGGTCGGAGGCCAAATGCCCACGGTCACTTTCTTGCCAGGTTACTTGCAACACATATGAACTGTTGGATTTTCTTCCCAATCTAGGGTGTAAATTTATCTTAAATAATCTTGAAAGCATATCCTCCAAGCTGGCAAGTCTAATTTAAATTGAATGTTTCAGATTGATCTAATATTATGCCAAGGTAATGTTTCATATACCACAAGAAAAGTTCCTCTTTGCACCTTTCTGTTGATGTCATTCACATTATCCATAATTTCTTTTGACTTCTACTCTCATCTTGTCTTACTTTACAGGCTCTGCTGTTAACCTTTACTGACTTTCTCTTGTATCCTATACTACCTTTGTTTTTGTTTTAGCATGCATCGGCACATAACTATATAGATTCAAAGTGATTTTGTTAGCATTGCAACTGTGATAGGGAGTAAAAGACCAACCAGCCCATCAAGCCTGTCTCAACTTCTTATGATATTAGTTACCTCATTGCAGATATTTGGAGACTATAGCCATTACAGTGAGATGTTGAACATTCAACTATAAAAACAACTGCTGAAAAAATGGAAACAGCAGTTGTTAAAAACAGACCCGCAATAACTTTACAAACTGCTGTGAACATAGGATTATCATATTTGCTTCTATTTAGCATATGAAGTTATTTTGATCCTGACACATTGCATTCAGCTATTAGATCATTCTGTGAACAATTATTCCAACATATTTGTTAAGGTTTGCACACAGCGAGATATATCAGAACAGTATAATTGTAACAATGTGTTATTAATTCAATATTTTACAGGAAATATGTACTTATAATATATACAGCACATCTACAGGGAGGCAAGGGTTACAATTCAATCTTAGGGTTTTGTTTAAACTCATAAAACCTTCAGTTATATTTTCATGAATTAGGTGAGCATCAGAACATCCTGATTGAATTACAGCTTTGTTAGTTCTTTTCTGCTGTACGTTACTTCATATAATGTTACACCTTTGAGCAAATTTTGGCATCAATCCTGAGTCTACCCCCATGTCCAGGGAATGACTGCCTCTCTGGATTTTTAACTTGAGTGCTATGACACAAACAAATATCAAGGAGCAATGTAAAACATATACAGGAATTTATGTCTTATTAAAAATATTTAACCAACATTCTCTCCATTAGATTGCATCTTTGCAAGGCTCTGACTGTACTAGGATATAAGCAAAATATAACTCAAATGCTGACATCTTATGATATAAGTACATAACTTACAAATTATAAATAGGAACAAAAAAGCCTAGCCCATTGATATGTACCCATTTTCTACAAAATCAAAATTAAGATCAAATATTTTTTCTCCTCAGCTAGATTTTTTTCCAGGGGGAAGATAAAGAAAAGTGGAAACTTTGAATGAAATTGGAAATAGTTACTGATGAAAATTAAAATAAGTTGAGGTAAGGGCTCAAAAACTGGCTAATTGGATATCACACAAGTCTGCATATGTCAATAACCAAGTGTTGTTTGCCAAGTACGACACAGTTAGAAATCCTAATTTCAACCAAATACTAGAAGGCTGAGATACTGACAATCAAAATTTCATTTAGTAAATCAGTGATCAATAGGTCTTTTATCAAAGTCCAGAATGCTCAATCTTCATAAAATAAGCAATTCCAAACAAATTGCACAAATACTGATGGTAACCAAACTGAAATACATTCTCAGTATAACATTTGATGCAAAAGTATATTTTTCATTATTTTGTTTGGGATCATACAACAGCAGACGACGACATATCCAATCCGTGAATGAAAACTCATTTTTATGTTATTATTCAACTTAAAACACATCAGAATAAATGTTGTCACTTATTACAAATCAAATTAATTCTTTGACTTTTCATTCTGCATTGACTGCATTGGCCAAGGTAGACTGGGAAGAGCTACTAACAGGAAAATTTACAGAAGAGTGGGGGTGCGAGCAGAGGAGAAGGAGGTAGGGGAGAGGGGGTGAGCAGCAGGGAGTGGGGGAGAGGGTGAAGAGAGAAGAGTGGGGGAAGGGATTTGGGGGAAGGGATGGTGAGGAGAGGAAAGAGTGGAAAACGAGGGGGATGGGGAAGAGGTGGATGGGGTACAAGCCCAATATGTTCCCTTTAGGGTGACAGGTAGAAATAACAAGCCTAAAGAACCATAATAACCAGAGATATTAAGGATACAATGAGAAGGAAAAGACAAGCTTTTACAAGGGGAACAAATTAGTGGAGACATTAGTAAGGTATAGAAAGTGTAGGGTGGAGCTTAAGGAAGCAAAGAGGGAGACTTGTAAAGAAGGGAAATTCACATGGGATATAGGGTATTTGATGAAGTGGATTCAAAATTGGCTCAGTTGTAGGAGAAAGAGGGTGATGACAGAAGGCTGCTTTAGTGACTGGAAGCCAACGTCCAGTGGTATACCATAGGAATTTGTGCTGGGCCCCGTATTATTCGTCATTCATATAAATGACATTAATAACTACACGAGGGTTAGGATTAGTAAGTTTGCGGATGACACTAAGATTGGCTAGATGATTAACAGTGAGGAGGAGTGCCTTGGGCTATGAGAAGATATAGGTCAAATGGGAAGATAAGTGGTAGTTGGAATTTAATCCTGAAAAGTGTGAGGATTTGTGTCACTTTGGAAGGAATAATTTGACAAGGAAATACTCAATGAATAGAAGGACACTAAAAATTTCTGTGGAACAAAGGGACCTTGGCGTGTTTGTCCACAAATCTTTGGAGGTGCCAGGGCATGTTAGTAGAGTGGTGAAAAAGGCATACGGGACACTTGACTTTATCAATCATAGTATAAATTACAAAAGCAGGTAGGTCATGTTGGAGTTCTATTGAACTTTGGTGAGACCACAGCTAGAGTACTGTGTGCAGTTTTGGTCACCACATTATAGAAAGGTTCTGACTGCAGTGGAGGGGATGCAGAGGAGATTCACCAGGATACTGCCTGGAATGGAACATTTAAGGTATTAAGTGAGGTTTGATAGCCTTGGACTGTTTTCATTGGAACAGAAGAGACTGAGGGACAACCTGATCAAGGCGTACAAGATTATGGGGGACATGGACAGAATGGATAAGGAACAGCTATTCCCCTGAGTTGAAGGAACAGTCAGGAGGGACATAGGTTCAAGTTGAAGGGCAGAAGGTTTAGGGACAATGTGAGGAAAATTGTTTTTACACAGAGATTGGTGACAGTCTGGAATGCACTGCCTGGGAGGATGGTAGAGACAGGTTGCCTGATGTCTTTAAGAGTATCTGGATGAACACTTGACATATCAGAATATTCAGGGCTATGGGCCAAATGCTGGCAGTTGGGATTAGGTGGGAGTCCAGGTGTTTCTAATGTGCCAGTGCAGACTTGATGGGCCGATGGATTTGTTCTGCATTGCATGATTCTATTATCTTAACTGGTCAAGAAATAAATGTCATATTTCTAATATTTTGATAGAAACAATGGAGTTTGTTTATTTACTAGCCACATCTAATGCAATTATTATTAGCTCATATCTAATATGTAAAAAATTCAAACTAAACATGTCAATTTAGAACTATGTTGGGGAAATAGATGCATACTTAGAAAAAGAGCATCAAACTCAACCATTCTATGAAAATTAAACAGTAGTTATAATCTGTAAGCCGTACCTTATTTTTCTCTCTTCAAAGACAGCTTTTTGCCATGCATCACTTTGATATGCATTTAATTTCTGCTGTAACACAAAAGCATGGAATATGATTTTAACTAAAACCTAGCACGTTCAGCCTTGGATTCAAAGACAGATTGCTATGCTTAACAAAAGCAAGTTAGTATGAATGTTGGAAATCTAAAATAAAACCAGGAAATACTCAGGAGGTAGCATCTGTGGAGAGAAAAGACAATTAAAGTTTCAGGTCAATGGCCTTTCATCTCAACTGGAAGATAGTAGCGGTAGGCAGCTTTTAAGAAAGTCAGAACAGGAAAAGTTGATGCTATATAACTATGAAGGTGGTGGACCTGTCTCCAAGCCAGAAGCTCTAGGTTTGAGTCTCACCTCAGGACTTGATGGTCAAGGATAATTGTTAAAATTTTACCACCTCACCCGCCTGAGGCCAACAGAGAATGCCATTCTGCAAGACTCGCCTGCCCCAATTCTGGGGTGGGTGTACCAGTAAAATTCAGGCTGATGTGTGCGTAAGGTGGCTAATAGGTTGAATATTAAGCTGAAAAATCCTTCCAATACACCAATGGCAGGCAGTAAGTGTGAGAGAGACTTCTGGTCAGCCATGCTTGGTGTAGAGGCTAGTGACCAGTTGCAGATAAAAACCACCATGCAAACTTATTCTGCACTTTGTGCATCACTAGGTGCAGGAAGGAAAATAAAAATATAGAATCCCATAATGCAGAAGGAGGCTATTAGGCCCATTGAGTCCGCACCAACCACAACCCCGTCCAGGCCCATATACACATAATCCCATGCATTTACCCTAACTAACCTCCCTGACACTGGGGTTAATTTAACATGGCCAATTCCCCTAACCTGCACATCTTTGAACTGTGGGAAAAAAAACCAGGGCACCCCCGAGGAAACCCACGCAGAACACAGGGAGAATATGCAAACTCTCCATGCAGTCAGTGACCCAAGCCTAGGATTCGAATCCAAGACCCTGGCACCGTGAATCAGCTAACCACTGTATCATCACTGCCCCAAATGCTGATTGAAAATTATCTATTGCATAATACACACAGCAAACAGATCAGATTAGTTGGATAAAGAAGGGCTTCTTGTGTGATGAAAAATATGGATTCATTTACCCAAATTGCAGAATTATTTTGATTCACTATTCATATGTCCATAGTAATATTAATCGTGCAATAATGTTGCTTCTTGGAAAGAAGTGGGCACCACAGATGGAAACACAATAAGGAACATTACATTGGGTGATGCACAATGAAAAACTAATGAACTAATGTATAACTGAAAATTGAAAGAAAACACTTACATTTATAAGTGGGTAGGATAGCTAACAAGACATACTTAAAATATTCAGATTACAGGATTAACATTAGTCTCATGAAAAATTCAACATTTTGGAATTATTTTGTTTAGGGATTATCATAGGAAATATCTATATAAAGTAAAACCCTACGATCGCAACATATGCAGTAAAATGTCAAAGTACAGCAAGCAAACTATGCATTTCCATTTATAGATAATTTTACAAGACCGACTGTGTGCATATAATTTACAAGTTTAAAAAGAATATTCAAACCAAACTTAATGAATGGAAAATGTGTCTCTTGTTTAGATTAGTTCAAAATATAATACCTCTAAAAATATAAATAATAATCTGTTGGAATCCATAGATACAGGATTGAATACAACAACTTTCTGTTGCATCTGATCCGGGTGTGGTTCCGGAGGACTGGAGGATGGCGAATGTGGTCCCATTGTTTAAGAAGGGGAAGAGAGACCTTCCAGGGAATTATAGGCCAGTGAGTCTTACTTCTGTTGTGGGCAAGGTATTGGAGAGAATTATTAGGGATAGGATTTATAGTTATTTAGAGAGAAATGAATTGATTGGGGATAGTCAGCATGGTTTCGTGAAGGGTAGGTCATGCCTTACTAACCTCATTGAGTTTTTTGAGAAAGTGACCAGAGAGGTGGATGGGGGTAAGGCGGTTGATGTAGTATATATGGACTTTAGTAAGGCGTTTGATAAGGTGGCCCATGGAAGACTTCTACAGAAAATGCAGATGTGTGGAATAGAGGGTGATTTAGCTAATTGGATTAGGAATTGGCTGGCAGATAGAAGACAGAGGGTGGTGGTTGATGGGAGATTTTCTTCGTGGAGTTCGGTGACGAGTGGTGTGCCTCAGGGGTCTGTTTTGGGGCCCCTGCTGTTTGTAATTTTTATAAATGATCTGGATGAGGGTATTGAGGGATGGATCAGTAAATTTGCAGATGATACTAAAGTTGGTGGAGTGGTAGATAGTGAAGAGGGGTGTTTTAGTTTACAGAGTGACTTGGACAAGTTGCAGAGCTGGGCCGAGAGGTGGCAAATGGAGTTTAATGTGGAAAAGTGTGAGGTAATGCACTTTGGCAGGAACAATAAATGTGTAGAGTATAGGGCTAATGGTAGGGCTCTTAATAGTGTTGAGGAACAGAAGGATCTTGGTGTATGTGTCAATAGATCCCTGAAAGTAGGCAGTCAAGTGGATAAAGTTGTTAAGAAGGCTTATGGAGTCTTAGCTTTTATTGGTAGGGGGATTGAATTTAGGAGCCGCAGCATCATGTTGCAGCTGTACAAAACTCTAGTGCGGCCGCACTTGGAGTATTGTGTGCAGTTCTGGTCGCCACATTATAAGAAAGATGTGGAGGCATTGGAGAGGGTACAGAGGAGGTTTACCAGGATGTTGCCTGGTATGGAGGGCAGGTCTTATGAAGAGAGGCTGAGGGATTTGAGGTTGTTTTCGTTAGAAAGGAGGCGGCTAAGAGGAGACCTTATTGAAACATATAAGATGATTAGAGGTTTAGATAGGGTGGACAGTGATAGCCTTTTTCCTAGGATGGAGAAAGCTAGCACGAGGGGACACAGCTTTAAATTAAGGGGTATGAGTTATAGGACGGATATCAGAGGTAGGTTCTTTACTCAAAGAGTGATTAGGGAGTGGAATGCCCTGCCTGCAGCTGTTGTAGATGCGCCAAGTTTGGTGGCGTTTAAGAGGTTAGTTGATAAGTATATGGATGAGAAGGGAATGGTTTAGTTAGGAGGGGCATTGCTTTTTATTTTGGTCGGCACAACATCGAGGGCCGAAGGGCCTGTTCTGTGCTGTATTGTTCTATGTTCTATGTTCAAACTTTGTTTGAAATATTTATGGCTTAGCTAAGTTTACAAATCAGGTTTTATCTTTTATACTGCATTTTATTTCAGGAGAAAGTTACTAAGAAAATGTATATTACTTTTTATGCATTAGGAATTCATGATTTATTCTTGTTTATCCTGAGGGAGATGCTTTGCATTATTGTTTTAATAAGCAATTATACCTAGAAATGGATTGCGGAATACAACCTAATTTAATCAGTTGGGAAAATAAATTGTGAAACAAATGTCCTTCACAAATAGTCTCAAATAATTATTTTATGATAACTACAGCCTAAATTGCATTTGCCACTTTTGTTGAGTGGCGATATTTTGTCAAAATGGTCACCCCTTAACGATTACTTCACTTGCACTGGTCAAATGCTTGACTTTCTAGGGAGATACACTCCTCATAGTAGAATCATAGAATCCTAGAATTCTACAGTGCAAAAGGATGGTTTGGCCATCGAGTCTGCATCAACCATAATCTCACTGAGTCCTTTTCCCATTACCCCATGATTTGCCCTAACTAGTCCTCCTGACACCAAGGAGCAATTTATCATGGCCAATCTGCCTAACCTGCACATCTTGGGATACTCTATTTTGTTTTATTCTCTGATATGAAACTCTAACTCCTTCTACACATTGTTATAAAAAAAAGGGAGAGTCTACATATGCCCGTGAATGGCCAGAGATTCGATAAACTGCTGAATTCTTGTACAGTACCTGCACTTATCAAAAAAAAATTCAGATTAACAGTAATGCAATTCTTTTACTGAGGAGAAATTAGCTTTTGAACTTATAGACTGGCAAAGAGACATATATTTTAGTCAAGATTGTGAGAAGCTCCATTCACATAAACTAAAATTAGTCATGAAATATATTGTTGAAGGTATTTATTATACATGTTAGGAATTGGCTTTGATTCTTGCAAGTACAGTGAAAATGACACAGGCATTTGTGTTTTTTTGGGTACAAATGTAAGAGTCTAAAAAGAAACTCCATAAGATGGAGGAAAACAGATGATCTCTGAAGATACCATATTCAATGTGCCCTGCAAGGAGCAATCTCAATTTCTATCATCTGATTTACAATATCCATGGAGATGTTACTTAGTTGGGTCCTGTACTTCCTAATTTGGCAGACCACAAGAGCTACCTATAGAAGGAAGATTCACACAACTGTTAATAGCCTCAGGAAATATTTTGAACTGTTTTTCCTCCAGTGCTACATTTTTATGATGACAAACTGCTGCTCCAAATCAAAATGAGTAACGTTATAATGTTTTACTATGCACCCTACAGTAATTGAAGCAATCTAACAAAGGTGCTTGAGAAGCAATTTAACATAATCTGTGATGATTCAGTTTCTCAGCAGTTTAAATGGATTAGGGTTCCACAGAACAGTTGAACACTTTTGCTAGTCACAACTCTAGTATATTAGTAATTGTTGCAGAACTATGCTGCTTTCAAAGCAATATCTTAAATACCTGAAATAAAAACGCACCTGTTGTTTGATCATATTTTACTTGTGTGATACAGATTATTCCCAAACTGTCAAGCAATGGTTCTTTTCCAGATCCAAAAACAGAAATAAATATAATCTAATTTAGTGAAAAATAACATCTTAGAAGAGAGTAGGGAATAGAAACCTTTTCTCTCGGTAACTTCCAATAAAACCAATATTCTAGATGTTGATGTATAAGTTGACCTTTGAAGCCAGAAAAATCTCTCCAAAGATGAGGAATGACTTATACATAGAGTGCAAAAGTGAACTGCTGCGTGGGTACGGGGAGGCTGCCATCATTACCAGTCACCGTGTGGGATCTGCTCAGTGTGGATATGTCTTAACCTCCTGTTCCGGGCTTCAATGTCAGCCTTTTAATTTATCACAAACTGACCGTTCAAGTAATCAGACCAAGTCATGGAGCTCTTTTAAACACTGTTTTAATCAAGCTATATAGCTCAGACCCTAGAAAATCTGTAACTAGCCAGAGTGCAGAATTCAGAAATACACGAGCAATTATAGTTCCAAATTTGATTACAAATAATTAGCAAATACCAATCACGTTTTAGGAATTATCAATAACCACTCAGAGTTATTAAGTTATTAAGTTATTACGTATCATGCATACGTAAGGATATAGCATCTAATTATAACTTCGGCATGTCACATCATCAAGCAATGATGGCTATATCTCTGACCAATGGTATATCAACATCGATTTCATTCTTCCTAGTTCTAATGGGCAAACTTGAGCTGGCGCTGCACATTGTTCAATTAAATGGTCCTTGACTCTGACCTGGGTTTGCTTTAATCAAAATCTGCGGTTTGAATATAGCTTTCCTTGTGTGACTGAGATAGAGCTTGCAGCTTATGTGATTCCATGTAATTATTGATGCTTTCACCTCCTGCACATCTTGTCAATGCAGCTTGCATGCAGACTTGATCACTTGCACTTGTTATAAGGTTACAAGTGAAATATCCAAGTGTGAGGTGGAAAATTGAGGCTGGCCACCAATAGTGTCTGAAAAGCAGACTGACTTATACGCTGATTATATCCAGAAACATGAATTTTGGGGTCAAAGAAATGGTCTTATACATTGGGTTGACTTGTATGCTGTAATCTACAGAAACAGTTCTGTCAGAAATGAAGTTGTCAGTTTAACTAGATTGTCAGTCTATTAAGATTAATACAATTATGCACATTATTCTGCACCTTGTTTAATGGACAACCACTGCCACACTTTGTTAATCCCACTTTTATTAATCTGACACTGTTGTCAGATTAATAATGGGGGGGTTAATAAACTGTGACACTAGCTGTCCATTAGCACACTCGTGTCCCTCTGACTAAAAGTAGTCTATCTGTCATATTTCTGAACATGTCTTGTCAACTTCTCACATAATTCACACTAAACAAGGCCACATCAGAAGATTTTTATATCTGTATATGGGTGTTGTGTGGCGAAGTCTGGTAGCCTTTTGCTGCCTTCCCTCAGATGTTGATGCTGTTGTTGCTCTCAGGCAAGATGTGCATTTGCACAGGAGCTAGTGTGCCAAACACAAATAAATTAAAATCAAAGTAATTACCATCTTCCTTTAATCATCAGTTTCCCCATTTAAATAAATGGATGTAATTCTTTCCAAATCACTTTGCGTATCAAAGTTAAAGTTTATTTATTAGTCACAAGTAAGATTACATTAACACTGCAATGAAGTTACTGTGAAAATCTCCTGTTTGCCATTCTCCAGCACCTGTTCGGGAGGGAGAATTTAGCACGGCCAATGCACCTAACTAGCATGTCTTTCGAACTGGAGCAGATGGAGGAAACCCATGCAGAGCATGCACACTCTACACAGACAGTGACCCAAGCAAAAAAGGCAGATTTCTTTCATTTTTAAAATCTCCAACAACAATTTACTACAAATAGTAATGAGACTGAACCTTTTAAATTGTTCCTCTTTGAGGTTGATTTGCAGAAAATCAACCATTATGTTGTCCTCGTGTTATTAATTACCAAACTTAACTTACTACAGCGAGGTTAATGAGCAACATATGTAGCTTGAGAAAGTTTTAAAAAATGGCAGGTAGGCTAAAGATAAGATGCAACTCTGAGTGCATCCCTCAATCTCTTGAGCAAAAATAGAAAATGCTGGAAAATCTCAGCAGGTCTGGCTGCATCTGTGGAGAAAGAATAGAGCCAATTTGCAGAATTTTAGAGTCTTGCCCACCGGAGGCTCACAAGATCCTGTGGTCAACAGAATTCTGCAAGCATTGCCTGTCCTGATTCCAGTAAAATTCCAGCTAATGTTTCAATTCTGGATGACCTTCCGTTAGAGCTAAGAGCAAAGAAAATCAGAAAAGATTTATACTATGGAGGGGAGGGGAGGGGGTGATGTTGGTGAACCTGTAGTAGGACAAAGCGAATGTAAATAGGGATGAAGATGCCTGAGAGAGGTGCTAAAAGTGTCCATTAAGTGATCAGAACGTGTAAATGGTAGATCAGAGGTACAGATTGTTTAGGCAGTTGGCCTGAAGCGGGAGGGGCAGGGGCTGGAATGGCAATGGAGAAGTGGAAAAATGGAAGTGAGAAAGAAGGATGATAAATTGGATGAATGAGATAAAAAGAAGAAACAAAATGAAATAAACAAAATAAATGGAAATGGGGTGATGGTGGAAGAGAGAGTTCATGCTCTGAAATTGTTGAACTCAACGTTCAGTTCGGAAGACTGTAAAGTATCCAATGGAAAATGAGGGGTTCACTAGAACATAATCGCCTGAATTTGCTGGTCGATTTACAGAAGGGAAATGTGCTGTTGTCTTCCTTAATAGTTAAATAAATACTGTCTGCGACAGAATGCTAAATTTTGACATTGTGTGAACAAAATAATTTTATGATATTTACTTGTTGGTGGAAAGTCATGTTTCACATGGAAATGAAATCCTATTTACAAAGCATGATAGTTTTCTGAGATAAGTATGACAAGTAACATCCTTAGAGTATACATTTGGCATCCAATGATTGAAAGAGGGGTGAAATCATAACATTATGCACTTTGCAATAAAATCTTGATTTGTTATTTCTTATTACAGTACTTGCTCTATCCTCACTTCATACCATTGCATTTTCTATAGCTCAATAAATCTTAATTTTCCAAGTTGGCACACTGGTTAGTCTTGGAATCCTTTTCTTGTTTCACTCACAGTGGTGATGGCCACCCGTTGATTACCCTGTGAAATTATCTATGCCAGTCACTGTAAACTGATGAAGCATTTAGTGTACAACATGCAAAGCCAACTCGTAACACAGATGGAACACATGGTCACATATGCAAGAATCAATTAACGGGAAGTGTTTCCCAATAGGGGTATTTGGAATATGACACTCTCATATCTTAATCAGCATTGGATTGGGTTTCGAGGCTTTGGTTTTATTTAAAAACACACATATGAACAATGTGATAATGCATCATGGGTTCACAAGTATCAGAAAGCAAAACACAAATATCCTTAAGGACAACTCCATGACCACAAAATATATCACAGTCCTGAAGTGAACATTACCGATAGAACATTTAACTAGCATCCAAAGCTTACTTCCAATGATCCAGCTTTTAATAAATGAGTATTAATTGCATACTGAGAATTGAGAGGTGCATGTTAAGAGAGGCGATGGTCTAATGGTACTATCATGAGATTATTAATCCAGAAATTCAGCTAATGTTCTGGGGACCCGGGTTTGACTCCCGCCATGAGCATGGTGAAATTTGAATTAATTTTTTTTTAAAATCTGGAATTAAGAATCTACTGATGACCATGAAACCATTGTCAATTGTCGGAAAAACCTATCTGGTTCCTTTCGGGAAGGAAATCTGCCGTCCTTACCTGGTCTGGTCTGCATATGACTCCAGAACCACAACGTGGTGGACTTTCAACTGCTCTCTGAAATGGCCTAGCCAGCAATTGAGTTCAAGGGCAGCTAGAGATGGGCAATAAATACTAGTCTGCCAGTAATGCCCAAATCCCACAAATGAATTAAAAAAGATTACTTGTCAGAATGGTGGCTGCTATAGATGTTGGAGTGTTTGAAAGAGCTTTAGTCCAACTTGTGTGCAACATGGTTTGGAATCATTGCAGTCTGTGATGGGAGACTTAGTGATGTCTAATCAAACTGCAATGAGACCAACTTGTCTCAGGCAGACAATGCACTGTGCAAGCAATGCCAACGAGGCTGGGCACACTCTGGCTATACCATTTCCTGCGGCTTACTGAGCTTAAAGGAAAATATGCCTGGAGCGGGGAAGGTGTTGGAGATGGGTAGGGGGTTTGGTGGTTCCAAGCCATCAAGAACTTTTCCATTTTACAGAAAACTCTTTGAAATTGATCACCAAATACAAAAATCATTGAAAATAACAACACAAGTTATGAGAAAAGTTAAATTGAAAAGCAGAGAAATCATGTTAAATTTGTATCGAGCCATGACTAGACCGTACTCGGAGAATACTGTAGTCCACACACTGGTTACAACCACAATGCAGACCAGTAAATTTTACAAAGAAATTCATCTCCTGGTTATTACTAAAATAATTATGCCACAAGATTTCACATTGTAAATGAACACTTTTATCATAGAAGAGTTAAATGAAGTAATAATTTAACTCTTTCATAAAAAATTACATCTTTACAGCTGAAAAAACTTCAGCAGCACACTTATTGTTCTACTTTTATTTCCACCCAAGAGTTTTCCTATACTTTAAAAGACTTTAAGGGTTTTTTTTTCCCCTGTGACCAAACCAAAATGTTCTATGGTGCTCAAATTCACTTTGATTTTTCTCAGTAATCCTGCAAATCTCCAAGGTATGAAACTTATTGAAGGTCCTTCTTCTAGCAGGCGGTTAGAACTCTCCCTCAGCACACCTTGATTGTTGGCAAAGGCAAAATACGGATGCTGGAACAAAAACAGAAAATGCTGGAGAAACTCAGCATCTGCGGAGAGAAAATAGAGCCAAATTTTTGAATCAGGGTGACCCTTCTTCATTTGCTGACATCCCAATACAGGTATGGATCTCACTGCATTCTTTCTTATTGACTCAAAATCTGGAAACAGCCTTGGTTTCTGATCACCCTTTGCTTCTGGTTCCAGCTGCTTTAAAGCTCCTGCCAGATTCTTTCTCTCTATCTGTCTCAAAGCTGTTCCCAGGCTAGCTTACTGTTTTTGTCAGAGATCACATAGTTAAACGCAGAACAACAACAAAATTCCCTGAATCTATATTCCCTTGGCAACTTGTGTGTTCACCTCATGGACTGCAATAATTCAAAAGGGCAACCCATCACCAATTGGTGATGGGCAATAAATTCTGGCCTAGTCAGTGATATCCACATTCTGTGGGTGATTGAAAGAAACTCTCTGCTTGTGGCCTTCTTAAAGCAAGATACCTTCTTGGATGGTTCTGATTCTATCTGGTTTAGTCAAGAGCTTTATCAATAAATATAATTCAGGGTCTTACAATGTACAGTACATGGGATCCAGACGCAACTTTAAAAGCAAGTAATAAATCCTGGTCAATATTCTGGTGGTATGTTTACAACTCAATTTTATGGGACCAGAAGTACAAAAAGATCTCATTCAGGCCCCACATGAGAGAATCTGGGCTCTGTCAGCCAAGGTTTCCAGCTTCTTCCCACCTATAAAATTCTCTCGAAGCCTCCCACCACAACCTGCACGAATAGCAAGTTTTTGGCCACCCTGATCTCAGGTGCGAAGCAGGTGGGCAATTGTTTAGGAGAAAATAATGAGATTAGGCTGTTAAAATAGGCCATGGCTTTCCACTGCAGTTTTTGGGTTAACTTTCTGGTCCAGGTATCATAGAACCGTACAGTGCAGAAGGAAGCCATTCAGCCCATCGGGCCTGTACTGGCCACAATCCTACCCAGGCCCTCTTCCCACAACTCCATGCATTTACCCTAGCTAGTGCCCCTGATGCTAAGGGACAATTTAGCATGGCCAATCCACCTGACCCGTACACATCTTTGGACTGTGGGAGGAAACCAGAGCACCCAGTGGGAATACACACAGACATGGGGAGAACATGCAAACTTCACACAGACCGGGACCCAACCAGATGTTGAACCTGGGTCCCTGGTGCTGTGAGGCAGTAATGCCAACTACTATGCTACCATGTCCTTCTGGCATCCCACCAGCTAAACTTGACCATACAATATTGATTAAACTGTGATAGTCATGCAGGCTCAAATGAGGGAAAAGCAAGTTTAAGAATTCTTTCAAAAAGAAAAATGATCATTATGTTGAATGGGCCTCTGCACAGGATAATGGAACCTTTGGAACTGTTCAAGTAACAGTTAGATGATTTAATAGGGGGTAATAAATACTTTTTTCCTGTTTATTGTGTTAACTTTGGACAAATGGCTACAGCCATTGTGAAAATACTAATGACGATTTCTCCAGAAGCGGTGAGTTAGACGAAGTGCAGACCACAATGGAATGATGCAACATCTGGAGCTGTATTATGCTATTATGCCTTACAAATGCAATTATAAACATACATTAAACACAAACTGACCAAATTAAATGGGCTCTCAAGAACAGCCTAGACAGTCTAGCGTGCCATTCTCAGTGAGAAAATCAAACAAGTTTGAATACTAGCCTCCAGCAACTACTGTTCAGCCCTTTCGGCATTCAAAACAAAATTGACTCCAACTCTTCCATTTACCACTTCATGGACCGACCTGTCCAGGTAGGTGATCCAAAGAAAGGGAAAATATAGAGAAGAATAAACTGGAGACACTCTAACTACTTAAAATGAATAGTATTTGCATCTTCTAAAAAAATGAATGAGCAAAATCTCCGCAGGGAAACTGTAGATAAAGAATTTAGCAAGTGGCAGTAATCTTCAATAACCAATTAATCTTGGCTGTTAATGCATCAACCTCTGTTTGATACAATACTGCACATGCTTTAGTAAAGTATAACTAATAACCTTTGAATTTTTATTCATCCAAATGTAGTTCACTTAACATTTTTTAACTTAATATTTACACATTATATTGTATCGACTTAAAAAGTGCTGAATAGTTTGAGGAATCATTTCCTGTCACTTCCTGATGCAGGCTCAACATCTTATCATCGCCCGCTGCGACAATATAAAGCCTCATTTAATCAAGATCCATTTAACACTGAATCACACTAACAGGATTACTTATCCAAGGCTAATTCCACATTAGCTGAAGTGCTGTATCCACGGAGAGTAATCTCCCTGTAACTATGGTGGGTCCACAGGCAGGTTAGCTGTGTGCTGATTGTCGGAGAAAAGGGCCAGTCTGCATTTTCTGTGCTGTCAGCTCAAGTGGGAATGGTGGGAAATTTTTGCTTACATTTCTGTTGCATATGTAATGCAACTTGGTACCCCCTCAGCCTTCTCCCTCCATCCGCAGCCCCAGTATCCCTGCCAACCTCCCCTCCCATCCCGCCTCACAGCCCCATTGCCCAAAAATAATTGCACAAATATTATCTTCCAACTTCAACCTAGATGTACAGATTATGAAATAAGAACAAACAGAAAATGCAGGTGATGTTTGTGGGATCTTGCTACATACAATATTTGTTACCACATTCACTTTGCAGCAATAGTGACCATAAAAAAGCAATTAATTAACTGTTTAGTATTTTGAGGCATCCTATGCATGCATTTTCCCCCCTTTCAGGCACAGTTGAACAAAAGGATAAAATGACATTTTTTTAATTTGCAAGTATATTGGCATCAAAGTAATGATGATATTTCATGCCATATGGAAAACTAACATTTTCATTCATATTTCAGAGGTGATTTTATGAATGCATCTGACCAGTAGGCAATTATATTTATACAATATGTTATTTTCTAGAATTAGTGGATGCATAGTAATGGGCAGCATGGTGGCACAATGGTTAGTACTGCTGCCTCACACCACCAGGGTCCCAGAGTTAATTACAGCCTTGAGTAACTGTAGAGTTTGCACTTTCTCCCTGTGTCTGCAAGGGTTTCCTCCCACAGTCCAAGGATGTGCAGGTTAGGTGGATTGGCCAAGCTAAATTACCTCTTACTGTCAGGGGGGCTAGGTGGAATAAAATGCATGGATTGGGGATAGGGGCTGAATGGGATTGTGGTCAATGCAGACTCGTTTGGCCAAGCAGCCTGCTTCTACTCCATAAGATTCTATGGTTCTGTGATTCTATGGGTCACTATCTGTGTGGAGTTTGCACATAGTTCCTGTGTCTGTGTGGGTTTCTCCGGCTGCTCCGATTTCCTCCCAGTCCAAAGGTGCATGGGTTAGATCTATTACCCTGCTAAATTGCTCCAAGATGTGTAGGTTCAGGGGATTAGTGGGGTAAATACATGATGTTATGAGGATAGGGCCTGGGTGTGACTAATGTCAAAGAGATGGTGCAGGTTCGATGGGCCAAATGGCCTTCTAGGGTTTCTACGGTTCTATGAATTATGTTTAGCACTTCTGGAATTTGAAAGGTCAACAGACCTTTCTCCCAATACCATGCACATGGAAATTCAGGCTATTATCTTGAAGAATAATGTTCATTGTTATAGAAACATTTAAGAGTGGAATTTCTCTGTAATAATTCATTGTGGTGATGCTGGGAACAGCAGGGGGAAGTGGTTGGAGGTGGGGTGGTAGATGGCTGGTGAGGACAGAGAAAACAATTCCAATCCAAAGGGACAAACATAAGAACAAAGGAAATAGGAGCAGGAGTAGATTATCCAGCCCTTCAAGCTTGCCCCGCCATTCAATAAAATCATGACTGATCTGAGGTAGATCAGTCCCACTTTCCTGCTTTCTTCCCATAACCCTTAATTCCCTTGTCTACAAACCACAATATATTTTAATAATTTCCTTGCTTGTTACAGAATAGATATTGTAATTACACAAAATGGCCCATCTAATCCTCAAGGTGTTCATGTCATGATTGGAACAGAATCTTTGGAAGCCAAAGGTAATGGAAATGGAAGAGAACAGGCATGTAATGGGGGCAGAAGAATTATGCATCTGAATGTAGTGGGTATCCAATTGAAGTGATGGAGGGTCCTATTTAAAGGCTCAATTATTACGTATGTGAAAGGCTGAGATAGGCAGATTTTTAATCAGTAAGGAATGGAGGGTTACAGAGATAAGGCAGAAAAGTGGAGTTGTGGATCATCACATCAGATCAGTGATGATCTCACTGAATGGTAGAGTAGACTTGATGGGCTGAGTGATCTACTTCTGCTCCAACTTATGGTATTATTGACCTTTCCTCCAAGTGGATGAACACAGTGGCTGAAAAATGGTCAGTTAAACAAGACAACTTCCTAGTTGGTGGTGGAAGTGGGGGAGGGGGGAGGGGTGAGGGGGGCGGGGGGGGTGTTGAGATGCAGGGATGTGTGGGGCAAGGGGCGGGGGTGAATCGGGCAGGGAGGCGAGTGGGGAGGAGGCGGGGATGCAGTGAAAAGAGGGTGGGGGCGTGAGTGGGGAGGGGGGCATGTGAGGGGGCAAGGGAGGAAGGGAAGGGAGCAAGGGAGGGGGGAAGGGAGCAAGGGAGGAGGGGAAGAGAGCAAGGGAGGAGGGGAAGAGAGCAAGAAGGAGGGAGGGGCAAGAGGGGAGGGGGCAAGAGGGCAGGGGAGGGGGGCAAGGGGAGGGAGGGAGGCAGGAGGGGGCAAGGGGAGGGGAGAGGGGAGGGGAGGGGGCAAGTGGGGAAGGGGGGGGGCAAGTAGGGAACCGAGAGGGGCAAGTGGGGAGGGGGAGGGGGAGGAGCAGGGGCAAGAGGGGGGGGGGGGAAAGAAGGGAGGGGGAAAGAGGGGAGAGGCAGGGGGCAAGTGGGGAGAGGTGGGGGCAAGAGAGGAGGGGGAGAGGCAAGGCAAGAGGGGAGAAGCAGGGGCAAGAGGGGAGGGGGCAACAAGGGAAGGGAGGGGGCAAGAAGGGAAGGGAGGGGGCAAGAAGGGATGGGACATGTGGGAGGGGAGGGGCAAGAGGGGAAGGGAGGGGCAAGAAGGGAGGGGACATGTGGGAGGGGAAGGGAGGGGGCGTGGGGAGGGGAGGGGGCAAGAGGGGAAGGGAAAGGGCCAGAGGGGAGGGGCAGAGGAAAGAGGGGGGGGCGGGGTGGGAGAAAGAAGGGAGGGGGTGGGAGGTAAGTGGGGCAGGGGCAAGAGGGGAGGGGTGGGAGGTAAGTGGGGCAGGGGCAGGGGTGGGGCCGTGAGGAGGGGTTGGAGGCAAATTGGAAGGGGGGGGTGTGGGAGGCAAGTGGGGCAGGGTGAGGAATGGTTGGAGGCAAGTTGGGGGGTGAGCAGGAAAAGTGAGGGAGTAAGTACAAAGGGGGCAAGTGGGGCAAGTGAGAATGGGGGGCAAGTGAGAATGGGGTGGTGGCAAGTAGAATGGGGGTGTGGAGGATGTGGGGGAGTCTAAGTGGGGAGGGTGTGGGGTCAAATGGGGAGGGGGAGGTAGAGGGGTAAGTGGGGAAGGAATGGCTCAAGTGGGGAGGGGTTAGCTCAAGTGGGGGTGGTGTCAAGTAGGGAGGGGGTTGGGTGGGGAGGGGGTTGGAGTCGTGTGGAGGGGGTGGGGTCAAGTGGGAAGGGGGTGGGGTCAAGTGGGGAGAAGATCAGGCTCTGTCGGGAGGAGTTGGTTGTCAAGTGGGGAGAGTGTGAGGGCAGAGGAATGTGGGGAAGGGATGGAGAGCAGCGAGCAGTGGCAGGGAGCAATTGGGGCAGTTGGAAGGGGCGGGCAGGGGTGGTTGGGGTTGGTTGTTATGCTTCATCCTTGTCATCTTGTCACGGTTGTCATGCCACAGTTGTAGTTGCTGGCTGTGCATCAGAATAGCTGCCCCTCCACCAACACAACCAGGCAGCTGTGGCCTTTGTTTAAAATTGAATTTTCACTTGCTCCATCGCTCCGTCTCTCTTTGCAGACATCACCCCCTAAACACCTCTGATTGTCGAACCAGAACTGCTGGAGGGCCAATAGGAGGCCTTCCAGCATTGAGAGCCAACTCACTATCTTCAAATGATAACATGCTGTGTGTGGCAGCCAGTAATTGACCAATCCAGCACAAATCAATATTGGGTTCCTGCTCCTGACACAGTGCTGGGGCAGGACTCTCATTCAGTGATGACACTGGGGTCCTGAAATAGATTTTTGTTGTCCCTGGTTTCACCAGTTTAGGTTCGAGTGGCAGAAATCAGAACATACATTCCCATGCGGAGCACCCAATATATTCAACAGTGGGAGCTTTGGCCAGAAGTTTTGGAAAAACTGGGTCCAATCATCCCACTTCATTCTCTACCGAGCAAGGATTGGCAGAAGGTGGGACTTTTGGCCATTATTGGGAGGGTGTGTCACATTGGAAAGCTAGTGGGAACAGCTCATTCGAGGAACTATGCTGCAGTCATTGCAAGGAATAACCTGGAACTGAGTGTCGGAGGTGAGGAAAGATGCAAAGGTAAAGTGGCTGGAACAGGACTGGGGGTGTCACAAGTAAGGAGATTGGTATCTCAGAGAATAGGTGAGGCATAGGGAGCCGAGGTGAACGGAGGGAGCTGAGACGGAGGGAGGTTCAGAGATCACTGGACCCTAAGTTGAGTGTACTTCCAGTTAGAAGGTAGCTTCTGATGATGGCACAACAACTTTGTACCATCCAGTTCAATCAAACTCTGTTCAATTGTGGGTATTCCCCACTCTCCACTCACAATCTATTATCCACCTGTGAGCTTAAAAATTGAGGCTTGGTGGGAAAAGGCCCTTAAGTGGCCATTAAGTAGCAGAGTTACCGACATCTATCAGTCTTGCTCGGGTCTTGCGAAACAGAAAGAACCTCAGAGCAATAAGCAACAGTCTCAGCAAATGAGAAATTCATTTCAAGTGCTCCAGCCTTTCAATAAGAGTCTCTTCATAATCTACTTGGGCACTGTAAAAAAAAAAAGCAATAATGTAAATTGGCAGATATTTGAAAATCTGGAAGGTTATATGAGTAGATTCATCTTAATTTACTTCTCTGAGCACTTTTAATATGTTGCAACTGCAACCAAATTAGTTTCAGATTGTTGAACACAGATTTTCAAATTCAAACACTATTCTACGAGCAGTAGCTAATGACTGGAGGATGATGCCCAGCAAATCAAAAGAGCACAATTTTCTAAGCACGTTGAATGCTACAATATTTACTTATTTGTGTTAATGACCCACTTTTAACCAGAAATGTGTAATCCTTGAGTCACACTTGATTTAACACTGTGGACTACGATAACAGTACAGATTGTTACAGAACTAAAAACATGGGATTTTCTTTGGTTTGGCAAGATCGGTGGTGAAAAGTTCGAATTATGTTTGATTGATCCTAGCTGATAATGCTCAACATTCACAAACAATTGGCCCAGCATATATTATGTAGAAGCACGGTTGAAAGTTAACGGGGTAGCGGGGGTGGAGTAGGGTTCAGTTTTATTGGGTCAATGTAGCAATTTTAATTGGGTTATATTGGGTGCAGCAATATAGAATCCTTTTTTGCAGAAGGAGGCCACTCAGCCCACTGAGCCTGCATCCTGACAACAATCCTACCCAAGACCTATCCCTGTAACCCCACATAGTTATCCTGCTGGACCCCTGACACTAAGAGGCAACTTAGCAAGTCTAATTAACCTAGATCTCTGACACTAAAACTGTAATACAGGATGGCCAGTCAAGCTAACCTGCACATCCTTGGAATGTGGAAAGAAATCCATGCGGACATGGGGAGAACATGCAAACTCCACACAGACATTTACCAAAGGTCAGAATTGAAATCTGGCTCCTTGGCACTGTGAGGCAGCAGTGGTAACCACTGTGCCACCCAAGTGTCCCAATACAACAATGTGTAATGTTTCCCCTTACTTTCATGTCATCAATATCAATGCTGAAATGATGATGCATCAACAGAAGCAGTAACCTTTCATTAGCTCTAAGATCAGATAGAATTTTAGCACATGCCATTCGGGATGAATATTTTAATTTAAAGCTTATGGTAAATTAACAAAGGAATTACATGCAATTAAGAAGCTAACTAAAGAACACTATGCAAATTAAGGTAAAAGCTGTAGGTTATTTTTAAAAGGGAAAATACACAAGGCAAAAATAATCATTAAAAAACTCCTACTGAAAACAATGATTATCTTTTTGGGCACTTCACTTTTAAATTGCATGTTTCATTGTACATTTGGAAAATAGATGTTCTCTGAATTTTAAGCAAAATACAAAAAAGGAGTAAAGTAAATGCAACGAACCTTTTCTCTTCACAAGCGTGTTAACTCAAAGAAAGATAACCAATTTATGTTGAACAGAAATTGAACCTCTCAGATTTTACTGGCTGCCCGGTATTGTGTTTACAGAGGTTGATGCAAGAAGATTGGTCTACAGTAGTGCTTACTGTGCTTATTAACACAATAAAACATATACTGTTATCTTTCTAATTTGTGTTTATAATTACAGCAAGTTATATTTCTTGGTTTGTTTCTAACAATGGAATATTTTTTCTCTGCCAATACTGTGATACTGTGACAATTCTCTTGATCGATGGCATACAACTTCACCTTTAAGTATACAAAGAAATACATTCCTTTAAGAACCGTTGCTGGGTGAATAATCTTCCCCCACCCTTCGCATCTGACTTTGATTCCATTTAAGAGATGCTAGTCTTTCAACGGTCAAGGAAGTTTGTCTTCTCTGCTGCCTGACCAAGAAATATCAGGGCTCAAGTTTCAGCTTTTAAACACCTTCCAACGCTTAATATATTGCAGCCAAAATGAACAGCAAAGCTCTTGCTTTCTCACCTGACCATGTACCTTAATTCTAAGCTCAGAAGAGCAATGGAGCATCAACACAACATTTCCAATTCCCACGCCAACATGCATGTGTCTCCTTTGACTGAGATTGCAAATATGGTGCCAATTTAAGCCCATAACTAAAGGCAACAATGATTAAAAAATGCCTCTCAGAACTGATCATTTTGGACCATTAACTCATCAATCATCATACAATGTTTAATTATTTTCTGAATAATTTAGAAGTTTATGGCTCTGCAGTCTTGCCTGATAGAATTAGCTCTTTTCAGTAGAGGTTTCCATGAAATGTACACACAGAATCATAGATACTCACAGCTCACAGGGAGTTCATTTGGCCCATTGTCTCTATACCAACTCTTTGAACACATTTATTTTCCACTAATTTTTACAGCTGGACCTACTTATTTGGTATACATGAAACATAATAAATCAAGGTATAGTGTGAGCAGCTATCTTTTTAAAAAAACATATATATTTAAATCATGTCTCCATTAAAACCCTTTCTTTAAAGATTTTAAAACTTATAATTCCTCAAAAATCTCCATTTCACATTCAAGAGTAATCTCCTTTTTGCTTGATATTTGTTATTTGCTTTTACAATATAGTCACCAAAGCTAGACCTGGTATCGTAAGTATGGTTTGACCACAACCTTTGTACAAACCTGAAGCAGACTGTTGTCCTTTTCACTCTTCCCTACAGAGAGCTGACTTTCAAATGCCTAAATGCATCTCATTTATGACAGCTATAATGTTTCTTGCAGTCGAAAACCTTTAAAGTAGTATTCAGTCTGTCCTATACCCCGACTTAAATCTGTCTTCTGCTCAGAATAGATGCCAGAGGTAGGAAAGTGTCCCATTTCCCAAATGATATTCTCATCTTGACAGGTACAAAAAAAAACTGTTGTGCATATTCCTGGAGTGAGGGACACTAAATGATGGCCCGCAGGCGACAGTTTTATGGTTTGAATTTTAAAAAGTATATTTATCTCATAAAGTATGCAGTATGGCTTCTTAAAGCAATTTATTCATGTTACGCATATTTTTTAAGTATTAACAATTTAGATGTTGTAAATTGTGAGGTCATGCTTAAAGACCTTATATTCACTGTGACAATATTCAAGTTGGGAACTTCTAAAACTTGGTTATACCTTTGTAAATAATGAGATTTTCCTTCTCAAATTGTAATCAGTTCCAGTTGGGCTCCAGATCAAACAATATCTGCGAGCACTTTTAACAGCCACCTGGCAGAATTTGAAAAAGATAAAATGAAAGACAGCACAGCACTCGACCAAACTGAATATAATTTTTATTTTGAAGCATATTTCACGTATAATTATGTTTAATTGGACACAATGAATATAATGTTTAATATGCTTTATTTGCAGCCTCAGAAGAAGATGCTCTACTTGAAAGAATTTTTAAGCGACTGTACGTGAGATGATTATATTCATGACAGTGTTCAAATTTCTGAATTGTGCTTGAATTAATACCATGCATCTACGCTGTGATAAAATGTATTTTCTGCATAGCACAGTTTCCCTCTGAGTTGTTGATCTTGTCGTTTGGAAATGATTGGGGGTGGGCGCCACAGGGAAACTGAATAATTTTTAGCAGGCCAAAGGAAATTTGGCATGGCTGCTACAACTTCCATCAACTTTTACAGATGCACCATAGAAAGCATCCTTTGCGGATGTAGCACAGCTTGGTATGGCTCCTGCTCTGATCAAGATTGCAAGAAACTATAAAGGGTTGTAAACGTAGGTCAGTCCATCACGTAAATTAGCCTCTCATCCACTGGCTTCATCCCCGCAACCTATAAGACCATAAGACATAAGAGCAGAATTAGGCCACACAGCCCAACAAATCTGCTCCACCGTTCAATCATAGCTGATACTTTTCTCATCCCCATTCTCCTGCCTTTTCCCTGGAACCTCTGATCTCCTTATCAATCAAGAACCCATCTACCTCTATCTTACAGACAATCAATGATCTGGCCTCCATGGCCTTCTGCGGCACAGAGTTCCATAAATTCACCACTCTTTAGCTAAAGAAATTCCGCCTCATCTCTGTTTTAAAGAATTGTCTCTCCAGCCTGAGGTTGTGCCCTCTGGTTCTCATTTTTCCACATCCTGTCTATACAGGCTCACAGTATCCTGTAAATTTCAATAAGATCCCCTCTCATCTTTCTAAACTCCAAATGAGTACCGCGTCCTCTGTCTTGGGAAAGTAGCCAGCAAAATCAAGGGCCCCACACTCCCTGGACATACTCTTTTCCACCTGTTTCCATCAGCAAAAAGATACAAAAGTCTGAAAATACATTCCAACCAATTCAAGAACAGCTTCTTCACTGCCCCCATCAGACTTTTAAATGGTCCTAACAGATATTCTGATTTTTTTCATCACCTTATCTATAACTGCAACACTATATCTGAACCTTTTCCTTTTTCCCAATGTATTCTATACATTGTACACAAAAAATAATACATTTCACTGTATCCAAATACATCTGACACTAATAAATCAAATCAAATCAAGATTTCTAAGGTGCTAACTCTGACCAGACTTATGCTGACAGTTTTGATTGCAAGACATTTGATCCCATGACACTGATCACAATTTGCCAGATAAATGTTACCAGATAAATCCCAGTTGAGTGTCTCAATATCACCAAGGCCAATTAAAATACTTCAAACTTTTTGTTCTCTAGAATATAAAATTTTCAGTGAAATTACAACATAATTTAGAAATATCAGCAACAGTGCAAAAAAATTGTAAATGATGTTCAAATTAAAATTACTCTTCTGAAATTTTCTACAGCATCAAAGTAAAAAAGTAAAGTTTATTTATTAGTCACAAGTGGGCTTACATCAACACTGCAATGAAGTTACTGTGAAAATCCCCTTGTCTCCACATTCTGGTGCTGTTCGGGTACACTGAGGGAGAATTTAGCCTGGCCAATCCATCTAACCAGCACATCTTTGGACTGTGGGAGGAAACTGGGGCATCTGGAGGAAACCCACGCAGATACTGGGAGAACATGCAAACTCCATACAGTGATCCAAGTGGGAATCAAAGCTTCCCAGGGTTCCTGGAACTGTGAGGCAGCAATGCTAACCACTGTGCATCGATTACAATAAGAAATATCAAATAAATTCTACTGATTTTACAAAACATTCAAAAAAGCAGCTGTTTGCAGCAAGCGAAGGAGGAAGGGTGGATCTGATTGGATTGACTGTAAAAGAGCTGGTACAAAGTCAATAGGCTGAATGACCTTCTTCTGTGCTGTGTTCTTTGAACATGCCCAGCATTGAAGCACTAGTCATTGAAACCAGCTCCACTTGGTTGGACATGTTGTTCAGACATCTGTCACCAGACCCTGAAGCAATTGTCCTTTTTGAAAAGGTGACACGGCAAGATGGCCTCAAAACACCCATGAAAAGATCAAACATCTCCACTAAGTTATGGGGGTCCCTGAGTTGTAACTGACCATACTGGAGAAGATTTATTAATGAAGGCACCAAACACATTGGCCAACTCTGTCAAGAACATATTAGAGGAAGCACACATATGTCTAAACACTTTATTGATCTGACCACCACCCCCAAGACTCTGTCTGGCTCATACATTGCAAGTCCAAAATGCTTCTTCATTGATGCAACCTAAAAGGTTAATTTGAAATATCATCATTGACTTAAGGTCCTACGGTAACAGAGCAAGATAATTCTATGGGGACGTCATGCTGAGTCTGTCTCCTGGAAGTTATCTAGGTGCTTTCCTTCTGTCCATCCAGTTATAAGATCATCAAGGTATATTATAACTTGTTACAGCTCTTGCAACAGAATTTTCATTGTCCTCTGGAAAAGTGCACCTGCTGATGATAGCAAAAGGTGCAAATGCTATATTGGACAAAACTTTGTGTGTGTTTTCACATCAGGAATTGGGAAACATTGTCTAATTCAAAATGCATGACTCATATCCAGTTTTCTATAAGGTTGACATTTGGCTAGCCTTATATACAGGTCTTCAACCTTTGGGTTGTATGTTTATCCAAAATGGCAGTCTGATTTGTAATCCTCACAAATACACACAGTGTTGCCTGACTTCCACATGGAACTACTGGGGCTGCCCATTCCATGAACTGAATTGGCTGGATAATGTCCAGGTCTTCCAATATCTTTAATTCAGTATCCACCTATTCTCATAAAGCATACAATACTCATCTTGCCCTAAAAAATCAAGGGGTCGCCTCTGGGTTCAAATAGATCTATACCTGCAGGCTTTTTATCTTGCCTAGCCTGTCACTGAACATCTCATATTTCTTTATCAGTTTGAATGTCCTCCTTCCTGCACTTGGAAAATCTCAGTCTAATTCATCTTAATTTCCTTCCAATCAAAGGCTTTGTCCTTTGCCTGACATTATTATTATTATTGGGAGCTGAGCAGACTGTTGCCCATAGCTTACAGGTACTGTTGTTGTGCCCTTTATTTTTATGACTTCACCTGTTTAAGTTGTTAACTTTGCTGCTGCACTGTAAGTTCAATGGCTGGACACTTTCTGTCAAGTATAGTGACCTATCATGGTAGCGGTCGCTTTGGTGTCTATTTCCATCTTAAGAGGCTTCCCATTTACCAGGAACATTACAGTTAATGGGGGCTATCTTTCCTGTTTTCACATTAAACAAAAGGTTTCTACCACATAGAGTTAGTATCGCAACCAATCTCAATCAGGAGAAAAGTTAAGAGGGTGTGGTAACCACCATTAATCAATAATGTGAAGAAGAGTCATATGGACTTAAAATATTGATTCTGTTTCTCTCTCCACAGTTGCTGTCACACCTGCTGAGTCTTTCCAGCATTTTCTGTTTTTGTCTGAGCTTTTATATGTTTCCAGTACCAATTTCCTTCAACTTCGAATGGGGATCTAACCCTATAACACTGACCTACCTTAGTGGAACTGTGGCACAGTGGTTAGCATTGCTTTTTCACAGCGCCAGGGACCCAGGTTCAATTCCGGGCCTCAGGTGTCTGTGTGGATTTTCTCCTGGTGTTCCGGTTTCCTTCCGCAGTCCAAATATGTGCAGGTTAGGTTGATTGGCCATGCTAACTTACCGTTAATGTCAAGGAATTAGCAGATAAATATGCAGGGTTACAGGGATTGGACCTGGGTGGGTTTGTTGTCAGTGCAGGCTCAATGGGCCAAATGGCCTTCTTCTGCACTGTAGAGATTCTATAATTCATCAATTATAAACAATGGTGCAAGTAGGTACTTACACTTTCATTTGATAACTGATGTCTGGACCTTGACTAGATCCAGCTTCCTGCTTTCCAGCAGTGATGTATAGTAAGAGTAATAAATCTAAGATAATAAAAATTAGATTTTTGTATCCTTGTCTATTGCTAGTGCAGAAGATAGTGGAAGATTTGGTATACATTCCCACTGGCCTCTGCAGCAGGAAACATTCTATGTTCTTGTTCCTAACCCTGGCATGGGATTTAGTCTCAAATTGGGAGAAATCCATCCAGCACATAGCTGATTGAAGTCAATGCAATATGGAATTCAGAGACAAAGATTCTTGCTACAATTAATTTTCTGCTTCCTGTCATGTTGAGCTCGGGAAGTTTTATTACCACCAAAGTTTAACAATCTCGGATTTCAGCACCATAAAATAAATTCAATCCAGATTGTGAAGCTACTTTTGCAAATCCTTAATTCTCATTTTGACGAGTTTTTTTTCCCAGAGTATAATTTTCATTCCAAAACACAAATGACTGGCACATTTGTCTTGAAGAAATGTGTGACCACTCTGTAAACAGGTTGAGTAAGTTCAAGACCACATTTTAATTTGATTTTATATTGAGACCTGACAACCAATCAACTGAGCAAACAGACTCTCTCATTATTGAGGTTAATGGTCGACCTGCCCTTGTGGATTATGGTCTGTGAACAGCAGCAGGAGCTTATTGCGTGCAGTTAAATGACACCCAGGAAAACTACACTTCTGAAATTATGCATCGTCTAGAATTCACATCATGAAGTGATTCTCGTGATCAATTATTTTGATTAATATTCATGAGCGATTAGCAGGGCTATCTTAAGACACTCCGTGTTGAGTTTTAGTTTTCAACAGTTGGGTTTGTCAGCTTTTATCCCAATTCTAAATCATTTATTTTGTTTGTGAATTGCTTGTGCAATTTGTGACTAAATTCACAAGTGTGTCACAAGTGCTGTTAGGCAGAATTCTGCGCTACTCTCGGGGTGTGGTGCAGGGGGTGGGGGAAGCAGAGGAATTTAATTGAGCAGGAGGTCAAAAATCTAACTTCCCCTCGGTGGATGAAACTAAGCTTTTAAGTTACAGTGTGAAAGGATAAATTACATTACAGAAAGGATATTATTAAACTAGAAAGAGCGCAGAAAAGATTTACAGGATGCTACCAGGACTTGATGGTTTGAATTACAGGGAGAGGCTGGATCGATAGATTTTTTTTCTCTGGTGCGTAGGAGGCTTAGGAGTGATCTTATAGAGATCTATAAAATAATGAGGGACATAGATTAGCTAGATAGTCAATATCTTTTCCTAAAGATAAGGGAGTCTAAAACTCGAGGGCATAGGTTTAAGGTGAGAGGGGAGAGATAGAAAAGGGTCCAAAGGGGCAGGGGGTGGTGAGTGAACAAGGTGCCAGAGGTCGGTAAAATTTTGTCTTTTAAAAAGTGTTTAGACAGTTACACGAGTAAGATGGGTATAGAGGAATATGGGCCAAATGTGAGCAATTGGGACTGGCTTAGAGGTTAAAAAAAGGGGCAAAATGGACAAGTTGGGCTGAAGGGCCTCTGTTTCTATGCTGTAAACCTGTATGACTTTAAGTTATTGAAAGTTCAAAGGTGGTTGGGCTTCCTGGCAGCATGTATTGGGAAGGACCTTTGCATGCATGTGTGGTATGCCTGTTCATTAAAAGACTATCTTGCCAGAATTAAGTTATCTGTGAGCGAGCAAAATGCGCCTTCAGATTTCCAATTGCATAAGTGATGAGCAGCAGGCGAGGTCCTCAGCTTTCTGGAGTTGGGGTGAATAGCTATTGTTTCTTTCCCTCTTTGGTGAGTGTAGTTCATAAGATAATGAGGTGGCAGCAAAGGGAGGGAGGGGTGCTTTGGGAATCTAGCATAGGGAGAGGGGCAAGCATCTCTCAAAAGTGCCCTGGGGGTGATGGAGGGAAACCCAATAATATTTGGGTAAGGGTACACACAGAGGACTTCATTAAATGGTCAATGCTGCAGTCATCATGCATGTAGATTTATGAATGACCCACTCTTGGTCCTTCAGCGTGCGATTCACCTTGCCGCACTCTTAGTTTGGCAGGGACACAAGGTCTCACTGACATATTCTCCCAATGGGAATGATGCCTTGCAACAAACATTGTCATATGGACACCAACAAAACATGCAATGAGTTAGCTGCAGAACTGCGCAGACAGCAGCTTCAGAGGGACGAAGGGCGGTACGGTGGAACAGTGGTTCAGTGCTGTCTCATAGCATCAGAGATCCAGGTTCGATTCCTGCCTTGGGTGACTGCCTGTGTGGAGTTTGCATGTTCTTCCCATGCCTGTGTGAGTTTCTTCTCACACTCAAAGATGTGTAGGTTAGGTAGATTGGCTATGCTAAATTGTCCCTTTAGTGTCCAAAGATATATAGGTTAGGGGAATTGGCGAGATAAATACGTGGATTACGGGGTGAGCCTGAGTAAGAGTCAGTGTAGGCTCAGTGGGCCAAATGCCATCTTTATGCACTATAGGGATTCTCTGATACCTGTAACAAAGTAAATGCTACATAAAGGTGTGCTGATTGTCTCTTCAAGTATCAATGTGCAGAGTAAGGGTCACATCGGGAAACATGGTGGGGTCACCCTGACAATCGTAGGCCTCTATAATCAGAGTTGTTGCAGGCACTGATTGCAATCACAGGGTTGCAAGCCTCTGCATAGCTTTAACTTGTAAACAAATGAATTATATTTTCCCTAAACTGGTGAATGAGCATCTTTACAGATGGCAACTAAGATAAAAATAATCCTCAAACAGAGTATCCAGTTCACATTGAAATTGAATGAAGTTGAGAAAAGAGTACTTACAAGATGCTCCCCCTTTGGACAGAGAGATCCATTTGACACCTCCATGGAAAATTAGACACACTGCGTAGAGTGCCTTGGGTATTAATTACAAGCATACAAAATTGGGGACAAA
Source organism: Sphyrna mokarran (assembly GCA_024679065.1). Lineage (NCBI taxonomy): Eukaryota > Metazoa > Chordata > Chondrichthyes > Carcharhiniformes > Carcharhinidae > Sphyrna > Sphyrna mokarran. Next base: position 29,572,561 of record JAGIQG010000021.1, read on the forward strand.
GTGAGGTGCAAGGCAATTCTCCTGAGTGTGTGTGAAACCTAATTTGTGATCTAGTTTGCAGTATCAAACCCGAAGTACAAGTTGAGACATTCCCGATCCAAGCTGACAAGACAGGACTCTCACTTCCTGTCTTGGGCTTGATCTACATGATCCAAGTTGATTGGAGTAGGCAGAGCTCCTCCTCCAAAGCTTGATCTCATTTGCATCTTAGCCAAAAGGCTGAGATGCCGCTTTTAGAAATTGCTTCAAATGAAATTAAAACATAATGTAATGACTTCAACCAAGTACAGCATGTCAATACTACACTTGATCTTAGCCAAAAGGCCAATGGATCACTCCAAAAAGTGCAGAGTTTTTAATGAACAGTCATTTCAGAAATTTTATTTTTAAATTGGGTCATGCTTCATTGTTCATTGGTTGAAATCAATGATTAGTGCGCTATCCATTTAACTCCAGTACATCTATTGACAAGACTCCTCCCATTCATGACATTCCTTATTCTCCTGTGAATTAAAGAATATTTCTTATTGCTTTGATGATGGTATTCCGTGCTCACTTCTTTCAATCCTTCTTGTTATGGTGCCATTTTCCTCTGATGGACTACTGAGAAATGATGTAATTAAGAATGGCAACTTCCAGCGTTGTAGTCTGCAACATTCTAATGTTAGAAAATCTAACTATTGTGGGGCCATGATGTTCAGAGTGAAGAAATGTGATTTTAGAGTTGTTTTGACAGAGGAAGCCAAAAGGGTACATCAAGAGGTAACGGCCATTTTGAGTGAACACTAGTGTGGGTCTGATGGACAGTTCCCACGTTCAAAGAATAGCATTTACAAATCTATTAGTTTGTTCTCAATAACTTATAAATAATTGGAACCAATAATAAGAATAAAAATGGAAGACTACTTGAATATCATCATTGAAAAAATGGCAATCATCCACATGGTTTCATAAGGATTGGATCATAGATCATTACTGAGCAGGAGCACAACATGGGATAGTTACATGATATAATAAGGCATTATAAATTACTGAAATCCTTTCGTAAAGTTTGACAAAATAGACACCTTTACAAAGTAAGGTGAGACAAAATGTAATGTAACTTAATGATGGGATTTTTAACTCCATTCAGGATGAGATTTGTAATTGTCTAAATTGAAGATTTGATTTGATTTGTGATTATCACATGTATTGGTATACGGTAAAAGTATTGTTTCTTGCACCTGTTATAGACAAAGCACATCGTACACAAGGAAGGAAAGGAGAGAATGCAGAATGTAGTGTTACAATCGCAGCTAAGGTGTAGAGAAAGATCAACTTAATGCGAGATAGGTCCATTCAAAAATTTGATGGCTACAGGGAAGAAGCTATTTTCGAAAGTCAGTTGACATGTAATCTCAGACTTTTGTAGCTTTTTCCTCGAGGGAAAGTGGAAGAGAGAATGTCTGGGATGCGTAGGTCCTTAATTATGCTGGCTGCTTTTCCGAGGTACAAGAAGTGTAGACAGTAGATGGTATAGGTAAGGGAGCTGGGTAAAAATGAAGGGGAAATCAATCTTCTCCATTGCATCCTCAATGTCAAAAGCAGCTTCCTACATTGAACTCCATTGTATCAAAACGTAACCTGATTATTGTGCTGAATGGGATTTAATTTGACGATGCACATTCTGGGTGAGGCCAGGAACTGTGTGCATTGCCCACTGATCACACCTGATCTCTACAGTTGTTAGGAAAACTATATGCAACAGAATATATAAAAGCATTTGGATTTAATGCAAGACAAAATTAGATAGAAGCAAAAGGAAATGCAGAAAAAATAGTGCTGCTTTTTTAAGCTAGTTCAGCTGTTAAATGAAACAATTCTCTTAAGCAGAAATAAATAACAAAGCACTTGAAAATTCTCACAGACCATTTTCTTTGCTGTTTTATCTTCTTCAGTGCATGGATGCGTCTTTGTTTCCATACTGCCATCTGGAACGACTGTTGAGCCAATTTAGATAATCCACACATTTCCTCTGAAGTAAGGGCCAATATTTCCAAAAACAAAACCTCAAAGATTATATCACTGCAATCAAAATTAAAACCAATTCCTCAGATATAAGCTGACAGATACAAGTATAGAATACCTTATATCTTCAAAATGATTTTTGGAGATTTAATTCACTCGGCAACTTAGCATCCTGTTTGTTGCTGCACAGATTGTTTCAGTATGCTGAGCAACACTCAACTGACACCCTCGAGTCTCAGTTCAAGTGGTATTTTTAGGTTCTGGATGCTGTAACATAGCTGGAGAATTCTGCCAGGGAGCTCGGAGGTGCCATGGTCAGAGCCACATACGTGCTGTTGGGAGCTGGAGACCTTGACTTAAATGCTGCCAACATGAAAGTGAAAACAAGCGATAATTGCAGATTATTTTGGGAGAGTGGTGCAGAGTAGGAGGGCACAGGCACAGGATTAACAAAGGGCAGTCATCAGTAGGTATGTTATGAGCAAATGGAATGGGGTGTCAGGAAGAGGACCAGGCAGTGGACCTACTGAGGGAAGAGGGCAGAATAGTGAGAGGATAGTAAATGGGACACGCTAAAGTAATAAGATTAAATGGGTTGAGGTACCTTGCTCGCCTGAATCTCTTGTGATCTTGATAGAGGAGTACTTGTGAACAGTGGTGAAAATGCAGAAGTTAAGTATAATTATTTTTACACACTGGGGTGATCCACAGAACATGTTTTTAAATGTGAATAACAGTTTTCCCTAATTTAGAAATCTGACTCTGACCAGATAAAAGGGACATAATTTTAAAGAAAAGATAAAACATTTTTTTAACGAGTTACAGATACTAATATTGCTCAGCCTTGAATTACATTCCCTCTGTTCTTTCCCATTCGCACCATTATTTAATAGCAGAGTCACCGTCTAACTACGACTGCCTTATTTCCCATTTATGCATGATCTGCACTCTATTCTGGTAGAGGTGAAAACATTTTAATGATGCACATTTATATTGCAATTCATAAATATATTAGGACAGGGCATATATTCAGGAGGAAGTAAAATGCCATTTTAGTGCCACTTTGCAATCTAGTTGTAATTTACAGCCAACTCTAGGTAGTGACACATCCGAGACACTGAAGACAGGTCCGAAGCAATATATTTCTTAACCTCTTTGAAAACTGTTTTGAAAATCCACAGAGATTTACATTTGCAACATAATACTGCTGTAACAATTCATACTGGAATAACAATTTAAGTGCAAATTGCGTATAATTAAATGAAGGGAAATGAATGTGTAATGAAATGGAAGGAATGACCTCACTGCTGAGGTCTCCCATACACTGCACAGTGAATTTTTCTGCAATATACTGCTCAATTTCCTTGTATTCTACTGTCTTTTTTGTCTTGATAAACGTATATTAATAACAATGTTACAAAAATTAGAAGCAAATTAAGCAGTCAGCCCACTGCACTGAGAAAAGATAAAACTTTAGAACTTCATTGCAATAGCACTGTGATCACTAGACTGAACAAAATGTGTGAAATTTCCATTTTGAAATTACTTTCCATCAGAATAATTATAGATTTTGCCTTTGCAAACTTGGATTGTTTCCTTCCCCAGAGACAGGGCCAACACGATAGCTAGCACCACTGCCTCATAGCACCAGGGATTTGGGTTCAAATTCCAGCCTTGGATGACTGCCTCTCTGTGTGGAGTCTGCACGTTTTCCCAGTGTCTGCGTTGTTGCCATCCAGATGATCCGGTTTTCTCCCACCGTCCAAAGATATACATGTTAGATTGATTGGCCATGCTAAATCTTCTCTTCATGACCCTAGATGTACAGGTTAGAGGGATTAGCGGGGTAAAATACGTGAAGATATGGGGATAGGGCCTGGGTAAGATGCTCTGCTGAAGGAGAAGGGCCTCCATCTGCACTGTAGGGTTTTTGATTTCGAATAATACAATATTAAGGTGTAGTTAACTGTTACAGGTTTCACACGAGGGGCTGGGCAATTGAAGCTGGTCAAATAAGATAAGTAACATGATTGGCAATAATATTTATGCTTGGCTACAGCACTGAATAATAAAATCAAAATAACTTGAAGGTATATCCACACTGTGTGTTCAGCAGTCTGCGCATTGAAAACTGAACACCCACAGCATATAAAGACTACTTTGTGCTAATGAGATTTGCCTCTATTTGCAGTAGCTCATAAAACCAATATGTAATTTCCGAAGCTGACTGAAGCTTCTTACCTTCCCAAAGCTGAGGTTCCGACAAACTGAGACCTGTGAAACTTTTGTGTGATTTCATATGTGTGGGGGCTGGAATTCTCACTGACTGTGAGAACAGAGAATCTGGCACTCAGTCAAATCTTCCTTCACAGCAGCAGGACTGGAGAATCCCAGCTGTAAGCAAGGTCGGAGAATTCTGGCAATAAAGGTTAACAATGTGAGACTCCAGACAGCTTCAATCAGCAATTAACACTTGCAACAACTTTGTCATCACAAAGTGAAGACTTCAATCAATTAATTGAAACTGCCAAAATCTGATTTTGCCTGAAATCAACAGAACTTCTAAATTAATAAATACAGAGTAAGTGCTTATTGAACTGAACAAAACAATCCAGGCACTAAATCTGTTTTCAGTGGCATTTTTGTTATTGGAGCTGTAATAATTCATGCTTGTCAGCTAGGTAAATAACAACTGTGACATTGATTTACATGTAACCATAATACACAGACTTGCAGCCTCATGGTTGCTAGTCAACTCCCGAGAAGATTCTAGAACAAAAACCCCAGTTCACCAGGGTGATTCCTCCATCCTGCTCCCCGAGTGGTTCCCCAGATGATGTGATCTTACTCCACAGATGGATCTTTAAAGGGACAATCACCACAGGAAGCTACCGTAAAGACAAATATTCTGTGTTGGTCCTGACAGCTGACTGATAATAAGATTGGTGTAAGAAATAAGGATTGGAGAAATTGTTTCAGAAATACTGAGCTGTGACTTGAGCATGGCCTGAGAGAGTGGATGCGGCATCTCCTACCTCTGGTGAACTATGATACAAGACGGAAATTGTAGATGCCAAGTCCAGTGCTGCAATGCCTGAGTATTTCAATATGTCTTTCTGGCTTGGACTAAAGTTTTGGCCTTCAATTCTTTAATTGGGCTACATTGGGATGAAAGTGATTCTTCCCTATTAGTAGTCTAGAGATGAATGGGTCCATAATAACAATCATAGGTATTGCAAAAACAGAAAATGCTGGAAAAACTCAGCAGGTCTGACAGCATTTGTGGAGAGGGAATAGAGCCAATGTTTTGAGTCAGGATAAACCTTTATCAGAGTATCCACAGTATTTGCCTTTACAATTTTAGGTATTGATTTAATTGTAAGAAACGTAATCTTTTACAATGATATGAGCTTCTACTGCATTTTATCTTAATCTTCTATAAATATGGGCAATGTGACAAAAGAACAACAATAACAAAACAGTTACAAAAATCGTCATGGTCCAATGAAGTTCACTGATTCTTTAATCTTTATTTGATTAATTAATAGCCTATGTCTCAACTCTTTAGTTACAACACAGGAAATTGAGCATAGTTAAAAAGAAAATCGAGCCTCTCGGTTTCGATCTCTTGTTATCTGTCTGGTCATATTACCTGCCTTATAGTCTAATTCTGCTCATTGTGACACTTCCAATTCATTGTTAATCCATAGCAAACAGCACTGCAGAACGCTTCATAATTCCTGGCAAGGAATGTCACCCTAAACAGGGTCAGTAATCACTCAAAAGCTTGGAGGAGGAATGAGATTCCTTTTGGTGCAGTTTGCTGTCCAAATATTTTTTATGTACAGATTTCACTCCCAACCCCTGCCACAACTCACTGGCTGATGACTAAATTAATCCAGGCTGGTTTTTTCAGCTCCATAATCACATTTAACATTTTAAGAAATTAATGAAGATTGACAAATTCATAAAATTCAGTACAGCAGGTGGCCATTCACCGAGCCTGCACTGACAACAATCTCAGCTAGGATTCATCCCTGTAACCTCATATATTTAAACTGCTTGTCCCCCACACTAAGGGTCAATTTAGCACAGCCAATCAATCTAACTTGCACATCTTTGGAGTGGTGATTTAAAACAAATACGGGAATTTTTGGAACTAAGTTTGCAAGTTAAACAGCTGAGTGGGATCATCAGGATTGATCAGACTATCCTGGGTGTGAATGGGCTGCTTTGCATTTCTAACCTTTTTTGGTATTATTCATTTCTCCAATACTCTCAGATTCTCCCCTTCATTGCCACTTGAGGAATGAAATTTCTCTCTGCTTTTCTCCATAAATAATGACCACCAACAAAATTGCCCAGGTGAAGATGGTGTGTGACTTCTGAGAATTGTAATTTAGTTTGCAGGTTGTTCGGTAAAGAGATTAAAAATTCATGTGTTGTTTGTTGTGAGAGCAAAGTCATCTCTTTGAAGGTTCATCTCTGCATTACCATGACTCCTAGTCGCTAATTCTAAATACATCACAGGCTTCATGCTGTAATGTCATCTGCACTTGATCCAAATGTGTCCAGATGTTTTGTGGCTCCATGAGCTTGTATCAAGGATATCCTGAAGGTACATTCACTAACTGAGATAACAATACAGATACTGACTGCAATCCACTGATTAAAGCCCTCTGCCTCTGGTATAAACTGGAAATGAAATAAAACTTTTGCAGTAATTGAAACCAGTATTTTTCAGTTGCCATATAAGTACTGCACCTCTCATACTATGGTGCAGTAGCTTCTATCATTAACTCTTTCAGTAGTGACAGAATTTCATTTAGTACAAAAATATAACGCATATCAAGAACAATAAATGAGTATTTTGAGAACAGTTGATATAAAAATCTCAAAATAGACAACTTTTCATGTGACTGGAGAATTTAGCCAGGAGTTGAAAATAAAATGTCCTTGTCGCACAGTCCTACCATTGCAATGGCCTTAAAAACTCTACCACTACCAATCCCCAGCCCTGCATCACTGCCTATTACAGCTGGAACAGCTCACTACCATTCACAGTCTATAGGACATGTAAAATCCAGGATACACCCCTACAGGCATAGGTGCCTGCCAGCGCCCTCTCCCCAATACCTTAGATTGGGGTCAGTTCTTGAGTGGGAACATCCCAGCATTTACTCTAGGGAGGGACAATTCTTGCAAATTCTTCACTGCTGTTTGTATTGGCACAGTGGGTTTTTGTACTGAGTAAATCTCATTTGGTTTGCCTGCTTTGTCAGCATGCTGACAGTCTTCTTTACCAATTTAAGATATCATAAGCTCAATGCCAACATACACCCAATCTTAGCAAGTTCATTGTTAGAAAACTAGTTATGTACTAGGTGTATACCCAGCATAGAGACCCCAGATCAAATTCATACCAACTTCTATTTAGTTGTGCTCTAACTCAATAGAATGAGGCAGTCTTGTGGTGCAGGGGGTTAGCATCCCTGCCTCAGAGCCAGAATCTCCAGGATGGAGTCCTACGTCAGGACTTGATGACCAAAGAAAAAGTGTGTTCATAATGGGGCCAACAAGTTGAATAACAACCTGTAAAATCCTACCAACAGGGTCAGCACTCTGAATGCTCGTGCTATCAAATAAACCTGTTGGACATTAACCTCATGTTGTGAGACTACTTACTCTGCCTATCCAGTCCAACGCTGGCAATTCCATGTTATGGCTCCTCACGTTATAAACCTCTAGCATAAGAATAATGAACTGTTTCAGGAAAAACCTTGGGAACAGATAAAAGTCTGCCTTTTGCACCATTAAATGCAGGATGAGAAACAACAAAGAACAACTCGATAAGATTGATAATACACCACACTAAAACTTTATCAGTCTGAAGCAAATAATGTGAAGTAAAAAAGTAATTGCACAGAATGCCCACTTGATGCAGAAGGATTCTCAATGTTTACTTTTCCTCCTCGCACTGCTCATACTGGCTGCCATCCATGCTTGAATGCACATTCACATCTAATTTGAATTGCAAAGAATATTAATGTGCTTGCTCGCAGTGGTTGACCTGAAAATTATTTTTCTGCGCGTAAGATGAATGCCAGGCTCATCTGACCACAGATTTGCAAATACAAGCATTTGCCTGCAGTGATGGCAATTAGTTTCCAAAGGTTTAATACTAAGTGATAACTCACTAGGTTAGGCAGGTAATTGCAGTAATAAGCTTTAATAAATATTAGAAAGAATGTGCGGCAAAATAGACTGTAAGATCCAAAGCATCTGAGGTAGGTACGTTTTCACTTGCACAGCCTCACGTAGCTAAATGTGGCTGTTATACATTTATGAATTGAAAACACAGGATGTATACCTCCTAAAATACAGGGTTCCCTTTCTGAAAATGTCCAGCACACAAATATTGATAAATTCCTGGTTTTGGCTCATTTTACCTCTCCTGTTTCATTTCTCCACCTCCAGCCTTTACCGAACCTAATCTCACTTTCACAAACCCAAAATACTACAGATGCTGGAAATCTGGAATATAAATAGAAGATGTTGGAAACACTCAGTAGTGGGTCAGTGTACGCTGAGAGAGAAACACTGCTGAATGCCATGATTTTGCACCCACACCGGCAGTGGGCAAAATACTACTAAAATCAGAAAACTCAAATCTCGAAAATGACACCTTGTTTTCTAAATCCCTCCCTTCCCCAATTGTGTGGTATTATGGGAATAGGAAGGGGGAGGGGCAGGGAAGAGAAGGCCTGGGCAAAATTCTCTGTCAGGGAGTCAGTGCAGATTTCATGGGCTGAATGGTCTTCTTTTGCACTGTAGGAATTTTATGTACATTGGGACCTTCCCTCTCATTGACAATGACATCAGTGAAGTTTGTGACAATTTGTTAAAAGTGGGAATCAGTCAGAGGAAACCTGTCAGCGCTAGGACAGGGTAGGTAAGTATAGCCTCCATTATGCACCCAACACTGGGGCATGGTTAGTAAATTTGCAGATGACACCAAGATTAGTGGCGTAGTGGACAGTAAAGAAAGTTATCTCCAAATGTAATGGATCTTGATCAATTGGGCCAGCGGGCTGACAAATGACAGATGGAGTTTAATTTAGACAAATGCAAGGCGATTATTTTGGTAGATTGAATCAGGACAGTACTTACTCCGTTACTGGTAGGGCATTGGGAAGAGTTACGGCAAAGATTTAGGGGCATACATTCATAGCTCCTTGAAAGTGGAGTCACTAGTGGACAGAGTGGTGAAGAAGGCATTTGGCATGCTTGATTTCATCGGTCAGAATACTGAGTACAGGAGCTGGGACGTCTTGTTGAAATTGAACAAGACATTGATAAGGCCACACTTGGAATATTGTGTGCAATTCTAGTCACCCTATTATAGAAAGGATATTAGTAAATTAGAAAGACTGCAGAAAAGATTTATTAGGATGCTATCAAGACTTGATGGATTGAGTTGTAAAGAGAGGCTGACTAGACTGGGATTTTTTTTTTTCTGGAGTGTAGGAGGCTGAAGGGAGACCTTATAGAGGTCTATAAAATAATGAGGGGCATAGACAAGGTAGAAAGTTAATATCTTTTCCTAAAAAAACTACACGGCACAAGTTTAAGGTGAGAAGAAAGAGATAAAGTGTCCAGAAGGGCAATTTTTTCACATTGAGGGCGGTGAGTGTCTGGAACAAGTTGCCAGAGGTAATAGTAGAAGCGGATACAATTTTATCTTTTAAAAAGCATTTAGATAATTACATGGTACAATGAGAGTAGAGGGGTATAGGCCAAATACGAGCAATTGGGATTAGTTTAGGTGTTTAAAAAAAAGCGGCATGGACGAGTTGGGCCGAAGGGCCTGTTTCCATGCTGTAAACCTGTATGACTTCGATGAACTATTTTTAGCCAGATGCGTCAAGTGGACCATCCATCTTGGCTTCCTCCTGAAGTCCCCTGCATCACAGATGTCAACCTTCTGCCAAATTTCAACTCAATCCACATGGCATCAGTCCATATGGATCAATTATCCCAGTTGGAGTCTTGAACACTTGTGCTCCAGAACTTGCTCACAAGTTCCATAATTGAGTTTTTCCATAAAATACTGTAACTATTTCCACTGGAGCAGAGGAAGTTAAGGTGAGATTTAATTAAGGTGCTTCACTCATAACTGTCTTAAAACCCTGGAACTCCCTTGCCAGTTGTACTCTGGGTGTACCGACACTGCTCAGCCTGCAGTGGATCAGGTAGGCAGCTCACCTTCTCAATGGGAATTAGAATTGGGCAATAAATACTGGCCTTATCAGTAACACCCACAACTCATAAATGAATTAAAAAAACAAATTGATTGCATCTCATCACTAATTGCCCTATCAAAAGAAACTGTCTGTCCCTAATCATACTTTCCAGATCCTTTATAATTTAAAAAGGCACCTTAATTAAATCTCTTAACTTTCTCTGCTCCAGTGGAAACAGTTATGCTATAATGCTTATGTCTAGTAGTTTAGTTTACTAAATTACAAAACTACACTGTTTGATCGCTTATGTCTCCCTTCTTATTCTTAGTACCTCATCTCTGATATTATTCCCCATAACTTATATTTTACTCTCACTATGATTTTAGAATTGTTTCTATATCAGGTTGTCTAAAAATGAACACAGTATTTTAACTGACACCTAATCATTTTTTTGTACATTTTCACCACATCTTCTCTATCCCTATTTCTAAAATCACTACTGTAATTTCCTTCATTTTAGCTTCATCAATTTGTACTTTGGGAGAATTTATTGATTTTGATATCTATGTCTTTGTTCCTCAGCCCATTCTGTCCTCATTTCACTCAGCAGATACACTTTAAAAAAAAGTTTCTCCCCAAAATATACTAATTCTCATTTCTCTGTATTAAGTTGAGCTGCCACTTGCTTGACTATTCTGCCAATCTGTTCATGACAAAGATTATTCTGGGCCCGTTTTCAGGTCTGCAATTCCTGCTGGATGAGTCACACACGCCTGAACAAACAAGGCTAAAAACTGCCCTGAAACTGGGCCCCTCTCTCATCTACATATCTGACAGCTCGCCCCATGAGGAAGGAAAGTATTTCAGATCTTTGCAGTTGCACTTAGGAAAATTCCAAGAAGGCAACATTTGAAACAGGCAAAGGGTGCGCTAAATGTCAGGCATTTTCTCATTCCACCTTATGTTGGTGGCCATACAATCCTAAAGTGCAAACAAGGCCATTCAATCCATAAGGTCTGCATTGACTCTTTGACTGAGTGCCTCACTCAGGCCTCTCTCCCACCTATCCCCCTAACCCCATGCATTTCCATGGCTGATCCATCTAACCTACTCATCTTGGGACACTAATGGGCAATTTAATGTGGCCAATCCACCTAACTTCCACACTTTTGGACTGTGGGAGGAAACTGGAGCACATAGAGGAAACACACACAGACATGGGGAAGAACATGCAAACTATACACAGATGGACTACCAAGGACAGACTTGAACTAGGGTGCCTGGTACTGTGCTAACCACTGTGCCAGCCATGAGTATTTGAGCATCTTGAAGCCTGAATCAAGAACATGGGCTGAGGAACAAAGACATAAGTATCAAAATCAATAAATTCTCCCAAAGTACAAGTGCTTCAGTGGAAGCGATGGTAAAGTATTGGCAGAGATAGAGAAAATGATAGAGATGGAAAAATAAAATCTTGATGGGCAGAATAAGAAAAGGGTACAAGAAAGAATTCTTTTCTTTTGTATGATAAATTATCACCAAATCAATACTGGGAGCTCCAATGTTCATCAAGGCATTAAACATTGAAAAGAGTAATACGCATAAGTCTGTATTTTGTGCATTATTCCTGCTTTTTGCAAAATATTATTTTTGGGAGGTAAATATTTGCTGTGGATTTTATTGCTAGAATTAATCATTTGTTAAGCATTAGCTACAAAATATGGATGAGCATTTAAAGCAACAATGAAGAACAGGTTAAATGAACAGAGCTAAATAAAGTGCAGCAATGACTCTGTACCATGTTTTGGGTATGCAACATTGACATGATTTGAAAGAAAGATCTTACATTTATATAAGATCATAAGATACAGAACAGAGATAGACCATTCGGCCCATCTGCTCTGTCATTCAATCATGGTTGATAAGTTTCTCAAACCCCATTCTCCTGCCTTTTCCCCATAGCCTTTGATCCCCTTAACAATCACAAGCCTGTCTATCTCTGATTTAAATATATTCAATGACCAAGCTTCCAAAGCCTTCCATAGCTGAAGCAATTCCTTCTCAGTTTGGTTCTAAAGGGTCATCCCTTAATCAGAGGCTGTATCCTTGAGTCCTAGGTAGGATATAACTATTGATCATATCAACAGGGTGTCCCAAAGATTCTCACATTGAATCAATTGCTTTTGAAATGTCCTATTATTACATGTAGGAACAGAACAATTAATTGTACACATCATTGTTCCACAAACAGCAAATCAGACAAATGTCGAGTCAATGTATATTGTTGGTGGTGTTGGATAAGAGAGTTGGAAGACCTTGTGATATTCCTTTTCATTTACATATCCAATCCTCTTTAGAAAGTTGTTGTTGGAATTGCTTCCACTGCATTTTCAGGTAACAATAGCTCAATTAATTGATGTACACTCATCCCATTCTTGTGCCTGCAGTTAGGTAAAAATAATGAACTTTATTATTACATTTATGATTCCTTTTTGACAATGGATGTTTCTTAAGCACAGATTTTAAACACAGGTGCTATTTTCTGTTGAGTGCCTGGTACCTAGTATTGACTTTGCAACTAGAAGCTATTGTGGCATGTATTAGAGGAAATTCACCATTTCTTATGGCCTGATTAGAATTAAACCATTGTCCAAATCCTTTTAGCAACAAACCAAATCACTAAAAAGTTTGTCCAAAGGCTCAGTTTTGATCTCATGCCGTGTGATACAATCAATTTACCTCCAGAATCCAAACTTATTCCATTGAATAAATTACAAAGTGGCCCAAACAACTCACGCTGCCTAACTTGATACACACTTGTCAGATATAGATCTTAATTCCAATCAAATTTCCCTTCCCTCTTCCTGTATGTTCTTTTGTTGCCATCAAATTCTTCTCCAATTTTTCTTTGTGATGTTATTTATGACTGTTTGAGATCCCTGAGATCATAATCCTGTCTGCGATCAAATGGGTTAAGAATGGAATGCAACAAGATAGCCAGATCAAGAAGGAGAATGGAGGAGAAACAATGATTTTTAAACATGATATTAACTCCATTCATGTGGCAAAACCCAGGCAGAAGGTCAGTTAAAGCCTTTCAATGTCTGCATTTTCTAGTTTAATCAGAACAGTGGGAAGGATACCTGCCTGAAGCCAAAGAGGTCTATGTGACCTAATGTGTGCTTAAAAGCACAAGAACTAGGAGCAAGAGTAGGCCATCTGGCCCCTTGAGCATGCTCCGCCATTCAATAAGATTATGATTGATCTTTTCATGGACTTGGCTCCACTTACCCACCCACTCACCGTAACCTTTACTGTTCAAAAATATATCTATCCTTGTCTTAAAAACATTCAATGAGGTAACCTCAATTGCATTCCTGGGCAGGGAATTCCACAGATTCACAACCCTTTGTGTGAAGAACTCAGTCCTAAATCTACTTCCCCTTATTTTGAGGCTATGCCCCCTAGTTTTAGTTTTACCCACCAGTGGAAACAACTTTCCTGCTTCTTTCTTATCTATTCCCTTCATAATCTTATATGTTTCTATAAAATCTCCCCTCATTCTTCTGAATTCCAATGAGTATAGCCCAGTGTACTCAGACTCTCCTCATAAGCCAACTGTCTCAATTTTGGAATCAACCTGGTGAATCTCCTCTGCACCCCCTTTAGTGCCAGTATATCCTCTCTCAAGTAGGAGATCAAAACTGTACACAGTACTCCAGATGTGGCCTCACCAGCACCTTACACAGCTGCAATATAACCTTGGTGTTTTTAAACTCCATCCCTCTGGCAATGAAGGACAAAATTCCATTTGCTTTCTTAACTACCTGCTGCATCTGCAAATCAACTCCTTGTGATTCGTGCACAGGGACACCCAGGTCCCTCTGCATAGCAGCATGCTGCAATTTTTTATCATTTCAATAATAGTCCATTTTGCTGTTATTCCTATCAAAATGGATGACCTCACATTTAGCAACATTGTATTCCATCTGCCAGACATTTGCCTACTCATTTAACTATCTATATCCCTTTGCACGCTTTGTTCTGCCACTCATCTTAGTGTCACCTGCAAAGTTTGACACACTATACTTGGTCCCCAACTCTAAATCATCTATGTAAATCGTAAACAATTGCAGTCCCAACTCTGATCCCTGAGGCATATCACTAGTTACTGATTGCCAATCAGAAAAACACCCTTTTCCCCGACTCTTTGCTTTCTGCTTGTTAAACATATATTATGCTAATATAATATGCTTGTTAAACATATATTATGCTAATATATTACCCATAACACTGTGTACCTTTATCTTATATAATAAAATTAGTTAATGATGGATGGAGCAGATACCTAGATTTGACTTCCCCAATGCCCTATACTCTGGCCTCAGTCTCTGACCTGCCTTAATTCTGAATTATCAGTAACTCAAGACTGGCTACCACCTTCCATTAAATCTTGATTGCTTAATCTTGAGTTACTATCTGAACTTCAGTTCCTAAATTCCCCATATCTCTACTGCAGATATATTAGCCTTCTTAAACTCTTCTGCCTTACCAAACTTTGATCACTCTTGCTGCACCTCACAAAAGCTTGGTGCCAGCACATTCCTCTCTACAAGACCTCTCGGGAACACTTCTCTATCTGAAAGATGTTAAATAAATCATAGAATCATAGAACCCTACAGTGCAGAAAGAGGCCCTTTGGTCCATCGAGTCTGCACTGAACACAATCCCACACAGGCCCTACCCCCATATCTCTACATATTATACCCACTAATCCCTCTAACCAATGCATCCCTCCCTGGACACGAAAGGGCAATTTCTTAGCATGGCCAATCAACCTAACCCGCACATCTTTGGACTGTAGGAGGAAACTGGAGTACCCAGAGGAAACCTATACAGACATAAGGAGAATGTGCACACTCCACACAGACAGTGACCCCCTGGAATCGAACTCAGGACCCTGGAACTGTGAAACAGCAGTGCTAACCACTGTGCTACCGTGCCACCTTCTAATCTGGGCAGGAAATTCTAAGGCAAGCATATCTTTTTGTCCTAACTTACTGATATCTGTTTTCTTTCTTTATTATTATTACAGATTTTATAGATACATGTTCTTTGACATTTGCATATATTAGCCTTTGCTTTCTTTTATAGCACCTCTGCTTTTGTTATTTTATTGAAAAAGATTGATCACAATGCATGAGTGTCATGCCGGGGGGTATGGCAGTGATCATCTCAAAAGGCCCAGCTGGCATTCTGGCAGTGCCAACAAGGCACTGCCTTTGCGCCTGGTATAGTGCCAATTTAGCAAGTGCAGGTGGAATTGAGTGGGGCCTGAGCAGGGATTATTACAAGGGTCTATGATGTGATGCTATGATGGGACGCTATGACGGAGTGGGCTGTGAGTGTGGCTATGAAGGGGGATCATGAAGGAGGATTCATGAACGGGGAGGGTCATGAAGGTGGGCTCTTGAAAAGGGAGCAGGAAGGGGTGGGGGTCATGAAGGGGGATGCAATGCTGGGATCCATCATGGGGAGGGAGAAGGGAAAATCTGCTGCCTGTGGAGGATCAGTTCCTGATGTCTGTGGAGGAGAGAGGGGGTCCCCCAGTGCACTCCTGAGATTAGGGTGCCTTTCCAAAATGGTGTCAGATCACTTTGCAGCCAGGCTCATTGATGCGTTCAAGCCCTGTTCCTTCCAGAACTGGCATGTAACTCACCACTCTCCCAAAAAAGGGCTAAACGTAAGATGATTATGGTCTGGATTGCAATGGTCTCACTTTGGTTTCCTCACTGTTATGACACTTAGTCATTTTTTGGGAAAATCGCAGCCCAGATAAAAATAGCACATTGAGTATTGTTCTAGAAAACAGTAAATATATATTACCCAAACATCACATTACCATAATCTGCCCTATATTAATTATAAAACTCTCAGCTTTTTTAGGAACATATATATAATTCCTACCTTACTGTAACACCTCCTGGGTTATTAAGAATTCATTCTGATAACAACAGTTTGTTTTAAAAAGGCTACAGGTTCTACCATCTATCCTATTCCTATAATACCATGGGAGGAAGCTTAAGAGTAACATAAAATCTCTGTGGGCCTCTAAATGACTATAAACCAACACGTCTGCCATTAAGAAGCACTTATGCAAATGAAAACCTGCTTTGTATTTTCTTAAATTTTGTAACCTGCAATATTACTGTTTGGAATATCACAATTGTAAAATTTATAATGCTCTGCCAAAATTAAAAGATTATTCACAACTCGCAACCTCCTACAGAATGCATTTTATACGGCTCATTTCTGTGTCCTGGTCTACTCTTAATTATGTCTTCATATACTCAAGTGAGAGTTAACAGAGCAATTAGCCTTAAGGAATGGTTTTCATTCATCTCAGCTTCCTAGTTGCCAACCCTCATGTGATAAAGACATTGCTCACTCAGCACTGTCTTCATTCTTCATTTGCCTTTGGGAGGTATGTCACTGACCCATCTTGCAATTACAAAGACTAACAGCTTAACTTTCACGTGATTGCACGTCTGAATGACAGAAAAGCATGTGCGCCTGCTTTTCACACGGATTAAATGAGCACATACATAATCTCAGTGCAAAAAAAAATTCCCTTTCTTTGCGTCAACCATACTCCAGACCTTTTCGGGATTGTCTAGTGTCCCAAAAGTGTTGCTCTTCTCAAATCCATTTGATACCTGTTGTCATGGCAACCGAACGCAGAATGGCATGCTAATCAACTCAGATCCCCACCGCTCACAAACAACCCTAAAAGGCTAACCATGCAGGCAGCCACCTCCTTGAAATTTTCCACACAGCTCAGCACAGTCTCGGGAGGAAGAGAGAGGCTAATATAATGGATTACTCGACACAGATCAGGAAAATCAAAACAAGCACTTAATGCAAATTTCATTTCAAAACAAAATCAGTCACAGATCAAATTCACGGCTATCTGGGAAAACACAATTCGGCTCAGGATCAATTCTGCCGAGCTTTCTTTGTTCCACTGCAGCTAACAATTGACTAAAGCTCGCCGTTGTTAACGGGGTAATTTGTTTAATTACCAACATCACTCCATTTGTTTTGGGGCATCGAGTGCAATGTATTTATTTCCTATAAAGAACTGTCATGTTTTAATTAAAGCTGTTTGCCTCCAAATTGATGATATTGCAATCCAATCAGCAAATTGCAATTCAATTTAATCTGACTTTTATTTTTTCTTAAAGAAAACAATTATTTTCTTCAATCAACTTGAACCGGCAGAGCAATAGTCCTTTTCACCAAGCTCATCATTTCAAATGTGGATCAGCGAAGCAGGTTGCAATCACTTATCTTGCTGTTCAGCCCTATCCTGGTCCCATTTCCAAGATAGCATATGGTACAATGAAAAAGAAATGCATTGTGCTTCCCATCATATGCATCATTTTAATAGATATGCTGCAAGCTAGGGCTACTTGGATTAAGGAAGTTTGGTTTGACAAGCTATTCATTTAAAAAAAATCCCCCAAATAATTTTCAAGTCACCCTCTAGATACCTTTGTATTCTCATTTTCAAAAGTCTGAATAGGAGAGACCATTGATTTAATTATCTGGATAATCATCAAAAGTAAATGTAACAGAAGTTTTTTTTTCTATCCTTAACTATTGAAGCATTTGGTTTCAGAGTTATATTACTTCATACAAATGTATGGCTCATTTATTGAAAATCGCAAAAGATCTCCTAGTTACCGATAAAGTATTAAAGAAAGCTTTCAAAAATGTTCCTGTTGTTTCTATAAAAACACCAGCTTTGCCCTTTTCGAATGACAGTGAAGACAAAGCAAACATCATTGGATTCACTCACACACTGATTCAATCAAAGAAACATAAGGCAAACTCTATGATCTGCAGAGTGCAATGGTATGCAGTGGTAAACAAGACAAAACGTAGGGACAGACAACTAGTAGGTAGAGACAAGTACTTTTACATTTTATATAATATATCTTTAAAATCTTATTGATTGCAGGCATTCTCCACTGCTTATTCCTCGCGTTAAAACATTGTTGCCACAGCCGCAGAGATCTGCGTATATGTCAAAATATTTATGACAGTGAATTGATTGGCAAAGACAAATACACACAATGAGAGAAAGCTTGAGAACATACACAGAGCAGAAACCTGATAAAGATATGCACTACAATGATAACTTAAGGTCTAGGCATCAGCCAGATTGGGATAATATTGCTGACCTGATAAAAACTAGCACCAAATTAAATGTTTTGGTATATACGCAGGTCTCTATGTCTGCAATAATAACATTTTAATATTGGAAGTGTGCAATAAAGAATGTCTCCATTCACCAAGATTAAAAAGATTTCATCCAAATTTTCGTCATTCTGAGAATGTTCAAAATAGGAAGTTCAAATAGTTTGACCTTAATGCATTCTTGATAAGGAAGCTACTGAGCCTGAGATCATCCATCCCAACATCTACCGCTTCCCATTCTTGTATTTTGTTGCTTATTAAATGATTCTACTATTTGAATCTGAATTCAATCCTCATTAGGAAATTTATTCCACAAGTTGATGAAACTGGGTGAACAAAAATTTCCTATAATTTGTCAGTGTCAGGCTCTGACTGAAAAATGACATGGCTGAATATTCATTGAGTGGGGGATTGTGTAGCAGGGGGCTCAGTAATGAGATTGAAATGGATGTAAAGACATTAAAATTAGGTCCCTGCACTTTGGGGCACCGACCTCATGACATCACTGGTGAGGGGCATGGAAAAAAAAATCAAGAAATGGAAGGATCGTGATTCTCGTCCCATTTTCTGCCCACGTTGCCATACTTGCTATGGCTAACATAGTTTGAAAATTGCCCAAGTATCTCTTTCCTAAAATTACCATTGACCATTTTGAGCCTGTATCCCATTTCAAGCTTATCCACTCTTGCCATGTAACTCAGACCGAAGCATGTGACTTCTCTTTGAATTGCATCCAGCTCTTGAATGTCTTCCTTATTTCTTAGCATTCCAATCTGGATTGTGGATTCAAGGTGCAGTCTGCAGAGAATTATTTTGTTTGATCATTAACAGCTCTTATTTATATCCTACTATTTTGGCCATGTAGTCATGTTTCACTATGTCCAATTGGTTTTGTTGATTACTGTTCCTTCATTGCTTTGAGACTTTCATTCATGCTGAGATATACTGAGATTAGCTGGCATCTTTCAGTTTCTTCAGTAGATATTTCATCTTCATTCATGCAGTATTCAAATGATATATTTTTCCCTATGTATAGCATTTAATAGGTTTCTTTATTTGATTTCATCTGCTGTGGTTTTACCCATTTACAGATTGTGTCTAATCTATTTTGTTATTTCTGAGTGGTCTCCTTGGAATTCACTCTCTCTTCTGGTTTAGTTTCAACGGATAAATTTGATGGCCCGGATTTTCATGCAGTCAGATCGACTCTTGAAACCTTTAGCAACATCGAGCTCAGCCCAATTCCTGGATTCTCTCCCCTATTCCCAATGCTGGCAATTTCATGGATAAGAGTCTGGGTTTTGAGCCTGCACTCTGCACTTCTGACCTGGTTGGTACCATTGCGGGGTAGGCACATCATATCCCACCCCCACATAAATTTTGTGGCATCTGAAGGACTCATGGCTCATGGTTATTCAGAGGAGTCATGAACTGTAGTCTGGACTTGGGGAATTTTTGCAAGGTAAGTTTAAAACTCTAACACAGGCTCCCTCCTTATTACTCAACCTCTTTCCCCTCCATGGATCCCAGGCTTCTTCAATGATCCAATTGTACAGCATACTTCCTATGCCCCACTCCATACCCCCTCAAATCACCCACCCAATGTGCACTATATACAGACCCAGTTCACCTACATAATGTCCATCGTCAGTCTGGAAATGCTCATAAAAACAACCATTTAAAAATCTACTGTGAAAAATACTGCTGCTTTTATAATCTTTTAAAAATGTCAATCAAACACTGTCATTCAGCGTTTCAATAACAGAAGCTTTAGCCCACTTCACATCTCTCAACATTGTCCAAATAAACATGCAGACATTGAAAATGATCAAAGAAAGAAAAATTATAATCTCATGGATATATGAAAGTTAACACTTCACTTCATCTGATGTAAACACATCTCTGATAAGCTGTTTTATTGTTGGAACTCAGCCGAGCATTCATAATTAGGTCATCTGAAGAAACATGTTGAGACAATTATCAAATTACCTCATTACAAATGCTTAGCTGAACTCAATTCAAATAGAAGATTCAGTGAATGAAAAGAGTCTTCTCCTAACAAAAAGGAAATTGGAGCATTCGTCCAATGTGTTTCATTGAATATGGAGCATTAACGCACTGTGTTTCACGGATGTGATGGTGGAGCCTTAATTCTGAAGGTGAACAGAAGGAGAAGTACATTGTAGATCCATGGGGAAAGGAGACCAGTATTACCACCTACCAACGCGAGCCCAAGCAGATTGTAAGGGAACTCAACTCATGGAGCCTGGCCCCCAAGTCTCTAGCAGTGTTTTGAATTTACTGCTGGATGTTCCAACAGAATCACATGTGCAGTTGATGGTTCTTTGCCACACTGGAAATACCATTGTTGTGGCATAATCAAGTGCTTACACATCTTGTTTCTGTGGACAGAACACAATGCACTCAACTCCCTTGGCAGAAAGGATCTCCATCACCACTGGATGCATCCATGGAGGCTAAGTCATTCCTCCTGTCTGGAAAAATCCAGTTGCACAGAATTTTGATGATACCATGAACTTATGGCAATGTGCAAAGCTCCAGGTTATGTTGAAAGAAGTGATATAGTTCTGCCTCTTTAAATAATGCTAGTGGTCAGGGATCCTTGTACAGCTGATTGCATGCTTAGATGAAAGTGATTAACAGAAGGTTCAGTGAACATGGGGAGACTAAGTTTCAAAGATGTGTGTCAAATCAGCCAGAATAAGTGATTGACGTCATTAGCCAACCTCTCCTTGCACTGCTGACACACGCATGGCATGCCATGCTAGTGCTCAGTCTAGCGTGGGGCACTGTATGGAACACGCTGGAGGTGGCTGGCAGTGGGATCCATGCCCTTTTCTTTCTTCAGGGCTTCCCTCACGCCTGCAATGCTACAATTTGGGACTCAACCTGAGATAACCTCATTTTTGCCACTTCTCTCAGCAATTGAATTAGTCCAATGCTACTCTTCATCTGACACCGTCTATAAGAATTGCCATCTGCAGCTCAAAAAACTGTTCACTCGGTAAATTCATAACATGAAAGATGATGAATACTCTACTTAATAATTTAATATAAAATAACAGATAAATGCTCCAAAGGGAACACTTCAGTTCAGACAGGGAAAAGAATAAGCAGATGCAGGTCTCTAACCAATAATTCAACTAAGAGAACGAAAAGGGTCAATAAGTGACATTAATTTAAAGACAATAAGGAAAACATGATTCAAAATGTAGCTGCCTAATTTAAAATCACATTGCTTGTCCTGTATTCTTCCTTGCAGTCTCCTGTTTCACACACTTGTTTTTAGTGAAACATTTTGATGGTGCTCTTTAAGTAAAACACATATAATTGATAGATGTAATTGCTTCTAAAAATAACAAAACCCTGCTTCCTTATTATAATAATTTAAGTAATTAAATTAGGAACACGCTGCCATTGAATTCACGCAGAGAACCGTACCCAGGTATTGTCATTAACACCGCACAGCACTACTATTATTCATAGCTCAGTGCAGCCAATTTTACTTGGGATACATGCTGCTCGGAATGAGAGATGCAAAGCAGGGTGACTACTCCGGGTCTCTGTGATTATTTACTTACTGACACTGGCCCACAAGGTCTGAAGCTTAATCATATTAATTACACACCAAAAGAATAGCACAGATGCTTTTCGCGAAGTTATTTAAATACATTACTGATATTGGACAGGGTGTATGAAACACAAAATGGAGCATCGTATGTCGTTACTGAGCCTGCTATTCCTTTGGCTGTGACAGGAGTGTTTGATGAAAAATGCGTGCTAATTTTGTAGGTAGGGAATTGTAGATATTTAACATGAAGCACCTAGTATTTCATTGCTGCCAAACGCATATGCATTTTATAGTGCATGTGATGGAGCCACTCTTAATCGTCAGGCGCAGACATTGACTGAGTTGCCATGACTACAAAGGCAGTAAGTAAGCTTCCTTTCCTTAATGGCATTTTCAGCAAAATTGTTTCACAGCACAAGGGAACAGAAAGTATGCATTCTAAATTCAATTATATAGAACACACACATATCTATAAATATATATATATCTCATTATCATAAAAAGCAAACAAATCCAAATATTGTTACACTGTAATTTTCAATCTTTTTCACACATTATGGAATAATTATATTAAATGTAACCTAATATCCAAAAAAAGCACTACAGTACTATTGAATACTAATAGGTACAATATTTATCCACTATTATATTTGCTTTTGTTTGAGTTTTTCTAGAGCACCATCTTCCCTTCTCTAATACAATATTCCCTATTGGCCATTTATAGATATGATGATTGATCTTTTTGTCTTCCTCGGATTCCATTTGTGAACCAAACAGCTACTTCCAAAATGCCACTTTCTTCTTGGCCCACATGAATCTGATTTTACAAATTTAAATATTCTCTCGCTGATTATTTGCACACATTTTTAAAGACTTGTTTTGTGAGCCGTTTATGGATGTGCCGCATGAAAATCAAACCTTTAACATCCATTATATAGATGCCGGTTTGCCTGCCATTTGCTTCTGCCTTGAATTCATTATGGGCAGATGCCACAATGATTATAGTCCTAAGACATGGGACTGCTGTCTGGAATGGTGCTTTTAAAGGTAATAGTGCATTTGAGTACTTTAAACAATCTGTTCTTCCCTTCAACCATTTAAATAGGGAAAAGCCAATCCACTGAATAAAAAGACAGCAGGCAGGCAAAAATGATGCTGTTCATGGGGTACAGATGTGATTTTTGAAAACTGTTACAAATTGGATATCTCTACAAACAGATTTACACAGTTCAAGATATTGAGCATGAGGTGATCTGTCTCAAAAGCAAAGCTGTGTCCCCAACGCTGGGAGAAAATGAAATTCAATGATTTGATTCGACTTAAATTTGCAATTCTATCAGAATCCCAGTGAAGGTGGTTCTAGTGATGCCGTAACCTGTTGGAGTGATGTTTAAATGGATTGTCATCTTAACACCAATATTAGGTTACTGCCTCTCATCGGTTAAAACAAGTGTCAGGTATTCCTGTTTGCATTGCTGCATTTCATGGCACTGAGGTGGAAATATTACAATTATTGCAACACCTCAAACGTTTCAATACTTTTAATGTTTTATTTTAAACTTTATTTATTAGTCACAAGTAAGGTTTACATTATCACTGCAATGAAGTTACTGTGAAATTGCCCAAGTTGCCACACTCCAGTGCCTGTTCAAGTCAATGCATCTAACTAGCACGTCTTTCAGACTATGGGGGGAAACTGGTGCACCTGTAGGAAACCCATTTGGACATGGGGAGAACATGCAAACTCCACACAGAAAGTAACCCAAGCCAGGAATCGAACCTGGGTCCCCAGCGCTGTGAGACAGCAGTGTTAACCTGTGCCAGTGTGTCTGTTAGTTCAGCTAGTACGAAAGGGATCCGGTCATCAAAACAATAATTCCAGGGATTCAACTTGATCTACCACTGAAGTTTCTCACTAATATGGCTCCATTTATCATAAATGATCATGTTGTACTCTCTGAAAAATGGCTTGCTTTCTGATTACTTTGGCTTGCTTTCACCTTCCTGGTAAATTTGGAAACACGAGGCTCAGTCTCATTCTGAGACATTTCATTAGCAGCTCTGCTGGTGGAACTCTTGTTGGTGCATGTAGAGTGGTACAATAGCTAAGGGGAAGTCATAAATTTTGCTCTTCAAGGTTCCTCTTGACAGTATCTTTAGGTCAGACCCAAAAGTTTGGATGGTTCTTTCAGTTAATCCATTTGACGCTAGGTTATAAGGTGCAGTTCTAATGTGTTTGATACTGTGGAGACTGGTTATGTTTTGAAACTCAGCATTTGTGAATACAGTTCCATGACTTCAGATGATCAGTGAGTTGAAAAGCATTGATTCAATCTCCTGATAGTAGCATGCAATGTAGGTGACTTCACTTCAAAAATGTCCATCTGTTTAGAGTGTGTATCAATCACATTGTGCCTAGGAATAGACCAATGTAATGGATTCATACCTACAGCTGGCCAGGCCAATCCCAAGAATGCAGTGGGACTGTAGCAGCAACCTTTGTTGCAATTAACACTGTTGACTGTGCTTGACTAGCTTCTTGATATCAGCATCAATTCCGGGTCACCACATGTAACTCCTGGTAAGCATCTTCATCTTGGAGATGCCACGATGAGTGATGTGTAATTCATTTAGGAACAAATTTCTGTTTTGTACAGTTAAAGTTTATTAATTAGTCACATTACATTAACACTACAATGGTGTTACAGTGAAAACCCCCTAGTCACCACATTATAGCGCCTGTTTGGATACACCGATGGAGAATTTAGATGGTTAACGCTGTCAGATTGTGGGAGGAAAAAGGAGCAAACCCATGCAGACACAGGAGAACATGCAGAATCACAAAGACAGTGACTCAAGCTGGGAATTGAACCCAGGTCCCTGGCGCGCTGAGGTAGCAGTGCTAACCAGTGCCACCCATACAGGAATGACTACTCTTGCTCCCCAGGATACAATGGCATCCTGACAACTCAACTTATTCTTCTGAGTAAAGAATGCTTTAATTTCTTTGGAAACTGGCTCATTTACCCATCCTATGAGTATTTTATCTCTCACTGTCATTCTCTCAATTGGTTCAGTTTCTGATCTGCTTTGTTGAAATGAGCAATGAGTCTAAAAAAAATAATGCCATGGTGATTTCTTGTGATATTGAGGTATGTGATATTTTCTTGCAAGGACAGGCGGCTAAGAACATAGAACATAGAACATAGAACATTACAGCGCAGAACAGGCCCTTCGGCCTTCGATGTTGCGCCGACCAATTATGAAAAACGCAATGACCCTCCAAACTAAACCATTCCCTTCTCTTCCATAAACTTATCAACTAACCTCTTAAACGCCACCAAACTTGGCGCATCTACAACTGCCGCAGGCAGGGCATTCCACTCCCTAACCACCCTCTGGGTAAAGAACCTACCTCTGATATCCGTCCTATAACTATCACCCCTTAATTTAAAGCTGTGTCCCCTCGTGCTAGCTTTCTCCATCCTAGGAAAAAGGCTATCACTGTCCACCCTATCTAAACCTCTAATCATCTTATATGTTTTGATAAGGTCTCCTCTTAGCCGCCTCCTTTCTAACGAAAACAACCTCAAATCCCTCAGCCTCTCTTCATAAGACCTGCCCTCCATACCAGGCAACATCCTGGTAAACCTCCTCTGTACCCTCTCCAATGCCTCCACATCTTTCTTATAATGTGGGGACCAGAACTGCACACAATACTCCAAGTGCGGCCGCACTAGAGTTTTGTACAGTTGCAACATGACGTTGCGGCTCCGAAATTCAATCCCCCTACCAATAAAAGCTAAGACTCCATATGCCTTCTTAACAACCTTATCGACTTGACTGCCTACTTTCAGGGATCTATGCACAAATACACCAAGATCCCTCTGTTCATCAACACTATTAAGAATCCTACCATTAGCCCTATACTCTACACATTTATTATTCCTGCCAAAGTGCATTACCTCACACTTTTCCACATTAAACTCCATTTGCCACCTCTCGGCCCAGCTCTGCAACTTGTCCAAGTCTCTCTGCAAACTATAACACCCCTCTTCACTATCTACCACTCCACCGACTTTAGTGTCATCTGCAAATTTACTAATCCATCCTTCAATACCCTCATCCAGATCATTTATAAAAATTACAAACAGCAGGGGCCCCAAAACAGACCCCTGAGGTACACCACTTGTCACCGAACTCCACGATGAATATCTCCCATCAACCACCACCCTCTGTCTTCTATCTGCTAGCCAATTCCTAATCCAATTAGCTAAATCACCCTCTATCCCATACATCTGCATTTTCTGCAGAAGTCTTCCATGGGCCACCTTATCAAACGCCTTACTAAAGTCCATATATACCACATCAACCGCCTTACCCCCATCCACCTCTTTGGTCACTTTTTCAAAAAACTCAATAAGGTTAGTAAGGCACGACCTACCCTTCACAAAACCATGCTGACTATCCCCAATCAATTCATTTCTCTCTAAATAACTATAAATCCTATCCCTAATAATTCTCTCCAATACTTTGCCCACAACAGAAGTAAGACTCACTGGCCTATAATTCCCTGGAAAGTCTCTCTTCCCCTTCTTGAACAATGGGACCACATTCGCTATCCTCCAGTCTTCTGGAACTATACCCGTAACCAACGACGACCTGAAGATCAGAGCCAGAGGCTCTGCAATCTCCTCTCTTGCCTCCCAGAGAATCCTAGGGTAAATCCCGTCCGGCCCAGGGGACTTATCCAACTTCAAACCCTCAAGAATATCTAGCACATCCTCCCTATCTACTTCAATACTTTCCAGTTTGCAACCCTGTACCTCAGTGTTCTCCACAACTACATTTACATTCCCTGCGTGAATACCAAAGAGAAATATTTGTTCAGTGCCTCTCCAATCTCTTCAGGCTCCACGCACAACTTCCCACTGCTGTCTATGACTTGGCCCTAATCTTGCCCTAACCAATCTTCTATTCTTAACATATCCTCACTCACCTCAACTCACTCTTTAGCTCCCTCCTGGCTAATCTATAGCTATCCATTGCACTAACCGAGCCTTCAAGCCTCATCCTGACATAAGCCTCCTTTTTCCTTTTAACCAGCGAATTAACTTTTTTCATACACCAAGGTTCCCTTACTCGACCATTTCCTCCTTGCCTGACAGGGACATACTTATCAAGGACTCGCAGCAGCTGCTCCTCGAATAAGCTCCACATTTCAGATGTTCCCAGTCCCTGTAGTTTCCTAGTCCAACCTATGCACCCTAATTCTCTCCTTATGGCCTCATAATTACCCTTCCCCCAGCTATAACTACTGCCTCCAGCCTCATGCCTATCCCTATCCATCACTAAGGTGAACGTAAGCAAATTGTGGTCACTATCACCAAAATGTTCACCAATTTCCAAGCCTAACACCTGGTCTGGCTCATTGCCCAGCACCAAATCCAATGTAGCCTCACCTCTAGTTGGCCTATCTACATACTGAGTCAAAAAACCTTCCTGCACACTTTGTACAAAAACTGACCCCTCTAACAAGCTAGAGCTATAGCTATTCCAATCAATATTAGTAAAGTTAAAGTCCCCCATAACAATTACCCTATTACTTTCACTCCTGTCCAGGATCGACTTTGCAATCCTTTCCTCTACCTCTCTAGAACTTTTAGGAGGTCTATAAAAGACTCCCAACAGGGTGACCTCTCCTCTCCTGTTTCTAATCTCAGCCCATACTACCTCAACAGACAAGTCCTCATTCGCATTTGTTATGTAACATCAGCCCAGTGCTTGAAAGTATATTCATAGGCAGATAGAAAAGGGGATCCAAACAGTTCTTTCATGTTTAGCATCATGGATCAAACAACTTCCTATGCTGCAAAACTGTATAATTTTTATGATCTATCCATTAGGATTTTGGCCATTATTCAAACCTGAGAGAATGGCTCTCTTTTTCTCTCTTCCCTTTGATACTTTTGATCCATTAGATATATTAATATGCATGTTTGCCTGGATTATTGAGCATAAACTAAAACCATGGCCTCTTCACTGAAAGCATGACAGTCACAACCAGATTGGGTAACAAGCAAAGTGTGCGAAGCTGGTGACACATAGCATCCAAACCTTATGCCTGGGGTACTGAGTATTTTCAGACAATGTATAGATAGTTTTTGACTATCTGTGACTTGCGATTTGTACATTTATGGAGGTTGTGAATGAGCATGATCACTAAAAGCAAGCATGATTGGGAATCAGTCTGAAGAACCTTCATTGCATTCTATTTATAGCAGATATATCCTTTCTTAGATAAGGAGACCAATATTTCTTACAATACTCTAGGTGTGGTCTCACCAAGGCCCCGTACAGCTGCAGTAATTTAAATTTGTAGTCAATGAAGACCAACATATTATTTGCCTAGTTAACTGCTTGCTGCACCTGCATGCTTGCTTTCAGTGATCAATGTGCAAGGATACCCAGGGCCCTTTGTGCATTTTTTCCCATTCTATCACTATTTAAATAATACCCTGCTATTATTTTTTCCTATTTAACTGGACAACTTAATATTTATCTAAGCTATATTGCATCTGCCATAGATTTGCTCACTCATTCAACTTGTCTAAATCACCTCGAAACTTCTTAACTTCTTTCTCACCACTCAGATTTCCATCAAGTTCTGTGTCATTAGCAAACCTTGAAATATTACATTTAGTTTCCTCATCAAAATTATTGATTATATATAGTGAATAATTGGGACCCAAGCACTGATCCTTGCGATATCCCAATAGTCACTGCCTGCCACTCAGAAAAAGAGCATTTACTCCCATTCTCTATTGTTTTCTGTCTGCTAACCAATTCTCAATTCATGTTAATATATTATACCCAAATAACATGTGCTTTAATTATGCTCACTAACCTTAATGTGGGGCTTTATCAAAAACGTTATGAAAATCTAAATACACCACATCCACTGTTTCTCCTTTATCTATTCTGCTAGTTATATCCAGTATGTTTCATTAAACATGACTTCTCTTTCATAAATCCATACTGACTTTGTCTAAGCCTATTGATAGTTTCTAAGTTTCCTGTTATCATATCCTTTGTAATAGATTCTAACATTTTCTTTACTACTGATACTAAGTTAATAAGTCTTAAATTTTCTGTTTTCATCCTCCCTTCTTTTATTAGTGCAGTCACATTTGCCAACCTGCAATCTGCCAGAGCTGTTCTAGAATTTACAGAATGTTGAAAGATGACAACTAACATCTCCATGATTTTCATGGATACCTCCATGACTACCCTGGGATGTAGATTATCAAGCCTTGGAGACTTATTAGTTTTCAATCCCATTAGTCTCTCCAGTATTATTTTGGTAGCGATATTAATTTCCTTCCTTTCTTCCTTATCCCTAGACCCTTGGTTGCCTGGCATTCCTAGAAAGTTAATTGTATCTTCCTCCATGAAGTCAGAACTAAAGTAGTTGGTTACTTGCTCAGTCATTTCCTTGTCCTTTAAATTCTCCCATTTTGGACTTAAAGGGATTTACATTTGTCTTCACTATTTCTTTTGCATACTTATAGAAATCATATTCAATTTTTCCCCTCTTAATCAATATCTTGGTCCTCCTTTGCTGAATTCTAAAGTGCTCCAGATTTAGTAAGGGTAGTCTTAGTACCCTCCTATGTGTGGTATATGATCAATGTAAGTAACTCATGCTAAGTGCTACAAAAAGGAGGGCCAAGATTTCACCAAACCCCTATTCCAAGTATTGGAATCACATCTTTAGGAGACCAATGGTCTGCCTGATCCGCTATGGTCTCATTGCTGCTTTAAATCTCATTATAACTCATCTATGCATCACGTCTCAAGTTTGGTGGCATTTAAGAGGTTAGTAGATAAGTTTATGGATGAAAAGGGAATGGTTTAGGTTAGAGAGTCATTGCTTTTTCTTAATTGATCAGCGCAACATCGAAAGCTGAAGGGCCCGTTCTGCGCTGTAATGTTCTATGTTCTACGTTCTTAGGCTTGCAATGTACATGACTATTGTACATGACTTCTCTTTGGATCAATACCATCCTTAATTTTTTTAGCTATGGTTGAGCTGCTTTCTCTCTTATATTTTTATAGCAAAAAGGAATGTATATTTGTTGCAATATAAACATTTGCCCCTTCAATATTAGCCATTACCTTTTAATGAAGTTCCCTAATCTAAATTCACCAACTCACATCCTCATATTTTTGTTTGTTTAGATTTAAGACTCTAATTTCAGATTGGAGTATATCACTTTCCATCTTAATCAAAATTTCTATCATGTTATGGTCACTGTTTCCTAAAGGATGCCACACAACAAGATTATTAATTCATTCCTTCTCACTGCACAATACCAAATCTTTAATTATTCCCTATTTGGTTCCTTGATGCATTGGTCTAAAAAAAGCCATCTCAAGCACACTTCAGGAATTAATCCAGCATAATATTATTGCTAATTTGGATTGCCCAATTTGTATTCAGATTAAAGTCACCTATGGTTATTGTTTTGCACTTTTTAAGTGCATCTCTAATTTCCTGTTTAAAGCCATCCGTTACCTTACCATATTGGTTAGAGGCATATAATTAATTGCAACTAACGTTTTCTGCCTTTGTTTGCTTCTTACTTCCTTCCACACTGATTCTACATCTAGATATTCTGCATTCATATCCTCTGTCACTACTGCCCTGATTTCACTCTCAGCCAAAAATACCAGCCCATCTCCTTTCCCTTTTTGTTTATTCTCTCTAAGTATCGAATACCTCTGGATATTCGATTTCCAGCCTTGGTCATCCCACAGCCATGTCTGTATATCGTATTGTGCCTGTTTACATCTGTTTACATTGCTAATTCATCAACCTTATTGCCATGCTCTGTGCATTTAGATACAGTGCCCTTAATCTTTTTAACATTTTTACACTTTTTTATACTGTTGCCCTATTTGCTGCTAGCCAGTTTTTCCTCTGCCTTCCACTTTCGCTTTCTACTTTTCTGTCTCTCATTCTATCTTTGTTTTCCTTTCTTGTGTCTCCCCACACAAGTTCACATCCCCCTACCACTCTAGTTTAAACCCTCCCCCACAGTACTAACTAATACTGCGCTGTAATGTAATGACCTAATCGAAACATATAAGATGATTAGAGGTTTAGATAGGGTGGACAGTGATAGCCTTTTTCCTAGGATGGAGAAAGCTAGCACGAGGGGACACAGCTTTAAATTAAGGGGTGATAGTTATAGGACGGATATCAGAGGTAGGTTCTTTACCCAAAGGGTGGTTCGGGAGTGGAATGCCCTGCCTGCGGCAGTTGTAGATGCGCCAAGTTTGGTGGCGTTTAAGAGGTTAGTTGATAAGTATATGGAAGAGAAGGGAATGGTTTAGTTTGGAGGGGCATTGCTTTTTATATTGGTCGGCGCAACATCGAAGGCCGAAGGGCCTGTTCTGTGCTGTAGTGTTCTATGTTCTATGTTCTAATATCCTCGTGAGGATATTGGACCCAGTGCTTCTGTGGTGCAAGCCACCTATCTAACTTGTGCAGTCCTATCTTCTCCAGAATCAGTCCCAGTGCCTCAAGAGTCAAAATCCATTCCTCCTACATCACCCAGCCAGCCGCACATTCATCTGGCCTATTCTCTTATTCGGGTTTCTTATTAACATGTAGCACCACATTATGCACCCCCACCCCCGTGCAACTGAGCCACTCATGGTGCCACTCATCTGGTTTTTGTTGCATTCCTCTGAGGAACCACTTCCCCCAGCAGTGTTCAAAGTGGCAAATGTGTTAGAGAAAGAAATGAACCCAGTGGACTCCTGCATACCTGCCCAGTGTATTTATTTTGCATGGCAGTCACAATTCCCTTTTTGCTGGGTACTCTTTATCTGCCATGTGACCACCTCATTGTACATGCTATCCATGAAAATCTCATCCTTGTGGATGCTCCACAGTGACTCCAGCCACAGCTCCAGCTTAAAAACTTGGAATTTGAGTAGCTTCAACTGGAGACACTTTCGTCATGGTGGCACTGCTGCCTCACAGTACCAGGGATCTGGGTTGGATTCCCAGCTTGGACCACTGTCTATGTGGAGTTTGCACATTGTCCCCATATCTGTATGGGTTTGCTCCCACAGTCTGAAAGACGTACTGGTTAGGTACATTGGCCATGCTAAATTCTTCCTCGGTGTACCCGAACCGGTGCGAGTATGGTGACTAGGAGATTTTCAAGTAATTTATTTGCAGTGTTAATATAAGCCTACTTGTGACACTAATAAATAAACTTTTTCACACATGGATGACCTGAACATTGGAAGTGTCCATGAATTCCCACATCACAGAGGAGGAGCATTACACATGGCTGCGTTGCCCTGACATGACTCATCCTTAAAGTACTCACTTTACTTTTATTGCTTCTTTTTTAGAGAATATTTACAACAATAGAAATGCTCACTAGGTCGTACTTACTGGAAAGGTAGAAAATGAAAGGAGCATCTCCTTACCTCGTCACCAAATTCCAATTTAAGCACTCTAATGCAGCTAAAGTGCATTCTCCCCTTGTTGTTTTAAACACTGAAACTCTTGACCTGTCCTCTAGCAGTTTCTAGATTCATGTTAAGCTAACTGCCGATTGAATGTCCAACTAAGTGAACACACTGCGTATCTCTTGCTATCTATTAATTCAGATAGCGATGAAATGGAAAGTTTTAAAGTTGCATAGGATGAACAATGTTTTACACCAATTGATTTTTTTTCAGGTTAAAATGAAAAATGGTGCAAATCCTGGTTTCAAATCTCTCGCATTACATTCCTGTCCGTTGGACTTTGAAGGAGGTCACCTTCCCCTTCAAATTTGCACCACCAAACATCTCTTTTCATGTCAAACAATATTGCAATTGTTTTAAACACATTTATAGATCCTGAAAAATGTTTCAGAAATCTGTTCATTGAAACAGCACTCTTTGTTTTCATGGATTTGGTTATTAGTTCAAAGTCAAAGCAATGCAGTGATTAGGGGGTGGAAAAGGCCTCTTCACACCCCCTGCACAAAAGCTACACAGCCCAGACAAGTACAAATTTATGAAAAGTACAGCTATTACTGTACAAACTTTATTGGAACAAGCTTGCACAGAACTAGACTGATCATAATTATAACTAAATAATTCTATTCACTTCAACAGTGGCATACTCTGGCACTTCAGCACAGCTTGCCACCCCCTCTTCCTGGGAAGTTTCTGCCAATGAAATCTTCATCAGTGTTCATTCTTCCCTCTATTCTTGTTTTTCACTTCTGCTATTTCATCAGAATCTTTGAGCTATAAAGCCTCAGAAATGCACCTACATTTCAGATTTTCAGTCATTTAGCTCTTGGGCATTTCAGACAGGTGACACATCAGGATACATTGTTCCTGCAGTTATATCTTGCTTTTTCCAATGAACCATTGATTACAGCACAATGCAAAACTACAGGAAAGTAGAAGGTACTTTTCATAGTCAACAGGCACCACACAGAATCATAGAATACCTACAGTGAAAAAGTGGCCATTTGGCCCATCGCATCTGCACCAACTCTCTGACAGAAAATCGTACCCATGTTCATCTCCCACCTTATTCCCATAATCTCACATATTTACCATGGCTAATCCATTTAATTTACACAACTTGGGACACTAAGGGATAATATATCTCAACAGGAAGGCCAAGGTCTGTGCCAAGCTACACCCACTGAAAGCTAGCCTGCATATCTTTAACATTCTTCTTTCTCACCAATTTTTAAATTTCAAGCACTTCTTCACAGAGGTGCATTTGTTATTCTCTTTCTGAAACATATTATTAATAAGACTGATATTACCAACATAACTTGATAACAGTGGAAGGCCCATTGCCATGGATATTCTCAATTTGTCTTTGTGTCTATTGTTTAGACACATTTTTCATTAGAAAAGTAATTAAGTTTTTACATAAAGTTGATTGATTTTACGATGATGGTCCGTATCCTACTGTCAAGTTTAACTTTTCAGGGCTAATACTATCTTGACTAGTTCTACTTTCTTCTTAATCATATCCTCCAAATAAGAAACAAGTTTTATTTTCCTTTTTGCAACATCATAATAACACTAAAATGAATCTGCTGTTCTGTAATCTGAAAGACATCATAGCCATTCTCATCAAAAGAGTAGAGCTGCAAATCTAGGCTCTGTCGCACCCTAGTTTTGGTGTTACAGTGGTGCTGTATGACCAAAATGGCAATCACACCACTTCTAACACATGCTGTGCGAACACCATTCTAATGAGAGCATTAATAATGGGTGCCAGAATTATGTAGAACAGGCAGATTCTGATACCTGTCAGGACCTAACTCTGCTCTTACACCAGCTTTGTCATTTTGAATTTCATTGTTCTCGTTACTACCTCTTCTAAATAAGCATTGTATAAGAGGCGCAGTCTGACATTGAAAAATGCAGGCTAGCTTTCAATGGATGTG
Organism: Sphyrna mokarran; assembly: GCA_024679065.1. Classification (NCBI taxonomy): domain Eukaryota; kingdom Metazoa; phylum Chordata; class Chondrichthyes; order Carcharhiniformes; family Carcharhinidae; genus Sphyrna; species Sphyrna mokarran. The sequence goes on from JAGIQG010000021.1 coordinate 29,607,159, forward strand.
GTAGTGGTACAGATCTTGGCCTTCCTGTTGAGGTGAGTAGTCACCTACCAGCGCAGTGAGTGCTGGACTGTGCACTACTATAATTAAATTCACATTGTACTTGTAAAGATCAAAGAACAATACAGCACAGGAACAAGGTTTTCAGCCCACCAAGCCTGACCCCGACACTTAACGCCTTTCTAAACTAAAGACATTCTGCCTCTACGTGGTCCACAACCCTCAATTCCCTGCTTATTCATGCATCTATCAAGATACCTCTAAAATACTGCTATTGTACCTGCTACTACTTCCTCTGGCAGAGTCTGTTGCCTACTTGCTTTTGAACAAGCACATTGTATATTTTGATCTTTGTGGCCAATTATGGGTTGTCTACAACCTGGTCCCCTGCTCTATCCTGTTTGAACTTAGTCAGCTGTGGCATCTTAAATGCTTTGCTGGAAATACTAGAGAGTCAATATTTGGTCCCTACCAGCAGAAGTGTAAAATTCACATTAGTTTGAGATATTATCCTTTTGTTCCCAATTACTTTCCTAATAAATAACAGGAGTTACTTGTTGTCCTACTAAGCAAGTAGCTCTCTCAATCCAAATTCCAAACAAGCAAATTCCAACTCACCAATTACTGCAACAATCAACATTGCTGCCTCTTCAACCTTTTATTTACACACACATTCAGCTGCAAATATATTGCATACAAAATTACTAATTACAGTTGTCCCACTGAGTAACCCAATAAACACGGTACATTAAAACCTCTACACCACTGTATTATGAATGAAGATCAGGGAAACAAAAGGATTTACTTTATGAGAAAACAATTGAGAGAAAAATTATCTACCTGAACATTTGACTCAATAGCTGTTGATTCCTGTATAGATTTATGGAAATCTCAATGCAACCTTTTAAAGACAATGGAGATAAAGTATTAGTTTCTGTGATATTTTGTCACTAATTTGTACATCAAGGTAGAATATTCCATAAAGGAAAAATAAAGTGCGTGCTGGAATCTGAAATCAAAACAGAAAATGCTGGAAAATCTCAGCAGGTCTGACAGCATCTGTGGAGAGAAATGGAGACAATGTTGAAACGCTGGCTGTGTTTTCTCTCCACAGATGCTGTCAGGCCTGCTGAGATTTTAAAATTAATCTATTGCTCACAAGTAAGGTTTACATTAACACTGCAAAGAATTTATTGTGAAAATCCAAAAGTCGCCACAGTCCGGCACCTGTTCAGATCAATGGGTCTAACCAGCATGTCTTTCAGAATATGGTAGGAAACCCATGCAGACATAGGGAGAATGTGCAAATTCCACATAGACAGTGACCCAAACTGGGAATTGAACCCATGTGCTTGGCATTATGAAGCAGCAATGCTAACCACTATGTTACAGTGCCACCCCATATATCCAGCATTTTCTGTAGAATGTTGTTAGAATACAATGTTGTTAGAATAAAGGAGAAAAATATCGACTCACATTAACTCACAATAATAGGAAGTGTTCTGTTCTTTGCAAGGTAGCATTGAAATCTACAACGTAAAAAGAGGACACTTAGCCCTTTGTGACTATGCTAATCTATGTTAGAAAATCCAACATAATTTTTACCGTCCTCCATTCCCCCAGACCTATGCATTTTCCTCTGCTTCTAATAGTTATTAATATTTTCTTAAAAGATGCTTGGTCTGTGTCCCAACCACTCCCTATAGTAAAGCCTTTGTGTTCCAAAAAATGTGTTTACATAAACAAATTTCTCCTAATGAAATCCCAAGGGCTTTTAGAGCATGTAAACATTTCTCAACGTAGTTTTTACTTGTGTAAGGTTTAAAGGCGATACTATCATTAAAAATATCTATTCTTCTCTCCTTACTCATGTTGCAATTACGTTACTGGACCTGTAATCAACAAAACACGAGTTCAGATCCGACTCTAGCTGTTTGAGGATTTGAATTTGATTTTTAAAGAAATCGATAAAGAATCTGGCACACAACAGCCTACCTGCCCCATCATGGCTGAGATTTTCCAGTCCTGTTGTGAGGGACACACTGCACAAGACATGTGGCCCAGTCAAAAGTCCACTAACGTTCAACAGGACTGAATGATCCTGGTGGTTGGAATGCCAGAAAATCCCATACTGTGTGTAATTATCTAGTAAGGCAGAAGGACATCCTTAAGGAGTATTTATAGCAGGGATATTTTGGAAATTTCTGAAAAGGGTGCAAACATTGAAAACACAAGGCTTTTTTTTAATCAGCTATCATTTTTTAAAATCTGTTTTGAGCCAGTTGCTTTAAGATGAGCTGACCAAATTCTGAGAGATCTTTCCACTTTCAGGAAGAACATCGCTGTAGTGAACCTTCAGACACAACCTATCAAGCTGGAATAACGAAATCCAACAGAGGACCCTAACCAGCGCTTTCAATGGAAATGCCAAGGACTGACACTCACCGCAGTTATCAATGCACACAATGCCTATTGATGTGATTCATAACACTGTAGCTCCTGAATAGACTAAGAAATCAGTGCTAGCGAAGGTGCGCACTGAGAGGGTGCTTCCTGTATTTTTAAGAATGATTCTTGTAATCGTCAAGATAACAACTTAACCCCATTTCAGACACCCGGTTTTCAGTAGCAAGCAGTCTAACTTAAGGCACCAGAACAGCCAAATGCTCGAAAGTGCCCCAACTTTAGAAAAATACCTTCTGCTCCCTAATGTGATTCTTTTTATTGATTTCAACCATCATGTGGCGTCTCTGAGAAAATTTGCAATTAATTTATGACTCGTTGACTATTGTAATAAATCTGCAACAGTAGACTGTGCTAATAGACTATGCCCACTGGAAACAGAATGAACACCATCCAAACTCAGTCCCCCAAGAACCTTTCACTTCATCAGTCTAAGCTGATTCAAACTCTGGTCTGAGAAACAAAGGGACAGTGTTTCATCATTTTTAACACTGCTGTCTTGCTGCTTATTTATTTATTTACTAGTGTCACAAGTACGTTTACATTGACAGTGCAATGAAGTTACTGTGAAAATCTCTCTGTCGCCAAACTCTGGTGCCTGTGCAGGTACACTAAGGGAGAATTTAGCATGGCCAATGCATCAACCAGCACATCTTTTGGACTGTGGGAGGAAACCAGAGCATCTGGAGGAAACCTATGCAGACGAGGGGAGAATATGTAGACTTTGCACAGACAGTGACCCAAGCTAGGAATTGAACACTGGGTCCCTGGTGCTGTGAGGCAGCAGCGCTAACCACTGTGCTGCCTACTTGATTTATCTCTGACTGGAAGATCAGTTATTTCTCTTAATGAGTTTTGCATGATTTGAGTCTTTTTATCTCACCTGTCACTGGCTCCACCCTGGGAATGGGTGTGACTGTACAGAGACAGCAGAATTGTTCTCCCCATCAAAAGTTTTTTAAAGATAGTTCCAATAGGAAGCAGTACAAATTACCCATGGGCTGTCAGATACCCAAGTACAAAAAGCTTCTATAACTGTCATAGGAATTAATTTATTCATGAATCCATACTTGTTGCCAGACCTAGTTAAAAAAAGAGTTATAATATCTACTGATTTCCCCCATGGGTTTATTTAGGTTTGTCTTTCAAATTTTTTTTGATGACTAATGAATTTCTTGGGAATAACAAAATTACAGCAATTGAAGTATTCAAAAGCTGTCTTCAGAAGGGTTTGTGCTGGCTCCTGACCATTGCTTCACATCCATCACTGTTCTATTCTTCTTTACTTACATGCCCTGGTGCGCCTAGTTACTAACCTCATAAAATGCACAAATATAATCTGTACTGATTATTGCAAATCAGTGGGAGCAAGCGGATTGATTCCTGTGGACAATTTTGATTATTAGAAAATTATCCATTTTAAATAATGTATTTACACCCCTGATCTATTGTGAACAATGGTTTGGTTTTTGTTGACATTTGAATGGTACAGTGGTTAGCACTGCTGCCTCGCAGTGCTAGGGACATGGGTTCAATTTCTGGCTTGTGTCACTGTCTGTGTAGAGTTTGCATGTTCTCCCTGTACCTGCATGGGTTTCCTCTGGGTGCTCTTGTTTCCTCCCACAGTCTGAAAACGTGCTTTGGCCATGCTAAATCTTAGAGTCAGGGGAACAGACAGGGTAAATATGTGAGGTTACAGAGATAGGGCCTGGGTGGGATTGCTATTGATGCAGGGTTGATGGGCTGAAAGAATCCCTGCAGTGCAGGAGCCAATGAACGTGCCTTGAGGTAACAACAGCAATCTATGTTTAAATAGCATCTTCAACATTGAAAAAGTTTAGTTTAGAAAGATAGGGCAAAATTCTCCAGCCATTCACGCCAGTGGTCCCATCAGTGGCACACACCTGCTCACGGGTTTCCTGGTGGCATGGGATGCCTTCAATAGCAAATCCCATTGACAGTGGCAGAACCAGAGAATCCCAGCATCAGCAGATGGCACTCCACCTTCCACTACCAAGAAACGCGGCTGGGAAGAGCATGTTTCATGTCCTTGGAAGCAGAGAAAACAGGAGCAGGAGTAAACCACTTGGCTTTTTGAGACGGCTCCACCATTCAACATGATCATGGTTGATCCTCTATCTTAACAGTATACTCTTGCACTCTCCCCATACCCCTTTACACCTTTAGAGTCTAGAAATCTATCTATTTCTCTCTTAAATATATTCAGAGGCCAAGTCACTGAATATATTTGGGAAGGAAATAGATATATCTTCAATTAGTTATTTCATCATGAAGTAATTTCAGATTATTCATGAGATCGGTCATTATGAACTTGAAATCCTACTTGTTATGAAATTATTTCTTCAAATTCTGAAGTTCTTCTTCTTCTGAAGAACATACTTCTTATTTAGGGAGAGATTAAAACAAATAACCTTTCTTACAGCTTTTCAAAGCTGCTATCACTTTGGTAAAATATTCAGGAGATGAATTGGCCTAAAGCTCTGCAGCAAAAGTGGGTAGGTGAGCATGAAATGAATGCTACGAGACACGGCATTTTTGCAAAACAAGAATTTACATAACATTTTTGTGTCACGGCAGTTCCATCAGTTTTGGAACTGCAATTAGGTCTGAATTGTATTTCTCCAGAGAAAGAAAGTGAATAAAAACAAAACCCAATTGGAAAACATATCGCATGCCAGAACACATTTAAAATTTTCTGTGAATTTAATGATGCTATATAAAAAAAACCTCATGTGGAATCAGTCTCCAGCTTCTTGCCAATCCATCTTACAATTCTGTGATGTCAAGCTGACATTTTGCTTTAAGATGTGACAAGCTGCTTCTTAAAATAGGTGCTATTGATGCTACAATGATACTGCAGTCATGATTACTAGTCTTGGTGCTCAGTTCCAGGAATAATATGATTGAGTTTTCCTTTGTGTCAATGTGGCGGAAATTTAAAGATGCATGTCTCTTAGAATCAATGGGAATTCCAGCTGATTCTCTGCAGAATTGGGGCAGGATTTCCACAGGACATATGGGGAAAATGGCAGGGGCATTCTGCAATTTGTGGCCAGCTTTGTGCTGGACAGAACCAGTAGTATTGTCCTGCAAAGTTAATGGAGTGGCTTGAGGGACACAACTGGAGACAGAGATCCTATACACGAGGCTCCAGCTTGCTCACCTCATTCAGGGCCCAGGATCAAACTGGAGGCTGGTGTTGGGCAATTATGTTTTTCTTTATACATTGCCTTTGTGGCAGAAGCTGGTATGAATGAACTGACATACAGTCAGGATGGTGGAATTCATAGAATGTTTCAATGGCCATTGTTCTCTTAGCGAATTTGCAATCCATTCAGTGTAGAAGGCAGTCATTTGACCCATCTACTCAGCACTGACAACAGTTCCGCCCAAGTCCTATTCCCGTAACTTCACTCATTCACCCTGCTAGTTTTGCCCAATGTTAAGCGGCAATTTAGCATGGCCGATCAACTTAACCTGCATTTCTTTGGACTGCGGGAGGAAACTGGGGCACCCGGAGTAAACCCAGGCAGACACAGGGAGAATGTGTAAACTACACGCAGAATGTCACTTGAGGCCAGAATTGAACCTGGGTCTCTGGTGCTGTGAGCAGTGTTAACCACTGTGACACCGTGCCACCCTCTGCCTGTTTGACATGAAAGTGAAATAGTAGAGCGCCTAGTCAAAGCCGCCACATGACCTCTGCAAATAGTCTCAGAGAACAAAGAACAAAACAGCACGGGAAACAGGCCCTTCGGCCCAACGAGCCCGCGCTGCCACCCTGATGTTCCACCTCTACCCGTGATCCCTGTCTATGTTTATAGATCTATGGATTAAAAACCAAATTTGAGACAATTTAGGGAGAATTTGTTTTGCCAATTAGCCTAAGAGCACATCTTTGGGATGTGGGAGGAAACCGGAGCACCCGGAGAAAACCCACGCAAGCACGGGGAGAATGCGCAAACTCCCACAGACACAGGCCCAAATCCATGTATCTGCACAGCACAGCGATAGTCACTGAGCTGTCGTGTTGCCCATCAAATGGTCCAGGTCAAGCATACACTCACTTCGTGAAGCACTAGGATACTCTCAAAAAAAATCCAGAGGCAGTCCTCTCACGACCCATCGTGTGTATGCCCCTCGTTAGACAACAAGGTGGACCAAAGCACCTGTAGGATAAAAACAAGCTCTCATGAGCCTTTTGCACTGCTTTCTGTCGTGAACAGGTAAAGCAACAATCTACGTAATGTCCACTGTGTATGTTTTAACTCCCTGTAAACTAATTATATTTTTATTAGCATTGTGTTCTAGTGGAAATGCTGCACTATCGGATTTGCACTGACAACTACTAAACATAGCAATCCTGCTGAACCTTCAAAGGGTTACCTTATATTAAGCACTTGTTACATGCCTCCAGCCGATGAATTTAACATTCCAGATGGACCCCAAATGGGATGGGGAGCTGGAATATCCAGGGCTATTAGATTCAAAAAAGCAGTTCAGGAAAGAACTCAATGCCAACAGCAGAAAATGGAATCTGAGAGCTTTTGGGGCAGCTTAGAACACGTACACCCTATTTGTAGATGGCGAAAAGCAGTCCTGCTTTATGCAGTTAGTACAATAGTGTAAATGTATAGCTTCAATATTTCTGCCAACAATGCTGCTGTCAATCAGATACACATTTACTGTTGGCCCAACAACAGCCTTCAGACAACTTTACAGCTCTTTCACAGGACACATCTTTAACTTGTAGCTTTGGACAAAAATCATTGGCAGGCTAACATCTTATAAAAGAGCTTCATTTGAAAAGTCATTAACAGCCTGATGTGCAATCAGTCACTGGCAGACACACAAGATGGGCGACAGCTTGGACACACGTGTGTTACAATATGTGTTCCATTGATCTCTTGCAAACATTGCCATTACAACTGTGATTATGGTATCATGTCTGGCAACATACATTTGCTTTTGACTCAATATAAACATTCTCTGCATGATCTGACAGAAGAAATGCTCTTTTAAGAGTCAGCGACACTTTGGCTTTAATGTATTCCATCTTAGTGGACTTAAAGGACAGTGAAGTCCAGTGAAAAATTATCTAAAATGCACGGACTACGACAATTACTCTCTCGTACATTTTATACAAGAGTACAGAGAAGCCAGCCATTAATTCAAGCACATCACAAACGGAGTAGGAATCTGTTGCAATGGACCACTACCCCATTAGTTGCCTCTCATGTGCTTGATTTTTTTGCCATTAGTATGCATCCCAGTTGACCCGAAGAACCATCCTTATGTTTTATTCAATGACTGTAAATAAAGACATTAATATGAGACTGTTTTAAAAGAAAGTCAATATAGACCTGTTCAATATCTTTATGCAAAGTTCAATTAAACCTAGATTATTCAATTCTTGGACTCATTAAAACAACTAATTCAACACAGATGAAAAATATTGTTCTTTACATTCCCAATGCAATTCATGACAGCTACCAGTAATGTCACGAAGCTAAGTATTTTCTTGTCACTGTCTGGAGAAAGCAGAATTGATTCTGAATTACTGTGTCCAAGGGAACAATCAGTAGCTTTCAATTAACTCAACAACATTTCATAATTTAAAACTCGACAAGTGGCTTCCCATCAATGTTTATTTACACCAGCTTAACATATATTATCTTCCTCCCAAAATTTATGGTAGCACAATGATTTGCACTACTGCTTCACAGCTCCAGGGACCTGGACTCGACTCGACTCCCAGCTCGGGTCACTGTCTGTGTGGAGTTTGCACATTCTCCTCATGTCTGTGTGAGTTTCCTCCAGGTGCTCCGGTTTCTTCCCACTGTCCAAAGATGTGCGGGTTAGGTTGATTGACCATGTTAAAATTGTCCTTAATGTTCTGAGATGCGTATGTTAGAGCGATTAGTGGATAAAATATGTAGAAGAGCCTGGGTGGGATTGTGGTCAGTGCAGACACATTGGGCTCTTTCTATGCTATAGTGTTTCTATTATTTCTATGATTAATCTGATGAAAGATGTTGGCTGAAGCTTCTGTGGATTGGTAATCACTGGAAGGTGCCATATCTTCTCCTATTTTCCTACCTTACACTGAAGCCAGCACTTTGAAGTGACTTCACTCGATTCCTCATTTGGATTTCCAACCTCTGGGCCTCCTCAGAAAGATGGGCCATACTTGTTTCTCGGGGGGCCCCTCCAAGTGCAGGATTGTCATGGGAAGACCCATTTATACAATAGTAGCTATGATATTTCAGTAAGCTTAAACATCCCAAATTCATTTGAACATAGAACATTACAGCACAATACAGGCCCTTCAGCCCTCAATGTTGTGCCAAGCTATGTTCAATCCCAAGATCAAGCTATCTCCTCCCTATAGTTCTGGAGTGCTCCATGTGCCTACCCAATAAGTGCTTGAAAATTTCTAAAGTGTCTGACTCCACTATTACAGCGGGCAGTCTATTCTCTGATTAAAGAATCTACCTCGGACATCCCTCCTATATCTCCCTCCATGAACCTTATAGTTATGCCCCCTAGTAACAGCTACATCCACCCGAGGAAATAGTCTCTGCACATCCACTCTATCAATCCCTCTCATTATCTTATAAATCTCTATTAAGTCGCCTCTCATCCTCCTCTGCCCCAAAGAGAAAAGCCCTACCTACCTCAATCTTTCCTCATAAGACCTACCCTCCAAACCAAGCAACACCCTGGTAAATCTCCTCTCACTCTCTCCAATGTTTCCACATCCTTCTTATAATGAGGTGACCAGAACTGAACACAATATTCCAAATGTGGTCTCATTAATGTCCGGTATAGTTGCAGCATAACCTCATGGCTCTTAAACTCAACCCTCTTCTTAATAAACACTAACACAGTAGAAGCCTTCTTCATGGCTTTATCCACTTGAGTGGTAACCTTCAGAGATCTGTGAATATGAACCCCAAGATCTCTCTGTTCCTCCACATTCCTCAGAGCCCTGCCATTGACCCTGTAATCTGCTTTCAAGCTTGTCCTATCGAAATGAATCACTTCACGCTTCTCAGGGTTAAGCTCCATCTGCCAGTTTTTGGCCCAGCTCTGCATCCCATCAATGTCTCTTTGTAGCTTGCAAAAGCCCTTCACTTCATCCACTACTCCACTAATCTTGATATCATTGGCAAATTTACTAACCCATCCTTCAGCCTCTTCTTCCAAGTCATTGATAAAAATCATAAAAAGCAGAAGACCCAGCATTGACCCCTGTGGTACACTGCTGGTAACTGGCCTCCAGTCTAAAAATTTTCCTTCCACCGCCACCCTCTGTCTTCTATGATGCAGCCAGTTACTTATCTGAATCATTTGGACCAGCTAGGAGTAAAGGTAAGTGTGTAGGTAAATGGGTGAGCAGGTAGGGTGAATCGCAGGGAGAGTCATGTGGTTAGGGGTATCAGATCGTCAGGGAGACCTGGTTGGGTAATCTGGTGGTTGGTTGGGGAGGCCTGTTTAGGTAGTCAGGTGGAGTCAGGGATTGGATAGTTTGTGTTGTTATAATGGCATAATGCCTTGGACTTGTTTACTGCACAACACATAAGGCACCGATCAGTCATAAGGAATTGAGTAAACATGTTGTGGGTTCATTTAGGAAGACTAGGCATATGAAAACAGTTACATGCAGGATAAAGCTTGAAGACATTAAAGCTGCAGCTGCGATTTTCTGATCCCTCCCAGGGCAGGACCTGGCATTGGCAGGACAGAAAATTTGGCAAACCAGCGATACATTCAATGACTTTGGGTGGGAATTTCCTTTTGCACCTTGGGCAGAACCCAAAATTCTGGCCTGTACTTCTTTGCATGAACCAAATAAACTAAATCAACAAACTGCAATTGCTTAAAGGAATACTGTTTGAAAGTAAACAGAATCTCAAAAAAAAATCCTAACGCATCAACACAAAATGCTGGCCTGTGTCTGTATTCTGCCCAAGTAGAAATGAAAATAACATTGGATCACATGACACATTTCCCTTCCAGTGAATGTTATGTTATATCCCGAAAAGGCAACAGTTAGGTGGTCGGGGAGAGGGGGTGGAGGTGGGGTCAGGGGGTTGTTTGGAGTGTTGTGTGGATAGTCGAGGGGTTGGGGGTGCCCTCTGGGGTTTAGTCAGGCGGTCAAGCTCAGTTCCTAGGGCACTGGGGGGGGGAGGGGAGGGGCGGGAGGTGTGGTGTTGTTGGGAGCAGTCAATAATACAGTTAACCAGAAGTTAGAACTGACTTTAATACGCCTAATCTTTCCTGGGTAACTACGCTGTTAAGTAAGTTGGAACAATCCAAAATCTCAGTTTAAACCCGACTTTCGGAAGGTTCCAGACATAGGATGATTGGAAACAGAAATTGAAACTGTCTGGGCAATTCCTGTACAAGCCACGTGGGGACTTCAAAGGGGTCCCCCAGCACATCTTACAAGGTGCCTCCGGGGTACAACTCACTGGAGAATGGAAGACCTGAGCTGTGGTTGATTTATTGAGGCTGACTGTTCTCATGAATTGAAGCCAATATTGCTGTTTTAATTACTAATGCAAAGTAGAACAATTACTCAAAAGTTGTACACTTTGTGTTTGATGGCTGTCTTGCCTCTTGTTTCTGTATAAAGTTGGAAACCTCTTCACAATCATCATGCTACTTTTCTCTTTTCTCAGAGGTGGAATGTCAAGTGACCACAAAAATATCCATCCCACAAACTTGCTATCCGGTGATATGTATTTATTAATCAAGACAAAAATTGAGAGCATTTCTTTTAAGATCAGAACTCTACCAAGACTGTTATTAAGCTGTGAAAACAAGAATATCGATGGAACAATATAACATTTAGCCACACTGAATCAGCAAGTTGTTGGTTCAAGCTTTATTCCAGAACTTGAAGACATATGATTCATGGTGGTTGGCACTTCAGTGCATTAATTTGCCATCACTTCAATAGGACTTCATCTGAATCCATGCACACCTTTTGTTCACTAAGTCTTAGTTGAAGAAGCAGTTTCAAGGGCCAAAGGAAAACTTTCATTCATATAGAACATAGAACATACAACACAAACAGGCCCTTCGGCCCACGAGTTGCACCGATCACATCTACCAATCCACAGACCTATCTATAACCCCCTATCCTATTCTTTTCCATATACTCATCCAGAAGTCTCTTAAAAGACCCCAGTGAGTTTGCCTCAACAACCTCCGACGGCAGTCGGTTCCATTCACTCACCACCCTCTGAGTGAAAACCTACCCCTGACATCTCCTTTGTATTTGCTTCCCTGCACCTTAAATCTGTGTCCTCTCGTAGTGACCATTTCAGCTGGGAGAAATAGTGTCTGAGAGTCCACCCTATCTATTCCTCTCAACATTTTATAAACCTCTATCAGGTCGCCTCTCAACCTATGTCTCTCCAGTGAGAAACTCTCATCTGAGTTTGTTGTCTACAAAAGGGCTTTTTTGCTGTCTAGTGCCTACACTTTAAAATTCATAGCATTTAGGGTCATCACTGAGGTGGTAAAATACAATTTCTTTCTATTATACCTTACACTAGAAGGTAGCATGGTGACACAATGATTAGCACTTCTGCTTGTACTGCCAGGGATTATTACTTGAATTAAAGTGAGAGAGATGGATACTCAGTGAAACCTTGGTGTCCTCGTGTCTGAGTCACTGAAAGTAAGTGTGCAGGTACAGCAGGCAGTAAAGATGGCAAATGGTATGCTGACCTTTATAGCAAGAGGATTTGAGTATATGGATAGGGATGTTTTGCTGAAAGTGTACAGGGTGTTGGTGAGGCCATACCTGAAGTATTGAGTGTTGTTTTAGGGTACTTATCTAAAGAATGACGTCCTTGCTAAAGAGGGAATATAGCAAAAGTTTACCAGGCTGATTCCTGGGATGGCACATATGTCATATGAGGAAAAACTAAATTGGTTAGGATTATATTCACTGGAGTTCAACAGAGTGAGTAAATTTATAAAATTCTAACAGGTATAGACAGGGTAGATTCAGAAAGAACTAGGGATCATAATTTGACGATAAGGGGTAAATCTTTTAGAACTAAGGTGAGGAGAAATTTGTTCACTTAAAGGGTTGTGAATGTACACTTTCAGCAAAATGTCCCTACCCATATACTCAAATCCTTTTGTTATGAAGGTCAACATATCTTTTGCCATTTTCACTGCCTGCTGTACCAACACACTTATTTTCAGCCACTCGTGCACAAGGACACCAAGGTCTCACCGAGGATCCACCTCTCTTCATTTACACCTATTCAAGTAATCACCTCTGGCGCTATAAAGTAGCAGTGCTAACCACTGTGCCACCATGTCACTCTCTAGTGAAAGGTGTATAGAAAGAAAATTGCACTTTACCACACTGATGACTCTCATGTAGATTTCATGCTATGAATTTTAAAATGTAAACACTAGACAGCACAGGAGCCATTTTGTTCACAACAAACTCAGATGAATGAGAGTTTTCACAACCACAGAATGCAGCTGAGGCCAAAACGTGGTCTGATTTCAAGAAGAAATTCGATAAAGCTCTTGGGTATAAAGGAATCAAAGGGTATGGGAGGAAAGAGGGGGTCAGGATATTGGGGGTCAGCTTGATCACAATAAATGGTGGAGCAGGCTTGAAGGGTCAAATGGACTACTCCTGCTTCCAGTTTCTATGCTTCCAAGTTCAATTCCTAGCTTAGGTCACTGTGTCTGCATTTTCTTTCCATGTCTGCGTGGGTTTCCTCCTGGTGTTCCTGTCCCCTTCTATAATCTGAAAGATGTGCTGGTTAGGTGCATTGTCTATGCTAAATTCTCCGTCAGTGTACCCGAACAGACGCTGGAGTGTGGCGATTAGGGGATTTTCACAGTAACCTTATTGCACTGTTAAGGTAAGCCTACATGTGACACTAATCAAACTTTAAAAACTTTGTTTTCTAATTTTATGCTTATTGTTGTACAAGAATCCCAAATTCTTATGTATCCTATATCCTAACACATTTATCTATTGAGCTCAGTGCTGCTTCAGTCAAACGTTAAATATCCTGACCGTTCCTGTACCCACCACGTACCTCTATAATGCCTGCACTCTCAACAGGCAAGATAGCACTGGCATTATTAACCATGACCTGGATCTGATTTAAATCCCACTGCAAACAAAGCCCAAATGTTATTACTTTGGAAAACAAGTCTCCATTTTAACACCAAATGTTCAGCTGCTGCCTTCAGTTTACGTTGTTTGGAAACTGAAAGACACAGAAGCAACAATGCTTTTCAGTAATATCTTAAGCTTAGGAGGTAAATTCCAATTCAATTTTCTTGGTGTGAGAATTTATTTTGGAACGACTTGGTTCAGATTTCCTATTGATTTTGTGGCAATAATTGGACTGACAGTGATGGAAAACATCTAAAATTTCACTTTGCATATCAATGGAGTTAAGGGGTGATAGTAAGGCCTACCTCAAAGAGATGCACATTATTTAATTATGTTCCTGGAGGCAGAGGCATTCTGTGTCATTTCCTACTGTCCTGGAGTGCAGACCAAGCAATGTAAATGATATTGTAACAACAGTGCCTCAAGTTGCAATAAAGCAAAAGAATCCTGAGGTCATGGAAAGAATACGGTAGCATCAAGTTACATCTATTTAGGTAATTTAATCACTTTCCTCTATTTTTCTATGCTGGCACTAGCAACATCTGGCACAAAGGTTCCTTACTCTCTCGAATATTTATTTCCTTACATTCCCTTTATTGGCCCCATGATTTCCCAGAAGGAATCCTTCTATTTGGGATGTTTTAAAAAAACAAGTTTTGCCTGATAAATCATGCTATGCATATTCATATAGCATATTCATATGCTATATGAAAAGTATTCTAATGCCCTGACACCCATACATGATGACACGGTGGCACAGCACCAAGGACCCAGGTTTAATTCCGGTCTCAAGTCACTGTCTGTATGGAATTTGCACATGCTTCTCGTATCTGCTGGGTTTCTTCCGGGTGCTCTGGTTTCCTCCTACCCTCCAAAGATGTGCGGGTTAGGTTCATTGGCCATGCTAAATTGCCCCTAGTCTCAGGGTGACTAGGGTAAATACATGAGGTTACTGTTGGTGCAGATCCAATGGGCCAAATGGCCTCCCCCTGCATTGTAGGGAGTCTATGATTTTATGACTTGCGTCTGCAGATGTCAGATGCCTGTATTTTAATTTGTTGGAAATTAATATGTGTAGAGACTGTGTTCCCCAAAGAAAGCTGATCTACTGGCACCACTTGCACATGATTGACTGTCTCCCTGTTAAACTGGATATTTTCCTGGCAGCAACACAATCATTAGTACATCAGACTTTCACTGGCATTAGATGAAAGAAAGCATGCCAGGTTGATTAACTGTTCAGTCAGGTGTTATCTACTATGTTTGGAGTTTCTGAAAAACCGACCTCACAAAAACTGTGGGGAAATTCCAGATAGAGTCTGGGTGAGCTAAAAGCTAAATGTGGAACAATGCCATTTGCAGAAAAGACATTTGGTGCTATCTTATAGCATTGGACTGGTATACCCAATGGATGATGCAGTGCTGTCCTTTAGGTTGGTCACAGAAGCCTACTACACTCTCAATCACATTGTATGGCACCATCTGAATGCTGAGTTGCTCTGTTACTTGCTTACAGACTCAGGTCCACATTTTGGAGTTTTTCTTCTTTTGTTTCTCCTATATTAGAGTAATTTCCTAGCTGTTCAAACTTAGCAATGACTGATACAGCCTTTTGAATGGTTTCATTGTTAACTCTTTGTAGTATCTGCTTCAATTACTTTCAAACTGGCTCCTTCAGTTTCTTCAGTAGCTGTAGTTTCACCACCTACAAGGGCAGCAGGTGCATGGGAGCACATTCCCCTCCAAATCACACACCATCCTGATTTGGAAATATATTGCAATATCCTCACTATCACTAGGTTCAAATCCTGGAACTCCCTCCTTAACAACATTGAGAGTGTACCTACACCACATGGACTGCTGAAAGTTACAAAGAAGAAATCAGTGATGGGCAATAAATACTGGACAAATCAGTCATGCCCCCAACATATGAACAAATGAAAAAAAACATTCTTGCATTATAATAATCACCAGGCTTTAGAAGTGCTTGATGGTCTCTAAAAATTGACTTTAGGTTGTTCTGAATTTATGAAATGCACTTTATAGAACTAAGCCTTCCTTATTTTAACTTCACTCACATGCAATTCTTCTTTCTCATTATTGGCGTGTTTCTGTAATCTGTTCAAACCTACATCCAATGGGATTCCATTCTCGACCAGATCAAAAGGACCACAATGAAGCAAAGAGTCGACATTTAAAATTGGTGAAAGGAAGGAAGGAAGATTGGAAGGAAGACTAGAAAGAAGGAAGACAGGCTGGGAAGAAGGAAGGAAGACAGACTGGGAGGATGAAAGGAAGACTGGGAAAAAGGAAGGAAGGAAGAAAGGGAGGTAGGTAAAGAAATGTGATGCCCAATGCAAACCATAGGAGCGGCACCTCATCATCCAATTAGGCATTTTACAGCCCTCGGGACTCAACATTGAGTTTAAACAAATTTAGACTGTGACCTTTCTCCTTCCACTTGACCCTTTTGTTTATCCAAAAGGGTTTTGCCCCAGGCAATCCTCCCCCCACTCTCCTCCAGGCCCATTTGTCATTCATTCTTAAGTTTTGCTTTACTGAACACTGACCTTTGTGCTCCTATTAATACATTCTGCAATCCAGCCTTTATACCACTACAAGCACCACAATGTGAATGTCATTCATGTTGCCATTAACACTTCCTCAGTCTTATGCCCTACACATACTACTGGCAATCTCTCCTAGCTTCCATCTATCACTCACCGAGTTTGCTCCAACCACTTTTATACACCTTATAATGCATCTATCTTCGAGGAAGATTCATAAAGCTTTGAAATGTTAATTCTGTTTCTCTCTCCACAAAAACGTCAGCTCTTTTCTCTCCTTACAAATGCTGCCAGACTTGCTGAGTTTTTCCAGCACTTTGTTTTTATACACTAATGTGTTGGTGCATAAATGTTGATGTCTGAAATGTTGAATTGAGATATAGCAAAAATATATGCAACTTAACAGCCAAAGATAGTTGATACCAAAGAAGAACTGATGCTAATTTCACAACATATATTTCCTGAGGGCTGATTGCAAAAGAAATAAGTGGATTTGCTACTAACACCAAAAGAGAAAATGCTGGAAAACCTCAACAAGTCTGGCAGCATCTGTAAGGAGAGAAAAGAGCTGACGTTTTGAGTCCAGATGACCCTTTGTCAAACTTACTAACATATGATTGAATTAAACAATATATTTTCTACAGTTAAATAACTAGAAAATAAAGATTTTTAGGTATTGTGCTACATGAGGTCAGGTCACATCTCTAGTGCAACTGTCGAAGGAAAACAGGAAAGTCCAACAAAATTGTATTCGGTTAGGATTCCGCATATAGACCATACAAGTGCTTGGCAATGACCATCTCCAACAAGAAAAATTCTAAACTCCCCTGACATTCACTGGCCTTACCTTTGATGAATACTGTACCATGTACACACTGGGGGGCTACCACTGACTGGAAACTTCATGGAACCCCCCAATAAATATAGTGGCAACAGGAGCAAGTCATGGGTTGGGAATTCTTTTGTGTGTGATTCATCCTCTGACTCCCCAAAGCTGTCCACCACACGAGAGGTGCAAGTTAAGGCTGTGATGTAATACTTTTCACTTGCCTGGCTGATTGCAGCCCCAACAACATTCAAGAAACTCAATGTCACTGGGGATCAGTAGGCCTCTTGAATGGCACCCCACACACCGGCTTAAAAAAATCTCTCCACCATCTGTGGCAGTGGTGTGTACCATCCAGAAGATGCATTGCAACAGCTCATCAAATCCAGGACAGCACCTTTCCAATGTACGAACGCTATCTAAGAAGAATGGAGGCAGCAGGCGCACGGAAGCACCAGCATCTGTAGGTTTCTCTCTGCGATACCCTGATATCGAGTCAAAATCCCAGAACTCCTTCTCTAACAGTAATGTGGATTTACTATCATTGCATGGACTGCAGCAGTTCAAGAGATATGCTCCAAAAATGTGCGGGTTAGGTTGATTGGCCATGCTAAATTGCTTCTTAGTTTTAGGGGGATTAACAGGGTAAATATGTGGGGTTACAGGATAGGGCCTGGATGGGTTTATTGACAGTGGAGCCTTGATAGGCCAAATGGCCTCCTTCAACACCTTACGTATTCTATGATTCTAAGAGGATGGCTCACCAGCTCCTCTTCAAGAGTGATCAAGGATGGACAATAAATGCTGATCTAATCAGAGATCAAATAAAAATGGAGGAAAACGCCACCAGAACAGGATAAATCTGTTCAATCCACTGCTACCACATTTTGAGGTGGGAGATCTTGAATTTCCAGGAGTTTCAGGACCAATATAAATAAACACAAGAATAATTAAGAATTCCGAATGAAATCTAAAATATTTGTCTTCTAGACACTGCAACCATTTGTTGGCAGGGTCCCATGAACTCTCTAATGTTTGACACCTTGTGACTCAGTCTAGCCAACTGATCACTAAATCTATAAAGCGGGGAAGCTTATAGAGATGCATTCATTCTCCTGCCCTTGTGCAATTTTCACCAAGTCAGATAAATGATGTGAACAATCTTGGCTTGCTTCTCTCTACTCTGCCCCGTTTTCCAGTAAATGGAATAACAATTGTTGCTTTTTCAACTCAGCTGGGAGATGAAAGACAGATATCTCACCCAGTCCCATTGTTCAGTGTTTCTTACCCCTGCACAGACTATTGAATTGTCCCCTTTGCAGTCATCTAACAGTGCTGTTTTTTTCCCATTCTCCAAAGAAGAAACAGGCAGATGAAAGGGAGCAGGGCCGGTGGGGTGTGGGGAATGGGATGAAGATTGGGGAGTTGGCGGGGGTGGGGGGTGGCAGGAGGTGACGCGAGGACAGATTCATCCAGAGATGTGCACAAACCTTTGTGTTCAAATGTTTTGTACTGAACCTAGCTGTTAGCTTTTGCGTCATTTCTTGTTCATATTTACCCCATTCCAGCACAATGGGGCACATAAACAAACAGGATGGGCATGGCACACCGGACAACTTTGGAGAGAAAGATAGAGCATGCAAGTGTATGAAAGTTAGAGAGAGAGAGATATAAATTCCAAAGATGTGCAGGTTAGATTGAGTGGTCATGCTAAATTGCAACTTAGTCCCCCATGATGTGTAGATTAGAGCGATTGGCAGAGAAAATGCGCTGGGTTATAGAGTTAGTCCAAAGGTGGGCCTGGATAGGCTTGTGCGGATCTGATGGGCTGAATGGCTCCTTCTGTACTGCCGGGATTCTACGATAAACGACAGGGGAAAAGTCAGCCAGTTGGAAAGACAATGAGAAAAAAAATTGGAAAGAATTAAATGGTGAAAAATGACCAAACGTGCCAACACTGAGGCTTATTTTGGACAACCTTTGTGCACTTCACTCTTTTATTTCTGTTTATAATGTTTGCTCAATGCTTTTAACAATCTTCACATTCTTTGTATGCGCAGCTGGAGCCAGAAACTCGAAAGCTGTCGGAAACAGTACAAATTCTTTATTCAGCATATGAGATAACGAAAGCAGGAAAGCAATAATTTCATTAAGCCCTGATTGTAAATAAACCCACACAAACATTTCTTGATTTAATATAGGTGCGCCAGGAAAAAAAAAACGTCTTTTTGTTTTGGCTATTTTGATCAGATGATATATGTAGCTCCGTTTTTCATATGGTTAGATTTCATGAGGTAGAACCATCTGCTCAATGCCACAGGCTGCTATCTAA
Source organism: Sphyrna mokarran (assembly GCA_024679065.1). Lineage (NCBI taxonomy): Eukaryota > Metazoa > Chordata > Chondrichthyes > Carcharhiniformes > Carcharhinidae > Sphyrna > Sphyrna mokarran. The sequence continues at coordinate 29,626,538 of JAGIQG010000021.1, forward strand.
TAAATGAACTCTAATGTACTTATTTTTAAGTCATGGTTCTTCTCACTTCCTCCACATTTTACTACGCAGAATTTAATCAGCTCCCAAGAATCAGTATATTATTTATGGAGCTTCACTACAAAGCTACATAGTAATAAAGTTACAGCAAAGGCTAATCTGCAGTTTTATGAGCTAGACCTTTCAGGATGGAAACCTGGGCAAATACTTAAACGTATTTGGTTTCAAACTGATTAAACTTCTTGCATCCCTGAAGCCAACCAAAATAACTGAGCTTTGTACAAAAATAACACAGTAACAAATTCCACTGCTCTTTCTGCATCAGTAAATTAACCAACAAGACAGCTTCTGCGCTGAGGTTAAACATGAAACAATAAAATACTTTACAACCAGTCAGTAATGAACAAATCATCTTGGCTTCACTGTGATATACTCAAGGCACAGTTACACTGTCATTTTAATGTTAACAGTTTAGGCTGTGCATTTGTGTGAAAAGTGGCAGGGTGATATAATTCCTGTTCAGTTGAAAGGTCATTGATCTGAATTGTGAACTCAGTTTGCTACCAACCCTGCACATTACATTTGTTGCAGATCAAAGGTTTCAGGTGCAATGACCAGGGTTTCAATGATTTCAGCTTGCTGGAGAGCCTTAGCAACTTCAAATCATAGCTGTGTGCGAACATTGAAGCTGAATGACAACCTGTGTAGAACAGAACATCCCCCGATCCCCAAGTGAAATTGACATCTCGGCCAAACTTTTACCATCCTGCCCGCCACGGGAATTGGATGGGCAAGAGATGGACCATAGAATTATCAATTTAGCTTGGGTGGAATTTTACATTTTTGGAATGAGCAAGGTCATCAAATCCACCTCTTCTCTCTGTCAGAAGACTTGAGAGGGACCTGTTCACACCTGCAGCTTCTGACAGGGAGAAAGGAAAATCTCTGCTGCAGAATGGAGTGCGGCAATGATTTAAAAACCCATTATGTGACCAGAGAGCATGGAGATTAAAGTGACCAGTGGGGTAGCACAAGGATCTGTGCTGGAGCCACAGCTGTTCACAATCAATATAAACGATTTGGGTGTGGGGACCAAATGTTATATTTTCAAACTTGCAGATGACATAAAACTAGGTGGGAAATGTGAATTGTGAGAAGAGTGCAAGGAGGCTTCAAGTGAATTTGGACAGACTAAGTGAACAAGATCATGGCAGGTGGAATACAAGGTGAATAAGTGAGAAGTTGCCCAGTTTGGTAGAAAAACAAAAAAACGCAGAATATTTCTTAAATGGTGAGAGTTGGAAAGTGCTGATGTCCAAAGGGACATTGGTGTCCCCGTTCATGTGTCACTAAAAGCAAGCATGGCAGAGTAGTGCAGCAAGCAATTATGAAGGCAAAAGACATGCTGAACTTCATGATAAGGGAATTTAAGTACAGGAGTAAAAATGTCTCATAGCAATTGTATCGAGCCTTGATAAGACCACAGCTGGAGTATTGTCTACAGGTTTGGTCTCCTTACCTAAGCAAGAACATACTTGCCATAGAGAGCGTGCAACAGACTAACTCTGGGAATGGCAGGAACATTTTATGAGGAGAGATTGAAGAAAAATGGATGTCACCGTATATGCAAAACACTTTACACAACAAATTGTTTTAGTCTTTAGATTTATTTAGATAATAAAAACATTTCCACACAGATTCGTCATTAAACTTGAAAGAGGTAAAACTGATTGTTAACAAAACTCAAAATAGTTACAAACAAGAGGAAGCAGGAGAATGAACTGTGGCCCCCTGCTCTAGACTCTCCAACAAGAGGATACATCTCTACTCCATGTCCCTGTCAATACCCCTCAGAATCTTGTAGGTGTCAAATCATGTCTCACTCACCTCAAGTCATCTCAGCGGATATAAGACCAGTCTACTCAATCTTTCCTCACAAAACAACACACCACTTCCAGGTTTGAATCTGGTAAACCTTCTCTGAAATGCTTACAAGTATTTACATCCTTCCTTTAATGGGCCTCTAATCTCTAGGATTTTGAAGAATGAGAGGCAATCTCTTTGAAAGTTACAGAGTCCTTACCAGGCATGACAATGTTAGATGTAGATTGGGTATTTTCCCAGGCTAATGAGCCAATAACCAGGGGGCACAGCCTCAGAATAAGGGGTAGGGCATTTAAGACTGAAATGAGGAGGAATTACTTCACTCAGAGGGTGGTGAACGTTTCATCCCAATGGTCTGAGGAAACTCAATCATTGAGTGTATTCTGCACAGAAATTGACAGATTTCTGAATACTTATGACATCAAGGGATATGGGGACACTGGGGAAAATGGGATAGATGATCAGTTCTGTTCTGTTTGAATAGTGAAGCAGACTTGATGGGCTGAATGGCCTACTCCTTATTCCCACTTACAACTAGATATTTCATGGGATTCAACATCTATGTTATTTATGAAAAAGTGGATATTATCATACATACAAAACACTTTACATAACAGATTGCTTTAATCGTCAGATTTATTTAGATAATAAATATCTTTCCTCACAAATAGTCATTAAACTTGGAAGGGGTAAAATTGATTGCTAACCACAACTCAAAACAGTTACAAACATATCAACAGAAAGCAGGAAAGTGAACAGTAGCCCCTTATTCTAGACTCTCCTACAAGAACATACATCTTCCTCTCCACACACCTATCAATACCCCTCAAAATCTTGTAGGTTTCAATCAAGTCACCCTTCCTTCCTTAAATAAGATGACCAATCCTGTAGCCAGTACTCCAAATATGGTGCCCTATTTTACCATTTTGACTCTAAGTACTGGGCGGACTTGAAACTGGGAGACCTATTCTCAGGTGCCTCCATACGCACTCTGCCTGAAAAAATAATCAGCCATTCCAAATTGCGCTGCAGAAGTCTGTGAGCGGGACTTAATGCACCTGAAATTCTGCAGCTCCAATTGGCGCCTTCAACTGCGCATTGCAGAAAAAGAAATGATAGAACATGACTCCCCTGTCACATTACTTCTGGGTTGGATAATATCTCCCTTTGGCCTCCAAAAATTGCCCCAAACCCCACAACATTACTGATCTCCTTATTCTTCCCATCCCCTCCACCTCCTAGACCAATTGCAGACTCTTCCCCCTTCTTCACTGTTCTCAGGCAGAGTGGCAGCAGATGCTCCCTTCCTTCTCACTGAACTCAGGCAGCAGACCTCCTCTCTCTCCCCCTCATGATCTCAGGTAGGAGTGGCAGCAGATATTCCTTTCCCCCTCACTGAACACAGGCAGAGTGGCAGCAGACCTCCTCTTCACCCCAACCGATCTCAAGCAGAGAACCGTCGGATGCTCAGCGCTTAACTCCTCACTAACTGAAACGCCCAAATCAAACTTTTGTAGGTCATGGCTGTTTTGCACCAATTCTGGATGGGCAAACATCCTTCCAAGTTTAAGATCAGGTTGGCTGTGCAGTCCATGAAGTCAATTTAAGTCAAAAGTATGCAAATGTATTTAAATGGTTATTGTGCCTATTTTAGGTGTGGTCCCAATAGCAGCCACTTTCAGGCCAAGGTAAAAAGGAAACGGGCGCAGAGGTGGGCATGAATCGCGCTAATCACCTATATCTGACTTTACCAAGTTTTCGTAACTGAAAATGGGTGCAACTTGATGGTAAAATTAGGTCTGTGGTCTCACTAGTACAACTGAGGCATAATTTCCCTTCTTTCACGTTCAATTCCCCTCATAATAAATTGTAACATTATATCAGCTTTCCTGATTACTTGCATTATCTCCATACTGGCCTTTTGTGATTCATGCACTCTGAGACCTAGATTCCTCTGCACCTCAAGCTCAGCAATCTCTCATCATTTAGGCAACATGCTTCTCTTTTATTCTTCCTGCCAAAATAGATAGTTTCATATTTGCTCACATTTGCCAGATCTTTGCCTATTTACTTAACCAATCCAAATATTTCTGTAGCCTCTTTATGCCCTCTTCACACCTGACTTTCCAGCCTATACTGTATCATCAGCATATCTGGCAAACATCCCTTCCATGAATCACAACAGTGCAGAAGAACGTCATTTGGCCCATTTACACTGATTCTAACAGAGGATCTTACCTAAGTCCACACCTTCCACCTCATCCTATGTCATAATCCCACCCATTTACCACCTAACCTAAACACCTTTGAGTACTAAGGAGCAATTTAATATGGCCATTCCACCTTACCTGCATGTCTTTGGACTTCAATCCAATCAGTGACATAAATTATAAACATTTGATGTCCCAGCATTGATTTCTGTCACATACTATTTGTTATGTCTTGTCAATCTGAAAAAAGACCCATTTATACCTACTCTTTGACTCCACTGTTTACTTGCTATCAGCCATCTTTGTACTAATGATGCAAAGATCTCCATATTATTTTAAACAGACATTTGGAATGGAGGCATCGAACAACACAGGAAACATTTGGGAATAGGATCAATATCTTCAGTTGAAGAGCATGGTGGGCTGAATGGCTTCCTTTTGTGCAACAATTTCCATAAGAACTAAGTGATACTAGACAAGGCAAGAAGCCTAATATAAGGTAGAATACTGGGGCTTTGAGAAGGGGTTAAAAAGAAATCTAACAAATCAATTGATTTGTGATTCATCTTACCAATAATATGCCAAACTCATCTTAAGCACAAGTGGGCAATTTTCTTCCTCAGCGAAAATAGAACACAGTCTTTGGGAAGATTAAAAAGATTACAAAATGTACCACAAGTAAAATGACTGACTACATAACACATCATGGGGGAGGAAATATTGATTTCCTTACCCATTTTCCAGGTAAAGATGGCAATAATAACCAACTTTGTAACATTATATTTGCAAATGCGATACCATCCCATTCAACAGGAAGAATAAAAGAGAAGCATGTTGTCCAAATGGTGAGAGATTATAGAGCTTGAGGTGCAGTGGGAAATGGGTCTCCAGATGCATGAATCACAAAAGGCCAGTATGCAAATAAAGTAAGTAATCAAAGCCCTGCATTCCAAGGACATCTATGAACAACAACCAATGCCTTATTGGCTTTCAATGATTTGAGTGCTAATGAGAAACGTAGAGGGGATTCTCCAGCTATGAGAGGCCCTGGACCAGAAATTCACATCTGAGTTCAATGAATCTTTAAATGGTCTCCAAATGTTCTGTCTTATCCACTATGATTTCTGCAGTGGGCAGATACAGGAAAATTTTGGGTTAGTCTGAGTGTAATATGCACTACAATTCACAGAGCAAATTGTTTAATCTGTACTAGTTGAATTAGAGAGATAACTTTCTCAACAGAAACATTAGAGCTGCTTTATCATCAATTTGTGCATTCATAAGAACACACAAATATATCAGTTATATTGTGCATACCAAGGCATATTTGCATCTATGGATTGAAAGTCATGGATCCAGTGTTGGCTACATTCCTGAATCCTTGAAGTACATTCCTGAAATGCAAATCACTTTGCTAGGAGCTTTAAAGAAGAAAATTATTTCACTGAAATGTGTATTTTTTAAAATAGTTAATGGGAGTTGCTAGTTCACCAGTCCAATTTATCTGAACAACTCTGCCTCCTATAAAGACTTCAATTCTATCAACTTCAGATTTCTCATTAAAGTACCAACCAAATATGCCTTAAAATACAGGTATAGTATGCAACATGGTGATTCAGAACAAAGGTAGGCCTTAGTTAATTGGATCTGTTTTCTGAATAGTTGGCTAAATTTGAGATAATTTTACTGCTATTCTAAACCTGCTTCAGAATTTTCAAATTGACAATCCTATTAAGCAAAGAAGTCACAATGCTCATATAACCACCTTTTGAAGCCACTCTGAATCTCTTCTTGAAATGTGGCAGTATTGACATTAATGCCGTGAGGAGATCGCAAGCAATCGCTCAAAATGCTGACAACTTGTCCATCAAGCTGCATCACTTTGAGCTCAAATGCCTTAATGATGAGGTAGAGCGGCCACAGTGAAGAAAAGGAAGACAATCCTGTATTCTGATCCCATTAATTCATGGAACCTCTGCTCCATGTGCCCGAAGACCTGCAGGTTAAGCAGATAGTGAATTCAATAAGCATCTGGAATTCAAAGTCCAGTGATGGCTATAAGACCATTATAGACTGTTGTTAAAACCCTATCTGGTTCACTAATATCCTTAAGGGAAGGAAATCAGCCATCCTTACTGGTCTGGTCTACATGTGACTCCAGACTCACAGCAATGTGGTTGAATCTCAACTGTCCTCTGAAATAGCCCAGCAAGCCACTAATTCAAGGGCAATCAGAAATTGGAAATAAATGCTGCCAAGCCAGTGATGACTACATCCCATGGGTGAATTAAAAACAAAAATCAGTCTGTTCAGTCACTTCAAGATTCATGGTGCAGAAACCCATGAGCCTAGGTACAGATCATCCTCAAATCAAGGAACAGCTAACACAAGAGCCACTTTTTGTCATGCAGCAACTGCAAACAGTAAAGTTATTGCTGTTAAGTTGTCTGTGGTTGGGGAGTGCAGAGATCAGTTGCATTCAAATGTTCACATTATGATTTATGAAAACTGCAAGAGGTTTATTTTCAGTGTGTATTGTACAGGCTCCAATCCCCAACTGCAAGCAGGCTGTGGAGGGCCCAATCATGTCACAGAGAGATCACATGACTTGAAGAGGACACACCACACACAGTAATTCATGAATACACAACATCATCTGCTCCACCCTCAGACCAATCGCAGAATTGTTTATACATGGCATCATCAATCTGGATACACATTAGACTCTGCCATCATACTAAATGCAACACAATTAATAGAAGGGGCAAGGAAGCTGCGAGCGTCACAAATTGTGTCTTTCACTCAGGGACGTCGCTAGATATTTCTTTCCATGGCAAGGTCATGGTATCATACCTAAAAGGGAAATTGGCAGTGGCAATAAGATCACTAGTCCTTTCGGGTTTGCCTGTGACTAGTAGGTCCAATGTCAGGAACTAGAGAGGGAGTTTTGTCTCAAGGTCATTCCGATGAGATTCTACGGGCACCAGCAACTGGTCAGAATAGAGTCCCCAAACCAGCTCCTCCTCAGTTTGGATTGAGTATAGTGTGGGACCAGTTTGAGCCAAGACAATTGTAGGTATCTATTTCTCCTGCGTTGTATAGCTATGGGCAAAGACTCACTTCCCTTGGTGAAACAAGCATCCTTTAGCATTCGCTTGTGTTCTGGCTACTTGTGACTGTTGATTTCACTCAACTGCCACTGATGTCTCTTGGGGTATTAACCGTATCTGTGTGGTCGCATGTGTTGTATTCCTGTAGGATGCCTAAAAGTATTGAGATGTCAGGTTAACAACCCTTGATTGTTAACTTTCAGTCATGTTTCAGGGATTGCACAAATTGTTCAGCAGACCCATTAGTCAATGGGTGATAAGATACTGATTTGATAAGTTGTATATGACTCACATTGAGGCAATCTTCACGTTTTTGCAACAGAAACTGTGGTCCATTGTCACTGACCTTTTATTTTGGCTTGCCAAACCTTGTGACAAACTCCAGTTTCTCAGTGGCTTTCTCCGTGTTGGTGGATTTCATTAGAGTGTGGTAGAGTTTCATTCGGGCCATTTAGAGTGTGCATCAACAATGACCAACATATATCCTTATACTGAACTGGTGAAATCAATGCCGTTATCATGGCATTTTAGGTCATTCCTATGGGTAAAGGGGTGACAATGGTGGTGAGTTCCTCTCCATAAAATATGACTGGCATTGTCTCACTTTTTCTTCCATTTGGGCATCCAGGCTTGGCCACCAAAATTCCCTGAATACACAACAATTGCCCTGTCATTGTTCAGAGAGTCATAAGTTAATGTCCTGAAGCTAGTGTTAAAACAAAAGACTGTATTTTCTTTTTTAAGAACCAGCTGTGAGAACCAACTAAACTGGACTGCTCCTTTTTCCATGCGGATTTGCACAATAAAATGGCTCCAAAGTTCCTATTTAATACAAAAACATCTAGGGGGTGATTCTTCCAGCCCATTGAGCTGCTCTAGCAATGCAACAGGCTGGGAGACATCAACAAAGGCCATTTCATGATTTCCCTGTTGGACGCCATGGCCTCTGGGTGTTTGTAGGGACAGCACTGTGCCAGAAATTGGCATGGAGCTGATTGAAGTATTTAAATTCACATTGAAATCCTATTAACTAGTCTGGACTGAAGTCTCCATTTGGAATATGGGATCTGGACTGAAGTCTCCATTTGGAATATGGGATCAAGTTGGATATGGCCACAATGGGCTGAATGGACTCTTCCTGTGCTGTAGATTTGCCATGTTTCTGTGCAAAAACACCCAGCTGAATTACAACATACCTTAATTTTACAATGATTATAGAAACAAACTGCTTCACGTACATATGGAATCTCCTGTTTCAAACTCACATTACAGAGATAAGTAAGAAAATAGGTCAGTCGACATTTCTGACTCCTATTCCTCAACGAGTCTCGAATAATTGTTTTTAGCATCTATCCACTTTCTATTCCATTTCTTTCTTTTCGTCTCCTGGCCAAGTCTCTGATACTTTTAGTAAAAAAAAAATCGCATCTGCTGAATGCAGGTATAATTAATAGACAAACTCAATTATAAAATGTGGCTTGCTGATGTTAAAGCTTGTATCCAATAGTAGGCTGTGCCATTTTTGAAAACAGCTGATTAAAGAAAGGTGTTGCTCTTTATGCTTAGTGCAAAGCAATCTGGTTTCCAAGGTGAATTAGCCAAGTCTCATTTAAATGCAGCGACTCAATCGGCTGAAGCATAAAGATCAAATCTCTCCTTTAAACCTTCATCTAAGGCAAGCTATTGGTCCAGATAGCACTGGAGCTCAGAATCTTAAAGCTCAACTGTCAAACTAGCTAATCCACTCGTTTACCTATTTCGGTCAGACCTAAGTGAAAAAATACACTTATCTCCAAGTGTCAAAGTCAAACTAGTGTCAGTGCCCCGTAACAAATGAATCAAATATCAGAAGCATAGCAATGAGACACTGACCGAGAGTTTTTGCTCAATTGCGTGTTTTGTTTTGACATATTTTGGGCACACATTGAAAAATCTTTATCACAAATTAGATCAAACACAAATCAAATTTCTGTGAACGAGTGGGCTAGTTTAAAAAAAATTGCACAGTCTCACTCAGAGGACTGACCAAGCTGCCTGACTGAATTAATTACCATTGGAAGCTCTCAATTTATTTTGCTCATTTGCAGGCCTTTGATGAATCTCCAAAAAAAATAATAATTGTCGGCCTTTTGGCTAAGATCAAGTATAGTATCGACATGCTGCACTTGGTTGAAGTCATTAGGTTACATTTCAGCTTCATTTGAAGCAATTTTTAAAAGCGGCTTCTCGGCCTTTTGGCTAAGATGCAAATGAGATCAAGTCTTGGAGGAGGAACTCTGCCTACTCCAATTAGCTTGGATCATGTAGATCAAGCCCAAGACAGGAGGTGAGAGCCCTGTCTTGTCAGCTTGGATCAGCAATGTCTCAACTTGTTGAGACTCTGAATTGGACTTGATTGGATTGAATTGGAATAAAAACAAAAAGAAACTGACTGTTTTGAGCAAAAGGCCCCACTAATAGTTTGGCATTTTGGGTGGCATGGTGACAGAGTGGTTAGCACTGATGCCTCATAGCACCTGGGATCCAGGTTCGATTCTGGCTTTGTGTGGAGTTTGCACGTTCTCCACGTGTCTATGTGGGTTTCTTCTGGGTGTTCCAGTTTCCTCCCACACTCCAAAGATATGCAGAATAATGGATTGGTCATGCCAAATGACCCCTTAGTGGCCCACAATGTGTAGGTTGCATAGATTAACCACTGTGAACGTGTGAGGTTACAGGGACAGGGCAGAGGAATGGGCCTGGATAAGATACTCTATTAAAGAGTTGGTGCAGAGTTGATGAGCTGAATGGCCTCCTTCTGCACTGTAGGGATTCTATGGTTTTATTTTAAAAGCTATTATATATACATGTGTTTTTCATTCACTAAAAAACTCATTCCAGTGCCCCATATAATGAGGAAATAAGTATTTTTTGAGTCATTTTCAGTGATTTAAAATCAGGAGCTGAATTTTAAAGTCTCACAAGTGTGAGTTGGTAATCTGTAACATTGGGTATCATGACATGGGCACTATTGCCAGCACGCACTCACCAACATTTGCCATAATTTTACCAACAGCATGGGAGGTGTCAGGGGACTTCTCCACCCTTGGGCCAATTGAAGCCCATAAGTGGCCAATTAATGGTCTCCTCCCACCATCACTGGTATTTAATCCATGGTAGGAGAGGTAAATGCCAAGTGTGCAGCCTGGTAGCTGAGGGTAATGGTCATCAAGTGGTGGGATGGGGGTTGAGGGTACCTCCTTTAATCGGCCTCTTGTGTCCATTTGCCATCCCCAAGATATTCCTCTCCTCTACCTGTCCATCTTTCATCTCCATTCCATTGCCTTCCAGCCTAGACCCTGCAAGACTCTGGATTGAGCTCAAAGTCCAGCTCCATCACGGAGTATTGTCTTCCCGACTGTCTGTAGTTCCAACAGTGGCCACTGTTCCTACTGGCATTGCTGGGCAAATGTCTACAGTTCTCAGAAGCAGGACTTTCTTGCCTCCAGTCAATTGGAGACCTGACAGCTGTGAAATGGCAGAGTGGGACTCTCTCCAAATTATTACAAAGTGATGGGCAACTCAGACCTCACGTAAAATCCTGCCTCAAGATACTTAGTGGAGGTTAATTTGCAATGTGATCAAAAATACTTAATTTTTTTGTGATAAACCTATTTTTCAACGGAGTTAATCAAATTGTACCAAATTGCCACTTTTAAATACAAGAAGGAGATAACAATTTTAAAATAAAATATATGTCTGTGCTGGTCCATGGCATTTGGTTATTGCATGAATTTGGACAGAGACTTAAGAATGAAAACAGGGGTTTGAATTTTTGCAATGATGGAAGGGCTCAGCCATAATGGCAGTGGAACTCTGAATCCTAAAGTCCCCACCCATCTCCAACAGATGCTATTTTTGAAGGCTGGGGAATGGGAGGGATTGGGGAAGCAAGCTGAACATGGTAGATATAAATGGGAAGCCTGAACCCACCAGGACCATTTGAACTCAGTGCTGAGTTCAGACAGAGTCCATTTTCTCTGGAGTGAGGAATGTTTCCTGAAGTGTGTGAATTATGACTGGTAAGAAAGATGTGAATGTGCGTATAAAGGTAGATACAAGTTCTGTGGAACTCTCAGGCAGTCAAGTTATTTAAATCCAACTCTCCTTAAATCAGTTGTGATAACCTGCATGTTGTGACTTGGGCTGCTTTCGAAGACTTGTTTCTAATGCGCTATCATAAATAAAATCTCCCATGAATGGAAATCTGCAGATAGAAATTTTTCACACAAAGCCTTCAAAAGTGAATAGAAAACATTGTTAGTGTACAACTTAAATGCTGATTGTCCCACTTTGACTGCTTGAGAAATTTCAGGTTGAATATCTTGCGATGATAAGGTGTTATTCATACTGAGATGTGAGCAAGTTAAATTTCACTCATTAATTGTTAAATTCACAGCAAGGAGCAACTAGAGATGCAGAATAGGGTTAAGCATGTGGACCTTTTGGCACATTTCTCCTTTAATTCCCAACAGACAGCCAAGGAAATGAAGAAATAACTTACAATTATACAGTACCATTCCAGACCTCAGCAAGCTTTCACGTTCTTCCATCAGGAAAAAGATACAAAAGTCTGAGGTCACATACCAGCCGAATCAAGAACTGCTTCTTCCCTGCTGCTGTCAGACTTTTGACTGGACTTACTTCACATTAAGTTGATCCTTCTCTATACCCTCGCTATCACTATATCACTACATTCTGCACTCCCTCTGTTCCTTCTCCATGAACGGTATGCTTTGTCTGTATAGCACGCAAGAAACAATACTTTTTACTATATACTAATACATGTGACAATAATAAATCAAATCAAAACATTTCTGTAATTCTGAGCTATAGTCAGTGTTGTGATGCAAAGCATTTGTTTTGTCAATTTGTGCTCAGGCCAGCCTGTTCATCTTATTCTTCTTCTAAGAGTCAATCACATTGCTGTGGGCCTGGAATCACACATAGTCCAGACTGGGTATGGATGGCCAATTTCCTTCCCTAAAGGACAATAATTTTTACAACAGTCGATGATTATTTTATGGCCAACATTACTGGTGGGATTTGAACCCATGACTGCAGAGTATTAACCTTGTCCTCTGCATTGCTAGTCCAGAGGTGTTATCACACTGTCTCCACCTAAATGAGGTTCAGAAACATGCAGATGTATTAGGGTCTGGACCTTTGAAGATCAGACAGAAAATTTTGAAGTGATTTTTTTTTAAACAGAGCGGACTGCTGGAGGTAGAATCCTCTGAAATTGGTAACCCTATCTCCTTTGGAGGAAGTCACCCTCTTTCTTAACTGGTCAATTGGTTAACTTCCAGACAGTGCTGCAGAGGATTAGAGGCCAAGGCTTGTACCTCCTTTTCAGCTTCCACAGAATTACAATCGGAAACTTCTTCAGTCAATGCTCTCTTACACTAGCAGAAATGTAATTAAAAAATTGGTGATGCAAAATTATGGGCACGATGTTTGGGGATGACGCAGTTTCCTGTCCTACCACCCAAAGGGTTGGCAGCATACTGGCTGAACCAATTTAACATTCGGTGGCAGAGTGTTTAGCACTGCTGTCTCACAGTGCCAGGGGTTCGGGTTCAATTCCAGCCCTGGGTGACTACCTGTGTGGAGTTTGTACATTCTTGTCATGTCTGGGCAGGTTTACTCTGTGTGCTCCGGTTTTCGCCTATAGTTCGAAGATGTGCAGGTTAAGTGGATTGTCTGTGTTAAATTGCCCCTCAGTGTCCAAAGATGTGTAGGTTAGATGAATTAGCCATGGCAAATGTGCAAGGTTATGGGGACAGGATAGATTGGAGGACCAGGGTGGAATACTTTTTTGAAGAGTCAGGACAGACTCAATGGGCTAAATGGCCTCTTTCTGCACTGTAAGGATTCTATGGTTAATTGGCTATGGGAGAGACCTCCATCCCTATCTTGCGAGAAAGCCCAGCCTTAGAGAGCTGCTGGTCAATTGAATGGCAGGCAGAGCTCTGTAATCACAGCCCTTTACCTGCTGGGACTACAGCCATTCCCTGAAGAAGGGAAGCGAATGGCCTTCAAACCCATCGGCGGGGAATTGTAAAATGTCATTCTCTGTTTAAATAACAGACCACGACTCTCTTATTGCCAGAAATAGCCTTGTAACAATTTGTGTAAATGCTAAAGCTGGGGTATGGGGTAAAGTGAAAATAAGTTGGCTTTATTCTGCACTAAAGGGAAAACAGAATGGTAAATAGAGCTGAATAATTCTCATGCAGACTATCTAGTGGTGCTGCATAGCTGCACAGGCAATCTTCAGTCCTATTTGTGGAGCTAATGTCGAATGCAATTGGTGCTGACAACAGAAGAGAAATAATTGCAAAGAGACAGCAAGGTGACATTGTGTAGGGCACAGGAAGGGTTCATATGGCATGCTCTTTGAGGTCACATGTCTGGAAAGTTTCCCATGTAGGATTTGCTGGCTTCACAGCATTATCCATCGTGCGTGAAGAAGGAAACGTCTCATATGCACACTGATTTAATGATGCAGCATCTCCAAATGACTGTTGTCAATCAAACAGTAACCTAGGTTGAAGGCAACAATATCCAGGGCCCTGCTGTAGTTTTGGAAGGGTTTTATGAAGGCTTTTGTGAGCGATGATGCACATGTCACAGAATATAAAGTAGCAGCTCGTTTGATCGAAGTGTTCCTGATGCAAAATCCATTGAGAACAGCGAACAAAAACATCATACTCCAGCCATGTAAATTCTTTTCAAGCATCTAGAGAACCAAGGTTAGATCATTAGCCCAGGCAGAATGATACATTATATTGAACAATCTCTTGACACTATTAATGGAGTGCCCAGCCTGAATAAAGCTGTTTGATCTGCTTGATTATTTTAGGAATAGTCTCCAGGTGCATATCAAGCAAGTACCATTGGAAAAATGTGACGATAATTTAAAAGCAAAATCAGTCAATACTTAGGAGCAGAGCTTGTGATCTTTCCCTTTCTCGGGAATAAAAGCTATTGACGTCTGTTTTCCAAGACACCAGGATAGTTACAGTGTTATTTAAATTCTCAATCAGATTCACCAGTGCAAGGACCACCTCTGTTAGAAGTTTTTCCTTAAAATTCACCATGATTTCTTCTAGATAACAAACTTCGAGAGTCACCCCTGGCAGAATTTTTTTTTAAATGAAAGCAATTGATTTCTTCACAACAAAAGAAGAGTGTCCATTTCCTTCAATATGGACTGGTAATTTCTCAAAAGAATGAAGATTTTAATCGTGACAAACTTTCTGCAATGCTATATTACTAAAATCACTGGCCTTTTTCTTGGCTTTTTCTGTAACAGTTCAAAAGCCAAGTTTGGGAGGGAGAATATTATCGCTCTTGATGTCTTTAGAATCAGTAATACATAAACCTGCTGGGGTTAGCTGGGTGCTTGCAATGTCTCTACAATGAACATTTCAGCAGCCTATTCTCTATTATCACACAAGCAAAGATATTGAACACATTTCATAATCCGGAGTAATCTAGAACTTTGGCGCTTTATCTTCAAGCAACCCTTGGTAATCTAGGATTGTGTATTTCAGTTTGTAGATTTGTTTCATAGGACAATTTCTGTCCTTTAGCCTCCACGGATCACAATATGATTGAAGCAAGTAGTTATCCGGCAATGTGGCTTATTATTTTTATAAATATATAAAGATTCTTATGTTATATTTTGAAGTGTAGCATCAAACCTACAAATCTGATCACTCCTGAAAATAGATGGGTAGGCGTTCTGAATCACCCTGCTGTTTCCCTGGTGCCAATCTATATGGAGAATTGATGCTCGGGGACTTTTTCATGTTGAGGCCGACCAAAGATTTTTTTATATATTGTAGATCTGTGACAAACTCATATTCATGGATGAATTAATGGGTAGAAAATGTCATGGCAGAAATGCAGCTTGAGATTGAAAACAAAGAGAGAGAAGAAACAAAAAAGACAATGGCAAACAAAAGCAGGCAGTGGATAATAGAGATACCAAAATATAAATAGAAAAGTTACGGAAAAATAGGGATATACGATGGTGAGAAAATGGCAAGTAGGTAGAGGAATGCATTGCAAACAGCACAATTTTATTGATTTACATATATTCAGGTTTCTCTCATCAAACATTTTTATCCCTTTTCCAAGATATATTGGCAATGTTTCAAATACATAAAAATTCATTAAAATATATTTTGCATATAATGACAAGGTTCCAAATAAACTAACTTGTGTTCTATTCCTTAATATTTACACGTGAAATCAAAAGAGCAGCCATAGACTCAATAATGTTCAAAGTTTGATTGGAATTTCATTTTTTAATAAACTCTCTCTCCAAGATATTTATTTAAGGTGTCATATTGTTCATATTGATTCTGCAGTAAGTCAAACACAATTGGTAAACAATCCATATACTGTATAATGACAAATTCCTTCCTCTGATTTGGGATAGGTCAGCTTTGCTTAGTAAGCCAATAAATATAATGTTCCCGATGCCCTTGAAATAAGTATGAAAGCATCACACCCAGCACAGCACCATGACTTGAGCTGTAAATATTTTATGTGAGCTATAAAACATTCAGTTCAATATACACAGCTCAGGTTTACATTCTATGTGGGTGCCTTAGTAACAAAGAAATGGTTCACTGGATTCATCATCCAGTAATCCAATTCTCCGGCATCTACTGAAATAAACTAAACTTTTTGTGCAATATATTTATTATCGGGCAGTGGAGATTATAGGGTTAATTTAATTTCATGGAAAAATCCAAATCTCAGCAATTTCTATTCCTGGGGATGTAATTAAAGTCCTGGTAGAATGGATAGCCGAGTCTCCATTCAATTTATTGATTAGCCATTCTCAGCATTTCATTGCCATCTAAAGCTTAGTAATTGGGAACCATTCTCCATGGTTTCTGAGCACAGACCAGCTTCGCAATGATTAAACATGGTCACAACAGATCAGTCAATGTTTAGTGCTGCGACTAAGGTGGAGGCATTCATACAAAAATGATGTGTCGATGCGTATTATGAAAAACAAATCTCTTAGCAATCTTGTTTTAAGAACTAATCATTTTGGATAAAATAAAAGCTCTACTTTCCAGAGACACCCATTTTACCTCTTTCACTGATGTGTGTAATATTTTAATTCCACATCCAGAGCTGCCTTTTTTACCTAATACCTTATCAAATATTTTGAGAGATCATCTAGGAGCAAATTTTATTTGAAAATGACACAAATAATGCTATTATTTAAAAAGTAGTCATGAATTTTTAACATCAGGTTTCATGCAGATATATGACATCTATCACACACATACATTATTCTTCTGTACATGGTACATAATGTCCTAGGTTTATGCAAATGATGCATAAAAGGAATAAGGCAACATTCAAATCACTGTCAATATTACATTTCCATATTGCAATGCAGCAGAAAGTGCTCAATCATTTCAGATTATGTGACATTTCTAATTCTTTTATTGCTGATGTGGTAATATTAAAAGTTCTACCTTACACAGAATTGTTTGATTACTCGACCCATCTGTAAATACTCTATTCAGCCTTTTTGAGGCTTCTATATTGGTTTATAGCAAACGTTTTACAGATAATCATTACTTATAATACCATAATGTTCAGTCATTTTCAGACATATACCATGTGGTATTGGACTCATTACACCTGTTTGAAAGATGCAAAGTGAACGTAACAAGGGCCAATTTTGGGAACTAAATTTCTTGCATGTCTTAAATGTAGGCAACATGAACTTAATGCTTGCTTTAGGCCAATCTCCCAAATTATTTTGCAATGAGGTGAGCAGGTGATAGCTGAACAATGATCACTACAGAACGATCAGTTTTAAAACAAAGGTCCAAAACATAGTCTTTTGGAGCCAAGAGGGGCAGAAGTGCTCCCCTAACTCAACACTATTTGTTACTGCCAAACCCCTTGTCCACTTCCCCTGCCATCAACATGCATTTATATTTTTTAAAAATGCAAGATGGCAAAGGAATTATGATATCCACCACAGAACTACCCACTGACTAGAGCCTGTAACTACATTAGGGTTGTTGGCATAGCAAAAATTATATGGGAAATACTAAAATTTCCCATAAAATACTAAATGGGACACAGCTTTAAATTAAGGGGTGTTAGTTATAGGACGGATATCACAGGTAGGTTCTTTACCCAAAGGGTGGTTCGGGAGTGGAATGCCCTGCCTGCAGCAGTTGTAGATGCGCCAAGTTTGGTGGCGTTTAAGAGGTTAGTTGATAAGTATATGGAAGAGAAGGGAATGGTTTAGTTTGGAGGGTCATTGCTTTTTATATTGGTCGGCGCAACATCGAAGGCTGAAGGGCCTGTTCTGTGCTGTAATGTTCTATGTTCTAAAATAGCAATTTAATTGTTGACCCATTAATGTGGCCAAATGTCAGGACAATGAGTAGTGAGACTGGACACACCATGTACAAATCATAATAAGAATTATAATACCGCCATAAAGGTCATGTAAAGATTAAATTGTTCTCTCTGTATAAATCCTGGATAGTATGTTGGTGCAGTGGTGCCTTCTTTGAAAGTTAGGCACACTATTTTAATTTTTATTTCCACTCAATGAATCATTGTATCATTAGAATGATTCCAGCACAGAGACATTCACTTAGTGCCATTCCCTTGCATTCTCCCTGGAAACATTTCCTTTTCAGGAAATTTTGAAAACCATGACAATCCTGCCTTCACCACATTTTCAGGCAGTGTTCAGATCCCAACCACTCATTGCATAAAACATAAAACAATATGTTCCTCATGATGCCTTTGCTTCTTTTGCCAATTGCCATAAATCTGTGCCTTTTGGTCTCCAACCCTTCCATTAATAAAAAAGGTTTCTCTCTTTCTACTCTGTCTAGTCTCCTCACGATTTTTCAACTGTGTTGTGTCCAGAACCACTTGCAATGTTCCAGCTGAGAACAAATCAATGGTATGTTATGATACAGATTTATTATAACTTCCTTTCTTTTGCATCAATGCTCCAATTAATAAACAGTGCCGCCATTCCTCCCACTCTCTCTTCCCTCAATATCCTTGGATGCATCTCATTTAATCTGGGTGTGTAATCAGGTTTATGCACCGTCAGCCTACCAGTACCTCCTCGTTATCAATTTTTAACTTAACAATTGTTTGCTCTACCTCCTTGTTCAATGCAGTTCACAATTACGTAATGCATTGAAATCAATATATGGAACCTATTGGTGTGACAGTCCTCGAAAAAATTGTTGTTGGCTTGAAAAAAATAGATTTGAATAGGCCATTATGCAACCAGATATATTTGACGTAGTTGGCTCAGTTAATGAAGTGATTGAATAATTGGTTTCCAAGAAAAAGGCTGTGAATCCAGGTCCTGAGGCTGTCTATGCCTTTTTTTTATTATTAATTGTGGGCATGGACATCACTGGCTGATCAACATTTGTTGCCCATCTGTAGTTGCCCAAAGGCACTTGAGAACCAACCACATTGCTGTGGTTCTGGAGTCGCAAGTAGGTCAAATCAGATGAGGATGGCAGATTTCCTTCCCTGAAGGACATTAATGAACCAGATGGGTTTTTCCAACAATTTATATATAAACAGGGAAGCCTGAGATCCCACAAATATGAAGCTGCCCAGCTTATATCTATGGGCATATTCCACATCTTATAATTCAGGCCAAATACTTACACTGGTTGCATTTCAATAACTAGTAGAAAATGGAGGTTAACTCAAACTAAATTAGAAGAACAGATTAAAGCTTGTGGATTAGGGAATACATTATTACTTATTGAAGAACAGTAGATTTGAAAAAAGGATGACTATATGAACAATCAAAACAAACAGAACACATATTAAGAGATGCTAAGGAGCTGAGCATTTTGATGCAGGGTCTTATTGTGACCTCCCAGTGAGACTCACTCTCCAGATTTGAAGCAGCAAGATTCAAAAGACACTTCTGTGGATTTAGCTCTTTCTTGTGCTGAATGACTCTTATTAGTCAATTATCCTTGCATCGAATTTTTCTTTAAGCATGTCGGCAATCAGCAAGTTATTTTTAGCTCGTTGATTAATGACATGTAAGAGTAAAAATAACACACAGAGGAATTTTAGTGCCCAGTGTATTTAAAACAAAAACTCTGTTTTTTAACCCATTTCCTGCTTCAGGAAGTTTATTTTTAGATGGAATGTCTGTGTACAGCAGAATACAGTACTTCTTTTCAACTACACAGGTAATAATATTTTAGGATTAACAATGGCCAGACATGCTTCCATTTTTGCCAGGTAGCAGGGCTTGTATACAATACACATTACACATAAACTGAAAAAATAATCTGATGTGATTGTCTGGTATTGCATTTTTAACAAGTTGTGATGAACTCAGAATTCAATTTTAGTGCACGGCTAGTTCAAGAATTATAACTGAAGCATGTATGCATTTAGACCTTCACTAAATAACTGATTCTCCAACCAATCATAATAGTGTACATTAATGTAATAATAGATATTATACTTGCTCTGATTTGTACAAGTAGGGAACTGTTCCACTCATCAATTCTTCATCAATCTCACTAATCAGTCTGGATGTATGGTACTATTAGCAGTTTCCATTTACAGATACTGCAAGACAGCCCTTTTTCTCAATTATACAAAAGCATCTGTCTGAGTGTCTGGAGGACAAGATCAATGGTTTTGCAAAACTGAGGGAAAATATCATTGACCCTCTTGTCACAGCAACTCTGAATTGAAGTGCTCGTTCCTATTTCAGATCCCTAAACTGACTTGGGAAATTATGAAAGAAATTAAACAAAAAGGGAAAAAAAACCTTGTCTTCATTAATTTTAACCTTAAAAATTGATATGACAAAAAAATGGAATAATAATGAATGCAGACTTTGAATTTGTAGTACATGTGCCAAATAGAACTAAGTATTTGGGACAGTAAGCACATGATACCATTTTCAGCTTAGTTATTAATAATTATTGTTACCAATGATGACGGTGACATCTTAAACATAAAAAAAACCCAACATTCAGACTAACGAATTAATTTTCAATCCAGAGTTGAGGATCCAAAAGCTGGAACTTTTCTAGAGTCCTGCATTGTGTTAGTGTTAGTGACACAAGGTGATTTTTAAGATACGGCTGGTTGCCTCAGAGGTGAGTTCAGCATCCAATTAAAACTGCTCCTCCCCCTGACTTGTCCAGAGTGGTCTGGATGGGGTTGGGGTGGAGGGGGGGGGGGGGGGTTTGGGCGGGGGGGAACGGTAATCCAGTAACCAATGGTCCTTTGTAAAGGTGAATGCCTGCCATGATAGAATCATAGAGTCAGAGATATACAGCACAAAAACAGATCCAATGTCCAGAATTTTACCATTCTGCCTGCCACGGGAATCAGAGTGGGAAAGGGGCAAAGCAGAGAAAGGTCTGTTAAACTTGAGTCGGAATTTATGATTTCAGGGCCCTAAAATCCTGCCCTTTGGTCTAACGTGTCCACGCCAACCAGTTTTTCTCAACTGAACTAGTCCCACTTGCCTGCATTTGGCCCTTATCCCTCGAAACATTCCCTATCCATGTATCTGTCCAAGTGTCTTTTAAATGTTATAATTGTAATTGGGTTTGTCAAGAAGATGTTAAAGAACAGCATTGGCTTGGGCAGGCATCTATGGGTAGCTCCAAGGTTCTGTGATGGCTCTCAAGGTGTTAACTCCTCCCCAAGGCAGCTGCGGACAGGTGAAAGATATTGGCTGGGATTTTCTGCTCCTGACTGTGAAGGGTGTCCTGACTGTGAGAGACAAATCTTATGAGAAGACCAAACATGGTCTTCCGACGATGTAATATGAGGAGGTGATTGTGCACTTCAGCTGAGAATGGGCTGACTGAATGTCATTAGCATTAATCAACATCTCATTACGATGCTTACTTGCCAAGATTGTCCCCCATGCTACATTAAGAATCCACGTCGGCGTGCAATTAGAATGGCGTGTTACACAACAGGATTTAAACAGTGTGCAGCTGGTGACCTGCACTTTGCTCATTGACCCCAAGGTCAGTTCATCGACTTTGTATCAGTGACAGGCTTTGCAGGCAGCACCATGGTGCTTTCTGTGAGCATACCACAGCAAGGCGGAGACAGGGGATGGCTCGTGCTGCAGGGCAAGGGCTCAACTGAGGACAATGAATGGGAAAGGTTGCACTCAGGCACATAACTGGGGGCTGGAGGTAGAAGAGCCACCAAACTGAAATGGTTGTTTCAAAATAACGTTAGAGGCACAGCTGAGACGTTAGCAAATGTTCCTTGGAAATGCAAGGAATCTGGAAAGTGAATCTATAAAGGTCCATTAGGACAACACTGCTCCCACAAACTGGCAATGAATGTTTTCCTAATTTTAACTCCTTGTACACAGTTCTCAAATTCTCCACAATATTGTGGAACTGCAGAGCTCTTCACTGCCTGCATTATCACTTATAGGCAGGAGAGAGAAAAAAAGAGGATTGTGATGGGGATAACAAACTGTGGAACAATGGCCAAAGGGCAGCAGGAGCTCCTCTGGATACAGAGAATGAATCTCAGAAAGGCGTAATTCATAGACACCTTGTTAGACCCAGGTTGAATAGACATTCACACATTATCTGCAGATAAGAGAGATCCAGTGCCACCAGCACCATCCTTCACAGGTCAGGTGATCTGGGGAATCACATTTGCCACTGTCTAGAGGATTTAGTGCAAAAGAGACTTGGAGGGTATCCATTGCCAGTGGCTGTGAAATTAACCACTGCTCTCAAGTTCTACACCAATGGTGCTTCCAGGACTCCAACGAGGAATTCTGCAGCAACTCCCAAATATCCAGCCATAAATGTATCCAGAAGGTCATATGTGCAAAGCTTCACAATTTTCTCAATATCAACAGACCAAGCAAGCCTGGATTGCAACAGCATTAAGCTTTGCCAAGATTTCCGAAATCCTACATGTGCAGGGGGCATTGACTGCATTCATGCATCTATAAATGCTCCCTGGCAACAGGCAGTTCAGTAGGTCATTGAGGAAAGCTATTATTCACTGGTACGCGACCACAAAAAACTTATCATGTAGACACCCAGTAAGAGTTCACGACTCTCAAATCCTAGCAGTTCTCAGATCACTGACATTTATGAGGGACTACAAAGGGTACGGGGTTGACGCCTTTGGGACCAAGATTGCACACAAAAAGACGTGGCTGAAGCTGCCAGTGCAGTGGCCTCAGACTCGTGCTGAGAGGAGATTATGAGGTTTTTTCCTGCGGCACAGAGATCCTGAGGCTGTGATTCCAATGCCTGGACTGATTTGGCAGAGCAGCCTAATACAACCCTCAGAGGATCTCATGCATTATTGTGGCTTGTTTTGCGCTACACAATATGGCCCTGCAAAAGGGGGAAGACTTGACAGCTGTTGAGGAGCTGCACATCTCCTCTAATATGGAGGACCTCAAAGGTGATGAAGTCAAGGAAGCTGCAGATACATGCGAGGGGGAGGCAAGTGGAGTATGATGGAATACCGTCCAGATGTCTGCATGAGCCCTAACAACACTGAAGAAGCTTGATGCCATCCGAAACAAAGCAGCCTGCTTGACTGATACTTCTTCCACAAACATTCTGTCCCTTCACTACCAACAGTGCAGCACTGTGTACCATCTATAAGATGCACTACAGGAATTCATCAAGTCCCCTTAGGCAATGTCTTCCAAATCCATGACTGTTATTATCTAAAAGGACAAAATCAGCAGGTACCTGGGAACATTACCACCCACAGATCACCTTCCCGTCACCCACCATTGTGATTTGGAAATATGTTACTCTGTTTTCACTGTCACTGGATCAAACTCCTGCAACTCCTTCCTTAATAGCAGAGATGGTGAATCTGCACCTCATGGGGGATGAGAAAAACATCGGTCATGATTGCATGGCCAAGCAGACTCAGTGGCCGAGTGGCCTAATTCTGCTCCTATGTCTTATGGATTTATAGAGGAGGAACAGTTCCACAGTGGCTAGTACTATCTCAGTGCCAGGGACTAGGGTTCAATTCCATGCCAGCATTTCGAAATTAAATTTTTTACATTGTGAGGAACAAAACTTTTTAGCACTAATGAAGTAGAATATAATCAACTGTTTTAGCTAATGCATTTTTGTTTGAAATACATTATAAAGCATTTTTAATTGAAAAACTGCTGGTACGTAAGCAACAGTTAGCATTTGATGAGTTAAATCCAATTTTCCTCAATATTGCCTCTGTATGCTTAACTGTATTACCTTTAAAACTATGCAAGGTTTGAAAAATATTGCGTGTGTGCGACTTAATATTTGCAGGTAGGAATAAATTAACAAAGTGTAATTTTTGATTCTCCCAATTGCTGAATGTCAAGGCATTGGAGACCTGAGGTTAATAGGACCGTTGCTACAACTTAACACATCATCCTGGTTTTATGTTTAGCTCAAGGTAAGGCCATTGGTCCATTTAACATACTCATCCAACCATTAGTTTTCCTTACCATGATGTGGCAATGAATGTGACAACATCACCTCATCATTTACAAAACTCATATTACACATCCCAACATTTCATTTGGCTTCTACACTGCCCCCTGAGACATGATCCACCTTCTTACTTCTTTCTAACTCCATGAGTTTCCATGTGGAATGGGTAGTGTGCCTTATAAAAAGGTTGCACACATCATCCTGAAATCTTGGTGGAGAACACACTAATTCACTCCTACTTAGAAAGAATTTGAGTCAGTTTTGGTTGGAGTTAATTTAACTCATTTGACCTTGATCTTGCAGATGATCACTCCTGCTTCATCAATGTCTTCAACATTCCAATATATTTAACATTAAAGTTTATTTATTAATCACAAGTAGGTTACATTAACGCTGCAAAGAAGTTACGGTGAAAGTCCCCCAGTTGCCACACTCAAGTGCCTGTTCAGGTGCACTGAAGGAGAATTTAGCATGGCCATTGCACCTAACCAGCATGTCTTTCGGTAAATAATGTTTAAATCTGTACTAGAACTTTTGCATTTGTACGAGATAACATTTTGAGAAAGTAATACTGTCTGAAAGATAATTTTACACATGGGGGAGTTACTATTTAAATCTTGACTGCTGGCATCCTGTGTAGATGATATAGGCTTAAACCAAGGATGAACTGTGTAAGTGCTTGTTTTCTAATGATCTATATTCACCAGTGACGAATCACCAAAATGATATTGTTTGGACAAATTGTCTTTCATGTTGTTTTCTGGTATTATTTAGGTTGGACTCTTTCATAGAACTAATGAATTTTGAATGCATAACAAATAGCAAAAAGGACTTGTATTGAAAAATGGAATATGTTTAAAAAAATTCAACTTCTCGAAAAGACTGTGAGCATTAAGTAAAATCCATGCCAAATTAAATAATCTAAGCACAAACAGACATGTACAATCAAATTACAAACAACTACGACCTGGTGGTACAGTGGTTAGCACTGCTGCCTCACAGCACCAGGGATCTGGGTTCAATTCCAGCCTTGGGTGACTATATGTGTGGAGTTTGCACATTCTCCCACTATCTGCACAGGTGCTCCAATTTCCTCCCACAATTCAAAGATGTGCAAGTTAGCTAGATTAGCCATGTTAAATACATGGGGTTACAGGGATAAGGTGGAGCAGAGAGCATGAGTGGGAGCACAGGAGAACTTTCGGAAAGTCAATGCAGACTCAATAGGCTGAATGGCCTCTTTTTGCATTTTCTGGCTTTAATGGTACAATCACAGGAGATCTTTGCCAGTACTAGTGTACTTGATTGCAATAAGAACAACGATGGTTTAAGCTATTGCAAACGTGCTGTCCTTTTCTATGAGCTAACAAATGTATTCAACTTTCATTACTATTCTTGACAACTGCTTCAACCAAATTTTCCCCACCCATCCCCCATCCCTCCCCAAAGTCAGCACATTTAGAATTTGCACAATAGTTTTCAGAAGGAGCTTTGAATGTGAAAATGTGCCGAGGTTTAATTTAGTCACACTGTATAACACTGTCAGTCATGTGGGCCATGCAAACTCTTCCTTTTCCATTTAGAATATATCAACATTATTCACAGGTTGGCCAAGCATGGCAAGTTAGCCCAGAGGGGTTGGCAAAGCTGCTTCAAAACCTAACTTCAAAATGATAATCTGTCAGTCTCTTAGATAATGTACTGAAGGAAACATCCTTTTCACATTCCATAACTAGGTGGAAATGATCTATATTTAGCTGCCTTCCTATGATTTTTTTTCTTCCATGCTTAGTGCAATCATCTGGTTACTTTTATTTTCATTAATAATGAAATTCATTAAATAAATTATAAACTACAGCAAGTACACTTCTTTAAAAAAAAAATCACAAAGGGGGTGTTCATTGGAGCAGCTTCAATAGATAATTCCTTTAAAAATTTGTATCATGCAATGGCCTTTGTCGCAACATTCAAGTAAAATCAACTAATGTCACAGGCAATTCTTCCATTGTATTATGCCTCTACTCCATTATCTAAAACTAATCCCTCTACTTATCTGACACACTGTGTTCGGATCCCTTTCACATACTAATTTTTTTGCTAAATAACACAAAATGTTGCATAATCCCAAAGTAAATTGATTTACAACTTTGAATGGGCTACATTAGGCCATGTGGTTTAACTACATTAGTTAAACACGATCCATCATTAGCTACCCTACATAACTGCTCATAATATGCACAGACTTCGTTTTCATTTCAATTTGTAAGAACATACACATAAGGCGTAGTGCATGGTTTGGAGGAAATGACAAGCTCTATAGGAGTTTATGAAACAGGGATTTACACTTAAAACAATTTGTGCATTGATATAAATTTGAGAGAAATGTAAGGACTGTTGTCTTTAGTTAAATGGAGCTTACTAATCTAATTCAAAGGGCACATAAATATTTTGTTTAGACAGCTCTGTACATTCACTACTTCATGCTATTTTTCACGTGAACAATATTATCTTATATTTTAAAAGACAGAACTGATGATGAAACCTTAAGTAACACAAATGATCATTAGCTCAAATCATATTAAATCCTAAAAGAGTGTACAAGCAATTATGTGAATTTGCTAAACTTCAGCTTGCATCTGTAAACTGGAATTTTAGAACTCTGCAATTTTAAAACAAGCACCTGCATTTCTCTCTTGATAATGATAATACTGTTTTTATATTTCAATTATTTTAAGCAATGTTAAAAACAGATTCAATCACTGTAAAAAATCTCAACTACACATATAGTTCCTCAAATATACACACTTTTAAAATTTATGAATTGTTTGGTTAGCATACTTTCAGAAATTGAAATGGTAGAGAATAAAAGATTATATAGTATAATCTGACTATCATATCCAGAAAAGGTTCGAATCCTGCCATGGTAGGTGGTGGAATTTGAATTCAATTAAAAATATTTAGAATTAAGAATCTACTGATGACCATGAAACCATTGTCAATTGTCTGAAAAATCCATCTGACTCACTAATGCCCTCTAAGGAAGGAAATCGACAGTCCTCACCTGGTCTGGCCTACATGTGACTCCAGAACCACAGCAATGTGGTTGACTCTTTGAGCAAGGACAACAAGGGATGGGCAATAATTGCTAGCCAGCCAGCAATGCCCATGTCCCATGATTGAATTAAAAAAAAGTAAAAGGGTATTATATAATTTTCTTCAATTGTGTGGGCACAAAATACTTGACAAATCATTAATTAATTTAGCAAACGATGACCCTACTAAAATACTAGGCAGAATATGCCCATATATTTATTAATATTGAAAATTCCTTTCATCTACGCACACGTCTCATCAATGGGTGGAATTTAGTTGAGGCAACGGAGGGTTGGCTCAGCGGGCACTCAGCATGGGAAGTCCATTGCAATTTCAGTGCAATCGAGCACTTACCTGGACAATTTTTGGGTCTTGTGTCAAGTTAAGCCCCAGTCTACCCCTTGTTGCTCCTGGCCAATCAGAGCCCTGCATTTTCTAGTACCAGTAGCACTACCAGGAGTGATGGCTGCTGCCACGCTGGTGCACTGAGACCTGTGAGAGGGATTGGCTTTGGATCCCAGACAAATGAAAGTCCAGGGGTGAGGGGGCAACAACGAGGACAGGAGTATGGCTTCCTGCAGTCCATTTCACCACTCTCCTCATTCCACCCCTCCTGCCTGGATGTCAGATCCTGTCAATTGGGTACAAAATGCCCCTGAATGAAGGACCATCCACTGCAGGCCACTGGATGGCTGACAAGATTTACTGGACTGCTCTCCAGGGATATGGGAGCCCCATGCACATCCCATTCAATCCACAAACCACTATAAAATCCAAGCAGGCACAGGGATAATTGCTCTTGTGATTCATTAATGAGCTATTAGACAATTTGCCACCAATGACGTCCCAGTCATTAAATTGGAATAGTTTTCCTGACACTGGGAGTTGGGAAAGGATACTCCTACCATTCTCTTGGCAACACCCCACTCTCCCTCAAAATGCCTGATCTGACAGGCTCCATTAAATACTGGCCAATAAATTCCTCACTTCACATATGTAATGGGATCTGCCTATGCAAACCCATCATCCGGCAATTATACTGTGCTGTAACTGAAGGCACGACAGTGTAATTAGTAACAGGAGGTGGTAATTACAGGTCCTGTGTTTCTTTACCTTATTACAATTTAGAAGTAGCATTAAAAGAATAGCATATCCTTTTAGTTAGAGATTAGTTGCAAACATTTACTTGTTTTGACAAAATTGAACAAATAGTGCAGTATGTGGTAGAAAACATAATCAAAAATGACGTTCCTTCAGAATATAACCTAAAGCTAAATTTCCTGGCAAGGTGAATTGGTTGCTTTGAGTTTATGGGATGGAGTAGGATATATTAGGATGGATTGAGAATTGATTAATGGACAGGAGACAGTAAGTAGGAATATCTGAGCAATTTTCAGAGTAACAAGGTTTAACAAGTGGATTGCCGCAAGAATAAGTACATGAGCCTTTACTATTTACAATCCACATCAGTGACTTAGGTGAGGGCACTGGGTATAACATATCCAAGTTTTGCTGACAATGCAAAGCCAGATGGAAAAGCAGCTGTAAGGGACAATGTGTTAAAAATCTGCAAACAGAAGTAGATATGTCAAGCAAGTAGAAAAACGTGGTAGATGGAGCAACACGTAGAGATACGTGAAATTATCTATTTTGGTAGGAAGAATGGAAAGGCAAAATATTTTATAAAGGGTGAGAGATTCGTAAATGATGGGATTCAGAGGGATTTTGTTTTTTTTGTAACAGAAACATAGAAAATTAACATGCGGGCACCATAAGCAATCAGAAAGGCAAATGGTACATTGGCCTTTATTGTAAGGGGGTTGGAGTGTAATAGTAAAGAAATCTTGCTGAAATCATGTGGGGCTTTGGTGAAGTCACGGCTGGAATACTGTGCAATCTGAAGGAAGGATGTATTTGCCTCAGTGACAGGACAATATAGCAACATCAGATTGAATCCTGTGCTGAGAACATTGTCTGTGAGGAAAGACTCAGGAGAATGGGGCTATATTCTGTGGAGTTGAAGTGATCTCACTGAAATGCATGATATTCTTAGATGGTTTGACAGGGTTGATGCTGCGAGATCGATTCCTCTGGCTGGAGAGTTCAGATGTAGAGATGCCAGCATTGGACTGGGGTAAACACAGTAAAAAATCTCACAACATCAGGTTAAAGTCCAACAGGTTTATTTGGTAGCAAAAACCATTAGCTTTTGGAGTGCTGGCTGCACCTTGGTCAGGCGAGACCTAATGAAAGGGCAGTCAGCGCTCCGAAAAATAGCAGCTTTTGCTACCAAATAAACCTGTTGGACTTGAAACCTGGTATTGTGAGACTTCTTACTGTGGAGAGTTTAAACCCAGAGAGAATGGCCTCAGGATAAGGCCTGGTGATATCAAATTCAAATGAGGAAGAATTTCTTTACTCAGAGGATTGGGAATATTTGGAATTCTCTACCCCAGTCGAAGCTCAATTATTCAGCATATCCAAGACAAAGATTTTTGGGCACCAACAGAGTCAAGAAATACGGTGTCAACAAATGGTGGTACAGTGTTTAGCATTGCTGCCTCATAGTACCAGGAACCCAGGTTCAGTTCCCGGCTTGGGTCATTGTATGTGTGGAGTTTGCGAATTTTCTCCATTTCTGTGGGCTTCTTCTGGGTAGTCCGGTTTTCTCCCATGGTCCAAACGTATGCGGGTTAGGTTGATTGGCTACGCTAAATTAACCCTTAGTGTCATGGGGACTAGCGAGGGTAAATGCATGCGGTGATGGGGATAGGGCCTGAATGGGATTGTGGTCAGTGCAGACCGATAGGCCAAATGGCCTCCTTCTACACAGTAGGATTCTGTGCCTGTGTCTATGATTTTACCAATGTTTAGGTGGTACAGTTGCAAAGCTGCCTCAAAATGAGAGGGACTAGGATTCGATTCCAGCCTCAGGTGACTGGAGTTTGTATGTTCTCTCCGTGTCTGCATGGATTTCCTCCGAGTGCTCTCGTTGCCTCCCACAATTCAAAGATGTGCAGGTTAGGTAATTGGCCATCCTAAATTACTCCTTACTGTCCAAAGTTGTGCAAGTTAGATGAATTAGCCATGGTGAATGCGTGGGGTTATGGGGACAGAGGGGGAAAAAGGCCCGGGTGAGATATTCTGTCAGAGAATCAGTGCAGACTATATGTCTGAATGTTCTCTTTCTGCATTGCAGGGATCTTATGATTCTATAAATGGTAGAGCAGTTTTGAGGGTCCCCCCTGCTCCAATATTTGTGTTCCTAAAGATCACTTAGTCTTACAGGAAGCAGCCTATCTCAGTCCAAGACAGTAGACTTTCAATTAAGGAGAAAATACATTGCATTTCATCCCAGGAATAATATATCTTTTTAAGACAGATTGCTCCTGCAAAGATGTTTAAAATTTATTGACTGCAGTGTCTTCAGAAATAAATGAACAATTGCAACTTTATTTTTAAGATTCTCTATGATTTTAAATAACTGTGCTAGTTCTCAAACAGATCACAAACATTAATGTGCAAATACCGACCACCAGTGGCCTAAGCTGCCAACTTCAAAGTAAATACACCCAAATAGCTGCTCAATTTTGCAAACCTGAATCAATTGCAATATGTCTAGAGGCACTTTGCCACCTAGTTCTCCCAATATGCACACAAAGCCATGCAGACTAATCTGCAAATTATATGATCTACATGTTGGAGCAACAGCAACAATTCCTATATATTTTAACTTTAAGTTTATTTATTTGTGTCACAAGTAGACTTACATTAACACTGCAACGAAGTTACTGTGAAAATCCCCGAGTTGCCATACTCTGGTGCCTGTTTAGGTACACCGAGGGAAAATTTAGCATGGCCAATGCACCTTACCAGCAGGTCTTTCGGACTGTGGGAGGAAACAGGAGCACCCAGAGCAAAACTATGCAGACACGGGAGAATGTGCAGATTCACACGCATAGTAATCAAAGCAGGGGAATCGAACCTGGGTCCCTGAAGCTGAAAGGGAGCAATGCTAACTACTGTGCCACTGCACTAAGTCATATAGGGATAGTAGTACAGGAAGTGGTGTGGAGGTACAAGTTTGGTCTTGATGGCATTGAATGGCAGAGGGGGCTCAAGGGTCTACTTCTGCTTCTTTTTCTTAGGTTCTTAGTATATTAACTTGTCTTAGGGATGGTCAAAAATATATCAACCAGAGTTTCTGTTCACTATTAAAGTCCAAATGTGTGGATAATGCAGGAAAACAAATTCCAATTTACTCAGTAAAATCACAAATCTGATACTTATACTGTATAACCACAGTCCTTCATAGATAAGGAATAATTTAAGCGGAGGCAGACTAGCAATGAAGGAAGAGAAAGACAGAGGACGGAATTTTCTGCCCTCGCTCATCCCAAAACCAGAAAATCCTGCCTAAGGTCAACAGACTTTTACATAGTCTGTCCGCCACCTGCTACGGTTCCCATATTAGACGGGACAGGAAATTTCCCTTCCAGAAAATTAAGCTGGTTGAGTTTCAAACTATATTACAATATATTGCCATTGCCTCATGGCAGTATCCATTAACATATCACTTAAATATGGTGCAACATTCCTGCAAGTAATGGAAGAATAATCTTAGGAGAATTTCAGATTTCTTAGTGCCTCAGGCTGTGTAAACAGAAAGCATGGAAATAAGCGCATCAAAGGGTTGTATGAATTAGTCTATAGACTATGCTGGAGTTGAAACAGATATTCAAGGTCAAAAGTAGGATCCCAGTCTACTCTTTGTGTATTCATGGGGAATAGGCTAGAAGAATGATCAGAAATTGCAAGAAATCTTTTAAAATAAGCAACAATTACTGAGTGAGTCACTGCTCCAGGTTTAACTGGCAGAGCATGCATCACATTTTCCTGACTTTCTTGAGGATGTGGCATCTCAAGTAGACACTGGAAAGCACCACAATGTTGTGCACCCAGAGTCAAGAGAAGGTGGCAACTGGTTTAGCTGAATATTGCGATGATTCAGGATAAATCTTGGAAGTGGATAAGGAATTGGCCAAAGGAGAGAAAAATTTAACGTTTGGGTTATTTCAGAAGGCTAGGCAAATGGCTGAATGGTATAATCCAGGGATCAGGGCTAGCACTATTGTTTCTAATTAATATCAATGTCTTGTATTCAGAAGATCAAAGCAAAATGGACATATTTGAAGATGACATCAAATTGGAAGGTAGTGGAACTGAAAGGAGAAGAAATTACAGAATGAATCGAACAGTAAAGTAGCAGGTGAAATTTGATGTAGATAATTTAAAGGAGAAAGGAAATGGACGTTATTTGGGATTATTAGTGCTGATGCCTTGGGACGTAGTTGAATGATAGGAAGTTGAAGAGGAAAACCATATCAGGCTGATACCAAACAGAAAAGGTCTACATTATAAAGAAAATTGACAAATTCAACCTGGAAATCCAACGTTTATGAGGTAAGCTCAAAGAAGTCATGGAAGAGATAAATCCAGATGTTATTTTAAACCAATTTGTGAAGTCGGACAAGAAAGACACAGAGTCAGGATAAGCTTGAGACAAAAGCAAGGAAGGTCTTCCCATAAAGAATACAAGGAATTATATATTGCTTATATAAACAATAACATACTACTTATATTATCTTTATATAAGCAATACTTATATATGCATTTTGGCATATGTATATACTAATCATATGCATATATGATTGGTATATGCATAAAATGTTTACATTCACTAAACAATGTTAATTATACTCATTTGTCTTCCAGAATTAGGCATCCTAAACATCAAGTTCCAGCGCCATTCATTACAGAAGGAATAACTGCACTGTTGTACTCATAATTTACACCAGTAAAAACCCCCATCAACTCAACCTCAAACTGAGGGAGTAATGTCTTCTTTTAAAGTATGAAATAAATCCAGTTTCAAATTTGGACTTAATTTTATTAACATTTGCATCTAAAGCTTATTTAACTCAACTATGTTTTTTCTATGCACACTATTGAATCAACAATAACAACTACTCAATTACCATTTAAAAGTGCATGACCCAGCATGTAGGTTTAGAAATTTCAGTGTATGAAGTGCAGTTATGCAATAAGTCGACAATTTATTGCATTCCAACGAGGTCATGTTTTACAAAATGTTAAGGTTACCATTGTTGAAAATGATAGATGCTGGAGGAAAATGTGAATGTTGA
Source organism: Sphyrna mokarran (assembly GCA_024679065.1). Classification (NCBI taxonomy): domain Eukaryota; kingdom Metazoa; phylum Chordata; class Chondrichthyes; order Carcharhiniformes; family Carcharhinidae; genus Sphyrna; species Sphyrna mokarran. The sequence continues at coordinate 29,659,606 of JAGIQG010000021.1, forward strand.
ATTTCCACTGAACAGTGTTTTAACATAGTCATTAATCCAACAATTTTAATTACATGAAACAATTTACATTTCCAAGATAGTGAATCCTTCTCCCCAGATATTCCCTCCATGGGGATAGCATTTTGTCATAGATCTCAGTGTTCAAATATTTAAGAAAGTAAGAAAAATGATTGGGAATAGGCTATTTGGTTTTTGAATTTGCTCCAACATTCAATAAGATCTTAACTGATCTAACCCTTTAGTTTTCAAATTATCCCTAAATTCCCTTAGTGCCCAAGTATCATTGGCCTGAATATATTCGATGACTGTGCAACCACAGCTCTCTGAGGTAAAAAATTCTAAAGATTCACAACCCCATCCCCTCCCCTGTTCCTTGCCAATGCCCCCCATGGCATGGATCACGTGCTGAAGTCAATATCTATTTGCATAGTTCACTGGTCCACCCCACTGGGGAACCTACCACGGGAGTGTTACCTTTGGCGGGACAGGAAGATTCCATTGGTGGGAAGGGCCAGATAATCTTGCTCTTTGAGTGAAGAGAGTTCCCCTCATCTAAATTCCAAGTGGCCAATCCCTTTGTCTGAGATATGACCACACTTTCTAGATTCCCTGATCAGGATCAATATTCTCAATTATCACTTAAGAATTCTGTGTTTCAATTGATTACCTTTTCATTCTTTTAAACTGCAGGAAATATAGATTGGCCCAGAGTACTCAATCTTCCCTTACAGGACAAACTCCCCATTTCGGGGATCAGTCTAATGAACATTCATTGAACTCGAGTATAACTCCTTCCTTCGGTAAGGAGATCAGAACTGCACACAATAATTCAGATGTGGCCTCACCAGTGCTATAGTAAGATTTCTCGGTTCTTATATTCAAATCCCTTCAAAATAAAACTTAGCATACCATTTACCATCTTAATTGCTTGCTGAAACTTTCCAGGATTTATGCATGATAGAACCATAGAATTCCTATAGTGCAGAAGGAGGCCATTCGACCCATCAAGTTTTCACCTACCATTGAAACAATATTCTACTGTTCTTTATTTTTGCTATCAAACTAGATAACTGAAAATTTTGCCCCATTTAATTTCATCTTCTACATCCTTGCCCATTCATTCAACCTGCCTAAAGCCCTCGGCATCCTTTTTGCATTCTCTGCACCATTTACTTTCCCACCTATTTTTGTATCATCAACAAACATGAATATATTACATGCTGATCCCTTATCTATGTTATTGATATAGTTTGCAATAGCCAAGGCCCAAGTATTGACCCTTGCTGTCCTGACTACTTACTGCCTGTCAACCCAAAATTGACCTATTTATTTCTGCTCTCGTTAACCAATCCTCAACCAATGCTAACATCATCTTCTTCTGTTCTCTGACCAAAGGCAGGTCTGATTCACTGCACCACAACCAACAACATGGAAAGAGGTAGAAAATTCATGCCAGCCAGGGATCAAACCCCATTCTGTAGATACCAATCAAACCCATACCAACCAACCAGCCAACTGAGGCAACCATCCTCCAAGGTTTCAGAGTTGCTGTGGCACACTTTTACACACATGTTGTAGTCCAGAGCTATGGTTAGTGATCGCAGAGGCTCCGATTTTCTTTCCATCACATGGCTGACCAGGAATCTCTGCAACATTTACACATTGGCGTGTGTTGAAGGATTTACAAGTCAATATTCAATTTGTTTAACTGCATTACGAACAAACTTTCCTTGGCCACAAAATTCTGAAATAGAACTTGAACCCAAAGCTTCTGCCTGAGAAGCAGGGACATTACACAACATCTCAAGACTTCCGCACTAATATACATAAATATATTTGATGTTATCTGGAAAGGAAGAATGTGCACGATTACAGAGAATTGGTGGTGAAGTGGTACTAGATAAATTGTTCCTCTGACACAAGCTTGATGGGCTGAATAGCCACCTTCTGTGCAGTAACAATACCCCAAACCCATGCAGCCTAATTTTGTGCCATTTATACATAATAGAATGTTTTTTTGAAAATCCAAATGCATTACAACCACAGGTTACCCTTTATGCAGCTAACTTGTTACATTCACAGATATGATTTCTGTCAAACATTACACTCTACATCTCAAGACTTCTGTACTAATATGGCATAAATATATTTGATGTTATCTGAAAAGGAAGAATGTGCATGGTTACAGGAAATTGGTGGTGAAGTGGTACTAGATAAATTGTTCCTCTGACACAAGCTTGATGGGCTGAATAGCACCTTCTGTGTAGTAACAATACCCCAAACCTGTGGGTCCTAATTTTGTGCCATTTACATGTAATAGAACAGTTTTTTTTTGAAAATCCAAATGCATTACAACCACAGGTTACTCCTTATGCAGCCAACTTTGATACATTCACAAATATGATTTCTGTCAAACCCATTCAGTGCAGATGGGCTATCTCTGGATTCTGCACTGACTCTCTGAAAGAGAATTGTACCCGGTTGCACCCCTCCACCTATTCCCATAACCATGCAAATTTACCACGGCAAATCCATCTAATCTACAGATCTTTAGATATCATGAGACAACCCATCCACCCTGCACATTATTGGACTGTGGGAGGAAACCAAAGCACGCATAGAAAACTCACGCAGACACAGGGAGAATGTGCAAACTCCGCACAGACAGTCGGTCAAGACTGGAATTGAATCTGGGTCCCTGTGCTGTGAGGCAGCAGTACTAACCACTGTGCCATTGTGCTGCCCTTTCATAAATCCTGTTGATTTTGCTTATTCTTACAATTCAACGATAAAAGAAAAATCAATGTTTGAGCAGCAACAATCTTTTCTGGAATACCAATGATCTTGTCTCTTCTGTGGTGCATTTTCTGCCCTCTTTGATGCTTTTAAAGCTTTTAAGCTTTATTTCCACTTTTGCTTATTTTCTTCCTTGCTACAGAATATCCAGACCTGTTGGGTTAGCTAATTTTATCTTAATGTTATGGCAGAAATAGTTGACAGATTCCCAATGGATTGATGAAAAAGTCATGAATCTTACCCAAGTTGAATGAATCTAAGTGACAAGTAGCCTACAATGACCCTTTACCTTTGAGATAGAAGCAAAAGCCAAATGCATTTAATATTAGCTGTATTATGCATTGTGTATGTTATTTCTTCTTTATATGTATCCCCTCATCATGAATTGAGTCAGTTACCTATCTTCAGCTCAGTGCAAGATCAACCAAATATTTGACAAAGAGTTGCACAAGAGTTCAGTATGTTAATATCTTTTAGAGCCCATGCCTCTAGACCGAAGAACAACTTGTTAATGTTTTAGTTTCAGAAGGCAGCCTCAGTCTGTAAACTCACTGTATAATTTTGAAGGGTCAGCTCCATTGATACTGTTGAGGGAAGTTTCTGGTAGGCCAGATCAGATCATGGCTGTTTGGGTGGCACAGCAGCACAATGGTTAGCACTGCTGCTCACAGCGCCAGGGTTTTGAGTTTGATTCCCAACTTGGCATGTTCTTCCCATGTCTGTGTGGGTTTTGATGTAGAGATGCCGGCGTTGGACTGGGATAAACTCAGTAAGAGGTCTGACGACACCAATTTTAAATCCAACCAATTTATTTGATAGTAAACTTGCAAGCTTTCGGCTTTTGTAGCCTTTCTCAGGCGAATGAGGTGTTCACCTCATTCGCCTGAGGAAGGCTACGAAAGCCGAAAGCTTGCAAGTTTACTATCAAATAAATCAGTTGGATTTAAAATAGGTGTTGTCAGACCTCTTACTGTGTGGGTTTCCTCAGGATACTCCATTTATCCCAAAGTCTGAAAGATATGATGGTTAGGTGCATTAGCCATGCTAAATTCACCCTCTGTGTACCTGAACAGGCACTGGAGGGTGGCAAGTAGGGGATTTTCACAGTAACTTCATTGCAGTGTTAGTGTAAGTCTACTTGTGACAAATAAACTTTCTTTCATTCTCTTCTGGGAAAAGCGATGCTTTGTTATGAAAATGCCATTTGTTTTATCCATTTTACTGAGAATTAGCAGAAATTGTTTATGGGGAAGATAGTTAAAAAAATTGCATCTTTTATTGATGACATTATTGATTATTGTCCTTGTTGACTTCCCTTGATTTACAAGATCTTCCCCCTCACCTGCACTTGCAAATCATCTATTTTAGGACCAAGTGTTAGCTTTATCATTTGAATTTCCTCAAGCTGCTTGATAGTTGGCAGTGCCTGTTGTTGGACAGCATTGGAAAACTATCAAATTCTGTGGTATTGTTAATTATTTATGAGGTCAGGCAGGAGGGAATTGGGAATTGTTTTGGACTGCAATTGGGTATAAAAAGCATGGTTCTGGGAATTCTGGAAGCACACAAAAGGAAAGGCAGGTCAGTATATCTGTCAGTGAGACAGACAGTTTTGGGGAAATTCTGCAACAGAAAGGTTCCTCCTACTAACAGAACTAAGGTCAGGCAGATATCATTTACCATGAGTAACGTAAGGTAGTTAAGAAGATAATTGTACAGTCATTATGGAGAGGGATGGCTATGGCAGTCATTGCTACCATCATCCTTTAAATAACCAAACACACCAATGGAAAAAGCTCAAAGACATCAGGGAAGTCAACATAAGGGAAATCACTCATTCCCAAACAAGGAAGATTGAAATGAATTACCTCTATATCGACTATGTCCTCAGTAGGAATGAAATATTCAAAAGAAGCATCACTCCACACACATAGACACGTCTCTGATATTATATCACTGTAGGAACATAGAAACAGGAGGAGGCCATTTAGCCTCTTAAGCTTGTTCTATCTTTCAGTGAGAACATAGCTGGTTTGTAGATAAATTCCTTTGCCTTATTGCTCTTGTTACAATCAAGTGAGGAAACGTCAAATGGCCCTCCTTTTGCCCCACTCCTCATAATAGGTGATCTATTTTTGTAAAAAAGGATGTGCTTGACAATTCAGTGGGTCCTTGACTGTTTACACCCTATGACTGTAAGAGACACAAACAGGTTTCCTTGAGTTTTTCAAAAAAAGAAGGTTGTATTTATTGCACTCGACCAGAACAAAAGATTAGGATCGTAAGTAGCAAGACTGAAAATATAATGGATTAATACAGTGGTGAGAAGCAATTGTCATTGGAACTGATTTGATGTCTCAGTTAAAATTAATATTTGTTTAGAATAAAGCATATTAATTTTCTCGTGGTTGTGTGCAACAAATAACAAATCCAAATAAAGGGACAAAGTTCACAGAAATGGAGAATGGTGATAATGCTGAGGCAACTGATTGAAAACCTCATTTCTGCATTTAGTGGGAAACTACTATTATTCATTAGCTGCTACTTCTTCCAAAATACTTGCAGACTATTCTCAGAAGAGGCTTCTTCTCTTTTCCATTCAGCCTCCTCATTTATTTTTGGAAATGGCAGGCCTTTGGGAATGATAGTCTTCTGCAATGTGCAGCAGGTACCAACAATCCATAGAATCCTGCAGTGCAGAAGGAGGCCATTCGGCTCATCGAGTCTACACCGATCACAGTCTCATCCAGGCCCTATCCATAACCCCATGCATTTATCCTGGTTAGTCCCCTTGACATTAAGAGGCAATTTAGCATAGCCAACCCACCTAACCTGCACACGTTTGGATTGTGGGAGGAAACTGGAGCACCTGGAGGAAACCTACGCAGACACGGAGAGAATCTGCAAACTCTGCACAGACAGTGACCCTGAGGCCGGAATTGAATCTGGGTCACTGGCGCTGTGAGGCAGCGGTGCTAACTGCTGTGCCAACATGCCAGCTAAGTTGCCAGGTTGGCCTGTTGGGGCATCATCAGATTCATCACTATTCTCGAAACTCTACTTCAGTTTTTATTGTAGGCAGCTCATTAACAATTCTAATGATTCAAAAAGCCTAATTGTGTCTGTCATCCTCTTCTATGTTTGGGAACCTCAGAGCGGTCATTAGCAATGACAGCAGAAATTAACCACAATCTCCAATTAACTGCGAGACATTTTGGTTTGGCAACACAGAAATAGTTGGTTGATGATGAACTAAAGAGTCAAAGCAGTTATCTGGAGGTTTTGACAAGCAGCATCATAGATGCATACTAATTAGATGAAAAATTAACAAATTGAAAAGCTCCTTTGAAGAGTTGTCACGACCTTCTTCACACAGTGATATGTAGTTGTTTGACTGGTTTGACAGAGGTCACCCAGGGCTTCTTAGAAGAAATCAGTGGCCAACAAAATCCAATTCAGTCACGGATTATGCTCTGTTCCTTGTTGATGTCGGCTACAATGCCTCTGCCAACAACTGGCCATAATTCCCAGTTGCCTCTGGGGCAAGCGATAACCTTATCTGCAAATGCATTCAGCTGAGCAAACATGCCAACCTCAAAGTTAGTTCACCCCTTTAATGCTCCATTGTCATTATGTGAGCTGTGCAGTTACAACACTGGCATCTACCTGGCACTGGGAAATGTTCTGACATGTCCTGACCACAAAAAGCTGGACAAATCCAATCTGGTCAATTATCACACTATGGCTGGGATTCTCCCAAAGAAAACAAAATGCCACGAGTTGGAAAATGGGACACTTTTTTTTTGGGTGTACTTATTTGAATGGATGTCTGGCACTCTGCATCACAGAGAATCTTGGAGGGATTCACCCTGGGGCTTCATCCTGTGGGGGAGGCTGGCAGCTTAGTGCTGAGTGGGCCATTGTGCATGTACCGATTTGTTAGCGGAAAGATCGGTGCATGCATACTGCCCCCCACCCCTCCCCTTCAATCGCTGGCCTATCTGATGCGGGGGGGACGGTGGCGCTGGCCCACCCCCCTGGCCAGCCCTATTGTCATCCTCAACCCCTGAATGGTCAGCTCTAACCATCCTCCTGCCCCCACCTCCTCATGGCTAGTCCCATTGGCCCCCTCCTTCCCTCACCAACTGATTTTGCAAGTTGGCAGCAGATCCTCCCACACCCCACTGGCCCAAACCCCTTAGCACCACTCAATGCCCAATGGACAGTGTCAGAATGCCAGACTGGCATGACCCAAGGGACATTCTGACCTTCCGGGAGGGTCTCAATGGCTTGTGTGCCCACCAATGGGGTGAGCATGCTTGTTCCCCATTGGTGGGGACCTCTCCTGGTACAGGGGTAGACACTAGCGAGCCTGGAGAATACCATCCCTGACCCACTAATCAAATGAAAATTGAGATTTCCATAGGATAACCAGCCTCTGCCAATTTCTGGTAAGGCGCAGATTACATCAGAAAAAAAGATCTGAGCAACTCACAATTAGCTGACCACCAGTCATGAGAATTGCTAAAAGCCCTTCACTGATGTCTCCCGCCTGTTGTGCCACTTTAGCACCGCAATGGGCTGAAGGAATCCCAGCCCGTGAGTCTACCCTCAATCATCAGTAAAGTCCTTTACAGTGCTGTCAAACAACACTTAACACCAATACCCTGCTCACCGACACTCAGTTCAGTTTGTGCCAGAGCCATTCAGCTCCTGGCCTCAATAAAGCCTTGATTAAAACATGGATCTGAGGAGTGATATTAAGGCAGCATTTGACTGTATAAAACATCAAGCAGCCAGAGCAGAATGAATCCATTCGGGATTTGGGGGTGTGGGGGGGACAACTCTCCATTTTTTGGAATCATATCGAGCACAAAGGAGGATAGTTATGGCTATTGGAGGTCAATCACCTCAGTTTCAGGACATCATTGTAGGGTAGCGTCTGAGGCCCAACCACCTTCAGTGACCTTCACTCCATTGTGAGGTCAGAAGTGTGGACGTTTGGTGATGATTGCACAATGTTCAGCACCATTTGTGACTCTTCAGGTACTGAAGCAGTTTGTGCCCATATGCAAAAAGACCTCCACAATATTCAGGCTTGAATTTATAAGTTGCAAATAACATTTGTGCTACAAAAATGCCAGGAAATAATCATTTCCAATAAAAGAGAAACCAGCTTTCTCTGCTTGACATTGAAAGGCATTACCATTATTGAATCCCCCATTATCAATATCCTGAGCATTACAATTGCTCAGAAACAGAACTGGACCAGCCATTTAAATGTTTTGGCTACAAAAGCAGGTCTGAAACTGCAAATTCTGTGTGAATACACCTGCCTCCCAGTGTCTGTCCAGTATCTGTAAGGCACAAGTCAGGATTGTGATGGAATGCTCTCCAATTGCTTGGGTGGGTGCAGCTCCAACAATATTTAAGTAACTTGACAGATCTAGAACAAGTCGACTGGCACCTCATTCATCACCTTCATCATTCACTCCTTCACCACCAATGCACAGTGACAGTGTTAGTGTGTACCATATACAAAATGCACTGTAGCTATCACCAATGATCTTTGAGCAGCATCTTCCAAACCCATGACCTCCACCACGTGGAAAAACAAAGGTAGTAGATGTATGGGAGCACCACCACTTGCAAGTTCCCCTCTACATCAAACCAAATTCTGGCTTGGAAATTCAATTGCCGTTCCTTCACTGTCGTTTTGTCAAAATCATGGAACTCCCTTCCCAACAGTGCTGTGGGTGTACCAAAACTACATGAACTGTAATGGTTCAAGAAGCCAGTAGACCAGTGCCTTCAACTGTAAAATTTTAGATCAAAGAAAAATACAGCACAGGAACAGTGCCTTAGGCCCCCCATCATGCTAATCATGATGCCTGAACTGAACTAAAAAAAAACCTTCTGTCCTTACTCAGTTCATATGCCTCTACTTCATCCCTATTCACATTCCCATCCAAATGCCTCTTAAATGTTACCAATGTGCCTGTTTCAAGCACCTTCCTTGGCCGTACGTTCCGGGCACCACTCTTCATGAAAAACTTCCCCCACACATCTCCCCTAAACTTTACAGCTTTTTATACCTCCCTTCACGTACGCAGTGTGAGCTCTTTCAGATCTCTTGCGAGCTATCAAACTAATTTCTATCTGACTCTTTGCAAAGTCCTCAGTCTGTTTGATTCAAGTCCATCCCAAGAAGTGAGGTGCATTTCTACCTTTATCCAACTCTCTGCCTGTTGCCAAGGCTTTGTTAAAGAGAAAACAAATGACAGACTGTCACAATCATAAGTGAACCAGTTAAGAAGTCTGTAAATATTGGGAAATACTGTGTTATATTTCTTCTCAATCTGATTACCAAGGAGACTGTGAAAAAAAAACAAGCTTCGGAATATAATGTAGTCAAACAGATTGGAGGCTGGTTAAAAATCTCATGTATTGTGCCTGATTTAAAGTGACAGCTACCAGACCAGAACAAGATAAGACTGCCTCAGATTTGTCACAGTGACCTCTGTGTTCTAGAATAGCAGACATTCATTCAAATAAGATTAAAGGAATTCCTTCCACATGTAAATTTAATCAGCTGTTACAAGTCCACATGAGCATACTGTAATTAAACAGCAGATGAACCTTAGTACTTGGAATCATCCGGTGTTATATCTTTTGAACTGCAATTCAAAACACGTAGGTGTCCTCTTCCACTCCCTTTCCCAATATCTATATTAAGAGCAGATAATAATTAATTGGTAGTTACGATATTTCAATTTTAATTATCAACAGGACAGGCAGAATATTGTCTGATTTTTATATCCAAATGCCTGTTTTTCGGTGAATGAATACGATAATTGAATATTCCTGGGCACGATTAATTCATCGCCGCTCATTGTCCAAGACATTCATGCTAAAAGACAGAGCGCAGACTAATCTTTTCTTAAAGGGAGAGATCCAATCATGCCTGAATATGATAAGCTATTTTAGAAATGTGTCGCACAAACTGAGATTAAAGTCACAGATTAAATCAGAGATATTAAAAGCCTATTATTCAGCACAGCATTCAGCATGTCCATTGTAGATGCTGCATACAGGATTATCATTGCGAACATGGCTAAATTTGACACTGTGACATATGGTGTTAAGCAGCACTTTCCCTGCCCATATTGCACTATGCAATTTTACTGATGATAAAAGTTAAATCTACTGCAGCACTCCCATTTTAACCTTTCATAATACTCTCTTTTTTGCCTTAATTTCAGAAAGCCATGGTTTAGAAATTCAGTCTTGCCCAACACTGGGCACTTCGAGGCAGGGGTGTCAATTGTCCAAGCCCGTTATATTGCCATAGGAAACATACAATAACTTTCAAGGCACGATCCTCATCATTGTGCAGGCATCCATCCAACATGACTCATTGGCTGCAAGTTTCTAGGAGCGGGGCAGAGCTAGATATTGGGGACTAAGTTTAATGGTGCTTGCTGGAATAGGTACAGACAGTCCTCAGACTTGCAACACAACTGGTTCCTGAAAATGACCTTGTGAGTCAAAACATCATAAGTCAGAACTGATTTTGTACAATGAGCATCCCAAAGATATGCAGGTTAGGTGGATTGGCCATGCTAAGTTGTCCCTTAGTGTCCAAGATGTGCAGGTTAGGTGGATTATCCATGTGCAATGCGGGGGATTAGGGCAGGGGATTGAGCCTAGGTAGGGTGCTTGTTTTGGAGGTTTGGTGCAGACTCAATGGCTTCTGTATTACAAGAATTCTATGATATAAATGGGGGATTGGTTCCTGAACTAAGGCTGGAAATCACTCATGGTGCACCTGGTGGTGTCAAATGCTTTCAACTCCTGCTCTGTCAAGTTGCTGAGATGACTGTTGCACACCTTATCACAAGTTCCTTGGTTAGTATGGGAGATATAATGAAGCCAGAGATCACTGTCAGTTACCTGTTTAGCCTTGAATCTCTGTGAGTCTAAGTGCATATTAAATACAACATATGCATTAAAAATGCAACAGTTAGGCCAACAAAATTAACATAATACTTTCATTTCCAACCTAATAAAGATGGTTTGATCTGTCTAGGGCATACAGATGGCCAGCACAGAACTTCAATATGTATGTGCGAACATGCTGGCAGTGCATTGTAAAGTCAAAACCAACATTGCAAAGTTGAAATGGCACTTCAGTTTGTCAGTGTTGAAAGTTCACTCATTGTAACACGAAAGCCATAAACTTGAGGATGCTTGTGTAATGGAGAGGGTGGAGGATTGCCACAAATATTCACTCCTTCCATGACTCATGCAAAATGGTAGTAGTGTCTACTATCTATACGAGGCATTGCAGCAACTCAGCGAGCTTCCCGAGATGGCCAAAACCATGATTGTTACCAACCACCAGGACAAAGGCAGCAGACATATGGGTTCCCTTCCAAACCACTGACCATCCCACTCACAATGTCATAGAATCAGAGAAACCCTACAGTGCAGAAAGAGGCCATTTGCCACCTATTGAGCCTGCGCTGACAGGGATGAGGGGGAGGAAGTGGGAGGAGTGGCCCAAGCCCTCTGCCTGGCCGTTAAAATTCTCTGAGTTGTAATGAAATATCTCAGATTGGTTGCACAATTCAGAAAGTGTAATGAAGGACAATCTCCTTGCTTGCCTGCTGACAGCTAAACTCAAAATGTAAGTGCAAACAACTGACTTCTTTGAAAATAAGGAATATATTTACATGAGTGGAATATTTCTGTCTCTCAAGAAAGGTCTAGTAACCCTGTAAAACTGAGTGACATTTTCCTTGTTTCCATGTTTCTACTACTTACTATCTTCTATTGATGATTCTGATATAATTGTCCTTTGATGATATCCCTATATTTCACCCATCCAGAGACAAAATGGGAGTGATATACACAGCAGTTTCATTGCACAAGGACTTGGCAATCAACTGAATCAATCAGTTCAAAAACTGAGTTATAGAGAAAAATAAACTTCCCATTCAGAGGACTTTGTGCATTGAATAGACAACATAAATGGCAATTCCTAGAGTAGGATTCCTAGAAACACAATTTAAACAGTAAATGTTTGTTCTGTGTGAGAATTTAAGATCTGCTGTCACTTCAAAGATAAAATGACTGGCAATCAGTTGTGAAAACTCTTTTATATATTGATAAAAGTAAAATACTGCGGATGCTGGAATCTGAAACAAAAACAGAAAATGCTGGAAAATCTCAGCAAGTTTGACAGTGTCTGTGGAGAGGGAATAGGGCAGTTTTGAGTCAGGATGACCCATCGTCAGAGTTGACTTGGCTCTCTTGAAAAGTCATCCAGACTTGAAACATTGGCTTTACTCTCTCTCCAAAGATACAGTCAGACCTACTGAGGTTTTCCAGCATTTTCTGCTCTTAAGTGAGATTTTCCAACCACGCTTGCCCGAAAACTGAAAAACTCCACCCGGGATCAACAGGCCTTCTTGTGGTTTGTCCCCTCGCCTGCTCCGACCCCCATGACGAACAGGGCAGTAAAATTTGTCTCTTTTATATAGCGCGCAGTATAAAGGCTTTGAAATGTTACCGTCAACCAACCTGAAAATGCTTACATTTGTCACAGTGCAGCCACGTTCTGTACTGAACTCTTTAGCTCAGAAGGAGTTAATGAAACCAACTTGACACCTTGGTGAACAGCTGTCCCATCTGGATAAAAAATGAAGTTTGCTTTCAGCGACCTATAGCAAAATGGTGGGTAGCACTGTGGCCGAGTCCACAGAAGGTCAGTGGGGTGGAACAAAAAAAAAATCAAAAAAAAAAACAGAAGGAATAGCAGAATAGCAGGCAAAAGGCCTAGGCTAATTTTATTCTATTGTTCACCTAAATTTCAAACCGTCTTGGCGGCAGCACCCCCATGTCGACAGACAATGCTCTATGTTTACCAGTCAATCTCATTTTTAATTCAGTGCATGTGGCAGTAACAGCTGCAGAGAAAGGCTGCGGTTCAGTTAATCAATATGCATTGTTTGCAGCTAATATTCACTAGTAGGTTCGCTTGCTCAGTCTTGGTGATTAATTAGATGGAAATGTCAATACCCGCAACCAAGTAACTAAAGCAAACTCCTTCGGCTGTAAAAAATTAAAAGCATCACAAACACACTGAAAAACCTGGAATTTGCTCCAGAAATAATGTTGAGTCCATTAGCACTCACCCTTATTTTGGGCTAAACTGGACAGCAATGGCTAGTGTCTGTATTGGATCACTGAAAGGGAGCTCTGCTGTACTTGGTTGAGGAGGCATCAAAATTTGAGGTAGCATTCCGCATGATGAACAATCTCACTATTATTAGAAACAGTCCTTCCTCAAGACCTGTCGATTGACACTGGAGAGAAGGAAAGGCAAGAGGAAATGGAGGAGCAGAAACAGGAGGGAAGCTAGAGATAGTGAATATTGGGCTGCTTATAGTGAAACAATCCAAGAGCAATATCAACACTTTTGACTGTAACTCCTACATTCTTTACCTTTCTGCTATCAGTGACCATCATAGCTTTCTTTTTCTGACAACACAGAAACATAAACTGCCAGAAAATGCACATTCTGATCCAGATTTAGCATTTCCGTATGAGGTAATGGAGACAAACAGACAGTATTGTGCATTGTCTCAGTGCCCGTTTTCCATGTCCCTGTGCTTCTCCCAGTGTATTTCACTGATGGCTGTGACAAAGCTCGTGGAAGTCCTCTGAAGTTCAACTAAGGGACTGTTCTTTCTGCGACACCCTTGCCAACTCCTCAATCACCCCCAACACCCATCGCTTCCAATGGTAATTTCCCAGATATAACATCTGTCCTTTTACCTCCTTTCTCCTCACAGTCCAAGGTCCGAAACATTTTTTTCCAGGTGAAGTAGTGATTTACTTTCTTTCTATTTAATCTATTGTATTCTCTGTTCAGTCTAGATCAGTGAGATTTAGATGATTTGATTAGTCATGTATATTAGTATACTGTATAAATTATCGTTTCTTGTACACGATACAGACATAGCATACTGTACATAGAAAAGGAAAGGAGAGGGTGAAAAATATAGTATTACAGTCACAATTAGGGTATAGAGAAAGATCAATTTAATTTAAGGTAGGTCCATTCAAAAGTTTAATGGCAATAGGGGAGTTATTCTTAAGTCAGTTGGTACTTTTTTTCAATTTTTGTACCTTTCCCCCCTCCAAGGAAAGAAGGTGGAAGAGAGAATGTCTGGGATGCGTCGGTCCTTGGTTATGCTTTTCTGAGGCAGAGGAAAGTGTAGACTGACTCAATGGATAGGAGGCTGATTTGTGAGATGGACTGGGCTTCATTCGGATTGAGAAATGACTGGTAGTGATTGTTGGTAGGTAGGTAGGTAGCAGATGGCATAGCAGCATAATGGATAGCACTGATGCTTCACTGCGTCAGGGACCAGTGTTCAATTCCAACCTTGGGTGACTGTATGGAGTTTGTACGTTCTCCCCGATTCTGCATGGTTTTCCTCCCACAGTCCTGTAGGGTTAGGTGCATTGGCCATTGTCAATTTCGTTTTAGTGTCCCAAGGTGTGTAGGGTAGGAAAATTGGCAAAGTGAATGCATCAAGTTATGGGAATTGGGGGGAATGGGGGTGGTGTGGACCTGGTAAGATGCTGTGTCAGAGAGTTGGTGTAGATGCAATGGGCCGAATGGCATTCTTCTGCACTGTAGCTATTGCAAGAAAGGTAAAGGGATGTCATGAATTGAGCAATGGATTAGACTAATTGTGTAGCTGGTAGACTGTTGTGACCTGAAGATAAACTCACTGAACTTGGTGATCCATTGAAATCTTTTTACAGTACATCCATGTAAAATCTGTAATACACAAGGAAGCACACGTCTACCATACTGCCTGCAACACAATCAATCAACGTGTCTACACTCATCATGTATTGTGATCCCCACTCCTGTATGTGCTGTTCAACTAATTTTCCCCTCTTCATGTCACAACAGAGATCTGCTGGGGAGACATGTTGCTGCTTGTTCTGTGCACAGACTGCCACGCTGTTTTTGTTCTTTAATAATCACACATCCCAACACAAAAGCCCGAAAAAAATTAATGGGTAAGGGTCAGTGTAATGAAGAGTGCTAGGACTCTTCATACACCACTGAGCACAAAATCAGGATCAATAGCAGAACAGGTGGCTACCGTTTTACTTACGCTTTGGATGTTACTGCTTCTCCATTGTCGTGAGCTTTCAATCAATACTATTCCAAATCCACAAATCACACACGCAAGATAAATATGAATACTTAAAACACAGTATACATTGCTTTTCAATGTTCAAATGTTCATTCGATTCAGTCATTATATATTATGATTAATTGTTTCAAAGTTTAAGATCAAATGCATGTCACATTGAATTCAGTGCATAAAGCAGACTTCTATTCCCAACACTTCTAGGGTGAAAATGCTTTGTGAACACATAGGCATGTAGATTAAATATCTATTCATCCCAGTCCTATGTCCTAGGATGAACAAATTTTCATGATCCTCTCAAAATACACTAACTTTACTGGAGGAATGAAGCCTAGGCTCTTTCTATTTATGGTTTCACCAGTATCTTGTTGATATAGAAATGCTTCATGTATGAGCCAGAACAGTGAGCATCAGATGGTCAAGGGACTATTGGTGCAATCACCGCTGAACTCAATCCAGCGTGGGTCTGACATCTACATTACATTCCTTTTGTAGCAGGAGCCATGAGTTAAAACAAGATGAGGAATCTCAGATGATCTTTTCCCTACTTAATTTGGGAATATAAATGTAAAATACTACGGATGTTGGAATCTGAAACAAAAATAAAAAATGCTGGAAAATTTCAGCAGGACTGACAGCATCTGTGCAAGTCATGATATGGAGATCCCAGCATTATACTGAGGTAAACGCAGTAAGAAATCTCTCAACAGCAGGTTAAAGTCCAACAAGTTTATTTGATAGTAAACCCACTAGCTTTCAGGGTTTTTGACGTAACAAAGGGGCACACCCCGAAAGCTAGTGGGTTTACTATCAAATAAACTTGTTGGACTTTAACCTGGTGTTGTGAGACTTCTTACAGTATTTCTGGAGACAGAGTAGAGCCAACATTTTATATTTCTGATAAAGGATCATCTGGACTGGAAAAGTTGGCTCTATTCTCTTTCCACAGATACTGTCAGGCCTGCTGAGATTTTACAGCCCTTTTCTGTTTCTGTTATAATTTGAGAATGCTGTTATGGCTGGGGATAATCAAATTCAGCACATATTAACCAGCTCCCTTATTTTATATGTCTGATTGAGTATTATACATGGTGATACCTTTACTTATAAGCTCATCAGGTGAATCATTCTTTCCTATTTCAATTTGTAGGATCACTAGTAATATTTGTCAATCCATTTATTCACTGTGAAACACAAAATGATCTGTAGCTCCATTCATGTCAGGATGGATTCTTCCTTGAACAGAAACAAATTGTCCCTTGTATTTTTGTTTGTCATGGATAATAACTCAACTTAGGTGCCGTGACCTTTGATCTAGAAGCAGTACAGTGAGACGATGTATAATTCTATAAAAATGTCTGAAATTGTTTTTAAGAACGTTGAATGAATTTCAGGAGTTTGCACCAATTGTAACGGGATCAATTGTAATTTTCTTCAATAGTAAGTAACACTGGTCCATGTGAACTGGGAAGAAACACAAACACAAAACACAAAAAAACAACAAATAAGCTAAGGCTGTAAAGAACACATACAGCATGTCTTAGAATGGAGAACAGAGAAAGCACATTTGTAAAGAGTTGTTTGTGTAATACATTTAAACAGGATGTCGATTTCCCCAACACCATATCTGTATTAAAACTGATTTATTTCAGTTCCTCCTTCTCACTAAACCTAATGTTCCCCAACATTTCTGGTACATTATTTTTGTCCTCCTTTGTGAAGACAGTACCAAAATATGTGTTTAATTGGTCAGCCATCTCTTTGTTCCCCAATATAAATTCCCCTGTTTCAGAATGTAAGGGTCTTCACCAATCTTTTTCTCTTCATATATCTACAGAATCTTTTACAATCAGTTTTTATGTTTCCTGCAAGCATATACTTGTGCTCTATTTCTCCTTTCTTAATCAATGCCTTGGACCTCCTTTACTAAATTCTAAACTGTGTCCCAATCTTTAGGTCTGTTGTTTTATCTGGCCAATTTTTATACTATATGAATTATGAGTTCACTTTCAAACAATGATGCATTACATCAACGCTGTACATGGCAAAGAGAACTTGATTTTCAACTTAGCACTGCATATACCCCTTTTCCAGGGCCCTTGTAGTGACTGTGATGTCTAATGAAATTCAGCCCTGTGACATTAAATATGGTGCTACATCCTTGTGAGGAATGATGCAAATACTTTTAATTGCATGAGGCAGTCTTTCTAATGTCTGCAATTCTATGTATAATTTATAGTTTGTGCCACCCCTATTTTACTTGTCAATTCATGTTTAATTTGTGTGCATTCTGATTTGTGTTATAGTAAAAGCTACAAAAAGTTGTTTTTTGTTTCGTTCGGGGATCATTCAGTAAATGGAGTTATCTGCGTTTACAATTTCCCCACTGGGATTCTAACAATAGTTGCCAATAAGTATCTGATTTAGATGATTGTGTTTTAAAGTTTTCCTTTATTCTTACCAAGAAAGGGTGCATTAGTTCAAAGGCAGCAGTTTTAGCAGGACCATACGATTAACATCTAACTTGCCTGGTCCATCAAGTTTAAAGCGGTAACCCACATACTGCTCATTTTCACAGCAAAACAGTATCATAGAAAGGATATATTAATTTCTGCTGCTCATGGATATTACCAAGTAGCATTATGTGGTACTAAAATTAATGCATTCATAAAAATGTGCAAATTACATCTGTAAATATTTGATGTTTGTGAGCAAATGGCACAGTCCCATCCAAAGTAGAAAGCCTCATGTCTGCTTTTCATCTGTCACAGATGTTAAAAGGTATAACTGCAGACATTAATCTGAAATTTGTGCCCATTTCTTCAGTAATTCAGGGGGAAAAAAATGTCAAACCGCATCAATATAAACAGCAACTAAATTTTAAAATGCTTTTACGTGACACTTAATAACCACTTAAATGTCAAGGGTATACTCATTTAAATGTTTTGACATTATAGTGTGATGTTTTTGACAGCCATTTTATTCCTGAGCTTGTTTACTTCACCTTACATATGTTGAGAGGTACAAATTGTAATTATCACAAAAAATGTTTGCAGACTTTTTTTAAACTGACAAAAATTAAAACAAGATGAAAACTCTGAGAAAGGAATTGGGAGAATAGCAGTTTTATCTTCTTTGGAGTTGCACTGTGGACTCCTGAGTTAATGTCACTAATAACATATACAATGTAATTTTTAATTCATTTTACATCTTTAAAATAATGGCACTGTATGGAACAACTCCATTATTTTGGGGTAAATCCCCTACTTTCCCTCGATTGTAATTAAGGAAACCCATCTGCATGTTGTCTTCCCTTAGGCTGATTGGCCATACTAATTGCCCCTTAATGTCAGGGTAAATATGTGAGGTTAGGGAATAGGGCTTGGATAGGGGATTGTTGCTAGTGCAGGCTCGATGGCCTGCATGGTGACCTTTTTGTTATGCTGCAATTCTATGATTTGCAGGTCTCTATTATTAGGATGAATGACGAACAGGAGCTGACGCCAACTAAATTTCAGAAATGTGATGCAGCCAGTCATGGAAGTATGATTAAAGTGAAGGAACATTGGGCCAGATTCTCCAACCTGTCCCGCAGCTGAGATTCTCCAGTCCCGCTGCTATGAATGCAGACTTAGTTGACCACCAAATTCACCATTCTCACTGACAGCGGTGGTGGGATATGAATTGCCAGAGAATTCTGGCTGCCATTGGCAATATATCCTGCAACTGCATAAAGTGAGTATCATTGAAGGTTTAAATAAAAGTTACATTAATACAACTGATTGCTCACAGTGGTACCAAAACAAATCTAATCTCATCCTTTAACAGTAGTTCCTTTGTATTTGCATGCTGAAGTTTTCTCAATGAAATTAGATTGGTCTTCATTACACTTTAGCTAATCACCATTTTTCCCAGTTTTGTCCCTTGTTATATCCACGGCTTACAGCTGCCTAGTTCAAAACCATCTGTTTTAACATGTGTAATTTATTTCACCATTTAATTAAATGTTTTATATCAGCATCTTCTTGGAATTAACTTTTCAAATATGAGTTATTGCAGTTTTAATGTTGTCATAATGCCAACAGGGGAAAACTAACACTATTTTGTTGATGTTTATAATGAATTCATTCAAAAGGTTCCATTGGGACATATTAAGTCATAATAATTAATCTAAATTACTAATGGGGGTTTGTTCTGATTTTTGATGAGAAAAATCATTTACAAAGAAGATTCAAAATGAGTAAGAAATCACAGGAGGTGCTACTTTAATTGAATTTAAAATGGTAATCTCCCGCTAGTAACGTTTAGTGCTATGAGCTCAAAATACATTGACAATAGGAGGCGATTTCTTGAAGCTGTACATTAATAAAGACAAAAATGCATTTCATTTAATTTATTAAAATAATTAACAATTGCTTGCAGTTAACCATACAATGTGATTATCTACTTTGAATGGCCATATTTATGATAGGTATCTCAGTGCATGCAAATAGAATGCACAGCATGCTGACAGCTTGACTATAACATATCACTTATCCCCACTTTACCTTGCAGTTGTTTTAAAACCTTTGCCTCAATTTAAAAACAAGTAAAGCTTACCTCATGAAATGTTGCTTCTCTCACCAGTTTCCTCTCTTCCCTGGATGGCTTTGACTCCTTGCTGGCTACAAGTCTCTGGGTGTGGATTGTGTCACTATGAACCGTTATTCATGTGGGAACCTCAGTAACATGTACTGGCACACCACTGGATCAAGGGGGTTTCAGAGCCAAACCCTTCCTGACCTCACCATGTCACACATGTGTCATTTCAGCAGGGGTTATTGGATAGCAATCAAGATGTGGGAATCTATTTTTTTCTTCCTGACCGAACACCAATTACAGTTCACCTAATACAGCTTTAGATGAAATCAACTAATGCAGCACGGGTCAAATGTGGAACCTAAACTTCTCCTGATATGTGCGGTTCAGCTTTTCACTGAGTAAGCTCACTTAGCTAGCAAAGGAGCAAGGGATATAGTTGTTTCAGTGAACTGCAGGGTGAAAAATATATTTTGAAATGAATCTTCAGATGCGGAAAATTAAAATATATGGTGGAATAAAGATAAAACAAATTGCAGCAATTGTAAATGATGAATGATTTGGAAATTGGGGAAGACAGTAATAATTCATTGGCTCAGAATCCTCTAACTCCCTTCCTAACAGCACTGTGAATGTCCCAACACCACTTGGACTGCAGGGTTTCAAGAAGGTAACTTACCACCAGCTTCTCGACAGTAATTGGATAATAAACTCTCCCAGCAACATCCATATTGCATGAAAGAATAAAACAAGGGATAGAGAAGCAGAGAGATCTGGAGTACAGATACAGAAATAATTAAAGTTAACAATGCGGATAAATATGGCAATAAAAATGTAAACACAGCACTGAGGTTCATTTCTGGAGGCGCAGTGCTGAAAAGAATAGAAGCTGTGCTACAGCATAATGTAAAAACCACACTTAAAAGCAGTGGGGAAGGGGCAAGAAAGGTTACTAGAATAATACAAAAACTTAGATTATATCTAACAGGAAAGATTGAACTGTCAGGGGTTCCATTCTCCAAAATAAAAACAGAAGATAGGTGGATGACCTGATAGATGTTCTTATAGTCAAAGAAGTATTTGATAGGGTAGGTGATTGTGGACAATATTTTTCAACGTGCGAGATCACAGGAGTGGCCATAAATCTAACATAGTCACTAATAAATTCAGTAAAGAATTTAGGAGAAAATCCAGAAGGTGATTAGAATATGGAACATGCCACACTAAAGAGTAGTAAAGGTAACTTATACATGTATTAAAGGGGAGTTGGGTTAACATATAAGAGGGAAAGAAATAGCAGGATACACCGATGGGGTGAGATGAAGATGGTGTTGTGGAGAGGGGGGGTCATGTGGCAAACACCGACACAGACCTGTTGGACTGAATGGCTTGTTTCCATATGGTTTCACCCTTCACCTGCTACCAGTCCTACTTCAAGTTAATGCTGCTTGTTGAATGAACATAGGAGCAAGACAAGGTCATTCAGACTCTAGTACCAGTACCAGTTCCACCATTCATTTAGCTCATTGCTGATCAATCTTAATGTCATTTACCTGCCTTAATCCTAATGCGCTAGCCATAATCCTAATGCACTAGCCAAACAAAACCATCTATATAACATGGTGGAAGACTTGAAGATTTCCATAACACCTTATGCAAAGAAGTGTTTCTTGACAAGCCCTCTCTCCTTTTATAGTTTTAAGGTTCCACCCCCATGTTCAGAACTCCTCCAGTTGAGAAAAAAAATTCTTTTCTCTACCCCCTGAATTGCAGTCATCATCTTCAACATCTCTAT
The DNA here is from genome assembly GCA_024679065.1 of Sphyrna mokarran. Classification (NCBI taxonomy): domain Eukaryota; kingdom Metazoa; phylum Chordata; class Chondrichthyes; order Carcharhiniformes; family Carcharhinidae; genus Sphyrna; species Sphyrna mokarran. The sequence continues at coordinate 29,681,017 of JAGIQG010000021.1, forward strand.
TAGAATGGATTAACCCCTTAATCATCTGAACTCATGCACACTGTGAGGACTATTTGATGGTCTGGTTGCTTTGTTGGAATTCTAAATGCAACTTAAGGATTGTTTTAAAAATCAATTGATTGAATTCTTAATCAAATGCATCACTTTTAATGTAAAAATTAAAAGTTTTCAGGAGGAATCATTTTCCTTCAATGTGCTTAGGAATGTACTATAGGAACATAGGATTGAGAGTGAGAGAAAAGCGAGAAATCCATTTGAAAGCAAGTTGGTGAACAATTCTAAACTTGTCTGTAATATTGTAAATTGGTCTTACAGACCAATAAGTTGGGGATGAGGCAATGGCCTACTGGTATTATCGCCAGACTATTAATCCAGAAAATCAGAAAATGTTCTGGGTACCTGGGTTCAAATCCCACCATGGTAGATTGAAGTTGAATTCAGTAAAATATATCTGGAATTAAGAATCTAATGATGATCCTGAAACCATTGTTGATTGTCAAAAAAACCCATCTGATTCACTAATGTCCTTTAGGGAAGGAGATCTGCCTTCCTTACCTTGTCTGGCCTACACGTGAGTCTAAAATCACAGCAATGTGGTTGACTCTCAACTGCACTCCAAGAGCAACTGGGGATGAACAATAAATGCTGGCCAACCAACAATGTCAATTTCCCACAAATAAATAAAATAAAAAAGATGGTATATATCTTTCTCAGGAATTGAACAACTTTTAAGAAAATAAGTTTTTTCCTGCCATTAACATGCCATCTCCTAGTTCTGAGAGAAAAAAGGTTTAAAATATCAGAGAAGTGATAGCTCTCCAAATAATGATCCAATTCAATAAAATGAAATGAAATTTCCTTCAATGATCAAATAATCACACAACATTTATTTTCTTCAGAGATTGTCACTGGAAATTTTCAACCTGGACTGCGGCTGGGATTCTCCAGCCCCGCTGCAATGAATGGAGTTTTGGCTGAGTGCCAAATTTTCCATTCTCACTGGCGGTAGGGAGTGGAGTGAATGAAATTGGAGAATCCAAAATATCAGAAAATGCAAACAAGTCAACATTCTTTGAGTGCAGAAATATTCCCAGCTATTCCAGAAAACACATTTTTTATCTGAAACTATAGAATCCGCCCAGTGCAGGAGGAGTTCCTTTGGCCCATTAATGGCCCATTATTTGGCCCATCCCACTCTAGGCTCCATCTCCGTTACCCCACATACTTACCCTGACACCAAGGGGCAATTGAGCATGACCAATCAAACTAACTTGCGCATCTTTGGAATGTGAGAGGAAACTGGAGCATCCAAAGGTAACACACAGAAGAGTATGCAAATTCCACACAGGCCTGAATTGAACCCAGATCCATGGCACTGTGAGGCAGCAACGTTAACAGCTGTGCTACCATGCCATGCATTTTGTACCTTCAATAACTGTTACCACCTATAGTTTTCACATTCAAATCAATGAGTGGAATTTTTTCATTTTGAGCATAAGGATAGGAATCTCCAAGCTCAGCCACAGCTGGGGGTTTTCTGGTCCCTTTGCAGTGGTAGAGTTTTGGCTGAGCACCAAATTCTTTGTTCTTGCTGACCATAGCAGCAGGATGTAAACAGCTGGAGAATTCTGTCCTAAGTCCCCTGTTTGCAGTGGGAATGTAAAGTGTTTCCCTCTGCAGAGACTGACAGGAAAACAGGTCAAACTTTCCAATCTCGACCTTATTATTGACGCACCCGGGATATTTTATACCATATTCAGTGGTGGAGTAAAGTGTATGGTGGGTATCTGCCATTTTGTCCAATTGCCATAATGAAAAGGTGCCTAACACTTCTAATTCTCCCCCCCCCCCCATTGAAAAAAGGTGGACTATCTGAAAATGAAATCTCTGCAACTACATGGAGGTAGAAGATGGATGTCCTGAGAAAGAAGATGGATCTTGAGGAACATTCTGAGGCTGGAAGATGGATCTCCTCCCAAGACATCAAATCTCGAAGGTCCACCTGCTCCCCCGATCCACAGCAGTGGTTTTCAAGGGTTCAGTGTTGCACATGGTCTCCTTCCAAACTCCAGAGACAGCCCTAGACATTGTTCAGGGGAATCTCCACATCTGCACATTATGTTGTTCCAAAGTCTTTCATGTTGGCATTGTGAAGAATCTGATTTGGGGAGTTGGGAGGGACAACATGGTCAGACCTTCATCTGCATTCCATTAATAGGTTGAAAATGAGGTTGATGCAGTCCTCTGGCAGGTTTTCCAACCTGCCATGATGGACACCAGTGGAAGATCCCATAGTAAATTCATGCCAGTGTGAAACTGATTTCTGGGCCTCCTGTTAAGTTCTCCCCCCACTCCTGATATTGAACCTGTTGTAGAGGCTTAGGAGAATTCTAATCAACGTCCCAGTATACTTTCAGTATAAACGTGTGCCATGCAGAGTTAATGAGTTATCGAGCATGTTTGAAACTGTTTGCTGTTGTTGGTTCCCTCATGTATTGCAATCTAATTTTCATGTGAGAGGATGCATTTCTCTCTGTAATATGTTCTATATCTTATGTTTTAGAACATAAAGAATGAGACATTTAGACCATTAAGTCCACTCTGCTGTTTGATTGTGGCTGATGTGCTCTTTATCCCCATTTTCCTCCCTTCTCCCCATAACTTTTCAACCCATTACTAATTAAAAATCTGTCTAAGTCCTCCTTAAATTTACTCACTGTCCCAGCATCCACTGCAATTTGAGGTAGCAAATTCCACAGATTCACAACCCTTTGGGGAAAATAGTTTCTCCTTAACTCTTTTTAAATTTACTACCCTTTACCCTAAGATATAATCTCTTGTCCGAGAATGCCCTACCAGTGTAAGCATCTGCTTCATGCCTACTTTATTCTTTTATCATTTTGAATACTTCAATTTGATTTGCATACACATATATGTAATGCACATAATAGGTACACACCATAATAGGTACAGTACATATTGTAATGTATTTGGCATAAAAACACAGGTAGGCAACATGAATGGTACATTAAATTTCCATAAAGCAAAAACATTTCCAATAAAATCAGAAGTTATAGACTAACAGAAGGCTTGCAATCACAGAGTCAGCCGAGTAAAGCAGAAATTTTCATTGCTGATTCCAAGGCTCCAAATGGTAAAGGAGAAATTGTTTTTCTCGCAGATGGACTAATTCAATGCTTGATGTTAAATATACTTGGAAAAGACATTCATTTCAGATTCACAACCATACATAAAAAATAGGATAGCAAATTTCTCAAGAGCATAAACTGATCACAAACAGTTTTTCTGTGGGAACATTTGTGGATCATTAGTCTCCAGTAATCTTCCCGATGCAAGTAACAGTGGTAAACATTTAAAAAAATCAATTTCAGTCTCTCATGTTGGAGAAATATATTCTTACCACTTTTGTCTTCTCGAGAGATTCCTTCTCTTCTTTGGCCTTTTTTCTCAGATCGTGAGAAATTTCTTCCATCTCCTGCCCCAAATGATAAGACATAATTTAACCAAATGTGTCCATTAAAAGCAGGTACATAGATGGTTGGTCTCTTCTACCTAGTCTGTCATTTAAAATGATGGAAGACCATGATTTGAAATACTAACTATGGCTCAATCAATTTGAGAATGTATTGAATGTTGTCATCTGATACAATTTGTCCATTATTTGCAACTTCCGAACATTTTCATTATGTTGTAAGGTATTACATTGCGCATAGGATCCCTACAGTGTAGCTACAGGCTATTTGCCAATTGAATCAGCACTGCCTCTCTGAAAGAGCGTCCTACCCAGACCTTCTATTCCCGTTATCCCACAGTTATACCCCACCAATTGCCCAAAACTACACCTCTTTGGATACTAAATGGCAATTTAGTACGACCAATCCACCTAGCCTGCATATCTTTGGAGTGTGAAGGGAACTGGAACACTGGCAGAAAACCCATGGGGAAAACATTCAAACTTCACAAAGACAGACAGTTACCCAAGACTGGAATTGAACTGCTGTGCTAACCACTGTGCCATCCACATCTTGTAGATGATATTGGTAGATGGAATTAACCCACAGATTAATCATGCTCTAAATGAATAGCGGAACAAGCTTTGAGGAGCTGAAGGGCATACTCCATTTCTTATATTGTTGCTTTCACAATATATATCCTTTAAACTCTTTTTTCCCCCTTTAGGGCTGAGAAACTACTTGATTTCAAATGCTGGTCTCAACCCTGCACAATGCTGAGAGTTGTAGTAATCTGACAGTGCTTTTTGCTGCATTTATATAGTTAATAGTCAGAGTGTATGTATTGCTGAATTATAGAAAGCAGCTGCAGTGCCAAAAGGAGGTGCTTTTAGCATTGAAGCTACCACCTGCAATTGGAGCTCAGGGAGAGAGCTTGATGTCTTTGTCAACATCTTTTACAAAATTGCAAAAAAAAAAAAGCTCCACTGCCAGACAAGTTGGTATTGTGGCAGCATAGGGGCAAAATGATGGGGTCGGTGAAGGGCAAAGCAATCTTGGAGATCTGGTCCTCTGGGCTTGGCACTGGGAGGCCACCTCCTGACATCTGCCATGCTGCCAATTCGGCAAGAGTCTTGACCATGGCTTTAATTGGTTTGTTGACTGTGTTAGTAAACCACTTGCTGCTTTCAGAAAATGGCCAGTAGTCAAGACCATGGAGGAGCAAACACCCAGGGGGGTTGGGGAATTCTGCATCTCTCTGCCCCTGCCCCTTCCCTTGTATCAGTACCAAAATTCTGTCCCATATGCACAAAGAGAAAACTCACAACAGATTAAATCAGTCTACTTTATAAGTGGATTACTGTGTACATTATAAGACTCCAGATATCCAGGGAAATTAAAATTCAGTATTTAATTTTCACATTATCAGTAGAACAGCTGGTCACAAGGGTTTCTTTATTCTTTATTTTAGTTCAGATGCTTGATATGATAAGTATTAGATCTGGCGTGACCTTTAATTTATCCAGAACAGTCTACACACAGTCAACAGTTTAGATTCTGGTAGATGTCTTCACATCCCTGAATATATTTGGCAAGTTAATTAAGAATTCTGTAAACAATTTAAAATGCTCATGCATTTGTAACTATTGGAACACCACTCTATCTGAAATTTATAAGTACGTGAAGGTTACCTCAGTGTACCATTTCAATCACTATTTTTCTATTAAATACGGTAATATATCCTAGGGCAGTGAGAACATTTCTAATGCAACAGCCCCTAGGTGGCATCGGTATGCCACAATTTTCGTACATTTAAAAACAATTAAAATGTTAAATTCATATATATTGTCGAGAAAGAATTAAATTGGGCAGCTAATGGTGTATGGAAGAACCACCACTCAGAACGACAGGCCAGTAACTCATAAATGGCATCAATGCAAATTAGTTACCGCATCCAATGTCATTCAGTTACCACCAGTAGCCAGTGTACACCCTTTACAGCAAAATTCAAATCAAAAGCTACAGAGTATTTAACAATACCTACCTGCTGTTAAATATAATGAGATTTTTTTAAACATGATTTTCCTATGGCAGGTTTTGGTCTAGCATATATAGTGTGGCATATAAAGGAGACTTTTTTAAATAGCTGAAAGACATTGTACAGTAAACAACACAATCTTCCACAGACACAAACTCCTAGTTCACACCGTCTCTAAACACATCCACTGTCAATCATCGCACCCACTACATTACCAAACATGGAATGGATGCATACACATGGAAAACCAGGCTTCAATCTGAATAAAAAACCCATTATTTCTGTTGCTGTGAGACGCGAGATGATATTACGTGATATATTAAAAACTGTTTGCTTTATAAATCTGAAAGAATCCCAGTTGCAGTTTGCCTGGATAGACAGCAGGTGATAAAGCCTTGCATTTTAACAACGGAATTTAAATTTGTAAGTGGGACTGGAAGCAATTTAATAATAGCTGCCGTCAGTCTTCAATAAACTCCATTCTGAGTTAAGTGTCCACCAGCTGACTAAAGCACTTGGCTATCACTTTGTGCTTCAGTCAACTCTCCGTTGCCTGGTTAAGAAAACAGTGGAAGGTTCTAGCAACACATATAGGCTTACAGAGACCTGCTATCAATCCTGTGGGGGGCTCTGGAAATATAACCTCTGAAATGCAACTGGTCAAGGTTGAATAATCCAGGTGATGATAGATAGATACCCTGGAGTATAACTCAATTTCTGTCACGTACATTAGGGAATTTCTTTATGGTTTTATTTCTTTTTCTGAAAGTTTTACCTGCGGTTATTTTCTGCCCTGATGAGAATTTTGTCACAGTGAAAGCTTCACACAATTCATGGAAGAAGAAGAGTTAAAAGGCAGAGAAAGTGCATCTTTTGTCCAAGGTATAAGGGAGTGTTAAATTTGAGTTTTCATTTACAATTAACAGACTGTCACACACAGATAATTAAATGGCACCCCGGCAATCCATCTTTATGCTACCAAATTTACAACCAGTTTATCAAACAGAAAACACTGAAAAAAACTCAGAAAATGGATCAGTGAAAACTTGGCAGAAAGAGGGGTGGAGGCCAGGAAAATGAACTAAGAAAATTAAAGTGAAGGATTAAGATTAAAATCATGGATTGAAAGATTTGCATTCACATAGTACCATCACACTTCTCAAAAAGTTTCAACATATTTCCATGTTCAATGAACCAGCTTGAAAGCAACTTCTGCATTTATATAGCACCTTCTATCACAGAGCTCCAAAGTGGATAACAGGCAAAGTGTCTCCAATATTAGATGTGATTCTGAGATTGGACAGTACCTATTGAACAATGCTGAGTGTGCAAAGAACTGTATAAACAACAAATTTAAGGCTATGGATGGGATTTTCTGCATCCCCATGCAGCTTGTTTTACTATGGTGCCAATGGCCTGTGATTGGCCAGTGGCTTGATCTACCAGTCCTAGCGCTAGCAACAAATTTTCCTGTTTATCACACCCTTTGCTTCCAGGAAACCTGCGGGGAGGTTAGCCATTGACAGGACTGGAAGACCCATCAGAGGAGCAGCCAAAAAATCTTGACCTAGAAGTTGAGCTCGTAATGTGGTTTCACTTACACTTGCTAGAAGCTATACATATTCAAGTAGGGTCCTATGCTCTACAAACAGAGAGTATGTCCATTCTCCTGCACCTTTTTCAATTTGACAAAAGCATGGAAGACAAGAGTCCCTGATATATTACATTGCCCATGGCAATACTTTGACCAGGGATTGCGGTTTGTAATGCCCTATAACGTAGCAAATTATTTTCATCAGATGTAGTGGTCATTAGTAACATGTGATAGTATCCATCCCAGGATAGAATCTATTGCGCAGATGAAAATTTGTATTGCAGAAGTACAATCTACAATTACTTGCTTTTTCTGAATTTAATCTAAAGCTGGAAGATAACCATTCCCTGGTGTAGACTCCATGGCAATGCTTCAACCGAGCAGAGTCTACTTGCCAACTGATCAGCACTTTTCTCTCATGCATTATAAATTGGTGTTCCCTTTGAAATTTGGTATTTGTCCTGTTGAGTGCAAAATGAAAAGCTTCGACAGTATGTGTCATTTTCAGCAATACCCAGAAATGTTGCTCGGCTTTCCCCTTTCCTGTATGGATGGTGAACTCACTAATTGGCCCGACTCTTCACAAGTCTGCATGGGCATGTCTACTGAATGCTGCATGTGTTCAGGACTCAAAATTGAAAGCAGCCAGGTCAACTGAAAACCCCAAATTAAAAAATCCCACCAGTGAGTAGGTAACTGGTATTAGTTTCAATGGGCGGGTGGAGTCTGAGTGGAAAAGAGTACTGATTGGTGTTGGGAAGATCAAAGGGGAAAAAGGGTCATTGTAATAGGAAAGGGTGTTGGATAGAATGCTGTATTTCTTTTTAAGACTTTTGTGGAACCAGTAACACGACAAATGATTATCATCAGACAACTAAACAATTAAAAACAAACCTCACATATTCTGTGTTTCTCAGGCATCCAGACGCCTTGGACCCTATCTGGCAAATCTGTTAAATAAAGGCAATCTTTTATTTATCTTATAACCGACTCAATAATATTTATATATTATTCACTACTTCTTCCATTATATAAAATATTGCACTGATCAGCTCTATCATTCATTGAGCATTGTCCAGCCCACTTGTATTTTTTTCTTTAGTTCCTCAGCTGCTCACTCTAGTTTAAATATAATCTATAGAAACCTCAAACTCGTTTTGCTTATTTGAATGCAGGTCAGTTCCTCAAAAATGCTGATACCTTCAATAAACTCTACTTCAGTCATCTTCCCTATTCTTCTGACATGGCCTAAGGAACATGATGATAGTAACAGAGATTTGGAGGGATGTTCCTCAGCTGTCATAGCTCTTGGGTTTGATCTCGGATCAGTTTGACAGAACTGGAAGAAATGGGGTGTGGAGTTCTGGGATCTCAAAGCACATGTGAGCGGACTGAGGAGGACTGGGTTAAACTAGATATGTCCCTTGGATGAAATATCATCATCAATCAATCATATCCACTTCATAATCCACGGTGACTGAAAAGAATACAAAGGAGATCAACATCAACATCGATCCACCCCGCAGCACCAGCCCATTTCAATGAGCTGTCACTCTTTTCTGGTGAAGGTTAGACTTTTTCTCAAGGGCATAATCCACAATCCCAAGCTGCTTCACTGCTAAATCACCCTGGGAGTCTTACTTCAGTGGTGATTGGATCAATAGCAGTTGGAATTAAGTTACATTCACGTAACTTAGTCACCTTTAAAATTAATTTGAATTAACAGGCAATAACATTGGAATAATTCTTGACTCTTGGATTGATATTTGGAAAATTGGTACTTAATTATTTCAGCATTTGGATTTATTAGTGATGATCTTCTGGTCCCACCATTACCGAATTTTCTCACTTCAGGCAGTCTTTCATTCTTCTTCAAATCTACCTCTAGTCCTGAGCTCCATTGAGCTCCATTGTTATTGCAAACAGTAGTCCAATCACCAACATTGCTTCTTCTTCAAAATCTTTCAACATTTTGTCACTTCCCAAATCTATTCCCATCTTTCCTGGAATTCTATGTTGAAATCCTCAAATCAGATACCAAAGAGCTGAAACAGACTTCAACAAAGCCACAAATCACATTTGTTGTAAAACTGAGCTGGATAAACTATATTTTTTCATTCTTTTCGATTGAATTTTAGCCAGAGAACACTGGCAACGTCTTCTCTTAGTGCTCCCATCCATTACCTCTGGTATGGCCCAAGTATTTGACCTTGCATTCCCACCTATTTCTCATCTGGAAGTTATTCCTCAGTAATGTCACCTACTTTGCATAGTACACTGGTGATATCCAGCTTCAATGGAATGCTACCTCACACAATCCCTCTGCTGCCTTTTGATGGGCAGGACTTTCCTTCAATTAAATATTGGGAAGAAAGGACCTCACTTCCCTACTTCATCTGCTACTAAAACCATCATCCATGTTACATAACCACTCCAACTCACACCAATATCTTACTTTCTGTAAACTGGAAATCATTCAAAACTTGTGCCATATCCTGCTCAGCCATCATTCCTGCACTGACTTTCCTTTATTCGTTTTATGGGATGTGAGCATCACTAGTTGGCCCAGCATTCATTGTCCAAATCTAACTGCCTCCATTTGAAAAGGCATTTGAGAATCAACTACGTTGCTGTGGATTTAGAAAATCATGTAAACCAGACCAGGTAAGGCCAGCAGATTTCCTTCCCTAAAGGACATTGTGAACCAGATCGGTTTTTACAATAATTGACAATGATTTCATGGTCATCATTTGACTTTTAATTCGAACAAACATCCCTGGATCTTGTCCTGGGTCTCTGGATAACTAGTCCAGTGACAAAGCCACTATTCCACTGTCTCCTTTGTTTTCATGCTTGTTTTCAAAGCACTCTGGAGTCTTATGCTTCTCAGCCTCCATTAGCTAGCCAAGATAGCTGTGCTCCTCTAATTCTGGTCTCTTGAACATCCCTGACTTTAGTCATTCTACTGGTGTCATTCATGCATTCAGTCACCTGGGCTCTATGCTCCAAGATTCCCTTTGCTTTTCCACTGTACCTTATTCTGTCTTCAAGAATACTTTAAAATTTACCTCATTGACTAAGCTTCCGGCCATCTGTCCTAAGATCACGTTGTGTGGCCTGGGTGCCAAATTTACTTTTGATAAGGCTCCCATTTTCCGATATCCCTACAAAAGGCGCTATATAAACACAAGTTTTTGTTATCATTGTGGTTCCTTGGGTCAAGCCATAACTGCAAATGTTTGCATTGAAATTAGTTAATCATAAAAAAAACTACAGTTTTTTTACTCTTGTTTACTCTTTTATCTTAATACTGTCAAAACATTTGCACAGATAATATAGTTTGTGGTGCCCTATAATGCAGCAAATTATTTTCATCAGATGTAGTGGTCACTAGTATCATGCAATAGTTGATGAATCCATTATGTCCAAATGAAAATTTATATTGCAGAGGTAAGCCTACAATTATACTCCTTAATTCTTGCTTAATGAGAATTAATTACATGGGAGAAAGACAAAAAAATCTTATTCATTGGGTAGTTTGTATTGGAATGAAGCATCCAAAATTGGACAACAGCATTCTGTGTCTTTCTTACTTTTAAAAAAAATGCCGCTACTACATTTTATAGCAGGAATTGCCTCTAAAACACCATAGCAGGAGGTCAGGGGAGCATCTACAGGTGGACTTTCTAGATTCAGCATCCTTGAAAGGCACCATCTTCCTGTGTTAGAGTTCTCCTGAATTTCCATCTTCATTTTCAGGTGATCCATCTTCTTTTGTCAATCGTAGGTCAGTGATGTTGGGCGCCTTTTCAATATGGCACCCAGACAGAACAGCAGACAATGATCATTATCCCTGCCCCACCACCAAATACAGCGTAAAACACCCAGTGGATAATTAATTAGGTGGGGGCAGAAGATTTGGTGTGTTTCCTTACCAGCCTCCATAAAGGAAGGCATTCCACATTCTCACCTCCGTCATATACCCAACTCTCAAAATCGAAGATCTATAGCTGGTGGTATTCCAGTGGATCAGTGCTGGGACCTCTGTTGTTTGTAGTATATTATAAATGATCCAGAGGAAACTGCTCGTGATCTGATTAATAAGTTTGTGAATGACACAAAGATTGGTGGAGCTGCTGGTAGTGCTGGGGACTGTCAGAGGAGACAAGTGGATATAAATAGATTGGAGACTTCAGCATAGGAATGGCAGATGGAGTTTAATCCAGACAAATGTGAAGTGATGCATTTTGGAGGATCAAATTGAGACATGAATTATACTGTAAATGGCAGAACCCTTCAGAATATTAACATACAGAGGAATCTGGGTGTGCATGTCCACAGTTCCCAAAATATAAAGGAAAGTAAAAGTAAAATAGAGTTTATTTATTAGTCACAAGTAGGCTTACATTCACACTGCGAAGAAGTTACTGTGAAAATTCCCTGTTGCCACATTCTAGCACCTGTTTGAGTATACTGAGGGAGAATTTAGAATGGCCAATTTGTTTAACCTGCGTATCGTTTCGACTTGGGGGAAAACAGGAGCATCTGCAGGAAACCCATCCAGACACAGAGAGAATGTGTAAACTCTACACAGGCAGTAACCCAATCCAGGAATCGAACTTGGCTCCCCAGTGCTGTGAGGCAACAGTACTAACCATTGTGCCACTGTACCATCCAGCAGCAATACAGATAGCCAAAATGATTAAAAAAGCATTTGACATGCTTGCCTTCATCAGCCGGGACATTGAGTGCAAAAGTTAGAAAATCATGTTGCAGCTATATAGAACCTTAGTTAGGCTGCATTTGGAGCATTGAATGCAATTCTGGGCACTACACTACCAGAAGGACATGGAAGCCTTCGAGAGAGTGCAAAGAAGCTTCACCAGGATGTTGCCGGGTCTCGAGGGCATTGACTATGAGGAGTGTTTGAATAAACTAGGATGTTTTTCCACTGGAAAGACAGAAACTGAGGGGAGACCTGATAGAGGTCTACAAAATTATGTGAGGCACATACAGAGTGGATAGTCAGAAGCTTTTTCCTAGGGTGAAAGTGTCAATTACAAGGGGTTCCCAGGTTTAAGGTAAGAGGTGAAACATTTAAGAGAGATGTACCAGGGAAGCTTTTCATGCAGAGAATGGTGGGTGCCTGGAACATGCTGCTAGAAGAAGTGATGGAAGAAGGCATATTAGCTGTATTTAAGAGACATCCGGATGGGCAAATGAAGAGGGAGGGACTAGAGAGAAATAGACTGAGTGAGGACAGGAGGTTTTTTAAAAGCTTAGTTAGAGCATTATGATCAGTACAGGCTTGGAGGGCCAAAGGGCCTGTTCTTGTCTTGTACTTTTTTTTGTTCTTCTATTCAAATTTTTGATGTTGGATATGGAAGCTGCATTTGATATTAGTTTGGATTGCACAAGTAAGCAAGGAAATCAACCCTTGGATAACAAGACAGCAAATTAGACCAGAGCTGTAGTGTACTGCCTGTATTCCTATCAATAGAATTCCAGCTGATATAAAGCTTACTAATCCACTCAATTCCTCCTCTACCCCCACCCATCCAATTTACCCAACCTCCTCGTGGAGTCACAAATTTGTACATCTCAGTTCCCCCAGATACTGTTGAACTTACAGATAAATCTCGTTGACTTTTCCTTCAATTAAAATAAAACCTTTGGATACAAGGCACAATAAATGCACGTATGTCATACTTGAACTGTTCAGAATTTGAAAATGATTTTTTTGTTCATGTCAATTGAAAACATTTACTTTGTATTTGTATAGCATGTGTTGTGGATTTTTTCATATTATTTCACAATAAAGATTAATCTTGAGGATCCTGGAAGTTTGATTTTTTTTTACTAAACACAAAGAAAAATGCCCCAGTGGTCCAGCTTTGACAAATTATATTTGGGAAAGACTGAATAATAATATTGTAAATGGGATCTAAATGGCAGCAGCAATCAAAGTAGGGTTAATACAGAAAATTTGCAATCTCTATGGAGTTTAATCGGGTTGGACTGATGATAATGAACTGCTCATTGTTTTGGCAAGAGTCCACACAAAATTCCCTGGAAAATATAACGAAATGATGTAAGTCACTTATGCTATGCTTTATTCTTTCATTTGCACCTCACCAGTGGCCATGAGAGAATGATATATTTCAAAGAAATCTGGATAATTCTCAGCCATTAGAGAAAGCAGGACGCTGTGAATGCTGGTGGCTGAGAAACAAAAGCTAGACAATGAATCTCGCAGTGCGGACGTGGAACAACGTGACAAGCCTGGCAATAATCAGAGCCTGAAGGTAAATCTCAGAGAAACTATAACTCAATATGAGAAACAAGAGCCTTGCAGTGAACCTCTGCATGGGAGGGTTATGTAGCAGGGAGTGAAGGACAGGAGCACTGTGAACATCACAGTGAAATTAAGAACCCAGTTGTTATGATGAATCTCTGCTCGCAATGTGCCAAATTGGTGCAGAGCTGTGATCAGAGCACCTGTGAGAGACTAGAAAGGATGGGACAAATCACTGCACGAACGGAAAGTGTTGTAGGAGAATTGCTGCGAGAAGCAGGACATGATGACAATGCAGCGGTGTGTCAATGCAGAGAAATAGCAGCATCACAGAATATTACTGTCAGGCAGACAGCATTGTGACTTCAACAACCATCCCCGTGAGGAAAGAGTACAATGAATGTCACAACCAATCCCCATGTTAAACAAGATCCCGACAGTGATCTTATGGAAGCAGCAAATTTGTGGTACTGCAAGGCCATCTTTCTAAATTACCATGAAAAAAGGGAAGGTGGTGCCAAAATCTGGTGTAAAGCATGAATGAATACAGCATTGAGTCATCATTAGAAATTAACAAGTCACTGAGTGAAAACAGCCTTTCACAGATACATCAATGGCTGTTTGTGGGGCACCCAGAGGTGCAGTAGTAAATTAGAGTAACAGAAATGTATCAATGAACATTTGCGACAGAAACTGGCATTAACAAAATTACAATGGGATATAAAGAGAAGTGGTTCATTGCAATATTGTCTACTCCACACAGCTCAAATTAATATTGCTGCTAAAAATTGTTCAACTCAAATTATGGCACAATTCTATATAAAATACATGAAAATGACGATTTAGTATTCAGGAAAATTTGAATGATATGGAATGAAGCAACACAATGTTCAGAAGGTGACACTGTAAATGAGCATGTCATGGTATATATCCCCGTGAGAAGTGTAAAAGCGTTTCAAGCAATGTATCACAAGGGATAAATGGGAATGGTGTGGTGAGCCGGTGTAAAAGAGGAAATTAATTAAAGTGAAATCTAAAAATCTTAAGAGAATTATGATGCATCAGTAAGAAATGAGATGACAAAAGCAATCACTCAGTTACTGGTTTCAGCCATTCATGCAACCTCTTTCACTGTCGCAGCTATCATTTCTACTTGGCTCATTATTGTAACTTGAGCATAAACCCCAGATTAGGCAACTCCGCAGACTGAATATCAAAACAGCACTTTCCTAATAAGTGCAACTTGCGAGGAAATGCATTTAACCACTGTTTATTCTTCATCGTGTGAATGCTAACAAGATGTAACGTATTCCAGAAATTGCTGTCAATGTAAAGCATTATGCCAGCAACAACAGAGTGGTGGTGAGACACCATCTGGAGTGTGATCCAATGTTCACTTAACGCTTGCTTCTCAACATTTCTGGAGGATGAAATGGGACTCTAAATGCAAATGTACTCAGATTGTGTGGAGCTGCATTGTTTGCACTGGGAGGACTCAGCCATGTTGTGAATGTTCTGCATATTGGTGAGGGATTGCTGTAAAGAAAAATAATCCAGTCTTTGGGAAAGGAAATTACAATTTCTTTTCTACAATCGAGATTTTATTTGGAAAGCTGCATTCAGCGCTTGACCAACTGCTACTGATGATCAATGAGAGTATGAAAAAGCTACCCACAATCCACGCATGGTATACCATCAAGCCGCACACCTCAGCAGCATACCAGGCACAACTCCCAGCAATAGCTATAGAGATACGCTTGAAGAGATCAAGAATGAGCTGGGAGACACTATTAAGACTGCAACATGATCTTCCCCATAACATTCAACATCTTTGTAGTCAGTGATTATCACAATCAGCGTGCCTTCAATTTTTAACAGTTTAACTCCTTCCAGTTCATACTGGGGTCATCTGCAATGCCAGCCAGCTTGGCATCCATAGCTGCACCAAGGTGGCTAAGGTGTTTTATTCAGCAGGACTTTAATTTTACCACTATTATCACTGATTAAAAATATAATCCTGCATAGTTATTAACTTCCCCAGGGTTCAAAAAGCATTGCCTTCACACTGTGCATCATATGTGAATTGAAAGAACTTTTGTTTAATTTCATTGTGAACAAAGGCCAGGACCACCAGATCAAAATCATGCTTTGTGAGTCATTCCCTGGAGGTTCTTATGCTGCCTTTGGCATCTGGACCAATAGTGGGGCAATCTCTGGCCCCACTATTGGTCCAAATGCGGCCCAGACATTTTATTAACCATTGCCCACATGCAGCTTTGCTACATTGCACTGATTTCCATTTTCTAATTGGTATAACTGAAGCAACATACACACAAAGCAAGGGCAAGTGAAATGAAGTGAAGAGCTTGCTGAATGCTCACGACATTGACCATGAGTGCTAGGCGCTCCCCCTGTGTCTAGAGTGTAAATATTTCTTTTATTTTTTACCATTTCAAGTTGATGATCATTCTGTTAATATATAAATAATTAATAAGCATTTTCTAGAACTCATGAGGAAATATTTGATGCATATTAAATGTTGTTAATCTTGTTCACGGGAGATCATGGTTAGTGAACAAATTTGATTTTAACCTTGCGGCCCTTTGAGATAAGGGAGGGCCACTAATGCAGCCCATTCACCAGCCTAAATTTTTATTTTTTCTTTATTCATTCAGAGGATATGGGTGTTGCTATCCCTAATTGAAATAAGTGGCTTGTTGCTGTGAATCTGAAGCAGCATGTAGCATTTACCAACCGGTAAATATGGCATAATTCCTTCACCAAAGTGCTTCAGTGAACCAGATGGGTTTTCTAACAGCAATCGAATAGTTTTATAGTCACTTTCACTGATGACTAGCTTTATATTCCAGATTAATTGAATTTAAATTCAATTAAATTCACCAGCTGCTACAGTGTTTTGAACCTCATTTTCCAGGGTATTAGCCTGGGCCTTTGGAATATGACCTCACTGATAGTACTACTACCCAATTGCCACCCCACCCCACCCTCCATTTTGTTTGTGGGGAAGGGAAGGATCATACTAGGAACTCATGAATAACTTATTCATGAACTTGCCTTATGCAACTCATGCAGTGAGCACAAAAAAAACTCAAGAGATTATAGAAACCATACAATACAGAAAGAGGCCATTCGGCCCATTGAATCTGCGCTGACCACAATCCCACTCAGACCCTATCCCCATATCTTTCTAACCTATGCATCCAAGGATACCAAGTGCAATTTTTAGCATGGCCAATCAACATAACCTGCACATCTTTGGACTGTGGGAGGAAACCAGAGTACCCAGAGAAAACCCATGCAGACACTAGGAGAATGTGCAAACTCCACACAGACAGTGACCCACCCTGGGAATTGAACCCAGGTCCCTGGAACTCTGAAGCAGCAGTGCTAACCACTGTGCTACCATGCCGCCTGACAAGTTGCAACAAAAATTAACATGCAAATGGTATCTTAAAACATTGTTTAATACTCCAACTGACCAAAGATGGCCTTTCAACACAGCAAGTCCCTCTATCCCAGCTGTACAAAGTTACCTGAACAACGAGCTGCAACCCTATCATCTCCACTGTGTCATCCTCAAATGAAGTTGTGATGTCCGGAGGAGATTTTGGCAAAACAATGCCAAAAGTAAATGGATGCAAATGACACTAAGAAAGAACCTGCATTTCGATAGCACCTTTCACAACCTTAAGAACTTACGATTGCTGAAGTAATTTTGAATTGTAATCACTTTGATAATGTAGAGAAATGTAAATGTAAAGGTTTATTTATTAATACAAGTAAGGTTTACATTAACATTACAATGAAGTTACTGTGAAAATCACAGTGAAATTCCCTAGTTGCCATACTCCAGCGCCTGCTTGCGTCAATGCACCTAACCAGCACATCTTTCAGACTGTGGGAGGAAACAGGAGCACTCGGAGGAAGCCCATGCAGACATGGAGAGAATGCTCAAACTCCACACAGACAGTAACCCAACCCAGGAATCGAACCCAGGTCCCTGGTGCTGTGAAGCAGCAGGGCTAACCATCGTGCCATCAGTGAGGCATTAGCTATGGTAGAGTAATGTGAAAATGAAGACTGGTGAATCATGCACTTACTTCAGATGTGTTCCATGGGATGCCATTTTAATAGCAAATGTACATGCCAAAGAAAGTCACCTAACCCCCTTCCTTATTGTATATTTTCAACCTCAATTCTTCACAGGAATGATGATTACACTAGGCTCATAATATACTCTATCCAATAACAACAAAGCACTCAACACAATGGATGCCTCAAATGTTGATTGCTTCTTTTCTCTATTGTGGTGAGTGTGAATGTTGGCAGCCTTAAAAGGTATGCTGCTGCTTTTTTATATTTGTGTTTTCTTTATGACATCTCAGACTGAATTCCTGCTCCCTCCAGTTTAATAGTCTGCTCAAACCTCTTGAAAGAATCTGAGCAAAACTCACACTGATTGTGGTCAATGTCCTTCAGTGTCAGACAGCCCCAGATCTCAAACCCATGACCATCTACAAGCTTTGAGACAAAGCTTTCTTTTCCTTAAAAACACACATTAACTTGCAGCGTCGAGCTTAATTTTACTTCGTGCCACCACTCCAATTTTCTCTCCTCACAATATTCAAACGTCACATAAAAAATAATTTTTATCATGCCTCTCGCCCAAAATAGTCTTGCAGTTGCCTAGCAACCGACACTTATAAATTTGCAGGGATATGCAAAAAAAAATCACCTCCTCCCAGACACAGCTCACAAACATGAGCGCATATGATGAAAAATGTTAACATTAACTTCATGGCACATTCATCCAAGGTAAACGGAATGGGAAAATGAAACAAAATTTTAAACAGCTGGGATCAGGTAACCATAAATAACAACAATTATGCACAGTACAGCTTGTAGGGAAATATCGTCTCCTTTGCACCTAGCCCTGATATTTGCAACCATATCAAGAAAAAAATTGACTTTTTGAAAGGTTTTGCCAGATGACCGTCGAACGGGAAACAAATTTTTTTTGCTATAGGTAGAACCTGTTCCTTCGTCAGATGCAAGGAGATACAAGCTATCACTCACAAAGATCCCTACTATATGAATTTTATGTTGTTCAGATAGGCGGACACCTAAACAGGAAGCGTGGGAAACCGCATGAGATGACACCAGGCGACGACCTGTCACCGTTGCACACGCGCGCAATATTTCAGTCAGCCAGCGGGCTTCAATCAAGATGGGAATTTAGCCCCGTTAAGGGTCCAATTTTACATGGCCCGTCTGCTTTTATAGTCAATGGGCGAGCCGGTTGGCCTTTACATTTTTAGCTTCAACGTCAATCCATGGCAGGATGAACAGTCTGGGTTGAAATTAAATTAAGGCGTCTGGGGACCGGGTTTTGTGTTTTAATTCGCTGCTGAGACACTCTTTGCCTTGTTTTTCCATCGTGATTTAATTTTGAAGTGTTGCAGCTCAGCAGCGGTTGTTTGCTTTGAGGGAGCACATTAGAAAAGCCAGCCTGCCATCCTCCCTTCTTTCACTGCCGGCCCTGTTCTGACCCTCACAGGGGCGGCTTCAGCCTTTCACGGAGCGCGTTTGGCCAGCCAGCATGGAATTTCACTCTGGGGCCAACCACTGACAGGAATGTGTTTTACCCTTGTTTCTGGGACCACCAAGTGACAACGGACAAAAAAAGTCAAGCGCGTGAACCTAAAAAAAAACAAGAACAAGTGAATTCTGCAGCTTATGAGGAACATCTGAACAGCAGCTCATGCTAGCTGAAGAAGAAATCTATATTTCATGCACCCTGTGATTTTTAACTAGGATCTATAAAATTGTCAAACCTAGGAATTGCTGACAATTTATGACAAATTGGAACTAAAACCATAGTGAAGTACAATTTCTACACAGCTATCAGTCTCCATTCGCACTGAAAAATGTTTGGCTAACCTTCTTATTCCTGATTAATTCAGCTCTTGGGGGCGATCTTACCAAAAAGATACTAAGTGCTGAATGAGCATGAAAAACGGGAGAGTTTCAGATTCTTTTATTCATCCGTGAAACATGGGTGTCACTGGCTGGCCAGCATTTATTATGATGCGGAGATGCTGGCATTGGACTGGGGTAAGCACAGTAAGAAGTCTTACACCACCAGGTTAAATAAACCAACAACTGGTTTGTTGGCAAATAAACCTGTTGGACTTTAACCTGGTGTTGTGAGACTTCTTACAGCATTTATGGGCCATCCCTAGTTGCCCTTGTAACTGAATGACTTGCTAGGCCATTTCAAAGGGTGGTTAAGAGTCACCCACATTGCTATGGGTCTGGAGTCATGTGTAGGCCAGACCAGGTAAGGATGGCAGATTTCCTTCCCTAAAAGACATTAATGAGTCAGATTGTTTTCCCCCCGAGAATTGACAATGGTTTTATGGTCATCAGTAGATTCTTAATTCCAGATATTTTTTATTGAATTCCAATTCCTCCATCTGCGGGATTCAATTAATTGAATACAACATGTCTCCTTTATGAAATAACTTTCCTTATTATACTTTTTTCTTTAGTCAAAAATTATACTTTTTTCTTTAGTCAAAGTTTAAAGTTATCACAAGATGTTTCCCGATTTTACAGAAGAAAATATTACTTTATGAAACTTCTGGATGAACATTTTGAAAGCATTTGACAGTATCTAAGCAGCAAGGCAAGTTCTAAAATTTACTTATTAGTGTCACAAGTTGGCTTATATTAACACTGTGATAAAGTTACTGTGAAAATTCCCTAGTGACCACACTCCGGCTTCTGAATCGGTACACTGAAGAAGAATTTAGTATGGCCAATTCACCTAACCAGCATGTCTTTTAGACTGTGGAAGGAAATCGGAGCACCCAGAGGAAACCCACACAGACACGGGGAGAATGTGTAGACTCCACTTAGACAGTGACCCAAGCTGGGAATTGAACACAGGTCTCTGGCACAGTCAGGCAGCAGTGCTAACTACTGTGCCACCGTGCCGCATTAAAAGTAAATAAGCAAAAAAAGATAGTAGACAAAAAAATTAAATCATTAAACAATGGCCTTGCACTATTACCTTGCAGAATATCTTCTGCAAGAAATGCATTACTTTCCCTTGCAATGATACCTCTCGAAACTAATAGAAACCTATAAATGAAAATTAGAAGACAATGCCTATAATAATTGAAATGGTGCGGTGATATTAAAGGAAACATTGTTACATATAAAACATTTATTTTCAACACTCTGAAGCATTAAGAAACATCTTATTAGATTTTTTTCTCAGCTTCCTTCCTACTTTGACTATATAATTCACACAGTAAGAACAACAAATTGTATTTAAACAGCACTTTTAAGGTAACATAATGTCCTTGAGCTGTTTCACATATGTTATTAGACAAAATTTGGCATTGTGCCTCAAAGAAATACTGGGACAGGTGACAAAATGTCTGGTAATAGAATAATGTTTTGAGGAATGCCTTTAAGGAGGAAAACTAGAGAGTTGGAGAATGTTGGGGAGGCAATTGCAGAACATAGGGTTTAGGCAACTGAAAGCATGATTATTAATGGTGGGAGGGTTCAACTGGGGGTGCAAAAAGCCAGAATATGGGGAGCAAAGAGATCTTGAACGTGTGCAAGGCTAGGGGAGATTACAGAGATCAGGAAAGAGCCAAGTCATGGAAGGCTTTGATCAATGGAATGAGGCATGAACTGACCAGGAGGCAATCCAAGTCAGCAAGGACAGGAGTGCAGGATGGATGAGACTTGGTGTAATTCTGGATGTAAACAACAGAGTTTTGAATGAGAATAGAGGTGGAAGGACAACCTGAAAAGTATGTCTAGGGAGGTAACAAAAGCATACATGAAAATTTCAGCAATCATTGAGCTGAAGCTGAGGCAGAGATGAGCAATGTAACTTCAAATTTTACCTGCCCAACCTCTCCCCAATTTATTGATATTCAACCTAATTGAGATCAGCTGTTCATTGCTTCTTTCACCACCTAAGAGTCTCGAGTCTTTTCTGAAGTTGCAAAAATATGATGTTATGAGAAAAATAATGTTAATTTGGGGAAAAAAAGCACAAAAAGACACTACACTGCATGTAAAAAATTGAACTATGGACTTTTCCAATAGAGCCTATTTGAAGTCAATGGAACCAGTCACAAAAGGATTTGAAAATTCAACCAGCAAGTACCACTTTAAAATAACATCGACCAGCATTAATTTTCAATGTATCTGCATGTCACTGCTGACACCTAGAGTGTGGGTTCACATTTTGAGTGTGGGTTCACATTACAAAGACATAATTCCTCAGAAAATGTTTTGTTAATAATAGCCGCAAGTACATGTCATTTATTTTAACATTTCATATATAATAGATTCGGCTAACCTGAACAATTTCTTTCTTTTAATCAGCACATCTAATATATTTCTAACAATGTGGGAAACTGACAAGGAGGACACCTGATCCAGCATGCAGTCTAATTGCCTTCGTGATAAGGACCTGCTGCTACTTCACAAATCAGCAGTGGAATCCATGTCAAAGAGCACATGATTAAAATTAATGCATTGTCAGAGACCACAGATAAGACCTAATCAAATCATAGCATTTAAAATGTACTTATGCTAAATGGCATAATTTAAAATACTACTGTGTTACCTCCTTAGGCCTCCCTTTGTACTCCCACATACAATTTCTTATTTATTGAAAGAGATCTTTTTCTCCTCTCCTGTTGCAAAGCTCGGAAGCCATTGATGTTTGCATAGGATTGTGAAGAGTGTCACCTCCATGTGAACGTCATTACAGAGACCATCAACTTTTTTTTCTCTCTCTAATGCAGTCCACAGTACAGTGGGTTTGAGACTGTTTTCTTTATTATGGCATGGCATTAAAAATAAAATCTTGGTGGGATTCCATTTTTTTGTTGTGGCGAATCGCATCGCATGTAACAAAAACTAAAATATTCTGTCACACCACAGTTCCTCTTTCTTTGCGCTTCTTTTGTTTCACAAGAAGAAAAGCTCAATTGAATAAGATTTTGATACAATAGCACTCTTTCCCCAATGCCTAAACTATATTACCCAGGGGCTGTGAAGGTCGTAAGCTTAACTGTGAAGAAGAAAGGGTGAAAATAGAGCCAGCAATGTAATATCAATCAACATCATAAAGTATCATTGGAACATCTTTGCTATTATCCTCTAGAATGAGATAATGGATTCTGGAATGCTGGAAAGTTTTCTGTAGATATTATGATCTGGATTCTCTGAACTCACCCACAGATGGGATTCTCCAGTTCTGCTGCAGTGAATGAAGATTTGGCTGGGTGCCAAATTTTCCCACAGAATCACTACAGTGCAGAAGGAGACCATTCGGCCCATCAAATCTGCATCAACCTCAATTCCATCCAGTCCCTAGCCCTGTAGTTCCTATTATTTACTCTGCTAGTACCTCTGATGCTAAGTGGCAATTTAGCACAGCCAATCAACCTAACCTGCACATTCTTGGACTGCAGGAGAAAACCAGAGCACTCGAAGGAAACCCACGCAGAAATGGGAAGAATGTGCAACTCCACACAGACTGCGATTCAGGCCGGGAATCAAACTCAGGTCCCTGGTGCTGGGAGGCAGCTGTGGTAACCATGTGCTACTATGCCACCCTTCTCATTGGCAGTGGTAGTAGGGTATGCAAGATTGAAGAATTTTGGCCTCTCTTTTCCATCATTACTGTTGAAAACAAAATTAGATACACGTCTATGTTGCTGCTTCAAACTGTGACTCTCAGTAACAGTCAAAACAGTATTTGGTTTAGCTCAATTATTACTTTTCTCCTTGGCTCCTACAACCAAACTTGTCTGAACGAGACAAAAGTAAAATTTGCACCATTGGGTTTACCGTGTCTTTCTGCGAGTAAATGAACATGCTTGGAGTCGATTGACTAGGAAGAACTTTACACCTAAGTAACAGTGAATGTCAGATACATCTGTGAGAAACCTTTTACAGTTTCCATTTCAAGTATTGGAATATCCTAATTGAAAAATATGAGTATCCAACAATGCCAATGAATGAGGTATGCAGTTGCTTATAAAATACATAATTTAATTGAACAATCATACATGGACCCAAAATATATGGACCCACTGAAATAGCCATTGATGGTGGTAAGATAACCATTATTGTGTTTACAAAGTCAAACCCAGCAGAAGGAATTTTCTGATAATTTTAGTATTCTGAACAGACACCGAGACACTGGCTGACATTTACACATTGAAACTACATTTGATCTTAGATTAATGTAAGGCAAGACCCAAGTGTTAAGTGATTTCCAGGATTTAGTTATTCAAGCAGGTTGAGCCAAACTAAAATTTTCATTGAGAAAGCTCCTCAAGAAATAAAACTTGCAAATATAAACTTTGTGCCTTCACTACACAAATCAGATTGCACACCCAATTCAGACATCAGAACCTAGATTCTACTGTCACTTGAGGAGATATTTGAGATGATAAACAGAATAAATAAGGCTTGCATCCAGGCGGCTTCCAGCCATTACCCAGCAACAAAAATAGACAAATATACTTAAAGATACATATGGCAAAGATACATATGATACAAGAGGAGCAGAATGAACAGACAGCTGCCAGAGCAACTGATAGCCAGAATGTTCAATAAACTCACTTCACACCTTCCCCAATAACCTCAAAAAAATTCCTCGCTTTTCAAGATCTTTGCCAAGGACCTTTAGAAGACACATTCCCATTTCTCTTGCCTTCATCTCGATCCTGTGAACCAAATCCATTTTGAAAAAAAGGCAGCCAAGATCCTCAGCCAACGGCTGTAAGATCTTCTTATCCATTTAAAAGATACACAAAATTCCATTGATAACCAACACTAGTAAACCAATGTTGGCTCTTTCTTTTGGCCTCTTGTCTGATTGAAGTGGCAAATAGAGAATCGCAGCAATTTCACATTAACCCATTAGGTCGAGGACTGAATGCTGTTCTATTGATGAGTGTGACAGAAGTAACTTCAGCAAAAAAAAAAAGACTGCTTCTGTCTCAGTCATGTCTTGCTTCCAAATAGACAGATGTAATGTAATGTTTGTGAATCCAACTCTCCAATCACATGATCAAGGGGCAGTGCTCTGAAAGCTCATGATACCAAATAAACCTTTTGGACTTTAACTTGGCGTGGAGAGACTTCTTATCAATATCATCAAATATGAATACAATGTTCATCATTACATTAAATGAATTATGCTTTAAATGTTGGTAGTTTCTTTTTCTATTGGATTTTATTCGCATATCGTTAAGGTGACTGATATTTAACTCCTGTAAATACAATACACACTATTTCATAAATATGTTGCAGCACTGGTAGAATGCAAAACGAAGAACAACCCCAGACCTGGGATCCACTCTAGCTTCAGAGACAAGAGACCTAATTTTAGCTCATTCAAAACACATTCACTTACACATGGAGCAATCTCATCAACTGTTCATGCCACAATGCTGCTGCAACAAGGTTGGGGAATTCAGCATTCAGCCAAATCTGCTTCACTATAATGAGATGGGAAAATCCCACCAGCGTGAATGAGTGTAACATTCCAGTAAGAGTTGAAATCAATCTGAGTCCTATTAACACAGACATTCTCACACCATCTGGGTTTCGAACTGCACGACTAGTTACTCAAACACTATGCATACATAGGGGAGACAGTGCTGTAATAGTAGTGTAGTGCTAATGACACTGGATAATTAATCCAGAGTCCAGGCTAACCACCAAGAGGCCATGGATTCAATGGCAACTGGTGGAATTTAAATCCATTCAATGCAATGTGGAATATAATCTCAGTAATAGTGACCATGAAACCTATATTGATTGTCAGATAAATCTATCTGATTTCCTTCCTTGAGGAAAGGGAATCTGCCATGCTTACCTGGTCTAGCCTACATGTGACTCTAGATCCATAGCAATGTGATTGACTCTTAATTGCCCTCTGAAATGGTCCAGCAAGCCACTCAGTTCAAGGCTAATTAGGGATGGACAATAAACGCTGGCCTTGCCAGTGATTCACACATCCCATGAAAGAATTAAAATAAAAACATCAAACATTCTATGTTCTATGTTCTATTAAGGACCGGATTCTCTGACCTTGCCCAGAGTTGGGATTCTCCGATCCCGCTGCAGAGAACGGAGATTGGATTGAGTGTTGAATTCTCCATTCTTGCTGGCAGCAATGAACAGCAGGGAGTGAACGACTGGAGAATTCCGGCGTACAATTTTAACTCTTGCTGGGCAAAAGCATTCCAATTAGAACCTGCTATCTGCAAAATAAACGTTTGGCAAAAAGCAAAATGGAATTTTGGCACCTTTTCAATTGAGGCACATGAAGAAAAGGCCAATCAAGCAAAATGCAAATCACAGTGAGTGAATTGGAGATTTAAACTCAGATAATTAAACCTCTCGAGTTAAAACAAAACCTTTATATTATTTGATCATGCTGGCATCATTCAGTGCAAACCCCCATCCCTTTCAGAGGAGATCAGTGTGGCTGCTGCTGCCTTCTTTTTTTTTCCCCACATATTATGCAAAGTCTGTCTCTTTTTCTCCTTTTGGGGGCCCATATATTAAGGATGTTTTGTTTTTCAAAAGTACTTCAAACAAACTGCTTTCAGCTGAAGACATTTAAAAGCGACGAATTGCTTCAGAAACAGACCTTGGTCCCTCCTGCATAAATGTCAAAACGCAGCCACTGTCAGCTCACAATGCTGATCTGTTTTTTCTGACACCAGCTCTGGCAAACTTTTGTAACATCTGATTTCTAAATAAAGGAAAGCGCTTATTTTTTCAAAGCTTCTCAGATCTCTCTTTCTTCTCGTGGTTTCTCTGTTGTAGAATGGTCTTGATATTTCTTCTGAGAAAATTCAACGGCTTCTGCGACTATTGAAGATGAATGCATTATGATTCCTGGATTGTGGATTTATCGCAAATTCAAAACCTTATGTTGAATTCTTAACATTCTTGAGTATTCATTACACATATCATTTTGTCTTTAGATAATGCTCAATTTCTTCATTGGTATGGTTGTTAAAAATGTTCAAAATTGGATACAACATTCTGAAGTACGTTTTGGCCTATTATATGACTGCATATGTTCCAAATCCTGAGATTATGTTCCCAGACCTTTGGCAGACGGTAAGGAGAAAGCAAGGAGCCATGTAACTGCCAAGAAGGCAATTTCTACTCCATAACGTCCAGCCAAATTTACGCCCCCACAGAGTCAGTCTCATTCTCTGTATCCGAGAGTGAACAGGCTATTGCATTTAAAAACATATTAAATTGTTGTCAATAACTTAGTTACTATTGGAACTCAACCAAAGGAAACACTTTGCTTATTTTAGCTACAGCAATGATTCAGTCAAGTTTCAATGTTAAGTCCACGAACAGCTAAAATGCTGCTAACCAAAATTCTTCTGTGGTAACAGTAGCTTTTCAATTTAAGAAGTCCACAATGATCAAATTGTTCAATCCATGCTGCTGACATTTTCTAGGTGTTTCTGATTATGCTCTTAGACTGGAAATGGCACAGCTATTCTCAAGATTGCCAAGTGGTCTTTAGCACTGACTATATTGACTCCTACTCTGCTGCATGAAGCAGAAGTAAGCCAAGGTTATCAGCGGATAGAGTTTTATGTCGACATATGGAAACTGCTCCAGAAAATAGGAAATGTAAAAGGGATTTCAGGGGCAACGTCTTCACACAGAAGACGATGTGTAAATGGAAATGAGCTGCCACAGAAAGTCATTGAGGTAGACACAATAGCAACATTTATAAGGCATTTGGATAAGTACATGGATGGAAAAGGATTAATGGGATATGGGCCAAACACAGGCAATTGTGACCAACTGGGGGGAGATGGGCACAATGGTTGGCATAGACCAATTGTACTGAAAGGCCTGTTTTGTGCCGTATTGTTCCATGACTCTAATGGGCGGAACTTCCCTGCCCCGCCCACTACAAGAATCATAGTGGGCAGGACACGGACTATGCAAATGTCCATTGATCCCGAAGGGATTTTCTGGTCTTGGGACTTGGGACGAGCGTGGTCAGAAAATCCCACACAAGACTCCATGGATGGAATTTATGGTCTCCCTTGTCCCGAAATTGCAAAATCCCATCTGAGGTCAACCATGGGTCTTCCCATGGCCCGCCCGTCACCTGCTTCAACTCCTGTGGTAGATAGAACAGTAAAATTCCAGTTTGTGTCTGTGATAAAAAACTCAGACAGGTGAATAAGGAACTAGATTTTTGTGCCTCAATGACAGGACAGATTGGAATCAGTTTGCCTTTGTAGCAATGGATATGTGGAACTGACACCCATCAAAAGCAAGTACTGCTGCTTTGACTGATTACTATCTTTCTTTGAGAAATGGATGGAGGCTGCAATATGTACAGACATCAACAATCAACTACTCTTCTTCACCAATAAGATTTTCATGGTGCTGGCACCATTGAAGTGACATTAATGATCTTTGAGGTTATATAATGGCCGCATTGCACCTGGCACAGATCGTACCAGTCGGGGAAAATTGCACATGGACTCAAAGTCGGGTTGGCATTGCCAAATTGTATGCGATCACCTTGTTCCCAGGAAGGCTCAATGATGCAGGGGCTTTGGGGGGGGGGGTCGGTGGTACTGGAGGCCTACAAGTCAGGCCCCTCCTCTGACTTAGAGCCCGTATGGTGAGTATTCTCCCTGGTTGCTAACAGACTCTTACAATGCCAATTATAAAGTTTAAAGTTCTTAAAATGTATTCATTTATTCACGTTACAAGTAGGTTTTAAAATGCTGCAATGAAACTTGCTAATGTCGCACCAGTTTTCTTGTCTGAAATGTCATTTTATTGGGAAAATTCTACCCAATTGTAAATTATAACGCTGAACAATACACTGCAAGTTTAATCGATTTGTTTTGAGGATCAAGGAGAAATCTGCCTTTGCAGTAGAATTTGCTCACATTTGGGAGAAAAATATGGTGCATATTAGTGATTGCCAGCAAGGCTTGACTGAATTTTTTGAGGAAGTGAAGAAGATGATTGCTGAGGTGGTAGATGTCATGCTCATGAACCTTAGCAAGGCCTTTGATAAGGTGCCTCATGATAAGCTGATACAGAAGGTGAAGTCACATGGGATCTGTGGTGAACTGGAAAGATGGACACAGAACTGGCTTGGTCATAGAAGACAGAGTGAAGCGGTTGAAGTATGTTTTCTGACCGGAGATCTGTAACCAGTGGTATTCCACAGGGATCGGTGCTGGCAACCCTAGTATATATAAATGACTTGGAGGAGAACCCTAGTATATATAAATGACTAGGCAGTCTGATAGTTAGTTTGCAGATGACATGAAGATTGGAGAAGCTGTGGATAGTGAGGAGGATTGCCTGAGGATACAGCAGGATATAGATATTCTGGAGACTTGGGCAGAGAAATGGTAGATGGAATCTAATCTGGACAAATGCGAGGTTATCATTTGGAAGGTCTAATGCAGGAGAGAAATATACAATAAATGCATAACTCTTAGAAGCATTAACTTACAGAGGGATCTAGGTGTGCAGTGTTCACAGTTCCCTGAAAGTAGCAACATAGGTGGAAAAGGTGGTCAGGAAGGCATATGGCATGCTTGCCTTCATGAGTCAAGGCATCGAGTATAAAAATTGGCAAGTTTCATTGCAGTTGTATACCACTTTAGTTTGGCTACATTTGGAATATTGCTTACAGTTCTTATTGCCACCCTATCACAAGTGTAGGGGCTGTGGAGAGAGTTCTGTAAAGGTTTAATAGAATGTTGCCTGGTTTGGGAGATATTAGCTACGAGGACAGATTGGACAAATGTGGTTTGTTTTCACTTGAATGTCAGAGACTGAGGGAAAATCTGACAGAAATTTACAAAATTATGAGGGGCATGGATAGAATGGATAGTCAGATTCTCTATCCATAGAATGGATAGTTGGAGTCTTTTTCCTGTAGATACAATAACAACGTATAAGAGGCATCTTGACAGATACATGAAGAGGAGGATATGGATCACAGAGATAAAATACCTGTAGTTTAGAAAGGTGTCATGTGTTGGCTACGCTTGGTGGGTCAAAGGTCCTGTTCTGTGTTTTTTTTCTTTTACCTGAATTTCATCATCTTGAAATACTTAACTGTCAATATTTATTTTCCTTAGTAATGCAAATAAACTAAGAGCGTACCTGGAAATGGATTTGGGGCAGGACTTTCCTCTCATTCCATGGAATATTTTGCAGCTGTCAGAGGTAGTGCATGTTTGCAGGTCTTGGGACCTTATGGTCCTACCATTGTCAACTGGGTTTTCTGTTGAAAGCTCCCCTCACTGACCGGAAACCCATGGCAAGAGTATATCATCGGTGAGACTGCAAAACCCTGCCAGTGTAAGTACCAGCAAGTTTTGAGTCATGGACTTTCCAGTCCTTTCTGCCAATGGAATTTCCCAGTCCCACAAGTGGCTCCCCGGCAGTGCAACCAACAAGTTATGCAAATAACCATTGATTTCAGTGTGACTGGAAGATCTTGCTGGTAGCCAATGAAAATCCATCTGAAAAATTCCACCCACAATGTTCAAAAATAAATTATTTTCTTAATTTCATCAAAGACATAAATTCTAAATGCCCAAAGACCATGAAAATGGGACAGAATCAACTCTTTTTTTGGACAAGCACTCAGACAGAATTGGATGACAGTGCAAAAAAGGCAAAGTGTGATTCATGCCAGGAGTGGGAATGAATGAAGTATATTGGCCTCCAGTCTCACCAGTGAGGCTGTTATGACTGGTCCCTGTTGTTGGGGACTATATGTGATCCTCATCAGTGGAGTTCCTTACTGGTGAGGCATTTAAGGAAAGTGAGCCCCGACAATTGCATCTGAGGGTCACTAATCATATTAAAATAAGAATTTAAATATTAAAAATCAGCCTCGTGTCCTTCCCGGGTGTGAGGCTGATCATGCAGGAAATCTGGAGCCAATAAGAGTGGTGAGAAATCGGGCGTAAACCCAGTTTTTTCATCTCTCTCGCGATCTTACCAGCTCACCACACCAATCAACCGGCATGACAAGCTGGTAAGAAGTCGCTCCCTAAATGTTTGAGTAAGAATCTGTACCGTTTTACTGCTGTGAGTTTTCCAGTGGTGGAAGTTGCTTGCCATTGGCCATCAGCAGGTTTTTACAGTCCTGCCGATATCAATGGCTATTTACTTTGCTCACTGGCTGGATTGCTGGAGAACCCACTATAGGGTTGATGGTGGGGTGGAGGGGTGGGAGAGGGAGGTGAGACTGGGCGATTCCTTCATCGGGAAGAGGTGATCTGGAACAATAGCTCAGACTCTAGGTTACTCGTTACTTGTCCAGTGACACAACTACTACGATAATGTTACAGGAAGGACAAACAGGATGTTCTGAGGCCGACTCAATTTTTGTTGTAGACATGGGAGAAAATCGTGGCTGAGGAAAATTATGAGCAATGAAGCAAACAGAAGGATGAGATAGAAGAGGTAATGGTTGGAAAGAAATGAAAACTGAATAAAAGGAAACAATAAAAGCAGAAGGTTTTAAAGACATTGGGAAGTTATTGCAGAAATGCAAACAACAGATAAAGAAGCCTGTAAAAATGTCCTGATTTTTGCAATTTTGTGCTACAAAACCTTTTAATTTGAAGAGGGATGATCCATATTACAGTCTTATTTTGAAAAAATCTGCAGTAATAAATTGGGTTGCTTCTCTCCTGCTCCTCAAATACTTGGAATAATTTTCCTCCAAAATATTGGATATACTGTTCAAAAACAAAATGCTTTTTGCATTTTGAAGTAGATTCATGAAAAAGAAAAAAAAAATCAACATTTCAGATACCTTAATATTTTACCTTTAACAAAAGGCCCCTTTGATTAAAAACCCCATTTTTACAACAAATTAAAATCACAGTTAAAGGCAGTTGTTGTGATAACATTACATACTCCTTAAGTGATAGCAACAAAGCATCTTGCTGCCACCGATGTGACAGGCCCCAGTTACACATTTCAATAGGTGTAAAAGGACAACAAAGAAATATCAAGAGAAAGCAAAATTGTGAAATGGCAACTGCCATGTTCCACAGGTATAAATTACTCTGCCTGTAAATTATTTTGATTTAAGCAATCTGTTCATCTGAATAAATGAACACAGCATCATTGTTCAGTGCACACCAGAAGGGGGCAATGTAGAGCAGCAACAAAAAAATTATTTAGCTCACTTGGTTGTGTCAAAGAAAGAACAAAAACTAGCCAGATTCTAATTTTCAATCAACCCCTTCCCATGGTGACGCAGTCTGAAACACGTCAATCTAAATTAAACAAAACATGCATCCTGTTGTTCTTTTTCCATCCAGTCTTCTGTCGGGGTCGGTAACTGAATTAAGACTCCCGGCATCGCTTTGTTATTTCATCTCGGAGAGCTAACCTCCATTGTCCTCTCTCAATCCCTCTGGGTTAGCCCTCCAGTGGGAATTGATTCCATGCCGCCTTGTCCCCTCTGCCCCGCCACTCCATCAGGCAGCCAGAGTGACCAGTGCTTCAAAAAATATCTAAAATACTGGATTTAGCAAGACAGCATCGAGAAGTGGAAGGTTGTGGATCTCCATTGTACATTTTAAGCCAACACTGGTAATTATTTGAGTGAAGTGATATTTTTAATGAGATGTAAAAACAAAAAGTAGCTAGACGCTCCCTTAAATAGAACGCTCTCCTTTCATTCCTGTCACTCGGTTACCTAAAATTGCCTCTGATTCCTCCCTCCTGTTTAATGCCTGTCATACCTGAGCATTCTTGATTTGCATCAGTGTGCGCATAGAGGTAGCACTTGCAACCTCTCCAAGCTCTATTTCACTTCAGGGATTAGACTTGAGATTGATGGAAAGCTCTGCCTCCAGATATTGTTCTACACACACACACAGGTTCTCTTGCCCTTTCTCTCTGCAAGCAGCGTGGACCAGAGAGAAATAAATGGGCTTTATTCTGAAACAAAACTAATAAAAACACAGAAAATGTTAATTGGAAATAGTGGCCAAGGAAGCAATTATGAAAAAAAAAATGAAACTGGGCAGTGTAATTACAATTCAAAAAGGAGTCTTAATTCTTGATACATACATCTCAAAATAAAAAACAATGATGCTCAGAAAGTTAAATACATTTCACTGCTTCAAAGAGCTATCTGTATTAATACAACATTCCTGCTACTAAAATTGCTAATATTGCAATCTCACCAACAACCAAGCATCAAAATAAAAATAGAAAAACAGGAAGCAATTGTATTTAATTTAAAGCTGGTAATACAGTCAGGGCACAAGAATCTCAGCAAAATGCAAGTGCATCTCCTGTTCCTTTTGGAATTTGATTTCTGTGTTAGAAAGAACCTGAGGTTGATACGGAGAAAAAAGGTAGAAGGAGGGAAAATGTAATATAAAGATTTGAAAAAAACTTTTGTAATGATTAAGTTCCTATCATCCATTGTTTAAATAATGGCTAAAGCCTCTTTGACGTGCTAATTACATAATCAAGAATAGAATGAATGATCTTTGTGAATTAAAACGCATACCCTCAATTACCAATAAGAAAAAGTGGAGTTTGCACTGCAAAATATATTATAATTTGATCAAAGTGACTGAAATTTCATTGATGCATCAACAAGCATATAGATGGAGTATTCAAAATGCTAAACAAAGCACATTATTTGACGACGGGGAGGGGAAAAAAAAATCATACATTTCTCCTCTTGCTTCCTGTGGACCACATAAAGAAAATCAATTTCACATTTGCTGGGCTATTTGCATAACTGCCTGCTCCACGGTAGCACAGCTAACCAACCAAAGAACTGCACCAGATCCACATATATAATCATGTTTATACAAGAAACTGCTACCTCGCAGACTTTTCTTCAACCTGTCATGAATTCAGGGAATAAGGAAATATGAACTATAAACTTTTTTTTACATTTACCGTCTGGATCCCTGGTGCTTTGCTAAGAGAAACTCCACTGTGCATTGGTGATGTTTAAATATTACATTTTTGGACCATGGGGAAAATATTTTGCCGACAGAACTGGTAGATTGACCCATCCTCTCTGCAGCTGAACTTTCCTATCATACAACATCCAATCTCCTTTCCTGCCAAGGCTTATCATTAGCCATTTTAAAAAGCCCTGAATGATAAATGAGAATCACCTAACAGACCTTTAAGTCTCCAACAACAAAGCGTATCTTGTACTTTTTTTTCAGGAACCTACATTCTGAAGAAAGAAATAAGACTTATGTTTTTCTAATTCCTTTCATAATGTCAATATGCCTCAAACATTTTAATGTCAATGAATAAATGTAGTCATGTTACAATGTTCTAAAGATGGAAGTCAATTTTCAATAGCAAGACAGATAGACAATCATGGGCAATGTCAAAATTGCAGAATGCTACAGTAAAGAAGAGGCCCTTCAGTCCATCAATTCTGCACCAACACATGAAAGGCCCTGACCTGCCCATCTAATTTCACTTGCCAGCACTTGATCCATAGCCTTGAATGTTATGACATGTCACCTACACATCTGGGTACTTTTTTAAAGGAGGTGAGGCATCCTTTTTCCTATTTGTGATCAATATGTCTACATGCAAATGATATGTGTTTTCTTGCCCTCACATTGATTGTCCCACTTAAATAATTTCAGCTACAAGCTTTCGAGTGTTCTTGAAATAAAGATGACTATTATCACAACTAGCCCTGGAGATTTAAAATCTCTCACTCAGTGAACTCACCCACACCAAGAGTCACACAAAGATTAGATACAACTGACCAGAAAGTAAACAACACAATTACACTTTCTGAGCATCTCAATATCTTTTGTGACAGACCTCTAGTTTCATAGATGAGTTACTTATTAATTGTTGGCACAGATACCAACTTCATTGCAGTGTTGCTGTAAGCCTATGAAAATCCCCTGGAAGTATGGGTAAAAAAGTTGAATTTTTCTATTGCTTTGCTTATCTATGAAGGAAAGCTAGAACAAGTGAATTATCTCACCTTTCTACTACTAGTGGATACATGTCAATATTAATTTACGTCTTTTTGATTTATTTTTACTGCCACAAGCAGACTTACATTAACACTGCAATGAAATTATTGTCACACTCCAGCTCCTGTTCAGATACACTGAAGGAGAATTTAGCATGGTCAATGCACCTAACCAACATGTTTTTCAAACTGTAGGAGGAAACAAAAACAGTTGGAGGAAATCCATGCAGGGAGAATGTCCAGATTTTGCCCAGACAATGACCCAGCTGGGAACTGAACCTGGATCTCTGGTGCTATGAGGCAGTAGTGCTAACCACTGTACAAAGTTGATACGTTAATTGAAGTAAAGGTATTGTAAGGCAGAGGATTCTCAGTAAACTGTGAGTTTTCTTGTAGTTGGCTGGTTCTCAGATGAACTTGAAGTTGAAACAGTTTGGAGTGAGCTCGTCTTCCACTTTAAAGCTATATTCTGATTATTGCCTTGGCTGCTTGAATGAATCACAACTGGTTTAATAGTTTAAAACTCTGCAAAACAGATTCTTGTTTAATTACATTAAAAGGAACAACAAAATAGCTTCCTCACTGTACAATTCAAAATTCTTTCATCTAAAAGAGGTGATGGGATGATCACTTCATTGTGTGTTGTCATTTGACATCTTAATATTCACATTCATTGAACATACATTGAGATTTGAAGTTGCTTTTGTCTATGGTGAAACAGAAAGATGAGCAGGCTGACATGTTATAGTTCTTTTCTTGATGGACCATGCTTAAACAAAGGGGATGTGTGAATCCCTTGATGGCTGTGAATGTCAATATTTAATTAGATATTTACCTGAGACTCCTGCAGTCACCATGTTAAAAATCTGTTTGAAGTATTGACTGCAGGTTCATAATATACTGGAACATGAAAATATGCACTATTGCCAAACATATCATACCTGGACAACAAGAATCATTTTTGTTATGCCATTCTGCAGATTCAGCCATTGTGCTGCTCCTGTAATCACTCAAGGGGTGTCCCAAAATGCTAAACCATGCAAGATTTATTCAGTTGTATATTGATCAAGATTTTCCTGCGGGGTACTGATGAGGCTAATGGCATGCACCGATACATAAGTGAAAGTGGAGCTGCAGTCAAACGGTTGATGCAGAGTCAAAGTCTGCAGTTCTATATTTTTATGTGAGTTGCTCTGTTCTACCATTCATTTTGTGAGGAGTTCACTTTGCATTATCAAGCTTATCATTGAAATTCATTGAATGGCAATGAAGTGGCAGGCAGAGGGGCACAGTGGTTAGCACTGCTGCAACACAGTGCCAGGGACCCAGGTTCAATACAACCCTTGGCTTACTGTTTGTGTGGAGTTTGCATGTTCTCCCCATGCCAGTGTGTCTTTCCTTCAGAGGCTTTGGTTTTCTCCCACACTCCAAAGATGTGCGGGTTAGGTGGATTGGCCAGGTTAAATTGCTCCTTAGTAACAGGAAGATGAGCAGGGTAAATGTGTGAGGTTATGTGGGGATGGGATTGTTGTTAGTGCAGGCTCAATGGCCCGAATTACCTCTTTCTGCACTGTAGGGATTTTATGATTCTTTCATCCCCTCTGCAAATTCATCTTGCTGATGAGACCCATCTCCTTCTCTCTTGACCATATTTCCACAAGCTACTTACTCTGCAACTTTCACTCCTGGCCCCCTTGTTAGCTGGGTCTTGTAGTGGAATGGGTAGCATCCCTGCCTCTGAGACAAAAACTCTGCATTTGAGTCCCGCTGCAAGACTTGATGGCTAAGGGAGGTATGCTTGTAACACAGCCAAACAGGTTGATTGTCAACCTGCAAGTCCTTCAAACACACATCCATTCACAGTTGGTAAAACTGAGAGAGACTCCTGATTGGTTGTGTGATTGAAAGTTGGAGCCTCAAACATCACTATCCATAGTTCCAAACTGTAACATGCATGAACAAATGTATGTTTCCATGGACTCTGAGTGATCTGTGACACACCACCATTTGCATGCTAACATTTTGTATTTCATGTGCCAGGATATCCATATCCTTCTATACCTGTAGTCTCTCTCATCTGAGTAATATTCCTGTTTTCTATTCTTCCTGCCTAAGTGGACAACAGCATATTTCACTCCATTTGCAAAATTTTTGCCCACTCATCTATCAATGTTATTATATCATCTCCGATACCATGAACTCTTATCTTGGGCAATAACCTCTTGCGTGGCATCTTATTAAATGACTTTTGGAAGCCCAAATAATGTGCAGCTACTGGTTACCTCTTTTTTTCCCAAGCTTGCTTATACATTCTCAAAGATGTTTAATAAATTTGTCAAACATTCACAAAATCATGTCATCTCTTGTTTGTTACATGATCTTCTAAGTATTCTGCAATTACGTCCTTAACAATGGATTCTAGCATTTTCATAATGACAGATGTTAGGATAACTCATCTATAGATTCCTTCTACGCCCTCACTTCTTGACTAGACATGTTGCATTCATGGTTTTCAAATCCATTGATACCTTTCCAGAATCTAGGGAACTTGGGGAGTTTACAACCAATGCATCCACCATCTTGGCACTTGCTTCTTCTAAGACCCTCAAGTGCAGACCTTCAGACCTAGGAGACTTGTTAACCTTTAGACCCATTAGTTTTCCTAGTACGTTTTTCCAGTGATGAAATTTCTCCTCTTTTCCTATTATTCTTTAGGCAGTGGCCCTAAACGCTTCATGAATCTTTTACTGTGAAGATGGACACAAAATATAGGTACAAAAACCTCTATCCTTTCCTTGCTTTCCTTTATTTATTACCAGTTTCATCCTCCAAGGAATCAAACCTTGCTTTAGCTACTCCTTTACTTTTATGATTTTCATGATCCATGCTATTCTTCTGTCACACTGATGTGAATGAATTATCTGAAGGGGTTAATTCTACACTAGTATACTCAAATGGTGTTCAACGTCAGGAAAAGCGCCCCTTTAGTGATTTGGTAAAAGGATGGATAGGGTTTGGCAAAAGGGCAGAAGGGGACAATTGGCTGCAAGTCTACACTGACATAGAAGTTTCCCTCAGAGACTTTGGTTTTCTCCCACACTCCAAAGATGTGCGGGTTAGGTGGATTGGCCAGGTTAAATTGCTCCTTAGTGACAGGAAGATTAGAGAGTAAATAATGTGAGGTTATGTGGGGATGGGATTGTTGTTGGTGCAGGCTCAATGGCACTTTGGCAGGAAGAATAGAAAACAGGAATATTACTCAAATGAGAGAGACTACAGGTATAGAAGGATATGGATGTCCTGGCACATGAAATACAAAATGTTAGCATGCAAATGGTGGTGTGTCACAGATCACTCAGAGTCCATGGAAACATACATTTGTTCACGCATGTTACAGTTTGGAACTATGGATAGTGATGTTTGAGGCTCCTACTTTCAATCACACAACCAATCAGGAGTCTCTCTCAGTTTTACCAACTGTGAATGGGTGTGTGTTTGAAGGACTTGCAGGTTGACAATCAACCTGTTTGGCTGTGTTACAAGCATACCTCCCTTAGCCATCAAGTCTTGCAGTGGGACTCAAATGCAGAGTTTTTGTCTCAGAGGCAGGGATGTTACCCATTCTGACTTTGCAGTTCTTGCGATGTTTTCTGCTCCCGTCACTAAAACTCCCCTACCTGACACGAGTGGGAATGGAAAATCCCAATCCATGTTTTTTTTTCCTCATTGCAAAATCAGCTTTCAGCAATTTGCCTTGCAAAAAAGCTTAACTACCTGACAATTCAATGACAACTTAGTTACCTACTATAGCAAAACCTGGTCTGTTTTTGTGAGGCCACAACTGGTGTATTGTGTGCAGTTCTGGTCACTGTGTTACAGAAAAGACATAATTGTTCTGGACAGAGTGCAGAGGAACTTTACAAGAATGTTGTCAGGGGTAGAAAAATGAGGAGCTACAAGGAAAGATTGCATATGTTGGATCAAAGAAGGTTGAGGGGGTGACGTGATAATTTGTACAAATTATGAGGGGGAAGAGATAGAGTGGACAGGATAAAATTGTTGCCCTTGATGGAAAATTCAAGAACCAGAGGATATAGATTCAAAATAAATGGCAAAAGGCAAGAAAGAACGTGTGGAAGAATCTTTTTTTTTATGCAGAGGTTGATGGGTGTCTGGATTTCCATGCCTGAGTTGGTGACGGAGGTAGAGGCCCTAAACACTTTTAAAAAGGACCTAGATCTGCACAGGAAAGTTGAATTAAAAAGGGCACCTTGATGTTCTTATGGACAAGATGGGCCAAATGGCCTCCTTCCATGCTGTAACTTTAGTACATTTTTATTTTCCATCTTGCTCAGTTGCTAAATACACACTGCTCAATTATTCAGGGGTTGTAGAAGCAGCTGTGTGAAGTATGGCAGCTGTTGAGAGACCTGAGGAACATATGTGCAACTTATATAGTACAGTGACCAGCTGTCAGCGGTTTCCAAGAGCAGTGAAGCATGACTCTTCTTGTACATTGTGTGCACTGGGGAGAGTTGTGGAGGATGCAACCATGCGGGAGAAATACAAGGAAGAACCTGATCAATTTATGTTTATTCAAGGAATTAAGAGATACGGGGTAAAGGTAGGCACATAAATTCAGAGCTCAGATCAGCGATAATGGCTTTGAATTGTAGAACAGGCTCGAGGGGCTAAATGGCCTACTCCTATTCCTACGATTAAGAGGAACAGCCAAATAGTAACACTGAAGCTTGAGAAAAGTGTCAGAGAAAGTTAACATGGGACAAAGGGAACACCCAGAGAATAATCAGCTTTTAACTCATGCCTTCATTGTTGGCCTACTTTAAGGGTGGGGAGGAGACCAGGAACAGCTCTTGTTGGACACCTATTAACCTATGGAGCTGTCCATGAGTACCTGTGAAATGAAAATCTCCAATCAAGCGTTGAATCCAATTAACTTAAATAAACATTGCATATTTCTATCCCTGAAAACTGTAAAAGACCAGTGCTATAAATTACATTTGGAGCGGGCTCCAATACCAGCAGACTTAAAGAAACACAATTCATTTCTCGCTTATGAAAACGTGGTAACGTTTTACTGTAAAATGAATATTTATGCTCGACTGCTGCATTAGGA
Organism: Sphyrna mokarran; assembly: GCA_024679065.1. Lineage (NCBI taxonomy): Eukaryota > Metazoa > Chordata > Chondrichthyes > Carcharhiniformes > Carcharhinidae > Sphyrna > Sphyrna mokarran. Next base: position 29,720,675 of record JAGIQG010000021.1, read on the forward strand.
GAAATCATGAAGCAATCTGTGCAAGGAATCTGACTGGATTGCACGAAATAAATGCATTTTTTTTTCTGAGGGGAAAAAAAAGGGTTGAATGCTGATGAGGGAATAATTTGTATGTTGCAGTCAGGTGTGGAACTACCCTCATGTGTATGCTAACTACAGCTTGCTCCAGTTATTAACTATGTCGGCCTGGAGTTTCTGCTCCATTGCGTGGCTTCTTTTGGCACGATTTGCCTGGTATCTCCGTGACTGGCACAAAAGACTGCAGAATCTTGAGCTGAAATTGCGTTCAGCAGCCCTTTGCCTAGCTTTTTATTTAAAAAAGTCATGACATTTGTCCTGTAATTTGTATTAAATAATACTAAATATAATTGGCAAGCCCGTTATTAAAAAAAATACATGGGGATTTCCATGTTATTTCTTATGAATTAATTAAGGTGAACAAAGTAATACATATTTGCCAGTAATGAGGAGTCTCAAATGCATTAGTTCTTTCCTCTAGACAGTTTAAATTTTTGGTTACTATGGGATTAAGTTTGCTTCCTTTATTGTATCTGCTTATTTTAATGATGACCATTTTAACTGGCTGATACTCTTTTGCTATCTTTTTTTTAACACTTTGGAAATAGTTTCATGTACAATATGCCTCTGACTGGATAGTGAAACAATAATGTGGAAAAGATTTGACTTTAGAATTACACAATGCAGAAGAGGCCATTCGGCCCACTGAGTCTGCACTGACACGGGGGAAACATCTGACCTTCCACCTAATCCCATTTTCTTGCCTGGAGCCTTGAATGTGTCAGGTGCGATCCCATATTTTTTTTTAAAGGATATGAAGCAATCCGCCCCTAATACCCACCCAGCTAGTGCATTCAAGACTATCACCACCCTCTGGGTAAAAAGATTTTCCCTCGCATCCTCCCTAAACCTTCTTCCCCTCACCGTGAACCTATGTCCCCTCCTTTCAACGAAGGGGGACAGCTGCTCCTTACCCACTCTGTCCATTTTCTCATGAATTAGAATTACACAATGCAATTACACAATTACTTTAGAATTACACAATGCAGAAGAGGCCATTCGGCCCACTGAGTCTGCACTGACACGGGGGAAACATCTGACCTTCCACCTAATCCCATTTTCTTGCCTGGAGCCTTGAATGTGTCAGGTGCGATCCCATATTTTTTTTTAAAGGATATGAAGCAATCCGCCCCTAATACCCACCCAGCTAGTGCATTCAAGACTATCACCACCCTCTGGGTAAAAAGATTTTCCCTCGCATCCTCCCTAAACCTTCTTCCCCTCACCGTGAACCTATGTCCCCTCCTTTCAACGAAGGGGGACAGCTGCTCCTTACCCACTCTGTCCATTTTCTCATAATCTTTACTTCTCAAACAGATCACCCCCTCAGTCTCCTCTGCTCCAACAAAAATAAATCACGCCTATCCAACCTGGTTAGAACATAGAAATCCTACAGTACAGTAAGAGGTCATTCAATCCATCGAGTCTGCACCAAACACAATCCCTCCCAGGCCCTATCCTCATATCCCTACATATTTACCCACTAATCCCTCTAACCTACACATTTCAGGATACTAAGGGCAATTTTTAGCCTGCACGTCTTTGGACTGTGGGGGGAAACAGGAGCACTTGGAGGAAACCCACGCAGACATGAGGAAAATGCGCAAACTCCACACAGACAGTGACCCAAGCCGGGAATTGAAACTAGGTCCCTGGAGCTGTGAAGCAGCGGTGCTAACTATTGTGTTACTGTGTCGCCACAACCTCTCTTCAAAAGTTAAATGTTCCATCCCAGTCAACAACGCCATGCAGATTCTACTTCTGTTATTTTCAAAATTTTGCCCCCAGCTGTGTATTTATTTCATGGTCATAAGACCCTAATGGCATTTCTGCATCTCTTAGAACAATACGTTTGCAAAATGTTAAAACTATTGACAGATTGGAGACCAATAGTAAGTTGACATAGAAAGGGTCATAAAATGTGGATTCAACGTTCAACGGTTTATATGTATGTTGGGAGAAGAGAATGCACTGAAACTTAAAAATTATGATAGATGTTTTCATTAGTTGTAAGGAGTGAAAGAGTAATTGAGGCCCTTTAAAGACCAGAAAAAGAAGATGACTTAGTAGGAACAATGGCCTGGATTCTCTGATCTCGTTCACCCCATCTCCTTTGTCAGCGAGAACAGAGAATTTGGCGCTGCATTCACTGCAGCAGGACTGGAGAATCCCAGTCCCAGGCGAGGGCCGACAATTCGATCAACTAGCAAGAAAATCGAGGACGCTGGAAAAAGCTCAGCGGACCAGCAGTATCTGTAAGGAGAGAAAACAGAGCTAACATTTCCAGTCCAAATAACTCTTCTTCACAGCTGCGGTAACAGTAAGAGCTGATAAATTAACAAGAAGGGCAATTAACAACAAGAACAAGATAATGATAAAGCAGGAGAGAAGCAATGGAAATACTGTATTGTTTAAAGTAATATTTTCAATAAAATATTCAGAACTGGGTGACTTGCTTTGGGGTTAACATTTTAATTTCAAATCATGAAATGACAGTCAAAGTTTAGCGAATTATTGAACCTTATTAAAAGCTTTGTTGCATTCTGCAATTGATACTTTATAGTTTAACTGGGAAACACTATATTTTACAGTAAGGAGTCTCAACACCAGGTTAAAGTCCAACAGGTTACTTGATAGCATGAGCTTTTGGAATGCTGCTTCTTCATTAGGTGAGTGGAGAGTTGGGTTCACAAACAGGGCATATATAGACACAGACACAATTACAAGATAATGGTTCAAATGCAAGACTTTAACAGGTAATCAAGTCTTTATAGATACAGACAATGCAAGTGGAGAGAGCGTTAAACACAGGTTAAAGAGGTATGAATTGTCTCAAGCCTCAGTCAGTAAGATTTTCTGAATTTTACAGTGTGACTCCGACTCAAGCAAAATCAAAAGTGTTGCAAATTGCATTGAATGCATGAACCAGATTTATCACCTTTTTCAAAGCGTACACGCAGCAGATTAAACTGATCACAAAAAGAAATAACCAAAGATTCTGTTTTCTGAAAAGCCAGTCATTTTTATATCCATCTAATATCGGTTGGCATTTAACTCCTATGGTATTAGTGATAACTCAGGCATTGCTCATTCAACATAGTGTTATCCCCAGATGGCTTTACAGAACGTCACTATCCAAGGTGACGTAGAAAATCAGACTTAGCAACAATGAAGAGCCCAAAAAAAAAGTCAATACTATCAGCTGTCAAACGTTGGGGTAAACCCCAAAGCAAACTCAATTCCTTCTTCAATTTCTTAAGAAGGGACATGCCTGTGAGCTACATTGTTCCTCATGAAGGTGGCACTGTAATAATGAGATTCTCATAAACGTTTGTGAGCTACATTAAATTTTCCATCTGCAGCAACTGACCTAGCTGGCAATAAAAGACATTGCAGTTTTGTTCGGTCAGCTTGGCTTTCGCAAATAGTTCACTTTCAGAATTACACTCAGTCCGAAAAAATAAATGATTTTCTTACCCTCAGATCAGATTGCTCTCCAGTCCCCTTGTTTTTCCAATCCTATAAAAGTAAAATATGATGGTTAAGTTGCAAATTGTCGATAGACAGATGAAAAGTACATTGTCCTCAAATTTGTAGTGCTTTTCAGTGCACCCCACTTGTCTTTAAACAACAATGCAAAACAGTTAAAATGTACATAATTCCAGAAATGTTCACTGTCATATCTAGCAGTAAAAGAAGCAGTTTGCTGTAGAATTGGTGTTCAGTTGCTGTGCCTTAATATATTCTGGGCAATTAACTACATTTTTTAAAAAAATCATTCATGGAACATGGGAGTTACTTCACTGATTTTATTTAATGCCCAACCCTAGTTGGTCTTGGTGAGCAGTTGAGAGTCAGCCACATTGCTCCGGAGTCACATGTAGACCAGATCAGGTAAGGATGACAGATTTCCTTCCCTAAAGGGCATTACTGAACCAGATGTGTTTTCTGACAATGGAGAATGGTTGCATGGTCATCAGTAGATTCTTAATTCCAGGTATTATTTTTATTAAATTCAAATTCCACCATTTGCCATGGTGGATTCGAACCCAGATCCCCACATCATTAGCTGAGTTTCTAGCGATAATACCCTTAAGGCCACTGATAGGCTAGTGACTAATCAATTGGGATTCTTAGCCATGCCATTAATTGCATCATACATGCTAGTGGGATTGCTTAGCCTCGTTGTTTAAAAGACTATTGTGTCAACATTTAGAATTAAGTTGGCATCATGAAAGAAGCAAATATCTGTTGACTAGTGTCGGGAAGTTCTTAGTGAAGAAAGGCCTTTAGATGGAGACAATTGAAAACAGGGGGCTAATTCCATCAGATACAAAAAAAATCATCACTGGCTTGTAAATTCATGACGTACGGGTGTAAAAACATTTAATATAAGAGAATCCTGTAGATTGCCAATATGGTTCAAACTCAGCCCTCATAACAAATGATCTAGCATTCAAAAAGTTTATTTGGTGCTAAGCTGAATGTGATACATAATCTGCAAATTAACTAGGAATGTTAGTTCTGTAATATCAAATAGAGTCTGGTACCTATAATATAGCTGCATTTTTTGATTTCATTCAAACATGTAACTGAGCAGCACAGTGACACAGTGATTAGCATGGCTGCCTCACAGCACCAGGGATCTGGTTCAATTCCAGCCTTGGGTCACTGTCTTTGCGAATTCTGCATGTTCTCCCTGTGTCTGCATGGGTTTCTCCTGGGTGCTCAGGTTTCCTCCTACAGTCCAAAAGCTGTGCTGGTTAGGTGCATTGGCCATGCTAAATTCTCCTTCAGTGTACCCGAACACTGCTCACTTGTTGTCTATGTGGCATAAATAAATAGTTGAGCCAAGAGTTCCCATAGGTTTCAACCAGCACAATCTGGCTGTAATGAGCTAAACTAATGAAAAAGATCATGGAATTTTAACCATTCAGGCATAAGTTAAGTCTCAGTGACACATGTTTAAGAATCATGGTGACAAACCAACCTCTGCCACAACACAAAACATACTTATCTATTAAATGGCCATTCAATGAAGCTCTCAAATTGAATTCGTTTTTTTCAGGTACAAAAGTCACATTTTACAAGTTATTAGTTAATACAAAATGTTTTTAAGAAACACAATGATAAACATTCACAAAACCAAAGTCATTTTCAGATGATTTAGGTGGAGGACTGAATACTTACTAAAAATATTTATTTTTGGTGGTAAACTCATTTGTAGCTGTGTAGGCAAAATCTGCACCTTCTCAAATACATCGATGAATATTTTTAATGTGAGTTTAAAAAGCAAACAGATTTGTTCTATTATAATACTTGATTGCTCTGGTCCAAGAAAGATTTTTATGTATGCCACTTATGCAAATAATTTCAGGCTGAAACTTGAACTATAACTTCATTTTAGAAAAATATTGCAATCTCAATTCCAATTTGCACTCAGATTACATCCAGGATATTTTTGAAGAATAGTAATTGCTACATTTAGCCTGCTGACCTGCATCACTTGTCCTTGCAATGGTTGTTCTGTTGGGACATAAGGGTTATCTGGAGGAATGTGCCCTCATTCCAGTAGGTGACCGTTAAATACCTCCAAAGATTTGTACCAATTCTCCAGAATCTGCTGGTGCTTATTCAGGACTGCGCAAACTGTTCTTAGTCAAATATGTAACAGAAGTCTTCAAGACTTCAATTTATGACAGACATAAATGGAATCTTAAAAACTTGTCCTTCTTCCATAACCAAATCATAGACTCATAGAGACCCATGATGCAGAAGGAGGCTATTTCAGCCCATTGTGTCTGCATTGACAACAATCCCACCCAGGCCCTATGTCCAAAACCCAATGCATTCACCCTAGCTAGCTTCCCGACGCTAAAGATCAATTTTAGCCTGGCCTAACAGACACACTTTTGGACTGAGAATGTTAAGATGTTAAACTCTTTGTTATTCTGTATTTTTTCCTCATGCTTTTCCAAGGCTTCAAAACCTCATCAATTGCAATGTTATGATCCGATTGGAGACCATGAATGTTTAAAGATAAAATCTGAACATCCAGCAATTAACTGACATGCCACAATGATTCACATTTTCAAAACAAAAACCAACTTTAAGCAACATTAATTGAACATCATGCGTAGGATATTCCAGCTATGCTCACCCTGAAACCAGAAAATTCTGCCCAAGGTCAATGGACTTTTCCATGGTCTACCTCTCCCCTGCTCTGATTCCCATGGTAGGCAGAATAGGAAAATTGCTTCTACAGCTATAGACTCAGTTCATCCTTCTATTCCCCCACACCAGAAGTTCCCTTATTTTATGGAAATTTGAAGTATCATTCACTTTTCCTGAAACTAACCAGCAATCTTCTGGAGATTAATTGTCCTTATGACTTAACTATTTTTCAAGATATAAATTACATGGGGATCCTTCTATTAGCTTTTGACTAAGTGATCCTCCAATTTTCTTTTGTGATCTCATCACTGTGGACTCTTCAGCTCCTTGTTCTGGCTTTGGCCATACACAAACTGTTTTTGCCCCATCTGTTCCCACAGCTTCTATACAATTCTTTCAAAGCTTGTTATTCAAGCTTTCTGCCACAACTTTCTGTGAGGATCACTGTAGCTTTCTGCCACAAGTTGCAAGCTGGAGCAAATTTTCCAGCTTCTTTTCCTTCCCCCATGACATCAAAAATGAGTTTGAACTCCCACCTACATTTGCACAGTGAGTGACAAAGTCAGGATTTTCGCCGCTTAAATGCTTTGGTTTTCCCCGCTCACTAGCATGGGGAAACCTGCTGCTGGTAGGTATGAGATTGTTTGCCATATGTGGGTGTCCTGGGCTGAGGAGCTGGAAGTGCAAAATAGAGGTGTTGCAGTGCCACCAATGTCAGGAGGATGTAGTTACAGCATGGCAAGTTTCTATTATAAAGGTGAACAGAAATGAATAATCAAAATTCTGGTGCAGCAATTCAAGATGCATGTATGGCTTTAAATGCAGATGATAGTAGTACAAAAACAGACCCTTTAGAAATATTCTAATGTTTATATTTCTGCACTAGTCACTTTAATATTTTTCTTTGCAGGCAAATATTTAATTCTCTGTCAAAGAATTTATACTTCAGCAAGAGGATTTTGACAGAAGGTTTTCCATTCTAACCACTCTACATGAAGAAATGCTTTTATCTGTTGTGTTAATTCTTTTAATGTGGCATTTCCACACACTTTGTCTGCCCTGCATGTACAATTAGGCTCAAGAACAAAGGATGGCATCACAGCTGTTTTTAAAATAACAAAAAAAATGTCCAGAGAAAATTTACAAGCAGAATACTGGTAAATTCAAAGCCGAGACAATCTGTTATTCTCCCGCTGCTTGTTGGCATGTTGCGTTACAGTGGGGCACCTTCATATCTGACCCTGTGTATACGCGAGGGGATTGACAATGATCATACAGAATCATTAAGTCTGGGTGTATGTGTGTGTTTGTGGATGTGTGCACATACCTTTCCTGTTATACTGATAAGCTAACCTTTTAGCATTGGCTGTTGTTATGGAAACAGGCAAGCCAATCACAATGGCTGCCTGCTTAAAGCTACCAAAATGTATTCACTGCTTTTTTCAGTCCAGTTGCTCAAATATTTGGTTTCAGTAGATTGCCGTGGCATTAAAAATGCTGTCAACCTTTTATTTTGTGCACTTATCTGTGGATGCAACAAATCAAAACATTTACATTCTGCTGTGTTTTATGCCGAGCACAATAGCATGACAGAGCCTAAACTGTGGTGTCTGCAGAGACTGGCAACAAACAAGTTGAACAATCAGCTGCCTTTGTTTTAAAATCATGTAATGTTTAAAGACATATCTCAATTTGAGCTTTAATATCAACTGTAGCTCCATCCTCATTCATCTAAATTATTGTGAGCATTATTATGCAACTGCATTCTTTTTGCATTTTAAAATGGGCGGCACGGTGGCACAGTGGTACAGTGGTTAGCACTGCTGCTTCACAGTGCCAGAGACCCAGTTCAATTCTGGGAGTTTGTATGTTCTCTCTGTGTCTGTGTGGATTTATTCTGGGTGCTCCAGTTTCTTCCCACAGTTCAAAGATGTGTAAGTTAGGTTAATTGGGCCATGCTAAATTGCCTCTTAGTGCCAGGAAGATTAGTAAGGTAAATATGTAGAGTTACGGGGATAGTGCCTGGATGGGATTGTTGTCGGTGCAGGCTTGATGTGCCGAATGGCTTTTTTCTGTGCTGTTGGGATTCTATTCTATGAAGGAACTCAGATATTTTGTCTTCTTATTTATTGTGTGGATGATTCCATTGATTTTAAGAAGCTGTTTACAGCTCATATTTCTATGATTATTTAATTCTGTGCCTTGAAACAAAATTGGACTGCAACTTTCTCCGAGGTTGGGCAATAACCTCAATCCATCAGTGCTGACTGGTTAGTGACATTTAAGACTTATCTGGACAGGCACATGAACAGACAGAGGGAGAGAAAGATGCAGACTGTTAGTCCAGATAAGGCAACGTGATTGGCACAGGTTTGGTGGGCCAAAGGACCTCTTCTATACTGTAATTTTCTTTGTTCTTTGTGAATTGTGACAGCATCACTTGTCGAAGAGCCATATCGCTCTCTATAACAGTTTGAACCAACACCATAAAAATGATCCATGTGTGCACTGTAGCTTGCTGTTTTCTTCACCGGCCAGGATAAATCAGCAGTCAGGGAGTGCTGAAGTAGTTATTTGTAACAGTGTTTGTATGGTTAGCAATTTTTAAAAGTTTTTTTAAAATAAATTTGCCATCAATGGCTGAAGCCACATTCCGCTGAGGGGAGACTCCACATTTTAAACATCCCAGTTACACTATTTGTAGCATCAATTCTGGAGGTGAAATACATGCATTGGGCCATTGATACTACAGAATGGGTCAACCCATTGAATCCTTCTCTTGGCTGAAGGAATGGACAAAAAAAATCAGCAAGCTCTCATTGATGTATTTTTCCATGACAATCTGGTGGTTCGCTGGTTTATTGTTGGATAACCAAGAAAGAATTGGGAACAGCAATACCATGAATGGAAGGGCTAGATTTTACCCCCTTATTGCCCGCATGGGGAGATTGTTGTGCTCAGAGACAGAGTACCAGAGAAGTAAATCTCCAGTAGCAGGATAGGGAAAAAAAAACACACACACAACTTCTCACAGTTGCTTTAAGAAAAGGAAACTATGCTTTTTCCAAGTCCAAAGACATGTAGCTTAGGTGGATTGGCTGTATTAAATTGGGCTTGGTGTCCTGAGATGTGGAGGTTAGGGGATTAATGGCCGAAATACATGGGATTACGAAGATCAATTGTGATGGTATGCTTGGGTAAGATGCTTTGTCGGGGAGTTGGTGCTGACTCGAATGGTCTCCTTTGCACTAGGAAGGATTCTATGATTCTGAAAGCACTGATCCATCTTTGGCAAAAAGTCACTTTCCTATTATCTTGCAGTCAAGTTGTTATTAAAGTAGAATCGATTTATAAAACCAATTCGAGACAATGAGGAAAAGGAAGGATTAGTTTAGTCATTATGTTTCTTAGGCTAATTCTTCTTTTGGAAGGATTTTCTCAATAGAAACGTCCCACAAATCTCTCTTTTTGACATTTTGCCAGCGTGTTCCTCTATTCAATCAATAGCACATCACAACCTGCGGTGAATTTTTTGCCAGTTCTGTTTTTCAGCATCTTTTTTGAGGAATTTGTTCAATTTCTCCAATGAGACAGGCTTAGTAATTGATACACAGGCATATATTTGTATTTTTATCCCCAAACTCTTGCTTTTCCTAGATCTTGTGAATCTGTTCCCTCAGTCAGTGTGAAATTTCTCTCAGCCACTGTGAATTGGAATGCAAGTTTCTCCTCAAGTCCTTGCAACGTGCTCCTTTTTCACAGAAGATGCATCAATTTGCTTCACTTCTCAGAGGAACTCACCAGAATAACATTATAACTTGCAATTCACTGAATTCACTAAAGAGAAGGACCTGGTAGATGATGAGTCTGGGAAAGGATGTGTAGATAGTTTGAGTCATATTGAGACTCAAGGGAGGAGGTATTGGGGTTCTTGAGAAACATTTAGGTGAACAAACCCCTAGGACCTGATGGGATATATCCCAGAATACTGAAGAAGAAAGGTAGGAAATTGCTGGGGCCTTGGGAGAAATCTTGGTATCCTCACTGGCTATAGGGGAGGTATAGTAAGAAGTCTCACAACACTAGGTTGAAGTCCAACAGGTTTATTTGGCAGCACTAGCTTTCGGAGCCTCAAGCTCCTTCTTCAGGTGAGTGGGGATTTGTGTTCACAAACAGGGCATATAAAGACACAAACTCAATTTACAAGATAATAGTTGGAATGCGAATCTTTACAGGTAATTAAAAGTACAGACAATGTGAGTGGAGAGAGGATTAAGCACTAGTTTGGAGAGATGTACATTGTCTCCAACCTGGACAATTAGTGTGATCTTGCAAGCCCAAGCAAATCATGGGGATTACAGATAGTGTAACATGAACCCAAGATCCCAGGTGAAGCTGTCCTCATGTTTGTGGAACTTGGCTAACAATTTCTGCTCGGTGACTCTGCATTGTCATGTATCATGAAAGCTGCTTTGGAAAACGCTTACCTGAAAATTAGAGGCTGAATGCCTGTGACTGCTGAAGTGTTCCCCGACTGGAAGAGAACACTCTTGCCTAGTGATTGTCAAGTGGTGTTCATTCATACATTGTCATAGTGTCTGCATGGTCTCCCCAATATACCATGCCTCAGGACATCCTTTCCTGCAGCATATCAGGTAGACAACGTTGGTTGAGTCGCAAGAGTATATGCCGTGTACCTGGTGGATGGTGTTCTCACGTGAGATGACGGCATCTGTGTCAATATTCTTCTGCATGCCTTGCAGAGGTTGCTGTGGCAAGGTTGTGTAATGTCATGGTCACTGTTCTCCTGAAGTTGCTGTGTACAATGGTCTGTTTGAGGTTGTGCAATTGTTTGAAGGCAAGAAGTGAAGTGTGGGGATGACCTTAGCAAGATGTTTGTCTTCATCCATGACATATTGAAGGCTCCAGAAAAGGTGTCATAGCTTCTCCCTTTCCAGTCAAGGAACACTTCAGCAATCATGGGCATTCAGCCTCTGATCTTCAGGTAAGCATTCTCCAAGGTGGCCTTTATGAAACACAACAATAGAGTCGCTGAGCAGAAACTGATAGCCAAGTTCTGCACTCATGAGAATGGCCTCGATCGGAATCTCGGGCTCACATCACACTATCTGTAACACCCATGACTTGCCTGGGCTTTCAAAACCTCACTAATTGTCCTGGCTGGAGACAATATACATCTCTCTAAACTGTGTTTAACCCTCTTTCTACTCACATTGTCTGTACCTTTAAGGCTTGATTCCACGTAAAGTTTGCATTCCGACCATTATCTTATAAACTGAGTTTGTGTCTTTACATGTCCTGTTTGTGAACACAAGTCCTCACTCACCTGAAGAAGGAGCTTGAGACTCTGAAAGCTTGTGCTGCCAAATAAACCTGTTGAACTTTAACCTGGTGTTGTGAGACTTTTTACTGTGTTTACCCCAGTCCAACACTGGCATCTCCACATACGGGGGAGGTCCCAGAGGGTTGGAGAATAGTCAATGTTGTTCCTTTGTGTAAGAAGGGTAGCAAGAATTATCCAGATAATTACAGGCCAATGAGCCTGACATCAATGATAGGGAAATTACTGGAGAGGATTTTTTGAGACAGGATTTACTCCCACTTGGAAATAACTGGATGTATCAGCGAGCAGAAACACAATTTTGCGAAAGGGAAGTTGTGCCTCACTAACTTGAGTTTTTTGAGGAAGTGAAGAAGGTGATTGATGAGGATAGGGCCTGCATGGACTTCAGTAAGGTGTTTGACAAGGTCCCTCGTGGCAGACTGTATAGAAGGTGAAGTCGCATGGGATCAGAGGTGAGCTGGCAAAGTGCATACAGAACTGGCTCAGTCATAGAAGATAAAAGGTAGCAGTGGAAGAATGTGTTTCTGAATGGAGAGCTGTGACAAGTGGCATTCCTCAGGGATCAGTGCTCGGATCTTTGCTGTTTTTAATATATACAATATATATATATGAAGGAAAATGTAATTGTTTTGCTTAGTAAGTTTGCAGATGACACAAAGATCAGTGGATTTGCAGATAGCGATGAGGGCCATCAGAAGATACATCAGGATTTTAATCAGTTGGAGAATTGGGTGGAGAGATAGATGGAGTTTAATCCAGACAAATATGAGGTAATGCAATTTGGAAGGTTTAATACAGATAGGAAACATGTAGTAAATGAAACAACCTTTTACTTAAGTATTGTTAGGCAGAGGGAACTTGGTGTATAGGTACATAGATCACTGAAAGTGGCAATGCAGATGGAGAAGGTAGTTAAGAAGGCATATGGTTTGCTCTTCATTGGCCAGAGCACTGAGTTTAAAAAGTTGCAAGTTATGTTGCAGCTTTATAGAACCTTAGTTTGGCCGTACTTGGAATACCGTGTTCAATTTTGAATGCCACACGACCAGAACGTTTTGGAGAGGGTACAGAGAAGATTTACCAGGATGTTGCCTGGTATAGAGTGCATTAGCTGTGAGGAGAGGTTGGAGAAACTTGGTTTGTTCTCACTAGAGTAACAGTGTTTGAGGGGTGACCTGATAGAAGTCTACAAGATTATGAGGGGCATGAACAGATTGGATAGTCAGAAGCTTTTTCCCAGGGCGGAAGAGTCAACTACTAGGAAACATAGGTTTAAGTTGTGAGGGCCAAGTATTAAAGAGGATGTAGGAAGCAAGGTTCTTTTTTTTTTACACAAAGGGTGGTGTGTGCTTAGTGACTTTTAAGGGGCATCGTGCATGGATTTAAGGGGCACAAATACACGGATAGATGGGAATAAATAGATTTGTCCCCGGAAGGGTACAGAGTTTTAGTTCAAATGGAAATAATGGTTGGTGCTGGTTTGAAGGGCTGAAGGGCCTATTCCTGTGCTATACTTCTCATTGCTCCTCACTGTCATTTGCTTTCACACGGATTCATGGACAGATCTGATTTCCAACAAGTCCCAGCTTCCATTCAGAGGTTTTTTCCAATATGCTTAAATTTAGCACAGTTAGTTCAAATGCAACCATTCGTACCAATGTGTTATGATGCTCATTCCTTGCAGCTGACCTTAGTACAGAGCCTGTTTTCTCAATATGAAATGGATTCTCACACAGGAGTCACATACATTGATTGATCCAGGAAGGAGTTTAAGTTTTAAGTTCAAGTTTATTTATTAGTGTCATGAGTAGACTTACATTAACACTGCAATGAAACGACTGTGAAAATCCCTCAGTTGCCACACTCTGGCGCCTGTTCGGGGACACAGAAAGAGAACTTAGCTTGGCCAATGAACTTAATCAGCAAGTCTCTCGGACTGTGGGAGAAAACCAGAGCACCCGGAGGAAACCCACGCAGACAGTGACCCAAGCCAGGTATCAAACTCGAGTTTGTGGCGCTGTGAAGCGGCAGTCCTAGCTACTGTGCCAGAATCAAAGGGGGACAAAAGTTCACTTCATTTCCATTCTTCAGCCATCAAATCCACCATAGTAAATCCTCACTTAAAGTTGTACCTGTATTCCTAAAAATTGCAACTTTAAGAGAAATAACTAAAAGTGAACCATGGCTCCCCAATAAGAATCAATATCAAAACTGCAGTTAGGTTCTTATGATATTTGTTGACCAGAAGAAAGCAATGTTCAAGTTGCAATACTGTACCAGACATGTGCAGCATTGTGCATTCCTAGCCTGCATAATTTGTAAACTAAAATACATCATTAAATGTACAAGAAATCCAATTTATAATTTAAATTCTTTTAAAAAACTACTATACTTTGTTCTCCTTTTGGTATGCAGTGCATTTAAATTGACCAGACTCCATCTAGTGGCAGAGGTTAGTTGGTGTAGTTAGTTTCATGCAATGGATCAGCTATTGCAACGAGATAGAGGCCAGGACTCAACACAAGTTCAGGAACAAAATCAGGCACGGTGCCCTGAAGTTGGGAGTCAATGAAAACAGACCTCGAGGACTCAGGTAAGCACGGAGGCTGGGAGGCAAGTTCGGATGGAAGGAGGAGAAATAGCAAGGTGGGGACAAAGGAGGAGGTGGTCAGCAAGGAAGAAGTTGGTAATAGGGTGAGAGGTGTGGGAGGAGAGGAGAGGAGGGAGGGAGGGAGGGACGGGGGGGGGGGGAGTGGGCAAGGCCAGGGACAGGAGAAAGGAGGACTGAGAGAAAGTGTGGAAGGACTGTGGGGAAGGTCATTCTGACCAAACAAACCCAAAAGGAAGTCTGTCGCAAACAATATTAAAGTGAAACTGGCAATGTTAAACTGGTACACCAACATTACTGTGTTAACAACGTTAAAGTGAAGCAATGTTAAATGAATCCTCTTTAAGTGGGATTTACTGCATTTTTCCATGTGATGAAAGCCCATATTGTTAGTACGCTACAAAGCTATGTGCTCAATATTGAAGTGAATGTACACACCAGAAATTGGGATTCATAGATAGAAGAGATTAAAAGGGACGTGTTCTGGGAATAAGAGGTCTTTGTACCTTACTCGTCTTGCCTAGTATCAAATAGAAGAAAAACTGTCATAACCAAAACACCTCGTATGCTGCATTTATGCTTCAATAAGTGTAACAATTAAAAAATCACAAAGACATGATGGAGACTCATGGTTGAGTCTTCACCATGGTGAAGGCTTCCCTCTTTAATGATTATATTTGAAGAAAAGCCATTATCATCAGAATAGCCTCACTGAAATTGTCAGAATTGTTTGTAAACCAGTGTTCTGTGTGGAACCAGTCAGTGCAACTAGATTGGGAACCTTGTTTGGTTGAAACCTGAGTGCCACGTTTGGACACACTTGAAGTTTTGGACAGTTGGGACAGAATTTTCCCAAAAAATGGCACTTCCAGTGGCAAAATCGGTCCAATTCCTGCCATACTCGGCGGTGCAATCGGGATCACAACCTCCAGGCATTTCAAAATAATAATTCCCCTTCCCTGCAATGAAAAATGCTGCACCTGAGACACAGGATGTCTCATTTCTGGCCTGGGTCATCTGAGCACTGCGTTTAATGGCTCCACAGCACTCACTCTGAAAAACAGAGAGGAAACAAGCTCCTGGATTTCTGGAAGGGGCCTCAGCTATTCACTGGATGACATAAAGAAGAGGAGGGCTACGTTCTACTCTTCAGCTGACTGGAGACTCTATAGCAAGGTCACAAAATCCCACCTGGATGACAGTGGTAGCACTGGTCAGTGCCAGCAGCCTGACCAACAGGACAGGTGACAATGTAGGAAAAAAATGAATGACCTACTGTGATCAGCAAGGGTAAGTGCTCCTGGTCACCCCCACCCCCCCCACCCCTGCACTCCACTGTCCAGTTAACCTCCCAAAATGTCAGCTGGAACCCATAATCTGCTCTCTTATAGATCCCCAGAATAGAAGCAAATTACTGCAGATGTTGGAATCTGAAACCAAAAGTGAAAACGCTGGAAAATCTCAACAGGTCTGGTAGCATCTGTAAGGAGAGAAAAGAGTTGATGTTTCGAGTCCAGATGACTTGAGCTTTGAAATGTCACTATTTTCTCTCCTTACAAATGCTGCCAGACTTGCTGAGGTTTTCCAATATTTTGGTCACAGGTTCTCAGCATCATCCTCATCTGGGCACAGTTTGTATCACAGACCCTCATTGTCAGACAGCTGTATAGGCACATTAAGTGAAAATAACATAGTATCTAACTTAGACATTAATCAGTGAGCCCTGTACACTAGTCCCTAATCCACCTGTATGTAGCGTTATGTGACAAGGGATCGAGGGCTAAAACTCCCTCATCAGGGCTGGAGTCAGTGCTGCTAGTAACAGCAGTCAGACATAGTAATAGCTAAAAAGCATCACAGAGCTTTCCTCACTGTGAGTCGGGCGGCACAGTGGTACAGTGGTTAGCACTGCTGCCGCACAGCACCAGGGTTCGATTCCAGCCTCCCTGACCTCACAGATGTAATTATGGACAGTTGACAGTGAAAAACCACACAAGTTACCTATGGACTTCGCGTAGAAGTTGAGTGCTGCCATGACCTTCAGGGTCACAGTCAGTGACTACCCTCCATCTCTATATGGTGCCAAGTTGGAAACAATGTGGGGCAGGTACTTTACTGTCACTGTAAGGCGGAGTCTCCTGTGATACAAGTTGTCCAACAACTCCAAAAGGACGTTGGAGTCCTCTAAATGCACATTCTCCTTCAGTGTCTTCAAGCTCCTGGTTCAGCCCTTGAGCCTGCCCTGCAGCCTCCTGATCTCTTGATGCTGGGAGTTTCCTGTATGCTGCTCAATGCTGGTGGCTAACTTTAAAACCTCTCCTAATTATTGTCCTACCGGTTCTGGAAACAGCCAGTCCTACATCTGGTGGCTACTACTCACTCACATCTCAGATACCCTCCCATCGTCATTGCTTGACCGACTTCCCATCTGGTTGTTCCCTCTCTCAATTCTATGTTACTGGGAATTCTGACAGATTTCAATGGCTGTCCGTCCCTCACGGGCAAGGTCAACTGGATCCACATTGAAGCCTAATGGATCCTCAATGGTAGGGACAGGGGTCCGGCACTTATCCAGATACAGTCCCTCTTGATTAAGTGTAGCTAAATGCTTTCCTTTGAACTCTGAGTTTTCACTCCTTTCCTTAACTTTGAGAGTTGGGCAGCTACGTTGTTAAGAGTTAATTGTTGATGGCCAATTATTTGATGAATGTGAGTCTCAGTAATGTTAGAGGGCACAATTACTTTCTCATCAGTGATAGGCAAAGCTAGTAGGCACCATTTTTACTCAGCCTTCATCATTCCAAGACATCATTGCTGTCAGGCCTTTACACTTCAGATTCCTTGTCAGCCACTCCATTCATTTTTAGCAATTGCCCTTGAAAAGGGCTTCCTGATCTTTCAGCTAAATTACAAATCTCATTCCTCTCTACGGACATCAGGGCCACCCTCAGACAGACATTGGGACACACCCTTCAAACCCCCTCCACACAAATATCAAGTGAGCCAAACCCGCAACCCCTCCACCCCCCCCCCCAACCAAACCAAATGGCATGTATGCATACCTCCATCCTTCCCTCCCCACTACAGGCAGTGGGCAACGACCCCTCCCCCACCCCATCCTCTTTCACAGTCTCTAGCTCAATCCATATCCCTCAAGCATTTTGGCAAGCCCACCTCCTTCATAGGCACTAGAAGCATCATCCCTTCCACACACCCTCCCTCACAGGCATCATCCACTTCAGCCCTCAGCCAAAACACGTAATGGAACACCCCCAAAGGGCCTTCTCAGAGGGTTCGCCCTTGGCATTACTATCATAGCATTTCCAGAGACAATGTCCTAGGTGCAATAGGGCAGTGCCCTGCCCAGCCCTGTCCTACACCACCTGGGGTCTATATCTCACTGTACAGTCCAGTGTGGTCATCATAACTGGCTTTCATCAGCAGTGATTGGCACGAGTGGGACATCATACCGAGTGGGTGGGAAAATATGGTGAGGGTCGATGTAATGGGATTAAGTCCATTAATTGTATTTAAACTTATTACATGCTAATCATTTTTGTGCCCCTCATGGGCATGAACCTGATCGTATTACTGATGGGGGGTGCAGGGAAGGTCAGGGTCAGGATTCTTTTTGGTGCAAACTCTGTTTTTTAGTGATGTTTAGCACCATTATGGGATTTGCGACAATGACTAGTGTTGTTGCTAAATCATAGCGATTGTCTTAGAAATTAGACAAAACCAGTTAAAGTTGGCATTACTTTAAGATAGTCATGGATTTATCCAATGCAAAAAAGGCCCTTTGGCCCATTGAGTGTCAGTGTTCACTGGAGTTACATCAAATAGAAAATGTTGCAAACTGCAGCAGTCAATGGTTCTAAGACCGACTTAAAATAGCCATTGAAACTCACATTAAAAAAGCTCTGTTTTCCACAACAATTAGTCATGGATTTTCAATTCTCAAGGGATTTGACACTGCACTTATTTTACTGTATATTTTGATGCTTTCTCACAATTTACTATAATTTTATCTTTGTAAATAATGTCAATTTTCATAGTAATCTAGATTTGTAGGCTGTCACTGCTCAGTGTAATTTCATACAATAAGATTGGCACCCCCTCTGCCATGTTTATTTACCACTAATATCCGCCATGCACTCTTAAGTTCACTGAGATACATGTTTTAACATATGGCTAAATGCCTCCATTGAGGATGGTTTCAGATTCACGTCTCCCAGAGGTGTCCCACTTTGCCCTTGCCACCATTCACTTAGATGCCATTGTGCTCTGTACTTCTTGATGATCATGTTGAACATTGACCTCCCCATTCACTGAAAGTTGAAACAAAAACCTATCAAGACCAAACTGGTAAACAACAACATGGGTGCAATTGTCCTGAGCCTGTGCTGATGGATTTGATGAATGGCAATTGGGGAAAGTATGGCAGGAGGCCCACAGATTGGTTTCACACTGTGGGATCATCCACAGAAATCCCACCAGAGGCTGATGTGAACCTCATTTTGAAGTACAGATGAAGGCCTGTCCCCCACCACACCAGACTCTCCATGATGCCAGTGGGGAAACACAACAGTGTGAAACACATTTGGAATAACCTGACATCTAGACTAACCTGAGCAATGTCTGAGGATGCCTGTGGAGTTCAGAATGGCAAGCCTGAACCTTGGAACACTACAGCAGTGATTGGGGGATGGGGCATCTCCAAGTAGACTTCACCAATTAGATGTCCTGATGAGGAATCATTTTCCAGCCTCAGAATATTTCTGGAGATCCATTTTCAATTTCTTCAATAGTGGGGGTCACTGACATTGGGCATCTTTTCAATATGATATCTGGACAGGATGGCAAACTACACACTATCCAGGCCTGCCTACCACAGGATGCAGTGTGAAATACCCAGATGTACGATTTATGAGATCAGGACTGGACAATTTTTCCACCAGCCACCAATGTGTGAAACATTCCATTTTCTCATCCCCACCACAGTACTTGTGCTCCAAGTGTTCATACAGACGGTATCAACACATCATCCAGATAAACTGAATTGTGGGACACATTTAGCGTGAAAAACAAAAACTCATGATTGACCCAACATCAGAGACACCTGGCTTCAAGCTTCCTCTGTGAAAATGGGCAGTGCTCAATCTAACCCACACTGGGAGTGGACTGTGTGGTTATTTGTTTCATAAGTGGAAGATGAGAGATGACTGTGGCCAGAAGTCTCAGATCATAGAACATGTCCTATCAATCTTCCCATTGAAATCGATTGAGAGAGGCATCTTGACATCTTTACTTGCATATCAGGAGGCCATTGAATCATGTACACATGATTTTACCTAGGTGGAATGGTTATGCTGAATTGCCCCTTAATGTCCCAAAGATGTGTAGGTCAGAGGTAAACGCGTGGGCTAATGGGGATAGGGCCAGGATAAGAGTTGGTGCAGATTCAATGAGCCAAATGGTCTCCTGTCATGATTCCATGAACTGCATATCCTTACAAAACACCTGTTCAAATATTAATATTTCCAAACCAAGGAATGAAACATTACAATGTTACAGTACTTTTCTATGGGGTTTGGCTATACATTCTCTGCAGAGGTGGTATACCTTGCCATCTTGGAAATCTTTTCAGTAATTTTGTCTAGAGTCAGAATATCCTGCTTAAGAGTTACTCATTGAAACTTATGAATAATTAACTATGGCAACCTCTTTTAGTCAAGCATCGTCATCAATATTTCTCAGCAAAGGCATATTCAATGATGCAAATGCTTTGCAGATTCTTCACCAACCCTGGTTTCCTGTGCATTATTAAAGGCAGCACAGATTATTGACTGTTACCACGTTGGGGTCAGGACCATCAATGAAAGAACAGGCAGTTATTTACCATACCACTGGAAGCGTTATTTGGCTTTGATGCAATTAACCTAAGCAATCAGTGTGAGCAATCTCCAAGTCCCTACCTCTGCACTTAGTTCATGCATCTGTGAACAAGTTTGACCTGGCATTGCATTAACTTGAATTGGACCCCAGTTATGGTTCCTATTCCTGTGTCCTGTGACATGTGCTCATTCATTTCAAATTGTAGATATAAATAAACTTTTTAATCAAAAGTGGATAATTCTGTGTTTCGGTTAAATTCTATTGCGTGAATGTTTGGGTTACCTGCTTTTGCCTACTCATGCTACCATCATGACACTTTAACTTGGTGACACAAGTACTATTGGCAGAAGAGGTAACCTAGAAGATAGTATTAATCACATAACCTATCTCATTCTTCTTCTTTCCAGTAATCTTAGCATGTGGGCCACCACCACTCTCTAATTCATTAATCAGAATCGCGAAACAGACGTTTTCAATGCTCTGTTGCCATAATTACCATCAAAAGGGCTAATAAAAATAAGGCAAAACTACGTCTAAGATGTCAGAAGATGTTGTCTTTCTTAATCTTATTATGATACAATAAGAGTTAAACCCAACTTCATTGACAGAAATCTCATTCCAGTTTTGCTGAATAAGGTTGTTAGATTTTAATCTGTACTCGATGTCCAAGCAGGAAACTAAGTCATTCCATTCAAATACAAATCTCTCCTGGAATTTGTTAATATTTGATTATTTTCTTTTTTCAAAATGCGCATAATTATTTAAAAATAGCCACCAGATTGGTAGCTAGAACCCAAATCACTATTGAGTACCCTGTCACCTTCAAAGAAATGAAACCAAAGAAGAGGATTCTCATTTGTTCTTGGCAAAAACAATGAAAGAGCCTAGGTTTGGCAAGTGGATATATTAGCTCTCACCTAAAAGAGTTGTCACATAAAAACACAGAGAAACCTGGAAGACATTTCTTTTTAAAAATTATAGACTCTCTACAGTGCAGAAGGAAGCCATTCAGCCCATGAAGTCTGCACCGACCATAACCCCATAACTCTACTTACTTACATTACTAACGCCTTGATACTAAAGGGCAATTTAGCTTGGCCAATCTACCTAACCCGCACATCTTTGGACAGTGGGAGGAAATAGAAGCACCCAGAGGAAATCCACACAGACACAGGGAGAATATGCAAATTCCACATAGATAGTGACCCAAGACAGGAATTGAACCCCGGTTCCTGCAACTGTGAGGCAGCAGGGTTAACCACTATGCCACCCTCATGAGTGAAGGATAATAAAGCAAATTTCAACATCACACAAAAAGGATATTAATGCTTTTAAATGACTTCAGGGAAGAATGGCAAAGATGCTTTCAGAACTTAGAACTCCACGACCATGAGACGGCACCTATAGACCTGAACTTGTTCCCTTCAAAGAAAACGTTGATTAAGTGAGGCCATTTCTGTCCAACACATGTTTACTAGAATCATAGAATCATCATAGAATCATAGAACCCCACAGTGCAGAAAGAGGCCCTTCGGCCCATTGAGGTCTGCACCGAACACAATCCCACCCAGGCTCTATCCTCATATCCCTACACATTATACCTCTAATCCCTCTAACCTATGCATCCCTGGACACTAAGGGGCAATTTCTTAGCATGGTCAATCAACCTAACCCACACATCTTTGGACTTGTGGGAGGAAATTGGAGTACCCGGTGGAAACCCACGCAGATTTAATGAGAAAGTGCAAACTCCACACAGACAGAGACCCGAGCCGGGAATCGAACGTAGGACCCTGGAGCTGTGAAGCAGCAGTGCTAACCACTGTCCTACCGTGCTGCCCATGAACTTTGATGAATGAACTTTGCTCCAGCTCAAGCCGACTGAAAAAATTCTCTGTTTTCACTGGACTGCACCATCATATTGATTATTCATTTACAAATATTTGCAAGAAGGATTTCAGAAAACAATCGCAATGTTTTGAGGCCTACCCCCTCTTAAAACATATTGCAATGTTTTCATTTCTCTCACAGATTTCTTACCACAAGGTACATTACAAGAAGTAACAGTTTTTGGGGTACTGAATGGCTTCATTGCATGGCAAATCTTTTTCTTTCCAAGTAGGCAATCTGCACAAATGATATTTAATAATTTAAGGGTATCAGTGCAAATGAACTCAAATTTTTCACGGTGTTGTTCCTGGACAATCATGTACAATATTCAATGCATTTCTTGTTGTTATATTGCTCAGTTTTTATTTAACTTGTAAATCTCTATCAAATTTGTAATGAGAAAATTATTGGATCTTGCACACCAAGTTTATATTCTGTTAACCCAGCAATGCACCTTTTAAAAGCAATTTTATGTACCCAAAGAACAACTTGAAACTGTTGAAGCCCAGACGAAGCAATCTACAACTATCTAAAACTCTTGAATCTTTTAGCCTACCTTTTGTTACCATTGGTCCAGGGAACTCTTAATCAAAACTAGCACTGGGAAAAAAAGAATCAGGTTGGTTATATGCTCATTTTCAGCCAAAGAAACTGTTAAATCTTAACAGATACATCGTAGTCATACTACTGACCAATTAGATTGTTATATAAAAAACAAATAGCTGAAAAGCAATTATGCTTACTAATGGACTACAAGTTTGCTCAATAATTGAGGCAGCATTTTTTCTTGCAGTACCTACAAAAATATCTGATGCATTATTGTTAATAACTCCAATGTGATGGGTGGACATAAATATAGAATCCCTACTGTACAGAAGGAGAGCATTCAGCCCATCATGTCTGCACCAAATCTGACACAACATCTTACTCAAGCCTCCACTGCTTCTTTTTAGAATGTCAATTATCTCAAAGAATTGGATCTGGCAGTTGATCTCTGGGATATATATAAAACTTTTAATATAGTGCTTATGATTTTCATCATGAGTTGACATAAACTCAAAGAAGTACACTTCATCACAAAGTAATTTTATTTTATTCCATTTCAGAAATCAACTACTTCACACCTGTATCAAACAAACTTGAGAAACTGATCAAATTCATCCCTATTTTCTGATCTCCACATGAACAAGTTTGGCATCAGCATCACTTGTATTCTTGTGGAATTGGGTCCCTATAGATTTCGGGATGATGCTTGCTTAATCGTGTAAATGAATGAAAGACTTGCAATTTTAAAAGTTCTTTCATGGGATATGGGCATCACATATATTGTCCATCGTTAGTGAACCAGATGGGTTTTTATGACAACTGATGATAATTTCATGGTTGCAATTACTGAAACTAGCTGTCAATTCCAGATTGTATTCATTGTTTTTAAATGCCACCAGCTGGCGTGATGAGATTTGAACTTGTGTCCCCCCAGAACATTAGTCTGGGCTTTTGGAAAACTAATTCAAAGCCACCATCAATTTGAAAACTGTTAATTGGCCTGCTTTTTTTGGAATTTATGTAATAACAGAAATGACCAAACCTCAAAATATTTTTATTATGCAGGAAGTGGAATATTCTGTGACTAGATAAAGTACTCTCTAAAATTATTTTTTTCTGTACTAGATTTGAATAATCAATTAAAACAGGCCAGCTCAATTAAAAGAAATACAATATTTGTCAGTGTGCCAGGGATAGAGCCATATCTAATTTGAGTCAAGGGTTATATATGAACTAGATAATGTTGCCAGTTTAATTACTGTTTATATAGTGCTCCGAGAAAAATGCCATACTACTGGCAATGTTTTGAAGCTTAATCATTGGTGGGCTGTGTATTTTTTTTGAAAGTCACTGTCAAACCTTACACAAGTGAGCCTCATTCATCCTCCTCTCCCACCTACTTAAACTATGGTATTTTAATACAAAATTATTAGTAAAGCCTTATGGACCTGGTTTTCTTACATTCCCCCTTCAGGCATCGCTTATGGTTAAAAAAAGGTAACGCTATCCATTATAGGGCAGCACAGTGGTTTGTGACCTCACAGCACCAGGGACCTGGGTTCAATTCCGGCCTTTGTTGGCTGTCTGTGTGGAGATTGCACATTCTCACCCTGTCCAAGTGAGTTTACTCCAGGTGCTCCGCTTTCTTCCCGTACTGTGAAGATGTGCAGTTAGGTGGAGTGGACATGCTTAGAGCCTTTTAACGACCCAAGATGTGTAGATTAAATAGATTAGCCATGCTAAGTGTGTGGGGTTACAGGAATAGGGCAGAGAAGAGGGACTGAGTAACATATTGGGTCATGGAGTCAGTGCAAACTTGATGGGCTGAACAGCCTCTTCTGTTCTGGAGGGATTCCATGATTTTATGATTCTATGAGATATTGTGTGGATTCTCAGAGTATTAGCGTTTCGGGGTCTTAGAACTAATTTTCCACTAAAAGGGTTTAGTAACAAAATGTTAGCCGGATTTTTTAGTCATTCTTGCCAGCGGGATTTTCTGGCCCCACTTCAGTTAATGGCAATTTGGCTGAATGCTAAAATTCTCCCTCCTTGTTTACAGCAGCAGTGGGGGAAGAACAGCCACAAAATTTGGCCTTTGTTGTTATAGAACTTTAGGGCCAGTTTGAAAGCTTCCCACCTATGGATTTGAAGGCAGGGGTTCATAAAGTACAGCACATGACCTACCCAATGTCTATTTGTCTACCTCAATGTCTCCTATTTTCTGGCTAGGGGCATTGGGCCCATCCACTCTTGGGCCTACGGAAGTACTTAAGTAGGCAATTAATGATCACTAAAAAGTCTCACCCAACTCAGCTATATTTTTCTCACAGCAGTGGAAGGCCCACATTATGTAGGTAGCACGTCAGTTTTAGCTGCACAGGCTGGTGTCAGGCAAGGAGATGAGAGCCTCCTTTGGTGGCCCTTGTGTCAACTGAAGAGACCTCCCCCCCACCACCCAACAACGTCATAACCTTTTTGAATATTAACCCCTAACACGCCGTCTCAACACCCCCAAGCCGAGGCATGCAGCCAGTGCCAGCTGATACCCAGGTTTAGTTGAAGTCCAGTCTCTTTTACTTCATTTTCAGCGAGTGACTGCAACCCCACAGATGGCGTTTTTGGTTAACAAACTGGTTGACCGGCGGTTCTCCAAGGTAAGTCTTTTCCCTGGGTGAGGGGCAGAAGTCCCATTTCGAACCAGTTAAGGAATGATGGTGCGTTAAATGGCTGAGGGGCAGATGGTATCCACTGACATTCTTTCCCTCCTATTCTTTGGGTAGGAAGCCCCATTTTTTAAATAGTTTGTGGGAAACTGCATTTTTTAAATAGTTTGTAAACAAAAAGCAAATATTGGATGTGATCTTCTGCATCTTCATACTGGTGAATTCTTCTGGTGCCACCAACAATGCATCGCCTCCTTGTGTGTCCTGGCAGCTTGGAGTGGAATCAATGGGAAATCTCATTGTTAGCAGTGAGACAAGAAGATCCCATTGCTGGTGCCCTACTTCCCACCACCAAGAGAATCCCAGTGATTACCTTGTATTTAAATGATTGCCTCAGGTTGGAATTGGGTGCTCAATAAGCCACCTTGATAGGCCTTCTCTACCTGTTGTGAACAATGGAAGTTAAAAGGTACAGAAGCTATGCAGAACTTTCTGGAAATATATTGCTGTGAAGTATTCAGGCAGAAAAAGTTTACAGAAAAGTTTGGAGAGA
Source organism: Sphyrna mokarran (assembly GCA_024679065.1). Taxonomy (NCBI): domain Eukaryota; kingdom Metazoa; phylum Chordata; class Chondrichthyes; order Carcharhiniformes; family Carcharhinidae; genus Sphyrna; species Sphyrna mokarran. The sequence goes on from JAGIQG010000021.1 coordinate 29,746,447, forward strand.
ACATGCAGGAATAGTTTTGCTGCTCAATTAATAGAACCCCCGATGTATGGGGAAATGAAGCAAGTTTTTTTTTTACGTAAAGATTAATTCAATCCAAACACTACAATTTATCTGCTAAGTATCATTCTGTAAATTCAGGTTACTGTGAAGTAAGCATATCAACTCATAAGGGCCTGGTCTCAAAGTATTTGTTCAGTCTGCCTTCAAAAAGATAGATGAAGTACACTTGCAAGAAAATTAAATATTGGATCCAGGTCTCAAGGAGCTGGTCTTGCTCTGCTTCTGGATTAAATGATTGTAGAGCTAGTATTGGACATCATGAGGCAGGGGTTCAGACAGACTAATGAGCATCAGTGCCAAAGATTCTGTGAAGATAGCTACAGAAAGCTGGTATCTAAACAACTATATTCAAGTTTTATGATGTATGGTTATCACACCATGCAGAACTCAAGGGCCATGAGGTAAACATGGAAGACTTAAGAATGGAAGTTCTTTATTGAAGGTATGTACTGTTCCACAGTCAATCCCAGACTGATTCCCTGAGCTCCAGCCTGTGTGGAGCTAAGACTTGGGCTCACATGAACTGCAGTCTTAAAGGAGCAGCACGTACTCCAGCCAACATGTATCACAAGGATATATTTCTGTATTGATGAAAGGCTGATTGTGGTAGGCCATTTCAGAGAGTATTTAAGAATTAACCACATTGCTGTCACATGATTTGGAGTCACGTGCTAGCCAGACTGTGTAAGGATGACAAATTTCCTTCCCTAAAACATATTAGTGAACCAGATGGCTTTTTATAATAGTCTTAGGTCATGGCCATGGCCATCATTAGGTTTTTAATTCCTGAATCTTATTTAATTCAAATTTCACCATCTGCCATAGTGGCATTGACACTTGGGCCCCCAGAGCATTACTCTAAGTCCCTAGCTTAAAAGTTTACTGACAATACCACTACACTATCATCTCAATAGCCCATCCAGCTGACCTTTAATTGTTGATTTAAATATGCCGGATAGGCTACCAAATTCAGGCACATTCCTTTGCTGCCCTCTCCCCACCTTATTATGGGGGTCAGCCCAGGAGTGGGCAGCAAAACAGTGAGATGGGTGCCCACTCCATTTTACATGCCCCTCCTCTACAGAAAACATACCTGCCGGGAACATATAAAATTAGCCCACAGTCTAAATTAAGTCCAGTTCAGTATTGAGGGAATGCTGCAGTGTTTATTTGATGAGGCATTAAACTACAGCCAGATTTATTTTTAAAAATCCAATGCAGAATTTGAAGAGCACTATTTATACAAATGTGAAATAATAGAAACTAGAAATGTGAAATAAGACAAGCATTACTGTAAATACTCAATGGGTTAGGCAGTGTCTGTGGATAGATGCAGGATTAACATTAACTATTCCTCGCCACAATTTTGCCTGACTTCAAAATATTTCCAGCAACATTTTTCTTTCAATTAACACAACAAAAACATATACATGGTATTGTTCATGGGGCCTTGCTGTGAGCAAATTGGATGTGACAATGACTTACATTGCTGCAATGATAGCACTTCAAAAAGAATGGGTGTGAAGTGTTTTAGGCAGCACTGAGTGTGTGAAAGAAATTATATGAATGAATATTCTATTCATTTAAGCAAATACATATCACAGTCCTTTTAGAACAGGGGCAAATCTATGCAAACACTTTGGCTGGGACATTACCATCATTCATGCCAGCAGGATTTTCCCATCCCTCTGGGCACCAAATTCTTCAACCTCACTGCAGTGGGAGCGTGTGTAAGTAGAAACATAGAAACTAGAAGCAGGAGTAGCCATTTGGCCCTTTTAGCCTGCTGCATCATTAATTTTGATCATGCCTGATCATTGAATTAAAATCCTGATTCCCCCATTCCTCCCATAACCCTTGGTCCTGTTAGACTCAAGAGCTATTTCTAATTTCTTCTTGAAAGTTTGGGCCTCAACTACATTTCTGGTAGTGAATTCCACACATTCACCACCTGCTGGGTAAAAAAATATCTCCTCCCCTCAGTGATGAGTAAGATTGCATCCTAAGATTTCACACAGTGTTATGATGTCAAGAGAATGATTTAACTCTTTTTACCCTTAGCCCGTTTGAATACTAATTTATGATGTGGCTTACCATGAGGCACAATAAACAATGATTTACAATCGTTGCTATATTCAAAAACTAATATAGGAAAGGGAAACAGGAATATAACTTGTGAATTAAAATGCTGAAATATAAAGCTGCATTCTTTCTGAAAGGTCTAATGTATGATGGGGCAAGTTGGAGCAACTGGATAGTCTATCACTTTTCATGTTACTTTATTAACTATTCTATTATAAATAATTTAAACATTGTCTTTAATAAACTGAACCAACTACACTGACTATGTGATAGGCTATTTGTCTGTCAAACTAGACTAGACAATTGTTTAGATTAGATTAAACTAGTTGGTTTTGTAACATTGGATGTTCTTCAATTATTGACGAGTCAAGTTGGTGCAGCCTGAGTACATATATTTAACGATCATAAATATCCATTAATAAAATCAGCATGTTATTAATCTCAACATCACTGATATTGTCAGATAGGGCACTAAATAAAATAACAATCAAAGCATTAATGTAATTCAGTAGGCATGGAAAAGCTGTATCGTACACACTGCTGGTTATCTACATCATCCTCGAGATTTCTGAGTGTTGCTGATTAAATGACCAACTTGAGGTAAATATAAGTCAAAGGGTGGAATTTTACGAAAAAATTCTAAGTGCCAATGTGCAAGAAAACAGCAAAGTTTCAGACTCATCTTTTGGGTCAATCAGATCATTAATATTTAAATCAGCTTCGCGCCCTTTCTGTACACAGAACTAATTTCACCAGCAAAAGAGCGTCAGTAAGATCAAAGGAAACAAAAAACTGGCTGCAAACCTGATTTTTCACTTATTTTTAATTCATTCATGGGACATGGGTGTTGCTGGCTGGCCAGCATTTATTGTCCACCCCTAGTAATCCTAAGAGTGCTATTGAGGGTCAACCACATTATTGTGGCTCTGAATCCACATGTAGACCAAATTAGGTAAGGATGGCAGATTTCCTTCCTTCAAGGATTTAAGTGAACCAGATGGGTTTTTCTGACAATCGACAATGGTTTCATGGTCATCAGTAGATTCTTTTTTCCAGATTTTTTTTAATTGAATTCAAATTCCATCATCTGCCGTGGCAGAATTTGAACCCAGGTCCCCTGAACATTAGCTGAGTTTCTGAATTAATAGTCTAATGATAATACCACTAGGCCATAACCTCCTGCCTGAGTTTACCTCTTCGCTTCACTGAAAGTTGGGTGGGACAAGGTCATAAGATTATGGCCAAAGATCATTAATACCAGCCATCAGATTGGGCTCTGTATCTCTGCTTGTAAGGTCAGAAGTGGATCCCATACAATACTGATTAGGACATCAGGAAGTTGTCCAAGATATGTGCACCTGATATAGTTTGGATCATTGCCAATGTGAATCGAGGATCTCATACTTGTTTCAACCCCTTTGCCAAATTGGATTGAGATTCAGATAATTAAGGTACATGGCAGGCAAATCAGATAATCACAAAATGGCTCTAAAGAGACAGTTGCAGGTAGCTGCCAACTAGGTAAATGGAACATTTACTGAAAGCCAGGCCTTTGGGGCAATCTTAACCTGTTAGCTGCGCCATCATTATATTTTATGCACAAGAATGAAAGTAAAACTTAGCTGCGATAGTGCTCCCTGATTTACAATAGTGCTCCCCCTGAGACCACATTAAAACTAGGGGTCTCTGCTGGTTGGTGCCCACCCAACACCTCCCTTTAATCAGTGCTGCTTTCATCCAGTAGACCAAGTTTGCCATCCCACCATGGCGGACTAGGTGCTGGTTTCATATAAATAAGCCCTGCAGATAAATCTCTTGTGGTAATGCTGCTGAACTCTTTAGGCTTGTGCAGCAGTTGTCTCTGATCCAATTTCTAGGCCAGGTTCTTTAATAGAAGCAAATGTGCACTGACGGTAGCAAACTTAAATTGCTATGCTGAAAACCAAGCCTCTGGGTCAACCTGTTAGGTGGGCCGTCGTTATATTTTATGCACAAGAACAAATGTAATACTGCTGTATGAATTATATAAAGAACATGAGTTCTGAGTTATCCAATCCTCCAAAAAGACTATTTTTTTTTATATAAATGCACTCTTGACAGGTAATGGTTTCACATTTGTTATTGTCTCTGTATAATTTATATTCTACATGGTATTACTTCCATGAAATATAGATAGCCTTGCCCGACATTCTAGGTACTGGAACTACTTTTCCTTTGAAGATTCATCTGGAGAGAGATCCACATACAGTCTTCACTTATCACACAGCGATAGTTTAATTAGCACTCATGCTCCTTCTGGTTGCATTGAAACCAACTCACAAAGGAGTATGACGCCTCCGTTAAACCTTGTTTTTTTTTGCCTCTTTACTAATTCATTTTTAAAGTAAGGCATAATGATGAGGATTTATGGGATATGATTCGTATCCCACAGCTCCATGTAAAATATTCTCTGTCTGGCTTGTAAATATTAAATACTATCCCAGTAAACTCCGCACAGAGAAAGAAGATGGATTGGGCAACAATCCAACCAGAAGCAAAAGAATATTGTACGTCTTGGAGCTGTAGTTCCACAAGCTCTCACTTTTCACCTGCTTTTGTATAGTTGTGATCATGCATGTTATGGACAGGGTGACAGAGAAATGTTGTCCTCATCCCCTGTTCCTGCTCTCTGTACAGTAAGAAGTCTCACAACAGTTAAAATCCAACAGATTTATTAGATAGCAAACATCACCAGCTTTTGGAGTGCTACTCCTTTGTCAAGTGAATGGGGAGTTCTGATCATAAACAGGGCATATAAAGACACACACTCAGTTTACAGAAAACTGATTAGAATGTGAGTCTTTACAGCTAATTAAGTCTTAAAGATGCAGACAATGTGAGTGGAGATTGCATTAAGCATAGGTTAAAGAGACGTATATTGTCTCCAGACAGGACAATAAGTGAGATGTTGCAAGCCCAGGCAAGTCATGGAGGTTACAAATAGCGTGACATGAATCCAAGATCCCAGTTGAGGCCACCCTTATTTGTGTGGAAGTTGGCTATCTGTCTCTGCTCAGCAACTCTGTCGTGTGTTGTAAAGGCTGCCTTGGAGAACGCTTACTCAAAGACCAGAGGCCGAATGCTTGCTGTCCATAATCAGTGAATTTCTAAGAGAAAGATGTATGTGTTTTTACTGGGGCGACCAACGTGTCATGGAGCTTCCTCGTTTGTCCCGGGTTTTCACGTATTGAATCCCGGTGCAAGTGTCCCAGGACATCATTGATCCATGGAAACTGCTCGATGTGTCTGCAGTGCACTCACACAGGCATTCAATCATGTCAGAACAGTAACATGCCACATCCCTCAGAGACTGCAGGTATAGTAGGCCGGCCTAAGAGAGGGGGGAAGCACCAGCAGTGAGTTGAAGAGAAATGTAATCAGTTTGCCATGCGGATGCAAATCTGTCCTTGAATATTTTAATGAGGGCTGCTTGCCTCAAATTCAACGCTTGTTTCATGTTTAATTCTTCTGGACTGGGTTTTCTGGGCTTTGTGAAACCTTACTGTTGAATGGAGTAGAAAATTGCTAGATGGAGGAAGAAAGTGAGTTTTCTGTTTCTGCTTATGGGCCAGAAACAGCAAGAATGATATGTCCCAGTCCCAGCCCCACCCAGCATGCTGTATGTAAACCACCTTGCGACATGACTACAGACTCTGTCCCGACAATCAGATCCTCCAATGCTGTACCATTGTTTAACTCCACCCCTTCTTCAGCAGCCCTCATACATGCCTTCGTTACTTCCAGGCTTGATAGTTCCTAAATTCTTCTCATCAGCCTCACATTTTCTATATTCCATTAACTTATGTTTATTCTCAACCTTGTTGTCCACACCTTAACTCTCACCAATTCCTGTTTGCCTCAGTACTCAGTTTGTTAGCTTCTGATGTGACAATGCCTCAGTTTTACAATTCTCTTTATCTGTCTCCTGATATTCAACCTGCCCAATGCTGGACTCATCTCCTGATCTTTTATGTTCTACACCTAAACTGCAATATATGACCAACTATCCCCTTTCTCAGGTCTGACCCACCTTCCTGATCTATCTTTCCCATTATCCATTTCCAATTTTCAACTTTCCCGTCTGACTTCAAATGACTAATTCCATCCCTTTCTGATGTTCCCTCCTGCTTGACTTCAGTCTCCAACTTGTCTTCAATCTCCAATGTTCAGTGCCATCTCTGATGCCTTATTCTTTTTTCATTTATTTTTATTAGCGTCACAAGTAAGTTTACGTTAACACCGCACATTAATACACTCGTGGCGCCTATTCGAGAACACTGAGGAAGAATTTAGCATGCCCAATGCACCTAATTAGAACGTCTTTCAGACTGTGGGAGGAAACAGGATTACCTGGAGGAAACTCATACGGACACAGGGAGAATGTGAAGACTCTGCACAGACAGTGACTCAAGGCTGGAATTGAACCCGGTCCCTGATGCTGTGAGGCAGCAGCGTTAGCCACTGTGCTGCCCCCATGCTCTCCCCCCTTTGACTCTGCATTGGTCAATAATGCCCAAATCCATTTCTCCCCATGTCTGACGCATTTCAACTCTACTCCTCAGCTGCCTGTGTGTCTGACAGCCAACCAATCATACAATTTGGTGGTGAGTGATGGGGGTTGGTGGGAGGCGTAACTGGGAAAACAATTTGAAAATTTCAATCACATCTTAGTTAAATTCAGCAGAGCCTGTGTGGAATGCATATTTTTGGGGTTCCCTTCCCTTCTGACAGTTACTATTAGGATCGTATTCTTGGTAAGTCTTTCTTAAAACTTACTTTTAAAGTTCTACATTTTACAATTACCTTCCTTTTTAACCAATGTGCCAACTCTTCATTGCCTCCGACATCTCATCACATAAATAGTTAATGAAATCAGCTGCATCACACATGAAGCAGCACTACTAATAGAATCTGCCCAATAAATAAATTACTTGCTAATCTCACACAACACTGCTCTTCATTCTTATTATAATGAAGTTGTCATATTTTCAATCTTGCAATGAACTTTATAAATAACTGCAGCTCGCCAGTGAACCCTAGAATATTCCTCACAGGTTGTTATTAAGATTACACTGTTGCTATTTTCTTGTCAAATTTGTTTTAATATTGCAGTTGCTACCCTTTCAGTGTTAAGTACAATCTGGTGAATGGCTGCTAATGATTGTGCTTTTGTATAATGTCGGAGCAGTGACTAGATTTCACCAGTACAGGTACAAAATATAATTCCCAAAATCCATCTTTCTTTCTTCACCAAATATCCTTACTGTAATGACTTCACAAAGTCCACAATGTAGACTTCAGAATACAATCTCCCAGGCAGTAATGGCTTTCCAGTCAGGCAGCCCTGCATTGTACATAATGCGGAGCGTCAGGGTTACTAACGCTCTGGGTTTAGACACCGTACAAGAAAGTCCCTGTCTGAATGTTATTAACTATGTAAATAAATATAAGTTTGGTGAAGGGATACAGGCCTCGGAGGAGTTATTTCAACTGTACTTGTTCCCAGCCAAAAATACAACATATATAATGGCTGGAATGTTACCATCCCACCCACCATAGGAAATCAGAACAGGTGAGCAGCACTCAATGAAGAGGTCTGTTGACCTCAAGCAGGACTTTACAGTTTTGGGATGAGTGAGGCCATAAAATCCCACCCAACATGTCAGAATTAGGGACATTTTATCCAGAACTCCAACACCAAATCTTCACATAAAACCAGCAAGTCATTCAAATACCTTAAATTTTTGTCACTACTTAATCAAAACCTCGCTGATCTCCACAGTGACATTTTCAGGCCCCCCTCCCAGCACTGGATTTCCTCTTGTGGAAGTGGCTTCCCATTGATGGTCAGCAATTTTCCTTGTCTGCCAAGGGTATAGGGTCTTTCTCTGTACCTTAGCTATGACATACATTCTGTTCCTTCCTTCTTTATGAACAGTATGCTTTGGCTGTTTAATGTGCAAGAACTAATCCTTTTCACTGTATACTAATACACACAACAATAATAAATCAAATCAAGAAAGCATGGTCATATGACATTACATCTTAATTACATCAGCAACAGGTGCTTCTGATTTTAACTCCTTATTCTATGTTCTCCATCCCCCCCCTCCCCCAAGTCTTTCATCCCAGTTATATACATTTGCCCCCAAAGCCTCAGGCCAGGATTTTCTCCAATATTGGCAAAGGCAGATGCCAAGCTTTGAAGTCACTGATGGCAAAGGCAGTTTTCCCTGTGATGTGGTGGAACACTCTGGGGAAATAAAAAGTTCAAGTCGCAGGTTCCATGACAACTCACTGACAGACCAGCTTCTGATTGACCCGTCCCGCCATCAAGTCAGGCACTCAGTGATCTGGCCACCATTTGTTAAAGATGGTTTTAGTTCACACTAGAAAACAATCTTCTTCATCCAAGCGCACACTCTACATTATCCTGGTATCAAGCTGGCAGTACCCAGGATATCCAGGCAAATTAGTAGCTCAATGGCACAGTGGTGAGCACTGCTGTCTCGCAGCGCCAGTCATCCGGGATCAATTCCCAGCTCGGGTCACTGTCTGTGTGGAATTTGCACATTCTCCCTGTTTCTGCATAGGTTTCCTCTAGGTGCTCTGGTTTACTTCTGCTGTCCAAAAATGTGCGGGTTAGGTGGATTAGCCATGATAAATTGTTCCTTGGTGTCAGGGAAATTAGCAGGATAAATATGTGGGGTTACAGGGATAGAGCCTGGGTGGGATTGTGGTTGGTGCAGACTCGATGGGCCAAGTAGCCTCCTCTGCATTGTAGGGATTCTATGATTCAAATCACATTATAAAACCATATTTCAGCACCAAGTCGTGGAATCATTTGTTCTCAAATTCTCTCAAATTGTGCTGTGCAATCTATTTACTGCAACCCATCTGAAGTGGTGATCAATGACAAAAAAAATCACAATTCCATTCCTGGGTACTTTGCTATGCTGTTGGCTACTCACTGTGCATTTTTAGCAATTTGAGATTAATTTTCCTATAGAATGACTGACGCCTGACCATCAGTCTGCCTGTTGGACTCTGGCTCGGCATTTCACTATTCCCAAGTCACCTTGGTATATTTTTTGGAGAATTTTGAGTCGAAATGTCTTTGGGATAACTCGCCTGTTGTCAGAAACTAAGAAATCATCAATAATTTTGAGCTGCTTTCCCTATTTAAAATACTGGCAAATGTGCTGGTTTTTTAGTGTATAATTTGGTCATCCTCTCTGACAAGATTCTTTTATTTAGTAGCATTTGTCATCCTATAGCTGTTGTTGCTTAAACCTCTTGCAGTTTCTTCTCAGCGGCTGCTAAGTGTTTGGTAATAATTGAAGAAAAGCCTCCAATTTGTCAAAGAAATTAAAATCTTCCATATTGATTCCTTGCATAATATCATAGATCATAGAACCCCACAGTGCAGAAAGAGGCCCTTTGGTCCATCGAGTCTGCACTGAACACAATCCCACCCAGGCCCTACCCCCATATCCCTACATATTATACCCACTAATCCCTCTAATCTACGCATCTCTGGACATTAAGGGGCAATTTCTTAGTGTGGCCAATCAACCTAACCCGCACATTTTTGGACTAACACTACCCTTGAGAGTGCATCTGCTGTCATCTGATATTTCCCTTGAACGTACTCAATGAATGTATTGTTATCTCATTTGCTTAAGTTCTGAACTATTGAATTCTTGGCAGCATCTTTGCAGCCTCCTTCAGTGAAGAGGAGCAACCAAACTTCGTGGTCAGTTTTTATGTGAAACCTCAATTTGCATCACACAATCAGAAAAGGCTTTGCAATCTATGCTGCTATCAATGCTGCTTTTTCAATGGTCGCAGACTTTGTGTTTGAATGAGATCTGGATGCAGATTAAACTTGTCTTTTATTACTTTTTTGAAATTGAAACAAAACTATACCCAAACCTGAAGATGATGGGTGGAATTCTCTCATCTGGGAATAAAATTCCTGCGGCAGGTGTTGGGTTGGGTTGGGGAGTGTTTCCTGCCCCAACCTAAAACCCCAACACCAAAACCAGTGTTTTGTGCAGTATTCCATGGCAGGGCAGGCCTGATGACGTGTAGTGCGCTATCATATTTGGGTGCCCAGAATCTTTACTGTCAGCACCCACCATTGAGAAGGTATCATGAAGGGGAGATGAGGGTCAGGCCACATCATGACCAAGAGGGATAGTCTATACCAGGCCAATAGTAGAAAGATGCCCAGCAGGGAAACAAATCCAACATGGGCACAGGTGGCCGATGCCACGTGTGCACAGGAGATTGGCAATATAGTGTCGCAAGAGGATAAATTACCTTATTTTCTCTACCACGGTTAGTCTCAGTCATGATTGCATAATCCACAAAGACTTCAAAATGTCATGGTCCAAGGACAGGCATTACCTGTCTCACAGCCGTGATTCAGTGCACCCAGAATGGGTAGAATGACTACCCTTTCCCCGTAACCCTTCTGCAGACACGGGACATGTCGTGGAGTGGGGGGTGGGGTGGAAATGAAGAAGTGGAAAGGGGGGATGGGGGCAATATAGTCACAAAGGGAATGAGCAGCCTTCTCACCACATACATTTATGTGCCTTCCCCTTGCACGTGGATGTGTTCTGCATTCTGGGGGAGGGGATTGGTCCATAACCACTGCCCAACTCACACTGGTGATGGGCCACCACTCAGGAGTATGTGGGACATGCAGCTTTCATGCATTTATTTCTTTGTAGTGGTATGAGAAGCATTCCAAAGTGCATTGGTGCAGCAAAGTTAAAAGGCAACCCTCTCAAGCATTTCCTTCTTTGAACAGGAGACACTCCATCACAACCAAGCTGAATGAGAGAATACTGGGAAGTGGAGGTGGGGGTTGGGGAAGGACATCAGTTACAACTGAGGGCTCTAACTGAGTTCGAGCAGAGGGCCTCAGAGCTTGTGGAAGTCAAGTGGGACAGAGCCAGTACAATGGGGAGCTTAGTCTTGGCCATCCACCTGTTAAAGATTCATCCATTTGATGAAAACCTAATAGAGCGAATGTACCCCCATCTCGGAGACAGCAGATACTGTTACTGACACTCTCCTTTCTCACTTGCAGATGCCTTCAAAAAACACCATTGGCTGGACGAGAAGGAGAGAGAGGAGGATGGCCCCTTTTCGAGCTCCAGCCTAAGCCACAGCCACAGGCCTAGAAGAGGAGAGTTCCACACCGTTTGAGGCATCAAAAGGTCCACTTTCACCCTCCAATAGCTCAAGCACACAAATCCTGGTGGGATTTTGTGCTAGTTCGGGGCTTCACAAGAACATGTGTCCACAGCAGGAGGGCGGAAGTTCACTCAAGCTTCTTGGCTCTCAGAACAGCTGGGGAAGAGGCAACAATCACTCTGTATCTGATGACAAACCTCCCAATCATAGAATCATAGAACACTACAGTGCAGAAAGAGGCCCTTTGGCCCATCGATTGCGCCGACGACAATCCCACCCAGGGCCTACCCCTATATCCCTCCATATTTTACCCATTAATCCCTCTAACCTAAGCATCTTAGGACACTAAGGGCAATTTTAGCATGGTCAATCAACCTAACCCACACATCTTTGGACTATGGGAGGAAACCAGAGCACCCAGAGAAAACCCGTACAGACACGTGGAGAATGTGCAAACTCCACAGTGACCCGAGCTGGTAATCGAACCCAAGTCCCTGGAGCTATGAAGCAGCAGTGCTAGCCACAGTGCCGCCCCATACACTCCAATGTCGGAGGTGGGTGCACATCAGGAAGGGTTGTTGGAAGACCTCAATAAAGAAGTGCACAAGTTGGAGGAGTCCATCTGCCAGTTTGTGATGTATCCACACATGTGCGTGCATTGAGGACTCCATGCAGAGGGTGGTAGAGTCAATGGAAATCCTTGTCCAGCAGAATGCAGAGATGCACGTAAATCTGCACACAACCACTGTTGTCAGCAGTGAGTTCATGCTGTAGCAATGCAAGAATGGGGCACATCAATGTTTCTCCAGGCAACCCTTCCCCACAGGACCCTCAAATACCCTGAGGGAGAAGCAACAGGAGCTAGACACTAATGGGGCATCCACTCAGGATTCTCAGGGGCTCGCTCTGAATCTCCTCAGTCTGGGTCCCCTTCAGTCTCATTCTCTCATTGCAGAGGGCACAGCTGGTCCATTGGTGAGAAAGCACAGTTAACCAGGATTCCCCAGGCTTATGCACTCCAGAGGATGGTCACCTAAGTCAACAAAAGCAATCTGGCCAACACTCCACAGTCTGCCTCTACCCAGGCCTAGGAAAATAAAGAAATTTTGAGCACATATGGTTGCATGGTGAACACTGTCACTGTATTTTATATAAATATATTCACACTGGCACTAACTAATATCTGGTGTTATCTTTCAATGTCATTATACTGGCTTTGTGAACCCTCCCCACAACATTTGCAATTCAGCTGCATATAATTGTACCAAGAATGATTCAGGGACAAATGTTTATAATAGGGCAGTTGATATAAATATATGTACATATTTCTGTTTAAGGGGAATGTTTAAAAATTCAGCTTCATTCTGCAGGCAGTTGATCTGTCTGGCAGTAATGCAGCTCAGAATTTGGGACAGCAAGATAATTACTCATTTCAAACTTGCAAGTGGTTATGTTAAGTAGAGTTAATGGACTTTTGTTTATGTTGATTACCCTGGGATTTTGGATTAGAGTGTTTGACAGGGTTAATGATGATATGGTATATGTGCAATCATGGGTACGTAGCTGAGAAAAAAAGGCTTTTGTAGAAAGTAGTTGTAGTTTGGCTGTCCTGGTTGAAGCTAGGAGCATTTTTTTTCCTCTTCCTTTACTTCTTCCTCTCACCAGACACCTTTCCCCACAAACATTTTTCTCTTTTCCTAACCCCCAACCCCCCAGAAACCTCCATCCCTCCAAACTCTACTCCCTGCCCCAATCCTAACATCTTGTTTTTCTGAGCTGCTTCCACTTATTGCATTTTGTTATTTTTTCACTTTCTTCTTCATGGGGCACTCATATTTAGACTAGGAGACAATTTTAAAATATCCTCATATTTCACTGTTGTGACACTCTACTCTCTCTGCTGGTCATTCTTACCTCTGGTGCAGGTTTTTTTCCCACCACGCTGACTGCATTTCAGGATTGCACTCCAATTTTGCGAGCTTCTGTTTTAATGAGCTTCTTCTACTCTGTCTGATGTATGAAGTAGCCTCACTCATTCATTTCCATAGGACATCCTGGGAGAAAGTGATTATTGTTTTATTTTGCTTTCTGAACTCAGTCTGTTAAGCAACTTTACTATGTTAGAGAGTAAGACCTCCCCTCATTTGCAAGAGATCTGAAAAAAAATTCATCCAGGATTCCACAGTACTCTGTGATTACACATTACGGGCATCTCTCAGATCCTGTAGTCACAATTTTCTGATAATCTGTGTAGATTATTTATGAATAAATCTTTGTATTTACCCAGTTGTGATTTCCATTTATTAAATTTTGCTCCTTCAATGATTATATGTTCTTGAATACTGAAATACAAATTGAATACTTGGAGGACTTTATTTGTAAGAGCTTGAAGTCTGATCTATTCCCCATCTTGCTGTTATATCATTGACAATTGTGCCAACTGCATAGTGCAAAGTGCTGACCCGATCCTTTTGTTCCTTTTGCTGCAAACCTGGAACTGTTTGATATCAGGAAAATCTCTTTCTCCACTTGTCCCAGTGTTGGATTTGTTGTGAACTTTTAGTGCTTTGGAATGATACTGGGGAGCGGTAGTGCAAACTTCATGATTATCCTAAGCTCTTGGATCTGCTGCTGCTTTGGTAGACTGGTATGTAACTCCATCTGTGCTCACTGCTGCCTGGACTCTGGATCTGTAAATCATTTTGCAAAGACAACACCAATACTCCGAGTTTTGAGGTCAGCCTTCGATCAATTTTTTTAAATCCTTTTTTCATGGGTCTGTCAGGTGTGTCATCATTTCTTGGAGTTTTTCAGGGTATTTTACTCACTGTCCCATGCCTGCATATTTCATTCTGTTTAGGGTCTTGACGGTGTTCTTCAGGGTTTGACTGCTTCCTAGTATGGAGTCTCATTCTTTCTGGTTTCCATTGATGTTAGAGATTTGAAAAGGTCATTCTTTAAAAACATTTTGTTCTGACATTGAAATCTATACTGGAATTCTACTGCTTCGCCTGTCTTGGAATCGGAGCAGGCTCGGGGCAGACAATGGAAATGTCCATTGTGCTTGAGTGGGAATTGCCAGTCTGGCTCGAGCAAGGATGGAAAATCCCACCTTAATCTCTCTCTATTTCCCCACTTGTCTCTGATTTAACATTGAATTCACTACACTAATTTGCACCACTTTCTCTGGCCTCCAGTTGTATATTTCAAAATCCTCCAATCTGATTGGTTAAGGAATTGTTTGCTCTGCTTACTCAGATTTCTCACACTGTGTAATGGACTCTTATTTTCAGGATTCCACACAGGCATTTTTAAAATCTACATGTTCAAGGACAAACTTAATTGATGGCATTAGATACCATGCCTGAGCAATTTATCAATAAAAACATTGGCAAACATCAAGTGTGAAGCTACACCCGTCATCCATGGAACTCAGTGTAGTTTTGCATATTACTGAAATGTTGCAGATCTCTCAACAGCAACTCAAGGTTATAAATAAAAAAAAACATTTATTTATCAGTATCACAAGTAGGTTAACATTGACACTGCAATGAAGTTACTGTGAAAATCCTCTGGTCGCCATACTCCAGTGCCTTTTCGGATACACTGAAGAAGGATTTACCATTGCCAATGCACCTAACCAGCATGTCTTTTAGACTGTGGGAAGAAATCGGAGCATCCAGAGAAAACTCACACAGGCATGGGGAGAACGTTCAGACTCCACACAAACAGTGTGCCAATCTGGGAATCACACCTGAATCCCTGGTGCTGTAAGGCTGTAGTGCTAACCACTGTGCCATCACATCATAAAATAAATAAGTCAATGGTAAAACAGAATCATTTAGTTAATGAGCAAATACAATTGATATAGCCGGAAAAACATTGAAGATTTTCTATTTCTCCTTACGTATTCCCTGATCACCACTTCAAATCAGCAGAATTGTGAGACAATATGTCATTTCTGTTTCTCTAGAACAGAACTAATGTCTGTGAAACAGGCCAGTGACCAGACCTATTTATAAAAGCCATCTTTGCAGTGTGAGACTATTTCAAATGTCTCACGTGATATGAGATGAACTCTCACTGCCCCCAGCATTGCTTCCAGTTCCCAACAGCTAATTTCCAAGGAGGCAGCCATAGCAACCACCGAAACGTGAAGATACAGAAGGGAAAAAAAAATAACCTGACGGCTTCTGACAACCGACTTCCTCAGAGCGTGAACTGAATGCAATGTATCCCCCTTTTGAGTCCGCTTCTTGGAATCCACAACAACCATTAGCATCCTCAGAAATAAAAGCTTTACTCATCCTCACTGACAATGCTAGTCTCCATATGGAAAAAAAATACAAAACATGGGGAGGAGAAAATGACAATATGATGTAAATATAAATGCAACTTGCAGCCTAGTTTCACGTGATTTTTTTATGTGGAGATGACTTTAGGTAGATAATTCAAATTGTTAAGAGATATTAAAAATGTATATTTTTCAATAATTATACCTTTGTTTTTGCATTAAAATAAAAGAATTCTAATCCTGTGATATGCAAATTCTATGATCTAATAACGATCCACTTACTTACCACACTAATCCCTTCTTTGTCTAACAACTTTGAGATAAAGGGGTAATTTAAAGAGCCCTTGCATAACAATTAAATTTTTTTGAAATGAATTGTTGCCCTTGTTGAAATATGTTCACAAAATGATGCAATATGTAATTTAAAAAATCTGACCGTATTCAAGAAATATCATCTTGTCACTTGCCTACGATGCCAACGTGAGCAAAGATGTGCAATTGTTCTCTTCTCTCCAAGTAAAGTGACTGCATCATTAAAAAAAAAGCCCCAAAATAGAGCACAAAGTCAATCATTTCACGATTGAACAGAACATGAAAGTGCCTGTCACAAATACAATGCTTGCCTAGCCAAAAAATTACCTAGTGTGTAACACTCCAGAATTTCACACCAGTAACCAGCTTAAAAAAAAATCAGAATTCAAGGGACTGAAAGACAAAGAAAATGGAGAAATGTCTTGTTTGTTATTCATGCAAAACTGAACTACATTTCTCACTGGTCACCTTGCTACTCATCAATTGTCATCTCAGCCATCTTGGGTGATAACAGGGTGACAATTTTAAATTAATGACACACTACTGACTCCCCCACCAGAGATAATTGGCTTTTCCCAATTCATAATTTCAAAATACTCACTTAAATCAGTTCTTAGCATTTTTTCAGATCCAGTGGAAAAAGATTTGGCAACTCAAACATTTCTTCTAAGTATTTCCAATCCCTAATAAGATCTACACAGAATATTCCCAGTTGTTTTAATATGTTTCACCCCAAATACATAAGAACACAAGATTTAGAAGCAGGAGAAATTTATTTGGACCTTCAAACCTAAAGTCTGATAAGTTAATAACTGATCTGATAGATTCAACTCCACTTCCCTGTTTGTTACCTATAATCCTTCACTCACTTCGCTGATCAAAAATCTAATCTCATCTTGAATGTGCTCAATGACTCAGCCATTAGGGAAGAAAACTCTACAAATTAACAGAGAAAAACATTTCATTTCATCTCTGTTCTAAAGGGGAGACTGCCCTATGGTTCCAGACTCCCCAGCAAGGGGAAACATCCCCTCAGTATGCACTCCGCCAAGTCACCACAGGATATTATGGGCGCCGTCGTACTGATTGCTCTTGCCATGCTCCTGGCGCTGTGAACTCAGAGAATGTGGTGCCCAGTCAAATCTCTGATTACTACAAGATTAGAAAATCTTGCCGGAATGAAGAGTCATAACATTCCAGCCTATGGGGCAATTCTCCTATCCTTCTGCACTGTTTTTCTAGTTCAGCAGGCCGGGAGACTTGAGTGGAGACTATATCGTGGAATCCCTACTGGGTGTCATGGCCTCCACAGGTCTCTGCCAGCTAGACTGCCAGCATCGTCAGCTCCACGCCAGAAATTAGTGTGGAATTGAAGAAATTATGCAAATTTAAACCTCTTTTGAAACTCCAGGCCCACTAGCATCTCCGTCCACCCATCCCCCTCAATCCCCAGTCAGGGGTTTACAGCAGTTCCCCACTTGCGGGGAACCAGTGGCCCGACCCCACTGGAGTGAAGAGGGGCCATAAGCTCCCCAGGATGTCGGGGTGATGGGGCATTACCACCAGTGCTAGCCTGACCCCATGGCACTGCCCAAGGGGCAAAGTGGCAATCTCAGTGAGTACCTTAGCACTGCCCTCCGGGAATCAGACAACACAAAGGAAGATGGCGTCTCTGAAAGGAGAGATCGATGAGAGTGGAGATTCTGCTGCCGACCTGCATAAGGGCCTTGAGCAGAGGGAGGGAAGACAATGAACGGTGCTGGGCATCAGGCCGAATGAGGGGTAGAGGCAGGAGGAGGTCAGCCTGCTGGGGTCGGAGAGGAGGCAAGTCAAGGCTGCAGCAGGGGGAGAAAAATTGGGAGATCAGGGCTGTAAGGGGTAATCGAGATGAGAGTTGGGGGGGAGGTTGTGTTGAGGCTGACTCAGAATGTTCATGGGACCATCGATCAAGTCACTGGGGAATTGCATGGCCAGTCGTAAGGGTTTCCACCAATCAAGCTGGCTAGCAATCGGGAGGCCAGAAGCGTGGAGCCACTGCGCATGTACTGATCTCATTGTTGACAGATCGGTACAAGAGCAGTAACCTGCTGACTCCGGTACTGCTGGCCTGTCCAGCAGAAATAAGTCCCATCCACAGCTTTATGAAGTGATTCACACTAGTGCACTCTGTGGTGCAGAGTGTGAAAGATTCATTTTGAAACACCCACTGAAAAAAAAGCAGTGGGATATACTGTCGTTTTTATACAACTTCGATACTTTTTTTTGCGAGATGCTTAAGACTATTTGTTTCAATAAAATCATTCTTTCATTCTTTGAAATTCCAATGATTATCAGCGTAACTGCTCAACCTTTCTTCATAAAATAATCCCTTAATCCATGGAATCAGCTGGAACCTTCTCTAAATTATTCCTAATGCATTATACCCTTTCTTAAGTCAAGAGACCAAAATTAAACAGTGTTCCACATATAGTCTCAATAATATCCTGCACAACTGTAGCATAACTTTCCTACTTTTATACTTAATTCTCCGTGCAAGAAACACCGTAGGTGGGATTTTATGACCTCGCTCATCCCAAAACCATAAAATCCTGCCTGAAATCAATGGACCTTCCCTCGTCCCTCGCCTTCTCCGATTCCCATATTGGGTGGGGTGGTAACTTTCTGGCGTATCATTCCATTTGCCTTCCTAATCATTTGCTGCACCTGCCTACTGTTGGAATGCTGGACCAGAATCTTCAGCTATATTCAGAAGTCAGGCTAGATGTCCTTTTTGGCAGAAATGTGAGGACAGGATCTCTCTCTCCAGGAGAATTCTATAGACAAAAATATGGATCTTTTGTACTCAAACTTTAATTAATAACACAGTTTAAATGTAATTCTACTAAATGAAATAGTTTAACCACTAACAATTGAACAATATTTGAAAAAAAAGGAAGCAATTTTACTTTAGCTGATAACCGTTGCAGTTCCAAATAGATTTCATCCATGCATAGATCAAAACCACAAATAATGGATGGTACAGTGCTTAGCACTGCTGTGTCACAATGCAGGGACCTGAGTTCAATCTGCAACTTGTGTCACTGTCTGTGTGGAGCCTGCACATTCTTCCTGTGTCTGCTCCGGTTTCCTCCCACAGTCTAAAAGATGTGCTGGTTCATTGCATTGGTCGTGCTAAATTCTCCCTCAGTGTACCTTAACAGGTGTTGGTATGTGGCAACTAGGAGATTTTCATAGTAACTTCATTGCAGTGTTAACATAAGCCTATTTATAACACTAGTAAGTAAGTAAGTACAGCCAACAAATCGGGTACAGTTGCTTTAACATTTGATAAGTCTTGGAGCTTTCAGAAATATATTATGGAGAGAGTTTTCTCAGAAACAGCCTGCACATGCCTCTGATTTTACCAGACCTACAACAGCAAACCGCCTAGTTTTTCCTTGCGAGAGACTTCGCTCTGTTCATCAACCATATTATCACATAACCCTATCAATTAACTTTTCAAGGAATCTCTCATGCAACAACAGTCCAGAGCAACAAATTTCTAGATAAAATTTGTAATTAAAATCCTTGAGCTAAATGTTTTCCAGACACACCAAATGCCTGTAGAATAAAGGTATATTTATAGCAATTGCCTTCTATCATAACAATACACTTTTGGACATCCTTACTATCCTTTGTTCCAAACGGAATTTCCAAAAGTGGACGCAGTACTCTTAACAGTGGATTGACAATATTTTGCACACATTTCTTATTACTACTCTGCTCACAGAGATGCTCAATCTCTTCCAGAAGTTTCATCTGCTGAACAGGTTTTGATAATCACTATTTACATCTTTGACCATTGCAGAGTAGTCTGCACAGCTGCCAGCTGAATATATTTCAACATGGCTTTATGTTGGATTTTTGGCATAGTTACGCATTGCTTGTCACTGAACATCTGGGGCAAATATCTACTGACAACACTGGCGATTCTGGGGCTGTTGCGTTGAAGACTATTGGCCAGGTATTGTGAAATGGATAATGGCGAAGTTAGAAATGTTCATCATCATAAAAGGGTAAACTGAGGATGTGGAGTTAAATATGTAAATTGCTGTAGAAGTTACTTTAATCCTTTACAGGGTGCACTCTTGCAGTTCTCACTGAGAGACCTGGTGCTGAAATGAATAAAAGAGTATGAAACTGGGGTACCCTGTTCATCACTGAAGATGGTATAAAAGGTCAGTACATTCAGAAGTTAGTGAGCTTTTAATGGTGTGATAAGTGATAACTATTATTAACCATCCTCTTAAACAGGAATATGCAATTTTATAGGTTGGAGTCTCATTCCATTGGAAAGAAATTAGTTTAATACATTTTTTAAACTTCAATTATGTTCCTTTTATCTCACTCTGTTAACCTGTCTCTATTTCCAATCTTTATTTCGCTCTCTGAACAAGATATCAATCAGTTGAATATTTCTTGATTAATGCTTCTCAATTTAGATCCTTCAGCTCCGATTTGCAACCCTGATGTGGGTTTCCCAGCTTTTTGCATCTGACTAGGGGAAAAGTGGCGCAAGTGGCAGGGAGTGAATGGCGGGGAGAGCAGGGAAGGGAGGTAGTGGTCTGGCACTGAGCTTGATATTTCTAGGCATAATTTGGAGGTGGCCACAAGTGCTGCTAGGTCCCGAGGCGAGCTGTTTAATAGGCCGGTTTTGGTTCTCTGGTACTTGGTTGCAATTGTGTTGTTAAATATTAGCCCATCAGCCTTTACACCTCACATTCCCCAACCTCCCTGTTGACTCCCCATTTTCCATTCTGCCAACTCATGACCTCCCCCCTCCCCCATACATCACCCTTACATTTTCCTTGTCAACTTATCCACTATCCATTGTGAAACAACCTTCGGAGTCAGAGCTTTATTTAATCTCAGCCTAAGTATTTGTTACAGATTTCACTACATTAAAAATCACTCTCATTCATAAAAGCCAAGTTTTCCCAAGTATGTACTCTCTCACAAAATCAAATACTTCAATTCATTAGCCTACATCAAAAATATCTAACCCTTTAATATCCTTGTCGATCTGTGAATCAAACTATGTTGAAACAGCTCCCCCTCCTTCCGCTTTGAAAATGCCATGTTGTGAAAGCAATCAAGCAGTAAAAATGCAATAATGATAGCCTTTAGGGTCACGTCATCAGTCATCTATTGAAATTGCAGTTTTGTTCTACGTTGTTTTTAACACATGTATACAGGAAGGCTTTTTTTAATTTAAAGGGCAGGGGATTTAAATAATTTGATAACTTGACAGTTCCATGGACCTTAATTGCCATTTATGAGCATTGATATCAACTCTAAAAATTTCAGTTGCACATTGTGAAAATAAGGACCTCATTCCAGCAATAATAGAGTCAACCCTGAGTTCAAATGGTCCTTCTGCATTTGGAATTCTGAGATGTGAATTATGTTGTGCTCCTCATCCCCACCATTCCCCTACTAGTGAAAATAGTGTCTGTTGGAAATAGAAACAGGAATTCTAGATTCAAGTTCTTATTGTCATTTTGGATATGTTGTGGACTCTTTGTAACAGTGAAACCTAAACATTGTGTTTTAATGAGTTTTTTTAATCTAACTGGTTGAAGAGCATTACTGAATTTTCTCCTGCTCTCAAATTCTCTGTAAAAGGTATTTGTGTTTTAGTGGACGGAGCGCTATGCTGGATCAGACATGGATTAGAGCAAGTCTACATTCTATATCCCCCAAAGAGCTTGTGGGCAGCAGCCCTAGATGTATGGGGAGAATCCACACCTTTGCTATTGATCACATAATCTGGCCTATTATTATCAGAAATAGCAGTGCATCTTCTGAACTCTTTCAAATAAAAGAATAACAATGTCACGTGGGACCTAATACCATCACAAAAATTTGAAGAGACATGTTGGGGGTATTCTCCTGTTCTGCCTACCATGAGAATTGTAGTGAGTGGGGAGCAGACCAGGGAAAGTTTTGTCGATCTTGGGCAGGGTTTTCTGGTTTCAGGGTGAGTGTGGCCAACGAATCCCACCCACCGACTCATGCCATCATGTGCCATATCTTGTTGAAGGCTTCATAACCAGGCAATAAAGGCAATAGAGGACCAGGGGTAGAACTGATTGGATCGCTCAGCAGAGTATCAGTGTAGAATCAATGGACAAGTTAGTCTCCTTCAGTGACATTATGAACTTCATGGCTTTTGTTACCAGTGGGATTAACAGTATATATCCTTAACCAAAAGTATCTAAAGACTGAAAAGAAACAGAGGAATGCTGGAGGAAAGATGATTTCCAGCATCTGTGATATTTTTGCTTTCAAATTAAAGTCAAACCAGGTACAGGAAAGGGACAGAGAGAAAGGAAAAGACAGCAAAAGAAAGAAACAGGAAGGAAAAGTAAGAGAGAGAGATTGAAAAATTGGCTTTTTAAAATTCTTTCTCAATTAATTGTATGCAGGAATGAGACTGAACAATCACAATTGTTCCCTTTCAGGATCAGGGAGGTTGCATTAACAATTAACATGTTGTTCCAAGGACACTTGTGCAACTATTTTGAGCAAATAATGCACAACATCGAGCAAGCTCTTAAAAATTGTGGGGAGACTCAGAGCAAGATAATGCTTGTGTGAGGCAAATGGTGGTGTGCTGTCAATCAACCCACAGACACCGCAAATTCGCAACACATGGTATGTCTCTTAATCCCCTGAACTTTCGGATTGATTTGTGCATTCATAACAGATTGCGTCATTTATATGTCATTATTTTTCCAGGAGGATTTGGTTGAATATCTATTGTACGTAGTCCCATGCTTACCAAAAACAAACAAAAGCAGAGTCCCCAGTGGGGATGACCAAACATTGTGTTCATCATTCAGATGAGGTCCACTTCCATTGTGAAAGGAATTTAACTGTTTTTAAAGAAATATCTGATAATATTTGGTGGTTTTCCATGTTAAATAGATCATGGATGGTGCTGCCAACTGTCCTATTTTGTTTTATTTATTTGTATCACAAGTAGGCTTATATCAACACAGCAATGAAGTTACTAAGAAAATATCCTAGTCGCCAACTCTGGTGCCTGTTTAGGCACATTGAGGGAAAATTTAGCATGGTCAATGCATCTAAACAGGATGTTTTCGGACTATATGAGAAAATCAGAGTACCTAGAGGAAATCCATACAGACACAGGGAGAATGTGCAAACTCTACATAGACAGTAACCCAGCTCCCTGGCTCTGTGAGGCAACAGTGCTAACCACTGCGCCATTTATTATTGTCATATGTATTGGGATACAGTGAAAAATATTGTTTCTTGTGTGCTAGACAGACAAAGCATACTGTTCATAGAGTACAAGACGACAAGGAAAGGAGAGGGCAAAGAATGTAGTGTTGAAATCATAGCTAAGGTGTTGTTATTTCATCAGCATTGTCTTGATTTTATCCAGAGGAGTACTTTGCCCTGATCTTGACAAATTTATGCTCTGTGGTTAGGAGCAGAATTCTTATTCTTGGGCAGCATGGGTGCTAATGATGTAGCTGTACCTGCCAATCATATAAAAAAACCTGCCTGGGTCTAATGGCTGTAGTGCTCAGCTGCTGCTGTTAACTTGCAGCTCGTAGGAAGAACCAAACTTGCTTAAATATGGGTTTGAATTCTAATTTCTGCACTTCCAAATCTCAATGTAAATTTCATAACAGTGCAGTTGGCTTTACAGATAGCTCCAGTCATTATCTGTGACAACACCTGTCACTCTACTTACATGGAATTAGAAGACTCGGAATCCCAAGGCTGAATTGATCTGGGTTGAGCAAATTTGCATAAATACAAACCAATCTGCATCAATTCAGACTCAGAAACTGCTGGAGAATTTATCCCTGGTAGCTTGGAAGATTTAAATGGCAGCCACTGCCTGTGAAGTAACCACAATTTGTGCCACATATTATACTTATCTGAATGTCATTTCTTCAAATTCAATTATTCAAATGCCCGATTTTTATCACCGTGTTATGTGATGAAATTTGTTACAATTGAGCACAGCCCACCTCAAAGTTTCCAGTCACTAAAGAATTTGACTGGCATTTTTATTTTTGAGTACGTTGGTAATTGGAACAAGTTAAACTTTGAGAGTTATCAGTGACAAAGTAATTTAATGTCAAAGTGCCTTGCCTCATAGGCCATTGCTATACATGACTGACCCTCAGAATTAGTTGGTTTTAATTGAATGAGTTTCTTGGGTTCTTATCTCATGAAATTTCTTCGCCCAGAGGGTAATAAATGTATGTAATTCACTACCACAGAATGAAGTTTAGGCCAAAACTTTGTCTGATTTCAAGAAAAAATAAGATATTGCTTTAAGGGCTAAGGGGATCAAGGGGTTAGAGGGATCAGCCACGATAAAAATAAATGGCAGAGCAGGTTCAAAGGGTCAGATGGTTTCCTGCTGCTTCTAGTTTCCATGGTTCTATGAATAGCGCACATAATATGTGATAAGATTTGAATTTTTTGTCATCACTAAGGCCTCTGAGGCTTGGTTAAAATGAAAACTCTCATTTCACAAAGTTCTTCTGGCCGTCATCTGATCAACTATCGCAAAGTTATCGGCATAGAGTAAGGGAGGCATAAACAAGGTTCTCTCTAATCTTTGACTCAAGTGAGAGTAGTTGATCAGGAGAATACGACAATTAAGGTAATCCTGAATTGTGAGGGTTAGGGCAAGAAAGCGGAATTGAGGATCATCATTTCGGATCATTCATGATTTCATTGAGTGGCAGAGCAGGCTTGATGGGTGAATGGTCTACTTTGGCTCTGCACCTTTTGGTGAGGTAACTTCTTCAAGTGTTATAACAGCCTGTAAGTTCATCCTATACAAATTAAATCACTCAAGTGGGAAAATATTGGGAATAAAATTTAAGAGAATTACAATTGCTGTCACTAGATTAACTTACAATCCATTAGTTAGAGAATTAATTTTTCTATTCATTCAAGTGATCTGAGCATCCCTGGCTCAGCGACCATTCAATAAATTATATATATAGAAAAAGTAAAATTACTTTTTATACTCCACTCTCTGCACGACATCAATTTTAGATCAGGTACTGAGTATATTTCAGGTCAACCATTGAGTATTTTTATCTCAGCTATTCTGTACAATCAGGGCCAATTGCAAAATAATCTACACCTTATTTTTCTGTTGAAGGAGGAAAATAAAGGATTGGCAACAATAACAACACTGGATGAAAGAAAATGAGCAAAAGAAAATGTTATAAATCTGGAAAAAAATTTCCCGCGACACTTGTGTCCACATAAGTCTACTTATTGCAGATGCACTGCAAGGCAGTTGCAGTGTGTTATCTGCAATCCACAATAAGATTAACTGTTATAAACTGTTTAAGTTGCCTTGTAATAAATTTACTGCTCTTGCCTACGGCACCATAAACAACACAACTTTAGATGAAATACTCAGGTCTAAACACAGTGCTGGGTAGACCCGTATTCTTACTAACCTTAAAATATTGGCTGGAGCAATTTGGTTGGTTACTGAAAAATAATCTGTCTAGCTCTACTTGTGGCCCTGGGATATACAACTTACAATCATAGAAAAAGTAAAGACATTGCATACTTTCAACCTGAGGTATAACCGCGGTTAGATTTAAACACATTCAAAGGAAAAGGGGGAGAACACAGTAAAAATAAACAGTGCAAAGATAGTGATATATATCTCTTATCCAAAAGTATATAACTGGAATTTTACTACAATTGCTCATGGCCTTCACAAATCCTATAAAAGGGTCTAACCACCTAAGACCTCTTAAGTCCACTGAAAGTCTTCAAAAGAAAGGACTAGTAAAAATATTAACTGTCAGACTGTGCTATTACGGATGTCTAGACAAAATGTGTCGCTTTAATAAGAAACTAAGGTGTGTGCTAAACCAGATATGCAAAAGCTTAACTAATCACATTAGTCAGTTCATCTTTGCCTTTAACTTATGAGTATAAACACTGACAATCTTAATTAAAAATAACAGTCAATTTTCCATTGTTTCCTAGGTTCTGCACAACAGCTTTCAGGCAATAATCAACGATAAGGGTGCTGATTCAGGATTTGTTTTTGACAAACCCAGGACCATCACATTACAAGGAGAGGACAGATAGACTGGGACTTATTTCCCTGGAGCGTAGGAGGCTGAGGGTGAACTTACAGAGGTCTATAAAATAATGAGGGACACAGATCAGCTAGATAATCAATATCTTTTCCCAAAAATAGGGGAGTATAAAACTTGAGGGCATAGGTTTAAATGAGAGGAGAGAGGAAAGTGTTCAGGGGTCAATTTTTTCACATAGAGAGTGGTGAGTGTCTGGAACAAGCTGCCAGACGTTGTAGTAGGGATAGGTACAATTTTCTCTTTTAAAAAGCATTTAGATAGTTACATAAGTACAATGGGTATGGGTCAAATGAGGGCAATTGTGATTACCTAGAGGTTCAAACGAAAAAACAAATTGTGCCGAAGGGCCTGTTTCTATGCTATAAACATCTATGACTCTATTTTAGGGTAAGATGAAGCTACATTTTAAATTGACCATTTTGCAGGGTAAAGCATAAATCTTCAAACTGCCTTAACCACTACCGAGATGTTGAACAATGAAATATTCAAAGGTTAATAACGTTCAGAAAAGATTTCTGCTTACCAGTGGCCTTGAATAACTTAACACAGTTTATTTAAACAACGGCTGGAATTCTCTGACTTCGGCCATGGCTGGGATTCTCCAATCTCCCTGGTGTGAATGGAGATTTGGCTGTGTGCTAAGTTCTCATTCTTCCTGGCAGCAGCGTTGGGAAATGTGAAACCAGAGAATTCCAGGCAATATTTAATAATTTGATTAGACATTAATAAACAATTAAGACCATACCCTCAGGTATTTGAGACACTTAAAATTATTGGACAGCTTTTTCTCAGGGTGGAAGAGTCAATTGAATAGTCAGAAGCTTTTCCCCAGGGTATAAAAAAATCAATTACTAGTGGGCATAGGTTTAAGGTGCACAGGGGAAAGTTTAAAGGAGACGTTTGAGGCAAGTCTTTTTTTACACAGAGGGTAGTGGGTGCCTAGAACTTGCTGTGGAGGAGATAGTGGAAGCAGATATGATAGTGACATTTAAGGGGCATCTTGACAAATATGTGAATAAGATGGGAAAGAGGGATATGGTGTCTGGGAAGGTAGGGAGTTTTAATTCAATAGGGCAGCATAGTCAGTGCAAGATTGGACTGCCAAAAGACCTATTCCTGTGATGTAATTTTCTTTATTCTTTGCTCTATGTGAGATGCTACAATTATATTTATCTTGAGTCTCGCTTATATTACATTGCTACATATTCTCACAGTTTAACAGTACATTCAATAAGATTAATTGTTGATCAGTATCTCAAACCTTTTTAGCTGTTTCTTGATACCTTTAGCTAACAGCAAGTTCTATTCATTTTCATGTTTTTATCTTGATTATAAAGACATTAATTGCTCTTAAAGAATTATGTAAACACATTCACTTCAGCTTGGCACATCATAACATATATACCTGGATAAAGAGCTTGAAGGCATCAGCAGCAGGGCTACATTCTGCTGACAACCCCAAACAAAACTGAGACTGATCACATGACACTTTCCCTTTTTGTGATGTCATGCTGCTTTCTCTTAAAGGCATATTATTACATGGTCACAAAGCTCCAAATGACCAATTTACATTTTAGGAAATGTTAAATTGATGCTAAAGTGCATTTTTCAAAGTTAGGTGAAACAAAAGTAATATGTTTTTAAAAAACTATTCCAAATGAATTAATAATGGAAGAGTGAAGGAATTAAGGGTTATGGTGAGCAGGTGAGTAAGTGGAGATGAATTCACAAAAAGATCAGCGGTGATCTTATTGAATGGGGAAGCAGGCACAAGGATCCAGATGGCCTACTCCATCTCCTAGCTCTTGTGTTATGTTAATATGTAAGAGCAGGGATTAAAATAATTAATAATAATCTATCACTCAAGTTAAATGCAGGCTATTAATAAAATGTCATCATTGATCAATACAGTAGAAAAAGCTATCAATTCATTGGCCAAGCCTAACGGAAAATCAGTACATCAGTATTTTTATTTTCCTGTGGACCAGTTAAATTTCTTCACCTTTAAGCAGTTTATGTACATTTATATGGATATCTACAACGACATCACAAGGTAATGATTAAAGTAACTGATAGAAATAGGAACAGATTTGCAGGAGACTGTACATCAATTGAGGACCCGGACAAATATAGGGTGGCTTACACTGTCAAAAAGTTGGTGCAGACTCGATGGGCTGAGTGGCCTCTTCTGCACTGTGGTGATTCTATGATGGTATGTTACGGATCTGGCACTTTTCCAACATGCTCTTGAATTGGCCCAGTCCTGACTTTGACAACCATGCATGACATGCTACGACTTCAACCCCATACAACTGAGCCAATTTGTCTCCCCAGTTCCTCAATTTCCAAACGTCACTTTTTGCAAAAAGACCTCATTATTCCTTTGACAGTGTGTGTGCGTGTTAAGTTATTCATTGATTATATCCACTGATGTTGGCCTATTTATTATTCCCCTGTTACACTAACAGTTTTTGAATAGTACCAACACCATCTGTGCTGAAGAGTAAGCGAAGAGTGCCTTAAGATGCAATGTTACGTGTTTGGTGGCAGTGGAGAGTTGGTGTCAGGTCTGCGATGTTGTATGTTTTTCTGATGGAAAAACAAATGGAAAAAATTGGGTGTTTCTACAAAGGAGCTGCTGATCTGAAATGCCAGTTTTATGCCTAAGTAGCAAATAGGAACATAGGAATTAGGAGCAGAGGTAGGAAAGTCAACCCTTTGAGCCTGCTCCACCATTCAAGCAGATCATGGCTGATCTCTTACTGGCCTTAAATATACCTCCCTTCTTGTTCCCTATATCCCTTTAATCATATTTAAAATCAGAAATGCATCAATCTCTTTTTTGAAACCATTTAATGATTCAGACCCCATCTCATTATGGGACAGCGCATTCCACAAATTCACCACCCTCTGTGAGAAATAGTTCCTCCTGATCTCAATTTTAAATCTATCACTTGTCAACCTATACCTCTTGTTCTCGATTTCTGCACAAGGAGAGACATCCGGTCTATGTTTACTCTAAGAATTTATTTTAGTATTTTATGTTCCTCGATCAGATCCCCGCACATCCTTCTAAACCCATATAAGCCCAAATTACTTAATGACTCTTCATGATAGCACAGTGGTTAGCACTGCTACTTCACAGCGCCAGGAACCTGGGTTTGACTTCCAGCTTGGGTCACTGTCTGTGTGGACTTTGCACATTCTCCCCATGTCTGGTGGGTTTCCTCTGGGTGTTCTAGTTTCCTCCCACATTCTGAAAGACGTGCTGGTTAGATGCATTGAACTGAACGGATCTCAGATTGTAGCGACTTGGGGAATATCAAAGTAACTTCATTGCAGTGTTAGTGTAAGCCTTAGTTGCAATTAATAAACAAACTTTTCATACTTTCATCCCTGGAACCAACCTGGTGAACCTTCTCTGAATTACTTCCAATGCCACCATCTCTTTTCTTAAGTAAGGAGACCAAAACAGGACATAACAGGGTCTCACCAATACTCTATACAATTGATAAAATTGAAAATCAATCCTTGTGCCCATCAATCAAGCTAGATGAATGGTGAATTTGTTCAGGATGTTCACTGTTGGGAAGTAGACAATGGAAAACCCTTCTAGTCCAGACATGGTGTTTGACAACAGATTCTACAAGAACTGTGAACCCACCATGCAGATTAAAGGGAAAAAAAATTCTTAATAGTTATGTAAATTTCTGTGAAATGAAAGGGTTTTTGTTCAGAAATGAGGAGGGGAAAAATAAAAAATAAATTAATTAATTAGTTGCATCTTAAACAATTAGCACTGTGGAAGATATAAAACATGTAATGAATGCAATTAAAAATGGAAGATTTTAGGAAGGGAAGAATATGTTACTTGTGTCACCAGAAAGTTTTGTAAATTGGGTGCTAACTAATAAGAATCATAGAATCCCTATGGTCCAGAAAGAGGCCATTCAGCCAATCGAGTTTCCACCGACTCTTACCCAGGCCCTATCCCAGTAACCCTATCTTTATAACCACAAGTATTTTTTATCACGCCAATCTCCCTAGCCTAACATCTAGAGTAATTTATCATGGCCAGTCCCCTTATACTGCACATTTTTGGCGTGTGGGAGGACACCGGAGCACCCAGAGAAAACCCATGCAGTTACTGGAGAACGTGCAAACTCCACATAGACGGTCACTCAAGGCTGGAATCGAACCCAGGTCCATGGCACCATGAGGCAGCAGTGTGCCACCATGCTGCCCTATTACAAATATTATAGAGTCATAGAGATTTACAGCATGGGGGCAGTTTTCCTAGCTCACCCCTAGAAATCATAGCTAGGGAGAGGAGGGGTGGCAGGTCATGTAAAGATCCAAAGATCTATTGACCTTGAGTGGGATTTTCTGGTTTTAGGGCAAGTGCAGTTGGAAAATCCCACCCAGCACGTGGAATTTTCTGGTCTCAGCAGCGGCAGGAAGTGGGCAGGGAAACTTAATTTGACATCAGGCCAAAAGTCTCTTTCCCGACAATGGGATAAACTTTAGGGATTACATTCGCAGGACTTTAAAGACAGGTAAAATTGATCAATGAATGGTGTTGAGCTGCCCTATTGCATGCATTGACGTGTCATACGTGCTCAGTGAGGCCATCTTTGCCAGATTACAAACCCCCTCCAAAATAAATCTCTGCCAACGAGAAATGAGAATGTTCCTTTTAACAACTGCCCCTAAGTGGTGTCCACCTCCCAAAGCAGATTTCTTCCATGATTAGTGGTGAATTGCCATTGCATTGACCCCTTTGTGGAGTGTCTGTAAGTGGCAGCTTCTGCTTCAGGCCAGCTAGTGGTAGTGCAAGTTCTGTGCAGGATGACCAAGTGAGGGAGGAAGGTTCAGTAGGAAAGAATAGAACAGAGGCTGGGAAAAGGTGGAAGGGATTGTGCAAGCAGTCCAGGTGTCTTTGATACCTGGACGTTTGACCTTCCCCTCCCCATGAAGTAACAGCAGATCCAGGAGAAGCAAAAATACTTCTATTATTGCCTTTATTGCTTCTAGCCACACAAAATGCAGTTACAGCAATGTGTTTATCCTGTTTTTAGGATGGTGAGCTGCTGTTAAAGATAACTACTCAGGCCACTCTGTGTCTGACATCACGGTGCTTCACCCATTATTACCTGAACATTGTTGTGGAGCCTTGGTACAATGGACAGCCTGGACCTAAAGATTTAAAAAAGGTTTTTTGGCGGGAGACCTGACTGCTCATTTACAGCCATTCGGAGTGTGATGATACTCTGCCTTTAAGAAATGTATTTTAATCATATTTTTCTGCAGGATGTTTCTAGCAGTCCCTGGCATTTTATCAGTGCTGTTTCATCTGCAGCCTATGTTCTCTATTGTTACTGAAGCAGTATACTTGCCATCCTGTTAGTTTTAATCTGAATTAGTGCAGTGTTTTATTGTATTAATATTACCCTGGAATTGCAGAGTTGAGCTTGATTGGGATAATTGACAGGTTAGATCATGTGACTGGGGACATTTATGTTTTCACAGAGAGTTTCAGCTTAATTTTTCAGTTAGCTGTTTTGGGAGCAACAGGGAGAGATTGATCCAATGTTATCTCTGAAATCTGAAAACTCGAAGCAGCTAGAGGTTAGATTCTCAGATTTGATCTCTTGAGGATATAAGCTTCTCTGAAAACTGCTGTTTGGATTGCTGTCCACTGGTATTAAAAGCTGGCAATCATGTGAGCATACTTATTTTAATGTTGACTAATTCCGAAGAGGCATGGATGCCTATGGGATTGCTTTAACATTGGAACAACAGAGATAGCTAGCTGTTAAGAGTTAGACTGTGTCATGCTTAAGTTTTGTAATTGGTAAAAGTTATGCTAATTATTTTTGGTGAAATTTTAACTGTGTTCTTAAATAAACTTTGTTTGAAAGAAACTTCTCAGTGAGTGGCTTCAATCATACTTGGAGTGAAACATCTTATGCTCACCCCAATGCCAAAATCAAATGTAAAATTTAAGGTCTAGGCTAACTCCATAAAATACCTTGGTGCTTCCAGCCTGGGCCTTAACAGAGCATTTTTAAAAAATATACATTAAATTTACATCGAATATTCTAGGGTTATGAATGCAGTTCAGTCCATCACTTAAACCAACCTCCCATTTATTGATACTTCCTACACTTCCTGTGCCTTGGAAAAGCAGCCAGCATAATCAAGGATCGCAAGCACCACAGGCATACTCTTTTTCACCTTTTTTTGTTGGGAAAAAGTCTGAGATCATTTGCCAACTGACTCAAAAAACATCTTCTTCCCTGCTGCCATCAGACTTTTGAATGGACCCACCTCACATTAAATTGATCTTTCTCTACATCTTAGCTATGAAATAACACTACATTCTGCATTGTCTCCTTTTCTTCTTTATGAATGGTGTGCTTTGTCTGAATAGTGCGCAAGAAACAATACTTTTCATTCTTTACTAATACAATTATTAATCAAATCAGATCTATATTTCAATATGAATGAGATGCTGGGAACATTCCCTTAATCTCTGTCCCCTTTCCTTAAATTTCATCAATGAAAAAGAATTTTAAAAATTATATAAGAGGAGGGTCACCATTATAAAAGTTTCCTCTGCCAAGATTCTCACCTTGATGTTTACCACAATGCATTCTCTCTCTCTTTCTGTTGGTTCCCATTTGTCAGGTCCTCCCAGTTCCTACACTCCTTCTGCTGGCTTTGTTTTCTTTCCAGTAATAGCTCCTCTGCAGCTGAATTCAGCCAAGTGTGTTCGACCAATAACATCACTCATGTCTTGAACAACTTTGCCAACCTTAATTTTTGCTTTGCCATTTCACAGAGGAACACACGTGTAGGCTATCATAAATCCTCATGCTGTGCAGAATGCGAGGAAAATAAATCCATTTTCCAATCCACTCTGAATTATTTTTAAAACAAGCTATTTTGTGTGAAAGGATGAATGTCTGATTGGAAGATAGCCCAAGGAGTCATATGACCTATGGTGAAAATAATTTACATATTGTATATTAAAGTGAAGAGTTCTTATTCTCCATTTTTTTGTGGAATATTTCAAATCAAAACAAACCTGGTTTGTCTGACATTTAGATTTTAATTAGATGCCACGCCGGTTGTAGAAATTGTGGATATAACTACAAATTCATTAAATGTCCTAGGGCTTTAAAAAAGCATAATTTAATAAGTTGACATCTCTGTGACATTTGGCACACGGATTGTAGTTTTGGATCGTGGACCATGTCAACATTAAATCAGCTCCTTAAATAGGAAATACCCCTCGATGTAAGTGTAAGGTGAGGTAAAAGCTGATCCTTGCATTGTTATTCTGCAGTTATCTGTCTGAAATTGGTGCCATTATAGGCTCAGAGGGGAAGAAAATTCAGACATGAAAAATATAGAGATAAGGCAGTTGGTGAAGCTATATATTAGATATTAGACATTGCACAAAAGTTTCCCATTTTTTATGACCGCTAGGCAATGTTAGTAAGTTGTGATGTGAGCGCTACTTATACCATAATACTACTTCTGTATTGATTAGTATAACACTACTTCAATACTTGGCAGCACAGTGACACAGTGGTTAGCACTGCTGTCTCACAGCTCCACAACTCTGGGTTCAATTCTGGTCTCAGATGACTGTCTGCATGATGCTTGCACATTCTCCCCATATCTGTGTGGGTTTCTTCTGGATGTTCTAGTTTCCTCCCACAGTCCAAGGAAATTGATCAATGCCTTCCACAGTCAAATAGCTGGCTGACACTCACTCTCTGGAGCACCGCAAGATTTATCTCCTTCAGGTTATTTGCTTTCAAGATGAGAGTTAGATGTTGACCCCTCCTATTTTAACAGAATTAACAGAAAGTAACAGTCAGGATCAAATTTTTACTCATGCA
Source organism: Sphyrna mokarran (assembly GCA_024679065.1). Classification (NCBI taxonomy): domain Eukaryota; kingdom Metazoa; phylum Chordata; class Chondrichthyes; order Carcharhiniformes; family Carcharhinidae; genus Sphyrna; species Sphyrna mokarran. Next base: position 29,780,529 of record JAGIQG010000021.1, read on the forward strand.
TCAAAAGCACAGAGTCAAGGAAATTTCCAGCTGCACCAACTCGACTTGGGAAGATATGCCCTTACACCATCATCACTAGAGGCAGGCCTCAGAAGTCATGCTGAGATGAAATAAAATAAAGTATTCAGTGTCTATTGGTGAATCTACTACTAAGAATAACATGCATTGATAAAATCACATTTGATATATTTAAATTCCTTCAGCTACTTTAACCTTCCTCAAAAACAAATATTTCATTCAAGTATTTATTCCATTTTAAAAATCAAGCAGTTGTATTTGTAAGGGGTGGTAGTTATAGGACGGATGTCAGAGGTAGGTTCTTTATCCAGAGGGTGGTGAGGGCATGGAATGCCCTGCCTGCAGCAGTTGTAGATGCGCCAAGTTTGGGGGCGCTTAAGTGGTCAGTGGGTAGGTTTATGGATGAAAATGGAATGGTTTAGGTTAGAGGGTCATTGCTTTTTCTCCATTGGTCGGCGCAACATCAAGGGCCAAAGGGCCTGTACTGCGCTTTAATGTTCTATGTTCTGTATTCATAGCCCTACATAAAAGACTTTGTAACAACTTGGAGCTGTCAATCAAACTGTGAGAACAGCCCCGAGTTGAGTTGTGGGATCAGTTATGTAGCACAAATCCTATAATAATAATCCTAAGGCTTATGTAAATAGGCATTGTGAAATTGCAAGCAGTCATAGTAGGCAGTCATTTTGAAATAGACTATAGGGCTTAGCATTTAAGTGTCTTGACAATTTGATGGTTCCTATTAGTTTATTCACATTCATGTCTATTTTTTACAAAATCAAATGACACCTTGCCTTTCTGTAGGGACACAACCCCTCCTCAAAAAGAAGTTTGAAATGTGAAATTGCCCTTGAAATGTGCCCTTTCCCTCTTCCAGAGGCATAACTGGACCTATCCAAAAGGATACGTTACCACTCCAAGAGCCTACCCTACCTCTGCAAGTGGCTCCATCAGCTTTAGACAATTTCTTCTAAAGCTCATAAGCTATGTTCAGTGCATCTCATTAATGAAAATTGAGCTTGGTTTGAAAGCAGCTGCATTTGGGGGAGGATTTCTGGAATTATTGTTTAAGTGCCATTTTGCTTCAGTTGGAGTTGCCTTCTGTCCAAGTAAAAATTCAGGCTTAGCTTGCCCCAGTGTCACAAACAGGAAGCAACTGCATAGTACCTCATTGTAACTGAGGAAACATAACTAAAATCAAATTGACCTAAATTGTATTAATGTTACTAGTTATGTCAGTAAGACACTTGAGATCACAGTTTACATATTGACTATAATAAGCAATTCATAAACAAATTCTAGTCAAGTTTGCACTTGTTTTGAATTTTTTATCTCTCAAGATTTTGCTTGAATTTGTTTGCATATTGCCAAATGTGAATCTGCCATGAATAACAACTTATATTTATACAGTCCTTTTAAGGCAGTGAAAATCCCTACATCTGCATTACAGGATTGTGTTATTCTGCAAAACTTGATTGCGCCACACAGGGAGATATTTCAGCAGATAACGGAAAGCTTGATCAATGCGGTCGAGGAAAATTACAAAGGAGGAAAGAAAGATGGAGGGATTTAGGGAGGAAACAGTGGAACTTAGGATCTCGACAGTTCAAGGCACAGTCTAAAATAGTGGAAGTTTAAAAGCTGGAATTTGAGGAACGTAGAGGGTTGTGGGGCTGAAGAAGATTGTGGAAGTAGGGATGGGTGAAAAGAATGTAAGCATTTGAAAATGAAGATGAAAGTATTAACTGGGAGGCACCACAGAGTTGGATAATTGGAACAGTGCAATAGAAGAGAACAACAGAGATTTTGATGGTCTCATGGAGGGCAGAATGCATGAGGTCAACCAGGAGCGCTTTCAAATAATCATATCCAGATGCCAAAAATACATTGATAAAGATTTCAACAGCTTTTAAGCTGAGAGAGGACAGAATCAGGAATTATAAAAATGGGGGTAGTCTTTGTAATGGCATGGAGAATTGATTGGATCAAATTTACTGTCAAAGTTGAGAGCATTCTGATTCAATCTCAAACAGTTGAGGGGAGAAGGATGGAGGCAATGACTAGGAATTTACAACAAACACTAAAAACAATATTTTCAATCCTTCCAATTGGAGGAAATTTCTGTTTATCTAGGACTGGATGTGGGATAAACAGTTTGAAAGCTTAGAGACTGTGGAAGAGTTGAAGGTGCTCATGATGTGGTGGACCTGGAAGCTGTCAGTGTATATCAAAAACTGAAGATATGCTTTCAAACTAATGTGCTGAGGAATAGTATGGTGAGATGAGAAATACAAAGGGACCAAAGTGAGAAGCTTGGTGGACGCCAGAGGAAACCATGCAGGAGCAGAAAGAGAAGACATTGCAGAATGTGACTGTGATTAGATAGTTAAGAATGAAACCAGGTGAGTATAATGCCAGCCAGATGGACGAAAGTGGAGAGGCTTTGGAGAAATGTGGTGTGGGCGTGCACGCAAAAGACTATAGAGAGATAAAGAATTATCATAGATTTCCTACAGTGCAGAGGAGGCCACTCAGCCCATCAAGCCTGCACCCACAACAATCCACCCAGGTGCTATCCCCATAAACCCATACATATTTACCCAACTAATCCCTCTGGCACTAAGAGGCAATTTAGCGTGGCCAATCAACCTAACCTGTACATCTTTGGACTGTAGGAGGAAACCACGGCATCTGAAGGAAACCCACACAAGTACAGGGAGAAGGTACAAACTCCACACGGACAGCCACCCAAGGTGGGAATTGAACCAAAGTCCCTGGCACTGTGAAGCATCAGTGCTGAGCACTGTTCCGCCCCTAGGGAGAAGAATGGGAAGGTTAGTTTACCTTTGTCACGGTCACACAGGATGTCACTTGTGATTTTGTTAAGTGCCGTTTTAGTCATTGCAGCAGGAAACCTGATCGGAAGGATTCTAACGTGGAGTTCAAAGACGTTGGAGAGGAACGAGCCCAATTGGATGGCATTACAGTACATAACTTATCTTTCTCCTTTTGCTTTTTAAAGAAATGGCTTGATATTTTCGGGAGCAGTAACTTGGTGCAGCTTCATCCACGCAGCTGAAAATTGGTTAATGATAAGAAATAAGAACCTTCCTCCAGAGCAAGACCTATGAGTAACCCTATTTTAAATAATTGAAAAATGTCTTTAAAGGTTACACAGAACCATCCCCTGGTTACGCTGGGAAAATGTAGTCAGATTCTCAGTAAATTCTGAACAAATTTTATTCAAAAGCTGTTAAAATATGCTAGTACTCAAAGGATCCAGCCTCATTTTAACAACCTTCTTGAAAACCTGCAAACGAATGCAGATAGTGGAAACTCCTGATGATAATTAATTCACTCTAGGGGCATGGCCAGTTAGGTGAGGCTGGCTTCCAAGTGCAATGATTTTTAAACCAAAGATGGTGAAACTTGAATTTCACCTAAAATTCCAAAATCCTTTGTGTCTGGTTCGACCAATTTCAAGGGGCCAGAATTGAGTCCCTGTGAGGCAGCTGTGCTAACCACTATGCCACCATGTCAAATGGGCAATCATCTGCTGGTTTACAGTTCTCCATGGCCCAAAACAAAATGATGAAAAAATACACTTAGCATTACTTAAAATAAACAAATGTCCAGCAACAATTCAATATTTGCTTAATCTTCCGTGCTCTGCTGAGACAATCTGCATTTTTATCAATGCAGAAAAAATGACATAGATGCTGTTCAAATGAAATGATTTGATTACGACAACAGGTTCCGTCTGGAGAAAGAAAGTAATGTCTCCTTAAATTACTGCTTGCCCTTGCACTTAAATCAATTCAAACCGGCAGTCCACATATGCATTTCCTTCATACTCATACAATTTTTTAAGACATCTTTCATCAGTTGCATGGTTTATTCATGCTAATGAATTTTAATTTTCAAATTAAGTCATCTTCATTATAACACAAACTGTATTATCAGTAAAACTGATAGGAACCAGCTGGCAAATCAGCAAACAAGCACAGCCTCTACTGTTAGTCCACAGTACATATGTAGAGCATCGGCTAATCATTATCAAGGTTAATAATAAATTTAAGAATAACAGCTACAATCATTTTTTTAAACTATGATTTGCATTATAAACAAGCTAGACTAAAAGCAGCCCACTGTGTAATCTGTCTCTTGGGTTTAATTCATAACGTACACCACCGTTCCATGATTGCACTGTCATATTCTCTCCCCGTAAATATAACTCACTCTCACTGTTTTTCTGTGTCTAAACTGAACTGTGAACCGCAAATGGTCTCCTGGCTGCTGCCCTCATCCTCTGATCTCTATAAATGTCAGCTCAGTGGCACTGTGGTTAGCATTGCTGTCTCACAGCTCCAGGGACCCAGATTCAATTCTGGCCAGTGTTATTGTCTGGGCAGAGTTTGCGCATTCTCCCTGTTTTTGCGTAGATTTCCTCCGGGTGCTCTGGTTTCCTCCTACACTGCAAAGATGTGCGGGTTAGGTGGATTAGCCATGTTAAATTGCCCTTTAGTGTCATGCAGATTAGCAGGGTAATGGAGATGTGTGGGGGAGGTCTCTTACACAGAGGTTAGTGGGCAACTGGAATGCACTATCAAGTTAGGTGACTGAGGCAATACATCAGCGACATTTAAGACTTCTCTGAATAGACACATGAACAGACGTGGAATAGAAAGATATAAGCAGTAGATTTAGATAGGACAACATGATCGGACTAGGCTTAGAGGGCCGAAGGGCCTATTCCTTTGCCGTACTGTTATTTGTCCTTTGTAAATATGTGGGATTTTGCATGTAAGGCCTGGTTGGGATTATTGTCAGTGCATACTTGATGAGCTGAATGGCCTCCTTCTGCACTGTAGGAATAATATGACTCTTTGACTCTAAAACAACCCTTAACAACCACAATCCACTTACAGACTGCTGCTTAAACCTGTCCTTACTCTACATTGACTCCAGGTTTGGGGAAACCTATCAATTTTGAATTCTCACCTCACTGCATCCCATCATCTCCTCATATCCTGGAGCCTAACCCATCGAATTGGAATGGAATTCTCCCCAGAAAGATGTTATCCCCGGCGGGAAAACAGTGAGATTTCTGCAATTCATTATACAATTCAACCGTACTTAGAAATTTATTTGGGGCCTGGGGAGGTTCTCACTGAATTCACCCACACTTAGAATTTTTCAAGGAGCAGGGACCTAACAAAGCAACAAAGCCAGTTCCTCAGAGATTGGGGCGCCATTTGTCACCAACTGCTGCCCCACTCACCGACTAAGAACTGTCCCCCCACTGGCTTCAGATTCCCAAATCCTCCTCCCCATTCATTGGTAACAGCATTCCCCTTCCCTCCGCTATGAGGTGATCCCCTTTTAGCCTCCCAATTCCCTACTTCAAGGACATTGGCAACATGGCAACAGCACACTACCTAACCAGTTCGTTGATCACCCAGGGACTTCAATGGTCTCCAGCCCTTTGGGGTAGTCATCATCTCTACTTGTGGAGGTCAGTGGTGACTTGCACAGAGTTCCCACTGCGTCCAAAGGTGGGAAAATTGTAGAGGTCAGGAGAATCCAGTTCCAAACCGACCATGTGTATCTAAATAATTCTTAAGGATGGGCTTGAACCAGATTACATTGGGATGATGGAAGATGGGAGATTGAACCAGATTATGTTGGGGTGATGGAAGCTGGGAGATTCTCAAAAAGGTTCCTCACTGGCACTAACCATACCATGCTGTGATTCTCTGGCCTGGGCGCATGACTGCATGAGGCTAGAGAATCGAACCCTCTATTTACCCTAGAGAATTGAGCCCTCTATTTACCCTGGAGAATCAAACTCTCTATTTACCCTAGAGAATCAAGCCCTCTATTTACCCTGGAGAATCAAACCGTCTATGCATTTCTCCATAGACGCTGCCCAGCCAGCTGAGTACTTTCCATCATTGTGTGTTTCTATTTGAGATTTCAAGCATCTTCAGTAGCTTTTTTTTTCATTAATGCAGTAATATTCATTTAAGTGCAAGTTTTGTCATAAATTTGAGGAACTTAAGCCTGCTTCTCTAAAGTTCAAGTAGTAACTAGCCAATAAGATGCTAGGCATTATGATCAAGTTGAGATACGCATACAAAATGGCTTTAGCGTTGGGGCTAACAACTGTGCAGATTAAGTGCTGGCTGTCCCATTGCTAAACTGGTAAGCTTTGTAAATCTTTTAAACCAGATGCACACCATATTCTACCCCCATAATTACAGATAGAGATTAGGTCCAAACATGCCAGCGGCATTTCAATATTTTGTTCCTTTCACTCATCGTAGCTTTTCGATTTTGTAAGCATTCCGCAATTTGTCTTCCAGGCTTAATTCAACCAGCACAGCAAACAGGACCTCGCATTCCACAAGGTCAAAAGATATTTCAGTATCTAAGGGGACCACCAAAGCTCTTAATCCATCAATCTCACCATGGTGAATTTCTTGATAAATTCACACATCATTTTGAAAAAAATATATAAATCCTGTTTGATCAGATTTAATCAATGTGGGATGTATTCCCTCGAGACTGTTGCTAACATCTTTGCAAATGCTTAAAGTCAACATTTAATGAGAATATATATATATAAATCTATAGAAGGAAGGATCGAGGGGATCCCTCCCCTTTACATAAATTAATGAAGCTGTTAGGAGTCTTTCAGGTCAGGTAAGAAAGCAGCCAGAAATAAAGGTGTTCTCGCACATTTGTAACATCAAACAAGCTGAGACAGGCCAATTTTTTTTTATGAATTGTAAATTGTCTAAGCCTCAGGCATTTGAGCTCTGCAAAGAAAAGTCTCTTTTCCAAGTTGTTCAACAAAAAAAATATACCTTCTCATTACCCTCATGAACCTCTTGTCAGGGACCGATTGTTAAATCGACTCTGAAGTCTGTTGCATCAATGAGAAGTCTCAAGTATAGAAAATTTTTCTAATGAGAGTGGAACATTTGATTAATTTTAATTAGGTTCTTTAATCCTTTAGGAAGTCGAATCAGTGTATCTGTTTTTTGTTGCGTTATTCCACCATCAAAACTGATGTGTCAATTGATGCTGTGCATCGAACAAAAGATGCATACCAACAGCGTTAACAGAAGCATAATGTCTGTAGATCTACCCTTCATCTATTAAAGCAAATTACCAGTGACTTGTTTGCCTTACAAAGAGGATCAGGAACTTTAAATTTCCATTTCTTATATCTCACAAATTTTTATTAGAAGCAATGTGTGTCGTAGGGCGGAGAACAAGATTGTTTCACATTCTGATTTCTTTTTACTGTGTTATGTGCAGTGTAAGCTGTCATCATTTTTTTGGTAGGGCAAAGAAAAAGCTTTAATTGACAATATTGGACGTATGATCCTACTGATGTTTTCAAATCTGAATTACTAGCTTTGAAGAGGATGTCACTTTCTTTCTCCCATCCAACCAATTGTACATTTACTGGACATTAAAATCCCCCAATTTATATTTTTTTTCTCATTTGGAGTGGTTAATATAAGTGAAAATGGTTCTGCAGGAGGTCTGCGATACGCAGTTTAGACTTACATGTCTCAGTAATGTTATTGGCTTTCCATCGGAAAGCTGAACATAGGTTAGCAATTTGTTAAAAGATAAAAGCAAATTATTGAAAATGATAGTTGCCATTCCCTTACTGCTGGATTAATAAGAAGAATAAAATACTTGACTGATCCTATTAAGTTTTAATTTGTCACATGCCCCTTTAGTTAAATGCATTTCTTGCAGGGGGAAAAAAAAGTCTTTTGAGTTTTTTTAAAATCCTTTCCTCCCGTTTTATGGACTTGTCTAACCGTGTAACATTCTATAAAGCCAGATATCTCATTAATTCATCCATTCTCTAAAAAGATCCATCGCTGTACTTAAGTAACAAGCATGACAGGTTTTTAAACCAGGAAATCTCCAGTCAAAGTGAGATCCCAGATAACATTTTTTTCCTCTGGTTTGCACCATTTTCATTTTCCGTTATGGGTTAAATAGGCATGGTAAGAAATTGCACAACATCAGGTTAAAGTCCAACAGGTTTATTTGGTAGCAAAAACCACTAGCTTTCGGAGCAATGCTCCTTTGTTAGATGAGACATTAAAATCCTTCGTCACATTCTCACCTGATGAAGGGGTAGCAAGCGCTCTGAAAAATAATGGCTTTTGCTACCAAATAAACCTGTTGGACTTTAACCTGGTGTGTTTCTCACTTGTTACTGTGTTTACCCCAGTCCAAGGCTGGCATTGTACACCTTAAATAGGCATAGGTATGGGTGGGAGACAATCTAGCCCTTTGCACAAGTTACCTCAGTCAACTGCAAGTGCTGAGTGATAAAGCAGCATGGTGGCACAATGGTTAGCACTGCTGTCTCACAGTACCAGGTACCTAGGTTCAATTCCAGCCTCAGGTCACTGTCAGTGTGGTGTTTGCATATTCTCCCTGTGTCTGCATGGGTGTCTCCAGTTTCCTCCCACAATGCAAAGATATGTAGGTTAGATTAATTGGCCATGCTAAATTATCTTTAGTGTCAAGGGGAGTACGTAGGGGTGGAGGGATAGGGCCTGTGAATTGTTGTTGGCACAGAGTCGATAGGTCAATTGGCCTCCTCTTGTACTATAGGGATTCTATGTTTCTACATCCATGTATGCAATGACAATCCAGTAACTAACTCATCCCTTTGCTGCAGAGACACCAAAAGAAGAATAGAGATAACTATTTCTATCATTAATATCATTATTAATGGCATTCAAACATTTGCATCACAATCTATATCATTATTTGCTATAAGCTGCAGATGATATCTGGACCAAGCTCCAGAAAGGTGAGCTGCCACCAAGGTAGGCAATCAAATGTTCTTTCACGTTATAGTTTAATTAGCCCATTTTACAGCATTAGATCATCAGTAGTCTTAACATTTTTCAGGAAAAAGTTCTGCCCCAGTGTACAAGCTGCCACGATTGATAGATGATTCTTTGTCAAAGGAGGATCACACCGAGAAATACGTTTGCCTGTATCAGAATGGGAAGTCATGATGTAGAGATGCTGACGTTGGACTTGGATAATCACAGTAAGAAGTCACCTGGTGTTGTGAGACTTCTTACTCAGAATGGGAAGGCCAGATATTATTGGTCCCTGAGCCTCACTCACATAAAAGCTATGGTTCTGAGTTGCCAGGGAGTTTAGTGAGGAAAAACGTGTGAATTTGGAGCTGTTATGTCATCCACATTCAGGTAAGTTTTGGAAGAAGAGGACAGAATGATTGGGAGAAGAGGGCAAGGGGAAGAGCAGGTGATGGGGTTGGGAAAAACCTGGATGATGGAGAACGAGGAAGGACATGGGCAAACAGCAATCAGCTGAGCAATGACACATGGGTTTTTTGTGATACGGGTAAGAAGATGCTTGCATTATCTGGCTGCGTATTCTTTCTACTGGAATGCACTGCCTGGAAGTGTGGTGGAGGCAACTCAGTTGAGGCATTCACAAGAGAATGAGATGATTACTTGGATAGAAACAATGTGCAGGGTTATGGGGGAAAAGCAGAGGAATGGCTCTGAGTTATAATGCTCATTTGGGAAGGCAGTTCAGATACGATGGACCAAACCACCTCTTCTGTACTGTAATAATTTTGTGATATTCCAATCAAGATTTTTAAAATTTACCTTTAGTTGCAGAGTATTCTGACTATTCTGGTAGTCTGCTCAACATCCCACAGATCACAAGCCCAGTTCTTCCACATTCACTTGCTTTTCCACTTCCACTTGCCATGGCTGTCATCTATAGATATCATAGAGATATACAGCATGCAAACAGGTCCTTCAGCTCAACTTATCCATGCTAACCATGGGTTTCCTGAACTGAAATAGTCACATTTGCCTACATTTGGCCCATATTCCTCTAAATCTTTCCTATCCATGCATCAATCAAAATATCTTTCAAATATACCCACCTCTACCACCTCCGTCAGGACAATATTAATATTGTAACTCATTGCCAAATTAGGGAGAATAAAGCATCCTTGCCAAGCATTCAAAATTCTTCTGAGTGTTACATTATGATATCCCCTCCCCCACAAGAAAATGCAAATGCTTGAATATCATCTTTTTTTTAACTGGCAGACACGCACTCGGAGCCTTCTCATTACCTGTCTCGTCTGCATAATTTGGGAAATATACTCGAGTTATCAACTGTGACTCTGGACCTTATCTCGCTCACCTAGGAGAATGACATTACATTAAAATAAAACTGACAGAACACACAGCGACATAAGATTAATATTTTATCTAGCAGTTATCCACCTGTCATCTGTCCTTGCTGAAGATTCCTGCTGAGTTCCAAACTGGCAAGAATACATGAGTCACTGGTGCTGCCAGGGTAGATTTTACGTGCATCTGCGATGTCAATTTTGGCTTCATAGATAATGGGTGGAATTCTCCCAAAAGAATTCTAAGTGTCGGATTTGCGTGGAGTAATTCACACTTTTTTTCAGTGGGATTTCAGACAAGAATCTCCCACACTCTGTGCAATGCAGAGGCCATCAGTGCGAACATCATTACACTTCAGGGGGCAAGGTCTATTCCCACTGGAGACACTGAAATCAGTTCAGTGGGCCACAGCTATGTGCCGACCTGTCAATACTGATATCGGTGCATCCGCACTAGCCCCACACTGTCAGCCTACTGATTGTTGGCTAACTCAATTGCTGGCCAGCTCTGCGACCCTGCAACGCTGGCTCTCCATCCTCCCATGCCCTGATTTCTGGCCCCCTGATTATTCCCATTCCCAGCCCTGAGCCCTCCTCCTGTTTCACCCCAATCTCTAGTCCTCCCCCCGATAGTAACTCACCCTCCCAACCCTACAGCCTGCCCTGATCACTGACCTCCCAGCTTGCCCCACCGATCCCAACTATATAGTGGCAGCGGGACTCCCCATTCCCGTCGATCACCCCCTAGCTTAACAGGTCGTGGGTGGAATTGCATCAGACCCTGCCCCCCCTATATGCCCCACCCCCTTAGCACTACCTCTGATGGAAAGTGCCAAGGTGCCCTTTGGGCATTGATACTTTGCCTCTTGGGCAGAGTCAGTGGACACAGACTGGCACAGCAAGACACAATGCTCTTGGGTGTCCTCTTACCGGCCATTCACACCACACTCTGATTTGATTTAATTTGATCTGATTTATTATTGTCACATGTGTTGGCATACAGTGAAAAGTATTGTTTCTTGTGTGCTATACAGGCAAAACACACTGATCAAAGAGAAGGAAACGAGAGAGTATAGAATGTAGTGTTACACACATGGCTAAAGTATAGAAAAGGATCAACTTAATGCAAGATAATTCCATTCAAAAGCCTGACAGCGGCAGGGAGGAAGCTGTTCTTAAGTCGGTTAGTATGTCACCTCAGACTTTTGTATCTTTTTCCTGATGGAAGAAGGTGGAAAAGCAAATGTCTGGGATGTGTGGGATCCTTAATTATGCTGGTTGTTTTGCCAAGGCAGTGGGAAGTGTCAATGGTTGGGAGATTGATTTGCATGGGATTGGGCTCCATTCATGACTTTTGTAGTTCCCAGTGGTCTTGGGCAGAACAGGAGCCGTACCAAACTGTGATACAATCAAAAATAGTGCTTTCTATGATGCATCAGTAAAAGTTTCTGAGAGTTGTAGCTGACATGCCAAATTTCCTTAGCCTTCTGAAAAAGCAGAGGTGTTGGTGGGCTTTCTTAACTACAATGTCGGCGTGGGGGGACAAGGACAAGTTGTTAGTGATCTGGACACCTAAAAACTTGAAGCTCTTGACCCTTTTTACTTCATCCCTGTTGATGCAGACAGGGACATGTTCTGCTTTATGCTTCCTGAAGTCAATGACTATCTCCTTTGTTTTGCTGACATTGAGGGAGAGATTATTGTTGCCGCATCAGTTCACCAGATTCTCTGTCTCATTCCTGTACTCCGCCTCGTCATTATTTGAGATCCGACCCACTATGGTGGTGTCATCAGCAAACTTGAAAATCGAATAGGAGGAGAATTTGACCACACAGTCATAGGTGCATAAGGAGTATAACAGGGGACTGAAAACACAGCCTTGTGGGGCACCAATGTTGAGGATGATTGTGGAGGAGGTGTTGTTACCTATCCTTAGCACTCCAACTGCAAAAATGAATTTGGCGTCCAGCCAAATCTCTGCTCGCTGCTGCAGAATGGGAAAATGCTACAGGCGCGAATGGCTGTAATATTACAGCCTACGACACCAAAAGACTACAAGCAGCGTTTCATGCAATACAGTGACATAGCACGCAAATCCTGAGTTTGGCTCAGTTGGCTGGGTGGCTGGTTAGTGATGTAGAGTGATGCCAATAGCATGGGTTCAATTACCGTTCCAGCTTATTTATGAAGGCCCTGCCTTCTCAATCTTGCGGTGACCTTCAAGTTAAATCACCACCAGTCAGCTCTCCTCCTCAAAGAGGAAAGCAGCTTATGGGGTCATCTGGGACTATGGCGACTTTTTAAAAAAAGTCCTGGAGGATGCATCTTTTTCATCAATTCTAGCAGTCACGGCTAAGTAATATCCAGTCTTCATTTAGTATCAACAACCAATTCAAAATCAATGGCCACTTTACACTTCATCCCATTCAATGAATGTGAAAGAACAATGAAGCAGCTCACAGAAGCTTTACTTTCCTTGGCTTTTTCTGCAATGAAATGTATATTTTTTATAGACGTTGGGATAAAATTTCAGGAGTCATTAGCGAGGTTCCCAGCACAGTCCTGGCTCCTGACTAATTTTGAGGAGACTTCATGCAACATCTTCCAGCTGCAAGTGGTGGGTAACCGATATAGCCAATTTGTTAAGGGGCCTTTTCCAGGTTAGCTGGTTGGACTGAATGGACTCTTGCAGTAGCTAAAATGTTGCCAGAGAAATGAGACAGCCTCCCAGTGCAGACTGGGGAGCCACTGCTCCAGAAGGTTTTACGTAACCTGTCCCTACTCTCACAAAGCAGTTGCTGCCAATTTAGTTTTGAAAAATATTCAAAGTGCTGCAAGGATGCCTCCATCTTTTTTGCTATGTAGTCTCTGTCATGCAGTTTGGCTTTAAGGATGTATGAAGTAGAAATTTGAAATTAATACTTTATCATTAAACAAATGGATAATGAGCATTATTTCTAAACAAAATGAAATTGAGAGAACAGATGACTTTTTTCCTGTCTAAATATATGAACTATGCAAAGCTTCGGAACTATTCTTCATGTTTGGACAATATATTAAAATGCAAATAAACTTTTGGGACATTTAATAGAGAAGTTAAACCTTTCCTGTAATTAATGACCTTATCCAAATATTAAAGAAACTCATTCACAATGATTCTTGCAGTTCACAATGATTCTTGAAGTAACTAAGAAGGCAAATGAGGACAGTGCAGTTGATGTTGTCTGCATGGACTTTGACAAGGCCTTTGACAAGATACTGCATGTTAAGTTGTTGCATAAGGTTATTTCTCATGATCCAAGGTGAAGTAGTTAAATGGATACAAAATTGGCTTGATGACAGAAGCCTGAGGGTGGTTGTACAGAGATGTTTTTCAAACTGATCAGCGGTGTGTGTCAGGGATCAGTGCTGTGTCCGCTGTTATTTATCATTTCTATTAATGATTTGGATGAAAACTTAGTAGGCTTGGTTAGTAAGTTTGCAGATTACACCAAGATTGGTGACAGAATGGACAGTGAAGAAGGTTATCTCAGATCGCTACGGGATCTTGCTCAATTGGGCCAGTTGGCTGATGAATAGCAGATGGAGTTTGATTTAGATAAATGCAAGGTGATGCATTTTGGTAGATTGAACCAGGGCAGGACTTACTCAGTTAACGCTAGGGTGGCGGGGAGCATTACAGAGCAAAGAGATCTAGGGGTACATGCTCATAGCTCCTTGAAAATGGAGTCACAGGTGCACAGAGTGGTGAAGAAGATGTTCAGCATGCTTGGTTCCATTGGTCAGAACATTGAATACAGGAATTGGAACATCTTGTTGAAGTTGTACAAAACATGGGTCTGGCCACACTTGGAATACTGTGGACCATTCTGGTCACCCTATTATAGAAATGATATTATTAAACGAGAAAGAGTGCAGAAAAGATTTACTAGGATGTTAGCAGGACTTGATGGTTTGAGTTATAAGAAGTGACTGGATAGACTGGGTCATTTTTCTCTGGAGTGTAGAAGTCTGAGGGGTGATCTTACAGAGGTCTATAAAATAATGAGGAGCATAAATCAGCTAGTTTGTCAATATCTTTTCCCAAAGGTAGGTTTAAGGTGAGCGGGGAGAGATACAACAGTGTCCAGGCGGGCAATTTTTTCACACTGAGGGTGGTGAATGTCTGGAACAAGCTGCCAGAGGTAGTAGCAGTAGTGGGTACAGTTTTGTCTTTTAAAAAGCATTTAGATAGTTAGATGGGTAAGATTGATATAATGCTATACGGGCCAAATGTGGGCAATTGGGACTAGCCTAGCGGTTCAAAAAAAAAGGCGGCATGGACAAGTTGGGCAAAAGGGCCTGTTTTCATACTGTAAACCTCTATGACCCTAAGCAGACTTTTCTAATTCTGAGTGGAATTCTATAGAATGGTTTTGAAAAAAATGCTATTCTATCACCGTGACTTCTGAGTAGGTGAAACTTGGATCCCATTATTTGACAATGCTCAAGTTATCTAAGACCTTTTGTCGGGGCAATGGAAAACAGAATCTCTGGTTACATGAAGGAAAGTAGTCTTTCTGGTAAGTATGTTCAATAAGACCTATTTTTACAAAAGGAAGACAGAGAAAGATCCATACAGCAAAGAAATAGGAATCTGTCTAAGATCCTTTAGCAGGCAAAGACTTTAGGTGAACCTTTACCTGTTTGATAAACCAAGTCAGGTTTTTGGGACAGGAATTCAACTGCACTTGTGTGGAACGAAGCAAGAGAAAGCTACTATAACAGGCAGTAAACCACTGCAAATCTGTTATCATCAACCTCCAGATGCTATTTCTTTGGTGAAACAAAAATGAATCATAGGCTTGAAACATCACAGGAGTTCATCTCAGGAGAAGCAAGTGTGATAATGACCTTTTGGACTTTTAAGACATAAGTGCATGCTACTTCTTTCATAACCATCATCTTTTCCTTTGTGTGTGTGTATTGTGCTTGTGTGCATGTGCATGTGTGAGTGCATGATATGAATCCATGAGAAGGTGCAGTTTGCTTACATTGTGTGTGCTGAGAAATAAACATTTCTTCTTGAAACATTTCTCTTTCTGAGAAATAAACATTTCTTCTTTAAAAAGTCTTATGATAAAGTCTGTCATTTGTCTATCCTTGACAACTTCTACACTCCTGAGGTTAAAACTCATACTATTCTTTTTAGAAACACATCTATCTTTGGTCAGTTGAAAGCAGAAAAATGAAGGTGGGGGAATTATTTCACCATCCTTCCATAACAACATTCAAAATTGGAGAACAGATTGATTTTTGTCATCAATGATGAACAAATGATATTGGATGTTCATCTGAATTGCAATTGCCTCGAGATCTTGTGCAGACTTTCGCATTGTAAGTTCCTGTCAACCAACCATCAAAAAAAACAGCATTTTCTATACAATTTCCTGCACTTGTGTGAACAAGGTAAATAACTATCTTCTGAACCGATCAGAACTGTTAATGAACAGTGCAATGTTTGCACATGGAATGTAATAGTTAAAATATTCAATTCAATGTAAAATAAAGAACAGGAACTGAAATAAATATGGAAATCAGGATTGGATTAAGAGGGAAAGATAAAGCAAAAACTAGTCAGTTAAAACTTATAATTCAAAATTTATAGTTTCTAAAAATTCCCAACACTATGATTCAAATTTGAAGAATGCAACACTACATTTGTTAACGTCAATTTTCAGCGCAGAAATTAAGACATGGAACATATAGTAAAAGTACATTTACTCCACAATGGTTTAGTCCCAACTTATTCTTTTAAAGTTTATTTACTAGTATCACAAATAGGCTTCCATTAACACTGCAATGAAATTATTATGAAAATCCCCCAGTTGCCACACTCCAGCAACCTGTCTCAGTGCACTGAGGAGGAATTTAATATGGCCAATGTCCTTAATGGACTGTGGGAGGAAACCGGAGCACCTGGAGGAAACCCACGCAGACACAGAGAGAATGTGCGGACTTCACACAAACAGTGACCAAAGCTGGAGATTGAACCCGGGTCCCTGGCACTGTGAGGCACTGCTAACCACTGTGTCACTGTGGAATGCTTAGATGGTAATAAACCACAGAAATATAGCAACTCTACTTTGTTTCAGGTATTTCTATGATGAGCCTTTTGGTGAGGTGCCGTACTTCAATACATGTGCAGCCTCTGGGGAAGCAGAGTATTTTGGGTAGTAACTAGGGGACACAGTCACCTCATGGTATTGTTGCTAGTCTATTAATCCAGAAAACTCGGCTAATGTTCTCGGGACCCAGGTTCAAATCCCTCCTTGGCAAATGGTGGAATTTGAATTCAATAAAAAAAAATCTAAAATTAGGAGTCTACTACTGACCATGAAACCATTGTCAGAAAAACCCATCAGGTGCCCTAACATCCTTTTGGGAAGGAAATCTGACGTCCTTACCCAGTTTGGCCAACATGTGACACCAGAGCTACAGCAACGTGATTACTGTCAACTGCCCTCTGAACAAGGGCAACTAGGGATGGGCAATAAATGCTGGCTGGCCAGCAACACCTATGACCCACAAATGAATGAAAAAACCATTATTAAATTTAGCTGATATATATAGGCACTGGAAGATGCCATCCGATTTACATTATATTATTGGTGGGTGCTGTCAGCCTCACTATTATATCCATGTCAGGCTCTGGAGCATTGTCTGCCTGAACCTAACCAGTGAGAAAGGATTGTGTGTGATGGCAGCAAAAATAACATCAAAGTTACTGCGGTCTGTAACTTCCTATTTCTCTCTGAATTGAAGGTAGAAAGGAAGGAAATATACGGCTGTCAAGGTGACAAGTCAGTAAATATTTGATTTGCTTAACTCTTCTTAAAAAAAAGGAAACAAAATATTCCATCGAAAAAGGCTTCAAGTTTGAAAGGGGTCCAGTCTTCATTGGGCACAATAAGCTCACACATATTATACATACAGGGCTGGAACATGGAGAATATGGCACTCAGCCAAATCTCCATTCACAGCAGCAGGACTGGGGAATCCCAGCTGCAGAAGGAAAATTCCAGCCAATGTACCTAATTTCAAAGCATAGATTTGAAAACTCTATTCCAAAAACAGGGAAGATGCAACTGTTAGAACCCACAGACTTGTTGTAACACAGGGCAAACTTCTGAAACGAATAGTGGGGTGTGACGTAATGGATAATGCGTCTGAAGATTGTAGGCTTGACTCTTACCTGGCTCATGTAAGCTTAAGGGCAACATGGTGGCACAGTGGTTAGCGCTGCTGCCTCAGCGCTAGGTTAGCAGAGTGACTACATGGGGTTACGGAATAAGGCCTCTGTGGGATTGTGCAGACTCCATGGGCCAAATGGCCTCCTTCTGCACTGTAGGAATTCCATGATTCTATTAATTCATTTACTTATCATTTTATTTATATGGTATACTACCAGAAAATAACCTTGAGAATATTTGAGACAAGGCTGTTTGACTCAAAGAACTCCTGCAATGATTGATCTTTTATGATAGGTATGACTGCAGTCATTGGCGGATTTCCCTTACTCCTCCACCCATTGACCTCAGTTTTACTGGAGCTTTTTGTTGATGTATTTGATCAAATTCTGTCTTGAAGTCAAAACACCTACTCTCACCTGTCCTGTGGTATCTATCTGTGTCTACATCCAGAGTGTAGAGCTGATTCCTAATTGCTAGATGAATAGATTACAGATGACTCAATATTGCTTGTTGGGGTTATTGATAATACCTTCTTTCAATTCATTGATGATTGCAAGAACCAAATCCCAAAGCACTCTATGTCCATATGCATCGAGACTTGGGCAATATTCAGGCTTGGGATGATACATAGCACACAAGCACTAGACAATGACCATTTCCAAGCTCCATTTCTTAATGACTAACTCCATTTCAATGGCAGATGAGCTTCTCTCAGCTCATCTGCCACTGAAATCCTCATCCATGCCTATCTTACCTGTAGATTCCACTAATTCCAATAGAGTCCTGGCCGATCTCTCACATCCTACCTTAAACCAAGGTCATTCGTTGTTCCAAATTGGTCTCCAAGCTACATATCATCCAGAACTGGACGTGTATTAATGTTCCTTCATTGTCACTAGGTCATTGCAGTAAGTCCCCTTGTCCTGAAATCTCAGTGTTCACGGACTTACGCTGGCTCCTGGTAAAACAACACAATCCTTTTAAAAGTCTTATTCTTGTTTAGAAAACTCTCCATGACCTTACCCCTTCTTATCTCTGTCGTTTCCTCCAATCCACAATCCTGTGAGATACTTGTGTTCCTCTCACTCTTCTCCTTCGTGCACTCCCAATTATAATTGCTCTGTTATTAGTGGTTGTGCTTCCAGTTCCCTAGTCCCAAAGGTCTGGAACAGCAACGCTACCCCCTTGACTCCTTTACTTTGCTTTCCTCTTTTAGAACACTTCTTGAAACATACTTGCTTGACTACATTTTTAGTCGTCTGACCAAGTGGGCTGAATTGTCATGAAGTTGGGGAGATTCCAAGGGCCAATGAAAATGGCAGCTAATACCTGATTTCAGAACTCCTGACCCTATTCCTGGCATCCCTAATTTTTCATTAGTGTAGAATAAGGGTCATGAGCCAGCTCCCTGCACTTCTGACCTGGCTGGTGCCATTACAAGGGGAGGCATTTCTTAGTCCCCTGCAATTTTCTTGGAGTCAGACCAGCTTTTCAAAGGGTTGTTGTTCATGGGCCCTCAAAGCTGTTGTGCATCATAGGGTGGTTGAGGGAATACATAATGAGGCTTGGCTAGGAACCTAGATATATTTGGTCGGCTGAAACAGCTGCACCAAGGGAAAACATAACCTAATTGACACTTTCTTTGGCATCAATTCTGTCCATCACACCAAATTTATTTACAAAAGACAGAGAAGGGCCAAGTGCTTGCAGTTTCAGCTAGTGTTACTTTGAAGGCAAAATAATGCAGATGCTGGAATCTGAAATAAACACAGAAAATGCTGGAAAATCTCAACACATCTGACAGCACCTATGGAGAAAAAATAGAGCCAATATTTCAAGCCTCAGCTCACTTGCCACTGAAGTCTTCATCCACTTGTTATACCTCTAGACTCAATTAATTCCAACACAGTCCTTGTAGCAATACTAGTGCGGAAACATCAGCTCTTCCAAATTGCTCTCCAAGCTACATACCATTCTGAATTGGACATGTATTAATGTTCCTTCACTGTCACTGGGTCAACTTCCTGGAATTTTCAACTTGGTACCATCACGAGAGCACTACCATTGTAATTAAAAGTGGGTTTTTCAGCATCATCCATCTCCCCAGAACAAAAGATAAACTAAATCAATCTGGAACTGAATCAATCTGGAAAAAAATAACTTAGATTCAATCAACTTCAATATCTGAAGTGAAGGAAATGCAATTGACATCTTGCATATTCTCCAGTAAACTATTTGCTGGGCCTGGGGTTAATTAAGCTATGCCAAGAGAAAAAAAATAGAGAGAGAATACAAACTCGGTTTTCAATCCATTGAGGCTACTTTGCTTACAAAAAATATAATTAAGCTGTAGAAAGGGCTTCAGGGAAAAACAGTGAGGAGGGATATTCTCTATAACTTTGTGACCATATTGAAATAATGTGTAATAAATAAATTGAATAAGAAGTGGGCAGCTTATTTATAATGGAATCATTAATTGGGCCAACGTACCTAATTGGCATTGACACAAAATAAATGCATTAATACCCAGAAAAAAATCAAATGTGCTGTAAAATGCAAAATGCCTCAGGGTATACTGTTACAGAATTTACCCACTCTGACATTTGTATTGAATTTTCACCAGCTGAGTTCAGATATAAAGGTTAGAATTATAGAATTAGACTTTAAAGACTCCCACACATAGAACTTGAAGATTAAGTAGCTATTTCAGCAGTTTGCTGCATTTGATTCTCATACTCTGTTTTTAACATGAAAGGTCAAAGCAAAGAAAACAAAAGACTAATTTTATTGACTTTCCCCAAATTTGGACTATTTACAATTCTGAGACAAGTCAACACTTGCTTTTGGTGGCCAGGCAAAGCATAGTCTGTAAGTCAATGATCATGCTTTCAAGTCTGAAGGATGCAAATCTAAAGCTCTGCCAGGGCTTTTTTTCAATAGTTTCAGAAAGGAATTCTTAGCATCAGCAATAGGTCCCTTTTCAGAAAGTACGTGGAATTTAAGAGCTGTTTTACAATTCTGCCAACCTGTCTCAAAAGCACCTGAACAAAAATGGCATTGGATATATTTTCGATCGAATCTCTGAACCATCAATTTCCACCCAGAAAACAATCACACTGAGATCCATTCATCCCACAGATTTTCATAGAAAAAAAATCTTCAAACTTGTCTTTTCCATCACCTGGTATGTGCAGTATTCAGAAAAACATTTAAGTGTCCTGGCCGGCACCCCTCTTAAAATTTACTGGTGCATGTGTAACGGCAGCCCCAGAAGTTAGAGACAAAACGGAAATGTTTCCAAAGTCAAATCTATTCACTTTTCCAAGTACAAAGGCAGCACTTGTGTAAATGCTATCCACAGTGATGCTCATTAATTAATGCATCTCATTTCAACAGCCAGCTTCTCCTCACAATCAGCACCTGTCAGCTCACACGAATCATAGCTGATCTTCAGTGGAGCTAATTAATTTTTCTTTTTTTAAAAAAATATCTGCATCAAACAAAGCACCAAATAGAGAAAAGGGACAACCACACTTCCTGAGCAGCATTATATAGTTTAGCATCTATACTTTAATAGTGCCAACTTATATTACATGTGCACATTCAATGAACTTTCTACTTATCATGAAATAATCATCCTTAGTGACAGCTGTATTTATTGCACTGTTCAGTCAACCTACGTCAACTGTTTCCTTTTAAAGTGTGATGGGAAAATTATATGTAAAATTCTAAGATTGTAGAAATACAACACATACAGAATGCACTTCACAAATTTCACCTCACAACCATTTAATCGAACACATATTGAACATTGCACTTGTACTGTCATCGATCTTGAAGACAAAAGGAATGGGGTGGGTCTCCGTAGACGCCATTTCTCGAACATGCACTGGCTAAATCGAAAGGAACGTGATTGTTTTGCGACACGAGATTAAGCAGCAAGGAAGGAGGCCAAACTAAGTTTTATGCACTGTGATTATAGCTCAAGCTGGTTGCCAGCAACCTTGTGCCCTTTTACAGTCCTGATAACTTGTGACCAAAAGAAGTTGGCTCTGCCTAACCTATGAAAAATGGTATTTCATTGAAGAAAAATGCCGGGTAGAGCTAATGTGCATTGCTGTGCACACAAGTTAATTAGCAGAACACTGTAAACAATTGACTCCACATCCGGCATGGAAACGATTAAACGTGTGCAAGATCAATACGTGCGAGACTTTAAAAGAAATGTGCTGTTAAATCAGGCCGATATACTTTCATAGTCAAAAGTTGGAGGTAAACTAATTAGCTTGCCCCATTATACGTATCAACATGATGCAGCGAGACTCTCCTTTTGGCTGGGCCTCATAAGACTGAGCAGATCCCCGCTGATTGACATACCAAACACAAATGCCCTATTCAGGCTTCTCCCCTCCTACTGTACTAGTTTATTACAGCCACTGTATGCCACCAGAATGGATAATCACTGCATTTCAAACAAATAATATAAATATTGGATGAGGTATTATGAGGATGCCTGCCGTATTTTCTCAATGCACATTGCTGCGGTATCTTATGTTTGTCAACGATTGAAAAACAATATTTTATTTTGGTCAGCCGTGGGAAATTATAAAAAAAACTCCATAATAGTGTTTAAAAATTAAGTTCAGATTATACGTTAGCGATCGATTTTTAATTAAGTGAAAAACTTTCTGAGATTATGTGGAAGCCCAAGTCATTCTACACTGTACAGACCAAGTTCACCACCTCCAGACCTCGTAGTGGTCCCACCATACTGCGCTGGGTCATAAAACAATCTAATCACGTAAGCCGTGTTAAAAGAAGGTTTGAGGGTTTTAGAGGCTGCATCTTCCGCTCTTTAATTGCTGCGTATAAAAAAAGGATAAAGTAAAAAATTTGTCAATGCATGGAACGGCATCAGGATCGCTACATTAAATGAACGCAATTATATATGCCAGCGTTATCATAAGGAATCGTCAACATTTCTTTGGCTGGCAGTTTCTATTCTAATCTTTCTTTCAGCTTTGTAATTGTCTGAAGCTACACTCTTCCCTGCTGGAAGATTAATTAGCCAGCTCCCCCTGCACAATATACCATACCTCTGAATGCTGTGGAATCTGGAAGGGTGCCAACTCTCTTATTACAATTCAGCTGGCTGCCGCTGTGAGAGGCTCACTTCTCCCCTAACAACAGTTGCTGTGCCAACTTAACCCCGGCACTGGCTAACTTTCAAAAAAAAATCAGAGGCCAGACAAACTTTGATTGGCATAATTACTCACAGTCATTAAGCGCAATCGCATTACACATGCAAAGCAGGCGAGTGGAGTGTACGCCGGCAGCTCACATCAGTAAGACGTGCAGCCATTCAACAGTGTACTGTAATGGAGAAGGCAATCGGCTCCCACCTAATGGATCTCAAATATTAAAGCGACAAAAAGCCTCAGCGCAGAATCTAGTTAAAGAGCAGCATCGAGATCATCTGAGGAGGGTAACCTTGTCAGCCATGTTGGATGCAAGGCTTATGGCAAACACAGTAGGATACGTTAACCAGACAGCAATTTTCTCACGGTCTTTTTTTTTCTAAGTAATCAGTAATCAGCTCTCGAACAATTTTTTTTTCCACAGCTGCCATTAATGAAGACAAGGCGAATCTGCATACTGCCATTCTTCATTGTACTAACTTGGCAATGAGCCTACTGCATGACTGAATAGTCAAACATAGGGCCTTGAGGTGAAAACGTGGAAACAGCTGAACACTGCAAAAAAAAAACTAGCTCACTCGAAACGGTGAGACAATTAACAAAGGGTGGGAAAATTAGAAGTGAAAGCACGCGTAGACGGTTGAAATCCACACTTTCGCATTCTTTCTGCATCTTCGACTTGCTCTCTCTCTGTGCGAGAAGGAATTTAGCAATCACCAACTGAGGTACAGATGCAAAATACTGTACAAAAAAAAAAGTGGACTAAACAAAACAAAAAAAAAACGAGGCCAGGCTGAAATTCCTGCGCACTCTGCAACCATCACTAATTAATTAGCGCTAAATTACCTCACAGATCGGCCAGGCATCAGCTTCGTGAAGTTTATTCAGCTCAAGGCGAAAAAATCGAAACAAAGCGAATAAAGAATATCCAGCAAGACCCAGGATTCAGCTGCTGGATATGAATCAGAATTTATGGGAGAATCTGCAGCATGTGAAAGCAGGTCATAAGCTCTGCAATACAGGCTGCAACAGCCAACTGCAAAATGAATACATCACACTCAAACAGGCTGACGCAGCTACAGCACACATCCTTACTTCACACCATCAAAATATTCGATGAAACACACTTGCGAAAACACAAATGATGTTGGCCATTTTATCACAGTTTTAATTTGATGTGCCACCGAGCAGCCTTTGCCTCTTTAAGCTTTTTTTTGTTACTGACGCGACTATTTTCAAGGAAATCCAGTGACCCGCTAAGAGAGTTGGAAATTTGCCTAACTTTGCTACGGAACGATTGTTTACTTGCAAATTAGCAATTACCATAGTTATGTCCGGGATTTGATTACTCCCAGCAGTGACGAATTATGCTTCCGTGTTGAAAAAAAAATGTTTTGTGCGTAACCCGCTCTACACTGCAGCATTTTTTTGTGCACCTGTAGTATGCCAGCCTTGGTACGGCACTGAACAGTACGTTAATTAATCATACGAAGCTACAAAGCACCACTTTGTAAATGAACGAGAGGGGACTCTTTTGTTTCTCCCACTGGAAGTTACAGTACAAACCTGGCAAATCTATGTGGCTAACCTAAAGGCAAGCAGATACTGTTAATGATCATGCACAGAGCGAAATGAGACATGATGCCATATGTCTCATTCTGTCAAGCTGGAAATAAGGAGGAACGCAGCAGCCATTTTATAAACAGAATAACACTAAGCAGTAAAGGGTTGTTAATGCAAACAATGCGAAGCAAATTTATAAAATCAAATTACGATGGCAACGTGCACACTAGGACTTTTACAATCATCTTAACAGCATCTAGTGCAGGCGGATAGAGAGGGGTGGCAGGTGAATGAATTTAAAAAGCAGTAATCGCAGAGGTGTTAAAAATAAAATGGAACGATTTGATTTACAACTCAATTATGTGCAATGAATTAAAAAATATGAAATATTTTAAAAAAGAATGCGAGTGAAATATAATCGTGCCATTCTTAATCCTGTATTATTCTGGGGGCTATACAGAAAAGCTGCATTTTTGGGGGTAGAATATTAAACAAACATTTCATTGGTAAAGAATACACTAAATCTGAAATGGCCCAAATGAGGTGGTAATTAAAATATCTGGCAAATAAATACAACATCATTTGCATTTAGCCCATTTGCCAATAGCTCGACGTTTTGTCATTTTGTTTAGTGCAGTCAAGTAATCTATTTGCCTTTGACAGACCTCAGGCCGTCCTTCAATTCCAAATTTGTTCATCACCTAATGTGGGCAGGGCTGAGAAACCTAACTAATTCTCGCCAGACACAAAACGAGCCAGTTAACTTACCAACTAATTTCTTACACTTGTTTCAACTGTCTCGAACATGAAAATGACCATTTTCTGTTGACGGACTTCTACAATTAACATAGATTAATTGTCTGAATCTGACAGATCTCCGGTTCCCACTGCTTCAATAATAAACCATCTTACATCACTCCATTCCAAAATCCAATGATTCAGCTGATATCAAATTGTGTAGGTACTCCAAGAAATTTTTTTTCTGGGATAAGGAAGTAGTTCATATTCCTTGGATCAAAGTGTAAAATTGATTATGATGCTCGAGCATCTCATAAGAAAAAGAATATTGCCTTATGCACTGTGAACTTGAGATTGCATCCAATGCTTCACAAACACGCACCTTCACATACAGATATATTTTTGTCTCTCATCAGTGGGTTTCATATAAAAAATTATATAAAATTCACCTCAATCCACACAGCCATTATAGCCCAGCTATTCTGTCCACCATATGTTGAAGATCTGGCAAAGTACTTAATTCAGCTTGTGAATTTGTGCTGAACAACAATCATTGCTTCACAAAATTTCTCAATCAACTTTTCATTGATATTTTTACTTCTGAACTTTTACCAAAAAAAGGCACCTGAATATCAATCAGACAAAGTTGCTGTTCTCTCGTTCAGATACCATTACTCTTCAAATTATGTTAAGTTTGCAAAATACTTGCATCCTCTCACAATAGCAGCAAAGTTACAATATACAAACCTGCATCTGAGAAAGTCACCAAGGCAGCTCTGCAATGAAATGGGTTGCCAAAGCTGTTGAGACTTGGGGGTGGGGAGGGGGGGGGTGGTCATCACGGTGGGAAAGTTCTGGAAACCAACATTGAACTGGGATCACAAACATCACATTGTCCGCTTCTGGCTACTCAGGAGTTGCACTGAAGAGGAAGGGACCCTACCTTGGATCTGTCAGTAGGTAATTAAGATCTTGTGATTGTCGTTTAGAAGTAGTTTATGAGCTGCCTAAGCTGTGCATTTCTAAACATGCAACTTATAAGGGTGGCACGGTGGTACTGGTTAGCACTGCTGCCTCAGAGCACCAGGGACCCAGGTTCGATTCATAGCTGGGGTCATTATCTGTGTGGAGTTTGTACATTCTCCCCATGTTTGTATGGGTTTCCTTTGGATGCTGCAGTTTTCTCCCATAGTCATGTTGATAAGACATGCTGATAAGATGCATTGACTTGAATACACACCAGAGCATTGCGACTCAGGGAATTTCCCAGTAACTTCATTGCAATATTAATATAAGTCTTACTTGTGACTAATAAATAAACTTTATTTCCTGAAGTGCCAGGGACTCATGAAAATCATCAAGGTGAAGGCACAACCTTCAGCACAACCTTCAGCAAAACCAACCAGTTGAAAAGCTCACTAAGAAGTACGTCTATGTGGCTCTGCCCTTGTCTTGGTGACCTGAGTTGCTGCATTCCCAAAAACTTCAAGTTAAGACCATTTATAGGCTATTGAAGATCCTTCTTCTCTTGGATGATGTGATCAGTAATTCCCACCTCCCTGCGAAGAGAGGGTCAGCAGCAGGAGAGGAGGCAGGGATAATGAGAAGAAAACAAGTTAAATGTCCAGGCTTGGGGCTTGGGCCCTTTTGACGTAAAGAAAGTCAGGAGCATGGGGTTACAGGGACGGGGGATGGATTGAAAGGGATGCTCTTTTGGAGATTGGTGCAGATTCAATGGGCCAAAGGGCCTCCTTCTGAGCTGTAAGGATTCTATTGTTCTGGAGTCAGGAGTGAATTGGGGCAAACTCGAGTTTGAAAAGATGGAAAAAAAATTGAAGTGAGACATACAGGAAAGCTGTGAGTTGATTGGCTGGTGAGTACAGTCTGATCCAAATGACCTTCCAGTGATAAAAATGTACTCACGATAAACATCTTAAAGATTATATCTGTTAATGAACTCATCAGGCCACAGTTAGCTCCGCCGCCTCATAGTGCCAGGGACCCGGATTTGATTCCCAGTTTGGGTCACTGTCTCTGCGGAGTCTCACATTCTCCCCATGTCTGTGTGGCTTTTCTCCGGGTGCTCCAGTTCCCTCTCACAATCTGAATGATGCACTGGTTAGGTGCATTGACCAGACTAAATTTTCCCTTAGTATACCCAAACAGGTGCTGGAGTGTAATGAGTAGGGGATTTTCATCATAACTTCATTGCAGTGTTAATGTAAACCTACTTGTGACACCAGTAAAAAACACAAATAAATAAATGAGAGTATTACTGTCCTCAGTATTCTGTGTTTTTAATTGAAACAGGAGTGCTTGGTTAAAATCTGTGTACTATTTCCTCTCTCCTCAGTTATTGTTCACTTCTCGAATACTGATTAGTAGAACACATTTCAGACTACTCACCTAGGTCAGGTCTGAAGTAGTGTGAACTCACTGGCAATTAATTGTTGGCATCAGATTGAATTCTGCTGCGAGCATGTTTCTTTTTGATTCATTCATTGGATGTGGGCGTTGCTGGCTGGACCGGCATTTATTTCTCACATCTAATTTCCCTTGAGAAAGTGGTGGTAAGCTGTGTTTTTGAACCGCAGCAGTCCCTGGGGTGAAAATATACCTACAGTGCTGTTAGGAAGGGAATTCCAGGATCTTGACCCAGCGACAGTGAAGGAACGGTGATAGATTTCCAAGCCAAGATGGTGAGTGACTTGGAGGGGAGCATCCAGGTAATGGTTGCCTTTGTGTTTTATGATGGTAGTGGGGGTCATGGGTTTGGAAGCTGCTTCTTAAGGAGCCTTGGTGAGTTTCTGCAGTGCATCATGCAGAAGGTACACACTGCTGCAACTGTGGGGAAAACTTACCAAAAAATGGCAGGGTGTTGTTCCAGCGTGAAAAACAGAGGCAGAATCTTCTGACCATTCATGCTGGTGGGATTTTCTGACCCAGCTGAAGTGAACGGAGATTTGTCTGGGTACCAAATTCTCTGTTCTTGCTGCAATGCTTGCGGGGCATGAATAGCCAGTAATATCGCTCTCAGGGCGTTGCATGTCGATGATGCTGGCATGTTTTGGGGCTGAATCTTACACTCAGTAGTATTAATTTTTATTCCCATGGGTTTCTAGAGCTGTTAGAGTGGCTCATCCCCTCTGGTTCTCCCGCTGTGTAATGACTTAACAGCCACAGGCACTCGGAGCTCCATGTAAATGGCTTCCCAGCACTTGTTCCACTACAACAACAGGGGCTGGCAGCCAGAGGGCCAGCACCACAGTTCAAGAAGGTGGCACTATCCAGGACACTCAATGGAGTGACGCAGAGGCAGGAGACCCCGTACCCACACTCCACGGGACGGCCTTCTCGCAACGTTACCATGTCCGCCTGGGTTGCAGTGGGAGCCCTGGTGGGTACAAGTGTGTGACAGAAGAGGATGAGCAACAATGTGAAAAGAAAATGAATGATTTTCTTCACTCAGCCAGGGTGAGTGAGCCACACCCTCTCTCCCACTGGACCCCCTTGCACCTCCAACTCCTTCTCCCATTCAGCTACCTTGACCAGTTGCCTCCTCCCCCCCATAATCACTAAGTTCCCACAGTAGCTGCTCTGCCCTTCACACTCCAGGCCCCACGCCTGCCACACTTCATCACCATCTTAAATGCCCACATTTCCACCTATGTTCTCCCTATCCACATCATTGCAGGACAAACTAGAGCACCATGGACATAAACAGGCACAGTCAACTGGAGGCATACCCTAAGTTGTGAACCCCAAGTTGGGCCCTCGAGCTGGCTAGGGAAGAGGAAGAGTGTGTCTGCTATGTTAGTGAAGTGGGGACAGCAAAAAATTTGAGAATCATCAATACAAGTTCTATCATTCCTCGAGAATGAAGTGAATAAACAATGTTCCCTTTGTGTCCCATGTAACACGTTGATGCCATGTACCTTCCCTTGCAGGCTGACCTCTGGATCAAGCAGCCTATTCTAGCACTCTCTTCAGCAATCCAAGGAGATCGCTGACCCCACTGTGACACTGTCACTACTGTCACCCACACCTGACACCCACTATTTTGGTGGATGTGCTAAGTAAGATCCACAGCAAGTGGAGGCAGGCACATTGCAGTGTACCGGCACTGGGAGGGATGCTGGAGCCCAGGACTCTATAATGTAACCTGCCCATGATGTGTCTCTGGGCCCCATCATCCCACAGCTGCTGGTGCTGCAAAGGCAGAGTATCAGGAATGGATGACAGCAACCCTCTTCACATTGCAAGACCAACTGAAGGAGGCACATTATCTTCTATTCGAGGAGATGGTGCTGTCACTGTAGCACGCTGAGGCCAACACTGCGAGCTTGGCATCCGCAATGGAGACCTTGGTGCAGAATGTGCACTCCATAGCAGGAGATGTCTGTATCATAATGCAAGGCTTCAATTGCATGATGTAGGCAGTAGTGGGAATCCGTGAATGTCAGCTCCAGAGAGTAGGCTCTTTGGATCTCACTCCAGCTGCCCCTCCATCCCATGCAGGAGCACAGAGGCCTCCAGAAACTTGAGGTGAAGAGAATCACCAGGGATGCAGCCCAGGACTTTCCATTCAGGAAACTACGGGGGAGTCCATTTCATCTGACACCCCTGTGAGTGCCATGCCTCTGGCCCCAGACACTGAGGCCAAGTGGCCAAGCAGCTACCGAAAGCAGGCCAGGACTCTATAAGGATCCTGACCCAGGCGGTGCCTGCCAAAGTTATTTCAGGCAAAAGGGAATGAAAATCAACAGGTCGTTTCAATATATGATGTGGATTCTGGGAAGATATCTCCATAGTGAAGATCAAGAAACAGTAGGGTCTTAATGGACATGAGTAAGTATAGATAATAGCGCAGACAGATCATTTTGTTCTGAATGATTGTTAATAAATTTCACTCTGTTCACTCACACAGCCTCCACCCAGTCCATTTATTTTACCAAGCTTGGGGAACCACTGTGCTCACCCAGCACTTCATCCCTGTGGAGTGCAAGGATGACAGTGCTATGTCCCTTCCATCCTTTTACCAGCCACTAACAAAGGAAGGGCACTCCCTTATCTGCAAAATGGACAGGAACACAGAAAGGAGGACATGGGAAGTGCTGCCTGCACACCAGCCTTCACAACCCCTTTAAAGCAAGGGGCATCTCAACATGAAGAGCAGAGGTCTGAAAGTGACCCCTTCCAACCCTCTCCCTGAAATGGAGATTCTGGGAGCCTCCAGCTCCAGGCCTGACTTGAACCTATTCTTGTTCCCCAAGTTCTCTCTGGTGCCCCCTGAGCAGTGCACACTGGGAAAAGTGCTGGCTGCCTGAGCACTCACCTATGAAACCCTCTCGAGGTGCAAGTGCCAGGTTCTTGTTATAAATGGCACCAATGTGACACCATGCCTTTGCCACAGATTATCAGGAGGGGAGGAACATCCCAGAGAGGGAGTTCACTAATGACATGCTCATGTGTTAAAATGAGCTTCCTGGGGTTCCATAGCATGTTTCAGATCACTCAAACAGTGAGGGGCCGGGGAAATCAGAACTCAGAAACTCACGAGTGCAAACTGTGCTCTCTGAATTTTGAG
Source organism: Sphyrna mokarran (assembly GCA_024679065.1). NCBI lineage: Eukaryota > Metazoa > Chordata > Chondrichthyes > Carcharhiniformes > Carcharhinidae > Sphyrna > Sphyrna mokarran. The sequence goes on from JAGIQG010000021.1 coordinate 29,811,102, forward strand.
CATTAGCCGTCATTTCTGCAGGAGAGTATGGCCTTATGATCATCCCCCACATTGTCAATGGTGGGGGGAGTGAATATTTCTGGATCGCCAATCAAATGGGTTGCTTTACCTGGGTGACTTTGAGCTTCTTGAGTGTTTTTGGAGCTGCACACATCCATTATGTGCCTTATAGATGGAAGATAGGATTTGGGAAATCAGGTGAGTTACTCATCACAAGATTCCTGGCTGCTGACCTGCTCTTGTAGCCACAGTGTACATATAGTTAATCCAGTTTGGTTTTCTGGCCAATGGATAATGTCCCCCGATGTTAATAATGGGGATTCATTGATGGCAATGCCACTGAATGTCCAGGAGCAAGGGATAGATCTTATTTTTTATTCAGCATGGGACATGGGCTTTGTTGGCTGGCCAGCATTTATTGCCCATCCCTTGTTGCTGAGGGCAGTTGAGAGTCAATCACACTGCTGTGGCTCTGGAGTCACAAACTAGACCAGGTAAGGGCATTAGAAACCCATCTGCTTCACTTCGACAATTGATAATGATTTTATGGTCATCAGTAGATTCTTAATTCCAGATTGTTCTTTTATTTAATTCAAATTGCACTATCTGCCATGGCAGGATTTGACCCCGGGCCATTAGCTGAGTTTCTGGATGAATGTTCTAGTGATAACACCACTAGGTCATCACCTTCCCAAACCTTGTTGGGGATGTCATTGCCTGGCACTTGTGTGGTACAAATGTTACTTACCACCTGTCAGCTCAAGCCTGGATATTGTTCAGGTCTTTCCGCATTCGGACATCGAAAACTGAAAGGGATTAAGAGTTCTTCAACACAAAAACGTTATAAAGTGAACAGGTACATATCAGACCAATTGTTTCCCAGTGTAAGAGTACTTTCCAAAATGATGCTGATCTGGAATCATTGTGGGAACCAAATGCTAATTAACTCCTGGCACTTATTGTTAAACATTAGTAAATGGACCCATTACCGTGGTAAATTACTGTGGATGCTGAAATCTGAAATATAATGACACTGTGCCTTTAAGAGATGTATTTGTGTCATGTTTCTAGTGCAGGATTGTTTTTAGCAGTCAGATCTATTATTGGTGTCAACTTGTCTATAATTGGCAGCCTGCATGTTGATTTTGTAGATGCATAATTAATCTGAATTACGGGAATGTTTGTTTCAATCTGGGCTCATGTAGATTTTAGTGTTTTCCCTCGGAGGTTTTCAGAGTGGGGCTTGATTAGTTGATTGGTAGAAAATGTCATGTAAATGGGCAGGGCTATGCTTACAGAGAGAAAGAAAGACAAGTTCAATTGCTTTGGAGCTGTAGAAAAGGTAACTGTTCTTCTCTCTGCAGATTGAAATCTGTGAAGAAGTTGTTCTCTTTCTCTGAAGTTTTAAGGTTTGAGAACGTATCCTTTTCTGGGCTCTACTGTCTGGGACTCAGAAGATAGGTGTCTTGCTGTATCTGTCCAGAGGGGTTAAAAGTCGAGAAAGGTTGCACCTACATGTGCTGATTCTGTAAAAGAATGTATAACTATAGGACATTGCTTACTTTTGGAACAATAGAGATAGTTTGTTGTTAAAAATTATACCTTATCATGTTTAAGTAGTTCAATCAATAAAAGTCAAACTAATTATTTTGTTACATTTTAATTGTATTGTTAAATAAAGTTAGTTTTCATAAAAGCTTCCCAGTGGGTCAAGCAAATAATACCTGGAGCAAAACATCTTATATTCAAACTAATAGCAAAATCAAAAACTTTGAGGTCTAGGCTAATTTCAAAATAGCTAGAAGTCTCACAATACCAGATTAAAGTCCAACAGGTTTATTTTGAATCACAAGCTTTCAGAGTGCTGCTCCTTCATCAGGTGAGTGGAACTGTAGCTGCAGGAGCAATGCCCTGAAAGCTCTTGATTCCAAATAAACCTGGTGGAGTTTAACTTGGTGTTGTGAGACTTCTTACTGTGCTTACCCCAGTCCAACGCCAAACATATCCTCATCATAATATTCAAAATATATCTTGGGGTTTCTGATCTGGTCCCTAACAGAATAAAAACCTGAAAATGCTAAAAAAAAAATCTCAGCAGGCCTGACATTATCCATGGAGAAAGAATAAAGCTGTCATTTTGAGTCTGAATGATTCGTCATCAGGAGGTATTTTTCCATGGATTAATCTGGTAATTATTCTGGATTAAGCTTTCCCTCACCCTCCACATATAAACGGCAAGGATGGGAAAATGCACTGCACAATTCACTTTTTAATCACAGTTATGACTTTATCAAAGAACTTACATTAACAATTCATCCATATTTGAGGCTCAATTTCTAAACATCATGTTTAGACAATAAGTATTTTTACATCGCACTATGATTCTCATTTAGTGCTCTATTTACATCAAGAATAATAATTCATATTTTATGCATATGCTGTAAATATTACAAGGACAGCACGATGGCACAGTGGTTAGCAGCATCAAGGACCCACGTTTGATTCCCAGCTTGAGTTGCTGTCTGTGAGGAATTTATACTTTCGTGCTCCGTGTGGCTTTTCTTTGGTGCTCTGGTTTCCTCCCACAGCCCAAACACATACGGACTAGGTGATTGCCCAAACTAGATTGCCCCTTAGTGTCCGGTGGATTAGCTGAGGTAGATGCACAGTGTTATGGGAATAGGGCCTGGGTAGGATTGTGGTCAGTACAGACTCGATAGGATGAATGGCTTCCTTCTGCACGATAGGATTCTATGATTGTAAGTGTATATTTACATCACATTTTGCTGTTAACTTCTTGTTGAAATATGCAATCTCAAGTGTTGTAGTTTGATTCCATGGAATGGTGATAACACGTATCAAAATTGTACAGTGTTATGTTTAAGGTAGGGCTGGTTTGAGAAGCAGTGCTTTGTTTCAAGAGTCAGTTTGCTTAGGAATACATGCAGTTCAAATGCTGAGAGTGCAAAATAATCACTGATTTTAGTTAAGAATGGGTTACTTTGTAGAGTTAATGGTCCTTTTGTTTACTTGGGTTCTCCTGGGATTTTAGACTAGGTATGTCGAGTCATGTGAGATTTCAGTAGATTGATTAAAATCATGTGATGATGGGAGAAGCTAAGCTTGCAGGAAAGAACAGTTTCATCTTCATTTAAAAGGTGAGGAGCGGTTGTTCTCAAGAGCTGTTAAAGGAGCTGTCTGTGTCTCTGTTACTTTCTCTCTTTTTCTCTCTCTCTTTAGATCTCCATTCCCTCTCTCCAGAAGCTTTTTGAAATCTTCAAGACTGTTAATCTAAGTACAAGCAAGTATGCCTGTGTTTTGCTAGCTAATTTTAAAAAGGTGGGGGAGTGAGTTAAGTCTATAAGAGAAACACCATTTGATTGGAGCTCATATTGAAAGGTCAGCAGTTAATGTTTAAAAATGATAATGTTCAATTGTTAAAAGTTAAGCTAATTAATTTGTTATAATTAAACTGTGTTGTTAAATAAAATTTGTTTTGATAAAAACTCCCTAGTTTGTCAGTAGTTTGTGCCTGGAGTGAGTCCATATCCTCACATTATCCTCATATTAATAGGAAAATTGTTGGAGTCTAGTCTAACTTCCTAACATACCTTAGGGTTTCTGATCTCGTATCCTCACAATACACACCTGACACTTGACATTTTGTGTCAAAGAACTCATTTCCTAACTCCCCTCATCATCTGTAAAGCATAAATCAGGAATATGGAGTCATATTCTCCATTGCCTGGGCGCGTGCAACTCCACCCACTCTCAAACTTGATTAGCACTCCATCCACCCACCACCTTAAGCATTCATTTCCTCCTTTGTTAGCGCAGAATAGCAACAGTGTATATCTCTACAAATGCACTGCAGCAACTTGCCACAGTTCCTTGGCAGCACCTTCCGAACCTATGACCTTTATCATCTCGAAGGACAAGTTGAGAAGTATGGAGCATCACCACGTATATGTTTCCCCCTAAATCATGCGCCATCTTGACATGGAACTAATATTGCCATTCCTTCATTGTCGCCAGGTCAAAATCTGGGAACTCACTCCCGACCGACATTATAATGTACTTACTGGGCTACAGCAATTTAAGAAGACAACTCACTATTACCTGCTCAAGCGCAATTAGGAATAGGCAATAAATGCTGCCTTTGCAATGCTAACATTCCATAAACAGATGAAAGAAAAATCTTCTGGCCAGAAGAATTGGATTACCTGCTAGATTTGTCAACAAACACTGCTAATGTTGCTTTCAATAGTCTTATCCTCAGATTTTAGTAACAGAATTTCGATTCCACCAGCTATCATTTGAACCCATATCCCCAGAATAGGAAGCTGCTTTACTAGTCCATTACTCATTCTCTCCCCTGACTCATTGCACCCAATTCTCAGCATCACATTTTAGGAAAGATGCAAGGGCATTAGAGACAATATAGGAAAGATTTAAGAATGGTCTGAGGATTGAGGAAATTCAATTACATGGATAGATTGGAGAGGTTGGGATTGCTTTCCTTGGAGAAGAGAAGGTTTTTTTTTAGAGCAACACAGCACGGGTATACAGGGGAGTTGATAGAGATATACAAAATCATGAGGAATCTGGACAGAGTAGACAAGGGAAAACAATATGAACCGATCAACAAGTGGGCAGAGATTTAAGTTAATTGGCAAATGATACAACAGCGACAAGCAGGATTTTTCTCATACAGTGAGCAGTTGGTTTCTAAGATACACCATCCAATAATATGGAAGAGATAGGCTCATTGAAGACTTTCAAGAAGGAATTGGATTGTTATCTCTGAAGGAAGAATGTGCAGAGTTACAGCAGAGTGGCACTTTGTAAACTGCTCCTTTGCAAACATACAGACAGGATTTCCCAGCCACACTCGCACAAGGTCAGAAAACCCTGCCCGAGGTCAATGGACCTTTGAGTGGTCTGTCCCCACTTGCTACAATTCCCATAGCAGACGGGATGGGAAAATTCTGCATCCTGAATAGCTTTAACAATCCTGTGATTTTGGAAGTTGCACATCCAAAAGCTTAATTAACTCCTGAGGAACCATGAGCAACATCCTTTGTACCAAGGAGATAGATATTTAGAAATCTTTTATCAACCTTGGAAAGCAGAAGTTAAACATTACTATTTTCCAAAAGCAACTATTTGTAAAAATAAAATGGAAGTCACCTGAATCTCAAATATGAGATCCTCATCATTTATTTTCCCCACAAAACAGCATACGTTCGTCCTGAGTTTATAATGCATCAGAACACAGAAACCTCTTGTGTGAACTCCCAAGTAACTCCCAATCAAAAACAAACCAATTGGATGTTCACAATCATCTGGCAACCGTTTCTGTAAACGTGAATGTCATCAAAGTTCAATATAGAGTCAATTGAGCGGGAAGGGAAATGTATGAATGCACCTGTTAATTTGCATGTATGCGTTTGGAGTCCACATAAATATCAGAAGTTCAGCCTGTCTCCCAGAAGCTGTTTTCAGGCTTAAATGTCAGTGCTCTTATTACTGTAATGAGCCCTATGGCATATGGATTGGGCTATTACAAATTCCCTTTGATTCTTTAGGTAGATTCATTATTCCTAATTTATACCGATGTTATCTTTGTGGCTCTTTCGTTTGTTTTGCAGAACGAGGACTGGAATGAATGGCATCCCCTGAGTCCTGCCTGGTGAGTCATTAATAAGCAGGATGTCCTGATACTAATGAAAGATTGAGAGCAGGAAATGGCTGGCACACATTCAGTGCATATGTCCCATCTGCTGCTGAGTCCTGCGACCCAAACTCCTGCCTGACATCCCTGCTCACTCACACACATACACTGCCGGATACTCTTACTTTGCAGCGAGTAGACAAAACCACTGTACCCTGGCTGGGTGCAGTAGGTTGTTCATCCTCTTCATGCACTGTTGGGTCCAAAGGTCACCAACCCTCACTCTGTATAGGGCGTGTGGTCAGATGGGAAGGCATCTTGTTGTCACCCCTGGGAAACTGTACATCCCATTATTCCCAAACATCCTGGAGGAGAACCTGCAGGGAGGTGTTACTGAACCATGGGGCCACACATTGTCCAGTCTGCAACGTCCTGCAAAATCCAGAGCTCACAGTTCAATGTTTGCTTCATTCCACAATAACATTTAAAAGTCAAATTAACCATTTAGGTTTTAAATGATTGCACTGCACTGTTGTCATCATAGTGCTTTATGCCCCACTTTAATCTGGAAAGTTACAGACATCAAGTATTACCAACATAAGGTAGCTGTTTCCTACCCACACATACACTATCTTCAGTTGATACTGGAACACTTTTATTGTACTGCATGTTTCAAAATAGAGTCATAGACCAGTATTTTATGATCTCGCTCAAGCGAGTCTCATAAATTCCCGCCCAAGGTCAATGGAGAATTCTGGCCTTCGAGCTGCACCAGCGCCAAGTTCAAAGTGGATGTAATGGTAAAATTCCAGCCATAGAATGATACAGCATAGAAAGAGGCTATTTGACTCATCCTGTCTATGCTGGCTCTTCAGTAGGGCTATTCAATGTATTTCCCATTCTCTTGCACTCACCCACTAGTGATGTAAGTATTCTCCCTTCAAATATTTATCCAATCCCCTTTGCTACTGAATTTGTATCCAGCCTTCCAAGGAAGTCCAGTTCACATAAACTCACTGTGTAAAAAAGTTGTTTCCTTATATGTCTCTGATTCTTTTACCATTTACTTTAAATGTATATCTTCTAGTTGCCAATCCTGCTGCCATTAGAAACAGGATATTTGTATGTGTTGGCAAGAAAAGGCCATGTGATCTAAACAAGAATTGTAAGCAGAACGCATATTACTTAGACAGTAATCCTCAACTCCTTGCACTGAGAATCATAGAACAATCGAATCATAGAAGAAGAGGCCTTTCAGCCCATCGAATCTGCACCAACACACAAGAAACACCTGACCTCCCACCTGATCCCATTTATCAGCATTTGGCCTGTAGCTTTAGATGTTATGACGTACCAAGTGTTCATCCAGGTACTTTTTAAAGGATATGAGGCAACCAGCCTCTACCAACCTCCCGGGAATGTATTCCAGACCATCGCTACTTCCCTGGTAAAAAGGTTTTTCCTCACATTTCTCCCCCTCCCCCACTAAACTTCCTGCCCCTCACCTTGAACCTGTGTTCCCTCATGACTCACCCTTCAACTATGGGAACAACATCTCCTTATCCATTTTGTCCTTGCCCCTCATTATTTTGTATACCTTGATCAAGGAGCATATCAGCCTTCTCTTCTCCAATGAAAACAACACAAGCCTACCCAACCTCTCTTCATAAATTAAATGTTCTATTCCAGCATCATCCTGGTGAATCTCTTCTGTACCTCATCCTGTGTAAGCACATCCTTCCCAATAATATGGCAACCAGAACTGCACAAAGTACTCTTGCTGTGGCCTCACCAAAATTCTATACAGCTCCAACATGATTTCTCTACTAATGTAATCTATGCCTCAATTGATGAAGGCAAGTGTCTCATATGCCTTTTTCACTACCCTAATATGCTGTTCCTCCTTCAGAGAGCAATGGACAAGCATGCTATGGTCATTTTGTTCCTTAGAATTTCCTCGTGTCATCCTGTTCATTGAATTCTTCCTTGTCAAATTACTCCTTCTGAAGTATATCACCTCTCAATTTTCATGGTTAAATTCCATCTGCCACTTATCTGTCCATTTAACCATCCTGTCTATATCTTCTTATAACCCAAGCATTCAGCCTTACCGTTAACCGCTCTTGAGAAGCTGGATATGAAGAATTGGGCCTCTCCTGAGTTTATAGCCAGCATTATATTTCACTTTTCATTTCTTGACTCTTTGCTCATTTATATACTACAATATATAAAACATTTTGCTGTTCCTGTCATGCCAAGTAAAGATCTACTTCAAGTGGTCTCATCCTGTTTGGTTTTAGCCTGCTATGGTACATAATCTGACAATTTTTGCAGTTGAGTATCCCACCCTTGGGGACATTGCAAGCTTTAACACACCCAGAGTGCAATAGGTGAGCGCCATCCTGAGAGATCAGCCTTCCTGATCATTATCAAATCCAGGTCCTTGTTCTCAATTAGAAACAGTAGTGATTTCAAGATTAATGCTTAGAGCACATAATTCATTGCTTCAGCATCACTCACTGAACTAGTATCTATTACGTCCCCCCTCAACCAGTATCTGATCTTCAAACCTGATCTTACCATTGAGCTTATCCAACAGCCTTTCATGCAGAACATGATTAAATGCCTTTCAGAAATCTAAGTATACCATGTGGTTAGTATCCCCACGGTTGACTTGGGTTGTCGCTTGCTCAAACGGGAAGTTGCCCATCCAAATCTATGCTGTCTACTGCTTATCAGGTTATTATTGTACAGATAATCCTCAAGCCTACTTTTGATAATCAGTTCACTTATCCTAGACTGAATTTAATACAATTGAATTGATAGTTGCCAGTGTATGTTTCATCATTTTTTTTGAATATTTGCCATCATATTAACATGTTTTCAGTCTAACTTCCCACTATTGAATGAAATTGGTGATGATTATCAATGACTAGTATTTCTCATTCTTAGTCTCCCTCGGAATATTGGGATGAAATCAACTATTCCTGGGGTTTACTGCTTTTGAACCTTTGAAACCTGCCTGGCATTTCAATCTCAGTTATGGATGTTGTTAATTTTGTTTCTATTATCTCTGTCTGGAGAGGGCATGTTACTCATGTCTTTGCTTGGTGGAAATAATCACTCAGAATATTTACTACCTTGTGCTCATCCTCTGTTTCATGTTGATTTGTAGATTGTCTGCTTCCCATTTCCTCTTTTACTGCTTAAAGTAATGAAAGAATTTCTCACAATTATGTTTGACCTGCATTGATGTGGGATTTCTTTTTTCCAAGTCTCTCTTTGCCCTCTAATGTGGTTCATCCTTTTAATTCTTTTTCATTTGTTTATAGTTATCCCAGTAACCCATTTCTTTTTGTCTTTCCAAAATCATATAATTTTCAAATTATATTCTGCACTTGTGTTACTTACTCCTTTGATTTTATTTTATAGTGAAAGGGTGTTAGGGAGGTGTTTGCAAGCTGTTATAATTGGTTGCAGGATTCTGCTTATAAATTAATCACTTTGGTTGGGTCTCCATATTCAGTATTTCAGAGTACTTAAAGTGTTTACATTCAATTCCCAAAATTAATATCAAATGCTCCCAATGTGTAAGTCTTCAAATAACTTGTGTCTCTTCCCTGTTTTGACATGAATTGACATTAATTAGGGAGGTTTTCCATCTCTCCATATCTGGGGTGACATGGTGGCACAGTGATTAGCACTGCTGCTTAACAGTGCCAGGGACCTGGGTTCAATTTCCAGTTTGGGTTACTATCTGTGCAGAATCTGCACATTCTTTCTGTGTATGTGTGCACTTCCTCTGGGTGCTCCAGTTTCCTCCCATACTCCAAAAGACGTGTTGGCCATGCTAAATTCTTCCTCAGTGTACCCAAACAGGCACTGAAGTTTGGTGACAAGAGCATTTTAAAGTTTATTTATTGGTCACAAATAAGACTTACATTAACACTGTAATGAAGTTACTGTGAAATTCCCCTAGTCATCATACTCTGGTACCTGTTCAAATTAATGCATCTGACCAGCACGTCTTTTAGAATGTGGGAGGAAACCAGAGCACCCAGAGGAAACACATGCAGTCACAGGGAGAACGTGCAAACTCCACACAGACAGTGACTCAAGCTGGGAATCAAATCCAGGTCCCTGACGTTGTGAAACCACAGTGCTAACTACTGTGCTATTGTGCCACCCCAAAATCTTTACAGTAATTTTTACAGTAATTTCATTGCAGTGTTAAAGAAAGCCTACTTGAGACACTAATAAATGTAAACTTGATATTACCAAGTTTTTAAAAGAAACCTGCACTGATGTGAAGGAAAGCATCCCGAAAAAGACAACAAGTAGTTGTCCAAGAGATATTTTGTTGATTCTATCTATGATGTAGAGTGGATTACACGTGTTAAATATACCTTCAGACTAATCCATTTACTTGCTGCTCATTTTTATGGTATTCACCATCAGGCCTGATTATGAATAGCACAAAATCATTAATGATTAAGGAAAAAAACTTTGTTCCTTTTCTTTCTTTTCCTTTTCAATTTGATTGAATATCATTTGAAATATCGAAATCCACCTCTCAACCCTCACCTCAATTATTTTGAAAATCAGAAATGTTACAGTAGTCCGCAAAGAAAATTTTACACTATTCTTTTTGTAAAGGCCCACACTTTCAAAGGCAGGAGAATGAAAATTAGCTCCAGCTCACTCCTAAATCAGAGAAGGACTTGAACGCTCAGGCTTCTGAAGAAACCCAGTACCATTAATACTCTTTACCACAGCTTACTGCCTGGAATGAAATCTAATAATAACTTACAGACAAGGCAGAGGTACAGCAAATAGCCAGAGGCTGCTAAATGCAAGTAGGAGGGTGCAAATACTGATGATTTGCTCCTGCAATGGACAGGGCAGTTGGTGCTGATTTTGAAATTGGGGCCAGACATTTTACAAAGGAGAAACAAAAAATTAAAGCTGGGCTGTGCTGAGGGGACAGACATTTTTGAATTGACAAATGTTGCTGCTAATACAATAGGATTCAAATATCATCCCTGTGACACAGCTGTATGTAAAAAGGGAAATTGCTCTGTATGGAAAATTACTAATTTTCCAGATTGCAAATTTGCAACACAATAAAAAAGACATGAAATTTATTTACACAGTGATTATTCTTGACTAAACCAGCACCCACTGACCTAACTTCTTCTTTCCATTTTGGAAACATTTAGAAGGAAGATCTCATTGGGAGTCACCTCATCTCTTGACAGAAGGAAAGCAATGCCAGTCTGGGCCCCCTGGCATTGCCCAAAGGGCAAAATGCCAATGCCCAATGGGGCATCTTAGTACTGCTCATTGGAGTACCAAGTCCCAATTAGGTAAGGAGGAGGGGAATGGGAGCAGCCTATTGATCAGAACACCGTAATCTGTATCTTCCAAATTATCCTTCATGTTACATACCATCCTAGCTTAGAAATATATTGTTGATCCTTCATTGTCACTAGGTCAAAATCCTAGGCTCCCTGCCTAGCAACACTGAAGGTATCTTCACTGCACAGATTGCAGCAGTTCACGTTGTTCACTACCATTTTCATAATTAGGAATGGGTAGTGAGTGCTGGCCTTGTGATGCTCACATCTCTTGAATGAATAAGAACAATAAAATGTAGTGAAATGTTACTCTAAAATGTTGAGAATTCACTTGAAGTAAGGCAGATGATTTTTGTAAAGAAACGTAGCTGTATTCATTTATGGCCAATAGAGGTAATACTTTATTTAGTAAGGGTATTTGGAAGATGCATCAATGTCCATTATTATTTCATATATCAAGAGAATGTGAGGTCTTCAGAGTTCGTTTTGCAAACAAGCCTTGTGTTTCATGCTCTGCCTCTACTTGTTTTGATCTACTGTTGCATGGAGACACAGCCCTTATGTATGATACAGTAGGCAACAAACAGTCGGTGTTAATTTGTAGCCCTGACCCAATTTGGCAAGCGAGGAGCATTTTCAAGATGCCAGTGCCCTGTTTCAAGCCTGGTAGCCTTGAGCAGCTGATATCACGCTGTAGCAGTTTTCTTTGTGTGTCTCAATGAAGTGAGCAGCCACCAGAGTGATGGAATGTGCTGTTTCCTCAGCAGTCATTTGTCCAACCCTCCTGAAATACTGATGATACTGTGGATTGACATAAAGTAAATGAGACATGGCAGTAGCAAGTGTCCCATATTACAGCCACAGTCCAGAATGGAAAATAATTCATTGGTATCATGAAGTTGGTAACATTAAAAACAACACAGGCACTATCAAAAATAATCTGCACTTCAGGCTATGATGATAAAAGGAAGGGAGGGCTTTCTTTTGTTGCTTGCTTTCTTTGAGGGATGAAGATAATTACATAACCATAAGAGGAGGCAGTTATTTAGTGGTATTGTAATTGGACTCTTAATCCAGCCATCCAAGTTGATGTTCTGGGGATCTGGATTCGAATCCCACTGTGGCAGATGGTGCAATTTGGATTCAATAAAAACCCAGAATTAGGGTGGGATTTTTCAACCCAAGGCTAGAAAATCCCCTCCGAGGTCCAAGGACCTTTGCATGGTCTGTGCCTGCTACAATTCTTGTGGTGGGCGAAGCGGGAAACTTCCACCCTAAAAGTCTAATGATAATCATGAAACAATTGTCAAATGTCATAAAAACCCATCTGGTTCACTAACATTCTTTAGGGAAGATAATCTGTTGCCCTTGCCTGCTCTGGCCCAGTTGCAACTCCAGATCCATTGCAATGTGGTTGACTCTTAAATGCCCTTGGGATTAGGCGAAAAACAGTGCCCAAATCCTATGAATATTAAAAGCAAATGCAAACATTTGCATGCTTGAACTGCCCATTTCAGATTGAAAGATTTGTCCAATATTTCTCGCTTGGAAGAACTCAGTGATGAAAGACAGCAGTTTCCCTGACAACAACTGACAGAGCATCCCTTGTCTTGTTTTTAGCACTGGCTGCAAGAGTGCATTTAGTTCTCTGATGGCTTTCTTGGGGAATTGTAGTCCTGCACATATGTAGCTTTGGACACATCAAATTATAACTGACTGTCAGGTAATCTGAGCTGCTGCGCAAAAAGTGCCAATGCTGACATGTGTGCTCTCATCCCTTTCCTTTACATTTTGTTGATATGTAGAAATTCCCAAACTAATAACCATTGCTCCTATATGAGCATTAAACACTGAAACATCCTTGGACAAAGAGAGGGCAGACAGAGTTAGGCTTTTTGAAGCTATGAGTCTGTATGTTTCTAGCAAAACACTATAACAGTTTAACAGGTAGCTAAATATAAAAAATAAATTTAAAAAAGGTGGAAATACTGATAAATGGTTGAAAAAAAATGAAGTTCTTTCACAGAAAGGATCTACCTGGAGCTTCCAATGCAACACACTTTCCACACACATGTCATATAATCACTGAATATACAATGTGCATTTGTGAGCTTCAAATACATTAACTCTTCAAATCTTTAATGCATCTTGCACGTGATAGTCGCACAGGGGTGGGGCATGGCATACCTAATACACATTATAGGTGCTTCAGATCACTTTATTGGCTACTTTATGTCTTAGTTTACCTTGACATTGTTGTCCAGATATTCTTTACATGTACCACGTAATATCTTCAGTAAAGCTTTTGGTCAGTCATTTCCCTTCACTGCTGAAGGTTTTTCCAGTGTTCCTTGATGTCTCAATTCTCCAGTTCTAGGTTTAGCCTCCATTTCTATTATCTGAATGCCCTTCTTGTTCACAGTATCCCTACAGGACAGAAAGAGGACATTCGGCTCATTGAGTTTGCACCTACCTCAAGCCCACCCAGGCCCTTTCCACGTAAATTCACATATTTACCCTAATCATTCCACTGGCACTAAGGATCAACTTAGCATGGCCAATCAACCCAACCTGCACATCTTTGGAGTTTGGAAGGAAACCAGGGCACCCAGAGGAAACACACGCAGACACGAGGAGAATGTGCAAACCGCACACAGACAGTGACCCCAGGCTAGAATTGAATCTGGGTCCCTGGTGCTGTGAGGCAGCAGGATTAACCATTCTGCTCTGTGTTGCCACAACTTAATATTTATAACAAAGGAAATTTGAGTTTTGTTTAATATCTCTGCACAAATGCAAAGAATGAGCACATTACATTGCAAGACAATAATGAAACCAAAAGGTTAAGAAAGATGGAAGGCAAACATACATGACTTAAAAGATAATAAAAACGCACAATGATGAAGTCAATCAGCCAGCATGAAACATCAAAGAATCTCAATAGTACAGAAGGAGGCCATTCGAGTCTACACTGACTCTTCAGCACTGCATTCCTGTAACTCCACACATTTACCCTAGTAATTCCCATGACCTACACATCTTTGGACACTAAAGAGCAATTTAGCATGGCCAATCTATTTAATTTGCACATCTATATGGAAGGAGACCAGAGCACCAGGAAGAAACCCATTCAGACACAGGTAGAATGTGCAAACTCCACACGACAGTCACCTGAGGCCAAAATTAAACCCGATTCCCTGGTGCTGTGAGGCAGCAGTGCCACTAGTGAGCTACTGTTGATAATTGGAGAAAGAAATGTAGAACTAAAGCCTCTAGAAATTTAAAAGGGGGGGAGGAATTTTCCCATCCCACCCACCACAGGAATTGTATTTGGCAGAGCAGCAGCAGATCATGTAAAGGTCTGTTGACCTTAGGCAGGATTTTCCAGTTCTGATGCTAGCGACTGGAAAATCCCACCCAGAATGCAGTTTCAATTTCATTTAATGTAGGTGAACAATATTATAAAGTCAGTCTTCACAGCAATGAGACTTTTGAAGGCAAGAAACACTGTGCAATTATGAATGAACTGCCTTACCTGGTATGAGCAGCAATGAAGGTACAAGCTCACCACAGTAACTGCCAATATTCCTCTTGGCAATTAGCACTGTTCACAGCAGGGAAGTTGAAACTGAAAAAGGCACTGTTACTGTATCGTTAAAATGAATGCTGTAGCTCATCCCAAATTAGAATCGAGACTGAAAGATGTGCACTTCATATTTTAGTAAGCTCAAAGGCCCTTTCCCAGTACAAAATGTGCTGTAACATTTTTTTTCATAAGTGAAAGAAACAGCAGTTTTCTTTTCCATTGTATTATTTCAAATAACAACCAACAGACAATCATTTCAAAAAAAAAATTATTCATTCCCATAGAGTGAGGTTGCCTAATTTTGTAATTTTAAGTTTAGGTAAAAATTGTGCACATGTACACATTTTGCTTTCTCTCCCTTAAAATTTTAATTATATTTGTCACTGACTTGATGATTGTTACACAAGGAAATTAATACAAGTGAAAATTATTGTCTTATAATTAAGAAATGAAGGCTTTTAAGCAAAAATTGTATGTTAATTTATTTAAATATCATGCTATTATTTTAAAATGACAAATTAGAGTTCAATGTTTTTGTATCCCCAATAAATGTAATATACATTGGCTTTAAATAATTTTTCATCTCTTTATAATAGAATATGTGAAATGCAGGCATTAAAGTTCATTTGTACAATTGTATTTATCATATTTAGTTCAAAATAACCCCAGTACCTTATACTAAACATAATGAATATAACTATATAAATTAAACCTTTTTTAAATTCATTTAAATAATCTATCAAGTCACGATAGTCCATTATCCTTTCATTATGAAGTACAGCGCAAAAACTTCACACAAATAAGCAGCGTATCAGTAAATATAACGGTCATCAGTCTATCAACATCTTGACCATGTGGAACTCTGCAGAAGGGTTGGTGATCAGGGAGGGAGGGAGAGGTCACTGTGGGAGAGAGTAGTGGTGTCCGTTGGGGAGGATCCAGATTTCTGTGGAACAGAGGGTGGGGTGGGCAATCGGCAGCAGGTCTCCCAGTAAACTAGAAGGTTGGGACATATGTGCAATTGCGCAAGTGAAGCTCAGCAGCTGGCTTCTCCAGCGAGGTCAGCCTCTACAGAGGACCTAGAAAGTCAATATCTGTTATCCATATTCACCATTTTTGGTTCACCGTGAAGAAGCTTTGGTTAGCTTCTCTGTGACAAGTTACACCTACTACACATACAAAGTGGCAATGGTGGGAGCATGGACGCTCACCGCGCGAGAGAAGGGAGCCCAAGTTATCACTCATAAACATGACATAAAGGGGTCCTGGATGTCCCCTCCCCCATTACTTCTTCCTTTTTCCCACATTTCCCCCTGCTCTGATATTCCTGTCATAACCCAGAAGTATTCCCTTTCAAATACATGTCCTCCAAAGCACAGCTCAGTATGTTCACAAACATCATGAAAGCAATGGTTAGTCAAAAGCTGGATTACTGAATTTGATAGATAATACCAGTGAGGATGGATCTCTTATGTATGTGTGTGGTCCAAGTTTGCAAAATATGCATCAAATTGCCCAGGAGGAAAATTGATGTCACAAGCTACCAACTGTGAAAGCTCCCAGAGCACGTACGACACTTTCATTTGCCTGCACTTGTATCTCCTCGGCATGGCGTGCCACACAGGCTGCACTGAAAACATTGCGTGTGGCATTTTGAGTGGCATCCATAGCACGGACTCTGGTGGCACTATTCAGACAAACATTGCAACCAGCATGTCTCAAAATTTCCAAATTGACAGTTGTTCTTTGTTAAAACGCATCTTGTAAGAATTAATCTCATCATGTGAAAATCATTAGACATTAAGACCATAGAATGAACTGGCAGCTTATCTAAGACTGCTGACTTATTTAAATTCCTGCATAAAATTGAAGCACATTTGCTATGATTTTCCCAATAATGACTGCATCATAACAGCAAGAAAACTGGAGAGAAGTATGCTGATCTGTTTGGTACAAACCAAACCACAATTGTCCCACACTTTGTCATGTTTTTGGAACTATGGTGAATTGTGTGCGGTTCTGGGAGGGGAAGGGCCTAACCATGCCAGGGAGCAATGCAGTTGAGTTTGAAATAGCACCCCAATCTCACAGTGCACTGAAAGATCCCATATCTTCCCCCAAGCACAATGGGAGCCCCTCATCAGTGGCATAGTTCCACACCCTTTGCCCAACATAAATTGCTGGATTGGGGCCTTCCCAATGAATCCCCCTTTATGACTCCAAATATGCCTCCTTCATGCCCCACCCCATCATAGCCCCCCCACAATGGCCTTCACTGAAGCCCTTACTGTTTGGCACTACCCCTAGCACACAGGCACTGCCCAATTGGCACTGTCAGTGTACCAAGTAGGCACTGCCAGATGGCCAATGCCCAGGCATTATTCTCAATTATCCAAAGGCTACAATGGCCTGTGAGCCCTCCAGCAAGACCATCACACCTGGCCTCCGCAACCGGAGACCAGTAGTGATCTCAGAGAAACCCGATAGTGCAGAAAGAAGAAGCCATTCAGCCTGTCAAGTCAGCACTGATTCTCCAACAGAACATTTTAACTGGGCTTTATCTCCTTAACCCAATGTATTTACCCTGCCAATCTACCTACCCTGCACATCTTTGGAGTGAGAGAGGAAACTGGAGCACCTGAAGGAAACCCACACACAGACACAGGGAGAACATGCAGACTCTGCACAGACAGTGACCCAAAGCCGGATTCGAACCTGGGTTCCTGGTGCTGTGAGACAGCAGTGCTAACCACTGTGCCACCCCAGCGGTGATTTACGCTGGGTTGGCATCATTCCCAAGCTTCAGAAAATCTGGGAGCTGGGAGAGTCTAACATCGAATGGGCAATGCATATTTATATGCTACTTTAAATATGCCTCATTTCCTTTCTGAATACAATCTGGTTTGCACCAGTAGAAAGGGACTGGGAGGATTGCAAACTATTTGGCACCAAGCGCAGAACTGTTCCTTAAGTCCGCGCATTATTTTCCGGGATCAGAGTGATCTGTGTGTGCCAGGCATGGCAAGGCCAGAAAATCATCGCCCTAATATCTGAAAAATAGATACAGGAAAGTGATTTTAATGCTGTGATCCAATCTCTTTCAGTTTATAGTGTTGTCATTCCTTGCAGACAATCATTATTCCTTATTTAATCAATTGGTTTAAAGTCTAACATGTTTAATTGGTCTCAATATTAATAATGTTCTACATGCAATGCAATTATTCAGGTTTTAAAAATTCAGAAATAAAGCTCTTTTAGGCTGTGAGTTCATTTCAGTAAATTAATGTCTTAACTGGATTTTTATTAAATTGAATAAAATCATGGTGATTAAAAATGACTGTATTAAATGAAAATAAATTTTAAAAATTAAATTTGTGGAGTTTATATAGAAAGTTCATTTTAAAAATTAATGAGTACTGAAAATGTAAACAAACACCTATCTGATAGCAAAATTAATATAAATTTCTGGTATAGTTAATCTAATATAAGTTCCACTTCTTTATACATTACCAGGTAACAGAGTACACTGCTCTATAAAAGTTCTGTAGATGCCCCAATGATTAGAGACTGACTACATAAAATAATAAGTCCCACTTTAGATAAGAATGAGCAACTGGTTTATGAAACACGTTTTCTTCTGAAACACAAATTGGGTGGGGTATCCCAGCCACTCGGGAAGTACTTTCAGGTGGTGAAGATGGGTCATTGTTGGCCATCAGTGGGATCTTCCAATCCTGATGATGGCTGTGATTTGGGATGGCACGATGGCATAGTGGTTAGCACTGCTGCCTCATAGTATCAGGGTCCTGAGTTCAATTCCAGCCTTGGGTGATTGTCTGTGTGGACTTTGCGCATCCTCCCTGTGTCTGTGTGGGTTTCCTCTGAGTGCTGTGATTTTCTCCCACACTCCAAAGATGCGCAGGTTAGGTTGACCATTCTAAATTGCCCCTTGAGTTGCAGAGATAGGACCTGCGTGGATTGTTGTCAGTGCGGGCTGAGTGGCCTCTTTCTGCTTTGTAGGATTTCTATGATGTTTTGCATGGCTCCCTGTTGTCAGGCAACCCACTGCAGAGGCTCGTTTAGGGTGGGATTGGAAAATCCCACAGGCAGGAAAGACTGGAAAATCCCGCCCAATGGTTATATCACTGATGAATGCTGACCATCTACTGTTAATTCTGTGAAGACTCAAAGAAAATCATAATGCAGCAACATTAGTGATAGGAAAAAGATAACACAAATACATCAAAACTACTTCATCAAGTCTGCGTCATTGTTTTACCGAACATTTGATCCTGAAGTGATTTGAATGATTATGCTAATGATACAAAACTTCGCAGAAACGTTGATCAGGACTGGTAATCATTCCCAAATACTATTTCCTCTCACATTCTTCTGTAGTTATGTAGAAAGCACTTAAAGTTTAAATAAAATGACATTCCTGGATGGTTGGAGAAACAGCATTTTATCGTACATGTGGTAGTCACAGTGATAACCCTGAGGGCCATGGGGTCGGTCTGCAACTCATGGAAAGTCAAGGCAAGAAGCTGAGCCAATTAAGCATGAAGGCATGTATCCTGATTTGGGAAGGATTGACATTTGGAGCTGGGGAGTAGTAGTGTATAATCACATAGTTATTCTGTGAGACCCAATTTGTATATATTGTTTATTGTTGCTTTAGCAATAAAGCCTTTTTTTCCTGTTGTCATCAAGTTGGCCTGTATTTATTACAATGCACAATTTTAAAAGTCTATTCTTTTTATAGGAAATAAAACAAATTATTCTGATTTACCCTCATTAAGCTGCTGGACAAATTGCTTATGGTTATATGGAGTAAATGTAGGTTCCACCACATTATCTCTCAGGATAACAAGTTGACAAAAATGAGGCTATAACAACGGGCCAAATCTTTGGATGTCCAGAACAGCAAAATCTGGACTTTAAACTGCTCAGTTACATTATGTCAGGAACCTGTGGAAAAGCTGGTGCATGCACATGTGTTGTAACTGCCCAAGAAGTTTAAACTTTAAGTGAGCTATTTTTCACTGCTTAGGACCCTCTGTGAAAGTCTGAGCTCAGGTCGCAGACTTGGGCCAGAATACACAGGACTGACCTGGTTACTTACCCTGGGAATGTTACTCTAGTTAATACTTAGTCTAATTCAGTAACTCAACCAGTGTAAGCATCACAACCACTTCTGCCAGTCACACCTCACCCCGACCAGACTGTCTCTCTCTTACCCTCCTCCAACTGAACTACCTCCAGCTGACACCTTAATACAATAGGATTCTTCATTAAGATGGAGAATGAAATAGTCAAATCTGAAATTAGGGTCCTGAATCTAAATAAGGAGAACTATGAGGTAATGAGGCATGAATTGGCAAGAGTAGATTGGGGATTCTTCCCAAAGGGATTGATTGTTCACATTTGCCTGAATTACAATTATTTATTCATGTCTGGCACAAAAACAAAAGAGGAAAAGTGGCTCAACCATGGCTTACACAAAAAAAAAATTAAGGATAATATTAAATCCAAAGAGGAGACATATAAAATTTCCAAAATTCTACAGACTCTGGAGCAGTTCCTACAGATTGGAGGATGGCAAATGTAACTCCACTATTTAAAAAGGAAAGGAGAAAATAAAGGGAGAATTATAGAGCAGTTAGTCTGACATCAGTAGTGGGGAAGACGCTGAGGTCTATTATAAAACATGTGATAACAGAACATTTGGAAAGCATTAGCGGGATTGGACAAAATCAGTGTGGGTTTATGACAGGCAACTCATGCTTAACAAATCTCCTGGAGATTTTTGAGGATGTATGTCAGGCATGAACCATTGGATGTAGTGTATTTAGACTTCAAAAAGATTAGTGGGAAAATTAAAGCTCATGCAATAGAGGGTAATGTATTGCCATGGATCCAGATTTGGTTGAAAGGCTGGAGATGAATGAGAATAAATGTTTTTTTCCTGAGCAGTAGGCAATGACAAGTGAGTATCACAGATATCAGTGCTTGCACCCTAGTTGTCCACAATGTACATAAGTGATCTGGATGAAGGAAACAATTGTAACATTTCCAAATTTTCAGTTGGGAAGTATTTTACTAATGTCTCCATCTGAACAAAGCAGGAGTAGAGGTGAGCCTGCTCTGCCATTATTTTGATCATGGTACTGATCAACAAATTTGATATCCTGATCCCTCTTTCCCCCCATATCCCTTGGTCCTTTTAGCTCCAAGAGCTATATCAAATTTCTTCTTGAAATCAGATAACGTTTTGGCCTCAACTTCATTCTGTGGTAGTGAATTCCACACATTCACCAACCTGAGGGTGAACAAATTTCTCCTCACCTCAGTTCTAAAAGGCTTATCCCTTATTCTCAAGCTGTGACCCCTAGCTCTAGACTCTTCCACCTTTGGGAACATTCTTTCTAACTGTACCCTGTTTAACTCTGTTAGAATTTTATGTTTCTATGAGATCCCCTTTCACTCTTCTAAACTCCAGAGGATATAATCCTAACTGACATAGTCTCTCCTCATATGACAGCCTGTCATTTACCAGCCTGTTAAATCTTTGCTGTACTTCCTCTATGGCAAGGACATCCTTCTTTAGATAAGAGCACCAAAACTGCACACAATACTCGAGGTGTGGCCTCACCAACAATGTATTTAATTGCAGCAAAACATCCATATCTCTATATCAAATTCTCTCACTATGAAGACCAGCCTTCTTTACTACCTGCTGTATCTGCATGCTTAATTCCAGCGACTGATGCATGAGGACTCCAAGATCTCATTAAATATCCACCTCTCTCAATTTATACCCATTCAAGTATAATCTGTCTTACTATTATTGCTACTGAAGTGGGATAACTTCACATTTATCCACATTATACTACATCTGCCACACAGATGCCCACACACTCAGCCTGTCCAAAAAAGCATCTCTACATCCTCCTCATAGGTCACCCTCCCAGCCAATTTTGTGTAATCTGCAAATTTGGAGATAATACATTCAGCTCCCTCTTCCAAATCATTAATATATAATGCGAACTGTTGGAGTCCTAGTACAGATCCCTGTGGCATCCCACTAGTCACTGACTGCCAGCCAGAAAAAATTCCATTTATGCCAACTCCTTGATTCCTATCTGCTAACCAGCTTTCTAGCCATCTCAAGGCATTGCCTGCAATTCCATGTGCTTTAACTTACATAGTAGTCTATTACTGAGACTTTGTTGAAAGCCTTTTGAAAGTCTAAATAAACTGCATCCACTGGTTCTCTTCGATCAACTCCACTGCTACATCCTCCAATAATTCCAATAGATTTGTCAAGCATGATTTCCCTTTTGTAAATCCATGCTGACTTTATCTGATTGTACCACTGCCTTCCAAATGCCAAGTTATGAAACCTTTGATAATAGAGTCCAGCAACATCCCCTGTACCAACATTAAGCCCACTGGTCTATAGTTCTTTGTTTTCTTGAGGAACAGACACCATGGATTCAAATTTAGAAATTTGTGCCTTCAGAAGAAAAAGCTATTAGAATTCTTTGAGGAGATTCCCTAGTTTGTCCCCTGACACTAAAGGGCAATTCAGCATGGCCTATCTACCTAATGCGTATCTTTGGTTAATGTTTTCCCTGTCCCTTCCCCCAAACGAAGTGTTATCTTCTTACTAGGGTAGAGCTCTCCTCTGGAACTCCAGGCATGTGATGTGTATTCATACGATGTTAAGGTTGTGCAGTTCGTGAGATTAATCCTTTCCCCACCTGATGCTCGTGTAGAGATAGTTTCATAGAATCCTTACAGTACAGAATGAGGCCATTCGGCCCATCAAGTCTGCACTGATTACAATCACATCCAGGTCCTATCTGTCTAACCTCAAGCATTTACCCTGTTAATCCCTCTGACATTAGGGTCAACTTAGCATAGCCAATCAACCTAACTCACCCATCTTTGGACGGTGGGAGAAAACTGCAAATGCAGGGGAAAAGTGCAAACTCCGGTGAGGGGGAGTAAGGTATAATTTGGATGCTAGAGGAGTTTTTTTTCACACAGAGGGTGGTGGGGGTATGGAACGCGCTGCCAAGTAAAGTGGTGGAGGCAGGCACTCTGGAGTTATTTAAGAGATACTTAGATGGGCACATGAACAGAATGGGAATGGAGGGGTATAGAAAACTGATTTAAAATAGGGATCATGAGCCTTGGGAGTCCCTGGGAAGTGTGTAAATAGATGATGATATTGATGTACTTGTTTTTATCCTACAGGTGCTTTGGTCCACCTTGTTGTCTAACGAGGGGCATACACGCGATGGGTCGTGAGAGGGCTGCTCTTGGATTTTTTTCGAGAGTATCCTAGTGCTTCACGTCGTTAGTGTACGCTTGACCTGGACCATTTGATGGGCAACACGACAGCTCAGTGACTATCGTTGTGCTGTGCAGATACATGGATTTGGGCCTGTGTCTGTGGGAGTTTGCGCATTCTCCCGTGCTTGCGTGGGTTTTCTCCGGGTGCTCCGGTTTCCTCCCACATCCCAAAGATGTGCTCTTAGGCTAATTGGCAAAACAAATTTTCCCTAAATTGTCTCAAATTTGGTTTCAATCCATAGATCTATAAACATAGACAGGGATCACGGGTAGAAGTGGGAACATTGAGGTGGCGCCGCAGGCTCGTTGGGCCTAAGGACCTGTTTCCTGTACTGTTTTGTTCTTTGTTCTTTGTTCTTACTACGGAAGAAACCTCCCATTGCTGCAAGGTTAATAGTACTCCATTTTTTTGAACTCAACACAATGGAAATTTGATAGTCTTGGTGTCCTTGGATAAAGTCCCATATTATGAAGTTTTCGAAAATGCTGAATCTTCCAATTGCCTTTTTGCATTTCTTCAAGGTGTATCTTATCTTGTTCACAGTTTCTCATCGAACTGATTTTATTTATCAATACGTATATTTCCTGAGTCCAAAAGGATTGATTCAAACTGTAGCCATTCTTCATTGGTGAGAACCGATCTGAACAATTCTTTTCAAAACACTTCCTGATTCTGAAGGATTTCTATTTCTCTAAGGGCTGCAATACTGTAGCTAATGTACTCTTTATATACATTAGAAATAATTTTGGAATGTTCTTACTACTACCTACATTTAACGATGGTCTTTTTTCTCTGATGCTTAATTTAATTCTGCTAAAATTTCCTATGCACCAAAATAGAATCCCAGAATTGTTACAGCATAGAACTGGGGCCATTCATGTCATTGTATCTGCAGCAGATCCTCAAATGAGCATTTGGACGTGTATATTATTTTAATATTCCACCCGACTTAAAACAAACACACACAAAAAAAGTAGCAGAGAGAGAACGAACAACAAATTAACCCCTTTTGATCAGTGAAGTGTATAGGAAATACATCACCTTACTTAACTCACATGAAAATACTAATTTTTTACTGTGCTTTTTAATAAGAGAATGATGATGGATTTAAGCATACGAACATGCCTCAATTAAGTGATAATTTTTCATGTCATTATAAACAAAATACCACTCAGGAGCAACAGCAAGTTTAATGAAACACTAATGTATTCAGGTTGCCAGATATTAAAATTTAATATTTTCTACCCAGTTAATAAAGAGGCAAAGGAAACATGAACTTTCAAGCACATTTTTTCTGGATTTCCTTTCTACTGTCAGAAGCTTCAAAATATTATTAATTTTTATCTGCTTTCTCCACACTGACAACGTATTTTAAAATAAATTCACATGCAAAATCTTCCGATGTTAGCATTTGTGACATGAAGCAAGTCATTATTTTCTGACATAAATAAGAAAGGTTAGGAGGTTTGAGCACATTTTTAAACAGGATGCTGAATATAATATATAATTTTATTTTGAATTACAGGACAGAGTTTATTATACACTCTACTCTTGATACCTTATAATTTATTAACATTATACCAAGGAATGCTTTATTAAACAATATGTTTTTTTTTATTAGTGGAATTTGGGCGTCGCTGGCTAGGCCAGCATCTTTGCCCATCTTTATTGCCCTAGTTGAGAAAGTGTTGATGAGCTGCCTTCTTGAATCACTGTAGTCTATGTTCTTGAGTTGAACCACAGTACCATTAGGGAGGGAATTCCAGGATTTTGAACCAGTGACTATGAAGGAATGACAATGTATTTCCAACTCAGATGGTGAGTGGCTCGGAGGGGAACTTGTAGGTGGTGGTGTTCCCACGTATCTGCTGCCCTTGTCCTTCTAGATGGAAGTGGTCGTGGATTTGGAAGATGCTGTCTAAGGATCTTGGGTGAATTGCTGCGATACATCTTATAGGCAGTACACACTGCTCCTATTCAGCGTTGGAGGTGAAGGAATTGAATGTCTGTAGATATGCTGCCAACTTTGTACTAAAGTAACTTGCTGAGCGCTTCACTGCGGCTTTACACTTGAGAAACAAATGCAATGTCTACCAAATAAGTGCAGTACTGGGTCACTTGCTCACACATTAGCTCTGCTACAAAATGTGACCCATTTGCAGACATAAAACAGAAATGATGTCCTTTGAATGTTTAAACTAAAGGTTTGGCTGTTAAAGATCTCCATTAATGACAATGACAATGGAGTTTGGAGAGTGAATCGTAGAAGGTAGGGCCAATGAAGTTAAATGTTCCAGTATTGAGGGGGGAACTTAGGGATGGCAGGTACACAAAAGGGAAGGCTAGTGTTTAATTGGAAGGGGTTGCTGAAATTAAATGGGGCAAAATCATGGCAAGATTCATAGATTTGAACAAGAATTTTAACTTTGATAGAAATTTGAATCTAACTATTGAGAGGATTTCAGGGTGATTGTTTTAAAATATATCCAGCATGTTGTGTATGATGATCTGGGATGCCATTGGAATATCATTGCACAAAGCAAACAGAAAGGAGCAGCCGATTCACAGATTCTAAATCAAGATATAACATACACATCTTTCATATTTCTTAATCCAACACATGAACTCTTTGGAAGAAGCCCACTCAGAGCAGGCTGCAGTATATACAGATTTCAGGGATCATTTTGTGGGAAATTAGGATCAGGATTAGGCAATTTAGTCCCTTGAATATGCCATGCATGCCTTCATCATCCGGAGCATTGAGTATAAAAATTGGCAAGTCATGTTGCAGCTTTATAGAACCTTAGTTAGGCTGCACTTGGAATACAGTGTTCAATTCTGGTCGCCACACTACCAAAAGGATGTGGAGGCTTTGGAGAGGGTACAGTAAAGATTTACCAGGATGTTGCCTGGCATGGAGGGCATTAGCTATGAGGAGGATACTTGGTTTCTTTCTTATTGGAATGACAGAGGTTGGCAACGGTGGGGACATGGACAGAGTGGTTAGTCAGGAACATTTTTCCATGGTGGAAAAGTCAATTACTGGGGGTCACGGGTTTAAGGTACGAGTGGCAAGGTTTAAAGGGGATTTATGAGGCAAACTTTTTACACAGAGGGTAGTGAGTGACTGGAACTCGCTGCCGGGGTATTGGTGGAAACAGATATGATGCTAAGTTTTAAGGGGTGTCTGGACAAACACATGAATAAGATGGGAATAGAGGGAATATTGTTCTCCCCCCCCCCCTCCCCGGAAGGTTGGGCGTTTTAGTTAAGTTGGGCAGCATGGTGCAGGCTGGGAGGGCCAAAGGACCTGTTCCTATGCTGTAATGTTCTTTGTTCTTTGTATACTCAACTTTGTCAATATCATGTACTCATCTACCTAAGATTTGCGCTTGCTCCATTGTTGAATATGATCCAAATTGGGATAGAGAGATTTTCAGCTCCTCTGACAGAATCAAGGAATATGTGAAGCAAGCAGGAAAGTGGAGTTAAAGCACCAGCTATGATTGTATTGAATGGCTAAGTAGCGTGACAGATAATAGGGTTTTCTCCTACCTGTCTCCTGTTTTATCGTATACTCAAAAATGAGGTGCCAAACCTCACAAAGTAAAACTAGAACTCAATACTACACACATGCTGAAAGGATGGAAGCAGTGTGATATAGACAAAGCTAAGAGATCCCACAATCAATGGATCATATCAAAGTTTTACTTTCAGAGCTGTTACTTTTAATTATGAATGGTAGACATTGAATAACTAAATGGAAGAGGAGGAGGCTTCGCAAACATCCTGAATGATGGAGGAGCCCAAATCATCGATGCAGAATATAAGGTTGAAGCATTTACAACTGTTTTCAACTAGAAGTACATACAGGACAGTCTATCTCAGCCTCCCGCAAGCATCATGCTTGCTTTTCTTTGACCAAGTATCCATGCAATTTCAATAAATAACTGACATCAGTGGATACAGCACAGGCTATGGGTTCTGACAGCTGTAGTGATGAAGACTTTTACTCCAGATTTTGCTGCACCTATAGCCAACCTGCTCCAAGTATAGTTACAACACTGGCATTTGCTGACAATGTGGAAAATTGCCCTGATATATTTTGTCCACAAAGAGCAGGACAAATCCAAACTTGACCATTACTGCCCCACTATCATCAGTAAACTAGTGGAAATAATGGAACGAGGGGAGACGCTGTTGCCAAGACTAACACCCAATGACTTGTTCATTGCTCTCAGTTTATTTACTTCCAGGGCCATTCCGACCTAATTAAATTCTTGGTGCAAACATGGCCAAAAGAGCTGAATTCCAGAGGTGAGCTGAGAGTGATTGCTGTTGACAATTCTAACATTTGACCAAATGTGGCATCAAGGAGCCATAGATAAACTGAAGAAAATGGGAGTCAGGGAAAATTCTCCAATGGTTGGAGTCCTTTTTAACATAAAGGAAAATGATTGCTGGTGGCCAACCATCTCAGCCCCAGAATATTGCTGCAGTGCTTCCTCAGGGTAGTATATTAGGTTCAGCCATTCAGTTGCTTTATCAATAACCATACCTCCATCAGAATATCAGAAGCAGGTATTGTATTTTATCTGCCAAGGCCCTAAGTTCTGGAATTCCCTTCCTAAAGCACTGTGACTAGAACTGGATGCAATATTTTAATTGTTGTCTAACTCAAGGTTGATAAATGTTCAGCATAATTTCCTTGCTTTCATTCTTAAAAGTGTACCTCAATTTATTAAGCCCACGATTCGATATGCTTTGTAAGTCGCTCTCTCAATATGCATTGCCATCTTTAAAGACATATGTACACCAGCCCTCAGCTATGTATTTGCCTGCACACTATTTAGAACTGTGCTATTGAGTATGTATTGTTCCTCCCTCTCATCTGCCGTAATGCATGACTTCACAATTCTGTGTATTAATTACTATCACTATCCTGCTAGCCTATATCTTGTTACAGCTGATTGGTATAATCCTCACAGTTTGTTACCTCCAAAGTGGTATTAGCCTGTTCTATGGTATACAAATTCATTAAGCCTTGCCCTGAATCTCTTTATGCTTCTATCACATTCATTGTCCCTAATTGATTCTACGCCTTTACGGAAGGAAATCTGCCATAATTAACTGGGCTGGCCTTCATGTGACTTCAAACTCTCTGTAATGTGATTGACTATTCACTGTTCTCTGCAATGTTCAACTCAAGGACAATTAGGAATGGATTTTGAATGCCACATCTTATGATAGAATAAAGTAAAAATATGACTGACACAGGAAAACTTTTTGCAACAAGTAAAGGCCAGAATAATAAACTCTCAGTTCTGGAGTATTTCCCACAATGCTGAACATTACATTGGACTTGATGACGTTGGGCAGTGTTTCTGATGTCAGCACACTGGTTTATAATAATATATTATGTGGGCAGAGCTAAAATGCAGGAATCCACCCGTGTTACTCAAATGTCAATTTTGAATGTGACTGTGATCATTAAGGACTGAACTAAGAACAATAACATGCTCTAAAAGCATATTTGCTTCTTAGTCTTTTGGCTAAGATCAAGGCCCTGATTTTACTGGCACGCCCATGCTGAAATCAGGGTGGGCGAGATTCGAGAACAGCATTCTCCATTGGCCTCAGACACGATCTTATAAGTCTCGGACAGTCATGCCTGTAAAATTCCGGCCCGACTGTCAGATCAAGCCCAAGATGCAATGCTTTACCTTGTCAGCTTGGATCTTGTTTGTCTCTCTTGTGGAACCATGAATTGGATTCAATTGGATTTTGAATTTGATTTTTGGAACAAGCAAGGAATGGATTTATGTTTGCCCGGCCCTTTCTAATAATTGGCTTTGTGACTTTAAGAATGGAGCAACAAAAATAAAAAAAAAACATTTTCAGGGTGAGATGTTTCTTTACCCAGAGGGTGGTTAGGGAGTGGAATGCCCTGCCTGCGGCAGTTGTAGATGCACCAAGTTTGGTGGCGTTTAAGAGGTTAGTTGATAAGTTTATGGAAGAGAAGGGAATGGTTTAGTTTGGAGGGTCATTGCTTTTTTCATAATTGGTCGGCACAATATCGAAGGCCGAAGGGCCTGTTCTGCGCTGTAATGTTCTATGTTGTATGTTCTATGTAGGGAATTGGTTTTTCAAAGTCAGGTTTGTTTGAGCGGTTTTAAAGCTTATACCGAGACAAGAATCTCAGTTTTGCAGATAACACATTAATAATTGCAGGGGAGCTTATCCAAGTGAACAGACTATCCACTTTGAGATTATTTGAGTTGGAGGCCTTTCCCCTAATGTAGAGGGGTTCTTCTGCGTGCTTGATGATTTTCCTGCTCCTTCCCAAGCCAATGGAGTCTCTCAGACAAATGAGCTTTGTGGTCTCTCTTGGACACACAACCTCCAGAGGAACAGAGGAGGAGAGTGAAAGGAAGGAATTCAGAGGGAAGTTCAGGAATGAGTCAGAGCAGTATCAGATCCCAAGAGTCAGGAAGAATTCAGAGGCCATACAGTGTCATATGCAGCCCCCAGAGTATACAGGTAGAGATTCAACAACCTGAAATTGCCCGAGACTCAATGATTTTACAGCCTTGCTTGTCCCGAAACCATAAATCCCACCCGAGATCAATGTATCTTTCCATTGTCGGCCCCTCGCCCATTCCAATTCCCGCAGCAGGCAGGATGATAAAATTTCAGCCAATGCAGCAGAAGACCCTGGCTTCCAAGAACTGTGCTAACATCACTCTACAACATGCTGACATGGGAGATTGCATCCAAACTGCATTAGGGGGTTACCCAATTCCTTTGCACTGCAAATCACAAGTTCACATCAGGCTCATTCCAGACAGCCTGTGAAAACCTTAGAAGAGATACAATGAGAACAATGTCAATATCAAGACTACAGTGGAACAGACTATGATCCATTTTAATTTCCAAGTTATTTCAGCTAGGATTTTACAGTATTACATGTGCACGGTACAGAATTTCAATTTGTACATTTTTTTTTTCTGGATGAGAAATATCCAAACGGACCTAATCCTGGTTTTAGCATTGATTCCTATGGGAACCCATGATCCATTTAAAAATCTGCTTCAGTGTCTGAGAAGTCACGAATGGTGTTGAATGTTGTGCAGTCATCAGAAAACATCTCCACTTCTTTCTTTATAATAGAAGAAAGGTCATCGATGAGTGCAGCTGACGATTTTTGGGGTTTTATGCAGTGGAAGCAAAGGTTTAGATAGGTCAATAACTACATCTGCAAGTTAAGAAGGTGTCACCTCTATTGGAGCTTGTCAAATGCCTTTTGCAACCTCAATGCTTAGCCTCTCATGCTCTCTTAGAAAAAGTCTAGTGATAATTGAGACTTATTGTTCGCATTGAAATTGAATGATTCAACGATTTGAATTAAGTAATGGAAATAATGCAAAAGTAAGAGTTCTTCTAAGTTATTAGATAATTTGAATTAGATGGCTTAGAATTAAGATTTGACTATGTACACAGCCACAGCACTTATACAGTTTCACAGACTATTGTATTCCCATCAACAGATCCCTATTCCTTTCAAATTAGACAATACAAATATATTAATAGCATTTCACTGTCAAGAGTGCCTCAGTTCCAAATTCCCACAATTTTCAGAAATGATCATGATGGTGCCTCAGCAAATCACAAGCTTCTAAGCAAGATATTTCATCAAATAAGTTTGGACTCTTAAATATTCCCGTGCTTATATTGGTGCATATGTGAACATACACAAATTTTTGTAGAATTCTTTGCATTAAGGGGAGGCACTAGGATAGTGGCATTGTTGCTGATCTAGAATCCAGAGACAAAGAGTGATTGGGGACTTGAGTTTGACTCTGGTTCAAATTCTATCACGGCAGATAGTGAAATTTGAATTTCATAAACATTTGGAATTAAAAATCTAACGATGATCACAAAACCATTGTCAATTGTGATAAAGACGCATCTAATTCACTAACTTAGGAAAGGAAACCTGCCCAGTCTGGACTACATGTGACTCCAGCAATATAATTAACTCTTTAAAAATACTTTCTAAAATGAACTCAGTTCAAAGGTGTTAACTACTAAGGATTCTCCTCAAGAACTCATTCCAGAGTATCAGGGAATATAGGTATTTATTGCAGCCTTACTCTCTCCACAATCCAAACAACAATTGCCCTCTTCAGGAGATCCCAGGCAAATCACCTCACACCTAGGGTCACCTCACCCGTTCTGTTAAAGGGACTATGTCCAACACACATAGCAAAAGACAATTAGGGACGGACAATCTATAATGGCTCAGCCGAATAGTGAAAAATAAAATTGTAATCTTAGTGACACCACTCAAAAAAATCAGTTTCCACCACATTTCAAAATTATGTATATGATTGACTGATGACAAGCTCATGTTTTGTGCACAGAAACAGAACAGTCCCTTAGGATAGATTTATTCTCAAGCTTATTTAAGTTTAATGTTTATTTATTAGTGTCACAAGTAAGCTTACATTAACACTGCAATGAAGTTACTGTGAAAATCCCCTAGCTGCTACACTCTGGTGCCTGTTTGAGGGAGAATCTAGCATGGTCAATGCACTTAACCAGCATATCTTTCAAACTGTGGGAGGAAAGCGGAGCATCCAGAGGAAACACACGCAGACACGGGGAGAATGTGAAGCCTCCATACAGACAGTGACCCAAATCGGGAATTGAACGAGGGTCCCTGGCGCTGTGAGACAGCAGTGCTAACCACTGTACCATCCTAGTGACAGTTCTACTGAAAATACATGGATGCACGTGTATTTGTAACAATATTCTTTATATATCGACGTATAGATTTTCACAGAATAGAGTGGTAATCTAAATTTATTTGCAAAACTCTTCCTACAAGTAGAGTAGATTTAGTTATTTTTAACTAAGTTGTTATGACAGCCAGTTGACTGGTAACAGAATTCGTCTCTCTAATGCAGTAGATCGGTTGCACAATGTAACCTTGTGACTTACTTTTATTACATTATAGCAGTTTTATTGCAGACATTCAGTATGAAGGAAGCATAGTAAATTCAAACAAAATCATTTCAGACCAGGCTTTATATTTTAATTCTGATTGGAGGTGAAACGGATTATTGCAGTAGAAATGTGGAATTAGTTTAATAAAACATCTCGGTTATTTTCTTTCACTTGCATGCCTCATAAAGATCAGAGCTTTGATTAGGGAAACTCATGCTTAGTTAGCAATTATTGAGAAATACAATATCAATGTTTCTCTAGTCATTATGGAGATCACTGTTTAGGCTGGTTTGACATGTCAGAATTGGGCATACGATAATAACCCTCCTAACTCTTAAGGTCAGGGTTCATTAACAATGTTTATAGGCAAACGTGTGATGCAATTTCAATCTCCCTCTGGAAACTGATATGCTTGGGAGTGGCTAAGCCAATGAAGAGTTTCCCACAGAGAGGAATTCACAGAACTGCAGCGTGATACTTGCTTGATTCAGAATTAGAAAGGAAATCAGTTGTGCCTCCATGATGTAAGGCAAAACTTGAACTGCAAAGTTTCCAAAGCAGAATTGCAGCTACCACTGCCTTTCGGCACCAGGGACCCAAGTTCGATTCCGACCTTGGATGACTGTCTGTGTGGAGTCTGCACGTTTTCCCCATCTCTGCATGGGTTTCCTATGGGTGCTCTGGTTTCTCCCACATTCGAAAGGATGAATGCAGGTTAGGTGGATTGCCCATGTTACATCGACTCTTAGAATAAAAATGGTAAAATCAGGCACCAAGTGCTAAATCTGGGCGTAATTTAGATCCAATTTGGAAGTCTGCTTTCAGGCACCGCCATATGTACTGAGCCTGAAAAAAAAACACGGGTCCCAATTGTGCTGTGGGCGGAGCTTATCGTGCCCAAAACAATCGGAGCTTTGAATTGCGCATATGCAATTACAAAAAAAATTGAAAATTGCCCACTGCCACATGGCTTCCGGGCCACAAAAAGCGGATAAAACGGCCCGAGAGTGATGGTCCCCACAGACATCCTATAACTCTTTCCAAGTAAAACAGTAACATTCTTGCACTTTTTTCACTTTATTGCACTGTATTCGCTGCTCACCATCCATCCTAATGGGGACACCAAATGCAGGAGGGTGGCCACTTTGTGGAGCATTCCCATTCAGTTCACAAGGATGACCCTGAGCTTACTGGCACAGGTCATTTCAATTTTTCACCTTGCTCCTGCTCTGACCTTTCTGTCCTTGAGCTGCTAGTGTTCCAATGAAGCTCAACACCAGCTCAAGCATCAGCATCACGTTTTTTGACTCAACACTCTACATCTGGGCTCAACGTTGAACTCAATAACTTTAGATCCAAACCTTTTTGTTTCATTGGTTTTTGTTTGCTGGTTTGGTTTTTCACTTGTTTCTTTCTGCTATCTTTAAGGGTCAATTTAGTCTGGCCCATCAACCTAACCTGCGCATCTTGGGACTGTGGAAGGAAACCCGAGCACCCGGAGGAAAACCAAGCAGACACAGGGAGAACATACAAACCGTACCCAGTCATCCAAAGCTAGAATTGAACCTGGGTCCCCGGCAAAGTGAGGCAGCAGTGTTAACCACTGTATTACCATGTCGCCCACATCTCAAGCATATTTACATTTGCTTACCACAAGCCTCAATTCCTCAAAACAAAGGCCATTTTTAACACAACTCCACAAATAAATACTATTTCATTTCATTAAATTTCAATTTTAAACATTTTTCTCACATCTTTATTTCTACCACTCACCAGTTATGTGAAGCACTGCAGTCAGGCCAATGGACTGTCTGAGTGGTTTTCCCTCTTTTACTGTTGTAGCCAATAAGACTCCATGATTTGCCAGTGGGAGATATTAAACTTCAAAATCCACGACCTTACATGACTCACTGTAATTATGTGGGCTGTAACTTGCAGGAGATGTATATTCAGTCTCTTTCATCAGAGGCTATGCAAAAACAAATTTACACGAAACAAGCAAAAAGGCAATGGAATAAACATGGATGTGCAGCTAAGAAAAGATAAAAGGTACGAATATAAGCACCAGAAGTAGACGATTATCCGGAAATAAGTACGGAGGCCAAGCAGAATTCACTGTTTATTTCAGACAACTGCTTCAGCACCAATTGCTGGCATGCCCAAGGCAGCCCCAGGCTACTGTCAGAATCAGTCGACATCACATTGCGTCTGTTTGAAGAACCGATTCACCAAAACCTGCTTCGTACAGCTGTAACCTATCCAGGTCTGAATTAGCAGCCCATTATCTAACATACAGAAAATGCACTCGAACCCGCACGTTTTTGCAAATGACCATTTTGCTCCAGACAATGTTGCGAAACAAAACAAAGCTATCTGGTCTGCTGTTTTACCTCAATGTAAATGTTTGAATCAAATTCATATTACCTTCCAAACAACAGTTAAAGAGGTGATAGCATGCTCCTGCTGAGATGAGATCAGACAGTTAATTTTGAAATTGTTACACTTGTTTATTTGGCTGCATCCCCATCCGCAGTTGTGTGGAACTAAAGCTCTTTTAGTAGTGAAGCTTAAAAATATCTGGGAAACTCTCTTGCTTCAAGGACCCAGGATTGGGACATTTAGCCCTGGAACCTTCCCACCATTTAGTTACATCATGAAAGATCTGTACCTCAGCAGGGTCTACCAGCCTTAAACCCAAATCACTAATCATCTACCTAACAAGAACCTGGAGTACTGATGTGATACTGTGCTGAAACAAATGTTACAGCTATCCACATTAGAGGGATGTTCCTATCTCACTGCAGTGAACGGAGATTTGAATGGGCATCAAATTCTGTGACCTCGCTGTAGTGGGAGCATGGTATGAAAGGCCAGTTAGATCGTGTCTGTAGGTAGAAACAACCAACATGGGCAGGAGATGGAGGGCTGAATGGCTTGCTGCTTTAGAACATAGAATAAAATAGCATGGTACAGGCCCTTCGGCCCTCAATGTTGTGCCGAGCTATGTCCAAACACAAGATCAAGCTATCCCACTCCCTATCATTTCTGGTGTGCTCCATATGCCTATCCAATAACCGCTTGAAAGTTCCTAAAGTGCCCGATTCCACTACTCCACCAATCTTGGTGTCATCAGCAAATTTACTAACCCACCCTTCAGCCCCCTCTTCAAGTCATTGATAAAAATCATGAACAGCAGAGGACCCAGCCCTGTGGTACAACGCTGGTAACTGGCCTCCAGTCTGAACATTTTCCCTCTTCCACCAGCACCCTATGAGATAGCCAGTTACTTATCCAATTGGTCAGAATTCCTCCTATCGCACACCTCCTCACTGTCTTCATAAGCTTTCCGTGGGGAATCTTATCAAACGCCTTACTGAAATCCATGTATACGGCATTAACTGCTCTACCTTCATCTACGTACTTAGTTACCTCCTTCCTTAAAGAATTCAATCAAATTTGTGAGGCAAGATTTACCCTCACAAATCCATGATCAGTTATTAGATAAGTTTACATTGCTGCTAAAAAAGACAGCCACTACACTCACAAATAAGTGCTTTTGGATTAAATAATTTTATCATGCTTATGTAGGTTGCTTCCCTTCAGCTACAGCCCATGATAATGAATGAAAATATGAGGTTGGCTGGTGCACAGAATTATGCAAGCATGGAATGCTGTAGTGTAGGCACTAGTTCCTGTCTCATTTTAATCCAATTCAATCTTCTTGAGCTTATCACAGGGCAGAACGTTATCGAACTAAAAGCCAGTTTAGTTCAGCTCAGGCATTTCTTAGCCTCAGAAGATCTTGTCACTTTTCCAATCTTAAATTTTCTCCCTTGCGAGATGGAAGCTCAGGTATGTTTTCCAAGATGAGAATGGTTACCTCAGCCTCATTGAGAAGGATTGACTACTTTTACATACTTTTGTTATTAAAGATGGAAAAGGAAACAACTATTCACACATGATGAGCAACCACTCATTGAAAATATCCATTTAAAATGAAAGTGCCACAAAAATGGAAGCATATGTTTTGAATGTTCTTAACTGTGGTCATCTGAAGCTAAAAATGTGCTGCCAGGCTGAAGCACAATGGTCCCACTTAATATCATCAGGAGTGAAGCCCTGAGCATGTATTTTTGTATAAAATGCATTCCTTTCTAAGTTACAAAGTCAATGCATGGAGTGGACAGGTTAATACCTTAATCAATCTCCTTGCTTACACCAAAAACCCAAATTCAAATGTGGTGCCCCACAAAAGAGATGCTCTAGATCCAAACTGACAACAGCAGACATTACACCTGTTCTTGGTCTTAACCAAAAGGCCGAGAAATGATTAAGCACATCAACGCATCTAATGTGCTCCATTAAAGATTGACATGATGAAGGATGCTGCGAGACTGCACAAAAACTTAGCACAAGGCACATTGAGGTCAACACAAAAATTAGAAGAGCTTAAAGCAACTTGGAGTGGTTTCCTGAGCAGTACTCCCTTGGCGTAGCACTCTTTTGGTACAGATGATGCAAAGCAACATTGATTAATCATTCGAGTGATTCCTCTCTTTGGTCCTTTGCTATGCCATTGCTGCCTCACCCTTTAAGAAACTGGTCTCATTGTCCTTGTTGAGTGCACTTTCCTTTCCTGGAAGATGCTGTTGATTCTCTCCTTGCTCTTCCATGGTAAGAGTAGTATTAATGAGCTAACTTCACTTTATAGGGAAGTCAGTTGATTTCTGGAATTCCGTGGAATTCCTGACGAGTGTTGTTCCCAATTGTAACACATGGGAACAGCACTTTTTGCCCCTCTCTGCTTGTACTTTTTTCTTCTGCATAGCAGTCTCTTCCTCAAAGTAAAGTACTTTGCAATATCTTCCTGTAGCTATGGAATGTTATAGAAAATCATTGAGAATTTTTGAAGTATATGCTGGGGAATATCTTTGCCAGCTGGAACTGGAACTCCCATCCTTGGCATCCTTGACCTATAACCGCTCCATCCACTTTTCCCTAGCTTTTAAAGTTTGTTTATTCATTAGTGTCACAAGTAGGCTTACATTAACACGGCAATGCAATTACTGTGAAAATCCCTGTGAAATTCCGGTGCCTGTTCAAGTACTCTGAGGGAGAATTCAGCATGGACAATGCATGTAACCAGTATATCTTCCAGACTGTGGGAAGAAACCAGAGCACCCGGGGGAAACCCATGCAGACATGGAGAGAACATGCAAACTCCATACTGACAGTGGCCCCAAGATGAAATCGAACCCGGGTCCCTAGTGCTATGAGGCAGCAGTGCTAACCATTGTACCACGTGCTATCTTCATGGTACTGTTTTTATCTGATTCAATTCCTCTTTATTTCAGGTTTACAGAACATCTCCTGCAGTAATTTCTTTTATTACATGAGCAGTGTTACATGATAGTGTAATAGATAACCAAGGGTCCTTCATTCCCTCCTTTTTTTCACAGAGTGGGCTTCAGTATTAATGAGAGTCAATCCCAACTCTTCACTACCATCCTGATTGACTATCCATCTTTATTATATTTCCACATGATGCCAAGTGCAAGCAAGAACCTTCTTCAATGTAAATTAGAAAAACAAAGCTACCCTACTTGGCTCTCAGGAAAACTAAAAGGGTTCCTATTCCAATCCTATCCCCAACTTGTCAGACAAGCTGAACTCAATATGGTGCATGTTTTTAGTTAGTCTGCTCTTTGTTGCCTTGTAATTCAAAATTTATCATCCAGCTTAGTTTGCATTTAATCTTGACTTAGTTTCTAATCCTCATATCTTATCCATCACTGCTTTTGAATATCTGCTATTTATTGGACTAAGACACAGCTTATTTGAGCATTGCATTGTGCTACATTAAACTATTTTATGTAAGATAAAATTGGCCCCCATCTCTTAGCCTTTTTTATCCATTCCCAGAACAACGTAGTTAAATTTCAGTGGTTTGGGGTGGTCCGGGAAAGTCCTGTGGTTGGTCTATAGGCTAATCCAAAGCACAAGACACTTACTTGTAATGCTACAGATGAGGCTGTACAAGAGAATAGGCCAGAACAATCAAGCCCCCTCACACCACAACCACAGGAGTCCCCATATGAGATGTCATAAGTGCAAGCAATAACAATGTAGTTGTGTAGTAAGATTTATGTAACTGCTGATTTTCTTTGATTAATATCCAGGTAAGAAAAGCATTAGATTCTCAGAGGATCACTGTGATAATTTAATAACATATACAGGAATGTTTCAAATTAATGTATTCTCTTGTAGTATTAATGTTTATAATATGAAAATGTCCATGCTTTTGTCTGTGCCATAAATTCATAAGTTACTTATGATATTAAAAAAATTAGTGCGCAAATTTATTCCATTTAATAGGGAAAATGCAGTGAAATATTTATACTCCCCATAAGTTCCCATTAATTCTTATGTGTTTTTTTGCAGTGGTGAGCACAAGCCTGTGGGGATCAGACCAAAAGCTGGTCTGTTGGGTATTTTGCTCCACCTACATTGCCCACAGATGAAAAAGTTTGAGAGCTGCAATTATAATTGGAATTATAATTGCTTAATTTCAGTTGACAGGACATATTTGCAAGATTGTTCAGCTTTGCAGTTACTTGGTGCGTTGATATTTTTAGTTATTTTGTAGTTTGTTGTCTCGTGAGTCCACATTTATCATCCAGCTTAGTTTGCGTATTATCTGATTCTCCCACATGCTGTGGGACGGCAGTGTTGCACGAAGAAATTGTGAATAAACTGTGCGCTGTCCAATATATCTGCTCTTTTTTTCCCCCTCTTATTTGAGTATCATTTTGTGGAGTTCTACCATGATTTCTTGTTCGCTTCATTGATAGATCTGGTTGATTGTGTAGATTTTTCCTGGTTCTGACATTATGCAATTAGATTAGACACACTGTGGCGCAGTTCCTGCTCTGAATCCAGTTTGGAGTCAGTGTTTATTCATGTTCTACTGGATCCCAGTTAGTGCCTTGCCATAGAGAAATAAATCAAATGATACGATGTGTGCATCACTGGCACTTCATAAAAAAATCACTCATCTTAAGTACTACTTAACAACATGCTCCTCCAGTTAAATAAAAAATGTAATTTTTAGGTGTTGTAGACGATCAGATATCTATGTCTTAGCAGTTCTGACTTTATTCCTGAAAGTGGAAAGCAAATGTTTTCCTTTATAGCCACGCCGCCCAACGTTCTTTTCTTCCATGCTGAATATTATGAGGCAACTCATTTCCGCTGTCTTTTACATCCAGCAGATCATTGCCTGTGTCATTTCTGTGGCAGATTCCTTTTTAAGTGGACAAGTCAATAGCCTAACCAGGGGATTGGCTAAATCCATGGTGGGGCTTGGGAGTAGATTTCTATTCCCACCTGTTATGGCATGGCAAGTGGCATGTGCCTGGCAGCCCAAACCCTATAGGGAAACTTGAAGCAGCTGCCCAAACAATTGTGCAATTTGTGTATTGTGAGGACTTTTACTAAAATCAAGGAATAACTCTTGACTAATTGATTTTATGTTAAAGATAAACATTGTTTAAAATAAAGAGGAGAAAATTACAATCAAAACACAGGAACGGTGTTATACAATGGTACTTCCTTCATATTTCCAAGTAAACATCAATTTGAACTAAACTCAGAGCTAACTCCTCTTGACGGCAAAAATCCTTATAGGTTCTCTTTGCTCTAAGTGGCTGTAAGTGGGTGAACCAGGCTGCTGTCAT
The DNA here is from genome assembly GCA_024679065.1 of Sphyrna mokarran. NCBI lineage: Eukaryota > Metazoa > Chordata > Chondrichthyes > Carcharhiniformes > Carcharhinidae > Sphyrna > Sphyrna mokarran. Next base: position 29,850,826 of record JAGIQG010000021.1, read on the forward strand.
GCTCAGAAAAAATTCTCTGAGCATGACAGCAGCCTGTTTCTTCCAGGTCTAGTTTCACCCACACTCTATCCACTTTAAGATCTTACCATCTACCATGCCCATAATTTTAATGTCATCTTAAATTTTTTCCTTTTGATCTTATCCTCTATTGTTTCCTAAAATCTTTTAGAAGTTTCCTTTTCCCAGAATTGATCAACCCATTTGTTTTTTAACTTTATAGTTTTCAAATTTTAAAAAGTTTGCCTCATCTCTTTACAATCTTCCAATTGTATACCTTACCCTTTAAATACGACAAGCAATTTCAACCCATGTTTTTGCTTTATGTTAATTCTTATTCAAATTTTCCTAGTTCTGTCTGTTCATTATCATATCAAACATTTTGCCTTCATGCCCTTCTTTTTGATGTTGACCTTCAAAGTCTTTTTGTTCCTAATCAAATTAAACCACTAGAAGTTTGTTTTCTAGTATATGAGAATATGACAATGATATTACAAAAAAATTAAAATTCTGTTTTCATGACACTTCAGACAAATGTAACCTGCTGTTTGTCAGCACAGAGGCTGAAGAAATAGAAAATTATGAGTCCTGCAGAGCTAAATATTTCTGACATAGGCCACAGTTAGACAGAGAGCCCCAGTAAAAATGGGAACTTGGATGAGTGCCCCTTTGCAACTTTCACATCAGCTTCTTGTCCCAGATAATTCAATTTGCCAGTAAATTTTAGAATCACAACACAGAAATAATCAGTTGACAATTTCCTAATATTGTAATCCAATTCACAAACCTGATTAATAACACACTGTTGACTGAATATGTCTTTGTCTGATTGGTTGCGTTAGTAAGGCAATCACATGAAAGCATTTTCAAGTTAACAGAGAAGAGTTCTGCAACCAGAAGAATAGTCAGAAAATTTAATAATGCAATGAGTTCAAACGGATCAAACTCTTGGCTCAAACTGACCGGTGGACATGTATTCCCAGATTATAGCCCAGACACCAATCATGGTGAGGTGCTCAAAGTAAAAATGAAAGACCATGGAATATGTGTAAATGGGAATTTGAATTTTAAATAGTGATTGGTATATGTTACTCCAGCATCGTGAGCTTAGGTATTGACAGCATCTCTTTTTACGGATAAAAAAATTGAATCATTTCACTTAATCTTCTCCACAGGACATCTCCTTCCTGGGAGCAAGTGCCCAATTCTGTTTCCTGAGTTCCATTTGCCTTGCAGTCTGCATTGTTTTTGCTGGTGTTAGTCTCCTTAGCCTAAGAACCTGACTACTATTGTGATTATTTCTCGAAGCTTTAGTCCTTTTTATTGGCCGAGACTTTCCAGCAGTACCCTCACTGCATGAGCACCTTTGTGTCCCTGGTGGGTGCCCTTTGCCTGGCTTATGTTTTCAAAAACCTATTGTAAATGTTGCCAGTGGGAGTGGGGGTGTGGTGGAGCGATATAGTGGGGAAGCCCACTGATAAGATGGAAATAAGGTTCCTGACCTTCCTGGGTGGGAACCATGTTATGCCAATTGTACCCCAAGATCTTGCTGCTTTCGTCTCTCGCAGGATGTTATGCCCCATCACCACTTGCAGTGAACATGGGCACAAAATCCTGGTCTATATTTCTTAACATTGATATTGTCAGATCCGTTGAACATTTCCAAAATCTTTGCTTTTGTTTCAGATTTCTAGCATCTTCAATATCTTACTTTTCTATTTGTATTTGTGATGCTTAAGATATGAGGTTGAAAACACAGATTCAGGTTGAATTTTTTTGAACAGTCTGCTTCAGCCTGAGATTTTGACCTGAGGGTTGTGGTCTTTGGTAAGGCTATATAATGGCTGGGGGCAAAAATGATAGCTTCAGCCTTCCCAGAGTTTAATTGAAGGAAGTTGTGGTTTACAAAGAGTGGATGTTGTGTAGGCAGTCTGACGCCACACAGACAGTAGACGGATCAAGAGAAATCAAGAGATTCAGACGACTGTTGTAGATTTACTGAGTGGAAGCTGACACAATGGCCTGGATTTTCAGTGGGTTGGACTGACTTAAAAAATGGTGCCCAGGACTTGGTTCCTGAATCCACAATTCCATTCCCAGTGTATTTGGTTTTCAAGGATGCCTTTTAAGAATGCAGGCTAGTTAAGGTCAACAGCTCGTACCTTGCACTCTTCATCTGGCTGGCTCCATTTTGGGGGTAGACACATACCAACCTTCTGGATTTTTTATTGTTTTGGATTAGGTTTCAATGAGTTATAGTTCACAGCACTTCAAAGGAGGCTTGGGCTGTATGAGAGGCAAATCCAAGTTCCAAAGATTCTCCTCATGTTACCCTGCTAATGTATATCCCTTCTCCATAAATCCACCCACTCTCTCTGATATATGCTGTCAATTTCACAATGTTTATTTACATAAGTTAAAGCAGTTTCAAGTGCTTGCAGTTTCAGCCAATGGTACTTAAAAGGAGCTGAATTATTGTCAATTTTATTTTGCTCCAGTAAAAGAGCTTTTTTAAGTGAAAAATTGTTGATGAATGACTGACATTTTAGTTGGGAAGGGGGAGGGGCAAACAGGTAACATTTCCATTATACAGCCTTACCAGACACCACAACCCTCAGGTCAAAATATCAGGCTATACCAGACTGTTCAAAAAAATTCAACCTAAATCTGCATTTTCAACTTCATATCTTAAGCATCACAAATACAAATAGAAAAGTAAGATATTACAGAACTAGAAATCTAAAACAAAAGCAAAGATTTTGGAAACGTTCAACGGATCTGACAATATTGATATTGAGAAATATAGGCCAGGATTTTACTTTGACCATTGGTTTTCAATCCATTACTGCATTTCTAATTACTTTTACAGCAAATTGAATGTGAATTTGCAACAGGAAGATTAGTGTGTACAATATTCCAAGATGCTGTTCACTAGCAATATCATCACTGTAAGAACATAAGAAATAGCAGGAGTAGTATATCTGGCTTGACAAACAGTTCAAGAAGGCAGCTCATCACCATTTAAGGGAATTAAGGTTGGGCAATAATTGCTGGCCTAGCCAGTGACACCCACATCCTGTGAAGAAATAGAAAGCATGCTTTGCCATTCAATATGCAAATACAATATTATAGCAAATTGCAAGCCTTAATGTTAACTCGTAAGTCAAAGCATTTTGATTAGATTAGATGGAATATAAATATTTTATTTTAAGTTTGTTTTAATTGTCTATTAACCAGGAAGATGATGGCCATGATTTTCCGAGTCCGTTTTCGACTGGCACGAATCCCATTAAGACCATTAGCTCTCGCAAGAGGGTCATAATGGGAATTACAGTGGCGGGATTGGAATCTGTTTACCATCAATATGAATACATTCAAATATTCTTCACTGGCACAATGGGGTCAGCAGATGTTCCTCTTCTCTGGTGTTACATTATGCCAATGGGAATCATTTCTGGTTTCTCAAAACAGAAACCAGTTATGACAATCCTTGGAGATGAGTATAGTACCTGGGTGGTGAGGCACATGGGTACCCTGGCAATGCCAGGTTGGCACTGCCAGAAATGGAAGGGCAGGGCTGTTAGAAAACCTACCATGGAGGAGTTCCTATTATATGGGTGGGAAGTGGTAGGCACTGCTAACCCAAAGCATGCATGGTTTGGGGGTGGGAGATGTTGTCCCTCAATGTTGTAGATTTAGCAGCACTCCCATTGTCCGTTGGGGGTCCTGATGCCCAAAGGGCCGGCAGAGGGGTGGGGGGGAGGGTTTACTTAGATTTTGAGATGTGGGATACCTTTGGCTGTGGAGCCAATTTTGCTGACTCTCAGGCCTTACCCAGCCAGAATATCGGTGTAAATCACACCGCCACCGTGCCCCCCCCCTTGCTTTTTTCTAACAAAATGACAGAAGATTTGAGGTGAAAACCTAGCTAAGTTTCTGGGGAGAAACACAATGGTTTTCATTTGGAACCTCTGTCCAGTATGTTCACGCATCAAAATGAGGTGAAATATATAAATGTGCAAAGAAATGGATTGGTTCATCGAATCATACTATAGTCAGGTCTACAGTCAACACAGATTCCTTTCTATGGCAAGTATACACACTTTAACAACTGCATACTGGTTTAAAAAGCTCTTGCAGTATTGCCAGCATTAAACAATTACTTCCTTGCAGATGTTTATATCTTTTAAATTCATCTCTGTTCCTCTAAAGCTTCTCCCTGAACAAAGCCATGTGGGCAGGTAATTAGTGTAAGGGAGATTGATGGAATTCAAAAGGTTGCAGACTAATTAAGTGGATAGACTGAAGAATGGCAGATGGATTTCAGGGTGGATTAATGGAAGTTAATGCACTTTGGAGAGGAATCACAAAACACTGGCACACAATGGCGAGATAGCGCTGTGAATTGTAGCTAAAGTGACAAAGGATGTGGATGAGAGTGTCAACCAATAAAAAGAAAATCCAGTCAATGTGTAGCTGTTATCAACAAAGTTAATCAAGCAGTGGGTTGCATTTCAATAGCATTTCAGCACAAGTGAAAAACAGATTGCTTTCACGCTGCCTAATTCACATTTGGAAGGCTGGGTATAACCACCTGACCTTCAAGAGATTATTGATGTTTCAGACTAAGGATTCCAAGATTTAGACCTTTGATTCATGAAATGAGGCTTAGGAGGACCAAGCCCATGTTCATTTGAAAGAAGATTAACAGAGTATATTTTAAATGGTGAGAGGTGCAGAAAAAATTACCCGAGAATGATCCCAGATAGTAATATAAAATTAGCATTCCTGATACAAGACTGAAGATTGGAAGATTTATTTACTCTACATTTATAGACAATATTTTGAACAGTCTTCCTGCAAAACATTTAATCAACAGCACTGACTTTTTCAATAAATGACTGGTTAAGAGCAGTATTGGAGATATAAGGATGAAGCATAGTTACAATGTGCCAAATATGATTGCAGGATATTAATATATTGTATAATATTGTAGGACATCATGGGCCAATACAACAAATCAAAGCCATATGACTGGTTTATGACATGCGAAGAACCATTAATAAGTTTTCATTTGCCAAGAGCAGTCTGATAGTTCTGACAGTCTCTTTTCAAAAAAAGATCAGATTCATCCATTTGGTGTCTGGAAGCCCAAATGAAATCAGTTCTGCAGTGAATAATCGACTTCTACGGAGAAATTAGCCACCCAGCAAGCAAAACCTCCCTCACGTCAGCTATTCTAAATGGGGACCAAGCATCTGTAGTGTTTGTCTTTAGTCCACTTCAACCATATCTATGACTCTGGCTGAAATTTTGTAAGAAGTATCACAATACCAAGTTAAAGTCCAACAGGTTTATTTGGTAGCAAATGCCACTAGGTTTCAGGGCTCTGCTCCTTCATCAGGTGAGTGGGAAATTTTATCATTCCACTTGCCATGGGAATTGGAGGAGGAGGAGGAGGAGGAGGAGGAGGAGGGTGGGCCATGGAACAGTCCATTGACCTCAGTCAGGATTTTACACTTTCGGGATGAGCAAGACTGTAAAATCCCACCCTAAGAATCTATTCAAGAATATGGGACAAGTGCATGAAAGCGTGTCTTTAGTGATAACTATTGTCAGGGTAGACTTGGGACATACTGGAGGACTTTTTCCATGCTGGATGCTCCTGACTCTATTTCATGCGGTTTTGCTCTGACTTAATTAACATTGAGGCCCTGTACACAGTTGATACATGGGTTGAACTTACCTCACACCAGTGACAGTGGACCTCACTTGTCCAGCTGACAGTTCATTTCCACAGGAAAAATGAAGCTTTTGCTGTTGCACAATTCCTGAGTACATTCTTCACACATTCCCCGTTCCCTTGTCACAACCTTAACATAAATTGTTCTTTTGCTCTGTTCAATTCCACAAAGCAGAAAACAACATTTTTAGAACATTTTGAGATACAACTAATGAACTTTAAGCATCATTGTGAGAGTAAGCTATTTGACAGGGGTAGGTGGGGAAACAAAATCTGTAAAGGCAAAACACAAAAATGTAATCATAAATTTAAAATATTTTAACAACAACTCAAACAATTTTCGGAATTTTACCACCTCATCTACCCAAGGCTCATAAAATCCCACCCAAGGTCAAAGGAAAATGCCGTTTTATGAGCATAGCCTGCCCGATTCTGGGGTGGGCGAGATGTTAAAATACCAGCCTATATCTCTTTTGGAGCTAGGTCCCATGATTTCTCCATTCATCCATTTAATCTAATAATTAAAATTGTGAAAATCGTTGAGGGATCCAATCTGACCCACTAGGGACATTGTGCTTACCTAAGTCTCATTCTGCTGCCACAAAATGTAGTGCACACAGCAAATTAGGTAGATGCTCTATTTTACATGTTAGACCTGTCACATTTCAGTGTGAGATAGTGTCCTCCTCTTGACACACAGATTATCTTGTAGCTTTGGAGCTAGGTCGGTAGCCCAAGTGCTGAATGTGTCAACACAGGAGAGATTGGGATTTTCAAACATCTCTTTCGGCACACAGATGATAGTATAACTGCAAACCCCATTAAGAGTCAGGAAAACTATGTTGTTTGAAGACTGAAAACATGCACTAAAGTGAATCTTGTGTTAATAAGATACACCTGGTTTGAAAGTTCTAGACCACAATTTGTTAATTGATGATTTAAATGTGCCTGGATGTGCTAAAACACTTCCAGGTGTTAAGAAGATATTTTCATGGAGCAGTACTGTAGCTTCCTTGCAAACACTTTGCCTGAAGATGTTGAGTACATTGACAGACCCAGAACGGAATGTTTCAGAATGGCTCATAAACCAAGGGAAGGGCACACGTATTCTTGGACCTCATGTTCAAGATGATGGACCTCATGAGGTCCTGGTGGAGGAAATTCCACAGAAGGAGGGATAACTCTTTACCCAGACGGGAAGGAAAGCTAACTTACCCTATTTGTTCCCTTTTTCTTCTCTCCTGCAGCAGTTGAAACAACTCTTGCCTTATCTACATCTTTCATTGTTCCCCCAGACCCAGGGGGTATTCTCAACAACTTTCCCATGACCAAACACTCCTTTCCTCCAAGTGTCTTCCATAAGGTATAATAGCATAGCACTCATACACTTTAGGTAAAGTCATTAGAGAATTTCCTGGAAATACGTTAGTAGAAAGTTGGGGGCAATTTGCTGCAGTACCTCAAAGATTTCATTGAAGATGTCTTTGTCAAGCAACAGACTTTCTCAAGGAGCAAGTGAATGTTGCAAGCAGAATATGGCTTTAAGTACTGCTGAGAATCTTCAGTAGCAACTGCTTTACTTTTGTTCAGCTGGTGGCTATGAGGAAAGATTGTTAATTGATGTGCTGGCAGGTGAAATAGCATGTTAATTCATTAATGAGTGCTAGAAGAGAATTTGTTTGCCAATCAGAGCTTTATCAATCTTCCAAGCAGCTATTCCAAGCATTTTTTTTATTATTTCATGAGATATAGGTGTTCTGGCAAAGCCAGCATTTGTTGCCCACCCTTATTGCCCTTGAACTGATTTGCATGCTAGGCCCTTTCAGAGAAGAACTACATTTCTGTGGGTCTGGAGTCACATGTAGACGAGGCAAGTATGAGGGCAGATTTCCTTCCCTACAGGACATTGATGAGCTAGATACTTTTTTAAAAAAATCACAATCGATGATAGTTTCACAGTCATCATTGCTGGGAGTAACTTTCAATGTATTAATTGATTTCAAATTCCATCAGCTGGTGGAATTTGAATCCATGTCCCCAGCGTATTAGTTTGAGTCTCTGGATTACGGATACAGGGACATTACCACAACATTATCATCTCCCCCAAAGTATGTGATTCTAGGTGACGCTATGTGCAAAAGGCACTCTTAAACCAATATTGCAGTTTGAGATCCCACCCTAGCCACTTCTTTAGTGCATAAAGGGAGAAAATTGTCTCTAGGTCTTCAGGAAGGACTTCAGATCAAGTCAAGCATTCCACAAGCTTTCAGAAACTGTGTTCCTTCATCAGAGTGTGGAAGGTTGTGAGATTACTATCAAATAAGCTGGTTGGACTCTAACCTGATATTGTGAGACTTCTTATTGTGTTTACCCCAGTCTAACATTGGCATCTCTACATCATGACTCTCCTCAGTGTATATAGAGGTGAGATTCCCTAATTGGGCAGGCAATCATTATCTCAATCAGGGAACTCATATTCCAAGAGGCCAACCTCATCAAGGTTATTACAATCACCAATACACTCTTAGGAAATGGTACGCAGAGGAAGAGGCAAGGTTAGAAAATTCAGAGCATGCATAATTAATATATATAAAACATAAATGCATACATTTAGTTCTTATTCATTGATGTCATTTTTAAATTTAAATTCTCCTACCTGTAATGGAATATCACATTTATTTTAAACAAAATGTATAAAAATGTATGTCCAAAAATAAACAATTTGATAATGAGTATAAACTTAAGGCATTGATTAAGGATCTGGTGAAAAAATACTTTGATGTATTCCTTCACTGAGAAATGTGTGAACACTAACATTGGTCAGTGATGTACTGGTTTTTATTCAACATAATTGTTCTCCCAAATAAAGAAGAGAGGAGAACCTTCCTTCAAGAGATACAGGGATTTCTAGTTAACTAAAGCACAAGGGAAATAACTATAGCTTGAGGCAAGGTCTTTTGCCTCAGACTAATTCTTAACTGCATTATTCACCAGCACTTTGCCCCAGTTTACTCGTCTCTCAATCCCACCAGTCCCATGATAGCAATACAATGTTAATCAGAATATTTAAAGTAGGTTTCAGCTTCAGGGTAAAATACTCTTAGGATTTTAACGTTGCGTTTGATTCTCTGTGAAATAAGCAAGGTTTCAAAGATGTGGTTTGAATACACTACTGCTGGTGAAACCATTGAGGACAGAATCAATACACTCTCCTGCATGATACTGAGCTCATTTCAAGCCACAAAACACAGATCAATAGCTCCCTTTTTGTTGCATTTAATTGTAAACCATTTTTACTTTAGATTAAAAAGGAATTGAACATTATTTTCCTTTTAATAACAGACCATTTAAAAAATATTTTCTAGGGTATTTTAAGGCAGGAGAAACATTTGCAAGCAATTTAACAAAGTATCTGCATGTAAAACTTGTGTGGTTCTGACCAATCTTTCAAGCTATTTTCATCTTGAATTAGTAACAAGGAGCAGGAATAGTGTGAGCCAGTTTACAATCTTTTGATTTCTTATCCTTGCCAAAGATGAGGGCAGAAGCTCTCTATGTTGTGGTTAAAAACTATTTTTAAAGAGATACCTTTCTCTCAATTTTTTTATTCATTCATGGGACATGGGTATTGCTGGCTGAGCAGGATTTATTGCCCATCCCTAGTAGACCTCATTCAGTTGAGAGCGGATCATATTGCTATGGCTCTGGAGTTACACGTAGGCCAGACAGGGTAAGGATGGCAGGCTTCCTTCCCTTTAATGAGGACATTAATGAATCAGATGGGTTTTTCGGACACTTGAAAATGGTTTCATGATTCTTAATTCCACATTTTTTTAAATTGAATTCAAATTCCACTATCTGCTGTGGTGGGATTCAAATCTGGGTCCCCAGAACATTAGCTGAGTTTCTGGATTAATAGTCAAGCAATAATTGCATTAGGTCAATTGCCTCCCTCCCCAACACTACGAGCAACCAAAATCCATAGAATGACTAAGAAGATGGCTACATTTCCATTATCTTATACAATAAATCAATGGATATTTATCATTCATTGATTTGTTCTGTGTGTGCACGGTCACAGAACCAATGAGAGTCAACAGAATCAGTGGCTAGATGGAGTTCTTTAAGCCTCTCTCCTTCAGAGTTAGTCAGTTGACGTTTTTCATAATGTGAACCCTTGTTTGGATTCCATCACAGCTGCATCCTGGATGATCTTGGTAACCTCACTGATGTTAGGTGGCTGCATTGAAGCCTTAACCGATATGGGAGATCAAAGCCTGAAGATGACTGGTGGGGTCAATGATGAGAGGGTGGTTTCTGGTGAATGTTTCTCCCTGTCAATCCTCCGATCAGCTATTACTTCTCAGTGTAGTGAGTTTAACCACATGGATTGGCAAGGGGGAAGGTGTACTGTTAGTGGGTTCAGGAAGTTATTGAATACAGGCAGGTTTGGATTGGAATAGATCTTCTTTGGCAGCTAGCCTGTTGCAATTGCACTCCTGATGTGGAAGGGAGGATGAGGATGGGGGAATGAAATTTTGCTCAGGACCGGAAGCCTAAGGGCTGCTTCTGCACTGTAATATTCTGTGAACCAATTAAGTGAAGTCGGTCGAAAAATACCTGCAGTGATGCACTTTGTTGAATTGAGTTGCACATTGATATGTTTGAAGTGGGTGGGTTAGTACCAAACAAGTGTTCCATATTTTGCAGCTGAATACATGTTAGCAAGAAAAGAGATCTTCAGGGTTTTGGCCTGTTATCCTCATGTGGTACTGACCAGTTTACTGAAGAGGTTGGTGCGAGTTTTAATATTTCCTGCAATCTTGTTGAGGAGCTGTTTATACATAAGAGTTCTGTCTAGGGTGACACCTAAGTAAACCGGGTAGGGGTCGTGCTGTCGAAGGTGACATCCAGTTTTCTCTTAGCACTGGCATTGTGAAGGTGGAATGTGCTCGAGATTGTTTTACTGTTTTAGGCACCACGAATTGCTACAGTCACAGTAAGAAGTCTCACAACACCAGGTTAAAGCCCAACAGATTTATTTGGTAGCAAAAACCACTAGCTTTTGGAGCGCCCCTTCGTCAGGTGAATGGAAGTTCATTACCTGATGAAGGGGCAGCCAGCGCTCCGAAAGTTAGTGGTTTTTGCTATCAAATAACCTGTTGGACTTTAACCTGGTGTTGTGAGACTTCTTACTGTGTTTACCCCACTCCGATGCCTGCATCTCCACATCATTGCTGTAGGCAGCCATCCAGCACTGACCTGGGAGTAAGGCATTGGTATAAAAGTTAAGACAGAGCCAGGGGGTTGGCCATTCTTCTCTTTCCTCTCAGCTTGAACCTTGCCATCCACATGCACCCTGAATCATCTGTCCTGGAGCAGTAAGTAGTTCAATGGCGTCAGTAACCCAGGAAAGGAGATCTCTTAATATTTTGATGAATAGGCCAGTATAGAAAACTGTGTCTTATACTGAAGAGTGAGCTCAAGGAAATCTACTCCTGTTTTAAGATTCCTTTCAAGGCCTTGTTTGATGCATGTAATTAATGCGAAGACTTGATCACATGTGCTTCTCCCTTATCAAAAGCCTGTTTGGCCAGCACTCAGAATGATTCCCAAATCTGGCTTGATCTGCTGTAGGAATAGACACTACTACTTTGAAGAATATGTCTAATTGGAATATTGGCTGATAGTTTGATGGTAATTTTGGGTCCTTGCCTTGTTTTTTTGAGAGGCCAATGACTCTTACTAAATTGGCACATAATTTCTCCTCTCTGTTGCCTATGCACCTTCTCCATAACATATTGTAGCTTGAAATGGACTACACTTATCAGCATTCTATGGAGAGGCCTTTGAAATCCATCACTGAAAAGGAGAGGTATAACTCCCTTCTGACTAAAAGAATAGGCAGAATGTTATGAACATCTTGCACCCGTGCAGGAAAATGTAAAATTGGCCGTAAAGCGGCTAGTTGAAATGGCAGCCTGGGAGTGGGTGAGAGAGAAGGGGAAAGGGGGCCTGCTGCCACTCTGCTTGGGATAGATGGGGAGGAGGGGGGAGTGTGCGAGGGGGCCTGCTGCCACTCTGTCTGTGATCAGTGGAGGAAGAAGGGGGAGCTGCAATCAGTCTGGGGGAGCTGCATTTCTGGGGGAGAGAGGATTACTGGTTGAGGCTGCCTTCAGTAGCAACAGCCTGACAGCTCTGTCTCTCTGTCTGTCAGAGCCCTGTTATTGCGAATTCAGATATGCAGCATCAGAGCTCTGTACACATACAATATCTCCCTCTATAAGCTGGCTGGTGAATTAAACCCTTCTCTGGCTAGAATCTTTTCAGAAGCAGAGTGCATAAAATTGGGTGTGAAAATGTGCCCAGAAACAAACCTGGAACTTTCCCATTTTCACGCAAGCTGGACATTTAGACAAAAATCTTGTAAAATTCCATCCAATGTGTGTGCTTTCATCCAGCATACTACACAACACTTGCACTCTACAGCTGCAAACTTGTGTGGGAGGCACACAGTGGTTAATATTTCTGCCTCATAGTGCCAGGGATCTGGGTTCATTTCTGGCCTCAAGTGACTATCTGTGTGGAATTTACAAATTCTCCCTGTATCTGTCTGGCTTTCCTTCAGAGTGCTTTGGTTTCTCCCACACTCCAAAGATTAGATTAATTGGCCATACTAAATTGCTCCTTGTGTCAGGGGTATTAGAAGGGTAAATATGGTGTTATGGGAATAGGGCTTGGTTGGGATTGTTGTTGGTGCAGTTCAATGGACAAATGGATTCCTTCTGCACCGTGGGGATTATATGATTCTATGAAATGTCAACAGCATCTCTCAATGTTGATGCCTTTAAATAGTGCTAATGAAAGGGGTTGTTATCCCTCACACTGCTGAACATATATTCAGCTATGTGTGTTTCAGAGAAGGTATTTGCATAAGATACGTAATGTCCAAAATGATAAATTGGGTGCCAAAACAATGTTAAATGTTGTTTGATGCCACAATCCCACACACCGCAAGCACATATGTGGCATATTTGCTTTATTGCCCTTCCCAAGATGGCGATCGGTGTGGGCCACACCAGGAACAGAGGCCTGCCATTTTTAATCACCCCTGGGATCTGGTGACACCAATCAGCATTGTTGCCAGTGGCATTATGGAACAAATTTTTACAGCCATGGACAGATCTGTAATATTTTAAAACGATTCATAAAACATTTAAAAAAATGAAGAAATTGCAATATTCCCATGACTTTGCTTCTGATTTGTTGCAGCGTGTATTGGAAATTAATCCTGGAGTTTTGGCAATGCTGCTCCCAATACACTCAAAAACATTTTTCAGAATGAGTATTTGTTCTGCACACATTGTATTAAGTTGTCAAACATAATGCAAGCTGTGACTGTAGCCACCTGTACAGATGGTAATCCAGTGTCAGAATATATTTGACTGAACCTTTGACCTACACTGCTAACCAGCTGCTCAATTTTGTTACATGTCACCAAGGTACATGGGAATATTTGGATATCTTTTGCTCTGTGGAACTCTGTGCTAATCTACACCTATAGTCTAACATGGCCCACTATGTTCCTCATAGAAGGACACCACACTCCTTACTCCTGGGACGTTGATATAGTCAGATTGTTTGACATGCCACTAAGGGAACCTCCACGAACATCTTGCCACATTTCAAAAATCTTGCTATGCTTTTCACAAGAACATAAGGCTTCAGTTCCTCAGCTTCCCGTAGAACAATTGAGAGGGCATTGAATGTTTTGGGCATAGCAACATCAAGTAACCAAAGTTTGCCACTCAAGGGATGTCCTGTTTACTTTGAGGAGTTCCCTACCACTCTTAATGGTAGTGAAGCTAGGCGTGTTAACAAAAAAAATCTAACAAGCTTTACTAACTGCGTGCGCTGCCTCTGGCTTTATAAGATCTGTATATGATTTCCTTTGACTTTGTGCTGACAGAGTAGTAAGACCTCTCCTCAAAACCATTCATTGTTGTCATGCAGCTCGGAAGGAGTTTTTACGGCCAGAGTTGAGCAGATTTACCAGGAGCTACTAACAATAATGGCAATCTGTGGAATTAATGGCTCAGTGGAGAGCAGAGCTCACAAATTGCTACCACCTGCAAATGATATTTTATTGAGTATTAAACCCTATTAATGGCATTGAGCATACATCAGAGTTATGGCCCCCTTTTATGAATTCTGAATCAAAAGATTAAAATTATAGCCTTTTTTTCCCAAAAAAGAAACAGTTTACTCTGATGTAGTTATGTACAGTGTATTATTTCTACAAAGTATGCTGTGATGTGCAGCAATGATAGACAAATTCTCCCAAGAGGCTAGATCAACTGAGATTGAAATTGAAAAGTTTTTTTGTTGGGTTAAGGAAATTAAGAGATATGGAACCAAAGCAAGATAATGGAGTTGAGATGGAGAGTAACTGATTGTTTGATGGACTGAATGGCCTCTTTCCTGTTCTTATGGGCTACAGACACCTGGGTTTGAATGCTTGCAAACTGATAATATTGATCAAGGCAAAGGACATAGAATGGATAGAGTCTTGGCAAAAAAATTCCATAAAATTCCACCAAGATTAACCTGAGTGAGCTGGGGCTCATTGCCAGTTGTGATGATACTTAAGAAAACATATTCCTCTGCAGGATGTTTTAGCAATTCCTGGAATTTTGTCTTTAGCTAGTGTCCTTTATTGTTACTGAAGCAATATAATTGACATATTAGTTATTTTAATCTGAACCTAACAATTTTCAACTGCTTCATCAATGACCTTCCCTCCATTATTAGGTCAGAAGTGGGGATGTTCGCTGATGTTTGCACAATGTTCAGCACCATTCACAACTCCTCAGATACTGAAGCAGTCTATGTTCAAATGCAAGAAGACCTGGACAATATCCAGGCTTGGGCTGACAAATGGCAAAGAACAAAGAACGGCAAACAAAGAAAATTACAGCACAGGAACAGGCCCTTTGGTTCTCCAAGCCTGTACTGACCATGCGGCCCACTTAACTGAAACCCCCTACTCTTCCAGGGACCATATCCCTCTATTCCCATCCTATTCATGTATTTGTCAAGATGCCCCTTAAAAGTCATTACTGTATCGGCTTCCACTACCTCCCCCAGAGCCATGAGTTCCAGGCACTCATCACCCTCTGTGTAAAACATCTGCCTCAAACATCTCCTTTAAATCATGCCCCTCACTCCTTAAACCTGTACCCCCTAGTAATTGATTCTTCCACCCTGGGAAAAAGCTTCTGACTATTCCAAATACTGTGGATTTGTTATGCAATTAATAACATTCATGCCACACAAATGCCAAGCAATGGCCATCACCAATAACAGAAACTCTAACCACCACCCCTTAACATTCAATGATGCATCAATCACTAAATCCCCCACTGTCAACATCCTTGGGATTACCATTGACCAGAAACTCAGTTGGACTCACCATATAAACACAATGGTTACAAGAGCAGATCAGATGCTAGGAATATCATAGCGAGTAACTCATCTACTGACTCTCCAGAGCCGATCCAATATCTGTAACAAACAAGTCAGGAGTGTGACAGATTATCGACCTTATCTACAATTCAGAACAATGGCCACCACATCTAAGAAGACAACAGCAATAACAGACCAGAGGTGGGTCTCCTCACCTGCCTGCCTCTGTCTAACATTATGGCAATGGTCCTAACTCCAGCCTGGGGATGAATATTCCATGTGACTTTCTGAAGCCAGGAATGTGACATTAGAAAATGACTCAATTGGTTGTTCTCATTGCCGAGGGGAAAACTCAGCCCTTTGGTGTCAAAGCCAGGGTCTCGGGTCTAGCAGTATCAGCTTTCAGAATTATGATTATGGCACTTTTTTTTCCTATATAGGATACTTAAAAAAGCAGGTTATCTAACATCCTTTACAAAATCCCTGGATGAGCATTTGGCTCATCAAAATCTTCAAGACTATGGGCCAAGTGCTGGTAGAAGGAATGAGATGGAAGTTCAGGTGTTTCTCACACGTTGGGGGCAAAGGACCTCTTCTGCACTATCTGATTCTATGTTTCTACAGCTTTAGAACTGATTAGCACAGAACAAACCAGTGTTGCAGTAGCGTGGGTGCACACAATCCAATGTTTGCTTTAGGTGTAGATAAAGAATGTCTCTTTGTAAGACCTTATCCAGTATGACACAGTTGTCCTGCCCATAATTCTGGGGTCTTAAGTGTTCAGGTAGTGGCTAAAAAACAGATGGGACACATTCCCCCTTTGATTCCAAATAAACATTTGTTTTCAGAACAAAGGGTGCTCCTTAAGCTTTGGAAATGATTTTTCAGAATACCATAGCAGTTTGAATGCTTGTATTAATGATATATATAGTCTGACATCTGAGATGAAGCATTTTGGTTTGTCACAAATAGTTTTCAAACTATTTTTAGCCTGTACTCCAATCTGTATCACAAAGAAGCTTTGAGTTGCTTTTACTATGAAAAATGAGCCTTCAGCTAACTACCATACAACTGGAAGTAACAGGAGATTCTTGAATAATAAAACAAGTTGCTTATTAGAACAGTTCAAGCTGCCTTATCCAATAATTGATTTTATGCTGGTTAGAAATATGACCCATGGAAGTATATTTAAGTAAAAGGCTGTTTTCAAACCTAATTTATTTTTAAGGGACCGTGTTTATCCCACTGGGATTCATCAATAACATGCAGCTAAAATACTTATTCCTTTTTTTTGCTTTGAGTCACTGCTTCGTGTTTGGCAAGAATTTGCAGTGAGAAAAGAAGTTAGAGGAAAGGACATGAATGTCACATGACTGAGCTCGTTGCCTGCTGGGAAGAGCAAAAATAGCTTTTAAAGGTTGCACATAAAACAGGGTGTGATAGTACAGTGATTATATTATTGGACCAGCAGTCCAAAGGGCCTCATAACTGAGAAAGCTTGAGTACCAATCTCAACATGACATTTTGAGAATTTTTATGAGATAAAAAAAATCTGAAAGCAATTGGCATCAATAAACATGATTATGGAGTTTTCAGACTGAGGAGGCAATGGCCTAGCGATATTATCACTCAATTATTAATCCAGAAACTAAGCTATTTTCTGGGGATACAGTTTCGAAACCTGCCATGGCAGATGATAGAATTTGAATTTAATTCTAAATTCAAATTAAATTTATCTGGAATTAAAAATCTACTGACAATCATGAAACCTTTGTCGATTGTCGAGAAAAACCCATCTGCTTAGGGAAGGAAATCTGCCATCCTTACCTGGTCTGGTCTACATGTGATTCCAGAGCCACAACAATGTGGTTGACAATTAACTGTCCACTGAAATGACCTAGCAAGCCACTCAGTTTCAAGGGCAACTGGGAATGGACAATAAATGCTGGCCTGCCAGCGATGCCAACATCTCACAAATTAATTAAAAAAAAAACTAGATTGTTGTCAAATCCCAGCAGGCTGACTAATGCCTGTTAAGAAAGGAAATCTGAAGTTCTTATCCAATCTAGCCTACATGTAATTTCTGCTCTAAACCAGCATGGTTGCTCTTAACTGCCCTCTGAAGTGATCTAGTAAACAATTCAGTTGCATCAACTCACAGATTTCAATAGTTCCTGAAGTTGTTCTAGTCTGCCATCTTCTCAAGGCAACTAACTATAGCCAATAAATGCTGGCCTAGTCAGTGGCACCCACATTCAGTAGATGAATAAGCCTGTTTTGGAAAGCCATCAGATGAAAAACAACTCTGCTGTTGTGGTTCAAAAACAATAGAGAGAGATGCCCTCCCTTCAACATTTATAATGGTATCAGAAGCAAAAGTATGAAGAACATGTTAACACTTCACTACAAATAGGAAGCAGAGAAAGTGTTTCTTGTTAATTATATTATAGAAATTGGGGCATAGAGTTACAGCCTGAAAATCTCTACTGTTTTCTCCATCCTATGATAATATATTGGGTTACACATCAGATAGAGTTGAGACTTTAATATTTGTATTACAATTGTAATAAATATCCTTACAGCATTTACATGAACATAAGCCACTTAACCGGCCACAGAGGAAATATCCTTCAACACAAGAACAACTATTGTTTGACTTAACGCATCAGAAGAATGCCAGAACTCAAGATGGTAATTAAGCAGAATGGGAGTAAATGGCAACTTTCAGAAATCTTCCATTGCACAATACTTCAGGCTAAGCATCTATATAATGTGGTCACACAGGGCATTGGAAAATGTCTTCAGGTGTGGGAAAATGTTTGCAGGGTGAAAGATGTTGATTCAAATTCACTTAAGTGCATCAACAAGATAAACACTTAAAAATGCTCACACACATACATTGCAACAATTATTAATTCTCAATTGCATAGTGGTTAGCACTGTTGCCTCACAAACTACCCAACCTTCAGGAGAATAGTGACCACAATACCACACAACCCTGCCACAGCAACCTCTGCAAGACATGCCAGATCATAGACATGGACGACATCATCAAACGTGAGAATACCATTCACCAGGTACACGGTACATAATCTTGCAACTCGGCCAACGTCGTCTACCTAAGGCTACCCGAAGCATGGTACATTGGGGAAACCATGCAGACACTACGACAGCGGATGAATGAACATCACTCAACAATCACCAGGCAAAACAGTTCCCTTCCTGTGGGCGAACACTTCAGCAGTCATGGGCATTTGGCCTCCGACCTTCGGGTAAATGTTCTTCAAGGGGGCCTTCATGACACACGACAGCGCAGAGTTGTTGAGCAGAGTCTGATAGCCAAGTTCCGCACACATGAGGACTGTCTTAACAGGGATCTTGGCTTCATGTCACACTATCTGTAATCCCCATAACTTGCCTGGGTTAGCAAAAAACCTCACTTACTGTGCTGTCTGGAGAAAATACACACCTCTCTAACAAGTGCTTCACTCACATTGTTAGTCACTTTAACACTTGAATAGCAGGTTAGGTGTAAGGATTCGCATTCTAATCAGCAATCTGTAACTGTCTGTGCTGATATGTGTGCGATTGCAGACCAGAACACTGCATTTGCCTGACGAAGAGTCGAAAACTCGCAGATTTACTATCAAATAAATTGGTTGGATTTAAAATTGGTGTTGCCAGATTCTTACTGAATTTACCCCAGTCCAACGCTAACATCTCTACATCTTGCCTCACAATGCCAGGGATCCGAGTTTGATTCCTGGCTTGGGTCACTTTCTGAGCAGAGTCTGCACATTCTCCCCATGTCTGCAGGATTTCCTCTGGGTGCTCCAGTTTCCTCCCGCAGTCTGAAAGATGTGCTGGTTAAGTGCATTGACTATGTTAAATTCTCGCTCAGTGTATCCGAACAGGTGCCGGAGTGTGATAACAAGGGGATTTTCACAGTAACTTCATTGCAGTATTAATGTAAGCCTACTTGTGATACTAATAAATAAACTTAAATTTGAAAAACTCAATTCCCGACTTGGGTAACTGTCTGTGTGGAGTTTGCACATTCTCCGTGTGATTGCATGGGTTTCCTCCCACAGTCCAAAGATGTGCGAGTTATGTGCATTGGTTGAATTAAATTGCCCCTTGGTGTTCCAGGTTGTGTAGGTTAGAGGGATTAGTGCAATAAATATGTGGGGTTAGGGGGATAAGGCCTAAGTGGGATTGTTGTCAGTGCAGATTCAATGAACCAAATGGCCTCTTTCTGCACCGTAGGATTTCTATGATTTATGAACCATATCCAATAAAAAGGAAATTGTTTCCTTGCAAAGCCATCTCTAGAATGAATTAGTACACTACATTTTCTCCCAAAATGTTGTTTTTTTGCAGCCACATTAACATCTCACCTTCTCTGCTGTGCAACTTATTAATTTAACAGTTTTCAAAAGAAAAATACATAACTTACCCATACTATTTTTCAATACCTGACACTTTTCCCTGATGCTGACTTCTCTCTGTGTCAAGACTCAGAAAATTTCTTTGGTGTGTTTAATGTTTCAGTTGTTGGCCTGTGCCAAGGTTACAACGGTATCAGTGCCTCCACATAATTTCAGCCAGTGCCCTTAACCACCGTTACTTTGCCCTCAGTGATGCATTCAAGTGCAGGTATGTTTTTGCAGTTAGCTGCCTGTTCCCAACTCTGAACAATCCTTTATTACTCTGGCTGTGCGCCCCCTTTGCTTCCAGCAATACCTTACATAGGAATGTAGGAAGTGGAATAGGCAATTTAGATTCTTGAACATTTTCCACCATTCAGTGAGATTGTGGTTGATGTGTGACCCAATTCCATGTAACCAATGTTATCTCATATCCCTTAGTGCCTTCGGTTAAGGAAAATGTATCAAATACAGATTTAAAATGAACAATTGCCCCATCAATTGACACTCCAAACTCCCACCACCATTTGTGTGTCAAAATGTTTTTGAATTTTAGTCCTGAAAAGCCTGGCTAGAATGTTTTGACTATGTCCTCAAGTTCCCAATTCTCTAACCAGCAGAAACTTTTTCCAGTTACCCTATTCCTCTTAATAACTTGCAAACCTTCCTCAGCTCACCCATTAGCTTTTAAACTCCAAGGGGTACAAACCTGACTTGTGTAATCTCTCCTCGTAAATTAACCCTTGGCATTTAGGTACCATTCCAGTAAACCTTCCTGGAAGGTTCCTCTAAGGCCAAAACATCCTCCCTTTGGTGTAGCATTAGGACTGCTCAAAATACTCTAGGTGTGGCCCAACCAGTACTTTGTATAACTGAAACATGACTTTTAACCCTTGAATTCTATCCCTCTACAGATAAAGACTAGCATTTCATTAGTCTGATTTATTATCTTTTCGCCCTGACCTGACATTTTAATTGTCTTTGAACCTGGACCCCCAAGGCCTTTTCCAACTTGTTTATTTCTAGTTTTTCACCATTTGGAAAGTACCCAGTTCTAATTTTTTTTTAACTCCAAAGTGGATGAGTTCATAGTTGCCTATGTTGAAATCCGTATGCCACAGTTTTGCCCATTCATTTAATCAATTGATATCCCATTTTAATATTATGTTTACAACACCGCCTATCATTGTATCATTAGTGAATTTGTAAAGGGCAGCATGGTGGCACAATAGCACTGCTGCCTCACAGTGCCAAGGATCCAGGTATGATTCGCAACTTGTCTACACGTTCTCCTTGTGTCTGCGTGGGTTTCCGTTTTTCTTCCACAGTCTGAAAGACGTGCTAAATTCTCCAAGTGTACCTGAACAGGCACCACAATATGGCGATTTTCACAGTAACTTCATTGCAGTGATAATGTAAGGTTATATGTGATATTAATAAATAAACAAAAACTTTCTACCTGAATCTTTACTGAGTATGGTGAATGATCAAGGCACTAACACAGATCCTTACATACATCATTAGTCCCATTCTATCAATAACACTACCTACCCGTTGTCACTATTCTTTGTGTAGTGTCACTCAGTCAATGTCCTTGTCAGGTCAGTAATTAGCCCTTAAATCCATGGGCTTTAGCTGTAGATAGCAGTCTCTTATGAGAAACTTTATTGAATGTCTTCTGTGGGTCCATGCAGATAATATCTATTGACGTTCCATTGTCTGGTACTTTAGTCATCTCTTAAAAAAATACAATCAGGTCTGTCAGGCATCACCTACCTTTTACAAATCTGTGCTGGTTCTCTCTGATAGCTGACCTTTTTCAAGGTATTCTGTTGTTCTGTCTTTAATAATAGACGGTAAATATTTCTCAACAACAGATGTTTGGCCAACTGGTTTATTATTCCCTTGTTCCAAAATCGCAAGAATTTTGAAAGATCATAGTTAGGCAATCTGTTATATTCTCACCTGCGTCCTTTAAAATCCTTGATGGAAATGATCTGGTCCTAGGGTTTTGCAAGTCTATATTGCTGCAATAGTATTTATTATTATTAATTTGCATAGATTAATTTTGGTAAGTCCTTATGAGTTTTCTAGCAATGGTTGGCTTCTTGGCTTGTCCTTTACTTTAAGTACTGCAATTTTGTCAAATTTTGTTTTTGCTTAGTAGTACAGAATTGAATATGGTGAAAAAGAAACATGATTGAATCTTTTCAGCCTGCATTTATCAGGCCAGTTGAGAGAATAGTAAATTTCAAAGGGAGCAACAATTTATACTGCATTGACTGGTGAACTGAATCAGATTGGCCAATTTGTTGTCGTGGCCAATCTGAGGAAATCAGAATGCTGTATTGTGCAGTAGGTTAAGGCAAAATGTTAGGGTCCTGAAAGAAATTGTCATATTCTAAAATATTGCAGGGTAGCACGGTAGCACAATGGTTAGCATTGCTACTTCACAGTGCCAGGGACCCGGGTTCGATTCCCGGCTTGGGTCACTCTCTGTGTGGAATTTTTGTGTTCTCCCCATGTTTGCATGCGTTCCCTCCAGGTGCTCTGATTTCCTCCCACGTTCTGAAAGACATGTTGGCTTTTGCATTGGCCTGAACAGGCACTGACTGTGGCGATTAGGGGAATTTCACAGGAACTTCATTGCAATGTTAATGTAAACTTTGTGACTAATAAATAATTAAAGTTTATTTAAGTTATTTAACTTAAACTATTATGACATTTCAGTCAATATTTTAGAATTTTGAACACAGACCATTACACTTCCAGTGTAATGCACAAGGAAGTTATTGCCTTCAACACTTAGGTTTAATTCAAAAAATGTTCAATACCTGAACATATTCCTTTTGCTTGCAGAAAGCACAACCATGGGTTTCCCAACCCATTCCAGAAGGAATTCTTCCAGTATAGGCAATAAAAATGTTACAAAGCTTACTCCAACCTATAAATCAAAGAAAAATTTAATAAAGAAACTTTATTGCTCCAAACTTGCAGCCTCCCCTGGCCATTCCAAGTTCCCCACCATTCCCAACATGTTTTAATTTATACTGAGTCAGCTGATTATCACAACATTCTATCACTGCTTACATAGGTTACTGAGTTAGCTGACTCTTGAGCTTGTTACCATTGGTCACATTACAACCGGTTACATTCCAACAATCCCTACTTATGAATATATGTAACTTCCTCCAAGCATAAATGAACTAGATTGTGAACCTGATCGATAATCTTAAACTGGTTATTAGTGCAGGGTGCTGTTAAATCAAATGTAGGTTATTATCTTTATCCTTTCCTTTTTTGTGAAGACAGGAATCCAAACTTTGAAGAAGGACCCAAAATAACAGATACAAAGCAAAGTGTGGAATAAATATGTGCATTTTTCAACACTGCCCATTTCTTATCCTATATAGATGTTTTGAATGTTGATGGCAGGTTTACCCGTAAGCAGGATCTTTTGTTTCATGTAACAAAACACTTCAAAAAATCTTCCTTGTTGTAATCTGATGTGACAAGGTCAACCTGCGATGTTATAGATCCTGACTGGTTGAAAAACTGGCCTTTAAAGTTAGACTGAGCAATGACAATCAGCACTGTGGCTATTACCTCCAGAATCCGAGGTGTGAAAATGGTTTTCAAATTAGAAAGGAGTTTTAAAGGAAGAAACTGTGTTGAATTAATAACAATTAACTAAATTAGGAAAAAGAAAGTAAAATCAAAGTTTTATGAAGAAAAAGGACAGATATGGAATGGCAATGAAGGGAGAAAAGGTGAGGGCGTGGAAACAATTTGTTTGGGCTTTAATACAGAAATAGATTTTTCATGTTTATTGTAATTTACTGCTTTCTCAGTATGTTCTGAGAATGTTAAAACTGGCCAGTCTATCATCAAGAACTTGTTTGAATTTGTCATCTGTCTTAAGGTGGGAGCACATATTTGTTTTACACATCTCTACTTTTATTTTAGACTTTTTTAAATATAATTTTTGATTGCATTACAAAATTTTCCTGTTTCCTTACCTATGTTTCCCACCAGTGTGTTTGGTGTGGAGGAGGGGCGTTTTGCTAATGGCGTTATTTCCTGGTGCTGCTGTTGCCAATGGGAATTCCCGCTGACTTCACCCTTGGGAAACCCGTGGATGGGGGCATGTTGCCAGCAGGACTGGAGAATCCTGTCAGGACAAACGGCCGGAGAATTCGAACCCGACATATCAGTGGTCCTTATTCTGATGTCGGGATTATATGGCTGCATATTTTTAATCTTTAGAGATACTACTATATAGTGAGGTATGATGCACACTTTTTGGGAATTCTGCCCAAGGTTTTAGAATACTTGCAGATTATTCATTGCTAATGAAATCAGGGAGAATATTGAACAGAAACATGCTAGAATATAATTTGTGTAATCCACAACGGTTGAAGTAATTAATGAATAATGCTATAAATTTACCCAAGTTCTAATGGATTGAGTTATGAGTTGATTGCGAATTATTTTTCTGTGACGGAGAATTAATTTTAATAGTTACTTTCTTCGTTTATCGAGAACAATTTTTAAAAATAATTTTGCCATACACAGCAGAGGGAATCTTCCGCATTGGTGTTTCAGACATTCAAAATTTTAAAAAATTGGAATCAAGGTTGAGAATCATAAACATGAAAGGCACATCATTACTGGAATTGAAATCTATGGTCTGTGCTGCCTCTCAATGAATCGCTTGTGCTACTGCATTTCGTCACAGAAGACAAACATGTCTTCATATTGTTCCTGCTTACTCAGATACACTGCGACAAATATTGAAGGTCAAAATACAAAGCATATTTGAAAATCTATATGGACTCGAGAGCTTTCCCTTCTTCTGTCCACTTCAAGCAAGTCTGTCTTTATCACTTGCAATCCGATCATAGTGCTTGAGATTGATTCCATAGTACAATGCATTGGCACCATGAGTCTAAGTTGCGCACTTGGTTTTATTTTCTACGTAGCTGGAAATGAACAGATTCTATCTGAACCTGTAGAGAAATGAAAACACTCTCAGGGGAACCGTTTGATACAATGGGTTAGCACACTTGACTTACAATCAAATCCATACTGATGGATTGAAAGTTTCTTCGGTGTATTAGATGAAAGGGCTTCACGTCAATTAAGACAAGCAAGTCTCATCCCAGTTTCAAGTAGGAACGGGACCTGATTACAAAACCTAGAGCAATTTGGCAATTTTTATTGGAGATATAGTGGAAATGGGAAATAGAAAATCAGAATGCTGTATTGTGCAGTAGGTTAAGGCAAAATGTTAGGGTCCTGAAAGAAATTGTCATATTCTAAAATATTGCAGGGCAGCACGGTAGCACAATGGTTAGCATTGATGCTTCACAATGCCAGGGACCCGGGTTCGATTCCTGACTTGGGTCACTTTCTGTGTGGAATTTTTGTGTTCTCCCCATGTTTGCATGCGTTCCCTCCAGGTGCTCTGATTTCCTCCCACGTTCTGAGAGACGTGTTGGCTTTTGCATTGACCTGAACAGGCACCGAACTGTGGCAATTAGGGGAATTTCACAGGAACTTCATTGCAATGTTAATGTAAACTTTGTGACTAATAAATAAACTTTAATTATTTAAGTTATTTAACTTAAACTATTATGACATTTCAGTCAATATTTTAGAATTTTGAACACAGACCATTAAAATGACCATGGCATTTTGAGCCCCGAATCTGAAGCAAATATTTAATTTAATAAGGACATTCACAGCCGTCTGGGAAATTTACGTATCCTTTTGTTTAAGGATGGACGATCAACAAGAAAACATAGTATTTGAGCTGATTTGTCTTTCAATTTCACCATCGACAAAAAATAACATTGTTAGGTGTATTAGATGAATGAGAATGGATCTCTCCCTCCTTCTATTACATTATGATGGTCACTCATCTAAATTAGACTGGGTGAATTTCAAGATGTCAACAATAACAAGGAAGTGTAATTATGGAAAAAGGACTTTGAATTGTACAATTCACATGGCGAGGAAGCCATTTTGTCTGTCTTTAAAATAAGAGCAAGAAACTTTTCAGTGAGGACAGTTCCTTCAAAAAAAAATTAAACCACTAGCAAATCACCCAAGCAGTAATATCTAGAAAGTGGGAGGAGGACTCCCCCTCAAATTGTTTCAATTTCAGCCTTCAGGAAATTTGACTACAAGAAATCTTAGGGCTTTACAAGACCTTTACTTCAAGTAAAACACCAATTTCATTGAAAAAATTGCATATCTGACATGAAAGAGACAGAGTCTCAAACCTCCTCTGTACCCTCTCCAATGCCTCTGCATTATAAGAAAGATGTGGAGGCATTGGAGAGGGTACAAAGGAGGTTTACCAGGATGTTGCCTGGTATGGAAGGCAGGTCTTATGAAGAGAGGCTGAGGGATTTGAGGTTGTTTTCGTTAGAAAGAAGGCGGCTAAGAGGAGACCTTATTGAAACATATAAGATGATTAGAGGTTTAGATAGGGTGGACAGTGATAGCCTTTTTCCTAGGATGGAGAAAGCTAGCACGAGGGGACATAGCTTTAAATTAAGGGTGGTAGTTATAGGACGGATGTCAGAGGTAGGTTCTTTACCCAGAGGGTGGTAAGGGTATGGAATGCCTTGCCTGTGTCAGTTGTAGATGCGCCAAGTTTGGTGGCGTTTAAGAGGTTAGTAGATAAGTTTATGGATGAAAAGGGAATAGTTTAGGTTAGAGGGTCACTGCTTGTTCCTAACTGGTCGGCGCAACATCAAAGGCCGAAGGGCCTGTTCTGCGCTGTAATGTTCTATGTTCTATGAGTCAATCATAAGTTGCAATTATAACCTCACCTGTGTAAGATGGAATACTTCAGTGAAACAAGTGATCAAGACATGGGGTGGGATTGTCTATCCTCCACTGTGGTTTGTGGTAGCAGAGGTCACCTGCCCTTGGCTGGCAGTGGGATCTTCTGCTTCCACCACTGTCGATAGAGATTACAATTGTCTGCATCCTCTGTAAACAGGGAGCCTTTGATGTGAATGTAGAAGATATAATCAATAAGCTTGCAGATGACACAGAAGTTGGTGGTTTTGTTGATAGTGAGGAAGATAGCCTTATGCCACACACCGATATCGATGAGTTAGTAAGTTGGGCAGAGCAGTGGCATTTGGAATTTAATACTGGTAAGTCTGAGGTAATGCACTTTGAGAAGTCTAATAAGGATGGGATGTACACAATGAACAATAGGTTCTTAGGGAGTATTGAGGAACAAAGGGACCTTGGGGTATAAGATCATAGCTTATCAAAGATGGCAGGATAGGTAGACAGGATGAAGATGACAGAAAATGCAGAAAACAGAAAATACTTTCTGCGCTGATGGGTTGTGTGATGAAAGTCTGCGTTGACTAACTTGTGCCAGCCTCAGAAAATTCCTCAGAGCCTTCCTCTGAGCTGTTGTGGGGCAATTCGATGGGAGAGGCAGGGAGGGTAGGCTGAGTGCATTGGGGTCATCTCCTGCAACAGAGGATGCAAGGCCCAGTGCAAAGGAGGGGACAGGTATCTGGGCAGCATGAATGAAGGTTTTGCAGACATTCACTTCCTTGTTGAACTCTGACCTGACTGTTGTCCACGGTCTTGCCCTCATCTTCCATCAGATCCAGGACTCTTTTCTCAAGGAGAGTGAGGACATGCAGCTCAGGGAATCCCACTTCCTGTTTTCTCCCACTCCCAGCGATCATGGGCCATCTTCTCTCTGGGGACAGAAGGGACGGTTAAAAGCTTGATGACTGAAAGGGCACGGTGTATCAAGAGTGAAGGCAATTAGGTAGAGTATTTTGGGACTCTGTTTCAGCAGGCAGGGGTTGTGAAGTGGTGGATTGTGATGCCAGAGGGGTTGGAGGCAGGTTCTGGGGAACAGGGTGCTAGAAGGTTATGGGGTGTCAGGGGCTGCAGCAACATTGCAGGACTGACAAGCGGGATTGATAGCAGGACCATACGGACATTCATCCTTGCTGCCAAAACAAGGTCATTTACTTTCTTCTTGCACTGGTAGCTGGTCCTCCGTGTCAGTGCATGGGTACTGACTGCCATTGTCTGAGACCTTGTTGCCTGCCTGAACACTGGTTCGCCATCTGCCCAAAGGGAAAAAAGATTTCCCTCCTCTCATCAACTGTGTTTAGTAAGTGGCCCAGCTCTCCCTCCATGAACTTTGGGGCAGTTCTTCCTGGTGTGACTGTCTTTGCGTCCATCATTGGCGTTTCTTGTTAACGCCTGACAGCTGCAACCATTTGTAGGGTTCATTACAGTGAGAGTCACATCGAGCCCCTTTTCTTGCACTAAGCAACATAAGATTGTAACTCATGGCTCACTGAAGAAAGAAACAGTACCATTCACTTCTGTTTTATCATAGAAACCTTACAATGCAGGAGGAGGCCATTCAGCCCATTGTGTACCGACCAAATCTCACTGAGACCCTGCTCCCATATTCCTAATGTTTACCCGCTAACCCCTCTAACCTACAGGACACTAAGGGACATTTTTTTTTAGCGTGGCCAATCAACCTAACTGGCACATCTTTGGACTGTGGGAGGAAACTGGAGCACCCAGAGGAAACCCATGCAGACATGAGGAGAATGTGCAAACTCCACACAGATAGTGATCCAAGCTGGGAATTGAACTCAGGTCCCTGGAGCTGTGAAGCAGCAGTGCTAACCACTGTGCTACTGTGCCACCTTACAATCTCCTTCACTTTATTGACATTGAGGGAGATATAATAACTTCTTCAAGGGGAGTTTAAAAAAAAAATCACATAAAATTTGTTTGTGACAGAAGTTTTACTCTGAAGCTATATGTGACCTGAACAGTTCTGATGCTGACATTAGATGCTAAAATGGTGAGGAGTTCAACTGGCATTTGTCTTTGGCACAAATGGGATTTTCAAAAGAATAATTAATGAATCATCCAAATAATTGGGTGGAGGAACTTGGGGCATATACAAATATTACACATCTTGGTCTGTTAATGAAATAAATCCCATAGTAATGGCAGAGGCAAAATGATAAGATTTGATTGATCAATTTACATCTGATATGCATTCATAACGATACTATCTGTGGCAGTAATATATATTTAATTGATAGCATTAGAAGTAGCAGAGTCAACCACACTACTTGACACCATTCACATTGACATTTGATGTCAGTAAACATATCTTCCTGTAAATTAAGGGGAAGGTGAGAATATTTTAAGTTAAGCAAACATCACATGTGTAATGAACCACACAGTGCAAACATGCTCACTTGAAGTGAATCAATAAAGGATGTTATGAGGTTAATTAAACATGGAGGTAAAACTGTAGGAAACATGATTCCTGGTGTTGAATCTATGGAATGAATAATGTGATCAGTGTGAATCATATTGGCGCATACTGATTTCAGTAGGTTTTGGTGTTAAATGTGCAACGCATGATTATGGTGATAAATATGCAACTCTGATGTTGGCACAATGGTTAGCACTGCTGCCTCATAGCGTCAGGGACCCAGGTTCAATTTCTGGTTTCAGCCACTTTCTGTATAGAGTTTGCACGTTCTCCTTGTATCTGTGTAGGTTTCTTCCGGATGCTCCGGTTTCCTCCCACATTCTGAAAGACGTGCTGAGTAGGTGCATTGACCCCGAATAGGTGCTGGACTGTGGCAATTTCACAGTAACTTCATTGCAGTGTTAATATAAGTCTTTCTTGTGACTAATAATAACTTTTTTTAA
The DNA here is from genome assembly GCA_024679065.1 of Sphyrna mokarran. Lineage (NCBI taxonomy): Eukaryota > Metazoa > Chordata > Chondrichthyes > Carcharhiniformes > Carcharhinidae > Sphyrna > Sphyrna mokarran. The sequence continues at coordinate 29,880,211 of JAGIQG010000021.1, forward strand.
CTTTACATAAAATATTGGCTCAAATCCAGGTCTCCACACAATCAGAGACTGGACACAACCCCAAAATAAGCTTATGGAGCCCCGCCAGGTTCTCAACAAACTGACTGTGTGGAAATTGCCTGGGAAGTTTGAACTTCTGATTCCTTTGCTGCCTGGGACCCTTCAATAAGTCTCCAACCTGAGCTGGAGTTTGAAACATTGGATAATTCTGACTTTTTACCTAAATATTTACACAAAGAATGTTAGGCAAAGAAGTCCTAGTCTAGCTCCTTACCCCTACATCCCTCGCTTCCATCTTGACCTTTGGACTCTCCACAATCCCTGACTCCCCCATGGACCCCGACCTGACAGTCCTCTTCACATGACTCCCCATCCCTTCCCCATCTTCATCCTGACCAACGTCCACCATCTAATTCACCCTCAACCCACATCCACCCCAACTCCCCTGTTGACCCCCTGATATAAACTGACTGTCTTACCCAGCTGCTACCCTACCTTCTCATCAATCCCCTCACCCATCTTACTCATTTACCTGACCCATTCTATCCCCTTACCTCACCATTCTACCCAGCTGCCGTCAACCCTTTTACCCAGTTACTTTCTCTGCGTGGCTTTTAAAGGAAGTTTTGGGAGTTGACAGAATGCTCGAGCTGTGGGTTGTCTTGACCCAGTGTTACAAAGAAGCAGTTCTTTTTCAGGTATGCTTTGCATTTCTAGAGAAGTCAAGATTGGAAGTCTTGGCTGGAAGTACACAACTCCAACATGGCAAAGGTAAATGGGAGTAAAAGTAACAATCTGGTGGTGACTACCACCGCACAGGCTAAGTTGTCTCATTCAATTTTCTGCATAATTATTGTAGCATTCAAGCACACCAAAACCACATCACTGGTAACATTTAAACCAGGATTTGATATTTCTATAAACCAGTGACTTAAAGTGTGGTGTCTGTGCTGCAACATGGAAATTGTTCTGGAATTCTGTTGTTGCATTGTACATGTTGCGTTCATGCATGGGCGTACCCCTGTGCTTGACTTTAGCTGGTACTGGAGGGAAAACCCTTCAATGCTTACTATCTGCACCCTTTCTTCCACCAGCAAAACATTATATTGCGCTGCTTTTCTTTCTTATAGTGTTTTATTGTGGAAAGAATCGGCACGTGCAACTCACGTGGCACCAGCAATTGTGATTATGTGACAACTCAACACGTCTCCAACATGGTAATAGCGTTAATCCATTTGAGAGCTGAACACATGGGAATATTACACCTGTGCTTCCAAGAAAAGTAACAATCAGCTGGTCTTTAGACTCTCTGTCCAGTTGCTCCTGTTGGTTTATAAATATGTTGACTAGGAATAAAGATTGTAATCATAAACATATGAATGGTATAAATTTATACAATTAAAAACCTGACACTGAAAACCTGACAGTGAAGCAAAGTACTGAAAAAAATAACAAAATGCTTTTAACAGAGTGGCAATGGATACCCAAAGGTAAGGCCCAGGAAGCAGTCCACCAATAAGGTGTTATAAATGACTTTATAAACAACAATAGTGAAGCTCAAGCAGTTTTCACACACAATATAACCCCTACTGTACAGGAAAAGGCCAGTTGGCTCATCAAATCTGCAGTGATTCTCTGAAACAGCAGCCCACACAGTCCTTCCCTCTCCCGTAACTCCCGCACTGACCATGGCTAATTCATCTAAGATAGAGAGATGCCAGCATTGGACTGGGGTAAACACAGTAAGAAGTCTCACAACACCAGTTAAAGTCCAACATACCACTAGCTTTCATAACACTGTTCCTTTGTCAGGTCAGTGGGGAGTTCTGATCATAAACAGGGCATATAAAGGCACACAGAGTTTACAGAATACTGATTACTAACACTAATACTAATATTGATTATTAATACTAATACTAATTCATCTAAACCATACATCTTTCGACGCTAAGAGGTGATTTAGCATGGCAAATCCACCTGTACATTTTTGGACTGTGGGAGGAAATCAGAGATCCTGAAAGAAACCCACACAGGCATGGGGAAAACATACAAATTGCCCAGTTGATTGATTTCATTTGGTTGTACAGTGGAAATGGCAGTGTTTAAAACTTGTTCAAAATGGAGGTTGGATACAAAGTACTTTTGTCTATTGCTGTGGCCATCATGACCATGACTTAAGTTCCTGAATCAGAGGTCATCATACGTACAAATTGATCTCCCCACAAAGAGATACATTGGTGCTACTCGCTGGGACTATAGCTGCAACATCAAAAGAAAAGAGAAGCAAAATATGAAGGCGGCAGAGTCCTGATGACTGAAGGTATATTTTACTGTTAGAGTTCGGCCTTAAACTGATCTGAGGGAACATGGACACAATGAAGGGAGAATTGCCCTTTACAAAGTCCTCCATCTCTAAAACGATTTCTGTGATTGCCAAGAAGATTAAAAGTAACCCCTTTTCCTACTGGATTATGAAGGCCATGGAAAAAGAAGTGTCATTCTGCCAGTTTTGGAGTTGTAGAAAATTCGAAGTTGTCAAATTTCAAGAAAAATATTAGTTTGTGATCAAGAACTAGATTTCCAGTGGTTTGTGATTGTAGAGTCTGTCAGCATATAATTCACAAGACTGCTAGAAGAAGTGCCAAGTGACATCCCTCACAAAAGGGCAAAGCTACCCAGTCCAGGGTATTGTATTCTTAGACGCTAGGCTAGAGTATGGGAAGGTAGAAGCGAAATCCCACAATCCCTACAGTGCAGAAGGGGGCCATTTGGTACATCCAGTCTGCACCAAACACAATCCTACCCAAGGGCTATTCCTGTCACCCCACGTATTTACTCTGCTAATCCCCCTGACAGTAGGGTCAATTAAGCATAGCCAATCAACTCAATCCGCACATCTTTGGACTGTGGAAAGAAACTGGAACACCCAGAGGAAACCCACGCAGACACAAGGAGAAAGTGTAAAGTTCACCAGACAGTGACCCGAGGCCAGGATTGAATCCAGGTCCTCTGATGCTGTGAGGCAGCAGTGCTAACCACTGTGCTCCCTGAATAGTTCTGCAAAGGAAAAGCAACACAGCACGGGAAACAGGCCCTTCGGCCTGTAAGGGAAAACAAAAAATGCACTTAAAAATAATAATGTAAAATAAAAACAAAATTTCAAATTTCACATTTTTAAAATCCCCTGCTTTTCATCGAACATAGGTAGTTAGCATTACTGCCTCTCAGCTCTAGGATCTCGGGTTCAATTCCTTGCTTGGGTCACTGTCAGTGTGGAGTTTGCACATTCTCCCTGTGTCTGTGCGGGTTTTTTCCTGGTGTTCCAGTTTCCTTCCACCGTCCAAAAGGCATGCTGGTTGGGTGCATTGCCCATGCTAAATTCCCCCTTAGTGTACCTACATAGGAGCCAGAGTGTGGCAATTGGAGATTTTCACAGTAACTTCATTCCAGTGTGAATGTAAGCCTATTTGTGACACTAATAAAATAAACTTAAAACTCCTTTATTGCATCACTTAGAAATGTGCTATCATAACAATTCTGACCCAGATATTACATCAAACACAAACTGCCTGGTATCTTAAAAAATGACAACTTAAGTTGACTCCTAGTAAAGGTAGTTGTGAAATTATTTATACAATCTACCAACTATCAGGAACAAATGATACATTTAAGTTTATTGGCAATTCAGGATATCTTGTAATCAATGGCCAGAGTATTCTTCAAAGTACTAATTTACAATCTGGGTACCTTTGTACACCCAATCAATGAAAGTGGAGTGGCAATTAGAAATGCAAATATTCTGTTGGCCTTCATTGAGAGAATTTGAGTTTAGGAGTAGGGATGTCTTACTGCAGTTGTGCAATGAATGTTGCGTGCAGTTTTCCCACCTAAGAAAGAATATATAAGCCATTGAGGGAGTGCTGCACAGGTTCACTAGACTGATACAGGGTAGACATGACTTGGCTATGAAGAGAGATTGGTTCAACTAGACCTTATTCACTCAAATTTAGAAGAAAAGATGTCATTGAAATGTCTTAAAATTTGAACAGGGTTAGATAACAAGATAAGTGAGGATGTTTTCCCTGGTTAGGGAACTCAGAGTGAGAGTCACACTCTCAGGATATGGGGTAGACCATTTAGGACTGAGATGAGGGAAATTTTCTTCACACAAAGGATGGTGAATCTGTGGAATTCTTTACCACAGAAGCTGTGGAGGCTGTCAATACATTCAAAGAGAGATAGATGATATATTAGTATTATATGGAGTGAAAGTGGGGTTATGGCATTGAGATAAGCGTTCTCCCCGTGTTTGATTGGGTTTTCTCTGGGTGTTCTGGTTTCATCCCACATCACAAAGATGTGCTCTTAGGCTAATTGGCAAAACAAATTCTCCCTAAATTGTCTCAAATTTGGTTTTTGATCCACAAATCTATAAACATAGACAGGGATCACGGGTAGAGGTGGGAACATCGGGGTGGTGGCACGGGCTTGTTGGGCCGAAGGGCCTGTTTCCTGTGCTGTTTTGTTCTTTGTTCTTTTAAACCATGATCATATTGAATTGCAGAGATCTACATGGTCTACTCCTGCTCCTACTTTCCTTGTTTGTTGTTTTCCTCTTATGCTTTCTCTGGGATCCAAGACTTTCCTTCGTCAACCAAGGGAGAATAATTCATTAGATTTTATAGCGATATAATATATTAGTTGAAGGATTTTTTTCAGCATTAATATAGAAATAGTCAATGCAGATGGTGGCTCCATGATTGACATATAAGAACTCTAATAGAGTCATTTTGCAGCTCATGTCTTATCTTTAGAATATTTCTTTACATGACAGTCACACAACTAAGGTAAAAGTCCAGAAATGTGATGGGAAAAAGCTAAAAAGAGCTCAGTCACCAATTGAAAATCAGTAGATATGAATGTTCTGTTTATCTAAACATTAACATGATTTTTCTCTCCACAGATGCTACCTGACCTGCTGAGTATTTCCAGTATCTGCAGTACTTTGCTTTTGTACTGTATGTATCTTTTTGTTGTGTAATGACGGCAGTAATTGTATGAAAATTTTAGCTATCATAAAAATGAAAATTAAATAAATATCTTAATTTTGTTATCTAAAAGCTGTAAAGTGCCACCATTGGTTATGTTTACCTAACAATCATTTTAGGTCAGCGAAGTTGCAGAACAATGCTCTCTCTACCTTGTTGTTATTAAATGGTCAAAATCACTCCCCAACTACAGAAGTATAATGGCAAATTTCTTCTGCTAAGTTGGAGCTTCACCAATTGTATGGAGAAACATAATCATACAGCACAGAAAGAGGCCATTCAGTCCATTGAGCAAGCACCAACACCAATCCCATCATGTCACTACCCTGTCTTGCCACATATTTACCTTGTTAGTCCCCCAACACTAAGGGGTAATTTTGCACGGTCAATCAATCTAACCCGCACATCTTGGGACTGTGGGAGGAAATCCATGCAATCATGGAGAGAACTTTCAAACTCCACACAGATAGTGACCCAAGCCAGGAATTGAAACCGGGTCCTCGCACTGTGAGGCAGCAATGCTAACTACTGAGCCACCATGAAGTGAAAGTCATCAGCTTGGGCCGAGCTTTAGTGTTTCATGAGCTTTGATTATAGAATCAAAAATGCTTCATTATTGAGAAAGCCCACACAGGGTTAAAATCTGGCCTGCATCTACAGCTGACTTCAGAGAGAGGGAAGGGATGTTGGGGGTTTCAACAAGCAAATTCTTCTTGCTGTTTACCTTAACAATCATGGGCCATGATCAGTTGGTGATCTTATTTCAGTCACGTCTAAAATATCTGCACCTATTGTCGTTGGGCTAACAATTCTGTTAGGTTCAGCATATAGGCGTTTCCTGAGAACTCTCAATTTTTGCGGAGGGCCAGGTAGAGTAAAAGTAGGAACTATTCGACAGTCTTATTAACCAGTAAATGATAGAAAGAGAAACAGATGTGTTCCCCCACACCAACCCCTCCCCCCCAACTATTTCCTGTGGTCGGAAGTAATAAGATAGAGAGGAAAAGCCACGTATGCAAAGCTAGAAAATGCAGCAAGTAGGAAGATGTTATCTCAAAATGTTTATTTATGCTTAATTATTTATTAGTGCCACAAGTAGGCTTACATTAACACTGCAATGAAATTACTGAGAAATTCTCACAATCACCACATTCCAGCACCTGTTTGGGTATGCTAAGGGAGAATTTAGTAGGGCCAATGCACCTAACTAGCATGTCTTTCAGACAGTGGGAGGAAACCAGAGCACCAGGAGGAAGCGCACGCAGACATGGGGAGAACACACAGATTCCACACAGTGACCCAAGCCAGGAATCGAACGCAGGTCCATAGCACTGTGAAGCAACACTGCTAACCACCGTGTTACCCACATGGAGAGCTAGATTATAGCTGGGTGATGTTCACAGTTACAGGTTAATCTGAAAAATAGCACGGTTTACAAGTAATGTCCAGTCTGGTCTGCTGGATAAGACCGCAGATTCTGTTGCCACAGGATAAAGAAAAATGTTTAGAAATACTATGCTGCTCAGTCATATAGTCTTCAAAATAAACCACTATCATGATTTTGCATTGATCTCAATGTCAGAACATTAGCCAGTTCTCGCTGGCAGACGATTAAGGAAGTCACAAGGTCATATGTGAAAGACGAGCAGCAATTTCTGTCAGAAAGGGAGACAGTGTTACATGCTTCAGGTTATATGAATATATAACTGCATACTGGACAATAATGCAATTCCAGAAGGATTCAGAACCTGACAAAACAGTAAGAGCAGCTCCAAAATTTGCAAAAGCTAGATTTAAATCTCAAGGTGAAAGGACAGTGTTTAAATTCATTGTAACAAAATCAATTAAAAATGTATCTATTCAAAACAAAACTGGAATAGAAAGCCTGTTATCTGAATATGGGAAAATAAATGTTAAGTGGGAACAATATTGAATTGTTCAGTAACAATGATATTTTCAATTTGCAAGGTGCTGAATATGCATTCAGACAGCTTACGCTCCACTAAAATTTTATTATTTTCAGGTATAAAGAATAATTTTGTGTTTGGGCATAGGATCCCTGCAGAAGCAGGCCATTTAGCCCATTGACTCAATACTACCAAGAGCCTATCCCTATAACCCTATGTATTTATCCTGCTAATCCCCTTAACCTACACATCTTGGGATGTTAAGGGGCAATGTAGCATGGCCAATTCACTTCTGCACATCACAGAATCATAGAATCCCTATAGTACAGGAGGAGGTCATTCGGCAGGCCGAGTCTGTATCGACCGCATCCCACCCAGGCCTCATTCCTGTAACCCACACATTTACCCTGTTAATCCCCTGACACTAGGGTCAGTTTAGAATGGCCAGTCAACCTAACCCACACATCTTTGGACTGCGGGAGGAAATTAGAGCACTCGGAGGAAACCCTCAGAGATATAGAGAAAATGTGCAAATTCACCCAAGGGCTGGAATTGCACCCTGAACTCTGGTGTTGTGATGCAGTAGCGCTAACCACTGTGCCACTCTTATGAAAGTAAGTGAATGTCAGCACCACACAATAAAGAAACAATCAAGGAAAACTTCTTTAAATTCTGTACATTCTATATCACAGATGTCGCTGTGTTTAAGCTTATTATTGTCCATGATCACGTTTCTTTTAATCTATGTGAGGTTAGTATTTATTTTTATTCCCCAAGAGTTGTTTCTCCCAATTTAAATAAATTCCAGCAACAAGCCTTCCTGATTGTAAAAATGAAGATTATTTATCACACACTTGCCCCGGAGATATTGACACATCCCATACACAAAAGATCAGATAACAATAAGGGGTAACAACAATTATGAGTTGAAATGATTTCAGTTGTCTCTTTTGTAGCAAGCCTGTAATTTCTTCGCTGAATTGGTGTTAGTAGCTGAAGTAGAGGTAGGGTAAAAGCAGAGGATTCCCAGTGATCTGCAAGGTTCCTTGTTTTGAAATTGTCATCTGATGGTTTCAAGTGAACTTGTAAGTGGAACAAGTTAACAGATTCCTTTTCAAGGTAGAGCTAGCTGCTGGTTCAATGGTTTTTCTGGTCAAATCCCTTACGGCATTTCCCTGATCCAAGCAGCTCTGTTGTAACTATTAAAATTAGGGATAAGGATGGTTGCCTTAACCACATGACCTATCCAAGGCCTTTCCCAAATAATGTAATGAGTTGAGCCAATAAATATCCTGTGTTCTGACCTTTCACACTCCTTTTTGAGATGTGGAGGAAGACCATCACAATGCAATGCAAGCTCAATGAGGTTCATTCCATGTTTGTCTAACACCCTTTGCTTTTACATCTCTATTGCCCATGGTGAGGCAGGAAGACAAATTGGCTGGTTCCATAGTCCTGTTTGTTTAAAGCCCATTCTTAACAAATGGAATGGAGTTTCACAACTGGCTGGAATTGGTCATATTCAAGTGAGATATTTCCTTTCAGTTTCCACTCTTATCTGGAGCTGACACTGCCAAAGTCACATGACATGTTGTTAACCATCTTAAAACTGTTCATGCTTGTACTGGGCATGACAAAATATTTGAATCTCATTTTTCCCAAATAGATTGCAGATGCCTTCATGTCATTCAGGCTTTTAAAATGATACATAAGTATTAGGAATAAGTTGAATGTTAGAACTAATTAACCATCACACAGATATACAAGAGAAATAATCCTGCATACGTCTCAAGATGATAAAGATATCAAAGGACATGGAGTAAAGTCAGGACAATGGAGTTGAGATATGATCGATCATGATCTAATTGTTATAGCAGATTTGACGGACTGATTAAACAATTCCTGTTTCCATGTTCCAGTAAGTGTGGCTTTTCTGGTGTTATTTTAGTATCGGTGACAATGCTTCTCAGCCTTTTGGCTAAGATCAAGAAGAGTTTAGATATCCTGCACTTGGTTGGAGTCATGAGGTTACACCGAGGCTTCACTTGAAGGAATTTTTTGAAGTGGCATCTAGGTTTTTTGGGCTAAGATGCAAATGAGATTAAGCCTTGAACGAGATGCATTGCCTGCTCCAATCAGCTTGGATCATGTAGATCAAGCCCAAGAAAGACTTGTCAGCTTGGGTCTGGAATGTCTCACTTGTTGAGATTTTGAATTGGACTTTGATTGGATTTAAACAAAAAAAAATCAGTGATAATGCATTCATTTTAAAATAGATTAGTAGGATTTAAAATAACTGATAATCATAGGTTAGGGAGGTTTTACGCATAAACTAAAATCCTAAATCAGACAAAAATACAGCATTGCCATCTCAGGTGTCAGTATCTGCTTCAATAAGTGTTTGCCTGGGAAGGCAGTTTCTGTCTTTTTTAAATATAAAAAGGCACGCATCACCTGTATGTCAAATTATTTAGCACAGCACAGTATCCTACAACAGATTCTGACAACTATTTTCCACTACCCTTGTGCAAGAAGATTTGTTGACCAAATTTTAAAATTTTCGTTAAGAAGCGACTTAAAGCAGCAAAAGCTAATTGCATACCTGAATGAGCTGCAGATCATTTTGTGGGCTGCACAAAGATGGCAGAAAATTAATCCACAATCAGATATTGTTCCTGTTATTTACTGTAAACCCTGATGCATCACTATGTGGTGTGCCACATAATTATGTGTTTCAAATCCTTGCTTCTGAAAGAAAATTTGCCAAGTTGGTATCTGAAAGGCCAACATCTGATGTTTCAAGTTTGGAAATCCCTGAAATTCAGATTCTACACCAGTTGCACCTGTAGAGGCTGAAGAAGAAACAACTTTGTCAAGTGATGTGCTTGAGCCAAATAGTGAACAGACTATTGAGAACATGAAAGCAAAGACAATGGATACTTCCCAAGCAGAACTGACATCCACCTAAAATTGTGTATGTCTGTGTCTGTGTCTATCATATATGTTATTTATATACACATACTATACATAATGATGCTTGGTAAAATATTTATTGATCATATGAGTAAGAGTTAAAGTTAATGCTAGTTGTCGCACTATGGAGTAAAAGGTATGTTGTACATTATAAATCAATGCACCTCTGTGTAGTGTGTCACATAATTATGTGGTGATATCATCAGATGCTTTTGGGAGACTTTCCCTCTCTTCCATTCTGAATTGTAAGCAAGTGACACATAATCAATAAAGCTCCATGAACTGGATTAGTGACCACCACGCAGCAACATTTTCATTCTCTTATCCTTGCTCTTAAAGTGAACCGACCACTTCAGACCAAGGTTGTGTGTATACTGCTCTATCTTCTTGATAAGTAGCTGTTTGCTATACAGAACAGTGATATTACTGAAAAAGAGACATGAAGCAGGATTTTACAGCCTTGCTCAAGACCAGAAATTCCCGCCTGGGGTCAATGGACATTTCCATTGTCCGGTCCACTTCTGTGACAGATGAGGCAGAAGCATTCTGGCAATGTTAACAGAGCTTTTCATCTTGCACTCTGGTTGAATCCAATTGTTCACATTCAAACAAAGGCAGTGCCAAAGCTGGGCAGTTAATTGTTCCATGCATCATGGCAATGCCACCATCTGTCAGTACTTTCACCTCATGCAGCATACCTTGCTGTTCCCTTGTTAAGGTTAAAAATTCTCCACAGCTATCCTGATGAGTGCGAGATGAAAAGCTTTGACAACAACGTCTCTTTTTCTTTGAAGCAAGACTAAAGATCTGGATAATAAATGGTTTCATTGCATCAGTGCTCCGAGGCATGTGCCAATTCAAAAAGCAACATCTGGAAACCATTCACTCCCATCACCTGCCTCAAAAATTTTCTTTAACTTCTTTTCTTCTCAAGAAATAAAATGGAGACAATATTTCATTCATTTCAGCTGGATTAAAAAAAGATCATTGAAGGATGAGATATTGGATATTTGCTTGAAAAATCAAGATTATTTGCAGTGCAAGTCAATTAGAGAAACAATACAGTATTATTCTCTGATCAACATGAGTTATATTTTAATATGTATTCAAAACAAAGAGTATCTATTATAATTGTCCAATGGCTTATGGCAGATGGATTTTTTTTTTGCTGAAATTGATATGTTTTGTTGCTGCACTCATCATAAAGAGCAAGTCCATTCAGGTGATCTATAACCTAAGTTGGAGACATAATAAAACTCACCAACTCCCATTAAAGTGCATCTTACTTCCAAGTTCCTAATAATATCCCCAAAATAAATTGCTTTGGCATAGCTAATTCCCCAGCCATCAATTTGATTCATTACATGCCCTTGCCTGAGCTCATTTCACTTGGGGCTCTGACAGTCATAGGAGATTTAAATCCCATCAGTTTAAGACTGAATTCAAACTCTGCTATAATGAAAGTGATTATTTCAATAAAGCAATGCTGATGCTTGTGATATGGAGATAAAAGAACATCGTGATCTCAGCTTTTTTCCAGATCCCACGCCTGTTGTCCTGAATGGACCAGGCTAAAGTAGGCAATAGTCGTCTAAAATTAAACAAAGACATATCGAGGTGAACCAAAATAAGTTATATTCTGCTTCTGCTTTGATTATTGATCAAATTTTGAATACCAATGCAGTTAATGGAAAGAGATTACATTGCCAAAAAAAACCTAAAACATTTTCAAATTCAATGCAACCTTTCAAGTTCAAAGTTTACACTTCAATCATAGATTTTTGATTAACAAGGGGCTGAAAGATTATCAGGTGGCAAGAATGTGGGGTTGAAGTTACAAGAAGGTCAAGCCATGATCATATTGATTAGTGTTACAAGTAGGCCTACATTAACACTGCAATGAAGTTATTGTGACAATCCCTTAATTGCCATTCTGGCACCTGTTCGGCTTCACTGAGGGAAAATTTAGCGTGGCCAATGCACCCTAACCAGCACGTCTTTCAGACTGTGGAAAGTAACCACACAGACACAGGGAGAACGTGCAGACTCCGCCCAGACAGCGACCCAAGCCAGGAATTGAACTCGAGTCCCTGGCACTGAGAGACAGCAGAGTTGTGAGGTTAGCACTGCTGCCTCTTAGTGCCAAAGACTTGGGTTCTAATCCTTATTATTCCAACTGAATGGCGCAGTTGGCTTGAGGTGCAAGTGGCTTTCTGCTGCTAATTTACATGGTTGTGTATAATTAATATCAAAGTTATATATGCAAATACACATTTACATTTTTTAAAAGTCAAACCCCATATTATGCTATCTTAGAAACAGCTTTTGGAGTATGTTGTGATTATTGATATTAAAAAAAAATGCTTAGTTACCCCTAACAATTTAACTTTATACACTTCATTGTTGCTTTAATATTCCCTCATCCTCTTAATCATCAATTAACAATAACCAATTTATTTTTATATAGCAACTTTCATGCAATAAAACATCACACAGGTACATTATAAACCAAAATAACATCCAGTCACATCAGATATTAGAGCAGATAACTAGTAGTTTGATTATGGGAGGAGTTTTAAAGTGCAACTTGAAGATAGGAAATGAGGCAGAGGTTTAGGGAAGAAATTCCAGAACCAAGGACCTAGGAATGGAAGGCACAGCCAATAATGGCAGAGATTAAAACTGGGGATTCTCAAGATACTTCAGTTAGAAGTCTGCAGATGTCTAGGAGAGTTGTAAGGGGAAGATTAGAGAGATATGGTGAGGTGTGGCAATGAAGTGCTTTGAAAACAAGTTTGAAAAATTTAAAACTGCAACTAAACAACAATTCAATCAGTAAGCACTGTGGTGAGAAATGAACGACATTTTTGGTGCAATATTTCAATCTCAGGATTTTCTATTGTTCAAGTTCCATTCTTGTAGCTAACAGTCCAAATCTTCTCTTTAAGGTCCAACCCAATATTTCTGAGCAGGCTCAAACCAAAAAAAAAGCACACTTACCTTCTGGACAATCTTTTAATGGACATTCCTGCAGAACTCACTCAGCACAAGAAATCTTGATGGGAGCAGAGAATCAGCGCAGAAATCACCTTCCCTTTTTATAGCACTCATCAAATTACTCTGGTACTTAACAGCTTAAATGTCCCGAAGTTCCTTTGTAAAGTTACAGAAATAAGGTAAATGGCTAGAGCAGGGGAGGGGTTGTGTATGACGTTACGTGGATAAAGGGATATTGTGGGTAAGGGGTGGGGGTGGGGGGAAAGAGATGGTAGGTGGACAGGGTTAGGTATCAAAGAATGGTTGGAGTTGCAGGGCTGTGGGGCAGTGGTGAAGTCAGTCTGTAGTTACCCCAGGTGTTAAGACTAGGATTTCTCTGTCTTATTTCCTGTTTAATAACCAGGTAAGTCAGTCCAAAGTTCCAATTCATGGTTGGCGATGTTTTCGAAGAATCCAGTTGATGTTCTTTATATGTAGTTTATATGGATTTCACCAAAGCCCCACGTGAAAACTGATGAAGGCGGCAAATGCACATGGGATGTAGGGTAATTTTATAAAGTGGATTCAAAATTGGCTCAGCTGTAGGAGACAGAGGGTGATGATTGGAAGCCAGTATCCACCAGTTTACCCAATAATTCATCATTTGCACAAACAACACAGGCAACTACTTGGGGTAGGATGACACAAAGTTGGTTGGGGTGGTTAAGTGATGCTGCGTGCCTTGGACTACAAAACAATATAGATGGGATGGTCAAATGGTCAGATAAGTGGCAGATAGAAATTAACCCTAAAAAGTATGAGGTGATATACTTTGGAAGGAATAGTTTGACAAGGAAATAGTCAATGAACACCATGACACTAGAAGTTTTATGGAACAAAGGAAACTTGGGGTGTTTGTCCATGATCTCTGAAGGTAGAAGGGCATGTTAGTATGGTGATGAAAAAGCCATGTGGGAAGGAGGGAGGGGAGAAGGGGGGCAAAGATGGAGGGAGGGGAGAAGGGGGGCAAAGAGGGAGGGGAGGGGAGGGGAGGGGAGAGGAGATACCTTTATCAATCAAGGCACAGATTACAAAAGATGTGAAGATGCCACCGTTGGGCTGAGGTAAACACAATAAGAATTCTCACAACAGCAGGTTAAAGTCCAATGGGTTTAATTGTAGCACAAGCCACTAGCTTTCAGAGCACTGCTCCTTCATCAGGTGAGGGGGAGTTCTGTTCACAAACAGGGCTTAAAAAAGCACAAACTCAATTTACAAAACAATGGTTGGAATGAGAGTCTTTGCAAGACAATGTGAATGGAGAGAGGATTAAGCACAGATTAAAAAGACGTGTATTGTCTCCAGCCAGGACAAGAGATATGTATCGTCTTCAAAGCAGACTGAGTACCCTCTGTTGTCCAGTACTTCCCTGGAGCTTTCAACATGTCATTGATGAAGACAAACGTCTCACCAAGGCCATCACCACAACCCCATTTCTTGCCTTCAAACAACCGCACAAAGTCAAACAGACAATTGTCTGCAGCAAACTACCCAGCCTTCAGGAGAACAGCAACCATGACACCACACAACCCTACTACACCAACCTCTGCAAGATGTGCCAGATCATTGACACAGATGCCATCATTTCACATGACAACACCATCCACTAGAAACATGGTACATACACTTGCAACTTGGCATATGCTGCAGGAAAGGATGTCCCAAGGCAAGGTAAATTGGGGAGACCCTGCAGATGCTACAACAATGGATGAATGAACACTGCTCGACAATCACCAGGCAAGAGTGTTCTCTTCCTGTTGGGGAATACTTCAGCGGTCATGGGCATTCAGTCTCTGATCTTTGGGTAAGCATTCTTCAAGGTGGCCTTCACGACACACAACAGCAGAAACTGATAGCCAAGTTCCGCACACATAAGGATGGCCTCAACCAGGATCTTGGGCTCATGCCACACTGTCTGTAACCCCTGCAGCTTGACTCAGTTTGCAAAATCTCACTAACTATCCTGGCTTCAGACAATACACATCTCTTTAACCTGTGCTTAATCCTCTCTCCACTTACACTGTCTGTACCTTTAAGAGTTGATTACCCATAAAGACTCGCATCCCAACCATTATGTTGTAAATTGAGTACGTCTTTATATGCCCTGTTTGTGAACAGAATTCCCACTCACCTGATGAAGGGGCAGTGCTCCAAAAGCTAGTAGCTTGTGCTACCAAATAATTTGTTGTTGTGAGACTTCTTACATAGATCACAAAAGCAGGGAAGTCATGTTGGAGTTGTATAGAACGTTGCTGAGACCATATTTAGAGTACTGTATGCAGTACTGGTCACAACATTATCAAAAGGATGTGATTGTACCCCCAACTTCCCCCCCTCCTCCACAATGGCAGTGGGGATTCACTAAAGTGTTGCCCAGGATGGGACATTTAAGTTATAAAGGAAAGTTGGATAGGCTTGGGGTATTTTTATTGGAGCAGAGAAGACTGAGGGTCAACCTGATTGAGGTGTACAAAATTATGAAGAACATGGACAGAATGCATAAAGACCACTTGTTCCCCTTAGTTGAAAGATCATTCACGAGAGTACATAGGTTCAAGGTGAAGGGTAGGAGGCTTGTGGGGGGGGAACGGATATGGTTTTCTCCTACACTCCAAAGATGCGTGGGTTAGGCTGATTTGTCATGCTAAATTGCCTCTAGTAGTGGAATTGCTGTTCGTACATGCTCGATGGGCCAAATGGCTTCCTTCTGCATTGTATGGATTCTATGATTCCATTCCAATTTGAGAACCTTATTAAACACCAACATATGAGAAATTGGAGCAGGAGGCCATTCAGCCTTTTGAGACCACTCCATTTAATGAGATCATGACCTATCTTCTACTTGAATGACAATTTACTATCCCTTAATGTTAATATACAGAAATCTATTTATCTCATTGAACATATTCAATGATGGAACCTCACAGCCCTCTGGGACAGAGAATTCCAAACATTCACTACCCTTTGAGTGAAGAAATTTCTCCTCATCTCCGTTCTAAATGGTGCATCCTTTATTCGATATGCAAATTCTCCTATAATAAAGGTTAACATACCATTTTGTCTTCTTTAAATGCTTAATTAATGATGAACACAGTCAAAATATCAAAAGGCAGTTAAAAACATTAAATTTGCGATGTTTATTTTAGGAAATATATATCAAACACATTTTTATTTTATATAAAAAGTCTAATTTGACAATGAATGTAAACCCCAAAAAATGCACATATAAAGGTCATACAATGAAAGACAAAAGATAAGCTTCAATTTTCAATATAATTACAGTTTCAAAATACTGAGTAACTAATGTGACATTCCTTTTACACGTTGCTTAAGATGGATAAACATCCAAGATGTGCCGCATTGTAAGAAAAACTACCTCTATATCTTTCAGTGAGCAATACATATTTTGGCAAAGAAGCAGTCTTTTTACTCACTGTTTAATATTGTTTACATCATTAAAGAGTTTGTCTTTTCTTTTAAAAGAAAACAACCACCACCAGCACTTTATTTCACGAATGTAAATTTTCCCATTGTGTGTGTGTGTGTGTGTGTGTGTGTGTGTATGTGTGTGTGTATGTGTCTGTGTGTGTGTGTGTGTGTGTGTGTGTGTGTGTGTCTGTGTGTGTGTCTGTGTCTGTGTCTGTGTGTGTGTGTGTGTGTGTGTGTCTGTGTGTGTGTCTGTGTCTGTGTCTGTGTGTGTGTGTGTGTGTCTGTGTGTCTGTGTGTGTGTGTGTGTCCCATTCATTTCTTTAATTATAATCACCAAGGAAACAGAGCACTTTGGAATTTTCTTGAATACACGTCAGTTGGTGGTGTTTTGATATACTGAAACATGCTAGTAATATAGTGGAAATAAATATAGTAATAATTAAGCCAATTACATTCTGTTCTTTTTGTCCTGTAGAACACACATTTAGCTTTAGCACTGCAATAGTATTAAAAGCAATTTTTAATCCACCGAAACATTCTGTTCACAAATTAACACAAATTTTGTTTTAAGTTTCTCCCTGAACAATTTAATTTTATTGCAAAATAAAGTCAACCACAAAAATCAATTTTGTGATCTGCTGCCGAAGAGTTCTGAATAGCCCGTTTGGTGCCATGCAAATCTAAAGAAGTTGATCTATGAAGCAAGA
Source organism: Sphyrna mokarran (assembly GCA_024679065.1). Taxonomy (NCBI): domain Eukaryota; kingdom Metazoa; phylum Chordata; class Chondrichthyes; order Carcharhiniformes; family Carcharhinidae; genus Sphyrna; species Sphyrna mokarran. The sequence continues at coordinate 29,897,311 of JAGIQG010000021.1, forward strand.
CAGTATAAAAACATGGCAAAACTGTGCACCACTTAGTTTTGTGATGTGTAATGGTCATTCATTTGTGAACAGAATAGCACAGTGTGGAATAAATTATCTTAAGATGAGCAGTGCTAATACACCACCACATTCTTATTTTACCTAAATTATTAGCTGGGTCAAATAAATTCAGCAGCCTGAAGGAAAAGCCAGATATATTTTACATGTTGCTGTTCATATCCTTTTCAGCTATTCCATTGGAAAACTCATTTCTCTCACTCAGCCGTTGAACTCGATATGCTTCATAGTGAATGGCACTGGTCACATCTTTGAGATTCTGCATGTGAGTCCTGAGGAATATTTAATACAACGTCATCATCAGAATATTTAATTTGAAATCCTGAACCAGCTTAAAATGTATTAAAATGTACTTTTTTTTTAAAACCACTTGTGTGTCGCTGGCTAGATCAGCATATATTTCCCAACCCCACTTGCTCTTGGGAAGGTGGTGGTGAGCTGCCTTCTAGAACCACTACAATCCCTCTTTAGGGGAGCGTTCCAGGATTTTGATCCAGCGACAGTGAGGAACAGCAATGTAGTTCCAAATCAGGATGAAATATAGCTTGGAGGGGAACTTTCAAGTGATGGTGTTCCCATATATCTGCTGCCCTTATCCTGCTAGATGATCATGAGTTTGGAAGGTCTGAGGAGCCATGGTGAGGAGCAGTGTATTCTGTAGGAATTTAACATTGCTCCCACTGAGCATTGGAGGAGGAAGTAGGTGTTTGTGCATGTAGTGCCAATCAAGCAGACTACTTTGTCCTGAATGGTTTCAAATTTCCTGAGTGTTGTTTGGACTGCATTCCATCCAGACAAGTGGACAGTATTCGATCATACTCCAGACTTTTGCATTGAGATGGGAGATAGACTTTGGGAACAAGGAAGTGAGTAATTCACCACAGGATTCCTAGCTCTGACCAGTTCTTGTAACTTCTATTATAACAGTCTTTATAATGATAATCCAGTTGAGTTTCTGGTCAATGGTAACCACCAGGATATTGATAGTGGGAGATTAAACAATGGCAATGCTATTGAATATGAAAGAATGATGGTTAGATTCTGTCTTGTTGGAGATGGTCACTGCCTGGCACTTGTTTGCCTGCCCCTTCAGAGCAAGATAAAATAGTGTCCAAGTCTTGTCACATTTAGACGTGGACTACTTCAGTATCAGTAGAATGCTAAATTAAATTGGCATTTGCTTTCAAAATAAATGGAGAGGCTAATATTTGTTGGAGGAAATGATGCAGCAACTTTGGAAGTGGAGGAAGTGTGCAGTTAAATGTGATAAAGGAAATTTTTCAAGTTGCATCACTCTATCATTAGCTTTGTAAAACAACAATTTGCTCTTTGATCACCACTGCCCTGCATTGTATATCAGGCTGTATTTGCCCAAATGCACAAGATATTTAGTGTTAATAATTAGAAGCACATGTACCTTTATAATTGTGATCCTTGTTAATCATGACCAATGAACTTCACTGGCACTAAAAAAGTACCTTTTACAAAATTTGTGGGGTTACAAATATTACAAGAGAGATTTAAAAATGTCAAACTTAACATTTTCTTACTTTTCCTTTGTCTCTTTTTCTTTTCTCCCCTTCAGTTCAATCTTTCTTGAGCATTCCTGGTTTCTTTTTGCACGTGACATGGATTCACTTACTTCCCAATCCTTATACCGCATATTTTCCAACCTTTACATCTCACTGGTTAAGGAGATATCCTGTTCTGTTCTCTTCACTCTGCCACCATCAGCTCTGACTTTTAGCAACTTTACCAAACAGTTTCTAGAGCTGAAGGTGGACTAATTGACTAAATCAGTCTAACCAATAACAGATGCCCAGTTACAGCAACTTAAGGCTGACTATTTTAACTTAGATATTTCACTTATAGTGAAGTTTACAAATGAGAGTAACATTGATACTAAATTGTTGAAACATCTTTCTGCAAATAAGACTACCACCTCTGAACATGAATTGCTTTTTGAAATAAAATACACGTAGTGCATAACAGCAACAGCATTCAGAAAGGCAAAATAGGTATATAGATAAAGTTTCCCTGCAGAAAAGAATCTCTTCCCAACTTACCTTATCAGCAGATCACGCAAATAGGCAAATTCGCAGTGAGACATATTTTCCACTGTAAGAGATTGAAAAAGAGTTAATGTGGAATCTGTTGTGATTCGTTTGAAAGGTTATCCTATATGATCTACTTTGATAATGTTGTATGTAACACTGCATTCAAATTTATGTTGCTCCATGGGTCATATCATTGCCTTGTCATCCATTGGCATGTTGCAATCATTACAATAAGAATGCAGCACAGACTTGCAGTATATACATGCTGAATGGATTTGTTGCAGGGTGTGATACAGCATTTTGACTTTTGGGATGAATGCATGCATAAAAAATTCTCTTCATTTAAACCCATAAGTTGATCATATGCTTAAGAAACACTTGTGTTGCTTTAAATAAAACTGATTACAGACAGTAAGGGAAGAGAAATGGAGTTCCAATCCCTCCCTCGTCTCTGTCCATAACAATATGTAGATAAGTAGGGAACTCAAATAACATCCAGTGCATGCCAGGACAATAAATAGGCTACATAATAGAAATAGATTTAGTGTTCTTATATAAGCAGGCATTCATTGCAAATCAACGCATCTGCAACCTCACTTCCCAAGACTCATGGAACTCAAACTGTACGCCAGAGTTTTACCGCCTCTCTCACCCAAGGCACATAAGATCCCACCTTAGGCCAACAGAGAATCTCATTCTGTAAACCTTCCCCACCCCAATTCTGGAGCAGGCGAGGCAGAAATATTCCAGCCATATAGTGATTGCACCTGTTCACACCTGATGTCACAGAATGCAGAACTCAAATATCCTTTACTGGGACTGAAACAAACTGGACTGTATTGTTTATAGAACATAGAAATAGAACACTACAGCACAGAACAGGCCCTTCGGCCTTCGATGTTGCGCCGACCAATATAAAAAGCAATGCCCCTCCAAACTAAACCATTCCCTTCTCTTCCATATACTTCTCAACTAACCTCTTAAACGCCACCAAACTTGGCGCATCTACAACAGCTGCAGGCAGGGCATTCCACTCCCTAATCACTCTTTGAGTAAAGAACCTACCTCTGATATCCGTCCTATAACTCATACCCCTTAATTTAAAGCTGTGTCCCCTCGTGCTAGCTTTCTCCATCCTAGGAAAAAGGCTATCACTGTCCACCCTATCTTAACCTCTAATCATCTTATATGCTTCAATAAGATCCCCTCTTAGCCGCCTCCTTTCTAACGAAAACAACCTCAAATCCTTCAACCTCTCTTCATAGGACCTGCCCTCCATACCAGGCAACATCCTGGTAACCTCCTCTGTACCCTCTCCAATGCCTCCACATCTTTCTTATAATGTGGGGACCAGAACTGCACACAATACTCCAAGTGCGGCCGCACTAGAGTTTTGTTCAGTTGCAACATGACGTTGCGGCTCCGAAATTCAATCCCCCTACCAATAAAGCTAAGACTCCGTATGCCTTCTTAACAACCTTATCGACTTGACTGCCTACTTTCAGGGATCTATGCACAAATACACCAAGATCCCTCTGTTCATCAACACTATTAAGAATCCTACCATTAGCCCTATACTCTCCACATTTATTATTCCTGCCAAAGTGCATTACCTCACACTTTTCCACATTAAACTCCATTTGCCACCTCTCGACCCAGCTCTGCAACTTGTCTAAGTCCCTCTGCAAACTACAACACCCCTCTTCACTATCTATCATTCCACCGACTTTAGTGTCATCTGCAAATTTACTAATCCATCCTTCAATACCCTCATCCAGATCATTTATAAAAATTACAAACAGCAGGGGCCCCAAAACAGACCCCTGAGGTACACCAATTGTCACCGAACTCCAAGATGAATATCTCCCATCAACCACCACCCTCTGTCTTCTATCTGCTAGCCAATTCCTAACCCAATTAGCTAAATCACCCTCTATCCCATAACATCTGCATTTTCTGCAGAAGTCTTCCATGGGCCACCTTATCAAACGCCTTACTAAAGTCCATATATACCACATCAACCGCCTTACCCCCCTCCACCTCTTTGGTCACTTTTTCAAAAAACTCAATGAGGTTAGTAAGGCACGACCTACCCTTCACAAACCCATGCTGACTATCCCCAATCAATTCATTTCTCTCTAAATAACTATAAATCCGATCCCTAATTATTCTCTCCAATACTTTGCCCACAACAGAAGTAAGACTCACTGGCCTATAATTCCCTGGAAGGTCTCTCTTCCCATTCTTGAACAACGGGACCACATTCGCTATCCTCCAGTCCTCCGGAACCACACCCGTAACCAACGACGACCTGAAGATCAGAGCCAGAGGCTCTGCAATCTCCTCTCTTGCCTCCCAGAGAATCCTAGGGTAAATCCCATCCGGCCCAGGGGACTTATCCACCTTCAAACCCTCGAGAATATCTAGCACATCCTCCCTATCTACTTCGATACCTTCCAGTTTGCTACCCTGTACCTCAGTGTTCTCCATAACTACATTTACATCACCCTGCGTGAATACCGAAGAGGAATATTTATTCAGTACCTCTCCAATCTCTTCAGGCTCCACGCACAACTTCCCACTGCTGTCTCTGACTGGCCCTAGTCTTGTCCTAACCAATCTTCTATTCTTAACATATCTAAAGAAAGCTTTAGGATTCTCCTTGATCCTATCAGCCAAAGTCTTCTCGTGTCCCCTTTTAGCTCTCCTCAACTCACTCTTTAGCTCCTCCTGGCTAATCTATAGCTATCCATTGCACTAACTGAGCCTTCAAGCCTCATCCTGACATAAGCCTCCTTTTTCCTTTTAACCAGCAAATCAACTTTTTTCGTACACCAAGGTTCTCTTACTCGACCATTTCCTCCTCGCCTGACAGGGACATACTTATCAAGGACTCGCAGCAGCTGCTCCTTGAATAAGCACCACATTCCAGATGTTCCCAGTCCCTGTAGTTCCCTAGTCCAATCTCTGCACCCTAATTCTCTCCTGATGGCCTCATAATTACCCTTCCCCCAGCTATAACTACTGCCCCCCGCTTCATGCCTATCCCTATCCATCACTAAGGTGAACGTAACCGAATTGTGGTCACTATCACCAAAATGTTCACCAACTTCCAAGTCTAACACCTGGTCTGGCTCATTGCCCAGCACCAAATCTAATGTAGCCTCACCTCTAGTTGGCCTATCTACATACTGAGTCAAAAAACCTTCCTGCACACTTTGTACGAAAACTGACCCCTCTAACGAGCTAGAGCTATAGCTATTCCAATCAATATTAGTAAAGTTAAAGTCCCCCATAACAATTATCCTATTACTTTCACTCCTGACCAGAATTGACTTGGCAATCCTTTCCTCTACCTCTCTAGAACTTTTAGGAGGTCTATAAAAGACTCCCAACAGGGTGACCTCTCCTTTCCTGTTTCTAATCTCAGCCCATACTACCTCAACAGACAAGTCCTCATCAAACTTGTTTGGGAATCTAACTCAGTTCATGAAGTGCCTAGCTATTTTTCTTGAGAATGAGAGTTAGCAAATTACTTTCAAGAACCTTTGAAAAGTTTCAGAACTCTTAAATGTACTGCTTTGTTTAGTGGGAAAGGAACAAAACAGGATAAAAGCTGATCATAAAGAAAAATGCATTTTGCAGCAAGACCATTTTCTGCACCCTAGCCACACCCATTTCCCAGCCAAACTCCTCGCTGGTTACTTTTGAATTTTTGTTTTGCTAGCATCAGCAGTAACGGGAGTAAAGGCAGATCACAAGAAAGACTGCAAGGCTGTCAGGCACAGCACAGTTCTGCACAAAATATTTTTTATTAATGCTGTGGTACAATTTTTAACATTTTTTGTACTATCTTTTGACTGAGCTTCTCTTATAATCCCATTTCCTGGTTTAGTGTCCATTTTCATCTGATTACACCTTGTATATTATTTTTAAAGATATTATGCAACTGCAAGCTGCTGTATTTATCCACTGGGAGCTAATAGAACAAAAGTTGTTGACCTCTTTGATCAATTATTTTATAAACACTTTCAACTCATCAAATGACCACAAGAGGGCAGAAGAAAATGCACTATCTCCACAATGGTGAATTCAATTGGAAATAAAACACTTGATCCAGACACAGTTAACCAACATATTTGAAATAAGTCCTCAGAGGCCTGCCTCTCTTCACTAGATCCCCTTTATTTACAAACTTATCTCCACTCCTGAGAGTGCTTCAGGCACAAAGTCAGAATCCAGAGTGTGGGTAGTTCTGACATTCTTGGTGACCCAGTGGCACAGGGGTTAACGTTGTTGCCTCACAGTTCCAGGGACCTGGGTTTGATACCCAGCTTGGGTCACTGTGTGTGTGAAATTTGCACATTCTCCACATGTCTGCATGGATTTAATCTGGGTGACCCGGTTTCTCCCCACAGTCCAAAAATGTGCAGGTTACATGCGTTGGCCGTGCTAAAGTGTCCCTTAGGTGTCCTGGGATGTGTCGGGTAGAGGGATTAGTGGGATTACTGGGATAGGGCCTGAATGGGACTATTGTTGGTGCAGACTCAATGGGCTGAATTGCCTTCTTCTGCAACATAGGATTTCTACATTTCTTCATCACAGAGACATATCAGTACTTCATCGGTACATCATATACTGCCCTGATTGGGCAGGCAATTATAACATCAGTCAGGGAACTCATACTCCAAGAGACAAACTTCATGGGCTTTGTTGAGATCAGCAGAATTTTTAATTGATTACACAGTTCTTGGCTTCACATGTTTATAATTATAAGTTATTCAACTGACAGGTTAACTGCACACAAAAAAAAACTCAGGTACTTGACAAATAATTAAGCTTAAAAAGCCTGCATATTCATAACCTCAGAATGCCCAAAAACATTTTACAGCCAATGAATCATCACAATTGTAATTTTGGAATCTGAGGCATAAAAACTGCACAGTGAGGCTAAGGTGCTGAAAACCTGTGCTTTTAAATATCATTTAAAATGGAGATGATGTGAAATTCTCTCACTCAGATGGTTGGAAGTCTGTGTCTTTGGAACGCTTTGAAAAGATGGTAGAAGCAGAATCTTGGAATAGGTTGAAGGCAGAGGTGGATAGATTGTTGGTAAGCAAAGGAGTGATAGGATGTTGTGGATAAGAGAGATACAGAAATGCAGTTACTATCAAATCAGCCAAAATCTTATTAAAATGACAGAAAGGCTCAAGGGGCTGAATTGTCATTGCTTCTCCTTGCTTATATGTTCAAAGTGCAATAGTGATAGGGGATTCCATAGTTAGAGGAGCAGACGGGTGCTTATTTAGCCGTAAATGTGACTCCAGATGGCAAGCTGCCTCCCTGGTGCTAGGGTCGAGGAGGTCACAGAGCAGCTGCAGGACATTCTTTTAGGAGTGGATCATGGTCCACACTGGGGAAAATGAAATAGGTAGAGAAAAAAAAAAGAGTTCTCAAAGCGGATTTTAAGGAGCTAGGAAGGGAATTACTCAAGAGCAGTAATCTCAGGATTATTCCAGCATCAAGTGCTAAAGGGCATAAGAATAAAGAAGATTGAGCAGTCAACACATGGCTGGAGAAATGGAATAGGATGAAAGGCTTTAAATTTCTGCTGCATTGGTACCGGTTCTGGAGCAGTGTACTTCAGAATTATTACAGTCAAATTGTTAAACTATGTAATCTAGGAACAAAAATCCCCCAGAGTTTCTATTAGGTTGCACTGGGTTTCTTTTCAGTTCAAAAATCACCCCAAAGTAGTGTGAAATAATTGAAGAATTTCAAGTGCAAACCCATAATAGTTGAACAAAAAAAAAGTACAGCACAGTACTGCCCTTATATTACAGTACTGCCCTTACGTATTCTGTGTCCCTCTAGTTGCTCCCTATTCACGTACCCATACAGACGTCTCTTAAAATGTTGCTAATGGGCCTGCTTTCACCACATCCTCTTGCAGTACGTTCCAGTCACCCACAAGTCTATGTGTGAAAAACTTTCCCTTAAATTTTCCCCCTCCCACTTGAACCTGTGCCTCCTTGACACTTCCATCCTTAGGAAAAGCCTCTCACTATCCACCCTGTCTCTGCCTCTTGTAATTTTGTAGACCATCATCAGGTCTCCCCTCGGTCTCCGCCTTTCCAGTGGAAACAATCCAAGTTTATTCAACCTCTCCTCATAGCTAATACTCAAGACCAGACAACATCTTGGTGAAGCTTCTTTGCACTCGCTTCAAAGCTTCTACATCCTTCTGTGAGTGTGGTGACTAGAACAGCAGACAATACTCCAAATGCAGCCTAACTAAGGTTTTATAAAGCTGTAATATGATTTTCTAACTCCTGTACTCAATGCCCCAGCTGAGGAAGGCAAGCTTGCCATATGCCTTTTTACCTCGGCCAACTGTGTTGTCACAGTCAGGAAATATGGACTTGCATGCCCAGACCTTCTGAATGTTAACGTTCCTAAGAGTTCTGCTATTTACAGTGTAATTCATACCTAAATTTAATCATCCAAAATGCATCCCCTCATATTTGTCCAGGTTATACTCCATCTGTCATTTTTGTGCCCAATTTCCAATCAATCCTTGGCACTATCTGCAATTCTGCCAACCTTTGTGTCATCCGCAAACTTACTAATCAGACCACCCATATTTTCCTCCAGATCATTTATATATTCTACAAACTAAAGGTCCCAGCTCACCACTAGCTACAGATCTCCATTCTGAAAAATACTCTTTCACCACTACTCCGTTTTCTATAGAGCCAAGCCAGTTCTGTATCCATCTAGCCAGCCCACCCTGAATCTCATGTGATCTTAGTTTTTGTACCAGTCTGCCATGTGGGACCTTGTCAAAATGCCTTATAGTAAATATACACTACATCCACAGCCCTTCCCTCACCTCTTCTAAAAACTCCATCAAGTTGGTAAGACATGACCTTCCTCATACAAAACCATGCTCCCTGTCACTAACGAGTGCATCTTCCTCCAAACGTGCACACTTCCTGTCTCTCAGTATCTTCTCCAAAACTCCCCCACCACTGATGTCAGGTTTACCGGCCTATAATTTGTTGGATTATCCCCACTTTCTTTCTTAAGCAACAGAACAACATTGGCAATTATCCAGTCCTCTGGAACCTTGCCTGTGGTCAAAGAGGATCTGAAGATATTTGTTAAGGCCACAGCTATTTCTCCCCTTGGCTCCTGCAGTAACCTTGGATAGATCTCGTCTGCCCCTGGGGATTTCTCTATCTTAATGCAATTTAGGATACTCAAAGCATCCTCCTTTGGTATACTGACATTCTCTAGAGTATTCACACACCCATCCTTGACCTCAACATCCGTCATGTCCTTCTCCTGGGTGAACACCAATACAAGGTACTCATTAAGGATTTTATCTACTTCCCGTGGCTCCACACATCACTTTCCTTCATTACCCTTGAATGCGCCTACTCTTTGTCATGCTACTCTCTTACTTCTTATATATGCATAAAAAGTCTTGGAATTCTCCTTGATCTTGCTTGCTAAACAGGATTGAGTTTCTGCAATTTTCTATGCTGGTGTAAAAACACAGCTCTCTAGAAACCAGTCACACCCACAGACCAGCCGCATTCCAAACAAAATTAATCACCATTAGAATTTCTGCTAATCGCTCCCATTTGGGAAATCTCTTCAAATAAAGTTTTTATTTCTCGGAATAAAGACACTAGCAAGCCTGATTTAGACATTAATATTTAATTTACTGTGGAACTATTTTCATTTTTATGAATGAAACAAGTACTTTGGGCATCAATTAAGAATGTACAGCATGTTAAACTGATGTTCATCTGTTTTAACAAAGCTATACTCTATCATTCAAATATATCAGTAAGTAGTCTCACAACATCAAGTTAAAGTCCAACAGGTCTATTTGGAATCAAAAGCTTTCAGACCGCTGCTCCTTCATGAAGTGAGTGGAGACTCACTTGGTCAGTTACAAGAAGAAGGAACAATGCACTCAAAACTCATGATTCCAAGTAAACCTGTTGGACTTTAACCTGGTGCTTTGAGGCTTCCTACTGTGCCCACCTCAGTTCAACGCCGGTATCTTCACATCAAATATATCAAGGAATAAATTTTAATACAAATTTGAAAAAAAATTTAGAATTTAGAATCCTTACAGTACAGGAGACGGTCATTCAGCCCATTGGATCTGTACTGATCACAATCCCACTCAGACTCTATTCCTGGGACCCTCATTCACCTAGCTAATCCCTCTAATTGACATTAGGATCAATTTAGCATGGCCAATCAACCTAACCCATATATCGTTGGACTGGGGGGGGGGGTGTGGAGAAGCTGGAGCACTCGAAGGAAATCCATGCAGACACAGGGAGATTGTATGGAGTTTGCACAATCACCTGAAGCTGGAATTGAACCTGTGTCCCTGATACTGTGATGCAGCAGTGCTAATCACTGTGCCACCTTCTGAAACACTTCCCATTTCATTGGTTCATCGAAAATTTTACATCTACAAAATGCAACAGATTTCAAGTAAAAACTTGAGCATAAAAATCCAAGTTGGAAAACTAGCACAATTTTAAGGCTATTTTTCTACTTGGTGCCAAATACAAATCAAAGTAGAATCTTCAAGCGTAGTCTCTACATAAGTATGGAAATAAAATCATTCTGTCTGAGTTTATATTACATATCTTCTTCCCTGTTGTCTGCTAAAAGAGTTGGTATTGTACATCAACTGGATTTTATTGTGGCACAGTGGCAAGCATTGCTGCCTCACAGTGCCAGGGACCTAGGATCAATTCCAGCCTTGGATCACTATTTGTGCAGAGTTTACACATTCTCTCTGTGCCTGCATGGGTTTCCTCTGGCTTCTCTCTGGTTTCTTGCCCCAGTTCAAAGATGTGTGGGTTAGGTTGATTGACCAGACTCCCTTCATGTCAGAGGTATTAGCTGGTTAAAATGTGTGGTGTTATAGGAATAAAGCTTAGATGAGATTGCTGTCAGCATAGGCTCAAAGGGCCGAATGGCCTTTTTCTGCATATTTGGGATTCTGTGATTTTAATGCGCAGAAATATAAAAAGTAAGAGCAGGAGTCAGCCATTTGGCTTGTCGAGCCTGCTTTACCATTCCATATGATCATGGCTGATCCTCCACCTTAGCATCTTTTCCCATGTCTTCCCTAAACCCCTTGATGTAAACCTTTAGTGTCTAAGAATCTAGTTTTTTTCTGAAATACATTTAATAATTTGACTTCCACAGTGTAACGTGATAAAAATTCCACAGGTTCACCAGCCTCAGTGAAGAAATTTCTCTTATCAGCGCTGAAAGGCCTGACCAGTATTAGACTACAAGAATTAGGCCACTTGGCCCATCTGGTCTGATATTTTTCTCATCCCCATTCTTGAGCCCCCTTATTAATTAAGAACCTATATATCTCTGTCTAAAATACACTCATTGACCTGGCCTCCACAGCCTTCTGCAGCAAATAGTTCCATATATTCACCAGTCTCTAACTGAAAAAATTCCTCCTCATCTCTGTTTTAAAGGATTGTCCCTTTAGCCCGAGTTTGTGCCCTCTAGTTCTAGTTTTCCCAACTAGTAGGAACATCCTCTCCACTTCCACTCTATCCAGGCCTCCCAGTATTCTGCAAGTTTCTCTAAGATCCCTCTCCACCCTTCTAAATTTCAATGAATACAGGCCCAGAGTCCTCAACCATCCTTCATATGACAAGCTCTTCATTCCAGGGGTCATTTTGTGAACCTCCTCCAAGGCCAGTACATCCTTCCTTAGGCATCAGCTCAAAACGCTCACAATATTCCAGATGGGTTCTGACCAAAGCCTTATACAGCCTCAGAAGTACATCCCTGCTCTTGTCGAGAGGGCTGGAATACATGAATGCCAATATTGTATTTGCCTTCCTAACTGCCGACTGAACCTGTTAACCTTAAGAGAATGTTGAACAAGGACCCTACGTCCCTTTGTGCTTCTGATTTCCTAGGTATTTTCCCATTTAGAAAATATTCTAAGCCTTCATTCTTCTTTCCAAAGTGCATAGCCTCACACTTCTCCACATTGTATTCCATCTGCCATTTCTTTGCCACTCTCCTAGCCTGTCCAAGTCCTTCTGCAGCCCCCTGCTCTCTCAATACTACCTGCCCCTCCCCACGTCTTTGTATCATTTGCAAACTTAGCAACTGTGCCTTCAGCTCTTCCAGTACAGTCGCAACACTGGCATCTACCCAACAGTGTGAAAAATTGCTGCAAAAAGCAGGACAAATCCAACCTGGCCAATTACTGCCCAGTCTACTCTTGATCATTGGTAAAGTGATGGAAGGGGTCATCATCAATGCTAACAAGCAGCACCTCTCAGCAATAACTTGCCCCATGACGCCCAATTTGGTTTTCGCCAGGGTCACTCAGTTCCTGAGCTCATTACAGCCTTGGTTCAAACATCGACAAAAAGCTGAATTCCAGAGATGAGCCGAGAGTGACAGCCCCTGACATCAAGGCTGCATTCAAACAAGCGTGGCATCAAGAAGTCCTAGAGAAACTGGAATCAATGGGTATCAGGGCAAACACTCCATTTGTTGGAGTCAAACCTGGCACATAGGAAGATGGTTGTAGTTGTGGAAGGTCAGTTATCTCAGCTCCAGGGCACCTCTGCAGGAGTCCCTCAGGGTAGTGTCCTAGGCCCAACAATCTTCAGCTCCTTCATCAATGACTTTCCCTCCATCATAAGGTCAGAAGTGGGGATGTTCGAAGATTGCACAATGCTCAGCACCATTCATGACTCCTCAGATACTGAAGCACGCCATGTTCAAATGCAACAAGTCTGGACAATATCCAGGCTTGGGTGAGAAGTAGTAAGTAACATTCATACCGCACAAAAGCCAGTCAATGCCCATCACCTATAAGAGTCACTCTAACCACTGCCCATTGACATTCAATGGTGTAACCATCACTGAATCCCCCAAAGCCAACATCATTGGGGTTACCATCGATCAGAAACTCAAACGGACTCATCACATAAACACAGTGGCTACAAGAGCAGGTCAGAGGATAGGAATACTATAGCGAGTAACTCGCCTCCAGACCCCTGAGAGCCTATCCAATATCTCCAAGGCACAAGTCAGGATTGTGATGGAATACTCCCCACTAGTCTGGATGGATGCAGCTCCAACAACATTCAAGAAGGTTGACACCATTCAGGAGAAAGCAGCCACTTGTGGCACCACATCTACAAACTTATCAATCCCTTCACCACTGACGCACAGTAACAGCAGTGTGTACTATTTACAAGATGCACTACAGCAATTCACCAAAGATCCTTAGACAGCATCTTCCAAACCCACAAACACTTCCATTTAGAAGGACAAGGGCAGCAGATACATGGGAACATACAAGTTCCACTCCAAGCTACTCACCATCCTGATTTGGAAATATATTGTCATTTCTTCGCAGTCACTGAGTCAAAATCCTGGAATTCCCTCCCTAATGACATTGAGAGTCAACCCACAGAACATGCACTGCAGCGATTCAAGACGGCAGTTCACCAGCACTTTCTCCAGGGCAATTAGGGATGGGTAATAAAATGCTGGCCAGCTAACAACACCCATGTCCCACAAATAAATAAAAAAATCCTTTTTCCAAATCGTTAATGTATATTGTGAAAAGTTGTGATTCCAGCACTGACCCCTGAGACACACCACTCGTTACCAACTACCATGCTGAAAGGGACATCTTTATCCCCACTCTCTGCCAGTCAACAATCCTCTACCCATGCTGGCATCTTACCCTGAACACCACTTATTTAACAGTCTCCTTTGCGACACCTTGTCAAAGACCTTCTGGAAATCTAAATAAATCTCAACCATTGGTTCTCTTTTATCTAATTTCCTTGTTACCTCCTCAAAGAATTCTAACAGATCTGACAGACATGACCTTCCTCTGACAAAGCCATGCTGACTCAATCCTACTTCATCATGCACTTCCAAGTATTCCGTGATCTCAGCAATAATAACGGACTCTAAAATCTTGCCAATGACTAAAGTCAGGCTAACTGGCCTATAATTTTCTGTCTGCTGCCTCCCTCCCTTCTTAAACAGTGGTATTACATTAGCTACTTTCCAGTCTTCTGAGAACATCTCTACCTCCAGTGACTCCTGAAAGATCACCACCAATGCCGCCACAATTTCCTCAGCTATCTCTTTTCGAACCCTGATGTACTGATACACACTGATGCTTGGTAATGCAGAGCTTGATCTTTGCTGTAAAGAGAAACATGTTGCTAAAGCTTTTCATTTTGACAACCGTGTTGTCATGGAGAAAGCAGCGGAGAATCAAATAAATACCAAGCACGTATACTGACCAAAAACAGCCAGTTTCAGATCTGAGTCCATCTCAGATTACAGTAGGAAAGCAAAATACTTCAATAATTTGAGCAGTAGGTTTAAAGGAAGTCATTTCACACTGCCTCTATGCAGTGACTACGTGAGTGCTTTTTTAACCACAGACAGGATGCTGTCAGTCCAAAAAGATGCTTGGCTGATCATATCACTGAGCAACTTTGTGTATGAATTTCTGTGCCTGTACAATGCTAGGTACATTGCTCAGATTGGCTGATCAAATTAAACAACGTATTTCTTTGATTGTTCGCAGCGGGTAGAGTATGAACCGTACTCAACCAGCCTGTGCTTGCAAAGCTCAAAATAAGGCATCTCCTGTTAGATGTCATTCAATAATCCTGATTGCATTAATAGCTATACTAGCAATCCATTTAAGACAAGTCAGTTCAGCTTGTTACAGGTGACACTGATCGTCAAGAGATCTGATCTGCAAACAAGAGAAATATGTTCAAGTCTTCTGTGCTTTTTAAAAAAAATTATCCAGAAATTTAGGTGCCTATAGTTCTCTATTGCTTTGCCCATGGTAATGCCTTGGTCAAAAGTGACTTTCCAACCAAGTGGCACTCTTCTTTCCTGTAGTATAAATTGTGATCGTTTGAAATTCAATATTCTTCCGTTTGCCCTGATGAACTATGATGAAAAAAAAGCTTCAGAAATATGTCTCTATCTCATCTCAGAATCAGAAAGAAGTGGGTTCAGCTCCCACTGCGGAATCTTGGAACAAAAATCAAGGCTGACCCCTCTTTTTTATTCAGTGTACACTATTCAAGATTAGTGGGGGACACTTTGATTTTTGATTTGATTTATGACTGTCGCATGTATTAGTATACAGTGAAAAGTATTGCTTCTGGCAATAATTATATAGAGAAAGCATACCGTTCAGAGAAATGTCCCGAGTCTCACTGATTCCTTAACCAACACTTAAAAATAGATGATCCAATCCTTATCATATTGCTATGTGAGGGATCTTACTGTCTGCAATTTTCCTGCTGCTTTTCCTATATTCCAAGTAAGCAAAATCTTCCACTGTTTATGAATTGTTTCGAGGCCTGATGGCTTATTTTCCTTTCATCACCTTCATCTCTGCCACCTTGAACCATCTGACTGGAGGCAGTGGCTAGCATAATACCTTAAAAAAAAATCCATCATTCCTCAGAGTAATAAGTCTTTGACTTGAAATGCCCACATGACTCAGGTGGAAGTCCCATAAACTGTAAATGGGAAGTGATAATACTCCAGGTGCAATCTACCTATCTTCAATAGAGTTTAGTTGGGGTTGGTCTCAATATCATTACTAATCACAATAAATCAACTAGTTAAAAGTTTGAATTTAATTATCAGTTAATTGGGCAGCACAATGGCACAGTGGTTAGCACTGCTACCTCACAGCGCCAGAGATCTGCATTCAATTTCTTGCTTGGGTCATTGTCTGTGTGGAGTTTGCATGTTCTCCCCATGTCTACAGAGGTTTTCTCCAGGTGCTCTGGTTTCCTCCCACATTCCAAAGATGTACGAGTTGGGTTGATTGGCCATGTTAAATTTACTCTCGTGTTAGGGGGATTAGCAGGGTTACCATAGAGGGTTTACTAGAATATGGTCTGGGTGGGATTATTGTCAGTGCAGACTCGATAGGCCAAATGGCTTCCTTCTGCACTGTAGGGTTTCTATGGTCCTGGTTTGTACAATGAAGTTCATAAATTGGTTGGAAACGTGTAAAAATAAGTTATTTTTCTCTTTATGCATCAGTTATGGATCACAATGCCAAAAAAGTTATAGGAACAGAAACCAAACAGCTCCAAGTAAACAACAGGGTATTGTAATGGATAATTTTTACATTTCATTTTGCATATCTTTACCAGAAGTCACGTAGGAAGTTGCAAAATGATACAGTGCCTTAATGTATGATGTGCACAAATTAAACAATAAAACAGAAAATAATTTATTTCCTATATATTATTTGGGAACAAACATGAATATTAATAATACTTTAAGGAGAGAATCTGAAGCAATAATAGACAAGCTTGAGAAATACTGCAATTATAAATTAAATTTAAATTATACATGATGTGCCTGTCACATGTGCAGAAAATGGAAAAATAATCAATATACAATGATGTTTAAAATTGTGGATTTAGCTAATTGACAGAATTACTAATAAAAATAAACAAAGGAGGGTTCTCAGGTGAGACCTGGTCTTTGAAGAAAGTCAAGAGACTGAGGGAGGACAGAAAAATAAAATTGAAACCAGAAGATTTGTGCAGCAGAGAATTGAAATTACTCAGACAATAGGAAGGAAAGGGATTAAGAAGCAGCCAAATGTGAAATCAGAAATGGTGACCTTCAAGGTACAAAAGGCAGAGAGATTTCACCAGATGCCTTTGGCAATGCTTCCACTCAAATTGCATTACAAAACAATGATATATAAGCACATCAACAATATGGACATACAATGGATGACTTAACGATGTGCAGTATGTCAAAGAAGGGAACAGACAGCAGATAGAACATAATTAAAACCTCTAGAAGAGGCAAACAAACATAATGAAGACAACTGTGCTTTGGGAGTCATAAAAAGGAACTTGTTGATGACATCACTAATAATGATGATGAGTTTGATATAAAAATCTCGTCTACTGCATAAACACCGTGTCCTCAATGCAAAGAGAATATAGAAGACTGTTCGGCTTGATGAGCCATTCAAGTGAAACACCTTTAGGGACAAAGATCAAACAGTTAAGACCCCCTAATGGAGTTAGAATCCCAGTAAGTGTGGAAAATAAAGAAAGATTTTGGTCACGTAATAGAATCCCTGCAGTGCAGAAGAGGTCATTCCCATCGAGTCTGCACTGGCTCTACCCAGGCCTTCTCCCCCACCCAAATGGAGAAGAACATTGTAACCCTACACATTTCCCATGGCTAATCCCTTCAATTTACAAATTTTGGACAAAAAAATCAGCAGCAACCTTTCAAGCAAGATTGTCAACTGCACCAGTGGTAAACTGTTTATGTATCTAGTTCAGTGTTTAGTTTGGAGACCAAATTTGTACAGCTAGGGAAGATACAGATAAGGAATAGCTCTGCTTGTGAAATGTTAAGGTTGATTTGTGTTTGGCTGTAGTCTTCAAACAGTTAAAAACTACTATTTAATCTCTTTCACAAATCCTTAATTGAGCGGCCTTACTGATGCAAAGAATGATAATCAGGTCACAGGGCTAAGATTGGAAAGAATTTTATAGAACAAAAGATTTTACACACTCTATTACTAATAAGGGAGTAAAGCAAAGTATTAAAACGGATGGAAAAGTTGTTGTGGATTCACAACTCAACATGCTTAAAACCAGAAAATTGATCTTAATTGAAAAAGAACAAGATAAGAACTTATCAAAATTCTGGAAATGTGAAACGAACATTGAATACATTGAAAGGTGTACAATTGGAATTAGATTGTCGATGTGAAAAAACTCATCAAGACAAGCTGTAATAGGGAAATGTAAAAAAACAAACACAGCCAGTTGCATATTTTATGTAGAATAAGTCAGAACATAGCTTATGAAGTAGCAATTTCTTTAATCTATTTACAATACCGTCTGTGTGGAGTTTGCACCTTCTCCCAGAGCCTGCCCCCGTTTCCTCCCACAGTCTGAAGATGTGCCAATTGATTGTGAATTGCCTGTTAGTGTCCCGATATGTGTAGGTTAAATGGGGATTAGCAGAGTAATTATGTGGAGTTACAGGGAGCGGGTCTGGGTCGGATGCTTTGTCAGAGTGTTGATATAGACTTGACGGGCCAAATGCCTGCTTTTGCACCATCATATTTTATAACATTGGTTCAGAATTTGTTAAAAAATAATGGAAGGAATGATGCTTGCTACTTATTATCAAGGTGCAAATCAATCAACTTATGGACTGCAAGAACTAGCCAATGAATTGCAAATTGTTGGAAGTTGTGTTGACAGCAGTATTGAAATTCAGCCATGTGAAGGATGCATTTCCTGTGACTGAAGACTAAAGTCATGAAACTCTCTGAATTTTGGGCTCCTGCCTTATTAAAATGGAGCCAATTGATATTGGAATTCCCTGGCAGAGAGTTTGAGTAAGAAGTCTGACAACACCAGATTTAAATCCAACCGATTTATTTGATAGTAAACTCTCAAGCTTTCGACCCTATGATCTTGCTAGCATCTCTACATCAGAGAGTTTGAGCACAGCGAGAGGAATCGGTCACTTAGTCCTTCAAACCACTTCGGCCATTCAATAAGATCATTCCTAACCTGTGGCTCCTAACACATATCCATCCTTGCCCAACATTCTTTCATACTATTGGCTAACAAACATTCTTCAGCTCCAAATTCTAAATCAACAATTGATCAGGCATCAATTGCAGTTTGGGGAAAAGTTCCAAACTGTTGTGTGAAAAGTGTTTGCTATTTCCACTCCTGAAAGGCTTGCCTCAAATTCTTTGACCCACCCCCACTATTCAGCAGAAATAGTTTATCTCAGTCTACCCTATATCTTTCTTTAAATATCTTGAATAGCTTCAATCAAATCACTTCTCAACCTTCTGAATGTCAGCAATTTACAACCCCAGTTTGTGGAATTTCTCCTCGTAATTTAACATCAGAAATACAGATATCACTCTGGCAAAGCCCATGCTGCACTCCCTCCAAGATCACAATATCATTTCGAAAGTTTAGCATCTAGAATTGTTCATGCTATACTCAGTATGCTCCAACGAGGGTTGTAACACTGGGATGCTCAGTGGTCCTCAGGTAAATGGATGGGTTCAGTTTGGGCTCTACAAAGAGTAATAGTGGAGGCAGATTAGTGGGTGGCAAGCACTGCTGCCTGACAGAGCCAGGGGCCGGGTTCAATTCTTGGTTTGGTCACTGTCTGTGCGGAGTCTGCACCTTCTCCCCATGTCTGCGTGGGTTTCCTGCAGGTGCTCCGCTTTCCTTTCTCAGTCTGAAAGACGTGCTGGTTAGGTGCATTGGCCATGCTAACTTCTCCCTCAATGTATCCGAACAGGGTGCCGGAGTGTGGCAACGAGAGGATTTTTCACAGTAACTTCATTGCAGCATCAGTGTAAGTCTACTTGTGACACTAATAAAATAAACTAAACTTAAAATCTTCGTGATTGGAGAGGAAGCAAAGATTGGAACGAACGGGGTAGAGAGGAGATCAGGATCTGTAACAGAGAGAATAAGGGGTAAAGCCTGACTGGTAATGAGCTATTAATATGGGGTGGGTGGCATCACTCTCTCGTCCTCCCAGCTCTACAGCCAGGCATGGTTATTACATCCCTACCAGCCAGGCAATCCTTTAAGGCTACATGCTGAGTGCAGTCAGTGATGGTATTGGCTGCCTTTGGGCAAACCAATCTTGGAGATGCCTCAATCAGGCAGTAGGTTTCTTATATGTATATGTAAAATTAAACCTTGCTTAAGATGTAGGTAAAAGGTGCCTGTATACTTTATCCTTTCATCTATTCAAGCAGTAGATTTGAGACTGAAAATATGCATGCACTTCCTGTTGTATCGTGGGTTGGTAGGCCAATTAGCATTCAAAAAACAAAATGAATATTTCGTGGCAAAATTCATAGGTCAATATGCATTAATTTGAATCATTTGTAATGAATGGAATTTTATCCCAATGACTTCACACTGCCTATTGTTAATCTAGAAATCAGTGTAGCCTGTGGACATGGGAAGTGTGGAAGGTATGCGAGTTTCCCATTCAAGAGCAATTTGAGAAAAAGCTTCAGTTTGATAAAAGGAATACACAAAGCTCCTGTACGACAAATGTGCTCCTTAAAAGTTATACCAAAAAGACAGAGCAGAAAGGTATGAAAAGCTGCTAGTTTGCATTCCAGGATTGGTAATCATAATACACTTAACCGACCATTGGGGAAACAAATGGAAATTAAATGATGTATTCTAGATGCAATTACCAGAATGTGATACAAATTAAAGTTTATTTATTAGTCACAAGAAAGGCTTACATTAACACTGCAATGTAGTTACTGTGAAATTCCACTAATCGCCACCCTCCAGTACCTGTTCAGGTCAATGCACCTAACCAGCAAGTCTTGACTGTGGGTGGAAATCAAAGCACTGAAGAAAACCCATGCAGACATGGGGAAAACCTGCAAACATCACTCAGACAGTATCCCAAGCCGGGGATTGAACCCCTGGTGCTGTGAAGCAGTAGTGCTCACCACTGTGCCACCGTGCGGCCCCAACAGATCTTCTTTATTATTTGATGGGTCAGACAGCAAGAGTCTAGTGTCTAAGACCAAGCTCATCAGTGTGTGGCATTCCTGAATTAAGATACAATTGTGAAATAAAGATACGCTTACAAAGATTTATAGAGAGAAATGTTACAAGTGTCATGATTGAGATGTATAAGATTATGAGGGGTGTGGGCAAGATGAACACGGAGCAGCTATTCCCCTTGGTTGAGAGGTCAATCACAAGGGGGCATGGTTTTAGGGTAAGAAGCAGAAGATTCAGAAGGAATTTGATAAAACTAAATTCACTCAGAGGGTGGTGGGCATCTGAATGCACTGCCAGGGAAGGTAACGGAGGCTGGAAACCTCAATCTTTAAAAAAACATCTGAATGAGCACTTGAATATCATAATATTCAAGGATGTGGGACAAGTGGGATTAGTGCACCTTTAGTGGTAGTTATTGTCAATGTAGACTCAATGGGCCAAAGGGCCTTTTCTGCGTTGTATGACTTTGACAAATGTGCGTTATTAGCAGTAGTTGGAAGGTTCAATAGATATGTTCCTTACAACATTATTAAGAATAAAGGAGCAGTGTAGTCAGAAATAAATTAAATCCGTTTGATGTTAGACGTTAATGATGTTCCTTGAATCACATTAAGTGTTGTATCACTGTTGTAATTAAGTGAAGAGTTGGATTCAGACTGGAGAAGTCAGTTGACATCTAGACTGAGGTTAATAATCATGCAGTGAGCTGCTGGGTGTGAATATACTTCTAATATCAATAAACAGTTACTTCTTTCTCATTCAATACTGGATTTAGAATTGCAACATGACAGAACACAGTCATGGAGAGGTTTCAGTGTTAGATAGTCATTAGTTTGTTGATTGTAGGTGCACGCTCAGTGGACACAAGTGATCCGAAACACCCAATGGGCTTCCTTCTCTTTCACCACAGTGTGATAGAGCTTCAAATTAATGGGAAATGAAATTGTCTGTGGTATAGTGCAAGGGAAACTGCTTTATAAAGTACTGTGATTATCAGTGTCTTTGCAGCATTTAGAATACAGATAGTTCTGTTTGAATTGTCATTAAACAAAGCAATAAAAGAAAAAATAACTACCTAGGATTCTGTGCGGCATTATAAGCCTGTGTTGCCAATGTGCACTGTCTATTGAATCCTCTCCACAAGATTTCTACATTTACACTTTGTGCTTCTCTATATATTTTTTCTTTCCCCAGTAATGTTCACATCTATATCTGAAGTACTTAAAAAAAAAGTCTCTGAAATTTTCAAAATACTCATGCAAGGTGGAAGACAAAGACAAGGAATGGAATTTTCCCATCCTGCCACGTGAATTGTAGCAAGCAGGACAGAGTTATAGTCCGTTCATCTCAGGCAGCATGGCTGAAAACTCCTGCCCAAGGAGTCATGCAAGTGAGTCTGTGTAATAGAGACAAAAGCTTTTCCAGTATGTTAAGATTATTATGGTTTTAGCTTTAATTACTAATGAACAAAACAGATAATTTTATAAATAGTGGAAAGATTATGCGACACTTGGAAGTCAATAATGAGAGATGCAGGTTCCTGTAACTGACCCCTCCAAAAAAGGTGTTATTTTTCAGATCAGAGGGTTAGTAAGCCACACCACATACACACACATTGCTCATTCTTCTCCTGTCTGAAAGCAGTGGGATATTTAGTAAGATCCTTGTTTACTAGTTTTATCATGTATCAAATGCGCTCGCTGACAGAACAGTAGCACAGTTGTTAGCATTGCTGCCTCACTGTGCCAAGGACCCAGGTTTGATTCCCAGCCTGGGCTACTATCTGTGTGGAGTTTGCACATTCTCCCCATGTCTGTGTGGGATTTCTCCAGGTCCTCTGGTTTCCCCCCACAGTCCAAAAGATGTGTGGGTTAGATGGATTGGCTATGCTAAAGCTGCCCCTTGGTGTCAGGGAGACTAGTAGGATAAATACAAGGGGTTTTGGGAATAGGGCCTGGATAGGAGGGTGACCTTTTTCTGCACTGTAGGATCCTATGATCTGCACTGGCTTCCAGTAGAGCACTCCTCAATTTTAAAATTCTCATTCCTGTTTTCAAATCTCTCTGGCCATACACCTTCTGATCTGTCTGAACTCTTCCAACCCTTCATTGCTCAAAGGTACGTGCGTTTCTCCAATTCTGGCCTCTAGTGCATTCTTGGCTTTAACTATCCCACCATAGATGGGAATGCCTTCAAAGTCTCCAAGGTCTAGAATTCCCTCCTTAAATCTCCCCATTCTCCTACCCTCCTTCAACGCACTCTTTAAAACCTAGCACTTTGACTAAGTCTGCCATAATATCTCCTTTTGTGGCTCAGTGTTAATTCTTTTTTTTTGATAATGCTCCTGTGAAGACTCTTGAGACTTATTCACCATATTAATGGGATCTTCCAAATGCTGGTTATTGTTGGAGTGGTGAAGGTTTGTCACAGTAGCATCATGGCTAATTTTGATGAAGAAGAACATTACAAAACAGTGAGGAAACTGAGAAAAGGAGTTTTAGTTGAATTAGATAAATTTTAGAAAATTGTGTTGCTCCGAGACAGTGAAGGGACAGAGAGGTGAGGAAATAAGAGTGGGGAGGATGTGGCTAGAAAGGGTTTAAACTAAAGTTGCAAGAGAATGGGCATCAGCATAATCAAAATGGGAAGGAGGAATTTGGTACATAAAGTTAGAAATAGCAGGCAGTGCTAGCGAAGGGAAAAGTTCTTTATTCTACGTGAAAAAGATGCTGTTTAAGTGCATTGGCCATGTTAAATTCTCACTCAGTACACCTGAACAGGTGCTGAAGTGTGGCAACTGGGGGATTTTCACAATGTAAATGCAAGCCTACTTGTAAAACTTATGTTTTACTGTCGTGGAATAAATGAAAATAGTAAGTGGGGAGCAGGATAAAGTCTAATAAAGTAATAAAGTAAGTAGTAATAAAGTCTAAATTGAGGTTGTTGCACACATATGAGAGTAAACAGAGTGTGGTAAATAAGATTGGTGAGTTTTCGGCACAGATTGGTATATAGTGCTGTAGTAATAACACATATCTGGTTCAAAGGATGACAGGCCTGAGTACTAAATATCCCTCATTACAAGGTGTTCAGGAAAGATAGGAAAGGAAGGAAAAGGGTGGAGTGCCAGTATTTATTAACAATAATATTGCAGTGTTGGAGAGAAAAAGAGAGAGAGAGAGAGAGACGTTCCAGAGGGGTCAAGGATAGAATCAATTTGGCTGGAGCTAAGGAACAAAAAAAAACATTTAATTATATCGCTTGGTGTAGTCCATGGGCCACCAGCAAGTGAGAAAGATGTAGAGCAACAAATCTGCAAAGGGATTGCAGTGAAGGGCAAAGGTTCATAAAATGTATCCGGGAGAATTTGCTCCAGTGGTAATATTTCAGTTCAATAAGAAAGGAGGTGCATCTAGACTTGATCTTTGGAGGCCCAGTGGATCGAAGGGTACATTTAGGAGACAGAGATCAGTGTATTACAAGGCTTAGGTTGGTTCTGAGAAAGAGCATGGAACAATCCAGAGTAAGAATAATTAACTAAGTGGGTTAGGAATGGATCTAGTCAGCTGGAATCAAATGTTGGCACCTTTAAGGATGATTTCATTGAGGCACTGACAAAATATGGTCATGATTTTCTGGCTCTTCCCACTGGCGGGATCTTCTGGTCCCACCAACAGTGCATCCATGCTGCATGTTTCCTGGAAATCCCACTGACAGTAGTGGGACAAGGAAATCCCACCGCTGGCCAATGACTCCCGTTGCCAAGGAAAATGTTGCAGGGAGGCCAAAGAATCATGGCCTGGATTTGCACAAAGTGGAATGGAAGGGTAAACAAATCTAGAGCTTCCAGAATGACAGGAGATAGAGATTAAAATGAAAAGAAAGTATACTTACAATAAATGGCAGGCAGGTAATCTAACTGAGAATCAGGCATAAACAAAGAAGTGGAAGTGAGAAAGTATACAAGTTAAGCAATGTATGAAGAGACTAGCAGCTACTATAAAAGGAATCCACAAATAGCAAAATGGTGGTTAAGGAAGTGGGGCAAATTAGGGCCCAATAAGGGAATTTAAAATGGAGGCAAGATGCTTGACTGAGGTATTAAATTAATAATTTACATCTGTCTTTACCAAGGAAGATACTGTTGAATAGATCGAGGTGGAAAAAAAACAAGATCATTCAGGCACTTGGAGGGTTTCAAATTGATGAGCAAGTATAGGATAGGCTAAATGGCCTTAAAAGTGAATAAAGTAAGACTGCCAAAACTCCCATCAATATCCAAGGATACTGATGGAAGTGAGAATAGAAACTGCAGAAGTACTGGCCACAATTAACCAGTCTTCCTTAGATTCAGAAGTGGTACTAGTGGTCTAAAAAAATTGCAAACATTATACTCTTGTTCAAAGAAAGTCTAAGAATTAACCCAACAACATCAAAAGGCCAATCAGTTTAATCTTCCTAATTTAAAGTTGAAAGTTTCAAAAGCATTTGGTACAATACCACTTAAAAATACATTTATAACAAAGGTAATGGTTCCTGAAAATAAGAAGAATTTGACCCCGTGAACAGGGGAAATAGTTAGGGGCAGGGGTTGAAGCATGTTTCTCAGGCTTGAAGCATGCAATGAATCTTGTTCATATAGAATCAATAATGGCACCAGTCTTATTTAGTAGAGGTCTAAATATTCTAGACTCAGTCCTCAGCTAAATTTTAAATAGAGTGGAGGAAGCTGTGTGCGTAGCCATGTAGGATATGAGAAGATTGCGGCAAAATAAGAAAATCAAATGCAAAACTTGGTTTTATAATTACTGACATAAAATACAAAAATAAATGGATAGTGTGAAGCTTATTAAAAAGCCTAATTTAGGCCACAGATAAAGTGCTGTATACAATTTTGAGTATTCTGTCATAAAAAAGGATTTAAAAGCAATAGAAAATGTGCAGTGCAGACTATCTCTGATATCATGCAAGCCAACATGTCTCCATTAAAATAATTGTAACCTAATCCATTAAGAATTTCTTCAAACAAAACAGCCAGAATTGAAATGATCTCACAGTGAGATCTTCAGAACTTTAATGTGTTTATGAAAGTAATAATTTAAGATAATCGCAAGAACAACATAGATTAGAAAAGAAAATAGATTTTCCCAACAGTTTGGAATCCATGACCATAATTTATTTGAAAAGCTAGTTTCTTTAAAGTAATGGAATACAAAACAACATGAGTGGATAGCAAGAGTGTGCCAATGAAATGGATCTCCCAAAAGGTTCAGATTGAATTGGCTGTTTCTGTGCTGTTATATTTTATGACACTATTCTGACAGTAGAGTTTAATGTTTAAAATTATCCTTTGAATTACCTTCAATAGTTCCCCACTTTGTTTTTCGGCCAAGAATCCTTCTTCCATTTACCTGGTACTCGAGGTTACTTCCAACCACTGCAAAAGGTACCATTTCCTAAATAACAGGAGAACAAATTATGAAACATTTGGCTTTGAAGACAGTTTGTGTCTGAATGCAAGTTATTCTTTTCCTCCTTGAAAGATCTCTGGCCTCACAAAGCTATAACATAATGCCATGTTTAGTCCTCCTCCCCCACCCCCACACAGGTGCACGCACAGATGTAAGGGACAATTGGGCGAGGAAGTATTTCTCAATGGGGCAGGCCTGAAGCCTACTCATCCCCAAATTATTTTAAGCAAGGAATACTTCAATTGCAATTTGGCTTCTCAGTTTACGAAACCTGTGGTTGCCCGAAATATCAAGAAATGGGCCTGACAAGTTCAGCAGTGGAGCCACATTGAACACATTGTCCCACTGCTACATTTCGCGTCTGGGCACAAGGAATCATAATGCGTACCCCAGTGAGGCCAAGAACAGGGAAAGAAAACAGAAATACCTGGAGTCAGATTTTGAGAGTCAGGAAGGTGCTGTAGAATTTTAAAAATGGTAGGCAAAAACCTGGAGGTGGAAGCTCTACCCTCATTCATCAATAAATCTGTTTTTTGTTGGCACAAGAAAGGGGTCAGGGCACGAGTCACACAGGAGGGAAATGTGAATGCAGCAGGGCCATTTGAATCTTGTGCTGAGTTTATTTTAAGGGCCATAATCCATAACTCTCAGATTAATGGACCTGGTGGAAATGCTGTTGGAAATCTGGTCAGGTCTGTATAATTATCATTACTCACATTCTTCTGCTCTGTTTAAAGTTTTATTTCATTTTCCAATTCCCTAATTCCAAAATGTCTCACTCCACAATTTCCTGCACTAAAATTTGGTACAGTATAATGGCACAGTGGTTAGCACTACTGCCTCATAGGTTCAATTCTGGCTCAGGTCACTGTGTGTGTGGAATCTGCATAATCTTCCCGTGCCTACGTGGGTTCCCTCCGGGTGCTCCAGTTTCCTCCCACAGCACAAAGATCTGGAGGTAAGTGGATTGGCCAAGCTAAATTGACCCTAGTATCAGATTAGCAGGGTAAATGTGTGGCGTAATGGGAATGGGGCTTCGGTGGGATTGAGGTCAGCTCAGGCTCATTGGGCCATTTTGCCTCCTGCTGTACTGTAGGGATTCTATGGTCCTAAAATACAGCTTCCAACATTTTGTTCTAAAAATGCAGGCTGCAGCTGTTAGAATTAAAACCAAATCTCTGCTGTGTTACTTTGATTAATAGCACATATGCTGCTTTTTTATTCCAACAGGCAGTATATGGTCACGTAGTTTCAACAGACTTCTTTGCTGACATTTCCCCAAGGGCTATTATGAATGTTTGGCTGAGTTTTTATAGTCATCACAGCAGATATGTGGGAGCTTGCAATCTGACTGGCAGTTTAAAGAGACTATAAGAAGGTTTTTTTGTCTTTGAAGTGGTGTTTGAATAGATTACCATTTAAGAGATTAACTACATGAGGACATTTAAAACTTGTTATGAACAATGTATAATTTTAAGCTGAATTTGTGTATAATTGTGTGCATAGGCATCAATGGTTTTGGTTTCAGTTAAGCTTTTTTTAAAAAAATCAGTTTTTGTGCCTGGCAGTCCGGGTAAACTTGCAACTAAAAGATTTGAGATCTTTTGGGATGTTATACATTGTTCAAAGTTAAAATCTTTTTCATTTTTTGGAGGGGATGGGGGGGTGGAAATGGTAGAGTGGCACAGTGGTTAGCACTGCTGTCTCACAGTGCCAGAGACCCAGGTTCAACTCTGGCTTTGTGGAGTTTGCATATTTTTCTCGTGTCTGCATGAGTTTCCTCCCAAGGTTCAATCCTCCCATGTGGTTGGGTGGATTGATCATGCTAAATTTCCTCTTGGTGTGCTGGGGGATTAACAGGGTAACTTTGTGAGATTACAGGGATAGGGCCTGGGTGGGATTGTTATCAGTGCAGGCTTAATGGGTCAAATGGCCTCTTCCTACCCTTCTCACAATTCCCAAGATCTGCCTATAATGACTAGGGGGGGAGTGGCTTGATGAAGGGGACATATAGGAGATGAGGAGTCAAAAGGAGAAGGCTGGAATGGTAAGGGGTTGTAGGCTAGAAGGCCTAATAGCTTTGGAAGCAACTGAGATCAAATTCCAGAGAATCAAGGCGAGCCTTCTAAGCAGCCTGCCATGGTACATGCCCTCCTAAGCAATACTTTATGGATCAGCAGGCCTGATTCGATTCCAACTCTCATCTCTAGGATGAAAATCTCATGATTCTGGACACATTTTAATTGGGATGGGTCCAGCGAGTCAGGAAATTTCCCGACTTGAACTACCTGCCTCGCTACTTTTGACCTCGTTCAATGTTCATGCGAAACATTGGTTTAAAAAAAAAAAAGGGCAACATGGACAAGTTGGGCCACAGGGCTTGTTTCCATGCTGTAAACCTCTATAACTATGATGCAAGAATGATTGCCCTATTTCTCAGAAGTATCACATTATCAGTTGTGACTACAGAGAAACAGGATCTTTGTTCAAATTCCTCTTAAAATCTACAAGAATGGAACCTAATCTGTTTATGTTTTCTATCTGCAAGCCAAATTTCAGGATTTTGGAACAAATTTTCAACTCATCAGAAACAGTGGTTGGGATGTTCCGTCCCAGCCCATTGATGGGATTCTCTGGTCGTACTGAAAATCAACGGACTGCCAAAGTTCCTGTGGTGAGTCCCACCATAAGGGGCCCGAAGAATACCAGACAGTGTGTAAAGGTTAACTCAACTGTATCGCAACCACAGCATTAAAACGTATCAAAACGGCTGCTATCAGACAACTGAGCATCCATTGGCACCCAAACAGTCCCTAAACAGATGGCAGCTAAAGGCATAGAAGAAATTAATCTATGGGCATAAATTAATCTAGATAGTCAACATTTTTTTCCAAATGTAGTGGAGTCTAAAATTGAAGGGAATAGGTTTACGGTGAGAGGGAAGAGATACAAAAAGGTTCAGAGGGGCAATTTCTTTTTCACACAGAGGGGGTTGAGTAAAGATGAGTACAATTTTGTCTTTTAAAAAGCACTTAGACAGTCACATCCTAAGATGGGTATAGAAAGATACGGGCCGAACACAGACAATTGGGACTAGCTTAGTGGTTTTAAAAAAAGGCGCCATGGACAAGTTGGACCATGCTGCAAACTTGCTCTGATTGATTTTATAATCAATTTTTAAACATCCTAAAAGTTCATTTAGGGTGAATAATGAAGGAATATATTAAAGAGATGATATCCGACTCCAAAAGCATACTCCAAGACATTTCAGGTTAAATGCATTTGAAAATAAGTTCTGCTTACTCTAATTTTGTCATTTATTAGTCGATCCTCTGCATCTTCGTCAAATTCTCTTTGAGGATACACATCAATGTCATGTTTCTGAAGGTCATTCCTGATCTGAAACAAATAACCCATTGATATGCTTTAAGCAGTTACTGTGCGGATTCATTATAAAGCCTGGTGTCCTGCATTTATACTTCAGAAAGTACCTTTTTATTTTGCCCCCTCCCCCATTCTAGGCACATTGTTGGTCCTTGCTAATACTTGGGTATTAGTCACAACTCTAGCTGTGCTAACTGGGGATACATACATTCTAAAGTTGATTTATTCACCTCTACTTTTCCATCTGTGTACATTTCCTTACTTCCCTTTGTCTTTTTTTTCCCCACAGCAGTGTCAATCTTTTTATGATATATCCCCATGTCATTATGCAGGAAATAAACTTATTTTTTGCTGTAACTAAGCCCCATCACCATAGACGATACATGCAGCAACCTCCAATTCACACTGCTTCACACCATCAAGTTGGCCAGTGTGTGGTTCTTCTGGAACCTATCCAATTCACATCCTATTGATTTCAATGGAATGTAAATTAGGTTAGTTCACCAATAGGCAGATAACCCTCTATGCTGAGTCACTACTCAGGGTAGTGCTAGGAATACCACAAGAAAATTATTGAGAATATTTAAACATTTAAAAAGAATTTGAGATTATGTTAAATAAATAAAGAATCTAAGTTTATCAAAAGTTTATCAAAGCTACTATGCTTCCTAGCCTAGTTATCTCCCGCCTTCTAATCTCTGGAGAGAGCATTTACTCATGATGCCTTAAGTACACCATCACTAGGAATCAATTAGATAGATTTCAATTCTTTGCTATATTATTCAGCGTTACCTATGCATAGGGGGAACTTGTCAACCCATTTTCAGCTCAAGGAAAAGATTATTTAAAATGTCTTTCATTTTCAGCAAGTTATTCCAGCAATCATGGCTGTTCATTCGGCAATAAAAGAACTCAATTCACAAAGTAAATCAAAGAAAAAAGGATTACTAAAGAAACTTCATTACACCAACACTTGAGGCCACACCCTGAGCCACACAAATTCCCCATAATTCCCATCTGTTTTCTATTTCACTGGGCCCCCTGACCACCGTATCATTATGCCATTGGTTACATTGTCTTATAGATCATCTGACTCTCCTGGCATGTGACCATTGGTTACGTTAAAATAGATTTCAATGTTATTATTAATTGCATTATAGCAATGGCATCTTTTTCTTTCCCCCCACCCACCCCACCTTCAAATCTGAAAGCTTTTTCCATCAGTGATAATTGGTAAACATGCAGCTGAATTTGTCCAAAATCAGATTGGTAAGTTACTGTCCTGCTCTCAGTCCAAGCACCAGTGATTACAATTCGTGATACTCAAATCATCACAAACAAATGTTGGATAAAAAGCTTTTTGCGTAGAATTGTACAATTGATATAATACCAAAGGAATGTTCCACAGGAAATCAGATATCAAAAAAGAGAGTCCATTAAACCATGGTGACACATTCCATTTGAATGAAGTAATAAGTTGACAATGAGATGACAAAGCCAGATGAAGAATATTCTTCCATTCCCCCAAAAGTTGCAGAATAAATGAAAATGAATGTTTATAATGGTGGCAACGGAACAGTAAAGACAATTTAGTTCAATTCATTCTAACACTTGAATAAGTATGAGGTAATGTCCTGTGATTAGCGAGTCTCAAAGTAACATGAAGATGCTTCAGTACATTCCAGTAGCACTTTTTCCAGGAGGAACTCATCACCAGACAAGGCAACAAAATAAACAAGTTAATGCAATCCCCAAACACTTTTAGAAAATCCATAAATAACCGGCTAGATGTTCTCTCTCTCATGCACATGCATGCACAGTTCTTGAACTCTCTCAAGTCATAAACTAGCGCCACTCCTCATCCCAAAATACAAGCAAATGGAACTTTGTCACAAAACGTCATTAGAGTCACTTACTCCAAATTAAAGGAGACCGAAAAGGGTCATTCAGATTTGAAACACTGGCTTTATTCTTTCTCGGCAGATGCTGTCAGACCTGTTCAGATTTTCCAGCATTTTCTGTTTTTATTTCAGATTCCAGCATCCGCAGTATTTTGTCTTTATCTCGGTCTTGCTGCAGTTGAATTTGTATCATAGAATCCCTACAGTGCAGACCACTGAGCCTGCACTGATGACAATCCCACTCAGGCCCAATCCCCATCATCCCATGCATTTACCCTGACACTAAGGAGTAACCTGCACATCTTTCAGCGTGGGAGGAAATCAAAGCATCTGGAGGAAATCCATGCAAACGGGGGGAGAATGTGCAAACTCCACACACACAGTCAACCGAGGCTGGAATTGAATCCGGATCCCTGGCACTGTGAAGCAACAGTACTGACCACTGTGCCGTCCTAACTGCTCACCAGTCTGCCAATTTGGAATCACTGGCAAATTTAAAAATTTTACTGTATTCCAATATCAAAGTCATTCTATATAATGTAATACACATAATCATCGCTATCTACTAATTTCCAGCTTGTAAAATAACCACTACCACAACACCTTAAACCATTTTTTTTTATCCAAGCTGGTGTTGACCCTTATACTTCACAAGCTTCTATTTTGTTAATCAGTCTTTTATGTAGTATCTTATCAAATACTTCCTTAAAATCTACGTGGACAAGATCTACTGCATTCCCCTCATAAACGATGTGGGTTAGGTTGAATAGCCATGCTAAATTGACCCTAGTGTTAGATGTATTAGTAGGGTAAAATATGTGGGATTATGGGAATAGGGCTTAGGTGGAATTATGGTCAGTGCAGACTCGATGAGCCAAATGGCCTCTTTCTGTGCTGCAGAGATTCTATAATTCTATGAAATTTCTGTTACTTAATCAGAAAACAAAATTACATCAGTCAAACATAATCTAGCTTTTGGAAATCCACGCTGACATGCCTCAACTGAAACAAATCATTCCAAGTGCCTGTTGATTTTTCTCAATTATTGTTTCTAAATCCTTACCTACCAATGTTGTTAAACTAACACGAACCATGGCAGGGCTATCCTTTAATCCCTTCTGGAACAAGGGTGCCATGTTTGCCACCTCGTTTTTATCTGGTGATGATTCAAAGATCATGGCAAGCTCTTCCTCTACCTCCAGTCTATTTCCTTTAGCAACTTGAGATGCAAGCCATCCAAACCCAGGATACTTATCCACTTCAAGCACAGCCAGCCGTTCCAGCATCTCCAAGCCTCTCAGTTTTCACCCCATCAACTGTCTCTGTCGTCTCCACTTGTACTTGTATTTCATCAGCTTTCTCTTCCTATAAACACCAATCCAAAGCACTCATGCAAAATCTGAACTAAAAGCAGAAAATGCTGGATAAACTCAATGGCCAGAATTTTACTGGCCCGCCTGCCACAGGAATTGGAGCAGGCCAGGGATAGACCATGGAAAGGTCCATTGACCTTGAGCGGGATTTTACAGTTTCGGGACAAGAGAAGCCGTACAATTCTACCTAACAGGTCTAGCAGCAACTGTGGAAACAGAGTTAACGTTTTGAGTCTAATATGATTCTTCCACAGTACTGTGGAAGAGTCATATAGATTTTTAAAGTTTATTAGTACCAAAAGTACATTGACATTGCAATGAAGTTACTTGAAAATTCTCTAGTTGCCACACGCTGATGCCTGTTAAGGTACAATGAGGGAGAATTTAGCATGGTCAATGCACCACCACAGCAAGTCTTTCAGACAGTGGGAGGAAACCCAAGCAGACATGGGGAGAACGTGCAAACTCCACATAGACAGTGATCCAAGTCGGGAATTGAACCCAAGTCCCTGGTGCCGTGAGGCAGCAGTGCTAACCACTGCACTACTATGCCATCCTACTGTGCCACCATGCTATTTGGACTCAATAGCATGAGTCCATGCTGTACTCTCTTTAGCTGTACCCTCCATCCCTAAGCCTTTATCATACTCTTTGTTACCAATAAGACCCGTATCATCTCTTCTTACCTACGTATTGTTGTCTTTAAAGAAAGAAAATACTTGTAAATTCTCAGTCATTTCAGTTTACTTTGCAGCAAGGGAACCAAAGCTTTGAGAGCTGGATAACCCACACTCAGGCTGGCTCAGGACTACACGCTCCTGTGAACAATTGCACTCCAGTTTATTACTGTACATCAGGATTTATGGCTTATCGGAAATGTAAGAAAAAATGGGATTACAATAAAAACAGTTCATTTTGGTTTCCAAACTGCTTAAAGAGTAAAGTTATTGATTATATGTCAGCAGTTGATGCCATCTGTTTGAGCAACTGTCTCCTGGGATGTATAAGATATGGCTTATATTTCCCAACTCTGATTTTTCTCAGGGTAACACATGGCTTTGCAGCTTCGTTCAACAGCAAAATAAAATGTCAGAGCTAAATAAAAACTGAAACAATCGTCAAATGATAATGAAAATTGGAGCAATGTTGAGACAGCAGTAAATCTACCAACTCTGGCTACTTCTAACTTCAAAAACCAAACTACTAAACATCATCTTTGGGTTCATTTTAATCTTTCTCAGTATTGGATCTGCAGAATCTAGTTCTGACTCACATTTTGTGCTGCATTTGAGCATTACAAACAAAAATGATGATCCTTTTCTGAAATGTCTCACAACACTTTGAAGGAGCGATTATGAAAAAAATTACATTGAACCATATAAAAAGATGTTAGATTGGACAATAAGGGAAGCCATATTGTAATCTCTTGAATCAAAGTCCTTTGGATCCTCTTGTAGACAGTTTCACCAAAACCTCTGATCCACCAGGCTTCTGTCCTAACTTTAGATAATTCAACTTATGGCCCAATCTAAAATCTCTGTCCTAACTGGATATTTTGTACTTGTAAATTCTCAGTCATTTCAATTAACCATGCAACAAGGGCCCATCGAGCCTGCTTTACCATTCAACATGATCATGGCTGTTCATCCACTTCAAGCCTTTTCCTCATCCTATCCTCATATCCCTTTACATATTTTGCATTTCAAAATCCACCAATCTCTGCTTTAAATATACTTAATGACCGAGCTTCCATAGTCTTTGTGTAGAGATTTGTAAAGATTTACAATCCTCTGAGTACAATGATTTCTTCACATCTCAATCTCAAGTGGTTTCCTTGAAATGTGTACCTGGTTTCTAAAGTACTTGACCAGAGGAAATGTTTTACTTGCATCTATCCTGTTTACCCTTTCAGTATTTAGCAAGTTCCAATGAGATCACTTCTCATTCCTCGAGACTTTAGACAATGCAGGTCCAATTTGCCCAATCTCGCTTCACTGGACATTCCTGCCATTCCCAGAACAAGATGGGTTTACGGGAACATCATAAAGGGGGAGAGAGGAAGTGAGAGCGAGAGGGCCATTTGATCCAGCACATTCAACATTCAATCCTTCCACCACTGTGTCAATAGTGCAGCATGGTGACACAGTGGTTAGCACTACTGCCTCAGTGCCAGGGACCCAGGTTTGATTCCCAGCTTGGGTCACTGTCTGTGCAGAGTCTGCATCTTCTCATGTCTGCACGGGTTTCCTCTGGGTGCTCCGGTTTCCTCCCACAGCCCGAAAGATCTGCAGATTAGGTGTACTGGCCATGCTAAATTCTCCCTCAGTGTACCCACAAAGGTGCTGAAGTGTGGTGGCAAGGGGATTTCCACAATAACTTTATTGCAGTGTTAGTGTAAGCCTACTTGTGACTCTAATAAATAAACTAAAAAAAGATATAATGCAGTATCTCATTGATTTCTTTACAGCATTATCCAAAACAGTGACCTCTATAATCCAGATGAGCAACAGTAACAGAGGCATCGGAACACCACCACCTATAAATTCCCCTCTAAATCACACACCATCCTGACTTGGAAATATATCATGCTCCTTCATCATCACTGGGTCAAAATCCTGAATTCCCTCTGTAACAGTCCTGAGGGAGTACCTGCACCACATGGTCTACAGGCAATTCAAGATGACAGCCCACCAAAGCAAGTTTCAGAAAGGATAATAAATGTTGGCCTTTCCGGTGATGTTCATCATCAAGGACCCACACACTCTTTTCCATCTTCTTCCATCAGAAAAAAGATACTAAAGTCTGAGATCATGTTCTAACCAACTCAAGAACAGCTTCTTCGCTGACTTTTGGGTCTACCTCACATTAAGTTGATCTTTCTCTACTGTAACACTACATTCTGCACTCTCTCCTTTCCTTCTCTACAAATGGTATGCTTTATCGTAATAGTGTGCAAAAAAACAATACTTTTCACTGTATACTAATACATGTGACAACAATTACTCAAATCAAATAGGAATAAAACCCCATGAAGGAATGAGCGAGAAAATTCTCTGAGTAACTTCAGAGTCTATCGCAGAGTTCAAACCAAAAAATCATTCCGATTTGGAGTGCAGTATAGAAAGGCAAACATGATTGTACGTAACGTGTTCCACCTGGTTAAACACAGCTCATTTTCTCCATTCAGGTTCACAAGTGTCAATGTGTAAGCACAGCTTGTACTCTCCAGCTGGACATGGCTGAGGCCACTCAAAATAACAATTCTGCAGCTGCCAAAAGAAGTCCCAAGATTCCATTTAATCTCCCTGCCTACAGATACAATTCCAAAAACAATAAAGTGGATTGTTTGGTTTTTAACACTCTTCCTTCAGGCAACCGATATCAGCTCGGCAGGAAATGGGAAGAAAATGAAAATGGCAGAATGCCAAATGCACGGCAATGAGATGGGTTCAACATGATGGTACTTACCTTTTCTTTAAAGAGGTCCCTCTCTTCCAGTGTTAGCGTGTCCGCTTTGGCAATGACAGGGACAATATTTACCACTTTGCTCAGGCGTCTCATAAATTCTATATCTAAAGGTCGAAGTCTGTGGGGTGAAGGGAAAAAAAGATGCATTAATAAATGTGTGTTCCCCAAGCTTTTTGAACTGCGTTCAATAGCCAAGCAAAGCGCCTTATATTTTGTCAATGACTAATGTGCTCATTTTTTACTTTCTTACTATACTTCTTCAGTTCAGGTTCCAAGTTTTCACTTAGAACTTCAATTATGGGAGCTCCTCCCAACTTTGGAAATGAGAGATTTGTGGGACATGAAATATTAGCCATGTATCTTTAGAATGCAGAGTTCCTCACCAAAGGTAACTCCAGTACTTGATGAATGCCAATCGCCTATTATCGGGTCAAACCGTCTTTGATGGGAGATTATTTATTTTTAACAAAATATATTAAACTTATGACGAATGGTTGAGCTCTATACTCAGCGTTTAGAAGGATGAGGGGAGATCTTATTGAAATTTGCAAGATACTGTGAAGCCTGGATAAAGAACATAGAACATAGAACATTACAGCACAGAACAGGCCCTTTGGCCTTCGATGTTGTGCCGACCAAAATAAAAAGCAATGCCCCTCCAAACTAAACCATTCCCTTCTCTTCCATATACTTATCAATTAACCTCTTAAACGCCACCAAACTTGGCGCATCTACAACAGCTGCAGGCAGGGCATTCCACTCCCTAATCACTCTTTGAGTAAAGAACCTACCTCTGATATCCGTCCTATGACTCATACCCCTTAATTTAAAGCTGTGTCCCCTCGTGCTAGCTTTCTCCATCCTAGGAAAAAGAGGGCATGATGCTTTCACTAGGACGAAAAGCTGGAAAAGCCCAACCTCAGGCTGATGGGACAAGCCTTTAAAACAGAGATGAGAAGGAATTTCTTCAGCCAGAGGGTGGTGAATCTGTGGAACTCTTTGCCACCGAAGGCTTCAGAGACCAGGTCATTGAGTGTCTTTAAGACAGAAATAGATATGTTCTTGATTAATAAGGGGATCAGGGGAAAAGTTAGGAGAATGGGGACGAGAAAAGAATCAGCCATGATTGAAAGGTGGAGCAGAATTAGTGGGCCGAATGGCCTAATTCTGCTTCTGTGTCTTATATTAGAAGAAGAAAGACAACTTGAAATGTGCAGTTCTTGTTCATTTAAACAGATGTTTGAAAGTTTTAATGACCAAAATTGTTTATGTCCAAATGACTTAACAGATATACCGTAATAACAGCGGAATCTTTTAAGTAAATGCCAGCTGGGAAACTACATTTCCTTTACTACTGGTGAACTCATCTGTAAAGGCTGCTGTATCACTAGAAATGCCACCTCTTATCTCTTTGTGACAGCAAACTTTGGTTAACCAGAAACAAACCAAGAAAAATGCTGAAATGCAAACATATGGGTGGCAAAGTGGCAACACTGCTCCAGGGACCTGAGTTCAATCCTGACCTGGGGTCATTGTCTGTATGGAGTTTGCACACTTTTCCCGTGTCTGCACAGGTTTCCTCCGGGTGCTCCTGTTTCCACCCATAGTCCAAAGATGTGTGGAATAGCTGCTTTGGCTATGTTAAATGGCCCCTTAGTATCCTGAGATGCGTTGGTTAGAGGGATTAGTAGGATAACTAGGTGGGACCATGGGGATAGGGCCTACATGGGATTATTGTTGGTATAGACGCGATGGGCAGAATGGCCTCCTTCTGCACTGTAGAGATTCTATGATTCTATGAATCAAATTCTCTTGCTCTTAACTGCCAAAATGATACAGCAGCCAGTTTTCATTTGGATATTTTAAACGTCCATTAGAAAGTGGCTTAAATTTGTTGCCCAAACGATTTAGCTCCAATAGTCATGCAATTAAAGGAAGGGACTTTAAATTTAACATTTGTAATGGCTGGTTTCCACGGGGCGCATACCAACAACAGAGCCTTTTCCTGGTAAATCAAATGCCCTGGAGATTGATGAAAGCAAATCCCTCAAAGTTGCAGCAATGAGTGAGGATTTCAGTACAGCAAATTGATGGCTTCTAGCACATCCATTTAAATAAAAGAGGCGTTGAGTGCGTAAATCTTATCTTCCAAGGAGCGAAAGAAGCACATGGCTACTTCTATTCTTGAGGGCAAGATGGCTGCTTTCTTCTAATAATTGGGGTGGGTGAAGGGCCCCTGGCCAAAATATTCCCATTTTGTTCAGATCCCAGCGTGAAGATCCACGATACTATGGTTTTAACTTGCAAAATGTGTTGATCAGCCTTGAAAACCATCTATTACCATGCAGAATGGGTAGTTCCATAGGATCCCTAGAGTGCAGAAAGACACCATTTGGCCCATCGAATCTGCACCAACTTATCCAGGCGCACCCACCACCCATCCTCCTATCCTATCCCCACAACCCATGCATCTGTCATGGCTAATCCACCTAACCTGCACATATTTAGACTATGGGAATAAACTCGAGTACCTGGAGGAAACCTACACAAACATAGCAAATGTGCAAACTCCATACAATCACCCAAGGCCAGAATTAAACCCTAGACCCTGGTAGCGTGAGGAGGCAGTGCTAACCATTATGTCCTCTGCAACACATTTTTGCCAGTGTGTGCACAAGTTTACCATGGATAATATCAGTCTATATGACTTTCTAACTTGATGCTTAGGTGAAGTTTGTCAAGAAACTTGAGGATCACTTGAGCAGATACTGCAAGTGTAGGAGAATGATACCAGATCAGACATGTTACATAACCGTCACATCTTGAAAGGTAACAACGAAAATATACTGATAGTTTTACACCTGGATTGCTATTGTTGCAACGGATTTTACCTGTTGTATATTGGCTTCACTAAATACAGGCTTGTGGAATACATCACCAGTCAGATCAACTTTGCCTGAAAATTTATTGAAGCAAATATCTGCACGATTGCCTTTGATTAGAAACATAAGGTAGGAAACATGTTAGAAAAATTTATTTTTAAGGCTATTTTTGAAGAGCAGCAGTAGCATGTGGGATAGTGCAATACTGAATAAACACTCCCCATTCTCCCAACAAACGCAGGGAAAAGAATTAATCACTTCAATCTGTTTGAATGGAAAAGAGCAAGGAATTAAAAGTCAAAACAAAAATGAGAAAAGTATTAAAATATTGCAATAATAATGGCATGCAGTAGGCAGCCAATGGCAGTGTACATGTTAAGATTAATTATCTTGATATTGCAGGATTTGAGAGTTCTGTTTTTAAAAGAACAGTAGTCCTGGCAGTGCTGTGCCACTGTATGCAACTCTTCCCCCTCACCTAAAGAAATCTCAGGGTAGTAGTTACCGTCCAGCCCACTGCCTCTGAATTTCCTGTACGTAATAAGTACAACTCAAAAGGGAAAGAGTGATTGAACAACTCAAACAATGGACTTCCGACCGTTGGAACAAAGCGGACAGTTAACCAGCTTAAAGAGGAAAAGTGAATTGCCTTGTGTTAACCCCTGTGTGCAGCAGAATGACAATACAGAAACGGTATCCAGACAACACATGGAATTTTAAATACTACACCACCCTGAGGGACTTGACAAGCTGACTTGATGAATCATATTCTGATGGAAGCCTTACTCCCTTGGCTTTCCTACCCTTACGCATCCTTTTGAGTTGAACAAGGGTCAAAAGACAGCTGTCCAGCTTTGACTCCCAGTCAAAAACAAACCAAGTTCATTAAAAACAATTACTTTTTATGCACAAGTCAGTTTTCTTCACACATGTGGCAGTTTTGATCACATCTCTGACTGGATTCAACTGCAGTGCTTAATCTGATTTTGAAGCTCGTTTTGCAAAGTAGATAATCCACGGGATCAAAGACAGATCTTGGAGATTTTCCTCTTTATGAAAGAGCCTGAATTTGATAATATTCCACAAGTACACCCACACACCTCCTGACTTTCGTCATTTCATTTAAACACGGCATTGCACAATGTTAAATTTTATACAAAGTTAGTGTACCAAAACTTATTCTAGGAAAGTATACTGAAATAGACACAGTCGAAACAGACTGAGCAGTTCAGGATTGAACATTCAGTATTCCCTAACATGGGTCACGCTCAACAAAGCTAACTGAATGTTGAACTGTATAAGGAAAACATTAATATCTAACCTGGTGAAAGTTATGATAAAATGGTTTAATAAAATGATACATTCCCCAACATCAAAGTTAAATACTGCAGATGCTGGAATCTGAAATCAAAACAGAAAATGTTGGAAAATCGCAGCAAGTCTGACAGCATCTCAGAAGAAAGATTAGAGCCAACATTTCATGTCTGGATGGCCCTTCATCATTCTGACAAAAGACCATCCAGACTCAGAACATTGGCTTGGCT
This sequence comes from Sphyrna mokarran, assembly GCA_024679065.1. Classification (NCBI taxonomy): domain Eukaryota; kingdom Metazoa; phylum Chordata; class Chondrichthyes; order Carcharhiniformes; family Carcharhinidae; genus Sphyrna; species Sphyrna mokarran. The sequence goes on from JAGIQG010000021.1 coordinate 29,938,116, forward strand.
TCATGTCACACTATCTGTAACCCCTGTAACTTGCCTGGGTTAGCAAAAAACCTCACTTACTGTGCTGTCTGGAGAAAATACACAACTCTCTAACAATGCTCAGGATCCCCTTCACACACATTGTTAGCCACTTTAACACTTGAATAGCAGGTTAGATGTAAGGATTCGCATTCTAATCAGCAATCTCTGACTGTCTGTGCTGATGTGTGCTATTGCAGACCAGAACACTGCACTTGCCTGATGAAGACACGGGAGTGTTGAAAGCTCGCCATTTTACTATCAAATAAATCGGTTGGATTAATAATTGGTGTTGCTAAATTCTTACTGAGTTCTATTCTCTCTCCACAGGTGCTGTCAGACCTGCTGAGATTTTCCAACACTTTGTTTTTTGAACACACATCTCAAGATCAGCAAGTACAGATTATTCATTTGAGGAGAAGAAAATAAATAATTTCTATTTGTTAAATTGATGACACTAAACATTTTCATTAACTGTAATAATTTCATACATTTCCAACTGGTCAAAACCAGCTCCCAAAGGTCCTCCACATCATTTCTCACAATAATCTCCTCTGCTGGCCTTTTTATCAGAAATGGATTTACATGTTTGCATTTTATTGCATCTCTCATAATAACAACACAAACATTTGCTCAATTAAAGAAGGTTTTCAGCTCCTCAACATACTCGAAGTAACCATTTGATAGATGTGAAATCAAAATGTTCAAAAAGCCATCTGGCTCAATCCACTAAACCCCATTCTACAATCATTACAAAGTTTAAATTTATTGTGAATATATAAAGTTGCAGAAAAGCAATTTTGTGATGTGATTTATTGGAAAGTTTGGCTCACAGATCAGAGACGAGGCACAATAAAGTATTGAAGGTACTTAAAACATTATCAGGAACCTCCTCTATATCAGTCTGCTTGATACGCTGTCTCTCATGGCCCTCAAATAACAACACTGTGACCAAGTTAAGATGACATCACAAAATATTAAAATATAATATTAAATCACAGATTTAAAAAAATCACAGATGCTGGAATCTGAAATACAACCCAATTTGGAAATATGATCCCTCATGAATCATTGACCTATTTTTCTTTTCCGGGTATGAGTTTGATCTCTTGTGCATTGACAGTAATTCCTTTTACTGGGACAGTGAGACTAATCTATCCCTGTCTACTTGCTCCCCAATGGTATTCCCTCTATTGAAGTGAGCAGGCAGAAAATGGTGGGTGGACAAGGAACGAAGGGAGCAGTATTGCAGGTTCTTGATGCATTTGTTAAAAGAATATTTCAAATAACGACATGTTGACTGGCAGCACAATCTGGTTAACATCAAGGTTCAGAGGAGAAGACTCAAAAACCTACAAACAACACACAGAAGTTGTCCACCAGGGATTGGGACAATAATAATGAAATTGAAGAATTAGGGGACAATATGAACAGGGTTACAAATAGCCATCTTTTTATAGATGCCACATAATATTTTTGTGAATGCGGAATAGAAATTGTAATCCCAAATATATGAATTGGTGATAGCTCCTTGCTACCTTTCATGCAAGGTATTCACCTCTTAAAAAAAAACTGCATTTATGTTAGTGGTTTTGTTTAAATTGAAGTCTTACTATGTGGTTTTCCTACATGTTCGCGTCCTTATTCTTGTTCTAACCCACATGAGCCTTTGCTCAAACTGGACAACCTAAAACATCCAGGTCCCCACTTTCTGTCCCCAAGTGGTAATATAACTCTCTACCACAGACAGAAACTTGTGCCTTAGCCTCATTTCATCCTCCCTTGTTGTTGCATATTCAACCAGTTGATGAGATTTTCTTTTAATCAGCATCATCTTGGAGGAAAAGTCCAATAACAGCCTGTGCTGACTCAATCCATCTCCATTTACTTTTCAAGGTAAGGCAAATTGGGCAGCACAGCACCAGGACCTGGTCTGCACAGTCTCCCCGTGTCTGTGTGGGTTTCCTCCAGATGCTCTGGTTTCCTCCCACAGTCCAAATGATTGGCCGCGCTTATTTGACCTTAGGGTCAGGGGGATTAGCAGGGTAAACAGTTGAGGTTACAGGAATCGAGTCTGGGTGGGTTTGTGGTCGGTGCAGATTCAATGGGCCAAATGGCCTCCTTCTGTACTGTAGGGATTCTAGTCTATTCTGTGGCAAGAAATGCTGGTGGAAGTGCACAATATTTAAATTGAAGGTCCAAACAGTATAGTGGACTTAAGGGTTCACAGCCAGTTATCAACAATTGATAGATCCCCTCAGATGTGGTTGACATGGTCATGAGCAACTGCTATTACTCTCAAATGCATGTTCTATTTCCCCTTTAAAATTAAACTTCATTTATTAGTCACAAGTTAGGCTTACATTAACACTGCAATGAAGTTACTCTAAAATTCCCCTAGTCGCCACATTCTGGTGCCTGTTTGGGTCAATGCACCTAACCAGCACCTCTTTCAAACCGTGAGGGGAAACTGGAGCACCTGGAGGAAACTCACGTAGACAGAGGGAGAACATGCAAACTCCACACAATGATCCAAAACAGGAATCAAATCCCGGTCCCTGGTGTTGAAGAACAATACTGCTGACCACTGTGCCACCATACACAACACCCTAAAACATCAGCCAGCCAAACATTTCCTACATTTCCAATCCAGAACTCATTTATGACTCTGTTCTGGTAGTGTGGAATCTTGCCTTGGCCAGCAATTACACAGCCCATGTTTCACAAAGCAGGGCTCACAGCAAATGACCAAATATGCAGGAAATAAATGGTGTAATTAACTTTAGTCTGTACGCCAGAGAAAAATGAGTACAGAACATTGTTAAGTATGAATTAATCTGTTAATTGAAATACATCAGTGTCACTAAAGATAGTCTTTCTTCATAAGTAGGGAAAGAAATGCCAGAAGTATAGTTTGAAATGAACACATTGGTAGGAAGTAAAAATGACGAAACTTCCATTTTGTAGCAATTATACATGATGCAATGTCAAACAAATTGGAAGAAATTTCTGCTTATCAAACATTGTATGTTGGATATGAGGTCTGATAAATTAGAGACAGGAGTAACAATAGCATTTGCTTTCATTTTTGTTAATCTGGTCACTCTGTGCAAAATCACCAGTCCACATTTTATGCCTGTGAAAACAGTTCATTTTTATAGAGCCTCCATAACTTCAGAGCACATCAACAAGCTCGGCAACCAATGAAATCATTTCAAATCATTGTTGTAATGTAGAAAATGGAACAGCAAATTTGTGCACAGCAAGCTCCCATAATAGCAATGCGATAAAGGTTATGAACAGGGTTCTCTAGCTTCCCAGCCACGTGTTTCTTGGTAGTGGGAGACGATGCGCCTATCGAGGTTCTCTCGTCCCTCCGCTGTTAGTGGTATTTCCCCTTGAAGTCATCCCACACTGCTAGGAAATTCGCAGGGTGGCAGGATGGGGGTGGTGCTTTGCTGCCAGTGGGAGCAGAAAATCCCACCAACATGAACAGCCGCAGAACTCTGGCCCAGAAATTCTGTTTTTGTGATGTTAACTGAAGAGTAAATATTGTCCAAACACCAAGACAGAACTCCTGCTTTTTAAATAAAATAGTCCCATAGGATCTTTACAACCGCCTTCTAGGGTGGATATAGCCTTGGTTTAACATCTCATCAAAAGGGCAGAGCCTCCAAAAGTGCAGTATTCCCTTAGTACTGAAACGTCAGCCTACATTTTTACGCACCTATTCCATTTTTAAATTATATATTTAGACTGTCTGCTCCAAGTTGATTTTAAACTATAAATTACTGTTCACATTGAAAGGCTCAATGGAGCAACACACAGATGTTGTAACTCAGCAACTGTTTCAGGCAGTAGGTGATCACTGGTTCATCTGGTCCACTCATCCATTATAATCTTTTGATGCGTTTTGGTTGAAAACACCCACATCAATGCATGGTGATGTTTTTTGTTTGTCAAATTTAGCCAAAAGCGGGTCAAAATAGGGTGGCACAGTGGTTAGCACTGCTGCCTCACAGTGCCAGGGACCCAGGTTTGATTTCCGGCTTGGGTCACTGTTTGTGTGGACTCAGTACATTCTCCGTGTATCTGTGTGGGTTTCCTCCCACAGACTGAAAGACGTGTTAGTTAGGTGCATTGGTCATGCTGAATTCTCCGTCAGTGACCAAACAGGCGCTGGAGAGTGATGACTTGGAGATTTTTACAGTATCTTCATTGCAGTATTAATGTATCCCTACTTGTGACAAATAACTAAGCTTTAAAATTTCCATGCAATTAGTCAAGTATTAGTGACACGGATGAGAACAAGTTTGCAAAATGAAAGACTCAACCACTCCCAAGGACACTTCAGTATGTTGGATTGGGTATTTGTACAACTCAGAATATCTCAAAGTGCAATACACCTAATGAAATACCTTTGAAATATAGTCATTGTTGGAGGAAACATGGCAGTTAATTAGCACAATTATCTGCCACCCATGATAATGACCAGATAGTATGGGCGCTGGAGAAGAGCCCTTGCTTTTCTTTGAAAAGAAATCTACAAGATTGAGAGCCGTGCACAGAGTAGCTAGAAACTTTTTCTCAGGGTGAAAGAGTCAATTACTAGAGGACACAGGTTTAAGGTGTGAGAGGCAAGGTTTAAAAGGAGATGACTGAGGAAGATTTTTTACATAGGGTGTGGATGCCTGGAACTCGTGGCTGAGGGAGGTAGTGGAAGCAGATACCTTATGGATTTTGTAAGGGGCAGCTTGACTAATACATGAATAGAATGGTCTCCCCAATGTACCATACTTCGCGACATCCTTTGTTGCAACGTATTAAGTAAACAACGTTGGCTGAGTTGCAAGAGTGTACTGTGTGCCTGGTGGATGGTATTCTCGAGTGTGATGATGTCATCCATGTCGATGATCTAGCATGTCTTGCAGAGGTCCTTGGAGGGTTGGGGGTCTTAGTTAAGTTGGGCAGTATGGTCAGTGCAGTGTTGGAGGGGATTGAAGGGCCTGTTCCATTGCTGTAATTTTCTTTGTTCTTTAGTATCATGGATGTTTTATACCCACTTAGGGAGTAGGAGTGTCCTAGTTTAACAGCTCACTGGAAAGTTGACACATCCAAAGATGCAACACACTCTCAGTATTCAGCAATGTCAATCTAGATTTCTGTACTCAAGTCCAAGTAGCATGGCTTGATGCCAGTACCTCCCAACTCAGACAAGTGTGTTACCCACGACCAATAGTTGGAACATTGTTAGAATAGTGTACTGATTTGGAGCAGCAAGGAATAATTTCAGGATTCACTTCTCAGAGATGCTGTAACATGTTCAATTGCCAGCCCCACAGCTGACCTCTGGTATAGAAAGCATCGTTCAGTACATCCCCGGAGCAGAGAAGCTACGACATCTTCTCTGGAATCTTCAACATGTCATTGATGAAGATGACCGTCTCACCAGGGCCATCCCCACACCCCCACTTCTTGCCTTCAGGCAACCTCAAACAGACCACTGTTCACAGCAAACTATCCAGCCTTCAGAAGAACACTGACCACAATGCCACACAACCTTGCCACAAGCCACAACCTCTGAAGACATGCCAGATCATCGACATGGATGACACCATCACGTGAGAATATCATCCACCAGGTACACAGTACATACTCTTGCAACTCGGCTAACGTAGTCTACCTAAATATGTTGCAAGAACGGGTGTCCCGAAGCATGGTACATTGGGGAGACCATGCAGACACTACAACAACAGATGGATGAACATTGCTCGATAATCACCAGGCAAGACAGTTCCCTTCCTGTTGGCAAACACTTCAGCGGTCATGGGCATTCGGCCTCCGATCTTCGGGTAAGCGTTTTCCAAGGTGGCCTTCACGACACATGACAGCAAGAGTCGCTGAGCAGCGACTGATAGCCAAGTTCTGCACACGACGATGATCTCAACAGGGATCTTGGGTTCATGTCACACTATCTGTAACCCCCATGACCTGCCAGAATTTGCTAAACCTCACCTACTGTACTGTCTGGAGACATTTCTTTAACCTGTGCTCAGTGCTCCTTCCACTCACATTGTTAGTCATTTTAAGACTTGAATACCAGGTTAGGTGTAAAGATTCGCATTCTAATCAGTAATCTGTAAAACAGTCTGTGCTGATATGTGCTGTCTGAGACCAGAACACCTCATTCACCTGACAAAGAGGGTAACCTCGAAAGCTTGTGAGTTTACTACCAAATAAATAGGTTGGACTTAAACCTGGTGTTGTCAGACTTCTAAACGTGTTTACCCCAGTCCAAAGCCAGCATCTCCACATCATAGAAAGTAAGGACAGAAACAGCACAGGCAGATAACAAGATAATAGCTGGGTTTGGAAAGGGAAACAAAATGAGAATGCTGTCTTTAATGGGTAGTGTTGATGTATTGAATTGAGTGGCACAATGTTAGCACTGCTGCCTCACTGTGCCAAGAACCCAAGTTCAATTTTGGTTTGGGTGACTGTCTGTGTGGAATTTGCATGTTGTCCCCATCTGCATGGGTTTCCCTCGGGTATTCGGTTTCCTCCCACAGTCCACAGACATGCAGGCTAGATGGATTGAGCATAATAAAAGTTTCCCCTTAGTGACCAAAGATTTGTAGGTTAGGTAGATTAGCAGAGTTTGGTAACAAACGTCTCACTCTCTGCTAATCTAGAGTTTGCTAATCACGCACTGTATTCCTGAGAGTTAAAAATCACTGCTTTACTTCTTGGGAATAAAGTAGTAATTTTGACTGCACAGTATAGCATTGCGTGGACTTTCTTAGCTCTTCTGAAACTCGCTCACGTGAGCTAGAATAATGAACCCCAAAGGTCATGATGTGGAGATGCCAGCACTGGACTAGGGTAGGCATTGTAAGAAGGTTAAAGACTCATTCGATGAAGGGACAGCGCTCCAAAAGCTTCTGCTACCAAATAAACCTGTTGGACTTTAACCTGGTGTTTACTGTGCCAGCCCCAAGGTGGAAGCTCCTCATTTGCTGATTGTGACTACATTCTTCAACTGACAGAGTTATAGGGTGCATCATAATGCTGGGACTATTGCTGATGTGTTTGCTACCAGCATGCAAGTAGACCAAGGGCAAGCAATTAACATCAGCAGCTATGGTAAATATGTCAGGGACAAATTTCTGTCTACACTTCCCACTGCCTCAGAAACACAACCAGCGTTATCAAGGACCTCACGCACCCCGCATATACTCTCTTCCATTGGGAAAGAGATACAAAAATCAGAAGTCGTGCTCAAGAACAGCTCCTTCCCTACTGCCATCAGACTTCTGAATGGACCTACCTTATATTAAGTTGATCTTTCTCTGTAGCCTAGCCATGACTGTAACACTACATTTTGCACCCTCTCCTTCCCTTCTCTATGTATGCTACGTTTTGTTTGTAGTATGTAAGAAGCAATACTTTTCACTGTAGACTAATACACATGACAATAGTAAATTTAATCAAAAACAAAGTTTGCAATCAGTGATCAATACAATGTGCAGGGAACCAAAAGGTACATACGAGTGTCCAGTCGGAGCAATGAAGTATATACAGCAATGCACTCTGGTGTCCTGGATTCGCTTCTTTCTATTGACAGTGAGTTCTTCTTTCAGATATGTTTCATACTGATCATTAATAAATTCTGTAATTGGCTGCCAGCTAAATGGAAAATTGGAAATAGAACATGTAATTAAACTGACCAAGCAGAACCATAACGACAACAGACTCATCAAAGCAACTATTAAACTTGATGATTTAGAGTGCAAAATTAAAAACAAAAGTTCACATTCAGCCTGAACTTCCAAAGGGTCATGTTCTTTGAAGTGGTTACTTTATGGCCGTGATTCTATTTTTCCCTATCGGGAGGAACGTCAAGTTGTCAACTGTGAACGTTTTTACATTTTCATTTCTTTAAATGATGGCCAAGCATCTTTCAGGTTGAAGGCTAAAATCAAAATTATTAGCCTTCCACTGGTGGTAACACTGCTGGCCAACACGAGATCAAACTATTAATTTATCAAGATGGTACCATCAGCTGTTTAGCTATGTGTTTGAGTTTACAACGAGCTTGCTCCATATTAAAATTTCTGATGGGGTGTTGCTACTTCCATCAAGTTACGTCTGCAAGCAAAATTGGTGGGAATTTGTTGAAATAAAGCTGTGAAGCACCAGTGCAACATGTCAAAGAAAACAGAAACAGCAACTGCTCCTGGACTTGGTGGGGGTTTTGCTCATTCTGACAGCACAGTTTGGGTGAAGAATTCCCATCCAAAAATATGGTATTAAACTGAAGTCTGAATCATGGAATCATACAGTGCAGATGAGGGTCTTTGGCACATTGAGTCTGCACCAATATATGTGAAACACCTGATCTCCCATCTAATCCCATTTTCAGCATTTGGCCCTTGGCCTTGAATATTATGCCAAGTAATCATCCAAGTTCAGTGTGCCTGAATAATGGGTTTGGTGTACCTCAGTCAGGTGTTACTTACTTACCATTGCTCTGTGTTGAGTGTTACTTGATGAAATACAAGCTAGTGAACAAACAAATTTGTATTTTCCTAAAACAAACAGAGCACTTGACATTCATGTTGATGTAAATGGGATAATGGTTATGTTGACTTGGCTGATACAACAATGGTCCAGTTTAACATGATAGGGACTAATACTCACCAATTCTCATTGTTTATCTGATCACCAAATCCTGGGGTATCAATTACTGTCAGTTTCATGCGGACACCCTTTTCTTCCACATCTGCAACGAATGAAGAATGGCACTGGATAAATAGGTCAAATCGATTGAAGAGTACAGCATTTCTTTTTCAAAGTGAACGTTCTTCCCCAGAGAAAACTAGACAGCAGCCACCATTTATAATTCTTCAGCCATATCTCAAAATGTACAACAGACTCCCCAATAAATATCAGATCAGTTATTGTTCTGCAAACTGAGTCAGCAGTGGAATGATAATGAACACTGCACGGCACTCAGAAAACAGATCACAGAATTCCCTAGAATGCCTAAGATCCAAAAGGTTTAAAGGCAACTTCACTTCAAAAGATCCAACTCAAAAAATTAGAAAATCACCACAATGTACCTTAGGTCATTAGGCACAAGTTTATAATCCTGAGGAATTTTGCTGATATTGTTTCTCGAATTATGATCGACTCGATCAGGAAAAAAAATGAAAATAAAATTGCATTATTATTTTCAGTCTTTTTTAAGAACCTTATTGCAATTTTCAGCTGTCTCCAATAAGTAAAGTGCTTATTCCTCAAATTCTTAGACAAATGTATCATTTCTGAAGAAACCACAGCATGTCGTATCTAATTATTTGGTGGCACAGTGGTTAGCACTGCTACCTCACAGCGTCAGGGATCCTGTGTTCAAATCCTGGCTTGGTTCACTGTTGATGGGGAGTCCGCATGGATTTCCTCCATGTGTTCTGGTTTCCTCCCACAGTCTGAAAGTCGTATTGGTTAGGTGCACCGGCCATGCTAAAATTCTCTCTATGTGTAGCTGAACAGGTGCCAAAATGTGGCAACTAGGGGATTTTCACTGACTTCATTGCAGTGTTAATCTAAGTTTACCTGTGACTAATAAACTGTAACTTGATTTTATTAAATAAACACACAATTGTTTTAGACCACCTAGTCACATGGCAACATTGGTTAGAAATGATCTAAAGCTTCCAGTTAAACAACTGGGCTACTTTACATGGAATTACCAGAGATTATGGGACTGCGGTCTGGACGAAGTCTGAGTATGTTCGGAGGAGCATTACAAGTTGATGCACAAGCATAGCCTCTGCCTAAAAGGATGAATCTCTCCAATGATTCCTTCCTTCCATTCAACACACAGTGCTAAAGTGGTTCGAAGTTACCAGCAACATCCCATGTGATTGTGACCATGATAAACTGTTCCTCTTCACCTTTCTTGGCCTATCTGCAGTTTTTGATACAGTTCGTCACAAAACTTTTTTCCCCATGTCTCTCCTGTCTTCCAGCTGGGCTGAGACTGCAATTGTCTCGATTCAATCTTACTTATCCAGTAGTGTCTACCATCTGTCTCGACCCCTATGCCTTCCCAAAACAGTCAGATTGCTGGTTCAATAGCCAGTACTCAACGAGCAGAAATTTCCTGCAACTATTTATCAGGATGACGAAATCCATTGTCTTCAGTCCCACCACAAATTCCATGTCTCTCTATGGAAATGATCTGATGTTAAACCACATATCTATTTCATCACTCAGACTGTTCATTTCCACCTCCACAATATCACCTAACCTTGCCTCAGCTCATTCACTGCTGAAATTTTCATGCACGTGTTCATTATCTTGAGGCTTGATTATTCCAGTGGGCTCCAGGTTGGCTATCTATCTTCCTATACCAAAACTCTGCTGCCTGCATAATCCATACTAAGTCCCAGCTATTCATCACCTCGATGCTGTTAAAACTGCTAGGCATCATAAAACTATGTTTTAAATCAAAGCAACATGGAGCATATGCTCTCAGATGGGTTCTGGTTGGGGGTGGTTGCCATGGAGACTGGGGCTCAGCTCAAGTTCTGTTGAAACCAAAGTGCACCTGAACAATAAAGGAGACACTTGTTCAATATAGGCTCTGATTTCTTCACCAAAAAACCTCAAATAGAGAGACAAGGAGCTGGGCAGATGTGGAGGGGGGGGGGGGCGAATACTGGGAGTGATCCTCCAAGATCTCTGCACTCCACGAAATAGCGACTTTGAACAACCTCAATTTTGGGGCTGTGTGTGCAGTTCTCCCACTTAAAATCTCTCTGCCTCTCTATCTTTAATGTTAGTCATTAAAATATGCCTTTTTGACCATCTACTCCAATTTTTAAAAATTCGGTCATTGCTGGCTAAACCAGCATTTAATACCCATCCCTAATTGCTATAGGAAGGTGATGGTGAGTTATCTTCTTGAACAGCTGCAATCCATGTAGCATAGACACACCTACAATGCTGTTGGGAGGGCATTCCCAGGTTTTGATCCAGTGACAGTGAAGGAATACCAACACATTTCCAGGTCAGGATGATGAGCCACTTTGAGGGGAACCTCAAGGCAATGGTGTTACCAGGTTATCTGCTAGCCTTGTCCTTTTGAGACGACAGTAATCATGGGTCCAACACACTCTTGACCTGTTGTTTGTAGACAGTGGACAGACTTTGAGGTGGTCATGAGGTGGGTTATTCAACAGGATTTCTTGCCTCTGCTGTGCTCTTGCAGCCAGTGTATTTATATAGCTAGTTGAGTTCAGTTTCTGGTCAATAGTAACCCAGAGGACACATCAATGAGAATGCCACTGGATGTCAAGAGACAATGGTTAAATCCTCTCTTGTTGAAAATGGTAACTGACTGCCGCTTGTGTGGCGCAAATGTTAATTGCCACTTCTCAGCCCAAGCCTGGATATTGTTCAGGTCTTGGTGCACTTGGACACAGACTGCTTATCAAAGAGTTTAATATCTGATGTGTGGCTTGGAATCAAAATTTGTTTGCCAACACTCCTTTGAAGCACTTAGGATGTTTTACAATGTTAATGGGGCTATATAAATGCAAGTTGTTGCTTGGGTTTGCATTTGATGCTTATGGATGAGGAACAATCTCACTGACTGAAAATTGCTCTCCCCTCTTCTTAGCAGCAGTTGGATTTGCAACATTTCCAAGATCTGCAGTGCACATTTCAGTGGAAAAGTGTAGTCCAGATGGGGAAAGCTCACTGTAGGCTGGAAGCAAAGATCAAGATGTTTAATGTGCACCAGCTTGAGCACAGAGATGTTTCAGAAGTGGCTATAAACACAGGACAGGCAAGTTTGTGCCTCACTTTGGGAAAAGGTTTACTTTTTTTCATTCATCATGCTGCAAATTGTCTTGATTGTTCAAACCACGTTTTGATCGGAGAACTTAAGCTAATAACCAGCCAAGGTTCTTTTCAATTTCCCACACGCACTAGGCACTTCAGATATACATCTGATGCAAGGCAGAATAGATTAATGGAATAAGTGGGCTCAATCAAATTCACCATAAAAGTGGAAAAAAACTAAAAACAACCAGTGGATCAGTTTTATATTAGTATCCTGTGATGTGAATTGCTTTATTATTAATGCAGTGTGCAAAGGGTTCATTTATCCATGCAATTAAAGACATATTTGTATGTTTGAATAGATTGGGTAGGGAGATTGGTGTAAGTCCTTAGTATCCTAGAATCTCGGTAGTGTCATTATTCACATTTATTTTTCTAAACTCTTTTGCACAAATGCCCTATTTAAGCAGCAGTGTGAAGTCTTATGCAACAGTCCTCCTCCCAATCGTGGGAATTATATTTCTTTCCCAACCCCTTCTGATCTCATTGTGAGCAATCACCAGCACAGACGGCACAGAATGCCAGAGTACAGACAGTCATCAAAAACTTCCATTAGGCAAAAGAGTTGCAACAGCATCATTGGATGAATAATAAATGCACAAATCAGTTTCAACTCACCATGACTGATTGATTTCATTTCAACCGTTTGGGGGATTCGTTCCTCAGATCCTTCAACGGACTTACGACTAACCTTGGATTTGAACAGGGTGTTTATTAATGTGGATTTCCCCAAACCACTCTGACCTGTAGGTGAAAGAAACACTTTACATTACAAACCACATCCACAAACCTACAACAGGCTTTGGCCATGAGCTCAAACTGAAATTCAAATCGATTGACATAGAATTGTTTTAAATCAACGACATGCGTTTCTGAGGAACACACAAATTATTCAACTGCAAGCAAGATGGTAAAGGTTTCATCACGTTTAATAACACATGAAATTGTTTTTAACTGACATGCTGGCCAGGTCAAGTTCATAAAAACACAATTATTGAGAAGGAAAAGGGCAAAAGCATCAAACTCCTTTCATCACAAGAACAGAATTGCTGGAGAAACGCAGTATATCTGACAGCATCTGTGGAGAGAAGATAGAGCCAACATTCTGAGTTTGGATGGCCATCAGTCTGGGTAGCACAGTGATTCACACTGCTGCCTCATAATGCCAAGGATCTGGGTTTAATTCCAGCCTCAGGTCACAGCCTGTGAGCTTGCATATTCTCCCCATATCTACATGGGTTTCCTCCAGGTGCTCTGGCTTCCTCCCACAGTCCAAAGATGTGTGGGGTAAGTGGATTGCTATGCTAATTGACCCTAGTGTCAGGGAATTTACAGGATAAATGTGTGGGGTACATGGATAGGGCCTGAGTGGGATTGTGGTCAGTGCAGACTCGATGGGCCAAATGGTCTCTCTCTGCACTGTAGGAATCCTATTCTATGAACTTAAACATTGGCTCTATTCTCTCTTTACACATGCTGTCAGACCTGCTGAGTTTCTCTAGCATTTTCTGTTTTTGTTTCAGGTTCCAATATTCAACATGTTGCCTTTATCTCACTTCAAACACTGACAATGTTAATCTTTCAAAAATGTTATTATTTTTCTCACTTATTTCTTCTGAAAAAAAAACTCGGCATATTTTTTATTTTCTGTAACCCTGGATCTTTAAATACACCAGAAAATCAGTCCATTCGCACATTTCCACTTATCCTGGTTACTTTGCGCATATAATGTATTGCCTGCCTTAGCTCAACGAGTACTATTGCTGGAGAGTTCAAAGTCATTGGTTTAAATCCCACCATGGAGACTTGTGCATTTAAAAAAAAAAAATTAATGGGATTTGAGCATTGCTAGCTAGACCAGCATTTATTATTTATCTCCAATTTCCTGCAAGAAAGTGTTGGTGATTGCCTTCTTGAATCACTGCAGTCCATTAGGCATAGAAACTGCCACAGTCCATATCCTTTAAGTATGCCCACAGTGCTGTTGAGGAATTCTAGCATTTTCATTTAGTGATAATGAAAGAATGATGATATAGTTCCAAGTCAGGATGCTACATGGCTTGGAAGAGAACTTGGTGTTTCCATGTGTCTGCTGCCCTTGTCCTTCTTGATGGGTTTGGAATTCCTTTTGAGTGAACCATGAGTAGTTACTACAGCGCATTTTGTAGATGGTACACATTGCTGCCACAGTGCATCAGTGGTGGGGGAAGTGAATGTTGAAGGTAATGGATGTAGTACCAATTAAGGAGGCAGTTTGATCCTGGACATATCAAACTCCCTGAGCATTGTAGGAGTTATGATGTGGAGATGCCGACATTGGACTGGGGTAAACAGTAAGAAGTCTCACAACGCCAGGTTAAAATCCAACATGTTTATTTAGTAGTGAATGCCACGAGCTTTCGGAACCCTGTTCCCTCCCCACTCATCTAATGAAGGAACAGCATTCCGAAAGCTATTGGCATTTACTACCAAATAAACCTGTTGGACTTTAACCTGGTGTTGAGAGATTTATTATTGTAGAAGTGGCATTCATCCAGGCAAGTGGAGCGTATTCCATCACATTCCTGACTTGTGCCTTCTGGATGGTGAACAGGCTTTGAGAAGTCAGGAAGTGTGTTACTCACTGCAAATTCCCAACCTCTGACTTGCTTTCATAGTCACAGTATTTGTACAGTTAGTTAATTTTTTGGTCAATGGTAAACCCCAGGATGTTGATACTAGGGGATTCAGTGATGGTAATGCCAGTTACTTCAAAAGGGCAATGGTTAGATTGCTTTGCTTTTGTGTGGTGTGATCGTAGCTTGCCACTCATCAGATCGCCTAGGTGAATATGTTGTTGCAACATTGAGGTAATGCTGCATATCAGAGATGCCAATTTTCAAATGTGATATTAAATGCTTGTCCTCTTAGATGAATGCAGGCAATCCTTTGGTTTTATTCAAATAGTAGAGTTCCCTCAGTACTTACCCGACATTCATCCTTATAACAACATCACTAAAAAAATTAATCTGTCATCCATTTCACTATTATTGGTGGAACATCAGTATGCATAGGCTGGCGATCACATTTTCTACATTACAGCAGTGACTTCAAAGAAATGTAATTCATTGTTCTTGAGGCATTTTCAAATGTCGAGGCCATGAAAAGCTCTCTATAAACACTGATCCTTTTTTGTTCATTCCTTCGTGCAATAGCATGAAATGTTTAATTATTTTAATTCTGGACTGCACGGTGGCACAACGGTTAGATCACTGTGTGGAATCTGCATGGATTTCCTCCGGGTGCTGTGGTTTCCTCCCACAGACTAAAAGGCGTGCAAGTTAGGGGGATTAGTCATACTAAATTGCCCCTTCATTTCAGGGAGATTACCAAGATAAATTTGTGGATTATGGGGGATAGGACTAAATGGGATTCTTGTCGGAGCAGGCTTGATGGGCCTCTTTCTGCACTTCAGGGATTTATCCATGGTCATTTCCAAAACTCTATTCATTCTGGAACAGTTCTTGCCAATTGAGAAGGCAGCAAATTTAACCCCACTACTAATGGAACAGGGGACAGGGAAACAGAACTATAGAATTGTTAGCCTGACATCAATAATAGAGAAATCATTTGTATCTATGATAAAGGATGTGATAACTGGACACTTCAAAAATACTGACAGGATTGGGCAAAGTAAACATGGGTTTAGGAAATAGGTATCATGTTTTACCAACTGTTGCAGATTTGAGGACATATCCAACGGAATAGTTATGGAGGAGGCAATGGATGTGGTGTATTTAAATTTTCAGAAGGCATTCAATAAAATCTGATGCAGTAGGCTATTAGGCAAAACTTGAGCACACGAGGTCAGTGCTCTGAAAGGTGGGTAATATTCTGGCATAGATTAAGAATTGGTTATTAGACAGATGATAGAGTGTAAGAATGAGTGGATCATTGCTACTTTGGCAGGATATGACCAATGGGCACCACAAGGATCAGTGCCTATGCTCCAGTGGTTAGCACTGCTGCCTCACATGGCTCGGGACCTGGGTTCAATCCCAGTCTTGGATGTCTGCCTTTTTCCCCTGTGCCTGCATAGGTTTCCTTCTGGTGCTCCAATTTCCTCTCAGAGTCAAAGATGTGTGGGTTAAATCGGTTTGCCATGCTAAATTGTGCCTTGGTGTGCAAAGATAATTAGGTGAATTAGCCATGGTAAACCTGTGGAGTTACAGGGAAAGGACACTGGTATGGACGTGGGTAAGATGCTCTTTTGGAGAGTCAGTGCAGATATAATGCAGGGATCTATGATATTCACAATCTATGTCAATGATTGGGAAGTGGGGACCAAATATTATATTTCCCACTTTGCCAACGACACAAAGTAGATGGGAATGAGTTGTGAAGAGGATGCAAATGGAAAAATGTAAGGCTATTTACTTTTGTAACAAAAAAAGGAGGAAAAGAGAAATGCTAAATATTTCTTAGATGAGGAGAAATTGGGAAGTGTTGATGTCGAAAGGAACCTGGGTGTCCTTGCTCATAAGTCACTGAATACCATCATGTGAGTACAGCAAATATTTAGGAAAACAAGCAGTATATTAGCCGTTAGTCATGTTGCAGTTATAATAGCGCCTTGGTGAGACTGCACCAAGAGTAGTTTATATAGATTTAGTCGCCTTTTTCAAGGAAGGATATTCTTGCCATAGAGTGCAACAAAGGTCCACTGATCCTTGGGATTGCAAGACTGAGGAGATAGGGTCTGTGTTCCCTAATGTTGGGAAGAATGAGGGCCAATCTCACTGAAGTATCAGAAATTCATAGAGGGCTTGACATGGTAGATACCAGAAGATATTTCTCCTGGCTGGAGGCTCAAGAACCAATGGACAGAGAAAATGAGAGATAGGCCATTGAGAAATAAGGAAAAATTTCTTCACTCAGAGGGTGATGAATCTTTGAAAATCTCTACCCCAAAGGGCTAGAGAGGCCAGTCCCTCTGTTCGCGACAAAGATTGATAGATTTCTGCACGTTAAAGATATCAAGGGATCTGGGGATAGTATGGAAAAATAGTGTTGAGGTAGAAGATCAGCCATAATCTATGTAAATGGTTCACTATGAATTTCTGATATTTTAGTGAGATCACCTCTCATTTTTCCCAAATATTAGAGAACACAGACCCCATCTCCTCAGTCTTGCCATTTCAAAGATCAGTCTGGAGAATCCTTCTTTGGAAAAGGAGACTAAAACTATATGGAGTACTCTTGGTGCAGGCTCAAGAAGCCAAATGGCCTATTCCTGCTCCTATTTCCCATGCTCTCCAGGATTTACTACTGTGTGGACTTATCCGTGATCTTCTAATTTCATCTCTAACTCTTTCCTCTCCCCACCACTCAAGAGATTTCCTATGCTTGATGTGTGTGATGGACAAGGCAAAGGACAAGCCTTTCAATTTAAACAAAAACTCCTAATGGTATTTCCCAACATATTGACTTTATTAGCATTTCCTGCTCCTACTGCTCCCCCAAATCCCCCATCTGTCACAACATTTAAGTGCTGGTTTCAGCACAGGAGTTTCACTGCAGGAACTGGGGATAGAAAACTTCTGCCAGTGGGACATCACTGGCAGCAGAGTGTAATTACATCATTATTTGTTTACAAAGAGAGGTTTTAGTGGACAGAATCATAGAACAGACTCATAGCAGGAGGAGGTCATTCAGCCCATCGAGCTGACAACAATCCCACCCAGCTCCTAGCCCTGGTAACTGGTGTATTTACCCTGCTAAACCCCCGTCACAAAAGGGCAATTTAGCATGGCCAATCAATATAACCCGCACATATCTGGCCTGTGGGAGGAAGCCCATGGAGACACGGGGAGAACAAGCAAACTCCACACATTCAGACACCTAAGGAGGGGATGGAACCCAGGTCGCTGGTGCTAAGAGGCAGCAGTGTTAACCACTGTGCTATTCAGCACAGGAGTATAACTATTAATTTATGCAAAATACAGAAGAGCCAGTTAAATTTAACTATTGTGAAAATACAAGTGTCATTACTACAGTATTTGCTTGTTCTTTTTATTAATTTTAAGGTATGTTTGGCAATTAACAATGCCAAAGGCCACTTTTCATAGAGGAGGAGAAAGATGTGCTGGTTAGGTATGTTAGCCGTGCTAAATTCTCTCTCTGTATAATGGGTGCCAGAAAGTGGCAACTTGGGGATTTTCAAAGTAATTTCAATGCAGTGTTTAATGTAAGCCTATGAGTGACACTAATAGATAAATTTTAACTTTAAATGAGAAGTTTAGAGATTAAAAAACAGCAGTTGAAGGCTCATTCTCTGATCAAACAAGGAATCCACCGAAAAATAAATGGGACACAGAAAGTCAGGATCTTAAGAGACGAGTTTGAAACTTAGAAGTCGAACAAATATGGAATAAAAGGAGCAAGGAAAGCTAAAAATCCATCAGGCTTTAACTATTTTGCCAACATGGCTTTCCATTCTTCAGTAGATGCAAAATCTTTGCTTTCCCCAAACAATAAACAGTCTTGTTCGAGGTTCATCATACTTGTGCCCCCCGTTTCCATGCTCAGGCTCCAAGTTACTGTATATATTTACAACATGCCATTTTATAAGACTTGCATCGTGTTCCTTCACAACATTTTCTCCAATAAAAGTAACATTTGGCTCCGAGTGTTCTTTCAAAGTTTGGAGCACCAGATGATACAATCTCCCCTTTGCTCTTCTCTGACTCTTACTTGGCATAAGCAAGATAAGGCAGTGCTGGAAAATAAAATCATTATTGTGGAGAATAAAAGATAAAAATAAAAGCCCTCTTTTTTAAAAACGGTACATTCCAGAAACACTCATAAATTACTTCAGACTTCAAACAAAATAATTAAACAACGTGCCATGTAGTAAAGATGACATTGCGCAGCTGTGCAATGCAGATACACATATTAATCCCATGTTTATTATTACCATTATTGAAAACAGTGCAAGACTATATTAAATTAAACCTCTGCAGCTCAAGGTATTGAACCTGGAAAGGAACATTGCCCAGAAGGCAATTGGGTTGACTTCTTCCCTAGCTCCACATTTCTAAGCACTCAATGCAATATTCCTCAGGTCACCATAAATGGCAAAGCATCGACTGAAAAATCTAAATAAGCTGTCTGATGAAGATTGCATGAATCATTCTATCCGGACCAAGTGAACTTTCTGTTTAGATGCAGTATTTTGATTTCAAGCATTAATGGATTATGTTTGGAGCCATCATCATCCAACACAAAGAAATCCTGGATCTCTTCCAAAGATCATTTCTTGAACAATCTTTTTTTTTAACCCTTCAAAAACCCAAATCATTAACGTTTTGTGAGCATGACAACACATTCACATTGCAATGCATGATTTAAATAGAAAACATACTGTACACTAAAAATAAAAAGGACCTTTTCATTGTGAAAGGTAGAGGTGATGGCTTAATAGTATTATCATTAGACTATTAATGCAGAAACTCAGCTAATGTTCTGGGGATCCAGGTTCGAATCCCGCCATAGCAGATGCTGGAATTTGAAGTCAATAAAAAAATCTGGTATTAAGAATTTACTGATGACTAAGAAACCATGGCTGATTGTCAGAAAAACCCATCTGATTTACTAATGCCCTTTAGGTTGGAAAATCTACTATCCTTACCTAGTTTGGCCTACACGTGACTCCAGAGCCACAGCAACATGGTTGACTCTCAACTGCCCACAGGCAACAAGTGAAGGACAATAAATGCTTTAGCCCGTGACTCCCATCTCCCAGGAACGAATGAATAAAAATGTCTTCTGGGATGTGTATTCATTTTTTTAGAAGCTGCTTAATAGTGAGAGATTTTGATTATCAGTATATCTCTGGATGTCTTTTAAAAAAAAGAGTTGTTTGATTGTTAGTTACTTCCATGCAAAATCTGGAAGATGCTATAAATCCTTTCATAAGGTAAGCCAATTACATGGCATTGGCATATGTCTCAATCAGCGCAGCAAGTGATCATGTCATTGTCAATCGACTAATATGCCTTCTAATTTTCAATTGTATTATACGTGCTCACTGGAACACTCCAAACCACCAGGTCTCTTTCTTCAACAGGCACCTTGTAAATGTCTTGGATTTCTGAGCAGTACAAATTTAGGCACATCATAATCTATTAAGGATAAGTGCCACTTTGGAATGGCTAATGCCTCAGTCTTAAGAAATTACTCAGCAAAGCAAGTGGTGGGGTGTCATATGTCTCAGGAAGACCACCAGATATATTCATGAAGAAGTCATGTGGTCCACACTCTGTGAGCAGTTTGCATATTCTCCCTCCCGTCTGTGTGGGTTTCCTCCAGGCTCTCTGGTTTTCTCCCAAAGCTTAAAGATGTGCAGGTTAGGTGGATTGACCATGCTAAATTGCCCATTACTATCCCATATTGTGCAGGTTAGGGCACAGCCTCAAAATTAGGCACGAGGGAGGCAGTTTAGAACAGAGTTGAAGAGGAACTTCTTCTCTCAAAGGGTGGTGAATCTCTGGAATTCTCTGCCCATTGTAGTAGTGGAGGCTACCTCGCTGAATACATTTAAGTTATGGGTAGATAGATTTCTGACAGACAAGGGAATTACGGGTTATAGGGAGAAAGCAGAAAAGTGGAACTGATCCATTTCAGATCAGCCATGATCTTACTGAATAGCAGGACAGGCTCAAAGAGCTAGATGGCCTACTTCTGCTCCTATTTCTTATGTTAGAGGGATTAGCCATGGGTAATGTGTGGAGTTGCAGGGATTGGGTAGGGGAGAGAGCTAGATAAGATACACTGTCAAGAGTTTGCACAGACTCAATGGGCCAAACTGCCTCTTCTGCATTCTAGGGATTCTACGTTGAAGCTGAAAACGAAGGGTATAGGTAGACAAATGTTAGATTGTATCCAGAAAGTGTACTCCAGTTCCAAGATCTGTGTAAACCTAGACCAGCAATTCACCTGAGAAATAAAATCTCAGTATCACCACAGCAAAGTGACAGTCAAAAAAGAACTAAAAATCATTGGTTTGAAAAAAACAACATTCTTCATGGATATTTCAAGGAATGCAAAACAGAAAATAACTGATCCTCTCCAAAGAAAGAAATCCAAAGGGAAATTAATGACTTTGGTACAGGACGAAAGAGATGAAAGTTTATTTATTAATCATAAGTAGGCTTACATTAATACTGCAATGAAGTTACTATGAAAACCCCCTACTTGCCACACTCTGATGCCTGTTCAGGTACACTGGGACAGAATTTAGTATAGACAATGCATCTAACCAGCACATCTTTTGGACTAATGTGGTTTAGTTGTGCACTAGCCATAGGACAGTTAACAGCATTCTTGCCTCTGACTCAGAAGGTTCTGAGCTCAAGTTCCATTCCAAGGCTTCGTGCAAAAATCAAGGATGGCTCACCAGTGCAGTACAGATGGAGGACTCCACTTTCAAATTGTGTCTTCTTTTGGACGTGATGTTAAACCGAGTCCCTGCAAAGGTTAGCCTGCTAGGGTTAACGTAAAAACTTTCCACATTGCACTATAGTGAAGAAGAGCAGGGGTGTTGTCTCGGATGCCCTGGTCAATAATTATCTCTCAATCAGCATGACACAAAGAAAAGATTATCCAATCAATGTTACACAACTGTCTATGGGAGTTTGGTGTGCACAAATTGGTTGCTGCATTTTCTACATTACAACAGTGACTACTACACTTCAAAACTACTTCATTGGCAGTAAAGGGTTTTGAGATGTCCAGTGGTTATGAAAAGCTCAAAGTAAATGCAAGACTGTTTTTTTCCCCCTGGGAGAAATAATACATACCCCAGCATTCTGAATGTGACTAGGAAAGAGATTGTGAGGCACTAACAAATATTATGAAGCACATTGGATATGGAGGGAGATACAAGAAGATGGAAAACAAGCTAATATGACAGTTAGATTCATTAGTGGTAAACAGACACAGGCATCTTCAGATGCATTGGATGTACTCAAGGGCCCACATACCCTGGACATTCTCCCTTCCACCTTCTATCATCGGGAAAAGATAACAAGTCTGAAATCATGTACTGATTGACTTGGGAACAGCTTTTTTCCTGCTGCCATCAGACTTTTGAATGGACCTTATATTAAATTGTTCGTTCTCTACACCCTAGCTATGACTGTAACACTACATTCTGCACCCTCTCCTTTCCTCCTCCTATGAGCAGCACACTTTGTCTGTACAAAGTGCATGAAACAATACTTTTCACTGTATACTAATACATGTGACAATAATAAACCAAATCAGGGTGGGCTTTCAACTGAGGGAGGGAAAAAGGAAGAAGTGGGGCATGTTAAAATATGAAATACGCTCCATCCATCATTTTGTAAGGGCATGATTGATCTAATCCAAATTTATACATTTATATATTCAATAGAATATGAAACTGTAGCCAAAACAATGCAACATTAACAGAGGAGATGATAATCAAACTTTATAGCCTTCTTGTCTAACTGCAGTTATGCAGTTCTAATCTTTGACAAACAAGTATTGAAAGCGGCCCAAAGAGCAGGGGGCTAATCCCCACCATCTGGGTAATGAGTCATGAATAAAGATCGCATTGACTGGGTGTTCTTACCACTACGAGACAATTATATTGATGTATACAAAATTGTTCTGGATATGGAAAAGTTTACCCAGAATATTACTCTAAATTAAAACTGCAGGCAAAGAACAAGGAGCACTAGTTCAAATTTGGCAAAGGAAACGTCTTGACAAATAAAGAATGTTTCTTCATATAAGCGGAGTGTTTGAAAAGTGGAATAAACTTCCAGACTGATTAACAGAGGCAAATGCCCTTAAATTGTTTAAAAAACAACTGAATGGTGCAACGGAGATACTTGGTTCTCTTTGTATGAGTGCATAAAATGGCCCATTAACAGCTGCCTTCATCAATTTTGTGGGTATATCCATAAAGAGGAATTCTGACAGAACACTAGTTTCCCTTTGATATGTGGTACTGAATGGTTGATTGACCTGCTGGGGTGAGGGGGATGTGGAGGTGGAATCTGTTCTATTCTACTCACTCGCACTGAAGAAAGAGATAATCAGTAATTACAATAGTGGGTATCCTAATTCAGTCTACTTGATTAGCAAGAGGGGATCTTAAATATACTGATTGGGAGATGCCCTTAGTCCATATCCTTATATTCATTGCTTATCTAAAAGCCCATCACATGCCTCTATTTCCATCCCAGTCAACAATTAATATTTTACTAGGGGGTATCTTCAGCCTTGATCTAGATTTAAGTGCATGCTTAGAAGGGCACTAATGTCAACGAGAGCCAATGTAGATTCAGCTTGTGATAGCTTCATGGCTTAGACGTCTACATTTACAACAAAAAAAATCTTCTTTCTCCCAAAGATGTCTTCCAGGCAAAGTAGATTTGTAATAAAGAGGAGCAATGATTAGAAGAAAGGAAAGCTCTGGCCTAAGCCCTTTGAGCATTTAAGTAACCTGTTTGCGACCAAGGCCTCTGTGTTGATTGCTATATTTCATGAAATCATACAACCCCACAAAGCAAAAGGTGGCCATTCAGCTCACCGAGCCTGCACCGATAACAATTCCACCTTGGCCTTATCCCCTGTAACTCCACCTGCTAATCCCCCGAGCTCTAAAGGGCCAATTTAGCCGGGCGAACCAGTTTCAAAAATGCTGTGCATCAAAAGTGAATTGCACAAATTGACTGGTATGTATAATTCAAGCTTTAATGTTACTTAAATATTCTACATTGTATAAGCTAAACATTAGACATAAAGGTGAGCTAACATTCATTTGCACGATATTCAAAATCATCAGATCACTGGGTTAGTTAAAACGGAAAACTTTTGTTCTTTGATAACTTACCTACAACCATTATATTGAATTCGAATCCTTGTTTCATAGCTTTCCTCCTCATCTGTTCCAGAATGGAATCAATGCCCACATAGCCAAAGTGGTCAGATCCTGGCTTCTCATTTTGCATGGGCTGCTTTACGCTCGCATCTCGAGAAGATTCAGACATAATGCTGGCTTTGATTGAGCTATTTTCTGCACCTACCAGTATGGAAAGAGAGAAGAACAAAAAAAAACAAAATAAATCATATGTATAGATTAAGTTGTTGTTGCAGTAATCATTGCACTGCTACAAATGAGAAAAAAGCAGCTAATCAGTGAGATGCGAGGAGATGGTAGCACAGCAGCTAAGGGCTGTGCAAAAATGTGTCTTAGAACTTAAATATAGATAGTCTAGAGTTGAAAAGTCTCATTCTAGGGGACAAGCGCTTTAGGTGAAGGGGGGAGTTAGGAAACCTGAGTGGAGAAGTTTTTCCACAAGAGTGGTAGGAATCTGGAACGCTTTGCCAGAGGCAGTGGTGCAGGCAGAAACGATAGGGACGTGTAAGGGGTTTTTAGGTAAGCAATGAATATAGGGATATGGACTAAGGACAGGTAGAAGTGAGTAGTCTAATTTGGCTCATGTTCAACACAACATTGTGGGCCTCTTCTATGTGCTATATATAGGTATGCATTTCCTTATGCATCACTTGCACTGCAGAATGTTCTTTTAGAACTTTCTGTATTTAATGGGTTTGTGTTCGTCATAGGCCCAGGTTTAAAAAAAAAAATCAAACCAAGCAGTCTGATAGCTGGCAAAGAGAACAGCCAAAGAGTTGTGGGTTAGGTTGATTGGCCATGCTAAATTGAGGGATTAGTAGGGTAAATGAGAGCTACGGGAATGGGGCAGGGGTGGGATTATGGTCGGTACAGACTCAATGGGCCAAATGGCCTTCTTCAGTATTGTAGGAATTCTATTCTGACTGAAATATTTTATATTTCTGAAACATCAGACCTCCATTTTATAACTCCAGCTACTGAGACAAAGAGGGATGAATGAGAACACATTGGGTGGTATTTCTGGCTGTTTCTGCCAGTGGGATCTTCTTGCCCCACCGATGGCAAATCTCCCCACCATGGTTTGCTGGCACAGAGGGTATGAAAAATAGGAAACCCCCATTGTCAGAAGCAGGAGTAGGAAGTCTCGCTGCTGGCAAATGGCAGGCTGCCTTTACTGCCTCAGAACACCCTGTTAAGGGAAAGGAAATTCCCACGTATCAACATCTCGCTGCACATGCAAAAATATTAAAACAACTTTCAGGAAACTGGACTCAAAAACCATGTGTTGCATGTGTTTTGATTTCAGTCAAGTAATAGTCCCCAGTGAATGCCTTTGTGTTTTTTTGGAAAGAGGTGGTGGTACTAGCTACATCTACTACAAGCCAGGTTTCCAGAAAATAGAAATAAATATAGCAAAAGATTGAAGTATTTCCAATGAATAGAGTGTATACAGTGAGCCAACATTTCAAGTATTTTACAGCAGCTTACCCCACAGTTCTCCCCAGTGTGTTATCAACATTCCTTGAGACACAACTGTAGCAAAGTTTGTTCATGCAGTCACAAGTAATGGAGCGATTTTCCAACCTCACTGTGCCTGGCGCAAATCACACCGATCCCACAAACTGTATCCAGGCCTCAAGATAGGCTTAGCACCCGGAGTCAAACAGTCTGCGGTCATCCTCGCTCCCTTCTAATGGCTCAAACCAGATCGTACCCAGAAAAGATGCGAGGCCAATTAAAATATTTATAGTAGTATTTAAATACGTATAGCCCATTTGCTACTTAGCTCCTGAGGAACTTCTGACCTTCGGACGTGGCACGAGAATCACTACTGGTTTCCACTAGCAGAAATCAGGCGCAATGGGCCATGCCAGGAGGCTCAGAAGCCATTGAAGTCCCCATATGGGCTGAGGCCGGGCCAGGCACTGCTTTTATAGAATACCTTGGCACTGCCCAGGGGATGTGTGGAAGAGGGGTGGTGGGAATGTCCATGGATGGGGGTGGGGTGGCAGGGTGAGTATCAGTCAATGGCACCCCTTGAGCTCAGAAGCTGACTTCACAGACAAGCTGAGGCTCAGAAGTTCCACTTCCACCCCCAACACCTCTCCCGTCCCCCAAACTTCTGGTGAAATTTGCACTACGGCTCCTATATTGCACAGAGTACCATCAATTCCCATTTCTTAGCTTGCTGAAAAAACTGGCGAAAAACCCGACTGTTTTCTTGCCCGTTTGACATTTAGAATTTTTGAGGAAATTTCACCATTAGTTTTTCTGGGGGGAAATTGGCCAAAGACAATATTGAACAAAGAATAAAGAAAATTTCAGCACAGGAATAGGCCTGCACCAGCCATACTGCCCAACTGAATTAAAACCCCCTATCCTTTCAAGAACTGTAAGTTGTATTCCCATCTTATTCATGCATTTGTCAAGACACCCCTTAAAACTCACTAACATATCTGCTTCCATTCCCTCCCCCGACAGTGAGTTCCAGGCACCCACCACCCTCTGTATAAATAAAAGTCAGTCAGTTTGTTCATTGACCGAGATCCCTTAAATCAACGATGGGCAATCCATCTGGGTTCAGAATATGGCCCATCAGACATTTTCATGACCATTGTCTACATACAGTGTTGTCACATTCCACTGATTTCCATCTGGATAGTTTTTCTTTCCCTACCGCTGTGGCTAAAGTGATATGCACATAAAACAAGTGAAGTGAGGTGCATGCTGATTGTTCACAAATCATAAAAACCCTAAAGTGCAGAAGGAGGCAATTCGGCCTATCAAGTCTGCACCAACCACAATCCCACCCAGGCCTTATTTTCATATCCCTACCTGTTTACTTGCTAATTCCTGTAACTTACGCATCTCAGGACTCTAAGGGGCAACTTATTTTTTAGCATGGCCAATCAACTTAACCTGCATACCTTTGGACTGTGGGAGGAAACTGCAGCACCTAGAGGAAAGCTACGCGGACACAAGGAGAATGTGCAAACTCCACACAGACAGTGACCCAAGCTGGAATCGAACCCAGGTTTCTGGAGCTGTGAAGCAGCAGTGCTAACTACTGTGCAGCTCTGAACATCGACTGAGTGAGCTGTGTGCTCCCTTTGTGCCCAAAACTTAAATATTTCTTGTTTTAACCATTTGAACTTGATGACGGTTCTATAAATATCTGAATGATTAAGTATTTTCTGTAACTCATTATGAAACATTAGGCAAGTACTCAACCTCATTCAGAGTGTCACAGTCAGTCAAGAAACCGGATTTCAATCTTGCAGCCTACTAGCATGAAGGAGTGCCACTCATTTGGTCCACTCACTATCCTCGATTGCTCACCACTGCCTTAAAGGCTACAAGTTATTTCTTTTGCAATCTTGATCACTGATAAAACAGGAGCTGGATGCTACAGTTCTTTTAGTTACAATATTAGGATGCAAACTCAAGGAGATTTCAAGTTTTACGCTGCAAGTTTGAAATAACAATATTACACAATTACCACGAGGTCATGGGGATTTCAGATAATGTAAGATAGTAGCCATTATTTATAGTCTCCCTTTCAACCATTTCCTTTTTTCTTCCCCACCATCCCACTAAAACAAATTACATCAGGTTCTTTAAGAGCTGTACACATCAGATTGAAGTTTCACGAAATCTAATTACGTATCAAAGCTTTTGCTTGAGAACCGCTTAAAATAAGCCTGGAAGGCTTTCACTCAACTCAAAACAAGAGGGCATAATTGACTAGCATTACGTCAGCACACACGTCACTCTTGAAAGTACCTCATTACATGGGATATTTCACAAAATTACTTAAACCAACATCCTAAGCAATTACAAACCTGGGAAAAAAAATCCAGAAAGAAGCCCTCTCTTCATTTTTTTTTAAGTGGAGAAGTGGGGGGCAGTGGTGAGCGTGTGGAGGGAGGTTAGGGGTATCTTGTGGCACAGTGGTAGCATTTCTGCCTCTAAACCCCAAACTTTGGATTTGCATCTCATTTCAGGACTTGGATAGCCACAGGACGTAATGGATAACATGACTCATTATCAACCTGCAAAATCTTCCAACACAGCAGACAACAGGAATGGGAGAGAGTGTGACTAGCCATGCTTGATGCGAATGGTATCTAACAAGGGCAGAAAATAAACTACAGAAACAGGTATGAGCTTCGTTGGCCTTATTTGCCTTTAATTCTTTTATAAACTACCAAGTCATTAAGACAGATTCAGGCTGCGTAGAAGAACCCATCAGAGACAATCATCTGAGGGGAATGTGAATGGCCCATCTCCTAACCCATTCACAAGACATTCAGCTCTATGTGAAACAACTCAATAAATGCAATCACTTTTGATAGTAGTCCTTGGCTGTCCGAGAACTCTTCCCCAGCCATAACCCAATCATATCTAAACCTGGAATCAAACTGCAACAACCATCTTTTAGTAACTGATTAGTGGGTGAGAAATGATCATCTGATGTGTCAACCAACCCTCTCCTGTGCTGAGGAAATTGATTCTCTTTAGGCCAGTCAGAACAGAAGATGCAGATGCAGAAGAAAGTGGGCTCTCAGTGGACACACTCTCCCTCTCTCTCTCACTTGCCATGCATTCTGGAAGCTTCAGCCCTATATCTTGGTGTAAGGGTTATATATTTTGTGGATAGCACCTAAAAACCAATCCAGAGTCTACAGGCTCCAGGAGCATTGTTGGGGTTATACATTTTCCCTGTGTCTGTGTGGGTTTTTTCTGAGTACTGCTGTTTCCTCCCACAGACTAAAGACGTGCCAATTAGGTGGATTGATTATGCTAAATTGTCTCAGTGTCAGGGGATTAGCAGGGTTAAGAAGATAGATTCTGACCGGGGGCGGCGGGCAGGGGGGATGGAATTGTTGTCAGTGCAGGCTTGATGGGCTGAATGGCCTCCTTCTGCATTATAAGAATTCTATGATTCTAATAGAAATAGGATCAAATAGAAATTACTCTTCAACATGATCAAATTGCCCCATCACATAATTCAGAGAGCCCACTGAGTATGAGACATCAATCTACTTGGCATGAGAGGTTTCTTGGATATTTAAACTGTTATGCCTCTTCCCCTAGGCATGTATGAACATGTAAATATGTGTGTGCAAGCATGTAGGGCCATTTTTTAATTATTTTTAATTAGGTGGGACAATAAGTACAATAAATATTCTCTTCTCTTTTTAAAAGAGAATAGCCACTCTTCCTCTTTGCACCAGACCATATCAAGTAGGATTCCAGCTACTGGAATGGTTCACCTGGTTCCCCCTCCCCCTCTGGTTTTAGCATCACTGGAAATCTTACAAAATGGAGCAGGCCTTTATGGGCATGAGGTCAGTCAAGGTAGAGCATGGGATATTTGGCCTGACTACTATAGACACCTATCCAATCAGTGCTGGAACAATGTAAATGACTGATCTAGATCTGAGGTAGGTAGATAACTCCATTATGAAGGCTGTTTTGGCTATACATTTATACATTTTCCTGTACAAAAAAAATCTCAAGATTTTATGCTGATTGAAATTGAAGGTTTGCAAAGTCAACAGTGTCCCAAATTAACCAAAAGCTTCCTTTTAATGTATTCCTTTCACTCTCCTCCCATAAAAACGTAATTCTAAACTACTACCAATGAGCAAGAACAACAGACGACTATTAACCATCAAGAATATAAAACAGCCAACTGCATTGGACATTTCTTCGACACAATTCTGCTGACACATACGTGAAAATTAAAAAGACAAAGCATCTGAACTATGTTTCAAGTGGTGGGAAGTGGGATGTTACAAGTGACTTTTGTGGATTTTTATATCAGTATGTAAACTGATATCTTTCCAAAGAGGTGACAGGCAACTTCCTGTCATGAATTACAACTCAGTAAGAATAATTTAAATACAGGATGAACCCTAAAGCAATATTTTAGCACAGCTTTTTGTTAGCACCTGCACAGTACTAATGAACTAACCTGCAGTCATTAACATGTTATGGGCAATAACTGAACAAAGTCAGTCAGGAATTACTGCAAATTCATTTGTCTGATTATGGAATGACTAAATTCACAAGATTGTAAGGAAACAACAAACAGCATTGATATTTGGTAATACGACACTTTCTTCAAACTCTTGTCTGGTTCAAGGAAGAGTCCATGAGGCACATCGATAGATTGTTAAAAAATATTATCAAGCAGATTCATTCACACTTACCAAACGCTGGTCGCTACGTTCTTCAACTTTTGGCATAAAATCAAAGCCACACCTACTTGCTCCAAGTCATGTGCACAGTTCCAAAGAATGAACAAAGGGGCATTAATACCGTAGTAATCATTACCCACTTTACAATGCAAGTCGTCAATCAAGACAGTATGTGGTTGGAGTTCGCAGCGAGAATTCAGAATGAGCAAGTTCAGTATTTACCAGCAATTTGAGAGATTTTGCATCGAATGGTGCTTTAGGACAAAATTTTGGTTCAATTAGAGGAATTTCTAATCTTCCAACCCAAATTATTTCAAACCTGTCTGTGTTGATACATGTTATTATTAAGGCTGTTAAATCCAATTGCATTTTTCATACATGCTGGGAAACAAGTGTTTAACATCTGCTCAGTGCAGGAGCAAGCATCATCCAGAAGCTTAAATGTTTTGCAGTATTCAATTAATTGAACAGATTCTAGGTTTAGTTACTTGGGATCTGTGAAAGTTTGCAAAGTTGAGGAAGCCCTGAAAATTTTACAATCTCTCCTCAAAGCACAGTGGGCGGAATCTTAACAAGAATTTGGCAGAGTGTCATTTCCGGTAAGAAAACTGGTATGGAACTTTCCAGTTCCAGTAGTTTTCTCTCCAGATCTTTAACCATCAACAAAAGGAGTAGGTGCAGTTTGTTCTGCTGAGGCTGGGAACCATCTCCACTGACAGCATGGCCGAGGTACAAAAATCTTGTGTGTGTGGTGGGGGGGGGGGGGGGGGGATATCCGGTAAGGACGGGATGGGGGTTAAAAGCATTTAAATTTCTTTAAATGTATTAAAACCAGTTTATTGCTTGTTATGTTGCTGGCGAGGGATGGTGAAAATCAGAGATCGCAATCTGGCTTTGTCAGATCTTGAGCCTCTGCCTGCAATCTCACGGTAAGAAGTCTGACAACACCGGGTTTAGGTCTTACACCTGGTGTTGTCAGACTTCTTACCGTGTTTACCCCAGTCCAACGCCGGCATCTCCACATCAGCAATCTCACGGACAGGGAGCATGGCTTCAAGGTTCACAGAATCTCTACAGTGCAGAAGGATACCATTCAGCCCATCACGTCTGCATCGACAACAATCCCGTCTAGATCCCATTCCCATAACTCCATATACTCACACTGCTAATCCCTCTAATCTACTGGGACACTAAGGGGCAATTTAACATGGCCAATGCACCTAAGCGGCACATCTTAGGACAGTGGGAGGAAATCAGAGCACCCAGAGGAAACCCACACAGAAACAAAGAGAATACGTGAACACCACACAGGTAGGCACCCAAGCTGGGAATCAAATCCAGGTCCTGGAGCTATGAGGCAACAGTACGAACCACTGTGCCTCAATGTCCTGCCATATGAAACATTAATTGCTAATTGTGACCTTACAAGTTACAAAATATGAATTATAAATATGAAAAATGAGGGATAAGCCAGACAGGCACATGTCTGGTAACATTGTCAACCAAATCAGAAATGCATTGTTCAGTATCTTGGCAAGACTTGAGCACGTAAACAATGCAATTAATCTTGCATTGCCAGAGGTTTGCTCCTCGCATGAGATACCTCCCTCTTTCAGAGCAATCAGTGAAAGTTCATGGTTTTATAACAGCACAATTCATCACGTGTGTCACCTCCAATGGATTTTCCAGTTCAAACCCCCACACTGTAATTCAAAGCAGGCCAGAAGTATTCTTGGTGTCCTGTCCAACATCCCTCTGCAAACTAACTAACTGGCTAGTCACCCAATTGATGTTTCTGGAATCTTCCTGCCCATGAAATAGCAGCCAATCTTTTGTGCAAATCAGTTGTGGTCATTTTGAAAAACGCAAAATACTACAGATATTGGAAACAAAAAATAGGAAACTAAAAAATGCTGGAAAATTTTCAGCAGGTCTGATAGCCCTATTCTCTCCCCATAGATGCTAACATTTCGATGCTAGATGACCCTTCAGCAAGCTCTGAGAAGGGTCATCTAAACTTGAAATGTTGGTTATACTCTTTCCCCGTAGATGTGTCAGACCTGCTGAGGTTTTCCAACACTTTTCCGTTTTTGTTGTGATCATTTTGAAAATCATTGTATGGAGTTGAGCATACTCTCAAGAGATATGAGAGACTGCTGAATCATTGCAATTAACAATTCATCTTATATAGTAATTTGAAGAGAGATTGTAAAAATTTCAAGGCTTTCTTAATTTTGCAAAACTTCACAGATCCCATTCAAAAACAGTCAGACATCTAGAACCTGTTTAATTAATTAAATACTGCAAAAACACTTAAGTTTGTTCCAATGCTGGTCAGATATAAACACTTTTCCCACACATACATAAACTTCTATGGCATTTAACAACCCTGATAACAAACTGTATCAATACATTTATCACCCATTTACTATCAACAAAAATTAATATTTTAAAATAATATTTTGAGTCAAAAGAATGTAAATTGCTCTCCAACTTCAACCAAAAAAGGGAGAGAGACAGTTAACCTGCAATTTAAAGAGGAAGCCATTAATGCTGTTGCCTGGAAATAATCTGTCATACTGTCTCATGATACGTATCTGCTCTACTTTTGTCAAGGAAAAAAAAACATTTCTGTTTGTCGGAAGTTTGTTTTGGCATCTGTTTTTATTGTTGCCACAAAAGCCTCAATGCGCACAACCAAGAAAGAGTAATCAATGTTTTCATCTCCCCATCCCTCCACCTGCCCCCCACCCAATGACCACTACTCTGTGCTGTACCTGCTGACCAGCCAGAATCCTATGCACCCAGTACCTCACTGACCACTTCCAGCCATCTTTTACCCAATTAGGCATCATGAAGATTCCACAAATGACTCAGGGGAAGTCATGGTACTTTGTATGCTTAAAACCATGAACATAGAACATTACAGCACAGTACAGACCCTTCGGCCCTCAATGTTGTGCCAAGCTATGTCCAATCCCAAGATCAAGCTATCCCCTCCCTATAATTTTGGACTGCTCCATATGCCTATCCAATAACCATTTGAAAGTTCCTAGTGTCTGACTCCACTATCACAGTAAGCAGTCTATTTCACATCCCAAATTATTCTCTCGGTGAAGAATCTACCACAGACATCCCTCCTATACATCTTAGGCAGTGCTTCACAGCTAATGAACATGCCCTCTGTATTCCAGACTCTTATCTTATGTACATGTATGGAAGTTCCAAAAGCAGGAGAATATTTGGTACCTATTTCCTCAATACAAAGTTAAGTTTGTTAGTCATGAGTAAGGTTGCATTAACAATTTGATGAAGTAACAGTGAAAATATGATTTTGAATGATTTCCAACTATTTTAACTTCATTGCCAATGTGCATTTTCAGAGGCGGAGACTAAAAAGTAAAAATGGAGTGTTTTTTGGGATGCTGAAAAATAGTTTCCTTTGCAGACACCACACCATTGTGATTGTCCCTTTAAGGATCTGTCAGCTGAGTAAGGGTCACATGACCTGGAAAACCAATTAGGGATCAGGATGGAGCTGGGGCTTTTGTTCCAGAATCGTCTCAAGAGCTGACTATCAACCATGAGGCTGCGAGCCTCTGTTTTATGGTTATATTAAATAAAATGTTATTTACCTAACTGATGAATAGGAAGTATTCCACTGTATTACCAAAAGAATCCTCCATTTGACTTTGCTAATGCCATCACACTAGTATTCACCAGAAGGTAGCTGAGGTGACTATAACTGGGACCTTCCTTTCTGCGCACAGCTTCATCTTCGACCTCTACTTGTTGTCTCTTACCAAATGACCCAGAGAAAAATCGGGAACTTCTTTTCAAAGAAATAGCAGACGTGAATCTGCATTCCGCTGTTGGTGCGCCAGTGGGCTCTCTGAATATTTGAGCTATTACACTTCTTGTCATTAAATAAAATTCATAAAAAGTTCAGCTCACATGATTGAGCCAAAGAGGAGGCAGTGAATGTGGAGGCTGGCAGCCACGTGCATAGTTTCCAGCCCACTGAACTTGGAGCAGAAATTTCATAAGGAACAGGGACCGACAAGAACAGTTAAACTGTTGCTAATGTACAATTGTACGACAAAGAATAAAAGTGTTTCTTTTTGCCAAGTAATCACAATGATGACTTTCTGTTATAAACCAGTTTTGACTGCATAGTTTGGTTGTCTGCCAAATTATTTTTAATTATCAATTTGACCGTGGCTATGGGACACAGGGGAACACTCAAATTGTTTGAGTTTGATTAAGAAAAACTGCCAGCCTTGCCATATCAGTTGTAGTTTCAGGGAAGAGATCTTAATACTGAAGGTACTTCACACAATCTTGTCTTTAAACACCTAATGTTGAATTTGCATCTAGCCTATATTAAGTAGTATTATTTCTTTGGTGAGGACATGATTGCACAGTACACTGAAACACTCGCTTTCATTTCTGGAATCTAACTTTGAACTCAGCTGAGACAGAGGAGGTGAAATCTTTCCTTTCAAATTAATGAATTTGTACTAATCTCAGCAAAGTGTTTATATCAATTCATGACATGTCAGCCTGAAGTCAAAATTAATTTAGAGTCACTGAGACTGAGAAGAAGGATACTCACTTTTATAGTCCCACTAAGTGTTCTTTAGGTGACACAATGCACGAATATGCAGCCACAACTAAAGGTACTACTGTCCCCCCACCGATACAATTGCAAAAGCACTTTAAATGAGATTAAACAGATTCTAACTTGTTTTATGAGGCATGAATGCCTGTGCACAAAACCACCACATGCACAAATATTCAAATGATTTGACAGATGAGTGGAATCCTTTGCATTTAGTCCTTGCCAAAACATTGGAATCATTTTCCTGATCTTCTATTGGGTGAGCTTAGCCATGACTCTTGAATTCAGCCTCAGCATTAGCAAGCCACCTGCTGCATAGTGGGTCAAATAATGATCCATTTTGTCAAAGCAAGGATCTCGAACCAAAAAGGACCCTGACAGACATCACGGGGTATTAATGTTTGGATTTTTGAGGTTGCAAAAACCACAAGAGAACTGGAAAGGTTGATTCCTGGTTCACTCACTCTTATCTGGGGTTCCTGCTCTCAGACCCGAGCTTTCCCAAGAGCGGGAAGGAGAAGAAGATAGTTTTTCAAACTAAGCAGATGTGGAAAGAAGTGGCAGCAGGGCTTAGCAGTAGAAGGTGCAAACCTTCTACTCTGGGAACAATGGAGTAGAAAGATCCAGAGGGCACGACAGGTTGAGAGAGGTCACATTTGCAGTGCCAAGTCTGACATTCTTTTCCAAACATTCTCCTGCACAGCACTAAGACAAGGCATCTTGTATCTTCATTCATTCATACCGCAATTTCTAGGCATCTTCCATTCCCAATGATCAACCAAATTCACACTCATCCTATTTCTCTGTTGTAACCGCCATGCCTCACCATCACCAAATGTTACTCTTCCCTTTTCTCGACAGGTCGTTTTGAACACTCATACAGAGACTGGCAATGTACGTTGTCTGATCCACTGGAAACAGGTCTTGTCCCAGGGGCCTGTAGATGTCAGCAGTGACCTGCCATGAAAGCCTGAACCTCCTGAGGCACCGGTGCTCAGTCACGTCAGGACAGATGATCCTCTGCCTGTGGACCCTGTTTTGGGGGGTTTCCTCTCACACTCCAAGGATGTGTGGTTAGGTGGACTGGCCATGCTAAATTGCCCTAAATGTCAGGGGGACTAATAGGCAAGTGTATGAAGTTATGAGAATAGGATTGCAGTTGGTACAGACTCAAAGGGCTGAATGGCCTCCTTCTACACTGTAGGGATTCTATGATCTAACCATCCAAAAATTTCAACTCTGACTACTTAACAATTTGTCCAACAATTCTACTTGCGGCACTGATGTATCCCTTTTCAGGATTAAGTAATCTCAAAATATTAAGAGAGGTAGGCTTGAATGTGAGCAGTGGGACGACCGTTTCGAATTAGGTTTCTGCAGCTATGGTAATGTGACGTTTGGATGCGCCAGCTCCCACTTTCCAATATCTCCCTGTCAAAAGTCCAGAGTTTCAATTATAAAGCCTGACCTCTGAGCATCGCAAAGCACTCCACATTCAACGAAGCTTCAGTTTTGCTGTTTTATCATGTCCCAGTTATATTGCTGGAAACATGGAAGCCCGATTTGGGTACAGAAACTTTTTTTTGTGTTTTTTTTTTTACAGGCAGCAAAGAATGAACAGAATTTATTTTCTGATGGAAGGTCATCAATCTAAAAATATGAACGCTGTTTTTCTCTCCACCGATGCTGCCTAACCTAGAATCATAGAATTGTGGATACCTGTGATGCAAAAGAGCTCATTGATTTACAGTGACTTGCTGACAGAGTATCCTACCCCTCTTTCCCGAAACCTGTAATCCTGCATGTTTACCATAGCTAATCCATCTAACCTACACGTTGGGACACTAAGGGGCAATTTAGCACAGCCAATCCACCTAACATGCACACTTTTGGACTGTGGGAGGAAACCGCAGCACCCAGAGGAAACCCACACAGACACAGGGAGAACAAGCAAACTTCAAACGGAAAGTCACCCAAGGTTGGAATTGAACCAGGGTCCCTGCCACTGTGAGGCAGCAGTGCTGACCACTGTGCCTCCCCTGCTGAGCACTTGCGGATTTTTTGTTTTTGTACAGCAAAGCATCTCAAAACTTCAGGTCCGAGGCTTTGCCAGATTTTGTAATCTGCCGGATTTCAATCGGAACAATTTGAGCCATGGACAATTC
Source organism: Sphyrna mokarran (assembly GCA_024679065.1). NCBI lineage: Eukaryota > Metazoa > Chordata > Chondrichthyes > Carcharhiniformes > Carcharhinidae > Sphyrna > Sphyrna mokarran. The sequence goes on from JAGIQG010000021.1 coordinate 29,974,968, forward strand.
AGGTCCCAACCAGGTCGAGTGGGGCTAACATTGCTGGATGGGCAGGAATTGACAGACACATAAAAGAGACGTCATGAATAACTGCCACATCATGCCAATCAGTATCTTCCTAAATTGTTGAGTTTTATATATTTTTATTTCACTCAATTAAAATTTGTACTATTTTCTAAAAGTATTCAGTTTGCAGACAGCTCTAATTTTTGGACAACTAGATTTAAGCTTCTGATGTTGGATGGTTCAGTTTTGCTTTTAAATTGATGCTGGTTGGTTTTGTTCAGAACATCCAAAGAATCCCTCTGCTCTTCATTTCAGTGCTGAGGATATTTTAGACTGACTTAGCATCTAACCTGAAGGATAGTACTGCCAGCATTTTCATACATTTCAATCTGTACTCCAGACATTGCAATAGGAACTATTTGTATTCCTCCCTTAATTTCCAAGTACTTTACAAAAACATATGAGAACTCACCAAAGTATCACATATTAAGAGGCATGGTTAACAACTTGAAGTAGGATTTAAGGATTACGAGCAAATAGGTTTAGGAGAGAACTTGAGAGCACTGACCCTTGAAGGTTTGCTGGATAAAGTGAAGGAAAGGACAGGGAATAGAGAGTTCAGGGGGTTTGAGAGGATTAGAACACCGAAGGAAATGAAACATAGGATGAGAAAAAGCCATGGAAGTCAGGTGGCCAGTGTCAGAGTTTACCAAATTGGGACATCTTCTCAAAAGGAGTCAGGTAATGTCACCCCACACAGGAAGATGTCATCATATACATACAGGCGTGATATCACCTATGGGAATTCTGCACCGTTAGAGAAACAAGGCAGCGAAGGGGAGCAGTGCGCTAAAGCAAACCTAATCTTTGTCTTCCTGCCACATTGAGACTGCTGCAGATGGATTCAATACACTACACAGGCTCCTGTCAGTGCTTTAATAGTGAGCAGATTATAGAATCACACAGTGCAGACGAGGCCCTTCTGCCCATTGCATCTGCAACCACATACAAAGCACCTGACCTCCCACCTAATCCCATATCAGCACTTGGCCCATAGCCTTAAACGTTATATTGAAACGCTCATCCAGTTAGGATGCAAGGCAATTCATCTTTCCCACTATCCCAAGCAGCACATTCCAGTGGCAGCACCACCTTCTGAACAAAAAAGGTTTTCCTCACATCCCTCCTAAAAGTTCTGCCGCTCACCTTGAAGTATGTATTCTGGGTTCTAACACTGGAGATGAAATCATTCAGCATCAGGTTAGGTTAAACAAAAAAAAATGGACTGTCTGGAAGACAATCTCAAACCTGGCTCTTTAGAGCCAGAAATTCAAACAAATGAACTACTCAAGAATTGAAATATAGCAAAAAAATTTATGGACATGATAAACATACTTGGAAGTGCAATCACTAAACTTGTAGGATCAATATCATGTTGCCATGTCTTAGTACCTCTTCAGAACCTCACCCCAGTGCTAGCTGCATACGCAAGAATAAATGCCAGAAGTTTTGTTCTTGCAATTTTCAGCCCATCAACGAATTGAATCCCATTCCCCTGCACACCACCTGGCTTCGCTCAATGCACAAAAAAATGGATCTGGCAGTTTACAATTGAAGTTAGCTTGCCAGGCATGAGATTAAACGAAATTCTTACAGGCAATTCTCCAATTTCTTTTTTTTTATTCATTTTAAGTCAGTTATTCTTTTGTGAAAATTGATCAACTTCCTCTTTACATATTACTTGAAGAAATAAGACGGTGTGAACAGCAATCATGGCGCTATGTTAACGTGGGTGCACAATAATGAACAATTTTTAACCAGTCACGCAAACCTGAACAGCAAAAGTATTTGGATCAAATGCAAGTTCTTTCTTCTCTCTGACTTATCTGCCCACATCTAAAGTTATCTTTGTATTGCACATGTCCATAACAGCCTTCCCCAATTAACCAAAGAAAGATCATCAAAATTTGTTCAAATTAGCAAGCACGATATCTTAAAATGCAGAGGAAGGTTTTAACATACAGACACGCATATATTATGCAGAAAGTAATGACAACACTCACTGTCTAGGCCCACACATGGAGAAATGCCACTTGCAATTGGGAGAGGCACTGAACTGCTGTCTGCATTCATAGCGCGCTATTGAACAAGAGGAACACCTTCCGAAGCAGTGAACAATGGGAAAGAAAAAAAAGACAGTTGTGCTTTCACACAAATAAGATTTAATCCTTGGGTTAGCAACCTCACTGTGGCATAACAACTCGGCACAGACTGTAGCAATAATTTATTGAGTTAAAGACCATGAGCCATTGTTTGGTCAAATCACCCATTATTTGGCAAGCAAGTTAAAGGGCTCCAGTAAATGGATGGGGGAAACTACTTCTGAACTTGTGAACTCAAGCAGGCCATTTTGTTAAATGATCTATGTAATGCTGCCTCACCGATTTCAAGCAATTTTCTGAGAGATTCCTGGGCACTCATCCAATCATCACTGTGCTTGCATACAAACATATGTCAACAATCAAAGTCACCCACCTCAAGTTATCAGAAAGTTAAGTATTTGCATTGTTTGTGATTGCTCCAAGCTTCATTACTGAAGAAGCTCAATTACCTCTGATAGCGCAGATTGTTCCAATTTATTAACCAAATTTAGATCTGTAAAGTATTTGTGCCTGTTGTTTTAAAGCAAGCAAAAATTTACATGTGTTGCATTTATCTTCTAATTCCCCTTCCCCAATTCTCCCCCATTTTCTTGCCACTTGGTCCATCGTAAGAGACTGGTTAAATGCAGAGAATACAAACACCACTGAACTCTGAGTACTTGGCTTTGTCACTGAAATAAGTTTAACGGGGGGGCATTGTTCAAGTACAAGTATGAATCAGATGCTGAGAAACTCAGCTTAGAAATTCACTGGTGTATGTTACATTTACCTGTTCACATGGCTGCAGAGACAGTTGAAGTGTTGCTGGAATCTCAGTGAACTGAATCAGTCAACATTCCCCATGCTGCTTACTGATTGTGCAACTATTTTTTGTTAATTCATGGGTTGTGGCCATTGTTGGCAAGGCCAGCATTTGTTGCTCATTCTTGACAGCTCTTGAACCACAATGAATCAATTCCTTACAGAGAAGGCGGCCATTCTGCCCATCAAGTCTGAACTGACAGATAGAATATCTTATCCAGGCCCTCCTACCCTATCCCCATAACCCCACAAATTTACCCTGCTAATACCTCTAACCTATGCATCCTGAGATACTAAGAGGCAATTTACAATGGCCAATCCACCAACCCTGCAGTGTGGGAGGAAATCAGAGCATCCAGAGGAAACCCACCCAGACACAGGGAGAACATGCAAACTCCACGCCGTTATCGAAGGCCAGAACTGAATCCAGGTCCCTGGCGCTGTGAGGCAGCAATGTTCACCATTGTGCCACGCATTGCTGCAGCTCTGGAGTCACACGTAAGCCAGACTAGATAAAGACGGCTGGTGAGTCTCATGATCCCCATTACTGAGATTAGCTTTATTGTCCAGATATTTAATTAAATTTAAATTCCACCAGCCACGATGGCGAGATTTGAACTCGGGACTCATCCAATGATATGAACACAATACCAACATCTCTCCCCGGCTCCCCACCCCAACTCACTTTTCGGTGGGGTAGAAAATGTTGCCTTTAAGCTGTGCTCAAAATGTAATCAGTCCCTCTTAAAGAGATGACCCATGATTGCAGCCAGCAGGGATGTTTCAGGAAGCTATTAAGTGGCTCCAGGAGTTCCAACGAGACATTCCGATTACAATAAAGCAACGAAAGCCACAGTCCAGACTGGCAATAAGGAGAAGGAAAATCCTGTCCACCCTCTTTGCAGCACTTCTAGCAGTGCAAAGAGATGTCCTAAAGAATGTATGCAAGGTGCTTCAGTGTCAGGGATACAACTGCAATGCCTCAATAACCTCATTAGGCTGCGTCAGACTAAATTGGTCTTCTTCCCTCAATTACTCTTCACATCTGCATTAACTGTAGCTTAACTACTCGGAGCAACACAAACTCTTTCATTCCTTGCAATTACTGCACCATTCTTTGCCTCTCATCGTGACCCTGGACTTTCACGTTCCCACAGCTTACACACATTTTCAAACTACATCATCATGACAGGCACATTCGCTAACAGGTCACAAAGCTGCTTCTACAAAACTCACTTCTATTCTTACAGGAGAATGCCCACACCACAGGGACTGCAACTCATTACCACCTTCTCAAGAGCAATTACAGATGGACAATAAATGCTGACCCAGCCAGTAACGCCCACATCCCGTAAATAATTTTCTTTTTTAAAAAAGATCACAGAAGAGGCAGTGATTAGAGTTCACCTTTACATCTCCACCCCAATAAACTGTGGTAGTTGGGACATTAGAAACACAGGGTGAATAATGGCTGTCACAAGGCTTCTTCACACATTTTCACCCTTTTTCCTACTTCACCCAAACCACAGCTGCTTCCAGCAGCTATTCTTCTGTCACTCTGTTCACACTTAAAGCTAACCCTCTTGCCCTCTCTTTCATTTTAGGTGCAGGAAAACAATTCAAGGTCCATCTGTCATTCAATAGGCAGGGCGGGACAGGGGAAAGAAAGGAAAAAGGGGAAGGTGAAGGTGAAATGTTGCGCTGATCTAACCAACTCAGAGACTGGCAGGCTTTATAGAATCCATACAGTGCAGAAGAAGGCCATTCATCCAGTCTATCAGGTTTGCACTATCTCTCACCCAGGCTTACCCTATAACCCCACATATTTACCTTGCTAACCATGCCCTCCCCCCCATCTATCTAGTTTGGGACATTAAGGGGAAATTTAGCATGAACAACCTAACTTTCACATCTTTGAACTGTGGTAGGAAACACATGCAGACACGAGGAGAATGTGCAAACTCCAAACACCTGAGGCTGGAATGGGACCAGGGTCTTTGGCGATGAGAGGCAGCGGTGCTAACCACGGTACTACCATGCTGCCCTCAGAAAACCTAGGCTAGGAGGACTGCTGTGATCATAAAAAAGCAAATAGGGCAGAGTTTGCTCAGTTTAGAGGTTAGCTTTATTATATTTAAACTGAGTGAAGTAAATAATAACATGCACACTGATTTTTACAAGCGCACACATGTACACAACACTCAAGTGTTCTCATACACACAAATACTGATTATAGGATACAGGAGGATAAATTGGCTATACTAGAGTCCATAAAAGCCAAAATGATTTCAGAGTTGGATTGTGGTGGCTTGGCTGGTTTCAGGCTGGATTCTGTGTGCTTGCTACATCTACTTTGCGGTCTTCTGCATTCACATTTGAAGGAGTTTAAAATTGCAAGTGGATGATCTGTTCTTCTGGAGACACAGCTGTGGAGTTGAGTTCTTTTCCAAACAACAACTTAACACGGAGAGTCAGAAAACAGTAAAAGAAGGCCCAAAAGCTTGCAACTTGGGAGGGCAAGTGTGAGGGTGCAGGTAGGAGTGAGGGCTTTCTAAGCTTGTCCTGATCAAGATGCCCCAAACTATCAAAAAATATTTTCTGCTCTTGCATGGTCTGTATTCTTCTATTCCTTCCCTATTCATGTACCCAGATGTCTCTTAAAAGTTGCTAATGTACCTGCTTCCACCACCACTTCTGGCAGTGTGTCCCAGACACCCACCATTCTCTACATGAAAAAACCTCCCCCATACATCTCCCTTAAACTTCCTCCTCCTCCCTCATTCCCAAGAACTAGTATTTTCAATGCCTCCTTCCTCATTGGGTTGGAAACATAGTGTTGCAAAAAAATTCCTTGAAGACTCTCAGAACTTTTGTCCTTTTCTGTCCTTTACATTAATTATCCAAATACAGACAGGGATAATAAAGTCTCCCATTGTAAGTTCTCTATAAATTTTGGCCTTCTCTAAATTCTTTGCAGATTTGATTCTCTACATATTCCCCACTAGTTGATGGTTTATAGATTACATAAAGCAATGTAATTGCACCTTTCGTTCCTTAGCTCCAGCCAAATATATTCCGTCCTCAATTCCTCTGGAACATCCTGTTCCTCCAGCATTACAATGGTCTCCTTAAATCAATACCATCCCCCCCTCTCCCTTTTCTTCTTAGCTTTCCTGAACACTTTGTATTCAGGGATATTTAACAGCTAGCTCACTCTGTGTCAGGTTTCTGTTATAGCCACAACATCATATTTTCAGATGGCAATCTACGCTGTAGCTTTCCCTGTTGAGCCATCTTTCAAACCTTGCCTTCATCTGTTTTATCATCCTATTTCTGAGCTGACTTGTGTGTGGTCACTGGAGTAATTCAGAGATGACTACTTTTGTGATCTTTCTTTTCATTTTCTATTTAGTCCCCTAAATTCAGCCTGCAGGACACCACTCTTTCTAACCATATCCACCTGCCCCCTCCCCCTTTACTCAATGACAACCTTGACCCTGGCACCAGGGAGCCAACACTCCATCTGGATTCATGTCTTCAACCACAGAAATGCCTGTCGATTCCAGTAAATATTGGCACAACGATTAACACTGCTGCCTCACAATTTGATTCCCAGCTTGGATTAATGTCTATGCAGAGTCCGCATGTTCTCCTGTCTGCTTAGGTTTTCTCTGGATGCGAAAGACATGCTGGTTAGGCGGATTGGCTATGCTAAATTCTCCCTCAGCACACTCGAACAGGCGCCAGAACGAGGTGATTAGGGGATTTTCCCAGTGACTTCATTACAGTGTTAATGTGAGTCCACTTGTAACACAAATACATCACCTAAACTGTTAAAAAAAAATCAATTCACCTACCATTATTGCTTTTCCAGACTTCCTTGTACTCTTCCTATACAGCTGTGCCACCAGTGGTACTAAAGTGGTTTTGGCTGCACTCCCCAAATCAACAATCCTTCCCATTAGCATTGATTAATTGAAAACTGGTTGGAGAATGGGACACATTCCAGGGACTCCTGCTCTACCTGCCTGTTCCATTTTGACTATCTGGTGATGACCCATTCCCTCCTTCCCTACATATTCTTAAGCTGTGTGATGCCTACATCTATAAACGTGCTACCCATGTATAACTTTCAACTTTACGGATGTTCCACAGCGACGGTAGCTGCTGCTCAAGTTCCACAACCTAGACTTCAACAGTTGCAACTGCTGACATTTCCTGCACAAACGGCCTGGCAATATCCTAGAATCCCCACATAGCACAGAATGGTTTCTCTATTTATTAACTGATAACATTGTTACTCTAAATAAACCTTACTACTGGCAATATACGATAGCAATACTAATCAAGCTTTACCAATATTAATAGACTTTACCAACAATTAGTATGCCTTATTAATAGAAATAAACATTATTTAAGAAGATAATAATCAGTTAGCCAACAGAAATGGAAAGAGAATAAATGAAGCCAAATGAGAAGGAAAGGATGAAGAAAAACAAAACTAAAGCAAAAAAGCTAAAGAAGAAAAGTATGTACGATTTTGGACCAGCGCCTTATATTTAAAGTGTGTTCGCACACAGGAAAGCATGCAAGCAAACCAAGCCAAGCCAAAAATACATATGCCATAAACTCATATAGAATGGAAAAATCAGATCATGATATGGAAGCTTAGACCAAAGGTTTCTGTTTATTTGCAAGCATAACATTATTCAATTGGAAAATACATTAGTCAGATTGGATATCCGCCCATCAGATCATAGAAATGGAATTGAATAATTGAGGAGAAAATACACTGATTGAAGTCAAATGGAGATGTACTTTAGGAGAAAGCACTGACTACTAATAAAACACACAAGTAATGATTTCTTTCCCTTTAAAGTCTTTATCCCCAACTCTGGCTGATTTCCCAGGTTGGAGAGTTATTTTGTTACGTTGAGTTGACTTCCAGCAGGATTCTAATGTATATTGCACAGCCCAGTGAGGAAAATGACTACCCCAGGCTCCAAGGTCTGCAGGAGTGTCACAAGTAGGTTTGCATTAACACTGCAACGAAGTTACTAAGAAAATCCCCATTTCACCAAACTCCGGCCAGAGCTTGTTCAGGTACACTGAGGGAGAATTTAGCACGGCCTGCATGTCCTACAGACTACGGAAGGAAATCAGAACACCCGGATGAAACAAAAGCAGATGAAGGGAAAACATGCAGTCTCCACACAGAGTGACCCAGGCTGGGAATCGAACCTGGGTCCCTGACACTGTGAAGCAGCACTGCTAACCAAGCTATTAGCTCTCCAGGATATTTTTAGAAATGTTTTTCCTCAATCATATTCTCTGCAGCTATAAGCTGTTTTGTTTTCATCATTGCTGGGTCCTCTTCTGGAAGTATTTTTATTGCTCTTTCTGGGTTTAAATGAGATTGTTTATTTTTCCTCTTTTTATGACCGTGCGTTGTTAGGAGGAAGGTCATGTGTTTTGGACAGTTCTTTTCTTCCTAGCAAATTTATGGTTTCATTTTCTGTTTTGGCTGGTTGTAGTTTTTAAATTTTAGAAGGGTCGTCAAGCTGAGAAGAAGTGTTGCTCTCTCTTCCTGATTTTGGAAATTCTGCTGGTTCATGAAATCAAGGCTTCTTGCCTTCCTGGAAAAGAGCAACTGCTGTTGGTGGTTTGACCAGAGTCTCTCTCTGTGTATTGGGAAACTGTCCTCTCTTCAAAGTGTTCTGGAGGTACCGAGAGGGCTGCTGGAAGTTACAAGGCTGAGAAGTCAGCATTTCCAATTCTCCAAAGCTCTCAGTTCCAGTACCATGTAAGTATTAGTGTTTGCTGTGTTAAGCTTGTGGAAAGGGGTTTTGTGTCTGTGGGAAGCTTTTGTTCGATTGGAACATCTTAGATATATTTGTTAAGTGTTATGCATTATTGTAGCTATTTCGTTTGTAATTGGTAAAAATTGCCAGTTTTCTTACTAAATATGTTAACCATATTCTTAAAAAAAAACTTTGATAAAAGCTCCCCAGTGGGTCATTTGAATCATATCTAAAGTGAAATATCGTGCTTATCCAAGCTAAATTCAAAGTACAAAACTTATGATCCAGGTTGGCTTCATAAAACACATTGGAGTTTCTGACCTGTGTGTTATATCAGGTATCCAAGGTAATTTAGAGAACAGGGAAAATAAATCAATACACTGAACACCCTTGGGACCTATAAAATTATAATAATCCATTATCGTACATAGAAATGGTGAACAACAAAAATGCTTGGCATTCCCAGTATTGCTGGAAGACAAAATGACAAAAAGACAAAAAGAAAATTGCTGATGACATATTCTTGTGATTTTCACCTAATTAAAACATATCATCCTCCATATTAGAGTGGATTCACTAGATTCTGAAATTACTCCTGTGAGAATAGCAGGAAATAGCAGCAAGTGATTGGGGTGCCATGGGAACAGTTCCCAGCTCGATTTTCATCCCCCGCCCATTGGAATCACATTACAGAGCTATCTCGACTCCAAAGGAATGACTGTTCTGTAGACTGCAAAGAATGTTGTTAGCAGATCCAGGTTTCTATCAACTGTGAATAACATAGCTGATTTGCAATCTTTAGCTCCCCGGTCCATTTGATTCTTTTACTCAGCAGCATGCAATGTGACTCCCCAGCCCATTTACTTGGCAATTAGGACAAGTGCCGAAATGTTTCAAACAAATTCCTAAATCAATTCTGAAATGTGTTGCTATTACTGACGAAACATGAGCATGTGTTAGTTAGACAAGAATAACCTGAGCATTAAACACTCGAGGATTGGGAACTATTATTTGTTGAGATCAGGAATTTGCATTTCTTTTTATAGCAGAAAATATAACTGAAATAGAAAAAACAGAAAGCAATAGGGACTTTTCCATTAATCATATATAGGGCAGCATGGTGACACAGTGGTTAGCACTGCTGCCTTGCAGCACCAGGGACTTGGATTTGATTCCTAGCTTGGGTCACCGTCTGTGTGGAGTCTCCCCATGTCTGTGTGGGTTTCCCCCGGGTGCTCAGGTTTCCTCCAACAGCGTGAAAGATGTGCCAGCCAGGTGCATTGACCATCTAAATGCTCTCTCAGTGTACCTGAGCAGGCACTGGAGAGTGGAAACTAACGTATTTTCACAGCAGCTCCATTGCAGTGTTAACACAAGCATACTTGTGACACAAACTTGCAACTTAATGTGCTGATTTGGATTCGACTACAACTCAACCTGATCAATTCACCTCAGGTTCAGTTGTACTTGCCTACGATTTAATTGCCACCAGAAACCACAGTTGACCTTTGAGGTTTCCAAAGACAGGGCTTGACATAAGTGCCAAATACATAATACAAACTGCTGCCAAGTGTGCATGAAGTCCATTTTGAAATGTGAAAAAACACAGGTAATTCATATTAAATTAACATGGAACAGTTCACTGACTAAATGATTTACCAAGGATACCTTCAATCAGAATCAAAACTATCAAATTCATTATCTTTGGCATCTGATAGAAAGAGTTCACTGAATTCAGAGTTAGTTTGATAATCGCTTCATCATAAGGATGCCACCCTCCGGATCAGATTTAATGCTTTCACTTTTGCAATCTCCACAATAAATGTTCTACCTCTCCATCCAGGGTATTCTGTAGTGCCTGAACAATCTGATGACACTTGGTGCACTAGTAGCATCCCATAAATTCTTACTGAAATGACATAACACATCAAGTGTGGCAGCAGGCATATTTCCAATCTTTTAGAAGTTTTCCGATTGGCACAAACTTCAATGGCATGCAGAGACACATATCCAAAAGGCTGAACTACGGAAGTTAGACCGCCAGCAACAACCACAATGCGGATGATATCTTGTTACAGGCATCTCTTGTTTGCATTGGATATATACAATCACACTAATATGTTGTATTCTTTACATAGATCAGTGGAATATTTATTCCACACGTTTACAATCATAGAACCTCAGAGCCTTACAGTGCAGAAAACTACTATTTGGCCCAACAAGTCTGCACTGATCACAATCTCACCCAGGCCTTATACCCATAACCCCACGTATTTACCAAGTTCCCCTGTCACTAAGGGGCAATTTAGCATGGACTGTGGGAGAAAACTAGAGCATCTGAAGGCAACCCATACAGATTTAAGAGCAAATGCAAACACCACACAGACAGTGACCTAAACTGGGAATCGAACCTGGGACCCTGGCACCATGATGCAACATAGTCCCACCATGTCACCCCAAGCTACAACATGACTCCATTCTCATCCATCCATCCGCTGTCATGGATACTTGCAGAAAGTTCTGCAGGGAACTCCATTTTCAGCAAGGTTTTACATGTGAAAATTTTAATAGGCCTTAATTTTGTTCCATCATCCACAATCTTGTCTTCTCCCGCCTTATAGATTTCACTAGAACTGTTTTCAAATCTTTCCAGTCTAGTTTAGCTGCTGGGCACACCAAAACTTTACAGGTTTAAGGTGCTGGGGGGCAAGTACAGAGGAGATGTTAGAGGTAACTTTTTCACTCAGAGGGTAGTGAGTGAATGGAATCGACTGCCGTCAGTGGTGGTAGAGGCAAACTCGCTGGGGTCTTTTAAGAGACTTTTGGATGAGTACATGGGATTTAATGGGATTGGGAGTTACAGATACTTCTATGGCCTGGTAGGTACCGATATGATCAGCACAACTTGTGGGCTGAAGGGCCTGTTTGTGCTGTAGTGTTCTATGTTCTAAAACTTGTGGTTATTCACCTATAATCGCCAGTGTGACTCAACGGATACATGTGTTTTTGCCAATATCTGAAGGAGAATTATGAGAAATTGATCGTTCAGACATTGTGTAATCTTGTCCTCTGCTTCCACACTAAACTGCTTCAATCCATAAAGCAGCTATACGAATTAGCTGTTGGTTTGAAATCTTTGCTGGATTCAGGGTTTGATTGGAGCCACTTAAATGCACATTGTATTTCTAGTGATTATGAAACCATTCTGGTTATTTGAGGGCACACTCCAATGCATGCTTCATACGAACAGGTCTCTGTGCTGATTGCACATTACAGAATCTCTACAGTGCAGGAGGCTACTCGGTCTATCAAGTCTGCATGGGCAATCTCATCCAGGCCTCATTCCCATAACCCCACATATTTATCCTACTAATCCCCCTGACACAAAGAGCAATTTATCATGGCCAATTAACCTAACCCATGCATCTTTAGTTGTGAGCGAAACCCATGCAGACACAGGGAGAACGTGCAAATAGTCACCGAGGTTGGAAATGAACCTGGATCTCCTGGTGCTGTGAGGCTGCAGTGCTAACTATTATGCCAGTCTTGTGCTACTTCTTCAGATCAGACTGTGTCTTCAATTTCTATACCAGTTTTTCAAAAGTACTTAATTCCCTCACTGTACACAATTATTTAACAAGTTATTGAATGGTTATGACATTAGGCTTAAAAACAGATTAGTACTTCATTCATTTTGCTGAAAGATCCATTTCCCTTCACTACTTGCTATGCCATACACTGTCTGCTCTGTGTGGGCATACCTCAAGCTCTAAACCATCTTTCTCATAACATAACTTCTAATGCTGACTTGAATATATGCACTGACTTACAGGAGAAAAGTAAGGAAAGCATGTATTTCCAGGGTGAAACATTAAAGGCCAACTACAAATGAGAGTATAGTATTTTTAGCAAAAAACAAACATGGGAAAGGGTCAATTTATTGGAAAGTATGTTCAAAAGCATGATTTTTGGCACCAAAGAAATGGGGTCACCTTAAACACTGGGTCAACTTTAAGCCATGAATCTATGGTAGTTCTGAATTTACATTTTGGCACTGGTTTCAACAGAAATTCTCTTCAGCACAACTATTGAGGTTACTCAGCGACACATTGCTGCTGGTTGTGAAGTAGAATATCTCATTACTAAATAAAATACTCATCAATCTCATATTTCGAAAAAATAATCTCATGATTTGAGGTTTGCCAAGACTTACTGCCCCGAAGCAGATAGCAGACAGCCACTTTTTTGGACCACTGAGTCCATGAAAGTATTGGGCTGTTAGAAGTTCCTGAATTTTGACTTAGTGTGGTTCTTGGATTGTAAAAATACATCAGACCCACATTGCATCTACAAACACGTGATTTATTTTATGGCAGGCATTTTATTTATATTACTAGCTTAATTTTGAATCTTACATAAAAATCAATGTCTTTGTTTAATGAATAAAGCCAGATGAATAAACTAGTCTTAAGTATTGTCACATGTACAAAATGCAACTGAAATCAAGTTCTTCAATTGTTCTATACTGTATGCCAAACAAATTCCATTGTTTACTGTTGGGCTTTATCTGTAATGGTTTCAGTGACTGTTTCTATGTCATCTGCTTTTATTCTGCATTCTCCATTTATACACTGTAGTATAATTCTTCCTGTAAATAAAGATCAAGCAGCTGGAAATTTGCATTATCACCCCACAAGTAGTGATGGCGTAGGTAGGTTACGAAGGTCAGGTCACATAAGTTGAGTGTTTTTCTTCTTTTTATGGTTCCCAGGAGGATATCCTTTAACACACCCCCTCCCCACATGTATGTTCTTGTCTTTGGATACCGTGTTTTTAAATATTATTTGATTGTGTTTTGGTTGGTTCAGGTTTAACCCCAGTGAATTAGAAACATAGAAACCAGAAGCACGAATAGGCCATTTGGTTCTTCGTGGCTCATCAAATTCAATATCCTGATTACCCCATACCCCTTGAGCGCCAAGAGCTATATCTAATTTCTTCTTGAAATCAGACAATGCTTTGGCCTCAACTACTTTTTGTGGTAGCGAATTCCACACATTCATCATTCGCTAGATGAAGAAATTTCTCCTCACCTCAGTTCTAAAAAGTTTACTTACCTCTTATCCTCACCCTATAATCACTAGTTCTGGACTCCCCCACCATCTTTGTGACTCTATCCTGTCTAACCCTGTTAGAAATTTACAAGTTATGAGATCCCCTCTGACTTCTCCAAATTCCAGTGAACATAGTCTCTTCTCATATGACAGGCCTGCCATTCCAAGGAACAGCCTCAAACCTTTGCTGTATTCCCTCTATAGTGAGGACATCATTCCTCAGGTAAAAACATCAAAACTGCACACAACAGTCCAAGTGTGGCCTCACCAACGCCTTATACAATATTTAAATCTTCTCACTATGAAGGCCACTATCATTCTTGTCACTATAGTACCAGTTCCATAGCTCAAGAGAGCAGCAATGGAGTGAGATCACTAACTGGGACTCCCGCCAAGTTTTATGAAGAAGGGAGTTTACAAGGTCTATGCTTAATCTGCACGAGTTTAGCTATCTCAACTGTGGTGATGGTGAACCGCAGTATTTCCAAGATAGAAAAGGGAATTTACTGTGTCAGGTTACTCCTTTTCAGTTTGCATCCAACTCTACTTGCTGAAAGTGCATGTATGAGTGTTTAAGGTCTTGCATGAAAAATGGACACAGACCAAGGTACAGAAAGATTACTGATGGAATCAGCAAGGTGTTACTGTTTGAACAGACACCGTACGGGGAGAATGTTGATAGAAAACCAAAAAAAAGACAAAAGCCATCAGACAGACAGCCTGTATTGCAACAGGATCTAATACAATCAGGATCCACACGACAGATGAACACAAAGGGAACATTCCTGGATTTTCAGGAACAGAATGTTTTCAGTGGAGTTGGTTATATTTGTGAGATCACATTTTTGTTGGCATATAAACTAATTTCAACGCAGAACGCAATCATGTAAATATGCCCATGGTGATTACTGTTAAATTCCGCTGTAGCATTAATGCCATTTTCTAATGTATCAAACAAAAGGGAAAAAGAAATGAAGAATGGGAACATTGCCACGCATTATTGCCACGTACTGTGCCGAGATCCAGACAGCTGGGAAAATCACAAAGATCCAAACACAGACAGCATTCAGACACTTCCAACGTACGAGTTAATAATGACTTCAATATTCCAGACATTACAAGGTGCATTCACGCAAGAAAATTGAAGCTGCTATGAAATACACTCCACTTCACAGAAATGTTAACAAATGGGGTGCAAGTTGCACCTGAACTGAGATTGCTGGCAAAATGACCCCCCCCCCACCCCGCCACAGCACCAGCCCCCCCCTCAAACCCTGCAACTAGTAAAATTCCAGCAACAACAGGAAGAATCCTGCAAGTGGCCCTCATTGGATAGAAAGGTCATCCTCAACCTTCCTCCTGTGGCACAGATGTGCAGGTTAGATGAATTGATCATGCTAAATTGCCTCTTATCATCGGGGGATTAGCAGGGTAAATACTTGAGGATACAGGGATAGGGCTTGGATGGGAATGTTGTCAGTGTGGAATTTATGGACCGAATGACCTCCCTTCTACGTTGTAGGGATTCTGTGGTTCTCTGCTGCTGACAGAATTCCAGAAAGATTGGCGATTATGGACACTCCAACCTGTGTCTTTCCTCCTGATTCTGCAGCCCTTGCCTTCTCCCTTCCTCCTCCAGCCCCTACACCTACACCCAATTCTCAGTCCCATCTCTTTGTGGGTTCCTGAGGGGGCCCATTTAAATTCTATCCAATAATTTCAAAAGCTTCTCAGGTGCCAAACAGGGCATTTGAGTTTGGCATTCATTTGTCCAATTTTAAAAGTAGGAGAATTACCACAGAGGATAATTAGAAATGAAAATAATTAGCAAGGAACAGTACACATAAGGGATTGTGTTCAATCACGTAATTACTTTTCAGTAAATGGGAGGCAAATCAGTCAACATCTTATTCTTAATCTGCATAAAGTAAATGCAGAAGTAGTTGAACGTTGGCACAGTGATTAGCACTGCTGCTTCAAAGCAGGAGGGACCCAGGTTTGATTCTTGTCTTAGGTTACTATCTGTGCAGAGTCTGCACGTTCTCCCTGTACCTGCATGGTTTCCTCCAAGTACTCAGGTTTCCTCCCACGTTCTGAAAGACACACTGGTTAGGTGGATTGGACTACTCAAAATTCTCCCTCAATGTACCTAAACAGGTGCCAGGAATGTGGCGACTCCTTCATTGGAGTAAGTCTCCTTGCGAACAGTCCTCTTGTTTTTGCAGGAACAGAGTTTGAGGTGGCTATATTTGTGAGATCACTTTTAATAAATAGAGTTCTTACGGAAACTAGTGTGTTGTTATGGATTATTTGATTAGCAACTGATATAAACTAATCATTTTCCACAATTTCTGGAAGATGCTGGATAAGCAACTCCAGCTCAGAGCTGTTACTCTCAAAACGAGCAGTTTATCGGACTGTTCAGACTCCCACCAAATAATGGCCAGTAGTCAGTCTCCAGATAGTATGCTTCATTGTAGTTACAATCTGCTTTCTGTTTGGCCTTTACATAGAATTTCACTGAGAACTAGAAGTTGATGATGAATTCAAGATATTAATTGGCCCAACTAAAAGTCCCTGCTAATTGTGCCTCACAGGAAATTAAATTCTTTGGTCTAATGCAGCCCAT
Source organism: Sphyrna mokarran (assembly GCA_024679065.1). Taxonomy (NCBI): domain Eukaryota; kingdom Metazoa; phylum Chordata; class Chondrichthyes; order Carcharhiniformes; family Carcharhinidae; genus Sphyrna; species Sphyrna mokarran. The sequence goes on from JAGIQG010000021.1 coordinate 29,991,472, forward strand.
TATTTCACTACTTAATCTCTGTTAACTCTCACTAAGAATGGTGTCCAGCTACCTCAAGAGAGCTCATCCGATGCAGCGCAGAATATTAAAACACCATCTACGTTTACAGGAAATACTGCTTAAAGATCCAGCTAAAAAGAAAAATACAACTTCTTTAAAATCATCATGGGTGTGATTTTTCTCACCCTACTGTGCTGGTTGAGAAGCAAAAGGAGGGCAGGAAATTTCAGCAGGAAGCAAAACAAAATCAGGTCGTGCGCAGCATCCAGAAGATCACAATTCCCCTGAGGCATTTTTAAAATTACATAATCAGCCTTCCGCCTGGGAAGGGTACGAGGCAGATTTTAATATTTATTAGCTCATTCCAATCGGTTTAGCATGCTCCAAATGCTGCTGTCCAGGCTCACTTGGCTCTCCAACATTGTGAGCGGAGATTCCCACCAGCGGAGATCACAGCTGGTTCCCCAGAAAAAGAGGGTCAGAGGCCGCGGAGGTGTCCCAGGTGGTTGGAAGCAGGAGGAGGGTGGTGGGCATTGCCCCTTCGGCAGTGCCAATCTGGCACACTGGCAATGCCAAGTGGGTACCGTCTCACGAGGTGGATGGGAGGATTAGAGAAGGGGAGAGAATGGGGAACTTGGGGTGGTGGAACTGGCGATTGGGAGGCCAGAGGATTGGGGAGAGGGGGGGAGGATGGGGGCGATCAAAAAACCACCGATACTAACCAAATCTCCTGGTATACTGGGAGATCAGATCCATGTGCAATGGCCCCCTGAGCACACTGTTCCATCTTCTCTGGCAGGTTAAGGCTCCCCTCCCACTGATGAGTCATCTGTCAGCCTCTGCATTGCACAGTGCTATAAATAACCAATACACTGAATTATTTAGGGAAATTCGCCCCCATTATCTTTACATTTTGTTGCATCCTCTTTGTGCAAGAGGTTAAGTACATAATATGACAAGGTATCTTAATATGTAATTTCAGTCATAGCAATCCAGTAATCAATGTTGCCAGCACGGCGGCACAGTGGTTAGCACTGCTGCCTCTTAGCGCCAGGGATGCAGATTCAATTCTGGCCTCGACCATCCGTGTGGAGTTGCACACCCTCCCTGTGTCTGTGTAGGTTTCCTCTGGGTGCTCCGATTTCCTCACACAGTCCAAAGGTATGTGGGTTAGGCTGATTAGGGTCAATTTTAACATAGCCAATTAGCAGGATAAATGTGTGGTCATGGGAATAAAGCCTGGGTAGGATTGTGACTTGATGGGCCGAATGGCCTCCTTCTACACTATAGGGATTTTATGACTCTAGTGTCCCTGTGAAAGCAAGTACTAATAAGCTGCCTGCGTCAGAAGGGTTACCTGTTATTACTGTTAATATCAATCCTGCAGAAGCATCCTAGATTACAGAACGATGCCACTCTACAAGAAACAGAAAAACCTCTGAAAAGACTCAAGTCCAACTCGTGTGTGTATATTGATTGTCCCTTTCTTTGCAACACAGCAAATAAGGGTCACCTGGCTTGGTGAAGGGGAGTAAGCAATCAATCCAGAGGATGAAGTCCAATGTTAGGCAGAGACACCTGGGGACCTACAGTGCAGCTATCTGGCTGTGGAACAGCTCGTATTTACAAATCCTTTTAGTCATCACTCATGGAATCTCTGAAAGTGCATCATTCTATTTGCATTGCTACTTTGTGATTTGTGTATTTATACTCTTCAATATTTTTGCTCCTCCACCCATCTGAACTATTATTTTCCAAGGAATACATGGATTCTGTATTCTTCCTTCTAAAATGCATTGCCTCACACCCATTTGTATTGAAATTCAATTGTCACTGATAGTCCAATTATAGAATTTATTAATTTCTTCCTTTACACCCAAAATTGTAAGCACTTGTGTTATTTACAACACTAATTTTAGACTCCTATTTGAAACGCTTATACCATATAGTGCCTATCTTCTAGTGAAATGATTTGTGAATTTAGTAGAACTAAAAACTGAGCTTCCCCGATGTCTCGTTTCTAAATAAGAATTATTTGTGCGACTATTCAAATGTCTGCATAACAGACGTTACACCATCTTCTGTCAAGCCAGCAAAATACCCACAATACATAATTCTATCATTGCGAATAGCTGTGACATCTCTTAAGTCTGCGTGTGGACAGCCAGTATATAAAAACCCACAAGCACAGTGGCATGCAAAAGCAGCCAATATTTGAATCACTATCAAATTGCTGATAAATGTTCAAGTTAAAAGAAGAAAAAAAATGTACCTGTCACACACAACAGCAAGATTCAGACCTTGATTACTCGCAGTGTTGAAAAGGCCAATTTCTGTCCACCTTACCATTCTGTTGAATGAAAAATCTATCATTTCAGTCATTGCTGATAAACATGCCATTCTGCTAGCTTAGCGTGTCACCTCCAGCAGCATCACCTCCACTAGTGTAACGTCACTGCTGCTAGCTTACCCCATTTCCCACATCAGCTGCAACCAACAATGTATAAAATTAAAAGAGGGCTAGATAGCAGATAGGAAGGATCTATTCCTCTCCAAGAGTGGTCAATAAGCAGCAGGTCATAGATTTAAAGTAATTGGAAGAAGGGTTGGAGGACAGTTGAGCAGAAACATTTTCACCCTGGGGAGGGAGGTGGTTGATGTGGCGTGAGCCTGGACGCCCCCCCCCCACCAAGTGTTTGAAAGGATAGCAGAAGTAGAAACCCCTTTATTATGTCCAAAAATAAATACTCAAGTTCCTGCTTGAGGGTCCATAGCCTTCAGAGCGATGTTGCAAGTGCTGCAATGGCTTTAGGCTGGAGACTCCTTTTGCCAGCACAGATATGATGTAGTGAACATCTCCTTTCTGTGCAGCAAATATTCTACATCCCTACATTCAGGCAGTGACTAAGAATTATTTTATTTTGTACCGAATGTCTTTTTCCAAACACGTTTCCTACTCAGTACTCAAAAAGAAGCTTTCTCAAGTGGTGTAACAAAATTTGCTAATCAAATTATTTTTATCAAGCACAATTTCCCAGACCACATCGGGTTTACAACAACAGGGGAAAAGTAATTGGGTCATTAGTGCATTGGAGGCTATCATTACATTTAAGATAACATCTGACTGCCCTTCCGAATGAAGGCCAATCTACAATATTCATAGATGTTGCAAAGCACCAATTAATGTTCAACAGTCTCAACAGTTAATTAACAAAGGAAGGAAAACCTATTTCAGGACTTGATAACAAATGTCTGTGTTGTACTTTTCAGATGTTCAAATATAGCTTCCAGATGTGAGCCAAATAAAGAATACAGTATCTTTTATTATACAAGACATAATCTTAAACATGTAATTATGAAGGCAATGTATGCTACAAATACCTCCAAAAACACAATTTACAGAAAAAGCTAATTCATCATCAACATGAAACAGGAATTAAATAATTGACAACCTTTTGGATGCTTTTATTTTTAAGTGCAGAATTGTTACAGCGCAGAAGGCAGTCATTTTGTTAATTATGTCTACATGAATCAATCATTTTTATGAGTGATGAAGGTAGAAATATCCACAATATCCTTTATTAGAGCACTTCTGCAGCTCAGAAACAATTAATGTAGATCAAGAAAAATTCACCTTTATCCTTTGGTTTTCAGCTCCTTGCTTAGACAGCCATAATATTATGGACCAGCTCATTTTCCACAACAGTCTTACTTCAGGGGAGGCAAAAGAGCAGGCTGCAGCAGGAAGTGGGTATTTGCCCCTTTTCTTCATGAGAGCGCTTGAAGCATATTAAAAAGACAACACTAAGGGCAAAGGTTTGTTCGACAGAAGGTACGTCTCAAGCCGTTGTTTTTGGGCTCAGCAATGGAGAGCAAACTATCAAGAGGTTCAAAGTTTACACATTTTCACTGCCTTCTATACAAAACCAGCCAATCCTTTATCGTTCCTTTCAAACGGCAGTAACTCATTTCGCAAAGATGTTAAAGAGCTACCATAAAAAAGGCCATTGCACTCTTAAATGGAACTCCTCCCTCAAGTTTAAAAGAAAGCAGCCAAGGGACAGTTTATTATCTCCTAATTACAGCCTCCTGAAGCAACGGCCTCGCTGCAAATGACTTCACGTTACACACTTTCTACTGCAATCTTTCCAATACGCTGGTGAGCGCACAGAGGTATCCAAGTTGACCCCATGCTTAATAAAAACTTGTTGCAGGCAAAAGCATGGCTGACAGAGTTAGGTGCCTGCAATAAATCAGTCACTCAGCCGTGCAGTCTAGCACCTTGAACAGAATCATTACACCCCCTTATCAGTTCATCATCGCAGTTAAACCGTGACATCCTTCAAACTTCACACAGATAATTCTGTTTTTCAATCCTTTCAATTTCTGGTAAAGGGATGCAAAAACTTTGTAAAATTAAACACAAAATGTATTACAATGATGTGGGGCATACTGCAGTGAAATCTAGAAAATCCCACTGGGAAGATTGCAGCTTTTAATTTTTCAGCTAACCACGTTTACCTAAATTTAGATTTTAAGAAATTCATTGCACCTTGGAAATAAAGAGAAACAAAATTGAACACAAGAGGGTGAAGGTAACCTCCAAATGGCGTGGGGGGATCTCTCACAAGCCAAAATAAACATTGGAGATTCAGTAACATGCGCCACGTGTACAGATTCTTAAGAGCAAGTCAACCAGCTGCTGCTTGAGGTTTCATGAGGCAGAATTAAGAAAAAAAAATCTCCGTGCACTGCAAAAGGCCCAACTTGCTACAGAAAGCAGGACTGATTAAATCCATTAAGAGGTATGAAATTAATGAAGCAAAATAAAAATTAAAAACTGCTGCTAAACTTGGCAGGCCTGGCCACTTCGACATGACATTTTGTACACCAAATCAATCGAGTTTGAATTTCAATTCCAGATAGGAATTCATAATATGCAGTCAAATCCATCTGTGGTTTCCTGTTAGGAGAAGCTGACAATAGCACTGTGAAGTGGAAGTGGCTGACAAATGGTAACATGGTATTAATTTTCATATGGTTAAGAGAGTAAAATTAATTTACCCCCTGTTCTCCTTGGAGTCCTTGCCTTCCTTACTTGCATGAAGGAAGATGAGTTAGCAGTGCTGCCTCACAGCTCCAGGGACTTGGGTTCAATTCCCAGCTCGGGTCACTGTCTGTGCGGAGTTTGCATGTTCTCCTCGTGTCTGTGTGGGTTTCCCCCGGTGCTCCGGTTTCCTCCCACACTCCAAAAGACGTGCTCTTTAGGTGCATTGACCATGCTAAATTCTCCCTCAGTGTACCCGAACACGCACCAAAGGAGATTTTCACCCTGACTTCATTGCAGTATTAATGTGAGCCTACTTATGACTAATAAGTAAACAAATAAATAGAAGTTACTTTAAAAAATTTAAACCTCCAATGACTACGTCAGCAGAAGCCTGCTGCACAGTCAGAAAGGTTGGGTTTGGACACCACCTCAGACAGACAATTGAAGCTGGCATCAGCTCCTAATACTGGATTGAGGGCCAGCACAGGTACTGTTTAAAAATTCAAAGGATGTGGACTTCACTGGCTCGGCCAGCATTTATTTCCTATCCCGACTTGCCCTCAACACGGCGGTGGGTGAGTGATCTGCTACTTTGAACTCCTGCAGTTCAAGTGATGTAAGCAGACCGACAAGTAGTCTTACATCAAACCTGCAGAGAAGTTACTGTCAAAATTCCCCAGCATGCAGATGAAGGGTAGCTCAGATATTTAGACTTCTTTTAAAGTAGGTGAAAATACTCAAAAGATTAAAAATCATTGGGAAAGCAACAAGGTTAGTCTTCCCGTAGGATAGCCAAGAACAGAATACAGACAAATAGGCTCACACGAGCCAAAACAAGCCTGGATTGGGAGGCAGGCCTTACAAAGATAGGTTGAGGGAGCTGGGACTCTTCTCACTGGAGAGACGTAGGTTGAGAGGTGACCTGATAGAGGTTTACAAAATGTTGAGAGGAATAGATAGGATGGACTCTCAGAAATTATTTCCCCCAAGCTGAAATGGTCACTATGAGAAGACACAGATTTAAGGTGCAGGGAAGCTAATACAAAGGAGATGTCAGGGGTAGGTTTTTCACTCAGAGGGTGGTGAGTGAATGGAACCGACTGCCGTCGGAGGTTGTTGAGGCAAACTCACTGGGGTCTTTTAAGAGACTTCTGGATGAGTATATGGAAAAGAATAGGATAGGGGGTTATAGATAGGTCTGTGGATTGGTAGATGTGATCGGCGCAACTCGTGGGCCGAAGGGCCTGTTTGTGCTATATTGTTCTATCAGAGATACAGTATCATGTGCCACGAGCACAGATTCTTAAGGGCAAGTCAATCAGCTAGGTTGGTCAATGGGGCAGGCTGGGAACTAGACTGCCTATATCATTCTACAGCTGACCACTGGGAAGTGTGGCTGGGGGAATATTCAAGTCCTTCATTAACATCAAATTTAAGCTAATTTCAGAAATATAGTACACAACTTTCTGGGAAAGTGACATGGGTATTAATCAGAACTTCAACAATCATTGAAAAATTACAAACCAGTGTGCTATTACGGTACTAAAATGATATCTATACTGACACTAGGGCTGAAAAATATCATCTGCTTCATTGAAGTTAGATCCCAACACATTTCTGAAGAGTAGCAGTTGGAAATCTATTGGATCTGGTAAGCCTGCACCATGTTTGAGTTTTGACATCACATGGAGTACGAGACCAGCAGAGTGTCAAACCTGATTAAAAGCTGCATTGCCTCAACACTTAGCAAGGGAAGGTGGACAGTTCCACCAGCTAGATTTTGAAGTTTAAAAGGCAATAGGAGGAGATCAAATGTACGTAGTCATCCACTCTCAGGGCATTTTCTTGGGGTAAGAGTCTCAGAGCCAGGTAATATATATGAGTTACAACCTGGGTGGATTCAAAAGGCTTAGCCCAATTGCTACAGTACTAGTAGCTTCTAAATCAGCAGGAAAAGGGATAACATACCAACCTCACACAAATAATGGCTCACTCCACAGTAGAAGAAAGTGTGGACTCCTTGACACCTGTTTTTTATCTACTAAAATTCGTAACTCCAAATATTAAGTGAGGCGTCTATGATTTTTGGCAGGCGTGTACTGTCTGCCTGGTGTGTGAACTCTGAAAATCCATCAATTTTTAGGAATTGACTGAGAAATTGAGCATTTTGTGGCTTTGCATGAATAACACAACAAAGCTCACGGTACTTTCATGAACACTGGAGAAAGCAAGCGTGAAGTCCTAACTTAAGAGTTTGATACTGAATTTTTAAACTTACCAATCCACTATGCAAATATAACAAACATCTCTTGCAATAGCAATAATGTTATTGCCAAGCACATGTGAGTAAAGCTTTGCAGTGTTTGGTTATGGTCACTGAAATCTACTTGCCAAAAGCCAGAGCACTTCTAAATTTATATTTTGGTGGGAAAAAAAAGTAACTTATTGTATAAAATGATTTAATATGATCTAAAAGATCCTATATAAACGTGGTGTACAATATTTGTCTTATTCTGGTGCTCCTGTGTTGTTAGTCATAGCGAGATGGAAGAGCTATATGTTTATAATGCTGTGGCTTGCATGACATCTAGAGCAGAACGTATGGCATCAAATAAGTTTGTAGCACTTGCCTCTGGGTCAGGAGGTTGAGAGTTTAACCCCACTCCAGGACAAGAGCTCAAACAAGAAGACTGATCCACCAACGCAATATTGAGGGGATGCAGCACTGTTGGAAGTGCAATCTTTTGGATGGAGATTGAACCAATGCCATGTTGGCCACAAGCAAGCTGGGTGCAAATGACCCCAGTGCAGCATTCGAGAAGGAGAAGAGGAGTTATTGCCAATGTTCTGGCCAATCCTGACTTGGAGATAGGTTTAACTTAGCTGGCTGGACAAATGGTTAGTGATGCATAACGACTCCAACAGACGGATTCACTTCCCACATCAGTTGAGGTTATTCATGAAGACTCCGACTTTTCAACCTTGCCCCTCGCCTGAGGCGTGGTGATCCACAGGTTAAAATCGGCACAAGTCAGCTCTTCCCCTCAAAAGATGAAAGTAGGCTACCGTTATCTGAGACTATGGTGACTTTACCTTACCTGGCCCACATTCTCCCCTCAATCAATATCATAGAAAGTGATTATTTTGTCTTCATCACACTGCTAGGATCTTACTGTGTGCAAATTGGTTGCTGCATTTCTACTGTGATTACACTTCAGAAGTACTTAACTGACTGTAAAGCGTTTTGAGTGGTCATGAGAAACGGTATATAAATTCAAGTCCTTTTATGAATATATAATCTGGCGGACCTCAAATGTCGCAAGGCATGCTGTTAACTGGATTGGATAGTGCATTGGTCGGAGAGGCTGATGGAGAGAGCGTGGAGAGTTGAAAGTGTTTGATTTAATAGGTGAGCATGTATATAGAAATAAATGAGAAAGAGGATGTAGGAGAGGAAACTGACTTGAAGGCATCTGTAAAAAAAAAAAATCAAGAAGAAATAAGGAAGACAAGAAAGGAAACATGGCTGAAAACAATGATACTTTGATCTTGTTCACTGATATTAAAATTAAAATAATGAGCTGAGTTAGCTGATAGATTTCCAAAAGCGTACATCTAAGTCAACAATCTAACACCGGAAGATTGATAAAATTATACGGTACAGATACCATCATTTTTAAAAAAAAAAGTGGTGAAAGGTATACTGGTGAGGTTTGCATGACTGAGAAAGGAGAGCTTACAAATCGCAGGAGTGCTGTACACGACTAAGCTACAAGGCCAGTTCTGTGCACCGCTCGTTTCAAAACTGTTAAGCACTACGGTAAGGATTGAGCATCTGAAGCAACAAATGGAAAACTTCATAAAATGAACTGAATCTGTCTGCAGGAGAAACAAACGATCGAAATGTCAAGGTGACTGGTGTGAAACCGCCTGTTTGAAATGTGGTCACGTGACGTGCCAATGGCTGGATTATGTCAATACTGTTTGAAGTGCAGATAAAGTAACAATTATAAAAAGTGATAAAATCCCCATCCTCAAACACCCTAAAAATATTTGATTTATTACTGTCACATGTATTAATTATACAGTGAAAACTACTGTTTCTTGCATGCTATACAGACAAAAATATACCATTAATAGAGAAGGAAATGAGAGAAAGCAGAATGTAGGGTTACAGTCATAGAGTGAAGAGAAAGATCAACTTAATGCAAGGTAGGTCAATTCAAAAGTCTGACAGCAACAGGGAAGAAGCTGTAGTAGAGTCGGTTGTATGTGACTTCAGACTTTTGTATCTTTTTCCCCGAAGAAAGAAGGTGGAAGACAGAGTGTGGCTCTTAATTATGCTGGCAGCTTTGCCAAGGTAGAGGGAAATGTAGACAGAGTCGATGGATGGGAGGCTGGTTTGCATGATGGATTGGGCTACATTCACAACCTTTTGTAGTTCCTGGTGGTCTTGGGCACAGCAGGAGCCATACCAAGCTGTGAAACAACCAGAAAGAATGCTTTCTATGGTGCATCTGTAAAAGTCGGAGAGAGTCGTAGCTGATATGCCAAATTTCTTTAGTTGTTTCTCAGCTTTCCCCATTGTATTTATGTAACATTCACTTTATTAATATATATTCAGGTACACAATAAACAATTTTGAAAAAAGTCACGCCAAATAATCATATAGAATGAAAGGAGTTGTATAAGTTTTTTTCATTGCTGAGGAATTAAACCTGTTGCATACACTGACGAACACTATTCAAACTGCTTATTCAAAATTAAATCTGGAGCTAGGCTTTGTGAAGAAACCATTTTCAATTATTCACAGGGTTGTGTGCATCATTTCTCATCTGCTTATGTCAGTCTCAATATTCACCTCAGTTGCCTGTGTAGCACATGTCCTCTCAGAGTGACTCCGCGTAACTAATTCATGCTCTTCCACTCACATCTGTGGAGAAACACCCATTCAAAATAACTCACCAGACATTTTCAACCTTTCGATGGGGAAAAAAAACAAATAGGCAACGATGCCGCCTCGCTATCTGTCTCTCTGAGGCTCTCAGTAAAATGACAAAAACATTTGAAAGGGGGTAGACATGCAACACAAATTACCCTTTACTGAATTATTATCTTTTAAAGGATATTCTCCCTTAAGTCAGTAAACTCACTAACACTGCACTTTCATTAATATAAAATAGAACAGAATCCTACAGTGCAGAAAGAAGCCATTTGGGCCATTGAGCCTGCACCAATAATCCCACCCAGGTCTTTTCCTGTAAGCCCTTGTATTTACCCTGCCCTAGCTGTGACTATATTACTACATTCTGCACTGTCTCCTTCCCTTCTCTATGAATGGCATGCTTTGTCAGTACAGCATGCAAGAACATACTTTTCACTGTATACTAATACATATGACAATAATAAATTATATTTTAAAAAATCCTTCTGACACCAAGGGACAATTTAACATGACCAATCTAACCCACACATCTTTGGAGTGTGGGAGGAAACCTGAGCACCCAGAGAAAACTCACACAGACACAGGAGAGCTTGCAAACTCCACACACAAGAGTTCTTAGGCTGGAATTGAGCTCGGGTCCCTGGAGTTGTGAGGCAACAGTGCTAACCATTAAGTCATTAATGTACAGGGCATCATCTAAAAAGGTGTTTGATGATTAAAGTATGATTGTGACCCTGTTTGGTCACTTTCTCAATTTGGTGCAATCTGGGGGAATTACTATAGTACATCCTAACCTGTCACAATTATAAATCTTGTATTCTTGTATCAATTCCAGCATCATCTCCCAATGCATTTGTGACAGCAAGGCATTTATTGCAGCATTCCAACACACAATGGCCAGAATTCTCCGTTCTTGTTCACCCCACCACTGCTGCCAGCGAGAATGGAAAACTTGACGCTCAGCCAAAACTCCCTTCACTGCAGCGGGACTGGAGAATTCCAGCTGCAGGTGAGTTCTGAGAATTCCGTTCCATGTTTACTATTAAAGGAACTCAAAGTTTCTACAAAAGAAAACTGATCTTGTTTCTCAGGAATTCAAAAGAAGTGCACTGCTCCTTTAAGTAAAAGCTACACAGAAATGCAGAGGTGGCACAGTGCTTAGCCTCTCGGAGCCAGGGACCCAGGTTCAATTCCAGCTTTCAGTGACTGTCGTTATGAAGTTTACATATTCTTTCTGTCTGTATGGGTTTCCTCTGGGTGCTCAGGCTTGTTTCAACACTCCAAAGACGTGCAGGCTGGGTTGATTAGCTATTTTAAATTGCCTCGCAATACCAGAGAGATTAGCAGGGTAAATATGTGGAGGTAGGGCCTGGGTGGGATTGTGGTCAGTACAGGCTTGATGGGTGAAATGGCCTCCATTGAATGGCATTGCAGAGATTCAATGATCTACGATCACATTATCGTTTAATCACATGCTATAATTACCACAACTTCTAAAGTCAACATGAGCAATAAGCAATGAAAAAAGCTCATCAAGTTCTCAGAACAGAACACAAAAAACTTTTAATCTAATACTTATCCAATAAATCAGAAAATTGCACAAATTAAAAACTTGGCACAACAAATTAATATACAAATTTATACCAGGTTTATTCTGTTTGTAATATATTTCTGTGAAATCATCCAAACCACCTGTGAGGTTATTTAATCAGAACAGTAACTGCACTAAATTTGGAAGACTGAGTGTTCACTGTTCACTGAGAACTTAAAATAAACCTGCCCCTAAAATAGTTCTGGTGTATCTGTGCATCGAACGAAGAGTGGCTTTGGGGATTATCTATCGCAAAGTGATAGCCCAACATAGTGCTTGAAAACACAAATCTGTGCAAGCCAAGCAAAATTAAGTTCCATTCAAAAATAATTACAGGACCCACCAAAATATGAATACTTTAAAATGAGGAGAACATAGCTTTTCCACCCCTTCGCCAGACTTTGGTTAGGTACCTAGTATATCCCAGGTCCAATACAAGTTACATATCACCATTATTATTTAGCAGGGTGATTTTAGAACCATAGAATGCTTAGGTGGTGAGGAAAGCCATTCAGCCCATTGAGCCTGCACCAACTCTCTGAAAGAGCATCCTAACTAGCCCAAACTCATCATATGGTAATGAGGCTGGGGGAATTCAATCAAAATTGTAATTGAGCAATTTCTCAGCACAGCATCAAACATAATCTCTATGCTTTGGATGCTACAAATCATTATACTACTGACAAGAGTCGCACCCAAGTTCCAAGACAAATGGATTAGAAGACAAGTGGGTTTTAACAATTGCTCCAAAAAGTCAGAGCACAGCAATGACCTGCAGTTATCATTGAAAAAAAACAAAATCAAGAATAAATTAAAATCATAAGTTACAGATCTCCGTTTTCTTGCTGGCATCATGCATATTGCAGAATTTTAAGATGCTGGGAAGCACAAACTATCCTATCACAGACACTAAACTCACATAGTATCGGAACCGTTAAACCTATTAATCACCTTTCGATGCTGTAGATTTTCCCCAAGTACTTATACTCCTTCCTTAACTGTCCTCAAAGGTTTGAAGTAGGAGGTGTAAGGGGACATCTGTAAAAGTCATGCAACTGGCCAGGCTTTTATTTCAGTTTATTTGATATTTCAATTATTAAACACTTGTCTTTGAAAAATATTTGGTTATTAATTTTGTATTTTACTATAACTATCTACAATAAATCATCTAGAAATTACATCAAATTTCTAATGTAGACAGAAGTGGAGACAGAAAAATGCAAGTTATGTTCAGATCTGATGCAATATAATCTATAAAAATAACAGGTAAATGCCTTCAAATATGAAAATTAAAGTTTTAAACATTGAACACAATTGTAGAAAACCTGCTTACAAAACATTGACAGATACGTGGATGCATAAATTTTATAAATGTTCCCCTAAACCTCTCACTCTAATCTTTGTTAAGAATAACTAAGGAGTGAGACACTGATGACGGTAGAAAGGCCTGAAAGATTTGAGCATATTGAACTTGTGTGTAACTCTATGCCCCAAATTCTGCAACCTTTAGGTCACATAGTTGAATGTGTCCCGATCACAGGTACAAATAAGCAGAAAATTCCAGGCCATACCGCTATGTCGATATCAAGCATGTGTTTGCCTACTTTAAGGGGAGTCAACGATCATCATTCTTGGCAGCAACCACTTTAGATTTGAATTTAATGTGCAGCTGAGTACAATTTTACTTGCACAGAAAATAACTCAGAAAAGAACAATAAATGTTCCAAACGGGCCTACAACACATTTTATATTTTCTATAATTATTTTAGGGTAGTTGAGAAGCCACCTGCAAAACTGAAAAGGGTCCGAGTAGTTGTAGATCAGAAGCAGAATGTGAGTAACTTTCCATTTTTATGTTATCTTGCTGAATTCATTTATCACATGCTCTCTCTCCCATTTTCTGTATCTTGGATTCTGTATCTTGAGATCCTTTGATTCTGTTTAATTCTGTGGGGGTCAGTGGGAGGCCACATTTTGATGAGTATATTTATTAGTGTCGCAACTCGGCTTACATTAACACTGCAATGAAGTTATTGTGAAAATTCCCCTAATTGCCACAATCCAGCGCCTGTTCAAGTACACTGATGGAGAATTTAGCATAACCAATGCATCTTTTGGACTGTGGGAGAAAACCGAAGCACCCGGAGGGAACCCACGCAGACAAGGGGAGAATGTGCAAACTCCACACGGTGACCGAAACTGGGAATTGAACCCAGGTCCCTGGGGCTGTGAGGCAGTAGTGCTAACCACTTGCTGCCTACACACTCAATCAGGGCTAATCATTGTGGGTGGCACAGTGGTTAGCACTGCTGTCTCACAGCTCCAGAAACCCAGGTTCAATCCCTGGCTTGGGTCATTGTCTATGTGGAGTTTGCACTTTCCCTCCCGTGTCTGCGTGGGTTTCCTCTGGGTACTCCATTTCAACCCTCTATCCAAAGATGTGTGGGTTAGGTTGATTGGCCATGCTAAATTGCCCCTTAGAGGATTAGCAGAGTAAATATGTGAGGTGATGTGGATAAAGCCTGGGTAGGATTGTGGTTGGTGCAGACTTAATGGGCCAAATGGCTTCCTGCACTGTAGGAGTCTATGATTCTATGTCGATCTGGGGAGAATTTAAATAAGACTAGTTTCAAGCAAAGTGCATCCAATTATGCAAAAATAGCAAAAAGCTGATGAGTCACATTTATTAAAATTTATATTTCAAACTAAATAACTTGAAAAAATGTGAGTGTTACATGCATCATTAAGAACTGTTATTGAGCAAAATCATGGAAAATTGATTGTGCCATCATTAGTTACACTTTTATCTCATGTTCAAAATTCTGTAATTTGATTTTCCACCCAAGAATATCTCCACTGTCACAAAATCTAATTTAGGTCATAGCCTATTAAAAACCATACAAGTTGTACAATTGAATGACAATAAATACAGGGTATATAAGAGTACGCCTATATATAAACATCCAATAAATCTGCAGAATGTCATGACTTAAGCATCAGAACATATCAGGTAATTCAAGATGGCAAACTGGAACATACTCTGCCATAACAAAATGCGCTTCCATCAGATTCAAGGCATTATCTAAGAACAGCAAGAATGCAAAACCTTATCAGCATTAACTGACTCGAGGGTAGCCTGTCTGCTTTTAGATTAACTGATTTGGAAGGAGTTACCTCTGTGTAAACATAGAAAACAATGGAGGGGGTGGGGTGCGTGTGCTGGGATTATTTGGGAGGCAGGGGGGGAAATATAGCAAAATCAAATACTTTGGGGAGAGGATCCGAGACTTTAAGGGCTGGATGATTGATCTTTGATGAGGAGTAAACATGTACACGTTGGGAAAATTGCTCAGTTACACAAAATAATAATAAAAATAAAATGTATTCAGAACTGGAGATTGCACATGGCTCTGTTTGTCATCAAAGACCACACAGCTTCCAAAATGTCACACCAAAGTGTAAAGAACAGAAGACATAACGTGTTGCAGAGTAGAATAGTCAAGGCCAGTTCAAATGACAATCAAACCCAGAGTTTATCTGTGAGGAGGGCGGTAAGACAGATGTGTTCTATCATCTCCTGAGGAGTCAGATTCTCAGCAGCCTAATGAAGGAAGAGGTTCAGCCAAAGTTTATTAAAACACACAATATCACCAAATTAACAGGCCTATTTAAATAGACAATGCAAGAAGATGTTTACTAGTCAGTGACAAAAATTCAGATTTTTGGTAGTTAATCTTGCCGTTGTTAACAGACCCTCACAGAGCGGAAAGCTGAAACTTTCTTCTCAGTGAGCGCGCTGCACGGCAATTTGACGCATATCATAATTTCTGGAAAAGTCAATTGCAGATGATCACAAGTCTTGCAGCAGAGAAAGGAAATACAATATCTTATCTGTGGGTTATAAGTTCATCTGGTAATAATCAATTCGCTATGAAGCTGGCTTGCAAGTGAGGACGCCATACACATTCACACATTCAATGGATCTCTGGAGATGTCGTCTGTTCCAAAGAAAACCACTAGTGGAAATGACTGAAGCACTTCCCAGTAAGATTTTCATTTCTTGTGATGTACAACTCTGCGCCTGCATAACCCCTGGGGACTTGACAGAGTGTTACAAGGGAGATTTTCATTTAGTCAGAAATCAATATCCTTATTTATTTCTGCCTTGAAATAATTAAATCCATTAATTTGCTAAATATCTATGAGAAGGAGACTGACCGGATTGCTCCATGGAGGGCTAGCATAGACTCGATAGGCCGAATGGACTTTCTTGTGGCGGTATGGGATTAGTGCTGTCAGACAGACACAGTTAATTCGATATTGTTTCCCTATGCCATGTCTAGTGTGCTGGTTGACCTCTCCTAGTGATGCGGTCCTCCTGGTGTCCCCTTCCTCACTCAAACTTGGCTGCCAATAGGGTGCCAATGTAGTTGAAAATAATGACAGAGAAGACAAAACTGGTTATGATTAATTGTACTCACAATTGAAAAAGAACAGGATAGTTAAGAAATCTAGATACAAATTTACCCATTCCATCTAGGCGATGTAAAGCAAATTTGGGGCACCACATGCAATGCTCGCTCTTGGCTGCGTAGCAATGCAGAACTTAAGGTGCAAGAAACAATTACAGACCACACATAACTAATAATCCCTGGAAGACGCCATAAAAAGGATCACACAGTACAAAAACATGCATGGTAAAGTGAATTTGGAGGAATACTGGCCTGGTCCTGACCTTTCTTCCAACCTTCTTGCCATGAACTGACAGCTGGGAAATAGGTCCCTTAAATATCCCAAATTCTCCCATGAACTGTAACCAATGTTTGTATACATGATGCAGAGTGATAGTGTAGCATGGGAGTAGCAGCTAAAACTTTAATTAAGCTATAACACACCACAGGCAAAACGGGATGCTGCCATTCCCCAATCTTTTGCAAAAGTTGATAACTACGACACTCTCAAGTGTTGCATTAAGGCTAAAGCTAATAGGGAGATTTATATGATAAATAATGAATAGAACAAATAAGTTACTAATAGTACAAATCACAAGGGATTCAATATGTGGATCAAGCAACTATTTGCAATCAGGAGCTTGTAGTTGGCAAGTTTCCATTTACTGTATGAAAATCAATTACAGTAAACTGAGCTCAAAATCATGAGAATAATCTGTGTTTATCTCGGGTCAAAGGTTTATAAATACAGCAATCAATCATCAGCAAAGGAATTTAAAATGAAAGATTTCTGCATCCCATCCACAGGATCATTTGCTGAACAGATGTGCATTTATCCGTCAAGCTTTACAAATGTATTAATGCCATTCAAGTTTGTTCAGGATTTAGGATAAAGAGTTTTTATCCTGGCTAATTTGCAGATCAAACAATCTGCCCTGCTCCCATCACCAATTTATCACTGACCTTCTAACTTAAAGTGGACCTGACAGGCGGGGGAAGGGAGGAGGCACGAGAAGGAAGCCAATTTCCTTAATGCAACCAGTAAATCTGCTTATCCTCTTCATCATTCATCTTGGCATCTCATCATTGACAAAAGGATGTGCTAATGCCAGGATGTTAACCTTATTCTATCAGTTGTGCAAAATGCACAGAGATCATGCACTGATTTTACTGCTGCCCGTCATCTCGCAACAAAAAGTTGTTGTATGTAAAGATTTAATCTCCAAATCTTACTGAAGAATTTTTTCTGAGCAAGTTCCGTTTGAAGGTGTTTGTTTTTGCCATAAACAGTTTTACAACACTGCAACTCTCTTGGGGCATAAAATTATCCAATATCTTACCTTCCTTGAAGTCTGTTAATTTTGTATTTGCGCCGACAAAGGCATAAATAATGGGGTACTGTATGGGACAACATTTCAATTAGGTCAATTTTTTGTGAGGCAGCAAACTGAAAAATAATCCAGGTGATTTGCTCTGCAACATTTCATTGATGCAGCCATATTCTGCTTTTGATAAAGTAATAACTGTAGCTGCAAGATCAAACACGAGAAAAAAATTGGTTTGAACTGTAATGGATGGATTGCTCAACATAATGTTTTTTGATATTTTCTCCCCTCCTGACCATTCATATTTTGCTGGGTAAATGTTGCATTAAAGTCAACAATCACTGGCGATCATTTTTCATACATAAGCAAGGATAGCAACAACTGTCTGACCGCACAGTCACACAGCATCTAAGGCACATTCATTTCTCCTTTAAGCAGATATTCACATGCATGCTCACTCCAATGTATGACACAAACAAGCACTGGCACCTTAGCTATTTGCTCCTCCTCCTTTCCTTAATTTGAGTTCATTAAGGCCAATTGGAGTAACCATATCTGTAAATCTTTACAATTTAGCATACTGTAACCAGGCCCAAAATAATTCAATCAATATTTGTCAAGAATTGAAAGGAAAACCTTCTTGTCTGTAGAGGTGGGATACTAACTGGAATAAAACAAGCCAGTTTGGGTCACGTGGACGATTGGATGATGGGAGGGTTTAAAGGATCAAAAAATCTGCTCTCAGACAGTACCTGTCTTACCCTGCCATTTCTGGTTTTAACTGAAATCACAGCCAATATGATTAAGCTTCTAACTTCACATTCCTGCAGGTTTCATACTTTAGCTGTCAGCCAGGACTCCGGAGCCTCCAAGAAACCAACAGCTTCATCAGGTCGAGGGGAGATGATGGCCCAGTGGTATAATTGCTGGATTGGTAATCCAGAAAGTCAGCTAATGGTCTGTGGACCCAGGTTCGAATCCTGCTACAGCAGTTGGTGGAAATTGAATTGCATAATTAAAAAACTGGAATGACGACCATGAAACCATTGTTGATTGTTGGAAAAATTCATCTGGTTCACTAATGTCCTTTAGGGACGGAAATCTGTTGTCCTTACTGGTCTGCTCTGGTGACTCCAGAGTCATGGCTATGTGGTTGATCTTCATCTAGGGATGGCCATAAGTGCTGGCCAGCCAGTGATGCCCATATCCAACAATTAAATAAAGAAAAAGTCAAGGACGTGCATTCAGGAGCCAAGATGGTTCCCACGAACTTTCTAAGAGACCTGCTCCCTTTAGCTCCAAATATTCTGCCTTATGACTTGGTACTCTTTTGTACCTTGTGTCTCTTAGTCAAAGGAACTGCAAAATGAATTTAAAGCCAATTGTTATGGCAATTGCAGTTTCAATCACAAGAAAGATTACTTGATTATAATTACAGCATGGAAAATCTTGAATGAGGAGCTTTGTTGTCTCTTTTGAAAGCTGAAATATAACTCATCAGATTTTCCCACAGTTCAGTAAATAATCATTTTTCCATGTAACCTGCAAGCTATAAAGAATAGTTAACAATCTAGACAAGAACTGGGACATACTCATGAAACTGAATTTGAGGGTATTAATCCTCTAATTAATCACTTTCTACACAGAATGAGATCATGATAATGTTTGTGACATTAACAATCATTCAATCCCAGAGTTATCCAACTTGCAAGATTTTCATAAAACTGAGTTTGACCAAGATTGTAATTATTGAGAGGCTGACTTTCCATATGCAACTGTAATGACAGACCAGTCAACAATAACATCAAAGATATTCAATGTTTGTTAATCTCCACATATTCTAGTTCTGAATGATCATTTTGCTGGTGAAGCTAATTAACATGAATCATAATCTAACCTTCAATATTTCTTACAAAGTTATTTTTGGGAATAAAAATGTAGCCCACCCACGAAACCCTAATTTTCATGAGCGAGGCTTTCCTTGTAAATCGATTGGCTGACTGGATTCCAAGTTTAATAAATGTTATGGGATCTTTATCATTGACTCAAAATAAAAGGACTTTGGCAAGCAAATTAAAAACAAACATTCAACTGTTTCTCACACCCACATGAAGGAACGTGCTTTTTTTGTTCATGAGAATAAGGCTGACAACTCATGGGGGAAAATAATTGTATCTTGCTTTGAACCTCCAATCTCCTCATCTCTATAACAGAGCTTCAACCCCAACCAATAAAATATTGATGCCATTGGCATCAAGCTACACGTTCAGAGAACAAAATCCTGTTTTGTCAGGTTAGTTCCTTTCATAACGTACTCACCTGGATATGCACCTTTTAAATTCTGACCCACACAACAGCTCATATTTTAAACTATGCCCCAGCAATTGTTGCGTTGAAGAAGTTTTCAAGTTTATTTAAAAGTGTCACATTAACAGTGCAATGAAGTTATCGTGAAAATTTCCTCGTCGCCACACTCCAGCGCTTGTTTGCATGTACAGAATGAGAATTTAGCATGGCCAATGCACCTAACTAGCACTACTTTCAGACTGTGAGGAAATAGAAGCACCCGGAGGAAACCCACATAGACACAAGGAGAACTTGCAAACGCTGCACAGTGACTTAAATTGGGAATCGAACCCAGGTCCCTGGCACTGTGAGGCAGCAATGCTAACCATTGTGCCACTGCGCCACCCTCTTGAACTGAAAGTCCTGTCAACCATGTGATGTGCATCCCAGGACCTAAAGTCCAAATTCTTACAAAAGGAGTTGCCAAATTTTAATTCAGTTAATAAATCTGGAATTAAAGAGCTGACATCAGTAATGGTGACTACAAAATAATTGTTTTCTCAAAATGTTCTTTAAGGAAGGCAATCGGTGATTCCAATCCCTTGGTAACGCACGGGCTCGTTGGGCTGAAGGGCCTGTTTCCCATGCTGTTTTGTTCTTTGTTCTTTGGATGATTCATAATTGCCATCTCCAATGGGCTGGCAAGCAAGAAAGGCAGCTCACCAGCATCTTCCCAAAAGCAATTAGCAATGGGTAATAATGCCAGCAATGCTCGCATCCCATGAATGTATAAGAAAGAGAGATTGACTGTTCATTCATCTCTGTAATTAGCTAAATTATCCCAGCAAGTATGTACTCCCAAAATGCATCAGGGAATTCAGACACATTCATCCCAGATGTTTCCATCTTTTTATTCTAATGAACATTATAACAAACATTTTGCTATCAGATCCAAGTAAAATCTTTGTAAACTTGTTCAAGATGACCATTCTAACTCCCCCATTGCAACATGAAATTTCTAGTTTTGCATCAGAAAATACAATTTTCAAATAGAAAAATGGTATAAACTAATACAAATAAAAATTTTGCTCGTCTTTCTTAGAACATAATAATCTAGTACAGTTACAGTTTATCTTCAACATCATTGTGAACCAAACTCTTATAACACAGTTGGAAGGTATTAGCCAAGTACTTTCTTGTGGTAAAGTTCTAATATCTTAAACTGGAGTCCTTGATTGCCTTGGCACCACAAGCAATTGGTATCCATTGGGCTTTAAGTAACATTGACAATATATGAACTAGAGTAAAACAATACATATGCAAAGTGCAATAAGGATTATATCCTTGACCAAGTCGTTCCAATAGTTACCACACTGACATGTGCCCATCAATACGAAAATCTGCCCAAGTATGTCCTGTACATGAAAGGCAACAGCAATCCAACCTGGCCAAATACTGCCCCATCATTACACCTCTCAAATCAAAGTAATGAAAGTGGTCATGGACAATGCTATTAAGCAATATCTGCTAGCCAATAATTTGCTCACTGACACTCAGTTTAGATCCCACCAGTCACTCAGCTTGCGATCTCATTAAGCCTCGATCCACTGATTGTAGTCAGGCCTGGCACAAAGGAAGATGATTGTGCTGGTTGGAGGTCAGTCATCTCAGTTCCAGGACATTGCTATAAAAGAGTTCTTATATAGTGTTGTCGACCCAACGCTCTTCAGCCCCTTCAATGATCTTCCTTCCATCTTCCACTGTCAGAAACAGGGATTTTCGCTGAAGACTGCATAAACATGCAGCACCATTCACAACTCTTCAAATACAAAGGCAGTCCATGACCATATGCAGAAAGACCTGGATAACATTCAGGCTTTGACTGACAAATGGCATGTAATAATCACACCACATAAGTAATCAGCTCCAGCTACAGAGAATTCAGCTATCTGCCCTTGAATTAGAATGTCATTACCGCTGCAGAATCCTCTGAGATCAACATCCTGGAGCTGACCATTGACCAGAAACTGAACCAGTTTAGGCACATAAATATCTACAATGAATGTGTCAGAGACTGGAAGTGCCATGCAGAGTTACTCACCTCGCAACTCCCCAAAGCCTGCCCAACAGCTACACGGCACAAATCAAGGACGTGTTAGAACACTTTCCATTTACATGGGCAAGTGCAGCTCCAAAAACACTAAAGAGGTTTGATTCCCCAGGACAAAGCAGCCATTTGATTGGCATTCCATCCACCACTTATGCAGTGTGCGCCATCTACAAGATGCACTGCAGCAACTCACTTCTTAGACAGCATCTTCCAAATCCATGACCTCTAACACCTTGAAGGGCAAGGGCTTCAGATATCTGGGAATACCATCACCTGCAAGTTCTCCTCCAAGCCATTCACCATTCTGACTTGGAAATATATCGTTGTTCCTTCACTTATTAGGTCAAAGTCCTGGAATGCTCCCCCTAAAAGCACTGTGGGTGCAGCAGTTCAAGACAGCAACCTACCAACACATTCTTGAGTCAGTTAGGGATGGGCAATAAAAAATACTGGACTAGCCAGTGATGCCCACAACCCATGAAATGATAAAAATTCTGACCAGGAGTTACTCCCCGACTACTTAGGGCCACAAAAAATGAATAATCAAAAATGCTACAATCCGCTGGTCTTAAAGCCAGTGGGTAGCTTCTCCTTGTTTGTTTAAACATGGTATTACAATGATAAGTTACAAACTTATGGAGCCCACGAACTTTTCCATCTCAAAGGCTCGTTCTGGCACAGGATATATGCGTGTCTCTGCAATTCACAATCTCCTGACATTTCGGACTTAACAGGACTCTGTTTCCACTTTAAAAAAGTGAATTAAAGATGCTGTTCTCCCATCAGACAAAAGTTGACTGCAACCAGGAATAATTCTTCTGATGAATGCATTCTGAGGGGAGGCTGGACAACGCGAATGCGTCTGCAAATTATCTGTGTGTGTTTTTAATTCCAACATGAAAGATTTAATATATATCAAAGTACTGTTCAACTTTGGAATATCTTCAAGAGTGATCTACTTAAGGAAGCTTTATGATGATTACAGAAAAAAAGGAAAGCTCCACAGCCTTTTCACTTTCATTGTTTGCCAGCATTGCAGATCTCAGACATCTGATTTAATAGTTAAAACAAGCATTCCCTCGACATTGTCACCAACTGTGGGAGTCTTCAACCAAACCCATTTCCTCTCATAATTAAGAAAAACCTGCAATACTAAAAAAGTCTCCTGTTTAACTATTGTGACTGTGATCTTTGTAGCATGTCAAGGGCTCTTTGGGCTTGTTGCATCTTAAAAAATCATTTTAGGTACATGAAGACTTGCATTGTCAAGCGTATATGCAGCATGGATTTACTGCAATGCTTCTTTGCCAGAATACAACAGTGCTATGGGTTATCCAGATGCAAAAAAATTACTTGCAGCATTGCATTTACAGTCCAGTAAGAAAAGTTACATAAGCAATTTTAATCAACAAAGACATAGCAACACATGGCAAGAAACCTAATGGACTAAAATGTTAGTTGTTTCAACAGATCATAAGCAATCTATCCAGTACATTTCGTTACCAAGTTTTATTCTTACCCTCCAAGAGATCAACAAAATTATCCAATCCTAAAGGTACCCCCTCTCACCCATGCCAACCCTCTTCCCAACTGCCAACCTCCTCCCCATGGCAGGATGCCCAGTGGAGGGATGGGTGAGCCATGAAAAATGCTGAACACAGCGGTGGAACTGGAAAATCTCATTAGTGGCCAATGGTGAATCACTTCTACCATCGGAATACACGCCACAGGGAATGCAAAATCCTATCCAGGGTTTTGCATTTGTATAGTACTTTACAGGCATCAAAACAAGCCTGAGCACCTTACAAGAGAATTGGTTAACACCGTGCTGGAAGCAAGATTAAAAGTTGAGAAACATACTTGAAGTACAGATGGAAAAAAAAGCAAAGTAAGACAGCCCAAGATTAAGAGTTTAGAAGAAAGAATTCCAAGCTACAAGGAAATTTAGTTGAAAACTCTGACATTTTTAGCAGACTGAGGGAGGCTGGGAGCATAGGAGAATGAGTTAGGAAAGAGGAAAATACATAATGGCACAAAGAAGAATTTCACAGAAAGAGTGAAACACTTTTAACCTGAGGATGAGCTTACAGAAGAAAGACAGAAAATGGAAATCATTACAGAGCATTCTAGAAAGCAACCAACACTGAGGTGACAAATGTATAGAGATGAGAAGAGTAATGGCCTTGCAATGAGGTTGGTAACATTGGAATTGTCCAAATGGGCAGTTATAATGGGATTCAGCCTGAGTGATAAATGAAAAGAGGTTGAGGAGGATGGAATTATCAGTCAAGATCCAGTGTGTGTCAGATGGCAATGAAATGGGCTGGCAGAATATTTTCAGCAACATTGAGCTCATCCATGACAACTGACAGGAATGACGGCAAGGAGGCAAGGTAGCAGATTTGCAGAATACAGAGGAAAGTTGCTTGTGCATGAAATCAAAGAGCAATCTGTGGACGAGTGAGGTTTGGGATATGCTGGAGATGGTGGGAGGAAGAATGATTGAAGGTGTACCAGCTGTGTTTGCAAATGTAGAAATGGAATTAGCTGGTGGAGGAGAATGGACCACATCAGAAGCCAAATGTTAAGGAGGGTATAACAAAACGCTCTGTCACAATTGCAAAGTATTTTGTAGGTGTCACTGGCCATATACAAGATGACATCGTCTGTTGTCCCGAAGACATTCCAACGTCAGTTATCAATTTTTAACCCATTGGCTGGAAACAGGAAACAGACTAGGAGTTTCAAACTACCTTAGAATGACGGACTTCAAAAAATTACATTATTGTATTTTCCACATTCCAACCCTACGGAGAGAAAAGAGCAAATCTGCAAAGCCCATCATAGACAGCAGCAGCCCACCAGGGTTTATGAAAGACCTTACTTCCTGTCCTATCAATAAGGTCTATGGAAGCCACCTACAGTATTCAACAGTCGAAGACAAACCATTCAAAGGTCTCTTGGGCAAAAAAACGTGTTTGTTTTGCTTAAGGCAGTCCTCCTTAAGCTGATCGATTGGGATATGTAGTTATGGTTGATTTACTGGCAGCAAAGATAGATCACATGAGCAACCCAAGTCCTTTGTGTAGTTTAAAGCAGATCTAGCTGAACTTCAGGGTAGTGCAGTTTGGGGAATACCCCAAAGATGTGCAGGGACACTACTCACTCCTCCTCCTCCCCCTCCCAAACACTCCCTCCAAAATTTCACAGGTAAGCACTGCACACCAATTGCCCAGGAAGTACAAAATTCCACTGGCAATTTCCCTGCACTAGGAACCATCCAAAAATGCAATTTAAAAATCACAAACTTTGGACAATCCAATTGCGTTACATCAATAATTACCCAGAAAAAGTTGAGAGAATTAAAACCAATTAACCCCCAACAGGGACCCCCAGCTACCCATCACGGCATCCCCTTGGGTTCCCGCCAAATCTCAACCCTCCCACTGGTAATATTTTAACTACACTAAATGTTCAAAAATAATGTAACAAAATATTATTTTCTCACCCAGCTAGTAAAACAGGCAAAAACTTGAGCTAATGTGATTTCTTTCTCAAAGAACTATTGCCTAATGTTTGTAAGTATATAAATTAAAGTGTAGCATAATCCAGGTACTCTGAGGTTCACAGTGCAGGAAATATTTTCAGTTTAGACCAAAGAGCAATACATCCATGGTAGCTGAAATTACTTTCAACTTGCAATAAAAGGACAATATTGCTATTAAATGCACTGAGAAAAATAAAAAAAGCAAAATATATATGGAAGCAGGCATGGGGAGAAGATTAAACTAAGATGACGGCCAGTAGCACATTGATCTGTAAAATATTGGTTTCATTCTAGATAATGAATGCTTCAACATACTGTCATCCAAACATCTACTTTTCCATCTTCTTGGAATATACAATTTTCTAAAAATACAAAGCACATAACTAAAGCGGACAGAAAGCTCAAAGGCATGGAAGGAATGTCTGTAATGCTTTGGAAAACATTTGAAACAATTCAATTTTGCTTTGCACACTCCCTGTTGCACAATCCAACTTCCAATTCCAGGCATCAAAAACATCACAGAATAAGGCATGCTGGAACCAGCAGGTATGTGGCAATTTTTCCAAGTGTCATTCTTACAGGTGTCAGTACACCAGTAACAAACAAAACACGTGAAAAGGCCTTCTGGCCCATCAAGCCCACGACAATGTGCAGTTTCCATCCCTCTGTTCGCTTCCTGTGCACGTGTCTATCAATGTTGCTAATGTGTCTGCTTCCACCACCGCCATTGGCCAGGTACCCACCACCCTCCATGTGAAAGACTCGCCATGCACATCTCCCCCAAATTTACCCTCTCTCACCTTAAACCCGTGTCCCCTTGTCCTTGACCTTTCTACCCTAGGATAAAGCCTCTGGCTATCTGCTCTATCCAAGCCTCTCAATTTTATAGATTACTATCAGGTCATCCTTCAGCCTCCACCGTTCCATTGAAAACAATCTGAGTTTATTCAACCACTTCTCATACTTAAGATTCTGAACAGGCCACTTTCTGGGAAACCTTTGTTGCACACTCTCCAAAGCATTCACGTCCTTCAGATAGTAAGGCAATCAGAATTGCATCCAATATTCCAAATGCGGCTTAATGAAAGTTTTATACAGCTGTATAAGCTTACAACTTATCACCTTTTATATATCCCTAGCTGATGAAGGGAAGAGTGCTCTATGTCTTCTTGACCACATTATACACTATTGTTACCCCTTTCAGGGATCCATATGCCCAGATCCCTCTTTTTGTCAAAGCTGCAAAGGATTCTGCCATTTACTATATAATTTACACCTGAATGCATCACCTTGCATTTATCTGGATTAAACTCCATCTGTCATTTCTCTGCCCAAGTCTCAATTTAATTGATGTCAATGCCAATGACTTGAACACTAAAATTCCAGCCCACTTGTGTCACACTGCACCCACTTTTTTTTTGAAAAAGTGACCAAAGAGGTGGATGGGGGTAAGGTGGTTGATGTGGTATATATGGACTTTAGTAAGACGTTCGATAAGGTGTCCCATGGAAGGCTTCTGCAGAAAATGCAGATGTATGGGATAGAGGGTGATTTAGCTAATTGGATTAGGAATTGGCTAGCAGATAGAAGACAGAGGGTGGTGGTTGTTGGGAGATATTCATCGTGGAGTTCGGTTACAAGTGGTGTACCTCAGGGGTCTGTTTTGGGGCCCCTGCTGTTTGTAATTTTTATAAATGATCTGGATGAGGGTATTGAAGGATGGATTAGTAAATTTGCAGATGACACTAAAGTCGGTGGAGTGGTAGATAGTGAAGAGGGGTGTTATAGTTTGCAGAGAGACTTGGACAAGTTGCAGAGCTGGGCCGAGAGGTGGCAAATGGAGTTTAATGTGGAAAAGTGTGAGGTAATGCACTTTGGCAGGAATAATAAATGTGTAGAGTATAGGGCTAATGGTAGGATTCTTAATAGTGTTGATGAACAGAGGGATCTTGGTGTATTTGTGCATAGATCCCTGAAAGTAGGCAGTCAAGTCGATAAGGTTGTTAAGAAGGCATATGGAGTCTTAGCTTTTATTGGTAGGGGGATTGAATTTCGGAGCCGCAACGTCATGTTGCAACTGTACAAAACTCTAGTGCGGCCGCACTTGGAGTATTGTGTGCAGTTCTGGTCCCCACATTATAAGAAAGATGTGGAGGCATTGGAGAGGGTACAGAGGAGGTTTACCAGGATGTTGCCTGGTATGGAGGGCAGGTCTTATGAGGAGAGGCTGAGGGATTTGAGGTTGTTTTCGTTAGAAAGGAGGCGGCTAAGAGGGGACCTTATCGAAACATATAAGATGATTAGAGGTTTAGATAGGGTGGACAGTGATAGCCTTTTTCCTAGGATGGAGAAAGCTAGCACGAGGGGACACAGCTTTAAATTAAGGGGTGATAGTTATAGGACGGATATCAGAGGTAGGTTCTTTACCCAGAGGGTGGTTAGGGAGTGGAATGCCCTGCCTGCGGCAGTTGTAGATGCGCCAAGTTTGGTGGCGTTTAAGAGGTTAGTTGATAAGTTTATGGAAGAGAAGGGAATGGTTTAGTTTGGAGGGTCATTGCTTTTTTCATAATTGGTCGGCGTAACATCGAAGGCCAAAGGGCCTGTACTGCGCTGTAATGTTCTAATCTAATCACTCCCCCACCCCCATTCCCATCCAAGGATCTGCATTTTTATTAGTACCCATAGATTAGGAATATCTGACAACTGTTGATGTTTAAGTAACGAGAACACACAGCAGACTGACTGTAAGGAAGTTTATACAGCACACAGAACAGCAAACACATGATAAAATATTATTTTCTCAGCTGAGCTAGTAAACCAGCTAAAAATTTGAGTAATACGATTTCCTTCTCAAAGAAATATTGCCTTTTTTTAAAAAGTGTATAGGTTAAGGAGCTGGAACAGTAGTACACTCAAGTACACTTCAGTAGTACACTGGAGTAAAAGTTCATGGTACAGGAAATATTTTCAGCTTAGACCAAGAACAATGTTTTCCCCTTTATACATCCACAGTAACTTTAATGATAAACTGAGATCAGAGTGTCATAAGATTGTTCCATTCACTGCACACCAACATGGTGACAATAGTTCTGCCATAATGACTTCAATTTACTTGCAAGGCCATAGAAAAACATCAATGATGAGAGATTGTACTTTGGTAATTTTCAATCATGCATTTGGTGACATTTGGGGCCAAGTTTTAATTCAATCATAGAATACTACAATGCAGAAGACGGCTATTCAGCCCATCAAGCCAGCAACAACAATAATTCTACCCAGGTCCTTTTCCGGAACCCCACATATTTATCCTGTGGATTCCCCTGACACTAAGGAGCAACTTAGCATGGTCAATCAACCTAATCTGCACATCTTTGGATGATGGGAGGAAACCAGAGCTAAAAGAAACCCACGTAGACATGGGGAGAACATGCGGACTCTACACAGACAGTCACCCAAGCCAGGAATCACATCTGGGTCCCTGGCGCTGTGAGGCAACAGTGTTGATCACTGTGCTACCATATCATTCTGATCAAAAAAGTTTTTTTCATTGTTTCATAAATATCTCTTCAGGTTTGTCCTGAAAATATGTTAAAGTAATGTGTAAGGCAATAGAAAGTCAGTCTGCTGTGAGTGCTATAGCTACTCAAATACCAGATACTGTGGTCAGATATTTCCGATTAATGTCTTGTGATAAAAATGCAAATCACTGGGGTGCACAATAACAGCATCCTGCCTGACACTTAGGTCGCATGTCATCAAACAAGTTAAAATAAATATCGGTTTCTTAGTTTCTTGGTCAGACAAAATTTGAGTTTTACTGCAACAAAGAGACACATTGTCAAAGCTTTTCATCATGCGCTCATCAGGACAGATACAAGAATACCAAATTTCAAAGGGAGCATCAATGTATACAGCATGAGTAAAGGATACTGATTGGTTGACAAGTAGAATCTGATCAAGATGTTTCCACAGAAAAATATCATTTTTTCACTGTGTAAGCTTGATGCTGAAATAGGGCACGTCAGAGCTATCCTGCAAGATAATGGCTTCCCGCATTTGATAATTGCTCACTACATATTGCATAAATTCAAGAATAAGCAAAAAGTTCCACTCTCAGCTCAAAAATGGGTCCAGTCCACCTCACATTACTTTGGAAGGATAAGGAATTGCAAACATTTCAGCAACAGATGAAGCTTGCAGCTGTATGCTGCTCCTGTGCAACAGTAGCTCAAATGATAACTCTCCACTAACAGGAAGTTGCCATCAAGACAAGAGTAATGTGGTTTATGAATTTCAGAGCCAGTGTGATGCCAATCACATTTCAAAAGACATATTCCTTGGGCTGTTTGCAATAGGCAGGGTACTGACCAGAATCTGCCAGCTGTGCTTGCAAAACTCAGACCATAACATACAGCATTAATTGTGATTTCATGATTGGAAAGCACTTACTAAACAACCCCAAGTATTTAAGGATCATACTAACCACCAATTTAAGATCAGTCAAGCTCACAAAGTGAGCGACTCAATTAACTTTCTAAAAGCTACTTACATTTTTCTGCAGGGCCTTGACCTCTGAAGACAAACAAAACATTTTTAGGCATTCTGTCCTTCTCAATTAAACAAGGTCATGGGTGGCACAGTGATTAGCACTGTGCCAAGGACCCAGGTTCAATTCAGGGCTTGGGTGACTGTTAGCATGGAGTTTTCATGTTCTCCCTGTATCTGCATGGGTTTACTCTAGATGCTCTGGTTTCCTCCCACTGTCCAAAGATGCGCAAGCTAGGTGGATTGGCCAAGCTAAATTGCCCCTCAGTGTCTGGATAGATGGCTTGGCCCTGCTAATTGTGCAGAGTCACAGAGATAGAGCAAAGCAGTGGGCCTTAATAAAATGTTCTTTTGGAAATTCAGTACACACTGCATGGGCCGAACAGCCACTGTCTGCACAATAGAAATGCTATGAATCTGTGTAACAACCGTTCCTTGGTACATTTTTCATGGCACCTCATCAGCCACAGCCAACCTGCCAATCAGTATCCTTTTCACATGCAGCATAAACTGTCGCTCCCTTTGAAATAGATATTTTTGCCTTTGGGCTGTTGATAGTAAAACAAAAAGCTTCAACTGTTCATGATGGTAAAATGAAATGGAATAGTTTGTTATTAAAAAGGAGTTACTGGTAACTAATTGGACTCCATTGACAGTAATGTTTTTAGAACCGACTTACCGCTGTCAACTACTATTCAAACTACAAGCAAACATCAATAACCACCAACAGTCACAATGCTATTGGTGATATTGTGATGAGTGATAAAAGCCCTCAGTTCATGAGTGAAAAATTTAGGCACTTTGAAAAATTCAGCAGTTCACATAATCTCCATAGTAGCCTCAGCCAAATGGAGAGGATGAGGTGGCAGTGAGCATTTCCAAAGGACTCATTAAAAAAAAATGAAGTGGATCCAGCACAGATGTAGCAATCTTCAAGTGGAAGAATACATTTTACTAATGTATCAGATCACAATCTCAAATTACGGTATAGCTTCTCACCACTGGGACTAGACTACTAAAAGCAAAGCAAGTAGTCCAGTTCACAGATTAATGTCATACTGCATTCAAACTACTCTTCCATTAGCTGAAACTTCTAACGTTACCCTTCCTGCACAAAGGTCCGAGAGCAGTGGCCATTTAATCCACGACTTAGAACAGATTTTAAAGAGAGAAGTGGACAAAAGGAGAAATTTAGAAAAGGAATTCCAGAATTTAGGACCAAGACAGCTGAAAGCACAGCCACCTGTGGGAGAGCAATTAAAATGAAAGTTGCACAAAACATCATAATTGGAGTGCAAATTTTGTAGGGCTGGGAGAAGGATACAGAGCTATGGAAGGTGTGAAGCTAGAGGGTTTAGAGAATGAGGATAAGTATCTTGAAATAAAGGTATTGCCAGCCCAAGAGCTAATGTAATTCAGCAAGCACAGTGTGGTAGGCAAATGGGAATTGGTGCAGTTTCATGTAGGAGCCGTTTTAGAGGACCACAAGTTGATAGAACCATAGAAAATTTACAGCTCAGAAACAGGCCTTTAGGCCCTTCTTGCTGTGCCAAACCATTTTGCCTACTTCCACTGACCTGCACTTGGACCATATCCCTCTCATCCATGTACCTGTCCAAGTTTTTCTTAAGAGTGACCCCGCATTTACCATTTTATTCGGCAGCTCATTCCACACTCCCACCACTCTGCATGAAGAAGCCCCCCCCCCCCCCATAAATTTTCCCTTTAAACTTTTCTTCTTTCACCCTTAACCCATACCCTCTGCTTTTTCTCTCCCCTAGCTTCAGTGGAAAAAGCCTGCTTGCTTTCACTCTATCTATACCCATCAAAATCTTATACACCTTTATCAAATCTGTCTTCATTCTTCTACGCTCCAGGGAATAAAGTCCTAACCTATTTAATCTCTCTGTAACTCAGCTTCTCAAGTCCCGATGTGGGAGGCTGACCAGAAAGGCATTGGAACAACAAGTTACTTTGCAAGAGCCGCAGCTAAATTTGAAACCAGATTAACGTCAAACGAAAAAGGCATCAACATCATTTTGAAACACAATGCCTGATACACAAACTGCTTTTCTTCAGCTTAAGGTAAAACAATATAGCTGTAACCATTTAACTCAGTTCTTTGCCTGTATTAAAGTTAGGATTAGATATGAATCAAGAATGCTGAACAGTTCAAATATTATCAGCATGCTTGATAAACAATATACCACTGACATCTTGTCAGAACACATTAATATAGTTCAAACAGCTTTTGAAATGAAAAGTACTATTTTCAAGAAGAAAAGTTTTCCAAAGAGATGTTTAAAGTGCCAAAAATCTGGAAATTTTGTTTCCTGCATGTATTAGATCATTTTTGGCTACTCAATCTTCCCCCTTTTTGGCTTCTCATTCCTCTCCCTTTATGGTATTGAGCTGCTAGTGCTTTCAAATTGGACAAGCACTTCATCCAAACCCACATTGAAAAGATGTCATATTTGGTTTCAAAATTGCTTTGTCTGATGATACAGTTGGAGCGTTCAGCTAGCAATTGTGGTTTTATCATCAGTGGTTTTCCATCTGGCTCCAGTCACTAGGTTTCCAAGTCCCAGTGGTGAGAAGCTATAAGGGTCATTCGAGATTGTGATTTGAATGCCCCTCAAGGGAACCAGCTGAATTTCCAGAAAGCTCTCTTAGTGATTTTCTGCTTCTTCTGGTTATGTCACAAGAGGAACAGAGGGAATAATTAAACAGATGTTGGAGTTCAGATGCATGGTTCTCTGAAGGTGCACTGTTCTTTAAGAGTGGAGTTACAAGTAGATAGGGCAGTCAAGATGGCTTTTGGCATGCTGGCCTTCATCAGTCAAGGCATGGAATATAGAAGTTGAGAAGTCACATTGCAGTCATATGGGATGTTGATGAGGCCGCACCTGGAGTTGTTCAATTCTGTTTGTCTTGCTACAGGGAAAGATGTTACTGAACTGGAGAGAGTGATTTTTAAGGATGTTGCCAGGACTCAAAGGACCGAGCTGTACGGAGAGATTGGACAAGCTGGTATTTTCTTCTGGAACAAAGGAGACTGAGGGATGATCTTATGAGGTGGCATACGATCATGACAGGCATGGTAAATGTGAAGCACTCACTCTTAACTAGGTTGGAGAATCAAGAGCTAGAGAGCATAGATTTAAGTTGATAGGGGAAAGAATTAATGGGAACCTGAGGAGTAAAGAGTGGTACATATGTGGAATGAGGTGCCGGAGGAAGCGATTCAGGCAGGGACACTGAAATATTGTCAAAGATATTTGGACACAGTCACGGAAAGGTTAAGAGAGTATGGGCCAAATGGGGTCATCTTAGATGGGTTTAGGGTCAGAATAGATCAATTGGGCCAAGGGGCCTGTCTCTGTGCCGTACATTCTATGATTATTTGCCTTCACAGTTTATCACACACATTTCAATTCCCAAATTATGTTAAGACGTCTAGCAAAGAGTACCTCTGAAAAGATTTTGCACTGTTCATAAGCCAAATATAGAAAGGAGAATAGTTAATAAGTTATACCATGTCTTCTACACCTTAGCAATTGGACAGTGATGCCAGCCATCAGATTTGGGGATTTTAGTGCTTTGACATTATTGCATAATACTGCCTGTCTCAGCTTTCTGGATCAAAATGAAACAACCATGAGCAAACTCATAGTCAGTGACAGAGGAAAACTGAGCTTTGCAATAATAAATAGGGTGACCTACAATTAGATTATACTATCAATCTGCACTTGGCTCAAACGTTTGATCATGCAACAGCTTGAAAGCAGGCTGCACACAAATTGGTGCCCTTACGTTGGTGTACGTGAAAATTTAAAGATCTGTGCACGTAATTAAATCACTGTTACAAATAGAAAAGTGTACATTGAAATTTACTCCACTTATGTTTTGAAAACAAAAAATATCACAAGACAGATTTAGGTGGAAGTTCATCAGCTCCTTCGATCCCATCCTTGCATCATGTAAACAGAACCAGCTAATTAAATAATCCAGCCTTAACTCCAATATCCTGTCATCTTCTTCTTGGCAAATTCTATCTTTGTAAAGAGCTTTTTTCTGGCATCTACCCTGAAACCTCGAAGGTTATGCCTTCCTCTCCTGCTGCCCAGAGTATCTGAATGTCTTATTTTGGGTCTATCTTTTCCATCTAATTAATTTCTTAGTTACCCGAAAGAGGCCCCTTTGTGAATCATTTGATAGAGAAATTGTAACTGGTCAACTCATTACTCACAGTTCCTTCCTTCTTCCCAGAGTCTATTCTGTATTAAATAAATGCAAATGAATAAAGTTTAGCAGCTCCTATTTACAAACAAACTAAAAGAAATGCTTTAGCTTTTAACATTATCCATTATCACCTCCGTCAACATTGCATGTACTTGAGCAGAAGAAAATGTTTATTAAAATTTGATTGCAACCAGTCTTTGAACAACTTTAAATCTACAGAGACCAGAGGAATGGTGCTTAGCAGCCAAGGAAAAGATGAAGTTCATTATTTTTATATTTGTTTGGCAGAGATTTGGATGACAATTTACTTACTGCAGCCAAAGCTCAAGGTACATGCCTTGCGAGTTCTTAAAAACGTAAAGCGTAAGGATGTTAAATTTTTTTTTAAACTTGTGTTCATCGACCCAAAAAGTTAGTGTTGTATAGATCACAGAATCTCTGCAGTGCAGAAGGAGGCCATTCAATCCATTGAGCTTGCAACAACAACCCAGGCCCCACCCTGCTAACCCCACGTATTTACCCTGCTAATCCCCTTGAAACCCCATGTATTTACCTTGCTAGTCCTCCTGACACTAAGTGGCAAATTACCACGGCCAACCAACCTGACCCAGTCATCTTTAAAACGTGGGAGGAAACTGGAGCACCTGGAGGAAACCCACAGAGACACAGAGAGAATGTGCAAACTCCAGACAGACAGTCACCGAAGACTGGAATTGAACCTGGGTCACTAGTGCTGTGAGGCATTACTGCTAACTACTGTGCCACCTTGCCATTCCATCTTTGAAGAAATCAAGAAATGATTAACAAAAGGTTTAAATTCCATGGAGGAAATCTTTGAGTAGATTGGATACTTTTTGAGAATGAACAGAAGATTGTTTTGGCAGTTTTGCTACAAAACAAGGCTTGGTTTGAACACATCAAGTGCAATTAGTTTGGTTACAACTGGTTGATTTGCACTAGAAAATCAGAGAAATTTAATTTTATAACAAGGTTTACAATATGGCGCTGGATAAAATGTTCGGTTCGGTTCGTGAAAAGGCCAAGTTTAAAATTTACTATCTTGACTGGAGGGCAGGATTGGGCTGCAGCAAGTGTTCTCATCTTTCCTACTCACCTACTGGAATCTTTGCACTATTTAAAGATATTATTAAAAATGCTTCTGCATATGTAGCAGATAGTAACACAAGACATTTTACCTAGTGGATTCAAAAAACAGCACTTGATCTGATTTGGAGTCTCTGTTCTGAAGTAGATGCAAACTGGGAGAAGATTGCCAAGACAATTTTAACTCCATCAAGAGGAAACATTTAATGTATTTGAGTCATCATGCCCGCAACACAGCGATGTTTAAGTGACTGTCCACTTTTCGGGAAAAACAATCCTGCATCAAGGACAAGGTCTTGTATATTAAGCAATTACAGATCACAACATACTTTAAATACACAAGAGATGTGCTGATGCTGCTCTTGCACAAGTTGACTAACATCTATGGTAAGGCAAAAAATGCATTTCAGACAACACTCAACACAACTAGAATATAAATGCCCACCACTCAAAACCTAGTAACCTGCACAATATGTTAGTTAGAATCCAGGCTGTATCCCTCAAGGGAATGCAACATGAAGACAATACAATCAAAAATTATTTGCACATAACTTGCTCATTTATTGATTTAAGTTAACTCCAAAAGCAGGAATCCTCTGCTTCAAGAAACTTGGAGATGTAGGCATTCAAAGCTGTTTTCATTTAGAATCTTATCCTCCCTGTCTTCCTAAGTTCTACAAAATTATGACGGGAATAGATAGTGGACAGGCTAAAAGTGTTTCCTTTGGTGGAGAATTCTATAGTCAGGAGATATTGAGTGATTCAAGGTAAGTGGCAGTAGGTGTGGAGGGGACCTGAGGAAGAACTATTTACACAAAGGGTGATGGATGTCTGGAATTCACTGCTCGAGTTGGTAGTGTAGGCAAATATCCTAAACTTTTAAAAGCTACCAGGATCTAAATGCTGTAAGATATAGGGCTATAGGTTGGGTGCAGGAAAATGGGATTAGCAAGGACACTCGAGTGTCCTTGGACTGGCATGATAAGATGGGCTGAATGGCCTCCTTCTGTACTGTCAAGATTCTATTAGAAGTCAAGCATGATTGATGGATGATTTGATCTATGCAGTATCATTGTTCTATTATCCATAAACAATATGTCTTGCACGTAACGTGTTTTCAAATCATTTGAACCTTTGATCTTTGACGAACGGAGCTGAGCAAAGTACTCCTTTACAACATGAATGGTCACTACAGACCAGTGATCATGTGTGAACTGTGACTGAGTTGAGCTGGATTGACAAGTGCTTTACAAAATGGGAAAGCACTGTTGCTCAAGTGTCCTCAACTGGCTTTTGTCTAAGATCAAGTGTATATCCGGTCGTGCACTTGGTCAAAGCCAATGAGATCAAACTGAGGCTTCTCTCGAAGCAATTTTTTTTAAAAAGCCATCTGGGCCGTTTGGCTAAGATGAAGCTCAGATCAAGCCCGACAGAAGGTGTAATGCCTCATCCTATCAGCTTGGATCTGGTTTGATCGAGTCCAAGTCAAGAGTATGGACTGTCTTGTCAGCTTGGATCTGTAACGTCTCTCATGTAAGGACTCTGTTTGGACCAAATTGGAATTTTCGATTGGAAATAAAGTACCAAAAAAAAGATAGAAAAGAAAAAAGTGTCCTCGTGAATGCACACAATTTTTTTCAGTTAGTCTATTGTTTTAAAAAATCTGGTGAACCAAAATGCATTTTGATCTGGCTGGCTTTGGTAACATATGTGCTGGCATGATGCCAGATATTCAGTCTCCAGACTAATTGCCCATTCCAGTTTAACCAGCCCAGCTTGTTTGATGTCACTATACTAACTGGAGCTCAGAACGTAGGATTTAATTGATTGCTCCTTATTAGTTGCCAGGAAGTAAAAATGGGGTACGAGAAGTTGTGTGATAGTGAACAAGAACACAGTGGAGAATTCATCCTATATATTATATTGTCAGCATGACAAGAGGAGTTTCATCTCTGGACAGATTGACTAAGATACTACACAAAATGCTGCAATGGTCTCAGTGTTGGGTGCTAAGAAGCCAGGGTCACACAGGGAGGAGAAGTACCCCATTTTGACCAGGACCCACTTGATTCCAATACTATATCAAGCGAGAGCATGTTTCATTTCCCACACACTTCCTGAATAAGAGTATGGATTTAGACAATCCATTTAATGGTTCTGTCACTTCCACTCTGGACACTTAATGTGACAGAGGCTGGTGAATTTTTATTCAAACTTTGGAGGAACATTATCTTTGCCCTTGTAGGCATATCAGCGAAGATCACACAGAGAATAACACACATTAACGATCTTGCATTACTCTGCAACATCATGCCAAAACTGCTCAACTCCTAATAAACAATATGAATACTCCATACACACATTTTTACTTAGCAAAGCTACACATTTTTTCTTCAAGTGATAGATCTTCTCTGCACTATATACAACTTCCTTAACAGTAATTACATAGAACAGATAATTAGTAAATTTTGCATACATTTCTTTTCCCATGTTGCTTAGACTAAATTAATTTCAACTAACAAATTGAAAGCTGAAGAAATATAGCTTATTTGACTGTTTCACAGGAAGACAATTCATCGGTTAATTGTGGAGGTGTTGTGGTTTTATAAAGCATAGCATTCAGCAGACTACTTCCTTTGCCTTAAACTGACATTTATGAACTCCATCACACAATATTCTGGTGGCCCTTGAGTGTCTTTAATACTAAGCATGAAAAATTTGTTCAATTAAGCAATGTGAAAGGTTGCACACTTTCAATTTACACCCTGAAAAAAAAAGGTGGATTAAACAACAGTTGATAAATTTGATGCAACTGCTCTCATTTCAGACACCCCAGTACATTACACTACAATGCATGTTGCACACGTGGATTTAACAAATGGATTAAAAAAATCCACAACAACAGGAACTTGCATTCATACTGTGTTTTTAACGTAATAACACATTCAAAGGTGCTTCACAGCGAACACTGTGAAAGAAAATTTAGATTCCATAAACAGAATTTTCCCATCCCTTCCGCCATGGGAATCATAGCACGAGGGGGCGGCAGATGGAGAGGAAGGGTTACCATCAAAGGTCCATTGACCATGGGCAGGATTTTCCAATTTGGGGGCAAAGTGCAGTCAGAAAATCCCACCCAAGTCTCTGAAGGCAATATTAGAGCCAATAGCCCCTGGTCAAGGAGGTAGATCTTAATGGTTGGAAGTGGTATATCTTAAAGGAGGAAAGAGAAGGATAAAGTTGGAGAGAGTTAGGGAGGGAATTCTGAAGTTTGTGCCCCAGGCAACACTGCTTGGGACATTAAAAATCTGGGTTGCCCAAGAGGCCAGAATTAGAAGCTTGCAAATATCGGAGGTTTGTTAAGCTGTAGGAGATAAGAGAAATGAGGGAGGAGCATAACCATGGAAGGATTTGCAAAACAGAACTAAAACACATGCTTTCTCTATCTGTCTCCTTCGTTGTTATTTTCTAAATTGCTATGTGCAGTTTAAAATAAGCTACTTCAAAAGCAACATCTGTACAAACTTTGAAAACCATGAACCTCATCCTCGGTTGTTCCAATCTATTAAAAACTCTTCAAGCACAATATGCGTAGGAAGGGTCTGCATCACATGGGTTCTCAATGATCTACCGATTGACAGGTTATTGCAATGGGCACCTCAAAATAAGTACAGGAAGAATTAAAGCCAGATCCCACTCACTTTACACTGCTACAACAGGATTACAGCTTAGCACACATGTCCAATCAAATCATAAATCATAAGTCTTTAACCAAAAAAAAAATGGTGGTTTTCTCAGACAATAATAATTTGGTGCTTTTTAAAGGAAAAAAGATTTTGGGCAAATACGGCCGTTGCTGCTATTCAAACATCGTCAGTTAACTTCCAACAATACCACACAATCACAAACCCCGAATGCTTATCTGATGATGATTTAACAAAGCTGAGTAAAATTGAAGCTTTCCAAATTTAAATCAATTGATATTAACATTAACTAGAAATGATAAATTGCTTATTAATTCAAAGTAAATCAAAGTAAATATTTATAGGAACGGTTCGACTTAAAGCACAATAAAACTTTTACTCACTGTTCTGACTCTTCGCTTTGGTTTCAGTGACTGCTCTCTCTAGCTGCACTTCCTGTTGCTGCTGGTAATTAATGTGGGGAGAGACTGAATTTTCCACCTGTTTAGCTGGGGTTTCTTGATGCTTTGGTGCATGAATCTCCACCTTCTTTGGAGATATCTCTGTTGGGGAAGGTCCAAAACTTTCTGTTCTTCTCGGAATGGATTCAGGGAGTTTGGATCCTGTGGTTTCTGACCTTCTCGAGGAGCTTTCCTGGAGTTTTGTTCCAGAAATTTCTGTTCTCCTCGGCACCATTTCTGGAGGCTTGTGGCCTAGCAACTCTGCTCTTTTAAGGCCGAGCTTTGGTGCACCATGACTCGCGGCTTCTACTTGCTTCGAGGAAAGGTCGATGGAAATTTCCGCTCTTCGTGAAACGGGCTCCGGGTGCTTGGGTCCCGTAATTTCAATTCTCTTGACGGAGGACTTTGGTGACTTAGCATTGGGTGCTTCTGCTTGTTTTGGATTTGGATCTGTAAACTTTGCTCCCAAATCTTGATATCGGTGTCCAGACGATGGTGTTGACCTCAGCAGAGGAGTTGGGACTCGTCTGGGTGGAATGGAGGGATTTGGTGACTGATCAACTTCCTCGACCTCAAATGATCTCTTCAAAGCTGATAGAAAAAAAAATACACCAGTTGAACAAATTATTTTTTCATATTATCGCTATTTTTCCACATAAGAACATAAGAAATAGGAGCAGGAGGAGGCCATCTAGCTCCTTGAGCCTGCCCCACCATTCAATAAGATCATGGCTGATCTGAAATGGATCAGTTCCTCTTACCCACTCCCCATAACCCTTAATTCCCTTATCAATCAGAAACCTATCTACCCATGACTTAAACACATTCAACAAGGTAGCCTCCATCACTTCAATGGACAGATAATTCCAAAGATTCACTATTCTCAGAAGTAATTCCTCCTCAATTCTGTTCTAAACTGACCCCCCTTTATCTTGAGGCTGTGTCTTCCAGTTCTAGTTTCCTTTCTAAGCTGGAAGAATCTCTCTACCTCTATCCAGTCTAGCCCCTTCATTCTCTTATGTCTCCATAAGGTCACCCCTCAGCCTTCTAAACTCCAAGTACAGGCCCAATCTACTCAATCTCTCCTCATAAGCTAAACAATCAACAGTTCAGCTTATGAGAGATAAACATGCTAATAAGATAAATAAGCTAAACATAGATAAATAAACAGAGATAAATAAACTATACATGCACCTAATAAACATTGCTCCATAATTTGACACCTTAGCCTGTCAATTCAATTGCCACTTACAGGCTCAAATTTGTAGTTCCACCAGATCTCTGGAAAAAAAAAATCAAGAGCAAGTAGAATTTCTGATCATTGCTGCAGTGACCACAATTTTACTGCCCACCCCAGGATTCAGAGTAGGCGAGAGGCGGAACATGACTTCCAGCAGAATTTTCCAGTCTTGGGACAAGCGCAGCCAGAAAATCCCACCCAGTGGATGTGAAAGTAAAAAAAGTTTATTTATTAGTCACAAGCAAGACTTACACTAACAGTGCAATGAAGTTACTTCGAAAATCCCCTAGTCGTCACACTCCGGCCCCACTGGAGGGAGAATGTAGCATGGCCAAGGCACATAACCAGTAAATCTTTCAGACTGCAGGAAGAAACCGGAGCATCCGGAGGGAAAATCTTCCGGTTACAGAAGGACTAAAATCATGCCCAACATTGCCAGATTGGTGGCAAGTAAGACTATATTACACACACCAAAACTGGGGTGATATATCAAAACATTCCATAAAGGCTTCTTTTGGCCTTTAGAGAATGTGGACTTTCATCACATCAGTCTGGGCTAAACTCAAACTGGAGAGACTAATACATTATGACCTTGAGGCTTTTGAAAGAGTGGACAAATTCAACCAAGTAGAAAAAGAATCCCACGGCAGCAAATTCAATGGACAGTTTCATATCAATATCCATTCCTGAAAGCGATTATATTCTGTAAACTATAACTTTTTTTTTACAGTGAACCAACTAGATCCTGCAATTTTCATGAAAATGCCATATTTATTCTGATGTATTGGGAGACTTGTACCAGAAGCAAACAGAAATCAGGGAACATTATATCGTCTTTTCAACACCTCAAATTAGGCTACAAATTTGTTCTTCTCTTCATTATGACAGATGCAACTTTGTGCATTATCCCATCACAGTTACAAGCTGTTGAAGGTCATGAATTACTATCACTGGAAGAATTAGTGTTGATATATCAATATTTATATTCCATAATATTTCTAGTTGAACGGTGAGGATGTGGGCAACTACTTTTGACATAAATATATTTATTCCTTGAGCTTCCCATATGTCCAAGTTTCTGGCACACACCCAAGAATGTTTTACTCACTCAGTTTGCTGTAGCATTCGGAGCATACTGAGTTTAGAAAAATAAGCACAGGAATGATTATTGCACATTCCTTATGTGCAATATAGAGTCAATATAATACTCCTTATATTACAAAGCAATGGACAATCGAAAAGTGTATGCATGCATATCTTAATAATAAACCAACAAAATGGAAGAGCTCCAAGTTTGTTTCCCAACTGTCCCAAGATTAGGGCCCAAAAAAGCTTCAAGAGGTTTTGTCAGTGTCTCACCATGACTACCAGGAATATGTTTTACCGGGTCCCTGTCTCTTCAGAGGTTTCCTGGTGCCTTGGGAAAGGCAGACCCTCTTGGCTGGCCCTTGACAAACAAATGACAACCAGAAAACAAAATGTTTTTCTGGGCATCCCCAAAATCAGTTCAGACTTATTTTTGTTTGTGTGAAAATCCAGAGAAGCAAGGCATAACATCTCCAAGATGGATGTGGGCCCCCCACCTGCTGTGCTCTGCAGGACCAAAGCGTCCAATTCACTTTTAAAATAAAATAATTTTGGACACCCGAGCCTCTTTATAGAAGGGACAGAGGAGACCTCAAGTGAGGGCAGCTGGAATCAGACCATTCTTTGCCAGAAAGACAGACAGAGCCAGTAAACATCAACAAGTAAAACCCCCAAGAACCACCCAAAACGGCACCTGTCCAGCTTATTCTCCGGTCCCTGTAAAACTCCAATACAGAGGAACACTTGTGTGTGCAATCTCAACCAAAGAACTCAAATAACTGGATACATTTGAGGTCTGGATCCTAATGATTCAGAAAAAGGATATTATTTTTCAAATGCCCCTTGTCACTGGTATTCTAATGGGAACCCTGGTTTAAGATGCATCTGCAACTAAAGGTGATGCCACACAGCACAATGTTTCCAGCATATTATCAGCAATGCTTTCACAAGGTCAGCTTTGCACAGCAATCGTACGAACACTCCTTCCTCGGGGGGGTTCAGTTGCTTAAAAGTTTATAGCACACCAGGCTCACATCCAGAGAATAAGAGATCAATAAAACTATCTCCACCTCAGTGGCTGCATTTCAGTGAATCTTGCAGCTTTTGAAATTTGTTGTTTTAGCGCAATCTTTCATCACGGTTTCAAATGTATCAGCACAGAGCATTTGTCTTATTCATGCTGCCGTTGCCATATAATCACTAAGTTCATCTTTTATTTATATTTTTATTTTA
The DNA here is from genome assembly GCA_024679065.1 of Sphyrna mokarran. Classification (NCBI taxonomy): domain Eukaryota; kingdom Metazoa; phylum Chordata; class Chondrichthyes; order Carcharhiniformes; family Carcharhinidae; genus Sphyrna; species Sphyrna mokarran. Next base: position 30,034,371 of record JAGIQG010000021.1, read on the forward strand.
TTTATTTGTGTCACAAGAAGGCTTACACTCACACTGTAATGAAGTTACTGTGAAAATCCCCCAGTCCCCACAGTGTCTGTTCGGATAGATTTAGCATGGTCAATGCACCTAAGCAGCACGTCTTTCAGCCTGTGAGAGGAAACCGGAGCACCTGGAGGAACTCCCCCCCAGATATGGGGATAACATGCAGACTCCGCACAGACACTGACCCAAGCCAGGAATTGAACCTGCGTCCATAGTGCTGTGCAGCAACAATGTTAACTGCTCTACTACCATGCCACCCTTTCAAATATTTTGAATTTTCAAATCAGCCTCATCTTGAACCAAAAGGGAAGAAGTCCTGGTCATTACCAGCAAAAAAACGCGTGTTTTTCTCATGAAATTTTAACGTGTTCCTCATATCGTAGTGACCATTTCATTTAGAAGTATCAACAATGGAATTCTAAATGAACTCAATGCTGCTACAAATTAATGCCTTTCACCCTATACATGATGGAGAGAACGACTGTCCCATTGGTAACTGTAACTCCAGAAGAACAGTCCCTCAAAGCATTGGAGGTGAATTAAAATACACTCTGTACTAAAGGCGAAAGTGTAAGAGCAAAGCTCTGTCATGCTTCCTCTAGTGAGATGTGGATGATGAGCATTATAGAACGAATCCACAATCCATTATAGAAGCCAATATCACACTGACACTCATAGCAGTTCTAGAGCTCAGCAAATAGATAAAAATCACACAATCATGCACAAAAAAAGATGCCATTCAGCCAATCATGTCTGTTCTTAACTCTGTGATGGTGACTGTGTCCACCTAAGTAAGCTGTAGAGAAACAAATCAAAAGTGGTACAGATGAGAGCCGAAATAATGGTGATAATAGAGAACATCTCAACAAAGACTTTCCTCAAAGCACAGTGATCAGTAACAACGAAGATCATCTATTGTGTTCTATTCTCATCAAAAACTGGATGGCACAGCAGTTCGCACTGCTGCCTTACAGCGGCAAGGAGCTGGGCAATTCTCGCCTCGGGTCACTGTTGGTGTGGAGTCTGCACGTTTGCCTGGGTTTCCTCCAGATGCTCCGATTTCTCCCACAGTCCAAAAGATGTGCTGGTTAGATGCATTGACCATGCTAAATTTTTCCTCAGTGTACCCGAACAGGTACCAGAACGTGGCAACTAGGGGATATTCACAGTAACTTCATTGCAGAGTTGAGAAACTACAAATAAATAAACTTAAAAACTTATTCAAATAATATTACTTCCATCTTAGATTTCTCTCAATGACAATCCGTAAAATGATCATTTTGTGCAAGTATATGCTGGACATCTGAAATTAGAACTGAAACTGCAGTGAAATCTTTGGAGAAGATCCCTCTGTCCATTTTATTTATGGAATGAAAGCATAGAAGAAAAAGAAAGTCTGTTACTTGCATTGATTATGTAAAACCAGTCCTCTATAAATACAATTCTTTCTTTCTCTTGAGCAATGGTTTCATATGATCACCTTGGAAATTCAAAAGCTCATCCATCAAACATATTGACTCATCCTAATATCTTCAGAGTTCAATCCTGTCTGGCTGCCATCCACAAATAGTACTCTTTCTCCCCAGGCAGCGTCCCATAGCATATCTAATCACTGCAGTCTATGGCTCTTGTGTTGTACACCCTGCTACTGCGGTCAGTGAGAATGGAGAATTTGACACTCAGCCAAATCTCTATTTACAGCGGCAAGACTGGAGAATCCCAGCCATGAATGTAGACAGAAGATCCCTGCCTATATCCATAATCTCCAATATATGTATCTACTTTTAGGGCACTAAAAGATAATAATCCATTTCAAAGCAACTCATGCTATTGTAGTTATTTGCCAGACTTGCTTTTTAATAAACATCAGATTTCAATGCAATAGTTTATTTCAGAGGTGCATTGGCTAGGCTAAGATCTTCCTCAGTGTACCCGCACAGGTGACTAGTGGATTTTCACAGTAACTTAATTGGAGTTCTTACTATAAGCCTATTTGTGACACACAAATAAACTTTAAAACTTCAAACTGGAGATGCATTCTTGTAGACAGCTGATACTGGGAAGGACACAGGAAGTTTCAAATATTTGGCAGGAGAGAATTTGAAAATTTGATCCCTAAATCAAAGTTAGTTGAAAAGACGAAGGCTGAAATTAAAGGAACATAAACATTTTGTCCTGTTTCCCTTTTTTTCCATGTCTGTCTATAAATAAAGCAAGATAATAAAATTCAATTTGCAAACAGCCCCATAGGTCAGCTTCACAGGCTAAACTAGCTACTGTGGGACAATTTTTTTTTGTCGGGCTTATCTGCATACCATCGGACCACCCGACAAGAGTTTCCGCTTTGTCTTTTACGTTCCCTCATTCTTGCTGAAAATCTGACCAGAGATTTGGAGAGAAGATAACTTCCGGAGAAAAATCAATGCAAACTAAATGAATGGGAATGCACAGTATGTCAGAAATTACATACGTGTCAGAGTTATGGGTCATCAAGCCGAATTATTTTTACTCGCTCTAATTACCCTCAGAATAATTTAATTTGAAACGAAGAGGTCATAGAAGCCTGCAGTGCAGAAGGAGGCCACTCGGCCTATCAAGTCTGCACTGACCACAATTCCACCAAGGCCCCATCCCCATGCATCTACTCCAGTCAGTCCCTCTGACACCAAGGGGCAATTTAGCTTGGCCAATCCACCTAACTCACACATCTGTGGACGGTGGGAGGAAATGGGAGCACAGGGAGAATGCGCAGACAATGACTCAAGCAAGGAATCGAACCAAGGTCCCTGGCACTGTGAGGCAGTAACGCTAACCACTGTGCCCCCTGCCGGTTTGTGGACTGGATCACATTCTGGCCAGGCTTAGTTCTACTGTTATTTAACAGTAACAAGCTCATCAAAGGAGCTGGTTAACTCATGTTTTTGAGTCCCAGGTTCCTGGATTCAAGTGCATTAACTTCCCCAAATTCCTGAGATTTCCTTCTTCCATACCTCTCAAATCCCAGAAGCCTTAAACTGTTCCCCTTGCTGACTGGAGACACAAATGATCTTATCTTTGTGAACTAAATATCTCTGATTCACTCACTATACACATTAGCATCTAAGCCAAGATCAGAAACTCAATAAAAAGCTAGGTCCTAGGATTTTTTAGAAGACTTACAGATTTGGAAATAGGACAAGCTAACCTCAGACTGCAACAAGCCAGACACAAACAGCAAAACTTACTAGCAATGGGAATACTCTAACATACAAAGAGTGAATAGACTAGATGATAGACAACATGATATTAGTGTGATAGTAAATGAGGCAAGAAATAAGTATACAACTCAGTTTGACCGTGTCTCCAAATCTCTAAGGGGGATCAGGCAGCATAACAGTTTTATCTAAATCACTTGGGACACCACTATTTCCTTTTAAGGCCGACGTAATAAAGAGAGCTGACATTTTAAAACTCTTCTGCATGCAATTTCAATAACTACTTATGAAAAAGTTCATCCAAACTATAAAACTGACTGCTATATCAAGTGCAAAATGGTACCACAAATGTATACCTGTTTTTGTCATGTAGAAATTACATGTCTGCTATACAAGTAGCACTTCTTTAAGCAGTAGCTATTCACTGGATGCCGCCAGGGCCCCTCAGCTCCTGACCTCGTTACAAACTTGGTTTAAGCATGTACAAAAGAACTGAACTCCAGAGGTGAGCCAAGAATGACTTCAAGGCTGCATTTTGTTGAATATAGCACATCAAGGAGCTTTGGCAAAACTGGACTCAATGAGAATCCAACGAGGGGGGAACTAACTCTACTGGTTGAAGTCATACCAACACAGAGTGCTGGTTCTGGTTGTTGGAGATCAGTCAGCTCAGCTCCCACTGCAAGAGTTCATTACGATAGTGTCACAGGCCCAACCATTTTCAGCTGCTTCATCTCTGACTTTCCTTCTCTCATAAGAGCAGGACTGAGGACATTTACAGATGATTGCACAATACTCAACACCATTCATGACTCCTCAAATACTGAAGCAGTCCAAGCCCAAATGCAACAAGATCTGGACAATATCCAGGTTTGAGCTGACAGGTAGCAAGTAACATTTGTGTCTTACAGTGCCAAGCAATCATCATCTCAAAGAGAGAATCTAACCACCCCTTGGCATTCAACGGCATCACCAGTGTATTCTTCCATCATCATGGGTCAGAATTGAACAGAAACTGAACAGGACTAGCCATATAAATACTGTGGCTACAGGTCAGAGGCTAGGAATCACACAGTGAACAACTCACCTCCTGACATCTCAAAGCCCGTCCACCATCTACAGGGCACAAGTCAATAGTGTGATGTAATATTCTCCTCTTGCCTGGATGACTGCAGATCAAACATCACTTGATACCATCCAGGACAAAGCAGCCCAATTGGTTTACCTCTGTTACATAAGCATTCACTCCCTCCATGACTGATGCACAGTGGCAGCAGTGTGTACCATCTACAAGATGCACTGCAGGAACTCAAGGCTCCTTAAACAGCACTCTCCAAACCCACACCTAATATCATCTAGAAGGACAACAGCAGCTATATAGGAGGTTCAACTCACCATCCTGACTTGGGAAATATCACTATTCCCTCACTGCTGCCATGTAAAAACACTGGAACTGCATCCTTGATGACACTATGGCTGTATCTATTTCACAAGGGTTGCAGCGTTTCAAAAAGGCAGCTCAGCACCACCTCCTCAAGGGAAATTAGGGGCAGGCAACAAAGTGCTGGTGTAGCCAGCAAAGCCCACCCTCACATAAATGAATCTTTAAGAAAATATCTCTCCTGTTCATGTTAATAATATAGATGTGATGTGGTAACTAGAAGAAATGTACAATGTGTAGATTTTGAAATAAATTGCCACATACAACTGTCTTTAATCTTGTCAAACAAATACTCCAAGATTATCAGTATGCATAATACTGATCATTTCCTACCAGCTTAAAAGAGACTGCTAAGATTCAAATAATTGCTAAAAACTGAGGCAAATTGAAGAAACAGAACATAGAACACTACAGCACAAACAGGCCCTTCAGCCCACGAGTTGCACTGATCACATCTATACCTACCAATCCACAGACCTATCTATAACCCCCTATCCCATTAGTTCCCATATACTCATCCAGAAGTCTTTTAAAAGACCCCAGCAAGTTCGCCTCTACCACCTCTGACGGCAGCCAATTCCATTCACTCACCACCCTCTGAGTGAAAAACTTACCCCTAACATCCTCTCTGTATTTGCTTCCCTGCACCTTAAATCTGTGTCTTCTCGTAGTGACCATTTCAGCTCGGGGAAATAGCCTCTGAGAATCCACCCTATCTATTCCTCTCAACATTTTATAAACTTCTGTCAGGTCACCTCTCAACCTACGTCTCTCCAGGGAGAAGAGTCCCAACTCCCTCAACCTATCTTCATAAGGCCTGCCTCCCAATCCAGGCAGCATCTTTGTAAATCTCCTCTGCACTCTTTCAATAGCTTCTACATCCTTCCTATAGTGAGGCGACCAGAACTGCGCACAGTACTCCAAGTGGGGTCTGACAAGGGTCTTATAAAGCTGCATCATTACCTCCCGACTCCTAAACTCAATTCCTCGATTAACGAAGGCCAGGACACCATACGCTTTCTTGACCACTTCCTCCACCTGCGAGACCGACTTAAGAGTCCTATGGACCCGGACTCCTAGATCCTTCTGCTCTGCAACACAGCTAAGACTCCTACCCTTGATATTATACTCCTTCATCCCATTATTCTTGCCAAAATGGACCACTACACATTTATCCGCTTTGAAGTCCATTTGCCACTTCTCCGCCCAGTCTTGCATCCTATGTCCCGCTGCAACTTTTGACATCCCTCCAGACCATCCACAACACCACTGACCTTTGTATCGTCAGCAAGCTTACTAACCCAATGCCCATACAATCAATCCATATTTCCAGATGCAAATGTAAAGAAAATTTACACATTGGATTCCACTTTCTCACCAAAAAAATGCTTAATTACAAAACAGCCAATTTACAACAAGTGTACCTATTTGATTGAACCTGAGCAATGATTCTTGGAATTGTCTAGTATTTTCAAGATTAGTGCAACATTGCAATGGAATACACACCTTTGTTTAAAATTAAAATTCCTGTATAATTAAATGCAAGAATTTAAAGTCCAGAAAATACTGGCAGGAAATAACTTAATTACTTACATTGCATGTGGCCAATAACCCCTTGAGATTCTAGCTGAAAACTGAAGGACTGAGTGGTCTTAATTTATTAATTTAAATTAACTACATTAAATTACAGCCAATTTAGAGAAGGTCCAACGTGCTGTAACAAATGTGTTCATTCATTTCCAGAAGTTCAAATGTCATCCCATGCCCGTTAGCTCTTGTCCCGTAGTGTTGTTTCTCTTCCTGCATCTAGTTTTTTTTTGTTGATTAGTGTCACAAATAGCTTACATTAACACTGCAATGAAGTTATTCTGAAAATCCCCTCATTGCCACATTCTGGCACCGAGGGAGAATTTAGCATAGCTGATGCACTAACCAGCACTACTTTTAGTCTGAGGAGGGAAACTGGAGCACCTGGAGGAAACCAAGGGGGAGAATGTGAAGACTTCACACAGAGTAAGCCAAGCTGGGAATCAAACCTGGGTCCCTGGTGCTGTGAAGCAACAGTGCTAACCACTGTGCCACAAGCCAGATTTCCATTTGTTCCCATAGCAAGATTTTTTTGGAACAGGTCACTAGCATGTCCCAAAAAGTGACAGTCTGAGAGGCACCACTCCACATCAAGGATGGCAGACCAACAATCTCTCCCGCTTCTACCGCTATGTAGGCATGGCATGTGTTGGAAAGATTTCACAAGTTGATACTCAACCTATTGGCTGCATTATGAATGCATCGTCCTTGGCCACCAAGTTCTGGAGTGCAACTCGAATCAGGGGCTTCTGGTTCAGAGGCAGGGACACTATCCATTGTGACATGAGACCTCCTGTCCCAAGTGTGCACTTTTATACAAAGTTTTGCTTTCAAAAATAACTTCTACAAGTTAAAACAGAAGAGAACCTACTTAATATTTTGAATTCTCACTAAGTAACATTTCTGCTGCTGTGCAGGCTTTTGGGAGTTCATACTAGAGCAGAAGGACAATAAATGCTGGCCTATATTCTACAAACAACAAATAAAAACAAAAATCTATTCCATCTCTCACGTTGCAACTTTAAGATAATTATTGATCATTGTGATCCTATAGTTTGTCAGCCACAAATGTCCCACAAGCCCTGCCAGATACGTACTCAATGTTCTGGGATTTTTGCCTCTTTACTGTTCTTGTGGACTTGTTTCAGAATTTAGCACATTTTTCTTGTTTTTGAGGTTAACCTTGACGTCACAAATTGACAGTATCTACAGAAAGATCTTAGAAGCAACATAATGACAGATGTAGCTGGCTGGAAATGTTCTGATGTTGAAGATGATGCTAGGTCACTTTACTGAACAAGGGTTTATGGAACATGCATCTCCTTCTGGAAATTAAAACAGAAAATGCTGCTAACTCTCAACAGATCGGTCAGCAACTGTGGAGACAAAGAAATTCACAGATCTGAACCATTAACTTTCTTTCTCCTTCCACCAGCGCTGCCAGGCCTGCAGAGTACTTCCAGCATTCATGTCTTCTTATTTCAGATTCCAATGATCCGCAGTATTTTCCTTTTGTATTTAGATGAACTTAGATGAACATTAACTAAACATTAGTGTGCACACAAGGTATTGGATACCTGGAAACACAGTCAGTCTTAGGAAGTTCATAGGAAGATATTCCAGAAAGTGGAACACAGTTTCACAGAAAGAAAGGGTGGCGGATGAGAGGGATGGCAGTAAAGAGAAGGGATAGCAGTAGAAAATGGTTAAGAGTTTACCTTTAACTTAACCATTCAACCGAATTCATCTCTGATTGTGAAATTGATGATGGAAGTCTTAGGCAAAAATTTAGGTTCATTCACAATGCATCAAGAAGTTAGCTGGAACCTCATGAGCTATCTGACTGCAAAATCAAAGGCTTGTTAAGTGAGATTTTTCATCTGGTGTTTCAAATGGAAGGAGTAGGAAGATGACAATAAAGAAGAGGAGAGACACAGGTATACTCCCTGACAGTCCAACGGTGGCATGTATGGGTTAGCACTGCTGCCTCACGATGCTTAGGGACCCGGGTTCAATTCCCAGCTTGGGTCACTACTGTCTGCGCAGACTCTGCACGTTGTCCCCATGTGTGCATGGATTTCCTGAGTGTTCCTGTTTCCTCCCACAGTCCAAAAGATGTGCCGATTAGGTGCGTTGGCCTTACTACATTCTCCCTCAGGTGTATCTTAACAGGTGCCGGAATGTGATGACGAGAGCATTTTTTACAGTAACTTCATTGCAGTGTTAACATAAACCTATTTGTGACACTAATAAATAAACTTTAAACCCTGTAGTAAGAGGTTGTGACTGCCGCCACTATATAGAAAGGATAAAACACACCTGACAGTGACAGCAATCTGATTTTGTGTCTTCAGCATGACTAACGTAACCAACAAAAACCATTCCTTTCTACATTAGCTTTTATCAAAACTTATTTCAGGATATGGGTTTCTGTGGGGATCATCCCTTTAATGATCTCTCTGCAGAGTAAGGTTCACATGATCCAGGTATCAACTGGGGATCCTGCTGAGCTGGGATTTCTGTTCCAAACTTATTTGGGAGCTGACTGGCAGCCATGAGACTGCAAGCCTCTGTATTATAGTTATATATAAATAAAAATTATAGTTGTTCTTTATCCAACTGGTGAACAGAAATCATTACAGTTTTGTGAACATGCGTGGCATTTATTCTCCTCTCTAGTTGCTTTGATGGTGGTGGTGTACTCTCAAACTGCAATTAGACGCTTTCTATAACTCAGCATCTTGCAAGACATTTCAGGGAACAGTTAAATCTCGAGTCACATACGGACCCAACCTGGCAATGGCAGCAAGTTTCCTTCCCTAAGGAGTATAATATCATGAGATGGAAAAGGTGTAGTTTGTATCATAGGTATACAAAGAACAAAACAGCACAGGAAAGAAGCCCTTCAGCCCAACGAGCCCGCGCCACCACCCCGATGTTCCCACTTCTACCCGTGATCCCTATCTCTGTTTATAGATCTATGGATTAATTATCTGACTTTCAATCCCAGTGTTATGTCCAGTGGTAAATTGGAAACTAAACATCAGAAAATCCTCAACCCAATCTCATCTCACTTCCATTTTATCCATGGTGGGCCACTTGCTCTCAGTATTAGTCCACTTTAATGTCCTGCTTTCAACTAAGCCTAGGCCAGTCCAGAGTTATGTTCATTGATAGAAAACAGCCCAAACACTGAAAAAGGGGAAACCGATATATAATTTTAAGCAATGGTTTATTCTTTGGAATTGATACTTGCTGTAGGTACAATAAATCGCAGACACCATGATATGTAATACAGCAAACCCATATCTATAGAGGTTTAGAGCCTACTTGGCTCAGTTGGTCACACTCAGATGTTGCCCATCAGAAAAAATATTAAAAGCAAAACTGTGATCGCTTGATCAATTAAGAGTAATGTTACAAAGAGGTTCAAAGTATATCTTGTAAGTATAAATTACGTATACACATCTCCACCTACCTACACAGACGCATTTAACTTTGACACTTAATAGTTATCTAGCCTAGTCACTTATGTTGCTAAGTGGCAATTGGCAAGTTTCACTCACTGACTCATTCGGTGCCCAAAAAGGCATGCAGCCAAAACAGTGTAGCCTTCTATCAAGCCAAGGTCATCAATGGTGAAGTTACTTATTAAAGTATTCACTTCAAATTAAGCAATAATTAAAAATAAGCACAAATTCAACACTCCACAATCTCAACGGCCATGCAATTTCCTGCTGCTTTACTGGTTAGTGTCTGTCAGATTAAAGAGATCAGTAAATGACGTGTGGGGTTTTTTAAACTGCTGTTGGAAGTCTATTTTGTCTCTCTACCACACAACCAGCATTATAAACTTGAGCATCATGCATTAAAAATTCGGGACATTTCACCTATCTCCCAATCTTGCCCAAGTTTCCAGTTACTGTAGATTATCTCTGAACGGTTTGCTCTGTATCACAAGAGACGTGCAAAGGGGGGGGGGGGGGGGGGACACTCAGCGGCTTTCCAGTTTGGCTAAAATAAACAAGCTCTGAATGGGAATGGGGCTGGAGAATCCTCTCCAACGTACCGAGGGGAAAAAAGCTACACACTCAGAAACTGGTCATTCTCCCCCCGCCCCCCCCCCCCCCAAACAATTTCCTGTGCTTCCAAACAGCCTGCCTGACATATTGCACAGAAAGGAAGCAAAGGCCACATAACGACAATTATCTGCTCGCTGAAGCATCCTGCAGGGAAGTGTGTATTTGGAGGAAAAATGGTCAGAGCAAAAAGCAGAATACTGACAAGGCAAGAATGCTGCGAAGGATTAAATAGCTATCGTCCCCCTTCACCCACCCCTCCTGATGCACTTCACAGAAACCTTAGGCACAGTTCTCAACAGATCTGAGTTCTTGCTTTAAAGGAAAGAAAGATGGTTAACCAGCGCACTTAACACGGCAGACAAGAAACAGCCACAGAAAGTTGATTTAGTGTGTTTAAACTCTAATCGTGAGTGTTATTCCACGGGTGAACTTTAGAAGTAAACAGAGTCCATTTATAAATAATCACTGTCAACAGATACACTTACAAAAAAGCTAAACAAAAGCACAGAGACATTACATTCCTTACTGCCTTGCTCTTCCGTATGTCCAAGGTAGAAATCACAAACAGGTAGCAATTAGAATCGAGTCACAAACCTTCGAAATCTGATATAATTCCCTCCAATTGGTCATTTACTGATATGTCAGACATCTTCCCAAAAAAACTTTCCGACCCTGATTTAGTCTCACTCCAGATACAGATCCCAGGGAGAGGGGAAAACAAAGCCTGCAAATACAATCCCAGCAGCTTGTTTTTTTTTGAGCTGAGAGTGTACGTTTGGTCTTCCAAAAAACTTTTTTTTTTGAGGGGGGATGCTGGGGGAAACTTTGACGGCACTGAACTATCGCAAAAGCCAACCAAAAGCAAAAAAGCATGCAGGATGAATGGATAAGACCCACCCCTCACAGATCGCAGAGGCAAGCAGAGTGCTGGCCAGGGACGTGACTGGCTAAATGAGACGCCTGTCAAAAGGCTGCAGATTGTGGTACATCACTGAGACACTACAACAGCAGCTTGGGGGCAGCACTGTGTAGTTGCAAATAGAGGGGGTTGGGTGGGAGGAAAATTATTCTTATTTTGATACAAATAGGTATGGGCTAAGGTGTAAAACCATATCGCAGCTTCAAAAAAAATGTAATGATATTGCATACATGTACAATTTCTGACTTAAAATACCTTGCCTGGTGCATCCCTCAGTTGAGTGGTTAATTTTGCTGTGCAGTATTGTTGTGAACAGTCAATATTTGGAGGCTGCAGAGGGCATTGAGTCCTCAAGAGTTATATTTGTGCACATTAGTCACATCCTATTGACCTCACATCATAACCCTGATTAATGAGAAACAAGAATGCATCCGTTCCTTCAGCGATACTTAGAAGCGTATAATCTAACAGAAAGATGATTTTTTAAAAATCTGATAAGATTTGTCTACTCATTTACATAGTGTCGAGGGAGGGGGGGGGGAAGAATTGCTGAGGTCAATTTTGCTCAATCTTCCACAAACCAGTAAACTAATTTGTAGCACATGCCACAGTTGCATTAATTTATATAAAATACAACATAACCTGATTAAAATACACATTGTCATTTAATCCTCTTGATTTGAAAATAGTTCAGAAGCATCTTAAATGTATGTTAATGCTCTGTTGTCGGTGTTATTCATTTACATAATTCAATTAGAACCACAAGATGACTCAAAATACAGTGATGATTTTGTGGATTATGGTCTCTTTTGGGAGAATGCCTATTGTTTTGGCCTGAAACAAAAAGAAACCAAATCACTAAGTAATGTCGAAACCAATTACATTTTGCCTCTAGGTCTGATATGAAACCATCTTGATGATCAAAACAACAAAGCAAAGACATTTGGCAGGAGACATGGAAAACAAAGCAAGTCAGGCCAAGCACTACTTTCCTGAGTATTCCTACCTCATTTAATTATAAATATTATGCAGCTGTATAGGTAGTTTCCAAAGTTGGATATCGTTTAGCCAAAGCACCACTTGTGCAGATTTGGGTACGAGATTGATAGCTTTCATTTCTTAGTTGAGCCTTTTTCCTTTTGTAACTTTATTTTTAAATCAGTTATCTCTTACCTCAAGCTTTCTTGCAGGGCAAATGGGTTTGCTATGTCACAGAAGAGCAATTTCTGGTCTTCTTCTACCCCTCCTACTGAATGATAGTTCAGACTGTTGCTCCTGAGCCAAACCTTATCAATATTCAACCAAGTTTCGGTCCCTCATGGGAGGTTAGTTGAGAAGGTCAAGGCTAATGGGATACAAGGACAGGTAGCTAGATGGATAAGTAACTGGCTTGGTAATAGGAGACAGAAAGTAATAGTGGAAGGGTGTTTTTCTAGCTGGAGGTCGGTCACTAGTGGTGTGCCGCAGGGCTCGGTACTGGGACCTCTTCTATTTGTAATATATATAAATGACTTGGAAAAGGGAGTAAGTGGAGTGATCAGCAAGTTTGCAGACGATACAAAGATGGCTGGACTTGCGGATAGTGAGGAGCATTGTCAGGCGATGCAGCAGGACATAGATAGGCTGGTAGCTTGGGCAGAAGATGGAGATGGAATTCAATCCTGATAAATGTGAGGTGATGCATTTCGGGAGAAAGAATGTAGGGGGAGGTATATGATAAAGGGTAGACCTATTAAGAGTATAGAAACGCAGAGGGACCTGGGGGTGCAGGTGAACAAGTCTTTGAAGATGGCAGAGCAAGTGGAGAAGGTTGTGAAGAAAGCATATAGTATGTTAGCCTTTATAGGAAGGGGTGTAGAGTACAAGAGCTGGCCTTTAATGTTGCAGTTGTGTAAAACATTGGTTAGACCTCATTTGGAATACTACGTCCAATTCTGGTTGCCCTACTACCGGAAGGACGTGGAGACTCCGGAGAGAGTGCAGAGGAGGTTTACCAGGATGCTGCCTGGTATGGAAGGTCTGAGTTACGAGGAGAGGTTAGGCAAATTGGGACTGTTTTCCTTAGAAAGACGTAGACTTAGAGGAGATCTAATAGAGGTGTACAAGATTATGAGGGGTATAGATAGAGTAAACAGGGTTAAGCTTTTTCCTAGGATGGACTCGAATAGCACGAGGGGTCACGGGCTTAGGGTGAGGGGGGTAAGGTATAATTTGGATGCTGGAGGGAGTTTTTTCACACAGAGGGTGGTGGGGGTATGGAATGCGCTGCCAAGTAAAGTGGTGGAGGCAGGCACTCTGGAGTTATTTAAGAAATACTTAGATGGGCACATGAACAGAATGGGAATGGAGGGGTATAGAAAACTGATTTAAAATAGGGATCATGAGCCTTGGGAGTCCCTGGGAAGTGTGTAAATAGATGATGATATTGATGTACTTGTTTTTATCCTACAGGTGCTTTGGTCCACCTTGTTGTCTAACGAGGGGCATACACGCGATGGGTCGTGAGAGGGCTGCTCTTGGATTTTTTTTTTGAGAGTATCTTAGTGCTTCACGTCGTTAGTGTACGCTTGACCTGGACCATTTGATGGGCAACAAGACAGCTCAGCGACTATCGCTGTGCTGTGCAGATACATGGATTTGGGCCTGTGTCTGTGGGAGTTTGCGCATTCTCCCCGTACTTGCGTGAGTTTTCTCCGGGTGCTCCGGTTTCCTCCCACATCCCAAAGATGTGCTCTTAGGCTAATTGGCAAAAGAGATTCTCCCTAAATTGTCTCAAATTTGGTTTTTAATTCATAGATCTATAAACATGGTCAGGGATCGCGGGTAGAGGTGGGAATATCGGGGTGGCAGCGCGGGCTCGTTGGGTCGAAGGGCCTGTTTCCCATGCTGTTTTGTTCTTTGTTCTTTATTTGACAAATGTAAAAGGTTTCACATTGTGCTGGGAAATGTAGTTTACTTGATCGACTTTCACCAGGACTCAAAAAGCAGAGGGAGGAAGCTTTGACCTTTCAGTCATAGAGTAGAAACATAGAATCTCTAAGGTGCAGTGCGTTGAGTCTGCATTGATTACAATCCCACCCAGCCTCTATCCCTGCATCCCTACTTATTTACTCTGCTAATCCCCCTGATACAAAGGGGCAATTTAGCACAGCCAATTCACCTCGCTGCCACATCAGTCAGTGCATCTATTAAACTGCTTTTAAATTTCTCCAGTCACTGGCCTCTGCTTCTCTGTTGTTTGCTTGTTTTCATCTACACCACAGATTGTGAATTTTGAGAATTGTTTTGTGTTGTATAGTCACAGCTATTGGAAATTTGTCAAAGCATCACAAAAAAGGGGCCCAGACTGAGCCATTCATTGAACAAAAGTTTCCTCTCTTCACAGACCTGAGTTTTCCATGTGTGGTAAAGGGCTGAGAGATGGGATATGCTAGTATATTACATCAATGATGAGGTACAACTGATAGTCAGTCAGTCAAGTGTTGGACTCAAAAGTGGAAAAGAAGAAGTTGGAATCAATGCCTAGGAACATTGTGTCTATCTGTGATCTCTTTAGATGTATTACTAATAAGCAAGTATTTAGCAGACACACAGAGTATGTTTTGAGTTTAATAACCAAGTTCCATGTGTAGAGTCCAAAATAGAAGAATACAATTCAGATTATGCTTGCAGCAGTGGGGATCTTGATGTGTAAAATATACATTAGTGTTATCAAAAGAACCACAGAGTGCATGAAGCTCTTAAAAAAAATTGGCCGAGGAAGCAGCACTCAGGAGATTGGTAATAATGACCACACTTAGTGAACAGTCTCTGTCCTTGTCTCACTCATTTCACTGCCTCAAGGCTCCAGAGCCAAAAGTAGGATCCGTGGAAATACCATTTTCTCCAATAGCAAGCAGCATCAGTTCATCATAACAAGTTTGTTCCTTCCTATACGCGGTAATTCCAGTAGTGGACAAAGTTCTCATATGGGACCAGGTGCAGGAGCCACTATGGATTTCGAATTCATTCTTAAAACCTTTGATACTTATTTAACCCAAAGCAAAACAAACACATTTTAACCAGTGGTCGCAACAAACCATAGGAAATCAATTGAATTATTTCACATCGACTCATATCACTGGCCAGTTCATGGTCGCTGAAGGCCAAGTTAATTCACGGTTGCAAAGTTGTGAGGTGGTCAGGATGCAAAACTCTGACTTTCTGCAGAGTTCTTACTTTGGATCAAATGGTTCAGCATGCGAGGCAGGATGCGTTTAGAGAATTTAACAAGACTATAATTCCTCACAGCTCTGATGTTTCACTTGACTCTGTGGATTGGGTAGGCTCACAGACAGTGGCTCCACACAAGTCAGCCAAATCAGCCTATTAGCAGGGAATGCCATGCCATTTTGAGATGCTTGGTATGAAAACCAAGCACAGATGCCAAGGCTGCTTCCAGAATGGCTAAGATAGACATTTCCAGGGTTTTAACAAATCCAATAATTTTAGTCAAAGTTGAAGACAAAAAAAAAAGAAACATTCCATCCAAGAAATGAAAAGGCAAGGAAAAGACAATTACAGAGTACCTAGGGGAAAGTTGATCATTTTCTCCAGGCTATTGGTCAATTATAGTCCAAGTTTAAGTCACTTTTAAAATTGATACTGGAGTTGAAGTGAATGCACTGGTGGATAACCTCCATTGGCTTCAACCAATGGCCCTTCATCCATTAGGCATTGATTTACAAAGTCCAGATGGCATAGACTTTCCCATCTGAAGGCAGGTTTATTGTTGCTCTTCATTACAAGAGGTGACAGGTCATGGATTCTCTTTGTTGCTCATAATTAGTGCACATCCTTATTAAGTGATGATGTTGGCATACTTTTAGAAATCTCAAAAAACAAACACACTTTGTTCATCATTTGAATGACTCACTGACTTTTCTTTGCTGAGAAAGGAAACATGGCTGTGAAAGTGAGTTTTGATGAACATCTTTTTTGGAGGGAAAAGGAAAACAATGAAGATGTGCACGGTAAGAAAGAGAAGAACGAAAATCCCAGAGGGAATCATAAAATCCCTACAATGCAGAAGGAGGCCACTCAGCCTATTGAGTCTGCATTGACTACAATCCCACCCAGGCCCCATCTCCACACACTTACCCTAACAACTCCCTCTGATACTAAGGGTCAATTTATCATGGCTAATCCACTTAACCCACGCATCTTTGGACTGAGGGAGAAAACCAGAATACCAGGAGGAAACCCACGCAGACATGGGGAGAAGGTGCAAACTCCACACCAAGTCAGGAATCGAACCCTGGTCCCTGGCGCTATGAGGCAGCAGTGCTAACCACTGTTCCATTCCGAGAAGAGCAGCATTTCCTGGAACAGAAGTGGTAGTGAGTTAAACACCAAGATAAAAGGCAAAGTGCTACAACTGCTGGAATCTGAAACAAAAATAGAAAATGCTGAAGAAATTCAGGTCTGGCAACATCTGCGAAGAGAGAATACAGCTATTCCCTCTCCACAGTCAGACATTCTGAGTTCCTCCAGCATTTTCTGTTTTTTGTTTCCGATTCCAGCATATGTAAACATACTTTTCTTGGTGCAGCCTCTTGATAACTATAAATGCACTGTGGTTGCAAGAGGATTTCAAAAACAAAACTCATGGACATTCCAACAAAAATGATCCCTCCAGGAGAATAAAAATGTGACAAGATGATTTGCACCAAAAATTTGTTCAGATGTCATACAAACCAGTATTGCATTTTCCAGATCAGTCAATAAAGTTTACCACACACACTGGTATAAATTATATGACAGTACAAGTAGTTGTGGACTGGAACAGACTTAACACACATATTCCAGTTTAGTTACATACATTTCTCGGGAAGTGCCTGAAAACATTTCTGATTCAATTTTGTTCCTGTGTCACACTGAAGTGAATTCAGTTCAAACAATAGAAGAGTCCATCTAGAATCAGAAATGACAGCATACTGTGACGATATCCTCAGGAAATAATTAATTTGAACATTTTTGGAAAAATTAAAGAGTTAAATTGAAGAAAATGATAGTTAGATGTAGTGACAAAGACAACAAATATCATTTTTTAAATTCATTTTGAGGATGTGGGCATAGCCGGCTAAGCATTTATTGCCCATCCTTAATTGCCCTTTGAGAATGTGCTGGTGAGATGCCTTCTTGAATCATTGCAATCCGCGTGGTTTAGATACACCCGCAGTGCGATCAGGGAAGGAGTTCAAGATTTTGACCCAGCGACAGTGAAGGAACAGTGATATATTCTCAAGTCAGGATGGTGAGTGACTTGGAGAACTTCCAAGTGGTGGTGTTCCCAAGTACCTGCTGTTCTTGTTAGTCATTCTAAATGTTAGGGATCATGGGCTTGGAAGTTGTCTTGCTGCCTTTGGAGACTTAGCGAGATCCTGCAGCATATATTGTAAGTGGTATATATGGCTGCCGCTGTTTGGTGGTGGAGAGATTGAATGTTCATGGAAGGGTTAGCAATCAAATAGGCCACATTGTTCTGGCTGGTATCAAGCTTCTTTGGCATTGTTGAAGCTGCAGTCATCCGGGCAAGTTGACGGTATTCCATCATACTCCTGATTTGCGTCTTGTAGAGTATGGATTGGCTTAGGAAATGGGGGTTCAGGAGTGGAGTTATATGGCACAGAATTTCTCGCCTTTGACTTGCTTTTGCAGCCAGTATTTACGTGGCTAGTCCACTTCAGTTTCTAGTCAATAGTAATCCCCACAATATTAATAGTGGGGGATTCAGTAATGGTAAATGGCACTGAATATCAAACGGCGATAGTTAGATCTTCTCTTGTTTGAGATGGTCATTGCCTGGCAATTCTGTGATATGAATTTTACTTGTCAGTCCCAGCTTGGCTATTGTCCATGCCTTGCTACATTTAAATCATAGGATCATAGAAATTCTGTAGTACAGAAAGAGGCCATTCGGCCTGTTGAGTCTGCATTTGGACATAAACTGTTTCAGTACGAGGTATGGTGCTGAATGTTGTGTGCAAACCTCCCCTAATTCTGATCTTATGATGAAGGGAAGGCCATTAATATAGTTGCTGAAGATGGCTGGACCTAGAACACCATCCTGAGGAACTCCTGTAGTGGTATCCTGAAGCTGAGATGATAGGAGTCAATCACCACGACTATTTTCCATTGCGTCAGGTCTGATAAGTCCAAGAGACATTTTTCCCTCTGATTCTCACTTACTCCAGATGTGCTAAAGCTCCTTTGTGCCACAGTCAAATGTGGCCTTGATGCTAATGACAGTCATTTTCACCTTATCTCTGGAATTCAACTCTTGTTTCCACATTTGAACAAAGGCTGCAATGAGTCAGGAGTTAAGTGACCGTGATGAAACTCAAACTGGGCATCACTGAGCAAGTTAATGCTGAGTAAGTGCTGCTTGATAGGGCTGTTGATGACGTCTTCCATCATTTTACTGATGATCTAGAGTAGACTCATCGAGTGGTTAGAAGTGTTGAATTTGTCCTGTTTCTTGTGTGCAGGAGTATCTGGACAATTTTCCACATTGCTGTTTAGATGCCAGCTGTACTGGAACAGAATCCATCTTAACTACTTCGAAAACAAACTAAAATTATTTCTCTTTAATTGTATATGTTTTCAAACAAGCAGATTTTGCCTTTGACATTGCTTACACCAAGCCACATGAATCTATTTTAGCATGACAGGACCCTAAACTATGTGAACCACAATGTGCTTTATTATTATTATTGTGAGCTTTGATTCTTAACTTTGCAAAGTCTGAGAACTGTTAGGTTAACAAATCAGCATTTGATTGATGTTTGTCAATGGCAATGTACAGATTGAAAAAACATGTAAATTCTGGTGTTTAAAAATACACATTATTAACTGACAGTTTTTCCCTGTCTCCTCTATCACAAAGAGAGTTGTTTTTGCATTTTACAAAAGTGTGATATCGGCTGTGAAGAACAAACAGCTCAGTAAGCACATCTTTTGTGTTGCTACTTAGAATGCGAAAGAATTATTTTTATTAATTCATTTTTCGACTCTATTCATAAAATTAAAGCCAATACTCAATGGACTAGGCAAACCCAAATCCATTCCAATTGATCTTGATTTGTCACATGTATTAGCGTACAGTGAAAAGTATTGTTTCTCGAGTGCTATACAGGTAAAGCATACCGTTTATAGAGAAGGAAAGGAGAGGATGCAAAATGTAGCATTACAGTAATAGCTAGAATGTTGAGAAAGATCAAATGTATGGTAGATGTGTTCAAAAGTCTGATGGCAGCAGGTTGTTCTGAGTCAGTTGGTACATGACCTCTGAATCTTTTTCCTGGCAGAAGGTGGAAGAGGGTATGTCTGGGGTCCTTGATTATATTGACTGCTTTGCTGAGGCAGCAGGAAGCATTGATGGAGTCAATAAATGGGAGGCTGTTAGTTTTCATCTCTGGTCTTGAGGTTGTAAGAAATGACAGGCAGTCTGCTGGAATGTTAACACTCTCTTCCCCCCGTCACCTAGCAGATAGCAGGAAGCTCATCCACCTGTCTATCAGCCAGATCTGGCTGAATACATTATTTTAAACTGCACTCGGCCACCCAATGCCATCAGGATTCTTGTTCACATACGAATAGGAGGTCACGTACCCAGATGATGTCTTAAGGGCCCAACTGCAAACATCACACCTAGATTACCTGACAAGCTAAACTCTAAGAAACTTTGGCCTTTAGTGTCAGTGGGGGGTGAGGCAGTCATATTTAATATTTGTGGAGATGGTTCCTTCAACGATTTGCAGCCCATTCCCATTAGCCTGCAGGGAACTGGCAGGTTTGGGCAGAAGCGTAAACTCTGAAATGGAAACATAACCTACCAGCTTAACTTTCTCAGGGATCCACATGGAAACGCAATGAATGTTTTTGGCTTACTTCGATCCTTTTTAAAGTATCAATGCCACTCTACAGACTGTCTTATTTCTGTGTACTTTGTGTAGAAAGCCAAGTGCAGCAGGGGGATGCGCAACAGACGGTAAATGTTCACCAACTGCAACACCTTCATAAAATGTGATTTTTATGTTAGTTGTTAATCATTATTAGTAAGCTTCAGAATCCAATGGGAAAACCGTAAGAAATCTTGACGAGGCTACATGGACACAAACAAGATGTAAACCGGAAACAAGCATTTAAATCTGCTCCAGCCAACACACCATTAAAAACTAACTGGGCTTTTTGGATCAGCATCAAAACTAATTAATTTCCACAATTGGTAGTTTAATATTCACCGACCAACACCTCTTTCACTTTATACTTTTGGCTGGCTGTATTTGTTCCCCAATAATGTCAGCTTTCAAGTAATCTTTTTCAACAGTGCTCTGCACAGTAAAAAAGTTAGAGAACACCAAATTAAATGAATAGGAATAAACTCCATGAAACACAAATGTGACTTTACAGTAAAAAGCCTGCCATATCTTAATATTCATGCTTTAATTACACTAATCAAAACATCAGCTCTCAGAATTTTCAAAAGCTACCGAGGAACTCAACAAAACTTCTCAAAATAATTTTAACTCTTCCATGGAATTTTGCATCTGTCAATTCAGTGTTATAGGCTCATATTTGCCTGGAAAGTTATCATCACGCCACAGGCGAGGCTCACAGAACAGAATTCTCTATTGGCCTCGGGCGGAATTTTACAAGCCTTGCCTAAGCCAGGTTGTAAAATTCTGGCCAAAGTCTATGATACAGAAAAAAGGCCACTTGGCCCATCGGCTGAAAAATGAGCTATCCAGCCATATCCCACGTTGAGCATTTAGCCCATAGCCCTGTGGGTTAGTGCTCGAGAGGTGCATATGCAGACACCATTTATATGAGTTGAAGGATTCTGCCTTTCAGGTAGCAAATTCCCCCACAACATACTAGGTAAGAAAAATCATCCTCAGCCATATGATCTTTCTACCAATCACCTTAATTTTCTTATAAAGAACCTGGTAGCCTATCAGTACCACATATTTTGGAATTTTCACTCTTTGAAAATTATATATTTTCCAACTTTTGTAGAATGGACAAAAAAGAATCAGAAAAATCAATTGGATAACTATTTCACTGGCTCTTTTTTCATCTTAGTCAGTGCTGTACCTTCTCTCCTGTCCATTACATTCACTAAAATCACTCCGCAGATAGTGTAATCATTTCATTTTAAATGAAGAAATTAATGCAAATGGCAACATAATTTTCAAAGCTTGAGTGTCTTCACACATTCACTATGGCTAATCCCCCTAACCTCCACATCTTTGGACTATGGGAGGAAACCAGAGCATCCTCAAAAACCCACACAGACACAGGGAGAAATTGCAAAAAAAACCACGCAGATAGTGACCTAAAGCCAGAATCAAATCAAGTCCCTGGTAGTATGATGCAGCAATGCTAGTCAGTGCACCAATGTGCCAAGCCAGAATCAAACCTGGGTGAAGCCCTAGCTAATCACTGCTGCCTCAATGCCAGGGACCCAAGTTCCGTTCTGGTCTGGCACATTAACATTGTAAAGTTTTACAACACCAATTTTAAATCTAACCAATTTATTTGATAGTAAATCCGCGAGCTTTCGACACTATGTGCCTTCGTCAGGCAAATGCAGTGTTCTGATCTGCAGAGGCACTCATATCCACACAGTTACAGATTGCTGATTAGAATGCGAATCCTTACATCTAACCTGCTATTCAAGTGTTAAAGTGGCTAACAATGTGTGTGAAGGGAATCCTGAGCATTGGTTAGAGAATTGTGTATTTTCTCCAGACAGCACAGTAAGTGAGGTTTTTTGCTAACCCAGGCAAGTTACAGGGGTTACAGATAGTGTGTCATGAAGCCAAGATCCCTGTTAAGACCGTCCTCATGTGTGCGGAGCTTGGCTATCAGTCTCTGCTCAGCGACTCTGCGCTGTCGTGTATCACGAAAGCCCCCTTGAAGAACATTTACCCGCAGGTCGGAGGCCGAATGCCCATGACTGCTGAAGTGTTCGCCCACAGGAAGGGAACTGTTTTGCCTGGTGATTGTTGAGCGATGCTCATTCATCCGCTGTCGTAGTGTCTGCATGGTCTCCCCAATATACCATGCTTCGGGACATCCTTTCTTGCAACGTATTAGGTAGACAAAGTTGGCCGAGTTGCAAGAGTATGTACCGTGTACCTGGTGAATGGTATCCTCCCATTTGATGATGTCGTCCATGTCTATGATCTGGCATGTCTTGCAGAGGTTGCTGTGGCAGGGTTGTGTGGTATTGTGGTCACTGTTCTCCTGAAGGTTGGGTAGTTTGCTGCGAACAATGATCTGTTTGAGGTTGTGCGGTTGTCTGAAAGCAAGAAGTGGGGGGGTGGGGATGGCCCTAGCGAGATGTTCATCGTCATCAATGACATGTTGAAGACTCCGGAGAAGATGTCGTAGCTTCTCCGCTCCGGGGAAGTACTGGACAACAAAGGGTACTCTGTCCACCTTGTCCCGTGTTCGTCTTCTGAGGAGATCAGTGCGGTTTATCGCTGTGGCACGTTGGAACTGTCGATCGATGAGTCGAGCGCCATATCCTGTTCTCACGAGGGCATCCTTCAGCGTCTGGAGGTGTCTGTCACGATCCTCCTCATCTGAGCAAATTCTGTGTATACGGAGGGCTTGTCCATAGGGAATGGCTTCTTTAACGTGTCTAGGGTGGAAGCTGGAGAAGTGGAGCATTGTGAGGTTGTCTGTCAGTTTTCGGTACAGTGAGGTGCTGAGGTGACCGTCCTTGATGGAGATGCGTGTGTCCAAGAATGCAACTGATTCTGGAGAATAGTCCATGGTGAGTCTGATGGTGGGATGGAACTTGTTGATATCATCATACAGTTGTTTCAATGATTGTTCACCATGAGTCCAAAGGAAAAAGATGTCATCAATGTATCTAATATATAACCTTGGTTGAAGATCTCGTGTAGTGAAGAAGTCTTGTTCGAACCTGTGCATGAAGATGTTGGCATACTGAGGTGCGAATTTGGTCCCCATGGCTGTTCCATGTGTCTGGATGAAATGCTGATTGTTGAAGGTGAAGACATTGTGGTCCAAGATGAAGCGGATGAGTTGTAAAATTGCATCCGGAAACTGACAGTTGTTGGCATTGAGTACTGAGGCAGTTGCAGCAATACTGTCATCGTGGGGGATGTTGGTGTAGAGCGCCGAGACATCCATTGTGACAAGGAGTGTCCCTGGTTCAACTGCTCCATGCGTGTTGAGTTTCTGTAGGAAGTCCGTAGTGTCAAGACAAAAGCTGGGGGTTCTTTGTACGATGGGTTTCAGGATGCCCTCGATATAGCCGGAGAGGTTCTCACACAGGGTCCCATTGCCCGATACGATGGCAATCGTAACTTGTCTGGATTAGCAAAAAACCTCACTTACTGTGCTATCTGGAGAAAATACACAATTCTCTAACCAATGCTCAGGATTCCCTTCACACACATTGTTAGCCACTTTAACACTTGAATAGCAGGTTAGATGTAAGGATTCGCATTCTAATCAGCAATCTGTAACTGTCTGTGTGGATATGAGTGCCTCTGCAGATCAGAACACTGCATTTGCCTGAAGAAGGCACATAATGTCGAAAGCTTGCGGATTTACTATCAAATAAATTAGTTGGATTTAAAATTGGTGTTGTAAAACTTTACTGAGTTTACCCCAGTCCAACGCTGGCATCTCTACAACATTAACATTGTGCTGGGTCCTTCCTCTACAAGACCATGCTCACATCTTCTGTCCATCAAATATTTCTCCTACAAATTTTAAGTATGCAAGATGATAAAAAGGAGCACATAGGAAACCTGGCCAAATATCTCTGTAGGTGTATAAAATATTGAAAATAGATCGTGCACATTGCTTTTCATGAAAGATTACTGTTCAGGAACAACTTTATAGATGTGTTTGAAAGAAGGGTTTTAATTTTAAGCTCCTGTATGGACGCTCATGTGAAATAATGAAAGAGGGTAAGGTGGGATTTTATCAGTGGCTGCAGTCAAGGTGCAAGTGAACATAAGGATTCTTATTGCGTAGAAGGAGGCCATTCAGCCCATTGAGTCTGCATCAATCACAATCCTACCCAAGCCCTATCTCTATATCCTCATACATTTACCCTAGTTAGTCTTCCTGATACCAAGGGATATTTAGCATGGCCAATCCACCTACCCCGCACATCTTTGGATTGTGGTAAGAAACCAGAGGAAACAACACAGATACAGGGAAAACATGCAAACTCCACACAGACAGTGACCCAAACCGGGAATCGAATCTGGGTCCGCGGCACTGTGACGAAGCAGTGCTAGCCACTCTGCCATCCTTAAAGAGAAAGATGACTTGGCATTTTGCCCATTTACTTGGTACAAGGCAATGCTGCCAAGACTATCTTGGAAGATTTTCTCAGGCTAGCATGTTCTTGGTAACCTATTCCCAAATCATTTCCTTTATTTTCCTCTACTGCTGTTTGAGCTCTTCCCTTGGTGTGTCGGCACAGAAGAACCTGTCTTTCACATCGTACCTGAAGCTATAACACTACAGCATTAAGTGTGAAAAAATATTGCAATAGCAGTGTGAGATCAGGTATACCTTTATCATCAGAGAGATTTAAATTTGGCTATTTTAGTGAACGTCCTCTTGCAATGGTTTCACCACATCCTACGTGTTGACCTTAAATCTCCCATTAGACAGAAGCTGTGGTTTTCTGTACACACTTGAGCTTGTTTTAAATTCTGAACAAACACATTAAATGTATCTACAGAGGCACAGAAGACACGTACAGATTGTATAAATCTGCGTCAGTAGCAGACAACGTAATAGTTTGAGACAAATTGAGCTTCATGTCTGAATAAACTTAAATTTTAATTTATATATACACCACTAAATCACCAAGTTTCTCCACTTTGACATTCTGGGATCACAATTAACCAGAAACTGAACTGGGCCGCTCCCATCTACGTTGTTGCATTTTGTGTACAAGAATAGGGCAAAATCTGAGTGCTCTGCCTTGAGTGGTCCACCTCCCAATCCCTCAAAGCCTTTCCACATGTAACAGACTCAAGTTAAGAATATGATGGAATGCTCTCTTGGATAAGTGTCACTTTAACACTCAAAGTCCAGCACCATCCAGGACAAAGCATTGCTGCTTGTTTGGCACACATGATTGAACTGGCACCATTACTCTATTGTATCTATTGTGTGTTATGTATAGGATAATACTGTATAGTGTATTATGCACTGCAGCAATTCACTACATTTACTTTCTACACTTCCTCATCCTATGACCTCTATTATTGAGAAGGGCATCTATAAACATGACAGCATCATCAATTTCATCCTCACAGCTCCCACTATCCTAATTAAACAGATTTTGCTGTTTCTTCATTGTCACACAGTCAAAAGTCTGGAATTCTCTGCAATAACACTTACCGTGGGAGTCCCATCAGAAGAAGCATTGCAGTTGTTTAAGAAAAAAGCCCACCCATCTCTCTCTCAGGAATTTTAGGGATTGGCAACAAATATGATCCTAGTAGTGTCACCTACAAGTATAAAGAACAAACATTCTCTATTTCCCAACATATGCCTTTAATACTGTGGAGTTTTTGATTTTCATGAAGGGATATTTGTGACTGCTTCTGCTCCTTTTAGTGGGAAGAGATTTTCAGAGACTGCAGAGATAAATAGAAGCAAAGTGGCGAAAGGAGCATTCATTTCAACAGCCGCTGTAACCTGTATGAAGACAGCAGCAGTGCCAAGATTCTGCCCACACAATGAGGTTACGATCCAAAAGATTAATCTCAGCCAGAGGAGTAACACAACCACGTAGGCTTGATCCTTAGATTATGCAACAGGGTCAGCGACGTATAACACAGACGAGCCATAAATTTAGTTGACACCAAGCCAATGTCAGAAAATTAACATCCGAGGAAATATTTAACGTGTGCCAGGTACAGTGCCTTCATTAGCATCGTTGCCAATAGCAACCAAGAAAGGATATTAAACACAGCCTTTAGTTCCTTTTCATCAGCCCTATTTTCTTCTTTCAACAATATTATTTCACAGACAGAAAACAGCTGAATACTTGTAAAACAAAGGATTACAGACAAGAAATGTAACTTGCTTGGAATATTCAGAACTAAATGCTACAACAGCTTTATTTAGATTCATCCAAAATCCGAGCGTAAATAACCATTTCTCCAGCTGGGTGTTAAAAGATTCGCATTTACCAGGGCAAATTCCTAGCTTGTCTAGGTTCAATAATTGTGGTAATAGCATATCCAGAGGTAAGACATCTTTGCAAAATAGTTTGCGGTTGGTACGTTAAACAGTCTTCCTGCTAGACTGTTTACACCATTAAACTTCTGCTAAGCATCTTAAGCTTAGAGAGTAATTCCTTTCCTGTCATACCATAAGACAGTGCACTGTCTTTATGACTCAGGGTGGAAAATATTAAGGTAGGAAAGCCAGATGAACTATTTGACTTCCGCCTGTGCTGTAATACGTGAAAGGAGAAAAGAGTGTCTTTCACTAGCCATGGATTACAATACTCACTGTGTCACATACAGGTAAACAGTATGACATTTCTTTTTTCATGGGATACTAACTGATGTTCAAAATAGAATGGGTTAATGCTTCTGATGTAATTGCAGGTCAGATATTCTCCAATGAGCATTCCCTTAATGTTTAGTGTCAAAATGCACAGTAGTATAAATATGAGTGTGTAGGAATGGAATGCTCGCAATCTGAAACGGATTTGTATTTTCCACATTTGCTTCTTTAGTCTTTCAGTAATGGACTGAGAAACACTCGAGAGTCAAGGCTTCTTCTAAATTGTTTCAGTGGCATCATTTTTCATGCAGCACGTGATCTCACAGCTGTTCAGTGAACAAATTCCACTTTCCTCCCTGTCCTCAAATAAAAAAGTCGTGTATCCTTTCCTTTAGTTTTAAACTTTGCTGCAAGCTCCAGTTGCAAAAACTGGCACCCTGCATCTTAACTTCTGGCAGTCAGGCAGCTGGGAGCTTCCGACATAAAACCTGACTGACTTGCCATGTGTCCTTATGCCTTGTTTTCCTGTTCCCAACAAGTGGGAAGGCAGCCATTATAACTACTTCTCAGTTCACTGATTGCCAGTGGGCTCCTCCTACCAAGAGAGAGTGGAGTCTCAGGAGACCACCTCCTGCTATTTTCAAAAATGAATAGGGCCCACCCTGACTCGCTCAGCCTGATACGAGCCAGCTGACTCACTTGAATTTGTCTGCGACCCCACAGCATTCCCCATCCGGAATGTTCCCCTGCCCTGTCAAACTTTATCCAATTGTTCAGTGACTGCGCCATGAACAAATCCCTCATCTCTGTCTTGTAGCCGGTTAAACTGCACTTTGGCTTCTCAATACTTGAACCCCTACTGAGAGAGACAGACAGAACACAAACTCAAACACTATAGAAAATTGCAGAAGTATGTGAAAGACGTGCTGGCATGAAAAGATAAACAGTAAGAGATGACCAAAGAAAGAGAATGAAAAATAAATAAAAAGGCGCACAGTTAAGAGGCTGTTCCAGAATTTTCCAATTTGTGTCCATGAATGATAATATCAGGAATCAATTCTCATGAAGGCAACCCGATTCTGTGCAGTAACATTTTCCAAGATATCTCATCAAATGCAGTTTATTTTCCAAGGTCTCAATTACAGGACATACTTCAATCATCCACATTTCCAAACCAGTATTAATCCTATTGAGCATTTTTAAATCAGCATGTTTTAAAATACCCATGTGCGGCTCTCTCATGGCCTCCTGAACTTTAAAGGAAGTTCCCCAGCCGATCATGAGCAGCTGGGCACACAATCAGCAATTACTTTGCTCACCGGCTGTTTATGATTCACATTTGGATTAAATTGCAAGTAACCAGTGCATGAACAGTTGTTACTGCAACCAGCAGGAAAGTTCCTTCAGTCTTAATCAGGTTAAGGAAGAGGCAAAGCACTGATGCTTTAAAATACTTGACTAAGTGCTTATGAAGATTGAAGGAGGCGTGCGTTAAAGTGCAAAGTTTCACTTTAAAAGGATTTGCCACGGCACATTGAATCTCAATAGATCACCTGTCTTAACCATAATATTTCCTGAGGCTTATTATTTGATGCTCCAATCTTATTGTGAACAATGCTAGGGTGGGGTGCGATTGGGGAAGGGGGAAGAAATATGATATTTTAATGTAGCAGATGAAAAAGAGAGTTACATTACAAAATGTTAAACAAGACAGACAGTAATTGTTGCAATATGCTTTTAAGGGATAGAAACATATCATTAGAAGAGTAGTGTGTCACATGATCCAACCTCAATTTCACTTTGGAGTGTAAGTAGAAGATACAGAGCTGTGTGCGCTTTTTTGTCCATCTATACAAGTTCTTATGTGCCTAGTTTAAATAAATGAACACATGTTGACACAATCCCTTAAGAGCGATTGATGTTTTTATATCAACATTAAAAATGACTTATTTCATGGTAGATTCTTTTAACCTGGAATCAAAAATTTGCCAAAACATCTCAAACAGCAGCCCTCCCTCATTAATAGGGATTAATCTAGTGTTATCTTCAAGATGTTCTATTCACAAAAATTAAAAAACTTTTCCTCTGATAGTTGCCAAGCCAGATAAATACAATTTTGTCCCAAAAGACAATACTACCACAATCTGTATTTACATTATTATTTTTGCATGGTCCATAACTATTCTGGTTATCAAAACAGCATCATGATGGCACAGTGGTTAGCACTGCTGCCTCACAGTGCCAGGGACCTGGGTTCGATTCCCAGCTTGAGTCATTGTGTGGAGTTTCCCTGTGTTTGTGTGGGTTTCTTCTGGGTGCTCTGGTTTCCTTCCACAGTCTGAAAGATATGTTGATTAGGTGTATGGGCCATGCTAAATTCTTCCTCAGTGTACACGAACAGGCTTCAGATGTGGTGACTGGGAGATTTTTGTAGTAACTTCATTAGTGTAAATGTAAGCCTACTTGTGACTAATAAATAAAATTTACTTTAAAAAAAGTGCCTTATTTAAATTGCCACAATCACTCCATGGCTCATCCACCAAATGTTTGGGAATTTATTTAGAACAGTCATGTGTTCTTGTGATTGAACCACCTTCTCAGCTGATGTCAGGAGCACAGTCAATCTTTTTAATTCTCTTTCTTATTTCTCGTGAAGTAATGCATATTGCTGGCAAGGTTAGCATTTACTGTGCAATCCCAATTGTCCTGGGGAAGGTGATAATGAAATACTTTTTTGAATTGCTCCAGTTCACGTGGTGCTCAGAGCTGTTATGGAGAGATTAAGCTTTGGAACAAGTTACAGCGGAGGAGCAGTGATACAGGATGTCAGGAAGGTATGAGGAGGAGATTTTGTGCTGCTCCCATGCACCCACTTGTCAATCTACATGGTAGAGGTAGCAGATTTGAAAAAGATACTGTTAAAGGAGACTTGGCGAATTGCTGCAGTAGCAACATGTTCACACATGATCATATCCTGGACCTGTGAATAGTTAAAGACTTGCAATAAATGGTTCATGTTTAAATATTCAAGTCTCAAGATGCCCTCACTGAGGGACCTTCACAACAGTGAGACACAATGTTACGACATGCTGTGTAGCAGTAATATTGACAGTGATGACCAACGATGACAGTACCATGGTGAACAGTGAGTTGAGTTGTGGTGAATGACAGTAAGAAAGATGATAGCTAAAATGCATGAACCCAGAACAGTATTTCAAGGTAGAAAAAACTGAAGTAAGAGGAGAGAAATTTGCACCTCTAGCCTGCAGACCTTGAAGTTGAGGACTCCAACAGAATGTGAAGTATATTGTGACATGCCCATGTGAGGCAAAAGCATCCAAATCCACAATGAGTGAGCAAAACTACAGAAAGTTGCAAGATCCTGAGTGACATAGCTCACAACATGGTGAATAAAAGTACAAAAAAACTGAACTTACATTTTGGAACAGGTGATAGTCCCAAGGTTCACCATACAGAGGGCAGCTGAAAGAAACACAAGTGAAAACACAGGTCTTAAAAATAAAACCTGCAAAGAACATTAAACAAAAAGAGGGAAAAGTCCTGTAGGGTTATAACACATGTGGAATCCAATCTTCCAAACCCTTTGGATATACTGAAATTTTCAATTTGAAAAGCACTCCAAATCAAAGGGAAGTTTTTTTTTTAAATTGTGTTCCAAACTAAACTAAAGGTATAACCAGGTTTTAAGCCCAATGTAGTACAAAGAGCTGGAACCTTCAAACTTCCTACAAAATACAACACCTGCAAAACTGTTTCTGAGATCTGCCAAGCGAACAAGACCTCAAGTACTGAGGGAAGCCAACTGCAACTCCAGTCTATGCGAGCATATGGCAACTACACTCAGTCTCAAAGACATAATGACATTTAAAGTGAGAACTACAAACCAAAATGGGTATTGAACAAAAAATTCAAAGACACAACCCACAATGAGGGCAACTCTCATTGATGTCCCTATGCGACAAGAGACCCGAAAGAGGTGTAAACAAGATCCTAGAGAAAGGACATCAGGAAAATGAATAGATGGGCTGTCCCTCAAAGGCAAACATCAAAAAAACACTCGACCATTCAGCAACATGAAGAAACAAAGACAGCCTTTGTAATAACCTCGATGAGGCCCATGCGATTGGCCTTTTGGAGTATGAGCTCCCTGATTGAGGTAATGATCTGGTGCAGAGGAGGAGGGTGGGGAAGGAGGAGGATCACCTCATGAACTTGTTCCTGGGCCTGGCAAAACTTGTATAAACAGGTCCAGGCAGTGAGCGACTGAGGGGGTTGTCCAACCCAGCTGTCTACCTGTCTATCACGGTGTCCCTGGGGGAGAGAGCATGCAGCTGCCTAGGGCATTGCTAATGCCTTTCATGCCTGCTGGGCACCGCAGGAATTGGCATGCATTATTGACCCTTCTGATCACATTTTAGTTTCAATGTTTTAAGTTTCCTTTTCATTTTGTCTTTTATTTCAGGGAGATCACCTCTTTCTGTGAGCTGCACATTTTAATTTATCCCCTTGTTAATTTGATTTAGTCCATTTGTTTGGCCAAGAGAATAGAATTGAATTTGTAAATAAAGGGAATCTAATGAACGAACACCAGCCTCTTAAACAGAAAAAATGGAAGCATGGCAGAAGAAATTTGAGGAGATTCTGCTGAATTGTTTGAAAGCTGAAGGTGAAGCAAGCTAGCTTCATGAACAAAAAGAAAACCTGTTGAAACACTTTCACACAATACAAGAATTCCTCAGGTCAAAGTTTATTCCTCTGGAATATTACGAAGAGAAGCAGAATGACTTTGTCATAAATTCTGAACAAACGGACAAAGCTGTTAACAGAGAAGATGCCAGCAAAATGTTCCATATTCCAGAAGGAAGCCAGAGCTGAAGAAACAGTTGGACGGAAGTGAGAAGGCATTGAAAGAAAAGCCTTAGGACTTCCCACGCTACAAGCAATCATAAGTAGCACATTTACAGAACTGAAGCCATTTCGCCAATGGTGAAACCCAAAAACAGGACAAGACACAATTCTACTGTGAACAGAGAAACAAAAGACAGAAATAAAACAAAATGCAAATTCAACACTGAAGCACAAGAGCTAAAAGAAAAAGCACTGGTTGTTTCCGATGCACTAAGTAACATTGAGCTGAATGAAAAACTCATAAGACTGCAAAAGAATTTGGAAATGTAAGAACAAACAAACAAATGTTTGGCTGAAGTTATGCATGAAACAAGTAGAAATGAAAGTTCCATTTGTGACACACCAATGTCCAGTAAGAACACGGCAGACACTACAGATAATAAACTTCAAATCCACTCTCAGAAATAACATTCCCTTCAAGGGGAACCAGACAAATCCACAAGTGCCTGAAAAAAAGTGAGAAGCACAACTTGAAAGTGAAACATATAGAGTTGGCAAAAGTACTAGAAACATAGAATGCTATGACATTCCTCCATACTTGACAGTCCAAGATGTTGAAGAACTGTCAAGACTCAAAATCACTTGAATTTGTAAAGTTAGAGGCTTGAGTTTGGTGGGGGGTGGTGGCTGCAGTGAATAGCAAGTAAAAAAATTGAATTCTAATGATCTGTTGAGCGGTGGAGGAGGGAGTTTTCTTTAGAGAAGAATGGGGAAGTTATGATATGTGCCTGTGTACCATTGGAATGGAATGGAAATATGACTTGTCACAGAAGGGTTAATATGGGATTGGAAAAGAGAACCAACCATGATACAATATATAGAGTCACTGAGAAGAAACACAGTCTCAAAACAGAACTCTAAATAACCAGCCTGCCTGCAAGAAAACAACAGTACAATGCATGAGCACACCTGTGAATAGTTAAAAGATAAGCCATAAATGATTCATGTTTAAATACACAAGTCTCAAGATCTCCTCACCAAGGCATCTTCGCAGCAATGTGACACAACATTGCTAGTGCAGAAGGGCTTTAGGAAAATCAGGCGGAAAGTTGCCTACCGCAGGATTCCCAGCCTAGCCTCTGACCTGTTCACGTAGCCAGAGTATTTCATATTACTCGACTACCTACATTTCTGGTGGATGGTAATGGCAGGTAATGGCAGAGATGTTTCCAGTTAGCCACATATCAGAAAGAAATCAGGGCCTCTATCATTGCTATATATTGCTACCATTTATTAAATGGATGTTTCTTTTTCACCCTTTCTGTAACATTATATCCTGCACCCTCTCCTTTACTTCTCAAGGTGTGCTGAGCGGTATGTTTTGTCTATATAGCATGCTAGAAACAATACTTTTCACTGTATCCCAATAAATGTGACAAAAATAAATCAACTTAGTTCAATCCTACAATATAGATGCCACAGCAACTCCGATGCCTTTGGAGGAGTGGTGAGGGGAGGAATGGGTAGGGTGGTTGGTTCCATTAGCTGGACAGCTGGTATGGTTCAGGCTGATGCCAACAGCATGGGGTTCGATTCCCCATTCTGGATTCAGGACCAGCCTCATTCTCCTAACTGAGGTGGAGGTTAAGGTGCTTTGACTCAATCTATTTTCAGGCAGAGAACTCAAGAAGTCTATCTTGATGCAATTCACCTCCACATCCGATTTTTATGGCAGACTGTCACCTGCTGGTCATTGGTTTCCTTCAGAGCTGATTTTCTTTTACACATTATCATTTATTTTGAAGTGATCACTTAAATGAATGAGTGGAGCTATTACTATAATTTAAGTGTGTAAAAACAGAGCCAGAAAAAAAAAGGAAAATGAGTATCAAGAAAAGAGTGAAATTAAAAAGCAACCACAGACAAAGATAAGTAATGACATTAACAAATCAAGATTGGATGAGTTAAGAAAGCTGGAACTCTGGTGGGGTATTTTGAGGCAATTTATGACTTTAGGCGCATTCAAAAGCAGGATAGCACAGGGAGATCATTTGAGAGCAATGCTGGTATGACTGGAAGTTCTTCAACAAATGGTGAATCCGAGATTAGAGTATGAGGTGGGAAGGACAACAGCAGCGCAATTGAGCTAGAGTCAAGAAACTGGCAGGTGTGAACTGCTCAAGTCCAAGGCTGGAGGAGGTTACTACATCCCCACAATTTGATTTAATATATTATTGTCACAAATATAGGTATTCAGCAAAAAGTATTGCTAATAAGTACATTTATTAGCAATAGGCAACATGATTTTCCAAAACAGAGATCATGTCTCAAATTTGATTGAATTACCTGAGGAAGTAACAAGAAAAATTGATGAGGATGGGGCAGTGGATATTTATATACATGGACTTTATAAACCTCAATAAAGTTCCTCATGGCAGGCTGATACAGAAGGTGAAGTAAAATGTTTTTCTGCAGACGCTTCCAGACTGCTAAGTCTTTTCAGCATTACTTGTTATTTCAGATTTCCAGAATCCATAGTATTTTGCTTCAATTTTAAACTTGAATATATTATAGCCAATGCAGCAATGAAAAATATAAAAACTGGAAACATTAAATCAAAGTACAAAAAACAGCTTTCAGATGATTTACATGGCATAGTTAACAGATGACAAAAAGTAGATCTGGGACCACCTGTTGGGTTTTAAAATAAATACCTTCTGCTGAACTTGGAGAATGTCCAGAAAGACAGGAGTGAGTCTCATATTGAAAATATAGACCAAGCCAAATTTCAATTCTGTACCATTCCCCCAGTTTCACTGTTGTTAATTACATGTTATATTGCCAATTGGTGTTAGACAACTGGACAGGAAGATCTTAGAATGGCTCAAAGGATCATAACATTTATTTTTCTTTTGAAAACATGGAGGAACAGATGACATGATTGCAAATTAGTTTTAATAACAAAGGAAAAAAATTTAATAAGCATAAAATGTTTGATTATGGTACAATACTCCTTCCCTTTCTCTCACCACACACACCCCCCCCCCCCCCCCCACAACCATCCTAACTTCATAAGTACTTCAGATCTTAAGGTTAAAGTTAATACAGATTACAAAATATATCCAAAGCTACAAAGGTTTCAGGAACACAAAATCCCTTTAAGCACACAGGTAGTTTTAGGCCACCTAAAACTATATTTATTTCTAATAAGTATCAATGCAAATAAGGCCACCTTTCTTTTCCTAATTCTTGTTCTCGTGTTCTTCACGATCTGATGTATAATTTTCCTGCATAGAATTCTTGTGAAAGATTAGAGTACCATAGTATTTAAGTTCTTCTTTGTGTTTGAGGAGTCATGAACTATAGTCTGGATTCAAGAACCTTTTGAAAAATATGATCAGAAAGTCTTACCCAGATTCTCATGTACCCTCCAAACAAATTCATGGCTCATCATATCTCCACTACTAATTCATGGCATTTGCATGTCCATTCTCCCAGTACAAACTCTATACAGAGCAAGTGATCCCTATGATATTGGTGGCATGGTTAGAACTGTTTTTAAAATACCCATTCATAATTTTCTTCAAAATAACTGCTTTTGTTACTAACTATAAAATGTTAATTAACTAGATGTTTAAAATGTTAACAACAGAAGTTATAATCACTTGATGCTAGTTTACTTTGTGCAAAAAATTGAATTATTGACAAAAGAGATCACATAAAATAGCTTATAATGTCATAAAGCATGGCATAATACTTTTATGGGAGTTTGGGCTCTCAGCCAATGTTTTTTAAACATATTATGTGCAGAACTCCATAATAGCGTAGTTAAGGGGACTCGGAGTCATTTGTTTCCAATTGGATTGTGGGGGAATCCAGATATTTTCGCACCAGAACTGACACTTTGCCAAATTTTGCTGATAACACTCCATCATGTTTTGATTGATAGTTATATTAGGCTATTTGATGTGGTCACTAAAGTATGTTTGTTTTTATAATAGATTATCCACTTGAAGAGCTTAAAATCCACTTAAAATATTCAAGTATGTTTCATGAATGATAGATATTTTTCAGTTTCAAGCCCGAGTGTTAGACTGTTGAAGTTTTCTTTCCGTCTGCAAATGGCTTACCATATAGGATACTGGGTAAGCAGATATGGAGATGGTTTGGAGTGGTAACGACAAGAGATCTAAATAGCCTTTTATAAAGCTTAGCTAAACCCAGAGCCAAAATAGGCCCACCTCAGCACTTACTCTGAACTTTGGGGGCAGCAAAGCCCGTTCCATTAGACTCTCCAACTGCTTCCAATACTCCCTTTCCGCCAAACCGCCCCCCCCCCCCCCCAACCTCCTTTCCAGAGTGAAAAGTGTGTGGGGCCTGTAGTATACAGGATTAAAAAGATAGGAATCATGAAGTACCATTGACCTGAATCAGTTATGAGTTAGACTCTTGAGAGAGAATAGAATCATGTCTTGGAGTAACATGTTTAATGTGTAATTTACTTAGATGTAGCTGTAATAAGTAAGTTTTAAGCATATATCAGATATGTCTACAGTCTGTCTGTCTAAGAACCAAGTCCTGTGTCAGGGATTGAAGATAAAAGGATAATACAGCAACAGCAGAGGCATCAATGTTATTAAAAAAACCACAGAGTGAAAAGATCTTTGACAACTCAAAAAGTGGCAGAAGGAGGTGGTGACACACAGGAAGGAGGTTATGGTGCTGAGCTTGGTAAACTGGCGTTGTCCTTGCCAATACAAAAAAGCCAGTAGGGGAAATTACGGGAACACCATTTGCTCTGGGACCAAGCAGCATCTGTTCTTCATGAAAAAGGGCCAAGGCTGAGAGCTACAAACTTGCACAAATCTCAGATACATAGACTCCATAATTGATGTAGACCCACAGACAAGATACTCATCCATAAGAAAGCCCAACAAAATCAGGCAAAAGGTTGGGAAAATACCTTTATTTCTGTGTATGGAGAACGTTATCTGCATTGGATCCAAGGGATCCACCATGGTCTTTAAGTAAAATCTTAAAGCTTTTAACCGTATTTTAGCCCAAACCAAAATTTAGTAATTGAGTGACCACAATTTGACCGGAGGTCACAACAACCTAGAAAAGAAATGATTAATTATTCTAGGACTTCCTGCAGACCAAAGATTATCTTACATTGGGTCAAGCAGTCCAACATGCAGAGGCAGGGTCAGCTTACAAAGTATAATTGGGCTACAAGTCTGAGGCTACACAGACCACGTAGACCCCAGGGACCGCAGCCCCACCCATAAAAAGCCCAACAAAACTGGCAAAAGTGTGGGAAAATTCATATGGCAGCCATTTGAAATGTTGGCATTGTGGCATATAAGCTTAGCAGAGATGCCAGAAGTACCCAGAAGTGCATGCAGAATACTACCTGTGCAGTCTTGCTGAACATTTCAAGCACTTTTGAAAATCCCACAATACTAGGCAATGAGTCAAAGACAGGAAAGTATTTATGAAACATATTCCAAACAAGAAATAGAAGTCAAGAAAAAGATGAAACGACAGAGTTTCTAATTTGATAGTCTTAGTCTAGACTGTTAGTCAATGACAGTCCAAGTTCATGGCTTCAATAGTACTTTTAAAATTGAACTGGAGCTGATGTTAGCAGATGACCTCAACTTACTTCAGCCAATGACATTTCATCATCAGACATCACCACCAAGTCTAGGTGACATAGATTTTACGATCAAAAGGCAGGATTATTGTTCCAGTCAATTAAAAGACAAAAATAGATCATTCATTCTCTTTATCTCATTCATAATCAATGTACGTTCCAAGAATTCTAGAATAACCCAGATGATGTTCATCATTTCCATGACTCACTGTCTTTTATGCAACAACCTTCACCCTTTCATTTAGAAGTAGTGAAAATTCAGCCTTTGGAAGTCTAGGAAGTTTATACTCTCGAGAGCAAGTTCCTTCCTTTCACAGAGACACTTCCACTATACCCTGGGTGGAGATTGAAGTTATGAATCTTCCAGTTCTTCATGAAGTAAGAATAGAGACGGTGGATACAGAAGAGATTGCAGCAGAATGTTTATCCCAAGACAACCTACTGGACCTGAATTGGCTGTTCCCAGAAAATGAGGAGGAATTATCCATTGCATCGCTAATATTGATGGTCTGGAGAAAGATGCAAATTCCAATTGATGGACACAGCATAGAAATTCTATCTGTTTAGCAGAGTGACCTGTCTTTATCATAACTGAGCAGCCTTCAGATCTTAGTTCCATTGCATCTACTTACTTCATCTCCTGTTATCCATGAAGAGTCTTCCAGAGAGAATACAATGCCCGACTCCAAAAAGAATCACACTGCCAAATAACTGGTACTTTCCAGGGTGAAAGGCAATTGTCACCCATACATTGATCATGGCTAGAATTCTGCTTTCCAGAGTTGGAGTTAGCACCGAATCTCTGGCACTTCTGAAGCAGCCAAAACCTGTACAACAATCTTATCCAATTTAATGATCTACAGAAAAGTTGTCTCATTACAGGTGAGGCTGTCTTGTCTCCATATTCTTAGCAATTATTCCCATTGCCCACAGT
Source organism: Sphyrna mokarran (assembly GCA_024679065.1). NCBI lineage: Eukaryota > Metazoa > Chordata > Chondrichthyes > Carcharhiniformes > Carcharhinidae > Sphyrna > Sphyrna mokarran. Next base: position 30,072,650 of record JAGIQG010000021.1, read on the forward strand.
AGAACAGTTTCACATTATTAAGGGAGAAATGTGGCTGTCTTATCACCACCTACAGAAAGTAAACAGTCCTCCCAAAATGTTAGACAGAAATCATCTCTCTCTCCCAACATTTTTACATAAATGTGGTCATTATTTTCTTTGCTGTCTAAGTTCATTGAAGTCTTAAATCTTCAAATTTTTTTTTTTACACTCTTCAATACTATAAGTGATAAGCTGTGACAGTCTTCACTGGAGTTGAAGATGATTCTTCTTCTGAACCTCTTTCCCTATCTACTTCAAGGAAGGTGCATTTCAGTCTTCCCTCTAGGATCAATCTTTCAATGGAAAATCTTTGTTGGCCTTGAAGCTCAGTCATTCTGCAACCTATACAATGTGCTAAAAGTTCTGTCCCATTCTGTAGATGATATACTACCAGATCCAGAAGGAAGCCCTCACATCTCCAGGATCTCTTCCCTGAGGGCCAAGAATACTACTAAAGATTGAATCCCACATGACTTTGACCTGGAGAGGGGGAGAATCAGTAATTGTAAAAAAAAGTTATACAAAAGCAATGTAGGTAGTTAAATATATAGTTGTTGTAAGTAGGATAGCATACTCAAGGGAGGTATAATGTAAAGGATCAACAAATGGTATATATTAATGTATGATGTAGATAGAATCAATACAGAAGTTATTCAGCCCATCACATCTGCACTGACCACAATCCTAACCAAGCCCTATATTCTGTAACCTCACATTTTTACCCTGCTAATCCCCCTGACACTGGGTCAATTTAGCATGACTAATCAACCTAGCATCACATCTTTTGTACTACTGACAGTCCGTCAATCATGTATTAGACTCTTAGAGGGTTGGAATCAATTCTACAAGGAAAATCCTCCTCAGTAACCTGTATGGAGGGAGTACTAACAGACAAATGTTAGGCAGATATTAGAGAGTGCTCCTCGAGTTTGGCTACTAACCAAGCTGCATGTCTAAAGTCTAAGATAAATGGACATTTGCAAACAATGGAGTTCTTTAAATTGTGGTGGGTTTGCAGAATCAGGACATTTCTTGACTCAATGGTAAAAATCCAGCCCAATATTTCTGTTCCAGAAATATCACCTTCAGCCCAGTAAAGAATCCCATTATCTGCACACTCTCAGCTAAGCGTTAGATTTTTATCGACTGACTCTGTAAAAAAAAAAGTCTTTGGTTTCATATCAAACCCTAAGTAAACACAACAAACCAGCATTGTTGATAGCTTGAATGCATTTTCATCCAAGTTTCCAGAGGACCATCATTTTGTTCTGCTGTTATCAGGGAGACATCAGCTGCTTAGCTTAATGAATCAATCCTGAGCTTCCAGCATAACCAAACATGGAGAATCCCATCATCCCCAAAGCTAACGTGAAAAAGGGAGAAACCCAAAGTTAAATTTTGAGAAAAAACAGAATCGATCATCAATTCATAGAAATTAGAAGCAAGAATAAGCCATTTGGCCCTTTGAGCCTGCTGCACCATTCATTTTAACCATGGCTGATCATCAAATTCTGATCCCTCCCATATCCCTTGACCCCTTTAGTCCCTAAGACCTAGATCTCATTTCTTGTTGAAATTAGACAACATTTTGGCCTCAACTATATTCTGTTGAAGTGAATTCCATACATTCACCACTGTTTGGGTGAAGAAATTTCTCCTCACCTCAGTCTGAAAAGTTTACTCCTTATCCTCTAACCGTGACCCCTAGTTCTGGGCTCCCTCACCAATTGGGAACATTCTTGCTGAATCTACCCAGTCTGAGCCAACAGCATTTTGAAAGTTTCTATGGGATCTCCTCTTGCTCTTTTAAGCTTCAGGGAATACAATCCTAACTGACTTGGTCTCTGCTCATGTGACAGACCTGCCATCCCAGGAAACAGCCTGGTAAACCTTCCTTGCACTGTACAGAATAAGTTCAGAACTTCAACCACCCTCTCTCTAAATTTTTTTTAAAGGATTTAATTTGATGCATTCTCAACTCACTTTCTGAATCACATGGTGGGGTATTTAAATGGGGAACAGTGGAAGCTAACATGACTTTAAAAAGAAAAATTATCGGATTATGTTCGCCATTAAAATTAAAACAACGAATTAATCTTCAAATCATATACTGAAACTGGCCAACAGTTGATTTTCTGTGCCAAAAGGTGTGGTTCTGAACACCCAGTATTGCAGCTTCCTGAAATACAAAACTATTTTTGAACTTTTGCTTTGTTAGAAACAAATACTGTGGCTCTGGGAATCGGAACGAACTGTGGTCACAAGAAAAGAAAATCATTATGTTTTACTTTCCCCTCCCCTCCAGTTAAAACAAATGAGTGGAGGGAATCTGTCAGTAATTATACTGAAATTCATCAAAATAAGCTTCTTCTCAAAAGTTGCCATGACCGGTCATCTGTTATTCTGAAGTACAGATCCAGTTTGAATTTAAACTCTCCTCATGCAAAACATCTGCTGTCCAAATGCATAAAAAAGGCATTATAGGTTCCACTTCCCCTCAGGGAAGTGGGGAATAATCGAGGAGCGAGTCAACCCAAACTGCTTTTATTTCTCTCTTGGAGGTCAGTAACAGATCAATATTGATGGAGGCCCAGTGACAGCCTTGTTGCTGAAAATCTTGGTTCGAGAACAGTACTAAGTAGAGGAGGGAGGAAAGGAATGAAGATAGATCAAACATGATTGATCTCCATCTTATCTCTATTCACCTGGCTTTATCCTACAATCTTTTATATCTTTGGCTGCCCACATTTATTCACCCCCAACATATAAAATTTTTGTAGTTATAAAATTATTGAGTCAGCATCTACCACGTTTTGAGTGAGTGTTCCACACTTCCACCCTCCTTTAATGTGAAGAGATTGGAGATACCAGTGTTGGACTGGGGTGCGCACAGTAAGCAGTCTCACACCAGGTTAGAGTCCAACAGGTTTATCTGGTATCACAAGCTTTCAGAGTTCTACTCCTTCATCATTTAATCAGTAAATTACCTGATCAAGGAGCAGCGCTCCAAAAGCTCATGATACCAAATAAACCTGTTGGATTTTAACCTCATGTTGACAGACGTCATAAAGTGAAGGAAGCACATCTTAAATTTGACTCTTGAATGATCTGGCTTGGATTTTAAAGGTTTTGTCCCCTGTTTATCTGCTCATGATCGCATTGTCAGATGTCGGTCCTTTCTACATTACAGCGTGTACATATCGAAGGTACTTCACTGACTGTAAAGCACCTTGGGATTCTCACCATTATGAAAAATATTTTTATATGAAAGCAAGTCTTATCTTTTTGTTCTTTTAAAAGAACTGTTCCAATTTGGCTGATCCATTCACGTTTATTCTTCAACTCACGGTTGGTGAAAGACCTCATTCAAACTATTCAAATTAGTTTTAACTACAATTCAGGCTGTAAAATAAGACATCTTAAAGAATGTGTCATGTTGATGAGCAGGAATGCGGAGCAGAATTTGATACAGGCGGTATTTTACAGTCCCGCCAAAGGGAACTGCTCACTGTATTTTATGGCCTGTTTCCACTGCAGCAGGGTTATAAAACTCACTCTGTAGATTCCGTTCAACATTTTATTGCCGACTAACATTTTGCTTGGAAGCCTTCAGTAAAACAAATGCTCCAAATTTTTGAAAATATACCTCAATGCAGAAACACAAAGCTGCCTTTTTTGTATTTTAGTATTTTTTTGTGAAACATAAGCAGAAGAGAAAATGAAACAAACAGAACCCCGTTCGGTAATTAGTGTATTTTCAAAGATTTGAGGAGAATGTTGAGCAGGAGCTGAAGAAGAAAAAAAGCAACAACTACTCAAAATCTCAAATTGGAACTTGAAAGTTATGGAATATTTCTGCAGATATGGTTCCACTCTGCTCAAGATTTTACAAGCAGCTAAGATGTTGTCTGCAACATGTTGGATTCTGATTGCCAAAAAAATGTACAAAAGGATAAAATCTTGATCCGAATTCTCAGGACCCTAGAAAAAGATTTGGTAATCCAATAAATGGTTTGGGATCCAAAGCTATTTGCCTTGATCTAGTGGATACATTCCTATGTTAAATTCATCCACAATCTCTGAAACCATTCAAAATACATTAAAAATCTGATTCTGTGTCAAGATTCCCTGACATGACCTCAAAGACTTTTGATGGAAGATCATATAGTTTCATCAAGGAATATTGTTCCAACTAGGTTGACAACCTGTAGGGAGAAGCTATGTTTATGATGGGCAACCTTGGCTAGAGAGTGGGTTGCATAAGTGGCCCTCCTTCATCTCAGTGGGCCATAATATTGAAAATCGGGCACGTCACCAAATATGACTCTTGAACATATACTGACTATTTCATACGTTATAAAAACACTTAGTCATTCATATTAATTGAACCATAATCGACTTCAAGCAGCAGAAAACAAGATAAATATTTACCCTCGATTGGCACTGAGGGAGCACACTTCTCTCACAGTCAATGTTGTTTGCAATAAGCAGACCCCTCACTTCAATATGCCCATGCTTTACACTTCAGTTTTGCGAGTGGGGAAAAACGCTACATGGATAGAAACTAGGATAACACAGCAACCTTGCACACAAGCAACAGTAAACAAAATATCATGAGCTGCACTCAGAACCCAGATGAGCCACATGTAGATTTGAGACTGTAGGTTGACCATCACTGAGCTATGTGCGTGTCACAAATAAAGACAAAATGATTCCTTTCCTCCCTGTGAATAATTCCAGAAGTTGGTTCTGCATCACTGGTTATTTGGGTCAATGGTGAAGCGACCACTTATTGTGTGTGTTAACAAACTATTCAGCAAAACTAAAAGTTGAATGATTTATCTGCTACATCAAGGACCTGAATCATTCTTTGGCAGTTGTCACCTACATGTTGGACATTCAAGAATGAAATTCCATGTGGTTGATGAATTCTTCTGGCAGGTCCATGTGTCTCTCAATAACAGTCTGCGTGGTCCAGCACATTAGGGAATCCCATTATGGCAACAAACCGTCTGTTTTTCTGACTGTATTTATCTGTTATGCAGTTGATGAATTCATCCATACTCTTAAAAGATGAATTAGATACCACTTAGGTGCAGTGATGTGCTAACTAGCTGGTGTCAGATCTCACTTGACCAAGGGGCAAACCCCGAAAGCTAGTGGGTTTACTATCAAATAAACTCGTTGGACTTTAACCAGGTGTTGAGAGATTTCTTACTGTGTTTACCCCAGTTCAACACCGGCATCTCCACATCACATTTGGAAGGAGCTCAGGGCATAAAGCTTCAAGGCTACTATAAGCTTCAGAGCCAAAGGCATTGGTAGATCCCATCATAATTTGAATTTACTTTCCCTGCCAACAGGCTCACGAAGAAAGTAAGGTGGTGTGGGGAAAAAGGCAAATTTGACCGTTTGGATAAGTAACTGGCTATCTCATGGAAGACAGAGGGTGGGGTTGGATGGAAAATTTTCAGACTAGAGGCCAGTTACCAGCAGTGTAACATAGGGATCAGTCCTGGGTCCTTTGCTATTTTTATCAATGACTTGGAAGAGGGGGCTGAAGGGTGGATTAGTAGATTTGCTGATGACACCAAGATTGGTGGAGTAATGAATGAGGTGGAGTGCTCTTGTAGGCTGCAAAGAGACATTGATAGGATGCCAAGCTGGGCAGAAAAATGGCAAATAGGGTTTAACCCTGAGAAGTGTCAGTTTATTCATTTTGTTAGGACAAATTTGAATGAGGATTACAAGGTCAGTGGCAGGGTTCTGAGGGAATGTGCAGGAACAAAGAGATCTTGTGGTTCATATCCACAAATTTCTGAAGGTTGCCACTCAAGTGGATAGAGCCATGAAGGTGTCCTATAAGGTCTTAGCATTTATTAACAGGGGATTTGAGTTTAAGAGCTGTGGGTTATGCCGCAACTGTAAGGATCTTGGTGAGACCACATCTGGAATATTGTGCGCCGTTCTGGTCACCTCATTATTAAGGAGGATGTGGAAGCATTGGAGAGAGAGAGTATAGAGGAGATTTACCAAGATGCTGCCTGATTTGGAAAGTAGGTCTTATGAGGAAAAGTTGAGGGAGCTGGAACTTTTCTTTTTAGAGCGGAAGAGGATGACAGGTGACTTAAGAAGTTGAAAAGATGATGAGGGGGATAGCTTCAGAGACTATTTCCTTGGGTGGATGTAACTGTTACTAGGGCGCATAACTCTAACATTCATGGTGGGAGATATAGAAGAGATGTCCGAGGGAGGTTCTTTATTCAGAGTGGTTGGGGTATGGAATAGACTGTTGACTGTGATAGTGGAGTTGGACACTATAGGAACTTTCAAGCAGTTATTGGATAGGCACATGGAGCACAACAGAATGATAGGGAGTGGGAAAAGTCGATCTTGGTTTTGCATAAAACTTGGCACAACATCGAGGGCCGAAGGGCCTGTACTGGGCTTACTATGTTCTATCTCACATAGCAATGCCATTTTCTCCCAGGAGAAAGGTAGGCAGCAAAGATGCTGACACTTTGATAGCTTGGGTAGTTTGAGCTCTGCCATTCAGCCTTCCCACCGGGTAAGGTCTTAGATGGTCTTGGTGTCAGTGATATCTGCAACCACCCAACTTCAACAACAGGCACTCCATCTGCCTTGTAAGCAGGGTGCATCTGTCCCTGGAACAGTGTCATCCTTTTCCTGTTTCTTCACTGGCAGAGTACACAATGCCATGACAATGGTGAATTCTGGCAAAATTTGACACTTTGTTTCCTCCGCAGCTCCAGGTCCTCTGAACTACGATTCCCTTTTACAGCGTGCTTTGCAGCGTACCACCCTGGAAAGTTGCACCAAGATTCAAAACTTAGTTGCCTCTACCTTCTCAAAACGAGTACTCCTTCATCACTTATATTGTGCCCCTTTCTTTTAAAATTCATTCATAGGATATGGGCATCATTGGCTGGCCAGCATTTAGTGCCCATCCTTAGTTATCCTTGTTTAGAAGGCAGTTGAGAGGCGACCACATTGCTGTTGGTCTGGAGTCACATGTAGCCAGACCAGGTAAGGACAGTTGATTTCCTTCTCTAAAGGATATTAGTGAACTAGATGAGTTTTTTTTCCAACAATTAATAATGGTTTCATGGTCATCAGTCAATTCTTAATTCCAGATTTTAAATGCAAATTTTACCATCTGCTGTGGTGGAATTCAAACCAGGGTCCCTAGAACAATAGCTGAGTTTCTGGATTAATAGTTTAGCAATGATACCACTAGGGCATTTCCTCCCCACGTGCCACCCATGGTTAACTGCTAAGACTCATTCCCCGTGCGCGAGTAAAAAGGAAACAGGCTTTCATTTTTAAACCTTTCACATTATTACAGATACACATCATTATATTTTGGGGTGGGGGGAGGAGTTTGATGTCCTCACCTCAACAACATCCAATCTTAGGAGGGCAGCCATCCGATTTATCAATATAAATTTCAGCCCCAAGCCCCATTCCAACACGAACAGAGAATCAACCAGTGCAATGCTGGGTGTGGTTATAGTCGATACAAATTCAATGGGCCAAACCGCCTTCTGCACTGTAGGGATTCTATAATTCAGTGAGGCAGGGTGCTCATTTGGGATTGTTAAGAGTCAATATCAACCTGCATAAAAACGGATAAGCTCTGTGAAAGTGTCAAGCTTTCAAGTCATTTAAATTCCTGCTCTTTAAATTTTAAGATAAAAAAGGGCAACACAGTGGTTAGCACTGTTGCCTCATAGCGCCAGGGACCCTTGTTTGAATCTCAGCTTGAGTGACTGTGTGGAGTTTGCACATTCTCCATGTGTCTGTGTGGGATTCGTCCGGGTGCTCCGGTTTTCTCCCACCATCCAAAGATGTGCTGGTTAAATGCATGGGGCTTTGCAGAAAAGGCCCAGGTGGGATTGTGGTCGGTTGCAGAGTTGATGGGCCAAATGAACCCTTTGTGCACTGTACGATTCTATGATTTTAATACTGAGCAAGTGCTGCATTCTTGATGGTGGAGACATTCAAGTGGTATGCTCGGAGATGATGGAGACTGATAAATATAAATACATTCCAATGTAAGGTATGGATTTTGAAGGACCATCATGGTGTGCGCACATGCGTGCATATACTTTCTCTCTCCAGGCCAGAGTTCAGCACTTCATGCAGAGAAAATCTGGGATATGGTTTACGCCATCATTCTGGTATAGTGGCTCCACAGAGATTGGGATGCTACCTTTAAACAGTTGTCTGATCTGCACTGGAAATAAATTCCCACCTTCAGTCCCCCCACAGGAACGGAGGAACTCCGCCTCCCACTCCCAGTGGCACAATGCATAGCATTGCTGCCTCACAGCACCAGGGACCCAGGTTTGATTCCCAGCTTGGGTCACTGTCTGTGAGGAGTCTGTACGTTCACCTCATTATTGAGGTGAAGTCACGTCATCTAAAGAGAAACTACCTGAACACTTCAGATGATTCTATCCCACATTTTTATGTTCCAGATTACAAGATGTTGCAGAACAGACTACAGCTCCTCACAAACAACGATCATATCTGCTTACTCATCATATGATTCCTATTTTAAAATTGGCAAAGGTTACAATCCCACAAAAGAAATTGCTTCCATATGCTTAAGGAAGTGCTGTTTTTCTGCCTAACAAATCCTCAAGGGCTTCACATTTTAGGCTATTTACAGACAAATGGTGGAGTCCTCATTAGGAAACACTTTTTTTCCAATGGTCAATTTTGTCAAAGTTCGTGGCATCAGATTGAACATAAGGAGCACAGAACATTTGCAACTTTTGTTATTTCTAAAAGGGCTTGGCTTCAGAAATGTTCTTTTTCTATCTGCTTTTGACTTCTTAAAATGAATCTGTAAGTGTTATATTGCACATAAATTGATCTTTCAGACCAATAAATACAGCAGAATGAATGCATACAAGACAAATTTCCAGCAGCAATACAAAATTAAACAATTATTTTAAATGTGTATTTGAAAAAGCGGGAAATTAAAGACTTTGTCAAAAAATTATTTTTCTGACAGGTTAGGTGGATTGGCCATGGCAATTGTTTAAGTTATGTTTATTTACTAGTGTCACAAGTAGACTTACATTAGCACTGCTATGAAGCTATTGTGGACATGCTCCAGTCACCACACTCCAGTGCCTGTTCAGGTACACCAAGAGAGTATTTAGCATGGCCAATGCACCTAACTAGCACATCTTTAAGACTGTTGGAGGAAACTAGAGCACCTGGAAGAAACCCATGCAGATACAGGGAGAACATGCAGACTGTACACAGTGACCCCAGTTGAAAATTGAATCTGGGTCCCTGGCGCTAACCACAGTGCTGTCCGTGGCTTTATGGAAAAAGGGTAGAGGGGAGGGCCAGGGTAGAATGTTCTTTTGGAGAGTCGTCGCAGACTTGATGGGCTGAACAGCCTCTTTCTGCACTGTAGGGATTCTATGATTTTATCTTTCAGAGAAATCAAGGGGCAATTCTGGAATTTTTTTTTTTAAAATGCAAGTTGAATTTTTTTAATAACTGGGCAGCAGAAAAATTAAATTTTTAATTCTCTTAGGACTCAGACTAATGAAAGATGCTTTACTGGGAATATTATTCTGTTTTATTTTACTTGAAAGTGTTACACGTTGTCAGCTGAATGGATTACACATTAAGAGCTGGCAATGTTCAATAGCTGATGTCAAATGCCATCTAGTGGATATTGAAATAATGCCCATCTTTGCTTGTTAGCCCAGTTTAATTTCAAAATGACATCCAAATCAAAAATTATACAGGCACTGGATCAGGTTCACCAAGTTGTGAAGTGATCCTTTTCAGCACTGTAAGCAATGAAACTCTTTCACAGCCTTATGTTGATCATACAGTGGCACAGTGGTTAGCACTACTGCCTCTCAGCCTGGCTGGAATCACTGTTTTTGCGGAGTCTGCATGTTCTCATTGTGCCTGTGTGGGTTTTCTCTGGGTTCACTGATTTCCTCCCACAGTCTGAAAGTCATGCTAGTTAGGTATATTGGCCATTGTAAATTATTCATCAGCTTACCTGAACAGGCGCCAGAGTGCAGTGACTCAGGAATTTTCACAGTACCTTCATTGCAGTGTTAATGTAAGCCAATCTGTAATACTAATAAAAAAACTTTAAAAACTTTAAATCACATACCTTTAGGAAACTAATTATGCTTGCTTTTGTTCCTTTGAGGGCGGCACAAAGCAGAATTAGAAGCAAAGAATTCCTTGATAGCATCACGACGTCTATACCCAGAAGGACGAGGATAGCAGATGCATGGGAGCACCACCTCCTGCAGCGATCCCAAGTCACTCACCATCCTGACTTAGGATATCACCATTCTTGCACTGTCACTGGATTAAAATCCAGTAACTCCCTTCCTAACCACACTGTAGGTTTGCATACACCACACGGACCGCAGCAGTTCAAAGCGGCAGCTTGAGATTGGGAAAAAAGTTCGGCCTTGCCAACAATGTCCACATCCAAAGAATAAATCATTAAAAAGTAAACAAAGCAACATACGCAGATGAAAAATTAGCCTCTTCATTAATCTGTTAGACAGTTACATTATTTATTAATGTTGAGCAAGTTTTGGTCTATTGCTGTGTAGCCAACAGTGCAAAAATACCTGGTCAAAGAGGACACAGAGGTTGCAAGTAGATCCTTATGCCAATAGGTTGAGAATGTCTCTTATCCATAAATCTGAAAACTGAACACTTCCAAATACCACACTACTTTTGAACATCAACATTTAGCAAGGGAAATCTGTGACCTGAGCTGACACAACCTCACCAACCACACCAGACTTATTATTCAGGAGCACATCTTACTTTTCTAGTCACTTTATTTATTTTCAATGATAACTGGTCTAGGCTTCAGTTATTGAAATGTAGCCTTCATGCTGTATCCAAAAACATCTGAAATCTGAAACACAAATCAACCTCAAGAGTTCGGATAAAGAATATTCAACATGTACACAGTTCCCATGTGGAAACAGGTTACATTTGGTAAGTATTTAGTTCAAATGTAATCAAACCATTCATTACAACAGCCTAATGAACAATGGGGGAAGATGTCATAGAATCCTACAGAGCAGGAGGAGACCATTCGGCCCATTGAGTCTGCACAAACCATAAACCCACCCAGGCCCTATCCCACTAACCCCATGCATTTACCCTATCTCGTCTCCCTGACAACGAGAGGCAACTTAACATGACCAATCCACCAAACCTGCATCTTTGTACTGCGGGAGCAAACGGGAGCACTGGGAGGAAACGCATGCAGAACAGGAAGAAATTCCACATAGACGGTGCCCAAACCAGGAATCGAACGTGGGTCCCTGGCACTATGAGGCAGCAGTGTTAAATACTGTGCCATTGTGCCGCCCACTTGATCATACTCCATGAATAAGAATGTCTAACTGTCTGCCAACATTAATATCCATGCCACAACAGTCTGGAGCCTGCCTTACCACTTCCTGAAAGTTACCTCTGTTACAGGCTATTTCTGAGTCCTTTTGTTTTTAAATGAACAACTGTTGCTGCAACCACAAAAATGATTAAATACACCATTAGATACTCAAAACACCACCATGGGAAATGGAGTTCATTTTCCTAACAATTTGAAGATTTATTAGATTACTATCAAGAAGTTCCAAAATTTGGGTCCAGCAACGATGCCCACCAGAACTCAGCAGTTAGCTTAATTGGCAAGATTAGACTCCTCCCTCCCCTTCTGATGAGAATCGTATCCTGGTACTTCTTTAATTAAGTGCTATAACATTGCTTTTTTAAAAAAAAAAAACCTCACCCCAAAAATGAACCTAAAACTCTCATTTTCACACTCATTAAGCACTTAGAATTCTTTTGGTAAGATTGTCCTCTTCATCATTAGTTTTCACCATTAACACATCAATTCCATCCAACGTCTTAACCCTCATTTCAAATCATTACAGCCTCAGCATATTTTTCAGTTCCAAACTCAACATCATCTAGCTCCAACATCACCTCACCTCTCTGGCCCTATCTCAGGCTTCCAACCACTGGAACTCATCCGAATCAAGTTAGTCAAACTTTCTTTATGGTCACCCTCTATGTTCCTGCTCACCTCAAACATTTCCTTTATTTCCCATCACTCTGTCCTCATAAACTTACATAGATTGAGAAGTGATGAACCATTGTCTATACTTCCCCTGTCTCACAAAAGCTGCCAGCACAATCAAGGACCCCACACACCCAAGAGATACTCTCTTCCCACTTCTTCTATCGGGAGAAAGATACAAAAGTCTGAGATCACATATCAACCAACTCAAAAACAACAACTTCTTCTCTGTTGCCATTGGACTTCTGAATGGACCTACCACATATTACGTTGATCTTTTTCTACCTCCTAGTTATGACTATAACACTACATTCTCCAGTATCTCCTTTCCATCTCTATGTATGGTATGCTTTGTCTGTTTAGTGCGCAAGAAATAGTACTTTTCACTATATATTAATACATGTGACTATGATTAAATCAAAGTCAAATTAAGATTATTATATTTGGATTCCCACCTTCACCTTCCCTTTCCTGAATCTGATGACATTTCCTTCAACCCTACATCCACTCTCATCCCTGTCAATCCCCAGTGAAAACCTGTTCACCATTGACAGATATGGTCTTCATCTGTTAAGATTGTGCTCCGGAAATAATTCCCAAAAATCCATCCTGACCCAGACCTTCTTAATAATGTAATGCCTTGACCAAGCTTCTGGTCACCCTTGCTAGATTTAAAATCCTCCTTTTCCTTTGAAGTACCTTGGAAGCACTATGGAGCATTTCTCGCATGTTCAAGATCCTACAACACATCTATGTTATGTTGAACTATAACTTGCCAGTTGCCCCTGCCATATGCGAGTTCAGCTTTCTAATGTTAGACAGCAACATAGAGGAAGAAAAAGCCTTTACATTTTCTGAAATCCTAAACACATATTCCTTGACATGATTGGAATGGAAGCAACTCCGTCTACATCCTACATAAGTCTATTTTGCATTATCCAAGCTGCAAAATGCCTATCATGTATGGTTTGAATATAATATTCTTCCCTGTGGCAAGTTTAATATCAGAGGGTATTCAATCACATTGAAGGGTGGCAGATCAAGATACTATTACCTTCTCAACTCTGCCCTGATGAAGTCTGAGGTGGGAGGACTCATGCAGCCTCCCACTTGCCAGCAATTGAAGCCCTAAAAAGGCCTCATTCTGCCACCACTGTATTCACTTATCAGTGGGTAAGGGACTTACCATGCAGGAAATTCAAAGCAAACCCATTAGGCTTGCAATGTTTTGAAGTGGAGCTTGCTCAGAGCCACTCTCTTGCCTATGCTGTAGATCCCCCTCCCACCATTACTGAGTGACCCTGAGCCTCGATGGGTACCATTCAGACAGCAGCCTCCTCCTACTGGTGACACTGCCTACCAACGAAAAGGTTGCTGGCCTCCAATTGGTCAGCAACTCTCAGCAATGGAATCTCTGCCCCAGGATCCTTGATCCTGGAGAAAACCTGTCACTGCCCAGTTAAATGCCCAATTGACATGACCCTCCTTCCCGAAAGAGACAACATGGTTCTCCAGCCAGGGGGCAAAAATCCCATTGTTGACATTAAAATTCACCAACGTGTACACTAATTGCTCGCAATGTTGAGCATGAGAGCCATGCAGTCCTTCTGCATCCAAATATGTCTTTCATTTTTAACCATTTGAAATTGATGAAAGTTCTATTAATATATGATTCATGTTTTCTGCAACTTATGAAACATTTGGTGTGTAATAAGTGTATTTAATCTTATTCAGGAGATCATGATTCATGAATAAGCTTGATTTCAATATTACGGCCCACTGATATGAAGAAGGGCCACTTGAGGCCCACTCACTAACCCAAGTTGCCCATCACTGATGCAAACTGTCCAAATATTGCATGATAGCGACACGATGTTCCAAAATGTGAAGTTCTGTTTTTTTCCTTACATATTTGATTATGGTTGAGAGTTTAGAAAAAAAATTTCTAGATCAGTCATTTTAATCCTGAGGAAATGAAGCAACATAGAATTTTGAAAGACTCCAGGAGTTGGACTGTTATGCAGCTGGGAAGCTTTAAAAAAATGGTAGGAGAGACCAGATCTGAAAATGCGGCCCCCCATTTCTCATATACTTGTGGAAAACTCAAACTTCACAGGGTCATTTGACATTGTGACTGAGTACAAAGAGATCCCATTGTGGCTGTTCAAATCTGCAGTATGGAGTAACAAAATGATGGATTAAACATCAACAATCTTGAAGATGGATGAAGTCTTCCCAATTGTCACGACCTTAAATTGAAATCCACTTTTCTGTAAATTTGGCAAAAAAAAACTTAAGTTGACAGTGAGAGCTTAAACAAATGGTCCATTAGGCCATTTTAATTGACAGGCCATCTGGTATATGTTAGAGAAAAGTCATGAACATCTGTTCCACAGTTCTTTGGGAGCCTCACATAGCTCAATTTCACCGCTATAGAAGCTATTGCTCGGTTTGGTGATTATTGCACACAATGGGAAACAAAGTTGTTTACATTTTTCCAAATGCTGTTATAATATTATTTTAAAAGTTTGCCCGAGTTTCAAAAGCTATTATCCCAGCAGTGCTTTCTGAGTTCAAAGTTCAATTAAAGAGGCTATTAAAGGATTAGTTGTCTTTGATGTGGAATAGCTTGTCTTTTTAAAGAAAGCAGATTGACTAGTTAAGTGATTTTAAAACTGAGTGGATTTTTGGAATGAGAATTTTCTTCTCATGTTTGAGTGAGAGCTGTACTAGATTGTTCAAAGTTTTTTTTTTCCATCTCCACATAGCATCACAGGTCTTCCCATGATGGGCATTGGCTGAATAGTTTTGGAGATGGAATGGAAAGGTAGGAGACAACATTGGGGTTGAGTTGGGGACATTAGTTGGCATGGAAGAATGAGATGACATAGGGGGAGTAGTGGGGGGCAAAGCAGCATCACAATTTCTAAAGCAACTGGGACACCATTTCCAGAAAACAAGGCAGGTATTCTTTCCAGTCTGCCTTAATGGCTGCCTGCATGAATCAGCAGGCTCAGTTCATCCTGCCTCTACCTCTCAAGAGAAAATGGAGTCTAACGAGAGTCTTTACGACAAAGTGAGTCTGTCAAGTCGTGAAATTTCCTGACTCGAACTAGCCACTTCCATAACAAAAAAAAAAAAATCAGGCCTCGGATCTGAGGGAAAGATGACATTTAAATAAATGATGATTAGGTATTAGTCATTTCTGACTAGCAACATTCTGTTACATCCACATAAAGGACCACTTTAGTCTTTGTAAAATGAATCAACTCTTAGTGGCTAGAAGGCTGCCAGTTAGGAATGTCTTTCCCCAGCCAGCAGCATTGCATCATTTTAATCTCTACCACAGACCCTTTCTCTATTCACGTTAATTTAACTCTTTGGTGTTAAAGACAGCTGGTATTAATACTCCTCTTCCATGAGACGTTCACTGCAAAGTCATTTCAAAAAGTGACAATAAACGATTGGCAAGAGAAAGAGAAGTTTATATTGGTTAATTTAGGAGACACTGGGCTCCATCATATTAATTCAACTGGAAACAAACTCAAGTGAATGTGTTTTAAACAGTTATAAAATTACTGCTACCAACAATTGTCTTACAGCAAGTATCACTACTCAGGACAGAAAATAAAATCTATTTTTATTCTAAAGTTGGCGGGTAAAGCCTCAGATATAAAATTTGAAAATCTATGGAACAAATGCCACTGTTTTGATCCTGTCATACATTTAATGACAAACAGGTGTTTTGTTGGAATATACATTTCCAAAGGGCACTGCCACAATCCTCAAAATTCCCTTCCCAAAAACTTTTATTATCGTACATTATCACTTTTTTAGAATGTGTATGAGGAATCAGTAAGGGGAAAAAGGTAAAGTTAAAAAGGTTAACAAAGTCTGAAAGCTACTTGGTCTACATGGAACATACACAGTAGTGGTCCCATCCACTTAATTGGGAGCTGGTAAAAATTCCCACTGCAGCCGTTTCCAGAAGATTACATCCCAATTAATCAACGGTCAGCTGCTGGGGGTTTCTGGGCCTTTGGGTCGAGGATCCTGCTTCATCAGCTGCCAGCAAATCAGGGCAGCTCCTCGGTCCCAACAGTGCCAGTGGGAGCACTGGCGAGTATTGGGATTGCAGGAAGCCTGACACAAGGAACAATTTTTGACTCAAAACATTCACTGAAAAAACTCTGACTTCATCTGCGGTTTGCATTCTGAGGTGCCACTGCAATGAATGGAGTTTTGGCTGAGTATCACATTCTACATTCCCTCTGGCAGTGGGCCAGCCATGGTTGAGATCGGAGAGTCCTGCCCATAAACTATGTTTTTCTCCCCACAGATGTGCTGTAATTATGCTGATGGAGATCCTGCAGCAGGCCTAGTCAGAAATGCCCTGGTGAGAGGTGCCAAGGAACAACTGCTGTAGGGTGGGGGGAGGTCTTCCTATGGGAGTGGCCTTTGTCACAGGAAGGGCTGTTCATGGGGCAGCGTGCCCAAACAGGAGGGAATCCCCCAAATCCACAAGCAGGCTACAACGTAGACATTCCCCAGTGTAATTCATAGAATGGAAATGGTGGCGGGATGATGCCTGTAAGTGGTCACTTAGGAGTCTTCATTGGCACAGGGGCAGACCTTCCCCACTCCTGATTAAATTAGGGCTAGTGGGAAAGGGGACTTGATTAGGCCACAGGCTCTCCACACTTTCCCACCTGACTGAAATCTAAAGAAAGCTCTTTGCAAATCCCATCTCCAACCATTTTTTTCTGTCCAAGGTATTTCAATGCATTCTCACATTCCAAACCAGTGTTTATCTTTACCTGAACCTGTTTGAATCTTTCAAATCAGGATTCCACCTCCAGGACAGTACCATAACAGCTGTCATCCTATGTGACTGTAACAAAGTTGAACAATTCCTTTCTGTCCTTTCCACAGGTAGCAATCTTTAATTTGGTTGCCCACAGCCACCCTCTTTTAGAGCCTCTCCATTGTTGTATGAATGGGTGCAATTGCTACTCGCCTGCCTCCATTCTAATCAATCTATACTTGGCTAGAGAATCACTTACCACGTCATCATCTTCTGCTCTCACACAGCTATCTCGTGACCCCCCCAAGGACATTTAATTGACTCCCTCTTCTGAGAAACTGACATCATCTGAAAATGTAATACCAGTTTCCACATGTACAGTGACGCAATCTAATTCACTCACTAATGCTTACTTGTCAGACTGCTTGTCTTGTGTACAGGGTGGGATGAATAAAAATTTCTGCTGTTTAAATATTGGTAAGTGTTGCCTTTTAGACATCACAAATTCATATCTATTCCAACCCTCTCTCCCTGGCAACTGGCCGCGACTAAAACTGATCGTTTCCAACCTTGGCACCTTTTGTGACTCGAAGATGAGATTCTGATTACATATCTGTCCCATCTCTACATTCTAAACATTGGCTCAGCTCATTCTGTGCCAAAACCCTCATCTGCACACTTGTTACCTGTTCCAATACACTGTTGGCCAGCTTCCCACACTCTGTAAACATGAGGCCATCAACACTGCTGTGCTTGTTCCTGTTCATACCCAGGCCCATTCACCAGTTTCTCCTGCACTATGGTATGCTGACCAACCACACACATACACACCTAATGCAGTTCCATGGCAAGATGTTTTTCCCCAAAACTCCCCTAATACTAGTCTTCACAAATATTGAATGAACAATGGGATCTGTGGAGTGCTAGCTATTAACAGGTACTTCTCACATCAGTGCATGATTACTTTCAACCATCATGGAATGCAGGATATTAGTACACTGAAATGAATACACACTTCTGAAGGCAATTGTTCTTTGCAGAAAGACTGCAGGAAATTTGGTGTCCTATAAGTCCTTTTGGCTACAAACCACATTAATTTAAACAAAACCATTTCACTTCTAACAAAGTGTGTTAATGCTCCAAACCTTGACTCAGACATTGTCTAGCCACAGCCTTTGGTTTAATAATTGGTCCCGAATTGCCAAAATACGTCAGTGCAAGGTAATTACAGTTAAATGCTTGCAAACATTTTCATTTATTCTTAGGACATGGCCAACCTTTCTAAACAATCAAAGATGTTTTGCATGTTTTAAACCCTTTATATGCTGAATTAACAAAACTTTGCAAATGATAACAACTATATTTGGACAAAAACCAACACTGTTCCCGAGGAAGCACTAAAAAATTTGTCTAAACAAGTCTGCATTCAATTATAATCACCCGCCGCTATTATAGGTAAAGCCACCTACATTCTTCAGTTCAAGTTCATGCCACACACGAACAGGGTGATCAGAAGAAACTTTTGTCTCCAGCAACAAAATGCGATGACACAGTGGTTAGCACCACTGCCTCACAGCACCAGGTCCAGGTTTGATTCCCCCCTTAGGTCACTGTCTGGGCCGAGTCTACACGTTGTGTGTCTGCATGGGTTTCCTCCAGGTGCTCCAGTTTCCTTCCACAGTCCAAGAGACGTGTTGGTTAGGTGCATTGGCCATGCTAATTTTTCCCCTCAGTATATCCAAATAGGTGCTGGAGTGTGGTGACTCGGGGATTTTCACAATAACAGTGTTAATCTGAGCCTACTTATAATGCTAATTAAAAAAATCTTGTTTTTGTTCTCAAAGCCATACATCACAGCAAAGTCCATTGGTTAAACAATTTTCCAATTGTCAATGTGTGGAATGGAATTATGAAAAACAATTCAATCTTGTGTAACGTACGTGAGGTATTTGCACACAGTTGGGTTTGGATTTCTGTGCACCTTTACGCACCTCTCACTCTACTCCCATTGCCACAAATGCTCCTGTAAAAAGTACAAGATAATGTTTGCAAGTCCATGGCTGACAAAGATATACACTGGTGTCAGGATTATGATGGAAAAATATGTGGAGATGCCAGCGTTGGACTATTACAGTTTGACTTAAATGCTATGGGAGAATAGGTTTGCAACTGGCAGGTGACATTTGACATTAAAATGTGTAGTAGAATTCAAGTATCCAGGATAACTCTCAAGCATCAGTTTGGAATTCTGCTTTCTTGAGAAGATACTTGAGAAGGAAAGAGACTTGAGTTTTACACTAGTATTTACAGTACAGCAATGACAAGGTTAATTGGCCATGCTAAATTGACCTTAGTGTCAGGGGGTTAGCAGGGTAACTGCGTGGGGTTACAGAAATAGGACCTGGGTGGTCTCCTTCTATACTGTAGGGATTCTAATGAATAATGAACAACGCCAAGGTGATTCATAAGAACATCATTAAACAAGAGAGGACACTGAAACACATCATGCCAGATGACAAAAAAAGAAATAGCTTAAAGAGGTAGATTTTAATATTGTCTTAAAGGAGGTAAGCAAGGTTGACCGGGTGGGTCAGTTTGTTGCTTAGACAACTGAAAGCATGGCCGTCAATGGTAGAGCGATTAAAATTAGGCATGCACAGAGGGTTAGAATTAGAGGAGTGCAGATATCTGGAGTGTAGTGAGGCTGGAAGAGATTCCAAAAAAATAGGGAGGAGTAAGGCCAGGGGGGCGATTTGAAAAATGAGGCTGAAAATTTAAAAATCAAAACATAGTGTGTAATGCAACAAAGCTGTGGTGAAATTAAATAGAATGCTAGGTTGATGTAGCATAAAATAAAGAACACTATTTTATACAAGAATATGATACCCAGAGCATCACGCCTGTTTTGTGTGTTAGCTTCATCTACGCAGAGAAGGTTTCCTCTTACCATGAATAATACCAATCAGAATCAAGTTACTTAGTTACTTTAATTATGCTGTATAAATGATGAGCTACAAGGTGGGCCCACCTCTAGGCTGCAGAGTGCTCCATCTGCTCCAGAGTCACTTGCACATGACTGCCAATATCACTTCCATCACAATGCACATCATTAACACACTGCCATAATTATTAACCTATAATACCACAGTGTCTATTTTGCACCCCCCACCCCCACCCTCAGATTGGGAGGAAGAGTTTAGGGAGGGTTCAGAGGAGGGCAACAAGATCAACATCTAGATAAAAGTAAAATTACTGTAGATGCTGGAATCTGAAACAAGAAAAATCTCAGCAGGTCTGACACCATCTGTAGGGGAGAGAATAGAGCCAACATTTCAAGTCTGGATAACCCTTCATTAGAGCTAGATTAACACCTAGTTGAGAAAACGTTAAATTAAACAAGGGGTCAAGAAGGAATGTCATCCCATTCTCAAAACAAAATACTTGAGACTTGATTGAAGTATTTAAAAATTGACTACATACATGGAAAGGTTTTTTGAATTCCAAAAATGAGGAAGAATGAAGGGACAGGCATTCAAATTAGATAAGCACAGTATTGTGTTAGC
This sequence comes from Sphyrna mokarran, assembly GCA_024679065.1. Lineage (NCBI taxonomy): Eukaryota > Metazoa > Chordata > Chondrichthyes > Carcharhiniformes > Carcharhinidae > Sphyrna > Sphyrna mokarran. The sequence continues at coordinate 30,093,165 of JAGIQG010000021.1, forward strand.
CATCAGATTTTTTTCTTTTCTCAGAGTGTCATTGACCTTTTGAAATAAATTGTCAGCTTATGCAATGGGTGTAGATGCACTTTAAACATTCTAAAGTTCCTGGAGGAGGCGGATATTGCTGGAGTTTGGCCAATACACTACATGGTCATTGTTCCCTCTCATATCAGTTTTTGATAAATCAACTTCACAGATCAGAGAGAAATTGCGCAAAATTATCCACCTCCCCCCTCCAAAATTGCTATTGGGATTTTTCAATTCTAATTTTGTCTCTCCAAGAGGATGACAGCATTGTTAATGTGTCAGAAGTATTGGAATTGGCTGCAGCATCACTGAAATGAGATGGACATTGTGGGGCCAGCTGCTTCTGCCAGTCTTATTAATGTACTTAAACAGTGCAACAAACTTTCCACTTCCTTCATCAGATTTGCTCGTGGACTGCAAGCAAGATCGTAAATGAGCTGTGACGAAGGGCCATCAAGACTCGAAATGTTGGCTCTGTTTTCTCCCGATAGATGCTGCCAGGTCTGCTGAGATTTTCCAGCATTTTGTTTGTGTCGCAAATTTATTACTAGTTAACTTGTTAGCTTTGTATCACTGACACAGACTTGCAAGATTAAGATTGTTCTCACTTGGAGTCAAACATTACAGAAAAGGAACACTCAATTCATCAGCCCAGTTTTGAACCTACAAATCTGTGTTCATCAACTGATTAGGAGTCACTCACTTTTTTTGTGAAACATTTATTTTTAATGCCTACCATTTAACAGTGAAATATGTGAACTAATAATGCAAGATTTACTTTATTAATAATGTTTAACATAGTATTTAGAAAGTACATGAGCCATCACTAGCAATATTAGGGAACTGCAACAATTGCAGCCATATTATTTATTAAAGATTTATTTAGAATAACCAGATTTTTAATGCATTATCTACTGCACAAAGTCGTATTAGCAAATATCATACGTTCAACAAAACTTTGCTCAAAGAACTGACTTAGGAGGTAACAGTCCAGGCAATGGAGATCTGCAAATGATAATCAAAATGGAGAAATCAAGTCATTCCAGGTTAAGGAAATATTCAATTGGTTCTACTTTTCAACACTGGCAACAAGAGAGGTTTGTCAACAAAAGGTTTGGCAAAACTGAGTGAAACTTTAACAACTTCCAATATGGCTTTTCCATATTGTTCATTGAAACCAACACTGATTTGGACCAATGTATCCAGGTAGCAACTTGAAAATCTATCCCTGGGTCAGCATTTAAGATTTTAAAATAATAGGTATTTGGTCATCGAAGGGGACTAAAGGGAAATGAAATCGGGGTGGCTACGTATTGCATTCAGACTACTACTCAGGTGAAATAATGTATATCTAAGCTGCCTGTTTCTGGGAGGTACTGGTGTAGTAGTAGTAGTAATAAGTAATTCAGAAACATAGTGCAATGCTCTGAGTTTCCACTCCCACCATGGTGGATGGTGGGATTTGAATTTGTTCAAAACCTAGAATTAAAAACCGAAAAGATGACAATTGTAAATACCAATTTGGTCCACAAAAGGAAGGAAATCTGTTGTCCATGTGACTCCAAATCGGCCTAGTGAGCCACTCAGTTCAAGAGAAATTAGAAATGGGCAATAAATAGAAAATAGAACATAGAACATTACAGCGCAGAAAAGGCCCTTCGGCCTTCGATGTTGTGCCGACCATTATAAAAAGCAATGACCCTTCAAACTAAACCATTCCCTTCTCTTCCAAAAACTTATCAACTAACCTCTTAAACGCCACCAAACTTGGCGCATCTACAACTGCCGCAGGTAGCAATGCCTACAACCCATGAAAGAACTCCTTCAAAAATAAGGCAATTCTACGTAGTGACTGTAACATCCTCAGTTCTGTTATAAGATTTACAGTCAAAATGTTAACACCTGCTTCTCTTATTTTAGGTCATGTGTGTTCCTAATTCAAGGAAGGACTGACACATATATTACTCTTGCACCACACAACTTTATTCCATAACATTACCTCCAGCTGCATTGTTCAACGTTTAACAAGAATTCAGAAACCTATATATTATTGTCATTGTTGCAATAGTTCACCAAATACATGTCTGGACAAAGAAATTGCTGGTTTAGTAAAGATAAGCTTTGACTGACTCTTCACCTACAACTTGCACTGACTTGGGTGAAACCTCCAGGCAGGCCTTCCCAAAGAAGTAACATCACACACACACACACACACACACACACACTCTGACTCACACAAAACACAAACATTTCACCAATAAAACAAGTTACAAACAGATCACTTCAGGAGAAATAATTTCTGGCAAAAAAGAATCCAGATAATGTGTGGTCTGTTAGTGCTTGGTCCCTTTTCTGCAAGCTTTAGCATTTTTGGAAGGTAGTCTTTGCTGGCCTCGCATTGCAGAATTTTCTTCATTTCCAGGGCAAAAAAAAAGGGATGCATCTATCATTTTGTACAAGAAAATAATATATTAACAAAGCCAGGGAACCTAAAGTTTACAAAAAACAGGCATGCGATAGATACGCACAGATATAAAATTAAATCGAAATTTGGGGAATCCCACTGCTGCTGCCGCCTGGAATCCAACACAAATTTTCAGGTTGATATTTTATGAAAAGTCTCAGTTTTACTCAACACTAATTGACCACGGGTAATTGCTGCACTGGAATCGAATCATAGAAAGATGTCACTTATCAAAACAAATGAAAAGCTTAATTAGTTGAGGGGTGAGGTCATGTAAAAAAAAGTCCAAGAGCAACATTCTCTTCCGCATAATTCCCAATAGAATACAATAGAACAGATCCAATATGGCACTCTTAACAGAAGAGCCAGTCTCTAATAAATCATTTACGAATGCAGGCATTTTCAGCCACAATCATTTTAGTGTGGACACCAGTACAAGATGCATTAAGGGGTGTAAGAGTCAGTCAATCTCAGCATGAAGAATACATCCAAAACAGAGTATAATAAAATTCCCCACATGCCTTTGTTGCTAGGGGGAACATTACAGTTACATCGAAAAAAAATCATAAAGTGCTCTTTGTAACACTCTTCAGGTCACAGAAATGATCTCTGACACTATGCAGTCCTACTACGCACAAAGTGGTTTCAAATCATAAATGGCCACACAGACAGGAATTGTGGAGGAAGTGTCCAAAAACAGAGAGATTGCTGTATCATTTCAATAATCCTATGTAAATATTTCACATTTTAAAAAGTCAGGAATTAATTTTAATGTTAAGAAAAATGTAATGGAGCCAATGCCTTTATTAAACAACATTTGTTATGTCTACATGCTCTTTATAATTTCCCCTCATTGCACCTCCTATATTTCAGTGAGGTCTCCTGACTATCAAGGTTACAGTTGCAGGTTCTGGCCTGGCTTCACAAGCACCGTGAATACCAGAACTGCTTCCAAACTCTGAATTTCTGCAGACTAACTGAACCACCTTCTTGGTGCTCAGTGAAGCAGCAAGACAATTGGAAAAAGGGAAGCTTTAACAGAGTGAATGTTAAACAGATAACTGCAAGATTGAGGTCAGATGAAGCAAAAATCTATTAGAGCCTAACCCTTTCTGAAGTATAGTCAGCACACACTGCATATCAAACACTTATCAAACAACAATTTCCAGGCCTTTAATGAATATAATAAATCTACCCCAATAAAACTTCACTTATGTGACACCAAAGTGGTGGATTTACCAGTTTTCAGCCATTATATTTACCTAATTGAAGTTTCACTGCATCTTAGAATACGTGCCAGAGGTTTAAGTATTTTAACACCCAAGTGTGCATTTCATACCGTTCTTTTTAACGAAATGCACTTTATAGTGAACTCTTTTATTTAATGATGCATTTCCACTAACTCCTAGATTTTCTCCACACATAGCTTGGAAGGGCCCATAACCTCTGGGGCATCCCAGTTGGTACTTTGCCCAACTGATATTTTTCACCTTATGTACAGTCATTATTTACCTTGAATTCCCACTACATCCAATTTCAACAGCAGCTTTTTGTGAAGAATTTTATCAAAGGCCTTTTGGAAATCTGTGTACACTACCTCAGTTTGTCACTGTCAACTTGGAATGTCAATCCCTCAACAATATTAAAAAGAAACTAGTTAATCAGGCAGAATCCTAACCACATTAGCCATTTCTTAGATTATTCTCATACAGTTGTCAAGCTGTCACTGAAATTATGTAAATATACCAATTACATTGTCACAGTTTCTTGTTAGCGCTGTTGCCTCGCAGTGCCAGGGATCCAGGTTCGATTCCCTGTATGTGGAGTTTGCACGCTCTCTCCATGCCTGCATGGGTTTCCTCCCACATTCTGAAAGGCATGCTGGTTAGATACATTGACCTAAACAGGCGCCGGACTGTGACAACTAGGGGAGTTTCACAGCCTACTTATGACTAATAAACTTTTAAGCTTTAACAGCGCTAACGCTTAGTTGGAGCTACATTCATTTATAGCTGCTTAGCCCATGTAACACTTTTAATATCCTGAAAAGCTCCTTAGAATAAATACTAAAGTAGGATTATAAAATAGACAGCAAATAAAGCAGACAGATAAAGTATTCAGCAAATTACCATCCAGAGAACAGAACCAACACATCATTCAATATTTACTTGTTTAGCAGCATGTTATTGTTGCTGTGGTGATATTGGACGTCTTTATTACATTAACAGAATATAGATGACTAGGTCTCACCAGGCCTATCTTTATACCCTGTCAGCACAGAGTAAGAATCCATACATAAAAATTATTGACAATTGAAAGAGCACTGATGGAGTTAAGTGTCTGCACTGCTTCAATCATGTTCACTTGGCAAATAGCCCTTGAAGCCAACAATTTTGATGTTAATTCTTAGCAATTGAAGTCAAGTATCAATTAACCATTGCATTTCCTCATATTATCATTTACACCAGTGCTTGCTCTCTTTCTGAAATGTAAATATTTCCTAATTCAATTAAATGTATCATGCATAAGATTTTTAAAAATTGAAAATAGGTTTCCTTATATTAAAAGGAGATTACTTGTGACCTTAACTAAATACATGCAAGAGAATAATGGATACTCCAGAGACAGCAGCAAGCAATGATTTCATTTCAAGGGCAGCTTAATATCATTAATAGAAGAAGCTGGAGTATTTTGAATTACTTGAATTGTTCCAACCTATCAACTGCTAGAAACACCACCATCTTCTAAATGGATTCTGAAGCATATATGAGGGTACACATTTTATTTTTAAAAAGTTTAAAGTTTACTTATTAGTTACATTGGGACAGCACAGTGGCTAGCACTATTGCCTCATAGCACCAGCGACTTGGGCTCGATTCCCGGTTTGAGTCACTGCTTGTGTGGAATTTGCATGTTCTCTACCTGGCTGCATGGGTTAGCCCTGGATGCTCCAGTTTCCTCCCACAGTCTGAAAGACATGCTGGTTAGATGCATTGACTCAACAGGTCCCCGAGCGTGGCAACTAGGGGAATTTCACAGTAACTTCATTGCAGTGTTAAATGCAAGTCTTATTTGTAATAAGTATATTTTACTTTTTTTCAAAAAGGGTAGGCTTACATTAACACTGAAATGAAGTTACTGTGAAATTCCCCTAATTACCAAACTCTGACACCTGTTCAGGTACATTTGGGTTATTTGCTATGCCCCGTTTAGGCGTGATGCTAAATATTACAATATATCCAGTCAGAGTGATCGGCTACTGAAAGTAATCATTCTTCCTTATTGAATGAGGTTAGCAGTTGGAGAACATTGTAATTACATTGTGAATCTCGTTAGCGTATTCATTTCCTGGAGAACTGTTTCTTCCCATCACAAGACCATTTTCTTTATCTAAGCTACATCATATGATCGGAAAATAGTAACAAATTGAATATTCAGGATGATAGCTATGGGAACTGATTGGCTTAGCTGGGGAAGAAAGAAAAATCAACACATTGGATGTGGCAGTTCAGTAATATTCAGGGGACCAGATTGCAGCTAGAAGTATGGCAATTGCTACAAGGCATCCTCTGCCTATTAATCAATACAGAAACTAGCCAACGTTTCCTCTTGTGGTTACTGCTGTTATTGGAACTGCACGGTTGTGCCATGACCTTATAAACAGAATATCATTGGCATTGACTCATTTCAAAATAAAATGTTAAAAAGAAATGCTGTGATTCACACTAAAAGACTATCAAGTTTCTTGGTAAAATATTTCACATGATCAAACAATTTCCAACCACATTTAAGCAGCAATTTTATTACACAGCCAAGTAATTGCATTTGTAAAGCTACTTTTAAACTTCAGTTCGGTTTTACTGATGTGAAAAATATTTGTGCCCGCCCACTGTTTAACAAAAAATAAAGTTTTAACTTAACATCTTTCCCAACTGTGGTGGCATATTTCCTATTATTAAAGTAATAAAAAAGTGTTCATATTGCAGTGAGAATTTCAGTTGAATTCACTCAAGGAAAAAAAAACAAACGCAAATGGGTTTTATTTTATGGAAAAGCTTACGATGAACGGTTAGAAAGGCAAGCTACTGTTACTGCTGCCTCTGTCGACTGTCAGCATTGTCTCAGTCTCTTCCTTATTTGGGACACCCTTCTATGGCAAGTGCAAACTATATATCAAACTTTTTGTAAACCTATCACCAGTCAGACAATACAGGAAAAAGAGACACTTAATGTCAATTTTTTTTTAAAAAGTAAACTTCTTGAAATTTACAAACTGCAGCACTGGGTCTGTGGGAGAATTATGAGGAACACATTCCTCTTTGTAGTTCAGTACATATCGCTACAGTTCAGATTGAGATCCATTTCAGAGATTAAACTTGTTGCTGTCGACAAAAGCTACAAGAGATTTGCCGATACAGGAAACGAGTATGAAACGAAGAAAAAAAACTTCATTATTTCAGCATATGGCATCGCATTTTTGAAAACTCCAAAAAAGTTTCAATAATTCCAGTAGGAAACATAAATGAAAGACAGACACTGTCTGCTCAGGAAAAGGAATCATGGCCAGCAATATACAAACTTCAAATGGAGCAATTGCCACAGTTAGCAGTAAGCACAAAAAACGACTCTAAAGTAAAGACTTCTGTAACTTACCTGAAATTCTGACTCTGTCCATTAGTACAACAAACAGCATTTACAGTAGTATCCACAGCAATATTGTTTATCTTAAAGAGTTCTCTCTGTAAGTGTTCTGTCTGTCTGATACAATCTCTGCAATCATGAATACACCATATTACCACATTACCATGTGCTGATCATATGTTTGTACCACACACTGAAGCAGCATTGTCAGCTTGTGGCTTAAAAACTGAGCACGTGACGACATTCATAAGCTTAAAATAACCTACCAGAAGGAGGCAACTGTACATCCTAAATATACATCTGCACAGTAATGCTACAGATAATCATTTTCACAAATAAAAGATTCAAAGTGTTCAACTCCAATTATTGGAGTTTAAAATCATATTATCACAGTGTGAAATAAAACAGAATTCACAATATGGATTGTAATAACAACACAACATTTACCTTGGAGGGTAAGGTTTCGGTTAAATATATCCCATGAAATTGCCTTGGAGCAGAATGACCATTATATTAAGAAATAAAAAAAACAAGTGGGAGTAATGTGCTTGGGCTCCAACTTACTGGAAGGAATTCTGATGACGTTTTAAACCACAAGAGGACTACTCAGAATGATTAGCAAATACATCAGGAAGTGAGGCTATGCTCGAGCCTGTAACAGTCAAAAGAGTCTTACTTTATGTTCAGTAAAATGTACGTTCTCTCAGCAGTTGCATTTTATCCCAATGCCTCAAATCTTCTGACTGACAGAGCAGCAGTTTGAGGCTATTTAGAAAAGAGAGAAAGAGAAATGGACTCTATTCTTGTCAGGTGGTATAGAGGTCAGTTAACTCCACATGGCTAGAGCATTAATTCCCAACCAACGTGCTGTGGCACATGTTTCGGCTGGGGGAGGGATGTGGAGCGAGTTGTGGTTACAGGACACAAAATATGGCACGAAAAAGGATTCTAAATGACTCAAAATTCATACAGCTAAACTATCCTTTGTCTCCAATTCTGTGGTTGACATCTTCTAGATCCCACAAATCTTGGGCCTCCTGCACACTCGACAGCAGGGAAAGAACCATGCACGTGCAGTTCAGATTTTGTAGTCAGGCCCACGCGCATGACCAAGGGGACTAGAAGCTGAAGACAAAAGATCCCATGGGCTTACACAAAAAGTGAAAACTCAAAAAGGCGGCAAAAAACACAGAAAACGAGGGGCACAGAGGGAGGCTAAAAATAAAACAGGTATAAGGACAGGGATAAATTAAAAACAAAATTCTCAGAATAGGAAGACAGAAAAATATGGGTGTCTATAAACATTTTCAAAATATAGAAATGCGTACCATGACATTAAAAAGGATGGGAATCATTGGGTGTGACCGTGGTACAGAATGACACCAGAAACACAGGTTCAATTTCTATAGTCACTGTGATAAGTCACAAAAGGCTACCTCTTAATTTTGCCTCATGATTGATATGAAGTGATTCTAATTAAGCTATGTAACCACCTCTCTCTCTGAGCTGCCTCAGACTACAGCTGATTACCTTATCTTAACATATCAGGTGAATGGTAAATTACCAAGTTACCTGCCCGTGACAAACGTTTTATGCAGCAATATTTGAAAAAGAGCTGATGAAACGTTAAGGTTTCTGCACTAGAGAGTGATGACATAATCAAGTGCAGGATGAAAAAGTGAAATTATTTATCATGCTACTGACAATTCTAACTAATTTTCAAAACATCTACGCGTTGTAAAGTGATCAATCTTTAAAAACAAAACAATTTTCAAAGCTTCTTCATAAGAATCTGCGTCCTCCAAATTTCGCCATGATTGCCAAGTTTGTCAGTCCAACTCATTGCTTTGTGACAGGAAATAGGGGCGTTCTACAACCTATTGTCAGTAGGCTAAGGTCACAGTCACACATTATTTTTCAGTACATCCATTCATCTTGTCAACCACCCCCAGCTGATAGGAAGAATAGAGATTGTACTGCACTTTGTTTCACAGATATTAATATGCAAGAGTGTCATGAGAGTGTAAATACTTAAAATAAAACAATGAAAATGTTGGAGTAATTTGTTTATGAAGTTCCAATGCTGGCATTTATTGCTGGCCCACATCCCGCAAACTAGGACGGACATTGAATAGCAAAGGGATACAAAGTGTAAGGATGCACTTTCACAGATTTCCTTCATGAAGAGGAGGCTGGATAGATTGGGGCTTTTTTCTTTAGAGTGTAGGAGGCTTAGGGGTGATCTTATAGAAGTCTATAAAATAATGAGGGGCATAGATCAAGTAAATACTCATTGTTTTCCAAAGGTAGGGGAGTCTGAGACTAGAGAACATAGATTTAAGTTGAGAAAGGGGAGATATAAAAAGGGTCTGGAGAGGCAATTTTTTTCCCCACACAGAGGGTGGTGAGTGCCTCGAACAAGCTGCCAGAGGCATTAGTAGAGGCAGGTACAATTGTCTCTTTTAAAAAGCATTTAGACAGCAATATGAGTAAGATGGATATAGAGAGATACGGGTCTAACGCAAGCAATTGGGACCAGCTTAAGTGGTTAAAACAAAAGTGACATGGACAAGTCGGGCCAAAGGGCCTGTTTCCGTGCTGTGAACATCTATGATGCTATAACACAAAAGGTATTTATTACTAAGAATTGTACAACACCTTCATGGCTGTACCTAGCTCTCAAAATGTCTCTTCAAGGAACTTCTCTCACCATTGAGTGATTCCAGGCTAAGTGACCCTTACTCTGCTGTGTTGCCCTTAGAGACAATCACTAAACAGAGCAAGTGGCAAGAACCTCACGAAGAGAATGAGAAAAAAGTGGGAGTGGTTTTCCTTTTTTTTTGACACAAAGGCGTGAACCTGACCAACATTCATTTAAACATACTTAAATGTTCAAAACTGGCTTAACGTCACATCTTCAAGGGAACATTACATTTCCTACCTACTGGTACGATGTAATGCTGGTGGGAAACAAAGCTGGTTTCCAAAATGCTTTGGACTGGAGTCCAAAGAGTCTTTGGTTGTAGCAGTGCCTCCTGATAGTGCCAGTTTGGCAGGGTGAAAGGCCTAGAGGGAGTGGGGGCTCTAGGTTACTGCCATAGCAGGGAATCATTTCACATATAGGGGAGATGGTTGTGGATGCAGTTGCCCCAAAGACCAGAAATTAGGGGGCGTTTGGTGGGGAGTTGATGTGCCAAAGACCTCATGCTGGTACTGATGGGGGAGAGGAATCTTTAACATAAATTTGTGGTGCTGGCTTGCTGGTGTCTTTAGGCCCCACACCTCACAATGATGGGCAAAACACACCCACTGCTTTAGAATGGCAAAGTGTGGGAAAACCTGCCCGTTTCCCTGGGAGGAACACACTGGTTTTCAGTCTGAACCTGACACTTTTCCACTTTTTGGGAAAATTCTGAGCAACATATGAGACATGTCAAGGACAACTCTCAAGGATTTTACAAATATGTTTGAAGAAAAAGGCAGCTAAAAGTACAAGAGAGTGTGATAACAGTATAACTAGAGGCCATAGAAAGATGGTCACCAAGAAGTCCGATAGGGAATCAGGAGAATCCTTGTTACCAAAAAGGATAAGAATATGGATATTGCTGTCACAAGAAGTGCTTGAAGTGAGTAGTGTCGATGGTATTCATTCATGGAATGTCTGCAAGGCTGGCTACGCCAACATTTATTGCCCATTCCCTAATCATCTCAAGAAGGTGGAGCTACCTTCTTGAACCATGCAATTCACGTAGTGTAGGTACACTTACAATGCTGTTCAGGATGAAATTCCAGGATTTGGCTCAAGATAAAAGGGACAGCAATATAATTCCAAGTTAGGATAGTGAGTGACTTGGAGGGAACTTCCAGGTGATGGTGTTCCAATGTATCTGCTGCCCTTGTCCTTCAGAATGCTAAAGGGCTTCAAAGATATTGGCTCAGAAGTCTTGATGAGTTTCTGCCGTGCATCCTGTACGTGGTATACATTATTGCCACTATGTAACCGGTATTGGACGGAGTGAATGTTAGTGGATGGGGTGCCAAATCAAGTGGGCTGCTTTACCCTGCTTGGTGTTGAGCTTCCAGTGTTGTTAGAGTTGTACTTATCAAAGCAAGGAGAAAGTATTCCATCACACTCCTGACCTGTGCCTTCTAAATGGTGGACAGGCTTTGGGGAGTCAGGAGGTGATTTGCTCACCACAGGATTCCTAGCCTCTGACCTTCTCTTGTCACCATTACATTTATATGGCTGGTCCAGTCAGTTTTAGGTCAGTGGTAACCCTCTGAAATGTTGATAACCATTCAATGAAAGGAAAACTGTCCATGCCACTGAATATCCCACTACATCAAATCCAGCATTCCAGTCTTCACTCAAAAGAAGAGAGTGAGTAATGGAGTTTAACCTCATACTTAAACAGAGGTGGGAAAGCTACCAAATCAAAGGTTTGAGTCATGAACGAAGGATATCCTTTGCATAAAATTCCAAATAGAAATGGTCTCATTGTGTTGCTTTCAGGAAGTGAGCGATGTTTGGAGTTTAATTATTAGCGTCGCAAGTAGGCTTAGATTAACATTGCAATGAAATTGCTAGGTAAATCCCTTAGTCCCCACACTCTGGCACCTATTCTCATATACCGAGGGAGAACTTAACATGGCTAATGCACCTAACCAGCACCTCTTCAAATTGTGGGAGGAAACTGGAGCACCCAGGAGGAAATCACGCAGACACAGGGAGAACGTGCAAACTCCACACAGACAGAAAGTGACCCAAGCTGGGAATCAAACCTGGTTCCCTGGCATTGTGAGGTAACAGTACTAACGCTCTGCCATACTCAGTCCTCAGGCAAACAGACACTTTTGCTTTCGTTACCAGTAAAGTTTGCTTCTGAATTGTGTCAGTGACATTTTTAATCCATCATTATCTATGCCTCTCAAATCACTGAATTTTGACACATGGCTTTAAACATAACTAGGGTTGGAATTCTCTACACTCTCACACCCCACTACCACTGCCAGAGAGAATGGAGAATCTGGCACAAGCCAAATCTTCAGTGACTATCGCTGTGCTGTGCGGATACATGGATTTGGGCCTGTGTCTGTGGGAGTTTGCGCATTCTCCCTGTGCTTGCATGGGTGTTCTCCAGGTGCTCTGGTTTCCTCCCACATCCCAAAGATATGCTCTTAGGCTAATTGGCTAATTGGCAGAACAAATTCTCCCTAAATTGTCTCAAATTTGGTTTTTAATCCATAGATCTATAAACATGGACAGGGATTGCGGGTAGAGGTGGAAACATCAGGGTGGCGGTGCGGGCTTGTTGGGCCGAGGGGCCTGTTTCCCGTGCTGTTTTGTTCTTTGTTCATTTACTGCAGTGGGACCAAAAGAATCCCAACCGCGAGCGAGGTCAGACAATTCCAAGCTAAGTTTCTTGAAAAAAAATTCAAAGATCCATTTAGTCAGTGCCATCTTTGCAATCGAGAGGAAGTTGTTGAAAGACTGCACCCTCTTTTACTCAGCTAACATATCAGTGACATGTTTAAATTTGCACTGTATACACAATATTGTGGTAAATTCAGACTCACAACACTAATCTTATGCTGAATCCATCAAAAGCAGTTCGGGTATTCCTTCTTGAAATGCACAGATTTAAATATTTACTACAAAAAATAAACCATACAAAACAGAATCTAAACCCACAGTAACTGTTACTTTAAACAGCTACTATCCTCATTAATAAAAGATAAATCTTCCTGATAATATTGGGAGAAGAACACAAATCGTAATTTAATAGTGTTACCAGTATCACACCCTGGGCTTAGCTAAGTTTAAGCATCAGATCAAGCCTAAGATGGGGGTACCATGCCTTACTTTGTCAATTTGGATCTTGATGGTCCCCACAAGGGAGACAATGAATTGGTTTCAACTGGAATTTGAGTTTTTGAAGCAGGCAAAGAATGGATTTGTGTTTGCTTGATCTATTCCGAGCATTCACTTTATAACTTGTAAGAGTGGAGTACAAAAAGAAGTGTTATCAGTACTGCTTGAATCCAACCAAAACAGAACAAGCAGACACAAGATCAGAGCTGGGACCATAAAGATAACAAGAAATATTTGTGTTGCCAGCTGATGATCAGTAGCTGCAAAAGGATGCCAAGAATTTAAAGATAGGGAGGTGGGATAACCGGAGCTTCTCCTGTAGATGACAAACCAAACAGCAGCCTTTGGTATGGTCACCACTGCATCATTTTATTCAATGTGACATGATGGGAACATAGGACTGGAATTCGATTGACTTTCGTGACAGTGTGCCTGACTTCCCGTTTCTGCTCGTTAAGAACAATGCCATTCTTTTTCAGCATGTGTATTGAGACACGCAAATGTATATTCAGAGAGAAATGTCACATTTGATTCAAAATGTTCTGCAATAAAGACTCTATTAGATTTGGATATGAACAAAGTCTCAAAGCTCACACCTGGTGTACAGCTAAAGATAGATTTCATGATAAAAGACAACAATTGGTTGTGCAAAGACCTCAGCAATAAACACAAATCGGGCAGTAAACAGCAAGAAACAGATACCGCAGTGAAACAAAAGCTAGAGTCAGCTGTTCAAAACCAGTTAAGATTTTTGAACCAGGTTAGCAAACAAAAAGGATTTAATTAAACATGGTTGACCTGTTACTCAATTGCAAACTCTTCAAATTGATGGGAAAAGCTGTATTGCAAAACTGCAATGGAGCAGATGCAATTCGTGAACAATAAAAACTGTTTCTGCCATACCTAACAGACATTAAACAGATGTAAGAGGGTGGAATGTTCCCATTCTGCCTGTCATGGGAATCATAGTGGGTGGGACAGGATCACGCAAAGGTCCGTTGACCTCGGAATTTCCAGTTTTGGGCTGAGTATGGCCAGAAAATCCAACCCAGAGTCATAGAGATTTACCGAAAGAAACAGGCCCTTTGGATTTTTGAGTTTTTGAAATTGGAGCCTTTATTTCCAATAGCCAGACGTATGTTTTCTTTATTTTCCAATGGTTTTATAAAGGTAATGAACTTTTCAATTCAGTTCGGCAATAACCCTAGCGAGTTCAGTTGCCTTTGTTTTGGAGCGTATCTGCAAAATTCTCATGCACACTTATTTGATTTTGGCAATCAGTTGCTTTCGGAGTCTTTCCTCCATGGTCACTAACTACTCTTTAGATTCCTTAAAAATTTTATTTACTGTTTTTGTAGTCTGGATTTTTCCCCTTACGTACTGCACCTCATTTTTACATTCTTCAGATTGGATCAAAATTCAAGAATTTCATTACACTTTTCACAATGAAGTTCCAACATTTTAGCAAGCTCATCTTTTGTAGGCGAATGTTAGTTCTCCACACAGACCAGTTTTTCCTTAGTAGAACCTAATTCATGCGTGCTATCCTTTAAATTCTTTAATTTTACTTCTGCTAGTTGTTTCTGAGAATTTCCTCCAACGCTTTGTGAGAACTTCTATTTTCTCTTGCAATTGCTCAACTTTTTCATGACAGCCAAGGTTCTTGATTTTCATTTCAGCCATGTAATTTTTCAGAAATTGAATAGTTCTTGGTATGTTTGAGGAACCCAGTGATTCTTCAAATTCCTTGGGCATCTACACCAACTTTGCATGTTCCGATCTTATCACTTCTTTTACTTTGTCCACCTTCAGCAGAGCTTTGCCCAGAAAAGCAAACTTTGACGAGAGGGATCTTTGCAGCACATGAAACTTTCATTTTGGTATCACTGTTGTCTCCACTAAACTCTTAACCTGCTTCAATTCTGTAATTGAGCTACTCATGGCTTCATTAGTGGCTTGCAGTTTGGAAGGTGGTGGCATTGCCTTACCTTTCAATGCAAGTAGTCTCACAACATCAGGTCAAAGTCCAAAAGGTTTACTTGGTAGCACAAGCCACTAGCTTTCAGAGTGCTGCTCCTTCATCGGGTGACTAGGAATTGTATTCACAAACAAATATAAAGACAAACTCAATTTACAAAATAATGGTTGGAAATGTGAGTCTTTACAGGTACAGACAATGTGAGTGGAGAGAGGGTTAAGCACAGATTAAAAGAGATGTGTATTGTCTCCAATCAAGACAGTTAGTGAAATTTTGCAAGCCCAGGCACAACCTTTTACTGCGTTTACCCCAGTCCAATGCCAGATCTCCACATCTTACCTTTTCAATGCCATCTTTTTGGTCTCTTTTTGGCCTTCTCCTAAAAAGCTGAACACTTCTTTTGCCAACTGCTTCTTCAGTTTGTTTAGAGGGATGTTAAATTCAACTTGCTTGTTTTTGTAATTTTGCAGAAGAACAAACTTTGACGCAAGGGATCTTTGTCACCCTTAAAAGGTTCTTCAGCAGGTTTTTACTTTTCTTTGCAAAGATCAATTGTTTCACCTTGAATTCTTTTGAAACTCAGTGCCTCCTCAGCTGTCCAAAACACTCCATGTTGCTGGAAGGTTATATATTGTTTTGCATTTGATCTTGAAAAGGTAATCAACCGCTTATTTTCTTATTGACCTTCTGCCAACTCATCTGCACTTCAAGTGTGTTTGCCTTGTTCCACTAATAGCTTTAATGCTGCTTTTACTAGAGTAAAATTCAACATTTTTTAATCTAATTTTCCCATGGTTACATTGATTCTTCAAAGTGCCTTTCAGGGTTACAGATTCTGAGTATCTTTTCTGCCTGATTTTGTGCCTGGCTATGCACGGAGTTGACTTTTCCTAACTCCTGCTCCAATTTATCAACTATGGAATTGAGGAATTGTATTTCCTCCTGGACATCCTTGTGTCATCTGTTCAAACAGCTTAAAGACTTCTGTTTATTGTACATTTTCAGAAGACAGATACTCCGGGTTGAAATCTGGTTTCAAATCTTCCATTTCAACTTTGCTATGATTATTTTCAAGTGGGATAGTATACTAAGTTCATGGAGACAGAAGTTCCTTCCCCAGAATCGTTTCATTTACAATTCCAACAGCAGTATACAGAGTGCTGTCAGTCAGCAGTTTACCTTCGCAGTGCCAGGGGTTATATACAAAGTCTCTGATTATCCTGTTAATTGGCCCTTTAAATCAGGAAGTTCGTATTCCAATAGGCCAATTTCAATGGCCTGATTAAAAAGTCATTACAGATAGCTTTATTTTTTTTTTCTGGATGTGTTCCTTTTGGGTGACCTCACATTACATTTCCTTCATCTGCAGCCATCTATTTCTGCGGTTTGGATACTCTGTCAGCATCGTCAAAAAGCTCACCACTGGCTACTTTTCAACTTTTTCTTTCTTCTGCACTAAACTCGTCAGCTCAAATGCTTCATTGCATGGACATGTTCTACATCCATCTTAAAGTTTGCTTGAGTACCATCTTCTTCACTCAATGCTGCTCCTTCAGTGCTTCAATGGAGGTTTACAAAATCTGCTTTTGATGTACGCTCTTTCCGCAACTTGGAGTTTAAAAGTTTTGTCAAAGCCTTTTAATATCTCGCCAAATGTGGTGGAGGATTCATTTACACCTGTTTTTATGATTACTTCATCCACACATATACACCAAATAAACATAAGGATTAATAGAAATACAAGGTCGTAAGGTTTTATGTACTCCTGTAATCTAAAAAACTTTTCTTCTCCAAGACTCCCAATTTTGTGTATGGACTAGTCCTTTCCTTGGCCAAAATGGATCAGCTGATTTTCATTTTCTCTTCAAGGCTATTTTTAATTTTGTGACTGCTGCTTTGAATTATTGTTATTTTAACAATATCTACATGAACCATTTCATTCTCTCAAGATAGCTCCAAGCTGCTGGGTTTTTTTCCATCTGAATTTCCTGCACTGTGCATCAGGTTCGTCAAGCTCCTGTTTTGATCACAGGTCCTTTCTCTTGACAAAATCCCTGCACAGCAAAGAAAAACCTTTTAAAATTGCAGCAAATTTGCTTCTGAATTACTAAAAAACAAAACACAGTATGGTTCTTGTTTTCTCTACCCACCATTTCTTTGAAAATTATATTCCAAAAACCTCAATCCAGCTTGGCCATCAAGTTATAGTGCTAGATACTTGTCTCTGTTCTGCATGTGCAGATCTGGAAAAGGCAAGTCCAGCTTTCCTTTTGTATTTTGCTCGCCCTTCTTTGCATCAAGCCATGGCTGTAGGACTCTCCTTTCATTCAGGTCTGTCTCATCATCTACACAGCCTAGTTTCTTGACCACCACTTTTGATCAGGTCTGGCAATGGATCACCATGTGCTCTGATGAAATCCTTCACTCTCCCTGTTTGAAATGGAACATACTATTCAGCTAATTTTCAATTGTACCTTCAGTTTAGGTGCACTTCTCACAGGTCAGGTCAGGTTTCTTTAGTTTCTCATACTTTGGGATTACATGGTCTTTTTCCAACTTTGAGATCCTGAGTCCATTTATTTAGCTGCTAACGTGTAAATATTTGTTTGGGTCTCTCACAAAGAGGTTGCAGGACTTGTTTGTTTAAACATGAACCATTTATGGTTAATCCTTGATTATATACAGATACATGGGGGCCAGTTAGCTCAGTTTATTGGTCACCTGCTTAGTGATGTAGAACAACACCAACAGCACGAGTTCAATTCTCATGCTGGCCAAGGTAAATTTTGAAAGCTCTCTCAAACATGCTCCTTGCCTGGGTTGTGGTGTTGCTCAGGTTAAATCACCACAGTTAGCTCTCCACCTATGGTTATATGGAATAGGGCAACATTACCCTAAATATTCCAGGTAGATGGATGCTGCCTTCTTCCAGACTGCATTTTTACCATGTGACTTTGTGCATCAAACCATGGGCAGCACTGTTCTCCAGTGTTCTGCCAAAAACCTTTGTATCAATGGCATAATACTAAGGCATACACAAAATGACAGAAATTTGGTTAGAGTTATGTCGAAGGAACAGACTTGGCTACAATATCGTGCCTTCACTTATTCAATTGGCTATGGAGTTCAGCCTTGTAAAGACACTGGGCTGCTAAATGTTTGAGGTCTACACCAAAATGTAAACACCTCAAATCAGTAAGCAAAAAAGGGCAATGGGTATTGTGCTCATGTCATCCTTACTCAGTTGGTAGATTTTACCTTAAGCTTTCAGCCCTGCATTCCTGTTTCTTGTATCAAGTACTGGCAAATGTTGTGGTATAAGTTTCAGATGTGAACAAACCAGGCTGTGCCCCTTGGCTGTGCAGCGCACATAATGTATCAACTTGCTGGCACACGGCCACCAGCCACAACAAGACAGGTTCAATCAATGCTGTAGTGTAGTCATGTGACTTGGATTCGCAAGCACGTGCCCACTTCAGCAATTATATTTGAATGGAGTCAGTGCTGCCCCTGCACTGGGCCAATTGTATTGGCAAAGTGAAAGCTGGAGCTGTGAATTTATAGATTTTATAAAGTAAACTCAAATGAAAACAGTTAAAAATTTAAACCCTTAAAATAACCCTTTCTTCTTCAACCAGAGATTTCTACCCCATTGACTTTTCTAGAGAATTGTCAGTAAAGTCAGGCACTTTATGGGATTTTGAATTTCAAATTGTTCCATTCTTTTGTGCTTCTGCACGTTGAGTTTGTACAATTATAAATTGTCTAAACGGCCATCACTGAATATTCTTTTGCATGAACTGGCGAACAAGAAAGTTCCATGCAGAGTTCTAAAAACGAAAAGCAAGCCGAGGTTACCCAAACATCAGCATGGATTACCACTTCTGACACGAGCAATGGTTAGGTTAAAAAGAATTATAAGGTCCGCGAATCCACAATTATGGGGCTGTTTCTCCAACAATGTCACTCAGCATCCTTACAAGTTTGGTTACAGAGGTTCAAAACATGACATTCTGCCTGGATGAATGCCTGCACATGGCCTCTCATTTAAATGTGACTGCATTAGTGAGTGATATCTATTTGCCAATCTTGTTGGCAAGTCCCAATCTCTCTAACCTTGGCCCATAAATGCTCTCGCCCTTGTTCAAGGACAGAACTTATGAATCTCATTATATCTGGGCCAAAAGCTAACAGGCACTTTTCAGACTTGGAGTTTAAAGATCCAGACGCAAAATAAGAAGTTTTTTTCAAAAAAAAGAGAAGTATCTGAAAGTGTAAAGAATGAGGGCAGTGGTTGCATGGGAAAACTATCATTTGCAAGTTCCCCTTCAAGCCACACACCATCTTGACTTGGAATGATATTGCCATTCCTTAAATGTTTCTGGGTCAATATCTTAGAACGCTCTTCTCCCTAGAGCTGCACACATACCTACATTAAATGTATTGCAGTGGTTCAAAGTGGTGGTAAGGCACATCAGGGGTGGGCAACAAATGCCAGCCCAGACAGCAATGTTTATATCCCATAAAAGCAGAAACTAAAAATGGTCTTTGCATGATGCTATTGGTCAAGTTATCAGCTGATTCTTAGCTTTGAAGTTGTAAAAGGATGGTGGGCTTGTTAGACAAGGGGAATAGCTGCTCTGCTCAAAGTTTTAAATGTCTAATTTAAAGGATGCAGTTCATTGTTATAGAAAAATCAGTCCAAGAGTTTCTGCTGAGATCATCCATTCCAACATGGATGCTGAGCAAACAGATCAAAGAGATTAAGCAAAGATTTAAAAATATTTGGATAACAAAATCTTCACAAGGTGGTGAAAAATTGAAAATCCTAGTTCTAAAAATCAAAACATTATTTTACACAGCATTGTAAAAAGGGAGTTCATATTTTATCAAGATACATTCTCCAAATTTATCCTTTTTAGGAGATTAATACAAAGTCCCTGGAGGTCAACTCAGGAACACAACTGGCTAAAGAATGAGGGCACATCACGTGGATGGCAGTAGAAATTAGAAATGGAGTGTGGCAAGTTAGAATGTTAAATGTTGTTTATAATGTACCTACAAAGGCACACAACGTGACTATGGTGTAGTTTAAAAGCAGAACTTTAGTGGAAGTGCCAAAGACAGATCTCCCACTTGACTGAATCAGGTCCAAAGGCAGCAGCAGGTAAGTCCAAAAACTTTGCATTTTTGAGCTGGACTGCCCTGGCAATCCATCGAAAAGTTGTGGCCTATCCTGTCCTGAACTCATTTCCTTCCTCCTTCCCACAAGACCAGCACGAAACCCACTCCCACTCACTTGGCAATGCTGGACCATTTGCCTTTTGCCAGGTTCTCTTTACCCATCATTCGGCAGAGGAGTGAAAAAGCCACATTTAAAAAAAGGGAAGCCTGGGAGTTAAGCTACCCTAGGCCTGAAACTGACTCTGGGTTAAAGATTTCTGCTTTTAAAAAGTCAGAACGTGGAGATGCTGGCATTAGATTGGGATAAACACAGTAAGAAGTCTTACAACATCAGGTTAAAGTCCAACAGGTTTATTTGGTAGCAAAATCCACTAATTTTCCTGAAATTGAGTTTGTGTCTTTATATGCCCTGTTTGTGAACAGAACTCCCACTCACCTGATGAAGGAGCCACGCTCCAAAAGCTAGTGGATTTTGCTACCAAATAAAGCTGTTGGTGTTGAAAGACTTCTTGCTGTGTTTAAAAGTCAGGCCAGCTTTACAGTTCAAAATAGCCTTGTAATTCCTCAGACACAGAAATAGCAAAGATCCATGAATCAACCTACCTATTTAGCAGGCAAGGAACTGAACGATAATACATCAGTTAGTCTTACTCTGTCATAAAATGGGTGATAGTGAATTGAATCCACAGGAAATAAAAATAAAGGCACATTCGTGTCCTTTTGGTGCTTGCAGTTAAGATAAATCTGTCTTTACAACTGCCACAAATCTATAATGTTTCCTGCTCTTTATCATAAAGATTGTCCAAACAGATGAAATTACTTAGGAATTGCAACGTTCTTCTTTGCTCAACAATGCTTGAAAGTTTTCTCCTGGTTTTCTATCCTGTTGTTTTCACTAACTGCATAATAGAATTGGATTGTATCTGTTCTTCGGTGACAGTATACTCATTGACCTCACTGAAAAGCAATTGTTTTCAAACAATATTAGCAATTCACTTCCAACTAAAGAGGAAACTAGATTAAATACTGTGAGAAAATTCTACAGCAATGAATGAAGTTCACAACATATGACATGTGTCATATGACAAAAGGCTTCATAATGTAACTGGCATAGGACAGAGGTACCAATTCAAGAGTACTTCATTGGTAGTTAAGTATTTTGAGTGGCTTGGTGACCATGAAAGATACCATATAACATTTACTGTTTGAACCCCTCACATATCAAGTAGAGGCAGATGTGGAGTCCCCACAAGGAAGAATGTTGGGTCACTTTTGTTCATAAATTTAGATTCTGGAATCAAATCACAACTTCTTATAAGTTTACTTATTATAGTGTCACAAGTAGACTTGTATTAACACTGCTGTGAACTTACTGTGAAAATCCCCTAGTCACCACACTCCAGCACCTGTTCAGATACTCTAAGGGAGAATTTAGTATGGCCAATGCATTTAACCAGCATGTTTTTTCAGACTATAGAAGAAAACTGGAGTGCCTGAAGGAAATCCATGCAGACATGGAGAGAATGTGCAAACTCCACACAGCCAGTGACCCAAGCCAGGAATCAAACCTGAGTCCCTGGTGTTGCAAGCGCTAATCACTGTGCCATCATGCCGTCTGTAACTCTGCAGATGATTTAGTGGGATGCAAGATAGTCAATACCAAGGAAGAATGTGACAGCTCATATGACATTGTCATATAATTAGCAAAATTAATTTCACAGGTAGGAGTTATTCCACCTTACTAAGAAATAGAAGGAAGGAGATCATGGATAATTTGGAAATTTAAGAATGTAAATGGGGTTGAGGTGCAAAGGAATCTGTAAATACAACATGTATATTTACAATTATGAAGCATTAAAATAAAGCTAAGGCCATCAAAAAAAGACAGTTTATTTCTAGTAATAGAACTGATACAAAACTTGCATCAAAACAACCAGTGGAATACCAAGCAAAATTCTGACTCCAATACTACAAAAAGAAATATAGAAACACTAAAGTGTAAAAATTATTTGCAAGGATAATACCAGAACTGCAAGGTTATATCTATCAGGAAAGAATGAACAAATTAGGTATCCATCATCTTAGCGAACAGTCTGAGCGGCGATCTGATTTATGTTTTTGAAACAATATGAGGTTTTGATAGAGTGAACAGAGAGGATGTTTCTACACGTGAGGAGGAGCAAGATGAGAGGCCATCAATATGTTGTAAGCGTAAAGACATCAAACTGGGAAAATGAGAAGAAATTTACTTACTAGAGAGTGGGGACAATGTGAACCTCACTACTACAGTGAGTAGTTGAAGGGAATAGCGGAGTTAGAGTTAGGGGAGTAGATGAGGAAGTGTGGGGGGCGGGGGGGAGGCTTGAGTGCATGGATGCATTGGGTCAAAATCCCTCTGTATACTTTATGTAAAACTTGACAACCTAATGTCGGATTAAAATGTTAACTTTGTGATTACTTACTTGGACTTGTGATATCAGCAGTTCTTCTCAATTTTCCACTAGCTGTTCTTGTAATTCCTAAAATAATAGTAAAGCATTATATTTACATTATGTTGATATACTCATCCTAGATTCATTGCTCCTTTCTATCCACTAATTTATTACAATCACCTTTGTTAAGTAACAGAGAATGATGGGTTGCAAAGATCCCCTCTGAAATGAACAATCCAGTTCATTTCAAAAACAAAGTGGTGTCAAAGCCACATCTTAAATTAAACTTCAAACCCAATGACCAGTAAAAGTAGTTGAAGATTCTGCCAAATAATGATTCCTATGATATTTCAGAAGTTTAATGACTGAAGAAATTGGTCAGGCAATGATTCATGTCTATTCCCCTTTTTAATTATTGATTTCAGCTCAGCCTTAAAACAGCATTATTTCTACAAAACGCATTTCCAATCTCTATGGTTTAGGGCTCAGCTCCTTCCTCTGCGACTGGATCCTAGACTTCCTAACACACAGACCACAATCTGTGAGGATAGGCAACACCACCTTCTCCATGATTATCCTCAACATTAGTGCTCCACAAGGCTATGTCCTCAGCCCCTTACTATATTCCTTATGCACCTGTGACAGTGTAGCCAAGTTCCTCTCCAACTCAATTTTCAAGTTTGCTAATGACACCAAGATCGTGGATCTCAAAACAATGATGAGATGGAATACAGGAAACAGATAGAGAAGCTGGTTAACTGGCGTAATGACAATCCCTCCCTCAGTGTCAATAAAAGGAGATAGTCATTGACTTCAGAAAACATAGTAGCTGAAAATCCATTGCTGTATACAGGGACATGAAGTGCAAATGGTCAACAGCTTCAACTTTCAATGTACCCAGATCACCAACAATCTGTCCTGGTCCCTTTATGCTGACACAATAGTTAAGAAGATCCACCAACACCTCCACACAGGCGGCTAAGGAAATTTGGCACGCCTGCTATGACTCTCACCAACTTCTACAGATGCATAATAGAGAAAGCATCCTTCCTGGTTGCATCACAGCTTGGCATGGCTCCTGCATTGTTCAGGACGGTCGTGAACAAATCTCTGTCTGTCACGCAAGCCAGCCTCCCACTCATTTACACTGTCTACACTTCCCGCTGCCTCAGAAAAGCAGCCAGTAATAATCAAGGACCTCACTTACTCAGACATACTCTCCTCCATTTTCTTCTGTCAGGAAAAAGATGCAAAAGTCTGAGGTCACTTACCAATTGACTCAAGAACAGGTTCTTCTGATGCCATCAGACTTTTAACCTTATATTAAGTTGATCTTTGTCCAAACTCAAGCTATGACTGTAATGTTACATTATGCAGTCTCTCATTTCCTTCATGCACAGTATGCTTTGTCTATATAGCACACAAGAAACAATACTTTTCACTGTATACTAATGTGACAATAATAAAATCAACTCAGTAGCAAGAACCACCTGATTTAGACCTGCATAGGGCAGGGCTAAATAAATCATGCAATTGTCTATTGCTCAGTTCTTGCCAGATTTTATTTAAAGAACTGTAAATATTACAATAGAGAGACACAAATTAGTAGCTTGTATAACATGTACTCTGGCCCACAAATCATATTGTATAACTATAAAATAACTAACAGTGCTTAACTCAGTAAATTGTTTCCAAAATAGCGACGTGCAGGAACTGAACATATCAGCAATTATAAAATCACACCTCCATGGTAAATTGATGATGAAGAGACACTCATGCCATGAAGAAGATCAGCAAGTATTAGGTTCTGAGGATGTGGAATTTAACAATTGGAGTATGTAACGATTTCTAGCTAGAAAAGTGACTTTGCAATAGTATGTCATGCTTCTGTGCCAGGGTGAGGGCGATGTAATGTAGTTATGAGCCCCAAAGAAGGAAAAAACAGCTTCAAAAATAAGAGAGGTCACACAGGAATCAATGACATAGCAAAGAGCAGAATGAAGCTCTCTCAGTGGGAATTAACTTTCAAAGGAGAGGTCCAAGATTTCAAAGCAATGTCAGATTTACTCATATCAAAAGTCCAAAGATTTGCTGTTAGGTTGATTTGCCATAGGTTAGAGGGACTAGTGGGTAAAATATGTAGGGATATGGGAGTAGGACTTGGGTGGGACTGTTGTCGGTGCAGACTTGACGAGCTGAACGGCCTCTTTCTGCATTGTAGGATTCTGTGGAAAGAAGAAAATGTTGGAAAATATCAGCAGGCCTGGCAGCATCTGTAAAGGAAAGAAAAAAGAGCTGACGTTTCAAGCCCAAAGCTGTAGGAGAGAAAAGCAGCACTTCTTCAGGGTAGACATTCCTGGAAGAGAAGTGGCAGTGAGTTAAACACTGGATAAATACTAACTCTTTGGCAAAGGGTCATCTAGACTTGAAATGTCAGCTCTTTCTGCTCCCTTACAGACACTGGAAAATCTCAGCAGGTCTGACAGAATTCTCTCTTTTGGTTTCAGATTCCTGCATCTGCAATAATTTGCTTTTATTCAGATTTACTCCTGATGTCCTACAATAAATTGATCAAGTTTAACCAGCTAGATACATTGCTGCATGCCCAGGAGATACAGTAGAGGGAACGTTCAGATTCCTAGAACATTTGGAAATTCAGGGTGGATGGAAGTTGGGTTTCATCCAAGATGGATTACTAACTGGTACCATTGCAGGATAGGTAAATATAACAGTGAGAAAGAATTAAACCACTGAAAAGGCAGAGCAGAGATAAATCAAATGAAAAGTCAAAAATTGTTTTTTTAAAAAAAGTGACATGAGTATATAATATAAATGCTTTAAAGACCTAAGCATACTTAACCAGACTTTTGGTTACCCCTAATATTGCTTTCATTAGGCTTCTGGCTGATTAAGTTGCCATGAAGTACCTTGGAGCATTTTTTCATGTTACAGGTTGCTGTAATTTCAACTTAGCCGTGTGCTTTGTATTCTGTTATAGGTGCATGTCCAGTTACGCAAGAAATCAAAGTTAGGAGAAAGGGTTACTATTTGAATATCAAAGTACTGGAGGAATTGAGCAAGTCTTCCATTTGAAATAAAAGCAATCAATAATTGTGAAGATGCAATCTGAGGCATTAGGATAAGCAAACAAACTCTATTTATGTAATTGCTTCAAGCTAACCCACAGCGCACTCCATTCAAATAAGAAAAACCTCCTTTTCTTAACAGGTGTGACTGGTTCTTCAGACCGCATACACTTTCTCAGCAAGGCTGGTCATAGTGACAAATACATCCCTTCCTCCTTTTTACAATCCTAATTTATTAAATTGTGCATGGTGACGCAGTATTTAGGGCGGCATGGTGGCACAGTGGTTAGCACTGCTGCCTCAGTGCCAGGGATCGGAGTTTGATTCCTGGCTTGGGTCATTGTGTGGAGTTTGCACATTCCCTCCATGAAGTTTCTTCGAGGTGCTGTGGTTTCCTCCACAGTCTAAAAGATACGTGAGTGAGGTGAATTGGCCATGCTAAAAATTGTCCCTTAGCGTCAGGAGGATTAGCAGGATAAATATACGTGGGGTTAGTGCCTGAATGAAATTGTTTATGGTGCAAATGGCCTCCTTCTTTACTGTAGGGATTCTATAAAAAATTACTTCATGCTGATGAACAGAAAACACTACCAAAATCTGAGAAATAATTGTGTACCAAGTCCTGAATTCTAATAACACACGTATTAGGTTCAATAATTATCAAGTCTTTGAGGATGTTTTCTTTTTCGAGTAGAGTGACTTGATGCTGTAGTTTGAGATGCTGTCACAGGATTGACATTACAAAAACAATAGGTACCTCTAAAATGCACAGTTCATTACTATCTACTTCAGAGTTTTGTCTGTAACAGGCCTATTAGGTACTTAAGGGTTTGAAACCATTTCTAGATGTCAACACTGACTGCTGGAGCATCTCTCTACTCTTCATGTGGTCTACACGTGTTTACAAATCATCTGTCCCTTCACACCCATTTGGTGCGACAGGGACAATAATTCCCAATATCCAGCTTGATTCGTTAACAATGATTTTCACATATACAGCTTCATTTGTTGTAAATTTGTGCCCTAGTATGCAAATTATGGATTCTTATCTGATTACCTTGGCTGCTTTCCATCCACTTTGACAGATTTGGAAACCCAAGGCTCAGTACTATTTTGAGAGAACGTTTTATTAGCAGTTCTGCTGGTGAAACTCCCGTTGTTGCATGTGGGGTGTTACGATAGCCAAGAAGGAAGCATGAGTCTTTGATTTCCAGGGTTTCTCCTGACAGTTTCTTTTGGCCAGATGTGAAAGTTTGGATCATTCCCTTGACTAATCCATTTGACCCTGGGTGGTAAGGCACAGTTCTTATGTATTTAATACTGTTGAAACTGGTGAAGTTTTGAAATTTTGAACTTGCAAACATGGTTCATTGTCTGATACGGATTGCCAGGAGTTGAAAGGCATTGGTGAAATCTTCAAAATAGCAATGTGATGTAGGTGACTTCACGTCAAAAAGTCCAACCATTTACAGAGTGTATAACAATCATGAGCAAAAACATTGTGCCCAGGAATGGACCAAAATAATTGATATGATTCATATACATGGCTGGCCATACCATTCCCAAGGGTGTAGTGGGGCTGCAGCACACAACTTTTGTTGCAGTTAACAGTTGATTCGTTTCAATATCAGCATCAATACCAGGCCATCACATGTAACTCATGGCAAGCACTTCACCTCAGACATGCTTGGATGAACAGCATGTAATTCAATTAGGACCAGCTCTGTGCCTGCTACAGGACTGATTATGCTTGCCCCCCATAGTATGATGCCATCCTGATAACTAAATTCCTGATTGTGGGTAAGGAAAAAAGATTTAATTTCCTTAGAAACTGGCTCATTTGTCCATCCTATAAACATTTGGTCTCTCACTTTGGTCCAATTTCTGACCTGCTTAACATAAACTGTTTAAAAAAAGTATAATGCCATAAGATTTCTTAGAATGCAGCTTTACTGCAAAAGTAAAACAGTTAAGTGCATCTGCATTTGCTTATACTTATTCAACTTTGGTGTTTGATAACATAATCATAGCTGGACAAAATTTCCATCATTAAATTCTTGCTGAAGCTATTAACTGAATAGACTTATCTTCCCTTAAGAAGCTCAAATTGTTTGCCATCTCAAACAATGGTGAAGTGTCAGTGGATTTTTTTGATGCTGAAAGCTATTGATAGTTCTTCCTTGTCAATTTGAGAGTAGCCTTTTTTGGTCACTGAGAAGGTCTTGACATGTACCCCATTGGCCTTTCACAGCCATCATCCAACTTGTGGGGCCACACTGCATCCACGCCAAAGATTTTCAGATATACATCTTCATCTGCTGTAAATTTGTGCTCTAGTATGCAAATCATCTCATTACCTTGGCTGGTTTCAAACCTCCTTGGCAAAATTAGAAAAATGAAACTCAGTATTGTTCTGAGACAACGTTTTATTAGCAATTCTGGTGGAACTCCCGTTCTTGCATGTGCGGTGTTACGATAGCCAAGGAGGAAGCACAAGGCTTTGGTTTCCAGGGTTTCTCCTGACAGTTTCTTTCGGCCAGATGTGAAAGTTTGGATCATTCCTTCGACTAGTCCATTTGATCCTGGGTGGTAAGGCACATTTCTAATGTATTTAATACTGTTGAAACTGGTGAAGTTTTGAAGTTCAGCACTTGTGAATACAGTTAATATCAGTTCTTTAGAGGGTCAAAGTTCACTAATGGGTTTGAGGAATGCAGTAATTCCTTTACTCTGTTTAAAGCCTCTTCCTGGGGATCCTTCCCCAAGATCAACGATAGTGCTTCTTTACCAGACTATGCAAGGGGGCCAGTAAAGTTGATAAGTTGGATGAAAACCATCCATATTTGTTTACCATCCCCCAAAATGATATAATCTTGGTTACATTTATGGGAGAAAATGCTTCCTTTATCACTTTGACCGTAACCATTGTGCATCTACACTGTCCAAGTAGGTCACTTGGTGCCTTGAAAGTGCACTTCTCTTTGAGGCAAACAGCAGCCCTTTAAATGCTAGATGTTCGCCTCTGTCGAGCCAGTTAGTTACGAGGAAATTGGCAAGGTACATACTACAATCCATGGTAGCCCCTTAGCAGACTTGGCATTGTTCTTTGAGATATTACACATGCTGAAAACATGCCAAAATGCAGGGTTGTGTATTTATGACATACCCCAGCAAGTGTTATCTAATTCAAGTTGCTGGTTGTGTGACTCATACACAGCTTTGTGTAAAATTGACCTCCTGGCAGCTCTGCAATTCTCAGGATTGGATACTTATCTATCTTGGTGGCCTGATTAACTGTTAGCTTATAATTGCTACAGATGTGGATGGTCTTATCTAGTTTCAATATGGGGGATGACAGGAGCTGCCCATTCTGAAACTGAACCGGTTGGATAACACCTAATTTTTCCCACCGGTTTAACTTAGCATCCATTTTTTCCTCACAAGGCATCCTTCCTAACTGGATCAATGCAAGTCTTAGCTGGCAAACCTTTAATTTTGCCCAATTAATTACAGAAGATGTTGCTGCATTTTCTTAATACTGGCAGATCCCCTATTCACACTTGAGGGGTCTCAGGCCAATTTAAATTGTTTTCTTTAAGCCAATCATGACCCAGAAGTCTTGGTCCTTCACTCATCACTATGTAAGTCACAGTCATTTCACCTCAGCCTCTCACCCTCAAATTAAATCTGTGTTTCTGGATTATGACTGATGGTTTGTATTAAAAATGACTCTTCACCAAATCCGCAGAGTCACTGCAATGATTTGGAGTCAGGTGTACTTGTAAGACTGGGAATATGATTGCGAGTCTGACTTCCACAGATGCTCAGGAGAATTTCCTAGTACTTTGCTCCTCCTCATTTCAATTGCCTGGAAATAGGTGCCATATGCATTGACTCCAGTCTTCTGAGGACTCGAATAGGTCTACTCCCCTGAAGAGAAACATCCTGGTGATTATTTCTTTTTCCTTCAGTCTTCGTTTGTTACTCAGAAGTATAGGGCTTGGGGCAGCTTCAGGATTATTTAGCCCTATTGCCAGATGTGGAGATGCACTCCTAGATGTTTTAAATTGAATAAGCAAATTTTATCTACAAAGGTTGCTTCATTAGATGCATGCTTCAAACTAGCCCATATTAAACACATTCTACTTTAGCAAAATTCTTCCACTTAGAGATTCCCTATGCTAAGTATTGATTAGATGTTCAGGTTTTAACATGTCAATTGCCACAACAATTAAAAACATTAAAATTGTGCCTTCATTTCAGACAATAGCATGACAATAATGTGCCTTTAAGGAACGTACAGAGGCAAGACCTGGAGTAGTGCATGCAGGTTTGGTGTCCTTATCTGATAAAGGAAATCCTTGTTGTAGAGGGAGTACACGGAAGGTTTACTGATTCTTGGGATGCCAGATCTATCATAGAAGGACAGAGTAAAGTCAGTTAGGATGATAAGAGGCAATCCCATAGAAACTTATAAATTCTGACAGGATGTATTCAGAAACGACATTCGTCAATGGCGTGGGAGTCCAGAAATAGGGGGTCACACTTCGAAGAAAGAGGTAAACCTATTAGGATTGAGGCGAGGAGAAATTCCTTCACCCAAGGTGAGTAGTGGCATTCACTACCATAGAAAGCTGCTGAGGTCAAAACAGTGTTTGATTTCAAGAAGTTAGATATAACTCTTGATGCTAAAGGGTTCAAGGGATATGGGAGAAAACATAGAAAATAGAAGTGAAAGTGGCCATTTGAGCAATCCCACTGATAAATGGCTAAGAATGACTTGAATCCATTCCTAATTAAGTGCTGCAAAGTGAAACTTATTGTTTTACTGGTCTATTGACAGATTCCCCTCCCAAACTTTTATCGGGCTGTCCTTTTGAGCGTTGGTTCTACTACAAATTCAATACCTTGTTACTCTCGAGGAGATGGTGGGTGGAGGGGGTTTAGTGAAATTCAACCATATTCCCGTACATCAGCAGAAAACAGCATACTACTTCGAAGTGGAAAATGTTTTAATCTCAAACCCAATTATTCTAAGACATTTTCTCAGAAGCTTGTTCCATTTTTTTAAAAAAAGGACAGAGGCAGGGAACTGAAGTAACAAGTTGTGCTAAGTTTCATATTAAATTTTGGTAAGCTGCCAGGTTTTAACATCTGCCTCTAAGTGACACTACTGTAAAGAACAACAGCAGCAAACAGTCCACTTTTTACCTGTTTACAAGTTTTTGACCAGTGGTTCGGGGGACCGAATGAGCTAGATGACAAGATTCTTATTTTTCATTTCTGGAAGGAGAGAGAGAGATTTGCATCTTGAAGAATTATTACAGCACCCATTGCACAATGCAATTTGAAGTGAATGAAAAGAAAAAATCAAGAACCAACTTGCAACTATGAATGCTTTATACGTTAAGAAAAGTGGTTTGCGACCGGATGTTTGACGTCTAGGGCTGCAATCTAAATGCAGCGTCAGCCTGCCAAAGCCTGGAGTTTAAAGCTGATCTGCTGAGTGGCTTGAAAACCTTTAGCTCCTTCCACGCCCCGATCCCGGTCACAATTTAACCATTTAACGCAGTGATCCCCATTGTGCATTTTCTCCAAAAAAAAATCTCAAAACTCCTATTTGGTTGAGGGCAAACTGAAAAAAAAGTACTGGGAAGGTCAAACGCAGGGTTTGAAAAGATTTGCTCGGTGGGATTGGCAGGCCAGTTGGAAAAATTTATTTCACGTTCAAAAAAACTCTTTAGTGAAGCCCATGTGGATTGAAAAAGTACTTAATTTGCCACTGAATACAGACCACAGAATTTAAAAGAAATACATTTTAACCAAAACCAAAATGATTCTTCTAATAAATCTCTTCTGTTTCACAAACGTGGCAGGACTATCAGTGAGTCAGTGTGTGTGACTCAGTCTACAGATGGATTAGCTTTCTTCAAAAGAAACACACAAAGGAAGGTCATTTATATCTTAGAAAATAATTTGCTCTTTTAAAATTGAATAATATCTTTTGTTCCCCATCTTCAGAATGATTTGATTTATTCACTGCAACAGGATATAGTGAAAAGTATAGTTTCTTGTGCGCTATGTAGACAAAGCATACTGTTCATAGAGTACATAAGGGAGAAGGAAAGGAGAGAGTGCAGAATATAGTGTTAGTCATAGCTAGGGTGTAGAAAAAGGTCAACTAAATGCAACGTAACTCCATTCAAAAGTCCTATAGCAGCAGGGAAGAAGCCGTTCTTTAGTCAGTTGATACGCGACCTCAGACTTTTACATCTTTTCCCGACGGAAGAGTATACGTCCAGGCTACATGGGATCTTTGATTATGCTGGCTGTTTTTCCAAGGTAGAGGAATTATAGATAGAATTAATAGATAGGAGGCTGGTTTGTATGATGGATTGGCCTATGTTTATAACCCCGTATTGCCTTGCAGTTTTGGGCAGAACAATACTGTCAATGCTGGTTTAGGATTTTTGAAAATCAGTTGCACCAATACTTTATTCATGTTTACAGTCAAGCAACTGCTGCAAATTTTGAACCCAGTTTCAATGTCCACATAACCAGAGAAGGCTGAGTTTTACTCTTCGCTGTTGCTTCACCTGACAGCTGATCAGACACTGAGGGAACAGTATTTATAGGCTTTTGTGCTAGAAAGCACAGATTGTATAAATGTCTTTCTTTTATTACAAAAAAATGAAGTGAAAATGAAAGCAAGAGAAGAGAAATTACAGCAAACGGCTTAGAATAAGTTAGAGAATGCTCAATTGCAGGATAGTTACATTTTAATGTGTAAAAAGAACCATTTGGAGTTGAAATTTCAAACATTTTACTAAAGGACTCTACTGCAACGACTCAAGATTTTATCCCCCATAATAAAAATAGGATTTTTCTTGTGAGGATTGGGAAAAAGATTTTGTGCGTGAATTTTATACATTTCCCCCTCCCCAAGAGCAGGCTGGAAGGTGGAAAAGTAGCAGCACAATTAGTGGAGGGCACATGGGATAGGCATTGAATAACCCAACTATCCTTGGACCAATTTAGGGCCTGAAGTGGCCAATTAACAATCACTGGTATTTTAGCAGAATCAGGGGTTGCTGGTGCCTCACATGAAGCTACTGAGTAAACCTCTGGGTTTATAAAGGTGTATATTCCATACTGTTAGGGGATCCTGTGCTCAGAGATCCCCCCTAAATGATGATTGTGCTGCAATCCTGCCCCCCACTGATGTCAATCAAGGCCCTCCAACCCCCTCCCAATTGCAGCTGGCCTGACTAACAAATCCATCTGACATATCTTGCCTTCATATTGTTCAGTGCGACTGTTTGCCGTACATTGCCGTACTATAGCCATTGCTCCCTCTAGTGCTGCCGGGACTGGAGAACTTCCAACTATCTGATAGGCTAAGAGCCTTCTGAGGTGAGACATTTTCCAAGATGGGGGTGAAGGTCCAAGACAGACAACCATAAAAAAATCAAGTTGTAGGGGATCTTATGATAGCATCCCTTTCTCTGAGCCAGAAGCTCCAAGTTCAATTCCCACGCTAGGATTTATTGTCCATAGAAGGAGCACCATGACAAGTTTTAACAGGCTAATAAATCAGCCTGAACCCCTGCCATCTTTCGAATATTCGAAGGGAAAAAAAACGTATGCGTGTGAAAAATAACTTAAAAATGGCAGATCAGATTGCGACTCTAACTCGCCTTCCTTCCTGCCACCCGCACAATTTCAACTTCCTTGTCAATAAGCAAATCTAAAATCAGGTTGTGACTTCCTGAACCTGCAGAAATGGGCTTGACCCTAGCTTTATAACTATGGGGATACATATACATTTAATATACATGTATTATATCTACAGTATAAATACAATATACATTTAAGAGATGTTAGTGACATCACTAGAACAAATATCATGTGATCCAATCTTAGTTTACTTTTGCTTTGAGCAGAGCACATGCACATCTCCAATGTCTTCAAGCTTTATACTTGTGCATAACTGTTCTCATGTGCCCAATCTTACTAATTGAACCCATAACACATTTACCCAACTTTGTATAAGGTGATTGATGCCTTGTGTTTTGACAAACTAAAACCCATCAACTCCATAGGACTATTTTAGTTTCTGAATGTGGTTTGGGAGGAAATGTTTTGGGAGCCTTGATTTTGGGACAGCTCCTTAATTAGCTTGGAGATTGATTTGGTAGCCTAGTGACCACAGAAACAGGGACTAAACTGTACAAGTGCAGGCCAGATTTAATCAGAGCTCCAATATTGTGACTGCCATTTCAAATGTAACAGTTTAATTGGAGTTAGGTGTCTCAGGTGAAGCAGAAGCCTCAAATCCTGGATAGGGCAGCCTCTTGATTCATGGATGTGGAGGACTTAAGAGGCAATGGAGGAAAGCGAGGAGAGGAAATCCTTTTCCAGGAGATGGTGGCAGAAGGAGGCTATTTACCCAGTGGGATTGGACTGTGATAGCCAATACTGTTAGCACACGGAATGCAATGGGCCAGAACTGGATCCAGTGTAGAAAAGATGCAGTGACCTTCTTCATTCTGCCAAGGGGGAGGTACAATGACAAACCATCAGGACACCAATCGAGCAGCCTTAGGATGTATGCTGCACCCAAATTCCAAGGCGTGATCTATCAGAACACCTCAGGAGGCTGTGCCGCTGAGGACCTACTGCTACTCTAATGTCCAACTTCTGAGTAGAATAACTCTCATTGGCTATGTATAAGAAGACAGCAGTTTATCTTTTTCCTCAATTGTCATTGGAAGAGAACATAATGCCAGATTGAGGGTACTAAGAGAAGATTTCCTACCTCATGTCATCATCACCATGATGGAAGGAGGTCTAGACACCCTCACAGTCCATGACCCTGGTGAAGTCAGGCAAGGTGGAATCAACATTTGTGGTAGAAATGGTGATTGGCCAGTTTAAAGCATTTATTAATGAATACATTACCCTCCACACAACAGCACTTAGAAGCCTTGACACTGCACAGGTCTCTGCTGTCCAAGGCTAGTTGTCTTCTTGTCTCTCCCTCAAGAGGCAATTAGGCTAACTCTCACCATCACTGTGCAGTGCACAGCCACAACACAGCTCAGAAGAGCTGCCATCAAAATTTCCAAATGCACCATCTGGATACAGTCATCTTATTGGATCTTCGCATGCGGTTACATAGTGACACTATATTGACTGAGTGGGAGGGTGGTGAATGAGCATGGAAGAAGGTGCAAGAGACAACCTGGGGTTGTCTGGATTGAAAGGAAGAGGACAAGTACAGTCCTGCTTGTTGGAAACAGATGCAGAGCCTCAGAAGTTATTAGAAAGGAGATGTTACCTGGGCTGACAGCAACAAATGGTCTCCCTCATGTCAGAGTTCCCTGAGGCAATCCATCCAGTTCACGCACACTTCAATAACTCAAGGCTTTAAGTTCACCACCTCCCTCGTTTCAAGGGTGACCAACTTCATCAAGAAGCAGACTCTGAAAAAGGTTGCATCATGAACGAACTCCACACAAATTGTACAGATGTACAATATAACCTGTGTCAATTAGTAGCATTGATGGCACAGATGTCTGGAGGAGATGCCAGTTGTCTCCAACTGGTGCTCTGAAAAACCAGCCAAGGGTTGTGACTGCAATCCCTGATGGAGGTACCATCATTGGTATCTCTGGCCCATCTGACTGAGGAGACTTCTATGCAGCAGGTTCCCAGTAATAGAGGCTGCCCCTGCAATATTAACAACAACCTCTAGAGATGCCCTCACTAGCCCCTGCATAACCAGGACAACTGTCAGCTGCATCTGAGCTAGAAGCAGAGATAAATCATACAATACAATACCTACAGTACAGAAGAACGCCATTCAGCCCTTCAAGTCTGTACCAATCACAATCCCACCCAGGCCCTAGTCTCATAACCCTGCTAATCCCCCTGACACTAGGGTTAATTTAGCATGGCCAATCAACCTAACCCACACATCTTTGGACTGTGGAAAGAAACCAGAGCTCCTGGGATGAAACCCATGCAGACGCAGGGAGAAAGCACAAACTCCACACAGACAGTGACCATTGCTGGAATTGAAACCAGGTCCCTGGTGCTGTGAAGGCAGCAGTGCTAACCACTGTGCCACCCAAATGAATAGACTACCCTGGCCTTAGAGACCACAAGGGGATCACTGCATAGATGCGGCTGAGAGTGAGGCCACTTGAAATCAGGCAGGGCATGAGATTAGAAACTGGAGTTTTTCACTTGTTGATGTGAACTTTTGGAGTTCTATGTAGATACTGGGACATGAAGCCAGGAGTTTATTAAAGCTGGTGGAAAAGAGGGACGAGGTAGTGAAAGGGAGCAAGAGTCTCTGAATGGTGACAATGAAATCTCTGGATAGCCATGTACAGTTCAATGGTGTTAAGTGTCAAGTTGCTTGGGGCTTGATCTTCAAAGGCATCTCAAAGCAAGTGCCTACCAATTCCAATTCCTCCTGGGTTGAGAGGGGCTCAGCTGAAACAAGCCAAGTCAGGTTATCTCCAACATTCCTGATGAGAGCCTGGAGTCCTGCATGTCCCCAGCTATCTTCCTGTATAGTCTGAGCACATTCTGAAACTTCCTTTAGTCACTCATTCTTGTCAGTGACCCTTTACAGGAGAAGTAGAGCTTAAAAATGTCTTTGCATTTTTGAATAAAATTAGCAATTAGCAAAGAACTTGTAAATTGTATGTGTTGTAATCTGACCCATTTCAGAAGATCCCTGAAGAGCCAGAAAATGAACCAACAAATTCTTTTTAAAAATTACACAGTTTGTCTGATCCAGAACACCTTCGTCAAGTGGGCTGCTCCTGGGCCCAGAAGAGTTAAGATAATAAAGCCATTATTTCCCCGGGCCAAGAATATCTTGGTGGCAATGCTTCTAACATGAATCTCAGCTGATAAAATAAACTGGTTTCATTACTAAAATCTACTGTTGGGAAACAGCAGAAACTGCTAAAGTTTTTATTGTGAGCTTGAATGATTTTATAAGCATGCAGCCAGACCCCAAATTTCCTACTAAAAACAAAGAAAACATTTCTAAGACTGCAAGAAGCCCATGTAAGAGCAGTTCTGAATAAATATTAAAAATAACTTGGAATTTTCACACACTCAGGAGGCTGTGGCTTTGGAAAGAGAGGAGTTTTTTTCTCCTGCACTGTGTTTTTCCAACTTCACTGAAGTATAGCTTTCCTGGATTTTGGATCCTTTTTGTTACATTATTGTATTACAATCCAAGTACAGCTGCTTCTTTGTAACTTTCAATAGGGAGATCTTGAGCCAGAAGCTCCAGGTTAGAGTCCCACCTCAGGACTTGATGGCCAAGGAAGGTGCATTTATAATGCAGTCATACAGGTTGAGTGTCAACCTGCAAATCCTTCCAAAACATGCCAATGGCTGGTGGTAAGAGTGGGAGAGACTCCTGGTCAGCCATACTTGATGTGGAGTGGCGCCACCCAGACTATAAACCTCTTGGCGATAGACTAGTGACCTCTTCCAAGAATTACTAGCAATGGAAATGGATGAAAGTCTGCCTCAGTGACCACTAGGTGCAGGGAGGGAATTGAATTATAATTTTATAGTAACATCTTTTTAACCACTTCTTATGATGATTACTATCTGTTTGAAGGTTACAGACCAAATAAATCCCTTGCTTTTCAATAATGATACCATGGGATCTTTTACCTTCACCATTCCATTTACATTGCACTGGAGTGCAAGGTGTGGGAGTTTGAAGGAGCATGTGAACACATAAGTTGTGACTCAGATATCACCATTAAGCATTGACATCTAATTGTATCAGATCAGTGACATTGCCAATATCACCATTCATTTAATCCACGTCAAGAAAGCTCGAGGCCAATCGTTTCAGATTTACCAGGCATGATCTTACCATCTTGTCATGTCTGATCAGTGATGTGAGCTACAAACAAAGCGAGAAATGCCAAAAAATTGCTACCTTCCCAGGCCCGTTTTATTGGCAAGAATGACTTCGTGCCAAGAAAGGGCACAAAGTTTATTAGCAGAGTGTCTGGATTTCCATATCATTACTGATCCAGCACGGCTGCTTCCCCCTTCCGAATGCTTCCCGGCACTCTGGCTAAACACACCACGAATCACTACTGGTTTTCACGGGCAAAGACAAGGCACTATGGCCATGTTGAGGGTATTGGAGGCCAGTGAAGTCCCCTACCTGGTGGTTGGGAGCATGACCAGGCAGTGCCCACCTAGCAGAGAGGGTTATGATGTGTCCTCATTAGGGGACACTGGGGGGGGTGGGGGGGAGCTGCTTGATGCCCCAAAGCCGGTGACCCATGCCAGTGTGGGAGGTGAACATGTCACCGCTGATAGAGAGCATAGTGGAGGGGTGTCCAATATCCAACAATAGGGAGGGTGAGAGGAGGTCTCCTGGTTTACCTGCACATTGGGATGCTCTGCAAAATGGCCCACAAGCACTCTAAAGCTGGCTTCGATAGGCTTCATTCCCCCCAGCTGTCAAAACAAAAATGTTGAAAGATTGCAATGCAGAGCTTGCAAAAAGAATGGCGCAGAGGACTTCAGTTTCCTTGCCATTATTACACTTGGGGCAGGATTTTTCGCTTACCCCAAGAATGGAAAATCTCACCTCAGGTCAATGGACATATGCATGGTCTACCCGCCTCATCTACTATGATTCCTGCAGTGAGCAGGATGGGAAAATTCCAGCCACTATGTTTGAACAATTATTTCAGCATCTATTTAATGTGGACACAGACAGTATGAAAGCTATCTTAAAAAAGATATATTCACGCTTGCATTTTATAGAATCAGCAGTGGCCCCATATAACGGGAAATAAACGTCCGCTGCAAAGAACAGTTGGTCATTGGCCACTGGAGAATATTTCTCCACAGATTCCATTAAATCTTCATACTGAAAGCATTTTTCTTTTAATTACAAATGGTAACCTGTCCTGAAAAATTCCTCAAAAACTTTAAAAATACACCTGTAAACATGTTTTTTTTATTTCTTTATAATATCTGAAATTGCTGCAGATTTATAGAAGTTATATCTCGACACTCTGCCAGACAATTGTTCTATAGGGGCATCTTCTTTTCGTTCCTCTGAACCTACTTTCAACTTCCAAAATTGTCTTACAAAAAGCCTATACGTCAATTAGCTGAATTGTTTTCTTCCGTGATACAACGGCAGAATTTTGCAGTTTCACCTGCTGTGGAAATTTTAGCAAGTGGGACTGAAAACTTGGCGGACCATTTAAAGCTAGGGCAGCACAGTGGCATGCGCTACTGCCTCACAGCACCAAAAGGAAACAGATTTGAACCCGGCTTAGGTGACTGTGTAAATTCCGCATATTAGAAACTAGAAAAAGTACAGAACAATACAGCCCACAAATTTGTGTCGAACATGTTCCTACCTTAGGGATTACTAGGCTTACCCATAACCCTCTATCTCACTAAGTTCCATGTACTTATCTAAAAGGTGTCTTGAAAGACTTTATCAAATCTGCCTATCCCCCCTAGCCATAAAGGCCAACATTGCATTCGCCTTCTTAATCACCTGCATACTGTGTTTTTGCGATTCATGCACAAGGACCCCCAGGTCCCTCTGCACCGTCGCATACTGAAGCTTTTCGCCATTTAAATAGTAATCCTTCCTACCATTATTCCTACCAAAGTGAATAACTTCACACTTGCTAACATTAAACTCCATCCGCCAGGTCCTTGCCTGCTCAGTCAACCTATCCAGATCCCTCTGCAGGCTTTCCACACCTTCCACGCACTTTGCTTTTCGTGTCATCAACAAATTTCATCACCCTGCACTCAGCCCTTTCCTCCAGATCATCAGTGTAAATGGTAAATAGTTGAGGCCCCAGCACTGAACCTTGGGGCACTCCACTAGTCACCAGCTGCCAATCAGAATAGCATCCATTAATGCCTACCCTTAATGCTTCCTATTAGACAACAATCCTCTATCCAGCTTCCTCCCACAGTCCAAAAGATGTGCTGGTTAGGTGCATTGGCCATGCTAAATTCTCCCTCAGTGTACCCAGACGCTGGAATGTAGTGACTAGAGGATTTTCACAGTAATCTCATTGTAGTCTTGATGTAAGCCTACCTGTGACTAATAAAAAAAAACACCTGAAAAAAAGGATCTATTGCCCTTGAGTGGGAATTTGTGATCTTGGGAGGCATGTAGCTGGAAAATCTCACCCTGGATTTTCTTTGCAAAAGCATACTTCAGGTATTTTACAAATAAAGTTACAAGTATTTCAAAATGGCCATCACACCAACTGCTAAAATATTCAAGTTTTCTATCTCGATCATGTTGCATCCTGCAGTGCTTTAATACAGTTGTGGTTACACTTTCTAGTTGTGTGGGCCTGTGCTATATTAATTGGGCATTATTCAGGGCGTATCCACGTATAAGTCACCTTCACAGTGCCACGTGCTATCTCAAAATATTACTGAATGGCTGGTACAGTGGACTAATCTAAGAACTGCAAATACTTTGAGCCAACATAATGAAAAACATATAAATCACAAAAGCTTGTAATCTTTGGTACCATCACCTGGACAAACAGAATGCATATACTAAGTAGCAGAATGGAAATTCTTGTAATAGTAATAGTCCAGGATTTCAGCAGCAAATCCTTTAGATTGAAAAAAGTGGGAAACATAGCATTTATGTGGAGAAAACTCCATGTCACAAATTTTGCTTTCTATACAATGCTATTTTACAAACATGCTTGGTACTTCAAAAAAACCTACTCTCTTTGTTTTGGTTTCCATGTTTCTGACCACTGCCATTGATAAAAATCAATTCTAAGATGTAGAGAATATTAAGAAACAAAATTC
Organism: Sphyrna mokarran; assembly: GCA_024679065.1. NCBI lineage: Eukaryota > Metazoa > Chordata > Chondrichthyes > Carcharhiniformes > Carcharhinidae > Sphyrna > Sphyrna mokarran. The sequence continues at coordinate 30,133,723 of JAGIQG010000021.1, forward strand.
ATTTGTGGCTTAAAAAAAAAAGATTTTCTCATTGTCTTGGCCAATGATTCTATCCCATACCTAAACAGGATCTTTTCTATCTGCAGAAGGCAACTAAGTAGCAACACTAAAATATCAAATACACTTACAGGACTTGGAGAGTTTGCAACTTTGCCATTTATCTGCAGACTAATTAATCTTTATACAGAGTTTTTTTAAAAATTAATTCATAGGACATTGACATCAGACAGACCAACATATATTGCCCATTCCTTGTTGTTGCCCAAGGGCAGTTAAGAGTCAACCACTTTGCCATCAATCACATTAGCTATCTGGACGAGTTAAATTTTCTTCATGAGTTTAACACACTACTTAAATTTGACTAGGACTCATTGATAATACCTCAGGATAGTAACTGGACCATGCAAGGAGTTAAAAAGAAAGTGAGGACGTCAGTCAACTAAACACAAACATGCTGGTCAGAATTCTCCCAAGCTCCCGCTGGCATGTTCCATATTGGGTGAGGGCATGACAGGATGCTCAGAAGCTGGTTTCATCCTGCCAATAATTTACAGTGGGATTTTTCTCTGGTGCCTAAGGTGGATCAGAAAGCCTGTTAATGGGAGGCAGATGAAGACCCTCCAGAGCTTAGGATGGAGGATCCTGCAACCCTGAACCCCAGAACACCAAACCAGTGGATCAGTAGTACACTGGACGTTCCCAATTAGGTAGCCTGGAGGAGTGGGTCCACCCTCCAGCCTCAGAATATGCCTGGAGATCCATCACCATTCTTCAATAGTGGGTCAGTGATGTTGGGCATTTTTTCAATATGGCATCTATAAGACATAGGAGCAGAATTAGGCCACTTGGCCCATCAAGTTTGTTCTGTCATTCAGTCATGGCTGATATTTTCCTCATCCCCATAACCCCTGATCCCTTTATTAAATCAAAAGCCTATTTTTGTCTTAAAGACACATAATGACACTGCCACAGAAAGCTGTGGCCAAGAGCTCCACATTCACCACTCTCTGGCTGAAGAAATTCTTCTGCCTGTCTGCTTTAAAGGATCGTCCCTTTAGCCTGAGGTTGTGTGCTCTGAATGTAGTTTCTCCTACTGGAGGAAGCATTCTCTCCATGACACTATTCAGGCCTCACAGTACCCTGTAAGCTTCAGTAAAGATCTTCTCTCATCCTTCTAAACTCCAACAAGTACAGACTTAGAGTCCTCAGCCATTCCTCATACAAATTCTTTATTCCAGGGATCATTTTTGAGAACCTGCTCTGGACCCTTTCTAATGCCAGCACCCTTCCTTGGATATGTGGCCCAAAACCGCTCACAATACTCCAAATGGGGTCTGACCAGACCGTCCACAGCCTCAGAAATACATCCCTGCTGTTATATTCTAGCCCTCTCAATACGAATGCTAATATTGCATTTGCCTTCGTAACTGCTGAATGAACCTGCAATTTAATCTTAAGAAAATTAAATGGCAAACAACTGGCCATCCAGACTTTTCCAGCCACTGAATACAGTATAAAAATCTTAGATGCATAATTAATAAAGTCAGGATTGGAAGAATTGTTGTGTTTTCCCACTGGTCACCACAGTAGGAAACATTCCATGTTTCTGCCCCTGCCACAGCACTTCTCAAAAATGGGAGAATTTCCATGACAATTGCAAATGAATTGAATGCCATGGTTCCACTCATTAGTTTCCATTTGTAGAGAAGCCAACTAATTATTGCATTACATTCTCCTAAAAGTTAAACAGACATTTAACTAGTTATGAACTGTGACAACATTTATAAGTCAGTACCAAACTAATACTGAAACCATGTTATAAACCTGCATTTTGGAAAACCAAAGAGGACTATTGCTTTATTGACACCCGTATTACTACACTCCATCAGAGGACCAATATCTTCCTTCCAATAAAAAGATTATCCAATATTTGGTACAAATATTCTGTGACTTAACTCACTTATGGTTGAGCGAGTTGCAAAAACATTCCCTTAATTTTAATAGAATACTTACTACATGGCATTTGCTATTCCCTCAAAAAATAACTTTTGTCCTGTGTTTGTGGGAAAAGAGAGATTCCATAGAATAAAAGAGTCTCTGATGATTTAAAACCTGTGCCCTTGTATGTGCTGCATGAATGAACATGCCTAGGTTTAACAATTATCTTTGAATTTGAATCTTTGAAAAACTCACTGAAGAGCATAAAAGATGCCAGCTGAATCCTCTTGTACTTCCCCTAAAGACAGTTGGGCCACTGTTTACCACGTATAACTATTTTGTAAAGATTAACTAAATACTCAAACAAAAAAAAAAACTAACACACTAAATCAATACAATACTTTGAATCTATGGATTGAAAATCTGTCCACATATCCATTCTGCAGTGTGCATTAACTCAGGTTTATTTCTTGAGATTTTCCAGATATATTAAGTGAGCCTTTCAAGCTGACTATTGATTCATGGGGCAGTCCTACCTTACATTAAGATGATCTTTCTCTACATCATACTGGTGACTGGAACACAATATTCTGCATTCTCTCCTGTCTTTCTCCCCTCTGTGTTTGAGCCTCTTGGTTGCCTTTTTTTTTAATTCAAATCCACATGCAATTCTTCCCAATCCCCAGTGCCCTCTGTAGCCTCTTTATATATCAGTGACTTCTATTACATAATAAACATCAAATTAGGACTCGATTGGAAGGTCTGTTAACCCATTGCTATCACTCTGTACTCTATGAACAGTATACTTTCTGTATAATGCCCAAGAAATAATATTTTTCACTGTACCTCAATACACATGACAATTAATCAAATCAAGTCTGGCCTTCCCAATTCTCACATCCACTTCCCCGCCTCCAGAAATAGTCCCGACATGTTGTGTGCTTCTGTGACAGCTACAATTACAAGGTCACAATGAAAGGTACTGTATTATTGGGTGTTGACCAGAAAATTCAGGTCAAAGACTGGGGTATGCACATGGAATTGGAGGTAGAAGCATAAAAAGCTTAAGGGGCAATTTAGCATGGCTGATCCATCTAATCTGTGGGACTGAGGAAGAATCCTGTGCATCCAGAGGAAAGACTCAGGGAGAATGTGTAAATTTCACAAAGTCACTCAGAGCTAGAAATGAACTTGAGTCTCTGATATAAGAAAATGTTTGTGGACTAGACTGATTGCTCAGTAATAGTTATTATTCAGATCACTGTTAGAAACCCAATTACATTTCACTAAGATAAGCAGATTTGATTTATCACACGTATTAGTATACAGTGAAAAATAGTTTCTCGTGCACTGTACAGACAAAGCATAGTAAGAGGTCTGACAACACCAATTTTAAATCCAACCGATTTATTTGATCATAAACTCGCAAGCTTTCATCTTTATAGCCTTCTTCAGGTGAATGAGGTGTTCTGGTCTGCAGTAGCACACGTATCAGCACAGACAGTTTACAGATTGCTGATTAGAATGTGAATCCTTACACCTAACCTGCTATTCAAGTCTTAAAGTGGCTAACAATGTGAGTGGAAGGAGCACTGAGCACAGGTTAGAGAGATGTGTATTGTCTCCAGACAGCACAGTAAGTGAGGTTTTTCGCTAACCCAGGCAAGTCATGGGGGTTACAGAGAGTGTGACATGAAGCCAAGATCCCTGTTAAGACCGTCCTCATGTGTGCAGATGTGTGTCTTTCATTGATTGCTGGTTTTGGGGATGGGGTGGGTGAAGGTGGTCAACAGTGAAGTCTGTGACAGAGCAGTGAATGACACGTTACTTCAGGACATGTGTGTTAATTAGTACACACACAACATCCTGAAGCCAGGGACAGTCTGAGGAGTGAGGCCAAGCACCAGCAGATCACTGGGGAAAAAAAAAAATCCTAAAAATATCAGATCATTTTGTCCATGGCATTGGGATATTTAAAAAAAATGTCAAATCTGTAGAGTTTAAGATGCCCTTTGTTTTACCTTCAGGGCCTGCAAGCAAGGTGAAACTCACACCTTTTGTTTCAAAGCAAACCTTAACAGTGACAGTTTTAAACTGGTTTTACAAGATGCATTTAAAATATTAAATCCTACAGGGCAGGTTACAAAATACAAGATTCATGTTTCCTTTTCAGTTAAACCTTGCTTGGCCAAGCTTTTGTGCAACTGCTCTATCTGGTCCAACATTGCAAGGATTAACTCAGAATGGGTCATTATGGAGAGACCAATTCAGCAAACTAGCACAGTGAAAAACAATTGGGTGTTTTATATTCTTCAAGTTTCTTGTTCAGGAGTTATCCTGCATTGTAAACATAAACAATTACCATTTCAATAAAGTCATTTTATGATACATTTTATCTTGATCCATTTCAAATTATGATAATAAAATTAATGACACCACACTAACTACTCTGGAATATATCAACCGATTGGCCCTTTGAATACTTTCACTTGGAAACCTCCAAACAGCTTCTTCCATTTTGGACACAAACATTTGCAAAGAGATATTCTTGTCCAATGAACTTCAAGATCAATTCTCTCAGGATTAGCAGCTGTTGGGATTTTGGACATTGAAGCTTCATGAAAAAGAAAGTCTGTAATATACGTTGATTGAATGTCCAGCATTGGATGTGATTCTGTGATTGTTTAGCAAGTGCTCTCTAATCAAGTGCAATACGAATTATTTACAATGATCAGTTTTACTCGCAATATGGCCCACTTACACTTGCTAAGCTACAAATATTCACAGAGACCTGACCTCTGCAGGGAAAAGGAACATGTTCAGGCAATGGCATCAGGACAATAATTCCTTGGTGCTTTCTCAATAGCAACGCTTTGAGTCAACTTGCAAAACAATTACCCCCACCCTTCCCTGCAACTTCTCGTGCAAATTGTTGCTCCTTTTGAAATTTAGCGTTCTGTCTGTCCTGAGTGCAAGATAGAAAGCTTCAACACAGCACCTCTTTCTCTCAAGAGAGTGTTAATTTTTAAAATCCTTGCGGTGAACATTACTAGCAAGGCCAGCACTTACTGTCCATCGCTAATTACCCTCAAGGGGATGGTGGTAAGCTGCCTTTTTCAAAATCACCGAAGTTCCTATGATGTAGATACATGTATCATGTTGTTAGGGATGGAGCTGTTGGATTTTGACCCAGTTGCAGTGAGAATGGCGATAGAATTCCACTCCAGATATTGGGTGATTTGCAGGTCAAGATGTTCCCTTGTATCTACTGCACTTGCTCTTCTGGTAATAGTTATGGATTTTGATTGAGCTATTCAAGAGGCCTTAATGAGTTGCAAGCAAGTATCTTTTGCATAGTGACGCCAGTGTCTGCTATGTGCCAATGGTGAGGGGGAATGAAAGTTTAAATTAGAAAACCGGATCTTTAGACTGGATGAGTGCATGCTCAACACAAAGAAGTGGAGAATATTTCACCACACTCCTGACTTGAGCTTTGGCGGTGAACAGGCTTTGGAAAGTTAGGAGAGTTATTTGCTGCAGAATATCTAGCCTTTGGTTTGATTTTATAGCCACAGCATTTAAAAGGCTGGTCTAGTTCAGTTTCTGCTCAACGGTAACCCCCAACTATTAAATGGTAGGAAATTGAGTGATGGTAATAATGGTAAAAGGTAGAGGGCAAAAGGTCAGATTGTTTCTTGTTAACAGTGGGGATTATTGAGAATGGTACAAGTGCCAGGCACTTAATAGCTCAAGTTTGAATGCTGTATAGCTGTATGCAGTTACAGGCTGTTTCAGAATCTGAGGAGATGCAAATTGTTGTGAACACTGGAGGATCATCAGCATTTCCATTTCTACTGAAGTTAATGATAAAATAGCTGAAGATAACTGGATCTAGGATACAAACTTGTCGCCATGTCCTTGGGCTGAGCTGGGCTGATCTGACCTCAGCAATTCTTTGCAAGAGGTTTGACTCCATCCAAAGGAGAATCCCCCTGATTCCCATTGACTTCAGTCTTGCTAGGGCTTTTTCATTTTAGACTTGGTCAGATGCTGCATTAAGCAGTCTCGGTCAAGGGTATTGAGGCTATAGGATACCTTACTTCTGGAATTCATATTTGGCCAATGGTTGTAACGAGATCTGAAGTTGTATGGTCCTGGAAAAAACCCTTCCGTGAGTATATTAATGTGAATTGCTTGATCACATTATCATCAGCTGATGAGATGGTAATTGGCTTTAGTCGATTTTTTTTATTCATTTATGGATAATGGGCACCACTGGCTGGTCAGTATTTATTGTTTTATCTTAGCTGCTCTTGGAGGGGAGTTGAGAGTCAACCACATTGCTGTGACTCTGGAGTCACATGTAGGCCAGACTAGGTAACGATGGCAGATTTCCTTTGCTAAAAGGACATTAGTGAACCAGATGGATTTTTCCAAAACAAACAATGGCTTCACAATCATTAGTAGATTCTTACTTCCAGCTATTTTTTATTGCATTCAAATTCCATCATTTGCCATGGCAGGATTTGAGCCTTGGTCCACAGTACATTAGCTGAGTTTCTGGTTCAATGGATTAACGACAATACCACTAGGCTCTTGCCTTCCCTGGATATAACCTGCCATTATTGGATGAGCAGCAGTGTTGAATCTCAGTGTTACAGCTTGTAGGGGGCACAGTTAGTTCTGGAGCGAGCTCAAGTCTTCAGAAGTGCAACTGATATGGAGTGAACTGGGAGCATGAGGAGCCTACTTTCTCTAAGTCGACACCTCAACCTATCAAAGTTAACTTACTAACCAATCAGCTCACTTTTCACTTGTAGTATATATTGTCAGGATTAATTGAAATTAGGAATTGTGGTGTTTGTCCTGTTCATAGAACCTCTATAGTGCAGAAGGTGGCTATTCAGTCTATACTGACCACAGTCCTATCCAAACTCTTGTCCAGTAACCCCACACTTTGCCCTGCTAATCCTCCTGATACTAGAGTCAATTTAGCGTCGCCAAATCGACCTAAACCATACATCTTTAGACAGAGGAAACTGGAGCACCTGGAGGAAACCAGGCAGACACAGGGAGAATGTGCAAACTCCACGCAGACAGTGACCCAAGGCCAGAATTGAATCTGGATCCCTGGCGTAGTGAGGCAGCAGTGCCAATCACTGTGCCGCCCATTGGATGCTTACATGATGAAAAGCTTCAACAACAGGTCTCTTTTCAGCAATATTCAACCATACTATGTAAAAAGTTTCGATTGATCCAGTTGTAAATAACAGATCGATATCAAGATCTCAGCAGATAGCCAGATCTGTATTAAAAAGGAATTCCCATGCAGCATATCTGCCCCATAGCTTCATTTTCTGTCCCCACAATTAAGTTACCTTTCCTCGTTTGGTGCATTTTCTCCACGGAAAGGGTCAAACAAGGTCAGTCTCTGCCACAATGATGTATACACCGTGTCTAAAATCACTTTTTAAGCCATGCAGTGCACTGACCTTTAAAACATCTGAATCTCCAACTAATACTTCTTCAGTTGCATTGATCCAGTTGTGCATGAAATGTTATCTACACTGCCAAGGAATGCAAGAGAGATCACTTCTCAGTTACTTACACATCACACAGAGTAGGACTTTGTAACAGAAAATGCTTTCAGGCTCTGCCTGACCTACAAACAGAGCAAAAAGTCACCGCAACTAAATAGCTATCAGATTAGAATACGAAAACCTAATTGTGCTAGTTACTGGAAATTTTTTTTTCCCGTTTTAAAAAAGTTGGAATGGTAACTTCAGCTTCTAGTTTGTGGCAAAGAAAGAAAAAAGGACTGCCCTGCTAGGTAAATTGGGAGTATTCGAGGACAATCATGTTCATATTTAAGTGTGGCCTGACCACAATATTGCCACCAATACCTGCTCATGGTTAACTCCTTGATCATTTTTGTAAACCTCTTGAAGTCAATTTGGCCAGCGGCTTGCATAGATTTTTGTGGCTTGTCTTGCTGCCAATGCTCAATAGTTTCTGACTGAGCAACGGTCTCACTCCCATTATTTTCTTCCAATCCAAGTCCTGCACATCTATGGATGTTGTAATGCATCAAGTTTGTTTTAGTATCTCAGCTCTTGGGTCAAGAGGTCTATACATAATTACTATCAAAGTCCAAGCAGATAAACTACCTGACGAAAATCCTTGCAAACTTCACACCTCTCAAAAGACACAAAGGGTCACAACTTTAACCTATTGCGTATTGACATTAAAAAAATTAAGTTGCTCAAACATTTGAAAAATTGCATGCAAGTGAAATCAACGTTCAGAAAATAACCAGAGAATCAAACAAATTTATTACATTGCTCAATTTTGGAGGCTAAATTTAACAAGTAACTTCTTTAAATTTTCATGTGCTGTAATTTATAATTCAGAAACATCCTTATGGCTAACAACAGCACTTATAGACTGAAAAATTTATCTGTAAAAATTAGTTAATGTTAGAAATGTCTGTCTCATATTTCCCCATAAATAACCAATTTTGTTTGAAGCCTTTGGGTTTGGTTTCAAAATGTGACATTGAGGGAGATTGCTTGCATTTCCAGCCACTGTTAACTAAGGGTACCTATGCCCTCCTGTTTGTCCACGTGATTGCTGGGTCATGAATTGTATTCACTCTGTTCTGATCAATGACGGACAATCTCCATCAAACATATGGCAGGTTGCACAGAAAAATCCCACTCAGGACTGCGGTTCTTCCATTGGAGCCCACCACTTTTCTGGAGGTCCGGATGGGATTGTGGGTCTGGGGCCATGAATGGGGGATTTGCACATGCATCGGGATCTCATGCGCATCTCCCAGAGCCGGCGAACAGTCACTGGTCAGACCACGCTGGAAAAATGCAGGAAGGCAGTTAAATAATTTAAACTTGTTTTAAATATTTATTTTTGTTAATTGTCTGGACCATTGAATCTTTGGCCTGAGCTGGCCAGCAAGCGGGAGTTTGACAGTTTGGGGCCCCCCTCTCTGCATGCATAGAGCTCCAGAACTGTCTAGAATAGGCCCCTCCTCAGTTTTTAAATGAGATTCCTGACTGGGACCTCTTCAATACACAAAAAGTGCAGAGGTTCATGTGAGAAGCTGAACTGTCAGAAGAGTTTTCTTGCCAATTCAGCATTTTTGGGAGACGTGCCTCCACAGTCTCTAAAATAGTAGAATGTTCCAAGGCACTTATAGGATTGGGAGCAAGCTGATGCCAAACCGTAGGGGATAACGAGAGACAACTAATTGAGAGAAAAGATTAAGGGAGCAAATTTCAGATCCTCGGGACAAGGTTGAGCACCTTAACAAATCAGGAGGCGGACAACTAGAATACCAGGCAGTAAACACACATTTCTCACCAGAGCCAAATGCCTTCATAAATGGGCAGTTTGACTATCTGCCTCAAATTTTGAAAATATTTGGCTCCTTTTGCCAAACATTTTGGAGAAACTGGAAATGATTTGCCTCCCTGTGTGTTTCCCTGAAAACATTTTGTTGCTAATTTGGTTTAAAATGAGATATTTTTTCCTGTAGCCATGAGGATGTTCCAATTAGCAAACTTTGTACAACTAGAGGCACTTAGTATACTTTGTAAATATTGTGCTGCACACCAGTCACGTTCAAAGTCATGGGATTGAATTCAAACAGAAAACACAGGTCTGCAGTTAAGTCTGCGCAGAATAATTGAAGGAAAACCAATTGTACAAAAGCAGGGACAAAGCAGTTATTATTGCCATGAGGGTGTACGTAACTCTTGTACTGTATTTAGACAGTGTCCTTATAAACATAGTGTGACCACATTTCAAAGCTGTGACAGACTAAGATATCCCAAGGTAATTAATTAACAGCGTCTTATGAAATGCAATTTTTCTTTATCTTATTGTGATATGTGATGATCATAAATGTGTTGAGAAAATGTTTGAGATATAAAGTGCAACTTCAAGGAGTTAAACTTGGGGTGGCACAAAATTCCAATTGCATTAAATTTGCCAAACATTTCAATCAGCAGAACAGCGAGTTCAAAAGATATGCAAGTTAGGTGGATTAGCCATGACTAAATTGTCCCATAGTGTCCCAACATGCATAGGTTAGAGGGATTAGTAAGGTAAATATGTGGGGCTCAATCAGCTCAATATTGCTGTTACAATGAGAACAGCCTCACCATTTATAGAGTAGAAGCTTATTGTGCCTCCTCTTGAATTATCCAGCCATCCGTCACTGCAGGTAAACTTCACATGATCCATGTTCTTCACCATGGAGACTACCCTTTTTCTGCAGAATTGAGCCAGAAATAGGTATGTTATATGCTCAACCTGCCTTAAATCATATCAGCATGCTCTGTTAGAGGGTCAGTGCACTCAATAGGCTGAATGGCGTTCTTCTGCATTCTAAGAATCATAGAGTCCCATGAACTATTGAACAATGCCTGTGATTTGTCGATGTTCAACAGTGATCACCAGGTTAGCCAAATTTTTATTCAGCTTTAGAAAGTGAAATAACGCTGAGATTTATGATTAAGTGACCAAATAGTTGGACCCAAACATGCTCCCATTTCTCTTCAGTGTGACCCGTAAAGCACGTGTGCATGGAAGAACATATGAGAAAGTTAAACGTGTTGTTGCTTGGAAGAAGGAAAAGGCGTTTGAAGAAGTGAAAAACTGCAGTATGAAGTGCAAAGTGGGAAGAGGAGCGGAGATCCTGCTATGAAATTTGTCCATGATTCTAAAGTCAAGGAGATGATCCTGGAAGAGTTCAATAGGCAGGTATTCTTTCCAGTAAGGAAGAGGATGAGAACGGTTGCCTAACCTGCGGAAGAAGCTCTGCTGATATGATTTAAGGCAGCTTGAGTATATAACGTACCTATTTTTGGCTCAATTCTGTAGAAAAAGGGTAGTCGTCATGGTGAAGAACCTGTGTCATGTGGAGTTTATGGAGGCTAGACGAGGACACACAATAGGCTCCTACTCTATAAATGGTGAGGCTGTTCTCATTGTAACAGCAATGTTTAGCTGATTGACAGATAAATGGCTCTAAACTGGTCTCGTGAACAATCTAGAGTCAAGATGAAGATTAACTTTTCACATTAACCTCAAAATCCAGTCCAATGCAAGTTAGCTCCTTGATCTGTAGCTCAGCCAAGATACCAAAAACAAAAAAGCCTTGCATCTTGTTTCACAGCTTATTACATTGCAGCTCATCTAAAGCTTAACTTCATCTATCTGCCTATCAATATTCTTGCCTGGTATATATTTTTAAAAAAAATCAAACCCAGTTTTGAAATTTTTAAATAGATCCATAGCTTCAACAATTTCTTTTTTACAACCTAAGCAAAGTTGGGATGGAGGATTGGACAGAATATAAAAAAAGTCAAGATTAATGAGAGAAAAAATATATTATGAGAGAATAGTAGTAAGAAATATAAAGATAGATAGTAAAAGTTTCAATAAATACTTTAAAAAGTAAAAAAGAGTTGGTCTGATAGGACGTGAGTCTGGAGAGTTAATAACAGAGTTGACAGATGAATTGAACAGGTTTCTCGCAGTGGGCTTGACTAAAAGTTGCCATTGTTCCATATGACCATAGTCTGCTCACAAGCTGACTTGTGGTGATTTAACCTCAGATAAAAAGGGACAAGGTTGAGAAGTTGGGCCTCCATGAATTACACAGCCATACAGAAATTGAACTCACACTGTTTGCACTACTCTGCATGACAAATCAGCCATCCAATCAGCTGAGCTGAATCAACCTCACAGATGAACCTCACTATACAGGATACAAATAGGATGACATAAATGTGAATAGGAAACTAAGGTGTGAAGAGGATACAAGGATTAACAAAGGTTAGGGGAGTAGGCAAAAGGTTTGGCAAATTATGTGGAAAATGAGGTCCTCCACTTTTAAATTCATTCATGGGATGTTGCATGCCATATTTAATTGTTCATCCCTAATTATTAAGCCATTTCAGAGAGCATTACTGTGGATCTGGAGTCACACTTGCACCAATTAAGGATTTCCTTCCTTAAAAAGGACTGTAGTGAACTGGATGAATTTTTATGACAATGGTTCATGATCAGCATTTAGACTCAATTCCAGATTTTCCCAGACACCTGAACAGCACCCATTTTAAACATTATACGACGTGGTTCTGGACTATCTCAGAGAAAATAGCTTTTTGCTAATTACTCTGTCAAATCCTTTAATCAATTCCAGTCCACTCCATCTTAGGCGTTAAAAAGATGCTCATCAAGTAATGCAACATTTAAAAACAATAACAAATATTTTGTTGATTGATTGCATATCAAAGTTTTCCAGCAATTGAAATCATGCCTACAAAAAGGGGAAAGTTTATGGATAGCCATTTGGTAGGACAGAATGTGAATAGTGCTGACAAGCTTTATTGTCAAAAGCCGTTAGAATCATTGAATCCTTACAGTGCAGAAGAGGCCATTCGACCCATCAAGTCTGCACTGACTCTGACAGGGTATCTTACCCAGGCCCTCTCCCTCACCCTATCCCCATAACCCCATGTATTTATCCCATTATTCCTCCTTAGACATCTTGGCTCACCAAAGGGCAATTTAGCATGGCCAATCCACCTAACCTGCACACCTTTGTCTGTGGGAGGAATGCATTGATTAAGACATCCACAAGAATACATTGCAAGGGGGAAAAAGAAAATTATCTACTGTATGAAAAAAACTGCCGATTTGTTGGCAAGAAAATTCTAATTGATAAAGGAATTGCCTTGCATAATTCACTAGTTGATGGTGACTGACATTTAAATGCCAAGTATTGTTTAAAAGTTAAACAAGGCAACTTGACTCTGATTGGCCAAAACGTTGCTCCGAGGAATGAACCAGCGAATGGCTGTCATCTATTTTGTTTAGCTGAAATAGGCGCAAAGCGTGCACAAGTTCTGTCTGCAAAGAACAGGGCCTTGTGTATTAATAGTACATGCAAATGTGCCTCATTGCAAGCCTGAATGATAATCTTAAATTGATTGTCAGCATAAATTTTAACAGACTCACATTGATGTCCCTTGAACTGCATTCTTGCAAATGTCCTAATGAGCACAAGATGAACAGCTTTGATAAAGAAATCAATGATATCATTTTTCAGCAAAACTCAAGTTCATAAAAAAGATGCTTTGCTCCATAACATAATTGAACTGTTCAAGAGGGATTTTTTCACTCTTGCAGAATTCCGACATTTTATACTGTTCACAGGATCGATAGACAACTGGTAGCCTAGTATGGAATGTAAATATTTACTCGTCCTAGAATCAGAAATGAATAATAACACAAATTTCATGTGATGGGCAATATTGCAGACCTTCTCTCAATAGCCAATGTATCCAATGGGAACTGAAGCACTCAGGCAATGCACCTTGTGGATCCACAGATGCTTAGCTTCTTATTTTCCATCATTGGCTCAAATTTCTGTCAATTATTTCCCCAAATGCTTAATTGTAGCTATGGCTACTGACCGGATATGTTAGGTTGTGGATTTTTCCTTGCACTTCGAAAAAAGGAAAAAGTTAGGCAAATTATATCCCATAGCTATCTCATCACCACTCCTTTCCTATGCTTTCAATATGAATGGAAACAGACACGATAGCACAGGCGGGATTGAGATTTCCCACTTCGCTCACTATGTTAATATTTCTTTCCTTGGGCTCCCCTTGGAAATATTAGTAGGCTGTAGGGAATAGTGGTACTAACTCTAAGGACATCCCTTGGGGAGAAAGTCTTTATGCCATCTCTTGTCCTTTCTGTCTTGTAGCCTCAGCTCTTAACTTTAAGTAGATGCTTGGTCTCTGTTTTCATGTGAGGTGAATTCCAGCCTACGGAGATGCTTTTGTATATTGAACATTATTCTTGCTGTGCTGGAACGTTAGCAAAACATGTCTCTTCTGCAGGAGGTGATTTTCTCCAGGTGGTGATTATGCCAAAACCCACCCTGCAAATGAGACAACGCTTGTTCTCCCTGCTATAAATTGAAGAAATTGGATCAGACTTGCAGCATTCTGGCACAACAGGCAGACGTTCTGTAATGCCAAAACATTTGCTGCTGGGAGGAAAATATTAGCTTTGAACTTCAGGATTTGAACCAAGAATCACATTGTCCACATACAACGTTACACTGGTCCCAGGGCTTTGCTTGTTAACTATCAATCAGCTGTCAGAAGAATCAATTCTGAGATGTTTATATTTCCTATCCTTTCATAGTGTCTTACCACAGGGCAAGGCAAACCATCACTGGGGACCTAAAGAGGCCAGAAAATCTTGGTGCTTCTATAGCTTACTTACATTCTCTATCAAGGTAAGATGTGGAAATGCATTGTGCAAAGGTGATAGTTGCAAGTGTAGTTGTATTTATTTATAGAACGCATTCTGCGCCTTATTTGCAGATCATACACCGATTACCTTTTCTGTCCTGCAAATGAAGCTGATAGGCTTTCGCACCAAGAAAAGAGATATTTAAAGGATAGGGTACACGTCTGGTGTTTTTCCTTGTCTTACAAAATAAAACCTTGTCCTCCTCTCTGCTGAGCATTTGGTCCGTTCGCTTTTTATAGTCACCTGATTATCCACCTTCATTCACCAGCTTTCATTCATTGGTCAGGATACAGCAGGCAGATTTGAGAGGCGAATCTTACCAGTGGGGAACACAGAGGGAGAAGTGGCTGGATTTTTGCTTGTGGGCCCATCAGGAGGAAATACAGGTCACGAAGCCACACTTGCTAAGGCCAGGATCCTGAGCTTGATTTGAGGGGTGGCCACCAATTCCAAAGCCTCCCCAGTTAAAGATATAAGAAAATTATGCTTTGTTCTCAATTTTACTAATTGTATTAACATTCTAAAAAGGTGTCGTGTTCAAATATAGTCAGTGTTTAAATTATGCATGTCAGTATAACAAACTCAGGTAACTGATTACAACTGCTAAAGTAGGATTGCAAACCTTATCTACTTGATAGTGCATTTAAGGCGAGTGCTTACATGGACTTTGTTTGGAACATAAAAACTTTGGATATACAGGACTGCTGACATAGGCGACTAGATAATCATAGGACCATACAGGGAAAGGATGTGCAGTCATGCCCAAAGTACCTTATAAAATAGCAGGATGTCAGACAGATAGACAGAGCTAAGGCAACTTTGACCAATCACAGAATTATCACATTCTACCCGATTTGGTTCAACCAAAAGTTCCATGCACAAAGCAACATGTACTTACAGCCTCGAATCCATAGAGCCGGATTCTCTGACCTCGCCCGCAGTTGGGATTTTCCAATCCCCTTGCAGTGAACAGATATTTGGCTGAGTGCCAAATTCTCCATTCTCGCTGGCAGCAGTGGTGAGGCATGAATGGCTGGAAAATTCTGACCACGGAAAGAATTTTATGGACCCTCCTATCAATGGGATCTTCCATCCTCACTGAAGTCAATAGTGTTTCGAATGGCTTACTTCATCCCACAGATCCGCAACAACAGGGTTGTAAAATTCCACCTCATCTTTACAGCAAAGAAGATTGTCATCGCAAAGGACAGCCTCAAGGCACAAAAGACAACTACAAGCAAGAGAAGACCATGCGACAAGTCCTTGCATGCTCCACTGTGCATGATTAAAACTGGAAGTAAAACCTGTCTGAGCCTGTAAATTACTACCTAGTTTTGTTTAGTTGTACTCTTAATAAATCTTTCCAACTTGTCACACACGTTGATTCATTTTGCAAGTTTGAGAGGAGTTCTTTACAAAAGGCAGGCTCCTGAGCTTGGAGGCTAGCAAATGGTCATTCAGCACTTTAAGATCAGCATTCCTGCAACAGAGGTAGATAGGAGTAAAAAAAAAGGTTTCTCCAGATAAAAGCTCTTCAGAAAATGCTTCTACAAACTTTAAAATTAGAGGTCATAGTTGTCAGACCATAATCATGGTGAAGCAACCACATCCACTGGATGGCCAGCGGCTGTGGTCAGATAGTTGTTGGGAGTACCAGATTAGGGGTTTTCAGCAGGCAATATAGGTCACATCCAGTTGACATAAAATTGCATCCATCCCTCAATCATTTGACCTAATTTTGTGGCAGAGTGGAAAATTTGCATGAGCATATGGTTTAAATTATCCCTTTAATTGGCCATACTGGATACCTAGCGCTTGCACGTGAGTTGCCAACAACCCTCTCTTGGCCCTGGAGGTAACATCACGGCATGGGACTGGTATGTTGACCAGTAGAGGCAAAATTGCAAGATTTGGCTGTCTCTAGTCCACTTTCACTGCCAAATTAAGAATTCCAGCCATTGGGTAGGAAATTAAGTTCTACAGCTTGTAGATGGGATATCTTGCTTAGACCTTCAAAAATTACCCCCATCTCCACGGGACATTGGTTAATATCAATGTAGAGGTCGGGGGTTATAGTGGCAATAATTTCAGTGGCGAGTTGAAGCCATTTCTGGGTGCACGCAATACTCCTGGAGAACGAAAGATGCATTAAATTTAAATGTTGCAATATCCACTTGAATGACGCTTCTGAACTTGAAGCAAAGCAATGTATTTCAAAAGGTAACCTGTCAGCTCTTACTGTGTAATAATTTTACTTTTAAAAATAAAATATTTTGCTATGGACCAGCTTTTGTCCCACATGAAGACCTTTTTCACAGAAGTCACTGAATTATATTAAACGCTTGCTACACTTAGTTGTGTCACAGTTTACATATTATTTTAGGTGATGATCCAATGGGTCTTTCCTTTAAACAGGAACAAAGGATGAGTGGTTACTTCTTAAGAATCCTTTGAAGTGTTTAACAATCATTGGAAATGAGTTGCATGAAAAAGAACAGCAATTCTCAGAATCTCAGGTGATTCCGTGAAGAGAGTGGTGGTACAGTTTAGCCATTTAAAATAGAATGCCTATTAAAAGCAATAGCAAAAAAACTATTCCTGTGCAATCTAAAAGACCAAAAAGCATCTCTGTTGAGATAACAGTGCTTGCACTATGCAGGAAGGGACCATGACGTTTACAGAAGATGCTGGCCTCTGAGTAGCAGAGATATATATGTTAGAGAAACAGGAAGAGGATGAGGACTGTGGTGGGGGTGAGAGACGGAGAAGGAAAGGGACTAATGCCAAAAGATTAAAGGATTGAACTTGGCACGCAAACGACACTAATAAATTTAGGATGGCAACTATAATCACAAAACTGAAAATAACCTTGTTGAATTGAGACATCTCCATGAAACAAACAACAATGCGAAACAACTGAAAGCAAAATGGTCTGGTATCATGTTAGCTAGGAATAATTATCACTGGTAAGATTTCGTTACGACTGAAAACAGAGCTAGGTATTAGAATTTGGAACACATGGATTCCAATTCCATGTAATAATGTGCCAAATGTGATGTGCAGACACTTCCTGCCTTGCCTTCCTTCTGGGCAGACACTCATGAGGAAAAGTATTAAAAAGATCTGCTAGCTGTCCAGCTTCATTTACATCAGAAGTTCTCAAGAGGGCAATTAGTATTTACTCTAACTTCGCCTCCCGAAGAGAGCAGGAAACGTCTTGGGACTCAAGACATTCAGGCAGTTAGTTTCGGTTCCACTGCTGCAGTTTTGGCCACACTCTGGATAGAAGGCCTTGCCAGGTAGCTGCAATAAACTGGGCCTCTGCAAATGAATAATCTGAGCCAGCAAATATAGTTACATGAAAATTCAGCCAGGGTGATACTATGGCACAGTGGTTAGCATTGCTATCTCTCAGCGCCAGAGATCTAGGTTTGATTCCTGGCTTGGGTCATTGTCCGCACATTCGATTCTGCGCAAGTTGCCTCTGGGTTCTCCAGTATCCTCCCACAATCCAAAAGAAGCACTGTTTAGGTGCATTGGATTGCTAAATTCTTCCTCAGGGTATCCGAGTGGTGACTAAGGGATTTTCACACTAACACTGCAATTAAGTTACTGTAGGCTTGTGATATTAATAAATTTATCCAGTTTATTTTCTATATAGATTTGACGAGGAAGGGAAAAGAAATAAAATTCAGCAATCAAGCGGTTCCATGAAAGCAGTGGTCATTCAAGTAATGAATGATCCAACGCTGAGTTCAGTCAGAATAATTCAGTGCAACAATGAGTGAACACAAGGAACTACATCGTTTTTTATTTTTAAAAAACTGGGTTTGTTTATCCCCCCAAAATAATTAGGGGATTGGAGTCCTAAAACAAGTAGAATGTCACTAGTTACACGAAGCTGACAATTTTATACAAGCAAGGCAAGTTACCCAGATGGTCACAATATGCAAAGAAAAACCCCCAAGAGACAGTTATTACACAGATAAAGGCTGAAATTAGTCACAGGCTGAAAACACTTCAGAGAGAATTCTACTGGACCCAAGAGTGATGATTGAAGGAAAAGATGAGTAGATAAATGAACCCTAGCTATGACTGCACAGTGTTACATTCTTGTTTCCTTTTGTAGGAACAGTATGCTTTATATAGCACATAAGAAACAATACTTTTCACTGTACACTAATACATGTGACAATATATCAAATAGTTCAAATAGCGGATTTATTGGTAATCCTCTATCCTGGCTAACTCAGATCTTCAGCTGAGATGAATAAGTCTATAACTTTCTGTAATCTAGAGATATCCAAATAAAATGCAAACTTAAAATGAAAACCATTTTTCAATAATCTGCTTTTTTTGGAAGACGACTCAATGCAAAGTCATATAGCTTCAATGTCTGATTGCCTAGAACATCACAAATAAATTAGTCAGAATTCTCCCATGCCCCACTGGGTGGGATCAATTGCAGGCATTGGGAGTGGGGGAGTATTTGATGGGATGCCCGAAAAAAAAAAACAAAATCACTTCACCTTGGTGCAAAAATACAGCAAGATCTTCCATTGCTGCCAGTCATGATAATTGGGAATCCTGCTGGATGTTGGTATGAAATAGATCTGCATCCCTTGGGATGCAGATCAAAGTCCAATCAGAATCTTGCCCTCATGCTCTATGACTCTGTCGTTCATTCATCGATGAGGACTGCGACACCATTAGTCATTTTGAGGCTGGTTGCGACATGTCTGAAGATGACCAATCAGGTCAATTCAGGCACAGAATGTCCTGGCACATATTAGGCAGACTTGTGTAGGCACTGTCATTGTGCTGGTGGCTTTGGACTTGCATAGCTTGTGCTCAAGATGCGCTCCAGTATTGTATCTTGCTTCATGAGCTTGACAGCCCTTGTGGATGGGAGAGTGCCACGTAGGGCTGTTTTGTGCTAGTGTTTCCCAGATAGTTGTGTCTATGTCAAGTGACTTCAAGGAGGCCTTGAACGTGTGTCTTTGTAACGTTTCTGCCCTTGAATGCAAGTGTCTTTCAGCAAGAAATTTCTCAAAAACAATCTGCTTGGGTATTCGTTCGTCCGCATATGGATGACATGAACTGCCCATCGGGTCTGTGCTCTTGTCACATGTGTGGGCTGGTGGTAGGCTTACTCTAGAGAGAGCTTGAACATCTGGTACTTTGTCTTGCCATCTGATGAGTAATATTCTGCGAAGACAAGTCATGTGGAAATGATTGAGCTGTCTTGCTTACCTTCGATACACAATCCATGTTTCACAAGCATACACGAGGGTAGCGAGTACCACAGCACTGCAGATCTTCAGTTTTGTTGCTGGATTGATTCCTTGACATTCCAATACAGTGGAGTGCAGTCTACTAAAAGCAGAACTTGCCTTTGCTTTTTTGCAGTTAACTTCTGTATCAATAGTCACTGCTTTGGAGCGGGCGCTGTGAAGACAAGTGAGTTGTTCCTTTGATTGTGATTATGGGTTCTGTGTACAGTGCATGAGGAGCAAATTGGTGCATGACTTCGGTCTTTCTAATATCGACAATAAGTCCAAAGTTGTCATAAGCCATGGAAAATTTATCCTATTGACTTGCATCTCTGGCTCTGAGCCAGTATACAGGGCACTGTCATCGGCAAACAACAAGCTTACTTTGTTAATCGCTTGAAGTCTCCTCAGGTTGAAGAGCTTCCCATCCACTCTGCACTTGAGGCCGATTCCAACAACACTGTCCTGAAAGGCATCATTCAGCATGGCAGTAAACATCATGCTGAACAGTGTGGGTGAGAGCACTCAGCCATGTTTGACACCATTGGTGACTGGGAATGCCTTAGAGAATTCTCCACCATCCAGTACTCTTGCCATTATGGAACTGGCAAACCATCTGAATGAATTTGGGATTTGTGGGGGCTGGGGGGGAGATGGAGGCAGCCAAACTTTGACATAATCCTCCTCAGGCCTTGTCAGCTGACAGTGTCAAAGGATTTCATGAGGTCAACAAAAGGTTGTGTAGAGCTCGGGATTCTGCTCCTGACAGTTCTCCTGAAATTGGCATACGGCAAAAATACAATGCCAATAGTCCCGTGACCTTTACGGAAGCCACACCATGACTCTGGAAACAGGCCCCGCTCCAGATGAGTGACTAAATGGATTTAGCAGGACTCTTGCAAGAGTTTCTCCTGCGACAGAGAGTAGCAAGATTCCTCAGTGGTTGTCGCATACTTGCCGATTCCCTTTCTTTGGCAAGGCACATGTTAAATTGTCACATTCAGGGTTAGACACTTTATGCTCTCATTCAAAGAATAAAATATTGCAAAAGTGCAGATCTGAAGTTTCCATCTCCTCCATTTGTCCAAAACAGAACAGAGGATTGGAGGAATTTTAAGTCCAATTATACCCAGCACTAGAATTCTCAAGTCTTTTGGATCAATTTAAAAAAGATTTTGTATATAAAGCCAGCTCTGCCTCTGCAACTGGCCACATTACATTGTGAAATAAGAACATTTCCACACCTGTAAGAAGACTCATGAAATTAAACCCATTTTGGCACAAAAGACAAATTGGTACCTTTTAAAAGCTTAATAAAATTAAATTTTTATTGTGACTGAGTTCTGCACAGCAATCAAGTAGTAAATGGTTCTGCATAGTTTTGAATTCATTCCAGTTAGTTAGGGTACTTACAGGTGTTCGATTAGACATTTATTAAAAATACAAAAGTGATAAATCTATTTTCAACTGCTATTAATAGAACTTCATAAGCATGCCACTGAAATACATCAAGGAACTGTTTTAATGCAGAAAATAAATAATTGCATTCTATATCACTGTCCAACCGTGCTGGCACATTGAAGTCTTTGGACTAGAAGTGCTTCTTCTCAATTCTTAAATGCAATTTGCTCACATTTCTTCCAGATAAAGTAGGAAGCATTTGAATTTTACATACCCCGCACCCCTCCCCTCACCCACCTGCATGATTGTCAAATGCTCCCCAGGCATGTTTCATGCTTCTTCCTTCTCAGCAATGGTGTTGGACGATGTGAACAACTTAGGGAAGATACTACATGGAGTAGCCAAGCTGCTGTTTTTAAAGGCAGGATGTCCCTCTAACAGAAACCAATAACTGGTCAGTCACAGAAGCACCAAAGAGAGCAAGAAAGAGCAACAGTACACCATTAAGAGTCCTCAGCCATCTCTTCAGATAGTGGTTAGCACTGTTGTCTCAGGGCATCAGAAACCTGGGTTCAATTCCCAGTTTGGGTCACTGCGCAGAGACTACACTCTTCCAGTGTCTGTGTGGGTTCCTCTGGGTGCTCCAGTTTCCTCCCATGTGCTGATTAGAATGCGTTGGCCACACTCAATTTTCCCTCAGTGTACATGAGCAGGCACTGGAGTGTGGTGACAAGGGGATTTTCACAGTAACTTCCCTGCAGTGTTAATGTAAGCCTATTGGTGATACTAATAAATTAACTTAGATATTGATACAGCATATACCTTGGAGATTGGTGTTAGAATTGGTTTGTGCATATACCTTGGAGACAATGGCAGGAAAAATTACCACCCCGCCTTCCATAGGAATCAGAGTGAGCGAGGGAGACAATGGAAAGGACTTCAGGCAGGATTTTATAGTTTCAGGACGAGCAAGGCCATAAAATCCCACCCAATGGCTTTTCCTAGGAAATCAGCTGATCAAACCTTGCATGGACTGTTTCTAATGCAAGTACATCCTTCCTTAAGGAAACAGTGTTGCAGGTGTGTTTGCACCATTGGCCTGTGCAGCAATAACAAGACTTGCCTACTTTTATATTCCACCCCCCCTGCAATCAAGGCCAACATTCTTTACCTTTATCTTCCGAATTACTGTACTTTATGTATAAGGACTCCCAGATCCCTCTGTACTGCCGTATTTGACAGTTTCTCTCTATTTAAAATAACATTTGGCAAGAAGAGTAGAAAAGCCAAAAGAGGTCTCATATTTTCCTGACATTATATTTCATCTTCTGAATATTTTGTCCACTCATTTCATCTACTTAAATCCCTCTGCGTACTTTTGTATCCTCCTCACAATCTGCTTTTCTGCCTATTGTTGTAACACCTTGATTAGCACTGGTCCCTGCGGCTCTCCACTAATGACAGTTTACCCATCTGAAAAATCTTATCTCCACTTTCTGAAACCTGATGTTTAGCCAATGCTCTATCCATGCTAATATATCACCTGCCCACCATGAATTCTTATTTTATGCAGTAATCTTTTCTGTGGCACTTTATCAAATCCTTTTAAGAATCCAAATACACTAACACTACATCTGATTGCACTTTGTCCAAGCTACTGCTCCATTTCCAAATAACACTTTCATGAAGGCATGTTAATTCTGCCTAATTATATAACAATTTTCTATATGCCCTGCTACCTCCCGAACATGGTAGCTAGGTATAGTGGCTAACCTGCCAGCCTTCTGTCACTATCAAGGATCCCATCCAAACCATTTAGTTTTACCACTTACATAAGCGACATGATTTGTACCATGATTCTGGCCTACTGCAGAATGATGCAGTACTGAAAATAGCCATTTGACCAAGCTGGCACTAAATTGTGCAGCGACTGAACATACAACAGGACATTATTACGTGCGTTTCATAATCAGTTGATAAAACTGCAATTCAGAGCATAATATTTCCCAGGTGTTACATTTTATAGATAAATTATTTTATATATGCTGTTTTACACTAGTTAATTGAAATCGTGCTGTGTTATATTAGTAACAGATCCGTTCACTGGTAACTTATGAAAGGCAATACACATACTTCAAAAACAGTAGCTATGGTGTCTGAGCATTGCAGGCAAGTCCTCATTGCCCATCAGTAGTTCTTTTTGTGGTGAGCAATCTTTCTGAACCACTGCAGTCAATGTGATCCCATAGTGTTGGTAGGTAGGGAATTCCAGGGTTTTGACTCAGTGACGAAGGGCTGACAAGTTAAACGGGGAGTGCAATCCACCAGAGGGAATGTTATTCCCATATGTCTGCTCTCCTCGTCCTTCCAGGTAAGGGTTTGGAAGCTCCTGAAATAGTCTTGGCAAGTTATTGCTGTGCATGGGTTAATGATACACCCTGCAGTGTTCTGCATGCCATGTTGGAGGAAGTGAATGTTTAAAGTCATGGTGAATGCGATGCCAGTCAAGCTTTGTTTTGGATAGTGTTGGAGCTGCATTTCATCCAGACAAGTGAAGAGTATTTCATCACACTCGTTGTAGGTAGTAGGCAGACTTTAGGGAGTCAGGAGATGTGCCATTAGTCACAGTATTCTTAGCCTCTGATCTGCTCTTGTAGTCATAGCATTTACTCCAGCCAGTTAAAACAAAAAGTGGACAAAAGGGGCTTCACCCAGTTTGATGATTAATATGGTTTCAAATTCAAGTTAAAAATATATTCTTATGCAATGATGATCGTCAAATACTAATTTTATTAGAATATTTTTTGATCAAAAGCATTTTCTGCTTGTGGATACTATTTCCCCATTAATAGTGAAAGAATAAAACAAAAAGTACAGCACAGAAACAGGCCCTTTGGCCCCCTAAGTCTGTCTTGATCATAATGCCCTAACCAAATTAACTTACTGGGTCTGTATCCTTTTATTCTCTTCCTAATCATGTACCCACCCAGATGCCTCTTAAATGTTGCTAATGTGCCTGCATCCATCACCTCCTCTGGCAGGATGTTCCAGGCACCCACCACTGTGTGAAAAACTTTCCCTTTCACCTTGGACCTGGGCCTACGGAAATACATCACTTTTCCTTCACTGTTGCTGGATTAAAATCCTGGAACTCCCTCCCTAACAGCACTGTGGATATACTTATACCTCAGAAACTGCAGCGGTTCAAGAAAGAAGTTCACCACCACCTTCAAGGGAAACTGGGGATGGCAATAAACATTAGACAAGCCAGTGCTGTTCACATCCCATGAATGAATTTTAAAAATTGTGAAGCATATTTTGTACGCCTTCCTATATTAAAGGCACAATATAAAGGCAAGTTGCTGTCAATTAACTGTTTTCAGGAAGTCAAACTGTAATGAATGTTTGATGACAAGGGCTAACAATAACAGCAAGAAGGCAAAATGGATTAGCAGTAAAAGTAGACCATTTGACTTCTCAAGTCTGCTCTGATTGTGGTCTCAACTCCACATTCTGTTTACCCCAATAACCCTTGATTACCTGGTTAGTCAAGAATCTACCCACAGCTGCCTTAAAAATATTCGATGACCTGTCTACCATTGCTGTCTGGGAAACAGAATTCCGAAGACTCTCAACCTTCAGAGAAAAAAAATTGTTTCACTCTCTTAAAACAGGAGACCTCTTGTTTTTAAACATAATTCTGGAGTTACAATTTCTCCTACAAGGGGAAACATCTTTTCAGCACCCACCCTAACAAGTCCTCAGGGTCTTATATGTTTCAAGAAGATCACCTCTCAAATGTTCTAACCTCCAATGGATGCAGCACCAGCCTGTCCAATCTTTCCTCAGAAGCTGACTTCCTCATCCCAGTAGTCAGGTAAGTGATCTTGCAGGGAAGTTGATGGAAGTGATAACCCAGGCCTTCATAATTGCCTCTTGCAATCATCTAATCTAGAATCATAGAAAGCCTACAGTGCAGAAAGAGGTCATTTGGCCTATTGAGTCTACACCAACCACAATCCCACCCAGGCCCTACCCCCATATATTTACCTGCTAATCCATGCATCTCAGGACACTAAGTGGCAATTTTTAGCATGGCCAATCAACCAAGCCCACACATCTTTGGACCATAGGAGCAAACCGGAGCACCCGGAGGAAACCCATGCAGATACGAGGAGAATGTGCAAACTCCACACAGACAGCGATCCAAGCCGGCAATCAAACCAGGTCCCTGGAGCTGTGAAACAGCAGTGCTAACCACTAAACTGGGCCTCCACCTCTCAAAGGCTGTGTAAGATTGATAGCTCTGACTGCTCGGTTTTTTGTAATGGAGTCGTCAAGTTGGGACCTCATATTCAAGATTACAAATAAAAATGAAGCAAAGGCAATGTGGATTGAAATCGAACTTGGTGGGGCCAGAAAAATAAGTTTTGGTGGATGTGCCATCTAATATATACATCCTTTTCACCTCCCCCAGAGTTAGTGGGCAAACAATAAGAACCAGATTTCTTTTCACTGGCATTATCATAATTATCTCCTCTTGATTTTTCTCCAGCCCTTCAGGCTATTCTTCTGTGCTATGGTGCCATGAATGGTAGAAGCCATCCATCATCTCAAGAGTGGCATTATTTCAGCGTCAGCGATTGGCAGCTCTGACTATGGATGAGATTGCCATTTTCACAACAGATTCATTTTCCAGTTGGGAGGTGTAGGTAGACAGCAATCAGAAAGGGAACTGTGGAACTCAGCCCCACCCACACATTTTCCCTAGCTGTGGAATGTTCATGGCAATATGAGGTTTACTATTTTCAGTCCATGGAACAGCTGGACTACGTAAAAAATTGGGTTCAAGATTAACTTGACACACTGAATTCCAGGCCATATACACAATGAAAAGATACACCATGCCTCCTTAAAGACAGCAGAAATTTTTTAAATAATGATTGAAAGGGTCTCTGTATTATTCAACATGCATAATTGTTGAGTGAGTTTCTGGCATAAGTGCTGAAAAAGATAACTAAATATTGCATCAAAACCCAACTTGCATGTAGGTAAAACTCTGCAGAGAAACTGTTTATCAGATGAAAGTGGACTTGTCTGATCAGGCACATTTCAACCGTCGAAGAGAACAAATAATTGAGAGCATTTTCAAGTAGGAGTCTGCAGCAGTCAATAAGTTTGGAAAGTGTCAAACTACAAGTATTAATGGAGTCTGGTCTCAAGAGACTGCATTATAACACACTCCAACTTTTGACACTTAATATCGTAAGTACAACTGAAGTTATTGAGATATTACAGGATTTTTTTGGAAGAGAACTTAACAGCTATCTTTGTGGAGCAGAAAGAGCAACATTGTCACCACAGGCTTTTGAGTGTTGCCAATGCATATATTGTACATTCTTCATCTTTCACACACCATGTATTACAAACTGAAACCAGACATGAAGAGGTTGCTGTGGAATTTCGATATATGGGATTAAAGCTGCCAAACAAGTCATAATCACACAAGTTTCCTTTACAAACAATATAGGAGCTTCCTTGGGATATATTTTTCTTAAAAAGTGCTCCACATATTGAAACTTGACTTTTGGTATACACATACACACTCACACAATGTGTGCAGTAGTCAAAATCTAAACTGTGCAAGATGATAAAATGTACACTTCAAGAAAATTGTGATAATTAAATCTTGCTCAAAGTTCAACAAAAGAAGTTTATTGAAAGTTGGAATCTCAAGTAGCCCAAAGAGTATATACTGAACATTTTTATGGTATGTGGGCAGGGTGGGTGGGCAGTACTAGTGGAGGATAGCAGAATAAAATAGTAAAATGAACTATAAAAATTAATTTCACATCTTACAAAATGAACCAAAAGAACCTGAAATGATAATCTCTTGGGAAGAGTTAAATACCCCAAAGTTGCAGCAGGATACATAATAAATTTAGCTACTTTCAAATCAATGTTGGCAACTCCAAGAAATCTAGCCATCTTTCAGATTTATTTTGCGAGGAAGTGAAGTGTATGTCAAACAAAATAGCACAACAACTAGCAGAGTGAGAGGTGATGCCAACTTTTAAAGTTTTATTAAAAAAAATTAAAGCAAGCAAGCTTTACTACAGAAGATCAGAAACATAGCTGCTCAATCCTATTCAAAAAGAGTTGATTTAATTAGGAGAAACAGAAAGCAGGGAATGTGTTTCATGTTACACACACACAGATCCAGAAAACTGTCTGGAATGCATTAATGTTTATATAAAAAAAAAACTGATGTTACTGTACAAGCAGGGTGCAGCCCCAGTGCTGCCTGAGCAAATACTAAAAAAAACAGAAGATAGAGGAGCAGAAAAACGGACTGCCTTAGAAAAACAAAGTCTAGAAAAAAAATCTGTAGAACTCTACTACCATTGAGTGCTCTTAGCTGTTATAATGCTGCTATGACATCTTGCTTCCTTTATTTACTTTACAAAACAAATTTACAGCCATGGAAAATATACATTTTGGCTCATATCAAAGTCCTGCAAGCCAGCTGCTGTTTAGTTGTTTTAAAGCAGCTTCATGCACAAACTGGAATGGGCATGGTCATGTTAACAGACTTTACAATTAGTCATCAGAGACCAAGCGGAAAGCTGATATGAATGTTTAGTCATTACCTATTTTAGTTAAAATTTAAAGAGCTTTTTGTACAGGAGATATAACCTTCTGCAAATGTTTATGGGGGTCACAAGAAAAGCAACTACTTTGCTTTTTAATTATTTTCAAGGATACAGACTCATGAATAAATTCCCCACTACCAATTCACATTGTTAGAAGAATAATTAAAACTTTACTTCAGTGGTTTGAAAATGGGTCACTCTCCCAGAGAGAAAAATATATTTAAGCACATGAAGACAATCGCAGCTTGTGAAAAGACTCACCTGAAAAAGAAGATTTCTTCATGGCTAGTTTCTAAATTGCATGGAAAGCACACTCTTCAGGATTAGGGTAGGTTACTTCCAGTGTTCAGTAATCAAAAACGTCCAATATCGCAGGGAGCTGACTTAGCTTCACAGACTTTCATTCAAGTAACCAGTAACTTAAACTTCTTTGCACACCGTCCAACTGCTCATGAAACACTCCCATTAATTAGTACACACCTTTCCTAATCAGATGAACTTAGGCATCTTTGGCCTTGTCCAACTAAGCAAAAGCATTGGGGAAATCACAGAGCTCATTTGTTCTCCAGCTTGAATTTTTTTTAACTCTTAGTAGTAGTTAGAGGTTTAGCAACTTTTCTTGAAAGATTTATATGTTTATTTGAGACAATTTTATCTATTTCAAAAAGCAAATTAACATGTTTTTTCAGTGTAAAAAAAAGCACTCTCCCTACTTATAGAGTTTGGTGCAGCTCAATTTAGTACTGTTACATAGGCTGTAGGAGAAATCTGCTGTTCAAAGTACATTACAGCTCCCATCTAAAACTGCAAGGAAATAATACAAACTGTTCTACGTTCAAACGCTTTAATGCCAAGCAGAGATAGTGAATAAGATTCTACACAGTCTTTGTACAAAGAGTTTCTCCTTCATTATTTGAAGACTTTCACTCCTTGAATTAATGTGAGTAACAGAACAAATGAGATACCAACCATGGCGTTCCAGCTATCATTCCTGTAGGTAGTCAAATGACACTTGTACAGCTCAATTCGTTTGTCTTATAATTTTGTAAAAATTAATCTCAGATTCTTTACATGTGATAAAGAATCATCTGAACATGTATTTTATTTGTGTTTTGCCCAGGCCAATTAGTACACAAGAAACAGGCGTTCAAGGTACTTTCCTTCATTTTCCGCAGTCTTAAAGCAATGTTCTGGACTGTTTCTGTTCAATGCACTCGAACACAAACAGAACTAGAGGGTTTCCTGCCAAATAATATCAAAGCTCATTCATCTGTGTATTTTGGTCTTTATTAATAACACAACCCCGTGCATATTTTGATGCCTTACTCATTTTTCTAAAGTTTTGAAGTTTGTTTATTAGTATCACAAGTAAGCTTACATTAACACTGCAATGAAGTTACTGTGAAAATTTCCTAGTCGCCGTACTTCGGCTCTTGTTCGTGGACACTGAGGGGGAATTTAGCACGGCCAATGCATCAAATCAGCATGTCTTTCAGACTGTAGGAGGAAACTGAAACACCTGGAGGAAACCCACATGGACTTGGGGAGAATGTGCAGACTCCGCTCAGACAATGACCCAAGTTGGGAGTTGAACCCGGGTCGCTGGTGCTGTGAGGCAGCAGTGCTAACCATTGCGCCACCTTGAGGAAAAAGTAAAGCCTGTTAAATGTACTTTCAGATTTTATGGTTCGAGAGGGAAGCAACTCAATGCCATTTTAATGTGATTTCAAAATGTTTTCCAGCATGGAATCATTAAGGTACCTTTGTCCTTTTTGAATTATAGCCATCACTATTATTTTGATGTTCTTTCCAATGTGTCATGCATTGCGGACTCCATAGACCATCGGACTATCTGCTACTTGGATTTCTTAGATAATCGTCATATCATTTCCTAACCAGCACAATAACTTCTTTTCACATTACCTTTTTCACAAAGTTATTAGAAGGCCTGCTCCCAAACTCTGCTTTTAAAATTAGTCTAACATCTACGTTAAACCAGTTTCCTTTCGAGTAAAGACTTATTTTTTGATCACTGTTCACCTCCAATATCCGTGAGAGGATGGGTGTCCTTAGATTGAACTCAGGAAGTGATAGGAGAGATAAACTGAATTAAGCTTATCAGACTCCACCAAGAACAAACTTCCAATCATCCTTTCAATATTGCTAACGTGGAACCTCCTGCTTCCACACACATGCCTTAAATTGCCCCCAAACTTTATAATATTTGTTTAGACTTAGCAAATGCATATTACATTTTCTTGTTGTAATTACGTTCTAATATTTTCTTATACGTGGTATATGTAGTGGAAAGTTTAATTCTATCCACTTCATTTGTATCTATAGACTGGTTGCAGCAAACAGATTTTCCTTTTCAGTGCAAAAGCCTAGCTACTAATGATCATCACTGTCTGAATCTAATCGATTCAGACAGTGAAGGAGGTGATTCAGCCCATCGAGTCTGCCTGACCACAGTCCCACCCAGGCTCTATCCCCATCACCCCATGCATTTACCCCAGCTAGTTCCCCTGACACTACGAGGAAATTTAGCATGGCCAATCCACCTAACCTACACATCTCTTGGACACTGGGAGGAAACCTAAGCACCTAGAGGAAACCCACTCAGACACAGAGAGAATGTGCAAACTCCACACAGCAGTGACCCAAGCCAGGAATCGAACCTAGGTCTCTGGTGCTGACCATTGTGCCACGCTTTCCCTTCCCAGTATTGTTCAGTAGATGAGTGAAATTCTAATCAGGCAGGCTTCAAGCTTGGCTACACAAGATTGCATGTGAAATAGTGAATCTCAACAAGCTATCATGTAACTAATGCAGAGTCTTGAACCATATCCAAGTAATATACTTGTGTGTTAAATATCTCACCATCTTCTATTGTTCAGTCAGTCAGAATGATTTAATATCCTCTTTGCTCAGAAATCCCCCATCCTCGAAAACTTTAAATCAACTTGCAAAAGGCAGAGTATTTACCCTTCTCACCCAGGTACTGTTGCTAATCCATGAGACATCCATTAACTTTTGAACAGAATCTACAAACACTTGAAAAGGTCTATTCCGGCTAGGATGTGCACTTCTTGGAATTGTTCAAATGAAACGTTCTTTCAGACACACTGGACATTATCTCATTAACCAGCAACCCTGTTGAATCATTTATAATGAGTGATGAATCAATAATGCCGTCCAGTCATTATCCTTCCACGTGGCCACATACTTTCTGAGGCCCTTCTTCAATGGAACTTGCAGTTATTAGCAAGTCAAAATACCTGGTATAAGTAAACAGCTCTCTCTTTCCTCATGTTTCCGCACCATAATCTTACCCTCTGCCATTGTCCTTTTAGATACCCAATAACTGCAAGCTGGCCAAGCAGTGCTGGATGGACAAGAGATGGAATTTCAGAAATGGCAACGGGGGTGGCAAAGAGCATTGGATTGCCACTCTGTACCAGTTACCTGTGCTAAAATTCTTAAGTACCTGTCTCATCTAACCTTCCTGACTTAGGTCAGGTGGGATTCAGACAGCACAATGCATCCCCAGCTCGTATGCCAAAGCCCAAAAGTAGTGGAGCAAAGGAGGACTTGTCCCCTTTTATAGGGCATTAGCTGCCATAAGGCAGGTGAGTTTAAATGTCCCACTGAAAGTAGCAAGCAAAAGAGCAGATCAAAAACATCTGAGGGACGTGGGGAGGGTCAAATGTTGGTAGTGGTGGGGGTTAGGTTTGTGAGGTGGGGTTTGAGTCAGGGGGGACAGGGATCGGATTGGCTCTGGTTGTGTTAGGTTGGTGGGGGGGAGGGAAGAGATTGGGGAATCCTGTGAGCATAGGCAGTGTTTGTGAATACCATGGATGGGGTTATTTAGTTGAGGGTCAGGAGTCCCTTGGATGTTTAGTGCGTGGGCGGCGTATCTCTGCAGTATTCAGACTAGACCTTTAAAGTAGTTACGCTGAAGTTAGAATTGCTTTTATTTCTTCTAACTCTTTGAGTGTAGCTAACAGTGTAACTGGCAGAACTATCCAAACTTAATTTAACAACTTAAAAATAACTTAAATCACTTTGTTAGTAGTTTCCAGCACAGTGCAATTTTCTAGGAGGACTTAGCCTTTCCAGAGAATTGCCACATGAACTTTTAATTGGTAACTTTCAAACCTTCTTTGGCGTAGGCCCCAAATCTGACACTGGTGAACTAGGAAGTTATGAAGACAAAATACCATTAGTCACACTCACTTCATAACCGCTTGACCTAGTATTGACTGTGCATATTTTAGACAGTAGATTAGAGGTGGGATTTACATGTGATACAGTACTTGTGTTGCAACCAATGCATGGAACAAGGCTGGTACACCTACAAGCCTCTGAAGTATGAAGTTGAAGATGAGTTCTATTC
This sequence comes from Sphyrna mokarran, assembly GCA_024679065.1. NCBI lineage: Eukaryota > Metazoa > Chordata > Chondrichthyes > Carcharhiniformes > Carcharhinidae > Sphyrna > Sphyrna mokarran. Next base: position 30,165,741 of record JAGIQG010000021.1, read on the forward strand.
TGGGAGGGACGGGACTCAGGTGGGGACGTTTATGAGGTGCACAACAGGAAAAAGACAAATGAAAGTCTTGATGCACTGACAGATCTGACTTGAAGCCTACAATTATTGTAAATGATTATGGAGGAGCCTGGCACAAATTTGGTCTTTGCATAGAGTTTGGAGCACATTCTTTCCAGTGTGGTAGTGATTCTATATGCATACTTTCAGCTTCAACCCCATGATAATAGCAACTAATGGACAGTATCTCATTCTTTTGAACCATAAACTGAAGCCAATCAATGTCTGGATGGACATTGCTTTGGAAACAAAGACTGAAGCTGTGCAGGGTCCATTTGCAGCCAACATGGCTACTTATAACAATATTTACATAGGAATCTAGTGCGTTATGTCAATCCAGTAATATGCCCCGTGCACATTACTTAAATTGCTGATTGATGAGTCAGTAAAATTGCTCCCTAAGTGTAGGATGAATGCGATCAAATTCACGCTGGCATCACATGGTTTTCTCACCCAAAATTATACTTGTGGTGCAATCTTATGACCTTGTCTTACTTGATGTTTGGTGATTCAAGATATTAAGATCGGGTGGTAGGCAAACATTCAAGTTCACACTGATTTTTATTTGCCTCCCCTCATTTTTACGGAACCATTTTGGCAGCAAAATCGATTTGGGTGCAAAGCCAATTTCTCCTCAATGAGAATCATGTATGGCCTCCATCAGATGTAATGGCCTCACCAAGTGGATTGGTGACCATTAAAGACCCTGGGTGGTCGGCTAATACTATATGTCCATGATAATTAATCATGTAAAAGAGCAAACTAAAGAGAGGGGAAGATGGGGGTCAAAAGAAAGATAAAATGGACAAAGAATATGTTAAAGTACTATAACTTTATTTTTAAAAATACTTTTATACCTCCAGTAAGAATTAAAATCTGAAGGAATGTGATTCCATAATTTTATAAGTAAGCTTTCAGTGCCAGAGAGAGTCACCGAAAATCTCCACCCTACCGCTGGGATTCTCTGGTTCCGCTGCAGTGAATGGAGTTTTAACTGAGCACCAAATTCTCCATTCTCGCTGACAGTTGGGTGGGAACAGATGAGATCGGAAAATCCAGCTCGTTGTTTGGCAATATTTTCGCGTCACTAAAAATTAATTTTCACTGGAATGGGCAAGACCTAGCTTTTTTTTCATGCACTTAGTTGTGGCACCTACTCATCCATATCCACTAAGCCTAGTTTATTTTTTTGAATACTCAGTGTGTCTACGCAAAACCATTTTTGTGAAGCTTCTGGGGGAGCAGGCGGCTCAGGTAGCAGCTTCCTGATTTCCCTGTTCAACTCTGCATGTGTGGGCATTCATGCCAGAATTTTATCGGCACGTCAGCTCTGGAATCGGGGCAGGGGAGGCTTGCTGAACAGCATTCTCCATTGGCCTCAGGTGGGATCTTGCGTACCCCAGGCATGGCAAGGCAGTAAAATTCTGGCATAGGAATTGCCATATAGTTTACTTGTATCTGGGCACTAATCATTTCACTGTTATTTAAACTGCAAAAATCAGCCCTCTTGTAGCACAACTAGAGACTCACCCAGGAAAGCTCCATATTCTGAAGGCTTCAACTAACTTCAACCTAAGTACAATCATATATCTGGCTAAACCACTTCCCATTGTGACTTTGGCTGATATTGACTAAACTTAATACAGCTCCAATTTCCTTCCATTAAGATTTTACTACATTTTTTATTGAAAGTTCTGGAAACAACCTACACTGCACTGTAATGAACAACAGATGAAAGCAGAGGTAGCATAGAACATTGATTTTAATTACTATTCATTCATTACAAGAGCTTTTCCTATAATTCAGATGGAATGAAACTCCAAAGACAGTTAAGTATCAAAGGCTTGAGTTTCTTTTGCATTTAATCTCACTTTTATTTCACTGGTATAGGAAGGGATTTGAAGATATTTTCATCCCTTTTTCTCTGAATGAGCATTTGTTCATATTCCATTTCATGTGAAGGGCTGGGATGGAAAACTACTCCACTCTTCCATTAGTGACACTTTGGAACCAAATATATTTCAATATTTCCAATGAAGAACCAGATCTCCCAAACTTTCAAACTTCTGAAGTAAAATGATTGGTTTCTTCCTATTTTAGATTTGCATGACTTTTATAATATGTTTTGTTTTAGATGTAAACGATAGTATTCCACTTTAATTTTTGTATACCATCCCCAAATTTGGAAATCTAAACAGATATCCTTTAAACAGTAAATATTTCCAAATATACACATCACTTACATTTGATTCATTCAGTACATTTGATTCATTCTCTGGAATTTTGAAACATTACCTTTTTTGTTTAAAATTCAGTTAAAGTGTGAAGAAAGTTTTCTCAATGTGAAATGCACAAAATCTCATTCTGTGAATATTTCCATACTTCAAAATTGGGTAAATTCAGCAATCAGGGCTAAGTCACGTTGATGCCTATCTCCTTAAGTGCAAGCAGAAAGTCTGATCTTTTCCCAAGTACCCAGTGACAGGGAATTCTTCAGTCCAGGATTGTGTCTTTGCCAAGAGCCTGCTGACAAGGACCTTGGCAATAAGTAATGATGGCATATGACATGGGCTTGATCATCTTGGCGGCACAATGGCACAGTGCTGGCAGCACAGTGGCACCATGGTTAGCACAGCTGCCTCATGTTACTAGGGAATCTGGCCTCGGATCACTGCCTGTGTGGAGTTTGCACGTTCTCTCTGTGTCTGCACAGTTTTCTTCTGGGAGCTCCATTTCCTCCCACAATCCAAAAGTGGGTGGGTTAGGTTGATTGGCTATGCTGAATTAACCCTGGTGTTAAGGGGATTAGCAGGGTAAATATGAGGGGTTATAGGAATAGGGCCTGGTAGAGATCGTGGTATTTGCAGACTCAATGGGCCAAATGGCCTCCTTTTGCACTGTAGGGATTTTATGATCTAAAGCATTGGATAACTAGAACAACACATGTTGGCCCTGTGGTATTTTAAACCATTCAGAAAACTGGTATCCACTGTATTTCTGTTGAAAAAAGTCCAAAACAGGGGATGATAGCTGTCGGAAGATTGCATTGTATATTAACTTGGGGGCGTGAATTTTCATGATGTAGAGATGCCGGCGTTGGACTTTTCCAACGTGAATTTTCTGCGTGAATTTTCCCCAGTTTGATCACCTGCAAATAAAGAGGGAAGGTGTTGGGGTGCTGAAGTCAATAATTGAACACATACAGTTTGGAGAACTATTCCATGAAGAGAAAACCTCAAGGGCCAAAATAACTCGAAGGTTAATTTTACAGTTTTTCTTCCAATGTTAAATCTTGTAGCCTGGGCCTTGGGTGGTTACAGGACCTCCCTTCCTTCCTCTGCTTAATGGAGAAAGAAACGAAGGACCGCGTAGGCACTGCCAGGCTGATTAGGCATTATGGGCTTCTTCTGACCTCGACCTGCTCTTCCCACAGCAGGCATTGTGGTCTACTTTTGCCCTTTGCCCACTGGTGCTCACACCTCCCTGTTCACATATCCACAAATGGCCTTTTTTTTAAATCATGACCATTCAGCGATGATTCAGATGGCTGTGCCTAGCTAAGGGAAAAGGAACTGAATTGAGCCATATGCCAGACAGCTGCATGCCTCATAAAGGAGGCTTTCAGCTGCCTAAGATCTGAGCTCACTGCCAGATGAATCCTGCCATTGTTGTCCCCTTTTGGAAATTAATGCAATTCAATTGTCTACTGACATGTTCCCCTTATGCAAAACTAACGTGTCTCACTTTAGGGTGATGATTCTGCTGATCCTTCAGGCAGGAATTCCTCCACCTTTAGTCCAAATCATTTTGTAGAAGCCCTGTTTGTGACAAAAAGATCTCACTAAAAGCAAATCTGACACATTCCAACTGCTTAATGCTACACGCCTCCCCCTAGTGCTTATCTTTCCTACTCTTGCATTCATAATGTCCAACTCTACAGTGGTAGGAAGTGTTAAGGTGGCTGGCTGAACATTGGAGGATTAAGGTGGTTCTCAATTTCTCTTTAAGAAGAAAGTAGAACGATATTCTCTGCATCAGATTTTGGGAGAGCTTCCTTAATTATTTAAAATTCATTGATGGATTGTAGGCATTGCTGGCTCAGCCAGCACTTATTGCCCATCCCTAATTGCCTGAATGACCATTTTAAGAGGGAACTATATTGCTGTGAATCTGGAGTCATATGTAAGCCAGACCAGATAAGGGTGGCAGATTCCCTTCTTTAAAAGGACATAAGTGAACAAGGTGGGTTTTTATGACAATTGATAATGGTTTCATGGCCATAATTAAACTTTTAATGCCTGATACTTATTGAATTGGAGGACAAGAAAAAGTGCTGACAAAACACAATTGCATGTCTTTCACTGCTTTCCTATATGTTCCAGCTGTATATTAGCAGCAGAAGAGTCAGTGTGTAATAACCTTGCAGAATTTCATACAAGTTGCAGATCAGGAGAAAGTGGGAAAGGAGATGCATAGAATCATAGAATCTCTTTAGTACAGAAGGAGACCATTCAGCCCATCAAGCCTCCATTAGCAACAATCCCACCCATCCCCATAACCCCATGTATTTACCCTGCTAATCCCCCTGACACTAAGGTGCAATTTAACTCCACTTAGCCTACATATCTTTAGATATTAAGGGGCAATTTAGCATAGCCAATCCATTTAATCCACACATCTTTGGACTGTGGGAGGGAACTGAAGCAACCAGAGAAAACCCATGCAGACACAGGGAGAATGTGCAAACTTCACACAAACAGTCACCTAAGGCTGGAATAGAATCTGGTTCCTGGCACTGTGAGGCAGCAGTGATAAATACTGTGCACACAGTTGCTTTTTTCACAAGTTATGAGCATGATTTTAGTGGGATTATTAACCATTTTTTCACAAAGAGATGACTGGAGTTGCCATTCCCTGGCAAGGCAGCTCTTTTCTACTGGAACCAGATCAGACCACTCCAGGAAGGCCACAAAACAGAAGTCCTCATTTGGCAGATTACTGAGAGTAACACTGTGAATGAAGTGGCTTTAAACTTGTGGACACAATGTCCTGAAAAAGCAGCATCAGATATTAAACTCAGACACAGTGTCCATGAGACAAAGCCCTTTTCAACTACTGGAACATTGGATTCCTCCTCATCCACCACAGAGTTGGAGACCAAATAATGAACAATGTAAGCCCAGAAACCCATTATAAATCAGTGATGAAGGTATATTGAGGAAGATTGGAGTGATGTGTGGCAGAGTAACAAGTAATTATACAACTTCACGATCTCTACCACCAAGGAGGAAATTAACACCAATATCATGGGAGCATCATCATCAAAGTCACTCATTATCCTGATTTGGAATCCGTAAATTGTTGTGCAGCCAACATTCCAGAGCTCGAATTCCATAACATAATAGTGGCCACACTATCAATCAGCAGAAGAAAGCATGGCACCCACTCTTAAGTCAATTAGAAATTAGACATATTGTTCAAAACAGAAGTGCAGTACAGGCAGGAAATCCACTGGTGAGGAAAATCTAGCTACAAATAATGCAAATTCCGAACTTGAAATCTTTCCAAAAGTTTTATTTTTTCCAAACCATATGCTTTGGACAACTGAAATAATCAGAAATATCTTTGCCTGTTTCCAAGATTTAACAATCATTTGGTAAATTTTCACATTGATTTCTCCTGTAGCATTAACATAGCGCCCTCATGTGGTTTTCTCCAAATAAGCATAAAATCACTCGGTTATACCGCAAATAATCCAAATAAATCTTATTTATTTATTTCGATATAAGCTTTCATAATTTATTTTAGAAATATAGTTAACAACATGATTACATGTAGCCATGTATCCTTATTTTGTTTTTTATATAGATATAGAACTATTTTGGACAGTGATAGCCTTTTTCCTAGGATGGAGAAAGCTAGCACGAGGGGACACAGCTTTAAATTAAGGGGTGATAGTTATAGGACGGATATCAGAAGTAGGTTCTTTACCCAAAGGGTGGTTCGGGAGTGGAATGCCCTGCCTGCAGCAGTTGTAGATGCGCCAAGTTTGGTGGCGTTTAAGAGGTTAGTTGATAAGTATATGGAAGAGAAGGGAATGGTTTAGTTTGGAGGGGCATTGCTTTTTATATTGGTCAGCGCAACATCGAAGGCCAAAGGGCCTGTTCTGTGCTGTAATGTTCTATGTTCTATGGACAGGAGATGAAAAGTTTACAATCTAATCGAAGAATTTAGCTGCAAACACAAAACCCAAGGCCTATAACTTGAATGATTTGTAAATGCTATCTGAATGCTGAGATTAGGTTACAGTCTTCCAGTTATGTATAATAATTAGTTAACATCTTTGCTTAAATTAAATGAATTACTTGTCTTTCTTTCCCTGGAGGACAAGAAAAAGTGCTGACAAAACACAATTGCATGTCTTTCACTGCTTTCCTATATGTTCCAGCTGTATATTAGCAGCAGAAGAGTCAGTGTGTAATAACCTTGCAGAATTTCATACAAGTTGCAGATCAGGAGAAAGTGGGAAAGGAGATGCATAGAATCATAGAATCTCTTTAGTACAGAAGGAGACCATTCAGCCCATCAAGCCTCCATTAGCAACAATCCCACCCATCCCCATAACCCTATGTATTTACCCTGCTAATCCCCCTGACACTAAGGTGCAATTTAACTCCACTTAGCCTACATATCTTTAGATATTAAGGGGCAATTTAGCATAGCCAATCCATTTAATCCACACATCTTTGGACTGTGGGAGGGAACTGAAGCAACCAGAGAAAACCCATGCAGACACAGGGAGAATGTACAAACTTCACACAAACAGTCACCTAAGGCTGGAATAGAATCTGGTTCCTGGCACTGTGAGGCAGCAGTGATAAATACTGTGCACACAGTTGCTTTTTTCACAAGTTATGAGCATGATTTTAGTGGGATTATTAACCATTTTTTCACAAAGAGATGACTGGAGTTGCCATTCCCTGGCAAGGCAGCTCTTTTCTACTGGAACCAGATCAGACCACTCCAGGAAGGCCACAAAACAGAAGTCCTCATTTGGCAGATTACTGAGAGTAACACTGTGAATGAAGTGGCTTTAAACTTGTGGACACAATGTCCTGAAAAAGCAGCATCAGATATTAAACTCAGTGGCTTTAAACTTGTGGACACAATGTCCTGAAAAAGCAGCATCAGATATTAAACTCAGTGTCCATGAGACAAAGCCCTTTTCAACTACTGGAACATTGGATTCCTCCTCATCCACCACAGAGTTGGAGACCAAATAATGAATGGAAGGGGGTTTTGAGTTGGCATTTTGACAAATATCTTCTTTGTTTTAAAAATCTTCTATCAGTGAATAAAAATTGGCATCTTGATAATAAAAGCTAACAATTATGTTTGCTAACAGTTGTGAACTTATTTTTGATTGCATGCATTTTTGCAGCATTTTGTGAGCACATAAAATATATTTTCTGAAGTGACAAGTGACACAGTGACACAGCACTATTCACAGCGTCAGAGACCCATGTTTAATTCATTCCCTGGGTGACTGTCTATGTGAACTTTACACATTTTCCCCATGCCTGCGTCGGTTTCCTCGAGATGCTCTGGTTTCCTCCCACACTCCAAAGATTTGCGAGTTCAGTTGATTGGCCATGATAAATTGCCCATCAGTGTCAGGGGGATTAGATGGCTAAGTACATGAGGTCATGAATATAGGGCCTGGGTGGAATTGTTGTCTGTGCAGATTTGATGGGCCAAATGGCCTACTTTTGCATTGTAGGGATTCTATGCTTCTTTGAATGTTGTATGTGAGGCAATGTCACTTCACCCATTATACTAACAGAACACTGGGCACATGATTCCACTGTAAAATAATCATTACTAAGCGTTAACTATGCCAAGCAAACTTGGAACAATCCAGAGCATCAGTATAAGCAACTGGTACAACTTTCTCTCACTCACAAACCTGAATAGATGCCGTCCTCGAATTGAGAAAGAGTTGAGATTGAGAATTTTCACTTTGTACTCGTCTGCCCATGCACTAACAAACAGCGGTTAGACTCATGCTAAAGCACATGAATTCAAATCTGGGGCGTTGACTCGAGATCTCATGCTGGTATATTGGGATAATTTCTCTAGTAGATCTTTGGGGTGGTAAACTGGAGCAGAATCCTGGTGATGTGTTGGCAGTCTCGCCTGCCAGCTGAAGAATTACCAAGGAATGTAGATAGGCTAATTGAATGGGCAAGAGTCAGGCAGATGGAATACAATATTAGTAAATGTGAGATCGTTCATCTTGGTAGGAACAACAGCAAAATGGACGACTATTTAAATGGTAAAAAATTGCAGCATTCTGATGTGCAGGGGGACCTGAGTATCTTTGTGCATCAATCACAAAAAGTTGGTTTACACGTGCAACAGATACTTAAGAAGGCAAATGGAATTTTGTCCTTCATTGTTAGAGGGATGGAATTTAAAAACAAGGAGGTTATGTTGCAGCTGTATAAGGTGCTGGTGAAGCTACACCTGGAGTACTGTGTACAGTTTTGGTCTCCTTACTTGACAAAGAATGTACTGGCATGAGAGTGGTGGAGGGGCGGGGGAATGGAGATTCACTAGATTGGTTCCGAAGTTGAGAGGATTGGTTTATGAGGAAAGACTGAGTAGACTGGGAGTATACTCATTGGAATTCAAAAGAATGAGGGGAGGTCTTATTAAAAACATATATGTTTATGAAGGGAATAGATAAGATAGAAGCAGGCAGCTTGCTTCCACTGGTGGGTGAAACTAAATCTGAGGAGTATGGCTTCAAAATAAGGGGGCAGCAGATTTAGGACTAAGTTTGAGGAAGAACTTCATCAAAAGCGTTGTGAATCTATGGAATTCCCTGCCCAGTGAAGTAGTTGACGCTACCTCATTGGATATTTTTAAGGCAACGATGGATAAATTTTTGAACAGTAAAGGAATTAAGGATTATGGTGAGCGGGCGGATAAGTGGAGCTGAGTCCACAAAAAGATCAGCCATGATCTCATTGAATGGTGGAGCAGGCTCAAGGGGCCAGACGTCAATCCTGTTCCTAGTTCTTGTGGTCCTTAAGGGACCCACGCAACCAAGAAGAACTGTTGAACCACAAGTCAATGAGGCAGTGTTGAGGCCAGTGTTAGGCTTTGCCTGGGATCAAAAGGCCAGAGGTGACAGGCTTGTCTACTGAGACCTTCTGACCCTAAAGAGGCTGGCAACTCTTGTGCTCAGCAGTACCACTGGGGCGGAGAGACACTGGAATCCCAAGATCGTGGAATGACTCAGGCCACTACTGAGTAATGTGGGGAGGCGAGGTTGGTGTTTACAGGGTGGTTGTTATTTGAAAAAGGGGGTGCAGTCTCTTAGTGGCCCTTACCATATTGATGTTGAGTTCCTTGCTAGATACTGAGTGCCTTTGATTGAGAGACCTCACCACTCCTAAATATAACAAGCTGGCTGTATGGTTTTATCTGACATGAATGTCATATCACGATAGGCTTGCCTACAATTGGGCTAATTTAAAACAAAAATCTATCACCATTCTTAAAGTACTGTGGAAAGGAAAAACGCCAGAGGATTGGGAAAGATCAATTTTCTACCTTCATTCAAAATAATGTACAATAGGGAATTTGTACTTTACAAAAAAAAGTGTGAATTCTATTTATGGTCAGACCACTGCAAGGTTTTGTGTTCTTTTTAGATTTCCTTAACACTTGATCAATATTGCAGAAGGTTGCCCTCCGACTGGTCATCCTCAGTGATATTGTGGAGCAGATTTCACAACATCTGATGACTGTTTGTTCCTGTTCGGTTGCTTCTAAGTCACAAATGTTGCATTAAAACAGCTGTGCACTGGTAAATCAATGCAGGAACAGGTGACACCAAGTTGACAGAAAGTCTGGAAAGGTCACTAATGACTAAAGTGCATTATTGGTCTTTAATGTGTGGGCTGGGAGGTTAGCCCAGTGTAACTATGACTGAAATGGCAAAGGCAGTTCAGTTGCTGCAACTGGCCTCTGTTTAGCACCAGCAATAGCCTAATGGGAAATGGCCATTGACCAGAGCATTGCCAAGTTACACTGGCCAAAATGTCTTAGGTTAGATCCCCAGTCTGCGGTAGTCGACTAATCTCACTGAGGCAGCTTTTATTGGAATAGAACAATTGCTCTTGTGTCTTGGGCTAATGAGGGGAGAAAAGTTAAACTTTATGCTCCTGTTTCGGTCACACAACTCCGATTAGAAAATATGCATGTAAATGATAGGTAACAAAAAGGGATTAGGCTTGGCTTTCTAGGTTTATACATTAAGAAAACCCTAGATAGGTTATAAGTTCTAACAGACCCAAATCTATCAAACGCCTCCACAAATAACAGGTACGCTGGGGAAAAAAAAACCTACTTTATACAGAAATACTGAAGGAAAAGGGAAATGATTTCAGCCAAACCATGAGTTTGGAGAGACTCCAATTACTAAATGAAAATGTTTCCATGAATACAAAAGAGTGAATAAAACAGTTGCCCGAGGTTTTGTTAACCCTTCACTTCACCGATTGTTTTAGTCTTCACAATCGCACAATGGGCAAGATTTTCCTTTCAAAACAACGGGAGATGAATGACACTTGCCTTTTATTGTTCACTCATGGGATTTGAACATCACAGAAAGACCAATAATTCTTGCTCAGTCCTAGCTGATCTTGCAAAAGTGATAGGGAGCCACCTTCTTGAACTACAGAAATTCATGTGATGCAGGTATAACCTCAGGGCTGTTACAAAGGGAGGTCCAGATCTTAGTGAAGAGATGGTGAACAATTCCAAGTCAATATGGTGTGTGACTTCAGGGCAACTTATAAATAACAAAATTCCCATTCAGCTGTTGCCCTTCTCCTTCTGATGTAGAGGCTATGTGTTTGGAAATGCTATCAAAGGATGATTGGCAAGTTGCTGCAGTGCATTGGACAATAGCATATATGGTACACATTATTGCAATAGTACATGGTTGATACAGAGATCTTCCACATCCCGTGAACTAACAATACAAATATAGATGCGTTAAAAACTACCTCTGGTTTCCTATTCCTAAGCCAATTCATAGCTGGCAATTCTGGAATCTTCCACTCAATTCCCACAATCAATTGAAACAAATTCTTGGATGTCAATATAACCACAAGACTCATTGACCTTCATTTACCTTCTGAATATATTCCAAGGTGCTTTAAAATTGCAATTACTTTAACAGAGGGGGCAAGTAACATATTGGAAGGCAAAACTAATAAATATGACAGCTAACGAAGTAACACTTCGTTGCTAGTTTGTTTGGCATCTCACTAAGAGATGTGGAGTCTTATGCAGTTACACATAAAGGCTGGAATTTTACCATCCTGCGTGGCATGGGAATCGGAGTGGGCGAGGGGTGGACCATAGTAAGATCAGTTGACTTCAGGCAGGATTTTACAGTTTCAGGATGAAGACCCAACCTGTTTATTGTTAAGACACAACTATATACTTCTCCAAGGTACAGTCTAAACTAGGTACCGCCTCCATGCCAACTTCTCTCAGACCCTTTCCCTGAACCATCCTACATCTACTGTCATTTGTTTTTCCACATCATAATGTAGGCTGCACTATTCTCCAGTCCCTTATTATGCCAGACACTCTTATCTTACACCTCCATCTTTATTCTATGTATTAATAGCACAATCTTTTTTTGTGTGCTGCGCGTTATGCCCCCAGTCTGATATTATAAATTCAAATGGTATGGAGGCTTTATGACTTCCCCAGATCTTGTTGTCATCCAATTTCAGAGGAGTGGTAGTCCCAGGGGTCTGGGCTGACTTTGTTGGTTCAGAATTGAGATTGTAGCACTTGGTGTTTCTGGTATTTAGCTGTTCTCCGTCTGATTCATGTTTTGAGCTCCTTCATGTTGAATTTCTCTTTATCAATCATCCATCTCATGTGGTCAGATACCATTTACTTTTCCAGTTCCTTCCGGAGGGAACAGTCACTCTGTTCATTCATTAAGTGGACTTGAGTTTTGATTTTCCATGAGTCTACCGAGTTCTACCTAGAAGCTAATATTTCAAAAAAACATTGAAGCTCGGTTTTCATTTTTAATTTCAGATTTTCACACATTTGTTTACCCCTCTATTTTCCAATTCTTTTTCAAGTTTATTAATCTTTCATTCAGTTCAGCTACTACTCTGGTGGGTACAGGTGTCATTGTTTCAGAGTTATCTGCAGAACTCTTATACAAGCTTTACAACTTCACTGGGCATTCAGATCCTGCAGTTGTCGTTCTTCCTTGGTCATTGACTGCTCTTTAAGCTCAGTTGATTCACTCATTAGATCCCCAATCAGTTTCTTAGAATTTTTCGTGATCTGCCTGCAAAATCTGGATTTGCTTTTCCATATTGCTCTGCTCATCTCTCATCTTCTTCAGTTTGGATTGGAATCAAGAATTTTACTGCTTTTTCACAATGAATTTCCAACATTCTGCCAGTTCTGGTTATTATTTCTGCATTCAACCAACTGTTCTGATTCATCGGTAATTATTTTTCCCCTTACAGGCATTTTTCACAATCCTTAATAGAAATATTTGATACTTGAAATTTATCATTTAATTTTCCATTCGCAAACTCATCTTCCATATGTGGAAGTTGCTTCACTCGGTTGAACAATTTCTCCCTAACAGTACGTTAATCCTCTGTGTTATTTTTCAGGTTTATGTTCTTTAATTTAGTTCCGTTAATTGTTTCTGAGGCTCTTTTTTCTAGGTTCCTGATTTTTGTTTCTGCCTTATTATTTTACAACAAGTCAATGCTTGGAATTTTTCCATGAACTCCGCCTGCCCTCTCCTCATTAAAAATCAGCTTTATCTAGGAGCTTGTTTCTACCCTCTTTCACTCTCCCCTACTCTCTTTCACAGTCTTCCGCCATCTTTTACCTTTCCCCACCCTGTTCACCTTCTTTCACCCTCCCCCATTCACCCCCACCCACCCTCTTTGAGCATCAAAGACCCAGGTTCAATTCTGGCCTCAGGTGACTGTATGGGTGAAGTCTGCACGTTCTTCCAGGATGTAGGAGGCATTCAGAGAAAACTTACGCAAACACACAGGGAGATCATGCAAACTCCACACAGACAGTGACCCAAGCTGGGGGTCGAACCCAGATTCTTGATGCTGTGGAGAAGCAGTGCTAACCACTGTGCTATCATGCACCCAGTTAGGTGCATTGGCAATGCTAAATTTTCTCTCAGTGAAACCATACATGCACCACAGTGTGTGAGTAGGGGATTTTTACAGTAACTTCATTGCAGTGTTAATGTAAGCTAACTTGTGACACTGAAAAATAAACTTTAAAACAAAACCATGCTGACTTTTCTCAGATCCTCTCTGGATCATTCTGTCTCCTGTTAAGTGTTTCTCTACATCTTATTGTGAGCAAGTTCCAGCTTAACCCTTCACATTCTGAACTGGAAAGTATCCACCAGGTCTAATTTAAATAGTTCATTTACACTTACTGCATTTTTATTATTACTTCAATACACAAAAACATATTTTTTTCTTTGGCCAATCATATTTGTTTGGTTCATTAACATTACATTGGAACAGTATGGTGGCACAGTGGTTAGCACAACTGCCTCAGAGCACCAGGGACCTGGGTTCAATTCCTGGTTTGGTTCACTGTCTGTATGGAGTTTGCATGTTCTCCCTGTATCTGTTTGGGTTTCCTCCAGGTGTTTTGGTTTCCTCCCACAGTGTAAAGATGTGTGGGTTGGGTGGATTGGCCATGGTTTCAGGGGGGGGGCTATACAGGGTAAATGCATGGGGTTATGGAGATTGGACCTGGATGGGGTTGTTGTCAGTGCAGTTTTGATGGGCCAAATGACCTCCTTCTGCATTGTAGACATTTTATGTAAAAGCTGAAATCACTCAGTATTATATTGTGATTTTAATTTTTTTCCCCTGAACATCCTTGAGAATGGGGTAGCATGCTGGCAGAGTGGTTATCACTGCTGCCTCATAGCCCCAGAAGTCCAGTTCAATTCAAGCTTCGGGTCACTATCTGTGTGGAGTTTGCACTTTCTCCTCGTGTCTGTGTGGGTTTCCTCCCACATTCCAAAGATGGTTGATCCTTGGTTGATTGGCCATGCTATTTTGATCCTTAGTGTCAGTGGGATTAGCAAAGTAAATGTGTGGGGTTATGGGAATAGGGCCTGGGGTGGGGGGGGGGGAGGGATGTAGCCAATATAGACTCAATGGACTGAATGGCTTCTTTCTGCATGGGATTCTATGGTCCTGGTGGAAAGCCTGCTTCAGCTTTTAAAAAATAGAATCTGATCTGCAGCAGAACATTTCATCAAATCTGTTCAAAGATCCCAATGTGACACAAGCCGCTTTAGCTGTGGGTTTCGAACAGAGAAACAACTTAGCCAACTTGGCGTCTCATGGTCTAAACAGCAGCTTGTAATTTTTTTTCTGTTCAAATGCCAGATCATCGTTAGATGACTCGGCCAACTTTCCTGGGACCACAGCAAGAGGCAATCTTTCCAAGTGTCAGCTTGCACATGAAATGGAGGTCTGTATGTTTTTGGTCACATTGAATTTGCTCACAGATGCTAGCAGCTGGTAAGACACACTGCTCACTGTACTGAGCACCAGTTTTAAAGCTACTGCAGGGAGACACTGCTGGCACTGTGATCACTGCCTGAACAACAAGTACAGTATAATATGGAAATAAATCAAATTAAAACTACATTCCAAAACTTCCCAGGCGTTGATGTCACTCACTGTAACTATCCAAACAGAGAATATGTATTGAAGAGCTATTGACAATAGCACTAGCCTTTATTAACAATATCAACTTTCCCTAAGTCAGATACAATTAAGGCTTCTTTTCAGAACATAGGGAGCCATTTTACAATAAAGTTGGCAACAATAATCTACAATGAATTAAATTATAATAAAATGAAGCTTAAAGCATCCCAGCGTAGTTATGTTAATTCAGATGCTTTCTTACATCCAACTCTTTCTCATGTGATGTCCTGATCTCCAGACCTCATTTTTAGTGTTCAACTTTACAATCTGTCATGCTCTCAGTGAAAGATATGTAATTTGTAGATTGCCAACGGATCTGGAGAACTTCCACAACCTCTCCGAGAAGAGGTTGGTTAGATTTTTCTGCCAGGTACCATAGTGAAAATGTAACATTATTGCTGTCAGTGGGGGAGCATTGATGCGACATAACTGTCATCTGTGTCGAGATGACAAAAGCAAATTCATTTCAAAAGCTAATTGATTGCATAGAGAGCTTAGTATGTAAATGTGCTATATAAACGAAAACATTAGTCAGACTTCGCTGACAATTCGGCAAAATTGCTGTTCTTGTTTATATCTCAGCCAATTTAATATGCTGCATGGGACAGAAAGATGGTGGCAGGTGGGTCCATGGAAGCACACAGCTAACCTAACCATTAATGTCCTACTACAACCCCACTGTTTATTTGCATTTTAACCCACTCTCCTGAGCAAGCAGCAAGGATGCCCCCTATGGAGCTTTTCTCCATAAATGTAATAATTGATGCCAACGACATCATGAGATCCCAATTGTGATTTTATCATAGAATCCTACAATGCAGAAGGAGCCATTTGGCCCATCGAGTCTGCACTGATCACAATCCCACCCAGGCCCCATCTCTGTAACCCCATGCATTTACCCTTTCTAGTCCTCTTTACAGTAAGGGGCAATTTAGCATGGCCAATCCACCTAACCCTTTGGACTGTAGGAGGAAACCCACACAGATATGGGCAGAATGTGCAATTTCCACACAGACAGTGACCCAAGCTGAGAATCGAACCCAGGTTCCTGGCGCTGTGTGGCAACAGTGCTAACCACTATGCCAATGTGCTGCCCCTGGCCTGAGTGAAGCTGCTGCTACAACTTCACCCACAGGTAGAAGGCAACTGAAGGACAGAACGAACCCAAACAACAATAGGGAAGATTCTCCCATGACACTGCATTGTGGGCCACAAGACTCAAGTAGAGGCCATTTAGCGGACTTCCCACTGGGTGCCATTGTTGTCAGTGATGTCAGCTCTGAGCCTGAAATTAGTGTGCAGCAGTATAATTTATTCAAATTGAAATTTGCCTATTATTAGTGGGTCCAGGACTGAAATCTCCACCTCAAATCCTCCCCCGACCCCAGTCAGGGGTGTTTCATACCAGCAAGATTTACAATAGTTCCCGATCTCCAGGAGCTTTTGACTCGACCCTGCTGGAGTGAAGGGAAGTCAAGCAGACCCCCCCCCCCCCAGGAGGGCTGGGGGTGAAGGAGGGTGTCTCTTGGGCATTGCCAACCTGGCAATGCCATCCTGTCCCGGCACAGCCCAATGGACATAGTGGCACTGCCCACTGGGCATCGGGCAGTGCCAAGAAGTGGGGATTAATGGGACAAGGCCTAACAAGGGGCAGAGCCTCTGTTGGAGGGGGGAAATCGGTGGGAATGGGGTGGTCCTGCTACCACTCTGCACTCAGTGATGATAGAGGGAGGGAGATCAGTGATCATAGTTGGCCATTGGGGTGGGAGAAAGGGGGAGGGGCTGGCCAGGACATGTCCAGGGGGCCAGAGGTTGTGTGGTTGGGGGGGGGCTGCAACCCGCATGGCCTATAATGCAAGGTTGTGGGCCTGGCTAGCAATCGAGCTGGCCAGTGATTGGGAGGCTGGTTGTGAGAGCTAATGCGCATGTGCCAATCTTAGTGCAGACAGATAGGCACATGTGCAATGGCCCACTCAACACTATGCTGACGGCCTCTCCAATGAGAGTAGGCCCTGCCCCTGATGTTTAACGAGATTGATGCTGATGCACTCTGCAGTGCACAGAGTGCAGGAGATTCATTTGAAAATCCCACTTAAACCAACAGGATTTACTTCAGTTTTTATGCAAATTAGACATTTTGATTTTTTTTGGGAGAATCCCACCCAATGTTTTCAAAAGCAAAGCAATCTTGTCACTACTTTCTTTTCACAGCAAAGAGGAATTGAATGTTCTCCTACTCCAAACTCCTCCTCCAATCATTTTCTACAAGATTATCCCCAAAGAACCTCTCCCAGTGATTCATCATTCCTCCTGTAAATGTTCCTTTGGTTTTGGCTGTGACTTCCTGCCATTATACATGTTTCTAACCTATTCATCTAGTTGCTATCCCCAGTATAAATCAAGGCTAGAATTTCTGGTTTTAAAAGTCAATCTGTAGATGTTTATTTAAGTAGTTGTAGAAAAGTCTCTTGTCTAAATAAAGTTCCTTATATTGGATAATGTTGGAATTTCTGAGTTGCTGAATTAATTAATAATTTACTAAGTATCTTGGAAATGATTTTAATCACTGCATATCTGCTCTATTTTCCTAACACACACTATTAAACTGGGAAGCAAAACTAATCCTGACTGCAGGTTATTATGTTGCAAGGATCATTTGAGGAATGGCAAATAATAAAATGTGAATAAATACATTTAATTAGAGCAATGATTGTTCAACATGAGACAAGAAGAGCAAAATTAATCATTGACTCAAAATTCCCATCAGATTGACCACACATCATGAGATTCATCATTGCATTCGATCTCTAAGCATTTTACAAAGATGTTTTATTATTTTGTCCATAAGCCTCGACATTTGAATCTAAAAATGATACCTGAGCCAAAGGAATAAGGGAGAGACGTTGGTATTGTCGCTGGGCTAGTAATCCAGAGACCCAGGGTAACGCTATGGGCACCCAAGTTCAAATCCCACTATGACACATGGTGAAATTTAAGTTCAGTAAAAATCTGGAATTAGAAGTCTAATGATGACTATGAAACCATTATCAATTGTTGTAAAACCCATCTGGTTCTCTAATCTTCTTTAAAGAAAGAAATCTGCTATCCTTACCTGGTCTGGCCTACATGGGACTTCAGACCCACAGCAATGTGGTTGGCTCTTAAATGACTTCAGGGATGGCAATAAATGCTGGCCCAACCAGTGATGCCCACATCACATAAATGAAAAAAAAGAGATATACAGTGGGAATGACTGAAATTGTTATGATATATTGAAGGAAATTAGCTATAACTTTATATTAACTTCATTGTATGTTTAATTTCCCAAAGTCCTTAAAATAACTCCTTCTCGTTGGCCACAAATCCATTTCGCAATTTGGTCCTCAATGTTACAGCTAGGAAATGAAATGGAAAGCCAAAGCACACAGTTTAGGAGACTTAAGAAGGATTGTTTGGAGCACTATTTATATAGCTCAAGCTTAATAGCTGGGGCTGGTGCATTTGTAGTGTGTGGGCATTTCAAAGATTATAGGTTTTTTAAGTTTGTGAGGCAATTACTATATACATTTCCACACATTCAACTTGATTATAGGTTTCTCTGTTGAAACAACTCTAAATTATGGGTCTAGTGATTTTGTTTGGATCAACTATTTGTTCTGGGAGGTGTGATAACAATAACATGATATTTGGCTTTGCTTAATGATATGATCCAACTTGTCAAAATTATTCGGGAAAAAATTGGATCACACAGTGCAGCCACAGTCTTGTTTACACTATGTATTTATGTTATAAAACTGAAAAATGGTGCCATAGTTCAATTATGCATATTGTTCACCAAAGTTCATCAAACAGTTCAGAGATTTGAGCAATCAAATTTAATGAGATGCCAACAATAATGTTTTATTTATTGATAAATCACTCAGGTTCATGATAATCCGATGGATTTGATTCCTTCTCTGGGCTTTTGGTACATGTTATCTGATTTTTAAAGATGTATTCCTTCGCTGTCAAAAATAAAGTTGTGCTTTACTATTGGTAGGACACACCTGCCCAAGAATTGGGTGGCGTGGTGGCGCAGTGGTTAGCACTGCTGTCTCACAGTGTTAGGAACTCAGGTTCAATTCTGGCCTCAGGTGGCTGTATGCATGGAGTCTGCACATTCTCCCTGTGTTGCGTGCATTTCCTCCAGGTGCTCTGGTTTCCTCTCACAGTCCAAAGGTATGCGGGTTAGATTGGTTGGCTGTGCTAAATTAACCATTAGCATCAGGGGAATTAGGAGGGCAAGTACATCGGATTGTGGGGGTTTGGGCCTTGGTGGGATTGTTATTGGTGCAGGCTTGATGGATTCAATGGCCTTCTTCTGCACAGTTTGGATTCTAGCATTCTATAAGTTCACTGAATGCTCGTGGCAAATCTCTAGTCGACCTCAGCATCATGATGGAATAATTTGACTTTGTGCAAATTAAAAACTCATGTTGATACAAATGTATAAATTAACAGTTCTGCCGGCAGCACCTGCCTGGTTTGAGTTAAACCTTCAATTAGAACATCTCTTACATTGCCAACCCAATCTGCTGGATTTGCTTCTGGTCTGTCACCTGACATGGAAATCTCATCGACTCTCCTGCAGCGAAAACACTGCTGAGAAAAATCCATTCCTGTATTTCTGACGCCCTGTTTTTTCAATTGGCAGGATTTTTAGGTTCTGCCTTCTCCAAGACTTGGAATTCCCACCCAACAAACCTTTCAATGGTCCATCAAATTGTCCGTCCTGCCCTCAACTATTCCTGTGGCGAAAAGAACTGGAAAATATACTCCAGCATCTATAAGGCATAAAGTACTTTTTCCCTATTGTCATTACTCTCACGACCTCCCCAATCCCGGTCACCCTTAAATCCTAAAGGGAGTCCTTTTCCTTAAGAATTGCTGTGGTGGAGGTTTTGATCCTTAACTACATTTCATTAATTAAATCTGCTGTGTATCATAGAATCGTTACAGTGCAGGCAGAAGTCATTCAGCCCACCAAGACTACATCAATTTTCCAATAGAGCATTTTATCCATCCCTATCCTCATAACCCCACATATTTACACTCCCAATCCCCCTAATTTAACATCTTGGGACACTAAGAGGAAATTTAGCATGGCCAAATCCACTTAATCTGCACATAGAGCCATAGAATCGTAGAAACTCTACTGTACAGAAAGAGGCCACTTGGCCCATCGAGTCTGCACTGACCACAATCCTGCCCAGGCCCTACCGCCATATCCCCAGACATTTATCTGCTAATCCCTCTAACCTAAGCATTTCAGGACACTAAGGAACAATTTTTAGCATGGCCAATCAACCCAACCCGCACATCTTTAGAATGTGGGAAGAAACTGGAGTACCCAGAGAAACCCACGCAGACATGAGGAGAATATGCAAACTCCACACAGACAGTCACTGGAATTCAGCCTGGCTGCCTGGTGCTGTGAAGCAGCAATGCTAACTATTGTGCCATGTGCCTCCCTGCAGAAGTTGATAGCATCGACTTTAGAAATGTTAAAACCCATAAAGCCTATAATATATCAAAAAACACGTGCGTGATAGTAAAGTTCATGTTCCTCACTCCCCAGTGCTTAGGTATTTCACCACCTGCTATCCCAGACACAGTGTATTAAATATCTGCCATTTTCAGTGCAAATATCAAGTACTATGGATCACATTGCTGACACTTTGTCAGCTCTTTCTTAAAACAGATGCCTATAAAATGTCTCTCTTGTGAGCATTAATCAACAGCCTGCTGAAACTGATTCTTCATTGTACACATCTATAATGAGAGGAAATTGGTAAATAAAAACATGTGTGTGATATAACATTGAAAATAGAAGTCTCTAGCTAGGAGCATTCTTTGTCTAGCAAGCATTTTATTTATCACAAATGACATCCTGTGTGATTATGACTAAGATAAAGCAGACTGGAGAAGCTGGGCTTTTTCTCCTTAGCGCAAAGAACACAAAGGAAATTTGATAGCTCTTTAAAGTCAAAAAAGGGTTTACATTGAAGAAATAAAAGGAAATAATTTTCAGTGGTCTAATCATCTAACAAGGGCCATTTGGTGTTCAGAAAGGTAATTTTCACAGGCAATGCATAATGCCTGCAGTCAATGGTCACATTAATTAACAGTTTACAGATTTTCCTCTAATTAATTCTTAGCAATCATTTTTGGAAGCTTTTTTCTGTGCTTAATTGTTTTTGGGAGAAAGGAATTAGCAAATAATGCATGTTGCTGGTGTATGAAGTTGGATCTGTTGGTTATAATTCTTTGAATTTGATCACTTTGGGGCTTGATGTATTGTGTCTAATTGTCCTTTTGAAAGTTTTATAGAGATTTGTCAACTTGTAGATCTTCCTTCTGCCAGCTGAGTGTTGAAATTTCTCGAGGAAGGTAATGCTTTTGGCAGTATATGGGTCACAAATGGTTATGTCATTCTCAGGTTGTGGTCTGAGTGGTGTTTGGTGCCGAATTCTTATTACTGTTGCTGAAAAGTAACAGAAGTTCCATTTCACGAACCCAAGAATTTTGGGTGTGTTGGAGGTTGCTTGTGGACTGTGCACATTCCACTTTTAATTAGTTTTGATGTAGATTTCAAAGTAACCTCAATCTTTAATAACTTCAAGGAGGGAGGGAGCGAAATCATGTATTGTATAGTTGGGTGCTAATGGACATCAAATATTGCTGATTCACACGATGATGCATTTCTAAATGTAAAACTTAATTCCCCAAAAATTGGCCCATTTGACATACTTACTCAGAATTTCCTGATGGGGGCACAAACTTAAGGTGATTAAAAAATTTTGCTGAAAAGTGATACATATCATGGAAGTTTTTAGTCTTGTACCCATCAGGCCAAATCCCACGATGTTAAATTGTAAATGATCACACAAATTTATACTATTAGACAATAGAATGTTGATTGGTTGGTGAATCTACTCCAAATAACAGGAAATTATTGGCCCCCAAGCTCACAGAAAATTCTAGAAAGATAAATCACTGGAACATGTTTTTTTTTTGCCGAGCTTACGTTGCTGCATGAGAATGTACACCACTTATAGCAGGTATAAATGAAGCAGATGATGAGCTTGGTTGATTATCTACAATTGGTTGCTGGTGTACCTACTACATATTCAGAATTGGTCAGTAAGTGCTGTCCAGTTGCATGGCAACACTGAAGCCAGAGCATCACGTGCAATGGCTTGCTTTCCTGCTCCCACACCATTATTTCTGGTGTACTCCAAGGATCTATCCTTGACTATTCCTATTTCTCACCTACATGCTGCTTTTCGGCAATTTCATTTAAAAACACCACTTCACTTTTCACAGGCAAAGCTGACTGCAACTTACTCGTCAACAACACCACTTCTCTCAACTCTGTTATTGTTCCAAAATGATCAAATTGTTTGTATGATATCTAGTACTGAATGAGCAATTAAATATTTGAAAGATGAAAGCCATTTTCTTTAGACTCTATTACAGCTCTGTTCCTTAACTCCCAGCTCTTCCCTTTTCTTTGGCAATTAAGAAAGACTAATCCAAACTGTTTGCAAAAAGTGAGCTTATGATCACAAAGCTGCACCTTCACTAAAACCATCTCCATAACATCACCTGACTTGGCCCCTGTCTGAGTTCATCTGCTGCTAAAACCTTAATAAAGGCCTTTGTCACATTGAGATTTGACTATTCCTAAGCACACATCAGCCTTTCACATTCCACCTCTGAAAACTTCAGGTCACCAGAAACTCTGCAGAAGTGGCTTAACTCACAAAACCACTATCCTATGATCAGTGACCTACATTGAGTCTGCATGGATTTAACATTTTCATCCTTGTTTGTAAATCCCTTCAAAGACACAAGCTCCTTACTCCTGTCATCCCCTTCAGCCCTACAAACCTTCAAGGTATCTTCATTCACCTCATTTGCTGCGAGTGACCCTGATTTTAAATCACTCAACCATTGGTAGCCATAGCTTAATTGCGGCCTAAGTTCTGGAATGCTTTTTCTAAGCATTCCACCTTTCCTTCTTCCTCTAAGACATTCTTTAAAATCTACCTCTTCGGCTAAGGCTTTTGACCATCTGCCCTTTGCATTGGGATGTTTTATAGTGTTAGAAGCACTTTCCAAGATGTCATTCTTGAAACTTAGTTGATAATGTCGCATATGTGGTTGGGATATTCTGTGTTTGCACCCACATCAGCACTTTTATCTTACAAGCTGACATCTTGGTACACATTGTGGGAGGCAGCATCCCTTTGCAGCTGATGTTAAACTACTCAATCTGGTCTTGTGGTTCTGGGAAAGGGCTGAAGATTCTGCAGAAAAAGAATATGGTGTTCTTGCGGTGCACTGCCAAGCATTCATCTTGTAACCAATAACGAGAGACATCACTGATCATGTGGTTTTGTGACTGAGGGAGCTTGCTGGCACAGAATAGTTGCTACATTTATCTTCATAATTAGTTAGATTGCATCAGGCAATGCACTTCAAATATAATTCGTTGTGTAATGTTCTTTGATATGGGAAACTGTAGGGGAGGTCCAGTAGCTGTAATATATAAGGTAGATTAAGAATGCACAGTAAAAAAGGTTTCTAAAACAACTTTATTCTTTCAAATTACACACCAATTAAAATTAAGCAACAATACCATTTGGAAAAGTACTCTTTCTTATGATATCTATATTCAAACATAATGATATATCTTGCAGTTTGTAGAGGTGATATTGTCATTCCACGGAAAAATCACTTGGCAATATTCACCTTCAGAAAATAATAGTTAAAAAGTCAGATTTTCAACTCATCCCACACGCCAGACAAGTTAGATTCATAATTTAGTTCAAGCTCCACGGACATACATTGCAACTATTGAAACAGCATTTCAAGCAATCAGATCAACAAGGGGAGGCGATGCCCTAGTGGTATTATTATTAGACCATTAATCCAGAAATTCTGCTAATGTTCTGGGGATCCGGGTTCGAATCCCTCCATGGCATCTGGTGGAATTTGAATTCAGTTAAAAAAAACTGGAATTATGAATCTACTGATGACCATGAAACCATTGTCAGAATTTTTTGATTGTTGGAAAAGCCCATTTGGCTCATTAATGTCCTCTAGGGCAGGAAATCTGCCATCCTTACCTGGTCTGGCCTACACGGGACTCCAAAGCCACAGCAATGTGGTTGATGCTCAAATGCCCTCAGCCAACTAGGGATGGGCAATAAATGCTGGCCAGCCACATCCCATGGATGAATAAAAAACGAAATGAATGATAAAAAGGACAATTAGAATCAATCAAATCATTTGGGGAACTGTGTCAAAGGTCAAATGAGTTAATCAGAATGCTGACTCAGGTGAGTAAGGAGGCTGCTTGAACCAACCATATCAATCTAAGGGCAGAACCAAGGGCTGTCAGGAGATAACCAGTCAAATTGGTTGGAAAGTGGAACTAAAGATTGTGGGGATGGGGGTGGGGGCATAGGTGGGGGAAGGGGAGGACGAGGCGGTAGGATCACAGTACTTTTCCGGTGCTCATTGAATATCTATTGCAGTAACCATGTTTTCGCTTGCTACCCGCGTCACTGGCCTGTGTTTGTTTATTTTGTGTTTGTCCAAAAAAGATATAATGCATTCCAAACAATGTGCTAAAATGCAGCTTTTTATATTTCCCTTCAGACTTCCTGGCGTACGCCTGGGGATCATCTTTACATGAAGGCTTATTTTCTTTGGGGATTGC
Source organism: Sphyrna mokarran (assembly GCA_024679065.1). NCBI lineage: Eukaryota > Metazoa > Chordata > Chondrichthyes > Carcharhiniformes > Carcharhinidae > Sphyrna > Sphyrna mokarran. The sequence goes on from JAGIQG010000021.1 coordinate 30,190,401, forward strand.
TGTAGTTAGATTTTGGACAAGGACGGCGCTCTGAGCTGCAAACAGGTTTTATCTGAGATTTACCATTGCCACATCGCTGTCAGGGTGCAGACAGATTGCTTCATTTTTTTTATGGCATAGACACACAGAGGTTTACAGGAGGCTATAGAAATTCTAGAAAACATGTCACAGGCTGAATTTTTGACAAATTAGGAGATCGCCTTATACTTACCTAAAAAGTAAATCTTAATCCTTTCATAAACAGAACTGTTTCCAAACATTTCTGAATCCACTCCGACTTCAAAGTCTGAAACAAGAAATTAGAAGCATTGTACAATTCTGACATGCTTCAGTGGCAGGTCAGAGAATTTCACCACTTGCTTGAACCAGAAAATTGACCTTTTCCCTTCAGATGAACACTAAGGGGTGCTGTGTACACATAAGTCCTGTTTGTTTCAGTCTATGCAAATACTTCATTTTAAAATATTTCTGCCTATGCACAATTACATTTAAATGCAAGACTGTAGGGATTAACTAAGCTGAATAATTGTAGCTGGTCTGACTACATATAAAATCAGAAGGCACGATGATTTACCTAAAAATTGACTGCATTTCTGAATGCGGATAAAGAACAGTTTCACATAACTGGAGCTGTGAGGATTATTTTTCTAGACAGAGACAGCATACAAAAAACACTTCCAATAATGAGATAAGGGTTGAAATATATTTTGATTTTAGAATGTGTGTGTTCAGTACTTAGATTCTGTTCATTTCAGTAGTATATTTTGTAGAGGATCTGACTGAGAAGCCAATCTCCAAGTTTGTTTTCTGCTTCTGTCATGTTAAATTTTAAGTTCTTTTCAATAAACAAAAACATTTTGTACCGGTGCAGTCCCCTCATCTCTTCAAATGAATGAATGGACGCAGCAGCACTGAAGATTCATAAAATGCATCCCTCAGCCTGTAAAAGCTCTGTCTATTTATATTTATTGATCTGCGCTGAACATTCATTCAACTACAGAGGGAGCTATGTTCGCTATAAAAATTTATTTTAAAATTGAACAGACTTTTATACAAGAAAAATCCTCTGTGAAAATTAAACACTAAAGTTTTCTTCTTAAATTTAATGTTTAGTATCGAAATTGGTTAACTTTTTATCTTGGCAAAATTATTTTTAAATTTCTTTTGGAAAAGGCAATTTAATATCTCTAACTGATTTTTACGCAGTAAAAGTTAATAGAATAGAAAATATGGCAGATAACTGTTTCTTTCCAGATGCTGAGAAAGTTAATTTCCTTTTATACTATTTTATTAAATTCCTTCGGATAAGCATAGAATCCTTACAGTGACGAATGAGGCTATTTGGTCCATCAAACCTGCACTGACAACAATCTCACCTAGGCCATATCCCCAGGTATTTACCTTGCTAATCCCCTGACATAAACAGGAAATTTAACAATCCACCTAACCTGCACATCTTTTGAACTATGGGAGTAAACCAGAGCATCCAGAGGAAACACATGCAGGTACGGGAAGAACATGCAAACTTTACATAGATAGTCACCAAAGGCTAAAATTGAATCCAGCTCCTTGACACTGTGAGGCAACAGTGTCAACCACTGTGCCACCATGGATGGTGTGGTGGATGTGGGTGCCAGGCCATGTGGCACACAGTGAATCATGTTCCTACCTCTGGATCAGAAGACCCAAGTTCAACTCCCACTCAGGACTTGATGGCCATGGAAAGTGGATGCACAATGTGGCCAAACAGGTCGAATTATCAGCCTGTAAATCCATCCATTGCATCTTATGGCAGGTCGTAAAGAGTGGGATAATTTTTTAGTTAGCCACCTTGCAGGAAGTAACCAGAAAAGTAATTTGCCAAGCATCATCATGGGCCAATCCAATGGGAGTCCACATTTGTCAATACCCTCTTGGGGCATGGTACCTGCAAGAGGAGATGGATGTGAGCATTTTTGATAAAGGTGAGCATTTATTGCCCATCCCTCATTCTCTGCAAGCAGCATGATTTCTGGGCTTCTGTGCTAGAGGTCAGTTATAGCTTTACAGTTCCTTCCTGTGCTCATTGTTGGAAATTGCAGACAGTACACCGACACTGGTTCCAAGTGAAGCAGTTGGAAGTATCCAATCAGATTTGTTTTGAATTTCAATCTTGCTTAAACTGCAGCACACCCAAAAATACATAGCAGCCATCTGTATTAACTGCCACCACTCCAGTAATCAGGTTGGGAATAAATATATATGTCTATATTTGAGAATGCCATTTACAATTCATAAATTTTGTCTAATGCATGCAATAGAGACCATGGGATTTCTAATGTCCAATTCCACTTCTACCACTGCCTGCCATACTTATTGTCTACAGGATGTGTGACCAGAACTCACCATGTTTACTTTGACAACCATTACTGCAAAGCAGGATATGAGGAGCAAGCACGCAGGAATACCGACATCCCTGAGTTAACACCCAATGCATATCACATCCTGATGTCGACATTTAAAACTGTCCCTCATTATCATTTAATAAAACCCTGAAATTCTCAACTTAACGCCAGAGGTGTGTCACCACCTGCCATGGGGCTATGCCCCCGTATATTGGAAATAAGCTGAATGGAAATTCTACAATTTGATTTGAGGCACGTCTGTCCCATGAAAGTTTGCTGGTGGGGGTGGAATTATTCAGAGCATGGTTGTCCAATCAATCTTCAAGAGCAGCAACCCATTTGAGAGCCTTTTCTGCCTGCTGTTGTGTCTAGATGTGCTATTGGGTGAGTTCTTGCGAATCAGCTCTGATGTGCACTTTTTCCTATGGAATAGCTTCATTTTCCTTTTGCAGCGTTTGTTGCTTTTGATGAGGTTTGTACATAAGGGAACTTTTCTTCATTCACACCTAGCTTTATACTGCCACCTGCTGTTGCTGGTTGGGTACTGTGTTGGCACTTGCAAAAACCTCCTGGCATGGAGGCGTAAAGATGAATACAACCCCAGAAAGAGAGGGATATGGCCAGGTAGTAGCCTGGCAATGCCTCTGGCACTGTCTCTGTCATAGGTGGCACTCCCCTCCCACCTCCCCTTCCCACCCCTCCCCCCTCCCTCCCCCCCTCCCCCCTCTTTCCCCCTCCCCTCCCCCTCTCCCCTCCCCTTCCCCCCTCCCCCCTGCTCTCCCCCGCTCTCCCTCCCCCCTCACCTTGAGGGAATTGGGGTGTGAATTTTGGAGGAGTGGGAGGGGTGATGGATTCCCAGTGCTCTCTGTGCCTGTGTATAGAGCGCACTGGGAGGTCAGGGTATGTGTGCAATTGCATCTTCTAGCAATCTGCAGCTGACTTCCTGGCATGAACAGACTCTGTCCACTTCCCCTACTGGTGAGAATCACATTTGGCATTATTTTATTTTCTAAGTGTCATGAAATAGCAGATGGGAGCTCACCCAAAGAATGGGTGTGATTCTCTTCTGTTTTCATGCTTGTTCAGCACTTAGAATTGTTTTGGTAAGATTGCTGCCTTCTTTTTCTTGCCAGGACCAACATGCTGCAAAGCCCTCTCTATCTGTAAGCCTTTAGGCTGCTTGTTTTTCAACTCCACTAAGGCTGCAATTTCCCCCAATTTGCTTTCAGTGTCCAGGCCAGCGGGAATACTGAAAGCTGCACTTTCAGGTACATTCACCCATCTTTACATTGTAATAATGTGCATGATGGAAGACACACCGACCAGCCCATCTTCACTGAGATCAGGGCATCCTTGATATCCATATTCCCCCACTTACACCACCATAAAAAGGCTGAATCTTATCCACCAGGAAAAAGAAACATTCTCCCTCCCCCCCTTTACTGCCAACATCACATATGTAAGAGAGTAACCTGAATCGCCCCCCCTCAGGCATACCCTCACACCACCATCTTGGCAGTGCCAATAGTGCATTATCTCTTGGCACACTAGCTGTGATACCCTGGCCTGGTGTGTTGGATCCCAAGAGAGATTAGGGAGTTAAATGCAGTACCCCTCTGGCTCTGACACTGCAAGGCTGCAGAGGAATGATCCCCCAAGAGTGCAAGGGATAAGTTCAGCTCAGGCTGGTGACAAGGGGTTAACCTTGGCACTCATAGAACATAGAACATAGAACATTACAGCGCAGTACAGGCCCTTCGGCCCTCGATGTTGCGCTGGCCAGTGGACCCTCTAACCTAAACTATTCCAATATCATTCATATGCCTATCCACCGACCATTTGAATGCCCCCAAAGTAGGCGAGTCCACAACTGCTGCAGGCAGGGCATTCCACGCCCTCACCACCCTCTGTGTAAAGAAACTGCCTCTGACATCTGTCCTATAACTACCACCTCTTAATTTAAAGTTATGTCCCCTCGTGTTGGTCATCACCATCCGAGGAAAAAGGCACTCACTATCCACCCTATTCAGTCCTTTGATCATCTTATACGCCTCAATTAGGTCACTGCGTAACCTTCTTCTCTCTAATGAAAATAACCTCACGTCCCTCAGCCTTTCCTCATAAGGCCTTCCCACCATATCAGGCAACATCCTGGTAAACCTCTCTGCACCCTTTCCAATGCTTCCACATCTTTCCTATAATGCGGCGACCAGAACTGTACTCAATACTCCAAGTGCGGCCGCACCAGAGTTTTGTACAGTTGTAACATAACCTCACGACTCCTAAATTCAGTTCCTCTACCAATAAAAGCTAATACACCGTATGCCTTCTTAACAACTTTATCAACCTGGGTGCCAACTTTCAAAGAGCTATGTACTTGTACCCCAATATCTCTCTGCTTGACAACACTATTAAGGGTCCTTCCATTAGCCCTATATTTCATATGCCTGTTATTCCTACCAAAGTGAATCACCTCACACTTATCCGTATTGAATTCCATTTACCACCTCACGGCCCAGCTCTGCAACCTATCTATGTCCCTCTGCAAACTGTAACATCCATCCTCGCTGTCTACAACTCCCCCCACTTTGGTATCGTCAGCAAATTTACTAATCCAACCCTCTACACCCTCATCTAGGTCATTTATAAAAATGACAAACAGCAGTGGCCCCAAAACAGATCCTTGAGGTACACCACTTGTAACTGCACTCCAGGTTGAATATTTCCCATCAACCACCACCCTCTGTCTTCTATCAGCTAGCCAATTCCTAATCCAAACTGCTAAATCACCTTCAATCCCATGCATCTGCACTTTCTGCAGTAGCCTACCATGGGGAACCTTATCAAACGCTTTGCTAAAATCCATATACACTACATCAACTGCCTTACCCTTATCTACCTCTTTGGTCACCTCCTCAAAAAACTCAATAAGGTTTGTGAGGCACGACCTACCCTTCACAAAACCGTGCTGACTATCCCTAATCAATTTTTTTCTCTCTAGATGCTTATAAATCCTATCCCTTATAATTCTTTCCAAGATTTTGCCCACAACAGAAGTCAGGCTCACCGGTCTATAATTTCCAGGATGGTCCCTACTCCCCTTTTTGAACAAAGGGACAACATTTGCCATCCTCCAATCTTCCGGCACTATACCTGTAGCCAACGACGACATGAAGATCAAAGCCAAAGGCTCTGCAATCTCCTCTCTAGCCTCCCAGAGAATCCTAGGGTAAATCCCATCTGGCCCAGGGGACTTATCAATTTTCATACCCTCAAGATTCGCTAACACCTCCTCCTTATGAACCTCAATCCTGCCCAGTCTACAACCTGGTATTGCAGTATTCTCCCCGACAACATTGTCTTTCTCCTGCGTGAATACTGACAAAAAATACTCATTCAGTGTCTCTCCTATCTCCTCAGGCTCCACACACAACTTCCCACTGCTATCTCTGACTGGGCCTAATCTTGCCCTAACCAATCTTTTATTATTTATACACCTGTAAAAAGCTTTAGGATTCTCCTTAATCCTATCCACCAAAGTCTTCTCGTGTCCTCTTCTAGCTCTTCTCAACTCCCTCTTTAGCTCCTTCCTGGCTAATTTATAGCTCTCCAGTCCCCTAACTGAGCCTTCACGTCTCATCATTATATAAGCCTCCTTCTTCCTCTTCACCAGAGATTCAACTTCCCTAATACATCATGGTTCCCTCACTCGACCACTTCCTCCCTACCTGGCAGGTACATATTCATTAAGAACATGCAGAAGTTATTCCTTAAATATGCTCCACATTTCAGATGTCCCCAGCCCCTGCAATTTCCTGCTCCACCCTATGCATCCTAAATCTCTCCTAATAGCCTCATAATTACCTTTCCCCCAGCTATAACTAATGTTATTCGATATGTGCCCATCCCTTTCCAACACTAAGGTAAACGTAACCGAATTGTGGTCACTATCACCAAAGTGCTCACCCACCTCCAAGTCTAACACCTGGTCTGGTTCATTACCCAGTACCAAATCCAATACAGCCTCACCTCTTGTTGGCCTATCTACGTACTGAGTCATGAAACCCTCCTGCACACATTGAACAAAAACTGACCCCTCTAACGTACTTGAACTGTAGATTTTCCAATCGATATTAGAAAAGTTAAAGACCCCCATTACAACTACCCTGCTACTTTCACACCTATCCAGGATCAACTTTGCAATCCCTTCCTCTACTTCTCTGGAACTTTTTGGAGGCCTATAAAAAACTCCCAACAGTGTGACCTCTCCTTTCTTGTTTCTAATCTCAGCCCACACTACCTCAGCAGACAAGTCCACATCAAACGTCTTTTCTGCCACCGTAATGCTGTCCTTAACTAACAATGCCACTCCTCCCCCTCTTCTACCACCAACTCTGCTCTGACTGAAACATCTGAACCCCGGAACCTGCAACATCCATTCTTGTCCTTGCTCTATCCATGTCTCTGAAATGGCCACAACATCGAAGTCCCAAGCACCAATCCAGGCTGCAAGTTCATCCACCTTATTGCGTATGCTCCTCGCATTAACGTATACACACTTCAAACCACCCTCCCGTTTGCCACTATACTGCTGCGACCTAGAAACCTTATCTGTGACCTCCCTATTCACATCCTCCTGTGTACTGGCACAGCAATTCAGGTTCCCAACGCCCCCCGAATCAGTTTAAACCCCCCCAAATAGCACTGGTAAATTTACCCCCCAAGATATTGGTACCTTTCCAGTTCAGGTGCAGACCATCCCTCTTGTAGAGGTCCCACCTTCCCCAGAAGGTCCAAATACCTGAACCCTTCCCTCCTGCACCATCCCTTTAGCCACGAGTTCAAATGTTCTCTCTCCCTATTCTTTTCTATGCTATCCCTCGGCATAGGTAACAAACCAGAGATAACCACCTCATTTGTTTTAGCCATAAGTTTCCACCCTAACTCTCTGAATTTCTGCTTTATATCCCCATCTCTTTTCCTACCTACGTCATGGATACCTACATGCACCACAACTTGGGGCTAGCTCCCCTCCCCCTTAAGGATCCCGAACACTCGGTCAGAGAAATCACTGACCCCAGCGCCAGGGAAGCAACATACCAACCGCGAGTCCCGCTCCTTCCCACAGACTCTCCTATCTATCCCCTTAGCTAGTGAGTCCCCAATCACTAATCCAGATCTTTTCTTCCCCCTTCCCACCTGAGCATCAAGGACAGGCTCAACTCCCGAGACCTGTACTCCATGGCTTACCCCGGTTGTATCTTCATCCCCAACAGCATCCAAAGCAGAGTACTTATTACGTAGAGGAACAGCCTCAGGGGAACTCTGCACTGACTGCTTCTTACCCCTTCTAACAGTCACCCATGTATCACATTTAGGAGTAACTATCTCCCTGTAGCTTTTATCAATAGCCATCTCTGCTTCCCTAATAATTCTTAGTTCCTCCAGTTCCAGCTCCAGGTCCCTAACACGGTCCTCAAGGAGGTGGAACTGGATGCACCTCTGGCAGGTGTAATCAGCTGGGACATTGAATATCTCCCATCGTAGATATTCATCTACGATGAATATCTCCCATCAACCACCACCCTCTGGCTGGCAGATAGAAGACAGAGGGTGGTGGTTGATGGGAGATATTCATCGTGGAGTTCGGTGACGAGTGGTGTGCCTCAGGGGTCTGTTTTGGGGCCCCTGCTGTTTGTAATTTTTATAAATGATCTGGATGAGGGTATTGAGGGATGGATCAGTAAATTTGCAGATGATACTAAAGTTGGTGGTGTGGTAGATAGTGAAGAGGGGTGTTTTAGTTTACAGAGTGACTTGGACAAGTTGCAGAGCTGGGCCGAGAGGTGGCAAATGGAGTTTAATGTGGAAAAGTGTGAGGTAATGCACTTTGGCAGGAACAATAAATGTGTAGAGTATAGGGCTAATGGTAGGGCTCTTAATAGTGTTGAGGAACAGAAGGATCTTGGTGTATGTGTCAATAGATCCCTGAAAGTAGGCAGTCAAGTGGATAAAGTTGTTAAGAAGGCATATGGAGTCTTAGCTTTTATTGGTAGGGGGATTGAATTTAGGAGCCGCAGCATCATGTTGCAACTGTACAAAACTCTAGTGCGGCCGCACTTGGAGTATTGTGTGCAGTTCTGGTCCCCACATTATAAGAAAGATGTGGAGGCATTGGAGAGGGTACAGAGGAGGTTTACCAGGATGTTGCCTGGTATGGAGGGCAGGTCCTATGAAGAGAGGTTGAAGGATTTGAGGTTGTTTTCGTTAGAAAGGAGGCGGCTAAGAGGGGATCTTATTGAAGCATATAAGATGATTAGAGGTTTAGATAGGGTGGACAGTGTTAGCCTTTTTCCTAGGATGGAGAAAGCTAGCACGAGGGGACACAGCTTTAAATTAAGGGGTATGAGTTATAGGACGGATATCAGAGGTAGGTTCTTTACTCAAAGAGTGATTAGGGAGTGGAATGCCCTGCCTGCAGCTGTTGTAGATGCGCCAAGTTTGGTGGCGTTTAAGAGGTTAATTGATAAGTATATGGAAGAGAAGGGAATGGTTTAGTTTGGAGGGGCATTGCTTTTTATTTCGGTCGGCACAACATCGAAGGCCGAAGGGCCTGTTCTGTGCTGTATTGTTCTATGTTCTATGTTCTATTACCAGTGTCCCTCACCTCAAACATCCCACAGGAGGTACATCGCACTGCCTGCACTGCCATCACTATTACTTCCTTTACACAGAAACAAATATAAACGTAAAAACTTAAAACTTACCTGCTCACACTCCTAGTCGCTCTCCTTTTTTTATTAGGTTAGAGGAGGGGGGAGGGTTGGGATAGGTGTCTAATGGCTAAACTGCCCCTTCTAGTACTGGGAAACCTGAACATTGCTCCAGGTATGGTGATTTCAGACATCTCACTCAAAATCTTCATTTCTGTTTATCAACTATGTAAACTTTGAGGTGGCCTAGTCACTTTAATATCTATGACTGTTCCATGACACCTGGCAGCCTTCCAAATCCCAGCAGCATTCTAATCAGCAGAAGAGATTCCCTTTTCTCACTCTAAGAAATTGCAGGTATGAGAAAATCCCTCTCAAGTCTTCTGGCTGTCAGGAGAAATAATTTTCACTGGAGGAGGAGGGCTCAAAGAACAAAGAATAAAGAATAACAAAACAGCACGGGAAACAGGCCCTTTGGCCCAAGGAGCCTGTGCCACCACCTCAATGTTCCCACTTTTACCCATGATCCCTATCATCCCTGTCTATGATTATAGATCTATGCATTAGAACCAAATTTAGGGAGAATTCGTTCTGCCAATCAGCCTAAGAGCACATCTTTGGGATGCGGGAAGAAAACGGAGCACCCGGAGAAAACCCACGCAAGTACAGGGAGAATGCACAAAGTCTCACAGACACAGGCCCAAATTCATGTATCTGCACAGTACAGCAATAGTCACTGAGCTGTCATATTGCCTATCAAATGGTCCAGGTCAAGCGTACACTAATGACATGAAGCACTAGACTACTCTCGAAAAATCCAAGAGCAGCCATTTCACGACCCATTGCGTGTATGCCCCTTGTTAGACAACAAGGCAGACTGAAGTACCTGTAGGATAAAACAAATACATCAATATCATCGACAATTTATACACTTCCCAGGGAACTCCCAAGGCTCATGATCCCTATTTTAAATCAGTTTTCTATATCCCTCCATTCCCATTCTGTTCATGTGCCCATTTAAGTATCTCCTAAATATCTCCAGAGTACCTGCCTCCACCACTTTACTTGACAGCGCATTCCATACCCCCACCACCCTCGGTGTGAAAAAACTCCCTCTAGCATCCAAATTATACCTTACCCCCCTCACCCTAAGCCCATGACCCCTCATGCTATTTGAGTCCATCGTAGGAAAAAACTTAACCTGTTTACTCAATCTATACCCCTCATAATCTTGTACTGTTCTATTAGATCTCCTCTAAGTCTACGTCTTTCTAAAGAAAACAGCCCCAATTTGCCTAACCTCTCCTCGTAACTCCGATCTTCCATACCAGACAGCATCCTGGTAAACCTCCTCTGCACTCTCTCCAGAGTCTACAAAGTATTCCAAATGAGGTCTAATCTACATTTTACACAACTGCAACATTAAAGGCCAGTTCTTGTACTCTATACCCCTTCCTATAAAGGCTAACATACCATATGCTTTCTTCACAACTTTCTCCACCTGCTCCGCCATTTTCAGAGACTTGTGCACCTGCACCCCCAGGTCCATCTGCGTTTCTATATTCTTAATAGGTCTACCCTTTATCATATACCTCTACCCTACATTCTTTCTCCCAAAATTCATCACCTCGCATTTATCAGGATTGAATTCCATCTGCCATCTATCTGCCCAAATTACCAGCCTATCTATGTCCTGCTGTATCGCCTGACAATGCTCCTCACTATCCGCAAGTCCAGCCATCTTTGTATCATCTGCAAACTTGCTGATCACTCCACATACTCCCTCTTCCAAGTCATTTACATATATTACAAATAGTAGAGGTCCCAGTACCGAGCCCTGCGGCACACCACTAGTGACCGACCTCCAGCTAGAAAAACACCCTTCCACTGTTACCCTCTGTCTCCTATTACCAAGCCAGTTACTTATCCATCTAGCTACCTGTCCTTGTATCCCATTAGCCTTGACCTTTTCAACTAAGCTCCCATGAGGGACTTTGTCAAACGCCTTACTGAAATCCATATAGACGACATCAACGGCTCACCCTTCGTCCACCGTTTTCATCATCTCCTCAAAAAATTCTACTAGATTCGTAAGGCACGACCGCCCTTTAACAAAGCCATGCTGCGTATCCCTAATCAGATCGCAACGCTCTAAGTGCCTATACGTCCTATCTCTAAGAATCCCTTCCAACAGCTTCCCTACCACTGATGTCAAACTCACTGGCCTACAATTTCCAGGGTTATCCCTACTACCCTTTTTAAACAAGGGTACAATATTAACCCTTCCTCATTTGGCCCCATTCCTTGAACACAACATTTATTTCAAGTCTCTGAACCTTCACAGAAAGCTCATAGCCTTTGAAATCCCTTCAAAGCCTTTGAAGAGTCTTATTTCCATTCAGTTTCAGTCCAATCCTTTAAACTCTCTTTTGGTCGACAGCTTAATAGTTTTTAGACAGTATGCAGTCAGCTTTGTTTGTTGATCTTTCCTTTCACGGTTGAATGCATCTCAAGTACCTTGCATCCTAACCACTGTTTATTCAAAGAATGAGTTGAGAGCATTTGATTGCTTCGAAGTTGTCAGCAGCTGCTTGTGGTCCGAGACATATCGGACAAATTAGACATGAAGCTTTGACAATATGTCTTTCCTTAGCAATTCTCAAGTTCTATATATCATACAATTATATCTCTGATTTCTTTAACACTGAAATGCTCATGTAATCTACAAACTTACTTCTTCATGATGCCCAATTTTGTACCTGGTTTGCCCTTGTCTGAGCACAAATTAGTCTGGCAGTTTTAATTTGTTATCTGACTTTTTTTCAAGATAGTGCCTCAGTAATACATTTTTCTCTTCTTCACCACTTGTTAGATTTTGACAAGGCTCCCTTAGTGATCACAGAATGCTCTTTAAAACTTTGTGATTCTGCAGGAAGCCCCACTGAACCCACACCAGTCACCTTTCCTGTACCCACCTTGATCCTTCCCACTCATGTAATTTTTGCTACTCAATGACACCCCCCCAACATGAAAACTGTACCCGCCACACCCAGTCCTGACTCTACCACCAAATCACATCCCACTCCTCCTTCCAGCATTACCATCCCCTCCTACCAACAGCACCCTCAGGCATTCCTTCCCCTCTTTGTGTCTCATACCCAATCACCCCTACTCTGTATCTTCCATGTGAACTGTATCTTTGATCAACTCCAGTAGTATAGCTAATTGTGACTCTGAGCGCTCTAAGAGTTATGATGTGGACATGCTGGCGTTAGACTCGGGTAAACACAGTAAGAAGTCTCACAAAACCAGGTTAAAGTACAATAGGTTTATTTGGTAACAAATGCCACTAGCTTCCAAGGCAAATTATGAAACTTACAAAGTGATGTGAAATGTTACCATCCGTTCACGATTGAGGAGACATGACACTTGCAAACACTCATTTGCAGTGTCAATTGTGTTACCTCAGAGGAGTTCTCCCAGCATTGGGAAGTGTGGTGGCCAACACAGATGCCCACTGGGGACTTACTTCACACTGCAGCCTCTGCCTTCCTGCTGAAAAGAATCCACAAACACCTCATGGTGGCTACTGAAGACATTTTCTTGCCCTCCTTTGAGTCACAAACACTTGGGCTGGAATTCTCCCATCCCACCTGTCATTGGAGTTTTAGCTGGTGTGGGGGCTGGGGAGGTGCTGGGGGGTGGAGAGGTTGGGGAGGTACTGGGTGGGATGGGAGGATTGGGGAGATGCTGGAGAGTGGTGGGGGCAGTTGGAGAAGTGCTGGGGGCGTGGGGGTGTTTGGGAGATGCTGGGGATTGGGGAGGTGCTATGGGGTGGTGGTGGGTGGCAAGGGGTGGTGGACATCCATGGAAGCCAGGCAGGAATCTCTGGGTTTCAAGCCAGTGTAGCCAGAGAACCCCACCCTTGATTTGTTCCACAGAGGGAGAATGAAATTTGTCTCTTCTTCAATCCCTCTCTTCAGAAATGGTTGTGGTATGCTACAGATCTCTCAGGGAGTCAAGAGTTGTGGTGGCAGCATACACTTTAATATGCATACTATATTCAACATAGAATCCCTACAATGCAGAAGGTGGCCAATCAACCCATCAAGTCTGCATCGTCAACAATCTCATCCAGACCCCATTCCTACAACCTCATATATTTACCCTAGCTAGTCTCCCTAACACTAAGGGGCAATTTAGCTTGGCCAATCAACCTAACCCACACATCTTTGGAGTGTGGGAGGAAACCGGAGCACCTGAAGGAAACCCATACAGACATGGGGAGAATGTGCAAACTCCACACAGACAGTGATCCGAGGCCAAAATTGAACCCGGGTTCCTGATGCTGTGAGGCAGCAGTGCTAACCATTGTGCAACTCAGTGCCAGTGTCTGCCCTGGATTTATGGATAATGATGGCAAAGGCTCCTATATTCTAACCACAACGTGCAATCACTGGGAATCTCCCTGCACTTAATGCCTGCTGATGCTGTGTGGAAGGGATCTGTAGATACTGTAGATATCTGTTGATACTGAACCTGTTTGACCACATTGTGAACATAACTTTTCTGACCAACAAATCCTAATGGACTTGAACCTAATGTTCTGGCTCAGAGGCAGTGACGCTACCCATTACACTACAAAACTGGCTAGCCTTTCAGGACAATATAGAGAAACTTACACTCAATCACATTCTCTCAGCCTAATCCCATACCATTCTCCTTCATAAGCTCGTAGAGTGATGGATGAGGGAACAGAGTTACCTTATTGTGCAGTTTTCCTGTATACATATATAAAGTTCTTGTATGGTCTGTACATTCTAAGGTGTAGTAAACTGGTGGGCCCTGCCTCCTTTAGTGCTGTCTAATTCTCCTGCTTCATCCTATGGTGCTCCGGCTTTTCTCTATCTGTGGTAATGGGTGGACAATGATTGGTAATGGCATATCTCATTCCATATGTCATTACTCAATGTGGTGGGGGGCGGGGGGACGAAAGAGTTAAGATTTCCTAATTCCAAACCCACACACTGACAGAAGCAGTGAGAAACAACATAAGGTTTGTGTCAGCAAAAAGGTCGAATCAACAAATGGTCACTTTACAGACGCAGAACTGAAACTCTGCATCCTTCAAGATTAAAAAAAAACCATCCCATTTCTCCTGAATCAGCTGAATCCAGCAACAGCTGCAGTTTGTTGTTCTTAGTTTAGCTCAGAGTTTTCTGCCATGTCAAAGCACGAGTTTCAACCACACTGGTGTAAGATAGGTTATATTTTGACAAGTCATTGGGAGTCAGTGAGCAAATCATGGGGGGATCGTGGCGGGGGAAGGGAGTCGATTTTGGGATGTGGAACCAGCAACGCGACACAGTGTTGTCTGGTTGTCACTGGTTGTCTCAAGCACCAGAGACCCAGGTTCGATTCCCTGCTTGGGTTACTGTCTGTGTGGAATTTGCACATTCTCCCTGTGTCTGTGTGAGTTTCCTCCGGTTTTCCTGTTTCCTCCCACTGTCCAAAGATGTGTGGGTTAGGTGGATTGGCCATGCTAATTTGCCCCTTAGTGTCAGGAGGACTAGCTAGGATAAATTCATAGGGTTATGGGGCTAGGGCCTGGATGGGATTGTAGTTGGTGCACACTCGATGGGCTGAATGGTCTCTTTCTGCACTATAGAATTCCATGATTAACAAATTCTGCTCTCTTCCATTAGCAAAGTGAAAAGGGACTACCATAGTTAAACACAAATTGCATCAAGGTTGGCATGGGCATTCTGCTTGAAGAGCTGCATTGATTATGTTTGGGTGGGATACAATGTGAATATGTCACATTCAACTCACTGTATGTTGTGCTGTTTGCATACAACCCTCTTTTGAAAAGTGGATGCTCAATAGCATGTGCTGAATCGTTCAATTGGAGTGATGTTTCACTTAATGTTTAACTTAGCGTGTGTCCCAGAATTCCTGAAAGTCGCAAGGCAGGAACTCAATGGCAATTGAGAACGTTCTGCAAATCAGAAGAGAAAGCAGTTCAGATCAGTATTTTCATTTCTCTGTTTTTCCCTTCTGGGAATTCAGGTCGTTGAGGCAGAAACCATACACTCTTTCCAGTGGCTAGTGCCTCTGCATCTTTTGTCTCCTTGTTATTGTTCATTCTCTACTCTCTGCTATCTTCTCCCTCAACAGCACAGATTGTTTTATTTCCCATAATTGCTATTTGTCTTTACAGTTTTGAAACATGTTTCAAGTTTCATATTTAAGTGAGGGGAAGTTTATTAACTTTGAGATACTGTGGTGTACTTTTGTCCGATTATATATCTTGAAGTAGGATTGTATATCTGGGTATTAACTTTTTTCACATTGTTTATTTGGTACCGATCATTAGTGCTTTATTGTAGTTATGCATGATGGAAACAAAAGGGCAGCATAGTGGCACAGTAGGTAGCACTGCTGCCTTACGGCTCCAGGGACCTGGGTTAAGTTCCAGTCTTGGGTGTTTATCTATGTGGAGTTTGCACATTTTCTCTGGGTCTGCATGAGTTTCCTCCCGTGCTCCCATTTCTTTTCATACTCCAAAAACATGTGGGTTATGTTGATTGGCAATGCAATATTTCGCGTTAGTGTCTCAATATGTTAGGTTAGAGGGATTAGTGGGGTAAATATGTGGAATTACAAGGCTAGGGCCTGGGTAAGATGCTCTGTTAGAGTTTCAGTGCAAGCTAGATGGGCCAAATAGCCTCCTTCTGCATTGTAGCAATTCTATTATTCTAAAAGGAAAGACAGCTTGAAGGTTGCACTAGCATATTCTAATCACTCAATCAGAGCAACATGTTACCTGACTTTTAAATTTAGTGATCCATTCATATGTTTATAGAGCTTTTTGCAACTTGCCAATACAAGCAAAACAAGTAATGATGGCAGTTGAGAAGGTTAAAAATCCTTGGCATTTACAGCTGCTTTCTTACAACAACATCCTATATTTATATAGCACTTTTGATATTGCTGTCTTTTGGTTCCTGATTTTGTTAATATTCGTACTTTAGGCGTTGAAAGATCAGAACCGTTTGTAGAATCATAGAATCCCTACGATGCAGGAGGAGGCCATTTGGGTTTGCACCAACCACAATCTCACTCAGACCCTTTCCCCGTAACCCCATGTATTCATCGTAGCTAGCCCCCGATACTAAGGAGCAATTTTTCATGGCCAATCCACCTAATCCACACATCTTTAGACTGTGGGAGGAAACCAAAGTTTAGCTTAATATTGTCATGCTGCCTTGAATAACAAAAGTCCTGAGGTTGAATTTGTTCTGCAGTACATCACATGATTCTATAAAACAAAATGTGACATTGAGCCACGTGGTCAACCCGGTAGATTGTAAAAAGCATCTTAAAAGATGAAAATGGAAGTGGAGAGGCAGAGAGAGAATTCCAGAGCTTCGGGCCTAGGCAACTGATGGCATAGACTCCAGTATTGAAGCAATTATGATTGGAAATATGCCGAAGACCAGAAATAGAGGAGCAGAGATGTCCTAAAGGATTGAAGGAGATGGCAGATAAAGATGCAAGGCCATGGAAGGATGTGAAAATAAAAAATAAAAATTCTAAAATCAAGACAATATTTGACTGAGATCCAATGCAGGTTAATGAGCACAGAGGTGTTGGGGAAGGAACCTTGCCGAGAATTAAGATACGAGTAACAGCAACTTGGGTGACCTCAGGTTTACAGTGAGTAGAATGTGGATAACAGCATGTAGTACATTAGAATAGCTAAGTCTACAGTTCCTACTGGGTTTATTCATCTAAGACCCCTCCATTTCTATATAGGGAACTAAAACAGATCAGGTTTCTACAGCACTGGCTTGGTGGCTCTGTTCTGTAGCCGTTGAAGCTCCCTGACATCTTCTAATCTATAAATAGACTTAAAAGATGGCTGTTAAGGTAACAATCTTAATTTTAATTGATGACATTGGTCAGACACCCGACTAATGAAGCTTAAACCCCAGAATGAATGTCATATGACAATCAGATCTGTGATTGAACAAATCCTTAACATACAGAAGATATGCTTTAGTTCCCTAGATAGGTATGTAAGGGTCATATCCATGTGCACCTGGGTGCAAGGGCAGAATCAGCTATTGAAACACATGGCATCAAACTTGCTAACTGGTTGATGAGTTGGATGGACAACAGATGAGAAGTGCAGATGCTTTGAGCAGATGTCCCATTTCACCATCTTCTTTCTTATTGCATAACTGTGTTTCACTGCTGTCAAAGCTAAGGTATTCTGTTTAAGATAGCAGACATGCTGTCATTCAGATTGGGCATGGTCTTAGTCAAGGCATGAATACACTGCTGTGATTGGAACATTTGATGTTCCACAGATTTGGGCTGTCTATCAACAGAAGAGCACCATATTGAACTAAAAAGTCTTTTCAGTTCTCCCACAATATCAGGATCCTGAAGCTTTTGCAGCCAAATATCGAGACCAATATTGTCTTCCATCATTTGACTGTCACATTTCCAGCACCATATTTCGGTCAGAGAAAAATGAGTACAAACTAATAATAAACAAATATTCTTTTTCCAAACATCTCAAGGGCCAATTTCATAATGGTAAACAATTAATTCTATTTATTATAACAAAGTCATTAAGAGCAGAGGTTTATTTATTAGTGTCACAAATAGGCTTACAGCAATGAAGTTACTGTGAAAATCCCCTAGTTGCCACACTCTGGTGCCTGTTTGAGTATATTGAGGGAGAATTCAGCATGGCCAATGCACCTAACCAGCAAATCTTTCAGCTTGTGAGAGGAAATCGGAGCACCCGGAGGAAACCCACGCAAACGCAGGGAGAACATGCAGACTCTACACAGATAGTGACCCAAGCCAGAAATTGAACCTGAGTTCCTGGCGCTGTGAGACAGCAATGCTAACCACTGTAGCACCATGCAGAAGATTAACCAATCCAGTGACTTGGGATAGTTTTTGAAATCACGATATTTTCTGACAACTTCAACCAAGTATAAAGATAAAATTTGAATTGATATAACATTTGAAGATAAAAGAGGGGTGAGGCCGATTAAGGAATAGAAATAATTTACATTGAGCTTCATGAATTCATCTAATCAAAAAATTCACTAAGTACAGCATGACAGCAAAAATAAATGGAATTTGAGTCGGTTCAGCTGTTTATTTATTACTGTTGCAACATGACAACATATTGTTAATTAGCCATTTATAAAGAGGAACATGAGAAATGTCATTTGGAAGATGACAAAACTGGATAATTTATTTATCTATGTTGCTAGTTTCTGCTTGGACAACATAGGAATGTCTGCTACACCAATGTCTGCTCTCTTCTTTCCTTTCCAGTTCCTCTGAGGGGTTCTAAAACAGGCATGAGGACTTTGTAAACATATGTAAGGGATCTAATGCTTGTTTTAAGTGGCAGACAGGGATGCTTGAATTGTGGCATGACCCAATTTCAAATGCGGTATCGCACTCACGTTACAAGTGTGACATTGGTAAGGCAGCAAGGGTTTGCGGGATTTCTCACTTGTCTACGGAAAAATACATCAACACTTGAAGGCACTGAGAATGAAGAGGAGAGAAGAAGGGGATAAAAGAACCGTGCAAATGACATTTGCCCCATGTACAATTAGGCTATTGTTCCATCTTAATATACATGAATTACACATACAAATACCATATTCTACATACCATATTCTGCAAATATAAAACAAATGGGGCTGGACTTTCTCAGAAGGTCTTATTAGTAGGAGTCACATAAGGATGATCCGTGTTGTTTTACCAGCAGCAGCCAATTATGAGGCTGCCATTGGGATTGCCACCCAGTTGAGGGTAACGTCTCCCAACACTGCCAGTCTAGTCAGAGAACTGGCAGAACTGCAGTCTCAGCATTACCATAGCTAGAATGGTGCAGGAAAAAGGAAAAGTTTCTTCCATGTTGAGGTGTCCTCAAAGAGAGGGTAAACTTTGCTTTCCAACTGTACTTGATTCAGACAAACAGGTTGTAGCAACTGGGGAGAAGGTCTACCTTCTAACGGTGACTCCTTACTCAACAACTATTGCTGAGAGGAGTCCCTTCCTTGGCCTTGGAGAGGACATAATGGAGGGCCCAGGCATGGAAAAGTGGACTTTACCTAGTTGTCTCCATGCAACAGTGACACCTCCCAAAGCTGGAAAAATGGCGGCAGGGTGGGAAGAGGGAAGGGTTGTGTTTAAATCTCTGAGTACACTTACAAGCTCATGACTTCTGCCTTTAAATAAGATAGGCTGTCAATAGCTGAAGTGGGATCACACAAGTGCCAGCAATGGCACTAATTGGAGAGGGACAGGCAAGCCTTCACTCCCATGGATGTGATGATGTGGGAATGGTGATGCTAGGAATAAACCCGCTGTCCTCTGTCAGGGTGACAGCACTTACCCTTCCCACCTTCTGCCAGTGGCCTTGCTATTGCCCGTCAGCCAGCCTGACTATCTGCTGCCTCTGCTGGGCTGCTTCGTGTAGAAACCAGGCCTTCTTGCCTAGAGCTGCCCATAAGCTTCCTCTTCATCTTCCTGCTCCTGCACTGTTTGGGTGTGCCCCTCAAAACAATTAACAAATAGCCATGGGGGTAGACCATTCAGCCCTTCAAGTCTCTCCTGCTATTTACTAAGATGATGGCTGAGCCTTGACCTCAACTCTATTTGCCTACCTAACCGCCATATACTTCACTTCCTTGGAGTCTTTATAAAAAAGTTTGCTCTAAAGTTTGTCCTTTTCATTCAAGGTAAAATGGAACAGTTTGGGAGGGTGTACAAGATTTTTAGCTGAGTCCGCCTGGAAATAAATCCATGTGAGTACACTTACAAGCTCATGATTTCTGCCTTCAAACAAGATAGGCTGTCAATAGCTAAAGTGGATTCATGCAGGAGTTTGGCCAAGGACAAGTCCATGCAATGTCATATTGAATTTACCCAGAGAAAAGCCCATGTGCCTGGTTGCCATGGGGACAGGGCAAAGGGCAAAACCTGTGGAAAGTAAGTTGCAATTTTTAACTTGGATGATAAAGAAGAGGAAACTGGTTTGATTGCCCTCAGGCTCACTGACTAATGAGGCAATAAGATGGAAAACATTAGGGAAGAACACCACAATAGTGGTTGCCCTGCCTGGTTAAAAAAAAGGATTGCTTTTGGGTAAATCACAGGTAGAGTGCAAGTGAAAATGGAGCTCATGGTCAAGGAAACAAAAATTGTTCATTAGAGGGTGCTTTGCAGTGAGAAACCCAGTTGATAATGCTCAGAGGGTTGAACAAAAGGGGTTTTGTCTTAAAGGATACTGGAAAATTTACTCTGGTGAAGCAGGGAGAAATGTCCCGTTAAAGCCAAGAGAAAGTTTGTTCTTTAAAATCAATGCTGTAGTCTGGATTTCCATAGAATCAGAGGTATGCTGGAAATGTCAAAATGGTGGATTCCCAACCCTATTCCCACGGCTCTGATTTTCACCATTTTGCGGTTTTCACCAATTTTGCGGTTGTGATTCCCGCACCCTGCACTGCTGACCTGGCCAGTTTCATTATGGGGATAGGTATGTCCCAGGTGTACACATTTCTTGTAGTGTTGGGCTAGCTTTTAAAGGACGTGAGATTTATGACCCCTCAGAGGTATCATGACCTGTATTCTGGATGAAGGAATCTTTTGAAAGGTAAGTTTAACTGGTTTCACCCATGCCATCACGCAAAGCAATATCCCTCACCAACTACTCTATGGGTCCTCATACTGTTCAAGCTAAGTTACGTCCCTTGGTGTAGCAGCCACTCCGATGGCCCTTCACACTGTCGTGTCAAAGCCATAAGATACAGCAAGTGTTATGAATTGGTATGAAGTTCTGTTAGACATTTCATTTAACTTTGATTAACCAAGAAACTTGGTAAAGTAACTTGTGTCAACAGCAGACATGGCTGCAAAGATACTTGCCAGGTTCACACATCTTTAAGAACAACTGTGTACACTGACTATTGTGTAGTCTTATTTGCAGGATTCATGAACAGGTCTCAGAATAAATAACTGATAGTGAAATGAATGGGAGAGGATGGAAGACAATCAAGGAAAAGATGAGGCAAGACTGATCAAATATGGCTGCAAAAGGTTTTGATCTCGACATAACACTGAGTTCAGCAATTTTAAATCGTGAACTTTCTCCTCCATGTTGACCTCTTTATATTGTTTGTCTCAACACAAAATCACCCATCTCCCCCTCCCCCCACCCCTCCCCCGGGGCCCTCTGTCACTTGTTGAAATTGACAAAAAAAAGGCCCATCGAAGAAAAATAATGAAAGAAGGAACAGACTTTTCAGAAGAATTATTTAGGGGTGCATGGTGGCTAAATGATTAGCACCGCTGCCTCATAGTGCCAGGGACCTGGGTTCAATTCCATTGTTGGATAACTGTGCGAAGTTCACATGTTCTCCCTGTGTCTGTGTGGATTTCCTCCGGATGCTCCAGTTTCTTTCCACACTCCAAAGATGTGCAAGTTCAGTTGATTGACCATGCTAAATTGCCCCTTAGTGTGAGGGGAATTAGTAGGGTAAATACATGGGGTTATGGGCCTGAGTGGGATTGTTGACGGAGCAGGCTCAATGGGCTGAATGGTCTCTTGCACTATAGACTTTCTATGATTCTAATAAAACTAAATTCCAGGAATCTCTGAAATGAATTTCCCCAAGAAAAAGGAAACATTAACAAACTGAAACAGTCAAAACAGTGCTAAGGGAGGTGAGGGATGACATTGCTGGGCCTCTGATGCAAATCTTTGTCTCTTCTTTGGACACAAGTGAGGTCCCAGAGGACTGGAGGATTGCAAATGTAGTACCGTTGTTTAAAAAGGGTCAGAGGGATAACCCAGGGAACTATAGGCCGGTGAGCTTGACTTCAGTTATAGGTAAGCTAATGGAGAGGATCCTCAGGGACAGGATGTATGAGCATCTGGAGCGCTGCGATCTGATCAGGGATACGCAGCATGGCTTCGTTAAGGGGAGGTCGTGCCTTACGAATCTAGTGGAATTTTTTGAAGAGGTGACAAAAACGGTTGATGAAGGACAAGCCGTTGATGTCGTCTACGTGGATTTCAGTAAGGCGTTTGACAAGGTTCCCCATGGTAGGCTGATAGAAAAGGTGAAGGCGCATGGGATACAGGGCCAGGTATGTAGATGGGTTGAGAACTGGCTTGGGAGGAGGAGACAGCGGGTATTAGTGGAAGGCTCTTTTTCCAACTGGAGGTCAGTCACTAGTGGTGTGCCACAGGGCTCAGTACTAGGACCTCTTCTATTTGTGATTTATATAAATGACTTGGAAGAAGGGGTAGGTGGTGTGATCAGCAAATTTGCTGATGACACTAAGATGCTTGGATTGGCGGGGACTGAGGAGCAGTGCCAGGCAATACAACAGGACATAGATAGGCTGGTAGATTGGGCAGATAGATGGCAAATGGAATTTAATCCGGATAAATGCGAGGTGATGCATTTTGGCCGGAATAATGTAGAGGGGAGTTATAGGATAAAAGGTAAAACTATCCGGAGTATAGAGACGCAGAGAGACCTGGGGGTGCAGGTTCACAAGTCTCTGAAGGTGTCAGTACAGGTGGAAAAGGTGATAAAGAAAGCGTATGGTATGTTAGCCTTCATAGAAAGGGGTATAGAATACAAGAGTAGGAGTTTGATGTTGCAAGTGTATAGAACGTTGGTTAGGCCTCACTTGGAGTACTGCGTCCAGTTCTGGTCGCCGTACTACCGGAAGGATGTGGAGTCCCTGGAGAGAGTGCAGAGGAGATTTAGCAGGATGCTGCCTGGTATGGAAGGGCTGTCTTACGAGGAAAGGTTGAACGTACTGGGGTTGTTTTCCCTTGAAAGACGTCGGCTGAGAGGGGATCTATTAGAGGTATATAAGATTATGAGGGGTATAGATAGAGTAAATGGTGGTAAGCTTTTTCCACCATTAGATTTGGATAGAACAAGGGGTCACGGCCTGAGGGTGAGGGGGGCTATGTATAAGACTAATATTAGAGGGCATTTTTTCACACAAAGGGTAGTGGGGGTGTGGAATGCACTACCGAGTAAGGTGGTGGGAGCAGGCACGCTAGGGTTGTTTAAGGGTCTCTTGGACAGCCACATGAGCGGTCTGCAGATAGAGGGATATATGAGGACTGTTTAAATACTTTAATTGTTTCCACAGGCTATTCAGTCCACCTTGTTGACCAACAAGGTGCATGCATTCGGCAGGTCGTGCGAGGGCTGCTCCTGGAAGTTACTTCAGGAGTGGCCTAGTGCTTCACGTCGTTAGTGTATGCTTAAACTGGACCATCAGATGGGCAACATGACAGCTCAGAGACTATTGCTGTTGCTGGGCAGACACTTGGATTTGGGCCTGTGTCTGCGGGAGTTTGCGCATTCTCCCTGTGGTTGCATGGGTTTTCTCCGGGTGCTCCGGTTTCCTCCCACATCCCAAAAATGTGCTCTTAGGCTGATTGGGTAACAAATTGTCCCTATGTTGGTCTCTATATGTCATTTAGACGTTAGGATGGTGGCGCGGACTCGTTGGGCCGAAGGGCGTGTTTCCCGTGCT
Source organism: Sphyrna mokarran (assembly GCA_024679065.1). Classification (NCBI taxonomy): domain Eukaryota; kingdom Metazoa; phylum Chordata; class Chondrichthyes; order Carcharhiniformes; family Carcharhinidae; genus Sphyrna; species Sphyrna mokarran. The sequence continues at coordinate 30,214,114 of JAGIQG010000021.1, forward strand.
GTGTTGTTCTTTGTTCTTTGTTCTAAAACTTCAAAAGTACTTGAAAAATGCAGAGAGAAAGCTGGCAGCTGCTGACAGATGAGCAAAAAAGATGACAGTGGCAATGCATTTAAAGAGGTAAAACATTTAAAGTGATAATGCACTTAAAATAGCAACCACTTGTACAGAGTAAGGCCTAACCAACAGTGAAGCCAAAAGTATATGGATGAAATTAAGACAAGTAGAAATGAAGGTTCTATTTATGAAATGTAATGATGCACTTTCATAGGCTTCATTAAAAGCAGAAAATCATTTATTAATAAGAACTGTCCAGCAGTACAAGCAGGCGCATGGCTGCACATCATCCCCTGCGTGTCTCCTGTCTGAGAGAGGACTCTGCCCTCTGGGGTGATTTCCCAAACTGCATCGCAATTGGTCACCCAAACCATGTGACTCTTACTTTGCTGATAGGCCTTAAGGGGATAATCCCCACAAATAACCGCAGAAAGATGCAAAAAGGAGTTACAGGCTTATTGACTAGGGAGTCAAGCTTGGGATGGCAGCAAGAAAGCAGGAAAGCCAAGGATTGCTGAAGGCTTCAGACAAAGCAGCTGAAAATAGAGAAGTGAGAAGAGGCATGACAGCAGAGTCTCAGAGGGGGAAAGGGAAGAGAGTTTAAAAATAGAGAGCAACAGTAAAAATAGATCGATGGAGTCAGGTCTGGAGTGGCAGCATGTAATGGAAGCAAGAAGAGAATTAGTTACATCAGTCTGTTATATAGAAATTAGGAAACATAAAATCAAAACTGTAAATAGGCAAATAGGAAATAGAAGGTGATATTAAGAATCAACCCAGAGTGAAAGTCAGAGACTCTGTGGTAGAACAGTGACAATTTAAGAAGGATTGGATCAGTTGCAGCATCAAATGGATGGGGTTGTTCAGGGATATATGATCATGCTGGATGATTTTTTTTAGTATTTGTTTTGGATACTTGTACATATAAAATGAATGAAAACAACAACAATGGCACATGTCCTCACCCATCCAATTTTTCATTTTACAAATATTTCTTTTCAGAAATAAATTTTAATTAATTAATTTGGTGTCAGATGGAAATTTGAAAGAAACATACTTGACACTATTAACATTGTTCCTTGTGCAAATACATCTGATATGGTAACCTTTCGTATTCCAAACACGCAATAATAAATATGTGTCATTTTCCTGGAGATTATTGAGGGTTACAGTGAATTTCTTTTTGTTTCCTTTAAACTCAGTGCGATTGATATATGACTCTTGCAACGTATTAGCACGATCGTGGATGTAGATCAGATCAGTGGGAGATGAAAGACCTCTTCTTAAATAGGTGTCCACAAGAATATCGTCTTCAGATGAAAATCTGCAGTTTATTGAAACAGAACCTCCCTCTTTCACTAGTTTAACAAAAGGAGACTGGAAAGTGTGATTGTCTGTAAAATATAGAATTAAAGATATAGTCAATATAGTCATAAAGCTCTGAATGTGATCAATTATCAAATAGAATGTTCTTTTTAAGTAGGTATTTATTTGAAGAAAAATATAAAAATAAGAGATTGTTCTGTGTAATTTCTATTATTTCAGAATCCTGGAATAAAATGGTTTCTCTCAGTAACCAAGAGTCGAGTTGCCATTTCAGTCCATCACTTCATGTACTAAATAATAGCCTTTGCTGTAAGGAGTAAATTGCACACTCAGCAGTTGGAGCCTTTAAGAAACAATTGTCTCTCCCTTTAATTCCTTTTTACAGTCTTTAATAATTAAATTACGCAGTCGTGAATTGTAACTTAATATGGTAGACAATCATAAATCAAGTCCTTGAGAGGATTTTCTGTACCTTGTAGAGTGGTATAATTCTGTTGTCTGAAATGCTTCTACGTGATCAACGTTAACAGGAACTGCAAGAAGAGGGACCTCTTCTAGTACAGTCATTACTATGTGCTCCCTCAGAGATATCAGTTACGTCTATAACAGATTGAGCAGGCGCTTACAGGTTCAAAAACATTTCTTGAGGGCAATGCTGACTGCTGATGTCTCTCTCCATTCCTCAAGTGATTCATATGTTATGAATGATCTGTACTTCCAGGTCTACATGTTATGAATGATCTGTCCTTCCAAGTCTACTTGGTACAACAGGGGTCCGGTTTCAGAGACAATAATTATGGGATCCAACTTGATCCATTACTGAAGTTTCATATTAGAGACTTAGTGTATTTTTTATTATTGTTGCAGTGGTGATGGCTCATTGATGGGATCTTGAGGTTTGTGTGTTTAACATAAGGCAGTCAGGTCGAGAAGGTTGTTAGGAAGGCATATGGAGTCTTGGCTTTTATTGGTAGAGGGATTGAATTTCGGAGCCGCAACATCATGTTGCAACTGTACAAAACTCTAGTGCGGCCGCACTTGGAGTATTGTGTGCAGTTCTGGGCCCCACATTATAAGAAAGATGTGGAGGCATTGGAGAGGGTACAGAGGAGGTTTACCAGGATGTTGCCTGGTATGGAGGGCAGGTCTTATGAGGAGAGGCTAAGGGATTTGAGGTTGTTTTCATTAGAAAGGAGGAGGCTAAGAGGGGACCTGATCGAAACATATAAGATGATTAGAGGTTTAGATAGGGTGGACAGTGATAGCCTTTTTCTTAGGATGGAAAAAGCTAGCACGAGGGGACACAGCTTTAAATTAAGGGGTGATAGTTATAGGACGGAAATCAGAGGTAGGTTCTTTACCCAAAGGGTGGTTCGGGAGTGGAATGCCCTGCCTGCAGCAGTTGTAGATGCGCCAAGTTTGGTGGTGTTTAAGAGGTTAGTTGTTAAGTATATGGAAGAGAAGGGAATGGTTTAGTTTGGAGGGGCATTGCTTTTTATATTGGTCGGCGCAACGTCGAAGGCCGAAGGGCCTGTTCTGTGCTGTAATGTTCTATGTTCTATGTTCTATAAACACTTTGTTGTAGTCTTTAACTATGTAAAGTTCCAAATATGGTTGTGTATGGAACTGTTCCGTGCAGGGATGCTGCTGAGTTCAGTTCTAGACAGTTCTCTGACCATATTATTACATGCATCACTCTATGGGCGGTGTCACTGTCTAGTCCCACTTTGATCCTTGCCCTGCTGAGCACCTTATATTAAAATGCACTCAGGCACACATATCACAATCCAACAAAGTCTTGTCTTGACAGTTCTTTCATATTCTGGTCTGTCATATGAAGGAATGGTCATGGTATTCTGTTTCTGGTACTTAGGTCATGTGGTAAAATTTCTTCTCTTTCCAGCATTTCAATTCAGCATCTTTTTCATTAACCATTTTATGATATTAGAGCCAGAGTATGCAGTACAGAAAAAGGCCCTTCAGCTCATTGCTTTTGTGCTGGTAAAAGACAAAATATACAAGCATGTTTATCCAATTTTTCAGCATTTAGAACTTAGCTCATAGGCTTGTATGCCTTGGCATCATAAGTGCACATCTAAATACTTCTTAAAGTTATGAGGGTCTCTGCTTCCACCACCTTTTCAGGCAGTGAGTTCCAGACTTACACCAACCATTGGGTGAAAAAGATTTTCCTCACATCCCATCTAAACCTCCCATCTCTTCTAAACCTCCTATCCCTTCCAAACCTCCTGATTTTTACTTTATATCTATGCCCCTTAGACATCGATCCTTCCATCGAGGAGGAGAGTTTCTTCCTGCCCACTCTATCAATGCCTTTCATCATTTTATATATTTCAATCATGTCCCCCCTCAGTCTCTTCTGTTCCAAGGAAAACATCCACAGTGTATCCAATCTCTCTTCATAACTAAAACTCTCCAGCCCAAACAACATCCTGGAAAATCTCCTCTGTACCCTTTCCAGTGCTATCACAAACTTTCTCAGATGTTGATTACAAAAGTGCACACTATACTCTTGCTGTGATCTAACCAACGTTTGATATAGTTTCAGCATAACCTTCCTGCTCTTAAATTCTATGCTTCAACTCATAAAGGCAAGTGTACCAGAGGCTTCTCAGCCACTTTATCCACCTGCCCTGCCAGCTTGAGGGACCAGTATACAAGCAGACCAAGGTCCCTCTGATCCTCAGTGCTTCCCAGAGTTCTGCCATTCACTTGACTGGTTTATCCTCCCCAAGTGTATTACCTCACACTTTTCTAAATTGAATTCTATTTGCCACAGATCAACCCATTTGATCAGCCCATCTACATCCTTCTTTAATCTAAGGCTATCCTCCTCGTTATTTACCATCCCACCAATTTTTGCAAAATCTATGAGCTTATTGATCAACCATCCTACATTTAAGCCTAAATCATTTATATGAACCACAAACAGCAAAGGCTCCACCACTGATCACTGTGGGACCTCACTGGGCTCCATCCACAAAAGCTACCCCTCGACCATCATTCTTTGCTTCCTGCCACTCAGCCAATTCTGCATCCAATTTCCAAACTTCCTTGGTTCTTATGCTTTTCACTAACAACAATCCCACCCGAGCCCTATCCCCATGACCCCACATATTTACCCCACTGGTCCCCGTGACACCAAAGGGTAATTTAGCATGGCCAATCCACCTAATCGGCACATCTTTGGACTGTGGAAAAAAATTGAAACACCAGTGGAAACTAACAGACATGGTGAGAACATGCAAGCTCCACACAGACAGTTATCCGAGCCAGAACTGAACCCAGGTCCCTGGCATTGTGAGGCAAAAGTGTTAGCCACTATGCCACTGTGCTGTCAGTTATTTTCTTCATGGAATTTGTAATGTACAATGTAAATTTATCCAACAAAAGTTTGCTGTCAGTCATTTCACCTTGTTGTTTTAATGTCTTCTTTAGAGCTTTAATTCTTTTTGCTGATTCCTCTTTGTGTTGAATAGTTCCCTAATCTCTTTTGAAGCCTTTAATTTAAAAAGGAATCCATCATGTTCTTACTAGACATACACATTTCACAAATAGTATTTTCATTTAACTTCAGTTAAGTCCTTTTGCCTTCACTGTTGTCGGGTCTGTCTCCAACAAAGTGTTGATTTCTTTCCATTCTGCAATTCTCTCATTGCCCTACTTGCAGTCTTTCACTTGGCTCTCAGCCAAATCTCCATTCACTGCAGCAGGACGGGAGAATCCCACTGGCATGAATGGCCAGAGAATGCTTCCCGCTATTGCCAATGGATAGAAGGATGAGGGTAGGCTCTGACATGAATCTGAAGTGATTGGAAGAAGTCTAACGGTTTGGTATCTTGCACATAGATACAGTGGTTTCATCACAGCAGGTGGCTTTCCACATTCAATTCCCACAGTCTGACCTCCCTAGCATTCTCCTGCATACTACACCTCAGACCAACACTCCCTGCAGTTCCAGCCATTCCTCTTTCTTAGGATACTCTTTCATACGTGGCATGCATGGCCTATCTTACCTTCAGTAACTCTGGTCTGAGGAAGGAGGGTTACGCATGAACATTATAAACAAGAGAGGCTACAGAGTAGATAGTCACCTCATGAATATTGACTGTTTCACCTGCTCCACTGGGACTCTAGTACGTGACCGCTGATATCATAATATATATCATTAACTCATTAACCTAACTATTAATCCTTTCAGCTACTTCCTCAGACCCCATCTATGCAACAACTAACAGACACTCAACTTCATTTATTGCTGGTCACTCACAATGCATCTGATCGTAATATTTCATTTTTCACATTGTAACTTTTTGCTTCCTTTCCTCTCAGTCGATGAGAGCACAGAATTCCAGGAAGAAGCAGAAAATGGAGGTACAGCCCTCTTGTATTTACCACCCTCACCGTGATAAATTCACAAAAGATAGGCAAAGTGACAGAATACATGGCTACCAGAGATGAATACATGGGGGACTTCATACAACCTCAAATGTTGCCTCCTCCCTTAATGACGGAGTCTTCGACTGCACAGACACCTTGAACTCAGAGGATCCAAAACCCAGAGAACATAGAATACTACAGCACAAACAGGCCCTTTAGTCCACAAGTTGCGCCGATCATATCCATATCTTACAGGCCTATCTATAATTCTTAACCCCATTAAATCCCATGTACTCATCCAGAAGTCTCTTAAAAGATCCAAGTGAGTTTGCCTCTACTAGCACCGATGGCAGCCAATTCCACTCACTCAGCACCATCTGAGTGAAAAACTTACCCCTGACATCTCCTCTGTACCTGCTCCCCAGCATCTTACCTTTGTGAAGAAAATCTTACCACAACAAAGGAATGAGCAGTTTTGTATTGGTGGCAATAAAACAAGTGCTTAACAATCATATTTTAACATTTTAAAGAAAAAGTCCAAATATCTAGGGATTAGCCAAGAAAACAACATTGCAAGATTACACATTTGTGAACAAAAACAAACTTTATTGCACATTTAAGGAAATTAAACTCAGCATTATCAACTTAAAACTGCATTTTCATAGAATCATAGAATCCCTACAATACAGAAAGAAGCCAATTAGCCCATTAAGTATGACTACAATCCCACCCAGGCCTTACCCCCATATTCCTACATATTTACCCGCTAACCCCTCTAATCTATGCATCTCAGGACACTTAGGGGCAGTTTTAGCATGGCCAATTAACCTAACCCACACATCTTTGGAACTGTGGGAGGAAACCGGAGCACCCACAGGAAACCCACGGAGACACAGGGAGAATTTTATAAAGATTTATGTTATAAATGTACTTCTACTTTCTAGTTTCCCCAAGAACTCTCTTATCTTATGAAATTCTTAAAGTTCATTGTCTTTTCCTGGGACCAACTCAAAAATTATTTGACTTCCTTCTGAATTCGCTCTGCTTTCAGTTCAGTGTTCCAGCTATTCAACAAGCTAAAAGATGGAAGTGACTACACAATCTTCCAACATTTCTTTATTAATTGCATAACTGGGGATTTGTGGCCCTTCTGCGACCCCTGTGCAGTGGCCTAAAACGCCCCAGATTTTGCATAGCCCACTGCTGTGATTTCAAACAGCAACAAAAACTGAATCATTCCAGAACTCCAAGTGCAGTAAGGTTAGCTACTTTCATTGAGTGACTTGCTATCAATTTTTTCCTTTAACTGCCAATTAAACAACTTTGCAGTTTACATTGATGGAGGATAGTATAGAATTCTAGTATGAGGCCCTTCATTTTAGTTTTACTATAAGTAGACTAGATTAAGGTAATTATTTTTAATAAGAATTCATAATAAGCCTGGAACAAAATATGCAAAGGTATTATAAATGCAACAGTATTATAAATTGTACAACTACAAATTAACCAATATTATAAGCTTAAACTATAAATTCAATATATAAGTATTGTGCACCTTGGCCAACTTTGTCCTGAATGCAGCATGATGGGAAACACATGATGGGTAGACTGGCCAAATTATGTTAATACAATGGAGCATAAAAAAGAAGCTTCTGTTATTTGTTTTTGGATACACAAAAACAAGTTTAATTATAGGTCTGATATTTAAGGGAATAAATTTGTTCATGGGGAGCGTGGCTGGAGCAGTCGCTTAAATTGATAAAGAAGGCCCAGGCTCCAATGAAAGAGTGACTCCTTTCATCAATTAAAAATCACAGATGTTAATAATGGCCTTGGTTACTAGTAATGTCATGGGTTAGGTTTCAAAGATAAAGGAAGAGGCCTATAAACTAATAAGCTCCTATTCCTGTAGACAGGTGGAACATTATTGGCTGAGGTAATACTGTGTGATGTAGTGATTGGGTCCTCTAGTTTGATTTACAAGACTGGATGGGATATTGAAATTTTCAAAATAATATAATAATTTTACCTAGCAATATTAGCTCGGAAAGGACAGATCAGCTTCATTGACTGTGTCTCTCTTCTGATGCATGCATTAGCAAATAAATTTCTTTTCATTCTTTAACTATATACGGTCTTTTGCAATCTATATGTTGGTTGAGTGAGATTCAACAAGTACAGAGCACGCCAGGGGACACCTGAGAAAATTCCTCTTACAATTTGGTGCTGCGAGCAGGGTACTCATCATTGACTGATGGCAAGACATGTTCCCAAAAGATGAGTGAGTCCTTTCTTTAAATACCACCCAGTAGCGAGGGAGCTACATGTAGCTAGGGAGCCAGAGGCTGTAAGCTGAGTACCTTGGAATGGGGAAGAGGTGCAAAAGTAGTGTGTATATAAAAAGTCCATGCTTAACATAGAGGGCAAGATGTAGAGATGCCGGCGTTGGACTGGGGTAAACTCAGTAAAGTTTTACAACACCAATTTTAAATCCAACCAATTTATTTGATAGTAAATTCGCGAACTTTCGACTTTATAGCCTTCGTCAGGCAAATGCAGTGTTCTGGTCTGCAATAGCACTCATATCCACACAGACAGTTACAGATTGCTAATTAGAATGCGAATCCTTACATCTAACCTGCTATTCAAGTGTTAAAGTGGCGAACAATGTGTGTGAAGGGAATCCTGAGCATTGTTGGAGAATTGTGTATTTTCTCCAGACAGCACAGTAAGAGAGGTTTTTTGCTAACCCAGGCAAGTTACGGGGGTTACAGATAGTGTGTCATGAAGCCAAGATCCCTGTTAAGACCGTCCTCATGTGTGCGGAGCTTGGCTATCAGTCTCTGTTCAGCAACTCTGTGCTGTCGTGTATCACGAAAGCCCCCTTGAAGAACATTTACCTGCAGGTTGGAGGCCGAATGCCCATGACTGCTGAAGTGTTCGCCCACAGGAAGGGAACTGTTCTGCCTGGTGATTGTTGAGCGATGCTCATTCATCCGCTGTCGCAGTGTCTGCATGGTCTCCCCAATGTACCATGCTTCGGGACATCCCCTCCCGCAACGTACCAGGTAGACAACGTTGGCCGAGCTGCAAGAGCACGCACCGTGTAAAACTTTACTGATCATAGAGGGGCCAGGGACGGGCTCTCAGATTTCCTACGGAGCGGATCGAAAAGCTGCTTGGGTAGAAGGGACGTTTGCAGAGGAGCTATGTTTAAACATAGTGGGGCTGGAGATGGACTCTTGTACACTCCTATGCAGCGGAGCTGAAAAAGCCACATAGCTAGAGAAGCGTCAAGTGGCTAGATGGATGTACAGACAGTGGCTGGCTTGGGCAAAAGGAACTCACAGGGAGGCATTCCAGAGATAGAGATGAGACAAGGCTATGTAAGAGAACAGGCAGGAAGAGGTTCCAGGAGTACAGGTCTCCTGTGAGAGAGAGAGAGAGAGAGAGAGAGAGAGAGATAGGTTAAATTGGTTGGTCTAAAAGGTCATAGACCAAAGAGGGGAATAAAGGCTTAAAAGCAGGAAGGACTCTCTATGTGTGGCACAGAGAGAGAGAGAGAGAGAATATAACTGTACAATTCATGGTCATTTTCAAAAATAGGATTCAGCCAGAGATTTGAACTTGCTGCATTAGGAAAGGAAATCAATTCCAAGATAGTGAAAACATCTGAAAATTTATAAGGAGAGTTAACCATTTAGGCACACAGTTGATTTGATTTTGTATTTGCCTGTGTTGGTTATGGAGGTAAAGTTGTAGAAGTAATTAATCATGCCAATTTTGAGCTAAACTGGAGAGATTATAAGTAAGTGTAGAAGTTTTAATTTAGTAGAGATGTTTAAAAGTGATAACAATAAATTTAATTTTGGATTAATCTGGATCAAGATTGTTGTTACTTTTGAAAATGCATTCTTTATAGAAATTATAGAACCATAAAAACTCTATAGTGCAAAAACAAGCCATTCGGCCCATCGAGTCTGCAGCAGCCACAATCCCAGCCAGGCCCTACCTCCATTTCCCTACATATTTATCCACTCATCCCTCTAACCTATGCATCCCAGGACACTATGGGGCAATTTTAATATGGGCAATCAACCTAACCCGCACATCTTTGGACTGTAGGAGGAAACCAGAGCACCCGGAGAAAACCCATGCAGACACAAGAAGAATGTGCAAACTCCATATAGACAGTGACCTGGGCCGGGATCAAACCCAGGTCCCTGGAATTTGATGGAACTAACAATGAAATGATAAATGTAAAGATTATTCCAGAGTGTTTCAAGTGATGATGTCAATCTGAGCAAATTTATTCCTCTCCTGCTGAAACAAGCAGAGATTTAACCTTTTCTGTTTAACCCTTTGTGTTATAAAGGGTTCCACCTCACTACAAAAAGGATGTGAAAGTTATTGAGAGGGTGCAGTGGAGATTTACAAGGATATTGCCTGGATTAGGAAGCGTGCCTTATGAAGAAAGGTTGAGGGAACAAGGTCTCTTCTCTCTGTAGAGACGAAGATAGAGAGGTGACCTAATAGAGGTTTATAAAATGTTGAAAGGTATAGATAGGGTGAACTCTTGGAGGCATTTCCCAGGGCTGAAATGGTCGCTACAAGAGGACACAGGTTTAAGGTGCTGGGGAGCAGGTACAGAGGAGATGTCAGGGGTAAGTTTTTCACTCAGAGCGTGGTGAGTGAGTGGAATCGGCTGTCGTCAGTGGTGGTAGAGGCAAACTCACTTGGGGTCTTTTAAGAGACTTCTGGAAGAATACATGGGATTTAATGGGATTGAGAGTTATAGATAGGCCTGGTAGGTATGGATATGATCGGCACAATTTATGGGCCGAAAGACCTGTTTGTGCTGTAGTGTTCTATGTTATAAGATTTGAAGTAGTTTTAAGACATAAAATCAAAAATCTAACAGAAAGGGGACTTGCATAAGATCGAATGGGAGTGTGTGTTTAATAATGGGAATTATTATGCTGCCGTAATGCATTCTAATTAAAATGTGTGACGTGGATATGTAAAGTAGTGAATCAACCTCAAAACTAGTGAAGTAGTTTTGAACACAAAGCACACTCTGTTGTAAATTTTGAATATGGAAAAGTTGAAACATTATTAGATTCCAGTTGGGCTAAGAGGGAGATCCGCCTACAACACAAAATTGACAGATTTATATAATTAGAGATGAGGGAAATAATTCAGTGGAATAAATGAGAAAGAAAAATGAACAGGATAATAAAAGATTCAGTATAGAGGAGCTGATAGTAAATAGAGGAGGACAGTATTAAAAGTGGGATTCATTGGATACAAGAGAGACATTTAAAGGGATTCTAGGAAGTAGAACGCAGTTTAGGTGATAGCTATAGATGAAGGAAGCAAGTTTTCTTAAAGGAAAAAAGAGATAAGATAGACACTAATGGTCAGCTGAAAGCCCAAAACATTGTTTTCTGAGTTTGGGATGATTCTAACATAAGAAAATGTGTATAAACAAGTTACCTTAATAAAATGATGTTATTTAAGATAAGAACAAATAATTAAAGTATGTTATGGCCTAGGATCAAATTGAAAGATTTGATTTCCGTTTCAAAGATGTTATGAGGTTATAGTATTTGGGAAAAAAGATAGTTTCCAGAGGACAAAAGGAAAGTTATTTGTGTTATTTGTGTACAAAGAGTTTTCCCAACAGAATTGGGAAAAAAAGGGTAAAATAAGCATTTAAGACTTTTTAACTATTGTAGGAATTTTGTGGAAGATTATGCCGAAATGGTAAAGCTCTTACAGGACTTGATAAAGGAAGGAAGGGCGAGTCTGGAAAAGATATCGTTAGGAGATGTGGAAGTACAGGCTTTTTCAGATTTGAAAAAGGCTTTAGTGACACCAGCTTTGATCACCAAACCTTTATACATTTTTTATGAGGAAAATGATGGAATACAGGCAGCTGTAGTTTTTTGGCAGCATGGAGACAAATTGAGACCGATAGAGTGTTACTCTGCTCAGTTACTTAGCTGCCAGAGGGACGTATCGGTGTGTGAAGCACTAGCTTGTGCCTTGTGGGCAGTCAATGTAATGGAGCCTCTCACCCTGATGGGAAAAATGATCTTCCATTTCCTGCATAATCAGGAATTTACTTCATGCAACCAGTGTTCCTTTCGAAGCAGCAGTAATAAAAGTTCAAGCCCACAGGAAAATTGAGAATAAAGTACTGTAAGGAAATCATTTTGCCGATTAGGCAGCAAAGGCCTTAGTAAAACAGGATTGGGAGTGGACAGAGTCTGTAGGGTTAGCACCTGTTGCAATTGAAGACAATCCAGATATTGATGTAAAACAAGTGCAGGAACAAGCAGATGAAGAGGAAAAGGAGTAATAGAATAAAGATGGAGGATGATAAGGTCATAATGGAGTATGGAGGAGAGAAGGAAAAATAGTTGTTCCTAAAGTAAACAACATTTGCTGTTGAAGTTTTATCACGGAATAGCACAAAGGAGCAGGGACAGAATGCTTGATTTATTGAAGAAATGTTAGTATTGTCAGAGGGTGTCTGTAGTTCACCTTAGTGATGGCAGGATGTCCCTGCAAGATTAAAATGGGAAGTCAACCCAGACCCAATTCTCTTGGGAGAACTTACAATTGGATGTTACAGGCTGTTGCCATGGGTACAGGGAAAACATCCTGTTTAGTAATTGTAGACCAGTTTACACAATGGGTTGAAGCATTTCTATGTAAAGATACTTCAGCTGCAACGGTAGCTGTGATATTACCAAGGGAGATAATTCCCAGGTGGGGATTGCCTCTTCAGCTGGACTCTGATCTGAAAACTCATTTCAAGGGGAGAGTTTTGAAAAAGATCTGTCGTATGTTGGGAGTATGTTGCAGGTCTTATGAAGAGAGGCTGAGGGATTTGAGGTTGTTTTCGTTGGAAAGAAGGCGACTAAGAGGCGACCTTACTGAAACATATAAGATGATTAGAGGTTTAGGTAGGGTGGACAGTGATAGCCTTTTTCCTAGAATGGAGAAAGCTAGCACGAGGGGACACAGCTTTAAATTAAGGGGTGGTAGTTATAGGACGGATATCAGAGGTAGGTTCTTTACCCAGAGGACGGTAAGGGTATGGAATGCCCTGCCTGCTGCAGTTGTAGATGCGCTAAGTTTGGTGGCGTTTAAGAGGTTAGTAGATAAGTTTATGGATGAAAAGGGAATGGTTTAGGTTAGAGGGTCACTGCTTTTTCTTAATTGGTTGGCGCAACATTGAAGGCCGAAGGGCCTGTTCTGCGCTGTAATGTTCTATGTTCTATGTTCTAAAGCAGAGGTTTCACATACCATAGCAACCTCAGAGTTGAGGGATGGTGGAGAGAAAATGGAGGGACCTAATATGCAATTTTCTTATAATACCTAATTTTCTTAAAAAGCAGGTAATCAAGCAACAGCAGCATGAAGATTGGACTAAATTGGCAGGAGACAGTACTCCTAAATTGCCTTCACCAGGAGACAAGGTAATGGTGAAACTCATGAGAGACACAAAGGGGCTAGGATCTCACCTGTAAGGGTCTTTTGTGTCTGTCATGAGTTTCCCCAATTCCCTCTGTGCCCTAATTGATGAGAAGTGTGGCCTATGCTGGAGACACTGGACTGGTGGTAGTGAACCTAATCCAACGACGGAATGGTTTAATATAATAATACAAGTGGAGAGAATCTGATTAAACCGAGTTTATTCTGATTGCTAAATTTAAGCTCACCAGGCCTTCTGGATTCTATTACAGATTACGTGTACAGAATATCTCTGACATGTCACAACTACAATTAAAGCACAGCTCCATTCAAGATTGACTGGACATCTCCCAACACAGAAGTAAGTGAAGTTGCGAGTGCGTGCAAAGTGTGGCGCGACGATTGTGCGAGTTTTGTAAACAAGCTGTATTATTACCTGCCATTAATCAACAATTGTGTTTGATTGTAAGACAGAAGTTGTAGAGACTGTTATATTGAATGCATGTGATTATATCTTTTTAATATTGACTCAGGGAGGATCAGCAACTGAGGTCCTTCAGCATTCCCCTCGGGAGGTACGTGTTAATATTTACTTATATATGGCACACACATATGCTAGACTGACTAACACATTGTTCACACATCCCATATATGCAGGAGGGGGAATCAATAAAGAGAGGTAAGGAAAGAATTTCTTAACAGCGAATCTTGTGCAGGGAAGTTAGATCATATAAACACATATACACCTATCTATAATCCAGGGGAACCACTCCTAGTTTACTTTTGAAACAGCAACACCAAAACCAAAAGTGATATATTGTGCTAGAAACATGGAAGGCCAAGGGGAAAACTTGGGCATGAGTGAATGTGAACACATGATTTCAATTTAATCTGATCCAATTTCCAATTTTTATTTAAACTGTGTACCATACCCATTGTTGTAAAATCACAATGAGGGGAAGAGCATTAAAACATTAAAGAAAACAACAACAAAAACATCCACACAACCACTTTATTAAACACACACGGATTCACATAGAAGCTTCCAACATTCATTCCACAGCACTTCCTCTTTCATTCAAACCTAACATTTTAAAGTGGCATGAAAATAAAACATTTAAAGAAAATATAGAAAATAAACTTCATGGTTTATCAGTAGATGCTGGTGTCCAGTATTTACAGTCACTCAGATTATACAGCGAGGTTGTCCTTGAATCTTTATTGCAGTTGGAACCTGGAAGAGAACTTGGAATGGTCCTTTCCACCGTGGCCCAAGTTTGGGTCAATCCCAGTTCTTTATCAGTACTAGATCTAAAAATTAACTCCCAATTATTAGCATTTACATACATTGAACTGAACAAACTAAATAAGCCATTGCCTGGGTGTCAGTAACGTGAGATGGATGGGCCCACAAGGTAAGATTAATCTTGGTCTCTCTCTCTGAACTAATACTCAGAGAACCCCTCATACCCCGAGGCTCTGTATTGGTGGAAACCAATGTCCTTGAACACCAACTAGTCCTTCACTGGGTGGTTCAAGTCCCAGGTTTATTCGGTAAGACACTGAATGGTTCGATTCCCCCGGTTGACCCTAGGGCCCGAGTCCCTAGGTCGGTGGCAATTGCGGTTTGAGTCCTCTAAAAAGTGGTCCTTTGTTTTTTTCAAAATGGAGGGACTGTGCAGTGTGTGTTACAGAATCTCACAATTTACTAGGGACATATAAATTAATTGGCAAGATGGAAAATTAATTAGAGAAAATCTAAGGTTGAGCTAATAATTTGAATAGTTTTTGTATTTCAGTGCGTTTGTGTGGTTTGGTTGCTTGTCAAATGGAGGTGGTTATTGTAGCATTAGATTGAGAGTAGGAGTTGTAAAAGTCAGCTTGTTCTTGTGGAGTATTTATTGTGGGCAATAAATGCAATGCTTTACACTTTGGTTTAACTTCAAAGGGGAGGAGGAAGTGTTAAAACCATTAAAATTTAAGTGTAAGATTTCTTGAATTTACCTTTATTTTTGAGTTTTATTATAGTTTTGGAAGAAAGAAAAATGAAAGCAACCATCTTAATCAATTTTTGGAATTCCTTAACCTTTTAAGTATAATCAATGACCATGATTCTGCTTAACAGTATAAATGTAAATACATAAATAATATATATATATATATTACCTTGAACACAATTTTTGGAAAGTAAATTGAAATTTCAAAATCAAAGTACATGAATTGAAATTTGAATTTTGAATAATCCTGGTTCAAATTTTGTTAATAAAGGATTTAAACTTTGAAAGGAACCTTGTGCTCTTTCCTTTGTCTTGAAGAAATCATGACACCATCACATTGGAATATGTCTTATTCCTTGTGTTTTTTAACTGGCAGAGATTTCACCATCTTCTGTTCCTAATTTGGCAATTAAAAAATTATATACATTGGCGGTTGTAAGTTTTATTTTTGTTTTTGTTTTTAATTTGACAGATTTTGAGATCAAATTAATTCATTTGGCTCCAAGCCTAATATATTTTTTGTGTTTTATTTTAAATACATGGCTCATGAATAACAAGTCTAGTAGCTTCAAGACTCCAAAATTGTTTATCACAACCTAGTGATAATTGAGACCTGAAGAGTTTGGCTCATTCAGATTTTCTCACTATTACTTTTCAAATTAAAGCGATTGGTTACACTCAAGCGTTACAGTTTCTGACATTTAATTGATAGAATAGATTGAACTCACAAAATTACCAACTTATAAATGAGAAGTTGCCTAAATTCTAAAGAGGCAAATAAGTTTAATTTGATAAATAAAGGGTAATGGACAGAGAGTTTGTATGGGTTTTGTGTTTCAAAGAGAGATGCATTGAAATATATTCTCCGTTTATGATGTAAACATTTGCATATGAGATAATTTTACAAAGTAATATCTGTTTGTTTTGTGACTTTCCTATACTGAGTAAATGTTATCTGTGGTAATCCTCATGTTCACATGTAAAGTTTGTTCAGTTCAATGTATGTGAATGCTAACAATTGGGAGTTAATTTTTAGATCTAGTACCGATAAAGAACAGGGATTGACCCAAACTTGGACCACGGTGGAAAGACCATTCCAAGTTCTCTTCCAGGTTCCAACTGCAATAAAGATTCAAGGACAACCTCGCTGTATAATCTGAGTGACTGTAAATACTGGACACCAGCATCTACTGATAAACCATGAAGTTTATTTTCATCATCCTCAGTCTTTTGGCTATTCCTCTGGTGCAAGGATGACCAATCCAAAGGAAAAGAAGTACAGGAAATGGACTAACCAATGGACATTTGCATTCTAATACTTTTCTGTACATGTCTTATCTGTATGCATTGCTGTTGTAGGTAAAATAATACCTCTGAGACCAGTTGTGAGTCAAGATATAGCAAGTTTTTGGGAGATATACCTGGTACCTAACAGTGGTTTCCCAGGCTTCTCTCCAAACACAAATTAAGAGCACATATTTCTAGCCCCCCCAATCTCATATGCATTTTCTCATGCTCATTAGGTTCCCAGGCTGTGGTTTGTCTTCTACCGTGTGAATATGGTTACCTCATTGGTTTCTTTATGGTTATCTCAAGACCGCAATTGTACTACATTGTGGTGTGATCAGCTTTTAGTTAACATATAGACCAACACAAACAAGTTAACTGCATAAAAGATAATGGGGCCAGTATAACAATTTTATGTTTGTAGGTACCTGTATAGCACATAATATATTGGTAGATAATGCATAAATAGTACATAACAAATATATACGAAGGCATGTATGTAAGTTCCATTATGTTAGACAGAAGTCCATAAAATAGACACAAAAATAGATATTCTGAATGCAATTTCCTGGGACTTTTGTACAACAACAGGGAAAGCTGTTTTCTTATCTGTCTGGGATATACAAAGACAAGGCTTACAATATTTTTTACAAATCTCCAAGTATTACAAAGTTCATTAACTCATTCCCTACTTCAATTGTAGTTAAACCTGAATAAGTGTCGGGTATGTTCACATATTCTTGCCCATGCCAAAAAAGAGATCCTCTTGTTCCCCATCCCCTTATCCACACAGGAAACTCTAGGATGGATATTGCATCAAAACAGAGCTCAATGTGGGAGACGAAGCAGGTCCCAAACTATCGGAGGTAAGTACCAAGTAGATATTACGAGTGACATTTCTACTCTGAAAACTGCTGGTGTAACCCGATGTCCCTTATTCATAGCTTCACACTCAAACGTAACAGGTCGGACTCTCCACCCTATTTTGTTGTCATGAATCAGCAGAATTGATCTGTATGTATCTTTAGAAATGGGACTAAGCCAGTAGCCATGGTAACTTACAATGTCACTGGGGGCACAAAGGGACATGCTGAGAATTGAATGTTCTAGTGGTTCTGCGTAACCAAGGATAAATGTTGGAACTACTTAGCGACATGATTATGTATAGAGGCAGCTATTTTGTCTGCAGGAACAATGCTTATGCATGGCTCCCTTTGGACTGGGCAGGATCTTGCTGTCTAGTCCCCTATGTCCAACATTACGACTCCCTATGCTTCCACCCCAAGATACACCTTTTGATTTCAAAACGGGCTATCACAGAAGCCCAGCGATCTTAATGATAGCCTTTCCTCTCTATGGTACAGCCAAAACGCCCAAGAACACATCAACATGGCCTCAGCTCTCCAGGAAATAGCCAATAACAGTTCTGGAAGGTATGGGCACGCTGATAATCTAAGATATCAGCAGAACTGCTTGCCATCTGAACAGCAGTCCTTCAAAACCAATTGGCTTTGGTCTATTTACTTTAATGGGGACAGAGTGTCGCACCTATATCCTGATCCCTCCGAAAATATAACAAGCCTGGCTAATCACATTAGAAAGACAGCAAATAAGATCAGAACCGAAGAGCAGAAATTCAATTATTACAACCCCCCAGTTGGTGGCCATTTGGTAATATATTTGGAGACTGGGGAGGATTGATGGTACACCGAGGAATCACTATCTCGGTGGAATTAGTTATTTTGTTTCTCCTCAAACGCCGATGTAATTATTTGTCCCATTCTGCCAATGGCCCCCTGTAAAACGATTTATGAGTTCATTATCATGGAATGATAAAAGGAGGGAATGAGATATGAAAGAGTTATTGTCCGCTATAGAGGAAAAGGTAAACTATTGGGCTCGCAAGAATGACAGAGAAACAGCTCATGGGAGCAAACTAACAAATCAGGTTAACCTCCAGCTCCAGTCCCCTATGTCCGACAGGCTGAGCCTGGCTGGGGTGCAAGTCTATCTGAGTATGTGATAATGTTCTCTTTTGACGTAACAAATGGTGTATTCTAAAGACATTATGCTTATGTTCTGATGGGTGGAGGTTGTAAGTAGTAAATGCATATTTTAATGGGATTTTTTTTATATACAGCAATTCCTGTAACTACTCATTTTTGATTGAATTGGGTGATATGTGTTTAAGTCTTGTTTGAAATCACATCTAGTTGATGGGATTGTAAACTGTATAAAAGAGGTCAGTCTTGTTGCTTGGGCGGGGAAGGGGGATGGGGGGGGTGTGCTTTTGCTAACTGACTCCCAGCACTGAGTGGATGTTACATAGCAAAAGTTAGCCAGCTTGCATATGTAAGACAAATAAAGAACATAGGTGTTCTCGATGGCTATCCAGCCTCACGATCTCTGCAATGCCTGCTCTCTGTCCCTGATCACTAGCCACACAACAATTCCCAGGTCCAGACCTGAACAATCCCATCCAGACACGCCGAGATCGCTAACTCTCCCACACTGATTTCACCCCACCCCCACCCCGACAGTAACCTCCCTTCCGCAGTCCCGACCCTCTGCCCCCTGCAGTGCTGACCCCTCCCCTCAGTGGGCTGACTCAGCCTCTGCCGAGCCCATCCCGATCTCTGGCCTCCTTGTTTCCCCCACCAATCCCTATGCAGAATGATAGCAAGACTCCCCATTCCCACCAATCATCCCCTGGGCCTGTCTGATCTGATCCCATCTTCCCATAGGCCCTGCCCTCTTGGCACTGTTCCATGCCCCATGTACTTTGTCCCTTGGGCAGTGCTGGGACACAGGCTGGCACCGTTAGTGTGCCAATGTCCAGGAGCACCCACCCCCTCATCAACTGACCACTGCGCATCTAAGGGGCCCCGATTGCATCCCTTTCACTCCAGCAGGGTTGGGCCACGGATTCCACATTAGTGGGGAGCTACTGTAATTCTCCACTGGAGCAATACTCCGACGACATAGGGGAAGCTAGCGGATCTGCAGACTTCAGTTTCGGGCTGGGTAATGATATTTAGATTCTATTACAATCACCATGTCAGTGACCTTTGCGCCTCACTGCCAGTGTCCAGCACGGAACTGACACTGGCAGGAGTCCGCTGCTGGGAGATGCAACTGGGACATCTCCCACCTGCTTGTACAACCCCACTAATCATCCAGTGTGAGAATCTCCTAATCGGCTGCGCTTAATTTGTAGTGCAGTGGGATGGGAGAATCGTGGCCTCTATCTATCTCTGCCTTGAAAATATTCAGTGACCCATATTCCAATATGTTCTGAGATAAAGAGATCCAAAATCGCACAAACATCTGACAGCAAAAGTTTTTCTTCATCTACAAAAAAGCTGACCTTTAATTTTAAAACAGTGCTCCTTAGTTCTGGACTCACCCGCAAAAGGGAACATCCTGTCTATATCTACCTTGTAAGAATTTAGCAACACCAATTTATAATCCAACCGATTATTTGATAGTAAAAAAGCGAGCTTTCGACTCTTGTGTCTTCCTCAGGCAAATGCAGTGTTCTGGTCCAGAACAATAGCTTGCATTTCTATGAATTGCTTCTAATATAGAAATACATTAGAATGTTATACAGTGCTCTACAGACTTGAACACCAAGAGAGCAGAGATTCAGCAAAGTGTGATTAGAGGAATTAAATTTCAAGAAGAATTTTAAACCTGAAGTGAGAAGGGGAAGCAGATGTTTCATAGGAGAATTTCAAAGACAAATTAAATGTGTCAGGCAATTTTAGTCTACCCTAGTATATGTTATAAAGTAGATCTTCAGAATTACGTTATGCTGAAGATATGCCAGCATTTGTACCAATAAACTCCCACTGTCAAACATTTCAAAGATTTTACAGAAAAACCATGTCTTACATGCAGCAATCACAAGAACAAAAAGAATCTGAAGAAGGTAGAATACTTATGCAGCCATGCTGGATGTCCACAGTTTACTTCTCTCGAGACATTACAGAATGCAGTGATATAGTTCCATCTAAACTTCTGCTGGTATCAGTCCAACTCACAAAACAGAAAACAAACCACATTTCGCTTGACTGTACATGAGAAAAAACGAGCCTTAGTATTCCACCCTCTGCTGGTAGCAATGCTTGTGTCTCGTTACAACAACTGAAACCAATGCATATTGATGTAATTAAGTGCAAAGACTCAAAAGCTTATTTTATAAAAACAATATACGGTTTTGTAATTTGCAATAAACATTCTAACTGATTCAATAAATCAGTACAAGAGTAAGGGGTCATATTGAACTTGAGTAAGACACTGGTTAGTTCTCTTCAACACTATTGTAATGAGTTCTGGGTGCCAGTTCTGGCCATTGGAGAGAGTAAGAAGTCTCACAACTCCAGGTTAAAGTCCAATAGGTTTATCTGATGAAGGAACAGCGTTCTGAAAGCTTGTGGAGTTTACTATCAAATAAACTTGTTGGACTTTAACCTGGCATTGTGAGATTTCTTTCTATGTTTACCCCAGTTCAATGCCAGCATTTCCACATCACTGGACAGAGTACAGAGAGGTTCACAAGGATGATTCCAACAATAAGCCTTAACTTTGAGGGTAGATTGGAGAAGTTGAGATTGTTCCCCATGGAGAAAAAAAGGCTGAGAGGAGACATGACAGAGGTATTCAAGGTCCTTTGGGTTATGGACAGGGTAAATAGTGAGAAATTGTTCCCACTTAAGGGAACGGCAGGAACTGGAGGGGACAGATTCAAAATAATTGGCAAAAGGAATAAATGTGTTGGGAGGAAACTTTGTTTTCAGCCAGAGGGTAGTTGGAGTCTGGGATGAACTTTCTGAGAGAGAGGGGGGTTCAATCAAGCTATTCAAAAGGAAATTGGATTGCTTTCTGAAAAGGAAGAATGTGCAAGGATAGGGGAATAAAACTGGGTAGTGAGGCTGAGTAAATTGTTCCTTCAGAGAGCCAGTGCAGACTCGATGGCATGATTGGACTCCTTCTTCATTGTAAAGATTGTTTGATAATGTTTTACCTCCTGTTTAATTCTTCCTTTTTGCAGTCTTGTGAAAGTGCTTACAATCTGTTTTTTATGTTTCTGCTAGTTAATTATTCTACTCTATGTTGTTCATTTTTATCATTTCCTCATTCTTTATTTGCTGATTTTTAAAACACTCCTAATCCATTGGTTTACTCCTTTTTGGTAACATTGTAAAAATCATCTTTATTTCAACTGCCATCCCGACTTCTCTAGTTAACCATAACTTTTCCATGTTTTGATTCAATTTATTATTGTCACATGTATATAGCATACAATGAAAAGTATAGTTTCTTGCGCGTTATACAGGCAAAACATACTATTTTTTTTTTTTAAGCAACACAGCACGGGAAACAGGCCCTTCGGCCCAACGAGCCCGCGCCGCCGTCATACTATATAGTAGCAAATACATTATCCTATTTTAATATTCCTATATAATAATATATATATTATTCCTAATATGGAAAATTTTCACCATAGGGACAATTTGTTTCCCAATCAGCCTAAGAGCGAATTTTTGGGTTGTGGGAGGAAACCGGAGTGCCCGGAGAAAACCCACGCAACCACGGGGAGAACGCGCAAACTCCCGCAGACACCGGCCCAATTCCAAGTGTCTGCACAGCCACATCGATAGTCTCTGAGCTGTCATGGTGCCCTTCAGATGGTTCACATAAAGCACTCATTTACGACATGAGGTACCAGGCAACCCATGAATCAACATCCAAGAGCTGTACCCGCACCACCTGCCGAATGCATGCTCAAATTATGGACCGAATTACCTGTGGAAAAAAGCCGTAGTTAAACAGTCCTAATATATCCCTCTATCTGCATACCGCTCATGTGGCTGTCCAAGAGACCCTTAAACAGCCCCAGCGTGCCTGCTCCCACCACCTTACTCGGCAGTGCATTCCACACCCCCACTACCCTTTGTGTGAAAAACTGCCCTCTAATATTCGTCCTATACATAGCCCCCCTTACCCTATGGCCATGACCCCTCGTCCTATCCATTTCTAAAGGTGGAAAAAGTTTACCTCCATTTACTCTATCTATACCCCTTATAATCTTATACACCTCTATGAGATCCCCTCTAAGCCGACGTCTTTCAAGGGAAAACAACCCCAGTCTATTTAATCGTTCCTCATAAGACAGTCCTTCCATACCAGGCAGCATCCTGGTAAACCTCCTCTGCACTCTCTCCAAGGACTCCACATCCTTCCGATAGTACGGAGACCAGAACTGGGCGCAGTATTCCAAGTGAGGCCTAACCAAAGTTCTATACAACTGCAACATCAAACTCCTACTCTTGTATTCTATACCCTTTTCTATGAAAGCTAACATACTATACGCCTTCTTTATCACCTTCTCCACCTGTGAGGACACCTTCAGAGACTTGTGAACCTGCACCCCCAAGTCTCTCTGCGTCTCTATGCTCCGTATAGTTTTACCTTTTATCCTATAACTCTCTTCTACATTTTTCCGGCCAAAATGCATCACCTCGCATTTTTCCGGATTAAATTCCATTTGCCATCTATCTGCCCAGTCTACCACCTGTCTATGTCCTGTTGTATTGCCTGACACTGCTCTTCTGTACCCGCCAATCCAAGCATCTTGGTGTCATCAGCAAATTTGCTGATCTCACCACCTACCCCTACTTCCAAGTCATTTATGTAGACCACAAATAGAAGAGGACCTAGTACTGAGCCTTGTGGCACTCCACTAGTGACAGGCTTCCAGCCGGAAAAAGAGCCTTCCACTACTACCCTCTGTCTCCTCCTCCCGAGCCAGTTCTCAATCCATCTACATACCCGACCCTGTATCCCATGCGCCTTCACCTTCTCTATCAGTCTACCATGAGGAACCTTGTCAAACGCCTTACTGAAATCCATGTAGACGACATCAACAGCCTGTCCTTCATCAACTGTTTTTTGTCACTTCTTCAAAAAATTCCACCAGATTCGTAAGACAAGACTTCCCCTTGACGAAGCCATGCTGCGTATCCCTGATCAGATCGCAGCGCTCCAGATGCTCATACATCCTGTCCCTAAGGATCCTCTCCATTAGCTTACCTATAACTGAAGTCAAGCTCACCGGCCTATAGTTCCCTGGGTGATCCCTCTGACCTTTTTTAAACAACGGTACTACGTTTGCTATCCTCCAGTCCTCTGGGACCTCACCTGTGTCCAAGGAAGAGACAAAGATTTGCGTCAGAGGCCCAGCTAGGTCTTCCCTCAACTCCTTTAGCAGCCTGGGGTAAATGCCATCAGGCCCCGGAGCTTTATATGTCTTTAAGCTGCCTAACAGCCCCAACACCTCTTTCCTCGTAATCCTTATTTCCCTCAACCGATCCTCAACCGAACCGATTATAGAGAAGATAATAAGAGAGTGCAGTCATAAAGTGTTGTTAGAGAGTTTAAGGGAGCCAGAATGAAATTTTAGAAGCATAGAACAAAGGTAAAAGATAGAATTAGGAGGTGTGCTGGGCACAGCTTGCAATAAGTTATCTTGCTTCGGCACCATCTTGGAATAATTTTCCTGTGGGACTTCTATCCATCAAAGAACATTTGTATCTGTTGACAGTTGTGAGTTGTCAACAGTATGCGATTACCATGAACAAAAAAGATAAAATTGAGAAGAGTGCAGAGATCACCCTGTGTTTTGGCCAAGACTCTGAAGTCAACAATTGCCATTGAAAACAAGTCCTTCATCTGATTTTCCACTTCTGGAATCTTACTATGCATAATTGGCAAAACAAGAAAACAAGGACTTTGGTAGTGTGGTCCCTTTAAGGGGCGATCCTATGGAGAGGCTGTTTGGGAAGCCAAGCCAATCGGGAGTAAGGGCAGGTGTCCTCGGTTGGGAAGGAACCTTGGTTGGACCAGGGAGCAGAACAGAGTAAACTATATTGCAGTTCTTTCAGACCATTTCCTATACATATATAAATATTGTTGGTATTAAACACTTCATAACTTGGAGCCACAATGAAGTTAATAATTGACATTTTGCAAAAATAATTAATTGGTTGTGACATACCTTGGGACATCCAGCATGAAGTGGTGAAGTGTTGTAGAAATCAACTTCCTTCTGAGCACATTTAAATAGTGCAACTTTAAAATTTAATTTGACATTTAATTTCAATTCTAGCAGGGAAAGCTATTTTCCACCATGACAAAAGTTAACTGTTATTTTACTAAGAAGCACTAGATGGAGTGCCAGCGTAATTCAACTGAGTTACACAGAAGCAATGGGAAGACGAAGATGAGAGCATGAGGAAATGCAACGTTAAGTTTCAGTTGCTTAAATTTAAATTGCACTAACATTTACCCAGATCTTGTGGAGGGAATAATGGTAAATCAGCTACCATTCACTATAACTTGTCCGTTGACAGCTGCTATGGGAATCAGTATATGCGCACAATATTGCAGAACTCCTGAATTACTGCCTGTGATTTGATGCTACCGCAGCAGGTGCACTGTTGAGGTTTCCTTAGAGTGTAGCCACTTAACAATCAGTAAACTGATGAAAAACCTCACTTTTAAACAGTTGGTCTCACTGTGAGAGCCTTGAAAAAAGTTAATGTTTATTTATTAGTCACAAGGCTTACAATAACACTGCAATGAAGTTATTGTGAAATTGCCCTAAAGTGAAATTCGTCACTTTCCGGCACCCGTTCAGGCCAATGCACCTAACCAGCCTGTCTTTCAGACCGTGAGAGGAAATCAGAACACCAGAGGAAACCCACACAGACACAGGAAAAGTGTGCAAACTCCACACAGATAGTGATCTTTGCTGTGACGCAGCAGTGCTAATCACTGTGCTGCTATGCCACCCATAGTTATGTTTCATTCAATTTTCGGTGATATTTTGTATATATGATTACTACTAAACATCCTCGGTGGTCTTTAAAAGCTATTTATTTGTGGATTTTCTCCATTTTGACTAAAAATTTCCCTATTTTTTAAAATAATGTATTTTTTGATATTTAATTATGTTGTTTTCTAGATCCAATTTTGATAATTATTTCTATAATCTGCAAATTAAAAGGGATGTGAAGGAATTCAGTGCATTTAACTTCCTGATTGGCTGTCTATGAGAGTATTTCAATTTGATTGGCTCACTCACCATGCTTCCGAATATCATTCTTGTTGGATGCTGGAGATCCCCCTTCCATGATGACAAGTTTAAATTTTCCATCGAGGATGGAAGAAGTCACCCCATAGAGATTGCTACCTCTTTCTTCAAGGTCAGCTATTTCTTCATCGTTGATCACAGAAACTAACCCATTCTTTTTTTCAAATGAATGCCACTTTCTTCATATTTCAAACATCACACTTTCATTTCATTAATCCATTCATGGGATGTGGGTATCGCTGTCTGGTCCAGCATTTATTGCCCATCCCTGACGGCATTTAAGAGTCAACTACATTGCCATGGGTCTGGAGTCACATGTCAGCCAGACCAGGTAAGTTTGTTTCCCTTAAAAGACATTAGTGAACCAGATTTTACAATAATGGTTTCATGGTCATCATTAGATCTTTTAATTCCAGATTTAAAAAAAAATTAATTCAAATTTCGCATTCTGCTGTGGTGGGATTTAAACCAAAGAGTCCCAGAACATTACCCTAAGTCACTGGATTACTAGTCCAGCAACAATACTGCTATGATATTGCCTCAGAGAAATCAGCACAGGTTAATTATACTCAATAATTCCATAGTAATACTAATATCATTGATTCCATGTGTTGTAATAATGTTATTTGCAAAACAATGCCAAACCTATCCAGTTACTCAAAATATTTTTGATGATATTTCTGCTGAATATTTTTTGCTAACAGCAGTCAAGTAAAAGAAGCTTAGAATATTTGAAAGCTAGATGTATATTTGAAGTTAAAAATGCAAATTAATCAAATCTAACACCACACATTCCTTCAGTTTGAAAATGTACAAAATAAAGCACAACTAGAAAATAAAAGGAGACAATTTAAGTGTAATTTCACCCATCAGTAATTGTAAATGCATTAATTAATGTAAAATGTAATTTCTACTCATTCACCCAATAGCTATTTATTTATTAACTGTGTCTCCTCCCAACGCATGGCCACTGATACCTCTCTGTGCACTGCTCTGTTCATATACAGAAATCCAATGACAAAAGAATATCGGAATTAGGAGCTGAAGTTGGCAATCCAGCCCTTCGATCTTATTCTGCCATTCAGTCAGATCATGGCTGATGTTCCTGGTCTCAAATCCATCTCCCTACCTGTTCCCCATATCCTTTTAACACATTTTTAAAATCAAAAATATTTCTATCTCCTTGAAACCATTTAATGATTCAGACTCCACTGCACGAGGGGGCAGTGAATTCCACAAATTCACCACCCTCTGAGAAGTAGTTCCTTCTGATCTCAGTTTTAAATCTGCCACCTCTCAAACCAAACCTGTGACATCTTGTTCTAGATTGTCCCACAAGGGGAAACATTTGGTCTATGTTTACATTATCAATCTCTCTTAGTATTTTATATACTTTGATTAGTCACCTCTCATCCTTCTGACGTTCAGCGAATTAAAGACCAAAACTGTTTAATTTCTCTGCATCTGTCAATTCTCATTTCTAGAATCAATTTGGTTAAACTCTTCTGAACCACTTCTGACGTCACCACATCCTTCCTCGGAAACAGAGACCAAAACTGGAAACAATAACGTCACCCCTGGAGTGTCCAGAATGTTACAGGTACTCAGAGTGACAGAAAGAGGAGGAAAGAATTTATACTCTGTAAACTGAAGTCCTTGTGGGATATTTTACAGTCATGTTGGAAATGTCCCTGAACTCTATCTCACTATCCCAGTAAGATAAGTAGATCGGAGGTCATTATGAGTGCCATTTAATTTAATTTTCAAAGAGAAACACAGCACGGGAAACAGGCCCTTCGGCCCAATGAGCCGGCGCCGCCATCATAACTTTATAGTAACAATTCCATTTTCTTATTCTAATTTTAGGTTATTCCTAATATGGAAGAATCTCAATATAGGGTCAATTTGTTTCCCAATCAGCCTAAGAGCGAATTTTTGGGATGTGGGAGGAAACCGGAGCGCCCGGAGAAAACCCACGCAACCACGGGGAGAACGCGCAAACTTCCGCAGACACCGGCCCAATTCCAAGTGTCTGCACAGCTACAGCGATAGTCACTGAGCTGTCATGGTGCCCTTCAGATGGTCCAGATAAAGCACTCATTTACGACATGAAGCACCAGGCAACCCATGAATCAACATCCAAGAGCTGTCCTTGCACCACCTGCCGAATGCATGCTCCTTGTTGGTCAAGTTGGACCGAATTACCTGTGGAAAAAAAAAGTCATAGTTAAACAGTCCTACTATATCCCTCTATCTGCATACCGCTCATGTGGCTGTCCAAGAGACCCTTAAACAGCCCTAGCGTGCCTGCTCCCACCACCTTACTCGGCAGTGCATTCCACACCCCCACTACCCTTTGTGTGAAAAACTGCCCTCTAATATTCGTCTTATACATAGCCCCCCTCACCCTAAGGCCATGACCCCTCGTCCTATCCATTTCTGAAGGTGGAAAAAGTTTACCACCATTTACTCTATCTATACCCCTTATAATCTTATACACCTCTATTAGATCCCCTCTAAGCCGACGTCTTTCAAGGGAAAACAACCCCAGTCTATTCAATCGTTCCTCATAAGACAGTCCTTCCATACCAGGCAGCATCCTGGTAAACCTCCTCTGCACTCTCTCCAAGGACTCCACATCCTTCCGATAGTACGGCGACCAGAACTGGACGCAGTATTCCAAGTGAGGCCTAACCAACGTTCTATACAATTGCAACATCAAACTCCTACTCTTGTATTCTAAACCCTTTTCTATGAAAGCTAACATACTATACGCTTTCTTTGTCACCTTCTCCACCTGTAAAGACACCTTCAGAGACTTGTGAACCTGCACCCCCAAGTCTCTCTGCGTCTCTATACTCCGAATAGTTTTACCTTTTATCCTATAACTCTCTTCTACATTTTTCCGGCCAAAATGCATCACCTCGCATTTATCCAGATTAAATTCCATTTGCCATCTATCTGCCCAGTCTACCAACCTGTCTATGTCCTGTTGTATTGCCTGGCACTGCTCCTCTGTACCCGCCAATCCAAGCATCTTAGTGTCATCAGCAAATTTGCTGATCTCACCACCTACCCCAACTTCCAAGTCGTTTATGTAAACCACAAATAGAAGAGGACCTAGTACTGAGCCTTGTGGCACTCCACTAGTGACAGGCCTCCAGTCGGAAAAAGAGCCTTCCACTACTACCCTCTGTCTCCTCCTCCCGAGCCAGTTCTCGACCCATCTACATACCTGGCCCTGTATCCCATGCGCCTTCACCTTCTCTATCAGTCTACCATGAGGAACCTTGTCAAACGCCTTATTGAAATAGGGCACACACTTTGACGGCATTCTTTGTGCTTCATTTTACCCACTTAACAGCAATAGAATGAGTGCAGCAAACTATTTTCCACACAGTTTTTGTCTTGTAGAAAAGAGACTAACTTACTGATTCTTGATATCTTTGAATCTTGAGATTTTATATCATTCTAGCTCTCCTTCTCTGGGCCTTCTCCAGATTATTACTATCTCCCATTATGTAAAGGAGCCAAAATTAAACAGCTTATCATCCTATCCATCTGTCATCCTTTCCAGCTGGCACAATCCCCGCCTGCCAACTAATCACACTACCCACCTATCATTTCATCCACCTACACCCGATGCATCTGCCACTCACCACGCTATTCACCTACCACCCGACCCATCTGCCACCGTTTCTATCTATCACACTGACAACATGCACCACTCTTCTGACCCGCCATCTCACCTGTGTACCCACTGCCACTCAGCCCACCTACCACACTATCACCAGCTCACCTTTCAATTCACCCATATGCAATTCTACCCACTTACCTCACCTACCATACCGTCTAACCTTACAGAAAAAGACTAAGAGGAGATTTGATAGAGATATTCTAGATCATGAGGGGGCTGGACAAAATAGATAGGGAGCATCCTTTCCTGGCTGTAAAAGGATCAAGATTGTTTTATTTTATTCATTCATTGGACATGGGTGTCACTGGCTGGCCAGTATTTATTGATGTAAAGATGCCGGCGTTGGATTGGAGTGGTAAGAACTCAGTAAGAATTTAGCAACACCAATTATTAATCCAACCGATTTATTTGATAGTAAAATAGCGAGCTTTCAACACTCCCGTGTCTTCATCAGGCAAGTGCAGTGTTCTGGTCTGCAATGGCACACATCAGCACAGACAGTCAGAGATTGCTGATTAGAATGCGAATCCTTACATCTAACCTGCTATTCAAGTGTTAAAGTGGCTAACAATGTGTGTGAAGGGGATCCTGAGCATTGTTAGAGAATTGTGTATTTTCTCCAGACAGCACAGTAAGTGAGGTTTTTTGCTAACCCAGGCAAGTTACGGGGGTTACAGATAGTGTGTCATGAAGCCAAGATCCCTGTTAAGACCGTCCTCATGTGTGCGGAGCTTGGCTATCAGTCTCTGTTCAGCGACTCTGCGCTGTCGTGTATCACAAAAGCCCCCTTGAAGAACATTTACCCGCAGGTCGGAGGCCGAATGCCCATGACTGCTGAAGTGTTCGCCCACAGGAAGGGAACTGTTTTGCCTGGTGATTGTTGAGCGATGCTCATTCATCCGCTGTCGTAGTGTTTGCATGGTCTCCCCAATATACCATGCTTCGGGACATCCTTTCTTGCAACGTATTAGGTAGACAACGTTGGCCGAGTTGCAAGAGTATGTACCGTGCACCTGGTGAATGGTATCCTCACGTTTGATGATGTCGTCCATGTGAGGATACCATTCACCAGGTGCACGGTACATACTCTTGCAACTCGGCCAACGTTGTCTACCTAATACGTTGCAAGAAAGGATGTCCCGAAGCATGGTATATTGGGGAGACCATGCAGACACTACGACAGCGGATGAATGAGCATCGCTCAACAATCACCAGGCAAAACAGTTCCCTTCCTGTGGGCGAACACTTCAGCAGTCATGGGCATTCGGCCTCCGACCTGCGGGTAAATGTTCTTCAAGGGGGCTTTCGTGATACACGACAGCGCAGAGTCGCTGAGCAGAGACTGATAGCCAAGCTCCGCACACATGAGGACGGTCTTAACAGGGATCTTGGCTTCATGACACACTATCTGTAACCCCCGTAACTTGCCTGGGTTAGCAAAAAACCTCACTTACTGTGCTGTCTGGAGAAAATACACAATTCTCTAACAATGCTCAGGATCCCTTCACACACATTGTTAGCCACTTTAACACTTGAATAGCAGGTTAGATGTAAGGATTCGCATTCTAATCAGCAATCTCTGACTGTCTGTGCTGATGTGTGCCATTGCAGACCAGAACACTGCACTTGCCTGATGAAGACACGGGAGTGTTGAAAGCTCGCTTTTTTACTATCAAATAAATCGGTTGGATTAATAATTGGTGTTGCTAAATTCTTACTCAGTATTTATTGCCCATCCCTACTTGGCCTTGATCTGAATGTCTTACTAGGTCATTTCAAAAGAAGTTGAGAGTCAACCACATTGCTGTGGCTCTAGAGTGGCTAAGGATGGCAGATTTCCTTCCCTAAAGGACATTAGTGAGCCAAATGAGTTTTTCCAACAATAGACAATGGTTTCATGGTCATCAGTGAATTCTTAATTCCAGATGTTTTTCATTGAATTCCAATTCAAATTCCTGTGGCAAGACTTGAACCCAGTTTCCGAGAACAACAGCTGAGTTTAGTTGGCTAGCAATAAAACCATTGGATGATTGCCTCCCGCTGTGAGGGAACAGATTTAAAGTCATTTGCAAAAGAAGCAGATATAATATGAGAAAAAATCTTTTTCACACAACCAGTGGTTTGGGTCTAGAATGCACAGCCTGGAAGTGTGTTGGAGGCAGATCCAATTGAAGCATTTAAGGTAGCATTAGACAATTACTAGAAAAGAAACAACGTGCAGTGGTACAGGGAGTAGGCAGAGGAATGACACCAAGTCATGATGCTCATTTGGAGAGCTGGTGCAGACTCAATGGGCCTAATGGTCTCCTTCTCACTAGTAATTCTGAGATTCTACAATTCCAATTATCTCACTTACCCTACCCACTTACCTTATCCACTCCAACCCCTTACCCATGTAATCTTCCTTCCATTCACCCATTCACTCATACACTCACACATAGGAAGGCCTTTGAAATGTTCCAATGTTTTAGTAAATGCTTCCCAGAATGTGACAATTGCTGCCACAAAAAGGAGGCATGGCTTGCCTTCCCCTAACAACCCAGCACTACAAGGAAGCAACTTTATTCCGGAAGAAATGTGATGCTCCAGGATAGTTGGAATGGAATGGCAGCTGCTGCTGAGACACAAGAGAAAAGGCTACTATGTAAGGTCTTTCAACCCAAATAAAGCAAGGAGCTAGTAAGTGGAAAAACCCCTCAGACTGTTTATAATCTTAGGTTTGGGTTTATTTAGATTTATTTATTAAATAAATAAAATTTATTTATGGCATTCATGACAGAATGATTGTGCAGTGGTTCAGCACTGCTGACTCACAGTGCCAGGGTCCTAGGTTCGATTCCTGGCTTGGGTCGCTGTCTGTGAGGAGTCTGCATGTTCTCCCGATGTCTGTGTGGGTTTCCTCTGTGTGCTCCACTTTCCTCTCACAAAGACATGCTGGTTAGGTGCATTAGCCATGCTAAATTCTCTCTCAGTGTACCTGAACAGGCTCTGGAATGTGGCAACTAGGGAATTTTCATAGTAACTTCATTACAGTGTTAAGGTAAGCCTTGTGACACTAATAAGTAAATCAAAACCTAAATGTAATTCATGTTGGTTTTTTGTTTCAGTGAGAGATCACACTAGAATCTCCCACGCTCTGTGCAATGCAGAGGTCACCGGTATGAATATTATTAGATTTCAAGATCGGAGCCTATTCCTGCCCCGGAGGCTGAAACCAGTCGGACTTTGCACATGTGCGGTGGCCCTGAACTGTCAGCCTCCCATTTACTGGCCAGCTCGACAGCCCGATCGTGACCCCCCCAACCATTTTTGCACCACTGTCCCGGACCACCCCATTCTTCAATCCTCACTGCCCCGCAGTGCCAACCCCCTCCCTGATAGATCTCCTGCCTCACCTCCCCAGCAGACACTCCCTTCCAGCCTGCCCCCATCCCTGGCCTCTCTCCTGCCCCTATCGATCCCAATGCAGGGCGGCAGTGGGATCCCCCACCTCAACCAATTGTCCGCTCAGCTCCAGCCCCATATGGACCTGCCCGCATAAGGGCCTGCTCCCTTCGTATTGCCCTATGCCTTATGGGTAGTGCCAAGTTAGCCTCTGGGCAGGGCACCTTTCCTCTTGGGCAGTGCCTGGGGCACAGACTGGAGCTGCCAGGGTGTGCATGACTAAGAGGTTGGGCAGTTAGTTCCCCAAAAATGAGGAGGTTGTGTAATCCCCGCTGGTGTGGCTGGTTGGGAGAGACTAGGAGGCCTGGAGAAATCAGTGCCGGGCCTGCTACTATCATTGAAATAACATTTAAAATATCATTTAAATGCTAGCGCCACCTCCTCCCCGATTTCCGACACAGAAGGCACTAGAAGTCGGGTGCTGGAAAACGCCACTGGAAGCAAACGCTCGCGAAGACTCTGGAAATTGCCCTGCGCGATGCTCCCAGCTGGTTGCGTAGCGAGTTGGGAGAATCGTCCCCATGTAATTATTTTAGACTGGAGACAGTATAAATTTTGTGGAGTTTGCACATTCTCCCCGTGTCTGTATGAGTTTCCTTTAGGTGCTTCGGTTTCCTCCTAAAATCCAAAGATGCGCCGGTTAGATGGATTGATAATGCTAAATTGCCCTTTAGTCCCAAGCTATATAGAGTAAGGAAGCAACTATATGGGGTTGTGGGGATAGGGCGGAGGATAGGGCCTGGATAAGATGACTTGTCAGAGAGTCATGCAGACTCGATGAGCCAAATAGCTTGCCTCCTTTTGCACCTTATGGATTCTATGAACTAGCAACACTCTCCTTCCAGTCTCCTATGAACTGATGGGCGTAGGCATGTGAGAATTATTGATATGCCTTCTTCAGTAACAGCTTCCTGCATGCGCTAATATCAGCTTTGGTGGCAATTTCATTAATGCAGCAGAGAGCTACTAGCAGAGCATAGACATTGCATGGATGTGGTGACTCATGGACATATTGAGATTTTTATATTCTCACCTCCAGCAAAAGAAAAATATACCATCTGTGTGATTGTGTATAACAGCTGAATGTAGTCAAAGGATATAAAAATTGGCAAAGATACTCAGTATCACTCATTTTACATCATCACACAATTTAAGTTGCATCCTTGATTATTTTGCGACATTGGGTGACAAGATGGTGCTGCTTCACAGCACCACCGACCGAGTTCAATTCCAGACTGGGGTCACTGTGTGGAGTTTGCATGTTCTCCCCACGTCTGCATGGGTTTCCTCCCATAGTCCAAAGATGTGCGGGATAGATGGATTGGCCATGCTAAATTGGTGTTGGGAGACTAGCTATGGTAAATGCACGGAGTTGTGAGCCTGGAAAGAATAGTTATCAGTGCAGATTTGATAGGCCGAATGGCTTCCTTCTGCACTCTATGATTCTGTTAGTGTGACATAGATTGACAAGTAATTTAATGTTCTGGCACTTGTAAAGATCCTTTTATTCCACACACAGACTGGTCTTGGATGCCACTGATAACTGCGGGTGTCTCCCTCCTGTCGGAGTTCAACTGACAACTTGGAAGTGACACGCTAGGATAGCTTCATAAAAGAGAGAGAAAGACTCACTGTTTATTCCTGACCAGTGAACTCAGCCTTAGGCCACATGAGTTACCCTAGCTGCCACCTACGACCGTGTGTCTCTCTTTCTTGTAGCTAGTAAAATACAACGCAGCAGTACCACACTGGGACAACTTCACCAGATAGAGGGACCACTGTTTATTCCTGAACAGTAGACCTCTTTGAGTGAGCAGTTTCTAAATGCTCAGCCTCTTTACAATTCTCTACCCTGGAATTATGTTCTGACTTTTTAGTGACTCACCGAGATGGAAGATGAGAGAAACGATTCAAAGTTAGTTTAAAAATAATTCACTCAAGCATAACGTCAACCAAACTCAGTCAATAAAACACATTCACTACAGTACTATGCTATGGAAGGAAAACTCTTAATAGCACAATGTAAATTCGTAGCATGACACAATTTACACAGTTTACACAAAAACAAGAAGAATCCTCGACCCTTCCTAAACCTTTACCTAATTGGGGGATTTCTGAAGGCTGAGCAAATATATTCACCACTCCTTCGATCATTTTAAAAGCAAAAATCCTTGCTGCTGGATCTTGTTCTTTCCTCTGCCACATGGTAGTTGTTTGGCTGGGCATCTGAATTCTCTCCTTTCAGAATTTACATCACTCTCCTGCACCGAGTGGCACAGAACTCTTTTTTGAGTTAACTGCTGAAAGGTCAACCAGCTCTCCTCCTTATGTGTCCTCCTGGTCAGAGTTGGATATTATTTTAAAAGGCAGTTCCTTAATCAAATTGGCCGTCTCCTCCCACTGGTCAGTTTCAAAATAATAAGGTGTGCAAAGTGCTTACTGGTTTAATCAGTTTCTATGACAAAGAATCCAAACTGTTATGGAGGTATCTGATGGGCTACTAAGTGTCTCAAGGTAGTTTCCTCCTTGCTGCAGTCAAGTGGTGGAGGTTCCCAGTGGAGGTCCCTTTAGTAATTGGCTCCCCCAATTACTTCGGGGACCTGGGGTAGAAGGTGATACATGGAGTAGTTCCGCTCAACCATAGGATTCACTGGTTCACAGGCTCCAAAGCTTGCCCTCTTCTGTGGCCTTCTATGGAATTTGTGGACCGTGTCTATGATTCGTGTCATGGGTTGCACTCCCTTTTCATTTTCCTGAAGAACCTTTTATTGAAGTTTTGTTTGTACTTCAGTCCCGTGCTCCTGATCTACAGACACCTGGTGTGGAGAGGGGTGGTCAGGATGATGACCTTCTCATGAACCTGCTCCTGGTGAAGTGCACCATTTACAGGGCCAGGCAATCTATCCCGGCTGTCTGCCCTTCCACTGCGGTTACGTTTGTGGTCAGGTCTCCCTGGAGAGGAGCATGGCGGTGTCCGCAGGCGTAGTTGACTCCTTCCACACCGCGCCTTTGGGCACACAGGGGCTGGGGTGCAATTATTGATCCTGTTTAATTGCATTTTAATTTAATGTTTTCAAGTTTTCTTTGTACTTTGATTTTGTTTGGGCTGTTCCTCTTCCTGTAGTTGGTCAGGGCTATCACTATCCCACTGCATAATCTTGTCAGGTAGCTTCGCCATGACTCCTGGCCTTCTTTGTTCATTCCTTGGATGGTTTGGTGGTGTTGCATATTCCAGTGCCTGGTTTGCAGCCATTTTGCTTGAATGTAACCTTTTAAAATAATACTGTCTTTAAAATGTCTGTTGTCTTGCACATGAAAATGGCCATGTTGTATTAGCTTTAATGTAATGTTCGTGTATCCTATAGAGTTCATCCAAATGATGGATTTGCTGCACCTTACACACTGCCTGCGTGAAGTGTATTATTTAATATACTCTGTTAGTGTAAGCCTTACTCAATGATGACAACAGTTCCTGCATGTTCTGCATAAAAAAGTGGAGTGCTAGTCTCCACTACATTGATGTGGAGTTGCCAGCGTTGGACTGGGGTAAGCACAGTTAGTAGTCTCACAACATCTGGTTAAAATCCAACAGGTTTATTTTGTCACACGAGATTTTGAAGGCAAGGTAGGATGCACTCTTCACCCCAATGGAATGTCAGTCCAGAAGAAGCAATGAAAACTCAGCCTGGGAGGCTGTGGCAACATGCATTAGTGCCAAGGCACTGGCAAGAGAACTTGAAAGCAATGCTTGAAATAAACAAATAAACTCATCCGGGCAGCAAGGGGGAGTTTTAACCTCATCTAGCATCTTTCCCTTAAATGACCTCCAGGTCCCCCCACTCCCAGCATTCTGCATGCTTCAGGACCCTCCCTCCTCTCCCCCAACAGTATCACAACCCTTACCTCTGAGGACCACCTCCTGATACCCTGCAGGACTCGTAACATCAGGATTTTCATGGTTCCTTCCATCCTCACAGGAGAAGAGGGCCCGTAACTGCCAGGAAAGGGCAAGGACAGGGTGTGATGAGCCTGATATCCGAGTCCTCACCCTCTTTGAGGAATGGGCACTGGAGCTTGCGGGAGAGAAGGGAATGCAAACGATAAGTGACAGTATGGTGGGCTGGAGCAGTAAAGTGAGAATCTGCCATTCCTTCACTTTTATGGAGAAATGTCAGGTAAGTTGCATGCAGCCCAGATTCCTCTCCCTCCCTTGCACTTAAGCCCATGTCCAGCGTTGAAGGAATGGACCCGACAGACCTGGGCCATCTGGCATTGCGGCCCCACTGCTGCTCCCGCCCATCCTAACCCTGACAGCTGGGACGCCTTCTCGGAGGAAGCCGATGAAGGGAGCTCTGAGGCCGGCACCAGTTTGGCGTCAGCTTCCACCTCGCAATTCATCATCCCAGAGACTCTCACGTGAGTGGGTCAAGTTAGTGGTGTGGCATCTGGGTCACTCTCCAGTGCGTATGACACATCTGCTGATGTATATCAGGTGAAGAGGGAAATATCTGAGGTCTCTGGCATGTGGGGCCTGCTGGAGGCGAGGTCTCAGGTAACCCCAGCCTGTACGCTAGGCCTCTGGGACCACTTCTCTCTCAGCTGTTGGAGATGTAGCAACAGAGTCAGGGAATGCAGGAGAGGCTGATGGCCACACTGGGCTGACTGTGAGGCTGTTGGGAGGAGTCCCAAAGCTTTCAGGCGGATCAGCTATTGCCAGTTTTATGTGGTCCCCAGGTCAACATTGCAAGGGTGGCATCTTCAGTAGAAAGCTTGGGGCAGGAAATCTTCATCACGAGTGGCAGGGTCCAAGCGATGGCCGAGTTACAGCAGCTCACAGCTGAGGGCCTTGGCAGGCTTCTCGAGATTCTGTGGTCCATGGCTGAAAGTTTTGAGAACTTGTAGGAGACCCAGTGGGACAGTAGCAAGACACAGCAGGCTACAGCAGCAGCCTTTGAGAATGCGGCTCAGCGTAACTTGCAAAGTGTGGCCCTGTCTCCGATGTCACTTGCTGCTGTCATTGACAGGTAGTCCCACTACTCATGTGGCTATTGCAGAGGGCTCAACCACCATGGCTAGAATGCAGGTGATCCTCCAGGACTGGCAGGACTAGATGATGCTGGAACTTCTGGAGCTCACAGCAGAAGAATCAGAATGACCCAGGGACCCACAGGGTTGAAGGGCTGAGCTATGCTGAGGCCTTCCATCCAGGAGAGTGCAGCTGTGACTACAGCTTCTGACTCCCCCTGTTGCAGGAGATTGTAGGACTTGAGGGTGGAGGTGGGAATGGCACCCATGTGTGGCAACATCGGCCTCTAGTGAGCGAGGCACCTGGTGACCAGAGCCCGCCTTGCTACCCTGGCGTGCCTGACCCTGGCTACCGCCAGCCCTCCAGCATATGGGTGGTGTTGCTCTTTGTCGTTCTCCTCTCCTTCTTCTTCCTCCTCTTTCTCCTCTCCCCTGCCGGGGGCCCCAGGCTGGTCAGCCTCCACCTCCTTGTCCTCCTCAAGAGGGTCTTCTCACTGCTGCACCAGGTTGTGTAGGGCACAGCATGCCATCACAATGGAGGACAAGATCAAGGGGCTATATTGGAGGGTCCTGTTAGAGCAGTCCAGGCACCTGAATTCACATTTTGAGGAGCACTATGCACCATTCACTGGTAACCTGGGTCTTTTTATTGCAGGCCTCCACCTCAATCTCAGGCCTCCTCACAGGCATCATCAGCCGAGTCTGAAGCAGGTACCCTATGTCCCTTGTGAGCCATTCCTGCATCCTCAACTCTTCCTCAAAGACCTATGGGATATTAAAACTCTTCAATATGAAGCTGTCATGCACGCTGCTGGGAGTCTGGAGCAGACATGCATAATATTGAGCTGATCTCACACACCAACTGCACATTTATCGAATGGAAGCCATTTCTATTCATGAACAATCCTGGAATCCTGATCGAGGCCTTGAAGCAACAGAGATGCAGTCGATAGCTCCCTGCACATTCGGCATCCTCACGGTGGCTGCGAATTCTGCAGTCCAGGCTTCCTGCTGGGCCTTGTCCAGGTTAAATTTGATATACTGGCCAGTCCAGGCATACAGGGTGTCTGTGACTCCTTCACAAAGTTGTGGACCAATGATTGTGAAATGCCATCAAGGTGTCCACTGGTGGTCTGGAAGGACCTGGAGGCATAAAAGTTTAAGCCAGTTGTCACTTTCACAGCCACAGGCAGTGGTGCACCCCCCCCCCCCCCCGCCCCCCATCCCATCCCATGCCATGAGGTGCAAAGTCCTGCCACAAATGGTGTCGCACTGTCTCCTTTTGGAGCCAGAATGTCAGTGGCACACGATGTCCAACAGCTGCTCGAAGGATTCAGGCATGCACAATGGCTGGGGTCTCTGCTCCCTCCTTCTCCTGCCCCAACACCCTCACCCCCCCCACCCACTACTGGGGTGAATGGTGGCCACACCCTGCCTCTGGTGGCCGACTCCTTCTCCTCCTGTGAGTGGTAAGGCCTGGGCCTCCTCAGCTCCAGCAGCAATGAAGAAAACAGCAAGATCAATGCAAAAGCCATTTTGTCAATCCGAAGGGGGATCGGCAGGGATTTGGAGAAGGGGAGAAACAGATGGAGGGATTAAAGATCTCTGCTCATCCCCAGCTCAGCCACACATTCTCCATTCTCCCCCACCTGCCTCCCAATAACACAAAGCTCCCATTCCCCCCACGGATCCCAGCAACACACATTCCCCATTCCTTCCCACACACTCTTCCAGCAACACATAAACCCCATTCACCCCACTTCTCCCCAGCAACACACATTCCCATTCACCCTCACTGTCCCCCAACAACACACACTCCCAATACCCCTCCACACACCTCCCCAGCAATACACATTCCCCATAACCCCCATATACCCCCAGCAACACACAAACCTCACCCCCCAGCGACACGCAAATCCCATTCCCCCCAATGTCCCCCAGCAACACACAAACCCCATTCACCCTACTTCCCCCAGCAACACACACTCCCTATTCATCCTCACTGTCCCCCAACAACACATACTCCGAATACCCCTGCACACACAGCCCTAGCAACACTCCCCATTCCCCCATTGCCCCCCCCAAGCAATAGACACTCCCCATACCCCCCACACACCCCAGTAACACACAAATCTCATTCCCCCCGATGTCCTCCAAAACACACATTCCCCGTTTCCCACCCCCTGCCCACCACTGCTGCCAACCAACACAGCCCCCCAGAACACATGCAGTTTTGACCACAGACACTGGTGCTTGATAAGTCCTGATGCCGCTTTTAAAAATTGCTTCAAATGAAACTAAAATGTAACCTAATGACTTCAACCAAGCACAGCATATTGATACTACATTTGCCCTTAACCAAAAGACTGAGGAGCAATTTTATCCAGGTTGCATTAACCACAGATTCAGTACCTTCTGCAAGAATGGAGTTGTCAAAAAATAGATTTCTGGTGTGAAAGAATAAGCTAACCCACAATATGTTTTCTCTTGAAGGATAACAAAGCATCAGTAAGTGTTAAACCAAACGTTTTAACTTCAATTGTTACATGTAACTGCAAATGTCATGATTTGTACTTTTCTTCCAAATCAATTGTCATCCTTTTTAATCAGCAAAATGCTGTTAAATGATGAAATCATTCATCAACCAATTCCTGTAAAGGCCTGGCAAAAATTCTGTTGCAATTAAAATAACA
The DNA here is from genome assembly GCA_024679065.1 of Sphyrna mokarran. Taxonomy (NCBI): domain Eukaryota; kingdom Metazoa; phylum Chordata; class Chondrichthyes; order Carcharhiniformes; family Carcharhinidae; genus Sphyrna; species Sphyrna mokarran. Next base: position 30,254,680 of record JAGIQG010000021.1, read on the forward strand.
AATGATGTTAAGTTTTTTGCTTCCTGATGGTTTTTTTCGAAGTTTATTTAAGTGTCACAAGAAGGCATTGCAATAAAATTACTGTGAAAATCCCCTAGTCACCACACTCTGGCATACACTGACGGAGAACTTAGCATGTCCAATGCACCTAACCAGTACATCTTTCGGATTGAGAGGAAAGTGGAACACTCAAAGGAAACCCACGCAGGCGCAGGGAGCATGTACAAACTCCACACTGACAGTGACCGAAGCCTGGAATCAAGGCGCTGTGAAGCAGCAATGCTAACCACTGTGCCACCATGTGTAAGAGAGAATAATAATATACATTGAAACTGCTATTCTCTTTTCACTGAGACATTGAAGTTGGGATGAATGGGTATTAACAGTTTTTTTTTAATTGATCAGAAAATCAGGTACTTGTCAAAATACAATGCAGCTCCATTATAACACGATGGTTGGGGTCCATGGAGTATAACATTAGCAAATGTGAGGTTATCTACTTTGGTAGAAATAATAGTAGGAGGGATTATTATTTAAAAGATGAAAAGCTGCAGCATGCTCCAGTGCAGAGGGACCTGGTGACCCTTGTGCACAAATCGCGAAAACCCAATCTGCAGGTACGGCAGGTGATCAAGAAGGCAAATGGAATGTTGGCCTTTATAGCGAAGGGGATAGAATATAAAAGCAGGGAGGTCTTGCTGCAACTGTACAGGGCACTGGTGAGGCCGCAACTGGAGTACTGTATGCAGTTTTGGTCATTGCATTTGCGAAAGAATATTTGGAGGGAGTATCAAGAAGGTTCACCAGGCTGATAGCAGAGATGAGGGGGTTAGCCTATGAAGAGAGATTGAATACTCTGGCTCTGTACTCATTAGAGTTTAGAAGGCTGAAGGAGATTTCTTATAGAGACTTACAAGATAATGAAGGGGCTAGAGAGGGTAGAGGTTAGAAAGGATAGCAGAACTAGAGAGCACAGCCTCAAAATAGGGGAGGGGACAGTTTAGATCAGAGTTGAGGAGGGTGGTGAGTCTCTGGAATGCTCTGCCCATTGAAGTGGTGGAGGCTACCTCACTAAATATATTTAAGTCACAGGTAGATAGATTTCTGATAGACAAGAGAATTAAGAGTTATGGGGAGAAAGCGGGAAAGTGGAACTGATCCACTTCAGATCAGCCATGATCTTGTTGAATGGCGGGGCAGCCTGGAAGGGCTAGATGACTTACTCATGCTCCTATTTCTTATATTCTTATGTTATTATAAATTGTTATCGCAAGAAAAGCAGGGTCATGCTAAATCAGGGTGCACCTAACCTGCACAGCTTCCAAAATTAATCTCACCATTTTTGCAGAGCATTATAACAGGAGGCAAAAAGTGCAACATGATCTGTTCATAGGATTAAAGGAAACAAACTCAATCCATATTATGGAAATGTAAAGTCTCTCCTCCATCTTAACTCAGAACAGTCTCAGCTTCTTCTGGATGAATTTCCCACAAGCATTGAGGCTCAGGTTGTAGGCAATAGAATCCATTCTTTTCGCTCCTGTGCTCAGTGACCTCTTACTGGCTTTGTGATTAATTCTAGATAGTGATGCTTCTTTACATCAGGATTCTGTGCTTTTTACATTGTTTACCACACAACCATTCATTTTGAAGTCTTGGTGGGCCCACATATAGCGTGAGGTCAAGCTTCCGCGATGAGTCTCATTCATAGAGAATGGATAGGTAGACATTGCCTTTAGTTCAGGGGGGTTGTTACAGATGAACAGAGATGGGGAAAGGTGGAAGGATTTAGATCAGGATCTTTTTCAGAGTCTAAGAACGGTGTTTGAAGGTTTTATCACCCTTGATGGGATGGTCAGAGGAAGATACTGAAATAAGTGGCAGAGACTCAGTATCAGTATTTCCTCAGTTTTTGTTTCCTTTGAGAAAGATTACCATATAAAGTGAAACATTTTCATTTTGTGATAGTTACCAGATATGCAAAGTCCCTTCTCCCGCATATTTTAAAACAATGACAGGAATAAAAAGTAACTTTGTGTTATATCCGAATTTGCACTAAATTGGGGCACAAGAAACTGGAGTTTCTCTGTAATAGTTTGCGAGAAAGTAAGGATTTAAAAATGAAAATGTTGTTGGACAAATTGCTTTGAACATTCTTTTATCTGGTGATAATGGAAATGTGACACTGCCTGTAAAGGTGTTGGGGGGGGCGGTGGGGGCAGGATCTGTTCTCCACATGGCTCACATAGAAAGCAGTGCTGGAGGGAGGATGTGCAGATAGAGCTATGCTGCATTTTCTGTATGCCCCAGGCACTCATGCCTCACCACCACAACTCAAACTCAGCCCACGCCTTGTTAATAGCAAATCTGCTTTGCCTCAGATAACAAGGAAACATTTGGAAAGGGATAAAATGGCTGGAAGCCCATTAAGAACCATTGATGCCATTTTTGAGGTCCTGCTTCAACTATCAGCAGAAGAAAGGGGTTTTCTCAGAGGGGTAGCAGGGCCGGGAGGATGGGGGAATGGGAGATGGGGTGGTGTGAGTGAGGAGTGAGAGATGGGGTGGGTGGGGGTGTTGGGAAATGGGGTGGGGGAGAACCGGGAGGGGGTTTGGGGGAAATTGGGGTGGCAAGGGGGAATGGGGACTTGGTTTGGGTGTGAGGCCAGAGTGGGGGCAGGGATCGAGAGTTGGTGATTGGGTAAGGGGAGCGGTGAGTGGGGGTGGGAGGGAGAAAAGGGATGGAGATAATGACCCTGGCAATTGGGTAACATGGTTCATATAAACAGCTCTTGTCTGCCTAACGATTTGCTGCTAATGCTCTTTCTCCTTTTCTGTGTCGCTTCCGCGTCTTACTGTCCTGCTCATGTTAAGGAATGCAGCGTGCAACTAAATATCTAAAGACACTGTCAAAGCTGTGCAGAACAAGCTCCTCCATTTTAGAGACAGCAAAAGCATCACCAATAGTCTGTTCATTGATGCTCTTGGTGGGGGTTGTGGTTGGGTTCTTGACATGGGCCACGAACATTGCTCAGAGAGATTCACACCAATTAGCCAACCTGAGATTCCATTGCCTGATTTAAATAGAGGCTGCACAGAAGATTGGCTCAGGATGCATTAACCATGCCTGCTGGTGAGAAACCTGGCATAGACCTGGAGAGATGCAGCACTTCAGGCTGAGCAAAGCAGGATTCCTCTTTATTCAGCAAAACTGCAGCATGCTGATGGTAAAGCAGGCAATGGCTCAGTGTATGGAGTTGGAGAGATGAAATGTACTGCTCCATGATCTCACCTCAATCTGCGAAAGTAATACAGGGGCACTCCCAGCACAGAGAACATTGGAGACCTCCCAGATGCAGTGAAATGCAGCAAATTAGACAAGCAGCTGACCTCACCCTCCTGCAGCCTGGAAGGTGTCAACCACATGAAGTTAAACTGCGCTGTGACCTTAAATGTTAATAGTCAATGCTACAGATGCCCCAGTACAAGTCTCACATTGTGGTTGTTATCGGTGATATAGCTCACCCAGTAACCTCATTGGTGAAGCAGTAACACTACATGCTGTCATTTAATGAATGTCAAGAGAAGAAAATGACTCTAGGTGAGGTGTTGTTTCACCCACCACCTCCACTTCCCCCCCACCCCTCATCCCCTCATGTTCTCCCATGTCTGCTGATTGCACAATTTTTCATGGCTTGCCTGTCCTGCCACCAGAGAGCCCTTGCTGGCGGGAAAGGGCATAAAATCCCACTCTCTGTGTGTATGACCTTCCCCACAGTACTTTATCTATCACCTGCCCTCTCCTGCACTGCACTCCCTCATCTTTCAGCCTCAAAGCAGACCACCCAGGCAATAATGAATGTTTTGTAAGCTTGCTTGGAACATATAACTGCTCTTTAATTCCTTTTGCACAACTGTACATGGGGTAACATAAAGGGACCAACTTGTTTGTGGTCCAAGCAGGGACCTTTGGGTTGGAATGCAATAGCTTGGAGTGCAATAGAAATATATTGAAGGCAAATCAAAACAGCTTAGTGAAAACATGGCCAAATGTCAGAATTCTGTTGGAAAACGTGGGACAAGAATACTTAGACGTATTAACCAGCAGCTTTATTTGTGAGAGAAACAGAAACTTACCCATGGCAGAGTGAATGAATGATGTGGAGATGCTGGCGTCGAAATAAACCCTTTGCTTGGTATTGTGCAGGCTCCATACTTGCTAATAGCATTGGGACTTGCTGCATGAGTTTATCAGATATAATTAAACTAGTCAAGGGACACTGTTGTTTAGCAACAACAAATCTATTAAATTGTGTAGAACATAGAACATTACAGCGCAGAACAGGCCCTTCGGCCTTCGATGTTGCGCTGACCAATTAGGAAAAAGCAATGACCCTCTAACCTAAACCATTCCCTTACCACCCTTTGGGTAAAGAACCTACCTCTGACATCCGTCCTATAACTACCACCCCTTAATTTAAAGCTATGTCCCCTCGTATATATATATGTATATGTATATATATACATATATATATATGTGTATTTTGATAAGAGAAGTTATTTTTCTTTGGCATTCTTAATATTGCAGATTACATTTAGAAATGGTTACATGTCTAAAAGGTGTATTGTTTAATATGCATCATCTATATGAGGGAGAAACTTCTGCTTCAGAAAGCAGCATATGATGTACCTAGACAAAGAAAAATGTGTTTTTAAGATATAGTACAACAGCCATCTGCAGATAGAAATCAAATCTATAAACACAAAAATAATGATTAACATCAAACATATCAAAAGCACTGACCTTGATTTTTCTGTCAGGGTCTTTGTGCGTTATTAGATTTAACAGTAACTATTAATGAGGACAAAATCTCTCAACTGGAGTTAATGGTGATGACCAGAAAAAGTGAGGAGAAGTTTACCCGTTATCTGACATGGCAAGTTCCTTGAAATCAAATATTTCAACAATTTTCGTCAGAAATGCCTATGGTTTTTAAAAATAATTTCTGAAAGGACAATTGTCAGAAAATGAAGTGTAATTTAGTCGCAGTCATTTCTGCTTTGGATGTTTGGTGTCCTTAAAATGAAGGTCCCCAAATTTATCTTTCTCATCCTCATTTATGCAGCAAACAACCTACAATCTCTACCCCTAATCCCATTAAAGGCAACAAAATATTCATCCAACTCAACCTTTCACTCATCTAAATTCTGACCTCCTATCACTGTGTGAGTGTCCATTTGATATCCCCATACCAAATTCATCATTTACTGACACCTGTCTTTGCCGCAGTCTCCCTGAAATTGCTAAGAGCTCAATTTACATTGGCCACTTCTGTGCTCCTTTCAGATCTTTCCCCAGTCACACCTTCGTAAAAATGTCATCTTTAAACCCTTTGCCTCTGTCAACAATTATCAGAAGTTGAACCAACAGAAGAGTGTGCATATGTGTATGAGGTTGTGTGTGAGTGATGAGATTGTGTGTTATGAGAGTGTGTGTGCATGTGCATGTGTATGTGTGTGTGTGTGTGTGTGTGAATGAGAGTGTGTTGTGAATGTATGTGAGAGCAAGTGTGTCTGTGAGTGAGTGTGTGTGTATAGGTGAGTGTGCATGTCCAGGTGAGAGTTTGTGTGGCTGAATGAGAGTGTGTGAGATTCCAGATCCGTAGGACTCTTAAATTGACCTCGTAGGTAGAGGATGTGATTAAGAAGCTATGGTGTACTGGCCTTCATCAATCAAGGGATTGAATTTAGGAGTCAGGAGATAATGCTGCACCTTTATAAGACCCTTGCCAGACCCCACCTGGAGTACTGTGCTCAATTCTGGTCACCTCATTACAGGAGGGATGTGGAAGCTATTGAAAGGGTGCAGAGGAGATTTACAAGGATGTTGCCTGGATTGGGTGGCATGCCTTTTGAAGATAGGTTGAGGGAACTCGGTCTTTTCTCCTTGGAGAGACGAAGGATGAGAGGTGATAGAGTGTATAAGATGTTGAGAGGTATTGATCGAGTGGATTCTCAGAGACTTTTTCCCAGGACTGAAATGGTTGTTATGACAGGACATAGGTTTAAGGTGTAGGGGAGGAGGTACAGAGGAGATGTCAGGAGTAAGTTTTTCACTCAGTGACGGGTGAGTGCATGGAATTGGCTGCCATCGGTGGTGGTGGAGACTAATCTGATATGGTCTTTTAAGAGACTTCTGGATGAGTACATGGGACTTAATAGGATTGAAGGTTATAGATAAGCCTAGTAGGCAGCGATATGATTGGTGCAACTTGTGTGCAGAAGGGCCTGTTTGTGCTGTAGTTTTTCTATGTTCTATGTTTTACTGTGGAGTGAATTTTCCCATTCTACCCGCCACAGGAATCATAGCGGGTGAGAGGCGGATCACGCAAAGATCCATTGACCTCAGGTGTAATTTTCCAGTTTCAGTGTGAGCGCAGCCGGAAAATTCCACCCTGTGTGTGAGTAAGAGTCAGTTTGGATGTATGAGCAAGAGTATGTTTGAGACTGTGGGGCAAATTTTTCTCTTCTGCTCACCACAGGAATTGGAGCAGGAGAGCGACAGATCATGGCAAGGTCCATTGACCTCAGGTGGGATTTTCCGGTTTTGGAGCGAGTGTTGTTGGAGCTGTACCCATCTAGGCAAATGAGGAGTATCCCATCACAGTCTTGACTTGTGCCTTGTAGATGATTGACAGGCTTTGGGGAATCAGAAAGTGAGTTACTCGCTGGAATATTCTTAGCCTGTGACCTGCTGTTGGAGCCACCGTATTTATGTAATGAGTCCAGTTGATTTTCTGGTCAATGGTAACCCCAAAATATTGACAGTGTGGGATTCAGTGATAGTTACACCATTGAATGTCAAGAGAAAGCGGTTAGTATGTCTTTTTTTGGTGATGATCAATTGGCTGGCATTTATGTGGTATGAGTATTACTTGTCACCCCAAGCCTGGATGTTGTCCAGACTTGTTGCATTTAAACATGGACTGCTTCATTATCTAAGGAGTCATGAATAGCGCTGAACATTGTGCAATCATTGGCAAACATCCCACTTCTGACCTTATAACAGAAGGAAGCAGCTGAAGGTGGTTGCGTCGAGGACACATATCTTTTTGGTAGCTGTCAAGTGAAAGAAGTAATGGCAGCTCAGAATTCACACTTGGTACAAATGTAGTTAAGTTTAAATGAGGATAGTTTCTTCCTTGTAATTTATTTCATTAACAGTGAGAGGATGGCAGCACGGTGACACAGTCATTAGCACTGCTGCCTCACCAGTGATCCAGGTTCAATTCTGATCACTATCTGTGTGGAGTTTGTACATTCTGCCTGTTTCTGCGTGAGTTTCCTCCAGTGCTCCGGTTTCCTCTCATACTCCAAAGATGTATAAGTTGAGTTGCTTGGCCATGCTAAATTGACCTAGTGACAGGTGGATTAGCAGGTTAAATATGTGGGATTGCGGAGGTATGGCCTGGATGGGACTGTGGCCAGTGTAGAGTCGATAGGTCAAATGGCCTCCTTCTGCACTATGGGGATTGAATAAAATGGAGATTGTTCTCCCTGGAAAGATGGGGAATATGAGGGGTATAGATTGGGTGAAAAGTTGGAAGCTTTTTCCCAGGGTAGAAATGACAATTACAAGGCACAAAAGCTGAAGATAAATGAGGGGAGGGAGAGAAGGTTGAGTGGAGATGTGTGGGGGACGTTTTTTACACAGAGAGTGATGAGAATCTAGAATGCACTGCCAAATGAGGTGGTTAAGCCAGTTGCGTTAGCCACATTTAAGATTTATCTTGATAGGCATATGAACAAATGGGGAATAGAGGGATATAAGTGGTTGCTTTAGATAGATAAACACGGCTGGCGCAGACTTGGAGGGTCAAAGGATCTGTTCCTGTGCTGTTCTGTTCTTTGTTCTTGTCCTTTGATTCTATGCTTTGAATTGCACAAATTTGAATTGCAGTAGATGAAAGAACTATGTGGCCACATTGTGTCGCTCTGTAGCATGTCAACAGGAAACATCTGAGAAGTGTGGAATATGATGCTGGTACATGATGAGCTTTTAGTTTTGGGCAGGTTGCTTGGGGAGATTTTGGTCAGGCATTAACTCTACTGTTGGAAGTTTGGAATACTAACCATTCTGTTCTTTGTGCATATTCTGCCCTTTAACTCATCAGCAACTCCAGCAAGACAATTAAGAGGCATGGATCCTTCCGTTTTGCTGAAGGAGTTGTTATGTCAAAAAGAAATTAAAATTGGTTAAGAATTGTAAATAATATAGAATAGTTCAACCTTCATGTTGCATGCAAAAGCAAAACTCTGTGTGACTCTTTCACAAACTAACAAATTGGAACCAAATGCAGATTGGTCAGAATGTGTCAAAGTTAAATTCCTTTTTGTCACCAAACGGTGATAATAAACTAAAGTGATAATCTGATGTAATCCACCTTGCTCAGTGTTTAGATCAAAAATAACTCCACCCTCTGTACTTCTCACATTTCTAAGGAAAATCACATAAACCCCTTGTTGAAGACATTATGAAAAGAAATCATTAGTTTATTTTATTTTACCTTTGCAAAGCACTCAAAATGTGTTAATACATTAAGTGGACTACAACAGGAAAATATATCACTGCAAGTATGCTCAAAAAGTATTTAGAATTAGAACACTGATGTCTGATAGCAAGATGCCAGTTAAAAAAGTCATCTTAAAAACATTGCATGGAAAAAGGAAACCACAGCTAGCTCAGAGCTAATGAGAGTTCATGATTGACTGTAAAGCTTGACTATCTTCTCTGCAAGAAAACATTACCACAGAACACTCGAATTTTTATTTTTTGTTAGCCACTTTGATTGCCTCTCAGTAAGAAACGTAACAGATATGGAAAGGGCAAATGTTGTATCTATGCAATTATTATACATGTAGATACAGAGAGTTTCCATGGTGATTGCTCACCCCCTTGACTACTTGTCAGGTAAAACAGAGTGGTTTTCTTCTCAAACCGGAGATTACAGCAATATTAAAAGTTTCCAAACCCACAGCACGTTTGTGGTTGATTTGCTATTGGGTCACTATATGTAGTGTGAAGGTATCAGGAGAGACGCAATACATTGATGTACTAGTTTAGTCTACTGAAGATCAGGAGGATGCAGGTTTATCTTTCTAAAGATGGCCCTGAGCTTAGCTCTGGTGTCTATCAGTGAGAGAACGTGAATAAAAAGTGCTTTCCTGTACAATGGGAGCAAAATCAAATCACAAGCTTTTTCTAGTCACAAGTCCTGCAATATCATAGAATTTTTATTTTGCAGAGGGAGGCCATTCAGTCCATCGAGACTGTATTGACAACAATCCCACCTAGGCCTAACCCTACAACATCATTTATTTATGTTGCTAATACCCTTGACATTAATTTATCATGGTCAATCTACCGAACTGGCACATTTTTGGACTGTGGGAGGAAACTCATGCAGACATGTGGAGAAATGTGCAAGCTCTACACAGATAGTTACCCTGGACTGGAACTAAGCCGGGTGTCTGGCACTGTGAGACAGCAGGCCTGGTCACTATGCCACCATACTGCTCTTAGCACAAATCCCAAAAGAGGTTGCAGTTTCTATGTTAGTTCAGAGAGGTATGTGGGAGTGACAGAGGAAAAAATCTGCATTTAGCAAAAAATAATACATTTTTATATCATAATACTTAAAGGTGATTATTTCTTCTAAATCTGATAGGTTAGGCTGAATGTAGTTGATAAAGTAATGTTATGTTAAAGCATAAAACATGCTGCACATGAAAAGACAAGATACATACAAAAGTTCACATAGTTACTGACACTAATAGCACAATGCAGACATTGCATAGGAAGTAAAAAGAAAATGTAATTTAAATTAAACAAGGACACCACTGAGAAATTGTGGTATGGCTGACATTTTGCAGTTAGCTTCAACAACACACTAGTTGTCATTACTGATGTCCACATTTCCTGAACTTGTTTTTCAATGCCATTCTATACAATGTCATTCTTCTATACAGTTTTTGCACAAGCCTCCAAAGTAACAATGACTTTGGTTTCTAATTCAGTAAATTCTTAATATACTCTTTGGATATTAAGAACAAAGAAATTTTGTTAACAAGCTTATAAAACTCCTCAAAACTGCAGCTTTTAAAACTCCTATAAAACTCCTTATAAAACTCTCAAAACTACAGGTAGATATTGGTTGTTCAGTCCGCCTGCAGTACTATAGAGTTTTTTTTTCAAATCAGGCCGTTGTTGAGATGTACCTTTTGAATTAAATGGAGAAACCTCGTGAAGCATGAAAGGCATTTGCTCAAGGAATCAGCGAGGTGTAAAAGATTCTGACTCACAGTATAAGGGGGCATCAATCTGAGCTTTTTAAACAGCATTAGATTCTCGATGAAGGGAGGAAATGGAAGAGTCAAGAAATGCTACAATTTTGGTATTGTGGAAAAGGAATGAGAGAAGATTCTATAATAAATGGTGCGTCAATGTTGGAGAGCATGAATGAAATTGAGAAAGGTCACTAGCTGTAATATATCTGGGGATTGAGAGACAAATAGCTAATTCAAAGAAGCTATGATAGAGCAATAATAAGAGGAAGATGACAAATTGGAGATGAAACAAACAACACAATGCAGTTATAATTGAAATAAATATCCCAATTGAAATATTTTCAAAATTTAAAGTTATCCAACCATTTCCATTTTAAAATGCAAACTTCTGAGTAGGCCGCAGAGATTTATTTAATTAGTTTCCATTACCTGAATCACAAAAAAAACACAAAAACTTTAAGTTTTAAATTAATTTAAGTTTATCATCAGCATCATAGATTCCTTACATTGCAGAAGGAGGCTATTCGGCCATTGTGTCTGCACCAACTCGCAAAGAGAGCATTTTATCTGGCCTATTCCCGTAACTTAATTTATTCCGATAATCCCCCTAATCTGCATTTCTTTGAATACTAAATGGCAATTGAGGGTGGCCAATCCACCTAATCTGCATATCTTTGGACTGTGGAAGGAAACTGGAGCACCGGGAGGAAACCCATGCAGACTCAGGGAGAATGTGTAAACTCCACACAGTCACCCAAGGCTAGAATAGAATGAGAGTCCCTGATGCTGTGAGGTGCGAGTGTTAACCATGTGCCATCATGATGCCTAGTTCATGATTGATTAATGAAGCAAGTTATCTACCACCTAAAGTATACGTCTCACATATATTACTTGAAAGTTTATTTAGCATATTTGCGTGTCAGTTTACATCCACTATTCTTCAAGAAGTCGATTAAGGATTCTTGTGCTACTGACAATAGGCACAGATTAAAGATTAGATATTTTTCAAAGGCTTCTGTGACATCCTTTATAAAAAGTGTGGAGATGCCTGACAACAGAAGAGACTTAAAAGCAGTGAGAGGAGAGGAAAGGGGAGAGAAAGAGAATTTTTCAGTGAGATATGAATAACATTTGCTCCCTCCCCTCCTGTTCAAATTGTATGTTGTTCTATCATAATATACTTGTGACATATGTACAAGCGGCAGCTTCTATTAAGCAGGCAGCACTGCTGTATGGAAATAGTACTTGATTTGACTTTAACAAACTCTTATATTGCAAAAAGAGTTGCATAAGAATGTTATGACTACATTGATATACTTTAGCTAATAACAAAAGTACTGTCCGTGCTCCAGGTTGATGTTTCTTGCAAGGAAATTAACATAATTCATCTGAAGATTAACGTCCTGTGCTTTGAGTTCGCACCAGGTTCATATCTTCATACACTGAGTTTGGAACTCTTGCACGCATTGGCTGGTCATGATGGCACTTTCTCTTCAACTAAAGAAGAAAACACATTTTTAGAAAAACAACATTTCTTTGAATTGTTATTTCAATTTCTAATTGGAGAACACTGGTCCCAAGAGAAAACTGAAAGATCCCAGAAATGTTCATTCAAGGGTAGCACTATAGCTATTGATGTATTCTACTTTATCGTAAAAAGACAAATTTCCACGTTATTTACCATTGCCTTTGTAATGTTACAGGGAGTCCCTAGAGATTCACAGCTACAGTGTGCCCCCAAGACAGAAATGTTTGAGATTCACAGAATTAAACATCTGTATAAATGACACAAGGAATTGCAGGAATCAGAATGAGCATTGCAGTTGAAGACACTCTCACCCTCTCCACCCATATCAATCAGAAAGCAGTGAGGTTCTGAGGAGAGGAGAATTGCCATACTTAGCTTACCTAACTGTAAAATGCTCATTCCTTATTTTATGTCCCCGGAATCTTTAATTTTCAACAATGAGTTCAGCAGTAAATCAAATCCTATGTTCAATAATAGTGAGGCAGACACACTTGTGGGTGTGTACTATGGGCTCCCCAACAAGCAGGATTGAAGATTAAATATGTAATCAAATTTCAGAAATGTGTTGGAACATTAGAGCAGCAAATTTTAGAGGATTTTAACTACCCAAGTATTAACTGGGACAGTTTTAGTGTGCAAGGTAGGAAGGGAGCAAAATTCTTAACTTGCATCAGGAGAACTTTTTAAGCCAGTACATAGAAAGCCCAACAAGTCAAGGAGCAATTCTGGACTAAATATTTGGAAATGAGCCCGGGTAGGTGAAAGGTCTATCAGACAGTGATCACAATTCAACTAGATTTAGAATGGTTATGGAAAAGGATTAGGAAGGGCTGGAAATAAAAGTTCTTAAATGGAGAAAATCTAATTTAATTAAGGTAAAATACAATTTGACACAAGTGTATTGGGAGCAGTTACTTAGAGATAAAACTTTGTCAGAGCAGTGGGAAGAGATAGAATATAGGGCATATATGTTCCCACAAAGGCAAAGAACATGACAAAGAGCAGAGAACCTTTGATATCAAGAGACTTCATCAGCTTCAAAACCTCTCTAGTCACAGGTGAAGTGAGAACTCAGTAAGAATTTAGCAACACCAATTTTTAATCCAACCAATTTATTTGATAGTAAAATTGCGAGCTTTCAACACTCTGTGTCTTCCTCAGGCAAATGCAGTGTTCTGAGGAAGACACAGAGTGTTGAAAGCTCGCAATTTTACTATCAAATAAATCGGTTGGATTAAAAATTGGTGTTGCTAAATTCTTACTGAGTTCTTACCACCTCAATCCAACGCCGGCATCTTTACATCACAGGTGAAGTGTCAGAGAATTGCAAATGTTGTCCCATTAAAAAAAATAGGGAGATAGGGGTAGACCAGGAAATTACAAGCCAGTCAAGCTAACCTCAGTGTTAGAGAAGTTACAAAAAATAATTCTGAGGGACAGAATTTATTGCCCTTGGATAAACATGAATTAATCTGGGATAGTTAGCATGGATTTTGTTAAAGGAGTGTCATTTTTAACAAATTTAATTGAATTTTTTGAAGAAGTAACCAGGATTATTGATGAGGGTGATGCATTTAATGCTGTCTGTATGGACTTCAACAAAGTTTTAGATAAAATCCTTCATGGCAGATTATCAAGAAAGTAAAGGGCCATGGGATCCAAGGTAAAGTAATACATTGGACCCAAGATCTGCTGAGTGATAGGAAGCAGAAGGTGGTGGCTGAGGACTGCTTCTGTGACTGGAAGTCCGTTTCCAGTAGGCTTCTGCAGAGCTCGATGCTGCGGCCCTTGTTACTGTGATGCAGATTACTGATTTGGACTTAAATGTATGGGCTATAATTACAAAGTTCATGAATGACATGAAAATTGGTGGGGTGGTAAAAAATGAGGAGGATAACCATAGACTGCAACATGATATCAAAGACTGGGCAGAACAGTGGCAAATGAAATTCAACCTAGAAAAGTGTGAAGTAATGCACTTGGGGAGAGCTAACAAGCCAAAAGATTACACTACGAATGGTAGGACTATGGAAATTACTGATGATCAGAGGTGCATTGGAGTGCATGTTCACAGATCCCTGATTGTGGCAGGGCATGTGGATGAGATTGTTAATATGGAATATGGGATACTTGTCTTTATTAGATGAGGTATAGAATACAAGAGAAGGAAGGTCATTCTGGAAGTGTATAAAATGTTGATAGGACTACATCTGGCATACTGTGTGATGTTCTGGACACCACATTATAGGAAGGTTGTGATTGCACTGGAAAGGATGCAAAAGAGATGTTGCCTGAGTTATGAGGAAAGATTGGATAGGCTGAGGTTATTTTCCTTGGAGCAGTGAAGATTGAGGGGAGACCTGATGGATGTGTATAAAAGTATGAAGGGCTTAGATAGAGTGGATAGGAAGGCACTTTTTCCATCAGGGGAGATTTCAATAACCAGGGGGTATAATTTTAAGTTAAGAGGTAAAAGTCTAAGAGTGGAGTTGAGGAGAAACTGTGGTGAGAGTCTGGAACTCATTGCCTGAAAGGATGATTGAGTCAGAAACTCTTTTGCCATTTAACGGGTATTTAGATATTCACTTGATATTCAACAATCCATATCATCATGCCCAGAATTGCACTCCACAGATTATTTTTGAATTCTTTCATGGTACGTTGATGAGAATGATACATCGAGCATTTGTTGCTCAAATTCTTAATTTTCAAGGTATTGAGATAGTCAGTCAGACTCTTGTCTAAGACTGGTTTGTTTTTCTTTGATTTCATGTGGGTTAGGTTCATTTCTCAATCACAAATCTGTTGTTTAAAAAGGATGGAGTTTTGAGAGCAACAAAAGATTTGGGCTGCTAGAAATTTTTAGAAATGATTCAGACAAAGTGGGCGAGATTTTCCAAGCGTGCTTGCCCCGAAACCAGAAAATCTCACCCAAGGTCAATAGATTTTTCCATGATCATCTCTTGCCTGCTGGGCGGCAGGGGAAAATCTATCCCAACGTATGTGTCTCAGACAGGTATGAGGTGAAGCAGGTGATAATGCATACATAGATTGTCATTTTCAAATAGATGGCAAAGTTCATATAATGTATGCTTTTACCAACTGAACATTCTGTATAATTGTTTCACAGCACTAATTGAATTTAATTTTACTTAATTTGTTTCACTTTTACTGGTTGCTATCTATGAAGTTTAAGATGTATTACAAAAATATTAGGAACTTACACGCCAGAGTAACAGAGCCAGTGCACAGATAACGACAACAATTGAAGAAACGACCACACCCATTATTAATGGATCCGTATATAAACCTTTTCTGCATTTTTCTGCTTCTATACAGTCCCCTTTACAATGTTCTTGTTTGGACTCTGAAAAGATATAAAACAGTTTTGATAAAAGGATTGCACATTTTATATCTTCACATTGTCATGAAATTATTTTCACCTTCTACCATCTTCCTGTGTTCTTTACAGAAAGTAAAAATCAAATCATTTGTTCACACAGTATGTGTGTCCCTGGTTCGGCCAGCACTTGTTGTCTAACCATAATTATCCTTGAGAAGTTGGTGGTGAACCACGTTCTTGAATCTCTGCTGTTCATTGATATAGGTACACCCATGGGTGCTTTTTGGAAGGCAATTTGAGGTTTTTGACTCAGCAACTGTGAAGGAATGGTGACATAATTCCAAGTCAGGACAGTGTGCAGATTGCAAAGTGTGGGATCCTTTGCATGGTTTGCTTCAGTTAAAATATTTTATTTTAAGATATTTCTGCCTCTGCCAAGCTTTAAAGCTAATGTGGCCATATTTTAAACTCAGCTGGGAATTGTTGAGTTAACTTGGAAAGTTGACTGCATTTTTTGAAAGTAAACTTGAAAGCCCAAATAGCTGCTAATTGTTAACGAAAGTTGGTACCAGCAATTTCAATAACAGGAATAAGGATTCATATATTGTAGCAACTGTTATCTGTTTAGTTAGTTCAATACTGCGCGAGGTTTAAATCGAGGATTTAAATAAATATGAGGATTAACTTCTGCTGGTCCCTTTCTCTTTCTCTCTCTCTCTTTCTCTCTCAAGTAATCCTTTTTCGATTTCTAATGTGTTAATTTTAAATGATGCTCAATAAAAGAATTTCAACGTTGGACCAGTGCTGCCATCTTTATTCTAGAAAGTGAACAGACACAACACAAGGGAATCTGAAGTTGTTCTTTTGCATATGCTGCCTTTCTCTTTCTGGGTTGAAAAGCAATGGGTTTGGAGGGTGCTATCAAAATAGGCTTGATGATTTGCTGCTGCACATCTTGTAGATAGTACACACTTTTGTCACTGTGTGCCAGCGGTGGATGGAGTGAAACCTTAAGGTGGTGGATGGATTGCCAGTCAAGCAGGCTGCTTCATCCTGAATGGTGTCAAACTTTTTGAATGTTGTTGGATCTGCATAATCCAGGCAAATGTAGAGTACTTAAACTCTTAACTTATGCCTTGTAGATGGGGGACACCCTTTGGAGAGTCACAAAATGAGTTACTTGTTACTAGGTATTCAGCCTCTAACCTCCATTTGTAGCAACAATATTTATTTGGCTAGTGCAGTTAAGTTTCTGGTCAATGGTAACTCCATGGGCATTGACAGTGTGGGATTCAATGATGACAATGTGAACATGAAAGGGAGGTGGTTAGATTCTCATCTTGGTGAAGATGACAATTGGCAGGCATTTGTGTGGCATGAATAAGGTCTTGTGAAAATCCAGTTGTAACGAAGCGCTTTCGCACACATCATTTGAAGCACAAAAGACATTTATTAATAAGAAAAACCATTCAGCAGTACAGCAGCCACCTGCTCCCCCTACGTGTCTAATACCTAAGAGAGATCTCCAACTCCTGAGTGATAATCGATTCTGAATCACGAGCCAGGTGACCCTTACTCCTATTTTTGTCCTTAAAGGGGCAATCAGTACAAAGCACCACACCAATTATGAGCTGCTGTATTTGTCCTGAATCTAATACATTGAGTATTGTGATTGTGCCACACTGCACAATTTGTGGTATCAGTGTAAAGATAGGACTTCATCTCACAACGACTGTGCCATGGCCATTCATAACAATATTGTCACATACAGACAAATCTGCAACAGGTAGGTTTGTGATGAATTTTCCTTTCTGTTCTCTCACCACCTATCACATGTCCAGTCTGGTAGATTAATCCTTTAAGATTTGGCCAACTTGTTCATGTTGGTACTGCCGAGCCACTTTCAGTGATGAACATTGAAGTCCCCATGACCGTAATCATTGTCTACACTGTGCTGCCAATGGGACATTATATACCCAGTGATGGTGATGAAGAAGCCCTGGACATTGACTGTAACCATAATTCATGAACAGGACCATGTTCAAGTGTTACTTGACTATTCTGTGTGTTGGCTCTCATGTCTTGCATATGTCCACAGATGTTAACAAGGACGATTTGCAGGGTTAGCTGGATTGAGTGTGAATATATTATTATCTGTGCCTAGACAATACAGGGTGGCACAAAACATCTGTATTTAATATTCTGTGAACACTTGTAAATTTATAATGCAAGAAGTCTTCTAACAAATGTCAATGGCTGAAATGATGCTTATGCACAAACCAAAGCCACTTAATTTTGGAGGGCAGGTTAGTTGATGCACATCTACAAAAGAAGCATAGAAAAAATGCAACCTTGTTTTGTTTATAACTGAATAATCATGTTGTAATTATTTTCAGAGAAAGCTAAACCCTAAAGCAGCATATAAAAGGAGAAAAAAGCAAAATGGTGTGGATGCTGGAATCTGAAACAAAAAATAGAGAAAATCTCAGCAGGTCTAACAGCATCTGTGGAGAGTCTGGGTGATCCTTTGTCAGAGCTGAGGAGAAGGGAGAAAAACTGAAATACTTTTACAAGGGAAGATCTCCTAGATAGATTTTCAGGCTAAATCAAAACATGCTCCACATGTTCTATTCAAGAATGCTTATAAAGTGGACTGAGGGAATTTCTAATTTCCTCACTGGTACTATTCAAATTTCTTGTGCATAGGGCCATGCCTAATCTTCCACAATGCCAAGTATGACTCTAACGAATGCATATTTTCTGCCTGAAACTGATTGACTCCAATTTTGGTGCTGCACTCAGTCAAGTGCTGCCTCACTTGTAGAGTTTAAATCTTTTGCCTGTAGTTGAACCAATGCTACAATTAGTTCAGGTTCCGAGTGGTCCTGGCAAAACCCAAACTGGGCATCAGTGAGAAGGCTATTTCTAAGCAAGTGCCACTTGATACACTGTAGATGCCCCTTTCCATCACTTTGCTGATGATCTGGAATAGACTGATGGAGCAGTGATTGGCCAGGTTGGTTTTCATGTGCAGAACATACCTGGACAATATTACGCTGAGTGGGTTGTTGGGTGGAGGGTGGGGTGGTGGAGCACGGTGGTTGGAGGGAGGGCCCATGGGTGATAGTTGGCCACGTTCAACTCAGTAAATATGCACCAGGAAGAAGTGGTGAATCGTGAATCTCTTGCTGGGGCCTGCAGGAAGTCAATGCCCCTCCCCGCCAACCACCACCACCACCACCACCACACACCATCACGTCATGGAGTTAATGGTCTTGACAAGGGCTGCATGATGGCATAGCGGTCAGCACTGCTCCCTCACAGTGCCAGGGACTCAGATTCGATTCCGGCTTGAATCGCTGTATGTGTGGAGTTAGCACATCCCCTACCCCCATGTCTGCATGGATTTTCTCTGGGTACTCCGATTTCCTCCCACAGTCCAATGAAGGGCGTGTTGGGTGGATTGGCAATGCTAAATTAACCCTTGTGTCAGGGAGACTAAGGAGATTAGAGTAAATGTATGGGGTTGCAGGAATAGGATTTGGATGGGAATGTGGTTAGTGTAGACTTGATGGGCCAACTGGCCTCCTTCTGCACTATAGAATTCTATAATTCTAAGAACAACAAAAATGACATATGGTCTCACATAGTCATTCTTTATGTATAATTGTTAAGCAGTAATTTTTTTTTCAGTAAATTACATTGGATGAAAACTTGAAAGAAACATACCTGACACAAACAACATTGTTCCTTGTGCAAATACATCTGATACTGTAACCTTTCGTATTCCAAACACACAATAGTAAAAATCAGTGTCATTTTCCTGGAGATTTTTGAGGGTTACAGTGAAATTCTTTTTGTTTCCTTTAAACTCAATGCGGTTGACATATGATTCGTGCACCGTATTATTATGATCGTGGACGTAGATCAGATCAGCGAAAGAGGAAAGATTTTTTCTTAAATAGGTGCCCACAAAGCTACCATCTTCAGATGAAAATCTGCAGTTTATTGAAACAGATCCTCCCTTTTTCACTTGTTGAACAAAAGTAGACTGGAAAATGCAATTCTCTGCAAAATGTAAAATTAAAGATAAAGTCAATGCGGTTATAATGCTCTGAATGTGATCAATGGTCAAATAAAACGTTTTCTTCATGTAAATAATATCATAATCATTACATTTCATGAGTCATATTAATATTTTAGAGGATTTTTAGCTTTGGGAAGAATAAAATTAGACTGTGGAATCTTGTAGCTTAATTTTTTTCAGCAACTAATGGAATTTTGAATTTCTTTTCAAATATTATAGGTCTCTGTGATAACAATATGTTATTAATTAAAGGAGAATAGAGATGTAGAAAGCAGGGGTCATTTTGTGTAATGTCTAACACTCCATGTTATAGGAGAAAGGTGTCTGCCTTTCAACAGCTGAATCTAGAAACTAAAATTTCGTTCAGGCCTGAAGCAGGCACAGGTAGTAAGATGCACAAGTACCCCACACCTAATTTTGGTGATACAGGTGACATGAAGGCACAGTGGTTAACATTGCTGCCTCATGCTGCCAGGCCCGAGTTCGATTCCCAGCTTGTGTCACTGGCTGCGAGGAATCTGTGTGGGTTTCCTCCGGATGCTCCGGTTCCTCCCACGATCTGAAAGGTGTGCTGGTTATATGCATTAACTATACTAAATTCTTCCTCAGTGTACCTGAACAGGTGCTGGAGTTTGACAAATTGGGGATTTTCAAAGTAGCTTCATTGTAGTGTTAATGTAAGCCAACTTGTAACATTAATAAATAATAAAAGCAGTACAAATGTCATGCTGCCTGCTCATCTCAATGATAGTCGTGTGCAGATCAGTGCAAAATACATAGTTGCAGGGGCCTGACCATCTGTGGCCAGCACAGTTTAAAGCTAACCTGCAACTATAAAAGACAGCTTGTTTCTCTTAAAGTGTAAATGCATTTTGGCTGCAACAGTTGGTGGAGCTGATCTTAAAGTATGTAACTGAAGGAAAAAGACTATTAGTGGAACATTGGCCAGAGAGAAGACTCCCAGGTTTGCTGATCTAGTTTTAGAGTCCTTATGCCAGAAGATCAAAATTCTTGTCAGAGGTTAGAAGGTTTTGAATATAGGCTGCATAAAGGGAATAGGATCAGGAACAAGGGAGATGAATTCCGGGATTCAGGCTAACATATTGGAAAAATTTCATAGATCTCCAAAGTGGCCAAAGTCAGTAATTTATCTTCCACATCTCCTACTCTTCACACCATCAACTTCCCTGCATTCAGTGGTGAGGAATGGGCACTTGATGCTCCATCTTATTCTCAAACAATAATCACTGCTGCAAGCCTCATATTCATATCTTGAGTTCCAGCTATTCAGCTATGACAGGTACATTATCTAATCATGATGCAGCACAGTCACTAACGCTCTTCTCTTTCTCTTTTGCATGAAATGATCATACGTAACAGGAGGAAGCAGCAGATAATGCTTAAGGAACAGCATTAATCTCCATCTCCTGAGTCCTTTGAAGGAGATAGTGCAACATATTATAAGTCCAGCAGTGACAGCAACTAATGCATCCATAACTACTGAACACATTCAGGATGATGGTATGTTCCTGCCTTATGCAATTTTTCAAATTCCACACCACTTTCATCCTGCAATCTAGTGCAAAATGCAACCTACAGATAGTTTGACAATGAATTTCTTGCATTCTACACAATGCTCTACCCTCACTCCAACTTTCCCCATCTACAATTTTATTTTCTGATACTAAATAATTGCTGCCTGCCCTCTAGTGCAGCCTCATCATGAATGTTATGGGCAAGAACTGAAGATGCACCATTACTTGATCTGATACTTGCAGCCACCAATTTAGAAGTTGGCACTGGGTGTATTTCAGGGATGCACGCACTATGGTTAAATCACGTAACTTATACATCTTTGGACACTAAAGAGTAATTTAGCATAGCCGATCCACCTAACATGCACATCTTTGGACTGTAGGAAGAAGCTGGAGCACCTGGAGGAAACCCACACAAACATGGCGAGAATGTGCAAACTCCAAACAGAATCTAAAAATTTAAAATGGCTGACTTGGGGCAATGAGAGATAGACATTGTCACTGATGTCCTTCCCAGAAAACTATTTTAAAAAGCCCCTTTATAATCGAGTTGCTGCCCGATTACCCTCAGGTCATGCATCATCTCATTCTAAGGTAGCAGTGCATGCTTTCTAATCACACACAGCTATCAATATTGACACCCTCGGCAACCACAAGGAGGTACGTCTGTACAATCTTGCCAAGAACTCCTTTTTAATTTACTTTCCCATTCTTGTACAGCTCTACAAGCATTTTTGACTGTCAAATTTGAAAATATGTCAGTATTTTCTTACATATATCTCTATGATGGAAAGATTACAAGATCTTTTTCTATGGCTGATTTTAAATCTCACAGATTCTCAGTTATTTTAAGAGCTGTGAATCTAAAAAAAAATAGTACAGGGCTAACTCATGGTGGCTTTTGGTTGCAGCAATGCTTTGTGCACGTCTTCAGTTATTGAAAAAAGAATATAAAACTTTTGCTCCAATATAAAGGTTGCCTCACCTTTTGGATTGTATGCTGACAACATCTTCAGAAGGGATATAAGGCACAGATTCACTGACAGCACTTACAGGTTTTCAAATTGTCCACCATATTTTTAACCATAATCTGCAATCGGTGTGTAGATTGAACTCATAACCCGATATTAGATAAGAAAGATGTAAACATGCTTTCGCATTTGTCTAAAAAATTGTGTCAACTGTGTGAATTTTCTGAGACAAATTGTCAATTTTTTGAAAATTTCTGCAAGTTACAAATGATCAATTAAACCCATCATTATGTTGAAGATGATGGTTAGGTATATAGTTGCAGACATAAAATATACAGTCGGATTTAAGTCATTGCATTAAAAGAATTTGTGAAGCTAATCAAAACTATTTTGAAGCGACTCATCAATTAATCTATAGGAACGCACATATTGATGTTCATTTGTATTCTCCAAAAATGTTCAAAACTGGGATTGAAATCACTTTGAAAATATTTTTGATCAAAAATTTTAAACGAAAGAAATATGAACCAACTTTTTTGACCCTTTTGAATTGACTATTATCCGATTGAGAGCAAATGAGGCTATTGAAGCTCTGATTAATTTTAGTTGCAGCACTCCAGTAATGATGCAAATATACTCTGCAGTTTGAAAGAGTGTTTTGTAATAATGAAAACCTTTACACGCTGAATGTAATTCAAATTTTTTAAGAAGCTGAAAGGCCAACCAGTCTTGTTAAATCAAGATTTATGTTTAAACCTCTTCACCGCTCAAAGATCTCCATTAGTTCAATGCTGTTCTGACAAAATCTGTAATTATATATTTTCACAGTAATTTGCAGTAAAAGTCACGGGAATTTCACAGGAGTTTAATTGCAGTGATAATGTAAGCCTTACTTTGACTAATAAATCAATTTTGATTCTTTAACTTTTTTTTGTATATAAATTGCAATTATTTTAACACCAAAATGTTTTCTTTCATCATTTTTTTAAATAAAATTTATGTTAAAGTTATCACATTGTCACCTAATAAAACATTTGCATGCATTTCTGTAAGTTCCTTCTGAGATAGAAACATGTTCCCAGAGAATGCTGCAGAGGCCTGAGGAAATTCTATGCCATGTCAAAGAACAGAGAAATAATCCAAAACTTAAAGAGATAGGTTTGAAGGGGAATTTTAAAGTTAAAGTGAAGCATGGAGGGAATACATTTGAGGAGACTTTCAAAGACACATCGAATATATAAGATAACTTCAGCCTCATGTACTTTATAAAACAGATCTTGGATATTTTCTTTGTGCTAAAAAGCACTAAAGTTTGTGTTAACACACCACAATTCTTAAACGATTAAAAGACTTCACAGAAAAACCTCTTCCTACCTGCGCTTGATCCTGAAATCATTAAAAAAACGAGAATCTGTAGGGTGTGAACTGTTCGCGCAGCCATTCTTAATGTTCACAATATTTTCCTGTTAACACATTTTACTGAGCTCTGATGCACATCTAAATTTCCGCTTCAGTGTCATTCAACCCACATAAAGAGAAAGATAAAAAAAACTGCACATTTCATTTAGACATAGAAAAGTAGAATGCAGTGAATCCAGTCAACAGAAATACAATATAAATATTTTACAATCAGCTGATAATAATGCTTGTGCATAATTTCATATGTGCATTGGGCTGAAAATTGTGCATCTTGTAATTATGTCATCAAACAGAATCATAGTGCATTAATCATAATCACCAACAATGCAGAAATAGGCCAGTTGGCCCACTGAGTGTGCACTAACAACAATCCCAACTAGGCCATATCCCCACATATTTATCCTGCTAATCCCCTTGACCGTAAGGAACAGTGGCCAATCCATGTAACCGACACATCTTAGGAAAGTAAGGGATAATTTAGCATGGCAAATCCATCTAACCTGCACATTTTTGGAGTGTGGGAGGAAACCAGAGCATTCAGAAGAAATTGACGCAGACACATGGAGAATGTGCAAACACCACTCAATCACTCAAGGCTGGAATTGAACCCAGGCCCCTGGTGCTGTGAGGCAGCAATGCTAACCAATGTGCCACCATGCCATCATTTGTGAGCTGAATTTCCAGTAAACATAGTATAATAACTCCATGGAGGTGCAAGTCCCGTCACCAAGTTACTTTATTTACACCATACACCTATACATAGCCAGCTCTCCAGTTGCTGTTTGCTGAATGCAGGCTGGGAGCCTGACACACCTGCTTTAAATAGGAATATGGGACTCCCTGATTTAACCATCAATTAGGATTCGTCAGCTATCTCTTTTAAGGTACCAGCTTAATAAACAAAACTCAGATTAACTTAGGACAAATTAAAAGGGGCAGTTCCTCAAAAGGAAGAGGGTCAGCCCAAACAAAAGACAAAGTCGAAAGGAAAGGGGAACTGTGCTTAGAGCCCGAGGGAATGGCGGAGATCCTGAATGAATACTTTGCGTCGGTATTCACGAAGGAGAGGGGCTTGTTGACAGCTCCTATCTCTGAGGGAGCTGTGGACCAGTTGAGGGAAATATCCATACTGAGGGAGGAAGTGTTAGAGCTTCTAGGTAGCATTAAAACTGATAAATCTCCGGGGCCTGATGGCATTTATCCCAGGCTGCTTAGGGAGGTGTGAGGTGAAATTGCTGGGACTCTGATGCAAATCTTTCTCTCTTCTTCGGACACAGGTGAGGTCCCAGAGGACTGGAGAATAGGTACTGTTGTACCGTTGTTTAAAAAGGGTAGTAGGGATAACTCTGGAAATTATAGGCTGGTGAGTTTGACGTCAGTGGTAGGGAAGCTGTTGGAGGGGATTCTTAGAGATAGGATGTATAGGCACTTAGAGCGTTGTGATCTGATTAGGGAGACGCAGCATGGATTTGTTAAGAGGAGGTCGTGCCTTATGAATCTGGTAGAATTTTTTGAGCATGTGACGAAAACGGTGGACAAAGGGCGAGCCGTTGATGTCGTCTATATGGATTTTAGTAAGGCGTTTGACAAAGTCCCTCATGGGAGGTTAATTGAGAAGGCTCATGAGGTCAAGGCTCATGGGATACAAGGACAGGTAGCTAGATGGATAAGTAACTGGCTTGGTAATAGAAGATAGAGAGTAATAGTGGAAGGGTGTTTTTCTAGCTGGAGATCGGTCACTAGTGGTGTGCCGCAGGGCTCGGTACTGGGACCTCTTCTATTTGTAATATATATAAATGACTTGGAAGAGGGAGTAAGTGGAGTGATCAGCAAGTTTGCAGACGATACAAAGATGGCTGGACTTGCGGATAGTGAGGAGTATTGTCAAGCGATGCAGCAGGGCATAGGCTGGTAACTTGGGCAGACAGATGGCAGATGGAATTCAATCCTGATAAATGTGAGGTGATGCATTTCGGAAGAAATAATGTAGGGGGGAGGTATTTGATAAAGGGTAGACCTATTAAGAGTATAGAAACGCAGAGGGACCTGGGGGTGCAGGTGAACAAGTCTCTGAAGGTGGCAGAGCAAGTGGAGAAGGTTGTGAAGAAAGCATATAGTATGCTAGCCTTTATAGGAAGGGGTATAGAGTACAAGAGCTGGCCTTTAATGTTGCAGTTGTATAAAACGTTGGTTAGACCTCATTTGGAATACTGCATCCAGTTCTGGTCGCCTTACTACCGGAAGGACGTGGAGACTCTGGAGAGAGTGCAGAGGAGGTTTACCAGGATGCTGCCTGGTATGGAAGATCTGAGTTACGAGGAGAGGTTAGGCAAATTGGGACTGTTTTCCTTAGAAAGACATAGACTTAGAGGAGATCTGATAGAGGTGTACAAGATTATGAGAGGTATAGATAGAGTAAACAGGGTTAAGCTTTTTCCTAGATGGACTCGAATAGCATGAGGGGTCATGGGCTTAGGTTGAAGGGGGTAAGGTATAATTTGGATGCTAGAAGGAGTTTTTTCACACAGTGGGTGGTGGGGGTATGGAATGCACTGCCAAGTAAAGTGGTGGAGGCAGGTACTCTGGAGTTATTTAAGAAATACTTAGATGGGCACATGAACAGAATGGGAATGGAGGGGTATAGAAAACTGATTTAAAATAGGGATCATGAGCCTTGGGAGTCCCTGGGAAGTGTGTAAATAGATGATGATATTGATGTACTTGTTTTTATCCTACAGGTGCTTTGGTCCACCTTGTTGTCTAACGAGGGGCATACACGCGATGGGTCGTGAGAGGGCTGCTCTTGGATTTTTTTCGAGAGTATCCTAGTGCTTCACGTCGTTAGTGTACGCTTGACCTGGACCATTTGATGGGCAACACGACAGCTCAGTGACTATCGCTGTGCTGTGCAGATACATGGATTTGGGCCTGTGTCTGTGGGAGTTTGCGCATTCTCCCCGTGCTTGCGCGGGTTTTCTCCGGGTGCTCCGGTTTCCTCCCACATCCCAAAGATGTGCTCTTAGGCTAATTGGTAAAACAAATTCTCCTAAATTGTCTCAAATTTGGTTTTTAATTCATAGGTCTATAAACATAGACAGAGATCACAGGTACAGGTGGGAACATCGGGGTGGCGGCACGGGCTTGTTGGGCCGAAGGGCCTGTTTCCCGTGCTGTTTTGTTCTTTGATCTGTACTGCGTGTACTGCGCTGAAATGTTCTATGTTCTATGTTCTATGAATCAGTGGCAGTTTTCATATGCAGAACAAATTATCAAGAAAACAGAGATGTGGACCAGACCACTTGGTAATTATGACTCCTTTGTGATTTCTGGTCATGGCAGAAATGCTGCTTCCAAACAGTGTGAATACCATAAGTCCATAAGTCATAGGAGCAGATAAGCCACTTGGCAATGTAACAAGAACAATCATTGACTGAGTACAAGATTTTCCATTCCCTCCTCTCTTATTTGCCCAAGGATTGTGTTGTTTGGACCATGTGGAGCGCTGCTTTCTTCACTCTTCCAATTTCAGATATGGAGGGAGGCTGCTGGAGTGTAAGTAAGGTAAATCCAGTACCTCTATCGTTGCTTTATTCCCAAAAAGCCCTTGGCTTCCCAACCTCTCCTCCAGGACCTTCCTCAGTCAGTTATGCCTATGGCCCTTTCTCCATCCTTTCCTTCTCAGCTTCTCCTCAGACAGATATTGTGGCCCTGTCTCAGGGTTCCCCTGAGTGTGATGAGAAAATCAATGAGCTTGTGAGAAAGAATGAAGATGTGTGTTCACACAAGTGAATGTATGCACAATAGTGAGTGCATGCCTAGGAGTAAGCATGTGTAAGAGAGAGCACCTGAAAGAGATAATGAGTTTGCACGTGTGTTTGTGTGTGTGTGTGTGTGTGTGTATGAGAGAGTGTGCACTTGAGGATGAATGTCTGCATAAGAATCAGTGTGTGTGAGAGAGTGCATGTGATTTAGAGAGAGTCTATGCATGAGAGCGTGTGTGAGAATGGATGTGTATGTGAGGGTAAGTATATGAATCTGTTTATGTGAGTGAGAGAGTTCTGAGACCAGGAATGCAACACATGCACACATACATGCACACACACATACATACACACACACATACACACAAATACACATATACACACACACACACACACATATGCACACACGCACACTCACACACATACGTATGTACATGCACACACACACGGACACACACACACACACGCACACGTACAAGCACACATGCACACACACATGCACACACACATGAATACACATATGCACACACATGTACACACACACACGTGCACACATGCACACACACATGCACACAAACACACACATATGCACACACACAAACACACACATTTGAAGCGTGCATCACTGTAAGCTTCCATTATTAAGATCTGCAACATAGCACTATTCAATTGTTGTTTATATTGATTGCTTATTTTTAAATCATTAATTTATTGCTTTGACATTGATTTTTTTTGCCCAGCAAGATTAATACTTACTTTTTTAAAAGTAAGTATGTTTAACGTTGTGTTAATCAGAGACAGCTGCTGTTTGGTTTGTTACTGATGGAGAATCAAAAGCTCACAGGAAGCCTAATCGTTTTTTGCAAAGGATCAAAAATTTGAGCAACAGGTGAAGCTAGCAGTTATTAAACAATAGCAATTCAAGTGACATTTCCCACTCACAGATTGTTGCCATCAAGCCAAAAACATGTTCTGCCTAGCACACAGAGTAATGTGGTAGATAAATTTCTGTGCTATGTCTTATCTGCTGTGTAGGCGGTACGTTCCAGCATCTGGTGGATTGTATCAACAGCACAGCTGTTCACAACACTGACATTCTGCAACCAACTTGTGCTTGGAAAAGTCAGAATGTAATGTCCAACATTAGATGTGATTTTGCAATTAGATAACATTTACTTCCCAGTGCTGATTGTGAGAAGGATTACACCAGCAACCAATTTAAGATTGTCATTTGTTGTCACAGTGTAGCTCAATTATGTATGCTAGAAGCTACGTATATATTCACACACACCCCAGCCCTTTACAAACATAAAGAACAAGTCCATGCCTTTTTCAGAGAAACAAAAAGTTAGGGCACAGCCATTCGTTAGTCCATTCTTCATATTCTATACTACCAAGTGACTTACTCATTTGTACATAGCATTGCTTTCAGTTTGGATGTTGCTGTCCAGATATTGTATAGGGTCAGGATCAAAGGAGAGCTGGTTACATAATATGAATGACCAGGGTTGTGTGTAATTGTCTAGCAAACCTGTGATTGCAAACCTGGGCTTTTGTGTTCTTTACAAATATAGTCAGTGAGTATGCAAGCCAGGAACTTTTGCTCAACCTATGAAAAACAGTTTGAACCCACTCTGACTATGGTTCCCAATTCTGGGCACCCAAGGGATATGAAGGGGAGAGATTAAGGGGCCTAGAAACAGATTTATGACCTTGGTCCTGCGTCTTCCTTACCAGTTCTCCACTACTTCTATGTTTATATGTGACCTTATTCTGGAAAAGAGAAGCAAATTGCCAGTGAGTACTGAGGTTTCTGCCATAGATAAATAGATTGAAGTATATTGCTTGCATTTTGTTGCCCATTCCTAATTGCCCTGATAGGCCATTTCAGAGGGCATTTAAGAGTCATCTACATTGCTGTAGATCTGGAATCACGTGAAGGCCAGACCAGATAAAGACAGAAGATTTCCTTTCCTAAAGGACATTAGTGAACCAGATGAGTTTTTATGACAATTGACAGTGGTTTGATGATCCTAGCCATTTGCTGAATTCAGATTTCACCATCTACCGTGGCAGGATTAGAACCCATTTCTCCAGATCTCTGGATTACTCATCCAGTGACAATATCACTATGCTACCGTCTCACCCCTTGTAACTGTGCCATGAGGCAAGCTCATTGTAGGTGAGCATCCCTAACCTGTTCAATGAAGTCTTTCACTGAGAACACACTGATGAAGCATTGCTTTCCTTATACATGAGATAGTGTGGAAGCTGCAATAAGTGGGTGTGAGGCTGAGAGTATTACCGTGAGCATGAAGTGGAAGATCTGAATTTTTGGCATAAACCCTGACCTCTGATAAGTGATTGATGGAATGATTAGCAGCACAAAAGACTGGTGTTGCATTGGGTAGAGCATTTGAAGAAGAATTCACTGGTCTTAACCATTCACGTGAAGTCACTGATCTCTGTGCAGCACTGTAAATAGGTCCTTAGGGCGATTCTTGTGCAATTTCCCAAAAAGGTTTACAAATATTTCTTCTTCCATCACAACCCATTTCTTCTGAGATCTTCTGATTCTGACTGAAGCAGAAATGGTGCAGAGATGCCAGTGTTGGACTGGGGTAAGAAGCCTCACAACACCAGGTTAAAGTCCAACAGGTTTATTTGGTCGCAAAAGCCACTAGCTTTCGGAGTGTCGGCTGCCTCAGCCACTCACCTGATGAAGGGGCAGCAGCGCTCTGAAAACTAGTGGCTTTTGCTACCAAATAAACCTGTTGGACTTTAACCTGGTGTTGTGAGACTTCTCAGTGTGAAGCAGAAATGGGCAGCAAAGCATGCCAGGAAAAGTGCAGTGAACATAGGCGAATAATTTTCTTGAACCAATATTTGTTAACACTTCTCTGAAGGTGGCAAAGCAAGTGGAGAAGGTTGTGAAGAAAGCATATGGTATGTTAGCCTTTATAGGAAGGGGTATAGAGTACAAGAGCTGGCCTTTAATGTTGCAGTTGTATAAAACGTTGGTTAGACCTCATTTGGAATACTGCGTCCAGTTCTGGTCGCCTTACTACCGGAAGGACGTGGAGAGTCTGGAGAGAGTGCAGAGGAGGTTTACCAGGTTGCTGCCTGGTATGGAAGGTCTGAGTTACGAGGAGAGGTTAGGCAAATTGGGACTGTTTTCCTTAGAAAGACATAGACTTAGAGGAGATCTGATAGAGGTGTACAAGATTATGAGAGGTATAGATAGAGTAAACAGGGTTAAGCTTTTTCCTAGATGGACTCGAATAGCACGAGGGGTCATGGGCTTAGGTTGAAGGGGGTAAGGTATAATTTGGATGCTAGAAGGAGTTTTTTCACACAGTGGGTGGTGGGGGTATGGAATGCACTGCCAAGTAAAGTGGTGGAGGCAGGTACTCTGGAGTTATTTAAGAAATACTTAGATGGGCACATGAACAGAGTGGGAATGGAGGGGTATAGGAAACTAATTTAAAATAGGGATCATGAGCCTTGGGAGTCCCTGGGAAGTGTGTAAATAGATGATGATATTGATGTACTTGTTTTTATTCTACAGGTGCTTTGGTCCACCTTGTTGTCTAACGAGGGGCATACACGCGATGGGTCGTGAGAGGGCTGCTCTTGGATTTTTTTCGAGAGTATCCTAGTGCTTCACGTCATTAGTGTACGCTTGACCTGGACCATTTGATGGGCAACACGACAGCTCAGTGACTATCGCTGTGCTGCGCAGATACATGGATTTGGGCCTGTGTCTGTGGGAGTTTGTGCATTCTCCCTGTGCTTGCGTGGATTCTCTCCGGGCGCTCCAGTTTCCTCCCACATCCCAAAGATGTGCTCTTAGCCTAATTGGCAAAACAAATTCTCCCTAAATTGTCTCAAATTTGGTTTTTAATCCATAGATCTATAAACATGGACAGAGATCACGGGTAGAGGTGGGAACATTGGGGTGGCGGCACGGGCTCGTTGGGCCGAAGGGCCTGTTTCCCGTGCTGTTTTGTTCTTTGTTCTATTTTATTACAATGGATTCAAAAATTTGATGTTATCCTAAATAGAATTAGCACATTATAACTAGCTTTAACTATTATTTAGACATGATGTAAATCTTCTCCAAAAAATGTAATCTATAATTGTTTTAATAAACAAATGTAAAAACGTAGAAGCCTTCACTAGCCCATATAAAACAACAACATTGTAGGATTTTAAGTTCGGATTCTAAGTGTTGATATTCATAAACTTATTAGAGGGTTTATTCTATTATAAAATACCATTAGGCATACTCTATCCTGAGATAATTATGCTGGTTTTGGAAACTCCTGGGAGGAAGGAGATTTCATTTTAGATCCAGTCTATAGATGGCTATGCTGCCTATAATGATTTGAAATTTCTTTTAAGTTGAGGTTTTAAGAAAACAATAATTTAAATAATCCTGCCGCGGAGTAAAGATAGAGGAATCATTAACAGGAGTAGATGCCCATTATCTCTACTTTTTGTCTGCTGTTGCTCAGCCAATTTCTTAGGTAGTTCAATGATTGTCTTTAGTTCTATAAATGTCAATTTTAGTTGACAGCATGAAGAGGATTAAGCAAGGTCAGCTTAGTGAGCACCTCTGGGATGTAATGTGAGTGGTAGAATTTTGGATAAGCTGAGGTTTATATGGTAAAGAAAAGGAGACAAGGAAACATTGGAATAATCATTGCGGCAGAAGCAGCAACAAGATCAGGAATAATAAAGATAAGTAGTAAGGAAATAAATGATGGATCTGACAGTATAGATTCATAAAGTCATAGATATATACGGCATGGAAGCAAACTCTTTGGCCCAATTCATCCATGCCAACCAGATTTCCTAACCTGAACTTGTTCCATTTGCCTGCATTTGGCCCATACCCCTCTATCCATGTATCTGGCCAAATGTTATTTATATTATATAAATTTACCCACTTCTACCACCTCCATTGTCAGCTTATTCTATATTTGCACCACCCTCTGTGTGAAAAGGCTGTCACTCAGGTCCCTTTTAAATCTTTCCCCTCTCACCTTAAATCTATGTTCTCTCATTCTGGACTCCCCTGCTCTAGGGAAAAGATTCAACTCATCTAAGCCTCTCATGATTTTATAAACCTCTATAAGATCACCCCTTGTTGTCTATAAGGCCTTTACAGCCTCCTCTTATAATTCAAACCTTCCGGTCGTGGTAACATCCTTGTAAATCCTTGTTGCACCCTTTCCATGTTTAACAACATCCTTCCTATAGCAGGGCAACCAAAGGATGGAGTTAGGATGGGTAAATGGCGGGATGTCCAGATGAGCTGTGATGGCAGAGAAAAATCATGTGTTGGATATTCTATTCCAATGACAATAACCTGCTCCTTACTAAATGGATTAGCGAATAATTAGTGATTACAATTAGTTTATGAATGTGTGTAGGAACATTATTTTTATATATCTTAACTAAATGGCAACACTGAGTGTTACGATATCTACTCTGATGTGGTATAAATTATGTTGCACGTCAGTTTGATGCACTTTTATTTTCCAAGCGCATTCTCTTCCAGGAAGTTACCCTCCTAAAATGTCCCCAACCACCACTGTAATTCCCCCAGAGTTATTTTAGAATAGACAGCAGCATAATAATATTCTGTCTGTATTCAATGTTGTTTTTGAAGTATCATTTCACTGGATTAATATTTAAAATCATGAAAATACAAGTGCCACACACAAAATACAGATTGTTTACATCTGTTGAGTGAGACTGTGACCTCAATGAAGGATAGGAATGTAGTTTCTCAGGCTGAATGGGAATCGGTAGGATGTTATCAAAGACTTGAACATATAAAAACCATTGAATAAAATATTGTTTTGTATGTAGGTCATAGGATTCAGCTCTGTAGTCTTGATTACAGCTGATGGGTTTGATGTTATGACTGCTGGTTTAGGTAAAAGTGATGGCCAGCACCCAATTTCATGAAGGCAACAGCATGGGCAATACCAGCATGCAGATGCTTGACCTGTCATTTTTGAGCTTACCACTTCAGCTAATATTTTGTCTGAAACATTCGCAAGTAAACTCCTCCATCAGCGCCATTTGTAACTTCATCGTCCAACTCACAGGTTGCTTGCTTATTGTGATCAACTGGTTCTTGTTGAAGTGTGAAAGTAATGAGTGTTTGAAGGAGTTGCGGAAGGTTGGTAAAGCTGGAAGAGAGTAGTACTGGATATTAGAAGCTGCTGGAAAAACTGTAAATCTATCGCTTCCTTCCAACATGGGGGATTTCACTGAAGTCCTTCTTGGGCTGCAGCATCAGAGGAAGGTGAAACAGAGGCAGCAACAAAGGCAACGGAAAGTGCTAGAAGAAATTGGCAGCATTTTTGGAGAGTTAACATTTCAAGTCGAACATGATTGTACTTTGGAACAAGGAACTAGCATCCAAAGAAGCTGCTGGTTTCAAAGAATCATCATATTGGTCATGAGAAAAGAACTCTCCACAATTGCTGCCCAACCTGCTGAATATTTCCAGCGAGCTCTGTTTTCATTTCAGATTTCTGGCACTTGCAGTATTTTGCTTTTAGCAAAGGCTAATCATAGAAGGAGGAGGAAGGATTTCAGCAGGGGTCTTTCCCCACATAGAGTGATAAAGGTCTACAGTTCAGCAAAAGTCTTTTGGCCCATTATGGCTGCAACAGTCAAAAACAATACTTCTTAAATTTTATGAGTGTTTCTACCTCCATCACACTTTCAGATGGTGAATTTCTTACTCCCACCTCCCTTTGGGTGAAAATGTTTTTCCTCACGTCCTTTCTAAACCTCCTGTCCCTTACCTTAAATCTATGCTCCTAATCATTGATCCCCCCACTAAGGGGAAAAGTTTCTTCCTGTCTATAATATCTATGCCCCTCAAAATATAATACATCTCAATCATGGCCCACCTCAGTCTCTCTGCTTCAAGGAAAACAACCCCAGTCTATCCAATCTCTCTTCATAACTAAAACTCTCCAGGGAACACTTTCATATCTGCACCTAAGCCGGTGACAGCATCGGTTTATTGACTGCAATTTACCAAGGAGGTGGTCGCCCACGTATGTTATACCTGGGCATCAGGCCTGCAGCCTCATTGTGAGTATTTGTTACCATTGACCACTGCTCCCGGAATAGAAAAGAGAGTACAAAAAATATTGGGCTATTTACTCTCTACTGCTGCAGCCACACCAGTCACAGAGACTTTATGTTCCAGAAATAGAGTTAATTCTCTAGAAGCAGCAAGATGAAAGAGGATTATCATAGAATAGAATTCCTACAGCACAGAATCACTAAACTTTACAAATGTCAGATAACCTCTTCTATTCTGATCAGCGAAATTTCATGGGTCTGATGTAATGATTCCAAGTGGCTGCCAATATCCACAAGGATTCCAGTCAAAATGATATAACTTTGTAAAAATTATAATCCATGGATGGAGTTGATGCTACGAATCACTTCTCAAAGATCCTTAATATAGTTTGTTTTTAATTTGTTTTTTCAACTCTCTCTTACTGTCATCCTCTTCCGCAAGTAGTAATTTTTCAACATTTGTTCACAACATTCTGATCTCGCCCAAACTGCTATTTCTTTGCATGGTGAATGTCGGAAGACTGTTTATCATTAAAACTGTCACCCGATAGCCACACGTATGCATGTTCAACCAGGGTTTAGCTTTGGGAACTAAGTGAGGCAGTTGAAGTTAATTATAGGGCTATTGCTATGACTTTCAGAGCACCACACAAACAGGATTAACCACACCTTTTCGATCCACATGTTCTGTATTACATCATGTAGTGTTCTAACTGTATGAGAGCTTGGTAGTGTTAGTATTACAGTTCATTTAGAGAGTTCTGAATTGCTATGTAAACTTACATATATATGGGGTGGTATATTGGCACAGTGATTAGCACTGATGCCTCAGGACCTGGGCTCAATTTCATCAATGGGTGACTGTCTGTGTGGAGTTTGCACACTCTCCCTGTGTCTTCATGAAATTCTTCTAGGTGCTCTGGTTTCCTCCCACAGTCTAAAGATGTGCAGGTTAGGTGAATTGGCTATGCCAAATTTATGCTTAGTATTCAAAGATACGTAGATTAGGGGGAATCAGCAAATTGCTCCTTAGTGTCCAAAGATGTGTAAGTTAGGTTGATTGGCCATGAAAAACTTACACTTAGTGTTCTATGATATATAGTTTAGGAGGGTCAGCAGTGTATTGACATGGAGTCACAGAGTAAGCCTGGGTAAGAGTTGGTGCACTCAATGGGCTGAATGGCCATCTTCTGTACTGTATGATTCTATGATATATATGCATGTTATAATATGAAACTATGGATAGTCATTGTAGGGGCACCAACTTTTGTTCCATTGCAAGGCTGACCAAGAATTTATCCTTGTCTTGCCATTTAGCATGGATATATGTTGGACGATACTCAACCTCTTCCAAATGCATAATGGACTTCCTTTTCCATAAAGCCCTGGAATGAGCCTGGAATTTGGAGCTTTTGGCTCAAAGTCAGGGGCACTATCCATTCTTCCACAACCTGCCCCAAGTCTGAGAGCTTTAACTCACTTAAATCTCATCCTCATGTTGAAAATGTCTCCTGAACAGACTGCTTACAACGTTCCATGCTGATATTTATTATTCATAATCACAATGGTGAATTGCAGTAAGTCTTTCACTTGGTAAATAACACAATTTTTCCACAATAGATTTATAATAAAAATGTTGGCAGAGCGTTCCATAATAACCAGCCTGCCTGCCACTTGAAGGCAATAGTTTCACTGTTTTCAGTGAAGAAATGACTCAAATAGACAATTAAAGAGAAAAACATCATGAACAGTCATTCCACGCACGGGGGTGTGGAAACCTTAAAAGCCCCACATAAAATTAAAACGAAACAGAACGCGACTGGGAAAACAATAAACTCAACTGAACAACTAGACTGAAGGAAAGCAAGCAAGTGAAACAACTCCCCCATTCTGTTCTGCTTACAATAGCTGTGCTTTTACTATTGGAAAGTCTGTTAAAAGTTTTGCACATCTTGGCTGGTGGAGGAGGAAGGAAGGACATAATAATGTCTGAAGTATCTTACAGTTTCAAAACAACTTTCACTTCAGTTGAGATGCAAGCAGCTAAGCTGTGAAAATTTAGAAATGTACAATTAAAAATCACTTTTGATGTCAGCAATCTTTCCATCATCTACTCATGCAGCAATCAACATGTTGCAAAGGATATTAATTCTTTGCCAACTCTTGGTGAAACTGGGTTTGCAATTTTCAACACCAAAGAATTAGGAGAATTTAGGCAATGGTAAATAAAATGTTACAACTTTATTAGAAGTACCTCAACAGTTTAAAAAAAAGAAAGCCAATCTCAAGGTACCCTGAAGCAATTGATAGTCAACGAATCACTTCTTGGCCTTTTGGCTAAGATCAAGTGTAGTATCGACATGCTGTGCTTGGTTGAAGTCATTACGTTACATTTTAGCTTCATTTGAAGAAATTTTTAAAAGCGGCATCTCGGCCTTTTGGCAAGATGCAAATGAGATCAAGCCTTGGAGGAGGAGTTATGCATAATCCAATCAGCTTGGATCATGTAAGCAAACCCAAGACAGAAGGTGAGAGCCCTCTCTTGTCAGCTTGAATCGGGAATGTCTCAACTTGTTGGACTTGATTTGACTGCTCTTCCTTAAAGATGGCTAGGATCCCCTAATGTCCCCAAACACATCTGTCATGGACATTCCCTGGGAAACAGGTACAGACCTGCATGATGCATCTGATATTGTAGTCATTGATGGACTGGTATCCCTCGTGGCCCTATGCTACCCTGGAGACTGCAGGGTCACATGGGTGGTAGTCAATGACATCCTGCACCCAGGGCATGGTTGCTAATCGGGTGAATCTAGTCCTGGTCCAAGTTGGTGTAAACATTGGCTGTGGCAAATACCTATGCGTGGCTAACTGGGAAAGACCCTCAGGTCGCCCATGCTGCATTGTAATGAACCACTGGCATAGAAATTCAGAGCAGCAGCAACTTTAAGGGAAACAGACAATCGCTGATCTCCCAGTCCATGTGGTGCCAACTCTTGCATAACTTGGCAAAGGTGATCCATCATTCCCCCGGGACAGATGCAGTCTTCTCCAGCACTACAGCTCTGATATCTGGATGCAGGATGTTCAATGTTAGAAGGCTCTTTGTCAGTAGTATCATCTCTAAGGCTCCACCATCTGTGGTTCTTCTGTTGGAAGAGCAATGGGCTCAGCCTCCCCATCGTCTTCACGACGCTGGTGCTGTCTGTGTGCAGCAGCACATCAATGTTACTGTTATTGGTCGATCGTAATCAATAGAATTATCAGCTCAATTGGTTCCATGATTGTCCAGAATAGTAAACTGAAGGAAGAGAACTTCAAAGTGAGCGATGAATATTCCTGACTGTATTCTCAGCCCTCTTACACTTCTGAGATATCCACCCATGTGCTTCCCCTTCTGTGAGCGCTTCTCCACTAAGCCTCACTCTCTCCCGCCCTCCCCTTTCACGCAACACTCACTTCCCCACAGTTGTTTCTCTCACCTGAAGGAAGCTCAACAATCTCAGTGGCAACTGATACCCTCTGACTACGCCCCACTCCTCACCCAACCCA
Source organism: Sphyrna mokarran (assembly GCA_024679065.1). Classification (NCBI taxonomy): domain Eukaryota; kingdom Metazoa; phylum Chordata; class Chondrichthyes; order Carcharhiniformes; family Carcharhinidae; genus Sphyrna; species Sphyrna mokarran. The sequence continues at coordinate 30,292,341 of JAGIQG010000021.1, forward strand.
AGCATTAGAGGACAGTACAATTAAGTACGTGCATTGGGTCAGTGTTTGAACCTCACAGGGTCCTCAAGGGTGTCTCATGTTATGACCTTGAATGTGATATTGAGTTCCACATCAATGTGATCACTCTAAACAGATGTAAGAATGAGCATTGGAGTTCTATGCTTGGAATCAACGCTTTTGGATAAACAAGTTAAATTAATTCAAATAAAATGTTGGACCAAGTAAAAGGTGCAGCCCCTTAAAGCAATAGGCCAATATTTTCAAAAGGTTAAGAGCTTGGCTCCAATCAGCAAAGGGGACATGGGAGTGTTGCCTGAATGCCTGCTGCCAGACTCCTTTAAACCAAGGGACAGCCTGGCATGAAGGGAAAGTAAGGCCTATAAGCAACTGCCTCCCTCTGAGATGACAATTTTTTTTAACCTAATTCAGTCCAATCCAAAGTTTCACCAGTGAGACATTTCAGATCCTAGCTGACAAAACAAGCTGACCGCTTCCTGTCTTGGTCTTGATCTACATGATCCAAGCAGATAGGAGCAGGCAATGTACCCCCTCCAGTGTTTAATCTCATTTGCATCTTATCCAAAAGACCTAGATGCTGTTTTAAAAAATTGCTTCTAATGAAGCCTCAGTGTAACCTCATTGACTTCTATCAAGTGCAGAACTGCCGATATTACCTTTGATCTTAGCCAATTTTTTTAATTTCAAAAATATACTTTATTCATAAATACTCTGAAATAAACCAATGCAAAATAACATTTCTGATAATTACAAACAATGCGAAAAAAAGACAATCATATGTCCAATACTTTACGGTTTTCCGTTAGAAGACATTACATTCATTACTGTTCAGTTCTTCAAACTATATACATTCATTACATTTCACTGTGCGCTGTTGTTGTTACACATTGGCACAGCTACACAGTCCAAGGGTGTTCTACAGTTACTGGGCCCTCGGTCTGCTTTGGGTGAAAGACTTTAAACTGTGGCCTTTTCCCATTGTGCTTCTGCAGCGATTGCCCCAAGCTTGAGACCATCCCTCAGCACATAGTCCGGGACCTTGATATGTGCCAGCCTGCAACACTTGGTCAAGGACAAATGTTTGCACTGGAAGATTGGGCAGACCAATGTACATACTTCAGCAAGTTGATGACTCTCCAGCAGCAGTTGATACTTGTCTCAGTGTGCATCCCTGAGAACAGCCCGTAGAGCACAGAGTTTTGTGTTACCACACTGCTGGGAATGAAGCTTGAGAAATACTACTGCATCTCACTCCAGACCTTCTATGCTAAGGCACATTCTACAGGCAAGTGTGTGACCATCTCATCACCTCCGCAGCCACTTCGACGGCAGCGTGTGGTAGTGTTGAAGCTTGAAGCATGCATAAAGGATCTGACAGGAAGCGCCCTTCTCACTACCAAACGAGCCAGGTTTTGTTATTTATTTGTAAGTTCTGATGATGAAGCATTCTGCCAGATGACACTGATAGTTTGCACAGGAAACCATCTGACAGGATCCACCATTTCCTTTTCTCTCAGGGTTTCAAAGACATGACACTGCTTGATCGCCATTTTGTCAAAGGTGGAAAAATTTCTCCACGAAGGACAAGTGCTGCAGTAAGACTGAACACTTAGTGTTATGGCCAGACCCATCATCCGTAACATTTGGGACAGGTACAACCTCAAAAGGTATTGGCATTTGGTGTGTGCATTGCAAGGCTCTACACACATCTAGATGCAGCCGCACACAAAAGTGGCCATCAGGATGAGAGTGGTGTTGGGAACATTTTTCCTTCATTCTCCAGAGGTTTATGCATTGCTTCTCTCTGGACACGATCCATCTTTGATCTCAAGATAAATTTGAAGGTGGCCTGCGTCACTGCTGCTGTGCAAGACTTGGAGAAGGACCAGACCTATGCCACATACAACAAAACAGACAGTAACTTACATTGGATGATCAGGTTTTTACCAGTGATAAAGAGAGACTGTTGTTCCCACAAGCCCAATTTCTGCCTTACTTGATGATGTGCTCTTCCCAGTTTCTGTCTCACGCCGCCACCGCACCAAACCATAACGGTGAAGGGGACAAAGGATCTGTCGGCCCAGTTCCCAAAGAACATAGTTTCACTCTTGCTCCGATTGACTTGGTCTCCAGCCTAGTTCGAATTGCTCACAGACTTGGAGGATCTTGCGAATAGATGACAGGTCTGAGCAGAAGATGGCCAAGTCATCCATGCAGAGCAGGATTTGACCTGCGTGTCTCCGCTGCTTGGGATGGGAACCCCTTTAATGCCTGAGTCCTTTCTGATGGACTCAGCAAGGGATTCAATGCAACACACAAAAAGGATGAATGAGAGAGGGCAGCCCTGCCTGACTCCAGACTTGATCTGAAAACTATCTGACTCCCACCCTTTGACTGAGGCTGCACTACTGACGTCTGTGTAGAGCAGTTGGATCTAATTGCTGATTCCCTCCCTAAAGCCTATTTTGGAGAGCACATCCATCATATTTCTGTGTGATATTCTGTCAAACGCCTTCTTCTGGTCTAGGCTGATGAGGCCGCTTTCCACCTGCCTGTCGTGCATGTAGGTAATTGTATCCCTGAGCAGCACAAGGCTATCAGTGATCTTTCTGCCAAATTTGATTAGGATGGATCACTGACTCCAGAGCAAACTTGACCCGGTTGGCAATGACCTTGGCTAGAATTTTGTAGTCCGCGTTCAACAGTGAAATGGGTCACCAATTTCTAATTTCTTCCCTTTCCCCCTTTTGCTTGTTGATGAGGGTAATGATGTCTTTCCTCATGAATTCTGCCTTCCAGAAGCATACTCTCGGTATACTTCTAGCAGGACTGGGCCTGTCACCTCCCACAACGCCGTTACTTGTGGGAGTTTTACGCTTTGAAAGTACTTGATGGCCTTTGTCAGCTCATCCAGAGATAACAGTCTGCCCAGACTCTCTCGCTTGCTGAACACACTGCACCCAGCCCCAAACTGAACTTATTTGAGTCCCTCCTGTGTCCTCTTCACTGCCCCCTCTGTGACTGGCACCAGTAAGGTAAAGGTGACCTGAGTGTTTACTTCCAATAGCCCCTTTGAAGATGAAGTTGCCTGGTTCACGTTTTTGTAAAACTGTTATAAAGCCACAGCTGTGATGTCACTGACTAAATATTCAGTGAAGAGGGAAGGTCTCAGAGTGTGTGACCACTAATCACGTGCCAATGAATTAAATTAAGATTCCTGGACTCCTGCAGCCTTCTCCAGTTATTCCATTAGCAAATGTCATTGAAAATTGGAAATCATAATCTTGCCAGCGAGGTTCATGTTTTCCGATTCTCTCCAGGTTTTGCACTCGAGTCAGCGATTCTGTATACAGCTAACACTGGCTCAAAATCGCCCACATTAAGAGTGGAAAATGTGGCTAAGCAAAGAAGTTAAATGTAACATAACGGCAAAAACTAAGGCAAACAATATTGCAAAGATCAGTGGCAGGCAAGAGGGTTGGAAAACTTTTAAAGATCAACAAAGGGTTACTAAAAAAGTAATAAAATGAGCAAATATAAGCTATGAAAGAAATATAGTGCAAAAAAAGTAAAATTTTCTATAAGTATGTAAAAAAGAAGAGACTAGTTGAATTCAACATTGTTCCTCGAGAGGACATGACTGGGGAACACAGAAAGTGGAGATGTCGGCGTTGGGCTGGGGTAAAACAGAAAGAAATCCCACAACACCGGTTTAAAGTCCAAACAGGTTTATTTGTAGCAAACGCCACAAGCTTTCGGGTGGGATGACAAAAGAGGGGATAGGCTGTCCTGAAAGCTTGCAGCTTTTGCCACAAGTTAAACTGGTGGGATTTCTTTCTGTTAAACACAGAAAGAACAGAGACACAAAATCAATATTCTGCCTTGGTTTTCATGGAGGACACTAGAACCATCCCAACAGGTAAAGCAGAGGTTATTGAAAAGGAGAAATTAAAAGCAATCACCATCACGAAGGAAAAAGTAGTGAGCAAACTATTTGGATAAAAGGCAGACAAGTCCTCAGGTGCTGATGGCCTTCATCCGCGGATCTTAAAGGAAATGGCAGCAGAGATAGTGAAGGCATTGGTTATACTATTCCAAAAATTTCTGGATTCTGAATGGGTTCCAGTGGATTAGAAAAAAAGCTAATGTAACTACCGTGTTCAAAAAGACAGAGAGAAGGGAACTATAGTCCAGTTAGCTTAATATATGTCATTGCTGGGATCCATTATTAAGGAAATAATAACATGACATTTGACAAGTCAAACCGCAATCCATCCAGCATGATTTTATGAAGGGTAAATCATGTTTGATTAATTTGATAGAGTTAATTGAAGGTGTAATAAGCAGAGTGGATAAGAGGGATCCTGTAAATGCAGCATATCTGGACTTCTAAAAGGCTTCTGATAAAGTGCTGCATAAAAGGGATGATATAAGGTAAGGTCCCATGGGTCTGGGTTTAATATATTGTTTTGATAAAGCGTTGGCTAACCAGGAAGCAGAAAGTGAGGATAAATGAGTTTATTTCGGGTTAGCAAGCTGTACAAATTGTGTGCCACAGGTGTGTCCTTGGGTCCCAACCATTTGCTATCCATGTTCATGTCATAGTAGCAAGGATAGAATGTACTATAGCCAAATTTGCAGATGACAATAAAATAGATGGGAAAGTAAATTTTAAAGTGGAAATATATTTACAAATTGATATGGATAGATGACTGAGACAAAATTTAGCAGGTAGAATGAGAGAGTATCCATTTTGGTCAAAGGAATAAAAAGACAACTTTTTATCTAAATGGAAAGAAATTTCAAAATATTTCAATGCAGAGGGATCTGAGTGTCCTCAGGCATGAACTGCAGAAAGTTAGTATGCAGGTGGAGTTTAATTTGGATATGATTAAGGTGATGCATTTTGGCAGATTGAACTAGGACAGGACCTACTCAGTTAATGGTAGGGCATTGAGGAGAGTTATAGAACAAAGATCTCAGATACATGTTCATAACTTTTTGAAAATGGAGTCACAGGTGGACAGAGTGCTGAAGAAGGCATTCAGCATGCTTGGTTTCATAGGTCAGAACATTGAATACAGGAGTTGGGTCATCTTGTTGAAGTTGTACAAGACAACAGTGTACAGTTCTGGTCACCCTATTATAGAAAGGATATTATTAAACTAGAAAGAATGCAGAAAAGATTTATTAGGATGCTACCAGGACTTGGTGGTTTGAGTTATAGGAGGGGCTGGATAGACTAGAACTTTTTTCTCTAGAGTGTAGAAGGCTGAGAGGTGATCTTACAGAGACCTATAAAATAATGAGGGGCATAGATCAGCTAGTTAGTCAACATCTTTTCCCAAAGGTAGAGGAGTCTAAAATTAGAGTGCATAGGTTTAAAGTGAGAAGGAAGAAATACAAAAGTGTCCAGAGGGGCATTTTTTTCACACAGAGGATGGTGAGTGTCTGGAATAAGCTGCCAGAGGTACTAGTAGAGGCAAGTGCGATTTTGTTTTTCAAAAAACATTTAGACAGTTACATGGGTAAGATAGGTATGGAGCAACATGGACCAAATGCAGACAACTGGGACTAGTTTTGCCGTTTAAAAAAAAAGGTGCCATGGACAAGTTGGACCAGAGAGCCTGTTTCCATGCTGTAAACCTCTATGACTCTATAAGGTGCAGCAAGTAATAAGGAAGGAAAATGGAATTTTGGCATTCATTGCTAATGGAATAGAATATAAAAGCAGGGAAGTGCTGTTGCAACTGTATACGGCATTGGTGAGACTGCATCTGGAGTACTGCACCCAGTTTTAGTCACCTTATGTAAGGAAAGATGTAAAATACATTAAAGGTGACTTAGAAAATATTCACTAGATTGCTCCAGGCATGAAGGACTTGTTTTATGAAGAGAGATTGAACAGTTTAGGCCCATACATGTTGGGGTTTAGAAGAATGTGAGGAAATCTGTAAGATGCTAAAAGGGATTGACAGGGTAGACATAAAGTAGGTGTTTCTCCTTGTTGGATATTGTAGAATAGTTTCAGGCTGAGCAGTGGCAGATTTAAAACATAAATGAGAAGGAACTGCTTCCCTCAAAGAGTTCTGAATCTGTGGAATTCTCTACTCCATAGTATAGTGGACACCAGAACACTGAACAAATTGAAGGAGGAGATAGATAGGTTTTTGGTTAGTTTTGGGATTAAGGGTTGTGGGGAGTGGACAAGAAATTGGAGATGAGGCTGAGATGAGATCAGCTATGAGTGTATTGAATGGCAGAGCAGATTCAAAAGGCTGAATTGCCTGCTGCTGCCCCTAGTTCTTATATTCTTATAAGAGGGAAGATATATTTTTAAATTCCAATACAATTATGTTAAATAGTTTTCTCCATTTGTACCTTTTTGAGATGTTTGGGCATTTTAAAGGAACTTTAGTATATCTGACACTTTCTATTGGCAAGTAGCTAATCCGGAACAGATATTTCATATAACTGCTGCCCTCTGCCAGCTGTTTATGTTACTGCAGGCACCTATAGGCACAATAATAAAATTTCGGATTGATTTACAAGTTTCCACTGCTCATCCACAGTATTATATCCCATGTTCGATTATGCACAAAGGCACGGAACTTTTCATAACATCTTTTTGACTCATGCAAATCTTACGGGTTTTTCCCAGAACACATCCCGTAATGAGACAACTGTTCACTTACATCAGTGGAAGCAACATAGATGACAGAGGGAATGAGCAGGAGAGGAGCCTGAGGAAAGACGTGAATCGGGCAAAAGGAGCCTCAAGCATTTAGGAAGTTGGACAAAATCTGGAGATGAGGAGTACGGGGAAGATTTGATAGTCAGAGTATGCCAGTGTGATGGTCATATTAGTATACCAGCTATTCAGACTTTGAAACTAAATCCATACATCTGCTAAATTGTTGGGTTAGCAACCGATAGGAAGTATTAGCCTGATCTTTTCTCGTCAATATATGAGTCTATCGTACAGTCTGTGATTGACTTATTTACTATCACCGTCATTAGGCAAGCAAAGACAAGGCAATAAGATGACTTGTCATATCAATCTTCCCCCTATTTTCTTTTGTGGGGTGTAGCCTCTTATTCTCTAGATATAGTATCTTTATTTTTATTTGCACTTCTCACAAATGAACTTTGGTCCGGATCCTGAGGTTGATTGGAATCAATGGAAAATTCCCGATGTATTTCTTATGATTGCTCTCCAGTGTTGACTGTAGTTCATGGTTTGTAAATCATTGTTATTTATGTGCATTTTGAGGCGTGGTCCAGGCGATCTCTGACTTCTTTCCCCTAAACTAATTACAACACTAAGGTGCAATTTAGCATGGCTAATTGATCTAACCCGCCCATCTTTTGAGTGTGGGAGGAAACGGGAGCATGCGGAGAAACACACTCAGTCACAGGGAGAAAGTGCAAACTCCACACAGTCACCCAAGGCTGGAATTGAACTTGGATGTCTGGCGCAGTGAGAGAACTGTTAGCAATGCTAATTGCTGTGCCACTGCACCAGCTTGGTTCCCTAAAAAACTAAAAATGTCAAGCTCAGCCATAACTGTACTCAATGATGGAGCACTCACAATCCTCTAGGATAGAAAATTCCCAAGATTCAATGCCCTAAGAGTGAAATCTCTCTTCATCTGTCCTAAATGATTGCCCAGATCAGCTACCAGTGTAATGATCTCCCAGTGTCTCCCAATTCAGCCACCAGTGAAATAATCTCCCAGAACAAAACCTTGGCTAACAATAACAAGGTGTTTTTTTCTCCTGCTCTCCAATCCCTTTGCACTAAAAGCTAAAATGCCCGTTGCCTTTTGCATTGATTATATGAGCACCCCTATGTCTCTTTGAACATCGATATTTAGAAGTTTTACACCTTTTAAAAAATATATTTGAGTCTCAGCCCAGGACTTGATGATCGAGGAAGTTGTGTTCATATCATGGTCAAACAGGTTCAGTGTATCAACTTGCAAATCCTTATAAACAGGTCAATGACTGATGATAAGAGTGGGAGAGATGGCTGGGCAGCCTTGCTTGATGTGGAGTGGCATGCAGACTTGTGGTCTGTTCCAACAATTACTAGCTATGGAGACAGACAATGGTCTGCCTTAGTGCACCAGTAGGTGCGAGAAAAGAATTGGAATTTGAAAAATATTTTGCTTTTATATTCCTATGACCATTTGTCTATTTTAGCCTCCATCTGATATCTTATTTTCACTCACTTGACCTATCTAAATTTCTATATATAACCTATTAGGTTATTATAGGTAACCTATCTATATATCTCTGTCCTCCCCACAGCTTATCTTCTTGGCTAGCTTAGTTTATCAACAAACTTAGACAAACTCTCTGTTCATTCATCTAAGTCATCAATATAAATTATAAATAGCTGAGGCCCCAGCACTTGTATTTACAGCACTCCACTAGTCACGGCTTGTGAACTTGAAAATGGCTCACTTACGCCCTTTATTTTTCTTCTAGTCTGTTAACCCATACTGGACATGTGCTAATATATGACCCATCTCTGTCAGCCCATATTTTGCCTTTTGGAAATCCAGGAATATTAAATGTAAAGGTTCTCCTTTATCTACCTTTATCATGGGTAGAGGTGGGAACATCAGGGTGGCGGCGCGGGCTCGTTGGGCCGAAGGGTCTGTTTCCTGTGCTGTTTTGTTCTTTGTACTTGCACTAGTTACATCCTCAGAAAACTCAAATAAATACAAGGAACAAAATTCCCTTTTTCTAAAACCTTGCAACCTTTTATGTATTCATGGGAATATTACCTCAGGCTCAAATTGGTGAGATGAAACAAGTCAGGTTGGTTCCATAGAGCAGGACAACAAAGAGAAGCACTGAAAGAGTGTGTTAATGACTGCATTGAACCTGATTTTTCATCAATGAAAATTAATGTACTGAGGTCACAGTCACTAAAAATTTCATTCAATAATAGGGTCAAACTATTCTGAAACTGTGAGAGTTAGAAAATTAATATTCATAGAGTGAGCTGGGAGATGACAACATATTGAATAACTGTGCAGAGAATGGGGAACTTAGGGTTTGGCAAAAGTTAGCAAGGACTAAGTGAGTAAACAGCGAGTAATTTGAGAAGGTGAGTGACTAAAAGTCATTCACTAAAAGAACATCACTTCTAAATATTGATGTTCAAAGAGTGAGCAGAGTGGAGGGTGTGGGATCATGGCCAATGCTTGAAGGGAAAGTGAAATGTGCAATCGCTGAAGAGAGATAATTATTTACAATGTTATTTACAAAGATAGAAAGGCAATTATACATCAGGAACTTAGTGAGAATGGAGATAAGGGAGGGAGCATTATAATTATAGATATCAGCTGAAATAAGCTTGGGTAAGTCAAAGTGAGGATATCAGAACACAGACATCCGTTCATGGTTTGAATGAAAAAGAGAAATCCAGCTTCATTTAATTTCCTTGCTTTTGGTCTTACAGGTTCAAACACACATCTAAGTTTCTTAAGTAGGGAGAGATGGTAGTAATACTTTTGAATTAGTAATATAGAGACACAGGTTGACTAATGCTTTGGGGACATGGGTTCAGATCCCACCATGACAGCTCGTGGGTGGAATTTGAATTCAATTAATAGAATCCGGAATTGAAAACTTATCTCAGTATGGTGACCATGACAACTATGACCAATTGTTGGAAAATGTTTTTGGATTACCAACTGCCTTGTGGTGAAGAACATCTGCCATGCTGTCCTAGTCCTGCTCTGGCTGACATGTGACTCCAGATCCACAGCAATGTGATTAACTCTTAATACCTCTAGTGTTGGACAGGTGTAATATCATTTGGTCAGTCCAAAGATTATGCAGGTTAGGTAGATTGACCATCCTAAATTATCCTTTGGTGTCCAAAGACGTATAGTTGAGGTGGATGAGCCATGGCAAATGTGTGAAGTTTCAGGGAATGGGGCAGAGGGAGCGGTAGCCTGGGAAAGATGCTCTTTCAGAGAGCTTGTGCAGGTTCAATGGGCCAAATGGCGTCTTTCGGCACTGTTAAGGTTTCTATAGTTCTACGGCTCAAAGCTTAGGAGGGAGAGAAAACATGATTGGAGAGGAGAGAGGCAGAGATAGAAGTCCAGGAAAGCAGAAGCCCTAATTTATTTTCTGCTCTGGAAAAGCCCTTCCTTTCCCTTGCGAAAATAATTCAAAGCATATTTTTTGCCCATTTTCAACTGTACTGACATTAAATGTACACACTTGGACTCAATAAGTTTGATCTAAAATGGCAATCTATGTCCTAGGCCTGTCATTGGACTCCAATTTATATAATAAAAGAGGTCTGTTGCTTAAAACAATGAACTTCAACAATCCATTGATAGGTCCTTGGAAAAATAGTGGAGATCAAAAAACATTAATATTATTAGGAAACTGTTTATAAACCATGATTATGCCATAACAGACCTAGTATATTAATAGCATTAATATTCTTAGGACATTGTTTATAAACCATGATTAATCCATAACAGAGCTAATAGTGAGCTGAGACAGTCATGCCAGGCTTAAATAACCTGCTCACATTCATAGTTCAGGCTGATATGAATGGATATAGGTGGATATAGAATCTTTGTGGGTAAGTTATCAAAGATGGTTTGACCCCCCAATGCATCTTGGCACAATGAGAATTCAGTGATAAGGCAGAGGTAGCATGTATTAAAAGGAAAGCCACCAAAAACATAAGAGGAACTATGGATGGGATTTTTCCATCTTGCTCTTTTGGTTGAGTAGTGGGGCAGGAAATATAAGTGAGAGGGGACAGATCAGGTTTGCGTTGGTTTATCACCTCTTGCAATATTCCTAGCCTCACTTTCTACCAGCAGAATCAGCCTCGCACAAGGGAAGGGAGTAAGATGAATTTAAATATTCATGACATGTTTTATAATCATCCAGGCTCACCTACCTTTCTCAGCTTGCTGATTGAGGACCTCACCAGAGACAAGCATAGATGATTCTCGCCAACAGGGACCAGTTGTAATGGCCTTGTTGGTGGGACCGGAGGCCATTTAAGCCCCAATGGTGGAGGGAGCAGGGTTGGGCAATGGCCCTTGGGCAGTGCCAACCTGGCACCCTGGCAGTGCCAAGGAGGCAGAGCATGAGGGGGCAGAGAGAGAGGGGAGTGACAGATCTCCTAGTATATTGTGTATACAGGGTACACATTCTATTGGGAGATCTCTTCAGCTAACAGCTTCGGACGAGCTGAAACTCTACACCCTCCTACTAGCAAGATTCACATTATGGCCTCTGTATTGCACAGAGTGCCATAAATTACCATAACCATTACTATTAACATAGAACACTACAGCACAAACAGGCCCTTCGGCCCACGAGTTACGCCGATCACATCTATACCTCCCAATCCACAGACCTATCTATAACCCCCTATCCCATTAGTTCCCATATACTCATCCAGAAGTCTTTTAAAAGACCCCAGCAAGTTGACCTTTACCACCCCTGACGGCAGCTGATTCCATTCACTCACTATCCTCTGAGTGAAAAACTTACCCCTAACATCCCCCCTGTATTTGCTTCCCTGCACCTTAAATCTGTGTCTTCTCGTAGTGACCATTTCAGCTCGGGGAAATAGCCTCTGAGAATCCACCCTATCTATTCCTCTCAACATTTTATGAACCTCTATCAGGTCACCTCTCAACCTACGTCTCTCCAGGGAGAAGAGTCCCAGCTCCCTCAACCTATCTTCATAAGGCCTGCCTCCCAATCCAGGCAGCATCCTTGTAAATCTCCTCTGCACCCTTTCAATAGCCTCTACATCCTTCCTATAGTGAGGCGACCAGAACTGCGCACAGTACTCCAAGTGGGGTCTGACAAGGGTCTTATAAAGCTGCATCATTACCTCCCGACTCCTAAACTCAATTCCTCGATTAACGAAGGCCAGTACACCATACGCCTTCTTGACCACTTCCTCCACCTGTGAGGCCGATTTAAGAGTCCTATGGACCTGGACACCAAGATCCTTCTGCTCTACAACACAGCTAAGACTCCTACCCTTGATATTGTATTCCTTCATCCCATTATTCTTGCCAAAATGGACCACTACACATTTATCCGCGTTGAAGTCCATCTGCCACTTCTCCGCCCGGTCTTGCATCCTGTCTATGTCCCGCTGCAACTTTTGACATCCCTCCAGACCATCACAACACCACCAACCTTTGTATCATCGGCAAACTTACTAACCCATCCCTCCACTTCCTGATCCAGGTCATTTATGAAAATGACAAACAGCAAGGGTCCCAGAACAGATCCCTGGGGCACTCCACTGGTGACCGACCTCCATTCAAAAAAAGACCCATCCACAACCACTCTCTACCTTCTGCCGGCAAGCCAGTTCTGGATCCACAAGGCCAAAGCCCCTTGGATCCCATGCCCTCTCACCTTCTCAAGAAGCCTTGCGTGGGAGGACCTTATCAAACGCCTTGCTAAAGTCCATGTACACCATGTCCACCGCTCTTCCTTCGTCAATGTGTTCAGTCACATTTTCAAAGAACTCAACTAGGCTCGTAAAGCACGACCTGCCCTTGACAAAACCATGCTGACTATTTCTGATCATTCTAAACTTCTCCAAATGCTCTTAAATCTTGTCCCTCAGAAGCCTCTCCATCAGCTTACCAACCACTGAGGTCAGACTCACTGGTCGGTAATTTCCTGGACTATCCTTGTTCCCTTTCTTAAAAATAGGAACCACATCCGCAATCCTCCAATACTCTGGAACCTCTCCCGTTTCCATGGACAATGCAAAGATCACCGCCAGGGGCTCTGCAATCACTTCCCACAATAACCTGAGGTACATCCCATCCGGTCCCGACGACTAGTCTATCTTGATAGAATTTAACAGGTCTAACACATCCTCTTTCCTAACATCCACATACTCAATCTTTTCCGTTTGCCTCAAACCTGCAGTGCAATCTCCCAGTTCACTTTCCACTGTGAATACCGAGGCAAAGTACTCATTAAGCACCTCTGCCATTTCTTCTGGATTCACACAGACTTTTCCCCCTTCACCTTTTATAGGCCCTATTCCTTCTCTTCTCATCCTTTTACTTTTCACATATTTGTAGAAGGCCTTGGGATTCTCCTTAATCTTACCTGCCAAGGCCTTCTCATGACCCCTCTGGCTCTCCTAATTTCCTTTTTAAGCTCCCTTCTACACACCTTATACTCCTCTAGATCCCTAACATCTCCTAGCTCTCTGAACCTTTTATACATCTTTCTTTTCTTCCTGACTAGATTCACCACAACCTTTGTGCACCACAGTTCCCGCATCCTACTAAAACCTCCTTGTCTCCTTGGAACGTTGTCTTGCAGAGCCCCAGACAAACATTCCTTGAATATCCGCCACTTTCCACTCTTCCCCAAGAACGCCTCCTTCCAGTTTATACGTCCAATTACTTGCCTAATGTTTTCATATTTCCTCTTACTCCAGATAAACACCTTCCTAACCTGCCTGATCCTATCTCTTTCCATTGCTATTGTGAAGGAGATAGAATTATGATCTCCATCCCCAAGATGCTCTCCTACCGAGAGATCCGACACCTGTCCTGGCTCATTAGCCAGCACCAGGTCAAGTACAGCCTCTCCACTCGTAGGCTTATCCACGTACTGTGTCAGGAAACCTTCCTGAACACACCTAACAAACTCTTCCCCATCCAAACTCCTTACCCTTGGGATATTCCAGTCAATGTTTGGGAAATTGAAATCTTCCATCACGACAACTCTGTTATTTCTACATCTTTCTAGGATCTGTTTCCCTATCTGCACCTCAACTTCCCTGTCACTATTGGGCGGCCTATAGAATACACCCAGTAGTTATTGACCCTTTGCTGTTCGTAACTTCCACCCACAGGGACTCCGTAGACATTCCCTCCCACCTTCTCTGCAGCCATGACACTGTCCTTGATCAACAGTGCCACTCCACCACCTCTTTTGCCCCCAACCCTGTCCCTCCTGAAGCATCTGAATCCCAGCACCTGAAGTACCCAGTCCTGTCCCTGAGACAACCAAGCTTCAGTAATGGCCACCACATCACACTCCCAAGCAGCAATCCACGCCTTAAGCTCATCTACCTTATTTCCTACACTCCTGGTGTTAAAATAGACACACCTCAGCCCCTCAGTAAGGATATTTCCCTTTTCCACCACCCGTCTAACCCCCCCCTCATACTGTCTACAGTCCTTCCCTACCTGGGAGCTAACTTCCTTGTTCTCAGTCTCATCGATAATCCCACCCCTCAGCCTTTCTGGTTTAAAGTTCCCCCAGAAGTCCTAGCCAGTCTTTCCACCAAGATATTAGTCCCCCTAGAATTCAAGTGCCACCCGTCCTTACTGTACAGGTCGCACCTGCCCCTAAAGAGGTCCCAATGATCTATGAACCTGAATCCCTGCTCCCTGCTCCAGTCCCTCAGCTATGCATTCATCTTGCACCTCATTCTATTCCTGCTCTCACTTTCCCGTAGCGCAGGCAGCAATCCTGAGATTACTACCTTCGCTTTCTTCTTTTTCAGCTTCCTACCCAGTTCCCTATAATCCCTTTTCATGACTGTCTCCCTCTTCCTGCCTATGTCTGTAGTACCCATATGCACTACAACTTCAGATTCCTCACCCTTCCCTTTCAGGATGTCTGGGAGGTGTCCAGAGACATCCTGGATCCCAGCTCCAGGAAGACAAACCACCATCTGCAACTCTCGCCTGCGTCCACAAAAACGCCTGTCTGAACCCCTCACAGTGGAGTCCTCCTACTGCCTTGCCTCTGTCTTCCTTAGATTTTTGGCATACTGGCTCAGCTTTAGAGAGCGGGCCACCGCTGCCTCCCTCGGATGAGTTGTCCCCCCTAGTAGTACACAGGCAGGAGTACTTATTATGAAGGGGGACACCCTCCAGTGTGCTCTCCATCACCCGAGGTTTCCCCTTCCTAATAGTTACCCACGTGCCTTCTTCCTGTTGCCCTGGTGTGACCACCTGCTGATAGCTCTTATCAATTATCTCCTCATTCTCCCTAATGAGACGAAGATCCTCAAGCTGCATCTCCAGTTCTTTAACCTTGTCCCGTAGGGACTGCAGCTCCACACACTGAGCACAGGTATGGATGTCTGGGAGACCAGTAGCCTCCAAGACCTCCCACATCTGGCACTGGCAACAACATACCGGTCTCACATCCATTATTTGCCCCCTTTTAGAAACCCAGAGGAAAAAGTAATAAAAACTTATAACTTATGCTGTCTCACCCTTCTGGCTTAGGCCTGTGAGCCAAAGCCCTTACAGCCACACAAAAAACAAAAAGCAAAACAATCTTACCTGCTCTCTCTCTCTCTCTCTCACCGCTCCATTTTATAGTAAGGTTAAAAAAAACTCTACCCAAGTGTCTTTGCGACACTTTCCGGCATCCGGTAAATGTTTTAAAAAAAACTAGTAAAAATTAGTTTTAAAAAAAATCGCTCTACTCACCCACAAGCTCTCCTGTCAGAAATTGCTGCCTCTCTTCAGTGCCCCCAAGGAACAATGAGACCATTATTATTATTTGTGAGAAACGCTGCTCACGATCAAACAATTTAGTTGAGTCAAATTCCAAAGGAGCAAGATATGTTATTTAACGTTCTTGCAAGACAGGGTGTCCGAAAGATTGGCACGCTCACCTCAAGTTTGAGCAGGCATTTTATACTATTTCACAATCATATTAATCAATTACACAATACTTTGCTCTCCCCTAATTGGTGGTCTTTGTCCCACTAGTGTGTTGTCATTCCCCTATTGGCTCATGGTGCCCCACATTCCTATCTCCTTTAACTCCCCTCCCCACTTCTAGCCATGTTCCCTGTTCTCGCAAGAGTGTGTATGTAGTGTTGATGTAATATTCTTTCTCAAGGGAACTCATCTGTTTTATCCAGGACTATTAACGTGTCCAGTTCAGACCAGCTGTAATCAATCTTCTGCTAACTTAATTACTGATGTCCCAACTATCTCAGTGTCCTTCATCCCCCTGTAGTTGGAAAATATACTTAGTTGCAGAAACAACACTTTTTGCTTATCATTTGTCTCACAGTCTGAACCTCATACATTCCTACAGAATGTGGTGTCTGTGCCTTACTGCACACTGCACATCTATGTTATTCTTACACAATGGGCAGTTTCTTCACTGTCCTTGATTAATTTTCTGTTAGCATCAGCGAGTCTGTGTTTGTGACTAAAACCACAGTTGTTCCCATAAGGTGGCTTGGCAATGTGCCTTAGTCGAGTCTACCTAACTTTTAGGCTATTTCTCTATAGTGTGCAGATATGTGTTAACAGCATCTATACCTGTTGTTTACATATTGAAAAAAACAGACAAGAAATTTTCCCGTTTTCTTGCCCATTTTACACCTGGAATTTTTCTGAGAAAATTCTGATCAGGATAGAATTAGCCACCCAATTATCTGTACTATAATGAACCTTTATACATGCATGTTCCAAAGGCTGGATGTAAATTTGCATGAAATGGAACCAACGTTATAGAATTCTTACTTGAGAAGTGCCCTACTCAGAAACACTGGTAAGCAATCATGTTGGACTGTTATCTTGCCCTGTAATTATATACATTTTCCCAACTTACTGATGTTCAATATTGGACTGATTTATAATATAAGGAAGGAGGAGTGTGTTAAACAATCTCACAGTTAGAAGTAATTAATTGACCTGGGGCCTTATGACACCATGAAATCAGTGTCAGAATTTAATAAACTGCAACCCATTGATGAGAAAGTTATGGATCCATCAAATTTAGTTTGCATTAAAAGCAAAATTGAGTCTCAAAACTGATGGGTCTCTTGAGATATTTTGAATTCCTATTGCTATTTACCTGCAGCAAATGCAAAATCCCAGCCACTGATTTTACTGGATGGGAGTGAATGCCTGTTGAAATATGGCACCTGGACCTTTGAACCCATGAGCTAATAATGGGGCTGGTGACTTCTTGTCCGTCCTTGTCACATGATTGCCCAGTGCCCTTGCCTCTGCATAGCTAAATCACATGTGATTACGCATGGCAAATTGTCCCATCAACAAGCAGAAACACCTTAAAGCTCTGTTCCTGTCATTGGGAGTCATAATGCTAGAAGATTCCACCTAAAACTGGATTATTCCTTTCCAATTCCACTGTCAATTCAGAGGATATATTCCCAAAAATGTAACTGGCACAATGGTTAACTTTGCTGCCTCACAGCACCAGGGTACAATTCTGTGCTTGTGTCACTCTGTGAAGTGTGCAAGTTCTCCTCTGGCCTGCGTGGTTTTTCTCTGGGTGCTCCAGTTTCCTACCACAGTCCGAAAGAAATGCTGGTTAGCTGTACTGGCCATGCTTAATTCTTCCTCAGTGTACCCAAAGGGTGCAAGAATGTGGTGACTAAGACATTTTAGTAACTTCAGTGCAATGTTAATGTAAGCCTCCTTCTGACTAATAAAGAAATAATAAATATTTTTAATGCATAGAAATTAGAGGAATATCAGTCTTTAACAAAATACCAACTTGCAATGATGCAAATTTTAACCTCAACTTTAATTGGAGACTACCAAAGATCTTTGTGATAAGCTTTGTCTAAGTATTTAGAGAGGATTAACTAGTCGAGCAATATATTTATTGAATGGATGTAGGCCAGAATATCAGCAAATAAAAAATTAGCTGAAACAAGAAACTTTATAAGGTGCAATATTTTTATTTTATATAAAATAAGGTATAAAATCATCACTTAACATTTGTGCTAAGCACAAAATGTGGAACCCAGTATCTTAAACTAGTTTTTAACAATAAAATGATAATTTATTAACTTGTATCAATGGCTCTGTTATAGGGAATAAAGTAATGAAGCAACCTGTTAGAGGGTCAATTTGTTTCACATTATAGTAATTTACAATAATTAGTGTGTTAATGACCAATTTTCACAACTTTGCAAAGTTTCAGTTTTTCATTGTTGGTGCCTGCAATTCCTTTTTAATTGAATGAGAAATACAACCCCAGCAGAGAAACATCTTTGGAATATTTCTGTAATCATCCAGCAGGAATACATTTTGTTTTGTACAACTGGGTTAATAATGTTCTTCTTTTTCAGAATGCCGTGGTATCACTCAATAACCATACCCTATCCAGCTGTGAAGCAGAGATACTCTTTGAAAGGCACTATGTTAGATTGAGGGCCAGGCCCTCTTATGTGCAGTTTTTTGTTTAGTGTTTTACCAAATGTGCCAGTGGACAACCAATGTGTAGCATTGATTCTTAACAGAGGAAACAGTAAGAAATCATCGCATTAGGACAATCAGATGTCTTCTCTTCTTTGGCAATTCCTCAGGATGAAGGAAGATTTGCTATCATTCCGGTTCCATTCGTTCTGAGATGGCTGATCTATCGAATGCACAATCTGTAGATTCTACTACATGGAGAGTAGATGGGCCAACTAGATGGGTTGCCTAGAGGTTTATGTACCAGCTCCAATGCATCAATGCTACCTTTGTCCCTGACAAAGTCTCTCAATGTATTCGCTGCCTTTTTTTTTTAAGAGCAACACAGCACGGGAAACAGGCCCTTCGGCCCAACGAGCCCGCGCCGCCATCATAACTATATAGTAGCAATTCCATTATCCTAATATAGATTTAGATTATTCCTAATATGGAAGACTCTCACTATAGGGACAATTTGTTTCCCAATCAGCCTAAGAGCGAATTTTTGGGTTGTGGGAGGAAACCGGAGTGCCCGGAGAAAACCCACGCAACCATGGGGAGAACGCACAAACTCCCGCAGACACTGGCCCAATTCCAAGTGTCTGCACAGCCACATCGATAGTCTCTGAGCTGTCATGGTGCCCTTCAGATGGTCCACATAAAGCACTCATTTACGACATGAAGTACCAGGCAACCCATGAATCAACATCCAAGAGCTGTCCTCGCAACACCTGCCGAATGCATGCTCATTGTTGGTCAAGTATGGACCGAATTACCTGTGGAAAAAAAGCCGTAGTTAAACAGTCCTACTATATCCCTCTATCTGCATACCGCTAATGTGGCTGTCCAAGAGACCCTTAAACAGCCCCAGCGTGCCTGCTCCCACCACCTTAATCGGCAGTGCATTCCACACCCCCACTACCCTTTGTGTGAAAAACTGCCCTCTAATATTCGTCCTATACATAGCCCCCCTCACCCTATGGCCATGACCCCTCGTCCTATCCATTTCTGAAGGTGGAAAAAGTTTACCTCCATTTACTCTATCTATACTCCTTATAATCTTATACACCTCTATGAGATCCCCTCTAAGCCGACGTCTTTCAAGGGAAAACAACCCCAGTCTATTTCATCGTTCCTCATAAGACAGTCCTTCCATACCAGGCAGCATCCTGGTAAACCTCCTCTGCACTCTCCCCAAGGACTCCACATCCTTCCGATAGTACGGAGACCAGAACTGGGCGCAGTATTCCAAGTGAGGCCTAACCAAAGTTCTATACAACTGCAACATCAAACTCCTACTCTTGTATTCCATACCCTTTTCTATGAAAGCTAACATACTATACGCCTTCTTTATCACCTTCTCCACCTGTGAGGACACCTTCAGAGACTTGTGAACCTGCACCCCCAATCTCTCTGCGTCTCTATGCTCCGTATAGTTTTACCTTTTATCCTATAATTCTCTTCTACATTTTTCCGGCCAAAATGCATCACCTCGCATTTGTCCGGATTAATTCCATTTGCTCCGGATTAAATTCCATTTGCAAACCATTTCCATGCCTTCCCAAACGCATCTTTGACATTTTAGTTGTCCACAAGCTAGGATCTCTTGCGAGATGACAGGGATGTTTGACTCCCTTCAAGTATACTTTGAGACTAGCCCTAAAGTATTTCTGATGTCCTTTGGGGAGTATCCTACTATGGCTGAGTTCCACATATAGTAATTGCTTCAGGAATCTGTTGTCAGATGTATGAGTGTCCTGTCCTGGCCAACTCAGCTTGTTTTGACTGACCTGCACCTTGAAGCTTGGTGAGTCAGTTTGGGAGAGAACACTGCTGCTGGATTTGGAGTAATTTGTGAAGGCACCATCAGTGATTTTTTTTATACAAGTTCTTTGAAAGATCTGCTATAGGGTTCAAGTTTCAAAAGCACATATTGGCATGAGGAAAATGGAGAGAAAAGAGTTTGTGCAATAACGTAGCCTTCATGTCTCTCATTTTGGTGGAAGAACACATGCTTGAGATCTCAGGAATACTGTGTGGTTTATTAAAGATGGGAGACAAGTTCAATTGCAGTTACTATAGAGGAATTTCCTACAGACTGCTACAGGGCAGTTAATTACAAAGCTCCTCCTTAAGTCTCTCTGCCCCATGTCCAGGAAGCTTCTGCCAGTTGCACGATGTTTTCATCCACCAGGAAGAATGACATGACACTCACTGCACAGAAAAATGCAAGGAACAGTTCCAGCTGATGTAAATGGTCTTTTTTGATCTTATAAAAGGCTTTTTTCTCTCTCAACCATGAAGATTTATAGGGTATATTCCTCATATTTTACTGCCCTCACGTATTTGTCACTCAGCTTACTTAACGATGTTATGCAAGATGGATCCTCACCAGCACAAGCTCTATCTCAGATGAAAACTGCGCCCAATGAGACTGATGCAATATTCTGCACCCAAAATAATTCAGTTTCCAGATAGACACTGAAGTGGAAAATGACATTGCCTAAAATAGTGTGTGGTTTCAATTCACCTTGCTTCATTTGCATGATCCAAATGGACATGGATGAGCTTAACAATTGCTGTTAAACATCAAGCGACCAGAGGATTGATATCTGTTAAGAGAAAACAAAAATCTTAATTGATAACAGAAGACACAAGACTTTGAAAAATAGGCTAACTTTTGTAAATGTACCTACCCTTCAGATTCTGCATACACTTTCTAACTGCTGAAATAAAAACAAAACAATAATTAATCCACTGTTGAGGCACGTAATACTTAATATGAATTAACCTGCCCGGCTGTGAAAATTTGCTGTTCATTATTCCTTATATTTCTAAAATTCTGAATCAAAATTTATTTCTTTATTTATTAATCATAAGTAGGCTTACATTAACACTGCAATGAAGTTACTATGGAAATCTGCTGGTTGCCATACTCCAGTGCCTGTTTGGGTACACTGAGGGAGAAAGTA
Source organism: Sphyrna mokarran (assembly GCA_024679065.1). NCBI lineage: Eukaryota > Metazoa > Chordata > Chondrichthyes > Carcharhiniformes > Carcharhinidae > Sphyrna > Sphyrna mokarran. The sequence goes on from JAGIQG010000021.1 coordinate 30,313,570, forward strand.
GCATGACCAATGCACCTAACTGGACTGTGGGAGGAAACCTGAGCACCTGGAGGAAACCCACACAGATACGAAGAATGTGCAAACTCCACACCGACAGTGACCCAAGCTGGGAATTGAACCCGGGTCCCTGGCACTGAAGCATCAGTGCTAATCACTGTGCCACTATACCATCTAATAATATACTAAAGGCAGTAATCTCAGTACAGTTGCCATCATATTGACAGTTATATGCAATATTCACATTTTCCTTAATGACCATTCAAATAATTTCTGCTACTTCTTTAGCCATAAACCATAAAAAACTTCATAACCAAACTCATGCAAATTAAGTTCAATCATAATTCTGTACCAAAGATTACAGCCCTCTGATTTGACAAGGAATGCACTGATTATGTTACCAAATTAGTAAATCCAGAAACTATAGATTTATATACCAACTGTACAAGTTCTAAAACTTAATAAAGATGAAGAATCTTGAATATTCTGAAGTCTAGATTCGTAGTTCAAATTCCAACATCACAAAGTGAGCATTCAAGTTCAGATATTTCTTTTAAAAACAAGGCTGCGACCACTACCCTGAAGAATGGGCAGCACAGTGACCTGTGTAGAGACTGCACATTCTCTCCATGTCTGCATGGATTTCCTCCGAGTGCTCTAGTTTACTCCCACAGTCCAAAAGATGTTCTAATTAGATTAAATTCTCCCTCAGTGTACATGAATAGGTACTGGAGTGCAGCGATGAGGGGATTTTCACAGGATCTTTATTGCAATGTTAATGTAAGCTTGTGACACTAATAAATAAAATTCAGTCATTTTTACAACAGCGTCCTCAAAAATGTTTTGTAGGAAGGAAAACTGTAGTCTTCTACTTGTAGCACACTCATGTGGTTGCCCCAGCCTTTTTCCAAATTATTGATTTATTACATGACAATGGGGATGGTCTACCATCAAGTCATAACAACTCTAAAATAAATACTAACATTGCCAGAGATGGACATATCTAAAGATTTATTTGTTTCCTTCCTTTCTTTTCCTTCATCCATTCATGTCTCCCTTTACCAAACACCATAACTTGGCGGGTGGGGAACTGCCAAGATAACTAATTCCACACACCTCTGCCAATGTTGCTTGCTGAATGTGTCTTAATAGAAGGTGCTCAGAGCAGTTCCGTTTGCCTCATCTATGCTTTTCTTCATTGAGAAGCAGAAAAATGTAAATTATGATTTGTTTCTTGTCTCTCTGCTCATCACCCAACTAAATCTAAAGGTTGTAACTCATTAGAGACAGCTTAAGGTGTCTATAGAAGTCTCCTGAGCAAGCTAATCAGCAAACATTTTCCTGATCAATAACGGTATTTGGTTTGGCAGGTCAGCCAAGAGCTTGCTAGTGAATTAGAATGGCAGACAGAATCTGAAACTGCTCAGAATATTTGAGATTCTTCATCTTTATTAAGTTTTGGAACTTGTACAGTTGGTACACAAGTCTATAGTTTCTGGAGCAGCAGAGGCTGAGGGGAGACCTGATCGAAGTCTTTAAAATTTTGAGAGGATAGATAGGGTTGACCGTCAGAATCTTCTTCCCAGAATTGAATTGCCTCATACTAGAGAGTCTGCACATAAAGTAGGAAGGAGAAAGTTCAAAGGAGATTTGAGGGGCAACTTTGTTTTTTTACAGAGTCGTAGGTTTCTGGAACACTCTGCCGTTTACAAAATTACTTGTTGTAATTATTTGAAGAATAAGTAATATAAACTTACTCTGAAACTGTCTGTGGATCTCATATTCATTTTTGTCTGCTATATTCCACACAGTAAGAAGTCTCACAACACCAGGTTAAAGTCCAACCAGTTTATTTGATAGTAATCCCACAAGCTTGTAGGATTAGTATCAAATAAACTGGGTGGACTTTAATCTGGTATTGTGAGACTTCTTACTGTGTTTAGCCTAGTCCAATGCCAGCATCTCTATGTCATATTCCACACAGCACAGGTATAATTGTCTTTAGGGATATGAGAGGGACATTTAAAGGTTTTTAGATAAACACATGAATATGCGAGGCACAGAGAAGTATGCACCAAGGGAAGGCAGAAGGTATTAGATTAATTCGGCATCATGTGGGCACAACATAGTGGGCTAAAGGGCCTGCTCCCATGCTATATGGTTTTATGTTCTATGTTCTATGTTCTATAATTGAATTGGTTACCAGATTATAGGCACGTGCAAAGGCTGAGGAAAAGTATTTTCAACAGAAGCTGATATAATCATTCTTGCAATAATTACAACTTTTAAAAGGGGCCAGAAACATTTTCTATGATCACCGTACCTGGCTGACTTGTTTTCTGCAGTTGCAAAATGACCAAGACTGCTAGTGCAAGAAAACCTACTCCAATAATCACAAAGACAGCAACGAGATTTGATTTCTTCCTTTTTACTGGTTGAGTTGATTTCAAGTCTGAAAATGAAAATGCATTGGTAGTTGCGGGGGGAGAACAATTTAATTAATTGTTAATTCTAGCATCAATCTTTGTATGCATAACTTATTTCTATGTTTCCATGACTAAGACAACAGCAAAGTCGACATTCAAACAATACTCTGAGATAAAAGACAACAAGAGTTTATAAAGATCCACAAGCTTCTAAGAGGATATAGTCATGAGTATTAAATAGTCATGTGGCATTATTCACATATTGAGAGAAAATAGAATGAATTTAAGTTTTTAAATATTAATTATTCATTAAAATTAATAATTAAAAAAGAATTTGTTGAAATGATTTGAAGAATAAGTGCTATGAACTTACCCCAAAGTTGTCCCTGGATCTCATATACATTCTTGTCAATATTCCACACAGCACAAGTATAATTGTCTTCCGAGGTAATTTGCCTTTTATTGATTTGAAGTATGCTGGTGATCTTCATTAGTCCTGCTGGGGTTTTATTACTGTAACTATTAGACTCAGATGTGAGATTTCCATTGACAAACCAATGTATCTGTGCCTGTGGATATCCAGTTGTTTCACAATTTAGATTTATAGTGCTCATCGTATTTGAGTGTAAGGTCACTTCTGGCAAACTGTATGGAGCTAAACATGATTATGCTATTATTATTGTGAAGAAAAAACATTTCTGCACCCAGTAAAAAACAACAGTTCTCAGTCAATAGTAATTCTGAGATTTACCACAATAAATTAATTACAATTAGATCAGCTTTACACTGAAATTACTTTGATAGTTATAATGGAGAAAATATTTAGTGGTGTCACTTTGTGATTTTGACCTGTGCTCTTAATATTTCAATTCAAAACTCATTAGTCAGATTTTGTTTTGCCTTTCTTTCTATGTTTTGTGTCAAATATATGCTTGTATAGAAATCTTGGATATTTTTGTAGAAAACATCTGCAACCTCTGCAAATCAAGCTTATTTAGTATTGATAGACTGGATATTGAGTTTGATTACATAGTAAGTAGGGAGTGTGCATCAAATCATAGAACATAGAAATTGGAAGCAGGGCCGAATGGCCTATTCCTTCCAGCCTGCTCCACCATTCATTTTAGCCATGGCTGATCATCAAATTTAATATCCTGATTTCCCTCTTCCTCCCATATCCCCTTTGCACCAAAAGCAATATCTAATTTCTTCAAATCAGACAATGTCTTGGCCTCAATTATATTCTGTGGTACTCACTAGATGAAGAAATTTCTTCTCACCTCATTCTAATAGATTCACCCCTTATCCCTAGTTCTGGATTCCCCTACCAAAGGGAACATTTTTTCTGAATCTACACTGTCTAACCCTCTTTAGAGAGTTTAAAAGTTTATTTATTGGTGTCACCAATAGGCTTACATTAACTCTACAATGATGTTACTGTGAAAATCCCCTCAATACCACACTCCAGCATCTGTTCAGGTACACTGAGAAAGGTTTAGCATGGCCAATGCACCTAACCACCACATCTTACGGTCTGTGGGAAGAAACCCACTCTGATACAGTGAAAATGTGCAGACTCTACACAGACAGTGACCCAAGTCCCTGATGCTGTAAGGCAGCAGCGTGAACCACTGTGCCAATTTTATAAGTTTCTAGGAGATCCTTTCACTTTTCTAAACTCCAATGAATACAATCCTAACCTTCTCAGTCTCTCCTCATATGACAGACCTGCCATTCTTGATATCAGCCTGGCAGCCTTTCACCGTACTCCCTCTGTACCAAGCAAACCCTGATTATCCTGCCTTACAATGTGATCACCTAAATCATCAATGCACCCTCCTCTAAGTTAATGGCTAAAATATGTTTTGAGATGTTCCAAAGACATGAAAGGTTTTCTAGAAGTGCACAATCACGATTTCTTCTCTCAACACGATTCAGGTTATAGCTTACATTTTGCCTATCTCACATGTCAAGATTTTAGATGCGAGAATAAAATAAGAATTTGATGCTAATTAAAGGCAACCAATACAAGGGAGAATATGAGAAAAAGGATAATCTTACTCACCTTTAACCCTGAATATGATGTATTCATATGTGTGACCGGAAGTTGTTTGCAAATAATATCGATAAGTCCCTTCATCTGTCAGTTGTGTTTCCTGGATTAACAGTGATACATCATCTGAATTTGGATGAACTAATTTAATTCGACTTGGAGATACCGTATTATCTGAACTGAATACGAGACTTCTATTGTCCTCCGTTTTACTCAGTTCAATGCGAATATATGTTTGTACTATTGATGATTTGATTGAGCATGTTAGTTTAGTGTCTTCATTTAATATTCCTGTCACTACATCCTCACAATCTAACGTCACAAAGTCTGAAAAACAAGAATTTCCATTAGTTCACATTGCCTGAGTGATAATCGGTGTTCGATGAAGTATAAACTGAGGAACACTTTAGTACTTACTCTGTGTAAAGGATGGACTTGCGCATACGATAATATTAAGGAAAATTATTGCACGGTGTAAACCCATTACCGGAATTCAGTTCACCTGCTAATATGAAGATAATAGAGAAAAATCACTAAAAACACGAGGCTTTTGTTTCACACACAAAAGGATCAAGTCTTGTTAATGGGTCAGAAAGCGGCAGACAAACTTATTCAGGGAGGGCAGTGGGACCCAGGCATTAACATCATTTGAGGACAGTGGTCTGTCCCTTTCAACCATTTCCCCCCAGTGTAGATTTCATCGGGAATTTCATGGGAGGATGGAAGCATTCAAATTCACCTCAGATATATTTGCATTGCTGGGAACGTTAGCTTTACACAAATGTCAACAAAATAATTCTTAAGTTTCTGAAAGTCAAACTGTACCTTTTGTGCTCAGCAAAATGCCGACCTGTCCAACCAGTTCAAACTAACTCAAGGGAAATCAACAATACAACATCCCACACTTGGTGAAAGTGTTTCAGGGATCCGGACACCGCTGGAATCGGAAGCGAAAGCTGGGATCTGCGGGGAGAGAGTTGAGGCAGTCGGCTCTTGATCTGTTGAGCAATCTGGGAAAGTTACCAGTGTCTGTTAGCTGGTGTTGACAACAAACAGCGAACAAAGGTTATCTCTGGTTCCTATAAGAAGTCTCACAACAGGTTAAAATCCAACCAGTCCTACAATCGGCTCAGTGCAAATACAGGGAACAACTGGCGCTCCCTGTTTTCTTGCCTCGCCTTTAAACTTTCCCTTTCGTTATGATTGGATGTTTGGCGAGTTGGCAAAGAAGAGGGATTAAAAAAAGCCAGATGTGCCTGATATCACCGACTTTTCCCTTCCAGCCACAAAAGCACATTCAAACGCTGCCAAGTACAGCATTTTTTAAAAACTATTTAAGTAAGGGATTTTTTAATTGCGAATAAAACTTATTATCAGTCTTAAGTCCAGGAAGAATTTTTTTTTAATGCAGCGAAGGAACTGTTTCAAACACTAGATGGAGTGTAAACTCAATTTACCCAAACTGTGGGATGGGAGAAAGTAGTATAAAAGGGACAGCACATGAGATTTGGGATGATTGAGATACTGATATGGATTGAGAATTTAACAAAGTAGGAATAAATTAATCATTCTCAGGTTGAAGATTGTAACTAATGGGGTGGGTGGGGGGAGGGACGGTGAACAGAAAGGATCAGCACTTCACTCCCAAAGCATGCCAGAAACAATCCTTTTCACTATATATTAATACATTCATGGAGTGATAGCCTAGCGGTGTTTATCGCTAGACTATTAATCCAGAAACTCAGTTAATGTTCTGGGGTCGTGGGTTTGAATCCTGGTGGAATTTGAATTCAAAAAAAATCTGGAATTAAGATTATACTGATGGCCATGAAACCATTGCTTCAGTTATGTCCCTTAAGGAAGGAAATCTTCCATATTTACCCCATCTGGTCTACATGTGATTCCAGAGCCACAACAATGCAGTTGGTGCTCCACTGTTCTCTAAGAGCAAGTAGGGATGGGCAATAACTGTTGGCCAGTCAACATCACCGATGTCCCATGAGTGAATAAAAAGTGACAACAGTAAATCAAATCAAATTCAGAATCTATATTAATGATTTGGATCTGGGGGATTACATTTAACTTTTCAAATTTTTTTAGATGATATGAAAGTGTGAGTTTTGAGGAGATACTTCAAGAACATTTGGAGACGCTAAGAGGAGACAGCAAACATTTGGCGTGTGGAATACATGTGGAGGCATGTGAGGTTATCCACTTTGGTAGGAAAAATGGGAATAACAGAAATATTTCTTAAATGCTGAGTGATTGGGAAGTGTTGATGTCCTTTGGGACCTGCATATTGTTGTTCATAAGTTACTGAAAACTAGCATGCAGGCGAATCAAGCGAGTCGGAAGGCAACGATACATTAGACTTTTTTTTATTCATTCGTGGGACATGGGCATCGCTGGCTGACCAGCATTTATTGCCAGTCTCTAGTTGCCCTTCAGAAGGTCGTGGCAAGTTGCCTTCTTGAAACGCTGCAGTGCGTGTGCTGTGGGTTGACTCAGAATGCCATCATGGAGGGAATTCTTGGATTTTGACCCAGCAACTGCGAAGGAACGGTGATATATTTCCAGGAGGATTTGAGTAAGGGCAATGATGACTTGTTGCAATTATATAGAGCTTTGATGAGACTACACCTAGCGTAGTGGGTGCAATTTTGCTCTTCTTATCTCAGGAAAGATATATTTGCCACAAAGTAAATGCAGCAAAGATTCACTAGACTGATTGTTGGGATAATGAAATTGTTCCACAAAGAGAGATGAAATAGACTGGGCTTTTATTCTCAGGAATTTTGAAGAATGAGAAGTGATCTCATTTAAAACACATAAAATAGCACTTTAAAGGGTAGATGCAGAAGAATGTTGCCAATGGCTGGTGTTTCAAGAACCAGGGCTCTTACCTGAAACAAAAGGAACTTCAACAATAGCTCGGGAAGGCAACACTTTCAAAGTTAATAGGGAACCATCTACAAGGCACAATGTAGACCATCGCAGACTCAGTGACAATAAGTTGCACTCACCAGGATCAGACTTAGTTAGAAAATCTCCCAATGTTGAATAACCTTTTGGCATTCAGAGTCAAAGCTGACAATAGGAATAAAAGAATTTGTTGATAAGTTATCAGATATGGATGAATACCAATGAACAAGGCAATAACAAAGATTCCAAAACTAGAAAATTCTAGAAAATCTCAGCAGGTCTAACAGTATCTGTGGAGAGAAAACAGATGATGCTTCATCAGAGCTCTGACAAAGGGTCATCCAGACTCAAAACATTAGCTCTATTCTCTCTCCACAGATGCTGTCAGACTTGCTGAGATTTTCCAGCATTCACTGTTTTTTGTTTCTGATTTCAGCATCCACAGTATTTTGCTTTTAGGAAGGATTCAATATTTACTGAAAAGGAAAACAAAGGACATATTAAAAGGGAAGCTAGTAACAAAACAATAAGTGACGTTGTTATGAAAAATAATCCCCAAAAGTTTGTACTATGAGAATGCATATTTACATTCAAATTCTTAGTAGAGTAGGTATAAATGTGTCATTCGCTTCTCAGGTCCACCTTGAAAGTACCAATGATTAGAAATATTGGATTTGTTGTTTACGCCTTGTCATGGTATAAATGCTTTGAAATTACTGACACCCAGCATAAGGCAAGGACTGGTTGGGCTAAGTGGCTGGTTTATACGTCACTTACTTTAACTAATCCTACTTAAGGTCCAATACCAGAATGGCTTGTTGTATTGACAAAGGGAAGTGTGCTAAATTATCTTTCAGTTAAGAATTATTATTTGCAACACACAATGGGCTTAATGATACAATGATGACTATTTTAGCTTACAATAGACTGCAACTGATTCGTTGGAGTTCATCATGAATTATTCCAGGGACCATCAAATGTGACATATTGGAACCAAAACTTGGCTGAAACTCCTCTGTTAGTAATTTCATAGTACAGAACTTGAGTATTGCTGAAAAAAAACAAACTTTGAAGTTTTTTTTTTATCTTGCAGTCATTAAGATAATGATTTACACTACACAAGAGAATTCTGATATATGGAGTCAAATTTTTAAACTCAAATTTTGAATTTGAACAAAAGCTTGGCAGTTAACTGTTCCTTGGTGCATTCTCCATGATAGTGCCTCTAACAATTAGAGTCCATAGATTATGAATGTTGCTAGCAAGGCCCATCCCTAATTTCCCCCCGAGAAGGTGATGTTACTGCCTTCTTGAATCACTGAGGTTTATATAATGTAGATACACTTCCAGATTTTTGGCCCAGCAACAGTGAATGACTGCCAACGTATTTCCAAGTTAGAATGTTGTGGGCTTGGAGGGGAACTTGCACAAAGTGAGGGGAACTTCCCTGCCACTGCGACTCTTGCACTTCTCAGTTGCTGATTGCTGGTTTGGACTGTGCAGCCAAAGAGGCTTGGCGAGTTGCTGCAGTACATTTTGTGTATTGTGTCATTGTGTGTCAGTGGTGGATGGGGTGCCAATCAAACAGGCTGCTTTGGCTAATCCAGAAGACTGAAGTAGTAACCCAAAAATCATGAGTTTCAAATCCCATCACCACTTAATGTGAATTTTAATTCAGTTAATAAGTAAGCTAGTGCCAATAACATGAGCATTACATTTTTAGACCATTGGACAAATCCAGCTGATTCATTTGTGTTGCTTAGCATAAACAGGTAGTCTATCTTGTGGCACTATATGTGACTCCAATCTCACGCCATTTGGTTCACTCTGAACTGCCCTACCATCCCAATCAGGTGTGTCAAGCTACATTGGAGAAGATCATCTTCGAATCATCTAAAAATAATTTGTGTCAAATAAATGTAAACAGTGGAGTAAGTCATCCACTATGATGAGTGCTTGTAGATATACTGCATAAAAAAATAGACTGCATTGGGGTATCTTTGAACTTGTATAATGTTTAAAATGATACTTGAAACTTGTATATCTGATGTGCGAAGTGTATATTACAAGATGTAAATTTTAAATTTAAACTTTAGAATCAGCTTTGATTTGACACATGTTCTCTCTTTAAAGGACTTTGGTTTGAAAAAGATGAATGATACAGATCTCCTTTAATTACATTACAGCACAGTATACACTAAAGTATTATTTTACTGTAAAACTCAATGTCAATATAGAAAGGGACTTTGCAAGTTGGTGTCTCCCAGGCAGAATTCAATTTCCCATTGAATTTTTTTTTCTGTCCCTCCCCGCATTTGCCTTTTTTCTGTACCAAATACCACAGAGAGATTTGTAATGAAGCTACTGTCTGCTCGCAGTAAGATAGATCAATATGGAGTGCAGGATCAGAGGGTTGCTGTTATCATTTGAAAATGGCTGTTTAACTCAGCCATTGCACAAAGAATTCATGAATTTGACCAATCACAGAGAGTGGACATGATACTGACTTGCATTGGTCAGTGATAGTGTTCCTGTGCCTTTCCCATTCTCTCAGTTTTTCAAGCTTTCTGCTTCCAAAGATTCAATCAAAAAAGAAACTCAAATGTTTTTGAATCACTACACCACTTTCTTGATGTGAAGTTAAAGTTAATCCTAAAAGGCCCTTCCCTGCTTTATGTTCCAGGAAGTACTATGTATCAGATATCGGATTGGTTCAACATTGATAGTCATGACAGGAATTGAAAGCATTAGTTACCCAAAGTTTATGAACATTGAACTCCAATAGATACTTTCATACAATTAGTGTTTTTTTAATATAAATGAACTTCAGTTAATTTTCATAGAATCCCTACAGTGTGGAAAGAATCCTTCCAGCCCATTGCGTTTGTACCAACAACAATCTAGGAACACTGAACACCCTACGCCCTATCTCCATAACCCCATATATTTATGCTGCTAATCTCCTTGACACTAAAGGCAATTTACCATGGCCAAACCACCTAATCTGCATATTTTTGGAGTGTAGGAGGAAACCAGAGCACCTTGGAGGAACCCCACACAGGCACAGGGAGAATATGTAAATTCCTCACAGTTAGAGAAGTTTAGAATTGAACCCAGGTCCCAGGCACTGTGAAGCAGCAATGCTAACCACTGTGCCACCATGTCATCCTTTCGATGTTGAAATTGAATGTTACAATAGGACACTACTTTGATGTATATACTGCACTTAATGTAATTAAAGATGATCCACGCTGTGGGAAAATCACCACTCAGAGTCAGATTTAAAGATTCAACATGCAGTTTATCAGACAAAGTTTTGGGAGAAGCACTGGGATCTCCACAGTGCTTGCAGTCACCTCCTCAATTTTAAAATGGCAGCTGAGCTTTTATACATTTTCAAATAGTGGACAAGTACGGATATTAGCTTTTAGCACATTGTTATATATTTATGCTCTTCTTTCAACGACTGGTCTTGTTAACAAAACTCATTGTTTTGGTTCTGTCTTATCTCAAGCTAAGGTGATCATCTGGACATCAAAATCTGATTTATTTCCAGTAGTAATTAGACACTAACAGAATTTAACTCATTATGCAATGTCTGCACCTCGATCAGCACATCTTAATGTCTTTTCATGGAGTCCATTTTGTGCCAGGTAACCATCTTGTATCTTTTAATTTTGGGTTTACTCCAACAATCCATATTGTTTACCTTTTTATGACTCAAAGCCTTTGAAGAAGAAATACGTACTGAGTATAGCTGGCTGCAATACAGAACATATATCAGAGCCATCCCTGAACTGTCTCAAAGAAAGAATAAGTTTTCCTGTTGTAATGAACACTCTAGGTGAGGTTCCTATCTATTTGTACACACTGAGTCATTCAGGTCAGCAGGAGGAGCTAAGGCTCGTTTACCGGCAAACCATTCACTGACTATTTTCCGAGAATAATTCTAATTGCATTCCCATCTGAAAATCTGTCATTAACTTCACAACTAATGAAAATAATCTGTTTATTCAGGGATTGGAAACTCTGGCTGGACAAGTTTGTAAAGCAACATAAGCAGCCCAAGAAAATTGGATGTTCGTGCTCCTGCCTTGCTGTAATCAATTTCTCAGGAATATTGCTGAAAGATACCATTGGCGTAGATAAAAAGAGATTTCAGTCATGATGATTGAGATTTGGAATTAGCAGAAGGGGCAGGAGGGAAGGACGAGTGGGAGAGGGGGAGGGGAGATGGGCGGCGGCAAGGAATTCAGGATTTGTCTATCAATCTTCTAACAGTAGTCAGGACAATACATAAATAAAGAGATCAGGGATTCATGGAAAAAAAAAGTTAATAGAAAATTTTCATTTGCTCAGGGACTGACTAAAGCACAGCAGTAGTAAAGGGAATTATAATTCTAGAATGCATTGGGGATAGTTTTCTTAAACAATCGAGTGACATCTCCTGGATTGGGACTTCACCCAGTTGCCAAGATTTTTCATGCACACTTTAGCTTTGTCATGTAATTTCTTGGGAAAGTGAGCTGCTATTGTTCCCCAGGAGAGGTTTTCGAAACTTGTTCAAAGCAACTCTTTCATGGCCTCCAGCATTTAAAACTGAGTTTGGCAACAAGGCCAAATCTGAAAACGTTTCATTGTTTTGTGAGTTCTGAATCTCGTTTAGTTTTGAGAGATGTTCATGTCAAGCTATTTCAGGACAGTTTCAAGGAATCCTATTACAGCCAGTAGCCTATAACCTCACCTTGAGTCATGCCAAGAATGCAGCAACTCCTTTTGTAAGCCCAGTGGTATTTCCTCATGGCCGAGTTACTTATCTGTCCAATAAGGCAAGGAAATTTAAAGCAGAGAAGTGGCAGATAGGGATTTAACAGACACGAGAAAATGTAATTGCAGCACATAAGAGTATATGATCAAGTGTGAGACCAAGCCCAAGATGGGGTGCAATGCCTTATCTTGTCAGCTTGGATCTTGTATGTCTCTTTTGTGTGGCCACGAATTGGACTCAGTTTGAATTTGGTTTTTGGAGCAGGCAAGGAGATGGATTTGGGTTTGCCTGGTCCACTCTGAGCATTGGTTTTGTAACCTCAAGAACACAGTAAATTTAAAAAAAATGCCACTTATATTGGTTTGGGCAGAGGACTGGAATAATATGCTTGGTAGTTCAATAAACTGGAAATGTCGATATTACCACAAATCTTTGTTCTTAACCTTTTTCCCTGTCATACACCACTATGCAATTCTATCTTCACCTTCTTTTTAGAGTGGCACTATGGCACAGTGGTTAGCATTGCTGCTTCACAGTACCAAGGACCCACATTTGATTCCCAGCTTGGGTCACTGTCTGTGCGAAGTTTGCATGTTCTCCCAGTGTGTATTTTGTCCATGAGTTCCGGTTTCCTCCCACAGTCTGAAAAATGTGCTGGTTAGGTGCATTAACCTGGCTAAGTTCTCCCTCAGTATATCTGAACAGCTGCAGAAGTGTGGCGACTAGGGGATTTACACAGTGACTTCATTGCAGTTTTAACATAAGCATACTTGTGACTCTAATAAATAAACTTAAATTTTTATTTCCTCATCTCTCACATTTAAACAGGAATTCTATGTTCAAAGAAAGATCTACATTTAAAAACAGTTTCCATGACTCTGGATTTTTCTAAAATGCCTTACGACCAGTAAAATCCCTTTGAAGTGTAGTTACTGTCCCAATGCTATAACATAGCTGGTAACTTTGCACACAGCAAACTCTCACAAACAGCAATGTGATAATGGCCAGTGAATCTGTTTTAGTGATTTGGATTGGCAGATAAATATGGATCAGGACCTTGAATAATTCCCCTTCTTTAAAATAGTACCATGGGATCATCAGAGTAAGCAAATGGACCATGGTTTAAGAAATAGCAACGGAAAGGTTGAACATATTGGATCTTTAGAGTTTAGAAGAATGGATGGTGTTAGAGAGCAGATCAGAAACCCCATATTATAAAGTTAGCCTAGATTCCTGTCTATTTTTGATTTTGGTATTAGTGCCAGGATACAGTGTTTCGCTCCAGGTGTGATTTCATTAATTCGCTATGAAACTTTTATTTCTAAAAAACACTTTTTTTAAACAATACAGTTAAAATGTGCCAAAATTAATTTGAATAACTTTTACCAGTAGAAATACCTAAACATAACAAGGTATAATTCTTAAACTGCTAGCTATTTCCACAGTTCCAATTTAAGCAGTGTGCTCACAGACATACAGCCTTCTTTGGAATCAGTTAGCACACACCTAGCATGGATCCCAGATTTCCAGGCTTTTAACTCCTTTGGACAGAGATACGGAAAGACATCTGTCTTCTGACTCCCATGTTCATGTGTTTTGACTCTGCCATGTCCACATAGGTTTTTGAATGCTTTAAAGGTTTTTTAAAAGTTTAGTTGGATGGGGAATATTGTAAGGTGGTTTGGGTGGTGAGTTGGTTAGTTACTTGGCTGATTTGTGAGGGTGGGTATTCAGGACATGTGGTTGGATAGTTGGGGGATGGGGAATCAAGTTGTATGGGGAACTGGTTATTTGCAGGGTGAGTAGTCGGGGGTGAGTAATCAGCGGGACGTGGAGGCAGTTTGCATGGGTGCTGGGCTTTGTAGGGGCCATAGAGGATTGTGTGTGGGTGGGTGCTGTCAGAGCAATGGGATGGGCTTTGCTGTTAATCATTGACTTGTGCCAGAAACAGCAGAACAATACTTTGCGTGATTATTTGGGTATGCATTGTACAAGCAGTCCACTGAGCTCAGTGTCTGAGATATTCTCAGGGACCTGGGAAACAGATCTGTCCATCAGGAATATAAGCTTTCCAGCAATACCATGCATGTTTGGTCTTCTGAAGGGTCTCAATGCACAACAGAGGCAAATGTGTCAACATTGGCCATTGTTGGTTTCAATAAGATCCAGGCTGTTATTTCTCCTCATGAAGGAATCTAGAATTTCAGAGTAAGTTGTTGCCCATTTAAGACCTAGATGGGAGGATGGAGAGTGGAATTTATTTTCTCAGAAAGTTGTTAACCTTTGTAATACTCTTAACCCACAGAGCGCCAGGGCTGGGTCAATGAATATATTCAAGCCTGAGTTGGACAGATCTTTGAGCTACAAGGGAGTCAAGGGACAGTTAGACAAGTAGCACGGGGGCCACAATCAGATGACTAGAACTTGCTGCCCACAATGGTGAGGGGAATGTTGAGGTGGAATCAGAGGTGTAGACAAGATGTTGGATGGGCACTTGGAGGAAATAAATGCGGGGCAATTGGGAATCAGCAGGAAAGTGAGGCTGACTGGATTACTCTGCAGTGAGCTAGCGTGAACTTGATGAATTGAATGGCCTCCAGCTTTGAAACTGACCGTCGAGTTTTGAGAGTGAACCATTCAGTAATCAAGCGCAACAGCATGAGACTTGGCAATCTCCTCCAGAAGTGTAGAAAATAAATCCAATTTGAAACACAAGCCACCATTTAAATTAAAGCAACATGAACAGGTTGCAGCTCAATGGATTTGGGTAAGTGCACAATCCTGTGGTCTAGTCTGCAATCAAGGAATCCTAGCAATAATGGGAGGGGAGTGGTGCTGAGGTGAGTAGCTCAGAGTGGCAGCAGTCAGAGAACATGCATCTATTCAAAGTGTATTTAAAAATGATATTCATTTCAAAGTAAAAAGAGGATATCAAGCATTTCAAATTTTACAAAAAATACTCATTTCCTATTCATTTCATTGTTCCATCAAATAGAATATATAAATCAACATGTTGAAGAATTATACATTCCATTTTAAATTAAAACCATTACAGTTGTAAGTTTAATTGTGGAAATAATTTTGTGAAATAAGAACTCCTCCCCCTATTTCAATTTTCTGACCTAGTTGTTTGCAATAATATTTCCTCTCCTACTGGGTAAAAATTAGACTCACATCAACTCTTTCACAATATTTCAGCAATCAAGTAGCAGGAAGAATGTTTTCAAAGTGAGAATGAGTCTCGAAAATCTTCTTCTCCTTTTACAGAGTGCTATAGTGTCACAAATGAATCCATTTATTAACCCAGCTTTAAAATAGGGACATTTCTTGAAAAACAGCCAAGATTGAGGGGCAAGCTCTCCATAGTTTGTGGCGTCCTCATGTTTTATGGATCAAATGATTTGTGGATGGTGTCCGTATCCAACTAACATGCAGGCTTTAGTTGTCTACATACAAAAGCAAATAGTGAAGACTCTAACACAGTGACAGAGGCTGAGTTACCATCTTGATCAATCACTAAAATAGTTGGAGATTCCAGGTGGTCACTGGAAAGTGACAGTGCTTGAAATAATTTG
The DNA here is from genome assembly GCA_024679065.1 of Sphyrna mokarran. Classification (NCBI taxonomy): domain Eukaryota; kingdom Metazoa; phylum Chordata; class Chondrichthyes; order Carcharhiniformes; family Carcharhinidae; genus Sphyrna; species Sphyrna mokarran. Next base: position 30,329,311 of record JAGIQG010000021.1, read on the forward strand.
TATGACGTGCATTCACCTTCCACATGATACAGAAGGACATGGCTGGGATATATGCTTGAAGCATCATATCACAAAAATGTTCTTGAAGTAGTCCATGAAATCAATGCATTCATCGCAAGTAGAGATAAGGAGTATTTGCTGCAATTGTTATTAACTGTCAACAGTCGGAACACTTTGCATCTGTTAAAATGAAATGAAGGAAATGATGAAACTAGTAACAGAAAGCCTTTGAAAAAAAATTCAGACATTTGAAATTGCACCTACCATTGGCATTGTTGACTCCCTTCGAACTACTGAAAGTAAAACAGAAGAGAAACAATTAATTCATTATTTCTAGTACATAAAATTTGAATTTACATCTCCAGCTTTAGAATACTTAGTCCATTATTTCTCGTAGTTCCAAAATTCCTAATCGTATCAAACATAGCAATCTCTGTTCAATTATGATGATTTTATCATTTATAAACAATGCTCATATTTTGACTAATTAACACTTGAAGAGTTTCTCCAAATCATTTGTCCAATGATTTACAAAAATAATCTGATAAGAAAGGGGATCCAAAACAAATGCAGTCACCTATCTACCTTACAATTTTTCTTCTTCCGACTTGACTCGGTGTTTATGTGGTGGTCACATTAACAAACTATTCAAGAAATTGTTCTAGCAATCCCCAGGGCATATGTTCAAATCCCATATCACAGCAAAAGAATATTAATTCATTTTTTTTTTAAAAGGAACATCGGTATTTATAACCCTCACAGTTTCAGGGACCCGCATTCAATTCCTGGCTTGGGTCACTGCCCATATGGAGTTTGCATGTTGTCCCCCATGTCTGCATGGGTTTCCTCCAGATGCTCTGGTTTTCTCCAAAAGATGTGCTGATTAGGTGGACTGGCCATGCTAAATTCTCCCTCAATGTACCCAAACAGGCACCGGAGTGTGGCGACCTGGGAATTTTCATAGTAACTTCATTGCAATGCTAATGTGACACTAATAAATAAACTTTAAATTTTTAGAAGGTGACCATGAATCTTTGGTCAATATTTAACCATGTTGTAAAAAAAAGGGTTTACTAATTTTTGTTTTTGTAAAGGAACCTATAGTTCTTACTCTGTCTGTCTGATATGTGTCTCACATCCTACATCAATATGTTGATCTTAACTGCCCCCTGAATTAGCCCAGCAGGTCAGCCAGTTATAAAAGGCTACAAAGAAAAATATATTTTTTAGGCCAATAAGTGTCAATCACAACTAGAGGATGATTTTTTTAAAAATTGTAATTCATACATAGAGACTGTTTCCTTTTTTCCCCTATCCGAATGGCTTCTTCCTGTACTAAACACTACAGCTTGGAACTTGTGATTTGAAATGTCACAGATGATTCATTCCTGCAGCTACCATTTCCAATTCTGTTTGATGTTTGGATGCAGCTCAACAGAAGTTGTTCCAGAGCTATTCAATGTGACTTATCTGGAGTTTTTCTACATTCTCTTGCTAAAAGCTGAGTAACAGGCTTATTATAGTGGAGCGTTCATCTTTTCACCTAATCACTTTAACCAAATAGAATGTAAGGAAGCAAGACTCAAGTAAATCAAGTAGGGAAAATCCAGAAACATAGAACACTACAGCACAGAAACAGGCCCTTTAGTTCTTCTTGGCTGTGCCGAATCATTCTTCTGCCTAGTCTCACTGACCTACTCTTGGACCATATCTCTCCATGCTCCTCTCATCCATATACTTTCCAACATTTTCTTAAATGTTAAAAGTGAGTCCACATTCACCACTTTATCTAGCAGCTCGTTCCACACTCTCACCACTCGCTGTGTGAAGAAGGCCTGCCTAATATTCCCTTTAAATTTCCCCCCTTCATCTTTAATCCATATCCTCTAGTTTTTTTTAAATCCCCTAGCCTCAGTGGAAAAAGCCTGCTTGCATTAGTCTATCTATACTCATCATAATTTTATACTCCTCTATCAAACCTCCCCTCATTTTTCTATGCTCCAGTGAATAAAGTCTTAATCTATTCAACCTTTTCTGTAACTTAGTTTCTCAAGTCCCTGCAACATCCTTGTAAACCTTTTCTGTAGTCTTTCAATCTTATTAATATCCTTCCTATAATTAGGTGACCAAAACTGCACAGAACGTTAAACTTTTTTCTATTTCTTAAGCAAATGTTTGTTGAATGCTTTCATCCTCAGTGAGGTACTGGGCATGCAGTGATTCAGCTAAAAATCTAACAAGCAAACATCTGGGAAGTGATTAAGAATGCCTGGCAGAAGCTGAAGCCATTGAGAGTGTTTCAGATTTGACCCTCCCTTTCTTGGCCAGATAATTTGTTTAAACAGAATTATCAGGTTTCTAGATTCTGGGCTGTATTCAAAAACAAACAAAACAAAAATCAAACAAGGGTACTTTTTCAATAAGATAATGTCAGAATTTATGTTTGTTAGAAATCAGAAACTTTTACACAATCATACCTGTATATAAATTTCTTCTGAATCGAAAAATTGTCAAGATGATTATTCCAACTGCAAGTGCTCCAACAATGACAAAGACAGCCGTGAGAACCTGAGTCTTTTTTTCTTCACTTTGCTGGTCAGTATTAGGTTCATCCAAGAGGGGAACTGAAAAGTTGGGTGGAAAAATTTAATTAATTGCAATCTCCAATTTCAACCTTTGCATGTATAATAATGATGGTATTAATCATAAAGGGACATGAGTTGGAGTTGAACTGCACAGAGGGAAAGGATGGCAGCAGTTTAATAAGAAGCCACAAAACCTTCTCAAGAAAAGATGATTACAGGTGGTAAATTAGATTTTGTGGCATTGCACTCATCTTCAACACAAGAACAAAATCAATTCTTTAAGCACTTATTTTCTGACACTGTTTTGGATAAAAGCTATGAACGTACTTGGAAAATGCTTTTTAACTTCATATTCACGTTCTTCCACGTTCCACACAGCACAAGTGTAATTGCCTTCCAAAGCACTGTTTGCAACTATGATCGGAAGAGAACTGGTGATCTTGAACAGCCCCTGTGGGGTCTTTATATGATCTGTTTTAGCACGAGAGGTGAGGTTTGTTTTGTCATAGACAAACCAGTGAATCTCAGAGAGTGGATAACCAGTTGTTTCACAGATGAGGTCTGTCATTTTCATCCTTCTTGTGACATTGGATGCCAACATCATTTTTGGCAAACTGTATGGAGCTAAAAACAAATTACACTTTTATTAATGTAATAAGAGAGAGGCACAGAAGAACATAAGAGCAGTTTCTCCACTTACTCCATCAGCCAGCAATACACAACAACAATAATATGATAGCAGTAGGGATTTAATTTATTTACTTAAGGTGACATATGTGTAGGGGTGAAAAAAATACTTAATGGTTCAAATTTGGGATTTTGATCTGATTTCTGAATATGTGAATTCCAAACTGTTTAGAATACATAGCAAATATGAATGTGCATCAAATATGATTATCCTATTTACAACGTGGCCATCCAAATTATTAATACACCTCCTCTAACTTCAGTGATTAAAGATGTTTCAAAGATATGAAAGATTTTCTAAAAATGCAAAACCATGATTCCTTCTCTCAACATGACTCTTGTTATAATTTACTGTATGCCTCACACATGTCAAGCTTTTAGGTAAGTTTGAGTTTAAAGTTTATTCATTATTGTCACAAGTAGATTTACATTAAAACTGCAATGAAGTTACTGTGAAAATCCCCTGGTCGCCACATGCTGGCACCAGTTCTGGTACACTGAGGGAGAATTTAGTACAGCCAATGCACCTAACCAGCATGTCATCTGGATTGTGGGAGGAAACAGGATTGTGGGAGGAAACGCAGACACAGGGAGAATATGTAAACCCCACACAGACAGTGACCCAAGTCAGAAATTGAACCTGAATCTTGGCACTGTGAGACAGCAGTGTTAACCACCATGTCACCATGCTGCACCATGCAAACAAAATAGGAATTTGTTGCTAATTAAAGGCAACCAATAGAAGCAAAAATATCAGGAAAAGAATACTGTTACCCACCTTTAACCTTCAGTGTGATGAACTTATTGTCATATCCAACCCTTGTTTCCAAATAATAAATATAATTCCCTTCATCTGTCAGTTGTGTTTTCTGGATTAACAATGATACATCATTTGAATCCGGATGAATTATTATAATTCGATTATGAGGTTGTTTGGCACCAGCTTCCAAATGGAACATGGGTCTTGGTTTTCTATCTTTTTCAATTTTACTCAGTTGAATGCGAATATATGTTTGTACTATTGATGATTTGATTGAGCATGTTAGTTTAGTGTCTTCATTTAATATTCCTGTCACTACATCCTCACAATCTAACGTCACAAAGCCTGAAAAACAAGAATTTCCATTAGTTCACATTGCCTGAGTGATAATCGGTGTTCAATGAAGTATAAATTGAGTTACACTCCAGTACTTACTCTGTGCAAAGGCTGGATTTGTGCATACGATGATATTAAGGAAAATTATTGCACAATGTAAACCCATTACTGGAATTCAGTTCACCTGCTAATATGAAGATAATAGAGAAAAATCACTAAAACACAAGGTTGAGTTTGTTTCAGTGGATCATGTCTTGTTGAAAGCGGCAGACTAAACTTGCTTTGGTGGGCAATGGGACCCAGGCATGGAACATTTTGCTGGACTATCCAGTTAACATCATTTGAGGATAGAGGCCTGATCCTTTCATTCCTTCCTTTCCACCATCCCCCACCCCATCTCCTGCCCTCCCCTCCCCCTGTCCCCTGCCCCCGCCCCCCCCCAAACCAATTCAAGACCTGGTAACTCAGCAGTGTAGGCAGTGCCACTAGTAGTAGTGGCTGTCTCTTGAAGAAGGGGGCACTTCAATGCCAAAGATTCGTGAATGGAATTGGCTGCCGTCGGAGGTTGTTGAGGCAAACTCGCTGGGGTCTTTTAAAAGACTTCTGGATGAGTATATGGAAACAAACAGGATAGGGGGCTATAGATAGGTCTGTGGATTGGTAGATGTGATCGGCGCAACTCGTGGGCCAAAGGGCCTGTTTGTGCTGTATTGTTCTATGTTCTATATTCTAGATCAGCAAGCCCCAGCAATGAGAGGTAAACACAGCTGGGGGGGCTGGGGAAGGGGTGGGGGAGGTGGATTATTCCAGCAGCACCCTTTGGTGTGTGGAAAGCCATTTCCACTAAGTAGCCTTTACAAACCCCATTGAGCTCCCTTCAACTTTGTAACAGCCTCTCTACAGGAACTGGTTGGTAAAGTCTGATGATTTCCCCTTACAGCAGCAAGCAACCCCCTCCCCTCAGTGCTGATCAGGTGGGATTGGACCTGCCCCTTTCCTTCCCCTCCCCCACACAACATTCCCCCAAATGAGCACTCACCTTTTAACATCATATGAGTTCATGATTCCAATTGAAGTAATTGGATTGGCACTTCAGCAAAACAAGTGTGCAAGACAATGGCAATAATGAGGTTAGTCTACAGATTGTTGGCTCAGTGGTTAGCGCTGCTGCTTTACAGTGCCAGGGACCCAGGTTCCATTCTGGCCTCAGGTCAGTGTCTGTGTGGAGTTTGCACATTCTCCCCATGTCTGCATGGGTTTCCTTCGGGTGCTCTGGTTTCTTCCCATGTTCCAACAATGTGCAGGATAAGTTGATTGGCCATGCTGAATTGTCTTTTACTGTCAGGGGGATTAGCAGGATAAATATGTGGGTTTACTGGAATAGGGCCTGGGGAGGTATTGTTGGCCTCCTTCTACACGGTAGTGATTCTATGATTTAGGGTCTTCGGTTGGCAATATGTTTTGCCAGCAGGATAGTGTCAGGCAGTGTCAGGCAGTCACTGTGTCAGTGTCAGTGTCAGATAGTGTCAGGCAGCCAGTTCTCCTGCTGCTCCCCAACCCTCAGTAATCTAAATCAAATCTGATTCAGTTTGTCTGTGCATCGTAAGGTAGATTTCGACGGGAATTTAATGTCAGGGTTGAACTACTCAGATTCATAGCAGATAGTGGGGACGTGAGCTTTTACCAAATGTCAATGAAACAATTCTTAAGTTTCTGAAAGTCAAACTGTACCTTTTGTATCCAACAATACGCAGACGTTCAACTTGTCCGGCACCAAACGGTGGTTCAAACTGACCCAAGAGAAATCACCATACAAAATCCCACACTGACTGCGAGTGTCCCGGGGATCCGGACTCCGCTGGACTCGGAACCGAAAGCTGGGATCTGCAGGGAGAGAGTTGTGACAGCCGGCTCTCGATCTGTTGACCAATCTGCGAAAGTATTGACAACAAACGGCGAACAAAGGTTATCTCTGCAGTTCTTCTACCGTCTTCCTTGTCTGTTGGAATTGAACCCAGCGAAGAGCTAGCTGAATCTCCCAGATTTTTTTTTTCTCTCTTCCTTGTTTCTTACTTTCTGTTTCAATATGACTGACTAACAGCAATTCGGGTTGGCAAATACCGAGTTTCAATCGCCAGAAAAAGGGGAACAAATTTATCTGAGCGGTCTGTTTTCACAGAACTTCCCCAGCAACACTGCTGTTGCGTAGACTTGCAACTGTCAAACGCTTCGTCTTTGCTATCCTTTCTCACAGACCATTTCAGGAAGTAATCGGAGCAAAGGAATGTGTGAAATCTAGCATTGGAAATTGAAAGTAGCTGGGAAAGGCCAGATTTGCTCTTCCAGCGTCTGCACGTATTTTCCCTTTGTTACTCTCTCCGGAAGATTAGCTCTGAAATATTGGCTAAGGGAATTCCAAATAATTTATTTTTAGCTCTTTCTATTAATCCAAGTTTATATTGTCTCACCTCTCTTACAACAGAAACCCCCCCTCCCCAGTAGAATCTGGAGATGAACAACACCAATTAAATCTATCTGCACTCTCAGATCTTAACGTGAACTTCCTGTTCTTTCCTCCTGCAAAAGTATACTTTATTCCTATAAAATCAGAAGGATACATTCCAAAACATTTCAAATTATTATTACAGTAAATAGCAATAGTTTTCACACTCCCTAAAAGTTTAAAGTTTATTTATTATTGTCACAAATAGGCTTGTATTAACACTTGCGGTGAATTAACTGTGAAAATCTCAGCACATTTTCGGGAACACGGAGAGAACTTAGAGGCCAACGCACCTAACCAGCACATCTTTTAGATTGTAGGAGGAAACAGGAACACCCAGAGGAAACCCAAACAGACACAGGAAGAACATGAAGATTCTACACAGATAGTGATGTAAGCTGGAATCAAACCCAGGTTCTGAGCACTGTAAGGCAGCAGTGCTAACCCCTCTGTCATCATGGGTTCAATATCAAATAAAATATTGATATTGTGCTGTATTGTTCTATGTTCTATATTCTAGATCAGCAAGCCCCAGCAATGAGAGGTAAACACAGCTGGGGGGGCTGGGGAACCTGATGTTGTGAGACTTCCCACCGTGCCACCCAGAGATCAAGATCTTCTCTGAAGTGCTTCAGTTCAGTAATGACAAAATTACAATCATTTCAATATTTTCACAATTCTGTTCAAACTATATACATCTGGCATGTTGCATTCTGATGTGCTGCAATATATTTGCATAGAATTTCAAATTTCAAATTGAATCCATTTCATGGTCCCTATAAGGGAGACAAACAAGATCCAAGCTGAGAAGATAAGGCATTGTATCCCGTCTCGGGTTTGATCTGACACTTGATTTTTTTTTTATATCTTTTGATACGTTATTCCCAATCAAAAATCCAATTTGGTCCAATCAGAGTCCGCACATGAGTGACAAGGAAGATCCAAGCTGACAAGACAAGATTTGATCAGGTAAGATCCAAGCTAACAGGATGAGGCATTACAATCACTCCAGGGCTGGATCTGAGCTTCATCTTAGCCAAAAGGCCTAATAGATTTTTTTAAAAATTGCTTGCTGTGAAGCCTCTGTTTAACCTCACTGGCCAAGACCTGGTATTACACTTTTTAGTTATATCCAATCAAAAGCCATATTGGTCTAATCAAAGTCTCACCAGTGAGACATTCCCAATCCTAGCTGACAAGACAGGCAATCCTCCTCCTGACTTGGGCTTGATCTACATGATCCAAACTGAAAGGAGCAGGCATTGCACCCTCTCCAGTGTTTGATCTCATTTGCATCTTAGCCAAAAGGCCCAATGCCATTTTTTAAAAAATTGTTTCAAATGAAGCCTCAGTGTTACCTCATTGACTTCTATCAAGTGCAGAACAGCAAAACTACATTTTTTTTTGTTATATCCAATACAATACAATCAAAGTCCAAATCAAAATTTCAACAAGTGAGACATTCCAGATCCAAGCTGACCCCTGTCTTGGGTTTGGTCTACTTGATCCAAGCTGGTAGGGACAGGCATTGTACCCACTCCAAGGCTTGATCTCATTTGCATCTTAGTGAAAAGGCCGAGATGCCGCTTTTAAAAATTGCTTCAAATGAAGTCACAATGTAACCTTATGGCTTCAACCAAGTATAGTATATTGATACTACACTTTTGTTTATAAACCTAATTCAGTCCAATCAAGTCCAATTCAGAGTCTCATTAAGTGAGACATTTCCCATCCAAGGTGACATGACAAGGCTTTTGCTTCCTATCTTGGGCTTAATCTAGATGATCCAAGCTGGTAAGAAGAGGCATTGCAGCTCCTCAAGTGACCAAAGAACAAAAAAAATTACAGCACAGGAACAGGCTGTTCAGCCCTCCAAGCCTGCAACGATCATGCTGCCCGACTTAACTAAAACTCTCTACCTTTCTGGTGACTAGATCCCTTCATTCCCATCCTATTCATATACTTGTCAAGACGCCCCTTAACAGTCACTATTGTATCCGCTTCCACTAACTCCCCCAGCAACCAGCTCCATGCACCCATTATCTTTGTGTAAAAAACCCATCTCATACATCTCCTATAAACTTCGCACCTTAAACCTATGCCCCCTAATAATTGACTCTTCGTGTGGAGTTTGCATGTTCTCCTTGTGCCTGCAAGGGTTTCCTCCAGGTGTTCCGCTTTCCTCCCACAATACAACTATGTTCAGGTTAGGTGGATTGGCCATGTTAACTTGCTCCTTTGTGTCCCAAAATGTGTAGGTTAAATGAATTGGCCACAGTAAATGTGCAGGGTTACAAGGATAGGATAATGGAGAGGATTCTGGTTAGGATACTCTTGTCAGAAAGTCAATGCAAACTTGATGGGATGAGTGACCTCTTCTACACTATAGAGATTCTATGATAATAGGTTTAGTAAGGAAGAATGAACCAATTTGATAGTAACAGCACATCTTGCAAACACGGACCATAATATGGTTGAATATTTTTATTGTGGTTGAAAGAGAGAAGACTCCTGACCTCACTTATAGTTACTTGAGGGTGTCCCTCACCTCCTAAACTTCATATAATCCAAAAGAACCTGCCCCCCCACCAATCTTCATATATTTACTATCAATGATGGAAAGCTGATTTCCCAGAAGCTTGAATGAAGAGCCCAGCAGAGTGTTAGCTTTCTTTGAGGTAATGTTCTGAGCCCTGTTCTTGTTCCGCTAGTGGAATACCAATACAAACATGTATTGGTATCCCACACACAAGTTTCACCCACATAGACCGGCAGCCCATACACACAAATCTACACACATACACATATTTCTACACAGAATTGCATCCCACACACATACACTTACCCCAAATATATACACTCCATGTGCACCCACAACCTACACCCCACACACACATATCCCCAAACAGATACATCTCACACACAGACCTGCACCTCACACACATACACATACCCCTCCAAAAATACTGCACATGCATCCACATCTCACATGTATACACATAACTACAAACACATACACTCCATATAGCCAGAGCCACACATATACACATACTCTCCCAAACATCTACACTCCACACATTTACACATGCTTACACACATCACATACATACACAAACCTGCACTTGTACACATATCCCTAAACTCCTGCACATTACAAACATACTGAGGGAGAATTTAGTATGACCAAAGATATGCTGGTTAAGTGCTTTGGCCATGCTAAATTCTCGCTTAGTGTACCCAAACAGGCACCAGAGTGTGACGACTAGAGGATTTTCACAGTAACTTCTTTGCAATGTCAATGTAAGCCTACTTGTGACGAATAAATAAACTTTAAAACACCTGCCCCCACAGACACTTATACATAACCACACACACCCACACCCACACACATACACAGACCTGTATACGCCCGCACCTCATACATATACCCTCACACACATATGCATGCACCCAACACATACCCCATACACCCACATTCCACAATTGTACAGCCCCCACAAATTCACATTCCACACACATGCATCCCTTATTGGAACCCACACAAACCTACACCTCCTCCTCACATGCTCACACTGCACACACCCGCACCCCACATGCATGCATTCCCTGCATACTCGCACTCACACCACACCCACTCCACAACACATATACTTGCACAGCATGCGTCTTCACATCCTCTACACAGCTGAACAGTAGATCAAACTAAATATAAAATATAATCATATCATGATCACTGCCACCTAGGGCACCTTCATGATGGAGTAATTAATTAATTCTGTCACATCGCACATTACCCGATCTAGTACAGCCTGATCTCTGACTGGTATTAGAATGTGCTACTTGAAGAAACTATCCCCAAAAGACTTAATGAACTTATCATCCAGGCTAGCTTGCCAATGTGATTTGTCCAGTGAATCAATACGAACTTCTTGGAATCCATAATTAGAGAAGAATGACTGGACGCTTTGACATATATTTGTTGACTCAGCACAGATTATGAAGGATAAGTCATATCTGACTAATTTAGACAGCTTTTTTAAGGAAGTCGCTGGACAATGAATAAGGAAGTGTCTCTGGATGGTTTACATGGACTTTCAGAAGGCACTTAATCCTTATACCAGGACAATGATAGTCAGACTGAAAGAGTGTGGAAGTATACACAGTCTTGTAGCATAGGTTAGTTATTAGTTAGAAGGCAAGAGATAAAGAGCCAGATTCTCTGTCCTGCTGCAGTGACTGGAGATTGAGTGTCAAACCTCCATTCTCACTGGCAGCAGAAGCAGGGTAGCAACGGCCAGAGAATTCCAGCCAAAATGTCAGTATGAAAGGAATGTATGTGTCATGAGTATTGGTGTACCCTAGTGATCTGTACTAGAACATCAACTTCGCACTATATAGATCTTGGATGAAGTAACTTGAATAGAATATGAATTCCAGTGAAGATGCCAATGTGGTGAGGGGTGATGAAAGAATAAAAAAACTCAATTTTCTCACAAATATTCATAATAAACACAACAATTGGACTGAATATAAAAAGAAGGTCACTCCGCAAAGTTGTTCTTAGTGTTATGATGAAATCAGATGATAATTGTTGAGTAATTCCAATCCCAGAGGGATTTCTGGACCACAACGCTTTTCTTCTGTATTTTAAAAAAAATGGGAAGAAACTGTACTAATCTTAGCTGCAAAGAAGTCCAACAACCCTTTTGGATTTAAAAATATTAAAACTAAATGACTTATTAGCAAGAACAAAATAAAACTTAAGCACATTTATAATCACAAAGTTAAAAATCATATAAAACATTCCCCAAAAGAACTATAAGTAAACGCCTTCTCTTATACATTTTTAACTCGTCCAGGTATATTATCCAAGGCAGAACGGCTGCTACCTTCTTACAGCATATAACCTCACAAACTTGCCTCCACTCTGCCGTGGAAATTCAAGAAACTTCAAAAACAAGACAGCTTTGCAACCTAAGACTTCCCTAGCTTGACTCAGCTTGATGGCTGATTCGAACTTTGCATCTTCTGCCAAGGCCCAAAAATGGCCGCAATTGGGGCCATGCCTGAAATGGGCATGATGTCCAGTTAAATACATTCGCCTGTGTTTAACGTAACTTAATGGGCTGCACGTCCAACTTTCTCAGCACTTCCCCTTCTACTACTGCGTTTGCCCATCCAGAATCACCCCAAACCCGACGTGCTCCATAAAACTCCGATTGAGGCACTCCAATTAGTGAGGAGTTAGGTGCCTAGCGTCTGACGGCTCTCTGTTTGAGGTCGATGGGGGGTTGGGAAGAGGGAGGTCTGCTGCCACACTGCCTGAGATCAATGGGGAAAGTCTGCTGCCACTCTGTCTCACTGCAGTGAAGGGGAAGAGTGCCCATTGCTGCTTTGCCTGAGATCAGTGGGGGTAGGGGAGGTCCGCTGTCATTCCGCCTGAGATTAGTGGAGGTGAGAGGGGTCCGCTCTCAGTCTGTCTGTGACCGGTGCGGGGAGGGGAGTTCTGCTGCCACTCTACCTGACATCAGTGGGAGGGAAGGAGAGGGGCCTGCTGCCAGTCTGCCTGAGATTAATGGAGGAGAAGGGATCCACGGCCACTCTGCCTGAGATCAGTGGGAGAAGGGAGTTCCGCTGCCACCCTGCCTGAGATCAGTGGAGGGGAAGGGGGTCCGCTGCCACTCTGGCTGAGGTTGATGGAAAGGAGAATGGGGGATCCACTGCCAGTCTGCCTGTGATTAATGGGGGTGGGGAAGGGTGTCTACTGCTATTCTACCTGTGATCAGTGTGGGGGGGGGAGGATTGGTCTGCTGTCACTCTGCCTGAGGTCAATGGTGGAAGGGGGAGGAGGGGACGAGCTTGCGATCAGTCCACATGACATGGAGGAGGGGGGTGGTTAAGGGGACCAGTAATGTTGGAGGCGGGTGGTTGGGGCAATGGGAGCTATGGAGAAGCATTATCTGACCTGGGAGCTGAGGTTGGGGGGGTGGGGGGGCATATTCCACCATTTATCTCTGTGTATGTGCAGTTGGAGGGGCTGATCAGCGCTGCAGGATTTTGGCTGCATTAAGCCCCGCCCACAGGCTTCTACAGCACAATTTGGAATCGCTGATATATTTTTAAGACAGAGTGCTTATGGGGGTGCCTGAGAACAGGCCTAAAAGTCGGATCTGAAACACTACCAGTTTCGAGTCTTCCAACACTTAGAATGAAAATGGGAAGTGGCAATTTAGGATGGTCAATCCACAATAACCTGCACACCTTTGGACTGTGAAAGGTAACCGGAGCATCTGGAAGAAACCCATGCAGACACAAGGAGAATGTACAAATTCCACATGGACAGACAATCACACAAGGCCGGCGTTGAACTCTGGCATTGTGAGGCAACAGTGCTACTGACTATGTCAGCGCGCTACCCCTAAATAGGAATATGATGAATGTAGCTGTGGAACTTTGCAACCATTTCGTGAATCACCACATTTATTTTTGAGATTGGGACTCTACTACAATTCCAAGAAATGTGAGTTGGCAAATAGCAAGAACTGCAGTTTCTATCAACTCCAGCTGCAGTGGTAGTCTGATTCTAACCAATTAGACCTCTTATTTCTTCAGTGTTCACACATCTCAAAAAAATCCAGGTCAGTTGGGGAAGCTGGAGCCAAAGCATAGAGCTCTTTGTTCAGTTAATTCACTTATTTGGTCTCACAGCTTTATCATCTTCAATATTCCAGTGATCCTTTATTTATGTGTGCTTGAAAACAATTACAACCCAATTGTATAATCAACACGATAGGAAACAAATTAATTAGCCATATAGATTTGTTAATATATATTTTGAAAACATATTAATGCCTAGCAGATTACGGAAAATTTATTTCTAAGATCAATATCGTCCAGGTCTTCCTCATTCAGCATTCTCTGTTGGAAAAAAAGTTCAATAATGAAATGTAAAGTTACCACTTCTTATTGCAAATTATAAAATATATTCTAAGAGAGTTGCATACCGATTAAGTTTGATGTTGCTGATTTGGATCGTGATCCCATGAACGCTTTAGTGAAAATGAAAATATTAGCTTTCAAGCAGCTTTTATGTTAGCAATAGTTACATTTATGCATAACATCATACATTGAACACTTTCCTGCCATTCTTTTTTCTAGTCATTACACTAAAGCACGAATACGGCATGTTAGTTACTAGTGCAACAATCTCAAAAGTTAGAGCCTCACTTAGCATTGCTTTATATGCGGTTGTCAATATATTAAAACTGTTAGCTTAATGTTCTAACTCTCATTTGGAAAATAAAATTGTTGGTCAATTTTAAAAATCAGTTCCCTGCAGTCCCATGAGCAAAGCAAATGGAGCGCTCAATGATCCGATTCAACATTGAGTATAAAAGAATAATGATTAAGGCGGGGAGAGGGAGGGTGATTCTCCTAGCCCACTGCACTGCTCTAGCAATGTAATGGGCCAGGGGACATCAGAAGGCTGTTTCATGACACCCTGAGTCTCTGTGCGTTTCAGGGGTGAAAATTTTTAGTGCCATCAGCTCTGCACCTGAAATTGGCATGGAGCTGATTTCAATAGTTAAATTATGAATAGCATACAATTAATGGGCCCGGACTGAAGTCTCTGGGCCCACTAGACTATGTTATGGTTCACTCCGACAGGGTTTACTACTACTCCCCATGGACAAGGATCCTGCTGGAGAATCAGAGGCTATAGAGGCCTCCTCCTCAGTAGGTCAGAGTGAAGGGGATGGCCTCTGGGCAGCGCCAGCATGGCCCCCTGCCAGTGTCCCACAGGCAAAACTGGCAATGGCTGAGAGGCACATTGGCACTGGCCAATGGGCAAGGGGCAGTGCCAAGGGGACAGGCACCAGAGGGGACATAGTCTATTGGGGGTTAGGACTTATAGGGGGCCATAGGGGGTGATCAGTGGGGATATCCTGCACTGGATGCACTGGGATTGTTGGCAGAAGGGAGTAAGTTGGTGGTCAGGGCTGGCCATTGGGATCATTATGGTGAATGGAGGGGGTCAAGGCTACTGCAGGAGTTACAGATGCTGTGGCGGAGGGGGCTATCAGGACTGCAGGAGGATTGGAAGACAGCGGGATGGCCTGAAGACACCTGAAATGCTAGCGATCAGGGGGGTGATGGGGATTGGGGGGGGTGGTTGGATGGTGGTTCAAGGGGGATTCTCCTGTCTGGGCAGCGATCGGGAACCTGGCAACATGGGGTCTGTGAGCATGTGCCAATTTCCATAGTGACAGATCAGCGCCTGCACCGTAGCCCGTTCATCCCTCTGGTGCCAGCCTTTCAGTCGGAATAGGCTGTGATCTGATTTTGAGAGGGAATCCCGGTAGCGCACTCTGAAGTGCTCAGAGTGTGGGAGATTCAATTTGAAAACTCCGCGAAAGAAATTGACAGTTACTCCTGTTTTCACATGAAATGAGGACTTAGAATCTTTTGGACAGAATCCTGG
Source organism: Sphyrna mokarran (assembly GCA_024679065.1). NCBI lineage: Eukaryota > Metazoa > Chordata > Chondrichthyes > Carcharhiniformes > Carcharhinidae > Sphyrna > Sphyrna mokarran. The sequence continues at coordinate 30,344,664 of JAGIQG010000021.1, forward strand.
TCCAGGGGACCCCATACAGTTGTTGGAGTTCAGTCAGCTGATGTCAGCCAGAGCAGATACTGAGGACGTTCAAATTATACTTAGTCTCTTTCAGTTCAGGTGAACTAATATCAATCAAAATTTCATTTGCTGAATGCTGGTCAGTGACTTTAGCTGGAATAACCTTTCCATCATCAAGAGTAACTATTTCCATGTATCCTTTGTTATTGCCTCAGCCGATCTGCTGCTCAAACCCTCATTAATACTTTCATTCCCTCCAATCTCAAATACACCAGTTCTCTTCTGGCTGGCCTCACATCTTTCACCTGATTCTGAGAGGTAAACCTGATTCTGATGTCTATAATCCACATAGTGTCAAATCCTGTTCATTCACCTGCAAGCCATGCACTCTCCCCCCTGCCATTCCCTACATCCACCAACTCAATGCTTGCTGATCTACATTAGCTCCCAAACCTCAGTAAAAGTTGTCAAACATGTCTTTAAATCCTTTTTTATCCTCAGCCCTCTCTATCTATCTTTACAGATTCCTTACAGGCTTCTAAGAATCTTTCATTCCAAAGGTTCTTGGCCTTTTGTGCATCTCCACCATTGGTAGCTAGTCTGCCTTCGTGCTAAGCTCTGGAATTCTCTCCTAAAACCGAATTGATTCTCCACCTTTCTCCTTTAGAATTACATTAATTTTCATCTGCTTGCACTCCTGTGAAGTGCTTTAGATTCATCATAGAATTATACAATGCAGAACGAGTCCATTTGGCTCATTAAGTCTGCACTGAGAACAATCTCACAGTCAACCCTATCACAGTAAACTCACATATTTACTCTGCTAATCCCTCTGACACTGAGGGGCAATTTAGCATGGCCAATCAATGTAATCCACAGATCTTTGGAGTTTGGGAGGAAACTGGAGCACCCAGAGGTAACCCAGGCAGATACGGGGAGAATGTACAAACTCCACAGAAATAGTCACCCAAAGCTGGAATTGAACCTGGCTTCCCAGTGCTACGAGGCAGCAGTATTAACCACTGTGCCCCCGTGGGGATGTTTTACTCTGTTAAAGGGACAATATAAATGTGAGTTGTTTTTCGTGCTGGGCAAACATGATACTGACATTGGGAGAAAACTGGACTGGACTCAGCTATAACCATCTTATTTTCATATAAGCTGCCTATATTTAATGTGAAAAATAGTCACGGTGACAGGTGCAATTTTACACTCTGAATTTAATAGGAGTGGTGTTTATAATACCTGAAGGGTTGGTAGAGAACATATCCTTGCTGATGTCGGCCATCCCTCAGCCATTTAACAAATGTTAATTAGCTGGAGGTGCGGCTTCCATTTTATCACTCAGGAGGAAATCTTGCATCAGAGAATGGTTGGCCAAGCTAATTGAGACGTCAACAGCTGGGAAGACAGGGAGTCCCCAGTGTCAAACCCTGGAGCTAGATGCAGGTATGTACTGGGGGGATTTTTAGCTGAGAATGCAAAGGGCATCTCCAAGGTGATCAGGAGAATTTGTTAGAGAGGATGGCGGGGGCCGGGGGGGAGGAACAAACAAGGGGGAGAGAGGGAAGGCCCTGGGTGAGGGAGAGCCCAATATGGAAAGGGTGACAGAGAGATAAATCGATTTATTTGACAGGCCACCCAATCTTCAAACCTGCCCTTAAAGAATGGTTAAATTCTACTCCATTAGTCAAAGGAAGAAGAGTGGTTAGGAAGGGGTGGAATGGGGGGAGGGGGTGGGAGGTGGGCTTTAATGTTGCTTTGGAAAAGGAAAACATGATCTTGGAAAGGTCCTCAGCAAAAATAGCTATGTCATTGCCCTTATTTGAACTAATATTGTACCTTAAGACATACGATTTCTCCAGTAAAAGAACACCATCATTACCAAAAGTGCGAAAATTACGGCAAAGGACAGAGAGAAATAAACACCAACAGGTCTTCTCATTTTTGCTTTTTGTTGCTGATAGTTTCCTTCCATTTTAGGATTGTCCAATACTGAAATGGCAAGCATATAATTGGCATATTTAATTACAATTGATATCATGTACTCCAAGAGCTTTACTTAAAACATCTTTTGTGTAAGATAGGATGGAGCAGATTACATTAATTTATGAGATCATAGTGCCATGGATTAAATAAATTATACAGCAATGACTTAGTTATATAATTGTGCCTAAATGCTTCCTTCAGATGATTAGACATTGCCCTTGGCCAAATTGTCAGAATTAAGTGGCACTCAATGAATAGGAATTAGTTATGTTCATTTTGGATTCAGTAAACAGGAAAAAAATGACAGATAATGTCAACTGCAGATTGGGTTTCAGCAATATTATCATCTTGCAGTAGGACATGCCAAGTGGAAACAGGGACTTACTGCCTCAAGTGCAATGAGGAGCAGAAATGATGTAACAATTTAACTAACAGCTCAGATTTTAAAAGAATGCTTGTCATCTAAAATATTCAATACTGTCCCTATCATAAAAGAAATTTAAAAATATACATATTGTGCAGAAGTATGTTGATAGGTTTTATTCAGAACAAAGTATAATAGACACTGGAATAAAAACAGAAAAAGCTGGAGAAACTCAAGATCTTGTTCAGAAGAATTCAAGTAAAAAGCCGAGGAAGTATTCTGAATTAAAGGGACAGCTGCAAAAACGAGACTTAAAGTCAGCTAGGTGAGAAGCTAGACGTACAATGTAGATCAAAAATTTGGTGGCACCTTAAACCAGCCTGTGAAGCAATGGTGTTCTGTTGGCAAGGTGTGGGAGCTTGAATGCAAGTGGCAAATCCAAGGCATATCAATGTTGAGATATTGAAATGCTGGAGATGGATCCTTGGTGAAAACATCCGAGAGAATGTTCTGCTTCGGGCAAGATTTCAGATATGTTCTTTGAAATGGGAGTTTGGAAACCCTCATATGGACATCAAAGTTCCAATGAGGCCAGTTGGTTCAGAGTGTGACAAGCATTTGAAGTGGAATTTGATGAGAAATCTACAGAAGTTGTTCTGGGTGGCATCAATCACTTGATTTCAGAGTGTGGTTTGTCTGGCCACAATTGGCCTGTTGATTTGCACAAGAACATTACAGAGTCTAAGATAAATTTACAATTTATGTTATTCTTACAAATCTCTATAAATCTGTAAAAGGTAGAATTGGCTGAATGAATAATGTATTATAGTTAACATTTTTTTTTTTTAAAGCAACACAGCACGGGAAACAGGCCCTTCGGCCCAACGAGCCCGCGCCACCGTAATACCAAATCATTATCCTATTTTAATAGTCCTATATAATAGTATATATATTAATCCTAATTTGGAAAATTTTCACCATAGGGACAATTTGTTACCCAATCAGCCTAAGAGCGAATTTTTGGGTTGTGGGAGGAAACCGGAGTGCCCGGAGAAAACCCACGCAACCACGGGGAGAACGCGCAAACTCCCGCAGACACCGGCCCAATTCCAAGTGTCTGCACAGCCACATCGATAGTCTCTGAGCTGTCATGGTGCCCTTCAGGTGGTCCACATAAAGCACTCATATACGACATGAGGTACCAGGCAACCCATGAATCAACATCCAAGAGCTGTCCTCGCACCACCTGCCGAATGCGTGCTCAAATTATGGACCGAATTACCTGTGGAAAAAAGCCGTAGTTAAACAGTCCTAATATATCCCTCTATCTGCATTTTCTTGATTAACAAATGTTTTATTATTTTATTAAAGGTTAAATGGCAGCGCTGTGACTCTGTTCATCCACCTCTGGAAATATATTATAGAAGCTACAATCTGTTGTCTGGGACCTGACTATACAATAGCAGCATGAGAAACAATATGACTCTTCTTCAGAGTTCTGTTTCTCTGTACACAGATGCTGCCAGGCCTGCTGAGCTTCTTCAACATTTTTTTTTCTATTTCAGATTCCCAGCATTTATAGTACTTTGTTCTTATTAAATCAGACATTATGTTCATTTTTCCCACTAGATTACAAATGTAACATTAAAAAATGAGTCCGTGTTCTCTTGCAATCTGAATGTCACACTTAAATGATATGCTATTGAGTATTTTTGATCAATCGATGATTTTAATGGATCCCCAAACTTTTACTCAATGGTTGCAAGCTTCCAGCCTTTTCTCTCAACTGAAAAAGAGATTCCTCTCTAACCAAACTCCAAGCTTGGACCCAATTACTTGTCCTCTTTGACATTCCCCATTGACATTGCCAACTATTCACTTCCAGTCAGAGCAGCCTTGCCTATCCACGGGAGCCACTGGGCCTCCCATTTTCTGAACATTATTGCAGAGTTTCTCATGTTCTCAGGCTCAGTGCTAGATTTCACATTTTCTGGCTTCCAGAGAGACAGCTTTGCCATTTGGAATGGTTCAGAAATTCGCGACATAAATTCATGGCAGCTTCAGAAGCACCAAGAACTACTGCTGAGGATTGCTAACATCAAACCAAAGCCACATGTTTCCTTAGCCTTATAAATGAAAACAGAATCAGGATGAGTGTTTTCCTTAAAATATCTATACTATATAGAATAAAATGGTGATCTCTTTTATGGCATTGTTAAAGTTCTAAATAATAGTGGGCCCATCCATAGGAAATGCAAATCAATTTATGTTTTGTGATGCCAATGGGAATTAAATTAGGGTGCATGGAAAATAATCCAATTCTGGGATTGTATTATAAACAAAATCTCCTCTGGGGGAATTTGTGAGCTATTTTAGAAAAGTGCAGTTTGAATTTTATGCTTCTCATGGTGAAAGTGGCTGGGGTTTGGGAATACTTTCTCCAGACAGTATCAAAGTGGAAAGTCCCATGTTAAGTACCAAAGAATTTTGTTCCAAAACTCCATGCTTTCTGTTCCATCTCAAAGAAATACCTTAACTTAAAACTCAGAAGTCTATTTCTTACAATGCTGGCTTTTCCTCATAATTCATAGCTCTCAGTTAAGAAATACAGCAAACACTACCTTAAAGAGATGCGTACATTTACATATTTATATTTATTTATTAATGTCACAAGTAGACTTACACTAAGGGAAAAATTCACTAATCGCACAATCCAGCACCTATTCGGGTACACTGGAGGGAGAATTTAGCATGGCCAATACACCTAACCATCGTGTCTTTTGGACTGCAGGAGGAAAGTGGAGCGGCCGAAGGAAACCCATACAGATATGGGGAGAACATGTAATGTCCCCATAGCCAGTGATTCAAGCCAAGAATTAAACCCAGTTCCCTGTAGATTAATAATCTCACTTTAATTTTTCCCTTCAATTTATCAGCCCATCACATTTTGTTAAATATGTTTTGCACTATACCTGTGAGCACTTTACATTTGCAGTGCTCAAGGCAACCACAACTCACTAATGATTTTATTGTATGTGAGTTCTTGTGTTAGCAGCATTTGCAGAGACATTTCCCTCAGTCCATATCTTTTCATTCCGACATGTGTACTAGACCAATGAAAATCATGGAAAAAAAAGTTTGCATCAACTTACCTGCAGATGTGCATGCATTTTCAATGCATACAGAACAATTGTAGTTTATGTAATGCTGTTCATCAATGACTGAAATGTAAGAAGTGATGTTGTACAACTTATCTTCCATTTGTATTATGCTGGAATTAGCATTTAAATTCGTTCCATTTTTAATCTGCCAGTGAAGTTCTGCCAAAGGATACCCAATTGTAGTACAAGAAAGACCTTTCTCACCACCTCGGTTGCTTTTGGTGACTTGAGGTATGGTATATCTGGCTGAAAACATGTTTCACAAGTTTAATCTTGCAACTCCAAGTTAGTGATGTACAGCTGGATTTAATAAGACCAATACCAATCATTCCAATAGCACCACAAACATTGTAGGTTGAGTTTCCACTGATTCATGATGACATCTTTAAAAATGACAGGCGGGACCAATTCTGGGATTTCCAATCCTATCTCTGGGCTGTCTGACTTCCAGAAGTGCCTTTAAAGGATGCTGGCTTATGGCGTCAAACATTGACAGCTGCAACTCCCCATTCATTGTGGAGTTCAACACATCCTAGTCCTCCAACATACTCATGGAGCTGGGCACAGTCTTTCATGAGTTATTGTTCATCCCCTTCCAAGGTTTCCTCATGAACCCTACCTTTCACAAGGAGACTTTTAAAAAGGTGATTGCTAAAGATCCTCTTCAAGCTCTTTGTAATAAACTATGCCCCTGCACCCACCCTCATGGCTCCTCATTGGCCCAATGCCAAATCATGGCAAATTACCCATCCCGATGGTCCAATTGTTCCCATACACCTATGTCAACTTTTGTCTCTTCACTAACTCTCAAGGCCCCTGGTGTCCCCTATGCCAAGCTATGGTACTGCAATGCTTATTGACCGATTTATAAACTATATAGTACAGCAATGAGCCCTATAATGACAGTAGGATGTGTAAAATAAGCTTTAAAAAATTCATTCATTCGTTACTTTCTACTCTATTAAGGAAGTCACATTATGACAAGAGAATAAAAATATCAATCAGTAAGACCCTTTAAAGTATCAATAACAGAAAACACAAACTCTTTAAACTGCTTAGCTTTCTGTAAGAAGAAAGAAATTGACCACATAGATCAGAGTGCTGGAGCTATCGTTTAAGCAATGTTTTCTCTGGGATGCAGCTATTTAAGAAGTGTAATAGGACTTCTTCTGTTTGCAACACATGTTCATGATGTATGCTTGGCTAATAGTCCAGACATCCATTACTCTGTAAAGATCCATTATCCTTGAATGATGCAGTGAACGCAGGTTCTATGTCAGATTCCTATTTATTGACTACAGATCAGCCTTCAACACCATTATTCTAATGAAACTCATTCCAAACTCCTTGGCCTGGGCCTGGGCTCTTCCTTTGTGACTGGATCTTGAACTTCCTAACTCACAGACCATTATTAGTTAGGGTAGGCAACAACACCTCCTCTACGATCATCCTCAATACCGATGCTCCACAGGTGAATGCATTCTGTGTAGAAATATTGGGATAATAGGTCTAAATTTTCATTCATGAGGTTGGCAATGGGATTGGAAAAATTCATGGTTCAGCAAGCCTGCCTCTGGAGAAAGTGCCAGCAAGGCAAGATCTTCATTGGTGGATGGGTGTGGGCTGAAGTTGAGCCAGCTGACCCAGGAGAAGCATTTTCTGGAAGCAGGATGTTTAAAAGACCTCACCAGTACCTCAGCCAAGGTGGTTGTTTGTTATTTGTGAATCCTGGAAGTAAATTATGACATGAGTTTCAACTACTGGGACCTTAGAACTTAAGGTAGTATTAGAATTAACCAGAAACAGGGATTCTGTCTGATTTTATGCTAACAACAATATAGCCAACTTCAACCATACATGGCAAGCAATGTTAAATTAACACAAGTATTTATCTATCCTTTGGAACATGAGACCATACTGACACAGAAAAGACCAATATAACAAATATTGATGTAACTCTATTAGTTTTAATCTTCAATGCCTGATGTGAAATATTCTTGTACTGTCCTGGGGATAAAAAGGGATTTTCTTTACCTACCTTTAACAAAAAGTTCTATATCTTCTTTTTTATAACCAAATTCACAGTTTAGGAAAAGCTGATATTTCCCTTCATCCAAAATTTCCGTTTCCTCAATTATCAATTTTACAGTTCCTGAATCTGTGAGACATCTTCTTCGTCCCAGGGCATTTGCTTCTTCTTTGGGTGTACATGAGATTTCAGTATCATTCATGAGAATCGAAATACTGTTACATTTTTTGTTCTTTATTAACGTGTACTGACAAGTCAAAACAGTGCGCTTGTTATGGATCCCTGTGACTGGATTCTTACAATGGACAGTTACAAATGAATCTGAAATAAATATAATGATCTATTAGCACTTATCCTTTAAAGTATAGAAGCACAAAATAGAAACATTGAACATGACAGAAGTTATATATTGGTATTACTTACCACCAGCTACAATAGTCACAAAGAAGGAAACCACAATAAAACAAAGAATTTTTGGAAAATGGTAAGTAGCCATTCTTTTCCAGGACTTCCAAGAATCTGTTTAAAATATTGGAATAACTCATTACTGGCACATAATAAATTTTGGGGACATTTGTTTTGCACTCAAATGCCATATTTATTTGGCACACTTAATTGAGACTGGGTGGTCACATTCCTGAGTCTTGTGTTCAAAATTTACACGGTTCTTGTGTTCAAGCACTTACATGCACATCCTACTTGTGATCTGAACAGTGTAGTCTCCACTTATGCTTATGCTGCCATCAGAACAGCAGCCTGAAACATGGACCACAGATTCCAGCTCAGGATTTTTTATAATTGGCTAAATTGATAAGCATGACCTTGGGAAGAGATGGTAATATTTGAGGCGAGTGACTAAATAAACATTGCAGTTCACAAAAGTGTGAATAATTTGACTCCAAGTCCTGATGAACGAGATAGTCCCGAGGTAAAGAATCTAGGGGCGATCTTACCGCTTGTCACAATGGTCAATCAGCAGGGCAAGCCAATAAGATTGCAAGAGAGGCAAAGAAAACGGGAAGGGTGCAAGGCTGATGTAAATATTTCAATCTGCATTTCAATGATATTAGTGAGCCCAGGACAGAATTGTTCAGGCTTACTTGCCTTAACAGCTACAGAGGTGTAGGTCCTCCCTGGCAAGGATCACCAGAAATGGGGACCAGCTGTGATGGCCTGTGTGACTGGAGGCTACTGAGACCCCTGATGTGGTTGGGGAGTGAGGGAACAATCATCCTTTGGCAGAGCCAGCCTGGCTATTGGGGCAGCAATCAGCTGGGAGGCAGGAAATGGAGGTGGCAATCAGCCAGGGGTGGGTAGATGGGGGTGGTGCTCAAACAAGGAAGCCAGTGATCATCCAGGGAGGACAGGGATGGGTCTGAGTTCAGTGATCATCCAGGAAGGCAAGCAATCAAGAGGAGAAATCAGACATCAGCTGGGGAGGCCAGTGATCGAAGGGAGTGGACAGTGATTGGCCAGGAGGGCCAGCGATCATAGTTAGAAGCCAGCAATCGAGAATGGAGTCCAGCAATCATTAACAGATCTCTCCAGCACACAGTGCATTCAGAAATCAAAGTGTGTGCGCAATAGTGCTCCTCGCAGTCAACAGCTGGCTTCCTGATGAGAATAGATTCCGTCCACTCCCCTTACTGTCGTGAATCACACTTTGCCTCTCTTTTTGCAGTAAGTGCCCATGTGATTGCATCTGTGCGCTTATCCAAAAAATGGATGCGACTTTCTCCTGTTTGTTCAGCAATTAAAATCGTCCCTTTATTTCTTTGTGGTGGTAGTCGCAATCTCAACAGTTTTCACATTATAAATTATTAATTATCATGGCTAAACTAAGAGACTATTCATAGTAACATTGGTTGGATGTTCTCCATTGGTTTTATTATATATTTTCTTGTGCAAAAGTGTTTATTAAGTAATGCTTATAGAGCTTCAAGTTAAACAATAGAGCACTATATGCAAATACATATTGATTTAATTTCAGTTGTCTAAAATAATTAAATTAATACTGGTGTTAGAATTTCAGAGGGAAAAAGTTCACAGAAATCCAAGTGTTGAAAGGCTGCACACCATTGTAATTTTCCTCAGTCACAAACATTTGAGTTCAGCTGTTAGATTTTATCTTGAACATTTATAGTGGTAACTTGCACCATTTCACTGAGAGCAGATGCTGGAAATCTATTTATTAGAACCTCATATTTTTAAAAGCTTTCAATGGAAATAAGGGACTTTTTGTACAAGCATTTAAAGAAAGTAAGAATGGCTTAAAGTAATTTGGATCCCTTAAAGAGACAGGCAGATAACATTGTAATTAAAAATTGGGAAATGACAGACTCCTTAATTATTTCCTTTGCACTGAAGTTGACAGGAGAGGAAGATGACAAAGTGCCAGAAATATGAGAAAATTGAGGAAAATGGACAGCGATCAGTCAGGGGAGGGATTGATGGCAAGTGGTTTGCACTGCTGCTTCACAAAGCCAGGCATCCAGGTTCAGTTTCTGGCTTGGGTCATTGTCTGTGTAGAGCTTGCACATCCTCCCTGTGTCTGCATGGTTTTCCTCCAGGTACTCCAGTTTCCTCCCACAATCCAGAAGCTATGCAGGCTAGGTGGATTGCCATGCTAAATTCTCCCTCAGAGTACTTGAACAGGCACTGGAGTGTGGCAAGTAGAAGAATTTTCACAGTAACTTCATTGCAGTGTGAATGTAAGCCTACTTGTAACTAATAAATAAACTTTAACACCTAAAGCCAAATCAAAGGAAGGAACTTTGTGAGATTGCCCCATATTCTTCAACACTTTGGATCATAAGAATCTATCAATCACCCTTCAAAATATACAATTAGTATATCAATTGCCATTTGCAGAAGATGGTTCCCAACAGTACAACACAGTCACACACTCATATACATTTATGTTTAAATTTCATCAGCACTGCTATAGTTAAAGAAAACGTGATCAGGCAACTTTCCATTAAATTAATTTTAACCAATTATCGGTCCTTAAAATTTGCCATCCCTTTATACTTAGTGTACTGCACTTGTATGGGCCCAAAATCCTTAATCTTGATGGTCTGGGTCACTTGAGTTCTAGTATAGGTTAGGTCTGGAATGGTTTAGTTCTGGTATGAGTCAGGTCTGGTATTGGTCAGGTCTGGTATGTGTCAGTTCTGGTATGGGTCAGTTCTGGTAAGGGCCAGTTCTGGTATGGGTTAGTTCTGGTATGGGTCAGTTCTGGTATGGGTCAGTTCTGGTAAGGGCCAGTTCTGGTATGTGTCAGTTCTGGTATGGGTCAGTTCTGGTATGGGTCAGTTCTGGTATGGGCCAGTTCTGGTAAGGGCCAGTTCTGGTATGGGTTAGTTCTGGTATGGGTCAGTTCTGGTATGGGCCAGTTGTGGTATGGGTTAGTGCTGGTATGGGTCAGCTCTGGTATGCGTCAGTTCTGGTATGGGTTAGTTCTGGTATGGGTCAGTTCTGGTATGAGTTAGTTCTGGTATGGGTTAGTTCTGGTATGGGTTAGTTCTGGTATGGTTAGTTCTGGTATGGGTCAGGTTTGTATGACTGGAGAATAGGCAAATACCAATATTCCAGGACAATGGAGGGAAATGGGATATCATGTAATGTTTAGACTGGCTGAGATCACCTGATCGTGGGAGGGGTAGGACAGGGAGACATATTTTCCAGAATTTCTCCTGCTCATTTGAATCTGGGTTTTATTGGGTAGATTGGATGATTGGGGGAGATGGGGGAGGGGTAAATGATGAGTGAAGGGCAGGAGGTGATGATGAGGGGGATGATGTGTAGGGGGTTGATAAGTAAGGGAGGAGGGAAGGAAGAGGAGGAGGGGAATGAGGAGTGAGATAAGGAGGGGGGTTTAGGAGGGGGGGTGAGGAGATGTGGATCAAAGGGGCTAAGGAGGAGGGTAGATGAGGGAAGGAGGGAGGTAGAAGGGGAATGGGAGAGGGTCATGGGTATTTTATTCATCCCAGTTCTGCTTCTACTCAAAATGGAAATGAAAACCAGGCAGGATATATGACAGACTACTGATGTTTCCCACTCCCAGAAACACCCAGCAGCTCTGACAGAATCTGTGGAGAAATATATCAGCTCTGTGACCTCTTATCAGATGTTGTAAGCAAGAAGATTAGAATTTATGTGAGCATTTTCCTTCTGTCAGAATGATAAACATGAAATAAGAAGATGGATGAGCGCACACATAAATTATGCAACACACATACACACACAGACTATGGAACACATGAACACAAATACACATACACAAACTACACAACGCACACACACAAACTACGCAACACACACACACACACCCACACATACAGAGGGGGGCAATCTTACCAAAAACACTCTAAGGACTGCATGAGTGTGAAAATGGAAGAAAATCTCATATTTTTTTGACCAGCTTCCAGGCACAACTGTATGGCACTTAGAAAAAAAAGAGCCAATCTGTGATTCTTGCCAGCAGAGGGAATGGGTAGAGCCTATTCACACAGAAAACTGGCTGCTGATATCGTGGGGTGCCATTGTGCGGGTGCCCCAATCTTCCACGTGCACAAGAGATCTGGCACTCCTCCCACCCCCTGGACATCATTCCCTCTGTCATGGTCATTCTCCACCCACAGCCCCATCGTCACACCACCCCCCCCCCCATTATCCTCATCATCAATCTGCTGCCCTGATTGATCATAAAACCCCCATCACCTGATCAACCAATGACTCAGCCAATTCTCAATCCTCCAGGATCGTAAAGCAGTGTACCCCTTCCCTCTTCCCCATGGAACACCCTCTGCCTTCTCCATCATGGCCCTACTCCCTTCAGGATCCACTCACTCAGGCCATGTCCCCTTTCAGCCATGCCCCCTTATGGCCTTGCTTCCATGACACTGCCTAGTGCCCAGTGGGCAGAGGACAAGGTACCTAGTGGGCATTACTAGGGTGCCAGGCTAGCAGTGTGAAGGTGCCAAGCTAGCCATGCCAAGTTTGCAATACCCAAGAGGTGTAAAACTGAGTGTGAGCTTAATATTTCACCTCTTGCCCAATCTTACTGGCTTGCCACATCAATTGACATCACTCCCAAAAACTACACAAAACACAGACACACAGACGACACAAAATACACACAGAAACTACATGCACACACACAAACTACACAAAACATACACAAAAACTACACAAAATAGATACAGACAGACTACACAAAACACACACACACACCAATAGACTATACAAAACACACAGAAACAACACAAAATATACACAGACTACACAAAACATAGACTGCAAAAACACACAGACTACACAGAACATACATACAGACTACGTGCAACAGAGAACACAGAATATACACACACGAATTACAGAAAATAAATACAGAGATTACACAAAACACACACAGACTACACGGAAACACTTTTTTTTGTACCTGGGGTCTGAAGAAGGTTCTCTTTCACTGAGAAGTGTGCTTAAAAATGAAAGCGATGCCTCCAAGGACCGGGATCTTAAGTGAAAGGGGAAAAAAACGGCATTGAGCAAATTTAAATAGTTTGCCAGATCTATTTATAGCAACAGCCGGAATGGCTTCGCAAAACCTTCGACAGCGCCACTTTATGCAGATATTGAACTCAATGGATCATTTTATAAACGTAGTTACAGATAGACCGAGAATTCAGAATTATTTACTGAAAAGAGCAGAAGCAAATCTATTACCCAAAATGGTAATTCAGGGTTATTTCACCTTATATTATTTTGCCATTCTGGAATCTCTGGCATAGGGATATAACCCGAGGAATAATAGACTCTCAGTAAACGGCGATGCGGCGATCTGGTCGCTGCTGTCCTTTCTGTTGATATGTCGAGATTATTTTCGAACATTCATCCTTACTAATCTCCCACCGAAATATAAAATTAAAACTGCGTGGGAAATTAGAACGATACAACTTTTGGTATCGTTCCTGACAGCATTATCAAAACAGGGAATTTATTCTTGCCCGTCCTGTTCCCAGTTACTGTTAAGACTTTCTGTTTCGTTATGAGGTACATAGGCCAGCTGGATTTAATCACTATTAGAAATCATCAAACGTGGGCATGATACTCCCACCAATACACAGTTATTCCAGGGGTTTCCCAACAGGAGTCCAGATGCATCAATGTTGAATATCCTGCATGCGATGAAGTATACTTACAGGCTTCGTCAGGGACACTAAAAGTATTAGCAAGTCTGACAGCATCTGTGGACTCAGTAAAGTTTTACAACACCAATTTTAAACCCAACCAATTTATTTGATAGTAAATTCACGAGCTTTCGACTTTATAGCCTTCGTCAGGCAAATGCAGTGTTCTGGTCTGCAATAGCACTCATATCCACACAGACAGTTACAGATTGCTGATTAGAATGCGAATCCTTACATCTAACCTGCTATTCAAGTGTTAAAGTGGCTAACAATGTGTGTGAAGGGAATCCTGAGCATTGGTTAGAGAATTGTGTATTTTCTCCAGACAGCACAGTAAGTGAGGTTTTTTGCTAACCCAGGCAAGTTACGGGGGTTACAGATAGTGTGTCATGAAGCCAAGATCCCTATTAAGACCGTCCTCATGTGTGCGGAACTTGGCTATCAGTCTCTGCTCAGCAACTCTGCGCTGTCGTGTGTCACAAAGGCCCCCTTGAAGGACATTTACCCGCAGGTCGGAGGCCGAATGCCCATGACTGCTGAAGTGTTTGCCCACAGGAAGGGAACTGTTTTGTCTGGTGATTGTTGAGCGATGCTCATTCATCCACTGTCGTAGTGTCTGCATGGTCTCCCCAATGTACCATGCTTTGGGACATCCTTTCTTGCAATGTATTAGATAGACAACGTTGGCTGAGTTGCAAGAGTATGTACCATGTACCTGATGAATGGTATCCTCACATTTGATGATGTCGTCCATGTCTATGATCTGGAATGTCTTGCAGAGGTTGCTATGGCAGGGTTGTGTGGTATTGTGGTCACTGTTCTCCTGAAGGTTGGGTAGTTTGCTGTGAACAATGATCTGTTTGAGGTTGTGCGGTTGTCTGAAAGCAAGAAGTGGGGGGGTGGGGATGGCCCTAGCGAGATGTTCATCGTCATCAATGATATGTTGAAGACTCCGGAGAAGATGTCGTAGCTTCTCCGCTCCGGGGAAGTACTGGACAACAAAGGGTACTCTGTCCACCGTGTCCTGTGTTCGTCTTCTGAGTAATCTGTTCGTCATCTGTGGAGGCAGAAGAGAGCCAACGTTTTGCGTCTGGATGACTCTTGTTCAGCTCTAAGATTAGTCATCCAGACTCCAAACATTAGTTCTGTTCTCTCCACAATCTTCCTCCAGACTCGGTATTAATCCCTCTCTACAGCTGCTGTCAGACCTGTTGAGATTTTTCAGCGTTTTCTGTTTTTATTTCAGCTTCCAGCATCCACAATATTTTGCATTTACACAAGAAGTGTTTGTTAATATGGAAAACTGTGTGTAGAGGGGCTGCTCTGGCCTACATGTCATCCACACTCCCTGGGCTGATTACCCATTCTCAGTCCCAGTTGGACCATCAAACCAGAAGATTCTCTACAGCTGTGTTGTTCCAAAAGGGACAGTCACCACATTCTTCCTCCTTCAACTCTTCTATACAATCTTCAAAACTAAGTTACTCAAGCCCAAATTCTAGCTGAACATTATACACATGTAAGAAGTCTCACAACACCAGGTTAAAGTCCAACAGATTTATTTGGAATCATGAGTCCCCAGTCCAACACTGGCATCTCCACATCATTATACACAGGAGTTGGACAATTATGAATTGAGTCTTTGGGGTGGGTTGGGGGTTATGTTTCTTGTGGAGAGGTGCAATTCTGAGATGCTTCCACCAGATTTACATTAACAGGAACTACAATAGTATATATCTCTTCTGGCACGGGTAGTTCATTGCAACTTGCTTCTGTGGAGACATCAGTTATATCTATAACAAGTCGATCTAGTACTCAGCTACTTTGGTACTTAAAATCTCAAAAACATTTCTTGATAGTTCATTCATGAGGTCTTGACCCTCGTGTGTCCAAACATAAACACTTACGTTTAACTATGCATAGTTCCAAATATAGCCTCGCTATACTCTTCCTTATAGCCTTGCTGCTTTTCTATTTGTGTGACCAATTCAGCAATCTTGTTTTTGCATGTAATCTCAGTTTCTTCCTCTGTCTGAAATTGTTGATTCTGCTATCAATTTCAATGCCTTTTTTTACCTCTGGTTAAGTTCTCATTGCCAAGTTCCCCTTCTTCAAGCTCCTAGTTTTCTGATTCAATTCTTCACTGGACTTGATTCTAAGTTTCTGGATGCTTTTCATAAGAGTTCAGCTTATTCTCCATTGTCTCCTTTAGTTTTGCTTCTTAACTTCATTTTCTAATGTAGTTTGCAAATTTGCTGTCAGTCATTTCATCTTATTGTTTTGATGTCTTCTTTAGAGCTTTAATTCATTTTGCTGATTCTTCTTTATGTTCAATAATGCCCACTTACCTCTCTTTTTATCCTTAAAAAAAAGCACTACAGCAACTTCCCATCTTCTACTTAGCTCCTCTCTTGAAGAAATCATAGCTCTAGCTCTTGCTTCTGAGGGCTATTTTTTTCTATTTCTTCCCATATACTTCCAAACCTCTGACTGTGTCAACCAATTCAAACTTGTGCTGCGTCTGCCCCTCTGGGTCTTGCAATATTTCACATATCACCACTCATACATCTTGATCACTGACAGTGTCCACATTATCCATTTTTATCCTTGTCACCAATGTAATGATGCACGTTATAGACTTCCTCAGGAACACAAAAGGTATTTATTAATAAGCAAAAAATTAAGAGGCTTGCAACCTCACCAGCCCACCGGTTATTCCAGTCCCTACATGTCTTCTACAGGTCTTTTAGATGTGTTCTGCCTAAAAGAGAGCTCCACTCTCAGGGGTGATTACCTACGCTCAGTCCCAATTGGTCCCTCAATCCAGGTGATCCTTTTCTTGTTGTTTTCCTTAAAGGGAAAATCACCACATTTTCACTCTGCCCTTTTAATCATCCTTCAGTATAAGAGGGGTGTGATCCATTCCTCTTCCTGGGCTTGCTCACAGTGGTACTGTATCACCTGACAGCAGCAAATATTAAATAATTGCTTGGGTCAGTGAACAGATCTCTACTCATTATTGATTGTTCACTTGAGTAGATAGAGGATCTAGTGGATTCCTTGACTCATGTATGTTGCAACCTGCTTAACTTTCAGAAATGCAGTTTAATATAGTAGGATCAGTATGTTGTATGATATTGCATGTAGTTCAGGGGCTCTCAGGAAGAAGTCTTGCGTCTTGTATGGTTTAACAGTAAATTTTTATGAAGTACTAGTGACTATGTACATATACACAATATGAGATGTAAGGTAAGAGCTGTCTCCATGCTTGCCTCTACACACCTCTCTCTGAAGTACAAGACTCTAGATTGGATCATATGTTCCATTATATCTCTGTGTGAGCCATATTACATCCACTTTCTATGCCAGATCCTTATACTGTAATTTATACCTGTGCACAAATCCCGGGAGAATCTCCAGTTTGACGCAGGGAAGTGGAATTCCTAATGGAGCCCCTGATTGACGAGGCTGTGAATGGGCCTCAACCCTTCACTTTTGAAAGAGAACCTGGAACTCTTGGGATTTATGGACATGGACTACTTCATTATTTGACCCAATCTAAATGGAGCTGAACACTGCGATCATTAGCAAAATCATTCACTTCTCACTTTGTGATGCTGAGATTGGTGAAACAACTTTAGATTAGACCTAAGAACCTCCTGGACCTTGGGTTAATGACCCCAGGAATGATTTATTACATTGAAAGTGCCAAAGAAATGCTAATTGTTATTTGTACCCAACGACCCTGGAATCTTTCTAAAGAACCTTCTCTGTACTTTCTTCAAGCCTTCACAGCCTTTCTCAAGTATAAGGCCTAACTAGCATCTTATACGGTTTTAGCAAATCTACAAATTGTTAACGAAGAGAAAATAATCTTGTACAATCACGCCCGTGACTGAGAGACAAGGAAATATTTTATGACGCAAAAAATGAGGGACAATAGCTTTTAGGGAGGGAAAACCAAGTCAGTTACTTACATCACAAAAGAAAATTTTGTAAAACATTGGGTAAATAGCACAAATATTGTAACAATGGTGCACATAACTCTTATCATTAGGAGTGTGTCATATGTTTGTTTTGTGTCATGTAACAAATTGCTTACTAAACTTACATCATTAATGCAATAGAAAAGCTGCTGTCACTTTGTTTCAACAGTGGAGACTACACTTCAGCACTTAGACTACCTATAAGTAATATCAGGGTAGATCAGTTAATAACTTAATGATTGTCCGCAAGAGATCCAATAAAATAGTGAATAATTACTTCTTGCAATGGTTTTCAATTTTTATTACATTTCTATGTTCATTAATTGAACATATCAAAGTACATCATTTTTTAAACTTTGATTTTTCTAGATCTAAAGCAATTTGAATTAATATGACTTTATTAGTTGTGAAATTATGTCTTCATGCTTTACTTATTAAGGCTAACAGATTAATTGGATTTGGACTCCATTCTGTCACATGGATATAACAGGAATTTTGGATAACTTTATAGCCTTAGTACATGCCTGAGAATGGATATAAGATAAACTGCATTCTAAAATTTGCCTTTACTTTTCAAATGGTTTTCACAAGAGATCTGACTTCCATGGCATTTTTTTGGTTGTTTTCTCCCTCTCCCACAGGTTCAAGTGGTGGCAGCAATATTCTGATAACTTGTATAAGTGGCTATTAGATAGCAGGCTGTTTCAGCACAGAGCATATTAACACTAAACATATCTACTGCCCACACATACAGGAGTCAGTGGATAGTAATCAGGAGCAGGAATGCTCTTGAATTTATTGAATCTTTCTAGTTTCTCGCCAGGAGAATGTGAAAAAAAGCAGTGCAGTGGAATTGCAAATAAGAAAAAGTTATATTTGTAAAAGCACTTTCACATGTTCCAAAGTGCTTTCTGTCTAATGAAATATTTTTGAAGCAATTTCACTGAGGAATCTTGGCAACAAGAGCAGGCAGGATCTGAAATAAAAAATAGAAGATGCTGGAAAAACTCTGGTAGCACTGTGGAGAGAGAAACAGAGTTAACACTGCAAATCAGTAGAGCTCTTCTTTAGGGCTGAGGAGAGGTAAAAATGGTGGTGGGTTTTATTCTGTTAAAAGTAGGGTGTGGAGGGGCAGGCGTGATTTGATTTGAGTGGAGTTAATGCGTGCCATGACTAACCTTTTGAAGCACTTCATAGTAATGAATGTCAGAGGCACTGAGCAGTAGTCATTAACGCATTTTGCCTGGCTTTTCATTTGGACAGTGATGATGGCCATTTTCTTGAAGAAGGTATGCACCTCAGATCAGAGTAAGGAGTGATTGAAGATGTTTGTGAAATCACGTACCTCCCACACCCCCCAAACTGGTCCACATAGGATCTGAGTGCTCACCTGGCTACTTGCTTTATGTGGGTTAATTTTCAAGAAGGCCAATCTGATATCTGCATGGCTTGGCCCAGTACTGTCTCTTGGTATCTTTGATGGCTCTCTATAGACCTTATCTGGTTTCTTGTACAGTCACAGTCAACTGACTTGAACACTTCAGAACTGGACTTCAGTAAGCCGTGGATGTCCCTGATCATCCATGGTTTTCAGTTGGTAAATACATGGACTTGCTTCTTTGGCACACAGTCTTCTACACATTGACTAATGAAGTGGAGCAGATGGCAAGAATAGTTGAAGTTATTCAACTATTTATAGTAAAATATAAAAGTTTATTAGTCAATAGTAGGCTACATTAACATTGCAATAAAGTTACAATGAAAACCCCTATTTGCCACACTCTGGTGCCTGTTGGGGTACACTAAGGGAGAATTTAGCATGGCCAATCCCCCTAACCAGCACATCTTTCAGACTGTGGGAGGAAGCCAGAGCACCTAGAGGAAACCCACGCAGATACAAGGAAAGCGTGCTGCATAGACAATGACCCCAAGCTGGGAATTGAGCATGGGTCCCTAGCGCTGTGAGGCAGCAGTGCTAACCACTGTGCTGTTGATGATTAAGAGAGATTACATTTTCAAGATGTCAAGGGCGTAAGATAAATAGAGTGGTAATGACAGTAGTAAGATTAAAGTGTAGAAGAAAAGCTGACTCTGAAAGCAAGAAAGCAGAATGTGTTAATGGCAGAACAAGGATCAGTGCTTTCTGAAAGGAGGGTCTCTATTTAATGTCTCATTCAAAATTTAGCACTTCTGAGAGTGCAGCACTCTCCCAGTCTTGCAGAAGAACATCCACTTAGATTATGTGCTCAAATTTCTAAAGGAGGATTTGAACGCATGACACAGAAGTGAGAGTGTCAACTACTGAGCCATAGTTGACAACTTCTAATTATCCACTCAGTTTTTGAATGCTTTTGCAAAAACACAATTGACACGCAATTAGAGCTATTTGTTGAAGTTATTTTTAAGCAATTCGATGATGAAACCAAATATAAAAAATTGAAAACTCCAGAACAGCTCAAGTTTTAAATCTGGAAACCAAAGAGGAACAAAAGTTTCAGATCTACACGCCTTCATAAGTTAGCTGTCAAAAAGCCTAGTTGGATGCACTGGTGTCACTTCCACAAGGAAGATTTTTTTGATTTATTTCTCAGTATTTCTGCAATGTTTTGAAGATAATTTGAATCACATGAAATGGAACTGAATGAGTATATAAAATGAAAAAAAAGAGGAAGGCAAAAATAGCGCCAGAGCCTAACCAATATCTTAAGAATGGGAATGATACTTGTTAAAGTTGTTGTGTGACTCTTATCCTCAGTGAGATGGTTTCCCATCAGAATTACCACAGGGACTGGGACTGGGATAAACACAGTAAGAAGTCTCAAAACACCAGGTTAAAGTCCAACCCTTGGACTTTAACCTGGTGTTGTGAGACTTCTTAATATGTTTAGCCCCTGAGAATGGCACGGGAGAGTACCTAATTGAAAAGCTCACTCTGAACTGAGTCTTGAGAATGAAGTTTGATTCAATTCTGACTGTTCTTGTGCTCCCTTTCCTGTTCTAAGCTGCTACTATATTTGGAAATAAATATTTGTTGTTGCACTAAAAAGAAAGCTAAACGAGCTAAACCAAAGGCAAGAGAACAAATAATACTCTACGGGAAAGTATGCATCACAGGAGATAGGTCTCTATAATTCTAGCCAAACCCAGACTGACTATATCAGGTATTACGTTTTAACATTTGGGATTTCTTTGAAAGTTGTTGCCGCCAATTAGTTAAGTGTAGGTGTAGTGAAGAACATAAGCAGTCATTTAACTCTGGTGTTACAACAGCAGTTCTGAATGTTTTCTCTGTTGGTCTGTATCATTAAGATGAACATGTAATATGATAATTATGCCAGGTAAGTTACAGCTCACTAATTTATTACCACATTATGGAAAGAACGATAATGCTACACAATTACTCTTCAATAAACATGTCAACTACAAAGCTTGGGTTTATCGACAGAGGCACTGAGTGAAAAAGCAAGGAAGTCATGTTAAACCCTCTGTAAAACACATGGTTTTAGATCCCAGGTGGAATACTGGGGAGAATTTTCCAATTCCGCCTACTACAGGAATTAACATGGGGAGAAAAAGAATGCCTGGTCTTGGTGTGGGTGCAACCGGAAAATCCCACGCTTTGCATCCAGTTCTAGGCCCTGCACTTCAGGGAAGGTGTCAAGACCTTAGAGAGGGTGGTGGGGAGATGTACTGGAATTATTTCAGGGGAGAGGGATTTCAGTTAATGAGTGGAGAATCTAGGATTGTTCTTGTTAATTTAAGGGGAGCTTTAAATAAGGCATTCAAAATCAGAAGGGATTTTGATGGTGTTGATAAGGAAAAACTGTTTCCAATAGAAGGAAGCTCGGTAACCAAAGGAGCTCAGAACACAGATTGAAGATAGTTTGTAAAACAACTGGGCCAGTGGGAGGGGTGGGGGAGGTGGGGTGGGGAGATGTGATGAGGAGAATCATTTGACGTGATGTGTTGTGATTCAAGACATGCTGGCTCAAGAAGGGAATTGGATAGATATTTGAAGGGAAAAACAATATAGAACAATCGGGAGGATGTTAAGTATGCTGAGACATGCTCCTTTAAGAAAACATGTCAGATAACCTGGGACTCAAACTCCACCCTGGGTGGAGCTTGCTTTGACCTTCTTGTGCTCACTGTTAATGCACTATCACTGACCTCATGCTCCTCTCTAACAGACCTCAGAGATAATAGGGGAGAAGAAGCACATTGTGGGAGAGGGAGTGGGATTCATTGGATAGCTCTTTCAAAAACACAATGGGCAGAATGGTCTCTTCCTGTGCAATGACTCTCAGAACTCAGTTATGCTAAGATTATTAAACTAGATTACACATGTAACTGTTTGCGACTGCATAATGCTTAACTGTAACTTTGCACTATATATAATTTCCATCCTATATAACAAGAATCAATTTCTTTTTATCCATATATGGTGTCAATAAGAAAATAGATAACAACATGTTGGTATTCATTTATATGGTGTTACTTAATTGAGTAGCAAACACTGTTTTAATTAATGATTCAATTCTAACATGTGGAGAATAAGTCATTGTTAATGTTGAAATTGGAGAAGGATTTGGGAATTATTGAAGGGTTTTAAAAAATTCACATTGGCTGTTGGGGGTAATGAATGGCATATTTTGGAAATAAACCCATCTTAAGGCAAAGACTGGAGGTGGAATTTTACTAAGTGTCCAGTTAGCATGAAACCGGGAAAGTTTTTGACCCGTTTTTTGGGCAAAAGGTTTTTCACATCCAATCTTATGCACTCATTTTTGAAAAAGTGTGCTAGATTATTTCTAGCCATTAGTGGCAATGATTGGGGCTGTATTCGCCAAACAGTCAACAGCTCAGATTGGAGCCACAAACTGTGCATGTGCAGAAAAAGCTAAAAGAAAAGCAGCTCTCCTGCTGTAGAACCCATCTTCCCTTCCCCTGTGTCAGATACAGCCTTCCCACCCACACCCAAAAAACATCATAGACCCCCCTGCAACATTACTGACCCCCTTATCCCCTCATTGGACCCTATTGCACATGGCTCATTCATCACCCACCTGGGCTCCAATGGCTGACTGACATGACCTCTCTTTCTGCTGCTCCTGATCGTCACAGAGGCAGAAATCCATCCCATCCACCACCATCAGCATAGCTGCAAGTGCTGACTTGGTTTCCCCCTCCATGGTAATGAAATGAAAATTATTAAACTCGCTGAATGCTCTAACGGGCGTGTGACTCATCCAAACTGCCTGCAGCTAATCTGCCCTAACAAGGGAGAGCTCCATAAAAACTCCAAGGATGGACAGACAGGCAGTAAGAAATGGTCTCTAGGAAAACAGCTCTCTATTTTTCTGAAGCTGATCTGGCCAGGTTGCTGGAGATGGTGGAGGTAAGATCCAACATTCTCGTCCCCACAGCAGGACACCAGGGGAAGGGATGGAATTGCAGCTTGGGGTTGGTGGCAGCATGTATCAGTGCCAGGGCACTGGCCAGGAGAACATGAAAGCAATGCCGCAAAAAACTGAATAGCCTCATCCAAGCAGTAAGAGTCAGTGTTCAACCTCATCCAGCATCTTCGTCCCTCACACCCAAGCACGTCCCTCTTCCATACCAAGAGTATCACAACCCTTGGTCTCTGAGGGCCATCCCCGGATACCCTTCAGGACTTTGTGCCTCAGATTCTATATGGCTTCTTCTGTCTCCATGGGAAAACAATGCCCATAATCGATAGGTGGTGTGCCGGAGATTCGTTTCCTCACCCTATTCGAGAAGCGGGCACTGGAGTTTTTGGGAGAGGAAGGGATGTGGACAGTTAGTGCCAGAATGGTCACGCTGGAGCATAAAAGAGAGAACCTGCGAATCTTCTACTTGTTGGGGAAATCTCAAGTAAGTTGCACGCAGCCCAGATTTCTCTCCCTGCCTTGCAGTTAATCTTGTGCCCTGTGTTGCAGGAAGAGACCCGTTGTGCCTGGGCCGTCTGGCATCGTGGCTCTCACTGCTGCTCCCACCCATCCTACCCCTGACAGCTGGGAAGGCTTCTTGGAGGAAGCCAATGAAGGGAGCTCTGAGGCCGGCACCAGTTTGGTATCAGCTTCCACCTCGCAATTCATCATCCCAGAGACTCTGGCGTGAGTGGGTCAATTTAGCGGTGCAGTATCTGGGTCACTCTCTGGTGTGCACAGCACACCTGCTGATGTACATCAGGTGGAGAAGGAAATGTCCGAGGCCTCTGGCATGCAGGGCCTGCTGGAGGCGAGGACTCAGCTAACCCCAGGCTATATGCTGGGCCTCTGCGATCACTTCTCTCTCAGCTGCAGCATGGGAGCCAGTGAATGCAGGAGGAGCTGTAAGCTACACTGAACTAACTGTGAGGGGGGGGGGGTCCCAAACTTACAGGCGGACCAGCTAAAAGTTGTCTTGTGTGCTTCCCAGGCTAACAGTGCGAAGGTGGTGTCTACCTGTGGTAGGAAATCTTCACCATGAGTGCCAGGATCCAAGCAATGGCCTAGTCACAGCTGAGGGCCTCAACAGGCTTCTTGAGATTCCGTGGCCCATTGCTGAGAGGCCGCAGAGCTTTGCAGATTTAGTGGGACAGCGCTGAGGCACAGCAGGCTATGACAGTAGCTTTTGAGAACCTGACCCAGTCACACAAGGCCATGGCGAAGGGACTGCAGAGCACGGCCCAGTCTCAGAGAGCACTTGCTGTTGTCGTTGACAGATGGCCCTGGCACAGAGGCCATCGCTGATGGCTAAGCCACCAGGACGAGTCCTCCAGGACTGGCAGGGCCAGGTGAATCTGGAGCTTCTGGACCTCTCTGTAGCAGCACTGAAGTCCTTTGGGGTGACCCAGGGGTCCACATGAAACCCCCTCTTTTGCTTGCAATTCATCCTGCTGATCCTCCTCACAAACACATGCCCCCCCCAGAACCCATGCAGTAATGGTCACAGTGCTGCTTGACAAGTCCTGAGGCTGCAGCACTGCCACTTCAGAGAATTTTCATCCCATTCCTCATCAGCAACAGTCCTGCATGAGGACCTAGAGTCGATGCTTAGAACCAAAGTCAGCGCTTTGACCTGGGTCTGTGCTGAAGGCCAAAATCAACGCCTATCCCCCCACCCAACATGGTCACCATGAAACAATCCCCCCTCCACCCCGAGCAGCATGGAGCAGTTGAAAGTAGAGACTCACTTCCTCTCTCACCCGCACTGCGCAAGTGCCTGAATGCGACTTTTACACATGAGATGTTTTCCTAACCGATCCAGCTGCAGTGAGTGAGGTCGGTAAGGCAGGTGAGCTGGGATGATTGGGAGTGAAGTTCACTGATTACATCATGGTTAGTGCAAGAAGAATGCACGTTAACATTTTGTATATTTGGTCGGGGTCCCAATTTCACTGCTATTTTGTCTTGGCATGAAAACCAGTGCCATTCCTACTAATCACATCATGACCGCTTTTACGATGTTTTTGAGAAATGGGTGCAATGAGGTTGTAAAATTTCACCCTGGCTTCAGGCCAATCCTGTTCTTGATATACGACTATTGAATTTAACAGTCATTTGCCAAGGGAAAGTTGTGTTGCGCTCAATGAATTGCTTAACTCTTTGAAGCCCTTCTTGCTTTTGATATTTTTACAGAGCGAAGTATTAAAATATCGTTTCCATTATACCTGCTAACATCGAGAAACTGACTTCAAAGCAAAATACTGAAGATACTGAAAATCAGAATAAAAACAGAAAATGCTAGAAAAACTCCAATATGACAGTAAAAATGAGTCATATCAGACTCAAAATATTGGGGTGAATATTATCATCTCATCCAGCAGGGGATATGGAGTAGGCAAGGGACTGACCGTAGAAAAGTCAGTTGACTGGGAGAAGGGGGAGTCGGCGGTTTGGTTTAGGGGTGAACAAGATCGGAAAATCCCACCGCTAACTTTGTTTCTCTCTCTGTAGTTGTTGCCTGACCTGCTGAACATTTCCAGCATTTTCTGAACTCATTATTACTGAGAAACTGATAGTCAATGCGTAAAAATGAACACTTTTAACTCAAGAAAAGAACTAAAGATTGGATTGTAAATAGAAAACAGATTGTTTTTGATTGAGGTCTCCATCTGTAACAGTCTGTTCACAACATTGCAAGCATATTTGCCAACAGGCAAACCTCTGACAACATGCACTCCATCATTAAATCCACTTATTTCCACCCACTTGGCTCAGCTATCCTACAGCCTCAGTTTTCCAGCTGCTGAAATCCTCATCCATAACTTTATCATCTCCAGATGTGTGACTTTTGGAACATACTTTTATTGCCTCTCATGTTTTACTTTCTGTAAATTTGAGGTCGTAAGCTTGAGGATGTCTTTGTCCAGGTCCTAACTCAGAACTTTCCCAGTCAGGGCAGTTCACGAATGCCTATGAGTGAAACACCATTTCCAGCCCCTTCCTGAAGTAGGCTGAGCAGAGGGGACTCTGAAAATAATATTCCATGCTGGATATGCAGTCACAAGTCTAAGAGATGGGAGACCTATAGAACCACATAACCATAGGAAAGTTACAGCACAGAAGGAGGTCATTCAGCCCATCTTGTCCCTGCCAGTCCCAGGACACCAAGGTGCCCTTTATAATCCCAGCTTACTGCAACCAGCCCATAGCCTTATAGCTTGCAGCACTTAAGGTGCAGATAACTCTTCTGAGAAGAGTTTAGGGTCTCTGCCTCCACCATCAACTCAATCAGTGAATTCCAGACACCCACGGTTTATCCAGGGAAACTATGACAATCGGACAATGTCAATCCCACTGCAGCCTTCATCTATCTTCATAGCTGTTGATATGAACATGTGTCTCATTCATTCCCCTGTTCCGATTGAAGACTTGAAACATGTATGTTAATAGATGCTCCCTCCTCCAGATCCATCCAGGTCAGTGTAGCACATTCGCCTTCTGCACCTTTTCGATGGGACAATGCTAGTGGAAAGACAAGCTGTGAACAGAACGATAATGAGTCTGCCTCCCTCAGATGTGAGATTCAGTACCATTGGGAAGGTAGAGACATTACGCACAAAACATCAACTGAAGCTTTCACTTAGCATAACTTTAGTGTAGTGGATATTGAGGCACAAAAGGACATTTTAGGACAGGTTACTTTTTCAGTTGTAAAACTTATTTATTCATCACAAATAAGTTCACATTAATACTGTAACAAAGTTACTGTGAAAATCCCCTAGTCGCCACATTCCAGTATCTGTTCGGGTACACTGAGGGAGAATTTAGCATGGCGAGTCAACTTATCTTTGGACTGTGGGAGAAAACTGGAGCACCTGGAGGAAACCCAGACAGACATGGGGAGAGTGTGCAAACTCCACACAGACAGTGACCCAAGCCAGGAATTGAACCTGGGTCCCTGGCACTGTGAGACAGCAATGCTAACCATGTGCCACCATGCAACCCATCAGAGACAGTTGTTAAGGAGCAAATTAAAAATGATATATATAAGCTACACTGTCCCAAACATCAATGCAGCATACCCAGAGCTGGCTCATGATTATTTTGAATATTGAAGGCCATAGTTGTAATTGTCTTTGGTTTTGTCAGTGACATTATACAGTTAATTGCTTAAGTCTGATAATAGGAACTTAAAACAGTGTGTGAGTTAGAGCTAATCGTGAATCCAATAATTATATTCATAATTTAAAATATCGAGATTGCATTATTGGTTTCCCATAAACAATAGAAAGTTCACAAGAATTGTTACTTGTAGAGAGCTATTGACATTATCGCCAGAATTTTACCATCTTGTCCGCCCCGGAATTGCAGAGGCTCAGAGAACGAAATTCTCCAATGGCATCAGGCAGGATTTTACGAATCTTGCCTGAGCGAGGTCTTAAAATCTCGATCAATAAATATGAACATGAAATGTGCATGTACACATAGCTTATTAGCTTTGTACTTTTACATTGCGTTTAAAATTCGATAACTTGATTAACTTGAAATTGCTTCAACAATTTATGACATGTAATGATCGGAATTTGAACCCCAGGTGACATGGATTCTCCAAGTAAAGAAACAGAAAGTCTAACTCAGCACTTTTTAATTCTATTTATGGAAAAAATATCAAGTAAGATTTTAGATGAATTTTGTTGAACTATTGCAGTAATAAGCATGTTTGCTACAATGCCTGGTTAAATTAAATTGAAATTGCCAATGTGAAATATCTTTGTCTCCTTTCTGCAAGTGGGGATGTTTTGCATTGCGAAATCTTGCTCCCAAATGACAGTCCATGTCCAATTCCTCTGTCAGAGGAATTGTAAATTAATGTTTACAGAATGAATAAACAAGGGCAGCATTGTCTGATTCAGTTACTGAGCCAACCCTTACTACAGAATTCGATTCAAGCAGACTGTAACATATTAATATTCATGTTGACATTGACTTCATTTGAGTGAGTCTGCGAAACAATACCTTCAAGTTGCATTTTTATACTGTCTTTAATTTTGCAAACATTCTGAAACTTCACAAAAATGTTTATCAAACAACATGTGACATTGAGCAACTTAAGGAGATTTCAGGACAGTTGCTAAAGTGTGTCTCAAAGGAGAATGGTACACTGGAGAGAGTTTAGGGCCTGGGCAGTTGTGAGTGGACCCACCACTGACGGTGTGAATAAAATTAGGAATGTGCAGAAAGCCAGAAGTGGGGGTGCGCAGAGATCCGGGAGGTTATAGGCTATAAGAGATTCCAAAGGTGGAGACTGGACAAGGTCATGGAGGGATTTGAAAATAAGAATTAGGATTTAGTAATCTGAGGCATTGCTGGACTGGGAACCAATTCAGATCAGCCAGATCGTAAATCTCTGGAAAACGTAGGAACATTACCATATGTAAAAACACATAAAGGCCTGAATATTTTGGCCTCATAGCCACTGCAAGTGAGGATGGAGAATTTGGCGCTCAGCCGGATCAGGAAATCCCGTTAGCATGAAAATTCCACCCAAGGCATGAAACGTAACAGCTTTCTCTGAGAGGCTGCAACATTCCTGTATTTAAATGTGTTCCTCATTAAGAACAGCGTAGTAATTGGATTTGTTGTTCCTTCCTCCTGTCAATTAACATGAATGACACTAGGGGAGTGGTAGAAAGATGGTGATTGGCGTATAAGCGTAACAGCGTGTTTTCTCAATAAGAGTTAAGTTTATTTGCACCAAACCTGCTCTTCCCTCAATTTATTACAAAGTGATGAGCTTGTTATTCAATAGGAGAACAATTTGGACCAATACTCTTATTTGCTGTTTTTACTGTTCCATTTTAAAGTATCATCAGACAACAATTTTATGAAATTGGACACACAGTATGAAAACAGACTAAAATTACACTCAGAACCTCCCCACTAAAGGTCACAAAAGAACAGACACAGACTAGCAGGCAAGAGCATGCTTTTAGAATGCAAATGAGGACTAGCACACAGGGGAAGCTGGACAGAATGGCACCTACAGAAAGTGAATTAAAAAACACATCCCCACACCACCAAATCAGCACTTCTAACTTAATCAAACAACCCGCTGTGGAGACACCTAAAGATTAGCATAACTAAGGAAGCATCTCTGGCCCCTCAAACTTCCTGAGAATAATCACACACCCATTGTTCAAACCCCAGAGATTACTAGACCCTGGGTCTGTAGTGGTCATTTCGCCCACTCGCACTAACCCTGGAGATTCGAGACCATTAATAACCAAACAGACAAGAACGATTAACACATACGATTAACCCAATGTTCCAATACTTGAAAACATCGAGGCAGGATGGCTAAAGTCGAATACTATAAATAAAGCATTAGCATTTGAATTGTGCAATACACCGGAGTTCAGGTATAACTGTAGGCTATTGCTGCGGGTTTTTAGTGTGCTTTCAGGACAGTTTGATTGTATGTCCTGACTGCACCTCCCCTGACGTAAAAGAAAGTAAAGCTGTGCCGTTGTTGTCGAGTAGTGGTCTAGTCCCTGGGTCCATAATGGTCATTTCGCCCACTCACGCTAACAAAGGCTGTCAAGTAAAGTGGTGGAGGCAGGTACTCTGCAGTTATTTAAGAAATACTTAGATGGGCACATGAACAGAATGGGAATAGAGGGGTATAGAAAACTGATTTAAAATAGGGATCATGAGCCTTGGGAGTCCCTGGGAAGTGTGTAAATAGATGATGATATCGATGTACTTGTTTTTATCCTACAGGTGCTTTGGTCCGCCTTGTCCAACAAGGGGCATACACGCGATGGGTCGTGAGAGGGCTGCTCATAAAGGGCATTGTTGGCATTTTACATTAAAGTGGTCTCACTGCTTCAACGTTTGCTGCTGAATGATGCTCACTCATTCCAATTAGTGGTGGAGATTGTGCTCAAAGTGGTACCATATCCTTGCCCTACATTTGTTGTTCACTTTTTGGAATGAGATACAAGTCCCCTTTGATAACTGTCGCTGTGACCTACTGTATTACTAAGGCAAAGCAAACTGTCCCTCCTATCCAATTTCACGATTTTGGTAATTCTAATAATTTTTAGGCTGTGTAAAATCTGTAGATTTTATTCCTTACCCACTTTATAAATGGTTTAGTTTGAATTACTATAAGTTAGATTTTTTTCCGGGAAGGCTTGTTTGTGAGAAACAGGCATTGTTTTATGACTTAAGTGACCTAAGATTCTGTAACCAGTTGCTCTATTTTTGAAGATAACAAATGAGTTTATGTTTTCTCAGATCGTGCCAAACAAAACTCTGTAGTTGTTGTTATCCCCAATGGATCTCAAGACTTTCATTTTCAAAATGTTATCAAGATCACTACTGGGATATCTAGAGGCAGCTGCCTCCCTTGTCTTGCCAGTACTTCTGCTTATCTAAAGCAATTATGCAGTTCATTTCTGAATTCAAGCCTTCAACTATTTGGGACTTTTCCTTTTGTTGTTTGAAATCCTCCCCAAAACTAAACAGACTTAACTTTTTGTGTTTCTCACTCCTCATAAATTATAAGAAGGATGTGGAAACATTGGAGAGAGTGCAGAGGAGATTTAC
This sequence comes from Sphyrna mokarran, assembly GCA_024679065.1. Classification (NCBI taxonomy): domain Eukaryota; kingdom Metazoa; phylum Chordata; class Chondrichthyes; order Carcharhiniformes; family Carcharhinidae; genus Sphyrna; species Sphyrna mokarran. The sequence goes on from JAGIQG010000021.1 coordinate 30,375,445, forward strand.
CAGGATACCACCTGGTTTGGAGGGTAGATCTTATAAGGAAAGGTTGAGGGAACCAGGGCTTTTCTCTTTAGAGCAGAGGAGGATGAGAGGCAGCTTATTAGAGGTTTATAAGATGATGAGGGGGATAGATAGAGTGGACGTGCAGAGACTATTTTCTTGGGTGGATGTAGATGTTACTATAAAGTTCATGGTGGGAGATATAGGAAGGATGTCCAAGGTAAATTTTTTACTCAGAGTGTGGTTGGGGTGTGGAATGGACTGGCTGCTGTGATGGTAGAGTCGGACACTTTAGGAACTTTCAAGCAGTTATTGGATAGGCACATGGAGTGCACCAGAATGATAGGAAATGACAGAGCTTGATCTTAGGTTTGGACATAGCTCAGCACAACATTGAGGGCCAAAGGGCCTGTACTGTGCTGTACTGTTTTATGTTCTATGTTCTGTTCTAATTCTCCCTGTAACTTGAATGTAAATAGATGGCTCCAATGTCAGCCCCTTTCATTGCAGTGAAATTTGTGTGGGAAATTTTCCACATTTTCCATTACCTACATCTTTTACTTCCCTGACATGAATCCCTCTATCTCTTCTTAGCTGTTCTAATACTCCTTCAACATTCCATCTCTTCTATTTTGCATTTTTTCATGAAGCTTGGGCATTGCTGGCTAGGCCAGCAATTTTATTTCCCATTCCTAATTGCCCAGAGGGATAGTGATGGTGAACTGCCGTATGAACTGATAGGAGCACTCACAGGGCTATTAGGGAGAGAGTGCCAGGATTTTAACCCAGTGACAGTGAAGGAATGGTGATATATATTTCCAAGTCACTTGTCTGGGGCTTGGAGTGGAAGCTGGAGCTTGTTCCCATGCATCTGCCGCCCTATCTTTCCAGGAGATTATATGTTCAAAGGTGTTTTTGATGAAGTCTTGGTGCATTGCTGTAGTGCTTCTTGTAGTTGGTACATACGGTTGCCACAATGCATTGATGGTAGAATGAGTCGATTTTGAAGGTGATGGAAGGGATGCCAATCACACTGTCCTGGACAGTCCTGTGCTTCTTGAGTGTTGCTGGAACTGCACACATCCAGGGAAATGGAAAGTATTCCATCACATTCCTACGTCTTACAGATAGTAGACTTGCTTTGGGAGTTAGGAGATCAAGTATTCTCTGCAGAATTCCCATTCTCTGACTTGCTGTTTCAGCTACAGTACTTATATGGCTGGTCCAGTTCAGTTTTGGACAGTAGTAACAACCAGAGTGAATCAGCAATGGTAATGCCATTGAATGCCAAGGGGATATGGTTGGTTTCTCTCTTGCTTAAGATGGTCTTTATCTGAAACTTGTGTGATGTTAATGCAACTTGTCACTTCCAGCTGAAGGCCTGAATATTTGCTGCAAATGGGCATGGATTGCTTTAATATTGAAGAGTTGCAAATGGTGAATGTTGCGCAATTATCAGTGAAGGTTCGAGTTCTTACTTTTCGATGCAGCTGAAGGAGGTTGGGCACTAATGTGAGGAGTTCCTGCAGCGATGTGCCAATATTCACCTCCATCTACTGGGGTAAAGCACATTTATGTTACAGCTAATTCTCATTTATTACCCTCTAATATCTATCTTAAAATGGACATGCTGAAAAAAAAGCTATCCTAAACAAAAATCACTTTGTTATAAGAAAACATGTAATAAGGAGTTCCTGACCTATAATGTTTACATTTACTGCCGTAAACCTAATAGACACAACAGACATAAACATTTTCATTATTGTTAATAATTTACCAACTATTAATTACTAACTGTTTCAACTCAATGGACTGAGTTATTGGGAGAGGTTGCAAAGGCTAGGACTTCTTTCTTTGGAGCGGAGGACACTGAAGGGTGATCTTATAGAGATGTATAAGATCATGAGAAGCATGAATAGGGTGAATGCATTTAATTTTTTCCGGGGTTGGAAATCGAGAACTAGGGGGCATAGGTTCAAGATAAGAGGGGAAGGAATTAATGGGAACCTGAGGAGCAACCTTTTTACACAGACAGTGGTATGTCTGTGGAATTGGTACTGGAAAAAGTGGTTATGGTAGGGGCATTGACAACATTCAGAAAATCAGGGGGCTGGTCATGTGCACATTTTGTGCAGGAATGTCTGCCCACCTGTCCATTCTTGACTTTATAATGGAGCTGCCCCTTGTTAGGGCAATCAGCCGCATAAAGTTTGGCAGAGCATTCCAGCAAGTTACATGGAATTTGCTTGTTGGCATTGAGGGGAAGGCAAGTGACCACTTGCAGGTGTGCTGATGGAGAGGCAGGGAAGGACAGGGTCAGTTCCTCAATCATTGTGGAAAGGGGAAAGAGAGGCTGTCACACAACCATCAGTGTCCAGAGGAGATGGGGGCCTTGTGCAGGAGGCTGAGGGGGGATCTCCTCCCTGCCTGATAGTTTGCAAGGTGGGAGTGGGGGAGCAGGGTGGATCGCTTTGCCTGATATAGGTGGAATGGAAGGCAGGGTCCTCTTCTTGTCTGAGGTCAGTGGGTGGGGAAAGGTAAGGGATGGGGGGAGCGGGGGGGGGGTCCGCTGCCTGAGATCAGTGGGGGAAAGGGAGAGGGGCATGTGATCAGTGTGGGTGGCGGGGGTGGAGGAAAAGGGGATCAAAAATGTTGTGGGGGATGGGGCAATGTTTGTGGAAGCCAGTGGAGGAGGAGGGGGAGAGGCATTGTCTGGCCCGGGAGGGGTATGGCAGGGAAGCGTTATTCTTGCCTTTTTTCTGCGCATGTGCAGTTGGAGGTGCCGATCAGAGCTGCAGGATTTCGGATATGTTAAACCCCATCAACAGGCTTCTACAGCATGATTTGGAATCACTGATACTTTTGCAGGCAGAGAACATGTAGCGGCGCCTGAGAACGGGCCGAAAAGTTGGATCTGAAACACTCCCAGTTTGAAGTCCGCCCAGCACTTAGAATCAAGATAATAAACTAGGGTGCAAAGGGTGGGATTTTCCAGTTGCCCCTCCCCCCACCTTCCCCGAGACTGGAAATTTAACAAATATTTAAACATTCTGCTGAATTTTCCTTCTCACCATGATAATTCTTATAGTAGGCGGGACTGGAAAATTCTCCCCAGTATTCCAACTGGAGTCTGAATCCTGTGTTTTACAGAGGGTTTAACATGACTTCCTTGCTTTTTCACTCAGTGCCTCTGTTAATAAACCTGAGGTTTGTTAGTTGACATGTTTATTGAAAATTAATTATGTAGCATTATTATTCTTTCCATTATGTGGTAATAAATTAGTGAGCCTGTAACTCAACTGCCATAACTATCATATTACATGCTTAATTAAATGATACAGATCAACAGAGAAAACATTCAGAACTGCTTATGTTCTTTGCTACACCTACTCTCGACTAATTGGTAGCAACAACTTCCAAAGAAATTCCAAAATTGAAACATAATACCCGATGTAGTTTGAGGCAGTCTGGATTTGTGTAGAATTGTACAGACCTATATCCTGTGATGCATACTCTCCACAGTAGAGTATTGTTTATTCTCTTGCCTTTGTTTTCAGCTTGTTTAACAAGTATCATTGCCATTCTCAAGACACCATTTTTGCCTTCCTCTTTTTTTTATTTTAAATATTCATTCAGTTTCATTGCATATAATTCAAATTGTCTTTAAAACGCTGGCTGTGCAGAGTCTGCATGTTCTCCCCATATCTGCGTGGATTTCCTCTGGGTGCTCCGGTTTCCTCTCACAGTCCGAAAGACGTGCTGGTTAGATGCATTGGCCATGCTAAATTCTCCCTCAGTGTAGCCAAACAGGCACCAGAGTGTGGCGACTGAGGGATTTTCACAATAATTTCATTGCAGTATGAATATAATTCTACTTTTAACTCGAATAAATAAATAAACTTTTTCTATGGTTTAGCCTCAATTTCACAATTTGATGTCAATTTCACAACTTCGTTATTGACCACAATCACGTGATAGTCACAGGTTGAATCCGGCAGGAACCTTTTTTGCTGACCTGATTTTTTAATTCTCACAAGTCAGGCTTTTTCTTTGACATTTCTATCTAGCAAAGATCATTTTGAATTCTGACCATTCCAGAAAAGTGCTTTGATGTTATTTTGAAGAATTTTTTAAAAAATTTCAATTGATCAGAAACTCCAATGTTAATTTCCTGTGCAAAATTAAGGCTCAAAATTATGTTCTTGAAATAGGTAAGTGATTTGTGGTTTGTGATTTGAGGAATTAATGAAATGATCCCTAAATGCATTGACAATAAAAAATAGAAATACAGGGATATAACCAATTTCCTTTCATAGAATCAATAGTGCAGAAAGAGGCTATTTGGCCCATCAAATCTGCACCAACCACAATCCCACCCAGGTCCCATCCTCGTAACTCCTCATATTTACAGTCCGAATCCCACTGAAACTAAGTGGCAATTTATCACGGCCAATCAACCTAACCCACACATCTTTTACTGCGGGAGGAAACTGGTGCACCTGGAGGAAACCCACGCAGGCATGGGGCGAATGAACAAACTCCACACAGATAGTGACCCGAGACTGGAATTGAACCCGGATCCTTGGTGCCGTGAGGCAGCAATGCTAACCACTGCACCACTGTGCTGCTTCTTTCTTACAGCAAATAATCATTTCAATATTCATCAGATAAAGAAACAAGCATGTTTGAGAGGAAAAGATGCATTGGTCTATTCAGTTTGTCCCATACAGTCCAGGTGCCTTTTCACTGAATGTACTGTATTTAAAGCTGACATAGATTTTAAACATCTCATGGAATTGAGAGATCCAGAAACTGGATAGGAATGTAGTGTTGAAGCCAATGTTCAGCCAGGATCATATTGAATGGTGTATCAGGCTCGACAGGCCTGGTCAACATCTATTGTTATTTCTTATGCTTTTATGTTTGAGGTATTACAATACGGATATTCCCTACTCACAATATGGAATCTCCCCAGAGAACTGAAAGGTTAGATTTTTAAAAATATCTAGATCAGTCATCTAACGAAACCTGGAAAACTTCCTCAGGCATTGAAACCAATTCAGATGATTAAATAGACATTAATTTGTGTAATAAGCTACCTCCGTCTTATCTGAGGTAACTTCCACCCTATACATAAACAGGCCCCACTCACTCTTCCCTAAAGGCCCTTGGCAAATAGACAATTGTCACATTTCTCTTGGCCTGTTCCATGGGCTCAATATTCTGGGGGAAAACAACAATCGCCAAACATCTAATCGAGTATTTCCCATGCATAAATCATTCCTCTAAATGACAAATAAATAATTGTCCCACATACATATAGCCACTATTTCAGAAATCTGTCAATTTGTCCCAGTGACGATGTTTTCTAAAACATACACATGTAGCTCTTTAAGTTTAACCTCAGTAATTAAGTTGTTTTAAATTAGTAATTAGTATTATGCCCTCCTCTGCATCTTTTCTAAAGCCTCAGAATCCACAACCATGGGATGTAAATGAACCTGGACATAACATTCTGACTGGAACCTAACCAAACATGTTACAACATGCTGTGCTTTGTTTTATCTTGATTTGTTCTGTGAACATATCTAGAATACTATTCACTCTAGCTATAGCTTCATGGCATTAAACATGGATCTGATTGATGCAGTGTAATGACTGAATCTTTATCCACTGGCTTCAATTAAGTCCTGTGTAAGATGTAAATATATCTCAGTGGCAGAGGCAATGGCATAGTTGTATTGACACTGGATTAGTAATCCAGGGAATCATGGTTAGGTTCTGGGGACCCAGACAGATTGTGAAATTTGAATTCAGTGAAGAATCTGTAATTAGTAGTCTAATGATGACAATATAACCATTGCTGATTGTTGTACAAACCCATCTGGTTCACTAATGTCCTTTAGGGAAGGAAATCTGCCAACCTTTAACTGGTCTGACCTACATGTGAGTCCAGATCCACAGCAATATGGTTGACTCCAAAACATCCTCAGGGATAGGCAATAAATTGTCGTGTGGAGTGGAGGAGGTAATTGGAAGAGAGTGGCACAAAAGACAGAGGGGAGGGGCGTGAAAACCATTAAAAAGTAGATAGGAAAGTACTGACCGAGGCAAATTGTTTGCTGTGTAGCTTTTAAAATTATGTGACATAACTGCAACATTCCATCACACTGGAGATGTAAAAATAAAAATGGCAACTCGTGTCTGTCACAGATCGCAGTTTACCGACAGATGGCATAAATCTTCCCATTTATGCTCTTTAACCCATCTTTCTGTTCATTTTTTTCTCTCAATTAGACTCTTCTCTTTTGTAGTAGGCGAGATTTACTGGGTCCATTCGCCGTGGGCTCAAATCCATTTACAGCTGCTAAACCTCACAAGAGGGCCATAACAAGATTTTCACTGGCAAGACTTTAATTTGCAATCTCTACCCACCTACCCACCACCACCACCCCCCAACGCCCCCAGCCCCCTCCCCCACCCAGCCCTCTTCTCCACCCTGCCCCCCCCCCCCCTTCATCCAAGTGATGCGAACAGGGTCATGCCTAAAAAGGGTGTGAATCTGATAGCCATGAATTTAATATTTTTACATATCAGTAAAACACAACTTTGTTGCTTCCAGCCCTCATTGAATTTTGTCAGTTTGATGGCACGCCTGACAGGAAATCAATATCAGTAATGGTGACCAAGGCAGAGGGGTGAGTATAACCCCCAGGGAGTTAGGCAAATGGGCAGGGCAGTGCATTGGCATTGCAGCCCAGAGCTCTGATGTGAGTGCCCGATCTTTGAGTGGTGGAAGGGTTGCCCTACTACAGGTGAGGGTTTGGGATATTCCCCTTGTCCCTTGGTTAGTAAAGAGGGGTCCGGCTTTAATTTAATTTTGAGATTGGGTCCCCCTTTTTAAAGTGGGCTTGCTGGCTCTATCAGGTTCTGTCCTGCAGAACAAATGCTCCAATTTTTTTGTTGACTGGGCCAAGATTTTCAGGGTTCACTTGCTGCAGACATAAATTCTGTCATGGTTGCTAACTTTCACAGGGCAGCCAAAACGAGTTTTGCGCCGAGGGGATCTGAAAATGCACAGAGCAGGGACGTCATTGCCAAAATTCTGATAAACTTGTAGGCATTTTTTCTTCAGATCTTACAGCATTCAGTCTAAAATAAAACAGGTGGCGCGTTTCATGCTGTCATGTAAAGGGACGAGGCCTACACATGCTGGCAAAGCCTGGCTGCACTGAGTCAAGGCACTCCAATTAACCTCCCTAAAACCCAGTCAGACAGGTATTGGGGGCTCCCTCACATCCACATTCCTCCCACCATCAGAGTCAGAGTCTGATCCCCTTCCTGCGATCAGAACTGGCACCTCCCCCTACACCCACATATTCAAACAGTCAATGCCAGCAGAGCCCCCCCATCCCACTAAACAGTTAATGCCAGAATCTCCACTTCCTTACCCATGAATGTCACCAAAATCACACTCTTTCCCCCCAAACCTCACCTAAGCATCTATCACTGACATTTCCAGCCTCCATGTCTTCTCCTACTTACCATTGTAAATTAATGATCCCCATTAAAACCCTAACATGCAGTTTATCGGGTCCTGGTGACCTGCCTGCCTTTAGCCCCTTGAGTTTCGTTAATATTCTCTCCCTTTGATTGGAATTCTTGTGAGTATTACCATATTATTTCTGTGTTTCTGTGTGTGCATGTGTTTGCGTCCTTGTGTGTGTGTGTGTGTCCTTGTGTGTGTGTGTCCTTGTGTGTGTGTGTCCATGTGTGCGTGTGTCCGTCTGTGTGTGTGTGTCCGTGTGTCTGTGTGTGTGTCCGTCTGTATGTGTGTGTGTCCGTGTGTCTGTGTGAGATGAGATATTTCCACTGCCTGCATGAGTTTGCATCACCCTTTGAAGTGATGGGGATACCAGATATTTACCAACTTGCAGCAGCCTTTTGGCTATCAAAAGTTTACATGCTTCAACTGTAGATACAAAACAATGAGCAACAACACTCATCTGTAGGGAATTCAAACATCACAATAACATTTACACACCAGATGATTATCAGTGATTAGATATCGTGAGCATATCCCCAGGCATACATCAATGAATTCTACCCACGGCAACATAAACTGTAACAGAAAGTCCCAATACACCTCAATAGAGAATATTATATAAAAGGTGCCATCTTACATCCAGAATAGCAGTCAGTGTCCTCTTCAAACCTAATAACAGATCATTTCTAATAGAGGCTTTTCGCTGTTGCTATGGATTCTAGGATAGGGTTTCCTCCATTGCTGTGGCAGAAAAGATTCTCAGTAGACCATGAGAAGTAAATGGGAAAACTTATTCAATCCTATGTGTTTTGCCTGAAAGCAAATTCTTGGCAGCTGATGTTTCACTCTGAGCTGTTTCTTTCACAGTTCTTGTCCATGGTAGTTTGGTATTGCCTTCCACTGAGGTCAGATTTTTTTTTTTATTAAGCAACACAGCACGGGAAACAGGCCCTTCGGCCCAACGAGCCCGCGCCACCGTAATACCAAATACATTATCCTATTTTAATATTCCTATACAATAATATATATATTAATCCTAATTTGGAAAATTTTCACCATAGGGACAATTTGTTACCCAATCAGCCTAAGAGCGAATTTTTGGGTTGTGGGAGGAAACCGGAGTGCCCGGAGAAAACCCACATTGAGGAGACAGCTCCCAGTGTAGGCTATTCTAACCACCTGAATTTGAAGATTTACACTAGATTTCAATGACCCAAAAACTCAAAACTTTACTCAAGTAACTGCATTCTATAATTTGATCTCTGTTGCAATTAGTTCAATAATACTTAGCAGTGACTATTCACTCCATGCTTTAGTTAGATTCAAAGAAGATGATTCAGTCCATTGAGTCTACACCAACAACAATCCCATCCAGGTATTTACCCCACTTATCCCTCTGACACTAAGGGGCAATTTAGCTTGGCCAATCAACCTAACCCCCATATCTGCAGAAGAAAATGAGACCACCTGGAGAAACCCACACAGACACAGGGAGAATGTACAAACTCCACACAGACAGTGATCTGAGAGCAGAATTGAACCCGGGGCCCTGACATGGTGAGGCAGCAATGCTAACCACTGTGCCATGCCACACAATATTTGCTTAGATTCCCCAAGAAACAGACAGGATAAAGTGTTTGATCCATCTCCCTGCTGAATGTAATATGATAGAATTCCAGCTACAATTTGAGGCTGAACCCCATTAATCCATAACCAGTGCCTTCAACTTAAATAAGGGCAATTATAATGTTATGAGGAAGGAGTTGTCCAAAGTGAACTGGATAAACAAGCTAAGATACAGGTCAGTAGATACACAGTGGAAGATGTTCAAGCAGCTGATCCAAAATGCTCAGCAGGAGTTTATCCCAATTAAAAAGAGGGACTCCATGAGAAAGAGGCAAAATCCATGTTTAAGAATAATGTTAAATTGAAAAGCAGGATATATAAAGTGGCAAAGGATAGTGGTAGGCCTGAGGACTGGGAAGTTTTTAGGATCCAGCAGCAAAGATAAAGAACTCATAAGAAGGGAGAAGATAATTTTTGAGAGAAAATTTGCATGTAGCATAAATATAAGCAGCACGAGTTTCAATGGATATATAAAAAGGAAGCAGGCAACTCAGGTAAATGTGGGACTTCTGCTAAATGAGGCTGGTGAATTGATAACAGCAAACAAAGAAATGGTAGTTATGCTGAATAAATCTTTTGCATCAGCCTTCACTGTAGATGACATTGCACATATCTCTAAGATATCAGGCTTCAAAGGGTGATGCAAACTCATGCAGGCAGCGGAAATATTTCATCACACACAGACACACACACACATACACATGGACACACACACACACATGGACACACACACAAGAACACATACACATATGGACATACACACACACACACACACACACACACACAAGGACGCACACACATTAAGTCATAAACAGCAAACCTGCAATGGGGGTAGGATGGGGTGGGGGGTTTGCAGGGGTGGGGTGCAATGTCTTATGCAACTGAAGACATGCCGAGCTGTGAGAGCAACTGCACCAATTTAGAACATAGAACATAGAACATTACAGCGCAGAACAGGCCTTTCGGCCTTCGATGTTGCGCCGACCAATTATTAAAAAAGCAATGACCCTCCAAACTAAACCATTCCCTTCTCTTCCATAAACTTATCAACTAACCTCTTAAATGCCACCAAACTTGACGCATCTACAACTGACGCAGGCAGGGCATTCCATACCCTTACCACCCTCTGGGTAAAGAACCTACCTCTGATATCCGTCCTATAACTATCACCCCTTAATTTAAAGCTGTGTCCCCTCGTGCTAGCTTTCTCCATCCTAGGAAAAAGGCTATCACTGTCCACCCTATCTAAACCTCTAATCATCTTATATGTTTCAATAAGGTCTCCTCTTAGCTGCCTCCTTTCTAACGAAAACAACCTCAAATCCCTCAGCCTCTCTTCATAAGACCTGCCCTCCATACCAGGCAACATCCTGGTAAACCTCCTCTGTACCCTCTCCAATGCCTCCACATCTTTCTTATAATGTGGGGACCAGAACTGCACACAATACTCCAAGTGCGGCCGCACTAGAGTTTTGTACAGTTGCAACATGACGTTGCGGCTCCGAAATTCAATCCCCCTACCAATAAAAGCTAAGACTCCGTATGCCTTCTTAACAACCTTATCGACTTGACTGCCTACTTTCAGGGATCTATGCACAATACACCAAGATCCCTCTGTTCATCAACACTATTAAGAATCCTACCATTAGCCGTATACTCTACACATTTATTATTCCTGCCAAAGTGCATTACCTCACACTTTTCCACATTAAACTCCATTTGCCACCTCTCGGCCCAGCTCTGCAACTTGTCCAAGTCTCTCTGCAAACTATAACACCCCTCTTCACTATCTACCACTCCACCGACTTTAGTGTCATCCGCAAATTTACTAATCCATCCTTCAATACCCTCATCCAGATCATTTATAAGAATTACAAACAGCAGGGGCCCCAAAACAGACCCCTGAGGTACACCACTTGTAACCGAACTCCACGATGAATATCTCCCATCAACCACCACCCTCTGTCTTCTATCTGCTAGCCAATTCCTAATCCAATTAGCTAAATCACCCTCTATCCCATACATCTGCATTTTCTGCAGAAGCCTTCCATGGGACACCTTATCGAATGCCTTACTAAAGTCCATATATACCACATCAACTGCCTTACCCCCATCCACCTCTTTGGTCACTTTTTCAAAAAACTCAATAGGGTTAGTAAGGCACGACCTACCCTTCACAAAACCATGCTGACTATCCCCAATCAATTCATTTCTCTCTAAATAACTATAAATCCTATCCCTAATAATTCTTTCCAATACCTTGCCCACAACAGAAGTAAGACTCACTGGCCTATAATTCCCTGTAAAGTCTCTCTTCCCCTTCTTGGGGAAGCACCAGGAAAAATAAAACCTTTCTCTTCCAGCTGTAGATATGAAACTCGAAATTTTATTTGTTCAGGGGATGGGAGCATTGCTGGCTAGGTCAGTATTTATTGCTCATCCCTAAATGCCCTTGAACTGAATGGTTTGCTAGGCTATTTTAGAGTCAACCACATTGCTATGAGTCTTGGGTCACAAGTTGGCAAATAACTGATATCCACTCCCTGTCAATGGCATCCTGAGAAGGAATTCGGGATGGAGACTCAGAGGGAAAGTTTTCTTTCAGCGCAGAGAGAACGCAACCAGAATGAAGAATGCCAAGATGTATCTGGAATTCAGGAAGAACACAAAGTTGATATAGCCAGTGCTACATTAACGCAATCCAAAGAAATGGCTCAGTCAGATGTGAACAAATAGTGGTTAAATGTGAGGTGGAAATTTAGTTTTGATCCCGTTCAGGGGAACACCGATGACAGAGCCAAGAATGGATGAGGATGTTATGGGCCAAATTCTATGACTTCACCTATAGCTGGTATTTTCTGTCCCACTGCGGTGAATGAAGATTTAGTTGAGTGTCAAATCCTCCGTTCACTCACAGTACAGCTCAGAGCTCCATAGCATCAATCTATAAACTATGTGAACCACAAGGATTTCCATTTACTGAATCTTCAACTAGTCTGTGATGGCACCAAACACATCCTGCAGGTATGTGCTTGATTTCCAGGGAATGTGTACGATTCCTACATTCTCAGTTACTCAGGTCCCTGACATCTTTCAGAGACATGATGTGGAGATGCTGGCATTGGACTGGGATAAACACAGTAAAAGTCTCACAGCGCCAGGTTAAAGTCCAACAGGTTTATTTGGTGGCAAAAGCCACTACCTTTCGATACCCTGACCCTTGTCAGGTGAGTGCAGAGTTCTGATCACAAACAGGAGATGTAAAGACATAAACTCAGTTTACAGAATACTGATTAGAATGTGAGTTTTTACAGCTAAAGCTGTAAAAACCATAGAGATGTTGAAGATAAGGTTCCGGTATCTGGATGGGTCTAGTGGAGCTCTGCAATACTTTCCGCAGAGGGGGTCATGCATTGTTGTCACTTGTTGCATCCTCATAGCCTGGCACTGCAATGGGGGAAGGAACTGCCTGCCAAAGACATGGAGAAGCAACACCTCTCTTCTAATTAAGAGGATATCAAAGAAGTTGAGGTTGAGAAGGCTTTGGGGGTGAGAATGTCACGCATGAGGCCATGGTCATGTGCATAAGAGGCAGACGAATATGCTCAGTGCCACTAGATTCATGGAGAGTGATGAGGATATCCGTTTAGGACACCCTGATATCTTCACATGGCATCTGTGAGCATATGCTCTTGTCTGGCTGATGCCTGCGCACACATCCTTTGTGATAATGTTCCTGTCATGGAGACACAGCAGATACCCATTATCCCCACATTCTAGAAGGATGATGATGATTTTCAGTGGAGACAGTCCATAGATTCTCAGAGAATTTCTGTGAATATTTGACATTCTCTCAACAACGCAGTGGGGAAAATATAACCTGTCCCGGGTCGCAAAGCATCTTTTGCGAGCTGAATTCTTGAAGGACACTGGGGGCGGAGGTGAAGGTGGGGGGGGTGGGTGGAGTTGTGAGGATTGCAGAGAGCAGACAGGGAGAAAAGTTGAATTCTGTGGTGCCATCTCCATACATTGTGGTAAACATTCTAATCGCCATAGAGATATAAGCATGACTGGCATGTTCAGTCAGTGTGAAGGAACACCCTCAGTGTGCTATGTGGTTGTATTAAGCCCTGAACTGATCACCTTGCCTTTATCTTGTGCAGGAATCAAATTTTCATTTCAGAATGACAGCATGACAGCTCGTCATAACATGGAGCCATGGATAGCGAGCAATTAGTGGAAGTTAATTTACAGAAGTGAATATTATGTACAAGCGATTAACATCCATGGCCATGCAGTGCAAGTATAACTTCATAACCTTCCTTACTTTGCTGCTGCATCTTGCTGCATTCTCAGCAACCACAGTGGAGGGGGAGGCAGCTTGCATACTGCCACAGCCTGTTTTCTATGATTACCTTGGCTAGCTGAGATGGGGGGAGGGGCCCTGTGCTGCTTTTGGGATCCTGCGGAGTGGCAGTGTCATCCTCCACAGCCTGTGGGGTTGGACTGATGTGCTCACAGGAAAAGGGGATGGCCTGAGATGTGAATCAGTTGACCCTCCTCCCTATGGTTGCCCCAAGGCCCCTGGTTGCCTCCTTGAGAGAGCAGAGTAGTGGGAGTGAGCTTAAGGAGATCTGATCTCCCTCTAGTGTTGAGATGGTGGATACCAGCAAAAGCCTCTGGCATTGAGTGCAGCTCCTGCAGCAGTGCAGGACAGAGGTCTTGCACCAAAGTTTCTACACCCTACCAGTGCTGACTTCAGCGTATTGGCCTGTCAGTGCTAACATCTCAGACAAAAGGCAGTCAGACTTCTTCATGGAATCTTGCAATCTGAGGATTGCAGCAGGCCTCCCATCCTGATTTTCTCTACCTTACCTTTGGAGATCCAGCAATCAAGACATGACTGAATCCTGAGACTCATCAGCTGACTGGGACTCACATTTTCACTGCACAGCTCATCATAACAAGGAGCTATAGAACGGGTGAAATTAGTGGGAGTTTATTTACAGAAGTGAACATGATATTCAAGTGATTAGCACACATGACCATGTGGTGTAATTACGACTTCTTAACCTTTCTGGCCTCCTGCAATTCTATAAATGCTGGCACACTTGGATGCCCCTGCCATCACTTGCTGTTTATCAGACAGTTCTAGGAGAGTTGTCAGCCCTAGTCGACATACATATAAAAATCTAATTCGAGAAGGAAAATTGTTACCTGAGGTAAAATCCATCTCAGAAAGTAGGTTCCTTTTATTTTCCTTCTGCTCTGGTGGTTTTTCTGGTTTTGTACTAATCCTATACACAAAAATAGAACAGGGAACTACATCCAGTTGCTCTCTGAGTGGCCAATACATGAGTTGTAGAATTGTTCTGTTTGTATTGTGCTCAGCTAGTACAATAAATCCTACATACAATCCTAGTTACCTCCTCAAGACATATCAGTGAAAGTAAGCAAACACATATTAAACAAAAGCCTAGATGCATAATTAAAGCTTATTATATCAGTCAGAACTTTCTCAGATGGTACTTGTTTGTTAGAGAGATTTATCATTATTGTCTGAGTCATTCAACATTTAGAGACTTTCTATATTTCAATCCAAGTTTTTGCACTCATTTAATCAGATACTGGTGGCACTGAAATCTTTCCAGTCTCTTAATTATTTTCACCAATAAACATTTTGTTGTATGGTTTATCAATTACTAGGTATAGTGAGTAGTGAAATTTCCCTCAAACATTCTTTTAATCATATTGATTTTTAGCCTCTCTGCAAGAGGCTTATGGGTTTCCCTTATGTTTCCAGTATGTAAGCTCAATTGTGCACCTTTCATATTTCCAGGCTTAGATAGTTAATGATCATATAGAACAACTTTCAGATCCACATTGAGGTTTTCACTTCTCCAGTTTGTAAATTTGTGGCCAATGTAGTTTTTTTTAACAAATATGGATAAACTCATAGCTGCTAGCAAAAACTTCTTTACAGGCAAGTGTTCTTTATGTGAAATCATGGAGGCTGATTGGTTTTCGATTTCAGATAATTGTAGTTTTCAGATATTGTATTTAGGCCTCAGTATGTTTACATTACAATGGAAGAAGTCTCGCTACTTCTCTAGGTGAGTGAAGAGTTGTGTTCACAAATTAGGGAATATATCAACACAAATTCAACCATTATCTTGTAAATTGAGTTTCTGTCTATATATGCTCTGTATGTGAACACGGTTCTTTACTCATCTAAAGAAGGAGCGATATTCCGAAAGCTTGTGCTACTAAATAAATCTGTTGGGCTTTAACATGGTGTTGTGAAACTTCTTACTGTGCTTACCCCAGTCCAACGCTGGCAACTCCACATCATACATTACAATGGCCAAAGCTGAGGCTCGCTATCATCTAAAGTAATGAAAATGGCTAAAAAAAAGTAAGTGAATAGTAAACTCAGGGCACCTGCAATATGTTTTCACCTGTGGTGCCATCTGCGATTCTGCTTGTAGAAGGGATTGCAATGTAAACAATGCAGACAAACAGCTGGACTTCCCACAGTAAAGGTCAGGTGTGGTTGGCAAGGTTTGCCTGGGCATTGATTGTGTCAGCTCAGATCACCAACTTCCTACACTTAAGGTCAAAGAACAAAGAACAAAGAGAAGTGTAGGGTTTTTTTTTGGATGTGTTCATTTTTTTTTGGATTCATCGATAAAGGATACTTGATCTGCATTTTATTTCTAACCCAACTCTCCCAGGCTGATCTTAGCAGAGGTGGGATATAGCGAAGTAAACCATATTACCTCAAATTCTAATTCCAGAAGGGCTTCTAAAAGGTACCAGCTAGATTTCTTCCCTACATTAGTCATTTTAATGAGAAATTCATTTTTTGAGAAGTAAGCATCCTCTGTCCAAACAAATAACTGACTTGTGTTCTCCTGACAGACGCTGCTTGATCAGCCAAGTGACTCCAACAATTCCTGCTTTTGTTTAAGATTTCCATTATTTGGCAGGGTTATTGTTTTTCTTAATTCTATTTATTTATCTGTTTTCTATGTCTGGAAAGGGCAGGTCAAGAATACTTAATATTTTATAACGGTGTTTACCACAGAAGAGAATGCTGATAACGTATTGATCGAAGTGGGATGGTGGAAGTGACGGGCAGGGTGAACATTTACAAAGAGAGAGAATCAATGAATCGTTTATTCCTTGAATGAATCTGTATGATTTAGTCCAATTCTTCTGTTCTTTCCCCAAATTCTTCTTTTTAGCTATGCAATTTCTTTAGAATTGATATTATTGTTCCCATTTCAAAAATCATTTGTGGTAAAACATTTCACGTTCTAATCATTTTCAAGCTCAAATTTATTCTTCTATTACTCTTCATCCTCCAACAATAACCCACTTTGTTACCAAGTTAGCCAGTGGAATGAACTTGTCCGCTGATATGTTTATTGCAAATGTTTTTCACAATTCTGTAATTCCAACTGTGTTCACTGCTCTCGTCCATAACTGCTCCAAATCTTGTTCACTGCTCTTCTCCATAATTGCTCCACACTGGGTTCACTGCTCTCCTTCCACGCTGCTCCACACTGAGTTTGCTGCTCTCTTCCCATGAAGCTCCACACTGTGTTTACTACCCTCCTTACATGAAGCTCCACACTGTGTTTACTACCCTCCTTACATGATGCTCCACACTGTGTTTACTACCCTCCTTACATGAAGCTCCACACTGGGTTTACTACCCTCCTTACATGATGCTCCACACTGTGTTTACTACCCTCCTTACATGATGCTCCACACTGTGTTTACTACCCTCCTTACATGAAGCTCCACACTGTGTTTACTACCCTCCTTACATGAAGCTCCACACTGTGTTTACTACCCTCCTTACATGATGCTCCACACTGTGTTTACTACCCTCCTTACATGATGCTCCACACTGTGTTTACTACCCTCCTTACATGATGCTCCACACTGTGTTTACTACCCTCCTTACATGATGCTCCACACTGTGTTTACTACCCTCCTTACATGAAGCTCCACACTGTGTTTACTACCCTCCTTACATGAAGCTCCACACTGGTTTACTACCCTCCTTACATGATGCTCCACACTGGGTTTACTCCCCTTACATGATGCTCCCACTGTGTTATACTTAAGAGTCCACTGTTTTACTACCCTCCTTACATGATGCTCCACACTGTGTTTACTACCCTCCTTACATGAAGCTCCACACTGTGTTTACTACCCTCCTTACATGATGCTCCACACTGTGTTTACTACCCTCCTTACATGAAGCTCCACACTGGGTTTACTACCCTCCTTACATGATGCTCCACACTGGGTTTACTACCCTCCTTACATGATGCTCCACACTGTGTTTACTACCCTCCTTACATGATGCTCCACACTGTGTTTACTACCCTCCTTACATGATGCTCCACACTGGGTTTACTACCCTCCTTACATGATGCTCCACACTGGGTTTACTGCTCTCCTCCTGTGCATCTCCACACTATGTTTCCTCCTCTCCTTACGTGATGTACTAAACTGGGTTCACCACTCACCTCCCATACTACAAGATCCGTGCAGGAAACAGCACCAACCTTTGTACGTGACCTTCTTTGACCTCACAAAGACTTTGTGAGCCATGAGGGATTGTGCAGCATCCTCCCCTGTTTCAGCTGCTCCATTATAATAGGCAAACCATGATCCTAACAATGGATCATCACAGAACCAATCCTCTTTCAGACTGGTATCAAACAAGGCTGCGTCATCACACTAATACTTTTCTCAATCTTCTTGTTTGCAGTGCTACATCTCAAACTTATAAGTGTCCCGTGGGAATCTACTTAACCCCCACTGCCTGCAGGTCAAATTCAAGGTCTTCCGTTCTCTGTCATTGAACTTCAGAATACACACAATAGGGAAAATAGGGATTCAGAGCATTACTCTGAGTCCCTATGCTCCTAGCCCAGTGACAATATCTTAACACTAGACGCACACACACACACACACACACACACACACACACACACACACACACACACAAAACTATCTCTCCACTTGTATGCTTGTGTGTTGTGTGTATGTTTGTCAGTTGTGTGTGTATATTTGTGTGTTGTCATATGTCTGTTGTATTCTGTTTGTATGTAGGATAGGGCGTGTGTGATAGATTATATATGTGTGTGTATTCAATACGATATGTGTGTATTGGGTAAAGTGTATGTGATTGAGATTATATTGTTGTTTTCAGCAACATGCATCAACACAACTGTTTCAAAAGAATTCACTTTCAGACTATCATTATGGTTACATTTTTTATAAAAGCTAATTTACAATTAACGATAACGATTGCTGTTGCATTCCTTATTTGATAGAGCCTGCTGATCTGAACACCAAAGTAAATATTGCTGATGAGCTTTGGAGATAAATATGTGGCTTAGTCAAAAATAAGCATGCTCAGATCTGCTGAAACATTTAATTTGAATACATTCTTCATTTCATTTTATTTCCACTATCTGTTTCAGATAGAATGCTTCAACTTGCGCAGAAATTTCATTTTCTGAATCTTAGAAACTCTTTGGCATCCATTCAATTACTTTTGATGAGACTAATAAGCAATGTGAAACAGAGGTTAAACAACATTTCTAAGTTCACTCCTTTGTCTCATGTTATCTCTAGAAAGGGCATTAGAATTAGTCCACACCCAGTAAAGAATTCTGATTTGTTCTTACTTCCTGTCAGTTTTTCATTTTCTTAGAGAGTTTTTCATTTGCCATCGTGTTGCTTCCTTCACTCTAAGAGTGGGAAGGGAATGTGGTAGCATAGCCCCTTAAAGGGACCAATCCCTGAGGGCCATGTGATCGGTCTGGACCCTATGGAGAGGCAGCGTGGGAAACTGAAACAATCGGGTACAAGCGCGTCTGTCGCAGATTGGGAAGGAAACTCCGTTGAAGCTAAGGAGGACAAGAGAGCCTTGTGTATTGTGTATTGCAGTTTGGTAGACTATTGCTATACATATATAAATATTGTTGACAATAAATTTTATAATTTGGAATCACAATAAGTCACCTGCATTGAGGTCAACTCATTGTGACCCCATATTATAACAGCAACAATTGTTGTGGTACTTACGTATAGCATTTTGTGTAATTTTATGGTCTCATTATTGATAGGAAGCATAGTGATTAGTTCTTCATGATCCCAGACCAAAAAAGATCTCATCTTCTCTGACATTCGAGTTACTTGATTTTTCACAGAATGAGAAAGTTGCTAGCAAGAAACGCAATTCCAAATATAAGTCTCATCAAAACTTTCGCCTTGTACTGATGTTGAAAATATACCAGTTGAACCTCAATGGAATCATGTGTGTTCCTCAATTTAAAAACCTTTTTGGAGTGAACTTTACCGTCCTGCCTGCAGTAGGAATTGGAGCAGGTGATGGAGCGGACCACGGAAAGGTCTATTGACCTTAGGCGGGATTTTCTGGTTTGAAGTGGGTAAACCCCACATTTTAACTCCTGCATCTAATTATTAAAGAATATTTTTTAACTTTGACACTTGGGGAGACTATTGTGACTAGTGCAAGCATACTCTTCAGTGGAGCTGTGGGTCAGAAGTTCTGAGTAACAATAAGTTATAAAGTAAACTCAACATTGCAAACTTAAAATATTTTGTTTAGACCATAAAGCAAAAAGGTCTCAGGTCATCCTAGCACTGAAAGAGAATTATTAAGCGCCATTAATTCCATCTATTTAATACATAGCATCACAAAAAGAACATAAGTTATGGTGTTTTGCAAAAATAACAAGGGTAACCATTTGATTCAATTAGTTTATCCTTGCAAAACAAACTACTGGAGCTTTGCTATATCATCCGAGTGTCTCATGAATGGTTTTGCCTCTTGAGAGCACTCTTTAGACTGTACGCTGCAGTGCGCAGCACAAACATAAGATCAAGAAGGGGCCAAGCAGCCATTCTACTTATTTAATTATTCAATGACTGTTTCTGGAGTTTGCTCAAACAATGTACTTTCTCGGTAAAGTATACATACTGAATTAGAAACTTGTCTGTTTCGAAAATCTCAAGCTCATTACCATTAACATATTCTGGCGAAGAGCCAATCTGACGATAGAGGACCAAATGGCTTTGTTATGTGCTGTAACCTTTCTGTGTCTGAGAATTTCCACAATCCACTATTCTCTCCTGTTTTCCTGTGCCAGAGGTGGCTTGCAACTAGGCACCAGCGGGATCTTCCCACTCTGCTGGGGAATCCTACTTGTCCTGTCAGTGGGAAGTGTTGGAAAATCTTTCCCTGCATTTTTATATAAGGCACATAAAATCAGACACTCTGAAATGTTGCACATAAAATGGAAGTCAGTTTTCATCTGAAAGATTAAACAGAATGTTGGAAACATTCAGTAGCTCAGGCAGCAATGAGAGAGAGAGATGTTTCAGGTTCATAATCTTTCATCAGACTGTCAGTTTTTGAGATTTACTAACATACAAGCAAATACTGAGCCAAAGGGAACAGGGTTGTGGGAGGGAGGGAGGAAAAGAGGATGGATGGTGGTTGGTGAAGAATAAAAGTATCTGGTAGGTTGGAAATTAGTGACTAAGTATAGTATGATGGCACTCAGTAAAAGAAGGGTGGAAAAGGGGAAAAAAGAAACCCGACGGAAGTGAAATGGAAGACAAGCTAACTGCAATTTTCTAATTACACTGAAATCATTTTTAAAATGTTTCCTGGCTAAACTAACATTTTTTGCCAATTCCTAATTGCACTTGGGAAACAAATGGTGAGTTGCCTTCTTGAACTGTTGCAGTTCATGTTATGTAATTACACCCATAGTGTTATTAAAGATATAGCTTCAGGATTTTGAGGAATGATGATATAGTTCCAAGTCAAGATGGCTTGGAGAGCAACTTGCAAACTGTGCTTTTCTCCAGCTGCATTCATCCAGGCAAGTGGAGAGCACTTTGGAGGATCCTGATTTAATTACCTGAATAGTTAACCAGAGGACATTAGACAGAAAAAGTCTAATGTAACTTCTGATTAACTATAAAACACTGATCACCCCTGCCCCTGTTCCCCACAACTGCCCTCTGACATTCTATCTCACTATCCAACTCAAAATGTCCTTAACTTACCACATTACCTGCCCTACCACCTACATCTGGTCACCTGCTACCCTACCCAACCTGTCACCATACCCACTGCGTCATCCTGCCACCACTACACCTTACCCACTTAGCCACTTATCTCACTCATGTTATTTCCCTGATTTTGAAAATCTGTTTAAATATTCTGAAGCTTTTCTGTGCGTTAGTGAATAAAAATACCATGTGGCTTTGCTTCCCTTGACAATCCTGCACTATGAAGGAGGACTCTGACAGCATTTCAGAAGAGGTCTGGTTCAGAAGTCTAGGTCAGTGCTGGTGTTGGTTAAAAAATAGGAGTGGAGCAGCAATGTGACAGTGATTACCGATCCTCAGACGCAGTGGCCCATAGTTTCTTTCTTATTTTTTTTTATATTATTGCATTATTCCTGTTGCTTTAACATATAAACTACTTATTGTACTATAGTTGTCATATTTTTCTGCCACAGATGATGTGGTGATAGGTTTTGATATGGCTATGAAATATGTCTTTTCTCTCATCACTTTGTAATGCTTTGATTACTAATTAATTCACAACTTTTGGAGCCTGTTCAATTTGGTGCATTCAATGAGTTCATGGTTAATCTGATTATGATTTAACCTTCTCTTTCCTCTCTGTCCATCATAGGGCAACATGGTGGCACAGTGGTTAGCACTGCAGCATAATAGTGCCAGGGGCTCAGGTTTAATTCTCACTTGGGTCACTGTCGGTGTGGAGTCTGCATGTTCTCCATGTGTCTGTGTGGGTTTCGTCTGAGTGCTCCTGTTTCTTCCCAAAGCCCAAAAGTTGTGCTGGTTTAGGTGCATTGGCCTTGCTAAATTCCGATGAGTCTGGCAACTAAGGGGTTTTCATAGTAATTTAATTGCAGTCTTAATGTAAGCCTACTTGTGACACTAATGAAAAAAATCCTTTGTTGATCAACAGTCTGTCTGGCTCCACCTTGGATGTATTCAATCACACAACTGCTTTCTGTGAAAAAGGATTCGTAAGACTAACAACAGTCTCTGAGAAAAGAAGTCTTCTTTATCTACATTTTCAAAAGTTATTTTTAAATTGTACCCCCAGTTCTAGATTTTCCCACAAGAATAAATATTCCTTCAACATCTATCTATGTTTCAGTAAGACAACTTTTCATTCTTTTAAACTCTAATGAATTTAATAAATTCTCAACCTTTCCTCTTCAGACAAACTCAAGAATCAGTCTTGTGAGCTTTCTCTGACTGCCTCTCATGTTAATATATCCCTCCTTGAATAAGGAGACCCAAATTGTACACAATACACTAAGTGCAGCATCTCCAGTGCCCTGTACAGTGGCAGTAAGATTTTCCTACTTTAATAATCAGTCTTTTGCAATAAAGGCCAATTTTCCATTTGCCTTTCTAAATACTTGATGTATCTGCATACTAACTTCTTGTAATTCACTTACTATGACACTTAGATGTCTTTGCATAACAGAATTCTGAAATCTGTTTTTCTATTTTTCCTTCTAAATTGGACAAGTTCACATTTTCCCACACTACACTCCATCTGCTAGTTTTTTGTCCACTCGTTTAACCATCTAACTATAACGCTTTGCAGACAATTTCTATCCTCCTCACATCTTGTTTTCCTCTTCCTATCTTTGTATCATGTGCAATAATCTTTTATTCTGGCACTTTATTGAAAGCATTTTGGAAATCTAAATTATCACATCTACTGATTTCCCTTTATCTATCCTGCTTGTTACATCCTCTAGGAGTTCCAATAAAATTTGTATAACATTATTTCACTTTCACAAAACTATGGGGGGAATTTTCTTGGCCACCTGCTACGGGAGTCCTCGCAGTGGGTTGGAGGAGGGTGGTAATGGGGTTGGGGGGCAGTGGCATGATGTGGGGAAACCATACAAAAATCCCTTAACCTCAGATGGGATTTTCCAGTTTTGAGTGAGAAAATTCTGTGTTATGTTTTCCAAAAGTTCAATTTTCTATTGACCAATTATCCTGTACTTGGAATGCTCTGAAACTCTCAATTAATGTTGAAGATTTTGGATTGTTTTGACTCCCTTTTAGAAAAATTATCCCCCTCAAAAAATGTTAAAAACATTAACACCAGTTCTAACTCCTGAGTTTTGAAACTACTGACCATCCTTTTTCTGAATCCCATTGGACTTCTGACTCATATCTCCCCTCACCCCTGGACTACCCACCCCACTCCAGGCACCTCTCACCTCAAATTTCTGCCCATCCCTCCGATTATCCTACTCCATCCACTCTAGTACCCCCTAGCGCCAGATTAATAGGTGCACAGAAACAAGTGGTTGCAAATTGTCAAAGTCCAGCTATACCCCCACATGATGTGATTGAGAAAAACAATGCAAGTCTTTACCACTAATCAATTCTTAAAAGATACAGATAATGTGAATGGAGATAGCATTAAGCATAGGTTAAAGAGATGTGTATTGTCTCGAGACAGTACAGAACTCTCCACTCACCCGACGAAGGGACAGACCCCGAAAGCTAGTGGGTTTACTATCAAATAAACTTGTTGGACTTTAACCTACCGCTGTGAGACTTCTTACTGTGTACACTCCCACAGTCAGAATGCTACTACTTGTTCAAATACTTCTATTTGACTTTTCCACAACATAAACTGAGACGTGCCTTAACGCACTTTTACTACACTTGAGAAAGGAAACTCCACATTACTAATTCATGTTTTTTTTCGCTCCTCGACATAATGCAAACAAATCACAGATGTTCTGGCCACCTGGAGAGAATGACTCAGCTACTTTAATTGACAAATTACTCTGCAACCGAAAATCACTTTAGTTGATTGAATTAATGTAGGAAGTCATTTAACTCTTTAATTTCACTTCCCAAAAAAAGCAACAAAGCCCCCATTAAGGTATCTGTGGGTGGGATTTTCAAATGCCCCAGCCAAAACCAAGGGTCCTGTCGGGTTGGAAAGCTGTAACTTAACCACCACATTTGCACACCATCCCAGGCTTTCTCCATTCATGGAGGGTAGGTGGGATGGCACACTCATTCTGTCAATAATGGTTCAATATTTAAAAGATGATTGCAGGAATTCTTTCTAAAGAAGCATTCACAAAGGAATAGATTACAGAGCGGTACAGGAATGTTTAATGACATTGTTAACATTTGGAAAGTTGTCTGTCAGAATCCTGTCAGCTGACAGCCATCACTCTCTCACTTCCCTAATATTCTCCAAAACAGCAGTCATCAGACAGATTTTTATGTCATGTATTATTTTCTCTCTAGCTTGCCTGTTAGATTTTGAGTTCAATAGGCCTAACCACACTCACACTTACCGTCACCCTATTGCATTCCCTACCCAATCAGCCCTTCTGAGTGTACACTTTAATTCCCACACTCATAACTCTCTGCTTCCACTCACTGCAGGGGAATGGAGTCCAGAAAGGTGATTCTCCCATGCTGCTGCACTAATTTTTTATAACAGCAGGCTGGGAGAATTGTGCGGGGTTCTTGTGAGAGTTTGCACCACGCTAATGTCTCCCAGTGCCAGATTTCCACTGCAGATATTGATGAGGAGGCAGGCTTTAAATGGTATTTCAAACTGATTTCTCTGAGCCTGCTAGCCTCTCCAGCCTCTTTCAGCCTCTCCAGCAGTGATAAGCCCCACCGTCTGAAATCTAATGATTTTCATGTCAGTGACTTCTGCAGTGTACAGAGTGTGGAGGATTCTAACCTGAATTCTCACTGAAAAAAAAAGTATGAATTACTCCAGTTTTTCTGGAATTTCAAAACTTTGAATTTTTGGGGAGAATATTCATATCTCCAGGGAAAGAGAGGCAGTGACCCACTGAATCAGCAGCCATAGCCCCTCAGATTGTATTGGAGTTCAATGTCCTTGGGATTTGGAAGGGCACAATGATAAGGATGGCACAGAACATTGGTGGCAGCATTAGAAGGTGCACTGTTACTTGGCACTTCAGTGTTGCTCACATTGTAAACTGTGTGTTCAGTATCTATCCTTGCTCAATGACAACAGTGACTCATTTCCTTCAACTCCCACTGGTCTTTCACAGGTTATGGAGCATCTGTTGAGGAAATAGCCTAAAGAATCCTTAGGTGAGGGCAAAAGTTTTAAGACTGCAGTGTGCAGGACTAAAATTTAACCCAATATTTTAATGAAATATACAGAGATATGCTTATTGCTATCTCTAAAGATTCCAAACCAAATAAAGACCTAAAATGGCTGAAGCTATGAAGCTAACAAGAGCACTCTCTTGTTTCCTCTCTCTATGAACGGTATGCTCTGTCTGTATAGCATGCAAGAAACAATACTTTTCACTGCATGCTAATATATGTGCCATACTTGCGCTATTACGCGTGCTCCAATTTCGTCCCACATTCTGGTTTAGGCGCATTGATCCGAACAGGTGCAGGCGTGTGGCGAGTAGAGAAATTTCACAGTATCTATATTGCAGCGTTAATGTAAGCCTTACTTGTGACTAATGAAATAAACTTAAACTTATGTGACAATAATAAATCAAATCAAATCAAATGATGCAACTCTCCTGAATTTTTAGTGAGTACAAATAAATTAACTCTGTGAGTTGACCTGGGTTTCTGTTAGAAAATTTGATTGCATCAAAGAAATTGGGAAATATGCACACAACTTATAAAGAGTGAAACAAATCAAAACATCTGTCTATCTACAATGGAAGGAGAAACTAGTGCCATTAATATTAAACCCCTTCATATCCTTAAAGCACCAAGATATGCCTCCTGCTCACCTATCATTGCAGATATACACACTTGATGGATACAGCATTGAAGATAGCTGGATTGTCGCTTGTTGAGGAGTACATCACATATGAGTGGGAGCATGTGCTGGAGACAGCGAGAGCAGTGGAGAGTCCTTATGAAGTATGTAGGACCCTACATGCTCTTCTCAGCTGAATCTAGATAGCGGGCTTTGCAGTTCATCACACAAAGGGAACTCGTGGAGAAATAATGGAAGTGTGTGTACTGTTGTTAGCATTTCCCAAAGTAGTGCACATCCTCAGAAAGAAATTGGAGGGATCCACCTCCACCAGGAATGCCTTGGTGTCTCAGGAATTCATGCTGCTCTTCATACACAGAAAGAGTGGCCATCTGCATGGGGAGTGCATGATTGTGTCTAAGACCCTTTGCCCACATTATGAGGAATTAGAAATATGACAATTTGATTTGATTTGATTTGGTTTATTATTGTCACATCTATTGGTGTACAGTGAAAAGTATTGTTTCTTGCATGCCGTAAAGACAAAGCATACCTTTCAAAGAGAAGGAAAAGAGAGAATACAGAACATTGTGCAAAATGCAGTCATAGCTAGGGTGTAGAGAATGATCAACTTAGTGCAAAGAAATCTGTGGAAGGATGAATGGGAAGAGTGGTTGAATGAAAAGAGGGGTGATGTAACAAGGCAAATGGAGGGGTTGATGGGGCCATGACAGAAGATTTATCCAGTGAAGGTGTAAATTATTACATATGCTATCATGATGCAGAGTGTAAAAAGGACAACGAGGTCAGTCTTGAAGATTTAACAATGGGAGATGCGTATTGTTCCAAAATCATTTCTGGACTGACTCCCTGAGCTCCATCCTGGGTAGGACTAGCCCCAGGGCACATGACCTGTACTTATAAAGGGCTAGCATGCATCTCAAACTACATATATCGCATAAGTGACAACTACAGAATAATTGCTAGCATCTGCTTTCAAAAAGAAGAGAGGCCATGGTTGCGATAGGAAGTTATGGAAATCAATGGTGAAGAGAGAAAGTTACCTTCTTCCATTTGATGGAATACTTGGCTGAGAAATTATGTTTGTCATGTGAATGGTAATTGATGATTCTGTAGTGTTATCTTGCAGAATGAGTTCTCGTTCATTGTGTGCCATTGAATCAGAAGTACCTCTGAACAAAGAGTTTAGAGTGTTATGATAAATAGTAAGTTGTTTATTGGACAAAGACCTTTGATTCATGAATTCACTTATCAGCAGCATTCTTATGGTGTGTTTCTAATCAGCTTGAAACTGAATTGTTGATACAAAACTACTTCTCGAACCAAATTAAGGTTACTGTTCCCCTACTGGTGTGACTAATCTGATTAACATATTTATTTTAGTAAGATTTTCAGTTATTCTGAATCTTCCCTTCATGCTTAAATTCTGTACATAACAGAAAATCTCACTCTCCCACCATCAAGGAAATTAAGCTTTCCCCCCGAGAGAATTAATACTACTGCAGTGACTGTGCTTAATTGCATTGTAATTAAAAACTAGGTATTGTTCTTTCTGGAATTTCTGTGATCATTTCCTGATGGGGGAATTGGGAGGATGGAGCTTGATGGAAAAGGGGGAGGTGGAGGTGGGGTGATGTGGGGATTCTGGAGAAGTTGTGGTATTGAGGAAGGTGAGATTGTTGCTGGGGGTGGTTCATGGGAGTAGTTAAGGTGTACTGCTTGCTCCTGGAAGAAAGTCTGTCAGAAACTGAAACTGATAGAGTGATATTATGCTAAGACAGTCCAAGTGTCAAACTTCAGTTAAAGGAAATTCTGCCCTGGAGAACTGCCAGCCATCTGCTCTCACATTCCCAGCAGCGCCAGGACTGAGTCGTTCTGGGAACTCAGTCTGCAAAGGGTGCAGAGTACAAGGCTATCCGCTAGAGGTAAGATTGGGGTTTGGGACAAGGAGGAATTGTGGAGGTGGACTATAGGGGGTGTGTTCTGGGCAGGTGGGTGGCACAAAGGGAGCAGAGGTACTTTCTGACAGAGGGTGCCTCTGCTGTGTACAACGCAACCTCTAAATGAGTTGACCCCTTTCCTTCCTGTCAGTTCATTAAGTTTAGTGAAAATACTGCCTCCTCACTCTTGGCCAACTCATGGCAATGTAGGCGGATTTTGGCCTTTAAGTGACCAATAATTGGCTGCTTATGGTTACAATAATCCCATGGGCAGATAGTCTAGTGAGGGCTTTATCCACTCTGCAGATTATGGAAAGTGCATGGGTGGGGGGTGGGCAGTGATGGGGGTGTAAAATACAGCCCCTCGACCAGATCCAAAATGGTCCTTGTATGGATTTGTTATTGCTTTACAAGTGCCAATTTCCATTTCTTTTACCATTATCCCCTATGGATGTATTCATATCTCTCATATTTGTTCCTGTCCTTTTCACCTTCCGAAATATACTACAACATCTCAAAAGTATCTGGGGATCTGAGTGGTGAAAATCTTAATATCAGTGCAAGTCTTTCTCTTTTTGTAATGGTATTTACAATGTTTGGACTACTTTCTATCTCACCATATTTAATGATATGCCCTGAATCCTCATACAGTTTTTTTTTTAATTTTTGGCATCAATATTTCTTTCAAAACTTTTTACCATTGTGTGATTTTTGGGCTCATTACACAGGCACACTGCTTTTAACATTTTCCCTATCTCAATGATAAATTTTCATACTAATCTCCCAATCCAGGATTCTCAATGGGGATGGCACATTGGCACAGCGTCCAGGGACCTGAGTTTGATTCCTGGCTTGGGCTAGTGTCTGTGTGAAGTTTGCACATTCTCTCTGTATCTGTATGGTTTTCCTCTGGGTGCTCTGGTTTCCTCCCATAGCCCAAAAGATATACTGGTTAGGTACATTGGACATGGTAAATTCTCCCTCAGTGTACCTGAATAGGCACTGAAGTGTGACAACCAGGACATTTTCATAGTAACTTAATTGCAGCGTTAATGTAAGCCTACTTGCGACACTTCTAAAA
Organism: Sphyrna mokarran; assembly: GCA_024679065.1. Taxonomy (NCBI): domain Eukaryota; kingdom Metazoa; phylum Chordata; class Chondrichthyes; order Carcharhiniformes; family Carcharhinidae; genus Sphyrna; species Sphyrna mokarran. Next base: position 30,404,529 of record JAGIQG010000021.1, read on the forward strand.
TGACTTATCTGCCAATCAAACTTGTGATGAAAAATTTAACATTTCAAAGTTCTATCACTTATTTTCCTCAGTTATTAACACACTTACAATCTTGGCTGCATGTACATATAGACAATTGATGGGTTAATCCAACTTTAAGGGAATTGTTTTTTATGCATTTTGTGCAACCACAATTATTAATTTTGCATTCCTTTTACCAAAGGTTTGATGGTGAGAACAGACATGTTGTGTTGACACCCTGATGTTCGCCGATACCAATGACGCCCACATGACATGAACACACAAGCATCTGACTATCCTGTCAAAACCTAATAGCCCTCTGAGAGCTAAAGAAAACTACCTTACACAAACAAATACTTCATTTTCCATAGCGAAACAGAAACTGTGTGCCAAACCACACAAATATTTCTCCTGAGGAAAGAAACTTCAAGTTGCTAATTCAAGTTATCTTTCCCAGAGAGCGCAGACAAGGCTCTGGAAAGTTCCAGAGCTTAAAGACTGTGGCATTCACTTCCTTGATGTGACACTGGAGTGGATTGATTGAGAGATGCAAAAGCCCCTGTTTCACCAAGTCATCCTCCCCCAGACTGGGTGAGACAAGAACAACAAAAATGCTCCATGAAGTTAACAATTTAAATTGCTTTGTCGGATGGTTCCAAGTCCAGTGCAATTATTCAGGGGAAGCTAACCCATCTAGATAATTCCAGGAAAAGCTCTTTCTTGGAAACTTCTTAGCGAGTTCCCCAGCATATCATTAGGGTGCTCCCAACTCCAATGTTATCGAACCATGAAGTTATGGGCAAGAGAATGATTTGTCAGAGAACAAAGTAAGTTTTACATAACCGGTGCTTGTATTTGAGGGTATTAAAATCAAGATATACTTACCTTAAGTAAGTTTAATTTTGTGTTTCCATGAATATTAAAATTTTAAATAGCTTCATGTTAAAAAAAGGTGCCTGTGTGTCTGGCGTTTAGTTCACTAAAACTGCGCTTGCTTTATAATTAAAGGATTGACAATGTTGAAAAGAAATATTTAAAGGAAAACAAGGGGCTAAATAGTTAGAAGAGACTTTTATGTTTAATTCTTAAGCTGGATCCAGAAGAAGCTGGACAGGAAGAGGGAGCTACGAGGAGCAGATTTCCAAAAAGTATGAAAGTCCAGAAACCAGGGAGTAGGGGGCAAAAAATGCCTCTGGAAGACAGTTAAGGGTACAAAGAATAAAAAGTCAAACAAGGTCTTCTCAGGTGAAGTCAAGTAAATGCTCTGAATTAAAGGGACAACTGCAAGAACCAGATTTAAATTGAGAAGCCAGATACCAGGGGTAAACCAAAGGTTTGGTGATATCTTAATTTCAGGGAGTATGGCTGGTTACTGAGAGATGGTGAAGAAGCTTGAATGCATGTGTCAATGCAATCCAGAGGAATATTGAAGATATTGAAATGCTGGAAGTGGATTCTTGTGAAGGTGGTGAGATAAAGCACTCTTTGGAGAAGATTCTCAGGTATGTTTTTTTGAGAGTGGATTTTGGAAAGACTTGTGTGGAAATCAAAGTTCGAGTGAGATCAATTGGCTTGCAGCATGGCAAGCTTCTGGGGAGATTTAATATGAAATCCACAGAAGTTGGAGGTAATTGACCCAGCGCAGTAAGTCAGGACATATCAGCGGAGGCCATTTAGCAGGTTCTCCGCTGCCACCAAGGCTTCCGCGCACAACTGGGGCCCGGATTTCTGACATCGTCAGCTGATTTAAATAATAAAAATTGTATCTGCATCTTATTATGTTCTGGGAATATAATATATTCTATTATATATTATAATGCGTGCCAGTGAACCACACTGGGCCAGGGGAAACAGGTGGGGAGCCCCCACCTTCAGGAGCTGTCAGCCAATTGGGCTTTGCCCCAGCAAGCGCAAAGACCTTATTAGCAGGAACTGCCAGGGCTGCAGTTAGTCCCCAGGAAGAAGTCCAATGGATCCAAGAGTAAGGGAAGTGTCAGGTAAGGGGGGCTCAGCCTCCTTAGGGATGGGATTGTGGGGAGGGTAGTGGTGCATACTGCAGGGAGAAAAGGAGGCAATTATTCTAGAGGGCTACGTCCCAATTACCAAAGGACAAACTCTGCAAATAGTAACCCCCTTCCTTTCCTGCCTTTTAAACAAATTTAACCTAATTCTCCCACTCCCTTGCCCAGTTGTCAATCCAGCCATATTATGGCAGAGACAGAGTATAATTGAAGTCTAATGGCTTCTTAACAAACCCAATTGACCCCTGATTAGTTATTTAAATATGGTGGTTGGGCTGCTTATTTCATTGCCCACCCATATAATGAGTTATGGGGGTCGGTTTACATTGAGGTTTGCACACTGTTGACCATTGTTTAACACTGTATTATCAACCTGAATGTACAGCACAGGAGCAGCACGAATGGAGGCCGTTTCACAGACTTCCCATTGGGCACTCGGGTCCCCGTGCAGCTCTCAGCCGAAGATTTCCAGAATAATCAGCTCCACGTTTTTTTCCTGTGTGTATATCAGCATAGAACTGAATACCGAATGGGAATAGACATATCAGTATCACTAGTAAGACAGAGACTGAAGTCTCTGGGTCCACTCTCGATTTCCCTCCACCCCAGTCAGGAGTGATTCACTATGGGGAACAGGCATCCAACCCTGGTGGAGTGAAGAGAGACCATTGAAGAGATCAGGGTAAGGGAAGGTACACCCTAGGCAGTGCCAGCCTGACCCCTCGGCACTGCCCAAGGAGTACCTTGGCACTGTCCACTAGGCATTGGGCACTGCCATGCAGGTCCTATTGGTGGCAAATTGGTAGGTTCGGAGAAATGCACTGCAACTCTGCACTAGGATTGACGATGATTGGGGGCTGGTCACATGGGTGAGGGTGGGGGTTTGAGACTGCTGAGTGTCAGAGATGCTGGGAGAGGGGGGTGAAAACTGGCAGGAGGGGTGGGGCGGGAGATCAAAGCTGGCCATGGTTGAAGGGGGGCTACATCAGGCTGGCTGGGGAAGTCTGAAAAACCAGCAATTGGAGGGGTGGGGGGCTCAGAGGGGCTGTGAAAGAGGGTTGCGAGGCTGGCCAGTGATTGGGAGGCCATGCCCTGACCTTCACTCTGACAAATCTGCACATGCACAGTGGCCCACTCAGCACTATGCTGCCGGCCTGTCGGGCCCACTGATTTTCAGAGCAAAGCCCACTAGGGCAGCCTATAATGCATAGAGTATGGGAGATTCAATCTGAAAATCATGCTAAAGAGATCAGTGGGAGTTACTCCTGTTTTCATGCAAATTGGGAAAAAAGAATTTTTTTGAGAGAATCCCAGCTCTTATTTTGATTTCACCATCAAGTGACAGATTGCTGATGATTGTGGACGTTAGGTATGTTAAAGTATCAACAATCTGTGGCATCATCTTACAAACACAAGTCACTTTTCACCACTCAGTAGAGGCAATTACTGGTTTAATGGCATGTAAAGTTTATTTGGTTTGTTTACAAAATGGTTGAATGAACACCAGCAAGTAACTCTGGTTGATAGGAAAGATCAGATGAACCTTTTGTTTATCTTGAACCTCATTATAAATCGCACTGCAGCATACTGTCAACAAATTGGCAAAAAAAAAGATTCATACGTGTGCTGTCATGAAGTAATGTAATGTAATCTTGCCATAATTCCACAATTGATGTATTTAATGTAAGTGATATATTACATTCAATATATTTAATTATGGCAGTTTAGTCAGTTACAGTCCCGATTGATGTTATCAAAGAACAAAGAACAAAGAACAAAACAGCACAGGAAACAGGCCCTTCAGCCCAACGAGCCCGTGCTGCCTCCCCGATGTTCCCATCTCTACCCGCAATCCCTGTCCATGTTTATAAATCTATGGATTGAAAACCAAATTTGAGACAACTTAGGGAGAATTTGTTTTGCCAATTAGCCTAAGAGCACATCTTTGGGATGTGGGAGGAAACCGGGGCTCCCGGAGAAAACCCACGCAAGCACGGGGAGAATGCGCAAACTCCCACAGACACAGGCCCAAATCCATGTATCTGCACAGCACAGCGATATTCTAACACAGCATGTTATGACTACAGGGCAGGCTGGCGCTGAGGGAGTTGGCTTCCTGCTGACTTTGCTTCTGGGAGGTTGTGGTTGGGAGGACACGTGCATGTGACAGCCCCTGATACCACACCCTCCCCACCCAAGTCTTTAACTCATGAATATGGAGTTACATTAGTTCACTTAATGAGTTAAATCATTATCAATCTTATCATTTTCATTGTTGTTTTGACATCACGCAAATCAGCTTCCCATTCATTGACTTGGTTTACATTTCCCACTGCCAAGGAAAAGCAGTTAACATAATGAAGGATCCTACACCTCCCAGATATACCCTTTCCACCTTCTCTCGCTGGCAAAAAGATACAGAAGTCTGAGAACATGTACCAACTGATTCAAGGACAGCTTCTTCTCTGCTGCACTCATATTTTTGAATGGACCTACCATATATTAAGCTGATCTTTCTCTACACCTTAGCTATGACTACAACACTACATATTCTGCACCCTCTCCTTTTCTTCTGTCCTATGTATTCTATGAACGGTATGTTTTGTTTCTATTCTGCACAAAAATAATACTTCTCACTCTATATGAATACATGAGACTATATTAAACCAAATCAAATCTTTACACCATGAATATTGAGCTACATTAGTTTACTTCATGTCTTAAATTATTATCAGTCTTCTGCATTTACATTGTTGTTACTACATTATTGTGATTATTGCATTATTGCTATTATTGTATTAGCACTATTACAACATTCTCACTACCCCATATCACTCCTTTAAGTTCTTGAGGTGAGAGCTTCAGGCAGCCTGGAGGCCTTATCTATATCTCGTTTGCCATTCTGACAGCGAAGTGGTAAGCTCTATTGGTTGTGATTCTTGCTGTTGGCTTGGAGGTTAGACAGGCATTCAGCTTTGCTTTCATGCTTTCCTTCCATTGCTTTATTGAATCACACCTAGTTGGTTCAGCTGCTGTGCTAGTCAATGTCTGCTGTTATCCTTGGGGCTAAAAGGATCTAAGAATTTGGCGGGAACGTGAGGACAGGTTACTGATTTGGACAATCAGCCATGATCGTAATGAATGCTGAAGGAGATTTGAAGGGCTGAATGGGCGACTTCTGCTCCTATTTTCCATGTTTCTGTATTTGGCTCTGTCCAAAATAGTGTTGGATTACAAATTGAAATAAATAGCAAGGGATTTTGGAATCTCATCAGAGCTTGGTGAATGACTCATTAATATCCTGTTGCACAATGAAGTTATCTGACACTAGCCCTCATGTGTAATGAAGTGTACTTGCATGCAAGTACACTTCTGAGTATTTATTTCTTTTAGCCAGATGATGTTGCATTATAAAAATCTATTCCTCCATGGACCTCAGTTTTGTGACTGGTCTGGGCTTTATTTGAATGCCAGTGGAGTTAAAAGTGTGGAATTGTTGAAGATATTTAAAGGTTGGGTACAGCTTAAAAGTTTACAAGCCTTCACGGTGAGGTCACTATCATTGCAGTGGTTATTAACACTGCACAATGCCAGGGACCCAGAATCGATTCCTGGCTTGAGTCACTATCTGTGCAGAATCTGCATGCTCTCCCCACGTCTGCGTGGGATTCCTTCTGGGTGGTCCGGTTTCCTCCTGCAGTCTGAAAGACATACTGGTGGGTGCAACGGCCATGCTAAATTCTCCCTCAGCGTACCTGAACAGACGCCGAGTATGGTGATTAGGGGATTTTCACAGTGTTATGTAAGTTTACTTGTGACATTAATATAATAAACTTAAATTGTAAAGGATTTCCCACACTTGTCATTTTGTTGTCTGCAAAATGGCGATGGTGCATTTCTGGAAGAGAAAATTATTGACAATTGCATAGATCAGCTATCTACTGACTTATTTCCTTCAATAATTTATGTTATGAATCACAATACATTTAAGTTCATTGAAAGCTGGCTGTTTTATGGATGTGATGATCTTACGGTGAAGCTAGTAATTTAACTTTATTTCCTTTTTTGAACTCGAAAGCCACACATTGGGGTTTGGGGATTGGATTTAGTAACTTTGATTTGATTTATTCAAAGAATGGTTCTGGCTCTGGATTAGTGAATGTGGTTCTCATGTACAGACAGAATAAGATTTAATTTGACAACAATAATGGCAACAGTGGCTTTAAAATGGCTGTTAGCTGACAGCTAAGCATGCTGGGATTTTTGATCAAATTTTTTTCCTAAATTTGGTGGTATGTATTTTCAGTTAAATGTTTAAAGCTGATGTTTGGTTAAAGTTGATGGTTAGTTAAAGTTGATATTCAGTTAAAGTGCAGTTGAAAAGTTAAAGTTCAGTTAAAGTTGACATTCAGTTAGAATTAAAGTTCAGTAAAGAGTCAATGGATTGCAACTGTTTGAGTTGGTATTAGAAGTGTTAAATAAAGAAATAATTGAAATATTGTCCTTGTTTGTCTCAATAAACTGGAATGTTTGGAAGGTGTTTGAATTAAATTTGTATAACACATGACTAGCTACAACCTAGAACTTCAAAAACCCTGACAGATTCTGATTCAACTTGTTACGGCTTCTTCTCCTGCAGCAAAATCCACCCACCCAACTTACTTTCTGTGCCTTTGCCATCCACAGAGCTTCCTCCAAGTGATGTTCGACAAGGAGGGCTACTGATTCATCAACTGACAAGGGGAAATGGGCAGGATGCGGTATGTTGTAATCAGCAAGAGGTTTTCATGCCTATATTTGGTACAATGCCATGAGATTTCTGGAGTTGATTTTGAGGAAAATCCCTCCTGACAGTTCACTACTATGCCACCATCTCTGCTGTAAATATCCTGCAGGTGGGACAGGACTTACGCAGGAATGGTGAAGATGGGTATGATTCCATCAGTGTGATTATATCACTTGACTAGTGGACTAGTCTATGAGACAGTTGTTCCAATTTTGGCATAAGCCCCCCAGTGTTAATATGGAGGAATTTGCAGGGTTGGGCTTGTCATTGCTGTTTCCAGCGACTAGGCTGATACTGGTGTTTTGTCTGTCCTTATTCCTTTTCATAGGAGTAGTCGGTTGCAACTGAGTGGCTTAGTAGGTCATTTCAATGATTATGTAAAGTTAATCACATTGCTGTAGGTCTGGAGTCATGAGTAGGCCAGATTCAGACAGCAGATTTCCTTTCCCAAAAGACATAGGGTTTTTGACAATCAGCAATGATTTCATTTTTCCTTAGATTTTTCATTTCAGATTTTTTACTGAATGCAAACCTTATGACCTATGGTGCACTGAGTCTCTGGGTTACTAATCCAATGAGAAGTATTTAAATAGAAGAAGGTCTTTTCTTTCTATGTCACCATATCCCTACTTGTAACAATATGTGTATACACAACACAGAATACAGGCAAAGAACTACCTCCATGTCTCAGTTTAACCACATTCTTGTTCAGCACCATACTATTGAATTGCCTTTTTACATCACTGTATGGTTAGTACTGTACTCAGTCTCACATAACCATATATGTGCCAGACCCTTTTACCAAGAGGACTTGTCAGCCTTCAGATTAGATAGTTTTTCCAGTTATGGTGATTGATTTAGTGTTCTCCTCCCCTTTAACCTCTGGATTTTTGAAATATCTTTGGGAAATTTACTATCTCTTCTACAGTAAAGACAGATACAAATGTTCTTCCACCTTTTCCTTGTTTTCTATTATTAATCCTCTATACTCACTTTCTAGAGGACCAACAATTGCTTTACCTACTCTTTTTCCATTTAAGCACTTCAAGGGTCTCTTCCATTTACTTTTATTTTCCTTGCGATCTTTCTCTCATACTCTAATTTCTCCCTCTTTATAATTTTTATAGTCATTCTTTGCTGGTTCTTATAATCTTTCCAACTGCTGATCTAACAATAATCTAGACATAATTGTATAGCGTTTCTTTCAAGTTGATAGTTTCTTTAACTTGTTTATTTAACCAAGGATAGTGCATCGTCAACTCAGGTCTTTCTGCCTCACTGGGATAAACCTTTGTGAAGAGTTGATAGTCTGCCGCTGCAACTCTATTGTCCTATTTTTCAATCTACTTTCCCAGTTCCTTTTGAGCAACTCTGCCTTTATATCCTTATAATTAACTTTAAGCTTAAAACACTAGTCTTAGACCCATACTTTCAATGTTCAGACCAAACACAAAACTCAATCGTGTTATGATCGTTGTCACCTACAAGGTTACCTTCATTACATGGACATCTTCAGGTGAGGTGAGGGTGGTAGATATTGACACAACCAACTAGGAGACAGACACCAAAGGCCATGACTTCTGAATGCTGACTGCTAGGTCGATGGATGACGTGAGGCTATATGGAGCTGACAAAGAAAAGAGTTCAGTGAAAACAAAAGCCAGCAAATCCCACACCTTTTCAGCCCAGTAAGTCCCCCTGCAGCAAATGCAGTTGGCACTGTCATTCAAAAGTAGACTTTCTGAAACACCCTAGGCAATATATGGGTAAGATGAATATAGAGAGACATGGGCCAAATGCAAGCAATTGGAATTAGCTTCGGCGTTTTAAAAAAAAGGGCAGCATGGACAAGTTGTGTCAAAGGGCCTGTTTCCATGCTGTCAACCTCTCTGACTCTATGACTGTATGTATAACACAGAATTGACCACTAAAGTGCAAAACATCATCTCACTAGATGGAAGATTGCTAAAGAGAAGAGAATGTTTACAACAAGAGGCAAACATAAATGTAAGTAGTCTCAGTGTTAAGAAAAATATGAATTTTGCTGGAAATCTGTCTTTGTCTATCTGAAAAAAACATTGTGCTGGGAAATTCAGCAAACAAGGTAGCATTTAAAGAGACATTTAGAACTGATAACATGGATGGAAGATAGAGATTCATCAATTTAAAGTACAGACAGAGGGATAAAAAGGAGAGAAAGGTTTCTGGGTAGAGAGGGTGGATTACGTTGCAGAGAAGAAAGAACAAACAGGAAAATCTGCGACAGGCAGAGGGTAGAAGGAGTTAAATGACAAAAGTTATAACAGCAAAAAGCAAAAGGGGAAGATCATGGGACAACAAAAAAAGATGGAAGATGGGGATGTAAATGGTGAACAGTATTCGCGGATTAAAGAACAAATGGGAGCAGGGGTATTGATTTTGAAATTGTGAGACCCAATGTTGGGGCTGAAAAGTTATCCGTTCCTACTTCTGAGTGAAATACCAGACTGAGAAAGTGAAACAGTTTTGCAAGAGCGTACATGACATGGGAATTAAAATGCATAATGCCATTTTTAGCTCTTATAATGAAAAACCGTTTCCTGCTTATTGTGTGTGAGCTTAGGATTTGTGGCACAGAACAGCAGGTCAAAGCTTAAAGGAAAATGATGTTTGTTTAATGTTATGAAATATTAATAGTGTTCTGCTAGCACATGTTATTGTTCTGTCCTCCATATCATTAAAGTACTTAGCATCTCATTGATCTTTGGAAAAATATCTTCCTTCATTTCTATTTTCTTTTGGCATCCCAAATTTCCAGATATGGTCCCATGTATCTAAATTCTGTGCACAACAGAAAAGTTTACTCTTACTACATCATGAAAATTAAGCTTTCTCTAAAGCAAATAAACACATTTTTTTTATAATTTATGTAACATAATGATCAAAAGCTAAATATTATTCTTGCTGACTTCCTCTAAGTTTAATCCAAATTTTTATCAGGAACGCTGGCCACAGTCCAATATATGTAACGATTTGCTACAGAGTGGACAGCATCAATTCATAAAATCAAGAGCTGAAATCTCCTATTTTGAGATAAAGTATTGTGCGAGGGCAACAACTTAGAATGTTTTCTGCTCCAGAGCCTGCAGAAAATCACGTCAAACCTTTCAGGCCCACATATTTAATTGTGCACCCTGATGTTTTGAGCTGCATTCAGTGGTGTAGCAAGGCTGGACAGTCCGTCATTGTGTCTGACAGTCATCTTGAAAAGACGCTCAACATCACTGACCCGCTATTGGAGAAAGAAGATGGATTGAAAATGAAGTTGGATTTCTTAGAATGTTCTGAGGCTGGAAGGTAGATCCTACCTCTCAGATACTAGATCTGGAAGGTCCATCTGCAGATGCTCCCTTGATCCCCTATTAAAGGGGTCCAGGGTCCAAGGTTATGAGCGTCCTCCATCCTGAATTTTGGAGGAGATGCCAGACATTATTCAGGTGAGTCCTGACATTTGCACACCATCTTATTCCTATGTGTTTTGTGTTGGCATGTTTCCCACTGAAAGCAGTTTCTCTTCATTTATTCTGTCTAAGCTCTTCACAGCTTTGAACACCCCGATCAAATCTCCTCTTAGCTTTCTATGCACAAAGGGAAAGCACACAAGCTTTTTCAATCTATCTACCTAACTGTCCCTTCTATCTATCTAATCTATCCCTTATCTATCTATCCCTTATCCCTTGAACCATTCAAATAAATCTCTTCAAAACCCTCTCCGAAACTATCATGTCTCCCTGAGCGGAATGCCCAGGATAGGACACAATACTCCTGCTGAGATCAGACAAATCTATAGATTTAGCAACAATTTATGGCTTTTGTATTTCTTATCTTTATTAATGAATGTTTTATTAACCAAATTATTAAGCTGTCTTGCCATCTTTAAAGATTTCTACACAAACACTTGCTGTCCTCTCTGTTCTTTGATTTTCATCATTTGCAAATCTACATACAGTGATTCTACATCATTCTTTTTCTTTTCCACCTTGACTATTCACTGCACTGACCATATAATCTGAGATCTAATGCTCATGTGAAAGATTCTGTTTAAATGCAAGTCTTTCACTCTTCTTTCAATAATACTTTCAAAAAGAATGAAAAACTTGCATTTAGATAACACCGAACATCCCAAAGTGCTTTTCAGTCAATGTGGTTGCTGTTGACTATAAGAAACAGAGTAACCAACCTTTCATGCAGGAACACCCATAATTAGCAATGTGATAAACATCGAATCACTGAATCCTTATAGTACCTCCTCCAAAGTTCAGGATGGAGGGCGCCCATAACCTTGGACACTGGCCTCCCGTAGCAGAGAGTCAAGACAGCATTCCAGGTAGGATGATGGTTTGCACTTTGGTGATCAATTGTTTGTTATACATAGAGTCATAGAGGCTTACAATATGGAAACAGGCTCTTTGGCCATGCCGTTCTTCTTTTTAAACCCAAAGCTAGTCCCAGTTGCCCGCATTTGGCCCACCCCTCTAACCTATCTTACCCCTACATTGCCTAATGTGTCTCAGAGAGCTTACGTTTGAATGGCAGTTCCTACTGCATAAAATGATGAAAGGAGGAGGCCAATTGGCCCTTCAAATGAGCACTGACTCTCCAACAGAGCATCCCACCAAAGCTCTTTCCCTAGTACCCAACATATTTACCCTACTAATTCTCCTAAACTACACATCTTGGACACAAAGGTGCGATTTACTATGGCCAATGCACCTAACATGCACATCTTTGGACGATGAGAAGAAACTGGAGCACTGGAGAAAACCCACACAGACACAGGGAGAATGTGCAAACTTTATGCAGACACTCACCCAAAACTGGTATTGAACCCGGGTCCCTGGCACTGTGAGGCAGCAGTGCTTACCACTGTGCCACTGTGTTGTCCAAATGATCAGATAGTCTGTTTTTATCATATTGAATGAGGGGTAAATATAGGCCGTTGGAAATTATCAAGAGAAAAGTTGATTTTCAGAAAATGCTGGGGGTTAAGTATGTGGAAACCTCATCATCTGTGATCAGATCAATCCTGGAAATATTATAAATTTATTATTGTGCAAGTGTTTAACAGAAATCAAATTAATAATCCTTTTATAAATTTTGAAAGGGATATTGACGTGGTGTTTAATCTATAATAATATGAAAATGGAAACAATAAAGCCAGATGATAAGGTTATAGTTAAATGTCTCATCTGAAAGACAGTTCCTCCAAAAGTGCAGCATTTCCCTCAGCACTACATTGTAGTATCAGCCTTGATGCTTAGACACTGGAGAGGGGCTTAGAACTTATGGGTATGTGTCTTAAAGGCTCCCAGCCAAACCACAGCTTTTATGACTCTGTCCAAACGTATGTGATCATTTACCTTTCATTCTCAAATGCCTCTCCCAAAGTGGAAATCTCAGCAGGTCAGATATCTCTAGAGGTAACATCATGTTAAAACATGGCCCAGAATTCTCCAGCCATTCGCCGTCTAACAGGATTATCTGATCCCACTGGCAGCTTACTCTCTCCCACAGGTTTCCCCACAGTGCCTTCAATGCAAAATCTCATTAACACTGGTGGGATTTATGGCTAACAGGAGGGGACATAGCTTTAAATTGAGAGGTGGTAATTATAGGATGAATGTCAGAGATACATTCTTTACTCAAAAGGTAGAAAGGGCGTGGAATGCCCTGTCTGCAGTAGTAGTGGACTTGCCAACTTTAAGGGCATTCAAATGGTCATTGGATAGGCGTATGGATAACATTGGAATAATTTAGGTTACAGTGTCATTAGATTGGTTCCACTGGTTGGTGCAACATTGAGGGCCGAAGGGCCTGTTCTGCACTGTTATGTTCTATGGGATCAGAGCATTCTGCTGCCATTTTGCATCATTCAGAAACCCGAGGTTGGAAAGTCTCACACATGAATTGCATTTCCCATCACATATGTTGGGCACAACCTTACCATTCACACCCCACCACTGCTGCAAGTGAGGACAGAGAATTTGATGCCCAGCCAAATCCCCATTCAATGCAGTGGAACCAGAGAATCCCACTGGCAGGATCGGCTGGAGAACACCACCCCTTGTCTTCCTGCTGAGATTTTGCTCCCTTTCCTGTTTTTGTTTTAGAATTCCAGCATCAGCAGTACTTGGCTTTGTTGCTTTTGTTTTAATGTTGTTACCTATTAAACTCCGTCTCAATATTGCTTTTATAGTTGGATTATTGATTTGACTTCTGCTAAACACTTGCAGAATGCTTCTTTCACAAACTTTTCAGGATTTACCTGACCACAGATCATGAGGTGGCAGGTTTTCATATAAATAACCTCCAACACTTACTGAAAATCAACTTTTGTTTTCGCAATTCAATCATAATTTAGCACCTTTTTGGCTGTCAATTCCTTCAGAACTTTTGGAATGCGTTTTACTTGCCCTTACAAATACTACATTTTTCTATTTTAAACAAGCAATTTAAACTGAAGAGGATTTGCACGCATTTAAATTGACTTAATGGGCAGTCTGTCCAACTTTATCAGCATTTCCCCCTTTACCACCCTGTTCAGCCATCCAGAATCAGTGTGAATCAGGCATGTTCCATATAACTGCGATTCGAGTGCTCCATCTGTGAGGGATAGTAAGGAGGTAAGTGTTTAGCATCTGATGGCTCACTGCTCAAGATTGGTGGAAGCCGGGGGGGGGGGGGGGGGGGGGGCGTTGGTGGGGAAGGTGAGTTTGCTATCACTCTGCTTGAGATAGATAGGAGGGGAGGTCTGCTGCCACCCTGCCTAACATCTGGGTGAAAGGGGGTCAGCTGCCATTCTGCCTGAGATCAGTGGGGGGGAAAGGAGAGGGTGGATTATTCTTCCTGAGATTGTTGAGGGGGGGGGAGGGGGTGGGGATGGGGGTGTTTGCTGCTACTCCGCTTGAGATTGGTGGGGTGGATGCGGGAGAGTAGTTCACTCTTCCTAAGATCGGTGGGGAGGAAGAGTGGGGTTAGCTGCTCCTCTGCTTGAATTTAGCAGTGGGGGTGGCAGTGAGGGGCTTGCAATCAGCTTGGTTGGGGTGCAAGGGGTCAGTAATGTTGTGGGGGGGGGCAATGTCTGTGGAAGCCAGGGGGAACATTATCTGGTCCAAGACGGCTGTGGCAAGGTAACTGCATTCTATGCTTTTTTTTTCTGTGCATACGCAGTTGTAGGCTCTGAATGGAGCTGCAGGGTTTAGGATGCATTAAGCTCCACCCATAGGTTTGTTCAGCTTGATTCAGAATTGCTGATATTTTTGTAGGCAGAATGTGTTTGGGGGGTGTCTGAAAACAAGTCTAAAAGTCAGATCTAAAATGAGTGTCAAGTCCACCCCACCCAGCACTTAGAATCAAAATGGTAAAATAAGACTTTGGATGTGTGGAATGTCAGACAAAGGTCACATGATCCAACATTTGGAGGTTAATATGCCGGATTTTGGATAGTCAGAGAGGAATTGTCTTTCCTCTGAAATCTCCTCTTCTTCTGAAACCTCACTCATCAATGTTCAATTGATTTGAAAATCCCACCAAAAGAACTCACTGCTGCAAAAGAGAATTCTTAAAGGAAAATACCGAATCAAAACTACTGTCTCCTGTGAGAAACTCAGTAAAGATATTTTTGCTTGCTACTTGACCAAGTTTTAAATATCTGATACTTTGCAAAGTTTTACTTTTTTGCAGGCTCAGTGGGGTTTTTGTGTATTTTATTTTTATATTAGTGGGTTGTTGGACATATTTGTACAGTTGAAAACATTTGTTAATAGCTTGAGTTTTAGCAATGAAACTAATTTTTCATTTGTTAACTTAAGGAACCTGACTGGCTTATATCTTGCATCGAGCTATATGCAGAAATATATCTATTAACTTGGCAATGTATCCTCAGATTCTATTAAACCTAACTCAGGAGCGGAACAAAGAAAGGAATCAGTTTACACTTGTTAACTTGGCTGCGATTACATTGATAAGGATAAGGAACTTAGTATGATTGGAAAACAAAAAGAAAAATCTTACAAACAAAACATTACTTGACCCGGAGTCAATGCAGGTAGCAAGCAAAAGGATGATAGGGGACAGGACTTCCTATGAGTTAGGTCATGACTATATGAGTGATAGAAGTTTATGAGTGATAGAATATAGGAGACCTGTATTTATACACACCTTTCAGTATAACAGCCTTTAATGTAATAGAGATGTTTTATTGTAGAGATACAACAGTGATGACAAACTTCTGAAATTGGTATACATTCCTAGTGGTTCTACTTGTTAAGGGTTGTCTGTTTTCCAGCAGTCACATTTTGAAAATTAGTCAAATATCTCTCCAGTGCTGACTTATGTGTTAAGCTGGGAACCATAAGTCACAACTACCTTTCACCAATCTTTAATGAATAGACACTTGCTTTTCTGCTGTCTCATTAAATGAAAGTAAATTGATGAGGGAATTTCTATAGCTTAATTATTTTAACAAACCTGAATAATCTAGACTATTTCTCTGGAGGAAGAACAGAAAGGGCAATCTTACCAAAAAAACTCTATGTGGCAAGCAAGCATGAAAACGGAAGAGAGTCGCATCCATTTTTCGCATGACCTTCCAAACGCAACCAAGAGGAAAAAGAGGTATGATATGATTCTTGCCAGCGGAGGGAGTGGGTGGAGCCTATTCATGCCAGGGAGCCAGCTGCTGAACTGTAAGGGCATTATTGTGCAGGCACTCAATTTCCCAATGCACTGAGTACAATTATACATAGTGCATTGGGAGAGCTGTTAATCATCCTCATTGCTTCCTGGGTATGCCCCCCACCCATGCCGCCCTGATCACACCCCTGGACAATCCCTCCCCATCAATCATTCCCCAGACATTGCCCCCCACCCCAAAATGCCTTCCTGGACATTGTCCACCCCCACTGATTGCCACATGGGCATTGCTCTCCCCCCAGCCGATCACCGCCTCAGGAGAAAGAATGTAGGAGGGAGGTATATGATAAAGGGTAGACTTATTAAAGGTATAGAAATGCAGAGGGACCTGGGGTGCAGGTGCACAAGTCTTTGAAGGTGGCAGAACAGGTGGAGAAGGTTATGAAGAAAGCTTATGGTATGCTAGCCTTTATGGGAAAGGGTATAGATTACAAGAGCTAGCGTTTAATGTTGCAGTTTTATAAAATGTTGGTTAGACCTCATTTGGAATACTGCATCCAGTTCTGTTCGTCTTACTATCGGAAGGACGTGGAGACCCTGGAGAGAGTGCAGAGGAAGTTTACCTGGTATGGAAGGTCTGGGTTACAAGGAAAGGTTAGGCAAATTGGGGCTGTTTTCTTAAGAAAGATGTAGACTGAGAGGAGATCTAAAAGAGATGTACAAGATTCTGAAGGATATAGATAGAGTAAACAATGATAAGCTTTTTCTTAGGTTGGAATCAAATATCATGAGGGGCCATGGGCTTAGGGTGAGGGGGGTAAGGTATAATTCGGATGCTAGAGGGAGTTTTTTCACATAGAGGGTTCTGGGGGTATGGAATGCGCTGCCAAGTAAGGTGGTGGAGGCAGACACGCTGGAGTTATTTAAGAGATACTTAGATGGGCACATGAGCAGAATAAGGATGGAGGGATATAGAAAACTGATTTAAAATAGGGATCATGAGCCTTGGGACGTCCCTGGGAATTGCGTAAGTTGTGCATGATATTGATGCATTTCTCTTTTATCCTACAGGTGCTTTGGTCCACCTTGTTGTCCAACAAGGGGCATACACGCAATGGGTTGTGAGAGGGTTGCTTTTGGATTTTTCAAGAATAGCCTAGTGCTTCATGTCGTTAGTGTACGCTTGAACTGGACCAGTTGATGGGCAACACGACAGCTCAGTGACTATCACTATTACTGTGCAGATACATGGATTTGAGCCGGTATCTGTGGGAGTTTGCGCATTCTCCCCGTGCTTGCGTGCGTTTTCTCTGGGTGCTCTGTATGGGTCCTCCCACACCCCAAAGATGTGCTCTTAGGCTGATTGGCAAAACAAATTCTCCCTAAATTGTCTTGCTAATTTGGTTCCAATGCAGATTTCTATAAACATAGACAAGGGTCAAGGGTGGAAGTGGGAATGTCGAGGTGGCAGCGCGGGCTCGTATGGCCGAAGGGTCTGTTTCCCATGCTGTGTTGCTCTTTGTTCTTTGTTTTTTGTATCCCTTCCAGGATGATTACTGGCCATAATATCCCCTCCCCCAGCCAATTACAGCTCTCAAACCGCCCAGCTGGTTTCCCCCCCAACACTAAATGATCACCACCTCTGCCAATACACAGCCCCCAATGCAGAGAACCCCTCCCCCAATAAAGCTCCCCCTTGGCTCCCTGTTATAGCCCCACCCCCATCATAGTATCATGCCCCCCCCCACCTTCAGGCCCCTTCCTTTCAAGCCCTATCCCAGTCCTTAGGCCCTATCCCTTTGGTACTGCCCAGTTCTTGATGGGCAGTGTCAGGATGCCCGGTGGGCTGTTCCAGGGTGCCATGCTGGCAATGCCAGTGTGCCAGGTTGGCAGTGCTAGGTTGACACTGCCCATCCCTGGCCCCCATGGGGCTTCAATGGCATCCAGTCCCTGTTGGTGTGGACCATATGTGTGGATCACATATGATCCTCACTAGTCAGGACATCCACCAGCGAGTAAGTAAATACAACTAAGCCCTGACAGTGTCTAGTTATATTTAAAATGCATACTGAATATTTAAATCAGCCTTGCACCCTTCCTGGACCCAATTCTTTGTCTCTCGTCCAATCTTATCAGCTTATCATGCTGATCGACTGGTGGAACAATTGACTGGTGGAGCGAGCTGATAAAATTGACCATTCCCCAGAATCTTTCACTGTTGAGCAAAATGTGAATTAATCTTACAATCCCCGATTCAAAATTGATATTTTGGTCAGGCGTTATAATTGGTGTCAGAATCTATTTTACCACACAGGTAAATTTTTATTCCCATTCTTCTCAATCTCTCTTTGAAACAAATAGATCGGCAACTCTGTTTTCAAGGAAGGCATTCCTATAACTGCATATATAAGAGATGTATTCCATATGACTACTCTTCTCAGTAAAATAATCTTCCTTATGTTTTAATTACTATGCAGTAAATTTATGCTGAGGCATCCAAGATCTGCAATTAAAGCTCATGCGAAATAATTTGGAAACAGCCATGCTATGCTTGTTTTTAAGTGTAACCAAGGGAAAAGATCAACTGAGCACCAGCACATCAGGGGGCTTGATCTCACATGGTAGGTTTTATTGATCTCTATAGCTTCCCCCCCAGTAAACCAGGCAACACGCAATGTGATCACAATCAGTAAGGATAGGCAACAATACCTCCTCCACAATTATCCTCAACACAGCTCTGTTAGGCTGTGTTCTCAGCCTCCTACTATACTCCTTATACACCTATGACTGTGTGACCAAATTCCTCTCCAATTTGATTTTCAAGTTTGCTGACAATACCACTGTAAGTGGATCGAATCTCAAACAATGACGAGACAGGGTAAAAGAGTGAGATAGAGAACCTGATGAACTGGTGCGACAACAATAATCTCTCCCTCAATGTCAGCAAAACAAAGGAGATTTGTCATTGATTCAGGAAGCATAAAGGAGAACATGCTCCTGTCCACATCAATGGGTCTGAAGTAGAAAGGATTAAAAGCTTCAGGCTTTTAGGTGTCCAAATCACCTGGCCTTCCCCCCCCCCATCCCCCACATTGCTGACGCTATAGTTAAGAAAGCCACCAACGCCTCTACTTTCTCAGAAAACTGAGAAAATTTGGCATTTCAGCTATGACTCTCACCAACTTTTATAGATACACCATAGAAAGCATTCTTTCTGTAGATATATCCCAGCTTGGTATGGCTCCTGCTCTGCCCAAGACCACAATGATCTACAAAAAGCCGTGAATGTAGCCCAATCCATCATGCAAACCAGCCTCCCAACCATTGACTCTGTCTACACTTCCCGCTTGGCAAAGCAGCCAGCATAATTAAGGACCCCACGCACCACGGACATTCTCCCTTCTGTCTTTTTCCTTCGGGAAAAAGATACAAAAATCTGAGGTCAAATACTAACTGACTCAAGAACAGCTTCTTCCGAGCTTCTGTCAGACTTTTGATTGGACTTAGCTTGCATTAAGTTGATCTTTCTCTACACGTTAGCTATGATTGTAAAGTACATTCTGCATTCTGTCATTTCCTTCTCTGTGAACAGTATGCTTTGTCTGTATAGCACACGAGGAATGATACTTTCCATTGTACATTAATACATGTGATAATAAAACAAATCAAATCAAATCAAAATATCAATGGCCATCAAGGTGTTTGTCAATGGGGGACAACTCGCTCCTTTGTGTCCACCTGCCGCACCCACACTTTCACAACCAAGTCTTTGCATTGCCACAAGGTTGTGTATCCTCTTCTCTTTCAGCATTTGAAAACAAGAATGAGCATCTTAATAATAAAATATTGTTAGATCCAGGATCAATGTAGATGAGTGAGCAGAGGTATGATAGGGATTTGCTGTGAGTAAGGACAGGCGTTGTAAATTACGTCAACACACACATTAGGAGCAGGGAACAGGTTATTTGGCATTACAAGCCTGGCTTGCCACTCAATAAGATCAATGTCACTATTGCCCCGATATTCCTTGATTCCCTTGTTAGTGAAGAATTTAGCTACTGCTGCCTTAAAAATGTTCATTCTCCCACTGGTGGAATTGGGATCTGTCAGAAATGGAAACATGACTTCTGGATCCGGTACCCTCTGATATTTTCTCCATGAATCTGCAGAAATCCTGCCTAATATTTCAGGACAAAGACCATTTTAGAAAACCGTTTTCCCCTCCACAATCTGAGGAGTATCTCCAGTATTTTCTGTTTTCTTCCCAGGATCAGCAGTGTTTTGCACATTTGGCAAGCTGTTGCAGGAAAAGGCAGTAAAATAAGCAAAAGGGTCAGTAAGGACATAGCTGTTGTCCAGACATAACAGATAAACAAACAGCCATGTGTTCTGAAAAGATACTTCCAGGAACTTGATAGTTCTATTAAGTTTTAAAATCTGCAATATCTATGGATTTTATTCCGTCATCACAGTTTTAATTTAGATTATTCCATCTTGTTGTTGGGCAACTGACAGTCAAGATAGTTGGGGAAACAGAAAAAGAAAACAGATGCTTGAGAAGATACAAACTTGTTATTTTGTTTTATTATAGTGTTCACTTGAGTTGAACTGAAGCTGCCTTAATAGCCTAAAGTGTTTGTAAATCAGTTTGAAGGAATTGCTAATACAGTGTAAATTTATGTTGACGCCTTACACTAAACAGTAATGCATGCTTTAACTGATCTATAACAGAGAAGAAACATTTCTTTTCTGATAATCTGATCAGAAGTGATCTTGGTTGTTGATTTTAAAAGCTTTTATGTGGGGCTTGGGTTGAGATACATTGATAAGAGAATGTGACTATTTCGCTGGAATTCTACCATTCCGCCCACCATGGAGGTGCAGATTGCAATTGATTTTGGGCAGGAATTTCCAGTCTTGCTCAAGTGAGGCCATAAAATCCCACCCTTTGTGTCTTCTCTGTAGCTGGAAGGAAGCTTTTCTTTGTATTTGAATGTAAATTTGTGGAGTTTATGATCTATAGGGCAGGTGTTGTTGCAAAGATGAGATGGCATGAGGTGATTTTCTTCCTAAAATCAATAGGAGGAGTGAATTTGGAACACCTCTAAAATAAGAGGAAGGAGGAAAGGGTGACTGGGGAATAAAACTCCGGCGGTGGGCGGTGGTAGTGGAGGCAAATTCAATAGGGTGTTTTAAGAAATTTCTGGATGAGTACATGGGGCTTAATAGGATTGAGGATGTCGAGAAATCTTGATCCTTGTTGGCACAGTGATATCATGGTTTCTGGGGTGTAGTTCGTCTGCACAAAGCTCCAGACAGAATTTAAAGACAGAAACAAAGAACAGAGACATTGTGTTTGCTGACAATATTACTGGTCCCTGGGATTTTGAGAGATGAACTGAGATGAAGAAGAATTCCTTCAGCCAGAATCTATGGAATTTATTGCTGCAGAAGGCTGTGGAAGCCAGGTCATTAAGACAGAGATAAGTAGGTTCTTGATTGGTAAAGGGATCAAAGGTTACAGGGGAAAGTACAGAGAATGATGTTGAGAAACTCATCAGTCATGACTGAATAGCGGAGCAGGCTCAATGGGCTGAATGACCTAATTCTGTTCCTATATCTTATAGTCTTAAGGATTGGAATAGTTTAGGTTTGAGGGTCATTAGATTGGTTCCACTGGTCGGTACAACATCGAGGGCCGAAGAGCCTGTACTGCGCTGTAATATTCTATGTTCTATGTTCTAAAACTTCTATGTTGCCTTCACTGCTTGCTGTTCAGTGTATGTAAAATCTTGCTTAATACATTCTACTTGATTCACAAATACCAATTATTTGTGCTTCGTCAGTCCAATGCCATAGTGTTAAAAAACAAAAATTCAGATCTGAGTAGTTTTGATTGGAAGGGTTTTATATTTGTGACCTTAAACCTTATAGTATGCTTCATGGGCTGGTTACATAGAGTTAGGACAATATACATTCAAGAAAGGTTAGAGAGATACTGAGAGTGTCTGTATCTGCTCCTGTGGTGGCGATTCTTGCCAGGGTAAACAATATGAAGAAACATAAAATGTAATCTGTAAAGTCACACATGGGAATCTGTCTGGAAGCTCGAACAGAGGGGGAAGTATTGTTTGGTACACATCCAGTCAGTAAGGCTATGAGATCATGGGAATCAGCGTGTGGATGAGTGGTCAGATACATGACCTTATTCAAAAATATAAGGGACTTACATACAAAATATATTTTTACCACTTAGTTAAATGAAAATGAATATTTGCTCAGAGCCTAATGCCAAATTGGGTTTTAAGGAGAGCTTCAAAACAGGAAAGTGATGAAGGCCAGTGTTTATGGAGGAAATGTTGATTCATGGATCAAAGTACTAAAGATACAACTGTCAAAAGTGAGGTAAAATATAGGAGGAGGGAATGCCCCAAGTAAGCTGGATCTCAAACTCCATTTTTCACCCATTACCGTAATTACTTTATTTCCTCTCGGTATCATCACAAATTGTCACTGATGGAACTCTTGTTCACATGTCACCATTCCCAGACTCAAGTTTCCATTACTGTCTTTACTGGCCTTTTGAACTCGATCCAATAAAAAATTATATTGTAGCCAAAAATCCATCACCTAAACTTTAGCCTCCTTGGCTCAAAGCTCTATGGTATGTCTCTCATTCCTCTGTTTTGTTATTAATTCAGTAAAGTTTTGCAACACCAATTTTAAATCCAACCAATTTATTTGATAGTAAATCCGCGAGCTTTCGACACTATGTTGTGCCTTCGTCAGTGAACACTGCATTTGCCTGACGAAGGCGCAACATAGTGTCGAAAGCTCGCGGCATCGACATCTCTACATTATGTTTGTTATTAATTGGCAGAATTAATTTTCATGGTGCTACATTGTCAATTTCTGTCTCACAAGTCTTGGGAAGCAAGACGGGTGAGAAGTTCAAATGTTAAAAGATTGAAACAGGAACCCAGTTGCTCACTTCTAGTTTTAACAGAAATGGTATGACAAGCTGGTGATTGATATGTTCCCAGGGCAAGAGTTAGCAGTTCGAATCTTTCAAAGTGGTGTTTGTCTTCAATTTAATATTCTTTCTATTTTCAATAGCAGATGTTCTGAGGTTAAAGGGAGGTGAGAAGGGTTGGATCCTTCAGGTAAATACATTTTGGCACAGTTTGAGTGGTGGGAAAGTCAGAAATGTTTTCACCTGGCCCAGCAAATTTACAAGTATGATCCATTTTGAGCACCCCGAATTGCCTCAGTCTCTGACCCCTGTCAATGTGGTCTCAAACTCTCATTCTGAGCTTACCCTGACTTCCCCATTTTTCTCATGTTGCGGAGAATGTGAAAAGGCTTTCTGTGGAACAGAAAGGCATTGGACTTGGAGCAAGTATCAGGAGAAGGGTTTGTGATTGAATCAAGATTTGGTTAAAGGAAATAGAGAGTAAGGGCAGATTTTTCCAATTATTTTGGCTGTCAATTTTCTCTCCAGTGTCTCCCTGAACCCTATTTTACCACTTTGATTCTAAGTGCTGGAAACTGGGAGTGTTTCAGATTCCGGTATCAGGTGCCCCCATGTGCACTCTGCCTGAAAAAATATCAGCGATTCTGAATTGAGCTACACAAGCCTGTGAGCAGGGATTAATGCACCTGAAACACTGCAGCTTCGATTGGAGGCTTCAATTGATCATGAGCAATAAAAAAATAGAAAAAATTTCCCCTATCATTTTGTACCTGAGTCAGATAATGCCTCCCTCTGGCTTCCCCAGACATCGATCTACCCCCACAACATAACTGACCCTCTTAACTCCATCATCTCCCCATTACCCAGACTGATCGTGGCCCCTGTTCCCCTCCCCTCCCCCCCAACATTGATCATACGCGGAGTGGCAGTGGATTCCCCTACTGATCATATACAGGTTGGCAACACACCTCCCCTGCCCCTGCCCACCACCTCGCTCACAGTGAGCAATCTGATCCACCTCCCTCCCCCCCTACCAGAGAGTCATTTGTCCTGCCATGCTCCCCCCCATCAGAGAACCATCTGATCCACTGCCCTTTCCCCCCAACAGAGCCATCTGACCTGCTGACCTCTCCTTCCACCAGAGAGCCATCTGACACGCCTCCCCCCACCCCCAACCACCACTGATCTGAGTCAGAAAG
Source organism: Sphyrna mokarran (assembly GCA_024679065.1). Classification (NCBI taxonomy): domain Eukaryota; kingdom Metazoa; phylum Chordata; class Chondrichthyes; order Carcharhiniformes; family Carcharhinidae; genus Sphyrna; species Sphyrna mokarran. Next base: position 30,428,181 of record JAGIQG010000021.1, read on the forward strand.
CTACCAGACACTCTGAACTTACCTCTCGGGAAGCTGGAGTGCCCGAATTGGACCTTTGCAGACTATGTCTGTTTCACGCCAAATTTGGACAGGCAAATGCAGTGTAAAGGGAGAAGTGCAGGTAAAGTTGGGCATCCAGCCCATTAATTCAATTTAAATGCATTCAAATTGCTTTCACACTTTTGGGTGCAGTCCTATTTATGGCCATTTTCAGCCAATAGTAAAGGGAGTTGTGGATCGCGCTACGCACCTCACACCCGATCTCACAAGTTTTCGTGCCAAAAATGGGCACAACTTGATGTTAAATTGGGCTCCCTATCTCTGACTCCAATCTCCCTTACCACACCTTCCCATCCTGCATCAGCCTCAACCTTCCTAATTCCCAGTGTGGAGTTCTCTATCCAAGGCAGCATGGAACATTCCTGTTCATGGATAGGGACCTCCTTTAGAGCATCCCCACCTGTCAGGAAGCTCATTCTGTCAATCAGACTGGATTCTGGGAAAAATGTGGGGGGGGATCTTGTTGAAAAACTGTACCACCATGCTTGGCGTGGCACAGTGCCAGGGACTTGGGCTTGATTCCTGGCATGGATGACTATCTGTGTGGAGTCTGTACATTCTCCCCATGCCTGCGTGGGTTTCCTCTGGCTGCTCCAGTTTCCTCCCACAGTCTGAAAGACATGCCAGTTACGTGCATTGGCCATGCTAAATTCTCCCTCAGTGTACCTGAACAGGTGTTGGAGTGTGTGGCGACAAGGGGATTTTCACAGTAACTTCATTGCAGTGTTAATATAAGCCTAAAAACTTTAAGAAACAAATAAATGAAAGACACTGTGGAGCTGAAACTCTTTGATGTTCTCAGGAAAACCCAAAAATCAAACTGATCTCCACTTTCCTCGCATGGAAATCCCACCCCTATAAATATCAGGGTGATTGTGCGCTATCATGTATGTCTCTATCTGTAGAAATGTAGACCGTGATTATGTGTTCCCATTTACCATGAGTGTAAATAGCAACAGGAGCGCAAAATATCATGAGAGACCAAAGACGCAACTTGCTCTAGCAAGATTTGCTGGATTGGTCCTCACCAATGATGTAATGATATCTCCGCTATACAACTGTCACTTTCAGGGACACCACAATTGAAAGTGAGTGAGCTTCCTGTGGATGTGTAATGAGTGGCTGAGTTGATCAATGATGATAGATGAGAAGAGTGACTTGCCCTGGAGGAATGGATTGCATCATTCATCCTCTTCCTGCATTTAATCCTCAGCCGGAAGCTGATGTTTACCAGCAGTGCCATCGCTTCGTCTGAGGGGTTGGTGACCTTGCTGGAGGATTTGCCTCCTGTGCATGGGTAGAAGACATTGTTCTTTGGCATCCAACAGTATGGTGAGGGAAGCCTTTGAGAATCAAAGTGTGGACTTTCTACCAGCCATTCTCTGCCTTGGACCTAGAACAAGTGGCTGGGAGTGTTGGGGCAGCCTTTGGATGGAGCACTGAGCTGATGGCAGGGCAGGCAAATTAGGGGCTGCCCATCACAGAGGTGGTGTGAAACTGTGCAGAAATATTTGCTTTTTACAGTAGCTGAGAATACAGTGCAAAAAAACCCATAAACAGGCAGGCTATGCACTGCTTTTCCCAGCAAGATCCACAGCCAAAATAATCAGAAAAATCCATTCCTATTGGGATGATCCAATTTTTTTTAATTTCCTTTTTTCTTTATTATTTTATTTCCTTTGACCAAATTTTGATTCAATCACAAACCCTTCTCCTGACTCTTGCTCAATGTCCATTGCTTTTCTGTTCTGCATTAAGCTTTTTCACATTCTCCGCATTAAGTGTACCCAAGAAACATCATTGTTGCTCTACCAGTGCTATTTTGCTTCAAGCTATTGTGACTGATTTACCAATTCCTCTGGTAACAAAGCCCAAGATTAGGAGAATCAGTGCTGCAGTTTAGTTGAAAATATTCTCTTGCAATAATGAAACTTGAAAAAAAGATATATCAGGGAGTTCAAGAAATTTTCAGTGAGATTCTGGTACCACAATCGTGAGTTATTATCTTGGTGTGTTATGACCAGTTTCTGTTTTCAAGTGGAGAAAATCAATTTTTTCAGCTGTAAGCATTTTAAGAGTAAGACTTGATCTGCAAGTTTAACTGGATGGTTGGAAAGAAAACCCGGAAGAAAGTAATGTTTTAATAACCTGCCGAACACCTTTGACCTGAGATTATACAAAAGTTCGGTCCTAAATAAAACTCCAAGACATGAGAAAGCTCAGCAGCATTTAGAGTCAATAATGAAAGAATAAATGGCCTTAGCAACTAAAGTCTTTTTCAGCAGGGCAGAGGGCAGGGCCTGGACAGGAGGTTTAATGAGGAGTACAATGTTGGAAAGAAAAGGAACTAAATGTAATAGTTCCTCAATTATTCTGCACCTGTTCGTTATGATTTAAGGAACATGTGCAACCCTTACTGCACCAGATAAGTACCAGCATGCAGCTAAGGCTAAGCAGGTTGCTCGCAGGGACCCCAAGAGCATGAGACACTAAAATGAGTTAGAGCAAAGTTAATGTTTGATAAAATACACTTTCTGAGCTCCAAGACTTGCCCTAGTAATCTGATCTCTGACATTATCTTGGGTAAGCCAAAGGATTGAGGCAGAATTCATTTTTGCACACTACATGAAACATTTAAAGCCAGCCTATACTTATTAAAGGGGAGTTGCGTTCTGGCTGGAGCAGGTGATGGAAGTTACTCCACTGATTACCTGTAAAGACTCACATTCCAACCATTATTTTGTAAATTGAGTTTGTGTCTTTATATGTCCTGTTTGTGAACTGAAATCTCACTCTCTGATGAAGGAGCAACACTTCGAAAGCTAGTGGCTTTTGCTACCAAATAAACATGTTGGACTTTAACCAGATGTTGTGAGACTTCTTACTAAGTGCAGTAAAACACAGGAGACAATGCTCTAGGGCATTCAGATGTTTCATGGAGGTCTTTGTAGAGGAAGAGAGAAGGGCTGTGTCCACGAAAGGTCCAGAGGCTGTGAGACAAATGCTCAGTTGAATTCAATAGCTGTGGCAATTGGCATTCAGTGTGAGCTGTACCTGCACTCAGCCACACAGCAATCTAGAAGACACTGTACAGGCTGCTCACAATGAAAGCCTTCCTTTCTCAGATACCCAGCAAAAAATGGATGCACAAAAAATGTTCAATGTACAATGCACTGATATGAACAGACATTCAATGCTAGGAGTTGAACCTCCAAGGAGCTGGATGCAGTGCCTCAAGAAGTTCAATGATCTTTTATTAGTGGTCAAGGTTAGTCAATTCATCTTCAAATTCTACATTCCATCAACTGTCTTCCAGCCTCATATATTGCTCTACGCATCATTTTACCCACAATCACCTACCAAAAATCTCTATCAATCACAACTCATACTTAAGATTCATAGGTATAGCTCACCCTCACGAACTTAGTACAATTGCTAGCTTCCCACCTACATCTGACAACTTGCAGACATTGCCATCTATTTCCTTGGACAGTCATATTACCCATTAGTCCACATTCACTGACGCATAATCCTCACATTTACAAGACAGTAAGAAGTCTCACAACACCAAGTCAAGGTCCAACAGATTTATTTGGAATCACAAGCTTTCAGAACGTTACTTCTTCATCAGATGAGTCAGCTCTTACTCTGCTTAATCCAGTCCAATGCCAGCATCTCCGCAGCATTTACAAGACAAAGTAGCCTGTAACAGAAGACAGCAGAATTTAACTGATGGAGGACAGATACATGCAAACCCCATGGAGGAGATGATACTTGCTGTTGTTGGGTGGCCAAAGCTGCGATCGCTATCAGTAGCAGAGTTGTAACCACTGAAGATGACAGATATGCTTATATATATTGTCACATAGCTCTCATTGCACGGGTTTACAAGTACCAAGTGGTATAGGCATGTACCTCTTGCTTTCCATCTCTCCCCTCACCACAGATCTAGTCTTGTGCCTTTCTCCTTTCAGATTCCCAAAACCTAGGCTCGAAAATGGTGGAACCAACAGGTTGAAGGTCGAATGAAACACTGATGACAAAAATAAATACCAGCACATAATTCATACTAACTGCATATCATTTATATCAGCAGGAGCGACTTGCAATCAGACTGCTAATGTCCTTGCTAAAATGTGCAGAACAAAGCCAGGCTCCACAAGTGCTTGAAGGTAGTCTCCAAATGATGTCTCCTCCACTGAAAGCCAGCCATGCTGCAACCCTTGGGTTAACATGACATAGCAGTGTTAAAACCAGCCAAAGAGAAATGGAATACAGAAGATGGAATGCACAAGAGTAATGCACAGGAAGGCAATGGCCTAGTGAGAATATTGCTAGACGATTAATCCAGAAACTGAGCTAACTGGGGACTCAGTTTTGAATTCCATCATGGCAGATGACAGAATTTGAATTCAATAAAAAAAATCTGGAATTAAGAATCTACTGATGACCACGCAACCATTGTCAATTGTCAGAAAAACCCATCTTGTTCACTAATGTCCTTCAGAGGGGGAAATCCGCCATCCTTATCTGGTCTGGTCATGTGACTCCAGAGCCATAACAATGTAATTGACTCACAACCGCCCTTGCGCAACTAGGGATGTGCAATAAATGCTGGCTAGCCAGCGACACCCATGTTCTGTGGATAAACAAGTTATAATTTATATTTGTATACAATGTAGCATACTTAGATTTATAAATTTAGTTCGGATTAATTATTTTGAGGGGCTTTTATTTTTACATTGTGGCCATGGGAATTCTGTGATGGTCAGAAACAGCTGGGGCAAGTAGAGTATAGGATTGTTGGTGAATAGGGAATCGGGCTTGCATTCACTGCATCGCAGTTAGATGAGTTCTTCATGGAGTCATAGAGGTTTCCAGCATGGAAATAGCCGCTCCGGCCCAACTTGTCCATTTTGTCCAATTTTTACTATTAAGCTAGTCCCAATTGCCTGCATATCCCTCTATACCCATCTTACCCCTGTAACTGTCTAAATGCTTTTTAAAAGACAAAATTGTACCTGCCTCAACTACTCCTCTGGCAACTTGTTCCAGTCACTCACCATCCTCAGTATGAAACAATTGCCACTCTGGACACTTTTGTATCTCTCTCTTCTCAGCTTAAATCTCTTCCCTCTAGTTTTAGACTTCTCTTCCTTTGGGAAAAGATGTTGACTTTCCTCCTTATCTACGCCTCTCATTATTTTATAGATCTCTACATTATCACTCCTATGCTCCAGGGGAAAAAAAAATCCCTGTCTATCCAGCCTCTCCTTGTAACTCAAACTATCAAGTCCTGGTAGCTTCCTACTAAATCCTTTCTGCATTCTTTTTAATTTGATCATATCCTTTCTATAATAGTGACCAGAACTGTACTTGATATTCCAAGTGTGGCCTTATTAACATCTCATACAACTTCAATGAGATGATACTAAAGTTGGTGGTGTGGTAGATAGTGAAGAGGGGTGTTTTAGTTTACAGAGTGACTTGGACAAGTTGCAGAGCTGGGCCGAGAGGTGGCAAATGGAGTTTAATGGGGAAAAGTGTGAGGTAATGCACTTTGGCAGGAACAATAAATGTGTAGAGTATAGGGCTAATGGTAGGGCTCTTAATAGTGTTGAGGAAAAGAAGGATCTTGGTGTATGGGTCAATAGATCCCTGAAAGTAGGCAGTCAAGTGGATAAAGTTGTTAAGAAGGCATATGGAGTCTTAGCTTTAATTGGTAGGGGGATTGAATTTAGGAGCCGCAGCATCATGTTGCAACTGTACAAAACTCTAGTGCGGCCGCACTTGGAGTATTGTGTGCGTTCTGGTCCCCACATTATAAGAAAGATGTGGAGGCATTGGAGAGGGTACAGAGGAGGTTTACCAGGATGTTGCCTGGTATGGAGGGCAGGTCTTATGAAGAGAGGCTGAGGGATTTGAGGTTGTTTTCGTTAGAAAGTAGGCGGCTAAGAGGGGACCTTATCGAAACATATAAGATGGTTAGAGGTTTAGATAGGGTGGACAGTGATAGCCTTTTTCCTAGGATGGAGAAAGCTAGCACGAGGGGACACAGCTTTAAATTAATGGGTATGAGTTATAGGACGGATATCAGAGGTAGGTTCTTTACTCGAAGAGTGATTAGGGAGTGGAATGCCCTGCCTGCAGCTGTTGTAGATGCGCCAAGTTTGGTGGCGTTTAAGAGGTTAGTTGATAAGTATATGGAAGAGAAGGGAATGGTTTAGTTAGGAGGGGCATTGCTTTTTATTTCGGTCGGCACAACATCGAAGGCCGAAGGGCCTGTTCTGTGCTGTATTGTTCTATGTTCTATGTTCTAGATGTTCCAACTCTTGTATTCAATGTTCTGACCAATGAAACCAAATGTCTTCTTCACCATCCTGTTCACCCATGACTCTACTTTCAAGGAGCTACGAGACTTCACTCCTAGATCTCTTTGTTCTACGACTCACCCCAATGCGCTTTCATTAACTGAGTAGTTCCTGCCTTGATTCGATCTACCAAAATGCATCACCTCACATTTATCTGCCATTATGTAGGCCCACTGGCCCAATTGATCATAACTACGGAGTGGAATTTGTGCCTCAGGTAGCAAGCATACAGTGAAAGAAATGTTGTTGAGAAGTGCATAAGAAACAATAAAACAGAAAACGCCGGAAAAATTCAGGAGGGCTGGCAGCATCTGTGGGGAGAGAAAATAAAGTTAACCTTTCAAGTCTGTTTGACTTTCCTTCAGAGCTAAAGAGAGAGAGAAATTTTTTGGATTATATATTGCATGACGGGAGGTGGAGCAATTGGAACAGAGTAGACTATCAGAGATTGGTGAGAGTTAGGAGAGATTGCAGCAAAAATGTGTAGCTGGGGAGACAAAGAACCCACATTCACTATCTGCAAGGTTGCCGGTAGGGACTCAAGATCTGGAAGGTGCAGTTCTCACTAGTAAGAACTCGACGTTGGATTTTCCCAACCTGTCATAGTGGGTTTGGATCTGATTTGGCTGCATTAACATGCATTTCCACACTACTAATCCACTTCCCCTCCATATCTTGCATAAAGATATGTTTCGCCTTCAGGCGAGAGGGACATAGCTGGGATGGGGATGGGGAGGCAGTTGGGGAGGAGGAGTGGATGATGTAGAAGATGCAGAGGGAAGGGCAGTGATTTTGGGGGAAGTGGCAGAGGGAAGAGGCTGATGATTGTGGTGAGGGGGTGTGGTGAGTGGGCGGTGGGTCAGGGTGAAAGCTCACTCCGATTGAGGACACAGAAGGAAGACCCTGAAGCTCAGTGGTGAGGTGGGAAAAGGTTTATTGGAGCTTTGGGTGGGATGCCCTTTAAAGATGGCACCCCAGTCTCTATCAGCTGAGTTGTGCAGGTGTGTTTAAGCGCCCCCTTTATGACAGCATGATTTAAACACCCTTGATTTTTTTGGCAGAGTGTGGTAGAATCTGGAAAGAAAACCAACCCATTTACTGGTGAGAATCACCTGAATTTTCTTGTTCAAAACAATATTCTGCCATGTTTTGTTAAGGTTTCACATTGTGGAAACACTTATGATTGGAGAAAGTGCTGGTAGTTGCACAAAGATAAGATATCAGAACAGTGAATATAAGAATAAAGGTCATGGCCAGTGAAAGCAAAACTGAAGAACAAGTGATAGATTCCCAGTGGGGGAGGGGAGGAGGTTTTTGCATTGGGTCAAAAAATGTTTGGGATATTAAAAAAATGGTCAAGATGGAGGTGAAGGGTTACAGTCTAAAACTGTAACCCTTTTCTGGGATACATTTTCTGGGATACTGCTAAGGTACAACATCATAATAGGCTCTTACCACTGAGAAAATCTTGGCTCAATATTGAATCCTGAAGGCTGTGAAGTGCCTAATTGGAACTGATCCTCTAGAATATGTTGGGCTTCGCTGGAACATTGCAGCAGCCACAGAGGTGTGGGGTCAAGCCTGTGGACTGAACGAATGTGTTCAGCAAAACATTCGCCCAATCTACGTTTGTCTCCTTAGTGTAGAGGAAACCCATGGGCGAGATTCTCTAGTCTCCCCATCACATGTTTGTTAAGAGAGGAAGGGACCCACAGTTGGCCACTGGCGAGATCTTTTAGTCAATAGATTTCCCATTGAATCCATCCCACATTATTGGAAAAACCCAACCTTAAATGTTGCAAAGGCAGGATTTAAAGGAACAGGTGCTGCACCTTCTACAGTTGCAAGGGAAGATGCTGTGGGAAGGTTATGAAGAGTTGGGCATAATGGAAGAATAGACCAGGGTGTCATTATGGAACGCTGAGGGGGAGTGAGGGCAAGATGTATTTTGTGGTCATGCTTGAATTGACGGAAATGGTGAAGAATGATTCTTTGAATGCCGAGGCTGGTGGGGTGGAGAGTGAGGACAAGGGGACCCTGTCACAGCTCTGGAAGTGGGGGGAAGAAATAAGGGATAAGATGCTCTCCTTACCATTCAAGGAGAGTTGGAGGTCTGGGATGGAGTTATAGGCCGTGTTTGCCTTAAGTTCAGAAAATTCTGCCCAAATTTAATGGACTTTTGCATGCCCTGCCTGCTACGATACCTATGGCAGTTGGGACAGTAAAATTCAACCCACAGTTTCTAGTGAGGAATGGTAGGTGAGGACTTAGTCTGGTGGTTAGGAGGGTAGTTGTAGGATCAAGGGTGTAGCAGTGGAATAGGCGAATGGTTGTGTTGCATAGGGTGGCTAATCAAGGAAAATCAGTAGTATAATTACCCTGGAGTTAGAACTAGTTTTAATCCTTCTAAGATTTCTTTGTTAACTAACTTCATTAGAGAATTGGAGATACCTGAATCCTCTGATTTTAAATTGGAGTCCAGAGGCTTCCAGATTCAGAATAATTGTCCAGTGGAAATTAAAATTTCTCAGGCATCTCCCATGTAGTTCTTGCATTGAGACATCCAGGGCATTCCCCAGCTCATTTTCTGGGATACTGCCAAGTACAACATCACAATAGGCTCCCATCACTGAGAAGACCTGGGCTCACAATTATCTCGAGGAGCAGGATTTTCCAGCTACGATCACCCCAAAACAGGAAATTCCTCTCCGATATCAATGAACATTTGTATGATCAATGTCCACCTGCTACAATGCCTGTGGGGGATGGGATGTGAAAATTCCATCCACAGTCTTTCAGCAAGGCATAAATTAAAATGTTGAATCAAGAAAGATTATAGGACTGATCACATATCTGATCCAAGGAGCAGAATTTAATAAAGAACAAAGAACAGTACAGCAATTGGAGCAGGTGCTTTGGTCTACCAAACTTGTGCCAATACAGATGTCCCTCTAATATTTTCTTGTTTCTATGTGATCCATATCCTTCTATTCCCTGTCTATTCATGTATCGATCCAGATGCTAATTAGGTGTTGTGACAGAATCTGCTTCCACCATCTCCTCTGGCAGCACACTCTAGGCATTCACCATCTCCTTTGTGTGAAAAACTTGCCCCTTATTCTTTTAAACTTTCCACCCATGCCCCCGAGTAATTGACCTTTTGACTCTGGGAAAAAGATTTTGACTATCCATTCTATCCAAGCCTGTCATTATCTTGTAAACCTCTAGCCCCAAGTTCCCCCTCATCCTCCGATGCTCCAATGAAAATAATCAAAGTTTTTTCAATCTTTCTTCATAATCCATATTCTCCAAACCAGGCAACATCCTGGTAAATCTCTTCTGAGCCTTTTCCAATGCATCAACACCTTCTTGGTAGTGTAGAAGACCAGAATCGCACACAATACTCCAAATGCGGCCTAACCAAATCTTATGCAGCTGCAACACAATTTTCCAATTCCTTTGCTCAATGCTCCAACCCATGAAGGCCAGTTTGCCATATGCTTTCATGACCACCTTGTCCATCTAAGTTGCCACTTTCAGAGAAATGTGGATCTGAACACCTAGATCTCTCTGTATGCTAATATTTCTAAGAGTTCTGACATTTATTATATACTTTGCTTCTGCAGTAGACTTTCCAAATTGCATCACTCGCATTTGTTCACGTTAATTTCCATCTGCCGTCTTTCGATCCAATTCTCCAGTTGATTTATGTTGTGCTGTGTCTTTTGACAATCCTCCTCACTATCTGCTATACCCAATTTTTGTTTCATCTACAAATTTACTTATCAGACCATCTACATTTTCCTCCAAATCATTTATGTATACTACAAACAACTGAGGCCCCAGCATTGATCCTTGTGGAACATTGCTTGTTGCAGACCTCCAGTTAGAAAAGTACCCTTCCACTGCAACTTTCTGCTTTCTATGCCCAAGCCAATTTTGTATCCACCTTACCAGCTCACCTCAGATCCCACATGACTTCACCTTCTGTATTAGCCTGCCATGAGGAGCTTATTGAAGGCTTTACTAAAGTCCATGTATCCAATATCAACTGCCCTGCTCTGGTCAATTTTTCTGTCAATTCCTTAAAGAACTTAATCAAGTTTGTAAATATAACCTTCCTTTACAAAACCATGCTGTGTATTGCTAATAAGTCTATTTTCTTCCTGTCCTGCATCTTAGAATCTTCTCCAATGATTTTCCCATCACTGATATAAGGCCCACAGTCTTGTAATTTCCTGAATTGTCTCTTCTGCCCTTCTTAAACTGATGAACAATTTTAGCTACTTTCCAATTTTCTGGTACCTCTCCCATGGCTAAAGAAGATACAGAGATTTTGGCCAAGGCCTCAGCAATTTCTTCCCTCACCTCTTTCAGCATTTTGGGGGATACCTTATGCCGCACTTTAAAGTTTTTGAAAACCTCCAATACTTCCTTGCCTTTTATCTTACCATGTTCCAGAAACTCAATATCGTTCTTTCTACACTCACCATTTGCCACACCCTTCCCCTTTGTGAATACTGATGCAACATACTTGTTAAGGACTTCATCCACCTCATCTTGCTTCACACAAAAATTTTCTCCGCTTTCCTTAGCTATCCTTTTCCTCCTTACATATGCATAAAAAGCCTTAGGATTTTCCTTAACCCTGCCTGCTAAGGACATTTCATGGTCCCTTTTTGCCCTGTTTAACCTCTTTCCTGGTACCTTTGTATTCCTCAAGGGCTTTATCTCTTTCAATATCCTGAAATATATGTATGCCTCCTTCTTCTTTTTCACTAAGCTCACAATCTCTCCCGTAATCCAGAGTTCTGAATCTTGCCATCTTTATCCTTCTTTTTTACAGGCACACACTTGTCCTGAATTATTAATGACTGACTTTTAAGACTGTCACATATCAGATGTGTATTTCCCCTCAAACTGGTTCCCCTTGTCTACATTCCCTAGCTCCAGCCTAATACTGTCATAATTAGCCTTCCCCCAGTTTAGTACTTTCACTCTGGGATTACTTCTATCCTTTTCTACAAATATTTTGAAACTTGTAGAATTGTGATCACTGTTCCCAAAATGGCCCTTCATTGAGACATCAATCACTTGTCTGGGTTCATTTCCCAGAAACAGGTCTAAATTAAGCCCTTCCCGAGTTGGACTATCTACATATTGTCTCAAGAAGCACTCTTGGACAAACTGAGCAAACTCTGTCCTATCCAAGCTCCTGAAACTAAGGGAATCCCAGTCTATTTTGGGCAAGTTAAAAATTGCCCATCATAACAAGCCTGTTATTTTTACATTTTCTCATAATCTGCTGGCATTTCAGTTCCTCTGCTTCACACTGGCTGTTGAGAGGTCTGTAGTACAATCCCAGTGTGATTGCATGGCTCTTGTTCCTGAGTTCTACACATATAGCCTCACTGCATGATCCCACCAAGATGTCTTCCCTCTGTATAGCTGTGGCCCCCCAATGGATGTAAATGTGTATGCCAGTATCAACAGCCAATGTGTACGACATTTAATGAGAATGTGAAAGTGCAGAAATTGGGAGATGAGTGATCACACAATAGGCTGGGCAGGAAGTGACCAAAACCACCACCAGGTGATTGCAATGAAACTCCACTGAGGCTATCAGTTAGCCCTTAGAACAAAATCAGTAGGCAGGGAGCAGGTTAGCTGGGTGACAAAGTTGGCAGATTTGGAAGGATATCATCTGGAAGGCAAGCCCTCATTCCTCTTCGCAGCTTGAATTGTCACAATCATCATTCACCCCCCTCATAATTTTATATAATCTCAGGGACCGCATCACTCTCGCCCCATCTCCTGTCCATTACTAGCACCTCCTCATCTCATTTTGCTCCCATTGCGAACAGCAACCCAGGAGAGCAAACATTCCCCTGCTTCCGTCCTCCTTCCCTTGGTGCTCAACAAAGACAACCATTCACCTATGATCTGAATGGATGCCACCTTTAACCAGTCATGTCATAGAATCCTTACAGACAGAAAGGCACCATTTGCACTGACGCTTCAACATAGCACCCCCAGGCTCTATCCCCATAGCCCTGTGCATTTATCTCACTAATCCCCCTAACCTACACTTCTTGGGATGCTAAAGGGCATGCAGAGGAAGCCCACCCAGACACTGGGAGGATGTGCAAACTCCACGCAGGCAGTCACCTGAGGCCGGAATTGAACTTGGGTCCCTGGCAGTGTGAGGCAACAGTGCTAACAACTGTGCTACCATGCCTTCTTATGGCAGCTTGAGTTTCCCATTCACCACTGACTTAATCTTGAAGGTGTGATATAGTTTGGGAAAAATGTGATTTGATGAGGATTCACGGCATGTGAAATAGGGAAAAAAGATTGAGATCGTCCTCATGTGCGCGGAACTTGGCTATCAGTCTCTGCTCAGAGACTCTGCGCTGTCTGCACAACTCTGTGCAGAATCGCTGAGCAGAGATTGATAGCTAAGTTCCGCACACATGAGGACGGTCTCAACAGGGATCTTGGCTTCATGTCACACTATCTGTAACCCCCATGACTTGCCTGCGTTTGCAAAACCTCACTTACTGTACTGTCTGGAGACAATATACATTTCTTTAACCTGTGCTCAGTGCTCCTTCCACTCATATTGTTAGCCACTTTAAGACTTGAAAAGCAGGTTAGATGTAAAGATTTGCATTCTAATCAGTAATCTGTAAACTGTCTGTGCTGTTATATGTACTGTCTGAGGCCAGAACTCTCCATTCATCTGACGAAGAGGGAAACCTTGAAAGCTTGTGAGTTTACTATCAAATAAATCGGTTGGACTTAAACCTGGTGTTGTCAGACTTCTTACTGTGTTTACCCCAGTCCAACGTCAGCATCTCCACATCATGACTCCCATGAAGCCAGAAGAAGGTTCAAGAATTCATTAATGAGGCTTATCCTATTGCGTCTTGATAATCATTTGTACTATTCAAATGTCTGCAGTAAAAACAGGCCTATAGTTGATTTTATAGTTATAAACTCTTGGTCATTTTATTGAACATATCCTATTGCATTTCTGTGCTTGCCTACACAGGTAAACTGACCATTGCTATTTTTCATTTACTTAACCCTTTTGTTTCCATAAAGATCAAGCTAATGAATTGAATTGTGGCCAATTTGATGGAATCTAATTGTGGCTTATGCAATTTCATAATTTCAGGTACATATTACAACTGGATATTGACTGATTTGAGCCTTTCCCCTGCAACAGTGCTGGACAGAATTAATTGCATTGGTCACTGATGTCAATGTTTTTATGGTGATTGGAGGTAACATTGTTTACTTAAGTCAGTGTCTTCTCCTTGCAGAGAAATGTATTTATGCCCACGGGAATGTGTCTGACAACCCCTAAACCTACAGGAGAATGGCTGCAGGAAACTAATATTGCAGCTGCATCTGAAGATAAAATTCATTTTCACCCTCTATTGTTGCAGAGGAAGTGAGTCGGCATTATGGCAGATCAAAACAGTGCATAACTAATATGAAGAATACAAACCGGGTTAGGCAAACAAATGTTTTCTTGTCCTCTGGGTATCTGATCAGCAGGGAATAGAGTATTGTGAGCATTGTTCAAGGCATGTGTAACTTTTAGTCTCCTGATTCATTAAAGACAAAAGGCCTGGGTAAAAAAGACTAGTAGTTTTGTTTTTGTGGGTTAAAGTAAAGAGATTGGGTTGGGCGTAGCAAGGCACAGCACCTTGTGGAAGATTCAGTTTTGTGGGTATTATCCAGAAAACTGGACTTGGACACTTTTGGTTTCACTGTTTAAAGAGAAACAGAAAGCCGAGTACAGGAGGCCTGTTATCCCATGGATTAAAAAGTAAAACACAAAGTAGATTGTGAGGGTTGAGTTTCTGTGGGGTATTCATTAAACCTGGATGCAATTGAATCAAAATAATTCAGTTTTCACATTTTATTTTTCATGTAAGGTACTGCATAATGTCAGATAATTGTTTATCAGCTATCAGTGTGCTATTCCTATCCTTGGGATTTTTGAACCATAAACAATTGAATTAGCTAAAGGATTTTATAATCCAGTCCTTTTTCCATTATTTATTCTATTCATGTCTGAATGCTCGTAACATCAAATGATACACAACTAAAGTGCTCCATTCTTTTTATTTGGGAAGGTGATGGCCTATTGGTGTGATTGCAAGACTATCAACCCAGTAACTAATGTTCAACTAATGTTCTGGGGACCCGGGTTCGAATCCACCAGAGCAGATGGTGAATTTGAATTCAATTTTTAAAAATCTGGAATTAAGAATCTATTGATGATTATTATCAGAAAAATGTAGCTGGTTCACAAATGTCCTTTAGAGAAGAAAATCTACTGTCCTTATCTGGTCTGACTGACATGTTATTCCAGAGCCACAGTAACGTGGTTGACTCTCAACTGTCTTCAGGCAACTAGAGATGGCAATAAATGCTGGCCAGCGAGTGATATCCATGTCTCATGAATGAATAGAATAAAAGTGTTTCAATAGTTGCATGAAAGGAGGTATAAATGGACTCAGCCTACACTGGTGGTCACTGGATTTGAAGCTATATATCTTGCAATGTATAGCTCTGTAAATAAATATAAAAGTATAAAGATTGGTCTAGTTCTATCTTTCACTAATTGGCTTTCTTGAATCGAATATTAATCAAAGCATCTATTTAAGCAAAGATAATTGCCACTTTGGACAATCATTATTCTTGCTACTTTTCATCAAACCACTTGCTACAGCATTCTGCTGAATTATTGTGTTTTCAAGAGTATTCTATACATCATGACCACTTCCTATACGTAATTCATTTGCTAATCATAAACTCATCACTCCCCTGTGTTCTGAGTCACTCTGAATGAGGATGTCTAGACCAGAGATCATAGTCAACGGATATGGGGTAAACATTTTACGACTGAGATGAGGCAAAACCAAAAAGATGTCAGTCTGTGAAATTCACTACCAAAAAAAGCTGTTGAGGCTGAAACATTGTTGCTGGAATTCTACTATCCCAACCACCACAGGAATCAGAATGGGTGAGTGGCAGACAATGAGAAGGTCCATTGACATCAGGTGGGATTTTCCGGTCTCGGGTCAAACAAGACTGTAAAATCCCACCCTGTATGTCAACAAGAAATAATTAGATATCGTCCTTAGAGTGAAGGGGATCAAAAGATAAAGGGGAAAGGTGGGATCGGGCTATTGGGTTGGATGATCACCAAAGATCATAAGGAACTGTGTAAGAGGCTCGAAGGGCTGAATGGTATCCTCCTGCTCCTATTTCCTATGCTTCTATGTTTTGAGTTTAAGTTCCATTTGCAGAACACAAAATCTAGACTGACACTGCTGGGCAATTCTAAGGGGACACGGCAGTGTCAGAGCTGCTGCTTTTTGGATGAGATGTTAAACTGAGATGCTGTCTGAACATCAAGTTCAATGTAAGATGGCACTGTTACAGTAGTGCTATTTCAGGGAAAGATTTCTTGCCAGAGTCCCTCAATCAACCCTGAACATCAAATTACCTGGTCATTATAACGAGTCTGTTTGTGGGATCTTGCTCAACACAGACTGGTTGCAGTGAATCTTTCATACATAAAATAGCTACATTACATATGAAAGTGTACGACTGAACAATTTGCTGCCTGTAAGTGCTCAAGAATAAATCCCAGCAAGTGTTCCCAAGCTGAGAAAAAGGTTTTTTATTGTATTATCTACTGCATTTTGACAGAAAAATGAGGAATTAGGATATAATGAAAAGGCGTGTAGGATCAATCTGATTGCATGTCATGCACAATTCAATAACTAACACACATTAGCAAGGCCACAACAAAGCATTTGAATTCAATTCTAGAGGAATATAATTGACAAGCAGGGCAATTGCATTAATATTGGACAAAGCCTTAGATCATCTCTGAAATAAGGAGCACAGTTCTAATTTCCATATTACAAAAATAATATAAAGGCACTGGAGAATGTGGGGAAAAAAAGTTTTACCAGTCTGATGGAATAATTTACTAGTCTGAATTTTCAACCTAATAAAACCAAGATGGTATAAATATCTTTTTTTTATTCATTCGTGGGACATGGGTGTCACTGGCTGGCCGGCATTTATTGGCCAACCCTGGTTGCTCTTGGAGGGTAATTGACAGTCAACCATATTGCTGTGGTTCTGGAAACAAACGTAGGCTAAAGACGGTAGATTTCCTTCCCTAAAAGAGATTAGTGAACAGATGGGTTTTTCCGATAATCGACAATAGCTTCACAGTAATCAGCAGATTCTTAATTCCAAATATTTTTTATTGAATTCAAGGTTTCCTTGTCAGGTTACTTTGCACTATTACAAATATGAACACAGATGATTGGCCTATTTCTGTAAAATTTATCTGATTTAAGGTAATAATTAAGCCAGTTTTAAAATGTTTGTGTCTTTAACCATGCTATTACAGAAAAGTCAGTTAAACCATAGGACGAAATTTTACCATCCCACTCACCATGGGAATCATAGTGGGCGGTACACGGACCATACAAAGGTTCATTGACCTCAGGCAGGTATTTCCGACTTTGGGGCAAGCACATCCTGCCCATAGTGCCTGTAAGCACATAAAGTATCTTGCTGATAGCAGGTTTAAGAACTGCCTGTGAGATATCCGTGCTTAGAAAAGATTACCACTTTCAACGATATCATTCCGCAGTAAGAGGATGTCAATTTAAAATTGTTATGAAAAAATTGAGGAACGGTGCCTGCAGAAAGGTAGCGGAGCATACAATAATGGGATCAGAGGATTTACCATCAAATTGACAATGTAGCAAGCAGTGAATTTGGGTTCAGACAGCAGCATGTACCATCACGAATATCATCACCTTCAGCATTAAAAAGGGAGGTTTTGGGTCAAGTGGGTTATTAAAATATTAGTAGTCTTAAAAACTGAACCCAATCCGCTTTGAACTTGTGATTTTATCAGAAATGGAAAACGGATGGATGATCTGTCTGCATCCAGGAAGTATGGATTATACATTTAAATATTTTTTGACGCGGCATGCCTCAAAGATCATTTTAAATTGAAAACCAATTGTCTGGCCTTCACACATCTAAGAGATCAAGCAGCTGAACAGGTGATGAATCCAAAAGTTAAGCTTAGCTGGCTTCCCCATCTCAGGCCATAATCAAATACTCCAAACATGGTTTTCCCCAAGCTGCAATCTTCCTCGCTGCTCTGAGCCTTCTCAGAGACCAATGTCTCATCAGTGATGTCCTAACATCTCGCATATGCTGGTCCTCCACCTATGGAGCCTGTGTGGTGGCAGCTACATCCTCCTGAGAGTTGTACCTCACACCTACAGCTACATATCTGTGATGCATAGATCACTGTTGCTGCTTATCTTGATCCAAACCAAGATCTAATCTAAGACAGCAAAAGTGGTATTCAACCTGGGGAGACAGTGGCAAAATGGTATTGCCACGAGAATAGTAATCCAGAGACCCAGAGTGATGCTCTGGGGACCCAGGCAGATGGTGAAATTTGAATTCAATAAAAATCTGGAATGAAAAGTCTCATGATGACCATGAAATCATTATCGATTATTGTAAAAAAATCTCATCAGTTCACTAATATCCTTGAGGTAAGGAAATATGCTGTTCTTACCTAGTCTGGTTGACATGTGACTCCAGAACGACAGTAATATGGTTGACTCTTAAACACTGCCTGAATGGCCAGGCAAGACACTTAGTTCAATGGCAGCAATTAGGAATGAGCAATAAATGCTGACCAAGCTTGAATGAATAATTTTAAAAAACTCTTCCAAATTGTAGAAGAAAGTACATAAGTTAACACTCGATGAAAGTACCGTGAACAGATTTTTTCCTGTAATGGAAAAGAAATTGCATGTCTCAACAACTTTTACATAGAAAGCATTCTTTCTGATTGTATCACAGTTTGGCCTCACTGATTCCCCATCTGCCTTGATCTCACTACTCAGATGCAGCTATGTATTTCTTTTCTTTTAAAGTGAATTCCAGGAATCATTGCATCTCTGTGATCATTCATTAGAAATGACTAAGCGAAATCTGCGCCAATATCGCTCTAATACTTTCCAGCCTGGCTCTCTTCAAAGAGAATGCAAAAGCTAGCACATTGGAACAAAATCTGCAATTCAGCGGATTGGAGCTAGATTCCTAATGAGCCATCAATTTCAGTGGCACCAACCCTCCTGCTTCCCACCGTCTCCCAGACTCATAAGCTTCTCCGTGTTAATATTTCCAGCTTTCTGTCAGGATGTAGAGACAGGCAGGGTAAAGTAAACAAGTTCTTGACACCAAAGGATAATAGCGCAGCTATAATGCAATAACAATGAACCTTTATTATTTTATTAAAAGGGCATCAACATCCTGAAAATGTGTTTTACAAAAAGGTTTCTGTTTGGAGGCAATGATAGCTCGGACAATTCAGACCACTAGAAAATTACTTGCAAATAATTCAATCATGCATTTTAATATTAATCATGCTTTTTTTGGCGCGTAGATAAAAGAGAGAAAACAAAAGATTAACAAAGCTTTTTATGAAGATAATGCCTCTTTATATTTGCTTATGAATAAATGAGCTATAGGGTTACAGTTCAACTTTGTCAGAAAATAGCGCCAGAAATCTTTTCTTTTATTCATTCATGAAATGTAGCATTTATTACTCACCCCTGTGGGTGACCCAGTGGCACAGTGGTTAGCACTGATGCCTCACAGTGCCAAGGACCCTGGTTCGATTCCAGCATTGGGTCGCTGTCTGTGTGGAATTTGCGTGTTCTCCCTATGTCTGCGTGGGTTTCCTCTGGGTGCTCTGGTTTCAACTCACAGTTCAAAAATGTGCAGGTTAGATTGATTGACCATGAAAACTTAGTGTCAGTGGGATTTTGGAGGGTAAATATGTGGGGTGGGGTTATGGGAATAGGACCTGATTGGAATTGTTGTTGGTGCAGGCTTGATGGGCCAAACGGCCTTCTTTTGGACTCAAGATTCTATAATGGCCCTGAGAAAGGAAATGAGCCGCTGCGAATTGAGTGGTCATATGATCATCCAACTATAAAAGAGGTCATGTGGCAGGAGCGTGGGAGTTATCCCCAGGAGGTGAGCAGAGCAGAATTGTTGACGTGGTGCTAAGCTTGTGAAGAAACTACTCTTCATTATCACTCTTTGCTGTCTATGATTCAGGATTCCAATAAATTTGCAGTAGGTACATCCCAAATGTTATTTGGCAGGTAGTTCCAGGATTTTGATCCAGTGACAATGCAGAAATATTGATACAGTTCTCAGTCAAAATGTTGTGCTTTTTGGAGGGGAACTAGCAGCTGATGGTGTTCTCAGGAACCTGTTGCTCCTTTTCTTCAAGGCAGAGAAAGGTCATGTGTTTGGAAGCTGCATTTGAAGGAGCCTTGGTGAGTTGCTGCAGTGTATCTTTTGATGGTACACACTGCTGTCACTGTGTGCCTATGGCGGAGGACACTACCATGAGGAATTCCTGTAGCACTGTCCAGGGCTGAACTGATTGGTCTCAAACAAACTGAAATCATTTTTGTTTGTGCTACATGTGACTCCAACCAATCGAGAGTTTTTCCTCAATATCAATTTTATAAGGGCTCCCTGATTTCACACTCGATTAAATGGCTGCCTTGATTTCAAGGGCAGTCTCACTTTACCTCTGGAATTCGTAACTCTTTTATCCATGTTTGGATCAAAGTTGTAACGAGGTTGGAACCAAGTAGCTCTGGTGGGCTCAAACTGAACCTTGGTGACCAAGTTACTGCTGTCTCAGTGCCACTATTGATTGCACTACCCATCATCTTGCTGGCGATTGAGAGTTGACTGATGGGGCAGCAAATGCTTGGATTGGGTTTGTCCTGATTTTTTTGTGGACAGGACATACCCGGGCAATTTTCCGTATTATTGGATAAATGTCAGTATTGTAACTGTACTGGAAGAGCTTGACTACGGACCCGGCTAACTCTGAACACAAGTCTTCATTATTACTGCTGGGATATTCTGGGGGCCAGAACATCTTCTGTGCTTTCAGCCAAATTTATTGTTGAATTGAATTGTCTGAAGGCTGGCATCTGTGATGGTAGAAACCTCACGTTGAGAAGGCTGGATGGATCATCTGGTGATATCTCTGGTTGAAGATGTTTGGAAATGCTTCAGCTTTATCTTTTGTGGTGATGTGCTTATCTCCCCCATATCAGGGTGGGAATGTTGGTTGCTGTGATATCTATATATTGGGGGTTTGGGGTATGTATTGCCCCTTTAAGAGTGCAAGTCAGGTGACCCTTGGGAATTAACTCCTCCCAATGTGGAACCTGGTTAAGTCTAGGATTTGACTGTGGACAGTGCACACTAGTAATAAAAAAAGAGTCTCCCAGTGTTTAGGTTTATAAGGTCTACTTCGTGGTTCTTCTGGCACGATATTTTACTAAATACATTTATTACAACTGGCAATGAGGCTATTTGACGGCCCACATGTTCAACTGGTGTTTCCATTGTCGTGAAGTGGAAAGGGATCATTCCTGATCTTGTTGGACGGTGCTCCAAAGGACCCAAAGTGTGGCAATCCCACAAAGAAGGGGTAGGAGTGTTCCAGCTGCCGTAGCTGCTTGTGAACAGTCTGTTCGGGGGGAAGGTAGTACTTGCCTGGGAATTGGCAGTAAACATGGCAGAGGGCAGTGTCTGAGGGCACTCGAGATGCAGGTGGCTCCAATGACAGCAGAAAAAGGAGCTCTCTGTAAAAGGAAATGGAAAAGCCAGAATGGAAGAGAAGGTTTTGGGCTTGTGTGACGGGAAATGTGGCAAAACAAAATGGCTGCCCAATTCAGTGCTTTAGGCTCCTTTGACAGAGAGGTAGAGAGCTGGATACCTTATGCAGAATGCTTCAGTACTTATCTAATGGCGAATATGGTGGACAATTACCTGATTGTACCAGTTTTCTGAAGTACCATGAGGACCAAGACCTTCACTGTTTTAAGAAGTTTGATACAGCCTGAAAGATCAGTGGAGAAGACTTACCAAGAATTGTGCAAAGTGTTAAAAGCTTATTTCGCTCCCAACCTACTGATGATTGCACAGCGATTCAGATTTTTTAAGCACGATCAATTTGAAGGGGATTCCATTGCTCAATTAGTGGCAAACATGAAGAGACTGGCAGAGCATTGCCAGTTCAGAAACATACTGCAGGATGCCCTAAGGGACCGGCTGGTTTGTGGTCTCTGGCATGAACCCAGAAGTTATTAGCTGAAGAGAATTTAGAATTTAAGCCGGCTTTGGAGATTATAAGTTCTATGGTGTTAGCCACCAGAAAAGTAGCACAGTTGGATGTTAGTGTCCAGGCGCACAAAGTAGCAAATGCCCCTGCAAGTGGAATGCTGGCAGGACAGGCCGCAGAGAATCGGATTGTTGGTCACGAGATGTCCAATGTTGCAAGTGCAAGTGAGTTGGTTACCAAAATTGCCTGGTGCAGCTAAGCCCAGAGAGAGGGAAAAAAAGGAACTCTTTAGAAGGACAAAACAAAAGATTCACGTTGCCTGCTGTGGAGAGAATAGAGAGACTGTTAGGACCGCAGTGGAAGCAGACAATCCAGAGAAACAAGAATTCAGGCTGAACATTCTGTTGGTATTGGGTGAAACCAATCATTTCTGGGGTCTCCCTCAACTGGAAGGGAAAACAGTGAAATAAAAGATGTTAAAAGACCTGCCATTAAACCATGCCAAGATCACATTGTGAACACAGTCAGAGCAAGAGGTACCCCTCGATGGTTATGTATTGGTGGAGATATAGTTGAGGGACCAATCTGTAGAATTGCTACAATATGTGGGAAAAGAGTGACTGCCCTGCATCATTCAGATGCTCCCAATTACAGAAGTTCAAATTGAACAGGGGCATGGTTAATAGGGTGGAGGGCTCAAAGATGAGTTTACAAGGCATTTTGAAAAAAATTGAAGATGTTTTTCCAGGAACTCCCAGGGAGATGAAGAGTGTCAATATTGGTTGAAGCCAGATGCTCATCCGAAAAACCTAAAGGCACATCCAGTAAACAATTAGGCCAAAGGTGGAGGCCGAATTGGAATGACTGGTGGATGTAGGCACATTAGAATCAGTGAACGGCCATCCTGATTGTCCTAGCCTTGAAATCAGAAGGTGAGAACTTGTGGAGATTTTAAGGTGATAATAAACCCACTTGCTCTCATAATGGACCTATTTAGTGATCAGGCAGGGGGGAAAGATGTTTTCCAAAATGGACCTATCACAGGCCTATTTACAGATGAGTGTAGTGAAGGATTCATAGCTGCCACTAAGGATTGTCACAAGCAGGGGTCTGCTCCACTATGGCATCACAGCAGCTCCTGCTCTTTTCCACAGAGCTGTGGACAAATCCTGAGAGAATCTAGTGTTATCTGGGCAATATCTTGGTCACGGGTTTGACAGACAAGAAGTATTTTAATAATGGAAGAAATCTTATAGAGGTTGCAGGAGCACAGCCTACAAGTCAAAAGAGAGGCCTCAATTGAATATCTGGGCCGTGTAATTGTCAGCAATGGGTTATACAAGGTGTCTAAGCGACCAAGATTAAGGCCCCAAGACCAGAAAATCTGGTTTAATTGAGGTAATTTCTGGGACTTACTAATTGTTTTTGGCAAATTTGTTCTTAGTTTGGTAATGGTGTTGAAACCTGATGAATAGTTTGCTGAGAAAAGAGCAGCAAGGGAAGTAAATACAAGAATGTGAAGAGGTCTATCTGGCTGTAAAGCAGACTTTGAAGAGATTGGAAATGCTAGTCCATTTCAACCCAAAGTTATTGCTGCAGCTGGGGTGCGATGCCTCGCTCTATGGGGTTGGTTCTGTCCTGTCCCACATTGTGCCAAATGGGGAGGAAAGGCCTATTCACATTAAGATTATTGACAAAGACTGAAGAAAAGTATGGTCAGATGGGAAAAGAAGGCCTGAGCGTCACCTTTGACATCAAGAAGTTTTACCACTTCCCATGTGACAGACATTTTAACCTTCTGACAGATGACAGGCCTTTGATATCCATCTTCAGGGCATACACAGAAATGCCATCTATGGGGACACCTCGATTGCAAAGTAGGCATTGGTCTTGTCAGCCCACTTCTATAAAATCCAGTAACAGCAGCCCAACGAATACAGCAATGCGGATGCTGTATCAAGATTGCCTTTGATTCAACATTGGAGTGGGGTAAGCACAGTAAGAAGTCTCACAACACCAGGTTGAAGTCCAACAGGTTTATTTGGCAACTCTAGGTTTCAGAATCTCAGGCTCCTTCATCGGTGAGCAGAGAGCTGTGTTCATAAACAAAGCATATACAGACACAAACCCTGTACCTTTAAGACTTGATTACCTGTAAAGACTCACATTCCAACCATTATCTTGTAAATTCATCACCTCATGAAGGAGCCTGAGGCTTTGAAACCTAGTGCTGCCAAATAAACCTGTCAGACTTCAACCTGGTGTTGTGAAACATCTTATTAAGGTTGCCTTTGCTTAGGGATAAAGCTACTCCCAGCTGAAACCTGAAGATAATATAATTTAAGCATGAAGAAAATGTTCTGGTGAATTCCACTGAGAATGATTCAGTTATAAGCCAGGTTGTGGACCTAATCCTGAGAGAGAGGATGAGTAGTAGGAACCACCTTGAGTTACACCCAATTATGTCCTGACAATGGAAGTTGTCTGTATTTGATCAATGTTTAGTATGGGGCATGACAGTCATCATTTCTCACTTATTGAAGGAAAGATGCTGGAACAATTACACCAAGGGCGCCCAGGGGTTTTGTGAATGACAGAAATAGCAAGAATCATATAATCATATCATAGAATATAGAACCCTACAGTGCAGATAGAGGTCCTTCAGCCCATTGAGTCTGCACCAAACACAATCCCAGGCCCTACCCCCATATCCTTATGTATTATACACACTAATCCCGCTAACCTACACTTCCCTGGACACTAAGGGGCAATTTCTTAGCATGGCCAATCAACTTAACCCACACATCTTTGGACTGTGGGAGGAAACTGGACTACCCAGAGGAAACCCATGCAGACACGAGGAGAACGTGCAAGAACCTGACAGGATTCTCCCAAAAAATTTCTAAAAAAATATCAAATCCATGTGAAAACTAGAGTAAATCATATTTTTTTAAAGTGGAAGCTTAAAAATGAATCTCACACACTCTGCGTACCGCTGAGTACACTAGTGTGAACCCTCCCGCACCCTCTCCACAGTCCCAACCCACCTTCCTGCAGCCCTGACCTCGCCCCACCAAGCTATCCCCTACTCTGGTGGCCAGTATCAATTACTGATCTCCCCCCATCTGTCACTCAGCCCAAATACAGAGTGGCAGTGGGACCCCACCAATCACTCTCCAGATATCCATGCCCCTATCAGGCTCTGCCCCCCATTAGATCCCAGCCCTTGGCATTGCCTCATGCCTGGTGGGCAATGCCAAGGTATCCCCTGAAGACTTCAGTCCTGGGCCCACTAATTCTATTTAAATCAGGTTTACATGCTCATTTGCCTGTATAATGCAGTTTCACAACTATTTCTGGTGTGGAGCTGATGCCCCCAGTGTGTTGCGAACTGTATTAGCTTACAATGCTCTGTATGTATATTTCTCCTTTGTGTGTAAACATGTTTCAGTTGGGAGAGTTCTGGATGAAGTGGGGTAGAGTGTGATATATGTACCTGTTGCCTGTTTGGTGGACGGACTGAACCTTTAAGAGTGTGGGTCATGTGATCCCATGTGGAACTTAGTTAATCAATCTAGGATTTTAATGTGGACTGACTGGTAATAAGCAAGTTCCCTGTATTTAAGTTTACAAGGTCTATTTTGTGGTTCTTCTTGTATAATACATTTATTAGTGTAGCTGGCAATCAGCGGAGAGTTTCCTCACTGGAGACTTGCTCTGTATTATTTATCACCACCTAATTATCAGTGAAAATATAGAATACGGATAAGTAACAGTATTCTATGTGCTTGTCTTTAAATTTATGCAACATCTTGTGTAAGTAAAGATACGAAATGAGACTCACATGATTTCACATCATAATCCTTGCAGTAATGAATTCACAGTGTAATGTTTCCTATGTCTAATATTGTGAATATTTTGGTAACTGAGTCATCGATTATTGGCAAAACCAAAGTATTTGAGAGTCACAGAATCCCTACAGTGCAGAAGGAGGTCATTCAGCCCATCAAGTCTGCGCTGACTATCTGACAGAACATCTTAGCCAGGCCTTATCCCGATTAACCCCATGTATTTACCCCACTAATCCCTCTAATCTTCACATTTTGGGACATGAAGGGACAATTTAGGAGATCTTTTGAGTGTGGGAGGAAACCAGATCCCCGGAGGAATCCCGCACTGACATGGGGAGAACGTGCAAACTCCATACAGTCACCCAAGGCCAGAATCAAACTTGGGTCCCTGTTGCTTTGAGGCAGCAATGCTAACCATTGTGCCACCGTGCTGCCTTGCTCATCACGAAGACAAATTTATGCAAACATGCTAAAGCTGAATTTGGGCATTAAGACCCGGCATTTGCTTCTAGTTATTGGTACAAATTTGGTATATTAGACACAGTAGAGCCTTAATAAAATCACATTTCTAATGATTTATAGAGATTTTTGAGATGGTGTTCTAATATTCCACTGAGCTGAATACTTGGTTGGTATTCCTGATTTTTTGAAACATTTAAAAAAACCTACACTATAAATGGAAAAACTACCATGATTACATTAAACATGTCATGCCTGATATATATAAATGATCACTAAATGGCTTCAAATTTTATATTTTCATAAATGAAGACAGACTTGAAAAAGGGAGTATACATTCCATGCTCTCCTTGAGCCCTTATGGCTTCATCCATTTTATACCTTTAGGTCCATGTTAATAAAATTGGCAAAAAGTTTTGGCATAATTTACTATTGAGAAAATAGGCATAATAACAACTGGATTTTCCCCAAATGTATGGTTGACAGAATATCATACCTCACTGACCAAAGGTTTGATGAATATCTTTTGATTCTGATATTTTTAAGGGATTTTTTCCACAGATACCAATCAAAACCACGCAAAACAAAATTGCAAGAACAAATAGCAAACATGACTGAAACATACGTGTTTTAAATATTATCCCAATGAATCAAAGCAGAGCTTCCTCTAATTATGGGTGAGCAATAAATGCTGGCATGAAATACATCCCATGAATGGATAAAAATGCTTTCTGCTTCAGTTCTTTCAATCACCTACAACTATGTAAGTTGGAAACTTCTTGCTAACCTTATGTAACAGGTCATAGAAGGATAAGTTACTCTGCCACAAAACTTTCGTTTAAATTTGCAATCCAATTGACATTAGGTGTCAAAAGTTTTTAATAAAATTTCTGACCTGATCTTTCTAATGGAATGATTTTCTGCTACTGACCCATATTTAAGGTGCAGAAATTACACATTTAAGTAAGCTCTTATAAGAACAGAAACTTTCTTTATACTTGATTTTTTTCTTTTTTTATTAGGGCAAAGTTGTGTTAATGAACAAACAACTGATCATTTTATCAATTGCTAACATTTACAAAGGCAGCATGATAGCACAGAGGTTAACATTGCTGCCTCATCGTGCCAGAGCGTGGCTTCAATTCTAGCCTCAGGTCACTATCTATATGCATTGAAGGAGGGAAAGGTTAATGAATTTTATACCTAGAATATATCACAAACATAACTCTTCACCATGGCTGATCTTCCCAGGCCTTATATTGTTCCTGGCATTAATGTAAATTACTTGTTCATGTCTTTCACTCTTTAACTCTCATAGAGACGAATGGTCAGATGTGAATACAGATGGTCAGATGTGAATATAAAGACAGGTGGTCAAGTGTGAATGTTATTTTACAGATGTTGTAAGCCTTGCCTGTTTGTGTTAATTGAACATTGTTAAACGGCTGCTGTTGGGAAGCCATGATAAAACAAGTAACTTCAAAGACAGAAATTGTAATCACACAAATAACTTCAAAGACAGAGATGCTGAAGCAGTCACAGGCATGGTAATTGAAGAAGGAAGATCAGAGACCCTGCCCAGAATTGGAAGTTTATGTCATACTTGCTACTAAGACTCATGATGTATAAATACCCACTTATGTTTGTGTTCTATGAGAAGTTTGGTAGCCCATTGTTAGGAACCAGTTCTCCCAAAGCTCTGGAATAAACGTCAGAGTTTTGAAATAAAAGCTACTGTACTTTGACTCATGAACAATCTCAGAGCTATTATCTTACTTACAACAATTTGGTGCCGAAATCCGGGATCTGTTTGCGGGCTCAGGTTGAATGGCCACAACCAGGGTACCAGAATAGATCACCGAACTTATTAGGTCAAACTACAGTGGGGAATCATCTGTGCTGAGAGTCTGTGATGAGAGACTGGGAGAGTGTGAAAGAGATCTGAGCTGAACATATACAGACAAAGAGGCATTTGTCTTTAAACACTCCCCACACGATGGTCAGGAATTTGCAGTGGGTGTAAAGGACTGGAGAAAGATACCTGGAGTGTAATGTTCAGATGTGAGTAAGGAAGAGTCTGTCTGAAGTGATCACTGGAGTTGAAGGAAAAGCCGGCTTAAGCTTAATAGTGTAAACTTACTAGTGTAAGCAGTAGTACAGAGGGCATTGATCACTCTTGACAGGTATTACTGGACTCTGATAAGAGCAGCCTGGAAGTGAGAGAATGAGAAGGTAAAATAGAAGACTCTAGGTGGTGAGTATAAACTTATGTGCAGGATCACAAAGACAGGGGGGACACCGAGGATCCCTGATAGAGGAATACATGACTGACAGGGATAGATTCATTCAACAAATAAAAAAAGGGGGGTGGAATCTATCTCATCTGTTAGACCAACAACAAAAATAGTTGGAAAAGGAAAAGAAAGACAAAGCTAAGAAAATTGGAGTTCTTTTAGTTCACCAGTTGGCTGGATTAATTGAACACCTCTCAGTCTTGGGTAAGGAAAGGGCTGACAACAAAGCAAAAATCAAAATGTTGGAATTACACAATGGAGAACTAGAAAAGAGAAACCACATTTTTGAGAAGCATCCAAATTTGGGGAACGACTCTTCACAGTATATCAAAAATATTAGGGAATGCCTGAACCTGCCCATACAGATAGAGCCTTTTTATGAGTGTTTAAAGATCGGCTGTCACCAGTTTTCCAAAAAATCCTTAAAATAGAAGTTCTTATTACCAGAACTATGATGAATTAGTAGAGTGGGCATCTGAAATTAAATATAGATCAGGTAAGAAATCATAAGGAGAAATCTTAGGTTTAGTATTTCAGTGTGTTTGTATGGTCTGGTTACTTGTTAAATATAGGTGGTTGTTGTATTAGACTGAGAACAAGAATTGTTAAAACTTATTTGTTCTTGTGGAGTATTTATTGTGGGCAATAAATGCAATGCTTTATACTTTGGTTTTACTTCATAGGGGCTGAGGTAGTGTTAGTAACAAGTATGACATAAACTAAGGCTCACGATGTATAAATACCTGCTTGTTTTTGAGCTCAATGAGAGTCCATTATTAGGAACCAGTTCTCCCAAAGCTCTGAAATAAATGTCAGAGTTTTGAAATAAAAGTGACTGTATTTTGACTCGCTAACTATCTCAGAGGTATTACTTTACCTACAACAGCACCTTCTCCCCGTGTCTGCGTGAATTTCCTCTGGGTGCTCTGGTTTCCTCCAATTGTTCAAAAATGTGCAGGATAGGTTGATTGGCCATGCTAAATTGGCCCTAATGTCAGAGAGGTTAGTAATGTAAGTATGTGTGGTTACAGGATTAGGGCTCAGGTGTGATTGTGATTGGTGTAGACTTGATACGCTGAATGACCTCCTTCAACATTGTCAAATTCTATGCTTCTTCTGTTGTATGAATGTTCAGCAAGTAGTCAATTTTACTTACTTTTGGCTCAGATCAAGTGTAGAATCAAGTCTGAGATCAGATGTAATGCTTGCTCTTGTCAACTTAGATTCTGCATATTTCTCTTGCGGAAACCTTGATTTGGATTCAATTTGAATTGGTTTTTGGAAGTATGCGAGCAGATGGATTAGAGTCTTAAGCCCAGCCAATCAAATCATTGCATTGGCTTCAAGACTGTGAGAAAGGAATAATATTTTTGAAATAAGTTTTACAAACTGACCTCTCCTGAGTCAGTCATGCTTGCCACTGTAAGGGTGGACATTGCTGCATGCTGTGCTAAAGTGTGGCTGGAACTGAACTCATCTACATTGTTTATAAAGTGGAATCAAATAAAACACATTGCAGAATGCTGTTCATGGAGCATGTCAGAATGTGCCAAAGAGTAGATACTTTTTTTTTCAAACAGTAATCACATGGGACAAGATGGTCAATTATGTACAACAAGTTCTGACAACAGTGTTTGGCTTAGATGTTGAGTGAGACATAACTGTTGGAAAAGATACAATATAGAATTCTCACACTTTGCATAATGTGTGACCTTTTTGCATTCACTTCATGACTTGTTTAATGTATCTTCAAATGGCAAGTGTATTCATGTACTTGTGATGCCTTTCGTAAATTCAAACATAGAATAAACATAAGCTGCTGATAAATTTTCCGAAATAAAACTAGCTTTATTACGCAAATTGGTGTAAGGAGAATTTCGAAGAACAATTATCAACATAAACATTTCTTTAAGTTAAACAATATAATTCTATTTGCTATATATGAAAACATTAATATTTCTATATATTAGGAATTTAAAACTGAACTCTAGTAATACCATAGGGAATGATGAAATGAGTCCACACACAATTCCCCTTGAGGATGTCCACAGTTCAGATGAAAGAATAATTTGTTTATTCAATTTGCTATGAATTGCATACATCGTGCCTAGTCAGTTGCTTAGTATGGAATATCATAGAATCCTTACAATGCAAATGGAAACCATTCGCCCATCGAGTCTGTACCAACCACAATCCCACCTAGCCCCTATCCCAGTAACCCCATGTGTTTACCCTTCTAGGCCCCTTGACTGATAAATTAGCATCGTCAGTCAACCTGATCTGCGTATTTTTGGACTGTGAGAGGAAACTAGAGCACCCAGAGGAATGCACACAGACACGGACAATGTGCAAACTAGACACAGACAGTGACCCGAGCTGGTCACCCGAGCAGTGACAGCGAACCTGGCGCTGTGAGGCAGCAATGCTAACCATTGTGCCACTTCAGAAATTCACTCATATTTTACTGTGATAATTTTTGAAAGTTTGCTGTTGCCAAATAGAAAAACAATTTGATGTGAAAAGCATTTTGGAAAAGCCCCAAAATGATCAGAAAGTTGAAAATCTGATACCTACTTGAATGTTAAATGTTTATCTCATCATAGTTATCAAAAATTGAGTTTGCTGTCCGGATTGAGGAAAATTTGAAGAAGTTATTTTGAGTCTGGAATATTATTGTTCATTATCTACTCTACTTCTCTTTGCTTCTTTAAGAATAGAAATCTTGTAATTAAATTCAACAGTCTTTATCTGACTAGTATGGTCTGATGATTTCTACTTTTTGAGTGAATAGAATTGCACAAAGTAAGCCTGAGCATTCACCACTACAAAATATTGCTATAAAACAAAGGTACAATAATTACATTCACAGAACATAGAATGGTGTAAGATTCAGATCTTAAGAACACTACTCATAGGAAGCGAGTTTTGCAGTGAACAGGCAAAAGTAGTCATAAAAACAGAAAAAATTGGAAGTAGTCAACAAGTCTGGTGGCACCAGTGTTACAAATACTGTGTCTTAAAGAAATGTATTTGGTCATGTTTCATGTGCAGGATCTATCTTAGTAGTTTGTTTTATTATTGGTGCTATCTTATCTGCATCCATCAGCCCTATTGTTACTACAGCAGCATAACTGATCTTAATTGTTAAAATGTTTGATTTACTCTGGACTAATGCAGGGTTCTTCTTTTAGTGTTTTCCCCTGAGGGTTTTCAGAGTGGGGATTGATTAGTAAGGTAAGATCATATGAGTGGACGGGGCTATGTTCACAAAGAGTAACCTAGTTCATTTGCTCTTTGGGATCCGAAATGAGCAGAAGCAGCTTTATGTCTCTGGAGACCGTGATCTGCCAGAAACAAGGGGATGATTCTCCCAAAAGTACTGAAATGGCAGGAAAACTGTTCTAAATCCCAACTGTTTTGTCAGTTCAGCTTCTCACTTGAAACTTCGCACTTTGAGCAATGCAGAGGTCACAATTGTGAATCTCATTAAAAACCCGGAGAACGGGGCATATTTGCACCGGAGTCTGACTGTTCTGGAAATCTTCACGTGCACAGTGGCCCCAATCTGTCCAGTTCAATCGCTGGCCAGCCTGGGACCCCCGCAATTTAGTCCCTCTAGGCTCTCCCATGGCCCGATTGCAGCCCCCACAGCAATTCCCAGGCCAGTCCTGATCTTCCTCATCTTGGAGCATCCCGATGCACAGCTCGCTCCCCAGCAGTGGTTGTCCCCCAACACCCTCACCTCTGCTGCTCCCCCCATAACCCCCACCCTGGGCCAGACCACGTAGAGGTAGCCCATTCCAGCAGACCACCCCCCAGCCTACCCCAATTCCTCCATCTCAGACCAATCGTGTCTGCAAAGTGGCAACAAGACACTTCTCACCCCTAGGCCGCACCCACAATAAGCACTTCCCCTTTGACACTACTGATACCAATGGGCATTGACAAGGTGCCCTCTGGGTATGGGCATTTTGCCCCTTGGAAAGTGTCAGGGGATATAGATTGGCACTGCCAAAGTGCCCATGGCGAACAATCATTGAAACAACTATATGATGACATCAACAAATTCCATGCCACCATCAGACTCACCATGGACTACTCTCTAGAATTGGTTGCATTCTTGGACACCCACATGTCTATCAAGGACAATCACCTCAGAACTTCAGTTTACCCGCAAATCCACGGATAACCCCACAATGCTCCACTTTTCCAGTTTCACTCTAAACACATTAAAAAAGCCATCCCTATAGACAGGCCCTCGTATACACAGGATCTGCTCAGATGAGGAGGATCGCAGCAATAGACACCCTACAGACGTTGAGATGTAAGAACAGGATATGGCATTCAACTCATTGATCAACAGTTCCAACGTACCACAGTGAAAAACCGCACCGACATCCTCAAAAGATAAATATGGGACACGGTGGACAGAGTACCCTTCGTCATCCAATATTTCCCCGGAATGGAGAAGCTATGACTTCTTCTCTAGAGCTTTCAACATGTCATCGATGAAAACAAGCATCTCGCCAAGGTTATACCCACACCCCTACTTCTTGCCTTCAAACAACCACACAACCTCAAACAGACCATTGTCCATACCAAACTATCCAGCCTTCAGGAGAACAGTGACCACAACATCACATAACCCTGCCACTGAAATCTCTGCAAGACATGCCGGATCATCGACGTGGATACCGTCATCTCACATGAGAACACCATCCACCAGGTACGTGATACATACACTTGCAACTTGGTCAACGTTGTCTATCTGATACGCTGCAGGAAAGGATGTCCCAAGGCATAATACATTGGGGAGACCGTGCAGAATCTACAACAATGGATGAATGAACATAGCTTAACAATCACCAGGCAGGAGTATCCCCTTCAGCTGGAAAACACTTCAGCAGTCACAGGCATTCAGCCCCTGATCTTTGGGTAAGCATTCTCCAAGGCATGCTTCACGACACACAATGCAGAATTGCTGAGCAGAAACTGATAGCCAAGTGCCACACACATGAGGACGGCCTCAACCGGGATCTTGGGTTCATGTCACACGATTTGCCTGGGCTTACAAAACCTTACTAACTGTCCTAGCTGGAGACAATACACATCTCTTTAACTGTGCTTAATCCCCTCTCAACTCACATTGCTTATATCTTTAAGATTCGATTACTTGTAAAGACTCATATTCCAACATTATCTTGTAAATTGAGTTATGTCTTTATATGCCATGTTTGTAAACACAAGTCCTCACAAGGAGCTTGAGGCTATGGAAGCTAGTGCTGCCAAATAAACCTTTAGGACTTTAACATGGTGTTGTGAGACTTCTTACTGTGCTTACCCCAGTCCAACGCTGGCATCTCCACATCAAAGGTGTCCATGTCTAGGGGGCACCTTCCTGCCGCCCGATCCCTGGAGGCCCTGATTGCCCCCTCCCCCCCTTTCATTCCAGCGGGTCTCCTGCTAGTTCCCCGAACATGGAGAGCTTCTTTGAATTCCGCCAGAATGAAGTACTCCTGGCAGGGTGGGAGATTCAATCAGGACCTGAAAGATGCCAATAAGCATACCTTAAACATATTTAAAAAAAGATTCAAGTTACTTATCTGCTTTCCTGCCAGTTTCCAGTGTGGACTGACCCTCAACTGTTCGCTGGCTCTGGGAGATGTGCATACATTCCTGGTGCATGTGCAAATCCCTGTTCAAGGCCAGTGATGCACATCTCCCACCCCCAACCCAGCAGAAAATTGATGGCAATGTGTATAGGCAATGAGGGTTATGGGAGAATCACGGTTTGAGTGTCTTTCTCTGAAGTACTGCTGTTTGAGGATGTATCCTTTTCTGGAATTGCTGAATGAAAAGCAGAAGGCTGGTGTCTTTCTGTATTTGTA
The DNA here is from genome assembly GCA_024679065.1 of Sphyrna mokarran. NCBI lineage: Eukaryota > Metazoa > Chordata > Chondrichthyes > Carcharhiniformes > Carcharhinidae > Sphyrna > Sphyrna mokarran. Next base: position 30,462,348 of record JAGIQG010000021.1, read on the forward strand.
CAGAAAAGTTAAAGGGCTGAAAGTCTAGCATCTGCATGAGATTTTTGTTTTTGGTATGTATTTGCTCAAAAATAGGATATATGACTATCGGGAGATTATTTAGATTGAAACTATAGAAATAGATACCTGTTAAGAATTATACTTTGTCATGTTTAAGTATGTTAATGGGTAAAATCTATGCTAATTATTTTGTTATATTTTGTGTTCTTAAATAACGTTTTTTTTTATAAAAGCTTCCTAGTGGGTCAATCAAATCATATCTGAAGTGAAACATCTTTCTCTTGCTCTAATGCCAAAATCAAAACAAAAATTATGGTCTAGGCTAACTTCAAAATGCATCTTAGTATTTTTGATCTGCTCCCTAACATCAGTGAGAAGTGAAACAGAGTCAACATTTCAGATCAATGGTGCTTAAGGGGTTTTAAAGTTTATTTATTATTGCTACAAGTAGGCTTACATCAACACTGCAATGAAGTTACTGTAAAGCTCCCTAGGTACACTGAGGGAGAACTTAGCATGGCTAATCCACCTAAGCAACATGTCTTTTGGACTGTAGGAGGAAATCGGAGAACCTGGAGGAAACCCACACAGACACAGGGGAAACATACAGGCTCCACACAGACAGTCACCTAAACTGGGGATCAAACCTGGATTCCTGGCGTTGTGAGGCAGAGGTGCTAATCACTGTGCCACTGTACTGTCCACATGTTCATCAGAACAGTAGGAAATGAGAGATTTACCACTTATTCAAAATGAACAGAACTAGAGATAAGTTGTACGTGGAAAGAACAAAGAAAATGTTCTGCGTTAGGGTGGAAGATAGGAATAATTAAATGTCAGAAGGAATGCTAAGCATAGCATGGGACAAATAAAGAAACAAGAGATGGAACTACAAGGAATGTAAATGATTATTGCAACACTATTAAACCAAATGGTTCAAAGGAAGAGAGAATTACAACATTTGCATTCTTCTGACCATTAAACTGGATTAAAATGGCTCTCAACTCCCCAGATGGTCATCAAGAACAGCTGCTAGCTGTTAGACATTTTGATGTTTCCCACAGACCAGTGACAGAAATTATAAGTGATGTTTCTAATTCTACTGAGCAAATAATTTATGCATAAGTGCATGCTACTCTGTTCCCCAGAGACTAATTCTTCCTTCTTCTCCTTCCGCTTACAAATTTGGAGTAAAAGTTAAAACAGTGTTCCATTATGTAGCAGATGTCTGTTTTTAATTTTAAAAAGTTAAGAGATTAAATTAAAATGTTCAAAATTGGGACAAGTTTGGATAAAGCAACTCAGAAAGAATGCATTTCATTGACTGCCCAGATTATAGTCGTTCTTTCCCATTGGATCAATCATTAAATAAATTTACCACTCAGGTAGGCACAGATTTTGGCTCTCATGTAGGTTGGTGGTTTTTCCCAAGATGCCTTTCACATCAAATTGGTTTCCTATTTGACAACAGCAAGCTTTCCAATATTATCACAGCAAAACATGAGTGCATTTCAGAAGTAACCAATATCTCAGTACTGTATGGTCAGTTAATAGCAAAATAGGAAAACAAATTAGTCTTTCACATGAAACCTGAATGATCTCAAGAGGAATTGTGTGTGGATTAATTGCCTCTCATTAAGGCAAAACTACTATTTTCCGATGTTCTTGATGACAATCTGGGGAGTTGAGACCCATTTTAATCCAGTTTAATGGTCTGAAGAATGCAAATGTTGTAATTCTCTCTTCCTTTGAACCATTTGGTTTAATAGTGTTGCAATAATCATTTACATTCCTTGTAGTTCCATCTCTTGTTTCTTTATTTGTCCCATGCTATGCTTAGCATTCCTTCTGACATTTAATTATCCCTATCTTCCACCCTATCGCAGAACATTTTCTTTGTTCTTTAGTCAACTGGCAAAGGAGAGATTAAGAATCTTTGATGTGAAGGGTTGTTGGCTAAAATCTGCCCTATGATGAACTCAAAATATGTTGGGCTGTATTTTACTGAGGGTGTAAAGGGGGATGATACTGGAGGTGGAGGGGATTAGTGTATTCCTCATCTACCACCCCCCACCTGTTTTAGAAGTTGGTTTTGAACTGACCAGCTGACTGAAGTGCCTTCCCACAGCAATAACACAGTGTTGGCACCCCAAACGAGCAGACGGTGAGCTTGCTGGCCCTCAGTGAGAGGAAATCCCACCTTCAAGAGCTACTGTCCAACCTGAATACCAGCAGTGTCACAACTCAATAGTGGGCACTGTTGGGACAGTGAGCAGGCCACGAGGGGATGAGAGAAGAATCCCGGACTCAGAAACATTCCAGGCTTTTAGGTTGGGAGGGAATCGGGCATCCTCTGGGTGACGGACATGGGAAATGGGTTTTAGAAGCAAGACAGAGAGGCACAAGTGGAGATGATATGATCATGGAGGTGCTGGGAGTGCCTCCTTCTTTCTTTTACAAGCCAAGTAATGAAAATTCAGACTCACAACTGGCTACTTGCACCAATATCGTTGTGGAATATATTGAATGCACTCTTGGTCAGTTTCACACACTTTATCCTTTGTAATCTCCTTTCCTGTTTACCCATCAGTGTTGTGCTTGCTGACCTATATTGTTAATCAAAGCTTTGGCTTTAGAACTCATAACATGTTTATAAATTATGGATGCGATCTTATCAGCCGCTCATGCCACCGTCCTGCTGCAGTGATGTTAGATAACTTGGTGCCCAGACAAATCCTTGTTTACTGCAGCAGGTTGAGAAAATCCCACTGTGAATGCCCACAACATTCTGATCTGTATCTCTAATCTTCTCCAGCCCACACTCCAAATTATCTATGCTGTTTCGCTCCTTGAGAATTCCAATTTTAATCGCGAAACTAATGGCGACAATGTCTTCAGCTGCTGAACCCAACACTCTGCAATTGCCCGGCTAAATTTTTGTGTCTTTCCATGAGGAAACTGCTTAAAATCCATCACCTGACCAAGCTTTTGATTATCTGGTCCAATATTTCTTTGACAATACTCCTGTCAAGAATTTTGTGACTTTTTACTGTGTAGGGGAACTATATGAACGCTACTTAAATTGGTCAATTCCTGCCTGGGTTGACTTCCTGTCCATTTAAGCAGAGAGGTCCCAAAAGTGCCCACTATTGAGTTGTGGCACTGCTGGTACTCAGATTGGCAAGCAGCACTTGAGGGCCTGCAAAGTCACCCTCTGCTCATTTAGGGTGCCAGCACTGTGTTATCACTTAAGTCAGTTGGTCAGTTTGAAACCGATTTCTAAAACAGATGGGGGATGGTGGATGAGGATTACACCATTCCCACCAACCCACCTCCCCCCCCCACCTCACCTCCCCTCCAGCACCACCCCCTTCTTACACCCTCATTAAAATAAAACCCAACATATTTTGAGTTCATCCTAGGACAGATTATACCCAAAACCTTTCAATTCAAATTAGAAAGACCTTTAACCTCTCTGTTGCCAGTTAACTAATTCCACTCAGAAAATGATAATTTTGTCTCGGTGAGAGGCAATTAATCCACACACAATTTCCCTTGCCATCGTTCAGGTTTCATTCGAAAGACTAATTTATTTTCCTACTTTGCTATTAATTGACCATACAATACTGAGATGTTGGTTACTCCTGAAATGCGCTCGTGTTTTGCTATGATAATATTGGAAAGGTTGGTGTTGGAGATGTTGTAAAATTGCGCAGACTGGAGGCCATTCGCAAAAATGATATGGAGCCACTTCAGGCTCATCAAATCCTTCTTCACTGTCTTCACCCGGCATAAACCTCACCCTGGTTCGCACTCAGCCTGCCGCTGTATGATTACAGTCAGATCACTGGCTTGCAGTCATCCTGCCACTGTATGATTACAATCAGCTCCCCAGCTCACACTCAGCCTGCCGCTGTATGATTACAGTCAGATCCCCGGCTCGCACTCAGCCTGCCGCTGTATGATTACAGTCAGTTCCCCGGCTCGCACTCAGCCTGCCGCTGTATGATTACAGTCAGATCCCTAGCTCGCACTCAGCCTGCTGCTATATGATTACAATCAGATCCCCAGATTGCGCTCAGCCTGCTGCTGAATGATTACAGGCAGATCCCTGGCTTGCATTCAGCCCGCTGCTGAATGATTACAGTCAGATCCCTGACTTGTACTCAGCTTGCTGCTGTATGATTACAGTCAGATCCCTGGCTTGTACTCAGCCCCCTGCTGTATGATTACAGTCAGGTCCCTGGCTTGTACTCAGTCCGCTGCTGTATGATTACAGTCAGATCCCCGACTTGTACTCAGCCTGCTGCTGAATGATTACAGTCAGATCCCCGGCTCAAACTCAGTCTGCTGCTGTATGATTACAGTCAGATCCCTGGATTGCAGTCAGCCCACTGCTGTATGATTGCAGTCAGATCACTGGCTCGTACTCAGCCCGCTGCTGTATGATTATAGTCAGATCCCTGGCTTGTACTCAGTCCGCTGCTGTATGATTACAGTCAGATCCTTGGATTGCAGTCAGCCCGCTGCTGTATGATTACAGTCAGATCCCTGGCTCGCATTCAGCCCGCTGCTGTATGATTACAGTCTGATCCCCATCATATTATCAGGACCTAACACACATGTGCAAAAATAATCCCACCAGTTTTGAATGGGTGCCCTTAGTGCTGCTCATTCGTTTTGTTCGTTGTCAGGTGTCCCTGGAAAAAGGAGCACATGGTGTGTCCATTGTTACAACTAGGGTCTCCCATGACCAGTGCGCATGGCAGGAATTGAGGTGTTTTATTGCCTGTTTCAATCATATTTTGATATTTTAAGTTGCTTTGAGATTCCATTTACTTTGATGTGGTCTCCTTTTAAAGGGCTGTCTTTGATTTTTTCCCTCAATTTAAAGATTTTCACTTACTTCATTGCAGAGTTAATGTAAGCCTACTCGTGGCATTAATGAATTAACTTAATAAAAAACTTACCTTCTTTGGTTAACCTGAAGAAGCACCTCTTGTTCTCCATCCATTTAATGCCATAATTGTTGCAGTATTTGTGAGGACAGATCAGAAAATTTCTCTGCCTTCCCAATCAGGATGTAGCATCACATTCTGCCAAATCTAACAAGCCGCTACAAGAAAAATACTCCAAAAATTCTCCACAGTCCATCCACTGTGCAAGGTTTTACAAAACTAGGCGTGTATGTTGTCTAATGGGTTTTAGTAAGGCATTTGACAAGGTCCCTCATGGCAGGCTGGTGCCAAAGATTAAGTCTTGCGGGATCAGGGATGAATTAGCTAAATGGCCAAAGAAGACAGAAAGTTGCATTGGAAAGGTGTTTTTCTGATTGGGGGTTTGTAACTAGTGATATTCTGTAGGGATCAGTGTTGGGGCCTCTGCTGTTTGTAATATATAAAAATGATTTGAAACAAAACATAGCTGGCCTGATTAGCAAAACTTACAGAAAACTAAGATTAGCAGAGTTACGGATAGTGATAAAGATTGTCAGAAGATACAGCAGAATATAGATAGACTGAAAAATTGGTAGAGAAGTGGAATTTAATCTGGATAAATGCGAGGTGATGCATTGTGGTACATTCAATTCAGGTGGGAGCTACAAAATAAATGGTAGATCAATCAGGAGCATAGACACAGAGAGATCTGGGAGTACAGATCCACAGATCCTTAAAAGTGGCCACACAGGTGGAAAAGATGTTGAAGAAAGCATATGGTGTGCTTGCTTTCATTGGATAGGACATTGGGTATAAAAGTTGGCAAGTTATGTTACAGTTGTATAAAACACTGGTTAGGCCACTTTTGGAATACTGTGCCCAATTCTGGTCACCGCACTACCAGAAGGACATAGAGATTTTGGAGAGAGTTCAGAAAAGGTTTGCCAGGATGTTGCCTGGCATGGAGAGTATTAAATATGAGGAGAGATTGAATAAACTGGGATTGTTCTCCCTGGAAAGATGGAAGTCAGGGGTGATCTGAAAGATGTTTATAAAATTTTGAGAGGTATTGATAGGGTGAACAGTTGGAAACATTTTCCGAGGGCAGGAATGACAATTACAAGGGGGCACCAGTTCAAGATAAGACAGGGGGTGGGGGGGGTGGAATTTCAGTGGAGCTGTCTAGGGGAAGTTTTTTTTACACGCAGGGTAGTAGGGGCCTGAATGCACAACCAAGTGAGGTGGTTGAGATACTAACATTAGCCACATTCAAGATTTATCTTGATAGATATATGGAGAAATGGGGAATATAGGGATATATGCAGTTGGTCTAGATAGGTAAATGTGATCAGCACAGGCGTGGAAGGCCGAAGGGTTTGTTCCTCTGCTGCACTGCTCTTTGCTCTTTGTTTTTTGGACCGTCTTTCAGCTGAATAAATGTCCCTTTAATTAACAGTGGAGGGGAGACTTTCACGCAGCTGAATGCACATTTAGCTGCGTGAGTTACCACATGCGTCACTAGGTGTGAAGAACCCAAGTTTCCAGAACATACATCAAATTAACAAGAACGCTTGATTGCTGTGACAAAGTTTCTGTGTGAAAGCTTCTGGTACATGCATAGCCTACTTGCATTAGTCCCCTTTCTACCACAAGATATCATGCGGGCAATAGCAAAAGTGATGAGAAGCTCTGTATGTATTCTCATTTCAGGCTCCTGTGCATTGGCAGCAGCAGCTCTGAGTTTAATTTGGGACTATAGAATTCCCACACTGCAAAAAGAGGCCAATTGGCCCATTGAGTCTGCATCGACTCTCCAAAAGACCATCCCACACAGATCCTCCCTGGGTGGTCCATAAACCTATGCACTTAGCATGGCCTAATCTCTACATACAGGCTTGGGTTGATAAAAAGACAATAACAATCATGTGTCAGGCAATGACCACCTCCGAGAGAGAATCTAACCATTGTCTCCATAACATTCAATGAATGAATCTTCCTTCAATATCCTGGAAATCACCACTAACTAGAAAACTAATTTCACTGCCTTACTTCCAACATTTTCTGTTCTTATTTCATATATTTAGCTTTTTAAGTTATTTTTGTTTAAGTCTCTCTTTCACTCACTTTTTCACTGGTATATGTTTGAATTGAATGATTTACTGCTACCCATTTAACAATTCAATTGTGTCCATGACGTTATTTCCTGCTTAGTTGAATTCCTGTGGTTTACCACTTCACTCTGACGTATGTGTGAGTATTGCGTAATACCTCCCAGCTAACTAATAACCTTTAATAAGTCATGTTATTGCAAACAAAAGATTAACCAAATGTTAGCAAATAAAGAAAAGTTTTTGTGAACTGTATTTGTGCACTGCTTGGTGGGATGCAGATATCACTGATAAGGCTAGTATTTTTAACTCATTCCTAATTATCTTTGAACTGAATGGCTTGCAAGGCCATTGCAAAGGGCAGTTAAGAACCAACCACATTGTTGTGGGACTGCAGTTATGTGGAGGCCAGACCGGGTAAGGAAGTGGGTTTATTTTGCTAAAGTAAACCAGATGGGCTTTTATAACAATTGACAACAGTTTCATAGCCACTAGACTAGTTTTAATTCCAGATTTTCTTTCATGACTTGAATTTGAATTCCATCAGCTGCAATGTTGAAGTTTGAACCCATGTCTCCGAAGCATTAAACTGGGCTGCTAGATTATTAGTCTAGTGACATTATCATTATACCACCACCTCCCCTTACATATATGTCACATATATTTGTATTTTTTTTTAACATTTTAAGGAAAAATGCTAGCATGTGTGCAAAGTTATTTTGAAGAACATGTAGGATGGAACAAGTAAAAAAGATTGCACAATGAAAAATATCCTAAAGACTTTAAGCTGCTTGTTTAGATTGGTGGTTTGCGTAGGTAGAATCAGTTCCCTCTAAGTGAGAAAGGCCTTGAGAAAGGAAAGCCTATAGAATGAGGAGATACAAGAATATCAACCATGACCTCTTCTAAAGGTGTAAAATATTCATCTTAATTCTGTTCAATCAGTTAAAAACTGGGAACATATTTTTACAGACCCAAAGCACTAAATGTTGGTGCGGATGCAATTATTAAAGTACTATCAATGCCAGATGTCTTTAAGTTAATAGTTTCTTTTTATTACTATTAATTGATGTTAGATTGTAAACATTTGCATAGAAGCAATTTCAGAAGGAAATTAGATATAAACTTCAAAAGGAAACAGTTACTAGGTTATCGGGAATGTGAATGGAACTATCTGGACCATTCTCTCATTTAATTATTTCAACTGACCAGGAAAACTTGTCTTTTTAATGATTGTATTAAATGGAACAGCATCAAATGGAGGTGTGCATTCTATGCATTGAAGGATTTAAAGTATCTGATCAATTCAATGCAGAAACAACTATTTTAGTCCACAACTGTGGATGCAAATCCTCTGGCTCACTCCAAGTAAGTATTTGATATTCAAAGATTCTGCAAATTCTCACCAGTCCAGTCACACCCACATCTTTACTGGTGTACGTGCCTTTGACATTACTTTCTTTCTTTCCATTTCCTTCAAGAATCGGAGTTCTTCCCTCCACAATCATGGTAAGTCATAGAAACTTAGAAGTAGGAGGAGGAGGAGGCCATTTGGCTCTTTGAGCCAGCACAGCCATTCATTACAATTATGCCTGAGTAAGTACAACAATCTGGAACCCCCATTTCAAGATACTGCAAGCTGCAATCTTTCAATCCTTCTTATCCTTCTCTGATGATTTAAAAGTCCTCCAATCTCAGCATCCAATGGATCACTAAAACATACCAGGACTGTTCAGTCTGGGAATCCATTTCACGTGTTAATGATCACTTATATTATTCCTGAATTTATCACTTCTTCAAATAAATCTGTCCTCTTTGACTTGTATTCAGGACATAATTTGAATCAATATTATGGATTTTTTTTTACATTCTTGTAATTGTTTTTTGTATCACAATAACATATAAAGCTGCAACACCTTTGACATCCAAAGTGGGCAAAAAATCTCTACAGTGCAGAAGAACAAAATTCTGGCCATTGATTCTGCACCAACTCCCTGACAGAGACCTTATCCAAGCCCTATCCCCCCAATTCCACATATTCATCCTGCTAATCCCTCTAACCCATATACCTCGAGACACTAAGGAGCAATTTAGCATGTACAATCCACCTAACCTGCATATCTTTGGACAGTGGGAGGAAACCGGAGAACCTGGAGGAAACCGATGCTGGCACAGGGAGAATGTGACAACTGCACACAGACAGTCACCCAAAGCCAGAATCGAACCCAAGTGTCTGGCGCTGTGAGGCAGCAACGCTAACCATTGAACAAAGAACAAAAAACAAAGAAAATTACAGCACTGTAACAGGCTCTTCAGCCTTCCAAGCCTTCACTGACCATGCTGCCGAACTGAACTAAAATCCCCTATCCTTTCAGGGACCGTATCCCTCCATTCCCATCCTATTCATGTATTTGTCCAGATGCCCCTTAAAAGTCACTATCATATATATTTCCACTACTTCCTCAGGCAGCGAGTTCCAGGCACCCACCACCCTCTGTGTAAAAAGCATGCCTTGTACATCTCCTTCAAACCTTGCCTGTTGCAACTTAAATTAGTAATTGACTCTTTCATTGGGAAAAAGCTTTTGTCTATCCACCCTATCCGATTTCACAGTAACTTCATTGCAGTGTTAATTAAGCCTTACTTGTGACTAATAAATAAATTTTAAATAAAATTTAACTTTAAAAATCTTGTAGAGAAGAACAATGTATAATTAAGGGTTTAACAACACAATTATACAGGTCATTTTTTGACAACATCCTATCTCCAATTGATGCTTTCCAGCCTTAGAAATGTGTGCACTCATTCCTGATTAGCTCAGGTTCATGTGCTTGTGCTCCATTGGTTCTTGGGTAGCACAGTGGTTAGCACTGCTGCTTCACAGCTCCAGGGTCCTGGGTTCGATTCCTGGCTCGGGTCACTGACTGAGTGGAGTTTGCATATTTTCCTCATGTTTGCATGAGTTTCCTCCGGATACTCTGGTTTCCTTCCATAGTCCAAAGATGTGCAGGTTAGGTTGATTGGCCATATTAAGAAATTGCCCCTTAGTGTCCAGGGATGCATAGATTAAAGGGATTGGTGGGTATAATATGTAGGGATATGGGGATAGGGCCAGGGTGGGATTGTGTTCGGTGCAGACTTGGGCTGAAGGGCCTGTTTTTACACTGTAGGGTTCTATGATTCTATGAACCCAGTCACGTGGCCTGTGAAGGATTGCCCATTATTGGTAGCGGGACCACACTACCACAGTAAAATTGCTGTATAGTTGGTGGTCACAGGGACTGTTAAAAAGGCAGCATCATAAGAGGCTTGATCCCTCTCTCACTTATCGATAATAATTGTGTATAAAAACATAATGATCCTTCAACGAGCATTAAGCATTTAAATCTTCAAGGGACCTAAGGTTGACTTTATATAAGAATTTATTCACACAACATAACAATGGGCCAACTGCCAACAGTAGGTCTGCAGGCTATCACACAGCTGAATTGCTGTGTTTTAGGCCCAGTTTGCATCCCACAAAGTGAGCTGGACACGTGCCAATTTCTATCCCAAAGTTCTATCATCCTGGCACCAAGTCATTGAACAAACAAAATGATCAGATCTGGCCAGAAGCAAAATCAATGTTCTAAAGCAGAACAGGAAGAAGAAACATTTCAGTATGATGTGTTTCCTTGACGCAGATGTCACAAGTAAAACTAACCAGACTGTGAAGGCTCGGAAACTCATCACTTCCACTTCATTCAGCTGTTGCAGTCAGGTGTTGCTGTGTTTTGAATCTAGAGTTACACAGAGAGCAATGTCAGTGTAAAAAGAAGAAACTGGGAGCTGTAATATCACTGACTCACATTTCAGTGTGTTAACGAGACCACTCATATTACATATAGGTTACATATAGTGTGACATGAACCCAAGATCCCAGTTGAGGCCATCCTCATGTGTGTAGAACTTGGCTATCAGTCTCTGCTCAGCAACTCTGCACTTTTGTGTGTCATGAAAGTCGTCATGGATAATGCTTATCCAAACATCAAAGTTTCCATGCAGGCAATTTCACAATAGCACTTAGCTTTTGGAAATAACCATTACATTCCTTAAAGGTGAGATTGAACTTTCTGACTTGAGAAACAAAGCAGAGTTTCATGGAATACACATCATGCATGGTTGGATTAGATATCATCACAGTGTTTAGAATATTCTGAGATTCTCACCAATTGAAACCTGAATATCATGTCCAATGAAACGTGTTCTCAGCTTTGCATTGTTTGATCACTGTGGGCTGTTTATCTACAAATTTATATCTGATGCTTTGTGCAGGAAGTGAGAACCAGACTGAGTCAAAACACCAGCACTGATAGATCAATAGAAGAGCACCCTCAGGCCCTTTGATGCATATAGAATGAATGAATACGGTGAATATGACACGTATCACAACTTTCCACCTCAAGAGTGCAGCTTGATTTATGGAGACAAAATTAAATACCATTATGCCATTTGTATTGATCATTCTGGGAAAGTGATGGTCTAGTGATGGCATCACCTGTATATTAATCCGGAAACTCATCTAATATTCCGGGGACTTGGTTTGAATCCTGCCATGGCAGGTGATGGAATTTGAATTTAATTTAAAAAATTGGAATGAAGAATCTACTGATGCCCATTGTTAGTTGTCAGAAAACCCATCTGGTTCACTAATATCCTTAAGGGAAGCCTATCTTATATGTGACTCTAGAGCCACCGCAATATGGTTGACTCCCAGCTGTGTTCCAAGGGCAATTAGAGATGGGCAATAAATGCTGATGTGGAGATGCCGGTGTTGGACTGGGTAAACACAATAAGAAGTCTCACAACACCGGGTTAGAATCCAACAGGTTTATTTGGTAACAAATGCCACTAGCTTTTGGGGCTCTTGCCCCTTCATCAGGTGAGTGGGGAGTTCTGATCACAAACAGGGCATATAAAAAACTCAGTTTACAGAATACTGATTAGAATGCAAGTCTTTACAGCTAATCAAGTCTTAAAAGTGTAGACAACGTGATTGGTGATGGCATTAAGCATAGGTTAAAAAGATGTCTCCAGACAGGACAATAAGTGAGATTTTGCAAGCCCAGGCAAGTCTCGGAGGTTACAGATAGTGTGACATGAACCCAAGATCCCGGTTGAGGCCGTCCTCATGTGTGCAGAACTTGGTTATCAGTCTCTGCTCAGCGACTCTGTGCTATTGTGTGTTGTGAAGGCCGCCTTGGAGAATGTTTACCCAAAGATCAGAGGCCGAATGCCTGGGACTCTGAAGTGTTTGCCAACAGGAAGAGAATAGTTGTGCCTGGGAATTGTCCAGAGGTGTTCATTCATCTGTTGTCATAGTGTCTGCATGGTCTCCCCAATATACCAAGCCTTGGGACATCCTTTCCTGCAGCATATCAGGCAGCCAATGTTGGCCGAGTTGCAAGAGTACATACTGTGAACCTGATGGATGATGTTCTCATGTGAAATGATGGCATCCATGTCAATGATTTGGCATGTCTTGCAGAGATTGCGTTGGCAAGGTTGTGTGGTGTTGTGGTCGATGTTCTCCTGAAGGTTAGGTAGTTTGCTGCAGACAATTGTGTGTTTGAGGTTGTGCGGTTGTTTGAAGGCAAGAAGTGGGGTTGTGGGGAAGGCCTTGGCGAGATGTTTGCCTTCATCAGTGACATGTTGAAGACTCCGGAGAAGAAAGGGCCTGTAATCCCAGGAGAGGTGTTCCCATTGAAACATATAATATCCCTGGCAAGATTAACAGGTTCGAGCTGAGAGGCTGCTTCCAGTGGTGGGAGAGGCTACAACTAAAGATCATAGAGGATCATAAAGAGGTTGGACATTTAGGTCTGAAGTGAGAAATTACCTCAACAAGGAGACAGCGATCCTTTGAAATTGTCTATCCCAGAATGCTTGGGACACTTAGTCATAGGGTTTATGTAAGATTCAGGTCATAGATTTCTAGACACTAAGAGAATTAAAGGATATGGTAGGAGAGCATGGTTGACAAAGAAGGTCAGCCATTATTGTATTAAATAATGGAACAGGCTTGCTCCTACTTCTTGTGTTCCCCTATTTCTCTGTTAAAGGGAATATATGATAAACACAATGAAATTAATTGAAGTTTGCTATAAAATTGATCTTTATAAATTTATTGCTGTTATCATATATCTCCATATGTCCAGACACGGTCCAAAGCCCCAAGCCCTCTTCCTGCCCCCATCCCTCCATCCACACAGACCAAACAGTCATCTGCTTAATCTTCCTACTCCATACTTTGTGTGTGGCTCTGGTATTATCACCTCTGATGTCCTGTTAGCTACGTTCTCTCCTAGCACCCTAAAATCTGCCTGTAGGACCTCATCTTAGTATCAATATGGATCCTGGCTACTGGCTGTTGAATTCCCCTGTATCCTCCTTACATAAAAATGTAAGAATAAGGAAGTAGGAGCAGTAATAGGCCATTTAGCCCCTTCAGACTGCTTTGCTATTCAGTAAAATCATGGGTGATCAGTGGGTGAATGAACCTTAACTTCACTTTCTTGTCTCCCCCTCCCCAACCCCCATCAATAAGAAATCTATATAATTCAGCCTTGTATATATTCAATGAACCAGCCTTCACTGCTCTCTGGGGTAAAGAATTCCAGAAGTTAATAACCCTCTGAGGTTACATTTCTTCTCATCTCTAGCTTCAATGGGAGAGCCCTTATTTTGAAACTCCAATAATCACGGAGAAACATTCTCTCAGCGCCTACTCTTCTAGGTCATCCCTTATCAATACCAATGAGTAAAGACCCAAGTTACTGAACTTTTCCTCGTAATACAACTCTTACATCTCAGGAAAAAGCCCATTGGACTTCTCTGAATTGCCTCAAGTGTATGTATAACCATTTGGAAAATAAAGAGACACAAATCACATGCAGTATTCTAGATACAGTCTCATCAATGTTGTGTAAAAATGTAGCAAGATGATTATATTCCACCCTCTTGCATCAAAGGCCCAGTCAGTGTGCTCCGTAGCTACTCAATGCATGCTTAATTCTGGATGAACTACGGCAGCAGACTTGCATGGATTCAGATCTACAGCTGCAGAGATGCCTGTCTGCTCTCCTAACCATAGAAACCAACATGACTATTGCTTTCCCAGTCTTCCTCCTGTCACTGCTTAGCTGAGCCTGCCATGGTGCCATGGACTTGATTCTGGTTGCACTCCCAAGAGGAACCATTACCCTCAACAGTATTCTGAACTCACTACCAGTTGGAGAGCAAGATGCATTCATGTCATTCCCTTCATGACCTGCCTGATCCCAGGCGATTATCTGGAGGTCATACATTCCCTCTCTGTCTGCATACACTTACTTACCCTGCAAGGTGACCACACCCAGAAAAATCATTCCACATAACTCTCAACCTTTTTTTTACCAACATCAATAAGAAATCTATATAATTCAGCCTTGTATATATTCAATGAACCAGCCTTCACTGCTCTCTGCTCTCTTGAACCTTTTTTTTACCAACATTGGCTTTTGTTTTCGTTAGAAAGGAGGCGGCTAAGGGGGGATCTTATTGAAACATATAAGATAATTAGAGGTTTGGATAGGGTGGACAGTGATAGCCTTTTTCCTAGGATGGAAAAAGCTAGCACGAGGGGACACAACTTTAAATTAAGGGGTATGAGTTATAGGACGGATATCAGAGGTAGGTTCTTTACTCAAAGAGTGATTAGGGAGTGGAATGCCCTGCCTGCAGCTGTTGTAGATGCGCCAAGTTTGGTGGCGTTTAAGAGGTTAGTTGATAAGTATATGGATGAGAAGGGAATGGTTTAGTTAGGAGGGGCATTGCTTTTTATTTTGGTCGGCACAACATCGAAGGCCGAAGGGCCTGTTCTGTGCTGTATTGTTCTATGTTCTATGTTCTATCGTGTGAAAAAGTTGTAGGAGTGCATGTAAGAGAATACATTGCCCAGATCACAAAGAAGCATTTGCCCTATTTATGAACTAAAATACTCAAATCGCAGACACACAAGTCAATCCACTATAGCACTGGATGTTCAACAAAAAGCCTTGTGCAAGGTAAACCAATCACATAGGAGGTGGGATCAGCATAGTATCAGTGACCCTTCAGCAAATCCTAAGTTCGGAATAGGGCTCAAATGTACATTTTGTCACCAAAATCAGCATGAAAGATAAATCATAAACCTAAATCTTTGAAATCTTGTGTTGAATTTCCAACTGAAGAAGTGTTCTCAATAACCACCAGGGGAGCTGATATATAATTGCCATTTTATCAACATATAAAAGACATGTAATAATTCTGTTGATGTTTGTAATGTAGGTACCAGCAACATACATTTGACATTGTCAGTAATTGTACGGTTGACTGTTTCAAATCATGCAGAATGGCTTTGGAGAGACAGACCTTCTCCCTGTGTGTTCAGGGAGCTCCACAGAGCAAACAGGTATTTAAATTTACAAAGAACTGGCTTGTCATGTGACTTCCTGTCTTTCGTCCACCTAGCGGGAGAATTTAATAAGGCCACTGCTAGTGTTTTACAATGGTAACTTAATTAGGTCATGTCTGCAAACTTTTCTTAGCCAGGGCCCCGTTGTCTAAGTAATTGGGCTTAATGATTCATCTCCAACAGTTGAATACATCAGGTGACTGCCTGATGCTTTGTTAATTGAATAGATGACATGGATCCCTCACATTCCTGCGGTTGGGTTTGCAGAAATGCTGGGCTGTATTTTATGTGCCTCCAGCAGGCATTTTTCCTGCAAGAGTTTGGGGGGGCAAGGGGGCAAGGGAAGAGGCATATAAATGGGTAGGTGCCCATCCCAGCAAATTCCTGCCCACGCCTGAGCCTGAGCTCACTCGTACAATATAATGAACGGGCTGGTGCCAAAATCGGTAGCCTGGCTGCCATATTTAAATGATCACGCAAAGGTCAATTATTCAAGCTATTTGACCCTGATTACACACTGCCCATACCATAAAACATTTGCAGCAAAGTAGGGACGGGAAGTCCATATTTTTTATCTCAAGTGTTTAAAGGGTGGAGAGGAAAGGGGGGATCATTCTTTAGGGGCTGCCATTTGTCAATTGTGGGGCTGACTCCTGAGATTGAACCTCTCCTTCCTTCCCACCTGCTTGTTCTCTTAAATCCAACCCCATGCCCCTCCTTCCTGCCTGCCATCCCCCTCCGCTTGTTCTCTGCCTAATCTCCCCCAACTCTCCAGAGATGAGGCACCATATTTACCTGCTCCAGGGGTGTTCCTTCATGCCAGGAGTCCTAGCAGTGACCATTGACACCTTCCTGGCACTGCTGGGACTGATGAAGCTGTCGGCCAATCAGAATGGTCAGCAGCTCGGAAGGATAACTCTGAAAGTATCGGAAGGGTAGAAATACCTCTTGGCCTCTCTTTAGTCTGCCCCACAGTGTTCTGTGGCTGCAGCATGGTAGTCATGATGTGGAGATGTTGGCTTTCAGAATTTCCACTTACCTGATGAAGGAGCACTGCTCCGAAAGCCAGTGACTTTTGCTACCAAATAAACCTGTTGGACTTTAACCTGGTGTTGTGAGACGTCTTGTTGCAGAATGGACACACTTCATGTCAACGCCACACCAATATGGCTTCCATCATCCAGCTGGCTGTCTCTATTCTAATGGATTGGGAACTGTAATGCAGATTCCGGTAGCCAAACTGGCTGCAAGCTTCAGCCATCATTTGTCCCTGTGCTTTCCAAATAAATCTCTTTCTGGGGAGATTCAGTCCTGCCTGATGCATGATTGGAAATTCCAGCCCGGAGTCATTGGATTTTTCTCTGATTCGTCTGCCAAATTTTCCATCCTGCCCACCACAATTCCTCCAGTAGGCAGGATTGGAAAATACCCTGCCTTTGTTTTTAAAGGTTTAATTCTGGTTTCCATCCAATCAGTTAAAATCGTTAATTGACACTAAACATATTTTCTTCACAATGACACAGTCATCTTCATCTATTTCACTTTGCTGCTGGCAAAATCATTCCATTATAAATCCACATGTCAAACACCTTTCGTAATTGGCTGACAAATTTACCTCATCATGTTTGTGTCTTATGACAATGCATATTTAAATGGATGTACAATAATTTCATTTTAATTACATAGGCGGCGATTCTCTGTCAAAAATTCTAAATGTCGAATTTGCGTGAAGCTGAAGTAAATCACACTAGCTTTTCAAAGAGAATTTCAAAATGAACCTCCCACACTCTGTGCACAGAGGGGTGCACGAACGTGAATCAGTTTAAAAAGGTGTTGTGGGGGCTTATTTCTTCTGGAGAGGCTGACAGCATAGCACTAAGGGGCCTCGGCACATGCATCGATCCATCAGTGCCGAGATCACAGTAGGCCCTGCCCCACAACGCCCACATCATCGGCCATGCTTCCCCATCCCAACACTCCCCCCCCACAACCCCTCCCAACCTCCCCACCCCAGAGCCTGATCGCTGGTGCATCAAACATACCCAGGTCAGCCTCAATCCCACGCCACCCCCTACACCCCCCCACATCCACCCTGCAACCTTAACCACCACAGAAGGCTGCCCCATCCTACCCGATTGCTGCCTTCCCTTCCTCTGTCACTCAACCCAAACGCAAAGTAGCAACAGAACCACATCGCCCCCACGCCTCCCCCCACTCCGCCCCCACTGCATCCCTGCTGATTGCCTCCTCAGAAGCCCTTCTCTCATCAGGCCACACTTCTATTAGCACATCCCCTTGGCACTGCCCTATGCACACTTGGGTATTGACACTTTGCCCCTTGGGCAGTGGCAGGTGATCCAAGCTGGCGCTGACAAGATGGCAATGTCCAGGGAGCACCCCCCTCCAACCGCTCTCCTTCCCCCCCCCACCCCCCCCTCCCCCCCACCCCCCTCCCAAATCCTGACTCTCTGGGGGAGGGCCTCAATCGCCTGCCCTTCAGTCCGGCAGGGTCAGGCTGCCAGCTCCCCACAAGTGGGGAACTATATTAAACCCTGCTGGAGTGAAATACTCCTGGTGGGGGAGGGAGAGGCTAGCACACCTGGAGATTTCAGTCTGGAGCCCACTGATGATATTCAAATGTATAAAAATGATTATTCAAATAAATTATGCAGCTCCACGCAAGTTTGTGGCGCAAAACTGATGGCGCCAAAAGTCTGGCTTTCGGACTTTCATAGAGGAAGTGGCACCCAGCTGGCAAAACAGCCTCCGTTCAAGCCTTCTGGCCTGCTGCATTATAAAAGCAGCACAGAGTGCTGGGCGAATTGCCCTGTATCCTGGACTCCCGATTACTTCATGGTTCAAATTTAGACTTGCTAATATTTATTAAGGACATCATCAACCACCAAATGCTGCCATACCTGCTGAGATTTTCCAATGTTTTCTCTTTTGGTTTCAGATTCCATCATAATTTATCAACCACTAAATCGATTTAAATTTTATTGAAACCATTGCGTACAGCAACAAATAATGTGTCAGAGAATATGTACAAAGTTGCAATTTAATGAAAGGCCCTTTGATAACATTAAACAATTGAAATTTGAATGCAGAGATGAAAAGCATTGCAGGAAAGAAATTCATATCTCTTTTGAATACAAATTAGAGGAGCGGATGGTAGTCAAATGTTGGGTGTTTTTTTTAATTCATTCATGGGATGTGGGTGTCGTTGGCTGGGCCAGCATTTATTGTCCAGCCCTGGTAACATCGCTTTGGGTCTGGAGTCACATGTAGAACAGACCAGTTAACATTGGCAGATTTGCTTCCCTAAAAGGAATTAGTGAACCTGATGGGTTCAATGGCCGTCAATGAGTTCATGGTCGCCATTTGTGCCTGAGGGTCAAATGTTCAAAAAAGCAGACAGGCTTCAGGAGTTGGGCAACTCTTCAGAAAATACTCCCATACACCCATCTAAAAACAGTTGTAATAAAAACCATTCAAAGGGTAATGGAATTGTTACAACACAGGCGGGACTTCCCAACGTGTCCGTGCCTGCTGTAAACAAATACAAAGATCTTGATAAATGCCTCCTCTGCCCTTTGCCCATCCCTAATTTTTTTTCTCTGTTCAGATTACTTAATTCCTTACTGAAAGCCACAATCGGCTCTGCCTCCAGCATATTTGCAGGCATTGTATTTCAGAGTCTAATTGCACAGTGCATGGAAAGATTTTTATCTTTGGATTAAAGATTTCTCACTCTGTTTCATTTACCGTTTTGCCCTCATGTGTGGAAAATGCGGTTCAGGTGAATGAAAAACAAATTAGTTAGGACACCCCTGTTACTCTATTTCAACAAGAACCCATTTGGTGTGAATGGATTGGTTGCTAGTCTATCCCCATTTAAAGCAGAAGTGGACCAACCGGAGGCAGCTTGATTTCCTTTTGCAGTCTAGTTGAATTTAAACTCTAACCCCATGCCAACGCACTCATTTTGGGGAATTAACTGTCAGCCTCTGGATTGCATGAGCTGATGTAGAGATGCTGGCGTTGGACTGGGGTAAACACAGTAAGAAGTCTGACAACACTAGGTTTAAGTCCAAACGATTTATTTGATACTAGACTCTCAAGCTTTTGAGGCTGTCTCACTATCTGTCACACTATCTGTAATCCCCATGACTTGCCTGGGTGAGCAAAAAACCTCACTTAACTGTGCTGTCTGGAGACAATACACATCTCTTTAACCCGTGCTCAGTGCTCTGTCCACTCACGTTGTCAACCACTTTAAAACTTGAATAGCAGGTTAGGTGTAAAGATTCGCATTCTAACCAGTAATCTGTAAATAGTCTGTGCTGTTACATGTGCTGTTTGAGACCAGAACACCTCATTCACCTGACGAAGAGGACAGCCTTGAAAGCTTGTGAGTTTACTATCAAATAAATCGGTTGGACTTAGACCTGGTGTTGTCAGACTTCTTATTGCATGAGCTGACCATTGTCAATGCAATGGTAGAAGACTGAAAAAAAAACAGCCTTATTAACCAAAACAGGCAAATAAAAACTATTGAATAGTGGACAATAACATGGATTTGCAATATTCCCATGCATGAAAATAATTTTGTTGGGTAACAATATCAAGGAACATGGAACAATTGCAGCTAAACAGTGTTGGGTTACAGATCAATCATGGTATCATCGTGCAGGCTCAAAGGGCAGAATCTAGCATCTCCTGTTGCTATGTTAGAAACAAACCATTCAGTACAGTGATCTGTAACTTACTGCATTTACTTTTCTGTGTGCTGCTGTGACCAGTGACTCTGATTGTGGGTGACAGCGGGGTGAACTAAGCAAGGCCGGCCCTCTGAAACTTACTCTGAAGGAGATTTTTTTATTAGGACACTGGCAGCAATATTTTCCTGCTTATTGTTGCTGGAGAAGGAGATAATTTGTATGTTTTCAGGCCATATTTGTATACTGAAATGATTGGCACAAATGGTGTTGTTACTTGCTAGGATTCTGGTTCAATGATTAGCACTCAGGTTCGATTCCAGTCTTGCGTCACCGTCTATGTGGAGTTTGTATGTTCTCCCTTTGTCGGCGTGGGTTTCTCCTGATGCTCCTGTTTCCTTCCATACTCCAAAGATATGTATGTTAGGTGAATTGGCCATACTAAATTGTCCCTTAGTGTCAAAGATGTGCAGCTTAGATGTATTGTCCATGCTAAACTGCCCTTAAGTGTCAAAGATGTGCAGATGAGATGGATTGGCCACGGTAAATGTGTGGAGTTGTAGGGATAGGGCAGGGATTGAGCTTGGGTAAGATGCTCTGTCAGAGAGTCAATGCAGATTTGATTGACTGAATGGCCTTCTTCTATACTGTAAGATTTCTATGGATCCTATGGAATTCCTGAACTGGTGTTGAGCATGGATTTGTTCTGCTTGCAATGGCTCTCTTGATAGCAGTTTCCCCTTTGAGTTATATGTACGTTGGTTCCAGGTCAGCTTCCAAGATGTGATCACAATTAATCAAAGCTTTTGTTGAAGTGTTGTATTGAGGGACTTTTGGTGGTGCAATATTTTGGATGAGACATTAAAGTGAAGCCCTCTCAGTTGGCAGAAAAATCATCCCTGGTGTCCTATCTAGTGAACATGAAAGGAACAACAGATGGTTTGGTCACTGACACTTTGCTATTTATGGGAATATGATTTTTCTTTTATAAAAATGATTGCTATGGTTCCTAAATTACAGCAGTGACTGAATTTCAGGAAATATTTTATTGACTGTGAAGGAGTTTGGATTGTGCAGTAAACATGAAATGAACTTTTTAAATACAAGCTACTGTATTTCTTTAATTATTATGTGAGACCCAGAAGCCTGCCGCTTTTGAAAGTGGCCCACTATACAAATATATAAAATCATTCAGCGTCTGATTTAGTTCAAATAAATTATTCCTGATAAGCTTGATGGAAAAGATGGGACACATGCGACAATTATTACAGTAATCTAGTCCATTAATGCTAAATGAGGAATGTTTCTTTAGATTAGAATTAGATTTAGTAGCTGTATATTGCAGATAACATTTTATTTTCCATCTGAGCATACAAGAAAGTATAGAAAGCTTTCACAACCGCAATGGGCCAAATTTAGCGCTGAATTATTTTATGATTCAGTCAAACAATGGACACGTTTTGCTGATTGCTAATCAATAAATGAATACAGAGATCTGAAACACAAATAACTGTTGAACTTGTTTATTATCTTCAACCCACGTTGAATTGCCTACATTATAAAAGTGACTTCAAATGCATTGAGAACACCTTTGTACAAATTGGTATCATAAAAGCTTAGCGTGTCCGAAATCTCTATTTCCCACTCTCTCTGTTTCAGTTGTTGGTTTCAATGATGCAATATTTTCAAACCTGTTTAACATAGCCATTCCTGGATCTATTTCAGACCTACTATCCTGTGTCTTTAAGAAATGTACTTGAACCAAGTTGTTGGAGAGGATGCACCATTTTCTCAGTGCTATTCTGATTTGCAATCCTGCACTATTGCAGCAGTAGCACAATTATTTCTAATGGCTAGAATGTTTTAATCTAAGAATTTAATCTTAGAATTTTAATCTAAACAAATGCTGTTCTGTTGCTTTTCCTTGGGATTTTGCAGAGTGAGGTTCGTTGGGATGATTGGAACTTTTGGGCATATGATGAGAAGCTGGGCTTACACAGGATTATAGAATCCCGATAGTACATAAGGAGGCCATTTAGCCCATTGTGTCTGCAACGATCACATGCAACCCATGCCCCATTCCCGTAACCCACACATTTATCCCACTAGGTTCTTCCTGTCACTATGGTCAATTTAGGATGGTGTTTAGGAACATATCTTTGGACTGTGGGAGGAAACTGGAGCATCTGGAGGAAACCCATGCAGATACGGGGAGAAAATGCAAACTCCACACAGACAATGACCCTAGGCTGGAATTGAACCTGGATTCCTGGGGCAGCAGTGCTAACCACTGTGCCATCATCCCACCCTATATTCAAACTTACATACCGCTTTGTGTAAACAGAGAATGGTGTCTCTTTTTTACTTTTACTTCATTTTTAATTTTCTATTTCCCTCTGAAGTATGGAGACTGGAAGCTGCCAGAGACTAAGTTCACCTCTCTGACATTTTGCTGTTTTGAGAATATATCCTTCTCTGAAAATTGCTGTCTGGATCTCTTCAGAAGTGTCAAAAAGCTGAAAATCCAGCATCACATGAGCATATTTGATTTTATGTTAACTAATTCTGAAGAAGAGGGTTTATCTATGGAGTATTGCTTTAAATTGGAACAACAGAGATAGCTAACTGTTAAGGATTATACTTTGCTATATCTAAATATTTTAATTGGTATAAGTTATTCTAGTTCTTTTTGTCACATTTTAACTGTGTTCTTAAATAAAATTTGTTTTGATAATTTTTTTTACTGGATCATTTGAATCATACTGGAGTGAAACATCTTATGCTTCCCTTAATGCCAAAATCAAAAGCAGAAGTTGAGGTCTGGGCTAAATGCATTAAATACCTTGGAGTTTCTCATTAGGACCTTCACAGAATGTGTAAATCTTTCACCAGGTGATTAAGTTAAAATAAATTATTCCTGATAAGTTTGATGGATGAAATGTTATCATGCTATACAAACTAAACTATCTTACAGCAAGGTAGTCAATTCGTACTTAAGTGGATAATGTCTCTTCAGTTCAGAATTTGATTTAGCTGTACATTGCACTTAAAATTTTATTTCCCAATTGGTTATACAAGGGAGTATTGAAACCAGCATAAACCCAATGGCTAAATTCAGTATTGTATCACTTCATAGTTCGGTTAAACAATGGAAGTATTTTGCTACATTGTTAATCATTGAACAAACACGAGTCTGAAACAGAAATAACTGTTGCATTTGTTTACTATCATCGTTTCATATTGAACTGCTTATATTATAACAGCGAGTAGACTTCAAACTTATTACTGCGCCAACAGCACCTTTGGACAAATTAGGGTCATTAAAAACTCATTGGTCGGATTCAATGGTCTCGTTTGAATGTCAATGCTCGAGATCCATGGCGATTCCCATTGTTGAAATCTGCCCTGCTCTGGTTACGTGGCGGGTGGTGTTGTAGAATTTCAGCCATCATGTCAAAAAATCTCTATCTCGTGCTCTCTCTGTTTTCAACTATTGTTTCAATGATGCAACATTTCCTAATCTGTTTAACATGGCCACTCCTGAATCTATTTTAGACCTACTATAATCATTAAATAGATTATTTATTAATCCATCATAACTCTGGGCATTCCCAGAAACCCTTAACTTATTACTTGAATCTGTATTCGGAAATTCCTATAACAATCAATTAGGAACTTACAGGAATAGGGGAATAAACTTCTCTTGGAAAATTGGTCGTGCTTTTTTTAAATGTGGTAATGTACCATTTCTTTAACTGTATCTCCACATACTCATCAAACCCACACTATGAAATCTATACCCTTGCTATTAATTCCAACCCTTTCTTGGCCACTGTGTCATGTAGCACCAGGTTATTTGCAAACAGGTCATCCCATTTGATCCAATCTCATATCTGTTCTGTATGTCTACTTAACTGACCCAGCTCAGTTGCTAAAACCATTATTTTGTTATCTCTAGCCTTGACTATTCCAATGTTCTACTGGTTAGCTCCCATCCTTCATCCTGCATAAAACCAAAAGTTTTATCCAAAAGTGTCTGAATCCTAGCTTGTACCAGGTTACAATTGCCCATCATTCTGAGCTGCATAGGTGTGCCTCTGGTTTATAATTCTCATTCATATATAGAATACAGTACAGATACCAGTGGGTTAGAATAGCAAAATTTCATGTAGGGTGAAGAATGGGAGTCAACCATTGAGTATTGGAATAAATGTGGATACTGGCCAGGGAGCATTGGTATAGTCAAGACAGCAAATACGAAATGGATGGTTTCAGTAATAGCTTAGGCAGAACTGGGAGATGGTAAAATGATCATTCTTATACTTAAATCTCTTCATTGCTGCATACTTCCATATTTTTGTAACCTCTGCCAGCTCTTCAAACTGCGAGCTCTCTGTTTTTCTAACTCTGACCATTTGTGCATCATGAAATCTTACTATCTCCTACTGGTGACTATCAACTTCATTCATTCTCAAGAGCTTAATTTTCCCTTCCTATAGCTTTTAGGTCTCCTCTTAGAGTGGACCTGTGTTGGATAGTCTGTTGAACAGTAAATCGCCTCCTTCAACACTGTAGACATTCTATCGTTCTATGATTCGAATGGGAGCAAGTAAATCTAGGCTCAGTGAGAAGAATGTGGTATCCAGTATATCACCTTCATTGGTGTTCAATCCCAAACACTCACCTCTGCCTCTGTGTGTTTAATTTCAAAATTCACTGCGGATTCTGAAGAAATGAAAAATTGGGAAATGCATATTTGTCGTTTTAAACACAATAAGTTATTAAAAAGCTTTAAGAGTAGTTGTTGAGAAAATAAAGTAGGTAAAAAAAAATTTTAAAAAGCGTTCTTACAGCATTACCACTGTGCATTCAGGAGGCATTTTAATTATACAATTCCTACACTACAGAAGGAGGCCATTTGGCCCATCAAGACTGCACTGACCACAATCCCACCCAGGCCTTATTCCAATAAACCGATATATTTACCCTGCTAGTCCCCTGTCACTAGGGTCAATATAGCATGGCCAATCAACCTAACACACACATCTTTGGACTATGGGAGGAAACTCAAGCATCCAGAAGAAACCCATGCAGACACAGGGAGAATGTGCAAATTCCACACAGACAGTGACCTAAGGCTGAAGTCAAACTCAAGTCCCTGGCACTGTAAGGCAGCAGTGCTAACCACTGTGCTACCAAACCACCTGATTTCTCAGGAGCTCAGTGTGTTCTGCCAAGTTTCTGTACCTGTTAAGGTTTCCTAACAATAATGGTGAATAATGATTAATTTTACTGGGAAAAAGGTGAGGAAAGTAACAACACAACATGAAAGAACCATTCCCTCCCACCTCATCCAACCCCCGACTTTCACTATTGCCACAATATCAAACAATCCTCCCACAGCACATAACTGAACATATTTTGCTATTCCTTTTACAGAATTGCAGGAGTATCCTGGACACATGGACTTCAACCGTTCAAGCAGCAATCTCACCACCACTTTCTCAAGGGCAGTTCAGAGTGGGTATGAACTGGCAGCCGAACCAGCAACTTATCCCGTAAACCTCAGGACAGAGAAAGCACTTCAGTGTAGCTGGTGCCACCTGTTGACGGATCTGCCTCATTTCTTTTTCTGATTCGTCTTCAGCGAAAGAAAGGCAAGCTTGTATTTATAAAGCAACATTCAAAACCTCCACGTATCACAAAGCACTTCAGAGTCATTGAGATACTCCCGAGGTGCGGCTGTAATGTTGGACAGTCCATGTTGCACAACAGGAATTCAGAAAAGATGAGAATGAATGAATCAATAATCTTTTATTTGTAACGTGGCCTGAGCAACAACTCTCGTAATAGGTTTATTTGGTAGCACAAACTACTAGCTTTCAGAGCACTGCCCCTTCATCAGGTAAGAGGGAGTTCTGTTCACAAACACCCAGAAGTCACACTTACCTGGTGAAGGGGGAACGGTCCGAAAGCTTGTGGCTGTGCTGCCAAATACACCCATTGGACTGGTGTTGTGATACTTCTTACTGTGTTTACCCCAGTCCAACACCAGCATCATGACAAATCTTGGCCAGGGCGTTTGAGCTAACTTCCCCGCTCTTCTTCAGAATTGTACCTTGAGGTCTTTTACATCCACTAAAAAGAGCAGACAATGCCTCTGTTTAATGTCTCAGCTGAAAGCAGACATCTGCCCTTCATCAGTTCTGCACCATAGTGCTATAAAAAAGTCCTGACACTCTTTAAAATTCTCTTTTTAGGTATCGAATAAATAGTAAGGGTGTGATCTTACTGGCCTTTCACTCCATGCCCCTACTGCAGCAAAGTCGGAGAATTTGGCACCTGGTTAAATCTCCGTTCACTGCAGCAGAAATAGGAAAGTTCCGCTGGCATGAACGGCTGTAACATACAGACATAAACTCAATTTAAAAGATAATACAATTCTTTCAGGTAATCAAGTCTTAAAATTACAGATAATTTGAGGAGAGAGAGGATGAAGCACAGGTGAAAGAGATGTGTAGCCAGTCAGGGCAGTTAGTGAGATTTTGCAACCTCCAGACAAGTCGCGGGGGTTACAGGTAGTGTGACATGAAATCAAGATCTTGGTTGAGGCTGTCCTCATGTGTGTGAAACTTGGCTATCCGTTTCTGCTCAGAAATTCTGTGTTGTCATGTGTCGTGAAGGCATCCTTGGAGAACGCTTACCTGAAGATCAGAGGCTGAATGCTTATGATTGCTGAAGTGTTCGCTGACAGGAAGAGAACACTCCTACCTCGTGATTGTCAAGCGGTGTTCATTCATCCATTGTCGTAGCATCTACATAGTTTCCCCAATGTAACACATCTCAGGATATCCTTTCCTACAGTGTGTTAGGTAGACAATGTTGGCCGAATCGCAAGAGTATGTACCGTGTACCTAGTGGATGATGTTCTCATGTGAGATGATGATATCCATGTTGATGATCTAGCATGTCTTGCAGAGGTTGCTGTAGCAGGGTTGTGGAGTGTCATGGTCACTGTTCTGAAAAGATAGTAGTTTGCTGTGAACAATGGTCTGTTTGAGATATGCAGTTGCTTGAAGGCAGGAAGTGGAGGTGTGGGGTTAGCCTTGGTGAGATGTTCGTCTTCATCGATGACATGTTGAAAGCTCCAGAGAAGATATTGTAGCTTTTCCTTTCCAGGGAAGCACTGGACAATGAAGGGTACACTGACCACTGTGTCCCGTGTTTGTCTTCTGAGGAGGTCTGAGGAACTGAGACAGTTTTTTGCTGTGGCATGTTGGAACTGTCGATCGATGAGTTGAGCGCCATAGCCTGTTCTTATGAGGGTGTCCTTCAGTGTCTGTAGATGTCCAAGGCAATTCCTCTCATCTGAGCAGATCCTGTGTATATGAAGGGCTTGTCCATACGGGATGGTTTCTTTAACATGTTTAGGGTGGAAGCTGGAAAAGTGGAGCTTTGTGAGGTTATCCATCTGCTTGCGGTAAAGTGAAGTGCTGAGGTGACGATCCTTGATGGAGATGCTTGCGTTCAAGAATGTAACCGATTCTGGAGAGTAATCCATGGTGAGTCTGATGGTGGTATGGAACTTGTTGATGTCATCATATAATTCTTTCAATGATTGTTCACCATGAGTCCAAAGGAAGAAAATGTCATTGATATATCTAGTGTCTAGCATTGGTTGAAAGTCCTATGGGATAAAGAGATCTTGTTTGAACTTGTGCATGAAGATGTTCTCATACTGAGGTGCAAATGTGATCCTTATGGCTGTTCCATCTGACTGGATGAAGAACTGGTTATTGAAGGTGAAGATGTTGTGGTCCAGGATGAAATGGATGAGTTGTAGAATTGCATCTGGAGATTGGCAGTTGTCTGTGTTGAGCACTGAGACAATTGCAGCAATGCTGTTGTCATGGTGGATGGCATTGTGTTATGCTTCGGTGTATGTCCACATCGTCAGGAGGTGCGTCAATGCAAGATTCGTCAGCTGCAATGTATTTCAGAATACCCTCGCCGTTGCTGAGAGGTTCTCACAGAGGGTCCCATTGCCTGATATGATGGAACAACCGAGTATGTTGACCTTGTATAGGTTTGGGAAGCAGTAGAGATGACAGCATGGAGGGTGCACTGAAGGTCCTGATCAAAGGTCTTGATCAGACTGATGAGTTGACAGTTGTGTTCTTTGGTCGGATCTGCAAGTAACGGTCTGTAATGTTCCTCATTGTTCAGTTGTCAGTACACTTCTTTACCCTAATCCGTTCTGTTTAGTATGACAGTGGCTCCTTCTTTGTCTGCTGGTTTGGTGACAATGTTGCAGTTGGTCTTGAGTGCGTGGATGGCATTACATTGTGCTTGGGTCTGTCTTGTGAGTGTGGCTAATGAATATGATGACATCAACAAGTTCCATCCCACCATCAGACTCACCATGGACTACTCTCCTGAATCGTTTGCATTCTTGGACACACGCATCTTCATCAAGGATGGTCACCTCAGCACTTCATTGTACCGCAAGCCCACGGATAACCTCACAATGCTCCACTTCTCCAGTTTCCACTCTAAGCACATTAAAGAAGCCATCATGTATGGGCAACACCTTCGTATACAAAGGATCTGCTCAGATGAGGAGGATTGCAACAGTCACCTACAGATACTGAAAGATGTCCTCATATTACAGGATATGGCGCTTAACTCGTCGATCGACAGTTCTGACGCGCCACAGCGAAAAACCGCACCAACCTCCTCAGGAGACAAATATGGGACACATTGGACAGAGTACCCTACATCGTCCAACACTTCCCTGGAATGGAAAAGCTATGACATCTTCTCCAGAGCCTTCAACATGTCATTGATAAAGATGAACATCTCGCCAAAGCCATCCCCACACCCACACTTCTTACCTTCAAACAACTGCACAAACTCAAACAGACCATTGTCCACAGCAAACTATCCAACCTTCAGGAGGGCACTGACCACAACAATACACAACTCTGCCACGGCTACCTCTACAAAACATGCCGGATCATCGACACGGATGCCATCATCTCACATGAGAACACCATCCAAAAGGTACAGGGAAATACTCTTGCGACTTGGCCAACATTGTCTACCTGATACGCTGCAGGAAAGGATGTCCCGAGACATGGTACATTGGGAAGACCATGCAGATGCTACGACAACGGCTGAATGAGCACCGCTCGACAATCACTAGGCAGGAGTGTTTTCTTTCTGTCGGGGAACACTTCAACGATCACGGACATTCAGCCTCTGATGTTTGGTTAAGCGTTTTCCAAAGCTGCCTTCATGACACATGACACAGAATCGCTGAGCAGAAATTGACAGCCAAGTTCTGCACCAATGAGGATGGCCTCAACCAGGATTTTGGGATCACGTCACAATATCTGTAACTTCCATGACTTGCCTGGGCTTGCAAAACCTCGTTAACTGTCCTGCTTGGAGACAATACACATCTCTTTAACCTTTGCTTAACCCTCTTTCTGTTCACATTATCTGTACCTTTAAGCCTTGATTACTTGTAAAGGTTCACATTCCAATCATTATCTTGTAAATTGAATTTATGTCTTTATATGCCCTGTTTGTGAACAGAACGCTTTGATTCTGGGTTGTTTTCTGCTGCTTCCCAGCATTCCATTTCAAATGATTTTTCAGATAGGATTGGGTATAAATGTCCTGTAGCCTACTTGAAAGTAAGGCACTTGAAGAGATCAGTGAATCATGAGTAGAATTAACTTAAATGACTAAGCAACACAAAGAAAGGACCAACATTAATTTTTTAGAGTCTCTCCAAAGGCCTGGAAGCAAGTGCAATCAGCAGAAACTCCCGATGGTGATGTTTTTGAAACCAGTAGAAAAGATCACAGAAAAAGTCAACTTGTATGGAGCAGAATTTGTACGCAAAACCTGACAATATTTTGTGCGGGCTATGCTGATTTTAGGCTAATTGCTTCCAAGGATTAAAATGGAAACTCTACTGCATTCTACCCTTGATAACTGCTGTAAGTATTGGATTAGCAAATGTTGATGATTACAGTGGATGATGCTGTGGAGATGCTGGTGTTGGACTGGGATGGGCACAGTAAGAAGTCTCAGAACATCAGGTTAAAGTCCAACAGGCTCATGTGGTAGCATAAGCTTTCAGAGTATTGCTCCTTTTTCAAGTGAGTGAAAGGAATACCTTAAAACCTTCTAGATGTCATTTTCCTTTCAAAAAAAAAACTAAGAACTGATTATTATATCCCAATATATTGTGATGTTCGTGTGCATTAATTTTTTTTAAAAAAACCATGTTCTCAGCAGATGTAAGCAGACCTTTTGGTTTCATTGTTGCTGAGCTTTCTGCTGGAAGTCCTTTTATTGCTACTTTAATGTTTTAATAGCCTTCTCACCCTGCAGCTAACAGAGCCACTTTAAGTGATCGAGTATTTCCTACTTAAGGATATCATCCCCCTGTCACTGATATTAAACCATGTAGCAGATAGGTTGTTACCACACGAGGAACATGACAAATAAACATGTTCAGGTTGTCTGTGGTCTGCCACGGTGGGTTCTATTATTAAAAGGTAGAGAACTCTGGCATTGAGATGTTAGGGGTGTTGAGAGAACTCAGTAAGAATCTAGCAACACCAATTTTAAATCCAACTGATTTATTTGATAGTAAATCTGCGAGCTTTCGACTTTCATCTTTGTCAGGCAAATGCAGTGTTCTCTGGGTGATGGGTGTTGAGACCCATCCCTCTCCGCTTGCTAGTGGCTCCACTGTATCCCCAACACAGTGAGCTTCACACTCCAAATCCCGTCATGCCATCATTTACTTCTGAGCAATTCCATGATCCTTGGCCTCCAATGGGGGTATTTCCTGCTTCCCCCATGATGCTGATGTGCAAAAGCCTCTGGTTGGTCAGCAGAATTCAATGAGCAGGAGGTCCTGACCATGGAAGGGCCATAGATGACTTGCTAATTGCCTGAATTTCTCATGATTTTGCAGGATTTTCCATGGAGGACTCATTGGCTGCCACTGACATTGCCATCACCCCCATAAAATCCTTCATATTGTTGCCATGTTTCCTACATTACAAAAGTGACAGCACTGCAAAAGTTCTTCATTTGCTGCAAAGTGCTTTGGGATGTCTGGTGGTCATGAGAGGTTCTTCATAAATATTTTCTTTATGTACATTTCCATTGCTTCTGTTCTGTTTGGAAGTTCTTGGCATTATTTATTTTGTTCATGTTTCTTTCTTTAAAGAATCCCTACAGTGCAGAAGGATGCCACATGACCTACTCACTCTGTAAAGAGTCTCCAACAGACCATCTTGCCCAGCTCACCCTTCCATCCTGACTCCAAAATACCACTTGTTTACCAAACTAATTCCCCCTGACCCTCACATCTTGGGAAGCAAAAGAGCAATTTAGCATGGCCAGTCCACCTAACCTGCACATTTTGGATTGTGGGAAGAAACCAGAGCACCCAAAGGAGACCCATGCAGACACAGAGAGAATGTGCAGTCACCAAACTGACAGTCACCATAGGCCAGAATGGAACTTAGGTCTCTGGCACTGTGAGACAGCAGTACCACCATGCTGCCCAATAAGTTTCTTAACATACTAGTACAGCTACAGGTTTTGTACAAGGGTCCACATGGGCATAAGCTGGGTTACAATGGCACAACAATCCAGCTTGCACCTAAAGACACGGGGTGGGGAGGGGGGCTGGGGGGGAGGGTGATCTTACTGACTGCTTATTGCATATTCGAAGATTGGGCACCTGTACAATGGCACTCCTAGAGCTCAG
The DNA here is from genome assembly GCA_024679065.1 of Sphyrna mokarran. Classification (NCBI taxonomy): domain Eukaryota; kingdom Metazoa; phylum Chordata; class Chondrichthyes; order Carcharhiniformes; family Carcharhinidae; genus Sphyrna; species Sphyrna mokarran. The sequence continues at coordinate 30,494,387 of JAGIQG010000021.1, forward strand.
CGGTTGTTTCCTGGTGTGAATGCGCATTGCCCCCTCCCCCTGCTGGCGACAATCACATTTGGCACTCAGACTTTTTTTGGTAAGATGTTCCCCCATTGGTTTAAAACTGATCAAAAATTAAATTAAATGAATGAACTCCAAATTACAATTAGTCATTCTACTATTGTTCCCTTAAGAATTAAGCATAGGTTGCATCAATTGTGTCTATAGACGCAAACTTCCCCTATTTGCAAACCATTGTTGATTGGGGTCAGGAATTATTGTGCCATTAGTACAAGCTATTTGGCATTGTGAATATGTAGAAGTCCCAGCGTATTTCTGGGATGAACGGGCTGTGAAACATTATGACTAAAAATTAATCCCATCATTGCTGATTTTATGCTCATAAAATGGTGTTGAATTTCTCCCTTTGGGAAAATAATTGTACAATAATATTGTATAATTTATAATAAAAATGAAACATATGTGGAACAGCTCCACTAAGAACCATTTAGTTTTTGACATATTTATTAAAGGGTTGTCAGCGCCAAACCTGGTGTTATTTATTCATTGTTATCACACTGAATTCACTCCATTACTCATTAAAGCCAACCACTTATTTTCTGCTTTCAATACATCCATCAGTTTGAACATCATTATGTTATTGTCACTTTGACTGGCAGTTTATTATTCTGTGAAAATATGTTTTTGGTTGTAAAATACTTTTGGAAGACAGCTCATTTCTAGGATTTGAAAATTAAAATCTATTATTTTATTTTTGAAATTAAAATTTAAGCCAGAGATGACTTAGCCAAGTTAAGTACAACTGTAATATTTATCATGTTTCTTGGCTAAAGATTGTGCTTTTGAAACCATAGTGCACTGGTATAATGCCGGCAAATCATGTTGAGCTTGCATCTCCCAACACTGTGGAAGATACAGACAATTTTAATCCCCAAAAGGCGGATGGGTTTGGCCAGATGAGGTATGGAAAACCCAAATCCAAATCTAACCAGCACCAAACCTGTCCATTCCTAGTCGATGGTGTGGAGGGGCTTGGTGTGTAAGCAGCCCACTCTCAGACCATGAGTTATTCATTGAAATATTTCATTGGGTGTGTGTGCCTCGCACTTTATCTTCATTTTATATTTCACCCTGGCCGGGTGGGTTTACTAAGCTTGAGGAAACTCTAGAGTTAAAAGGAAGGCAAAGGCTGCTGTGTGGAAGAGGTACGTGCCTTTGCTACAAAATTACTGGCTAGGAGGAACAAGAGTGTTTCCTCCCAGCACTCCCTCCCTGGGATCAGATTACCCCTTCAATCAGACACCTTGCACCCTGCCAAGCATCAAAAGTTCCATTTCACTGGCATCGTTAATGGGCCACGCAAGATCAGAGAATTGTGGCATTTGTCTGGGAAACTGGGTGTGTTTTTTGTTTAATGACTTAGGTATTGCCACTTATTCCTCATAAGAATTAAGCACCTTGCTTTGATATGCATATGTAAAGATGGGTAAAGATACTTGAGCTTGAAAACATTGGGATGATAACCAATTGGATGGATCAATTGCATGAAGTAAGTAATTTTGGATATGATATGAGTTAAGGGAAATTGAGGTAAAACATCATATTCCATACAGATTTTAATGAATGTCAGGAAATTGAAAATTGTAAATTGTAAATTTAATAATTTGACAACTTTCTCTTGGCAATGTTTATGTGCTTGGGTGGAATTCTCCAGCCCTTCTCACCAGTGGGATCATACCAAAGAGGGGCTAAATATATGTAGCTTACCCAAACAGTGCAAGAGTACCGAAGGTGTCAGGGTGAAGAATTTAAATAGCTATCAACATTGGTGGAAGTAGAATGATCCCACTTTACTTTATCACTCAAGTGGATAAAGTAAAGAAGGCTTATGGTGTGTTAGCATTTATTAACAGGAGGTTTGAGTTTAAAAGCTGTGGGGTTATGCTGCACCTATACCAGACTTTGGTGAGACCACATTTGGAAAATTGTGTGCAGTTCTGGTCGCCTCACTATGAGGAGGATGTGGAAGCATTGGAGAAAGTGCAGAGCAGATTTACCACGATGCTGCCTGGTTTGGAGTGCCCTTCTCATCACCAGCCAAGCGAGCTTGTTTGAAATGTCTAGTGCTGAGGTGTTATACCAAATAACTCTGACTGTCTGTTCAGGGAACCACCCAATAGGATCCACCATCTCTTTTTCCCTCAGGGCATTAGGGAAAGAGCTAATTGAGATGATGTAAAGCTCCTTTGTTTAAATATTGCTCAAAATGTGGAGAACTCCAGGGAGGCACCTAGCTTTTTCACCAGCAATGATTGTAAACAGTCAAGCAGCTATGAAACAGCAAGGAAGCACGAGTCTGGACATACCTGAATGACATTGACCTAAAGAATTATTGCAGGGCAGTCAGATAATGACTGACCAATCAAATGGATAGAATTTGGGTTTTACCTAATATGGCATAGAGTCAAGCTGGAAAAGGCATATGAAATAAGGACTTGTATGATAGATACTTTGGCATATCATTACTAGGAAGAAGAGAGGACAGAAGGTTAACTTCCATTCCTGGACAATGACCACTTTGAAATGTCCGTAATGTTTCTTTGATTTGATTTATTATTGTCACATGTATTAGTATACAGTGAAAAGTATTGCTTTTTGCATGCTATACAAAGCACACTATTCATAGGGCAAGAGAGAAGACACAGAATGTAGTGTTACATTCATAGTAGGGTATAGAGAAAGCTCAACTTAAGGTCAGTCGATTAGGAGTTTGATGGCAACAGGAAAGAAGCTGTCCTTGAGTTGATTGGTGCATGACGTCAAAATTTTGTATCTTTTTCCTGAAGGAAGAAGGTGGAAGAGAGTGTGTCTGGGGTGTGTGGGTTCCTTGATTATGTTGGCTGTTTTCCTGACACAGTGGGAAATGTAGACAGAGTCAATGGATGGGTGGCTGATTTGTGTGATGGGCTGGGCTTCATTCACAATCTTTTGTAATTTCTTGTAGTCTTGCGTAGAGCAGAAGCCATAACAAGCTGTGATACAGCCAGAAAAAATGTTTCTATGATGCGTCTGTAAAAGTTAATAAAGAGTCATAGCAGACATACCAAATTTCCTTAGCCTCCTGAAAAAGTAAAGATGTTGGTGGGCTTTATTAATTATTGTATTGACATGGAGGGACCAGGACAGGTTGTTGATGAACCAAACTGTACTGAAGCACTACAGAATACGACATGAGGTATGTGCAAAATAAAATATTATTGCACTTTGTGTGAGGGTCATTTGTTTGTAAGGCTCTTTCAGATATTTTACAAATAGGGTATATTTTTGCAAGAAAATGAAGATCACCCAGACATCATGCGCCCTGTCAACTGGAGATTAAGGACTAGCTTTTTATTATGAACATGACTGCTGACCACTACCCTTTGCTCAGAATCACAATTTGTCAAAAATTTAATAATGCCTGTGAATGTCCCAAAACCCTTGTACCCGTGTGGTTTTGTAGTTAATCTGAGCTCGAAGTCTTTTTTTTAGATCTGCTCTCCCAGCTTAGTCTGTAATTGCAATTGCAATTAGCCATGTTCTCACAGTAACATTAAAGCAAACATCAAATCTCATAGAAGGACTGAAAGAAAGAGATTGGAAGGGCTTTAGGGATTGGTAGCTTTTGAAGTCATGCAGCGGATATAGCAGTTGTACTTCCCCAATGTTTGTGAAATTGTCAGTAACATTTTAAGGGAAATCATTCTTTATTTTGAATTTTGAAGTGAAGCTTCTAGAAAAGTCATGTGTAACAACAACCATACATAAAGTGTCTCCATGTTTCTATGAATGATAGAAAGAAGGGGTTGGCGTATTGATGCAACAAGAACTGCAATCAGGATTGATTAGCTCAAGCACTAATTAAACTTCCTGCTGAATATTGACATATCTTGTGGGAATCATGTCTGTGTGTGAAGAAGATTGCTTTCTTTCAAAGTCAGTACAGCTCTGATACCAAAAGAATGATCAGATGGTTCTCTTGTACGCAATTCAAGTCTCACAGTTTGAGATGTATAATATGTTGCCAGGTGCTAATGAAGAGTCCATGCTGTCATTCAAACTGTATGCAAATGCCACGGGATAGAATTCAATTACAGCTCCAGATATGTCTCCATTTCAATTAACTTTAAACCTTTACTAATCTAATGCCTGAATCAGACAGATTCACGGTCATCCATCTTATTCTCACTGAATGAGCGAAACCTGCATGAGTGCACCTGTTCTTCTGATGGAGCACCAGTTAAGCCAATCTCTTAGGTATTAAACTACTCTTATCTGGACAAGCAATAATACTATTTGGGTAAACTGCATACATTTAGCACCAGAGGATCCTTAAAAATAATTTCTTCTCCTCTTCGAAACTCTTCAGATTAGCAAAGAGGTAAAATTCAGCTTGCAAAGCCCTTCTTATTATACACACAATTTCTTCAATTGTGGGAAAGAAAATCAAATGGTATTCATAACAGTTATTTGATACACTACATTATTTAAGCTGACAATAATGCATCTCATCTCCTTGTATTTGAAAAATAGTCAATTTACAAATGTAGATTTTATGGTAGTCTAGTTTGAGCACTCAAGCATGGTTTAAAAAGTTTTAAAAATTAATTTATTATTAACAAAAGTAGGCTTATATTAACATTGCAAAGAAGTTACTGTGAAAATCCCCTAGTCTCCACAGTCTGACATCTATTCAGGTACATTGAGGGAGAACTTAGCATGGCCAATGCATTGAATCAGCACACCTTTTGGACTGTGGGAGGAAACTAGAGCATCTGAAGGAAATCCATGCACACACGGAGAGGATGTGCAGACTCCACACAGACAGTAACCCAAGCTGGGAATAGAACCTGGGTCACTGGTGCTATAAGGGAACAGTGATGACCACTGTGCCCGTAATGGTGATGGCTTTCTGTACATCTCAAACACGCTGATCAAAACAAAAACCAAATAAAAAATGCCAAATCTACATATTGGTTATGTAAGAAGAAAGAGCCTAGTACTTAAACTGGCAGGCTATCAAGCACAGTAAAAAACAGAAAATTGGTAGATTTATTAGGTAGATCATAGCTGAGAGACTCAAGATGTTTTGATGCTGATTTTAACTCTGGGTCTTGGGTAGGGTGGGTGATGAGATGAATTGGAAACATTCACTGTTGCAGAAATCAGAAAGTTTCATTCCTGGATCCCATTCACGTGCTGCTGGCTCACTTCTCATCTGGGATGGGTAAGCCTGAACCCCTGTCAACAGTGTTGAGAAAAGCACAGCAGCTTCCTTGGACGAGCCTGTTAAAATTGCATTCAAAGAAGGATGCCTTTGAGCAGTTAGTTTTGTAGCCCATCAAAAGTCTGTGCAAACATCACAGTTGACTGCAGCTCCTGGGCATGTAATTACCTTGAGTAATGTTAACTGCCCATTCATATAGCTGACAGGACTGAATTGCCTCTAATTACCTTAACATTTTGCATAAACATTACGGTAAAACTATTATGATGATCAGAATTTTGCCTGTACATATGTACACCAAACTCAAAAATAAAATTGAGACCAACGTTCAACAAATTGAATAAATAAATATCCCTGAAAAAAGTACGTATTTATTATATCTTGTCAAAGCGTATGATCCTACTTTGACTGACAGGTTGTTAAACATTGTACTGACAGCAAGACATTTAAAATTTACTCTCTGACATTGACTTGCTAAAATAAAGTGGCATTCCCAACGCTGCTCAGTTCAATTCCAAGTATAGCTCAGAGATTTCTTTCTTTTCCAAACAAGTGATGATCAACTCGAGCTCCTTTTCATCTATGCAATTCAGACTTGCTCTGCGATGAAATTCTGAAATTGTGGAACTCAGCTCTTACCGGGATTGTAGGAATGACAGACTTTGTATTTGGAATGATAGTACCCGATTTTACCATCTCATTGCACCTGTTTTTGAGCGCATAAACTTGGTAAAGTAGCGTGAACTACGCCGGCCTCTGTGCCGGTTTTCCCTTCACCAAAGCCAGAAATTGCCGGTATGGGACCGTACCTGCAAGGGGGCATGATGGCCATTTGAATGCATTTCAATTGACCTAATGGGCTGCAGGGCCAATCTTACTGGCATTTTCCCCTTTACCACTGTGTTCACCCATCGAGAATCAGTGTGAAATAGATACGCTTCACAAAAGTCTGCCTTGGGTGTTCCACTTAGTGAGGAGGTAAATGCTGAGTGCCTGACGGCTCTCTGCTTGAGATTGGTAGGAGTGGGGTTGGAGGGAAAGGTAGGTCTGATGGCTTTTTGCCTGAGGTCAGTGGAAGAAAGCGGGTGTCCACTGCCATTTTGCCTGGGATCGGTGGGAGGAAGAGGGGGACCGGGTGATGGAGGGTCAGTAATGTTGTGGGGGGGACAATGTCTGTGAGGGCCAGGGGAAAGCAATATCCAGTCTCAGAGCAATGTGGCCTTGGAGCCACATCCTATCATTTTGTTTCTGTGTACATGCATTTGAAGATGCCGATTGAAGCTGCGGGATTTTGGGAGCATTAAGCCCTGCCCACAGGCTTCTGCAGCACAATTTGAAATCGCTGATATTTTTCAGGGAGAGGCACTTGAGAATGGGTCTAAAAGTCGAACCTAAAACACTCCCTGTTTCATGTCTGCACAGCTCTTAGAATCAAAATGGTAAAATAGGGCCCATAGAATCCCAACAGTACAAAAGGGGGCTACTCGGACCATCGAATCTATACCGACTTTGACTGAATATCTTACCCAGGCCCTCCACCTCACTCTATGCCTGTAACCTCATACATTCACCATGGTTAATCCATTTAATTTACACATCTTGGGACGCTATGGGGAAATTTTGCATGCCAATCCATGTGACTTGCACATCTTTGAAACCAGAGCACCTGGGGAAAACCCACACAGACACGGGGAGAACATGCACATGCCACATAGGCAGTCAGCCAAGCGGGGAATTGAACCCGAGTCCCTGGTGCTGTGAGACAGCAGTGCTAACCACTGTGCCACTGTGCTCCCAATTTTCAATAAAACCATTTGGAATTTCTGCAAATCAAGATTCAAAAAAACTTCCATGTCTCTGCGCAAGTGAAATAAACTGGCTTGGAAATTTGATGGCACAAAATAAATTACATCAAGTTGACCATCTATGTATGTGGCACCAGCCACATACCTTCAAGTTCATTGCCTTAAATGAACCTTCAGATGAGGCATATATCAAATGGTGGGTCAGAGAGCAGCCATTTCACTTTCAGCACATTTCTTTTAAATTCATATTTTTGGTTGGTAGTCTAGTCATAACAAAAAGAAAAATGCCAGGGAATGTTCAGAGAATTTGTGCCGAAAGCCAATTACCTCAAATTCACTCAGTAGCAGCTAAAACCAATCTGCTTCCATTGGACATAATTCATTTGAGCATTAGCTGCTGATGTGAAGATTGAATCCAGAATTAGCTTCAGGCTTCCCATGTTGACATTTGGCTTCAGATGTCTCTACTCCAGCGCTTGTACCTTAAGCAGCTTTGGATGTCATCCAATTTAGAATAAGGCAAAATTCACAAAACCTTAACGACATTTCAGAAGGGTAGGAAGACCTTAAGTCAAAGACATTAGAAAGATAAGGTTATTATGAAGCATGTTGGACCTTGGCTTTGTAAACATTGGAATAAGATACAAAACATCAGAGTTTTATTCTAAAGTTTTATAAAATCACTAATTAAGTGTCAACTGAAGCATTGTGCCTTATTCTGTGCACATTCTACAAAGATGTCAGTGTTTGAGATTGTGCAGAGGAGGTTCACTAAAATGGTAGCAGGAACAAAGGATTTTAGTTACAAAAAACTGGGATTGATCTCACAGTTGAGAAAGTTGTGGGAAATGTAATAGTGGTAATCAAAATAGTGAGGCATTTTGCAACATTTTTTTCACTGCTTGAAAGACTGGTAAACAGAAAGGATACAAATTTAAGGTAACTGGCAAAAACAGATGGGAGACAAGCAGAATTTTTTTTTACACTTTGTAACGTCTGAAAACGTTCCCAATCTGAATTAGCGTAGGAATGTTCAGATAATTCTGATTTAGTCATCTGAATTCTTACTCAGGAAATTTTAGACAGAAAGGTCCTAGTCTAACTACTGGATAATTATGCGACTGCCAACTCCTCAATTCCTCCTCTGGTCATGGCAACGAGGCTATGACCAATAAGTGGGGAGTTCCTAGGGCAATGGGGCAGTGGGTAGTATGATCACCGAAAGGATCAGGAGCAATGTAGTAGCAAGCGTCATGTCTTTAAATCCTTCCCATTCATCGCGTTATAATGAGAAAACATTGATTAGATCAACTTTAAAGAAGGTAGTACTATACATGGAGGGGTTGAAGTGTCCCTCATTTTAGAAAAAAAAATATGAACGGTAATGATTTTTCACCTAATAAATAACAAACAGTAGTGAATGACAATTCTATAATTCAATGGCAGTTGCATCTTACTGGCTAATTTTTTGTTAATACATGTTTTGTACATCCACTGAGAATCAGGATAATTATATCCTTGATATAAGAGAATTTTCAGTTCAATCTCAAAATTGCAAAAGTCCACCTACATTATGAATTATACATTTTGTTTTTGCTTTTAAATACAAATATTAAAATACTAATGATTTGACAGTCTTATAAAAGACTTGATAGTCTTATGGTCCAGCAAAATAATTGTATCTTAGGAGAAATGGAAATGCACTGTCCCAGCTGCATTATCATTGAAATTCTCCAACATTATCAAGTTTCACTATCACTCTGCAGTTCCACAATGAAACATCCAGTCTAAAACTAAAGTTGTATCAGATTTCCACTTGCAGCAATATGGTTCATTTTTCTATTGAACATTTTGAGAACTGAAATTAATCTAAAAATACTCAGAGTGTAGTAGCTCAAAAGTGACAATTCACTAAATAATTTGAAGTCATCTGTTTTTTTTCCCACCAAAGAGACAATGGGCAGGATTTTACGGCCTCATTCAAGCAAGACTGGAAGATTCCACCTGAGGTAAATGCCCACTCTTCGCCCACTCCAATTCCCTGGCAGGGATGATAGAATTCCAGGGAATTTGTCACAGACACTTCATTCTTGTTTCAGTAGGATTCATCAATGTTTGCAATGAATTTAGCCTCATAAATTGTCCAAAACCAGATTCAGGCCACTGAGATCTTGACCGGAATTCTCTGACCTTGCCCATGGATTCTCCAGTCCCGCTGTTCTGAAGAGAGATTTGGCAAAACGCCAAATTTTCTGTTCCATTGGCAACAAGACAAATAACATTGGTGAATTTCGGCCTGTCTATTATTTGTCATGGTTTAACATTTATATTCCCAGTCTGCCCTTTCACCTGATTGGAAAGACATTTTGATCTTTTAGTATTTTTTGTGACAGAATCGCCCTGTAAGATTCCTTGACTGTTTGTTTGATTTTGTTACAAGCTGCTGAGCTTCATTGCCAAGCAACCGTCACAGAATAAAATTAAAATTCTATTGTCTTTGGATTGAAAAATATGTTTATCATATGAAAGGCAGAATGAGCACAAAAAAATGTGATGTTGCAATAACAACAGATCAATGGGAAGAAGTGTTTTGTAAATAGCATTATTCAGTGATTTAAAGCCAAAAATGCAAAGCAATAAAATTGCATCTTCCCATTAAGATATATTTAATTATATAATGTTTTCTTGTTGGTTCAATATCCACCTAGTTTGACCATCAGTCTATTAAAGTACAATTTTTCCTGCAACATCTTACAAAGTAGTGCACATACTTTTGCATAAAGTGTTTCATAATAAAAGCAATATAATAAATAAAGCTTTAGGCAATCATATGTCTCAAAAACAATGTAAAGGAGCAAGCAACTATTTAATCATTCCATTTTGACATGTCTGTCCACTTAAACATCAATTAAATGCTTAATGTCTAAAATGTCTGCTGTTTATTTAGCAAAACTTACACCATTTCAAATCAAGCAACTAGAAAATGACTAAGATATGAATTTGTGTATTGAATTTGGAACCCACATTCTTTACACTGCAGAAGTTACATTTTCAGTTAAAAATTCCTATGTGTTAAGCAGTTAAAATATGGAAGCCTGTAATTACTATCATTTTGCCATGCTTGTGGATATAATAACCAAGTTTATTTTCTTTAATTATATTGTCAAACTATATCATCTTCATCTTGCCAAAGAAGAAAAATGTAGACCAAGGAAAGAATGTCAGACTTCTGTGACTGTGCCATTAGTTAGGTTGTCTTTCATACGTTGGATGTGAGGGAAAATATGAGTTGAATTTTCAATGGAATGTAAAGACAAACAGGAGGCAGACAAGTCTAAAATTTCCCTCTGTTGACCAGCGTGCTAGTCTGCCACCATTGTCCCGTGCAAATTTTATTGAAGTTGGGTCAGTGAAGAGAAGGGGATGGTAATTTGACTACCCACCTTCTAGTGACGGATAGCCAATTAGCCCAATTATACTGCCAATTGACGGCATTTGCCAGCATCCATCTAGGGTTTACACTGGGCAAGCTGAAGTCAAAACCTAGCCAATGAATCTGCCCACTGGCAGACTGAGGAGGAATCAATGCCTCATTGAATTAAACTCTGCTCCAACCCACCCCTAACTCCACCCATTCCCCTCATCCCCAACCTGTATTAACAGATCTGTGACCGCAGATCATCCAGTGGTGGGGTACTCCCTCCAAAATATAAGGCTGGCAGCTTTTTACTTTAAATCTTTGAAAAATTCACCAGAGAGTGCCAACTCTTTACGTTAGCAGCTCCCACATCTGATGACCGGGTGGGGGAAGAGATGCTGCTCATCTTTCAGTGCTGGATGGCATCTGGCAAGTTTGTTTGCCTAAGTTTCAATTGCACGGGGTACTTGGAAAGAGCTGCATAATGTACCATATCTTCACTAAATTCTCATTGGGACTGGCACTAGCATTTGTAAAAACAGAGTCAGAATTCAGCAAAGAAAACATAGTCTGCTATGTATTCCATGCGAGCTTGGCTGGTGATGAGAAAGCCCTTCTGTGTCAGATCCTTCCTTCACCCCCAGAGTCTCAGTCCATTTGCACGTTGCTCTTGAGGTAACTGGCGAGGAAGAGACCATTATTCACCTCCCTATGAAATGTGCCTTTGCAAAGAAGATCTGGAGAGGGATGAGGTGATTTTTGTCGAGGTTCATCCATGAGCAGCTCCATTATGCTTGTTTCAGGGCTCTCCAGGGGCTATTGCCAGAGATGCACTCCGAGACAAACATCAGCTGCTGTTGGAAGATCATCAACTCAGTGAATGATGCACTTTGATCTGCCCAAAACCAGTGCAAAGAGTAATCCACGGGTGAATGGTACATTTCAAAGCCCAGGAGTATGTGCTGATGGACACACTAAAGCTTGGGGCAGCTGGTGCAATGGGGGAATCTAAGGCCTTTCAGCCTTTGTGAACTGAAGGGATTGGAATTGTCTAGAAATCCCTCAAGCTGTATGACTCACACTGAATGTGTACAGTGAACATTAGATGAATCACAATTGTATTGAAAAACCTCAGAGTGAAACTTGATCTATGTAGACAATTTAACTACTTTTGCACTATTTGTGATGAATATTTTGAAATGTCTGTAATTTTTTTTACTCTATTGAAGCAGCTCAGAGTGCAACATGATGCATGTAGAGAACCTGAATAGTATTGCACTTTCTGTGATAACCACTTTGAAATGTCTGTAATGTTCTTCCAGATATTTTACAAATGAAGTATATTCTTGCGAACCCAAATGTATGTACTTGCTGAAAGACACAGCTGATCTTAAGACTCATGTTTTTAAATGTTGTGAACCTCACTCTATTATCGAAGAACTATCAATGATAATTGTGTAGTGTGGTATATGTGCAGAAGAATTTGATTCCCTTTGTATTGTTTAAATGAGTTTCCTAGCATGTTTCGGCAATAATTATTCAAACATAGTTTTGCATTTGCCCAACTTTCTCGCTGTACTTTTGTAGATTTCCCAATGTGTTTTGGCAAAGCCTACATTCGTACCCAAAAATGCTCTTGCATGCTTCCATTGGAATGTGGCTGCAGTGACTAGGCAATCCTTCCCAGTTAAAAAAAAAACCTACATTCTTTCTATCATGCAGTACCAAATAAAAAAAATCAGCACAAATGTCAGTAATTATCAGCACTTTAAATCTGTATGGTTTGCTTAGTTCAAATAGAGATGGCAATGTGGAACCATCCTCTCATTTCTCAAAAGTAACTGATGGCTGGCAAATAAAAAAAGCAAATAATTTAGTAGACTCCATGAATCAACCATTCCTTGCTGCCAGCCCCTTCTACCATTGCCATGGGAAAATCTTCAGCTCTCTCCAATGTAATGAGATGTTTTTGAGATTCTGGTATTTCTATTTTTATGTGCATGTGTCAGGCAACAAGAGGCTAAGCTGTTTAATATCAGATTCACCTCTTGCAATCCTGAAGAGATGTGGCGCCATCATTTATCCTTTTAGGGTCAGAATTGCAGCAGCACCATGTGACTTAGCAATGTTATTGCTTTAATCCAGTACATATTGGACCTTTGATCAAAGCTCAGGTGCAGCACAATGCTTGGAACTGTGAAACAGAGGCTTGTGTTCTTCCATCAAGAACAGAAGGAGTTGTTGGATACATCTGTATCTAAACATCTGCACAAAACACAATGATGTGGAGATGCTGGCATTGGAATGGGGTAAACACAGTAAGAAGTCTCAGAACACCAGGTTAAAGATCAAAAGACTTATTTGCATAAACCACTAGCTTTTAGCAAAACACAATGCCAAAGTTTCATATATTATCTCTCTTAGATGTTAGATCTCATCCTAATGAATATCAATGTCCAAATCATCTTCATTATATAAACATTAGTTCAAAAAGTGAGTTCAAGAAAATTATTCTAAGGGCATTAGAGATGGACAATAAATGCTGGGCTATAATAACACCCATGTAGTTTGTAAAGAATTGTACTCTCTGTAATGAAAATATATGTAATCACAGAATCCCAACAGTGCGGAAGGAGACTATTTGGCCCATCCAGTCTACATCGACAAAAGTCCCACCCAGACCTTACCCCGTAACCCCACATATTTACCCTGCTAATCTTTCTAACCTATGCATTCCTGGACACTAAGGGGCAATTTGGTATGGCCAATCAACCCAACCTATACATATTTGGGCTTTGGGAGGAAACCGGAGTTTTTGGAGGAAACCCATGTACACATGGGAAGAATGTACAAACACACAGCGAACCAAGCTGGGAATCAAATTCAGGTCCCTGGAGCTGTGAGGCAGCAGTGCTACCCATTGTGCCACCATCCATAGCGTTCGGTAATGTTCTCATTACTGAACTGAAGCATTTCTGAGTGTATCTTGATCTCTGGAGAAAATGAGATATTATTGCATTTTACTGTTCTAGCAAAGTGAAATGTTTCGTAATGTGTCTTTCAGATTATGTGTGAATAAAGCACAAAAAAAGTGGAAGTGTAGGTCAATTTATGTTCTTTGCTCAGTTATAATACTTCCTTTTTGTAAATTAAATATTATTAAACCTTTTTAATGGACAAACCTAACAGGAAGAAATCACTGATACCTTGCACCATAATCTCTCACCTGATTCAGTCAAGATACTTAGCAATTTGGAAATATGGACAGTGATCAGATTGCAAATAGTTTTAATGATTAAACCCTTGGCTGGAAAGGACCAGCAGAGGGCCCCAGAACCACTCGTTAGAATTTATTCAATCTTTCGACGATTTCAGAAAGCTTTCATGTTGCACCTATAGGGATATGCAGGATTGTGTTGAACCACGATTAAAAGGAATGAACTTAATGCCGTGAAATTCCCTCTTTGTGTTGCTCCTTTTTTTCTAAAGTTGAAACAAAAGAGCAAGTGCTTACAGAAAGAAACTATTTCTTTGTTGATAATAAAAAATAATCAACATCCTCATTTAATGATATGTCTGCATCTTGAGGCATAACAGCTGATTGAGGCAGTGGACTTCAGTTTCAAAACTAGTCCCAATGTCTTCTTTATGTTTAAAATGAATCAGATTAGCGGCAAATCTGTTCTCCTAGTTCATGGAAAGGTGAAAGATAATATGAGATGGAGTTACTGAAAAGCTACAAATTGATGAACTTGAGGAGTTACCAGGATTATTCAGGAATATTTCTTAGATTTATGTATCGAATGAAACTTACTGCTATATCATTGGATACGAAAAGATTTATCATATTGTATTATAAAGCTCGGTATGATTGACATTCTTTCATGGAAAAGAAAATGGAACATTGAATGAGCCCTAACTTGGGTTAGGATGGGATAAATGATAAAATAATTGATTAGAAATGGTTTGTGTTCTGGATTTTTGATGGCAATCAAATGTCATGGAATGAAGCGGACTTCATTGTATCGAGAGGAAAATAACAGGACAAAATCTCTTCAATATCCTGTTTTTGCATTTTACCTGCAACTTCCCTCTCATTCACAGCACTTATGGCTCACTTCTTAGTGTATACTCTCTTGCAATATAATCATTTGAATCATGTAAAATGGTTCCACAGGGTTAAGAGAGTTTCAAACCATAACAAGCATGGTTACAATAACCAGGCAGCTTAGAATGTAGCTGTGCTGCATCAATCTCACTTGCGGCTGTCTCATAATTCTTGTTTAATCTTCATGTATAGCCAGGAGCTCTGAATTATTCAGTAACCGTCCTAATCTCTGCTATGGATTGTCATCGTGTTGCCAAGTCATAGCCAGACATGAGTCAAGATACTTAAGGGGGAGGAGATTTCTTTGTTGATAATAAAAATTAATCAATATCCTCATTTAATGATGTCTCTGCATCTCAAGGCAAAAGAGCTCATAGAGGCAAATGGGTTCAGTTTCAAAACTAGTTCCAGTGCCTTCTTTATGTTCAAAATGAAGTTTTACATGAACCAGATCAGTGGCAAACCTGTGCTGTTAGTTCATGTTTTTTTTTCCAATCTTGTCATATGCACAAATAACGATTAATTCTCATGCTACTGTTTCAATGTAAATTAATTTTGTAATCATAAAAGGTTTTCTGCTTTCATTGAAAACATAGTCTTGTTTGGTCTAAAGCTTTTTTCTTTTGTGAGGAGCTTACAGTGTCGGCACTGTACAAAAGCATGAAAAACATTACAAGTACTTATAATAGCTAATACCTCTCTTAATGGAATAGCATACAACTCATTAAGTAGTAAACCACTAAGATCTCAGAGAGGTTAGAAGACTAATTATGAAATAATTGTCTTGCAATTTGAAATGTTGACACAACTGAATTCAATATTTTAGAAGCAGATTCATATAATCCACAATTCTTTAACAGGCACTCATCACATCTCTTAGCAGTTTGATTTTTTTTCCTCAAAGTGACCCAATGTGCTGGCAGTTCAATTGCAGTCAGATCTTTGCAGTCCTACACACCCTCTCAAAGCATGCAGTTATACAAAGCAGCAATAAAGCTTTCTCAATGGGAAAATCCCCGTTCTCAGGATGATGGAGGAAGAAGCTAAATAATAGAGGCAAGAGGCTCTGAGAGTGAGATGGTATTGTTATTATTTATTAATGTCACAAGTAGGCTTACGTTAACACTGCCATGAAGTTACTGTGAATGAAAATCCTCTAGTTGCCACACTCTGGCACCTGTTCGGGTACCCTGAAGGAGAATTTAGCATGGTTAATGCACCTAACCAGTATGTCTTTCAGACTGTGGGAGGAAACTGGAGCACCCGGAAGAAACCCACGCAGACACGGGGAGAACGTTTGGGCTCCGCATATACAGGTAAGATGGGAGTCAGTGGGCCAACTTATTTCCTCCAGTAGTAATCTTGTACTTGCCCTTATGATAGTTCCATTGTTCTGTTTAAAAGCAAATTACTGCGGATGCTGATATCTGAAACAAAATAGGAAATGCTGGAAAATCTCAGTAGCTGTAACAGTATCTGTAGAGAGAATAGAGCCAACATTTTGATGATGACTAGACTCGAAATGTTGGTTCTATTGTCTCTTCACAGATGCTGTCAGAACAGCATTTTTGTACCCATTGTTCTGGTGTTGGCAAACAAGCTCAGGAGGAAACTGGAGAAAAAGATTCTGCTGTTTTGTTAAGTGAAGTTATGCTAGCCTTGTATCCAACCTTGGTTAGAGTACAGCCAGAACACTGTGTGCCATTCTGATCAGCATATTCTAAGAAGGATAGAGAGACCCTAAAGAAATCACAAAAAAGATTTCCAAATATGATATCAGAACTGCAAAGTGATATCTGTAGGAAAAAATGACTATACTAGATCTTTTTTCTTCTTGAAAGTATAAGGAAAAGCAAAACCAGAGGCCATCAATATGAAATGATCACCAATAAATCAAGTAGAGGATTCAGGGTGGAACTTTACAGCTGTGCTGGCCCCAAGGCCGGAAAATCCTGTCTGTGGACAACAGATCTTTGAATGATCGGTGTCCCGCCTGTAACGATTCCCATGATGGGCAGGACAGGAAAATTTCAGCCTCAGATTTTTACCCAGTAAGGAAGAGAAAGATTCACCACTGGCAGAACATGAGGCAAATAATATGGGATAATAATTTGCTCACATAGCAATGCAATGTAGACTCTGTAAATTCTCCATTCCCCCACCCCCAGCTCTTCCTGCGTGACCCCTATCGTAGCATAGAGGAAATCCATGGTCAGCAGGTCTCCCATCCCTAAAGTATTTACACAGTCCTCACATAGCAATGCAATGTAGACTCTGTAAATTCTCCATTCCCCCACCCCCAGCTCTTCCTGCGTGACCCCTATCGTAGCATAGAGGAAATCCATGGTCAGCAGGTCTCCCATCCCTAAAGTATTTACATAGTCCCCACTTCAAGCTACTTTGAAGCTTGCAGTGATGTACAAAAATGGAAACTAGATAACTACATGCGGGAGAAAGGATTTGACAGATATTGTTAGATAAGGAAGGAACTTTGATTGATGCATAAGCATGGGCATAAACAGATTGATAGTCATGATGTGGAGATGCCGGTGTTGGACTGGATGAAACTCAGGAAAAAGTCTCACAACACCAGGTTAAATCCAACCAGTTTATTTGATAGTAAACCCACGAGCTTTCGGGATTTGTCCCTTTGTCAGGAGGTCAGCTGTAAAGACTTGCATTCTAATCAGTTATCTGTAAACTACGTGTGCTGTTATATGCTCTGTCTGAGACCAGAACTCTCCACTCACCTGACGAAGGGGCAAACCCCGAAAGATTGTGGGTTTACTATCAAATAAACTGGTTGGACTTTAATCTGGTATTGTGAGATTTCTTACTGTATAAACAGATTGGGTCAAATGGCCTGCATCTGTGTGATAGATGACATGTTATTCTACATAATGATTCAATTAGCTTTTGGTGTTTACCATCTTACAGGACTGATCCAAAAGCTGCACTGTCCATAGAAGGAAACCTCAACATAAACAGAGAAAAGAGGTCAGATGGAAAACAATATAACTTTTGATACCTGTTAACAACCATTTCCCCAGAATGTGGGACATTTCACAGAAAAATGGGAAATCAATAATCAATGCTAAGCCTCTTTGTGGGATATTTAGCTTTTCAGTTATTAACAAGGGTGTTTTGACTTTAAACTCTGCAAATGGCAAATCCAGTAGTGACATGATCATAGAGTGTGAGATCAGCATTACAC
The DNA here is from genome assembly GCA_024679065.1 of Sphyrna mokarran. Taxonomy (NCBI): domain Eukaryota; kingdom Metazoa; phylum Chordata; class Chondrichthyes; order Carcharhiniformes; family Carcharhinidae; genus Sphyrna; species Sphyrna mokarran. The sequence continues at coordinate 30,512,201 of JAGIQG010000021.1, forward strand.
AATCTCTATCATTCTCACACCATCTGGGTTGGAAATCCTGTATGATCTATTTTTGTCATGCAAATCAAATAATATTTTCAATTTACATCAACATCCGTAATACACAGACGGAATAATTTTAAGATAGATTTGCTGCTTTATGCATTACTTCAGCAGACTAAATATGTTTCATAAATTACATGAACTATTAACAGTATATTTGATAAACAATAGAGAAGATATGAATTTATTCAGCTTTTCAACGTTCACTCAGTTCCATTATTTTGTCAATGTGAAACAGGAATAAGGCACTTGGAGCCAGTGGAAGATACTTTCAGAGCTAAAAGAGGATCTTTTGATTAACTCAATTGCAAATTTACCATCTAATTTCTATTTGGTCATTTTTTGGGAGAACAGAAAAAGTAGATGACCATGGCCCATATGTTTTGAAAACACAGAATGTCCTCAGTACTGCTGGCACAATGTGAATACAATTGAAATGTCTTAATATTGCAGGACACAGTTACATGTTCTAAGACCATTGCCAGACAAGAATTAAAATGGAAATTGCACACACAATGGCAATAATTTAGAGGTTTTAAAAAAAGGGCGGAATGGACAAGTTGGGCTGAAGGGCTTATTTCCATGCTGTAAACCTCCATGACTTTATGAAATAACCATTGCACTAACCCCTGTGCCACTGAATCCCTCTATGCACCATTGGGAGACACTACTTGCCCCAGATCTTGAAATCAAAGGTTAGGTGATGTCATGGTTGCTGCTGACATCAAATAAAGGATAAAATAATTTTTGTGGATTTCACCTTTCCTAATATTAATTCTATTCAAGCAGGGGATCTCTGGTGACTAGCAATAGTGATCATAGAACCCCTATAGCACAGAAGGAGCATCTTGACAAATACATAAATAAGATGGGAATAGAGAGACATGTCCTCAGAAGGGTAAAGGGTTTCAGTTCAGTCAGGCAACATAGTCAGTGCAGGTTTGGAGGGCCAAAAGAATTGTTCCTGTGCTTTAACTTCCTTTGTTCTTTGTTCTCTTTGAGACTATTTGACCCATTATGTTTGCAGCAATTCTCTGACATAGCATCTTATCTAGGCCAATCTCCACCTTTTCCCCACAACCACATGTATTTGCCCTACTAATCCTCTAACCTACACATCTTGGGACAATAAGAAGCATTTAGCATGGGCAATCCACCTAACTTGCACATCTTTGGACTGTGGGATGAAACCAGAGCACTCAGAGGAAACCCATGCAACCATGGGGAAAACATGCAAATTCCACAGAGTCACCCAAGACTAGAATCAAACCCTGGTCCCTGGTGCTGTGAAGCAGCAGTGCCAGTCAGTATGCCATCCATCTGATGTCATTAAATATGTTAAGTAGCCAACCACATTGAAGAATTCTCACAGACAGCAAGCAGGAAATAATTATCATGATTGTTATGCACTTTATATTTATTAGTGATTTAGATAATAATGATACCAGAATGTAAGATCACAGCAAAGAATAAAAGGGTCACATAGGCAAGCTTTTTTACCCAGGAAATATGTTGACATAGGATAGAAAAAGCAGTCAAGGAATAAGATGGAGGATTGGAATGGAATAAAAAAGATTATAATCAACTAAAGCTTAACCATGAAAATATAGCAGAAAAACCTAAAATGCTACATCACATCATGCTTGACATGCAGAAGCCAGCATTAGGCAATCAGTGAGGAAATGCAGAGAAGAATTGAAGCTATAGAATTGTAGTTTTTAAGGCAAATGATGAAATGAGTCATCCTAACAATGAAGAAGTAGTCGGATGAACTTTCATAATTAAGTGCTCAGGTCTTTAAAAAAGGGGTGGAATAGGGAAGAAAGTCAGACTGTCCCATAGTTTAGTTAGGAGGCTAGCCTGTACCATTATTTAGTTAGGATGTTAGATTGGACCGTCGTTTGTTTAGGAGGGTTAGACTATACTGTGGTATATTTAGAAGAGTAGATTGTACCATGATTTGTTTAGGAAAGAAAGCATGACGCGCATGTCTTGATCCCACTGTAGGACAGTAGATGACCTCTCTGGGCAGTGAACATTGTAAGGCATGGTCAGTGAGTTCAAATATTTGCTTATACGAATACGAATATGAAGCAGCTTCTCTTCAAGTAACTGAAGTCTCCAATCCCTGGTATCATTGCGTTCAGCCTCCCCTGTGCCTTTTCCATGGTATGGATATGATTCTTAGTTACTGTGCCCAGAATTGGATGCAATTATCCAGCTGAGGCTGAGATAAGTGTTTCATAAAAGTTTAGCAAAATTTCCTTCCTTTTGCACCCTATGCTTCTATTTATAATGTCAATGATCCAGTTTGTTTCTTAAACAGATTCTTAATTAAGCTTGGAACCAGTGTGTGTTCAAGTCTATTAGAACAGCAAACGTAACAGGGAAATTAATTAGTAATTATGTTTGTGCAAAGAGCATGAAATAAACAGAGAAGCTTTTAAGAAAAAATTAGATTAGGAGGCAGCTTTCATGTCATATTTGAGGTGCAGACAGAATTAGAAAGGACTGACCTTCATCCAGAATATGTGAAACTTTGGCATGTGTCTGTCCATTTGAATGAACCTTGCAGAGCATCCATATGATGAATGTATTATCTCGGTTGAGCAATAATAATTATACCTGATTAATGGTGCTTTGTGAAAATTAATACAAAGATGGCCAAGTAAGAAAAATCTCCCGAATGGAAGCAAAAAGATGGAAAGGAAGAAAAACATTGAGGTTGATACTTTGAAAACTGTTTCCAAGAGAGAACAATTGAAGAAGATGCAAAATACAAAAAAAGTTGTAAGTTGAGTGAGAGAGCTGAAACATTAAGAAAGGTTAAATATCTAACCCGGCAGAAGTAAACTTGTCATGTGTCTCACTAGATGTCAATTAATATAGCTCAAAGTTTTGAACTCAGTATAAGAGTAAATTAGCAACACAAAAAAAATGATGGGTGGAATTTTCTGGCTGCTCTTGCCTCAGGGCAACATGGTGGTACCAAGGTTAGAACTGCTGCTTCATAGCACCAGGGACCCAGATTCGATTCTTGGCTTGGGCCACTGTCTGAGCAGAGTTTGCATGTTCTCCCCATGTCTGTGTGGGGTTCCTCCGGTTTCCTCCCACAATCCAAAAGGTATGCTGGTTAGGTGCATTGACTTTCCAAATTTTCTCTCAGTATACCTGAACAGCGCCAGAGTGTGGCAGCTAGGGAATTTTCACAGTAACTTCATTGCAGTGTTAACGTAAGCCTGACACTAATAAATAGATTTAAAACTTAATACATAGTTCACTGTGATCATTTGCAATGACTTCATGGTGGCAATTATAAGCCTACCAACTAGCCCAGAACCTCGACCGTGGTGATGGGAAAGTGAAGGTCATTGAATATAAACCAGTCAGGGAGAGATGTCAGTGGAGAATCAGAGAGAAATGTGACATGAAGTCCAAAGATGGTCAGTTGAAAGTAACAATCATGGAGAAAGTCCTACCTCTCTCTGAATCCTCTGATCACATAGAAGGACTTAACCAAGCAGTGCACAGGAAAAACTAGCATCGAGCTTCAACAGGTATAGGGATAGTTTAATGTGAACACAGAAGCTTGATAAAAAGTAAGTCAGCACATTCCTTTATTCTATTAATAGCATGAAACATTTTAATAAGATTTTAATGAGGACACAGCAATGTACGAAGAGGTTATTAAGCCTTTGACTTACATATCAGTCTTCAGAGGGACACTAATATAGACCAGGTGAGAATTAACACAAACACTTAGGAATCCAGAGAAATTATTTACTTTCTCACTAACAAGCTGTATTCTTTGACTGATAGTTGTGAGAATGAGGATGAACTCATCTGAGACCACATTGTGGTTGGAATGCTAGAAAAAGCCTTATCTGATTTTCTGCAGTCCGGGAAAGATCTAACATTGCCCAAGGCAGTGCAATTAGTGAGACAGGCTGAGCTACAGAAATAGAACTGGGTTTTAATCTGGACTGAGAGTGAATCTTTATAGATTCAAGACCACTCACTCAATGTAGTTTATGAGCAAGAAGAGGTACTGGCACACTCAGTAAAAGGCAGATCTAGAATGAAGAGGAGGAGGTGCCATCATTATCCAATGCTCTCATTTTGGCATAAGAAAACCCATTGGCACAAAGACTGCCCTGCTATAAATGCTGAGTTAAGGAGGCAGGACCATTTTAAAGTAATATGCTGTGGCAGAGAACTTTCAACTCCAGCTGAAACTTTTACAGAGTGACCAGTCCAGTCAACCAGTTTCCAATAAAACGAAGACACTGACAAACATGAAAAAAAATAAAATTCAAAAGGCCACTGTTCAGTTTTATAGTTTTCAAAGTAGCTTTGAGGATATAGTTAATAAAAATATAGAGTGAGGTCTTAGCCACATTACAATAGGTAGAGAGTGGAGCATTGTTTCAAATGATCATATAAAGTATAGTTTTGAATATTTCAATTACTAGTCAAACACAGAGCAAGGCAATATTCTCAAATCCGTCTGATTACAAATGCTGCAGCAGTAGCGATGTGAAGTAGGAATCCTCTCAGTCCTTAAGGAAAGTACAACAACCTAAAAGATGAAGCAACGTACGTTAAAGTGAAGGGGAGAGTGGGGGTGAGAATATCAGAGAGACAGAATACCCAAAAATAAAAAGTACTAGAGCGATAATGGGAAGAACCTTCCCAGCTTTGGCATGGTGAACCAAGAGGTCAACATGGTGAGAGGAATGAATGGCAGCCTCATTGGGGTGACTTCTCAATATATTCCCATTATCAGATGAAGGAGAGACCCCAGAACAGCTATTCATGTCACAACAGTGAAGGATCAATTCTATATAATTCGGTCCCAATAGTGGCTACATGGCAAGGTTGATGGCACTTTATAGGCAGTAGAGTTGTTCCTCCATTGAGTGGCATAGTGGAACAATGGTTAGCATTGCTGTTTTACAACTCCAAGGATCCAGGTTCAATTCCAGTCTCAGGTGCTATGTTAGAGTTTGCACATTCTCCCCGTGTCTGGGTTTTCACCAGGTGCTCCGGTTTCCTCTTACAGTCCAGAGATGTGCAGGTTAGGTGGATTGGCCATATTAAATTGCTCCTGTGCATCCCAAGATATGTAGGTTAGATGGATTAGCCATAGGAAATGGTTACAAGGATGGCATGAGAGATTGGGTGTGGGTTAGATGGTCTATCAAAGAGTCTGTGCTGATTCATAGGACTGAATGGCCTCTTTTGCATTTTGGGATTCTATGAGATTTTATCAGTATGAAGGCTGCCAGCCTAATGGAAGTGACCACCCTTACCCCCACAGAAGTCTTAGAGGTGACATTGGAGCTCCCATTTGATGGTGAAGTCAGCAAACTAATAAAGGGCTGCAACCATGACGGTGTTCATTAGGAAGGCAGACTGTCCCCCTCCTCTCCAACAGCGCAAGCCTTTTTGACCCTTCTCATATCCCCAATATGTTGCAGGTGTCTTGGAATTTATGAGCCCTCACACTTCGCTACACATTACAGCAATTTACCTCTAACAGTGATGTTGCCAATCATTCTTTGCCAAATGGCCTCTGAACTCAGGGCTCCGCCTACTGTCCTTGATTCAGAATCAATTATGGAAGCAAACAATGAGGAGGCTGCTTCTGGGAACACAGTTCTGACAATCTTACTCAGAGCAAATGTAGTCTCAGATACCCTGTTCAGTCCAAGCATTGGAGTCCTGAATCTTATGGAAAAATAACCTGCCCTTTGTGGCTCAGCTGATGATGTGGATTGTACAGATTTTGACAGACAATCCATTGTAATTTGTGGGCTGCAATATGCTTCATTAGTCACGACAGAACCTTGTCTGAACGAATTGCATTCACGTTTTACAAATTCCACTCAGGTTTTTCGATTCTGTTGAGTTGAGCTTGATACTCTGCCAAACAGCAGCAGAATCTAGACTAATTTCAGCACAGCATGTAGGAGGTAACTCAGTTGACACATCTACATGGAAACAAGCTGTTTGGTAGGCAGCGATATATCTGATTTGGAATAGGTATATTTACAGAATGAAAGCGGGTGATTTGCAGAAAGAAGACTAAAGTTACTGGTGACAACATGCCTCAGGCATGTAAAGCAGCTCTGGATGCTGCATTACTCAATCAAAAGGATTAGTCATAATTCTCAGGACAGTGTGCATCACAATTATCATAAAACATCAATTTTCTTTTACAGAAGACCATGAGTTTCTTATTAAATCAGAAACATGACTTTGTCACTGCTAAAATGCCCAGTGCAGTCTCAGAAGACTAAAGAAGATCAACTGCAAGGCTTAGAAATTCTTAAACTCTGAATCTCAATCAAAAAGAATTATTACTTTGTGAGAGAGAATCTAGCCCTACTATATTCCTGCCATAAATAAATACTTTAGGCAATATATATCTACATATACTCTGAGATTTTGAGATTAAAAACAATTTTATCCTTGAAGCTAGAGAAGTGCTTTTTGAATTGTGATCCTTGTGATGATGTCGGGAAAGGGGGAACAGGGAGATATGGAAGTGAAGATTTATAGAAGCTTCACATTAGGATTAGAGATTGAAAAGGACAGAAGAGGCAAATGGTGGTCTGCATTTTATAAAGCCAACTGTTGACCATTTGAAGTCATCTTTCCGCAAACATATGAATCATCCAATGATTCTAACTAATGTCATTTTATTAGATGTACGGGAAAGACTGATACTAGTCCATAGTTGTGTAACAATGTGCCATGTATATGAGATAGGAGATTACTTTATATTCAAAAATAGATCAATTTCTCACAAATGTTTGGTGCACAGTGACTAAGGCACAGTCAGTATAATCTTATGTCACAGTTTGCATTGTACTTTCAGGCAACATTTATTTTATTGATTTTGGAAACATAGGAACAGGAGTAAGTTATTTAATCCACTGAACATACATGTAATTAGATCTTGGCTGATAATTTACCTCAATGCCACTTTCCTGTGCTATCTTCATAATGATTGATGTGATTAGCCTTCAGGAATCTATCTATTTCTGTGCAACATGCTCAATAATTGAACTGCCACAGCTCCCTGGGGTAAAGAATTCCAAATATCCACCACCGTTTGAATGACAGAATTTCTCCTCATCTCACTTGTAAATGGTCGATCCTTTGTTTTGAGTTTATGTTCCCTGGTTCTAAACTCACAATTTTCTTGGCCCACTACGCTAGTCAAATAACATATTGGGGCGGGGAAATGTAAGCAGGAGGCCAGTCACAATCTTGGACCATTATTTCAGACTGTGATCCATATGGTGATGGAGGGAAAGCAGCGAGGCTGATTACAATATTCATTTCCTCACTCTCATCTCTTTAGTAAGCACAGGACACAACCGTTTGGGTTCACATATGATTCCGACCCCACTGGTCCACACTATAGGCAGCACGCATAATCCTCAGCAATGGAAATCAGGTATGATGGCCTTGCTGGTGGAAATGGAGGCTATTCGGGAGGTCTGGAGCAAGGGGAGCAGTAGCTCTTGGGCAGTCCCAGGCCTGGCACCCTGGCACTGCCCACTGGGCACCAGGCACTGAGCCGTCCTGTGAGTCAACAAGGAGGGTGGGGCCACATGGAGACAGAGCCAGTTAGCAGGTGGCGGAAGGAAGAGGGAAGGGTAGGGGGGAGTTCTGCATGGGGACTGAGGGCTAGTGATGATGCCACCAAACAGAGATTGGGGACAACCAACAGAGATCAGGACCAGCTATCAAGAGGCTGGCAATCGGCAAGACGGGCAGGTCGGAGCCACCAATCAGGTGGAGGGGGTGGTGTTGAGCCTGGTGATCCAGGAGGAGTGGGGGTAGTAGCATGCCAACTGATCATCCAGTATACTGAGAGATCGATGCATGCACATTGGCCCCCTGAGGAGTCTGATGCTGACCTCTTGAGTGGGATTAGGCTGTACTCCCCCTTACTAGCATGAATCACCTGATGGTCTCTGCATGTTCCTTGGTTCTAAAAATTCATTTCATTAAACTCACCCAAAAATGGGCGGGAACATATCCTGTTCTCTTGTCCATTAGGCACAGAGGTTTTAGGGAAAATAGTGCCCCTTATTTCCATTCACCCTGTCATACCCTGTAACAATTTTGTAAGTTTGAATAAGATCACCGCTCATTCTTCGAAGCTCCAGGAAGTGCAGACACAGTCTCCTCAATATCTCCTCAGAAGACAATCTTACCATCCCAGGGATTAGACTGGTAAGCCTCTCTTGCATAGGCAGAGGTGAAATCATGATCAGGCAGGGGACACAGTTAGCCCATTGCACTTGGGGTGTGCTGATGTTTGTGATGGCGGTTTTTCTGTGTGAGGGTAGAGCAAATGATCAAAGTAACCAATGAGGTTAAACTGAGGCTTTTGTGATGCAATTTTTCAAAGCTATCTGAGCCTTTTGGCTGAAATATAGCTCAGATCAAGCCCAGGAGTGGGTGTGATACCTCATCCTGTCAGTTTGGATCTTGTTTGATCAAGCCCAAGATGGGACGTATATCCTGTCTTTGTCAGTTTTGGATCTGGTTTTTCACTTATGTGAGGACACTGATTTGACTTAATTGGCTTTTTTGATTAGGAATAAAGCACCAAAAAAAACTTCCTTTGCACTCCCTCTATGGCAAGCCTATCCCTCCTTAGATAAGGAGGCCAAAATTATACACAATACTCCAGGTGAGATCGCACCCAGACTCTACGAACTGCAGCAAGACATCTTTACCTCTGCCTTCAAACCCTCTTGCAATGGAAGCCAAATCTGGAGTATTGCGTGCAGTGTTGGCATCTTTTTTTGAGGAAAGATGTCTTTGCTAAAGAGAGAGTGCAGTGAAGGTTTATCAGGCTGATTCCTGGGATGGCAGGTCTGCCATATGACGAGGAACTAAATCAGTTAAGATTGTATTCATTGGAGTTTAGAAGAATGAGAGGGGATCTCATGGAAACTTATAAAATTCTAACAGGGAGTAGGCAGGAAAAGTTCAGAAAGAGCATTCACAATGGGGAGGCGGGGGGTGAGTCCAGAAATAGGGGGTCATAATTTGAGGATTAGGGGAAACCTTTTAAAACTGAAGTGAGGAGACATTTCTTCACCTAGAGAGTGATGTATGTGTGGAATTCACTACCACAGAAAATAGTTGAAGCCAAAACATTGTATGATTTCAAGAAGAAATTAGATATAGCTCTTGGGCTAAAGGGATGAAGAAATATTGTGATGGTGGGGTGGTGGAGTGGATCAAGATATTGAAGCTGATGATCAGCCATGATCATAATGAATTGCAGAGCAGGCTTGAAGGGCCAAATGACTTATCCTGCTTTTAATTTCTCTGTATGTTCTATGTATATTGTTGCTTGTTCATAGAGCCATAGAATCGCAGAATCATACAGTGCAAAAGGAGGTTATTTAGCCCATCGCGTCTGCACCGATCACAATCCATCGAGGTCCTTTCCCCATAACACTATGCATGCGCCCTAACCAGTCTCCCTGACACTAAGAGACAATTTAGCATGGCCAATCCATCTAACTCATAGTCTTTGGATATGGGAGGAAATTGGAGTGCCTAGAGGAAGCCCATGAAGGCACGGAGAGAATGTGCAAACTCTGCACAGACAGTGATGCAAGCTAGGAATCAAACCCGGGTCCCTGACGCTGACAGGCAGCAGTTCTTGCCACTGTGCTACCGTGCTGCCCCATATTTTTTGACAAGAATGTTCCAGAGGGTATGGAATAAAGGTAGCTAGGTATTACCCCATCAATCTGAGTGTTTATTCACACAAGACACCGTTCTACTGGTTAGGTCAGCTATTGAGAAGGCTGCACCTCATTTATATGTGTTGAACTGACCCTGAAGAAATAATGAACATATACAGCCTGGGAACATTGGTTTTTTATCTCTACTTTCAGCATGTGTGTGCAAGTAAAGGAATAGGCATGGCATTGAAAACAGTCTACATTACATGCTCCAGAGATTTAAATAATGGGAGAATAATGGTGGAAAAATCCCATCAACAATTACCAAAGGATGTTACCTTCCATTGAGCTTTGAACTTGAAGATTTTCCTTTTTTTCATTATAACACATAGGTATGAAAAACAACAATTTATATCTTTAATTAAATTATATGCTTTTTATGCATGCATCTGACTTCATAAATATTTGATTACAACATTTATAAAGCGTCACAAACAAAACTGTAATTAAATGTGGGCTACAGAATAACATGCAATTACATTTAGGAAGTGAAATTACCTTGTGCATTAGAGCTAATGTGTACACTCAGAGCACATCAATTTTGCATGTTACTGCTAATGGAACCTGAACACGTTTTTGCGTATGCTGTTAAATCCCAGGACTAAATCAGTTTAACATGTGGTCACACACAAATCAAAGCTAAGTGGTCTTTGAGCATTTTAAGCACAAGTTAAATATGAACGTGCAAACTTCCTTATGCTTCATTTTGACCCTGGATTTGGGTTAATTATGCTGCTATAAATGTGGCATTGAGAGAGTAATAGTGGTCAACAGTGACATTGCAAAAAGCAAAGTGACTCAGATTTTGAGCTATAAAACATATCCTGGTTCATTCATGACTTTAATATTTCAGTACCCGTTTTGTTTGGTAAAAAATATTCTCGCAGGTGTTTGCTTCATAGATTCTCAGTTATATTTCACATTCAGTATATTAATCTGATAGAAATGAAACGTTACAAAGAAATGCAAAGTCATATCTGCCTTCCCGAAAGTCAACCCATGGGAAGTGTTATGGTACAGAGTTAATCCCCTCTACTTTGCACTGTAATCTGCTACAATTATTTGGGAAGGTATTAATTGTTTTTAATTAATGTTTAGAGGTTCATTAATATCATTCTATGATTCACTATTGTAAGGAATATTCATTACCAAAGCAGTAATAACAGAATTTTATTCATTCTGATAGAAATTATAGGTTTGATGGAATTTGGAAGTTTATGGAGTTCTTCTGTAGTTACCTGCTGCTTGAAAGATCTTTCTTACTCTGTATTTCTTCTGTTAGATAGCTGGATAATTCTCTTAAGAGATATGTAAACAGGCAAGGGCGAGAACTGCTCGACAGATGAATCCTGGTTGTTTGACTTGTTGCCCCAGGCTCTGGAGAAGTTCTCCCAAGATGTTCCCCAGAGATGGCTGTTGCTTTGTCCTTTTATACTTGCCATGACCTCGCAATTTTCTTACACCGCAATTCAAATTCAAATCTGATAGGCCGTTAATAGTTGACAGTCCTTTTTCAACTGATAGATTGGTAGAATGCAAAGCCAAGTCATCCAAGATGCTTTTGGTCCTTTTGAAACAAATGTTGCATCCTGGAATCTGTGTGCACTCAGCATTTTAGCATAGAACTCAAAAACAGCTGTTAAAGAGACTATGCACTGTCTTCTTTCCTCCAGCATTTTTTTTACAATTCTTTTATATTTTTACAAACACAGCTGCACAGCAAAAGGGACTGGCCTGGATAGGATATCCGGATGAGTACTCAGATCCCGTGCGGATGAGCTGATGGGGAATTCGCAAATATCTTTAACCTCCCTTTACACCAATCTGAGGTCTGTTTCTGCTTCAAGAAGATAAGCACCATCCCTGTACCAAAGAAAAGCCAAGCAGTGTGCCTTAATGACTATTATCTGGTGGCTGTGATAGCCATCATTGTGAAGTGCTTTGAAAGGTTAGTCATGGTATGAATCAATTCTATCCCCCCAAATTGCCTGGATCCACTATAGTTCGTCTATTGCAGCAAGAAGTCCACAACAGATGCCATCTCCCTGGCCCTAGAACACCTGGATATCAAAGATGCCTATGTCAGACTCCTATTTATTGAGTACAGCTTTCAATACCATTATTCATCTCCAAACTCATCTACAAACTCCATAGCCTGAGTCTCGGCTCTGACCTCTGTGGCTAGATCCTAGACTTCCTAATCCATAGACCACATCAGTAAGGTTAGTCAACAACATCTCCTTCATGATCATTCTCAACACAGTTGTCCCACAGTCTGTGTCCGCAGCCCCTTACTATAGTCCTTATACATCTATGACTGTGTGGCTAAATGTCCCTACAACTTAATTCTCAAGTTTGTTCATGACAGCACCATAGTGGTTTGGATTTCAAACAATGACGAGATGGAGTACAGGAATGGTATAGAGAATCTGATAAATTGGTGTGATGACAATAATCTCTCCCTCAATGCTAACAAAACAAATCTACTTTAGGAAGCATATTGGAGAACATGTCTCTGTCAACATCAATGGGGACGAAGTGGAAATGATCGAGAGCTTTAGGTTTCTCAGGAAACTAAGGAAATTTGCATATCAGTTACAAATCTCACCTACCTTTACAGATGCACCTTAGAAAGCATTCTTTCTGGTTATATCACAGCTTGGTATGGTTCCTGCTCTGCCCAAGACTACAAGAAACTACAAAAGTTCATGAAAGAAATCCAGCCTATTATGCAAACTGGCCTCCCACCTACTGAATTTGTCTACACTTCCCAATGACTCAGAAAAGTAACCAGCATAATTAAGGACCTTGGATATACTCCCTCCACCTTCTTCTGATCGGAAAAAGAAATGAAAGTCTGAGACCATGTACAATCCCACTCAAGAACAGCTTCTCCCTGCTATCATCAGACTTTTGAATGGATCTCTCTTATATTAAAATGATCTTTCCCTACACCCTAGCTATGACTGTAACACTACATTCTGCACTCTCTCCTTTCCTTCTCCATGAACTGTATAGCATGTCTGTATAGCGTACAAGAAGTAATACTTCTCATTACATAATATATGTGACAATAATAAATCAGATCAGATTAAATCAAATCAAAACAAATAAAAGTATGTTATGGATAGAGGTTCCAGTATATAATAGTTTAAATTGGGAGATGGGTGTTCAAACACCCCAAAGAGCTCTTCTTTCTGCAGCTGCCTGCTAGGTTGAAAATGGCACACATTCTTTTCTCATTAAAGGCTCTAGCAACTTAAGGAGGTAGTGTGTGATAAGACTCCCATGTCGCCACTTTTGCTTGGACAAAGGACGCCACTGACATGGTGGCACAATGGTCACACTGCTGCTTCACAGCACCAGGGATCCAGGTTCAATTTCAGCCTTGGGTGACTGTCTGCATGGAGTTTGTGCATTCTTTCCCATGTCTGTGTGAGTTTTCTTCCTGTGCTCTAACTCCTTGCCACAGTCCATAAGATGTACAGGTCAGGTTGATTTGCCATGCTAAATTGCTCGTGAGTGTCTTAGAGTGTGTGGGTTTGGGGGATTACTGGGGTAAATACGTGGTGTTACGGTGATAGGGCCTGGCTAGGACGCACTGTTGGAGAGTCAGTAGAGATTCAATGAGCTGAATGGCCTCCCCCTGCACAGTAGGGGGATTCACGGGGTGGATTCTTGACATGGTTAATGTGTTGGTTATTAACAAGTTCATTAGAGGTTTTCTACTCCTTTTATCCTCGCAGATTGATCATTTCTGTTAGCCAGGGACCTGGGCTGAGAAATGTAAAGGGTCTTTGTATCAGTCCTGAAGATTTTCATTTCTGTAGCCATAGTGGTATTCGCGCATCTTTTGCGATAACAAATTTGCTTTCCTTTTGTGTAACTCGTAGCCTGTCATTGCTTCAATCATTTGAAAGCCTTTGTTCAATTTTAAAGGTTTTACGAAATAGCCATGCTGATATATATGATGGCTTATTAAAAAGTTATAGGGTAAGATCTCAGTTGCCCGAAAGGAGAGAGAAATGAAAAGGGTTGGCAGGCTCAGTTTGAGCAATGCTTCCTGTAAAGAAGGTTGTTGAAAGCAGGGAGGGTGGTTGCTGGGTAAAGGGAAATGCATAGAAAGCTTCTGAGACAAGATCTGTCATGGCTATATGAATACTCATCAGCACTGAGATGGAACGAGCGAGGGGTGAGAAGTTTGATAATGGAGAAGCAGAGGAGGTAAGGCAGGAATAAATCAGTGACGTGTAGGTAGGAGGGGATCACTGATGTACAGGAAGAAAATTGAGCAATAGGGAAGAGTAGATAACTGAGATGTAAGCAGGGGAATATCACTGATGTAGAGGCAGGATTAGATCACTGATGCATAAACAAGAGTTGATAAGTGACATATAGGCACAATTTGATAATTGATGTATAGGCAGGAGACAATTACTGAGGTGTAGCCAAGGATAGGTCACTAAGGTACAGTCAGATAGGAGCCGATCATTGAGGTACAAGCAGGCATAGATCACTGGATTTAGGCAAGGATAGATCACTGGGGTGTAGGCAGGAGTAGATCACCGGGATATAGGCAAGGATACATTATTGGGATAGAGGCAAGAGTAGATCACTGGGCTATAGTCAAGGGTAGATCAATGAGGGATAAGCAGAGGTTTTTAACTGTCATAAAGATGGACATAGACTACTGAGGTATAATGATGTGGAAATGCTGGCATTGGACTGGGGACAGCACAGTAAAAAGTCTCACAACACCAGGTTAAAGTCCAACAGATTTATTTAGAATCACAAGCTTTCAGAGTGCTGCTCCTTCATTAGCTGAGTGCAGGAGGAAACCGGAAGGAAATTCATGCAGACAGAGACAGAACATGTAGATGCTGCACAAACAGTGAAACAAGCAGGAAATCAAACTTGAACTCTTGGCACTGTGAGGCAGCAGTGCTAACTGCTGTCTCACAAATAAAACCAGCCAATTTTAATGGCCTGACCTCACTTAAAACTATTGCCCACATGTTCCGAGTGGGAGATTGGTGAGAGGTGACCACTGCGAACAAGTAGTAACAAGAATTGACAGCTTAAGCTGTTTAATTATTACTTCCCACTGAGGCTGCCAGGCAAAAATTTCAGTGAGGTCCCAATGACATCATGACCTGGTGTGCTTGCGAAAATGGACCGCTCTGGTTTTGAAGGAATGTTCATGTTACCTCCTCTGGAGAATTGGCCACATCAGAAACTGCCAGCAACTGATGGCTCCAGGGCAGAAATGTAATTTGAGCAAATTTAACTGATCTTGCTATGTGTTTTTGCTGTGATTTCCAAATGTTGATCATAATCACATTCAGAAAGATCAGAAATCTTTGGGTAGAATCGACCAAAAATTTGTTCGCGTGTCATTTTCAAACCAAAAGCCTATATGTGTCTCTCAGGTTTTAACTCCAGATTTTCTGCTACTCAGTCCCAGAGGATCTGAGTTTGTGCATTCACTCTGGTGGGTCTGGCCTGACAGAACGAGCAAGGCCAGATTCACAGTGATTCTGATCCTTTTTTTTTAATTCTTTTGTTTTTGCACCAGTGCCCCCGTCACCTGATGAAGGAGCAGAGCTTGAAATCCCATGATTCCAAATAAACCTGTCGGACTTCAACTTGGTGTATGAGACTTCTTACTGAGATATAAGCAGGAGTATATCACTGATATCACTCCAGCATAGGCTGGAGTCGATTATAGAAACTTGGGAAATAGAAGTAGGCCATTCAGCCCTTGAAGCCTGCTCTGCTTTTCATTATGATTATCACTGATCATCCAACTCGATAAACTGTTCCCGTTTTCCCCCAATATTCTCTGGTACCTTTAACTATATCTAACTCCTTCTTGAAAGCATACAATTGGAATATGCTAGTGTTTATTGTCCACTCAATCCCTTTCTGTCATTATTTCATACAATCCCATTTACATATTATCCTTTTTTTTGATCTCATCTAGTTTTGTCTTACAACTGCAGTATTTGCTTCAGCCACTCGATGTGCTGGGTTCTAATTGAAATCTTATTAACTACAGAATGAAGGCTTGTTGTAAGATGCTGTGTGTAATTTGGTAGTTTTAAAGTTCTCACAAAGAGGTTCTGAGTCTTGTATAGTTTAATAGTAAGATGTTATTAAAAATTAGTAACTATGTACAAACATACAGTTGAGGTTTAAGCTAAGAACTGTCTCCATTCTTGCTTCTACACGCATCTCTCCCCAATCCTAAACTATCCTCGAGACATCACAGTAGACACAGTATCCAATCTCACGTTAACCTTTCCTATGCCAGACCCTTAAACTTCAGATATTATGAAGGAAAAGAGTCACTTGTGGTTTGTACCACAGGGAAGAGGAGATGGAGAGACAAATAGGGGAAACTATCTGAATCAGTGATCCTGATGGTATTTTACATTTCACTGAAGCCATTTATCCAACTGAGCTGACCTCCACACTAAAATAATTCCAAAACATGTTCAGAACCCAGAATAGAAAAAATGTTAAAAAACCACGTCTTTGACAAGACTTTTGGTTTTAGTCGCCTAAAAGTTATAGGCAGCACAGTGGTTAGCACTGCTGCCTCACAGCACTAGGGACCCAAGTTTGATTCTGGCTGTGTGGAGGCTGTACGTTCTTCCAGTGTCTGTGTGAGTTTCCTCCAAGTGCTCTGGTTTCCTCCCACACTCCAAAAATGTGGATTGCCCATGCTAAATTGTCCCTTAGCATCAAAGATATGCAAGATAGGAGCATTAACGCGGTAAGTACATGAGGTTATGGGGATAAGTGGGCCAGGATAAGATGCCCTATTGGAGAGTCAGTGGGCCAAATGGCCTCCTTCTGCACTGGAGGGATTCTATGAGGTGACCTAATATTTCCTTATATGGCTAGTTGCCATATTTCATTTTATAAAGTTCCTGTGAAATAGCTGGAACATTTCATTATGTTAAAGGCATTATACAATTTGTTATTATTGTTGTTTTTGCTGAGTTGCCAGAGGACAGTGCCTAAAGCTTAAAGTACGACCCAGTAACCCTAATTCAGAGTTGTGGTTTATTTAAATAATTTGAATCAATGAAAACAGCAACATAATTAACGATAATAAACATCAACTATTATTCTTGTACAGTAATTGTAACAATGCATTTTATAGTAATATTGGAAAATGCAAATGCAAGAACAGTTACGAAGATTTTTATACTGGATACTGCAAAGCTTCATAAGTACATCTGTCACAATCTTTTAACCTTTGGCAAACATCAATTTATATGACCTGCAGAATTAAAGATTAATGCCTTGCTTAATAACAATGCATGGTATACACATAAGGCCCATTTCACTAGCTATCCATTGATATCAGGCACAATTGCAACAGAAGGTGCAGAAAAACAGGGTGCTAAAGCCGTTTGGCACCTCAAATGCTTCAAGGAACCAGACTACCATAGGTGACAATGGGCCCTGGAGAGCCTGAGTTAGGGCATGGCAGCACAGTGGTTAGCATTGCTACCTCACAACACCAGGATTCCAGGTTCTATTCCAGCCTCGAGTCACGGTCTGTGTGGAGTTTGCACTTCTGCCCCGTGTCTGCTTGTGTTTCCTCTGAGTGCTCTGGTTTCCTTCCACAGTCTGAAGACATGCGGGTTGAGTTAACTGACTATGCTAAATTGACCCTAGTGTTAGGGGATTAACAGGGAGAATGCATGAGGTTGCGAGAGTACTGCCTGGGTGGGATTGTGGTTAGTGTAGACTTGATGAGCTGAATGGCCTCCTTCTGTACAGTAGGGATTCTATGAAAACAAGATCATAGTCTAAATTTTAACCGGCACCAGATTTCCAGCATAGCATCACAGTGGTGAGTTAATCTTTAAGCAGTTTAAAGTCTTAACATTTATTTATTATTGTCACATCAACACCAGCACCTGTTTGGGTACACTGAGGGATAATTTAACATGGCCTAACCAGCACGTCTTTCAGACCACAGGAAGAAATTGGAGCATCTGGAGGATGAACATGCAGACTCCGCACAGACAATGACCTAAGCCTGGAATCAAATTTCAGTCTCTGACGCTGTGAGGCAGCAATGCTAATCCCTGTGCCACAAATAAGCCTAGCCAGTTTTAATGGCCTGGCCTCATTTTAAACTTATGCCCACATGTTTTGGATGGGAGTTGGTGGGAGATGATCACCATGAGCAAGTAGTAAGAGGCATGATTGACAGTGCAAGCTGATTGTAGCTACCACAATCTTGACAGGGTGAGGTGGAGATGTTGGAACTGGAGACCTCATTATTTCCTGCACAACAATTTTTCATTTTCTGGCCTAAAGTAAGGAAAAGTCAATGGAGAATTCTGCCTTTCTGGGCCCGGTTCCCTCCTCGCTGTGATGGACTGTTAGAAAACTCTCTCACTGTAGGAAATCCACTACTTCCCATTGAGGCTGCCATGAGGTCCTGATGATATCATGATCTGGCGTGCTTGCTAAAATGGATCACTCTGGTTTTAAAGCGATGTTGGTGTTACCTCCTCTGGAGAATTGGTCACATCGGAAACTGCCAACAACTGATAGCTCCAGAGCAGATAAAAAATTTGAGCAAATTTAACTGACCGTGCCATGTGTTTTTGTTGTCTTTTGATTCCCAGATGTTGATCATAATTGCATTCAGAAAGATCAGAAAACTTTGGGTGGAATCGACCCATCATTTGTTTGCGTGCCACTTTCAAATCGAAAACCAATGTGTATCTCTCCAGATGCACAGCCAAGTTTTAGTTCCCGATTTTCTGCAACTCAGTCCCAGAGGATCTGAAGGTATAACTTGTTCCGTCTGTCTGGTGGGTTGGGCCTGATAAAGTCAGCAAGGCCAGATCCACACTGATCCTGACCGTCTGTTTTAATCCCATTTGTTCGTGCTAATGCCCCCTCTCCCCTGTCTCTCCTCTCCATGCCTCCGGACAATTTTTTTTTATCTTTATGGAGCACAGACTTTTGCCACTTAAGGACCAATTCCCAAACAACCTCAATTTTGAGGCTCGTGGAAGGATCCACCTAATGTGAGAGAAGTCTAAAAATAACCGGCTTACATCTCAGGCAGGGAGAAGAAGGGTGCCTTCATCAGAATCCCCCTTCTGACTGTGGGTGCACCCCTACCCCCTAATGATCCACAAGCCTTCCCCCAATGTCCTGGTCTCTCCCCTAATGTCCTGATCATCTACTTTGGCTTTTTTCCCCCTCCTGAAGCCTTCTCTACCCTCCCTGACCTAGAATACTTTATCTTGACCTGCAATCCCAGGACTTAGCTTCAGGCATCTTCCACAGAACATAGAACATTACAGCGCAGAACAGGCCCTTCGGCCTTCGATGTTGCGCCGACCAATTAGGAAAAAGCAATGACCCTCTAACCTAAACCATTCCCTTTTCGTCCATAAACTTATCTACTAACCTCTTAAACGCCACCAAATTTGGCACATCTACAACTGCAGCAGGCAGGGCATTCCATACCCTTACCACCCTCTGGGTAAAGAACCTACCTCTGGCATCCATCCTATAACTACCACCCCTTAATTTAAAGCTATGTCCCCTCGTTCTAGCTTTCTCCATCCTAGGAAAAAGGCTATCACTGTCCACCCTATCTAAACCTCTAATCATCTTATATGCTTCAATAAGATCCCCTCTTAGCCGCCTCCTTTCTAACGAAAACAACCTCAAATCGTTCAACCTCTCTTCATAGGACCTGCCCTCCATACCAGGCAACATCCTGGTAACCTCCTCTGTACCCTCTCCAATGCCTCCACATCTTTCTTATAATGTGGGGACCAGAACTGCACACAATACTCCAAGTGCGGCCACACTAGAGTTTTGTACAGTTGCAACATGACGTTGCGGCTCCGAAATTCAATCCCCCTACCAATAAAAGCTAAGATTCCATATGCCTTCTTAACACCTTATCGACTTGATTGCCAACTTTCAGGGATCTATGCACATATACACCAAGATCCCTCTGTTCATCAACACTATTAAGAGTCCTACCATTAGCCCTATACTCTACACATTTGTTATTACTGCCAAAGTGAATTACCTCACACTTTTCCGCATTAAACTCCATTTGCCACCTCTCGGCCCAGCTCTGCAATTTGTCCAAGTCTCTCTGCAAACTATAACACCCCTCTTCACTATCTACCACTCCTCCGACTTTGGTGTCATCCGCAAATTTACTAATCCATCCTTCAATACTCTCATCCAGATCATTTATAAAAATTACAAACAGCTGGGGCCCCAAAACAGATCCCTGAGTACACCACTTGTAACCGAACTCCATGATGAATAATTTCCATCAACCACCACCCTCTGTCTTCTATCAGCTAGCCAATTCCTGATCCAATGAGCTAAATCACTCTCAATCCCATATATCTGCATTTTCTGCAGAAGCCTTCCATGGGGCACCTTATCGAACGCCTTACTAAAGTCCATATATACCACATCAACTGCCTTACCCCCATCCACCTCTTTGGTCACTTTTTCAAAAAACTCAATAAGGTTTGTAAGGCACGATCTACCCTTCACAAAACCATGCTGACTATCCCCAATCAATTCATTTCTCTCTAAATAACTATACATCCTATCCCTAATAATTCTTGGCTAAGGCTAGAGAGGAAATTGCAGGTCCCCTAGCAGAGATATTTGAATCATCGATAGTCACAGATGCCTGAAGATTGAAGGGTGGCAAATATTGTGTCTTTATGTAAAAAGGGCTGCAGGGAAAAGACTGGCCAGTGAGCTTCACAACTGTGGTAGGTAAATTGTTTGAAGGTATTTTGTGAGACAGGATCAATAGGCATTTAGAGACAAAAAGGCTGATTAGGAACCGTCAGCATGGTTTTATGAGTGGAAAATCATGCCCTCACAAATTTGATTGAGTTTTTTGGTGTGGTAACCAAGAAGGTAGATGAAGGCAGTGCATTTGATTTTGTCTACATGGACTTTAGCAAGGCTTTTGACAAGGTACTGCATGGTAGATTGAATCTCGCAGATCTACAATGAGATAACCAAATGGATAAAAAATTGCCTTGATGACAGAAGCCAGAAGGTGATTGTGGAGGGTTATTTTTCAAACTGGAGGCCTGTGACCAACAGTGTGCCTCAGGGATTAGTGTTGGATCCACTATTAATTGTCATTTATATTAATGATTTGGATGAAAGTATAAGGGACATAATTAGTAAATTTGCAGATGACATCAAGATTGGTGACATAGTGAACAGTGAAGAAAGTTATCTCAGATTGCAACGAGATCTTGATCAATTGGCCAGTGGGCTGACAAATGGCAGATGGACTTTAATTTAGATAAAGGCAAGGTGTTGCATTTTAATAGATTGAACCAGGGCAGGACTTGTTCAGTTAATGTAGGGCGCTGGCAAGAGTTACAGAACAAAGAGATCTAGAGGTACATGTTCATAGCTCCTTGAAAGTGGAGACACAGGTGGACAGAGTAATGAATAAGGCATTCAGCATGTTTGGTTTCATTGGTCAGGACATTGAATACAGAAGTTGGGACATCCTGTTGAAGTTGTACAAGACATTAGTAAGGCCACACTTGGAATGCTGTGTATGGTTCTGGTCACTCCATTATAGAAGGGATATTATTAAACTAGAATGAGTTTATTTTTAAATGATTTATTAGGATGGTACTGGAGTTTAATGGATTGAGTTATAAGGAGAGGCTGGATAAACTGGGACTTTTCTTCTGGAGCGTAGAAGGCTGAGAGGTGATCTTATAGAGGTTTATAAAATAACAAGGGGCAGAGATCAGCTAGATAGTCAATATTTTTTTCCCAAAAGTACTGGAGTCTAAAAGTGGGGGGCATAGGTTTAAGCTAAGAGGGGATGGATACAAAAGTGTCTGGAGGAGCAACTTTTTCACACAGAGAGCGGAGAGCATCTGGAACAAGCTGCCAGAGATTGTAGTAGAGGCTGATACAAATTCTGTCTTTTAGGAAGCATTTAGACAGTTACATGGGTACACTGGGCACAGAGGGATATGGACCAAATGCAGGCAATTGGGATTAGGGATTTTCAAAACAAGGTCTGTGTGGCCAAAGGGACTATTTACATGCTGTAAACCTCTATGATTCTATGACTCTAAATGCTCCCAACTAACCAAAGAAAGTACAATTATCTCTGGACAAACAAGCACATGGCAGAAAAGAAATAACAAAAAATTTTAATGCTAACATTTTATCAGTATTTGTTGGAGACTGTTGTTGAAGAACTAGAGGAATTGGTTAAGGATGTTAAATGAAATAGATATTGCTTTATATTTGAGCAACATTCTAGAGGTAAGTAGAAAGAAACTCTGCTGAACCAGTCCTCTGGGGATTCAGAGACGAATGGCTTGTATATTATATTATCTGTGCCAAGGTTGGCTGAATGAGATTTACCTTTTTCCATGCATTTTTATGTCTTATGCTCTTCTTGCTTACTGACAGCTTCTTATGTACACAGCAAGAAGGAACAGTAAGTTATTGTAACTACATTTGTCTTGAACATTTGAATTTGATTTGACTCTGACATACTATAATCTCACACTTTGCATCATTCAATAGTAGGTTTGAATGACTTTTGTTTCATGTTGCTTTATGTCTGAGTACCAAAGGGAGTGCTGACAATATTCTGATTGGTGAACATAAATAAATGCTATATTCTAAAGATCTAAGTGCTGGGAGGAATGTCATTTCTGTTGTTCAACTTATTGAGAAACATTTAAATGTGTACACATCATGTTTGCAGTTATTGATCAATGTTTCTTGGATTTGTAGCTTCCAGTATCAAAGTAATGGAATATGTATGAGCTACTTGACAGCATCTGGTACATGATCCTGAACAAGGAAGAAAACCTTTATATTTCAGAGAAGGAGATTGATAGCATAAATGTTAAGTGCTTTCAAATATTAAACCATGGTCGTAATATCAGTTGAAATGTTAACATTACAAGTTTTCTTTAGGGTATTTTTAGCAACATATAGAGAAGAAAACTTAGCACCAAACTTAATTTAGTTCTTTAACTCAAAATGTAATAAAGACCCCAAATAGTGAGAGTCATTGGACCCCATATTTGCTTTTGAAGTCAATAGACTTTAACTGGGATGAAGGTCACTTTTAATCTTTCAAGATTAAAAGTATAAATGGGGCCAATTATGACTTTGGTAGGAAATTGGGGGATATTTGATGGGGGAGGCATTGGGAAGGTAATTGGGTGAGTGGAGGAGTATTTGGAAGGGTTGTCAGGGGTCAGAATGGTAATTAGAGAGGGGGGTTGAGAAAGTCAGGGTAAAGGTATGGGAGGCAAGTTGGCAGGGTTGGGTGATCAATGTGGGGTGTTGGGAGAGGATGGACACGGGGGTAAGGAGTGGTTGGATGTTTTAGAAAATAATTTGGGATGAGAGACTGGTTGTGAGGTCAGAATGATAGTCAGGAGTATGAGATGGTATCTGCGGAAGAGTTAATTGTCGGTAAAATAGTTGAGGCATGCGTGGGTGCAGTCAAGGGTTGGGCCTTATGAGTGGGATGGTTAGCAGAGTTAGTTGAGTGAAGGGTCAGGTGGAACAGTGCTAGAGTTACCCAGGAGATAGAAGTGATTTTAATCCTTCTTACCTTTCCTGGATAACTATGCTGCTAAACATCCAAAGTTTCTGATTTAAGTCAAAGTATTAGATGATTCTGTTATCCGATTGTAAACTTAAACCTTTTCCCCAGATATTTCCCGTGTGTGTGTAACATATTAAAGGACAGAGAGTTGATTCAATTTCACTTAATGTTCCTATTTATTCAATACTTTAGGTATCAATACTTAACATAAACTCATATTAGTTGCAACACTTCAACTCATCTAACTTTAACACTCTAACTCTAACTTTAACTCTAAGCTTTTAACTGAAAACAAATAATACACATTTAAGTGAATTGGCCAGGCTTGGTCCTCAGTGGGAATTTCTCTCATGGTTCTTTTCTACCCTGAAGATGTTCTTCAGGGCAGAAGTGAGTCTCAATTTTCACAAAAGATAGGAGCTTAAAAATCACTTTTTATTGTGAAAGTTCTCTTCCATTCAACCAATGACATCACTGAAACTGATCACAATGTTTGATTATAACCAATGGAGTTACTCCCAAATGTTTATATCAAACTGCATGCAGATCACTTAGCATCACTGATTATGGAGTAAAGTGGGAAACTTCGGTGTCAGGAAGTCTGACATTTGTCCAAATAACTATTTTATTTGGTCAACGCAAGTAGTAATATTCGGTCACATCTCCCAGGACAGGTCACAACTCACTGCAACCTTTCTGACTTGCATCTGTGTTTAATTAAAATTTGATTAATGTTCCCAACTTGTTTGACTCTTGTTGTCACTGTTGCTTTTGTTGTTGCTGTTGGCCTCAGTTCCCAGTGGAACATAATTACCCATCAAATGTGCAAACTTCCTATGCAATTCCCATGCATTACTTACATGGGGTCTTGTAGTGGGTCCCTCTGTGCATTTTCTAGGTTATCTTTCAGGTACAAATCCCCCCAAGATATCCAATCTTATGTCTCACTCTCTTGTCGTGAAGTAAAAGCAAGATGCAATAGGAAGATCTCACTACATTGTCCAATATTGCCCAACAATGAACTTTAAGTCCACTAGTGATTACATAAATGTAGTCTTTTCATTGCTCAGCCAAATGTATTAATGGCATCATCTCAGGGTGAAGAATTTACATTAATGTCAAATTATGTTGGCGCTATGAATGTCATTGGGAATTGAATTGTGATGGTCTGATTGTATTTTACTTATACTTTGTTACAAACATTAAAGAATAAAAACCTGAGGCTTCTTTTGGTTTGCAAGACATTACAATGAGAATTTCCAATCAGTATTATTTGAATATGGTGCCATCTCATATATTTGGGTCACTGTTGGTGTTAAGATGAAGTCAGTTGGAAAGTTTATATTTCCTTGGTCTTCCCTGCAAAGTCTCACTGGAATATTGTACGGACATTTTTAACCAAATTATTGAAGTTCAACATCAGTTTATCCTTTTTAAGATCATTTCCTACTAACACAATACAAATTCTCAATTCAAGGATTAACTCTGATTATCTGTTTGATGTGGGTATGATGGTGGGCAGAATTTCCTGCCACAGTTGGTATGCTGGTTCTCTGGCCTACTTGGGCCATTTTATCAGTGGCAGGAGTGGAGTGGAGTGGAGTGACAGGGCTACCTGCCCACAAGCTAATACAAGTTGAGTAAAGATCTTTTAAGGTCTACTTTCAGAGGAAACTGGGATTTTCCAACCAGCCACCTGGTCCCCACAAGCACTAAGGGACAGTGCGCACAGCACTTCTGCTGACAGGCTGAAGGACCAGTACTCCAAACAGGATGGAAACCCATTTTTGTCTTCGTGTTTGGCTTCAGCATCTACTGCAGGCTCCCCAGTGGAAGAGTTTCCCTCCTTCTCCCCAGCACCAACAACAGAGACAATTCAGCAAAGCCCTTTTAAATTTAGATTTAGAGGTTTGAGGTAGTGCCACCTCCCTCACTTACCCTTCCATAGCTACTACTTCAATGCTAAAAGACCTCTTATTGGTTTTCTAGCTATGAGAGCCTGCCCATCATTCAATTAATTGGATAGCAAGCACAATTCCTAACAACTAATTTTATTCACTGTAGCCACAGACAATATTGAGCCATGAGTTTGATTGACTAAATTGGTCAGGGGATGATAGAAAACTGAAGCGGAGATCATCATCACTGGATTCCTATCCATAAAACATTACCCAATAATTTCACCACCAGTGAGACATGGAAAGCAGGAAACTCAGGCCAAAAATGACAGAAGCCTTATGAAAGGACCAAAACTAAATGTATATGTAAAGAATCAAATACTTGAATATTTTCTTTCTAGAATTATAGAAAGTTATAGAATTAACTTTCTATAGTTAGGACTATAACTGTGTAGCATCAACTTCCAGATTAAATTATCATTTGGAATAGTTTTCCTGTTTTTGCCTCACTTATTTGTTTTTTCAGTTTACCTCATTCTGTACTATGAGAATGACATTTATCATAAAACTTCATTTTCTATTTTGTTGTAATCTCTACATTTCAAGTAACCCAGAGAGCTTTAGCTTTGTACACCCTTGTTTTCCTGCTCATAGAAATATTCATAATCTGTACCCAAATTAGAATCATAGGATCATACAGTGTTTTGATCCAACACATCTGCACAGACACCCAAGAAACATCTGAACTCGTATCTAATTCCATCTACCATCTACTGGCCCATAGTGTTGAATGTTATTCCCTGCCAAATGCTCATCCAGATACTTTTTAAAGGATATGAGGCAACTCTACCATTCTCCCAGGCAGCACATTCCAAATGTCACTACCCTTTGAGTAAAAATATTTTCTTCATACCCCTCCACCTTTATTACTATCTCTATTTTAAAGGCATTCTGGTGATCTTTTTTTTGTTAATCTACCAATCTATGATTTCAGTCAACCTGGGACAACGAACAAAGAAAATTATAACTCAGGAACAGGTCCTTTGGCCCTCAAAGCCTGCATCCACCATGTTGCCCGACTGAAAAGCCCTTGCCCTTCCAGGGACCATATCCTTCCATTCTATCCTATTCATGTATTTGTCCATTAAAACTCACTATCGTATCTGCTTCCACTACCTCCCATGGCAGTGAATTCCAGGCATCCACCACCCTCTGTGTAAAAAATTTGCCTTGTACAACTCCTTTAAACCTTGCCTCTTGCATCTTAAACCTGTCACATTTATCACATACTAACACATTCCAATTCTATGAAATTAACCCTCCTTCTTTGTAGATCTTTATGTTTTATAATACCATGTCATTTTTCATTGCTATGCCGAATGATATTGTGATCACTGTTTCCCGAATGGTCCTGCACTGAAACTTGCTCTACTTGCCCCAGTTCAGTCTCCACAACCAGATATGACATTGCCTTCTTCCATGTTTGGCTGAAGTCATGCTGATCAAGGAAGTTTTCCCTTATACATGTTATGAATTACCATCACAATGTTCCCCCTACACCCAACATGCTCCTCCCCCATCACACCTACTCACTTTGCTTTGAAAACTGTAAACTTATCAGTGTATTTTAGGAGAATTAACGTTTTCTCATTAAATTTCCTGTATCATCTGAATATACACTGAAAATTTGCTCATCGTATACACAGTATATACCCAAAAATGTAATAACTCCTCTATTGTTCCTTTGCTCCAGCAAAGAAATTCTATTTTTTGAATCTTCAAGTGCATCATTTCTTTCCTGTGCTATAATTGTAGCTTTCATCAGTAATGCCACCCTTCCTTTCTTTTTGTCTTCCCTGTCTTTTTGGAACACCTTGTAGCCAAGAATGTCACTTTTTTAGTTCAATATTTGGAACAATGTGCCTGCAACATGTCAACTTCATTGACCAATGCTCAGTGCATTTACACGTCTGCACTGCAACCAGATCCTTGTCTGCCTCACATCTTCATTTCAATCTAACACTCCTAATTTTGAACTATTCTTCATTCTGATGCTGTTTGTCTCTCTCGGTCTCATGTGCCAGTTATTGCTCTTCACTAATGTGTCATTCTGGTGCCCTTCCCTCTGCCAAATTAGATCAGTAGAGATTTAAAATTGAAATGATAAACCTTCAAAGGACTTTGAAATAATTGAAGAATCTAATGTGAAGTTGATCTTTCTCTACATCCTAGCTATGACTGTAACACTACATTCTGCACTCTTTTCTTTCCTTCTTTATGAGCGGTATGCTTTCTCTGTACAACGCACAAGAAACAATAGTTTTTACTATATACTAATACACGTGACAATAATAAATCAAATTGAAAAGAGAAAGAAACATTTTGAAGTAAACAATACATCAAAAAACTACTTACTGTAAAGATCTAATGCGTAATTCTTCCCTGATGGACCTGTAAAGTTGCCAAACAATTTTGTTCAAACCTATGTGCACATTCCTATATGTCAAAAATATTTCTAGGTTCAGATGGGAATGATGGTACAAAGCCCAAATAGGTGGTGATACAATCTTTCGTGATATGGACAATGGACTGAAAGCTGTTAGCAAACACTGCTTTTAGAGAAAATGTTGCTTATGATGTAAAGGTGTTGAATTGAAGATTGAAAGGTTATAAAGTACTTATCCAAAAGATGAGATACTGTTTCTTGAGTTAGCAGTGAGTCTCATTGCAACTGTGTGGAAGGCTAAGGACAGACAGATCAGAATGGAAGTAGGACAGAGAATTAACATAAAAAACTCACGGATAAAGGTAAAATACTATGGATGCTGGAATCTGCAACAGAAGTAGAAAATGCTGGAAAATCTTGGCAAGTCTATGCAGAGAGGATAGAACCAATGTTTCGAGTCTAGATGACCCTTCCTCAGAGCTGAAAGCACTTTGCTCTCACTCTGATGAAGGGTCATCCAGACTTGAAATGTTGGTTCTATTTCTCCACAGATGCTGTCAGACCCGCTAAGATTTTCCATTATTTTCTGTTTCTGAACAGGAAGCTTAAGGTTGCATTTGCATAATATGGAGGTGTTTAGCAAAGTGACCAGAGAATTTGTCTCCCTAGCGAATACCAAGAGAGTGATTCTCCCATTGCAACCCGCAAAGATTCTGGCGGGGCCGGTCGGGAGAATTGCATGTTGGCCATTTCACGAGATTCGCGCATGCGTTCCCAATGCATGTGTGGCCCCCAGAGCCAGAGAACAGGCGCAGTCGAGGCCGCATTGGAAGCTGGCGAGAAAAGAGTTAAGTAATTTAAATCCGTTTTTAATATATTTTAAATGTAGTTTTTGATTATCGGGCCTGGCACAGAACTTGTCGGGCTTGACAGCATCTCCCATCCCACCAGGAGTACTTCATTCTGGTGGAGTTTAGAACAGCTCCCCCATTCAGGGAACTAGCGGAAGACCCTGCCGGAATGAAGGGGGAGACAATCAGGGCTCCTCCAGGGAGTCGGGCAGTGGAGACGGTGGGGCAGTGATGCCCCCACGCATGGGCACCCTGGCAGTGCCAGTCTATGCATCCTGGCACTGCCCAAGTGGCAAAGTGTCCATTCCCAGGAGACACTTTGGCACTGTCTACCGGCAATCTGCCAGGGGGTGGGGAATGTTTCAGCCTCCCAGACGGGCCCGACCCCAAGGGCAGTCAACGGTGGGGGGAATATGGCGGAATGAGAGGGTTGGAGGGATCTCCAGTGCTAGATGTGGGGGGGGGGGGGTGCTGAGCATCAGGATGTTCTGGGACGGGGTGGAGGCTGGCCCGGAAATTGTCGCGGGGGCTGCAATAGATCGTGGGGTCCTGAAAATGCAGCGCTGCTGGGGTCCCAGGCTGGCCAGCAATTGAGGTGACCAGCAAACTGGGAGACTGACAGATCAGGACCACTGTGCATGCACAAATTTCCAGAGCTGTCAGATCCGGCATGAATAGGTGCCCCCTTCTCCCCTCCACCCCCAGTTTTTAATGAGATTCATGATTGGGACCTTGGCATTGTACAGAATAGGGAGGTTCAGGTCTAAAGTTGCATTGAAAAAACAGTCGTCATCTAGCCCAGTTTCCCACCAATTCAGCACTTCTGGGAGAATCACCCTCCAAGTTTCAACAAGTACATGTAAATTGCTGTTTCACCTGGACAAAGTGTTTAAGACTCGGAACAATTTTGAAGGGACCTGCTTTATATTAAGTTGATCTTCTCTATACCCTTGCTATGACGGTAGCACTACATTCTGCACCTTCTTCTTTCCCTCTCCTCTACGTGTTCTATGAACAGTATGCTTTGTCAAGAAAGAGCGCAAGAAACAATACTTTTCACTGTATCCCAATAATGTGACAACAATAAATCAAATCAAAAAGAGAGTAGGTGAGCAGGCAGGTATTGCATCCTTTGAACTAGAAAAATGAAGCTGTTATAGGAGAGGGAGATTTATTGGAGATAACTGAAGAATGTGCCAGGTGTGGCATAATGAACCGTCCCTTTGGATTGTTGAGAGGAGAGTGAGGTAACGTTGTATTTGGTGGTGATGAGCCAAGGTGATGGGAATGACACAAGATTGAACATCGAACAGGATGAGGTGGAAGCCAGGGCCAAGTGATCCACATCAGGCTTCTGGGAGGGAGAAAAACATGTGAAGCGCTGGAAGTGGGCTGAACAAGATCAAGTCTCTTGGTAAACCAACAGCTAAGGAGATTTCGGGAAGTGACCAGACAATTTGTCTCCCCAGCCAGGGTGCATAGACTGGCACTGCCAGGGTGCCCATGCGTGGGGGCATCAGCCCCTCTCCACTGCCCGACTCCCTGGAGGAGCCCTGATGTCTCCCCCTTCATTCCGGCAGGGTCTTCCACTAGTTCCCTGAATGGGGGAGCTGTTCTAAACTCCACCAGAATGAAGTACTCCTGGTGGGATGGGAGATGCTATCAAGCCCGACAAGTTCTGTGCCAGGCCCGATAATCAAAAACTACATTTAAAATATATTATAAACAGATTTAAATTACTTAACTCTTTTTTCACCAGCTTCCAATGTGGTCTCGACTGCACCTGTTCTCTGGCTCTGGGAGACACACATGCATTGGGAACGCATGCATGAATCTTGTGAAATGGCCAACATGTAATTCCCCTGATCGGACCCGCCAGAATCTTTGTGGGTCACAATGGGAGATTCACCCTTTTGGCATTCGCTGGGGAGACAAATTGTCTGGTCACTATATTAGAAGCACTGATTATCAGAATAGTGACAATAAAGGTAGAGAAATTGGGAGGAGTCCTTATAGAAAGAAGGGTGAGAGAGCATTCAATTATAGAGATTTACAGCATGGAAACAGACTTCTCCGCCCAACTTGTCAAAGATAATTGTGGGAATTGGTGGTTAATAATAGATGTTACTGTGATGCAAAGCCTATCACGAGAAATGTAAAACAAAGTTGAGGAAAGAAGAGTCAGTGATGGATGAAGTGAACTTGAGGGGCTGCAGAAACTAGAAGCATTGTTTGTTTGTCTTGGGTTGAGTGTCTAGATATGATTTCTATAGGATTTGCTTGTTATCCTAAGAATGGTACCACAGACTATATAATGTAAAAAACACTTTTTTTATGTTTGCAGATCAATATATATCTCAGTATTCAGTATTCTGTTTCCTGCCAAATTGTACCCTTTAGTCATGTAACATTGCATCATCAGTGCCCCTAATGCTAACCCTTTACTCTGCAAATTTGACTCCAAAGGGATTTGATCATGTCACATTCCCACAATTCTGCCCTTCCCTTGCCTCTTTGCCGCAACAGCATTCCCGAACATCAGCTGAGCTGAATCCTCTCCTCACCCATCATCCCACAAACTGGAGCCTGAACTCATCTTCCCTTTCCTCATCTAGGATATTCCTGCAAACTTCTGTAACTTACCAACCGAGATAAGTATAGTCGGCAGAAACTGGAGTTCAAGTGATGACATTCTCTCCCACTCTGAGACCCATTTAGATGCTCAGCCATTA
The DNA here is from genome assembly GCA_024679065.1 of Sphyrna mokarran. NCBI lineage: Eukaryota > Metazoa > Chordata > Chondrichthyes > Carcharhiniformes > Carcharhinidae > Sphyrna > Sphyrna mokarran. The sequence continues at coordinate 30,543,612 of JAGIQG010000021.1, forward strand.
ACAGAGCAGATAATGTGTTTTCAGAGATAACTGAGCAAATGGAGTGCACAATGCCAAGTTTCCTGGAAATAAATTCCTTCTGTGCATGAACATTTCTTTTCCATTGGGAGGATTATATTATATTATACATACACAAAATAATGAGATAAATCAATCTCGGTTCTCAGTGCTAGTGCTTAATGTGATATCTCATTCAACAGGATTATTGAAGCAGCAACATTACAATATGTCATTGCTTTTAATAGAAAGGGAACCAAAAATGAGGTACAACTGAACCATTAATAATATATATGTTCATAGTTTGAAATGAAGAGGAATACTTTCAAATTGCCTCAAACGAACAACGTTGTACTTGAAGATTACATAATATAGGGGGAACCATTGTATTTTAGCTGGAAACTGAATGCAGGATGTACCAGTGATGCATGCAATACGCCGACCTAGTTCTGCCTACTAATTTACAAATTTTAATGATATTGCTGCAGTGTTAAGCATGCTGTTGTGCAATTGCATGGTTCAGTGGTGGGGTGGGGGGTGGGCAACCTCATGTGAATCTGGTGACTCTTAAAGCTAGCCTCGGCGTGATGCATCCTAGCAGCAACAGCTGCTGGAACTGCTGACAGAAATGTCTCCAAACAGAAAGAGTGGAAATGCCACAATGCGTTGAACACACCCCCCATCCCCCCATGTCTGACCTTGATTGGACAGAAAAATGCGCATTTGCTTTGCTCTGATTTTTCTGGGAACCTTCCCATTGGGAATCCTGCAGAACTGAATCAGCGATAGGAACCAGTGGAAAGAATCCAAACCAAACCTACACTCCACTCTTACAGCACTAGCTGTCATATTCTGGGAGCTGAGTTTAAAGATGCTTTGAAAACTATGGGGAAGAAAGTTAAGTGAGTAAAGGAGTGGGGTGGCAGGGTGGCACCTGGGTAAAGTGAAATAGGGTGAAGAAGCAGAGTGGCAGGATGACAGGTGGGTAAGGTAGCAAATGGGCAAGATGGCAGGTGGGTGAGTGCATAGTTGGTCAGTGTTTACTTGGATGAGGTTGGAAAGGATTGCTAAGGCTAAGACTAGGAATGTCATGTTGGGGGAGGATATTAGGTATTGGGGCTATTCAGGTCAAATTAGGGGCTAGTCATGTTGGATGAGAAGAAGTCAGAGATGGGGATTACGTTTTTACATTGGATTCAATCAGGTTGGGGGAGTCAGTGGGTCAAGGGGTAAATTGTAGGGAGGGTCAGTGTGATTAGGGGCCAGTTATATATTTTCTCAGGAGCAAGGCTAGATATTTCTCTATCAAACATTGTCTGGGTGACTCTCAGTTAAGTAAGAGGGACTGTCCAAAATCCCTGATTTTAACTCAGAGCTGGAGATTTTTTCAGAGTATCCCAGTAGATGCAGGGGAAGGGGACCTAAGGACAAGTTCAAAGCAAGGAACCTAAGATCTCTTTGTTTCTCTACATTTCTTAGACCCCTGCCGTTGACCCTGTAATCTACATTCAAGTTTGTCCTACCAAAATGAATCATCTCGCACTTATCAGGGTTAAACTTCACCTGCCATTTTTCAGCCCAGCTCTGCATCCTATCTATGCCTCTTTGCAGTCTGCAAGAGCCCTCCACCTCATCCACTAGTCCACCAGTGTCATCAGCAAATTTACTAACCCATCTTTAGGCCCTTTCTTCCAAGTCATTGATAAAATTTTGTTCATATTAATCTCATCTGCCATTTTTGTGCCCAACGTTTTTATATCTTGTTCTATCCTTTGACAATCTCCGGGACTGTCAGCAACTCCGCCAATCTTCATGTCATCCACAAGCATATTAATCAGATACTACCCCACTCCCTGCAACATTTTTCTCCAGATCATTTATATATACTATAAATAACAGAGGTCCCAGCACTTAATCCTGAGGAAAACCATGAACTGCAGATATCCATTCTGAAAAACACAGTATCATCTCTCTACCTTCTTTAACTAAGCCGCTTCTTTATCCATCTAGCCAGCCCATCACAAATCCCAATGTGATTTTAATTTCTGAACCAGTCTATCAGACCTTGTCCCACAGCTTTTCCCTCATAAATTGACTTGATCAATTCTTCAAAATACTGAATTGAGTTGGTGAGACATGACCTTTTGTACACAATCATGTTGCCTGTCACTTACCAGTACATTTTCTTGCTTATGTTTACATATGTCTCTCAGTATGTTCTCCAAAATCTGCCCCATCTCCAGTAAAACGGCTTATATTTTCATTTAAGAAGTTTCACAACACCAGGTTAAAATCCAACGGGTTTATTTGGTATCATGAGCTTTCAGAGCATTGCTCCTTCATCAGGTGAGTGGAGTGGAGTCCTTTCAGCTGATGAAGAGCAGCACTCTGAAAGCCTGTAAATCTGTTACACCTTAATCTCTTGCTGTGGGACTTCTTACTGTGCCCATCTCAGCGCCGGCATCTCTGCAATGTACTTTTCTTTCCCCCCTGGATTACCACACTTCATTTCTTAAACAAGGGAACAATATGCTTGACTTTATCAGTCTGGGCATTGGCTATAAAGATTGACTGGTCATGTTGCAACTCTACAGGGACTTAATTAGGCATCATTTGGAGTGCCGCGTACAATTCTGGCTGCTACACCACAAGCCGGATACTGTGGCGAGGGTACAGAAGATCTTTCCCAGTATGTTGCTGGAGGCTATTATATATGGGGATCATTTGGATAAACTGGGTTAGTTCTCAGTGGAATGAAGGATGTTGAGGGGAGACCTGATAGAGTTTTACAAGGTTATGAGTGACAGGGACAGGGTGGTTATTAAGGTCCTCCTTGGTCCTCCTTCCTGGGGTAGAAAATGTTATGCTATGGGACATAGGGGAAAAGTTTAGAGGAGATGTGTGAGGCAAGTTTTTTTACACAGAGGCTGGTGAATCCTGGAATGTGTTGCCTGGACAGGCAGTGGGAACAGGTATGATTGCAGCATCTAAGGGACATCTAGACAAATACATGAATAAGATGGGAATAAAAAGATACAGACCCCATCAATGCATGTGGTTTTAATTTTAGCAAACACCAAGATCGGCACAGACTTGAAGAATCGAAGGGCTTATTCATATGCTTTATTTGTCTTTGTTTTTTATGAATGCAAAACAGGCTCAAGTGGCCAAATGCTCATATTTTCTGTGTTTGCAAAGGGAAGATCAGGCTTCTTAATGGGTCAACACTCACAAGACAACAATATCTCTATCATCAATGGCAAGTGCTAGTATTTACAGTGCAAGATCATAAACTCTCCACCCAGAAAGACCCTTAAGACCCTTTATTGAAACATGTAAGATGATTGGAGGTTTGGGTAGGGTGGACAGTGGTGGCCTTTTTCCTGGGATGGAGAGGGCTGGCACGGGGGGACATGGCTTTGAATTGGGGGGTGGTGGTTGTGGGATGGATGTCGGAGGTGGGTTCTTTGCCCGGAGGGTGGTGGGGTGTGGAGTGCCCTGCTTGTGGCAGTTGTGGATGCGCCGGGTTTGGTGGCGTTTGGGAGGTTGGTGGATGGGTTTATGGATGAAGGGCGGGTGGTTTGGGTTGGAGGGTCATTGCTTTTTCCTAATTGGTCGGTGCGGCGTCGAGGGCCGAGGGGCCTGTTCTGCGCTGTAATGTTCTATGTTCTAACAGGAGATAGAAAGTTAGTGAGTGACTATGAAAAACAGAAGAGGTACAGGATAAAAAATGTACAGTGCAGCAAGTTGGCAGTGTTTAATGATAAATGCAAGATGTATCACAAACAGGGCTAATGAGCTGAGGGCACGAGTAAAGACAAGACATGATAATTATCATCACTGTTATGGAAACTTAGTTTAAGGAAGGGAAAAATGACAGCTCACCATCCCTGGATATAGAATTTTCAGGCAGGATAGAGAGAGCGGAAAAAAAGGTGGGAGTATTGCATTACATAGAAACATAGAAACTAGAAGCAGGAGAATGCCATTTGGCCCTTTGAACCTGCTCTGCTATTCATTTTGATCATTGAATTCAATATCCTAATTCCCCCTTCTCCCCAATATCCTTTAATCCCTTTAGCTTTGATATCTAATTTCTACTTAAAATCAGACAACGTTTTGGTCTTAATTACATGCAGTAGTGAATTCCACACGTTCATCAATCTCTGGGTGAAGAAATCTCTCCTCACCTCAGTTCTAATTATTATATTATTATAAACATTTCTGAGTGCAAAAAAAAAGCAGTAGTCATTGGAGACTTCAACTATCTTGACATAAATTAGGATAGGAACAGTCCACAGAGGGCACAACATTCCTGAACTGCAATTCTAGGGCCAAACTCTAGCCACTCCAGCCATTCCAGCTGGCAGGATCTTCCAATTCTACCAACAATGAAATCCCGCTGCAGATTTCCTACAAATGGGGGATATCCATACAACAGGAAACTCTGTTGACAATAGTAAGACCAGATGATCCAATCACCACCTCTGCTATGGCGAAACACATGACTGGGGAGGGGGGAAAAGGAAAATTCTGCCTCAGATTTAGACTTACGAAATGAGTAATTGGATGAAGTAGAATGAGGGACCATTTTGGCAATAGTGACCGTAACGCAAGTAAGATTTAGTGCCTTTGTGGAAAAGGACAAAGGTCAGACAGGAGTAAAGGTTTTAAACTGGGGAAAGACAATCTTACAAAACTGAGAGAACTGTGAAAGTGGACTGAATACAGACACCAGGGATAGAATATTCCCATCCCACCCACCATGGGAAGTGGATTGGATGTGTGGCAGACCATGCAAAAGCGTTTTGACTTCGAGCAGGATTTTCCAGTCTTAATGAGAGCGCAGCTCGAAAATCTTGCCCTAAGAGAGAGAACTGTCAAATTATTGGGATACATTCAAAAACAAAATTCTATGGGCACAGTGGAGATATGCCCTCATAATGATTAAGGGTGGTACTGCCAAACGTAGAACCTCCTGGTTATTCATTCACACACAGACTGAATAACGAAGAAAAAGAAAGCTTATGGCTGTCACAAAATGCTTATTTCTCTATGAAGCTGAATCTGCAAAGCGTAGGGGTGAAATATGAAAGGAAATTAGGCAATGAAAGAGAAGAAACAAAAATATATTGGCAGATAAAATTAAAGAAAATTAGATGATTTACTAATATAGTAAGAGCAAATGAATAACTAAGGAAAGGATAGGAGTACCTTATGTGTTGTTGCTGAAATGTGGACATTGTTCTCAATGAGTATTTTCAGTTCACAAAGAAGAGGAATGATCCAAGCATTCTGGCTAAAAAAAAGATGATTGTGAAATATTGGATACAATAAGCATAACAAGAGAGGAAATTCTGGAGAAAATGACATCCTTGGAGGTGATAATCACCAAGACCTGATTATATCCCAGGTTGCTAAAGAAAGCCAAGGAAGATATAATGCATGCTCTAAGATCAATTATCAATCATCACTAGATATTGGTCAGGTACCAGAGGTTTGGAGGTCTGCAAACAACTATTTCAAAGGCCGGCACGATGGCACAGTGGTTAGCTTTGCTGTCTCACGGTGCCAGTGACATGGATTAAATTCCGGCATTGGGTGACTGTCTGTGTGGAGTTTGCATATTCTCCCTGTGTCTGTGTGGGTTTCCTCCAGGTGCTCTGGTTTCCTCCTACATTCTGAAAGATGTGCTGGGTAGGTACAATGGCCCGAACAGGTGTTGGACTGTGACAACTAAGGGAATTTCATGATAGATTCATTGCAGTGTTAATGTACGCCTTATGTGTGACAAATAAATAAATTTTAATTAAATAAAATTTACTTCATAAGGAGACTAAAACAGTGCACAATACTTCAGGTGCAATTTCACCAAAGCTCTGTTCACCTGTAGCAACAAATCTTGACTCAAGCGCCCTTGCAATGAAAAGCAACATATCATTTGCCTTTTTAATTTTGTTACAGTTTTGGTGACTCATGAACAAGGATGCCTTAGGTCACTTTAGAAACCAACACTTCCCAACCTCTCATCTTTTATAGAATCATAGAATTCCCACAGGGCAGAAGGAGGCCAATTGACCCATCTAGTCTGCACCAACCACAATTCCACCCAAATTTCATCCCCACAATGCATGTATTTACCCTACCAGTCCCCCTGTCATTAAGGGGCAATTGAGCATGGCCAATCTACCTAACCTGCACATCTTTGGATATTTTAAGAAATATTTTGACTTCCTGCTTTTCCTACCAAAGCTCTAAGACTGTGTCATCTGGTTCTAGCCCTGCAAGAATTCTTCAAATTCCTCCTGCTCTGTCCAAGGCAGCAAGGAACTACAAGAGGTTGTGAATGTAGCCCAATCCATCACGCAAACCAGCCTCCCATCCATTGACTCTGTCTACACTTTCCACTGCCTCGGCAAAGCAGCCAGGATAATTAAGAACCCCATGCACCCTGGACATTCCCTCTTTCACCTTCTTCCGTCAGGAAAAAAATACAAAAGCCTGAAGTCACATACCAAGCAACTCAAGAACAGCTTCTTTCCTGCTGCTGTCAGACTTTTGAATGAACTTAACTTGCATTAAGTTGATCTTTCTGTACACCCTAGCTATGACTGTAACATTACATTCTGCATTCTCTTGTTTCCTTCTCTACGAACAATATGTTTTGTCTGTAAAGTGTGCAAGAAACAATGCTTTTCATTGCATGTTAATACACGTGACAATAATAAATCAAATCAAAGCAAATAACTTAATACTTATTCACATAATACCCTCACCAAAACAATGGCTGATGTGATATATGTGAGAAATGTGTATACAAATTAGTCACAAGTAGGCTTAAATTCACACTGTAACGAAAGTACAGGATTCTGGATGCTGATGCGCCATATATCAGTCATGTGAAATATATTATTTTCTCCAGCAACACTGCATTGCGAAGGGACATACGCAAAAGGCAGAACATCACACTGGTACATCCTTGTTAATAAGCCCTCTTCATGATGAACCTTGAAGACTTTGATCATACTATAATATCCGTTTAACCAATTGTTTTGGTCTACTAGGCAGGTCACTTACAATATCAATTCATGGCTGATTGTATGCATTGACACACTATTAAAAATCTACTTAGCAAAATGACAGGATCAGATTTTTTCTCATAAATAGCCATGGTTTCAGTGGAAATTAAAACATGCACTGATGTACTTTGCCAGCTCAGGCTTCTGTCTTATAGCATTCCATCATCATCAATTTTACTCTCTTCCCTAATTCTCCTCTGGCCACAGATCAGAGTTAACGGATTAACAAGTTTTCCAAAGGAGTTTGAGGTCCAATTAGTATATTACAACAGATCAAAAGAAGTTGTTCTGATCTGCTAACAAGGTCACTTACCTGCATCGATTCTTGACTCTTGTAATTCCTATCTGATCACTACTTCAGACTAACTCCTTTGATGTGTCATTTTTCAGAAAGACAGTTTTTTTTTAATAAAATGTGACATTATAGGGCAGCACTGTAGTACTCCTGTCTCATGGTATCAAGGAAACGGGTTCGATTCCCAGCTTGAGTGACTGTCTGTGGGGAGTTTGCACATTCTCCCCATGTCTGCATGGGTTTCCTCTGGATGCTCTGGTTTCCCCCACAATCTGAAAGACATGCTGGTTAAATGCACTGGTCAAGCTAAATTCCCCCTCAGTGTACCCAAAAGGTGCCAGCGTGTAGCATCGAAGGGATTTTCACAATATTATCACTGCAGTGTTAATATAAGCTTACTTGTCACACTAACTATAAAACTTATTTGAAGGTGGTCAGGATAATCCCCTGTGTGTCAACATTCTTTCCTCTTCAGAAACAAATTAGTTGGTTAATGACTTAACTTACTTCCAATGGAAGCTCACCAAATAGTATTTGCCAGCAGAATAAGAATCGTTAATTCATATTGAAATATTGTTGGACATTCACATTGTGTGGGAGGAATATTGTAAGAGTAAGCTATTTCTTTGTGATTCACATACACAAGTTCACATAATTTAACTATCAGTTTTCTCAATGATTAATTAACAGCTGTTTGCCAATATTTGACTACTAGAAGCATTGTGTGGGATTTTCCCAGCCCAATTTGCCCCAAATCTGGAAAAATCCCACCCAAAGCCAATAGATCTTTCCATAGACTCACCTTGTCTTCCACAATTCCCGTGGTGGGCAGTACTGATGCACCATAGAAAGCATTTTTTCTGGTTGTATTACAGCTTGATATGGCCGCTGCTCAAACCAAGATCACAAGAAAATACAAAAAGATTGTGAATATTGCCCAATCAATCATGCAGACTAGCCTCCCAACCACTGACTTTGCCTACACTTCCCACTGCTTCAGCAAAGCAGCCAACATTATAAGGACCTCACGCACCCTAGACTGCTGCTATCAGACTTTTGAATGGACTTACATTGTATTAAGTTGATCTTTCTCTGCACTCTGACTGTAACACTATATTCTGCGCTCTCTCCTTTTCTTCTCTATGAACGATATGCTTTGTCTCTATAGTGCGCAAGAAACTTTTCACTTTATATCTATACATGTCACAATAATAAATCAAATCACATATAATAAAGTGGGAATTGAATAACTCTCTTGTTATGCATGAAACTCCATGCACAAGTATAATCTTGAGTGTCTGGCTCATTTTCTGAATGTATACTGTGAGTTATATCCTTTATAAATCGGATATGGCCTTTATAAATTGGAGTATCGAGTATAAAAGTTGGATTGTTATCGTAAGTTTATATAAAGCATTAGTAAGGCCAAATTTAGAGTATTGTGTACAGTTTTGGTCACCTAGTTACAGGAAGGATGGAAATTAGATTGAAAGAGAGCAGAGAAGATTGCCAGGACTTGAGAAACTGCGTTACAGAGAAAGATTGAATAGATTAGGACTTTATTCTCTGGAGTGCAGAGGAATGAGGGGAGATTTGATACAAGTGTATAAGATTTTAACGGGTATTGATAGAATGAATGCAAGCAGCTTTTCCCAATGAGGCCAGGGGAAAAAAAAACAGAGGGCATGGGTTAAGGGTGAAAGGAGAAAAGTTTAAAGGGAATATTAGGGGGGGGGGCGCTTCTTCACACAGAGAGTGGTGGGAGTGTGGAATGAGCTGCCAGGTAAAATGGTAAATGCGGGCTCACTTTTAACATTTAAGAAAAACTTGGCCAAGTTCATGGATGAGAGGGGGTGTGGAGGGATATGGTTCAAGTGCAGGTCAGTGAGACTAGGCAAAAATGGTTCGGCGCAGACAAGAAGGGGCAAAAAGCCTTTTCTGAACTGTAATTTTCTATGGTTCTATGGTTCTATATCATTGAAATTGGGGCGATGAATTATCAGCAAAAATGGCCCGTGGATGATTTTTTTTTCCCAAACACAACAATCACACGCAGAAAGTGAATTGTTATTCACCTTGTTGCTTTACCATCTGACTAAATCACTGCCAAATCTTTCCAGAATAGTTTATGAATAAGCATTTCAAAAACTGTCATGATCAAATGCAGAATCCCAGACGGCACTGATTTTCCAATTTCTCTTGGTACACTCTGTTCTTTCTAAAATGGATTTAATACACTTTGTTCCTCACATTGACCAAACAAATCTTTTCTCTTGGTTTTTTTATATCTCCTGAGTAGAAAAGACACGGATGACAAATCTAATTTGTGTTATGGACAAGCAAGGCAAAGGCTTTAGCACTTCAATGCTTCTTCAGGTAATTTCTAATCTACTTAATTAAAAATTTTAAAAACTGTAAACAGGCAATGCAGAAGCAGAGGCTCCTTGCTAGACAACAAACAGGAACAAGATAAGGCCAATCAATCAATGCAATTCTTTCCATTTAGCACACATAATCTGAGGTCTTTTTTATCAACTATTGCTATTAATAAAAAAGTAAAGAATATTAACATGGCGGCACATTGGCACAGTGGTTAACACTGCTGCCTCACTGCACCAGGGACCTGGGTTCAATTCCCTGCTTGGATCACTGTGTGGAATTTGTACATTCTCCCCATGTCTGCGTGGGTTTCCTCCGCTGCTCTGGTTTCATCCCACAGGCCAACGATGTGTGGGTTAGGTGCATTGGCCATGGTAATATGCCCTACATTGTCAGGTGGACTGGTTAGGTAAATGCACGGGGTTATGGAGATAGGGCCTGGGTGGGATTGTGATCGGTGTCTCAAAGGGTCGAATGGCCTCCTTCTGCACTGTAGATTCTATGATTCTATTAACTCTACAACATGTTCTGGTAAATTATTCTGGACATTTCAGATGAATAAATTATTTCCAACTTTTTTTTATGTTCAGTTTTCACATTCATCTCATGTGTCCTCTTATAATTGGTTTGGGTCTGCTTCACCCATATCATTTCACACTTTCTAAATCTCAGCATGGGCCAACTAGTGCAGGCATTCTCATGAGGCCCTCATTACCAGCAGATTCCAGAAGGAGGATGATGAGACAGAGTAAGTGTTCTCTAGGACAACTCTCCTCCATCTTGGGCCAGCATCAGCATTGCTAATCCTCTAATTGCAGCCATTACATTCCAGAATACACTGCATCATTACACAGCTCATTTTCATTGCACTGATGCTTTGAAGGATAAGCAAGCCTCGGGACAGGTCCATGCCGAGGTGTGACATTGAGGCATCAGATATCAGAAAGTGCTGCCTCTTTACACACCTATCCAGCATCCTTGTGGCAACAGTGACCCATAAGAGGTGAAGGCACTTGCGTGATTTTTAGTGGGCTAATGGCTGGATGCCTTCATCTGGCAAGACTCTTCAAAGAGATCCATCACAGCCAAGCATGATGTACTACATTGATGGTGAAACAGCATGCAGGACAAGGCAGCCGGTGAAACACCACTGATGTTACTGCATTTATCGATGAATCAGTCAGCTGTAGTACTCTCCCCAAATCGCACCCGGCAGTTGAAGTTAGGGATGGCGACCTAACTCTAATCATAGAGTCTTAGGTGCAGTGCAGAAGGAAGCCATTTAGCCCATCGAGTCTGCACCGGCTACAATCGCACCCAGGTCCTATTCCCTTAAACCCACCTATTTACCCTGCTAATCCCCCTGTCATGAAGGGGCAATTTAGCATGGCCAATCAACCTAACCTGCACATCGTTGGAGTGTGGAAAGAAATCGGAGCACCCAGAAGAAATTCAGACAGACATGGAGAGAATCCACACAGCTAGTGAGCTAAGGCCAGAACCAAACCTGAGACCCTGGTGCTGTGAGGCAGCAGTGCTAACCACTGTGCCACCGTGCTTCCCTATGGAAGCGGAGTACCTCAGCATGATGAAGTCAGACACTTGGTTGCCTGATATTGAGATGCCTCCTCTGTGTCCTGATGGCCAGCCCTGGGCCTTACAAAGTCCAAGCTGATCAAACAACATGAAACCCTCAAGGGTACACATTAGTGCTAATGAGGAACATGGTCTGCTCCATCACATATTCGCCCCAACCTAATTGCTTCCCTCCATATTGTCTGAAACAATGATATGCAGGTGCAGAGTTTGTTTAAAGGCTGTTTTGGCCTCCAAAAATCACCATTTGAAAGTAGGCTCAGTGACCACTTGGAGTGTTGAGGCAATACAAGAGTAGGAGTTTGATGTTGCAAGTGTATAGAACGTTGGTTAGGCCTCACTTGGAGTACTGCGTCCAGTTCTGGTCGCCGTACTACCGGAAGGATGTGGAGTCCCTGGAGAGAGTGCAGAGGAGATTTACCAGGATGCTGCCTGGTATGGAAGGGCTGTCTTACGAGGAAAGGTTGAACGCACTGGGGTTGTTTTCCCTTGAAAGACGTCGGCTGAGAGGGGATCTATTAGAGGTATATAAGATTATGAGGGGTATAGATAGAGTAAATGGTGGTAAGCTTTTTCCACCATTAGATTCGGATAGAACGAGGGGTCACGGCCTTAGGGTGATGGGGGCTATGTATAAGACTAATATTAGAGGGCATTTTTTCACACAAAGGGTAGTGGGGGTGTGGAATGCACTACCGAGTAAGGTGGTGGGAGCAGGCACGCTAGGGTTGTTTAAGGGTCTCTTGGACAGCCACATGAGCGGTCTGCAGATAGAGGGATATAGGAGGACTGTTTAAATACTTTAATTGTTTCCACAGGCTGTTCGGTCCACCTTGTTGACCAACAAGGTGCATGCATTCGGCAGGTCGTGCGAGGGCTGCTCCTGGATGTTACTTCAGGAGTGGCCTAGTGCTTCATGTCGTTAGTGTATGCTTAAACTGGACCATCAGATGGGCAACATGACAGCTCAGAGACTATCGCTGTTGCTGTGCAGACACATGGATTTGGGCCTGTGTCTGCGGGAGTTTGCGCGTTCTCCCCGTGGTTGCGTGGGTTTTTCTCCGGGTGCTCCGGTTTCCTCCCACATCCCAAAAATGTGCTCTTAGGCTGATTGGGTAACAAATTGTCCCTATATGGTCTCTATATGTCATTAAGACGTTAGGATGGCGGCGCGGGCTCGTTGGGCCGAAGGGCCTGTTTCCTGTGCTGTGTTGTTCTTTGTTCTTGTTCTTTGTTCTTTGTTCAATGGGATGCACAGCACTGTTTACCAGTTCTGTGACAAAGCCTTTCTCCCCGCAATAGTCACAGCTTCGGGGTAAAAGATGCTTAAGGTTGGACCTCTCCAGACCTGGACGCAAATGTATCGTTTCTGCATCATCTTGAGGTGACAGAGTATTCCCAAGAAGTGGTTGGAAGTGAAAGGAGGAAGTGAATTCACAAACTGCCAATCAGGACTAAACTCTGTCCACGATGCAGTTAGGATTAATGGGATATTTGTGGTATAATCAACTGTATAAGTTGACCCCCACTCCCACAGGTAAAATGGACATCTCTCTGTGAAAGGACTTTAAAGGAGCCACTCCCACCTGCAGCTTCTGACAAGGAGAAAGAAAAATTACTGCTACAGAATGGAGTGCGACTGTAATTTAAAATCCTGCCAGGTTACCAGCAGCCAATGGAAGTTAAAGTTACCTGGCCTCTTCAGCACTTCAGAATTTGCTCAGCAATCAGGCAGAAATAGTCACAGGGCTATCTAAAGTCACCATGCCAGGGGTGTTTTCAAGGCTAACAGGGCTAGAAGGGGCAGTCCAGCCACAACAGCCCATCCAAGCAGAGAATGGTGAGCTCTATCCCTTGCTTCAGGTCCAAATGCACCTCATCTTCAGGACCCTTGAGGGATCTTTCTACAGCAATGTGACAGCAGCGGAAAGGCAAATGGCCATTGGACTTCTTCAAGTGCCCTTATGGCCCACAGTGCCAGGTATCAGGAGGCCATGCACTGTTAGCACTGCCAAGGTGCTTGGCCTGAAGATAAACTCAGTAGGGTCTGAGTGGGGTAATCTGAGGGAAAAGGGGGGTACTGAATAGGGAGGTTCAGGTCGGGTCACCACCATGCCTGCATGATTTGGGGGTGGTGGTTTCACCATTATTTGTGGATGGCGGGGAGGATGTCCCTCTGTGAAGGGAGGATTGGTGATGTCTCTCTGGTCACCGTGGGGGCACCATTTCATTTTGTGGGTCGGGGATCCAGTAAACAAATGCAGACACCAGGGCAAACTGTACAAGATAGAATGTGGCAGCCCGATCTTGCCAGCGGTTTACTCACTATGCATAAATTAGCATTTTTCAGCCAGGAGAATCATAGCGTTTGGATGCAGTTTATGCCAATGGGAAACTCCTCAGGTTTTTCCCGCTGGCATGGCACTTAGTTTCAATTCGGGGGTGGGGGAATCACCTCCATGGTATTTTGTGTATCCTCTGCTGCTTTCTGTAATAATTATCCTCCATAAAAGGTGCAAACAGCTTAAGCTACTTCAGCATATAAACATGCTCCCACACCAGTTTGCTTAATCTCACAAGCAGCTGATGGGAGCTCAGTACAAGAATCAGTATGCAATTTGATATGCTGGATGCTTGGTACTCTAACTGGAATAATATGATTCTCAGTGCCCAAACAGATCATTTGTCTTTGGAGAAATATGGCCTGCAGTTCACATAAAATGCAGACAGATATATATGTATTCTAAATTGGTTTAAAAGATTTTAAAAAATGCTACATGAACTTGGCATGGGAACTGTACATGATAAATCTAAGGGGTCATATCAAAAATAGTATTCTAGTGATTACTGCAAAATGAAATGATAATGCAGTCTCTTGCTGTCATAATCTTAGCAGCTTAGTCATGCGTTGCAATCAACCAGTATTTTGTATGTAAATTTGGGCATTTTTAAAGTATTATTTTTTCATGGGATATAGCCATTGCTGGCTCGGGAAGAATTGTTTGCACATTCTTAATCGCTCCTGAAATTGAGGGTCGTGAGCTTCCTTCTTGAATCACTGCAGTCCATGTGTTGTATGTGTGCTCACTGTACTAAAAGTTCCAGGATTTTGACCCCCAGCAACAGTGAAGGAGGGGTAATACAGCTCCAAACCAAGATAGAATGTAGCTTAGAGGGGAATGTGCAGCTCATGTGCATGCATCTGCTGTCCTTGTCTTTCTAGCAATAGATGTCATGGACTTGGAAGGTGCTGTTGAAGGAATATTGATGAATTGTTACAACGTCCCCCTTAGATGTGCATTGACAGCAGAGGAAGTGAATGTTGAAGGTGTTAAATGGAATGGCAAACAAACAGGCTGCTTTGTTTTGGATGATGTCGAGCTTCTCAAGTGTTGTCAGAGATCCACTCATTTAGGCAAGTGGAGAGTTTCCAGCACACTACTGATTTGTGCCATGGAGATAGTAGATAGGCTTTGGGGAGTCAGGAGATGAGTTACTCACTGCAGAATTCCCAGTATCTGACCTATCCTTACAGTCAAAACATTTATATGGCCCTCAAGTTCAGTTTCAGATCAACGGTAACTCCAAAATAGTAGAAAATTCAATGAAAGTAATGTCATTGAATGTCATTGGGAGATGGTTAGATTATCTTGCTTGAGATGAGTATTTCCAGCACTTGTAAGTCATGCAAGTTACTTGCTGCAATGTTCAATGGTTGGATTGATCTATATTTCATTATGTTATTCTGGTCATTTATCCATGTTTACTGTGCTGGATTGCTTAAGCTTGTGGGTAGAGCGAGAGAGAGCTAAGCAAATTGAGAATACTCCGGTAAGAACTGTGAGTTCTGAGATTATTTTTATTTATTCATAGGACATTGGCATAGCTGGGTGGCTAGCATTTATTGCCCACCTCCAGTTGCCTGAGGGCATTTGAAGGTCAACCATGTTGTTGTGGTTCTGTGTCACATGTAGGCCAGACCAAGTAAGGACGGCAGATTTCCTTCCCTGAAGCACATTAGTGAACCAGATAGGTTTTTCTGACAATCAACAATGGTTCAATAGTCATCAGTAGATTCTTAATTCTAGATATTTTTCATTGAATTCAAATTCCACCATCTGCCGTGGTGGGATTCAAACCCAGGTCCCCAGAATTTCTGGATTAATACACTAACAATAGTACAACTTGGCCATCACTTCCCTCATGATTTGTGCCCATGGAGATGGTGGATAGGCATTGAGGAGTCAGAATCTGAGTTATGCACTGCCAAATTTCCAACATCTGGGACCCCGGTTCGAATTCCACCATGACAAACGGTAGAATTCAAATTCAGTTAAAAATATCTGGAATTAAGAATCTACAGATGGTCTAAAGCCTTGTAAATAAGTCTGTTGTAGTTTTAGAACTAGCACCATCAGTGCCAGGCTCGGCTTTAAGGTAGACATGTAAAATATACGGCGATCTAATGAATACGTTACACTTTCTACTTGTCAGTTCAAACCTGAATGTTGTTCAGCCCTTGTTGCATTTGGAGACAGACTGCTTCACTATCTGAGGTGTTACAAATGTAATTGAACATTTTGTAAACATCAGCAAACATCCCTAATTCATGGAGGGAATGTCATTGATGAGACAGCTCAAGGTGATTGGACCGTGGATACTGCCCTGAAGAACCCATGCAATGATGCCCTGGGAGTGGGATATTGGCTCCAATTCTCCCAAAAGTGCTGAATTAGTGAAAAACTGTTCTAGATCCTGACTGTTTTGTCAGTTCAACTTCTCACCAGAATCTTCCCACTCTACACTGCAGAGGCCCCAGTCAGGATTCTCATTAAAAACCCAAGGGATGGGGTTACCGCACCAGAGTCTGACAGTTCTGGAACTGTGCACATGCACAGTGGCCCCGGTCTGTCAGACTCCCTGGTTGCTGGCCAGCTCAATCACTGGTCAAACTGAGACCCCTGCAGTGCTGCCTCTTCAGCCCAGACCAATCCCCACGCAGAATAGTCCCCCACTTCCCCACTGATCACCCCTAGGTTCTGTCCACAGTAGGCCCCATCCTCATGGCACTGCCCAATGACCGGTGGGCAGTGCCAAGGTGCCCCTTGGGCATGGGCACTTTGTCCCTTGGGCAGTGCCGGGGGCATAGGTTGACACTGCCTGGGTGCCCATGCCCAGGAGACACCAACCGTCTGCCATCCGATCCCCTGGGGGTCCCCGATTGCTCCCTTCATTCCGGCAGGGCTCCTCTAAGCCCCATCGGAATGAAGTACTCCTGGTGGGATGGGTGATTCGGGACCGGTAAGTTCCCAAAAATTACATTCAAACTACATTTAAAACATATTAAAAACAGATTCAAATTATTTATCCTTCCTGTTGGTTGTGGTCTGACTGTGACTGTTTGCTAGATCTGGGAGACGAGCAGGCATTCCTAATGCTTGCACAAATCCCAGAAAAAGGCCAGAAAAGTTGCGGGTCGTGTTGGGAGAATCATGGCTATTTGTTCTTGACAACCGCAACCATCTTCCATTTTCCACGCTGGGTATGACTCCAACCAGTATTTCAGTGCGTGACAGCAAAAATTTGAGTCACCCATGCAAAATACAGCGAAGTAATTAAAGTTATGCATTGATGGCTCAGAAAACAATCAACCAAAAATAAAAACGTCAAAGCTGCTGTACAAGATGTCACATTACACAGCTCTGGGAGGGATAGATTCATCGCAAGCAGTTGAGCAAAATGTATGCTATTGAATCGAATACCCCAGAAGGAAGAAACAGCAAAATGGGGAAATAAAAATATTGGTTGAACTGCTTATTCCTTTCAGGATCTGTTATACTGTCTGTGTGGAGTTTGCACATATTCCCTGTGTCTGCATGGGTTTCCTCAGATTGCCTCGGTTTCCTCCCATACTCCTACACTGTGTGGGTTAAGTTGTCCTTTAGTGTCAGTGGGATTAGCAGGGCAAATACATGGGGTTATGGGAATAGGGCTGGGTGGGACTGTTGTTGGTGCAGGCTCAAAAGGCCAAATGCCCTCTTTCTGAACTGTAGAGATTTATGATTCTATATGTGGTACCTGGAATTTAACTTAATTGACTGCAAAAAAAAACTGAATGTTTGATGTGCTGTGCTCAATGGCTTGGTATCTGTTTGTGTGTGTCTGTTGACTGCTCTTTGTGCTATATATTGTTAGTCAAGCCTGTGGGACTGATTATGGAGAAACAGAAACTGTACTCTAACTGGAAGCTTATGGCTGCACACAATTTCAAAGCATTTGTAACAAAGTTCAGTTCACACGTAAAACTCGGTGCGTGTCATTTTTGAATATCTCTTAAGGCATAAAACACAATGAGATGCTGCATATAACAAGTGGCCACTCCAAAAACCCATATTGATCAGAATTTTACCATCCCGCCACCGTGGGAATCGGAGCTGGCGAGGGGTGGATTATGGAAATGTCTGTTGACTTTGGGCAGGATTTTATGGTTTCAGGATGAGTCTCTTATGTGCCTGAAATGAATGTCTACATCTTGGATCTTCAACAATATTGAATATACACAGGCCATACTTGGATGTCAGATTCTTCATTTATGGAGATAAAAAAACCTCAACTTAAACCACATCATGAAGATTAGCCTGAGAATTGTGAACAATATTAAAATGCGCCCAATCAGTTCAAAATCCACGATGAAGAACTCTGTGATGAAAATCTTCCTTCAGACCTTGGGTTTCATGAAACAGTGAATTAAGTCTCTGAAGGGAAATGGATTGCTCATTACGCAGGGATGCAGGACGCTGTGAGAGTATCATGAAAGAAATGAGCAAACTATATTCTGAATTGATGGAACCCCCCTGGGTTTTGTATTTGCGATAAAGAACTGGCATGCAGTTGCATTCAATTAAGATTTACAAATTAAATTTGGAACTGCAAGGAGAGATGACGGGAATTCATGTAAAATAAATTTTCCTTTAAAAACAAATGAAATGGAGATGCCAGCATTGGACTGGAAAGGGCACCATAAGAAGTCTCATAAAGTTAAAGTCCTGATGAAGGACCAGCGCTCCGAATACTCTTGACTCCAAACAAACCTGTTGGATTTTAACTGGTGTTGTGAAACTTCTTACTAGAACAAAT
This sequence comes from Sphyrna mokarran, assembly GCA_024679065.1. NCBI lineage: Eukaryota > Metazoa > Chordata > Chondrichthyes > Carcharhiniformes > Carcharhinidae > Sphyrna > Sphyrna mokarran. The sequence continues at coordinate 30,562,095 of JAGIQG010000021.1, forward strand.
GAAAGCTATTGAGTTGCATAGAAATTAATATAACTGGCACATATCCCAATCCCATTGATTATTATAGCTTGGCAAATTGAAATTGGATAATGAACCCATTACTCAATGAGGCTTATCCTGGTGCTTCTTTCCGATTTTCAAGATTGTTCTATTGAACAGCTTAAAGCTTTTGAGTCAAAATATCTTACGTTACACTTTTATTAAATTGTTTTCCCTGATGCAAAGATTATGGTCAGCTAGAAATGATTGAACTCCATAAATGTGATAACTTGAAACCAGTTCCAAAAAAATAGGAAAACATGAATTGGCAGGAAAACTGTTCCAGATCCTGACTGTTTTCTCACCCGAATCTCCCCACTCTTGTGCACTGCAGAGGTCACAATCGGGAATCTGAACAAAAACCCGGAGGGCGGAGCCTATTTCTGCACTGGCCCTGATCTGTCAATCTCCCCATTTGCTGGCCAGCCCGGGACCCCCAGAGGGCTGCCACTTCAGCAGCCCCACCATGGCCTTCACAACAATTCCCGGGCCAGCCCTAAACCCCTGGCCCAAAGTGCCCCGATATCCAGCTCCCATCCCACCAGCAGTGGTGATCCCCCACCCCCTTCACCAGTCAGACCCCCCCCCCCACTGTCCCTTTCCCCCCAAAAGGCAGGTTCCCCCACCCCCAGCAGACCACCACCCTGTCCCAATCGCTGTCCTCCCTCCATCCCAGACCAATCTCTACGCAGAGTGGCAGTGGGACCCCCCCACCCACAGTGATTGCCCCTCTGCCCTACTCACAATAGGTCCCACTCCCATGTCAGTGCCCGATGTCTGATGGGCAATGCCAAGGGGCCCCCTGGGCAGGGGCACTTTTCCCCTTGGGCAGTGCTAGGGGCACAGACTGGTACTGCCAAAGTGCCAATGCCCAGGGTGTCTACCCCCCACCGCCTGACCCTCTGGGGGGATCCTGATTGCCAACCTCTTCATTCCTAACCCTAACCCTAACCCTAACCCTAATCCTCCTGCTAATTCCCCAAATGTGGGAGCTACTCTAAACACCGCAGGAATGAAGTATTCCTGGTGCGATGCAAGATTCAATTGTAATTGATAAGTTCCCAATAATTACATTCAAAAGACATTTAAAACATATTAAAAACAGATTCAAATTACTTACCTGCCCTCCTGCTGGTTTCTGGTGTGATCTGATCAGCAACTCTTCTGGGAGGTATGCATGCGTTCCCGGCACATGCACAAATCCGGGAACAAGACCAGCATGTGTATCTCCCATCCGGACCCACCAGGAAAGTTGCAGGTCGGACTGGGAGAATCATGGCCCTCTTTTCTGAAGCTTTTGGGCATGTAGTCAAAATTTTTTTTTCTCTAACTGTCACATTTCAGTTTCTACTTGAGTGGCACAATGACTCAGTGATTAGCACTGCTGTCTCACAGCGTCAAGGACCCAGGTTTGATTCCCAGCTCAAGTCACTGTCTGTATGGTTTGTGTACATCTTCCCCATGTCTGCGTGGGTTTCCTCTGGGTGCTCTGGTTTCCTCCCACAGTTTGAAAAATGTTCTGGTTAGGTGCTGTGGCCATGTTAAATTCTCCCTCAGTGTACCTGAGCAGACACTGGAGTGTGACAACTGGGAGATTTTCATCATAGCTTCATTGCAGTGTTGGTGTAAACTTACTCAAGATGCTAATAAGTCAACTTCCAAATTCATACACAACTGAGTACACACCAGAGTTCATATATAATGAAAGACAAAGCATGACCAAATTTCTGTCAGTTTGTATGCCAGATTGTACTTTGTGCAATGTAAACATTTGTATTGCAGTGGGAATATCATGAATAAATGTGTATTATTACCAATTATGATTTGTTTTATTATTGAAGAGAATGATTCAATGCTGTCTTTACTGGTAATACATATAATTGCAGAAACTTTTTCATTTTAGGAAATTACCTTCAGTTAAAACATCTGGAATTGCATTTTTGCTGTCAACTCAATATTAAAAAATGTACCATATGTTACATCAAAAGTATCTATGATATAGACGCAATGGTGTTTTAATTCAATATTACAGAATGTTATGAATGTCTGAGTTGTACTAAAAACTGGGTTCTATATCTCATGTAAGAAATATTTCACAACATTGATTCCTGGGCTGAAGGGACTGTGCAGTGAGGAGAGATTGAGCAGATGAGGCGTATAGTCTCCTGTGTTCAGAAGAATGAGAGGTAATTTCACTGAAGCATATAAAAGTCTTGACGGACTTAGTAAAGTGGATGCTGAGAAAATCTTTCCCTTCCCTCAGGCTAGACCTGCAACATAAGTCACAGAGTGTGAAAGTAAGGGCTGCTCTGAGGAGAAATCCTAACAGTAAAATGATTGTGAAGCCTTAGAATCTTCTCCTCTGGGAGCTGTGAGTGCTCAGGCACTGAATATATTCGAGTCAGAGACCAACAGATTTTTAGAACGAAGAGAATCAAGGGAATTGGGGGCATTGTGGAGGGTTTGGTTAAGGTAGAAGATTAGCCCTGATCATATTGAATGTCAAAGCAGACCTGAGGTGCTGAATAGCTTTCGTATTACCCTATTTCTTATGTTCTTCTAGTTTTAAAGATCTATCATAGAATATAACAGTTACAAAAAGCCATTTGGTCCATTTTGTTCATAGAATTATATCACCATAGTATCCATACAGTGCAGAAGGAGACCATTGAGCCCATTAAGACTGTACTTATTCTCCAACAGAACATCCCACCTAGGCTCTATCACAGTAACTCCACTTATCTACCCCACTAATCACCCTAACCTACACATCTTAGGACATAAAGGGACAATTTAGCATGGTCAACCCACTTAATCTACACATTTTCGGATTCTCAACTTTATTTTGCATTCTGCTAGAGCAACTCATCTAGACCCACTTCCCCAACTTTTTCCCATAGCCCTGCAATTTTATTTCTCATCTGATAATGTGATGTCCTAACTATGTCAGGTGTTGTGAGTTTTACACTAAAAAGAAAAAGATAGAATGAACTGATGTTATTAGTTTGATTCTAGGAACTCTTCCCTGTACAGAGTAGAGAATTAAATTAAACAGTAACCTGTGAAACACACTAATGAAATCACCATCAAATCATGCGATCAGTTCTTGAAGCAATCTTGCAACCACTTAAATATTAAACAGATAATTAATCAATTCTCTTTTGAAAGTCTAAGTTGAATCTATCTCCAGCACACCATCAGGCAGTTCATTCTAGATCTTAACCATTCACTGCATAAAAACAGCTACTTTTCATGATATTTGTGCTTCTTTGTCTTATATTGGTGTCCTTTGATTCATGATCAATCCGTCAATTTATTTAATTCTCTGTCTAAAATGTTGCAAAACTATGAATAGGTTTTTCTAGGCCTCATTCAGAATAGGATAAAGCATAACCAGCAAATAACAATTGTTAGTACAATAAAAACCATTGCTTCCCTCTCAGTCAGGAGGCAAAGGAGCAGACCCATATCGTAATAAAACAGTCAGACCTAAAAGTCTCACGATTTAACCTCCTGGTCCGTTCCAAAACAGCTGAGTTTAGCTATAACAGCAATTTGGTATATGCTGTGTCCTCAAGGGAGACCATTAACTTTAAAAATAGGAAATTCAAACATCTAGTTATTTACTGAAAATAGTTGCACCATAATGTTTCATGTTTTCACATACAAGAATTAAACAAAGCAGGTATTACTGATTTAACGCTATATTTCATAAAAACTTTCACTTTATAACTGAAAATCTCAGTGGGATTCTCCCTGTTATACTTTTATTTCCATCCAAGAGTTCTCACAAACTTTACGGGATATTAAGAGTTCCTTCAATTCTCCAGAGACTAAATCAGGGTGTGCCACAACTCTGAGGAATTCACTCTGATAGTCCACCATATTCCCACAATTCTCCATTTTGGCTGGGAGTGGGGAGTAGTGAATTTAAATAGCACTGATTTCTTCTCTCGCCACCCATCAATTAAACAGGAGGGTGTTTATAATTTGTTTCCCCCTTTATAAGTGATGGCATATTTCCCAACTCTTCAGTTTTGGTGTGATCCAATTTCCAATATAACTTCACAGCAAACTCACAATTGGATGAACTCAAAGGGTTAGTTCATTTGCATACACTGAAAATGTAGGAGACAGGTCACTACATAACCACCTGTGCACTCTTACTACAAAAGAGGGACAGAGAAAAGAAAGATATACAGAATAAATCTAATTTGCAGTGGAATGGCCATGGGCAAGATTGGAGAATTCTATCCCAGGTTTCCTATTCTTAACAATCATCCAGTGATTCTGTTGAAAAGTGGTAGAAATAGGAATGTATCATTCTAACTCCTAATTAAAGTAATATGTCATTTCCAGTATAGATATGATAACATTTCCTGTCATTATTAATGCTACTAATAACCTAATTTTATTTTCTGTAATCGATGCATGATGCTTGATTCCTTCATTGGCCTTTACTTCTTTATACAATTTTCTCCTTTAACTGTTTGATATTCTTCAACTTAACATAACTGTGTTTTGAACTCTTCACTATTTGACCTTTCTCCTCCAAAATTATTTTCAATAATAGGTTTTGTTATTATTCTGACAGCCTTATTAAGCCTTCTTTCTTTTTCTAGTTACTGATCTAGACTTACCCCACTCTGACATACCGGTTTAAATTCCCACTCCCCTTCTACTCTATATCCTTGTCCAAATGGGTTCAAGTGAAATACATTCTGTCAAGACCTCTCTCCTACAGCAACCTTGCAGTTATGTATAAACCTATCTCTTCCTCCACTCTGTTACCCAGCCAGAGTATGACATAAAAACCAGTCTGGAAATTAATTCCCTTAAGGTTCCATTATTTCAATCTAGAACCTGTCTCCTTATACTTGCTCTGCTAGACTGTAAATGTACTTCTATCTGTACTCAAGCAAGTCAAGCAGTATTATGGATGGAGACACAGAGTGATGGCCCATTTTTGATATTGTTCTCCCAGACCTCAAATAATAACGTGAGCATCAGAGTACTTCTAATCTTTGTCAGAGACAATTATTCTTAGCTTGTGAGCTCAGAAATGTTATTTGCCTCTGCTGAAATTGTGACTTGAAGATTTATCCAGAAGGAAGATACGGATCAGATTCCCTTCAATAGTAGCTTAAGTTACGTTGACGAGCTTTAAAAATAACTTGAAGGATTCCACCAGTTCCTCAAGATCTTTTTATTGATCAGGTATTATCTGGGTGTTGAACCTATTCCTTCATTAATGCATGGTTATCAATTAGGTTCGCTTGGGCTCTATAATTACTAACCAGCAAGGAAGTCAATGGGTGGGATTTTCCAGCTGCACTTACCCCAAAACTAAAAAATCTCACTTGAGGTTAACAGTTCTTTGCATGGTCTATCCGCTCCTGCTATGACAGATGGGTTAGGAAAACTCCCCCCAGAGTGGAAAGGAAACTAATGAGAAAAAGATAAAACTGGGAGAAGTTCTAGTTAAAGGGGAGTTTGAAGATTTATTCATGCTTACTATCGGCAGATAGGATCAAACATTCAACTCAGCACTCTGACCCCAGCCTAGGTGGTCTTTTATTGCTGGGTTATATCAGAAGATATTAGTTTTCTTACTCTAGAAGAGATCTTGCTGGAAGTAAGACATTGTTTAAAATTTTTTTCAATTACGTAATGAACTTCATGCAAGGTTATAGAACATCAGGAAATAACTACAGCTTCTCTCAAAACTACTTCCCTCCTCCCAGTGAATGATATCACTATGGTATAGCTTGTAATGCACACGCTCAGCAGCAATTATCAGTTAATCCTTCACTCTACATCTCATTCTAAGTCTTTATCCTGATATTATATATACATCCTCCTAAATCTCCCCTCGATGTCTCTGTCTTTAATGATATAGGGTGGAATTTTTCCAATACATTTCTGTGTCATAACAATGAGGAAAATGGGGTGAACCGCACAGTGCTCTTGGACACGCATGTGGACACTCTTTACACAAATTAAGAAACCTGTTTGTGTTTGGATCAGATTCAACTTCAATAGTTGTAACTTCCCAGACCTTCTTACTCAAGCTCTCTGATCCACAGTCTCTGATGACTGTGTTCAAAGTACTGCCACAGGACTGGGTTAATAGAAATGTATTGTGGCCATCTGCCAAGGCAGTATATGTGAAACTACATATATTCTTCACCATGCCTTCCAATCTCTCAAAATTCTTATATCTTCCACTCTCTTGCTAATGTTGAGTGATGATGGTTGTGAAGAGTTCGACTCCCCCAGTGAAAGTTTTCCCCTCTTTCACCTACCTTAAGGGTTAGATTCAGGCCTATGCAGGCTTTGCCACTAACAAAGAGCATTTCTGATCCTGAGCGACATATAAGACCATAACTTCCTCACTTTGCAATCAGAATCGCATTGGCACTCCATGCCCAATTTCCTTTGTGGATTTTCTTCCATATCTATCTCTCCTGTCCTTCTGACTCAGGACAGGTCAGTGCAGGCAGCATATACTCAGCTTCAAAGTCCAAGTCTACAAGGTGAAGGAGGACACACCCTCTTTTTTGAAACTCAATCTGTTTAAAATCAGGTCAGGGAGAAGGTAAGTACCAAAAGTAAGTGGATAAGATTTGAGAGATGTGGGGGATTGGTTCCTGGGTGGAGATCAGATATTGGTGGGAATTGCTGGTTGGGTTTGAGAGGTTGGGGTCAGGCCTTGTGCGGAATTCAGACATCAGACCGTGTTTAAGAGAATGGACCACAAGAAACGGGGTGGAAGGGGGCTGATAATTGGGAACGGGATAGAGGTGTCAGAACTTGAGACGGATGGACAAGTTGGGCTTTTAGTGGGGGTTGTTCAGATCAGACCTTAACGGGGGGGGTGTTGGCATTGGGGCAGTTAGAGGGGAATGGGCCCTTGGTTGGAGGATCAGCATCAGGGGATATTCGGGTCATGCTTGTTGTGGGTACGGGAATTGGATTGGGTTGGTGGGAGGGGGGTGTGTGGCAGCATTGGGTCATGGGATTGGCATGATCAGGTAAATTTGGGGGGGTAAAATTGAGGGAGTTGAGTGGTGAACTTCCCTGTAGGTGGCAGGAATTCTCAGCTGGGGAGAATTGTACGGTAGAACAGAGATGTGGGAAAAGATTTTCTTATCTTTGTACTTTAGTTCTGCATCAAGCTGACCTTTAACATTTACCTTGATTCTTTCTGGCCTTTGGAGTGTAATTGCTAAAGGCTGCAGAGGGAATTTTTTTTCAGCCATTAACTCCATTAGATAAGGTTGAGACTCCAGCTTCTATGCCAGTTTGAGCTTCCTATTGACTTCAATGTTAGCACTCAAGCATTTTTTATTAATTTCTCCAAGGAAGGTGATTTCCTGGTTTGCTAATTCCTTATCTCTTGGATAAAGTTTCCTTTAGACATTCTTAGCTGAAAATCTATTTTAAAATGAGCAATTTTAACACACTCATTGCATCGTGCAATTTGAATGGAACATCCTTCACATCCATGAAACTTCTTCCCACCAGAGTTTTGCTGTTCATAAACTTAAATTCCTTGGGCTATTGCTGTGGGAATTCCGACGCACGTCTTACAAACTCTATTTTGCCTCCAATTTTTAATTTATCTTGCTAGTTGTACAGCATTAATTAGTGTTAAATCTTCCCTAGATTGTAAAATATCAGAAAAGCTTTCACCTAAAACACCTATGACTGCCCTATCTTTGATCAATCATTCTTTAATGTTGCTACTCACAATTGTCAGTGAGGTATCATTGATGAATGAATCAATTCCTTCACTCAGTTTTTGACTGTCCATTAAATTTTTTCTGTTATAATGTTTTGCAGAGAAGTGATTCAAAGGCTTTGTAGGAGACTGTCTCTTCATTCACTCCCCCTCTGACCAGCACACCCTCCATGATGTTGCTAACAGCGTATAACAAATTACCAACCTGTTCTTTCTTATTCTTTCTCACAAGACTTGAAGTGTTGCAGTACCAGGTGAAACCCATTTTCCAGTTTTGACATTGCTCAGCCTGTAGGGGCCCACTACCTTTTGGACTGATTCTGGGAGGGGCAGGTTGGAAGTCATAATTCACTCATGGTTAAGGCTATCATTTCTCACACTGCTTGCCTTGCTAGTGACTGCATAATCCACTCAGCCTGAGATGTCTAATCCTGCTCCTGGTTTTTTGATTGATTGTGGGTGAGAGAGAAACTTGGTTGACCTCAGATATTTCATCTCCCTTAAGTGATTCAATTTGAGGAGAACCCAAGGAGAATGATTTTTCATGGCTCAGTGGAAGTAAAGGTCTTTGGCAATCAAAATGTCCTTTATTGTTCTATGATCTATGTCCCATGACAAAGATTATATTATCTACCTCAATGAATCTCAGAGAAGATGTTAAAGTAATGGTATTGCGATATTTACTTTGTACTGACAAACAGACTGGAAGGTGGCGGTATTCTAATGTATCTACTGTCCTTGTCCTTCAAGATGGCAGAGGTTATAGAATCCCTACAGTGCAGAAGGATGTTATTTTGCCCTTTGAGGCTGCACCGACCACAATCCCACCCGGGTCCTATTCCCCTAACCCCACACATATACCCTGCTAACACTAGGGTCAATTTAGCATGGCCAATTAAGCTAACCTACACTCTTTAGACTGTGGGAAGAAACCGGAGCACCTGGAGGAACCCCATGCAGACATAGGGTGAATGTGCAAACTCCACACAGGCAGTCACCCGAGGCTAGAATTGAACACGGGACCCTGGCACTGTGAGGCAGCAGTGTTAACCCCTGTGCCACCGTGCTGCCCATCACGGGTTTGGAAGGTGGTGTTGAAGGATCATTGGTGAGTCGTTGTTGTGCATCTTGTATATAGTACACGCTGCCGCTACTGTGCATTGGTATTGGAGGAAGTGAATGTTTAGTGTGATGGATGGGTGTCAATCAAACAGGCTGCTTTGTCCTGAATGGTTAAACAAAAACAGAAAATGCTGGAAAATCTCAGCAGGTCTGACTGCATCTGTGGGGAGAGAATAAAGCTAAGATTTTCAAATCTAGATAACCCTTTGTCAGAACTGCTAACTAATCTAGCTCTGATGAAGGGTCACTCAGACTTGAAACATTGGCTCTATTCTTTCCCCACAGTAGTTGTCAGATCTGCTGAGATTTTCCAGCATTTCCTGTTTTTGTTTCAGATTCCGACATCTGCAGTATTTTGCTTTTGTTCTGGATGATATCAAGCTTCTTGAATGCTGTTAGAGCTGTACTCATCCAGGAAAGTGGAGAATATTCCATCACACTCCTGACTTGTGTTTTGTCAACAGGCTTTGGAGAGTTGAGCCAGATCAGACTCAGTGAGGAGAGCAGGTTCCTCCCCTGTGGACATGAGTCAAGCTGATTATGACTATCAATAATAATTTCCACCATGACTGAGACTAACTTTTAACTCCAGACTTTTATTAATGAATTCAGTTGATTGATTGATTGTGATGTAAATCACAATAGCTGCCATGGTAGGATTTGAACCCATATACCCAGAGCATTAGCCTAACCTTTTGGGTTACTAGTCCAGCAACATTACCATTAAGCAACTGTCACCAAAATGAAGGATCATAAATATATCCAATAATTAATAGAGTAGAAACATTATTATTCGGAAAATAATTTGAATGTGGAACTCTTAATATTTTAAGAAGTATTTGAGGCAAATAGCACATATGAAATTAAGAGAAGCAAGGCAAGTACATGAGGGAGAAAGAAATGATAAAGTGATTTGAAACACCTTGCTTGGCTGAATCATGCACCCCAGCTCCAACCATACTCCAGAAAACCCAGAATCAGAAAAGCATCCCAATGTTTCTCAGCTATGTTTGTTTATTCAGGGAAAGGTGAAAAAGAATGTCACACAAGTTGGCAGTGAATGGATGAAAGAACTTGCACTAGGGCACAATCAATAAGACAATGTTTTGGGTGATTAACTCCATAGCTATTGCCAAGAAAGAACAGCTTGAAGACTGCGAACAGCAATCTTAGTTAACACTCTCCATTGAGCAGAATAGAAATTTCTGGGACCCCAACAGTGAGCAAAAAGATCAGAACATGTCAGTCAATCTTCAACAGCCATGCAGGAAATAGTTTAATTTCATAAAAGGCAAAAAAAGACAACACCCACTGTGCATCTGTGCCACTTGAGAACATCTCCCAACAACAACCAACTGAATAACATCCCATTTTGTTGGTTTCTCCTACCTTGGAGTTGAACATTAATAAGTATTTGTCAATTCCTCACCAGCTCTAATCAACATTTAATTGTCTTCGACATTTACAGCAATTAGATACTCAACTTCACAGAAAACAGTTTGATTGGAGAAGGAAGCAAACTAATACTTTGAATATATTTCACAGCATAAAGTGCCTAATCTTATAAGATAGCACAACATTTGATTTATCAAGAGGAAAACTACAGGATATATTTATATATATTATATATTTATTCATTTGTGGGACATGCCCATCGCTGGCTGGCCCATGTATATATTGCCCATCTCTAGTCGCTTTTGAACTGAGTGGCTTGCTACATCATTTCAGAAGTTGAGAGTCAACCATGTTGCTGTGACTCTGGAGTTACATGTAGGTCTGACCAGGTAAGGACAGCAGATTTCCTTCCCTAAAGGACATTAGTGAACCAGATGACTTTTGCTAACAATCAATAATAGCTTTATAGTGATCTGTAGACTCTTAATTCCAGATTTTTTTCTTATTGAATTCAAATTCCACAATCTGGGATGGTAGGATTGGAACTCTGGTCCCAGAACATTACCTGAGTTTCTGGATTACTAGTCTTGCGATAATACCACTAGGTTGTTGCTCTCTTCAAATGAAGTAATGAAAGTAAAGTCACTCACTGGGTCTGTCTCTGCATATTGCAATCCCTTTGTTGTCTGAATCTTCCATACTCCTGTAGTTTATAAGTACTTCCAACATCATGTAAAAGATATAATTATAATACAGAAATAGACAACTCAGCACATCTGGTCTGTAACTGTGATTTTACCCAGGCCTGTTCAGCTGACCTTATCTTTTATTCCTTTCTTCCTATTGTGTAATAAGGGAAGCACAATGACCGACTGGTATTGTCACTAGGCTATTAGGCCAGAAACTCAACTAATGTTCTGGGGGCCTCAGTTTGAATTCAATAAGAAGTATCTGGAATTAAGAATCTACTGATGACCATGAAACCATTGTTGATTCTCAGAAAAAAAAATCTGGTTCACTGATGTTATTTAGGGAAAGAAATCTGCCATACTTACCTGGTCTGGCCTACAAGTGACTCCAGAACCACAGCAATGTGATTGACTCTCATCTGCCGCAAGCATTTACGGATGGGCAATAAATGCTGGCCAGCCAGCAATGCCCATGTCCCAAAAATGAACAAAATAGCAATTTGCCTCAACTACAATTTGGGATAGTGTGCTCCACATTTTTTCATACCTCTGGCTAAAGATATTTCTCCTGAATTTCAAATGGATTTTTAGTATTATCCCACGTTCTTTGGGGACAGAAATTTGCTGTCCTTACCTGAACTGGCTTATATGGGCAACTTTTTTTTTACGTTCATGAGATGTGTGCATTGCTTTCTCTGCCAGCAGTTATTGCCTTAGGCTAAGTGGTTTTGCTACATTTCAGTGAGAAGTTAAAAGTCAATCACTTTGCTGTGTGTCCAGAATCACATGTAGGCCAGACTGGGTAAAGATGGCAGATTACCTTCCCTAAAGGACATGTGACTGACTGTTAATTATCCTTTTGAATATTGTACTACAAGGACAATAAGTATGCTGGCCTCCCCAGTAACGTGCATGATCATGAATGAATAATACATATTTAAATGCACAAAAGCCAGTTGTTCCTCACCAGCAATCAATTCGACTAAAAATGAAGCAAAATATTGAAAAAATCTGACAGTCAAATATGATACTGAGTTGATTAGAGCTGTAATATTTTTTCATAATTTGTGCTGTAGTAGCTCAAGCCACAGGGTAAAACTCACAGTTATAACTGTGGATTTGTTTGATAAATATGTCAACATAGTTATTATTTGCCAACTTATTTTCATTTCTTAATTCCTTCCAAGTATTTTTGCTCTAAGTTGCTTTTTGAAATAACAAAACAAATAACAAATATTTGAAATAACAAATATGGGTGGCATGGTGACACAGTGGTTAGCACTGCTGCTTCACAGTGACAGGGACTTAAGTTCAATTCTGGCCTTAGATCAATGTCTGTTTAGTTTGCACATTCTCTTTGTATCTGCATGGATTTCCTTTGGGTGCTCTGGTTTCCTCCTACTGTCCAAAAGATGTGCAGGTTGGATTAATTGGCTATGCTAAATTGCTCCTTGGGGTCAGGGTAAATATGTGAGGTTACGGGAATAAGGCCTGGGAAGGGTTGTTGTCGGTGCAGATGTGATGGGCTGAATGGCCTCCTAGCACTGTAGGGATTCTATGTTGCATGATCAGATACCAGTTGCTTTAAGAATCATATTTAGATGCAAACAAATTTACAAGTTGGTCACTGTTCACTTTTGCTAGATTGACAGGAGAGGAAATGAAAGTGAAAAACTGTTGTCAAACTAATATGTTTCAGGATTATCAGCTTTGACACTACAAATGTAAGATATCCTTTGGAAATAAAGTCAGATTTCACTTAAGGAATTGGAGTGATGCAAGGTCTTTCATCGAATCTCTACATGCGATATTGGAGTATAAGATATCAGTCCCAAGTTTATATTATAACTTGATGGCAATCTGAAATAGATTTACAAATGTAAGTCTAGAAGTTAATAGTGTAACAAAATTTATCTGGTGCAGAGTTAGTAGGCTGTTCCTTTGCCTCTGGGATTTGAATCCAAGCCAAAATGTTTGAATGAGTGTCTTATTAGTCTAACAGGCATTATAAGATTCTTAGTGAAATGAGATTAAGCTTCCATAATTTAATTGACTGAATTCTCCTTGGTGCTTTAAATATAAAATAACTCACAAGAGACAATGGTTAAATATGAAATATGAGATGGAGTTGTAGAGAGAAAAATACATCAGAGAAAATACAGGGATCCTGCAAGGTTAGAGAAGCAGGATGTATCATCCATCCCAGAGTATATATATTGCCCAAGTTTTGTGACAGGATTGATGGTAAATCTGTCAATGGTTATCAACCTTACTCCTCTAAAAATGACAGTAGCTTCTGGACTCTGCAAATGCACACTTACACACAGAAATCCAGTAGTTGTTGTCAGCGATTCAATACTTCTCCAGACGGTGCACAGTTGAAATCCCCTCAGAATGCAATCAATTAAAAATCACTGATGAGAACTTCCACCTTCATGCTGTTGGTCACACTGTATAATCCTCTGAAAAGTAACAAGGTGTTGAATGAGATTTTGAAAGCATGCCAAATTCATAATTACTGAAAATTACTCTCACTGACCCCTGTATGTGTTGAAGGTCACATTTCTCCACTATGATAAGAGTTCCATATTTTAATGTTTTATTAAAGATTATTTTGAATATTTTAGTGTGTACATTAATTCCCTGTATGTTGTCCAATAAGTTATTTTATTGTCCATAAAATTTCAAACTGAAAGTGAAGAGCTTCAGTTTTGTTTATTTACTTCCTGATTTGTTGTCTATGAGAATACTTCAATGTGATTGTTTAAATTCACCACCTTCCCTGAAACTCAGCTCCACAGGCAGGATTTTCTACACCTACTGTGACATGTTTCGCAGTGTCGCAGTGACCTGTCATTAACCAGCAGTCAGATCTTCTGCTCCGACAGCTGTCAATAGGGTTTCTTGTTGTATGCACACTGCGCTGCTGGGGGAACTCATGATTGAGATTGTTGTTGGTGGGACTGGAAGATCCTGTTGGCAGGAACAGCCAGAAAATTCCAGCCAATAACTTCAGTAAAAAAAATCCTTTGATTCTCAATGCATGATTAATAAAAATGATACAATTGTTAGGTATCAAAATGATCATGATTAGTTCTAATGTTTTGTTTAGTTGATTAGACAAGAAACACAGAACATTGCAATGCAAATAAAAAAGGAAAATTTAATATATTTTGTTAATCTAATGGCCATATATGGAAACTTGTATAAGATAAACTGGAAGCCATTCTTGTCAACAAAGCAGTCAATACTTTTGAAAGAAATGAATTGACAATTTTAAGACTTTCTGAGGATTTCAGAGGCACAATATCAGTTCGGATTATCACACTTTTCTCTGAGAAATAAATCAACACAGCAAGTTCAGCATTGCCATGAAGTTAAATTGTGGAGTGTTCAATAGTAAGATGTAGAATTGACTTAAAAGAAAAATATATCGAGACCGTTGGCTTCATTGAGCTTCAGTGATTGCCTTTAGTGTTAATTTGGGTTCTGACTTTAGGTTCAGGATATAGATACATAGAACCTAGAAGCAGGATTAGGCCATTCAGCCCTTCAAGGCTGCTTTGACATTCATTTTCATCATGGCTGATCATCAAATTCAATATCCCGATTCTCCTTTTTCCCATATCCCTTGATCCCTTTAGTCCCAAGAGCTATATCTAATTTCTTCTTAAAATCGCATAATGTTTTTTTCTTTCAAATACATTCTGTAGTAGTTAATTTCACATGTTCACTACTCTCCAGATGAAGAAATTTCTCCTCACCTCAGTTTTAAAAGATTTCTCCTTTATCCTCAAACTATGAGCCCTAGTTCTGGAGTCCCCCTCCATTGGGAACATTCTTTCTGAATCTCCCTGTCTAACCCTGTTAGAATTGTATAAGTTCCTGTGAGATCCCCTCCCATTCTTCTAAACTCCAGTGAATGTAGTCCTAATCAACTTAACTTTTCCTCATATGACAGACCTGCCATCCCAGAAATCAGCCTGGTAAACCTTCACTGTACTCTGTTTATAGCAAGGACACCCTTCCTCAGATAAAGATACCAAAACTGCACAAAATACTCCTGGTTTGACCTCACCAATGTCCTATACAAGTGTGGCAAAACATCCCTATTCTGATACTCAAATATTCTCACTATGAAGACTAACATCCTATTTGCCTTCTTTACTGCCTGCCGTACCTGCCTTCTTACTTTCAACGACTGATGCACAAGGACTCCAAGGCCTCTTGAGCATCTATCTCCCTCAATTTACACCCATTCAAGTAATAATCTGCCTTTTTATTATTGCCACCAAAGTGGATAACCTCACATTTATCCACATTATACTTCATCTGCTATGCAGATGTCCATATACCCAGCCTGTCCAAATCAAGCTGAAGCATCCCTGCATTCTCTTCATAGCTCACCCTCCGACCCAACTTTGTATCATCTTCAAATTTGGGGATAATACATTCAGTTCTCTCTTCCAAATCATTAATATATAATGTGAACAGTTGGGGTCCTGGCACAGGTCCCTGCAAAACCCCACTAGTCATTGACTGCCAATCAAAAAAAGATCTATTTATGCCAACTCTTTGCTTCCTATCTACTAACCAGCTTTCTATCCATGTCAAGATATTACGCAATCCCATGTGTGCTTTAACTTTACACAATAATCTGTTGTGTGAGATCTTGTCAAAAGCTTTCTGAAAGTCTAAATAAACCACATCTGCTGGTTCTCCTTGGTCAACCTTATTAGTTACATCCTCAAAAAATTTCAATAGATTCATCAATAATGATTTCCCTACATTTGCAATATACTTGCAGTGCAAGTAAAACGAAACAAGTCTATCTTGACTAGAGTAGCCATTCATTCAGTTATATACAGGAAAGTCTGGTTTTCGGCTTGTCTGTCCTCTGCCCTGAACTTGTTTGGCACTTTTGTATTGAAATTCACACTAGTGGGTCGAAGACTATCAATTAAATATGGACAGACTATTTACTTCATAGAGAAATGCCATTGGACTCAGCAAATAGCTTGCCTCCCAAAGCAGCGCTATGTGCATTATTACACTAAGCACTGCTTGCAAGTCTGTAATTTGCAGTTCCAATGACGATTTACACTCAGGTGAGGTGCACAAAGCTCCTCACCTACATCCTGCAGTAAAATCAATTTAGGAGTATTACAGCTCCATTGTACGGCTTTAGGATGAATGCAGCAGAGCATTCAAAACTTATCACATTGGATAGTGCATTTTAAAATGTTTCATTAATTTTGTACTGTTAACGTACAGCAATAAGCAGCAAATACTTGATTAAGAAAATTCAGGAATGTGTGCTCAATGTTAATCTATTGAGAGCAATGCTTTGCTGGAATTCTTGTTATTCTCATAGTAACAGACAGTAATACATTCCAGGACTGTTTAAAATGCTTCAAATTCCCTGGTTATGATTTGTGTCCCTGATATTGGAAATTGGTCTTCAATTGGTAATTGTGTGTGTGTGTGTGTGTGTGTGTGTGTGTGTGTGTGTGTGTGTGTGTGTGTGTGTGTGTGTGTGTGTGCGTCTGCACATGTGTGTTGGCAAAGAAACGGCCAATATTCTTGAATTCCATCTTATGCCACATATCGACTGGCAAATAAGAATACTAGTGTGGCATAAGATATAGGGAAGCGTACAAAGTCACATTCACTATGGAGTGCCACCTTAGCTGTAGCCACTAAGGGGAGCTGCAACAGAGTTTACAGGAAGAATTTTATTCAGCTCTTTGACTATCAATATGAATCAAGTCTGAGAAATTATCTTCAATACTGAAAAGCTATATTGTGACAGTGGCTTCATCATTCTGGCTTGCTTATGCAGCATTCAGTTAAAATAACAGAAAATATCATTGAAACACAGTTGCCATTACCAATAGATGGCATGATGGCATAGAGGTAGCATTGTTGCCTCACGGTATCAGAGACCTGGTTTGATTCCCAGCTTGGGTCAGTGAGGAGTTGACATGTTCTCCCAATATCTGCATGGGTTTCCTCCAGGTGTGCCCGTTTCCTCCCACAGTCTGAAAGATGCATTAACCATGCTAAATCTTCCCTTGGCGTACTCAGACAGGTGCCAGAGTGTGGCGACTAGTGGATTTTCACAGTAACTTCATTGTGACATTGATAAATAAACTTAAAATTAAAAGAGAAATTGCTGGAAAATCTCAGCAAATCTGGCAGCACCCGTAAGGAGAGAAAAGAGCTAACATTTCGAGTCCAGATGACCCTTTGCCAAAGCTAAATGACACAGCATCAGGGACCTGGGTTCAATTCCCCTTTACATCACAGTCTTTTGCTTTGACAAAGGTTTATCTGGTCTCGAAATGTCAGCTTTTTTCTCTCCTTCCAGATGCTGCCAGAACTGTTGAGATCTTTCAGCACGTTTTCTTTTGGTTTCAGATTCCAGCATCCACAGTAAGTTGTTTTTATCTATTATTTATTTTAAAACCTGAACTTCCTTATTCCAATGCCCTTTAGGGACAGAATGGTCGGATTGCATCCATTTACATAACTTGAACTATTCATTGACACCCGCTTGAATGCTTACCATATTTTTTGAACTTGACCCAAGCTTTCCATTTTAAAAACAGATTTCAATTTGGGCTCAAATGAAAGTATCTCAGAGTTTGTTTTCTTTATAGAAAATGATGGATCATGGCAAACTGTAAGAAAGAATGTGCAGTGTGCCAGGATTTCGAGTTTGAAATGTAGGCTGTTAATGTCATCAAAAAGGTCAATAGGATTTGACTTTTATACTTAAGGGCAGTGAGTTTTGCAAATGCCAAGAAATTGTTGGTGACTTTCTGAGAGATTTATTCAAAGTTAAAGCATTGAAAGCAATTGTGGAAATGTCCAAATGGGAAAAAATGGTTGCGTCAAGTATTAATGAAGTTATACTAGATTCAAGTCATGGGAGCTTACAGCACACAAGGAGGTTATTTAGCCACTCATGTTGTTGTCCAGACCTGAAGCAATCATGAAACTAAGGAATCTTTTTCTCCAAAGTCCCCAATTATTCTGGGTTATGGATAAGACAGAATTAATTTGGAAGAGTGAATTTCTGATCCATGGTTAAAACTTCTACAGCACAGGTTCAGCTTTTAAGACGTTTCCAAAAATTCAACATGACTTCTATGCAGAGTTTCCGCAAGCTTGCCAGTTTTGGCAGGCTCCAACAGTTAGGGCATTTTTGATCACAGTACTTACATTATGTCCACATTATGCCTGCCAGGATTGACTGGTTAGTATATTCCCCACTTTAAGACAATGTTTTTGGGTCTAGGAAGTGTTGAATCTTGGCTTTTGCTGCATTATTAAAACAACCCCATCAGCCGTGATTACTTTTTAGTTATTTAGTTCCTTCTTCAAAGTGAGTTCAACTGTTACATGCTCAGACGCAAACCTGGGAATCAGCATTCTCGGGATTGCAAATTGAATGGCAATTTCTGCCTCCTGCAGTATTTAATATTTTTCAGGACTTGTGTTGCTCAGGAATTTAAAAATGTTGGTTCACTGCTACTAAGTCTGCTGACTCTACCATTCATTGAAGCTGGACTTCCATGGGACTCAGTGGAGTCTTTAGCTGCAGTGATGAATTTAATTTCTGCCTTCAGCTTCCAAGCCTTTCTTTGGAACATTTCCCAGGGATTGCCTTAGCTTTTGAGCTTTACTTCATGTCAGACTGCTTCTTGGATTTTTCCTTCAGTTTTCCAGGATTTAAATTTCTCTGTGAGATTTTGAGTTTTTCTATTTGTTGCCATCAACTTGTTAGGGTGTAGTTTGAAGGTTCATTAAGTATTCATTAACTACCAGAAACTATATACATAGGTATAGTAAAGGTTTGAGATGGAAGTAGTCTCTGTGCTTGCTTCTACACACAGCTCTATCCAACACGACACTGTTCTCCTGAGTGTGGATCATGTGTTCCCTCACTTCACTGTGCAGGTGATACTGCACTCAGACCCATGTTAACCCATTGTGCGCCAGACCTTTATACTATACATTCCAAATCTTAACAACATTCTCCATCAAGAAATTTCAATAATTACCCCTCGAGGTCTGCAAATCATTTTAATTTTCACTTTCCGTTGTCGACAATTTCTCTTTCCGTTGTCCTTCAAAACTCTCCATAACTCTGAACACTTCCCTTAGTTCTTGCTGAAGCCTTCTCTGCCCAAAGGTGAACAGGTAACTGAAATCCTTCAGCCTTGGCATTATCTTGTTAAATCCTTCCATTTGTCATGCCATGCCTTGACGTTTCTTCACGTTTCTTCTTGACGTTTGTAGGGTACAAAATACCCTAGTTGAAACCAGCCCAGAGATTTGTAAAAGTTTAGCATGAATTTTATTGATTAGTTACAAAGCCAAATATCCTATAAGCTTTTTTAAAAGTCTTATCAACTTGCCCTGTCACCTTCAAGACTCTTTGAATGTGCACCCCTATGTACCTACACACTTGTATCTGTATGAAAACAGGACAATTTAGGTTATACTGCCTCATCATGTTGTATCTCCTAAAGTGCATTGCTTACCACATTAAATTGCACCTGCCACATGTCACCCATTTCACCAACCCTATGTCCTCCTGAAGGTTCCTCCTATCCTGTTCACTATTTACTGCATTGCCAAATTGTGGATAGTCTGCAACCTTCATAATCGTACTACCTATACGCAGGTCATAGTCATTTAACTGGAAAAGCAACGGTCCCAATATTAACCCCAGGGGGAAGCCACTGAATAACTTTCCAGTCAAAAATCTGCCATTTATTATTCCATGTCTCCTATCCCTCAGCCATTTGGACACTCAAGCTTTCACTATCTATGGATTCCATATACACTTTTTTTATATAAATATGACTGTTATGAGGGATTTTATCAGATGCCCTTGAAAATTCCACTTTCAGCAAATATCTGCTATTTCATCCAAGAACAAAATGAGGTTATGCAGGCATGATTTGTCTTTAACAGTTCAATGCTGGCTGTCCCTTAATAACTCATGCCACCCCAAGTGTAGAGTTAATTTTGACCTTGACAATGATGTATCACAGTTTTCCAGCTGTCCTGATCAGATGAAAGGTCACACACCTGAAACATTAATCCTTCTTCCAACATGCTGCTGGAGCTGCTGAGTATTTTCAGTATTTTCTGTTTTTATTCTGTACCAGTTGACTTTGAGTTTTTCAACTTATTGACGATCTCCTTTCAATTGATTTTTATTCTATACAAGGGTCGCGATTCCCAATCAATGTGAACATTAAAAATTCTATTAATAGTTAAACAGATAATTGAAGGAATAGTGGAGCCAATTAGAGACAAAATATATTGTTTCCAAAGGCAGAGGACACGAGTGAGATACTGAGTGTTTTTTCCCATTTACCATCCTTCATGACTCCCTTTCGTGATTCCCCCTTCATGATCTCCATTAATGAACCCCCCTTCATGACTATACTTCATAATCCCCCTTTATGAGACTTCTCCTGACCTCTCCCTTCATGACCATCCGTATGATCCCCTCACAAACCCCTACATGCCCCACATTCTGATTAGTGCACGCCTGGTGCAAACTGTGTTACTCAGAATGTGGCCAGAGAATCACAGATTAAGTGTGTAGTTCACACAGCACTCGTGTGAAATGTTATTGCAATCCCCACAACCACTGTGCCAAACATAATCTGGTTTCCATCAGAAGTGAGAACCAGATTAGCATATTTAAACTAGTATTTAAATATGCTTAATCCCTTTGAGGCTGGATTCTCCTTGTTCCCAGGATTTTGCAACTTTGAGCACAGTGAGAACTTGATGAGAATCAGTGAAGATCTCCATAAACAGAGACCAGATGTGACAGCCATGCCAAGAGTGCCCGTAAGTCATTAAAACCCCTGAGTGACTGGAGATTTGGTTGGGCAGTGTCCAACTGGCAGTGCCAGCCTGGCACCCTGACACTGTAAGGTTGGCACTGTCAAATGGGCACAGCCCAGATGCTATGGCAGTGCCAGGGGGATGGGACCTGAAAGAGTAGAGCAAGTAGGGGATTGTGAAGTGGTCATGAGGTTGGTCATGAAAGGGGAGGTCAAGTGATGTCTCATAAAGGGGGATTATGAACTAAGGTATGAATGGAGAGTCATTAAGCGCGGTTTATAAAGGGGGAAAATGGGAAAAAGTACTCAGTACCTCAGTCATGTCCTCTGCCTCTGGAAAACAATTTTTTTTATCTGTAATTGGCTCCACCATTCCTTCAATTTTCTCTTCAACTATTGATAGAATTTTTTATGTTCACGTTGTAATGATATCAGGAAAGAGTTGTAACAATACAAACTTTCACATCAGCCTGGGAACTGAGGTTAACAATAGATACATTCATGATTATGGACATCTTTGAGAAGATAGTTCATGAAAAATTTTATTCACCTGTTGGTAAATTGGTACCAAGTTGACATTAACTCAGAATGAGCAGAAGGATCAACAGGGCCAATGTGTTGTGTGGCACAGTTTGTGTTTAGGGTGGGAGGGGAGGATGAATGAGAAAGAAAAGACAGACAGTTTTACATAAAAAAACTGAAATTTGTGGATTTGTATTGAGTAAGCAACAAACTTATTCCTGCTTTCCAGTAGATCGGGTTACTTGTATTAAAAGGAAGGGATTGTGCCCATTACTCCAGCTGTGCTTTCCTTTTAGAAATTGTAATACTACTTTATCTTGACGTCTGTTTAATAGCCTTTTAAAATGAGTAGTGGTGCCGGCCAGACTATCTATTGTGACCATTGTGTTGATGTACTAGGGCACCATCCATCCATTAGTTAGCTGCATATCGTGGCAGCTCTTAGTTACAGTCAATGCACTGTTGAAAAGCAGTTAATGTATTGCAGTTTGCATACAGTATTCTGCTAAAGGAAGATTTAACTGACCCTGAATTGGTTTTTTAACTATCCCCATTGTTAAACTCAATCAAGCATTCGTGTTTTATTTCTGTTCCATCAAGTATGGGACTGGAGGGTTATAATAAATCCTCAGAGGCAGAACTTCCTTCACCAAAATCCCTTTGTTTACAAGTCTGACAACAGCATACAGGGGTGCTTTCTGTTAGCAATCTACACTAGGAGTCCCAGAGGAATTGACGTTGCAGGGTAAGTACAAAGTAAATGGTTCCCTGATTTGGCAAGGAGTTCATATGTTAACAGGTCCACTTCAATTGCCTGATTTAAGTCATTACAGGGCTGCTCTGGGGGAGTGGAGAAGAGGACATTGTTGGGAGTTGGGATAGTTAAGCACAACAGAAGCAAATGCAACCACATTTAATAATACACAGAAATGAAATGCAAATATTTTTAATTACATTTTGACAAACAATCAAAATCTAGCAATTGAATGGCAATATACAAAATATTTCAACAGCTTTTCAATATATCTTTTCAATTTTCAGTGCTTATTATCTTAGCATATCACTGATGGAATTTGATCTTGCAACATTTTGAAATTTCCTGTTAAATGTCAACAAACCCTTTGTGCCATAATCCAGTTTAAACACCAAGGGGAAGGTATGACTTTCCATCCTCACCGTGCCTGCTGCCAGTCCTGGAAAATTGAATCTAGGCCTAAAAACAAGTTTTATACCCAACACTGAATGGCTTATAATCGAATCAGTCCCTTGGTGTAAATTGGATCTCGCCGAGAAAGTGTATGAGGCTGATTAGTATGTATAAAGCAGCAATTAAATATGCTTAGCCTGTTTGACGCTGGATTCCTAGAGCTCCAGGGATCTTCCGATCCTCAGCATGGCGAGGACCCGGCAAGAATCACTACTGGTCTCGACTAGCGGTGATCAGACCTGATTGCCAGGCTGAGAGCTCGGAGGCCATTGAAGACAGTGACATGACTGGGCTGTATCCATCTGACATACTGTCTGTGCCCACCTAGCACACTGGCAGTGCCAATGGGCTTTGCCAGTGTACTAGAGCTATGCCAAGGGGTTGTGGCCCCAGTGGGGGTCACAAGGGGAAAGTCTATGAAGGGATCATGAAGGAAGGGTCATGAAAGATGCTATGAAAATGGGGTTGTGAAGGGGGGCTATGAAGGTGGGGTCATGAAAAGAGGCTATGAAGGGAAGGTTATGACAGGCTGGGCATCAAGTGCTGGGACATGAAAGGGGAACATGTTGGGCCCATGAAGGGGAACACATTGGGAGGACCCAATGCCCTGATACAATGTGTGAAGTGGGAGTAGGGAAACATGCACGGGGTGGGGGGGGGGGCATGACCTCAATGTCCGTGGGTAGAGAGATGGGGTCTTCCTGTTCGCTAAGAGATTGGGGCACCCTTTCAAAATGGCATCAGATCATTTTGCCACCAGGCTCACAGCATCTTTAGATCCTGGCCCTCCCAGAACTAGCATGTATCTTACCACTCTCCCACAAAATGACTAAGAGTGGGAGGATTGCAACCTGTTTCGTGCTGGACAGATTGACATGGATCACTCCAATTTTCTTGCACTGAAATTACTCCAAACTTTTTCTGGAAATCGTAGCAGACAGGACAGCAAAATCAGTGAACCATTCAAAGGTCCATTGAGCTCTTGCGTGAACTTCTAGTATTGGGATGCGAGGATTGGAGAATCCTGTCCTTAAGTAATTTTTTGGGGATAATTCCATCCTATATTGGTAGTATGCAAAACTGTCAGGATATATTCACTTGCTAGATGATGATGCAGTGTGACATTTTTCTTCATGGATATTCTAGCTTCAAGATTTTTTGTTATCAAAATTTCTGCATCAGTTATTTAATTGAATTTACAAATATGTGATGGTTCTAAAAAGGTTACCTGTACTAGAATAATCATCAATATTCCCTTTGGATTATATGTCATCTGATCACAAAGGAATATGGGAATCACAACACATTGTTCTACTGGTGAGAGTAATATGAAAATCTGAAAAGGAGAAAGTTAGAAGAAGGAAGGGAAACAGATTTGCATACTAAACCTCAAAAATCATCAGGTTCAAATTACAATCAAAATGCATCACAATTAAAAAAATCAATTTTTTGGCTTGCAAATATTTTGAAATGGCAAAACACAACCAGGTAATGTTTGACATGATAGGGAAAAGAGACTACTTCTTTGAATGTTTTTAAGGCAAAGATAGATAGATTTTTGAATGATAATGGAGTTAAGGGTTGTGGAGAGTGGGCTGGTAAATGGAGCTGAATCTACAAAAAGATCAGCCATGATCTTATTGAATGGCAGAGGAGTCTCGAGGTGCCAGTGGCCTGCTCCTGCTCCTAGTTCTTATGTTCTTTATGTTCTTGAAAAAAAATTCACAAATGAACATTCTGGGGTAGTTTAAGATAGTATAGATGTAACAGCTATTTGCATGTTTAATAGTGATGACTGGGACATCTTAAGAGATTGATGCGTTCAGCAACAGAATTGTAACAAAAAATAAAATGATGGACAAGAAATTGACATTAGACCAATTCAAGTTATCTCAAAATACTGTTTTAATATCCCAGAGATTTTTCTTATCAGGCCACTTCTAATTTGATCTGCTCAGTGTTAGTAGAATTTGCCAAAAGTATATTTAAAAGTCTGAACTGAACTACAGAGATTGTAAATCTCACCGATTGTCTCTCCCAAAGTCCAAATTTCTAGCACCATGTAATATGAATTTGAAAAGGTTCATTTAAACTTTTTTTTATTAGACTCAGGCTGGAATTTTACTGGCACAGCCTGTCCGACTCCGGGGGTAGACAAGGCTCGGCGAACAGCATTCTTCATTGGCCATGGACAAGATTGTATAAACTTTAGCTGGACATGCCAATAAAATTCTGCCCATTGAATTCCTACAGTGCAGAAGGAGGCCATTCAGCCCATCAAGCCTACACTGACCACAATCCCACCCAGGCTCTATTCCTATAACCCCACATATTCATCTTGCTAATCCCTTGATACTATGAGTCAATTTAGCATGGCCCAATCAATCAAAACTGCACATATTTGGATTGTGGGAGGAAATCAGAGGACCCAGAGGAAATCCATGCAGACATGGGGAGAATGTGCAATCTCCATACAGAGAGTGACCCGACGCTGGAATTGAACCCGGATCCCTGGCACTGTGAAGCAGCAGTGCTAACCACTGTGCCACCATGCTACCCCGTTTAAGTTGTTTGTTTATTTAGAATTGTGCAGGAAATAGGTGCTGCCAGGTAATCAAAAATAGCAACTCTGTCTTTTCAACTGATCAGAAAGCTTTTGGTTGATCTTATGGTGATGTGAGTTTTGGGTTTGTGTGAGAAGTGTTGGAGGAACATGGGAATCTCACAAGTGGTGCCAAGGGAATATGGTGCTGCAGTTGAGTAGGGGAGTCAGATGGGTAACAACTACTCATGAAAAATAAACTTTTGAAAGCTAACTTAATTGGTCTGCGTGTGTACGCACGTGTGTGTGTGTGTCTGTGTGTCTGTGTGCATGTGTGAGTGTGTGCATGCATGTGTGTGCTTGTGTGTATGTGTGTTCTTGTGTGTGTGCGCGTGTGTGTACATGCGTGCGAGTGCATGTGTGTGTGTGTGTGTGTGTGTATGTGTTTTTGGGGTAGGTGGGAGTGAGTAACAGTCTGGAGTTTTGCTGGAATGAGAAATATCTTTTCCGTGCACTGAAGATCAAGGGTAGAAGGTTTACTGGCAAATTCCCGTGGAAAGCTTACTACAAAAATGATCATTAACACATTGCACTCAACATAACAAAACATCCCAAAGAACTCCACCATAGCTAAAGTATCCAGAATGAAGAAATGAAGGGAAAACAATGTAGAGAGCTGACGGAAAGCAAAGGAGTGAGCATGGCGGAACAGTGGTTAGCACTGCTGCCACACAGTGCCAAGGATCCAGGTTTAACACTGGTCTTTGGTGACTATCTCTGTGGAGATTGCACATTTCCCCTGTATCTGTGTGGATTTTCTCCAGATGTTCCTGTTTCCTCCCACAGTCCAATGATGTGCATGTTAGGTGAACTGGCTATTCTAAATTGCCCTTTATTGTCCCAAAGGTTATAGGTAGGTGGATTAACCACAGTAAATGTGTGCGGTTATGGAGATAGGGCAGTGGAGAGGGTCTTGGTAAGATACTCTGTCATGGGGTTGGTGCAAGTCTGATGGGCTGATTGGCCTCTTTCTGCACTGTAGAGAATCTGTGATTCTATCTTCAGGAGATTGATGAAGGAATGGAAACTGGTCACAAAGCTGATGGGCTTAAGAATAGCATTCAAAGTGAGCACAAACTGGTTGAAATGAGAATGCAAAAGAGATCAGAATATCAGGAACAACTAGAATTTCAATCAAAATAGATAGTCCCAGTTCATAAGCTGGCAGTCACAGAGGTTTGAAGGACTGTGCTTCTCTTCAGCCTTTATGATTTCTGTGAAAAGCTAGAAAAAGAAACATTAAATGGGATTTTATAACATCGCTTGTCCCAAAATTATAAAATCCCACCTGAAGTCAATGGGCCTTTCCATGGTCTGCCCTTTGCCAGTCTGATTCACTTGGCGATTGGGAGCAATACATTTCCAGCTGTAGTGCTCTGAAATATTTACCCATTGAGGCTTCATAAGCTAAGATCCCATGAGATGTACATGAGGCTGAATTTATGGGAATGTAGTGCTCATCCCAGTAAGGAGTCTGTCCTGCAGCAAGAACAAGAGAGTGACATGGTGACACAGTGGTTAGCACTGCTACCTCACAGCACCAGAGACCTAGGTTCGATTCCTGGCTTGGGGCATTGTCTGTGTGGAGTTTCCACATTATCCCAGTGTTTGCATGGATTTCCTCAGGGTGCTCCAGTTTCCTCCCATTATCTGAAAGACATGCTGGTTAGGTGCATTGGCCTGAACAGGCACTGAAGTGTGGTGACTAGGGGAATTTCACAGTAACTTCATTTAATGTTAATGTAAACCTTACTTGTGACTAATAAATAAGCTTTACATACTCTGGATAGGCTAAGCGGACTGAAAGTTGAATTCTGCCTCTCCATCCCTCCCCACACCTGCCACCTCGATCTATAGGACATCCCACCCTTGAGAGCTGCTGGCCAATCTGACAAGTTGACAGCTCCAGAAGATCCAGTAATGCCAAAAGTGGATACTACTGAATTGAAAAAAATCTCAGGAAGAAGCAACATGGCCATTGGAGAGAGCTAAGTCCTGGGGTTTACAATGGGGTGGATTGAAAAGTCTACTTCAGGAGGAGACAGTCTGAAAAAGAGAAGGAGAAAAAGAATAAATCATACAGTCCTTCAAACATCTGACAAGGAGTTGGGTTTTCAAGGGAAGATGGGTTGGAACAAGAGGGGAGGGACAGGGAGAAATCGTTAGGGGGATGTGCTCCCCATGGGTTGAAGACATTCTTTCCTCACCCCAACCATCTCTGGATCCAGTTTTATGTGCCCCATTTCCTTCTCATTTTTTTCAAAGAGGCCCTTTCAAAATCACAGTCTGGCCCACTTACCCAGTATTTATGGCAAGAGAGCCAAATTGAGGTCCTTAATTGCCAACTGATTGGTAGATAAGGGCCTTAACAGGCCTACGGGCAGATGACCTAGTGGCCGATTTACCCACCCTTTGTATTTATTTTGGGCAACAACCTAGGGATGGAGGTCAACTGGGCACCCAACATATATAACATGCCTCCCAGCCAGCCAAAAGACACCTGACAGACAACTGTAAAATCTAGCCCCAGAGATATGAATTTTTAAATATCTTATTATCATGGTGAAATGCGGAGATTGTAGCTAATACTGCATGTGGATAGATATGCTTCTATTCCATTCCAACCTAATACATTAACTCATTCATTTGATTACCAAGATACCTGTTTCCTGAGTGACAGTTCTCTATTTTACTCACATGTTTCATTGTTTTGTTCATTTAACTTGACAGTCTATACTCATGGGATTTCTGGAACCCAAATGGCTGACAGATCTGCCCTGATATCTCAGCTTTTGAAATGTCAGCTTGTTATTACCATTTTGAGTATAAGAAAATCAGAATCAAAAACATTGAATTTCCCCAAGTATTAAATGACAGAAAGCCAGAATTTTCTGGTTTCATGGTACTCATAAAATGCTAACTGTCACTTCAAAAATAATGTGAGATATTTATATCACTATTTTAACATTTGTTTGTGAACATACAATGTGAAGTATAATGCCCAAACCTATTTCATTAAACTTGCTGCATTTTATAATGCCTTTTTCTAATGTTTACTATATTTATCATTCACATTCAAAATTGTATAAATATTAACACATCACTGTTCCTATGTCAAGTATTTAGGTCATACAGAAGCAGACCCTTCTCTGAAGTTTATATGAATGCAGGACATAATAAGATGATTATGTTTTAAACCGTCTTCCTTAATTTATGACATGGAGCTGCTGGCGTTGGACTGGGGTGGTCACAGTAAGAAGTCTCTCAACACCAGGTTCAAGTCCAACAGGTATATTTGGAATCAGGAGCCTTTGAAGTGCTCATCGGATGAGTGAAGAGATGGTTTTACAAATATGGCATATACAGACAGAGACACAATTACAAGATAATGGTTGGAATGTGAGTTTTTAACCGTAATCAAGTTCTTTACATTATAGACAGTGCAAGTGGAGAGCGGAATAATCACATATTAAAGAGGTGTGAATTGTCTCAAGTTAGGCCAATTAGTAGGATTTTGCAAGCACAAGCCAAATAGAGGGTCACATGTAGTGTGACCCGAACCCAAGATCAAGCTGAGGCCATCCTCTTGCATGCGGAACTTTGTATCAGTTTCTGCTCAGTGATTCTACATTGTTCTGTGTCTTCTCCTATCTTCTATGTCCTCTCATGCCCCCAACACAAGATATATCCCCCAGACTGCTTGTATGACTCTCATACCCCATGCCAGCTTATGGCAGTTCCACATTTATTTGCTCCACAACACACTGTATAAAAGCAATGAACTCTGTGGTGACAATGGAATGTATATAAGAGCTTTTAAAAATCATTCATTGATTACTTTACACTTTTTTTAAAACAAAACACCTTTTACTACCGACCAAAAAAGTAGCAATCATCCAGGCCCTTTAAAGTTTCAATAGCTGAAACTGTAAGCACATGAAACCGTAATCTTGGGAAAGTAAATGTTGTGAAATTGACAGCATAGATTAGAAAGCTGAAACTCTCAATCATGTAATGTTTTCTCAGGGGCTCGGGTATTTCAACAAGCTAATGGATGCCTGGTTTCTCAATCAAGAGTGCAAAATGAGGATTAGCTGAGAGCCCAGACAACCATCAAAGTTCTAATAGAGAATATGACTGGCTATATGAAAATCACAGAGGACTAGAACATGCCTATCCCTGCAGTCGAGCTAATCAGATTGGGAGGGAGGGTACAAACTCACAATCCAAACCAGCGTACATGCTTAATAGGCATGCCCGAAAATCAAAAATACCAGGAATGTTGTTGGAAATCTCAAAATTGGGTTCTGGCTATCTTTTTTAAAGGACTCCTAAGTCAGCCTGTCCCACTGAAAATCTATGCCTATATATGCGTAGATAGTGGAATATAATGCATAAATCTGGCATAGAATTTTTGGATGTCTTAAGAAGCTTCTAGGAAATACTTTTTCTGCAGCTGGTGTATGAGTTGTTGACAATTTAATGTTTGGTCTGTATTGACTGTAGAGTATTTGTTACAGTAAGTGGCTTAAAAAATGAAAATTGATTATGTGAGTCTTTCAGTCAGTCACTGTGAAATTCATATCTCTTTTTAAAAGGTATTATCCTCTATGGGGACTTTAACAAAGTATTAAAATATGCATTTTTGATTAAATCCATATACTCATTATTAAATAATGAAGTGCTCATAATATTAAAAATGCACAATTATTATCTGTGAGTTTACCATTAATCTTTAGACTTCATCCACCTTTGTTATAGCAATGGTTTTTTCAGTCTTTTACACTTGGAAATTTAAAATCAATGGCCCAATGCCACAGATGCAATAATTAATGTTTCTGTACCTCTGTTGGGAAAAGCCATTAAATACACTTTTGTATTTTGATTGTCTGTTTTCAGCATAGTCCATTTAGCTTCTGTTCTTTTCTATGATTTGCTTATTACCAGAATTGTATCTCACAATGGTATATTTTAGTTGCCTCAATGCAACCCCCAGCACTGGTGATCACTGGTCACAAATCATAGAAATCCTACAGTGCAGAAGGACACCATTTGCCTCATCAAGTCTACGCCGACAACAATCCCATCGCAGGCCCCATCCCCACAACTGCACATTTACCCCACTAATCCCTTTAACCTACACCCCCTGGGACACGGTGGCTAATTTAGCATGGCCAATCGACCTAACTCACACATCTTTAGACTGTGGGAGGAAACTGGAGCACCCGGTGGAAACACACGCAGACACAGGGAGAATTTGCAAACTCCATACAGATAGTGACCCAAGCTGCAAATCAAATCAAGGTTCCTGGAGCTGTGAGACAGCAACGCTAACCTCTGTGCCACCCCAAATGCTAGAAATATAATCCAATCTGAAAGTCTAGAAGACAACAGAGGCACAAACACGTTGCTGTTTCTTGGGACTTGGTGGTAAGGCCAACATTCTACATAAGCCTTCGGGTTGTAGAGGTATACAACACAGAAAAAGGACTTTTGGCCCATCACATCTGTGTCGGTCAAAGACAAATTATCTGCTTGTTTTGATCCCAGTTTCCAGCACTAGGCTCATAGCCTCATATGCCTTAAATATGATGAAATGTGATTACTGTAAAAGTGATAACTTACTTAATGCCCATCTTGAAATACTCCACAGTTTCGTAAGCTTATTGAAACAATTGGTTGACATGCAGGGAAAAGGATGTGAAGAATTCACTGAGAGTAAAATGTTTGGTGGCTTGTTATTTAAGTGGTATTGCTGGAATCATTTTATTGTCAACTGCAAATGATTTTTAGTTCACAGCAAATGTGTATGCTATATCCACTGAGACATATTTGCCGACAGAATTATTAAAAAATGATGTCTTCATATAGAGGACAGAACGGGTTCCAGTCAGCCATCTGGTGAATTCAGTGAACCAAACGGAGTTGATAGCTTATAGTGTATCAATGTCCTGAGCAGGTTGTGAAGATTTTCTTGGGAAGTGAAATAAAATGCCACACCTTTGAGAATGATGTTGCATAAAATTCCTATAGTGCAGAAGGAGATTATTTGGTCTATTGAGTCTGCATCGACAACAATCACATCCAAACTCGATCCTCATAACCCTACTCGTTTATTCTACTAACCTCTTGACATTATGTGTCAATTTGCAGATACAAAGAAATCAAGTTTGCAGATACAAAGAAATCTCAGCTACACAAGCCTGCTCCACAAAGTATCATTTTTTCCTTCCCACAGAATGAAAGAATCCCTACAGTGCAGAAGAAGACCATTCCACCCACCGAGTCTGCATCAACAACAGTCCCACCAGACCTATCCCGTAACCTCCACTTTTTAGAGCTAATCCCTCTAAGCTACGCATTTCGGGGCACTAAGGATCAATTTAGCATGGCTAATCAACCTAACCTGCACATCTTTGGATTGTGGAAGGAAAGCAGAGCACCTGGAAGAAACCTATGCAGACACAGTGAAAATGTGCAAATACTACATAAACAGTGATTCAAAGCCAGAATTGAACCTGGGTCCCTGGCACTGTGAGGTAACTGTGCTAACTGCTGTGCCAATGTGCTGCCCTATTAAACAATTTATCACAATTGTTTTTTGGAAGTGGCTAGCTATGACGTTACATCTTAAATTATATCAGTGTGGTCCTCAAGCAAACTCCATCATCATAGTAAAGCTATTCAGAAAAGCTAAGTGGCTTTAGTGCTCAGTATTACACTTACAAAATGAAAAAAAGTCACTTTTAAGGAGCTCAAGTTCATCTTTTAACTGAATTGATTTTTGCTTCCTTTTCAGCTGGAATACCCTGTGTTAACACAGGGCCATGCAGATCGCAGTTTCCTCCCAAGGTCCTCAGTATTACAGATGTCCGTCTTCAGTCAATTCAATTCACTTCATGTAATGTCAAAACAAAAATGGCTGAAGGCAAAGGCTCTGGGCCTTGAAAATATTCTGGCAATCGTACTGAAGATTTGTGCTCCAGAATTTGCCACAAACCTAGGCAAGCTGTTTCACTTCAGCTGCAATACTGGCATTTACCCATTAATGTGGAAAATTGACCGGACTTGTCCTGCACACAAAAGGCAGGGTGAATTGAACCCAGTCAATTACTGCCCCATCAGTTTACTCTCAATCACCAGAAAAGTGATATGAGGAGTCATCAATAGTGCTAACAAGCAGCACTTGCTCAGCAATCACCTGCACACTGTACTCAGCATTGGTTCTGCCAGAGTCATTCAACTCCTGACTTCATTACAGCCTTGGTTCAACCATGGGAAAAGAGCTGAATACCAGAGGTGAGTTTAGAGTGATTGCCTTTAACAACAAGTTAGCTTTTGATTGAATATGACATTAAAGAGTCTGAGCAAACTTGGATTCAATGGAAATCAGAGGAAACAAGTTGGAATCATGCCTAGCTCAAAAGAACATTGCTCTAAGTGTTAGAGGTCAAACATCTAAGTTCCAGGAGTTTACTGCTTAGGGTAGTATCCTAAGCTCAATTATCTTCAGCTGCATCATTTACCCTCCCATCCATTATAAAGTCAGAAGTGGGGCTGTTTGCTGATGACTGCACAATTGTTATTATGCACTTATTGTTTCTTGGGAGTAGCTGGTGTGAGGAGAGCTGGTGAGTAAATTTCTGTGTTTTTTTTTCCCCAAAAATCATCTCTTTTTTTTTAACTTTTAAAACCGGAAACAGGAAGTAGTCACAGGGAGGCCTGTGCAGGAGTTTTTTTTTCACCTGGACTTCCATAAATTGGGAAGGTGAAGAATCCTGATACTATACACGTGTAGAGTATCCCAACCCTCCCCCCTCCTCTAACCTAATAAAAAAAGGAGAGCAACTAGGAGTGTGAGCAGGTAAATTTAAGTTTATATTAGTTTCTGTGTAAAGGAAGTAATTAGGATGGCAGTGCAGGCAGTGCGATGTACCTCCTGTGGGATGTTTGAGGTGAGGGACACTGGTAATGTCCCAGCTGATTACACCTGCCAGAGGTGCATCCAGTTCCACCTCCTTGAGGACCGTGTTAGGGACCTGGAGCTGGAACTGGAGGAACTAAGAATTATTAGGGAAGCAGAGATGGCTATTGATACTAGCTACAGGGAGATAGTTACTCCTAGATGTGATACATGGGTGACTGTTAGAAGGGGTAAGAAGCAGTCAGTGCAGAGTTCCCCTGAGGCTGTTCCTCTATGTAATAAGTACTCTGCTTTGGATGCTGTTGGGGATGAAGATACAACCGGGGTAAGCCATGGAGTACAGGTCTCGGGAGTTGAGCCTGTCCTTGATGCTCAGGTGGGAAGGAGGAAGAAAAGATCTGGATTAGTGATTGGGGACTCACTAGTTAAGGGGATAGATAGGAGAGTCTGTGGGAAGGAGTGGGACTTGTAGTTGGTATGTTGCCTCCCGGGTGCTGGGGTCAGTGATATCTCTGACCGAGTGTTCGGGATCCTTAAGGGGGAGGGGAACCAGCCCCAAGTTGTGGGGCATGTAGGTACCCATGACGTAGGTAGGAAAAGGGATGGGGATATAAAGCAAAAATTCAGAGAGTTAGGGTGGAAACTTAGGGCTAAAACAAACTGAGTGGTTATCTCTGGTTTGTTACCTGTGCCGAGGGATAACATAGAAAAGAATAGGGAGAGAGAACATTTGAACTCGTGGCTAAAGGGATGGTGCAGGAGGGAAGGGTTCAGGTATTTGGACAATTGGGGCTCATTCTGGGGAAGGTGGGACCTCTACAAGAGGGATGGTCTGCACCTGAACCGGAGAGGTACCAATATCTTGAGGGGTAAATTTACCAGTGCTATTCGGGGGGGGTTTAAACTGATTCGGGGGGGGGGATGGGAACCTGAATTGTTGTGCCAGTATACAGGAGGAAGTGAATAGGGAGGTCACGGATAATGTTTCTGGGTCACAGCAGTATAGTGGCAAACGGGACAGTGGTTTGAAGTGTGTATACTTTAATGCGAGGAGCATACGCAATAAGGTAGATGAACTTGCAGCCTGGATTGGTGCTTGGGACTTTGATGTTGTGGCCATTTCAGAGACGTGGATAGAGCAGGGGCAGGAATGGTTGTTGCAGGTTCTGGGGTTCAGATGTTTCAGTCAGAGCAGAGGTGGTGGTAGAAGAGGGGGAGGAGTGGCATTGTTAGTCAAGGACAGCATTACAGTGGCAGAAAAGACATTTGATGTGGACTTGTCTGCTGAGGTAGTGTGGGCTGAGATTAGAAACAAGAAAGGAGAGGTCACACTGTTTGGAGTTTTTTATAGGCCTCCAAGAAGTTCCAGAGAAGTAGAGGAAGGGATTGCAAAGTTGATCCTGGATAGGTGTGAAAGTAACAGTGTAGTTGTAATGGGGGACTTTAACTTTTCTAATATCGATTGGAAAAGCTATAGTTCAAGTACGTTAGAGGGGTCAGTTTTTGTTCAATGTGTGCAGGAGGGTTTCATGACTCAGTACGTAGATAGGCCAACAAGAGGTGAGGCTGTATTGGATTTGGTATTGGGTAATAAACCAGACCAGGTGTTAGACTTGGAGGTGGGTGAGCACTTTGGTGATAGTGACCACAATTCGGTTATGTTTACCTTAGTGATGGAAAGGGATGGGCACATACCGAATAACAGTAGTTATAGCTGGGGGAAAGGTATTATGAGGCTATTAGGAGAGATTTAGGATGCATAGGGTGGAGCAGGAAATTGCAGGGGCTGGGGACATCTGAAATGTGGAGCATATTTAAGGAATAGCTTCTGCATGTCCTTAATGAATATGTACCTGCCAGGCAGGGAGGAAGTGGTCGAGTGAGGGAACCATGGTGTACTAGGGAAGTTGAATCTCTGGTGAAGAGAAAGAAGGAGGCTTATATAATGATGAGACGTGAAGGCTCAGTTAGGGCACTGGAGAGCTATAAATTAGCCAGGAAGGAGCTAAAGAGGGAGTTGAGAAAAGCTAGAAGAGGACACGAGAAGACTTTGGCGGATAGGGTTAAGAAGAATCCTAAAGCTTTTTACAGGTATATAAATAATAAAAGATTGGTTAGGGCAAGATTAGGGCCAGTCAGAGATAGCAGTGGGAAATTGTGTGTGGAGCCTGAGGAGATAGGAGAGACACTGAATGAGTATTTTTCATCAGTATTCACGCAGGAGAAAGACAGTGTTGTCGGGGAGAATACTGCGATACCAGGTTGTAGACTGGGCAGGATTGAGGTTCATAATGAGGAGGTGTTAGCGAATCTTGAGGGTATGAAAATTGATAAGTCCCCTGGGCCAGATGGGATTTACCCTAGGATTCTCTGGGGGGCTAGAGAGGAGATTGCAGAGCCTTTGGCTTTGATCTTCATGTCGTCGTTGGCTACAGGTATAGTGCCGGAAGACTGGAGGATGGCAAATGTTGTCCCTTTGTTCAAAAAGGGGAGTTGGGACCATCCTGGAAATTACAGACCGGTGAGCCTGACTTCTGTTGTGGGCAAAGTCTTGGAAAGAATTATAAGGGATAGGATTTATAAGCATCTAGAGAGAAATTAATTGATTAGGAATAGTCAGCACGGTTTTGTGAAGGGTAGGTCGTGCCTCACAAACCTTATTGAGTTTTTTGAGGAGGTGACCAAAGAGGTAAATAAGGGTAAGGCAGTTGATGTAGTGTATATGGATTTTAGCAAAGCGTTTTGATAAGGTTCTCCATGGTAGGCTACTGCAGAAAGTGCAGATGCATGGGATTGAAGGTGATTTAGCAGTTTGGATTAGGAATTGGCTAGCTAATAGAAGGCAGAGGGTGGTGGTTGATGGGAAATATGCAACCAGGAGTGCAGTTACAAGTGGTGTACCTCAAGGATCTGTTTTAGGGCCACTGCTGTTTTGTCATTTTTATAAATGACCTAGATGAGGGTGTAGAGGGTTGGATTAAAAGATTTGCTGACGATACCAAAGTGGGGGGAGTTGTAGATAGCGAGGATGGATGTTACAGTTTGCAGAGGACATAGATAGGTTGCAGAGCTGGGTCGTGAGGTGGCAAATGGAATTCAATACAGATAAGTGTGAGGTGATTCACTTTGGTAGGAATAACAGGCATATGAAATACAGGGCTAATGGAAGGACTCTTAATGGTGTTGTCGAGCAGAGGGATCTTGGGGTACAAGTACATAGCTCTTTGAAAGTTGGCACCCAGGTTGATAAAGTTGTTAAGAAGGTGTACAGTGTGTTAGCTTTTATTGGTAGAGGGACTGAATTTAGGAGCCGTGAGGTTATGTTACAACTGTACAAAACTCTGGTGCAGCTGCACTTGGAGTATTGCGTATAGTTCTGGTCGCTGCATTATCAGAAAGATGTGGAAGCATTGGAAAGGGTGCAGAGGAGGTTTACCAGGATGTTGCCTGGTATGGTAGGAAGGCCTTATGAGGAAAGGCTGAGGGACCTGAGGTTATTTTCATTAGAGAGAAGAAGGTTATGCGGTGACCTAATTGAGGCGTATAAGATGATCAAAGGACTGGATAGGGTGGATAGTGAGAGCCTTTTTCCTCGGATGTTGATGACCAACACGAGGGGACATAACTTTAAATTAAGAGGTGGTAGTTATAGGACGGATGTCAGAGGCAGGTTCTTTACACAGAGGGTGGTGAGGGTGTGGAATGCCCTGCCTGCAGCAGTTGTGGACTCGCCTAATTTGGGGGCATTCAAATGGTCGGTGGATAGGCATATGGATGATATTGGAACAGTTTAAGTTAGAGGGTCCGCTGGCCGGCGCAACATCGAGGGCCGAAGGGCCTGTACTACACTCAAGAAGCTCAACACCATCCAGGACAAAGCAGCCCACTTGATTGGCACCACATCCGTAATCATTCACTCCTTCCACCATTGATGCAGTAGCAGCAGTGTGTTCTATCTACAGGATGCTCTGTAGGAACTCATCAAGATTCTTTAGGCAGCACCTTCCAAATACACTTTATGGGAGGACAAAGTTAGCAAACATATGGGAGCACCAACACCTAGGGGCTCCCCTTCAAGCCAATAACCATCCTCAGTTGAAAATATATCACTGTTCCTTCACTGTGGCTGGGTCAAAATCCTAGAACTCCCTCCCTAACAACAAGGCCCCATTTCGCCATTGTGTTGTGCCCAAAAACAGGTGCAAAAACATGGTTAAGACAGGTGTGAAGCCATTAATGCAATCCACATCCACATCTGCACAGGTGCCTACTTTTTTAAGGCCCGAAAATGGCCACGATCCAAATCGCAACAGTGATTTAAATGTGTTTACCTGCATTTAAATTGAATTAATGGGCTGCTGCCCAACTTCACCTGCATTTCCCCCTTTACCATCTTGCTCACGTGTCCGGATTCAGTGCGAAACAGACCTGCTTAGCAAAGATCTGTTTCAGGCGCTCCAGCTTCTTAAAAGATGTGTTCCGAGTTTCCAATGGCTCTCTGACTCAGATCAGGGGTGGGGGAGTAGGTGGTGAGAGGAGGCCAGATCATTTTCTGATGAGGGAGGGAGTGGAGGGAGGCTCAATCATTCTCTGATGGGAGGGCAGTGGGGTAGGAGGAAGAGGGTCAGATGTATCTGTGGTGGGGATGGAGATGGGGGGTGGCAGTTTTTTAGTGGGGGGTGGCAGGGGTGACTGCTACCACTGTACGAGCAATCAGTTGAGGGGGGAGGAATGGGGCAGGATGTTGCGATCGCTCGGGGAGAAGGAGGAGTATATAGGGGGATAGTTACATTGTGGAGTTGGGACAATATCTGTTGGGGCCATTTTATCTGGGGTTGGGACAATATCTCTTGGGGTCATTTTGCATCCCAGGAGCGATGTGACAAGGGCACGTTTTTCAATTTGTTTTCTCACTGCGCACGTGCAGTTCAAAGTTACGATTGAGCTAGCCGTGTTTCAGGTGCAATCAACACCACCCACAGCCCGATTCAGACTTGATTTTTTTTTTCCAGTTGAGTACATATGGGGGTGCCCGAGAACAGATTTCTAAGACAGGTCTGAATTGCTCCCAGAATAAAAATGATAAAATTGGGCCCTGTGAGTGCACCCACACTTTATGGAATGCTGTGATTCAAAGATGCAATCATCATCAAGGTCAATTCGAGAAGGGCAATAAATGTTGACCAAACCAGTGAAGACCACATGTCAAGTTTGAATATTAAAAAAAAAAAGGGATAATGTGGAGGTTGTATTGTTACCAGATTAGTAATACGTAGATTTTGGGGATCTGGGTTCAAATCCCATCATGGCAAATGGTGAAATTTGAATTTAATCAAATTTAAAATTAAAATTCGGATAATTCTCATTGTTGGTTGTTGTAAAAATGAATGTCCTTTTGGAAATTAAATCTGCCATCTTTACCAGATCCACAACAATGTGTGGTTGACTTTTACGTGTCCTTTGAAATGGCCTAGTAAGCCATTCTATCCAACAGCAATTATAGATAGCCCAGCCAATGACACCCACATCCAATGAATAAAGAAAATAATTCAGCTGCATTAATGAATCTTTACAAGTTATCACTCTCAAATATACCACAAAATGTTTTTGGAAATGAATTCTTTCAATTTTTTTTTAAAACTGATTGACTACAATGGTTCATGACAGATTTTAGGTTAAGTGATACACAATAGAGTTTGAGTGGAAATTCCGGAAAGGATCAGGCCTGAATTTTATGCCTGGCTTGTGCATAAAGTTAGCAGAAGGCGATGTTGGCAGAAGGTGGAATCACATTCTCAATGTCGCTGGGTGGCAGGAAACACATCTTCTGGTTAGTCTGACAGTCCAGACTGGGATGGGAAATCTTTTCAATTGTGGTTTTTATTAATTTAAATGATCAACTGATTTGATTTATTATTGTCACAAGTACTGGGATACAATGAAAAGTATTATTTCTTGCACATGATACAAAGCATAGTTTCATTGAGTACATAGAGGAGAATGAAAGGAGAGGCTGCAGAACATAATGTTACAGTTATAGCTAGGGTGTAGAGAAAGATCAACTTAATGTACAGTCGGTCGATTTAAAAGTCTGATGGCAGTTGGGATGAAGCTCAGTTGGTACAGGATCTCAAACTTTTGTTCCTTTCCAAGAAAAAAGGTGAAAGAGAGTATGTCCGGTGCGCATGGGCTCCTTGGTTATGCTGGCTGCTTTTCCAAGGCAGTGGGAAGTGCAGACAGTCAGTGGATGGAAGGCTGGTTTGTGTGATGGACTGGGCTACATTCACAACACTTTGTAGTTTCTTGTGGTTTTGACATTAATGTTTTTTGCTCAGCAAGTTGTTTGTTTTCTTTATACATCGACTTTTTCTTTGAAATTGATGTTTCATGTTGTGCCAAAACCAGCTCTCAGGCAGCTGCTGCTGGGCTTCTGGCTGAAGGGAACTGAGAGACTCACAGGCAGCCTGAGTGCCTTTTGGAGAGCTGGTGAGAGATGTTGTTTTTGCCCTAATAGGAATGGGAAATGCTCAGCACATCTGGCAGCATCTGTGCAGAGGAAAGTTTCACAACATCAGGTTAAAGTCCAATTGGTTTATTTGGAATCATTACTTTTGGAGTGTTGTTCCTTCATCTGGTATTGTGAGACTTCTTCTTGTGCCCACCCCAGTCCAACACTGGCATCTCCACCCCATCAGTCTCTGAGCAGAGCGAAACAGTGGTCAGTGATCCTTTGTCAGAACTAGTACAGGTTGTGAACCTCAACCATTGACTCAGTTCCTCTCACCACAGATACTGCCTGGTCTGCTGAGAATTTTCGGTTCAGGTTTTCAAGATCTGCATTACTTTGCTCTCCTGTTCAACACCCAGTGCTGAACGTTTATAAATGTGGACAGTACCAGTTTGAAATGAAAGACATATTTATTTTTTCTGTTAACAAAGCTCACTTGTGTGAATTGAAATAGCATGTATTACATAAAATTAATCGTGGAGAGTAGCAGCTGCCAATGCAGGCAATTGGTTAAATCCTTACTGCTGACCTTGGTGGAGAAAGGGAGTTTCCAATGGTTAATAATTATTGACTGTGACATGAGATGCAATAGAAATACCCATGCTAGTTCTTTAGTTACAGATGAAATGGGTGGATCTAATACCAGCAGGGATTCTTGGAGGGGGAAGAAGAATTCAACCCAAAGTTTCCTCAGTGCTTATTTATTGAAATAAAGATTTTGTAATTCATTTCCTGCCATTCTTCCTGCCTCTGCCTGTTTACATCTTATAAATTGAGTTTGTGTCTATATGTGTTCTGTTTGTGAGCACAACTCCCACTCCACCTGATAAAGGGCAGTGGTCTGAAAGCTTATGCTGCCAAATAAACCTGTTGGACTTTAACCTAATGCTGTGAAACTTTTTACTGTGCTTACCCCTGTCCAATGCTGGCATCTCCACATCATATACATCTTTCTTTATAAGGTATTCGCAATAAAATTTGGAGCAAGAAGCAGTCTGCAGAGAGTCTGGAAGTCCTGCCAGGGTTATTTTGCATGACATGTCTGGATCAACTCACTCTGCGGTCTTGTGATTTTACCTCTATGTGAAGAAATGGTTTTGAGTGAGTCAAAATCAGGCCACTAGGATGCCAATGGTTTACTCAATTAGAGTTGCTTTCAAGCTGTGTTGTGCCTGGGTCAGTGTTTTTTAGTGATGTTTGAAGTGGCACAGTGGTTAGCACTGCTGCCTCACAGCATCAGGATCACAAGTTTAATTCCCAGCTTGGGATCACTGTCCATGCAGAGTTTGCACATTCTCCCCATATCTGCATGGTTTTCCTCTGGGTGCTCCAGTTTCCCCTCACAGTCCGAAAGATGTGCTGCTTAGGTACATTAGCCCTGCTGGATTCTCCCTCAGTGTACCCCAACAGACACTGGAGTGTGGAGAAATGGGTATTTTTACAGTAACTTCGTCGCATTGTTAATGTAAGCCTACTTATAACAATGATAAATAAACTTCAAAACATAAAACCATCCACAAGCAAATTAGTATCTTCAACAAGTCACTTTGGGACACCTTGTCCCAAGTCACATTAAGGAAGGGAGATAAGACTTTTATGGGCCTTATTTTCTTTATTCCAAATGACAAGAATAGAATGGGGGACAATTGGTCACGAACCACTCAGGATTAAAGCGTGCCGGTTTAGTTTAACCTTAGGCAGCCACCATTCTTACCAGAAACAGACAAAGAATAATTAAAGTATCCACACAAGATTGAGTTAATGTCAAATGCACAAAGCCATTTGAATGTCACTTAGCATTATCACAACTTTGTCAGCACAGAGACAGACCATGGACTATACAGACTGGGAGCAGGTCATTGTATCACTAAAGCCTCTCAAGGACAGTTAGAGTAGTCTCTCAAGAGCAATCGCCAACATTATTGGCCAGTACAATGTTGTATGCATCATAGAGACATGGCTACAAGGGGATCGGAGCTGGGATGCAAGTATAGAAGGGTATGTGTTCTATCAAAAGGACAGGCAGATGGGCAAAGAGTGCAAGGTTGCATTGTTAGTGAGGAATGAATTTAAATTGATAGCAAGAAGTGATATAGGATCAAGAGGCATAGAATTTCTGTGGGCAGAATTGAGGAATTGCAAAGATAAAAAGACCCTGATGGGAATTATGTACAGCCTCCTGACAGTAGTCAGGATGTGAGAAAATAAATCAGGAGATAGAAAAGGCATATTAAAAAAAAAAAGACAATGTTACAATAATCATGGGGGACTTCAACATACAGATGGATTGGGAAAATCAGATAGGTAGTGGATCCCAAAAAAAGGAATTTGTGGAAGGTCTAAGAGATTCTTTTTGGAACAGCTTGTGACAGAGCCTACTAGGGAACAAGCAATTCTGGATTTGGTAATATGTAATGAGGCAGACTTGGTTAGGGAAGTTAAGATGAAGGAACTTTTACAGAGCAGTGACCACAATATGATAGAATTTACCCTGCAGTTTGAGAGGGAGAAGCTGGAGTCAGATGTAATGGTATTACAATTAAATAAAGATAACCCAGAAAGACATGAGAGAGGAGCTGGCCAAAGTTGATTGGAAAGGGAGCCTAGCAGGGAAGACAGTGGGACAGCAATGGCAGGAGTTTTTATTCGGGAGGCACAACAGAAATTCATTCCAAGGAAGAAGAATCATGCTAAGGGGAGGATGAGGCATCCATTGCTTATGAGTGAAGTCAGGGACAGCATAAACACAAGAAAAAGCACACATAGTGGCAAGAATTAGTAAGAAGCCAGAGGACTGCGGAGCCTTTAAAAGTGAGTAGAGAACAACTAAAAAAAGCAATAAGGGAAGAGAAGATGAAACTAGTGTAAACTAGCTAGTAATATAAAATAAGAAAGGAAAACTTTTTTTCAATATATAAAATGTAAGAGAGAGGCAAAAATAATCATTAGAACACTGGAAAATGAGGTTGGAGAAGTAATAATAGGAAACAAAGCAATGCAGAGGAACTGAATACTTATTTTGCACCAGTCTTCATGGTGGAAGCTGCTAGTGAGATGCCAGAAGAGTCAGGAGGCACAGATGAATGTAGCGGCCATCATTAAGGAAAAGGACTGGGAAAACTGAAGATGGATAAATCACTTAGATTGGATGGACTACACCCCAGGGTCCTAATAGCGATAGTTGAGGAAATTGTGGAGACATTGTTGGTGATCATTCAGGAATCACTGGAGGCAGGAAGGGTGCCAGAAGACTGGAAAATAGCTAATATAACACTGTTGTTTAAGAAGGGAGGGAGGCAGCAGATGGTAAATTATAGGCCGCTTAGGCTGATTTCAGTTATTGGCAAGATTTTAGAGTCCATTATGAAAGATGGGATCGCAGAATACAAAGGACAAAGAAAAATACAGTGCAGAACAGGCCCTTTGGCCCTCCATGCTGCCCAACTTAAGTAAAACTCCCTACCATTTCAGGGATCAAAACAACAAAAGTACTTGGAAGTGCATGATGATGTAGGACTGAGTCAGCATGACTTTGTCAAGGGGAGGTCATATCTAGCAAATCTGTTAAAGTTCTTTGAGGAGGTAACAAAGAAGTTAGATAAAGAGCCAGCAGACATGATTTATTTAGGTTTCCAGAAGGCCTTTGGCAAGGTGTTTATTAAGAGTCTGGTAAATAAGTGCCCATGGTGTTAGGGGTAAATCCTGGCATGGAAAGAAGATTGACAGAAGGCAGACAGTGGGGATAAAGGGGCCTTTCTTAGCATGGCAGCCGGTAACTAGTGGTGTGCCTCAGGGGCCACTGCTGGGACCATAACTTTTCACAATATACACTAACGATTCAGAGGAAAGAACTGAAAGCACTATTGCTAAGTTTGCAGATGATATAAAGATATGTAAAGGGATGTGTTGTATTGAAGGAGCAGGGGGCTGCAGAAGGACTTGGTCAGGTTAGGAGAATGGGCAAAAAAGTGGCAGATAGAATACAATGTGGAAAAGTGTGAGGTTATACACTTCGGAAAGAGGAATGGGCCATAGACTATTTTCTAAATGGGGGAATGCTTAGGAAATCGGAAACGGAAAGGGAGTCATTGTTGAAGGTTCTTTTAAGGTTAATGTGCAGATTCAGTCAGCAGTTGGGAAGGCAAATGCAATGCTGGCATTCATGTCGAGAGGGCTAGAATACAAGAGCAGGGATGTACTTCTGAGGCTGTATAAGGCTCGGGTCAGACCCCATTTGGAGTATTGTGAGCAGTTTTGGGCCCCATATCTAAGGAATGATGTGCTGACCTTGGAAAGGGTCCAGCAGAGGTTCACAAGAATGATCCCTGGAATGAAGAGCTTGTCATACAAGGAATGGTTGAGAACTCTGGGTCTGTACTCGTTGGAATTTAGAATGATGAGCGGGGGAACCTTATTGAAACTTACAACACACTGCCAGACCTGGATAGAGTGGACATGGGGAGGGTGTTTCCATTAGTAGGAAAAACTAGAACCAGAAGGCACAATCTCAGGCTAAAGGGACGACCCTGTAAAACAGAGATGAGGAATAATTTCTTCAGCCAGGAGGTGGCAAATCATTGAAAC
The DNA here is from genome assembly GCA_024679065.1 of Sphyrna mokarran. Lineage (NCBI taxonomy): Eukaryota > Metazoa > Chordata > Chondrichthyes > Carcharhiniformes > Carcharhinidae > Sphyrna > Sphyrna mokarran. The sequence goes on from JAGIQG010000021.1 coordinate 30,606,309, forward strand.
TTTTTGCTGCAGCAGGTTATGGAGACCAGGTAATAGAGTTTTTAAGACAGATAGATAGATTCTTGATTGATAAGGGGATCAGGGATTATAGGGAAAAGATAGGAGAAGGGGGATAAGAAAAAAGTCAACCGGGATTGAATGGCAGAACAAAATTGATGGACCGAGTGGCCTAATTCTGCTCTTATGTCTTGTGGCTTATATTTTTATGGCTGAGCTTGCCCATGACACTCACATCCCATGAAGGAAATTTAAATATATTCAAAGGAAAATACACTCTCGTGCAAAACATTCCAAAGATTTGGCTTACATTTAGCTTACATCAGATGATGGGTTTTCGTGGTTTTAATTATTTTAAACTGCTTGACATGGTGGTACAACCTTCTGACTTCTGGCAATATATGTTTTTAACATGGGAATCATACTGACTATCTAGCTGCAAAGGAAGGACAATAAGCAAAGAGCTACAGCTCCTGGGAAGATGTCACACTGTTATAGAGTCTTCCGTAGCAAGACTTGCAAATCACCGCCACAATTTTCACTGCAATATCTATTACAGTCATTGTCCCTGCAACCCTCAAACTCCTTGCCTCCAGTTGCATCTTGACTCCCACAGAAGATTCCCGGTACATCAATCAATCTGCAGTTGGTGCTTGAAGTCAGCAATTGATTGATGCTATGTTTACTCAAAGAAATATTTTAATCTCTTTCCCTGAGGACAGCTGGCAACAGCAGGATGGGCTTGGGGGGGTTTGTGCGGATTGCAGGTTTCCCCCAAGTGCTCCTTCAGACAAGCTGTCTGCTTTCATGAATTGCTAGTTTTCCATGCCATTAATATACAACTGGTACGTTATCAGCAGAAGCGCATTGTTTAAGTCTGTCCCTGCTTCCCTGGCAGCTGCTATTACACTCTTGCATTACACCAATCCTCTGTGTTCCTATATAGCAAGTCAGAAGCAAGTAACTAGGGAACAGGCTTGGCTCACAATAGCATTCAGGCATTCACAAGCAGTGGCCAAGTTGACTCTAATCAGGCTGTGGTTCAACTGCAGCCCACTGGAAGAACAACTGCAATGCTTAAACATTGCCCTGTTTGTCATGTTTGTTTTATGCTGCATAACTGTGTATCCTGATACCAATACTTATCTGAATACAGAGCTAATTTTATAGCATAATGGTTAATGCGGAAACACTAAAAACCCTAATTATTATGAGAAAAAGAGAAATGTCAAAGCTTTTCATTATGCACTCCTCAGGACACTTGGCAGGAATACCAATATAAGGGCAAACAACAATTTATACCATATGAGAAGAGAAGCAGATAGGTTCAAAAGTAGACTGCATTGGTAGAGGCATTGCCATGGAAAGTGCTCCAGTTGATGGTGACTGTCAGATAACCACCAAGCATTAATTGAAATTTAAACCAGGCAGTTTGGTCAATACATTGCCCTGAGAAATGAACCAGTGAATGGCTGTCACTTTTTTGTTTGGCTGAAACAGGTGCAATGCACGTATGTGTTCTTTCTATCTGCAGAGAACAGGACCCCTGTGCAGAATGGATGCCCAGAATATTGTCTCAACCTGGAAAAGGTATAAACCTTCCTTAGTAACCAAGGTCAGTCCATTCAGAGTATGAATGTTGACATCTCAAAAATATTCACAGAATACATGAGGAGCTGCTTACCCTGAACAGGGAGATCATACTGTTGGAATGGATAACTGTTGTGCACTGGCAAACACATCAACCCCACCTGAGGGCCAGCTCAGGACTGTGGGGGTCACTGAGGAGGGTAAAGGCAATGAAAGCTTCTCAGTTTCCTCACTTTCTTTCTCATTTCCAGCCCCTTCACTGGAGTCCTTGTCTGCTTCACAAGTGTCCTTGAACATGGCAGCACAAGTACAGTCTGAAGAAGTTCTCCAATGAATGCCTACCTGATGAAGGAGACCACTACTCTCCTCATTGCTGTTTAGACCAAGAAATGAGCCTGCCCAACCTCCTCTGAGACAACATGAGGGGCTCTTTGTATGAATGTGCATAAGCACAGAGCGTTGTGTTGCCTAGAGCATTAATAGGTTCACTATGATTGCACTCTTCAATTTGCAAATATCATAACTGAACATTTTTTGAACATATACGTTCATACACTTGTGGCTGTGTTTTACACCACAAACTCAATGAGAATGTTTACATAATGAAGGACATTGTTTCCTATGACACTGAAAGCGAGATGCTGAGGTGCATTTTGTAGTGATATCATCAGCAGTGAGGATGTGGCCAGATTTGAGGCATAGTAGTGGAAAGCTTCTTCCTTTATTGGTCTTTCACAAAATGTTGCAATGTTCAATGGCTCCAAGACCTTGCTTCTTGCATCATTCATTGTCCATCCCTTGAGTTTAAGGAAGACTAGATGATCAGACTCAGTGAAGAGATGGAGTGTAGCAGGTGCATCTGAAGCATGAATGCTGGGTATAAGACAGTCATCTGCATGTCAGTGTTAACCGTTGGCTTCAGCATTGGTAATGGAAGTCAGGATGCCACGTGCGCTCAAGGAACATTGCTCATCTGCTCTCTTTTGGATGCCTTTGCGTTTCAGGTATATGGTAGAGGATGTGTTTTATGGGGATAGCTGAGATTTACGGAAGCCTGGAACCATACATATCAGAGGGGGATTCTCCCCCCAAAAATTAAGTGCTCAATAGGCCGGGAAACAGGAGATTTTCCCCGCTCGTTTTTTGTGTGTTCTCAGTTTTATGAATCTCCAGCACCCTGTGCTCCATAGAATACCTCAAAGAAATTCTTGCCAGTAAAGGGGGGGTGCGGGGCCTCAACCTGCTGGAAGTGTCAACAACTGGCACTGCCCCAAGTGGCATTCCCCTTGCTGCAACCATCTGGGGTGGGGAGAGGGGAGGAGTGGGAAGGAGGTGGTGGTCAATGGCGTCCGCCTCCAGAAGTGGGGTAATCATGCCTGATCTGCATTGATGGGGACCAACTTTAATCCCCGCTGGTAGAAATTTCTCCAGGTGCTGGAGGAGACACTAGAGAGTCCGGAGAATACCGATCCAGGCTTGCTAATCATATTGAAGTTGAGGTTTCCCTATGGCAATCAGCCTTGCACTGATTTCAGGCACGAGGCTGATTACATCAAAGGCAAAGGCTGGACGCCAGTTACTATTTCTGCTACTCAAGCAGTGCAGCAAGCCAGGAGAATCACTGCCATTGTGTCCACTTCACAAGCTGGACCAATGGTTGGAATGGATGCCATGCAAATTCATTTGAAGAGTTGTTGTTGTGTCATCCTGGCCTCATCCTGCACAATCTGCTTTATCTGCCTGTATGTTGGTCATATTATTGAGTATTGGGTGTAAAGTCAGAAAGTCCTCATGGCATTCATAGTGTTGTGGGCATAGTTTGAGTCTTTGTGCCTCATTTTCAGGCTCTGGTGTTTATGTGAAAGGTCAGGTTGAGGGATTTCTTATGGTGTGTACTTGTGATATGTTGAGGCCAATGTTTATGATGGTGAGTGTTGTGGCCATTTTAATGCAGTTGAATCAAACCTATTAATGTTGTTCACCCCTGTTAGGATGGACATTCTCCAGAGTAAGCTTGGCTTCTATGTAAAAGATTCTTTTGTTGGAAGTTGCTCACCAGAGATTGGCTGATGTTAAGTGTAATTTCAGTGGATGCTTTGTGAACTTATTCTGCACTAAGATACACCTGGTTATGAAAATCCTCTCCATCTACCCACTTCCCCGGAACAGAATCAACTCTGGTTACGTGACTATGCTTCTCGGATGCTCTGTCATTGGCGGCCTGCTCATCCTCATCGATACAAGCAGAATGGGAAGGGGCTTCCTCCTCCTCAGATGTTGGAATTTCGGCCCTAGCATCTTCCTATTTGCGTTATTGGTCTGTCCATTGCATGATGTTATATAGCCAACAACACTCTGCCACTATTCTGAATAGCTCAGCTGCGGCATACTGCATGTACAACTCTACTTGAGTGATCAAACATCTTGTATCTTCCTTGGCACAAAGAGTAATTGCATCTTTCTCCAGCACAATGTTCATCCTGTCACTGGGTTGCACAAATCAGTAGAGGCAAAAAAGGATTCACTACCAAGTCCAACAGTTCCACCCTCCTATTCCAGTTGGGTTAAAGATTCATTGTTGATGGATATCTGCCATTACTGGGGCAACATTAGAGAAAATTATAAAGGGATACCTGAACCTCTCTCAAAACAGGTACCCTCGCTATTCAACAGATCCACAAAATTCAGATCTACTCCTACCAGATCCAATCTGTGTACGTTGACCTCGGTTTTCCAGCCATACATGCCCCATGTCACTGTAAGCTCGGACAGAGAATTTGGCACTCTCCAAATCCCCATTCACTGTAGCAGGAAAGATCTCGGTAAATTTCAGCTATTGTGTTTCACACACCGAGATCACCATAATAAGACATGAGTGGGAGTCACTGCTGATTCATGTGACCAGTTGCCTCATGATATGTGACCACCCCTCATTCCTGTCTGGATGCAAGTAGTGAATGCTGCACTCGGGGACAGGATTTTGCAGATTTTGGCCGGTCCTGCCATTTTGGCAATGGCAAGCCACTCAGTCATTGCAAAAATTCAGGCCTGAGTGTGAGTAATAACAAGGGGAACTTGGTTTGTTCATGGCAATTTTTTTCACTTGAATTACAATTACAGCTTTTTGCGGCATACAATGAGTATATCAAAGCTTTTGTTCCACCAAATCTTTCAAAGATCTATCCAATTAGTCACACTCCTCTGCACTTTGCCCAGAGCCCTGTTACTATTGCCTCTTCATCGCCAGATTCCCTCCGCAAGTTACAATCGAATCTGTCTCCAGCAGGCCTTTTAGGTGCTGCAATCCAGATCATAAGATCATTACAGATCATACCAACTCATTGTGGAAAAAGGAATCTGACACTATAATATAAAAGTTACTCATCTGCTTTAAACTCTGCTGTCACATAGAATAACAATTAGTTGCCACCACCGTCACAGGTCTAATAATTAGGTGAAAAGACTGAAAACTAAAATTGTGCTTGAAGTTTAGATAGAATAGATAAACTGATTCCTGCTTGTTAAAAGTAAATAATTTATCTCTCCTATCAAATATGACTCAGGAGTATTTTTCAATCACCGTGCCTCTCTTAAAAGGTAAAACTGAAGAATCTGAGATGGTCTTTTACACACGTTTGAAGATTTATAGCTGAACTGACTGGGCGACTTTTCATTACAAAGTTAGCTTTGAATAGTTGCAATCACTGGGAGAAGCTTTATGCTTTGTAAGTTTCTGGGAGGATGATGACCAAACTGGATTTCTTTGAAGCTATCTATTATATCTGAAAGGATGATAAGCAGATTTATTCTCTCTGAATTATTAATGAAAGGCTCATTTTATATACAATGGAAGTAAATTGTTTTTGAGCTCGTAATTCAGAGTAGACAAGTTTATTCTTCAGTCTGGGAAAAAATGTATGTCCTCTGAAGTTTCCTCAAGTGGGAATCCTCGATTAGAGCAACAAGACCTGTGGAACCTGAATGGATGATGGAACCAATGGTCTGTTCCCTTAACTAATTAATAGAAGGTGGTGTTGTAGGGATATTGTCGCTGGATGAGTAATGCTCTAGGGACCCAGGTTTGTAATCCCACCTTGACAGGCGGTGAAATTTGAATTCAATAAAAATCTGGAATTAAAAATCTAGTGACGTCCATGAAACTATTATCAATTATTGTAAAAACCCATCCGGTCTTTTAGGGAAGGAAATCTGCCATCCTTACCAGGTCTGAGATGTGACTCCAGACCCATAGCAATGTGGTTGATTCTCAATCTGCCCGCTCTGAAATAGAAGGCAATTAGGGATGGGCAATAAATGTCGACACAGCCAGAAATGCCCACATCCCATAAAGAAATAAAAAATCAGCTTTAAGAACTGAGAAAGAAACAGAAGAACAATAGAAATTCAGAAGGGTTTCAAAATAAGATCCCACACAGGAAGTTAGTAAAGAAAAGTATAACTCATGGGATTTGGGAGAAAAAATTGGCATGGATTCTGGATTGGGTAGCAGATAGAAAACAGTGTAGGAACAAATGCATCATTCTCAGGTTGGAATGTTGTAACTAGTGGAATGGTGCAAGGATCAGTGCTTAGGGTCCAGCTATTCACAATCCATATCAATGCTACAGACGTGGGAACCAAATATAATATTTCCAAGTTTGCTGATGAGTCAAAATAAGGTGGGACATGAGGTGGATGCAAAAGGGCTTCAGTTTTATAAAGTTTGTTTATTAGTGTCACAAGTAGACTTACATCAACACTGCAATGAAATTACTGTGAAAATCCCTGAATCGCCACTCTCTAGTACCTATTCAAGTACATTGAGGTAGAATCCAGCATAGCCAATGCACTTAACCAGCACCTTTTTTGGACTGTGTGAGGAAACCAGAGCACTCAGAGGAAACCCACAGACAGTGATCCAAAGCCAGGAATCAAACCCAGGACCTTAGATCGCACTGTGAGGCAACAGAAGTAACCACTGTGCCACCATGCCTCTCAAGGAGGTTTAAAAAGACTAAGTGAGTGAACAAAAACATGGTAGATAAAACAAAATGTGGAAATTTGGAAAAACATGAAGTTAGAACAAGCAGAAATGTAGAGTATTTCTGAGAGTTTGGGAAGCATTGGTGTCCAAAGAAACTTGTGTGTCCATGTATATGAGTTACTGAAAGCTAACATACAGGTGCATTAAGCAACTAGGAAGGCAAATGGTATGTTAGATTTATGGCAAGGAATTTGAGTACAGGAGTAATGATATCTTGCTGCAGTTGTTTAGAGTCTTGGTGAGAGCACATCTGGAGTTTCGTGTGCAATTTTGAACTCCTTAGCTAAGGAAGGGATACAGGTCATAGAGGGAATGCAAACATTTACTAGGCTAATCCCTGGAATGACAAGAATGACCAATAAGGAAAGATTAAAGAGGCTGGCTCTGTATTTTCAAGAGAAGAATAATACAAGGTGTGTAAAATGCTGAAAGGGCTCGACAGGGTAGATGCAGGAAGGATGTTTCCCCTGATGAGTAATCTAAAACCAGGGAACACAGTTTCAAAATAAGTGGCAGACAATTTAGGACTTGAAGAAAGGGGAATTTCTTCAATCAGCGTGTAGTGAATCTTGGAAATTCTCTACCCAAAGGGTTTAATACTGAGGGCCCTATTTTACCATTTTGATTCTAAATGCTGGATGGATTTGAAACTGGGACTGTTTCAGATCTGATTTTTAGACCTGTTCTCAATCATTTTTATACGCACCCTGCCTGAAAAAATATTAGTGATTCTGAATGTCACTCCACAAGCCTGTGGGCGGGGCTTAATGTGCCCAAAACCCTGCAGCTCTGATTGGAGCCTACAACTGCACATGTGCAAAAGAAATGATAGAATGCTGTTCCCCTGCCAATTGCTCTAAGGCCGGATAATGCCTCTCCTTGCCCACCCCCTCCCCCCCACCCCAAACATTGCCCCATCCTGCTAACATTACTGACTCCCCATGCCTTCCCTCTGCCATCTAGACTGATAGCAGGCCACCCTCTTCACCCCCACTGATCTCAGGCAGAATGGCAGCAGACCTCCATCCCCCCTGCTACTGATCTCAGGTAGAGAAGCAGTGGACCCCCTTTCCTCCCACTGATCTCAGGCAGAAATTTATCAGGCTCATGTTCACAACACCGCCACTTTTACAGTGGTAAAGAGGGAAGTGCCAGTAAGTTTGGATGTGCAGCCCATTAAGTTAATTTAAATGCATGCAAATGCAATTAAATGGCAGTCAGTCCTGTTTCAGACACGGTCCCACTCTCAGCCATTTTCAGGCCTTAGTAAGGAGCAGGGGCCAGCACGGAGGATGACACAGATCACACTACTTACCTCATGCCCAACTTTGCCAGGTTTTCGTACCCAAAAATAAATGCAATATGATGGCAAAATCAGGCCTTGAGTATTTTCAAAGAGGTCAACATATTTCTAGGTACAGTGCGGCCCCATTATAACATGATGGTTGAGGTCCGTAAAATGTTATCGCAAAAAAAGTGGGGTCACACTAAATCAAGATTCAAAAAAATAAGCTTTCAAACTGACCAATGTTGACCTAACATCCTAAAACACTCTCATTATCGCTCTATTTTGACCCGTTTTTTGCTCATTTGTCATCTGGCAAGTAAATTACCTTTTCACTAAAGAATTCCAAGATAAATCGTTGTTACGTTAGAAATTAAAGCACAAATTAATTTTCAGTAAAGCTTTTTAATAGACAGCAGTTTGTTTCATTTTGATCTAAGAAAACACAAAATTAACTCGCCAAAAGCTCTTCAGTTCCCCAGAAAAGCAAAAGGGTCCAATGATTCATCTCGTTATATCCGAATTCATGCTGAATCGGGGCGCGTAACATCGGGTTTTCACTATACCAATAACATCAATGAATACAAGGATAGTGCAAGAAGATGGTTTTGAGATAGAAGATCAGGTATAATTTAGTTAAATGGTCGAGCAGGCTCATGGGATCAAATGGTCTACTCCTGCTCCTAAGGTCCTATGTTCTGAAGTAGAGTAAATTGGAGTCGAATTGGTTACAGAAAGAGACATAAAGAGAGGCAAAGATTGGATTTAGAGAGAGAAAAGACAGGAGAAAAGTAAAATATATAATAATTTTTTAGAATTTCTCAGGACAATACACAATCTGCAGGAATGAGTTTCAATTGTTTCCATTCTGAGCTGAAGAGACTGATTGGTATTGCCTGAGTAAAGCATCCTTTGTTATAATGGCATTTACATTGTTCAGGAGCAGCCCCAATTTCGTGCAGCACACTAAAAGGGCAATTAATATGGAAATGCAGCAATTTCACAAAGCTCAGAGGGACATTGAAGGTGAGCTGCAGTTTCCAGAAGGCAAATATTTAAGTTAAAGTTTATTTATTAATGTCACAATTAGGTTTACATTAACACTGCAATTCAGTTACTGTGAAAATCCCCTGTTTGGATACACTGAGGGAGAATTTAGCATGGCTAATGTTCCTGACCAGCACCACGGATGGTGGAAGGAAACCAGAGCATCTGGAGGAAACCCGCACAGACACAGGGAGGATGTGCAGACTCCACACAAATAGTGACCCAAGCCAGGAATTGAACCCGGGTCCTTGGTGTTGTGAGGCAGCATTGCTAACCGCTGTGTCCAATGTGAATCATCCAGTAACTGATGCTGATTTACAATTCATGGCATACCTTGCCTCTTGCGCAAATTCCTGGATGCTTTACGCTTACTAACAGCAAACACCATTAAACTTGCAAATATTTTGACAGCAAATTCTAGCCGATATTTGGAGGTACAATTTTGTTTTTCTGAGTTCAGTGTTTCTCTCGGATACCAAACAAAGAACAACACAGCACGTGAAACAGGCCCTTCGGCCCAACGAGCCCGTGCCACCATCCTAACGTCTTAATGACGTATAGAGACCAATATTGGGTAACAAATTGTCCCTATCAGCCTAAGGGCACATTTTTGGGATGTGGGAGGAAACTGGAGCACCCGGAGAAAACACACGCAACCACGGGGAGAACACGCAAACTCCCGCAGACACAGGCCCAAATCCATGTGTCTGCACAGTAACAGCAATAGTCTCTGAGCATGTTGCCCATCTGATGGTCCAGTTTAAGTATATACTAACGACATGAAGCACTAGGCCACTCCTGAAGTAACCTCCAGGAGCAGCCCTCGCACGACCTGCCGAATGCATGCACCTTGTTGGTCAACAAGGTGGACCGAACAGCCTGTGGAAACAATTAAAGTATTTAAACAGTCCTCATATATCCCTCTATCTGCAGTCCGCTCATGTGGCTGTCCAAGGGACCCTTAAACAACCCTAGCGTGCCTGCTCCCACCACCTTACTCTTGAATGATGTAGTGTACATGATATGTACTTGTGTGTTCCCAAATAGAACTAAACAAATGTATTGCTCTTTGAGAAATGGCTTCTTGGACCCTCTTTTATCTTTTTAATTGTTGGCTCCAATCATAAGAAACATGGGTTGGAATTTGCCAGTCAAAAGACAGTACATTTTGTGATCGTAAACTCAAAGGTGACCAAACATAAACCCAAACGTTTACAGCAATCCTTTATTGCACTTCTTTCAAAACCTGCTCTAGGCTTGCTTGTTAAAATGAGTTGTTCTCCCAACTGCTGAGGCTCTAGAAACATTCTAAACCACCAGACATAGGTCAATAAAATTTAACTTTTTTTACTATTCACATGCGCTGCTAGAATTTTTGCTGTGGCTTTAAGTTAACATGTCTACTCTCAACAACTGGACAGACCTTTCCCAGTTACCCTACCTTTATATCTTAATTAGGAAACTCACTCCTATATTTATTAATATTAAGTAATTCCATCTACTTGATCTTCTGTGGTCATTATTTGGTGAGTAAATGACTTCTCTTAATAAACATCGTAAATGGAGGTAATCAGATAGGAAGAATGAAATGTCAAGCAGTAACAATTTTATCTGGCGTATTACCAGAGGAAATTGGTATTTTAAAAGTTTTGAAGTCCATCACTTTCTACAGCAAGTTTATTGCAGATTCTCCAGGAAATGTGTTGACATTTTGGTCCAGCATTACAATTCAATACAACTTGGTCAAAATTATCACTTAATTATCAGAAATCCACAGAATTGTCTGATTTTGTGTCCCGAACGGACATGGCCTACCCTGATATTGAGCATGAATAGATTTTCACTCCTTGAATTCCACTGTGTTGGAAAGTGAAGTAAAATCTGAACACTGGTTCAGAACTCTAGAAATAAGAGCAACTGTAGGTCAGATCATGGGAAGGTAATGGCCTAATAGTATTATCGCCAGATTTTTAATCCAGAAACTCAGCTAATGTTCTGGGGACCCAGATTCAAATCCTGCCATGGCAGATTGTAGAATCTAAGTTCAAATTTTTAAAAAAAAACTGGAATTAAGAAACCATTGATGACTAGGAAACCATTGTTGATCATCAGAAAAATCCATTTCATTCACTAATGTTCTTTAGAGAAGGAAATCTGCTATCCTTACCTGGTCTGGCCTCCAGGTGACTCCAGATCCACAGAAATATGATTGACTCTCAACCGCCCTCCAAGAATAGGCAATAAATGCCGGTCAGCCAGTGACACCCATGTCCCACGAATGAATACCAAAAAAATAGAATGGGGCATTGACTAGATATTTTTGCCGTGCTTTTGCATACTTGTCTGGCACAAACGCAAATAGCAACAGGGATGCAAAAATATCATGACAGTTGGAAATCGAGAATCTCACCAGTGAGGTCTTATTTTCTGATTCTCCTCATACCCCCACTGGTGATGTAACAAGGTTCCTGCCCAGAAAGATCAGGAACCTCATTTAATTAAATAAATTATAATCTAATTGAAGGGCTTCCCTACCATACCTGGGGGCAGCACGGTGGTACACTGGTTGGCACTGCTGACTCTCGGCACCAGGAACTCAGGTTTGATTTGGCATAGGTCACTGTCTGTACAGAGTTTGCACATTCTCCCCATGTCTGCGCGTGTTTCCTCTGGGTGCCCTGGTTTCCTCCCACACTCCAAAGATGTGTGAGTCAGGTGGAATTGACCATGATAAATGTGTGGAATTACGGGGAATAGGGTGGAGGGGGTGGGGTGGACCTCAGTAAAATGCCCTTTCGGGGAGTCCAGAATGAAGACTCACTGGGCCAAATAGCCACTTCTATGGACTCTATGAACAAGTTTTTGAAAATCTGAACCTGGTGGACAAAACTCACCAGGGTGCACATGTAAGAGTTCCCCCCCAGCAACATGGACATGACTGGCCAGTACGCTGGCACTGCCTAGGGTTGTTGGGGGGCGCAGGGCTTCTCTCTGAGTGTTTGCATTGGTGTGGGGTGCTCGGCTTGTGCATATGGGTGGGAATTCCCCATTTCCAGAGGGAGAGATTCCCCTCGTGCATACAAGAATGGTAGGGGTTCCCTGTGTGCATGTGGAGGGATGGGTCCCTGTCTTTTTTTCTGGAGATTGGGGTTCCTTTAGAAAGGACATCCTGATCTCAGGATTCCCAGCGTTGCTGGTTTTTTAAAGCCCCACCTATGTGACAATGTTTGCAGATTGTTTCTGCACCGAGTGATAGATTATCTGCTGAGAAAATCCGTCAATGCAGCTGGTGAGCTACACGCCGGTTTCTTAGCCTCAGCCAATATCTAACCTGCCACATAGAAAATTCTGCACTTTGAACCTGTCTCCACAGCCAAAGACACAATTTTCATACTGATTGCTGTTAATCCCTTCTGCTCATCTCACCATCAAGCAGATACCACTAGATTTGTCAATTACAAGTTCCATTTAGTGAAACCACATTGACTTTATCAAATGATATGATACTTTAAAGATCCTGTTGTGGTGTAGTAATGTATCCCAGCATTTTCCCAACATCTGATATCAGGCTAACTGATCTGTAGTTTCCTATTTTCTCTTTTCTTTTCTTGAATAGCAGTGTTGTATTTATTGCCTCCCTATCCACTGGAACTTTTCCAGAATTGAGGGAATCCTGAACAATCAAAACAAATGAATCCATTTTCTTTGCAGCCAACATTTTTAGTACTCTTGGCATGCAGACCAAGGAGTTACGATGTTTTGATTTTATTAATTTGTGCAGTACTCTTTCTTTCATGTTAATTAATGCCCATTTAAGGACCTCACCCTTCATTCTGATGGCATTTAAGTTGTGGTCGAGAGGTTGATGATAAGTGTGAGGTGGTGGGTGGTAGGGTTTTCTCCTAACCTACTTCTTAACTGGCTTTTAGGCCTTATACCCCCAGATTGCCCTCCCCCATAACCTCTTGAACCCGAACCCACAATCTCATTGCCAGCTGCCCCTCTCCAACAAGACAGAATCTAACCATTTCCTCTTGACATTTCGTGACATAGTGGCACAATGCTAGCACTCTGCTCCACAGTGCTGAGATCGATTCCCGGCTTGGGTCACTGTCTGTGTAAAGTTTGCATATTCTCCCCATGTCTGTTTGTGTTTCCTCTAGGTGTTCCAGTTTCCTCCCACATTTGAAAGACTGCTAGTTAGGTGCATTGACCTGAACTGGCCCCAGACTGTGGCAACTAGGGGAATTTCACGCTAACTTCATTGTAATGGTAATGGAAGCCTTACTTGTGACTAATAAATAAATTTAAATTTAATGGCACACCATTGCTAAGTCTTCCAGTATTAAGGTCCTGGGGGCTATCATTGAGCAGAAACTGATCTGAAATATCCATATGGTTATTATGATTGCAGAAGAAGGCCAGAGGCTAGGAACCCTGAGGTGAGCAACACACCTCCTAACCACGCATAAATTCCCCCCACCCCACAAACACCCCACCACACCATTTGCCCCCTGTCCCTAACCATCTATAGATACAAGTCAGCAGTTTGATGGAATGTTCTCCACTTGTCTGGATGCGTGCAACACCAATAATATTAAGAAACCCAGTGCTGTTCAGGACAAAGCAGTGCATTTGATTGGCACCCTGTCCACAAACATTCACTCCTCCCACCACTGGCAAACAGTGGTAGCAATGTATACAATCTACGAGATGCACCGCAGCAACTCAACAAGGCTCCTTAGGCAACATTTTCCAAAAGCATGACCGCTACCATCTAGAAGGATAAAGGCAGTTGACACATTGGAACACCACACCTAGAGGCTCCCCTGCTGATGTGAAAATATATCATCATTCCTTCACTGTTGCTAGGTGGGGAGCTGCATGGTGGCACAGTGGTTAGCACTGCTGCCTTACGGTGCCATGGACCCAGATTCAATTCCAGCCTCAAGTTACTGTCTGTGTGGAATTTCCTCCAGGTACTGTGATTTCCTCTCAAATGTCTGCAGATTAGGTTGATTGGCCATGCTAAATTGCCCCTTCATGTTATGGGAACTAGCAGGGAAAATAGATGGTGTTAAGAGAGTAGGACCTTGGTGGGATTGTGGTCAATGTAAACTTGATGGGCAAAATGGCCTCCTTCTGCATTGTAGGGATTCTATGACTCTAGGTTAAAACCCTGGAGCACCCTTCATAACAGCATGTGCAGTCGTCCAAAAAAGGCAGCTCATCAGCACTTTCTTAATGGAAATTAGTAATGGCCAATAATTGCAGGCCTAGCCAGCACTGTCCATATCCTGTATATTGATAAAAAATTGCCAAATGCAATTTGCCTCTTCACTGCAGTATTTTATCTGCAGTAATCATCATTCCTGCTAGTTCTACTGGTGCACTGAGAACTGTGAACCGTCGATGGCCAGCTGGTCTTTGGTACACAGCTGTCGGTCCCTGAGGCCAGAAATTCTGCCGCAAGCCTATTAGTACTGTGAACTGACAGCGAAGCAACTGTTCTTCCCTTAGGCAAGCTTCACTTGTGCTGTTTCTTTACCCAGGAGCATGGCACCACATGTAATCAGCTCAATATTTTTATAATTCTTTAACGTGATCAACCTTTATTGCTTATCCATAATTTCTGTTGAGAAGATGATGTTGAACTGCTTTCTTGAACGCTTCAGTTCAAGTGGTGTACGTACATGCAGAGTGCTGGTAGGAATGGAGTTCCAGGATTTTGACAGTGAAGGAATAATGATATGGTTTCAAGTCAGGATATGGCTTGAAGGGAAATTTGCAGGTGTTGGTGCTCCATGCATCTCCTGTCTTTGTCCTTCAAGATGGTACAAGTCATATTTTTAGAGGTGATGTCAAGGGAACCTTTGCTGTGTTGCAATGAAGGCTGTGGATGTTGAAAGTGGTGGATGGGGTGCCAATCAAGTGGGTTACTATGGTGTTGAGCTTCTTGAATGTTGGAGCTGCACTCATCCAAGCAAATGATGAACACTATCACAATCCTGATTTGTGCCTGATAGGTAGTGGACAAGTCAGGGGGAAATCAGGGGGTAAGTTATTCATTGCGGAATTTCCAGCCCCGATCTGTTCTTGTCACCGGAGGATTTATATGGCTGTTCCAGCTCAGTTTCCTGGACGTTGATTGTGAGGGAATTCAGTAATGGTAACGCTGGTTAGATTTTCTCTTGTTGGAGATAGTCAGTACCTGACACTTGTGTGGCAGCAGCTCTACCAAATAGAAGATGCAGTACAGCAATTCACAAAACTTCTTTGACAGTACCTTCCAAACCCTTGACCTTTGCCACCTTGAAGGATAAGATCGGCAAGTGCATGGGAAGATTACCACTCGCAGGTGCTTTCTCCAAGCCACACACCAACCTGACTTAGAACGCTACCATCCTTTACTGTCACAGGTTAAAATTCTGGAGTTCCCTCCCTAACAGCAGTTGTGAGTGTAACGTTATTTTTTTCAAGTTTATTTATTAGTGTCACAAATAAGCTCACATCAACACTGCAATGAAATCATTGTGAAAATCTCCTAGTTGCCACATTTCTGTGCCTGTTTGGATTCACAGAGAGAATTTAGCATGGCCAATGCATCTAACCAACATTTCTTTCAGACTGGGGGAGGAAACCAGAGCACCTGAAGGAAACCCACACGGATGTGGGGAAAACACGCGGACTCCAAACAGACAGTGATCCAAGACAGGAATCGAACCTGGGTCCCAGTGATGTGAGGCAGCAGTGGCTAACCACTGTACTACCATGCCATTTCAAACAATATTAGTGCTTCAAGAAGCAATGTTTACCATTGCTTTCTCAACAGCAATTAGGCATAGGCAACAAACTGTCTCCACATCCTACAGAAGAACAAAACAAAATCAGCTAGAAAGTTGAACCAGTTATACACAAAGCAGCATCAAAGCAAATAAATTTATATTCAAACTAACTCTTCAAAATGAATCAGCATCTCAAAGTTCATTTCAAATGTTTCTGCTGAAAATGCTGAAACTATAATTAAAAATTGTTTGTTGTTTGAAACGTATTGATGTCTCTACAATGTTTGGATTTCAAACCTACACAATTTTTTAAATATTTCAAACACCAGTATGGAAATGATGAGCCCCTGATGGTTGCTGTAAAAAAAAAAAAAAATCTTCCTTTCAGCAAATCCAAGAGTGCTTGGAAGGAGAATTAACCGATTATATATTGCAAATGTCAAACCAAGTATCCTCGCCTCGGACAAGAACGAAAGGGTTCTCGGCTCATTAAAGAGGTAAAAAAGATTTTTTTTCAATATGCTGCAAAAGTGGATATGTTTTCTTTTTCCGTCATTGTTAGAATTGGAGAGCTTGGAAGAAGTGGCTGTATCTTTGATCTTCTTTGTTAATGACCCGGTCACAATGCTGGAGAGTTAACTTTCCCCACGTGGAAGCCGTGTCAGCTAAGAATGAAAGACAGAACCTCACAGCCCACCAAAGCCTATCTTTGAGCTGTGAAAATATACTGCACATACGAAACTAGCCACAAACTGACCCTGTCATCGCATAAATTGAGCAGAATTTATTCAGAATGTAGGATACAAAAGTGATTGAGAAAGACAGAAGCATTGCAAAAAATAAGGAAGTATTTCAGAGCACACAGTCTCAGCTAAGTGGCTCAGAGAGATTGACAGAATAAAAACTAGTGAAGTAGAAAATGATTATTCTATTTATAAAAATCATTATGTGGGGTGAAATATTTAACTGACTGCATACTTTACAGCCTGTCCTCCTATTAATAAT
This sequence comes from Sphyrna mokarran, assembly GCA_024679065.1. Lineage (NCBI taxonomy): Eukaryota > Metazoa > Chordata > Chondrichthyes > Carcharhiniformes > Carcharhinidae > Sphyrna > Sphyrna mokarran. The sequence goes on from JAGIQG010000021.1 coordinate 30,623,062, forward strand.
CAATTCCTCCTGATTGTTAGAGTATAACAATCGCTTTATTCCTGGATTATCTATTCATTTACATAAAATAAGGAAACGTCAGCAAACCCTAATTGCAGAAACAAAATCTTTGCTACATTAATGTGCAGCATTTGCATTCCGTTTGTACCAAGGTCAATACAAGACAGCTGGTCTCATTGTAGGAATATTGTGTTTTGACGATTCTTATGCTATAAACACCACCAATTATCAGCAGAATAGTATTTTAAAACCCTCCTGTAGCAGGTCAGTGAAGACATAACACAGAATGTAGTTGAGGCCAAAACATTGTTCATTTCAAGAAGAAATTAGATATTGGGGCTAAAATGAAGAAGAGATATGGAGGAGGGTGGAGGGAAATCAGGATATGATAATCAGGCATGATCAAAATGAAGGGCGGAGCAGGCTTGAAGGGCTGAATGGCCTACTCCTGTTCCTAGTTTCTTTGTTTCTAATGGAATATTTTATAACATTGAAATAATTATCAGTACCAAAATTGTGGCTGATTTCAACTCTTTCTTATTTTATGAAACAATATGAGGAGAATTGCTATTGTGATTCTGAAGAGGAATTTGAAAACTTAGAAACCCTTTGATTCACAAAATTGCATTTATTTTATCCAAAAGAAATATGTAACTTGAGAAACATGTGGAGAGAAGTCTGAGATACAAGGGCAACTTATATTAAAATTAGTAATTGTATTCTTTCCTGTGTCACTGTCAAAATCTACTCCCATTTAACACTGAAAATTTGGGTTTAGTATGTCAAAAATATTAAGTAGGGGAAAAATATTAAGTAGGGGGAATATTCCTCAGTGAGGAATAGATTATGGCAGGATTTTCCTGAGGAGAATAGCAGCAGGTGCGTGACATCCTTGTCTTGTATGCAGTGCTAGAAGGAGGTAAAGCTCTAATCAGAACAGCAGAGTAGAAGTGACAGATTGAATTAAATTCTTATGTATCTCTCATCCCAACTTCATCATTCTGCCTTCCCAAGCATAGTTCTGCACACCATTCCCTACACCAACTCAACTTGCAAGTGAATTCATCCCTTTCTGTCTATTCGTTTCTTCCCATTTCCAGCTGAACATTCATTACTGACACTCACTCTTGTTTTACTGAGGTCACTCTCAGCAAATGTCACTCTATTTAACACAGTCCATCTCATTCATGTGCGATCTTCCAGCCATCTCCATACTGACAGATGCCGAAGGAATAGCTGATCAATGTGCCTGACAAATGATAAAAACGTGGAGACAGAATGAAACATCACACGGTCACATGACACAACATTCATTCATATTTGGGACAGCACAGTGGTTAGAACTGCTGCCTCATAGTGCAGGGACCTCAGTTCGATTCCCAGTTTAGGCTACTGTTTGTATACAGTTTGTATGCTCTCCCTGTGTCTGTGTATGTTTCCTCCTGGTGCTCCAGTTTTCTCCCACGCTCCAAAGATGTACAGGTCAGCTTGATTAGCTATGCTAAATTGTCTCTTAGTATCACCAGAATTAGTAGGATAAACATGTGCAGTTATATGGGTTTAAGATCTGGGTGGGATTATTATTGCTGCAGGCTCAATGGGCCAAATGGCCTCCTTCTATACTATAGGAATTGTATTTGACTTGATATCATCAGTTGGTGAAATATAATTATCTGTACCAAGCTCACTAAGACCTATTAATCTTGAAAGCCCTAATTCATGCCTTCAATATTCCATAAATTCATTAAGATGCACACAAGCAGGAGGTGGTGCAGGAGGAGGGTGAAGAATCCTCAAATATCTCAGTTCGGATACACATTTCTGTGAGATCGATAAAATCGGTAGTTGGTTTTTCACCTGATGCCTCACAATCACAACAGCAGATGGTGGAGACAGCGACAGCAGGAGAGAGTCTACATTGGAAGGCACAGGATGCTTCAAGCTCTGCTTGAATGGACACAGTTGAATCATGTTGGAAACTGAGAATGAAGAAGATAATCCTGAAACAAGGTGTGACGTATTGGCAGGCTTTCCTGTGGCACTGTGGGTGCTTTCGGGGAACTTGGAAGAGCCTATCTCCAACATGGTGTTGCAAGCTTTTGTGAATGATGTGTTTGTCCAGGGAAAGCATGGCCACCAGCATGGAACATCAGACTTGGCAATAAAATGAGTGCATGTGGGGCCTTACCAACAGCTTGCATACTCTGAGTATCACCTCAGACAGGGTTGATCAAGATGCCACTTTGGTAGTAATGTTCTCTCCAATTCATTGTTAACAGGGGAATATGTCTGATTCATGAGAGAGAAGACAAAGGAAGGGGATATCATAGAATCACAGAAATCTTCCAGCGCAGAAGGAGGGCATTTGCTCCATCAGGCCTGCATCAACAATGATCCACGTGTATTTACCTGATGCTAAGGGTCAATTTAACACAGCCATTCCACCCAAACCATACATCTTTGGGATTTGTGAAGAAACTGAAGCATCAGGAGGAAACCTCCACAGATATGGGGAGAATGTGCAAACTCCAAATAGACAGTAACCCAAGGCCAGAATTGAAACCAGATCCCTGGCACTGAGGCAGCAGTGCCAACCACTGTGCCAACATGGAACTAGGGTTTATGTTCAAAGCCTTTCCATTGCTCATCTGTTTTCATCAAACTACCTCCGGTACTCCCTCCCCTAGAAGTACGTAAATCAGAAAAAGGAAGAGGAAAGATTTCTAATTGCACAAGGATGGGTGCGTAAGACAATATTAGCTTGTTAAATTTGTATATATTTTTTGAGTCGCACACCTCTTTCCCATTTTGCCCATTTTTTTGCCTGTTGCTTTGCAAGTGGCCTTCTCACTTGTGACATGACAAGTCTTTTCAAGTAATGTATGTCTACGGTAGGGATGTATTCTAATGTGCATGGCTTCAGCATAAAATGATCATTCTTGAAACCTTGGTTGGTGCACATTAAAGTGAACCTTCAGATCTATCTGAATTCCAAAACACACCTTCAGCACCCCAACTGCTTATGTTATTATGTTGTCGTATAGCTACAGCTGTAACTTTCTTGGGTCTCATAAACCCACTTAGGCCTCTCTATTCAGCTTTTAAGCAGATGATCCTTATCTCCAAGGAGCCAAGCAGTAGGCCTGTTCTGAGCTCCTGAGAATCAGGGGAAGTGAACTAGGACAGGGTGAATGATTCAAGACAGTTTCCTGGCAATCTTGCACTTGCATACATGGTAATCTTTTTGCTGTGGTAAACAAGTTACACACTGACGGAGTAAAGTCTTTACAGTTCATAAACATTCCTGCATAACCTAGTAGTGCCTTGATTGCTATATACACGCAGCTTATTACTCCTGTGGGAAGCCAGTAAGAGCTTCAAACCCAAATGCTAACTCATTCTGACTAGCCTCAGCAGTGAAATAGTGTGTATAAGTACCTGCTTTGGCAGATATGGTATCAGTCACTGTGTGATACATGTTGTGGGTGGCAGACTGAGGTATTCTGCAACTATCTCCTGCAAAGGAACATGAGATAAAGAAGTTGAGCATGGAAGTCACTTTTGTTAGGCATTGGACATCATAGCCTCCAGGTTCACAGGGTAACAGATCTTTGTCCAGTAAGTTGCAAATATCTGCAGTGAACTGACACATTACTTTAAGCCTCCTGAGGTACTGGTGTTCAGACATGTCCAGAAAGCTGATCCTCTGCCAGTATATCTTGTATTGTGTGTGTGTGTAAGTGCATGCACATGTGAGTGCACGTGTGTGTGCTTGTGTGTTTAAATCTGCCTATCAGCTGGGTGAGGAAGTCACATGAAAATCCAACCCTTTGTTTGCTTTAAGCAAATGTGCCAAAATTCTACTGCCCCTCCTGCCACAGAATCAGAGAAGGCAAGTGGTGGACAATGGAAATATCCATTGACCTTGTGTCTTGCTGGAGCAAGGCTACAAAATCCTGCCCATGGTTTTTCAGCAGCTTAGGCAGAAGACTTAGTTAGGGTCCCTCCTTTCTCCATTTTTCCCAGACCACCTAGTAAGTGTGAGCTCTGTTTGCTGAATGTAATCATCCAGGGACACCCTACTGCAGACAGAGATTTCTTTAAAAAATCTAATCTAGCACTACTGTTGCCCAAAGAACAACCAACTCAGTCTTCTACATCTTTAAATCAGAAGCTTTGGGACAATCAAATATAGCATGAAGCCAGCCAATTCACTAAACTGTGTACTCTTTCGCTTTCTTTATGGACTCTAACCTATCCTTTTTCGAGTGTGAGAGTGTGAGAGATCTTTGAGTGTGAGTGTGTTTGCGAAAGTCAATGCATATTTAATTATTTTACTTATGTCAGGTTAAGTATAATAAAGCTGTCCTCTTCCTTTGTTAAACTCAAGAAAAGCTGTCCAATTGATTATTTTATGATCACAGTGTGTAAATAGTTAAGCACTCATGAATTATTAAGTGTATCCTTTCCAAACCAACAAATCTTCTTGATCAAACAAGGAGAGGACAAAGAAGGGAGCCTGAAATGGATTATAACCCTAACCCCTTTGGGGGGCTATTCCAAATAAGGCATACTCCTTGCATGATCACTGTCGCTTAAAATTAAGAAAGACAGAGGTAGGCCTCACAGATAATTAAATGGATGTGAAGAACTGATCCAACTCTCCTCAAGGGAAATGAAAAACACTTCCCTCACAGCACCAGAGACCTGGATTTGATTTCCCATGCTAAGTTCCCACGAGAGGTAAATGAGGCTGAGTTTATGGAATATAGTGCTCACCCCAGTAAGGAGCCTGTCCTGCAACAAGAACAAGTGGGCAGCACCATGGGACAGTGGTGAGCACTGCTGCCTCACAGCATCCAGAGACACAGTTCATTTCCTGGCTTGGGTCATTGCCTGTGAGGAGTTTGCATGTTACCCCTGTGTCTGCATGGATTTCCTTTGGGTGCTGCGGTTTCCTCCTACAGTCTGAAAGATATGTTGATTAGGTGCATTGATCCGAACAGGTGCTGGACTGTGGTGACTCGGAGAATTTCACAGTAACTTCATTGCAGTGTTAATGTAAGCCTTATCTGTGACTAATAAATACACTTTACCACCTCCTAGATAGTTTTATTTTTACATATCTTAACTAGATTATAACAACCCAGTTGTATAAGGGTCCGTGCATCTCTTCCCAACAATGTATCTCTTCACTGCAGAGTGAACAGAGATGGATTCTTGAGTTTGTATACTGAAGATTATGTAAGGCAATGTATTTTCTAAATTATATAAAAGTTCAACAAGGAACCAAACAATGCAATTAATTTTGATAGTAATCGCAACATTGATAGTTCTGGGGAAAGTAAGTACAATCATATTTGTATTGGAGAATCCAAGTCTTACAAGCATTACAGTCAGATATATAAGGCATCCATCAATATTTAATTTTGCATTCACCTTAAATTCCTGAGTAGAAAGCTATAAGTCTTGCAATAAAACCTCTATTATGATTATAGCAGTTATTATTACCTCAAGTGATGAAAGAATTTCACCCACAGGAAGCAAATTGAGCACTTGTACTGGCCAACATCATTTATTTTGATCAATATCCTTTATGCTAATCAACATTTTTCATGCAAACACAGTATTGAGAGGCACAGAATTATGGATCACTACTCTAATTTTCCAAGATTCAGTTGACAAGTTATTTAAAAGTTTAACATTCATTTATTAGTGTCTCAAGTAGGCTTACATTAATACTTCAATGAAGTTACTGTGAAAATCCCTAGCTGCCACACTCTGGCATCTGTTCAGGTACAATGAGGAAAAATTTAGCATGGCCAATGCACCTAACCAGCATGTCATTTGGGCAATGGGAAGAAACTGGAACACCCAGAAAAAACCCACGCAGACAAAGGGAGCATGTGCAGATTCCGTGCGGACAATGACCAAAGCTGGGAATTGAACCCAGGTCCCTGCTGCTGTGAGGCAATAACGCTAACCACCGTGCTAGGATGCCACCTCCATTTAATGTTATTATTAAGTTTATCTATTGTGAGATTGTAGTATTCTACAATTTATCAATGCCTTGCTGAGGTGATATAGAGCCCAGTACCTGTTTTTTTGAAACTGCCTTGAGTTGGAGGAGATACCATGTACTATATGCCCCAGGATGTTATTGCTGTTGAGCACACAATTATGCCAGGCATATTTATAAAGTTTTAAAAACTTATCCAGTTGATGAATTCTGCTTTTAATTATTAATCCCTATTTCTTAGAAGAATCACTCTTTTTTAATGTTGTAACTCTTTACTTATATCTGGATCATTTTATAACTCTGCATTCATAGCTGTGTTCTTTCACAAGCCATTTTAACCCTCCTCACCTGGTCGTAACAACATTCCAGCATTATTCATGTGAGAAAAAGCCTTTCACTTAGACTAGGAAGTCGGGGTGAGACCTCATTCATTCTTCCAGCCCTTGCATTTGAGCTTTGCATTCACTATTGAGTTCCAGGAAGGTCAGGAAACCTAAGCACCAACAATAAAAGCTGGCTCCATAAGAACAGCAGTTGAACATGGGTTAATCAATTTTTAAAGATAACCTGTGAAAATATTTCTGCCTGAGGTCTTACCATATTTAAATTGACAGTCTGTCACCCCTGAGGGACTTCCTCGCATGCAGCCGAAAGCGTTGTTGTTAAATGTAGAAGTCAACGGATTAAAATCAGCTTCCTGATGTGCTGCAATTTTATTGCCTTTAACTGTCTATCCACTTCCAGACTCAATTGCACTTTGAGTTGAAATTTGACCCTCCACCACCCTCTCCAGTCCCCTTATTCCACAGGACTGCTGATTCATCTGGGCTCTCGGCTGTTGGTTGGCTGGTTAGTCACAATTAGTTAACATATTTGAATAAACTGCAGCAAAATTGCAACATTCGTGGGAGCATTTCTTCCATCAGCACGGAGGATGCCACAGAATTTGTTACCCAACTAAGGGTTTAATTAGCAGCCACCAACATTTGGTCATTAACCACAAAGTTTGCCTTTTGTTTAGAATCAAATTATGAATAATTCCATGGCATTTCTGCAACCATAATTGGAAAGCAAACAATAATTTTTAACTATGGCTACCTGCAGAAGAATAAAAACAAGTGTACGTTCAACCAAAATAGATTCAAATATTATCAATTCAAACTTTCAAACTCATTCAGCTTCATATCATAGAAATCCTACAGTGCAGAAGAAGGCCATTTGACCCATCAAGTCTGCACTGACAACTATCCCACCTAGGCACTATTCCCGTAATCTCACATATTTACCCCGCTAATCCCTGCATCTTGGGTTACTAAGGGGAAAATTAGCATGGCAAATGCACCTAACTTGCACATCTTTGGACCGTGAAAGGAAACCAAAGTATTCAGAGGAAACCCACACAGACACAGGGAGAACAAGCATACTCTGCACAGATAGTGACCCCAAGCTGGGAATCAAATCCAGGTCCCTGGAGCTGTGAGGCATCAGTGCTAACTACTGTGCCACCCTGTTCAGCTACATGTTCATTTTCAGTTGCAGAGCAGAACAATCAAGTTTTATAACGTTAGAATTTGGTCATGCATAAATATTATTTCCGTTTTTAACTTTTGAAGTGATCATTAAAATAATGATGCCCTGTGAATAATTGTGAACGAAAACTGGTTGTACATTTTATTTTCAATAAAGACAATAATGAAATACTGTATATAGTGCATTGGGATGAAAGTCTTTCTTTATAGGTCAACATCTGGTGGAAGAGTTCAGTGGCTGTGTTTTTGCCTTACTGCGTGTAAGTGATTCATTTTGCCTCTTGTTGCTTTTTTGTTTGGAATGTTTTGAAGCAACAATCGAATCGCTTGACATTAGATTCTGACTGTATTTCCCGTAAGTTATTTTTCTGAAAATATAGCAGCACAACATTTTGGACAAACATTGGTCTCCTCATTAGAGCATTCATGACTCGTGCCATTGCAAACATGTCTGCCTGTCTTTTGTCCCAAAGGATTGCTTTAAACAATTTTCTTAATGCTTCCCATGAGCTAACTCGCCAACCTGGAAATCTCACCATGACTAACATAAAATAGGCACAGCCTCTAATTTGCTGATACTTTAACAATGGTTTAGTAAATTTAAATGTTCCAAAAACAAATAAAAAGCAGGCTTCCTTATACTCAGTTAATGAGGGAGAAAGATGGTAGGAGAAAGGAAAGAACCAAGTCTATATTGTCCTTAGAGGATGTGCATGAGGAGTACTGCATTTATTTACCTTGATCATGAAGTCATCAAACCTCTTTCTGAAATGTGTTTAGTTCATGATACTTTGGAATTCGGTTCTGCTTATACTGATAACTTATGATGTTTTCCACTCTCTGGTGCTTATCATCCTTCTTTTCTAGTCCTAACTTTGGCAAGTGAAATATCCTGAGATGCATCAGAAAACCTGGGACCCATGCAGATGCTGCTACCTATTTACTCACTGACGATCCTGCTGCTTTAAATAGTCCAGCTGACCTCCTGTTCTTGGTCATATCCAAGTGTGTGCCTCTTTAAATAGTGCATCATTCTCAGTGCTATGGAAACACGGCACTTCCTTCCCTGGCAGCACTGGTAATGAACAAGCGAGTGATCTTATTGCTGATCACCATAAATAATTAATTAGAGAAACTCCAGGAAAATATGATGGGCTGCTAGCAGACTTACCCAAGCAGTTAGAAGATTTTTTTGCACATTTAATCGACCACCAATTTAAAGAAATTCTAGCCCGTATTCTGGGCATGTTCTAATATTTCGCAATCTATAATAAATTGCTTGAATCTCGAATGCAAACATAAAACTGGTTTTTAGGGAAACTTATTTTCAATTTGCCACTTGGGAATGAATTATATTCCTTGACATTCAAGCAGCAAATACTTTATCCTGAAAGAGAATTAAATGAGTCACACAGTTTCTTTTGTAAAAATGATAACATGTAAGAGATATAAATCAAAAATCACAGTGATGGCCACAACCACAAATTCATGCCCATTGCCCCCACAATCACAGGGGCTTTCTACCCACTCTGAATCCTATTGTCAAGGAATAATTTTTATTAACACCTCTTGATTCTCCAACTTTCCGAAATCATTTTGTCACTCTCTCAGGCCAGACTGGCTTTCTTTATCCCCTCTAGTCATTTCAGTTCACAATGGCATTCTACTCCTCCTCTGCTCTCAATTTAACCTGACAATCCTTTCCGCTTGCAATCTAATTCCAATTCATATCTTTCTTCGGGGCCAGTTAACTCAGTTGGCTTGTGGCTATTTGTGCTTCAGAATGATGCCAACAGTGCGGCTTCAATTTTTTGTTGTGGCTGAGTTAAACTTGGGACCTACTTCCTCACTTGCCCCAAACTTTATATGACATGGTGTGTCTATCTCTATTAAAGAAAACTGCCAAATGTTGCTTGAAAACTATAGCTGATCACTTACACACCCACCCTGCTGATCACTTACACACCCACCCTGCTGATCACTTACACACTCACTCTTTCTCTGTAACCCAGTCAAGCAGACTCTATTTTGCTCCTTCCATTTCCTTGCAAGTTAGCATTCTTCTTATCTCTCCCCCGTCTCAAGAGGGCAAACATTCTTTTTCCTCTCCAACCCCCTAATTTTTAGCTGCAAGTCTCATGTGACCATACGAATTAGGAGCAGGAGTCGGCCACTTTGGTCCCTCAAGCCTCATCCGCCATTCAATAAGATCATGGCTGATCTGATTGCAAACATTCCCACCTAACTCCAATAATTTTTCACTCCCTTGCTTCTCAGAAATCTATCTATCTCTGCCTTAAAAATATTTGAAGATTCTACTTCCATCACCTTTTGAAGAAGAAGTTCCAGAGACACACAACCCTCTGAGAAAAAAGAAATCTCCTCATCTCTGCTTCAAATGGATGATCCTTATTCTAAAACAGTTTTATATTCTCCCACCACAGTGAAGGTCCTTGCTGTCTATACCCCTCAGTCTCCTGTATGTTCAATATAATGTCCTCTGTACACAGAAGTCCAGATGTGATTCCATCAAAGCCCTGTATAACTGAAGCATAACCTCCTACTTTTGTACTGAGCTATCCTAGTGATAAACAACATCCTATTTGTTTTCCGTACTTGTGGTACTTGCATGCTAACTTTTTGCCATTCATACATAAGGACACTCAGATCCCTTTATATCTTTGAGCTCTGCAATCTTTCAGTATTTAGATACCGTACTTTTTCATTCTATCTTCCAAAATACCTTCTGTGGGGGCAGCATGGTGGTACAGTGGTTAGCACTCCTTCCTCACATCGCGAGAGACCCAGGTTCAATTCCTGGCTTGGTTTATTGTCTGTGCAGAGTTTGCACACTCTCCCCGTGTCTGCATGAGTTTTCTTTTTCCACACTCCAAAATGCATGCTGGTTAGATGCACTGGCCTTGCTAAATTCTCCCTCAGTGTCCCTGAACAAGCACCAGAGTGAGGCAAGTAGGGGATTTTCACCGTAACTTCATTGCGGTTTTAATGTAAGCCTACTTGTGACACTAATAAATAAAATTTAAAATGGACAACTTCACATTTTCTGGCATTTTGTGCAATTTTCAATACTCTTTACTTACTCTTTGTAGCTCCTGATCTGACTTCATATTATACCTTGGGGTTCAGGTCCAGCACCCTAACTCTTTAATCGAGTCACTTATATGAATGTCTCCTTTTCTTTCCCTACTTCACACTGGGATTTTCCTTTACTGCTCTCTCAATTAATGCTGGCAAGATTTTTCTTTGTCCATTCAAAAGATTTTTCTTCACTTCCATCCACTAATCTCCTCATCCACCCAATCCAAGAACTATCTGAATTCATCCCATTTCTCTTTCAAAATGGTGCTCCAACCTTTTCCCCTTTCTAGTGTCCTGCTGTTCGTTGATTGCTTCCTTGTCAAATTGCCCCTTCCAAAGTGTATTCCCTCACTTTTCAGCATTAAATTCTGTCTGCCACTTAACTACCCATTTGGCCATTCTGTCTATATCTCTTTGTAGTTCAAGACACTTCTCCTCACTGTTAACCATTCTGGCAATCTATGTGTCGTCCATAAACTTGCTAATCTTAGCCCCCACATAGTCATCAGTGTATTTTGGATGGGAATTCTCATGAGGACATACTGAATGTAGTGGAGTAACTTCCATCAGAGTGGCACAGTGGCACTGTGGTTAGCACTGCTGCCTCACAGTGCCAGGGACATGGGTTAGACTCCTGGATTGGGTGATTCTGTGTGAAGTTTGCACATTCTTCCCATTCCTGCGTGGGTTTCCTCTGGGTACTCCAGTTTCCTCCACAGTATTGCGGGTTGATTGGCCATGGCAAATTGCTGATAGTATCAGTGGGATTAGCAGGATTAATACATAGAGTTAAGGGGATTGGGTCTGAGAGAAATTGTGGTCAATGCAAATTTGATGACTACTGTAGAGATTCTGTGATAACTTCAAATAGCAACAGCATATGTGTAGGAGTGGTATACAGAGAGGGAGAGCTGATTTTTGTCCAGGATTGCAGACAATGAATTCCAATCTTTGGTTAGTAGACCAAAACAGTTTACATCGAGTTGACGGTCCATTTTACATCTTTTTAGATTTTTACTCCCACATGCTTTAGTAGAAGTAAAAATGTAAAGTGGTAACTTCACCACTATCTTTTACACTATTACACAAAGTCAGATCTATACCTCACTATCCAATTAGCTTTGGAAAGTTGGCCACTATTCATAGAGAATATACTTGCAACTTTGCTTCGTTCTCAATATGTCTGAATTTTCATATCTTAGTATGTTTGTTTCATAAATTATTATGGAAATTACATGCTTGTTATATAAGATTTTCCATAATCCATCTCTCTGTGCATTAATTCCACTGTTAAATAAAAACCACATGAAAGATATTAGAATATGCTCAGGCACGAATATTCATTTAATGCAACTTCAAAAAATTCATGCATAGCTGAGCAGAACAAGAAAATACCAAATAAAGACAAAACATATTGGAAACATGCAGCTGCTCAGGCAGTGTTTGTAGAGAAAAAAAAGAGTTGCTGCAGTGAATGTTCATTCCATGATTCTGATCTCAGACTGATTTCTAGCTTGGGACTCCGGAGCTGGCAATAGTAAGACCATGGGTGGGATCTCGAGCCCATCATCCCCCTCTGCGAAACCTGGAAATGATGAATGTCGCCGGCGAGATTTACAATTTTCACTGCCCCTGTGGGCAGTGTAATCAGGTTTGTGCCTATATTGGGCATGAGCCTGATTTTAATACATTAACAGACATTTCTATTTAATTATACACCCTCCTCGCTGTGCATTGCCATGAGGGGTATTTCTGAACATTGCCAATGTGATATCACGGCAGACAGGTTTACAACTTTATTCCAGATGTGAACCTGTTGTGAGGATCAAAAAGTGAATATAACACTCGGAGGAGAAGGACATGGCCAGGCTGCCCTAGAGCTGCGGTCCCTGGTGCCATTCAACCTGGCAGTGCCAACCCATGTCAGGGGGCAATGCCTGACACTAGTGGGAACTGCATGGATGGGGAGAGATATTTATTTGTGTTATTTGTGGTGGTGGTGGGAGTGGAGTGGATGTGGGAGTTGAGGCTGCTGATGGTGTTCAAGGGGAAGGGGGGAGGGGAATGCTGGTGACAGGTGATGGCTGTTCAGTGGGGGGAGAGGTGTCAGATGCCAACAATGTTCAGCGGTGGAGGAGGAAGTGCCAGCATTGATTCTTTGAGGTGAAAGGAATTCCAGCTCTGCTGGTGAGGGGAGGGTGGGTAGTGGGGAGGTGGGGATGGGGATGGTTTTGATCACAGAGGGGGTTGATTCCTGACAAATCTGTGGGGGTGATGCTGGGAGGTTACCTTTAAAAAGGCTGTCCCAATTTTGGTGCAGCCCATCTTCGCTTAAACCCCATCTCTCAATATGATAGCGTGAAACACGTTCCTTCTTTCTTTTGACAAAGTGTCCAGAGATCTGGAGTGAAAATTGGCCTATTTCGCTGGAGATTCTGACAAAGATTCTATCCAATGGAAGAAACTTGAGAGGAAATAGCCAATTAAATTATCGCTTCTGGATGCCCCATCTAACTAAGGATGGACAAATGGACTGCAAAAGTGAAAGAGCTGACCTCTGAACACTTTTTAACTCTTAAAATTACCACCCATCTGCAGGTGTGGCATTTGCCAATCGCAGATCTGAAGCTGGGTGTATGGTTAAATTATAGGATGGATCACATGCTCTTTGTTCCGTTGTAAGCAGGCTGCCTTCATCCCTCAGCCAGGTTCCAGCCAGGGTGAGGTGCCCGTATATTGATTGGAAAAGCAGGCTTATTAGATTCTTAAGATTGCCTGATTAGTTACCTACTTGTGGGTGGGCTAGCATGATGGCACACTGGTTAGCACTGCTGCCTCACAGCACCAAGATCCTAGTTCAATTCTGGCCTTGGGTCACTGTTAGTGTGGGATTCCTCCCACAGTCTAAAGATGTGCAGGTTAGGTTGATTGGCCATACTAAATTGCCCCTTACTGGCAGGCGGATTAGCTAAGGTAAATATATGGGATGACGGGACCTGGGTAAAATTGTCTGTGCAGGCTTGATGGGTCAAATTGCTTTCTTCTGCACTGTAGGGTTTCTATGATTTCTATGATCGGAAAATACAGAATAGAACTTCCTTCTCCATTGAATAAGATTATTGTTGATCTACTCACACCTACCTTCCTGTTACTTCCCTGGAAATTCACAAAAATAACAACCGCCTTCAAGAAACCAAACAACTGTATAGCTACTGCTCTCTTCAACACAGAGTGCATTAAAGCGAATGTATCTTTGGAGCAACCTGGTGACATAGTGGTTAGCATTGCTGCCTCACAGCGCCAAGGACCGAGTTTAATTCCGGCCTTGGGTCATTGTCAGTGGAGTTTGCACGTTCTCCCCATACCTGCATGAGTTTCCTCCAGATGTTCCGGTTTCCTCCCATAGTCCAAAGATTGTTAGGTGGGTTGGCCATGCCAAATTAACTCTAGTGTCAAGAGGATTAGCAGAGTAAATTTGTGGGGTTGTGAGAATAGGGGCTGGATGGGATTGTGGTTGGTGCAGAATCAATGGTCTGAATGGCCATCTTTTGCACTGTAGGGTATTTTATTATTCTATGATTAATAATTTAGAAACATTTGTAGGTTCTGAATACAAAAGATATTTTAGTGTGCCTATGAAGTTCAGTCTTCTGAATCAAACAGAACTGCAATGCTTTAACAGGCATTGCTCCATCAATGATGCAAGGTCATTGTTTCAAGAAATTCCTTTGCATCTTTAGCCTTCTTCATTTTTTGGATATACTTGTGACATCTGGTTCATTCTCTAGATAATTGTTTTCTTCTTTATCTGATTGAGTTGAATTTGAGAGTCTTAGGTGTCAATTTGAAAATGTTTTCCTGAACAAGATGACAGTTTTACTTCCAAACATTATACTCTCATCACCAAGTCATTTTGAGAGTGGCAGAGTTCCCATGAAGGAGTCATGGTTGGCTGTTTTATTGATGACAGGCTTGGGGGTGAAGAGTATTATCTGGGGAGACAGAAACATTTATAACCTCAGCAAGTCTGGGGGCCAGGAAAGGAAGGTGGGTGGTCATCTGTTTCATATGAGTGGGGTCAAGAAAGCAAAAGGTGGGTCTCATAAACAAGATGAACTCAAAGAAGGCACAACAGGCAGGTAGGAGTAAGATGTGAAAAAAATATGGGTTCAGGAATGGAGCAAGGGGGGAGCCTTTAGAGAAGCTTAAGTGTGCTTGTATAGGTATGCAGAAAGTTAGTACTCAAGTGCAACATGCAATTAGGAAAGCAAGTAGCAAGTTGGTCTAAATTGCATTGGGGTAGAAGTCTGAAAGTGAAGAAAGCTAGCTACAGTTGTGTAAGATTTTGGTGAGACCACATCTGAAATATTGGCTAAAATCTTCTGTCCCTATTCGCAGTTGTGATTTTCCAGTGCCACTGAAAGTTTATGGAATTTTGGATGGAATGCCAAAATTTCCATTCTTGCTCGTAACGGGTCCCACCACAGACTGAAGAATTTCATTCATTGTGTGCTATTTTGGTCTCCATATTTAAGAAAGGATATACTTGCATTGGAGGCAATACAGAGAAGGTTCACTAATTGTTGCTGGGGTGAGGAGATTGTCCTGTGATAAGAGGCTGAGTAAATTCAGCTTATATTCTCAGAGGTTTAGAAGAATGAAAGACAATCTCACAGAAATGTACAAAATGCTGAAAGAGTTTGCTAAGATAGATGCTGAGAGATTGTTTTCCATTGGTCAGAGAATCTAAAACACAGCAGTGTAGTCTCAGTTGAGGGGATGGATCATTTTGGACTGAGATAAAGACAAATTTGTTCACAGGGTTGTGAATTATAGAATCATACAGTGCAGAAGGAGGCTATTTGGCCCATTGAGTCTGCACCGATCACAATCCCACCCAGGCCCTATCTCTGTAACTCCACATATTTACCCTTGCTGCTCCCACAAACGCTAATTTAGCATGGTCAATTAATCTCATCCACACGTTATTGGACTGTGGGAGGAAACCGATGCAGACATGGGGAGAATGCGCAAACTCCACATAGACAATGACCCGAGGTTAGAATTGAACGCAGATCCTTGGCACTGTGAGGCAGCAGTGTTAAGCACTGTATTACCATGCCACACTTTGTGCCACCATGCTGCCCTCTTTGGAACTTACTATTCCAGAGGGTTATTGTAGATGCTTCATTATTGAATTTATTTAAGGCTAGAATAGAAAGATTTTCTGTCTGTCAAGAAATTATGCGATGTGGGGAGTGGGAGAGGAAATGGCGTTGAAGCTTAAAATCACTTGTAATCATATTGAATGACAGTGTAGTTCCAATTGGCCACATTCCCTATTCATGCTCCTATTTGTTACGCTCTTATGTTAAACTTGCTTGGTGAGCTGGAGTGAAGAAGTCATCCGGTAAAGGCATCGGAATGGATGGTCACAATTTTAATAGCAAAAACATCAATGAGTTTTTTGTTCTTGTTGGAAGGTAAGAGTTGAAAAAGACGGGGCACAAGGACTTGAAGAAACAACTGATAATGAAGAAAAGGTGGTGAATATTATGTTTGTATTCCAGGATGTACCTGGAGTAGTGCATTGCTTTAGCAGAGGAGAACAAAATCCAGTAGTCTTCCACCACAAACATTTAATTTAATGTCATAGAATCTCCACAGTGCAGAAGCAGGCCATTTGGCTCATCAAGACTGCATTGATCACAGTCGGATTAAGACCCTATTCCTATAACTCCATTTGTTTACCCTACTAATCCCCCGATACTAAAGTAAATTTAGCACGGCCAATCAATCTAAACTGCACATCTTTGGATTGTGAGAGGAAATCAGAGCACCCAGAGGAAACCCACAAAGACATGGGGAGAATATGCAAACTCCACACAGACAGTGACCCGAGGGTAGAATTGAACCTGGATCCGTGGCACTGTCAGTGTCTATTGAACCTAAATGATGGTCAAGTTATTCTAAGTCATGGCCAGCATGTGAGAGAGTTGGAATGTTATTGGATTAGAAAGCATCAAAGGCAGTAGTGAGAATCTGAATTAAGAGAACGATCATGATAGGAATATAGTAAATGGCAAGTCAAAGGCTATACAGGTAGAAATTTGAAAGTGTCTCAGTAAGTTAGTTGCATGAGTGTCTTTTCCAGAGGAATTCATGGAAGGACATGCAGTTAAAAGGTTGATGTGAGCGATGAGCGAGATAAGGATATTATCAGAGATGGCCTTCTCTGTGATTGGGGAGATGGGAATAGAAAGATTTCCAACTATTTAGTCTGCTTCACAGAGCCACTGGCAGTAGCTTGGCTGTAAGCCCAAGTGAAAATTTAA
Source organism: Sphyrna mokarran (assembly GCA_024679065.1). Lineage (NCBI taxonomy): Eukaryota > Metazoa > Chordata > Chondrichthyes > Carcharhiniformes > Carcharhinidae > Sphyrna > Sphyrna mokarran. Next base: position 30,640,044 of record JAGIQG010000021.1, read on the forward strand.
CATTGCCTCTGACTGTGGGAGACACTCCAGTCAGACATTTGTCTTTAATTTCTGTGTGCTGTAACAGCAAGACCCAAGCTAGTTCACCTCCCCCATCCAGCTTGTCACATCATATGATGCTGCTGGGAATTGGTGAGTAAGCTCTTGTCAATTTGAGTACAACAGACCCAGACACGGAGAAACCACCAGTGCTGAAGCGTTGTTGCAACCAGAGATCCAAACTTATTTTTTTCCTTCCACGTTTGCTACAATTACTGTGATGTTACAATTTACAAATTACAATAAAATAAAACTTTGCATTCCAAAAAAAATTTATCTAACCCACATTTGAATGGGTGACACTCTTACAGCGTCAAAGCAAGTCTGTGTCCCATACCTTCAAGTTGGCACATAAACTGACTCACTATATTAAAAGTGATGAGGTGAAAACATTAAGCTTCAATGCAATCATAAAGTCAAGCTGGACAATAAGTAATATAAAATGGTCACCCCCCCCCCCCCCCCCATGTGGGAACTGGACTCTCACCCATCAGAGGGCAACAACTTTTAATGGCACAATCTTGTTTTCTCCCTCTTTCCATCAAATTTCTTTCTTCTATTAACCAATACTGCCAAAAGATAAACAGTGATCAAATTGAGTGTAGTCTTCTCAAAATAGGCGCCCCAAAAAAGCAGGTCATAAACTTAAGAAAAGCAAAAATGCCTTTGCAAAAGTCAATCCAAACACAACGATTGCAATGAACAGTATGAATGCTGAGCATAAAATCACATTTCATAGGGGTGGACTACCTATGGGGCAGTTTATTCTGCCCCAAAATATTCACATTATTTCTGAAGGACAAAGTCTGCCAGATTTTTGGGAGGTATCTCTGTCGAGTGCCTGAAAGTAGGCATCAAGGGAACAGGGCTAGTAGTTGGCTGGCTAGGTGTGCTAAATGCCTTATAGAATCAGAAACCTAAAGACCAGGTCAGATGGCTGCATCACATATTGGAGGCCTGCACTGGAGACTGCAAGAATGGATTCAGTCCTTGTAGGAAATAAGGGGCCTGTGCTGGAGACTGCAACTTGGGTCTGGGTGATAAAGACTGTGGCTCAGGATCAGACATTGGCATCTCTGAATTGCAGGGACAGCTCGGGATCTGTTCCAAAGTCAGTGATCTAGACAAGACTGAGAAAACCATCTAAGATTGTGCAACCTGCATACTTAAAGGAATCTGTATAAGAGAATGTGCATATGATTGCATCAATATCAAGTATGTGTGTCCGGCATCAGTGAATATTCTGATAAGTCAAAAAGTTCCTTTTGGTTTCTTCATGTAAAATACGGGCTAAGTTACACCAAAGTGACATCCGCATCTTCAGGTTGAGCAAAAACTCTATGGCCTACAAGGTCATTGATTCAAATTCATCTCTGACATACTGGAAAAGGTGACCTTTGCATTGTGGGGATGTTCAAGCCCTATGTTAACATTAGCTTTGAACACGCTCTTCAAGCATCTGGTTATTTGAATGATGATTGACATACTTCCGTAGCTATGAAACTCAAGTGGGGGTTGGGGGGAGGTGGGGTGTGGGGATGCGATCTTACCAGCATTTGGCAATGTCTCAATTTCAGGGACAAAAATGGAGTGAATTCTGCCAAGAGCTGTAGCAGGATTTCTTACCACGCCATGCTCATGGCAGCCTCCCTCTGATTCATCCGCCTCACCTCAATTTAACAAGCAGGGAGCTGCATATAAACAGCTCCCAACACTCCCTCACAATTGCTCCACATTTATAGCATGGGATGGCAGCCAGAAAGAGCTCTTCATTTCTCGGGTGGAGCATTGACCAGACTGTTGGATGGAGTGCGAAAGAGGCAGGATGCGCTCTATCCCCAATTCAAGGTGTCTTTCCACCGAAGTCACCACCCTCACCTGAGATACAATAGCTGCCTTGGTTAAGTGTAAGCTCATTGCAAAAGAGGACAGGCAGCAGTGCCAGAAGAAGATGAATGATTTTCTGCCCTCAGCCAAGATAAGTGAATCTCATACAGCCTTTTTCTGGACCCTCTCCCACATTCTTCGCACCTAAACATTTGTCCCTCACCAAACAGTTTGGCCTTTGCCAATACCAGTAAGGATGTTGTCCTCTCCCCTCCCTCAATTACCATGTTTTCTTCTACTCAGTGGTACAGTGGTTAGCAGAACTGTCTCACAGCACCAGGGATCTGGATTTGATTCCCAACTTGGATCACGGTCTATGTGAAGTTTGCACATTCTCCCCATGTCTGGATGGGTTTCCTCCAGGTGCTCCGGTTTCCTTTCACAGTCCGAAAGACGTGCTGGTTAGGTGCATTGGCCATGCTAAATTTTCTCTCAGTGTACTTGAACAGATGCTGGAGTGTGGCGACTAGAGGATTTTCACAGTAACTTCATTGCATTGTTAAGGTAAGCCTACCTGTGATAAATAAATAAACTTTAACTTTTTACTAGTTGCCATGCTCATCACAGTCCAGCTCCCCTCTCAAGCCCCACGTTTGCCAGACATCATCACTATCTTTATTGTCAACACTACTATCTACCTGTAAAGACTTGCATTCCAACTATTATCCTGTAAATTGTGTTTGTGTCTTTACATGCCCTGTTTGTGAACACAAGTCCTCACTCAGCTGAAGAAGGAGGTTGAGCTCCAAAGGTTAGTGCTGCCAAATAATCCTGTTGGACTTTAACCTGCTGTTGTGAGACTTCTTACTATCGTCTCCCTATCAGTGTCATTTTTAGGACAAACTCAACCTCTACAAGCAAGAGCACCAAACCAGAGTAATGCCAGAGCTCAGAACCATTTGAGGAGAGAGTACTCTAGTTGGCCATGGAGCAGGAAGAGCCTGCACTGCTGGTGAAGTGAGGGCAACCGACAAATGTGAGAATCCTCAAGAGACACTATCATTCTCTAAGTCTCAAATAAGTAATCAACGTTGCCTCTTTTACCCTGCAATGCATTAAAAACAAGTATAGAAAGATCACCTTGAGTTTTGATTCACGAAAAGAAATCCCTGTTTTCTCTAAATTAACAGTAAGTATAACACATGCTACTCAGAGAGTCAGATCTAAGTTCCAATCATTTCTTCTTACAAAAAGAAACAAAGTTTCAATATGAAATATACTCATGTCTAGAACTCATTCTGCAATCAAGCTTCAGTTCCAGTTTGCTGGGGAAACAAGGATAGGGCATACATTGGTTTGATATCATGGCAGATTGAGGAAGACCACACCAGGAAAATGTTTCTGTGCTGAGGGCACCATTCAACAATGTTTTTTTCAGTTGCTCTCTTCGCACATCCGTATCTTCTTTCTGAAGTAAAGTGGGCTTCTTCTTCCTGCGCTCCTCTTAGACTGAACTTTAACTGGAGCTGGTTAACATACTCCAAAATATTTCTGATGAGCTGTTTATTTCTAAGTTGGAAACATAGGACGATTTCTGGCAGAAATGATTGATAAGCGCTTTATAATTCAGATGGAGCCTTGATTATCTGTCAATTTCAACTCTGCCCCACTGTTTCATTCATTTTGACAGACAATCAAGGCTCCAGTGTATTCCTGTTTGGTTTCCTCTGACAGCAAGAGTATTGACGCAGTAGTGAACCTATGTCGGTGGTGTTTCTGAGAATACTTTTTATTAAGTTCACTGTTTTTCTCAAACTTGTGGATTCTTTTTCCTTGACTGCTGTGATGAATGTTGAAGTGCTTGATTAATTTAGAGAGAGGTGGTGAAGCATAATTTTATTTGACCCGGGATAAGCTGATCAGTCAAGTGTCACTCAAGAGACATTAAAATGCAACGGTGAACTGGACCAGAGGGTTTTTTTTTTGGTAACATTCTCAGATCATGGTTCTGATACCATAAATAAAGTAGTGCCGACAAAAATCATTCAACTATTGAACAGATCCTAATCATAAATTCAAAAGAAGCATTCCTCTTTATAGGCAATTGGTCCTTGGCCAAGCCAATTCATCAGGGTATGAATTTGCCTCCATATTGCTGTAAAGTAGCACTACATGGGCAGATAGGTAGGTAATGCAATGATGACATTTTGCTACAAAAATATAATCCTAATATTTACTATTTGTATGTTTGGCAATTATTCATAACAAGAGCTAATGTGCAATTTGTAACTGATTGGAGAGGTTACCTTCTCTGCTGCTTTACTCAGACCATCTATTTCTATAGAGGTTAGCTGAAAATATACCATTACTGTATACCTGCTTGAAAAAATAATACAGAATGATCATAGAAATGCTAAAGCTTTGTTTCTATTTAAGTTACAGTCATAAATCACAAATTAATGTGCGCTGGCCTTCTGAATTTATTTAATTTGGAAAAAAAAAGCAGATCAGGCTGATTAGATCAGACTGGAATTTGCTCTCTGCATTCTTTCACATCCAATGCTGTATCATGCTCTTGCCCCCTCCTAGAATCTGCCTCTATCTTTGCCAAGCCATCTATTATCCCTCGAAGCTCATTGTTCCCTTTCCAATTTCCTGGCAACCATTCCAAAAAAAACAATACTTGCTGATATGCTTACCAGGGCAAAAAATTTCTTTATCAAAAGTCTTCTCAATTCGTTCATGATTTTTACGACTCTTCCACATTCGAAAGATGCGCCTCTGGAGATAAAGATCTGCAAGGAGGTAGCATTCCCCATCCACAGGAGAAAGGAGTAGGCATGGTCAACCAAGTCAGCAACAACAGATTGAGTGCCACAAGAATTATATTCAAGAGGGATGTAGGATTGCACCACATGAACAGTAAAACAACAATAGGATTTTATTGCTAAAATATATTTCTAATAGTTGCATACACACAACTATTCATAACAAGAGTTGATTTGCTACTGATGGTAGAGAGAGGGGAAGGAAATGTGAGTGATGTGGTATTCTTTTGCTGTGCCTTCCCAAAACTTCCCCTGCAAATTGTTCCCCCAGTCAACACTCCCTGGCAGGATACCGATCCATTCTGCTCTGTCAAGGTACCTCCTGCCTTTTCCATACAAGCATTAATAACTGACATAATTTGTCTTATGGCAATGTCATACCCATCCATCACAGTTACCCTCTACTAATGCTGCCCTTAGTCATGACAATGCAACTCGTGCCTAAGTCATAATCATCTGTAATTTGACTGGCTGTCCAAGCGAAACTGAACTGTTTTTTTTAAAAAAGTGCCTTTTTAAAGACTAGACACTGGCCAAAGATGGCAGCCACAAGTCACCTGATGTCTGGTATTTCCAGAGACAGGTTTCTGAAAAGTTTCAATGTGGAATAGAATTCAGACATGCATCCTTCTCTAGAACTTCACAGCTGAGGCTGTCAAAAACCATTTCAAAGGGATCTACTGAAATGCCTTGTGCATTTTTACATTTCTAGTGAGCATCTTTCTAGCAGAGACAATCTGCTCAAACAATAGTTATATTATCTCATGAAGAATCATGCAGTGGGAATCTCCATTTTCCCACCTCCCCACCATGGACTTTACCCCTAGGTGGGAAAATTCTGCCCATTCCCTCTGATGATTGCAGTTACATTAGGCTTCAGTTCAACTCCTAGAATCTAAGAGAATGTGGAAAAATCTCTGCTGTGACCACAGTGATCCAGTCAAAAACTCAGAAATGGTGAATTTTCAATTTTGCATTGAATCTCAATTTGTCTAAGAAAATAACATGTAAATTTTGCATATTTGTGTGCGTGTGAGTGTGGGTTAAGAAAGTTTAAGAAGAATAGGTTTTCTTTTTAAATATTTTGCCATCTTTACTTGGTTCAGTAAAAGCTATTTTCTTTTGTTTTGAACTTTAAAAAAGGCTGTCAGACTCATTTCTTTGCAATCATGGGATAAATGCTTCAACACAGATAGTAAGTAAAATACATTCATCCTTCTACATTCATAACAACCTCTGCTATGGTCAGATTTGAGCTGGTATCATAAGGGAATCCTCTTCCACTCCTTCTTAGATAGAAATCATTGAAAGTGCAAATCAGGCTATCTGGTCCATCGAGTCTCACAAGCTATCTCTCTACCCTACAAATTAATCAAGGCTAATCCACCCAACCTACCCCTCTTTGTAAAGGGGTAATTTAGAATCAATAGAATCCCACAGTGCCAAAGAAGACCATTCAACCCATCAACTTTACACCAACTCTTGAACAGAAGATCCCACCCAAGCCATTACCCATAACCCCACATATGTACCTCGCTAATCTCCTAACCTACATATCTTGGAACACTAAGCTGAAATTTAGCATGGCCAATCCACCTAATCTACGCATCTTTGGACTATGGGAGGAAACTGGAGGACATCCACACAGACACGGGGAGAACATGCAGACTCCAGACAGACATTGATCCAAGGCCAGAATTGCATCTGGGTCCCTGGTGCTATGAAGCAGCAGTGCTAATCACTGTGCAAATGTGCTGCCTTTATAGCCATAATACCTTCATATCTCCAAAAACATTGCAGCTATCACATTCATTGGTCTCTTCTTTCTCTACTTGAGGAAGAAGAAAGCACAGAGTGCTGAGGAGAAATAGAAAACTGGATGTATCCAACCAACTGTATTCATCTTGGCAGCTGCGCTGAAGGTATTGGGACTAAGTCAGGTCTTGGCATGCCTGACCATTGGAGATGGTGAGAGAATGGGATGAAGAGATGGGAAGGTTTCAGAGCTACATGGTGACAGAATTAAATAAAAAACCACCAGCCTGGCACAGAACACTCACTCGTGTTAACTTAATGTCAGCAGGCAATGAAAACATCTAACGTATACATCGATGACTTTTAACAGTCTCAATTTTTTGGTTCTAATTTATGCTTTTCATCTCCTACCAGCCATCGAAGCATCCTTCAGGAGGTGGTGTAGGAAGAGAACAAAGACTTCTCTGAGGTGGCTACTCAATCTGAGGATGCACCCTCACGCAACTTGTGTGCCCTCGTCACCAGCTCAGATATACACACTGCATGGTGCCATGTCATCAGAACATGTAGTTAGGTTGTCACAGGGTGAAGCAAGGATTGATCATGGAGATAGTGATAGCAGTGAGAGAGTTCCTGTTGCCGTGCTCAAGACCCTCTGAGCAGGGCCAGTCTGGAAGCAGGTGCTGAGTCTCTGGGACTAGTAACAATGAGGTTAACAATGGAGCACCAGTGGCAAATGTATGAGATTCTGTCAAATTTCCAAAGATACTGTTCACTGTTGGAGAGAGAGATGTAGAGTGTAGGTGCCATAATACCTCAGGTTTTCATGCTGATCATGGAAGAGTAGAAACCTGCATGAAGCATCAGCCACAGCAATCAATGAACACACACTGTTCCTCACCAATGACCTGCACTTTATTGAGGAAAATCTTTCCCTGCTCTCACGATGTGCAGAATAATGTTTTCCAGGTTTTGCCGAGCAAGAAAGTATAATTGGACCATGAGAAGGAAGATGGAGCAAGGGGACTATGGACTGCAGATTCTATTCAAAGTCTACTTCCACTTCTAACCTATTAAACATGTCCCTTGCACTGTATTCGGAGCCCCTCATGCTGCCTGTTGTGCTGAAGGTTAAGTCTGCCTCAGTACAAGTGCAGTCTTTGATGCAGCCTCCCCAGTCTCCCAAACCCTGATGGCGTTGGCCAAGAATATCTCAGCAGTCAGGATACAACTATATGTTGTGGGATAAGAAAGAGAAAAGGTTTATAATTGCAAAAGGGTATTTACTTGGATGTGTAACACAGTGAAACATAATCAACTTCCTTATTTATGATTCTGCACCAGAAATGTATTTATTTATTGGTTTGCAATTTTTGCTTGCTGCGTGCTAAATAGCCTTCTGCCTTGGCAGGACAGCAAGGAAGGACAGACAATTATTGTGCCAGATAACGGCATTGCCTCAGTTTAATGGAAGTGTACATAAGTCAGAAGGTCCTAGGCATCCATAGCAGCTTTTGTGTGGTTGATAGAGGACATCTAGGTCCCTGGGACATTGGTGCTCATGTCCAATGGAGGAGGACTGTATACCCTCTGTGGGATTATCACTCTGACAAGCTGGAGCTCTAGCCTCATTCCGTTAGTCCTATAGAGTGGCAGATTAGTGAAGAGAAAGCTCACCAACCTGCTGCTCCTGAAATCACTGCTCCTGCTCCTTCTGCTGCTTCTTCTGCTCCTCCTCCTCCTGCTACTCCTTCTCCTGCTGTTCCTGTTTCTGCTGCTGTTGCTGCCTCTGTTGCTCTTGCTCCTGCTATTCCCGATGCTCCTCTTGTTTCTCATCTAAAGTCAAAACAGAGCTGTGTGAACTGTGTAAGCTGACAGCTGAAAAGTGCAGATCAAAGGCAAAGTCTAGGAAATCACCTCTGAAAGAGAAATTAAAACGAAAGCACACTCAGAACAAATCCTGTGAGCAAAATCCCATCACTTATGCAGAGGAAGCAAGTGTCAGCTCTCAGTATTTCAAGTGGTTCTTGCCAGTTAATTGCTTAGCTCTGTCAAATCCCACTCTCCTCACACCTTGCCATCCCTCATGTGCTGGAAAACTCATGCATGCACAGTTAAACTACCAGGTTAAAGAAGCAATTAATGAGTTAACAGATGACCCACTGGTCCCACAGAAGTTTGCTACATGCTGCAGATCACACTCACGTTAGAAGCAGAAGTTGACGAGTTTCTGCCAGTTTTCTGGTACACTGGTGGTTTCAGGTGTTTAAACAATCAGCCCACACAAGCATTCATACCACTGTCTTGGGTTAAAAGTTCTCCCTTTACTGTTTGATTTCAGCACATCCACTAGTGAGAAGCATATAGCAAAATGATCAGTTGTTCTTGATTTCCCATTTATCCTGACTTTCTTCAACTGAGAACCTGATTTTGACAGTAGAATCATCAAAGTATTATAGAATCCTTATGTTGCAGAAAGACACCGTTTGGCCCATTGAGTCTGCATCAACTCTTCAACAAAGCATTCCACCTTGGCCCTATCCCTGTAACCTCATGTATTTACCCCGCTAAGCCGCACGTCATAACATTTAAAGCTATGGGCCAAGTGCTAATAAATAGGATTAGGTGGGAATTTAAGTGTTTCTTGTGTATTGATGCAGACTCGATGGCTGAAGAGCCTGTTCTATTTTGTACGTTCAATGACTCTATGATTCTAATCTCCTCACCTCACACATCCACCTAATTTAATGTAGCCAATCCACCTAACCTACATATATTTGACTGAGGGAGGAAACCCAGCAGACATGGGAAGAAAGTGCAAACTCCACAGAGGCAGTCACGCAAGGCCGGAATTGAACCCGGACCCCTGGTGCTGTTAAGGCAGCAGTTGCTAACCACTGTGCCGACATGCTATGACAGTACACATTTCTGATCAAGTATAGTGAAGCACTTATGTTCATTAAAATGTGAACATGGAGATAATGATGCATTCACAAAATATCCTACACTTCATTCAGCCTTGCAAAGAGTGGTGCTGAATTACAATCTCAAGATCACAAAATAGAAAAAATGAACTGTATTTGACTTGCTGTAAGTTTGATGTAAACTTCCTAATGATTGACGTGATAGCATCAAACAGACATCATTACCTTTCTGTTCGATGTATTTGATGCAAAATGGTTGCAGCACCTTTGAAATAAAATTTTAAACACAAATAATCCTTATTTAAAGGAAGGAAATTTGGTCCATTCTTAGTTCATCAATTAGAAATTCAAGTCACAGCATCATATGTTTTCTTCATGGAACCCATAGTTTTCATCTTCACCACTCTGCCCAGTTCTTTGAAAGTTAATTTACTAGTCACAGGTAGGTTTACATTCACACTGAAATGAACTTACTGTGAAAATCCCCTAGCCACCACACTCCAGCACCTGTTCAGGTATGTTGAAGGATAATTTAGCATGGCCAATTCAACTAACCTGAATATCTTTGGATTGTGGAAGGAAACCAGAGCACCAAGAAGAAACCCACACAGACACAGGAAGAATGTGTAAACTTCACTCAGCCAGTGACCCAAGCCAGGAATTGAACCCAGGTGCCGTGAGGCAGCAATGCTTACAACTGTACCACCATGCTACTATTAGGTATTGCTCAGTTCTTGTATGAATGATTTTCTGACTTCAGTTCCAAGTTCACCTCTTCCTAATTCTGAACCTATTTAAGTGACTTAGACGTGATGCTCTGGATCTACCTTTGTATACAACTATCTTAAATATCTCATATACCACCTGAGAGCTTTTCTTTAAACTGAGAGTTTGTTTTTCAACTTTAGCCAGGTTCAGTATTTCATAACAACAACCGCCCTTGGCTCACGATATTGGAGTTTATCAATATCAAATGTGCCAGAATTTCATAGAATGTGCATCATAGAAAAGACTGTTTCTGCCAAATGATCCATGATGGTGTTAATGCTCTGCATAAACCATCTTTAAACTTTCATTAGTATATCCTATTCCTATACAATTCCTTTCTCTTTGTGAATTTATCTAGTGCCTCATTAAGTACATTTATGTTATTGGCTCAAGTGGGACCAAGTTCCATATTCCAACACTTCCCAGAGAATAAGGTTTTTCCTGAATACTCCATTGGATTTATTTGTAACAGTTCTATTTTTATAGCTCTGAGTGTGTTTTTTTTTGTATAGCTAAGTTGAAATAGGACAGGAGTCAATTAGATGCCACTATTCTCAATCACTTGTTGTGCACAGATGGAGGACAGAAAACATTCTAATGAACTATTGATTGGCAAGTGTCCCAGACTATGGGTTTGTTTTTTTCACTTGGAGTTAGAGCTCAAAGACATTACGTATAACAAATGAACTAAAAGACAGCTAAAAACATCTTATTTTCCTCATAAAGAACATTCAGGAGCTGGCTTGCCTATTGTACTTTGTGACAGTTTAGTTTCTTCAAGCTTGGTTGCAGTTCTAAATGCAGATTAATTTGGCAACTCCTGTTCTAATGCTGGCAGAGTTGCTAGGTTTTTGGAAATTAAATCAGGAATGGATCAGATCGATGTACTTAATGTCGTTTTTAACTGAGACTAAGGCACTCATTGAAAATTATGATGTGTTCCAAAATGAATAATGCAAATAAATGCACTGTGTCAGGTCTCAAAGATCAGACTATTTTGGAGAGAGCATAACCCATACAAAATAGTTTCCAATGGTTAGCACTCTGAGCTCATTAATTAATGTCTAAATCACCACTGAGATTAAATTCACAACAATAAAATGACAGAATTTTGGGCAAATTCACAGAGTAATTTATGCCAAGCTCAAGTCCCAGCACTCACGCAAGCGAATTCATTGTCTGCATGTGTCTATAGTCAGGTTTATTTTTGAGTGGTTAACCTTCTCCTATTGTAGTCCGGTTTTGCTGTTTTTCTAAATTAGAGAATGTGATAAAATTAACCTTCAGTCAACTTCTTTTAAGGTTGCAAAGTTCAAACTTTTCTGTGTTAAATTTTACACTCTTAACTCAGCGAATATGCACTTTCAAAGAACTATTGATTACTTAGAGCCTTATTGCTGGATTATTTTTGCCAGCTGTTGCTGTAATTCAATGCTTTTTGGTGCTTTCCTACAATTGCTTAAAGTTTCACTAGACTACCGGGAGCGGTCTAGCTTTTTATATATATTCATTCATGAGATGTGGGCTTCACTGACTAGGCCAGTATGTATTGCTGCCGTAATGTTTTGGTGGATTACAAGTTTGAGAACTGACCAGTTGCCTCCCAGGATGATGGTCCAGTTGGTCTTTATCTTGGCATTAATCATGATGGGGTGAGGGAGAGTGTGTTGGATGAGCAGAGGCCAGGGAGAAGGATGAGAAGGGCACTCAATAATCCTTGTTCTCATAATAGAACATAGAACACTACAGCACAAACAGGCCCTTCGGATGTCTAACATTTGGTTCTCCAAAGGATTTAAAACATCCAAGAGCACCTCTCCCTCTCTTAGAAATTTCTACTGCCCCCCCCTCCCCGATTAAGACCACTTTTTCTTGCAAGACAGAAGGAAGTAAGTTTTGAGAGGAGACTGCAACAGGATTCATGGATCTGAGCATTGCAATTGAATAAATGTCAATGTGTGCAAACTGTGGGTGTGAAACTCATAACAGTGCTAAATGTGGAGGGGGGAGGTAAAGGGTATGAAAGTTGGGTAAATCCATTAGGTAGGCAAGATGGAGATGTAGTGAACTGGCCGATGGATGATGATGATATTGATAGGATCCAGCATTTTAAGCTGCACCTCAGATATTGACAACTTGTCTGAGAACTTTTTCCTGTACTACATGCAGCTTATTGAGGATACACTGCTGACAACTGACCTCTAAAGCTATCTCTTCCCATTGCAATCTTAGCATGTGGCTGGAGGCCTCAGCTCCCTGTGTTCCCTGTCCCTAAGGATACAGGACATCCTTCCTTCTTCCTATTGCTTCCACATAGGCCTCCAGTGCAGTTTTTGAAAACTCTGGTGCACTCTTCCTCTGTCAGCCGGTGGCAATTCTTCCACAGTGCAATATTCGCAATGATCTCAGCCCAAATGCCCCTTTAAGAGGTGCAAGCTTGCTTTAAGTATTCCCGATATTGGATCCCACCACCCCCTTCTCCCCACTAATAGGTGTGGTCGATCAACATTGCAGAGAATGCTGCCAGCACACAGAAAGCATGGAAATAAACAGAGTGCACAAAGTTGGCATCTTGCCTGCATTCCAATCCACAAGCGTGGGTTAATTAAAAAACAAAATCTCTGCATCCGTTTTTCATGGGCTATTCAGTTTAACCCCTTGATGTCTCCGAGCTCTGCTAAACGATGGATAACTATATCACTAATTTTAATTTCCACTTGCAGTATTTCAAATGTACTTATTAAATGTTTTCATTATTCTGCCCATTTATATAGACCTTTCTACTGATCCAGATTTCAAATTTGTGACATACGCTTCCACAGGGAGGAGAATTGGTCTTGATAATTACACTAGTTGCCTTCTGTCTGCTTTGCCAGATTTCTATAAAACGCTTAGGCACAACTGCAGCAGATCATGTGTGCGTGGTATAAAAGTTGAGGTCTAGCTAAAGTGAAGCAATCCTTGTTATGAACTGTGGGCACATTTAATTATATAAAGTATACCAATGGCATGCAATGTCTAAACTCATACCCTCGCTGATAATGTCGATTCCTCACTGTGCCGACGAGACAAGCAAAGGCTATTTATTGATAGTTGCATCAAGGATTAATTTAGTATCATTGATATAGATAGCTTCATGGCAAAATCTGACAGATTATACACGACACATGCTGCTCTAAACTTTAAATAAGTTTATAAACCAAAATATGAACTGGCAGCAATGTGAAGAACTTCAAAATATTAAAGATGTTTGTTTGGGTTGGGTTTTCACTATCTGCCGTTCAATATTGTATCTGGTATCATATCTGCCTGGGTAGCAACTCACTACAATCTGTTTATCTCCTACAAAATCTGGCCAATTGTGTGGAAACTCATGTTTCAAATGCAAGCACTGATTTGATTGATTATTGTTGAGTGTATTGGGGTACAGTGAAAAGTATTGTTTCTTGCACGCTATGCAGACAAAACATTATGTTCATAGAGTACATGGGGAGAAGGAAAGAAGAGAGTGTGGAATGTAATGCTATACTCCTAGCTCGGGTGTCGAGAAAGATCAGCTTAATATCCATTCAAAAGTCTGATGGCAGCAGGGAAGAAGCTGTTTTGAGTTGGTTGGTACATGACATCAGACATCAGACTGGAAGAAGTGGAAGAGAGGATGTCCAGGATGTAAAGGGTCCTTGATCAAGTTAGCTGCTTTTCTGAGGCAGTGGGAAATACTCGGGCACACAAATACTAACTTGAGTATTGCCAAGGAAGACATTTTGTGGGGCTTCGCATCTTAAACTCATCAGGATAATCATAAGAATACCAACATCAAGGCATTCTTACATTCTCCCAATAAGTGCAAGATCAAGATAAAAAGCCTTGACAAAATGCCTCTTCTCAAAAATATGCAAGTTGTGCACCACCCAACAATAATAAATTATTAATTGTGGCGGGAAATCTAAGTTCATAGTTTCTGGGTTTCCCTGATTTCCTGGTACAACAGCAAAGAGATTTAATTTTGTGCATCAACTGAATAGTTCTGAAGTCCTGCTTCATCTTTTTCCACTCTCTTGTAAAACATTGTGAAACCTAAAGCTCTTCTTGCATATTCTGAGCATTATCTAAATGAAACCCTCATAAAAATATTCATCCAAACGATTCCAATTAGGAACTAATCAATCATTTATCTTCTGGGATTACAGGAATTGCATAAACAAGTAAACAGTAACAGTTTGTAGTAATGCCGCATCTTTAATGTAATTAATGTCCTCAGGGGCTTCACAGGAGCATTATAAAGCAAAATTAAACTCCAAGCCACAGAAGGAGAGATTAGGGCTGGCTGACCAAGCTTTTGGCTGGGTGGTTTATTCTGAGCAGACCCTTAAAGCAGTAATTGGAGGAAGAGAGATTGAGATATTTAGGGAGGGAATCAGAATACTCGAGAGGCCAGAAATAAAAGAGTGCAGGTATCTTAGAGAATTGACTCTGAGAGAGCAGCCAGGGGTGCACTGAAATAGTCAGTAAGAAGTAACAAAGGCATGAACGAGGGTTTCAGATGCAGTTGCGTTAAGGCGGGGGCAAATGGGGTAATGGACAGCTTTACCAATTGTACAGATTTCACAAGCTCATCTCGCCACAGTGTCCGGAGAAACAGAAGAAAGATTAAAAAAAGAACAGAACAGAAAACTATGAAACTAACGGGTGATGGAGGAATAGAACAGGGCAAAATAAAAAATAAATCAGGTTCAGATAAACAATAATTTCAATAGAATGAGTTATTCATTTTAATTTATAATTAATCCTATCTGCTTCACCACCATGATTTGATGCATTTTATCTAATAATTTATTTGACCATTCAGTGTTGCAGAAAAGTCAAGGTGGATTATTTTAACCCATGTCTCCAAGGTAACAACCTCAAGTAAAATAGGTAAATGAATTGGCAGAACATAAAATGAGAATCAATGTAAAGTTACACATTCCTGAATACTGATTCTGTCAGAAATGCAGCCTCTTTACTTAAACAGGTTGAAAGTCAATTATCTATTATAGAGATAAATACCGCAAGAGTGAAATGTTTCTAACACTAAATGGCATTAAATACAATAACAAGAGAAGCCAAGATTCATTAACTTGAATCGAGTCTGTGGAGGTTAAATTAGATAGCCCTCAATAATGCATGGAGATTACAACTTGAGCCTTCTGATTCCTTCACTAAACATCTCCATCTCTCTCCCTGCATTTACTGCTTTAAGACACTGCTTGGAATAAACCACTCAGCCAAAAGCTTGGTCAACCTGCCTTGCCACATCAGTTTGTAGTAAGGCAGGCGACAAGGCATTTTCGTGCTGCCTCCTCATTATCAGATTTCCTGTCTGCAGCCAGCACTAACCATGTCATTGATCGACTGCACACATCGGCAGGGGGCCCAAAATTGTAACTTGCTGGAACTAATTAAGCACAGGATGCACAGTTTAAAGCAAGCCTGCACCTCTTAAAAGGGAGGAGGTCATGGCTGCTGCAGGTTCTGACAACCCGTTGTAAGGTGAATCCTATAATATCCTAACTATGTTATGGGTTATGGGCTTTTAACAGAAAAAGACAATGTGGTTTACACACACAGATTCAAACTAACAACAGTAGATTTATTGAAGGAGCTCTTGCCTGTACAGAGAACAAACTGAAACTAAAACAACAGTTTGTACAACATCCTAACAACATCACCATGAGACTAGCTTTTAAAGCAATCATGCAAATACTTAAATATATACTTAAATCCCACCTCGAAGGGAGAGAAGGATAGCTGAACATGCAAGAGAGCAGAATCTCAGATTTTCCAATGCTCAACAGAAGATCTTGGTGGAGAAGGTGCAAATGAGGATAGACACCCTGAATCCATAGGAGATCAAGAGGCTCTTCAGATACTTAGGGAAAGGCATTGGGATCATATAGCTGCAGAAAGCAATGCCTGGCATGTGCACAAGACACATTGGCACTGAATGTTTTATTAGCTTAAATGAGTGGTGCAGGTCAGTGAATGCATCTCCAAAGCTGTACTTGTAGCCTCAGCCATATCTCAAATTCCCACATTCTTATTGCTTAACAACCATCAATCACTGCCACAATTCATTCCTCAACATTTGTCTGCACCATTTACTTCATACATAACACCACTGCTAAGCTTACATTCATAGCCTGCACAGACTGGCAATTATTCAATTACAGCATTTGCATCACACATGCATATTATATTCCCATCTGTTTTGCAGGAGAAGATGCTGGATATAATAGATTGGATATAGATGCTAAATATAGATAGATTGGAGACATGGACACAGGAATGGCAGATGAAGTTTAATCTGGGCATTTTGGAGGATTAAATTTAGATACAAATTATACTATAAATAGCAGAACCCTTACAGACATTAGCATACAGAGAGATCTGGGTGAAAAAGGTCCACTGTTCCTAAAAGTGGCCAAGGTAATTAAGAAAATATAAGGCATGCTTACCTTCACCAGCCAAGGCATTGACTACAGGAATTGGGAAATCATTTTGCAGCTATGTAAAGTCTTGGTTAGGTTGCATTTGGAGCATTGCATATAATTCTGGTCACCACATTATCAGAAGGATGTGGAAGGTTTGGATAGAGTGCAAAGAAGTATTGTCAGGATGTTGCCTGGTCTCGATGGTGTTGGCTATGAGAAAAGGTTGAACAAACTAGGATTGTTTTCAGGGGAAAGAGGGAGGCTGAGGGAAGACCTGATAGACATCTATAAAATTATGAGAGGCACAGACAGAATGGATAGTCAGAGACTTTTTCCAAGGATAGAAGCGTCAACCACAAGAGGTTCCAAGGTTTAAGATGAAAGGGGGATAGCTTAAAGAAGATGTGCGAGGAAAGCTTTTCATGCAGAGAGTGTGGGTGCCTGGAACATGCTGCCAAAGGATGTGAAGGAAGTAGACACATTAGCAACATTTAAGAGGCATCTGGAAGGGTGAATGAGTAGGGAGGAAATAAAGGGACAAGGACTGAGTTAGGGCAGGGTTTTTTAGTGAGGGCCTCGTGACTGGCATAAGCTTAGAGGGCTGAAGAGCCCACTCCTGTGCAGTACTTTCCTTTGTTCTTTGGAGTTTAATTTAGATAAATGTGAGGTAAGGAGTTTTGGCAGATTGAAGCAGGGTAGGACTTACCCAATTAATGGTAGGGCACTGGGGAGAATTACAGGACAAATAGATTAAGGGGTACAGGTTCATAGCTACCTGAAAGTGAAGTCAGGAGTGGATAGCACAATGAAGAAAACATTCGGCATGCTCGGTTTCATTTTGCAGCTATGAAAAGCCCGAATACAGAAGTTGGGACGCCTTGTTGAAGTTGCACAGACATTGGTAATACTTGAAATAATGTGAACAGTTCTGGTCACCCTATTATAGAAAGGATAATGTTAAACTAGAAAGGATGCAGAAAAGATTTACTAGGATGCTGTTGAGACTTGATGATTTGAGTTATAAGAAGAGGTTGTATAGTCTGTGACTTTTTTCTCTGGAGCGTAGGAGACTTGTGGGGTGATCTTTTCAAGGTCTATAAAATAATGAAGAGCATCGATCAGCTAGATAGTCAACATCTTTTGCCAGGGGAGTCCAAAACTAGACAGCATGGGTTTACAGTGAGATGGCAGAGATACAAAAGTGTCCAGAGGGGCAATTTTTTCACACAGAGGGTGCTGAGTGGTTGGAAGGCAACTGTCGGAGGTAGTAGTAGAGGCAGGTACAATTTTATCTATTAAAAAGCATTTAGACAGTTGCATGAGCAGATTGGTACAGAGGGATAGGAGCCAAACATCGGCAATCGGGATTAGCTTAATGGGAAAAACTAGGCAACATGGATAAGTTGGGCCAAAGAGCCTGTTTTCATGCTATAAATTTCTATCACTTTACAGCCTGAGGTAATGCTAATGCAAAACGATATACATGTAGTCAATTGTACTGTGTCCAATGTGTACCCTGAAAAAAGTAACAAATCCTTGCATTTCCTCTGGCAAAGGAGAATGAAATGAAGTTATATGTCTTTGATAGAGAACTACCTTCCTCACACAACAATGAACAGCAAACTACTGTCAACCTGGAAGCGGCCAAAAGAGCACATTAGCACTCCCAAAGATATTCCAGGACCATATCCAAGGGGGTACTTCAGCTCTCTATAGGAGCAGCCTATCTATGCAATTGAAGTGGAAATGCCAGTGTTGGACTAGGGTAAGCACAGTAAGAAGTCTCACAACACCAGGTTAAGATTCAATAGGTTTATTTGGCACCAGCTTTCAAAGTCTCAGGCTCCTTCACCAAGTGAGTGAGGACTTGTGTTCACAAACAGGACATATACATTCACAAACTTAATTTATAAGATAATGGTCAGAATGTGAGAACTTCCAATTTCTGAGTCAATCCAGCATTTTTGCTCCACTGGAGAGATTCTTCAGACCTCAAATGGAAACTTGAGCACATGAATGACCTGATCATTATCAACAGTGTCATTGTGTGTATGATTGACAGTGTTTCAGCATTCTTTAATTATGTGTCATGTTATCAGTCAAAATTCCACAGATCACTGCAATGGAACAATGGAAGTGAAAATGATTTGGCATGTAAAGAAAATATTTTAAATGTGTTTACTTCCAACCTTAATTTATAAAATGTGCGAATTTAGGCACACTCTCACATTTTAAATTGTGAATTGTAAGGGATTTCCATTGCGTGAACAATGATGGGTTGCATCATTAGATTGCCAAAGTATGGAACAGTTTTACTGAGAATTACAATAAAATAATACAGAAAAGGTATCCACTCCACAGGGTGGAAATCAAATCCAGACTGACTTTTGAACTGAACACCCATGACATCTAGCCCAAATGATTAATGGAGCATTCTCATTTCAAAAGTACTTTTCCAGTAACACAATTTTCTCATTGGGTTCATGCCAAGACGTTTCTCAATTACCTATTTTAAAATATATTGCAAAAGAGTAATCGGAAGACCAGAAAATAGTTAAGCTGCATAACATATTCTGTGCTTTGACCAGATTTTGTGATGAGCCGCAAAGGACAGACATTCGTCATTCATTACTCTTATAGTTACTCACAGATGTTTCATGAATATTTAAGCATGAACTTGCAGTAAGTAGATGTTTGTTTCAAATGGGGCTCTCGACTTTGACTTGTGCCATGGGTGAACAAATCAAGCAACATTTTGTCTCTTTAATCGATCAGAGTTAAGAATCCTCTTGGACATGCAGTGTAAGTTAGTCAAAACCCACCCACTTGAACAGAATTAAAATTGGAGTGTAAACCACAAATCATGAATTAGAACATCTAATTCAAAGTTAAAAAAATTAGTTATCGAAAATACAATTAAGAAAGGGAAGTAAAATTAAGATGGAGAGATGAGAGAGTTAGAGATGGAAATAAATGAAAAAAAACTTACATTTTCCATTTTTAAAATCTCCACAATAATTGCATTCTGAAGGAATGACACTTCACACTTGTAAAAGTTAAATTTTCTTTGTCAGAGAGGCTGTTGAAATTAGTTAAGACTTAACATGTGAATTTAGAAGAAAGCGCAAGGACCTTATTGAAATATATAGCATATTTACAGGGCAGGATGCAGGGTCATTATACCCTCTGGGTGGGCATCTAAAACAAGGGGCCATAATCTCAGGATACAGGGTCAATCAAATGTGAAGACACCCTCACTTAGAGGTAGCTATCCTATGAAGTTCTCTACCACAGAAGGCTGTGGAGGCCAAGTCACTAAATATATTTAAGAAGGAATTAGATAGATTTCTAGATTCTAAAGGTGTCAAAAGATCTGCAAAAAGTGCTGGGATATGGCATTGAGATTAAGGATTAGCCATGATCATGTTGAATGGTGGGGAACGCTCAAAGAACTAAATGGCATTCTCCTACCCCTTTTTATAAAAATAAAATAAAAATAATTTATACCATAACGCATCAGCCTTAACTTTTGCTGATATCTTTAGCGACTAACTCGTGGGTAAATGCTGCAACTTCATGCCTTTCATGTTATTGTATGAGTCAGAGAAGTATCAGTGAAGTGAAGTTTGTGGAGAAGCGAGGCAAGTTGAACAGAAACTTCTAAATTGTCCAACTGAGCTTCAAATGTGCAGGTGCCAACATTTTGTGTCTAATTTACTCCATAATTATGGTGAGTGCTGATGGCCTTACCATCATTCCTACTGCAAAATCTAGATTTGTATTAAATCTTTCAATGTCTCTTCCCCTTCATGTTGCCACGGCTAGAAAAGTGTAGCTTTGAGGACATATTAGACAGTTAGGGGATATTTTCCTTGGGACAAAAGAAGCTAAAGGGTGACTTGATTTAAGTATAGAAAATTATGAGGGGGTGAGATAAAGTGGACAGAATAAAATTGTTTTCCTTGTTGGAGACTCTAGTATCGGGGGACATAGATTCAAGGTAAGTGGCAGTACGCGTGGCAGGGACATGAAAAGAACTTTTAAAACAAAGGATAGTGCGTGGCTGGAATTCACTGCCTGAGTTGATGGTGGAGGCAGAGACCCTAAACTCTTTGAAAAGGTACCTAGATCTGCACTTCTATGGGCCAGATGCGGGAAGGTGGGATTAGAATGGGCACATGAATGTCCTCTGGCTGGCTGGACAAAATGGGCTGAATGGTCTCCTCCTGCAGTACTACAGTTTCTATGTTAAAGTCTCAGACCATTTCTGCATTACAAAATTATTTTACCGAATGCTACAATTGCTATTTTTAAATTTTATCTTGCCTCTAATTTGAAATTCAAAAGGGACCAATGATTTGATTTATTACTGTCACATGTATAGAGAAAAGTATTGTTTCTTCTGTGCTAAACAGATAAAGCATACTGTTTATAGAGAAGGAAAGGAGTGGGTGCAGAATGAAGTGTCATTGTCATAGCTAGGGTGTAGAAAAAGATCAACCTAATATATTCAAAAGCCTGATGGCACATATTTCACCACTTGACCTTTGAATGAGATGTACACATTTCAAGCTCTGCCCAGCAGCAGGAAGCTAAATCTTCAAAAATAAAATTGAGTTGCATTAATACAAATTCTAATTACATTGTGGTGATTTAATTAAAGCAAGATCTACATTTATGTTTCTCTCATCGGAAACATGATTATATTGGAAAGAAAGCCTCCACTCTCACTTTAGTTACAGGCCTATGATTTGATCAAACTGGGACAAAAGAGTTGCCCTGGCAATTAGAACACTGCCAATTGTTACCCATTGACAGGTAGACAATGGTCATACTCCCTAGTTGAGTTCACACTGGCAAATATTTTAGTGCAGATGTGCTGGGACATATTACAGTCCTACTTACTTGAGGCAATGGTACAACATATAAGATATAAAAGCCAAATTAAAAGATAAATAGATACAACAAAAAGATACAATAAATAAAAATAAAAGAATTATGTCCATGACATCTTTGGCAATCTAATCCCCCTTCACCCTTACAGTATAAATCTGTCCTGTTTTTATCTTCAGTTCTGATAAAGAATCATGCAGACTTGAAACATTAGCTCTATTCTCTCTCCATAGATGCTGTCAGACCTGAGGGTCGAGGAGCATAACTATAAGGTTCACTGTGGGAGATATAAGAGAGATGTCCGAGGTCTCTTTAATCAGAGAGTGGTTGGGGTATGGAATGCGCTGCCTGCTGTGATAGTGGAGTCAGACACTTTAGGAACTTTCAAGTGGTTATTGGATAGGCACGTGGAGCACACCAGAATGATAGAGAGTGGGATAGCTTGATCTTGGGTTCAGACATAACTCGGCAAAACATCGAGGGCCAAAGGGCCTGTACTGTGCTGTACTGTTCTATCTTCTACACTGAGATTCTCCAGCATTTTCTGTTGTGTGAGCACAGAATCATAGAAACATAAAATCCCAACAGTGCAAAACGAGGCCATTCAGGCCATCGAACCTGCACCAACAACAATCCCACCCATGTCCTATTGCCATCATCCCATATGTTTAGCTTCCAGACTCTAAGGGGCAATTTAGCATGGTTAATCAACCTAATCTGCACATTTTTAGAAATTTTAAAGTTTGTTTATTAATGTCACAAATAGGCTTAAATTAACACTGCAATTAAGTTACTATGAAAATCCCCTAGTCACCACATTCCAGTGCCTGTTTGGGTACACTGAGGAAGAATTTAGCATGGCTAGTGCACCTAACCAGTTCGTCTTTTGCATTATGGGGGGAAACCGGAGTGCCTGCAGGAAACCCATACAGGCTTGGAGAGAACTTGCAATCTCCACACTGTTATCTGAGGCCAGAATTGAACCCGGGTCCCTGACACTGTGAGACAGCTGTGCTAATCACTGTGCCACCTTAAATAATATGTAATAATGTACACACTTACTGTTACCGATTCTATGTAGTCTCATTTTTCCAGTATGGGTATTTTTACTAGGGGAGAAAAAAAGATGAAGGATAACTGATAAAGAAGAAGGAAGTTGTATTTCTAATTCAATGCATGCATCACCTACTAACCACAAATCCAAAAGTGCAAAGAGGGTGGGCAGTAACAGACAATGACAATTCTGTGAATATGATGAAATACTTTTCATTTAAGAAACAGCAGAGAAAACTGTCACACTCATTCTGCCAGTCCGTGAAGACTCGCTGTAAGTCATCAGTACCAGTCTGTCACTGCAAAAATTGTTCCACTTAATTTCATTTTCCCTGCTCACAGTTCAGTGATACCATCAGATCCACCAAAAAAAAGGCAACGGTTGCCAAATTGCAACATAAAAGAGAGGGCACTTGTCTGTTTGGAGGTCCAGTGACACCCAGGTTGGGGAGGCTCAGCAATGTGTACCTTAGATAAAGAGTTTGGATGAAGATGATAATAAAAGCTTACAGTTTGCCATATAGGTGGATTATAAACCAAATTCAACAGTAAGGTGGGGGATTGTTTAAAACAGAATGAAGTGGGGATAAATGTGGCTGATGATTAGGGCTAGGGAAGGCAAACTTTTTTTTTACCTGGATGCAACTTGCACAGAGCTATTTTGCACTTTTAAGAACTGGTGCAAGCCTCTCCATCTGAGATGGAATTAGAATGATTGAAATGTCCCAGCACTGAATGAGGCCATTTGGCTCATTGTGTCAAGTTTATTCGTTACCCACAAGTAGGTTCACATTAACACAGAAATGAAGTTACTACGAAATTCCTCCAGTCGCACAGTCTGGCACCTGTTCGGGTCAATGCACTTAACCAGTATATTTTTCAGACTATGGGAGGAAACCCGAGCACCCGGAGGAAACCCACGCAGACACAGGGAGAACGTGCAAACTCCACACAGAAAGTGATCCACACCGGGAATCGAATTCGGGTCGCTGGCGTTGCGAGGCAGCAGTGCTAACTACAGTGCTACCTTGCGACCCGTGTCAGCGTCTGATCCAGTGTCCCACACCCACTGCTTTTCCTTCTACTCCTACAAAGTATCCCTCTGCAGGCAGGTCTATTAAACCTCCTAGTTCTAGTGCCCAGCGGTAACGGGAGTCTGTAGATAAACAGCTTTTCTACCCCCGAGTTACACACTCCTTTTTCACTGGTCTGTAGCAAGGCGGGGGGAATGGAGAAATATTGAAAAGGAAGATTATTTTGAGGGTCGGGAGAGCTGGGACTAAACATATTGCGTTCTCGGTGAGCTATCCTGGGACAGACAGGCTAAACAGCTCCATTCTGTTCTGTACAATCCTAAATTGATTGTCATTTTTAAAGAATATAAGTGAAAAATGAACCGAGTGGTGATAGTAGCAACAGAGACAGGAGGAACAGTTAATCTTGTTCTGCATTGCTTAGTACACATAAACGGAAACAATATTAAACAAATGAGTAGCAAGCGTATTTAAGATTATCTAAGTATAATGTGTTCTGGTGTCCAAGAAAAAAAATCCAAAGGGATTCCTAACATTTTTTATTAAACGAGGCGATGTAAAAACAAAAAAAAATTGACAGCTCTGTATGATGTGGGGTGTTTCCTTTGTGGGATTTCCCTCAGCTCTCTCTCCTAAATGAACTGTGGTTATTAAATCACAATGTTTAAACTGAGCAGGAGCAGTGAGCAGACACAGACCCACGGCATCTTCCTTCCCACTTACTGGCTGAGAAAAGAGCAGCGGGAGCCACAAATGAAAGAAGCGATGGCTCCGAGTGTTGGCGTTTCAGAGAGGGGTAGCGAGTGCCCGCCTCATCCGCCGCATATATAGAGCTGGGCAGGACGGAGTGGGGGCTGGGGAGGGGGAGGGGGAGGGAACACCACCAGAGACATTCCCTCACCCACACTGAGCTCCAGCAGCCCCGGCAAGCCCGGCTGTCTGGCACTGAGCAGCTCCAAGTGCTCTGGCCAGCACCCAGTGACTCACTGAGCTGCGGAATCGAAGAGAAAAAAAAAAGGCTGAAAGCTATCTCCAGGACCCCGTCTCTTGACTCTGCAACATTCACATGGCTTATCAATTCTACCAGGAGATGTGACCTCTAAGTTTGCTTGGATGCTGCTCTGCTGCTCAGAAGATCAACGAGAGAAGAAACTTACTTGGTAAAGTTTAAACGCTGTTATTTTGTTAAGAGAGGGGAACTTTCTTTGCGGTTGACTCTCGTCTTCTGCCTCTGAGCCACACACACAGATGGCCACTGAAGCTGGCCTCCCAGACTGGAACATTAGCACCATTTCCAGTAACCTCACCCTCAGTGACCGGCTGCCCACCGCAGCGGACTCGGTGGAGGAGTTAATAGTGACCTGTTCCATTGGGATTATTCTCTCCCTCATGTTTATCATCGGGGTGGCGGGCAATGTCTACACCCTGGTAGTGATGTGCCACTCCATGAGGTCGGCCGCCTCCATGTACATCTACATCATCAGCCTGGCGCTGGCTGACCTGCTCTACCTCTCCACCATCCCCTTCATCGTCTTCACCTACTTTGTCAAGGGCTGGTACTTCGGGGACATTGGCTGCCGCATCCTGTTCAGCGTTGACTTCCTGACCATGCACGCCAGCATCTTCACCCTGACCGTCATGAGCACCGAGCGCTACCTGGCCGTGGTCAAACCCCTGGACACGGTCAAGAGATCCAAGAGCTACAGAAAGGCAATCGCCGTGGTGATCTGGCTGGCTTCCTTGCTGCTCGCTCTGCCCATGATCATCATCATCAAGTTGATACAAATCCGAGGTAAGGACATCTGCGCTCCCACCTGGAGCCTCCAGGTCTTCAGAATTTACATGACCGTCCTGTTCACCACCAGTATTTTAGCCCCCGGGATGATCATCGGCTATTTGTACATTAGGCTAGCCCGGACTTACTGGCTCTCCCAGGTGACCACCTTCAACGATAAGCAAACCAAGCGCTCTCCAAACCAGAAAGTCCTCTACATGATCTTCGCCATCGTCCTGGCCTTCTGGGCTTGTTTCCTGCCCTTCTGGGTCTGGCAGATGGTTGAGCATTACCAGTCCCCCCTCCCCTTGTCAAAGAAGACCAGGGGTCACATCAACTACCTGATGACCTGCCTGACCTACAGCAACAGCTGCATCAACCCTTTCCTCTACACCCTGCTCACCAAGAACTACAAGGAGTACCTGAGCAATCAGCACCGGAGTTTCAGCAACAACAGCTCCTTCCAGGGGAGGAACCCTCGCTTCCAGCGCTCCTGCCGCCGCTCACTCTCCTCCAGCAGCCAGCAGTACACCGAATCCATGACTCTCAGTCAGATCTCCGGCTCAAACAACAGCAGTATCTAGGTAAGAGCGTGGCAATGGGCTTCAGATCTCCTGAGCCCCCGGGCTCCTTCTAGCCGTTCTGATGGTATCTCTCCTGCTCACATTGCCCACTTAGTTTGTCCTTCATGACTAGTCTAACACAGGCAGCATCAAATACCCGGGAGTTACTTATCTTAGTATTAAATTCCTCTCTCCCTTATTTTAATGGAAGGTTCATTTAAAGATAGTGCAACCATGGAATTTTGTTCCTTAAGAATTCATATTATTGCTCACAATTTCTAATGTGTAGTTTTTTGATTTGATTTGATTTATTATTGTCACATAGAATTGAATTCTTACAGTGCAGAAGAAAGCCATTCGGCCCATCGAGTCTGCACCTACCACAATCCTGCCCAGGCTCTATTCCCGTAACCCCACATATTTACCCTGGTAATGCCCTGACACTAGGGTCAATTTAGCATGGCCCAATCAACCTAGCCAGCACATCTTTGGACTGTGGCAGGAAACCTGAGCACCCAGAGGAAATCCATGCAGGCATAGTGAGAATGTGCAAATTCCACACAGACATTAACCCCAAGCTGGAATCGAACTCAGATCGCTAGCATTGCTAGGCAACGGTGTTAACTAATGTGCCATTGTGTCACCCATGTATTGGTATATAGGGAAAAGTATTGTTTCTTGCATGTCATACAGACAAAGCAACTATTCGTAGAGAATATCGGAGAGAAGGAAAGGTGAGGTTGCAGGATGTAGTGTTACAACGTAGCTAGGGTGTAGGTCCTGAGATTAGCTACATTTGCCGTAAGAATTTTTGTATTGAAATTAACATATCAGCAGATGTCCATTTGCTTTAGTCTAAAATTCTGTTATGCAGGAAAATGTTTACATTTGGCTTAACGATTAATCTTTTCTCATCAAGCTAATTTTAAGCTAATTGAGTTTGATTCATTGTGAGATATTGTGAGCAGTTAAGAAAATTATATCTTCAATAACCAGTTTGAAAATTATTCAGGGTATGTGCCACATGAACAAATAATTCAGCTTAAATATGTGACCGTTTCAGTACTAACACATTTACAGGATTAATACACACCAAAATAATAAAAAGTCAAAAACCACTGATCTGACCCTGTCCAATTAACACTGTATTTCTATTAGATTGCTCACTGCCCAGAACTGAGTTTTACCAGTTCCTAGGGAAAAGTAAAGATGAAAAATTGTAGTTAATTATAGAAAAAAAGAAATCTGTAGGGCAACATGCTAGATCCAGATGTTTGTGTCTTCCAGTAAGTAAATCCATCATCAGTCAAACTTAAAAACCACAGACTCAAATATGCTTCAATGACTTTCTTCCTCAGCAGATTGCCATGTCCCTTATCAAAAGACTGCAGTGTCTGCGCACTCAGCAACTTCAGGAGCTCCAGGGTTCACTTTGAGCATACTGAAAGTATGCAGTAGAAAGTGTGACATTTAACTTCTTAGAAACCATGTGCTATAAGCACAATATGGGCAGATAAGATGGAAAGGTTAGGAAAATGCTTCAACAGAAGCTGATGCTAAAGGAATAAGTAGCACTGGATTAAAATGAGCCCTTTATCTTTTCTGTGTAATGATTCTGCTGTTTACTAATGATGACTATGTTTCCTTGAACTATTAATGAAGTCTGTTAGTGTTGGCATAGCTTTAACATATCAGAAAAGAATTGATTCACCAATCTGCAACATACAAATCACTATGCTTGCTACCAATTTATTAATGCTAATTCAAGGATGCAGTTATAATTTTGCTAACCATACAGGAAGGGGTGACCTTATAGAGGACTATAAAATAATGGGGGGCATAGATCAGCTAGATAGTCTATCTTTTCCCAAAGGTAGGGAAGTCTAAAACTAGAGGGCATAGGTTCAAGGTGGGAGGGGAGAGAAAAAAAAGGATCCAGAGGGGCAATTTTTTCATCCAGAGGGTGGTCAGTGTCTGGAACAAGTTGCCAGAGGGAGAAATAAAGGCAGGTACAATTTTATCTTTTAAAAGCCATTTAGACAGTTACATGGGTAAGGTGAGTATAGAGGGATATGGGCCAAATGCGGGCAATTAGGGTGTTTAAAAAAAAAGGACGGCATGGATAAGTTGGGCCGAAGGATCTGTTTCCGTGCTGTAAACCTTTATGACTCTATACCTTTTAAATTATGGTTATATTGGCAGTTCGTAATTAAAGAGTGATTCAACCTCCGCTGATAATAGCGCAATTATCTACATTGAAAATTGTAATCTTAGGACAACTTTTGAAGCTTTGCCTCTGATAATCCTTACCACATGTTTCATACTTGACACATCCTTACACTTATAACTGAATTTCATTCAGTTCTATTTGTTCATTTATCAATGATCAGTGAGTTAGAGTTATTTTTCCACTTACGGGTGGCTGTAAAAGGAAAGAAATAGCAGAGCCACGGGTTATTAAGTTCCAGCTCGGTCTTACAATTGTTTGTTAGCCTAGACTTGGCGAAGCAAATGCTAAGAATTCCAAAAGATTAACCTGCATGAAATTAAACAGAGTATAATTCCTTAAATATTTCAAAGATATTAAGTAACTCAACTAACAATTTTATAAAACTATGTTATCCTATCCAGCAACATATAATTTAACAACTGAATAATTCTATCTTCAGTTGATTGTTCCGGACAAGAAATTTCATACTAATGTTGTGTACTTCAGGACAGATATAGTGCAGTAAATCTGACTTACAGTCATCAAAAAGTTTGGAATATTTTAGATTAAAGGTACACATTGCATTAAATTGACCATTTGACCAGTTAAAAGAGGTAATGCTTCAGGAATCTAAAATAAGTATGTTTCAAAATAAGGTGAAACTTCATCCATTCTGTGAATCAGGCAGAAGATTTTCTGAACTTCAGATTAAAATCAAGCAATGAAAGAGACAAATAACAGCAGGGACTGCAGAACTGACCAGGCACTGTAGAAATCTGATTCTCATATGATTGTTTTCTATAGTCGAAAAAAATACCGAGTACACCGAGCAAAAAAGCATTACACCATATAGAATTATCACTTAGTTTAAATAATTGGAAGCCTTTCAAGTTTATAGTTGTCACAGTCTCCAAGCACAATTACTATCCAGATATCTTTTTCTTTAAAGTTACACTTTAATCAGTGACTTCAAAGTAATGAATAAAATATTGAATTGAAAAGGATAAGGACACGAGTCATTCTGTAATAACATTATTGCTTTTGCTACTATTGTTTCGTCCTGAGCTTGTAAAGCTAGCGTGAGTACTTAAGACAACCTGTAATTTATTTTTCCCCAAATGCATTCATAAAATACTAATAAACTTTAGTCTTAATACAAAGCGACTGGACTTCTAGTTTCCATGGAAAAACAGATGAGATCATAGAATTTGATCCTTAAAACTGGTGGAAACCTGAAAATCTCAAGTAATAAAAATGCTATTTTACTTGCGTCGTCATGATAACTCAGAGGCTGTAATTAAGAACAAATGGAATTGTGGAATGGGAATGGAATCCCCAGAAGTCCGGTTAAACTTTTGAAATCTTATGGAGTAAAAAGAGAATTTAAATACTCAGCTATCATAAATTAATGCCTTTAAAGCTATCTTTGAAAGGATAACTAGTTGTTGAAATCTTATGGAAAAATGACTCATCAAAATTTATTTTGTCCAGTACATCATATAGTCATTAACCAGTTAAAAGGACAGAGTACTTATGTAATATGTTGATCAAGAAATGTTTCGACCAGTTGAGAACCAAATCTTTGCGTTGCGCAATTAATATTTAGAATATTTACAATTGAGGTGAAATTATTCATGCACCACAGATACGAAAAATCATTTAAATGCAGAGTAACATCCTGAAAATGGATTTGTGAAGGTTACTTCGTTGGATTATTTCTAATTTTATTGCAGATATGATACTTTGTTTGCCATAAGTTTGGATAAAAGTAAGGAAAAAAATCAAGCAACTGACTGTTTATCTATTAATCTCAATTTTGATTGAAACAAGTGTAAATGAAATGTGTGGCCATTTTTCACTCTATTTTTGAGAAGTGTAATGAATACCAATAAATGAGTACCAATAAATAATGAATACCCAATAAATACAATAATGAATATCAATAAATAATGAATACCAATAAATACCAATAAATAACTACCTTAGTAGTGGGGAATAAATCGTGATTTCAAGAATACAGTTGGAGGTATAGTACCTAAGGGGACCTAAATTCTTTAGGCAAAGTGATTATGAACTCCAATGTTAAATCTCTTAGATGAGTGATTTAGCATTTGAACAAATATAGCAGGCACAGAGAGGCATGATAGATTTAAAAAGGATAACTCCTGTCAAAGGAACTGAGTTGATTATTTAAGAAGGGAATGACCATGTTAGATAAGAGAGTGTATATGAATGTTGATTGTGTGAGCTTCCATAGGGTCTTCAGCAGGTTTCCACATCAGAGACTGCTAAGAAAAAGGAGAGCACATGAGATTGTGGGCAGCCTAATGACTTGGATAGGAGGTTGCTTAGAAAAAGGGGATAGAGTTCTGGGCTGTTCATTATTACTCAATCTGGCAGCATGCAACTTGTGGACTCCCCCAGGGAACCTCAGCTCTACGTTTTATGAAAAATCAGCTGGATGAAAGAATGGCTAGACATAAAATCCATGTATGTTTGCAATACTGCGTTAGGTGCTGTTACTGGATGTTGGAATAGAACATTGTATGGGGGCATTGATAGACTCAATAAATGACAAAATTTGTGTCAGATGGAGTTCAGTGTAGAAAAATGTGAGGTTATCCATTTTGGATTTAAAAATGATATGTTAGAATATTTTCCATTGGGAAGAAGTTGAGAATCATTGGATTAACACAGAGATTTAGTGTCCATGTTAAGAAAGATACAAAAAAACCTTTAAAAATGAATCCAATGTTGGAATTTATCTCAAAAAAGGCTACATCATGAAAGAGTGGAAGTTAAGCAACAGCAGTGCAAATCTCTGTTTAGATCCCACCTAGAGTATTATATTTGATTCTGTGCATTGCCTTTCAGAATGACATATTGGCTTTGACAGGGTGATGCCGTGCAGTTTCACCAGAAAGACAGGTTGCATAGACTAAGCTTGTAACTTTGAAATATACTTGGTTAAGGGGTGATCTAATTGAGACATTTAAAATGACCAAACGAGTTTCCAGACAGAAAGCACTTCCTCTGGGGAGAGCCATGAGCAAAGGGATACAAATCATTAAAATTAGAGCTGGACACAGGTGATATCAGAAAGCATGTTTTCATACAAGAGAATCGGAAATCTGGAACTCTCTCCCCAGAATGCTTTTGGAAATAAGTTAATTGAACATTTCAAAACACAAGATTCATAGGTTTGTTTTAGGTAAGTATATTGATGGTTACTGAACTAAGGTGGGTTGCTAGAATTAAAAGCTACCAATCAGCCATGATCTAATTGAACGGTAGAACATGCTCAAGGGCTGAATAGCTTAAATCAGTTCCAGAATCACTAATCAGGTCAACATATGTATCCTTGTGTTGTTAATTTAACCACTTTGTGTTTCCTTCAAATGGTTCAATAGAGCTTTTTTATCTATAAAACAAAATCACATTACATTAAATGAGGAGTAGTCTAAGTTGCTCACCATCAATCTCAGATAAGTACTTCTATATAATAATTGGCACTGACTTTTCTTGATGTGGTGCCAAAAAGTTACACTATTCACCAGAAAATGGAGCTTCTAGATGAAGTAATCTACATCTGAAATGTTGTCAGTCATGATATATATTAACATTCTAAAAGTACATTGTCGATCTCAGCAAACTAAGATTCAGAAATGAAGCAGCTTTGAAAGATAACATTCTTTGTGAAAGCACTTGGGCACTGCAGGGCAAGGCAACAGATTATCTTGCCGTTACAACAGGATGGCACAGTGACACAATGGTTAACACTGCTGCCTCACGGTGCCAAAGACCCGGGTTTGATTTCTGGCTTTGGTAACTGTATGGAGGCTGCTCATTCTCCCTGTGTCTGCATGGGTTTCCTTCAGGTGCTCTGGTTTCCTTCCACAATCTGAAAGATGCACAAGCCATTCCAAATTCTTCCTCAGTGCACCCAAATGGGAATGTGGTGACTAGGAGATTTTTCACAGTAATTTCACTGCAGTGTTAACTTAAGCCTACTTAAGCTAAACTTTGCCTTAACTTGTAAAATCATGAAAGCTGTGACAAAGGCATGGATTTCTTGCATCCAGCACAAAAAACAGGAACATACTGAAATAAATACTATCTTCTTTGATCATTTTTGAATGCAATAATGGTAGAATGATGTATGTTCTGAAGATAGCAGAGAAACTCATTGCAATATTTTCAAATCCCACAATGGCCAGTCTGTGTATGACTTTGTCAAGTTAATGGCAATTATGCTTCCAGAAACTGGAATGGGACTGTGTTAATTAATTTTTCATGTGGTTATCCTTGTTTCTATTCAAACTTGTAGTGTATTGGTCTCTAGAAGATTCTGCTTTTAGGCCTGTCTAACTATATGAAATAAAATCAAATCATTAAACTAATCTTCGGATAGAAATCTTATCTAGTTGAAAGGAATTAATGTGCAAATAAGGATTAGTATCAGAGTTAGTGTCCACTTTGTATGGAAACCTTTTGCAGATCATTCACAACATCAATTGTCTTTTGAATTGATTACAATATTGTGAAGACAGTAATTGCATTTAATCTTATGGCATCACCACAGAATTAGATGTTAGCTGCAAGTAAAGAAGGCTGATGTAAATTTAAAACAACCAGAGATGCAGATTTCAGAATTGATCAAAATTAATAAATCAAACTGTAGGACAAAAAGGCTCATCTTAAATAAATCATAGTATAAATAATCACCAAATGTGTAAATGCAATGTACACATAAAGAATAAAAAGGCACCACTAATGTGCCATACATGTATCTCTTTAAAATGGCAATAAAGGATGGGCTCGGAAGGTCGTTGTGTTATCAAAATGATCACTGTTCACGTGATAATCTGAAAATTGAATGCCATTTGGCTACACAGGTATTGTTGAGGAGTGGCAATTGGAGGGTACAAGGCCAGAGGGTTTAAATTTCAAGAGCATTTCTACTAAAGTGGTACATGATAATTTGCACCCACCCCAATCTTTTCCGAGTGTCTAATAAGTACAATACATTGATGCACCAAGCTAATGAGAGATGAGACACAGCCAATTGGCGTTTCATGTTGCTCTTTCAGGAAAAAGTTCTAATACTCGCACACCATGATCTTTGACTTTATGGCATTCATGTCTGAAGCAATCCAAGTTGTAGCCTGAACAAAAAGCTGTGCACCTAGCTAAACTGCTTCAGTATAACTCAAACAAAGGCATCTGCTTGGCAATATGTTAAATTCCCTTGTCTAAGAAAAAGAGGACAAATCCAACATGGCCAATTGCTTTGATAGTTGAAGCCATCACCTGTGCTTTCAGTGCAACTTATTCACAGGCGAAACCATATGAGAATAACCCAGGTGAAAACATGCGAACATTATTAATAATCAATCTATTTTGATTATATTTATAAACAATTAGAAAGCTTATGATGCTGGCCAATCCTGAATATTTTAAAGAAAAACAATATAATCATTCCCATTATTTAAGAAATAGAGTTGTTCCGAATTATCACATTGTGCCATTCACAGGTTTCAGAGATAGGCCACCTTCTCAGCATCTAAAGAAGAATTTAAGATATTGGACCAGAGAATTTCCATGAGATGTCAGCTGACTTTCTATATTTCAGAGCTATTTAGATAGAGCAATTTGGATCATAGAGGAAATAATTTCTTTCAATTTATAACTTTTAAAAATAAAAATTCTTGAATGTTCATTTAAAGTTTTTTGAGAATTTGGCATGATTAATTGACTTTTATATACAGTAATTTATACATTGAATTGACTTACCTTGATTATATCCTTGAATGAATGAATTAAGAGAATGCCGGAAAATTAACATTGACACAATTAGATGAATGCTTATTTGTTCTAGGATATTTCTTTAAGAAAGGGAAATTTGCTATAGCATCTTTAATGTCCCCAAGGCAGTGCTCTTTAGGACACCAAAGAATCTCGCTGTTCTCCTTTGAATAGTGTCCTACTGTTAAATTGTACGAATGAAGTAGTGGCATGAAGGGAAAATTGGTCAAGTATTTGGTACAAAATAAGGAAAACTGACTCCGCATAACCAAAGACATGAATAAGACCAGAGAAGGTCAAGATCTGATAAGGCTGACTCCGCATAACCTAGGGCTGTATGAGTAAGACAAGGTAAGTTTAAGGATGAAGGAGTCTTCGACCTTCCTCTGTTCTATCAAAGGACAAGATAAAGGTATGACTGATGAGAGAAAGAGTTCTAAGAGGTCTGCAGGTTGTACCATGATTTATGACATTTATGGCTTATGATGTTATTACTGATCAAATTCCTCAATAAGCTCTGGTCAAACAAACTGATAATGATTATGTATAAGTACTGAACTGATTCTTTATGTTAGTGTGGACTTGAGGAAGAATTAGCAAGTTGTAATGATAGTTTTCTGAACTCAAGTTTTTGACAATACTGCAAGCCTTTCAGAAATAAGGGCAAGTTATTTTGTTTGAACGAACTTTGTTGAGCCTTTCTACCACAGTCAAGAATCAGGAAAATTTCCACTTCAACACTACAATCTTTTACACCTACTAAGCGTGCAGGCACAGCCTTGCTTTGAACAGTACTTTTTCAAGATAACACCTTCAGTACTCCCTCGGCATTGATTGAAGCATCAGCCATTATCTTTTCAGTTCTTAGACATTAAAGTGCAATTTAAATGCACTATTTCCTAATTCAGAGGTGATAGTGCTGAACCAAGGCTGACACTATTATTGTAATGCAGGCATGAATCTATCTATTTTTAAAATCTTCCATTGGGTATAAATTCAGCCTAAACTCAGCTTTTTATTCTTCCATGGAACCTGAGTGTCACTGGCTGAGCAGCAATTGGTGCCCATTTCTAATTGACCTTGAGTCGTTGTGTACCACTTTTTTGAATTGGTGCAATCCATTTGGTGCAATTACATCCACACAGTACTGGTAGAAAGGACGTTCCAGGATTTTGATCCCACAACAGTGAAAGAGGGGCTGTTTATTTCCAAGTCAGGATTATGTGTTGTTTGGAGACAATGGTTTTCTCATGTGTCTGCTGCCCTTGTCTTTCAATTGGTAGAGGTTGTGGAATTGGAAGATATATAGAAAATGCAATTGTGAGTTGCTGCAGTACATAATATGTGCAGTAGACACTACTCCTATTGTGTGTCCAGGGTGGAAAGGATATGTATTTAAGGTGGCTGATGCAATGTCAATCAAATAGACATCCTGAACGGTGTCAAGTTCCTTGAGTGTTATTGGAGCCACGCTCTAACAGCCAAGAGTATTCTACCACATTCATGACTTGTGCCTTTGAGGAGTCAGGAGGTGAATTACCATGTCACAATCCCACATCCCCAAGAACTGCCACAGTATTTATGCAGTTATCCCAGTTCAGTTTCTGGTCAATGGTAATCCCTAGGACGTTGAGAGTGAGGAATTCAACAATGATGTTGCCATTGAATGTCATGGGGAGATGGTCAGATTCTTCCTTGCTGGTGATGGTCATTGCCTTTGTAGGGGGTGAATATTGTTTTCCAGTTACCAACCCAGGTCTGAATGTTGTGCAAGTCTTTCTCCATTTGGACAAGGAAAGCTTCAGTATCTGAGAAGTTGCGGATGCTGCTGAACATTGCACAACATCTCTACTTCTATCTTATGTTGGAAGGAAGGTCATTGTGAAACTTCTGAGGATGGCTGGGCTTGAGGAAGTCCTGCATGTCTTGGGATTGAGGCCATTAGCGACCAACAATCACAACCTTTCTTTGTGCTAGGCATGATGTCAACCTGTGGAGAGTTTCCTCCTGACTCCTATTGACTTCATTTCGCATTGGCTCCTTCTGTCAAAGACAGTCGCTCTCATCTCAACTGTTGAGTTCAAGTCCTTTGCCCATCTTTGGACTGAGATTGTAATGAGCTTTGGCAGAACCCAACAGAGCATCAGTCAGCAGATTGTCACTGCTCGAGTGCTCCTCATTAGCATTTTCAGTGGTACAACCATTATTGTGAAAATGAGTGAGAGCAGACAAAAGGGGTAGTAATCGGTTAAGTTCGACTTATCCTTATAGACAGGACATATCTGGGCATTTCTCCATATTGCCGGTTGATGCTTTATGATACAGCTTGACTAGCGACGTAGATAGTTCTGGAACACAAGTTTCCTTGTTGCCAGGATGCTGTCACATATCCTTTGCAATATCTAATCATAGAATCATAGAATAGAATCATAGAAACCCTGCAGTGCAGAAGGAACCCATTTGACCCATCGAATTTGCACTGACTTTCGGATGGATTATCTTACCCAAGCCCTATCCCTGTAATCCCCACATATGTACCTGGCTAATCTCCCTAATCTGCACATTTTGGGACACGTAGCTGGCTCTCTGAGGCTACAGTGCTAACCAGTGTGCCACCGTGCTTCATTTAATTCCTCAACTGTTTCATTATATCACATGGAGTGGATTCAATTAGTTGAAGATTGGCAACTGTGATGCTCAGGAAGAGACAGAGTCATCAACTTGGCTCTTCTTGCTGATGGCAAATGATTCAGTCATGTCTTTCAAACTGTAGCATTGGACCCCTCTATCATTGAGGTTGGGGATACCTGCAAAGCCTCCTAATCCCATTAGATAATTGATTGTCCATCACTTTTTACAACTGTAGCAGGATTGCCAAACATTGATCTAATCATTGGTTGTTGGATTGCTTTGCTGTGTCTATTACAAACTGTTTCTGCTGTCCAGCGTTCAAATCATCCTTATTTATTATTTATTGCAATGGAGAAAACCAGAAACTTAACTGTCAGTGCCTGTGTGGGGAAATCTCATGAAACTGTCATTGCTAGATTTCTTAGCTGAATTGATTTGAAAAAAATTGATATAAATGGAATCAATGTACAAGGGATCATTCTCATGTTGTGAATACAATATGCAAAGAAAACACAGATATTCTGCATCCACTCAGATTCATTTTTCTAAAGTTCTTAATCCTTTCCCTCCTCAGTTACTAAAACCTTTTCTTCTCACGCATTTTATACCAAACAGATAGTTAATAAATTTCCTTTCAGGGTAGAATTAGAAGAGCAGTTGTTCTATAATTACACTAAAAAGTTCAAAGAAATTCCTGACCAAATTTTAAATTTTCAAATTGATACATGATCAAAATACACAGATAGGTGATTGGTGTAAATGGCAGCCAGGTTGGAGATGCTCCCTTGTCAAGTCGCCACCAACCCAAGACAGAAAATGGCCTCAATGAAAGGACACCCATGAGCAGCAGTGAGCCATTGGACGCTATGCACTTACCTCCTCACTAACCCTTAGTGATGGAGTGCCCAAATGGGATTTTTATAGAATATATTTGTTTTGCACTGATTCGGGATTGGTGCACGGGGTGGTAAAGGGCGAAGTGCCAGTAAAGTTGGCCATGCAGTCAATTAATTTAATTGAACTGCATTCAAATGCACTTAAATGGCTGTCACGCCTAATTCAGGCGCTGCCCCGACCGCATCCATTTTCAGACTTTGGTTAAAGTGGAAACCAGCACGGAGGGAGGCACGGATCACGCTACTTGCCTCATGCCAATTCTTATCAATTTTTTGCACCCAAAAATGGCCACAACTTGATGGTAAAATTGGGCCCATTTATGTCACATTGAAATCATGGATGAAACACCCCGGAACTTCGATGTGCCTGACAACCAGATTGGAGTGGAAAGATTCAAAAATGGTCCAAATGAAAACCACAAGACATTGAAAAGAAGAAGATTGACGATTGTACTAGCCTGCATAACTAACAGAACAAAGTCAAAAACCAACTGTAATTTTTCGAAAGCAAACACATGTTGAAAATCAAGTTCCTTGCAGGTGGTTTGTACTTGTCCGTGACAGCAATTGGGTGGGGAGGAAGCAAAGTTATTTATCGATAATGCGTAGAGTAAGTATCTCTGTGGCTTATGTTAAAGAAGGAAAGGAGAGTGCAGAATGTAGTGTTACAATCATAGAGAAAAATCAACTTAGGAATCAACTTCCTAAATCTCATTCCTCCCATCCCTCATCCTCTCACGCTCAAATGCCAGTACATGCCCCTTCAGATAATCCAAATCACCCTTATTTGGCATTTTGTAACTTTTTTTACTGCATTATGCTACTTTCTCCAATGGAACAACACGAACAAGTATTCAAGGTTATTCAATGCAAGGGTCAATTTCCATTTAAAGAACAGTTCTACCTGATGAATCATTTCATTAAAAACAAATCTGCATTACAACACAGCACGAATTGTATTCCCAAGTGTGAAAACACTTTAAACCTACCTTTGAGATTGTTAGATTCCTCAGCAGCCTTCACTATCCCTCAAATGTATCATGCATCCAATGGATTCCCAAAACCCCAGCCCACCAGATGAAAATGATATGCAGAAGGAAATCTGATTTTGGTCTTCTGGTTGAAGTGGATAACCAGTGGGCCAGGAATAAGTTGTGCCTATTCCTGATCTGCCGAGAGACCAAAGGAAAATGGTGTCCTCCAAATAAAAACACATTTGCTGACACCCCACCCTCAGGTGAAAATCCAACCCAAGTTTTCAGAAGGGATGTTGAGAAGAGAGAGGGGTTGAGAGGTGAGAAGGATTAGGGAAGGAATTGTAGATCTGAGGGCTGTGGATGCTGAAGACTTGGTAACTCCTAGTGGAGCTGAGAAACTAGGGATGTGCAAGAGGCTAGAATGAGAGGAGGGCTAACATCCTAGAGACATGTAGAGCTGAAAGAGGTTATACAGCTATTAACAGCTGAGTATTTTAAAATCAAGGTATTGCCAGTTCAGCAGGCAAAATAGGTCAGTGAGCACAGAGGTGGATGATGTGTGCCACAAATGTATCCTTCAAATCAAGAAAACAATTTTCTGCATGATTGTGCTCCAAGAAATTGTGTGACAACCTTCCAAGAATATGTTAAGCATAAACAGAAACACTGACAATTGTATTTGAATGTTGTAATTGAATAATGACATTTCAGAGTGTGTTTATCAGATCAAGAACAAAAGAGTATGAAGCCAAACATCCAAAATTATTAGTTACATGGAATGGAGTTCTTCAACTTTTTCCCAACAGATACCCTGGAGAATTTTCCACCTGATATACTGTTAGCTTTTATGAGTGGGTGTAATAACTTCAATCAGACCATTCAGGTTGGCCTATTGGAGTTTGAACTACCTGATTCAGGCTTCAATTGATGGGCCAATCAAGGAGTCTTTGCTTTGTGCTTGATTGGGAGTACCAGTTCCTCTGACACCCCCCAGGCAGACTGTTAACTGCTAGCATTCTGTGTACTGCTATTAGGGTTTGTAAATAAAAGGATTTTGGTGAAGGGACTTCTGCCTCCATAGACTAATTACAGTGGGTGGCTAGAGGCACTCAACAGAAAACTAGTACAGACATTACAGAATCTTTCCAATACAGCAACAGACCATTCAGCCCCAGAGATCCTGGTCAGTCTTTACACTCCACACAAGCCTCCTCCCGTATCAGTCTATCGAACTCCATCAATACATCCTTCCCTTCCATTCTTGCTCATGTCCTTTTTCTAGTTTCTGCTTAAATGCGCCAGTCATACTTGCCTTGGTAGTGATTTCTAAATTCTAACCATCTTTCATGGAATGAAGCTAATTCAATCCAATGAGAGAATAGATGATGTTTTCAGTAGTGATTACACAGATAGAGCGGGCAACTAGTTAGAGACGTAATCAAGAATAAAATAAAAGTACATGTACAGAGAGAATGGAATTCATTTTGTATTTATTGTACAAATGTTATTGTGTTGCAGAGAAATTGATGTACCATCTATCTCCAAGCGAAAGGAAACTTGCTATTTCTAAGGAGCTCCAACGTCATATCTTGAAACCTGATTGCTGCTTCCTTCCGTCTGAAGCTTTAAATCCAACTATACACAATGAAGGAAAGTGCATTCGCGAGGATGGCACATGGAAGTATTAATTTTAAAACAAAACCTGAATTGTTTATTTGGCTTCGGATAAAACAAAAGCTGTAGGCGAGAAACATTTGACATTCAAACCTGCCACTTTCTCAATCCACAGGCAGATTGTCCCTTTATTTGAGCAGATTTCTTCATTATAACAGAACATATTCATCCATAAAGAAAGTTCTGTTTTTCATGAGTAAGGGGAAAAAAGACAAATTACATTCAAGTGGCTGTTATGAACGCACAAAGGCAAGATTCCCATTACCGAATAATGTTTACATAAGCTCTCTGTGTACACAAGAAGTGTACTAGGAGATGAAATTGGTTTGGCCCAGTTTTCGGTCACCAAATATTTGCAATGATCTTTGCACTTGAAGGCGAATATCCAAGGATCACAAGAGATTTGTCCATGGGCTTCATTGTAATAATAGCAGTGAACTGGGAGGGCACCAATCAGGTTCGCTCCTGCAATTTGCTGAACAAAGCCTGCCCAACTATGGTCTGTTTGAATGCTTAGCGACCTCTAGACAGTCCCAGAAGTGGGAGTGGGGGGAGATAGGCGAACAGTAAGAGGAAAGAGCAGGCTTACACCAGGACATTTTTCTTCTCTGTGTAAGTGGGGAAAAGTAGTCCTGCCTCTCCTAGCTCCATATCAATATAAAGTTTAACTTTTTTTTCAAAAAGGTCACTGCTTCTGCTACTGTAGAACTGGAGAAGAGTTGGACCTTGCACAGCATATGTATAATATTGCAGAAAAGTCCTGAGATAAGTTGCAACATAAAAATTATTTAATTCAAACACTACAGTCATAGCTTTGCTGCTCTGTGAAAACAGTTAAGTTTTTATTTTAAAACATGAGATTTCCAGAGTAGTATTTCTTTCCAGCCTCAGTGCCATTGTCCGTATTTGCAAACACAGTGGATACCATTCCCTCCTCCACAGCCTATTCTTCATAACTTAACCAACATCCACATCTTCCCAAAGGCTGCTGACAATTTTGCTCTTCTCTTGAGAGTCATAGCTAAACTCTCTACTCACAAGGATGATGTTTTCCTAGAGTTCTGACCTTCCTTTCTGTTCCATAGGAACACAGTTAGATTCTGAAACTTTCTGCTGAAGTATCACCAAGTTGAAGGATCCTTCCAGGATTTTCACCTCCCTACCTGAGGGCTGTCAGACACAAACCCTGAACCTCTGAAATGTTCCCCAGCATTAGCACCTTGTCCAGGACTCTCAAACTGCACCTGCCCTCTGGGTGTCCATATTGTTTCCAGTCACAATTCAAATGCTTTCAATCCTCAGATATCAATACCCCCAAGGCCCAGCAGATTCCCTTTCCTCCTTATCCACTCTCAGAATTCCCTGTCACCCACTTTACCTTTAACAATTACATTGGTGAGGTGGGTATAGAGGAATATGGGCCAAACGTGGGGAATTGGAACAAGCTTAATGGTTAAAACAAAAAGAGCAGCATGGACAAGTTGGGCCAAAGGGCCTGTTTCCATGCTGTATACCTCTATGACTCTATGACTATGTTCACCTTTACCTTCTTACCCAGTATATGCTGGTTACTATTTTTTAGTCTACTCTGGAAAATAAGAAAGTGAAATTTTCACAATTTAATACATTGATCAAGGTGAACCATGACAGAGCGTCACAGAAAAAACTCAAGAATCATTTATTTCCATGCAGTGCAGAGGGAGGCTACTTGGTCCATTAAGCGTGCATTAACAACACTCCCAGCCAGGCTCTATCCCCATAGCCCTATATGTTCACCCTGATAGCCTCCTTGACACCAAGGATAAATTTTTACATGGCCAATCAATGTAATCTGCAAATCTTTGGAATGTGAGAGGAAACTGGAGCACCTGAAGGAAGCCCATGCAGACACGAGGAGAACATGCCGATTCCACATGGACAGTCACCCAAGGCTGGAATTGAACCTAGGTCCCTGGCACTATGAGGCAGCACTGCTAACCACTGTGCCATCCCACAGAGAAAGGTGAAGAGTGATGGGTAAGGTTGGAGTTCCACATAGAGTGTAGTGTGGGAGACAACAGATACAAGTGAGAGGGAATAGTGAAAGCCACAGAAAGGGAAAGTGAGAAAAAGACAAAGAAAACAACAGATACTTAAGGTCGGTGAGAACTTGTGTGAGATAATTGCAGAATGTTTCCTTCATCCAAATGCGATATATTGCCTCAAATATAAATATTGTACTTCACACACCCATATAATTTATATTGTTTCCATAAGGAAATCAGAGTTAAGAAAGTTCTCGTGGATTGCTTTTTTACATGTCATTTCCCAGAATTTGAAGGAGGAAAAATAAAACTAATTTCAACCTAATCCCTGTGACATATCTATAAATCACAGCAACATTTCCACAAGGGGTGTGATTGATAAAATTACCTTGTATGTAAAAGCAGTATTTTTCTTGCACTTTATAACAGTTTCTTTGACCCAAAGCACACAGACGTGTATAGAGGAGATAACATTGCGTAAAGTCAGTGCCTTGCAGGTGTTTAAACTATTCTTATTGCACTGAGGTAGAAATGCAAAAGTAAATTTATAATTTACTGCAGGGTAATGATAACAGAGTGATTTTTATTCTAAGGATAAGAAGATATCAGTTCTAGTATTACATTTGTTTTTTGCTGTAACCTTTATACAAATATTCCTTTAATATTTCTAACAATTACAAAAAATGTATATGTTCAAACATTCAACCCACCCATTATCTTTAATATATATATTCCTGTCAAGAAATACCAATGATTGCATCTGTTATGATTTCAGCATTAATACATTCTTGATTTATTTCTAATCTAAGGGTACATTATCTTCAAAAGAAATAATCAGTAACATGAACATAGAACATTACAGCACAGAACAGGCCCTTCGGCCTTCGATGTTGCGCCGACCAATATAAAAAGCAATGCCCCTCCAAACTAAACCATTCCCTTCTCTTCCATATACTTATCAACTAACCTCTTAAACGCCACCAAACTTGGCGCATCTACAACTGCTGCAGGCAGGGCATTCCACTCCCGAACCACCCTTTGGGTAAAGAACCTACCTCTGATATCCGTCCTATAACTATCACCCCTTAATTTAAAGCTGTGTCCCCTCGTGCTAGCTTTTTCCATCCTAGGAAAAAGGCTATCACTGTCCACCCTATCTAAACCTCTAATCATCTTATATGTTTCGATAAGGTCCCCTCTTAGCCGCCTCCTTTCTAACGAAAACAACCTCAAATCCCTCAGCCTCTCTTCATAAGACCTGTCCTCCATACCAGGCAACATCCTGGTAAACCTCCTCTGTACCCTCTCCAATGCCTCCACATCTTTCTTATAATGTGGGGACCAGAACTGCTGAGTTCCGTTCGCGTTCACCCCAATGCCGGAAATTTCTCTGCGAGGTCAACAGTTCTTTGTGTGGTCCATCCCCTGCTGGCTACGATTCACATGGCAGGTGAGATAGAAAAATTTCACCCACGGGCCTTCATGAATAACCATCGCCGGTATGGGAATTAAACTTGTGCTGTTGGTGTTGCTCTGCACCACTAACTAGCTGTCTACCCAACTGAGCTAAATTTGCCCTCCACCTATTTGCACTCACTCCACCATCAAAGTTTCTGCTCATTTCTCTGTTTTTCCTCCCACAATTTTACATGTTCCAAGTGTTTACATAAATCAGCATTAGATGCTGTGACTGGAACAGCATCAATAGACACTTTCAAGAAAGTATTCCTCATCCAAAAAGCGCATTGTGGATTCTGCAGTTTGTATT
The DNA here is from genome assembly GCA_024679065.1 of Sphyrna mokarran. Classification (NCBI taxonomy): domain Eukaryota; kingdom Metazoa; phylum Chordata; class Chondrichthyes; order Carcharhiniformes; family Carcharhinidae; genus Sphyrna; species Sphyrna mokarran. The sequence goes on from JAGIQG010000021.1 coordinate 30,683,959, forward strand.
TCCCTGTAACCAATTCACTAGCCAAAGACAATATAACCTTTCCTGGCCTACTCTCCCAAGACATTTCATACTTTTTAAATAATACCATTGGTTCTTCCTTAATTTTCTTTCTCTTGATGGCCACAAATTTTCCCTTTAAATCCCTCAGAACAATTAAACGTTTGCTGCCAGGAATTATCACAGTGAATTTGTGATGCATCTTTTCCATGACCAAATACCCAAAAACTACCAGCACTATAATTATGGCCCAACTAATGTTCTGTACTTTTTCTGTGTAATGGCTCTCATCTTGAAATAATTTATTTTTTAATGTTATATTTGTTTATAAGTCTGATTATTTGATTCAGTTTGTGAATTGTAGTTCATACTTAGAACATCTGAATGGCTGAAGGCAAGTGGCATTAGCCACACGCAAATCTTTATTGTGTGCCCACATGGTGTTCATAGACCTTTGATTTCCATCTGAACAAGAGCATTAATTGCTGTGTTTTCATGTACAGTCAGTTAAGAGCATAAGAAATATGAGCAAGTGTAGGCCATTTGGCCCCTCAAAGCTCTTCCATAATTCAATGAGATCATAAGCGGCATGGTGGCACAGTAGTTAGCACTCTGAGGACCTGGGTTCAATTCCAGCCTTGGGTAACTGCCTGTATGGAGTTTGCACATTCTCCCTGTGTCTGGATGCTCTTGTTTCCTCTCGCTGTCCAAAGATATGTAGGTTACTCTGATTGGTCATGCTAAATTGCCCCTTATTGTAAGGGGCGGTTAGCAGGTTAAATACATAGGATTACAAGGCTTATACGGGATTGTTTTCATTGCAAGCTTGATGGGCCTTATGGCCTTCTTCTACACAATCGGGCAGGATCTTCCAGTGCCACATAACGCGATCCCACACACCAATTTCCTTCCTCCCCCTTCTCATCCCAGAATCACCCCAGAAGCATGATGTAGACATCGACGGGGCTGGAAGATTCCATCGGGAGCCATCGGCTCCATCATGGAATATGACAGAGCGGGTGCAGGAAAATCCTATCCCATGATGCTTTTGGCCTTGATAGAAAGAACAGAAAGAGCAAAATTATTTCTGAAGATTGTTTCAACTTCAGTTGCCAGCTTTTTTGAGCATATAATTCAAGTCTTAACACCAGCTGTCAAAACATATTTTTTTTAAGTTGAGACTTCAAGTTAAATTTACTTTACTCAAACAATGAAAATAAAACTACCTGCCTTGGACAACTGCTGTTTAATTAATATAATTAGTTTTGTGTTAGAAACAGATCAAGACTTGAAGTGTGCTGTCTCAGTGATGTCACGTAATTAGTGTAAAATGTTTATTATGGGTTGTAAATAGCAGTGCTTACATTTGAATATAAATTTGCAGCATGCACATTTCGTACAATGTGATGTTTTGAATACAAAAAATGGAACGAATTGAATTTTTACAGTTTGTTTCCAATTCAGAATGTGGTAGCATTAACTGAATGAATATGGGAAGAGAAAGCAAAATTCAAACCGTTAGCCAAAATATACATTATGCAAAAATATATTCAATATCAATTCAATCCAAAGAACAAACACTGTTGGTTAAAATGATCAGGAAATAAATCAGGGAAATCTCTCTGGCTTATCGCCATTTTGAGATTCCCCAGGTGTTTCTGTGTCACCATCTACTATTCCTTCCCCATAAAACTGGATTGGAGAATTGCACAATCTTTTCAATAGCATAAGGACAATGTTACAAAGATGACCTTGCCTGGATTTACTTTTTTTGTTTAATGCAATTTCTTTCTAACTGTTTTGACCAGCCTTTCAAGCTTTTTTATTTATAATTGAAGTCCTTTCTCTTCCTCTTGTTTATTTTTAAATGACTGCCCCTTTTCCCATATGTTCAAGTGGCGAAAACTATACTCCGTGTTTCTTTAAAGTGGAATAGCTTAATAGCATAAATCAGGTTGGGATACATCTAAGGCAAACCACCCTAGAAATTAACTTAGGGGGAATAGGATCAGAATAATTTAAAAGAGATATGAAATGGGAAGAGAAAAAACACTTCAATTATAGATAAAGAAAATTTGAGAGATTGATACTTAAAACAGAATGTAAATCAAAGTTGTCTCTGTAAATGTTGCCCATAAGATACTGAACTCTCTTGTTCCTCCAGACATACTAGTGTTCTTTGAGCCAGTTCTCATCCAAATATTGAATTTGCTTTATTGTCACTCCATTCCTTATCTATCCTAGAATCACATCCACAAGTTTTTGTGCTGTCCCATTTCTTGCCCTATTATTGACAATTATCTGCGGGGTTTCTAAAGTTAGATCAGACGAACGAGAAAATTATTGCAGAATTTCACCACTCACCTTCTCTCTCCCTGCCACCCCCAATCCAGTTGTATGAGACATTTGTATGAGTGTGTAGTGTTCTGAGATAGAGAGAGGAGCAACAGGGCTGATCCTAAATGTAAGCAAGATGAGCTATAAAGAAAATTCAGCAAGTTAATACGCCACTGTCTAAAATAAGGTAATTAAAATGGGATTTCATCAACATAAATAGAAAGTATCACAAAATCATTTCAAAATAGGAAAATAAGTAAATTTAGGAGTAAAAATTGTTTAAAAATTTAGAACTCCACTATTCAAAGATTGCTAAATGTTTGAAAGAATTTGACAGTTGTATGCTATTGTTGTAGAGTTTTTATTACAGAGATATACTTTATTGGAGCAATTTCATAATCTTCATATGCTTTTTTTTATGAACTTACCCAAGAAGATACCTAGAGAATGGAGTTGTTTGTGGTGAATCGAGTTTATTTTGGTCAACAGTTCATAGCATTGTAAGAATTGTGTAAGTTTCAGCTGAAATAATCTGGATCCTTCTAAATCAATGGGAAATGACACTAAGAAGTCATTCACTTGAAAATAGCAGCATAACTGTAGGGTTGGGTCAAATCTGGGATGCATTCAAGCATGAGTTGGATTTTAAGTGCCGATACCAAGTGTGTTTTCAGTAGGGGGCATGTAAAATGGGAGAGGTGTCCATCCTACCACCTTTCCGCCCATCCGGAGGCCGCGATCAGCAACCCCACCCACCATACTATCAACTATCGATCGACATGCCAATTGACCCCGATAATACGCTGCCCATACTGTAATAGGGTTGTCATGGGCAGTCGAGAGGGAATGAGCCTGCCAATTTTACTGAAAAACTTCCAAAAGGGTGGAAGAAAAGAGGGTGATTTTAATTTTGTTGGGGGTGCCCTTTGCCTTTGTCCCTCAGAGAGCAACACCCATAAGATGGTATCTTCCCTTTTCTCCCTCCCACCTGCCCTCTAAAACCCACCATCTCCTTCCACCCAACCCTTCCCTAAGCTGGCCAAACCTTACTCTGGCATCCACTAGGTTTTTTTCTGAGAACTGTGTACACTTCCAAAAGTGCCCATCAGTAAGACGTTAGTACTGCTGTACTGCTGGTGCTGCTGGCCAATCAGAATGGTTGGCAGCTCCCCAGGATGGGTATTCCTATCCAGTGAGGGACAGAAATCCCACCATCAGGCCCTCTGCTCTCCATCCCCATCTCACCCGCCCATATCCCCATATCTTACTATGGAGTAATGCTCCTTCTGAATCTATTGAAATATTATTTGAAACATGTTCGGGTCAGACCTCCAGAGCAGTTTACGTAAGTTATTTCACTGCATTGTTTTAATATAAAGAGAATGTAGAAGATCTCATTCATATTCTCCTCAAGTCATATGAACCCATACGTGTCTGTATAGTAACCAGCATGCAGACAAGCTCTCATTTACATAGACACTCAGGCATACAGTGCAGCATAAGCCTAAACATGAAAAAAATGCGTCATCATTTTAACAGCGTTTCATTTCCCTTTTAACTTTTAACAACACTTTAAACAGTTCATTTCAAGGAAGGAAAATGCAAAGCAAAGAATTCTGAAAGCATACCAATCATAAGGTTACGCACATAGGTTAAGTAAAGAATGCCACTTCAATCTGGAAAATGTTGGTGATGAATTTACGAGTTTTACGCAGAAAACGTGAGAGTTGAGTTTTTCTAATGTTTACGTGAAAGAAAGTATTTAACATAAACCAGATGGTGATACATTTGCAATGTACCTATACAAGAGTATTGTGCAATATGACTCCTTTTTGCTTAACATAGAATCTAGAACTTTCCATCTGCAAAAGAACATCTATCAAGAAAAGTGTTTGCAAAATAGCCACTCACAGTCAATATTTTAAATTAAAACGTGCAGTATGTTTAGGTATCATCAGTTAGGAGTTGTATTATTCATTCATTGTCTGACATGTTACTCAATAATTCTGGTAGTTTAATGTTCAAATCCCAGAATAAATGTTCATGTACTTTAACAAAATATTTAAAGGTAGATATTCAACAACTATTTCCTGCAGCTTTATGTAATTTTCCTGCAAGGTGGCTAATTTTATTTGACAATTGTATATTTGGAACAGTGTTGTTGTGTAATGTAAGGTTTTCTCCTGTCCAGGCATGTCAGTTTTGGTTGTTGTTAAATGCACTTATACGATGGAAAATCTCTTTCTGTTATTTGTGTCACAAATTTGAAATTAAAGTTATACATCTATGATTTTGCCACAAATAGCAAAACGAAAGTTTTCTGTTCATCACAAGAGCCTGTTGTAAATATGATTTAAGATTTCTAATAAATGTGTCACTTCATTCAATGTAAACAATGTTTGCAGGTTCTTTCTTAAATATTTTTTGCAGATTTTTCAAGGTTATATTAATTCATATTGCCTCTATATAATAATTAAACAACTTAGGAGAAGTGTAGTGAAATCATGAAAATTCTGACCATCTTTTTGGACAAACCTAATATCTTCCAGGCAAATCTACCAAGCCATCCATGACAGCAACTCTTTCCAAAGCAAACAAAAGCAGTCCAGCACAAAAATATTCCCAGAAGCCATAATTCATTTGCAGGAAGCAGAAAATAGCCTATAAAATGTCCCTGAAGTACAATTGGCAGTTCAGCAGCACAACCAACAGTGCACCCATATCGAGTTGATGGGTCCTTTAACGAGTGCTTGGGTAGATTTTATTGACTGTTAGTGTCGCAGTTTGCTAGATGAGCTTATCATATGGCAACTCAGTCACTGAGGCAGACCAACTATAAAAAGTTAATAGCAGGTTCCTGTCCAATAAACAAATAATGACAGCAGTGCAAAGAGGTTTATCTTTGACCTCCGGACACCCAGATGTCAAACCAATTTAAATAACATTGCAATCAAAGCACTCATGTACTGTGCTATTTATACAGCATTTGCACTGCTAATGTCAACTAATATAAAGCAGGTTCTAACAAGATAATGAGAGGGAAAGTGAAAGCCATTAGGTTCAACAAGTTCATTCTTATCCCTACCAACTCTATCTGTTAGCATTTAACTTAAATCAGTTTCTTTCTTTCCTGAACTATTTCTTAAATCATGGTTCCCAATGTTTCTATGGCATGGCACACCTCTATAATATAAAAATATTTTGAGATATAGTTTCCATTTTCTCTGACTTCTTCCCTTGCAAGTTTTTAATTTTTCTCAGTTCTCTCACCTGTGTTTTGTCAACCTCTCCTTGTCTCTCTTACTTCTCCCAGAGTCTCAATGCATAGATTTTGCTTTTTTGTCCAGGTGCATGGGATCTTTGTCTTCAGTTCCAAGTCCTCTTGGTCATGCGTAAGGGCCTGACCAATATAAAAAATCTAAACCACGCATGAGCACCTCTTTCCCAGCCGGCACATGTGTGGGAAGCCCAAGATTCAACAGTCTTTGAGTTACCAATCACAGAGCTGAAGACAAAGATTACTTTTAGTTGAATTACATCAATCATTTTGTATTTTTTTTGTGGCACACTTGGTGGGGGGTGGGTTGGGGGATGGGGCAGATACACTAATGGGGCAGATAAAAGTCCAAATTTTAAATTTTGTTTTAGAAATAGACTGAAGTGAAGAGAAGCAACAGTGCTTTCATCTTCATTCTGAAGTTGGAAATTTTGCTATCTGTGTGTTGCTGTTAGAAGTTGCTGGAAGCAGGTATCTCAGTGAAATTTCATGAATAAATCTTATGAGGACAAGGAGCCACAGCGGGGTTGCAATAAGTGAGATTTATTTCATTGAGAGAGGTGGTAGATAACTTACATATAAGTGGTGTCTATCTATATGTGCCTAACACACATGCCCAATTAAACTTTCAAGGCCTTTCTAACCCTGCTGCTATATCTTAATGTATCACCAGATCCACAGAAGAGGTGGGGAGGGGCGGGGGGGCAACCTGCTGTCAATCATGTCCTGGTCTCTGTGACGACCTTAGCAAGTATTCTCTGGAGGGCCAAGACCTAGAGGACCCCAGTCTGATTTTGGGGTGCTGCTGCGTGATGATGCCAAACTAGTTGGCCTAAGGCGCTCGTGCTTATTTGGTCACAGGATGTGTGAACTTAGACGGGTAGGATGCTCCCACAATCTTTTGAGTGGAAAGCCCCAGTTGTGCAGCAGCATTTCCTCACTCTTACAGGTACTCAAAGAGCCCTGGATTCTTCCTTGCGATAGAGGCACAGCTGGAGTGAAGTCAAGAAGACCCACTATCTTCTGACATTGACACCTTTGGATGCCCACTAGTGCCTGCACATTGGAATGCACGATGTTCATGACCTGTCCATGGAGTTTGTATCCTGCCCCATGGAGTTCATGTCTTCCACCAATTCAGAGCCAAGGTCTTATATCCAGAGCTCTACTGCATTCTCATCCTCACAGTGGTGACCTAGCTACCTCAAGAGTGCTAGCACAATCTCCTCAGACCAAAGTCATTGGGAGCCCTGCATTTCAGTGATATGCCTGACATATTTGCGTGCATAATCTTGTTATCCAGGTTACGCTCCATCCACCCAGTGTTCCTATGCATTACCAACTGTTTGTTCTACTAATCAGTCTGCACATGCATTGCACATTCCCACTGTCTGTGGAATTGACCAGCTCCATATAAAGTTAATGAGGTTTTGGCAGTCCCGCCAAATCTCCTACAATGTACCCTGCCATGATGAGGCTGCAAAATCCCAGCCATAGTCTCTAAATTATGCAGCTGTCTTAATGATATGGGTGCATATTGACATTGGCTGTTCATCTGGGTGATATTTCTTGTCCAGAGAGTGTCACTCTTGTGGTCTTTTTTTTCCACGAGAGTCTTGTATTTCCATTGGAGTTTTTGGGAATACGTGGACCTCTGGTATTGATGGTAGTTCTGTATTTGGTCCAGGTGTGATCCCTTTCCCTGATTGGCCGATTGCTGTGAAGGAGCAGCTTCACGAGTTGCTTAGGTATGCACTGATATATTTGGCCATTTACTCTCCCAGGATACGATTGAGATGACAAGTTTATCTATACATGGGCTCATTCATGTTGAGAGCATTGAGGGTTTATATGCTGACAAGCTCCCCATGTTTGCTAATGCTACATAGTGATTCTTCGAGGAGTGTTTTTGATGAAGTCATGTGACTTTCCCATGAAGTAACCTCACTGTGGTAGCCTGATGAAGACAAGAGAAAGCAATGTGAAAGAAAGACTGTGCAAGAAGTGGGGGGAAGGGTGGGGACTCAAGGTAGCATGCAGAGAGGTAAGGAGGAGGATCAAGGAGACAAGCATTCTGGAAGGTAGAATGAAGACCAAAGGGAAGGAAGCTCAGTGAGAGGCTTTTTTGAATTCAGAAACGGCAGCCTACAGTGAGCTTGCCTCATGGCAGAGTCATATGACTGGCAGGTCAGATGTGACAACAGTCTGATTACATTTCACAACGCAAACATGTTTCATTAACATGATAACAGCATGATAAAGATCAAAATGGTGGAAGAACCAAAACTGGAAATAAAGGAAAGGTAAGTAATTCCCAGATGGTGGCGGGAAGTGGCGCCAATGACTCTTACCTAAAGCTTATGTATGTTATTTTTTAAATTCTTCAGAATTTATTAGCAATTTTATAAGATATCATTAACATTACTGATATAAGAGAATAAACATATTAAGGACAATTTTAATTAAGAACATGCGGGTTTTTGGAGTAAAAATGTTACAGAAAATCATTTACAGAATGCTACAAATGCTGGGAAGTTTTGTCCACTGATTGCACATATTGGAAAGTCATAGGCACACTGCCCATGCATTTCCATTTATTAAGTTTAATGGGTGAACAACACATTACCATCTTCCCAATCTGTATGCCAGCGGTAGACATTCCAAACCAGAAAGAACAGTCATAACTTTAACTCCTGTTTCTCTTTTAGAGTTCAAATCCTTATGTTCTTATAGACGCTTGCTGCTACATTCTAATATTGGGCATTTTTATTGTATATTCTTTCACAGGATTGGCTGTCACTGGCTAGGCCAGCATTTATTGCCATCGAGCAAATGGTTACAGCAGCATACATGATGCTGAGGAAGTATTGACTTCAGATCACATGGCAGGGGAGTGAGAGAGCTCTGGAAAGAGGAGAAGCTCTAACATGATGTAAGGGTTCAAATTTGTGAAAGCTTGGTGCAAATAAAGAGTAATTTTTTTATGGAATCATAGAATCATACAGTGCAGAAGGAGACCATTTGGCCCATCAAGTCTGCACTGACCACAATCCCACCTAGGCCCTGTACACACAACCTATACATTTAGCCTCGCTAGTTCTCCTAACACTAAGGGGCAATTTAGCATGGCCAATCCAGCTAACCCGCACATCTTTGGAGGAACCACAAACTCAAGCAACGTATTTTGAGAGATTAGACAATCCTCAAAATTCCTCCTGGACAACAAAACATCGTCCTTCTCTAATTGCTCTTGCAAAGCTCTGTAGTCCATGTGATGGAAGTCCACATACTGTGAAGGAAGAGTGATATATTTTCCAGTCAAGATGGTGTGTGGACTTAACAGTACACAAAGAAATAACTTAACCCTAACATTATTTCAATATACACCTTGACGTGTTTCACAGAATAAAATATATTCCAGAGAACTGAGAAAATCAATAGTATTATTGTTCTATTGTATTACTGAGTGCTGACAAAGGGTCATTTAATTGTTAGTTCTGTTCTCTCTCCACAGGTGCTGCGAGACCTGCTGCGATTTTCCAGCATTTCCTGTTTTTGTTGAATATTATTGATTTAAATGTCTTGTAAAATGCTTCAAAAAAATGAAACACATCTTATATTGCGCAATTAACGTTGATTATCAGCACATCCTGCCCATGATTCAAAGCTTGCATCTCTGCTTAATTTGTCCAGTTATGAAATATTTTAAATGCACAACAACAGCAAGGAACACAGGTCTTTCTCCATGTATCATTTCTCATAATTCTTGTGGGGTGAATTTGATATTCCACTATTATGCCTCATTAGTTTATTGCTGTTATTTGCATGGCACTCCAAGTAAATTTATTCCAAGATTTTCAGAAGCAAATAAATAGGTCTTTCAATGTTTTTAATGACTTTATGGAACAGCTGACCTTGTAAACCAATAAGTGAGCTCTCTCCACTATGAAAGTAATTCCCATAATGCAGAATTAAAGAGCTGAAATTTGTCCAAAAGAACTGCTTGACAATCTGCTGTCAACTACCTGAAAGAAGTGAGGTGAAAGAAAAATCTAGCTCTGAAATTCAATGCAAACAAATCATAATCTTGTCTTTCTATCCAGACAGCAAGGCAACATTTCCAAGCAAATTTACAGAACACAAACAGATCAGTTCAGGGTCACATTAGGATGAAATTGCCAACATGAATTTCAACTGTAAAAAAAAGCCCTTCAGGGCATCTGACTCTCCAACAAAACATGCATTTTCAGCAGCTTTTTGTGTGGACGTGAATAAAAGGAAAATACTGCGATTGCTGGAAATCTGAAATGAAGCTGGAAGAGCTGAGCAGTGCTGGCAGCATCAGTGGAGACAGAAACAGAGTTAAGAGTTGCGCGAATATGATATTGATCAACTGAGCTCATTTAGATTGGCTCAAATATGGAGAAAAAACATGTGATTGCAAAATAAGTTAGAATAAAAATCACAAACCAAGTGTTTCTTTTGAAATACAACTCAGCAAATGTTAGTGTTGACTGCATTTGAACTGACCATTCAAATATTTTCTAATTAATGGTTTGTTATACTGCGTATATGAATTGCCAGATGAAAAGGTAGTGGAAGCAGATACAATAGTGACTTTTAAGGGACATCTGGACAAGTATGTGACTAGGATGGGAATAGAGGAATATAGTCCTTGCAAGGTTAGGAAGGGGTTTTGGTTCAGGTAGACAGCATGGTTAGTGCATCTTAGGCGGGCCGAAGGGCCAATTACTATGCTGTAATTTTTTTTGTTCTTTATTCTTTGAACTCTATTCCTGAGTGAATAGATTTTCTTCTGTAATCCTGATACAGATGCAAAAAGGATAAAACATATCAGATTGCTGTTATTTGTATCCACTGGCTCTGGGGGAACTGAAAGATCTGAAAGTGGATAAATCATCTGGACCAGATGTACTACACCCCAGAGAGCTAAAAGAGATAGCTGAGGAAATTGTGGAGGCATTGGTAGTGATCTTTTAGGAATCAATGGAGGAAGGAAGGGTCCCAGAGGACTGGAAAGTAGCTAATGTATAACTGCTGTATAAGAAGGGAGAGAGGCAGCAGACAGGAAATTATAGGCCAGTTCGCTTGACGTCAGTCATTGGCAAGAGTTTACAGTCCATTATTAAAGATTAGATCACAGAGTACTTGAAAATGCACAAAATTGGACTGAGGCTTATCAAGTGGACGTTATCATGTCTGTCAAATCTTTTAGAATTCTTTGAGAAGGTAACAGGGAAGTTAGATAAAGGAGAACCAAAAGATGTGGTTTATTTAGATTTCCAAAAGGCCTTTGATGTTATATATGTTAAGGGCCCATGGTATTAAGGGTTAGATCCTGGCATGAAAAGAGGATTGGTTGACTAGCAGAAGACAGAGAGTGGAGATAAAGGGGTCTTTCTCAAGATGGCAGTCAGTGACTAGCGGTGTGCCTCATGGATTGGTGCTGAGACCACAACTTTTCACAATATTCATTAACAATATGGAAGAATGAACTGAAGGCAATGTTGTTAAGTTTGCAGATAATACAAAGATATATAAAGGGGCAGTATTGAGGAAGTGGGGGCAGGGGCGCTTGGACAGATTAGGAGTGTGAGCAAAGAAATAACAGATGGAATTAATATGGAAAATTGTGAGGTAATGAGGAGGAATGGAGGCATAGAGTATTTTCTAGATGGGGAAATGTTTAGGAAATCAGAAACACAAAGGGACTTGGCAGTCCTTGTTCAAAATTCTCTTAAGGTTAATGTGCAGTTTCAGTTGACAGTTAGGAAAGTGAATGCAATGTTAGTATTCATGTTGGGAGGGCTAGAATACAAGAGCAGGGATGTACTTCTAAGGCTGTATAAGGCTGTGGTCAGACCCCATTTGGAGTATTGTAAGCAGTTTTCAGCCCCATATCTAAGGAAGAATGCTCTGGCCTTGGAAAGGGTCCAAAGGAGGTTCAGAAAAATGATCCCTGGAATGAAGAGCTTATCTTTGAGGAATAGTTAAGGACTCTAGGTTTGTACTCATTGGAGTTTAGAAGAATGAGGTGGGTCTTATTGAAACTTACAGGGTACTGCCTGGATAGAGTGGAAGTGGAGAGGATGTTTTTACTAGCAGGAAAAACTAGAACTAGGGGGCACAACTTCAGGCTAATAGGACGATCCTTTAAAACAAGTTTGGAGTAGTTATGTTTCTTTATTAAACCCTTTCTTTGGTTTACAAAAGTTTTGTTGTATTTTCATTAGCTGCATTTTGAAGAGTTCCTTCTGAAGAAACAAAGTTGGCTGCTCTGATTGGTTCGTGATTCCTGGGATATCTTTTCCTCCTCCTCCTGATGTCTGAGGGATGAGCTGGATCTGGGAGAGGGTATGCAGTGATGGGATTTGTCTGTGACATAACACAAATTAACATCTTCCCTTGGTTGCTGTGAGCTCACATATCATTACACATCACTGTCAACAGCAAAATCCTTAGTCCACAATCCTTTCTCTGTGCTCAACCATGTGTCAAATTTCCATCATGCTTAGTCCATTTTCCCAATGTTAGATAACCATCACCCCACCAATGAAGCTTAAACGTGCCTTTAGCAATGCTGTTTGCATCTGCTACAGGCAATTTGGCACCTCTTACACTGGGCTGCAAAGTCACCTGTAAAATCTGAATGGTTGTCTCCTTCACTGGATGAATCACCCTCAGTTTTGTGCACCAGACCCTGATCTGGGCCATCTTCTTTGTAAACTGACTTTTCTTCTGCAAATAACAATTAAAGACAGTTGTAAGGACATTGAATATGGCATCCCAGAATGTGTCTGATCAATTTGGCAGAGTGTCACAATGGGCACAATGCCACTTCATTAATACAAGGACCGACGAAAATGTCACGACCATTCGGTCAGACTTGTTGAACTGGAAGTACAATTGTAATGTGTCACTAGCTGACACCAATCCTGAGTGAATTGTGTGCTTCTGTGAAACAACTCACCATATGTGAACACAGCAGATCATGGAATTACTTGCAGCTATAGCCATATTCCACCATATCCCCCTGCCAAGTTCACCAAGACTACAATTGCCTGCCGAGTTTTCTTCTCATAGTTGGAAGGTTCCTCTTCCCTGCTGGATACAGAGTACACTTCCAGCCTTCAGTCTCCTGCACCACAGCCTGTTCACAGAACACAGATCAGATCTGTCTAAAACACAGATTTAACAGGAATTGGTTGCTGTGAGCTCACATATCACTACACATTATTCTCAACATATAAGCAAAACCCTTAGCTCACAACCCTTCCTCTGTGCTCAACAATGTGGCAAGTTCCTAACATACTCAGTCCACCTTCCCGATGTTGGACACCAGCACTCCTGCTGTTCCTCTGGGACATTCCGCCATAACAATCAGGAATGCGCATGGATAAGTAAGGATGCAGCATTGCTCAAAAACTGGGTGCAATTTCATGCTGAAACCTTAATCTTGAGTTGTGCACAAATTGATGTTGTTGGATGGGTGCTGGATATAGGTTGTGTGAACACCCCAAAATATTAGGGTGTGTTTTGGAGCTTAGACTGCTGGATTTGCAGTCACACATGCTTGCAGTATATGACTATAATGGATTATGGGTCAGGTATTTTTGGTGCCAACAGTTGGAAATTTAACTGGTGAAAGAGTATGTAGCAGGACATTAAAAATCTGCATGAGGAGCCCTGAGGCCAAACCAGAGGTCTCATACTCATTTCATTTGCTGTGCAAATGACCTGCTGAAACTGCCAAGGTTATATGATTGGGTGTGGTGAATCCTGGCCAACAGTGAAAGACTGTTGTTTGGACAATCTTTACACATATGTAATAGACAGGTTTCACAATCTGAAGTTTCTAATGGAAAACCTATGATGGACCATCTCTGGCTAAATTAATAAACAATTGACCAACATTGATAACTTTTACTCAAATTCCTGAAGTTTCCTCCCACAGAGTATTGCAAATCCTTCATTGTCTTTTCTGTCCCAGTCACTGACACCCAGGGTATTCCTGTATAAAGGCCCAAATAGTGAAAGGTCCAATTCTGCAGTCAGACTTGCCTATGCCTCCAAACTGTTTCTGGGATTAATCAGCCTCACTCCAGACTGTACCCACCTACCCCAGAATGGAAATCATGCTTCTGCAGCCACTTTTCTCCATATCATAGAGTGATAAAATCCCTACAGCGCAAAAAAAGGCCATTCAGCCCATCAAGCCTGCACCAATCCTTCAACAACAATCCCACCTGGGGTATCCGGTAACCCTACATATTCACCCTGCTAATCCCCCTAAAAACTACACATCTTGGGACACGAAGGGGCAAGTTAGCATGGCTAATCCACCTAACCTGCACCTCTTTAGAATGTGGGGGGAAACCGGAGCACCCAGAGGAAACCCACGCACAGGACGGACAACTCTATATAGACATTCACCCAAGGCCAGAATGGAATCCAGGCCCCTGTCAATGTGAGGCAGCTGTGCTAACCAGCATGACACATTGCCACCAATATGGGTGCACCGAGCCAGAATTTTTTCTGATTTCCACTACTTCTCCAAAGAATAAAATCCATATTGCTAGTGTTCAGTGTAGGTCAGTGGCGTCAGCAACTCCAATTCTTTTCATTAACTGAACATCCATAACAGCATTTTCTGGTTGCACAGAATTTAAAAAGCTTGGAAACAAATGTTTTTGGACTTGCCAGCACATTGTAAGGGTTGATGGAAAACCTTAAAAAAAAAAATTGGCTCAGTTAGCAAGCATTTTTCTTTTCCCACTATCTATTTGGCAATCTTAATGCTTCAGTATTGACTACTTTTCTGGGACAGAGGAAAACCATTTAATTAAAATGGAACAATCAGAAACCTATCACATTGGGCCATAATTTGCTTTTGGAGTGAATTTGACGGCATCTGCCACTAGTTAGACTTGAGGTGGAAATGCCGGCATTAGACTGGGATAAACGCAGTAAGAAGTCTCATAACACTCTGATGAAGAGGCAAACCCCAAAAGCTTGAGGGTTTACTAAAAAATAAACTTGTTGGACTTTAACCTGGTGTTGTGAGACTTCTTACTGCATTAGTTAGATTTGCCAATTTACTCTTGCTGATACCTGGCACTGTAAATTGTTGCAAAGCATGGGCCAGAAACTCACTGTGAGTTAAACAGAGGCTCTGTGGCCTGAGTGGATAGGACAGTCCACTGTGTATCTCCTTAATGAGTCAGTTTGATAGGTTTTGAAATTAATAGTATTAAAGATTGAATAGGAAGTATAAATTCGGTGGGTGGACACAATGCCACATCAGGGACAGAAGGAGAAATAAAAAGATGGAAAAAAGGAATAGATTGAAAGTGAAAAGAGCACGGAAAGGGAAAGTAAAGAAAATAGTGAGACATTTTGCTGAGGCTTTTAGTTAGGAACTCATCAGACACACAAGAGGGGGTATTCTCCCCAAACATTCGAAGTACCAAATGCATGTGTTAACGGGAATAATTCACCAGCATGGGTGCACTGAGCCAGAATTTTTCCTGATTTCCACTATTTCTCCGAAGAAGAAAATCCAGCCTCACGTCGCTAGTGTTCAGTGCAGGTCAGTGCCGACAGCAACCCCAATTCTTTTCATTAACTGAACATCCATAACAGCATTTTCTGGTTTCTTTTAGCGTGATTTTCAGAACGATTCTCTCAAATTCTGAGCATGCAGAACATCCAAGCAAGATTTACTCTGAAACTCTGTGGCTACGGCCTATTCCTGCCTGAGAAGCCAGCAGTATTGCACTGAGCGAGCGACTGCGGGTGTGCCGATCTGTCAGAGCAAAGATTGGCTCTTGTACCAAAGATTGTGCGCATATGCACAAGCCCTGCCAGGCTCCTGACCCTGCATAACTGCATCCCCAACCCTTCCCACCCCCTGATTGCTGGCCTCCCAGACCTCTCTAGGCAAACCCCAATATGTCCCCCAACACCAGTCCCAATCTCCTCAACAGCCCCCATTACAACCTTGACCACCCTCCCATCCACCCCTATTGCCTCAGCAGTCCTACCCACCCCTCCCTCCAAAAGCCCTTGTCCCTCAGCAGCCCCAAATCCCCCTCCGGCAGTTCTGATCTGCTCCCATTCTGATGGCTCCATCTGATCACTGTTTTCCTTCCCTCTGCCTCCAATCCCTGTGCAGAGTGGGAGTGGGATCCCTCAAAATCTTCCTGCCCCCTTAGTGCTGCCTAATTCCCAGAGGGCAGTACCAAGGTGCTCCTTAGGCATTGCCAGTTTGCACCTTATGCAGTGCCAGGGGGCCAGGCTGGTACAGCCTAGGGGGCAACCCTCCTTACCTTTTACATCCTGGGGGCCTCCACGGCTCCCCCCTTCACTCTAATGGGGTCGGGTCAGCACAGCTAGAGCAGCACAGTGGGCTGGGAGAATCACCCCCATAAATGTCAAATGTCAAAGATTGTGCACATGCGCAGTCGCTCGCTCAGTGCAATACTGCTGGCTTCCCAGCAATTAGTGGGAAGCTGTTGTAAACCCCACTGGAGTGAACCACTCCTGGTAGAGGAGGGCGGGAGAGGATGGAGACACCAGAAGGCCTGGAAACTTCAATCACATGCCCACTAACAGGATACAAATGTCAATTTCAATATTTAAATCAACTCCGCGCTGATTACCAGCACGGAGCTGATTACTCCAAAAATTTTGCCGCAGAGGTCTGGGCTCCCAGCGGGCCGTCCATTAAACAGCCTCTGCTCATGTCCCCCAGCCCATTGCACAGCTAGAGCAGCATAGTGGGCTGGGAGAATCACCCCCATAAATGTCAAATGTCAAACAATCACAACAATTTATACTACAGGTGAAAGGGGTGCTGATGGTCTGCCAAGTCTTACATTTTCACATCAAGTCTGATTGCCATGGCATTTCCGTGGAGAAAGCAACAGGGACCTTTCAGTTGTCTAAACCCTGGGTCATTTAATGATGAAAGCAGAAGCATATATTTTTCATCTAAATTGTGTCCGAACATTGGCTCATGGAGGCAAATTTGGCAGCAACTCAGCCTGTTAAGGGATATAGATAGATTAAATGAATGGGCAGGAATGTGACAGACAGTACATAATGTGGGAAAACTTAGGTTACTCACCTTGGTAGGAAGAAAGACAGATATTTGTTAAATGGTGATGTATAGAACCATAAAATACTACAGCACAGAAACAAGCCTTTTAGCCCTTCTTGCTGTGCTGAACCATTTTTCTGCCTAGTCCCAGTGGCCTGCATGTGGACCATATCCCTTCATATCCCTCTCATCCATGTCCAAGAAACCTGTCCAAGTTTTTCTTAAATGTTAAAAATGAGCCCACATTCACCACTTCATCTGGCAGCTCATTCCACACTCCCACCACTCTCTGCATGAAGGACCCCCCCTCCCCCAATATTCTCTTTAAACATTTCCCTAACCCATGTCCTCTAGTTTTCTTTCTGACCTCGCCTCAGTGGAAAAAGCCTGCTTATGTTCTTAGGGATTTGGGAACACATGGATAAAAAACAAACACAAAAATATAGACACAGCAAGGAATTAAGAAAGCAAATGATGTTGTGGCTTTTATTTGAGAGAGTTGGAGTACAAGAGTGAGGAAATCTTTCTGCAGTTGTACAGGGCTTTGTTGGGGATCTGGAGTACAGCATTCCATTTTGGCATTCTTACGTATGGAAGAATATGCTCTCCTTAGAAGGAACTGCGACAAAGATCCATCAGATTAATTCCTGGGATGAGAGGACAGTCTATGTGGAATAGAATGGGCCAATGCAGTTTCGAAGAAGTTGAGGTGAACTCTTTGAGGTGATTCTGAGAGGGATTGACTGGTAGATTGCTGAGAGGCTGCATCTCGTTGCTGGAGAGAATATAACCAAGCAACATCATTCAGGATAAAGAATCAACTGTTTCAGAATAAGATGATGAGAAATTTCTGCACAAAGAGAATTATGAATCTTTAGAATTCTCTACATCAGGTGGCTTTGGACGCTCAATTGTTGAGATATTCAAGACTGAGGGCAATTGATTCAATGGAACTAAAGAAAAATAGGGTAATAGGGTCAGATGATGGTCAAAGGTTAGTCATGACTTTACTGAACAGTGGAACAGCTTTAAGGGAATGGATGATCCTATTTCTTAGTCGACTGATGAATTTTTGTGAAGTTATCATAGAATCCCTATAGTGCAGAAGGAGGCCATTCAGCCCATCAAGTCTGCACCAACCACAATCCCACCCAGGTCCTATTCTTATAACCCTATGTATTTACCCTGCTGATCCCCCTGACTCTAGGGTCAGTTTAGCATGGCCAATCAACCTAACACACACATTTTTGGAGTATGAAAGGACACCAGAGTACCTGGAGGAAACCCATGCAGACATAGGCAGAATATGCCAACTCCAAACAGACAGTGACCCAAGGCTGGAATTGAACCTGGGTCTCTGGCACTGTGAGGCAGCTGTGCTAATCACTGTGCCACTACGCCAGAACAAAATTATATCCATTCCATTATAACTCAATCAGGAAAACCTGATTTACCTCCAAAATAGCCAGACAGAATATAACCTCGGGTCTTGAGCCCCACCCAAAATGTTTAGCCACTTTTTTCTCTTGGAGAGGTTCATCACCCACTTTGTATTTGCAGCGTTTTCTGTTCTTATTTCAGATTCCCAGCAATTGCATTCTTTTGTTGTATCTTTAAAGATAATGATCTCAGCCTTTTTGGCAAAGTTCTTACAACTGATATTTCTCTTCCAATGCATCATGGAATGCTGATTACTGAATTACAACAAAATTAACCTTCTGCAAAACAGACGGTAAATTAAAAACGGAATAGACTTGGTTTTAAGAAACATTTTCCCTCATTCGTGACTTTCCTTGTTTTCATTTGCCTCAAGGCAATTTAATAAGTATTCACTTAAACTGTCATTAGCACTGAAGAGTCTTAATTTATATTTCCCATTTTTTAAAAAAAAATTACAGGACAAGACAGTCTCCCATTTTTAACCAGATTACCATTTGATGAAGTTATTTCAGTGCTGCCATTAACGTTTTATGAGTATTGTTGCCAAAAATAAATAAATGACATATAGCAACATTCAAGACAGTGTGCAAATATCAATCTTTTATTTTTCTTCATGGTATAAATGTCAATGAGCAAACGATTCTCAGGATTCATAACCGCTCATTTTTATCTTTTCAGGAGTTGTGCACTGTGTTTACGATGGTCTAAATTTAGACTGCTGGGATACATTCACAGATTAATATAATTCACTGCAACACAGGAGGAAAATTAACATTTTCACATCAGAATGCAAGTTGATTTTAAAATCAAGTCCTAAATGTTAAAAAATCTGTGCACAGAAGAACATGAAGCTTGTGTGTGTGGTGTGGGGGGGGGGGGGGGTGAAGTTGATATAGAGATCAAAGTAATTTTGTTGAGACAAGGATGGCCAAAAACTTGAAAAGGGAAAGTTTTTTTTTAATCTTATTTGTGAAGTTTGCAAAGGGAATGAAATGGTCAGCAGAGAGCTGGACGTTGATAATGCAAAGCAGGTTATCTGGCAAGCATATCGGTCAATGCCATGTTGCCGGATGAAATTTCAGTAAACTATGAGATGACTAAGCAATTGTTTAGTCCTCCATGCTTATGAGTTAGCGATTGAAGCTTACTGCCAGAAATTCCAAACTCCCTGAAAACAGATTGAGCAAACCTACATTGAGTTTGGAAGAGCCAGCCAACTTACTTTCAACTTCTGGATATGAACATTACACGAGAGTGCAGAATCTGGTGTTACAATCATAGCTAAGATGGAGAAAAAGGCCAACTCAATGCAAGTTAGGTCCATTCAAGAGTCTGACCGCAGCATGGAAGAACTTGACTCAATTGGTCCACGTCCTCAGACTTTTGTATCTTTTTCCCCATGGAAGAAGGTGGAAGAGAATACGTCTTGTTTGCATGGGTCTGTAATTATGCTGGCTGCTTTTCCAAGGCAACAGAAAGTATAAATAGTGTGAGTCGGGGGGAGGCTTCTTTGGTTGATAGGCTGAGCTTAGGTCATGACCATTTGTAGTATCATGTGGCCTTGGGCAGAGCAGGAGCTGTACCAAGCTGTGATACATCAGAAAGAATGTTTTCTATGATGCATCTGTAAAAATTGGTGAGAGTCATGCCAAATTTCCTTAGTCTTCTGAGAAAGTACAGGTGTTGGTGGGCTTTCTTAACTATAATGTTGGCATAGGGAATCAAGACGAGTTGTTAGTGATCTGGATACATAAAAACTTGAAGCTCTTGACCATTTCTATTTCATTCCGATTAACATAAACAGGGTCCTCCAGAACAATTCCTGAAGTTGATGACAATTTCCTTTGTTTTGCTGACATTGAGGGAGAGATTATTGTTATTGCATGAGTTCACCATATTATCTATCTCAAATATATGCTGTCTTGACATTATTTGAGATCCAACCCAGTACAGTGGTACCATCAGCAAACTTGAAAATTGAATTAGAGGGGAATTGGGCCACAGAGTCATAGGTGCATAAGGAGTATAATAAGGGACTGAAGACACAGCCTTGTAGTGCACCAGTGTTGAGGATGATTGTGGAATTGGTATTGTGGCCTATCCTGACTGATTGCAGTCTATGGGTTAGGAAGTTCAGGATTCAGTTGCAGAGGGAGGAACCAAGGCCTAGGCCATGGAGTTTGGAGATGAGATTCGAAGGAATAATGGTATTGAAGGCTGAGCTGTAGTTGATAAATTGGACTCTGATATAGGTGCCTTTGTTATCTGGGTGTTTCAGGGTTGATCTGATCATTCCCATGAACTGGGGAGAGATAGATGAAGCTGAGACCAGTTGAAGAGAAAAGAGGAACAAAGGAAGGATGGAATGGTCCCCAACTTGTAAAAGAAAAATTTGGAGGAGTAATTGGAAGGGAAGGCATTCCTTGTGTTTTCACTGAGCAAAACTGGGATATTCAAAATAAAGTTTCTGGCCAACAAAATAAATCATATGGAATTCAGTGGTCAAAGCAATAGTCATGGCCATAAAAGTGATCAGTTTGTGTTTTGACAGTTAGGGAACCATCAGGAGTTTGTATAGAAAGGGAAAATGGCCCATAACTGGTTAAAAGAACTGGAAATGGAGATTAACATTCTCTGAGACATTTGTTACTTGCCAACTTTGTTAGTGGTGGATATTAAAGAATTCCCACCTGAGACCAGGGTAAATAATTATTCAAGAGACTCACAACCGAGACTGTAGACAAGTGATAATTTACTTGCAGAGCAAGCTTGCTATAAAATGGGTAACAATGGGCATGATCCCAAGCTTATCCAAGCAAAGCTTTCTGTTAGGCAGCAACCTGGCAGGTTAGAAACTAGTAGCTCCCAAAAAATGAAGGGCGGTCCAGAGAGGTTAAAAAGGTTGGAGAAAGTCAGCAGAACTCCATACGGGTGTAAAAAGCTAAGAAGGGTCAGTAGGGGGCAATAAGAGGGGTGAGGTGGCCAAGGAAGAGCCAATTGAGTTAAAAGAGGTCAAAATCAAGCTCGTCGTATTAGAAGGAAACAGGAGAAGACTTCTGGGTTAATAACAGGCTGAAACCAGGCCAGCAGTGTTGGGAAGGAGTAAAACAGAATCCAAGGCAGTTAAAAATGCTGCAACTAGGCCAATGGTATTAAATGAGGTCAAGAAAGGAACAAGGGAGTTTACTCAGGATGAAAAGAGTGAATCTGGAGTCTGTTTGGTCAACACCTTTCTTTCAAATTTAAACAAGGACCAGAGAAGTACCAAAGTACTTGCCTTATGAAGACAGGTTGAGGGAGCTGGGACTGTTCTCCCTGGAGAGACGAAGGTTGAGAGGTGACCTGATAGAGGTTTACAAGATGTTGAGAGGAATAGATAGGGTGGACTTTCAGAGACTATTTCCCAGGGCTGAAATGGTCGCGACGAGAGGGCACAGATTTAAGGTGCAGGGAAGCAAGTACAGAGGGATGCTAGGGGAAAGTTTTTCACTCAGAGGGTGGTGAGTGAATGGAATCGGCTGCCGTCGGTGGTGGTCGAGGCGAACTCGCTGGGGTCTTTTAAAAGACTTCTGGATGAGTATATGGGATCCAATGGGATTGGGGGTTATAGATAGGTCTAAGGCTGGGTAGGTTTTGATGTGTTCAGCACAACTTGTGGGCCGAAGGGCCTGTTTGTGCTGTAGTGTTCTATGTTCTATGTTCTAAAGTCAGCAAATAGACAACAAAGCAGACATCTACTTAAATTGAAGGGCCACAAGGGAGTGCAGCAGGAACTAAACTTGTGTCCAAAGGACATATGACAGGCTGGAAAAAAACCCATTTCAAAACAAAAGAGAAAAGGAAAGGAACATGCTGTAAAATGAATACATTGGCAAATCACAAAGGGCATACCAGTGAAACCCATGTGGAGTTATCCACTGGTAAAGCAAATGAACAAGCTCAAATTTCAAACCTCAACAAACCCAGCAGAATAGACGAAAAGTCCACTAAAGAGGCAGATGCAGAAAGCAAGTTTTCCTCTGAGATGTCCTGGGGGCTGTGGTTGACTTCTAAGGGGGGATATTGCCCTTCACTTCCTGTTGGCATATGGAATCAAGAAAAGAATGACTGTCTGCCCTACCCTTGAATTTTGACACCATTTGTGTCCAACAGCACAATTGCACTCAAAGGCAAACATATGGCTGTCGTTTGTAATGCAACTGGCATCAGTGAACCATTGCCCCAAAATGCAATACTCAAACATTTGCAAGAACACTTTCAACAAATAGTGGCCTGGTTTTTGCTGCAAAAATGATAGTGAGGCAATCAGTCCTCCCATGCAGCACCTCAGAGATTAGGACAGAAAAAGGCTGGAAAATCTCAGCAGGTCTAAAAGCATCTGTGGAGAGAGAGTAGAGCCAATGATTCAAGTCTAGATGACTCCTCGTCACATCAGCTCTGACAAAGATAATCAACACTTAAACGTTGGCTGTACTCTCTCTCCACAGATGCTGCCAGACTTGCTGAGATTTGCCAGCATTTTCTGTCTTTATTTCAAATTCCAGCATCTGCAGTGTTTTGACTTTATCTCAGAGATTTGGATCTTGATGTCTGAGTTGACCAGGTCTCCAGCAGCATTTTTATAACAATATCTCACTAACATACTCAGTATTCCACACCATGGAAAGGCATAAAATTGTAGTACTTGTATATCAAGTGTATGTTATACACCATTAAACTCAGTGCTGATTAAGAAAAGAGGATGCTGGAAAAATCCATCTGGTAACATTTATTTGGAGGGAAAGTGGAGTTAACATTTTCAATCCTGAAAAATTAATTCTGCTTTCTCTCTTCATAGATGCTGCCAAACCTGCTGAGTTTTGCTAATATCCTCTGTTCTTGGTTCCAGCATCTGCAATATTTTTCTGAAAGAAACGTTTAGGCTTGTTCATTCCATTCTATGCATTTTTGCCCACATGGTCAGTCTTAATTGTTGCCAAAAATCAATCTCTCTGGTGCAGATTGTTAACTTTTACAAGTGTGGAATCATATGCCTTCACATTTTAATTATTGCTGGAAATTTCATTTTTAACCTTATATCATTTTTTCTCTTATCCTATACATTCTTTGCCTTGATTATATGCTTTCTGCCTATAATTTTATGTTGAATTAAATATTCTAACTTACACTACCCAGGACAGCCTCAGTTCCAAATGAATTCAGTGCCCACACCGTCAAAGTGCAAAAGATCGTCACATCTTTTCCTGCGCTGGATCTATACTCACCGAACAACATTGTGCCGCTTCCGCCCAGTCCTCTGTGGTTAGGTAACGTGGCTCATGCGAAAGAATCCTGTGATGGGCACTCACTGCCTCCAGAAGAACCTAAAGGCAATCATCTGAAAATTGGGGGGTGGACTGACAAGTGGCATTTCCATCCCTGAGGCTCCTGAATTCCTAACATCAGCCTTCAGAGAAGTCCCTAGTCACATTTAAACCTTTACCCGGACCATCATTGGTCCTGCCACCTGCCCTCACTGACAATTCTGAGCCTATCACAGCATATTTCATGGTGGTTGGCACATAATTGTCCTGACATTTGCTTCTGGGCCTGGTTGATTTCTTTCCAATGCTATGTTAAAAATTCAGGCCAATGTTTTGGATTTCACAATAATGGAACTTTTATTTCCAAACTTCCATAGTAAGTCTGTAGACAAGGGTATGTGTAATAAAGACCTGTTATTATTTTATCCCTGTCTAAAACATCTAGGTCATTCTGTTTTTAATGTTGATTACGAGGAAAAATTGGCCGATAGAGCTCTTTTTCAAAGAGCGCCATGGGATATTTTCATTTAACAGAAAAGGCAGTTTAAGATGTCATCCAGAAGATGGCACCACCATTTGAGTAGCAGTCTATCCGTATGGCACCAAGGTGTCAGTTTAGAACATTTACTCATGTCGCTGGTCTTGGTAACTTTGACTCACAGGTGATAATGGTGGGAAGAGAAGTTTAAAATTTATTCATTGGGGGTGTCACAAGTAGACTTACATTAAACTGCAATTGAGTTACTGTGAAAATCCCCTAGGTGCCTGTTCGAGTACATTGAGGGAAAATTCAGCTAACCAGCACATCTTTCAGACTGTGGGAGGAAACCTGAGCACCCAGAGGAAATACACACAGAAACAGGGAGAATATGCAGACTCCCCACATAATCGAAACGGAATCAAACCCAGTCCTTAGCACTATGAGGCAGCAATGCTAACTACTGTGCGGACCCTGGTTCATTTCTAGCCTTGGATCACTGCGTGGAGTTTGCACATTTTCCCCATGTCTGTGTGGGTTTCCCCAGGTGGTCCAATTCCCTCCCACAGTCCAAAGATTTCTGGGTTAGGTGGATTGACCATGGTAAATTGCCCCTTAGTGTCATGGGGATGAGCAAGGTAAATATGTGGGGTTACAGGAGTAGTCCTTGGGTGAAGATTTGATGGGCTGAATGACCTTCTTCTGCACTGTTGGGATTCTATGAATAACGTGCAGCCATCTGAGCGATTGACAATTGATTTGTTCTGAACACTTTATCGGTGTCACAACATGTCACTAGAACAGGTATAAAAGTTGTCCCAATTGTTTGTCCGATCATGAACAATTCATTCTTACATACAGAAACTTACCAATTCTTCACTGAGCATCTGCCTTATTAGAGCTGAAACTTAGGTCTTGGGCATTCTTGGGAATGGAATCATGACCTACCATGTCACACAGATATTTAGTTCAAATGATGTAAGTCTGAGCTTATTTGGGGTTATGGTTACAAAGTTTACTCAAAAAATCCTGCTCAATGTTTTCTTCAATCTGAACATCCAAAAATAGTTTAAATTATTACCAATCTACCTACAGTGTGCTATGAACAAAATGGCTGTCATGTTTGCCTATGTAGCAACAGCATCGACATTGCAAAGTAAACTCAGTTCGTGAAGTGAAGTGGTTGATATTGTCTGAGGGAAATGTGCAAAGTCATTACAGAAAAATAATCCAAGTTCACTGAATTTCATACACTCATTCTAATTCCACTGTTAGCAAATAGGAGTTGGAGTAGATCATCTGAACCTGCTCCACCATTCAATAAGATCATGGTTGATATTCTACCTCAACCCCACTCCCCCATGGCAATGGGTTGAATTTTTGCAGAGCCAGGAAAACAGGATCTTTAGAAATGGTAACTTGAGAAGGAGATGTCTTCATTTCCAACAGACCCAATTTTTGGCAGCTGGGGAAAGGGGAAAGGGGAAGGGGGCTTAATTAAGACAAGAGGGATTCATTCAAGCCCTTATCCATTAATTCTCTCAATGTCCCAAAACCTATCAACCTCAGCCTTGAATAGACTAAAACTGTGCTTCCACAGCTCATTCGGCTAGAGAATTTCCAAGACTCACAGAGCAATTTTAAGATTTTCAAATAAAGAATATCAGATTGTGAAAATCTATCTATTATGAACTTATGTCACCTGGAGCACTACTTGATCCAGAAACTGCAGCTTAACAAAAAAATCAATCATTTGAAAACTGCTTTTCAGAGGGCGATAATAGAACCTTAGAAATTACAATGTAAATCATTTGAAAGAAGGGCTTGTTTATTCTTAGTTGCTGAAGTGAACTCGGGGGAAAATACGTCCAATGCACATAGTAACAGTGACTGCAAATATTTTCAATGCTTTGAACCCATTGCAAGGTTGATCTGAGGGCTGAAGTTTTATTTAAGTTTGGACAAAGCCTCCTTAGTGCATGGAGCAACTGAACATTGCCCAAATGCTCACCATCACTCAAATGGACAGTGTAAGAAGTTATCTGGCAAATACCTGCTGACTACATTTTTTCCTGCAGTAAGTACTTTACTGTGAGGGAGTCAAGGTGGCAGCTTGTCTGTTTTGAGCTGAGGTGCAGTACACTTTCATCAGCTTCTAAACCTGCACCATATCTAACTTAATACCTGCTTTGTGAAATGTTCCTACGTTTTCCCTTTCAGGAGATCCAGAGGCTCTTTCTAAGCTGCCGTCAACCGATAACACAATCCTTACACTTGCACTGCTCCCAGCCCTACCTGCCCTAAGTCTAAAACAGCAATTTAAATTAGTCGTCCTGGCATTATGATGTGAGGCAGCTTCACGCCCTGCAGGAACTTACAGCATTATAGTCCGCTCAGTGCCTGCTCCACTGCACAACACAATTTCTTCTTGTTCCCCCTGGATGGTGAAGCAATGATTTAGATTTGTGGACTATGACAGAGGAATGATGCATATTCTTGGAATTAGACATATTTTGTTGGTTTCATGTTTTGTTTTGTTCCTAGAACAGTTCGCCAGCTCTTGTTGTTCATGGTTCCAGGTGTATGAATCAAATCAGTAATTTAATGTTCCCCCAGCTGAGTTTCACGGCAAGTAGCGGCCAAAGTGGAGCTTCAGCAGAGTGCAACAGCGCAGAAACAAAATGCCACACTACCTTAATGCAAGCACAGCATGGATCTCTAATTAGATTTAATGACACTACAGTAAGAGCCGCTTCAATCAACCGACAGGCAATTGATTATGAGGCAACAAAATGAAATATGTATAATGTTTTTTAGGGAGCAGTTAGAGCTCCTACTGCTCTCTCTCATGCACACTAAAGATCTTAAAGTAATATTTTGAAGAAGAGGAAGGAAATAACTACCTCACTCCCCTCACCATCACCACCAGTATCACTCCACCACCACCCGGTGTTCCTGCTGATATTTATCCCATAATCAACACCTAAAAGAGATAATCCGAGAATGATTACATTGCTTTCACTGGGACCCAGATGCATATAAATTGGCAAGAAAGTTACTGAGCAATCAAGTAAGTGATTGAGGGGGTTGGAGATTGTGGGGAGAGGGGGACAAAGAAGCACAGTGAGGAAGGAAAATGCCTGGAGATCCGTTTCTGCTCCTGAAGGAATATTTTTAACTGATCTTAACTGTACTAATTTTTGCAGTGATATAAGTAGGGTTGGAGGGTGAGGATCCATCTGTGATGGGTATAGGTCACGGTCGGATTTTGGAGGAGACAAGAAGTTTAACATGGGTGGGATTGGACAAGTTCAGGGTGGGCATGGGACCCGTGTAAAATGTGGGCTCATTGGAGAGGGAAGGCCTTTGAAAGGTGACGGTGATGGGTGAGGATGTTCAAAAGTGACAAAGGGGGAGTGTGCGATGAGGAGAGGAGTTGGTTACAGGAAGAGGAGAGGAAGTATTGGAGATGGTTTGAAATGTGATACGTACCATCCTCATGAGAATGCAGATCAGATTGTCAGCACCCTTGACATTCAGCAGAAAACATAACAGATTAAAAGAAGTTCATTGGTTGGCTGGAACTGGATTTGAGTTCAGTTGAAGGAGAACCCAGATAATCTATTCTGATAAGGCAAAAGTCTCTCTATAGATTCCAATGGACAGCAGAGGGAAGGGGAATTGTGTGACTCTGTATCTTTCTTCACATAGCTGGCAAAAACCTTTCCAAATAGCAATGTCACCATGGGCAGTCCTGATTCAGTGGAACATTGGACAGTCTTTGTCCCCCTCATAGAGCAGGGGGGGTGCATACAAGCAGTAACACAAAGAGCTGCAAGAAAAACCCAGCAATCTTGGTGGAGTGTGGTATTTAATATATTTAAAAAGATAACTATTCACAATTATTGCACATCTGTGTCACTAATGTGAACTCAGTATTTCTAAATTTTCCTTACCCTACCACCGGTCTTGGGGCTTCCCCGATACCTGCAGCAGAGATGGAAGCAATCTGCTGACTGCTGAGTGCTCCTGTCTCTGAATACTTTGGTGGGTGTCCTCTAGAGGGCCGAAGCCTGCTGGGCCATGGCCTTCTCTGTATCTCCTGTTCGAGGGTAGAGGCACTCCCAGTGGTCTGAGGCTGGAACTGATCAGAGGCTTGTCATTTGATTTGGCTTAGCAGAGGCCTCTTCTCCAATCTCACTGCCTCCTCCCTCTATGGACATGTATCCATGAGGAAACTACCAGAGTGTGAGCCTGAGCCTGCATTCAATCTATGAGCCACTGAGCTGAGTGTCTCTGGCCTGGTAGAGGGTGAATACTGGAACGGCTCTGCCTTTCCCAAGGTCTCCTGCAGGCTGGGACTGAGCTAGATTTGGGAGTCAGCCTCATTCTCTTCCTAATGCACCTCGGATAGAGTGAAGAGAGAACGAATGATTGTCCAGGCTGCATCCTTTATTGCATAGAGCCTCACCCTCAGATTCTGACCTGCAGAGAATAAGCATACATTCTCATTGAATGGCTGGGGAATGCTGGCCTCACCGTCACCACATGCAATGAGGCAGCAGCCCAGCATCTTCTGACGGGCTTGTACAGCTGGACAGCAGAGATACTGCCTTTACCACTGACATCCATGTTCAGAGAATGGTGAAATGAGTTCATTTACCTTGGCAATAAGGATTAAGTCATTCATGCATTTCCTGCACTGCCGGTCAACCCTTCTCTGCCACTGACCACCCTGACAACCTCTTCCCAAGCAGCTATGGTGAATCTGGTGGGCCTCTTGCTCCCATCTCTGGAAGAGGATGTCTCTCCAGTCCTCTATGACCTGAAGGGGAGTCTCCATTGAGACACCAATGAACCACGGGGTCAGTTCTTGTTACTCACAGTAAGTCAAGTCCCGAACTCCGGGCACAATGATTTACTTGCTGTGCTTTTATATATGACGCCCGGACATAATGGCAGGGCATGCAACTTCCTGTCCACCCCATCTTGCCACGTGAGAGTCATAAATTTCCAGGCTACATAATTAATACAGTAATAGAGCAGAATTTGATGCATTCGCCCAGCCCAACTGTCCAGTGCAAGTCCCTCTGACTTCCATTTCCTGCCACCAGATTTGGGCCTGGTGTAGAAACTCCTGTAGGAAACAAATCTAGTAGCCACAAAAACTGCACAAAAATCTGCTTAGGCACAAAATAAGATCCATCTTTGTTAAATTGATGGCATTATATAAGAATTGAGCCTAGTCAATAAGTATGTGGTAGATCCACCACCACCTTAACTCCATTTTACTGACAGATTCAGGGGCAGCATGGTGGCACAGTGGTTAGCACGACTGCCTTACAGTGCCAGGACCTGGGTTCAATTCCGGCCTTCGGTGATTGTCTGTGCGGAGTTTGCACTTTATCCATGTGTCTGCGTGGGTTTCTCCGCGGACTCCGGATTCCTCCCACAGTCCAAAGATGTACAGGTTAGGTATATTGGCCATGCTAAATTGTCTGGAGGACCAGTAGAGTAAATAGGTGGGGGTTATGGGGATAGGGCATAGTTGGGATTGTTGTCAGTGGAGACTCAGCGGCCAAATGTTCTCCTTCTGCACCATAAAGATTCTCTAATCCCCAGATCCCTTAACATCCAAGATTCGATCATTCTGAGACTCAAATATACTTGCCATATTACAGACACATCCTATTAGGGAGCTGCCTGTACAATGAATGCAAATATGCACCTGTCATTCTGAAATCATTGCTGAATTATTCTTGCTTTTGCATTGTGCTATTTTGTTGTTTAATGAATTGGTTTAACATAGTAAATGAAAACTCTGCTGTGAATTGAATCTGTATCTTTCATTTACAAGGCCTGCACTATAACCAACTGAGCCATCTGTTAGATTCAAGTGTAAGAGTTGAATATTATTATGTATTTACTGTACATTATAACTGCATCAGGAATAAATTCCCATTTACCTGGTTATGGGATTATTTACTCCTGTGCTATTATTACATTTAATATCTATTGCACTGCTCACTTACACATTTGCCAATCTCACTTTTTTAATCTGCTGTACCATCTCCTCAGCAGCTCCACTTCCTAGTTTGCCCCTCCGAATATAGCTTTCCTATTCACTACTCAATGCTTCCGACACTTTCCCCACTTACTTTAATCTATTCCTGAATTTTAACCTGCACCCCAAATACCTCAGAAACTGGGCAGAATTTGATCACACAGATCAATCTTGGATATGAGTTAGGATCGATGGTAGGTGAGTGATTGGGCGGTGTGTTTAAATGAGTGCTGTGTAAGGATAGTTGTGTAGCTGGTGAAATAGGGCATTTGAAGATGCTGTCACCCCCACCCCGTGCCTGCCCCTCACCCTACTCCCTCCAACCAAGCCCCCTCCACAGCCAGCCCACCAGTCCCAGCACAGCTCAACTGCAACGCATCCACGAGAATAGTTCACTGTTCCCTGATTACTGATGCCAGTGTCCCATGGATCGACATGCCTTCTTCCCATACCGCTCTCTGAAACATACTTTTTTTTTTATTCATTTATGAGACATGGGCATCGCTGACTGGCCAGCATTTTATTGCTCATCCCTAATTGCCCTTGAGAAGGTGGTGGTGAACTGCCTCTTGAATAGTTGCAGTCCATGTTCTGTGGGTTGACCCACAATGCCATTAGGGAGGGAATTCCAGGATTTTAATCCAGCGAATGTGATGGAATAGCAAAATATTTCCACATCAGAGTGGTGAGTGGATTAGAGTGAAACTTGCAGGTAGTGGTGTTCCCATATAGCTGCTGCCCTTATCCTTCTAGATGGAAGTGGTCGTGGGTTTGGAAAGTGCTGTCTAAGGATCTTTAGTGAATTGCTACAGTACATCTTGTAAATAGTACATACTGCAGCTACTGAAGCGTTAGTGGTGGAGAAATTAATGTTTGTAGGTGCTAATCAAGCAGCCTGGAATGTGTCAAACTTCTTGAGTGTTGTTGGAGCTGCATCCATCTAGGCAAGTGGGCAATATTCCATCACACTCCTGCCTTATGCCTTGTAGATGGTGAATAGACTCTAGGAGTCAGGAGGTGAGTTACTCACCACAGTGTTCCTAGCCTCTGACCTGCTCTTGTAGCCATTGTGTTTATGTGGTGAGTCCAATTGAATTTCTGGTCAATGGTAACCCCAACGATGTTGACAGTGGGAGATTCAGTGATGGTGACATCATTGAATGTTAAGGGATGGTTAGAGGGTCTCATATTGATGATGGTCATTGCCTCGCATTTGTGTGGTTTCAATGTTGTTTACTACTTGACAGCTCAAGTCTGGATATTGTAGAGGTCTTGTTGCATTTGAACATGGACTACTTTAGTATGTGAGGACTCATGAATGATGCTGAACATTGTGCTTTCATCAGCGAACATTCCAACTCCTGATCTTATGATGGAAGGAAGGCCATTGATGAAGTAGCTGAAGATGGTTGGGCCTAGGACACTACCCTGAGGGACTCCTGCAGAGATGTTGTGGAGCTGAGATGACTGATCCTCCACAACGACAACTACCTTCCTATGTACTCGGTATGACTCCAACCAGCAGAGGGTTTGTCCCCTGAAACCTATCGATTGCAGTTTCACTAGAACTCCTTAATGCCACACTCAGTCTTGATGTCAAGGGTTCTCACTCTCACCACCTCACTGGCATGCAAACACTTTACAGCGTGCTTTGTGTTGGCTGCATACAGCAATGATGTCAATGAAATTTGGGATTATTGCAATTTGACACAATGCTTTTGGAAAGGCTCTTAAGGCTTTCCAACTTAGGATGTTATTCTCTCAAAAACATTAATACGATTTAACAAGCAAAGTCTGAATTTATCTTAGCTGATGTTTACTTGTATATCATACAGCTACAAGTTTACTCTTAATAATCATTCTCATGAATCATTTCCTTGATTCTCATTTGAGAGATGATTGCCTTCAAAGTTCTGCTTTTTAATTTGGATCTTAACTCTTCAAATTCTTCTCACAGAACATGATTCCTGGCTCTACCTACGTTGTTGGTTTACACATGGACCACAGCAACTGGGTCTTTTCCATTCCACCCCACATTCCTCTTACTGAACTCACTGAAACACTGTACCTAAGACCTAACAAATAGAATGCTCCCTTGACTGTGGTGGTTTCTTGCTCCAGTAGCCTTTGCAGGTGGGCCTTCTGCTACTCCATGGATAGAGAATCTCTCTCCTTCTGCATCAAGGCAACCTGGCACTGCATTTGAAAACCTTGGAAGCTGCTTTCTCCCCTGTATCACTTTTGTTACTCTTCTTGTAATCAGATGCTCTTGTCCAGCCACTTCCAGCACCTGCTCCAATCTAAATGCAATATTCCCTCCCCCTTTAATAGATGCGGGCTGACTGCAAGTAGTCCAAGTTTGTTCAAACTTCAGTTAGACTATCTCGATTTTCTGCATCTTGCACTGGCATGCAAACACTTTACAGCGTGCTTTGTGCTGGCTGCATGCAGCAATGATGTCAATGAAATTTGGGATTATTGCAATTTGACACAATGCTTTTGGGAAGTTTCTTAAGGCTTTCCAACTTAGGATGTTATTCTCTCAAAAAAATTAATATGATTTAACAAGCAAAGTCTGAATTTATCTTAGTTGATGTTTACTTGTACATCATACAGCTACAAGTTTACTCTTAATAATCATTCTCATGAATCATATCCTTGATGAACATAAAATCTCTACTTGCAGAAGGAGGTATTTCGGTCCATTGAATCTGTACCAATTCTCCAATAGAACACTTACCCAGGCCCATCACCTGCTCGATCCCGGAAACCCCATGCGTTTACCCCACTAATTTACACATCTTGCAACACTAATGCCAATTCATCTAACCTGAACATCTTTGAACTGTGGGAAACCCACACAGACCATCGGGGGGACATGCATATTTCACACAGTCACTCAAGGTGGAATAAAACCAGATCCCTGGTGTTGTGAGGCAGCAGTGCTAACCACTGTGCCACCATCCTACCCTTCCTATTATTTGGTACATATTGAAGTAAGGTTAATAAACCACCTTTTTTAATTGGGGTGAAGAGGAGTTCGGAGACACTGACAACTCAGCATGGCCCAGGTTCCCGGCACTACCTGTACCTAAGCAAGATGCACGTGATCCAATATTTCATGTTTATTTCAAGTATTATTAATTCCTGTATTACTGAAAGAGGAGTTAAGCATGAATGCTGTTTATCACCAGTCCTCTTCCATGTCTATGTTGAAGCAATGATCAAGGAAGCATTTGAAGACTGAGTCGGATTTCACCATCATGGTGCACCCGTTTTGTTCTTGAACACAAGAGCTTGGTAAAGTTGGGTGTGAGGCGAGTAATGTGATCTGCACCCACCTCCATGCCAGTTCTTCCTTTACCAAGGCCCAAAAATGGCCGTGATCGGGATTGTGCCCAAATGAACACAATGGCCATTTAAATGCATTTACATGCACTTAACTTGACTTAAAGGGCTGCACGCCCAACCTTACCGGCATTTCTCCCTTTATCACTGCATTCGCCCATCCAGATGTGGCACAAAACACGCATTCTCTACAAAAGTCTGACTCGGGCACTCTATCTAGCGTAAATGCCCACATTCAATGACTCTCTGCTTGAGATCGATGGGTGGAATAAGAAAGTGTTCTGACGCCTCTTTGCTTGAGATTGGTGAGGGGGGGGGGAATCGGCTGCAATTCTGCTTGAGATCAGTGGGGGAAGCAGGGGATAGGGGGGCAGACAGCCTGGGCGGCAGGTGGATGGGGGGGATATGGGGGTCAGTAATGTTGGGGAGGGATGAGAGCCAAGGAGAGACTCAGGAGCGATATGGCAGGAGAACTGTATTCTATTGTTTTTTTTCTGCACATGCACAGTTGGAGGTGCCAATCGGAATTGCAGGGTTTTGGATGCAGTAAGCCCCACTCACAGGCTTGAAGCAATTCAGAATCGCTGATATTTTTTTCAGGCAGAGTGTGTGTGGAGACACCTGAGAATGAGCCTAAAAATTTAATCAGGAACACTCCCAGTTTTAAGTCTGCTGAGCACTTAGAATCAAAATGGTAAAATGGGGCCCTTAGAACCTGGCATGAAGATTGGGAGGGGAAGAATGATAGCATTAGTTTTAACAAAGAACTTGTAAATAACGCAGAAGAATTAGAAGAACTAAAGGATAGACAAACTAGTAACACACAGATATGAGCTACAGAATAAAAATGAACATTAAAAAAAACCAAAGCATGTCTCAAAATCACCAAAAAATATTAATATCGTCAAAAGAAAGAGAACTAGAATATGTGAAAGGATTCAAATATTTTGGAAGCATGATATTTTCAGATGGATGAACTACAAAGAAATAAGAACAAGAAAAGAAATGGAAAAGGCAATATTTGATAAATATTGTTAACCAGAAATCTGAACAAGCAACTCAAGAAGCAACCTGCAAAGAATTTGATTTGAGTGATTTTTTTTACAAGTGTGAGTATGGAAGTAACAAAAAGAGGTCAACTTGTTAAATAATTTTGAAACTTGTTGTTGTTGTTTGGGAGTTGGGTGGTACTGGGGGCTGGAAGGGAAAGTTGCAAGTCAGTGTGAATGATTTGGTAGGCGGTGGGGGGGCGGGGGCACAGTTTATAGATACCTACCTATAGATACCTAGCTGCTAGTCAAGGTCTTAGTCTGTCTAACATTTTTGTGGGGTAGCTCTTCAGATAAATACTGAGGAACAGTCTGAGGACTCTGACTCTAACTACTCGTTGGAAATGTTGACAATGGGTCCAGGAAGCAGAGGAATTGTCCATTGGAAGCTGATATTTCCCAAACATATTCCATGTAGGCCATCACATCAGGAGTTACACAGGGTCCCGATGTACATCTCAGTCATTTCTCCAGTCTCAGACAATCTAGTGACTGGAAGTCTTGAGCCCATTATTTCATCTATCTCTATCATCTATCATCTATCTATCTATCAGTCATTTCTCCAGTCTCAGACAATCTAGTGACTGGAAGTCTTGAGCCCATTATTTCATCTATCTCTATCATCTATCATCTATCTATCTATCAGTCATTTCTCCAGTCTCAGACAATCTAGTGACTGGAAGTCTTGAGCCCATTATTTCATCTATCTCGAATCTGTCTCAAGTTCATTGTAAAGGCCAATTATTTCTTCAAGTCATGGTCATTCCCTGCACAAGGAAAAACTTTCTGATATCAGTTTTAGAATTGCACTTTTCAAGCTTGAACTTATGTTTACTTAACCAATTTGTACTATTTAATTTGAAGTAACTATTTTCAAACATAATATTTCCATGCCATTTATTATTGTGTATATTTGTTATAACATCATTTTTTTCAATGCCTACTTAAAGCTTTAAGATACCCACTCTTCAAATAGTTTACACAGTTCAATTATCACATCAATAATAACTTTTATTTATCATAGACTAGAATCATAGAATCCCTACGATGCAGGATGAGGCCATGTGGCCCATCGAGCCTGCACTGACAATAATCCTATCCAGGCCCAATCCCTTTTACCCTGCTAATCTGCCCCTGACCCGAAGAGATAATTTAGCATGGCCAATCAACCTAGCCCATACATATTGGCAGTGGTAAAACATTCCAAAGTGCTGCATCGTTGCATAGTTTTGGCTCTGATTTTGGTGTGGATGTAATGGTGAATCTGTCAGCATTCTCTGTCACTGCGGTTCTGAAGCTGACAGCAAATTGAGAAATCTGTACATGCAGAGACTAATGGAAGATACTGACAGTGATTCTGTGCTTCTCCAGAAGGTGTGCTGTTGAGGCATCCCAAGACTGCAATTAATGGGAAATCAATTGAATTGACAAGAACCTTCACTGTGTAATAAGTTACATGTTGCTGAATGAGATAAATGAGATGAATTCTTAACACTGTATGGGCTTCATAATTAATATCAAACATCCTTTTTGATCCTAAATAAGGATCTTTATTTGTAGAATGCCAATTTCGCCATAATTATAAGAAAAATCGACATTTTATTTGTTTTTTTTGAAGGTTCATTAAAGCTTATTTTACCTCTCTCTTACTCCAATTTATTTATTTTTCTACCTGAAGAAATAACTAAAAGTGAAAGGGTGGCATAGTGGTGATTATTTTGCCTCACAGCACCAGGGACCCGGATTCAATTCAGGTCTCAAGTCACTGTTTGTGGAGTCTGCATGTTCTGCAGGTGCTTTGGTTCCCTCCCATGCTCCTATGATATGTGGGTCAGGTTGATTGTCCATGCTAAATTGCCTCTTAGTGTCAGGCGGATTAGCAGGGTAAATACCTGGGGTTACGTGGATAGGGCTCGATGAGATTGTTATCAGTGCAGGCTTGATGGGCTGAATGGCCCCCTTCTACACTGTTGTATATTAATTAAATTTTAAAAGATTTAGTTAAATTAAAAACTATTGAAGCTTTGTTAATATTTATTGTATTCAACTATTTATGTACATGCTGACATCATTGCTGCTGGATGCTTCGGAATCCTCTTTGATATGATATCTTTTAAAAAAATTACTCCAGCTTTAAAGTTACAAAGCCAATGCTCAGAATGAATTGGGCAAACCTAACACCATTCCTTGCTTGCTCTAAAAACTAGATTCAAAATCCAACTGAATCCAATTCAAGGCCTCCATAAAAGAGATGAAGTTTGAGTTTATTTATTAGTGTCGCAAGTAGGCTTACATTAACACTGCATTGAAGTTACTGCGAAAATCCCTGAGTGGCCACACCCTGGTGTTTGCTCAGGTACATTGAGGGAGGAATAAGCATGGCCAATGCACCTAACAGGCATGTCTTTAGGACTATGGGAGGAAACTGGAACTCCTGGAGGAAACCCACATAGACACAGGTAGAATGTGCAAATTGCATAAACAGTCACCCAAGCCAGAAATTGAACCCAAATCCTAAACAAGATCCAAGTTGACAAAATAAAGCATTGCACTCCATTTTGAACTTGATTTGATGCTTAATCTTACCCAAATCTTTGACTTGATTTTTCTTTAATAAATGACTGTCTTTTTTTTTTGCAACAAGTTTGACCATTATATACAGTTTTATTTCATTGAATCATAGAATCTCTACAGTGCAGAAGAGGCCATTTGGTCCATCAAGTCTGCACTGACTTTCTGACAGTATATTTTATGTATTTTATCCAGGCATTCTGCCCCACCTTATCCCTATAACCCAGGCATTTACCACAGCTGATCCATCTAACCTGCACATCTTTACTGTGGGAGAACATCCATGCAGGTAGTCAATCAAGGCTGTAATTCAACACAGGTCCTTGGAGCTGTGAGGCAGTAGTGTTAACCATTGTGCCATCGTGCTGTCCATCTTTGACTTGACACCAGATTTAAACTTGGATTTGTAAAGAGAGAAGAAATGTCACAAACATCAATAACTTTCTGCAAGGTTAAGCCCCATTACATTGTCACTGACTGCAAAGCCTAGGTTAGTGTGATTAGATTTTTGAAGGAGAGATGATGACAGCTTTGAAAGAGAAAGGAACAGTATCTGAGGAACAGAACTCTAAGGAACTATTTAAAATATTAGTCCATAAGGGAAAATTGATTGCATATTTTGGACAGCTAATGCAATCCAAACAATGATTAACAACCCTACCAAATATTTAACACTGCATTTCTTCCAGTGAATTTTGTGTCTCCACTATTCAATTCATGCCTGTTTTAACTACAGCACTGGCAGCTTGCAGTTACATAGCAATTTTAACATCAGAAACTGTCCAAAAATGCTTCAAAGGCATAATCAAAAAA
This sequence comes from Sphyrna mokarran, assembly GCA_024679065.1. NCBI lineage: Eukaryota > Metazoa > Chordata > Chondrichthyes > Carcharhiniformes > Carcharhinidae > Sphyrna > Sphyrna mokarran. The sequence continues at coordinate 30,721,758 of JAGIQG010000021.1, forward strand.
TGTAGCTGAGCCAAAGGTGGTCTTATTGGGTTTGGGTTTGATATACTTGAGAGTCAATATCAGCTAGAAAGAGGGCCACAGAGGAAACATTTGCTGTCACCAGTAAGAATAGGTTAAATTGAGTCAAACATTGGTTGCATGAATTAGATTAACTCAGACAGTAATGGGGCAGAGCAAGAGGGTGATGCAAGTTCAGATCTAGGGAAGGTGAAACCTGAAGTGAGGTTTGGGAAAACAAGGAGAAAAGAGAAGCAATTAAATAGATTATTGTGACAAGAGTTGTACTGTTGCACATATTTCTTTCAAATTAATTTGTGCATTTTACCAAAAATATCAAAACATTAGAATGCACATGATCCTGAGTATTTATGTTGTTTGTTCAGTTGAGATTTTTGTGGACACTTCAGTCTCTTTTGTTAGAATCCTCCCAACAAACCTTATGCTGTATTCCAAACAGGTTTCTTGCGTGGTTAAATTCAACAGCTTTATTTTTGGAGAGTATTGGACAGTTAATGCAATGCAAATATAAGGCAATAATGTTAAAAACAGTAAAATACTGCACATCATAATCTTATTCTTTCAATTCTACAAGGTAATAAAGGTAAGTTCAGCCCAGCCTTCTAGGCAAATATTTTCTAATCGTATCAATCCAAACATCACTTTGAACTAATTTGTTCAATTAGTTGGGTCCGCATTATTAGTTGTATGGAGATAGCAACATGCTCCTTTTGTAACTATCTAAGAAAGTCTACTCTTTAGTCTTTACCAATGAAATGTAGTAAAGTAATGCTTTATTCTGAAACATAATACCCAGCGACTGAGCAGATTCTTAATAAAAATCATCTCGTTTGTACATTTGCCAGTGGATTCTACTTTCAGTTGAGACTTTGGCTGATCAACATGAACTTGTTAAAGTTGTGACAAAATTAAAATTGTGGAGAACTCCTTTCAGAACGAAGCTAAATGCAGCTTCTTATGTAACAGAAGGTAAGAAAGAAGCAGGAAGTCATTTGTCAATCCTGAAGTGTCTAGTACATCAAGGTCAAAGTGGAAAATTTTAAACATTCCAATGATAGTGTGGATAATAATTCATGCTGAAAGGAATAAAAGTCTGAAGAGTAATTGATTATGTTTTGTTTCTGAAAAATGTCCAATTATCATACAATCACGAAATGATACTGCACAAGGGAGACCATTTGGTCCATTTGTGCTGGCTCTTTGGTATGCTGAGCCAATAAATCTCACACCCCTCTTCTTTTCTTATAGCCCTGCCTTTTCCATACAAGTGCTTTCCTCTTGAATATTACTACTGAATCTGCTTTATTCCAGATTCAACAGCAACTCACTATGTCAAAATAAAAACTCATGCTTCTGGTTCTTCTGCTAATCCAGTTAAGTTTGTACCCTTTGGTTATTGGCACTGAAAACATTTCCTCTTCATTTACTCCATTAAGACTATCCGTGATTTTGAACAACTCTATAAAATCTGCCCTTAACTTTCATTATTCTAAAGGGAAAAATCCCAGCTTCTCCAGTGTCTCCATATTTTCACATCTGGTAAGCTTGCCGTATATTTGATAGCCATTACTGGCATTAATTGTAATGTCCATGCACTTGGTTAAAACAAAAGGAAATTAGAATGTTAAATGTTGCAGAATTCTGAATTAAATTTGTGCAGTTAGAAAATTAAAAGTTTACATGAATGTGTGATTTCTTTTAGGTTTTTGTGATTTGCCACAAAAGGACTGCTTAGGAACATGCTATTGATACATTTACTGCATTTAATCCTTTAAACCGACATCTGATATCTTTCATCATATTTAATTGCTGGCCTTTTCAATATCTGGGAGATTGGGAATTATAACTGATACAATGTGTGGAATGTTACACCAAAAAGTGCCAAATTGTTAGGTTTAGACTGAAAACCGGTTTATTTCTTCCCAGAAACGAAGCTAGATTTTCACTCCAGGGCCCAAATTCTCCTGCCGTTCACATTTTGCCGCAGCTGCTGGCGAGTATGGGAATTTGATGCACAGTCCGATCTCTGTTCACTGCAGTGAGACAGGAGAATCCCTTCTGTGGGGGAGATCAAAGAATTCTGGGTGGGCCAGAGTCCAACCACAGTCCGATCTCCGTTCACTGCAGCAAGACAGGAGAATCCCTTCTGTGGGGGAGTTTGGAGAATTCTGGGCCAGATCTCCTGACACACGGTCAATAAAAAGCACGGGGGTGGAGTGTGTGTGGTTTACGCCATGATTCTGGTGATGCAGGCTCTGATAAAACTGACTCTACAGAGATCAGGTACCATTTTTACAGGGCACCCTGACCTCAGAATAAAGTTAAAGTCTCCCTTCCCATCACCTAGAAATAATCAGAGATCTTGGCTAGAATTTTACCGCCTCGCCCATCCTAAAATCAGGGCAAGTGAGGCTCACAGAACTCCGTTGGCCTTGGGTGGAATTTTCCAAACCTTGCCTGAGTGAGGTTGTAAAATAGTGGTACTTGTTCCCACAAATTCCGCTATGGCCCTCACTCAACAGTTAGTGGCCACAACGGGATTTGCACCCGGGACAAATGGGCTGTGAGACTCTCATCCAATATCCCTGCACATCAAACAGTTTTTATTTGCAAATAGCTTGCAGCTTAAGATTTACAAAGTAACTTTGGAAAAGCTGCACTTATCCTCCATCAGCCTAGATCAATTGGATTCCATTTGATTTGATTCTTCTTTAGTAGGGCTTCTCATGTTGATGGTTTCAATCTGGTTCCATATCGAAAAAAGTTCTTGGCCTCCTTTTATCCACTTAGCTTAGTAGCAACTTTCTTCATGTTGCTCTTTCTTTGCCCCGCTCCCCCCCCCCGACTTATTTCTGGGTCAAATGATCAGCCTTTGTTTGGTCCACATTGAATTTAGTCCAAAATATCACATGCAGTTGGTTTTCCCCAAATTGTTTATCCCCCATAGTCAGTTTTCCCATGCGTATTGTCCTTTAATCACAGGACATCTGGAGCACATGCTGTTGGGTCTCTTGCAGCCGTCTCACCCAAATTGTGTGTTGTTGTCTGAATCAAAGGTCATTTGAGAAAACACAGTAGTGAAAAATACAGTTTTTTGCAAGCCACAGTATGTTTTGAGAACTACAAGATGTCCCAAGAATTGCCACCATTATTCCCACCATTGTCTTTGCAACAATCTTAAGCATGATCTTACACCTAAGTTTTTTCTTGTGTGGCTTTCATAACAAAGGAGGACAATGGCAATTTTAAGTAATTTAAACCATATTGATTATTGAAGACCAATATTTAGAAGTAAGAAATAACTTCATTTATATTCTGATTTTCAGATGGCCAGCAAGCTTCACAATGAGCAAGGTATTGTCATTATTGTCCATGGAAAATCAGCAGAAATTTTAATTACAGCAAGCTCTTGCAAGCAGCAATAAGGCAAATCTGATTCTATTTGGCAAAGTCTTACCAAAAAATGGCAGAGTGTTGGTTCCAGCGAGAAAAATGGCTTATTTTTCTCCAAAGCAATAGGCCAGTCTTCTCTCCAGATGTTAGCACACACTGCCGTCACACTGGGCATGTTTCACGCCATCTTGTGGGGGGGGACCTCAACATGCCAGCTAATGCTGATTGCATTGAAACAGGGACAGCATGTTTAAAGGGCGCTTTAACCAGAACAAAAATGATGTCCTCTTCCAGCCCACCACGGAATTCCCACCTCTCGGCCCATGAATGGAGCAAATATTCACTCAATTGCTCCCCACCCTTCACTCAATCAGAGCCAAAATTCACTCCTCTCCCAGATCCCAACCCCCAACCTCTCTACCCACACAGTCAATGCTGGTATCCACTACCCACCCAAATGGCTATCACCAGCATCCCAAGCCCCCACCTCTGCTCCTGTTCACTACCAAATAAATGAACTACCCCTTCCCCATGAGGCTCCCACAGGGGTCTGCTTCTGCCACAGGTTGGGAGTGCCACATAGGCATGGTGCTAACCTGGCAATGCCAACACGTGCCAAATGGCAGGGCTGGGGGCATTGTCACAATGCTGCCTGGACATATCTCTCTCCCCCATATTCATGCGGGTCTTGGTTAGCATCTGAGTGAATCTGTTGTGAACCTGCACTGACGTGACGTCACATTGGCGCAATTTGAATATATGGTGGCGGTCAATATATGGTTGGAGGAACTGGTTAATGATATGTACATATATTAAAATGATTGCAATAAGGTTCATGCTGATTTGGGCATGAACTTAAATACATCACCGGGGAGAAGTGGCGAAAACTGGAAGCTGTGATCTCGCTAGCAAAATCTGCGACTTCTGGAGTTTTGCTGGATTTGAGCTCTAACACCATTCCCATGGATGGAAACATGGTCCCAAAATTGCCTATTCAGCCCATGTTAATAATGGGCTAAATGCTGGCTCGGACACAAGCAGAATTCCTCTGCACTCCTCTGAACAAGAATCTCATCCGGACAGATAGACGGACCTTGATTTGACACTCATATCTTAGCGCACCAAGAATCAAACCAGAAACATATGAAGGTAGCATAAACTGAAATATGGAAAAAATTTCAAAACAATAATTTATGTGACACTGACGTACGAAATTGTTAAAGAGTCTTGAGAGAAAGACATATTGATTGATTCATGGGATCGCATTTTTTTAAAAAAGCAATTCTGTTTAGTCTTTCCTGAAAGGAGATTAAGAAACTTGTCTGCCAAGATTCCAAAACTGAGCAAGAACTCTTTTTCATTTTTTTTGTTCTGTGGATTGCGAGCCTGAAGGTAATTTTTCAATATCAGATTCAAGAAACACTAAAAAGCATGAAATTAATTCCATGTAAGTTTAACACACCTGAAAAAAATGTTGAATAATTCAAAACTCTGCAGGTTCAGGATATCAGAAATCACTTTGACTAAACCTATGCCTTGCTGAATAATGTTGTGAAATAATGAAGCATGCTGTGGAAATAATGAAAATGATGGTGAGACTAATAGTTCTTCCCCTTCGTTATGAGTAGACAGAGAGCAACATCTGGCAAGGGCAAATGTGCAGTTATACACAAAAATCAGAAGTTGCTGTCAGAAATGCATGTCCCCATTCCTCAATCTGAGCATAAACTGCATCTCACTATCTGGTTTCTTATTCAAATGCAGTGAACAACATGGGCAGCACAGTGTTTAGCACTCTTGCCTCATTGCATCAGGAACCAGCGTGGATTGACTGTGTAGGGTTTGCATATTCTCTTTGGCCAGGATTTTATTGACACATTTCCCCCCGGGCAAAGGTCACAGAATGGCATTCTCCATTGCCTTCGGGCAAGATCTTATGAGCCTTGGGTGGGCGAGATGGTAAAATTCCAGTACTTGTGTCTACATGCATTTCCGCCGGGTGCTCCGGTTTTCTCCCATTTGACAATAGTGTGCAGGTTAGGTAGATTGACTATGTTTAATTGCCCCTTAGTGGCCCAGGGTGTGTTGATTAGGGGGATTAGTGGGGTAAATATGTGAAGTTTCAGGGATGAGGTGGGGATGGATCTGGATGGGGTACTTGGTTGGAGAGCTGGCACAGATCCGACGGGCCAAGAAGGCCTCCTTCTGTGTGGTAGAGACTCTATGATTCTAAGTCCCTGTACTAACATTGTATATATGAATTAAATACACCATTGAAATGTATGGCTTATTCATTTTAGACTAAATACTCCTTAAAACCTTAATTACAATCTCTTTGGCACTGAAAATTTACTTTAACAAGTGTGGGAAGTATCATCCCCTTAGGTGTATTACTAATGTCACTGGAAATTTAAAGGTAAGTATTTTTGTTTTTTTTTCTTTCTGCTTGTTTTTTTTCCTCTGTTAACCCGATCTTTCTTTCCTTTTGGTTATTTTCTTCCTATATCTAAGTTGACATTGTAAGGAGTCACACAATACCAGATTATAGTCCAACAGGTTTATTTGAAATCACAAGCTTTTAGAGCACTGTTCTTTCATCAGGTGAAGTGGAGAGAGGTATGGAGACACCGAATTTATAGGCAGGATGACGTTAGCCCGACACACGCAGACAATCAAGAGTGTCAATGGAAAGGGACAAATAGTGTAATGCTGTAGTAGGCTGGTTGAATAACAAGTGTAATGCTGTGGTAAGCTGGTTGAATAACAAGCCTTTACAGATAGTCACAAGTGCTAACAGGTAAGTGCGAGCAGTTAAGTTCAGAAGCAGTGCCATTTTTGGACACATACATTTCCATTAAGAGCAGACACCTCAGTACTTCATTCTACTGTAAGCTCATGGATAACCTACAGCCTGTCAACACTTTACACATACTGACTTTGGGACAGTGCTCTGAAACCTTGCAATTTCAAATATATCTGTTGGACTATAACCTGGTATCATGTGATCTCAAGTTGACATTGAATTCAAAGTGACGCTTTCAACTTTTAGGTTCTGTACAGCTGTTCATGTTCAATGCATAGTTGCTCAGCTTGTTCATACACATTATAGATGTGCTATATCGGGTAGTTTGGATGTCTCAATGATGGCAATTGGCAGTGAAAAGCCCCACGGAATGTCAATGGGCAAGTGCAAAGTCCAGGCTGGGGTTTTATGTAAATCCTTATCTGTAACATGCAATCCCCAAATCAATTCAAAATGAAAATATCAGGTTAATTTTTTTAATTCCTCAAAAATTTCAAAGGGATCAAACAGACTTTGTTGGATCAAAAGAATGAAAAGGCCTTTTTACAGCTTGCTTTTTCATTCAAGGTTTGATATAACTAACTGTAAAATTGAAGTTCATAGAGCTAAGTATCAAGAAATGTGTGAAGTTAAGCTTTTAAAATTGATAATAAGACATCCATTTTTCAAAAACTATTTGAATTTCTGAAATAAGCCAAGTTTCCCTGGTAATAATTCAGGATGCTATTAATGGTCATTATATACTAAGTCATTACATTCCAAAAGGAATTCATCATACAGAGGACTTGGGATGATATCAAAAAACTAAATCACTGTAAAATGATTTATTTCACTTGCTATGTATTACAAGGTTCTGATATCTCGAACATATATTAAATAACTTGTTAGCATTAAAATATTTTCATAATATTGTGGTGTTCTGTTGAACTTTACATCATTCATTCAATTGGAAAGGGTTGGATAAAACTTCATGCTGTACGGTAAAAATGTGCATTGAATGATTATTGTATTTTCTGTTTGCCACCTGCCAAATACAGATGCATAAAACCAAGGCTATCACAGTGGCACAGTGGTTAGCACAGCTGTCTCTGAGCGCTAATGATCCAAGTTCGATTCCTGGCTTGGCTCACTGTCTGTGAAGAGATTGCACTTTCTCCCCACGTGTGCGTGGGTTTCCTGTGAATGCTCCCACAATCTGCAGGACGTGCATTGGCCATGTGAAATTTTTCCTCAGTGCACCCAAACAGGAGGATGGCGAGTAAGGGATCGTCACAGTAACTTAATTGCAATGTTAATGTAAACTTACACTAATAAATAAATTTTAAAGTAAATAAACTTTGAGGCAGGCACCAAGAGTTGGGAAATTTCCCAGATCACCATGCCCACCTCAGAAAATAATGCTTGCAAAAGCCAGGTTTTTGTTCGCGGGGGGAAGCAGCATTAACAGGAGTCAGGTCCACCAGCCTCAGAACGAGCTTATAGGCAGGCATAGGTGTTGTCAGGTGCCTGGGCATTGTTCAAAAGACTAACCTCAGCGCTCTGGGACTTCAATAAAACAAAAAACAACCCTCTAGTCTGGCCATGCTAAATTCCCTCTAAATACTCTAACAGGTGCTAGAGTGTGGTGACTAGAGGATTTTTACAGGTACTTCATTGCAGTGTTAATGTAAGCCTACTTGTGACACTAATAAATAAACTTCAACTTAAGTTGGTCAACCAACCAGCAAGACCCCACAATCCCTCTTTTGCAGCATTTCACTGATTCCTGATTGATTCCAGGACTTCACCTGCTTAACATCAACGAACAATCCATCCCTTCACTACTCACTCTGTGGGTGAAAATGTGTACCCACTCCTTGAGCAGGATTTGTGGTCAGTGAAGGAAGTTTAATTGGCTAGGAAGATAGCAGTTGGGAACCCCATCATCTTCCCACCTACACCTTGATTAAGCCTGTGGATAGCTTTCCTGTCTCAATGCTCGTTGAGGCCTTGAGTGTGAAATTAATGCCTGCTAAAGTACTTCATCCCAGCACCACTAGTGTTAATCCAGCACCAGGTGAAAGGTTCAGCATGCCAGAAACATGATAATCGAAAGCAAGCATGTTAGTTTGTTGCTACCTGGCATGGGTAAGGGGAGAGGAGGACCTGATTGAGGGACCCCACATCAAGATGTTGGAAGCTGCTGGAAGCCAATCCCTGCCCTTGCTGGCACCTCTCCTGTTAACCGTACCCCCTTCCTGCCATCACTCACTAGTACCTGGGTGTCGTTTTGATCTGATGTCTTGGGACAGCGTCATACTGGGAGCATGAATACAAAAAAGGTGCTGGCCTATGATTCACTAGAAATCCTTGGTGAGCAGGATTTTCACATGGGTAGTACTATGGCACAGTGGTTAGCACTGCTACCTCACAGCCCCAGGGACCCAGATTCAATTCCAGCCTTGGGTGACTGCCTGTGTAGAGTTTGCACTTTCTCCCCACATCTGCATGAATTTCCTCCGGGTGCTCCAGTTTCCTCCCACAGTCCAAAGAGTGGCCATGCTAAATTATCCCTCAGTCAAGGAGATGAGCTGGGATTACAGGAATAGGGCCTGGGTGGGTCATTGTTGGTCTCGGCTTGATGTGCCAAATGGTCTGTTTTTGTACTGTAGGATTCTGAGATGCATCAAGCAGGAGCCAAAATCTTTGATTCTAGGAAGGAAAACTCTCAGTAACACCAGTCTAGTGCCACATATTCAGCAAATGGTTGTTTACAGGATAACTTTGTTAACGTCTATCATTCAGATTTTAATTTGTCCATCATTTCACAGAAGGTGCTCAGAACCCAAAAATGAAGCAAGAATATACCTCTTCTAAAATAGACAAAAACATAAATTTCCTTTTGCTTCTCCTCTTGTCCCAAAGGCACCAATGGCCGACAGCTCCAACACACTAAAAACAGTCGGTGTCTCACTTTGTTAACAATTCGTGACGGGTGACCCTAAGCAGTGGTGTCAGCAAACTGTTTGACCATGAAACGCAAGAGTATAGCTGACTGAACAATACACTGGTATCAAATATCTTTGGTACAAACAACAAGAAGTATGAATTGTTTGTATTTTGACTTTCTTATAGGCTGGAGAATTGGAGCAGAATTAAAGACGATGAAAACATTGGAGCTCTTGTTAACATATAAGAGATTATCTTCACAAAGCATTCAATAAATTATTAGCTCTGATGTAATCTCTCCTTCTGCCTATAAATGTCTTCATGCCCAAGATGAGCAGGTTAGGTTGATTGGCTATGCTAAATTGCCCCTTAGTGTGTATGTTAGAGGGATTAGCAGACTAAACATGTGGGCTTTTGGGTGGGATTGTCATTGGTGCAGACTTAATAGTCCCCCCCGTACTGTAGGATTTCTATGACCCTCTGTCCCTGATCACCCATTATTTGAGATTCTGAGCCATGGCTGGTGTGGTCGCTGATCATGTTAGCAGCTGGCATTACCATCTGCAAAGTGATGATTGGTATCACACACTAGCTGGGCACCATGTGAATGGGAGGCTTTCCTAGTAATGAAATTAAGGTGCCTTCATTGCAATGCGTGCTGGAGTGAGTTGCAGTTCACTCAGGGACCGGAACCTTCCGGCCATTCACATCAATGGGATTTTCCAGTGCCGCTCACCGACTGTGCACCCATGCCACACATTTCACAGCAGGGAGGGGTGCATTAATTGAAAACTCTGTTGACAATGATGGGGGCAGAAGATCCCACTACCGATAAATGGTGGGCTGTCTTCACCAAAGCAAAACAAGTAGCAGATTACATGGCAAAGTGAGCTCAGGAAATTTGAGTTGTAGCTTTGTCCAGTGGGAAGATTGCTTTACTATGGAATTAAACTATTCATTCTAATGTTCCACGTATGCCATTGATAAATCAACAAATGTCAAGGCTTGTACGAACAAAGTATTGATGATATTCTTTATGGAAAAGAATATTAAGTGTTACTGCCTGAGTAATTTAAGGAAGCTGATCTGAAGGAACAGGTGGCAAGTAAAATCAAGAAATTGGTCACTTTTGCTGGCACACACATAGATGCCAGTTCATCTAGTAACTGACAGAACGTCCCGGTGGCTCTAAGAAGGAGCACAATCTTTTTGGCACAAATAGCTGTTTGTGCATATCAACATGTTGGAAACAAATATCGATTATAAGGGTTCATTTTAAGATTTTCCAGATTTGCCTTTTCCATATGCTCATCCCCTTACTCTTCAAAATATAGGGTACAACTACAGAACTTGGATGAAATGATAGGAAGTCAATTCCTTACGTTTTGTGTGGCATAGTGATTAGCACTTCTGCCTCACAGCTCCTGGTGTGAATTCCATTGTCGGGTGACTGTATGTTTGGAGTTTGCACATTCTTCCTGCGTCTGCATAGATTTCCTCTGGGTGTTGTGGTTTCCTCCCACAGACCAAAGATGTGCAGGTTAGGTTGATTGGCCGTGCTAAATTGCCCCTTAGAGTCAGGGAGACTGACAGACCAAATATGTGAGGTGACGGGATAGGGCAGGATTGTTGTCAGTGCAGACTTCATGAGAAGAATGGCCTCTTTCTGCACTTCAGGGAATCTATGATTCTATTGTATGATCAATAAATTTGCTTTTTGATAAACTCACAAGAGCAAGGATTTTCAGAGAAGTTTGGAATCCAAGAACAACTAACAAGGCTGTGCGTGTGACGTATGTATAAGTTTCAATCAAGAAATTTAAAATTGGCTCCTCGACTCAATGTTCACATCAGGGATATGGCTGGCTGCTCATATCACCATTTATTTAATGGCAGCATTCGCAGAAGGTCGTTCCACAGTCATAACTGAGAGAAGTGTCTCAAGAAGAATTTCTGGATCAACCTTCATTTGTGTGTGATGGGTCAGGCTCTGATTGAGAAGTATTTCAGTACAGCAAGTGATCTGGAGGAAAATTTTGGATGTTATGATGGCCGTAGGTCACGCTGCCCCATTATTTGGCTTTAGTGCCCTCAAGACATTATGAAAATGATCAGCAACAAAAATAAATAAAGCTTGCTTCAGATCTCTGAAAAGCAGTGCAACACTGTGGTATCCGTAAGCATTTTTACATAACATGGAATGATTCCCAAACAATAGTGATGGCAAAGCATCAGACAATTATTGGAACAAAAGGAGGAATATTTTTTGTGGATACCAAATTGCACATAGCCAGGCATGCCAATCTTGATAATGTAGACAAGTATAAAATGTACCATAATCATCTTGTTTATTGTCAGATAATGTGGGTCTTGTCCAGGCTTGTCTCAAACCTTCCAAGTATTGAGTCTTTCAGCACAAAAAAAAGCACGCACAAAGCCCCAATCATTTTTTTGGTGTAATGCAGACAGACATTCATGTGGTTAGGAATATAGAGCAAAATGATGTTTATTCAAATTAACTTGTGTGTTTTTACAAGCTGAAGTCAGAGACAGTGATATAGATTCATATTTGACCTTTTCGGCTTCACTGCTCCATTCTCATTTGAAAGTATATCAAATCTTGTGTACATCCTATGATCAGGTGACAATGACCTAGTGGTAGTATCAGTAGACTATTAATCCAGAAACTCAGCTAATGTCACGGGAAAGCGGGTTCAAATCCCATCACAACAGTTGGTGGAACTTGAAATCAATAAAAAAATAGAACTAACAATTTACTGGTGACCATGAAACCATTGTCAATTGTTGGTAAAACCCATCTGGTTCACTAACGTCCATTCTTGCCCGGCCTACATGTGACTCCAGAGCCACAGCAATGTGATTGACTCTCAAACGGCCTCTGAAATGGCCTGGCTAGCGAGTCAATTGTATCAGCGTTTCAAGAAGGCAGCTCACCACCACATTCTCAAGGGCAACTAAGAATGGATAACAAATGCTGGCCAGCATTGTGATGCCCATGTCCCACAAATAAATAAAAATAAAGCATTTGATCCCAGTTGGTATGTAGTAATGAAAATGAGCGATGGCCTTTACTCTGATAGCTTATCTTTAAGCAACTGCGAGCATCTTCTTTTGTCATTGACAATCCAACACATCTCCCTCTCTTTAACTCTGTAGAAGAGTTGTGCGGACTGAATAAGTTCACTCTTTTTTCTTGCGTCGCTCAGTGAAAGTAAAACTGAAGAACAAGTGACAGATGGCCCTGTGTGTGTGTGTGTGTGTGGGGGGGGGGGGGGGGGGGGGGGGGAACAGTTTTATGTTTTGGATATGAAAAGAAAGGTTACAGGCTAATGTTGTTGAATTCAATGTTGAGTCCTGATGGAGATGATGTGCCTGAACGGAAGATGAGAAGCTGCTCCTCTAGTTTGTTTTACGCTTCACTGGAACATTGCAACAGGTCAAGGACAGATATGTGGGCATGGTGCTGAGGTGAACTGGCTAGTAATTGAGAATTGGGGTCAAAATTTTGAAATTTTATGTCACCATAAAAGTGCAATAGCTGTAAGAAATGTTAAATGTTTTTAATAGAGCTAAGGAATTTGATTTGTCATCCAAACAGGAAATCATTGCTATCTAATATAAATTAATATCCTTAATTAAAGGCCACATTAAAAAAGCAATAATTCTATTGAGTATGATCCTTTAATCTCTATTTCAACTGATACAATATGGAATGTATTGGAAGTATTTTTAAATAAGACCTGCTTATAGTTTGTTTAATTTTTCACAAAGAATACTTTTTGGACTGTAAATATCTATTTACTTGCCTCATGGCAGATGCAGTATAACATCGATAAATGTGAGATTATCCACTTTTGCAACAAAAACAGGAGGACAGGTTATAATCTGGCTAGAAATTAAGGGAGGGGAATGTATAGTGGGATCAGGGTTTCCTCATTGCTGAATGTAAGCATGGAGATGCAATAGGCAGTGAAGAAGGCAAATGGGAAGTTGGCCTTTGCACCAAGAGGATTCAAGAACAGGAACAGGGATGTCTTACTGTAATTAAACAGGGCCTTGGTGATACCAAGGAATATTGTGTGCCATTTTGGTCTCCCTTTATCTGAGGAAAGATGTTGTTGCTATAGATAGGGTGCAGAAAAGGTTTACCAAAATGATTCCTAGAATGGCAGGACTGATATATTAGGAAATATTCAATTAGGATTATATTCACTGTTGTTCGGAGGAATGAGGGGGGAATCTCATACAAACTTATTAAATTCTAATAGGACTCGCAGGATAGATGTAGGAAGCATGTCCCCAGTGATGACAGTATCTAACACCAGTCATTATTTTCCAAAGATACAGGATAAATCTTTTAGCACTGAGATAAGGAGAAATTTCTTCATCAGAGAGCAGTCAGCCTGTGGCATTTGCTGGGGCAGCAGGGTTAGCACTGCTGTCTCATGGTGCCAGAGGCATGGGTTTCATTTCTGACTTGGGTCACTGTCGCTGTGGAGTTTGCACATTCAGTGGTTGCTCTGGCTTCCCGCTATGGGTCAGGTCAGGAATTTCAAAGTATTTTATGAAGCCCACGTGAACCATAAGTTTTGCATTTTGAATTTGGCTGAGATAAGCCTGGAGGTGTTTCACTTCAGGTATTTTTCAAGTGACCACTCAGGAGCTTTCATCAAAGAAAATTAATTCAAGCATATAGTTAACATGTATAATAGGAAAATTAGCAACAATTTTTATCAATTGCAAATAAGAAACAAAATAACCACTATAATGTATAACTTTTAATGAGTATCTCTAATGTGTTCCAAGTAAAACCAAAATCCAATAAATAAGATCCTTGAAATAGATTTATCACTGTACAGGCTAAAGGTCACACAATATTAGAATCCAGTTCTCTAGATTGAACACTGAGTTCAAATGATCTTGAAAACTCAGAGCAGCTTGTAGTCTTCAACTCCCCAAAACATCAAAACACAGATTTTTACAACAGGGTGGCAAGTAAAATATGCATTCAGCTAACTGGTAAAACTTTCAAAATACTTCTTTCAGCTATGCTACTAATACTGCAGCCAAAAAAACCTAAAATCAACCCTTGTCACCAGGCCAGCACACAGTTTTTTTTCCTCCCACCAATTACATCATCTAAGACTGTGAGCATGAGTTAAAAAAAACTTTCTTAAAGGGACACTAACATCACACTTCCAAATGCTCTGGTTTTCTCCCACAGTCCAAAAAATGTGCTAATTAGATGCATTGATCATTTTAACTTCTTCTTTGGTGTACCTGAACTGGCATCATTGGAATGTGGTGATTAGGGTATTTTCATGGTAATACCATTTCATTTGTTAACGTAAGCCTACTTGTGACACTAGTAAAATATTTTAACATAACACAAAATAGTTGCCACCAAAACATTGTAAGTTTTCAAGAAGGAGTTAAATACAGCCCTTGGGGCTTAGGGGAATGAAGGGTATAGGGGGGGAGACTATTGAGTTGGATGATCAGCCATGAATATGATGAATGGCAGAGCAGGCTCGAAGGGCTGAATGGACTACACCCGCTTCTATGTTTGACGTTTCTATGTTTCATCATTCTGTCTATGTTCCAATTTTTCTGGGCCTATAATAGCATGGACCTTGAAGGGGAAGAGTGTGTATTCTGATGGCCGCATAGCTGGGAAGGGCAGTAAGGGTTGCCCTAGCAAGGAGGCGAGCCAATTGGCAAGCGGGTGTGGGCCATGGGTTGAGGAGGGACTGGCTGTTGGAGTCTGGGAGTCCAGAGTCCAACCATAGTTTAATCTTAACCTGTTGTCCCGGTACTTCACTAGCAATAAGTCCTTTATAGTTAAAGATGCATCAAGTCACCTTTTATCTATTATAGGACCCGTTTCGCTTATCTCATACACTTTTCTGGTTATTATTGTTTATTCTCATCACTTGTCAGTAAGGCTATTTCAGTATGCTATTTTAAATACTGGGATCTGACATCGATAGGATCCAGTTAATGATTCTGTAGCAAAAGCTGTATTTGTTGCTGCTGAGGTTTATTTTTAATCAAATTTGCACACATGTCCTTAACCACAAATCTAATTTTACCTGGGGAGGTATTTTCCTTTTGGGCTTTTGAACTTCAAAGCACGCTCAAATGCAACTCAGAAATCATTACAGTGCAAGGGATAATCACTCAACCGTGGTTTTCCCCAGAGCAGCCAATTCATGGCCAGAGGAACGGGTCTAATTAAAGGGCAGGCGGGTTCTCAAAGCTGGATGGCCAGCCAGAGGCTCATCAGTAGAAGTTGCTCCCAAATGGAGATGACCTCTCTCCAACTTTGTGAAACGTTATATTAAAAATGGCCTTTGCAGCTGAGCCACTACTGTGTTGGGGACAGCATCTCCACACAGTGGCCCGCGGGAGCTGCTGTGTTCAAAGTATTGATGGCCTCTAAGCCTGTTTGGATTGCCATCCTAACAAACACCAGCCCATCCCTCCAGCCAATGCCCCCCACCCCCCAACCCCTCTGTCTGCCAGGATGTCACCTCCAGGCAGCTGAACTGTTCCTTGCTGTTTCCAGGAACCTGCAGGCTAATTGGAAAGTTCAAGTTGGTCTCTGTTAGCAGGCCTCAGTAAGCCTTTAGTTGAGTCGATTGGTTATTTGCCATTTACAGAAAATAGAAGCAGGAGCAGGCCACTTGATTCTTCGAGCCCTCTCTGCCATTCATTTTGATCATGTCTGATCATTAAATTCACTATCCTAATCACATATTCCTTTGCAGACAGTAGCCTTTTGTCTCTCTTCCCCACTTCCTTCCTCCTGCCCCCACCCCCTCCCTTCTCCCTGCCACATCTTGCCTCCAGAAAAATGATCCAGGAACAGGATGGAGTCAGGGAATTGGCAAGTGTGCTGCTGGCACAAGATTCTGCAATCATCCCCAAAACTTCCAGCTCCACCAGGGGCTAAAAATCCCTACTCACACTCAAGGACATTTTCTCTACACCCTATGACAAGAGAGATTGTTATCTCTTCAGCAATTGGGAAAACTCATGTCTGACTTTTAAATGTTTTTTTTAAGCCATGAACTTAAAACCTTAAGTCCATAGCAAGAAAAATATTGCTTCAGTGTCAGAGAATATCCCAGTGACTTCAAGATAATTACAACAAATCTATTCTTCTCTCCAAGCTCAGTGTAATCTAAGTTTACTATTATACCCAAACTACCACAAACATAATGATTGATTTTAATTGATTTATGCATAACTTAATAGTTGCCAAAAACCTCCCTCAGGAAAAGATTTCTAAACTAGTTATGAACTGATCAATAGCCAGTGTATAACTCATGACTCAAACAGTACGCTCAGAAAGAACTTGATTTTTTTTCAATTATGTACATTGATAGCTTTACTTAATGGTGGAACTATTCACCGGAGTCCTGCTTAGGAATCATCTTGAGTGCAAGCGAATACCAGAAATAAAATCTGAACGATGGCTTTCAAGCCAACTTACATAAGAACATAAGAACTAGGACGGGAGTAGGTCACCTGGCCCCTTGATCCTGCTCCGGCATTCAATAAGATCATGGCTGATCTTTTTGTGGACTTAGCTCCACTTATCCACCCACTCACCTTAATCCTTAATTCCTTTACTGTTCAAAAATTGATCTATCCTTACCTTAAAAACTTTCAATGGGCTAGCTTCCATTACTTCATGGGACAGGGAATTCTTCACACTCTTTGTATGAAGAAGTTCCTCCTCAACTCAGTCCTAAATCTGCTACCCCTTATTTTGAAACTATTCCCCTAGTTCTAGTTTCACCTGCCAGTGGAAACAACTTCCTTGCTTCTATCTTGTCTATTCCCTTCATAATCTTATATGTTTCTATAAGATCTCCACTCATTCTTCTGAATTCCAATGAGTATAGTCCCAGCCTACTCAGTTTCTCCTCATAAGCCAACCCTCTCAACTCTGGAATGAACCTAGTGAATCTCCTCTGCACCCTCTCCAGTGCCATTATATCCTCTTTCTAGTAAGGAGATCATAACTATACACAATATTCTAGGTATCGCCTCACCAGCACCTTATACAGCTGCAACTTGATTTCGCTGTTTTTAAACTCAATCCCTCTAGCAACGAAGGACAAAATTCCATTTGCCTTCTTAATTACCTACTGCACCTGCAAACCAACTCCTTGAGATTCCTGCACAAGGACACTCAGGTCCCTCAGCACAGCAGCATGCTGCAATTTTTTACCATTTAAATAATAGTCCAGTTTGCTATTGCTCTTATCAAAATGGATGACCTCACATTTACCAACATTGTACTCCATCTGCTAGACCCTTGCCCACTCACTTAGATTGTATCCCTTTGCAGACTTCCAGCGTTCTCTGCACACTCTGCTCTTCCACTCATCTTAGCATCATCTGCGAATTTTGCCACATTACATTTGATCCCTAATTCCAAATCATCTATGTAAATTGTAAACAATTGCAGTCCCAACACTGATCCCCGAGGCACACTACTAGTCACTGATCGCCAACCAGAAAAACACCCATTTACCCCCACTCTTTGCTTTCTGGTATTTAACCAATCTTCTATACATGCTAATACATTACCTGGTAACACTGTGCACCTTTATCTTACGTGGCAATCTTTGGTGCGGCACCTTGTCAAATGCCTTCTAGAAATCCAGATACACCACATCCACATGTTCCCCTTTGTCCACTGCACAGGTAATGTTTTCAAAGAATTCCACGAAATTAGTCAAACATAATCTGCCCTTCATGAACCCATGTTGCATCTTACCAATGGAAAAATTTATATCCAGATGTCTCGCTATTTCTTCTTTGATGATAGATTCAAGCATTTTCCCTCCTACAGAAGTTAAGCTAACCGGCCTATAGTTACCTGCCTTTAGTCTACCTCCTTTTTTAAACAGTGGCATCTTGTTTGCTGTTTTCCAATCTGCGGGAACCACCCCAGAGTCCAGCAAATTTTGATAAATTACCACTAGTGCATTTGCTATTTCTCCCGCCTTCTCTTTTAGTACCCTCGAATGCATTCCATCAGGACCAGGGGACTTGTTTACCTTTAGTCCCATTAACTTGCCCAACATTACCTCTGGTGACAATAATAGTTTCTAGGTTCTCACCTGCCATAGCCTTCCTGTCATCAGTTTTTGGCATGTTATTTGTGTCTTTCACTGTGATGACGGACACAAAATATCTGTTCAATGCCTCAGCCATTTTCTCATTTCCAGTTGTTACATGCCTCCACTCATCCTCTAAAGGACCAATGTTTAGTTTTGCCACTTGTTTTTCATTTTATATATTTGTAGAAATATAAACTTGCCCTATTTACTTCTGATGGAAGAATCAAATATATCAAGGAAGCCAATGTTGCAAACAAAACTCATGTCTTACTCCAAACAAATAAGATTTGACAGTCCTGGCATGTGCAGATTCAAGCTTATGCAGCCTCTCTTTAAAAACACTGATGATTAGTTATTTCCTGAAAAATAAAAATGATTTCCGAGCCAAGAATCTCCCATTTGTCATTGCCCACCAGAATAAATATTCATAACATTTAATTAGCTTTGTCAGGAGTTGGATGTAATGTACAGCATCTTGCTGTTAAGGTTCTAGTAATCCAATCACAATGCATTATAAGTACAAAGTTTAGTTACTTGTATCACAAGTAGGCTTACATTAACACTGCAGTGAAATTACTGTGAAAATCCCTGAGTTGCCACACTCTGGCTCCCCTTCAGATACACTGGGGGAGAATTTAGCATGGCCAATGCACCTAACCAGCTTGTCTTTAGGATTGTGGGAGGAAATCAGAGCACCTGTAGGAAATCCATGTAGGCTTGGGGTAAATTGCAGATTCCACACAGGCAGTGACCCATGCTGGGGATAGAACGTCGGTCACTAGTGCTGTGAGGCAGCAGTGCTAACCACAGTGCCATCCTAATTTTTAGATATTTCAAATTGCAAAATAGTCATGCTTGGAACAAAATGTTTTTCCCTAATTCAATTCAGTCTTCGTTTAACTAATTCACAAATAAAAATGCAATTTCCACTCCAGTAGTCAATTGCTATTAACATTCCAGATGTTGCCTGTTTTGCAGTGATGGAGACCAATTGGCGTTCTACAAAATGATACAAGAACAGAAGGGTGATGTGAAGATGTTTTCTATCATCACAGGAGCACTAGCTTACCAGATTATTGGCATAGAAAGCAATGTTCAAAATGATAATACTTTTTTAAAAAATTTTTGTGCGTTATACAAAGCATACTGTTCTTATAGTATATCAGGAAGAAGGATAGAGAGGGTGCAGAATGTAATGTTACATCTAGGGTATAGAGTGTTATAGCTAGAGTATAGAGAAAGATCATCTTAACATAAGATTGAGAGTTTGCAGTTTGAGAGGGAGAAGCTGGAGTCAGATGTAACAGTATTACAATTAAATAAAGTAACTACAAAGACATGAGGGAGGAGCTGGCCAGAGTTGATTGGAAAGGGAGCCTAGCAGGGAAGACAGTGGAACAGCAACGGCAGAAATTTTTAAGAGTTATTCTGGAGGAACAACAGAAATTCATTCCAAGGAGGAGGAAACATGCTAAGGGGAGGACAAGGCATCCATGGCTGATGAGGGAAGTCAAGAACAGCATAAAACAAAAAAAAATACGAAGTGGCCAGGATGGGTGGGAAACCGGATGATTGTGAAGCCTTTAAAAGTGAGCAGAAGACAAATAAAAAAAGCAATGAGGGGGGAGAAGATGAAATATGAGTGTAAGCTATCTAGTAATATAAAAGAAGAAAGGAAGAGTTTTTTTGTAATACAAAAGGTAAGAGAGAGGCAAAATAGCCACTGGACCACTGGAAAATAAAGCTGCAGAAGTAATAATAAGAAGCAAAGTAATGGCAGAGGAATTGAATAGTTACTTTGCATCAGTATTATGGGGGATGACATCAGTGGGATGCCAGAGTTCCAGGAGTCAGGGGACACAGGTGAGTTAGTGGCCATCACTAAGGAGAAGGTTCTGGGGAAAGAGAAAGGTCAGAAGGTGGATAAATCACGTGGACCGGATAGACTACATCCCCCTACCCCACTCTTCCAGAGTTCTAAAAGAAATAGCTGAGGAAGTTGTGCAGGCATTGGTGGTGATCTTTCAGGAATTACTGGAGGCAGGGAGATTGCCAGAGGATTGGAACATAGCTAATGTAACATCGTGTCGAAGAATGGAGGGAAGCAGCAGATGGGAAATTATAGACCAGTTAGCCTGACTTTAGTCATTGGCAAGATTTTAGAGTGCTCAATTAAAATTGAGATTGCAGAGTCCTTGGAAATGCATGATAAAATAAGACTGAGTCAGCATGGCTTCGTCAAGGGGTGGTCATGTCTGACAAATCTGTTAGAGTTCTTCAAACAGCTAACAAGGAAGTTAGATAAAGGAGAATAGTGGATGTGATTTCTTTCGATTTCTAGAAGGCTTTTGATAAGGTACCACATAAGAGACTGTTAAATGAGTTAAGTGTCCAAGGTGTTAAGGGTAGGATCCTGGCATGGATAGAGGATTGGCTGCCTTGCAGGAGGCAGAGGATAGGGGTAAATGGGTCTTTTTCAGGTTGGCAGCCGGTGATTGGTGGTGTGTCTCAGGGTCACTGCTGGGACGACAACTTTTCACAATACACATTAATGATTTGGAGGAAAGGACCGAAAGCACTGTTGCTAAGTTTGCAGATGATACAAAGAAAAGTAGAGGGACAGGTCGTATTGAGGAAGCAGGGGGCTGCTAAAGGACTTGAACAGTTTAGGAGAGTGGGTAAATAAGTGGCAGGTGGAATACAATATGGAAAAGTGTGAGGTTATGCACTTAGGAAGGCGGAATGGAGGCATAGACTATTTTAGGAAATCAGAAACACAAAGGGACTTAGAAGTCATTGTTCAAGATTCTCTTAAAGTTAATGTGCAGTTTCTGTTGGCAGAAGGGAAGGCAAATGAGTGTTAATATTCATGTCGAGAGGGCTAGAATACAAGAGCAGGAACATATTTCCGAGGTTGTATAAGGCTCTGGTCAGAACCCCTTTGAAGCATTGTGAGCAGTTTTCAGTCTCATATCTAAGGAAGGAGTGCCAGTCTTGGAAAGGATCCAAAGGAGGTTCACAAGAATGATCCCTGGAATGAAGAACATGTTATATAAAGAATGGTTGAGGACTCTGGGTCTGCACTCGGAGTTTAGAAAGATGAGGGGGGGATCTTATTGAAACTTACAGGATACTGTGAAGCCTGGATAGAGAGGGCATGGAAGGGATGTTTCTACTATTAGGAGAAACCAGAACCAGAGGACACAATTTCAAGCTAAAAGGGACAATCCTTTAAAACAGAGATAAGAACGAATTTCTTCAGCCAGAGAGTAGTGAACCTGAGGAATCTTTGCTGCAGAAGGCTGTCGAGCCAGGTAGTTGAATGTCTTTAAGACAAAGATAGATAGATTCTTGATTAATAAGGAGATCAGAGGTTATGGGGAAAAGGCAGGAGAATGGGGATGACAAAAAAACAGCCATGATTGAAAGATAGAGCAGACCCCATGGGCCGAGTAGCCTAATTCTGCTCCTCTATCTTATGGTGAAGGTAAATCCATTCCAAAGTTTGATGGCAGCAGGGGTTAGACTGTTTTTGAGTTGGTTGGTCCGTGATTTCAGGCTTTTGCATCGTTTTTAGAACATATAAGTCCAATGCTGATCAATTCTTAATTTCAACAAAGGTGATGCCTAGACAACAATTTATTCTGAAGTGCTCATTAGTATAGTGGGTGCTACTGCAGTCCCCATTGCAACATGTTGACTGATGTTTTAGAATCAGCAGTGCACAAACTTGCCCAGAGACAATCTAGATTTTGCAGCGATTGGGATCCATCCCAATGCAGTCAATTTCACAGGGGATCTGAGCTCTATGTGAACAGGGCTTGTGCCCTTAACCAATCGGGTTGAAGAATCTTTAATGAGTCATGCAGTCAAAAAAAGTGCAAATCATGTACAGAAAATGAAATAAAGAGCGAAAAAGAAAAATGGGATTAACAGATAGAAATAAAAAGGACTGTAAAAGGTAAAACAAAAACATTTGTGCTAATCTTCTGGTCTCCGGATAGATGGAAAGACTCCTCTGAGGTCTGAATTTAAATGACTGTGTGAGAATTGCCTGGGAGGATTGAACTTCTGATGGGCAATTCATCTGCTCCCTGGAACCCTCCAAAAAAATCCCCAACTCTTGAGCTACAGCTAGACATTTCAGACAGTTCCACCTACATACCTAGACAATGACCTAGGAAATATTAGACAGATTAAATCTTAGTCTAAGTTCTGGGTAACTATACAATTGATCTACAACCACCACCATCCCACCACCACCAATCACTCACATTTAACTCCACCCCGAACCCCCACTTCTCGAATCCCCTGCCCCACTGAACACACTACTGACTCCCAACTTCCTCACCGCCTGATATTTACCCAACTGTCTGTCTAATTGTGCTGACCCACCTCATTCCCTATTGAGATACCCAATGCCACTCACCAGGAACCCCCTCAACTTTTCCCTCTAACCTGACCTTACTTCAGCCACCCTATCTGGTTGCTACCCTAACCTTTACCTACTTACGTCATTAATCTTATACACTTACCGACATACCTTACCTACTCTATTCTCTAACTCAGTTACATTCTTTCCGAATCTTTTCAAACAAGCTCTGAAACACTTAAGCTCTTTACTTTCCAGAGTGCAGCACTGGAAAAGGGGGCCTGGTTTCTCCATGGATTCTCTCCACTGGCCTCTCTATGATTGCCTGCATTCTGAAACATTTTCCATCAGACGATTGCCCAGTAAAATTCGAGGAAGGTGTGAATATATTATTGGGCCTGACCAGGGTCAGAAATGAGAGTTCAGACTCTTAATAGATTTGAGCTGATATTTATTTATTTTTAAACTATCATCAATAAGTAAAAGCTGAAGGGCTAAGAATCCATGCATACGAAAGCTTATTTTTAATGCAGTAAAGGCTGTTTGGCAATAATTAGTACTTACTGGACATGAAAAATTCATTTATATTTGAATGGACAAACTCTATCTATTTCTGATGTGTGTGTTGAGTCTCTATAACGTATGTCCCATAATTGACACTCTTCCCTGTATTTAAATATCTGGTCTCCCAGTGACATAGCAGTGTAGCGAAACATCTGGAGGAGAGGAACTGTGATCGCAACTTCCTGATTTCTACATTTAACCCCAAATGTGTGGTCACTAATGGAGGTGTGCTGTTTAGTTAAGACATTATGATCAGCACAGGCTTGGAAGCCCAAAGGGCCTGTTCCTGTACTGTGTACTGTTGTTTGTTCAATAGTTGTCGTCCAATTCACATTTTCATTACTGTAGGTGCCATGTGATAACCTCATCATTATTTTTACTCGAGAATTTAGGCCAATGTTCCTTCCTGTGCTAAGGTGTTTCACTGAAACCACTTTGCGGATGGATTGAACTTCGGATATTATCAATTTAAATAATGGCAGATGGCATGTAATGTAATTAGTTTATGCAAAGATTTAGAATGCAATAATTTTGTTGTATTTATTTTTAATGTTTACCCCATCCAATTCAGAGTATTTCCTCACTCCATTAGTTAATTCCTGACCATCACTTGCCGTCCTTATACTAAATGCATAGATAAATGTCCTCTAAAATAACTCGGCCACGAAAAGTACATTTATGCCTCTCTATATCCATCTTTCAGCTAGGAATTGGATGCTCCGCAGTGAACATTTTAGAAAAAAAGGACACATGGGAGGGGAATTGGATTCCTATCTGGAATGGGTGTGTCTGAAAATGCTGGATAGCTGCTGAGTGATTGCACTCAGGGGAGTCTATAGATGGTACTGACAAAGCTTAAAATAACAAGAGGAAAATGGAGATAATGATGCAGAATGTTCAACAGGGATGGATAAAACTCATTGAGAATGCATTTCAAAACTAATAAAGAAGCAGTAGTGCTTTGGACAGTAACTTTGAGGTCCTTTCAAGGACACAGGAATATATCCAAGTTGTAAAGAAGCAATAAAAATTTGAGAGGAATCCCAATGTAGTATCAACAAATAACTAATACATAAATAGAAAAGGGTAAGTTGTATGCCTGAACAACTGGAAGGTGCATCAACTAAATATACATTTTTATTGAATATTAATGTTTATATTTGATCAAGTGTTTTAAGTATTATTATCATAATGTTAACCATGAGTTGAATTAGAAATCCTCATGTGTTGAATAATCGATTGTCAGTAAGGAGAAAGTTCTAAACATAAGTTTGGAATGAGTATTTCATAATAGTATAGTGAATAGTATTCACTGTCAGAGTATATTTATCTTGAAAAGAAAATATTACAGTCATATGCAATCTCAATACAATTTGGTTGAATTCATGTTTTTGGAGGTGTTTGGGAGAGAGTGGAGATTGTTTTAAAAGACATATCTGGAGGTTTAGTTGATGGTGAACATTTACTACTTCTTTAAATTAATAAGAATAAATTAATTAAATTCATTTGTGTTAAGATGAAAAACATAAAGGTGATGAAAAGGAAAATGGAACAAGAGTTTGTAAAATGCCTTTTGTTAACAGTCTTCATATCATCTTCAGGCTTGTCTATCCTTTATCTCTCAGTGATTTCAAAACCAGCAGATAGAAATGACTATGAGGTAGGTTAGAATGGTACATACTGATCTTTTTTTTAATCAAACGTAAGGTGATATTCTGTTCCTTAAGAGGGAGAAGTGCAAAACAGCTTCATTTTTATGAACAAGGGAGTCTGATCATTCTCCATAGCAATTCATTCTCAGAAAATGAGAAAAGTAAGTGAAAAATCCAGGGAAGATGAAGAGACAATGTTCCGACTCAATGCACTCCTTCTGGTACAATCTGAATTTCTATCCAAACCCATTTAAGTTACATTCTAAAGCTCTTGTGGATGAACTTCATATATCCGTCCTCAAAACCCTTGCACAACAGCAATCAAGAAGTCAAAATTCAGTCTCATTAAAGATCCAAAAGACTTTGAAATTTTACAGTTTTTCTGAACAAAAATGTGAATGTTTCTGATTTAATTAGTGGATCACTACACGTGGGGAATGCATTGAACCCTCAAACAGCTGCCAGTTTTTAAAATCCTCTGGTTTGTGCTATATTGGTGGCAATATTCTAAATCTAAGTCCCAGAAGTGAAAGCAGCACATACATAACTTGTTTTTCTAATTTCAGTTTACACTAAAAGATACATTCTGGACCAAATTCCATAACTTTTGTTGTTCGGGTTTGAGTTTTTATACTGTCGCACTGGTCTCTTGTTGTGTTTTGCATGGAGAAAACATTAACATGTGGACTCAAGTCAGGCAGCCATTATTGAACTAACCTTATGTACCCCTCCACAACAGAGAGGGTCATGCAACAAAGTGCACAGATTTTGCAATATGCCACATTCCCTACCCATTGAAACAAACAATGTGTAAATGTACCATTTTATATTTCAATATATTTAATTTCCCAAAATACAGTATGACTAACCAACATCAATGACAAAAATGTTTTCCTTAATATTAGTATGGTTTTAACAAAAAAATCATAATTTGACAAGAAGTAATAAAAAAAATTATTTCTTTTTTCCCATACAGTTTTAATTAATCCATCTGACTGATTTCTCTTTCTGTCTGGATATTGTTATGTATTTGTTGGTTTTCTGCGAATCTTATATGTCTAATTTATCTCCACTTAATGCAGAGATGATACTAGGTCCAATTTACCATAGGTTTGTTTACAATACTTTAAAACAGCTCAGAACTTATAAATTTTCCAAACACATATGTTGGCAACCATATTTTCTGTTTTTTCTCTCTCTCTCTCTTTTTAATTATTTCACTTGCTTCACCCACAGGCATAAGCAATAAAGTACAGTTGCATCAATCAGAGAACAGAATAATAAAACCAAACACAGATCAATCAAACCACTGAACAATACAGGTATCTGTTTCATTTCCATTAGCTTAAATCTGCTCTCTCTACATTTCTGATTGTATTAAACTTGAACTTTTATTTCAACTATCAATTCTAATTCTTGGTTAACAGTCAAGCATTGATTTGTCTCAAACAAAATTCCTGACTTTGCTCTATTCTGTGAAAGCAAACTTTCACTTATCTTTTGACTTTCGCTCCTGGCTACAGGAGGAATTTGGTTTATAAGAGGTTTCTCCTGCTTTCCATTTATCAGTTTGGAAAATCATGATCTGATCGGGCATGGATTGACAAATGGGAAATCATGGCCATGATTTTCCGATTGCAGCCCACCATTTTTCTGGCAGGTTCAGCTGGGAGATGCACATCTGCAGCCTTGAACAGAGATTTGTGCATGTGCCAAAGGGGTGGGGCCTAGGCACAATTGGTGGGGTTGGTCCTGCTGCCACTCTGCATTGTGATCAGTCTGGGATGGAGGGAGGGCAGCAATTGGGGTGGGCTGTGGGAGGTGTGGTGGGTTGCCTGCCTCCAGGGTAGTCTGACACGGGGTGGGAGGTCAATAGTGCGGGATTCCTAGGCTGACTAGCAATTGGACTGGCCAGCAAACAGGAGTTTGACAGTTTTGGGGCTCCAGAACTAATGGACATCCCAATAGTGCCCCAAAAATGGCAAGTTACTCTGAACCCCACAAGGGTGAAATTGCACTGACATGGTAGAAGATGCTATTGGACCTGGAGAATTCAGTCCCGGGCCTGATAATCACATTCAAATGACATTAAAAAAAGATTTAAATTACTTACCTGCATGTCCCATCAATGTTCAGTGTTGTCCCCACAATGCCAGATATCTGACGCTGGGAGATGCACATGTGTCGGGAACACATGCACGAATTCTGCAAATCAGCACACATGCAATTCTCCCAACTCTGTCTGATCTGCCTAAAATTTAGTATGTCGGGATCCAGGAGCCATGGCCAAAGTCTTGCTTCAATGTGTATGAACATGGTTAGACTGCATCTGGAGTCATGTATGCAGTTTTGGTTCCCTTTCCTCAGAAAGGATATCGTTGCCACAGATGGAGTTCAACGAAGGTTCGCCAGCCGTGTTCTGGGGATGGCAGGGCTGTCTTGTGAAGAGAGATTGAGCAAACTGGGCTTGTGTTCTCTAGAATGTCAATGAACAAGAGGTGATCCTATGGAAAGCTACAAAAATGCTTAAAGGAATAGACAGAGTAGAGGCAGGTAAGATGTTTCCCTTGGATAGGATATCTAGAGCCAAGGGGCATATTTTAAGATAAGGGAGGAGACAATTGGGAACGAGATGAGGATAATTTTTTTTTACACAGAGGGCTGTGAATCTTTGGAATTTCCTACCGCAGAGTGCTGTGTAAGATCAGTCAATGAATATGTTTTAAGTAGAGATTAATAGATTTCTGCTTTACAATAACATAATGTGTTATGGGAACAGTGCAGGTAAAAAGCATTGAAAGATCCCATTAGCTAGGATGGTATTGAATGTTGGAGCAGGCTTGATGGTCTAATCCTGATTCTATGTTCCTTCCTATTTTCACTTTCAAGTGAATGATCTACATGACACTGATGGAATTTCTTTTTCTCCAGTATCCACTAAATATGTGAATGCAGCTGGTCTCTTTGCAACAACTTCAATCACATACTTCTCTTTATCACCTTGGTGATTTTGACCATGACTTTCTGCCCAGCACTGGAATATCTAAATTTTATGCCTAGTGCATTATGATTCATCTTCATTTGGTCTCGTTTTTCTTTCACAATTTATTATTGGCATCAGGTTTAAGAAAACTACCATTGTATTTAAACACTAACTCATAAAGCGAGCAATCTGTTGTAGATGGTGTGGTTATTCTATGCGAGAACAGAAAATTGTCTAGCCTGTGTTTAAGAAGTACATAGAAATTACAGCCTAACCTGTCATCTAGCAAAGACCTTTTCATAGAACATAGAACATAGAACATTACAGCACAGAACAGGCCCTTCGGCCTTTGATGTTGTGCCAACCAATATAAAAAGCAATTTTTCACAGTCTGTATTGTTCTTTATGCAGCACCATTCAATGCAGGATGTCATGCTGATGTTAGAATGTGCTTGATTTCATTTGTACTCAGAAATATTTAAAACCCTTCCGATGTAAATTGTGGACCAGTATCACACAGTGATTAGCACACGTATCCGGGTTCGATTGGGTCACTGTCAGTGCACAGTCTGCATATTCTACCTGCATCTGCATGTGTTTTTTCAGGGTGCTCTAGTTTCCTCTCACCAACTGAAAGACATGCCGATTAGGAACATTGGCCATGCTAGATTCGCCCTCAGAGTACCTGAACAGGCTAAAAGGCTTGGAAAGTGGAAGATATTTATACTGTAGAGTGAGGGAGTGAAAAATGGGTCATGGCCACGAAAGCAAGGGGCAACGTTCCCAAACTGCAGAGAAACTGACATCAGAGGCTAAGTGGTGACACATGAAGATGTGTGTGTGTGTGTGGGGGGGGGGGGGGGGGGGGGGGGAATGGTTGGAAGGGAGGTAAAATTGAAAAAAAGGGGGAAAAGGGAAGCAAAGGGGCAGACAAGGTAAAAGAGGCATAAAATAGGGGGAAAGAGTGAGGGAAAAGTAAAATAAAGAAAGACAATAAAAAAGCAAAAGGTAGACAACATTTAAAAACTAAAAGCTTAGAAAATGGGAGATATTAACTGTTCTCTACCTTTTATTTCTTTATTGTCAAATATCTCCCACTTCCTATGCCTTTTAGC
This sequence comes from Sphyrna mokarran, assembly GCA_024679065.1. Lineage (NCBI taxonomy): Eukaryota > Metazoa > Chordata > Chondrichthyes > Carcharhiniformes > Carcharhinidae > Sphyrna > Sphyrna mokarran. Next base: position 30,750,747 of record JAGIQG010000021.1, read on the forward strand.
TTTGACAAAGAATCATCTGGTCTGGTCTAGAAAAATCAGCTCTTTTTTCTCCTTACAGATGCTGCCAGACCTGCTGAGATTTTCCATCATTTTCTCTTTTGGTTTCAGATTCCAACATCCACAGTAATTTGCTTTTAACTGCAGCATTATTATTCCCCTTAGTCCAACATGCCTTTTGGATGTGAACAGTTTTCCCACAGGCACAGTCCTTTGGCTGGAAATTAAGGCATTTAAATGTTTAGTGGCCAACATGGCAATGGTACATCTAAATTTCTGACTCTGAGACAATGGTCCTGGCTGCTTGTGGCCTGGATCCTGTTATAATCCAGTTGACTTCCGCTGCCAGATCAGGGAAAGAACTGCCTTGCATTTTGCAACTATTTCTCCGTTGTTTTCATGGCCTTTGCTTTTCTCCTCCCACATCAGCTTATTGCCGTTACTCAAAATCGTGACCAGTATTTTATTGTTCTTTAGACCACTAACTAACATGTTTCAAAGTTTATTTGTCACGTTCACACCGTACTCACAGTGGAAAGGCAGTGTGGGGAGTAGAGAGTGGGAGAGATCGGGAATGTCGGTGCAGGGAGGGAGGGTCGACCAGCGATCAGGAGGGGGGGTATCAGGAAGCTCAACAACTAGGGGGTTGCCTTAGGGAAGGCCAGCAATCAGAAGGCCAGCAATTGTGGAAGAGCCAGTGTGCACATGCTGACATCTGTACTGACAATCAGCGCATGTGCAGTGGCCCACTCAGCACTATGCTGCTAGCCTCTCAGGCAGGGATAGGCCCTGTCCCCCACTTTCCAGACTGAATCCTGCTGAGGCGCTCAGAGTGTCAGAGATTCATTCTAGTAAGTACATCCAAAGCATGTCCATTGGGCACTTTATTTTGTTTTTGGAGACTCCTGTCCCATTGTTTTGCTTCTAAATTCTGAAGATATGAAGTGCAAAGCCATTATTACCATTGAAAGACAATATGCTTGAGATTTTTAACGTTAAGATTGCATGCACAGAAATATGTATTATCATGTGGCAATGTAGATGTATTAATTTCAATTTTAACTGGATCCTTTTCAGCCACCCTTCAGTGACTCTTCCTTGTATCTTATCCTTTGGGTGGCACGGCAGCACAATGGTTAGCATTGCTGCTTCACAGCTTCAGAGACCTGGGTTTGATTCCTGGCTTGGGTCACTGTCTGTGTGGAGTTTGCACATTCTTCTCATGTCTGTGTGGATTTCCTCCGGGTACTCCAGTTTCCTCCCACAATCCAAAGATGTGTTGGTTAGGTTGATTGGCTATACTGAGGTGTGTAGGTTAGAGGGATTCGTGGGTATAATATGTAGGGATATGGGGATAGGGCCTTGGTGTATTGTGTTCGGTGCAGACTCGATGGGCTGAAGGGCCTCTATGATTCTTATCTCATATCTATTTTTGTCAAATTACCCAAATTATCTTTTGTGTCATGGTGTATGAATGGTGTCTGGTGTCAAGGTTTCACAATTTAAAAAGTATTAATTTTTGTAAATTAATACAATAGTTTACAAGAGATTTCATTTAAAATGGAAAATTTATATTTGAAAGATTAATGCAGGTAGACTAACAATCACTTCAGGTGAGAAAAAAAAGAAAAAAAACTGGGTATGAAAGAAAGACAAACTTGCATTATTTAATACCATATTAAAACATCCCAAATAATCATTTTGTTCTAAATGCAGCAGATAAAACTTGGTCAACAAAATAATTTGCTCAAATGCCCAATATATCATACTTAATGTATCCCTGCAGGATTGGTAAGAGCAAATAGTGCCTTTAACAAAATATATTTCAATGGATGAAACATTGAATACAAATATCTTTTATTGCCAGCGAACTAAAAAGTGTACAGCAAAGTAGTTATGGTGGCTGAGAACGTTATTTAATTAGCTTTAACAGTAAGCCTAGCAATTACAATTAGAATTCAGATTGCAGAGGCAGCAGTTAAGACAAATGAATATTCATGTTCTGCTCAATCTTACGTGAAGCATTTGGCAGCATTTTGAGAAATGCTTAGATAATTTTACAAAAGCTTTCAGCTATCAGACTGTGAACTTTATTACTCCCATGCAATAAGAGCTCAGGTTTCAACCATGATCAGAAACTCATGTCTACCCAGTATTTAAAAAATAAGGTAGTGTGTAACCACTGCTTTCTCGGTCTAAAACTCTTCAATTAAAATGTTACACTTGAGGGATGCCTGTGATTTAAAAGAGCACATTGGCAACTCTGGCACTAACGTGCGCAAAACTATCCCAACTGGGGTTTTTGTAATATACATTCTTATGAAAGTCTCTGAGCTGTACTGTTTATTTGCATCAGATTGTTAATTAGAACATGCCTAACTGTTTGGCCACCTTTTTATGTGCAGTTTAATGATTTTTCCTCATAATTAAACTAGAAACTTTAGGCAATCAAGTGGGCAGGCTCTACTGTTTGCTGATGTTTCAAAAAAAATCAGATATTGTGCATTGTGGACTACCAATGTATCGTCTGCGTGGGTTTCCTCCGGATGTTCTAGTTTCCTCCTATGGTCCAAAAGACATGCCGGTTAGGTGCATTGACTACGTTAAATTCTCCCTCAGTGTACTCTGAGTGTGGTGACTAGGGCATTTTCACAGTAACTTCATTGCAATGTTAATGAAAGCCTACTTATGATACTAATAAATAAACAATATAACATTGGCCATTTGAAACAACAGTTCACCTTTATCATTCCATCATTATGAATAATCAGAAGCTATTCCACATTTGTACTTTCATATCATTACACTTTTTTGTTTACTAGTGAGTCAATGATGGCTTTATGATAATCTCTTTGACAGTATTATAGAAACACTGTTTCAAGCACCAACTCTGTTATTGTTGAATCCAGCCAATTTTGCTACATTTAAGGGTGATTTTAATTCCATCTGCCTGATGGAAACTGGGCCAGTGAGCGGGATCAGAAGACTGATAATATCCGCAGGCAGTAAAGCCAGCAGGATCCTTCTTTAAATGATGCCACCAGGTCCTGAGTGCAATTTCATCCAGTGGCCTGAGTGAGGAAAAGATTATGGATTCCAGCCAGACGTGGATACCACAAAAGGGATCCAGTGTTGAGATGCTCGAATAGTCAGATTTGAAAACTTTTGCTTCATATTTCCTTGTGAGTTTAAAAGAGCAAGAGCTCTTGTTTTGTTACTAGGAATATTTAGGGATTTCACTGGTGGATACAGCCCCGCTCTCCTTTCCAAATGCTAGATCTCCCAAAATACCTTCCACAAATTACCAAAGTGAAACCTTTTTTTCAAAGCTGGCCCAGATTCTCTTGGCTGCTTCATACAGAAACTAAGAAACTGGAAGCAGACATAGACCATTCAGCCCATAGAGCCTGCTCCACTATTCATTTTCATTATGGTTGAACAGAATTCAATATCCTGATCCTCTCTTTCCCCCCCATATTCTTTGATCCCTTCAGCCCCAAGAGCTCTCTCTATATAGAATATATTCTTCTCTTACCCATCAATCAGCTTCTATCTTCTATCCACTGCAGGATAACAATCTGCAGGTGACGCCCTTTCATTAATTTCATTGGATGGCACTGTAGCACAATGGTTAGTACTGCGGCCTCACAGCTCCAGGGACCTGGGTTTGATTCCCGACTTGGGTCACTGTTTGTGTGGAGTTTGCACATTCTCCCCATGTCTACATGGGCTTCCTCCAGCTGCTCTAGTTTCCTTCCACAATCCAAAGATGTACAGATTTAGCTGATTGGCCATGCTAAATTGCCCCCAGGATGTGTATGTTAGTGGGATTAGAGGGGTAAATGTGTCGGGTTGTGGGGATAGGGTTGGGCTGGGCTTGCTGTCGGTGCAGACTCAGTGGGCTAAAAGGCCTCCTTCTGTACAATAGAAAGTCTCACAAAACCAGGTTAAAGTTCAACAGGTTTATTTGGTAGCAAACACCACTAGCTTTTGGAGCACTGCTCCTTCATCAGGTAAGTGGGGAGTTCTCCTTCTGTACTACAGGGATTCTATGATTAACATCACCAGGAATATGCAGTAAAAATCAGGAGGATGTTACCTTTCAATCTTGATCAGACCCTCCCAGAATATATTCTAGGTTAGATATATGGAGCTTTATTAGTTTTACACAGAAAATAAAAGCAAAATGTTCATAAATATTCATCTTCCATATATTCATTTTCACAATTTTCAGTTTTCAAATTTGGGAAAGGAAATTTCATCTTGAAAGAAAATTAGAAAGCTTAAACAGGCTTCAGGTATGCAGTAAAAAAATAATCATGGACATCACTGAGGCAGGTTTCAGGCTTATCCAGAAATCACAAGATGACAGAATTAATTATTTTGTGCCAAGGAAGAATATAAACAGCATGTGAAGGCTTAGGGGACATGGAATAATTATTAGTGCAATATTAAAATACAGCCCAAGCAATACCAAAAGAACAATTAATCAGGACTTTAAGATAAATAAAACAGTTAATGACATTGTCATTAACACCTGTTGGTTAATGTTTTGCATGTGTGAACATTGCATTTTGAAAGATTATGACTTCTGGAATGTAAGGCTTTGAACCAAGTCAGTTTTTCAAGTTCCACAAATGCACTCTGAGATAATCATGCTGCTGAAAACAATTGGAACCATGTGTTCCAGCACTCTTCAACATTTGCTGGCCACGTTTTCTTCTTTTCTAATGGTGTTGGCTGGACCCTGGGCAGATTATGCAGGTCTCTGCTGCACTCAATTACCTCACCAGTCGCTGCACTCCACAGTGAATGTCAGCAGGACATTAGCTCTGGGAGGTCGCAAACACATATCAGATCCTGTCCTTACCCAGTAAGCACACATAAGCATGCTTGCAGCTAGTCATCAGAAGTGTGAAACCTGGCCAATTTTCCTTGGGTAACTCAGGGCCCCAAGCTAATTTTAGCACCCCCACTGGCACCTAGTTGAGATTGGCTTAACAAGTGGATTGACCGCAAGATTAGTGTAGTTCAGCTACTGGGTCAATTCGTTCAACCATGGTATCAGGCATAACTCAACTAATAAATGCTGTTACATCACACATTGGGGAATCAGGTCACTATATTCCTAAGGGAAAAGATATACGTTCCAAATTTAATTCATTTCGTGGTGTTTGGAGATTTACAGCTGCACTTTTGGAACTTGCCAGTGTTATTTAACTTTTGTTGTTTTTTATTGATGTAAAATCTGCTCCACATGTCAGCCATGGCTGTTTAACCTGCAGCTGCAATAAATAAACTAGCTCACACAGCCTTTTTTAATCAGACTTGATTTGAAACAAAATATTAAACATTGTTGAAAAGAGAGACATGAAGCTTTTCATCTTGCACTCATCGGAACAAATACAAGAATGTCAAATTTCAAACAATCACAATAAATCAGTCCAAAGATATGCAGGTTAAGTTAATTGGCCATGCTGAATTAACCTTAGTGTCGAGGGATTAGCAGGGTACATGTGTGGAATTAGGGAAAAGGGCCTGTGTGGATTGTAGTCAGTGCAGGCTCGATGGGCTGAATGGCCTCCTTTTGAACTGTAGCGATTCTATGACTATGATTCAATTTATACAATCGGATGACAGAGTGCTGATTGGTTGGTGAGTTGGCTTTGATTAGCTGAGTTGTTGCCATGGAAAAAGCAAAGGAGAACTATAGCTCCCCAAACTCCAGGAAATTCAATAAATGATGCAAGGTTTGAACATATTCCTTTTGTCTGTGGAAAACAGATCTTTATATATGATACATGCTGCTCCTAGCTAAGGTAAATGAGCCATGTTATGAGCTGGAATGATTATGTTATATTTGTTGATAGTGTAGTTATTAAGACACTCCAGGTTGTTCAGCAAGTCCTGTCCATTTGCAGAATCACATCTACCACTAAACATTTTGATTTGGATTTTGCAAGTATAAGCTTCACACTATCACCATCACCATGACTATGGCTCACAACTCAGCATGTAACATATTGTTGAATGGCTAAACATGCAGATCGTAGAAATCATAGAACCGTAGAGTGCAGAAAGAGGCCCTTCAGCCCATCGAGTCTGCACCAAACACAATCACACCCAGGGCCTACCCCTATATCCCTACATATTATACCCACTAATCCCTCTAACCTAAACACTCCTGGACATTAAGGGGCAATTTCTTAGCATGGTCAATCAACCTAGCCTACACATCTTTGGACTGTGGGAGGAAACCAGAGTACCGGAGGAAACCCATGCAGGCACAAGGAAAATGTGCAAACTCCACACAGACAGTGACCTGAGCCAGGAATCAAACCCAGGACCCTAGAGCTGTGAAGCAGCAATGGGAATCACTGTGCTACCATGTCATAGGAGATAAGAAATTCTCAAAGCTTTCCCGTACTTCTTAAAGTCAGACTGCTCTTGTTAAGGGATAAGTTCATTCAGGCTGGAGAAGTCAGTGGAATTATTTATGAAAACCTTTCAGGAAGGACTAAGACTACCCAAGGAGCAGCAAGGCAGTAAAAATGTTGCCCTACTCCAGCTGATGGAAGGGAGAGAGATTCTGGTTCCACGCTGTGAAAGGAATGAGCACAGGGAGCAATGGAGAGGAAAGTTCAAAAGAGATGTCGAGAGTAGTGAGTGTTTGGAACGCGCTGCCTGGGTTAGTGATGCATGCAAATAACCATAGGGGTATTAAGGGAGGTTTTAAATAAACATATGAATATGCAAGGAATAGAGGGATATGGACAAGGGCAGGCAGAAGGGATTAGCTTAATTTGGGGTCATATTCACACAACATCATGGGCTGAAGGACCTGAACAAGCATTGTACTGTTCTATGTTCTAAGTGCCATTCATTAAGTCTGGTCTCAAGGAACTGGCAGAACCTTCCACACACCTGACAAAGGAACACCATTTCTGAAAACTTGTGAGATTACTATCAAATAAACTGATTGGATTCTAACGTGGTGTTATGATGCTTCTTATTCAAGGAACTGGTGGCAGTGCTAGAAAAATTCAGTGACCTCACACGTGATGTCAAGTCAGTGAATACCATATACCAAGCATTGCAACATCAATTTCATTAACTGCTCAGTGCAACATTACTATCAGGAATCTTCAGCAATCAGGATTCAGGTCTGACACTGAGCTGCTGCAGTTCACCATCACACACTTACCAACCCTGCAAGATTTACAATCATATCATCTATGTTCTTTCAGCTTTGACACGCATATCAGCCAAATACACACTGGTGCAATTCCTTTTGCTTATTGGTTGGTGTTTTATGCCTTTGTTTGAGGCAGGTTTGGAGGTGAAGAGGGCATTTCACTATATGGGGATTCCGCCACCTTCCCACCTCCACCCAATTAAGTCAGTGATAGGAGGGGCTGCAGAGGGCTTTCCCACCTCATCATTATTGAGGTCCTTATGTAATGCCTAAATAAGGGTCTTATCCCACTGTTGGTATTAACCCAATGGAGGCGGACCTGTCACCGGGGTGGGGGGGTGGGTGCGCATGGGGGAGCGGGTGCGCATGGGGGAGCACAACGAGCAAACCTGTGTGAGCTATTTGTGATCTCCTGGGTGGGAGATTTCCTCTTTTAAAAATATTCAGCACCTGATTGAGAGACCTGGCATGAAGAAGTGATGGGTCACTGAGAGCCATCACAAACCATTTCTGCTGACCTAGTATAAAACTTCTCCCAGTAAGATGTCTTCCTTGGTTGCAAATATACATGAAACTGCCCAAGGCTGGAGGCACCCTAATTAACTGACCAGCCTTTAAATGTAAATAACTTTTCAGGGGTATTCCATTGAAGAGTCATTAACAATGCAACAGCTACTATTGTCCAAATGACTACAGAAACTGATGTACAATGGTCCTAGTTGCTGCAGAATGAAATTTCACAGAAGTAGTGGTGTGAAGACAAAACATTCCAACGCAAGAAGTTGCAAATAGCTGAGATTTAATTCGCATTATGTGTCAGTGCTAATGTCACCAAGGGCCTCTCGTGTGGGCAATGGGAACACCAAAGCTATGCTCAGATGAGAGAAACAAGCAATTATAAGAAACATTTATTAACACACATCCTCAAAGCAGACATCATGTCAGTCTGGAGGATAAAGAGACATCAAGAGAGGAGATCCCACCCAGCAAAGGAAGAACTCTATCTAGAAGTTTACCTACAGGCAGAGAAATACTGCTATCTTTGTTTTATCTGCAGTCTATTCCTTTGCTACAGCGACTTAAATGCAGGTTTGACTGGAGCAAAGCCTGAAGCCACAGAGTAAGCCACCGTGAATTAATTGACAGAAACTTTTAACCTCCTTTTTTCAATGAAGTAAAAATAAATCATCAGGCATGCAACTTTTTTGAGCTTCTATCTTGAAAAAGAATAGTATAGCGAGTTTTTGGATTCTTTAAACTCTAAGTACATGCTATCTCTTTCCTAATCATCTTTACCAATATGTATGAGTGGTTGGAAGGTGAGTGAGGAATTTTTGTTCCAACCTTCTGAGAAATGTACTGCTTCCAACAACTCTGGTGCAAAACGGCTGAGGTTCAATGCAAATTCTCAAGCTTTGATTATACATAATTTATTTTTAAAGTCTGAATTCTATGATGTTATAAAAGTTAAACATACCTCAATATTGATAGAAAAGTTCAGGAAATTAACTTCCCACAGGCTTTGGAGTTTTTGTTCAATCACTTGCCAGGAGCAGGCTGCCCATGCACAGATCGAAGTTTTCACATCCTAAGGGCCTAAGCAAAAAAAGAAATGGTGTGAAAACATGGGCCAGGTGGCCAGGAGCTGAGCACATCACAGGCAATTATCACAAGCAGGGTCAGAGAGAAGAGATATACAGACAGGAAAATGTTCCAGTTCTGTTAAAAGGAGAGGAGCAGGGAAGCAGATTTGAAGTGAAGGCGGCTTTTGGAGGTTGGTAACTCTGTGCTACGGGCAATTGGAGCTCCTGTGGAATAATTTTATCCTCCTCTACATGGCCATAGATCTGAAACTGCAGTGAGAGTTGTTGCTTCTTAAGTGTGTATCTGACAATCCAGGGGAATGGATTCTCTGGAGACACAGTTGAAATATTACAAGATGGGTTATTGTTGCTGGTGGAGAGAATTCCATGGTTAGATCTTTGACATGAAAACTGGAATCCTTTTTGAGAGAAAGATTTTCAGTAAAATTAACACACAGTGTTAGTTATGTACAGGTGAATTCAGAAATCCATGGACTCTATCTTGATCACACCTTCCATATACTATATAGTGTGATGTTTTCAATCACAATTGGCTTGTTAATTCAAATGTTCTTCATACTTATCCTGAATTTTGGAGTATAAGATGGATATTACAAATTATTTTATCTTTCAAATCTTATGTAGTCATGTTTATTTTTGTTTGTTCAAAATATATGTAATCTGTGTCTTTACTGACTAAGCAAGTTTCTTGAATCTCAAACTTTGTCTATTTTTAATCCACACTGGTCCCCAGTCGGATATTGCCAACAATCTGGGACTTTGTTAAGAATCATAGCAATAAGCAGTGGAAAAATGAAGTGGAAATGTGGAACCTAGTTACCTCCTTGTCATAAAGCAATCAAGATGTGGCTCTTGGCTTTGTCACTACCAGGAAACATTCAGATTAGAAATAGACTATTTTCTGAATTAGATGTGGGTGATACAGATACCGAAGAGGGATTATCTCCCCTGTTGCAATTTATAGATAGGAATTACAAAAAGGATGATCTGTTGGAAGTCTACCAAGTTTGGTCGCATTTTGATAAGTTTACAAAGACATACCATCCACCCATGGAAGAATATATTATTGACTTGATAAGTTAAATATGAGCTGATTGAAATTTGACCTAGAGATATCCGAGTTTGTGCTTGCATTCAAGGTGTCGGATTGTGCACAGATGCCAATCACATTTAGCGAAACTTCTGATATTGATGTATGTTTGATTTCATCGAGAAGATTATCTTTTAGACCACATGGCTGCTGCCCTAAGCTAAAAGGTTAAGCTTAGAAATCAATCAATTCCAACCGCATTCAAATCAAGTTCAGGCAACTCTGCAGTAATTCAAAGAGTAGAGAACTTAATGGCAGTTAAATTTTGAGATCACCTGGGTACCAGTCACAGGCGCCAATATAAAGATGGAATTATTGATTGGCAATCTGAAGAGAGTTACACTTTCCTTGATTTGAGAACCATGATAAAAAAGGGGCTGGGATGGTGACTGTAGGTGTTTGAACCCTAGAGATGTACAGGGACTGATAAACAGGTGTTTTTGTTGTAATTTGAAATATTATTATACATTGAATTGCTTAAAACACAAAAAATCAAATCTTTGAAGTAACGTATGAAATGGTCAGTTTTGACACTGAGAATGATGAGTTTGACTGGCTAAAAGAAGCTTGGAGTATAGTGATTAGCATTTTGGTCACTGATTCATTCAACTGTGCTGTGCTGGATAGTGGTTTCACCTCTACAGTGCATGGTATGGACTGCCTCAATCGCTACTTGAAATCACTTGATGAGAAAGACCTACATTAGGTCAAAGAGTAAAAGCTCCACCTGCTTTAAGTTTGGGGATAACAATGTACTAGAGTCTTTAAAAAGGGTGGTCACCCATGCAAGATATTTGGAATGGTCTCTTCCTTAGCTCAGACATGATCTCAGCAAGCCCTCAAAGAAAAAAACACAGATGAAACCAGATATGGAAAATGACAAGGCATTTGTACTTGAGAAAGCCAAGGATTTGTACTTCATTTAATCAACTGCATACCACTGAGTAAACCAGATGCTTCTCATCAGGAAATTCAGGTAGCAATTTGACTTCAAAGGATAAGAATTTGGCTGCGCAGCAAAAAATTATTTGAAAATTATGAAGACAATTTGAACATACCTTATCATAGAAAGTAAAAACTCTGCCATGGAAGTCTGGAGTAGACGGCAAGGAATATGAAACTCTTATTGAGCTTGTTATGCCTCAGTGTAACATTTGTGTCAAATCCCAGAGGACACCAACAATTTGAAGAGTCAGCAAGAACAGGAGAGAGGGAACCTGTGATTGAAGGAGCTGAGGCAATGAGTATGAGAGAGCTTTCCCTAATTTCTTTGCCCTCGTCATTGTCTCTTTGTGGTCTTTTCAGGGGCCTTTGAAGGTGAATTTGCCTACTGACTCATGTGTTGGGGCAACACAGTAGCACAGTGGTTGTTAGCACTGCTGCCTCATAGTACCAGGGACCTGGGTTCAATTCCAGCATCAGGTGACTGTCTGCGTGGACTTTGCATTCTCTCCCCATGTCTGGGTGGGTTTCCATTGGATGCTCCAGTTTCCTTTCACACTTCAAAGATGTGTGGGTTAATTGGATTGGCCATGCTAAATTTTCCCTTAGTGTTGGGGGAATAACTGGGAATAGGAGGATAGGGCCTGGATAAGATTGTTGTGGTGCAGCCTTGATGGGCCAAATGACCTTATTCTTCACTGAAGGATTCTATGATTCTGAACCCTGCATCCAACCAAATCTCCTGTATACCAGTCTCTGATAAGATATTGCTAACATTCTAAAGATGAGCAATCCATTTAATGTCCTGCAACAAAGTTTTACAAAGTTCTTCCAACTTCCTCCAAAAAAGCAAATCCAGTGAAATTCAACAGCAAGCAGTTAACATTACATTTTATATTCATCCTTCAATTATTTCTTCCCATGATCCTAAAATAATCTCATAACATCAGATAATCCCACATGTTTTTAAACCTCACGATTCAACAGCTCCTGAGGTTTGTTGACCTCAGAGAAAAATTCTTCAGACCCAACACTGCTCATTGCTCAATAATCTACTGGCATTTTCATTTTCCAATTCTGTGTACTTGATACTATTTGCCTTCTCAATTCTATTTTCCCCACTGATGATAAACAGATTTTTACGCATGTCTCCACAATCAAATGCTCTAATGGTTATTAAAAGAATAATTCTCCCTCTATAAACACTTTTCAAAGTTCCACTTCATTTTAGTATTGGTGTCACAAGTCGGCTTAGCACTGCAATGAACTTACTGTGAAAATCCCCTAGTCACTCTGACATCTGTTCAAGTACACTGAGGGAGAATTTATCATGGCCAGTGCACCTAACCAGCATGCCTTTCAGACTGTGGAAGGGCACTGGAGCACCCAGAGGAAACACATGTAGACACGGGGAGAACATGCAAACTCCGTACAGTCACCCAAGCCAAATTCCTGGCGCTGTGAGGCAGTAGTGATAACCACTGCGCTACTATACTTATATTTGTTTATTCCTATATAGACATTATATATAGGCATTATAACTAATCTAATGTACTTCACGCATCATGGAGATTCATTAAAGATGGGGAATAAATGCTTTGTTGAAGAAATCCTTGTGGTAAATGTTATAAGGTGGGTTAGGCTGCATGCGGAGCATAATGAAATTTCATGTACTCAAAGTGAACAATTGATAAATATTGAGTCTCAAAGTCAGAAGCAAGATTCAATCTAGCTGGGAATAATTTCACAAATACCAATAGCAACGGTTAGTGACGTGAAGTAACTGCTAGCCTTGCTATTGAAACACAAGGGGAATATCAATTTTTTCTGTTGTAAGTGACTCACCAATAAAAATTGTACATTGCAAGGTCAAAATTGTGTTAATGAATCATTCAGTATGTAGAAACTGTATTGATGTTGCTCTGCATTAAAAGAGTAATTTCAAATCATTTAATATATTGTTTCATTAAAAAGATTACGGAGGAAGATGGGTGAGATAATAGAGCTTAGGAATTAATTTATATTTTCTCCCATTTATTTTCCTGTAAAAACACAGGAACAGGAGGATGTCATTCACTCCTCTTCCCCCATTCAATTTTATCATGGCTGATGTGCAACTTAATTCCAACTGCTGTTGAATCCACTCCTTCAATATCTTTGGAGATTAATCTCAGCTATAAAATTTACAATTGATCTAACATCAACTACCATTTATGGAAGTTCCAAAGGTCATGAACGTAGTCCAGTCCACCATTCAAACCAACCCCCCATCCATTGACTTTCCCACTGCCTCGGAAAAGCAGCCATGATAATCAAGGACCCCACTCACTTGGGACATACTCTCTTCCATCTTCTTCTATCGAGAAAAAGATACAAAAGTCTGAGATCACGTACCAATCGACTCAAAAACAGCTTCTTTGCTGCCATCTGACTTTTGAATGAGCCTATCTCGCATTAAGTTGATCTTTCTCTACACCCTAGCTATGATTGTAACATTACATTCTGCACTCTCTCCTTTCCTTCCCTATGTACAGTATGCTTTGCCTGTATAGCAAGCAATAAATTTCACTGTATACTAATACATATGATAATAATAAATTAAATCAAATCTACCACCCTCTGTGTGTAAAAATGTTTCCTAATCTGACACCTGAAGGGCCTATTCCTGTTTTTTAAGCTATGCCCCCCAGTCATAGACTCCCCAACCAGCAGAAATATTTTTTTCTCTATCTATCCTGTCTGCTTTTCGTGATTTTATGAAAAAGTTGATTAAATCATTATTAAATCATTTCTAAATTCCAGACAGTAAAACCCTAATTCCGATAAACTCTCCCCAAGTCTCCACATTACACACCTGTTTGGGTACACTGATGGAAAATTTAGCATGGCCAATAAACCTAACAAGCATGTCTTTTAGATTGTGGGAAGAAACCGGGGCACCCAGAGGAAACCCATGCAGACACGGGGAGAAAGTGCAAATTCCGCACAGACAGTGATCCATGTTAGGAATCGAACCCCACTGTACTGCCCGATGAATGATATGATAAAAAGACACTTGGATAATAATGATCTGATTGGACATAGTCAAAATGGATTTATGAATTGGAAATTATGTTTGATAAACTTGTTGAGATGAACATAGAACATGGAACACTACAGCACAAACAGGTCCTTTGGCCCACAAGTTGCGCCGATCACATCCATACCTACCAGACTATAGAACTATCTATAACTCTCAATCCTATTAAATCCCACGTACTCACCCAGAAGTCTCTTAAAAGACCCCAGGAGTTCACCTCTACCACCACCAACGGCAGCTGATTCCACTCACTCACCACCCTCTGAGTAAAAAACTTACCCCTGACATCACTTCTGTAAATATGTTTTAACAGAATGTTTATAACAGAATTGATAACAGGGAGTCTACGGATGAGGTATACTTGGATTTTACAGAAAGTTTTTGACAAAGGTCCCCAAAGGAGGTTGGTTAAAAAATTAAAGCACCTGAAATAGGAAGTAATATGAGTTAATGAATGGTTAACAAGCAGAAAATAGATAGCTGGTAAGCTGCTAGTGGGGCACCATAGGGATTGGTACTTGGATCCCAGCTGTTCACAATATATCTCATTGATTTGTTTATGAGAGCCAAATGTAATATGTCCAAGTTTACAGATGACACAAAGCTAGGTGTGAATGTTGTGAGGAAGGTGCAGCTTCAAGAGGATTTGGGCAGACTTAGCGAGTGGGCAATAACATAATGAATGGTGTATAAAAATGGAAATGTATGATGTTGCCCACTTTAGTAGGAGGAACAGATACAAAAAGTATATTTTAAACAGAAGGAGATTTGAAAGTGTAAATGTACAAAAGAACTGGATGTCCTCGTCAATAAGTCATGGAAGGTTAACATGCAGGTGCAGCAGGCAATTAGGAAGGCTAATGGCATGCTGGCCTTTATCATAAGGTGGTTTAAGTACAGAAGTGGCAAAGGCTTTCTTCTATTGTATAGAACCTTGGTTAGACCACTCTTGGAGTGCTGAATGCAGATTTGGTCCACATATCTCAAGAAGAATATTATTACCATAAAGATAGAATAACACAGGTTCACCAGATTTGTTCACAGGATGACAGGACTGTCCTATGAAAAGTGATTAGGGAAATTGAGCCTATATTGTCTAGAGTTTTGAAGTGATCTCATTGAAATCTATAAAATAACCAAAAAGGCATCGTCACTATAGGTACAGATGAAATGTTTCCCCTGGGCCGGGGTGAAGGGGGTGGGGGGAGTGGTGTCTAGATTTCAAAATAAGACGAAAGCATCTTAGGACTAAGATGAGATGAATTTTCTTTACTCTGAGTATAAATTTTTGAAATTCTCTGCCCTGGAGGGTTTTTGAAGTTTAGTCATTGAGTATGTTTAAAGTAGAGATTGGCAAACTTCCAATTTCCATTGGCGTAAAGGGATTGTGGATAGTGTGGGGGAAAAACAATCATTGAAATGGATGTTCAGCAGACTATTGAATGGCAGAGCAGGCTCATGGGCTGAATAGCCTACTGCTGTATTCCTATGTCTGCTGATTCTGCACTCTGGGAATAGAAGCTGGATTTCCAAAGGAAGTTCAATAGAATGTGTTTTTCCATAAGCTGCCACCATGTTATAGGATATTGGTTATAGTTTGGTAGGTCTGAAGAAGTCTTTGTAGCTGTACATAAATTTACTGTAAGCCTGCATTGACTTTTAAAACTATTTATAAATATGCAGTAAAGGGTACAAGCTAGGAGCTGTCTTCATGCTTGCTGGCACACACACTGGGCTCACGCTGGGTGCGAGTCATATACTGTTTTACATTACTGTGTGCCCAGTGCTGTATTCAATCTCACATTAATCATAAAGAAACTACATTTCAGTCCTCTAAGTATAAATGCTAGCATTCCATTAGCCTTTTTGAGTATGTTATGTTATTGTTCATGGCATTTGAATGACCTGTGTAGCTGGATCCCCAGATCTCTTTGGACTTCCTCTGTTTCTAGCTTTTTGCCATTTAGAAAGTATCTGTTCTATCTCTTTTAGGTCCAAAGCTGATAGTCACACATTTTAAAGGTTTTTTAAGATTATTTATCAGTCACAAGTAAGGCTTACATTAACACTGCGCTGAACTTACTGTGAACTTTCCCTAGTCGCCATACTCTGGTGCCTGTTCAGGTCAATGCACCTAACCAACCTTTCAAGCTGTGGGAGGAAACTGAAGCATCTGCAGGAAACCCAAGCAGACTTGGAGAGAACATGCAAACTCCACACAGACAGTGACCCAAGCCCGGAATCGAACTCAGGTGGCACTGTGAGGCAGCAGTGCTGACTATTGTGCCACCATACTGCCCACATTTGTCCAGATTAAAATCCATTTGCCATTGTTTTGAACACTTGCTTAATTGATTCATATTTCATTACATTTTTATGCTCCCATCTACACTGCTTACATTGCTGTGTATCTGTACATCATCAGAAAATTTGGGTGTAATGCGACTCCCTAATCCGTCATTTAAGGTGTGAATGAATGCAGTAATTAGTTGAAGCCACAACAAATCCTCATGGGATACTATTATTCCCTTCCGGTCATTTAACTTTATTTATTAGTGTCACAAATAGACTTACACTAACACTGCAATGAGGTTACTGTGAAAATCCCCTGATCGTCACACTCCAGTGCCTGTTCGGGTACACTGAGGGAGAACTTAGCATGGCCAATGCATCTAACCAACATATCTTCTGGGCTGTGGGAGCAAACTGGAGCACCTTGAGGAAACCCATGCCGTCATGGGAAGAACGTGCAGATCCCACACAGTGACCTAAGCCGGGAATTGAACCTGGCTCCCTGGCACTCTGAGGCAGCAGTGCTAACCATTGTGCCACAATGCAGCCCTTAGAGTACCTTAATCAGCATTCCTACTCTCTGCAACCTTCCTAACCAGATTCATCATTCACCTTTCATTTCATGATTTCAGCTTCCATGGCTAAATATTTTCTGTCTTGCCCATTGCAGCAATCACAATCATGTAAAGGTCCTTTGAACTTAATGGGGATTTTTGGTCTTGAGGTGCATGTGGCCGGAGAATCCTGCCCATATCACATGGTATTTCTCAACCTACCATCAGCACTCCAACAGTTGACTTAGAATCACCCTCGGCAACTCATTTTCAAATTTCCTTTTGTGATTCACAATGACAAAATGACCCGTCTCCTCGCTCAGCCTCTGCTAACAGCATGGTTAATTCTGGGAACTTATGTGTGAAGATGTTTCCTTCCAGTCCATGAAAGCACATTGAAACAACAACATTCCAGAGATGAGGGGTTTGTTGTATGAAAAGAGATTGAATGGTTTAGGCCTATACTCTCTGGAATTTAGAAGAATGAAGGGAGATCAAGTTGAGAGATATAAGATAATAAAAGGTATGGATAAAGTAGACGTGGAGCTTCCATTTGTGAGGCATCCTACGATAAGAGGTCATAATCTTAGGATAAGCTGTCGTAAAGTTAAAACAGATTTGAGGAGAAGCTACTTCTGCCAAAGGGTTGTAAATCTGTGGAATTCATTATTGCAAAGTGCTAGGATAGTGAATAAATTTAAGGAGGAGTTAGACAGATTTTTAATTGGTAATGAGATGAAGGGTTATGGGGAGAAGGCAGGAAAATGGGAATGAAGAGCATATCAGCCATGATCATATGGCAGAGCAGACTCAATGGGCCAAACTTATGGAACTTCTGTTGTGATTTATTGAATGCTGAAAAAAATTATGATTTCTACTTTGTGTATGAAAGAAATCAGCTTCTACCATTTGTTCAGCAAAGCGGGAAGCAAAATAACCATTTACAAAATGACATCCTTCACAAAACATATTTAAAGCTCTTAACTTCTATCCCTAAAACAAAGTATAATCAATTGTATCCATCAATAGAAACTTTTCCAAAAATCATTTTATTCTTTCATTTAACCTTTGAGAATTTGATGTTTGGTCTCTTTTCTTTGTGTTCAAAACATACTGACAGATTTTCAGAAGCAAGCAAAACAATTCACATTTTAATCTACAAACCTATGTGGAGTCGCTTCCCGTTCTCAAAGAAGAGAAAAAAATAAATCAGAAGCTGATAAGCTTCATTTAGAAGCAGTGTCAGTCACTTTCAGAAAGCCGGTGACTGATAAGAAAGCAGCTAATCTAATTGATATTGCCAGCCTAGTTCCCAGAAGAAATGCTTCATAAATCGATTGCACTCTAAGGCAACTTCTAAAAGATGTGTTTAATACAAGCACAATGGAACAGTCCTCAGTCAATTCGAGTATCATCAGGACACACCAGCCCTCCACTCAGGACAGCACGATTAGCTATTTAAGTTACTAGAACCTTTTCTCTAATGCAGAATTTTGCTCCTCGTCTTTGAAATTAAATACATTGATAAGCCAAAAGTGATGTCTTGACAGCATTAAATATTTTTCTCTGCTAAAGGCAAAAAGAATTGAAAGACAGCTGCCGGGCTTTCACAGAACAAAAAATATAAACTATTTGCAGAAAGTATTCAAACTGAGCAGATTTGTAAACACTGAGACCTGGATTTTAATCTCAGGGAAACAAAAGCTTCCTGCACTATATCATAGAATACCACAGTGCAGAAGGAGGTCATTCAGTCTATTGAGTCTGTACTGACCACAACCCCACCGAGGTCCTATCTCCTCCATAAGTTCCTGCATTTACCTCAGTTAGTCCACCTGATACTAAGGGGCAATTTAGCATAGTCAATCCACTTAACCCATGCATCTTTGAACTATGGGAGGAAATTAGAGCAAGCAGGGGAAACCCATGCAGACATGGGGAAAATGTGCAAATTCCACACAGATAGTGACCAAAACTGGGAATCAAATCCAGATCCCTAGCACTGTGAGGCACCAGTGCTAAGCACTGTGTAACCCTAATAGATAGATCAACTCTATCATTCTCAATCGCACTGTTCTATTGATCTCCTGTCCTGTGAAAACGATCATAGACTTTCATGAGTCGCTGAAATTTCTGCCATGATGACACTCCATCAGTTGGATAGGAAATTCTTGAAAAGTGATCTAACAACGGTGTAGGAACAGTGATCCTACACCAAGACAAGTTTGGTGTTGGTTTGGGAGGTGAATTTGCAGATGATGTCTCAAGGGCTGTCAAAGTAAGTGTGGTGAGTTGCTGCAGTATATCCCGTAGATTGTGCATACTGCAGTCAGTCTTCCAGTGACAGAAGAGCATGATAATGACACGGTAACACTGTGGTCAGCACTGCTGCTTCAAAATGCCAGGGACCTGGGTTCAATTCCCAGCCTTGGATCAGTGCCTGTGTGGAGTTTGCACATTCTCCCTGTGTCTGTGCGGGTTTCCTCCGGGTACTTCAGTTTCCTCCCACATTCTGAAAGATGTGCTAGTTAGGTGCACTGACCCGAACAGGCACCAGACTGTAGCGACTATGCGAATTTGACATTAACTTCATTGCAGTGTTAAAGTAAGCTTTACTTATGACTAATAATCTTTAAAAGGATTGATCTTAGTGGTAATTGCACCATAGAAGCAAACCATGGTGCTGAAATTCTAGCTTGCTCTTGCAGCTCTTCCCATCTATACAAATAATGGTTAATCCATCATATTGTTGCTTTCGGTCTTACTGATAATGTTCAGATATGTGAGCCATTGCATGAACCACTTGCTGCAAAGCACTTTGTACTGCTCTTGTAAACAATGTGTTAATATGATTGGCCTTACTTAATGTTTAGGTGCCTGTTGTATGAGTTAGTTCAAAAGAAAGTCATCACAAACATTAGCATATCCTTCATTTCTTAGGTTCACCCTCAATGAGATTTCCACTTCTACTATTTGGAGCAGCATGGTGGCACAGTGGTTAGCATTACTGCCTCACAGCTCCAGAGAGCTGGGTCCAAATCTAGTCTCAGGTCACTATCTGTGCGGAGTTCGCATGTTCTCCCTGTGTCTGTGTGAGTTTCCTCCGAGTGCTCCAGTTTCATCCCACACTCCAAAAGATGTCCAGGTTAGGTTGATTGACCATGCTAAATTGAGTCTTACTGTCACGGGGAGTAGCAGGGTAAATAATTGAGGTTGCGGAGATAGGGCCTGGGTGGGATTGTTGTCGCTGCAGGCTTGATGGGCTGTATAATCTCCTTCTGCACTGTCGGTATGATATAATATTGTCAGCCATAAAGTTAAATTTGCAACAGAAAAACGAGCATTGAGATAGCACCCTTAATGTAAGACAATGCAGCCGAGACAAAAATTGAGTCGGAGATGCTAGGAAGGTTAGAGAAAGTTTGTAGAAGCTAAGTCAAAACAGAGTTTGGAATTTAAAGAGGGAGAGGAAGAAGACATACCATCCCTCTATGTTATCCTAAGTATTAACAATGTCCACCACAAGTATGATTCTGACTTGCCTGTTTGGATGCTGTGCCAAGAATAAAAATGACACTTGAAGTGTTCATTTGAATTTTTTCTTGATAAAGAGACAAATGAATTGAGGATAATGGTAAAATATTTATGTACATAAGATTAAATCATGCCTAATCACATTATCTGACAAGATAACTTCAAAATATCACCACTGAAAATATGATTGCCTAATAAAAGCTTCGCCTCCTTTCACTCTGCTGTGTCAGGTTGCATCAGTATAATGGTGATGAGAATTTTGAAATGTACTTGGAATTAATCACTGCCTGTTTCAAAACTTACGATTATTTCTAAATCTAAGTCTGTTTTTAAATTGAAAAAACGCCAAAGTAAACCATGGGCCATCACTGTGCCCTTAACAATTATTAATCTCTTTTACTGGGTGGCAATCTCATTTGATCTTGATGAAAATTATTTACACCAAGGGAGGAATTCTCTGTTTTCGAGATTAAGTGTGCTGACAGGCAGTTCCGGCGATGCCTTTCCAGAATGGCAAGATCCCACACCAGATTCTGCACCTTAATTATGCAGAGCTGAGTTCCCTGCTGAATCACCTTGCACTCCAGCCTCTGGCAAGTTCCAAGGTCCCGGAACCATATTTAAACACCTATCCAGCTCACTCTCCAATCGCTGCCTTCAGGAGACCCTCCAACACGTCAGGGAGCCAGATGCAAAAAGCGAGTAACTTCAAGAAGAAGGCAGCACTTCCTTTCACTGCCAAGGGGTCTTGAGTCTCTTGTTTGAAGAGTCCAGGCCCACAGGCTCAAAGAAGCAAACCAATGTCACCTGTACAGCCTGGAAATCTGTTTCCCAAGCAAATTGTCACATGGTGCAGGAAGCAGAAGAATGATCACATCTGTTCCACTAGGCTAAGTCCTGGTTCTTCATGACACAAGTCAATTCCAGCCTTCTAGATGGCCAGTTTCCACTACAGTTTGCCTATCACCGCAACAGATGCACAACCATCTCCCTGGCCATGCACTCATCCCTGGAACGCTTGGATAACAAAGACACCTATGTCAGACTCTTGTTTCTTGACTACAACTTAGTCTTCAACACCATTATTCCTACAACACCCATTTCCAAACTCTGTGGCCTGGGCTCGACTCCTCCTTCTTGACTAGAACTTAGACTTCCTAACCCATAGATCACAATCAGTAAAAATAGGCAACAACATTTCCCCTACAACCATCCTTGACACAGGTGTCCCACAAGGCTGTGTCCTCAGCCCCTCACTATATATTCCTTATACACCAATAACTGTAGCTAAATTTCCATCCAATTCAATTTTCAGGTTTGCCGATGACACCATTGTAGTGGGTCGGACCTTAAACAATGATGAGACAGAGTACAGCAAAGATATAGAGAATCTGGCAAACTGGCATGACAACAGTAATCTCTCTCTCAATTTCAGCAAAACAAAGGAAATAATCATCAACATCAGGAAGCAAAGGACATGCCCCTGTCTGCATGAAGAGGGATGAAGTGGAAATGGTTGAGAGCTTCAAGTTTCTAGGTGTCCAGATCACCAACAACCAAGTGCACCAGATTAAATGGTTATGAAGCAGATAAGATCCTATTCCTGGTGGCTGGACCCATGGCATAAATAATATTTTTTACCAAGCCCTTAGTGACAGTCTTACTTTGACAATCCATAGGATGGATGAGATGGAAAGGACTTGAACTTGTATAGCATTTTTCACAATGTTGGAATATCCCAAAGCAATTTACAGTCAATGAAGTGCTTCTGAAGTACTTTTGTAATGTAGGAAACATGGTGACTAGTTTGAACAGAGCAAGCTCACACAATGATAATGGCCAGATAGTTCACTACGTAAGAACATAGAACATAGAACATTACAGCACAGAACAGGCCCTTCGGCCTTCGATGTTGTGCTGACCAAAATAAAAAGCAATGCCCCTCCAAACTAAACCATTCCCTTCTCTTCCATATACTTATCAATTAACCTCTTAAACGCCACCAAACTTGGCGCATCTACAACAGCTGCAGGCAGGGCATTCCACTCCCTAATCACTCTTTGAGTAAAGAACCTACCTCTGATATCCGTCCTATAACTCATACCCCTTAATTTAAAGCTG
This sequence comes from Sphyrna mokarran, assembly GCA_024679065.1. Lineage (NCBI taxonomy): Eukaryota > Metazoa > Chordata > Chondrichthyes > Carcharhiniformes > Carcharhinidae > Sphyrna > Sphyrna mokarran. The sequence goes on from JAGIQG010000021.1 coordinate 30,773,155, forward strand.
TGTCCCCTCGTGCTAGCTTTCTCCATCCTAGGAAAAAGGCTATCACTGTCCACCCTATCTAAACCTCTAATCATCTTATATGCTTCAATAAGATCCCCTCTTAGCCGCCTCCTTTCTAACGAAAACAACCTCAAATCCTTCAACCTCTCTTCATAGGACCTGCCCTCCATACCAGGCAACATCCTGGTAAACCTCCTCTGTACCCTCTCCAATGCCTCCACATCTTTCTTATAATGTGGGGACCAGAACTGCACACAATACTCCAAGTGCGGCCGCACTAGAGTTTTGTACAGTTGCAACATGATGCTGCGGCTCCTAAATTCAATCCCCCTACCATTAAAAGCTAAGACTCCATATGCCTTCTTAACAACTTTATCCACTTGACTGCCTACTTTCAGGGATCTATTGACACATACACCAAGATCCTTCTGTTCCTCAACACTATTAAGAGCCCTACCATTAGCCCTATACTCTACACATTTATTGTTCCTGCCAAAGTGCATTACCTCACAGCAATAAAGTAAGGCATTCATTTTTTACACTTACCCTGGAAGGGCAGATAGGAGCTTGAATTAACATCACAAATTTGAAAAATGGTAGCTCCAACAGTGTGACATTTCCCCCATTCTTTAGTGGAATGGCAGCCTAAGTTTCTGTGCTCAAATCCTGGAGCTAGAGCTTTCACTGAGAAGAACATTATTCTGGGTGTGTAGTCAAGTGATTTGGGAGTGACAGGTGCTTGAAATATTCTATTCCTAATATTCCATACTGAAGCTAGTGCAAGGACGTTGTACATTGTCTTTCTAGACACCTATGTTTTGGTGCATAATTGTGGTGGGGACAGCTCTTATTAAAGTTAATACCCCTGTGAAATGTGATCTTCAGTCATTTTGGTTTGGCACCAAATGTAGCTTTATGGGAAACCTGTCTTATAAAGAAAAATAAAGTACCTTATAGTGCTATCCTACTGTTAGTGACAGAAGTTGTAGACTGTTCAGCTATCCTGACTCAATACAGCTGCATATAGTGACAACATTATTTCCAGTCAGAAGGGAAATGATTGAATAATTCCCACAGCAATCGCTCTACAAATAGCTGGGACTGGTTTCACATGCATCATTTATATGGAGCTATCCTCTAGTCACTGTATTTTGCTTGAGGAATCATGTTGCTTTTGTCAGGAGGCATTGCTGTGGCTTCAGCCGTACATGAGATTAATCTGCTACAATTCACAGGGACTCTTTTTAGATGGACTCCGTAATCAGATTGAGTTTGCTTTTCTGTTTGCTGAGTATACAGACTTGTTTGCTGTAAATTCTGCCACTCATCCTGCCTAGCCTCCAACTCATTGAGTGACAAGGCCAATAGACATTCTGATCAATGCTCCCACTTTGGTGATGTGAGTGAACAATGTAACTGTGACTTGATTGCATACATGACTTTGCATATACTATCAATACTAATTCCAACAGCAGTGCTAATCCAGAAATTGACAATTCAGTGTATCAGTCTCTCATATTCATTGAGAGTGTAATGATCTCAACAAGGCCTGTGAAATGGGCTTGTTGGAGTATGAGATCCTAGTTGAGGTAATGATTGCCTGCCCAATGAGGAAGGCTCACCTGTGTATATCATAAGGAGCGTCAGGTCTACTCTCATTCCAGATTCTGACTTTGTACCTGAAATGTTCTTCGGAATGGAGACACATTTATAATTAAAGGGAACCTGATGAAATAACTCGAACCTATAGCTTCACATTGGGGCAGCACAGTTTTTAGCACTGTTGCCTCACAGCGCCAGAGATCCGGGTTCAATTCCTAGCTAGGGTCACTATCTGAGCAGAGTCTCTAAGTTCTCCCCATGTCTGCATGGGTTACCTCTGCTTGCTACGGCTCCTTCCCAGAGTCTGAAAGACCATTAGGTGCATTAACCATGCTTAAATTCTCCCTCAGCATACCCAAACAGATGTCAAAATAAGGCGACTAGGAGATTTTCACAGTAACCTCTTTGCAGTGTTAGTATAAGCCTACCTGTGGCACTAATAAATAAACTTAAACAGTCTCTGAGGAGTTACTCCAGAGACCTTGTGTGAACATAAAGGTGATAGTACCTTGTGCAATATAGCAATTCACATCTGTAAACTGCTGCTCTTTCAAGCAAAGAAATTCTCACTGCCACACACAAGTGGAAGTCACCATTTTTTACTTCCTATTATGGGATGCTGGAAGTTATAATTAAGATGAAACCTTTGCCATTTTCACAAGACCTTAGTAAGTTTAAAGTCCTTAACTGATTAGTTCAACACATGAGGAGTTGATAGCTCTCATTTTTCAGCAGAGATTATTGGAAAACCACGACATATTCCAAAATATTAGTTCAACCTCAGGCTAACTTTGTGGAATAATCACATCACAGTCATATTTTCTTCTCAAAAATATTACTGACTAGCCATGACAGTGTCTTTTCTGAGTTCACTGCTCTCCTGGCCTTCCTTATCTCTTCTACGTAAATTCCCCAACCCATTTCACAGTCACCTCTGATCTTGACATCTCACCATTCCCATTGCATCTATCACATAGAAACTTATCTCTGGTCATTTCCATATATCACTCTCTTCCCTTCCTGACCCTACTTCCTTCTATGTTCACGCCTGGAAAAGTACTCTCTCTCCATTTACTTTTAACTGTGGTTTCACACTCACAACTGTCTGGTTGTTAGACCTCTGCAGCTATGATCTATTCAGCCACATTCTCACCTCCAGCATCCAAACTATAGTCCCCTTAAAACTATTATGTATTCTCTGTGGGCCATTCCCCTGGTATAATTCTCATCTCATCTCTCTTGAGACTAACATGACAGACTTCAACAGATTGTCACTGACTGCTAGATCTAGCTAGATAAAGTGCTATTGGATCTTGTTTCTTACCTGCCAAAACTACTCAACTGTTCCAGCCTTGTCCTTTAATACAAACATAACACCAAGTTTCTTTTCTCTGCTGCAAACCATCTTCCAAGACACCTCTCTCCTGTTTCCTTCACTCTCGCCACCAACTACATGCCAGAAGAACTGCTGGGTTTTATTGTCACTAAGATCAAGACAATCCAATCTGTTGCCTTTGCCACTTCCATCCCTTCTCCTACCCTCCAGGCAGAGCTTCTTCTTCAAGTCACATTCTCACAGTACAGAAGTTGCACTTTTCTCAATTTATCTTCCTTCTCACCTAATATTCCCTCAAGCCTAGCCACACAAAACTAAACTGTTAATTCCCCAACCCATTCTTGGCTCCAGTATTAGCTGATATTGTTAACCATTCTTTCTCCTCAGGTACTTTGCTTCCATCAAGTCTGCTGTGATTATCTCCTCCTCAAAAAACAATCCTTCGCCCCTCTATCTTTGTTACCATTCAATCTGCAACCTCCCTTTCTCTCTAAAGTCCTTGAACCTTCCTTTCCAGGTTTGCACCTATCTTTCCCAAAATTCCATGTTTGACTTCCTCCAATAATATTTCCACCCCTACCAAACAGCTCTTATCGAATCACAGCCAGCAACCAATGTGTATTTGATGTCAGTCTGTAACCTTTGACACAATCAATCACACATCATCCTTAAACTCTTCTTCACTGTCATTTGGTGGGATAGGGTGACAATCTGTTGTTCCAGTTCCTGTTTGTAGCCATTCCTCCCAGGGGATCTGCTGTCATGGTGTGTCATATTCATCCACATTGTGCCCTTCTCACCCATCCACTGTAGCTCTTCTGCAACTGCTCTTTGATGTCTGTCATCCAGCAATGCTGAGGTTGACCTCTCTTTGGCCTTTCACTTCGCCCTCTAGAAGAGGTCTCTATAGCTTTCCAGCACTGATCAAATGACCAAAATATAGACTTTATTTTGTTCTGGATCTCACTGTTTACAGTTCTGTTTGCTCTGGCAGTTTCAAACACTTCTTCATTTGTTTTATGGTCTGCATACGGAATTTTAAGCATACATCCTAGTACCTACTAAGCCTCTATTTTTTTCCACAGATCTCTATTTATTGTCCAAGTTTCTGAAAGTTATAAGAAAGTGAATGGAATGTAGCAACTCATGCTTTTCCTTGTTAGAATCTTGAGTTTTTCTGTTGCTAACACACCCTTCATCTTCACACTATCATTTTGCCCTGCTTCTGACATTGGCCTTTGATCTACTGCCTTCTGTTATCATGTATCCTGAACAAACAAGTTTTACCTACTTGTTCCAGCATGTCAACATCAACTTCAATCCTCATTCTAGTTTCTTCTGATGTATTCCTACAAGTTATTATTGCTTTTGTTTCTTGTTATGCATCCTCAATTCATATTCTGAACTTTTAAATCTCACTTGATCTACGATATTTTTGAAGATCTCCTCTGATCCTGAAAATAGCATAGTGGTGTTTGTGGACCGCAACTTTATGATGCTCTTGCCTCAAATTTGTATCTCTCGATGTACATCTAACTTTCTGAATACTTGTTCTGTGTACCAAATGAATAATTTTAGATTCACTTGATCACACTCTTTCCTTCACTCACAAGGTGTCTAACTGTCCATTTTTTGGCCTGATGCTCATTATTTTCTCCCAATATAGGCTCTGAATAAATCTCACATTTTTACTCTCAGTGTCCAGTTCACTTATTAGCCTTCAGAGTTAAATACAATCAAACTCTTTTTTATAGTCTATGAAGCATATATTCTTGTTCTTGTTTACTTCTAGATATTTATGAAAGATTGTTCTTAGTTTAAATAATTCCTCTATTTTCCTGCTCCAAGTCTAAAATTCAAGCTGAGTTTCACTAATTTTTGTTTCAAAATTCACAATTATTTTTTCCTATCATGACTTTCCAGACCATTTTAATGGGATGACTCAGTCAGATTATCATTCTAAAATAATTGCATTTGATTATTTTAGGTCTCTTGGGTAATGTAAATAATTAATGCCTCAAGTCCTAGGAATATATCCTTTGGTATATATTTGATCATAAATTTTGATTGTCATTTCTATTTTTGTTTATCTAAGGATATTTAGATGTTCTGTTCGCTTTATCTATGCCTGGAGCTTTTCTTGTCATCATCAATTTCAGAGCATTCTCTGTCACAAATATCATAATGTTTGGTTCTTTATTTGCCTCTATACCTTGAGGCTGACCTCAGTTTGGATCATTATACAATTCACCATATATTCTGTCCTTTCCTTTGATTCTGCATTCCTTTCAAACTATACTTTGCCATCTTTGTCTTTTATGCATCTGTTGCTATCCTTTTCTTTCTATCTGTTTGCGGATTTCCCTTTCTGACATAAAACTCTCGTTTCGTGATTTCTTTCCAGAACATCATCACACAACCTATCCAAATATTTCCCTTTAACTTCCCTATATAGATTCTTTATTATCTTTTCAATTTTATCATTCCCCCCTATGTATTAAGATTGAACCCAACGGTTCAATTTTTGCCAATTTAGCCACAACCAAATAATACCTCATAAGATCGTAGAATCCCTATGGTGTAGAATCCCTACCAGCTATTTGGCTCATCAAGCCTGCACTGATAATAGTCCCACCAGGTCCTGTCCCACAAGAGGAAATGTAACATATATGACATCATTTATTGATAGCATTCAGCTCTAACTTACCACCACCTCTCCTAACCTAACGTCAGTCTCTAAACTGTCTACTTTATAGCCAACATCCAATACTAAAACAGAAATTTTTCCAATAAAATGTTGGAAAGACTAAAGCCATTGGGTGGAATTTTATGTACTCAATCAGATAAGATTGTAGAATCCCACCCAAGACCAACCGACATTTCCATTCTTTGAACTTTGACCGCTCCAATTCCAACTTGGGCAAGGTGGTAAAGTTCCAGCCATTAACTTTGTTTTCCCTCCTCCCTCACTGCAGACTCCATTCACTGGACCAATAACCCAGAAACCCAGGATAATGCTCCAAAGAACTAAATGTAAGTCCCAGATTGACACATGGTGAATTTGAATTCAATGAAAATCTGGAAATAAATGTCTGATGATAACTATGAAACCTTTGTCAACTGTCTGGCTCACAAATGTCCTTTAGAGAAGGAAACCTGCTGTCTTTGCCTGGTCTAGTCTACATGTGACTCTAGACACAGAACAATGAGCTTGACTCTTAAATGGCCTGGCAAGCCACTCAGTTTGAGGGCAATTAGGGTTGGGTAATAAATGCTGGCCTAGCCACTGATGCACACATCCTATAATTGATTTTTTAAAAATCCTTAGTTTCCAATTCCATCACTCACCATGGCAACAGTCTAAGGCCAAAGTGGATACTTTACAACATTGGTATCATATTTGACTCTGTGATAAGCTTTTGACCATCTCTCACACCAATGGTTCTGCACTTATTCTGCTCTTTAGTAATAACTGAATATACCACTGCTAAGGATCACACTTTTCTTTTGATTGGATCAGAATTAGAGCCATAGAACAGAAGGAGGGCATGTGTGGCATGGTGACATAGTGGTTAGCATTGCTGCCTCATGTACCATGGACCAGGGTTCAATTCAGGCTTTGGGTCACTGTCTGTGTGTTTGCACATTCTCCCTGAGTTTGTGTGTGGGTTTCCTCTGGGTGCTCCAGTTTCCTCCCACAGTTCAAAGATATGCTGGTTAGGTTGATTGGCCATGCTAAATTGCCCCTTAGTATCAGAGAGATTAGCAAGATAAATATGTGGGGTTATGGGAGTAGGGCCTGGGTAGAATTGTTGTCAGTGTAGGTTCAATGAACCGAATGGTCTCCTTCTGCCATGTAGGAATTCTATGATTTGGACCATTTGCAACCTATGTTGTCACTTTCACAACATCTAATCATTCCCACTCTGCTTTCCCCACATGTTCCTGCAATTTTTTAACCTTCAAATATTTACCCGATTCCTTTGTGTATTATCGAATCAACTAATAATTATTTGTTCATCGTTCCTTCAAACCTTGCATTGCACCCCATCAGCAGTGCATTTCAACATTAACCACTCATTGCAGAGAACAATTTTCCTCATTTCACCTCCGATCTTTTAACAAATGGCTTCAATGTATGTCCTCTGGTTACCAACTCAGCAGCCGCTTGAAACAGTTTAACCTTAATTACTCTCTCAAAATCATTCATGATTTTCAAAACAATCAAATCTCTTCCTAGCTTTCCTTACCCGAAAGCGAACGACTCCAACTGCTCCAACTTTTTTTGAAAAAGTGATCAAAGAGTTGGATGGGGGTAAGGCAGTTGATGTGATATATATGGACTTTAGTAAGGCGTTCGATAAGGTGTCCCATGGAAGGCTTCTGCAGAAAATGCAGATGTGTGGAATAGAGGGTGATTTAGCTAATTGGATTAGGAATCGGCTAGCTGATAGAAGACAGAGGGTGGTGGTTGATGGAAATTATTCATCATGAAGTTCGGTTACAAGTGGTGTACCTCAGGGATCTGTTTTGGGGCCCCTGCTGTTTGTAATTTTTATAAATGATCTGGATGAGGGTATTGAAGGATGGATTAGTAAATTTGCGGATGACGCCAAAGTCGGAGGAGTGGTAGATAGTGAAGAGGGGTGTTATAGTTTGCAGAGAGACTTGGACAAGTTGCAGAGCTGGGCCGAGAGGTGGCAAATGGAGTTTCATGCGGAAAAGTGTGAAGTAATTCACTTTGGCAGAAGTAACAAACGTGTAGAGTATAGGGCTAATGGTAGGACTCTTAATAGTGTTGAAGAACAGAGGGATCTTGGTGTATATGTGCATAGATTCCTGAAAGTTGGCAATCAAGTTGATAAGGTTGTTAAGAAGGCATACGGAGTCTTAGCTTTTATTGGTAGGGGGATTGAATTTCGGAGCCGCAATGTAATGTTGCAACTGTACAAAACTCTAGTGCGGCCGCACTTGGAGTATTGTGTGCAGTTCTGGTCCCCACATTATAAGAAAGATGTGGAGGCATTGGAGAGGGTACAGAGGAGGTTTACCAGGATGTTGCCTGGTATGGAGGGCAGTCTTATGAAGAGAGGCTGAGGGATTTGAGGTTGTTTTCGTTAGAAAGAAGGCGGCTAAGAGGAGACCTTATTGAAACATATAAGATGATTAGAGGTTTAGATAGGGTGGACAGTGATAGCTTTTTCCTAGGATGGAGAAAGCTAGCACGAGGGGACATAGCTTTAAATTAAGGGGTGGTAGTTATAGGACGGATGTCAGAGGTAGGTTCTTTACCCAGAGGGTGGTAAGGGTATGGAATGCCCTGCCTGATGCAGTTGTAGATGCGCCAAGTTTGGTGGCGTTTAAGAGGTTAGTAGATAAGTTTATGGATGAAAAGGGAATGGTTTAGGTTAGAGGGTCATTGCTTTTTCTTAATTGGTCAGCGCAACATCGAAGGCCGAAGGCCTGTTCTGCGCTGTAATGTTCTAAATAATTGAAGATCCTCATCTCATGGCGGTATTAAAGAAATCCATTCTGTACCTCTCTAAGTCCTTGACATCTTTCCTGAAGTATTGTGTCTAGAATTGAACCAAATACTCCAGCTGAGGGTGAACCAAGGTTTTATAAAGATTTAGCATAACCTCCTTGTTTTTATATTCTATTCTTCTATTAATCAGGCCAAGAAGCCTGTATGCTTTTTAACAGCCTTTCAAGTTGTCCTATCCAAAGATATGTGGATACACCCTCCCAGATCTCTCTGTTCCTGCACCCCTTTTAAGACTGTTCGATCCAGTTTGCATTGTCTCTGCTCATTCTTTCTATCAAAATGAATCCATTCACACTTCTCTGCATCAGGTTTCATCTGGCATGTGTCTGCCATATCACCAGTCTGTCAATGTCTTCCTGAAATCTGTTGCCATCCGCCTTATTATTTACTACATTTCTGCATTTCCTGTCAACTGCAAGCTTTAAAATTATATCATCTCGCACATTCAAATTGTTTTCTACACATTAAATTCAAATTTGGCAAGTCCTCCAATATCACTGTGGAATTTGTTGGTTATACATCTTGGTGTGTCTCCCAGAAAAAGATCTATTTAAGCTATGACTATCGGTTAAAGATATTTTGGCATTCAGTATTGTTGAGTTTGATAAACGTTGGTGTTGACTGGGTTACACCATAGGCAATGGACCAGTGGAATAGAACTGACTGAAGTCACAAAGCAGCCAAAAATCTTGGAAATATGTTTTTCACAGAATTTAGTAATTAATCACTTAAAAATGCCAATTCACTAAATATGCTTCAGTTTACAGATTATATGACTTGCTTAACAAGCAACTAATAGTTGCTTGTTCATCATTCCTTAGAACTTTGCATTATAAGATCCAGGAGGTATATTTCAGAATGTGTTGTTTTCTTGCCCAGCAATAGCATGGTTCTGATGTAAGGTCACAACCCAAAATGTCCACTCTGTTTCTCTCCCATAGATGCTGCCAGACCTGCCGAGTATTTCCAGCAATTTCTGTTTTTTTTTGTTTTAGATTTTCAGCATTTGCACTGCTTTGCTTTTAGAGTAGCATATTTTACCCTCAATGTAAAGTATTGGTAGACAGTGTAAAGTATTGTTCCTTGTGTGCCATACAGACGAAATATAACATTCATAGGATGCATAGGGTGCAGAGTATGGTGTTGCAGTTACACATAGAATGTAGAGAAATGTCAGTTTAATATATGATAGTCCAATCAAAAGTCTGATGGCAAGAGGGAAGAAACTGTTCTTCAATTGATTGGTACATGTTCTCAGACTTTTTCCCAACAAAAGAAGGTGGAAGAGAATGGCCAGAATTTTATGGTCTCACCCACCATAGAATCAGAGCAGGCAAGAGTTTCTTTTCATTTTTTCATTGTCCGAAAGATGCTGGCAATGGAAATGTCTGTTGATCTCAAGCGGGATTTTACAATTTTGGGATGACCGAGGCCATAAAGTCCCACCTAGTATGTCCAGGGTGGGGTCCTCGATTATGCTGGCTGCTTTTCTGAGGCAGCAGGAAGTGTAGATGGAGGCAATAGATGGGAGTCTGGTTAGCATCATGGACTGGGCAATGTTCACAACCCTTTATAGTTTCTTGTGATCTTGGACAGAGCAGGGGCCACACCAAGCTGTGATACACAAGAAAGGAGGTTTCTACGGCTCATCTATAAAAATTGAAGAGAGTTGTCGTGGACATGCTGAATTTCCTTTGTTTTCTGAAAAAGTAGAGACATTGATAAGCTTTAACTATAGCATTGGCATGGAGGGACCAGGACAGATTGTTGATCTGGAAATCCAGAAACTTGAAACTCTCAACCATTTTCACTTCGTCACCATTGATATTGAGAAGGGCGTGTCCTCCACAATATTTCCTGATGTCGATGACTATCTCATTCATTTTACTGACAGTGAGGGAGAGACTATTTCAACAGATTCTCTATCACTTTCCTGTACTCTGTCTTATCATTGCTTGAGATCCAACCCAGTACAGTGGTGTCATTAGCTTTCTATTGGTATGCAACTTTTGTTTAAAATGAATGCCCTTTACTTGATTGTGTGTGGTCTCATCTTCTCTCCCTGCTATGTTACTTTTTCTCAGTTATTTAGTTGATGAGTAAAAGATACTTTTTCTTTTCATATTTTCTCTCTGCAGTAAAAGTTGTCTGATGAGGAAAGGTTGGACATGCTATGCTTGTTTCCACTGGTGTTCCAAAGAGTGAGGGATATGTAAGATCCGCAACAATTGTGTCAAAGTGGACATGGAAAAAATGTTTCCCCTTGTGGTGAGTCCAGACTAGGAAATGCTCTTTTAAAATTAAGGGGCTTCTTTTAGAGATGAGGAGAATTCTTTTTTCTCTCAAAGGGTTGTGAGACTTTGGAAATCTCTGCCTCAAGAGGCAGGGTCATTGAATAGTTTAAGGCAGAGGTAGATAGATTTATCTTAGGCAAGGGAATTGAAGGTTCATGGAGATAGATGGGAATGTAGAATTTAAAACACAAACTGACCAGCCATGATTCTATTGAATGGCAGAGCAGGTTCAAAGGGCCTATTTCAGCTCTTATATCATATATTTGTAAAGGTAAGGTAAAGTCCATAGTCTCAGATAACCATAGGTTGTTCTCCCCTTTGAGGAGAAGAGCTGACAGGGTGGTGATTTAACCTGAGGATCACCACATCTCAGGCGAAGGGCAAGGGTGAGACAGTGGGGTCTTCATGAATAACCTTAGCTAGTACAGGAATTGAACCCAAGTTGTTGGTATCACTCTGCATCATGAACCAGCCATCCAGACAACTGAGCTAAGCTGATCCCCATTTGTATGTTAATGGTGAGACGCTATACTAGAGAGTTTATTACCAGCATCAAGTATATGGGACAGAGCAATATTTCACTGTTGATTGACCTTAGCAGTAATACTTGAGCTGAGGATCAAAGCATCCCATAAAATTTATTCTTGCTTTATGTTTCTACCACTTCATTCCAGAGGTATAGAAAAGACCCCATCACTCAGGCACTACTATGGGCTATTCACAAACATAAATTGTGCAAAATGTTGAAAAAATTAAATGACATTAATTGGATTTCCCCGTGCTTCATATTTATTTGTAAATTTTCTGCCATGTTGCCATTTGATTTTAGACTTTTACAGTGTATGCAGTTTATTATAGTTCGACAATAACTCATGAATACTTAACCACTTCAAAATTAAGGTTGATTCAGGAGTGCTGAGGATAAAAGTGAGATCTCACCGCAGAGAAATTGCTTGAGGAACTTGGTAGAAGGTGTGGGAGTGTGGCCCTCTTTAAGGGGGCATTCCCTGAGGGCTACATGTTTGGATTGGACCCTATCAATGTGGAAGCTGAGACAATCCGGTACTAAAGGCCCGTATCCCAGGCTGGAGGAGATCCTCAGTTGGAGCCAGGGAGGAGTGAAGAATAGTTGCAGAATTAATTCTGTCAGAACCATTTTTGTAAATAATTATTCATCATTGATAATCAACCCTTTTACACTTTGAGCCATATTGCGTCACCCTCAATTTATTACAGAAGATTCCAAGAGATGACATGATTTAAACTTAAGCAAATGTCAGAGGAGTCAAAAGTTTATGGCTTTTCAAAAACAGACACTGAAATTCACATGTACCTTGGACATCTCAAATGCGTGTAAGTCGCTTGTGACTCACCAGTTTCAGTCATTTCCTCTTCAATTTCCACATCTGTTTCTGGGGAGACAGTTTTGAGTTCTGTAATTGTCTCACTGGCTATTGTCAGAGCTTCTGTTCCTGACTTCTCCATGACTTCAGCGCCTGCATTAAAATGTTGTATATTATTGTGTTCTTACCAGGATAGTCAAGTAGATTGCAACCTTGGTCACATGCATCAGTAATGATCTGGTCACACTCATTAGCATTGCTTCGGTTGTCTTCAAAAAGTAGCATGAGTTCCAGAATTTCCTCCTCTGGCTGTTCATTGTAGTCACTAAATAGGCTGGGATTAAACTCAATGGAATTTAGAAGAATGAGGGAAGATCTCATAGAAACATACAAAATTATGAAGGGAATAGGTAAGATAGAAGCAGGAGGGATGTTTCCACTGGCAGGTGAGATCAGAACTAAGGGGCATAGTCTCAAAATAAGGGGAGCAGATTTAGGACTGAGCTGAGAAGAACTTCATCATGCAAAGGGTTGTGAATCTGTGGAATTCCCTGCCCAAAGGAGTAGTTGAGGCTACTTCATTGAATGTTTTTAAAGCAAGGATTTTTAAATAATAAAGGAATTATGGGTTACAGTGAGTGGATCTGAGTCCATGAAAAGATCAGCCATGACCTTATTAAATGGCAGAGCAGGCTCAAGGAGTCAAATGGCCTACTCTTGCTCCTAGTTCTTACGTTCTTATGTTCACTGGTGGTCCGATCTTCACCTTCATCCTCCCTCTCTTCAAATAGTAATGCAATTTCTAAAACACACTCTTGTGGCTGCGGCTGCAGAGGTTCCTCTATGGAGAAAGATTCTGGGTCAACCTGGGCTTCTACTGCAACTGATAATTAAAGAAGCTGCAGAGCTACACAGACTTAATTAAGAGTAATTTTGATTATGAATAATGCACAGTGATTGAGGACACAGACTCCAGGCATTATGCTGTACTGCAAAAAATGGACACTCCTGCACCTGTGTCCTATTTAAAGTTGGTTTTGTGGCCATTGGCTGTAATATCTGCACTCCATCAATCAGCTTGGATTGTGCAACTTGATCCAAAAAAAGGCACTTAACATTGAATTTTCCAGTTCCGCCCACCACGGAAATTGAGCAGGCAAGGCGAGGACCATGGAAAGGTCCATTGATGTCGAGTGGGATTTCCTGGTTTTGGGGTGAGCGTACCCAAAAAAATCCCACCTTTTTTGTTCCTCTGTATCTACTTCCTGGATATTGCTTGGTCTGATTGGTCCTCCTTTAAATGTTTGAGTAGGAGATTTTCTTTTGTGGCAAACTGCATTAAAATGGCCCCACCTCCAGTAGGCATCATTCTGCCTTTACTGCAAATTGTCTTTGTGCCAAAGGGCTTTTTGTTTCACATCACAACAGGAATGCTGGATAAAGGCAGTGACTGTCCCCTCTTCATTCTGGGTTTCTTCATAGTGGGTGGGCTAGTACTCCTCTTACTCACAAACTGGATGGAGTCAGTAGTCTGAATCCACTAAGGTTCTCTATAACCTTGGGTTAACATCTGGCCATGTTGCCATAGGACAACCAGGCTCACTAATTGGACTGTCTCAGATAGTGTTAGATCATATCAGTTCTGCAAAAACAAAGATAAGCATTCCCACTATGATGCAGCTTCGGATATGGTAATCTTTTAAGGTCCCATGCTTGCAACTAGCAGCCAAACAATACAAGCCATTGACAAGACAAGTCAGTAGTTTCTCAGATTCCTGAGTGACCTATTAAGCCTCACCTCTAGCCTATAATGATGTTCTTCTGGAGACAGAAGTACAAATCAAAGGCTACAATTGCTACCTCATAAGTTGCTGTGTCTTCATTAACACTGTCTTATTAAAACGTTATCTGTGCTGCTGCCAAAGATAACCATTTCTTTATCAGGCTTCTGTGCTGATCCCCAAGTGGGCCCATACCTACAACACCAGTTTTGCCAGTGTGTTGCTTAGTTGGGGGTCTTCTACATTGTTAAAGGATTCAGGTAGAAATAGATTTCATCGATACTTTCATCGACTGTGTTGGGACTCATTGGGGCTTTTCCTCCTGATTCTTCACTACTCGTTTTCTCATTGCTTTACTTTCAACGGCTTTAACCTTCCCACTACTCTGGCAATTTTGTTCAGTGATCCTTGTTATTCGGTAGGTTTACTGCTGCTCCACAGTATGTTTAACAGAAATTTTATTTATTTATTAGTCACAAGTAAGGCTTATATTAACACTGCAATAAAGCTACTTTGAAATTCTCCTAGTCATCACAGTCCAGCGCCTGTTCGGGTCAATGTACTTAACCAGCACACCTTTCAGAAAGTGGGAGAAAACCAGAGTACCCAGAGGGAATTCCACACAGATAGCCAGGACTCGAACCCAGGTCCCAGGCGCTGTGAAGCACCAGTGCTAACTACTGCGTCGCCCAGGGAAGAAAACAGCTAGAAGTTTTCAAAGTTTATTAACCTTATATTTCTATGAACAGGGATAGATAAACATAAGTCTCCTTCAAGAAGCTTCTCTCTCTGATTTCCAGTGACGCGTAGTCTGAGATGACAAATGATATATGTTAACAATTAAACATGATAGCTATTATCCAGTATCAACTTGTACAATAAAATGCACGTGATAAATACATACCAGAACGCAAGTCTCTTTTCTAAGCTGAAAAAACTTAAGTCCTTCTTCTGCAAGAAAACATATATTTTTGAAAAAACAGATATCTGTTTTCATACGAGTACCAAAGTGATAACAAATACCCAAAGTCTCTCCAATCAAATATGTAATTAAGGCAGCAATTTATTTTCCATTGCTATCTTCACTCTTCGAATTTTTATTTTAATTGGGTAGAAGATTAAAACTCACAACAAAGAATTCCAGTTTTGTCATTCCACTAGTGTGCTGTAAGTAAATTTCAAAATTTACATTTAAAAGGTTCAAGTTAAATCCAATGATTTCTTGGAATTTCATATTCTAGTGTGGAAAGTAGGAAGAGATGCAGGATGCAATGTCAGTTTTTTTTGCTCTCAGTTTTGTGAAAGTTTTGTGCAACTATTAACATGAGATTTGCAATCGGCGTGTTTATGCTAATAACTTTTGCATGAGCATTTAACCTAACAAAGGAATAGCAAGTATCAGATTCCTCAACACAAAAAATCACTATTTTAAAGTTCCATTGCTGACCAGTCAAATCTAACAATATTTTATTAACCTTCTAACTGCCAACAAGCAATCAAGCCAATTTAGAGGCGGCACAGAGGCACAATGATCAGCATTGCTGCCTCACAGCATGAGGGACCCAGGTATAATTCCCATCTTGAGCTGATTAGGTGTACACAAGATGTTGTTAGGCCAGGAGTTCTTTCTCTTTGAATCATAGAAACCCTACAGTGCAGAAGGAAGCTATTAATAACTATACCTACTAAATTCTCATCTAAATCATTAACATAAATGACAAATAACAATGGATCCAAACCAATCCCTCAGGCACACCACTGGTCACAGGCCTCCAGTTTGAAAAACTGCCCTTTACAGCCACCCAGTCTTCTGTCATTTAGCCAATTTTGTATCCATTTGGCTACCTCACCCCGAATCCTATGAGATTTAACTTTATGCAAAACCCAACCATGTGGAACCTTATCAAAAGTCTTACTAAAATCCATATAGACAACATCAACTGCATTGTCCTCATCTACCTTCTTGGTTACCCCTTCAAAAAATTCAATCAGATTTGTCAGACAGGATTTTCCACTCATTTATTGCAATTGCTACTCCCGATACAATCTGCTGTACATGGGACAGCCCAAACATACACTGAGTAACCACTTTGCAGAACAGCTTTAATCTGCAAGCAGGACCCAGACATTCCTCTCACTTGCCATTTCAATACACCTCCCTGCTCCCCTGTCCACATGTCTGTTCTTGGCCTTTTGCCGTGTTCTAGTGAACTCCAACGCAAACTGGAGGAACAGAACCTCATCTTCCAACTGGGCATGTTACAGGCTTCTGGACTGAACATTGAGTTCAACAACTTCAGAGCATGAACTCTTCCCTCTACCTTTACCCCATTTCTATTTATTATATTACATTTCCTCTTTTCATCTCGGTCATCTGTTTTTATCAGTTTTTTTATTCTTATTTTTATTTTCCTGCTTCCGACACCTCGCTCTCCAAACCCAACCCCCAGGGCCAATCCTCAGATGTTCCCCCAACAATCTGTACCTTTGTTCTGCCATTCACACATTCTGATCACCTAATGGACCCTCTCAGCACTTTTCTTGGCTTTTATCATCATCATTTTCATTCCCTTTGTCCAGTGATAGGCCCACTTCCCCCGTCCCCCATACTCATAGCCTAAATCTTGTCCAATTTCCTTTCTCTTCAGCTCTGGTGAAGGGTCATTCAAATTTGAAACTTTGGTTCTATTCTCTCTCCACAGATGCTATCAGACTTGCTGTGTTTAGAACGTAGAACATTGAAAAACTACAGCACAAATAGGCCCTTCGGCTCACAAGCTGCACCAAACATGTCCCTATCTACTCAGCCTATCTATAACCCTCTATCTTACTACGTCCCATGTACTTATCCAAAAGTCTCTTCAAAGACCCTATCACATCTGCCTCCACCACCACTGCCGGCAGTCGATTCCATGCACCCACCACCCTCCGGGTGAAAAACTTAACCCTGACATCTCCTCTGTACTTACTCCCCAGCACCAAAAACCTGTGTCCTCTTGTGGCAGCCATTTCAGGCCTGGGAAAAAGCGTCTGAGAATGCACTTGATCAATACCTCTCAACATCTTATACACTTCTACCAGGTCACCTCTCATCTTTCGTCTCTCCCTAAGGAGAAAAGACCAAACTCTCTCAACCTAACCTTATAAGGCATGCCACTCGATCCGGGCAACATCCTTGTAAATCCCCTCTGCACCCTTTCTATGGCTTCCACATCCTTCCTGTAATGAGGCAACCAGAATTGAGCACAGTACTCCAAGTGGGGTCTGACTAGGGTCTTATACAGCTGCAGCATTATCTGCGACTCCTAAACTCAATTCCTCGACTGATGAAGGCAATGATGAAGGTTTCTTCAGCATTTTTTGTTTTTGTTTCAGATTCTAGCATCCACAGTATTTTGCCTTTACCTTTACATCATCACCCTGATGATGATTTGTGTACTGCAGAGAATATGCCGACAACAGTTTTGGAGAGAATCCCTCTGTTTATACAGTTGAATCCTGGAATCCAATTATGGAACAGATATTTAATGAATCCATTTTAAATATGTTGATCAGTATGTTCTGGGCTGCTGCTGGAGACATTCTGTTCTGCATAGACTCAATTCTGTGGGGAAGACGTGTTTCATCTCTACTCTCACTTGAAGCTTATTATCTCATTGGATTGCAATCACACAGCTTTCTGAAAGTGAACATTATTAATGTACACCAAGAAAGCTAATTGTGATGGCACCTTTGCTCATTAAATGTTCCTCAGTTGTTTCCTTTATAAAACAGACTCTGATGTTTTTCCCTGTAAAGGTGTCAATAATTCCAGGTAATTCGTTTCTGGTTGTCCTGAAATTGAAGGAAAAAAACATGTGCAATCTTCCAATCAATTGGTAATTTCCTTGCATTTAATGATCTGCAAAAATTCCAATCACAGCTGCCTCATCTCTGCTTTCATTTTCTTTAATATCAGTGGAAATACTCCATCTGCTTTTTTTTCTCTTATGAATATTCTTGACGACAATTTCATTATTAATCCCCATTAATCTACATGAATTTGGTGCATCTTTTACCCTCTAATAGAAAAGACATGCACTATTTTTGATGATGATAATTTGTCAAAAGCTTTCAAAGTATCTAGAAAAATTATAGATATTTAAAACAATTTAGCAAACACTGTAAACAAAGCTGCACAATTAGCTATTCAAAATGCAATTAGATACCAGATGGGAGAGGTAATGTACTGTACCGGGAACTGCAGAGTATGGGTTGAATGGCTTTTACTCATCCTGCACTGTTCTTATAATCCATGGCAATCTTTTCTTTTCCAGCAGCCTCGTGTCATTCTTTTTTTTCCCACTTCTCCTTTTCTCCCAATCTCCCCTCAAGGCAATATTGTACACAGAGTATCAGAAACTGAGTATCAGGGCAGATGTTGCAGTCAAACCGGACGATATAAAATCTGAAATTTCTGGAAAAACTCAGCAGGTCTGATAGCAACTGTGGAGATAGAAACTGAGTTAACATTATGAGCCTTTACTACATTTCTTCAGAGCCGAAGAGAGATAGAAATATAATGGATTTTACACTGGTGAAGAGGGAGGGTGGAGCAAACAGGGCAAAATAGAAGGTCGGGGACGTGCAAGAGCTCAGAGAAGAATTGACAAAGATGTCATTATTACAAGAAAAAACCATTGAGTCCTTAGGGCCTGATGCTCTGCAGCCCAGAATACTGAAGGAAGCAGCTCTAGAAATAGTGGATATATTAGTGATCATTTTTCAGCATTCTATAGACTCTGGAAGAGAATTCCAATGAATTGGAGGGTAGCTAATGTGACCACATTCTTAAAAAAAAGGGAGAGAGAAAACAAGGAATATTGGATCAGTTAGCTTAACATCGCTGGTGGGAAAAATACTGGTGTCAATTATTAAGGATGTAATAACTGAGCATTTGGAAAACAGTGACAGGACTCAAAAAAAAAAATTCACAATTTTGTGGATTCACAAAAGGGAAATCATGCTCGACTAATCTGGAATTTTTTTGAGGATGTGATCGGTAAAGTGGATAAGGGTGAACCAGTGGATGTTGTGTACATGGACTTTCAAAAGGCTTTTGACAAGGTCCCACACAAGATATTAATGAGTAAAATTAAAGCTCATGGTATTAAGGATAATGTATTAATGTGGATACAGAACTGGTTGGCAGACAGAAAGCAAAGAGTGGGAATAAAGGGTCCTTTTCAGAGTGGCAGGTAGTAGCCAATGGAATACCACAGGCTTCAGTGTTGCAACCCCAGCTATTCACAATATACATTAATGATTTGGATGAAGAATTGAATGCAATATCTCCACATTTGCAGATGAGACTAAGCTGGGCACCAGTGTGTGTTGTGAGGAGGATACAGAATGACTTGGACAGTCTGACTGAGTGAGCAAGTACTTGACAAATGCAATAAGATGCGGATGAGTGTAAAGTTATCCACTTTAATGGCAAAATCAGGAAGGAAGATTATTATCTGAATGGTGGCAGTTAAGGAAACAGTAAAGTGCAATGTGATCTGGGTGTCATGGTGGAACAGTCACTGAAGGTGAGTATGCAGGTACAGCAGTTGATGAGGAAAGCTAATGGCACACTGACCTTCATAGCAAGAGAATGTGAGTGAGGAGTAAGGATGTCTTGCTGCAGTTATATAGGGCCTTGATAAGGCCATACCTTGAGTATTGTGTGCAGTTTTGATGTCAGACTGAGGAAGGGCATTTTTGCTATTGAGGAGTCCAGTGAACATTCACCAGATCGATTCCCAGAATGGCAGAATAGGCACATGAAGAGAGATTGGATCGACTGGGCTTGTACTCACTGCAATTCAGAAGAATGAGAAGGAATCTCATAAAAACATATAAAATCCTGATCGGACTGGACAGGCGAGAATGAAGAAGATGTTGGGGAAGTCCAGAAGTAAGAGCCATAGCTTAAGAATAAGGGGCAAGCCACTCAGAACTGAGATGATGAGGAACAATTTCTCAACTCTCACTCAGAGAGTTGTGAACCTGTGGAATTCTCTATCACAGAAAGTTGTTGGGGCCAGTTCATTAGGTATGTTCAAGAGGGAGCTGGATGCGGGCCTTGTGGCTAAAGGGATCAAGGCGTATGGAGAGAAAGTGGGAATGGGATATTGAAAATGCATGATCAGCCATGGTCATATTGAATGGTGGTACAGGCTCAAAGCACCGAACGGCCTATTCCTGCACCTGTTTTATATATTTCTATGTCGCAGTTATCAGTCAGGATCGGGTGCAGAATTGTTGCCGCTCTGCAATAGCAATCAGTGGGGAGCGGGATAGAAGGGTTCTGGCTAGGACTGGGGGCTAGTAGGAGGTGATCATCCGTGGAGTCCCACAATATCCCACAAAGCTCAGAGATCTGTGCGAGCATAATTGCACCCTCTGCTGCTACCTGTCGGCTTTCAGGCAATCTAGGCCTTACCCATTCCTTATACTAGCATAAACTACATTTTGTTTCGTATTTTTAACTAAGTCAGGTAAGATTTGATCTTTAAATTGCCGCAAAAAAGGTACAAACTTATCTCATTTTCATGCTTGTTCAGAATTTTTTGGTAAGATTGCCCCTATTGGATCTTTAGCTGTCACCTCTAGGGCATTATGTTGACAGTATCCCAAAGATGCACTGAGGAAATTGCACTCACACCACCCAACTTATCACATCACATCCCCTGTTCCTTCTACTTCTACCATCTCCCTCACCAGATTCACAGATCTCTTCGAACTTCTGAGTGACTATTGCACAAACCCACACTGACAACTCACTGGATTCCCCCAATACCTCTGAACCTCTAGAGGGCACTCCTCACACCAACTCGACTACTCCCCCCTAGCTCCCACAGGACCACTTCCATGAAATGGACCCCACTGCCTCCCGCCGATTACCCCACCCACAAAGTACTATAGTTGCCAATGGGAATTCCCCAATATAAGAGACATACCCAAGTTTCTTCCCCTAACGTTCCATGCCCAGCTCTCATCACCAGCCCCTCCACCCTCCCTGTACGCCCCATCTTGGCCTGATCCAGCACGCTGACGAAGGTCTAATCCAACCAATCTGGACACACACTCCCCACCCGCTCCCAGATTGATAAGGCCTTACCCACTCCTCTCATCATCTTACGCACCTCATTTAGATGCATCTGCATTGATCATCATCGCTGAACAGCCATCCCTAAATTTGAGATTCTGCCTCATTTCTTTGCATTCTCCATAAAGGGAGGAATAGATTATTTTTATTCACTCTGATATGTGCTGGTCTTCTTGGCATGGCTTCTTTCATCATGTTACCCTTTGGACAAAGAAATATTGTATCTGTGGTTTTTCAAAACCACTAATTTTAATGAGATTTGATGACTCCCTACAGGGAGTGTCCACTTAAATGTTATTTTGCCGCATGAGTTTCCAAGAAAATTTGTTTGGGGTAAGAACTCGTAGTTCTTGTCCCTTTGTTTGCTTCAGCAGCTCCTGTTGTTTTGACGTCTTGGAAGCACTTCAATTACAGTTGGCTCCCCAGTGGAGAGGCAGACAATCTGTCTTACTTAAATGCTCCATGTAACCACCGCATAGGTTTATGAGCAAAGATTTTGAAAACAAAGCAGTAAAAAGGCGAAAATAAAGTTCTCTTAAAAATGCCAAAATAAATTAATGGCAAAAATCAGAAGTGAAACAAAACTTGAAATGGAAAAGATGATTTAAAAGCCTGTGTGCAAGAGCAGGAGCTCCAATACCCCAAGCTTTCCTTTGGCCCATTTCAGGTAGTTGAAGGGAGCATCCAATGTCAGCAATGCTATATGTCCAGAAAAATCACATGCAGCTTCATTTAAATGAAGCTATGTGGCTCATTTGGACAAAAATAGTTTGAAAGATCCTCTGGAAGACTCCATGAGGTTGGATGGATATGAGTCAGATTTGCCAATTCTCCTGTGTATGTTCCATTCCTGCACCAACCTGGCTGTTTATTTTTCTAGTCCCCATTGTAATTTCTTTCAGCTGGAGAGCAATACAGAAAATCTGGCAGTCACTAAAATACTTGTGCTTCGAAAATCAAAATACCAATCAGATTTGATGTTGCGACAGGGACAGAAGCCAGAAATTCACTCAGTGTAACAAGTTGCAAGAAAGCTAATTTTAGAGTGATGAAGATGTGACGTGAGACAGGAACCAGATCCAGAAAGGAAAATACCAAACAATGGAATGTACTGAAATGTCCATTATAAAAGGTACAATTTCAACATATATCACAAAGAAATAGAAACAACATCAAAATGTATGTATTATTAAATCTATTAAAAAGTTCCATAGTTATATTGGGTGGGATTTTCCACCCTCCTCCGAATCCCCTCTACCCCCCGCATCCCCATAGAGTGTGTTTTGCAAAAACAGAACTGACCCACCATTTGCCACTGGCAGAACAGAATTTGCCCATTTCTTTTCCCACCTTTCTTTATCTTACCTTGTTAGCCTGTTTTCTTTAAAAAAAAAATCATGGGATGTGGACATCACTGACAAGGGTAGCATTTGTCACCCATCCTAAATTTCCCGTACGAAGGTGGCAGTGAGAAATCTTTTTGAACTGCTGCAGTCTATGTGTAGATATACCTACGGTGTGGCCAGGATTTTGCTCCAGCAATGATGGAAGGAATGACAATATTGTTCCAGGTCAGTGGTGTTTCCCATGTGTCTGCTCTTTTTATACTACACAGTGGTAGAGATCTCCAGTATGGAAAGTGCTGTTGAAGGAACCTTGACAAATAGCTGCAGTGCATCTTTTGTGTGGTACGCCTACTCTCATGGTACACTGGTGAAGAGGATAATCTTTAAAGTGGTGGATGAAGTGCTGATCAACCAGGCTGCTTTGTTCTGAGTGCAGTTGTTGATTACTATTTTTTGGAGTTGCAAGCAACCAGACAAGTGAAGAGTATTTCATCAGATTCTTCACTTAGGTTTTGTAGATGTTGGACAGGCTTTGGGAAGACATGAGGTAAGCTTCTCCATATCTCTCCCATGCACTTACTAGCTTTGCTTTGAATGTATCTATATGAATTACCCTTCGCGATAGTCTTTGAATAAAAAGATTTTTTTCTGACCTTCATTTTATGACATCAGGTTTCAATCAAATCTTTTCACAAATTTAAAGATTGTAAGTCATCCTTATCCATCCTTCTCTAGAAAGATCCCCTTACTGGTAAGCATATCTTCTCAGTTGTGATGTCACCTTGCAGAATCATTTTTGCATTTATTTCTC
This sequence comes from Sphyrna mokarran, assembly GCA_024679065.1. Lineage (NCBI taxonomy): Eukaryota > Metazoa > Chordata > Chondrichthyes > Carcharhiniformes > Carcharhinidae > Sphyrna > Sphyrna mokarran. The sequence goes on from JAGIQG010000021.1 coordinate 30,796,348, forward strand.
CCCTTCTTGGCATTTCCATTCACTCTCTTACTTTCACACCCACATTTCTGTCCTTGACCTGCTGAAATGTTCCACTGAAGCTCAATTCAAACTGGAAGAACATTTCATTTTCTGCTTAGGCACTTTCCAGTCATCTGGACTTAACATTCTCTTCAACAAATTCAGGTCACAAACTTTGCTCTCCATGTTGAGGAGTAATTTTAATTTTTATACTTTTTTCTCAACCACCCCCCCACCCCCGTGCCTCCACCCCACTGAGCCAGTCTGTAACTTGTTCTTGCATTTTGCTTTTTTTTATTAATTTGTGGGACATGGGCACCACAGGCTGGCCAACATTTATTGCCCATTCTTAGTTGCCTTTGAGAAAGTGGTGGTGAGCTGCCTTTTCAAATTGTGATGTAAAGATGCCGGCGTTGGATTGGGGTGGTAAGAACTCAGTAAGAATTTAGCAACACCAATTTTTAATCCAACCGATTTATTTGATAGTAAAATTGCGAGCTTTCGACATTTGCCTGAGGAAGACACAGTGTCGAAAGCTTGCAATTTTACTATCAAATAAATCGGTTGGATTAAAAATTGGTGTTGCTAAATTCTTACTTTTCAAATTGCTGCAGTCCACATGCTGTGGATTGATCCACAATGCCATTAGAGAAGGAATTCCAGGATTTTGACCCAGTTATTGTGAAGGAACGACAATATATTTCTGAATCAGGACAGTCAGTGGTTTAAAGGGGAGCTGCATGTGGCGATGTTCTCATGTATCTACTGCCCTTGTCTTTCTAGATGGAAATAGTCATAGATTTGGAAGGTGCTGCCTTTGGTGAATTTCTGCAATACATCTTGTAGGCAATACACGCTGCTGCTATTGAGTGTCAATAGTGGAAGGAGCAAATGTTTGAGGATGTGGTGCCAAACAAGCAGGCTGTTTTGTCCTAGACGGTGTCAAGCTTCTTGAATATTGTTGGAGCTACACCTATCCAAGCAAGTGAGAGTATTCCATCACACTCCTGACTTGTACTTTGTAAATGGTGGACAGGCTTTGGTGAGTCAGGAAGTGAGTTACCTACTGCAGTATTCCTAGCCTCTAACCTGCTCTTGTAGCTACTGAGTTTATGTGCCATGTCCGGTTGAGTTTCTGCTCAATAGTAACCGCACAGATGTTGGCAGTGAAGGATTCAGTGACGGGAACAGCATTGAAAGTCAAGAAGTGGTGGTTAGATTTTCTCATATTTGTGATGGTCATTGCCTGGCATTTGCATGGCTTGAATGTTACTTATCAGTTGTCAGCCCAAGCCTGCATATTGTCCGACCTTGTTGCATTTGGATTGCTTCAGTATCTGAGATGTCAAAAATAGGGCTGACCCTTGTTTTCTAACTTTGATGCCACAACTGGCACATTCATCAGTTGTTGAAGCTGGCATTAACACCACCAACATTGATGGTATAAGATGTGCATTAGCTGGGATAAGTGACAAAAGATATTTAAGGGGTTGATAATGGATAGGCAACGGTAGACATTTAATGAATACGTGGCTGAACTTCAATCACTGTACATCCCTGTATGAGTAAAATGGGTAACGTAGCTGAACTATGGCTGACAAGAGAAATCAGGGATAGTGTTAAAGCCAAAAAGGAAGAATATAAATTGGTCAAAAAATAAATAAACGTGAGGACTGCGAGAAATTTAAAATTCAGCAGAGGAAAACAAAGTCACAGTCCTGGGGGGTTCAATCTCCCTCTGTATTCTCAGCCTTTAGGGAAGACAGCCTGGAGATGAGAGCTTCCTTATGCAACAAAGAAATAAACAACAGAATTCCAATAAGCCTTTTAGGAAAAGATGATTTCCCAGTGATATTTCAAGAGAACCATTTACTTTCTGCAGACAGTGAGAAGAAACAAGACTTCTCTGTATGAGGTTGGTGTAGTGTAGCAATAGGAAGAATTACTGAGACATAGAAATAAGACAATTTCATCTTCTGTTATCAGATGAATATCTTCTAGACATGGGACACGATTGCTGTACAGGATTCTTCAGAGACACCAAAGGTTCTGCCACAGCTTCTGTGCTGATCCTCACAGGAGGGAAGAAGGCTTTCAGCAGATGCATGGGTGTCAATTATTTTTCACCCCTGAAAGCTATGACCACTTTGGCAGTGTGATGATCCTCCACAGACTCTAATCTGTACTCAGGCAGTGCAATGCAAGCATCTCAAAACAGCTGCTGGTATGGAACTTCCCAACATTTAGGATGGTTTTTCTGGATACAATGATTGCCTGTGAGCTTACCCTAGATATGGAATCGAAACGATTTATAGCCTGATTAAATGCTCAAAGTTTGGCCTATTTCACATACTGGACAGTTTGACCCATTGTAAGGTCATGTCTGGACTGCAGAAAGTTGTAGAGTTTTATGATCCTGAACACCCATGACTATGTGATCTAGTTCAAGATTCTCTTCAAGTTAACCTGCAGGTTGAGTTGATAGTTAGGAAAGCAAATGCAGTGTTAACATTCATTTCAAGAGGACTAAAATACAAAAGCAGGGATATACTGCTGCAGCTTTATAAGGCTCTGGTGAGGCTATATTTAGATATTATGAGCAATTTTGGACCTGATATCTAAGGAAATGTATGCTGTCCTTGGAGAGGATCCAGAGGAGGCTCACGATGATGATTCTGGGTATGAAAGGCTTGATAAGTGAGGAGCATTTGAAGACTCTGTGTCTGTACTTGATGGAGTTTAGAAGGATGAGAGGTATCTCATTGAAGCTTACAGAACAATGAAAATCCTGGATAGAATGTATATGGGGAAGAGGTTTCCATTAGTAGGAGAGACTAGGATCCAAGGGCACAGCCTCAGAGTAAGGGAATAACTGCTTAGAACTGAAATGAGGAGGAATTTCTTCAGCAAGAGCATGGCAAATCTATGGAGCTCATTGTGGAGGCCAGGTCATTGAGTGTACTTAAGACAAAGATAGATAGGTTCTTGATTGGTAAAGGCTCAAAGGTTTCAGGAAAAGGTAGGATAATAAAGTTAAGAAACAAATCAGCCATGATTAAATGGTGAAGCAGACTTGATTGGCCAAATAGCCTAATTCTGCACCTATATCTTATGGTCATATTTTCTTAGATGATTTTATCCTTCAGCATCATGTATCCATAAGAACTATCTCGGCAATATACACAAGTTAAAATAATTCAGTCAATTCCTCCAGTTATTGTGAGTGCTAGTTAAAACATGCTTGCTCAGTTAATATAGTTTGCTTTGGGCTCTAATAGTGGACTCAAAATCCACAGTGAACACCCTCATTCAGGAGAGCACCATCTGCTACTGGACCTGCTGTATGTAGCAAGGTGCTAAGTTGGAGCCTTGCTCTTTTCTGTGAAAATCTGACACTGTGTAGTACTTGCAAAAATGCATTTCCATAGCTCCCACTGCAGGACTCACTGTGGGTCCTTGAGGCAGTCAAATAGGTGGGGCAAGGGTAGGTACTGCTCATTAGATACGGTCATTATCAAAACTCTCCAGTGTATCTTCTTTGTCTGTCAAAAGTTTCTTCACTCTATGGTTCCTTCAAAAACACCAATTCTTTCTTTTTTCACACCAAAGCTGTTGCAATCCCAAGAAATGAAAGAAGAAAGCTTACCTGAAACTGGAGAAATAACAGAGAGATCAGACAAAACCAATGAAATGATTATCAAAATAGAGAAACAAAATGAGGAAATATAGTGCAATAAATGAAGAAATACAACTAGAATAATAAAAGGAAGAGTCAGAGCTGGACTAAAAGCAAGTGAGAAAATAGAAAGAGCGGAACAGAAAAAAAAAGAAAAAGAACTTGTGGCAAAAAACAGACAAACATACAAACTTAGAAACGGGAGAAGCTATTTGGCCCCTCAAGACTGCTCTATCATTCAACAAATTGTGGCTGATCTGATTTAACCACAACTCCACATTCCTGTCTTCCTCTGATAAATTCTCACCCTCTCGTTAATCCATAGTTTATTCAATTCTGCCTTAAAAGTATTTAAAGATTCTACCTGCACCTCCTTTTGAGGGAGAAAGCTCTGAAGACTCATGGACCTTAGAAAAGAAAACACATTTTTAAACAATGAACTCCAGTTCTAGATTCACCCAGAGAACAAGCATCCTTTCTACATTCAACTTGTTAGGTGCCCTCAGGGTCTTATCCAGATTATCTGGGTTGCTGGAGTACATATACTTTATCAAGGAAGTACCTGGTATCACCATCATTGCCTCTCTTAAAGGAAACGAGGAATCATAATTAAAGGAAGCTACAGCAAGAGAGATCAATGGTGTTAGTTATTGATTACTATAGCAAAAAGCTAATGGAGACTAGATGGAGCAAATGGCCTCCAGATTTCTGTGGTGCTAATTACATAAATAGACAATTTGTTTCTTAATTTGAGTGTAGGCATGCTTCAACAAGTGTATTTAAATAATTGCAGCATCAATGGATCTGGAACCATCTCTGCCCTGCAAGAGCTAGTTATTTCTATTCCTTTATTAGCATAATGGGGCTGACTTCATTTTCTCATTAAAAACAGATACTATAATTCATGAATGAGCTGAAATTCTTGGTGAGGAAATGAAATTGAATAAAACCCATGCTACTGTATTTTGAAGTAAGAAGTCTCACAACACCAGGTTAAAGAGCTTCTTACTATGTTTACCCCAGTCCAATGCCGGCATCTCCACATCCTAACTACTATCAACATTGTATTTTGCAGAGTAATGCATCTTGTTACATTGATTATATTTCCCATTTTTCCCTCTTGAAGATAATGGACTGTTTTTTTTTTACAGCTTTGAGGTAAGCACAGTGAGACATCTCACAACACTAGCTTGAGGCAGGCAGGAAGAGTTGAGAAATTTCCCAGTTTGCCACATGCACCTCGGAAGAAAGTGCTTACAAAGGCTGTATTAGGGGGTATTAACTGGAGTCAGGCCCACAACACCCCCAGAAAAAGCTTGTGGGCAACCACAGATAGTGCCAGGTGCCGAGGCACTGTTTAAAGATCCACCTCACTGCTCTGGAACTTTCGCCAATGACAATAAAATCAATAAAATAAAAAGCAACCCTCCAGCCTTCATCCCTCACAACTCTGCCCTCTTTTATAAATCTATGTCCTAGCCATGTCAGCTCATGCCCCCACCCATTCTGCATTGCCCCTAATACCCTCCATATCAACCTATGCCTCTTCACTCCACACATGATCCTTCATATTTTCCATGCCATACCCCTTTACCCACCCCCATATTGTGCTTGCCAGCCTATGTTACTCTATCATCAACCTTTGCCCCCCATATATTATCAACGCCATTCTATTGTCATCATAATTGCAGGTCCTAGCTGTGCATGTCAAACCATTTGGAGGTGCATGGCACTTGGAGAATATAAGGGTCTATGGAGTTGGACAGAAGGGCATAGATTGGCATATGAGGCTCTATGGGGGGTGTTTTGGGTCTGAGTTCTGTTGAAATGGCTGCATCCTAGAGAAAACATGACTCAATTTATAACTTTGGCTCTGTGATCTGTTCTGTCCATTGTACAATGTTTATTTATGCAAATTAAAAAGGTGCCATGAACTTGCAGGTACTTTAAAGGGTTCAGATGATTTGACACTTTTTTAAGGCTGTCGTAAAAGCATTTTTTAAAAAGAAAGTAGGAATTCTTGAATAACATTTTTGAAATGTGTTTTACATATATTATTGTTTCTACAGAGTTTACTGGTTCTGTACAGAGTGCACAATGGGCATGAAAGTGCTATAGGTTGTCATGGTGGGTATTAGGGGTCATGGGAGTTGGGTGCAGGGGCATAGGAAGTGTGCAGGGTGATGAGGAATGATTGGAGGGATATGGGCTGACTTTTTGAAATTAGGTTTGAAAAAATTCCTTCATCTGGACAATGGTTCAAAAATACCTTTGAAGAGCTTTCATTTGCATAATGAACCATCATAAATTGAACCACAAGACCTTGAAAAGCTGGCCCATTACCACTAAAAATGCAGAAGCCTAAGAGGTGCCAATCCCTGGAATCAAGCCAGCCATTTCAGGAACGGAGGGTGCAGGCTCACGACCCATGCCAACACTTATCCTGTACTGATGAAAATTGGGAATGCCAGAGTGGGACCAGCAATCCCAGAATTGGATCCCAGCCACCACTTTTTATGGTCTTCCCAGCTCATGAAGATCAAGTTAAAAAGTCTGATACTAGTTAGAATTCAATGAAATTTGCAACCGTCTAGGACCTAACCCAGGTTACAATTCTTCTGCCTGCTAGCAGACATTAGACATCACATCCAAAACTGATTATGTCCTCATTTGATATCTTCAGATTCTTCATCAAGAGTGAAATACCAGGTAGATTTTTTTTGTCACAGGCTTTAGGGCACGAAGATTTGATTTTTTTATTGTCTCACTAATACTATAGTTAAATATGACTAGCTTTGCATGTACCTGGCGATGATCTTAGGGTATCAGCAAGTGCTTAGAATGAGGAATTCATTATTACTTGGAGCAGTTGTAGCAAGTATCATAGACTCATTTAAAGAGGAGTTGGATGAGGGGGAAGGAATAGAAGAGTTAAATGATGGAGGTGAGACATAAGCTCTGGCATAGACAACCTAGATTGAATGGTCTGTCTCTTATACTATAAATGTTACATAATCCTTATGCAAAAACACGAGAAGTACTTTTACAGTCAGTCATCAAGGAAGCTTCAAAAATACAAGGATGTGACACCAATCTTTAACAAGAATGTACATTTCTAGTGCATCTAGAACTGTTTCAAGACACTTCACCAGAGAAATAGGCCAAGACTTTCTAGCCGTTCACACCCTGGGACCACAGAATCCCACTACTTTGAATAGCCAAAAAACTCCAGTCAGAATTAGGGAAAAATGGATGTCAATCCAAAGAATAAGATCTAAGGAAAGATGACTGAAGGCAGAGGCAAAGAGATGGATATTAAAGAGATTTATTTAGAATTTTGACCACCGAAGAAAGTTACTAATGATGAAGGAAGTACTGTACTTTTTTCAAAAGAAACTGTTGTAGATTAGACATCACTGCTGTGATATGTTTCTTATAGTTTATGGATCTAATCTTTTCACTACAGAAAAACATTCAGATACTATTTAAATTGTATTCTTCTTTGGTAATGTTCATATATATATGTCAGAATAATTTTATCAGCTTGATCCATTCAAAACAATGTTAATTCATAAATGGTTTAAATTATGGCCTGCTTCAGAAAATTAAACAGAAGTTAAAATTAATTATTATCAACATAGGAAATGCAGGTATTTTACAATCAGGAAAAACACTTGATAAGTTCAGCCTTGATAGTGTGCTCAAGCCTCATATGGAGCTTGAATACATGCCACCTGACTTTGATGCTACCACAAAACTGACACTTTTATTAACCTTAGTCACAATAAGGGGCAGTACCACTTTGTTGAAAATTTCACCTTGCAATTAAACTCATCCTGACCCATCTCTTTAAACTCTACCTCTCCTTTTCTGTATGATGTCATCTGCTATAGTAATTCTCTTATACATGTGCGCTGCCTTTCCCTTGAACTCACCATCAAATTAGGATTATAACTTTCAGGTCTGAGAGAGAAGGCATCACTAATCACTTCTTAATTTTTGCCTCAAATCTGACTATTTCTTTGTTCAAACTTTAATCTTTTTCACATGTGATTTCTCCATTCCCAATCCTCCGGCTTACTACCTGTGTTAATATCAATGCACTTGTAATGCAACTCTGCTAATGCCTTTCCTCTTGCTTTGTCACTCTCATCCCACCATTCCCTGCCCCTATTGTCAGCAGCTTTGGGAGTGGCATGGTGGTATAATCATTAGCACTGCTGCCTGACAGTGCCAGAGACCTGGGTTTGATTCTGGCCTTGGGCAACTGTGTGGAGTTTGCATATTTAGACCAAAAATGCACCCACATTGTTGGTGTGCAAAACTTAGTTTTTCGCCCTGGAACCAACATACTGCCATTTTTTGATAAGATTTCACCCAAAGTTTTTTTTAGAGTGAAGAGGCTGTTATGCTGGAGCTGCCACACAGCGGTAGCTGATCAAGAAACTCTCCCACAGTTTGCCATAGGAAGGGATTGCAGGATCACAGACAATCTTCTCAGCCATACCACAACACACCTACCATGACCATCAAGGGTGGGGCTTGAACTGGCTTGACAGGTGGGGATGCTCCTCACTACTCCTAAAGGGCCTCCCTACATTATTTATTCTTCACTCTTTGCATATCATGCCTTTTATTTGAAACATAATAAGATTCACGTTCTCCATATGAAAAAGTTAAGTCAAAGGACTTTGACCTGGAGGTAAAAACAAAACAAAGATAACTCCAAATCCATCATTAGGGAGCAAGGCTTGCTATGCCAGAGTTAACCTGCCTGAATGCAAATGATCTTCTATTGCCATATCACTCCAGTCAACATCAGTAAACACAGGGATGAGTTAGAAAACAAACAATTCAAAGCTTGGTTCTGAAGAGGTTGGTGTTAACTTCCAGTTAAAGGGAAGATTAAATCCACTTGATCTCTGTAAATAATTAGTATTCGAGTATTCATACAGTTTAACTCGGTTAAAGGTACAGTATTGTAGGTGAATAGTTGCAAAAAATTTCATTAATGAATTAATCATGCTTAATTGAAATGTCAATGGGGAAAATTATGAAGGTAATCTGCTTTCTGCACTAATGATTATTGCCCCCAGAAACATTCATGCAGCCAATCTTATGCTGTTACATAATTACTTTTAATTGGAATTTAAATACTATAGAAGGATTGATCAAATTTTCTTCCTTCCCTGAAACTATAATCAGCATATTTTTCATTAAAGCTCATTGCTGGAGATTTTTCTTACAATTTACATGGGATTAAAAGAAAGAAAAAAATAATGAAAGCAAGGGAAAACACAGGGGAAACTTCTGAAATGGGCGTTCTTCTGAGAATTGCTTAGACAGCAAGCCTGTCAATTTGTGCATTGATCTTTATTTAGAGCCATTGAGGTCAACAACATGGAAACAGGACTTTCGGCCCAACTTGCCCATGCTGCCCAGTTTTTACTATTAAGTTTGTCCCAATTGCCCACATTTGGCCAGCTTAGTTTGCTTAAATTACTAATTTGACTAAGTATTGTGTCTACCTGTCCAAATGAGAAGTTGGGACTTCCCTTGTTAACAGATACAACCTATGAGCACAACTTTGCACATTAGAAAAGTACTGATGTTCCCAATGAATCTATCAGATAATCATAGAACCTCTACAGTGCAGAAGGAGGTCATTCAGCCCATCGAGCCTGCACTGACTACAATCTAGGCCTTATCCCTGTAATGCCACACGTTTAGCCTGCTAATCTTCCTGACAGTAAGGGGCAATTTAGCATGGCCAATCTACCTGACATGCACAACTTTGCACTGTGGAAGGAAACTGGAGCACCTGAAGGAAACCCACACAGATGGTCACCCCAGGATGGAATTGAAACCCGGTCTCTAGCACTGTGAGATAGCAGTGCTAACCACAGTGCCACTGTGTCTGATGTTAGACATTAATAATCAATTGGTTTGTAGTCAAGAGAATCTATCAAACTCCCCCTGTCAGTTTGTGTAGCCAAGTCTTAAATCGAATACCTCTACTATAATGGTATCAGCTCTGAAAATATCAAAAAGCAATTTGTGAATGAAGTTTAAATCAGCCATCACCTATTTATGGTTTTCATTATTCAGATATGTTTACATGAGAAACTAATTTTCCATCATTAGGGCTGTGGGTAATTTATGAAAAGCTGAAACTTGATGATGTGATTAAATATAGGTAGCATTTTAGAATTGGTCAAAGCCAGAGGCAATAACTTTGATGCTGTGAAGTTGTTCTGATATGTCTGATTATTCTTGTTATTCAGCTATTCCAGATGTTGTCTGAAGATAATGAGGAATCCTGCCAAATGTCAATCAGCAGCTTGTTCATCTTACTCTCTTGAGCTGCATTTTATATTAAATGTAGTTCGGTCCACATATATTTTCTTGAAAGAGCCATTTCTACTGTGTGAGAAGAAATCCTGAAAAAATATTTGACCTTCAACTGGGACTTGATTCATGGATTTATTATTTACCAAAGCAAAAAGTCTAAAAGTTGTCTCAGCTGTTACATTCTCATTCATGATGGAATAGTTTCACTCTACAATTGTTTAATAAAACTGATTTTCAATCTGAACACAAATGTAAGTTGTTTTGTCCAAGAAATTATGTCAGCAAATGTCAATATATCGTTTTCATTTCAAATTTCAGCAAAGCTGCAACGTATATTTGGAAGAATAACAGGCCCAGAATAAATGTTGTGGTTTTATGCTTAAATTAAAAAACCCACAGATTAGAAAGTGCATCAAACCTATACATGCACCACCTACTTGTTTATTTTGCTTTCATCTTTATTTTAAAAATTTGTTTTGCATTTTCCTTTTAGAGCTCATCAGTCTCATTTCATGGTTTTCCTCATTCTACTAAAGTGTGGCCTGTACTATATGATAACTGTGCTGTACAGAGGCAGCTCAGTAGCACAGTAGTTAGCACTGCTGCCTTTCAGCGCCAGGGACCTGAGTTCAATTCCCGGCTTGGGTCACTACCTGTGGGGAGTTTGTACATTCTCCCCATATCTGTGTGGGTTTCCTCTGCATGCCCCAGTTTCCTCCCACAAATCTGAAAGGTGCACTTGCCCAAACAGGCACTGTACTGTGGTGACTCGGGGAATTTCACAGTAACTTAATTGCAGTGTTAATGTAAGCCTTACTTGTGACTAATAAATAAACTTTAGTTTTAAAAAGTAAACATTAATCACAAGGGGGATGGAATATAAAAGCAGTGAGGTCTTGCTGCAATTGTACAAGGTACTGGTGAGGCCGCAACTGGAGTACTGGGTGCAATTTTTGGTCCCCTTATTTGCGAAATGATATATTGGCCTTGGAGGGAATACAGAGAAGGTTCACCAGGTTGATACAGGAGATGAGGTGGTTAGCTTATGAGGAGAGATTGAGTAGATTGGGCCTGTACTTGTTGGAGTTTAGAAGGCTGAGGGGTGATCTTACAGAGACAGGTAGAAGCAGAGAGATTCTTTCCACTTAGAAAGAAAACAAGAAGTAGAGAACGCAGCCTCAAAACAAGGGGGCGTCAGTTTAGAACAGAGTTGAGGAGGAACTTCTTCTTTCAAAAGGTGGTGAATCTCTGGAATTCTCTGCCCGCTGAAGCGATGGAGGGGACCTAGCTGAATATGTTTAAGTCACAGGTAGATAGATTTCTGATCAATAAGGGAATTAAGGGTTATGGGGAACAGGTGAGTAAGTGGAACTGAAACACTTTAACATCAACCATGATCTTATTGAATGACGGAATAGGCACGAGGGGCTAGGTGGCCTATTCCTGCTCCTATTTCTTGTGTTCCTACGTTCTTAACTTGTGCCATGTAAAAGGTCAGGGGGAGAAGTGCACACCATGGCCAAAATCTTTTCACTGTTCACACCAGTGGGGTTTTCCCATCTTGCTGCAGTGAACGGAGATTTGGCTGGCCTCCAAATTCTCCACAGCAGTAGGCGCGTGATGTGAACGGTCAGTAAGATCGTGCTCGATACGTCCTTTCTTGAAATCAAGTCCACCTCAAGAACAAATATCACCGACTGAAGATTTCAGGCTCCAAATAAAACTATTTTCTTGATGACCTCAATCTCATCCCCAGCTATTTCATGCTGCAAATTGAGAATTTGAACATGAGGAATGAAAAGAAGTGTAAAACTAACATTAAGCTCATACAAGATCTAATTTGAAGTTATTAAGTTGATGGTCAAACTTATGATCTTTCTATTTCTATCAGCCAAGACCCAACAAAGAATAAATGGAGAAAGTAAAACTATGACAAAATGAAGGATAGAATGAAAAATGAAGGACAACAGAACTTGAATATTGCTGAAAGAGAGGCGTGTTGCTGAAAGTTTTCATTGTACACTCATCAGGACCAAATTTGAAACAATGGCAATAGAAGAAAAGGTGGGGGGTGCAATTGTTTGTGAAATTGACTCTTATTGGCCAAGGAGTTGTCATGAAGAAAGCAATGAAGAAATATAGACTTCACCAACTTCCTTTTTGTTTCAATTCCAGGTCATTCGCTAAAAAGGCAAGAGTTTATTCTGCTGTGCAGCACATGTGCTAAATTAGACTTCACCAAGGCCTTTCACTTCATCTGGAATGGATTGTTTAAACTGCTGCCTGAGTTCATGGAACATGTACAGTTTTACCAGTTACAATGGAGCATCATCGAAGGCTCTCAAGATCGGCAATGGGGCAAAGGAAGGCTACGCACTCATGCCAACTGCTGGAAAATTGCAGTGCTGAACTTGCCTGAAAGACTGGTGTAGAACACTCCTGTTTTCAGACTTTTATGATAACAATTTCTTTGAGACAATTCTGCCCAAGCTCTATGGTGAATTTGTTATCTTCACAGAACCGAGAGATCACCCATATCTGCGATACAAGGATGTTTGACAGTAAAACTTCAAGTTGATTGGGATCAGAGTCAATGTGTGGGAATTCCTCACTACCGAGGATTCAGAAAGAGCATGGAAAAAGCAGAGGATGGAAGAAATGACCAGATGTTGGAAAAGAGATCCCATTGAAAGAAAAAGCTCCCACCAATGTTTTTCCTCTGTTCTAGCTGCAGAAGAGATTGCCAGTCACAAATCAACCACAACTACATTCACAATGTACAATGTTCAATGCAGAAGTGATAAGCATCCTGGGCACAGCTCTGTCTCCTGAGACTTATGGATGCATCGATCAGGCTTATTCACTGAAAACAGCACAGGTTTATTGTTATGTGCAACATATGTACAAAGGATTTGAGGATTTGTACCAAAACAATAGCAATAAAAGCTTCTACTTTGCTTTCATGGTGAATATGAAAAGATTCCCCTGCAGCTGTATTCCCAACATTTCCACAACTATACACCGTATAGTCCAATCTTCAATACCTTTTGTGAGCAGTTACATCAGTTTATAGGTCAATAAAACTTGATTTAACTCTAACAATATAGACTGGCATTTGCCTTTAAGAGTATCTTCACACACACGCACACGCACGCACCTTTTTACTCTGCAGGGAATAGTAGGCAGGAAATGGTGGAAGGATTCCCAAGCTGTTCATCAATCTGTTGAACCAACTTATTAATGTTTCTTCTGTGACCAGTGACCGGGTGCTATTCTTAAATCTGGTTGAGCCATAACGATGCTACCACTCTGCCACAATACCAAGACTGGCATTTATCATTGCCAAAATAAAATTGGCATAGTGGCCAGCATTGCTGCCTCACACCTCCATGGACCTGGGTTCAATTCCTAACTTGGTCACTGTCTCTGCAGAGTTTTCACATTCTCCCTGTGTCTCTATGGGTTTTCTCTGGGTATTCCAGTTTCCTCCCACAGTCCAAAGATATGCGGGTTAGATGGATTGCCCAATCTAAATTGCCCGTTGGTGCCCTGGATGTTTAGGTTAGAGGGATTACTGAGGTAAATATATGTGGGGCTACGGGCGTAGGGCATAAGCAAGATTGATGTCAGTGCAGATCTGATGGACTGAATGAGCTCCTTGTGCACTGTAGGGGTTCTATGAACAAAAAATATTTCTGATTTTTTGTCACGACTGTCTTATACTCATCAAATAGATCAAAAGTTGTATAAACAAAAGGCTGGATAAAGTATATTTTTGAACACATCTTCAATAGATTGTTGCTCCAATCAGAAATGCCCTTTTAAACCATAAGAACAGACTGAGGAGGAAAATAAGAGAATAAAATGGAAGAAGCTTGTTTTATAATTAAAAATAAAAACAAAAACACAAAAGCTATTGTCAATATTCAGAAAATAAGTAGCCGATAAAGCTGAATCCTAGATAATCTTGAAATTATAGCAGAGGATAATAAGTAAAAAAAAACGAATACATCTGTCTGAAGTTCCATTGCCTGCTGAGAGACACTAAATTATTTAATATAAATCGGTTAATATCTTCATTAATGCAACAGAAAGAAAAGTTTTAGATGAATGTGCTAAGCCATTTATTCACTATCTTTAGCTTACAAGACCATTCTCCAGTTTTAACAGATTCTGTAGTCTCCCTTTCACTTAACACAGCGCAATGACACAGTTCTTAGCACTGCAGCCTCACAGCTCCATGAACTGTGTTGAATTCCAACCTTGGGTGAATATCCGTGTGATGTTTGTATGTTCTCCTTGTGTCTGCATGGGTTCTCCCGGGGGAGATCTGGTTTCCTCGCGCAGTCCAACGATGTGCAGTTCAGTGGATTGGCTGTGGTAAATTTCCCCTTTGTGTTCAAAGATTATCCATGGTGAATGTGCAGTGTTATGGGGATAGGATGGAGGGGAGGGTCTGGGTGGGATGCTCTTTTGGACAGTCGATGCAGCCTTGATGGGCCAGATCATAGAATAGTGTTCCTACAGTTCAGAAGGAAGGGCTATTCATCCTTTGAATCTGCAGCAACAGCATCCTGCCTATCCCTGTAATTAACCTCCTAATCCCCCTAAGACTGAGGAGCAATTTAGCATGGCCATTGCAGCTAACCCGCACACCTTTGGACTGTGGGAGGAAACCGGAGCACTCGAGGTGAACCCACACAGATACAGGAAGAACATGCAGACTCCGCATAGTGACCCATGCCAGGAATCAAACCCGGGTCCACGGCACTGTGAGGTAGCAGTGCTAACCACTGTACCATCATGCCACCTCAAGATGACTACTTTATGCATTGTAGAGATTCTATGATTCTAACGCAAATCTTTTTTTCTTTATAAAATTACTTAAGCAATCAAACTTTTTTTTTGTTTTACTTACTTCATGTGAAATGAATTGCTGGTGCAAAGCAATGCTTCTGACAAGCTATAGAGATTTCAACTCCCAGTTTTGCAGTAGTTGGAGATCCTCTGCTTCATTCACCAGATCCATGACCCAGTTAGAAAGTAAATTTCACAAGAATGATTCCTGGAATGAAGAGCTTGTTGTATGAGGAATATTTGAGGAATCTTGTACTCGTTGGAGTTTAGAAGGATGAGGGCAGATGTTATTGAAACTTACAGGATACTACGAGGCCTGGATAGAGTGGATGTGGAGAAGATGTTTCCACTAGTAGGAAAAACTAGAACCAGATGGCACAACCTCAGGCTAAAGGGACGATCCCTTAAAGTAGAGATGAGAAGGAATTTCTTCAGCCAGAGAGTGATGGAACACTTTGCTGCAGAAGGTTGTGAAGGCCAGGTCATTGAGGATCTTTAAGACAGAGATAGATAGGTTTTTGATTAATAAGGGGATCAAGGGTTTATGAGGAAAAGGTAGGATAATGGTGATGAGAAAAATATCAGCTATGATTGAATGGTGGAGTCGACTTGATGGGCCGAATGGTTTAATTCTGCTTCTATGTCTTATGGTCTTGACTTTAAATCTCGATGTTCTTTCATGGGCACTTTGCAGGAGAGTCAAGAAGTATCAGGTATGACATCAAGAAACAAAATATGAATGGATGAAACTCAAGATGAATCTACTTCACCCTGTTCACTGAACCGTGTCAAATGGATCAGCCACTGAAGAGGAATTGTCTGCTCAGAAGGAAAAAACAGTGAAACTGGGAAATAAGAATACAGCCTCAAACCGATTTTTCCTTCGGGGTATAGATGAGATCCCTAATTCCGTGTGGATTGTGGCAAGGAGCACTCAGGGATTTTGTTAGTGAATAAACCAGAGATCAAAACAATGCTGAAAATGAGATCTTCATAATTGGCACCAACCTCCTGGCCATGTTCACCCATATCAAATACCAGCTTTTACTTCATGTAAGCCTTTGGTGAACTCCTTCAAATCTTCTTATGGGACATCCCCCTTGAAGGTTTGGGCACCTGTATTAAGTGATCAGACACCAGTAATCCACAATATAATTTCAGGACCTCAACTTTCCTGATCTATGAAATTTTGAGAGTCACTTGCCTGACCTCTGACAACGGAATGCATATTGTACGTAATTTATGCACTGTTACATTCTCATTTCATTTTAATTAACATGTTTTTGATGAAGTACCACTTGATCGTTATGAAGATACTGAGTATTATTTAACTTCAATTTTTCTATTCTCTTTCTATTCACCCTGCATGATTCACTTCCAGTCAGCAGCAATCAATCCATTGCTGTTATGTCAGATAAAGACAACAGATTACAAATTTGCAGCTGAGGTTAGAATTTTATGTTGCCTGGGCGGGTGCGTGAAATTGAGTGAGAAGACATCGGGCACACGCACAGTATTTTAGTCGGCAGATATGTTCGTGAGTTGGCACCGCGCTCGCCCACAACCAAACAGGCAATTTAACTCATTGAAAGGCCAACTGAAAGCAATTTATGTGAACCATTGATCAGACGGACTTTACATTTAAACTGCAATTTCAATCCAGAGCGGGATGGAATGTCAAGACCGAAATAAAATTTAGCAAGGGCTCTGAGGACAGAGGTTTGTGTTTGAATGCGCTGCCTAATTACTTTTTGCACCATTTTCTACTGGGATTTATTTCGTAGAAGCCTATAGCTCTTCTGAGGGAGCACATTAGAAGCACCAATCTGGACATCCAGACTCGAAACGTTGGCTCTGTTCTTTCTGCACAGATGCTATCAGACTTGCTGAGACTGTCCAGAATTTTCCATTTTTGTTTCCGATTCCAGCATCTACAGTAATTTGTTTTTATCTTAAGAAAAAAATAAATGATGCTTAACCATCAAGGAAGAAAGAAGCCAATAGATAACTGAACAAAGCAATTGAAAGATGTTCACATAATGAGATGGAAAGCTTAACTAGCATGAACTGCATCACTGAAGGGTGTCCGGCAGTGAATCATCTGATCACATTGGGATCTGATGCGGTTATATTGACACTTTTGGATTGGTACGCACTCAAATCCATTTGCATTCATTTGTCTCCTCAGCTGATTATGACTCTTCTTCATTTCTTAATGTTTTTGTTTCCTATTTTTCAGACTAGTGGCAATCACTGCTATTGTTGTATTTCTCAACTGATCAGAATGGAGAAGGCTTGTTTGGAAGGCCACTGAGCACATGGAGACACCATGTAGAAGTGAAGTCTAGGCATTGAAAGGAGTGCATAAATCTCTAAAACTTGTTAACTATTAACTATTTTCTGCTGCATTCTCCACAGCAATGCCTCTATCAATTCGAGACCATTTGCCAACCAATTTCTCATATATTACAAATTGCTATTCCCTTTACTTTTGCTTTTTCCTTCATAACTGTCCTGATGAGTGCAAGATGAAAAGCTTTGATAGCATATTTCTCTTTTCAGTTCTGTGCAACCAAATGACTACTTTATAGTTTATTTATCAAACATGCACTCCCTCCACCAATTGTACACGATAGCTGTTGTATGTCCCATCTACAGAATGGAGCACAGCAACTTACCAAGTCTCCTTCCAACAACCAAACCTGCAACATCTATCACCTAGAAGAACAGAGGAAGCTGACGCATGGCAACATCATTATTTTCACATTCTCTCCCAAGCCACGCACCATCCCGATTTGTAAATATTTTAATGTTTCTTGATTGTGTAAAATACTAAAACTCCTTTTCTAACATCACCATAGGCATACTTACACTGCAAGAACCATCTTCTTAAACTCCTGCAGTCCAAGAGGGAGCTCATCATGACATTTCCAAGGAAATAATAAAAATGGACTATAAATGCTGACTTTGCAAGCAATGCCCACATCCTGTGAAGTTTGTTTTTTAATTGCTGCAAATTTTATTCATGGGACATGGGCATCGCTGGCTAGCCAGCATTTATTGTCCACCTCTACTTGTCCTTGGAGGGCAGTTGGGAGTCAACCACATTGCTGTAGCTCTGGCATCACATGTAGGCCAAACCCAGGTAAGGACAGCAGATTTCCTTCCCTGAAGCACAACAGTGAACTAGATTGGTTTTTCCTGACAATTGATAATGGTTTCATGGTCATCAGTAGATTCTTAAATCCAGCTTTTTTTTTTATACTGAATTGAAATTCCACTATCTCCCATAGCGGGATTTGAACAAAGGTCCCCAGAGCATTAGTTGAGTTTCTGGATAAATAGTCTAATGATAAAAACACTGGGCCATCACCTCCCTGCTCCTTTTCTACCAAAAAAAGTAGCTGAAAGGTTTTCTGCCAGTTTGTTTTCCCTCTCCTCAATCTCCTGATTGAGCTAGAGTACAATTCTCCTATTGTACTCTATTGAATTAGGTTCAAGTATTTTGATACACTTTGACAGTTAATGTGACAAAATGCTAATGCTACAGTTACAATGCACTTCACTCAAATTCAAATCACTCTGAAAGCAGCCACCAAAAATGGACTGTATCCTTCAAGGCTTTTGGTACATTTGATAATTTCTCGACTCAAACTTCTACTTTCAGTTGGCGCACACCAAAGCTAGTTACTGTCAAAAATAACAGCAGAACTATGCCCAAAATTCTCTAACAGCACTCAAAGATTTTCTAAATTGCAAATTTACAAGAATATGTGTAAAATTTGACCTCAGCTAAGCTGCCACTGTGTCCCACGAGGATCTAATTGTAGCGGTGAAGTTTTCCAACAGTTGTATAAGTCGCAGGACTGGAGCATGGTCAACAAGTTACCTGCCACTCTGCCTGAACATTGTCTGAACTGGATTTCTGCAGATCAATTCGGTTAAAAAAATGCTGCAGAAAGATACATTTTACACAGTAGGTGTGCCAGGTGATACAGGGATGGGATGTTTAAGGGGTTTTAGACAAGAACATAGGCAAAGAATAGAGAAACACGGATCAAGGGCAGGCAGAAGAGATTAATATAATTTGGCATCATATTCGGCACAACATTGTGGACCAAAGGGACTGTTCCTATACTATGTTCTACTGAATTTAAATGGACATAATTCAAGAGAAAACAATTTGTTAGTCTTTAAAAAGCCTCCAAACTTTTAAAATGCTTATTTCAGTTTCCAAAAAGATTGTTTAGAACAATGAAATAAAAGCCTGGTAAAACCAGGTATAAAACAAAGGGTTAACATCCAAAGCACATGATGCCGTTGTAATGATGCTGTAACACCACATGATCTGGAGGGAGCAGAAATTCCAAATATATATATTGTAACTATAAATAAAGAGCAATGGTTTTAGTAAACTATAGTCTTGAGTTATTTACCTTGGGAGATGTTTAAGCCCAAAGGATCTTGTCTAGACCCTGGAAATACAATGAAATGCCTGGTGGTGTCTGCATTGAAAGTGGAAGCAGAAAAGTGAATGTTATAGAATGATGGAGTGGGGCTGACTTTTATCAGGTCACTGAGGTTGGCCTATTGGAATATGAACTCCCTGATGAAGGAGTCATTTGATGAGACAGTCAGGGGGTCTTTTTCTTGTATTTAACCAAGAGTTCCTCTGGCACTCCTGAAGGTAGACTGCTGACTGATAGCACTCTGTGTGCTGCTGTTGGAATTATAAATAAAGGGATTGTGGTGAAGGGATTTCTGCCTCCGGAGACATTCCTTCCTTCTGATGACTGACAAAATGGAGGTGCTACTGCCTGAACTGGTTTTAGAGAGTGCTGTCTGAATGTTACTCTAGGCAACCATTCTAGAGGGTAGGATACCTTTCATGAGATGACAGCAATGGCCAACGATGTGTACATATCAGCAAAACCTGGAAACAGTCTCCAAAGAAAGCTAATCCAATCTCTTGTTAAACCAGGCCCAATACACATATCTACATACTACTAAATATTGTCAAATGACTTGTTATATTGTTATTCGCGCCCCATTCTGAGTGCTGCTACAACTTCAAGCTGTTTTACTGACACCATACTGACTACACATCACATCAATTAATCACAACTGGAAGCTTAATCACACTCACATCTTCAAAATAAAAATCCCAAACAAAGATCTGTGGCGTTACCTCGCAACATGATGCATTTAATGAAGATGAGCTGGAATTTCAGCATGTTATCCATCAGCGTGCAGGTGCTGCTGTAGGAGGAAACAACATTGAAAAAGGTAAGTTCAGAAAGGAAAAGCACTTGAGACTTCCTTGAATTGGCCACTCAGGACAATCTTGACCCTAACATTTCTAAATGAGTTGGAACAGGTGGGGGAGAAATTATTGCTGACTCTAATGAGTAATATCTAAATACATGTATTGCTCTTCTAACTCAATTCCATTCATGATCATACACACAGCCATACAAACAGCAAGTGTAGTTAGTGCAGTTTAAAGGGTTAATAAATGGGTTATGCTAATATATAGCATAGATGATGATGTACAAGTGATGTCAGTCATGTGTTAGACGAGAGAGAGAGGTTGGAATCATGTCTAGGAGCAATGTACCTACTCCCTTGACTCAAATAAATCAAAATTGAGGAGATTTAAGTCAACAAAATGGTGGATGTGTAGAAATCTATCCCAAAAGTTAAAAGCTTCCAATCCAAGTTCCTGAGAAATCATAGTTAGATTTTCTTGACTCTGTCTACACGTCCCACTGCCTCAGCAAAGCAGCCAGCATTATTCAGGACCCCACGCACTCCAGACATTCTCTCTTCCACCTTCTTTGGTCACGAAAAAAATACAGAAGTCTGAGGTCACATACCAACTGACTCATAAACAGCTTCTTCCCTGCTGCCGTCAGACTTTTGAATGGACTTACCTCACATTAAGCTGATCTTTCTCCACACCATATAAATTAAATTCTGCACTCTCTCGCTTCCTTCTCTGTGAATGGCATGTTTTGCCTGTATCGCGTGCAAAAAACAATACTTTTCACTGCATGTTAATACATGTGGCAATAATAAATCAAGTCAAAATCTGTTTGCCTATGTATGAATGAGTCAGCACATTTCCTGAGGTTGTCATTGAGCCTAGGTGAGATGTGAGGGCTGAGAAGGTGCCAGCAGTTGTTGAGGGAGCAACAGGATGACACAGCCAGACCAGCAGCAAGGCTGAGATGAGGGGGCCAGGCAGATGTCAAGGGGGGCAGCCAATGAGTGAGCAAGATGATTCCTGAGGGTGATGGTGAGCAGAGGTCAAGCACATAATTCTCTTATCTGGGTCCGTTTTTTTCAAAAAATCTGTTTTTTTCAAAATTCATTCAATGGACATGGGCATCTCTGACTGGTCATCATTTATTTCCCATTCTTAGTTGCCCTTAGAGGGCAGTTGAGAGTCACCAACCACATTGCTGTGGCTCTGAAATCACATGTAGAGCAGACCAGATAAGAATGGCAGATTTCCTTTCCTGAAAGATATTAATGAACCAGATTGTTTTTTTCAACAATTGGCAATGGTTTCATGGTCATCAATGAATTCTTAATTCCAGGTATATTTTAAATTCAAATTCCCCTACCTGCTGTAGTGAGATTTGAACACCAGTCCCCAGAACATTAGTTTCTGGATTAATAGTCTAGTGATAATATCACTGGGTTCTTACCTCCCCAGTTTAGATAGTGTACTGATAAACAAGTATTAAACACATAACAGAATGTATTCACAGTCTGTCTAAGTACCAAGTTTCACACCAAGAATCCAAGATAGAAGAACATATCACAGAACAGCTTGTGATTTGGAATTGGAGGGTCTGCTCATGTCTCAGAGTAGACATAGGCAGCAATGGTCTGAAGTCAAACTTCTTTTATTAAGCTTAATTTAAAATTAATACATCAGAAAGTGAAAAAGGATTAAGAGAAAGAGAGAGGGACCAGCAGAAGCTAGTCCTGATACAGTTTCGATCCAAACCTTGCACAGGGCTGAACTGACTAAACAGAAAGCTATTATTACAATATATGAATTTTTATCTGTGTTATTGAAATTGTTGGTACAAATTGTGGCCCTAATTTTCATAAACAATTGGCAGCTGTGGCTGTGAAAAACTTTTGTTTGGGCTTATGAGAAAGCCTTTCTTGCAAGATTAGTTTCAAAAAATTCAGTCAACTTTCCAAGCTAATCCCAGAATGCCTGCTGCATTTAAAATGTGGTCAAGTTAATTTAAAAGCTTAACATAGTTAGTTACACAGGCAGAAATACTTTAAAATGAAGTATTTTAACTGAAGCAAACCATATAATGCATCCCACAGGAATGCATGTTTTTTTTTAAATATTTATTGCCTGTAGAGAAAGATTGTTCATTTTATGCCTGCACTGCCAATGACTAACAATCAATACCTTTCAACTTTTCTACTAACATTTGCAAATACCATCTCGGCTACTTCTTATAATGCCCCTGCATTATAAGAAAGATGTGGAGGCATTGGAGAGGGTACAGAGGAGGTTTACCAGGATGTTGCCAGGTATGGAGGGCAGGTCTTATGAGGAGAGGCTGAGGGATTTGAGGTTGTTTTCGTTAGAAAGAAGGCGGCTAAGAGGAGACCTTATTGAAACATATAAGGTGATTAGAGGTTTAGATAGGGTGGACAGTGATAGCCTTTTTCCTAGGATGGAGAAAGCTAGCACGAGGGGACATAGCTTTAAATTAAGGGGTGGTAGTTATAGTAGGTCTGAACTATCAGAGGTAGGTTCTTTACCCAGAGGGTGGTTAGGGTATGGAATGCCCTGCCTGCGGCAGTTGTAGATGCGCCAAGTTTGGTGGCGTTTAAGAGGTTAGTAGATAAGTTTATGGATGAAAAAGGAATGGTTTAGTTTGGAGGGTCATTGCTTTTTCCTAATTGGTCGGTGCAACATCGAAGGCCGAAGGGCCTGTTCTGCGCTGTAATGTTCTATGTTCTATACATCTATGCGTTTGCAGTTACTTATGAAATTGTACAGTGTGAATCATGGAGTATAAGTGAATAAAGCAAGAGTTAATACCAGAATAGAAATGAAGTCACAACCAGCGTGGCTTGTGTAGACATCCTATCCATTTGTAGGGTCTCAGACACGTAATTATAAGTTAACAATAGCCAATTGGTGACTCAAACCTTTGGAAGATTTCAGAGTAGAAGTGGAGCGAATGATAACTTTGGAGTTAAACTAGCTCCAAAACAACAAAATGAGGCTGAGAATTCAAAACCAAGTAAATGATCTATGGCAGTCTCTGCTGAAAACTGAGCCAGACGGATTTCTGAATATCTAGCAGTCGGTGATGAGATTGTTCCAATTGGCCTTGAGATGCCCTACAGTAAAAGGCCTAATACATGGGATTCGCCTAACCAAGCTGTGGAAAACTGAAGTGTTTCAGGCTAAGAAGCTGCATTTTTCACCAGATCAGCTCCCAGCCATGCTCATTTAGCTCAGTCCATCATGTAAACCTGCCTCCCATCCATTGACTCCATCTACACTTCCAACTGCCTCAGGAAAGCAGCCAGCATAATCAAGGATCCCACGCATGCCAAACATACTCTCTTTCACCTTCTTTTGTTGGGAAAAAGATATAAAAATCTGAAAACACATATTAATCTACTCAAGAGTACCTGCTTCCCAGCCATCATCAGACTTTTGAATGGACTGATGCATTCATACCTGATGCTAAGCTAGCTTTTCTCTGCACCTTACCTGTAGCTCTGTAGCTGCAACACCATATTCTGCAATCTATTCTTTTCCTTTTCTCCTATGTACTCAATGAATGGTATATTTTGACTGTATAGTGTATAAGAAATCATTTTTTTTACTGTATCCTAGTACACGTGACAAATCAAATGAAATCCTATTGGTGCTCCATAAGCCAAATACCAATCTTTGAGTTCTTAAACATGGCCTGCACATTCTCTCCATGTCTGCGTGTGTTTCTTCTGGCACTCCGATTAATCACATTGGCCATGCTAAGTTCACCCTCAGTGTATCTGAACAGGCACAGAGTGTGGCAACTAGGGGATTTTCACAGGAATTTCATTGCAGTGTTAATGTAAGCCTACTTGTGACACTAATAGATAAACTTAACAGAAGTATGTGCCTAAAGAGATCATGCAGGCAAACAAAAAGACTAACCGTGGTTTCTCTGGAACTTGGATTGGAAGCTTTTGAAGGAAATGATAGGTTTATACACCTCTGCTATTTTGTTGATCGAAAATATCTCAATTTTGATCTATTCATTCATGCGAGAGAAGATGTGCATTTTCCCTAGAAAGGATGCCTTCCTTTTAAGCGATGTTTTTCACAGCACGTCTTTCTTGGATTGAATGTTTAAAAGATACAGGATAACATTCCAAGTCCCTGAATATTTGTTGCAAAAAAGGTCTATCGGTGCTCGTATTTTAAATTTTCCCCAATACCACTGGGGATAGCTCACTTCTCTTTAATGCAAATTCTTTCTTCACAAAGACATTGAACTGAAGGTTTTACTGCTTGATGTCTCATGTTCTGCCCACAGCAGAGATCTGAGAACTTGTTGAGCACAATTGCCGCTAGTGTCATCATATGCTCCCTTGAACATTTATTATTGGGAAACTCTCAATTTCTTTGACAACTCTTGTTTATTACCTTGCAATCAAACCTGTTAAAATAAGGAATGAAAATGGCAAATACTGGAAAGCCGCAGTATGTTCACCAGTCACTAAAAGATAGATTAAAATGTTGCATAGTGTTTCACCACTGAGGTCAAAGCAGCCACAAATAAATATTCAAAATTCCATCCACAAAGCAGAGAATCAACGCATGCTGCTGTATTTGTTCCATTTCCAGACAAAGATGTAGAAAATTAGGAGAGATATAGACAGCGTAGATGGGAAAAAACTTTTCCCATTAGCAAAAGGGTCAATAACCAGAGGGCATTGATTTAAGACAAAGGAGCAGGAGATTTAAAGGGGATTTGATGAAAATACTTTCAGCCAGAGGGTGGCAGGAATCTGGAACTGACTGCCTGATAGGTTGGTAGATGTGGGATCACTCACAATATTTAAGAAGAATTTAGGTGAGCACCTAAAACACCATAGCATACAATGCTGCAAGCCAAGAAAGGAAAATGGGATTGGAAGAGATGGTTGTTTGATGGCCAGCACAGACATGATGGGCCAAATGATCTCTTTCAGTCTTTATGGATGGGATATTGAGTCACATTCACGATCCGTGGGAATGGTGGTGCAGGTGCAAAACTTGAAGAGTTAGAAAAGGCATGGTTCTCACCAGCGAGATCAGTTTTTACAAAGAACAAAGAAAACACAAAGAAAATTACAGCACAGGAACAGGCCGTTCAGCCTGCCAAGCCTGTACCGACCATGTGCCCATCTGAATTTGAGCTAACCTCACTGGTGGAGTGATGTGGAACATGCTGAGGAAGGGCAGGAACATAATTTGAATGTATCAACATATCATTAACAAGCACTCACTCTGCATATTGAGCCATCACTGAATAGTCAGTTGTAGCCAGCATGACTTCACGTCAACAGGTCGACATAAGCTCAAATCGGGCATTGTCACAATCGAGAGGATATCAAAGGTGAGCACTCAGGTGGCCATTACTTCCCAAACAGTCCAACATACAAATGGGGCACCAAGGAGAATGCTGAGAGCATGCACAAATCAAGCTCGGGCTGGGGGCAGATGAGACTTACCATCCAGGAAGGGGTGTATGTGTGTGTGTGTGTACGCGTATGGGCGCATGCTCATTGATTGCTCAGAGGCCTTATCTTCCATTCATATTGAATCACCTCTTGTTCTGAATGTGCACTTCCTGGCTCCTCCATGCTGGGTTAGTGTTCAAATGGGAGCTGAATGGGCCACCTTCCCTGTTGGAGTTGCAAACTAGGCAGTGGGGCCACAAAAGAGGAGCAGTACTGAGATGATTATGAGGTCCTATGGTCTTGCTTTGGGAGAGTGGTTTATCAGTGATGCAGAGCTACATTGCCACATGAGGTATAAAGACCCACTCTCTTTGGAACACCAAATCCCAAGAATGTGAGTGCATCTTTCAATCCAAGCCTTAGCAGTACACAGCTCGCACTGTGGGGCAACCTGCAGGCAAGGTATGAATAATTTTGGTTGGCAGCACTCCACCTGCTCAATATCACATATGGCACAATTTTAGACATTCTCTTTCAGAATGCAGTGGTTGTCATGCATTCTCTCAGATGCAGTTTAGTGCTATTCAAGGTCAGGAACTATGCTTACTGGCTGGGAGGAGTAAGGGCAATATAAGAGTCAGATGCCACTTGTCAGATGAGACAACCGAGGCTCTGCTGCAGTACAGGGGAAGCCGTGTGGGGATGTAGCTGTAGAGTTAGCGGGGTTGGTGTGAGGAAGATCAGAAAATCACACAGGTAATGGGAAGTACTGGGGTAGAAGTCACAAACGCAGGGAGCAATGAGGATCTGGACTCTGCGATGACTCCTCACTGCTCACGGTGGTGTTCTCACTCTTTCAGTGAAAGTTCCATCAGAATGGTTGTTGCTTTGGTCATTCTACTGATTGGAATTGACCAGCAGCAAGACAATGATGTTCTGCTTCATGAGGTCAGGACCAGCGGCCTGCAGCTGCTCAGGGAGCAGGACCATGCAGAGAGGAGCAACGTTGGAGACAGTGGTGGTCAAGAATCTTGTGGTAACGATGTTCCTATTTTCAGTTGTTTGAGCTGCAATGCTAAAGAAGACTGCATCTGCCCTGGATCACATCTGGACATGTAATGGAATTGGAGGACACCTAACGCCTGTGGCCCTTAAAGTTATAGCCCTTCTGAATTTTTATGCTAATAGTTCATTCCAAGGCAGCATAGGAGACATCTGTGGCAACTCCCAGTCTGCCATTCACAAACATTTTAGAGAGGTTACAGATGTCCTTCATGCAGAGTTGCAAGGTTTACCAGCTTTGACTGGGACCAAACAGGACAGGATGCCAGGACTTTGACCTTTCCCACCTATGAGGGATGCCCCAGGTGCAAGGTCTGATAGCCTGTACCCACCTAGTTCTAAAGTCACCATGGCAGCATGTGGCAACATACAGGATCAAGGGATTCCACTCCCTCAATGTTGAACTTGTCTGTGACTGTACAATGTGCATCATGCAGGCGTGTGCCCGTTTCCTGGGGAGCACCTATAACAGTTACACCTTGGGCCTCTCACAAATCCCAGCAGTTTCTGAGGGAGAGTGGCAGTTGGAGGGATGGCTCCTCGGGCACAGGGGGTACCCACTCAGGAGGTGGCTGATGACACCAGTGTGGAGGCCACAAACACCAGTGAAGACTCAATAAAATGAGGTTCACATTTCAACGAATGCACTGCTGGAGCAGGAGATTGGACTGTTGGAAATGGAATTCCGGTGCCTGGACTAATCAGGACAACCACCAGAGGGTCTTCAGGATTATTGCTACGCTCTCCACAACCTAGCACCCAGAGGGGGGGCAAACTAGCTTGGAGGAGATGGACGAGCACCAGATCTCCTCGGATATTGAAGAGGGTGATGAGGCTGAGGAGGAGGAGGAAAAATGCTGGACTGGGCCCGGATTGACTGTTGAGCAAGGGATGCCCTGATTAACTCTCGTTTCAGGGATAAGTAGGAATAGCAGGTAGTGGGGTCTCCCACAGTGGGTGTGTGGTCAAACCAGTGATTATAGTGTCCCCGTTATCTAACTGTTTGGCTGCACATTTTCAATGGCAGGGGATTGCAGTCATTGGCCTGGCTCTGCTGGAGAATGATGGTGACATGCAGTGAGGACAAAGCAATGCTTCTCTCGCCTTCAGTGATATATCTGACTCCTGCCTAATGGAGAGTTACATCTGCCCTGACAATGAACAGATAGATTGTGGGGTTCAAAGCTGGGATAATAGTCTCAGGCACTGCAGGTCTCTCTCAGGACATGGCCAGCTTTTCACTTTCATTGTACACCCGAGATGGGCAGCCAATCAGCACCTCTACAGTCCCTTGGCCTCTGCCGCTCAGGTGAAGAGATGTAAAACTAAAGCGGCCCAGTCCCAGTGGGTGGGTGAGGGAAAGGTTTGCTCCTTCCATAAACAGGGTCTTGGTAGCCTCCCTACCATTGGACAAGAAGCCCTAGCTGTCATTCTGATCCCTCATCCTGCAATCTTTGGGGGAGTCCAACTCCTAAATTTGAGACTGAGAGAATGATGAAATCCAATCCCCAATTCTCTGGGCGTGGGTCTGGTCCAGGGCTCTTTGTATGGATTGGGGTCTGACGGAGAGGGAATTTGAGGGAAGGCAACACTACTCCACCTGGCCTATAAACAGTACTTCACTTACCTTCTCCCTGAAACAATTCTAGACTCTTTTCAGCTTCTGGGTTCTCCAAGGTCTCTAAAACTTCCACATCAGATTAAATTAGAGACTACCATTCTCATTAAGATATTTAAATTGCTAACCCCCATTCTGGAGGAGGATTGGATCCAGATCCTTGGTGTGTACCTTCATTTCTGATGGAACTGGAGTTGGGTTTTAGATTTACAGAATTTTAGCAGCTGACTCTAAACGACTCACTTCTAACATGTTAAAACGCACACTAAAAGTAAAAATATATACACGAAGTATAGCACAGATTTCTAACTGTATTTTTAACGTTATTTGAAAGAATTTGATTTGGGTTTCATAAAGGTAAACTAATTTTCAATTCATTTTGCATTCCACCAATTTTAAATAAATCTTACTATTCTATCTTGTTGCTTAATGAGTTTATTTTGAAATAATGCCAAATTTAAATAGACATATTATAAGTGATGAATCTGAGAAAATCTATTTTCAATCGGTTACTGTTTAAAGAAAACTATTTATAATTTCTTCATCCTACTGTCCTTTTACAGGGAGATATTAATATTTTTCAGTATCAGTGAATTTGTTTAAAAATAAAGGATTGTTTAGTTACAGTAAAACCGGCAGTAATGTACTATTTATAAATAGAAGCTTAAAGACGAAGGACACATGTATTTATATGGCATGTTTCACAACCTCAGAACATTACTGAGGACTTTACAGTCAATGAAGTATTTTTTTATATATAATCACTGTTGAAATGTTGGAAACACAGCACCCAATTTGAAAACAGCAAGCCCTCACAAATCACAGTGATAATGATCAGTTGACCTGTTTTTTTTAGTGATGTTAGCTCTCAGATAAATATTTGCCAGGGCAGCTGTGAGTACTCCAATGCTCTGATTCAAAGTAGTGTCACAGGTTTGAAATAGTGTGGCTGGATCTTTTGACATTCACTGGAGCGGGCAGTCACATCCTGGGTTTAATGTCCCATCGAAAAAAGTAGTATTCCCCCCCAGTTCTGCATTGGGAGTATTAGCCAAGGTTTTGCGCCCACGTTTTTAGACTTGAAACCACCATACCCAGATCCAGAGATAAGAACACTACCAACTGGCCCATGGCTGACACTAGAGTAAAGAAGCCCAGATGAAAGTTCTGCAAAGCAATTCTTGCCCTATCACTAAGTCCCACCACAGAACAGGAACAGGACTTCAGCTGTCACTTTCTCGACTACAGCTTTTCCCAATACTGACAGTATGATCGTGCATCCGCAGCTCACAGCCACTTTCCAAAATGTTCTTCTTCAGTTCTCCCTCCAATTCCCCATTGGCCATTTCACTAACTCCCACTCCAAGCTGGCTACTCTCTGCCCTCCACTCCACTTCATCCTTCCCCAGCTGTCCATTCCCCATCCCCTCCATGCTGTCCATTCCTATTCTTCACCCTCCACTCCACTGCCTCCTGCATCCCACCTGTTTCCCATCGTTTGCTCACCTTCCCAATCCTGTTGTCCATTCCCTGAAATCTGTCATGCCTCCTACCCTCCCTCCTGCTCTCTTTACTGTTGCCTACTTCTCCAGCACTAAAGGAAGGCAGATAATGCAGGAGGAGGACAACTGAGATGGGAAGAAGCAATGAAGAGAGTTGGGACAGAACAGGAAGGAAAAATGAAGAGAGTGGGGGAGGGGCAGGGGAAACTGGTGAAATAAGAGTGTGAGAGAGGTGATGAAGCAAGGGGAAGCAGAAGATGGGAGGAAGCAATGAACAATGTGTCAAATGAGGATTGTCACGTGTTCTTTTCTGTCTTTGTTCGTCCTGTACTATCTTGAATGCAGTTTCCACTAGTAGGAAAAACTAGAACCAGAGGGCACAATCTCAGGGTAAAAGGACGAGATAAGGAGGAATATCTTCAGCCAGAGAGTGGTGAATCTGTGGAACTCTTTGTCGCAGAAGGTTGTGGAGACCGGGTCATTGAGTGTCTTTAAGGCAGTGATAGACATGTTCATGATTAATAAGAGATCAGGGTTATGGGGAAAGCACAAGGGAATAAGGATGAGAAAAGTATCAGTCATGATTGAATGGCAGAGCAGACTCGATGTCTGCCTAATTCTGACCTAATTCTGCTTCTATGTCTTACAGTCTCATAAAAGTAGCTGCCTGAGTCAACTAACGTGCATAAGGGGTGTTGCATTCTTTGCAAACACAGCCTTGCACTACAATCAGAGCACTACAAATACAGAAAGCCTACTAAAGCAACATATAGTATAGATTTACCAATATAATCCCCAAAATGAAAAATTGGAGTTAAGTGGAAAAGCTTGAGATATGAATCAGTTTCCACTGAAGCACAGAATGCTAACAGAAGATTAAATACAAGTTTTGAGATTTATGAAGTATTAAGAAGATTAAATTGTAAAAAAAAATTCTTGTGGTTGAGTGGTGAAGAGTTCTTCCATGTAAAATTGTCACTGAGAGGCAAGAAGAAGATAAGGAAAAATCCTTCACGTAGGAAATTATTGGAATGCTCTGCTCAAGGAATTGTCGAGGATGAAATGATTGCATCTCTCATGTGAAAATTGGATAAATATGCAATATTGGGTAATATGCAGGGAAGAGAGGGAGAATAGAACCATAAGATTAATATTGGACTGCTGCAGTAAAAAGCAGGCACTGAGCTCAAAGAATGTTTGCCTTTTTTCTGTGCCACATATCTGTACAACAGACAGATCTTAAATTATTCTATCAGCTGAAATCAACAATTCAACTTCCCTCAAAGGGTTGATCTTTCTTGTATGAGTGGTGGAGTTAAACAAACTGTAAGTTTCCATATCTCAGTCACTCGTGGAATAAGCAATCTTCATGACAAGAACTCCATGTTACTCTCTATGCAATCCCTCTGATAGAGGAACAGGATAACAAGAAAGGAACTAATGTCCTCGTGGGGAAGTTAGCTGCTGCTGTTAGGGAAGGTCTAAAATAGACTGGCAGGTGGATGGGAACCCAAAAGAAATTCAGAACGAGAGGGAGAAAAACTGGCAGTGAGAAACAGAAGAGTATTAACTGATAAGAAGGATTTATCAGAGAGTAGCTTCAAGGTAAATGGAGCACTTGGATAGTTTGACGGAATTAGAGCAGACAGTAGTAAATCATTAGATGTGGTCAGAGTGAGGGGGATAATTTTTAAAAAGCCAAAATCAGGATTAATGTGTATATAAGTGAATGGCAGGGTGTGATTAATGTGACTGGTGAATTACAGGCACAGTTTGACGAATGATGTTATGATATTATTGCTAAAACAAAGACTTGACTCAAAAAATAGCAGGACTGCCCATTAAATATTCCTGGGTACAAGGTTTGTAGGAGATACAGGTAAAGAAGAAAAAGGATACAGTGGTGGGATTGGCAGTATTAATTAAAGATGGTATTACAGTACTGAAGAGAGAAGATGTTCCAGACAAGTCCTTTATCTTATTCTTTTTTGAACCAGAGTGTCACTGGCTGGCCAGCATTTATTTCCCATCCTTAATTGCCTGAGGGTATTTGAAAGTTAACCACATTTCTATGGCTCTGGAGTCACATATAGGCCAGACCAAGTAAGGACGACAGATTTCCTTTCCTAAAGGGCATTCATGAACTAGATGGGCCTTTGGGAAAATCAACAATAGTTTCATGGTCATCAGTAGGTCCTTGATTTCAGACTTCTCTTTATTAAATTCAAATTCCACTAACTGCCATGATAGCATTCGAACCTGAGTCCCCAGGACATTTGCTGAGCTGCTAATAGTCGAGTGATAATACCCATAGGCCATCACTTCCCCCAGTGATGAAATCTCTGTGCTAGAGATAAGGAACGAAAAAGGTACAATTGGTATAGTGTATGGACAATCAACAAGTGAAAGAGATGCAGCAAAAATAAACTTGCAAATAGACTACAAATAGGGACAAGGATCATCATAATTATAATGGGGAACTTCAATTATCCAAACATAGATTAGGATAGGAACAGTGCAAAAAGACAAGAGCCCCTGGAGTTTGTTCAAGATAATTTTCTGCAATAGTATGTTTCCAGTCTCATAAGAGGGTAGACATTGTTGGAATGAGGGAATGGCTCTGGGGAATGAGTTGACCCAAGTGAATTAATTATCAGTGGGAGAGCACCTAAAGAACAATGATCATTGTACTATAAGGTTGAGGACTGCCTGTGGAACAAGACAAAGAGCAATCCAGAATATAGATAATTCACTGGGAGAAAGACAACTTCAGTGGTATCAGAATTCATCTGAGTTGAATGAGTTGGAATCAAATGTCAGCAGAAAAGGTGGTGGCTAAATCATGGGCCACCTTCAAAGGCAAAGTATTGTAGACAGTGTCAAGATGGAAAAAAGGTAAGACAAATAAAACCAGAGCACCCTGGATGATGAGTGAAATGGAAGCGAAGATGAAGAGAAGTGCACAACTGACTTATGTCAGATAGAAAAACAAAGAAAAACCAGGCTAAACATAGAAGGACCACAGGGAAATGAAAAAAACTAGTGAGAAAAGCAAAGAGAGAGCATGAGTACAGACTGGCAGCTAACAGAAAAGGGGATCTCAAGATCTTTTATAAGCATATAAATAACTAAAGGGTGGTAAGAGAAAGAGTGGGGTTAGAAGAATGAGATAGAACAATTCCCACAGTGCAAAAGGAGGCCATTTGGCCCATCGAATCCACATTGACAATAATCCACGCAGGCCCTATCCCCATAAACCCGCACATTTATCCTGTTAATCCCCCTGACACTTAGGTCAATGGGCATCTTTGTGGGAAGAAACTAGAGCACCCAGAGGAAACCCATGCAGTCATGGGGAGAATGTGCCATCTCCAGGCTGACAGTTACTCAAGGCCGAAATTGAATCCGGGTCCCTGGTGCTGTGAAGTAGCAGTGCAAATCACTGTACCATCATGCCGCCCTATAAATAATTAGGAATTAATTATTAATAAAAAGAGGATTTGCTCACAGAATTGGGGAAATAGTGCAGGTGTTAAACAAATACTTTGCATCTGTCTTTACAAAGGAAAAAGATGCTACCAAGGCTGAGGGAGCAAGGAGGTGACAGGTACACTCGTAAACTTTACAATTGAAGAGAAAGAAGTGTGAGAAAGGTGGTCTTTACTTAAAATTGATAAGATACTAGGATTAGATGGGATACATCCATGGGTACTGAGGGAAGTGAGAGTATAAATTAGTGAGGCACCAATGATAATCTTCCAGTCTTCCTTAGATACAAGGGTGGTGCCAAAGAACTGGAGAATTGCAAATATTAGATCCTTGTTCAAAAAATGCTGCAAGGGTAAAGCCAGCAACTATAGAACAGTCAGTCTGACTTCTGAGGTAGAGAAACTCCTGGAAACTATAATTCCTGGAAAAATCAAGAGTTACTTAGACTAATACAGGGCAAATAATGAAAGCCAGCACGGATTCATTAATGGAAAATCAAGTTTAAGTTTCTGGAGTTTTTTTTAAAAAAGTGATAAGGGTAATGCTGTTGATCTATACATTTCCTTGTACCTTTGTCATTGGTACCTACATGGACCTGGGGCATTGGATCCTCCCCTTCCCATTCCACTGTAAACTTCTTCTCCAGCCCTGAGTAGATATCCCAATACTGGCACTGGCCAGGCAACACAGCTGTCTGGACTCACACACTTGCAATTGCAAATGCAAATGCACCCCCCCCACACCCCATCCATCATACGTCTCCCATCCGCCACACTTGCTGAGGTTTTCTAGCACCTTCTGTTTCTGTTTCAACTTCCAACATTCACAGTGTTTTGCTTATTTTAAAG
The DNA here is from genome assembly GCA_024679065.1 of Sphyrna mokarran. Taxonomy (NCBI): domain Eukaryota; kingdom Metazoa; phylum Chordata; class Chondrichthyes; order Carcharhiniformes; family Carcharhinidae; genus Sphyrna; species Sphyrna mokarran. Next base: position 30,830,464 of record JAGIQG010000021.1, read on the forward strand.
AAATTTAAAGTTACTCTCACTTAGCTTGGAGACAAGCAAACTCACCAACCTCTGGAGGCTGGAAAATGAATAAAAGGAGCAAAAACAGAAAATGCTGGAAAATCTCCGCAGGTCTGACAGCATCCGTGGAAAGAGAATGGAATTAACATCTCAAGTTTGGATGACCCTTCATCAGAGCTGATATAAAGGGCATCTTTTTTTGCCACTGTGCACCAAATTCCCAATTCCTCAATCAATCTACATCAGGCTCTGGTCTATTCCAGTGTCAACATGTCCTTTTCTCATCCAAAGGGTTGTCGGAGCCTGGAATTCACTGGAAGGGGAATTGAGGCATTAACCCTCAGCTCATTTACAAATCTTCTGGATATGCACCTGAAGTGCTATAATCTGCACGGCTATGGACCAAATGCTGGAAAGTGGGACTAGACTGGACGACTCGTTTTTCGGTTGCTGTGGACACAATGGAACAAGTGGCCTCTTTCTCTGAAATAAATCATCTATGATTCTAACAGCATTATTTCCCAAATTGTATGTAGTGATGTATGTAAAGTCAATGTTCAGCTAAATGCTGATGTTCACACTCAGTTGAGAAGTTCCTGAGCATTACTTCTAAGGTAATAAATGTGACTAATGAAGAACGTTCTTATTGCTATCAGTTCCACATTTTATTGTTAGGTTTATGTAGTGAAGAATTGTATCAGGAAGAGAATGGCCTGGTAAAAGTTTACAATGATAAGCTGATGATGAACCTGGATAGGATTCAACTTCCTCATTTGCCTGGCAAGAAAGCCCTGCACATTGCAACATCAAATCAACAACATTTTGTAGTCTTGCGACTGTTCAATTATATTTCAAAATTATGATCAGATGTTGCGCAGCTGCTGTGCACTGTAACAAAGACTTATTAGCAGGTCTGGACATCTGAGAAGAATGTCTGAATTTGAATGCAAACATCAGACTTCCTGTGCCATTCAGTTGTTATGAATACAATTAAAACATTCCTTCCTTTCCAGAAGAAAAATCTAAGGCATAAAACATTATGACTACATGATTTATGTAAGCGACCTAATGGGACACTTAGTAAATTATAAGCTTTCCAAACCCAAGCGTATGGACACAATTAATTGTACACAATTCTGTGACTTTAGAGCAGGTGACATACTGCCACACTGTCCCATAATCATTTTACTTATGCAACATTTTAGCAGAATTTATTTTAGGACTCTGTTCTCATAATTGGCATTTCACTAACATATACAAAAACTGAAAACAAAAGCACAAATGTTCCAAATAATTTGCCATAAAAATGCAAACTTGTATGATTGAAATTTGATTCATCTTTTAGAAGAGGTGACTAGGTGTGTAGACAAGGGCAGTGCAGTACATGTAGTCTACCTGCACTTCAGCAAGACTTTTGGCAAGGTCCTGCATGGGAGACTGATCAAGAAAGTAAAAACCCGTTTGAGCCAGGGCAATTTGGAAAATTGGATCCAAAATTGGCTTTGTGGCAAAATGTAGAGATGCCGGCATTGGACTGGGATAAACTCAGTAAGAGGTCTGGCAACACCAATTTTAAATCCAACCGATTTATTTGATAGTAAATCTGCTAGCTTTTGGCGTTTGTGCCTTCGTCAGGCGAATGAGGTGTTCTGGTCTCCCAGATTTAAAATTAGAGTTGCCAGACCTCTTACATTGTGGCAGAAGACAGAAGGTAATGGTGGGAGATTGTTTTTGTGACCAGAAGCCTGTGTCTACTGGCACTCATGATGTGGAGAAGCTGGCATTGGACTGGGGTAAACATAGTAAAAAGTCTCACAACACCAGGTTAAAGACCAACAGGTTTATTTGGTAGCAAAAGCCAGTAGATTTCGGAGTGTTTGCTGCTCTTTTGTCAGGTGATTCACAGACTTGTTACTGTGTCTAATGGTGTTCCACCGGGATCAGTACTGGGCTGGCTGTTTGTAGCATATATTAATACCTAAACGTGAATGTGAAGGGTAAGTTTGCAGATGACATGAAAATTAGTGGTGTAATAAATAGCGAGACAGAAAGCCTTAGATTACAGGATGATATAGATGGGCCGGTCAGACTGGCAGAACAATGGCAAATGAAATTTAACCATGAAAAGTATGAGATGATACATTTTGGGAAGACTACTAAGGCAAGGGAAAACATAATGAATAGTGGGACACACTAGGAAGTACAGAGGACCAGGCGAACTATGGGATGTGTTCTAAAGATCCCTGAAGGCAGCAGGACAACTATCTACGGTAGTTAAAAAGGCATATAGGATACTTGCCTTTATTAATGAAGACATAGAGAATAAGAGCAGAGAAACTGTAATGGAGTTGTATAGTGTGGCCACAGCTAGAGTACTGTGTGCAGTTCTGGTGGCCACACTATGGAAAGGATGTGATTGCACTAAAAAGGATGCAAGGGAGATTCACCAGGATATTCCTGGTGTATTTCAGCTATGAAGAGATGCTGGCTAGACTAGGGTCACTTTCTTTAGAGCTGAGAAGACTGGGGAAACCTGGTTGAGATGTACAAAATTAGAAGGGACTTAAATAGGTTAGTACGAGGGTCAAAAACCAAGGGATTTTTGGAAATTTAGAAGGAATTTGAGGAAATACAGGACGGTGATGGGAATCTGAAACTCACTGCCTGAAAGGATGGTAGAGGCAGGAACATTTAACATTTAAGAAGCATTTAGATGAACACTTGAAACGCCATAAAATACAAGGCTATGGACCAAGAATGGAAAATAGGATAAGAATGGATAAATGCTTGATGGCCAACACAGACATAATTGGTTGAGTGGTCTCCTTCTCTGCTGTAAAAATCTCTGACTAGGTTTCTATATAAGACTTGACATTTCCAATTAGTCAAGTTTTGGCAGTACTTAATTTCTGAATATACAAAACTTCAAATTAAGAGCAGGAATAGGCTACTTATTCCTCATACCTGATGGTTAATCTGATTGTAACCTCAACTCCACCTTCCCATCTATCCCTTTCAACCCTTGCTTATTAAGAATCTATTTAGATCTGTCCTAAAAACGTCCAGAGATTCTGCTTTCACCATCTTTTAAAGAAGAGGGTTTCAGAGACTCACGACATTCTGAGAAAAAAAAAGTTATCTTTATCTCTTAAATGGGTGACTCCTGATTTTTAAACAATGACAGTGGCATGGTGACACAGTTACTAACACTGCTGCCTCACAGCACCAGGGAACTGGGATCGATTCTAGCAAAATGATAGAAGGTGTTATTGACAGTGCTACCAAGCAGCATTTACACACAATAATCTGCTCGTTGATATTCAGTTTGCACTCTACCAGGGCCACTTAGCTCCGGATTTCATTACAACCTTGGTTCAAATATAGACAAAAGAGCTGAATGCCAAAGGTGAGAGTGTCTGCCCTTAATATCAAGTCAGCATTTGACCGAGTGTGGCCTGAGCAGCCATGGCAAAATTTAAATCAATGGGCTTCAGGGGGAAAGGTCTCCACTGGCTGGAGTCACAAACATTTGCTCATCTTCACCCGCTATTCCTCAACACAATCATCAGTGAACAACTATTTATCTTTTTTGTTGATATCGATTCCTTGCTATGAATAAATGCACAACCACATTTGCGTACATAATAACACTACCAATAAATCACCAGTCATTTACTGCCCGTGAAATGCTTCAGAAACTTTGAAGAATGTGAAATGTGCAACATCAGTTCATTTTTCTCTTTCTTAGTTTTCAATCTTTCGGACAAAGAATGGACGAGTTATCTAGTGAGATGAGGCTAAAGGTATCAGCATACAAGAAATGAATTAACAAAATTGTTTTCTGCTGAAATATGAGCATTTTTATAACTGTCTTCATAATGTTCCAAGTTTGAAATTTTGAAAGGTAAAACTATTGAAAACGTAACCATTATGCAACTGAGGGAGGCCATTTGGCCCATTGTGCTGCCTGTCCCGAGGAGGAATTCACCTCATTTCACTATCCCACCTTTTGATGTTCCAGGCTTGAACCTGCTGCCTAGTATCCAAGGGTTACTTTTCCCTTGTTAACAACCAAGAAGCTAAAAGCTTTAATCCCTACCCTTCCCTCAGCCCTGTGTGTAAACAACTGATTGTGGAGTTGATGAATAAAGGTGTCATTTATAATACAAAATTACCATCTTGGTATCTCTGGTAGCTGCTAGTTTTTCTATCCTTCAGAATTTTTGTTTCAGGAGGGTGACTCTCATTCTTCAAAACTACAATGAGTTAAAATCTCCAACACGCTCACTCTTTCCTCTTAAGACAACAAATCGATCCAAGGAATCAGCCTCATGTACCTGTTCTGAGCTGCTTACAAAGAAATGTATATGCATCCTTAGGTAAGGGGACTTATACTGTCCACAGTACTCCCGATGGTCTCATCAATGTCTTGTACATTTGTAGCAGAATTCCCTTACTTCTATATTCTATCCCCTTTGCAACAAAGGCCAATATTTCATTTGCCTTCTTAATTATTTGCTGTAGCTGAAAGCTGATTAAAGTATTAGGATCAGCATTCTGTGATCTCTTTCCGTTTAGACCGTATTCTCCTTTTCAATTCTTCCTGTCAAAGTACACAAGCTCCCAATTTCCCACATTATACTCGAATTACCAAATATTTGCTCACTTACTTAACCTATCTGTATCACTTTGCAAAGTCTTTGTATCCTTCTCACAATTTGCATTCCTACATATCTGTGCCATCAGCAAATTCAGCTACAACACAAATAAGTCATTGTAAATCTTCGAAGCTTCAGAACTGTGGAACTTCATGTTCACCAACTTGAAAATACTCATTTATCCCAACTCCCTGCTTCTATTAGTTAGTCAATTGTCTATCCATTCTAATATATTACCCCCAACATAAAGAGCTCTAATCTTGGGTTGTAATCTTTAATATTACATCTTACTGTATGCCTTTTGGAAGAGAACTGTTACATTTGTGATTCTCTGATCAAGGGTCAAGGGCTTCGTTAGGGAGGGAGGCAATGGTGTAGTGATATGATCATTGAACTAGTAATGCAGACACAAGGGGTAATGCGCTGGGGACCCAGATTCAAATTCCACCATAGCAGATGGTGAAATTTGAATCCAAAAAAACTCTGGAATTAAAAGTCTAATGTTCACCATTGTTAACTAGCATTAAAAACCCATCTGGTTGGAAGGAAATCTGTCATCCTTATCAGGTTTGGCCTACACATGACTCCAGATCCATAGCAATGTGGTTGACTCTTAAACAGCCTAATGAGCCATTCAGTTCAGAGGCAATTAGAGATGGGTAATAAATGCTAGCCTGGCAGCGATATCCATATCCAGATGAAGGAATTAAAAAAAGTTCCATTAGCAATTTCTCCACTGCATCCACCAGATTCAGTGGGAGGACCAAACAAATGTGATCATCTTTCTTGAAGCCAGTTCTAAAAGCATTCAGATAAAACTCCTACGAAATCAACTTGGATGGATTAGGTGCTGCATCCAGTTGGCTGAAAACTAACTCCCCCTTCAGGTTTTGTTCTTTCAACCTTAAAATGCCAGTGTTCCAGGGGAGGCTAAAGAAAATGCTTCAAAGATATTCTGAATCTCTCCCTGAAACATGGCAATGTTGCCATAATAAGTGGGGGGAGCTAATGTCAATCGTTCAAACTAGCAACAGCTCATCCTGCAAGCCACATCAGACTTTAGCTCTCAATATCTTAATGATAAGACAATGAAATTGGAAAAAGAAAAGGAAAGAAAGGAAGCAGATGGCATGGTGTCTCAGTGGATAGTGCCCCAGGTTCAATTCCAGTCTTTGGTCAATATTTGTGTGGAGTTTGCACATTCTCCCCATGTCTGCATGTTCCTCCAGATGCTTCGGTTCCTTCCCACACTCCAAAGATGTGCGGGTTAGGTTGATGGACCTTACTAAATTGTCTCTTAGTGTCAAGGGAACTAGCAATGTAAGAAGTGGGGTTACAGGATAGGGTTGTTGTCAGTGGAGGCTTGATGGGCCAAATTGCCTCCTTCTGCACTGTATGGATTGTATGAAAGCCTCCAAATCCCATTACCTCAATGTGCGTTTGCTCCAGATTCCCAACAATCTATGAATCAAGAATTTACGTTGCTACTTACACATTGATACACGCTAGAAACTTCTAATGTGTTGTCCTCAAAAAAAGGACAGAAAACAATCTAAATGGCATAACCATTTTGGGTCCAGTAGCTGTGGAGCACAGCCAATGGCTGACTGACAAGTACTTTCTATCCATAAGGAAAATGTTCTCTGCCAATTAACTTTAATACATGATTAGAGCTTCTCTCACCCAGCTGTACGTGTGGAAGCATCTGCCTTATCAAATCATTACAGAATACACATAAAAAGCCAGTGACAGTGTCGTTCTGCAACCCTAAAGGAATTGCACATTTCTTGGCTTTGCTATAGTCAAATAAAGGATGCAGGCACTTTCACATCAATGCACACAGAAACAGTAAAGTAAGAGTTTAACTGCAGCTTTGTATTTTTAATGTTTCTGGCAACAGGTGGACATAAGCCTGGCTGCATTGTCCAAAAGGACATTTTCCTGAGAAGAGAAATGAGATATGTTACTGCCCAAAGCATTTATTAGCCTCAAAATTCACAGAAAATCATATTTTAATATCATCGATAAAGTTGCAGGTAATCAATAAAAGAGAATAAGCCCATTATAAAACACAACAAATAATGGAGATGTACAGAGAAAGAAAGCATAGCTCGTTAGCTTGTTGAGATATGATACCAAAACATTCTTTTTCCACACAAAATCTGACTCCCAAAAAAGTTACTTAGTAAATCCAAAACGAAACAAAATGAGGCTTGAATTTTCACATAGATCGAGAGCCTTTCCTTTGCAACAAACATGGTGCTAGACACCCAAATAGAAAAGTCTCGACCCTGAACCCAGCCCCTGCCACTTATTGCTGGGGCAGACATGGGGCCAGGGTGGGATTTAGACATGTGTGCTTCACAGAGGCAACTGCCCATGGAAAACAGCAGATGCCCCCATTCAGCCTGACTTCTGTCACTAGGACTGGGAAATATGACTTATTTTTTATTCATTCATGGGACATGGGTATCGCTGGCTGGCCAGCATTTATTGCCCATCCCTAGTTGCTCTTATTTAGAGGGCAGTTGAGAGTCAACCACATAGCTGTGGCTCTGGAGTCATATGCAGGCCAGACCAGGTACAAACAGTAGATTTCCCCCCCTAAAGTACATTAGTAAATCAGATAGTTTTTCTGACAATCAACAATGGTTGCATGGTCATCAGTAGATTCCTACTTCCAGGTTTATTTAATTTAATTCAAATTCCACCATATGCCTTGGTGGGAGTCGAACTCCGATCACCAGAACATTAGCTGAGTTTCTGGATTAGTAGTCTAGTGATAAAACGACTAGGCCTTCACTGCCCTGCTTATGCAAATTTGACCAGGTAGGTGCTGGTCTGAACTTTGCTGAGTTCATGGAATCCCGACAGTGCAGAAGGAGGCCATTCAGCTCATCAAGTTTGCACTAACTCTGCGACAGAGCATCTTATCTGGGCCCAATCCCTGCCCTGTCCCAGGCAACCCCACACATTTACCCTGCCACTCCCCCTAGCATTCAGGACACTAAAGGGTAATTTAACATGACCGATTCTACCTAACCTACAGATCTTTGGACTGTGGAAGGGAACCAAAGTGCCTGGAGGAAACCCAGGAAAACATGGGGAGAACATTCAGACAGATAATAACCAAACCAGGAATCAAACTTGGGTCCAGAGTGCTAGGGTACAATACTGTTGAGGTGTAGGGACCCCTCTGTAAAACACAGGAAAGTTGCTGCAAAATTGCAAAAAAAATTACCAAGCATCTAGTTTTAACCCCAAGGATGGTGGAAAAGCAAAAACTTCTTCCTCCTACTGACACAGGTACCAAGTGTCAGGAACAAGAAAGTGCCAGTGAAGGGAGCATTATGTATTGTGCCAAAGAAGAAACAACATGGACATGTCACTTGCACACAATGGTGCCATATAGGAAATCCAACCTGACCAGCTTGATGCCAGAACAAGGGCATGGGGGCACAAGATAAAGGCAGCATCTTTCACAGCAGGAAAGAGGACAATGACAACAAGCACAGTGGCACAGTGGTTAGCACTGATGCCTCACAGCACCAGAGACCCGAGTCTAATTCTCATTTGGGGAACTATCTAAACAGAGTCTGCATGTTCTCCCCGTGTCTGTGTAGGTTTCCTCCCAAAGATCCAAAAATGTGCAGGTTAAGATAATTGGCCATAGTAAATTGTGTCTTAGTGTCGGGAGTTTATCAGAGCAAATAGGTGAGGTTGCAGTAAGAGAGTCCAGGACGATTGTTGTCAGTGCAGGCTTGATGGGCCAAATGGTCTCTTTCTGCACGGTAGAGATGTTATGTTTCTGTGAACCAGGTTTCAACCTGTGGAAAAAGTGTATCAACCTCACACTTATACCTTAAACGGAAGGAAAATCAATGCTAGAGACAGGTGAGGTTAAGCCAACAGATTGTCACCAACAAATGTGGCCACATTATGAACAGTCTGTCCATCATCACACCCTGATGCTGACTGTACAGGTTGCTGTGGCTCTCAATGTTTTGCCATCAGGTTTTGCCAGGTTGTAGTAGCAAACTTGTCTGGAATCTCCCAGCCAGCCACATCAAAGCAATAACTGATGTCAGGTTTTTTTTGTGTGGGGGACAGCACATTCATTCCCCGATTGCATTGACATCTCAGACACAGAGATCTGTAGCTTTTTCACAATTAGCAGGCTACACCCAAGTATGGGGGAGTTATTAATTACACCCTTGGCACCATAAAGGGACCAAATCAGCACGTGGATACCTTCATCAATCAAAGGTCCTTCCACTCATTCAAAGTCATTGAATCCTTGCTGCACAGAAGAAACCATTCAACCCATCAAGTATGCACCAACAGTGTGACAGAATATATTACCCAGACCCCCACCGCTGCCCCATCCCTGCAAACCCTGTATTTATCATGGTTAATCCATTTAGCTACACATCATTAAACACCAAGATGCAATTTTGCATGGTAAATCCATCTAATCTGCACATGTTTGGATTGTGGAAGGAAGCCGGAGCACCCAGAGGAAACACATGGAGAATGTGCAAACTCCACATAGACAGCAACATCAATTGTGAACTCTGTGTCATTGTATGTAGTATTCCTGAATTATATAAGTAAGTTGTTTACTCATCTTGATAATGTCACTGGTCCTTTGATACCTTGATTGAGTGTTTGAGTGACTGTATAAATTGTTTGGCCAATCCATTTATAAATGAATGGTATGGAGCCGACTTGATGTGTTATATGTCATTTCCTTTCAAGTAAAATTTGAATTCCTTGGAATTGAATGTATCCCATTGTCACTTCTGATTTGCTCCAGTCTATCAAATTCAGCAAATATTTAATCCAGCTTCTCAATACTTTATTCAGCTGTCATGGATTTCATGATCACTACTTCTAGCCATTTTAAATGTGCATCAACAATTACGAAAGGTATGTATCCCTCCAGTGTAATCTATGTGTATTTGTTGCCATGATAGTTTTGGTCATTTCCAAAGATGAAAGTGTTGGAGCATGATGGCACTTGTGGTGATGACTCTGGAAATAGTGTGGATGCGTATTAAATATTATCAAATGCACAAGAAATAAGATTTCTTAGTTTCATATAAGACTGACGTCCCACTCTCTCTTTGATTTGGGTATCTAACTTTGGTGACCAAAAACAACTGTGCTAGTTCCTTAATTCTCACCACACCAGCATGTCTTTCATGAAGGCATGGAAGAATAATCACTCAGATTTCACATAATAAAACTTCACTCCAGACACTCAACTCAAGGCTTCTTGTGATGCAATGCTTGAATTCTGGATTTTTATGATGCATTTCTGTCACTGTTCCTTTTGGGACCAACACTATAACATTCATTGGATAATTTCTTGTGCATTTGAGATGAAGTCACTGGTACATTCTCCACTTTTGAAGAATATAGAATGTTGATGACATTTTCTTCAGGTTCTTACTTGATTTGTAACTGCAATTTTGACAAAGCATCAGCATTTGTTGCTCAGACTGACGATATTTAATACTGTAGACGAGTGCTGATAATACCTAAGACCATCTCTTGACCTACTTGCTGCTAAAGAAATCATACCGTTATTCAGCTTGAAGATTATCGTCGTTAGTCAATGATCTGTCAACAGTTTAAAATGACACCCATAAAGCTATTGCTGAAATTTTCTTACTCCAGATATAATACTCAAAGCTTCTTTTTCCAGCTAAACATAATCTGTTTCTGCATTAGTGAGACTTTGTGAAGCAAAAGCTACCTGTCTCTCTTCTCCCGATGTGCAAAAGGACTGTAGCCCATTTTTAATACACATCCTAGTAGCCACTCCATGCCTCCACACTATTTCCAGAGTCATCACCACAAGTGCCATCATGCCCCAACACTGTCACATGCTCCCCCCCCCCCCCCCAAACCCCGCTCACAACCCTTTCCCCAGACCAAAATTCAGAAATTCTGGGACACATTTATAGAAGTTGAGTTCACCCAGCTGAGAAATCTCCTGGCTCTGCATTCCAGGTATGGGAGTGAAAAGTTCAGGTTTTGTTAATTAAGTGTATTACATGTTGCAGGTTGAAACAGGTTGAAGGATCAAAGATAAAAGCAAATTATTACAGATGCAGGAGTCAGAACCACTAAGGTTTTCCAGCATTTTCTATTTTTACTTTAGAAGGATTAAAGATCCTGATTGGATAGCAGAGGTTCAAGGGGCTGAATGGCCTTTTATTTTTCCTATAGTCCCCAATCCCCTCCAAATCCATTGTCTATTTTGGTTTGCATGAGTTTTTGATTACTACTAATATAAGAGAATAAACATATCTCTATATATCCATATGTCATGGTTTTACCTATAAATCTAGACAATAATCAACTTACCTCACAGTAAAATTACTTCGTAAAGTAATAGTAAATAAACATTTATGTTCTGTGCTAACAACCAGCAAGACTGATCAGATCCTCGTGCCAGCTGCTACTCCTCTGAAGTGCTATTATTTTTATTCTTGATTGTCATAAATTTATTTAAGTCAAAGATGTGCTTTCATTAGCGGTGCACCACATCACATTATGTTCTGAAACGGAGTTAAGATTTATGATCAGTTTGTTCTGCTGTCTTTTATGAGAAAAATAAATTGGTTCTGCTATGACCAAGATCTGCAACTAAATGTTCAGACAATTTACTGTACTCAGAAAGATCACTGTTTTTACAATAACGTTTTATTATCAATCATAATGTAAGAGATTGGAATAAATGTTTCTCTCGCTTGCAGTAAATTTAAACCGTTGTTAACCTTGTACGAATAAATCATGTAATCAATTCTATGATTATTCATCACTCAGGGCTCTTACAAGGGTGTTGCTTGTTAACCTTTCATTCTGAAATTGTAAATTATTTGATGGTGAACAAAATTTAAACAGCATTTTAAATCTAATTGTGCAATAGAAGTCTGATCAGTAGCAAAATCAAACTTAAAAGAATGCTACACCAGAAATGTTGGACAGAACTCTCCCAAAAAAATTCTAAGTGTTGAATTTGCAGGAAAACTAGAGTAATTCAAGCTTTTTTTTAAAGTGTGTGTTCACACTGAAATTTCCCACACTTTGCATTATAGGGACCACCAGTGTAAATCTCATTGGACTTCAGGGGGAGGGCCTATTATCACCCAGGAGGCTGAAACCAGCAGACCCCAGAGCATGCGCATTGGCTCCGAATTGTCAGCTTCCAATTTGCTGGCCAGCACCCAGGATCGCCCCTCCCCCGCTCCGCAACCCTCTCCACAGATTGTTGTGCACCCCCAACTACTCCCGGCCTAGCACTGACCCTCCCTGCCCCAGACCACCCCAATCTCCAGTACCCCACCCCCAACGTTAACCTCCCCCATAGCAGTGCTGATCCCCCCTAGCGACAGGCTGACACCTCCCTACCTGGCTGATCCCGACCCCACAGTAGACTCACCATGGAAGACCCCACCGCCAGCAGACCTCACTGCCAGCAGACCCCTCCAGGCCGTCCCAGTCGCTGGCCTCCCTCCTTCTCCCATTGATCCCAGTGGCAGAGTGATAGCATGACTCCCTCCACCCCCCACTGATTGCCCCCTAGGCCCCATCCCCATATCACGTGGACAAACTTTCTGGAAAGGCATTTTGCAGAGAATTGTAAACAGGGAAATTATATCATTGTGGAAGTGCAAGATCTTGCAATAAAGCACAATACAGCAATAAAACACAATACTCTAAACCCCGCTAGAGTGAAATACTCCAGCAGGGCAGGAGAGGCCAGCGGACGTAGATAATTTAGTCCCGGGCCCATTAATTACTTCAAAAATAAATTCAAATAAGACTTAAATCCTGCTCTTCCCACTGGTTTCCAGCATGGACCTGATGGTGCGGGAAATTTGATGCTGGGAGGTGCACGCACGGCAAGAATTCATGCGCGAATCCTGTACATGCTGAGCCGTGAGATTCTCCCACCATGCTGCGCTGGAAAGTTAACATGGCAAGGTGGGAGAATAGCTCCCATTAAATCAATATATTTTATCCTTTCACCCAGCACAGCCTGAGATAGAAAATTCAGCCCAAATACTGCTTTTGTGAATCGAGCTTCTCAAAATATCAGTGTATATTTGGTTTAGAATTAGACTAACTGATATTGTTGGCTTTGGAGAAGATAAACCTTGTTATATCCACCTAGCACTTGTGCTTTGACAGTGCTGAGGCCTGTGGAGCCCTATAAATATGTGCATAAATCTCAATGAATTCAGTGCAATATGAACTCAAGATGAGCAATAGCCACTGCCGACCTGATCAGCCTTTCATGGCTGGAAGAAGGGCCGAATGGAATGAGAAGGAATATTTTGCAATGGAAAAGGAAGAAATACCTATCAACGCCACACAGTTTAGAAAAGGCAGGATATATCATAGTCTGAAAATTAATAATTTGAATATTTTAAATGAAATAAAAGCACTGCAGCAATTCCCAGAAGCAAGAACACAGTTCAGACCAGTATTCTTATGTTCCAGTTTTACATAAAACATAATATGCTTCCATGATCGTCAGTAGATTTTTAATTCCAGATTTTTTTTTTATTGAATTCAAATTCCACCATCTGCCGTGGCAAGATTTGAAACCAGGTCCCCAGAACATTAGCTGAGTTTCTGGATTAACAGTCTAGCGATAATACCACTAGGTCATCACCTCTGCTGAAATACATTTTTGTTTTCCTCCTGCACCGTGAAATAAAAGATAATGAAAAGTATGCATCGAGATCTCCATAAAGATCACTTTGCCATCTACTGGCTCACAGAACTAAGTTGTTTCAAATTAACGCTCAGGGTTATTATTTATTTAGCTGTCATTTAATTTGCAGAATAATTTGATAACAGTGATCCATTTGGTTATTAAAAATGTTTCCCAAAAGCGGAAGAGAGAAATTACTTGTAACAAAAGAATTTGCACATCTCATTGAAATGGGCTTTTCAAAGGACATTAGGAAAATAACTACTTACAAAAACTTAAGACATGGCCGATTAAATATTCAGTATACTGGCTGCAAATACAAGTGTTCGGAAATATTCCAGCCCTGATACAGTGGATGAGATTGGGCAGAATTGTTATAATAATTTAATTCCATACTAACCTTTTATGTGAACCCAACTGCCAAATTAATCAGTAGTTTCAGTTATAAGTGTGATGGTGAATCACATTAAGTTATTCTTTGATGTGGCAGATGGTATTTCCATTGTCATGATAATCAGTACTAAATAATGTATAAAAAGGAAAGCTGTTGTGCTTATTGCCACCATACTTGTAGACTAATATATGTACATATTTTAATTATTCACATGTTGCTATGGCAACTTCCAGCATTACTGGGAGGGATTGGAAAGGATGGTCACAAACTTTTAACATGTCCTAAACTTTATTCCACATCAAACAGAAAACAAAACCAAGAATGCTTTTGAATAAGGTGTTTGGCTCTGTGATATATTAAGATATTTGGAACAAGATCAACTGGTTTAATTTACTACAAAGTGATAGCTAACTTCCATAAGACACAGGTTTGATTTTTCATAAGTTTGGATGGGATTTTACAGCCTCGTTCATCCTGAAAACATAAAATCCTGTCTGAGGTCAGCGGACCTTTCCACGGTCCAGTCTCTCCCGCTCTGATTCCCAGGATGGTAAAATCCCGGCCTAAAGTGTTTGTTACAATTTGGCCCACTGGTTACTCTTTTTGTAAACTCTTGTTTAATGCAAAAGTTAGCTGGTGTAGTGAAGCCCTATACTTCATTTGAATCAAAACTTGAGCTTTTGTGCAGAATACGCAAGATAGTGTTGCCAGAGAATAAGCAATGAACCTCTTCTTGCTGTTATAGTTTGCACAGCGCATCATAGATCTGTTTCAGATCTTGCAGACCCGGTGAAAAATAATAATCCACTCCGATGTACAAATGCGCAATTTCGTAAAATAAGAATGTAGAGCAGCAAGAATGAATCAACAAATAAAATTAATTTAACATTATCTGTTTCAAAATAATTAAAGTTCAAGCATTAATTCACTTTAAAAACTTGCGACATAAATGTACTTATGAAACAGAGTTCCTATTCGATACACACCCATAGTATAGCACATTAAAACAAATGGGTAATCACCTGGCTTTTGTGTCTCATTTTGCTTTAATATCTAAGCCAGAAAGGCAAAATGCAAGAAATTCATTTGCATGGCATCAGTTCTAACGTCCCACTGATATTATTGAAGAATATCATATAGTCTGCATGGCTCATGGTATTGTCTGCACCTGGGGAATTGAGGTAAGTTTGCATAGTGTCACCAGAAACAGCATTATGCATTTTGTTTCCCCTCTGTGCCATATTTTACAGTCTCTTGTGGACAGTTTGGCAGGCAAGGGACTGGTAAAATTCTGTGGCTGTCTTTCCTGTTGCCAACCAAATGCATTCCCATCCTGACCACAATTTAACAGGCGGAGGACAAGACATTGGGCAGCTTGCCCATCCTCACAAATAATGGCCACTCGCGGGCCACGTCCCATCTGGCTGCAATGTTACAGCCAGTGCAACACTTGTGGTGAAAGCAAGGAAACAATTCTGATTTATTACAAAGTGAAATTTATTATCCTCAGTCTCACAGGGCTGTGGTACAAATCTTACTTTCAGCTGCTTTTGATCTTAACTTTCACGTGGAGTATTCATACAAGATATTATATACAATATTTGATAGTGTTACACACTGCATGAGCAAAGTGGAGAACTTCTGACTGCTGACACACCTCAAGTAAAGCTGATATTTTACCAGATACATTCGTAAATGGAAAAACCATGAGCAATGGGTCAATA
Organism: Sphyrna mokarran; assembly: GCA_024679065.1. Lineage (NCBI taxonomy): Eukaryota > Metazoa > Chordata > Chondrichthyes > Carcharhiniformes > Carcharhinidae > Sphyrna > Sphyrna mokarran. The sequence goes on from JAGIQG010000021.1 coordinate 30,845,974, forward strand.
ATTTGGCAATTAGCCCTCTGCAGTATCGAAGCCTCATCCTCTGCCTATTAAATTGTAGTGGGAGGAGGCCAATGATGGGTGTGAAGGTCAGGAACTTAGCCTGATTAGGCCTCAGATGGGAAATGGGGATTCCTCCTCCACATGCCTTCAAAGATCTGTCTCCTGAGTGTCATCTCCCCCTTCCCTACCTGCTAACTACTCCCCTCTCCCCATGACCTGTGCATCCCAGCCCCATCCCCTCTTGTCTCTGTCTTCTCCTGTCTTGGCCTTGCCTGAACAATATTCAAGCTCCAGGTTCTTCTTCACTGTGACCAGAATAATCCAAGCAGTGACCACTGCTCCTGGTGACTCTGCTAGGGAGAGGGATTAGGAGGCCAATCAATCCCAGCTCTCAGGAAGGCATGACATCCCGCCTGAGAACAGAACTCTCATCCAGAACCATTTAATGTGCCTCTGAGCATTCACACACTAGAGGACAGCCCACCGGAGCAGGTTTTTGATTGGCGGAACAGAAAACCCCACCAGTCATGAAATCCTGCCCATTAATTTCAAATGCTTGGAGCAGGCAATGGAGACAACGAATCCATAAAATAACTTCCACAAATAACAGTGAGCCCAACAAGATTTGTCTAGTTAGGATCCAATGGCACTTATATTTCACTAAATTTAAGTTCCCTTAAAAGAAAATGATTCTTTACTGAAATTTCATACCAAATATTGCAAGATTTTCCACTGTATCCATGACACAGAAGAAAAGCCAATATCAATCTCATTCAGCAAATTTTACATTGCTAATTAAGCCTAGATACCAATTTGCAAAACAGAATGATAACCTAATAAAAAGTATTATAACTTGACCCAAACAGATTTTCTGAAAGAATCAGTAATGTAAACGGTTGCAATACGCGGTCTCACTACTAATTTGCATAAAAAGAAAAAATATGAAATATTCTGGAGATTTGAACCTAGACAGACTCTTGTGTCTCAGTCTTAAACAATGCGGTTAGAACTTTCCAAGGCTGTGTTCCACTGGTTGGCCTTGGATACAGCAGGGAGCTGATTGCCAAATTATCTGTCTATTGCTCATGGTTTTTCCATCCATGAATGTGCCTGGTGAAATGCCGGCTATATCTGAGGTGCTGCCAGAGGTCAGAAAATTTTTGGAAGTTCCTTTCTTTGAACATTCAGTTTGTTACACTGTATCAAATGTTGTATATAGTGCCTTGAATGATTATTCCACGTAAAAGTTCAGATCAAGAGCAGCTGAAAGCAAGCTTTGTACAGCTGTTCTTTGACACTGGGGATAATAAGTCTCACTTTGTAACAAATCAGAATTGTTTCCTCGATTTCACCCAAAGTGTTGCCAATTGCCCCCTAGACATTTAAAGTATCAGATTTTCCAGCTTTTTCTGTTTTGGATTGTTGGCCAAATTCTGCATGCATGAGGATGGCCTCAACTAGGATTTTGGGTTCATGTCATTCTACATGTAACCTCCACCATTTGACCTGGGCTTGAAAATCCCATCATCTATCCTGGCTTGAGACAATTCACACTCTTTAACCAGTGATCGTCCCTCTCTCCACCTACACTGTATGTATCTGTAAAGACTTGACTACTTATAAAGACTTGCATTCCAACCATTATCTTGCAATTATGTCTTTGTCTACACATGTCATGTTTGTGAACTCAACTCTCCACTTATCTGATAAGGAGCAGCACTCCGAAAGATCGTGTTTCCAAATAAACCTGTTGGACTTTAACTTGGTGTTGTGACACTTCTTCCTGTGCCCACTCCAGTCCAAAGCCGGCACCTCCATATCGTGTTTTGGATCTAAAATATTATTTCATCCTGATTAAGCAGTTAATTTTTGATTATTATGGAAGAAAGGTCTTCTATCTATCTGGATAGAATTTGACACTTGCCTATGCTATTGATGAATTAATTTATGGGAATTAATTTTCTAGTTGTGATGAGTACAGGTTGTTGGGGTGGGATTTTTGAGGCCTATTAGGCACGGGTGCAAATTCCGTAATAGATGCAAAATATCGCAAGAAGTCAAAAACGGGATTTGTGTCGGTGAGATTTAAGAACGCAATCTTTCCTAGGCCCTCCCCAATGATATGCTCAGGTTCACATCCAGCAAGGAGGAAAGCCTAACTTGCATCACTTTGAATGCATTATAATGTACTCAGCAAGGTTAAAGTTGTATCTCCAGACCTGATTGACATCATGCCTAATTGTTGGGAAGATTCAATCAGGCACAAATTACAACTGCTTTTTAAAAATGGAAACCAGACACCATGACTGCCAAGACAGAGGAAATGAATGAGCACTGATGTCTCCACTGGGCACCAGAGAGTCCAAGAGGACAGAAGGGCAGCATTCATGGCTGTAGTTAGTGGGGTTTGGGGGCTTCTGGAATAGGGATTGCAGCTGGAATGAAACCTGCTAACTGTATTGTTTAAAAAGTTCTCGGTGCGCTGAGTCAGTCTGCTGATTGTGGTTGGGTGGTGTAAGGGCAGGGCACATGAGGTGGGGGAAGGGTGTGATGAGAGCGAAGGAGATTCCTAATGGGTTGGATGGATGAGATCTGAAAAGAGATCAAGTTTACCCACGTCACCCTATACATCCTTTGACATCAGGAATCCCGGGAGGAGCACCACTCCCTTAATGTCCAACTGGTTTATGATCATCATAGAACCATGGAGTCTTTGCAATCCAGAAAGAAACCATTCAGCCCATCAGTCTGCAGTGACTTTCTAAAAGAGAAGCCCACCTTGGTGTCTCGATGTCTTGTCCCAGGTTTTCCACTTCAGATGTTACCATTACTGTGGTGGCGTGGATGCCACACATCACTAACAACATCTCCGGTGACAGGAGGCTTTGGGACTCCTTCATTTGGCCTTGCAGTCACAACAACGTCGCTGACAATACTTCCTGGAATTCCTAGCTCTGCCTTTGCATCTCAGGAAACGAGCTTGTACAAAGGCACTGCACCTGGCTGGGAGAAGTTGTGTCCTGGGATCCCACAGACCTGTATCCAACTGGGACATTCCTGCCTCTGTACTCCTGCCTCTGATGTGATTCAGAAGCAGTGCAGTGCAAGCAGATAGTGATCCAGAAATCTGCTTGCTAACTTTGCCCACTGAGGTATGTGTCTCTGCACAGGTAGAGATTGCGGACGGGAACTGTGATGCTTCATCAACATCCTCCTCCAATATACCCTCTAAGTTGCTCCAAGGATGCTCTGTGAGATAATGGTGATGTATGTACTTGGCACATTCATTTTTGTTCCTGCAAGGCAAGGACATGATATCAGTCCATGACCAGGTCAGGATTCCTGGATACACAGAACTCATTTGACTTTGCTCATCTGGATGAATGTATAGTCGCTCCTCACTTTTCTCTTACAGGCCCACCTTGTTCTCAGCATTGGTCTGCTCCTGATCCTCCCCTGTGATCTCCTCTCCCCGAATGGAGTCAGGACCCTCAGCTGGGGCATTTCACCACCTATTTCCTCTCTGTCTGTTTGGTTTTGGCCTAGCTTCCCCAGTAGGGGCACAATGGGGATAGTATGAGCTGGATGCCTGTTGGGTCAGATATGGGCACTGCACCAAAGCAGGGAGGGGTTATGATAGGAAGATGTTCGGAAATGACGCTGGGGAACTGCAAGGTGGCAGCTTGTTCCAGCTGACATTCCAGCTGACACAGGGAGGCATGCTGACATAGTAGCTAACACTGCTGCCTCACAGCACCAGGGACCTGGGTTCAATTCCCAGTTCAGGTGACTGTGTGAAGTTTGCACATTCTTGCCATGTTTGTATGGGCTTCTCTGGATGCTCTGGTTTCCTTCCACAGTCCAAAGATGTGTGGGTTAGGTTGATTGGCTGTGCTAAATTAGCACTTAGTAAATGTGTGGGACTATGGGGATAGAGGCTGGCTGGTATTGTGGTCAGTATAGACTCGATCGGCTGAATGGCCTCCGAATGCAATGTAACGATTCTATAACTCAGGGAGGCTGGCTGAAGGTGGAATGCAGAGAGGCCAGGAGCACTGATCCTTGCTGATCACAGTAAGTCATTCTTCTTTTTCCTTCAATCCACACCTGTTCTCTTGGTTAGGTTGCTGGCACTGACCAGTGTTGCCACCGTCTCCCACAAGGGATTCATGATGTTGCTGGAGGGTCTCCAGGGTATAACATAGCCTATCTCTCCTCCATGGCTGAAGCTTCCATCCAAAAGCCTAGAAGCTGGTTTGCTCACTGCCATCCTCCCGGCTTGAATGAGTGTGAGTGCTGTGGGGCTGTTTAAATACTGTGATGAGATGACTCCAGAGTAAGGGGATCAAACACTTCAGGTGTAGCACTTTCCATGTGGGGGAAAAAAAAAATTCCTAAATGCCTGAAGATTTTGACCCAGATCGTGTCACCAGGCATGGCAGGAATTGCATGGCAGAATATTCCTGCCGTTTTTATTTAAGTTTAAAAGTACAACAATAGCACTTATAAGTGCCTGGTAAAGTTGGAACTGTTATCTTGAGGATGCAATACATTTCTCCACGGTATTAGATTATAAAGATCCATTGACATCAGTCATTAAGCCCTGACAAGTTGTGTTAGTAGCCTAAGAAATATTTAACCTTCCTCTTCTCAAAAACATGCCCAAAATCCTCTTATCAATTCATTTCCAAAAGGATCTAAATGAAATGAAATACATTATTCAGCAATGTAAGTGTCTGGAGTGCTGGGGAAGCAGCAGGATGAAGGTGAGTGCGATCCCTATAATATGATTTGTAACCTTACTCGAACAGAAGTTAGGTTTTTTTCACCAGTAGAGAGAGAGATTATTCCTTCATTTGCTCTCAAAACATTGGCATAAATAGAGGTTGGAAAATGACAGGAAAACGAAGGATCCTTCTTGGGTGCCAATTTGATTTTAATGATGTCTTAAAGTCTGTTAATACTAACACATTGGGGCAAAATCATGAAAATCTTCTCAGTACGTTTAATAGTCTGGATGAATTGAATTATTACAAGATTGGTTAAAGATAACATTCCCTGAAGGAAACTCTCACTATTCCGTCAACCACCATGCTCCCCTCGTTCCCCACTACCCCCTACCCCACCCCAAAACACACAATTTTTCATTCACATTTAATGGACAGAAATTCGAGCAATATCCTCCCCACACTTTATGTTGTTTATATCCAATGATTGAATGCTGTAAGTTACAGGATCAGGAAAATCAAGACCAAAGAGTGAATTTTTATGAGAAAAGTAAGGCTTGCTTATATGATGATGTGACAGATGTCTTAAACTTCTCTTTACTACCTTCAAACCAGAACACAAAGAAGACTGCACGTTGTCTCATGAAGAGGTCCAGAGGCTTAATCTGTTACAAATAACTCTTTATTAATAATACATAATTATATACATGGAGCGACATAGTGGCTCAGTGGTTAGCACTGTTGCCTCATAGTGCTAGGGTCCTGGATTCAATTCCTAGCTGGGGTCACTCTGTAGAGAGCTGTGCAGAGTCTGCATGCTTTCCCCATGTCTACATCGATTTACTCTGGGTGCTTTGGTTTCCTCCCACAATTCAAAAGATGTGCTAGTTAAGTGCAATGGCGATACTAAATTTTCCAACAGTGTAACTGTACAGGAACAAATGTGGTGCCTAGGGGATTTTCACAGTAATATCAATGTAGTGTTAATGTATGCTTACTTGTGACATTAGTAAATAAGTTATAGAGACAAGATATAGTTCTGACCATGTGCTGTCTCCAAGCCAACTTCTACTAGACTCACTTCTCCTTCTATTATACCCATGTCACTCTCTGCATCACAATATTTCTTTCCCCAGCAACACATTAACCCAATTATCCTTTATAGTTCCAAACATCCTTGCACCTTGCCCCACAAATCAGGTGTACCATGTGTCCAGTGTCAAGCATTGTATTCCATGTATGCTGGACCTAACCACTGCAAGCTTATGTTATTCAGTACAGCTGAACAATAAAGTATGTCGCATCATCTTGAAATCCAGGTACACAAAACTTCTATTTTACTTAAGATTTTGAAAACATACTTGTTGCTGGCATCACACTTAGTACAACATCTTTCTGGCTTTGAAAAGTATGTGTACAAATTTGAAAGCAGAGCACTGAGAAAAATTTCACAGGCTTAACAAGTTAATTAACATTATTAACAACATTTACTTTTAATCAGCCTAGAAAATTGAATAATTTAATATTATGACACTTAGCTTTATTAAAAGCTGATGTAGACATCTTGATTTCTCTTCAGTGCTGAAAACATTTGTACTGAAATGCTTTACTAAAGACCTTAGAACTGTTGACATCTCAAGGGCCTAATTCCTTTTCAATGTAATCAGGTGTAATATCCTTCGGCAAGAAGTTATCATTGAAAATTTATGAGCCTGGTGCAAAATCTTACAACATTATTCCAAACATGAACATAACTTCAGTCTTTGTTGTTAGTTCATGTAAAGTATTGCTTAATTAATTTCTAATGATAATCACAAACCATATGTCATGTGGAGCACTAAGCAGCAATATGAAGGGCTAGAGTTTACCAGCTCACCATACACAGACTGGAGGGCAGATAAAATGGCAATGGAAGGCATTGGGGGTGAGACTGGCATATTTCCAATGCCACCCGATATTACAAGCGGTACAAAATTCTGCAGTATGGCCACACCCACAGAGCAGCCAAATATGCTAATTAAGTGTCCAGTTAAAGCCAGTTCATCCCCTCCCATCACATGTTACCAGTATTGGGATATGCCATCAATGGATAGGGAGATTGCCAGGTAAATGAATGGTATGATTTTGTCAGTAACAGCTTGCAAGAAACAATATTTTTCATTGTGAACCAATACGTGACAATAATAAATCAAACAATTTTTCTCTTTATTAAGTCGTGGGACACAGGCGTTGCTGGCTGGCCAGCATTTATTGCCTGTCCTTAGTTCCTAAGTTGTCGAAGAAGGTGATGGTGATCTGCCTTCTTGAAACACTGCTGTGCTGTGAGTTGACCTACAATGCCATTAGGGAGGGAATTCCAGAATTTTGACCCAGTGACTACGTAGGAACAACGATATATTTCCAAATCAGGATGGTGAGTGGCTTGGAGAGGAACTTACAAGTGATGGTGTTCCCACGTATCTGCTGCCCCTGTCTTTCTAGGAAGTGGTGTGGATTAGAAAGGTGCTGTCTGAGGATCTTTGATGAATTGCTGCAATGCATCTTGTAGACAGTACAGACTGCTGCTGTTAAGCATCGGTGGTGGAGGGAATGGATGTTTGTGGATGTGGTGCCAATCAAGTGAGCTGCTTTGTCCTGGATAGTGTCAAGCTTCTTGAGTGTTGTTGAAGCTGCACCCGTCAGGCTTACATTGACCTTATTTGTTGTACAAAAGAGAAAGCATCAATCACTCAGAAGGGATTGGATAAACACATTGTGGATTTATTTAGAATCCTGAAAATGGACAAGATGACAGACAGAGAGCTATTCATAAGATCATCATTTAATCATTGACATGTTGAACTGTTTAAAGAAGACCTTTGAATAGAAATTAGTCAAAATTTATGACGCACTGGTTCAGCTTCAACAGGATAAGTATTTTCAATTCTGGGCAGTTTAGAAAGGCCTTTAGAAAGACCTTTAGTTCTAAGGTTTTTAGTATAAGCAACAGAGAGGCTGCAGATAAGATTCCAAGGAAGATGGAAGTCTGATATAGAAAGAGCAAAAGTTGGGATACTTCTTAGGACAGGTTAAGAGACAATTTTGTAGAGATGTTTAAAATCATGAGGAGTCTGAATAGAGAGTAGGTAGAAAGAAACTCTTCCTATTGGTGGAAGTTTTGCAAACAAAATGACACCAGCAAAGGTGAATGGCAAAGGAACAGAAAGCAATATGAGAAAATATATATTTTATCTCAAGAAGGGAAGATCCGAAATGCATTGTTAGAGAGTACGAAGGAGGAGAATTAAATCATGGCTTTCAAAAGGGCACTGGATAATTATCTGATGAAGAAATATTTCAGATTTCTGAAGAATAGGTATGAATGTGGGGCTTGCTAACTTGCTCCTGGAGCAGAGTTGGCACAGAAGCAGCACGTTACATTGGCTCCTTCTGTAACTATTCTATGATTTCCTATCTCTCACAGTGTGGTTTGTACAAATTTGGATCAACTGGAACATATGCAAACTGCTGGGAGAATCGCTATGAAGGGTTGTCTCATGAAGATCTATGACCCATTTTAATCAAATATATAACTGAGGTTAAACACAAAAATAAATTCTACTATCCGTATCCTATGACATGGGGAAGATGTCCAACAACTGAGATGTTTGGCTTTGTGCCCAGAAGACCCCAACTGTCTCCAGAACAAAATAATTCTCAGCCTCTGAAATGCCTCCGAAATTACTAATAGACAACCTGGGGTTGTTTGGACTGATTTCAAAAATGCCACAGGAATATCATTTACATTTGATAAGCCAACCTTGCTAGTGATGTCAGTGGGTACGCAGAGGCTTTCCGATGAGGTGAGACGCTCAACATTACACAGAGTCAGAGGCACGTGAATCCCATTTTCCTGCATTGTTCCATATGCTTGAATGTTATGATATTTCAAGTGCTCATCCCAATATTTTTTAAATGTTGTAATGTTTCCAGCCTCTATACCTTCCCAGTCAATGCATTCCAGATTCCCACACCCACTGAGTGAATAAGTTTTTTCTCAAATCCCCTCTGAATGTCCTGCTTCTTATCCTGAAAGTCTGCACCCTCACGATTAATCCTCAACCTAGATTTTCCCTATGCATCCTGACCATAATTTTACACACCTCAATCATGTTCCTCCTTTAGCCTTCTCTTCTGTAAAGAAAACAATCCAAGCCTAGGTAGTCTCTCCTTATAACTCAAATGCTCCATCGCAGACAACATCCTTGAAAACCTTCTCTGTAACTCGTTTAGTGCTACTACAAGCCTTCCAATCCCTGACGACTGAGACTTCATCCATCTCAAAAACAAAGCCCATCTCTGATGCTGGATAAGCATTCCTTTGGAATCATTGTGGAAGGAGGAGATACATGACCAAAGACCTCAGCCTTTTGCAGAGTTTATTATTACAACCCAGGGCTTCACAGCCAGCCTGTAGTTTTAGCATCCAACAGATAAGCCATAAGGAAGAAGTCTGAGTCCAGACAGGACAGCTGGCCTATTTTCTCCATTCTGATGTCTAGTCAGTGCTTGTAATTCATTTTTAAACTACCTTTAACCCTTGCAGAAGACAAGATTTTAGCACAATTGTAATAGATTTTTGTAAAGGCAATGAAAAAATGAAAAAATATGAATTTCCTGAGGACTGTATATCCTCAGGAAATATATCCTATATGTGCTAGAAAATGGAAGCTTACAGAGTGGAATTAGTCTTTGCCAGCTGTGCAAAAACCACTGTGTGAATTGACAAGAGGTTTGTACATCCTCCTGTGTGTTTATCTACTCAGGGTGGCACAGTGGTTAGAGCTGCTACTTCACAGCACCAGGGACCCCCATTCGATTCTCAGCTTGTGTCACTGTCTGTGTAGAGTTTGTACATTCTCCTCATGTCTGTGTGGGTTTCTTCTGGGTGCTCCAATTTCCTCCCACAGTCTGAAGATGTGCAGTTTAGGTTGATTGGCTATGCTAAGTTGACCCTTCGTGTCGGGAGATGAGATAAGCGGAATAAATACAGAGGTTTATAGGGATAGAGCATGAGTGGGATTGTTGTCGCTGCAGGCTTGATGGGCTGAATGGCCTCCTTCTGCATTGTAGGGATTCTATGATAAATTCAATGGTAATAAAAATTGAGTGCAGTGTAAAATGTTACTGTTTGACTATGAGAGTGCTTTATTCTAGTGACAAAGATAAATTTCAATCTTCCCTCCAAATAGTTGCCACACAGCTTACACCCTTCATTAATTTTAAATTTGCCATTGCTGAGAAGTGAACTTCTCTGTATTTTAGCTTTAAACTTCGACCACATTGTATTGACCACAAAATCTTTATCCTTTAAGGTTGAAACTTGAGTTCATGACAATTACCAATTGTTTCCAAAGTCCCAAAACACACACTTCAGAATCTTATTTCCATCAGCTGTTTTCATTAGAAATTCACACCAGGTTTTCCAATCATCCTTTCAAACAAAGCTTCCACTCCATTTTTAACATGTAATTTTGCACTTTTTTTTTCAAATTTGCTCCATCTCAAATGCTTTTGTACACACTCAGATACTCAGTCCCCAATAGAATACTATTGCTTTAAACACTGAAAATAGCAACATCAAGCCTTATGATTGCTTCAGATCTGTGGCTTGTCTGTAGCCAACCTCCTCAGTACTTTCCAGTAGACTGTTCCCAAAGGTATTTCCTCTTCGTTCCTTTAACTCTAGACTTCTTAGAAACTTCTCTTCATTTTCTTAGTTAACTAGCTGTTCTTTAATTTTCTGCACTTGTTTTCTTTATTACTCCAAGATATGGCTTTTCTTCCAGCAAAGCTAAGAGAGATGTTCCCTCTCTAGCCAACTGCTATGAATTCAATTAAAATTACACCCAAAAAAATATTCTTAATCTCAATGTGCCTCTAGTGACTAAGAATCAACTTTGTATATCTCTCAGCTTGTATACCTTTAATGCCATTACCCTCCATGAGCTCATAAAAGCACAGTTTGAATTGAAAGCAAAACCCTCCCGACACAAATACCTTTGTCTAGGATGAATCTAAATGTAGGTTTTCCCTTCCTTAAACAGAAACACTAAACTAAACCCATTTAAATTGATAGCTTTTTTCTAATATTTAGCAATACAAACATAGATCAATTAATACTACCTCTGTTTTTCCCACATACCACAGAGTTGACCACTGTGGCATAGCCGTAGCCTTATAGGATGGAAGCTGCCATAAACAATACTTAATGCTGAATTGCTGTGACGTTATTGAACTGCCTTTGTAGCATTTATTTTTATTTATTTTTATCAATTAGCCCGATTAATTATTTGATTTCTCCTTAAGTGCTGCTATAATTCCAAAGTTAGCAAACAATTATTAGTTTATGGTTTTCTTTTCTAACTGCTTTGATAATTGGCAAAACATTCATGTAGCAGTTTATTTAGATCCTTAAAGCTGGCTGATAATGCAAATGTTGACATAAAACAAACTGTTTAATACAAGCCTGGTTAGAGAGCTAAATATGGGCATTAATAGCTCCTAGGCATAGACTAAGTAGTAAACCTGAGGTGGGTACTTGACAATCAATCAGTCGTCTGGTGCCTTTGATGAATATTCTTGTCAGAGTAGTATTGATCCCAACTTCTGGCACCAGATAAAATAATCATGGAAGTTGCCTTTTAGATGCACAAGATCAACTAAGTCATATAAATGAGGGCACAGTGAAATGCACAGCCCTGCTGTTTCACAGTGCCAGGCATCCAGTTTAATTCTGGCTTTAGGCCTGTGTGGAATCATAGAATGATAGAATCATACAGTGCAGAAGGAGGCCATCCAGCCCATTGAGCCTGCACTGACCAAATTCCATCCAGCTCCTATTCTTGTAACCCCACAACTTTACCCTGCTAATCTGCCTGACACTGGGATCAATTTAGCATGGCCAATCCACCTAATCTGCACATCGTTGAAAAGTGGGAAGAAATTGAAGCATCCAGAGGAAACTCACACAGACATGGGGAGAATGTGCAAATTCCACATAGTGACCCAAGCTGAAAATTGAACTCGGATCCCGGTGCTGTGAGGCAGCAATGGAAACCTCTGTTTTGAGGGAGTTTACACTTTCTCCCCATGTATGTGTGGGTTTCCTATGGGTGCTCTGATTTCCTCCCACAGTCCAAGGATGTGCAGGTTAGACAGACTGGCCATGGTAAATTGCCTTTTGATGTCAGCGGGACAAGCTAGAGTAGATGTATGGAGTTGTGGGGATAGGGCCTAATTGGGATTGTGGTCGCTGCAAACTCGATGGGCTAAATGGACTCCTCCTGTACTTTTGGGATTCTATGGCCTGTCAGACCTATACGTGATATCAGTCCTATAATACATCATTAACTCACACACAACAAATTAGGGATAACTAACAAATGCAGCCTTCACTGCAGCACCCAAATTACAAAAGCAATTAAAAATACTACAGAGTAAACCAAAGAGTGAAAACACAAAGGAACAAATATTAAATGTCAAATTGTTTTTCAACATTTCCATCTTGATGAAGTCTATAAGCCTTTTATTCATTAAGTTAGAAACTGGCATTCTTTAGTGATTTTCCGATTTCTCTGACACATTACTTGAAAGACTCATGTAACCCCCTCAAAGCTCTTAACATTAATTTTATGAACCCATTATTCTTTCAATCTTAAGTAGATGATTTTCTCCAAGGGGCTTTTAAACTGACACTAATTGGATTTATTTTTGAACTGGAGGATTGGCAGAGATAATTTTGAAATCACCAGCAAAAAGGAATAAGGAACACTTTGAAAATATTCCTTAAAAGTTAGGAATGTTGCAAACTGGGATTTGGGCATTGTTGCTGTTAATTTAAAGTATAATGATTTCAACTCTGAAGTTTAACATTAAATTTTTAAACCAAAGCATTAGAATCATATAAAATTTAGAGTATGCATCCACCTGGATTTACTAATCAACTCCATTTGCATCACGTCTGATTGGACCTGAATCAGACAGGGCTGCCAAACTCCATTAATGAATTCATTTTTTTTTAAATAGATTTTTTTATATGACTTAATCAAAAAGCTTTTTAGCAATGTTTTCCCGGCATTGGATTCAATTTTTTGTCCTTCCCAAACAAGAACTTTGTACTTACGCGCTTACAGAAAATTTCATTCTGTGAACCTTTCCTGGAATAGCAATCATGGTCAGATTATCAATCTGCACCTTTTCATTCATCTTAATTAGTCGGGCAGTGCTGTAGGGAGGTAACTGAAAGGTGGACAAGTAGTTGGAGGAGGCGAGTCAAAGGGGTGGGGGGGTGACAGGTGGTTGGGCAGTGGTCACAGGATGGTCAGGACTATTGGAATGATACTCAGGGAGGAGTTAAGTGAGAGTTCGGAGGAGTAAATAGTACAGTTACACAGGAATTTAAAAGTCTCACAACACCAGGTTAAAGTCCAAAAGGTTTGTTGGAACTGTTGGGATCTCCAGAGACAATTTGAGACTGGAAAATAGATCTTCTCAATGTCATTGAAAAGTGGAAGATCTACTGACAGATGCACCCCTGTTGGACTCTAACATGTTGTTGTGAGACTTCTTACTGTGCCCAGCGCAGTCCAACACCGGCATCTCCACATCACAGGAAGTAAAAGCGGTTTTAATTCTTACAATGTTTCCTGGGTGTCTATTCTGCGAAGAGAGTTAGTACCATTTGAAGCCTCCAATTTACATTGGATGGTTTGAGGTTCTGGGTCAGAAGTTTAAACTTCCTGGCCAATTCCGGTATGGTCCTTGCATTGGGACTTCTGGGAGCCCCCTAGCGCAACTTCTGTGGTACGTCCAGAGTAGGACCTGCCTGGGATTGTTCTTCATAGCAACGTTTTACACACCCACTTCACATTGTTATATTGCATTTCTTGACTGAGACTGGCAGCTGTCAATGGCAACACATCTGCTAACTAAACTTAAGCCATATTGCATACTATGATTTGCATTCTGTCTGCACCTTCACATGGATTGCTTCTTCAGCAGAGAATAGGGACATTGGTTTCTCCCCATGACTCCAGTTCAATGGCAGCCCTAGGCAAGGGAGAGTACAAAAATCAGTTTTATGCCAGTATAAATTTTCCCTGAGAGCTGCCATTGATGGCAGATCAGGAAATCCACTGGAATCTGCTGTGAAATTGATTTGTATCCCATAAATGGATGCAGATGAAGATCCAACCGGAATCTTCCACCCAGCCTCAAACCTCCACAATGTCAGCAGGAAAACACACCAGTGCAGGACACTTGTGTTTGTGAAAGTCAGGTTTCACCAAGACAAGCATTTGGCCTGTCTGTGGAGTTGGTGGGAGGGAGGGGGTGAAGGCTGCCAATGATCCTGGACCCTGGAGCACCACAGCAGTGGGTGGGGTGGGGTGCAGTGCAGGGGATGGATCATCTATAGGTGGATCTTCCACTTTCAGTGACATTGAGAAGATCTATTTTTCAGTGTCAAAGTGTCTCTGGAGATTTATTTTCGTTTTCAGAAAATCCACCTTCTTTTTTCAGTACTGGGTCAGTGATGTTGGGCACCTTTTCAGTTTGGCAGGATTCTGTCATCGTGCTCCACTGCTACATTGCTAAACTCCCAGATATATAATTGACGAAGTCAGAGCTAAAAGATATGGGAGTCGATTCGCCCAAAAGAATTTTAAGTGCCAAATTCACACGAGAACTGGAGTAACTTCCCACCAATTTTTTATCAGGATCTTCAGAATTCTGAGACATTCTGAGAATTCTCTGAGACATTCTGAGAATTCTCTGAGACATTCTCAGACATTCTGAGAATTGTAGACTCTCTTAGCAAGATCCACTCTGAAAATCAAGGTACGGGGTCTATTCCCCCTGCAGAGGTTAGCAGCATAGCGCTGAGCATGCCATTGCGCATATGCCGATCTGTCAGCATGGAGACCAGTGCATGCACAGTAGCCCCGGGCTGCCAGCCTCCTGATCACTAGCCAGCTTGATTGTTAGTCAGCCCCACTTATCCGCATCACTGCCCCCCCAACTCCCCACCCCGCTGAACATGGATCTCCTAGACCTCTCCGGACTACAATGTTTTCCACTCCTCCCCACGAATGGCTAGCCCCAATCACCCTCTTCCCTCCCACTCCCAGCAATCCTATGGCAGTGGAAACCTCTCATAATGACTGATAACCCCACCAAATGGGGCCTGTTAGTAGGAAGCAGTTATAAACCCCACTGGAAAGAAACACTCCTGGCAGGAGAGGGGGAGATGCTAGCAGGCCCACTAATGGGATACAACTGGGGATTTCAATACTTCAATCATCTCCACACCGATATCCAAAAAGCTTAATTACAGATGTCTGGGCGCCCAGCAGGGAGCCTGCTACCCGGCCTTTGCTGATGTCTCCAGGTCCACTGCACTACCAGAGCAACTAGGCTGGGAGAATCACCCCCAGGGCCTGGTTTCCCACCAACTTGTGGGATTTGAAACATTCCAAGTTCCAGCGTCTGGCTTGGGACCTAATCCCAGACAGGATATCATATCTATAAAATGCAGAGTTGATCTAACAAACTATTTGAGTTTTATTTAAATCTGGCTTCGCACCAGTCTGTAGTGACATTGCTCATGGTACCTAGCCAAAACACTGAAAAAGGGCATATCTTATTACTAATTGGCTTTAATACATTCTAGAGTTAGATCTGATTCCAACACTATGCTGCCACTGTCGCATCAATAATCACTGAAAGTGAGGATTTGTATAATAATACCCTCATATGAAATCATCCTGAATCATTCATCTATCCATTTTTATTGGAAGAAACTTTTTAAGATACAATTGTCAGAAAAGAGCCCCTTTCTGCCCCTCAACTAGTTTGCTTATGAGTTGCCAGACTTACGATCGTAGGAGGGATAGATTGTGCAGCAGTAGTCCAGAATGAGTAGGAAAATGAGGTCATTGTTTTTGACAAGAACAAGGACCGGGGAACAGCCTAAATTTTAGTGACTACTGAAAAATTGGAAGATAAGTTGATAAAGGATGCCAAACAAAGAGTTGGAAAGAATTTGGTGTATACGCTGAAATACCAGACATGGAAAATCAAGCCTTATCACACCTGTAGATATGCACAGAGAAGGTACTTCCTGATGACATATGTAAGGCTAAAGGTAGACTTGTGGCTCCGGGTTTTGAAGAAAGATTTGGTGATTGAGATGTCAGAGTAAGGAAAAGCAAGCCTGAAGCTCTTTTAGCAACATAGTCTTGGGGATGTAAATTGATTGATATAAAAGGAAGTCCTAAGAGCAACTAACACATTAAAAAATTAAATTCAGAGAAATGCACATTCAAATTTCCAGCCTTGGGTGATTCAGAGGATATGAGTTAGCCATTTTTAGTAATGCTTCCCATGCCAATCCTACATTTGGATATTCCAGCACAACAGGGTAGATTACATTCTTGGTGGGAAAGAATCATAAATATTGTCCATTGGCCAGGTAAGTGACAACAATAAAAAGGATAGTTAAAAGCACCCGAGATGCTGAAACACTTGCATTAGTATAAACAATAGATATGGAGAGATTCTTAACTAAAGTATTGAAAGAAATCCTATACAAGAGGAAATCAGAGAAACATTTACTGTAGAATATTATGTGGATAAATTTCTCTTGCGGATAATGTTTATTCAACAATGGGTGTCACTGAGAAATTGTTAATGATTAACCTTGATAATACAAAAAAAATTGGTAAGATAGATTTCCAAAATAAAATGGGCAGACGCAAGTCACCAATTGTCAGTGTATTTTACAAAAAGAGCTATTTGCTCCAAGGAATTATTAGGTATATTGGAAGAGGGATACCTGGTGTTAGCATGAGATCATGGAAGACCAATATTTTCTTTGATTGCTTTGCAATTATTTAATATAATAAATCTGAAAAAAAGTTTGTTTAAAGTTGGGGGGGGGAGTACAATGGCACTATCATCAATTATTAGCAGTTGGTTGTATGATAATGTGAGACATAAGATGAAATTCTCCTACCTAGGGACTAAGTTGGAGGCAGGAACACAGAGTGTTCCCCATTGCAAAAGCCAGTGGGAAAACACACCATTTCTTCTGGCCCTGAATTCATTATTTATGCAACCGGGTGCACTGCACCTGATTCTGTGGCAGGACAGCCTGATGGCATGTAATCCACTTTCATATTGGCCTATCATATTGAAAAGATGCCCAATGTCACTGACACATCATTGAATAAAGCAGATGGAACTCCTGAATATGAAGATGGGTCTTCAAGAACATTCTGAGGGTGGAAGATAGACCTCCTTGATGACACTAAATCTGGGAGGTCCACCTGAGTGTTCCCCTTATCCATGGCTGTGATACTCCAGGTTCCTAGGTTGCTGAAAGCTTCCACTCCAGAGGCAGTTCAAGGCATTGTCCGGGTGAATCTCAACAGCTGCATGCCATTTGTTCCAAATGCGTTTTGCAATGGTGGATTTTCCCACTAACATTATGGAGAATTGGGAGTGGGGGAAGATTCCAGTCAGGCCTTCATCTGCATTCCAATGATGAGATGCAAATCAGCTTTGTACCAGCATTCAGTTAGTTACCTGATCAGCCGTGGCAAGGACCTGTGGATGATTCTGTAGGAAATTTATGCCAATGTGAAACCGATTTTTGGGTCTTTTATCACATTTTTCCCCATCTGATTTGAACTTGTCTGCAGGAGCATGGGAGAATTCCACTCATTAAAGATAAAGAAATATATGATGTCTTTTCTTTTTCATTAGTTATACAGGTTATTCTTGTGTTTTCAAAACTTTTAATTTAAAGAGAAACAGGTTCTCTTTCAATATCTTCTGAATGACATTGTTAAGGTTTGTTAATGTCAATTACGACATTTAGGGGAAATGAGTGACAAGTATTTGAATACGTATACATAGGGGTTGGCTGGGAGACTGAGTGTAGGTGACACTGAATAAACAAGCTAATAAACTCACCAAGTGAGGGAAGGCTCTGTGTGTCTTAGTTTGGATGTCACCAACCAGCGTGGATCCTATTAACATACAAAGTGGTTTTCTTGGTTTGCTTTCTCATCAGGTTTGTACAAACATTTTGTACTACCATGCAATAAAGCCATTACTATGCTGCAGCAGGTATATGAGAACCAATATATTTTCCTCAGGAACTCAGTCATTGGATCAGTTCAAACCATCAAACACTAGCAAAGACAGAAATAAATAGCAGGCACTGGAACCTAACTGCTCAGCAATACTTGTCTTGTAGCAAAAAATAAAATCATAGAATCCCATATTAGGCCATTCAGCCCATGGACCTTGAACCAACTTTCTGACAGAGCATCTTCTCCCCCACCCAATCCGCATAATCCCATACACTGACCACGGCTAACCTATCTAATCTACACATCTTCGGATTGTGGGAGGAAACCAGAGTCTCTGGAAAAACCCCATGCAGACACAGGGAGAAAGTGTGGAGGTTGCACAGTCATTCAAAGCCGGAATTGAACTTGGGTCCATGGAGCTGAGTGGCTGCAGTGCTAGCCACTGTGCCAATCAAAATATGTATAATGTTAAAAACTTTTTATCAATATACAGCAGTATTCTTTCTATTTTATAATGGGAAAAAATGTGAAGTTTTTCAACAAAATGTAAAGCATTTCAATCGCAAAGAGCGAGTGAAAGAAACTATTCTTCCTCCATTGACAAGATATGGTAAATATATTAAATACATGAATTCTTTCATTATCTTAATAGAATAAGGAAAGCTTTAAAAGACATAGCTACATGAAAGGACAGCTCAAGGATAATATAAATGAAAAAAATCTGTGGACAGTGAGTTCTAAGGCAGGCAACACAGTGGAATGCCAAGAAAACCAGCTGCTATAGCAATTCCTTTGATGGATTTGATAGCTGAAATTATTTAGACAAAGTTACCTTGCCTTTGGCAAAGAAAGATTGAGGTATTTGGTCACACCTGAAGTGTTGGCTGTCAATGAGATGTTTCAGAATGCAAGATAGTTCGAAGTGGATAAAGTGACTACATTTTTCCTATGAGTTCTGTGAAATTATAGTGATCTTTTTTTTTAAATGGAAAAAAAAGACCATTGCAGAGAAAATCTCCTTAGCTTAATTGTCTGGCCTCAGGAGTGTTTTAAAAAAAATCACAGTCATATATCTGGAAGAAATAAAAATGCGATATTGTACAACTTAAACAAAATCTGAAATATTTGTCACCGGCATGATTGAGAATCTGCTTCTGAACAGGTTTACTCATTAAATACGTATGTTATATAAGTAAAATGTTTAATTTTTGTGCAGAGCATTCCATACATTAAAACCTAAGTTCCATTACTATCAGCCCCCCCCCCACCCCACCCCCACCCCCTCTACATGTTGTTCATTGGAACAAAGGTTACATCATTGCAAGTGCAAAGGTATGCATTAAACAAAACTGGAAAGAAGTTTATAAGACATCTTGTCAGAAGATGTCTTTGGTGCAAAAGAATATTTGCCTTACCCATGAGCAGTAATTAAATAGATTTGTTGATCTTGCTGTTTGGTTCCTTTCATATATCACAGCTACATAAAGACAAAATTACATTAATCTCAATACTTCTCATCAGGTGTAACTCTTTAATTTGATTGTTCATTTATGGAGGACTTGTTTTGCAGGAGTGCTAAGAAATGTCAAAAATGAGATGATTAAATAAACAAGTATCTTTTTTCTGGGGTAAGTATCATTGCAACAGACCCAACACTAATAAAAGATTCTGCTATAAGGTCATTAATCCTATGTACAAGAAAATCCCCTTTCAATCTTAAATACCAATATAGTCCTTTCAGAATTCACCATTTAATTAGTAGTACTTTGAGTATCTCCTGCTCCAATAAAGGAACTGCAGCTTTTTAATTATTTATATATTGCAGAATATCAACATTTCAAATTGCAAAAGTTTCTTCACAGATGGCTATCATGCAAGACATACTTGACAAGAAGGAGGATTATTGCAAAGACACAAAATAAGTTTGGAAAGCTTATATCTCAGCATGATTTTGTTTTTAAGTAAGTGAAGGTTGGGGAAGTTGGCTTGAATCTTGCGACTCTTGGGCTCACGAAACTGGTGGGCCCAGTAGGGGACAGGAAGTGAGTTTCCAGCTGTGATTGACCCCTGAATGGAATTTCACATTGGCCAGTCAATTAATGGGCCATCGCAGTGCAAAGTCCACTGAAAAAGGCTCGGCGCTGCCGGGGATGGGAGGAATGCCAACTAAAGGTGTGCGTTGAGACTTTCCAACGAGCTCTGCGAAAGGGGACAGCTGTTGCAGAGCTCCCGCATATGATACACATGAAATGACATTAAACAAATACAGTAAACTGTGCTTATGCTGCACATTTAAGCACCTGACAGCAAAACTAAAAAAAAACTCAATTTCCAGATAGTTTTTAAAATTATATTTCACCTCAGATATTTCATTCCACCCTGAATTGCAATTGTAGTGAAAAAGTGAAGACTGCTCGGCTAACTCTAAAGATGTGTGGGAACGGTTGATTGGCCACGCTAAATTACCCCTTAGTGTCATGAAGATGTAAATACGTAGAGTTACAGGGATGGAGCCTTAGTTGGGATTGTTGTCAATGCAGGCACAATGGGCCAAATGGCCTCCTACTGCACTGTAGGGATTCTTCCGCCAACCATAAAAGTAGATGGGCCGAGTGATACTGCTCCCAATTGACTTCTTAACAGACTTAATTACCCACTAAATTATCAGTGGCTGCAATTCTGACTGCACACCCGCCAAGCAAAATATCGTGATATCATCAGGATGCCTCACACATGCTGTCAAATCAGATGCACACCCATTCAAACAAGATAACATTCCAGCCATTGTATACCATTATTTCCAAAATAAAGCCTTAGAATAGGCAGTTCTTTTATTCACCCAACGAGTAAAGAAACTCAAATTAACTGAGGGAGAAATTAAGAGGGTAGCCCCCCAAAAAGGAGAGGGGTACGGCCCAAACAAAAACCAAGGTCCAAAGGAAATTTAAAACATTAAATCAAAATGTGATTGTAAGGGTCTATAACACACCCCAGCCCCTGTGGTGCTCAGCGGGTGCAGAAGGCATCTACTGCGCCTGTGGATACCACATCCTCCCTCTCCAGGGACACCTGCCAGCGTATGTAGCCGCGACAGAGGGCAGACAGTCGGGATGTACAGCCCCATCGATCGCCTGCTGCCTGGACCTATTGATGGCGCATCTCACACCTTAGCATAGGTATCACTCTTCAACTATTCCACGATTCAATATCATCACAGCAAATGCCTGAAATTGCCACCTTAAGCAGTTAATTTGCTTTAAAGACATTTTTCAATTCGCAATTGGACTAATAGTCTTACATCATTTATTGCAAAATTACTGGAATCTGTTGTTAATCAGCTGAGCATCTGGATAAATCTGAAATGATTTGTAAAAGGTAAGTCATGTCTTATGAGCATACTTGATTTATTTTGAGGAGATAACAAACTTGTGGGTAAAGGAAAGCATCATGGATATTATTTATGTGAACTGTCAAAGGCATTCACAAAGTTTCTAATTAGGGACTGTGTGAGAGCTCATGGAATTGGAAGGAAACTTTAGTTTGGATAGGGAATTGATTAGGAGCCAAGAGATAGAGAGCAGGGATAATGGTAAGATCAGATTAGTGGTACCCCATTCTCTCCCTGAATGATCTATAGTAAAGCATGAGCTCTTCACTGTATTTATAAATCAATTGGTGAGGGAATAGAGAGTGTTATACCTTCGCCTGCTGACACTGAGGGATGAATGCTTGCTCCCGGGGTCAAGTACGCAGAGCCGGGAAAATACTAGCTCCACAGACCTGACAAGGGAGAAACTTCTATGAATAGTTGAATTATCACTTCTGGAGAGGCAGTGGTGAGCTAGAATCAGGCATGTTGGCTACAGGCATAATGGAGATGTAAAGGCGAGCCCAGAGTGGGTTACGTAACCTGGCTAGGCTTTTAAAGGCAAGTCAACAAGGAGTTCTTGCTGTGAGACTGGCAATGAACGAACATCCCATCGGCCAGGCTCAATCAACAGTCAGTCGAACACAATAGCTGTCCAGCAGTTTCTGATATTGGAACATATGATCTGTCATAGGTTTTCCATAGAAAAACATCATTATTCTTGCTCACTCTTCACCTTGTAATGAAGGAACACACTGTGCCATTTTCAGGCTGCCGGAGGTGAAGCTATTAGTTAACCGAGCACAAGGCAATGTTGTTATAAGAGGGAATGCGAACGTTGGGTTGTATTGTAAGAGCAGATGATGGTTGAAAGCATTAGAGTATATCACAGCATACACTCACAATAGGAAGGGCTATATCTCATTACCCCTCTTTTGTGCTTCACACAAGTCCCAGGGTCGCTCACTCACTCCCGCAGCCATCTCTTTCCTTCAGGCATCAAAAGGAAGAAGAGATGTTGGAGGAGGCAGTATCACAACTGACTAGCCCGACAACTCAGGTATCAGCGCATCAGGATGTAGAGCCAGTGGCAAAGGGTGAAGGGAGTGCAGGAGCAGAGGTCAGAGTCAGGGATGTTTGCAAACAATCCTCTTTGGAGGAAGGACGAAAGTCAGGATGATTCTCCAGTGGGCAAGAAGATATGGCTTCATGACTGACCTGTGGGGGCACAGTATTTAGACCATCAGTTGCAGATGTGTGAACATCTGGCAGAGTTCACTGAAAAAATGCGTGGAGATATCCATGGCATCTCAGGGGCTGAACCACATCAGCTCCAAATATAAGAAAATTGTTAATCCCATGGAAAGACAAATGCAACATCATTCAGAGAGGATACAAGAGCAGTGGAGAGGGCACACTTCAAGTGGGCACAGGGTAGCCTTTTGATCAACTCATTGACAACCATTAACAAGTATGTATAGGGACCAGATTGCGAGGGCTTTTCAAAGTGTATATGTGAGAGGGTTAAGAATCACCATGGTTTCAGCCAAAGCTGATGACATTGACTATTGCTTTCCCTCTTGCTGGGGAAGAAAATTTCCCTGAGGAAGTGTGACTTCCATGCGAAAGATTCATTATATGAAAGCTGTTCACCGGGGACTGGCTGATTTCAAAGATTTCAAAGAGCAACACAGCACGGGAAACAGGCCCTTTGGCCCAACGAGCCCGCGCCGCCGTCATAACTTTATAGTAACAATTCCATTTTCTTATTCTAATTTTAGGTTATTCCTAATATGGAAGAATCTCAATATAGGGTCAATTCATTTCCCAATCAGCCTAAGAGCGAATTTTTGGGATGTGGGAGGAAACCGGAGCGCCCGGAGAAAACCCACGCAACCACGGGGAGAACACGCAAACTTCCGCAGACACCGGCCCAATTCCAAGTGTCTGCACAACTACAGCGATAGTCACTGAGCTGTCATGGTGCCCTTCAGATGGTCCAGATAAAGCACTCATTTACGGCATGAAGCACCAGGCAACCCATGAATCAACATCCAAGAGCTGTCCTTGCACCACCTGCCGAATGCATGCTCCTTGTTGGTCAAGTTGGACCGAATTACCTGTGGAAAAAAAAAAGTCATAGTTAAACAGTCCTACTATATCCCTCTATCTGCATACCGCTCATGTGGCTTTACATCAAGAGACCCTTAAACAGCCCTAGCGTGCCTGCTCCCACCACCTTACTCGGCAGTGCATTCCACACCCCCACTACCCTTTGTGTGAAAACTGCCCTCTAATATTCGTCCTATGCATAGCCCCCCTCACCCTATGGCCATGACCTCTCGTCCTATCCATTTCTAAAGGTGGAAAAAGTTTACCTCCATTTACTCTATCTATACCCCTTCTAATCTTATACACCTCTATGAGATCCCCTCTAAGCCGACGTCTTTCAAGGGAAAACAACCCCAGTCTATTCAATCGTTCCTCATAAGACAGTCCTTCCATACCAGGCAGCATCCTGGTAAACCTCCTCTGCACTCTCTCCACGGACTCCACATCCTTCCGATAGTACGGAGACCAGAACTGGGCGCAGTATTCCAAGTGAGGCCTAACCAAAGTTGTATACAACTGCAACATCAAACTCCTACTCTTGTAGTCTATACCCTTTTCTATGAAAGCTAACATACTATACGCCTTCTTTATCACCTTCTCCACCTGTGAGGACACCTTCAGAGACTTGTGAACATGCACCCCCAAGTCTCTCTGCGTCTCTATGCTCCGTATAGTTTTACCTTTTATCCTATAACTCTCTTCTACATTTTTCCAGCCAAAATGCATCACCTCGCATTTATCCGGATTAAATTCCATTTGCCATCTATCTGCCCAGTCTACCAACCTGTCTATGTCCTGTTGTATGGCCTGACACTGCTCTTCTGTACCCGCCAATCCAAGCATCTTGGTGTCATCAGCAAATTTGCTGATCTCACCACCTACCCCAACTTCCAAGTCGTTTACGTAAACCACAAATAGAAGAGCTGAGTACTGAGTCTTGTGGCACTCCACTAGTGACAGGCCTCCAGTCGGAAAAAGAGCCTTCCACTACTACCCTCTGTCTCCTCCTCCCGAGCCAGTTCTCGACCCATCTACATACCTGGCCCTGTATCCCATGCGCCTTCACCTTCTCCATCAGTCTACCATGAGGAACCTTGTCAAATGCCTTACTGAAATCCACGTAGACAACATCAACAGCATGTCCTTCATCAACTGTTTTTGTCACTTCTTCAAAAAATTCCACTAGATTTGTAAGACAAGACTTCCCCTTGACGAAGCCATGCTGCGTATCCCTGATTAGATCGCAGCGCTCCAGATGCTCATACATCCTGTCCCTAAGGATCCTCTCCATTAGCTTACCTATAACTGAAGTCAAGCTCACCGGCCTATAGTTCCCTGGGTTATCCCTCTGACATTTTTTAAACAACGGTACTACATTTGCTATCCTCCAGTCCTCTGGGACCTCGCCTGTGTCCAAGGAAGAGACAAAGATTTGCGTCAGAGGCCCAGCTAGGTCTTCCCTCAACTCCCTTAGCAGCCTGGGGTAAATGCCATCAGGCCCCGGAGCCTTATATGTCTTTAAGCTGCCTAACAGCCCCAACACTCTTTCCTCGTAATCTTTATTTCCCTCAACCTATCCTCAACTTTGTCAACATCAGCAACAGACATCTGGCCAGTCTCCTGCGTGAATACCGACGCAAAGTATTCATTCAGGATCTCCCCCATTCCCTCAGGCTCTAAGCATAGATCCCCTCTCCCCTCCTCTGTCCCTGAGAGGTCCAATCTTGCCTCTAACCATCCTTTTGCTCCTTACATAGGAGTAAAATGCCTTGGGATTTTCCTTAATCCTGCCTGCCAGAGCCGCTTCGTGGCCCCTTTTTGCCTTTCTAACACCCCTTTTAAGATCCCGTCTACACTCTCTATAAGCTTCCAGCGCTGTCTCAGTCCCCAGTTGCCTAGATCTAATGTAAGCCTCTCGCTTCTTCCTGATCAAGTCCTCATTATCCCTGGTAAGCCACGGTTCTCTAATCCTACCTTTCCCATCCTTCCTCCTTGCCGGCACATATCTTTCCTGCAGAGAATTTAGTTTTCCCTTGAAAACACATGTACCTTGTCGACCTGCCCTCGAAAAGCTTATCCCAGTCGGTATCTTTAAGATCTTGCCTAATCTGGCTGTATCTAGCCCTCCCCCAGTTAAATACATTCCCTTTTGGGCAGGTCTCGTCCTTTTCCATTAATATCCTAAAGCAGCCAGAGTTGTGATCACTATTTGACACGTGCTCTCCTACCTCGACATCAACCACCTGCCCTGGCTCATTCCCCAGAACCAAATCCAGTATAGCCCCCTCTCTAGTCGGGCCATCCACATACTGGTCCAAGGACCCTTCCAAAACACAATGTACAAATTCCTCCCCGTCCACTCCTACCGCTCTGGGCACTCTCCAATCTACTCCAGGGAAATTGAAATCTCCCATTACTACTACCCTATTTTTCCTACACTTATCTAAAATGTCCCTGCATATCCCTTCTTCCACGGCCCGTGGGCTGTTGGGCGGTCTGTAGAAAACACCCAACAGAGTAACCACTCCCTTCCTATCCTCAACTCCACCCATAGAGACTCAATTCCTAAATCATCCATACCTCCCTCCCTCTGCACTGCTATGATGTTGTCCTTAACTAATAAAGCCACTCCCCCACCTCTCCTCACACCAACTCTGTCATGCCTAAAACACTTATATCCTGGTATATTCAATTGCCAGTCTTGCCCCTCCTTCAACCATGTCTCGGTCACCGCCACCACTTCTAAACTCCTCGTGAACATTATTGCCTTCAGTTCATCTGTTTTGCCAGTCACACTCCTCACATTAAAACACATGCACTGAAGACCCTCAGCTCTCGGATATTCCTTTCTACCTTCTGGTGTTACCCTATCATCCCTCTCTCTCCCATTCCCAGTTCCCTCTCTCTCCCCACCCTCCCTCCCTATTAGTTTAAACACTTCTGAAACACTCCAGCTAACCTCCCAGCTAAAATATGTGTTCCCCCCCCAGTCAACTGCTCCCTATCCCTCTTGAATAGGTGACCCTCCCTCCTGAAGACCTCCCAATGATCAATGAATATGAAGCCTTCTGCCCTACACCAATCCCTCATCCATGCATTTAGTTGTAGTGTCTCATTAGTTTTTACCCTATCGGTCCCAGGCACAGGCAGCAGCCCAAAGAATGCCACCCTGGAGGCCCTACCTTTCAGCTGAGCACCCAACTCCCTAAACTGCCTACGTATGTTCCCCCTGCATTTTCTTCCTACATCTTTCTGTCCTACGTGAACTATTACATTTGCCTTAGACCCTTCTCCCTTCAAAATTCCTTCAATCCTCTCTGAAACATCCTGGACCCCTGCTCCAGGGAGGCAGGCTATCATCCTGGAGAACATCATGATGCTCATCATGAGCTTTCAGGAGCCTGGGTGAATCTACTCTGAATAAGTTGATTTCTAGCAATGACCCGGTTCCACAGAATCAACCACAGATTACATAGACCTACCCCTCAGCTGGTCTGCTATTGGTACTCTCTTTGTCCTCCTTCCTCTGTGTCACATCCTCCTTCTGCTCCTCATCTTCCTCATCCTCCTTCTCCTCAGATGATATAATTTTTGGGCCAGCGTCTACTCCTCAAGCTCTACATCCCTCTATTGTACCATACTGTGCAGCACACAAGGACTGTGTTGAAGACCTTTGCAGGGGAGCACTGAAGAGTTCCACCTGAATGATCAAGACATCCGGAGTGCATTTTCGGGATATCAATAACCTGTTCTATCATACTGCAAGTCAGCCACCTGCTTAAGAAATACATCCCATTCCTCCTAGAAGCCAACCATGGATCTGTGTTGTATTTGAAAAGTTGAGACAATTGCTAATTCCTCAGGATAAATGTGTTGTGGCAGCTTTCAGGGTACCAAACACAAATGTGTAGAAAAGGCACCTGCGCATTCGGGATTGGAAGGATTTCCTGCTTCTGAAGGTGTCAGATTGATGGGTTTGTGTTCTTACACTGGCACAGTCAGTAGCCCCCTAAACTCATGGAAGGTCTTCTAATTCCTCGGGAACACTGCCCTTCTGTCGGCAACTCCGCATCCAGTGGAAATTAATATGCTCATCACCCCCAGCCCGAGCAAAGAGGGTATCAGTGGCTGCTTTGATGTCGCTATGTGATGGGTGATGCTGCAAAGGTTTCCTGCTGAGTATTGGAAGGAGCCAGTGGCATAAAATTCAGAGCCATGGTAATCTTGCCAGCCACTGGCAGGGGATGAGGGTTGGTTGACTGTGGCACAAATGCTAGTGACTAATTTCCAATTAGCCTAATCCACTTTCTGCATTGGCTCTCATTCATATCAAAATATGACCTCTACAGTCAGGAAAACCTTCCATCAGCTCTCTGAAAAAAAATAGGGGCAGGGTAGCACAGTGGTTAACACTGCTACTTCACTGTGCCAAGGACACGGGTTCAATTCTGGCCATGGGCCACTGTCTGTCTGGCATTTACATATTCTCCATGTGTCTGTGTGGTTTTCCTTTGAGTGTTCCAGTTTCCTCCCACAGTACAAAGATGTGTAAATTAGGTTGATTGACCATGCTAAATTGCCCTTAATGTCAAGGTGACAAACAGGATCAATATGTCAGGTTATGGGACATAGGGCCTGGGTGGGATTGTTGTTGGTGCAGACGCAACAGGCTGAATGGCCTCCTTCCACACTATAGGATTCTACATGAGGAAGACCCACTTGTCCTCCTCCTCTATCTGCATGCGGCATTATTTCCAATCCCTGGCCTTGTCCATCTCTAGCTTCACTTTAGTCAGACTCACACTGTTCCATGGCACAAGTGTGTGAATGCACCATCACCATCTTGCAATTTGTTTGTACAACACGCACTCTGCCATTCTCTGATACACTCACCTTCCTCCACCAGGGTGCTCAACTCACAAAAGGCAAATATTTCTGCTTTTCCAGGCTTCATCCCAACTCTCTCAACTGTCAGCCTCATGTTATAATTTGTAGAAGCTCTGTGCTACTCAATGAACCTCTTTAAAAGCTCTCTAAAAGGATAGCTGATTTCTCCAAAAAAACCAAGTTTAGACCATTTCTATGAGTAGGTAAAGCCCACAAATCCTTTTTCAGAAATGGAGAGATGAAAATCACTTCTAACTGAAGGCAGTTTCACCTTTAATTGTGCCTTAATCAGAAAGGCCTGAATGCCAATGAGTGATAGATAGCTGCAGATAGATTGTGCTCTAATGAGACTCCAGCTTAAGTATTGCAGTTAGCCTGGACCCACACAGTTCTGGTTAAAGGTCACCCACCCTTTAACCAGATGGGTGAAGGGGTTAAGTTATTATGATAGGTTGCATAGAAAAGGCTGGTTTTCTCTTGAATATAGAAGATTAAGGAGTTATCTAATGGAGATGATAAAAGGAATTAAAACAGCAATTAGAAAGAAACCATTTCCTCTGGAGGGATAACCCAGAACAATGGGGAAATGTTAGAATTGGTTCTAGGTGATTGATATCAGAAAGCACTTGCGCACACAAAATGTAATAGAGATCTGGAACTCCCAAAATGCTGCTGAGATGTGATCAAACGAAAATTTTAAAACTAGGTTTACTAACTTTTTTTTAAGGTTATTAAAGGGTTACAAAACCAAGGCAGGCAGATGAGTTATGACACTGATCGGGCAGGATGTAACTGATTGACAGAACAAGCTTAAAGGACCAGATGACCTATTCTTGTTCTTAACATGAATATTTCTGCACAATCATAGTGACAACTTGTATCCATAACATACGTTTAACAGAATAAAAAATTGCAAGGTGCTTCAGATGTGCATCATCAAACAAGATTTGACACCACATCACTTAAGGAGATGTTAGGTCAGACAACCAAGAGTTTGGTCAGTGAAGTGGGTTTCAAGGACTGGCTTAAAGGAGGAGAGGCAGAGATGGGGAGATGCAGCGATTGAGCATGTGGCATCTTGGCAACTGAACCACTGCTGGCATGATTAAAATTAAGGATGCCCCAAGCAGCCAGAAATGGAGGAGTGCAGATGTCGCAGAAGATTGTAGAGCTGGAGAAGGTCACAGAAATAAAGATGAGGGCAATGAGTAGTAAGGGAGTACAAGGCCATGAGGGGATTTGAAAATAATGATGAAAATTTTAAAACTAGGCATTTATGGACCAGGAGCCAATAAAGGCCAATGAGCAATGAGTGATGGCTGACTGGGAGGTTGTGCAAGCTCAGACACAGACAGCAGAGGTTTGAATGAGCTGTTATTTATGGTGAGAGTGGGAAGGAGTGGTAGGACATAAGATAGGAGTGGTAGAGATCACAGATCGAACACAGTTCTGCCACAGAAAGAAGCCCAGATTAGTTCAGACATGGGCCAAAATCTTCCATCTTTGTGCGTGACTGGGATTTTCCAGTCCTGCTAACAGTGAAAGGAGTTTTGACTGCAAAGACAAATTTCCCGTTCTCACCCACAGTGGCTCCTGCAAGATTGGAGAATCCCGTCCATGAAAACAGAAAATACTGGAAGTGTTCAGCAGGTCTGGTAACATTTGTGAGGACAAAAGCAGAATGAATGTTTCAGGTCCAGCGACCTTGCATCAGAACTGACCCTCAGAGCAGGATTTTACAACCTCACTCAGGCAAGGCTCGTAGAATCCCACCCAAGGCCAATGGAGAATTCCGTTGCATGAGCCTCACCTATTCTGATTCCAGGGCAGGCAAGGTGGTAAAATTCCAGCCTCAGCATTTCCTATTTTTATTTCAGATTCCCAACATCTGCAGTATTTTGCTTTTGTCTTGATTATTTCAGGCTGTTTCTATAATAAACTACGTTATAAGCTCAAAAGCATCCAAGGGCTTAAATAAAAGTTAGTTTTGTATCTGGCTGGAGATCACTACCTATGCTGAGCAAAGATGGATTTAATACTGACTTTTGCTCTGCCAACTATTGTTGCTATTAATCCATAATCCCACGGGTGGAATTAAAGCCTGTTTATGGTTACCAGAGTCTGGCACAAAAAACATAAAAGGCAAACAAATGGGGAAAATAGGTTGATCTGTATATTATATTATGTAGTAAGAGATGAATTACTCACAGTATCAAAGATTTGTTTCACAAGAAACTTCTCCATGCCCATTCCCTTTCAAAATTATAAGTAGATTAAATTAGCTTACATCGTGATTTTATGCTCTCGGATAAGAATAGACTCTATTTGTTTTAGAATAGTTTTCACAACTCCTGCATTAAGGATGATGTTCAATACCACACTCACCAATGCTTTGTAGTATCACAGCAATAGGAACTTAAGGAGATTCATGAAATTTCATGTCACATTCATGTAATCACTGTCATGCAAAATAAATTTTAAGTTTATTTATTAGCGTCATAACTTCATTGGCTGCAATGAAGTTACTGTGAAAATCTTCTCGTCGCCACACTCCAGCACCTTTTTTGGGTGCACTCAAGGAGAATTTAGCATGACCAATGCACCCATCCAGAACCCCTTTTGAACAGGAGAAAACTGCTGCACCTGGAGGAAACCCATGCAGACACAAGGAGAATGTGCAGATTCTGTAGACAGTGACCCAAGAAGGAAATAGAACCCTGGTCTTGATGTTGTGAGGCAGCATCTTTAACCACTGGTGATTACAAGTAAAGAATAGCCATTATGTTCCAATTTTGTTTTCTTTTACATCTTATTCAGTGACATACAATCTCTACATACAAACCACAGACTATCTTAGACAAAAAGCATTTAGGTCATTCCCACTGGTATCAATTAAACTAGTGTCCCCATCTCTCTCTATCCTTTCTAATGCATTAAGCACACCAGCTATTTCAGACAAAAAAGGACTATTTTCCAGCTTCAATAACTGCAGGACTTATTCTTCAGTCTTGTCACTCAATCCCTGCAGGCCTTACTCGCTGCATGAGATTTTTTGTTCATCTTTCTCCCCTCACTTTTCTTTCCCACAGAGCCACTTCAGTTCTTTCCCAATGTATTGCTCTAAAAAGCAATCCCTGATGCACTCTACAGATTCTTCTATGCTACTTTTGCTGGTTTTGCTTTGTTTGATAAATATGCAAATTAAAATCTCCCATGCTAATTGCAGTTCTCTTCAAACATACCACTGATATTTTCCCAATTGTGCTCTGACTTCCTACAAAATCACATTTTGGGGGGTTTATACACTACTCCCACAGTTATTTTCCTTCTCCTGTAATTCATAATTTCAACTCAAATCAATTCTACATCATTATTCACTGCCGTTATATCAGTGAACTGCATGCGAAGGCTACAAAGAT
The DNA here is from genome assembly GCA_024679065.1 of Sphyrna mokarran. Taxonomy (NCBI): domain Eukaryota; kingdom Metazoa; phylum Chordata; class Chondrichthyes; order Carcharhiniformes; family Carcharhinidae; genus Sphyrna; species Sphyrna mokarran. The sequence continues at coordinate 30,877,625 of JAGIQG010000021.1, forward strand.
AGTGGACTCATTGGTTGAAATTTTTCGTAATTCACTAAATTCCTGGAGGATACCAGAAGATTGGAAAACAGCCAATGTGATGCTCTTGTTCAAAAAAGGAGAAAGGCAGAAGGCAGACAACTGTAGGCTAGTTAGTTTAATATCTATTATTGGCAAGATGCTGAAGTCAATAATTGAAGAGGAAATAGCTAATAATTCAGGAAAGATGAATGCAATCAAACCTAAACATGGTTTTATGAGAAGTAAATCAAATTTGCTTGAATTCTTTGAAAATGTAAGAGAGAGAGTAGATGGGGATGGGGGGAAACCTATAGATGTAGTGTATTTAGATTTCCAAAAGGCATTTGACAAAGAGCCACATAAGATGTTGTCACATAGAAAACAGAGAGTTGGGCTAAGTGGGTCCTTTTCAGTATAGAAAGATATAACTAGTGGAGTACCCACAGGGATCGGTACTTAGCCCACAACTGTTCACTATTTACATTAATAACATGGAAGAAGGAACAGAATGTAAGGTTTCCAAATTTGCCGATGATAGTAGAAGATAAGTAGAAGCACATGTTGTGATGAGGATATTGTGATTCTGCAATGGGATTATAGATAGATTGGAAGGCTGGCAAATGGAGTTTAATGTGGGAAGCGTGAGGTCATGTACTTTGGTAGGGGGAATCAAAAGACGGGTTATTATCTTAATGGAGAGAGACTGCAGGTGAGTGAAGTACAGAGGGGTCTAGGTGTTTTAGTTCATGAATCCCAAAAAGATAGCAAGCAGATCCAACAAGTAGTTGAAGCATTTTGGCCTTTATTGTAAAGGGATTGGAGTGTAAAAATAGGGAGATTTTGTTGCAAGATGTCTAGATTTCCTGACATAACCAAATTTAAATAATTTCTAGTAAAGTTTCACACTAACTGAATTAATCATCCTGTGTCGCTTCTCAGTATTTTGTACCACTTGTGCAAAACTTGAGCTCAGATTCAACGGAACTTATCCGTCAGACTTTGCATACAGAATATAAAGAGTATAACGTTGTCATATCCTTAAATGTATTTTTTAAACTTAAGTTCTAATAGTACTACAATTATGAAAAAAAGTCTAATCCTACATCAGGAACATGTCATGTTCACTCCTCATTCATCACAAAGTCACAGTAGCATCACACTAGGCCTTGCGACAAGCCAGAAGATAAATCAGCTGGGCATCTCATTCCCACTTGCTATCCAGCAATTGTCGGCGGAAGGTTGTCCAGGTGGTGAGAGGATGATAAAACTTGGCTGGGGCAAGATCTCTTCCTCAGTCAAATAATCATTTCACACAAACAAAATGGCTATTTGGTGAGCGTTTGTGAAAGCAGAGTTCCAGTTGGCACTTTCTGCTCAAGAGGAAAAGAAAGAAAAGGTTGCAAGGTACACAGCTGCTGAAGTCATCAGCATTAAGATGATCCAAATCATTTGCAAAGTTTGGATTCAGGAAACCCAGCATGCATTAAACTGGTAATAATCAAGAATCTTATTCCTGGTCAGACTTGTGGCTTAACTATGATCTGCGCTGATGTGTTTTGTTAATAAAATGATTTGAGGATTAGACATTGTTAGCCTACTTCTGCTTCTGGATAGAGAGTCAGGTTGTCTTGATTGCCAAGAATACTGAAGTGTAAAGCTAAATCATCTGCTGCAGATTCAAGAGTCTTGGAAAATTATGTGTCACAGTTACATATAATAAGTCAAACACAGCAATTTGTGGTCCTACTGTTAGCGCCCAATTTGGACAGGTATCACAATTTGCCTTTCCTCTCCCACTATTTGATTGTAACAGGGTCCTTTTTTGTAATTTATAAAGATGAAGCTAGTAATTCAATGTCTGTACATAACCATTTACATGCTGTTTGCAAAGAAATGAGATGGCACGGTGGCACAGTGGTCAGCACTGCTGCCTCACAGTACCAGGGACCTGGGTTTGATTCTCGGCTTGAGTCTGACATTCTTTTTGTGTCTACATGGGTTTCCTCCAGATGTTCCAGTTTCCTCCCACCGTCCAATAGACGTGCGGATGAGGTGCATTGGCCATGCTAAATTCTCCCTCAGTGTACCAGAACAGGCACCAGATTGTAGCGACTAGGGGATTTTCACAGTAACTTCATTGCAATGTTAATGTAAGACTACTTGTGACACTAATAAATAAACTTTACTTTAAAACAAAAACAATCAGACTTTTTAAATTTACAACACAAAGGGTTAGATTTTACTGAGTTATCAACCCATCCCCAGCTAAAGATATAAAGAGATAAAAACACATGCTAATCTTTGCAATACGCTTACACAATGACAGGTTATACAATAGGAGGTCAAATTAAAATACAGTGCTAAAAGATAAAAAAGATAGAGTTACATATTCAGGAGACCTTTACCAGCATTCATGGTTGAAGGAAATTTCTCTAACAAGTGATCTTGAAAGTCCAGTGGAGTTGAAGCCGATGTAAACAGCAATTCCTGGAGACAATCATTTCTTTAAATATAATCCATCTTTTTGAAGAGTTGGTGCTTTCTGCACTTCCAGTTTCTTGGCTAACCTGCCAGAAACTCTGCAGTCACTGTCAAGATGCATGAAGCATTCCAGCGCTAGTTTTGAACAGGGCTTTATGCAGAATTTGGAGCTCATCCATCCCAGCACCAACAATGTGGTGATGACCGTCATCAGCTGAAAAAGCATTGGGATGAACACTTGAAACACCATGGCATACAAGGCTACAGACCAACTGCTGGAAAATGGGATTAGAATAATTAGGTTTTTGATAACCTATACTGTATAACTCCATGACCACTAGCACACTTGTGAACCCATCCACGATGCAGTGTCTGATGACTGATGTCTCAGTTTTTATTGCAGCACAGGGGGAAATCACCCAGTATCCGTGTGCTGTAGTGTGAGTCCAGACTTCTTTTCGCTCATTTATGGGACATAGGCATCGCTGGCTGGCCAGCGTTTATTGCCCATCCGTAGTTGTACTTGGAGAGCAGTTGAGAGTCAACCACATTGTGTGACTCTGGAATCACCTGAAGGCCAGACCAGGTAAGGACAGTGGATTTCTTTCTCTAAAGGACATTAGTGAACCAGATGAGTTTTTCCAACAATGGTTTCATGGTCATCAGTAGATTCTTAATTCCAGGTATTTTTTATTGAATTCAAATTCAACCATCTGCCATGGTGGGATTTGAACCCAGGTCCCAGAGCATTACCTGTGTTTCTGGATTAATAGTCTAATGATAATACCACTAGGCTATCGTCTGCCCATCTGCCTAGCAAGATCAGCTTGCTGCCATCATAGCTGTGCATACAGGCTTGCCGGCTCTCACTGCACTCCAGCAAATCATCCTCCAAAAGCGAGTCAGGATTGTTAAGGTGTTCTCTCAGGAAACAGCAGATCCATTGACTTCTCTTTCAGGATGAGAACTTTTGTCTTCTGCCAACACCTTTGCTATTTCAAAAGCCAGTCTAGCCTTTAGCTGCCATGCTGAGACTGTAGCATCATCAGGTATATTGTTAGCAGGCAGTTTGACCAGAAATCAGCACTGGAGTTCTACTGCCCCACCTGCCACAGAATTAGAGTGGGCTGGGTGGGGAGGGGGGAATGGAAATGTCCACAGATCTCAGGAGCAATTTTGCGGTCTCGAGCTGAGCGTGGTTGTAAAATCCCACCCCAAATGCCGAGGTTCTCTCCTCCCATATCCTCTTCCTGAACCCTGCCCATTGAATACCTGATGTCCCCTCCTCCTGACGAAGGAGCAGTGTATTCTGAAAGCTTGGAGCGTTTACTACAAATAAATCTGTTGGACTTTAAGCTGGTGTTGTGGGATTTCTTTCTGTTGTACCGAGTATAGCCCAGCATCAATTTATTTGCCCCCTTGAGAAGATTCCCAGGTCTTAATGAGATAGGCCACATTCTACACAACTCTAATTTTAGCAATTCAACAGCAGAACTATACTTCAGACTACAGAGGACAATATCACAGGAGATCCTTTGGAACAAACGTATAATCATTGAATAACTGATAACCATAAATAATTCAGTTATTAACTTGAAATTTGCTTTAAGGACATCAGTGAGTGGGAAACATTATGTGGGGGTGGAGAAAGGGTGTGGTCAAGAAACATTTATAGCAGTGGCAAAGTTCCTGCTTTGGAAAACAATTTACAATAAACACATATTCATTTGTGGGACATGAGTGTCTGTGACTGACCAGCATATTTGTCTATTCCTAGTTGCCCTTGACTTTGTAGCGATTGAGGCAACTGAGTAGCTTATTCAGCCATTTCAGAGGGCAATTGAGAGACAACCAGATTGCCGTGGCTCTGGAGTCTCTTGTAGCCCAGACCAGATAAGGATGGCAGAATTCCTTCCCTAAAGAATGTTAGTGAACCAGATGGATTTTTCCAACAGTAGTTTAATAGTCATCAGTAGATTTTTAATTTCAGATATTTTTTAAGCTAACTCAAATGCCACCATCCACTGAGGTGGGATTTGAACCCAGATCTCCGAAATCAAGTTTCCAGATTAATAATAATACCACTAGACTATCAGCTTTCGCATTCATTGCTATCACTTTGTGTTATGATACTGAAATGACATTGCATAAAGGATGTGGTTTGTAATGTCACTTTTTCCCTGCTTCCTCCCTTACCCCTGTTCTATTTATGAAATTCTAAATCAAGAGACTATCCAACACTTCAAGCTTTTGACTGATGACCTCTGCAATATTCACATAAAATTCATTTACAGATTTTATTTCGTATTTTTTCCTCTGGTTTGTGGAAAGACCCATTCAGCTAGCAATACACACTTACATGAGTGAACATTTTGCTTTAATTAGAACTCTATGTGTTTATTATTTCAATGCCTTACTTATTTTAAAATACATAATGCAATCAACCAGGACATACACAATTATAGTTCTCATGATTCATATCTATCTTCACCCTTGGCACATGTAGAACTGATGACTTTGAGCCAATAAATAAAATTCTGCGCCTGGATCATTCCTTTCTATTTAAATGGTTGAAGAAACCAGTTGTGCATAGGCTGGATTTTCCAGTCTTGGGATTGCTGTGGGACCAGAACATCCCACCCAAAGTTAACAGACTTATAGTACAATCTCACAAGTATCAGTTACTGATCTTGAGCATCACCTTCAACATTTTTCTTTGACAAAGGGGTGGTGGGATGGGGGTGCATTTTCAAGGTCTGCCACGGTTCGAAATCCCATTACAGCTGGAAGCTCTCACAAAAAACTCTCAGGATTTGTGGCAGGAAGAAGTGTTTGAGATGTTACCCCCGCCCTGTTCATGTTCAGAAGCTGATTACTGTGACATTAACTTAATACTGTTGCTTCCAGGAGTCTTGAATACGACCCTCACTGGCACGATATCGGACTGGCAGGAATCACTACTTGTCTTCAACTATCAAGCTAGCCATGCTGAATGTGCAGAGGCCAGTTTGGTCCCTGGTTGGTCATGAATATGGCTGGACAGAGCCCTGGCCTGCCCCCTTGCAATCTGACAGTGCCGGTTTGACACTGTGGAGGGGCAAGGTCTAGGGCAGAGCTTCTAGGGAAACCCATTGCATAGTGTGGGGGTGGGGAGAAGCCCCGATGCCAATGAATAAGAGGGGAACTGATGCTGCCAAGAATGGATGGGGGGGGGGCTGTGGGGGGTTGACTTAATGCTCTAAATGCCCCAATGCCAGCAATGATGTAGGGTGTGGCTGGGGGTTTGGTCATCGTGATGCCTTGTGTTGGTGGAGGATGGGAGAGAGGGAAAAAGAGTGGTGACCCAAACACTTAGTGTTGGAGATGGGGAGGGAGTTTACCACTCTGTGGTCAAGGGCTGGGGTTATTCCTTTTGTTTGTTGAGGGTCATAACGTCCAGTTGGGGTGGCGGGGGGGATAAAGGGGCCTTCCACACCTAGAGATCAGGGCACTTTTCCCTGTACCTTGCTGGCTCTACCAGGCATTGCTCTGCCAGAATAAGGCTACAAAATATGCATCATTCCCTCTTGCTTTTTTGACAAGGTGTCAGTAATCTGGAGTGAAATCCTGGCTGTGTCTCTGGGGAGAAAAACGTCAATTTTCCTTCAGAATCTGAAACTTTGCCATTTTAGTTTAGAATATTCAGCCCCAGGTATCGGCAACTCTATTTCAGATCAGAACTCCCAAGAAAAACAAAAGTGATTTGCTGAGTTTAGAAATTTGTAGAACACAAGATATGATCTGAAATGTCAGATCGCAGAAGTTTTATTTGAATTAAAAAAACAAGACTTATATTTGTATTTGACATTTTCACACAATACCCTGAAGAATTCTTGGTGTTTTCAATGTGGCTGGTAGTGACTGATCTTAAGGAGGATTGAGTAAATGAAAGAAAGAACATCTTGCATTCACTTGGTGCCTTCCAGGACTTTAAAGTTTAAGGTTTAATAATCAGTGTCACAAGTAGTCATACATTAACAATGCAGTTAAGTTAATGTGAAAATCCCCTAGTTGCCACACTCCAATGCCTGTTTGGTTACACTGAGGGAGAATTTAACAAGGCCATTGTCTCTAACCAGCATGTCTTTCAAACTTCTTGTCCCAAGGTAGATATTACAGTAAATGAGGTACATTTGAGATTGTAGTCACTATTGTGTTGTTGGAAGAGTAGTGTTCAATTTGTACACACTAGGCCTTACAAATAGCAAAGTGATAATAAACAGACTGTTTTACTGATTTAAGAAGAGGGATAAATTTAGGCAGGATCAGGGTTCTACAACCATATTCCAAACTGTGATCAATTCCTGGCAAAAAACAGGCAACTCCCATGAAGAGACTCGGACATCTCCCAGGTCGATAACCAGGCTGTACAACTGTACATCAGCACATAACATCATCAGAGAGGAAGCTTGACCTAAAGATATTTGCCGCAAGATCTGAAGGTAGAAAGTCACCAGCTGAATGCAAAGCCCATTTTTATATTTTTTCTGAATAAAGAAAATCCAAGCAAACAATGTAATTAATTTAAAATTAGCAGCAACAATGGAGAGAGAATCATAATTAATATAGAAACATAGAAAATAGGAGCAGGAATAGGCTATTTGGCCCTTCAAGTCTGCTCCACCATTCAATATGATCATGGCTGATTCTCAATTCCAACATTATACTCCAGCACTCTCCCCATACCACATGATACCTTTAAAGGGGGTGATTTTACCACTTTGCCCACCAGTAAAATCATACAAGGACCAGGAAATCAGGTTTGCGCTGAACCTCTTGCCTCTCGCAATCTTACTGGCACCAAATATCTAGCACATTCAGCCTGCTGCCCATTTTCGGCAAGAGGCCAAATGAATTAATTAAAAATATGTTTAAAAGCTCATTTAAATTAAATTGACAAGCCCAGAATGCAATCATCCAGGCTCAATTATCTTTGTGTCCTCATAGGGCAAGACTTTTTCTGGCAAGGATTACATATGGTCTCCACGAACAGGGGTCAGTCATGACAGCCTCACCAGGAGGCCATTGAGATCTCCAAGCAGGTTGAGGATAAGGGGAGGGGCCATTTTGGCAGTGCAACCTGGCAATGCAAGCCTGGCAGTGGCAATGCCACTGGTCAGCAGTTCCAAGATTAGGGCCTGAAAGGGTAGGGCCTAAAGGTGTGGAACCAGGCTAATTGGGTAGGGGGGGTTTCCACTGCAATACTGCATCTTGATTAGTAGAGGACAGGGGGGCGTCCACTGCCACACTGCATCACAATAGGTGGAGAAGGCCCCACTGCCGCTCTGCAGGTGATTGGTAGAGGACAGGGGAGTGTTTTACCAGTCTGGGCAATGGTGTGCTCAACCCAAAACCATAAAATCCTGCCTAGTGTTTCCATGCTCTGTACTTTGATTGTTCCGATTCTTGTGGTAGGAAAGGTGGCAAAATCCCATGTCATTTTGATTTCAATCTTCCTGCAATTTCTCTTTCATATCCTGGTTTCTAGAGTTACTTGTTTTTCAGCTTCTTGGGTTTGTTTTTGCCCCCGACTCCATTGTTCCCCCATCTCTGCTGGGAGTTTTGGTGAGAGCTGCTTTCTTCTCCGGTAGAAAGCATAAAACCAAACTCAAAGATTCTTCCTACCCTAAGGTGGTCCCTGGCTGCTAAGTAACAGCCTAGTCTTTTTTTAACCTGCTGAATTTCATGCTGTAAACTCAATTACAATGCAGGCACAGTCTGAAATGACATGCAGACATTTTTGTTTAACATGAACTACCTGAAATTTTAACTCTTTCTTATGCAGGAACCAAAATTAAACTTGTACCTTGTTTCTAATACTTACAAATACAAATATTGATCATTTAAAAATGATCTCTGTTTCCTGACATTCCCAGTTTACTCCCTCTCTCCTTTTTAAACAGTGGGGTTATATTTGCCACTTTCCAATCTGCTGACAGTATTCTAGAAGGTATAGAATTTGGACAGATGATAACCAATACATCCACTATTTCCTTTAGTACCCTAGGATATAGATTATAATGTTAATGTTTCACATCAATGACCTCTTATCAGAACTGGTCAAAGTTAAAGGTATAGTAGGATTTGAAGAAACAGCACATGATAGAAGGAAAACAAAAGGTACATGATAAGGTGGAAGACAGGACAGAATAAATCATACACGGCAAAAGACAATGGTGGCTGGGTGGCACAGTAGTTACCACTGCTACCACACAGTGTCAGAGTGACTGTCTGTGTGGACTTTGCATCTTCTCTCCATGTCTGCATGGGTTTCCTTCAGATGCGCCAGTTTCCTCCCACAGTCCAAAGTTGTGCAGGTTAGGTTGATTGGTCATGCTAAATTACTCCATAGTGTCAGGGGGACAAGCAGAGTAAATGCATGGGATTATGGCCTGGGTGGAATTGTGGTGGGTGCAAACCTGATGGGCCAAATGGCCTCTTTCTGCACTGTAGGGATTCTGTGAAAGGAGAGGAAAAAAAGAAAAGAAACAATAGTTTTGTCTAGAGCAGATCAGCTGCAATCAGAAAGCAGAAATTGGAAAATGAAAGCAAAACATGTAAATAAAAAGAAGGAAACAATGAGGGTTTACCAATACTTTTAGGGGTAGAAGTTGTTGAATACAGAAGACTCTAAAGAGCCTATTGGAAAGGCAAGGTGCTTTATTTCAAACTTACCTTGTCTTTCACCAGAACAGTGCAGCAGCCCAAGACAGAGATGTCAGTATGAGAGCAATGTGGAGAATTAAAATGGCAAACTAGCTCAGAATCATGCTCGCAAAATTAGAGGTGTTCTGCAAAGTGGTTATTCGATCTGCATTTGGGCTCTTCATTGTAGGGGCGACCACATTATGAGCAGTAGATAAAGAACGTTAAATTGAAAGCAGTGTATTTAAATCATTGCTTACCTGGAAGTAGTGTTTGGGGCCTTGAATAGTGAGAAGAGAAGAGGTAAAAGAACAGGCGTTACATCCCCTGCATTTGTGTAAAACAGCTCCACGGGAAGGAAAACAGGCTGTTGAGTGTGACCGAGGAGTGGACCAGGGCATCACAGTGGGAATAGTCTCTACAGAAAACGGCCAGGAGAGGGGAAGAAGTGTTTGGTGGTGGCATCATGCCGGATATGACTGAAATGGAAGAAAATGATCTGTTGAATCTGGGAGCTGGTGGGTTGGAGGTGAGGTCCTGGCAAGCAAGAGAATGGATCAGAACAAAAGTGCAGGAGACATGGAGGCCACAATTAAAGGCCCTGTCAACCATGGTGAGGAATATAGGCTAGAATCCTCAGATGAGAGGTAATGGAGACATCTCTGATAGGCTGGTGTGGAAAGACTGCCTCATCAGAAGAAATGCAACAGAGTTGGAGTATCATGTCTGGAAAAACAGGAATCTTACAACCCTGAATTGCAACTTAGGTAGAGAAGTACTTAGTCATGTGTTTAATCATAGAAATCATCTCTCTTGCAATCATTACAAATTAATGACAGTTCTGGAAGTGGTTTAAGTGTAATCATTGACACAGTCAACTGTATTATTATAATGTTCAACCTACTGGATGCTTTATATTTAAATCATGAAAGATTATGGTCACCAAATACATTTTCAATTCAGAAAATTGAAGAAAACAGAATCATTTGAATATAGAAAGCAGAAAGCAGAGTTTCAGCTTCTCTTGTACCCAGGAAGCTTTCTGATTGTTTCTTTGGAATATGCCTCATGTTTCTATAGATATAGAACTTTTGGAGTTCAAGGAGTAAAGGTGGGGGAAGGCAGATTTGGGATATTGAGTTGAATGATCAGCCACGATCAAAAAGATGTTATAATTCAGGTCAGAAACTCTAAAGTGCTTTATGAAGTTTGCTTAGATCATAAGTTTTGCAATTTGAACTTGGCTAGGGTAAGCATGAGTGTTTCAATCGAGGTATGATTCAAATAACCCATTATGGAGCTTTTAGCAAACAAAGTTCATTTAAGAATACAGTTAACATGTACAAAAAGAAAATTAACTACAACTGTTACTAATTACAAACAAGAAAAAAAACAACCATGGTATTGTATAAACCTTAACAACTAAATGCAGTTCCAACCAAATGAATCCCACAAACAAAATCCTTGCCACAGGTGTACCAGATAAAATACAACTGCTCACGTGATGCTGGAATTTAGTCCTTTGGTCGGATGCTGCAGGTCTCTTGATACACATACGGACAAGCTTGAAGTTAAAACACTATGGGGAAAGAAAGAGAGAGAGAGAGAGGTTCTAGGTACTAACTAGCTAACAGCCAACAGCAGAATTTCCAATACCAGGAAGAGAAAGAAAAACAGTCTGATGTCTAAATACCTTTTAACCAAAAAAGCAGCCAGCAGAATTTACAATCCAGGAGGAGAAAGAGAACTTATCTGCCACCTGACAACCAGGAAGCTTCTGACTCTAAACCCAAAACTTTACCTGAATCCTTGGATTCTTTGGTGGAGGAATCACCTGACTTTGAGTTGCCAATCAATCTTCTCCTTCACAATGCAGAGTCCTAATAAAATCCCAGAAAGTATCTGAGCTCCCCCCTCAAGTAAAAATATTACAAAACTCCATTTAAACCATTGAAGCAATAATAAAAAGACTTTTGACAGATAGCCAAGCAACAAAATAAAAGAAAACCAAAAGCTGTTCAACTGCAGAGAACATGGTTTAAAAAGAACATTTCTTAAAGGCATACTAATGTCACATTGAATAGCAGAGCAGATTCAAAGGGCTGAATGGCCGACCTCCTACTTTTCTTTTCTATGTTTCTGTAATATCTTGTCCTTGCTGAGTGCAAAAAAGGGAAATAATGGACACGAAGAACATCAAAAGAAAAAGTGCAAATGAATTACATTTGTTTTAATTAGATTATTCTGCTCGCAGTTAGAGGAGCCTGCAAATTCTGATATACCAGAAAACAGCTTAAAATGACCAAGAGAGTTAAGCACTGTATTTAAATATTGAAATATTTTCTCCTGTATCAAATTACCATTTGTAGTATGTGGTCTATTAGCATGTCCAATTCCACTCAACAGAAAGTTAGGAACATCCACTGGGAAATTAATCTTGATTCCAGTAGAGTTGTGATATAAGAATAGGTTTGCAGTCACCAGCTCTGCTACTAGGGCTCATCCGCTACCGAGTTAAGGTTCAGCCTCTTCATTATCTTTTCTAGTGAGAATCAATAATTTTGGGAAAGGGTCCAAAACACAAATAGCCTTATTTAGTGTTTGTTTTAGCCACATGGCTTTGAGAATATGAGGCACTAATTTCACTCGGCGCATTTTTTTAAAAATCTGACCTGCCACACTGAGTATCATATAACATCAGGCATCTGTTCTCAATAACTCCTTCAAATGTCTGAGAAACCAGGTGTGGAAATGGTTCCAATATTTATTCTTTTCTTCTTGTAAAAAAAACTTGGGGCTGGATTTTGGCAACCAAAGTGGGCAAGTTGACTTGAGAAATTTCCAGATTTACCAGACGCAGCTTTTATAAAATGTTTTCATTCCAAGGGAATGGGTTGAGGCGGGGGGCAAGGGGGTGAGAAGGTTGGGGCTAGATGCAATCTGAGGCATAGCTCTCAGAAACAGGATGGGGAACCATATAGTGTGGGTGTGGGGAGATGGCAGGCATGTGGCAGGATAACCTTATTGGAAGCCCCTTCCCTCAATCCTGTGGGAAATCATGTTTAAAAAAACCCTTTTTAAAAAAGGTACCCAAACATCACAGTAGCATCCATTGCATTTGTTTACATGAGGAAATAGAGGGTGTTTATCTGAGACTGGTCTGCGGGGGTAGTTATCAGCTCATTCATTTTAAGTTAACTCATTGCAATAGAACATTATTTGGAACATAGAACATAGAACATTACAGCACAGAACAGGCCCTTCGGCCTTCGATGTTGCGCCGACCAATATAAAAAGCAATGCCCCTCCAAACTAAACCATTCCCTTCTCTTCCATATACTTATCAACTAACCTCTTAAACGCCACCAAACTTGGCGCATCTACAACTGCTGCAGGCAGGGCATTCCACTCCCGAACCACCCTTTGGGTAAAGAACCTACCTCTGATATCCGTCCTATAACTATCACCCCTTAATTTAAAGCTGTGTCCCCTCGTGCTAGCTTTCTCCATCCTAGGAAAAAGGCTATCACTGTCCACCCTATCTAAACCTCTAATCATCTTATATGCTTCAATAAGGTCTCCTCTTAGCTGCCTCCTTTCTAACAAAAACAATCTAGTTTGCAGGCACCAGGTTAAAATTTCTTACAGGGTCCTTGTCATGGAAGGCAATCAACACTACCAATATAGTGCCACCGGAATCTCGTTAAACAGAAAAATAAGATACAAATATTTGAATGTATTTCAGCCTGAGCCTATTTAAATATATTCCAAATTCAAACCAAAACGCGCACACCAAAATCAAAAACAAAACATAGTTGTCTCTCCTCCTCTCCACCATCTTGAGTCCCCCTCCCATTCCCAAGTTGGCATCTTGCATCCGTGTTATTCGTACATTCAGAATGGTCTAGTTGGACCAAGCACAGGCTTGGAGGGCCGAAGGACTTGTTTCCTGTGCTGTACTGTTTTTTGTTCTTTGTAGTAGGTCAGGACTTTTCCTAGTTGCCCTTCAGATCATCCCAAACTGGTGGTAAAGGTTCATAGGAAAAGTCATACAAAGCTACAAGTTCATCAATATAGCCTTAATTCTTGTTGCATTAAACTCTTGACCTCTCCCCTCCACTCTTAGCAGCAGCCTCTGCCTCCTTCCCCCTCGATCTCACGATCAGCCCCCTCCTCCCCTCCCCCACATATCACAAGTATCATGGTCAAGGTGTCCCTTGTCTTATTCCGAGCTAATCTGATTTCCCTTTGTTCAGGAGGAATCAAATGGGATGGAGAGACATTATGAACATATACAGAGAACAAAGTCAGATATTTGCTTTCTATAAAAAATGGAAAACAGAAGCAGAAGAGCATTCAATACGGCCCATGGAAAACACTCAAAACAGCTAAATTATTAAAATAGACAGAATTAGTTACTAAATCACCATCATCTTAACTATAAATTGTTCTATTACCAAAAATGCTGAAGCAAAAAACTGATCACAATATCTTGTCAAATGTGACATTGATAAGATGATTGTACCTTTAGAATTCTCTGAACTAGTTAAGAATTTCCAACAAATACAATAGAATAGTGCACCCTGAATATTTGTAAGTTACTTGTCATGCAAACTAATATTATGTTTAAAAAGTAATTGCATTTATATAGTATCTTTTGTAATCTCAGGACATCCCAAAGTACTTTAGAGCTAAGATGGGTCTGATGAAGGGTCATTCAGACTCAAAATGTTGGCTCTAGTGTGTCTGCACAAATCCTGCCAGACCTGCTGAGATTTTCCAGCATTTTCTGCTTTTGTTTCAGATTCCAGTGTCTGCAGTAATTTGTTTTGATTCCAGCCAAGGAAATGTTTCAGTCACTGTTTGCAATATGCAGCCAAGAGCACATAAACTCTCACAAACAGCATAGTGATCACACCTTTGGGCAGCACAGTGGTTAGCACTGCTGTTTTACAGCGACAGAGACCCAGGTTCAATTCCGGTATCGGGTCACTGTCTGTGTGGAGTTTGCACATTCTCCCCGTGTCTGCGTGGGTTTTCTCCAGGTGCTCCGGCTTCCTCCCACAATCCAAAGATGTACAAGTTAGGTTGACTGGCCATGCTAAATTGACCCTAGTGTCAAAAGTATTGGCAGGGTAAATACATGGGGATATCGGAACAGGGCCTGGGTGGGATGTGGTCAATATGGATCCAAAGGTCTCCTTCTGTACTGTAGGGATTCTATGACCAGATGGTCTGCTTTTGTGATTTTGACTGAGGGGGTAAACACCAGTTAAGACACTAAGTATAATTCCCCTACTTTCTTTGAAATAGTACTACTGGATCCACCAGAAAGTCTCACATCATGTCCAAAGATGACACCCCTGACAGTTCAGGGCCTAACTTCTCTGCTTTTATACTCTCTACGCCATTAATAAAGCTGAGGATATGTCTTCTTGACTGACCACATTCTCAAATACTGTGGATCTCTTGGTACTGCACTGGGTGTCAGTCTTGCTTTCGGCATTTAGGATCTAGAATGGGACTTCAACCCGCAACTCATCTGATTGTGTTGCCAGCTGAACCAGGGCTGACACTTAGCATTTGAAATGTGAGTTATTACAGATGGCAATACACTCAAGAAGCAAAAGTCAATAAATAACTTGTAAAATTTCATTTTGAAAGAACTATTTCTCTGGCAATATTGAACTAATGATTTTAGATTATATTATATCGTTGTACTTGCTAAACAAAATACCGAGCAGAATTCATTAACATCTTGCTATTAACAGTAGATCATCATCCCTTCTAGCCCCCCATTCCAACTTCAAACAACATTACAGAGCCACTTGTAAATTGAATTAAAACAATGAATGTTGAACCTGAAAACTCATCCGTTTTTGCTGGCTGGTAACAATCTCATTTCCTGTTCCCCATCTTTTCCTGTGTTTGTTCTACATGTTCAACTACATTTTTAATGAAAATGTTTTCCCTGAATTTTATACTTTCAACTGTCAACCTTCACAGATCTCAAGAAATGTTACAATACAATCAGAGGCCATTCAGCCCATGGGATTTACACCAACTCTCCATAGGAGCAATGTACCTAATGCCATTTCCCTACATGTCTCCCATAACCCGTCACTTTCTTCTATTTCTGATAACAATCCAATTCCTTCTCAAAAGCCTTGATTGAACTTCCCTCCATTCCATACTCTCAGGCAGTGTATTCCAGATTCTATCCACTTGCTGTGTGAGAACATTTTGTCACATATCACCATTGTTTCTTTTGCTAATCCTCTCAAATCTGTGCCCTCTTATTCTCAGTTCTTCCGTCACTGGGAACAGCTTTTTCCTGTATACTTAGTCAAAATCACGAGGGACCTAGACAATCTCTATCAAATCTCCTCTCAACCTTCATTTCTCCAAGAAAAACAGTCTCAATATCTCAATCTATCCATGTTACCATCTCTTGAATCCTTTCTACACTCTCTCATATATTGTTTTCATACATTTCCTAAAGCGTGCACCTAGAAATGGATGTGATACTCCAATTGAAACCAAACCAATGTTCAGTACAAGTTTAGCCTAATTTCTCTGCTTTTATACTCACTTCGCCAAAGCTGAGGATATGCCTTCTTGACTGACCACATTCTCAAATACTGTGGATCATATAATCTCGAGATTATATGAAGGAGGCCAATCAGCCCATCAAGAGACAGTAGGAGGGAGCTCAAAGAGGGAGTTAGAAGGGCAAAAAGGGGGCATGAAATGATTTTGGCAGATAGGATTAAGGAAAACCCAAAGGCTTTTTACTCCTATGTTAGGAATAAAAGGGTGGTTAGGGGAAAAAAAAAAAATCGGACCTCTTAGGGACAGAGGAGGGGAACTGTGCTTAGAGCCCGAGGGAATGGCGGAGATCCTGAATGAATACTTCGCGTCGGTACTCACGAAGGAGAGGGGCTTGTTGACAGCTCCTGTCTCTGAGGGAGCTGTGGACTAGTTGAGGGAAATATCCATACTGAGGGAGGAATTGTTAGAGCTTCTAGGTAGCATTAAAACTGATAAATCTCCAGGGCCTGATGGCATTTATCCCAGGCTGCTTAGAGAGATGCGAGGTGAAATTGCTGGGCCTCTGACACGAATCTTTGTCTCTTCCTTGGACACAGGTGAGGTCCCAGAGGACTGGAGAATAGCTAATGTTGTACTGTTGTTTAAAAAAGGTGGTAGGGATAATCCTGGAAATTATAGGCCGGTGAGTTTGACGTCAGTGGTAGGGAAGCTGTTGGAGGGGATTCTTAGAGATAAGATGTATAGGTACTTAGAGCATTGCAATCTGATTAGGGATACGCAGCATGGATTTGTTAAGGGGAGGTCGTGCCTTACAAATCTGGTAGAATTTTTTGAGGAGGTAGACGAAGGCCGAGCCCTTGATGTTGGCTATATGGATTTTAGTAAGGCGTTTGACAAAGTCCCTCATGGGAGGTTAGTCGAGAATGTCAAGGCAAATGGGATACAAGGACAGGTAGCTAGATGGATAAGCAACTAGCTTGGTAATAGGAGACAGAGAGTAATAGTGGAAGGGTGTTTCTCTAGCTGGAGGTCGGTCACTAGTGGTGTGCCGCAGGTCTCGGTACTGGGACCTCTTCTATTTGTAATATATATAGATGACTTGGAAGAGGGAGTAAGTGGAGCGATCAGCAAGTTTGCAGACGATACAAAGATGGCTGGACTTGCGGATAGTGAGGAGCATTGTCAGGCGATGCAGCAGGACATAGATAGGCTGGTAGCTTGGGCAGACAGATGGCAGATGGAATTCAATCCTGATAAATGTGAGGTGATGCATTTCGGGAGAAAGAATGTAGGGGGAGGTATATGATAAAGGGTAGACCTATTAAGAGTATAGAAACGCAGAGGGACCTGGGGGTGCAGGTGAACAAGTCTCTGAAGGTGGCAGAGCAAGTGGAGAAGGTTGTGAAGAAAGCATATAGTATGTTAGCCTTTATAGGAAGGGGTATAGAGTACAAGAGCTGGCCTTTAATGTTGCAGTTGTATAAAATGCTGGTTAGACCTCATTTGGAACACTGCGTCCAGTTCTGGTCGCCTTACTACCGGAAGGATGAGGAGACTCTGGAAAGAGTGCAGAGGAGGTTTACCAGGATGCTGCCTAGTATGGAAGGTCTGAGTTACGAGGAGAGATTAGGCAAATTGAGACTGTTTTCCTTAGAAAGACGTAGACTTAGAGGAGATCTGATAGAGGTGTACAAGATTTTGAAGGGATAGATAGAGTAAACAGGGTTAAGCTTTTTCCTAGGATGGACTCAAATAGCACGAGGGGTCACGGGCTTAGGGTGAGGGGGGTAAGGTATAATTTGGATGCTAGAGGGAGTTTTTTCACACAGAGGGTGGTGGGGGTATGGAATGCGCTGCCAAGTAAAGTGGTGGAGGCAGGTACTCTGGAGTTATTTAAGAAATACTTAGATGGGCACATGAACAGAATGGGAATGGAGGGGTATAGAAAACTGATTTAAAATAGGGATCATGAGCCTTGGGAGTCCCTGGGAAGTGTGTAAATAGATGAAGATATTGATGTACTTGTTTTTATCCTACAGGTGCTTTGGTCCACCTTGTTGTCTAACGAGGGGCATACACACGATGGGTCGTGAGAGGACTGCTCTTGGACCTTTTTTGAGAGTATCCTACTGCTTCACATCGTTAGTATATGCTTGATCTGGACCATCTGATGGGCAACACGACAGCTCAGTGACTATCGCTGTGCTGTGCAGATACATGGATTTAGGCCTGTGCGCAAACTCCCACAGACATTCTCCCCGTGCTTGTGTGGGTTTTCTCCGGGTGCTCCGGTTTCCTCCCACATCCCAAAGATGTGCTCTTGGGCTAATCGGCAAAACAAATTCTCCGTAAATTGTCTCAAATTTGGTTTTTAATCCATAGATCTATAAACACGGACAGGGATCGTGTGTAGAAGTGGGAACATCGAGGTGGCGGCGCGGGCTCGTTGGGCCGAAGGGCCTCTTTCCCATGCTGTTTTGTTCTTTGTTCTTTGTCTGCATCAACAACAATCACACATAGGCCCTATCCTCCACATAGTTACCCTGTTAATCCCTGTATACAAAGGAACAATTTAGCATGCCCAATTTAGCATATCTTTGGACAATTGAGGAAACTGGAGCATCTGGAGGAAACCCATGCTGACACAGGGAGAATGTGCAAACTCCACACAGACAGTGACCCAAGCCAGGAATCGAACTCAGATCCCTGGAGCTGTGAGGTAGCAGTGCTAACCACTGTGCCGCCCAGATGCTGGAATCCAAAGCAAAAATAGAAAATGCTGGAAAATCTCAGCAGGCCTAATAACATTTATGGAGAGGGAATAGAGCCAGAGTTTCCAGTCAGAGTTGTGATCCCAATGTCTCCTGCCAACTTCAATGATTTATGCACTTCATGCTCAGATCCCTCTGCTCTTGAATTTACTTTAAGATTGTATCCTTTATTTTATACTGTCCCTCCATGTGTTTTCCACCAAAGTGAATTACTTCACATGTCTGCCTCAAATTTCAGTTGTCACTTGTGTGCCTACATCACCATTCTACTTATATTCTCCTGGAGTGCTACACCATCCTCCTCACTTTTCACAGTGCTTCCAAAATTTTGAGGCATCTGCAAATCTGACATTGTACCAAGGTTGAAGCTGTTAACATATATCAGGAAGAGCAAAAGTCCCAATACCAATCCTTGGAGAACTCCAATACAAACCTTCCTCCTGTCTGAAAAACATCCATTAACCACTACTTTCTGTTTCCTGCCATTCCACCAATTTCATACAAAGAGGGTGCCTGAGCTGGATTGGCTATGCGAAATTGCCCTTTAATGTAAGGGAGACTAGCTAGTGTAAATGCAAGGGGTTATGAGCATAGGCCTGATTGGAATTGGGGTCAGTGCAGACTTGATGGGCTGAACTGTAGAGATTCTATATTTATTGCTTTTGTGCTTTTTAGTCCACAAGTTCAAACTTGGCTGCAAATCAGTTGAGCGAAACTTTTCCAAATGCCTTTTGGAAGTTTATTGTAGGTTTTGATAATACTACTAATTTTTAGAATCTGCAGTATCTATGCATTTTATTCTGTAACGATAGTTTAAAATTAAGTGGTTCAGATTTGACCTTTTGTTTGGCAATTAACAAACAAGGCAGTTGGGTAATGGGAAAACAGTTGTTTGTGAAGAAACAATTTTTTAAAATTGTTTTATGACAGGGAGCGCATTTGAATCTTAAACTGAGTCCGTCTTAATGATCATGATATGATTAGATGTTTGTTTTTGAATCAGTTCAAAAGATGAGCTGGCAAGGTGGATACAAAACTGGCTCGGCCAAAGAAGACAGCGGGTAGAAATGGAAGAGTGTGTTTCTGAATGGAGGGCTGTAACAAGTGGTGTTCCTTAGGGATCAGTGCTGGGTCCTTTGCTGTTTGTAATCTATATAAGTGATTTGGAGGAAAATGTAACTGGATTGATTAGTAAGTTTGCAAATGACACAAAGGTTGGTGGGTTTGTGGATAGCGATGAGGACCATCAACGGGGACACAGATTGGGTAGAGAGATGGCAGATTAAGTTTAAATGCAGAGATGCCGGCGTTGGCCTGGGGTAAACTCAGTAAGAGGTCTGGCAACACCAATTTTAAATCCAACCGATTTATTTGATAGTAAATCTGCTAGCTTTCAGCGTTTGTGCCTTTGTCAGGCGAATGAGGTGTTCTGGTCTCCAAAAGCACACATATCAGCACAGGCAGTTTACAGATTGCTGATTAGAATGCGAATTCTTACACCTAACCTGCTATTCAAGTCTGTGCTGTCTGGAGACAATACACATCTCTCTAACCTCAGTGTTCAATGTTCCTTGCACTCACATTGTTAGCCACTTTAAGACTTGAATAACAGGTTAGATGTAAGGATTCGCATTCTAATCAGCTAGCAGATTTACTATCAAATAAATCGGTTGGATTTAAAATTGGTGTTGCCAGACCTCTTACTGAGATTGAGTTTAATCCAGACAAATGTGAGGTAATGCATTTTGGAAGATCTAATATAGGTAGGAAATATATAGTAAATGGCAGGACACTTAGGATATCGATAGGCAAAGGGATCTGGGTGTACAGATACACAGGTCACTGAAAGTGGCAATGCAGGTGCAGAAGGTAGTCAAGAAGGCATATGGCATGCCGGGTACTGAGTTTAAAAATTGGGAAAATATATTGCAGCTTTATAGAACCTTAGTGAGGCTGCACTTGGAATATAGTGTTCAATTCTGGTCACCACACTACCAGAAGGATGGATTTAAAATTGGTGTTGCCAGACCTCTTACTGAGTTTACCCCAGGCCAACGCCAGCATCTCTGCATTTAAACTCAATCTGCCATCTCTCTACCCAATCTGTATCCCCATTGATGGTCCTCATCGCTATCCACAAACCCACCAACCTTTGTGTCATTTGCAAACTTACTAATCAATCCAGTTACATTTTCCTCCAAATCACTTATATAGATTACAAACAGCAAAGGACCCAGCACTGATCCCTAAGGAACACCACTTGTTACAGCCCTTCATTCAGAAACACATTCTTCCATTTCTACCCGCTGTCTTCTTTGGACAGGATACAGAAAAGATTTACCAAAATGTTGTCTGGTATGAAGGGCATTAGCTATGAGGAGAAGTTGGAAAAACTTGGTTTGTTCTCATTGGAGCGACGGAGGTTGAGAGGAGACCTGATAGAAGTTTACAAGATTATGAGAGGCATGGATAGAGTGGATAGTCAGAAGCTTTTTGCCAGGATGGAAGTGTTGATTGCTAGAGTGCATAGATTTAAGGTGCGAGGGGCAAGTTTTAAAAAAGATGCATGAGGCAGACTTTTTACACAGACAGTGGGTGCCTGGAACTCATTGCTGGGGAGGTAATGGAAGTGGATCCAGTTGTGACTTTTAACGGGCATCTTGACAAGAACATGAATAAGATGGGAATAGAGGGATATGGTCCCTGAAAGGATGGGAGGTTTTAGATAAGTCGGGCAGCATGTTCAATGCAGGTTGGAAGGGCCGAAGGGCCTGTTTCCGTGGTGTAATTTTTTTTGTTCTTTGAATAGCTAAAGCAGTCTGAACTTAGGATGACACCTTGGGTGGGAATTTCCAGCCATGCTCACCCCAAGTCCAGAAAATCTCACCCAAAGTCAACAGACCTTTTCATGGTCCATGTCCCGCCAGCTACAATTCCTGTGGCAGACAGGACAGGAAGTTCCACGCCTTATGTTTAAACAGACCATACACTGCTATAATTGATTTGTACCCAAGAGAAAACCTTTTATTCACTGATATTATGATAAGAAGTGGTTTTAACTATTGATTTTAATAGTTTTAGTAGGGGGCTTAGGCTAAGGCATATTGATTACAGAATGTGACTTCATTTATGTCTTTTCTGTTTTTGGAAGGAAATGTGCATTTGTTTGTAAGGGAATGTAACTTTCAACTTTGAGCTTTTAAGCACGGATTGGTGCAAAGATAGGGGTGAAATGAGGTGATTTGTGTTCGATGGCCAATGGGAGGACTGAACTTAGACCATCTCCAGAAAAGGAAGGAGGAATGGGAGGGCCAGAGGATAAAAGTTGAAAAATTATGATCCTCATTGGCACAGTGTTACTACGGCTTATGGAGTGTAGTTCATCTGGACACGACTCAACATCACTTCAAAGACAATGAATGGAGAGAGATATTGGGATGAATTTTCCCATTCCCCTTGCCAAAGGAATTGTAGCGGATGAGGGACAGACCAGAGAAAAGTACATTGATCTTGGGCGGGATTTTCCGATTTTGGGGCAAGCGTGGGTGGTAAATCCTTCCCATGGTCTGTACTGGCAAATACAAGAGTTTTTGGGATCTTGACATATGAAGATCTGTTGCCTACATTGCTTCTTGTACGTGTAGAATCTTTCTTAATAAATTCTATTTGGTTCATAAATACTAGTTATTTATACCTTGTTAGTTAGGCATAACTGAAGTGTCTATTGTTAGAAATTTAAATTTGGACTTGAGAATTTTTTTTAAAATTAGAAAAGGATTTGTATCTCAATATCTTCTTATACCGTGTATATCAAATAAATAGCGTTACCCTTATAAACCTTCTCTGTTATCTCTTCAAAAAACTTAGCTTGAAACCATAATCCTTTGTTGTTCAATTTCCTCTATAGTGGAAAACATTAATGGAATTTTAATCCTTGTACTGTCCTACTTTTTAAAAGATGGATGTTTGGCTGGAATTCTCCAGCATTCACACTGGTAGGGTTCTCAAGTCCTGCCATCAGCGCACCTCCATCCGCAGGTTTCCCAACAGCGTGGGGTGATGTCAATGGGAATTCCCATTGACAAGAGAATCCCACTGCTAGCAAACAATGTGCCATCTCCCAATGGTGGGAAATGTGCAGCTGGGAGGCTGGAAAATCTCACCCATAGTGAAGTAGTTTCATATCTCTATTCACTGCAACTTCTATTGCCCACCATTATCAACCAAATGGCAGCCAGGTGCCCTTGTGCTTATCAACCAACCACTTACTAATCTAATCTAACACCAAGCTATCTTTCCCATTGGTCTAAATGTTGAGTGGTTACCTATGGTAGGGGGATAATGTAAAATCCATTACATCAGTTCTCTGGAAAAAGAAATTTCATTGTGTTATTCATTTTTCCCATTGATGCAAAGATCTTTATTGAGTCGATCTGCAATTTTGTATGAATGTTTCATAATTGTCCTTTGACAAGTGAAGAAATTATAGTCTTCTTTTCGTTGTTTGCTAATGTTGAGGTAGCCATTTACGTTCTTCAAAATTGTACATGATACATGCAAATAACCTGTTAGCGTTTCTCACTCACAATGCACAACTGTTAACTTGTATTTGTCTTTTTCTCCAAATTTTGCAGAAAGAGAATGAACAAGAGAAATGTATTATTAAACCACAAAGAAACACCCACAGCTTTGCATGAACACCAGTAAAGCCATGGGTAAATTAAGATGGTGTATGAGTAGTTATTAACATTCCTTATATGAACAAGCACCAAAACAGAGAAAATCTTTAACGTAATTATCTTTTTCAAGGAATAGCAGCAGCGGTTTTCAATTGTTATAACTAAACTCCTGGTGAGATATTTAATTCAGAATGATTTCAAATTTTCATAAGGACAGCAGTGGATATCTGTTATAGATAAGACAGCATTCACATGAACAAACTACCCATCCGGTAAAAGACTTTTACAGACCTTAATTTCTTGCAGTGAAAATTGCCATTCATTGTTATTCCATCTTTTGTACATTGTCCACTTCATTCACAGAATTATTTTTAGCTTTTTCCCCTCCCTTTCTAACCTGCAACTGAAAGAGTGAGGTGAATTGGACCGATGATTTCTATCTCCTTCATCACCGTGAAGAGCTGATAGATCTTGTTTACAAGGAGGTCAGACAAGCCTGATTCAATCTTTCACTTACACGTTAACATAGAATATAGAACATTACAGCGCAGAACAGGCCTTTCGGCCTTCGATGTTGCGCCGACCAATTATGAAAAAATCAATGACCCTCCAAACTAAACCATTCCCTTCTCTTCCATAAACTTATCTACTAACCTCTTAAACGCCACCAAACTTGGCGCATCTACAACTGCCGCAGGCAGGGCATTCCACTCCCTAACCACCCTCTGGGTAAAGAACCTACCTCTGATATCCGTCCTATAACTATCACCCCTTAATTTAAAGCTGTGTCCCCTCGTGCTAGCTTTCTCCATCCTAGGAAAAAGGCTATCACTGTCCACCCTATCTAAACCTCAAATCATCTTATATGTTTCAATAAGGTCCCCTCTTAGCCGCCTCCTTTCTAACGAAAACAACCTCAAATCCCTCAGCCTCTCTTCATAAGACCTGCCCTCCATACCAGGCAACATCCTGGTAAACCTCCTCTGTACCCTCTCCAATGCCTCCACATCTTTCTTATAATGTGGGGACCAGAACAGCACACAATACTCCAAGTGCGGCCGCACTAGAGTTTTGTACAGTTGCAAAATGACGTTGCGGCTCTGAAATTCAATCCCCCTACCAATAAAAGCTAAGACTCCGTATGCCTTCTTAACAACCCAGCCACAAATGGTCAAATTCTGATGCTGTGGAGAGTTTTAAATATAATTGGGGATCTGGGTTTCGCCAAGTGATTCCAAAGGGCCGGTTGGAAGAATGGATTTCAGGAAATATGTAGTCATTCTATTAGCTTGCAGTCAAAAATGACAAACAGCTGATTTTGATGCAGATCAATGTTGTCATCCACCTGTTCTGTTCAGCGAGTATTTAGTAACTGTGACAAAAACTAATTACTTCTTGAGTTTGGGGCAGAGACATTGGATTGAACTTTTCGCCTCTCACACCAGCAGGATTTTCTGGTCCCACTGCAGTGAATGGACATTTGGTTGAGCATCAAATTCCCCATCTCGCTGTAAGTGGCAACAGGGTGTGAATGGCCAGAAAATCCCAGCCACAGAATTGGATTTTCCTCCCCCTCCATGGCATGTTTCACAATGACAGGAGGTGGTGGGGTTTCCTGTCGACAATATCAGGGAAATTCAGGATGGGATTCGCCATCAGTTTATCATCTCACCAGTGTAAACATCAGCAAGATTTCAGTAGGGTCATAGAGATATAGAGGTTTACAGTATGGAAATAGGTCTTTTGGTCCAACTTGTCCTTGCCACCCTCTTTTAAACCCTAAGTTAACTTCAATTGCTTTTGGCCCAGATCTCTCTATACCCATCTTACCCATAAAACTGCTTTTTAAAAGACAAAATTGTAGTCACTTCTACTATTACCTCTTGCAGTTTGTTCCAGACACTTATCACACTGTGTGAAAAAATTGCCCTTCTGGACACTTTTGTATCTTTCCCCTCTCATCTTAAACCTATGCCTTCTAGTTTTAGACTCCCTTACATTTGGGAAAAGATATTGGCTATCTAGCTAATCTGTGCCATTCATTATTTTATAGATCTCTATAAGATCACCCCTCAGTTTTCTACGCTCCACAGAAAAAAGTTCCAGTCTATCCAGCTTCTCCTTATAACTCAATCAAGTGCCAGTAGTGTCCTAGTAAGCCTTTTCTGCATTCTTTATAGTTTAATAATATCCTTTCTATAATAGGGTGACCAGAACTGTATACACCGTATTCCAAGTGTGACCTTACCAATGTCAACAAGACATGCCAATCCTGTATTCAATGTCCTGACCAATGAAACCAAGCAAATGCCTTCTTCATCCCTTTGTCCACCTGTGACTCCA
Source organism: Sphyrna mokarran (assembly GCA_024679065.1). NCBI lineage: Eukaryota > Metazoa > Chordata > Chondrichthyes > Carcharhiniformes > Carcharhinidae > Sphyrna > Sphyrna mokarran. Next base: position 30,903,135 of record JAGIQG010000021.1, read on the forward strand.
CTTTCGAGGAGCTATGAACATGTACCCCGAGATCTATTTGTTCTATAACTCTCCCCAACGCCCTACCAAAATGCATCACCTCGCATTTATTTTAATTAAACTCCATCTGCCATTGGCCTACCCACTGGCCCAATTGATCAAGAACCCGTTGCAATTGGAGATAACTTTCTTCACTGTCCACTGTGCCACCAACCTTGATGTCATCTGCAAACTTACTAACCATCCCTCTTATGTTCTCATCCAAATCATTATATAAATGACAAATAACAGTGGATCCAACACCAATCCATGGCACACTGCTGGTCACAGGCCTCCAGTTTGAAAAATAACCTCCTTTCAAGAAGCCAATTTTGTGTCCATTTAGATAACTCATCTTGGATCCCGTGAGATTTAATCTTATGCAACAACTTACCAAGTGACACCTTGTCAAAGGTCTTCTGAAGCCCATGTAGACAACATCAGCTGCACTGTCCTCATCTAGCTACCTGGTTATTCCTTCAAAAGCTGAAGCAAATTTATGAAACATGATTTTCCACTCACAAAGCCAGGCTGACTGTCCCTAATCAGCCCTTGCGTCTCTAAATGACTGTAGATCCTATCTCTCAAAATATCTTCCAATAGCTTACCCACCACAGACATGAGGCTCACTGGCCTGTAGTTCCCAGGCTTTTCCCTGCAGCCCTTTTTAAACAAAAGCATAACATTTGCCACCTTCTAATCTTCAGGAACCTCATCTTTGGCTATTGTTGATTCAAGTATCTTTACTTAGGGGACCCACAATTTCCCCTCTAGCCTCCCACAGTGTCCTGGGATACACTTCATCAGGTCCCGGGAATTTATCTACCTTGATGCTGTTTCAGATTTCTAGCACCTGTTTCTCTATAATATGTACACCCCTCAAGACATCAATATTTAATTCCCCGAGTTCCTTAACATCTATGCTTCTCTCAACAGTAAATACCGATGAAAAATATTCATTTAGATTCTCATCTATCTCTCGTAGATCCGCACACAAAGATCATCTAAGAGGCCCTAATCTCTCTCTTGTTACGCTTTTGCCCTTTATATATTTGTAAAAGCTCTTTGGATCTCCTTTGCCTTACCTGCCAAAACAGTCTTATGTCCCTTTTTTGTCCTTTTGATTTCTCTCTTAACCCTCTATATCTTCAAGGGATTCACTTGATCCCAGCTACCTATGCATTTCATGTGCCTTCTTTTTCTCGACCAAGGCCTCAATATCCTGAGTCATCCAGGATTTCCTACTTCTGCCAGCCTTGCCCTTCACTTTCAGAGGAATGTAATCACCCAGGGTGATTAGTTATCATACTTTTGAAAGCCTCCCACTTATTAGACATCTTTTGCCTTCCTACGGACTCCTCCAGTTAACTTTTGAGAGATCCTGCCTGATACCATCAAAATTGGCCTTGCCCCAGTTTAGAATTTTAACTTTTGGGCCAGACCTACCATTGTCCACAGCTACCTTAAAACTAAAGAATTATGGTCACTGATCCCAAAGTGATCCTGCACCAACACTCCTGCCACTTGCCCTTCCTTATTTCCCAAGAGGACATCAAATTTTGCCCTCTCTCTAGTTGGGCCATCCACATACTGAATGAGAAATTCCTCCTGAATACTCTCAATGAATTTCTCTCCTTCCAACACTTTAATACCATGGCTGTCTCAATCAATGTTGGGAAAGTTAAAATCTCCTTACTATCACCATTCTTTTTTTTTGGAGCTATCTGTAATCTCCTTACATATTTGCTCCTCAATTTCCCACCAGCTATTTGGGGGCCTATAGTACAAAACAAGTGATTTCCCCCTTCTTTTTTCTGAATAAAACATTTTGTGAATTAGAGTAGTGGAACTGAAACAGGAATTGAACAAAATAGGCACTCACTGCACAAATACACTTAGTGATGCTGTCAGAGAAACAGATTATCAAAGTGTTAGATCCCAAAGTGAGATGGTAATGTTCATGTTTCCTCATCTTTGCAAGATTAAGCTCCTTAACGTGAGCAACCTTCCTCTCATGAGAGATTTATTTTACTGAAATATATACTTACTATAATGCATTTGATATTATAACTTTGTTTCATGAACTTTCTTTAACATGTTATGTATGATCCACTGCATCCTTCTCTGTCACATGGGAAAAGTGGAAGATTCACATCCGTGCTTTCAGAGGAGAGCAAGTAATTTATAAATCTTTAATAAATGCAAGGAAATAAAACTGAAACGCGCACGCAATTACATAATTATTATACAAATATTGTATTTCTAAAGCAGTTATGACAAATGCCAGGAACAAATTGAGAGCATAATCTGTTAGATTCCAGTCTTGGGTAATTTTGTGGAGATTTCTGGTTTCTTTCACTTTCCTCCCACAATCCAAGGATGTGTAGGTTAGGTGGATTGACTATGCTAAAATTGCCCCTTAGTGTCCGTGGCAAATGCAGGGAGTTACGGAGATAGGGCATCCTACCCAGGCCCTTCGGAGAGTTGGTGCAGACTCGATGGGCTGAAAGGCCTCCTTCTGCACAGTGGGAATCAATGTTTTGCTGATGTGGTTGGGGAGGTTTTAAACTAGAATGGCAGGGAGATTGGAACCTAAGTGGGGTGATATGGGAAAGAGAAGCAAGGGCAGTAATAAAATAAAAGGCAGTAAAATGCAACAACAGTAGATAGAGTAATCAAGGGGGAGTGACAAATAGGGCACCGCATAAAGAAAAGCTAAAAATGGCAAAAAGGCAAACCTTTGTATCTCAGTGCATGAAATAGTCAGAATAAAGGTAGATGAACGGATGTTGCAAATCAAGATAGATGGATATAATCTTTCAGACATTATGTGATACGGTTAAAAAGAATCAAAACTGGGAATTTAATATCCAGAGATATTTGATCTTTTGGAAAGACAAAAGGGAAGGAAAAGATGACGAATAACACAGTTAATAAGATTCATTCATTCATGGGACATTAGCAATGCTGACTGGCTGGCATTTATTGCCCATCCATAGTTGCTAAAGTTGCTCTTTAGTGTCCATGGCAAATGCAAGGAGTTACGTAGAGGGCAGTTGAAAATCAACCACATTGCTGTGGCACTGGAATCACATGTAGGGCAGACCAGGTCAGGGTGGAAGATTTTTTTTCCCCTAAACGGATATTAGTGAACCAGATGGGTTTTTCTGATAATTGTTTCATGGTCATCAGTAGATTCTTAATTCCAGGTATTCTGCACTGAATTCAAGTTCCACCATCTACAATCGAGTTGGAGGGGAATTTAGCCAAACAATCATAGGTGTATAAGGAATATAGTATGGACTGAGAACACAGCCTTGTGGGGCATCAGTGTTGAGGATGATTGTGGAGGATGTGTTGTTACTTATCCTTACAGATTGTGGTCTGTGAGTTAGGAAGTTCAGGATGCAATCACAGCAAGAGAACAAACCTTTGTGTGTATTTATCATGACATAACTTTGGGAAGCATCATCTAATTCAGGTTGCTAATATGTGTGACTCATATCCACCTTTGTATAAGACTGATCTACAGCCAGCTTTGCATATAGGTTTTCAGTCTTCGGGATTGGATATTTATTCAGCTTGGCAGTCAGAGTAACTGTTAAATTTATAATCCTCACAAATGTGGAAGGTCTTGTCTGGCTTCAATACAGGGACTATTAGCATTGCCTATCCTGTGAACTGAACTGGCTGGATAATGAACAGTTCTTCCAATAACTGATTATCCATCTTTTCTTGTCAGGTATGTGGTACCGGTCTTACCCTAAAAAAATTGAGGGGTAGCTTCTGGATCCACGTAGATCTTCACCTGCAGGCTTGTATTATGCCTAACTTATCACTGAAGGCACTCTCATATTTCTCCATCAGTCCTCCTTCCTACACTTGGAAATTCTCCATCCAATTTAACTTCATTTCCTTAAGCCAACAGCTACACAGTCTGAGGTTCACTTTTACATTTGTTGCCAATGTAATAATTTTTGTTCACCAGTTCAGAGAGAAACAGCAACACCAATATTTCCAGGTGAAGACTATATAGAGGCTTGCAGCTCCTGAAAAATTTCTGGAACAAAAACTCGATCTCACCAGAGTGATCCCCACCCTGGTCTCCAAATGGTTCCCTATGTCACATGACCCTTATCCTTAAAAAGGGACAATTAACAGGAAGATCCTGCCTGCAGTCGATGGCAAAGTGCCTCCACCACCACCACAAAATAGGCCGTGGGAGACCAGAAAATCCAGCCTAAGTTTATGTAATCTGCAATTATAATTTAACCCTGCAAGAACTGGTATTGTTCTAAAACATTTGACAATTTCATGGGTAAGATAGGTACAGAAAGGTATGAGCCAAACACGGGCAATTGGGAATGGCTTAGTTATAAAATTGGACAGCATGGACAAGTTGGGCCAAAGGGCCTGTTTCCATGCTGTCAACCTCTATGACTCTATGATTCTACGCTACATTCATCAAAACCCAACATTTCTTTCCTGAATGCTGTACCTAAGCATTTCTTAATTTTAATTAATTTTAAAATTAATTTTAATTAATTTCTCCAAAAAGAATGGCAAAGTGTTCGATTCAGACTAAAAACCGAGCTATTCATTAAACCTTCTTTAGGCGATAATATCATTCAGCTTTTCTGAACCCAACCCAAAAACATTGATTCCCACTGTGCAGAAGGAGAGCAGGGAAACATCTGATTCCGAAACCTTGCCATCGCAAATCTCATTTTTGGCCTCTTGCGGTATTATGCAGCCATTCAGAATTTGCACCAACAGCTTTCAGACCCACAAAGTTGCACCTAGCAAGCGGTACTCCAGGGCAGGATTTTCTGATAGTGCCCACTCCAAGAATGGAAGATCCTCCCCTCCTGTCCTGTTCCCCACCAACACCACCACACCCACACCCAAGATCAGCGGAATTTTGCAGAGTCACTGCCTGTCCATTATGATTCCAGTAGCAGTTAGGACAGGAAAATTCTGCCTTGGGTGTCTCTCGCGAATGTGCTACATAATTTAAGTATCATTTCTTTATTTTTGTATTCCATCCCTCTTGAGATAAAGACCAACATTCCATAACTTATGCACTAGTTTTTAGTGATTAGCCAAAGCCTTTTGTCAGTCAGATAGAACTTACCATTCAGACAATAACCTGGTATAGACTGAATTCTTTCCCCAATTTCCTGACCAACTGCACATGCTGCATAATAGGCAACATAAGTAAGGGAGATCAGATCATGGAACTGGCTTTCAACTTCCTCCTGTACTATTCTGATATGAGCCAATGTGGGTCTGGTAGATAGATGTGCTTCTAGAATCTCTTTTGATATTATTAGCATGAGACACGAGTTTATAGTTTCAACATCTGACGAAAGGCAGATAAGCAAGATTAATATTAAATAGCAGTCCAATAACAACAAACTCAGGTCAGAACCTGGTCAAAATCCTGGAACTCCCTCCCTAACTGCATTGTGGGCATAATCTACTCCAGCTCAAGGACATTACGGGATGTGTTTTAAAAAGGCTGACCTAGCCAGCGACTACCCATGTCCGATGAAAGAATAAATCACTGGTAGAATTAAAATTGGGGATGCTCAAGTTGACAATAGCACTACTGCCTCACAGCGTCAGGGACCCGGGTTAGATTCTTAGCGCGGATCACTGTCTGTGTGGAGTCTGCACATTCTCTTCATGTTTATGTGGGTTTCCTCCTGGTGCTCCAGTTTCCTCCCACATTCTGGAAGATGTACTGGTTAAGTGCATTGACCCTCACAGGTGCCGGACTGTGGCAACTAGGGGAATTTCACAGTAACTTCATTGCACCATTAATGTGAGCTTTACTTGTGATTAATAAATAAACGTTACTTTTTAAAAGATTGCAATGATCTTAGAAGGTTGAGGTTGGAGCAGCTTAGAGAGATAGGGAGGGGTGAGATAACAGAGGGATTTGAAAACAGGAATATAAATTGTAAAATCGAAGCATAGCTTAACCAGAAACCAAAACAAGTCATAAGCAGAGGAGTGATGGACAAAAAGAACTTGATGCGAGTTAGAACACAAGTAACACTGTTTGGCAAAAGCTCAGGTTTGCAGATGATGGAATGTCTGGCATTCAGATGGTCAACTCTAGAGATAACAGAATCCTGAACAAAAGTTTCAGCAGCAGATGAGCTGAGGCAAAGAACATAAGAATTAAGAGTGGGAGTAGATCATCTAGCCCCTAAAGCCTACTCCACCATTCAATAAGATCATGGCTGATCTTTTTGTGGACTCAGCTCCAGTTACAGACAGAATCAGGTGAAGTTACAGAGGTGGAAATCATAGTATTGGAACATGGTAACTGAATAAAATCTACTTCATTTGTATTAAAGAAGGAGGCCTATAAAAGCTTAACATAACATTCTCACATTTCTCTATGCAGCACTTTAAGAAAAACAAACACCAATCAAACTTTACTTTTGCTCCTCTTTTTCCTGGTTAAGCAGATGAGGTGAAGGTTTTGCCAATATTTATTTGTAACAAGTAGTCTAATTTACAAAGGATCAAAAACTAACACAGCCAGCAGATGGTCTTGCATCAATTATTTCCCCACAGTTTGAGCTAATAGGAAGCGAAGAGACAATCAGTGGAGTTGCTTCCTTTATTCAACAATTCTCTAATCAAAGAATTTAATGAAAGCACTTTAGTCGCCTGTACTTGCTGAAATACAAGGGGAGCCATGAATTTGAAATCATAGAAAAAGAAATCATAGAAATCCTACAGTGCAAGAGGAGGCCGTTCAGCCCATTGAGTCTGCACCAACCACAATCCCACTGAGGCCCTGCTCCCATATTTTGATATATTTACCCACTAATCCTTCTAACCTATGCACCTCAAGACTCTAAGGGGCAATTTTAGCATGGCCAATCAACCTTACCTGCACATCTTTGGACTATGGGAAGAAACTAGAGCACCCACAGGAAACCCACACAGACACAGGGAGAACGAGTAAACTCCACACAGATAGTGACCCAAGTCGGGAATCGAACCCAGATCCCTGATCTGTGAAACAGCAGTGCTAACCACTGTGCTACTGTGCTGCCCATTTGGTTCCACTATTTCTTTATTCCAGGCTTTTATTACATCCAATTTTATTGAAACAGCAAAGGAGATTCTTGTAAGGGAAACATTAATTATTTTGTTTACACAATCAAAAAGAACATGCACCACATTCTAATTAAGTTGATGGCCAAAGATTTAGCTTTCCCTTTAATTTGTTAACTTTTTCTCTCCTCTTTCTGGCCTTTTTAAGATCTCTCTTTCTGGGAGTTGTGTCTCAGTTTGTTGGTATTTGCACATATCTTTCATCAAAGAAAATGACTGTTCATTCCAGGAATGGTTAGGTGAAACACCTTTCTCCCTTCAAATTTAAATAACAGCTGCATCTAACAAATGGAGAGTAAATGATAAACTAGGGACTGTAAAAGCAGGATAGAAATAGTTTAATAGAATTAAACAGAAAGACTTGATGATGGACACAAAACAATCAAATTAATACAACAGGAAACAAGACAGGAGACTAGAAATTCAGGTTTGTTCATTTTTGAAGTTCCGAAGGGAGGGAGGCACTCGAGCGAGGTACAACCTGCCCTGATCCCTTCATGCCAACACTATTAAGAAAGCCCAGCAACGCCTCTACCTTCTCAGGAGGCTAAGGAAATCTGGCATGTCTGCTACAACTCTCATCAACTTTTACAGATGCACTATAGAAAGCATCCTTTCTAGTTGTATCACAGCTTGGTATGACTCCTGCTCTGCCCAAGACCGCAAAAAACTATGAAGGGTTGTGAACAAAGGCCAGTCTCTTACTCAAACCAGCCTCCCATCCATTGACACTGCCTACGCTTGCTGCTCTCTTGGAAAAGCGTCCAGCGTAATCAAGGATCCATGCACCTGGACATTCTTTCTTCCACCTTCTTCCGTCAGGAAAAAGATACAAAAGGACACACATGAACCGACTCAAGAACAGCTTCTTCCCTGCTCCAGTAGATTTTTGAATGGACCTACCTTGTATTAAGTTGTTCTTTCTCTACACCTGAGCTATGACTGTAACGTTATATTCTGCACTCTTTCCTTTCCTTCTCTGTGTACGGTATGCTTTCTCTGTATGGCATGCAAAAAGCATGTATACCGATATATGTGATAATAATAAATCAAATCAAATACTTGCTGCTGAATGTTGGGGCCTATGGTACATGAAATTAGACCTTGGGACTTGCTTCCATTGAGTTGTGAAGAGTAGAAAAATGCTGCTCACAAGCAAAGCAGGGTTGAGTGGACCAATGCTCAGATAAATAAGGAAGGACAGCAATCAGGAGTTGAAAGCCTTGTTAAGGTGGGCACAGAATTTGTATCAATATTGTCTGAAAGTAGTTACGAATGCACCAGCAAAACAACCCCAATCTAATTTTAGAACACAGTTAAAGAGGATCAACATAAGAGGATTATGTTTAAGAACATAATTCAATGCACAAAAGACAAACTACAGCATAAGAGCCAAATTCTCTGTGATAACCCCAAGAGGTCCACGGGGACTCACAAATTGATCTCCCTGTGAGGCTAGTTGAGTACGAGTTTCCCTGGTAACAGGCAGCAGCTTGCCCAGTTGGAAATCATTACCCGAGCCTTTTATAAGGCAGGCCCCAGGCTGGGCCTGCTGAATGGTAGTCCAGGGCAGGGACTAGTGTACGTACACCACAGTCATGGTTTTACTTTGCAATTTGTAATAAACTATGTTCCTTTCCAGTTGGGCTTTCTGAGTCATTACACTCTGTAAATGAAAACAGCTTCAGTAGGGTGGCATGGTGGCACAGTGGTTAGAACTATTGCCTCACAGCTCCAGGGACCCTGTTCGATTCTGGCTTTGGGCGATTATGTGGAGTTTGTAGATTCCCCCCAAAGAATGCGTGGGTTTCCTCTGGGTGCTCCAGTTTCCTCCCTAAGGTGTACACTAAGGTGTACTAGCCATGCTAAATTGCCCTTAGTGTCCTAATATGTGTAGGTTAGGTGAATTTACCATGGTAAATTTGTGGGGTTACAGGGAAAGGGCTTGGGAGAAGGCCTAGGTACAATACTCTGTCAGAGAGTAAATGCAGATTTGATGGGCCGAATGGCCCTTCTGCACTGTAGGGTGTCTATGGACTTAATATTAGCACCATTTAATACAATAATACTAATATCAATGCATAGTAAGATACAAATAATAAGTACGTACAACGTACACTATATCAGAAATATTGTCATTTATATTATCCAAGGAGCATAGGACCACTATCCAGTCAAAAGAATTCAAAACCTTGTACACAAAACATTAGCTACTGCTCCAACATATTCCCACAATAATGGGATAAAGTTAGAAAATGAGTGAATTGGAAATGAATTTGCACCTCATCATCTCAAGGTATTGCATGTTGATTCTCCAATGCACTGCTGTCACCAACTCACTCATTTCTACATTAAATTGAAGAAGTCAATGGGTGCAGATTTTGCAGCGAGGCTGTAACATGGCTGCAGTAACAGTGAGGCTATGAATGCTCACCGTTGTTAAGGAGACAACTGGAGAACAACCTCTGACCTCCCCACATGCACGTTTCTGACAAATTAACTTTATGGGTGTGCCATTTCATTCCTTCAGATTGTAACTATTGCAGACATGTTTTTTTAAAAAAGCTTTTAGCTATTTCTGTGTCTTTTGCATCTCTCCTTCTATTAGCTTGTTATTTGATTTTACTTTATATACCTAATTTTCCACTGAAATAAACCTGATGTGGGGCTTTTGCCAGCTCTCCAGCAGCCAAGGCACCTGGCACTTCAGCTATGATTTTTTCACATGTTAGATTACATAACATGTGCAGTCTTACTGCAGAGGATGCTAAGCCAAGAAGCAACACTGAAACTTCTGAGTGCCTTCATCAAACACTGAGATTAATCACGATTACATGCCACAAAACAAATACTTCAGTGAGCAGGCCACTTTAAAAAGTTTGGCTTTTGCAGCTGCAACTTTCTGCCGCATACATCTGTCTGCTTCTGCTTGTCTAGATCAAAAAGACTTTTTGATACCAGATGTTAAGGGACTGAACAGACAGATCTCTGATTAATAGACATCAAATGGCAATTATCCTTGCAGATCCTACACTCTGAATATTATTTACTCAACTCCACAATTCCAACAAATGGCAACTGAAATTCTCTTTCACCTTTAAAAGGGGAAAACGTCCAACATTTCTCACCCATGATCTTTAACCTTTGCTAATTACAAACATTATCCTGAGCTTTTCTCCAAAAACTCTCCCATTGTTTAAACAACAGTGCTTCATATTGAGAAAATGACTGCTGACAACATTAAAGCTCCAAATTCACATTTCAGAAATCAGCAAGTCTAATCAAAATTGCCTTTTCTCAAAGATAACGTTCCCCTAAATGACATAACAGGGGAACAGTTAATGCTGGCAGCTTTCAATTTAATCTCTCTTTAACAAATACACTGGTTAAACTATCAATAACACTGATTTTATATCTTTGTGGTTGACACCAACAGAAAAATGCAGGGAGAAAGCCAAGTCCATTGGAGATGTTATGATGCTTTTGAGCCCAGGCCTACACAGGTTTGGAGTTTCCTGTAGGAGCAAGGATTCTGTGGCTTCCTAACATGGTGACCTGGTCAGTGCCCAACTCAGGAGTGGGTTAAAAAGTCATTACATTCCCATAAATATCACACTAAGGACTGAATTTTACCAGCATACAGGAATGGAAACAAAAGAAAACCAGTAAAATAATGATGGGCCAGATAGGAATGAATCCCCCCCTCGCTGCTCCACCACCAGAGAAGTTTCCACCGGAGGTAGACAGTTCTTCTGCATAGTTTAGGCCCTGATTATGGGCCGTTTTACAGGGTTGCCTGTATGTTACCAACTACAGTGCAATCCCCTGTAGCTTGGTCAAGTCACCTGTTTCATGGAGGTCAGTTCCTAGCAGAAGCCTAGGGGCAATTCTGCTCCACAGAGGGACCACAGGCAGGAGAGTCTGCCCCTGCAGCCCCAACAATCTTCCCACATGGTTATTACCAATGTCTTGCATGGCCTAATGTAGCTTAAATTTTAATCTTTACTTACCTGTCCATTTTGAGGCACAATCAAGGGTTACTGACCCATGACTTGATGGGCTGAATAGCCTCCTTCTGCAGGATCTATGTCTATGACAAGCTTCTGGGGCTCACCTTCCCCCAGTGATAGTGGTGAAACTTCAGGGCTGCTAGCCTTCTGATTGGACACAGGTAACTTCAGTAACTCACCTGCCCTCCTTAATTGGACAGTGAATCTGCAGATGGCCAACCAGCAGGCTTCCTGAGGTAAGTTGCTCAGTTGGACCTGCTGCCAGCAAATGTCAGCTCGGGACCTGCATTTCAGTCCAATTTTGTGGTCCTGGAGCCTGCAGGAAAATTCAGCCCTTAATTCTCTGAAATCACACAAACATGAAACAACAACTTTGGAAGAGAGAATAAAATGCATATCAAAATATCATTTCTCATGAACAATACAAAATGCAACAAGCAACACTGATGACTCAAAAATGACATTGCATGTGCCTATTTGCTGGTTTAGCAAAGGGTAATAAGGCTCACTAACAGGATTTTCACATACCAGAGGATAAGTATTCAGCATTCTTGAATGAAGCTTATAGACCTTGATTCACCTGCAAGTATCATTCATTCCCATAAAGGAAGCCTCATGGAGCCATCGCTTGAATTGAGCATATCAAGCAAAGTGCATTCTATGCCACTGAACCATTTTTAAAGTGGTTCTGCTCTGTTGCTTTTCTTGAACTCCAGCAGAAGGTACTTGTACATTATTGTTATAACTAATCCAGAAATACCCGCCTCAGGAGAAGCATGGGGTAATTTGAAGGACAAATTGTATTTAAAAAATACCTGTTGGCAACCCCTGACATTTTGGTTTTCCTTCTTCAGAGTGCTGTCTGTTATCAATCATTGGAATTAAACTGGAAGACTGTGCCACACCTCCGGATGGAAAAACAGTGCTCAAAGTTATGGATATAGCCACATCATTTAATCCACTGTGTTGGCTAACTTCTGACCATGTGCTATCTGACCTTTAACAGCATGCAACAGGCAATCCAAATGAATTCAGTCATCATAGAAATCCTACAGTGTGAAAGGAGCCATTCAGCCCATTAAGCTTGCACCATTAACAATCCCACCCAGGCCTTAATCCTGTGACCTCTGCCATTCCCCCTGACACTAAGGGGCAATTTGGCATGGCCAATCAACCTGAACTGCACATCTTTGGAGCGTGGGAGGAAACAAGAACCCACAAAACAAACCCACACAGACACAGGGAGAACATGAAAACATAGACAATGACCTGAGACCGGAATTGAACTTGTGTCCCTAGCACTGTGAGGCAGCAGTGATAACCACTGTGCCACTATGCCATCTCAATAAAGACGGCAACAAATTGAATACAAGAACAACAACAACAGCAACGTGGATTACATAGCAACTTTTATGTAGACAAGCAGCCCACAGAAGTATGATCAAAGAAAGATAAAAGAGTGAAACTTCTGGTCACCTGTCTGTGTATCTATTTTTGTTTGGTGCCAAATTTTGTTCAATAACATTCTTGTGAAGTGCTTTGAGATATTTTGCTGAATTATAGGTGTTCTGCAAATCTTTAAACACCAATGAAAATAAAAATAGAAAGAGTGACCAAACAAATAGGTTTCAATAAGGGTTTTAAAGACAAGGTAGACTTTGAGTGCTGGGGGCTAAAAGGAGGAAGGAAATCAAACTCATTTCTCTTAAGTGGTTATGAGAACCAGATGCACATTTTTGGAAATATGGACAATTCTTCACGTGGCGACACCTCCAGAAATCTTCAACAAAATGATTCCAAATGATTGTCATATGTCTCTCATATGGTCTCAATAGAGTATTCCATCAAATCAACCTTTGGCATATTTAAATATCTGGAAAACTGCCATTTCCAGTATCTACCACTGATCAACAAAAAACAAACACTATTTATTCCAATGCTTAGTCTTCCTGTCAAAAAAAAAAACACGGTTGCTCTGGCATCTGCAAAATCTGAGACTGAGCCACACAAAACGAAGCAATTTCTTTTGCTATGCCTTTGAAAAAGACCATGCCATAATGAGCCCCCCAAAAAAATGAATAACCATGGTTAGCACAGTAACTGGGACAGACAGGTGTGGAGATTATTAATACAATGAAATCAAATCTTGCTATTTTGAAATGGTGTGAACAGTGCAGAGAATTGACTTTCTGTACAAAACTCTAGCAAGAGGTGACAAGGAGGAATACAGCTACAAAATATTCAACTGCGTCTTCTAATTACATTGTTCAATTTCTCATAACAGTGGCTAAATGGAAGATGAAGAACTAGCTGCAAACATCACCCGTGATTGAATACATCAGGAGAAAGGATAGCATGACTTGCACAGAGAAAAGTCAGACAAATTGAAAGGCAACTAATGTGCTTGGAATTTATGGCAGCACAGCTCCAGTGGATTAAAAAGCATATTTCAACTTACAATTCTGGTGCCTGGATGAAGGGTTTGCCACAGCTACAGACCATCAGTTCATATTCCGACAAGCAAAATTCACTTCAATTCATTGAAATTAAGGAAAACAGATTGTTAAACTAAGAGGTCCAATCTTTTTATCCAACCCTCTTTGTCTCTAAAAAGTAGGTTGAAGCATCACGTGTCATACTGAGGCCACATTTTTCCATTGTCTGACTACGAACGTGCAAATCTGACCCGTAAATCACAAGGCAAGACCATCTTCTGTCAGCTTACCAGGAAATGTGTTCCATTCATCAACGCATGCCACAATCGAGAACTGGAGGTTAGCACTATTTAAGTTTGATACTACATGGAATTTCAATCCATTGCCCTGTCACACAGATTTACTGAGTGCTTGGGAATCTCTTAGACATCATGGACATATCTTAACTGATGATCTAAATTTATAGGTATGAGAGACTGAGACTTACCTTGCATTAAATTGATCTTTCTCTACACTCTGTCTATGACTGTAACACTACATCCTGCGCTCTCTCATTTTCTTCTCTATGAACGGTATGCTTTGTACAGTTCGCAAGAAACAATATTTTTCTCTGTATGTTAACACATATGACAATAATAAATCAAATCAAATCAAATTCTCCCTTACTGCTATCCAAGCATTACCATGTCATATATCAGGGATTAGTGCAGGGTTCCCTCAAAGACCTGTTCAGCAGGTCATGAAGGTGGTCACTTGTAGTTTCTTCTTACCAGCAGTTCAAATTTCTTCATAGATAGGTTTAGAATAGAAATCAGATTGGAAGGTTTTTAAGTTTCCACATTTAAAAAGGTGTGAATGTATTGCTTTTTTGCACTGTTGATGTTCTACAGCTGGTGATCAGTGTTGACTAATTGAGTACTCTCTGCATCTTGATATAAATATAATTTGCAATCTAAAGATAGTTTCAGTCACACCAAGAATGATCTGGAGGTCTGAAACTATGTGTACACAATGGGGTAATGAATGAGTTTTTCATACTTACTCAGGATGGATTGATTTCTGCTCAGTTCTCGTTGTTCAAGTTCAAACTCAGAGACATGGAGCAGGATTTTCAAACTGCATTCATCCCAAGACCAGGAAATCCTGCCCAAGGTCAACAGAACATTGCATGATCCTGTCCCGCCTGCTACGATTCTTGTGGCAGTAGAGAAGGGAAAATTCCACCTATAGGATTTTACAAGATCTGATTCTAAGTGTCCAGTCAGCATGAAAATGAAAGAATTCCTGATCCATTTTGGAGCAGGTTTTCACATTCAATCTTATGCACATCATCACTGATAAAATGGTATAGACTGTTTCTAGCTGCTGCTGGCAGTAGGCAGGGCTTAATTCACCAGCCAGCATATAGAGGGAGCTACTGCACATGTACAGTATGGAGAACAGTCAGGCCTGTGCTATTGCAGGAAGCCCCGATCAGCACCTTGCCCACCACAATCACCGGGGCCACTACTGATTATGAGTCCAAAGATGCATGGACATCTAGCCGTGCCACCAACCCCCACGGCCCACACCAATTAGGTCCCTCCTATCCCCACTCCAATCACAACTGCAGAAAAGCAGCAAGCCCTCTTCCCCCCTATCAGGCCATTCCTTCATGCCCAATCCCCATAGGCCCAGCCCCCATTGGCCCTGCCCCGAGATGCCCACTGGGTTTTGCCCAGATGCCAGACTGGCAGTGCTAAAAGGGCATCCCCTTGTTCTTGGCTTCCCCAGGGGGCCTCAGTGGCCTCCGATTATACTGGTGAGGCCAACATGACTGTTTCCCCTTCATGGGGAGTAGGTGTTTTCCTCACCAGAGAGAAACTTATCCGGCGAGGCCATAAAGACAAATGAGCCAGGACGATTGGGCACTGGCTCAGTAAACAGATGCAAATAAGCATTTCAATATGTTAAATAGATTATATTCTGTCTCTTGCCCATTTCCAATGAGAGGCTGATCTCACCAGAAATCCAGCTCTCGTAAAATCGTGAGAACCGAGAAATGGGACTGATCCTGAATTCTCGGGTCTCGCATGATTTTACCCCATCCATCAAGGGTGGGATAAGCCCATAAAATTCCATCCATAGAGTCTTACTTTGGTCTGTTCGTTCAAGGTGGAGAACTCTACATTCAAGTAGGGACTTTTGGGTTATTGAGATAGTCTGTAGAGAAATTGCAGAAGTCACCTGACCCTTGGTAGCCATTTTATCCATCTGGTTAGTGTCCATTTTTAAATAAAACATAGTTCCAGAAAATTAAACACAGAGGGTATGCCTACACTGGGTGTGACATTACCCCATCCTAATATTTTATTATGTGAGATATCAAATTACGCTGCTAACATTCCTGTAAGATGCCTTGAAATTTCTTTTGCTACACTGAAGACACAAAAGCAGTCTTTGAGTATTGATTAAAAGGAAATTACTGGTTAAACCCTAAAACTACAACTATTTTTCATTCCCTTGTGGGACATAGGTGTCACTGGCTGGCCAGCATTTATTGTCCATCCCTAGTTGCCCTGGGAGGACAGTTGAGAGTTACATTGCTGTGGCTCTGAACTTACATGTAGGCTAGACTGGGCAAGCATGACAGATTTCCTTCCCTAAAGGATGTTAGTGAACCAGATGGGATTTTCCAACAATCAGCAATGCTTTCATGGTCATCTGTAATGTTTTAATGCCAGATTTTTTTTTATATTGAATCCAAATTCCACCAACTGTTTGTGGGATTCGAACCCAGGTCCCCAGATTATTAGCTGAGTTTCTGGATATCCTAGTGAATACCATCAGCTATTGTTTTTCTGTCTGCATGCATCAAAGATAGGAAGGCTTTCCTAGAAAGTAGAGATGGATTGTCTTATACATGGATGTATATAAAAACCTGTTTTATTTAAGGAAGAAAGATTTGCATTTATACAGTGCCTTTCATGACTTCAAGATGTCTTACAGCACTCTACAGCCAATTAAATATTTTTTAAACATAATCACAGTTGTAATGCCAGAAATGCAACAGCAAATTTGCACTTAGCAAACTCCCACAAATAATAAAATAACATAGTTAGATAATCTGTTTTTGCATTGTTGACTGGGAGACAAATAATGGCCTGGCAAATTAGCATAACTCCCCTACCGTTCTTTGAATTAGTGCCATCAGATGTTTGGCAGAGACCTGAGAGAGTAGAGGGGATCTTTTATCTGCAGGGTGGCACAGTGGTTAGCACTGCTGCCTCACAGCATCAGAGACCTAGGTTCGATTCCCGGCTGTTTGTGTGGAGTTTCCATTTTCTCCCTGTGACTGGATGACTTTCCTCCGGGTGCTCCAATTTCCTCTCACAGTCCAAAGATGTGCAGGTGGATTGGCCATGCTAAATTGCCCCTTAGTGTCAGGGGGACTTGCGAGGGTAAATGCATGGGGCTACGGGAATAGGGTGTGGCATTGTGGTTGGTGGCAGACTCAATGGGTTGAATGGCCTCCTTCTGCACTGTAGGGATTCTATGAAAGACAGCACCTCTGACAATGCAGCACTTCCTCAATATTGCACTGGAGTTTCAGCCAAATGTTTTGTGCTCAGGTCTCTGGAATGGGACTTAAACCCACAACCTGGCAACAAAGATCAAGGCAAGAATGCGCCAACTAAACCACAGCTGATAGTAGTAGATTGGAGAACATGAGAGAAGATTTGGAAAGTGACAAGTATTCAAGGCATGTAAAATATATGAAACCCTGGCAGCTCATCAAAGCAACAAAAATACATTTTCTTTGATTATAGCTACGATTGCTCTAATTTCTTCTTTTATATGTTATTTGGGTTAGATTCTTTGTAGGAGAATATATGATTTGATTTATTATTGTCACACGTATTAGTATACAGTGAAAAGTATTGTTTCTTGCATACTATGCAGACAAAGCATACCGTACATAGAGTATATAGGGGAGAAGGAAAGGAGAGGATGCAGAATATAATATTATAATCCTAGCTAGGGTGTAGAAAAACATCAGCTTAATGTAAGGTAGGTCCATTCCAAAGTCTGATGGCAGCAGGAAGAAACTGTTTTTGATTTGATCGGTATAGAATCTCAGACTTTTGTATCTTTATTCTGAAAGAAGAAAGTGACAGAGAGAATGTCTAGGGTGCGTGGGGTCCTGGATCATGCTGGTCGCTTTTCCAAGGCAGCAGGAAGTATAAGCAGAGTCAATGGATGGGATATGCTCGATGCCTAATTTTCTCCACGAAAATTGATTGATGGGCACGAAATGAACCAAGCTTTACCAAGAATAGATATGGAATGAAAATAGTCCATAAAAGGCATACTTCATGGATATTTTCCTGCAATTGAAGCATCAGTTTTGCAACATGTACATTTGTAAACTGGAGATTGCTGTTCATTCCTAGTTAATGTACAGCACAGCAACAAGCAGATCTGAATAAACATTGGACATTCCTTCAGTACGTGTGAATCCTGAGTGAATGTGTATGAGGGAGCAAGTGAATGTGCAGTGAAGCACCAGGCACAACCAAGATCTTATTTATCTACTGAGATATTATTCATATGTCTGGTACTTCCATGTTTTTTTTAATTGAGCACTCAATGACCCCAGTGGGAGTAAACACATTGTGGCAAATACTCACTAAGATTTTGCTTTTACTTGTGTTATTACTATAGCAAATATCCGGCCTCTGAAATGGAGGGCAGTTAGGGATGGGCAATAAATACTGTCAGAAGTCTCACAACACTAGGTTAAAGTCCAATAGATTTATTTGTCAGTAAACTCCACTAGCGTTTGCTACCAAATAAACCTGTTGGACTCTAACCTGGTGTTGTGAGACTTCTTACTGTGTTTACCCTACTCCAACACCAGCATTTTCGTATCACAATAAATACTGGCCCAACCAGTGACAGCCACATTCCATAAATTAATTTTTTAAAAACCATATTTCTGAAAACAAGGTATGCAAGTTAAATTGATTCCGCTGTTTTAAAATCATAGCATCGCTATCTGTTTGGGAACCTATTTTGAGTGCACTTGGATTTGAATTCATGACCAGAATTGGGGTGTGGATTGAGGTTCCGTGAAAGGACAGTTGCCAGTAGAAAAGTTAAATGTAGACGCAGATGAATCCTTTCCTTCCAAGGTAAATGTAGCATCGTAGAAATGTAGGGCACAGAAAGAGGCGATTCAGCCCATTGCTCGATGTCAGTGGAAATTCAGCCATCCAGCCTTTCGTGCTCTTTGGGGATTTCAGCACTTTAAGTGACTAGCTGAGCACTTTCTAAAAGCAATAACAGTTTCAAAGTGAACTTTTCCAGAAAATTGTCAGAGTGTCTGATTGCAAACCACTGTTTCTCTCCAGAAACACAGCCAACTTTCCGTGCACAGAAAATTTGGGGGTGTGGTTTGCACTGTCACTGGCAGAGTGGGCCTGATAGAGATGGCAAGGCCATCGCCACAGAGATTGGGGCACTATCTTTAGAGGGTTCCCCGATCTGTGTTTAAATACAGTTCCCTCCAATCTGCCCGCCCTTCCCCAAAAGACAAACGCTCCTCCCACAAGCATCAGGGCCACTCTTCCCTGTCACACCCTGAAAATATCAGGAACACTCTTCCCTTTTTCTCTATTCACCCTTCATAATCATCTTCCCCTTCATACACATTGGGGCTTTTCCCTTTCCCTTCCCCATTACACATAAAGGAAATTTCCATCCCCAATGGAAGACAGTTACCCCACCTGCCAGAGCCCACTTAGCATTGTCCCATTCATGTACCCTCCCAGAACTGCCCACTTAGCATTACTCATTTGGCATATCCAAGGTGCCAGCCGGTAATGCCCAGACTTGTCTCTAAACCCCTGGGTCTCCAGGGATCTCCACACCCTGGAGATGACCTTCACAATTAGTCAAGATATTGCCCCGAGGAATGGATCAGCAAATGGCTGTCACTTTTATACAATATAAATTTGTTGATTGCCCTTACATTGTATTCTTGCAAATGTCCTGATGAGGGCAAGGTAAACAGCTTTGATAAAAATGTCTCCTTTTTCAGCAATAAATACCATTAAGCACTGCCAAAATTATTTATTGTCTATTTCCTAATTTTTTAAATTTGTCCAGAATCTAAAACAATTCAAAATTATTCAAACTCAAAATTTTTCTCGATCATAGTTCAAGCCTTCAGAAGTATTTTGGAATGTCTTTGACATTACATTAATTCATTCTTACTCATTTGTTGTTACATTAATAGAACAAGAAACAAAGAGAGAGAGAAAAGAAAGAGGCAGAAAAGAAAGAAAGAGAAAAGAAAGAAAGATAGAGAGAGAAAAGAAAGAGAGAGAAAAATGAAAGAAAGAGAAAGAGAGAGAGAGAGACAAGAAAGAGAAGGAAAGAACGAAAATGAGAGAGGAAGGAAGGGAGGAAAGAAGGAAGGAGGGAAGGAAGAATGGAAAGAAAGGGGAAGGGAAAGAAAGACAGAAAGAAAGACTGAAAAAAAAATGAAAGAAGGAAAGATAGAAAAGAGAGAAAGTAAGAAACAAACAAACAAACAGAGAAAGAAAGAAGGAAAGAAAGTAACAAAGAAAGAAAGAAAAAGAAATTCAATTGGCAAAGTAAACTAGAATAACTACCACAATCAGAGAGGTTAAACAAACAGTTGTATTTTGAAAATGCATACCAACCTGTCAAGGCAAAAATATTCTACTCATGTGGCAAGTAAAAATGGGTTTATTAATACAGAAAGCATGACATTCAGTAATTACCAAAGAACGACCCAGCAGTGATGAGATTATGTAAACACAGCTGAAATCTGAAAAATACATAAGTAATTTGCCAAAATGCTTTATACTTGGATCTAAATTACATTTGGGCTCAAACTCAACCTGCAATAACGAGGCATTTTTAAAAATCTGCCTGCAGCGATTTAATCATTTACTCAGCCATACAGAATAGAAAATAGTTAATATGAATAAAAATTGTGTTATTCTTCAAGCATTATAAGCTGACATAAAACAACATTCATTTCCTGCTGCTTAAGAAACTTCAGTTCATGGGGAAACATTAATGAAGTGACTGTTTTGACGCAAATTACTTTTTTTTAGCTTCACAAAATCCAATGCGGTAAAAGGAGGCACAGCTTGTGCCTATTTCTCAAGTGTAGAATGGGAGCAAAGCATACCAATTTAGCAATAGAATAACATCCAAACTGGATAGGCAAAGGCCCCACTGCCAAATTTGTGAGGCCCTTTTATTTGATGTCTTGGGCAGCGCAAGCTGGTAAGTTGATACATCAAACATAAAAAATAGCTAAGTAGGAAGACTCTAAAAACCAGACATGATGGCATCGCCAGTGGGACTGGGAGCCCTCCAGGTGGTCAGTGGTATGGCCAGGTAGTGCACCTTGGGCAGTCCCAACCTAGCATCCTGGTACTGCCCATCAGGAATCCTGGCATCGTCCAAAGGGGTAGGACTGATGCAGAGAGACCAGAGGGAAATCTGAAGGGGGAAGCAAGGCCTGAAAGGGGTGTGGCCATGGTGGGTGGAACTCCATAGGGGGAACTCTGTAGTCGGGGGATGGAGATGGGCTAGGGCAGCAATCAGTGGAAGGAGTTTTAGCCTGGCAGTGAAGGAGGAGTTGGTGTCAAATGGCTGAGATAGTGATCCGGGAGTTGGAGTTGATCAGCCGGGTTGGTGATCTGGGAATGGTTAATCATCTGGGACGGTGACCATGGAAAGGGCGAACGATGTCTGGGATAGTGATCGATCATGGGGATGGAGGGGCAGGAGTTGAGGGGAGCGGGCAGGGAGACCAACACAGTGAGCAAATGGTAACAGGTCTGGGTGTCCATAGTGGGGTGTGGGGAATGACAGGAGCTCACCTAGTGTATTGTGTATAACATGTGTATACAGCACACTGGGAGATTGGGGCACCTGATAATGTCACAACTACAGCTCAGCAGCGGGTTTTACCAGCAAGAATAGGCTCCGTCCCATCTCCTACTGGAGAGAATCATATCCTAGCTCTTTTTTCACTAAATGTTGTACGATTAAGACTGGGAGCTCCCATTTTCATGCTAGTTTGGCAAGTGGAATTCTTTGGTTAGATCAGCCCAAATGTCTTCAAATTGAATTTGAACTCCTTTCCTATCAAACTGGAAGTGTCTAACTTTCCTCCACCCGACTCACCATATTGCCTGTATATTAACACCAACAGAAATCATCCACTTTTATTTGTGATTCCACACTACACTGAATTAATTTATAAGCACACTCACTTGCTCGCAGTTGTCTCTCAATACAATAACGGTAACTGGACTTTCTTCATTTTTTGAGACAGTTTTATTTTTGTGTCTTACAAATCAAATCAGTTCTTCATATTGTAGTTATGTGACTTCATGCTCAGCTTGTAATCTCACTTGTTAGTCCTGCAGTCTTGCTATTTTCTTAGGTCGTATGGAGAACTCATATCTCTCCCACTACCAGACCTATGCCTAAAAGTTTGGATCACTTTCGCACCTTACCTTTATTGACTTCATTCTAGAGATATGCTGCTCAATGATCTTCTACACTTTCCTCTCTATTAGCTTCAGACATTAAATTTTACACATTCCTCCTCCTCATTTGCTATTCAACCTTCTGCCCATTCAACCTGCTTCCCTACGACTTTGAATTCATTCCCTTTCATTTATTTTTTTCTCTCCAACAATTTTTGGGGTTTTAAACTCATAGAACTTACACTTCCAGACTTAGCCAATCTTTCTCCTCATTCTTTTTGGCCTTTTGTGGAAATCTGCACACAATGATCTCATCCGTTCCACCCCCACTGCCAGTGAGAACGGAGAATTTGGTGCTCGACCAAAACTCTATACACTGCAACGGGAATGGAAAATCCTAACCGTAGGTGAATTGGAGGTTTTGGGTAAAGATTTTCTCCTTCATCATTAGTTCTCAATCTAAAGAAAACTGTGAAAGCACACTCTTGCAAAGTAAAGGCCGTTGATTCAATTCACTTTAATATAGGTACTTCAGCAATGACCCATATTAAACACATTTCTATACTATAGAAGTTCAGCTCATGCAATTTGCAGTATTGTACATTCCCTGTAGGTTAAATAAAGGATATTGTATTGGATAGCAGCCAGTACGTTATTAAATAGCAGTTTAACTGAGGGGTTTAGATGAATACTGAATTAAGAGAGATTAAACAATATGTTTACTGAAGGATTCTGAGGTTGGATTACTGCCTAAAGCTTTTACTATCAATCATGCTAATGTATTGCTCTCCAAAGCCTTCCTCCTCAGCTCCTGAACTAACTAATCTTTGCCCTTAGTGATTTCAATCCCCACCCAAACTCACAAGCCAACTCTCTCTGTCTTTTTCTTTTGTTTTACCATCACTCAATCGCATAAAGTCAACTACCCATATTCACAGCCACACATTTGGCCATGACATCCGTCATAGTCCCTTCACTTCCAACCTCTTAACCACAGATAAGGGCATTTCTGACCTTACCACTGAGACCAGACAGAGAAACGAAGTGCTAGCCCATGGGAGGGGAGGAGGAACCATTTTTGCTTGTAAACAGGCCAGTTAGCTAAACATCTGTCACTAAAAGGCTGGAATTTATTATTAAGGAATTCTCAACCATGATCTTAGATTATGATTAGAACAAGCCAATATGGCTTTACTAAAGCCAATTTCTCTTTGACAAATTTATTAGAGTGTTTTGATGACGCAATCAGTAGAGTAGATAAAGGCAATCCAGTAGATTTAGTCTACTTGGGTTTCCAAAGGCATTTAATAAAGTGCCACTCAAAACATTAATAAGCAGAAAAAGGGCTCGTGGAGGTGAGGATAATTTAGTGGAGGATTGGCTAATGGACAGGAAGCAGAGAGTAACCATAAGCAGAATATTTTAAGTTAGCAGGCTCTGAACAGTAGAGTGCTGAGAAGTTCAGTGCTGAGGTCTCAGCTATTTATAATCTGTGTTAGTAGCTTAGATGAAGAGATAGAGGTCAGAATTTCACCACCCCACCTACCGCAGGGATCAGAGTGGGCAAGGAATTGACAATGGGAAGGTCCATTGACTTCAAGTGGGATTTTACGGTTTCAAGATGAGTGAGGCCATAAAATCCCACCCAAAAAGTAGTTTGTTTTTTGTACAAACCTAGATGAAAAGGTAAGCATGAGAATACAAAAAGGCTGTAAAGAGATATAGGCAGGTTAACTGAGTGGCAGCAAGATGGAGGAAGGAGTAGAATGGAGGGAAGTGTAAATTATTCATTTTGTTCATAGAAATAGAAAAACAGAATGTTGTGCGCAAGTTTGGTCTCTATATTTAAGAATGAATATATTTGCATTGGAGGCAGCACAATGAATGTTCACTAAATACGTGCCTAAGATGAGGGAGTAGTTCTATCATCAAAGATGGAGTAAATTGGGTTGACATTATGTGGGGTTTTGAAAAATGATTGGCAATCTCATTGAAATCTCGCAAACTTTGAAGGGGCTTGATAGGATAGGCACTGAGAGATGGTTTCTGCTGATCAAGGTATCTAACACACCAGGGCACAGCCTCAGGATAAGGTGTATCATGCCAAGAAATCATTTCGCTCAAAGGATTCTGGAATTTTGGGAAAGGAAGGGTTGTGGATGCACAGTTATTGAACACATTTAAAGCTGGAATAGACAGATCTTTTTGTATCTCAGGTGATGAAGGCATATGGTGACCAGGCAGGAGAGTGGAGTTGAAACCCTAGATCAGCCATGTTCATATTGAATGGTGGCACAATGGGCCATGTTGTCTACTCCTGCTCCATGTTATAGATTTGAGTGGGCCAACCCCTGTACCCATGTCCCTGAGGGAGTAATGCAAGTTGTCTGGAGATAGAAAAAGCATCCAGTGAAACAAAAACTTCACTGATGTCTCAAGGGTGATGAAAGTAAGTCAAGGGACATGTGTCAATACACATCTTCTATCAATGATAGATCCTTTACTCACCTCCTGATCTCTCGTACTCTTTCAACATTTGGACATTAGGGAGATTCATTAATGCACAAGGCTGACTGCAAAAATTCAATTACAACCTCCATTCTCCTGCAACTCCACTTATTGAATTCATGGTTTTATTCATGGAATACTTCACATTTATCTTCATCAAGGAAGAAGATACTGCCCAAATCATAGTGAAAAAGCCGGGATTTGAAAGATTGGATGGACTAATTTTGATGAAGAATGAGTACCAGAAAGACTCGTAAGTCTTTCTGAAGCTAGTAAGACACTAGGACTGGATGGTGTCCATCCAAGGATACTGAGGAAGTAGGGAAGGAAATTGAAGAAACACTGGCCATAATCGTTCAACTCTCCTTGGAGACAGGGGTGGTGTCAGAGGACCAGAGAATTGTAAATGTATGCCAGAATTATACCACCACACCTGCCCTGGAATTGGGGTCGGTGTGGCTCAGAGAACAGAATTCTCCATTGGGCTCGAACAGGATTTTATGAACCTCGCCCAAGCGAGATCGTAAAATACCGGCCTTACACTCTTGTTCGAAATAGGACATAAGATTAAATCAGCAACTACAAGCCAGTCAGTGTAATCTTGCAGTGGGAAAGCTTCTGGAAACAATAATGCAGGGCAAAATTAATAGTCACTTGAACAAGTGTCGATCAATTAAAGAAAGCTGACGTTGATTTGTTAAAAGCAAAGCCTGATTAACTAAACTGATTATGATAAGGTAACAATGAGGGCCGAGGAGGATAATATGTTGATGTGACTTACATAGACTTCTAAAAGGCATGAGATAGAATATCAGCATAGTAGACTTGCCAGCAAAATTGAAGGCTAGAATGTTACAGCCATTCACACCGGCAGGATGTTCCCATCCCACTGCAGGGAACGAAGATTTGGCTGGGTGCCAAATTCTCCAGCTTCGCTTTTGTGAGAGCATGGTGTGAACAAACGATAAGATTGCGCCCAAAGTCTTTAGAATACAAGGAATGGAGAGAGCATGTATATAAAATTTGTTGTGACTGGAAGCAGTTGCATTTAACAATTGTTCTTTGACTGGAGAAAGTTATACAATGAGGTCTCCCAGGAGTTGATACTTGGATCATTACTTTTCTCGATCTGTATTAACGAACTTGGATACATAGGGCACAATTTCAATATTTTCAGGTGACATAAAACTTAGAAGTATTGTGAACTGTGAGAAAGAAAGTATGCAATCACAATGGAACATACACTAGTGGAATTGGCAGACAGATGTCAGATTAAATTTAACGTAGAAAAATTTAAAATGTTGTACATTGATAGAAAGAACAAAGAGAGGTATTGTTAAAAAAAATGCAATTCAAAAGGTATATAGCAACAGACAGACCTAGAATACATGTATAGAAATTGTTGAAGATGGTAGGACAGCTTGAGAAAATGATTAAATAGGCAGATGAAATTTCCTTTATAAGTAGATTTAGGGAATGCTCCCATTTTCAACCTAAGCATGATAGTGGATAACTCTGGCGATGCCTTTCCTGCTCGCACCATATTCTACATACCATATTTAAATATCAGACTAGCATACTCATATCATTCTCTCCAAATCACCACACTTCACCAGATCAGCAGCACAGAGGTAAAAGGTTAGCAGCCTCAAGAAGAAATCTATTTCTTGATTCAACCACCCTCTTCCTACAACCACACCTCACTTGGACTCCTATTCCTGCACCTGAAGTTTTCCTGTATCACCTTTCAGTAAACAATGTGGTATCCCCTTGACTTCCTTGTTTGTGAACTTTTTATGCAGCCTTTTCAGGGTCCGGCTTTCCTCCTCTTGTCTTCCATTGTTAGTCTTCTTCCTCCACCTCCTTGAACAGCTCTCCTTCTATGTTGCCTCCCTTGTCTTCTTCCACCCCCTCACCTTGCACTCCATTTCCAGTAGAACTTCGGGACTGTGTTGCATGAATCCTGCAGCACAATGCTATCCAGATAGACACTGGTTTCTGGCACCAGGGGGAAGGAGCCCCTGTACTCCCCAACCTCAGGTGCATTACTGATCCGGGATAGTGACACAGGAATATCCATGGGTTGAGCAGCATGGTGCTATCCAAGAAGATTGCCTTGGCTTGGCGATTGAACACAAGAAGCCGGTTCTTGCCACTTAAGTGGATAGAGCCATGAAGAAGGCTTATAGTGTGCTCGCATTTATTAACAGGGGGTTTGAGTTTAAGAGCTGTGGGGTTATGCTGCAACCATACAGGAACTTGTTGAGAACACATTTGGAATATTGTGTACAATTCTGGTCACCTCACTATAAGAAGGATGTGGAAACGTTGGACAGAATGCAGAGGAGATTTACCAGGACGCTGTCTGGTTTGGAGGGTAGGTCTTATGAGGAAAGGTTGAGGGAGCTGTGTCTTTTCTCTTTAGAGTGGAGGAGGATGAGAGGCAAAGTTAATAGAGATTTTTAAGATGATGAGGGGGATAGATAGAGTGGACATGCAGAGACTATTATCTCGGGTGGATGTAGCTGTTACTAGGGGGCAAATTATAAGGTTCATGGTGGGAGAAATAGAAGGGATGTCTGAGGTAGATTCTTTATTCAGAGTGTGGTTGGGGTGTGGAATGCACTGCCTGCTGTGATAGTGGAGTCAGATACTTTAGAAACTTTCAAACGGTTATTGGATAGGCACATGGAGCACACCAGAATGATAGGGAATAGGATAGCTTGATCTTGGGTTCAGACATAGCTCAGCACAACATTGAGGGCCAAAGGGCCTGTACTGTGCTGTACTGTTCTATGTTTACCATGGCAGAGTGGTGAATAGCGCAGCAGAAGCAACGCAGCACCATGGCATTGTTGCATTCAGCTGAAGCTTCTTGCAAATTGAGGATCCCCTTGTGCTGGCAATTCTTTAGCAATCGGATTTTAAACTGAAGTAATTTCATGCTGGCATGAAACAATTTTGAAAGGTCTGATGGAGTGCCAGTGGGCAGCTTTTTAATGATTTTGCATGTGCTCTAAATGAATGCAAATGGCATTCATGCCACTTGGGAGCCAATGGGAAGACCGAACTGCCATTCACTGGGAGATTTGCTATATGATTTGACCCTGGCGGGTTTCTGACTATTTGGCTGATGCTAGATTCTTCATTTCCGCTTGCTACCAAACATGCCATGGGCAGGATGGGAAGGTTCCACCCAGAGTACAAAAGCAAGGAAATTATGACAAATTGGAAACAGAAAATGCTAGACATATTCAGCATTTGTGGCATCATCTGTGGAAGGAGGAACAGAATTAACGTTTCACATTAATGATCTTCCATCATTTTATTGCACATTTCTGAACTCACAGCAAGTCCCATTCCCTTATAAACCCTTGTACTATTGGACCAATATCAGCTTCTGCTTTTAAAATTCTTTTCTTGTTATCGAATCTCTCCATAGCCTCACCGCTCCCTATCTCTGTAATTTACTCCAGTCCCACAGCCCTCTGAGATATCTGTGCACGTCTAAGTCAGGTCTCTTGTGCATTCTCAGTTTGAATGGCCCAGCATTGGAGACCACACCTTCAATTGCTCTGCAATCCCTTCACTAAACTCTCTACTTCACCTTCCTCTTTTAAAACACTCCTTAGAATCCAGTTCTTTGAAGAAAGCTTTTGATTACCTGACCTAGTATCTCCTTATGTGGCTTGGTGTAACACCATAGAGTGAATTTTCTTGTTCCACTTGCAATGAGAAATGTCTGTTGACCTCGGTGGGTTTTTCCAGTTTTGAGGTAAGCACAGCTGGAAAATCCCATCATAGAACATAGAACACTACAGCAGAAACAGGCCCTTCGGCCCACAAGTTGTGCCGATCATATCTATACCTACCAGGCCATAGAACTATCTGTAACTCCCAATCCCATTAAATCCTATGTACTCATCCAGAAGTCTCTTAAAAGACCCCAGTGAGTTCGCCTCTACCACCACGGACGACAACTGATTCCATTCACTCACCACCCTCTAAGTGAAAAACTTACCTCTAACATCTCCTTTGTACTTGCCCCCCGGCACCTTAAATCTGTGTCCTCTCACAGCGACCATTTCAGCCCTGGTCTCCAGCCTCCGAGGATCCACTCTATCTATTTCTCTCAACATCTTATAAACCTCTATCAGGTCGCCTCTCAACCTTCGTCTCTCCAGAGGGAAGAGACCTAGCTTTCTCAACCTACCTTCATAAGACATGTTTTATAATGCTGTTGTCAAGTGCCTCAGGATGTTTCATTACATCCAGAATGCCATGTAAATATACATTGTTTTTGTTAATTCTATTTAGTTATATTTGACAGTCATGCAGCTGCCTTTGCTACTCTCTCCCCACTCTTTCACCCATAATTCCTGACTTATTCTAGTCCAGATGTAAAGATGCCGGCGTTGGATTGGAGTGGTAAGAACTCAGTAAGAATTTAGCAACACCAATTATTAATCCAACCGATTTATTTGATAGTAAAAAAGCGAGCTTTCAACACTCCCGTGTCTTCATCAGGCAAGTGCAGTGTTCTGGTCTGCAATAGCACACATCAGCACAGACAGTCAGAGATTGCTGATTAGAATGCGAATCCTTACATCTAACCTGCTATTCAAGACTTCTTCACCACACAAGATCTCCAACCAAGGTTATATACTAGATACATTGATGACATCTTTTTCCTTTGGACTCATGGTGAACAATCATTGAAACAACTGTATGATGATATCAACAAGTTCCATCCCACCATCAGACTCACCATGGACTATTCTCCAGAATCAGTTGCATTCTTGGACACACGCATCTCCATCAAGGACGGTCACCTCAGCACCTCACTGTACCGCAAACCGACAGACAACCTCACAATGCTCCACTTCTCCAGCTTCCACCCTAGACACGTTAAAGAAGCCATTCCCTATGGACAAGCCCTCCGTATACACAGAATTTGCTCAGATGAGGAGGATCGTGACAGACACCTCCAGACACTGAAGGATGCACTCGTGAGAACAGGATATGGCGCTCGACTCATCGATCGACAGTTCCAATGTGCCACAACGATAAACCGCACTGATCTCCTCAGAAGACGAACACGGGACACGGTGGACAGAGTACCCTTTGTTGTCCAGTACTTCCCCGGAGCGGAGAAGCTACGACATCTTCTCCGGAGTCTTCAACATATCATTGATGACGATGAACATCTCGCTAGGGCCATCCCCACCCCCCCACTTCTTGCTTTCAGACAACCGCACAACCTCAAACAGATCATTGTTCGCAGCAAACTACCCAACCTTCAGGAGAACAGTGACCACAATACCACACAACCCTGCCACAGCAACCTCTGCAAGACATGCCAGATCATAGACATGGACGACATCATCAAACGTGAGGATACCATTCACCAGGTACACGGTACATACTCTTGCAACTCGGCCAACGTTGTCTACCTAATACGTTGCAAGAAAGGATGTCCCGAAGCATGGTATATTGGGGAGACCATGCAGACACTACGACAGCGGATGAATGAGCATCGCTCAACAATCACCAGGCAAAACAGTTCCCTTCCTGTGGGCGAACACTTCAGCAGTCATGGGCATTCGGCCTCCGACCTGTGGGTAAATGTTCTTCAAGGGGGCTTTCGTGATACACGACAGCGCAGAGTCGCTGAACAGAGACTGATAGCCAAGCTCCGCACACATGAGGACGGTCTTAACAGGGATCTTGGCTTCATGACACACTATCTGTAACCCCCGTAACTTGCCTGGGTTAGCAAAAAACCTCACTTACTGTGCTGTCTGGAGAAAATACACAATTCTCTAACCAATGCTCAGGACCCCTTCACACACATTGTTAGCCACTTTAACACTTGAATAGCAGGTTAGATGTAAGGATTCGCATTCTAATCAGCAATCTCTGACTGTCTGTGCTGATGTGTGCTATTGCAGACCAGAACACTGCACTTGCCTGATGAAGACACGGGAGTGTTGAAAGCTCGCTTTTTTACTATCAAATAAATCGGTTGGATTAATAATTGGTGTTGCTAAATTCTTACTGAGTTCTTATTCTAGTCCATCCAACCCTTCAATTTGACACTTCCTCTCCATATCTTCCTCATGCTCTCTTCCTCTGTCCCACTTTCTTCTCCCTTCATCTCTTCCTCACTTGCCTATTGTTCACTCGCTTATTCAATTGAAATGGAGGTTTGCCATTATCTCTTTGTTTCAAACCACCTATTTCCCTTTCAAAAGTTGCCATCATCTCCCCTGCTTTAAAAAAAGTACCCTCAGCTAATCCATCCTCTCAAAGTACAATTACATCGCTAACCTGATCTCCTTTTCCATTCAAAGATGACCTCACAGATCTCTGCTCATTCCTTACAAAACTTTGTGTGCTTAAATACCTTGAATGCAGTTTCTATCTTGCTTGCAGCACCAAGACTGATTAAAATTATAACAGACATCTTCTGAGGTTGGATCTGCAGTATGTGGTCCCTCTCTCTATCTAGTCCTCCAGCTTTATATCCCCTCCTATAGATTTCAGTCCTCCAAACTCAGGCCTGCACACATTCCTCTTAATTTCATGCCCCCATGACAAAGAATTTAACAATGTATCACTGTTTAGATGCATGAATCGGGATGGATTAATAGGAAGATTCACAATTCGATGTAAGACAGCATTTCACAAATATACATCTAATTCAAAAGCACTGACAAAGTCATTGCTTGCCATCCAATATATTTGCAGATGGTTCACTTGCTTCTGTCTTATGACTTTGTTTCATAATAATGTGCAGAGAAAAGCAAATAATAGGGAAAATATGTTGTAATTATTCTCATCTGGTCAGGCTTAGGACAAATGGTTGGGTGGAATCAAGGCTCACGCAATGGGAATCATAGAACCCTACAGTGCAGAAAAAAGCCTTCGGCCCATTGAGCCTGCGCCAAACACAATCCTACCTAGGTCTTACCCCCACATCCCTACATATTATTCTCACTAATCCCTCTAACCTACGCATCCCTGGACACTAAGGGCTAATTTCTTAGCATGGCCAATCAATCTAACCCACATATCTTTGGACTGTGGGAGGAAACCGGAGTACCCAGAGGAAAGACACACAGACATGAGGAGAATGTGCAGACTCCACATAGACAGTGACCTGAGCTGGGAATCAAACCAAGGATCCTGGAGCTGTGAAGCAGCAGTGCTAACCACTGTATTACCGTGCCGACCAATCTCACATGGATGGATGAAGGGGAGGCTAAAATTCATCTTAAGTAGAGCATAAAATGACCAAAAGTGAGCGAACCCACAGGTTAAACATCTGCCTGACTTTCTTCTCCATTAAGTTTAATGTTAAGGATAGTATTACAGAGGGCCAATCCATTTTTGCCTGCACCGTACCTGGACAAAGTTACATTTTACCCTCATTCTTTTGATGCTGGTACCCACTGAGCAACACCGGGTGTGCTTTCATGAGGGAAATTTAAGCCCCTACTTGCTCAGGCACATCAGACTGTTTTTTTTTAAAGCAGAGTTTTCTTGTTGAAATAATGTATCACAGTTTCCATTTGCATGATGAACAAAAAGTGACAATTTAATTGTACTTGTAGGACGTTTATTTATTTAATGTAGAGAAGCTGCGGTTCAGTGCAATGGTTTCAACATGTGGCAGTATTTGATCTGTCAAAACGCTAAGCTTCTGGTGCTTCTGCACTTGATCTCCATTAGGGCCTCAGTGTCAGACTGCCATTGCACTACTCTCGAAGCTGGCAAATGCTGGAGGCGGAACTGCCAAGAGTGCTGGCCACAGCAGATGCAAAAATTTCACAGAGAGACAGAAACTAAAAGGAGCGACATTACAGAAGAATTTTGAGCCCTCAAAAAAATTCCAATATAAAAACAATCACTTATTTTTTACTTCAGTCATTCAAGGGATATGGAAATTTATTGCCCATCCCCAGTTGTCTAAGGGCAGTTGAGAGTCAACCACATTGCTGTGGCTTTAGAGTCACATGTAGGCCAGGCCAGGTAAGGACAGCAGATTTCCCTCCCTGAAGGATATTAGTGAACCAGATGGATTTTTCCGACAATCGACAGTGGTTTTATGGTCATCAGTAGATTTTTAATTCCAGATTTTTTTTATTGAGTTCAAATTCCATCATTTGCTGTGGCAGGATTTGAACCTGGGCCCCCAAAACATTAGTTGAGTTTCTAGATTAATAATCCAGCAATAATACCATTAGGCCATTTCCCTCGTCCCATTTTATTAGTTATATTGATTCAAATTGTGAAGCAAATACATAGCAAGATTCCAGTCTTACTTAGTACAAGTGGGCAAGGAGGGTCTCATAAACATCAGAATTAATGTAGGTTCTCTGCCGTTTGCCTTTAACTGTCAGTTGCTATAAGGCGAAGGTTGAGGTCTCCAAGACATAACAGTAGTGTTGACTATAAATAGAAATCCATGATACATCTAAAGCTAAGCTATGGTATGAAATAAAGCCTCTGCTATTTATACAGTCCAAATTGGATATTAATTTTGACAGTTCTGCAATGAAGTCTCTCATAAATATTTTGAGTTTCTTTATGCATTTCAGATTCATAGACCAGTAATTTACTGCCTCATCCACCCTGGAATTGGGGCGGGTGAGGCTTGTAGAATGGAGTTCTCTGTTGGCCTCGGGCAGGATTTTACGAGCCACGCCCATAATATCTATTCACTTTCGTTAAGTTTTTTTAAAAAAACTCCAAGACATTTTACCTGACAGAGTTTAATGGTCTGGCAGGTATGTTCTATGTTTGGAATCTTGACTGTATCTACATGACTATGGCACTGGTTGGAATAAGCCAGCCATGCATTTCATAGAATCCCTACAGTGCAGAAG
The DNA here is from genome assembly GCA_024679065.1 of Sphyrna mokarran. Classification (NCBI taxonomy): domain Eukaryota; kingdom Metazoa; phylum Chordata; class Chondrichthyes; order Carcharhiniformes; family Carcharhinidae; genus Sphyrna; species Sphyrna mokarran. The sequence goes on from JAGIQG010000021.1 coordinate 30,936,659, forward strand.
GAGATCATTTGGCCAATCAAGCCTGCACTGATAGTAATCCCACCCCAGGCCCTATCCTTATAACCTCATGTACTTACTCTACTAATCCCTCTGATACTAAGGGGCAATTTAGCATGGTCAATTTATCTAAACTGCGTGTCTTTGGATTGTGGGAAGAAACCGGAGCACCCAGAGAAAACACTTGCAGAAATGGGAAGAAGGTACAAACTTCACACAGACAGTTACCTGAGGTCGGAATTGACCATTGGTCCCTGGCACTATGAAGCAGTGCTAATCATTGTGCCACTATGCTACTCCACTGGAGGCTTGGCAAGCTAAGAATTAGCATCTGTATCATCAGAAATTTTAAAACAAGTTTGAACATCATCGATACACGCAGAAACAATTTCACTTTGACTGACAGCGGTACACATAAGTAGAACTTGTGCTGCAAAATGTTCAACTCACATAATGTTCAGACATTCAACATTGTTAGCGGTTGGTAACAACAGGTTATTATATCACGAACCTGTTCACTTGAAGAACAGCCAGCTCAATTTTACCAGCTAATGGAAAGTTGGCACATTCGGAGAAATTAAAAATGGAAAAAAAATGAACTCAAAAACAGTATTTTCTCATTAAAAAAGTTTATATGAAAATACTTCTCATAAGAGTGATTAAAATCATTTTCTTGCACAATTGCTGCTCTCTGTTTTTCATCATGAGCATTGAATGAGTTGAGATATTAAGTTTCAGTATTGATAACTGCAACACATTGGGAACAGCTGGGCTGTTCAAAGCTTTTATCATCACCCATTCCGTGGAATGCCAGTCTTCTTTTAAGCTTTGATTTTCCATAGACAGTAAACCAAGAAAACTCTTCCCATTAGCGGATGCTGCAACGACTAGGACACGGATTTAATGTTTTGACAAAAGGGAAGTGTTAAAGGATAGAATAGAATAATAGAATCCCTATAGTGTAGAAGGAGGCCATTCGACCTATCAAACCTGCATCAACTCTCTGACACAGCATCTAACCCAGTTCCCATCCCTTAACTCCACACGTTTATCCCATTAATCGCCCTAATTTTTGGACACCAAGGGTAAAGTTAGCATGGCCTATCCACCTAAGATGTGAGGAAGAATTTTTATTATGCAGCAAGTGGTAATGACATGGGACTCGCTGCCTATGAAATGTTGCAAACAAGATGATGAACGATTTCAAAATGAAATCAGATAGGTACTTGAGATAAATGAACTTGCCAGCTATAGGAGTTTTGGAGAGGAATGGGCCACTCTTAAACCCCTACAGCCTGAGCTCAGTGGGCCATTGTCAATGTCCCAATGACTCCATGAGAAGAATCTGTAAGCAGTAGTATACAAACTGGAAAATCTGAAGATAGCAAAGTTTTCAATGTACTTGATTAGTCAAGAATGAATAAAAGGTTCAGCTGTATTTTTAACTTACAGTAAGTTAAACTATGTGCTTAAAAAATCCTTAGTAAAGTAGAATGTCAGAAAACAAATGTTGGTTACCCACATGATTTCTAAATAAGATCATAGTTGCAGTACGAGATTTTTTGATTTCAGAGCTGCACTGTAATATGGGTTTAAGTCATTCTCAAAGTCCTCAGCATCCTAGAGTACGTGGTCATGACTAAAATTTTATTTCATTTTTATTCATACTTTCATTCTTATTTACACACACTTCCTAACAATGCATCCATAAAGAGCAAAGATCATTAACTCACAAAACTGGTGACTAGCAGCCTGAGTGGGTAAGCTGGTTTCTCTGCAGGAAGGGATAACTGGAGGCATCTCCAATTCTAACCGCCAACCCTCATTTTAATTCCACCGGCTCTTTTCCCACAGCACAGGTTTAGAGAGTACACAAAATGGACAGCTCTTGGAAGGTGACAACTTACGGCTACATGATGGAGAAGGGCTTTTGAAATGGGAGGCAAGATCAGACCTGGGGTATCTATGACCTTCCTTCACAGACCCACAAAGAAAATGTTGCATTTACCTGAGAGTCCTGTTCTGTCTACAGGCGAGCTGCCAACTTGCTTCTGCCCTGAGGGAAAATCATGGCAGCATTTATGCTATCAAAAGATTTTCTCAGATTATCTACAATAACTTCCTTTGATTGCCCTTTTTAGACAATTATCTGTAATAAAAACCATATTCGAGAGACATGGAACAAAATGTAGTTTTCAATCATAAATTTAATGTTCAGGATTTATTTGGCAAAACGAATTACTCCAGGGCACTTATTCTGGCATCAACTTTCCAACATACAACATTCATTTTTGAACGCACTAAAACACCTTTAAAAGCAATAGTAATTAAAGCGTGGCTTGAATTGACCTTGAGGGCAATTTTAGTGTGTGTCCAAATGCATTCTCAAATCCTGATGGTGTCCCCGATTTCGCCCACAGTATGTCCACACCATTTCTGGATTTGGTCATAATCACAATAAAATTGGCAAGTGCTCAATGAGGTCAAGTGAGCAGTCAGCCAAACTAACAATACAAAAAAAAATCTATCAGTTGTGAGAGGAAGCCAAGTTGGAAGTCAATGCTAAAAGAGAGGAGAAACGCAGCTTACCTAGCAGCCAGCATCAAGCAATAGTATTTTAATTAAAAAATCCCCCCTCCAACAAAAATTGTCCAGGTCCTTTTTTTGGAGCAACCTCAAAGAAGCTGGTTAGCCCCCCTCACTGCTTGGTAGAAATGGGCAGAGCATCCAAAGTCTGCCCCTTGACACTTACAAGTTCCTACTGGTTCGAAAATTAGTGTAGGATCCTCAATTCCTTGTTCAGCAGTCTCATGCTAGTTTTGGTAATTAAGCAGGGTATTTCTTTATATCAGATGGATCTTGGATAGTAAATGGATGCCTTTATTTCACAGCTATTCATAGCTATTAGTTCCCATACACGGAATGTCTGGTAACTGAAAAGCAACTCCATTGCCCCAATGTTATTCTTGTAAAAAGTGATGGTTATTTCAATTCAGATCTTTTTATGAGTTTTTTTTGTTTTATACATGCTTTTCTGTTAAAATTAAGTATTAAATTATGGTTCTCTAATGAATTGTCACTTTAAAAAAAGAATGTCCCAGCTTATAGAGTAAAGGAAACAAAATCGTTGGAAATGGAAATAATAAGAATTCTGACTTCTCAGCTTTACTACAGTTACTTCTTAAAAATGTGTTACTGTCTAGACAGTACGTGACTCACGGAACTGAGCCTTATAATACTGCAAACGTACTTGAATATTTTACAAAGAAAACTCAATCCTGGCATATAAAATTCAAACCTCTCTTTCTCTATTCTTTCATGGGATGCAGGCATTTCTGACAAGGCCAGTGTTTGTTACCCATCCCTTAATGCCCTTGGAATGCTTTCAGAGGGCAATTAAGAGTCAACCATATTGCTGTGAACAAAGGCCCACAAAAGCAGGAGTTGGCCATTCAGCCCCTCAAGCTTGTTCTGCCTCACCCAGATCAAATCAAATCAAATCATCAGGATTGATTGTCTACTTCAATGTCACTTTCCAGTACCATCCTAATATTCCACCTTGTGATTAATATCAGGAAGTCTATCAGTCTCTGACTTGACTACACTCAATAACTGAGCCATCACAGACCTCTGTGCTAGAGAATTCTAAAGATTCACTACCTGCTGAGTGAAGAAATTCCTTCTCAATCCAAAATGGTTTGCCCCTTATTCTGACAATGTGCTCCTTGGTTCTAGAACCATGCACCCCTTCACCACCCCCGACTGCTTCCATTCTCACCCCATCCCCTCCATTGTACTCCCTCCTCCCACCACTCCTTTGTCCAGCCAGTGGAAACATCCTTTTCTGGACCTGCCCTGCCTATTCTTTTAAGAATTTTCTACACTTCAATGAGTTCATCTCATTCTTCTAAATTCTAGATAATGCAGGCCCAGTCTCGTCATCTTTTCCTCATAGGACAGTTCTGCCATCCTGGAATTAATCTCGTGAACCTCCGCTGCATTCTTTCTATGACCAGTATGTGCTGCCTAAGGTAAGCAAATCAAAACTACACAATACTTCAGGGGCAGTCCAACCAATAATCTGTATTATTAAAGTAAGACATCAAATCCTAACAAGTCTAACATACTATTTGCCTTCCTAATTGCTTGTTGCAATGGTGGCTTTCAGTGCTTACGGACAATGGCACCCAGTTCCCTTTGGACATCAACACTCCCTAATCTCTCACCATTGAAGAAATATTCTGCACCTCCATTCCTCCAATCAAGGTGAATAATTTCAACTTAACTACATTATATTCCATCTGTTATGCTCTTGCCTACTCACTGAGCTTTTCCAAATCTTTCTTTTCATCATCATCACACATATTCCCAGTTTTGTGTCATTTGCAAACTTGGGAATACTATATTTTGTCTGCACTTCTAAGTTATTGATATAGATTGTGAATAGCTGGAACCTTAGGACTGATCCTTGCAGTGCCCACTAGTCACAGCCTGCCGACCTGAGAATCACCCATTTATTCCTACTCTCTATTTTTTATCTGTTAACTAATCTTCAATCCCCATGCCAGTATATTACCTCATGTGCCTAGTTTTGTTTACTAACCTCCCATGGGAGATCTTATAGAGAACCCTTCTGAAAATCTAATATACAACATCCGTTGGTTCCCCTTATCTATTTTGCAGTGTCTTCCTCAAAAAACTCCAACATGACTTCTCTTTCAAAATTCCATGTTGATTCTGCCCAATGTGTTCATTATTTTCTAAGTGTCTTTGTTATCATATCCTTCAGAATAGGTTTGAGTATTTTCTCTTCTATTGATGTCAAGCTAACAGGTATTTCGTTTTCTGTTTTCTCTCTCCCTCCTTTCTTAAATTGTGGGGCTACATTTGCTACTTTCCAATTTGCAGGAACAATTCCAGGATCTTAGATAGTGCTCATCAATTCATCCATTATCAGTCATCTCTTTCAATTCTCTGTGATGTAGTTCATTAGGTCCCAGGGTTTTTATTAACTTTAACTCTCATTAATTTTTCCAGTACTACTTTTTTACTAACACTAATTTTTTTTCAGTCCCTCATTCCCTCTTGTCTCTATTATTTCTGTGAAGTTTGTTGTACCTTTCTCAGTGAAGACAAACATAAAAGTAATTATTTAGCTTCCCTGCATTTCCCTGTCCCCATTTTAAATTCTCCAGTCTCTGCTTGAAATAGACCTGCATTTATCTTTGATAATCTTATCCTTTTTGCACACCTGTATAGGCTTTTACAGATTGGTTTTCTGTTTCTTACTAATTTATATTCATATTCTATTCTTTATCAGTTTCTTGTCCTCCTCTGCCAAATTCTAAAATGCTTGCGTTTTCAAGCTTACTAGGATTTTTTGGCAACTTTATAAGCTTCTTCTTATGATTTACTGCAATCTTTTACTTGCGTTGTTAGCCATAGTCGACTCACTTTTCCTGTTGGGTTTTTGTGTCTTAGAGGGATGTATATTTGTTGTAAGTCATGTATTAATTCTTTAAATAATAGCCATTGTCTGTCTACCATCATATCTTTTAATATAGTTTCCCAATCTACCGCAGCCAACTTGCGTTCATCATTTCAAAGTTTCCTCTGTTTAGATTTAAAACTTAGTTTCGAATGGAACTACCTCGCTTTTAAACTAGGTCGAAAATTCTAGCATATTATGGTCACTCTTCTCTAAAATTTTTTTACATCCAGATTATTAAGTAGCTCTTTTTCTGTTGATCCGGAATCATACGTAAGTTAGATTGGGTAAGGATAGCAGATTTCTTTCCTTAAAGAACATTAGAAAAGCCAAACGGGTTTGTTGTGACAATCAATTCCATTGCCATGGTCACCATCACTGAGACTGAGCTTTTGTATTCCAGATTTTACAAGTTGAATTTAAGTTCCACCAGCTACTGTGAGGAAACTTGAAGGTGTGCTCCCAAAGTATAATCGTGGGCCTTTGAATCACTCATCCACTATGCCACTCTTTGTCCCCTAATTAGCATGGGCAGCACAGTGGTTAGCACTGCTGCCTCACAGCGCCAGGGACTTGGATTCAATTCCTGGCTTTGGTCACTGTCTGTGTGGTGTCCACTTGTTCTTCCCATATCTTATAGGTTTCCTCTGGGTGCTCCGGTTTCCTCCCGCAGTCAGAAAGATGTACTGGTTAGGTGCATTGGCCATGCTAAATACTCCCTCAGTGTACCCGAACTGGTGCTAGAGTGTGGTGACTAGGGTATTTTCACAGTAACTTCCCTGCAGTGTTAATGTAAGCTGACTCATGACTAATAAATAAACTTTACATTATCAACCATAAGTTTAAAAAGTTTCACAAAAGGTGAAAATCGCTCATGGCGTTCGATCAAAAAAAGGAGTCTAATCATATGGCATGTGTGAAGAAAGATTTCAGTGTAAAAGCTAACCTGTGATAAACAGTTGCTGGCATTTTGAAGTGGGTTAGATGTTTAATTGGACTAATGCCACTTAAGAGCAGGATAGTGTGTGTTATTGATGAAGGAGAAGCTGTCAATTTGCCTTGCATCTCAAATACTGAAATGTTGGATACACTAATAAGAAAGAAAAAGATAATGTAATCAGTAACACTTTGGCCAAAATACAAGAACCAGAGGACCTGTTCTGTGTTTGAAGAGAGGTAAATTCTAAACTAATCTTTGGAAGCAATGGAGGTGATTTTATGAGAAAAGTTCTAGGTGCCTAGTTGTTGTGAAAATGGGAGAGTTTCAGATCTGTTTTCTGGACGAGTCCAAATTGTATATCTTATGTGCTTAGAGAAGGAAAAAATGGATTAAAGTGAGTGGGCAGCACTTAACTCATCAGGAAAGCTACTATAGTAGCAGAGGGAGCCATTGTGCATGTCCTGATTTGTGATTGTGCATGCGCAATGCAGCTAACAGGGAGGTAACTGGCCTGAGAGAGAGAGATCTGTCAGCTCTCTGCGGCTGCAGGTGGTTTCAACAAAGCATCACCACCATCCCACCATCCCAGGGACCTGCTGCAAATTGCAAGGGCCCCCCCCCACCCAAAATTATCACCCTTGACCCCCTCCACACTGCCCATCTCCTCTCCTGCATGCAGAGTGGCAGAGGGGCTACCCTCCCTCCCTCACTGATTGCAGCTGCAATGTGGTATCATGTTCATTTTCTAACTGTTCTGTGTCATCAGCTTGTCTTTCCAAATGATTTTTTTTAATCTGGTGAAATGGAAAATGCAAGATTGAGTGAACAGATTACTTTAGATGGCTTTATTTCACATATATCTCAGAATTGTAGGACATTTATAACACAAAAAGAGGTTACTTGGGTCATCTTATTGCCACGACTTAATTAGACCCAGCCTAATTCCATTTTCTAGAATGATTCCCATTGACTAACCTTCAAGTAGCTGAGTCCAGTCCACTTTTGGTAAATCACTGCTCAACTTTGTAGCACTGCACTTTAAAACTTGAACCCCAGTTCTATTTTTGCTCTTTTTCAAAAATTATGTTAATATTAACTGAATTATGATCGCTACCACCAAAATGCTCCACTCCTTCCACTGAACCAGCTTCATGTCCCAAAACGGAGGGAGGCAATCTTACTGGAATTTGGCAGAGTGTTGGTTCCAGCAAGAAAAATGGCATGTTTCTCTCCAAAGAAATAAGTTGTTTTTTTCATCTTCAGAATTACCACACTCTCTCAACAAAAGCAGCTGTGCATTTTTCATACCGTCATGCAGAGCGGGTGGCACCTCAACACACCAGCAAAGCCTGCTGCACTGAAATCAGGGAGCCATATTTGAATGATCTACCCTGCCCCCTCAACCCACAATAGAGTTCTCATGGGCTCCTCACCCTGATTGGATCTGCTCTAATCTCCACCTCCCCTCTGCCCCATCTTGACTGGAGTCAGTATTTCTCTCCCCCCATACTCCCCCTGCACCCCACCACTGATTGGAGGCAGTATTTACCTCAAAACAGCCATCATGGGCATCCCCAGCTCCTATGTCTGCTCCTGGCTACCACCACATACAAATGAATGGCCCGACCTCTCCCCATCCATGAGGCTCCCACTGGGATCCGCCATGGCACGGCCTCTTGCCACTGTTGGCATCGCCAGATTGGCACTATCTTTTTAGTCTCACTCACTCATTTTCTGCTCCCCATTGTCATTTCCGATTTTGCCACATCTGAGTCCGCCCTCAGGTTCCTTGCCAAAATAGTTTAAATCTCCCAAACAACACTAGCAAATCTTCCAGCCCAGACTTTTGACCCAGATCCAATGAGGTGCAAACATTCTGAGCTGTACAAATCCCACCTACCCAGAACTGAACCCCAGTGCATCAGCAATCTGAATCCCTCCCTTTTACATCATCTGTCCAGCCACACATTTATCAGCTCTAACCTTGTATTTCTCTGCTCACTTGTGTGCATGGCACTATTAATCTAAAAGTTACTACCTCCAAGGTCTTGGTCTTTAATGTCTTATGGAGATATTAAACAGTTTGGGTTTATACTCGCTAACATTTAGAAGAGTGTGAGGGAATCTGATCGAGGTATGTCAAATTCTAAAAGGGATTGATAGAGTAAATGTAGACCCAATATTTCCTCTCATGAGGTAACCTAGAACAAGAGGTAACGGATGTAGGTTGAAAGGCATTAGATAGAAAACTGAGATGAGAAGGAATGACTTCTCGTAGAGGATGGTGAATTTGTGGAACTCGCTGCCCCGAAGTGCAGTGCAGTCTGAATCATTGAATGGTTTCAAGAAGGAGATAGATATATTTCTGATTTTTAAAAAAACTGGTTAAAGGGATAGGGGGAAGAGTCGGGGAAGTAGAGTTGAGATCAGGAAGAAATCAGCCATAATTTGATTGAATGGCAGAGCAGGTTTGAAGGTTGAATTTGCCTACTTCTGTTCTTAATTCCTATGTTCCTGTCTTCCAATGTATCTAGTTCTTTAACATTTACTTTCAGGACACTATCAGACAATTGGGCTTGCTAGGAGAAATTAGCTTCTCTCGGTTCACATATAATTATATAGCTAGTATATCTTCATAGGTAAATATTTGCAAGCATATTATTAAATCTGCAAAAAAGTAAAATTGCATCATTTCCCCTGATATTAATATCTTTTATTTCAAAAGCACCTAAATCCCAACAATAGAAATATTAAATAATTTTTATGACTGGCATGTTTCTTCTCCATTTTTTGAATACTAATTTTTCTTTTAATATTATAATATCATTGACTTCTCTTATTCATTTGCAGAGAGTTTACTGCATTGTCGAAGCCCTTGGTCAAAAGGTCGTATGAATATTCAGACCATTGATTATTTTAGCTGAAAATCATCTCTCAGGAGAGTGCTGAAGGTAATTTAATTCTAACATAATCTCTTGAAATTACAATCCATCTTCAAACAATTACAAAGCGCTCTGCATCCGTAGATAAGTTCAAGTAATGAGTAAGAGGCACATGAGATGTTGGGAGGGAGCTCATCCTGACTGAGACGGAATGCGAGTGAGTACTTTGGCAATTTGGAGCTTAGTGGGAATTTGGTGCAGAGGGGAGAGAGTGTCCTTTTGCTTTTGTGTTTTCTAACTTTCTTCATCTTCAGAAAGTGGTCTTGTCCCATTGCAGGAGTGGAGGCTAGTTATTTGATGAGTATTTCAGCTGCTACGAGAGAGCAGCACTCAGGAGCTGACCTGTGAGGGAATAAACAGGGTGGTGCAGAATGTTCTAGATGGTCAGGAGCTAAGCTGTGAGGCAGAAGTGGTGGTAGGGAGGGGACGGTGCAGAATGTTCCAGACACTCAGGAGCTTAGTGTGAGACAGCGGTGGTTGGGGAGGAGGGGTTTTGAGTGCAGAACGTTCCAGAAACTCAGCAGTGCCAGAATTCGAAAGCATGATGTCAGTTTTTGAGAAGCGATGTCAACTCAAGGTATGGAGCGGATTGATAGGAAGTGGGTAAGTTGTGTTCTGAACTTGAAAGTTAAAGGAGAGATAAAAGCTTTAATGCTTTTCAAATAAAATATTAAATCATTTTCCAATTGGGGTAAATTTAAATTGAGTCTTTTAAGCTAAAAATATGATGAGGGAATGCAGTGCCATGTTTTGCATGGCCACAAGGTATGGCAATTCTTAGATACTTCTTGAAGTCTGGATGACCACATGTGGAAGGAAGTATGATGAGAGTGATGGTTCCTATGAGGTGTGTAACCAGATCCAAATTTACAGCACTTTGGATTGTTCAGATGCACAAGGAAGAGGAATAAGAGCAGAAGAGCGATAGTAATAGGAGACTCAATAGTAAGGGGTACAAATAGGCATTTTTGCAGCTGCAGACATCAATCCAGGATGTTGCCAGTGTTAAGGATGCAGATGACACAGTGGCACTACTGCCTCACAGCGTCAGAGGTCCGTCCTTATGTGATTTTGTGGGAACTGCACATTCTCCCCATATCTGCAAGGGTTTCCTTCAGGTGCTCAAGTTTCCTCCCACAATCCAAAGCTGTGCAGGTCAAGTCGATTAGCCATGCCAAAATTGCCCTTCAACATCTAAAGATGTGTAGGTTAGATGGATTGATCATGGTAAATGCATGGGATTACGGTGATAGTATGGAGGGGAGGGACAAGGTGAGATGCTCTGTCAGAAATTTGGTACAGATTTGATAGGCTGAACAGCCTACTTCTGCACTATAGTGTTTCAATCACTGAATAGTTTCCGGGCATTCTGAAGGGGAGGGTGAACAGGCAGAGTCGTGTAGGCAAGCAATTGCTACCAACGACATAGAAAGAGAGATGAGGTCCCACAACAAAAATTTAGGGAGCTTGAAATCAGGACCTCAATCTTTGGATTACTCCCGATGCCACATGCTAGTGAGTATGAGACAGGAGAATAGAGCAGATGAATGTGTGGCTGAAAGAAATAGTGCTGAAGGAAGGTCTTTAATTTTCTAGACCAAGAAAAAAGCCAAGGCAGAGCAAAGAGTGACTCGTTAAGGCACAAGGCAATGTGGCAAGGCTGGATGGTATTCATTTTATTGCTAGAAATCTTGCAGATAAGGCAGATGAATTGAGGCTGTTGATTAAGACATGGGAGTGTTATATTGCTATCACAGAGGCATGGTTGAGGAAAGGTCAGGATTAACAATTCAATATTCTGGAGTATATCATCTTCAGGTGAGACGGGGACATGTAAAATAGGTGATGTGGCATTATTGATTAGAAGTCAATTACTGCATGGAGGAGGGCTGATATCTTAGCAGGTTCTTCAACTGAGACCATATGGGTAGAACTTAAAAACAATAAAGGGCAATCACTTTGCTGGGAGTGTAGTATAAGGCCCCAAGCTATACAGTCAGGCAGAGATATAAGAGCAGATATGCAGATAAATCACAGAGAAGTGTAAAAATAATAGGATAATAATAGTTGGGGATTTCAACTTCTCCAATATTAATTGGGAAAGTCAAAGTGTAAAAGACTTTGAGAGGGCAGTATTGTTAAAGTGCATTCAGGAGAGCTTTTTCAGAAAGCATGCAGGGGCTATACAGGACCTGATTCTGGGGAATTAATCTGGACAGGTGGTGGAACTGATAGTGGGGGAGCATTTTGATGATAGTGACCACAATTTGGTAATATTTAAGGAACAGGACAAAGGTGTTTCATAAATAAAATTCTGAACTGGCAGGAGACTGATTTTTAATAACAGACAGGATCTGCCCATAGCAGACCGGGATCAGCTACTTGTAGAAAAATCCACATCAGAACAATAAAAGAAAATGGAAAAAGAACAATGCCAACATGTTTCTGCAAAATTAAAAGATGGGATCAATAAGTCCAGAAATCTCTGCACGTCAAGGAACACAGAAGGTGCGATTTTAAATCAATTTTTGGCATTTGTATTCTCTTTGGGGAAGAATGATGTAGGTATAGAAATCAAGAAGGAATATTGTGATAGAACTGAACAAATTAACTTTGGGAGGGAGGAGGTATTAGCAGTATAGCTCCCTACTTGGGGAGAGCTAGCAGCCCTGCCCTGCTCGAGTGAGGAGGGGACAACTGGGACTTCTCTCCAGAGGATCAAGTGGCAGGGGGGTACCCTCTGTACATTGGCACCCTGGAAGTTCTGACCTGAGCCCCTAACACTGCCAATAGGGCTAAGTGCCAATGCCCAGAGGTCTGTTTGGCACTGCCCACCAGGCTTCAGGCAGTGTTATGGGAGATGGAACCGAATGTGAGCAAGGCCTAATGGGGACACAGAATCTCTGGGGGCAATTGGTGGGGTGGAGCGAGGGTCCTGCTGCCACTCTGAAGTCAGGATCAACAGGGGATGGAGGCCAGCAATCAGGACTGGCCATTGGGGTGGAGGGGAAGCAAACTGCTGAGGGATTTGTGGCTGCATGGGGAAGGGAGGAAGAAATTGGGGGGTTGGTGTGGGAGATCAGGGCTGCGGAGTAATGGGGGGGGGGTTAGGTCAAGGCTGGGCATGGGCAGGCTTCGGGGGAAACTCACCTGACAAAGGGACAGAGCCCAGAAAAATAATGGCATTTGCTACCAAATAAACCTGTTGGACTTTAACCTGGTGTTGTGAGACTTCTTATTGTGTTTATCCCAGTCCAATACCGCATCATGCTTTGGAGGGACTGGGGGGGAGGGGGCAGCGATCAGGCCATGGGGGAGAGTCTCAGTTGTGGGATTGCGGGGCTGGCCGGCAATCGAGCTAGCCAGCAATCCAGAAGCAGGCAGCCAGGGCTCACTGTGCACGTACCGATCTCAACGCTGACAGATCGACACATGCACAGTGGCCCACTCAGTGCTGTGCTGCTGGCCTCTCCAGTGGGAAGAGGCCCTCTCCTGCAATTTCTATGCCTTTTCGCTTTGACAGTGGATCATCTAGACTCAAAACATCACCCTCATTCTCTCCTTACAGATGCTGCCAGTCCTGCTGAGATTTTCCAGCATTTTCTCTTTTCAGATTCCAGCATCTGCAGTAATTTAGTTTTGTCCCACCTCCTGATTTTCAGTGTGATTCACGCTGATACGCTTTGCAGTGCACAGAGCGTGGGAGATTCATTTTGAAACTCCCATTTAGAAAGAAGCATGAATTACTCCAGTTTTCATGCAAATTTGACATTTCAAAATTTTTGGGGAGAATCGCCCCCCCAATAACTATGTGAAAGCTTTAGCTTAATACAAATTTCATGAGGAACTATTTGAACAGAACCTGTGGGTGTCATATAATTTGACAGATAAATATTAAATAAAACTATTCTTATCTCAGCACTTGTTTTTCTCTGTATCACCAATGGTAACCTTTCCAGATTGTAGATGAAAGGCTTGACAAAAATCTATGTAGTACTTGAGTCCTACATGAAACATAAAAACTCTACTGTTATGCAAATTGAGAAGAGAACAACTTCAACATTAAAACAGAGTTTTGTTCCAAATTAACATAAAAAATGTGCGGATAGGTGCATATCCAGAGATTGCAATTTGAGTTTATCAGTTAAATGGAATAGTACAGAAGTGGTCAAACGTACATCATCACAATACAAAGGATTGTTCGGTCATATCTGAAAGGTTCTTCTCAAGTGCGTCTGAGTATCAACCCCCAAATACCGTCATCAGCATCCTTTCATCTAATGAAAGACGATGGAAACAAAATTCATTTCGGAGGGACTGTCCTCATTTGACACAAAATTGCTGATGGTTATAGAGATCAATCCTTGAGAGGCAGATTCTACCACAAGTGTCACACACATGAAGCTACCGAGTGTTGTTGTGGTTTGTTGTTTTACGCGTCGGCACCAATCATCATGTTGGTGCATGCCAGCCCATAGGAGCTGTCACCATTTTCCTTTGTCATCAGCTGCCGACTCCCATATGCAATAAACAATGTCTAGGGCCTTCCTGTTACGTTTTCACAAATAACACTATAAAATAATAAGCTCCCAACCTGGCTGCAGCAGAGGAATCTATTCCTGGGAGCCAAATGAGAGAAATCATTCAAGGAACCAGCGGTTCAAATAGACCAGTCTACATGTGCTTCATATGGTTATGGATGTAATTATTCATTTATACTATCCATCTTATTCCCCATTCACAGTATCCATTTCCAAAGAGTGATCATCCTCCATTTACTTCCCTTGGTGTTTCAAACAACTGATCTGCAGAAAGTAAATTCAGTTTATTTATTAGTGTCACAAGTAGGCTTGCATTAACTTCATTACATGCAATGGAGTTAATTCATACTCAGCAGGATTCAGACCGGAAGTGACTGGACAATTCCAGTTCATAATCACACTTTCAGACTACCTGACTGCTTGTTGTAAATGATGAGAGGTTTGATTATAGTGCTCAGTTTTTGTATTTTAAGTATCTACAGTGCCATCTACAGCTGAACATCAACCAGGTCTTCATTAATTGATGTTTCCATGAGTTCCAAACAAGACTATCTGTTCCTCAGTACAAAGGTCGGTATGAACACCTTTTTCTTTTCTCTCCTTGTTAGATTTTGGTAAAATCTTGATGGACCTGTTTTTTTGTGACCAGTATGCATGATCTAAATGTAAGTGGCCAAAACTGTTAAGATCATCTTTTCTTTCCATCCACTTAACAGAAAGGACAGTTGAACTAAGTTGCAGATCCTTGTTGCACATGTTTCTCAACCACAACAACCCATATTAGTTCTCAATGAAAGAGCTATGAAAGAGTTGGAGATGGCTCTTGAACTAGGATGGGGACAGTCAGAAATCTCACAATACCTTGTTAAAATCTATCAAGTTTATTTGGAATAATGAGATTTCGGAGTACTGCTCCTTTATCAGTTGAGTCACAACACCAGGTTAAAGTCCAACAGGTTTATTTGGAATCACGAGCTTTCAGAACGCTTCTCCTTCATCAAGACTCACCTGATGAAGGAGCAACTCTCGAAAGCTTGTGATTCCAAATAAACCTGTTGGACTTTAACCTGACATTGGAGGCTTCTTTCAATGGAAGAGCATCAAGATCCTCTGGCGACAATGCATACACTCTAGGAATATCTAATGTTCGTTGACATGTGTAATGGTAATCATGGTAACCTGTCCAACATTAATTCAAGAACCATTATGTTTGTGAAGCTTTAGAACAGTTTTACAATTACCCTTTCCTTAAAGCATAATCATCATAGACTTTAAACAATAAACATATTTAAGAATCTCTCCAACACCAATGCAACAAATAAATCATATTTGCATGTCATTTATTTTTAACAGAACTATATAATCTCAAAATCAATAGATTTATTACTGGATTATCATTACAAGTTCTCTTATTTATGTCTCAGCACTAAGTACAATGAATATGCATTATCTCTCAATATTAAAAAAAATCATCTTGACAACCTTCTTCTTAACGTATGTTTCTCCATCCATTTTGTTCATCCTGTAATTCCACTTCAAATAAATCCTGAGTCTAAACTGAATTTCATCTATTCCTGAAGATTACTTGAATTTGGAAAATTAAGTTTTCTCCAGCACAATATTTGACTCATTGTAATTCGGATTGTTCTTAAACGCTTTGGTGTTGAAAGCGTGGACCAGCAGATAACTGAATGCCAAACTTATCACAAGGACTTGTGGTGACACCATTTTCTGTAAAAGGGGAACCACATTTTTTAAAAGTCTGCACTGCAAGAAAACAAAAAGCTTCAAGAGAGTAATTATGTTCAATTAATTTTCATACAATTGTATTACATGTATGTCTTGTGATTATAAGTAAATCAGTGTCTCTAATATTCCTCTGGTCATTATAGAATTCCCTATAGTGCACAAAGGAGGCCGTTTTCTTCACTGAGTCCGCACAGACCCTCCAACAGGCCCTATCCCATAATCTCATGTATTTACCCCTTTAATCCCTATAACCTACACATCATGAGAGACTTAAGGGACAACTTAGCATAGCCAGTCTACTTAATCTGTACATCTTTGGATTGTGGGAGGTAATTGGAGCACCTGGAGAAAACCCATGCAGACACAGGGAGAACATGAAAACTTCACACAGACAGTTACCGTGGGCAGACCAGGGGAGAAGATGCAAACTTCACAGAGTCAGCCAAGGCTGGAATCGAATCCCAGTCCCTGGCACTGTGATGCATACGCACTAACCACTGTGTCACCATGCCACCTCTGAGCTAATTCCTTTAGGGCAGCAATGTATTTTCTTTACTTGTTTCCACTTTTCACATTTATTAATTGTAGAATCCCTGTAGTGCATAGAGAGGCTATTTGGTCCATTGAGTCTGCACAATCCCACCCAAGCTGCATCCCTGTAGACCTACATATTTACCTTACTAATTTTTCTGACACTAAGGGCCAATTGAGCATGGCCAATCAACCTAACTGCACATCTTTGGACTGTGGGGAAAAATGCATGCAGACATTGGGAGAACTTACAAACTCCACAAAGACAGTCACCCAAGGCCGGAATTGAACCCAGGTCCCTGGTGCTATGAGGCAGCAATGCTAGCCACTGTGCTACTTGATCTACAAACAACTGGAAGCAGACTACAATAAAAGACCTACATGAAAATCTTTTCTGTATATTTGGTAAAAAGGCAAACTGCAAAGATATTTTTCACCTCTCTGTATACTTTCTATCAATTCATCATTCTCTTAATTATCATGCTGAACTGAGCAACTAATTGTAATTGATCATAAAAGTATTAATTTTAAACAAATCACAAATGCGTCATAAGTGCACCACTGAACTGGGATATTAGAAAGCTCCTGCTGCAAGTTGCTGGATTTGCATTCCACATTAACCCTCTGAGATCATTGAAAATCCCCCTATGTAACTCTGAATGCCTGTTGTTAATCATGATACTTAACAAAGAATCATGTAATGCTCAATGCAAGAGACAGGTCATTAAAATAAGCTGTAAAAGTAAAATGAGAACAAGAGAAATTGGGACCACAAAAACAAGAGTGGAAAACTACATGTTGTACTGAATTAAAATGACTGCCATCTGACTTACTGCCAGAATATATTTGACCTTTGTTTACAGGATGCGGAGTCTGAACAAATCGCTATGCAATCAGTTGGAAAGAGTGGAAAGGTAGAAATGGAAAGAAAAGCACTGCAAAACTAAAATCAGAAACAATGCAGAAACAAAGCAGCTGATATGAGAATTATACTGCTTGAGGGTTAAACTGTAATGCAATCTGATTGTGATTAATTATTCCATTTCATTAGTTCTCAATAGGCAAAACCAGTTTCAGATAACTTTTCCCCATTTTCAGCACAATCAGGACAATTTTATAATTTCTCACTGAACTATGGTTTCAAATCTTTATTGATTTGCAGATGGTGTTTTAGTAGAAAATAAATTAGAAATAAACTCTGTCAATTTTAACATGGCAGAATATCAGTAGCACAATTAAGAGAGTGTGTACCACTTATGGAAAAAGATTAAAGATGTGCTTGAAAGTACTTCCGCATTTTTCAATCATACTATTGAGATAAGAGATTAATTTAGAAAAAAAGGAAAATGTATTATATCCCAGAATTAATGTTTCCTATAAGTCTTGTACATGTATGTGCAGGAATACTTTTCATATATCAAGGAAAGATTACAAAATTAGAAATTGAATTAATAAATACCCATTTCTTTCTGTCTTTATGGGCCATTAAAGTAACAGCAATAGTAATAGTCTTTACATTCATTTATCAGCAAATTAAACAGAAACTTCAGACATGGGACAGCTCTGCAGTTAAATGTCATAGGGCAGCAAAGTGGCAAGTGGTTAGCACTGCTGCCTCACAGTGATAGGAACCCAGATACAAATCCAGCCTTGGGTAACTATCCACGTATAGTTTGCACATTCTCTTTCTTTCCCGCTGTGTTCCAAAACTGGAATTAAAATTGAATTTAGAACTTCACCCAACTCACCTCAACAATTTGACTCTCCTTCTCAGTTCTTCTTGTAAGGATTTCCCAATGATTAAGAAGAATGTGGTTAAGGATTAACCCTGCTAATTATCCTGTTCACTTTGCTATTATATCATCAATTCACACCTTCAAATAGCTTTGCAGGCAAAGCATTATTGAACTGGATGGTGCAGGAACAATTCAATGTACAACCAGATAGCTATGGATAGCATTCCAGAAATTTCTGGTCCATTAAAATCAAGTTCAAAACTGAAGCTACACTCAAGTTTGTTAAACTTCAAATGAAAAGAGTGGACACAGTCAATTAATTTAATGATACTACCTTAAAACAAATTATTTTTGTGACAAGTTGAATTGGTTTATTTGAAAATGCTAATTAGTATCGATTGACATTACTCAATTCGAGTCATGAGCAATGCACAAAATAGTCTGGGAAATGGAAGAAGCAATTTCATGTCATTGTTAACTCAGATACCTGCATCGTTACTCCTAAACTAATGGCTTTAGGTAAAAGAAGCTGACAGTTCTAATTGTCATCATTGTTTTGCCTTCCTGATAAATTATATGGCTATTGGATGAGAAAGCGAGCACAAACAAGGAATGGCATGTTGAAGTTATAACAGAGCAGTATCCTGGATAAAAGCAACTTACTGCAGATGCTAGAATCTGAAACCAAAAGAGAAAATGCTGGAAAATCTCAGCAGGTCTGGCAGTAAGGAGAGAAAAGAGCTGATGTTTTGATCCTTGTCAAAGCTGGTCTTTTGCTTTAAGTAAATCTGATGAAGACCTACTGAGATTTTCCAGCATTTTCTCTTTTGCTGTCTCAAGAGATTTTATCCTTTAAGTTGTATGTAAGTGTGTATCTAATGTCCAAGAAGGTTTGCAACCTACACGCACAACATGCAGAATATCATTTTCAAAGACAATTGAAAAGGAAGCGTGACATTTCCATTCAAAGGATGTATTCTGCAAGAGAAATCGTTCAAAATAAAACAAGTTATCAATTCCTTATGGGCTGAATCCATTTCTGTGGGTTGGTGTCTTGCTGTTTCTCACTGCTTCATTACATCATTTGATTTTTAAGTAAATCTGACCAAATAGTAGAGTGTACACATTGTTCTGGTAGCTTATT
This sequence comes from Sphyrna mokarran, assembly GCA_024679065.1. Lineage (NCBI taxonomy): Eukaryota > Metazoa > Chordata > Chondrichthyes > Carcharhiniformes > Carcharhinidae > Sphyrna > Sphyrna mokarran. Next base: position 30,955,727 of record JAGIQG010000021.1, read on the forward strand.
TTTAGCCTTGGAGAATGATGGGAGAATTTGGCAGGCATCAAAAATAAGCCTGAAACCATAAATGGCTTCAAAAAAAGGCGACAGCTTTCAATTCATAAGGGATTAGATTGCTTTGGAAACTGCAAGCAAAAGTGATGGGAAGAAAAACTCACCATAAAAGAAACAAAAACAAACTTCCTTAGTGTATTTATTGGAGGAATGCTGAATAATGTAGCAAATCATACTTCCATTTTATTACTCAGAAAATAAATTCACATTGTGCATGGAAAAAACTTTATTTAAACTTCTTTTGATCATCCAATTGAAAGGATATTGACCTGTTTGTTTAATAACTGCAAAGTACAAAGAAACGAAATAGGAGCAGGAGTAGGCCATTCTGCCCTTCAAGCCTGTTCCAGCATTCAGTCAGGTCACAGCTCATCTGTTGTCTTTAGTTCCACATTCCACATCCAACTCTAATACTCTTTGATTCCCATGCCCAACAAGAATCCTGTTTGACCTGTCGCAATGTTCCAATGAAGCTCAATGCAAACTTCAGGAATAATACCTCATTTTTCAATCAGGCACTTTTTAGTCCACCTTCTGGACTGAACATTGAGTTCAACAACTTCATAGCGTGAACTCCATCTCCACTCCATTTCCATTTACTTAATTTTATTTTAATATTTCTTTTCTTCTTAGTAATCCATCTTTATTAATTTATGTTCATTTTATTTGTATTTCTGCTTATTATTCTTTCCATCGTTTCATTTGTCCATTTCTAAAAAAAAATTATTTTACATCTGGTTTCACCACCCTCCCCCCAACAAGACCATCTGCTATATTCCTCAGGTTGCCCTTTCACATTCTGCTATTTACACATTCTGATCACTTAATGAACACTATTAGCACAATTTTTAGCTTCTACCACCGCCATTTACAATCCCTTTTTTTTGTCAATGCCATCCCTATCAATAACAGCTCCCACCAACACCCTTCCCCCTCACCCTTGCTGTATAGATCCCATCCTATTTTCCTTGTCTTTAATTCTGAGGAAGGGTCATTCTGACTTGAAACATTCTCCCTTCACAGATTCTGTCAGACCTGCTGAGAATTTCTTGTTTAAGAATCCATCTCCCTCTGCCTTTAAATATATTCTGTGACTCTTGCTTACACCACCTTCTGAGGCTGAGTTCCAAAGTCACACAACCCTCCGAGAGAAAGAAATTCTCCCCCTCTCTATCCTATAAGGATGACCCCTAATTTTAATGTTTTTCTCAAACATCGTCTTCAGATTTATCAGTCTGCAATGATTTATCCTTTTTGGAATTGGGGCAGCAAGTGTATCATATCTTAATTTGCTTGAAAAATGTTTTCTAATTCAATTCATTTTTCCAGCTGTTTGTGATTTCAAAGCTGGGTAATTATGATCAATTTTAAACATTCCTTTCAGCTGCCAAAATAAACATAACAGAAAAAGACCTGTTAAATTTAAAAAAAACAAGTGATTTTAATGCACTTGGCTATATTAGTTGTAAAGTATTGGAGCAATCAAGTATTACAAATAACTTATGGCACTCGTGCAGAAACTGACCATAATTAGAAGAGGCAGCATAATGTGGTGTCAAAGAAATGGTTCTGTAAACTCTTCTTAATAACTCTTCATAAAATGTCACCAGTTAGTCATCAAGTTCAACTTGAATCACAAAAACAGAATAGAATTTTTTTTTAACATACAAGTTATAGAACATAGGACATAGAACACTACAGCACAAACAGGCCCTTCGGCCCACACATTACGCTGATCATATCCTTACCTACTAGGCCTATCTATAATCCTCAATCCCATTAAATCCCATGTACTCACCTAGAAGCCTCTTAAAAGACCCCAACGAGTTCGCCTCCGCCTTCACCGATGGCAGCCGACTCCACTCACCCACTACCCTCTGAGTGAAAAACTTACCTCTGACATCTCCTCTGTACATATTCCCCAGCACCTTAAACCTGTGTCTTCTCATAGTATTTCAGGCCTGGGAAATAGCCTCTGAGAATCCACCCAATCTATATCTCTTAACATCTTATAAACCTCTGTCAGCTCACCTCTCATCCTTTGTCTCTCCAGAGAGAAAAGGCCTGGCTCCTTCAACCTATCCTCATAAGGCATGCCACCCAATCCAGGCAACATCCTTGTAAATCTCCCCTGCACCGTTTCAATAGCTTCCACATCTTTCTTGTAATGAGGTGACCAGAACTGTGCATAGTACTGTAAGTGGGAACTGATTAGGGTCTTATAAAGCTGCTAAACTCAATTCCTCGATTACTGAAGGCTAGTACACCATACATCTTCTTGACCACATCCTCCACCTGCGAGACCAATTTAAGAGTCCTATGGACCCAGACCCCAAAGTCCTTCTGATCCTCTACAATGCTAAGAGTCTTACACTTGATGTTATGCTCCTTCAACCCATTGGACTGCTAAAATGGACCACTAAACATTTACCTGTGTTGAAGTCCATCCGCTACTTCTCTGCCCAGTCTTGCATCCTATCTATGTCACATTGCAACTTCTGAAATCCCTCCAGACTATCCACAACACCACCAACCTTCGTGTCATCGGCAAACTTACCAACCCATCCCTGCACTTCCTCATCCAGGTCATTTATGAAAATGACAAACAGCAAGGGTCCCAGAACAGATCCTTGGAGCACTCCACAGGTGACCATTCTCCATGCAGAAAGAGACCCATCCACAACCACTCTCTGCCTTCTGCAGGCAAGCCAGTTCTGGATCCACAAGGCAACAGCCCCTTGCATCCCATGCCCTTTTACTTTCTCAAAAAGTCTTGCATGGAGGACCTTATCAAATGCCTTGCTGAAGTCCATGTAAACCACATCCACCACTTTTTCTTCATCAATGTGTTTAGTCATATTTTCAAAGAACTCAACTAAGCTCGTAAGGCAGACCTGCCCTTGACAAAGCCATGCTGACTACTTTTGATTATACTAAACTTCTCTAAACGCTCATAAATCCTGTCCCTCAGGGTCCTCTTCATCCACTTACCAGCCACTGAGGTTAAACTCGATAATTTCCTGGGCTATCCCTGGTCCCTTTCTTGAATATAGGAACCAATCCCTTATGGGGCTCGATCCATTTTTGTGGTTTAGTATCTCACTGTTTCTCTCTGCCTCACTGCATAACTTGATATTTAAGTAAATCTGACCAAGTAGTCAAATGTACACATATTTGATTCCCGGCTTGGATCACTGTCTGTGTGGAGTTTGCACATTCTCTCCACCAGCAGCAGGTTCACTGGGGGACAGGGAGGGGAAAATTGTAAGTGTGGTGACTTTGGCTCTCCTCAAATCTTCCCGTGCCATCTGTGGTGATGCCAGTCACTGGTGGGACTGAAATATCCTGTCCCATGCCTCTAGCTTGCAATTCAACAACAGGAGAACTTCTGAGAACTCATTATCTAGAAGTAGGTGTGAAAAGCCATCATCTCCCTCCATTGTATGGCAACGGTTCTCACCTCTAAACCATCCTGGGTGGACAATAGCATTTACCATTGATAAAAACTAGATTCTGATGTTTAATCCTTCGTTATCTGAAGGGCCAAAATCAGGCAGTCCACTGAGAGCACTGCAAGAAACAGTAGCTATGGGAAAAGTGTTTCAAAGTTAGTGTTTTAAAGTTATATTTAAAAAATTGCAACTCACAGCTCTAGAGAGAGAGAGAGACAGACAGACAGACAGAGAGACAGAGAGAGAGAGAGACAGACAGAGAGACAGACAGAGAGACAGACAGAGAGACAGACAGAGAGACAGACAGAGAGAGAGAGACAGACAGACAGAGAGAGAGAGACAGACAGAGAGAGAGAGACAGACAGACAGAGAGAGATACAGACAGACAGACAGAGAGAAAGACTTGCTGGCTCTCATAGCTGCACTTGTCTTAAAAGAAAGCCTTAGCAGCATAGTGGTTAACGCTGCTGCCTCACAGCACCAGGGACTCAGGTTCAATTCCTGGCTTAGATCGCTGTCTATGTGAGTTTGCACAATCTCACTGTGTCTGTGTGAGTTCCCTCCCATGCTCTGGTTTCCTCCCACAGTCCAAAGATGCTCAGATTAGATGAATTAGCCATGCTAAACTTCTTCCTTAATGTACCTAAACAGATGGTGACTAGAGGATTTTCACAGTAATCACATTGCAGTTTGAATGTAAGCCTCACTTGTGACTAATATGTAGGTAAACTTTAAAAGAAGGCAAAGAAGGAATCAACACAGAAGACCAGAAGATTTCAGAAGACACCAAACCTAGTTGTAACATAGAGAGTGCTAAAAATTCTATTTTTTGTTAATAAATGGGAAATATATTTATATAAATAACATGTGTTTTATTCAGTTTGTTAATAGTTTAGTTAGGCTATTTATAGTTGGTTAGGTAAATGAAGTGCTATTTGTTGATTTTGTTTTGTTCGAGAGAAAACCTCAGATAGTTACTTTGATTTAACCACTAAAAGTTGCTGAAGAGCAGATTGTACTATCTCTTACACATTTCTAACAGATTATAAGATGAGGTGCTCCTCTTTGAGTGGTTAGGTGTTAGTTCTTGGAGAGAGGATCAACCTCCGCTTCATGACAAAAGGCTGTTTCATCTTTGCCTTTAAGAAACTGGAGGCTATAAGATCTTAAAATGTCTTCCAGCCTGATTCCAAAATCCAACTACAGCTAAAAAAGAACCGAACGTCCTGTAACAAAAAACTAAAGTGCCTAGCTCATAACCAATTGAACATTCAGCCTTTTGAAAAAGTCCTGCAATGATTTGATATCCAACTCCAGTTATTTGCACTCATTTGAACTACAATTCAAGAATGGTGAAGACTTGTTTATTTTCTAGGCCAACAGTGACTATTTTCCTACAATGAGTCAGACACGTAAACGATGATCTATTCTTATTTGGAACTTACGAAAGTACAATATTCTTTCTATATTTCTCCAGTGCGTGGAAATGAATGCCGAGTGAGTGATGTGACTTTTGGGGTGAATACCTCTTTAGTTAAAACCATGAAATTGATCAAACGCTTTAGTGACTAAGAAACCTTCCTCCCAAAATTATAGACAGTCAGGGAAAGTGTACAAGGGGCTGAGTTCACTCCTGGCCATGTCTGTAACACCGGCTGTGATTCTCCCATTGCGATTTTGCTGTTGGTTCAGGGTGGGAAATTGTATCTCCAGCCTTGAACAGGGATTGGCACATGCGCCAGGAACACACACGCATCTCCCAAAGCCAGCGAACAGTGGCTGGTCAGACCGACGGGAAGGCAGGTAAGTAATTTAAATTTTTTTGATGTATTTTAAATATGTATATTTGTTCATTATTGGCATCTTTCAGGTCCTGATCGAATCTCCCACCCTTCCAGGAATACTTTGTTTTGGTGGGGTTCAGACTAGTTCCCGAATTTGGGAACTAGCGTGAGATCCTTCCAGAATGAGGGGAGCAATTGAAGTCCTCAGAGAGTCAGGTGGCAAGAGGATGATGTCCTGGGCATGGGCATCCTGGCAGTACCAACCTGTGCCCCTGGCAATGCCCAAGGAGAAAGGGTGCCCATGCCAAGGGGCAAAAGGGCAGGGCCTATTGTGGATAAGGCCAAGGGGCAATTGGTGGGGTTGGGCATCCTGCCGCCACTCTGCAGACGGGAACAGTCTGGGATGGAGGGAGGGCAGCAATTGGGGTGAGCTGGGGTGGGAGCCTGCCTCTAGTGGGGTCTGACCTGAGGGGGGGTGTCAGCAGTTGGGGGGGGTGGGGTCTGCTGGGTTGAGGGTGGTATCACCACTACTGGGCAGGTGGTCTGAACATTAGGGCACTCCTGGGTTGGGGGAGGGGGGAGTCAGGGCTAGCCGGGGAATTGCTATGGGAGCTGCAATCGAGCCATGTCTGGAGTCTGGAGTCTGGAGTCTGGAGGGGCAACACTTCAGGCGTCTCAGGCTGGTCAGCGATCGGGCTGTCCGGCGAATGGGGAGACTGACAGATTGGGACCACTGCGCATGGGCAGAGTTCCAGAACAGTCAGACTCCAGCGTGAATAGGCCCCACTCCCTTGGGTTTTTAACGAGATTCACAAGTGGGACCATTCCAGTGCACAGACAGGGAGATTTAGGTGAGAAACTGAACTGACAAAATAGTCAGGATTTAGAACAGTTTTCCCACCAATTCAGCACTTTTGGGAGATCGCGACCACCAACTCATACATTGTTATGCAGAATTTAAGAGTCTAGGAGACAATCATATGGTGGTATTGTTACTCATCTAATATTCCAAAGATCAAAGGTAATGCCGTGATTCAGGTTCGAATCACACTGTGGCAGATGGTGCAATTTGAATTCCATTAAAAATCTAATGATGACTTGATGCCATTGTTGATCGTCATAATATCCCATCTGGTATCCTTACCCAGTCTGGGCAACAAGTGATTCCAAACCCTGAAATTCCTTCTGAACTGGCCTAGCAAGGTATTCAGTTCAAGGCTATTAAGATGGGAAAGGGACGTCCAAAATCCATGAATGAATGATTAAAAAAAAGTAACATCCTGGTTTAGACAAACAGAATATGCTAATTAGGGCAAAAATATTTTGATGTGTGTGTTCTGTGGTTCCTGATGGTATGATATGACTCCTGTCCTTGGCAAAGACATATTCTACTGGGCTAGATTTTTCTCTCTCCACAGTGAGTTTCATAATGACAGGAGGCAGTGCGACACTCACTGATGGCAGGATCCTATAGTCCCGACTTTGTTAATAGAGTTTCCTGTTGAACACACCCTTCACCCGCAGCAGGGATGTGTCATTAGTGAGACTGTAAGATCTTATTGGCGTAAACATTTCACATTGGCGTCAAGATTTTATTGACTTGGTTCCTGGAGAGTTACTACTTGGTAGAACACCTCAGATCTTAGTAAACAATTGACTCAACATGACAGCAGCACAGCAGACCTGCTATAATACAATAGACTTGATATTATAGTAAATAGCAAGCTAGATTGTGGCAGACGTCAAGAGGATTTAGGCATAGAATCCCTACAGTGCAAAAAAGGCTCTCTGCCCCGAATCTGCACAGACTGTTCAAAAGATTATCCCACCCAAGCATATTCAATCAGGACATTCAAAAAGGCATAGAGGATTATATGAATAGAAAGAAACAGGGTTACGGCACCAGGTTATCTTCAGTGCTATAACAGTTCATGGTGGCACAGTGGTTAGCATTGCTGCCTCATAATGCTAGATACCCAGGTTCAATTCTGACCTTGGATGACTGTCTATGTGGATTTTGCACATTTTTCCTGTGTCTGTGTGGATTCCCTTGGGTTTTCCAGTTCCCTCCCACAGTCTAAAGATGTGTAGATTAGATGGATTGGCCATGATTAATTGTCCCTTAGTGTCAGGCAGGATTAGCAGGATAAATATGCAAGGTTGCAGGGATAAGGCCTTGGTGGGATTGTTGCCAAATGGCCTCCTTCAGTACTGTAGAGATTCTATGATTCTGTGCATGATTGAAATAGTGGATTTCAATATTTTCCAATATCCAGCATCACATGATGGTTATAATGTTTTAATAATGATGTAACCACATGTGTCTCCACTGACAGGAATGAGGAAGTAGTCTTAAACTAGCAACACTTTCTGCACATCCCAGCCTATGTCCAAAATATTGACATTTTGGTTAAAACTTGATATTTTCAGCTCAGGTGCTTACCAGTAACAAGAGTGAGCTTCTAGCCTATGCAAATTGGGATGTTGTGACATTAACATGCTCTTGATGCAATTTTGACATGCTGTTGTGCAGAGCACAAGGTACATTGATTAATACTTGCTATTGAATAGCTTAACACCATGTCTTTAAAAGGAATACATCAAATCACTCCAAAAAAAAGATTAAACACTGGTCCCTGGTTCCTGTAGTATAAGGGTTTGGCACATATAGGTTAATGTGACACTGAGTGCAGTACCACCCACACAGAACCAGGGTCAGTTTGATGTTGAATAGAGATGGGTAAAGATATAATCATGGAGATAGCATCTAGTCTCTACTCTTTAGTGTACATGTGTAAATAATTCTTCTAGTTAATAAAGACTTGCATTTAACCTATTAAGACAACAAAGACTCCTTTAAGACACACTATTCTGTAACAAACATTCTCCTGATCGTTCTATATATAATAACGAAACAAGAAACAAAAGAACAAAGGAAATTACAGCACAGGGACAGGTCCCTCGACCCTCCAAGCCTGCACCATCCATGCTGCCCGACTTAACTAAAACCCTCTACTTTTCTGGACCATATCCTTCTATTCCCATCCTATTCATGTATTTGTCAAGACACCCCTTAAAAGTCACTATCATATCTACTTCCACTACCTCCCCAGCAATGAGTTCCAGACACTCATTACTCTCTGTGTAAAAAAATCTGCCTTGTGCATCTCCTTTAAACCTTTCCCCTCGCACCTTAAACCTATGCCCCCTAGTAATTGACTCTTCCACCCTGGGAAACAGCTTCTGACTATCCGCTCTGTCCGTGCCTCTCATAATCTTGTAGACTTCTATCAGGTCTCCCCTCAACCTCTGTCACTCCAATGAGAACAAACAAAGTTTCTCCAACCTCTCCTTATAGTTAATACTCTCCATACCAGACAACATCTTGGTAAATCTTTTCTGTACCCTCTCCAGAGCCTCAATATCCTTCTAGTAGTGTGGCAACCAGAATTGAATACTATATCCCAAGTGCAGTCTAAACTAAGGTTCTATAAAGCTGCAACATGACTTGCCAATTTTTAAACTCAGTAACCCAGCCGATGAAGACAAGCATGCCATATGCCTTCTTGACTACCTTCTCCACCTGCATTGCCACTTTCATTGACCTGTGTATTGCACATCTAGATTCCTTTGCCTACCAATACTCTTAAGGGTGCTGCCATTTACTCAATATTTCCCATCTGTATTAGATCTTCCAAATGCATTACCTCACATTTGTCCCAATTAAACTCCATTTGCCAGCTATCCATCCAAGTCTCCAATTGATCTATATCCTGTTGTATCCTCCAATGGTCTTCATCACCATCCACAAATCTACCAACCTTTGTGTCATCTGCAAACTTACTAAACAATGCAGTTACATTTTCCTCCAAATCACTTATATAGATTACAAACAGCAAAGGTCCCAGCACTGATCCCTGAGGAACACCATTTGTTACAGGCCTCCATTCAGAAACATACCTTTCCATTGCCATCCTCTGTCTTTTTTAATCAAGTCAGTTTTGTATCCACCTTGCTAGCTCACCTCTGATCCCATGCAACTTCACCTTCTGCACAAATTTGGCACGAAGGACCTTTCAAAGGCCTTACTGAAATCCATGTAGACAACATCCACTGTCCTACCTTCATCTTTGTCACTTCCTCAAAAATCTCAATCAAGTTCATGAGGCACAACTTCCCCTTCGCAAAACCATGTTGTCTCTCACTAATACGTCCACTTATTTCCAAGTGGGAATTCTCTCCAATAATTTCCCTACCACTGATGTAAGGCTCACTGGTCTGTAATTACCTGGATTATTCTTGCTAACCTTCTTAAACAAAAGAACAACATTGGCTATTCTCCAGTCATCTGGGATCTCCCTGAAGCCAGTGGGGATACAAAGATTTCTCTCAAGGCCCCAGCAATTTCCTCCCTTGCCTCTGTCAGTATTCTAGGGTATATACCATCAGGCCGTAGGGACTTGTCTACCTTAATGTTTCTCAAAAACCCCAATACCTCCTCCTTTTTGATCTCAATATGACTCAAACTATCTACACATCCATTCCCAGACTTATCATCCACCAAGTCCTTCTTTTTGGTGAATAGTGATGCAAAATACTCATTTAATACCTCGCCCATTTCCTCTGGCTCCATGCATAGATTTCGTCCCTTGTCCTTGAGTGGACCAACCCTCTCCCTGGTTACTTTCTTGTTCTTTATATATGTAAAGAAAGCCTTGGGATTTTCCTTAATCCTGATGGCCAATGCTTTTTCATGACCCCTTTTAGCCCCTCTTACTCCTTTGCTTAAGTTTCTCTCTGCTTGTATTCCACGCATGCTTTGTGTGTTCCCAGCTCCTCGCTTTGACAAATGCTTCCTTTTTCTCTTTGACTAGACTGACAATAGCTCTCAGCATCCAAGGTTCCCAAAACTTGCCATACTTACCCTTCATCCACACTGGAATGTGCTGGTCCTGAATCCCTATCAAATTACACTTGAAAGCCTCCCACATGTCAGATGTTGATTTGCCCTCAGACATCTGCCCCCAATCTATATTCTTCAGTTCTTGCCTAATATTGTTGTAACTAGCCTTCCCCAATTTAGCACCTTAACTTGAGGATTATACTTATCTTTATCCATCAGTACCTTAAAGCTTACTGAATTGTGGTCACTGTTCCCAAACTGCTGCCCTACTGAAACTCTGACCATCTGGCTGGTCTAAATCCCGCAATCACATCCCACTCTCTTTAACTCTGTTGAGTTCTGCAATGGGGCTTCCAGATTGCCTCTTCCTTGTATTCAACTTCTCCAAATATACTGAAACCTCAATCTCACAATAGGACTGGGACATGTCTGAAAAATAGTCAGACATTGGACTGCTTCCATTGGGCTTATTCTACCCGCCTCCTGTCTAATAGACAAAATCATACAGAAATCCAGCTCAAAGTAATTTTTATCTTCACCTCCTGGGCAGTAATCTGGCATCAATTTCAACAGAATGAAAATCAAGAAGGTTCCACAATGTCTGCACAACAATCTGCACCAGATTACCACACAGGCACTGAAGCTCAGTGGTTGTAACAATTGATTATATCTCCTCATACGGGCTGATTTTAAAAAGAGGTAAAATGAATCCAAAGTTATTATAAATCTCCTGGTCCTCTTTATTATGTGAACAGACTAGCAATTTGCCTAATCATGTTGTTCCATAGTTCCATGTCACAACAAGCATCTCACTTTCACCTGAGAAAAAGCAAGGAAGTACTTTTGACGTGAGTGGAAATCTCTTGGGACCAGGAAGCAAAATATCTCATAAGGAAATTTTAAAGTGTTTGAATTTTGTACAAATAAGGATTGATAAAACCACAGGTACAGATCAGGCTGCATTATTTTGGAACAAGCTACACAAACAGTTCATTGACACCAACTGGAGAATGGCACATCATCAACAACAAGAGAGAATCTAACCATCTCACCTTGACATTCAGTGGTATCATCTTCACTGACTTCCTCACGATTGGCATCCTGGGGGCTTGACTGGATCAGCTACAAGAGCAGGTCAGAGGCTGGGAACTCCACAAAGTCTGCCTGCCATCTACAAGTAAGGAGTGTGATGGAATTTTCTCCATTTGCCTAAATGAGTGTGGCTCCAACATTTTTATCAGCAGCCATCCACCAAATAAAAATTCACTCCCTCCACCACTGACCCGCAGTGGCAGCAGTCGACATTCTACACAAAACGCACTGCAACAACTTACAGTGCTCTTTTGACTGCATTTTCCAAATCCATAACCTCTATTACCTAAAAGGACAAGAGTATCAGGTGCATGGGAACACAATCATCTGCAAGTTCTCCTCTAAGACACGGACCACCTTGACATTGCCATTCCTCACTGCTGCTGGGTCAAAATCCTGGAATTCCCTCCCAAACAGTAGTGTATCTGTATGACACTGGTGGCAGCAGCTCAAGAAGCAATTCACCAAAGATCCTGAGACAGCACCTTTCAAACCTACGTCCACTTCCATCTGGAAGGACAACGGCAGCAGATTCATGAGAATGCCACCACTTGCAAATTCCCCTCCAAGCCACTCACCATCCTGACTTGGAAATATATTGCTGTTCCTTCACAGTTGATGTATCAAAATTGTGGAATTTTCTTCCTAATATCATTGTGGGTCCACCAACAGAACATGGACTGCAGCGATTCAAGAAGGTAGCTCACCACCACCTTCTCAAGGACAACTAGGGGTGGGCAATAAATATTGGCCAGCCAGTGATGCCCATGTCCCACAAATGAATAAAAACAAACATAGCTCACCACTTTTTCAAGGGCAATTAGATTATGCAACAGCTGCTAACCTTGCCAGTGATGTCCAATATCCCATGAAATAATATTTTAAAAAGCAACGATGTTTGTGGGTGACTAACATTAAAACAAGCTCAGGATCAGGTTACCTAATTGGCTCAATTAAGTTCTTTTACAGGTTCTCTTTCCAAATTGCAATCCTCTCTGGCCATAACAACAACAAAGATTGTTTTTGCAAGTTGTGCTGCTAGTTTAGTAGAAATAAATACGCAATCAAATATGCATGCTGTTTCCCCATCAGTAGATTAAAATGTTCAGTATGCACTCAGGAGCAACACAAAGAAACAAGTGAAAGTTCAGTTTCAGAAATACTGGGAGATTCACAGGCTCTGAATATGAAATCTAAAAATAACAACATCTACAGTAAAAGAAGAAAGATTTTTGCCACTCTGGGGAGTAGTTGGGCTGTGACTAACACCTAGAGCTCAGTATTTGATTAGACTGAACCAATTCAAATCAACCTTAGGCAATTTATTTTACCAAGAGCTTCAGATAATTCATTACATCCTACCAATGGGAAATATGATATTTAAATCTGTTGCGAATCTCCCATTGTTGAAAAATCTGTGAAAAAGTCTGCAGAAATCATGAGAAAAGTTGTCTTCAGTTCAATTACCAAGATTTGGTCACAGCAATCACGTCAATTCCTTTCTGTCTCTTTGCCTGCACTTGGCTTATTTTTCTGGCACCGATATCAGAATCTGGATATGATGCAAATACATAATTTATCACTAATATTAATGCCTTTTTGTTATTTATACATAATTCAAAGATATTCACAATTGGTTAAGATTAACAGTGCAATGGCAGTATCAGAAATTAGAAATATAGTTACTTTAAAGACATATATAGCTGCCATCCTGAATTAGGCAAAAAAATGGATTAGTGATTTACATTCTATTTTACCAGAAACTGTTCTGAGTTTTGTTTTCCTTGATGCAAATTTTTTCAGTGACAAAAGCTGTAGATAGCCCCAAAAAGAATCATAGTCAGACAAGGCTTCTGTGATAGTGGGAGAGAAACTGTGCAAACACATAAAACAAGCAACCATTCTACAACATAAAAGAAGATACAGAAACATGGAGGATAAAAGCAGGAGAAGACCATTTGGCCCTTTATCACTATCATGGCTGATCTTCCAACTCAGTAGCCTAATCCTGCTTTCTCCCCATAGACTTTGACCCCATTCAGCCCAAGTGTAACAGCTATCTGCCTCTTGAATACATTTTATAGGCTCACCACTCTTTGGGTGAAGAAATGTCTCCTCATTTCCATTCTAAATGGTATGCTTCGAATCCTCAGACTGTGACCCCTGGTTCTGGACTTCCCTACCATCGGGAATATCTTCCCTGCATTGAGCCTGTCTAGTTCTATTGGAATCTTGGAAGTCTCTTTGAGACCCACTCTCATTCGTCTGAACTCCAGCAAAAACAATCACAACCGAATCAATCTTTGGCAGTATCTGTAAGGGGAGAAACCAGAGTTAACATTTCAAGTCCACTTGGCTCTTCATCAGAACTTAGAGAGAGGGGGAAGCTCCGTTAGAATGCAGCTGGAAGAGATTACAACAAAAGTGTAGCAAACTTAAAATGACCAGATACGGTGGGTAGAGGATTAGGAAGGGGTGCTTTTGCATTGAAGCAAAAAAAAGGACACTAAAAAAAAAGGCATTAAGATGAAAGAGGAAGGTCACAGTCTAAAGTTGTTGATCTCAAAGTTGAATCCTGAGTTTTGTAACATGTTTAATTGGAAGTTGAGATGCTGCTCCTCCAGCTTGTGCTTCACTGGCAACAGGCCAAGGATAGACATATGGGCATGAGAGAAAGTTGCCGAGTTAAAATGGTAAGCAGCAGTAAGGTTGGAGTCATTTAGTAGGCTGAGTGAAAATGTTTCGCAAATCAGTGGCCCAGTCTGCACTTGGTCTCCCCAATTTAGAGACCACATTGAGAGCAGCGAATACAGTGGACCAAATTGAAGGAGGTACAAATGAAATGCTGCTTACCCTGAAAGAAGTGTTTTCAGCCAAGAATGGTGAGGAGGTAACCTTTTGAGATTGCTAGGGAAGGTACTGTGGGAAGGGGATAGGGAGTTGGGAGTGATGGAGTGAACCAGGGTGTCACGGAGGGAGTGGTCCCTGTGGAATGCTGAAAGGCGGAGTGTGGGGAAGATTCATAGTGCATCATGATGGAGTTGGCAGAAATGGTACCAAATGTGTTCGGCTTTTAATTCCATCTTGCCTAATTAAGATGTTTGTTGAAATACCAAGGGTGAAATCTTACTGGGCATTCATGCCATGCTCCCGCTGCAGCGAAGTCAGAGAATTTGGCATCTAGCCAAATCTCCATCGGACAGGAAAATCCCACTGGCATGACTGATGATAATATTCCAGGTGTAGAGTTTGGAAGTAGAAGAGAAGTTACTTTAGTGAGCAACTTGGTAGTTTGATGCTTGATAAGAAATTAGACAAGCAGCAAACTGGTCAACTCATTAATAAGCCTGATAAACAGGCTTAGGAATAAATAACTAATCATGAAACAGATGTAAGTAAAGAAACGTCTCCTTTGAAGGTCAGAGGTGGAAAGTTTCTGGCAAATATACACCCTACCAGGAAAACTAGCATGAAATGAGATGAGGAAAGGATAATGTAAGATCTGTTAGATTTTAGGCAGCACATGTATACAGAGGGTGAGGAATTTAATGGTAGGTAGATACCATTAAAGGTAAAACCCTCTGGGTTAGACAAAGAACAAGGCAAGATCAGAGAGTCTGAGGCAATGCTGGGTGCATTACCACTGCCTGCAAAGTTATCGGCATCGTGACTGAATTGCACATTCTCAATCAGGACGTCTGATGTGGAGTACAGGAAAAAGAGGCCAGAACTGCCTCTTCAAGGCAAGATTGCAAGTTTAGAGGAAGATAGGCAAAGAGAGCAGACATTTCTATTTCACGACGCCAAATTCTCTGACCTTGTTGCAGCGGGAGCATGGCATGATTATTCGGTAAGATTACACCCTTGGTATTTTAACAAACGTCTTAATTAGGGACGTTCAGATGTCAGAGCGGTCAGTGATCGGCAGAGGAGGTGTTTGATTTTGGGAGGGGGGGGGTCAGTTGTGATACACAGTTCAGTTATTTTGGCTTGTCACTGAGTTAGAACAAAGATTAAACTGTTTAACATTTCCAGGGCAAGTATTCAGTAAATTTCATTTATCTAGCCCAAATCTCTGACATTGATAGAAGTATAAGAGACTTTCACACAGTGTTTAAGTCAGCATCAGAAGTTGAAACTTCCCAGCAATTACAATATGAGTCAGAACTTCAGCAACAGCCTGACACTCATCACAGACTCAAATCCAGATTTTGCTGCTCTGGATCTTGGAAGATTCACGCCATAATTGTTTTTAGGGCTATTCAAAATAAGTTAACGTTTATAGCGTAATAAAGCCTGTAAATAGTCAACCAGTAACACTGCTGAAAAATGTATAAAGTAAGAGTCTTTGAGAGACCTGACTGCAGTAGGTCATGCAGACAAACTCTTTAGGCATCGAACCATGCTAACACTCTCAGATCTTGAAGAAAATAAGAGGCAGCAAGAAGACAAGAGAAAGAAGAATGAAAAAAACTGTTCACACATGCCAACCATCTCACGTGATCTGAATTAGTTCTCACTACTTGTCATGGTCATACATTTTTGCTATATAATTAATGTCTTACATCCTGCCTTGAACTCTCATTGAACTCAATATCCCCACCATGTTAGAAGCAGTCAAATATTGACACATTGGAACAATTAAAATCACTACAACGACATGGATACAAATTAAGAAGTCTCACAACACCAGATTGAAGTTCAACAGGTTTATTTGGAATCATGAGCTTTTGGAGTGCCGCTCCTTCATCAGGTGAACGGAGGCAGGTTCACAAACACGGCAATCCACTCACCTGATGAAGGAGCAGCACTCCGAAAGCTCAAGATTCTAAATAAGCCAATTGGACTTTTAGCTGCTGTTGAGACTTACTGTGCTCACTCCAGTCCAACGCTGACATCCCCACATCATGGATATAAAGGTTAAATGATAGGAAACAGAAGAATAGTGAACAGTTGTTTTTCTGACCAGAGGAAAGTATATCAAAGGGTTCCTAGGGGTTGGTACCTCGACTGTTTTTTTATTGTTTACATTAATTACCTGGACTTGGGTTTGCAGTTCACAACTTCAAAATTTGCAGATGCCACAAAACTTGCAAGTATTGTGAGGAGGACTTTAAACAGGCTGGTAGAATGGGTAGACATGTGACAGATGAAATTTAACGCAGGGAAACGTGAAGTGACACATTTTAGTTAGAAAATGAGGAGCAGCAATACAACACAAAGAACGCAATTCTTCAAAAAGGTGCAGAGGCAAAGGCACCTGGGCTAGATGTGCACAAATCAATAAATGCAACATGGCAGGTTGGGAAATTGATTAATAACACAAATGGGACCCTGGGCTTTATAAATAGAGGTGTAGGTTGCAAAAACAAACAAGTTTTAGTGAATATTTGTAAATCACTTGTTCAGCCTCAACTGGGGTATTTTGGGCACCATATATTAGAAAGGATGCGGAAGCCCAGGTGGATTTAAAAAAAAACTCTCGAAGCTTTCTGAAGAGGACCAGGGTTAAAATGGAAGAAAGCAATCTATTTATGAAAGCCTTGTATATCAAATTCATGGAACTATGCATTTTTACATTGTTGTTTGTTTATTTTACATCACAATATTTTGTTATTTGTCTGACAGCCTATACTATTAAGAGATCTCTGTCTTGGTGACAGAATAGTCAATGTGTGAAAGGCTAGGGAGGCACAGTGGCACACAGCACCAGGGATCCAGGTTCAATTCCTGGCTTGGGTCATTGTGTGAATTCTGCAGGTTCTCCTCGTGTATGTGTGGGTTTCCTCCAGGTGCTTCAGTTTCCTCCAACAATTCCAAATGTTGTGCTTTTTAGGTGCATTGGTCATGCTAAATTCTCCCTCAGTGTACCCAGACAGACGCTGGAGTGTGGCGACTAGGGGATTTTCACAGTAACTTCATTGCAGTGTTAATGTAAGCTTACTTGTGACATTAATAAATAAATTTAAAACTTTTAGACTGCCCTCACAGGATACTTCTAAAAAGAGAGACAGCAGCAATCTAGAAAACCTAAGAGTGCACAACTTGGCAGGATTCTAGAATCTTTACTAAAAGTAAGAAGTCTCAGAACACCAGGTTAAAATCCAACAGGTTTATTTGATATCATGAGCTTTTGGAGAACTGCTCCTTCATCAAGTTCCTTCATCATATACCTAATGAAGGAGCAGTGTTCTGAAAGCACGTGATATCAAATAAACCTATTGGACTTTAACCTGGTGTTGTAAGAATTCTTACATTGTCCATCTCAGTCCAACACCTGCACTGCCACATCTTTACTGAAAGAGAAGATACTAAAAACAGTCTCGAGATGGAAAAAACAGCCTGCATGAATTTCTAAAAGGAAGGTTATGTTTAACCAACCTAACTGAATTCTTTGAAGAAATAAAATAAAAAATCTTGCAAGGATAATGCAGTGGATATGGTAACACGATTTAGAAGATCTTCAGTAAGGTGTCATGTAAAAGATTCATAGCATTATTTATGATGTGAATAGTCAGGAACCAGGTCCAATTGAAAAATTTGTTTTTTAAAATGCAGTAAACCACTGCTGGAGTTAAAGTAAGGTTCTCAAACTGGCTGAAAGTGGGAACTGTTGCATGGCAAAAGTCCAGGGAGCTGCTGTTATTTACCAGACGCAAAAATGATTTAGACTCATGAATTGAAGAAGTGTTCAAATTTGGAGATGACATTGTTTGTTATAGCTTATAATGTGGGAGTAAAATATAGAAGTTTTAATTAGGTTTACTAATGGGCGGGTAACAGCAAATGTAATTGGAATGTGTGAAAGCTGGTAGAGGAATAAAAAGACCAATTATGTTTTTTTTGAAAAGTTAACACTGGCACTGTTGAAACTCTATCACCAAAGCAAAAACAAAGTTCTAAATTTGCTTGCTTATGGCAATTATAAAAGTGACCCCATCTTAACATTGATCTCACAATCACCAGAGAGGAATACTAATTTTGTCAGTCTGGATTGATGTCTAGCAAAGTTCCAAAGGTGTTCCAATCTGAAGTGTTACCCAATACTTAATGATAATGCTTGCAATGACTGAAATGTTAATTTGAGAAAGCTAACAATTGGAAAAGAATAAATGGGTATTTAATGACAGTGCAATGATGTGTAAAATGTACTTATTGATGCATATAATAACTGTTAATAGAGTACAATAGCAATTGAATTTGATGGCTTAATTTACACTTTCTAAGAAATTGCATGTGAAGTCATTCATTCTGCTCCAACTACTTTCAGTTTTTAAATCATTTGGCCTTCATGTAATTTATACCTTTGATGATTTCATTACAGTATCCTGTTGTATGTCTCCATAACCATTAATTTGGGCTGACATTACTCTCAGCAGAAGTAAAATACCGCAGATGTTGGGAAGCTGAAATAAAAAAAACAGATCATGCTGGAAATATCCAGTTGGCAGAACCTTCCCAAAATTGCATAGACCGCTGGATCAGATTAAAAAAGCTGTGTGAAACTTGCTGGTTTCACAGACCATCGAGCCATAGAATCCTTCTAGTGTATATGGAGGCCCTTCGGCCCATCAAATCTGCACTGACTCTCCAAAAAAAAAAATCATCTTACCCAGATCCACCTCTTTCCCTCCCTCCAACCCGGTAATCTCGTACATTCACCATGGTCAACCTACCTAAACTAGATGACTTGGGACACTAAGGGGCAATTTAGCATGGCCAATCCACTTAATTTGCACATCGTTGAACTCTGGGAGGAAATTGGAGCATCTGAAGGAAACCCGTGCAGAGATGGGGAGAACATGCAAGGTCCATGTAGAGAGTCACCCAAAGCCAGAATCAAATCTTGGTCCATAGTGCCATAACCACTGTGTCACTGTGCCACTATATTATGGACCTGAGTCAGCACAAAATGGTTGGAATTGTAGAATTTTAAGGCACAGGAGGAGGCTGTTCAGTCATTTTGCCCCATTCCAGCTCTTTGATGGAAACAATACAAATGGTCCCACTCCACCGTTCTTTCCCTTGCATTTTCTTTTCCTTTTTAGGTCAAAATTCAATCCTCTTTTGCCAAGCTTGTTAAATTTGCTTCCACAACCCTTTTAGGAAGTGCATTCCAGACTTTAGCAAATTTCTGTATAAAAAAATTCCTGTCCTGTCCACTTTTTTTTTTCTTTGCCAATATTCTTAAATCTGTGCCCATTCCTTACTGATTCTTCTGCCATTGGGAACAGTTTGCTTCCATAAGAAAATTGCTGCTCACTCAATGGACTTCAATCCTCACATTCCAGAATGATTGGTCAGAGAAAGAGTCAGGAGAAAAAGAACCCTCAATTTGAAAGCCTGTATTTTGAAACAGTTTATTAATATAAAGCAAGAGTTGAATCAGTTCTAGAACAAAAAGTGAAATCATATATCAAAAATATTCCATGGACATAAAGTCAAATGTAATTTACAAAACTGTACAACTGGATATATCTATATAAGTAAAAATAAATTGTTTGGCATATAAACACTAACTTCAGTAAATTTATAAGTAATGCATTTATACACCAGGTTCATTGACAATATAATCTTAACCTGTTTATTTCATGCTATGCATAACAATCAAAGACTTACACAAGCCTTTAATGGTCATTTTTTTACCAGATGTTTACTGTAAATGTGTTAAAGAATCCAAATAAAAGTGTTATTCCGTGGCCAAAACAAAATTCTGAACTTGCTTGCTTACTTGTTTTTACATTGGAGATTAGTCCCAGGATGGTATTGCTCTGTTATTTAACTTTCCTCCTTCCATCTCTCCAAGTAGGATCAGAGCAACATGTAAGTTAGTTGTGATAAATTCCATTAGCTGGAAAGCATATCAGAGCAGAATTTGAAGTTTTTAAAGTTTACTTATTAGAGTCACATGTAGGTTTACATTAACACTGCATTGAAGTTACTATGAAAATCCCCTAGAGTTGTGTAGTCAGTCATGAATCTTGTAAGAGGCCTAACTAGTCAGGCAATATAGATTGGCAGCCCAATGCTCAGAGAAAGCTTATGGGTAAGTGAGGATGGAGGAGGATACAATGGTTAAGATTTTGGTTTCTGGATAGAACGTAGGATTTCTACAAAAATTTTGGGTCTTTAATAGTAAGGCAGGCAAACGACATTTTCCTTATCAGATATTAGCCCATTTCAGTCACTAGCTTTGAAAGTGCACCTCAATCTATATCACAGAAAACATTTCCATAATTAATTAATGTTTATGATGAAGTGTGAGATGCAATGGTAAATCTCACTGCAGAGATGATATTCCATTCGGTCAGGCTTTTTGTGCATTACGACACAAGTACACAGTGGGCTTCCTCATTACATAATCACCCCAATCTTGCCAAATCACATTAACTCAGGGAAGAATAATATAGTCCCAGCACTGACTCCCCCCTCTCCAGCCCGCTGTGATCTCCAGTCCGCACCCCCCTCCCACTGATTCCCCACACAGTTAGCCCCCCCCACAGTTAGTCCCACCCCTGAAGTCCCTTCCCACTTCTCACAGTGCTGGCTCTCCCATCAGGCTGACAGTTTTCCCTGCTAGCTAAAACATTTGCACAGCGGGATGGGAGAATTGTGGTCAATGAGTCCTCCGCTAGGGCAAATGAACTAGATTTAGGAAAATAAATGCCGAGAGATGGATCTCACATGCCTTGACTTCAGTATGGAAATTTAAAAAAAGGTGTACAACTGATAAAATGGTGAACATTAGCACTTATCAAACACCAGGTTACTAATGTAAATGAGTACCTTGCTTTCTTGATATGAACACACTGAAATTCTGACAATAGTCATCGCCACAGTGATAATGACTCATTAGGAATGCTGGAAAAAATACCATATTATGAAGGAAACAAGTACATTATTACTGTTATGTCACAACTATGAAATCTGTCATGATATGTGACTAATGTTAAAATAATGCAGTCTTCTTGACAGTATAGAATAAAAACATTGTTATCAATGCCTCAACACTGTGTATAAAAAAGTCACAAAGCCAGTGCTTATTGTTCAAAATTTTTAAAGTTGTACTATTTGGAAAATATAAGGGATAAGTATTCTTTAATATTCCAGAAATATTTTTCTTCAACATTTCTTTCTGAAAACTTGATTTATCAACTTTGGCACTTCGAGTGCTTTCAGATTTATTAGAAATAATCCCAAAAAGCTAAGACTGCTGATTTGAATTCTCTAACTGCAATGAGCTTTTTTATTTTACAATAAATGTCTTCATCCTGTTGTGATGAGGTGTTTTTAATAATGAGTTGGTAGTGTCTCTCAACATTCCAAGCTCATCCTATAACGTGAAGACTAACCCAGGATTAATAAACTGAAATATGTCTCTTTATCCCAATAACAAAATGTGAGGCTCAGAGCAATATAATGCAGTACAGCAAACAAACTTGCAGCCAGTCAGGGAAGGCCCAAGTGGCTACACTCCTGTGTATGCCAACTACTAAAGATTAGTCATTTGGCTCACTTGTCAATTAAGCCAGAAAAAGATCTTCCTCCTTTGTATCTTCCATTCAAAGGGATATTGTTGTCCTCAAAACATACTTCAGGGAAAAATGTAATCCAGGACATCATTTTGTTGCAACACCATAAGTACAAGCAGATAAATGGGAACACTATCACCTACAAATTCCCCTCCAAGCCAGTCACCATCCTGACTTGGAAATATATTGCCATTCTTTCTCAGTCGCTGGGTCAAAATCCTGAAATTCCCTCCCTAACAGCATTGTGCATTAACTCTCAGCACAGGGACGGCAGCGATTCAAGAAGGTGGCTCACCATCACCTTCTCAAGGACAACTAGAGATGGGCAACAAAAACTGGCCAGCCAGCAATGCCCATGCCCCACGAATGAATATAAAAATGTGATTCAATTGTTATCGTTGGTGAAATTTTTCATTCTGGATTAAGTTTGAATGCAGGGCTGTTTCTTGCCATGGAGGATGTTGAGAATTTGCACTATATCATGCAACACCAGCTTAATTGATTAAGTATAATTTTCCATTATTTCGCATGACAGGATGAGCTGGATGGCACAAGCCACAGGTTCCATCTTTAAAAAAAAATTCAGATATGAATTTACTCACCATTGAAGGAGTAAGTGGCACACTGATCACAGGGTCTCCAGATTCAGAGGCACACCCTCTCAGAGTGCTGCTCAAAGCACTGGAGACAGAATGGGCATGTGATGAGGCATTTTTAATAAGGAGTTCATAGGAATAATGAATGGACAGGAGGAGACTCAAGCTGCCTGGCCAACCCTGCATGGGAGAAAGTCTCCAGGGAGGTGAGTGCCCCCGTCTCCATCAAAGGAGTGCAGGAAACAGAAGAATGACCACATTCTCTTTGCCAAAAGTAAGTGAACTCTCAACTACTCACATTCACTTCACTGAAGGATAGAGAAATATGGGCCTCAGTAACAAGGACACCATCTGTACAGTCCATACATGAAAGAGCTACTCAAAGTGATACCTCAAAGTCCCACTATAGTCCATCTAGTCTGCAGGTGGATAGGCCACTATGTCTCCCTGACCTTTCCATACAAGTAGCTCAGATGTCTGTGGGAGGATGGGCGGAGTAGGAATGTGAAGGGACTTAGACATTAAGGCCAAAACAACTACATGCCTCTGAGCCTTATCCCTCTATCTAAATAGGCTCACTGTTCTGGATAGTTCTGCTCAGAACCTTATGGATAAGCTGTAGGGCATCAATCACATGGCACACAATCCAGGGGCTTGTTTGTCAGAGTGGAAGAATGAGAAAGATACCTGATGTCTAATTTCTTTCAACTCCATCTTCTCTCTTTGCACAGGTGAAGTTGAAGCATAACAGAAGAAAGAAGGTGGGAAACTGATCAACCTAACATCAAGAACCTCACTGAGTTTGAGGAGCAGGCAGCCCTGCCAACAGAGCAGAAATCAGACCAAGGCTGTGGTAATGAAGAGGTTCTCGGTAAATAGGGAGATAATGCGGTTCCCGGGTGTGCGAGACAATCTTTTCTTGTTGGAGGCGGTGTTGTAGGACAACCTATGGCAGTATGTCAGGTGCTGAACCATCTTTTAAAGCTGTATCCGGCCTCACCGGAAAAGGAGGTGAGGCTGGGTGCAGCTTTAAAAAAATGGTTCAGCGCCTGACATACAGCCGTAGGTTGTCCTACAACACCGTCTGCAACAAGAAAAGATTGTCTCGCACACCTGGGAACTGCATTATCTCCCTGTACACCAAGGTTGACAAAGCACCTGGATGATTCTGCCGTATTCGGGCTGTTAGACCCAAGGTTCAAATGAGATTGGCAATGAAGAGATTGACAGGTAGCCTCTATCCAGGAAGGATCCATGTCTAATGTAATCATATAGAAACTCAAAGGCCTTGCATAGCTCCGTATTGGAAGCAGTTCATGCAGTCACACACTCTCTCCTTTCTCACTTCAGCAGGAAGTGGGAAAGGGAAGCCCTGTCCAGCAGTTCCTCCAGCACATACAGGACCTTAGTGGATGCTAAGGAGCACCTGATCCAGCAGAACACCCAGTTTCTGTCAGACATTGGGGAAGAGGAAGGAAGTGCACTAATACAGGTGTCACAGTGGTCACCTGCATCCTCCACTAAAGACATACACCTCAATGGGTATTAGATGTAATTCATACAGAGTCTCACATTCTGGTGGTCATCATATGGATACATCCTCGGCAGGAGGAGGCAGCTTCAGCCAACTCACCAGTACTCAAAGAACTGCTGGAGAAGAGTAGCTGTAATGTCCACATTGGACAAAAGCCTTTAGGATGAGCCCTGTATGGGATGCTGAAGATGCAGCGAGAGGTGGGAGAACATCAGACAGGAGCATCGGAGAACCTTAAATTGCCCTTTAGTTGCCCCTTGTTTGATAATATGAAACACATCACAGGTGAAAATTTCTTACGAAGTAGATGAACTTGTATTTTTGTTCATGAAGATTGTCGATAACAAGTGTCAACCTCATTACTGGATTATCATAGGATGGCTAGACTATTCAATAAGATTTCTTCACAGGTTGAATGCAGCCAACCTGCGCAAAAATCTCTCCAAGGAGATAGAAACTGGAATTACACACCAAGGCAAAACGTCTAGATCATTGAGGGAAAAAACATCAAAATCAATAGACAATTTGTCATTTTAGCTTCAATGAGCTGTTGCCCTTCAGCAAACCTGTTTCCTGTACTTTGTCAGTGATTATTCTGGCTGTTCTGGGCAATTAGCCGTTTTGAACCCAAATTCTATCTTGACTGAGGTGCGTGTTGACCCCAGCCCTGGTTTTCCCCTTCACTATTGCATTTTATTTCATTTCCCTTCAGTGAAAATTCTAAATGCTATGGGCTGGCTGCATTAATCTGCAGTGCAACATGCCTCTGCATCAAAGTCCATTTCTCCGTCAGAGACTAAGTGCTCACATGAAGGAGGTTATAACAGAACTTGAAATTCTGAAGAATTGATACTGCCAATTCAACATGATCTTGTCCGTGTGTAACTCAGAATCTGTCCACCAGATTCCTTGAGTTAACAAATAAGGAGTTAAGTTCCTTACAGAAACTAAGTGTTCTGCTGGATCAGGTGCTCCTTGGCATCCACCAAGATCCTGTGTGGGTTGGAGGAACTGCTGAACAGAGCTTCCTCTTCTTCCCTCAGTGAAAGCTACCAAAATTAACAAAAAGGTTTAAAATGCACACATATGTCCAACTTCCCACAAGTGTGAAATATGTACACACATAATTTGTCTGAATGCTTGTTCATAGCTAGAGAGTCGTTTTCCACAGTGGTTGCTGGTACTTTTGTTTCTCACTGAAGCAGTTGCTTTGCAGTTGTTTGTGTTTAATTCTCTTTTCTCGTGAAGGCAGTGATGTTGATTTGGAATCTTATTCAAGAACTCTCAGTTCAAATTCAAAACAGGGCTCAGTTTTGTTGAGAGGTTTCAAAGAAGTTGGGGGAGTGGGAACGAAGAGTGGGATTATTGTCCTTGCAGCTCTTTCTATCTGTTGGTTCAAATCCAGTATATTTTACACCTAAGAGTTGGGTTAATTGACCTCTCTCTAGTTTCAACCTGTGTCTTATCTTAGCCATTGTCTGTGAAAGCTCTGTAGACACTGGGGCCGGAATTTTATCATCTTACCTGCTACAGGAATTCGAATGGGCAAGGGGTGGACAATGGAAATGTCTGTTGACCTCGGGCAGGATTTTACAGTTTCATGAACAAGTGAGGTTATAAAATCGCGACTTGTGTCTTCATCAAGTGGTTTTTTTCACAATGCAACTTAGTGGCTGCTCTCAGTCAGTGCCCTTTCTTCACACAAAATGTTCCTTTCAAAAAGTTTAATAAAAATACAACATATCCAGCAGATAACAATATGAATCAATATTTCACACAGCACACCTTCATAACAATATGTAGAAAGTTTCAGAAGAAATCAAACTTAGCTTCAACTATTTCTAAAATATTTTAAATAAAAAATCCAAGATACTCTACATACCTAAATATTCATTTGTCCACAGGTAGCACAGATGCAAAAAAGAGAAACAGCAAGCATCAGTTTTTAATTCTCAGTGTTAATCCTGTTTCAGTTGGTAGCATTCTTGCCTTTAAAACAGAAGGTGGTGGATTTAAATTGTACTCCAGATACTCGAGTACAAAACTCAATGCCAGCACTCCTGTACAGTACTGAGGGAATTGTATGATGTTAAAGTTGCTGTGTTTCAGATGTGACATTAAACTACCAATGCCTGCTCTCCATTGTTGGTCTTAAAGATCCCAAGGGTTCTACCTTAAAGCCACTGTTTTCCCTGCATTGCAACAATGAGTACACTTCAAAAATCGACTCCACATCACTGTTCAACACCTAACAACTCCAACTTCACTTTCAAGTTTGCTTACAATGCTACCATTGTGGCTTATACCTCAAACAATGACAAGACAGAGTACAGGAAAGAGAGAATCTGATAAAATCTTGCAATGACAAAAATCTCTCCCTCAATGTCAGTAAACGAAGGCAGACTTTGACTTCAGGAAAGATAGTGGAGGAGATATCTCTGTCTATATCAATGGGGATGAAGTGGAAATGGTTGAGAGCTTCAAGTTTCTGTGTGATCAGATCATCAACCGCCTGTCCTGGTCCCTCCACTTCAATGCTACAGTTAAGAAAGCCCACCAATACCTCTACATTTCCAGAAGGCTAAGGAAATCTACCATATCTGCTATGACTCTCCAATTTTTACAGATGCACCATGGAAAGCATCCTTTAACAAAGTATCACAGCTTTGTGTGGCTTCTGCTCTGACCAAGACCGCAAGAAACTTCAGTGGATTGTGAACACAGCCCAGTCAATTACACAAAGCAGTCTCCCATCCATTGACTCTGCCAACAATTCCCGCTGTCTCAGAAGAGCTTCCACCACCCGCCACCCCCCAAACTCTTGCACCCCGGTCATACTTTCTTCCACCTTGTGTCAGGAAAAGGATACAAAAGTCTGAGATCATGTAGCAACCAAGTCAAGAACGGCTTCTTTCCTGTTGCTAGCAGATTTTTGAATGAACCAAATTATATTAAACTGATCTTTCTTTATACCCTAGCTATGACTGTAATATTATGGTGTGCCTCCTCTCCTTACCCTCTCTCCTTTGTACGCTATGAACGGTATGCTTTTTTTGGATTGCATGTAGAAACAGTAGTCTTAACTGTATCCCAATACATGTGACAACAATACTTCAAATCAAATCAAGTTATTGACATCTGGTACAGGTACCCCATACGAGAAAGCCTGAAATTTAAAATATATGGTTGACCTAGGATTAACAGCTGATTTGCTGTTTTCCTTTTGCTAGTCCACTAAAACAACATTGATCACATGAATTTAAAAGAAAGGTCAATAGGTTTTTAACCAGAATCACTCCGAAGACATAGATAAAATTCAATGAGCTTATGGAAGAATTAAACTTCAATGATTTTCTGTGTTCTTATTTTAATAGTGTTATATGCCTAGATTAGACTGAAGTTACATTTTGCTATTTAGTGATATTTAAAACAAAAACATAATTCAAAAGAATTGATAGTATTTAAGCAGCTAATGTTCCATTCTTTATTCCTATGTTGCCTTATAACACAGCAAGACTGAGGAGAGAAACGGAGAATGTATTTCTCAGCAAATATTTTTAAATGTATCTGATTGATTATTGATTAGAGAAATATATCCAGCAAAACCATGCAAGAGGATTTGAATCACAGTTGTATTTTAATAGCAAGAAGAGATAACAATGTGAATACACAACTGTTCCATTAAGGTGTTATTTAGGAAATGCAATGTCAAGTGGTTAATGGTTGCTGCAATTAGGTTTTCCTTCAGCGTCAAGTGTTCACTGTGGTGTAGATTAACAGGAGGAAATTATTACCATTCTCTCGTGTCTCCATAACTGTTTCCACAAAAGTAAATTGCCTAGAGACAAAGAACCAAACAATAAATTTGAAATCAACATTGAGATTTAAATGCCACAGAGTAATTTCCTTTCTAATAGGTTCTGCATGGTGAGAACAAAGGGAGTGTCTTTATTTCTGTTACCATATACTAGAGAAGTATAATGGGAACCTGTTATGACAAACTAATTACAGTAGAGCGATATTCAAAAGGTCGAAAGCACTTGTGATGCCATTATAGGCTCCATATCTTGCAAAACTATTTTGTTTTTACCTTTAACTCCACATGTCACACAACATTTCAATTAGTTAAAAGGTATTGCATTTATTAGATGGAACACCTGATTACAATACTGGGGCATTTTAAGGGAAGGCAATGACCTGATGATATTATTGCTAGCCAATTGGTCCAGAAACTCAGCTGATGTTCTGGGAACCCGGGTTCGAATTTCGCCATGGTAGTTGGTGGAAATTAAATTTAATTTAAAAAATCTAGAGTTAGGAATCCATGAAACCATTGCTGGTTGTCATAAAAATCCATCTTGTTCACCAATATCCTTTAAGGAAAGATTTCTGTCTGGCTTACAGGTGACTCCAGAACCACAGCAATGTGCTTGATTCTCAACTGCCCCCTGAAGTAGCCGCGTGAGACACTCATTTGTATCAATCAAGAGCAACTAGGGATGGGCAATAAATGCTGATTAGCCAGCAATGCCCATGTCCCATGAATGAATGAATTAAAAATTCACCATTATATGCACAAAAGAATTATTTGTACACAGCAAGATTCCACAAAAAAAAAAACAAATAATGATCCATTTTTTGGTATTGTTGATTGGAGGAGGAGTTTGGCCTAAACAATGGCCTTAAGGCGTCACAATAGCACATGGTTTGCACTGCTGCCTCACAGCTCCAGGAACCCAGGTTCAATTATGGCCTTGAGACATTATCTACGTGGATTTTGCATGTCACCCCCATGTCTGTGTGGGTTTCCTCTGGTGCTCTGGCTTCCTCCCACTAATGTGTAGGTTAGGTGGAATAGCCATGCTAAATTGCCCCTTAGTGTCATCCCAAGATGTATAGGTTAGATGGATTAGACATGCGAAATGTGTAGAGTTACTGGAATAGGATGGGGGAGCAGGCCTGGGTAAAATATGCTATGAGAGAATTGATGCAGACTCATCGGCCAAATGGTCTCTTCTTCACTGCAGAGACAAATCTTTAAATTGTGCTTTTATGGATCACTAAAAGGGAAGATATTTTCAGCACCTTTTCTGAGAGAGGGGTTAGTGCTGCACTGACAGAAGTCTCGCATCACTGATAAGACATGAAACTCAGGCTCCACTGACTTATTCAAGTCAATGATATGATTCAGGTGCTAACCTTCCAGCAGGAAATGGATTAGCTGCAGGTAGATTCATTTTCCAGGAGTCAGGAGCTTTTCATTTCTCCTGGAAAGTCTGATTTTATGGATGGCAGATGGAATGCAGAGTGTTTACTGAAATTAGATCTGATCAAAGAGGAGCAGAAAGTCTAAATAGGTCACAATCAAAATGTAATAGGATTGAAATGGACTTCATGGCTACAAAAAAAGATTGCCTTCTACGGTTGCTTACACAACAAAAGTGACTGTTCTTCAAGTTTAATTCTCTGAAGGCAGTGACTAAGAAACGAGGGTAGAATCACTTGTGACAGCTTGGCGTAAATTAGTAACCAATCTTTCCCCAATCTGAGGTTGTCTTTTTGTCCTTCTCAAGGACAAGAACATTTCATCCAATGCCGCAGGGGATTTGCATTATATTATAAACTAAAGTCCTATTGTCTATTTGTGATTCAGATATATTTTAAGTATGTCATAGTCACATCAAAGGACCAGAAAGCATTTTTTAAGATGTCCTGTCCAACATTCATCCCTCAACTCACATCAAGGAAGGAAAGCATTTGGTCATTCATCTCACTGCTGTTTATGGATCCTTGATGTATGTAAAGTCATTGACATCTTCATCTAAACAGCAGTTACTGCACTTCAAAAAGTAATTTAATGAATCAGAAATGGCTCTCACTGTTATAGAATCATATTAGGGTTACAGCACAGAAGGAGACCATTCTGTCTTGTTGTGTCCATTGTGTTTGCAATCTTTAAAAGGTAGTCAGTTTGCTCTTTAGCCCCTGAAAATCTACTTTCTTTGGATAATTATCCAATTTTCATTTGAAATCTGGGATTGAATCTGCCAAAATGACACGCAATCGGTGCACCATATATCCTAATCTCTCAACGATGCATATAAATGTTTTCCCTCATGCTGTCCCCGATTCTTTTGCCAAATACATTTGGCAAATGCTCTGCTTTGTGATCCTTTGCCCCTGGGAATAGTTTCCCCCAATCTACTCCATCCAGGCCCCTCATGATTTTGGACACCTCTATCAAGCCTCTTCTCAACCCGTTCCTTCTTCAAAGCGAAACAGCCCCAACTTCCCCAATTTATCCAAATGACTGAAGCTCTGATCATTGGGACCATTTTCACCGATCTTCCTGACGTCCTTTCCAATGCCTTCACAGTTTTGCTGAAATGCGGTGTCTAGATTTGAATACAGTACTTCATCTGAGACAGAAGTATTACTTTACCAAGGTTCTCTCTTTATTTATTTGTCAAACCGGACAGCAACCTTAGATGAACACAGAAAACAACATAGTATTGAAATTTCATTTTTCCACTAATGAAACTTCATTCCTTCATTGTTTTTTGGAATTTGGAAATTGTTCTTGGAATTTTTTTTCAAATGTAAATCATTTTTCTTTGCTTCTGTGCCCCTTTTTCTCTCCCTTGGTTCAATTTTTCTTTTCTTCTTCCTATCCTTGATTTGACACTGAAATCACTCTCCTAACTTATGTAATGCATGCAAGATGCATTGCAGCAACTTATCAAGCCTCCTTCGACAGTAACTTCCAAAGCTGTGACCTCTGCCACTTGGAAGGATAAAGGCAGCAGGTAAATGAGAACACTACAGGTTCTCTTCCAAGCCACACATTCTCCTGATTTGGAATGTCTCATCATTCCAACATTGTCCGGGTCAGAAATCTAGAACTTCTTCCTAACAGCACAGTGGGTGTACCTACACCACATCGACTGCAGCAGTTCAAGAAGGTGGTTAAGCACCACCTTCCCAAAGACAATTAGTGATGGGAAATAAATTCTAACCTTGCCATCTACAGTCAGCTCATAAAAGAATTCTAAAAATCCTTGTCTGGCCTCTGTACTGTTTATTAACAGTACTTTAACCTGATTAATGTAGGGAGGCATA
Source organism: Sphyrna mokarran (assembly GCA_024679065.1). Taxonomy (NCBI): domain Eukaryota; kingdom Metazoa; phylum Chordata; class Chondrichthyes; order Carcharhiniformes; family Carcharhinidae; genus Sphyrna; species Sphyrna mokarran. Next base: position 30,986,787 of record JAGIQG010000021.1, read on the forward strand.
GAACTGTGTGGCCCATTTGCAAAAGTCCCATATGCTAAACTTTCCCATCCGCAGAATGTTTCAAAGTGCTTCTACTAATGATTAATTCCAGAAGCACCATCACATAGTGAGTAAGCGATGCAGGATAAAATGCAGGTTTTAAAGAAGTTTATTTATTACTGTCATAGGTAGGCTTTCATTACACTGCAATAAAGTTACTGCAAAAGTCCCCTAGTTGCCACGCTCCGGTGCCTGTTCGGATACACTGAGGGAGAATGCCAATGCACCCAACCAACACGTCTTTCGGGCTGTGGGAGGAAACCAGAGCACCCGGAGGAAATTCACACAGATACGGGAAGAATATGCAGACTCCTCACAGACTTAGCCAGGAATCAAACCCAAGTCCCTGAATTGTGCCATCTTGCTGCCCAGTCTTTCATTACCTGAGCATGCATTGTTTACACGTACCAGAATTCACCCTCTATGGCACACATACATTCTGATCATTTAACAATGAATTTATATGTATTTCACAAATCGTCACTACACTAACTTTAGCCCATCCCATTCCTTACTCATGGGATTCAACATTCTTCTCGACTTCGCTGCTACTTCACATCCCTAATTGATCATAATTGTTACATTTGCTGCAACAACAACTTTTAAATTAATAGATTAATTGCAGGAGCTTAGACCATGAGGTTGGGTTTTGAAAGGTAAAGTCTTATTTTTAAATTAGCAAGGAATTTCAACTAACATTCAAATTTAGTCTACTGGTAGGAAAATAATGAGCTAAAATGTATTCAGACTAATTAAAGCAAATTTAATTAATTTTTTTCATATCAATGGGTAGACTCAATTGTTTATGTAAAGTGACATGCCGATGTCTAGAGCATAACAAATTTCCTTGCACAAATTATACTGACTGACTTATTCTCCAGGAACCAAGAGCTTTTCATTTACTGCAGAAGGAAATGATTTCAAGAATTGCAGAAGAATCATAGAGCAATTATTGAAATGAGATCTCATCAGTCTGAAGGAAAAAGGCCAGCTAGCCACAAGCAAAAAGCTATTAGCAGAAGCAAACTTTGGAGGTTTCAAAACAAATGCTCATTAAGAACAGTCCACAGGAAAAAAGTAATTTAAATTTACTTAATCCTCAAGAATCAGTTCCCCCTCAATTAGGTTGTCTCACATGGCATCGCACATGGCAGAGACCAAATGCAGCAACTCAGATAAAGGGTGATTAGAAATCAGGGAATAATTGAATTAGGGCATGCAGATTTAATTCAAAATTTAAAGTTTACTTATTAGTCATAAGTAGACTTATATTAACAGTGCAGTGAAGTCACTGTTAAAATCCCGAACGTCTACACTCCGATGCCTGTTCAGGAGAATTTAGCATGGCCAATGCACTGAACTTTCATATCTTTGAACTATGAGAAAAAACCGAGCACCCAGAGAAACCCACGCAGACATGGGGAGAATGTGCAAATAATACACACGCACACCCAGTGACCTAAGCCAGAAATTGAACCTGGGTCCCTGACTCTGAGGCAGCAGTGCTAACCACTGTACCACTGCACCGCCCATTCTAATATCATATGAAGTTTCCGTAATTATTAGTTGGTTATTCATTTGGTTAAATGACAAAGTGCATGGCAAATCAGGAAGGGCTTGTTCATAGGTCAAAGAGCTGGGAGATGCAAAATTAAGTTGGCATAGTGTCATCACTGATGGGAGAGATGTTAGCAGGCCAAGTGTTATATAGGTAATGCCTAGTATAAATGTAGAGTCAGAAATTTATGATCAGTGAGACCAACAATAGAAAATAAGATCTTGTCAATAGGAAATGCACAGATTTTCAATATTTTTCATTGTTTATACTCTAAAGGCAATGTGTGGAACACACTTCCTACTTTTTGCTTATTTATGAGAATTATATTGTGTCATGATCTGATATTCATCTGTCATGGTTACAAATCTTTTCAAAACCTACAGTTTGTCTTAACTTGCATTCTTCTAGAAGGTAAGTGACATTTGTGGTATAGAAACTACACTGCTTATTTTTGTCCCCCTACTTTCTGATGCTGTCTGCTTCTTCCTCCTGCTAACACATCTTTCTTGGCGTTGTGCAGACTCATCACCAGTTTGCTTCACCATTCTATCAGTTATTAATGATTATCTGCAGGCCAACAATCATCCATTCTGCCTGCACTACCGACTAGCCTTGTTATTAGCTGCGGTGCTTTAATTTGCTTTTTATGTTGAGTCCCTCCACTTGTGCTGCCATCACTCTCAGTTCAAGGTCTTGGACATCTTATTACCCCACATTTCTTATTCCATCCTTCATCACCACTCTCCTTTTGTGTCAGCTTCCCAGTAATGGGCAGCACGATGCCACAGTGGTTGGCACTGCTGCTTCACAGCACCCAGGACTTGGCTTCGATTCTGGTCTTGGGTGACCGTGTGGAATTTGCATATTCTTCTTGTGTCTGTGTGAGTTTCCTTCAAGTGCTCCAGTTTCCTCCCATAGTCCAAAGATGTGTAGTTAGGTGGATAGGCCATGCTAAATGGCTCCTTAGTGTCCCAAGATGTGTAGGTTAGGGGGATTAGCAGATAAACATGTAGGGTTATGGAGAGAGGATTTGGGTGGGATGCTGTGTCAGACAGTCAGTGCAGACTTAATGGACTCAATGGCCTGGATCTGCATTGTGGTAATTCTAATTTTATGAGGATACAGAGAGGCTGCAAAATGATACAGGCACGGCTGACTTATTGCTAAAGTCCAAAGATATGAAATTTAAGCAGATTGGTCATGCTAAAGTTATATAAAGTTTAAAGTTAAAATTAGGAGCCTAATGTTGCAAGTGTATAGAACGTTGGTTAGGCCTCACTTGGAGTACTGCGTCCAGTTCTGGTCGCCGTACTACTGGAAGGATGTGGAGGCCCTGGAGAGAGTGCAGAGGAGATTTACCAGGATGCTGCCTGGTATGGAAGGGCTGTCTTACGAGGAAAGATTGAACGCACTGGGGTTGTTTTACCTTGAAAGACGTCGGCTGAGAGGGGATCTATTAGAGGTATATAAGATTATGAGGGGTATAGATAGAGTAAATGGTGGTAAGCTTTTTCCACAATTAGATTCGGATAGAACGAGGGGTCACGGCCTTAGGGTGAGGGGGGCTATGTATAAGACGAATATTAGAGGGCATTTTTTCACACAAAGGGGAGTGGGGGTGTGGAATGCACTACCGAGTAAGGTGGTGGGAGCAGGCACGCTAGCGTTGTTTAAGGGTCTCTTGGACAGCCACATGAGCAGTCTGCAGATAGAGGGATATAGTAGGACTGTTTAAATATCCTATTTGTTTCCACAGGATGTTCGGTCCACCTTGTTGACCAACAAGGTGCATGCATGCGGCAGGTCGTGGGAGAGCTGCTCTTGGATGTTGCTTCAGGAATAGCCTAGTGCTTCACGTCGTTAGTGTATGCTTAAACTGGACCATCTGATGGGCACCATGACAGCTCAGGGACTATCGCTGTTGCTGTGCAGACACATGGATTTGGGCCTGTGTCTGCGGGAGTTTGCGCGTTCTCCCTGTGCTTGCGTGGGCTTTCTCCGGGTGCTCCGGTTTCCTCCCACATCCCAAAAACGTGCTCTTAGGCCGATTGGGTAACAAATTGGTCTCTATATGTCATTAAGACATTAGGACGGCGGCGCGGGCTCGTTGGGCCGAAGGGCCTGTTTCCGGTGCTGTGTTGTTCTTTGTTCTAAATTTTCCCTAGTCCCCATGAATGTGTAAGTTGGGTGGATCAGTCATGGTGCTTGGGTTATTGAAACCAGGAGGGTTGGTGGTGGGGGGTGTGGGTGGTGTTGCTGGGTTTGATGCTTTTTCCAGAAAACTGGTGCAGACTCAATGGGGATAAATGGCCTCCCCCTGTACTATAGGGATTCTAATCTAATAAGCTTTTGTGAAGCGTGCATTGCACTGTAATCAGAGGTAGACGGCTAAAATGGAAACGCACAGAGCAGATGAAAGTTAATGCAGAAAAGTAAATGCATGTCAAAAAGGTGAGTGAGAAGAGACAGTGTGAACTAGATGGAACCGCGGTTGCCGGGGGGAGGCTAGGAGTTCACACACATAAGCAGACAATATTTGTTAATCACAGCTTCGGAGTTAACTAGATTGGTGTGAATACTATAAGCTCTAGTCCAGACCACATACCTATCCTGATTCAGAATTATATCACTGTTCCTTCACGGTTACTGGATAAAAACATGGAACTCCCTCCATAACAGAACTGTGGGTGTACCTACACAACGTGGCCTGCAGCAATTCAAGAAGGCAGCTCACGACCAGCTTCTCAAGGGCAATTATGGATGGGTATCAAAAATGTCAGTGACACTCATGTTCCCATGGATAAATAGTACGATAAATTCTAAGAACCATCTATTAGGAAAGATGAGCGGTGTAGAGGAGATTTATTGCCTGATACGGGGATGAGGGATTTCAGCAATACCAAGATAATTGAAGTGTTGCCTTTGTTCTCCTTAGAACAGAAAAAGTTAAAGAGAGATTTATTAGAAGTTTCAAAATCTTGAAGGGTTTTGATGGAATAGGTTAGGAGAAATTGTTTCCACCGGTAGTTGGGTTAATACCCCGTGGACACCAAACTTGAAGTAATTAGCAAAAGCACCAAAATCTAACCTGGGAAAAGATTGATTGAAGCACAATTAAGACATTTCTCGCAGGAGAAGTTGCTGAACTTCTGGTGAAGTTACAGTGGTATTTACCTTAGATATACCCTGTGTTTTCTCAAAATATTTCCTTAAAGTAGGGTAATAAGATTAATGAGATTGTAAAACATTAGTCATTAAAGCACTGACAGAATAACCAGCATCAAGTTAAATAATTTTTAAAATACAGACTCATAAGCTAATAAGGAGGTAGTTTACACACATATGAAATGCAGTAAGAGATTTAAACAAGTGATTGAAATGTAAAGCATATATGATAATATTTTTAAATGTATCAATGTACTTTTCAAGAATTATTGTATGCTTTAGTCAAGGTAAATCCTGCAAAGCATCATGATAAAATCTATTGGGTCAAACCATATTTCAAGAGAATTCCAAAACTTTGAGAGTGTCTAAATTATCCAGTGGTAGAAACAATTAGAACATCTAAGTAAATTTCATGAACAGTCTAAAAAGCTTGGATCTACGTGTAGCTGGGGAGTCATGGGTTTATCTGATTTGCAGTGATCTTTAAGAGAACCCACGGAAATGTACATTTTAATCTTTGCAGCTGGTGTCTCGGGTAACCAGGCACTGGGGAAATTAGTTTGAGCAAAGAGATGAAGAAGCATCCATTTCTAATTCACCAACGAAATGTCAGATGCTGGAGGGGAGAGATGTGATTGGCTAGAATATATGGCAGATATATTGCTGATTGGTGTAAAGTAATGATTGATTCAAAGCAGGAATAATTGATAAGAAAAATCTGTAATTGGCCTGTATTGAACTGTATACATTCAGACTTGGCTCAGAGATCTGATAGTCTGTCTTAGGGTGGCCTTAACACTTTGGTTTCTCCCAACAACCGCTGGTCCAAATAAAGTTAGATGTTTGGTTCAGAAACACTTGATTCATGAATCTTATATTGTCTGAGTTTTCCTGACAGTACAGGTCACCTCGGGTATCCCACTAACATACATCCTGGCTGGAATTTTACCGCCAAGCCTGCTCTGGAATAAGGGAGGGTGAGGCTGGCAGAACAAAATTCTCCTTTGGCCTCGAGCAGGATTTTATGACCCTCACCCAAGCAAGTTATAAAATCCCAGCCCCTGCGCTTTCTCAAAATATTTCCTTGATTTTAAAATTGAAGAAAGTTAATACCACAACCAACAATGTCTCCTGTAAAATTTATTTGCTGATTGTAGCAGTGTTCCCAGTGTTAAGCAATCCCAGTGGGATTGCTTAAATCCCACCTTTAAGCAATTTTGTATGATCACCGTGTGACAGCGCAGTCACAGTATTTAGTACAGAACGAAAACCTGCGGGGTACCTTCCGGGCTGCTGCACAGGCATGCAGCTGCTATCAAATCCATTTAAAAACTTGCATCTTAATATAATTGCATGCTCGCTACATTAACTGTCTATTACTTCAATTTCCTCTCAAAAATTCTTCAAGACAGAAACAAGTTGTCATCAAGACCACAATCTTCCAAAATTCAAATAATTATTTTCTGAAACATGCTTATTACAAGATCCACCTAATTTTCTGATGAAAGGTGCTTTTCAGAATCACAAAACAAATTGATGGAGAGCATTTCTCCGTTCTGGGAATATTACAGTTACTAACAGCATTAATTATTAAGTGGAAATCTATGTTAAAGATGTAAAATAAATACAATGATCTATTCAATGTCATTTCATCAATGCAAGGACGTAATGCTAAAAATGATCTGAATATTGAATACAATGATTTCTGGCTTATGAACAGATAATCAGCAGTTGAAAGCACTCCAGTACATTCTGGAAAGGCTGGGAAAGTTATCTTTAAACACGTTATGCAGCTATTTGGCAAGCCCTTTTTTTCGTTGCCCATATCAGATTTTATAATAACCATCTGCCATACATTGGACAATTAATTAATTTCAAAAATTGAACCATGTAACTAAATGGCAATCTATTACAGAATTACTGCCATACGTGATAACTACATCTAGCACTTTTCACCACAGACAACCCCAGCTCTCCCTGAGATCTCTCCATGCCCCACTTATCCCTCTCACTGAGGTATCTCCCTAAATCCCCGCCATCAATCCCTGTTCCCCCCTGCACCTGGACACAGTAAACCATATTTCCCCTCTTGGGTTTTAGTCAAGAAACAATTTCACTTAGAGTCATAGAGCAATACAGCATAGAAATAGGCCCTTCAGCCCAACAGATCCATGCTGAATATGGGTGTCCTCCCAGCAAACTCCAGTTGCCAGAGTTTGGCTCATATCCCTCAAATCCTTTCCCAGCCATTTACATACCCAAACACCTTTTAAACATTAATGTTGATCCTGCCTCAACCACTTTCTCTGGCAGCTCATTCCATTTGTGTGAACAAATTGCCCCTCAGGTCCCTTTTAAACCTTTCAGTTGGGTTTTAGTAATATCTTGAAGTTAGAGAGCAACCCAATCCCATTTAAAACAGGGAAGGAAGTATAAAATTAGATTTTAGACAATGAGCACAGCATGGCAGGAGAGCTTGAAAAGACTTTGCAAACATTTCTTTTATTTCAAGTACAATATTTTCCGGGATGATGTACCTGGAGAATGAAATGATAGTATTCACCTTACCAACAAAAAGCCATATTCCCAAAACCGTAGCCAGCACGTCTAAATGAGCACGCCCAAATTCACTTCACTGTGATCTCAGTAGAACTATTAACCCACCTATTAGAAGCAGGTTAATATCTGCATTCAAAGAATAGAGGAATTGCTTGCAAAAGCATTTCTGGGGCCCAAGGTGTAATTTCAGAGCCTATAATTCCACTAGCAATGGAGGTTCAATAACAGTGAAATATCATGGCAAAATGTTTGATTTTAAACTACTTCTAGAATATTAATCGATAACTCAGAATTTAAATGTGCAGCAAATAAGTTGCAATAACTATGGCGGTGAAATGATTATATCAAGGCTAATGTTTTCATTTGGGCAATTCACATCTCCTTGTTCAGCATTTATTCAGATAAACATTATGCTAATCAAGATACAGGTCGAGAGTGCTGGTATCATCTCCTAATTGTTGAACTCAGTATCAGCAATATGTGCACCCACACCAGATGCAAAAGTTTGAAATGATTTTCATCTGTGAAATGTTATGTTTATCAAATCATTAAACTTTCAATCACTGACACCCAACATTTTAAATGTGTCCTCACCATCTCGATCTCCACCAACTAGATGCCTGCACTTAACCACAATGTTTTTAAAGTTAAGTTTATTTATTAGTGTCACAAGTAGGCTTACATAAACACTGTAATGAAGTTATTGTGAAAATCCCCTAGTCGCCATACTCTGGCACCTGTTTGAATATACTGTGGGAGAAGGTAACATGACCAATGCACCTAACCAGCATGTCTTTCAGACTGTGGAAGAAAACTGGAGCATCCAGAGGAAACCCACGCAGACACGGGAGAATGTGTAGCCTCCACATAGAGGGTAACCCAACCAGGGAATCGAACTCAGATTGCTGCTGCTGTGGGCAGCAGTGCTAACCCAATGTGCCACTGTAGAAGGGTGTGGTGAGAATTGCAGCTAAATAAAGGGTCAAAGTGCTGGGAAGTTAAGTTTATTTATTAATGTCACAAGTCAGCTTACATTAACACTACGAAGAATTTGCTGTGAAAATCCCCTAGTTGCTACACTCCGGCACCTGTTCGGGTACAGTGAGGGAAAATTTAGTGTGGCCAATGCACCTAATCAACACATCCTTTGGACTATGGGAGGAAACTGGAGCACCTGGAAAAAACCCATGCAAACACCGGGGGAACTTACAAACTCCACATAGATAGTGACCCAAGCTGCGAATTGAACCTGTGTCCTTTAGGCTATGAGGCAGCAGTGCCAGCCACTGTGCCACCAGTCTATCTTCATGAGATTTTCAATGCGAGCAATGAGAACGAATAGAGTATTTTTTGTCCAATACGGAACTCGACTCAGACTACTCCAAAAGGGGGTAAAAAAGTCTATATAATAAAGGAAAAAGATTCCTCACATCCATCCGCACGGAATCTTACCCAAAAAGGTAAAAGCTTTACATTCTCTATTGCAGCAGGTAACACTATGAATAGAATTGTATTCATGGAACTGAGTGAAGCAGCAGATTGAGAGAGGGGAGGTACTCTGTTAGGAGGATATTAGCAGTGAACTGAAATGTTACATTTGTCATTATATTCATGATTAAGGCCAGTGCAAAGATCATAAAATTAATTTTGTAACTAGGCTAATTATGACGAGTTAACCTGGAGACATTTTCATAGTGTCATTGCTAAGATTAAAAGAGCAATGAGATTAAATGTAAGTCGCACTAACACTTCAAATTTAATTAATATTATACTTCCCAAATTTTCAAGTATGTGTTACTTTGACTATCACTTAATTGAACCCTTAAATTCTAAAAATAGCCAGACAGCTGAAGGTGTTTTAATTTGAACACAATTTTAAAATGTGTTGGCATGAGAGAACTAAGGATTATCTTTTACTCTTGGTCACCCTTCATTAATCAAATGAATCATTGGATTCAATGTTATTTTCTATCACGGGTATTTTGCATTATGTTAGAAAAGAGAACTACTGCATTATAATGAGTGGACTTTTGGTGCCTGGAAAATAAAATGTGCTTGCAAATCTATATCAATTTTGACAGGAGATTCTAATTACTATTCAAATAGATTTCAAGCGATTAACTGTCATTAGCTCCATTTTGAAGTGACTGGGTAATTTCAAGAGAAGAATGACCTGATCAGTTCAACAGAGCAATTTGCTAAATTGGTCTATGTAATGATATATAAGTTATTATCAATGTTACTGAGTAAGTGTTGGTAACTCATCAAATTAACATTGAAATCAAATAAAACAGAAAATGCTCAGTGGGTCTTCTAGTCTCTGTAAGAACTAACAGAAGTAACAAGGTAACATTTCATACCTCGACAGATTCTAACACAAGGTCTAAATCAACAACAGACATTTGTATTTATACTGCAGTTTTAATGTAATAAACCCTCCCCAGAATATCATAAAACAATAGCTGAAACCAAGTCATGTAAGGAGATATTACCTTGGTTAAAAAGGTAGGTTTTAGCAAAAGAAGGAAAGCAAGGTACAGAAATAAAGAGCTTTGGGGAAGAAACTCTGAGCTTATGATCATTACAGCTTTAATGACAGTCACTAATAGTCAAACAATTAAAATCAGGAATGCTTAATAGACCCAAATCACAGTATAGCACAGATCTGGGGAGGTGGTTGCAGGAATTGACAGAGATCAGGAGTGTCGAGGACATTGAGGGATTTGGAGCATTCTTTCTGATTGCATCACAGCTTGGTATGACTCTGTTCTGCCCAGGACCGCAAGAAGCTACAAAAGGTCGTGAATGTAGCCCAATGCATCATGCAAACCAGTCTCCCATCAATTGACTCTGTCCACACTTCTCACTACCTCGGCAAAGCAACCCAGATAATTAAGGACCCCAAGCACCCCGGACATTCCCTATTCCATCAGAAAAATATACAAAAGTCTGAGATCACATACCAAACGACTCAAGAAGAGTTGCTTCCATGCTGCTGTCGTACTTTTGAATGGACTCATCTTGCATTAAGTTGATTTTTCTCTACAGTCTAGCTGTGACTGTAATACTACATTTTGCACACTCTCATTTCCTTCTCCATGTTTTGTTTGTATAGCACACAAGAAACAATACTTTTCACTGTATGTTAATACATGTGACAATAATAAATCAAGTCAAATCAAAAAAATTTTTAAATTGAGCTGTCCCTTAAAGAGGAGGCGCTATAAGTCACTAAGGACAGGAGTGACTTAGACACCAACAACAGGATTTTGGATGACCTCAGGTTCTAGGGTTTGGAAATTGGAAGACTGGTCAGGAGCATGTTGGAATCGTCAAATCCAAGAGGTAAGAAAGGCACAGATGAGAATTTCAGAAGCAGATGAGCAGATGTGGGGATGGAATCAGAGATTGAAATGAACGGTCTTAGTAATGGTGCAGATATGTGGTGGAAGCTTGACTAAGGGTTATATACGATGCCAAGAGTGCAAACCATCTGTGTCAGTCTCAGAAAATTGCCAGGGAAAAGAATGGAGTTGATGGCTGAGGAGAAAAGTTAGTGATGGGAACCAAAGACCACGGCCAAAATTCCTCCCCCCCACCACGACCACCACCACTTTCATTCCGCTCTGACAGAGGTGGGCCGTTATTGGTTACTGACAGGGTTGTCTGGTCCTGCCAAAGTTAATGGCCATTTGGGTTACTTGCTGACCATGTCACCTGGAAAACCTGCCCTGTGGGTGGGTTGCAGGGTGGGGGGTTGGGCGGTGGTGGTGGTGGTGTCACCTTTGACAAGAGTGTAAGCTCCTCCCAGTGGGAAGGGCTGCACAAAACCACCCAATAGCTTCAGTCTTCCCAATATTTAAGTTGGAGGAGATTTCTGTTCATTCAGCACTGAATACCAGACAAGCAGTTTGAGAATTTTGGGAAATGTACAATTTGACAGTTGGAGGGGTGAGGTGGAGCTAAGTGGACGCATCAGCAAACGTATGAAAACAAACTTAGTTTTTGGATGATATCTCGTGTATATGAGAAATAGAGGGGATTAAGGATAGAACCTTGGAGAACACTAGAGGTAGTTTTGTAGGAGAAGCAATTGCAAGTGATTCTATGGCTATGATTATATAGATAAGGATGGGAGCATGCTGCCAAATCCAATTGGTTTGGATGATGTGGAGAAGAAGTGTTGAAGGAGGATGGTGTGAACCAACCATATCAAAGGCTGTAGGTAGGTTGAGAAGGGATAGTTTACATTCGTCATAATCACAAAGGATGTGACTAGTGGGAATGGCTCTTATCATCAAGCCCATTCTCATTTTACTAAAAAAAATTGACATGATCAGGAGTTCACCCACAACAGGCAAAATGTCAATTTGCATTGTTTTACATAGCTCACAATGGAATTAGTGAGCTTCACTCCAAATCATCGCAGCTCACCTACCTTACTAACCTTGCTCACTGCAGCAGAATTGGTCAGGAAAACATCTCCTCTATAAAAGTCAGGTTCATGTTTCGTGGCAGCCATGGTGCGTTTCAGGTCGGAGGGTTTGCGAGTGTGCGGGGATGTCGGGGGCTGTTGTTGCTCATGGGATCCAACTTGGACTCTCAGCACAGACATGGGTCAAAGTGCTAACTTCAGGTCTTAAGGCTGACTCTGGGTCCTAGTGCTGGCAGCAGCAAGCACAGTTGTAGGTGGAGGAAACTCTCTGAAGTGGCAGTGCTGCAGCCTCAGGACTTGTCAAGCAGCAGTCTTTGTGGCCACTGTTGCATGGGTTCTGGGTGTGCATTTATGAGTAGTGGGGGTGAATGAGGTGGCTGTATTGCCATTCTGGGATCTGTGGGGAGGTAGTATGCAGAGTCTGTGGTGCTGGAGAGCTGTGAGATAGGGGTACGGAGACTATGTGTGTTGCTGACCTGGGGATGAGCAGAATTCCTTAACTTCTCTGTCTGTCTCTGCCCTTTCCCAAATTTCACCCGCCTTTTAGATGGAAGGAAGATGACGTGGAGATCAATCAGGTGGACATTGCCAGGGAGGAGGCCACCCAGCAGAAAGAGGACGATGATGAGGAACACCGCCCAGGCACTGGAAAGCTGGCAACAGCAAGGATCAATCATGTGATGGTGATGAGGGAGGCCCTGATCATTATGCTCATGGGGTTCTTGGGATGCCATGGTAGATGCTGTAAGTCGCTGCTAATGCATGCCATCCATTGTAGCCAGTCAATTATTTTGAGTGCCTTGATTTTCTCAGCAGTAGTGTGTTGAGTTCCTATCAACATGCAGGATCCCTTCAGTGACCATTGGGGTAAGTACATCCCTGTCAGAGGCGAATTAGAGACAAGTTAGTCACAGGCGTGGTGAAGTAACATTTATTGTTGCCAATAATAGTGATTTCAAAATAAGTGGGAATATAAAAACATGTGAATGTGAGACTTTAAATGGACAGGATAAGGACATGGGCTGCTCAGCGGAAACGTTCATCATTACCTCCCTCGCCATTGTGACTCCGCCTTCCACTGATTTTTTATGAGCAGCTTTCAAAGGTTTCTTCACTCTGTCATTGCTTTGATAACACCAATATGTTATTTTTTCATATTAATGTCTCAGCTGCTGCCAGCATGTTTGAGATATAAAAACAGAAAATGCTGAATAAACTCAGCAGCATCCATGGAGCCATACAGTTAATGTTTCAAATCTGTATGACCCACCTGCATTTTTTCAAAGATACTGCAAGGCCTCATAACTTTACCAAGCATTTTCTGTTTGCATTTAGATTCCAGCAATCTACAGTATCTTGCTTTTATGTTCAGAGATGTATTCTTCTATTTCGGATGATAGATATGGGATTTGGTTCTTAGGCAGATGGTAGACATACTCTAGTACTACTTGTTAGGTTACAGGATTACATTTAAACAGGTACATTGGAACACCGTGCCCTGGAAGCAATCTCTTTATCAGAAGGACAGAGAGAGTGGGAGAGACACTATTTTTTAAATTTATTTGGAGGACATGGATATCACTGGCTGGGCCAGCATTTATTGCCCATCCTTAGTTGCCCTTGAACCGAGTGGTTTTCTAAGCCATTTCAGGGAGCAGTTGAGAGTCAGCCACCTTGCTGTGGCTCTGAAGTCACATGTAGACCAGACCAGGTAAGGGATGGCAGATTTCCTTCCCTAAAGGATGTAAGTGAATCAGATGTGTTTTTCCTGACAATCGAGAATGATTTCATTATCATCAGTAGATTCTTAATTCCAGATACTTTTTAATCAAATTCAAATTCCACCATCTGCTGTGGCAAGATTTGAACCCTGGTTCCCAGACCATTAGCTAAATTTCTGGATTAATAGTCTAGCGATAATACTACAAGGCCATCACCTCCCCAACTAACATGATATTGACTGATGTCAATAATACAGCATCATCTCTGCGATGTATTAGCATATCCCATCTGTTCAGCCTTCATACTGCAATGGAAGGTATAGACATCTCAGTATGATTCATTTATGTGGAAACTGTCATCAGCCATGAGCCAGGTTTCCTTCAAGGTCCTGATGTTGATGCAACCTTCCACAATAAGCACACCGATTGTGTGAGCAGTCATTCCCAGAGGGAGTAACAGAAAGGAGTTGATGCGCTGGAGAGTCCACATGGTCAGCATGGGTACGGAGTGGGGTGCCAAGTCTGATAGGAAAGTGAGGTGGTTCCCCATTGACCAGCAGCTGAATCTTCAGGTCCCACTGAGGTAACAACTGACACTTTGCTTTGCTAGCCAGCTGCGGTGCCAGGAAATCCAACATGAGTTCATCATCAGCAGGACTGGAAGATCCTTTAAGCAGGTAGGACTGGAAAATTCCAATCTATGATTCCTGTTTTTCTCACTAGACCTGCTCTGGATTTTCTCTTTCTATTTTAGTATTTTATTTCAGGCATTTTATTACGAGAGTACCACAATCAGTATCTGATAGTGTACTAAAGTGACTTATTCCAGATTATCCTAGGAGAATGTTGAAGAGGGTGGGTGGAATGCTCCTATATCATCGGTGGAGGAGCCCATTGTGAGGAAGAATGAAAGATTTGGCGTTCTGGCCAAAACTTCGTTAACTTTCAACAGCACAGGAGGATACCAACCGCGAATGAGGACAGAAGATTTCAATCTGAGTTTTGAAAGAAGAGGTTGAACAAAGAAATCTGAAAGATAGAACATAACTCTTCCATCATTATCTTCATAATTGAGGCAAACTCACTGGGATCTTTTAAGAGACTTCTGGATGAGTATATGGGAAAGAATAGGATAGGGGGTTATAGATAGGTCTGTGGATTGGTAGATGTGATCGGTGCAACTCGTGGGCCGAAGGGCCTGTTTGTGCTGTATTGTTCTATAATTGTTAATTACCTCCAAAAAGAAAAAGTTCAATCAAATTTATTCAGTGTGTGATGATTCAATTGGTGCCTTGTCAACCCTGAGACTTTAATGTGCTAATTTTTCAAGAGAATTGCTTTACAACGCTAAACATCTTCCCGACACTTTGTGAAGATTTCTAATTGCAGTTGATTCTGTTCTACAATATTCTTGCTAACGATAGACTAATAGAAAATAATTAATGAGGCTAAAGAGGCACAGAATAGGAGTTTTATTGGGACACATCTCGGAGCTCGGGCTCAGGTTGTCTATGAGGCAGTACACGAAAGAGAGCAATTGACCCAGAAACAACCCAATATCCAATATCACATATTACACCACACATTCAGCAACCTTCTTCCAGGTTAAGGTGGCGATAGATTAATCATAGCCTCAAAAGGCAAAAGGAACACAAACTACTTCTGCTTTAGCTTATTCCCCTGAAATCTAATTCTGCAAAAAATTACAGTAATATGGGTAGGATTTTTTTTTTGCTGCCTTTCTTTTCATTTGCCCAGATGATGTTCCCAAATTCAACCTTGAGAAGTCACAGGGCCCTGATGTTCTGCAGTATGACATGCAAATGCTGATTGGAACTTCAGGGACATAACTTAGCTAGATCGAGTGAGATGCAAGGGGGCTCCCTGACTATAGTGAGGCAGCAATGCTAACCACTGTGCCACCAGCTGGCATGGTGGCACAGTGGTTAGCACTGCTGCCTCAGTGCCAGGGACCCGGGTTCGATTCCTGGCTTCAGTCACTGTCTGTGGAGTTTGCACATTTTCTCAATGTCTGTGTGGATTTCTTCCAGATGCTCTAGTTTCCTCCCACAGTTCAAAAATGTACAGGCTAGGATGATTGGCCATACTAGCTCCTTAGTATCAGGGAGATGTTAGGTGGATTAGCAGGATAATTATGTGAGGTTACAGGGATAGCACTTGAGTGGAATTGTTGTCAGTGCAGGGTCAACGGGCCGATTTGAGCAGCTTCTTCCCTGCTACTGTCAGACTTTTGAATCGGCTTACCTTGCATTAGGGATCTTTTTCTACACCCATCTATGACCATAACACTACATTCTGCATCCTCTCATTTCTTTCTCTCTGAATGGTATGTTTTGTATGTGTAGCGTGCAAGTAGCAATACTTTTCACTGTATGTTAATAAATGTGACAACAATAAATCAAATCAAGTAGTCTATGACTCTATTCCATCTGTTTGACAGGTTTGTTGTGAAGCCATTACTTCAGTAAATTCTGTATCATTAACTATACCAAAGGATCTTCTTAGTAGGCTCTGTGCCCACATTGAATGACCCTGAATCCAGGAATACTATTTGAGGATAACCATTTCTTGGCTTAATGATTGTAGCCTTCCCACAAAGTAGGGAACATTGCTGCTCTAGGCAAAGAGGTGTCACTAGAGACAATGTCTGGAAATCCAGCAAAGAAACAAATATTTTTAAGAAAGGATTTAAATCAAAA